>OX387377.1:31347971-41347971 GCA_947563715.1 Lycia hirtaria | reverse complement strand
AGAATCATCAATATCAATGCACAATTGGCTGAGTAATTGGTGAACAAACATACTGACCGAATTGATAACCTCCTTCTTTTTGGAAGTTGGTTAAAAATTATATTAAAGAATATTTTTACACAGCACCATCTAGCTCCAAACTAAGCAAAGTTTGCACTATAGGAACTAAATACTGGACAGAAAACCAATTTTGTTTGTAAATACATTCATAAGATACATAGAAATACAAAGATTTATTAGTAAACAAATGATCACGAAAAAACTTAAAATTACAAGGAGCTCAAGTAAGGCGTAAGTTAATTATAAAGTTTTGTTTAGTAGTACTAGTATCTAGGGCGATTGACAGTGCGGAACCCTTAATATATGAGTCTAGTCGCACTTGGTCAGTTTATTTCTGAAGTAACGTACACTTTTACGATACTCCTATTTTACGATACACATGGTACATAGGATAGTATCATATTATGTCACTTGAAATAAACAAACAAAATTACAAGCGCCGACCGAATCTTATTTTTTTTTATTTTTCTATATATTATAGATTTACGATTGACCACCAACTCGCTTGATGTTAAGCGACGGTGTGGCCGAGGATGGAGCTCGTCGATCTAGAAAGATATCTATTCACTCTAGCCTTGAAAATTCCAAGATTGAAGGTCTCAGGAAACAGAGATGGCGGCAAAGAATTCCATTCGTGTGCATTACGCAACTGGAATGTGGATCGATATCTTATGCGAAATAACTGCTATTTCACGGGCGACTTGCTGGAAAGTTCTTACTAAAAATAGTTCAAAATTCGCGCCATCGTCACAGAATATCCAAGAGTGGTTTCTCCAGTGATTTACGAGATCGCAGAGGACCCGGTGACCGGGGACGGACAAAAATCCTTTTGCAGGTTTATCGCGTGTAAAATCGACCCTCCGCTATGGTTTGCTTGCGGATTATGTAAGGTTAAGGAGCTGCGTTTTATTTTTAAGGTCGCTATCGTAAAAAGCAATGGATTACTTTTTGTGTTATGGTTTCTTACGATAAGTTACGCTTCACTCGAGTACTGTTTATTATTCTGTTTCCGGGTCGTATCTTTTTACCGCATCTTTTATTTCAGAATTAAAATATCGTCTGAAGTCGTTCTGACCAGCAGGGATACTATAGTTATGACGGATAAGGCTGTTAGAAACTATAGACAATCCTCAACACAACACAGCCTTCCTTCGTTTCTACAGTATGAACTAAGCATCTCTACCGGTTCTAAACTCTGGTACGAGGAGCTTAACTGGTGGCACTGAAATGTGTCATGATTGTACGTAGTATTGTTATATTTTCTGTAGCCTAAGCAAACTGTACAATAAAGACAACACCGTGCTCTAGGGCTGTAAGACAGCTAGTCAAAAGTCGAAGCGAAGAACTTTGAATTATGTTTCCGTTTTGTTACAATAATATAGACTCAAAACCATTTATTTATATTATCTCGCAGTTGGCGTAATAAGTCTCCTCGGGGATAAAGGTGTTTTAGTCTTGGGCAAGCTTGAATCCCTCTTTACACTCCGGATTCTAGTCTTTAACACCCACGCTGCGGCTAGGGTGTTAACCCTAGCATCCTATGTTACACGCGGGATTCAACATGTCGCCCTTGACAAAAAACACTACTTTATTCCCTTTGGTGCATAATCTACTATTACATACTTGTCGCTATATCTTGAAAAGTTGTTATTACAGAGTGTTCAAAACCATTTTCATTGAAAGTTTTTGGTAAATTTTTTCACATTTGGTGGCTATAATTAACTAGTAAGCATCACATCTGAGAAAAGTTATATAGTCCTATTTTAAAAGATTTTTTCAATTGATACCACATACGATGCGGTGGGATTGAATTACGTCTTTAAACCGATTTCGATAAATCTCAGGAGCATACCTGTTAACTTCAATTTATTTCTTATATCTCTAGAATTTATCTATAAATGTTCCATGAAACTTTCATGCTAGTAATAGAAAAGTAAATAACGAATGCTTTCACGCTAACTTGCAGCTTCATGCCACTAAGCACTTTGGAGCAATAACATTTTCTCATTTTCTTTTTCGATTCAACGCTGTCTGGGCTTCACAATGTATTAGAACTAATTCATATAATGTCGAAAGCTGATACCATTATCGAATCTGCCAAATAAATTTGTACTAATCCAAGAATCGGCACCTTAAATACGTTGAAAATAAAGTTGAAAATCGCAGCTGTCCCCGAAGCAAACTTTTTTTTAGCGCAAGACAGATCTACAATTGACCATCAACTCGCCTGATACAAAAGCGACGGTGTGGCCGAGGATGGAGCTCGTCAATCTAGAATATATCTACTTATTCTAGCCTTGAAAATTTCAAGATTTTAGTTCTCAGGAAACAGATACCAGATACGAGAATACAGATTGATACAGATATAAGAATTCCATTCCTGTGCAGTACGCATCAAGAACGTGGACCGATATCATGGATTTTTGGCATTTCAATGAGAAATGGGTAGTAATTCGCTGACTTTCTTTCTTATTTGGAAGAATCTTGGCAGTATCTGTATACTCTTGATAAGAAATGTTATGGCGAGGCCTGAAGCCTTCGGGCGAAGGCGTAGGCGCGGACAGCATCTAAGGCGTAATCTTTATTCGGCTTTATTACCGCACGATAATGTTTTAGTAGCTTTATTTTGTGAAATAAAAACAACAAAAAGAGCTTCTTTTGTTCAAGTTACAAAAGCATTTGTTTTATATTGTTTCGCTGTTTAACCTGATGTCATACAAGAATCTTTCCTTATTTTCCGTAATATGAATAGCTTATCATGTCGGCTCAAATTAAAATGTGTTATACAAGTTACCTTTCCTTCCCAGTAAATTTAATTCATATGTATTCATCCATTTTGTTACCAGAAAACAACTAGGTGTGTATATTCCTAAACCTAACATATTTTTAAACTTTTGTTTCTTTGTAATGAAGTGTAATTTTTTTTTAGAAAATTTTGCTATATAATTTTGTAGCGGTTTACAAAACACATCTAGGTACATGCCAAATATCGTTTATGTAGGGCTAATAGTCTCTTAGTAAAATGACTGTGACATACAGACAGACAGACGGACATGACGAAATTATAAAGGTTTCTCGTAATTACTACGGAACCCTAAAAAATCAATTAAGCAACGGCTGACTATTTAACGGTGGAGTGGCAGTGGGAAGGGCACATAGCACGTAGAACTGATGGCCGATGGGGCCGAAAGGTTCTCAAGTGGACACCACGTACCGGCAAGCGCAGCGAAGGAAGACCAGCCACGAGATAGACAGATGACCTCATACAAGTGCCGGGAAGACGCTGGATGCAAGCCGCTTCCAATCGATCTTTTTGGAAATCCATGGGGAAGGCCTATGTCTAGCAGTGGATTTCTTACGGCTGAGATGATGATGATGATGACTTCTTCAAAAAATGTACTTAAGCAACATTTTTCCAAGTGTCTCCTCCATCTTGCGCAGTCGTGTAAAATACGTAGAACTTACGTTTTTAGTTTATTTATAATATTGAGTGATTTTTCTATCAGCCTGTTCTTGTGACACGAGGCTCTAGAGAGTACCCATATCGCTTGTCAACCAAGTTGAACGTGGCGTCATATCGGCTGCTCTGAATTGAAATAAAGCCTAAGGGAGTAAGTCGGTATAAGCTCCATGGTTCTAGTAGGAAAAGGAGTGCATTTTCATGTCATGCAACATTTACTGTGGGCATGACATGAAAATGCTTATTTGTATATACTTCAAGACTATTTGAAGTTTTACTTTGGCTATAAGTCATAAAATTAACAAACACAAGTATTTTATATACCTACTGACAACTGCTTGAATCTTTTGCAGACAAATGACCAAGACACATAATCCCTATCGGTACCCTTATCACGTGGTGGATCATCACTGTCTGGTGAAGACGATATCTGGTTGTTGCACCTTACCTTGGGCGGTAAGTTTGCTACTTTTCTTGTAAATGGACAGACTGCGCCGAAGCCTTTACGGAGGTGTTAAGTCAGGCTATGGAATATTTAATTCCATTTTCTGATGTTTTACCTTCGCTTGCTTGCTTGGCTTGCTTGCTCATGGTTCAATGCTGCATCTTATGTGCCCTGCCCACTGATAATTCAACTTGTTAATCCATGCTATGTACATATGTGACTTTGGCAACTCTATGGATATCTAGAATCATTTCTGATATGACCACGGTTGCCTGGAAGAGATCGCTTCTAGCGATAAGGCCGCCTGTCGTCACACTAGTTTTGTAAGTTGTCTTTAATATTGCATTTGTTTAATGGTGTACAATAAAGAGTTTATTTATCTTTTAGAGAGACTCCGAGCATTGCCCTTTTCATAGCGCATTGCGTGATCTTGAGTTTCCTTTTAAGGCCCATAGTGAGTCATCTAATATCCAAACTTTAACAAACAAACGTAGCATTTATTATATTAGTGTAGACATGTTGTAATTAGAGCGCCTCAAAGTAGAGCTGACACATTTTGTTCTTTGTTACAAAAGAAGCGCGAGTCTGACATTGTTCTAAAGTTTTCAGCCGCTCCTTGAATACTGAACAGTCTCCTAAGACAAACGATAGAAACTTTTAAAATTACAACATATAGCATAGAGACTATAGTTACTATTATTCAAGGACGAAGTGCCATTGCTAACTCCTAATTTTATGTAGCAATAAATTTGACTTAGTGACCAAAACAAGGCGCAGCTTTATACACACACAGCACACACACACACAGTGTGGTGGGAAAGTCTCTCGCCGCGGTGACTACACGTTGGTATGTCACATACGAGTGGTATCAACAAGTTTATGTCTGTCGGAGTGTCAGAAGACTTGGCCTAGAATCCCCTTTGTCTACAAATCTCTAAGTACATATCCAGATAATTTCATTTCTTAATCTCGACGGTGGACACAACAATCTAGTTTCTCGTTTGTCGTTTAATTCAGATCGAGGAGCTTCAGCCGGGGTGCACGACTCCAGAGCGCTCCGCCTCCATGACTAGTCTAGCAAACCGTTGTATTACGGTTATGAATCAAATTTATCATCTTCCAATAATTATAAAGTCAAGTATAATATCAAACAAAGCCAGCTCCAAGCCTGGAAGCGTGGCACGACTCTGGGATATCGATGTCTAATGGCAATGTAAGTTCTGGCGGCTAACACCTAGGCGAGCTATTTGCTCTAAATTATAGCACGCTACGCGCTACTCGCGTTTACGGGTGGTCTTTGAGATCCACTTTATTTATTGTAATGATTACATGTGTGATGGAGTCCCCGAAGGTACTTTGGGTCCTGCAGGTTTTATATATATGCAAGTCACTGGCCAGCGACGCGTGCTATGGGTCATCTCAAGAGCATCACATGTTAAACGCTCGTGAGTGACCACCGAAGGGGGGAGAACGTGTGGGGGCCTCCTGGACCCCCGCCAGCGAACATTCACGCAAAAGATAGCCCCGTTACCTCGTCATTAGCGTGGTTATATAACACATATGTGTTATTGTATTACCAAGCTGGGTGGCCATATAATACGCAGGTATTATGGTAGCCTTACTTCGCGTATGAGTGGTATAAGAATTTACTTGAGAAAATGGCAGGATTCAAATACTGTTGTGATCACATCGAGTTTAGGTAGGTCGAGCCTAGCTGTCCTACGCTATGCCGTATAGGTCTCATCAATAATTAATTCTAGCTCACATAACATGTAGCATAAGGATCAGTCTACATCAAGCTTTATATTTACTCTTTCGTCTTTAACATCAGAAATAGGTCATAGGTTAAAATTAGGTCATAACTGCAGAATATATATCTAAAGTTACGGTTCGTATAGATATGCCTGTCTGATTGTAATCTTAATAAATCTTATATAATGAATATAATGTAGGAATATAATGTATTGTCAGTAAGTGGCTGGCTAGGGTTTCAGGCAAGATCTAGAAGCCTAATTCTACCTTCAACATGTTCTCATAAGGTTGAGGCTCTGCCCTCGCTAGAGCGCGTATTTACCAAGTTATTGAACCTTAGGCCTGAATGAATCCCACAGTAGAATACGCGTGGTTTCACCCTTTCGGCCTGCACTTGTGGAAATGTGACATTTGAGTAATTTAGATTATATTATATAATAGACTAGGGTGGATGAGGAATTAAACAAGCGTTTACCTTAAATCGGTTTATTGCCCAAAGGCTAATTAAGATTTACTGAACGAAACTATTTGATTATTTGCATGTGTGATGGTCAATTAGGCAACTTGGGACGTACTAGACGATTCCAGGTGTATATGAGCACATGACACATGAACCTCTTTGTTCCTACGGCATATTAGTGAGAGAAAACTAGAAGTTAGAACAAAAAACTCTCACCGCCGATATAGTTTAACAATAAAGTAATTAATCACACATAATTACATCTGTTAGCCGGTAATAGGTAAGCAAAGGTGGCATAGTTTTATAAATATTATATCCAATAATTACATATGTGTACATCAAGCCATAGTATAATATGACATTTCTAGTGAGCAGTAAGACACTAAATTATTATAAATTATGTCAGTACAAGTCCATATGAACTTTATTCGGCAAATATAATAGGTAACTAACAAAGTTAGATACACATCACATAGGTACAATCTTTAATGTACATTATAATATAGTATGTCGTTGCATTATATTGCAAGTAGGTATCTAGTACCTTTATGTCGGCAAGTAGGCACCGTTTGCCTGATAAGATAGTATTTGTTATTTTATTAGGCCGAAAACAATTGAAACCAAACATAATTAAGGTGTAGAATTAAAACATGTAGTGATTCATAATTCTGACATAATTTACAACCAGCATTGATTACAGTTTTCGTGTACATTACCAGACCTCTGGAACCTGCAAACCTCGTCCACAGATCACTGAATTTACATTTAGGTACATTTATTTAGACATTTATAGAAGTATAAACTTCTATATTTACTATTCCCAAATCATTAAGCCAACCCTCCTGCTCGTAGCCTCGCTAAACCTTAACTGCCCCTCACTGCCCTGGCGTCGCCGCGTTATCCCATCGCCTTCCCAACTATTCGAGCTTGCTTCTTAGAAAAGAGTACAAAAAACATAATTTATGATTACGGCCCGCTCTTTAAAACAACATTGACCTGCGAGAAGTATCCTAGTCACATCTCTCAGATTTCAGCTTTTGGCAAACGCTTGAAGGCAAGAGAAAAAAAATAAAACGGAGACATATTATTAAAATAAAAATATATGGATCGGCATTCCACCACATTTCCCCCCTAAATATTTCAAACTAAGTTTAGCTTGTTTTTAATATTTAATCATCAAACTAAACGCAGTGTGTAGTGGTATGCACGGCCATAATCATTAAAATGGTTAATCATAAAAATAAAAAAAAACATCATAAAACAACCCCTCTGATAAAACAACAAACAATTCCAAGCATTGCCCATCCTTTGTCCAAACGATGGTGCGCTCGACGCTTTCAATGAACTTAGATAGTACATCAATTGCCTTCAAAATTCTGCATAGCTCATTACTTCAAATAACTATAATGTGACTATATTGTATTCATATTGTAATTTTATATTACTTGTTATAGTTATCTACTATGATATTATAACTATAGTAACTTTAAAAATGTCGATATTTGTAATGTATTCACGGCGACCCAGTCAGCTCAGTACAATAGTAACTAATGCAAACTTGCCCAAATTCAATCAGGAACATTTTGTTATCAACGACATATAACAATAATTTTATATTTTAATTCTATCTTATAACTAATGATATCATCTAAAAATCACCAGCATACAATCAATTTTATTTGATTACAATAATATTACTTCAAACATAAACATAATTCTGCAGAATTATACATTCAACAATAAAAAACATTTGTAATGATATCAAACAATTAGACTTTAAACAAATATAAGTATCAACATTTATTACTCAAGTCGGCAGAATCAGTTAAATTAGATTGATCCATAAATGCATAAATTGCATTACAATTGATTAAGTCCAGAGTTACTTTAGTTTTTTTTTTTATTCATATTTATTTTCATATTAAACATGACAGTCCCATTGTATATTTTAATCTATTGATTACTTGTGGTGACTCACACAGTCAAACAGCTCTTTAGCTGCGTCAGAGTTAGGATCCACTAAAATCTTATTAAATCAGCCGACGTCCAGCTTGTTCAACTTGTATAAATAATTATTTAGTTTATGTGGCACAACAAACTAAGTGTTAAACAAAAGCGGTCAGTACTGATCCAGGGATCGATTACATTAAATTTACCAGCGTCATTTTTTTTCATAGGTATTTCAGATAAGAACTTTGAATTTGTAATCACTAATTACAATCAATAATAAAGAAATTATTAGGTATAAAGTATTAACTTTAGACGCTGATCACTGGACTTCTGGATATCGAATCTCTAGGAATTATTATTACTCTCTTAGATTTTCAAACAGGTATAGGGTCTCAAGATTTCATCAATTATCAGTTTAAGTTTTCATAAATATCAATTATCAAAATACTTATATTTACACAGTGCTAATAGTTAGTTAACATTGTTTACTTAAATCTAACCGACGCGAAACCAATACGACAATTTTATACGAAATAGTCCATTGTCCCTTTCTTTCATACGAGTTTTCGTAATTCACTAGTTCACACTCACATATCACTCACAATTGTAGAACTCTGTCTGCTCGATGACAGGCACCTTTGTTGGGTGCGCTAAGGGAGTATTCTCCCCCCTCGTTCTCTGAATCTGAGAAGCGCCCGCGCATGGTCTAGGGCGCGATCGCACGTACGCCAGACAGGTTGCCTGTAGAATAACCGGGTGCATTGCCTCCCTAGGCAGACTATGCCTCGAAAACATTTCTCCCAAGCATGAAACAGAAACATCGGAAAAGTGTATATACTTTGTTCACCTCGATTCGGCTGAACCTCGTTCAGATATCATACTCTGCCTGAATGAGTACCTAATAATAATAGACGGTCTGAAAGTAATGTCCAATTCTTATAGTAATTTATCATTTAGTTTTTAATAGTCATCAAATAAGACGGAACCAATTAGCATCATCACAAAAGCGACTTATGACTAGGGCATGCTAAATACTCGTGCTTATATTTAGATAAGGTCCTTATTTAAAATCAACCGTCAACAAAAGGAAAGGCGCCAATTTTATCTGTGTAAGAATGTACTTTGACCAGTTTAATATTTAGATCCCTTTTTTTTTCTTTCTGCAGATGTGTCGGACAAGTGAGCATAAAGTCCTCCGTGACCAGTTTGAAAAAGGTCATATAACTTGGCTTTCTATGAAACGTGATGTTTTATTTTTTTCGAACCAATAAATTGCACAAATTTATGGGTCTTTGTAAAGTTAACATTTGGAATAGCCATTAAAGACAAAGGTCTTATTTCCTTTGTTCTGGACTTTCTTTTTAAAGTCTTTGTTAGTGCACGTGTTGCAAGTTACCAACGCATGAGAAACTATGCAGATGTTGCTATGTAATTTACATTCCTTCCTGCTAAAAGTTGAGATTTTTAGCTGACTTCGAAAGAGGAGCAAGTTATCAATTCGTGCCGTATATATTTTCTTGTAAGAATATATTTATTCTTATAACTCACTATTACCTTATAGTCAACACAAGTACTTAATCCTACCTCCCATCGGAATAAGGTATTATCATCATCATCATAATCATCATCTTACTCGAAGACCTCTGCGTTACGATAGCAACCATAATATACATTACATCGTTATCCCCTAGATAGATTACTATCTTAATACAGCCAGGACAGAGGCCTTTCAACGACTTAATAATTCTGACACTAGGGCTAGCCACTCAGTCTATACGAACTTACTTACTCTATCTTACCACATACGTATAACCAAATCTCTATAGCCACAATACTACATATGAACACATATTTATCTGTGTCCTCAAAACATACACCTTCCCACATCTAAGTATTTATTTATATATATGTATTTACTAAGAAATAATAATAGTATGTAATAACCATTTAATGTTCAGATGGGACTTGAACCCGTTTGTGGCATACATTTTTATAGAGTCATGTGAGTACCAAATATCATTTAGATCTCCACCTTAGTATATTTTTAGCAGGAATCGAACCTATCTTATCAAATTTGGTTCGAACCAACGTCCATCGTTCAATGACTTCCACATAATTTACTTGCATTCTTTCCGGCCTGCTATTATAGGTCACCTAGGCATAGCCTAGGATCGTGATATTACCCTGGGTTACGGAGAGTAAGTAGGTCCAAGTTCCATTTCTCAACGTTCTTCTCTACTAATCTATAAGTCAAGTCACTTTAAAGATAAACATCAGGTTTAGATTATTTATAATATAAAGTTATCTAAATATCATCATCTCATCTATATTTCTGATGGCGGCCTGCCTCCGTATAATAATATAGTAGCTTATATGAAAGCTATTCAAGAACATCATCGTTTACCCTTCTATCTTTGATAGAGGTCTGTCTCCATATCATTTATATAGTAACTTTTAGGAAAGCAATTCAAAACATCATCATTTACCTTTTCTATCTTTGATAAGAGAACACCTTCATCACAATAATAAAACAATTTACCTGAAAACTGTAAAACTGTTCAAATCATCATAATCATCAACTTACACATATTTCAGGTATATATGTGGATTAGGTTGTGGATATTATAAAATAACCGTGTGGTTTAGTTGAGGTCCGCTAAACATCAGAGTATCTATTCAATTTTACTATATCGCATCCTTTGTTCAACAATATCACTGCCAGAAATAACGTCCAGGTACTCCCTTTGTTATAATTACAGGGAAGTTACTACTGATATGGAATATCCTTCATGTATTTGTAAATATGCTTAAGTACATAAATCTACAAATTTAGTCATAAAATCTATAATATGCTTTATTTCTAAGCCTAGCATAATTCTCATACAGCGTCGTTACTTTACACGGCGTCCTTGATTATTTTATTTTCATCTAATAAACTGACAGTAAATTTATCGCATACTTCGCACCCTTCACTCTTTTTAAAATTACATAACGGACCTTACCATAACATAAGCGGACAAAACAGATTGATAAAGCAAGCACTTAAATACTAGAGACCAAGCACCAACCAATTTAGGCAAGCGGCAAATCACTGCAAGGCGGCAGACATGCTACAAATGGTTCCGTCTCATTCAGGTAGGCTTATCTCTCAAACATTGGTACCTAATGTTTTCAAGATAGACCATCCATCTGAAACAAATATGCTCGTTGTCGTCAGGTAGGTAGTTGACTTTGAATCAGATACAATTTTATTATGCAAAATAGGATATAATATTTATTGCTATTTAGTGTGATCGTCTAATATATGAAATTATCTACGTTGTGTTTTTATTTATTACCTGTTTTCTTTAATCTCATTAGTGAGATTATAATGATTATAATGTCAATTTTATAATTCAAAATAGGATATAAGTAACATTTATTGCTATTTAGTTTTGTGATCGTCTAATATCTACGTTGTGTTTTTATTTATTACCTTTTTTTCTTTGATCTCATATTATGTGAAAATATTTACATTGTATTTATTTATGTACTTGTTTATTAAGTGATAGTCTAACATATACATAATATATATATGTTCTGTATATAAGGGTTTTTTTTAGTCGTATTGTAATTTCAATACGTAGCTGAAAAATAGGTCACATGCACCATTCTGTGGCCTAATTAAAGGCCAGGTTTATTTACCAGATTAAACTCTTGGCATCGAAGCTAGAGTAGAGGCTGTAGTAGTCGAAGAATAGATAGCGTGGTATAATCGCTTCGAGTTAGTTTTATAGTAACACAGGTATACATTTTGTGGTTATCATATTTAGATTTCCATTGTATATACATATATAACCGGTATAATCGGTAATCATTTTGGCTTATTTTAAGGCCAAATTTAGATTGCTATTATATTTATTTAGCTTTAGATCCAGGATATCTACTAACATCCTGGTCCAGCGGTACCATTCTGTGGTGGGAAAGTCTCTCGCCGCGGTGACTACACGTTGGTATGTCACATACGAGTGGTATCAACAAGTTTATGTCTGTCGGAGTGTCAGAAGACTTGGCCTAGAATCCCCTTTGTCTACAAATCTCTAAGTACATATCCAGATAATTTCATTTCTTAATCTCGACGGTGGACACAACAATCTAGTTTCTCGTTTGTCGTTTAATTCAGATCGAGGAGCTTCAGCCGGGGTGCACGACTCCAGAGCGCTCCGCCTCCATGACTAGTCTAGCAAACCGTTGTATTACGGTTATGAATCAAATTTATCATCTTCCAATAATTATAAAGTCAAGTATAATATCAAACAAAGCCAGCTCCAAGCCTGGAAGCGTGGCACGACTCTGGGATATCGATGTCTAATGGCAATGTAAGTTCTGGCGGCTAACACCTAGGCGAGCTATTTGCTCTAAATTATAGCACGCTACGCGCTACTCGCGTTTACGGGTGGTCTTTGAGATCCACTTTATTTATTGTAATGATTACATGTGTGATGGAGTCCCCGAAGGTACTTTGGGTCCTGCAGGTTTTATATATATGCAAGTCACTGGCCAGCGACGCGTGCTATGGGTCATCTCAAGAGCATCACATGTTAAACGCTCGTGAGTGACCACCGAAGGGGGGAGAACGTGTGGGGGCCTCCTGGACCCCCGCCAGCGAACATTCACGCAAAAGATAGCCCCGTTACCTCGTCATTAGCGTGGTTATATAACACATATGTGTTATTGTATTACCAAGCTGGGTGGCCATATAATACGCAGGTATTATGGTAGCCTTACTTCGCGTATGAGTGGTATAAGAATTTACTTGAGAAAATGGCAGGATTCAAATACTGTTGTGATCACATCGAGTTTAGGTAGGTCGAGCCTAGCTGTCCTACGCTATGCCGTATAGGTCTCATCAATAATTAATTCTAGCTCACATAACATGTAGCATAAGGATCAGTCTACATCAAGCTTTATATTTACTCTTTCGTCTTTAACATCAGAAATAGGTCATAGGTTAAAATTAGGTCATAACTGCAGAATATATATCTAAAGTTACGGTTCGTATAGATATGCCTGTCTGATTGTAATCTTAATAAATCTTATATAATGAATATAATGTAGGAATATAATGTATTGTCAGTAAGTGGCTGGCTAGGGTTTCAGGCAAGATCTAGAAGCCTAATTCTACCTTCAACATGTTCTCATAAGGTTGAGGCTCTGCCCTCGCTAGAGCGCGTATTTACCAAGTTATTGAACCTTAGGCCTGAATGAATCCCACAGTAGAATACGCGTGGTTTCACCCTTTCGGCCTGCACTTGTGGAAATGTGACATTTGAGTAATTTAGATTATATTATATAATAGACTAGGGTGGATGAGGAATTAAACAAGCGTTTACCTTAAATCGGTTTATTGCCCAAAGGCTAATTAAGATTTACTGAACGAAACTATTTGATTATTTGCATGTGTGATGGTCAATTAGGCAACTTGGGACGTACTAGACGATTCCAGGTGTATATGAGCACATGACACATGAACCTCTTTGTTCCTACGGCATATTAGTGAGAGAAAACTAGAAGTTAGAACAAAAAACTCTCACCGCCGATATAGTTTAACAATAAAGTAATTAATCACACATAATTACATCTGTTAGCCGGTAATAGGTAAGCAAAGGTGGCATAGTTTTATAAATATTATATCCAATAATTACATATGTGTACATCAAGCCATAGTATAATATGACATTTCTAGTGAGCAGTAAGACACTAAATTATTATAAATTATGTCAGTACAAGTCCATATGAACTTTATTCGGCAAATATAATAGGTAACTAACAAAGTTAGATACACATCACATAGGTACAATCTTTAATGTACATTATAATATAGTATGTCGTTGCATTATATTGCAAGTAGGTATCTAGTACCTTTATGTCGGCAAGTAGGCACCGTTTGCCTGATAAGATAGTATTTGTTATTTTATTAGGCCGAAAACAATTGAAACCAAACATAATTAAGGTGTAGAATTAAAACATGTAGTGATTCATAATTCTGACATAATTTACAACCAGCATTGATTACAGTTTTCGTGTACATTACCAGACCTCTGGAACCTGCAAACCTCGTCCACAGATCACTGAATTTACATTTAGGTACATTTATTTAGACATTTATAGAAGTATAAACTTCTATATTTACTATTCCCAAATCATTAAGCCAACCCTCCTGCTCGTAGCCTCGCTAAACCTTAACTGCCCCTCACTGCCCTGGCGTCGCCGCGTTATCCCATCGCCTTCCCAACTATTCGAGCTTGCTTCTTAGAAAAGAGTACAAAAAACATAATTTATGATTACGGCCCGCTCTTTAAAACAACATTGACCTGCGAGAAGTATCCTAGTCACATCTCTCAGATTTCAGCTTTTGGCAAACGCTTGAAGGCAAGAGAAAAAAAATAAAACGGAGACATATTATTAAAATAAAAATATATGGATCGGCATTCCACCACAACAGCATAGCACAATGCTGTTATAAAGCTGCGCCTTGCTACCCCAAAAAACATTGAAAAATAATTGAAAATATAAAAATGAATTTAAATTGTTAAAATATTGAAATTAGTTTCTTAAAATAATTCAAAGTTTAAGACATAAAATAAATATTTAAATATACTTTACATAGTCCATTCTCGAAAAGACCGCGGATCTTTTAAAGAATGGGGGAAGTGGATAAATAAAGGGGATGCAATATTTAAGAGTAAAAGCAATTACATACACAATTACAAAACAAGATTTTTGACAATATTCTTGAATCGCTGATAAAGTTTCTAAAAAAAATAATTCCCTAGATCTCGATTGTGGGCAAACTATTACTTACTTCTTCAAGGGCGGATTAGGGACGGACGTGCCGTTCCGAAATCCTTACTTCATAGAACCAATAAATTAATCATAACTTGAGAAACTGTTACTGCAACCCACACGATTCAACAGGGATGCTAAAGTTGAAAGTTAGGACGTAATGCTGACATTGAAATTTAATCTCTCGTGCAACAATAACAGGACTCTAATTCGTTTGAACATCAGAAGTCTTAATTATAGTCCTTACATGGGCACTTAAAGTTAAATGGTCTGTAACAGCGTAAACACATACAGCAGTGAGTCATTTTGATATATGGTGTTTTGTGTTAGCTCGTATATTTGGGGTAAATAAAAAATTTTAATTTTACATTTGTATTTTACAGAGTACTTTTTTTTTGATAAACAACACTAAGTATCGCGCGTTGAGCTCTACCTTAACTATAATTATAATTAAAAAAACTTTTAAAAAAATCCGAGTTCAAACTGCGCAATTTGTTTACTTAGAATATATTTTTTCAGTTATTTTGTTATAAAAACCAAAGTACTGTACCGATTTTGATAAAATTTATATGGGACTACCTCTGAGGTATTACCTCCCAAAAATAAAAAGAAAAAAAAACTGGACAAGTGCAAGTCAAACTCGCCCACCGTACAAACTAGTAGACAAAAGGGGAATTTTTTTTTTTTTTATATTTTCTTCATAAATCGTAAAATATACATCGTAAAAATAATTAAATAACTAAATACCTATGGGCCTTATAAGGAAACTCAAGATCACGCAATGCGCTATGAAAAGGCAATGCTCGGAGTCTCTCTAATAGATAAATAAACTCTTTATTGTACACTATTAAACAATGCAATACTAAAGACAACTAAAGTATAAAAAAACTTCCACGTGCCAATAATAAAGATATGTGTAATAAATTATTTATGAATTAGTTACATAAATAAATATCTCTCTATTTACTTTTATCTGTTGGATTTTCCTGTGAGTTACTCAAACATCTTTTAGTAGAAGCCGGAAAAGAGTGTCCCTCGAGAGTAACATAGCATATTATAGGGCGCAGTAATGTTTCTTAATGCAGCTATGTTATACTTGTATGCTCAGCTTGTATGTCGCTGTATTTTGAAGAAATCAGGATTTTCTTAAAAATCCTGGTCTAAAGGATCTTAGACAACCCGGAATATGACAAATCAGTGACATAGTTTCATCATAATGAATGTCTTCCTTGTGTAAAGTTTTAAATGTAAAAAAAATAATTATGTGTACCATTATTCGTTTTTTAAGGGCATGGGCTTGAAGGCCGCTGTGTTCAGTTGTTGCTTTTTAAGAGTCCGTAGTTCGACCATCGTCCGTCTCGCTCACTCACACTTTTGAAAATATAAAACGACTGAAAAAACTTATAAAAAAATCGTCGTTTGTAACACTAGAAAATAACACCACAAAAATAATCGACAAAAATTTCAATATAATTCAAGTTATTGAAAAGTATAGATTTTTTTTGATTTTTTATTCAACGATAGGCTTGCGCTTGACCGTCAACTCACCTGGTGTTAAGCGACAGTTACTGTCTACGATGGAGCGCGCTTGCCTAGAAGAAACCTATTCATTCGCGATTTGAAGACACCACTACTTGAATTACACCATTACTGACTGAAATTACACCACTACTTGAATTACACCATGCTTGAATGTACCAGTTGCTTCTCTTCCCGGGCATACTGTAAAAGTAAACTCTTTCTCTGCTGGACTCGGATAAAAGAAAATTATACTCTCGTCCGTCGCTGCAACTCAACATTTTGTACATCTTACACAATAACAGTCAAATGTGGCGTCAAAACGAAAAGTCAAAAGCTGTAAGGAAGAATAGGTGTGATACGATTATGTAGGTTTAATTCCAATTCAGATATTGGGTTTCCATAGTATGACTTAAGAGAATCATTGTCGCTCGAAATTTTGCCAGGTAATTACGCGTTTTTCATACAATAAGAGAAAACTTTTCTACCCCTAAATAATATCCCATTTCGATATTTTTTTATATCATTGGAACCACTAATGGATCTACGTTTACTTTTCTAATAATTTACACTTTTAATTTATGAACTTCGGATTTTATAACGAAATAAAGGCATAGGCTTTTATGATTCCAATCATATAAAAAACCGGTCAAGTGCAAGTCGGTCTCGCCCACGAAGGGTTCCGTACCATTATCAATATAGACGACAAAAAATCATGTTTGTTGTATGGGAAAATATTAATTTTATTTTAATTTGATGATTCATTTTTAAAATAAATAATATAACTCAATATTCTGTGAATATTTCAAGCGTCTACCTGTTGCCGTTATCAATATCGAACAAAAACTAGCAAAAAAAACACGTTTGTTGTATGGGAGCCCCCTTAAATATTTATTTTATTCTATTTTTTTTATTTGTTGTTAGAGCGGCATCAGAAATACATTATCTACATTGACATTTTCAACTGTCTAACTATCACGGTTCATGATATGTACAACCTGGGGTTGTACCCAATTCAGTTATTCAAGACCGCTCCATAGCCGAACCATATATGGAGCGTTTCCCGTCGGCCGCCATAGTTTTATTGATTCACTCACCAAAGTGATTCATCAGTCGCTTTTATGTCATACATTTGACACATTTGATGAAACATAACACGTCCTTCGCTCGTTACTAAATCAAAAAAGATAGCAGCCGATAGGAAATGCTTCGCACAAGGTTCAGTTACGGATTGGTTTTGAATAACTGAATTGCCCCCCTGGTGACAGACGGACGGACGGACAGCGAAGTCTAGTAATAGGGTCCCGTTTTACTCTTTGGGTACGGAACCCTAAAAAAAGAATTTTCGAAATCGGTTAATGTTTAGAAGTAGAAAACGTTTTCTCTTATTTGTATGGGAGATCGCGCGACAACAGTTCTCTAAACTTGCGGCTATATGGAGCTGTGCGAATATATCCATTCATATTTATCTATTTATGTAATTCTGAATAGATTCAGGATTTTGATCATGTTCAAAAATATTCTGATGTACGTTTTTTCATAAATTATAATATAGGTATGTAAGCAAAGATGTAAGCATATAAGTATAATCCTTGGCAGTGCTGTTGATTGTCAACCATTTTCCTAAGAAAAATCATGTATTTGATCAAAACCTTCCATCTAGTATAATAGTAATATAAACACTGTCACTGTTTTGTCAGAATACAGTTTTTAATTATAATTCTAGGATTTTGAGTACGGTACTCCGTTTCCTAATATCCTGTGACATACGAGTATGTAGCGGAAAATAATTCCTATTTCATCTTCTACGGGTTATTTTAGTGGCCCTTCCTGTTTGTTTTAAGATCAAAGTAAGTCTTTTTTTGAATGTAGGACGGTGGCTGTCCTTTGAACATTTTTTTTAAAGATTTTTCGTAATAATTTTATTTATTTGACCTTTTCCTCGTTAACCTTATTTATTAAGGTTTTGACAAATCAATAAGATTGGTTGGTTGGGGTTGGTTTGAGAAGGTTTATTTTCTATCACCATTGGCTGCGTAATAGGTAGGGGATTAAGATTAAAAATTATTCTTAATTTATTCAAATGTAAATAATTATAATAATACCTAATTATATTTTTTAATGCTTTGGTTTCATAATGGTATTAAAGAGTAAGAACAAAGGATATAGGCACAAACGATGCTGTATTATACGTAGATAGGTTTTATTCGGCTTTGCGTGGCAAGCCTCAAGTAAGGTAATCGCCAGACTCGTCTTCAGTCGCAATACGATGGGCAACGCTGTAAGACGCGTGTCATAACTTGTGAACCTGTGCGTTTAGAAAGTGCAACGCCAAGATATATAAGACCAAGATACTAAAAGGGCTTAAGGATGCTAGCCTGTGCGTTTAGACATAACCTAATACCTAGTATCGTTATTAGCCTAAAGTTCTGATAGATAGTTCTGATATTTAATTATTTCTTCGCACAACGACCAACTAATTTTGAAACCCACGCGCGCGGCCTAAATAGGTACTAGTTAGGACTCAGGATGTCCGCAATCGAGCAAACTCTGTTTAAATATAAACGAATATAGATAAATAAATATTTGATATTATGCGTAGAGCGGTCTCGGAATGCGTAATAAGGGATCAGCAGATTCCCACGTATAACATGTGAATGGAAATGACGTCTTATATCAGAGGCTCGACGCATACTGAGAGATTGGTACTCGAGCATACGATATCCTTTGGGATTGACTTGGGTTCATGAATTTTACGTTTATTAGGTAACGAGAAACCGCATTACCCAGTTTATTATTTGTTAAAACTGCCACGTGCCGAGTCTGCGGGTAAAATATAAAGATCTTATACGGTAATGTTACAAATGTTCTCTTATATGTTTTACATTTGTATTTTGTTTTTACGTTGTAACGTATCACGAAAAAGATGATTGTAGTTTTTGGTTGTTCAAATAGACTTATTTGGATAAAAAAATATCGTGGCAAAAAAATAGGAACATAACGTCTCAATTGAACAAAATAATGAAATGAAGACAGCGGTACCCTCATTGCATTATTTATCTGAACCCGAACAGATTCTAGTTGCGTTTTGGCTTTTTTTACCAGTATATACATCTAAGGTGTGTTTCATTTCAAATAATTCGTATTTGATATCTATACATTCGAGAAACAATAAAAACTGGCACTAAGTTTGTAGATTAAATATTATGAATTACCTATCTGCCCTAAGAACTATTGAACAGGGCTGTGGTAGGTACTAAGTACTAAGTAATTCTACAGCCTCGTATAATAATATTTACTCTAGCTTCAATCTTCCAAAAAAAAAGAAAGAATTTTGCTACTTTATCTCCAAACTTTAAAAAGGCCAAGAAGTAATTGATCCTTTTTTATTCGTTCCCCAATATTGTTAGCGATTATCCCCAATTAAAAGATGAAAAGGTGGAAGGTGCGGAAAACCGTTAATGGTACAGACGGACCAAGTGCCGTGACTTGGATAAGGTCCAATGTTGGTTGGCTTCGTGCCAAAAACACTCCGCTGCTTCGGCAGATCGGCAGGGGTATTCAAAACTCATTCGGTTTCGGAATCGTTTCAGAATCTATATCTCCGTCTTTGTCATTCTCTATGGAAATGACAGAGACGGAGATATAGATTTCGAATCGATTCCGAAACCGAATGAGTTCCGAATACGGGGGCGGGTGACGTGTTCTCTATTAAGAAATTACAAAAGGTATAATAATCACCAAAAAATATAATAATCATAAAAAAAGATCTTAATTCATTAAAATCTATTGGCGCGCATCGGCAGTAAAACCAGTTCGTTTATTTTATTTTATTTTTATTTTTATTTTATTTATTTAACAAAATCTACAGCCCTTTATAACATACATAAATAACTCAGATAAAGCTTAAGGCCAATAATAGATTTACATTTTATATTTAATCATATACAATTACAGTCGTAAAGTAAAGGAAGATACTTTTACATTAAATAGAAAAATAAGCCCTGCCTTAAACTAAACGTGTGCGTGATGTGAGTGTATGATGGTGAATGTGTGAATGTGTGCATGTGTGTGTGTGTGTGTGTGTGTGTGAGGAGGTAGGGGAGGTGAGTATATTTGTTATCGCGTCGGAAAACTTGCGACTCCCTTGTCAATGCATGTGCGTATACTATACACTTCGTTACTTAATATGTGTGAGTTGTATACTATGCACACACATCTATTTAACTAAAGCATATTCTTTTTTTTTCAAATTATTTTAAGGGTTTTGTGCGACAACGGAGCCCTGTGAATAAAAGCGATACAGAAAAGTTGATCAAGTTAAAAACAAAACAGAATTTAAAACTAACGATAAAACTATTTCTTTAAACTATATTCTGCTAACTTCTAAGTAAAATCTCTGCCTGGTGCGACTGGGTATGCTAAAGTAAAATTATAAAATCCTACATCTCTATTTTAAATTTCTCTGAGCCATCATCTTCTTAAATCATCGTTTCGCACACACTCCATCAAAATATGTAAGGCAACTGCTGCATGTCTGTTTGCCTTTTATATTTCAACCAGAGAATACGTTTATGATAATTTATTTGAACAACGTCATCTCTTAATATAATTTAACTGAAGATAAAGTATATTTGTCAGTAATAATAAAAAACGAATTCTTATTTAAATTTACAGGTATTCAGCCCTGCCCCATATGGAAACCGTTGTAAACAAATAACTTTAGTAAAATTTAACCCAGACATAAAAAAAACTGAACCGATTTTAATGAAACATAAACACACTCTCGGCACTCTCGTTACAGGTAGAACATTCTCAATCAAACAAAAAAAAAAGAAGCCTACATTGGTCCTTTCGTTAGAGAGTTATGATGCCATAAACACACATATACCTAGTCTTGCCATAAATATTGTCACGAAGAAAAAAAATTAAAAAAAATAAACGTTGAGGCCAGTTATCAATAGAAGCACGCACTCTTTCCATGGGAAAATTCTTCACTGAAAATCGTATGGATTGTTTTAGGGACTCCAAATTATCATGGCGTTTAGAGCAAGCCATACTCTCTAAAACTGACCATAAATCATAATCCAGCGGATTAAGATCAGGACTAGACGACGGCCAGTCTTCAGCTCTGATGAAGTCCGAAACGTTCACTTCCAACCAAGACTGCGTGGACCGAGCTTTATGACCTGGCGCCGAGTCTTGTTGGAAGGACCATACTTGGTTATTGAACATGGTGTTGTTAAGGGGCTTAACTACCTTCTCAAGAATGGTATTTTGATACACATGTGCCGATGTTTTGATACCTTTTTCACAAAAATATGGCTCAGTCACTCCTTCATAGCTAACACCCCACCAAACCATCACTGAAGTCGGATAATGCCCACGTTGCACTCTGTCGACTAATTGGGAAGCTTCCTTAGAGCTTTGAGCATAAATACGGTCATTTTGTTTGTTAAAATGTTGCTCAATTGTAAAGATTTTCTCATCCGTAAACAAAATTTTTCTGTGACCTCCCTTTGCGTACCGCTTCAGTAGTTGTTTCGATTTTACCACCCTATTCTTTTTTAAATTATCAGTTAAAAAATGACCAGTGCGTCTCTTATAGGCTGCAAGTCCTAAGTCATCTTTTAAAATACGCGACATGGTTCTGGGTGCTATCTTCATCTCCCGAGATAAAATCTTTTGCTTTCGGACAGGATTTCTTCGAATTCTTTCCCTTACTGCTTTGACCACCTTTTTCGTACGAACACTACGTGGACGGCCAGATCTTTTTCTGTCACAAACAGAGGAGGTCTCATTGTACCTATTAATAGCCCGGTACACAAACATTTGACTAATACCAAGCGTATGGAGAGTTTTAAAAATTGCATTTGGCTCCATACCAACTTTGTGTAATGCAATCACAGCGATTCGGTTCTCTTTATCACCCCACTCCATTTTAATATCGCAAAATATTGTACAATGTATTGGCGCCAAAATTAGAAAACTCAATGAACAATCGTATAAAAATGACAGATTCCAAATTCAAATGTAATATCTTTCTTATTTTTAACTGTAACAGTATTTATGGCCAGACTAAGTACATATATACACATATACACTTCAAACTTACATCCACCAAAGGGAGGGTCCCTTTTGGGTCATGGTTTAAAAAAAAAAAATTGATATAATTTTGCCGCAATATAAAGAATTAACATTTTACAATTCAGTTGAATAGAAATGTGCTCCATTGGATAATTGGTTTGTGCATTTTCAAAGTATATCTTAAGGGAAAGCAAAGACTCTTAAGGCCCCTAGGCATAGCTCTTTCATTCGAATGCCACTGATTTTGGTTAAATATAACATTAATGAATATATTTTTGGTGAATATGTGAACGCCAGCCTCATGAAATTACATAGACATATCTAAAACATATTGAGATCTTTTTATTTTGTTTTATACAAAATAAAAAGTTAATATGTAGAAATAGTAAATTTTCACATCTGATTTGAAAGTAACAATAAGTACCTATGTTATGATTTAAAACAAGTACTTACATAAAAAATCTTTTTAAGTTAAACGGTTTTATTGGAAAGAAAAATAATGATGTAGGTAATGTATTTTACTAGAAAAACCCTTTCATTTGATACCCATATTGTGGGGGTTGTGTTAAAATATGAAATCCGCCATTTAGTGGCGGCGGCCATCTTGGATTTACAATAATACAGAATATACTAAATTATATTGTCATCATGACTAAAGGTGTATACCAAATTTCAGATCGATCCGTCAACTGCAAGGGGGTAAAATTTCAATTACTAAATTTGACCCAAACAAACAAATAAACAAACAGGTCAAGCTAAATAAAACCGTTTAAAAATGAAGTTTGTGGTGTACCAAATTACTTACACCTTCTACCACTACCAGACTTCTTTATTCTGCCATTATGACAGTACATTTTTGTAATGGCAAAATGAGAACTATTTTCCAAGTTTTAAAGGACTATTACCCTATTTTTCACCTCATCACCCTATTTTTCGTGCCCTGCCAGCAAACTTCCTGCCTTTTTGGTAAAAATACCTCATTGACGAATATTTTTTTTATAAAATTTATAATGTATACCAAATTTCGTAAAGATTGTTTCAAAAATACGACTCGACTGACCTGTTTGCTAGAAAATAAAATGAGATAAAAACATTTCCCCCGCTATGCTAATGTAAAAAAAAAAGTGATCCATTTGGCTGTAAAATTATTTTGCCTCTCGCCTTCTTGACTCTACCGTTACACTCAGGGTAATTCTTAAAAAAACATTCGCTTCAGTAGTGGTTCAAATCCGTAGCTTGATCTGCATTACCAATCACTGGACAGTGAAATACAACTTTCCCGCCTAATACAACAAATAACTAGTATACAAAGTTGCCATTCATCACAACAAAGTTAAAATCAGTATATGGTATCAGTATGAGTATATAACCCATATATGATACCTTTACAGAAACTTGCTCTAGGACATCAACAGGAATTTTAAAAAGAAGACTTCAACACTTTTCCTGTCGATCTAAACCAAAGCTGTAGCTCGCTGGACGATGAAAGCGAAACAAGGCGCACTTTATTGGATTCCTTGAATTCGTGCATACAAAGGCAATGAATGGAGTCAGTTATTGAAACTTTGTTCCTCGTAACTCACTGTTAAAATAGATAGACTATATTCGTTTCGAGTTATTAGGCAGAAATAGTTTCTCATCGTTTTCTAGGAAACAGCCACGGATTTACAAATAGAAAAATGTTTACACGCTTATATTGTAGTCAATGATGTATTATACGTAGGTAGGTTATCCCGGCTTTGCCTGGCAAGTCTCAAGTAAGGTAATTGCTCGACTCGTCTTCAAGTCGTGACACGTCTGGCAACGCTGTTAGACGCTTATTGACAATGTCATCCTGTGTGTTTAGAAAGTGCAACATAAGATATAAGGCCAAGATACTAAAAAGGCCATTTGTTTCCAGCGAAATATTCGGGTGAAATCAGATTTCATCAGGCGCACTGTAGTTTAAGTATAATGCTGGCTCGACAACACATTTCAGTACTTTGCCTCCCACTAAAAAAGGGCCACACAATAGTACAAGATGTATTCTGTAAGTGTCTGTTGGTTAACATAAACGGATAAACGATTGATTGATGCGCATCGCAGTTATATTACTTCCGTTTTCTCTGGACATATATACAATATATAAAACATTAAAAAAAAAACTATTCTTAGCTTAGAGCACTAACGTTATTTTCACATAGATGCAAAGTCTAAAACAATACGAACAAAGGGTCCTGAGTTGACCGATACTCATTTTTTTAAATTGTTTATTAAGATCAACAAACAGTACACAGCAAAGTTTATGGTTAATACAGTAATCGTTAAGAAATATAAGTATAGTTCGATGATGTACCAGTAACGTTGACCACAGATTAATTATTTATCAAATATACTTCAACAGAGTGTGAAACATGTAACAAATTACTGACCAATGCAATACTAAATAAATAAATATTTGTGGAAATTTCACACAACACCATCTAGCCCAAACTAAGCAAAGCTTGTACTATGGAACTAGATGGCTGATAGAATACATATATACTTTTTTTGTTGTAAATATATACATATGATACATAGAAACACCCAGACACAGAACAAACATCCATGGTCATCACACAAATGTTTGCCCTGGGTGGGGATCGAACCCACGACCTTTCAGTTCAGCAGGTAGACGTATACACACTACCAACTGAGCCACAAGGCCAGTCGAAGGCAAGTTTAGAGACATCTATTTTGCCGCACAGAATTATTTTGGAAATCGAAATTATTTTAATTTGTAAATGGCTTAAAGGTTGCCTCTCTAGACCTCATTGAGTTCGGACGCTTTGGAGCGCTTACTCAAAATCTTTGTCGATAATAATATCGTTGTCTCAGAGTGTGTGGCCTTATTATTAGTAATTACAATTAGTAATAGCATATCTCTATATTGTTTGATGATTTTTGTCTGTTAGTTATTCAATATACACAATAAACCGTATATGGAGTACAAATAAGTCTAAACTAATGCGCTGTACACAGTCCGACAGTACTTTGTATTGCATTGTATTGTACGAATTATTGTTAGAGTCCAGACGTGCAGTCATGATTGAGTGTGATTACGATACATAACAAATTTATGACTCGTAAAAAAATTGTTCAAAGTAATCACTTGTCCGTAAGATTGAAGAGATTGTCAGTTAAATCGAGCGTTAAATGAAAATATTTTAACCATGTTGTTTCAGTTTCAGTTGGAAATAACCTCTATATCTGTAACACGAAGTCGTGTAGACATTGCGTCAATTTATTTTTTGTTATTTCTTTTTTGCATAATGATCTTTTATTTTTTCTTAACATTCGTGGTAACAGTTCTTGTAAGTCAAGGAAAATGTAATCACATTGTAAGTATTTCTTAAAAAAAACTGGACAAGTGCGTTTTTTTTTAAATAACGAAATAGATCTATTCACCAATTACCTTTATTCAAATACCTTTATTATCAATTCACACATAATATCTTTTTTTAGGGTTCCGTACCTCAAAAGGATAAAACGGAACCCTTATAGGATCACTTTGTTGTCCGTCTG
Source organism: Lycia hirtaria (assembly GCA_947563715.1). Taxonomy (NCBI): domain Eukaryota; kingdom Metazoa; phylum Arthropoda; class Insecta; order Lepidoptera; family Geometridae; genus Lycia; species Lycia hirtaria. The sequence goes on along the minus strand of OX387377.1, from coordinate 41,321,871 downwards.
TCCGTCTGTCCGGGTGTCAAGACCTTTATCTCGGCAACGCGTGAAGGTATCGAGTTGAAATAAAAACTATATACGCAGATCCATAGTCTCTTGCTGCAGAAAGAAAAATAAAATGTCTCAGTTTTCGTAAAAAAAAGTTACAGCCGAATATATCGTAAAAAGCGCACATTTCGACACTCACAAGGGAATCAAAACCTATGGGGGTACTTCTCGTTCACCTAGAACTATGAAATTTGGCAAGAAGCATTGTGTTAGAGTACACATGTGGGAAAAAATCCGACGAGACATTATTAATTTAATCACAAAAAAATGTGTCTTTATGCAAGGGATTTTCCAAATTTTAATTTTAATTACGGCGAATTTTTATTATTTCTATGCAATATTCAATAAAGTTATATCTAGTGTATTTATCTTCTATTATTTTATGCAGATAATCTATGTTTAACTCCCGGCTTAAAAAAACTTATGGAACAAATGCACAACTTGAACACAATTGTTGCAAAAAGTTTGTACACACGTGGTATACAGTTGGTAGAACTACTAGTTCACTTTCTTGCAGGATTTCAAACAAGAACAAGCCAAGGTTTCATACTATAATCCAAAATATGTGAAACGTATGTCCGTGTTAACATATCGGGAAAGCCGTCGGTCGCCTTATTTGACATCGGCGAATTTTACTCTGAGTGTACCTTTTGGGAATAACGTGACTGTGAGTATAAATGTGAGAATACTATACACAAAGCCAGAATGAAATTAATGGGCGAGCGTAGTGAGCACTTATTTTTAGTTCTCATCTTGAATTATATAACTTTACAAGCCTTGCACCGATTGAGCTTATTTTAGAACAAACAATTCTGTAAATTTTTAGAGAAGATGGTATATTATACTTAGTAACATGTCTCAAAATAGAGTTCTTTAAGCAATTAAACAATTTTAAAGGATGTATCGTGTAAGTATATTAAAATATAATTATGACTGACCAACTATGTTGTCTTGTCGTATATTGGAGGGATGACAGACACAATCGGTAATATTCTCAGGCGTGCAGCTTCTATGTGCAAAATTATTTCAAGCTGTACAAGAAAGTAAACCAGTTCTTAAGACTGGGTAACTATGGGTACTTATAGGTTGATATCATACCTGCTAAGCGTGGCGTTATATTAATTCTCTTTGATACGCGTAAGCTGCCAGCAGCGTTGCCACGTTGAATGGCAGTGCCTGCCAAATATTAAATGGTGTATTAAATGGTATGGGCTCATGTTTAGGTTTCCGTATCCAAAAAGGCGAAAGTCTAAAGACTAGGCATCTTATATCCATCTGTGTTAAGACATTGTGTGATTTGTCCTTAATTTGCTTGCAGTGGCGGGTCGAGATGACAAGTTCGAAGTTATCAATATTCCCATTTGCGATTGATTTTAATTGCGATGGCTTCCGTAAGATGAACTGGCTATCGGATTGGCTTAAAGATAGTTCTAATGTACCCACAAATCTTTGTCCTATACCACCCGTAAGTTTTTTATATAGTAATAGTAATTTACGAGCTCAAAGCGTACTCGTATAAAGGTTCGCGCTCGCTATAGCCGTACCAGCTATGAAAAATATCGCGTAATGGGTTGGGGTATCATTGGGAGATTACCTGTTTGTAAAAAAAACAAAAATGGTATGGGGAGACACAAAAAAGATTTTCACACATCTCTACTATTTTTAGATTACCTACCCAACGATACCCTACACGATAGGGTAAATGAGAATAGTACATTATGATACAAGTGTGCTAAGTTGGTCATTACAGTCGAGGCGTAAAGAGCCGAGAGTGTAATGACCATAATGCACACGCGTTTCATACGACTTTTTCGACACACTTGCGAGGAAAAAAACACCCGTTTATAACCTGTAAACTCGAATAAACAAATTTATTGCAAAGTAAAAAGGCGCGGAGATTTATTTTTTTGCGCGCCTTGCATTGGTTGAATTAGTTATGCGCGCGCAGGTGCAAAATGGAGGCAAAGACGAAACCATCAAATAGCCAAATATTAAAAATTATAATAAAATATATATTTGATTAAATCTAATGCAAAAAATGAACATATATGACAAAATTAAATAATTGTTTAAATAGTGTGTTTAATGCATCACAATTATTTTATTCACAAAAATGTTGCTTATTTTTTAATTAAGTAAAAACTCTTTGTTGAAATAAAAAAAATACTGTAAAGTAAGGACACTAGTGCGTAATAGAAAAGTCAAAAGCACGCGTGTTTTATAGGATACTTTTCGGCCATAAAATAAGGGCCACTTTACGAGCAAGGGTGTTGAAAAAATTATTTCATCTCCTCTTTGCGTGTAGTGGAGGTTTTCTAAAAAAATCAAGATTTTATTCTACTACTTCCTTGGCGTAATTAATATGTATAATTGTATATACATGATAAATTACAGTTTATTAACACTAATAGACTTTGAGCAGAGCCACGGATAGGCAAACAGACGGAAATGGCGAAACTGTCCCTTACAGTTTCGCCATTTCCGTCTGTTTGTTGTTCCTTGTTTGCTACCGAACCGTGCTCAAATCTGAAAATTTGAAATAATCAGCTATGGGATCAAATCACTTTCAAGGTTCAAGGTCAAGTTATTATATGGAAGAGGTGAGGTCGTGAAGAAAAAAAAATTCATAATGATGAAAAATACCTGTATATCAAGCGTAATGAAGTCGTAAGTTAGACTGTAAGAAACACTTTCCTGCAGTCAGGTATTTTGTTTTTATTTTAATATATACTTGTCATATACCTACCTCAATTGTAATATTAATATAATAATAATTGAAGGGTTTTAGTTTTAGTTTTTTATAATATTTGTTTTAATATTTTTATTGTAAAAAGCTTAAACATAAGAAACTAAATAAATTAATGGAATAAATAGCAATATTATATTAAGATACTCGTCATAACACGTTTGTGATTTCGTATTGCTTAATAATTGCAGGGCGATTACTATATAAGAAGAGTGTCATTCCCGCCGAAGAATTTCCCGATGGAAATGAATCACGTGGACTATTTGGGGAGAATTTTAGTCTTCATGGCATCTACGAAAGAAAGGATTATAGAGATGACAATTAATATGAAGTACACAAGAGGATAGTTAAATTAAAATAATTTATAATTAATGTTTATAAGTGATTTTACTAGAATTATTTTAAAGAATATCCATTTTTATCTTTAATTTAGATGAAATGTTTATTATACTAATCGGAAAGTCTAGGTCACATAATAATAATATTTACAAACTTAATCTAAGAGACCGCTACCAGTTGGCAACGTACCCAAAAATGCTTGCCACGTTGAATGGCAATGCTTAACCTTTGAGCCAAATAGAGACCAGCATTTTGATCACGTGTTGCCTCGACCAGTCGTTCCGATAACTCTTTGAAAATTTTATGTGCACTCGTTCCCCACGGCCCTAACGTTTCGACCCCAAAAGGCGCAAATATATAACCACTATCTAGGGTACTATATTTACGTCTTTTGAGATTTTCTGCGGAATCCGCCGCCGCACCAGCCTTATTTTGTGTTCCAGGAAGATGTGACGGCGCAAGAGTGTCTACACATGTTGCATCCCACACTAAAGGCCGCCCCATCTTCCATGGAATTAAAGTCATTCCATCGGGTCTTTTACCATCGTCACGTACGAGACCATTTGGTTCTAAAATAGCTGCGCAGTTGGCGCTGGCAAAAGCCCGACGGATTATATCATTAAGGCTAGCATGGCGTGGAAATCTACCTGCACTTCTAACGCATGAAAGGCCGTGGTGACCGAGCCGGTCGACGGCACTGCCACACTGGCAGCGGTGAGGAGCACAGCACGGGGCGCCCAAGCGGAGGGATGCAGCAATGCGGAAAGTAGATGAGTCCAACAAAGTGCCAGTGTTGGGCGATGGAAGAGCCTGCAGCCACAACCCCGATTCCCACCTGGCAACGGCTAAGAGACGAGCACGATCTACGGAGCTTGAACACGTATGAAGAAGTTGATTCCGTACTTGCTCGCAGATCGGCCCGTCCCACAGCTTTTGTGAGAAAAGGGATTTCGGTAACTCCGTGTTAGGGCAGGCTGACAACCACACATTCCTGGACTCGCCGAAAAAAGTTATTTCTATATTATCTAAAGAGGCCGCAAGAATTTTATGAATTAAATTTTGTGTACTGTGTACTGAGGACAGGAACGCGGGAAGAGCGACACCTGAGATAGACCTAATACCGAGGCCTCCCAATCGCACAGGAAGTGAAGCCTGCAACCACTCTCGATCATCTAAATTTATATTTAAAATAGAAGCCAAAGTACTTTTCACGATGCCGTCTAGTCTGTGAAGAAGTTCAGTATGTTTCCAGAGCTGACAACATCGCAAAATATATGTAAATTTGGGGACAAATAGACAATAACGAATTAAGGTGAAGGCCATATGGGTGTTAATTTTGCATAAGCTTTCCGAACAGAGTAAAAAATTTTGAATTTTTTTGATTCATCAAGGATAGGAGAACCCAGTAAACGGAGTGAACACTTGTCAATTATTTTTATGTTTGGTGCCAAAAAATCAAACTTTTGTGATACCAAATCTTTTGCGGGATTGTCGTCCGGAATAAAAAGTTCACATTTTGAAAAATTTAGTTCAAGACCAATCGCTCGGAATTCTTCTATTAAAAACAGTAGATCGTTGTATACAGTATTTACGTCACCACCCAACGTTCCATCATCTAAGTACCATACATTAAGCTTGGATTGCAATCGTTCGATGATGGGATAAATGGCGAGACTAAAGATTGCTGGACCGAGCGGATTGCCTTGTTGACAACCAACCGCTGAAAGAATTTCGTTGCCATGATATGTTAATTTGGTTGAAGAACCGTAACATTGCCAAAGAAAGTTATACAAATTTGGAATTTTGTCTTTTACTTGCGTTAATAGGGCTCCTCTATCCACGGAATTGAAAGCATTCTTCACATCCACTTTCAGCAGCACTTCTCCACAGTTGTTGGTTAAAAAAGTTCTAATTGAATGGACAGCGGCTTCGCAGCCACCTCGCGAGCCAAAACCTAACTGAACTGGTTGCAAAAGACTTGCCAACTGTGGTGCAATTTTTTTGCAGCAGGTTTTGGCAGCGAGTCGGCGATAGGTCATTCCGACTGCAATGGGCCTGATGCCGCCATCCTTTTTCTTTAAAGCACATAGATTTGCACCGTACAGAATATCAATGATGTCACCATTGACTTGCCCGGAAAGCATCAAGTTAATTAAAGCCGTCAGGTCTCTTAAAAGGGCTTCGCCTGCTTCTCCGCTTCCGCCACTTAAGAGATCTTTTAGATGCTGCGGCGTGAGAGCATCCAAACCTCCGGCAGAGCCATTCCGAAAAGACATGACAGCAGCTGATATGTCCAGCGCAGACACTTCAACGGCGACATCAGACTCCAACGGTGCATCAGGAAGATGTAGATTAGCTGCTGGAGGTGGATGCTTTCCCTCTAAAGTAGAGAGGGTTTCAGGTGTGGCCGGTGCTAAAATGTCACTGGAAAATAGAATTCGGGCGGCACCTTTTATATCCCCGTCACTTAGTTTGCTTTCCACAAGTCTGTAGGAAGCAGCCTCAGTACAAGGTCTAAATTTGTTTGAATTTTGATGCGAGTCCGAATTATTATCCGAAAAAGAAAAAGGCTCTTCCAGTGTGTTGTACCTTACACAGTTCTCCTTCACTCTAGAAGTCAAAGATTTATTATTGTAAGGATCCCGTCTGACATAAAGTACAGCATACGGGAAGTACAGTAAGTGTTCACAAGTAAGCTTCGAATTTCCTGTTGTTACCGCCTTTATGGCCCGGGACAACGCCAAGGCGACAGAAACGCGGGCACCACGAGGAATTATTTTAATAACTGGAGTATTAATTTTGTGATGACCTAAAGTTTTCCAGAAAGGTTGAGTGGGGCTAGAATTTATAGTAAGATTAAGCCTTGAGCTTAAAACAGGTGCCGAAAGAGGTATAGTAGAATTTTTGTGGCATTTACCCTGATGTATTTTTAAGCCTCTTTGCCCCTTAAAAAAACGTACTTGGGAACAATCAGAACACTGTACCAGATTTTCCAGTGGCACATCAAAAGAACGCGTTGAGCCCGGGCAGTGGGGGCATGTTATGGGCGTAGAATTGCTCATATTACAATAAACTATAATAAATACACTAACAAATAATAAAAAAAGGAACAATACCGAGAAAAGGTCCAAATAAGCACAAAACAACAACACTAAAACTAAATAAACAAGAATGATTTTCATTGGTGACACTTTGATGACATTGATGGCGAAGTCCGCATGCGCGAGCTGGCTGCGCACGGGGCAGACTCTTCTTATGCGCAGCACCACCCGACCGGAGACGGGTAGGAGGTGGGAGAGGAAGAAGAAGAGCAGACGCTTGACGTACTGGGACTACTAAAATAAGTAGTACTAGGCAGAATCATTCCGTACATGGCTATGACAGATGCCAAAGTAACTTGAATCTGGAGATTCACTGGTGCTTCTGCATCACAGGCACGACAATCATGATTTTTATTTACATGTCTTCGGTCAATCTTCAGATAATGTTCAAAAAACAATAAGTTTTATTAATTTTTATTTATTATTAATTAATTTTATTGAAATAGATATGAAAATTTCATTTGACAATTTTTGACCTTAACAGCGACTAACTCTCAAAAAACTTACACTTAACAGCGTATCATACAAGTGGCGAGAAGACTCTGTGCATCCAGCCTCTTCCAGTCGGTCTTTCTGGAAGTCCATGGGGAGGTATATGCCTCCTAGTAGACTTCTTATGGCTAAGATGATGATGCATGTTTACTCCTTGGGCTACGGCCCAATATACCGTTATATTCATAATAATTAAGCAACCATTATATCACAGCTTTAAAATTAAAATAAATCTGTGTCAATTTAAAGCATAACCTTACACGTGTCAGTGTCCACCAGTGGGGGATACAGAAGTGGGGCAAAACGGAAATGATTGGTATTTATGCTACAATTTTTTTTTGTAACAAATTAGTATCTTCTTATTTATTTTCTGTTTATATTCGTATTGTGTACCTATATATTTTTTTATAAATATTAGAGGCATATCCAGTTTTTTATTACATAAAATAAACATTAATTTAAAAAAATACGTTCAAGACACACACATTGACTCGACACACAGTTTGTGATTTTATTATATATTTTAATATTTTATTAAAATTACCGCCGTAAAGTAGCATGTCTGTCTATTTTCTACAGGATTCATTTCGGGGAATGTGCGCAAGAGCTTCACGACCTAATTCCACCCTCCCCATTTCACTACAGGACTAGCAGAAAGTCGGCGAATTACCACCCATTTCTCGTTGAAATGCCAAAAATCCGTACTCAGCGATATCGATCCACATTCCTGTTGCGTACTGCACAAGAATGGAATTCGTTGCCGCCATCTTTGTTTCCTGAGACCTACAATCTTGGAATTTTCAAGGCTAGAGTGAACAGATATCTTCTAGATCTACGAGCTCCATCCTCGGCCACACCGTCGCTTAACATCAGGCGAGTTGGTGGTCAACGTACACCTATCTTCTATAAAAAAAAAACTGAATTATTATTATACTATTTTATTTTTTGAGTACGGAATATTTACTGGTTTTGCTTTAATTTTTATGTGATAATTTATGACACATATTTTTATAATTTTTATATAATATTATTGACATTATGATTTTTGTATTTTAATTACGTGATTTTATTGTATATATTTAATATTTTTTCTTGAATTTATTGTTTGCTGATTTCTGCGTGTACAATTAACTCGAAATAAACGAATAAAGAATTTTTGATTTTTTAATACAATTATTACAGAATATATGAAAAAAAATGTTGTTTTTGTTTTTTTTTTCCGGTTGTTTGTCAGTTTGATAATCGAACCCTTTCATGTTTTGCAGAAAGGTCAAGCTAATTTATGTTTGGGAATTTAGTTATATTATAATAAAAAGCAGAACTCAATATCCTAGACCACCGGCTCGATAGTCAGATGACATCGTGAAACACGTAGGATGTCAAAGGATAAGGCTTGTACAGGTCCGGAAAGGATGGCGTGAACGAGGGGAGGCCTATACACTCAGCATATGCGACTCCAACAGAATAAATAGAATAAATAGATAGTAAGAAGGAAACTAAGCATTACATATTACATAGCATAAGTACATTTTCAATTATTGTACACACACAATACACATATTCTGCCTTACCGAAAAACGTCACTTAACTTTAAGCAATGTTTAACATATTTTGTCAACTCTTGGCTGACACGTAATGACACATGCGGAAAGAAGACAGAGAACTTAAGACGTTGGTTCAAGTTAAGTACCGTTTTTTGGCAAGGCCCAATATATCTAAGGATGTGTAGTTTAAGATACGGCATAGATAGTTTTTGTCCATTGTTCTGTCACGCCAAAATGATTATTTGACATTCACGATACGAAATACAATAATTATAGTTTAAAAAATTGTAAAAATCGATTTTGAAGTACACAATTTATTTACTTAAATGATATTTCTTCGGTTATTTTGTTATAAAAACCAAAATACTGAACCGATTTTGATAAAATTTATATGGGACTGCATCTGAAGAAAAATAAATAAATAAGAAACATCAAAAACCATTTATAATTGGCGGAGTAATCGGTGAAAAAATATACAAAAAAAATATACAGTCGAATTGAGAACCTCCTTCAGCTCATAAAACTTTCTAAAAAACGTTAAAACAGCTCATAAAAATTTCTAAAATAACTGCAAAACCTGACTACGGTTATCTTGCCATACATTGCATAATTAAATGCAATGCATATTTGATAATTTTCAAAAAAATATCTATAAATAATTCCTATATGTACTGGAAAAACAAACTATGTTTATGTTACCGGCCAAACCCGATTTCAGGACAAACTAGTATAGCCTAGGCAAAACTAGTTTGTCCTAAGCCCGATAGGATGAACCAGTTTAGCCTAGGCCAAACTAGTTGATCCTGATATAAATACGCACACTGTAGGATAAAAAATTAGGGATTGCTGGACCCTTATTCCGTATGACCATCGGCCGCGTTCACGTACGTAACATGCGTGCATTGACAATGAAAATTAGCCTTTAAGTTTAAGAAGTCAAAGTCTAATTTTCATTGTAGATGCACAACGTCAAATTCACGTTATGTGACCCCACGCAGCGAAATACGTTACTCATATTTGAGTAAACATAATATATTTTGTCAACTTCTCGCTGACACGTAATGACACTTGCGGAAAGAAGACAGAGAATTTGAGACGTTGATCAAAGTTAAGTAACATTTTTAGGGTTCCGTACCTCAAAAGGAAAAAACGGAACCCTTATAGGATCACTTTGTTGTCCGTCTGTCCGTCTGTCCGTCTGTCTGTCTGTCTGTCTGTCTGTCCCTCTGTCCGGGTGTCAAGACCTTTATCTCGGGAATGCGTGAAGGTATCGAGTTGAAATTAAAACCATATACGCAGATCCATAGTATCTTGCTGCAGAAAGAAAAATAAAATTTGTCAGTTTTCGTTATCTATATAACCTTTGTAAAATTATGAAAGTCCGGTTGCGGAGCAAGAAACATTTCGTACACTAACCTGTGATTCATTCATCTCTTTTGCTCCTGCGTAAATATTGAGCACATATTATTTTCCAATAAATTAATTAATTACCTTTGAGTATAATAATTGGGAAAACCAAATCTATTTAAATAAATCCTATATGCGTCTAAAAGGTATTCGGGTTAGAAGTAACAATCTCTTTATGTTCAATCCCTTGTTAATAGCTGGGCTGAGGTCCCTATTACAGTAATTGGTTTGGATAACTGGAAATGCTATTGATGAAGTATTATTGGTAATGATTCTATTCAGCTTACAACGAATTAGGTTTCATTCAATTGATTAAATTCTTACGGATATACCTAACAAGAAAGATTCCTGAATAGAGGCAGACTTTAGGGTAATGTGTATCTTTCCATTAAGTATTCCTACCAATAACAAGACATACAGTACACACTAGGACATCTAATGAACGGTGTTTAGTGTATAAAGTGTTTAAAATAAACTGACCATTTCCTGCCGTAGTGTGACCTTGAGATAATAAAACAGAGATTTTTCACGATCCCACCAACTCATACAACAGCTCATACTTGTCTTCTATGCTCTAGTGGCGGATCTAAATTATAAGTTCAGGGTTATCGTCATTTCCGTTTGCTATTGATACAATCAACGTGGATAAATTTCGAATCTGCGTTAAACATTTTACGTAGCCTTTTTAGAAGGTTCTTGATTTTTTCCCAACAGATTAGTAGTCAAATTACTTGATTAATTAATTTACAGTCGTTTTGACTATTAATCTCTTGAGAAAATAATCGAGAAACTTCTAAAAAGGCCACGTACAATGTTTGACTCAGAGTCAAAGTTACTCACGTTGACAGTATTGTATGTGAAGGATTGCGTAAAATTAAATGACCGTCAGATGTTCTAATATATCCTCGATCCGTCTTCCTATACCACCTGTATTAAGGACCTATATAACTTTTTTATTTACTTAGAATAAGGCTTCATTTTAATGAGTACTTCAAAAAGTAAAACAAAACTTTTATTAGGACTTCTTCGACGCCTTCGTTGCTGAATGGGTCTTTTCGAATCAGCAATCTATATTTACTTTTCGAATAGATATAATCTAATCTTCAAATAGCGAGCAAATGGGTTTCTTCTAAGCAAGGGTTCTCCATCGTAAATCGCAACTGTTGCTGATCAAGCGCAAGCCTACTTTTGAATATGAAATCCTCAGATTTAGATAGAGATTCCCTGTCAGCGATTTATGTAAAATAATTCAAAATAAGTATGTCACCGAGGGTAACTTTGACTCCGTGGCGAACATTGTACATGGCTTATTGGTGCTTATCATGATAATTAAATTGGGTATATAGTCACCGTGGGTAACCTTGAATCCATGCCATCATTGTACACAGCTTTTTTCGAAGGTTCTAGATTTTTTTCTATGTACAATGTTTGACACGAATTCAAAGTTACCCACGTTGACAGTATTTTATGTCACTAACATATTCCTATTTGTATATTTTAAAATAAATTGACTTTGAAAATTACTTACTTACCTGAACGAAAAAACTAAACATAATAAAAATGTGCGCTCATTACGTTAGCGTAAAGGCGGATCCAGACACTGCGAGGCACGTGCAGCGCACGGTGTGCTACGCATGCCTCGAATTGAACAGTGTGTTACAAAGGGCGAACGCTCAGGCTGAACAACGTATGGTCGAGTCGATGCAATGAAGGCGTCGCGTGCAAATCTTACCTCGCAATGTATACGAGTTACGTATTCTTCTTTGTTTCTTATTATAATAATCGGTATGTTTTAGATTCCACGTTAATTTATTACTTTGGTTTAGTTTAAGCACTTTTGTAAAACTTCTTTGCTGTCTTAGTTGTGAAAATTGCAGCAAGGCAGTCACAACTACACGTAACGCACTGTTCGCGTTGAGGTATTCTGATTGTTTATTTTTTTATTTATTAAGGTACGCCAACAGCACACATATTATAAGGTACAACACATATTGATCATGGTTACATTCTGATACATGTGCCATTTATAGGCATACACAGCTTGTTGTACACACACAGATTGTTGAGCGTTTTGCTGACTTTCACCAAGTCGTTTGACATGCCTCACCATGAACATACACCTTGTGAGATATAAGCTTCGCATGTGATGCGTACGCATCACAATGTGTGAATCCATCTTTAAGTCACCGTTGTCTCTCTTAGTGCTCGTTCAAAATGCTGATTTTATTTTAAAGTGGAAGTGATAAAACAAATTGGTAGGCCTAATCATAAGCCAACGTTAGGCTGTGGTCGAAGGAACTAAACCGTCTATGTAGATTATAATTACATCGATGGAGATCAACAAAACATCGATCCTTCTCGTATATAACATAATAACTGAAATAAACTCATTTGCTACATAATGAGTTTCTGGTATCAGATGGTATCAGAACTATTTTATAGCTGTTTCATTTAATTTTTTATATTGTGCGACGGAAGATATCATTAAAACTTCTCTCGGTTCACTGCTATTGCCAAACAAAACACATTTGATTTAAAACATTGTGTTTTCCGTGTTGATATCATAGAAACATGCGGTTTGAAACAGTTATAGTGTTACTATGTGTTTTGCTGAATTGCGGAATATGTTTGGTGAGTTATATTTATTTTTTCTATGGAACTGGACGTTTTTTTTTTCACTAGCCATGTTTTTTTTATGAAAGTATTTAAAGTTAACAGTTTTGCATGTAAAAAATAAAGATATTACTAGTTTGAGAATATTGAGAATTTCAAAAGTTCTGGTACGAGATTCGACTTGTCGCCACCCATCGAGCGACGGGTTGCCACACAGCCGCCCAGTGCCCTGTTGTTTTGTTATTATTACACAAAAGTAGCTGTGAAAAAAGTGACGAGAAGTAAAGACGAATCTAATGACACCTTGCATACATCAACATCGAACAAACCGTTTAGGCTGTAAGTAATATAGAAAATACAAACATACACCTGAAAAACATAATCCTTGTATCTATTATTAAACTTGTGCAGTCGGGTAAAAACAAACGCAAGTGTGTTCATCCAAGTATTTTCTAATTATTTATATTTAATTAGTGAAACATTTAGATGTTGATTTAGATTTAGTAATATTATTTATTTATTTTCAATGGCATTTTAATAGGACGACTTCAAGCAGGAAAAGGCGAAAGTGTCATACTACAACCCTAAATACATGAGAGACTTAGTTGTGCTGACTATTCGTCCAAATCGTCACTCACCATATGTGACGAACTTGAACGTAACTACGCTCACTACAATTGGAAACAATGTATCTGTGAGTATACAATACATAGAACCTGTTCGAAAAGAGAGAATTGAGGGCTCTGCTGTCAGTATTTCATTATTTTGTTCGACTAGCAATCAAATTGAGACCTTAGTTCTAATTTCGTTGCCTCAGTTCTTGTTTGCCCTATCTACTATTGGTAAAATTTCACAGGAGAAGAGTATTTTTTACTATTTTTTTAAAGACTATATTTGTAAGGTTTCAAAGACTTTTTTATACATGAGTACGTGTAACTGATGTACATGTATAATGATGTATATGTATGTATAAAAAAACCGGACAAGAACGAGTCAGACTCGCCCACCGATGGTTCCGTACAAACTAGTAGATGAAAAGGGGGAAATTAAATATTATTTTATATTTTCCTTCATAAATCGAAAAATCTACATCGTAATAATATTTAAAAACCTGTTTTAGCTTGTGCTAATGAAGCTCTTTCATATGATACCACATGATTCGGTTAAAGCACTTTAAAATTTGGACCCTCCTTCCTTGCATAAAGACAATTTTTTTTATGTTAAATAAAAAAAAACAGTTTTCGGATTTTTTCCTATATGTGTACTATGCTTCTTGCCAAATTTCATAGTTCTAGGTCCACGGGACGTACCCCATAGGTTTTGATTCCCTTGTGATTATCGAAATGTGCGTTTTTACGACATATTCGGCTGCAACTTTTTTTTAAAGAAAACTGAGAAATTTTATTTTTCTTTCTGCACCAAGAGACTATGGATTTGCGTATATGGTATTAATTTCAACTCGATGCCTTCACGCGTTCCCGAGATAAAGGTCTTGACACCCGGACGGACGGACATAGGGCCAGACGGACAACAAAGTGATCCTATAAGGGTTCCGTTTTTTTCCTTTTGAGGTACGGAACCCTAAAAAAACTTTCAAGTATGGCTTTTTTTAAAAAATACAAAAAAACTCTTTTCCTGTGAAATTTTACCAATGGTAGATAGGGCACTGAGGCAACGATATATTGCCACGATAGTTCTCTTTCCAAGCAAACTCACCTACAATTATTATTCATTGACTAACCATGCAGGATTACCCAAAATTTGCAGATTGGACGAACTTAGATTATTACATGATGTTAAACAACTTGTGACATGAGCGTGTTTTTGGCACATGCGCAAAAAGTACATACGACAAGAAACTATGATGCGTGTCGAAAATGATAGTGTTTATCTTGTTACTCTATGGTGATCTGACGCCTGACATTCGGGAAATTTAAATTTCAAATACTTTTTTAGCTCAAAGTGTTCACAATGTTTGCAATAATCCATTGTCCTTTATATTATCACGTTAATTTAATCTTAAATAATGAACCTTATTGATCAATGATTAATCTATCATTTGAAAAATTATATTATTTTATTATTTAAAAAAAAGGCTTGCGCTTGACCGTCAATTCACCTGGTGTTAAGCGACAGTTACGGTCTACGATGGAGCGCGCTTGCCTAGACGAAATCTATAGGTATCTATTTTAATATAAGTAACAGGATGTATTATTGGTAAATAAAGTGATGATAAAATATAGAAATTAATCTTAGATGCACAAATATTATGAGCACTTACAATAGTTACTTAATTATCCTGGCAATAAGCAATGAGCTATAAAATGTATTATGAGTTATTTTAGTGAAAAAGTAATTACACACAGACTTATTTTTTATTATTTACAGTGGCGATTTGAGTTTACTACCTCAAAGCTATCGGCATTCCCTTTGGTAGTCGAGTTCAAATCATGCGACGGAGTCGCCAGGCTGACATGGCTGCGAGAGTGGCTTAAAACATATTCTAATATTCCGGTAGATGCTTGTCCTGTAGTTTCTGTAAGTACAATATTATAATTTTACTAATTTACGGATAAACTTTGTTTGTATAAGCTATCCCACTGCGGGCGCGTAATATTTACTAATAGCGTGTCTATAGGTCAATATTAAGTGTAAATAAGTACTATAATATGCTTGAAAAATTCTCACTCAGTTACAGAAAAGTAATTCATCATCTCAGCCATAAGAAATGCAGTGCTGGACATAGGCCTCCCCATGGATTTCCAAAAAGACCGATTGGAAGCGGCTTGCATCCAGCGTCTTCCCGCCACTTGTATGAGGTCATCTGTCCATCTCGTGGCGTGTGAAAAGTAATTATTATAGTTTAAATACTGAAAGAACCGACTTCAAAATACTTCGTAAAATAATTCCTAAATAATTTCGTTTACTTGGATGACATATCATTCCAGTTATATTGTTTTAATACAACTAAAGAGATTTTGATGAAACTTCAATGAGACCATTTGAAAGTATATATTTTCAATTAAATTTTAATTTCCCAAATCGGTTTATAATCGGAGTTATGAAGTAACAAATATTTAAGAATAATACAACCCAATTGATAATTTCTTTCTTTCTTGAAGACGGTTAAAAAAAGTTTAAGATATCTTTCATTTCCAGGGTGACTACTACTTACGACAGTTGGAGTTTCCTCCGAAGAATTTTCCAATGCAATTCAACCAAGCTGATTATTTTGGAAAAATTCTTGTGTATGTGACAGCTACTAAAGAGAAAATAGCAGAGATTCATATTAACTTACTGAAAACGAAGCCAAAAAAATTTTGAGGGTATAAAGGGGCTTTGCGTAAGCTACGTTTAAGAAAATTGCATTAATCTAAAGAAATAAACGGTCATAAGCTAGAATTTAACGGTCCGTTGTTTTTGTTATTTTGAACTGGTCATTGAGAAAACTCCAATCAACACCACTTTGCTCGACATTTAAAAACGCCGAGATGAAACATAAAACCGGTATTGTACCGACTTTCTGCAAGTCCTGTGGAGGATGGGGAAGGTAGAATAACTTCAATCGTGGGCGCTTTTTCAACTAAACTACAACTAGGCAAAAGCAATAAGGCGTTGTATGGGTATGCTTCATTTATACTACATCTTACTTTCCATCAGATGAGTTGAGGTCAAACGTGCATATGGGTGCAGGTCTAGCGCAAGTTGAGCGCTGGTCGCACACTGACCTGGTTCTAATCAGATGATAATATGGACCATGACCTTACAGCTCTAATTTATACGAATTAAGTTACTATCTCGTACCGGTATTGCCACATTTTAGAATCTGGGGGCACGGCAGTGGCCCCGGCCAAGTCGAGCGGCAAGGCCACGCCATACCATCCTTTTCTCGAAGCCATTCAGAGCAATTTCAACCCCCCTGTAACTTTGTTGTGGATAAAGCTAGAAGTCTGAAATTTTAGAGACAAAGAAAGTATAATAGTACTAAGTACATTTTTAAATTTCATTCAATTTGAACCAGTGGTTTAAGAATTATTGCAAGTCAAATTTCCTTGATTTTGTCACTCACTCACTTTTACTACAACAATACAACTATAAAAAGGTTACTACAAACATTGTTAGTTAACTAATTAGGTCACAATTTCGTACAAACTAGTTGGATAAATGCTACCATAGATAGTACTTAATTAAATAACCGACTTGGTTTTACACAAAATCTTACAACTTTTTGTGGTAGAAGAGCTGCGTTGTGAGACTTGGCTTTTTGTACATGTTATGTTTTTGATGGGATATAAATTGCCCGAATGGACTTACGACATATATGTATGTGTCTCGATGTAAGAAGTCTCGAATATTCGGTTTGATATAACTATAGAATTTTGTGTGAAACATGTGTATTTATTGTACAGAGTTCTCACATACAGACCTACAGTAAGTATAAGTACATTTAGGAAATGTATATGTATGTTTAAAGTATTCGAAAAGCGCTGAGACAGCGAGCGCTCTTATAACCCTTTTATTGTTAGCCAAATTAGACATGGGGTCTCAAAATATTATCTTATGTTATAATTATCCAAACTGCGAAAACTCCGAAATCCCACATATTCAGTCAGATAGTTCACATATTTAGTATTTCAGCGTGCCCACCAGTAGGTTACCTACATACATACTAATAATATTTTGTTGTTCAGTAATGCGTGGAGTCTAGCTGGATGGACAGCAAATTGTTTTCATAATTGAGGCATGCCAAAAATTTCACATCGTTTATTGAAATAAATAAAATATTTTCTACAGCGCTAATCGGATTTATAAATATGAGTATAATAAAATATCAAAGTTAATGTTTCGTAAACAAATGATTTATTTTGTGTGATGTGTTATATAATTCAAATAGATTTAACTTATTAACGAATGAAATGGATAATTCATAATGATTTTATTACTTAGTATTTGTGAAATTATAAGGTGTAAATTTATTGAAATGTTTCATGCCAAACTTCGTATGAGTGACCGCTAACAAAATACTAGAACGAGAGATCTATAAAATCAAGATGAGATATATAAATTTTTATTGATTTTATATCTCTAATAAGAAATCTAAGGCGCATCGCCCACACGAGCTGGAGTCGAGGCGGCGTCGAGGCACGGGCGCACAAGCGGCACGCCGCTTCTACGTTTCCTTCAGGTTCAAATGGCAGTGCGCCCACACACTAGGGTCGCGTCGCAGGCGGTCGCGGCAGCGTCGCGGCCACCATTTTGTTATTTTGTTTCGTATGAAGACGTGTTTACACTGTAGTGTGTGAAGGAAGCATAACCGCCCGCGCCTCAACTCTAACAAAAACGCCACGCTGTGCCGCCTCGACTCTCGGCTCGACTGTGCCGCGACGCCGCCGCGACCGCGCCTCGACTTACCAGTGAGCGACGGAGGAGCCTAAGGAGTCAACTGACGCGGCAGTACTTATCACAAAGCAAAGCACAAATAATCATATTATTTTCATAAAGGAAGTGTTCTTAAGGAAGAAGTAGGGCGTGCAGCAAAGTTTTGTCGGGAGATGTTGAGTAATATTATTACAGAAGAAATAAGTTGTTTTTGTAGGTGTAGCTCATGGTGAAAAATTGTTTTCTTGACGTTTTTTATTAAATTATACTGTCCCGATCCTGGGCAAACGTCTCCCCCACTTACACCACTTCCTGATGTTTCTTATCTTAAAAAAATTGCGAATAAAATCTGTGAATCGGTGTGACATCTCTGATGAATAGTACAAAGACGCGTAGCAAGCTGCGGAACGATATGTAGTTAAATGAAAATTATTTCCTTTAGACCGGTATAATTATATTATAGTCCAGTGTACAGTTTGCTACACCGCCTTGCACACAGTCTTCGCTCCCGTATTTTTTGTTATTTAACAACCAAGTTTTGCGCTTGACTGCAATCGCACCTTATTAGGTTAAAGAAGTAGAATGCTTGGATAGTAGATAACTATTCCTCTTTTCTTGAACAACCAGGTTGGACGTGGTATCGATAGACGGACGCCGAGAAAGCATTCCATACCTTTGCTGTTTTCATTCAAAAAGTGAGAAGGAAGCATTTCTAGAGTTTTAGAAGCTATTTAATTTTTCTAACTTCTACCTATCACCTCTATGCAGATGATTTGCAAATATACACTCAGGCTCCTTTAACGCAACTACATGAAGCAATTGGAACCATTAATTTAGATTTGAAATGCATACGGGACTGGAGTAGATCTCATGGACTTGCAATAAATCCTGTCAAAACAAAAACTATTGTCATTGGGAGCTCTCGTATGATATCAAAAATTGATTGGTCTCATCTACCACAGGTAATTTTTGACGGGGTCGTTATCCCTATTAGTGACTCAGTAAATAATCTTGGTATAACCATAGACAAACAGTTTTCCTGGGGTCCTCAAGTAGCAGAAGTCAGGCGTAAAATCTTTGGTTCTGCAGCTTCGCTTAGAAGACTTCAAAACTTTCTTCCAATTACTACTAAAACTGCGCTTGTAAAATCTCTCCTTTTCCCTATATTGGATTATGCAGATGCTTGCTATCTGGACTTAACCGAAGAGCAGCTGGACAAACTTGAGCGTTTACAAAACTTTTTCATTCGGTTCATATTTGGTTTACGCAAGTATGACCATATTTCTGAATTTCGCCAAAAGCTGAAATGGTTACCTATCCGCCTTCGCCGTAATTCTCATTTTCTCTCCTTCCTATACAAGATCCTGTTTAATCCTGCCACCCCAGTATACTTGAAGGAACGATTTGAGTTCATCCAAGGCCACTCCAGTTCCCTGCGTTCTTCCCGCGCCCTTAAGCTCACTCTCCATACCTCATCCCATTCCAACCTCTCTTACAACAAATCCTTCACTGTTCAAGCTGTTCTACTGTGGAACGCTTTGCCGGTTACGATTCGGCAGGCTAAATCGCTTGATATATTCAAGAATTTAGTATATAATCATTATCTATCTATATGTTGATTGGTATAGTTATATATTTATGTATATTGTTTATATTGATATGTATTTAGGTATGTTTAGTATATATATATATTATTGTATTTAAGTATTGTATTAGTTTGTAAATTTTTGCTTATTTAGGTATATGTAACATAAGTATATACACCACCGTCCTTATTATATTACTGTTAGTTTCTGTCCATCCAAAGGTTGCCTGGAAGAAATCGCTTAAGGCGATAAGGCCGCCCCTTGTACTACTGCTGATTACATTATTGTTTATTTTTAAGTTTATTTATAAGGTGTAGATACAATAAAGCAATATATTATTATTATTATCACATTTATTTATTTAAGTATTTAATTTTAATTTTTTTACAATACAAATATAAACATATAAAAAAGCATAAATATTGTAAAAAACTTAAAACTAGTGTGCCGCCGGCAGCGGGGCAGGGCTCAAGCTGTCGACGGTTAGGGCTACAAACTGAGGAATCTCCTGACAATGCGCGCCGTGTCTAGGATGACTACCTTTTGATTATTATTATTCATGTATTTATTTATTTTCTTAAGTATAAATTTTTACAATATTTTTATAAAATCACATTAAAAACATTATAAAAACCTACACCTAGATTGCCACCGGCAACGGGGCAGGGCCCAAGCTGCTGGCGGTGGAGGCTACAGAGTGAGGAACCTCCTGACAATGCGTGCCGTGTCCAAGATAACTGCCTTCTGCATTCGACCCTTGACCCAACCATCAAGCGAAAGCCTCTTAAGATGTTGGTCAAGGCTCTTCGCTATTAAACCGTTTGCCGATACGACTATCGGAACAATGGTCGTCAAGTCAACATCCCACATGGCGGTTATCTCGTGAGCCAAGTCAAGGTACTTGCTGAGCTTGTCCTTCTCAGCCTTCACGAGATTCTCATCATGTGGGATGGTGACGTCAACGAGCACTGCCCGGCGTTGGGAACGATCTACAATCACAATATCAGGCTTATTGGCAACAATAGTCCTATCCGGGATAATAGAACGGTCCCAATAGAGCAAAGCACGGCCATTCTCAAGAACCGGCGCTGGTGCGTACTGATAGTACGGCACCTCGGACTCAACAAGGCCGTATTGAAGAGCAAGTTGCTGGTGGATGATCCTGGCTACTTGATTGTGCCTGTGCAAATACTCGCTGTTAGCAAGATGCGAACAACCGGAAATAATATGTCGGAGAGACTCTCCGGGACGGTGGCATGCCCGACAAATGTCGACCGTACCGTCTTTCATGATATATTTCCGATAGTTGTTCGTCTTGATAACTTCATCTGCAATCGCACAAGCAAACCCTTCAGTTTCACCAAAGAGGTCACCGAAGCGTAACCAGTTCACCGACGCAAGAAGGTCTACATCGGGTCCTGTTAAGGCCCGGTAGAACCTCCCGTGTAGTTCCTTGCCCTTCCATACGTTATTATTATACAGATATTTATTTATTAATCTTAAGCTTAAGTTTTTACAATATTTATATAAAAAACAATAAAAACATTATAAAAACTTAAACCTAGAATGCCGCCGACAGCGGGGCAGGGCCTAAGCTGCTGGCGGTAGGGGCTACAGACTCAGAAACCTCCTGACAATTCGTGCCGTGTCTAGGACGACCGCCTTCTGAATCCGACCCTTGATCCAATCATCAAGCGAGAGCCTCTTAAGATGTTGGTCAAGGCTCTTCGCTATTAAACCGTTTGCCGATACGACTATCGGAACAATGGTCGTCGAGTCAACATCCCACATGGCGGTTATCTCGTGAGCCAAGTCAAGGTACTTGCTGAGCTTGTCCTTCTCAGCCTTCACGAGATTCTCATCATGTGGGATGGTGACGTCAACGAGCACTGCCCGGCGTTGGGAACGATCTACAATCACAATATCAGGCTTATTGGCAACAATAGTCCTATCCGTGATAATAGAACGGTCCCAATAGAGCAAAGCACGGCCATTCTCAAGAACCGGCGCTGGTGCGTACTGATAGTACGGCACCTCGGACTCAACAAGGCCGTATTGAAGAGCAAGTTGCTGGTGGATGATCCTGGCTACTTGATTGTGCCTGTGCAAATACTCGCTGTTAGCAAGATGCGAACAACCGGAAATAATATGTCGGAGAGACTCTCCGGGACGGTGGCATGCCCGACAAATGTCGACCGTACCGTCTTTCATGATATATTTCCGATAGTTGTTCGTCTTGATAACTTCATCTGCAATCGCACAAGCAAACCCTTCAGTTTCACCAAAGAGGTCGCCGAAGCGTAACCAGTTCACCGACGCAAGAAGGTCTACATCGGGTCCTGTTAAGGCCCGGTAGAACCTCCCGTGTAGTTCCTTGCCCTTCCATACGTCCCTACGATCTTCCATGCTGAGCACCGTTGGTTTGCGCCAGTTCTCTTTTGCCAAGGAGAGAGGCGTCAGGCCCTTGTCAACTGCCATTACATCGTAATGATTCGTTGTTGCGGAAATAATCCCTGAGACTGCACACCTCACGGTTATGAAGGTTCTTGGCATTTAAAAAGCCACGACCCCCCCACTTCCGCGGAATGTACAGTCTCATAACAGACGAGCGTGGGTGTAGCATGCGATGTAATGTCAGTTGCTGACGGACCCTTCTATCCAGGGCGTCCAGCTCAGTTTGAGTCCACCTTAGTATGCCAAAGGAGTATGACAATAGAGGCATCACCCAACCGTTGAAGGCGCGCGACTTATTGCCGCCAGACAAAAGACTGTTAAGAACTTTTGACAGGCGGCAAAAGAAACGCTCCTTCACCGATTTTTTTATATTCTCTACTGCAATACCCAACGACTCTGACATACTAAGGTATTTGTAGGTGTCGGCTTCGGAGAGGGACCTGAGAGTCATTGTCTCAGAAAGTTGCAAATTTGGAGAATTTACAACTTTCCCTCGCTCTACCTGAACGACCGCACACTTGTCTACACCAAACTCCATCTTAATGGCATTGCTAAAAACCTCTGTTGTTTTTAACAACGTCATTAAGTCTTGTCGTTTCGGTGCAAAAAGTTTGAGGTCATCCATGTACAGCAGGTGAGAAATAACTTCACCCCCCCTACGAAGCCGATAGCCTAGACCTGAATCCTTCAGCAGAATACTGAGAGGGTTCAGTGCCAGGCAAAACCACAATGAACTCAAACTGTCACCCTGGAAAATGCCACGGTCAATCCTTATCAAGTCCTGCGGTGTAAAGGAGCCATCTCTACTGCCTGGTTGACGAAGGACTGTGGTCCATTGCCTCATACATGTGGCTAAGAAGGATCTCAAAGTTGCATCAATTTTACACAACTCTAAGATCCTCTCAAGCCATGAGTGAGGCACCGAATCATAGGCCTTCTTATAGTCAATCCAAGCAGCAGAGAGGGCTCCTTTATTCCGTTTGACTTGCTGGCTAATGGCCGTATCAATGAGGAGTAGCTCTTTAGTACCACGGGACCCAACCTTACATCCATTCTGAGTAGAGGCCAAAACGTTGTTCGCAACTAAGTGCGTATAAATTTTGTTTCTCAGAATGGATGTAAGGAGCTTATAGATGGTTGGTAAGCATGTAATGGGTCTGTAGTTTTTTGGTTCCGTGGTACTACCGGACTTATGGAGCAGAAAGGTGACCCCGGTGGTCATGAAGGCAGGAAGAGAACCGAGCTCGAGGGCATCTTGGAATTGGGTAGCCAAGCGATCGTGTGAGCATCGAATCCATTTTATCCAAAAGTTGTGCAAACCGTCTGGCCCAGGACTTTTCCAGTTCTGTGTCGTACGGATCGCACAGCTAACGTCTAAAGGGTTTATTAAAATAGACCCCATGGGTTCAATGTCTTCGCATTCACGCTTGACAATTCTCATCCACTCGTCTTCCGTATGTTCGACGGGTATCGACCAAATACCACGCCAGAAACTAGTCATGGCGTCAGAATCCGGTAGCTGTCCGTCGCTCATACGTTGCTCAGTTCCCTCCCAGCTTCGGTACACCTTTCTTTGGTCACTTTGAAAGAGGCGATTCTGCCAGTATCTATCCACACGTTCTCTGTAGCGACGAATACGATTCGCCCATGCATAGACTTTCTGCTTCAGATAGTCGATGCGTTCTGTGACATTGGCTAGGTAGTGTTGCGGCCTAATACCGGTCCCGGCAAATGCCTGAGTCACAAAACGCATTACTCGGGGGCGATTATTCCCCCGTCTGAAGCAGATCAGTTTCGCAATGAGAGTCCTGAATGTGTTAATACGCCGCTCGATTCTCACTTGCCACGCGGGTACATCTCCGGTGCGTCGCGGTGCACGGCTAATGTCCGGAAATTTAACACGTGCGACTCGACACACCGCAATGGCACCGCAGTATAAGATCGAGTGAGTATCAACTAAATCTCTACTAGTTTGAATATACGGAACTAGCAATGCATTCAAGGCTCCCATCAGTGCTAGATTTTTTCTATGGGTAGGCAAGCGTGGTAAACGTGGCCTAGAGTCGGGTGCGAATCTGTACTGAGAAATCACGTCTTCCAGAGTGCTCCTCAGTTGCTCACTCACCTGGTTAGAAACACTACTCGTAACGTCCCCCTCGTCGGCTGCGGGGTCAGCCGGCGTCACAAGTGTCGCCACCGTGGTCGGCATTGAAGCCAATGACGGGGCAGACGACGCGACAGGCGACGGATCCCTCGCCGACACGGGGGTTGGACGAGCAGACATCACTTCCAGGCGAAGTCGATCGAGCACGGACTGATCCAGCAACTTGAGTCGCTGGATAGCTCGCACTTGATCCGATAATCGTTGAACAGTCACGGTGACGGTCGGCTCAAGAGTCTGAAACAAAGGCAGTATTCTAGACCGGTACGCCGTCAAGTTGGTTTCTGATTCTGTCGCCCCATAGTAGGCGCGCATGACGTTTTCATTGATTTGTGAAGACCATCTCATGCGACGCGCTACTCCACCAGTAGCGGAGGCTCGGCCTCGGTAGCGGGGCGGACCCCGCTGTAGGCCCCAGGCGTGCTGGCGGTGGTGGACGACTCCGTCGCGCAGATCTTGGTGGCGGCGGCGGCGTCGGCCCGCTCCCATCACTCGACGTGGAGATGTCGCGGGAGGTTTGATACTCGTCTCCCGACGACGAGCTCGGAGACGATGGGGCGGGCGGTGGTGGAAGGTGCGCATTTGTGGAATCCGCTGTGTTTTTTCCTAATCTTCGTCGTGTTATCATGTATTTTATTTGTATTTATATTTTACAAATACTTGACAGTTGTCAACAGATGTCATGTTTATATATTGTGGTATTTTGAGTTTGGTTTTTATTATTTCGCAAAGAATATATATTTCTTGAGATCTTCATATTTGTAGTAACGATGTAATGTACCTTTAGAAATGTAAACCAATAAAATAAATAAAAAAATATTATTATTATTATTAAGGGTGTAGGACCACCTCATGATGACACGAAGACAAGGTGCCTAGTTTGATTTTGGATTTGATGTACGAACTAAAATTCAAATTGTATATTTATTTATTTATTTAACAGCTTATAATTTACATTTTAGGAACTTATAATGACTTAATTAATAAAATTAGCCATTAATAGGTCTATCTTAGTAATTATTTCTAAAGAAATGGGCGTACATAAAGTTAAACTAAAGTTATCAATGATGAAAACAGACATATAAGTAATACTTTATATACATATTTGTATATAAACACATACATACACGCATACACTCACTAATCACCTTTAATTATCACTAAAATTATTGATACGAATAAGTTATATTATGATAGCAACCAATAGGTATTAAAGCTGAATAAGTTTAATTAATTTATTACATACGAGTATCATTCTGAGTCAACAACTCAACAATTTGGTGCCTAAATTTGTGTCTAGGGGTGTTATTTTGTTAAATATTATCTAAGTTTGAAAAATGGTTATCGTAAGTAGTACACAAACGAGGTATAGGCGTTGGTTCCGTACCCAAAGGGTAAAAACGGGACCCTATTATTGAGACTTCGCTGTCTGTCCGTCCGTCCGCCCGTCCGTCCGTCCGTCTGTCACCAGGCTGTATCTCATAAACCGTGATAGTTAGAGAGTTGAAATTTTCACAGATGATGTATTTCTATTGCCGCTATAACAAAAAATACTAAAAAACAGAATAAATAAATATTTAAAGGGGTTCCCATACAACAAACGTGATGTTTTTGCTCGTTTTTGCTCGATATTGATAACGGCAACAGGAAGACGCTGGAAATATTCAGAGAATATAAAGCTATATTATTCACTTTAAAAATAAATAATTAAATTAAAATAAAATTAATATTTAAGGGGGCTCCCATACAACCAACGTGATTTTTTTGCCGTTTTTATAGATCATTACTATATATACGGAACCCTTCGTGCGCGAGTCCGACTCGCACTTGGCCGGTTTTATTTTTTACTATAATACTTGTACAGTAATCAAATTAGTCTGTATGCTCGTTTCCTAAGTATGATATTGCTCTAGTTCTCAGCCGCAATGGCACCGGCCATACTGGAATGCACGAACTATGTCCGGATGTTGGTAGGAATTTCTATGAGGATGATATTTTAAGCTTAAAATACTTGGCTAGTTTCTCAATGTGTTTCTAACGACGCACGTATATGCTCTGTACCTAGTAAATGTAGAATATCTAGTATACGCAGACTAGGTAGACTATAAACATGCACTTTAAGCACAGAAGACATTAATAATTCTTTAAGGGCGAGATTAAAGCGTGCAGCCATCTCTCTCGCGCATCATAACATTTTTAAACATATAAAATCATTGAGTAGGGATACTAGAAAAGTAAGAGCTTTTGTATATTTAGAGAGGAGAAACATTTATGAAAAGTTTTAATCAGATATCATTTATACTGGCTACTTATGACTGGTGCCATTTGTACTGGCATTGGAATTAGAAAAAAACATATATTTTCTTATTCCTCCGCCAATTTAATAGATATCGAAGAAAAACTTGTTTAAATATTTCTCCTGTCTAAATAAACAAATTCAGCTCTTACTTTTCTAATATCCTATTAAATGATTTTATATGTTTAAAATGGTTGTGATGCGCGAGAGAGATAGCTGCGTGCGATGAGCGAATCCTTAAGTACGAGACTGATCCTGAAGAAAAATCAATAATACCATGCAATAAGTTATTGACCTGACAAATATATCGCACACCCATTAACGCACAATTATATATACCTCATTTAAAAGCTTATATTCCTAGGTACTTAAATATATACAAAACATATTTTTTATGCCTCCCTTTAAATAAAAAATTTAAATCTATTTCTGCCTAATAATTTGGATAATATATTATGGTAACACTAAGGTATGAAATCATTTTTGTGGATAAAAATTAATTGTTATTGAATAAAAATTAAGTTTCTTCTAGAACTCCCTCTGTTCCCTATAAATAAATACATGGCACAACTGTCAATCCACATTTTGATTAACATTCCAACAGGAAACAAATACATGATTGATGACGTCACCGGTCATTACCATACTTTCGAAAGCATCACTCGAACCCGTCAAAGTCATTTGATCCTTAATTAATGGATATTTCATGAAACGGACGATTTGCAAGTCAAAATGGTAGTCGAAGTGGCTCGCAAAGCAATCAACGTGGTTAATTTATGATGTAAACAGTCACGATTTCCGGCGGCGTGTTTCAATACTTTTAAAAGGTATAATTTGTTTCAAACAAACAGAGGCACGATCGAATAAATATCTTTGGTTGCTGGAATTAGTGCTTATTATAAACTTGCTGCTAAAGCATCACCTAAGCTAAGGCTAAGGCTAAGCTAAGGCTAAAGCAAAGGAAGCTTTAGGTAACTTTTAAGTAAAAAAGTTATAGTTTCATTCTTTAATTGTCACAAATTGTGGTACGTACGAAAATTGTCTTTGTGGGACATACATACATGCACACACTCGCACGCATACATTTATTTTATAGCCGTGAATCAAAAGGTCCATCAGAAAAACGGCTCTGGCGGTCTTTGGCAGTCAGCGATAATGCCGAGATGGACCCGTTCGTGTTTTTTAATGATTTATGTTGTATTGTTCTTGTATGTACGCATGCACATAATTACATAATTACAACTTTCTCATAGGGATCTCGTGGGCGCAGCTAGTGTAGTATAAACCGAGCTCACATTTTTATCAGAAAAAAATAAAATAAAACCAGCACGCGCAGAGAAAGAACTCGAAACTCGAAAGAAAACCGTGAGACAGACGCTTATTTTTGTACGGCCGTTCAGATAGAAACTTTATACTCCTTTTCTGTATTTCGAAAGTTGCGGGAGCATAAACCAGAGCAATTTTATATCATAACAAGTTTCAATGGCACCGCCCGCGGGAGGCGCGTCGCATAAACTTGCGAGACACAGTTTGGTGCCTAGGGAATAAACTCATCTTTTAGCATCTTTTAGTTCGTTCGTTCCCGAACTAGTACTTACTGCTGCGTATTTGGTCATTTAAAAATAATTAAATGGCACAAAAACTCGTGGAATCCGCTGTGCGCGATCTTCAGAAGACAATAGAGGATATGGCTGAAAGAATAAGTTCCATGGAGACCGCCATAAGAAAACACGACACGACGATCACAAAACAAGGTGAGATAATTACCACTCAAGTTGACATTATTAAACAGTTACGATCATTCATAGAGGGTACTTCGATAAATACTGCTCTGATACCGGCGCAAAATAGCGTAACACCCCCGACAGCGCTGCAGCGACCAGCGCGGCAAGCGAGACTGAACGCTATTGCTGGCATTAATTCCCTAACAGGGAACTCAGCGACAGCGAAAAAATCAAGCGTAAAATCGGCTTCAAAGTTGCAAGCGTCGCTCAGCGATGTGGTCAACGTTTCGAAAACATTAGAGGTAAGGCAGTGCGAACAGGTTAAGACAACTCCCACTACTAAAGAAATGGCGCATACACACGAGCGGGAATCCGGCGCGACGACGACGATGACTCCTCCCGCTACAAATCAGCAGCAAGCAGAAAACATACAAGACGATAACTGGCAAACAGTCACACGCAAACGTGCTGTTAAAAATCAGCGTCGAATCCTCACAGGATCAGGTAAAGCGGATGACACGCTACAAGCTATAGAAAAACGCAAACATATCCAGGCATGGTCGTTTAGACCGGAAACGACGACTGATTGTGTGAAGCAACACCTTACAAAAATTGCAAAATGTGACGACTACACTGTAGAGAAAAGAAACATTAAAACAGAACTACATGCTGCATTCGTAATAGGCTTTCCAGAAAGCCTATACGAAAAAATCTGCGAACCATCTGTTTGGCCGCCGCGTGTAAAACTGGCAGACTGGTGGTTTCCAAGACAGCCCCGCGGACAGCGGGGCGATCGCACGACCGAGCGCACTAGTCGCGCCGAACCACCGCAGCGAGCGCTCCACTGACTCCGCGACGAATGACTCATCACCGAGCGTAAACAACAATTTACGAACTGTGACAGTATGCCATCAGAATATAGCATCACTAGGAGGAAGGAAATCGCAACGACTGGAGGTGTTACTGCAGAGTGAGCTAAAGTGTACTGCCATGGCGGTGACCGAACATTGGCTAACGTCCGATAAATTAAAATGTATCTATTTAAGCGGATATAAGTTAGCTTCACATTTTTGTAGAACAAACATAGAACACGGTGGTTCTTGTATTTTTATTAAAGATGACGTACGATGTACCGAAAATTGCGATTTAATATCATTAAGTGTTGAGAGATATTGCGAGATATCGGCTATTAACTTATTAGATTATCAGTTGACAATAATTTGTATATATAGGACCAACCTGGTCAGCACTAAAGAATTCTTGATATATTTTGAACGTTTACTCGATAAGATTTGTGACTTAGGGTTAGATTGTATGATAGTGGGAGACACCAACATCAACTGCCTAGATGTAGATAGCACAGATTGGAAGATGCTGAGTGATGTGTTGTCGGCCCATGGTATGGTGGCCGAGGTCGACTTCCCAACTAGAGTTACGGAAAAAACAGCTACGTGCCTAGACCAGGCGTATAGTAATCTTCCGGCTGGAACGGTCCGTACTGCCCCTATTTCCACAGATCTGAGTGATCATTTATGTGTAAGAATCGAAGTGAGGCGTGAAAGTACTGTATCGAAACCAACTGTGTCGTATTTGAGATCCTTTTCTCAAGAAAATAATATTAACTTTCTAATGTCACTCGATAGCATGGACTGGAGTGAAGTGTTACAAGGTAGTAAATCCGCTGCTAATAAAGCAACGTCAGTCATAAATGTAATTCGTAACAAGTTCGAAGCTAGTTTTCCCTTAAGGAAGAAAAATAACTACACGAGAAAAAAACAGACTTGGGTAACGGAAGATGTTAAGAATTTGAAATCTTTTTTATTTGACATTATTGAATTAGGTAAATTGAATCCCAATGATGAATCTATGAATTTTTTTATAAGTGACATTAGAAAGAAATATGATGACTTACTAACAAATACCAAATCGAAATACTATTCAAATATAATTGAAAAAAGTGGGAACATGTGCAAAACTATGTGGAAGGTAGTAAACTTAGAAAGAGGGAAGAGCAATTTCACTGACATAGTTTTTACAAAGGTAATAATGAACAGTGACGGGACGACTTTTTCTTGCGAAAAAGAGGCTCTGAATGCTTTCAATTCCAGACTTCTGAGCGCAGCGACAGCATGCGGGGCGCCTCGTGCTGACGTCACACGTGCACTATATGAGTTGAATGCGGCACGCCCGCCCGCCGACCGCTCCCTAAGGTTCCGGATGTTCTCTGCTGATGAAGTATACAAACTCATCACTTCACGAATTCCTCCAAAAACAGCTAAGGACATCTACGGCCTCAATATGAAATCATTCAGGATAGCCGCAGTACCACTCGCTCCAGTGTTGGCCGAGTTGTTCAACTCTTGTATATGGGAGGGGAACTATCCTGAAATTTTGAAGGCTACAAAAGTATCACCCATATTCAAAGGAAAAGGTAAGAGGGAGGACATGGATGCCTATAGACCCGTGTCTATAATCCCCGCGGTTGCCAAAATCTTTGAAAATGGTCTTAGCTCACGACTAATAGCATTCCTTTCTGATACAGACCAGGTCACAGACCGGCAGTATGCCTATCGAGCGGGACGATCTACTACCTCCCTAGCTCGGGAACTGGTTCGGCGCATTGTCGATGCTCGTGAGCGGAAGCAGCAGGTTACTGTGATCTGCTGCGACTTATCGAAGGCATTCGATGTCGCTGACCACGACGTGCTAGCCACGAAACTGCAGCATTATGGGATAAGGGGAGCTGCGCTAGCGCTAGTAACGAGCATACTCCAAGGTAGATCCCAGATTGTGGCCGGAAGTGGAGGAACTATAAAATCTGATCCCTTGCGATCATCAATGGGTGTAGCGCAGGGATCGTCGGTTTCCAATGTCCTGTTCTCGGTACTATTGAATGACCTACCGGAAGCCATTACATCAGCCGAAATCTTGATGTATGCCGACGATGTAGCCGCTCTTGTCGTTGCTCCCACAGTAGACGAGCTGGAAGGAAAGTTGAATGACACGAGCTACCAACTTGAGAGTTGGTTTCGAATTAACGGGTTGGCACTAAATCTCAGTAAAACCCACTACGCTCACTTTAATCTATCAGGTAAAAAGTATAGACGACTGCAAGTGCTAATAAATGACGTTATAATAAAACAAACTGAAGTAACAAACTTTCTCGGATTTGAAATAGATACAGCCCTGTCATGGGAGAACCATATAAACAAAATATGTGGCAAAATTGCAAGCGCCTGCTTCGCTCTCCGACGTGTGGCACGAGTTGTATCGGTGCAGGTGGCACGAACGTGCTACTTTGCTACCGTGCACTCGCTGCTGCAGTACGGCGCCGAGCTGTACGGACTCGCTGCGGAGTGGGAACGCGCATTCCGTCTACAAAAAAGAGCCATACGCTCAATAGTAGGTATTAAGAATGATCAGACGGCCGCACCACATTTTAAAAAATTAGGCATTCTTACGTTGCCCTGTATTCTAATACTTCAAGTGGCAGTCTATGTAAGGAGCAATCTACATATGTATGCGAAATACGGTGATCAACTTGCTCCCGCCACTCGCCGTGCAGGGAAGCTTATGCAGATAAGCAGGGGACTAGTGAAGTCAGACAAACTTACGCATATTATGGGTCCGACTGTATATAACAAACTACCAGCTGGTATAACATCGGCTCCAAGCTTGTTGTGTTTCAAAAATCGCCTAAAGCGCTGGCTTGTCGAGCAGACGTTCTACAGCTACAAAGAATTTTTAGACAATAATGTTAAAAAGTGTACGGTAGTACAATAAGTATTTAATTATTTTATTTTTTTTAATCAATATTATGTTATTTAATAATAATTTGACATAGTTGAAATATTACAATATTATTTATTGTATTAATATGAGAGTGGATTATGATAGTATTTAGAACTGATTGTAATTTAGTTTATTGATTATTAATAATTGAATGTAATTTGTTTGATTGACGTGTAAATAATATTTATGAAATAAATGAATATGAATATGAATATGAAAATTCCAAAAACCGCCAGCTGTGGAAAATTTGACGCTGTTCTGGATATACGCGGGGAACTTATGTGTTGGTTTGGGATTGAGGTCGAAACGTTGAGTTATTTTGGATGGGGCTAAAGTTATCGTAATATTGGGGAAGGTCTATCAGTGTATAGCCATGTGCATTAGAAATAAAACCAATAGTGTAATTGGTAAGACTAGAAATGGACCCAGTGCGACTAAAGGCAACTAAAATAATTTCAAATCAATATATCAATGTATTGGC
Source organism: Lycia hirtaria (assembly GCA_947563715.1). Classification (NCBI taxonomy): domain Eukaryota; kingdom Metazoa; phylum Arthropoda; class Insecta; order Lepidoptera; family Geometridae; genus Lycia; species Lycia hirtaria. Next base: position 41,289,714 of record OX387377.1, on the reverse strand, counting down.
CGTGGGGTACCGGCTTAGAATAGTACCTCCCCCTCTCTTCCCGTGGGTGCCGTAAGAACCGGCTAAGGGAAATACTACCAGAGATGGGCAGCAGCATCCTCTGCGGAAAACGATATCTACTGCGCTCGCCAACCCGCATGCCAAGCGTGGCGAGTAATGGCAAAACCCCCCTATGACAGACGACAAAAATACCAGGCCCCCAGTCCCCGGCAGCTCCGCTATTCCGGACTACGGTAGCGGTCCCGGTCACGGCGGAGCAAGGGGTGCTAAGAATCTCCGGAAGAGATCCGGCTACCACCCCCTGCATAAACGACGACTGGCCCTGGTAACACACAATATTCGCACGATGAGGACAGACGAGAAGCTAGCTGAGCTGGAAGAAGAAATGAGTAGGTTACATTGGAATATCCTGGGGTTATCGGAAGTCCGACGAGAGGGTGAGGACACGATAACCCTGAAATCCGGTAACCTACTCTACTACCGGGAGGGCGACCAACAGTCCCAAGGTGGTGTCGGGTTTCTCGTCCACAAGTCCCTTGTTAACAACATTCTTGCCATCGACAGTGTATCGAGCAGGGTTGCGTACCTGATACTCAGAGTATCCAAGAGATATTCGTTGAAGGTCATCCAGGTATACGCACCGACCTCGGCACACTCGGATGATGAGGTGGAGGTGATGTATGAGGACATTAGTAGGGCCATACACACTTCTGAGACCTATTTTAATGTTGTTATGGGGGACTTCAATGCGAAGCTGGGCAGGAAATGCGAAAGTGAGTTGAGAGTGGGGCAATTTGGATATGGACAACGGAACCCTAGGGGACAGAGGTTGGCCGACTTTCTGGAGAAAGAGGGACTCTTCATGATGAACTCTTTCTTCCAGAAGCCACCTCATAGGAAATGGACCTGGTTGAGTCCCGATGGTTCTACGAGAAATGAGATAGACTTCATCCTGACCACCAAGAAACAAATATTCAATGATGTCTCTGTGATCAACATGGTTAAAACCGGAAGTGATCACCGAATGGTACGAGGCACTTTGAATATTAATGTTAAACTTGAGAGGTCCCGTATGATGAAGTCTACACTCCGACCCACTCGCGCCCATATCCAAAACCCCGAGAGCTTTCAGCTCGAACTATCAAATCGCTTCGAGTGCCTGGAGAGCTGCGCATCGGTGGATGAGATCAATAACAGGTTTGTGGAAACTGTCCGTACGGTGGGCGCGAAGTTTTATAAACCCCATCGTACCAATAGACCGCAAAAGCTCTCGAGCCATACCCTTGACCTCATGGCTGAACGACGCTCACTGCAACTGCAGACTTCCGGTGACGCCGAGTCATATAGGCGGCTCAATAGACTCATATCAAAGTCTATGCGACACGACATCCGTACCTTTAATGCTAATCGTATTAAAGATACGATAGAGCGGAATAAAGGCTCCAAAGTATTCGCAAAAGACATGTCTATTGGGCAGAGCCAGTTGACGAAGCTGAAGATGGAAGATGGCAGTTTAGCGTCGACCAAGGCAGAAGTCTTGAGGGAAATCGAGAGGTTCTATGGACAGTTATACACATCGGTCGCAAAACCTGTTAGCAGTTTGGGCAAAGATCCAAGAGCCAAACTGACTCGACATTATACCGAAGATATCCCGGACATCAGCCTGTACGAGATTAGGATGGCCTTGAAACAGCTCAAGAACAACAAGGCACCGGGCGACGACGGAATTACATCAGAGCTACTGAAAGCGGGTGGAACACCGGTACTGAAAGTCCTTCAGAAGCTCTTCAATTCCGTCGTGCTTGAAGGTACAACGCCAGAAGCATGGAACAGAAGCGTGGTGGCGCTGTTCTTCAAAAAAGGAGACAACACTTTGCTGAAGAACTACAGACCCATCTCGCTTCTGAGCCATGTCTATAAGCTGTTTTCAAGGGTCATCACGAATCGTCTTGAACGCAGGTTTGATGACTTCCAGCCTCCCGAACAAGCCGGTTTCCGAAAAGGCTATAGTACCATAGACCACATCCACACGCTGCGGCAAGTGATACAGAAGTCCGAAGAGTATAACTTGCCCCTTTGCTTAGCGTTTGTGGACTATGAGAAAGCCTTTGATTCGATCGAGACCTGGGCGGTGCTTGAGGCTCTCCAGCGATGCCGTATTGACTATCGGTATGTCGAAGTGCTGAAGTGTTTGTACAACAACGCCACCATGTCAGTCCGAGTACAAGACCAGAATTCAGAGGCAATTCCATTGAAGAGAGGCGTGAGGCAGGGAGACGTTGTCTCTCCGAAACTGTTTACCGCCGGTTTGGAAGATGCCTATAAGCTTCTGGAATGGAAAGGGCTCGGCATCAATATTAACGGCGAGTACATCACTCACCTTCGGTTTGCCGACGATATAGTAGTCATGGCAAAGTCGATGGAAGAGCTCAGTACGATGCTCGAAGACCTCAATAGAGTTTCCCAAAGGGTGGGCCTCAAAATGAACATGGACAAAACGAAGGTTATGTCGAACGTCCATGTAGTGCCCACCCCAATATCTGTGGGGAACTCCACTCTTGAAGTTGTTGACGAATACGTCTACCTAGGACAAACGGTCCGATTAGGCAGGTCCAACTTTACGAGGGAGGTCAATCGTCGTATCCAACTCGGCTGGGCAGCGTTCGGGAAACATAAAAGCGTCTTCTCGTCCAATATTCCCCAGTCCCTCAAGTCGAAAGTTTACAACCAGTGTGTGTTACCAGTGATGACATACGGCACTGAAACGTGGTCCCTAACTATGGGCCTTATAAAGAAGCTCAAGGTCACGCAACGAGCTATGGAGAGAGCTATGCTCGGAGTCTCTCTACGAGATCGAATCAGGAATGAAGAGATACGTAGACGTACAAAAGTCACCGATATAGCACATCGGATTAGTAAGTTGAAGTGGCAGTGGGCAGGGCACATAGCACGTAGAACTGATGGCCGATGGGGCCGAAAGATTCTCGAGTGGAGACCACGTACCGGCAAGCGCAGCGTAGGAAGACCAGCCACGAGATGGACAGATGACCTCATACAAGTGGCGGGAAGACGCTGGATGCAAGCCGCTTCCAATCGGTCATTTTGGAAATCCATGGGGGAGGCCTATGTCCAGCAGTGGACTTCTTATGGCTGGGATGATGATGATGATATCAATGTATATAAAAAAACTAACATAACACACATACATAGATAACAAACTGTGTCTATACGTCCAATGTTCGTTCGCTTCCAAGTTATGATGCAAATTAACTTTGTGGCCGCATATATTTATCATTTAGTCAGTTTTCGATCGCTTATGTCATCACTTCAAATGGACGCAAGACTCGAATTATTTCGAAAACACGCCAAAACGTAATTTAGTTTTTGGCTGTCAAATATATATTTAGGTATCAAAGTACCGAGAAATCACTTAGATTTTTGCGAGACGTGAACTTCTTGGGTATAGCCAGAATTTTTTAAATTAATACCTAAATTCATCAAATACATCATTTCCACCTATTTTTTTTTATACTGAACCGAAATAATTATAGTAGGTACAAATTTAATCAGACTCATACGTTCTCCCAATTACAAGAGCGAACGAACGCGGCTCAACGTGGTTACAACTTTATTACGCGGGAATTGCCCTTTGCAATAATAACCCGAAAGCGTAAATAATGACATTGTTGATAATAAAGCGGAAGCCGCGCAGTGGGGTTCCGCACACAGCGGCTACTGCAGTTCATTTGTAGAATTAACGCAGCATGCTTCCTTTTCATAGCTGTGTTGTGTACCCTAATATAGATAAATTTTGTTTTGATTTAGTAGCTTTTGATTTTCATGTATGATATTTTGTCTGGTGATAGTAATCAGGGTTTTATTGTGACTATTTTATTAGTGATCTCTATTTATGATTTTAATGTTTTTATTTGTTATATGTATCCGTTTTTAAGAAGTAATGCCCATTATTTCTATTTTTTCGGTCCCTGGTGAGCACTTTCCAATAATTTGTAACTCCTGTGAAGAATAGAATAAATTTGGGGGAAGTTTTTGATCTCCAGTGGGACATTTTATGTCACATAAAATTGGTTAAAAAAAGAAAAGTAAAGTTAAGTTCGGTGCAAAAAAGAAAACGGAACGTGACGCTTTAATACAACTGTCATTGCGCGGACTGCTAATTAGATTAGGTTTCTTAAATTTGTTTTCCATAGATATAACCTGGGTGTCTTTAAATCGCAAGCGAGTTATTTTTGACGTGATATCGTCATATAAATCGATGAACGCCGGCTGCACGCACGAAAAACCATGGTCACGTTCCGCATGAGCCGAGCGTGCAAGCGAGAGCGCGGAACAAGCGATAGAGAGGCACAATCGCCCTAAGCGTTCGGCTTGTGACGGATCGTTACCACGTAAAATTATCGTCCATAAACCGACATTACAGACAACCATTTTTAGGGTTCCGTACCTCAAAAGAAAAAAACGGAACCCTTATAGGATCACTTTGTTGTCCGTCTGTCCGTCCGTCCGGGTGTCAAGACCTTTATATCGGGAACGCGTGAAGGTATTGTGTTGAAATTAAAACCATGTATGCAGATCCATAGTCTCTTACTGCAGAGAGAAAAAAATAATTTCTGAGTTTTCGTAAAAAAAAGTTACAGCCGAATATGTCGTAAAAAATGCACATTTCGACATTCACAAGGGAATTAAAACCTATGGGGTACTTCCCGTTGACCTAGAACTATGAAATTTGGCAAGAAGCATTGTGTTAGAGTACACATATAGGAAAAAATCCGAAAACTGGACATTTTTAATTTAATCTCAAAAAATAGTGTCTTTATGCAAGGAATGAGGGTCCAAATTTTAAAGTGAATTAACCGTATCATGTGGGGTATCATATGAAAGAGCTTAATTAGCATAAGTTAAAACAGGTTTTTAAATATTTTTACGATGTATATTTTTCGGTATAAGAAGGAAAATATAAAAAATATATGATTTCCCCCTTTTATCTACTAGTTTGTACGGAACCCTCGGTGGGCGAGCCTGACTCGCTCTTGTCCGGGTTTTTTAGATAAGCGCGCTCAATCCTGTACTCCTGTGCAACGTTATATTAGGTTGATCTGTATGTAACTATGTAATGAAATCTAAGGTAACTAATTTAACCATCTTCCAAGGATCGTAGCGTAATAATGTATTTCTGTTGCTAATATATGATGTCAAAATTGTAATAGTATTATTTAGATTATATTTTGTGTCAAGTATAAAATTCAATGTCATTAATATTTGATATAATCAATCTCGAAATCGTCCATTCATCAATGTAATTTCTGTAGATTTATTTGTTTACAAATTGTTTTAAATCATAAAAAAACTAGATTTAATAGCCACTGTTTCAGCTTTTTCTTGATCTGCTTATTGCTGGGAATGTCAGTGATGTATTTTAGAAGTAAATTATATATATTGATAGCATTACTAGATATAGGTGCTGTATACTAAAATACTATTGCATAATTATTGTGTCTTATTACAAGAGGTATTTAGTTACGTGCAGACGTGCTTCGACACGTACGTTACGTCACTTTCGTTCGCGTAGACGTACGAAAGTCACCGATATAGCACAGAGGATTAGCAAGTTGAAGTGGCAGTGGGCAGGCCACATAGCACGTAGAACTGATGGCCGATGGGGCCGAAAGGTTCTCGAGTGGAGACCACGCACCGGCAAGCGCAGCGTAGGAAGACCAGCCACGAGATGGGCAGATGACCTCATACAAGTGGCAGGAAGACGCTGGATGCAAGCCGCTTCCAATCGGTCTTTTTGGAAATCCATAGGGGAGGCCTATGTCCAGCAGTGGACTTCTTATGGCTGAGATGATGATGATGAGACGTGCTTCAGCAAGCGCCTTCGAGTAGGTATGAACATGTACAGTACATTTCGTAACATAACGGCGCTACCACTCCGTCTTCCTATTGCTATGTATTGTAAGTATAATGAAGTGCAGCTGGCGTTTGCTAAGTGGTAAGATGCGGGTGGTTAGGATAAGCTGTGCTGGTTGCTTAGCACTGCTCGTGCACTGAAATGTATTTAAGAGAGAACACATGGGCTACGTACATCATCATCATCATCTCAGCCACAAGAAGTCCACTGCTGGACATAGGCCTCTCCCATGGATTTCCAGAAAGACCGGTTGGAAGCGGCCTGCATCCAGCGTCTTTCTGCCATTTGTATGATATCTTCTGTCCACCTTGTGGCTGGTCTTCCTACGCTGCGCTTGCTTGGGCTACGCACAATTGTATTGAAATAATCTACCACTAAAATTTAACGTGCTTCCCTCCTTAAATGTTTTTAAAAACCGTGTAAAAGCACACCATATGAATAACACCAACTAAGTATATTGTTTGAGATATTTATGTAAGTATATAAATAAGCAAAGAGTAAATATATAATATATAGATATAGGAAATAAATAAAAGGCTTCTTGGCAAGCCTGGACAACTAATAAAATAGTTACCCGTATACTTATATAAACCCGTATAAATGCTTCTCGACTTGGCCGGTGGGACGGCAGTGGCCCCGGCCAAGACCACCCTTTCTCAAAGCCATTCATAGATAATAAAGAAAGTATTACAAAAATGGCATCAGGTTTAAACGTATGTTAATATGAAGTAAATTCTTTTTAAAACTCAGCATTATTACTTTGCGCTTGCGGATATTTCTGCAAAAAATTGCTTCCGGAATTCTTCTTCAGTGGAGAACGCGAGAAACTTCGATAACTATGCGAGTGCTTCAGGCAATAATATGTGAGAGAATAAAGCTTTCAAATGGATGGACCGATTTTGATCTAGTTTTGTTTTTAATATAAAAAAAACATCGAGATTGTTCTTAGGTATGTTGCATCAAAATTGGTTCAGTCGCTTTTTGTCGGGGTTTTATAGTTTTCTAAACTTATATTTGTCTTCATATTGATGCTATTTTGGTTAATTTCGACGCAGTTGATTTCGTAACTTTCAATAGACCAAAAAGTGCGAGTAATTGGATAATTACCTACCAATGTTCTTGTCTTTTCTCATGATGCATTGTAGGTATATTACTTTGAACGCTATTATTTGACGTGTTATAATGTTTCAATTGATTTTATTGACATATATGTATACAATACTCTATATTTATTTGTTAAGTTGTAATGTTATATTTTCGTTTTATGTATTGCACTATACGTGTCACGCGCATTGGTATACAGCTATAAGCGTGGCAGTCTTGGCAGTGGCCGTTTTTTTAGAACTACGTAATTGTCAATATGCTTACAAAATTCTGATATCAAAACATAGTTACGTAGTAAAATGACGCGCTACGATAGTTGTTCCATTAAAATCTAGATCGAATTTCTCGGCAAATGAGTTTATAATGAAAATGGATGGGTAAATGAGTTTGGAACTTTGGAAAACCCTGTGTGTTCTCAACCGAAGGTTTTATTTAGACGTCTGGGGTTATATATTTTTACACCAGACGTGTCTACGACACATGCTGATGCTATTATAGTTACGAAGGAAGAGCGAATGTCAAGGGTCACTATTACAAAATTAAAATAAAAAACAGAAAGAGAGGTAATAAAAAAAAACTATTATATTGTAGAAATATTATATAAATATAGCCTGTATCGCAGGGGTCAGCTATTTGCCGTAACCTATCTATAATCCGAAATACATTTGTTTGAATCTTACTTGCCTGAATCCGTTTCATAGAACTGTATGATTCCAGATGTTTTACTTGGCACGGGCTTCTGATTCTATAAGTTTGCTTGCCATCAGTTTAATTGGCCCGAACAGTTATTGGGTTATGTTCGTTAGGTTTCTGTTTTATTATGAAACCTTATTATTTACAAAAATTTATTATCAGATATACCAATTATTAGGTTTGGTTCGTTTTTTTTTTTTGTAGAAGATAGATCTACGATTGACCACCAACTCGCCTGATGTTAAGCGACGGTGTGGCCGAGGATGGAGCTCGTCGATCTAGAAGATATCTATTCACTCTAGCCTTGAAAATTCCAAGATTGTAGGTCTCAGGAAACAGAGATGGCGGCAACGAATTCCATTCCTGTACTGTGTGTGTGTGTGTTTTCGTTAGATTTATGTTTCTTATACACAGTAATTTTCGTATTACAAAGATACGGTTATCAGGCGAGTTTACATAATATATGACCATTCGGGACTTTGATAAAATGTCTTTTGAAGAAAAAAAAAAAACGTTTTCGGGGATGTTATATTCGGTAATATTTCACAATTCGGATTATAGATAGGTAACCGTTATATTTTGCGAATACTTGTAATGTACATATAAACATGGCACGATTGGTTTGCTGTAGGGGAAAGTGGGGGAAATACGAACACCTAAGGGAAAACTTAAATAAAACAGTGGAATTTGATCACAGAATTTTTTAATTTTTTTAATTATAAAGTTTACTTATCTGTCTAACTAATTCACTAATCAACATTTATATTTTTTCAATTAATTGCAACAATATGAAAGAAAAACAAAACCCTTTGTGTTCGGCTTTGCCCGACATTAGTCGGGTAAATACGAACACCAAGTGGGGTGATTACGAACTAATATTATTAACGACAGAGATCACATTTAAAACCCAACGATGTTGACTGTCTATCAGTACAACTCTCGAAAGCTCATTGTTTTTTGGAACATTATAAGTTTCTGCTACTTTGCTAACTAATTTTTTTTGGAACATAAGTTTCTGCTGCTTTGCCGAGGGTGAGTTTTTTGGTTTTAACATCGTCTATAGCCTTTTTTGAGATCTTCTAAACTGTACATCAGTTCGGTCTTTCATATGTAAGTACGAGGCATCTGTAACAATAATAATAAAAAGTTGAACGGGAAGCCAACAAATGGGAGTGAAGAAATGCCAAATGTTCGAGATTGCCCGACATGGAGTGTTCGTCTTTACCCTGCGGGATCGGAAATAATAAAATGTCAAAAAACAAATAAGTTATATTTCTTTTGCCAACTACGTCATTGTCATTTAGCTGATTAATATGTGATTATTCCACTATGTTAAAGCTGAATTACTATTGTAGATAGAAATAAAGCTACACCAACTTGAATTTACCAAAAAATTACATCTAAAACATACAAAATATTGAAAAATGCATACCTTGATAAGTACGTGCGTCCGCGTCTCCCGTGTTGTTGACTGGCACTAGTAGTGGTGTGATCTCCGAAATGGCCGCAAGTAAAATATGGCTATCTCTTTCTAACATATTAGAACCATTGAATTCGGCTTTACCCCGCGTTCGCGTTTCCCCCACTTTCCCCTATATTGTGTCTGGAGTTTAGAAAATAACTACTTATTAAAAATTAATTTATAAATAACTTCACACATATTTTCACAAATTAATAGAAAGAATAAAAGGAGTACAAATCATAGCTACGTACGTACGTAATAAGATTTCCATACCAAACGTATTTTTAACAAATATGGTAGAATAAAAAAAAAACAGGAGATTAATAACAAATTTTATTCGAATATTTTTTTTTGTATAAAATGATTGATATTTTATTGTCATTTTTGCTATTAATATCTCCAAACTCGATGAGTTTATCTTGTTTAGTCAAGGAGTTCCTATGACCACCTTACGACTTCATCATCAGACCAACTCCGTGGTACCATGGCACTAGAGTATTGCCAAGCCAAAACGAATGAGCCCAAACTTGATAGGTTTATATTGTTAAGCTTAGGCGATTCTATAGCCATTTTCCGACTCCATTGTCAGACCAGTTCCATGGTATCATATTATGCATTGTAACTGTAAGTATAACTAATTTGAGCACATTATAACGACAGGAATCAGGTCCGATTTAGCTTCCAAGATTTGACCCTAACATAAAAACATAGCAAGTTATAGCACTCATTAAAATCTGTCTCCCGTAGGTACTACGTAAATGTCTCCGTGGTTATCTTCACGATTAAAAAAGTTTTAAATGAAAGTGCGCAGCGATGAGTTTTCGTAAAACGGGGCCATCGACTGATTGATTGCCTACTTTATACCATCGACATATTTAGGGTTCCGTTCCTCAAAAAGAAAAATGGAAACTATATAGTTTTGTAGTACGTTAAACGTGACGTAAAAGCACCTAAAGATGAGCACGTGTCTTACTAGCTGCGTCCCGCGGTTTCATAAGTAATAAAGAACCATTGTTGCTGGTTAACAGTTGTGATGGTTATGAAATATAATTTATGTCTATCTCCAGGTTTTTTTATACAAGATAGATCTACGATTGACCTCCAACTCACCTGATGTTAGGCGACGGTATGGCCGAGGATCGATCCCGTCGATCCAGAAGATATCTATTCACTCTAGCCTTGAAAATTCCAAGATTGTAGGTCTCAGGAAACAGAGATGGCGGCAAAGAATTCCATTCTCGTGCAGTACGCAACATGAACGTGGATCGATATCGCTGAGTACGGATTTTTGGCATTTCAACGAGAAATGGGTGGTAATTCGCTGACTTTCTGTTAGTCCTGTAGTGAAATCGGGAGGTTCTCAGCTATTTCTGTGCTAAATTTCCTAATAATCGGTTCTTGTGGCGAAAAAGTAACAAACAGACAGAGATAGAGAGAATTAATTTCATTTTTAGGCTTTCGTAGTACGAGGCTTCAGGCTTCCGCAGGCATGACGTCAGTGTTCATGTTAATGTATTGTGTCATGCATAAGAGTACGGAATCCACGATGTCTAACTGAAACTCGTACTTTGTTATTTATTATTAGTTAGCATATCGGATATTTTGTCATTCGCAAATAACTCAAATCCTATACGAAATGTTAAATCAATCATAAAATAAACTACAAAGGTTAGTCTTTCAATCCAACGTCACGGTGTTTGCTGCTTTCATGGTTTATATTTAGGTGGTTTATTTACTTATAAACTTGAGTAAGTATTATATCTTTTCTAAGGAGGATATGGAATCCTCAGCGTAAGAGTTAAATTCGCTATTGGCTGGTTTTTTATAGTGTCCAGTACGTTTATTAAATTGCGTATAAAAACTTTAAATCATGCAATTAATAAGGGAGTTAAGTTAAAGATAGGATTCTAAATGGATTCGTTCGATTATTGGGAATAGGTAGCCCCGGGCGTCGGACCGGCGTTCGACGATTTGTTTGTAGAGTTTGTGATTCCCGATGGAACGATGAACTTTAGTTTGTCGGATAAATCTACAATAGCAAATTAAAACCATTGTTTGAGTGTAGATTATGTTTGTTCTTTTAATTATTTCTAGGGTTGTTTTTATATCTATCAGGCGAGCCGTGTTTTCAGAATCCAATGTGGTATTGTGTCTGTCAAAAAAGTAAACTTATAATTGAGTATTTTGTGATATAAAAATATTTACCTACGATATTAGGGTGGATTTGTTTTTTTTTTTTAATATGGTGGTATTTGACGAAATAATTCTGAAAATTACGAGAATTAAAGTGACATTAACTATGTCATCGCCGTGTATCAAGAAAAATCTGGAAACGTAATTTATGTATGTGCAGCAAAGTCGTCGCATATAAATATATATAAAACAAACTATATAAAACAAACTTAGATACGAGAGCGATGCAGTGTGGCACATTTATCATAATTGGAAAGACGAGTGGTGAGCCGAAAAAATCATAATCTATAGTCACAAGAATAACAAATACGGGAGGCAGCAATGCATCCTTGTCGTAATCCAAAGCGGCCGGGTATCTTTTGCTTCCGCCAACAAAAATATATGTACATACTTATTAGAATACATGTTCAAAAATTTATGACGCATATTTTTGTACTCATAATGTTCAGAGTAAAGTGAGTAATTAAGGAGATTATAAAGGTACGCTCTGTTTATAAATTCAAACACTAAAATAGGTAATTCCTCTGTAACTAAAAGTTCTCAGCTTCGCTAGGGAGCTTTTATGTCCATTACTATACATTTATATTTCGACCCTAATCATGTGTTCTAACTAATACTATAAAACAAAAATAAATTGATGTAAGAAGTAAAAGATGCATGGAGAAGCCCTTGCCGTGTCACTTGATATCTCAAAGGCATTTGATCGGGTCTGGCACGACAGTCTTATGAGTAAACTTCCATCATACGGACTCCCTGCTGGACTGTGCCACTGGATATCTGACTTTCTGAGGGAACGATCGATTCGAGTGGTTGTCGACGGCTGCTCATCCGATCTATTGGCTATTAATGCCGGCGTACCTCAAGGGTCGGTTCTATCAGCAACATTGTTTTTATTACACATAAATGATCTGCTCAAGCCCGGAATCTATAGGTATGCGGATGACAGCACTGTTGTTGAGAGATATGTGTCCGGTGCGCGTGCCAGTTGTGAAGACACCCGATTACAGAGAGAGGCTATGGTAAGTCGTATTGATTCATCCTTGGAAGCAGTCTCCACATGGGGTGAAGCTAATCTGGTGAACTTTAATGCTACCAAAACTCAGGCGTGTCTGTTTTCCGCGAAAAAAAGTCCTTTTCTGCTGTCTCCTACTTTACGCGGAATGTCAATACCGACAGGCGATCACCTTAACCTCTTAGGTATCCAGCTCTCGGCCAACATGAACTTTGGTGCGTACATTGAATCGAAAGCAAAAGTCGCTGCTAAAAAATTAGGCGTTTTGTCTAGGGTGAGGCGGTACTTTACTCCGGAACAGCTTCTTACACTTTATCAAGCACAGGTTCGTTCGTGTATGGAGTATTGCTCCCATCTTTGGCATGGTTCTGCTCAATATCAGTTAGAAGCTCTGAATTCAATAGAAACACGCGCCAAGAGACTTATCAATGATGACTCGTTGGTTGATTTGAAGCTGCAGAGCTTGTCTCACCGACGAGAAGTGGCCAGCCTGTCGGTATTCTACAGAATACATTATGGCGAGTGTGCACAGGAGCTGCATGACCTGATCAAACCATCGCCGTTCTATAATGTAACCACCAGACGCTCATACAAGAGGCACCCTCTCACTGTAGAGATTCCGTTCTGTCGCACCAAGCGTTTCCGATCCAATTTCTTGGTGAGAACGGCAGAGGTGTGGAATGCTCTTCCAGAGTCGGTGTTCCCTATGAAATACAACCCGGGGTTGTTTAAGAAAAAAGTGAATAGGTATCTCCTAGGCAGGCGTGCTACATCTTCGACCTCATCATCGCTTCCCATCAGGTGAGATTGTGGTCAAACGCAGGCCTAGTTTGTCATAAAAAAAAAAAAAAAAAAAAAAAAATTCTTTACTTGTCTGTCTGTCCCACATAATGTTAACTAGTCAAGATCAAACGGCGGGACCATGTTTTTAGGGTTACGTACCTAAAGGGTAAAAACGGGACCCTATTACTAAGACTTCGCTGTCCGTCCGTCCGTCGGCCCGTCTGTCACCAGGCTGTATTTCATGAACCGTGAAAGTTAAAATTTGAAAGTTGACAGTTGAAGTTGAAATTTGAAAAACAGTTGAAATTGTCACAGATGATGTTTTTCTGTTGCCGCTATAACAACAAATACTAAAAAACAGAATAAAATAAATATTTAAGGGGGCCCCTTAAATATTAATTTTATTTTAATTTAATTATTTATTTTTAAAGTGAATAATATAACTCAATATTCTGTGAATATTTCAAGCTTCTACCTGTTGCCGTTAACAATATCGAGCAAAAACGAGCAAAAATCACGTTATTATATGGGAGCCCTCCCATACAACAAACGTGATTTTTTTGCCGTTTTTATAGATAATGGTAAGGAACCCTTCGTGCGCGAGTCTGACTCGCACTTGACCGGTTTTATTTAAAATACGATTTGGTACAAAATCAGCTGGGAATTGGATAAGCGGATTTGTTCTACCATTTCATCTTCGTCATTACTGTTTTCCGTGACCACGTTACAAAGTACGGAAGCTTCGGTGTGCGAGTGAAACTCTTACTTTGTCGTATATATTCTGACACGTACGAAGCCGCGGGTAACAGCTAGCAGAAAATAATTGTAGAACAAAATACTCTCCCGGCCACAGTTATTATACCTGAGTTTTATGAAAATTCTATTATCGTGTGGCAGTTAAAAATAATTAATTTGTTGAATATTCATTTTTAAATGGAAAAAGTCTAAGGGAGAAAAAATAGGGAAGGCTTCCAATTTTATGCTGATGAATAATTTGGATAATTAAAACACCGTTCAATGGCGGAAAATGAAGAGAACGAAGCCATGAAACGATAACCGTTTGTAAATCGAAATAAATAAATTGTCCGTTTAACAGCGCTCCGATGTTGAAAAATAATGCAAATCGACGCTGCGTAGAATTTATTTTCGTATCTGAATCGAAATATAAAAAAGTTAAAATTATTTATGTAATAAAATATGATCTTATCACAAACTAGATGCGGAATATTTTAAGGTTAAAAACTATGTAAGGATTAATATGTTATTTTGACAAACTTTTGACCACTGGCTTGACGGTAAAAATATCTTAGTTCAATGATTAGGAACACAATATTTAGGGATAGTCTGTATAAAGACTCGCGTCACAGTCTTTATACAGACTATGCCTAAATATTGTGTTCCTAATCTTCAAACATAAGGTATTTTTACCGTCAAGCCAACCGTTGTGTACGTTTTTTTTAAATTTTAATGGAAAACGGGCGGTAGTGAGCAGACTTTCTGCATATCCCATTATGGAAGAAGAAGCGTGGAATAAGGGTGAGAAATTCTAACTCATACTCTCCGAAATGGATTCGATAGAATATTGCCAAACATAATGATTTCTAGCATTTCGCAATTGTTACTCATTGAAATTAAATTTATCGTGTGTCGTTAATTTCAATTGGCAGACACTACGGCGATGTTCGAGACCTCTTGAGTGACCAGTCAACCGACTCAAAAGCTTCCATCTGGTACTTGGCTGATCAAAAAGATAGCAATAGTACTTCACACACGATAGGACTTTGCGAAATGATACCGATAATACATAACCAGAGTTGCTACTCTCCGGGAATGCTCCTAAACAACCCTGGTGTTCTGTGTTAACTCAGAAGACATTTTATTCTTAGAAAAGACGTCAATGAGAGTAATTTTAGATTTAGTGGGATAGAATCAAGAGAAAAAGTACGTTCGAGGGGTTCAATGACTAAGAAGAATAACGCTAAGTGGGTATGGGTCTTTTCCGGTAGATATAATCTGGGTGTCTTTAAATCGTGAGTTTTTTTTGTAAGTGCGATCCATTGTGGACCGCAACGTCGCTGAACACCAGGCGAGTTGGCGGTCAAGCGCAATTATATTTTTAAATAAAAAATAAGTTTTTATGCAGTAATATGAAAACATCGTGATTTATATACACGCAGATTATATCAATCCGGTAAGACCGCGTACTCACTCAGGAGGCGTAGTTCACAATTTTGCAGTTGGAATATCCACCATGATGTAAATATTAATGTTTTGATTTGAACTATGTATGAGTGTATTTGTTATTTCGTACTTCAATCGTCTCTCTTTCTTTTCTATTAAGCTATTGCATAGCTTCTATCGCGGGCCTTGAGCATGGCGACCGAATCCAGAAATTCCGTAACGAAAATAACCTAACACACCGAGTCTCCGAGTGCCACAAGTCTTTTTTTAAATCCGTCAGAACCAGAAGGTTAGAGCTGAAAACTAGCGCTGCTGAGAATTCAATTATGATAGCCGAGCACTAACCTTTTTGTCGCACTGGACACTGCAGTGATGACTTTTTTTTCTTGACTGTGTTTTTGTGTGATCTTATGTTATTTTGATTTTTGCTTGTGTTCAAACCGATTTGTTATATCTTATTGTTGCTGTAGTATCTGTGTGCCAAAATAAATGCTTCTTTCTATCTTTCATGATACTAGGATGCTAGGTTAACAATTTTGGCTTATAGTTTATTACCGCATAGCCTCCTAGAAATAAAACACTTTCTAGCATTGAACCTAGTACAGTGTATTATCAATTCAGTAGTACGCTATAAACTTAAAAATTTAAAAGCTCGCCCATTAAAGGAGAGCAATTTTAAAACTTAACGCTGATTTATAGAGCTGGGTCGGGGCAAATTCATTTCCCGCTGCCCTCCGAAGAAAATCTGGTTTAACTAAGTACTTAGACAATTGCTAAAGGCAGAAATTTTTAATCTTCTCATTATGGATGAGGGCTGGCTGAGATTATGCGGGAAATTACGAGATTAGGTGCAAGGATACGGATGATTATAAGCGGCCGGTGAAATTAACATCATGAATTTATTGTGGGCATGTTTCAGGTTTATAATTATGATCACGGGTAAAGGGGAACGAATTACTATAACAGGCTGTTTGGGTTTAGCGTTTTTAAGATACTTTATCTATGTATTGTGAAGTTAACTATACAACGCTATAGAATAATAATTAAATTGAAAAAATATATTAATAAATGATCGGTAAACACTTATCTAGATCACTTACGAGTAGGTATGTCATTACTATCCTTTATAATGTTATAGTGAAAGTAGCTCTGTCTGTCTCTCTGTCTGTTTCTTACCTTTTCACGACCAAACGGTCGAACCGATTGTTAGGAAATTTGGTACAGAGATAGCTGAGAACGTGGAGATGGATATAGGCTACATTTTATTGTCATAATGACCGTTCACCATCACCATTCTTTTTCATCACGTGCGCGGGCGAAAACGCCGTGCACAGCTAGTCACACTAATATTATAGAGGCGAAAGTTTGTAGATGTGTTTGTATGTTTGTTACTTCTTCACGCTCAAATGGCTAAACCGATTTTGATAAAATTTGGTATGGAGGTAGCTGACACCCTAGATTAGGTACTATATAGGCTACTTTTTATCCAGAAAATATCTCCTTTGAAATAATTTATGTAAAACAGCGGGTAGCACCGCAGGGCGCAGCTAGTAATATAATAAAAGCAAAAGTAACTCTGTCTGTTTGTAACTTTTTCACAATCAAACGGCTGAACCGACCGTTATGAAATTTGATAGTGAGATAGTTGAGATACTGGAGATAGACATATGCTATACATCATCATCACCATCGTTCCTTCATTCAGCGGGACGCAGCTAGTACTTAAATAAATAATAAATTAATAAATATTGTTAGACATTTGTATACTTAGTAGTTACAAATATTTCATGCTCCAAAAAAGGCGGTTATCTAGGTACTGTATTAATATTTTTAGATTATCCCTAGATTTTTTTTTCTCGTGATATGTCTATTAGAAAATGGCTTAAAATATTAGTGGAGCCTATTTGGCGTAGCACTACTTAGATAGGTTGCATTTCCACGGATGATCCCGACGAACATTTAATATTAACCACGAAGCGCCAGAGATTTTCTCCCCGGGAAAATTCGGGCCCATTCTAGTGTACACATTTTAACTTATTCAAGAGGTGGTGATAGCATTTACTTCGGGCCATAGGCCCCAAAACTGTGGCACATTCGACTCACGGATTCCACATAAAGTTTCATGGGTAAGTTATTGCGTATTTGTGTCGAAAACCAATTACCTACAGATCCGCATCCCCTTTTTTTCGTTTTCTTTTAACGAAAAAGGGACGATGGTTTTAATTTGGAAATAATACCGGACAATATATTTTGGACGATGTATTAGTTTGGGTAGACGTAATAAAGAGCAGGGATGCCCGAGCTTAATATGGTTTGGTTTTATTTTTGGATTTCGAAATTTTGTTATTATGCCACTGACCTACGAGCGTTTTTCTTGTTATGATTAGACAGTTTTTTATGGGTTCCGTACCCAAAGGGTAAAAACGGGACCCTATTACTGAGACTAGGCTGTCTGTCCGTCCGTCCGTCCGTCCGTCTGTCACCAGGCTGTATCTCATGAACCGTGATAGTTAGAAAGTTGAAATTTTCACAGGAGATGTATTTCTGTTGCCACTATAACAGCAAATACTAAAAAACAAAATAAAATAAATATTTAAGTGGCTCCCATACAACAAACGTGATTTTTTTGCTCAATATTGATAACGGCAACAGGTAGACGCTTGAAATATTCACTGAATATTGAGTTATATTATGCACTTTAAAAATAAATAATTAAATTAAAATAAAATTAATATTTAAGGGGGGCTCCCATACAACAAACGTGTTTTTTGGCATTTTTATAAATAAAGGTACGGAACCCTTTGTGCGCGAGTCCGACTCGCACTTGGCCGGTTTTATTTTTCATACGAACGAATGCATATTGATGTGACAATTTAAAACGCCATGTAAAATTGTCACTTATTTTGACATACATTTCAAATAACTACCGCAAATTGTATAGATGTCAACTCAAGGATTGTCAATGTGCCGCTGCCGTGTCCGCGAAATGTAATGTCATTATTGTAACTTCTATGGCCACTCTCATCTGCTTATTACCCTAAAAGAAAGTTTAGAAACCTTAAAAAACGACTGAATCGATTTTAAAAAAGCAGCTAGGGACACTCTTGATTAAATCTTCTTTCAATCGTCAAAACAAACTAGATCAAAATCGGTCCCTTCGTTTGAGAGCTATGATGCCAAAGACATACAAATATACAGATGCACAGGTGTTATAAGTTTGACACCCTTCGTTTGAGAGCTATGATGCTAAAGACATACAAATATACAGATGCACATGTCAAACTTATAACACCTCTCTTTTTGGATTGGGAGTTAAAAATAGTGTTAATCAAATATTGAATAGAAGCATTAGAGCTAAAAAATAAGAATATTTTCAACGATATTAGTAGAATTCTGTTATATATATATCTGTATAACAAGGTCGCTTTTGATACAAACAAGATGTTATATAAACATGAAGTTTAATCGAATGTAAACTCCATTCCCTATCATAACTTACGTTTTATTTATTCAAAAGTCATCGTAATCGAGAAGTGGTTCCACTTCACTGAAGCGTATTGATATTATTAATATGTATTGATTTAATGTTGCAGCATGGTTCATTGCCTATTACTTCAAGTATGTCGATTATACTGAAGTTTCCAACATAATTTTCTCACGAGGTCAAATATAATGGATTGGTGGAACTTGAAATATTAATTTCCACACGAGCAATTCGTTTATGTCAGTTTATACTGGCCCAGATAGCTTAATACAATTAGGTATTATAACACAAATAAATTATTTATTTTTACCTGATTGCGCAAGAAGCAGGGTAATGTTTTTCGGGTATATGCATATGCAAGCTTGTACTGATGTTTTTAATTATCTCACGTAACCTAGCTTATTTTGTTTTAGTTTTTTTTAAGTGACCGATTTTGATGTTCGAATTTAAGCGTCGTTAGATTTATATTTACTTAGTATTATTTACTGGCTAAATTTTTTGGTATAATAATAATAGAGCTCTTTGGGCCCTGCCCCGTTGCCGGTGGCAATCTAGGTGTAGGTTTTTATAATGTTTTTAATGTGATTTTATAAAAATATTGTAAAAATGTATACTTAAGAAAATAAATAAATACATGATAATAATAGAGCTCTTACATAAAAAGTGCACTTTTAGCGGTCTCTTCTGATAATTAAGTGATTATACACGAATTATAATATGAAATGCTCATTGTACAGCAGCTCTACGCATATTTATTGTTCGATTCGATAGAGCAATTTCGGACTCTTCAATCGAAGTTTTAGGGCAGTTTTATCAATATTTTATTTTTATTTTTTATACAAGATAGATCTACGATTGACCACCGATTCGCCTGATGTTAAGCGACGGTGTGGCCGAGAATGGAGCTCGTCGATCTAGAAGATATCTATTCACTCTAGCGTTGAAAATTTCAAGATTGTAGGTCTCAGGATACAGACAGGATTTTCCACAAGTTAGTGCAAAAAAGGACAAAGATCAGAGGTAAAATAACTGATTTTTTTAGACATATTATGATTGTTATACATACGCTTCACCACTAACTTTTTTTTTTTATCAGCCCTGTTTGTACAAACTGGCCCACTGCTGGGAACGGGCCATCTTCTCATTGTGAGAAGGGTTAGGCCATAGTCTGCCACGCTGGCCAAGTACGGGTTGGCAGACTTCACACATCTTCAAGATCATTGAGAACTCTCAGACATGTAGGTTTCCTCACGATGTTTTCCTTCACCGTTTGAAGTTGCACCGGCAATCAACAATACGCACATAACTTCGAAAAGACAGAGGTGCGTGCCGTGGGATTCGAACCCAGGACCTGCGGATCGCAAGTCAGACGGTCTTCCGACTTGGCCACTAACTTGCCTGATATGAAAAGTCGTTGCGAGCTACGATACAAGTATACATACAACCCCTCTTTATGCGTGCCGAGCTCAAACCGAAGCTACATAATCGTCATCCGGAACCATGTACTAAATACTCACACAAAATCAGGATTTAATGCTAGAGTAAGGTATCATAAAGCACCAGATTCCTGAATGTCGCAATTTAGTCGCTTAATAAGCTTCTCGGCGCCAAATGATGAGCTTTCACTGGGAGCCTGGTGCTCGTTTGTGTAAAGTCTTCGCTTGATTAAGTCACAATTTTAGAAGGATTCTGGATTTATTAGATTTGGATCCAATACTTGGAGCTTTTGAATGTTGAGTTAGGTTTATGAGGGAGAGGTGAAATGCGGTAGGCATTATATTTAGTATTCGTGTTTCATAAAATGATATTTAACAAAAAAATACCAGATTGCCGAAGGAAGGTATATTTTCTGTATGTATAAATGTCTAATTTTATAGTATATACAGCCTATGGATTTCATTATTTGAGATTGTTTTAGATTCGTCTCAGTTGTGATATTGACTTAGGACATTATTATTTTCCACGCACCGGCAAGCGCAGCGTAGGAAGACCAGCCACGAGATGGGCAGATGACCTCATACAAGTGGCAGGAAGACGCTGGATGCAAGCCGCTTCCAATCGGTCTTTTTGGAAATCCATAGGGGAGGCCTATGTCCAGCAGTGGACTTTTTATGGCTGAGATGATGATGATGATGATTATTATTTAGGTACCTATCTGATTGACCTTAGTGGTCATTCTTAGTTTATGATGCAGTTGGATATTTTTTTGATGATAATTATTTATTGTTGTAAGTTTCAACTCACAACAACAAGGAATTAAGAATGTCACTGAATACAGTGCCATTGTAAATTTCTTAAGGCGCTGTCGGTAGTAATCTCTCTCTCATTCAAGTATACCTACATTTTTGAAGGTATAAAATTAATGAATCTCTTTTTTTTATTTGATTGATCTATGATTGACCAATAACTCGCCTGATGTTAAGCGACTATGTGGCCGAAGATGGAGTTCGTCAACCTGAAACATATCTTTTCACCCTACCCTTAAAAATTCCAAGATTATAACTTCCAGACAACAGAGAAGGCGGCAAGGAATTTCATTCTTGTGCAGTATATACCAAGAGCGTGGACCGAAATCGTTAGTACGGAATTTTTAATTTTGAAATTTTCATACAACAAGTCGGGTATGCTAAACTAGAAACTATCATTTAAAACGTCATAAAAATATACATCGTGTGCCCTGTAATTTATTGTGTTCTATATTATGTATGTAGTTGTAATGCTACTACACTTGTTTCAATTGCCAACGCTTTTATTCTATATGTATATTCTAATAAATTAATGCATTGTTTTAGCTTCGTTTCAGAGCTTGGATAAGCTGTACTACATTGTATTCAAAATTGAATGGAAATTGTTTAAAACTTTGAAGCGTGTAGCAAATCAGAAATTAAAACATCCAGTAAATGAAAGTAACCGACATAGCCCAGTGAATTATCAAGTTGAAGTGGCAGTGTACTCGTACATGGCGAGCGGAACTTATAACCAATGGGGAATTAATGTTCTTGAGTCTTACAGTGGATGCATTGGCAGATATCCAATGCAACCACCACAAGCAACCAGTGGCAAGAAAACAGTGTTTGCAGGCTGCATGTCAACCGAGCAGTAATTCTTATTTATTGTTTTAATTTCTGATTTGATGATCCCAAGCACGGCATCCTTCACTAAAGTATACCTTTTGCGACTTTCAGATTTCGCAGCTCGTAGTAAGCCAAGTGACTAGGTTTCAGTGCTATTTGGTATTCTACTCGTATTATTTGGAAATTTTTATATTAGAAAAATATAGTTGAGAAATTGAGGTATATTAGTGAGAATATGTTACGGAGTTTAATGTTTTACTACATTTGACTTTTTTTTGTCTTAAAAAATATATATATAATCTATGTCATTGTCATTGTTATAATCTGTTATTTTCCTGTCACTGGAATATTTTGTTCAACGATGTCAGAACTCGCTAGCTCTTGCATTAGCCATTACAATGGCGACACCGTCCAACAATCAGCCTATTCTACCTAGCCAGTTAACAAACAGACGGAATCGTATATCGCTGTGTGACATATATATCATGAAATAATAATTACAGTGTCTTTTGTGGTGGAAACGAGCGAGATGGGTGAATAGTTAAATTGTGTTTTGTGTGTAATGTTCACCGAACCCTAACGGAAACTAACCAATTACTTACCTTTTGTTTGGTCGTGCCAACTAATGCAGTCGTAACAGCATCCTAAAGATGATTATTTCTCGTAAAGATTGCGCCATCCAGCATAAATGGATGATGGTTTTATTGGGTGAGAAACTGTAATGATCAAATAATTATGTGTGTATACTATTTTGATTATAACATTCTTTATTATTTTAGACATTGATTATGATATTTGATTGTATTTGACATCGATATATTTGAGTTGACATGAATATTTATGAAATTGATTTAATTATTGTAGAATTGATTTATCCTATTTGTGTTTTGTGATTTGTAATTTAAATATGGATATTTTCTGAAATAAAATGATTATTATTATTATATTATAATGCTACCTTCTAAATGGTGTTACTGGTGGAAGTTATAGGAGTACTTTTAATTAGAATATCTGGAAAACTTCTAAAATAATAAAAAAGTACAACATACGAAAAAGAAGTACGAAGTACGTCGGTAATTTTCCTAAAAAACAATTACTCTATAAGTAATTGTTTTTTAAGTACATTACTATTTTCTAAATGCAAATATTGTACATTTTGTTGATTGGAACCATTACATGAACTAATTATTTTTTAACCCCCGACCCAAAAAGAGGGATGTTATAAGTTTGTGGTTCTTGTATGTGTGTGTCTGTCTGTGGCATCGTTGCTCTCAAACAGATGTACTGATTTTGAACTAGTTTTTGTTTGAAAGATTTCATCGAAAGTGTTCTTAGCTACGTTTCATCAAAATCGGTTTATCCGTTCTTTTTTATTGGGGGTTTTTGAGTTTTCTAAACTTATTCTTGTTGTTGTTGTTTTTTTTGTTTATTAAATTTGAAACAAACAAAACGCAAATTAGGCTCTGTGATTCCAATCCTTTGTTTCAATGATATCGAGTAGAAAAAAAAACTATTTAATAATGCAAATGGCATTATTAAATGCGCACTAAATAATCAGAAACCCTTCACTCTTAATTTGATTTCGTCTAAACATTTCGTTGCATCGCAGGCTTCACGTAGAAGTGCTTAAACAAACGACTTTTAATTAATTTACTCTCTAGCCGAAGATTTAAATTTATTTGTAAATGATTTTATTAAATCTACGTTCGATTTCAGCTTGCGAGTGCAAATTGGATTTGATAGCAATTCCAACGCAGAACTGATATAATATCACTGATTTTAACATAATAGAGGTAAGTTTATATTTCTGATATAATTTTATTTCAGCGTCGCGAAACTTAGAACTTATTAGAACCTTTATATTGTTAATAATTTAATTTTATTTTATTAATTTAATTTTATTATTTGTAAAAAAAGTATTGCTTTATACCGACTTCAGTAATCTTTCTTAGTATATAATGATTATCGTTTTTAAACTAAAATACCTGACGCTTCAAAATATGTACTCAAATAATTTTCCTTCACAAAAATATATTTTGAAATCCGTTGATAGTTTGATATTTTTTTCTTATTTATATAATATGCATAAAAGGAAAAAATTTAATCGAATTGAAAACCTTATATTTTTTTTAAATGGGCTGAAAATGGAACGGCACTGAGCAAAGCGAGAAAAAGCGGTTTTCAGAGTCCTGATTTACGTAATGTGATGGAATTCTACTCTCAATCAACTCTTAATCTAAAACTTATCTCTACATATCTTCTACTGTAACTGCCATTTTCTTGGTTAAAATCAAACCAACCTCTAACCAGCTCATTACCTAATAACGTATGAAAACATCGGTTCACCGTTCCCTTTCAGTTTCAAGCCATGTTTGCCTATTACACGTACATGCTGCCGCATCGATCTGTTTGCCAACAGAATCTTCAGTTTTCCATTCAGTAATGGTGTTTTGAATACACCATTATCGCCATATTTATGCGAAGTATTCCTCGAAAACTTGTACTGTTATTATTATAGTACCGATCGTTTGCGATAATAGCACCGACCCGTGAAGCAAGATATATAATATAAGTTTAACCTACTTTCATTTTAGGTAAATATTAGTAAATATTTCTGTACGTAAATATTATGCAAAGCCAAGTTATGATAGTATCTCGAAAAGGAATCTTGGATGAATAAATAAATTCTAATCAAGGGTAAGATTTTCCTTGAAGCGCTTTGAAACTTTTGAAGTCAATGTTATTTTATTGATTAAATTAGTAAGATTAGTTTAATATTTAATGTAGACTAATGTAATTCTAGGTAACATAAAAAAGGTGCACGAGTAACAAAAAATATTAAGCTAACGTTAAATATTAGCATTTTGTAGAGTATCAATTAATAATGGCGATAACCTATTTCAGAGTCTGTTTGACTTTCGATCCAAATGTCTGGGTTTAAATCCAAAGGCACGCATTTGTTCGAAGCTACGTTAAATTAGAGAGTTTCTATAAATCATAAGTTTGAATTTACAAAAAATGTGTTCTTATCTAGTTCCAATTGTACAAGCTATAGTTAGCTTAGGGCTAGATAGCGTTATGTGAAAATGTCAACTAATATTTATTTATTTAGAAAGAAGGCTGTAGAAAGTTCCATTCATCATCGTCATCATCTCATTTGCAAGAAGTTCACTGATGGACATAGATCTCCTCCATGGATTTCCAAAAATACCGGTTGGAAGCGGCTTGGATCCAGCGTCTTCTTGCCCTTGTGTGAAGTCTTCTGTCCACCTGTCTTATGAGATTCATCCCAATAATAATTTGAAATAGAAACTATTCTATTTAATTAAAATCTTGCGTAAATTTTGGGACACCCTCATAAATAAGTTATTTAGGGCCTTACCGAAAAACGTTACTTAACTTCAACCAACGTCTTAAGTTTTCTGTCTTCTCTCCGCAAGTATCATTATCTGTCAGCCAGAAGTTGACAAAATATGTTAAGCATTGCTTAAAGTTAAGTAACGTGTTTCGGTAAAGCAGTTAGTGTCACATAAACCTTAAACTCTTGTAATGATGTTTCCTGTACATAAAATTCCATCGAGTGTTTAGGAGAGACGGTGGATGTGTGTATTGTTATTATACCAAGTGGATCGTTTAGGATCGATCCGTCCGTCAACAGCCCCTCTTGACATGAGTTCCACATTCGCGCGATGGTTTATTCATGGGCCCGTGAGCCCCTCGACGCGGTAAGTGCACCGGAGCTGGTGGATTGTTCGCTTCGTTCCTGATGCCGTGCAAAATATATTGGGACGTTATTTTAGTTCTCTACCAAATCATATAGCCCAAGAGCCCACGACGGCCAGACCTTCGTTATTTTATAAAAGCCGAAAGTTTCTCTGTGTATGTCTCTAACACAGGTTTTATTTTTATAGTTATCCCGAAGAAAAAAAAAAAAAAATTAGCTTTGTACTTTAAGGAAATTAAGGTACTATTTTATACACCTTTACCTGTTACCTGCCCAAGTAACCACAATCCAAACTCTATAGTCGCTGGTCGTTCTTACCTGTGTTAGAGACATACACAGAGAAACTCTCAGCTTTTATAAAATAACGAACGTCTGGCCGTCGTGGGCTCTTATTCTAATATGTTTATTATCATAGATGAGCTTAAACTTAAGCTATGAATTAACGAAGCAAAAGGCGGGATGGTCGATCAACATTTGTTTTTTTCTCAATTATTAATGTTGATCGACCACCCCGCTGAATGAATCGATGTCAAAATTTTATTAAATTTAGCATACGCATTTAAGCAAATATTTTTGGTGTAAGACATTTATATTTCTGAGCAAAGCGGATTTTTTTCTGTGCATTTAAATAGAGTAAGGTAGTAGATTTATTTCGTTTGTACTAAAATTTAATGTAGTTGTGCTATGTCCGAATAGCAAAGCGGTGTTTGCCAAGACTAAACCTATTTTTATCGATAGCTTAAATATTTTCGTGTGTGGGCCTTATTTTATGTAAAGTTGATAATTAATCAAAGATATAAAATCTTATATCTATATCTATAAGTTTTGGTTATCACATGTACATACCTTTAAATATGTTACTAATTTGAGTAAAACGGGATAGCGACGGGCATCGCAAAGAAGCAAGAGGGAGGGTTATATGTTTTTTTGGTTGGTTTGTATGTATGTATGCATGTATGTATTAATGTTATTTTTTTTCTTCATAACTTCTAAACTACTTATCATAATTTGACAAAACAAAAAAAAAAAAAACTGATGTGGCTGTTGACCCCAAAATACTTTAAATAAAAAGTAAGTTCAAAAACTAAAAAAACACGCACCCGACTAATGAAAAATCAGGCTATAAAAAGTATGAAACAAGAAAATGTCATAAATATTTTATTTCTTGCATATTCATTGTGGTGTTCAGTGGTTATAATCGTGGTCGAATGTCAAATTGCAGAATGTATTGTTTTGTTACAGTAGGTGGCATAGGACCACGGTTATCCTCTGAACTCCACTATGAATATGTAAGAAATACAATAAAATATTTATTACATTTCCTAGTTTGATACTTTTTAGAACGTGATTTTTCAGTAATCGGGTTTTAGTTTTTAAACTTATTATTATTATATTAGCCTGTATTGTCCCATTGTTGAGCAAAAGCCTCTCTTCCCTCCTTCCAAATTTGTCTATTGGCTGTTATAGAGCGCCAATCTTTGTTATAGGTGCCGAGTTCATCTCTCCACCTCTTCCTAGGCCGACCAAGCGGCCGTTTACCTGTTAAACTTATTTTTTATTTTCTGAAGAGTAGTTTTGTTTCACTATCTAGTATTTCCATAAGAAAATCTAGAGGGCCCTGAGCGGACGAAGGGTTTTCCCGTCATTCCCGTCAATTCAGGCGACAGCATATGCTGTTCATAATAATAGTAATAGTAAATTTTTATGTTTGAAACTTTAGAGTTATTGCGAAATTTAGCAAATTTAGCAACAATAGCAAACGAATTAACGTACGCGTTCAAATTCAAAAGAAATCAGTACTAACGAGTAGATTCCATTGGTTTACACGAATAAATCATATTCTATTCACAACCCCGTTGTAATTTTGAGAACATCTAACAAACCACGGTTCTGGAACATGCCTCCGGAGGTATTAAGAGGTTCCGAATATAATTGGAGACCAAACACAATCGAATTATGGTACCAACAAACCTCTATACCCGACCGCTAGGCTTGCTGCTAATTTGTTAAATTGTTTAATATACTCTATATGTATCAGAGAGTATCAGAGACTATTAAAACTTTTCACAGAAAATAAGAAAATATGAGTTACGTAGCGAATATTTGAGTTGCCTTCCGTACAATGCAATATCGTGCTACATTTTAGTCAATTATACAAAAATAATTTAGTACTATGTTTTTGTAACATTACAGTTTGTATAGAAAAAAATAATTAAATTAAAATTTTGGACTAACCTGGCGAAAAATTGGAACTGGCGCAAGGCGTCTCGATTTTATTACCACTCGAACAAGATAATGAAATAAGGACAGCAGTGCCATCAAAACCACATGAGTTCTCTTATTGTACAGACTCAACTTCAACTGCAGAGTAACTGCAAAGAGCGTCTGACCCGGTGACAAAAGCCACCAACAACTACAGGCCAAATATATATGATAATTTTACCCGACTGCGTAATGGAGGTAATGTTCTAGAGTGAATGTTTGTATGTATATAATATGTAGGTATGTACTTATATATATCTTATGTGTATTTCTATATTAGCTCCGATAGCCTAAACAGTTTGACTGATTTTAATAAGCGAGATGTCGGTTGATTCGACCGTACTCTGAGTATCATAGTCTATATTTATTGTAAAAATAATAATAAAACTGTAGCAAAATTTACATAATGCATTTTTTCGTAACTTACAACAAATTCTCATTACAAACAACTGATTTCACCACAGTTATTCTGAAGGATATTCATTTAAATATATTTTACAGCGACCTTGCGCATACTTTCTCGCAACATATTGAGCGTAACCAAATAATAAGTTAGACTGCAAAAATAGCTCTTCTACAGTTGGCTATTTTATTTTATTTTAATAGTTTAGTAAACTGAGGTCAATCACTCCCCTCCTAAATACCACTCTAAATTATGGTTTAAGCTTAAACTTTACTAAGTAATCATCAAAGTTACCTCGATAAGTGTTTAATAGCGCACAAATAGAGCACAAGTTGTATCGCAAATGCGTGTCGTGTGTCCGAAGCCCGACCCTCTAGCGGCCGGCGAACACTGAAATCAAATTAGCTGAATCCCTTTGACCGAAGTTTCAGTTTGTTCAGCTACACTAACTGTGAAATTTATTACTAGTTTGGCAGATATCTTGTGTTAGACATGTTTGTACAGGTAGTTCTTTGTGTTCTCATGTGGCCCTTCGGAGATTTTCGCCGAGATTCGCTTCTGCTGAAGGTCTATTTATTTGTTAGTACTTAGGATTACTTATTTAGGACTTATGGATTTATCGTCTTTTCCCAGTTTTATCGCAGGTTGTCAGGGAGAAGTATTTCATGAAAGTCATTTTAATTTTACTAGTACGGGATAGATGGTTTAATGGTTTCGTGACATTGAAAAATCGTGATAATATGAAATATTGCATACGTTCGTTTTCATGTTTCAAATATCATATTCCTTGGTTTTTGATAAGTTTCAGTGTACTTGAAAATTATTTTTGTAACAAATAAACAAAGACTGTAACTATTTTCTTAACAAAACAATCTGTCTTCTTGTGTAGTCGGATAAAAAGACAAAGCAGGAATAATAACAAAAATAAATAATAATTATATATATAGGTATACCGATACCGATCGGTATCGGTGGGTCACCGATATAGCACAGCGGATTAGCAAGTTGAAGTGGCAGTGGGCAGGGCACATAGCACGTAGAACTGATGGCCGATGGGGCCGAAAGGTTCTCGAGTGGAGACCACGTACCGGCAAGCGCAGCGTAGGAAGACCAGCCACGAGATGGACAGACGACCTTATACAAGTGGCGGGAAAACGCTGGATGCAAGCCGCTTCCAATCGGTCTTTTTGGAAATCCATGGGGGAGGCCTATGTCCAACAGTGGACTTCTTATGGCTGAGATGATGATATAGGTATATATAATAGTAGGAGTACGGAAGCCACCGTGTTCGAGTGAATCTCTTACTCTGCCGGATTTGTTTTCTTTCATAAAAATCAACGTTTCATATAATTCATAAAAAGAAGCAAAATCATTCGGCTTTTTCTTTAAAAAGTGTTTGGTCATTCAAAAGATTTAACCCTTGGAAATGCCACTTTCATTAAATCCTTAAAAAGAAATATTTAAATGCTATTCATAGGCATTCAAAAATTTATTCTGAACGACGAATTATTAATCAGCTTTATAGATGAAGATCCCTGAAAAAAAAAATTTGGTACAAAACTTATTTGTATTTTTTTAAATGAAGATAGACTTACGCGCCTATAGCCAATCCTGTAATTTAAAAGAAAATCATTTGGCGAGTATAGTATTGCATATCTGGCCATGTACGTATCTGATCATTTGTGTATCTGGTTAAATGCGTCTATTGGCCTCTTGCGTTCTTGGCCATTTGCGTCGATCCCGTATGGACTGCCATCTCTATTTTACACTTTTTTGAAAATTTTACAGCAGCGTTTTGTTACGGTTCACGGAACACATCTACCTGCCAAAATTCATTTATGTAGTGTTGATAGATAAAGTAAAATTGCTGTGATATACGGACCGATTTTTATACAAAGTGTAGCCTAAGCCGTTGTTCCTACAAATGAAATTTTAAGGCTGCTTTTTCTTGACCCATTTGAAATAGATAGTGTAATATATATTTGAAAGTTACTGATTTACTTTATTCTGTGTTATCTTATTAAAATTAATAATTTATGTAATTGACATTTCTCAATGCCTTATTTAAATTTTATGTAAATTAAAAAAAAACGCTATTGTCTCCATCAACCTCGAAGTTTTACAGTTTGTAAATTAATTAAAACTGTGAAGCAAGCAACACTGCAAGCACCAAATTTATTTTTAATTAGCTATTTTTAAGAGTATTTTCCTCCTATTTTCGTGTCAGTTTACAGTGACAATAAAGTGTTATTCGAAGAGTTAGTTATCTTGTACCTATTATTTTAAGGAAAATTGAAGTAAGTTTAACTTTAAAATAATTTTTCTATTAAAAACCGACTTCAAACGCAACTTACTAAATCCTTCACGATTGTAAAGTTTTTAAAGAGACCTCTCTTCAGACAAAAGAAATAAAAGAGTGGGTCTCTTTTATTTCTTTTGTCAAGAATGCAATGACAAATGCTTGTGTGCGAAGATTAGAAATGTGCAGATGTTTATACGATAATCCTTGCAAAGAAAAACGTGTAGGTGGAACTCTGCGATTCTATAATCTGACGCACTTACTCAGGAATACAATGAAAATATTTTCATTTTTAGAGATTATTCAAAAAGTAATAAAGCGATGCTTACAAAATAATTATGGGACCAACTTGGGAGCTTTCTCTATACACCAATTCAGGAAACACAAAAATTGGTTCTCGAAAGACGGAGTAATTCGTGTACATACATAAAAAATATATACGGTACGAATTGATAACCTCCTCCTTTTTCGAAGTCGGCTAATAGCTCTGGTGTAAGCTTAGTATTTCGTAGAGATGAATACCTCTGCTATCTAGAAGAGTATCTACGTAGCTATCTACGACGTAGCACTTAACGTAGATCTCGTAGCAGTGCTACGAGAACTACATCTAACAAGACGTGTATGACATCTTATCCGGCCCGCGCGCCCGCCGACCGCCGACACAGCCCGCCGACATTACTTGACGCCCTAAGTTGCATAGGTTGGGTCTATGTCGACAAAGTTGCCTACATAAAGTTGCTGAAATAAAGTCGGCAGGGCTTGGCGTCTATTGCGCTCGTCAGATAGAGTCATCGTAGCACTGCTTTCGAGTCTGTCTGAATTTAAAAATTCCACTTCAAATTCATTTATTTCAGGCTAATGCTTGGCTCATATAACTTATAAACATGACATAATAGAATAACATTAACATTAAAATTTCTAAATCACACGTGAGGACCAAATTACAGTTAAAATGTCTAAAATAATAATCTAGTTAATCTAAAATAATCCATCAAATAAAATTTAGAATTTCGTTTATTTCTTATTCACACGATTGGGAGGTGATGCAGCGCTGGTCTGGTGCAGTTGCAGCTTATGCTGCTTACAATGGAGAGCACTAGTCTATAAGAAATTAAGTATAAAAATTTATAGTTTAGTTATTCAGATAATTCATTGTGTCTCATAGTTTTCTCAATAGGGCTTTGAGTTCTACGGCCGCCCGTAGGCCGCCCTATGATAAAATTGGTTCGTCGTGATTTCATCTATTTGCATAATAACAAATGTCCTATAAATATGTATGTAGTTTAGCTGCTTAATCGTAAAAAAGTAAAAACAGACAGCTATTTTACTGTTATAATAATGGTCGTGTTCTATGATTTCACCTGCACATTGATGAGTAATAATGAAAATGATAGTGCTACAGTAATCAATACCTTTCTGCAGGATTTGTTTCCTTTGTAACAAATCTCACAATGGTCCGTTCAACCTTTGTTGCGTTCAACCATTCAATTTCGAAAAAGAAATAAACTGACCTCTCTGTCTAATTCTTATACTTTCAAAACTGTAAAAGAAAAAGTATTTTTCAATAGAGTCGTGTCTATGTATAGTTGTATGGATTCTACATGTATGATAAAGTTCCGAGTGTCGCCGACTTGTTCCTCGCTACTTGCGACTTGTTACAGCGAACAAACTACTCCAGTAAACTGTAAATTAAGATTAGAACCGACCGACTGCACAGGCGAACTTGAAGCGAAAATATTTTGCCGTCTCAGAGCAGCGCTGAAGGTATTGCGTTCGTGGACTCGCTCAAAGTGTTAAAGTTTCTGGCATTTACTATCGGTATAGTACTGACCTCGATTCCTTTTGTTAAAACTGTATAAGCTTTCCTTTGATAAATTACAGGTCTTTGGAACTGTAGTTTGAAATATTACAACTTCACTTCACAACAAAGTACACTTCGGATGCGTATCAACGACTCTGACTATCGGATATCACAGTCATCAATTTGCAAATTTGCGGAAACAATGTGGATGTCACTATTTTTAATTCTATGGAGAGTAGCATCTCTACAGCAAGAAAATTGCAGCGATTCAAACAAAAATTGATTAGTTGGTTGTGCAGACTTCCATGTTCGAAAATACCGGATCAAATGCAAATCATAGAAAGATATTTGAGATTTTAGTGAAGAAAATGATCGTACTATATAACCCGGCTATGTATGCTAAGTTACTTATTATTGCTTAGTGCAAATAAAATGAGAAATTAACTACCAAGTAGGTATTTTCCGAAGTGTCTCAGCCGAACTAGGTATTTACTGTCATGTGAAGCCACTTGACGGTCTGTTCTCATTTGAGGCTATGTTTGCTTAGTATTTTGGATTGTATTATCACCAAACATTAGGTGAGCAAGCCATAATGATGATAATAATGAAACAAATATAAATATAATTTGACAACTACAAGTCCATGGGTAGAGGCAGTGATGTAGATGTAAAGTTCCGTTGAACTTTATACAAACAGATGTTCAAATAACCAATTCTTTCTAGTACAAAGGATATCAGAAAGCTGCTAACATGACAGATGCGATGTCATAACATTTCAAATATAATAATAAAATTCAATAAAAGCAAAGTTGCAGTTTGCATACGGCCATACATATGCATGAGGTGACGGCCATGGCAGCGCGACTGGCGCATGTAAATTCAATAGACGATGCGCTTGACGAAAATAACAGCGAAAAACAGAACTCCGACAAATCCCCTTCATATTAAACAAGCGGATGAGCGTGGCAAAATTCACGCCACGCCACTGAAGTAATTCATGCGTGAAATAAAATCTCTCATAATAAATTGTTTTAAAATTTAATTATGGAGCATTATAAACAGATATCGACATGGGAAGCTTTCAAGTTGGAAACACAATGGAATCCACTGAAAGTGGGGGTCAAAGATATTATAATTAACTGGATACTGTTTAATTATAAATCTCATTGTTTAAACCGAGATAAACTGCAATTGTAGTTTCTTTTAGCAAAATTCACTGGAAGCTATTCATTTCTGAGCGAAAAACAATACTATCGCTGCTAATAATTGCTGGTTCATCGGTCAGTTCTTCACACTTGGTCTACGAAATTTCATACGGGTTAAACTAGTAGTTTGTTTTTAAATAAATTCTAAAATACGAAGTTTTAGGATAATTCATCGCCATATTTGCTTAATTAATTATTAAAAATGCCGAGAAGTGAGAAAACCTCAAAAATAGTCTAAGGGATGTTATACATCAATAACATTAAAATATCTTATCAAAAAGTTTAGGCATTTTGAAGTAACAACTAAAAATATGAATTTAAAAACAGTTAATAAATTCCACACCTGACAGGACTTGAATCCGTATATCTCAATCTGTGCTTCGGAGATTTTACCATTTTGGTCACGGGAGTGTCACGTGTGGTGGTCGAAATTTTTAATTTTTTATAAGTTTAATTAAATTTTTAATTATTTTTAATTAAATATAATTTTCTATATCTAACTAATTTTGCCAGCGTAGCTGAAAAAAAAACATTTATACAGCTAAATATATATACAGCGCGCTTCGCACTATACATATAATGTTGATTAAACGATTTTACGAAAAAAAGGAGTACAGCGGCGCTATAATTTTTTGTTTAAATAATGAAACTAAACTTGATCGAAACCCACAAGGACATCAATTTAATTTATCCAAACGAGACTTGCTAAAGAGAGCAATCTCTGTAATTAATTTTCCATAACATAGTCCGTGGTTTTACCAACGAGCACAGAGGCAATTTGTACATCCAGGTACTTACGTACATTCTCTTACTTTGTTGGGAATTCAGCCGAAATCCCGGACGTACTCGTAACGCGACCCTTTGTTGTTCATACGATGCCGTCAGCATGTTTTTTCTCAAAGAAAATGGTCAATTTCGGAGGTTTATTTTGCGAGTCGTACGACGTTTGAAGTCGGCGCAGAGGACCTTTTTGGTAAATCTCCTCTCACGGCGACACTGATCCGAGAAAATTATACGGGGCTAGATAAACCGATTCTTACTCTACATGTAAACCCTTTTAAAATTGGTGTTTGCCCTTATCTATGTTGTGTTCTTTGTAGAATATAAATTTGTCGACTTCGAGATTGTTAGATCTATGTATACATTTGAATTTTTATTTAACGCTCTGGCCACGAAAGTGACGTTTAAAGAGAGATACCCGGAGCGTGCTACTTTATAATCGACAGAGGAAAAAGGAGAGTGATGTTTTTCGGATGTTCGTTGATTTGGACGTGCAATGTGTTGTTTGATTCGTCTTTGCTTCCCAAGGTTCATAAATTAAAGTTTTTGTGAAAAGCATAGTATAAAATGAAAATGAAAATCACATTTTTACGTAGCATTCTACGGCAAAGTTTTACTTGAATTATTGCAATTGTAATGGCAATCAACATCGTTAAACGTGACTACGAAAACTACTCTTAGTGGGGTATTTTATAACTTAAGTATCGAGTGTGTTTCCGTCTCGATGTTTTGTCAACAGTGGATAACAGCATCGCCACTCTTGCCTGCTACTAATGCAGATGTTTCGTTGATTGGCCTCTTACCTCAGTTGGTAGTATGTTGCCTTCTAAGATTTAGGTCGAAGTTTCGATCCCCATCCAGGAGAAACATTAGTGTATTGAGCAATGAATGTTTGTTCTGTGTTTTGGGGGTTCCTGCGTATCATAAGTATTTATTTACGAATTTATATTAAGTATTTATTTAGTATTTAAGTATATACATATTCTATCAGATATCTAATTCCCATGTACAAGCTTGCTTAGTTTGGGGCTAAATAGAGTTGTGTGAAAATGTTCATCAATATTTATTTATTTACTAATAAAGATACAGAGCAGGGTTGCGTGGTGTTTTTTTTTTGCTTGAAGTTTTTAACAACTGTTTATCTTATAATTACATATATTTGCTCTAGAGTTTTGTAGCAGTCGCGACACATTACATACATAATATGCGCATGGAATGGGTTATGATGATAATTGACATATGAAATCAAATCAACAAAATTCATATTCAAACCTCAATTTGTTACGGCTGCGCCTAACAATTATGATTGCGGCTCGATAGTGAGTATCAGCTTTTATTGAACTTTCTCATTCACTTGTTTCTTGCTCTAGGGATTTTTTCTGTATTACTAATACCTCGTAAAGCGTAAAACCTAACATTACAAATTAAGCTTTAAAAAAATACAGTTTAGTTTCCAATGACAACCGCAGCGCGTTGCGCGGTCAATGGTCACAGCGAAGTGTTGACGTTCCAGGCGTCAGTTTCGAGCCCAGTGAGGTAAAAGCTTTAAAACTAGCATGATATAGTGAAATAGATTGGCATGCCCTAATTGAAATAGAACGAATGAGCCAAAACAAAGCCATCGATCATGTAGTTTAGTTTGATTTTTAACTACGTACTGTTTTTGTCGGTATTTTTTTAAGCTTCCATACGTTAGTGTGGTCGGTACTGTGTATTAAGTAAATTTAGTACAATGAATAAAATGAATATATGTGATATAAAAGGGAAGTTATATTCTTTGGTGAAAGTTACTAAGGAAACAAAATATTTTAGAAGAATGAATGTGTTTTATCATAGAATTTTTTTACGTCCCTATATAGGTACTTAAAATCTGTCTTTTAGTTCAACATGTCATCCGCCAAGTTCAACTAGCACCAACACACATAGCAATACCTGTTTATAAAATCATGTACTTTCGTAATTAAAATAAAATAAGAGATAATATTGGTAAAATTATTATTCTACAAGTTTTTACTTTGTTGATCTTTTTAATTGGTAGGTGTGAGTCATTTTAATTCCCAGCCAATCAATAAATTAATAAAATTTTGTTCACACTTTTGGTATGGACGACAATAAAATATTATATAAATAGTTCAGAGTATTCGGTTTCGTGATTGCTACTTATTGAAATGTTTTTATTTTTATTTTTTGCAAACGGATTTATCGCGTATATTTTACATAATTTTATGATATTTTGTCAGATCATATAATTATGTAAAATATATACGATCAAAATCAGCCCTGTTTGTATAATCTGTCCCACTGTTGGGCGTCTTCTTCTCATTGTGAGAAGGGTAAGGCTTATAGTCCACCACGCTGGCCAAGTGCGGGTTGGCAGACTTCACACATCTTCAAGTTCATTGAGAACTCTCAGACATGTAGGTTTCCTCACGATGTTTTCTTTCACCGTTTGAAGTTGGCGGCAATCAACAAATATACGATAAATCCGTTAAAATTTGTTTCATTTCAATGAAACTATTCTATGAATTTTAATTGAAAAAAATATTCATATGTATTATGTATGTTAAACAAACACAAAATCAGGTGATTTGAGAAACTGTTTTTTCGTAGACGTTAAATAAAGATAAAAGTAGCAAGAGACAGAAAATGAATGTCTTATCGTTCGTTCTTAATAGTCGCCCACTTAATCACACCATCTCAATTCTATTTGTTATTTCAACATTTGTTACTAAGTACCTAATGAACAAATTGAAACATCGAGGCGGTAGATAACCAGAGCGGGTGGCCAATTGTCATGCCTTCCGTATTCGACGCTAACTCAGTAACGCATATGCAAATGGCGTACTATCCTGTTATCTACTGTTGACAAATGAGAGCGATACTGTGCTCGACAGTCGGGACCGCAGCTTGCTTAAATTATGTATCGTAATTGTAACATGGAAACTGGCGGAAAGAGTACTAGTAACAGCGTACATAGTTTACGGTGCATGGTCAAATAATAGTGAAGGAAAAGATAAAAAATAAAATGTAATAATATTTCCCTAATACATTTATTATATATGCATTTTTTACTCTAGCAATGAGTGGTATCATCATCATCATCAGCCTATTTAATATTTGTCCACAGCTTGACGTAGACTTCTCCTAAGGAATGCCACATAGTACGGTTTTTTGTTTTACATAACCATTTGATACTAGCTGCCTTGCGCATGTGGTCAAAATGCAACTTATCAAATAAAATTTATTTCGGTTGAGGTGGTGATTTTTTTACATTTAATACTTATATCTACGGTTGACCACAAACTAGGCTGATGTAATCTAACCAGCATCGAGTACACAAAAAGACAAAAAAAAAGGCGAAAAATAAAATAAAAATGGTTTGTCCTCGGATTTCTGTTATCAATATTGAATGCACAGACTTTGACATGTTAAAGATAGATGTACGAGTATGAGGTATGCAGAACAACTTCGCACGTCTAACAATACACGTTGCGATTTACGAATACGCTAAAACGACTCATGACTGCTGCCGGATACCTCAAAATAGCAAGCTTAGTATCATTTTAGCTGCTTTACATTCTGGCTGGAAACCAAGCCGTAGATCGATCTACAGTAATTAGCATTTAGCCTAACCGAATGCGATTTTGTGTCACCAATGTCCACGCGTTACTGGCTGGCAGAAAATCGAAGCTCAAATGTGATTGGCCCGTAATACATCTAACACAGAGGTTCCCAAACTTATTTTTTCTACTGCTGCCCACTTTGAAAATACATTATTTTCTAGCGCCCCCCATTTTTTTACCTACTTAAAAACCACTACAATTTCAAATGAAATAAATTATTGGGAGCTACCTCGATCAGCGGAGATTAAATTTATTATTTAACATAAACTTGTTAAAATATGATTGTTCGCGGTCTACTACGAAAATTACCTATTTAGGAATACTAATACCAATTAAAATTTGAAATTGTGTTTGTTGCCTTTTTAAGCTATTGCATAGCTTTTGAGCGTGGAGACCGAATCCAGAAATTCCGTAACGAAAATAACCTAACGCAGTAACGCCGATACAACCAATGCCACCTAGAGGCGATTTGCAGAACTAAAGAGACAAGCGTGATATTTCAAAAAGTCATTAAAAGTTCTGCTATTCATCGATAGATGGCAAAACTAAAAAGTATCACCGCTGTGCCGGTCGGAGTGGGGGGTGTTAGGAATACTGCATAAATAAAATAAATAAATAATTATAATTACATAAGTTGATAAAAAATGCTATGCAATAGCTTTACCGCGGCAGTCTCCGAGTGCCACACGTCTTTTTTATTTGTTTGTTTGTGTCAACTTACATTTCGAAATGGATACCGATTGACATGCGTTTTGGGATGGGAATAGAATAGGAAGGACCAAAGAGTGACAGACTACTTTTTTTTCAGAAAAGCATCTCATTCCTAAGGGATAATCAAATCTCTCTCTATTCTATATGCACGGACTAATCCGCGGGAAAGTCACTAGTATTAAATATTTTTAGTTTTTATTTATTCAATCAAACAGAACAGATATATGAACTATGTAAGTAGGTACCTAGCTAAATAAAATTTATGTTGTGCAGTTTGAATTTTGATGAATAAAAATAAAAATAAGTACCTACTTAGGTAGGTAGGTACCTAGATCAAATTAAAAATCGCCCCCTCAACCTCTACAACGCCCCCTTTTTATTCTGGGTCTCTTACCGCCCCCCTTAAGGCATGCATCGCCCATAAGGGGGCGTTATCGCCCACTTTGGGAAAGACTGATCTAACAAGAGCAAGGCTTAGGTTAATTAAACGAAGTTATCCAAACAGGTTACATGTTAGTGAACTAAATGATCGTGGCCTATTTAGTAGTCAATGCAAATACGCTATGTGATTGAATTCGACGAAACAAGGAGAGTCAGGATGGTAATAGTTTTTGGGTGCATATGATTATGTTATTTACATACTCACATGCACATAAAAATCATTACCATAAAAATCGTTACTCTATACCTAAACCCTACAGCCGAAATAATTTAACGAGTTGGTAGGAGTGATAAAAAATACTGCATTCCGGATTGTAAGCTCAAAATCATGCAAAGAGCTATGGAGAAGGCTATGCTCGAATTTTTCGAAGGTTTTGAGACTATAGTTTAAATCCTCGATGACACTGGGCTAGTTTACGAGTTGATAGTCGGCGAGTTTAAAAGCTAGCGAGTAAGCGAGTAGCGAGTGTCGATAACACAATCAAAATCAGATTGTAAAAAAGCTCAATGACACGGAGCGAGTTTACAAGCTGCTCGCAAACTTGTTGGCTTGTAGTTTGTAAACTAGCCCAGTGTCATCGAGGCTTAAAATTGTTGTTGGTATTTAATTAAGAAGCGTGGCGCAATTTTTTTTGTCAAACGATGACACACTTGCTTCACTTGCTTGTTGTATCTCAGTTTGAGAAACAAGTTTTACAAAAGTGCTATCACAACATTTCTAGAAGAAATATCTGTATTCGTTTTTATTAATAGAATGTTATTCTTGAAAAGCTTACTTTCAAACAAATTGTTAAATTTGTACGCTTACTTAAACTCTAAAAAATCATTGTGATATATCTTATTTTCAATGTGTTATTTACACATCATTTTATGTATACAATAGACAAAACTATTTCTAAAAGCGGATTCTTTTCACAGACGGAGAATTAAAAATAGTTTACGTTTCTACAGCTGTGCGAAAAATCCAATGTTATTTTTTTTTACAAAATTCTCCGACAACGTCTCATATCAGCACGTTTCAGTGCGCAAAGCCTTTGCTAGTAAGAAATTCTGTTCAGTTTTTAAACTGTAGGATTATCCTTTTAGTTGTAAGACGAGCTTAAACTGTGATAGAAATTTATTTTGAGTTTATTTTTACTCTTTTCTAATATATTTGAACCGACTTCTTAAGAAGTTATGAGTAGAGTTATGATTACAATAGTCTGTAGGTATGTATGTGTGACGGTATGTTCATGAGTTACTTATACAATCCAAAACTACTAACGTAATTTCAACACCGGTACCGGTGGATACTTAGTGCCAAAAACATCATTTCCTTTAACATCATTTTTTATTGGTCATGTTATGTCATAAAAATATGCTTAGAGCGCAATTAGACTAATTATGCGCGTTTAAAATTGTTTAGGCTTACGTGATTGCTTATACGCGCTACATTTTCATCATAAATATAACGCGCACCTTCAAACGTTTACATAAACCGGAAAAAAAACATTAATCTGAAATTGCCCGGTGCTACATAAAGCAAGTGCGCGGCAAGCGCTTCTTGTAGTTTGTTCCATAAAGCGCGATTTGGACATTGTCCACGCGTCCGTGGCACCTGATATATCAAGTCCCGTAATAAGCATCCCACATTTTAAAATAATATGATGCGATGAAACATGCAGTATAGATGATACAGATACTGTTGATACGGTTTAAAAATTAACCACTATTATACATATGTACCGCAGCTATACCAAACACGTAAATATTAATGTCATTTTCGTTAAGAAATGTTTTTGTAATTATTTCACTAAAATTTTAATAACTCTCTCTGGTACTGTACAAATATTTATTTAGTTTTTGTAATATTGACATACACTAACAATTGATTAATTCAACTTTGTATCGATAGAAGACGAAATTGAATCTTCAAAACTAAAGTTGGAATGGATGATGAAATTCTGAGTGAATGACATGAATATCTAGATTGATATACATGTCATT
This sequence comes from Lycia hirtaria, assembly GCA_947563715.1. Lineage (NCBI taxonomy): Eukaryota > Metazoa > Arthropoda > Insecta > Lepidoptera > Geometridae > Lycia > Lycia hirtaria. Next base: position 41,248,561 of record OX387377.1, on the reverse strand, counting down.
CACTCCCCTTGAAGTTCACCGTTATACGTTTGCAATGTAAATTAATTGTAGGTACCTATAGCGGCATTACACATAGCTTCTTGAGACACAATCTCAAAATCTACATAAGTTCACAAAAACGCACTGAAAAACATTGAGCTGTATGTACTATGCTAAAAGACTAAATAATACCAGCTTCATAAAAAATATTGCGGCTGCTGATTATAATTAGTTTTTATTAGCAAGTAATCTAAAATATTTATAAAAACCGTTACAGCTATTTTCGCGTTTAATTTATTGTTCTTTTTTAGCCGAATTAATTTTTATTTTATTCTAAAACGTGTTCAAAATGTTGTGATTATCTGAAATTTTGTTTAGCCAGATTTTAAATATACCTACTTAACATTTAAATCTTTGTTTTTAATATCATAAGTCATAAGTAATTTATTCATAAAATGTCAATTTACACGTCAAAAAATATAAATATAAATTTCACACAGAAATAATTTCGATTTAAATAAGATATTGTTAATGCAAATAATTAAAAACGAAATATTAAAAAATTCATTCAATCAAATTCATACTAAGAAATGTCACCAAGAATATAGTAAATTAACCATAAAAACATTAAAACTTAAATAAAAACATTAAGTTAATTCAATTTTATATTCATAAATTCGTCAAAACTGTAAAATGCTTGCTCAATGAGCCAAGTTTTAAGTTTATTTTTAAATCGTTGTAGACTTAACGCTTCAGTGATATCAGTTGGTAATTTATTATAGACAGTCGGACCCATGACATGCGTCAACTTGGATGACTTTGCGAGAGACCGTGGAATAGCTGCTAACTTGCCTCTGTTGCGTGTGGAGTAGCAGTGGTTCTCACCTCGCTCAGAATAAGCGCTCAGGTTCACTCTAGTATACACTGCTACTTGGAAGATTAACAGGGCAGGTAGTGTGAGTACCCCTAGTACTTTAAAATGAGGGCGAGCCGGTGCGTCCCAGGGCACTCGCGCAACGCACCGCACCGCACGCTTCTGCATGCGGAACGCTCGCTCCCAGTCTGCGCCTCTCGCCCATATTTCGGCACCGTACTGCAGCAGCGAGTGAACGGTCGCAAAGTAGCATGCGCGTGCAACTTTTGTCGGCACTACCTTCGCTACTCGACTCAGAGCGAAACAAGCGCTGCCGAGCTTCCCACATACTTTGTCTATGTGGGCGTCCCACTTCAAACCACGATCTATCTCGAAACCGAGGAATGTGGTTGTCTCTCGTTCTTCAATACTCACTCCATCCACGAGTACGGTCAGCTGTCTCATAGACCTACCTGATAAGTTAAACTGGATGAAGTGTCTGTCTATGTTGACAGATATCAAATATAAAGATTTAAGTTGACTTCTTGTAAAAGAAAACAGTAGAAACTATTATGTTTTTTATTTTGTAAATGTTTTTTACCATACAATGTCTGCAGTTTTTATAGAGGTCTTATTTTTTATCATAGCCTTATGCTGCTCTTAGTTTGTATTATCTCGATGCAATGGGTATCACTTGGACATTGTTCCCACTTCAATATTATGGACCAGACTGTCTGAGTGTCTTTTCACGTACATCTCCTAGAGTTAAGTGAACTTTTAAGACAATTGAGACGCGATTTTTTCTTTTAGTAGTAATTTAAGTGAAGTGAAGTTAAGAATACTTGAGAGAAGTCTATAATTTGTAGATCGAAGTTCTATCGAAACAGTTTCTTGTTTCTTTTGTTGTTAGGTAAGTTGCTCTATTTATGTATTTTGTTCACCTGAATGGTGTATCTACTCGAATTATATCTAAGAAAATTAAGCAAACTTACAAACTTCTTACAAACATTCAGAATATCTGTGTAGTCTCATGTATTTGAAACTTTGTTAATATAATATGTATTTACTGTATACAGTCCTATTGATAAATCAATAATATGAAATATATTGTTACTCGTAATATGGTTGGATTATACTTTGTTTTAGGTAACTTTACTTTACTGTAAAAAAACAAGTAACAACACGGAATATTCAACAGCTCATATCTCTGTGTAGTCATGCACTGTGATCCTTACTCTGAAACATTCATTGATTTCTTGGAAAGGTTGGTTTTTAAATCAGAATACAGTAATGTTTGTATTCTACGCAGCTGTGTGGTGTGGTACTTTGTTGTATCGTAACAAAACAAAATGTCTATGGCAAATAAGAATTTTGAGTCGAGCGAAGGTGTCTGATCAAGAGGAAATGCTGTCGTCTGCCCGTATGTCCCTTTGTTTGAGATATTTATAGCCGCGATTACTATGTTGTATTTTTCAATCCTTCTTTCGATGAAGTTTGCTATCTGTAAGTATACGAAGTAGTTATATTATATATGTATATTAATAATTTAAAAAATTCTGTATATTTGGTATATATATAATATGCTCATCATACAAATTTTTGTCCTGGGTGAATCGAATCCACGACCTACAGGCAGACAGACGTACTACCAATTGAGCTACGAGACCAGTCCAACTAAACAAAAAAATATCAGGTAAACGCAAAGAAAAACTTTTATTAAAATAAATCAGTCACGAGTGATGAACAATTGAAAATATATGTAGCAACATATATTCAGTACATAGTAGATAGTAGGTCCAAACGAAGGGTGTTTGTTGTTCAATCACCCAGGCTTCCTGCCCATAACTATACCTTGCCAGCTCCAACGGAACACGGAAATGAAATCAATCACATGTCCAACGAGAGGAAAGGGTTGTTACTCAATGAAATGTCCGAATGAAAGCCCTCGGGTCGGCCCTTCATCCCTTTGGTTAGTATTTTTGGTGAAAAAAGTTTATGATGCCTATTTCCTTTTTCGGTGGATAGGCACTCTACATGTATTTCTAGATACTCTACATGTGTCATTAAATCTGAAACAAATGTGTACCGATCTGTTCATGATGTTTTTTTTTTTTTTGTACTTTTAAATGTTCATTTTAATGTCAGTTTTGAAATTTAAGGGTATCTTTTTGTACCTATATCTATATCTAAAAGTAGAATTAAATTATAGCTCGTTGAATATTAACTTCAAAAATAAGGTTTTTTGTTAGCCAATTTTCATATGAAACAGATACAGTGGCTTGATATTACATAAATACTTATTAGACATTTTCATAATTACATTGCAAAGCTGCCACTACTATATTTTTCATAGTTGACAGGACAGGCCACAGCTTTGGTCTGATATATTCCGACTCTCTTATCTGATCAGAGCTCTCAGATAATATAATTGGAATACACCATTAGGTATGTGATGGTAGACTCTCAACTTGTTGTCTCTAGTACCAGCGGTTTAAGCGGTACATTTCTGTCAAGTAGCCAGTCATTCAAGACAAAATCTTTTATAGTTAAATATATAATATGCAACGTTGATCAATCAATTATCACCGGAATACTGGTTGTTCGAAGTGTAATAGGTCACTTACAGGCGTTCGATGCAGTCTATGACGTATAATATGACATAGGCCAGTATTGTATTCTCTTTGACATAGGTGACCGTGCCCCATGCAGTCTCGCGGCGACGGTGCCATATAATAGATGGTGCTGTTGCAGCTGTCGTGCGTTTCGTACAGAGCTTGCGTTCTCTTTAAACTTTAAAATTAGGCGTTGGATTTCAGAATCAGCGTTAAAAACCTTTTCTGTGTAAGATTAATATTATGAAATTTATTATTTATTTATTTATTTATATATATCTCAAACCGATATTTTTGCAAATCCATGGGAAGTTTATGTCCAGCAGTGGACTTCTTTCAGCTGAAATGATAATGTTGATAATGACCGACATATTACGTTTACCTCTTAATTCTCGGTCTGTACCTATTACCAAAACGTGCAAATATGCTTAATTGGCGAGAGAAGTCGCCGGTGACTTATTTCGCAGTATATCGCCCGATAGCACCCTCACGTACGGGTCTGGTGCAGTCCGTGACCGTCTGCCAGCCCACAGATATTTGCTAATTGCAGATGCTAATCTCTTTAATATTGTAGCTGTATAATAGCTGTTATTGGAGCTTTATTTTCTGTAATGGTTCAAATGTCGTCGTCATTGGTCTGACAATGAGTAGGTAAAATAGAAGATATTGCGTTTAAACATATTTTTTTAGGATTAATTTTTACTTGATAATTAGAAGTTTCTCAGCTCTAACTTATCTATTCTTGGTCCAATGCCCGTACCTTTCTGCTGTATATATTATCACTATCGATCCAATCGATTACAAATTAGTACCACCATCGATCGGGTAAAACAAATGAATAAAAAAAATAATAAACATGTTTGCGCTTGGCAATATGGACAAACTCAAGCGTAACCACAGTTCTCTTAGTTTTAATAGTTTAATGAAAAAAAATGTAACAAGCCTTCAATAAATTATTAGTTTTTGTCTATTTTATGTTTATAGAAACATAAAAAATTAGGAGCACAATCATATTTTAATCCTCTAGACTAATTTTGGTCATTTTACAAATACTTAGTTAAAATTGAACATCGATACTTTTTGACAAATATTATTAAAATCAGCTGTTATAACAATAGCACAGCAACCTTCTTTTTTAGCAGACTTCCAAAAAGAAGGCGGTTATCAATTCGCCTGTGTTATTTTTTTGTATGTTAGTTCAGCGATTACTCCACCATTTATGAATTGTTTTTGATGTTTTTAATAGTTAATACCTCAGAGGTAGTCCCATACAAATTTTATCAAAATTGGTTCAGCACTTTTGTTTTTATAACGAAATAACTGAAAAAATATCATCCAGGTGCACAAATTGCGTATTTTGATAGTCGTTTTTTTTTGAGTCGTTGCTAAGTTGTCATGCTAAGTTTCGTCAAGATTAGTTGAGAAATACTCTTGTGCGAATACCAATACCTATCCAAACATCCGGGTTAAAACAACACGTTGATGCCGATTTCAGGTCTCTTCATACCGCCGTATAAAATCCCATATCCAGTTCCAAGACAAGACAATAACCAATTCCAAGAGTACATACAAAATTGTGTAGAACCGGCTAACTTTCTCGGTGTATTTTTCATTACAGCTTTCTCAGTAGCACCCTGTCTGCGAAAAGTAATGGTAATGATCTGCTTGCGAAAACGCGCGCTAACTAAACCAACAAAGCAGGTGTGTACAGACCTTTATCTTTTGTTCTTGTGGTCAGGTTGGGGCTTTGATCGTAATATTTTAGAGGAGTGGTGGTGCCGCTTCTTGCTTCTCTTCGATTGAGGTACAGTACACACAGAGACAGCTGTCAAGCTAATTACAAATACGTTTCGAGCTTTATGACTCAGCTGAATCTCTGTCTTTAGCTGTAGCTCCATTTAATCTGTAACAAAAAACCACATGGAGAAATATGCACGAGTGAAGCAGAACGGTCAAACCGGAATCACGGTAAGCAAGTTTGCTAAGACTGTTTGATTGACTGTTAATTAAAAACTATCTATCAAATCGTCAGCTGTTCGTGATCAAATTACTCGCGATGAAATCACTTATTATTATGTATAACTGGTTTATCACTCTACCTAAAGCACAGCTTCTACCGCAAAAACAACCTCTTACAATCAACTATACTCGATTTTCTGCCTATAAATAGTGAAGCGGAAAAAACTAAGTGAGCAATAAAAAGTCAAAAATATACTCGTTTCTTTAGCACAGTAGGGGGCGCTTAAGGGAGAGTGTATTAGAGATTATTAGAGTGTAAGATGTAATGTTGCTGTGATAAGGGGTCAACTTATCGCCTGCATATACGCGTTTTTCTCTCAAATCCATTTACAGACTTTTTCAATATGCCCGGGAAGAGAAACAGCTGGTGGATTCTATATTTTTATTTTTATCCCAGTCCAGCATGGAAGAGAACTTTTATCTGTCATTTAACAGTAGTTTATACGCTTACTAAACAAAAATTATGCACGCAAGAGCGAAACAAAGGCTTTATTACAGGCTACATAACGTTTACGCATTCACCGATGCTTAAAGAATCGAGAACAAAAATTCTAAAGGTAGAATACTGATTTGTAATGTACTGTGATTAAGGCTACAACGCTTCGGAGAATTTAATAATTCCTCAAATCCTGCGAGTGATGTTCGAGATTTCGACTTAAGATAGTCCCGTTCGCCGGACTTAAAGTTTGACGAGTTCCGCGAACCTTTGAGGTTAATTAAGGAAACGGTGTTTTAATTAATTTTAATAAAAATGCTAATTTCCTTGTTTCGTCTTTGTGAGATAACAGGTGGCCTGTCCGATATTGTAAAACTCTTTTCCTTTACATTTCTGAGTACCTATTATAATTATATTTTTCGTTATTTTTAGGCTTAGGCCCAAAGGCTGTCAACGAAAGATTATTACTATCCTGTCTGTATTCTTTTGAACCGTAATAAATATCCAGTTAATTTTTTACAGGTTGTATAAAATTCGAACAAATTTATCAACAAATTGTGAGTTTCATGCGACGAAAACCAATTATTATTTTCTACGTATTGTAGAATTTAATACATACATATGTATAGGTACATTATACAAGCTTCAAAATTAGTATGATTATAGTACTAACTCTGAAGTAAAACAACAATTAATAAAAACCGGCAAAGTGCAAGTCGAGCTCGCTTTGCAAATCTGAACTAAATAAGAATAAATTACAGTTTAAAAAACTAAAAAGCACGCTACAAATTATTGTGGTCAAAGTTCATAACAAGACTTTTCTAACAAATCCAAACACAGCTATGATACGATGTTCCGTCATGAAGTTCTAGTTCATATCTTTCGGCTCCATCATCAGATCAATTCGACAGTACCATTGTATTGTCATCAGAACTACATACAGCTGCCAATTTTCATGAGGCTACGATCCTTGGAAGATGGTTAAATTAGTTACCTTAGATTTCATTACATACAGGTCGACCTAATAAAAGCGTGTTAAAAATTTATAAATAAAACACAGTACGATTTAAAGTCATACTTTGCCAGGTTTATTTTATCAGCAGCGAATTTACATTTTACAAAACGCTATTCCCGCGTAATTTTCACGTTCAGTTTACTAACTTTCCTCGGAATAATAAAAACTACTCGGGCCTCCGTTAGAACAGAAAGAAAGTTACGCAAACGGATACTATCATCACTTTTAAGAAGGCTCACGTCTCGCGTCCCGAGCAAAAAGAAGGACTTCGTTTTTTCGCATTTTCCCTAAAGGTAACGTAATACGGAAAAGTCGCGGGGGAAGTTTTTTTTTGTACTTGGTAACTAATGATCTCGTAAACAAGACAGATCGAACAAGATTTATAGGGTCTGTCCTTAACGCTCCTGTATAATTGATAGCTGTTGGGAAAACAATGAGTAGGTACTGATAGATTTTTTCTCATTATATTAACATGGTTGCCTAGAAGAAACCGCTTTTAGCGAGAAGGCATCATAAAAATAATTTTAAGATGTGTACAATTAAGAGTTTATCTATTCTATCTATGTAAAGATAGTACTAGTTTTTGTTTGTTATTTAGCCGGACAATTTTACAAGTGTAATTACAATTGAAGGTCTCAGTACAGCAAGCCTCGCAATTACAATTTTTTTTGCAACAATTGTTATGATTCTGTGCTTGTATATCTTGTTAATAGTAGTTTGTTCCAATAGCGGTTCCAAACTAAGAATTTTAGACTAGATATCTTGACAATCTCTGATTTAGGTCGCTATGGGATTCAACTTATAATTGTCGTTGCAAAATTTTCTTTTTTTATGTTAAAATAGCCAATGATATGCTGGAATTACAGCAAGTTGTAACAGATATAATTATTTACATATCTTGAGTAAGCCTTTGTTCAGGTACTATTTGTTTCTGACGTAGTCTTAATTTTGTTTTAAATACGGCCAGTAAAGAGTTTGCGCATCCATCAACAATAATAGCAGAAACATAAATAAATAGATACGAGTACATACAAACACATATACAAAAAATATTACCCTCTTATTCGACAGTCGGATAAAAAGACTATAGAGTTACGTATTAAGTAAACCTTGTGTAGACCGAAAAAATATTAATAACCCCGATAGAAAATAACTTACCGTCACTCAAATATAGGGAATATTTGGCTATCGAAAAGTTATGATCATCTAATAAGTACGAGTATAATATAATATCAAATGCGTTGTATGAAAACGGCCAAAAGCACAGACCGAATAACTTAATTGGTAACGGAGCTAACCCTAAATTATTAAAAGCTGCTACTGTGGTTTGATGAAGGTCGATATAATTCAGGATTAGTAGAAAAATAAGTAGTAAAAGTGTTGTAATTTTTTGTTGTAAAATTTTATACAAGTGGCGGGAAGACGCTGGATGCAAGCCGCTTTCCAATCGGTCTTTTTGGAAATCCATGGGGGAGGCCTATGTCCAGTAGGACTTCTTATGGCTGAGATGATGATGATGATGATGAAAATATTATAAGGAGGTTCTTAATTTATTCTACAGTAATTAGGATGATCATACCATTATTTTAATTTTGTTACAACAGAAAGGAATTAAGACAGTATTGAAGTCGTAAATACCGCAGACCTAACTTATGATTTTAATATGAATTTGAACTTTTTTTTTATACATTAGGAATAGATCTACGATTAACCATCAACTCGCCTGATGTTAAGCGACGGTGTGGCCGAGGATGGAGCTCGTTGATCTAGAATATATCTATTCACTCTAGTCTTGAAAACTACAAGATTGTAGGTCACAGGAAACAAATATGGCGGCAACGAATTCCATTCTTGTGCAGTACGCAACAGGAATGTGGATCGATATCGCTCAGTACGGATTTTTGACATTTCAACAAGAAACGGGTGGTAATTCGCCGACTTTCTGCTAGTCCTGCAGTGAAATGGGGAGTGTGGAATTAGGTCGTGAAGCTCTTGCGTACATTCCCCGAAATAAATCCTGTAGAAAATAGACAGACAAGCTACTTTACGGTGGTGCTCGAGACTAAGTAGCTTCTTGGCAGCTAGTTTATCGTCACCGATTAACTTCACAGCTCGCCGGTCCACTGATTATAAAGCTTCCAGCTGATACTTGGCTGATCCATCAAAAAGGTGGCAGCAGTACTCCATACACGATCGGACCTGTGCTTGATACAGATGAAGCAGTTGTCCCGGTGAACTGAAAACCTTCTTTGTATACTATATACTAAATAGAACTACGTTTACCACCAACGCGCTTGATGGTAAGCAACGGTGCGGCCGAAGATGGAGCACATCAATCTAAAAGATACCTATTAAGTCTAGCCTAGATACCCTCCACGTGTTCTTGAAAAAAAAAGGGCCATGAAAAATGGACGGGCAGGCAGACAAACATAATACACATTAACTAAATTAATTAATTAAATAAATTATTATTTAATTAATTATTAATTATTATTTAATAAATTTAATTAATTAAATTATATAATGGACATTAAAAAAAATGGATTAAACATAAAAAAGCATTTCCATTCCCTCACGACGTGAATTTAAAAATAGCTTATCGATTGCGATAAAACTTTGGAAATAGTAATAACTGATATTGTTTTGTCATGATTGCTACATAACGCGGTCTAGTATTCACGCCCTTATTTCGTATGAGTTAAGAGAGTCATGTTTTCGCAAAAACATGAGCAGTATCGCGAAACAGTTTATATTTGTAGACTGTTACGTGTATTCTGTACAAAACAGATAGATACCTACATATAAGTACTTCCCCCAAGCATACCTTATAATCATCCAAGTGTTAGTAATGAAACTCACCGAGAAATCCACTGGAAATGTGCTCATATTAAATTTACGTAATTAAGCAATATAATAAAATTATGAAAAGGTGCCTCGTATTTCATCTTTTAAGACCTTGCTGGTAGATAAGGTAGCTAAGAACGTGTTACTTGCACAATATACATGTATAGTAAAAACATCTTGCGGTTTTTTCCCACGGTTTACAAGCTTACCTGCAATTTCGGGGGGGAAAGGATCCTTTGTTCATCCTGGTGATGCATACTACCGCTATACTATTGTTTTTTGGAGAAAATACCTTGCTAGCACAAACTTTTTTATCAGCCTTTTTTATTTTTATTTTTTTGAAGGAAACACTGCCCTTCCCCACTCCCACGCAATCAAAAATCTCCGAAAAAGAATGATTGTATTAAATTAAGCTCGCGGCCTGTATCTTGGGGATCTCATGCGATGTTACCAGGGGCTTTGTTGTGTGCTTAGCCACATGTATATATGAGCATGGATTTTTGTCCTGTAGTGTCTGGGTGTTTCTATTTATCATACGTATGTTATGTCTTACAGTCACAATAGATCTTTATAGGTCGTAGTGACACTCCCACAAGTGGGCCGCTCCTAGCAATAAAAAATATGTCTTACAAAAAAAAAAACGGCCAAGTGCGAGTCGGACTCGCGCACGAAGGGTTCCGTACTATCATCTATAATACTACAAAGTTTAGTTCTGTTTATAAAATAACAAGAAATCAACGAAATTCCAAGTAGTAAATTGCAAACTTATAGGCAGGTTTTCGAAGCACATCCGGGCAGCATGACGACGCTCGCGCAAATACGCGCGGCTATGGTTTGCTCCGTGATGTTACCTCCCCCGCTACCCGCGCGTTCGCGCCACCACCACACCGCGGCGCGGCGCTCGCACCGCGTTTAGATGCACGGATTATTTTCATTTTGTGAGTTTTTATGTATTAGATTAGGTATTTATTTTTATAGTTAATATATTTCTAAATATTTACTTACAAATATTCAAGTTTCTACCTTTTAATTGAGATCGAGTAAAAATTGCTTAAAAATTACGTTTGTTGTATGGGAGCCCCCCTTTAATATTTACTTTATTGTTATTTAATTATTTATTTTGAAAGGTAATATACAAGTAAATACTCTGTGAAAATTTGAAGCGTCTACCTGTTACCGTTTTTAATATTGAGCAAAAAAATACGAAAAAAACACGTTTATTGTATGGGGACCCCCCTTAATATTTTTTTTTTTAATTTTTAGTATTTGTTGTTATAGCGGCAACGGAAATACATCATTTGTGAAAATTTCAGCTTTCTAGCTATCACGGTTTATGAGATACAGCCTGGAGACAGACAGACAGACAGACAGACAGACAGACAGACAGACAGACAGCGAAGTCTTAGTAATAGGGTCCCGTTTTTACCCTTTGGGTACGGAACCCTAAAAAGGTATTCTATCAGCCATCTAGTTCCCATAGTACAAGTTTTGTTTAGTTTGGCCTTGATAATGTTGTGTGAAATGTCTACCAATATTTATTAATATTTACTTTCCTTAAAATCTTGGAAACGATATTTCATTTATCTATTTATTAAAGACCAACAGCAAATCAATTTACAATTATGTAAGTACTTAACTTAATAAATTAGCTAATAATAGTAATAATCTTAATTTAATTATAGTATTATATTTTTACAGAAATGGGCAAAGAGAAATACAAACAATATAATATATAAATATTTATATATACACACGTATACACCCACTAATCATTTATTTATAATGTTATTATAAAATTATCATAGCATAATAGGTACTACAGCTGAATAAGTATACAACATTCCGAGTCAACTCAAAAATATGGCGCCTAAATTTGTGTCTCGGGGTGGCGCCTAATTGTTGAGTTGTTGACTCGGAATGATAAATAATATATTCGTTATTGTATATTATTATTCACTTCCGATACTTTTGCTTATCCAAATATGCTGAGATTTGGCCGTATAATATAAACGTACCATGGACCTGGCTTGATATTGAACAGCAAAGTTGGCACAGAACTTTGCCGTAGGAATGCATCGAGCTAGATTTTATTTGTGTAGTTAGGTATCATAACGATTTTAGGTATAATAGGTAGGTATGTACATGAGATAATGGAGACTTGATGACGGAGCCAAAAGAAGCACATTTAAACTACCAAATGCCATTTGGTGAATCACATTGAGTTTAAGTTCACATTTTTGGCGATTGTAAATACTCATTATATTAAAGTTTGTATGTAAAAAATGTTTTGGATTAAAGTTTATTTATATGTCATTTAAAGTCATTTATTAAATTAAAATTAAGATATTTTTTACGGATTAATCACGTATATTTTACATATTTTTATGATAAAAAAAACATTTTCTAGTAAGCATCATTTATTAAAATTAATTTTAATATTTAGTTCATGATCACGAATAAATTAATATTGAAGAAATATTGTTATTTAGGTGTACTACATTAGCATTACGCAAACATATTTTTCACTCAAGATAAATGGTGATCCAACAAGGTTTTTGTACACAAAGATTTCGTATAAAAAATGTTTTAAGCTTCACAAAAGAATGTTTGTACCTGAGAAAATGTGAAGGTTACATTGTCAGGATTCCTTCTCGCGTTCGTTAGACTTCCTTCAACCGAAATCTTCGAAGTTCAGGAATATTTTATTTGTTAAAATAATGGGTGATGAATAAAAATATTGAGTTATTTAAGTTTTGTTTTGTTTTCTTTTTTCTTATTTATGCAATTGTCAAGCATTATTACTACATTTACGTTGTATGTAGGTATTTGCGTGTCATTTATTATTTTTGGATTGAATTATTGATTCCAGTAAAATCTCGGGTACAATGAAATATGGTATCTTGGAGTGACGAATGCAGTGCACTATCATACAGTGTTTTAGACTTTTAAATTCCAAAGTACCTATGGGGTAAATAATAGTATAATAAATAGGCAAACGAGGGAACAATTTATTTGTTTCATCACTTAGCTACTTACAGTTTATGGAAAAGGAATGAAGTAGTTTTAAAATAAATTTTTCATCCCCACTTCACGCTCAAATAAAAATGAAGACGAAAAATAAAGCCACAGTCTATATGTAAGTGCACAATTGTAAAGCAGAACGCGTAAACGTAGCACGTAGTCGCGTGAAAATGTGACTTTATGTGCTAGTGCACTTTCGAGAAAGCATAAAGCGGTCTTACTGGGACGCCATCCTCTGTTTCTAGCGGCTGAATGGCTTACTGCGTCTTGCTGAAACGTAAGTCGACCAGAAAGATACTATCCTATAAAAATACACGTCTCGCTGAATACTCGATGTGCTATATGCGATTTCAATAGACTCTAGTTTCTTTATCTACTTAGGAATACTGCGTGTAATGTCTGTTGACGATATTCCACTACTGGGTGTAGAGTATTTATATTGAGATAAAATAAAACCGGACAAGTGCGAAACAGACTCGCCCACGGAGGGTTCCGTACAAACTAGTAGATAAAAGGGGGAAATCATATATTTTTTATATTTTCCTTCATAAACCGAAAAATATACATTGTGAAAATATTTAAAAACTTGTTTTAGCTTATGCTAATAAAGCTCTTTCATATGATACCCCACATGATACGGTTAAAGAACTTTAAAATTTGGACCCTCATTCCTTGCATAAAGACACTATTATTTTGTGATTAAATTAAAAATGTCCAGTTTTCGGACTTTTTCCTATATGTTTTTTTTTTTTTTTTTATTTATTTATTGGAAAAAATGCTATGGCTAATAACAGACACCGAGGAACAACAAAAATAAAATTACAGTTACAACGGTGTGCACTGAAGCCCACACTAGGGTGACCTGTGTCGTGGGTTTCAGGCTCCTCCTTAAAACATACAAAACATATAACATTCACAGCTATTAAAGGTAGGTAGGTAACCAGTAGGTTTCTGTTTTATTCTATCCACAAAACTTCTTACTTAGAAAGGTATCTTACGGTATATGATAACCGATCAGATATATCAATTATTAGATTAGGTTCGTTAGGTTTCTTTTGATTATACACATACATTTTATAATTTTATAAAGATTAGGTTATCAGACGTATTGTTAAATTAAAACAACAAAATTTTGTTTTCGGGAAAATGATATTCGATATTTCACAATTCGGGTTATAGATAGATAACCGGCGTCCATCCATTTCATTATTCAGAGCGTCCGCACGCCCTTTTCATAAAATATGTCCGTGATCAGCATCAATTTTAAATTGGCATTTAAATATACAATGTTAACATAATCAATATCGAAAAGGTCAGGAAAATGTACCGCTCTAATTATCTGAAATCCCAATAGGGAAACAACTGCAATATTTCTTCTTACAACGAAAATTTTAAAAGCCAGCAAGTTTCCAAAAGGTAATCGCATGAAAATATAAAATAAACAAAATCTGATAAGGACGGAAGGAAAACCTTTTAACAGAAGCCACTGAGATGTTTTAAAATTAGCATACACTTAATTAGAAAAAAACGTACTGCAAAGGGTCTCCTACAGTTAATAAAAGGGTCTGGGGACTGCGTTTTTTTTTGTACTTTGTGGATTTTTCCTGATATATTTAAATGTTACTGTACGAATATTGTACTTATCAAAATTATACATATTCAGAATAGAAAAAATATTTACAAAAAAGATTTTAAAACGAGATCACAGTTTTTTTTTTTTTTATACACTATAATATAGATCTACGATTGACCACCAACTCGCCTGATGTTAAGCGACGGTGTGGCCGAGGATGGAGCTCGTCGATCTAGAAGATATCTATTCTCTCCTCTAGCCTTGAAAATTCCAAGATTGTAGGCCTCAGGAAACAGAGATGGCGGCAACGAATTCCATTCTTGTGCAGTACGCAACAGGAATGTGGATCGATATCGCTGAGTACGGATTTTTGGCATTTCAACGAGAAATGGGTGGTAAATCGCCGATTTTCTGCTAGTCCTGTAGCGAAATGGGGAGGGTGGAATTAGGTCGTGAAGCTCTTGCGCACATTCCCCGAAACGAATCCTATAGAAAATAGACAGACATGCTACTTTACGGCGGTGCTCGAGACTAAGTAGCTTCTTGGCAGCTAGTTTATCGTCACCGATTAACCTCACAGCTCGCCGGTCCACTGATTCTAAAGCTTCCAGCTGATACTTGGCTGAATAATAAAAGAATTAAAAGGTTCTGAGAAGAACACCCTTTACATTTTCGCCACTCTTTTAACCAAACGTTACAAGGTAAACTTTAAATATTTCCCGGACATAAAAAATTTAACCAAAAGGCGCGGAGCTACAATATAAGAAGCATAATTTCTAATTAGAATAAAAAAAAAACAAGCAGTGTTAATTACTTAACAAATTATTTATTAATGCGTTTTTTTTTATTAGATTTTTCTGAATATGTAGGGTAATACATTAAAATATACAGTATTTATGTACATTAGATAGAAATCAATTTTACATATGACATTTGTCCTGGGTACCTGAGTGACAGACAACGTAGGTACAGTTTCAAACGTTAGTCCTATACCTATTACACAAACATTAAAATTGGAGGGTGAAGAGACAGACAGAGTGATGGGATAGTATGGGTGTAACTAGTCATCAATACCACATTTACTTGATTTCAGGCTTTGTTGACCATTTAAGAATGTTCAATTTCGCGAGCAGCTTCTTACTGAGCACTCTGGCATCTTGATAATTTACCAGCAGCGGCGTAACTATTAAGACGATGCAATGAATAGCGTAGGTACGTATTTTTTTACGCAAACATGTATATGTTTTTTTTTATTTTTTATTATTTATTTTTAAAGTGAATAATATAAATCAATATTCTGTATTAACTATACAACACAACAATATACAGACTCAACTAACTAAACTACTACACAAAAAGCACATCGATCACCCCAGACGGATAAAGGTCTAAAGATAATCCAAATGCTCAAACCCACTACCAGTTGGCAGCATACCCAGCATGCTGTCCGCATTGCCACGTTGAATGGCAATGCTTATGCGTTGCCTTGTATATGATTGTGACTCTGTAGGTGTTATAACTCAGTGCCTAAAGGTAATAGCAGCTAAATACGACGGCTCAAGACGGTCGGTGTTTAATTGTGTTAATTCTCGGCATCGTTACCTTGGGACTCATAACTCTCGGTACACTCCCTAGAGCAATTAGCGGCTACCAATGAAACTGAAAAGGTTCTTTTGAAGGAACCGCCTTCCTGGTGTATTACATTTTGTGCGCAGTATGAAATAGATACTTGTTTAGATTGATGACCATAATATATCATTTTTCTGGAGCTTATACGTAATTAAACGTGTAGGTCTTTAGTTTCACTGCTCTCCTGACAATGGAACCTACAATTTGATACTCATTAATTAGCCCCCCCTGCCCCCTGGTGCTCGGGTAAGAGTTCTTTAATTGGAAATAGACTGACGGTATCTTTTGTTAGGTCTAGGCAAAACGCGAAATTGGCAGACTGTGTTTTAGGAATTCAGCAACTAAAGGTATTATTTTTTTATACAACTAAGTTAACTTTAATTATTGCGGGCGGCTGTCGCTTCAGCCGCAACAGCGCGCGGCGGGCGCGAGGCGTATGTTTTTGATGTATGCTTTTTTACCACTTAAGTGGCCTCCCAGTGTTTACATATCTCATCATTGATAAACAGGTGCACACCCGTTCTGTTGCGAGGCGATACATAGGACACGTTTACACACGTTTGCGAGGCGATACATAGGACACAAGACAGTGTACCTGTTATACATATATTCTCTATCTCGTATGCCATATTTTGATTTGTACACTTATATAAAATATAGCGCATATACTACCTCCTTATCAGGTTCGTCAGTGCAATAAAATTTTGTTCACAGTAAGTACTTTTATCAAAGTATTCACTGAACATTTTCATTTTGTCACACAAACACATTTTGTCCGTGTTTCATAGAACTGTCGGATT
The DNA here is from genome assembly GCA_947563715.1 of Lycia hirtaria. NCBI lineage: Eukaryota > Metazoa > Arthropoda > Insecta > Lepidoptera > Geometridae > Lycia > Lycia hirtaria. Next base: position 41,231,780 of record OX387377.1, on the reverse strand, counting down.
ACAAATATTTTACATGACACGAGTTTCTGATTCCATGCGTCTTATAAACGCGTGTTAAAATCTTATTCACTGATTAAGGACTTGTCACTTTCTGTCAGACGGGAACTATCACACGTCAAAACGGAACAAAACACTGTTTAACTAAAATGCGTTTATTCAGCATTTATAAGTAAGACGGCATATGTTTGTTAACCATTAGTTTCATTAGTTGTCACAGTTATGTTCGTTAGGTGTCTCTTTTAATGACAAATCCGTTCAAAAGAAATCTTAAATATTTCTATGAAATAAGTCCTTAAGTAAAATAAATAATATCTAAATAGGTAGCTCTAATTTCATTAAAAAAAAAGACGTGTGGCATTTGGAGACTGCCGCGGTAAAGCTATTGCATAGCATTTTTTATCAACGTAATTATAATTATTTATTTATTTTATTTATGCAGTATTCCTAACACCCCCCACTCCGACCGGCACAGCGGTGATACTTTTTAGTTTTTAGTTTTGCCATCTATCGATGAATAGTAGAACTTTTAATGACTTTTTGAAATATTACGCTTGTCTCTTTAGTTCTGCAAATCGCCTCTAGGTGGCATTGGTTGTAACGGCGTTACTGCGTTAAGTTATTTTCGTTACGGAATTTCTGGATTCGGTCTCCACGCTCAAGGCCCGCGATAGAAGCTATGCAATAGCTTAAAATCTTCGCACAACTATAGCTTTCAACTTGTAAATAACGTACGCTATATGGTAATGAGTGTCGAGTTATTTGCTACGCTTACTATTTTCCATACTTATCTGCCTGCTTGCTTTTCGCTATTGTGTTACAATATTGATAAAACTAGTTTATTTCATCATAAATGAATCTATCAAAGCAAAATCCATCTCATTTACAAGGTTTTGGTTATCAGTTACATCAATTATTTGGTTAGGTTCGTTAAACTTCTGTTTATAATACTCTGTGTAATTTTCCTTAACCTTCTTATTAGAAAGATTCGGATATTTTGCGAGTTGTCAAAATGAGTCTTCGAGATTTTGGTAGTTTTTTGAAGAAAAAAAATGTTTTCGACAAATGATATTCTAGATTTCATAATTCGGATCATATATTTATTACATTATCTTTATTACTTAGAGGTATTTTTTATTTATTACATTAATGAATTATCTTGGTACAGTCATAAAACATCACTTACATCACTAGTTGACCAATAAAACTGTTGTGTAACATCTGAAATGGAGTTTCACAAATAAATATCGACAGTGAGTTCGCAGTTTGCTCGTACGCTAATGGCTTTTGTGACTGTTGTATACTGTTGTTGTACGTATAAGCAGTTTTAGCCGGTCCGGATAATAAACAAGAATGTTCTATAAATACTGAAATAAACATTTATATTGACTACTAATCATCATCAATCATCAACCTTTATCTATCCACTTCAGATTGTGAATGCGTGTTACAATTAAAACGATAGGCGGTGATTTTGTTTGTTTGTGTGCGACTCAGTGGATTAGACTTTCCTTTTTTTTTATGTCCGACCCAAAAAGAGGGGCATTATAAGTTTGACGTGTGTCTGTATGTGGAATCGTGGATCTCAAACGGATTTTGATCTAGTTTTATGTTTGAAAAAGGATTTTATCGGGAGTGTTCTCAGCTATGTTTCATCAAAATTGGTTCAGCCGTTTTATTGTCGGGGGTTTTGAGTTTTTTAAACTAATACTTGTAAATAATACCTGTTATAGTTCAGTATGGGATACACTTATTTGGGAAATCAACATGTACCTACTTACATTAATATATTTTCATAATACATATACACACCACACTGCTTCCGATGAAATGTAAACACTGTATCAAAATGTTAGTTTACTGTATCAAAATGTTATTTTTTATGCAGATATTTACATAATTAAAAACACTTAATTACTACAGCTTCGATGACTTAAAACATCACAATAGATCCCTAATCAAATAAGCGAAATCCTTTCTGGTCCAGTGCCAATCTCATCTAATATCTTCCTACTGAAAGACAGTGGATAATACTGTCTTCATTTTCATCCATTGACTAATAAATAAAAAAATAGTATTTAACAAGACTTGCCATCGTCGATTTGCAAACAATCCTGAAAACTACGGAATTTATTTTGAGAAATGTTTATGGGATCATTTCTAGGTTATTCCTCTTCTAATAATTACTATACTTTATATTTTAATATTTTTAAGGTTTTTGCGATAGTTGCTCATTGATTATTTGATATGAAACAAACGTTTAACGTTGAAAAAAATATTTAAATTATTTTTTTATAGAATTAGAATTGACATCTATTTGGCAATTTTAGCTCTTGCACGTTGTTATTATTAATTCATGCAATAATAAAAAGCACATTAAACAAAATTCACAATTTCAGTTTACTCAAGCCTTTAAATTTTACGAACAACAAAGTCTCCAACTCAAAAATAATCGGCCAAGTGCGAGTCGGACTCGCGCACGAAGGGTTCCGTACTATCATCTATAATACTACAAAGTTTAGTTCTGTTTATAAAATAACGAGAAATCAACGAAATTCCAAATAGTAAATTGCAAACTTATAGGTAGGTTTTCGATACACATCCGGGCGGGCAGCATGACAACGCTCGCGCGAATACGCGCGGCTATGGCTCGCTCCGTGATGTTACCTCCCCCGCTACCCGCGCGTTCGCGCCATCACCACACCGCGGCGCGGCGCTCGCACCGCGTTTAGATGCACGGATTATTTTCATTTTGTGAGTTTTTATGTATTAGATTAGGTATTTATTTTTATAGTTAATATATTTCTAAATATTTACTTACAAATATTCAAGTTTCTACCTGTTAATTAAGATCGAGTAAAAATTGCTTAAAAATTACGTTTGTTGTATGGGAGCCCCCCTTTAATATTTACTTTATAGTTATTTAATTATTTATTTTGAAAGGTAATATACAAGTAAGTATTCTGTGAAAATTTGAAGCGTCTACCTGTTACCGTTTTTAATATTGAGCAAAAAAATACGAAAAAAACACGTTTATTGTATGGGGACCCCCCTTAATATTTTTTTTTTTAATTTTTTGTATTTGTTGTTATAGCGGCAACGGAAATACATCATTTGTGAAAATTTCAGCTTTCTAGCTATCACGGTTTATGAGATACAGCCTGGAGACAGACAGACAGACAGACAGACAGACAGACAGACAGACAGACAGACAGCGAAGTCTTAGTAATAGGGTCCCGTTTTTACCCTTTGGGTACGGAACCCTAAAAAAGACGTGTGGCACTCGGAGACTGCCGCGGTAAAGCTATTGCATATCATTTTTTTATCAACTTATGTAATTATAATTATTTATTTATTTTATTTATGCAGTATTCCTAACACCCCCACTCCGACCAGCACAGCGGTGATACTTTTTAGTTTTTAGTTTTGCCATCTATCGATGAATAGCAGAACTTTTAATGACTTTTTGAAATATCACGCTTGTCTCTTTAGTTCTGCAAATCGCCTCTAGGTGGCATTGGTTGTATCGGCGTTACTGCGTTAGGTTATTTTCGTTACGGAATTTCTGGATTCGGTCTCCACGCTCAAGGCCCGCGATAGAAGCTATGCAATAGCTTAAAAGCGTCAAACTGTTGTCGGCGACGGCTTATGAATATTGTAAAATATTTCTTCGTCAATATTAGATAAGCTTAAATATTTCTCGTCGAGTTGCTTCCCTTTATGGTCTCGACTTTCCCTGTTATCAGAGCTCAGCGCGATAAGCAGCAAACGAGTTTGCTCCCGAGAAAACCGTCGTCATTTTTTATAACGCAATATGCTTCTCGTAAATAGACAGGAGCGTTTTACTCTAGGCTATTTGCTTTGTCTTATAAGCGAGAGAATGAATGTTTAGAAAATGTTTGAATAATGATACATTTAATTTCACATATCTTTTGTTTTCGTCTCGCTCGAATATGTAGGTATATATTTTTTGATAATAATTGATAAGTAGATGTATAGATTTAAGGCACAGAGTCTAATGAAGCAGCTGTTTTGATCGATTGTTTTGAAAAAAAAAAAACGAAAATGACATTACAAATTTTCAATACATTTTTATGTCACAAGCAATATGTATTTGTGTATTTTTTATTCCAAATGTATTATGTCATTGTCTGCTAGTTTACGTCCTCTTTGGTAAATGCGAGATAAAAGACAGTCACTTAATCAAGCACATGACGCGACGATTTTATATATCTCGGTCAAGTGAATGAAACTCGGAACATCATCCGATTCAAGGAGATTCGGAAGTAAGTAGTATTATCTCTTTTGATAAATGTTAGTAAGTTTTAGTATAACAAAAAAACCGGCCAAGTGCGAGTCGGACTCGTTTTATCTATAAAAACGGCAAAAAATCACGTTTGTTGTATGGGATCCCGCCCTTAAATATTAATTTTATTTAATTTAATTATTTATTTTTAATGAGAATAATATAACTCAATATTCTGTGAATATTTCAAGCGTCTACCTGTTGCCGTTATCAATATCGAGCAAAAACAAGCATAAAAATCACGTTTATTGTATGGGAGCCCGCTTAAATATTCATTTTATTCTGTTTTTTAGTATTTGTTGTTATAGCGGCAACAGAAATACATCATCTGTGAAAATTTCAACTGTCTAACTATCACGGTTCATTAGATACAGCCTGGTGACAGACGGACGGACAGACTGCGGAGTCTCAGTAATAGGGTTCCGTTTTTACACTTTGGGCACAGAACCCTAAAAACCAACATGCAAGTAGAAATTTGGGAAAAATCTCTCAAATTACACGAAATATGATAAAAGCTTAGAGCTTCCAAAAATATGTCGTACAAATAACTTTTAAGGAAAACAAAGTCAAATTATTACAAACAAAATATTGTAATGGCAGGGATAAAGCGGATGAAAAAATTCATTTCGCTTCCTAACAGCCCCCTTGTTTGCGTAAGCATTAAGTTTTACGCGTTTCCAATAAATTTTCCCATCATGCAATATTTTATTGCGTAGGACTCAAAATTACATTAACTTTGAGTGACTGTTTGCTATGGGATTCAACATGTTGCTGGAAATTACTTGATAAGATCGTAATCGATCGTACAATGGTATTATCTTATCCTACTCCTTACTTTCACAAATAACCTAAATATGGAATGACCTTCCCCAGAAGGTTTTTTCACGGCGCTTCAACACAGACCGTTTTAAAGAGAAAGTCTACAAGCACCTTTCCAGACTGCCTATGCTTTAGGGACGCCACTGATATTGCAGTTCAGATTGTGGTCAAACGCAGGCCTTGTTTGTCGGAAAAAAAAGTTGTCCACTCGATGGTTATCGCTTGCCATCAAGCAAGCCGTCTACACCTGGGCCTCAAGGCTGCTAAGTGAACATCACTCGTTCGCCGCTCGCTGATACGATTCAAAGACAATTTTGACAAATTGTTAGTCTATTTATATAGTAATAGACTAGCAATTCGTTGTTAAAAAAACTATACCTAACCTCCAAGACTTCAAGAAACTTGTGCGTAGTATAATTTATTATTCATTTGCACATTTTAACAAATATCATTTTTGACTGTACAATCACCGTCGTGGATTTGAATAAAACCTTGTGTTAAATAAAAAGAAGCTTTACCTTTACCTTACTACAATTTCTACAAAAATATTCAAAGAGACAAATGGACCACCGCCACCCACCTGACTAGTCGAGAACCTTATCTCAGAAGTTTTTTTTGCTAGAATTAAATATTTTCTATTTTAACAACCAACCAAATTTTATCTATGCCTGTCACTAAATTAATATTTATTTTGATCTGGCTTATAAATATAACCTATTCCAGTAATATTTTGTTTAATATTAAAAAGAACGCACTTATATTATTTTCTTTATTAAGTTCGATTGAAAGTCAAGTGATAATATTTTACATTTATAAACATTTATTGCAGCTGAGTGAGTACTTAGAAACTTAGATCCGAATAAAATTTTAATAGATATCTATAGTTTATTTTTAAGCTATTGCATAGCTTCTATCGCGGGCCTTGAGCGTGGAGACCGAATCCAGAAATTCCGTAACGAAAATAACCTAACACACCGCGCGTAAATCTATTATGCAATAGCTTTACCGCGGCAGTCTCCGAGTGCCACATGTATTTTTCTATATACTTACGATGAAATAATCCACCGTGTCTAGATTATAACATTCTAAAAGCGTTCAAGCGTACATTTTAGTATCTTTGTAAAAATGAGAGGTATACTGTGCATATCTAGTATATATAAGTATATAATTTTAAAGTTTAAAAAACTGAAACAACCGACTTCTAAGAACGTTATTTTGTTTACTTGTAATATTAGTAAGGATAATAATTAAACAAGGCGCTCAAGCGATGAAGCAACTGTATTTTCTCCTTATACACATTGGATGAGGAGTAAGTAGGTTTCACTTTCAAGCGCAATAAATCCCTTACGATTGTAAACTTTTTAAAGAGACCTCTCTTCACCCACTCGTTTCTTTTTCAAGAATGACATTTGTCATTGAATCTCAAATGCTTCGTCGTCGCAGATTAGAAAATGTGCAGATGTTTATATGAAAAACCTCAAAATTTGACACTTTTGTAAAGAAAAACGTGTCAGTGGAACTCTGCGATTCTATAATCTGACGCACTCACTCAGGAATCCAATGAAAATATTTTTACTTTTAGAGATTATTCAAAAAGTAATAAAGCAATGTTTCTAAAATAATTATGGGACCAACTTGGGAGCTTTCTCTATATGTCAATTCACGAAACACAAAAATTGGTTCTCGAATGACGGAGTAATTCGTGTGCATATATAAAAAAAAAAATACGGTATGATCGATAACCTCCTCCTTTATCGAAGTCGGTTAAAAAGTGGGAAGAATCTTTTGCAGATTCAATCTGTGGTAACATTACCATACGTTTTCCAGCTATACAACTACCGAATATTAGTGTACAAACATTGTGTTTTAGATTGAAGAGCAATATTTCCAGCGAAATACCGGGCATATCGCTGCACAGCACGATACACGACACACACAAGCACAGTACATTGACACGTAGAATGAGCCGTTTGAGCCACGCGAGATTGAATCAGAAATGAAGAAAATCCGCAGACATACGGAAGTCACAGACGTAATACGGCGGATTAGCAAGTTGAAGTGGCAGTGGGCAGGGAAAATAGTGGAACTGATGGCCGATGGGGCCGTAAAGCTGAGTGCTTTACGGCCCCATCGGCCATCAGTTCCACGTGCTACCACACACAGTGCACAGTGGAGACCATGCACAGGTAACCGCATCGTAGGAAGCCCAGCCACAAGGTTTACAGAGGAGTTCTCATTTATACAAGTGGCAGGAAGATAGTTGATTCAAGCCGTTTCCACCAGGACTTTTTGGAAATCTGTGGTCCGAGGCCTATTGTCTAGAAGTTGGCTTCTTGTCGTTGAGATAATGCTGATGATTATAATTATAGAAGGCATTGGACTGCTATGAATAAAGGTGAGACACTCAATAGTACATAAAATACACAAACTTCATCTGTATTAATTAACACAGAACCCTGGCTCGTTATTTTATTATTTTAATTACGCTTTTGTTCTGTACATTTTGAGTTCAATATTCTAAATTCACAAAGAGACTTGCACGCATCCTTCGTTAGTGCTATCTTGCTAAAAAGTGATTAAGATTAACAAAATAATAATGCTTATGAAACCTAATACTAGGTAACTCAATAAAATCCGACCCTCATCTTAATTCAAGGGCAGTCTAAAATGTTTTTCATAATGAAGTTAAATAAATGTGTCTAGTTAACTAGTTTTATCTAGCACCCTCTCAAAACAGGTTCTGTAAATCACCACTACCACCTCAGCCATAAGAAGTCCACTGTTGGACATCCCCCATGGATAAATCTGAACAAAATAATTTTGTTCTACGATTTACAAAAAATTACCCAACATAACCAATGAGAAGGACTCGATGTTCATTATTTGAATAGGTACCTACTTAACTTACAATAATAGGTATAGCTACTTTCGACTAGGTACTATTTATACCTGGAAAAATGCAAAGAAATAATAACCACGAAAACTTCCATCACTTTTCACTAAATCGTTCGTTCAGTTTAGAGAATATTCCAAGTAAGAAACTCGGTAACAGTTAATCATAGCATGTTTTTAACAGGCTTCCGAAGTTTACCCACTAAAAGCCGGAGATATTTCAGAGGGTACCTTCGCACGGCTGGCTTCACCTCAGATATCCTTCCGTTCCATCTCCATTTTATTTTCAGCTTAGATAAGCCTCCAAGATTTTTTGCTAGACAAACGAGATCCCAAGCGGTCTGCGGGAATAAGCAAACTTAATTTTATTCTCTCGCTTATCGTGTTGTTAGCGTATCGTTTTGAATTCCACTCGTGTGTATTTCTATGAATATTTTTGTGTGTTATATGCTAGACTTGTGCTATTCTAGGAGATTGGATGCGTAAATGGCGTGTCACGTAATAAAATTCGGGCATGCGTATCGTAAGAGCGTGTTATTGCGTGTTTTCCGTCAGCCTGACACGATGTGACGAATCACATCTGCCCATAACCTGCCTAGTTTGTGCTCTTTCATATAATATGCTGCGGAAATGGAGAAACAATCTCGTGTTATTCGTGTTTTGTGACATTTTCGGTTACTGGTGTTATCTTATAGAGATATCAGTTCGCCAAGTACTTACTAAACGGAAATTATTACTTTCATAAAAAATTGGGAGTAGCGTCAAAATCCACGACGAAAATAGCTCATGGTGTTATTTCAACTTTTTGAGGATTGACAGTTTAATATCGATCGCCAATTGAAAATTTCACTTTCTGTCACCAAGCGCCTTATTGTGTACCTGATAGTGTTTCTCGCAGCTATATGTTCAAGCTAGATCACACTTCTTATTACAGGTTATGCTATCATCGACCATACCGACACTTAAGACGGTAGCTAATAATTTTCCAGCAGAAAAATCAAACTGTAGTAATCACATTTCAAATTACCATTATATTAATTAGAAATGCTACTCTAGCAAGTCAAAGCCCTGCTATAAATGTAGTTTCAAATAACAATACATTGACAATTTAGTCGTGGACAACTCTAATTGAAAGTATAACCAATGTGTGTAAATACGTAGAAATAAACGAAGAAATAAAGTTTGTATTGCGTCTGGAGACTCGACAAGATAAACATCGAGTCTAAGAATCGGCGAGATGCGCGGAAGTCTGAGTAAATACGACTGCTGACTCGGTATTATGAGCGTATTTGTTCTTGGTGAATCGTCGTTAAACGTATTATTATCATTTTAGCAATCTGTGGACTTTGCCCATCACGCTTTTACGATTTCTCAGTATCAGAATGTTATGAATATGGAAGTTTATGTTTGTTTCTTGAACATACTCTGTAGGATATCCCTTGGTTTCTTTATAATACGTTATCGTCAGCTTTAGTGGAGTTTGTTTGTTACATTTCAAACAACACTATCTAGCCCAAACCATATAAGACATTAATAATAGATCTGAATACTGGTTACCAATATGGATTGTAGATCGTCGAGGCACAACTCTGCAAAGAGTACTCCTAAGTAAGAGTAGGAGTTTTACTTCTGGTGCAAACCAGAAGTAAAATTAATTAGATAGATAGATAAACTCTTTATTGTACACACCATAAAATTTACAATCAAAATAAATAAATTAAAAACTAGTGTAACAACTGGCGGCCTTATCGCTAATAGCGATCTCTTCCAGGCAACCTATATATCTGACTTTTAATTATATGTACTTCAACGATGTTTATTAATAGACTAAGAGCGGGCCGTACGTTTACCCACCTCATCGGGTAGCAAGATGGGAGCTATGCTCTAAATGTACAGGGTTGCCTAGGCTAACCCTGGAGCGTTTTGTACAGTTAGCAAAAATGTGGCCATTTTTTGTGTCTATCAACAAGTAGTAGATTCGAAAGTACCTATCTATAAGTCCTAAAATAAATATGGTTCCATAAGTCTTATCTTATTACTTGATAACGTGATTGTTATTATTTTTGGGACCCTAAAATTAGACAGAAAGTACTACTTGTTACTCGACGGTGTTGGATACCCTGAAAAATGGTCACATTTTTGCTAACTGTACAAAACGCTCCAGGTTTAGCCTAGGCAACCCTGTACATTTAGAGACACATTACTGATGTGCGTCATCCTAGGGAGCTCACATCTTGTTACCTCATGAGGTGGGTAAACGTACGGCCAGCTCTAAGTGTATAACCAGTCATCAGTCAGCTGTTTAAAACTGGTAAGAAGTACCAATGTTGCTTTTATGTTTCGAAATCTGGGGGTTGTCAACAGAATGTAACATAATTGTAAAATAAACAAATTGTATGATACTATACATATATCACGACTAAACATAAAAGCAGTTTTTGCAACGAATGAACGTTTGGTTTCACTAATAACAAAATAACATTGTAGAAAAAAATATGGTTTCAAATAAAATGCTTACTTATTAAATTTTGCGTGACATTTATTAGGTCCAAACTTCAAATCTAATTATTGCGAGTAAATCCTAAACTATGAATAATAATTTCTTAAATCCAATTTTAGATTTTCATTAGCAAAATTTGATTTATTGTGATACATATCCATGAAAACTGTCTCTTATTTGCGTTGGAATAACAATCGGGTTATAATGCTAACTTAATTAAAATGGCGTTTATTTTAGAAATAAAAAATATATTTTAATAAATAGAGAAAAAGAAAGTTTTATGTTTGGCATCTAACTCGTTTAATGGCAAGCAAAAATGAATTAAATAAACTTAGAAAGTTAGCTTCAACTTTTATAGCATGTTGATTTTAAAAACTTGTATAGCATGGATCAAGGAAGTTGTATCACAGCGAAAAAATCCATAAATAGCAGCTGTATGCCTACTTTTTAGGGTTCCATAGCCAAATGGCAAAAAACGGAACCCTTATGGATTAGTCATGTCTGTCCATCCGTCCGTATGTTACAGCCACTTTTTTTCCGAAACTATAAGAACTATACTGTTGAAACTTGGTAAGTAGATGTATTCTGTGAACCGCATTAAGATTTTCACACAATAATAGAAAAAAAACAATATATTTTGGGGGTTCTCCATACTTAGAACTAAAACTCAAAATATTTTTTTCATCAAACCCATACGTGTGGGGTATCTATGGATAGGTCTTCTAAAATGATATAGAGGTTTCTAATATCATTTTTTTCTAAACTGAATTGTTTGCGCGAGAGACACTTCCAAAGTGGTAAAATGTCCTCCCCCCTGTAACCCCTGTAATGTCCCCCTGTAACTTATAAAATAAGAGAATGATAAAATTAAAAAATATATTTTATGTACATTACCATGCAAACTTTCACCGAAAATTGGTTTGAACGAGATCTAGTTAGTAGTTTTTTTTAATACGTCATAAATCGTAAACCGCAACTTACCTTTCATTCAATCAACTTAAATATAAAAAATAAATAAAAAAAATAACTTTTATATTATGTTAATTGCTGCTACGGAACCCTTCATTGGCGAGTCCGACTCGTACTTGGCCGCTTTTTTTTGGGTATGTAAAGTTTTTTTTTGGTATTTTTTTTATATTTTTATATGATAGAATGGATCATTTAGAAAAACTAATTTCAATATTTTTTTATTCTGTTCAGTACTTATTTTTTAATATTTTTTTAAAGATAAAATCGTCAGTAGGAAGGATGACGTCATCGTACCTACTGAATAAGATGTTGTGATAGCCAACATGAACTAAAAAATACATATACGTCAACTTGACAGTGACATGTACCTATATTCGTTTTTGTCTCTGACTGATACAAAAGATCATCGGTTTTTATTGTGTTTTGAAAAAACAAATACGTTGTGTAAACATAAAGAATGAAAAAAAGAATAATTAATATTGAGCTCGTTGTAATTAATTAATGTTTTCTAAGGTCTTCGCGATTGTGTTTGCGCATTGAAATGAAACAAATTCACAATATTATTCAGAAACTACAACTGTGAAATGTTTCGACTTTCGTGGCAAAAATCCTAATAAACTGTTTTTTTCAAGTAAAGGAAACCTTTAAAAGACTGGTGTGAACAAGTTAACGTAGAATATGTTCCTGGGCGAAGCATTGATGCTGCAGTACAATGAACCAGAAAAAGGAACCAGAATAAAATAAATAATGTATAAATGTAAATAAAATAATCCCTTATATAATTACAATGAAATTGGTATATAATTAAACACAATAAAATCATTTCAAAAAAGAAGTTATGTACTGTCAATCACTTTTATTTCATATCCTGGCATTGTTCATAAGTTTTAGCTCTTTAGCTCCTCGGATTTTTGCGATGTTATTCTTGTCGCTAGTTGAGATGAACTCCAGAATGATAAGATTCTCAACCTTAGGTAAGTTAGCAGAGTCGGCACGTACAAAATTATCCATAATTTATCCAATCAGTAGGCAAACAGTTCCTTAAAACAAAGCAGTGGTCAACGTAAATGCAGTATCAATCAAAACGGTAGAAAAGCAAGGTCGTCGTAAAGATAATGAACAGAATTAATTTAATACAAATGAATAGGGTAGCAGAGCACCAAAAACACAAAATAATTATTTTCTTTGTTTATTTATTTTGGACAGTTGTCATAGAGATATTGTCTCTCTTGTCAATGCCAATGCTGTCAGTTTCATCTTTTTTTACTAAATATACTACATTTCATTTTACATTTTAGAGGTCGACTGAAGGTCAAATATTTTTTATATTTTCGCAAAAATTTGCGCGATCTCATCATTTAATGTGCCCTAAATAAAAAAATATGGTTTATAGACATATGATCTCGAAATGGTTTTGGAATCAGCATATGTTACATTTTTCTTTACATACCCAAAAAAATGACGTTCATGCGAAAGCTTTGTGCGACAGTGTCAATCGTTCCACATGCATCAACATAACAATGGATCAATGTGTTTTTTTTTCATTATAACTGAATATGTAAAAAAACAATGAAGTTTTCAAAAAAGCTTTTTTTTTTTAAAATAAAATAAATGAATAAAACTAAAAAACCCCTGACAAAAAACGACTAAGCCAATTTTGATGAACACTCTCGATTAAATCCTCTATCAAATAAATAAAAATTGTTTGAAAGCTGCAATGCCATGCATAGCACACCTCTTTTTGGGTCGGAGGTTAAAAAGTGAAAGGTGAAAAGAGCGACAGTGTCATTTTTCAAATAAAAATAACACAAAACTAAAATCGGTACTGTTTAATTTGACTACAGCGATTGGTCAAGATTGGTTGAAAAGTACGACCTGTAGGCGAGTACCAACAAGCATCCCGACAGAAAAACCAGAGAATTTTGTTCGCTTTACTCACTCAGTCAACTATAAAAGCGAAAATAACTCTGTCTGTTCTTTGTTTGTTACCTTTTTATAGACCAAACGGCTGAACCGTGAAATATCCTAGCTGAAAACTTGCATGGTTGCCAAAGGTTATATTATTATAATCACTAAGGGGTGCATTAGTTCTATAAAATTTACAAATTTTAAGAAATAATATACCTACTTTCATACATAAAACCACTTCATCAATACCTTCCTATTTATAAACTTAAATAATATGTAAGTAAATGTAAGTATTTAGAATTTATCCTATAAGTCAAACAGAACGAAACGAACCTTTTTCGAAGTCGACATAAACTCGCAAAATTAATTCCACTTGTAAAACGACGTACATTTCGTATGAATAAGACGTATCGCCACAAAACGACGAAAGGTCTGTATACTAATCTATTTGCCAAGAAGTTGTACCTCTGGAGAGACAAGTTTTTTCGCAAAAGTAGGTACTTTTATCAGTGTTATGAACTCTGGGGAAATCTACACTTACTGTAGGCAAGACTTCTTATGAAATAACAGATCGCGCTCCACCTATTTATTCTTTGTAATTTGGTGGGAGAAAGTGTACCCAGAGAACTCCAGTTTTCTCGCTAAAAACAGTTCCTTCTTGAAGGTTAAGCGAGCAGCTGATCTGGCTTATCGTGACGAGACTTGCGCTTAGATTTGTGACGTTTATGTCGGATCCAATCTTATTTGTATTATTAGCTTACTTTTGTTTCTTTTATTCAACCCGAGAATATAAATGCATGTTCGTGTATAGATATCATATCTGACAGGCGTTCATAAATCCTTAACATTTTGGTAAGGACGCGACAAGCATTTTACATGTAAGATATAGGTTGAAAATCTAAAACCAGACTACATCTTTACGCTGTGATACATTTTTTGGAAAATTATTTTAGTGTTTGTATAAAACTATTTTATAATTGAATTTAAATAACATAGTACCTACACAAAATTTACTATGAGAGTTACTCACTCTCACTCAGCCTTTTCTATTGACACCCAACTACGGCATGTGCATCAAATTGAAAACAATCTTGTGAAGTGAAATTTTATGAGATAGGTTATTGAACGAATAACCTGAATTTAATTAAATGAATTGAATTTAATTCAAAATCTTATTTTTGACAATATTTTGAGAATGATTTTATTTCTAATTACGAGTTTTCGATTCCCAAGTGTTATATTATTCTCTACTATTGTATATATTCTGTTTATATACTATGCACTTAATTTATTTTTTTAAGTCTAAATAAATAATATAACAAACATGTATTGATCGTTTGATTTCGTATAATCGTGTATACTTTATTCAGATTTTAATCCACTAAGTAGGGTCTTCAATATACTCCTCGCCTAGTTTGGCCCAGTAATGACTCAAATATTATATCCGCATCTGCATGTTTTTAAAATTGTGTACAGAAATGTAATTTGGTATGTATGTTAACAATTATCTTAAAACACACCGTAATTTATCATCGGGTAAACTGTGGTAAAAGTGCCTAGACTGTCGACAGTAAAAAGAGGAATACATCTACATACAAACATACGTCCATAAACCGATAAAATTGCAACCTTCTTTTATGCGCAGTAGAGTACAAACAGGTCTTGTGACGCACACATCCAATTTGATTTTATCAGGACGTATGAGAATACATGAAGTGACAAATAGTTCACTCTAGCTTTACGCGTATTGTTTCATACTATTGCAGTTGTGTATGCCTCGTTTAATAAAGCCAATTTACTCGCTATTTACGATTATGGCACTTTCCACTACAATTTGCGTGTGTCACAGGAGCATTCCGTCGCTGTTAAACCGTTCTACGAAGAATTATGGCAGCTTCGAATTTCTACTTTGCAAAGCGTGTAATAAGGTTAATTTTTGTGTGTATTGTTATTAAGAAAGGGAGGTGAAATAATTCTCGGCGCTATAGGTGGCCTTATATTGCACAGCACGCGTTGTGTTTATGGAGATTCTGAAAAACTTGGTGACAGGAATGATTATGTCGAGACCCGGGATTTAGGTGACGTAATAGAACCCGTCGGGAATATGATACATTGTGGGAAAATAAGAAATGAGAATTCACGGTTTGCTCGCGCCGACGCCGACAAGTTGAGGTTGAGTTAATGGGAACGGTCGGAGATTTGGAACAAGAACAGTTGAAGTCGTCGAAAAACTAACAACTAACAGTAGTTAGAGACTTTGTTCACTTAATGTAATTTTATCGGTGTCGGAATTGGAAAGCTTTGTTCTTGAATGATAATAAAACTTCACGAAGACATATTCTTTTAAGGTTCACAGGCTAAGTAGGCTAAAAATACTATTTTAATATCGTGCTAAATTTTTTTAAAAGGTATAATATTATTTAATTAATATAATGAATATCAGAAAACAACTATATTCAAAATAGTTTTTATTTTGTAATTTTGATTAAAATGAACGTATAAACGTGAAAATTTTTAATTCAGGATATTTATTTATCATAGTTGCAAAAAAAAATATTTTTAGGGTT
Source organism: Lycia hirtaria (assembly GCA_947563715.1). Classification (NCBI taxonomy): domain Eukaryota; kingdom Metazoa; phylum Arthropoda; class Insecta; order Lepidoptera; family Geometridae; genus Lycia; species Lycia hirtaria. The sequence goes on along the minus strand of OX387377.1, from coordinate 41,215,822 downwards.
CCGTACCTCAATAGGAAAAAAACGGAACCCTTATAGGATCACTTTGTTGTCCGTCTGTCCGTCCGTCCGGGTGTCAAGACCTTTATCTCCAGAACGCGTGAAGGTATCGAGTTGAAATTAAAACCATATACGCAGATCCATAGTATCTTACTGCAGAAAGAAAAATAAAATTTCTCCGTTTTTGTAAAAAAAGTTACAGCCGAATATGTCGTAAAAAACACACATTTCGAGACTCACAGAGGAATCAAAACCTATGGGGTACTTCCCGTTGACCTAGAACTCTGAAATTTGGCAAGAAGCATTGTCTAAGAGTACACATATAGGAAAAAATCCAAAAACTAGACATTTTTAATTTAATGACAACAAAATTGTGTCGTTATGCAAGGAATGAGGGTCGAAATTTTAAAGTGAATTAACCGTATCATATGGGGTATCATAAGAAAGAGCTTAATTAGCATTAATTAAAACAAGTTTTTAAATATTTTTACAATGTATATTTTTCGGTATAAGAAGGAAAACAAAAATGATTTCTCCCTTTTATTTAGTAACCCTCGGTGGGCGAGTATGACTCACACTTGTCCGGTTTTATTTTTACTAGAGCTACGTTTATACGTTTGTAAAAATTACATTCCGTAATTCTATTATCATCATCATCATCATCTCAGCCATAAGAAGTCCACTGTCCACAATTCTATTATGTAAGAAATAAAAACCACTTTGATGCTTCTAACCTGTATTTCGTTATTATTGTAATGACTGTTAATAAAATTGCACACACATATAAGGCACATAAAACAACACTAAAGATAATGTTTTCTAAGGGTATCGCGAGTTTCATTGAAATTAAACAATAAAAGCAGCAGCAAGTATAATAGCAGTAGTATTAAGTAGCATGTCTGTCTATTTTCTTCAGGATTCATTTTGGGGAATGTGCGCAAGAGCTTCACGACCTAATTCCACCCTCCCCATTTCACTACAGGGCTAGCAGAAAGTCGGCGAATTACCACCCATTTCTCGTTGAAATGCCAAAAAACCGTACCCAGCGATATCGATCCACATTCCTGTTGCGTACTGCACAGGAATGGAATTCGTTGCCGCCATCTCTGTTTCCTGAGACCTACATCTTGGAATTTTCAAGGCTAGAGTGAATAGATATCTTCTAGATCGACGAGCTCCATCCTCGGCCACACCGTAGCTTAACATCAGGCGAGTTGGTGGTCAATCGTAGATCTATCTTCTATAAAAAAAAAAAAAAGTTAAATATACACGATATATCTGTTGAAAATTGTTTAATTTCAACGAATACTACAGAAGTATACGAAAAATCCAACATAAACAATAAGATAGAGGAGATCATTTTAATATATATCACTAGCTGCACTCTGTAATTTTACCCTGGTAGCTATCAACACGGTAATAATGATGATGATGAATCAGTTCACTCATTTAGTCGTGCAAAAAGTAACAACCATACAGAGAAAACCTACATGTCTGAGAGTTCTCAATGATCTTGAAGATGTGTGAAGTTTGCCAACCCGCACTTGGCCAGCGTGGCAGACTATGGCCTAACCCTTCTCACAATGAGAAGATAGCCCGTTCCCAGCAGTGGGACAGTTTGTACAAACAGGGCTGATAAAAAAAAAAAAATACAGAGAGACAGAGTCAATTTCGCTGTTATGATATTAGCACCCCAGCACAAACGTTTAAACGAGCAATCTCGGAAACGGCTGCAACGATTTTAATGAAATTTGGTTTGCATGTAGTTTAGGAGACGATAAATCGATCTTGCTAGGTTTCATTTTTAGTGAACCCGGGTTTGTTCGTATTTTTAGTCCTAAAAATCCGAGTGGAGCTCGGAAGCCCAAGTACTAATAATACTAACCCCGCGGCCCCGGCACTACATTCGTAATTTTACTGTCGGAACAGGTTTTTTTTTACTGTTAAGTAAACTTCAATTTTGAAGGCACATAAATTAGTAACCGACACTTCTAGTCATAATGATCTTCTGAGGCGACGTAAAACGAAGTTAACTTCCTAATTACCTTCCTAAGTATTATCAAAACAATTTGAATTAAGTTTGCGTTCAATAACAATTTAATTAATCAAACACGGTTAATAACTTCCTGTCAGGTATCTAATGAAATTTTAACAATGTCTTCACGGCTCCGCAATATTTTATCTTTAAACAAATTGAGAAAACGTGTTCTGCGAAATTAAGACGAACTTGAAATATCTCCGCATCTTATGAAATAGAAAAGTTTGTTGCCTCCGCGGTTAGAACGCAAAGTAATATTGACTTGATTGTAAAATATGCTTAGTTCACCTACATTTACCCTGTTTCGTAATAATATTAGTAATATTTTTACTATATAAATATAATAAGTATTAATAATAAACATAAGTTTTAGCTGGTATTATATTTAGAATAATAAGACAATGTTTAAAATATGTAATAACATTTATGTGATGATAACATTTATTATTATGTGGTAGTTTGTGTGTAAATACACCAACCGTTTCTGCCCTGGTGCCGGGCCACTTTAATACGGCATCCCCTGCCTGACTACGGGATTACTAATAGTAGTCTTTTATAATAGGTCTTATGTTGGTTGAGATTAGGTGGGACTCTCACATATTACTCAAAATGTAATATGGGTGGTCACGTAGAATAGCTCCCGCGGTTGGAAGCCTAGCAGGATGACACTCTAAAGGAAGTCGAAGAACTGAGGGTTATGGTATGCGTTCATCAGAAGAACGCGGAGTCTTCTGTTTAGCATTAAGGCTGACCACCGAGAGGGCTTTAGTTGGTACAATCGCACATAACTCAGTTGTAACTCCATTATACAATGCAGGCGGGTATCGGTTAGTACGGAGATTAGTTCCCACAGTTAGTACGGAGACTTATTCCCACAGTTAGTACGGAGACTTATTCCCACAGTTAGTACGGAGACTACTTAGTTCCCACAGTCAAACCGTTTTTACGGTTTTGTGGGGCATTGCTTAATTCATTTGTTAACTTTGTTTGTAATAAATAAATGAATAAATAAATATTTCGACGAATTCTCCCTTGAAAAAAGACACACTAAACGTAATAATCTTTTAGTGTATATTTTTTCTGTTTATGATTGTTAATTTTAGATACATATATATATATTTTCTAAATTGAGAAATTTGAAAAAAGGACGTACTATAGAATCTTGCATGACAATTTACCATTTTATATATTTTAAATAATTTTTTTTATTCAATAAAAACTAAACGCCTTAATCGAACCAAAAATGTACAAACTCTGTAGATGCTTATATTACTAAAAAAATATTTTTTAAATATTAAAATTGTGTAAACAAAATGTCCAGTAGGAATTGATGACAATATATTATCGGTTTTCCAATCAATTTTAACGGCAATAATTTTAGAACAATACGACGCGTTGTCCGATCAGTCTTTTCCTACTAATCATGTCTAGGAAAGAGAAGGGACGATCCTTTCTAAATAACTGTCATAATGTGTAGACACTACCTATATTAAGGAGTCTCGATAATTGCAAGTTTAAAAAAACAGCCTTAAGTTTTTGCAGTAATTTAGTAGAAACCGTTCTCATTAACACACTAACAAACTAGCTGACAAATGTAACACCGACTTTACTTAAACAAACACGTCGTGATTAAGCAACAAACATCCGAATTCTAAATAAGTTAGGGTGCATAATAAAATTAGATTCTCGGGAAGAGCGAGTCACAGTCGAAACTAATTCAGCTGTAACCATGGAGTGCTTAAACGAATTAAAATAGGCGGCGTTGTTCAAAAGCTGCGTCACACGTGCAATAGTTTGCCAAATTTCAACGTAAGTTACCCTACAGATACTACAGATCCAGACCTGTTAACAGTAAGGTTACTATGACTGAGTGGAATTTGTCGGAAGCCTTTTTTGGTCATATGATTTTTTTCGAAAAATATCTAGCTTCATTCTAATGAAATTGGGATTGAGCTCTTTAAAAGTCCTTACCTTAGTGGCTAGGTTCTGCGTATTGTCAGAAGGCGCCAAGAATTACATAGGACTGCCCCAACAATGACATGATTGTGAAATTTGTCATGATTGTGAAATATTTATAGAATCAGAGCGAAGCTCCAGATTATATTGTATTGTGTGTGTGTATATTCACAGCTTGGAATCGTTCTGAACTGAACACACTAGTATCGGCATAAATTCAAAGTTTTGTTTTTCCGGAACTGTTTTACTCTGAGCAATCAACGAACGAACATTGAATCGATGCATTGAACTGATTTTTTAACAGTGCAATACTTACTTATGTGTGAGTGTATCGTAAGCTAATATTGTAAAATTTATCAAAACGCAATGTCAGTGTGTTTTGTGAAATAAATTATTTTGTCTAATAAAATTGCATTAAATTTATCCAGAATTCCATCTTATGACATTAGGTTGGCAAGACTTGACAGGAATATTGTACTCCTAAGCGCTCGCGTTTCGAAAATTAATTTGCAAAAACCCGTTTTGTTTGACCTAATCTTTTCGTATGTCCCATACTGTTTGGTTACTATGTCATCCTGTTCTGCATAACTAAGCAGTTCGACTAAACTGAAGCTACTGAAACTTAGCTTCTTGCTTCTTGTGTCGCGAGGCATTCATTTGTTCCATTAAGTGGCGACTCGCGAGTCGCTTTGAAATGCTGTTAATTTCAAAGACAAATGCTTCATTGTCCAATAGTTATGCAACATCTGCCTTCTTTATAGCTCTATGCAAAGTTTGTTTATTCTTTTTATTACTCGGAATTATAAGATTAGTAATGTTAGTTGCTGCATAATTATAACGCTTATATGCCTATTTTTGCCAACTAAACTCGGCATGTTTATATGAAATGTAGCTGGCGCGTGGAATTCTGTTGAAATAGTTGTGTTTACTAGAGGGTTTATATTTAAACTGAGACTTGCGGCCTGGCTGCAAGTAAGAAAATAGTTCAAAGTTTCTAACTGACCTCATGATACGAGGAAGAAGTATTCGAACATAGAACCTGTATTCGAATTTTTTTAATGTATACTCGTTAATTTCACCATCTATTGTGGACCGATTTTGAACATTTAATTTTTGCACTGGATTCCTTATGGCTTCTTAGTAGTTCCATATTTTTTATCATTTTGCTTCATTAGTTTAGTTACTATCTCCTATTAAATGATTATTTTGTACGATAATGTACTGATTGTATAAGTTTTTTGAAATTATAATATTTTAAAATAAATTAACGTGGTTCTTATTGGTATTTATTTATATAGTCTATGAGTTGACCTCCTATCAATGCAAGGCAAGCTAACATTTTGTACATTTTATCCTCTAATAACAGTCAAATGTAGCGTCAAATGGTCTCATGGTCTTGGATATCGCTGTTCACTCCGTAAGAGAAAATACATAGGAATGATCTCATGTATGTATGTAAAAGTTGATCTTAGAACATTTTATAAGCTTTTTACTGCTAAAATAAATCACTGTTCTATCTAGATCTGCTAGTATCCGGTGCATAGCCTCTCTCAAGTGTTCCAACACTCTTGAACAAACTTCCGCCCAAGATCAGATACGGCGGCGTGAACGTGTTAACATGAGGAAACCCTATCCACCCACATTTCTTTTGATCCATTTTTCACTTCAGTACGCCCGTAACGAATTTTATTTTTACTGCCCTTTCCAATTACGAGCTACAAAGTTTACGCGTTACCTGGAGAATAATAAAAACCTTTATCATCACAGATTCGGGGATTTTCAATTAAACTTTTACGTAATCGCCATTTTGTTTAATACATCGGTCTCGAAACTTTGCGGGGATTGAAAAGTTGAGCCGGTCTAATCAAATACTTTTCTTTGGACTTAGTCATGGTTTGACGTTCGATTTATGATTGAATTATGCTCTGATACTTTTTGTAACTTAAATCTTTTTAACAATGTTATCTGTTATATCGGATATAACTCTGAGATTTGTGTAATGAGATCCGAAAAAATTACCCATGAATCATGTAATATATTATAATCATCATCATCATCATCTCAGCCATAAGAAGTCCACTGCTGGACATAGGCCTCCTCCATGGATTTCCAAAAAGACCGATTGGAAGCGTAATGTAATATATACTAGTCATAAAATAATTGATGTAGGTCATTAAAAATTTTTCAAGTATTTATTTATTTATTTAAAGATTGACTTTATTACACATTGTCAATAGTCATTCTAGACCTTAATGGCCTAACCCAAAATATTTAACATACCTACACAACATGGTCAGTTTAAAGTATAAACGTTAATTGTAGTACTTGTTATTTGCACGAATAATTCAGCGATAAGATTATGTAGATGTAACATAATCTTATCACTGAAAATATATATATATTTAATACGCCTGAAGCTAGTTATTTTGTTCTATAGAATAAAATTACATCACTTTTCTTTAATATTATTTTATAGATATCGTTAAATTAAAACTTAAAAATGGGTCAGTTGATATGTTTGCATTTGCACACATTGTTTATTCTAAATTCTAATATATAACCATTTACATTATACCAAACCAAGCTAATTAAAATAAAGCCTTTTTCAATATTGGTTGAACCAAAACAGATTGGGTAGATACAGCAATTTCCTACGCAATTGGGTTTTGACCAACACATAAAGTTTATGGCACTCCGTTATATCCGAAGCTTAACTTTATAGCTTGCATCTCGTTATAAATGGAAGGAATGAAATTTGTATACGGCAACATATTTTGCAGACATAACATTGTACTATAAGAATTGCAGCGATGAAAAAGCTTAGGTTATTTTATAATTAGGTACTAGAAAATAATAGTCTACCACGTTGGCAAGTGCGGGTTGGCCTGATCGGGGAATATTAAATTACTAACTATCAAATGTTTAATATCTTTATGTATGATTATTTTAACCGACTTCAAAAAGGGAGTAGTTCTAAATTCACAGAATATTTTTTATTTTTCATAAAAAAAAAAAATGAAATGAAAAAAGTCTATAGTAATTATCAAAAGCATATTATGTTTTTTCTTTCTCCTACTCCAGAGAAATTCGTTACTGGCAATTTCAGTAAATAATATTATATTAAATAAATATTCGAAGTCTGTGTAATGAAAATACCTTTACCAAAAATAGTGTGACGTAAAAAAACTCATTTCTGTTCTATTCAAATGAAATCTGAGTATTTCCATTCATTTCATTGGATTATACACTTGACTAAGTTGTTCAAATAAAACACAGAATAAAATTAAGTTTTGGCATGAAAATTTCTGCGCAAAAATCTAGAAATTGTAGCAGAGACCAAAGAAAAAGTCCTAAAACTAAATTTGAGTAAAGTAGAAAGTCGTGCTAGCAGTTTCTCTTTCAGCAGACATTTACATGAGCCAAACATGGGTACTATGTAACCCGTCCCGGAAAACCTGATTTTACGTAAAACTTGGTTTCCCATCCTTTTTCTTTCGGAAGCTGATAGTTTTTCTTTGACGTTACGTATGGAAGTTCTGATGTCATTACAGGAAGGTAGCACTATTTATTAGTATCCATTGGATTGGTTTGTGTGAAGGTTTATTTCAGCTTAGGATTAATTTAGGGTTAGAAGTAATGTAATGTAATAAAAAAGCATTTTTTTTTAATTATAAATAGCAAAGGGACCCTAATATTAATCTAAGGATTTTAATACAGGGGGGTTTTTTTTTTTTTTTTATCTTACTTTTTGTTTACAAATTTTATATAATTATATTATTTACTTACACATGTTTATCTAATCTATTGCATTCTTGTTGTTGTATTATTAATTGTACTTGATATAAGTACAATTAAGAATACAACTTACATATATACTTAAGTTTACTTACATACCCTACATTTATTTTTCTGATCTACATTTATAACACTGACCTAATTTCCTATTACATTTTTAAATATCTATACTTTAAATTTTTGCTGACCCATAATTTTATATTACATTACATTACTTTTAACCCTAATCGTTTGAGTAATATTTTAAGTGATTAAAATATTTTTATTTATTTCTTCTCTAATGGATAAAATTATAAATCATCGGTAATTCTCATCACCGTTACAAGGTCTATCAAGCGATATACAGCGAGTCCACACGGCGCGTTGCGTCGTCGCAACGCAAATATTCGGCCACACGGGCGCTGCGCCATCGCAGCGTTACTACAACGCAGTCGTGACGTTCCGTCGTCCCAGCGGTGACGCCGAAACGTCACGACTGAAAAAGCGAAATGAGCTTGCGTATTTCCTCCCTCCCTATCAACGCACAAACAACTGAGCGCTGCCGTTCCGGCGTCGCAATGAGTACACCCCCGTCCGCTTCGTCTCGGGGCTGCAGTTCAGTCGTGTGTGCGCTGCGTCGACGCAACGCGCCGTGTGAACACTATGATTATTAGTATGTAAAACGACAGAGCGACAGACGCAACGCGCCGTGTGGACCGGCCCTTACATGTTGGATATTTCAAAAACTCAAACTTTTCTTGCGGATTCTAACAGTAGAATTTATTTAGTATGTGACTTTTTTCCGATAGATTATCTGGATGTCATTAAGTCGTGAGTAAATCGGTTTCTTCTAGGTAAGCAGGCTCCATTGTAAAACGAATCAACGCTTAACATCAGGTGAATTGGCGGTCAAACGCAAGTCTAATAAACATTTATTGAAACAAAAAACATGAAACAGAGTATAGAAAACATAAACACAAATGAAAAACGAACTTATATTTTTTTGTTATTTTGCCTTTTTGTTGTTTTTATGAATATAAAAAAATATGCTTTGCATCTCATTTTAGTCTGTGCCGTCTTTAAACATAGATAAAACAATCCGTCTAATGATATAGACCTAGACATATATTTATTTATGACTAAAACAGCCGCAACATATAAACATACAAAAATAAATAAAAACTACAGTCGTTTTTGTCACAAACCGGTTCCAACTCAGCATTAGCTGGTTCAACTAACCAGCGCTGGTCTTCCGTTGGGACCCACTTATCTTGGGACTATTATATAATATAAATTTTTTCGGTCTTACAGTAATTAGTAAATAAATATTGAATAAACATAGCCCTTTTTTTGAAAATCAGGTAAGAATCAATTATGCTGAAGTATAGAAAATCATAAAAAAATTAAAAACCACACCGGCCACACGTCGCTTAACATCAGGCGAGTTGGTGGTCAATCGTAGATCTATAGGATATATAAAAAAAAAAAAGTTTTAATTTCTAAATATAACTTCAAAATTGAAGCAAGCAATTTTGAAGTTATATTTCCTACAAGAAACTCGGGCAACAACTGGCTTGATAAATGTGTGTGTGACCATATACGTCAGATCAATGTGGTAGAAAACCCAAGGATACCCCGCGGCCCTCGTTCCGGATACGTCATTTGTCAGGGAAACCTCAAGAGCCAGATAAAATGGACGGATTCCGAGCTGGTGAATGAGCGAAGCGGCTCTTACATTTTCCCCTCATGTTTTAGAATAAGACCTAGTCTGTGTACGTGACTGCTGAGATAAAGCTGCACCTAATTTTTATGTAATTTGACAGATTCCGTCTGAGAAAAGTTGACACAGGATATTGGCCCTTTTGTCTTGATTTTGCGGGTGCGGTCTAAGGTAGCCAAAATGATACACTTAGTGTTGTGATAGTTATCACACTAAAAAACCATATCACTGGCTAGAGAAAAACCGTGAACATTATTTAAGGTGTGGCAAAATAAATGAACTGTTTTTGTAAAAAATCCATTAACAAAATAAAATGTATTCACAAAATAACAAAAATATCTGAAATCTTGAGTGATAAGCACATTGCACTGCCACACAACTTTGTGTGGTTAATTTACTACGCTCATCCGTCTATTACTGTATGGTATGGATTGGTCTACAGTTTTGGGTGGAATGGGGAAAGTAAGTTTTGGGTAAATATTTAATTTATGTCTTTATTTCAAACTTTGAACTATAGTTTAAAAAAACCGAAATACTGATATGAAAATGCATAATTTTGTTTTATACATAAATTAAACTTCTCACAAAAACTACTATAATATGTACCTAAATCCTAAAATATATTTGATTTAGATTGCTAATTTTACTTCTTATGTACTAGATTTATAACTTGCATGCTTTAAGTATATGTATAATTTGTAACTCTTAATTTTACTGTAAATATTTTGGAAACAAACAATTAATGATTAATTATTAAATCTATTTTGATCAAATCTCTTTGGGACTAATTTATAAGTAATAATTTATTACTAATTTATTACTCCTTTCAACAAAAAAAATATTGGCGTTATTTATAACAAACATAAGAATACTTCTTTCCATTCTAATAACCATATAATAATTTCCAACCCATTCTAATATTTTTTGTGTTTAATATAGTTATTATTAGGGTTTCGTACCCAAAGGGTAAAAACGGGACCCTATTACTGAGACTCCGCTGTCTGTCCGTCTGTCAACAGGCTGTATCTCATAAACCGTGATAGTTAGAGAGTTGAAATTTTCACAGATGATGTGTTTCTGTTGCCGCTATAACAACAAATACAAAAAAAAATAGAATAAAATAAATATTTAAGGGGGCTCCCATACAACAAACGTGATTTTTTTGCTCGATATTGATTAAGAGGTAGACCGTTGAGATATTAACTGAATATTGAGTTATATTATTCACTTTAAAAATAAGTAATTAAATTAAAATAAAATTAATATTTAATCCCATACAGCAAACATGATTTTTTTGCCGTTTTTATAGACAATGGTACGGAACCCTTCGTGCGCAAGTCGGACTCGCACTTGGCCGGTTTTTTTATTTTTATTCGTTTTACAGCTTCGTAGCGGGAAACGGCGTGATCTCCGTGATAGCCGAGATATCACAAGCTTCGCCAATCCGGTAACAATACGGTAAACTTAAAACTATTTCTCATCTTAAAATTCGAAACTGCTCAGATATTCTATATATAAATAGCTTATTGCTTCCATACAGGGTAACACCGAATAGTAAATTTCCCCAATATCTGCGGTACACGGGACTCGCTTCTACTCCTGACCTAACATTTATTATGTTGTGGCTCCATACACTTCGTTATTGTTCCCTGCCTGCATTTTATACGCCAGTATTGCCAGTGCGAACAGTAAAATAAAGTTTTTATACTGCGTACGTGAATATAACTTTGCCGCCAGCTTTGCGTAATCAAAATTTTAATGTGCAACTTGATCGTCAATAATATGTTTCGCTTTAACAGCTATGTGTATGAATACACACCAGTTCGTCAATGAAAAGTGCAAATAGTTTCGTATAAAAGTATTTTTATTTAAAGATAAATAAAATACCCGACTGCATCAGCGCGATTTTCAACCGACTTCAACAATGGAATCGACGAAGACAATCAAAGACATCGATCTTTTGACCAATTAATGTCATGAGTTTTTCCGGTTAAAATTAAATGATATATAGGTTTTTTATTCTGCTAGTTTTTTTTGTAACAACTATTCCATCATGAATCATTTTGATCATTATTTAAATCATTTTAAAGATATCATAATGTTGTAATTTTTTTTTATGTAGATACCTCACATAGTCTTAAAACATTGTTTTTCATTTGTTTTATGTTATTAAATTTTACAAATTTTATGAATCCAAATATGTCTCTGCTTATCAAGTAACATAGATTTATTAGTCAATAACAATGCCCAACAAAATTCGTACCAACACATGAATTCACGACAAATTACAACCACCGATTTAGGACACTCATCCACCGGATACAATTCTGTAGCTAGGAGTTGTCTGACAAGACTATTGTGGAACTAATTTCAAAAAGTAATTAAGCTAACACAATGTCTTGCTGCCCCTAATTTCAATCGTTTTGGAAAGGGAAATGTGCTACTAGAATATTCATCAGAGAACAATAAATTCGAGTTATATTTGCGTTTGGGTACAGGCGGGTCCACACCGGGAGTATTTGCCTGTAATTTAACGATACAAGAATCAATTCAAATTCAAAATAATTTAATTCAGGCAAATTACCTATACACAAAGATTAATTTTAACAATAACAATTAAACATACAATTAGAATCAGCCAGATGTTCCGACATAATAAATATCCTTCAAATCAAAATAAGTAAATAATGTCACGGTGCTAATTAATAATATCAGTACAGATATAATAATACAATTTGTCAGTCATAAGTTTACATAATAAAATAATAATAATAATATAAAATAAAATGTCAAATATAAATAAAAGCAAATGTCAATTAAATTCATATATCAAGTCATTAATAATCGGTTAATACTTTCTCTCTGGCATTGGTCCTGGCCGCAATCATTTTCAGGACGGTGTTGGAGCTGGCTCGCACTCTGCGCACCAAGGACGCGGCTCTCGACCGCATGGTTGCGTGAAAACAAGCCGTGTGTGCGTCCGCGAACATGCCTGAAGCGCTGCAGAATCGTGGCAGCCCCAACAACGTCCTAAATGCATTATTATACAGGACACGGAAGTCTCTGTATCTCCTTTTAGTGTAATCAGCCCACAGGCTACACGAGTAGAGGGATGTACAGTATGCTTTGAATAGTGTAACTTTAACCTCTGTTGAACAACGTGCAAACCTGCGGGCGATCGGGCAGGGACCTCCGTTCCCGCTTAATGTCCTCATTATCACTTAGGTCTGCAGTAACCAGGTGTCCTAAATATTTAAAACTCTTAACCCATTCCAAGGGAACTCCGTTCAATAAAACCGGAGGTATGTCTTGGGGACATTTCCCTTTTGACTCAAAAACCATACATTGGCTCTTATTTTTATTGTACAGTAATCCGTGGCCACAAGCGTACTCTTCGCATATCCGCAATAGCCTCCTCAGCCCACAAACGGATGCACTCAGCAGTACCATGTCGTCTGCGTAGCTTAAATTATTAACACAAACACCTTCAATATGGCAGCCGAAATGCTCACTGCTAAGCGCTGTAATTAATCTATTTATGTACAGGTTAAACAGGGTTGGAGAAGTTAATCCATCCTGTCTCACACCACTCTCGAGCCTATATGGATCTGACATTGTCCCCACCCATCTAACACTGTTGAGCTGATGCGCATACCAGAACTGGAATATGCTTACAAGTTTCAGTGGCAACCTGATGTCTTTAAGTTTCTGCCACAACAGGTCATACGAAACCAGGTCAAAGGCTTTGGGGAGGCTTATGTATCTATTTAACTGTGTGTTAAGCAAACCGTCAAATAATTTCGCTATGACCGTAGCTAGAGATATAAGCCTGTAGTTATTCTTATCGGCAAGGTCACCCGTCTTAGTTTTCACTACAGTCTTCATGAAGTCAGGCGGCAAGTACGAATGGCTCACACACAACGAGTAGAACATAGCTAGTACTCTTGAAATATGTGGTCCAGCATACTGCAAGTGCTCAATGCTGAGTCCATCGTATCCAGGGGACTTAGCTTTTGACATACGCGTTATGGTTTCGGTTACATCTTTCGCTAAAAAGGTAGTCCCTACTGCATGGCTGTTCATGTCAGCATTGAGCACCTCCCTCGCCGGGCCTAAAAGAGATTTCACTGAAAAATGATTTTTAAAAACATTCGCTATCTCCTTAGGGTCATTGATGCCATCAACGCTCACTGGAAGGCTAGGTTGTATATTTTCTTTGCTGGTTGCCTGCCAAAAACTACGAAACTCTCCCATAGATTGTTTCTTAGCAATATAATCCATTCTGATTTGAACTTGATTGTTTTGACGCCATTTAGGTTTAGCTTTAAACAGTCTTCTATTATCGCTAATTTCCTGAAACACATAGCCTGATTTGGGCCTCCCGCATAGCACCCATTCTTTGAACTTCGACCTGGCTAACCTGTGAGCATCACTGACATGTCTATTCCATCCCATAATATGTGAACATTTCCGCGTTTCCGCGAGCTACTGCCCCCTCTAGTTGTCGCCTCATGACAATATGAGCATTACTTCGCGATACTGCACTAGCTCACTGGCTGATGAGCATTAGCTGACAATGTACAATCAAATATTCGATAAAAGAATTATCACATACGGCTTTATTATAGTACAACATAGCATTATGTCACAATATATACATAATACTGCATCAGGACTGACAAGAATTCGCCTGTAATGCAACAATAAACGTAGTCGAATCTATTGTTTATACAAGTGCTGTTGCATTTATATTATAAATTGTATAACGGGTGCTACAAATTGTAACATAGTGTTACATTAAGGGTTGCGTTGCGAACAGTTATGTTACAGACGAACACTCCCGGTGTAGAACCACCTTAAAATATTTGGAGGAAATTAAATCAATGTAAGGTTTGTAGTGTCACAGCTCCTGTCAAAATTGGTTCAGTAATAAAGATACAACTACTTCGCAGCCTCCTTACGGAGGTTTATTACTTTGTTATTATTATTCGTAATTGTTTTATTCAAAGGCTTCAAAGGGGAATATTTTACGGGCTACACGAAGCGAGATAAGTGTTAAATCGTTTTATTCAGGGGAATGTTAAACAATGTGGTAAAGGAGGCGGTTGTTTTTTTAATATTTATGCTTTAGGCAAGGAAGGAGTGTCCAAATTTTGTAAAAAAAAGTGCTTTAACCGTATCATGTGGGTATCAATTAAAACAGCTTCATTAGCACAAGCTAAAACAGGATTTTCAATGTTTTTACGATTCCTTACATACATATAATATACATTTTTCGGTTTACGAAGGAAAATATAAAAAAAATATAATTTTTCCCTTTTATCTACTTGTTTGTACGGAACCCTCGGTGGGTGAGTCTTACTCGCACTTGTCCGGTTATTTTATAATAATATGACATAATTACCTTCATCTGAGATACAATTTGAGCGTTACTTTAATATAAAGCCAATTAGGGATATTCAGCGTTTATACCGTAGGCCTATAAAGAGGCGCACAGTTAATGAGGGTATAAAAAGTTCCCTTTTCTGAGTTATTCCTTTGAATTTGCATTTTAATTGGAAAGAATACGTTACAGCTTTTGTGCACAACAGAATTTGTTCAGAGCGTGTGTCGTGAACTTCCGGTGAGAGTTCCGTTGCGCTTCCGTGTCACCCGTTTTATTGTCGGTGATTTTATTCTGAGCTTTTTTGAACACAACTATTCAGCGTTCATGTCGAGACTCGAGCTGTGATATTTATAACTTTGTAGGATTTAATAATCTCATGTTAAACAAGTATTTACTTAAAAAAACTTTTTAAGTTAAAGGATTTTAATGAAAAGAAAGATAATCATGTAGGTAATGTATTAACTGTATTTTACTAGAAAAGCCCTTTCATTTGATACCCATATTGTGGGGGTTGTGTTAAAATATGAAATCCGCCATTTTGTGGCGGCGGCCATCTTGGATTTACAATAATACAGAATATACTAAATTGTATTGTCATCAGGACTAAAAGTGTCTACCAAATTTCAGATCGATCCGTCAAACAAGGGGGTACAATTTCAATTACTAAATTTGACCCAAACAAATAAACAGGTCAAGCTAAATAAAACCGTTTAAAAATGAATAGAATAGGTGGGCCTCAAAATGAACATGGACAAAACGAAGGTTATGTCGAACGCCCATGTAGTGCCCACCCCAATATCTGTGGGGAACTTCACTCTTGAAGTTGTTGACGAATACGTCTACCTAGGACAAACGGTTCGATTAGGCAGGTCCAACTTTACGAGAGAGGTCAATCGTCGTATCCAACTCGGCTGGGCAGCGTTCGGGAAACTTAAAAGCGTCTTCTCGTCCAATATTCCCCAGTCCCTCAAGTCGAAAGCTTACAACCAGTGTGTGTTACCAGTGATGACATACGGCACTGAAACGTGGTCCCTAACTATGGGCCTTATAAGGAAACTCAAGGTCACGCAACGAGCTATGGAGAGGGCTATGCTCGGAGTCACTCTACGAGATCGAATCAGAAATGAAGAGATACGTAGACGTACAAAAGTCACCGATATAGCACAGCGGATTAGCAAGTTGAAGTGGCAGTGGGCAGGACACATAGCACGTAGAACTGATGGCCGATGGGGCCGAAAGGTTCTCGAGTGGAGACCACGTACCGGCAAGCGCAGCGTAGGAAGACCAGCCACGAGATGGACAGATGATCTCATACAAGTGGCGGGAAGACGCTGGATGCAAGCCGCTTCCAATCGGTCTTTTTGGAAATCCATGGAGGAGGCCTATGTCCAGCAGTGGACTTCTTATGGCTGAGATGATGATGATGATGATGAAAAATGAATAGATTTTTTATAAATGCAATGAGTAAAGCTTGCGACGACTATAAAATGAGTCTAAACTCAACAGATTGACCATTTCAGTGCCCCATTCTCTGTTTTCTGATAATTCATGAAACTTTCAAGGCTAGATTGAAAATATATCTTATAGACGACACTCTCCATCCTCGATCACACCGTCACTAAATATAAGGCGAGTTGGTGGTCAATCATATATATTTTTCGTATAAATAATGAAGATAATTAGCTTCCTTATCGGCAGTTCCATTATCTTGTCATCCCAAGTACTTAAACGAGAAATGCTAACGATGATTAAATATATAAACTCGATGCATTTACTATAGTATATAGAGTAAAAGCTTCAATTGTATGCATCAATCAGGAAATTTCAATGAAATTTTATAAAAATCATACATGAGATCATATTCATGTTACAATCTTGAGAGTGATACTATCCCCGATGACAATAAACAATTTATAAATATATATATAAAACCTATTTTATACAAAATTTCATTGAGTGTGGTTGAGAAATACGACCTGTATGCCAGTACTATCCAAACACACAAACAAACATCCGGGAAAATGAAAAAACAAATATGTCTGCATCGACTGGCAAAAGCCAGTATTATATACAAGACATATTTGTTCGCTTCGCTCGTTTAGTTAATAATGTAGGCATTACTTTTTATTGTTATCTATCGTTGACTACAGTTAGGTTATAAATAAAAGTGTACTCGTACTATGCTGTTTTCTATGGGTACATAAATCTAGTGTTATGCAGATTTATTTCAACAAATAGTTATGTGCATAAGTAGAACTCGCTCGTTAATAGTTCGATTTGTGATCGCAAGATGGCGTTAGGACAAACGACGATGACAAAACAACACCCACATAAAATAAATAAAAAATAACTTTGAGCCTTTCGCTTTGCACGCTCAAAAATGTATTTTTTGCTAAAATCCCGCCAATTTATGCAAGCATGTTATTTACTCTCACACGTTACGAACATTCTACTATAATCCAAGCAATTTCGCCCGAAACGCGTTACGACAATTGCCCAGTAAAGCAAACGAAGCACGATATAGATATTCAGATGAGCAAATATGCTATCACCATGAAAATACGCGGATGTTTTGGCAATTACGTACAATAAAAAATCAGTGTAAGCGTTCTAATGATTTGTGTGCATTTGTAAACGCTTTATCGTATTTTTTTGTGAAAGCTTGTCGTTTTTGCGCCCCGTTCAAATGCAGCATCATTGTAGACACCATTTTGTTTCCTGTCATTAATCCTGAGTAGCGCGTCTCGTTTGGGGAGCTTATCTTAATGGGTCGGGAACACGCAACACCATGTATATGCTTATGTTCGTGAATTTGAGTTAGTATATCTTTATATATCTTCTTGTCCTTGTTTCAATATAAATATGACCGGGGATGTTTGATGATTATGGAAATAGAATAGACAGAATATTACGCGTGCGAGTTAATTTTAAGTTGACTGCGTTACATAGATAGATAGATAACTCTTTACTAAAAGATGACAATACACAGAAAAAACCCGTAGAAAATATAATTATGACTAGACATTTAATTGGCGGTTTTATCGCTTAAAGAGATCTCATCCAGGCAATGCACGGATAAAGATAGTAGAAAGGTGGTAAGAAGGGTGTTATGTTTTTCGGGTGTACATATGTTTTTATTTCTATATAACCTCCTACAGCTTAAAAATCTAGATGTAGTGGTTATTAGCCAGATTTATTTGATGTGTGAGAAGTGATAGATTTGTTTACACTCCTCAAGTGCATAGACGATCTTATACATAGAAAAAAGAATAGTCTTTTATCTATGATCTTATACATGGCGGTAGAAAGACGTTGGATGTAAAGCGGCTTCGAACCGTTTTTTTTTAAATCTATGAAAGAGGCCTATGTCCAGCAGTAGACTTTTTGTAGTTAAAATGATGATGATGAATAAAGGACTATCAAATTACCAGCTTGGACCAGTGAATTAATTTAAATCATAATTAAAAATGTATTTAGGTGCAAAAATATTGAGAGTTTTTATAAAATTAAAAAAACCGGACCTGTGTGAGTCAGTAGATAAAAGGGGGGAATCATATTTTTTTTTATATTTTCCACCATAAACCGAAAAACATACATCGTAAAAACATTTAAAAACCTGTTTTAGCTTATGCTAATGAAGCTTTTTCATATGACTTCCCACATGTTACGGTTAATTCACTTAAACCGAGAAATTTTATTTTTCTCTCTGCAGCATGATATTATAGATTTGCGTATACGGTTTTATTTTCAACACGATACATTCACGCGTTCCCGAGACACATGTCTTGACTTGACTTTTCTTGACCCCCGACGGACGGACAGACGGACAGACGGACAATAAAGTGATCCTATAAGGGTTCCGTTTTTTCCTTTTGAGGTACGGAGCCCTAAAAACCCTAAAAACAAATTTAAACAAATTTTACGACACAGAAAATATTTTATCGTTCAGGGACTAAGCTGTAAAATATCACACCAAGCGCAAAAGTTACTCGACTAAAGTCGTTCTTGTGCAGTAAGATTTAAGCTTGCTTAAAATTCAATCAGTTCGTAGTTGACTACGGAGCCCTAAAGGCCAGTAAAATGTTAGGTATCGTTCACTTTGTCCGGTCGTTACTTACGATATAGACTTGTTTTATTATAAAAAAAATATTATAATACACCAAAATATGTTTGCGACGCCGAAAATAAAAAAGCAATCGACCAAACTTCTGGTAATTAATTATTTTATAACTTAGATAAAGTTTTTATAAGTGTTGAAGTTATAATTATGCAAATACTATTTTCTAACCAGCAAAGTGGTTTGTCCTTCCGAAATTGCGATCGACATAAACGAAGTGAAAAACTGCGAAAGATTTTTTCCTAGCATTAAAAACCAGTAAAACTTTTCAAATACTTGGGGGAATTTAATGAAAAAAGTTAGCGAAATCTCAATAAAAAATTGCACCCTTTGGAGTAGAAGGTTTGTGACAAACTTTATTCCAGAATAATTAATTGGGAGACCTCCACTTAATTTAGGACTATTTGGGACTCGCGATGAATGGACTTTTTGCGGTTTTGTGGATACTTCCTTCGAATAATGATTTAACTTTTCTCGACATTGTGTAGCCTTATACAAGAACTCTGTCGTACTTTATTAACACAAAAAGCGCTTGTCCCTTGCCTTACAAACTTTTACACAAATATTAGAATAGAATATATATATATATATATATATATATATATATATATATATATATATATATATATATATATATATATATATACCTCAATAATTACGATCCAAATTGTTGTACTTATCTGACATTACGAATTAACAAATATGCACATTGGATAATAGTAATTAGTAAATTCGAATGTACGACTTATTTTTGTACTCTTTTTCTGCAAGAACAGGCTGGCGCTTAGCCTCTAGCTCAGCAATTATTATTATTATTCATTTATTTCAGACATTGTGTCCATATACACTGAGATTACAAAATTATTAAATTTGATTACGTCGTAGTTTGATTACAAAATAAAATAATAAAAATACCAATATGTCATTCAAAAATATAAGAGTCAAGAATTACAATAAATTAGATAAAAATTAAAAGATGTCAAATGATGAAAAATAAATGTCAATAAATATTTTGAATGTCATTAGAATACACATAGTCACAACAAAAAAATAAATCATTTTAACCTAAACTTCGGCTTGGATCCGGAATGCTCAATATGCATCTTTGTCCAGTGTTGCATTATTGGACACTCCAAATCCATCCGGGAGGCGAACATTTGCAGGTAGGTATTGGAGCTGGCCCGCACGCGCCGCATCAGGGACGTAACTCGTTTGCGCATAATGGCTGGGAAGCCGTCTATCCGCGCATCCGTAAACATCCCCGATGCGCTGCACCAGCGAGGCAGCTTCATCACCGCCCTGAACGCGTTATTGTAAAGAACACGCAGAGCGTTATACGACTTTTTGGTGTGCTTGACCCATAGACTGCACGTGTAAAAGGACTGACAATACGCTCTAAAAAGTGTAACCTTAACTTGTTCAGTACACCGTGCAAACCTACGAGCCAGCATATTAGCCCGAACTGACAATGCTCTGCGCTCTCTCTCAATGTCCATATCATCCTCAAGCGTCTCAGTGACCCAATGTCCCAGGTATTTATAATATAGCGCTTTTCCAGGTGAAAATTGCAATTTGGATTGCACTGCCAACAATGTAAAATATGTTTGTAAAAAGCATATTTTACATTTTGGCAGTACTTATGCATGATAAAAGTTATTGTATACCTTTCGAGCTTACTTCTAAATATGAGTAATTTAGGTAACATACACATCTACTACAAAATCTACTACTACTAGAAAATATTTTGTGATTTAGGTGAACTTTTGCATTTGTAGGCAAAAAATCTATTGATAATCTATTGAATAATGTTTAATTCCCGACGCAAAAAGGTATGTGTTATAAGTTTGACGTGTGTACCTATCTGTGTATGTATCTGTATAACTGTCTATCTGTGTCTATGTCTGTGGCATCGTAGCTCGCAAACGGATGGTCCGATTTTGATCTAGCTTTTTTGTCACCCCCGACAAAAAATATACAAGAATTTTGAGTTTTTTAAACTTATACTTGAAATATTATTATTTTAAATATTTATAATTTTCAAACTTTATCAATTACTCATGAAAACTTTATCGGAACTCATGATTTAAATTGTTTACAGTGATAGAAATAATTACTACTGCTAATAAATTGGTAGTAGTTCCAGAAGTAGAATTTAAAACTACATTGTAACGTGACTGAATTGTTAAAGCGTGTTAGCCACAGTATATTTAAATAAAGGTCTGAGTCAAAAGTATTCCTATCGGACAAGTATGTAGAAAACACTAATTAAAGTAAAAGAAGCAAAAGTCGTACCAGGATCGTAGCAAATGGATATAATACCTCTGCTTCGGATGACACGTTAAATTGTAGGCAAGCCAGGCCAGAGGCCTTTCGACGGCTTAATAACTCTGACACTAGGGACTCTGACAACAGTCTATACGAACTTACTTACTTATAATACTTCTGCTGACCCTAACGAGGTCAGGTGAAATTATCATAGTATAGGCTCAATGATCAAAATTACGATGAATATCTTATTTTATTAACAAAAATAATAAACTACATGAAACTTGAACTAATTATCTGTAAAGGATCGTACACGACCATATATCTATTTAACTATTTTATGAAGTTAATTTTAGTTCTATTTAAACGATTTAACTAATATAATTACAGTTTAAAAAACAAGAAAAATTAATTATACATTACTATCTACACATTAAGACTATTAAAAAAAAAACAATTTTTAACTGATTATCTTAAATTATTCTCCTTGACTAGCGATGCACTTATCCCGACGTTGATTCCAAGATTGAAAGCATTTCTGGTATGCATTTTTTGAAAGGGCTTTTAGCTGCTCTGTTGTGGCTCTTTCAATCTCGGAAATTGTGTCAAAACGCTTTTCTTGTATAAGTTATTTATTTTTGGGAAAGGCCAGAAGCTGTACGGTGATACATTTGGAAAATAAGGCGGATGTGGACGTAAACATTATTTTGTCAAAGAGTCGTGTATCATATTTGATTTGTGTTGTCATGACGTACTGTCGTGGTGAAGGAAAAATTGTGTGTCAAATACGACACACTACGCGAATATGACCTCACATTTTTGTTCTGGATACTGAAATCTGTCAGTTGCAGGTTGTGCAAATTTTGTATAGAATATTTCACCGAATTAAATTATTGAATTAATAATACTTCAAAGTGATAAAAAATTTGCAGCTCCTGAGCCCTGACATAAAATCATTGTCTCTACTGCAGTTTTTTATATATTTTTTTATTTAAATTTAATTTTTAACTCCACAGACACCGGGGTCCGTGACCTTTGTCAATTTTGCTAAATATTGATAATATACATACATTGTTACGGGAAGACAAGATTGACTTGTTTGACTGTAGTTTTTGACAATACCTTGTTGTTTAATGTAAAATGTTAAATATGTAATAAGGACATAATTATTCGTAGGATTAAGGAGCCTATTATAAATACAACAATGCACGTGAATTCGAATAGGTACAGTGATAAGATCACCCGAACAAGTGTGCATGAATTGCACGAATAAGAAAGAAGCGAAATCAGCTAGGACAAAGATATAGACAAATGAAGATAACGTAGGTACATACTGCACCGACTACAATTCAGTGAGATAAAGATGATGATGATGTTGTTTAAAATACATGATAAGTAATTCCCTCGCTTTCTTTCTTACATACTCGTACTTAGTTGACCTATGTCAAATACAAAATCTTAACTGACTTATATCAACAGTCTTAACTAGGGGTCACAGTAGGTATTATGATATAAGATGTAACATCCACTAAAAAGGATTTTAATCGCGATTAATGCCGCAAAACTAATAGCTAGTAAATACTATATACAAAGTATGAATATAAGGATTTATTCTAATAAATCTTACGCCCGTCTTCAAAGTGAACCAATTTTAGACAAACAGTATATTATTCTCTAAACTATTTGTTCTATATACTATAATGTACGGCCTTCGTTCCCGTTTCGAGTCCTAGTTGTGTCATAATACTAAATAGTTTACGCTATTATCCGACAATAACCATTCTCTATTCCGATACCTATTTGCAGACCTATTCCAATTTAGGTGTAATATTATTTCAGTGCTAAATTAAATACATGCCCGGTTGATGTCGACCCTTATGAGGCATGAGGTTAATTCTATTTTATTGTAAACATGTGTTGTGTATATAGGTCTTGATTTATTTGTATTGGGTTTGTACATATATGGAAGAAAGGTATAATATGATATTTGTTGTAAATATATACAACAACAAAAAAAATAACTAAAAAAAAAACAATATACACAACAACTGAACTGAACTGATTTTGATGAAACTTAGCTAATACTACTCTCTATCAAATCCTTTATCAAAGAATATAAAAACTAGATCAAAATTGGTCCATCTGCTTGAGAGCTACGATACCACAGACAGACACACATATACACAGAAACATACGCCAACACTTCTATTTTTTCGTCGGGGGTATAAATAAAATAGAATAGAATTCCAACTTTCATGTATTATAAAATATTATCTATCTATATTTGAAACTTAGACATCATTCTTTTTTAGGGTTCCGTACCCAAAGGGTAAAAACGGGACCCTATTACTAAGACTTCGCTGTCTGTCTGTCTGTCTGTCTGTCTGTCTGTCTGTCTGTCTGTCTGTCTGTCTGTCTGTCTGTCTGTCTGTCTGTCTGTCTCCAGGCTGTAACTCATAAACCGTGATAGCTAGAAAACTGAAATTTTCACAAATGATGTATTTCCGTTGCCGCTATAACAACAAATACTAAAAATTAAAAAAAAATAAATATTAAGGGGGGTCCCCATACAATAAACGTGTTTTTTTCGTATTTTTTTGCTCAATATTAAAAACGGTAACAGGTAGACGCTTCAAATTTTCACAGAATACTTACTTGTATATTACCTTTCAAAATAAATAATTAAATAACTATAAAGTAAATATTAAAGGGGGGCTCCCATACAACAAACGTAATTTTTAAGCAATTTTTACTCGATCTTAATTAACAGGTAGAAACTTGAATATTTGTAAGTAAATATTTAGAAATATATTAACTATAAAAATTAATACCTAATCTAATACATAAAAACTCACAAAATGAAAATAATCCGTGCATCTAAACGCGGTGCGAGCGCCGCGCCGCGGTGTGGTGGTGGCGCGAACGCGCGGGTAGCGGGGGAGGTAACATCACGGAGCGAGCCATAGCCGCGCGTTACGCGCGTATTCGCGCGAGCGTCGTCATGCTGCCCGGATGTGTATCGAAAACCTACCTATAAGTTTGCAATTTACTACTTGGAATTTCGTTGATTTCTCGTTATTTTATAAACAGAACTAAACTTTTTAGTATTATAGATGATAGTACGGAACCCTTCGTGCGCGAGTCCGACTCGCACTTGGCCGATTATTTTAAATATATAACGAATTTATTTGTCAGTTTTGTAGTTTAAGGCCGCTTGTAGACATCCGGGTTTTTCACCGGATTCGCAGTGGAGTATGGTTTATAATGAGTGTGTGTAGACGCACCGGACATTGGTCCGGCGAATTTTCGCCGAACCATATGCCACCGCGCATCCGGTGAAAAAAAACAGACGTGTACAAGCGCTCTAAGTCGTTTTTCAGGTATATTCCTGTATTCTAAAAAGGAAGTTTTCCTTTGACTTGACCGTGACATGCCCAAAGTGCCAAGTTGACGTTGTGGGGTCACGTCAGATTTGAGTCGTGAGTTTCCCGGAATAAGTTGAGGAACATTATTTTGATTTCATGTACTTAATTTTAAAGTTTAAATTGTATTGGATATACCCCGCGGTACAAAGGAACCTTTTTTCTGCATAAAATATGCATGACGTTCGTTAATCCTATGTAATTTACCTCTATTCAAAATTTCATCCGTTCAACCGTTTTAACGTGAAGAAGAGAAGAAATACAGCAACAGTTGCATTTTTTTTGCTAAAATATGCCTCCTGAACTATCCTTGTGAAGCTAATTAAAAATAATACATAATTTCAAAAAAAAAGCTCATTCATATATTCTAGCTATAAAATAACAATCAAGAACCATAAAAATATGAGATAACACGAAAGCGGAATGATACGATAGTCCAATATTTTTTTTATAACATCGACCGCTGAATCGGGATCAGTTAATTCCCTACAAAAATACAGCAGCAATTTGAAATGCGTCTATTTCGTGGATAGCATATCAACATTTTCACAGGTCGGATCAGATTTTTTTTGAAAATACCTACATTTACTACTTGACTTACAAATATGTTAGCTTTTGAAAAAATGAAAATGAAAAACGAAAATATTTTTATTTACAGAAAAACGTACATAGCCAAAAAATAAGCGCCTGTTGGTTGCCTTACTAGGCGGAGCCTGTATCAAGGCAACCTGTATTCCTGATTACAAATAAGACAGTTTTCAAATAATTACAAATAGGTTATTTAAAAATACTAGTCATATTATTTATATACATCCACTATAGGCTTAAAAGCAACTTAATAGTTAAAAATAAGCATTTGTGTCCATTAAAATGATTTTAAAAATTATGTTTTCATGTTATATATTTAGTACCTGTATTGCATGATAGGGTAAATCCTAGACTTGCTATTTCATTAATAATATGCTATGCTTAATGCTATTTACTTGCTATTTACTTGCTATTGTATCTTTCTCAAAATGTTTTCTGTGTCATTGTATGATAGGGGATTTCAACCATTTTAGTATTGTATGTTTTGCCTCATTAGCTTTTTTATTCTTAATATCGCAGAACTTTGTGATTATATTGTAGATGTAAACGTTAATAAAGTCACCAAAACGCTGAGAAAACCTTGTTTTGACGCTGGGGATTGGTATTTTGTATATACGGCGGCTAGCAATTAAATCGTAGTCAGGATCTGATAACACTGGCTTATGCACCTTTAGCGCAGTTTTAAGAATGAAGAGTTGGCACACAGTCAGTACTCCAGCCTCTTCATATACACTAGTTGTAGGATGCAAGTATGGTTTCCGGAGCATTACCTTTAAGACGGACCTTTGCGCTCTTTCGACCTGTAACATGTAGGTTTTACCAGCACTACCCCAGCATGCGATACAGTATGTTAATAAGGACTGGCATAGTGCATAGTAGACCCCAGTCAAGGCTTGCACGCAGGCCATATCACGTAGATTTTTTACAATATTTATGACTTTTCGAACACGAGCCAATAAGTGGTCTATGTGAGTTCTAAACGTGAGTTTTTCATCTATTTGTACACCCAGGTATTTTATAACTAATGTGCGGGTTAATAAGTCACAGGAACAGGATGCCGGCAGCTGACAAGAGTGAATTTTTATATCAGTAGCCGTTTCAGGTGCTGATGCAGCAGTTTTGTGGAAACATATGTACGTACTTTTCTTGGTATTTAGTGTAAGTAAATTTTGTTGTAGCCAAAGAGAGATCCTTGTCATACCTTGCTCAGCCACAGAGGAAACCCTAGGCCACGTTGGTCCATAGAATATTATCGCTGTATCATCAGCATAGCACAGGATGTCAGCATGTTCAATAGGGATTTTATGAATGTCATTGATATTTAATATGAACAAAGTGGGGCCCAAGATACTTCCCAGCGGCACTCCATAATAAATGTTTTGTAAGCTGCTGGTAGTCTGTCCTATTTTTACACACTGCCTCCGTTCCGTGAGGTAACTTCTAAACCAATTTAAGGCTACACCACGAATACCCAAGCCTTCTAGTTTTTTCAAGAGTATGGGAACGGAGACAGTGTCAAGCTTTAGCCAGGTCTTAAAATACATCAATACAACATTGTTTGTTATCTAAATGAGAAGATACAGTGGATGTAAGTAAGGTTACAACATCTTCTGTGCTTATTCCTGAACGGAATCCAAATTGATTTGGTGATATTAGGTCATTCATTTCAAGGTATTTAATAAGACGGTTGTTGACTATTTTTTCGAGCAATTTAGAAAAAGTTTCTAGTAAAGATATAGGCCTATAATTTTCTATAATTATAATTAATATATAATTCTATAATTTTCTCGCTGTGCCTCTGAGCCTAAGAGTACATGTACAGCACATTTATATAAAAATAAATTACAGTTTAAAAAACTAAAAAACAAGCTACACATCATTGTGATCAAAGTTCATTACAAGACTTTTCTAACAAATCCAAACACAGCTATGATACGATGTTCCATCATGAAGTTCTAGTTCATATCTTCCGGCTCCATCATCAGATCAGTTCGACAGTACCATATTATTGTATTGTCATCAGAACTACATACAGCTGCCCATTTTCATGACGCTACGATCCTTGGAAGATGGTTAATTAGTTACCTTAGATTTCATTACATAGTTACATACAGGTCGACCTAATAAAAGCGTGTTTAAAATTTAAAGTTATGTGAAATAAGCCTTTTCATAAATATCATAACATTCTTATAGAAAAAAAAAAACACATTTTCGTGTACTAATATTCCATTTTAAAAAGTCATTTTGCAACAAAAAGAGCGTAGTGTCAGACGGCATAATCGCATATATTGTAAATAGGCTCAGAGAATTTGCATCTTTTGCTAAACAAATTAAAATGTTGCTCCGTGTTCCTCATATTTTTCGTAAACTGGCCAATTTCGCGAAAAAGGAAAATGTGTACATTGCCTACAATTTGCTAAAGTATTTCCGTCGCCCAAATAAGTGGTTTACCAGTTTTCACAATATTTTCCGCGTGTCATAATTGGGTTAAAGGAGGAATATTTTCCTTGAGCACATTACGAAATTCTTGTCGCTGTTTGACGAACAACTTGCGTTACAAACGCAGAAAGTTTATGATTAAAACAAACGCTTGGGAAATACCGAGTTTTCATTATTCATAACAAATTAACACCTACCCGTGGAGGGTGAACCACACCAAGTTCTTTCTCCGGAACAAAAGTTTGAGAAACTTGCACAGGCTCTTCAAACTTTGGGAAACCTTACGTTTGAGTTTATAACCGGCTTCAGAGCAGGAAAAGGTTTTCAAATTCAATAATAATTATTCATTTCTTTTTAAGTAATTTTCATGAAATTATTTAATTTTTGCTGAAGAATTGAAGAAAATAGATTCTACATCCTAGAAAATTAATATCATCATCATAAATGCTTATTTTAGTAATTACTTTACTAAAAAAAAAACTATCATCTCAATTGTTTTCCTTAACAATGCCAAAGAAGCATTTTCAACAAGTGAACAATTTTCGTACGTAATAAAATATATTTTTTGAGTCGGAAAGAGTACCTGAGAAACCTTACATTGTATGTCTTTCTGGGTCGAGTTTATCTCAGTAAATAAATGCCTTTACTGCGGCTTATGTATCGGAGCTTACGACGTTTTTTAAGTGTCTGTCTCGGCTGACAGTAGGCCGCGCCTATTCCCGACAACACGGTTACAGATAAATCTACTCGAACGAGGTATATTTGTTAAAAGCAAGGAATTGTTTCGGTCCAAATAAGAGTAGCACAGCTCGCAACCCGACCAATTATTGTGAGCGTGCGAGGCAGTGACTATGGTTCGTACAATGAACTCAGTCAAGCCTGTGAGTAGTTAATATGTAAGTACTTATACGAGACTTAAAAGTTTTGCCTTTCGTCTTTGTAATTATCACGAAGCTGAGAAATTCATTAAACTAAAATATTACTCACTTTTTTAAACTATCACAGTCATTAATTAAAGCACTATTATTATTAACGGGATATTTACCGTGGTTCGCGTTAATTTTGAGCTCCCGATATCCCGTTAAAAATAAAAATAAAATATCCCGTAAATAATAAATAAATATCCCGTAAATAACAATAGTGCTTTAAAATATTATTATCATAGTTTGAAAAACTGAAACAACCGACTTTAAAATACATGTTTTTTAAAATATGGATGACATATTTTCTCTAGTTATTTTGTTTTAAAAATCTGTACTGAGCTTATTTTGATAAAATTTATTTGGGCGCAATTAGAAGGTAAGCGTATCTTAATCCGAAGAATATACAAAAAAATAAATTTTCCAATTTATATTCAGTTTACTTATAAATTACGAAGTTATGCGGTAACAAATATAAAAAAGTAAAACTGAACAGAGAACCTCCTATCGATCCTTTGTGAGGTCAGTTTAAAATAACAATAGAACCACAATCTCTAAGTAAAAAACAAAAACTATAAACTAGATATTTATATTAGTAATCAATGAGTCATTTATTCTAATTAAGATGTTATAAGCTATAACCCTTCAATAGTGTCTAATGCCAAGGGCATTTCTTATCACTTCACATTTCTTTCACTTCTTTTTTTTTTCATTTTGGTGTCGTGTAGTCAATTTGCGGATGCTTTGCAACGCAAAAACAATCAGCGCATTGAATTGGGTGCACAGACAATTGACTTGACTCTGACACTTACTCTCGGCAGCTGACGATCTTAATAAATATATGATAAGTCTGTTAAACAGATATTTACAGTCCTGTTAACTTAATTAATTGTTTTCTAAAGTTAAAATATTTGGTCGAAGCTATAATACTGTTAATATTGGTACAGAAGCTCAGCTTTCACGCCATAAATCTTGTAGGCCACCTTGGCCCTGATTTATTCACTCGATAATCTCGCCTTGTCCGGAACTTATCTCTTTGAAACTTCGATGCCTTCATAAAATGTATTTTGATGCTTTCATAAAATTGTATCAGCTTGGGGGAAATAAACTGTTTCTGTGTTGACTTTCCTGCGTGTATAACACGATATTTAAATATAAACAAGGCAAATACTTGACATGATCTATTTAAAAAAGCTTGTCTTAAACAAGTTTAAATCAAAATATCATAGTTTATTTCACATTTACATGATCTCATTCAGTAAACAAGTAACCTCAAAATAAACAATGTCATTTGGTTGGTATGAAATAAATTTCGCTAACTATGTCTAGACATAATTCGCTGCCATTGGCTAAGCCAACACTGCGCAACAAAGATAGCGATTGAAATATAGTAAGAGTAAGCGAAATGCATGTATTTATGATAGTTACGCAAAATCACTCATCACTTTCGGATTCAGATGGATTAGAAATTTCTCTCTTGTGGCTCTTATTATGTTATTACTACTATTCGGTCACAGACCGGACATCTCAATAATGGTAACCTGTCTATGATCCGAAATACATTTGTTTGAATCTTACTTGCCTGAATATGTTTCAAATAACTGTCTGATCCCTGATGTTTTATTTAGCGCGAGTTTCTGATTCCATAAGATTCATTTGCCCGAACAATTCTTAGGTAATGTTCGGTAGGTTTCTATTTTATTATACTAAGAAATCTTATTATTTACAAAGATACGGTTATCAGATAGTCTATTATTAAGTTAGGTTTATTAGGTCCGTTAGGTTTCTCTTAAATAAACACTTTCTTATTTCAAAGATTCGGTTATCAAACGAATTGTCAAATAAGGTTTCGGATATTTTTTTATAGTCTTTAATTTTTTTAGGGGAAATTATGTTTAGTATTTCATAATTGGGATAATAGACAGGTAGCATTCAATTTCTTTCTCCTGTAAAGTAGCGTAAGTGTAAGTTAATATAGAACTTCATAAATAAATAGCACTAAAGCTACAACCGCAAAAGCGGCAACGTTTCGCCGCTAATAATTTCGCACTTTAACCAAGTTGCCTGCAAACACGAACTTCGTCAAAGGGATTTGGTTAATTCAATTTCGGTGTTCAGCCGACGCCTTCTCGTGCTTAGCTTTAGGAAAATTTTGTGTAATATTTAATTTCAATAACATCTAAGGCTCGAAAGGATTACGGAATCTGGCGAAAGTTTGGGATTTCGCCTTACAAACTTGATTTAGGATTTTATAACTTTCGAGGAACACGCGTGTACTTGCATTTGTTTTACTTTCATTAAAATTCTCGCAAGTAAAATAATTTATACAACACGTGAATAAATATTAGGGTACGTGACACACAATTAACTTCAGTCTGTTTCACAATATTGTGTGTAATTAGATAAATCTGTACCACTGCAAATATGAAAGGCTGGTAATGAAACATAAACCATTTTACGCAAAACCCGGTTAGCTAATTTCACGAAATGTCCTTCCTTTTTCATTGGGAGCGTCATAAAGATCCTTGTAGACAAGCTTTAGCCGGGGACACATTAACCCGCACCCGTAATGCATTGTTATCATATTATTCAGTGACCCGGCAGCCTTGAAACCAGGGTCCTACTCGCAACA
Organism: Lycia hirtaria; assembly: GCA_947563715.1. NCBI lineage: Eukaryota > Metazoa > Arthropoda > Insecta > Lepidoptera > Geometridae > Lycia > Lycia hirtaria. The sequence continues at coordinate 41,184,568 of OX387377.1, read as the reverse complement.
GTTTCGCTGTCTGGGCATAACATGTTAATTTTTCTTTGTCTTGCCTGATAATTATTTCTAACTGTCTATGTACCACCATTTCTAAGGGTAGTTTAATTTAGAAAGGCTCTTTTTTGTTGAAACAATCTACGTTTTTAATAGTTTTATTTTCACCATCGGTATTATTGTTTTACGTTATTTACAAATGAAAATAATTTAATGTCCTTTTCATGTTTTGCAATGGGACAGTCGTAAGTGTCCCATTGCAAAACATAAAAGGGACATTAAATTATTTTCATAATACAAGGATAAGCACTTCTCTTTCCTCTCTCCATTTACAAGAAAACATATCTAGATACCATATTTAGTACATTTAAACAAAAATCTCACAACGTTTATATAAATTATGTATCAGATCTATCTTTTTAACCGACTTCCAAGAAAAAGGAGGCTATCAATTCGGTCTGTATGTTATTTTGTATCTTTGTTCACCGATTACTCAGCCAATTATCCATTGATTTTAAAGATTATTTTTGTATTTGGTAGGTCATATTTCAGAGGTAGTCCCACATAAATTTTATCAAAATCAATGTAGTACTTTGGTTTTTAAAACAAAATAACTGATCAAATATCATCCAAATGCCTGCAGAAAAGTGAACAGCAAGTCGTACGCGACTTGCTGTTCACTTTTCTATATGTATTTATTGTATTGCGTATTTTGAAGTCGGCGGTTTTTTTTTTTAGTTTTTTAAACTATAATTATTACAATTAGTTTCTAATAACAAAACTGTATTAATCAGTCAATTTGCTTGGAATCTATAAAGCCAAATCAAATAATATATTGCAAAAGTAAGAAAACACATATCATTTTTATTTTTCAATTTAAATTGTCAAATAGACATACAAATCTTTTATTGCCCCTTTATTTTCCTCGACGCGTCCCTGTTTTAAGCTCGCTAATGTAACTAATGAAACTCGGAATTATATCTAGAGACTTGTGGTAATCCTTCTACGCTGCGCGTACGTTATCTTTAGGGAGACGAACCGGAAGTGAAAGTAATAGGCCTTAGTGGGCAGGGGAAACATGAATACAGTTCAGCAATTGACATAAACTAGTGTTAGTTATGGAGGGATTTCCATATTCGCAGAGTTCGCTTACGAGAACTACACAAGTTAGTGATAGAAGCTTTATTACCAACAGTAAATATGTATGAATGAGAAATATGCACATAGTTTGGCTTGATTTTGGCTTAAGTTTTGGAGCAGATGATACATATAATAATATTATGGTAATTTTATAAGCGTATGCGTTTTTTTTTATTATACTTATAGTTTGGATGTGATTGTCATTTATATTTGGAATGTCAATTGAAATAAAAATAAATAAATATTTGTGGACATTTCACACAACGTCATCTAGCCCAAACTAAGCAAACCTTGTACTATGGAACTAGACGGCTGATAGAATACATATGTACTTTTTTGTTGTAAATATATACATATGATACATACAAACACCCAGACACAAATATTTTATCAGTGTGTATTGTCATCAAATTGTTATAGCTGTTAAAGTTTTGAGTGTATGATTTGTTTGATTCTTAGTTCCTAGTTCCTTCACACAAATATATCTGAACGGAATTGATTGAAATTTTAAATGTAAGTAGTTAGATCCCGCATAAAATGAATTAAGACTATATGAACGATAAAAGGTAAAATTGTGGTCTCAGTAAATAAAAATACATTTTTGCATTTAAAATTAAATAAACAAGAATGAATAAATTGGTAGACATTTCAGACAACATCATCTAGCCCAAACTAAGCAAAGCTTCTTCCTCTTGTACTCTAGTTTAAAAAAAATGTAAAGTTAGCTAAAAAAAAAAAAAAATATTAGTTTATAAAAGGCATGGACCCTGGAGTCTGTGATGCTCGATTTTTTTCAAATAAAAAAAAAAAAAAAAAAAAAACTAAGCAAAGCTTGTGCTTTAGAAACTAGATGGCTGATAGATTGGATATATACTTTTTTTGTAAATAAATACTTATGATACATAAAACATACAGACACAAAACAAACATCCATGCTCAATACACACAATTGTTTCCCCCTGGGTGGGGATCGAACCCACGAACCACAGCTTAGCAGATAACCAACCAACTGATCTGGAAGGCCAGTCAAATGATTTACAAAAGCCTGTATCTGTACCATAATCGTGTGCTATTTAATATGCATCATTTAATTAGCAAGTATAAACAGTATCGTACATGATGTGCTCTTTACTCTCTCATAGTTATTGGTTGATGTAATTATTCATTGGTAATTTAACGTTGACGTGATAGCATTATCATAAAAATTGGGTAAAATGTAGCAGCGTGCGTATGGATATATTGCACAGAAACCGTACATTGGCACTACATTGCGAAACGTGTCAAGAAGACTTTCGTCAACGAGTATCCTTTATTCCGACTGAGCTTCAAAGCTTAGAATATTGCCCCAAAATTGATAAATTTTTTTTATATAGTAATTTCTTTATTTTTTTTGAAACCTCGAAAAGTTTTTAAGTTGTTATGGGGAACTCTGTCAAAATCTCACTTAATTGTTTTGACAAAAAAACCACTCTGTTATTCATTCACCTCAGTGATATCATACAATAACTTTGTATTTGCAAGTGGCGTAAAAATATAAATATATACAAAAACAAGTTCACTAAACTATGTTTTTTACTCAATACTAATATTTTTTACTAAATAGATCAATAATTTGACTGGCCTTGTGGCCCAGTTGGTAGTGTGTTTACGTCTACCTGCTGAACTGAAAGGTCGTGCGTTCAATCCCCACCCAGGGCAAACATTTGTGTGATGAGCATGGATGTTTGTTCTGTGTCTGGGTGTTTCTATGTATCATATGTATATATTTACAAAAAAAAATATAATTATATGTATTCTATCAGCCATCTAGTTCCATAGTACAAGCTTTGCTTAGTTTGGGCTAGATGGTGTTGTGTGAAATGTCCACAAATATTTATTTATTTATTTTAATTTAAATAAATAATTTATTACTCGAAACAGTTTGACTTATTTCAAAGTCTTGTTTTGATTTTTTTGATCGGGACTATGCATATGTACAGAGACTTTATACACTTGTACAAAATTAGTATTCCGTTCAATAATAAACAAAAGTTTATAAACATAACAATACCGTAGCAGATGTCACTTCCAATTTCCGGTATCAAATTATCGAAAAATACCTATTTTCTGAGCGTAAGAATAAGACAAACATTGACGACAAAGCTCTACTCGGCTTCACCGGATTTCAATTCACACGTCGTTCTAATAAACTTTTTCACAGCACACGCCGTAGAATTCATTCAATTAACTTGCACCGGCTTCCTCCAATACCTTTTATTTTCACACGGCAGCCAGTAATTTAGAGGTTGCTGTTATTGGACTGGACTTAGCGAGTTCACTTCCAGAACTTCCGCAAGTATTAAGTGACACGTGGTATTAGTTTTTGTACACAATTTAATTAGGTTTCTACGAGTAATGTTTCATAGCGAAAATTACGTGAATTGTCATTTTTAACCCCCGACCCACAAAGAGCGTGTGTATTTATGTATATGTGTGTCTGTCTGTTAAATCGTAGTTCGCAAATGACTGGACCGATTTTGATCTAGATTCTAGCTATATTTCATCAAAGTCAGTTTTTGACGAGGTTTTTTGGGTTTCCTGAACTTATACTTGTTTTATATGAAAAACAAAATTAATTAAGTACGAATTTGACTCCTATAGCCCAGCTTTTACCTTTAAAAAGGCACTAACAAAATCTAAGTACTAAGTAGCGAGAAAATTAAAAGTTAGATACTTAAGTTATCTTTGACGATGCATTTATATCATCTATATGTTCAAACAAAAATAACAAACGAAACATTATTATTATTGGAACAGTGCCACGAAACAACCGATGGATCACAAAAAGGTCAACTCGTAAAATCTTAGTATGCAAAATAAATGCTCGGTCATGAAACTGGATTCAAACATGCTCTCTTAAAGAGCTCCTTTCAATATGAAGGGACTCGAAGGGACGCACCTGGCTCGAACGCATCAGAAACCATTTATCCCGCCGGAAGCCATTACATTTCTACATAATGGAGAGAGACGCAGCGAACCGTGCTGAGTATATGTGCCAACTGCCAAGACTCATCCCGACCTCTCTCTGCTCTGGAACTTGCATGAATAACACAGTTGTTCTCGGGGTGTCCTTGTATCGCTAAGTGTAGCATTAGTTTATTAGTAGGCTACTTGATACTGTTCTTTTAATGTGTTCTGTGTGCTTAACATTTGTGTGAGATAATAGCAATAATCCTGTTCTAGTACTTTGACTTTTCTTTGGTATGTTTTATTTATTTATTATTATTTATTTATTTAATTAACTAAAACGGTATTCACCAATTACATTATCTAATATACATATTAAGTTTCCGGCAGCCTAGTGGTGAGACCGTCTGACTTGCGATCCGCAGGTCCTGGGTTCTAATCCCACGGCACGCACCTCTGTCTTTTCGAAGTTATGTGCGTATTGTTGATTGCCGCCAACTTCAAACGGTGAAGGAAAACATCGTGAGGAAACCTACATGTCTGAGAGTTCTCAATGATCTTGAAGATGTGTGAAGTCTGCCAACCCGCACTTGGCCAGCGTGGCAGACTATGGCCTAACCCTTCTCACATTGAGAAGATGGCCCGTTCCCAGCAGTGGGACAGTTTGTAAAAAACAGGGCTGATAAAAAAAAAATAAAAAAAAAAAAAAAAAATATACATATATCTTAGCTAAGTACTTAAAAAAACAATGTGAAACATCTGTTGGAGCGCTTTAGTAGTAAAACCAATTCGTATGCCGCGACGGAAAATGGCGTGACACGATTTTCTTATAACTCACGCTACATAGATATACCCAACTATATATGAACCCAACATGGGTTCACTGTTATATTTCGTAAAAAAATAATAAAACAGAAACCTAACCAAATAACTCTATTCGCGAATTTGAAACTGATGGCTAACAAATTTATGGAATCGGAAAATAAGGTCAAATAAAACACCTAGAATTCAATTCTATAACAGTTAATCACCATATTATTGATAGGACTTCATTCATAAAACCAGTATGTGACTAGTTCGAAGAGAGAAGAAAACAACTAAAGATTTTAGGAAAACTCCATTCGGGCTGAAAAACAAGCTTAGTTATTATAACGATGAAAATCATGCTACATAATTATCTATTAAACTGATATCATATACTCATACCAATATAAAATATTAAAATTGCTCGAAAATATAGGAAATTGTAAAGAAAGAAACGGTTCGGAAAAACATTACCGCTCGTAAGCGGTTGACAGATAAAACACTGTTTACTACTCCAGTTAAAATATTAGCCCGAAAATTCAGGTGAGCGCTGCCGCACACTTGACGCTTGTGGAACTTATTTTTACCCGACTGCTTAAAAAAAGTGGGTATGCGCGAGCGAGACGGACGATGGTCGAACTACGGACTTTTAATTTGTACCCAAGACAACCGTACCGTACCGTTCTTCTCGTAAATATTGGGCGTTACCGAAAAACGTTACTTAACTTTAACCAACGTCTTAAGTTCTCTGTCTTCTTTCCGCAAGTGACATAACGTGTCATCCAGAAGTTGACAAAATATGGTAAGCATTACAAGTAACGTTTTTCTTAAGTTATTAAGTAAGAGCTTGTGTGATTGCTTGTAAGATCTGTTCCAAAGAGGGGGTTTTTTTTTTTTTAAATTTATTGAAAATGATTCATCATAGCGATATTTTTTTTTAATATGTTGTTCAGTCAGATTTACGATGGACTTTCGTGTCAGAGTGTGAGTCCAAATTCTATGAGCTTGAATTTTACCCGGCTTCTTTTTGAATGAAAATGACATTTTAAATTCTAAAAAAAATTTGTAATTATATTCCTTTAAAATCGTCAAGTTTGCGCAGCGCACTACCGGAAAACTCACACGTGAGACGATTTCACGGGCGCCGGGCGTCGTGTAGGGCGGGCGGACGGAATCGCAAAACCAATGAGAACAATAAATTTCCTGCCGTGTTCAACTCACCGAGGGAGATTTAAGGCAGTCGATAAGCGAATGTTTTGTCGGCGGTTCCTGCGTCTTGAGCACACGATGTGGAGTTTGGAAAGCAGAAGGTAAACTTAATGGGAGGGAGCTTAAAAAAAAAATAAGTGTTCATTTCACATATCTGGAAAGCCTCCTTAGAGCCCAAGTTTTGGCAGTCTCCTTAACAAGCGTCCTTCTGCTCTTGGATTAAAGATTTCTTGAGAGAACGATCGCTTTCAAATTTTTTCAATTTCAAAATATCTTTATTCAAATTCAAATTTACTTATTAGTCAAGTAAAAATAAGATCGGTGACAACATAAAAGACACCTAAGTATATTGTTATTTGAATGTAATGTATGAATGTAGTGTTATGAAATGTGTTTATGTGTGTTTTGAAACACATTTGACACGATTTCATAATTATATTATAAGAGCAAATTTTGTTTCCTTTACATGCTCTAACGGCTGAACCGATCGTTATGAAAAATAGTATAGAGATAGCTTTGGACCTGGAGACGAACATAAGCTACTTATCATCATCATAATTATCACCGTTTTTTTATAACTACCCGAGTGAAACCACGGAACGCAGCTAGTCTATAAGTCGGGGATTATTTCAAAGAATCCCCCCAGTTGCAAATACTGCGATCTGCTTCATACAAACGGATTTATTTTTACTAGATTATATGTACAATTTAGGTACTAGTGAAGGTGTATCCTAGTAAACGAACCGCAGATACCATACGTAACTGTTTTCTAGCTTAGAGCTCATTTAAAACATTACAAAAGTAATGTTTTAGATTTTACAATAAAATTTACTTAGTTAGAATTATCCATAAATTATAAAAAGTTTGGACGAGTTATTCATATATAAACTTAAGACACAGTATTATATTTGTGGCTGAATATTTGAACAAAAATTAACGAGACGTGAAAAATTAACAATTGTTGTCGGTAGGGTAGATTATAAATATTTGGCGATCGATTAGAGTGGTTGTTGAAGGCTGGTAGCCCGCTCAAATGGCAATCCACGCCGTACCTCAAGGGTCTGTACTCTCAGCTACGCTCTTCCTGTTGCATATTAATGACCTGCTGCAACCTGGTATCTTCGTGTATGCAGATGACAACACGGTTGTGGAAAGGTACACTTCTAGTCCAAGAGCGTAGTACATTCCACAGGATTTCGGGGAGTGTACGCAAGAGCTTCACGACCTAATTCTACACTTCCTATTTTACAGGATCAGCAGAAAGTCTGTAAATTACCACCCATTTCTCATTGAAATGACAAAGTCCATATCGGTCCACGTTTTTGATGCGTACTGCACCGGAATGGAATTCTTTGCCACCACCTCTGTTTCCTGAGAGAGAACTACAAAATTAGATTTTTTTTCAAGGCTAGAGAGAATCTCGTCGATCTTCTAGATCGACGAGTTCCATCCTCGGCCACTCCGTCGCTTAACATCAGGCGAATTGGTAGTCAATAGTAGGTCTATCTTGCGTAAAAAAAGTATTTTCTTAAAATAAAAAAAAAACTAAACTATTGCATAAGAGCGAAATTCGCTAACTTTACTTACGTTGTTACTTTTAGCATAGCTTATAACTTGATATAATGTTGAATGACGTTTTCACCAGAAAGTATGCGTAAAGTCGCTGTAAGATTTATTTAAATGAACATTCCTTAGAATACGTCTTTTAAAAACTATTATTTGTAAAGAAACAGTTCACTGGGCAACAAACAGCTAAAATGTGCCTATTTTCGTATAAAAAACTGTGTTATTGCCCATTCAGGTAAAACCGAAACCAGTAATAGCTTAAGTTAATAGGTGCCCTTCTGGTAAACACTGTCTTTTATGAACAGGAAGCATTTACCCAGGATTTATGCACGAAGTGTACGTCCCTCGATATTCTGCGGTAAAAATTGCGGGTTAACATGTAAGCACCCTAAATCTTTATGGCTCATTTTTAATACGACCGATCACGGTTCCACAACGCGCCCACCGCCATTTGATACGAGTATTAAATTGGCAACACCATTTTGTTATTTATACTCAAAGCTTTGTTATAAAATATTATTTTAGTGTTAGATTTTTTTTTAATTCATTGGTTGTGGACCCTCTTGTAGATTGAGACCACTCATCGCAATTACTCGTAAGCCCGCAATAAGTAGATAGAACCATTGGAAACTTGGGTGGTAGCAATGATTCGCCTTAATTCACTAATGGGTCCACTATTAATGAGTATTTAACAACATTAAAAATATGTAACAGCAAAACTTTGACAAAGGGACTAACCGGAAAACCAGCATTGGTCATGTCATCTGTGACTAGCATTGTATTGTCGTGAGACCCAATTTTGTAACTGTGTACTGCTTCGTAAATCTTTCGCAATTCATGTTAATTTTGATTATCTTTTCACTAGCAATCGCAATATCTATCCTTTAAATCGCGAGTGAATTGGTTTCTTCTAGGTAAGCGCGCTCCATCGTAGACCGCAACGTCGCTTAACATCAGGCGAGTTGGCGGTCCAGCGCAAACCTATTTCTACATTAAAAAAAAAACTACTTTGAATGTAGTTGGTCCACAGATAATGACTTTCTCACTGAAGCTAATAATGGTCCAGAAAGAATTAGTTACTCGTAGAGCCACTGGTTTAATACACCAGTAACTTTTTTGTAATTTTAAATTTTAGTTTAAGGTACTTTTAAATGTGCAATTCAAATATAAGGCCGCTAGCACATGGCGTATTTTAAACGCGCAGACGAAGCGCGTTCCTGAAACGCGCGTCGTCTGCGCGTTTCAGCGCCGTAGATGCCGATTTTTGCGCTCTTATAGATTCGAACGCGCGTAAAACGCGATACAAACGCGCGTGTGAAGCGCGTTCGAAACTCGTTTAATGCGCGTACAAAGGAGCGGAGGAGGGTATAGGAGGTGCGCGCGCTCACGCCACGGCACCGCCGTTTACAGCGCGTCTGTATCGCTGTATCTGCGCGTATACGCGCAGTAGACGCACGTTTCACGATCACCCCGTGTGCTTAGGTTACAAGGTTGCGTTCAAATCTCGTTTGAAGCGCGTATACGTGCGTTACCAGCGCGTCGTCTGCGCGTTTAAAATACACCGTGTGCTAGCGGCCTAAAACATATTTTAATTAATTTCTCTATGTTTTTTTTATATTTTCCAATTATATTTTTTATTTATTGAGTGATAATAAAACTTTAGAGTTTGTTGATCTTAAACCGAAATCTTTATTTAGCATTCTGAATTTGAGACAATAACAAAGTTAACATCTAAAGCCATCAAACGATATTGAGAAGTTATCTCGAATGAGCCATCTGGGTTCGTTTTATTGTTTCGGACCAACAGTTCGGAATTGCCTTTATGTGCATTGTTGCAGCATTGTGACGACGTCTTTGTACCAGGACGGAGATAACGAGCCACTGTTGGACCATGACCGTCGGAATGTGTCAAATAATGACACGTACCAAATATCAATCGATTTTGAGAGGGAATGAGAGTTTTTCGTCCCGATTTTGTAATATTTTGTTATGGATTTCTGGTCATCGGTTGTTTGTCCCTGCTTAAACGATGCTCCATAGGATGGGGTAGTTGGGAAAAAATATTCACCCCAAGTGTACGAGTTTAGAGGAGGTAACCCATTTATTTTCAAGATTTTATTCGACAGAGTTGTTGGCGCAATAAATATGTATACCTACATTAAACTAGAACTTTCTGGTAGTTTTATAGTTTTTGAGCTAAGCCGCATACAGATGGACGGATACGGTGAAACTGTACCTATAATAGTTTGAAGGAACTAAGGAACCCTAACTTAGTGGCTGTACTAGGTATGGCTTTTAGTGGTTTAATTTATTAATGTAGCTTAATAATTATAGTTTAAAAACTGAAAAAACTGACTTCAAAATACGCAATATGTACGTGACTTGCTGTTCACTTTTTTACAGGCACTTGGATGATATTTTACCAGTTATTTTATTATAAAACCACAGTACTGTATCGATTTTAATAAAATTTATATGGAATCACTTCTGAAGTATGACCTACCAAATACAAAAATAAGAATCATCAAAATCAATGCACAATTGGGTGAGTAATCAGTGAACAAACATACATAAAAATATAGAGACCGAATTGATAACCTTCTTCTTTTTGGAAGTTGGTTAAAAAGAGTAACCAGTTTGTCACTTCGTAGAGACAATACATACATACGACCGTTTAAAAACCCATATCGACTCTGCCTCTTCGGCTACGACAGGCTGAATACGACTTTAGATTTTCGACGATCTAAATTAGAATAGAATAGAAGTTTTTCACCATTTTCAATGTAATTTATCAGTTTATGTTAGGTGTTTTACTTCTTCTGTTTTTATTTTATTTTATGGGTAGGCCCATTACAGGGGCGTCCTTAGTACAAAGGATGCACCTCTCCGTTAAGTGTGCATGCCACATCGCGTGGAAATTATCATGGGCGTGCAAAATGCTATTTAAGGAGTATGCTAACAGATTCCTGAAATAGCAAATAGTTTTTTTTTGATTACAATTAACTTATTATCGCTAACTTGTTAACATTTAAAAGTATTATTGGGAAGTCCTTTGTCTAGTTCTCCCATATCAATTATGTTTGAAATCAAAAAATTAATTTTGAAAAATCTATTACGAAAACGATAAATGAACATAGATATTATAGTCATGATTTTATTATTCTCGAAGTATTTTCTGACCGAGGTCCGTTTTCTAAAGTCAAACATGATTCTAATTGCTCGTTTTTGAGCTCGGAGCACCCTTTTCACATCGGTTGCATTTCTCCAAACAGTAATACCATATCTTGTATTCGAATATATATATATCTGTATGTAGAAGGATTTTATATATCATCTATCATGATATTTAAAATCCTTCTACATACATAGCTATCCTCTCTTCTCATCACAGATCTGTCCATACCATTAGATAGTCTCGTTAATTTTTCACTGGAAACATTTTAAATTTTCATTAGAAGCAGTTTTAGGTACTTACTCTAAAAGAGTAGGTGTCTAAAATAAAAAAAAATACGTTTTTTTATAAGAAAACGGGAAACTTGGCCATGATTCGAATATTTCTTAATTTGTTAAGTAATTCTATCGAATTTTCCGGAAAGAACACGAAAAATCCGTCAATTTCATAATTAGAGATTTTCTCGCAAACCGCTTATGAATAGATTCTTGCAAAGCACTACATCAGCGTAAACGGCTGCACGTATGAATTTTATTCATTTTCACTGGTTCTACATGGAAAATAATTATTTTCAGTTCTAGAGCTTATTCACGTAAGTTTATTAGAGCTGGCAACGATCCTGAATGTAGCCGCAGATTTTAATTTCGCCGCTTGTGCTCTTATAATTTAGTGTACAGCACTTCCCACTCTATGTAATATTAACGTACCGGGCATCCTTAGAACTTTTAGTTGATACTTATATTTGCAAGTTGCGTGGGAGCTAATGCGGGAACTTACAAGGATACATAGAGCTTTTATGTCGTAGCTGACTTGAGGATAAAACACAAAACTTTAATGCTATGATAAAAATTGATTTTATTATCCGACTGTGTAATATTGGCAGAGCCAAAAATTCAGAACACAATGGGCAGTTTTTATACATTTATTCCATTTTGAAGTAAATCCTTGGTAAATCCATATCCATATCCATCCAAAATTATACACTTATAGTTTATATTGCAATATTGTTTCAAATTAGACAATTTAATAGCCATAATTTAATAGAAAAGTGTTTAAATATAGCAATATAACTTTAGAAGTGGCATTTTCATTTCGTAAGCTATATATTAGTAGGTACTAATTTCTCTCGATATGGACTAGACAAAAGCGAAAACAAAGTTATTGTTGTTTTTGCTTGTTTTTGTGGTAGACAATAAATTGTGTACGTCATGTTCTTCCCGTGGAGATATGAACGTCGCCGGTATTCCGTTCAAAATAGATCCATTGGAAGTGTACTTTATGCGTTCCAATTAAATTAGTTTGGCATCTTGTGGATGATTCCAGCTATATTAGATCTGCCGAGTCAATACTTGTAGCTGGGAATTAGAAAGTAAAGGATTCGTTTATTTGCTTTAAAATGTATTTAAGTAATTCAGTCAGTGAATAAGTAAAAGCTTATTCACTGATTTGTTTATTTGCTTGGGCTTACATTTTTAACCGACTTCGAAAAAGGAGGAGGTTATCAATTCGTACCGTATATTTTTTTTATGTATGCACACGAATTTCTCGCTCATTCTTGAACCAATTTTTGTGTTTCGTAAATTGGCGTATAGAGAAAGCTCCCAAGTTGGTCCCATAATTATATTAGAAACATTGCTTTATTACTTTTTGAATAATCTCTAAAAGTAAAAATATTTTCATTGGATTCCTGAGTGACTGCGTCAGATTATAGAATCGCAGAGTTCCACTGACACGTTTTTTTTTACAAAAGTGTCAAATGTTGAGGATTTTCGTGTAAACATCTGTACATTTTCTAATCTGCGACGACGAAGCATTTGACATTCAAAGACAAATGTCATTCTTGAAAAAGAAACGAGCGGGTAAAGAGAGGTATCTTTGAAAAGTTTACAATCGTGAGGGATTTATTGAGCTTGAAAAGTAAAACCTACTTACTCCTCATCCAATGTGTATAAAGAGAAAATAGAGTTACATCAAGGCTTGGGTGCCTTGTTTAATTAATTATTATCCTTACTAATATTACAAGTAAACGAAATAACGTACATCGAAGTCGGCTGTTTCAGTTTTTTAAACTATAAAATTATATTTATAGAATATTTCATATTAACTCTGTTTATCAGTGATTCTTTACTTTATGCTTTTGCAAATAGTTTTATAAAGCTGTATAACGTATTTATCGTGCGGGTCCAATACGAAGAAAAGAAACATATTTTTTTATTTACGTCAAACTATAAATACTAATGATAAATAAATATTTGTGGACATTTCACACACCATCTAGCCCATACTAAGCAAAGCTAGTACAATGGAACTAAATGGATAATAGAATACATATATATGTACTTTTATTTCGAAAATAACATAGGATACATAGAAACATCTAGACACAGAACAAATATCAAACAAATGTTTGTCCTGGGTGAGAATCGAACCCACGACCTACAGCTCAGCAGGCAGATATACTACCAACTGAGCCACAAGGCTAGTCAAACTGTCACATAGCAGCAGGTGATATGTCGGTAAAGATCTGAAACTTAAAAGTATTACTTATAGGTTGAAAATGGGCTGATCGCGTAAGGCCACATCCCTGACAGGGAAATAAATAAAAAAAGTATTATTTATCTCTGTATAAACTTCTTCAAAAAAAGAAGGTAATGAATTCGACCTGTATGTTTGTAATATTGTCAGAATTTCACAATTTATGTATACCTAGTATGTTAATCTATACCAGCTTCTGAGCATGTGTGTTTTTCATTATTTCAATTTCATAAGTGTATGTATGTTTGTCTCAGTAGTTTACAAGATATGGGTTTTTGAACACTCACTTCATCCATCGCAACTGCAGAGCAGTGTCTACACCTTATATTTCAATTGCTTGATAGACAGTGATATGAGCGGTGATGAGCTTTGACGACCGTTTTTAACAGACTTAAAAATAATAAATACCTACTATTAAAAATGAATAAATAAAAGTAATTTAAAAAAATAAACCGACTTCTAACCGAAAAGAGAAATAACACGAAGAAAATCAATACTGGGCGTCTACCTAAGTAGGTACGTAAACCAACTATTTTTGAGGTCGGTGTCTGTAGGACTTAGTTGATGACAGTTTAAGTCCTTACACCGACCTCAAAAATAGTTGGTTTACGTACCTACTTAGGTAGACGTCCAGTATTTATTAGCGATAAGGCCGCCTGCCGTCACAATAGTATTGTACTGTTATCTTTGTATTTGTTCATTTGATAGATAGATAGATAGATGTTTTTTTTTTTTTTTTTTTTTTTCATTTGGTATACAATAAAGAGTTTATCTAACTAATACCACTTTAATGAATTCTACAGAATAGATAATTATCAATCTTGGAAAGCAAAACAATCCAGGATTAAATTGATTAAAATTGTTGTTTGTAAAAAACCAACAATACTTTGTATTCAAAAACTTCCCACATTGTATCACTGGCAATGAAACTAGATGTATAAAAGGAGTTATTACAAGACGCGCACATAAACAGGAAAAATAAAATTTTAAAACCACATTCAGTTCGACTTGTATGCGGCGAGATGCCTCTTTCAATTCCCGCATCGGTATCGGATGCGTGAAATAAAATTCACGTCTTTGGCACGTGCTCTTTGTGCCGCGAAGCCGTGACTCTCCTGTTGCAAGCGGAAAAGAATTTGCTACTAACTATTGGTATTTTGATACGTCAAACGAGTTTAGGAAAAGTAAGTCTGAAGCTTGCAGGTGGACGTTTGATATAGGTGAAGCGTTCGAGATATCTTTGTAAACGGTTGGATGAAGGTATGCGGTCTTTGCATTTGTAAAGTTTTATAAAATACTAGATGACCCAGCGTACTTCGTATCACCTATCAATGAGTGGACCGATATTTTCTCAACGTTTAAGCCTTCCCTGGACTACGACAAACATTTCTAAACCAAAGTCAGCTAAATCGGCCCAGCTGTTCTCGAGTTTTAGCGAGACAAACGAACAGCAATTGATTTATATATATATATAGATTTGAGTATAACAATATACCTATTTATAATACCTCTCTCTCTCCTTCCACACCCCCACATAACCTAGTTATTTTCCTAGTATCCTTATTCCCAATGCCAACTCCCTTTTTTTTTTTTTTTTTTTCTTTATTTTTTTTTTTCTTCCCAGGGAAAATCCTTTCTGGATACCACCTGCCCCGGGGGGAGCAGTGTAGTTATGTGAGAGTCTCCGCCAGAGTGGCGGCATACCCACTAAAAACCCTGGGGTGTTCCATCTCGGCGCTTTAAATGTTTTGGGAACGGGTACACTTGCGGATTCCACCAGTTCCCTAACGGCGCACGTTCCTTGCGGAATCTGCCTCGGGGAGCTTGTGCTCCACCCGTCATGATGACGATGTGTCGAACACTGGACACATTGTTTATCCTCAGGAACTCTCTCGTTAAGCGACGGGGCCCCCCGAACCCGTCACCCAGAGTTCCCCGTTATGGTGGTTGAAGCTGGGCGTAGAGTCTCCTCCGACACCCAGTTCTCCGGCGGTGCGTGGGGAAATCTGTGCTGATTTCGCGCTGTCTTTCCGCCGTCTCCTTCTGGATCATTACATGTTCGCAGAAGGAGATTGCCGCCTCCCACGACCTCTCGCATTGTGTCATTGACATGAACAGTGCTGAGAGCGATAGGTCACTTCCCACAATGTCAATAAGAATACGGCGCTCACTTGTCCACGCGGAGCACTCTTCAAGTGTATGCTGCGCCGTATCATCACTGCAGCCGCATTCATAACACATAGGTGTCAGTTCCTTACCAACTATTCTGTATAAATAGTGGCCAAAACACCCATGCCCAGTCATTATTTGAGTAAGCCGAAATGTGAGGGCACCGTGCCTTCTTCCGACCCATTGCTCGAGCACTGGTCGAATCGCCTCAAGAGTGCGGTGACCTGCGCTTGGTTCATTCAGCCTTTGTTGCCACTCAAACATGGCTTTTAGTTGACCCTCTTTACACCACCTTCTCATCACCTCAGGGGGCGGATATTCACCTCGGGCTCGGGATTCGGCAAGTTGGCGATAAATGTGGGCCAACATCTCTGCATCTAAATCCCAAGGCGGGGTGCCGGCGAGAGCACACGCCGCTTCAAACGACACAGTATGGTATCCTCGGATAGCCCTGGTTGCCATAACTCTCTGTGGTCTTCGCAGAAACTTTAAGTTGTGCGCATTCAAGGCATCCGCCCAGATTGGAGCCCCATAAAGGGCCATAGACCTCACAACCCCTGTGTAGAGACGGCGACAAGCAACATCGGGTCCTCCCACATTTGGAAGTAAGCTTGCTAGCGCTGAAGCTGACTTTATCAACCTCGGAACCAGTTGTTGAAAGTGCTCACGGAATTTCCATCGGCTGTCGAGGACGAGTCCCAGGTATTTCATCGTCGACCCGACACCGATTGGAACACCCCTAACAACTATCTTTGCTCCATTAGGTGGCCCATTTCTAGACCCATGAAGACATATAGCTTCTGATTTGTTTATTGCTACATCAAGCCCCAGCTTTCGTATACGGCTGACAATCTGAGCTACACCTGCAGTGGCCAGCATCGCTGCCTCCCTGTATGTGCGGCCACGAGCTGCAACGAGAGTGTCATCTGCGTAACAAGTCACTTCCACACCTGTTTGGTTTTCACCTCGTAGAACGGAGTCGTAGCCGAAGTTCCACAGCAGTGGACCCACAACCGACCCTTGCGGGACTCCGCACGACATCTCCCTCTGCCCCCAAGTCTCGCGCATTGGATATCTGATTGATCTCTCCGACAAGTAGGCAGCGGTAATGCCAACTCCCTATCCCAACCCAACATTAATACCATGATCAAAGTCCTGCAAGCAAATCTGAGACACTCAAGGGCAGCCACGGCCGCCGTTGACAAAGGTCAACGAACGAAAAAGACGAACTGCACATAGCTTTGATTCAGGAACCGTGGGTCAACGGCAACACGGTCATGGGGCTTGGCGCTACAGGCAAGGTATGTTACCAAGCCGGTGGCAGCAAGCCAAGAGCATGTATACTCTTCAATAAGAACGTAAAATTTTTACCCATTCCTTTTCTGTTACTGCACAGAATGGGGCTGGGTGAGACCCCTGAGTGTAGGTTTTGCCTCGAAGAGGATGAAACACCCATTCATGTCCTCTGCGAGTGTGTGGCGCTCCACCACCAGAGGAGCCAGCTCCTGGGAGGACCTATCCTCTACCCTGAGGATGTGAAGGCCTCCGCTCCAAAGTCCCTAGTGAGATTTATGTCACATCTGGGATTGGGAGAGGTGCTGTAACCCTTAGGAGGGAAGTTACAATAGATCCGCGAGGGTCGCAGTGACAGGGAGGCTCATGGCCTCCCACCCTACCTCGAATAATAATAATAATAATACCTATTTATATTTCGAATATTTGATCATACATTTATGTTTTTCGATTTTTTTATTTTTTTGACTTGTAAAACAGGAGTTATTATAGAATCTAATATGGTATGAGTAACTCTTACTCAAGAAGCTCAGCTCAGTGTCCCGTTACGCTCATTGTCCTGTTACAACATCATCATCATCATTTCATCAATGTTTTGTTATGACGTTGTCACGTTAAACTATCGTCCGTAAACCGACTTTACAACCAATTTATTTATTGTAGCACCTATGTAATGTACACAGTTTTAGCAATAAAGGTTATCTTATCTTATCTAAGCTTTTTTTAATAATTATATTAATAATTTTTCATGATACCTGTCAATAAATTTAATACCTTTAAACGAGCAATTCTTGTTTATAAAAATTGTTATATAATACAAATTGTTTATATATACATATATAAATAATTTGTGAATAATCCATAAAAAATCCGAGTGGAGCTCGGTCGCTCAGGTACTATGTATTTAAATAATGTAAAATATTAACTTAAAATCTAAATATTCACCACAGTAAATATACAGTAAAGATCAATACAAATACAGCGAATTACTGTAATAGTGAAAGAAAATAATTTTGGTCCACGATGTACATAAAGCTTATATTACGCTTTAAAGCTAAGAAAAATAGTGCAAAACAACAGTAAATTTAGAAATTTACGACACTTCACTACTATTTGTCTTTCAAAAGTCCAAACACGAAGCGAGTACGTCCGTTGCCAAGTAATCCTTTAATCTCGCTGAGATTAAATTGTTGCAACTTGCATTCTGCGTTGTTAGACATGGCACCATGTGGCACCGGCTTTAATTCGTTAAATTAAAAAGTATCTTAAATTAAACTTGTAATTGAGGTAAATTAGAGAAATAGCCGTTGACGGTATATGGGTGGACTAATATTTTTAAGCAAATGCTTACTGAAATTGTTTTTGTAAGCTGTGCGGAAATCATAATGACGTCTATTTATGAAAAATACTTCGTCAAATTTGTCTTACAGAAATTAAGTGTGTTATATTTTTTTATTTCGGCTTGGAAACAATGACTACAAACCAGTTAAATTATAAGTAATTTCTGCCATCAAACATCTTTTAAGTTAGTACTAACCAAATAAAGCTAATAAGTGTAAATGTGTTCGATTTCCCGCAGGATTTCAAATACGCTGACATAACGGTCATGGTCATGGACATTTGGCAATGGATTGCCAAGTTGACAATCCTAGATATTAGATAGATTATATATATATATATAGCGTAGTATAGATAAGAATGTAATAAGTAGTTTAAATTAAATTAAATAATTTGAGTACAAGAATAATTAGGTAGATAAAAGGAATGTAATACAATCCTTAAATTAACATTAGGAAACCGTAGATCACGTTATAAAAAAAAAAAAACTCACTTATGGTAAGCCAGAATAGATCATTTTGCCAAGAATGTCACTCAAGACTATTGAAATTAAGAAATACCCGAAGTTTAATAGAGTAGATCAGAAAATTATCATTCTCACTTTTACGTGCAGGAGAGATACCTCAAAAAAAGATTTCTAAATTTTATTTTACCATTCTTGACGTCTTGATATAATATATACTCATTCTAAATTACACATATTTCAAGTAGTAATAATCTTTGAGCTAAGCCGCGGACATGTCAAAATTATAGATACAGATACAGAGTTTTTTGGTGAATCATTACAATATGACACGTTCAAAACACTTAACAAAAACAAAAAACCCGACAAGTGCGAGTCAGACTCGCCCACCAAGGATTCCGTACAAACTAGTAAATAAAAGGGGGAAATCATATTTTTTTTTTCCTTCTTATACGGAAAAATATACATCGTAATAGTACATTATGATACAAGTGTGCTAAGTTGGTCATTACAGTCGAGGCGTAATAGAGCCGAGAGTGTAATGACAATAATGCACACGCATTTCATACGACTTTTTCAACACACTTGCGAGGCCAAAAATCAACAGATGTTTCAGTTGTAGCATATTTCATTCTCTTTGGTTGCAATATTCGTGCCTGTTTTATTTCTTTATGTTATATTTTCGGTTGCCAGTACGATTTTCGAGTGAATTCTTTTTGTTATGGGCCGGTATGGAAGAAGTATTCATCTCTGATTGGACTCTGTCAATCTAGTAGGCTTAGATTGTGCGCGCGCAGGTGCCCAGGTTGCATTGGTTGAATTAATTATGTGCGCGCAGGTGCGCATTGGTTGTAAAGTAAAGACATTAGTGCGTAACAGAAAAGTCAAAAGCACGCGTGTTTAATAGGATACTTTTCGGCCATAAAAACGGTTGGATAAGGGCCACTTTACGAGCAAGTATGTTGAAAAAATATTTAAAAACCTGTTTTAACTAATGTTAATTAATAACTAAGGTCTTTCATACGATACCTCACATAATATGGTTAATTCACTTGAAAATTTCGACCCTCATTCCTTGCCTAAAGACACTATTTTTTTCTGATGAAATTAAAAATGACCGGTTTTCGGATTTTTACCTATATGTGTACTCTAACACAATGCTTCTTGCCAAATTTCAGAGTTCTAGGTCAACTGGAAGTACCCCATAGGTTTTGATTCCTCTGTGAGTGTCGAAATGTGCGTTTTTGACGACATATTCGGCTGTAACATTTTTTTACAAAAACAGAAATTTCATTTTTCTTTCTGCAGCAAGATGCTATGGATCTGCGTATATGGTTTTAATTTCAACTCGATACCTTCACGCGTTCCCGAGATAAAGGTCTTGACACCCAGACGGACAGACAGACGGACAGACAGACGGACAGACGGACAGACAGACGGACAGACGGACAACAAAGTGATCCTATAAGGGTTCCGTTTTTTCCTATTGAGGTACGGAACCCTAAAAATGAGTAAAAATAGCCAATAACAGTAACATATAACATTAATTATGATTAATAAACATATTATATACCTACTACTACTATAATGGTTAGTAATTGACTACGGAGCCCTAACAGGGCAACTGTCATCTAGTCTTTTTTTAACGCGAATAAGTCTGCGTTTGACCACCAACTCGCCTGTTGGAAAGCGACGATGTGGTCGGAGATGAAGCACGCAGACTTAGAAGATTCCTATTCACTCAGACCTTGAAAATACCATCGTTTTAACTCTCTGGGAAGAGAGAAGCCGGCAATTTGACCTAATATTTCGACAATACTGTGCACGGACACTACAAAATGTTCGAAACTTTAGGTCTTAAAATTATGTAAAATATGCGCGATCAATACGTCAAAACTTGTACAATATAAATCCAAGTTTGATATTTAACACTACAAAGTAACACTATATGCACCGAGTCAGTTAACTAAAGCGCAAACTAAACTTGAGATCAGAATATAGAAACTTACAGTATTTGTATGAAGTTGTAGAGGTAGTATTGCCTCTTAACTATAAAACCGTGTACACACCGGGGCACTGGCGACACAGTTGCGCGACATGGGTTGTGCATAACACGAACATCCCAATAGAAGTATTGGAAAGAAATTTAAGATGGATCACGAGTTTTACGAACTGTTCCAGATTTACTTTGTAAAATACAAAGCGAAAAAAAAATATAAAAAAATAAGAGCAATAAAAAGAGATTTTTCTATTTAATCATTATTTAGCGGGGTAACGCTGCAAATATTATATCCTACCTTTGCACCAGGAACAGTTATGGGTGGGTTATTTGACTGAGCCAAATTTAGTTCGTATTTAGCTTTTTAAATACTTTTATTATTTATAACATTAAATGTACCAGTTCATGCAATAAATAAATCAATTTGATAATTGACAGATAAATAAATCTCGAAAAACATAACCTCCTTTGGCAGTCGGGTATAAACTTAATAATAATACGTGATTATGAATATTTTATTCATAATCCAATCTAATGGTGTAAAAATATTTGTAGAATTGTTATAAAATATTGATGTAAGCAAATTACTTAAGTAGCCTTTTATGTTAAGGCAGAAAGCATTTAGCTTTCAATAGGCATTTATTTTAGAGCTGAAATTTTCTATGAATTATGATGTATTGTTTCACAAAACTTAAACTCACTTTACAAACGAAAATTAATTATTCGGACAGCGTTTTTACCACTTTATAGCTTAATACACTAAGGATTTACGTCCATTTTCTTTTGTTTCATTACTAACTATGCTACGCGCGTTCACTCACGTGATGGTGATAAATATGAATAAATAAAGTGTTTATTCAAAAAAAAAAATTGTAAACCTAAATATAGTATCTGTAAAACCATATGATAGTTTGTTGCCAAAGTAGCTTTTGGTAATTATACTTTTAAGTTATCTAATTTACAAAGTGGTTCTGGCTGGTGACAACCCAATTTTAAATTGCTTTTTAGGGTTCTATTAGACTATCAGCCCCAAATTAACAAATTCGGCATGTAGATGTTTTTGTAGTAAACTGCAACAAAACCTCGCAGTAAAAAAAAAAAAAAGTAGGGGTAGCAATTTATACATATAAATAATAACATATTTTTCAACCCTACCCCATCGGGTATCGTTGAATAGGTCTCTTAAAATGAGACTAAGCATTGGTTTCGGAACCCTACTAAATGCGTGTCTCGACACGGTCTTGGATACTTATTTTAAATACAGTTACGTATTTCTTTTAGTTTATTGGGCACTGAGTTCTTTCTCCACACTAATTTATTTGCTATTGGGAAAACTTTTTATCATTAACATTTCTAGACACGATTTTACACAACGTTATATAAATTAAAGTTTTCTATTTGTACTGTTTGTGATTAAATTACATTCATTAGTGACTATTTCTAGTATTTTATAATGATCGAATCAACCCTGGCTGTAATCCATCAGTTTGTCGTAAAAAATAGCTAAATATCAGATATACAGAATGCAATTACATTTTATTTTATATATTAATTAATTCTATTATTTAATTCATTGTAATTCTTGACTCTTATATTTTTGAATGACATATTAGTATTTTTATTTTGTATGTAATATTATTGCAATGACTATGATGTAATCAACTTAAATTTTTTTTATGTACATGGACACAATGTCTGAAATAAATGAATATAACAATTAGCCAAGATATATTTAGGAAGATATAATATATGACGTGAATATAAATATATAATATATACACACACACATGAATAAAAATAAAACTAAAACTACTCTAAAATACCGTTATCATGTTGATGTTACATTTGTTAAATTTAAATAAAAATGCTGTGTTTATTTTTTATAAAGTTTAGTTAATTGATCATATCTGTAATTCTGACTTACCTGTAACATGTATGTTATTCAAGGTTAATAAATAGGTATCAAATGAAAAAATAAATCAATATTGGTGGACATTTCACACATATATGACGTTCAGAAAGAAATCACAAAAAAAACAAAATAGCTAAAGAATCAAACATATTAATAAATGTTAGAACACTTTTCCAATGTCAACATTTTTTTTTTAAAATGACGTTATAATTATATATTAATTATATAATAAGCGTATAGAGTAAAAAGATTTCTGAACATTTTCCCACTGAATGCGATATACGCAACCTTCCAACAGAGTTACTGTTAAACTCAGTAACGATGGAACCGTGTACACACCGCCGTGTAAGGGACCGCTGGGAGCCGACAATGTTGCCAGGACGGGCTGTGAATGTGCAACCGTATGGCACGTATCTCGATACGGGGGCACGTACCTACTACTCTAAAAAAGGCTTCCGGAAAGATGGAGAGGCCTTGTGATGGATTAGTAAGAAATTTTAGTAAGTCAGAGATTAACCCATTTAGTTTAGACGTAGGTAACTTTTCTCTCGACTTTGCCACACTCGGTCAGAATGTACTCTCGCTGGTATTTTCTTTATAAACAAAATATTATTTTGCGTGAAGTTCAATTTTACGAGCTTATTTCTGGGACATGGGGGTCAGTCAGGCATGCACAAAAGTTTTGTCTTTTTGTTTGTGTTTAATAGTTTGTTTATAATAGTATGTCATTGATAACTACTGACAATCATAGTCAATTATTGATTCAAAATAAACAGAAAAGCTTTTTCCGAAAAAAAAAACCAGTAATTTTGCGAATGAATTTTAATATTTTCCGAAAAATTACAGGAATAATTTTTCGGAAAAAGCTTTTCTGTTTATTTTTAATCAATAATTGACAAATTGATAATAAAATTTAAGTATTTGAATACATAATTCTTATTAAGCTTATTTTGATATATTTGCCATAGATAGATAGATAACTCTTTTTTAAAATACCACATTGTACAAACATATTAAAAAAGACAATATTACAATGGCTAACCTTTCAATAGACGGCCTTATCGCTTAAAGCGATCTCTTCCAGGCAACCATGCCATAATGCTGTCAGTAAATTAAAATGATTCGACAATAATCTAATATATGAATGGATAGACATGCGAAATTTCATAATAATTTCTCGAGACCACCGACATCAGAATACGCTGAGAACTGAGCAGGTTCATACAATAACAGTTTGACCCACATTTCATTGTATCTACGAAAATAAAAAGATCGTCTTGGTATAAGATGGATTATAATATGACAGAAATAAATGGGGTCATGCAAAGTTAGTAAAGTAGAATAATGCTGTCAAAATGACTTTGGGGACTATGAGAGTAACTTCATTTTGAGAGTAATTTTGTTGTATACTCGAGGTTACTCAAGTCTACATGTATGTATGTTTGTTATAATATGCTTGGCCGCGCATTATTTACGACTGAGTATTTATGAGTAAATCAATTTCAATATTTTTCAAATTAAAGTGCCATTAGTAAAATAAACTTTAGTACAATTTTTTTTCCAGCTTCAGTATGAATAAATTTATTAATAGTTACAAATGTTGTACGATTTGATTTATTGTCTTCAGAAATCGGTTTAAATTTTTTTAATCAACCTCATGAATTCCATTCCATTTTAAATATCCTCATGAATTTCATTAATTCTAAGGCGAGTAAAACGATTTCTTCTATGTAAAAGCGCTCCATTGTGGATTGCAATTTTGCGTGGCAGCCAAGCGCGAGCCTATGTGACTATATGAAAAACTTCAATATGTAATCTTAAATTCCTAGTGAAAATCAATGAGCCAGCCAGAATTTTAAATATACGAGTACCTAAACAATCGTGTTCTCAGATTTTTTATCATGAAATAGGCCAAAGTTTGACCACATCTCACCTGGCGGAAAGCAAAAGTGGTTGTAGATGGAGCTCGCTAGACAGCGATAGCACACAATTTATAATGCACAAATTCTTCTGTTTGTAAGCAATTCAGCGTGACTTCTTATAAATCCCCACCTGTCGTAAAGCTTTTTCTCTTGCACCGTATCTTGAAAAATTACTTCTTTCCAGAGCTCTGTTTCTCGGAATGCGCTAATGGTACCATTTGTATGTTGTGCAATCCAATAATCCAACAAGTTCTTCGCCTTGTACAATACACTGTAAAATGTCTTCTCTTTTTAACGTTGTAACATTGTGTAATTTTTTACACAATTGCGCAACAAGAAAGAAACCAAATTATTCCGAATGCAAGTATGTATAGATATATATGTGGGTACATTTTTTTAAAATAATAATGATAATTTTTTTGATAATCATCATCATCATCTTAGTCTTCATAAAAAGACCACTGTTGGACCTCTCCCATGGACTTCCAAAAAGGCCGATTGGAAGCGGTTGCATCCAGCGCCTTTCCGCCATTTGTATGAGGTCATCTGTCTTCCTACGCTGCGCTTGCCGGTGCGTGGTCTCCACTCGAAAACTTTTCGGCTCCATCAGCCATCATACGTGCTATGTACGCTGTGCACTGTCACTTCAACTTGCTAATCCGCTGTACTATATCGGTGATTTTTGTACGTCTACGGATCTCTTAATTTCTGATTCAATCTCGCAAAAAAACCTTTGCAAAAAACTTATTCACACTTTGTTTTTCTTATGCACCTATTTTATGTTATCTAAACCATTTTATAAAAATGATACATAAATTATTTACCTTTTATAGGACTTTTTGAAACCATTTGATAGTTTATACGTAAACCGAAAGAATGAACGAATACTAGAAAATATTTGAAACTATTTTCTAGCCTTGATTTAAAAATAAAAAACGCGTAGATCTATTAGAAGTTTGTCAACTTAAAATAATAAGCACGAAAACCTAATCTCCATTAATAAATAGTATTTTAAGGATGCAAAATAATTATTTCACCGATTCAACGCATTAGGTATTCCAATTGTGAAGCAGCTATTTTACGTGTATTGGATGCTCCTTAACTGGAGGGCGTTCGTGAGTAAAACAGTATATTTATTTAACTACTCGAAATAACTCAGGCCCCCGTTTCCGCCGTAACTTCAAATATAGACTAATGAAACGATAACAATAAACTGTTTGCCCATCTTTTTAGTGAAATTAACATTGTTGTTTACTTGACCTTTTACCATTATCGGTATATATCAAAGATCTTTATTATAGATTCAAGATTCATGACAAAGAAACCAGAGCGTTTGTCATGCAGCTCCAAAACAGCCCAGCAATATTGTGGCTGTCCCGGGTCAGACCTAAAGTCGGTTAGAACAAGATTAAGGTAAATGGTATGGTAAATAGTATTAAAATAGATGACTTTAGACCCAACATTGAAATAAATAACGCTGTGGAGGATGCTAATAATGATGTTGATGATAATTTAGAAAAATAGCTGCAATTTTGAAACAAACACAAAGTCAACCACATAAAAGCATAACTATCATGCAGTACCGTTAGGTAAAAACATTTATGAAATTAGTGACTGCGTGTGTCATAGACACACTATCCATGCAAATGATGCTTGTAACGTAAATTGGAATCATAATTTTAAACAACGTTGACATGATTGTGAACGTTGAATCTGCAGCTTCTAAATGTTTGGTATATAGATACACTTATAATAAGAGCAGAGAGGATCTCCAGACGGAGCTTATGTAGCCGTGCCGTGCCCTCACAGTATTGTTTACCTTTGAAATTGGATATAACGGGGGCATTATCAGGGATGCCGGGACGAAAATTTAATTATACCACATTGTTTTACCTCCACCTGCCTCTAGTCCCCCAATTCGTACTGTTAAACTTTCCATTCGTAATTTTAGTAGGTAAACGTTTAGCCTCATTTGCATTTTTATATCATTGTACGGTAAAAATGTATTGTGGAGTTTTATCTCCTGCGAGGGTATTTTGAAAATTACAGTGATAATGTTTAGGAAGCTTTATATTCTTTAATTTTACAGTGAGGTGTTTTTGAGCTATGTTTTTATTCATTTATTTAAGAGCTTAATTATTTTACTTAACTTTGATCAATGGCTAAAGCTCGTCTAAAATTCTTTGTCTTATTTCCGCAATTGTCATTTCGTATTAGCGAGAAGTTAATAGAATATTTGAGTATTGATCAAATTTGAGTAATTTTTTTTTGTAAAACCATTAGTATTTAGTATTAACGATTCTTTGTTGAAGCTCTTTGGCTAAAGTATATAGATTTGACAGTGTTTTGCTGAATCTATTAGGCTAAGTGATGTCACAAAAAACGAATATACACCATTTTAATGTTGTATTTAAGAACAAAATTTAACAGATCGGTAAAACCGAGAGTAAAACATTAAAGCTAGTATCTAAAGAAAGAACATAATTTTTTTAAATGGGTTAAGTAGGTACTTGTATAATTTTTTTTGAATATTTAAATAACTTTACAAGAAATAATTCAGTGCACAATAGTTATTTATTGTACTAGGCTGGAAAGTTGTATTTTACCGTCGAGTGTCTGACAGTTGAATCCAGAGCAAGCGAAGGATTCTAGGTTTGAACCACGAGCGTAGCAAGTGGGTCTAGTGTAGAATCCTGAGCGTAGCGATGGATTCAAGAAGACACGAGATAAAATAACTTTACAGCCGAGTGCAATACAAAAAAAATCATCTTGACGTAGCGAGGAATTTTTTTAGTTCACCTATTTTCTCGAGTAGAAAAATCTGCTTGGCATTTATGCAACTTTACTGGTCCTAAAGTTACATTATAATCTCGTGAGTTCACTTACATGTACACATTTCATTAATTTTGAACATTATTTACAACAAAATTACGTAGTACAAAGTTTTTTTAATTTTTTTTTCTTCTATTAGGCTCTTGACACAACTCGCATAGGTAATATTCTTCTTTACTCATCCAAATCTTTTTCGTGTAAATGGTTCTAAAGATTCAAAACACTGCTAAGAGAAAGTAAATTGTACATTTTTATTAAAATTTTACGTAAATATACAAAATTTCTGAGTTATTCTAATATAATAATTAGTGGTTCTTTAAGCTAAGATAGCAACCTACTTGAATCAAACTATTTTTCTTCATTAAGTGAAGGTAGTATACAAAGAGGTTGAAAATATTTTGTGTTGAAAATGTAGAGCTCCATCGTGTTCGAATTTTGAAATTACTTTCCACCCTAGGGAGCAAAATGAACTTTTCAACGCCAATATTAGCCTTGGAAACCTAACTTTACGAGCTAGTAAGATGAAAAAGATGTTGTCTGGTATTACTTTTTCAACCTATGTACCTTTGTCTTTGTTTATTATTATCTTGTCGGTCTTCAATTCATAATTGATTTATTTGGGCTTATATTAAGCAATTAAAATTTATACAGGCACGATAACTCTTTCGCTAGTATATCAACGAATAACTGCTAGATTTTCGCTCCATCAAGCAGAGATTCCTCACAGTTTGGTAAAATGAAAAGCACTAATATTTTTTTAATGATTGTTTGAACAATAATGTAGATTATATCTTGCAATTTCTATCAATCATTCAGCTACTAACATCACACTAGATGCTTATCTATGTGCCATTATCATCCTGCATTATTGTAGATTCTATTCGGGCATTGTTACCCAGACGTACAAGTACCTGCGCAGTGTCCACACAGTTCTGTGTAAGCTGTATCGGGACTTCAGAAGCCGCATTGTTGACTCAACAATAGACTTGGATACTCGTCGACATAGAGATCACAGCATCTGTGATTTCCTTCGACAATAGTTCTCGATGATGCGGCGAAACTATACGTGAGTTTCAATTAGTTGTGTACTTGGACTATACAATTGTATAATATGGTCACAAACAATATATAACAAAGTTTGAATTTTCAAAAGCAAGTTCCAAGCAAGCCCCATGTTGGGCGCCACTTTATGTAAATCGAATTAACCAGAAATTATTCAGAAATTTCGTCATAATAGTTTTAGATGGTCTTTTTATATCTAGTTAACATTTTTAGCTAATTAATGTTGATAGAATTGTGTCTGGCAGCCTAGTCAGGAGACCGTCTGAATTGCGATCTGCAGGTCCCTGGGTTCGAATCCCGCGGCACGCACCACTGTGTTTTTGAAGTTATGTGCGTATTGCGATTGCCGGCAACTTCAAACGGTTAAGGAAAACATCGTGAGGAAACCTACTTGTCTGAGAGTTCTCAATGATCTTGAAGATGTGTGAAGTCTGCGAACCGCACTTGGCCTTACCCTTGTCACAATGAGAAGATGGCTCACGCCCAGCAGTGGGACAGTTTGTACAAACAGGGCTGATAAAAAAATGCTGATAGGTAATTAAATCTTTGAGAGTTGTTGACAAACTTATAAGCAATTTAATGAAAAGGGACACCCGTATTTAAAAAAACTAAAATAATATGATTGGGCTATATAATATCACCGTTTTGTGGCTAAGGCATAAGAAATACTCATACTCATAACACATGGCACATTCTTAGTGACCTTTAAATCCATTTGACACAGTCAAAGTGTCAACAACTAGCACATTACGATCCTAACGTCTCTGACTTCCCTTGGACGCACTAGTTTATGACGTCACTATAAAGTTACGGCCGGCGTGTAGATGACGTAGAGGCCATAAACACATGGTTATAAAGCTGGCGTGTCCGGCTTGAGCTTTCATTGCTGTACGTGGCTTTTATGTCGCTCAAAATAACCGATTTATAATATCAGAGTGTTTTGCGAATGTGTTGGAGGAAGTTTGGACGTGAATATCCTAATCGTAAAATGTTTGCTTCTACGGATATCGGTTTTTGTGAATTATTACCGTTATCGGGGGCGATTCAGCTCATTTATTTATCATAGTGAGTAATTGCCAGGAAGTTTGGTTTACCTTATTTTTCTTCGCTGTGATGTATAATTGATAGTATACGAAAGGGAATATGAAAGCTGGTTAGTTAGTTTTTAAACACCAATAAGCTGATTAGAAAAAGATGGATCTAAAAATCTATTAAAGTTGAATAAAACTGATACAACCGGCTTTAGATTATTCGTTTAAAATAAAAGGAAGTTTTCAAAACGGTAGGTATTTAAATGACTGAGAAATGAGATAACAAATGCTAAAAAAGTATAGAGAGAAATACTTCCCTTTTTTTGACGGTTGAAAAGACTTGATTTTGTGAGGAATTCGCAAGCTCATTCATAACTGGTAGATTTTGCTTTCTTCAGTCTGTGTTTAATGTTTGTATGTATTTTTGTTTTTTTCTTGTCGCGCTTTGATGCTAAAAGTTAGATCGGAACATCTCAATTCAAGGCAAAATACTAGCTAATAACTGCTTATTAATCATGTTCTAAGTATAATAAGTGATTTAGGTAAGTTTCAGACTGATTTAATACTGATATTATTACTTGTTACTCACGAAATTTGTTCCAGAAGTAGTGGTTAACAGTAAAACAACTTCGTGATGTGTTCAGAAAGTTAGAAATTTGAATCAATATGATAAATTCCTGTAAATTATAAATTTTCGTTGATGTGGAACCATATCTTAAGTTAAGTTAAAAATCTTGGCAGCATCTTCCGCCGCCGCTGCGTGGTTCCGCGAATTATATCTATGGCTGTGGCAATGCTGCTGCATAGAGCTCCCCAACTTACGAAAGTAATTATTTACTTTCACAAGTTGTGTTCGAATGTCTGAACAAATAATAATTATTTATTATTTGTTCAGACATCCGAACACAAAATACTAATGCAACGTTAAGTACTAAGCAAGTCTACAGGCTTCAACAAAGTTAAAAAATACAACTAAATTTATAACATAACAAAACTTAAGTAATACCAATACCTACTTAATAAAAATCGTGAGAAGTTTGAAATTTAAAAATAATATAACATGTTTGTTTGTATTAACAGAAAACGAGTATGTATCGAAGCAAAGCAAAGCTTATAACATTATTTTTTTAAATTTAGTTTTTAGGGTTCCGTGCCCAAAGGGTAAAAACGGGACCCTATTACTAAGACTTCGCTGTCTGTCCGTCTGTCTGTCTGTCTCCAGGCTGTATCTCATAAACCGTGATAGCTAGAAAGCTGAAATTTTCACAAATGATGTATTTCCGTTGCCGCTATAACAACAAATACAAAAAATTAAAAAAAATATACATTAAGGGGGGTCCCCATACAATAAACGTGTTTTTTTCGTATTTTTTTGCTTAATATTAAAAACGGTAACAGGTAGACGCTTCAAATTTTCACAGAATATTTACTTGTATATAACCTTTCAAAATAAATAATTAAATAACAATAAAGTAATTATTAAAGGGAGGCTCCCATACAACAAACGTAATTTTTAAGCAATTTTTACTCGATCTTAATTAACAGGTAGAAACTTGAATATTTGTAAGTAAATATATAACTATAAAAATAAATACCTAATATAAAGAAATATATTAACTATAGCTATATAATAATAAATAACTATATAATATAAAGAAATATATTAACTATAAAAATAAATACCTAATCTAATACATAAAAACTCACAAAATGAAAATAA
Source organism: Lycia hirtaria (assembly GCA_947563715.1). Lineage (NCBI taxonomy): Eukaryota > Metazoa > Arthropoda > Insecta > Lepidoptera > Geometridae > Lycia > Lycia hirtaria. The sequence goes on along the minus strand of OX387377.1, from coordinate 41,153,470 downwards.
TCCGTGCATCTAAACGCGGTGAGAGCGCCGCCGCGCCGCGGTGTGGTGGTGGCGCGAGGCGGTTGATAAGCAACTGCCGCGCGGGTAGCGGGGGAGGTAACATCACGGAGCGAGCCATAACCGCGCGTATTCGCGCGAGCGTCGTCATGCTGCCCGGATGTGTATCGAAAACCTACCTATAAGTTTGCAATTTACTACTTGGAATTTCGTTATTTTATAAACAGAACTAAACTTTGTAGTATTATAGATGATAGTACGGAACCCTTCGTGCGTGAGTCCGACTCGGTCTTGGCCGATTTTTTTTTTAAAGTTTGTTTTCAAACCAAATTACGCAATCTTTTGATACATAAATGCTATTATGAAATTGATGACTTCTTCATGGATACATTCTAAAAACTAAACGATCTCAACTCTAGGAAACCAAAAACAAATTTTAAGCAATATTTAGCCCTAGTCTTTTGTAGTTTTTAAGTCTTGTTTCAACCAATATATTTTATTTACTTGTAAATGTAGGTATGTATGCAACACCCTATAACAGGGTATGTACCTAGCTTATTTAAGTTTGCTCTGTACACACTGCAATAATAAATAAATAAATAAATTGCTAAACATCCAAATTTAACCCAATAAATTTTAAAAATTTCAAAGACGCAAAAAATCTGTTCGAAACGGGGATTTATTTATCTGAATTCGGAAGCTCGTAAGCAATCGCGGATTCTCCTCCACAATCCCTTGCATAATAGAAGGGTGAATGACAATGTATCGTATCTTGATGTAATCCCGTCAATTGTGTACGAGACTCCAATTTGCTCTTCACGTTGGTATTTTGCGATTTCAATTCTTGGGCGTACGTTGTTATCCAATTACGAAAAAAAAACATTTTTATTGTATACAAGGCTTAAGCTACCTTAAACTAAGCCGAACTCAAAATTTGCGAAAAACATTACCATATTTTTTGAAGTGAAAACTTCTTTAGCGGCGTTGGGCATTTATGGGATGGGTAAAAAATGTTAAACTCGCGTCAGATCGTCAGATCTCCAGATCGTCAGACGGACAGTCAGAAACCTATTCTGCATTTAAAGTTCATTATTGTATGTACAAGCGCCGTACACGAAGCGTTAGCTTGTTATAAGACTATACAGCACCATCTAGTACGTTGTTCTAGAACTAACTTTATTATATGAAGTGTTGATAGAATAAAGTTAGTTCCAGACCAACATACTAGATGGCGCTGTATAGTCTTAAAACACGTTAATGCTTCGCGTACAGCGATGAGTAGGGGTTGTTTGTAAAACACAATATCTTTGGTTAAATCCTTCACGAGTCAGTCTTTTTGCTATTTTATTTTTTAGTTTTCACTTCTGCCGGCACTCCCGGAGTGCAACCCGTTGTTTTTTTTTGCGGTAGGTGTAGGTACCTATCTACCGTAAAAAAAAACAACGAGTTGCACTCCGGGAGTGCCAGCAGAAGTTAACGAACAATTGTAATGGTAAATATGTTTTACTATTTCAATTTTCTAGAGCCAGTTTTTTATGTTAATAAATGCATATGATTATACAATGAGTATCAAAAAGGATTAATTTAATGATCAATATGTTCGTCAGGATCGCGCTCAGAGCCCTAAACACGATTTCAGATTGGGCAGCAATTGGGCAGATTGAAAGTTCGATTTAAATATCTGCAAGAAGCTTATTTGTAGTCCACATATTGTGAAGTGCAACTACAAAACCTAACACTCCGCGTGGCCTGACATGCACTTAGCCGTTTGTATTATAAGGTTCAACAGTTTCACAAAACAGAATCCTATTGGAGAGCTATAAATGTAAAGCGTTCATTTATTTATTACTTTAAATATCACGGGAAAAGATATAGAGCATTAGGACGCTAAGTTCTAGTTTTTCGAGGTATATCTCGTTTTTGTTAGGACCGAGTGGATGATTCTTTTATTATCCAAAATACTCGTGATTCAAATGGCCTTTTCAAGGCTCTTGTCACAAAAGAGCGAGGCTATTCGGAAAGCAAATAAAACGTGCTCTTACTTCACGGGTTGTGATTTACATAATGTTTTTTTTCCGAGCACAGTCTCGATAAAAGTAAATAAGGCATACCTGCTCGGAGTTTATGAGTGTGCGCTATTAGGCTTTATTTTTTTCTACTTGCCTTATGATCGCTATTCTTAAGTCACGTTTTATAACACGTACACAAAATACGAGGATAAATTTTTGTGTAACAAATTGCGATTTTTCTTATAAGCTGAAATTGCTGGGTTGGAGCGCAATAGACGTAATAAATCTATCACGGACTTGATATTATTTCTAAGTATGTATATATTTGTGAGTAGATGATTAAATTAAGCCAATTAATTAACTTACGTTAATTAATGTACTTAATTAATTGCCCACTCAAAGCAACCTTCTCAATCTCAAAAGATAATGTAATTAAATACTTTTAAAATAACGTTCGATACACATGGCTCTTCACCAGGTTTCTGTGTGTTAATTTTTCAAGGACCATAGGACTATGGCAACAAGTTTAGAAACTTAAAACCCACTAAATGAAAAATAGGTTGATTTTGATCAACTATAATGAACAAATCCTCTTTCAATCAAAAAACAAGATCCAAATCGGTTCATCCCTCCATCGGAGCTGATGAACAATGCCGATAAGAGGCACAGATACAAATGTCAAACATATAATACCCCTCTTTTAGGCTCGTAGGTAAATTAAAACGATATACTAGACTACATTGAGAAGTCACAATGGCATGAAAAATTAGCACCTAGCTTACCATGAAGTGTCACAACCAATTATATGCATCGTGGCTCAGTTTTGACTAATTTTGTTAGAGTAACTAATATTTCTGTATGATAATTTACATGAAAACTTTCAGAGCCGCTTTTTTAGGGTTCCGTACCCAAAGGGTAAAAACGGGACCCTATTACTAAGACTTCGCTGTCTGTCTGTCTGTCTCCAGGCTGTATCTCATAAACCGTGATAGCTAGAAAGCTGAAATTTTCACAAATGATGTATTACCGTTGCGGCTATAACAACAAATACTAAAAATTAAAAAAATAACATATTAAGGGGGGTCCCCATACAATAAACGTGTTTTTTTTCGTATTTTTTTGCTCAATATTAAAAACGGTAACAGGTAGACGCTTCAAATTTTCACAGACTATTTACTTGTATATTACCTTTCAAAATAAATAATTAAATAACAATAAAGTAAATATTAAAGGGGGGCTCCCATACAACAAACTTAATTTAAAAGCAATTTTTACTCGATCTTAATAACAGGTAGAAACTTGAATATTTGTAAGTAAATATTTAGAAATATATTAACTATAAAAATAAATACCTAATCTAATACATAAAACTCACAAAATGAAAATAATCCGTGCATCTAAACGCGGTGCGAGCGCCGCGCCGCGGTGTGAAGGTGGCGCGAGCGCGAGGCGGTTGCTAAGCAACGGCCGCGCGGGTAGCGGGGGAGGTAACATCGCGGAGCGAGCCATAGCCGCGCGTATTCGCGCGAGCGTTGTCATGCTGCCCGGATGTGTATCGCAAACCTACCTATAAGTTTGCAATTTACTACTTGGAATTTCGTTGATTTCTCGTTATTTTATAAACAGAACTAAACTTTGTAGATGATAGTACGGAACCCTTCGTGCGCGAGTCCGACTCGCACTTGGCCGATTATTTTTATTACATTTTAACCTTTGCTATTACGTAAATATTGTATCACCATCAAATTATTATTTAAGTCTCTTGTCAAAGCGTAACGGACTGACGGACGGTCGTTTTCGATAAACTATGCTTTGTGTTTATTTAATATATTTCTTGTAAAATTGTAAAGCTTGATCTTTAAGGACAACCACACTTTCTTAACTCTTTCCAGCCTCTCAAAAGGAAAAATTATCACATAAATTAATGTATTTAAACTGAATAATTACACATAGTACATTTAATCAAACAATTTTCTAAATTCAATGAACAAACATTAATTTACTAAGCCTAATAAACTTTGTAACTTCACAGGTAACAAGTAGTTACAATCTATTATTTTGTGTCGTAACTAATCTCGATATTGTCTTTAAATTACTGGGTTGTGTCGAGGAAATTACAAAGTAATTAACGTAGTAATAACTAAGCATCTTGTTTATCGTACATATAGGTAGTTGTCGATTAAAAGCATAAGTTACTTTCTGTTTCAGACATAAGCTATTATAACTTGTGTCGGTAAAATGGTAGTTGTATTTTATTTGACAGTTTTGTGACGCTTCGATATACTCATTAATAAGAGGCTTTGTGAAATATATACATAATGCTATAATAAAATAAATGTTGTACGTACGTACATATGTATGTAAGACTAGAATCGCGCGTCGTGCTATGATCAAGCTCGTCCTCAGTAAGATTTAAAAAAAAACATCAGTGTTAATGTCTAGTTTTATAAAGGCTAGTCCTGCTTGTGATTGATTTATATTATTTAACACTTTACACACACAAATACATAGTAACAAACTGTACAATAGGAGGACTTAATGCCAATGTAGCATTTTCTGCCAGTCACCTTCAAAGTAAAAGACAGACAGGATGTATGCGTGCATCAAAACGTAATTGTGATTAATTTGCGGGATTTCGCGATTGATCCCTTAATAGAATCGTGAGGACGGCAAACTCTAAAAGTATAGCTACTATTTATTTTCACAGCCTTTACGCTACAGACATAGTAGACGACGCACGCGACTTCATTTGTATGAAAACCTTGCGTGCCACGTTTTTGGTATAGACTGTGACGCACACAAACGATTTAGTGGTGGAATGTTCCATCCGCGCGAAATCGATTCAACTCAATGCATCTGCGCGCTTGCACGCAGTAACTAGTTTACAAAATATCGAATCGAAACTATATATCACCTGAAACTAAATAAATCTTATGGCGTCAAGTGTGTGTTTTTATCTTCCTGTTGATACGCTAGGTACATACACTTGGGGTATAGAAGTCTATGCTTTACGCACACTTGCAAACACCTCAAAACAACATCGCCCTTTTTGCTAAGTCGTATAAACAACACGTCAGATTTCCGTAAAGGATCTCTTTCGCAAATCCTAGACGGGATGTTCCGTCTTCGTAATGCCGGTTATTAATCTCCAAAGGCATTGTTCCTATTGTTTCTCACATAGCTGCGCCTGAATTAGTGCAGGAGTTCTAAGCCGGTGCTACCTACAGAACCCCCGCTTTTTGCTTGCGTTGCCACCTTATCAAGTCTAGTTGCTAAATGATAACTCATAGTTGCTAGAAGTTGGTAAAATCATGTGAGTTGCCGGTTAAATGCAAGCCATTAATATGAAGAAAAAATATACTTGTAAAAGTTGCTAGAATGAGGCATGTGTGTATGTTTAAATTATGTAAAATATACGCGATAAATTTGTTAAAATTTTTTTAATTTCAGTAAATTCTAAGTACTTTGTGTACACAATTGTGGCATACATGTCAATGCCCTAATTTATATAATTTATTAGATAGATAGATAACTCTTTATTAAAAGACCACAGTATACACGGAAAAAGATACATAGAAAAATAAGATTATGGCTAGGCTTTTAATTGGCGGCCTTATTGCTTAGAGCGATCTCTTCCAGGCAACCATGTACGGATTGGAAAGACGGCACAGATAGACTTATTAAATATTATAATTAAATATGTACTCGGAAGGCGGTCTTGTGGTACCTTATAGTACGAGCGCCCGCGCGCAGCACCGAACCGGTTTATGTAAAGGACGGGAGATCAACAGAACTACGCAGCGCGCTCGCTCTTACCACAGCTACCTTCCGCAAGCAGTGAGTTTCTTGCCGCGACCGAAGAACGGCGCCACCTTTGTACTTTTACTTTGTTTTAGCTAATTGAGTTTATTTAAACTTGGTCCAATACTATTATTATTATTAACTTATTATAAATATAAACTGAGTGTTATTTATGCCACACAATTTTAATTAATATATTTTATGGTTTTAATTACTTAAAACCATAAAAACTTGACAATGACATACTAAAACTAAGATACTAAAATTAAGACTTGTAAATGACATATATTTATCAATAAATTATTTGTATTTGAGTGTACATTTAGTAAATTCCTCTCAGAATTTTGATAACAGTAAAAACTCGTTAGAAATAGCAACTAGTTTCCATAAAAAACCGGACAAGTGCGAGTCAGACTCGCCCACTAAGGGTTCCGTACAAACTAGTAGATAAAAGGGGGAAATTTTAAATAAGTATATTTTTTATATTTTCCTTCATAAACCGAAAAATATACATCGTAAAAATATTTAAAAACCTGTTTTAGGTTGTGCTAATAAAGCAATAAAATTTTAAAGCTATTTTATATGATACCACACATAGTAATACGGTTAAAGCAATTAAAAATTTGGACCCTCCTTCCTTGCATAAAGACCCTATTTTAAGTGATTAAATTAAAAATGTACAGTTTTCGGAATTTTTCCTTTATATGTACTTATGACAATGCTTCTTGCCAAATTTCAAAGTTATAAGTCAACGGGAAGTACCCCTTAGATTTTGATTCCCTTGCGAGTGTCGAAATATGCGTTTTTTGCGACATATTAGGCTGTAACTTTTTTTATGAAAACGGCGAAGTTTGATTTTTTCACAACTCCAAAGGACAGTAGACCTGAGTATTTATATGAATTTCAGCTTGATACCTCCACGCGTTCCTGAGAAAAAGGGTCTTGACAGACAGACGGACAACAAAGTGATCCTATAAGGGTTCCTTTTTTTCATTTTGAGGTATGGAACCCTAAAATTAGCTAGTTTTTTTATCTACTAAAATATTTTGTACCGTTAAAAGTTAAGTTGCTAGATCTAGCTAAGAAGCTGCTAAAGTGGCAACGGTGCCTCACGTCTGTTCATTTGAACATTCATCAATGTCATCCAGCTAAACAGATAACTAACAAAGTGATGTATGGAATGGAGTGAATCCACTGTGTAACGAGGCCGGACGGTCCGACACGTGTACTCCAAAAATATTGTTTGTTTTTTAAATTCCGAATTCGCTGTTCGCTGCTGGGTTTGAGTGGTATTAGTGCGTATCGAAAATGGCGTTCGAAAATAAGCAAGTAAATTGTACTAAAGGTATGTGGCACAATATGTTTGAAATGTTTTTTACATTACATACAATTAAGCGTTTTCTCCATTTATTTCCAGAGACCATCATATTTTCCACTTACTACGATCCTAACACATATTTTGTTTTTTCTACTTTCATTTTTCATATTCCGTTGCGGGTGTTTTTAACCTGTAAATATAACATATTTTTTTTCTTTATCTCCTTTTTTTTTTACATTTCTTTTCTTATTTTTCAATCTCTTCATATCGACAAGCAAGTTATTTATTTTATCAAATAAATACTTTGTACTGTGTTGGCTTTTCTAATTTACACGATAATTAGTAAAATCCACGCGTATTTCATCAATATTTAGAGTAAATATGAAATTAATTTACATTAAAAAAATATCTTACAGGTATATTATGCACCATATAAATATCTCACCGTTCGCAAAGTGAGGAACAATGGTGATTAAATAGTTTTTTTTTCATATTCATAATTTATAAAACACAAGTTGTTTGTTGTGAAGCTTAAAAATATGTAAAAAAAGTGTTACATAAGTGCTTCCTTCAACCAGTATGGCTGGAAACATGGCTTTATATAATAAATATGGAAAGATCTTCGAGACAATAGTAAAACGAGATAAACAAGGTAATGAGGTAACATTAAAACATGACAAGTATCTATGTTAAAAGAAAAACAAAATACACGACTGCAGGAAAGCAGTTCAGCAGTTTAGTGATTATAAATGCGCATTCTTTAGAATAATTCTAGTAAAACCACTTGTTTATTGTGAAAAAGTTGTTTGGACGTTACAAAAACACATTTTTTGTTTTTCGAGAGATGTATTATTATTATACACTTTATTAAATTTTAATCTTAAATCTAAGTTTTTTACAATAGAAATACAAAAATATAAATATTATAAAAAACTTAAACCTAGGGTGCCGCCGGCAGCGGGGCGGGGCTCAAGCTGCCGGTGGTAGGGGCTACAGAGAGAGGAACCTCCTGACAATACGTGCCGTGTCCAGGATGACTGCCTTCTGTATCAGACCCTTGACCCAACCATCGAGCGAGAGCCTCTTGAGATGTTGGTCGAGGCTCTTCGCTATAACACCGTTCACCGAAACGACTATCGGGACAATGATCGTCAAGTCAACATCCCACATGGCGGTTATCTCGTGAGCCAAGTCAAGGTACTTGCTGAGCTTGTCCTTCTCGGCCTTCACGAGATTCTTATCATGTGGGATGGTGATGTCGACGAGCACGGCCCGGCGCTGAGACCGATCTACAATCACGATATCAGGCTTATTGGCAATAATAGTCCTCTCCGTGATTATAGAACGATCCCAGTAGAGCAATGCACGGCTATTTTCGAGAACTGGCGCTGGTGCGTACTGATAGTACGGCACCTCTGACTCGACAAGCCCGTATTGAAGAGTAAGCTGCTGGTGGATGATTCTGGCTACTTGGTTATGTCTGTGCAAATACTCGCCGTTGGCAAGATGTGAACAACCGGAAATAATATGTCGGAGAGACTCTCCGGGACGGTGGCATGCCCAACAAATGTCGACCGTACCGTCCTTCATGATATATTTCCGATAGTTGTTCGTCTTGATAACTTCATCTGCAATTGCACAGGCAAACCCTTCAGTTTCCCCAAAAAGGTCACCGAAGCGTAGCCAGTTCACCGACGCAAGCAGATCTACATCAGGTCCTGATAACACCCTGTAGAACCGCCCCTGCAACTCCTAGCCCTTCCATACGTCCTTGCGGTCTTCGATGCTGAGCACCGTTGGTTTACGCCAGTTTTCTTTTGCCAAGGAGAGAGGCGTCAGGCCCTTATCAACCGCCACTACATCACAATGCATACCACACTCGTTGTTTCAGAAATAGTCCCTGAGATTGCACACCTCACGGTTGTGAAGGTTCTTTCATTTAAAAAGCCACAACCCCCCCCACTTCCGTGGGATGTACAGTCTCATTATTATTTTTATTATTACAAAAAATATAGCCTATGACACTCTGGAAGTGAAGACGAATCAAACGACAACTCACACATCAAACTCGGTCAAGCCGTTTAGGCTGTAGGCTGTCATATAGAAACATACATACATACCCACATACATACATTTATTCATACATACATACACTCGAAAAACCTAACCCTCCTTCTTACGCAGTCGGCAAAAAAGTGGGATACTACGTTATATACGCATTGTAATTAAACATAAATCAAGGTTATTATCTAGATCTAACGCCACAATAAATTCAACCTCAGCGAAAACGTGAAACAAAAGTTCGGTACAGAGCACCTACTTAAACAATAAAATAATAAAGTTGAACTCGTATGTCTACATTATCTAGTCCGTATTACCTGTAAACACGCCGTCTTACGAGGTTATCCAGCATGTGTTTATTAGCCTCTAGAGGGGCCCTCGACCCCTGTCATGGGGCCTCGTGTCCTTAACAAGGGTGCGTACGTTATACTTAGAATTAGTTCTCCAATGCCGACGACTTGTTAACAAAACGTTTAGAAAATACGTAACAGTAACGCATTATTTTTTTACGGATGGATTATTTAGAAAAATGTTAATGATTTTTTTTTTTTATTATTATTATTTGTAACGTTGAAATTGTATTTTATTTATTTATTTTACATCAATTGTCTCAATTGGTTTAATCATGTCAAAAACATTTAAATCAAAAATTTAATAATAATTTCTCGTCAAAAACCTTAAAACTAAATCAATCAAATAAACCACCCCTAACAGTTCCCGGTGCAAAGGAACCCATGACACTGGCCGCAATTCCACGCTGAATGACGATTGCCAGTTACACCAGAAACATGAGCGGGAGTCACCTCTGTTGTCCCTAAATTAATTTAAACTAACTTAACTAGTCCCTAATATTTTTTTACTTGTCTATTTATTTGGAATAACCATACTTGTAAAAACTGTACCTCTATGTAATAGGGCCTCGAATTATGTACCTCTATCACTGTAATGTTGTTAGTTGTAAGTAATAGAAATTAATTTAAAAATACCATCTTTTTAAAATAAAGATTTCAATATCTACATTGTATTGTATCAGTGCTTTATCAAAAATACATATATGTAGGAGAATAAAATAACGATACGACACAACGTTAGCAACATGATAATAAAGAAGTCAATTTCGTTGCCAATATCTAAAATTTTATAGGGCAATAAGCTTATGGGGTCACAGTACTGCTTTATAGATACTTTACAAGTTATATTCACTTTACAACGTGACTTTTTGATTTATGAGCGGAATCACGGCCGATAAGAAAGTAGGTTAAATTAAAAATGAAGCTCGGCGGTTCCATTGTTTGATTGGTTTACGGATCGGTGCATTTTATCAGACGCCAGTAATGATAAGGTGGATAATTGAGTAAGCGGAACTCTGTCCTCAGAATCTCATCTCTGCTCGAAGGGATCCAAATTAATGGGCCAAACGGTACAAATCAATGGAAATTCCGTACTAAGGAAGGTAACTGATGCTGGAATTCGAATAAGTACGCTTGTCGAGATTGTACGCAATTCTAACAGATTGAGAGATCAAGGAGCTCGTTTAGGAATTGATCAAGACGTTGCTATAGCAACTTTTTAAATTCAAAGGAATTATATTCAATCCCTTCTAATAGATTATTAAAATTTATACTCGCATTTGAAGTTTTTTAGGGTTCCGTTCCTCAAAAGGAAAAAAAACAGAACCCCTATAAAGGTTCCGTTTTTTTCATCAATCAATTAATTTGTTGTCTGTCTCTCCGTCTGTCCGTCTGTCAAGACCTTGTATCTTTAGAACGCGTGAAGGTATCGAAACTAAAACCATATACGCAGATCCCTAGTCTCTTGCTGCATAGATAAAAATCAAACTTCTCAGTTTTCGTAGAAAAATACAGCCGAATATGTTGCAAAAAACGCATATTTTGATACTCGCAAGGGAATCAAAACGTATGGGGTACTTTCCGTTGACTTATAACTGTGAAATTTGGCAAGAAACATTGTCATATAGTACACGTAAAGGAAAAATCCGAAAACTGTACATTTTTAAATTAATCACAAAAAATAGAGTCTTTATGCAAGGAAGTTTTTATCATAACACAAATTTTAAAGTGCTTTAACCATATCATCATATGCAAGAGCTTCATTAGCACAAGCTAAAACAGGTTTTTAAATAGTTTTAAAATATTTTATATTTTTCGGTTTATGAAGGAACATATAAAAAAAATCAAACACTATTATTATTAACGGGATATTTACCCTGGTTCGCGTTAATTTTGAACTCCCGATATTTCGGCACAGTTACATGCACCATGTTCACGAGCAACTGAAAAATGCAGGTGGATGAAAAATTTACGCGAACCACGGTAAATATCCCGTTAATAATAATAGTGTTTTAATGAATGACCGCGATAGTTCAAAAAAGTGTTATATAAAAAATATATAATTTCCCCCTTTTATCTACTAGTTTGAACGGAACCCTCGGTGGGCGAGTCTGGTTCGCACTTGTTCGATTTTTTTCACTAGAAAAAATAAATGTTTGGGATTTAATATTTGCAAGATTATTATCATATTTCATTAAAACTTCTGCTGAGAAATTTGGAAACTATCGAATTGTTATAATTGCTTTACTTAAATTTAGGTAAGTGTATAGGTTTTATATTATAGGTATAGTTTGTAACTTGATAATTACTTTATACCTATATCAAGGGAAATATGCTAGTAGATAAAAGAAGATACATACATAAATAGTTAAATGCTAATTGAGTTGCGTAATAAACTAGAAAGGACGACGTGAGACGGCTAGGAATAAATCATCTAAAGTGGTTCGATTATACTAAAGAGCATAGTTTTACAATGAAGTAATTGTTATCAATCTTTATTGGAGGAAAAATACATTTGTTAAAGAAAACAAGAGATTAATAGCAAATTTTACTCAGATATTATTTTATCCAAAATTACATATAAATATTTAATTGTCATTTTTGCTATTAATCTCAACTTTTCTATATTAAAGCTAACCATAATTACTTCATTGCAAAACCATACTCTTTTCGACCTTTTTCGATTGTTAAACTATATAATATACTCTTATTGGTAAAAAATACTTTTGTATTGAAATCATACCACCCTATAATATATGATGTAAAATTTGCAAGCAAATATAAATACAATTTCTATTGTATTATATAAATACAGTACTATTTATTTTGTATATTTATTTAGATACGTTGTTAAGATTAGAAAGTAATGGGACCGTCACTATCGTGAATTATTTCGTAAATTTAGAATAGCAAATAAAAGTTTTGAATAGAATATGTGGAAGATAATAATTATTACATGTCTATTATTGAATCAAATGAAATCATTGTGTAATAAATAAATAAATATATGTAGACATTTCACATAACATCATCTAGCCCAAACTAAGCAAAGCTTGTACTATGGAACTAGATGGATGATAGAATACATATTATACTTTTTTTTTATATATATATATATGATACATAGAAACACCCAGACACAGAACAAACATCCATGCTCATCACACAAATATTTGCCCTGGGTGGAGATCGAACTCACGATCTACAGCACAGGAGGCAGACATACTACCGAATGAGCCACAAGGCCAGTCAATATATGTGTTTTTTAAATTTAAGAAATAAGACAAATCCCTGGTATCCTAAAATCCTCCATATTTTACTTGAGATGAATTACTTGAGTTTACCTTTAAGCTATAGCCAGCGTAATAATGCTCATACACGGTGAACGTTCAATGAAGCCTAGCATTTTGATGCTGATATGTTTGATTTCCGAGCTCAAATACGAAAATATCTTCGGAAGTCGATGTTTTCTAGTGAACACCTGTCTAGACGTTTTAACGTTTTTACCATAAGTGCCTGAACTCTTGAAAACATTTTTTTTTTTTTTTTTTTTTTTATTTGAAAAAATTCGAGCACCACAGACTCCAGGGTCCATGCCTTTTATAAACTAATATATATATTTTTTTTAACTAACTTTACATATTTTTTTTTAAACTAGAGTACAAGAGGAAGACGTTAATACTTAACTAATAACTGTTAATACTTAATACTTAAGTAACATGCACATGCATGCGTGTGTACGCCGAGCAGTCCAGCTCCCGCAAGCAGCACCCGTTCACGAGTTGACGCATGTGCCAGCCATCGCTCTCCTCAACCATATTTGAGGGAAAAGGGCGACCCGCCACACGACGCCGCCGCAAGAAGAAGCCTTTAAGCGAGCGTGAGTGCTCTGGGTACACACGCTTTCCTACTACTATTTAAGGGACAACATACAACATAAGAACAATTTCTTTTTACAACGTACACCGAAGCTTTGTTTATAACATATTTGTGTACTTGAGACTTAGTGTTGATACACGGACGTGTATATACAAAATAATAATAAATACAATAATACGTTCCGTATTTGTACAAGTTTTATATATTGAAAATAAAAACTTGTTTTGGGTACACGTAAAATAAAAATACTAATAGGGTTCAATCGGTAAGTGCCGGAACAAAATTGTTGTCTTTTATTACTAAGCGAATGTGTTTTTACTAGCTTTTGTTTTGCCCTGTTAGTATGGGACAAATCTTGCGAGTTAAATTAGAAGCACTTCCTGTCGTTAGATTAGGTTGAAATTTGGTTTACTCACGTAACTTCGATGACAATGTAATAATATGGTACCATGAAGCTGGTCTCAAGATGGCGTCGGAAGGTGGCCATAGGAACTCCTAAACTAAACAAGATAAAACCGTCAAGTGTGGACTCGTTTGAATAGTCTTGACAAGTACTCTTGCGTTACGTGGTATCCAGGGTCTCAAGATGGCATCGGAAGGTGGCCATAGGAACTCCTAAACTAAACGAGATAAAACCGTCGAGTTTGGACTCGTTTGAATAGTCTTGACAAGCACTCTTTTTTACTAGCTTTTATTTAACTTGCCCTGTTAGTATGGGACAAATCTTGCGGGTTAAATTAGAACCATTTCCTGTCGTTAGATTAGGTTGAAATTTGGTTTACTTACGTAACTTCGGTGACAATGCAATAATATGGTACCATGAAGCTGGTCTCAAGATGGCGTCGGAAGGTGGCCATAGGAACTCCTAAACTAAACAAGATAAAACCGTCGAGCTTGGACTCGTTTGAATAGTCTTGACAAACACTCTTGTGTTACGTGATATCCAGGGTCTCAAGATGGCATAGGAACTCCTAAACTAAACGAGATAAAACCGTCGAGTTTGGACTCGTTTGAATAGTCTTGACAAGCACTCTTTTTTAGTCTAGTAAATAAAAAAATAATTAAAAAATATATTTAAAAACAAGCTACAAGCAACAAGCTTTTATTTAAATGCTCTAAAAGGAAGAAAATAAATTTTGAATTTTTAATCACACCCACCATTTTATTAAATTATAAAATTTATATTGATATTAATAAAAGCTTGTCGCGAGAACACAAACATATATATATATATAAAAAAAAAAAAAAACTAACTTTAATTCTAAGCAAATGATAAGAACGCGTCTAAGTCTTTTGTTGGAATTAAATATTACTTAGTAGATAGGTACGATGTTGTTTGAAATCTCGCGACAAGCTTTTATTTATATCAATATAAATTTTATAATTTAATAAAATGGTGGGTTTGATTGCATTCAAGATTTATTTTCTTCCTTTTAGAGCATTTAAATAAAAGCTTGTTTTTAAAACATTTATTTAATTAATATTTTATTGTTTTATAATTGTGTGGTGGTGGTATTTTATAATCACTTGGTCGTTCCCTGTTTAAAAAAAAATATTATAACGAACAGTATTAACGAAAAATCGTGTATTTTACCAAATTGCTAGTTTTTTTTTTTTTATTAAACAAAGCTTTCTTTTTTTGAAGAAGATAAAATATGGTGATTAATATAATGCTTAATAAAACACGTAATGATTATTTTTAAGGTTCTTGTAAAAAAAACTTAGAAGAGTTAAATGAAAGAAAATATTGTACATAAGTTGTTAGCGATATTGTTACACTTTCAGAAACCTAGAATAACTAGTAACATAGAAAGGTTGTCATGTTCCCTTGTCATTTATTTATTGAAATAAATAGATATGTCTAGCCTAAACACTGGCACTGTCTTCATTTCGGCGTACAAAGTAAGCGTCCGCTTGAACAGCTCAATCGGCGAGTGGAGATGGAGTGTCCTCCGTCGCATTTTCAATTTATTTGCGACAGCGCTCTTGCGGAACATAAAGAATGACATTATTTTGGGGGGCAATGTTGTGAAGGAAATTATTCACCCCCGAAGCGGGGCGATCGCCATCTGGAGCCCCTTGAAATTTGAATCGGGGACATTTATTAAACAGCGGGCCCATTGTTCCTTTGATTTCGCGTCAAATTGAAAGATTGAGTATTTCTTCGAGATTAAGCTCGTTTGCTCGGACCCAGACGCGGTTACGTCGGAATTCGCTTTGTAATTGAATAATTTGTCGGATTTTGAGGAAATTAAGACGATTAGATATACAAACATCTGTTGCTTGTACATACCTAACTCGTCATATTTTAATTAAATTATAAGCCAAGTAAGAAATTCCTTGGCAGAGCTCAGACGGTTTTTGGGTAATCAGTCGTGTTCTGTAATACGCTCTCAGGATATATTCTGTGGTACATTATTAGCAGTGTGAGTAAAGGGCTCATTAGCATAAGTCGATACAATACGGGCGCAGTGGCAGACGTGTGTTATATACTACCTAACTACACTCTAGAGATCAAGTACCACAAACAGCTGTCTTGGTCGCACTCGACACGTTTTTTTAGATAGAAAGTAATTGTTATTTTTGATAAATATGCGAATCTTCTGAAAACAATATTACCATCTATTAAAAATAATTGCTTCGCTAAAATGTGTTGTTTAGATCAAAATCCGTGTATGTGTCTTTAAATCGCGAGTGAATTGGTTTCTTTTTGGTAAGCGCGCTCCATCGTATACCACAACATCGCTTAACATCAGGTGAGTTAGCAAGCCTGTTACTGAATTAAAAAAAAACGTGAAAACGTTTATTTATATATGTGCCTAAATGATTGTTTTTAAATTGATGCTGTTTTGATCCATTTCGACCTAGTTACGAGTACGTTCATATATTTTTACTGACCGAAAAGTGCCGGTAATTGGACAATTACCAGGCACAGATTAAATTTATCAATATTTTTGCCTTTTCTTATGGTGCATTGTATTTAGCATTTTGAACACATCTTGTGTATTTATTTCTGTTTGTAATAAGAATTATCTCGTACCTACTAATTTAAATAGATCAAGCGAGATTATGTTAAAGAGAAATTAATACGCTTGACATTTCATATCGAAAATTTTCATGAAAGTAATAATTTACATAGCAAATTTAGGAACATTCTTTCAAAGGAAACCTTCTAGGAACTTTATTTTTTGCGCTTCAACGTTTTGATTTTTTCGAAAATAACTACTATACATTTCTCATAGCTATAATGAGAAAATCTTCCAATATTACCAGTGATTTCTATTTCAAAGAATGGAAATTATGGTAAATATCAAGCCAGATTTCTATATTAAGATAAATCAAATTAGCAGACAGCTTGCGTACGTTGGATATTATAAAATCTATCACGCGTAGCGAGGTCTCTGTAAAGTCTGTATTTTTAGTACTCATTTTAAAGGTTGAGGCTTTTTTATATCCGCCAGTAATAAATTATGATAATTAAATTAAAAAATAGGCTATTTTTGATACTGAACTTATTTTTTACCCGGTTGCCTAAATGAAGAAGTGCTTTATTGTTAGAATATCAAACAATATTGTGTAAAAAATTAATATTATGTTTTAGATTAGCATACAACGTTCAAGGGAAATATCAGTTTACAAAGACTCACACTCAGGTTGCGGATCGCATGCTTAGTGTGGTCCGTCCATACTAAATTTGCGCTCTTCAGCCACCTCACCTTTTTTTTTTTTTTTTTTTTTTTTTTTTTTTATAGAAGATAGATCTACGATTGACCACTAACTCGCCTGATGTTAAACGACGGTGTGGCCGAGGATGGAGCTCGTCGATCTAGAAGATATCTATTCACTCTAGCCTTGAAAATTCCAAGATTGTAGGTCTCAGGAAACAGAGATGGCGGCAACGAATTCCATTCTTGTGCAGTACGCAACAGGAATATGGATCGATATCGCTGAGTACGGATTTTTGGCATATTTTATAATTTTTCCTCAAATCAAGTTACAGCATAAAAAACGTATCGTGAAATCTACCAGAAAAATGCTATCGTTAGCATCGCCCGTGGAGAGTGCGCCTAAGAATACCGAGCCGCGTTATTGTAACGGTTTTTCCCGAACCGTAATAAAACGTTTCACATGTCGGCCACAGGGCTGCGGCCGCGTGCGGCCGGCGTGAACCTAAATTGATGGGTCTCTCCATTGGCAATGTAATGGTCCTTCAAAACGAACGGGCCCTGGCCAGTAAGTGAAATTCACGATTGATTAACTTTTACTCGAGGACCAGCAGTGTTTTAGCGAAAGTAAGCCAAAAGTGCTGGACTCGCCGCACATAAAGAGCCCAGCAAACAGTCGCGAGTGATTTTGCTATTTTTAGCAATTTTATATTTCAGTATGTTTGACTAGGTTAAAGTGTACTTTCATCGTGCGGACTGCTAGAATGTGGAATACGCTTCCTGAGTGGATCATTCCCGATAGATATAATCTGGGTGTCTTTAAATCGCGAGTGAATTGGTTTCTTCTAGGTAAGCGCGCTACATCGTAGACCGCAACGTCGCTTAACATCAGGCGAGTTGGCGGTCAAGCGCGAACCTATTTCTACATTAAAAAAAAGTAATTTGTTAATGTTTGCTTGGTTACTATTTATAGTCCAGTTTTTGTACCTGTGTGACTTTTTGTAGGTTCCTGTGGAAACACCACATGGACATTGCATACAATGTCGTGCTATTCAGTGACTCACACGCAAATTGACGTCTCTATATAACAGACACACATGTATGAAGTTTGGGACGGTGTCTGGCTTCAACTTGCTTGTGATGCCAATTGAGATTAGAGCGTTTCAAGAACGCAACGTTTTCATTGACTTATAAACGAATAATTAAACATGTCGTTCAGTCAAACGTCGTACGTCGATTAGAATAGCCACTCCCTGCTTCCCGTACTATATGTATGTGTGTATATGTAGATACTATTAAGGTATTCTGTGGAAATATCACACTTCCAGTAATTCAACAGCCAAAAAGTAACTAGGTATGCATATACTCTGTTTCTGTGATGATGATAATGAAAGAAAAAAAAGAGCCGGTTGTCCAAAATTCGGATATTTGGGATTTTTATATAAATAAATGTTACAGGCAATTAAAAAATTTCAACATACACCAGAATTTGAAACTTACCCAAACTAATTTGGCCACGGCTGTTGGTCACGGGACGGTATATTGAAAATCATAATCTTAACAAAGCGTTGATGACTCTACCTTGACGTTGCATTTTTCTAGTACGCAATTAGTCAGATCGACCCCTTACAGGGTCCAAAGACGAGACTATTTTTTCTATGCATTTTTCCAGTGAATTCTAGATCTCGTTTTTTTAGGTAGACTGGTTCACGCTTTGTCTAAATATCAGGTCAACGTCTACCAGGTTCGGCTTATAAATAATAAGAATATTTCAAAAAAAAGCAAAAAATATCCGCAACACTATCAATATGAGTGAAAAATTATGCACTGAAACAAAACACTGAAAGTAGAAAGCAGACCACTACGAAGACACATTAGAGAAACTGCTTTTGCTATGAAAACCAGTGCGAGTACAGATTAAGTAAGTATTTCAGAGAGAATAATTTTAAAACTAAGAACTGACTCCTAACAAATTCTTAAACTCAAGTATTATAGTACTCAAGTATGTATTTTCTTAGTGGTTTGATACTATAATAGACCTTGCGCCATCTGTCATCCCAATGAAACAAAATAATGAATATACTCGAAAGACATAAAGATATTTTATTTATGTACCTGCTAAGACATTACATTTATGTTTCTTTAGATTATTTATTCAGTATGGGTGTAAAAACGTTACGACATAATTTAATAACAAGTCTACTTATTTTTTAGCCCCTAGTCTGATGTGTAACGGATAAAATCTCAGCCATCACAGTTTACGCCAACTCTCGTTCAATTTAAAAAGGGCCTACGAGACGAATTTTAAGTATCTTTTCCATATGAAAACTCAGGTGGAGAGCTCACATGGGAGCAACACGGCTCGAAAACAGGCGGCAGCAACTTGATAAGCTTTTCAAATTTATGCACAAACATTTATCGCGTGCTTCTCGCCAAAAAGAAAATAACAGTTAAGAGCGTTGACGAGTGTTGTAGGTTATGGTCTGCTTAATGCACAGTAATTTTCCTTTCCTAGAATGCTTCCCGTTTCTACGAAATACCGATAATTATGAGATGTCTTATTTACACTATTTCTAAAACATCCATTTTAGTGCCGCCAATATAACTTACTTGGAACAAAGAGCTAATATTTTTAGAAAAAGAAACGCTTCGAAACTTTTGCTACTTGTCTAGGCTCACTGGTATATAATACCTGATTTAGCAAAATTAAGGTACTGTATACATACAGTTATAATTCGCGCGGCACTACACAGAGACTACGCACTAGGTATGAAGCGGGATCCGGAGCCCAACCAGTTTATTTGCTTTTGGCGGCCCTTGCTTGTCCCACCGCCCACATATCCATGTTACAGTCATTTACTTGCCTGCAAAGTATAATTACAAGTTTATTGATGTGATAACGTCTTATAAATCGATGAACGCGATGAACGCACGAAAAAACATTGTCACGTTCCGCCTGAGCCGAGCGTGAAAGCGAGAGCGCGAACATAGCGAGGCACGATCGGCCTAATCGTTCGGCTTGTGACGAATCTATCATGACGTTATCACGTAAAATTATCGTCCGTAAACCGAATTTACATACAGACATTTTTTTGTGTAACACTGTAGTTAAAAGATAATTATTATAAAATAACATTTTTACATTTTATTCACTAGACGCACGCCTGTTACGTTCAGTTTGATGGATATTTCTTCATAAATATGCAAAAAATGGTACGAAATCACATTATCGCTTTTCAAAGTGTCCCAATAAAAGTGTCGAAGTATGACATGGGTCGGTTATGTCCGCCCTTGAGCATTTGCGTATAGTTTGGAACAGATACGTGATATCTGTTAAAAATATTTTTTTTTAAACATAATATTGTGAATACGGAAAAACATATTTGAAAATATTTTGAAACAGATCAATATTTATAATATGCAGGTTCGATTACGACGAGGTTAAAATTATGAATTAAATATTGCGTTATTTTAAAATTAAAACCCTCTGTGACATTTTCTATTCATGGTATGTCTGGTCTGCCATGAATTAATCAATAGAAAATGTTACAGAGGAGGACAGAGTCCATGAAAATAAATAAATAAATATTTGGGGACATTTCACACAACACCATCTAGCCCAAACTAAGCAAAGCTTGTAATATGGAACTAGATTACGGTAGTATTTTAAAATTGTTTAGGTATTATATCGTATAAATTATATAATTATATTGTTTCAATGAAACAGAACACCATTTTTATATGGGATATTCACATCTTTTCAATGCAACTTTATGCTTCAAAAATATCTGAATATCCAATATGAATTAATATAAATAATATTTTTTACAAAACTGCTCGGAATGGAATGCCTTACAACGTCCTTGTTTCCTGAAAATTATAACTAAATGATAACTTCAAGTCTATAATGAATAGGATGAATCATGTAGGCCTTTTAGGTCTACATGCTTCACCTTAGATCATAGCGTTGCTTTCCATAAGGCGTACCGGTGGTAAAATGTTCAGCTATTTTATTTATATATAAAATAAAACCGGACAACTGCGAGTCAGACTCGCCCACCGAGGGTTCCGTACAAACTAGTAGATAAAAGGGGGACATCGTATTTTTTTCATATTTTCCTTCCTACCGAAAAATGTACATCGTAAAAATATTTTAAAACCTGTTTTAAGTTATGTTAATAAAGTTCTTTCATATGATATCCCACATGATACGGTTAAAGAACTTTAAAATTTGGACCCTCATTCCTTGCGTAAAGATACTATTTTTTTTGCGATTAAATTAAAAACTCTAACACAATGCTTCTTGCCAAATTTCATAGTTCTAGGTCAACGGGAAGTACCCAATAGGTTTTGATTCCCTTGTGAGTGTCGAAATGTGAATTTTTTACGACATATTTGGCTGTATATTTTTTATGAAAACTGAGAAATTTGATTTTTCTTTCTGCAGCAAGATACTATAGATTTGCGTATATGGTTTTAATTTCCACGCGATACCTTCACGCGTTCCCGAGATAAAGGTCTTAACACCCGGATAGACGGACAGACGGACAGACGGAAAACAAAGTGATCCTGTAAGGGTTCCGTTTTTTTCTTTTGAGGTATGGAACCCTAAAATAACTCATAATTTACCTATGACTCAAAAAACTTTTTTAAACTATGCAAAACATAACTTTTATAACTGTTATAACCTCAGTTATTTCCTTATCGTAGTTTTTTTTTTTTCTAAAAACGTGTCCTACAAAAATTACAGTAGTATTAGCGATAAAAAATAAATAATGAATAATCTACTCTTTTTTACCATTTCACGTCGAAACAAAATTTAAAGAAAGCAAGCTCTTAGTTTGTTTTTCCGTGTTTTCTCTCATCTGTATGATAATTTACTTGATTCCACAAGAAAATATTAAGTCTTTTGAGGCAACTCAGTTTTATTCAACTTTTTATTGCGTTTTTATAAAAAAAATGTAGTAGTAGTTTTTTTACTTCTTAGATGTCGTATATTTTTACGTAAAATTACGTCACATTTGTTTGAAATTTTTATTTCCTTACCCAAGATTTATCTCCAATACTAGAGCGCTAGACCACCTCTCCAAATCTCAACTTGTCCGAAAAGGTCTGCAATAACCGGTATCTAACCTAGCAGAATACCTATAAAACCTCGACAAGCCTGGAAAGGTCTCCGATATGGATATCGGAGGGACTCAGAATGGGACATTCATAAAAAAAACTTTGTAAGGAGAAAGTACAGTGCTTATATCACTGCGACGAGTTTTGTAAGCTGGTTTTGGTTTTGGACCAATGAGTGTGCTTGAGGAAACGGACAGTAATGTGTTAAATAGATATAGAAGCAATAACAAAACAATGGTGGTCTAGGTTCGGTTATTAACTTGTATTATTCGCGACGGCCATAGCATGCTACACATTAGTAGCAATGACTTCACAGAACATCACATTTAGAGGAACAATGGGTACGATTGGTATCATTAAATCGCAAATTTGTCCCATATAATAAGAGAAAACTGTTTTCTACCCTTAAATGTGAATGAAAGTATTGTAAACTTTGGCTTGTAAAAGCTTTTGTTGTGTTTTTATTTTTCAAATAAATTAACGTTAAAATTTTCATCAAATTTGTGAAAGGATAAATCTGCTATAAGGCTATAATCACTCCGTAAATCCGTAAAAAAAGTTGGGTTCAGAAATTGCAAAGCATGTCTCGCAAATTCTTCGCTTCGGACGTCGATTGCTTAGGGCTTGTCTCACTCTGAAACAATAGTTTCAAACGAACTGTCACGTAGGCTTCCTGGCCGCACACCACGTCACCATTTTTGGGTTATCTGACAGTGGTGCTACGGTCGTAGCATTGGCTACGTACGTAGCAATGTCTACGCATGTAGTTCGTAGTAGGGCCTACGCGCGTATTATTGTCTACGAATGTAAGAACCATTATAATAACGATGACTTATTTATTAACGATGGCTTATTTCATAAAAGCAACGCACTTTTACAGTACCTATGAATACCAACAATAACACACACGATTCAAATGAATAACGAAAACAAAATAAATTGCGGATCAAAGACTTCATAATATTGGCATCGTCAATTCACAATAAAATCAAGCATCAACCCTAAATTACGTAATAAAGGCCAAATCAAAATTGCAAATCAGTCCAGAAATATTCATGGAATATTTATAGGTTCGACCCGTATTGAGACATCCAGAAGTATTAACTCAGTAAATCATAGTAATATTTCTACTTATACTATGCATAAATGTGAATGTTTGCATGTCTTCTTCTGATGCACTTATCAAACATTTTAAACATACTAATATAATGTGATAAGAAAATAATATTTCTCAAAATCAGAAAAAAGTCCACATATTTATGAAAATGAGCATTTATTTCAGTCTGATTTTCAAAACCGTCCGTTTTTCTCGCGCATAGTACAATTTTGAATATACAAAATGACTGATTAAACTTAAAAAATAATTTGTCACACCAAACACTCACAGAAAGCAATAAAACAAATTTTAAACAAAAAAAATATTTTATTGTTTTTTAGGCTGTGGTATATAGTAATAAGGTCTCGTACCCTATTCGCGCGGCTACTTCGTGGTGTCTGTCTATTTATTTAGACGAACGTTTCGTTAAAAATTGGTGTCATGTGACATAAAATAAATAGAGTAAACACTACCGTTCACTAAAAGAAACTTAAATCTGACATATATATTTATTGTGTTTCTGCTTCGTAGTCTTCAAGCTGGTACTCTTCTGCTTCAGTGCCTTCTATCTGGTATTCGTCACGGCTTTAATGTCTTCAAGTTGGTACTCTAATCTTGTCGACACGTGTTTCACCTCTTCCCGAGGCATCTTCAGGACTTCTTGACTTTTTGAACTCTTGTGCTCAGCTTGAAGACTTCGAAATAGGCCTGAGTACCAGCTTGAATACTAAGATTAGGTAAACTATACTAGCACGAAAAATTAAATAAATCGGCCAAGTGCGAGTCGGACTCGCGCACGAAGGGTTCCGTACCATTATCTATAAAAACGGCAAAAAATTAAGTTTGTTGTATGGGATTGCCCCCCTTAAATATTAATTTTATTTTAATTTAATTATTTATTTTTCAAGTAAGTAGTATTATTTATTTTTTAAGTTTTTTAATAATATCACTCAATATTCAGTTAATATTTCAAGCGTCTACCTTTTGCCGTTATCAAAATCGACAATCAAAAACAACCAAAAAATCACGTTTACTGTATGGGAGCCCCCTTAAATATTTATTTTATTCTGTTTTTTTAGTATTTGTTGTTATAGCGGCAACAGAAATACATCATATGTGAAAATTTCAACTCTCTAACTATCACGGTTTATGAGATACAGCCTGGTGACAGACGGACAGACGGACGGACGGACAGACAGCAGAGTCTCAGTACTAGGGTCACGTTTTTACCCTTTGGGTACGGAACCCTAAAAAGAGCTCTTTATAATGATATATAGATATATGATAATGTCGGGTAAAATCAGCAGACTCAGCTAGTAAAGTAATAAATACAATAAGTGCTCTTAAACACAAAAGACACGGGTTATAAACAACGTTAGTACTTGTAAAGACAGAGGCAGTATAATAAGTACATTAGATCGCTCCGAATGACCGCATCCCTTCTTTATCGCTCAATAACAGAGAAACTCTCATTTATTAGACAGTCAGTACATAAGTTTTACATTTGTAAGATCTGTCATGTGATTGACATGATAGGGATGCTCTACTCTATGCAGATTTCTGTGCATTTGGTGCTTAATTTTTTTCTTTATGATATTGGGTGGAATAAGTTGCGACGGCGTTATCCCTATGTGGGCTGTTTGTAGGAGAGCTCGAGTCCCGCGCACGCGCGGCGCGGCGCGGGCGCCGCTGGCCGGTGCTCGCGCCGCTTGTCGCCCCGCGCACGGAGACCGCGCGACACGCGCCGACACACCACGCACTCACACTACTCAACGCTCTGACTATCCGCCAACCAGATATTGATTTATTTTTTTCTAATCATAAAATTTTTATACAACATTGTATACAACTGCTGTCTGAGCTATGTATTTACTCATAAATTAAATTTAGTCTGTGTAAAGTGCTTCAGAAATGTTTTGGTTTAGTTAGACTGTAAGTTTCTGATAGTTTTTGTATAAATAAATAAATAAATAAATAAATAAGTGGACAAGTCAATCGTAAAGTAGACATGTTAAACGAATAGCCATGAAGCTCGCAAGGGCTAGTTTTTTTTTAATGTATTCTACAAGAGGGAGAATTAAGGCCGATTGCTAATACTGCCTTGTGTTGTGAGATTGTGAGATTATAACTAATAAATGTGAATCATTAAGCATCTAGTTACTGTAGGTGTTATGTAACTATCCACATTTCGTCTAATTATATATCAGCCTAATATTTTCACAGTACTTACTTACTGTTTTACTTACAAATAGAGGCTTGCAGTTCTCCATTTGTTCATATAAGTGCAAGCACACTGTTCAAACAGAATAATAAATGTGTCTATGACAAAATAATATATGTCTATGTCTATATTTAACTAAGTACTCATCAGTAAGATTTATTAGTAAAAGTTTGTCTACTGCAGTTTATTGTGAAATTTTATAAAAGCCATTAGGAGTAAAGCTGAAGTTTACGAACTGTGAATTTCACTTATTTCCTTTTTATTTATTTTGGTTATTCGATTGATTGGAAAGAGAAGATTGTGACTGCAGGAAAAAGTACAATCATGGTAAATATTTTTGCATTCTTCAAAAATAACTCTAAAAACTTAAGTTTCTTAAGTTTGTTTCTTGTCTTGAGCCATTAAAATGCTTGAGCAGATTCTAGCTAGTAACACTCAGTCTAATTTTTTTTCTCATATAAAAAACCTATATCAAAAACGGTTCATTCGTTTACACAAGATACCTACCACATTTATAACAATCCTCGTGTTTCGTCGGGGTTGAACAAAAAATAATAAAAGAAATATGTAGACTTGAGTAACTTCTCTTTTATCATTTAAAAAAGTCCATCTTACATTTTCATCAAAGAAAAATAATACAGAAGAAAGTTCATTAAGGTTAATTGCAACTTGATTGCGACACAGCTTTAAGGAAATAATTACCATCAACACACTCACGCGTTGTTTGATATAATTGACCTGTCTTACTTGCTATGTTCCCGAGAAGGTTTCTTAATAAATTGCACGGAAGGAAGTGTAGTTTCCGAAGTGAGGCGGATGAAAGTAAATAGATCAAGGGTATATTGCACCTCTACAGCTTAATATATCGGACAAGGCTATCCAATATGGAGTAACAAATAGCATCAGGATAGCGTTACTTTACGAGCTTGTGAGGGTACAGTTGGAGTTATTGATGTTTTCTATGTAAAATAAAAAAATGTAATACATAAATGTTTTATTGTTAATCCACAAGAGGTCGGATACTCCATACAACAGCTCTCTAATCAGTGACACATAAGAAAGTTAACGTCTGTACATAACACACATACACATGTATGAAGTTATGGTAATCGCTTGATTGTCGCTCGTTTGTGACGTCAATTAGATTTCGATGCTTGTCTTGACTAACAAATCAATGACGCCGTGCCACCAAACTCCAGCAAACGACAAAGCGAGCTCGGGGAGTGGGTGAGGAACCCGAGATTGGCGGGAAGCAGAGACTATCCACAGAAATACAGATTGGACACTAATGTCTTCAGTGGTTAAGCTCTTATTTTGACACATGATAATAATTTCACACATTGTTTAATTTCATTACTATCATAGGTATTACACAATATTATTACATAGCACTTCCTTCATAAAACCAGTATGTGACTAGTTAGCAGTGAGCTAGAGTATGTATTTTGTAATTAATTATAATTATATGTAGCAGTTTATGTAGCAATTCTCATTTAAAATTCATTCCAACTTTATTATCAACGTTATTTATTTTCACCATCAAACTATTTTGTCATATTCTGTAACTTACTTTATAAACCCATAATGTACGTTTTATGAATTGTTATGAGTAGTTTATTATGAAATACAAAAATTCTAAGGAAAAATTTAACGAAAGAAAATTAATATTAGCCTACCTACTATGTGATTATTATTTTATGAATACATTTTTAGAAAATGTCTTTCTATTAAATATAAATTTCTAAAAATCTTGAGAAAAATATGTTTTTTTTATGAGATATAATAGGATACCATTAGATGAGATATTTAAAATGATGTTCATTAAATTAATGTCCAACATCTGACGCAAACACATGATTATTATACATGCATCATTGTTTTGCAGTACCCAATATTGTTTTTAGTTCCTTATAAATATTCCTTATATGTTAATGAATGATTAAAGTAGAGTAGAGTAGAGTAGAGTAGAGTAGAGTAGAGTAGAGTAGAGTAGAGTAGAGTAGAGTAGAGTAGAGTAGAGTAGAGTAGAGTAGAGTAGAGTAGAGTAGAGTAGAGTAGAGTAGAGTAGAGTAGAGTAGAGTAGAGTAGAGTAGAGTAGAGTAGAGTAGAGTAGAGTAGAGTAGAGTAGAGTAGAGTAGAGTAGAGTAGAGTAGAGTAGAGTAGAGTAGAGTAGAGTAGAGTAGAGTAGAGTAGAGTAGAGTAGAGTAGAGTAGAGTAGATTAGAGTAGAGTAGAGTAGAGTAGAGTAGAGTAGAGTAGAGTAGAGTAGAGTAGAGTAGAGTAGAGTAGAGTAGAGTAGAGTAGAGTAGAGTAGAGTAGAGTAGAGTAGAGTAGAGTAGAGTAGAGTAGAGTAGAGTAGAGTAGAGTAGAGTAGAGTAGAGTGTAGAGTAGAGTAGAGTGTAGTGTAGAGTAGAGTAGAGTAGAGTAGAGTAAAAATTATTTGCTAAACACATTGTTGTAATACTATGAACAAAAAGGTGAATTTTATGGCATTAAGGTATTACTTAGTCTAGTGATTAGTTGTCAGATGTGCCAATTGAGATTTTTTTCTCAATACCTACTAAATACATTTTAATGATACGACTGAACGTTAAGCTCTAAAAGCCAATATCATAAAAATATCGTCGCCCTACATCACATTTCGCCAAGTCAGTGAGAGCAGTGAGACCCCAACTCGGAGATAAAGCAACTGTTCCTGAGTTCATTTGCTGTAAGAGATTAAAGACCAATACACTCTCTCGAGATAAGAACAGGACCGTAATAAGAACTTGTGCTTTAAGAACTGTAACAATGTTCTGGGAATTCAGTACTTGCTTTTAAAATTAATCTGAAAGCTTTTAGCTCTTTATAGGTAAGCACTTACTTAGTCTTTTTATTTACTTTCCGATGCCAGTGCTATAAAACATATTGCTTTGTTGCTAAAAGTTATTTTGGCGACAAATTGGATAAATTGAGAAATGGATTAATGGTATAATATATACCATTAATCCATTACTCGATGTATCCAATTGCCGGCAAGAAAGATAATGTTTTTCGGGTGTATATAAGTGTCTATATCTTTTAGCCTTGAACTTACCTTTTCTGCTATTTTCTGTGTAGGCATATTTTGTTAATTATTGCTTTTTTGTGTTGTAAATGAAATATATTGATTAATTTAATGACTTGTACACCTGAGTGAATAATTTTATTTCTCTCAAAGCTTAATATCGTCACGTTCATAAATCATTCATTTTCGCACATCTATTTTCGCTGGAATAGAAATAGGACTATCATAAAACATATTTTGTCATGTATTCTATAGCGGTTTCTCATTTTCGGGAGCTTGGTAAGGGTAATTTTGGCTGTCACGAAGAAAATATTTACTAAATTCATATTACAAGTGGAACTTATTTTTAGAAAAACGAAGTATATTATAAGAAATAAAAATACTTGGGAAATAAAATTGGTCTATTTTTTGTGTGTTTATAACTTGATTTATGGTTTGATATTTAGAAAAAAATACAAGCCTAATATAATTAATACTTAATACTTATTAATATCAAAAACGTAGGTGTATGATTGCTTGAAGCTGTGAAAATCGAGCTTCTAAGTAAATGCTATTAATAGTAGTAAATTCTAAAAACTACCCTTTTGTTTTATGTAATGCTTATTAAATTGATTACCTCGCTGAGGATTCTATAAAAGAATCATTCGCTACGCTTCGGATTCTACGCAGAATCCTTGGTGCTTTGAACTTAAGCAAAAGCCTTCGCAGCAAAAATACCATATTGGTATCTTCTTACGAAATATTAAAATATAGGTATTGTGGTTTTATTTCCTAATAGCACGAGTAGTAAAAAAAATCTTATAAGTACACAAGCCGCAGCCAATATAACATTTATTACAACGGCATCGGCCTATTACGCCAACAGGCGTGGTCTGCACACTACATTGAATATCTTGGGACCAAATTGGCAATAGTGGTTGGTAGATTTATTATCGGCTCGCATGACCGACTTCCTGGCTACCCCCTGGAGGTCATTTTATCAACAGAGTGCTTATTTCATAACCAGGCTAATTTTTAATTACCAAGCTAATTTTATTAGACTGTAATTTCAATTAAAGTGGTTCAATTTCCATATAAAAGTATTTTCACCAATACCAAGGATCGAAAAGAATTTAGTTTTACAATGAAATAATTGTGGTTAGCTTTAATGTTCGTTTTTATTGGCGGTGAATCACATTCGTTGAAGAAAATTTTAGATTAATAGAAAAATGACAATCATGTATGTCATTTATCCTTAATACTCGCTTAAACAATTTTTTGAATAAAATTAACAATTAGTTAAATCTCCTTTTTTATTTAACAAATGTGGCTTACCACCAATAAAGACCGATATTAAAGCTAAGCTACAACTAATTCCTTATAAAACCATGCTCTTTTTGACCATAATTGGTAAAAATACTTTTGTATTTTTATTGTATCAAGTGATATTAAGTTATAAATAAAATACAAAGTTTGAATAATGCGAAAATAAATGACTCGTATACCGATCGTAATGTCCTTATTGTCTATAAATATCTAGACTAAACCCATATAAGGAGTATGTTTGTCTATGTAATATTGTACGTCACTAAATAAATGCGACAATTTTAGATTGAGCCTGAAAATTAAAATATGTTTTGGCACTTGGCATTGTATAAGCAATAAAAACTAAATTTTCCAGAATTGTCAGTCATACCTCAAAGTTGACTACTTTAATAAAATTTGGTCTCAAATCTTGATATTAGACAACTCAGTAAGTTAGTTGTAGTTTATAGCCTTCTAAACTACATTGTTGCTGAATAAACACTGCATTTGCGAAGAGGAATTGCAATTCCATGTGCCTTTATAACCGTTTCATATCAACTCTGTTCGTTAAACGTGTGTGTACATTGTTTTGTTAGACAATGGATTTGTGGTCGAGTGTAGCATTTAATTGATCACGCGAGCAAAGCGAGGGAGTGTCAAATAAATATTTTTTCTATTAAAAACATTTCAACTTCCGACTTCAAACGCAACTTACTAAATCCTTTACGATTGTAAACTTTTTAAAGAGACCTCTCTTCACTCGCTCTTTTTTCAAGAATGCGATTTGTCATTGAATTCCAAATGCTCGTCATCGAAGATTAGAAAATGTGCAGATGTCTAGACGATAATCCTTAATATTTGACACTTTTGCAAAGAAAAACGTGTAGGTGGAACCCTGCGATTCTATAATCTGACGCATTTACTCCGGAATACAATGAAAATATTTTCATTTTTAGAGATTATTCAAAAAGTAATAAAGCGATGTTTAAAAAGTAATTATAGGACCAACTTGGGAGCTTTCTCTATACACCAATTCAGGAAACACAAAAATTGCTTCTCGAATGACGGAGTAATTCGTGTACATACATATAAAAAAATATACGGTACGAATTGATAACCTCCTCCTCCTTTTTCGAAGTCGGTTAATAAATGAAACCGACGACGCAATAATGAAATAATTTACTATTTGCAGATGCGTATTGGGCCACGCGTAATTTAAGCAAACTGACCAACACGCAGTTGGTCAGTTTTGTTAAAGTATTATTTATCGAACACAAAACGCCAAATCTTTGAATACTGGCATTTTGCGTTTTTGGCGTTGTGCGTCGAAACGGAGTTATTATATTCGTGACGTATATTGATTGTATGTGACAAAGAAGTAAATATTGTAGGATATTTTCATACAACATCATCTAGCCCCAAACTATGCAAAGCTCGTTAGCTGAAGGAGAAATAACAACAGTTACGTAATACCGAAAAATTAATTAATAAGTACATTATTACATTTTAGTATTATCCACTAAAACTATTATTCCTATGAAATAAAAATCTTGCATATTTCCTCTTCTGTTGATATTGTACGAATCGTGCTAAGCTATATAATAACAGCTTTCTCTAACACTAGTGTTTGTGGAAATCCTAAGAAAATAAAGATCTCACAAAGCGTCATTTATAAAAGCCTAACTTTTCCACTCTCGATATTTTGTATCCGGAAACGAAAGAAACAAACAGAAGGGTAAGATCAACTTCGGTGGCTATCGGAAAGACAAACAACGCTTAAAGTTTCACAGTTAAATGTTTGCAGAGCTCTCGATGAAAGTACAGTTAAACATAATAACGAACAGTTAACTAAATTAAATATTTCTTAGTAAACAGATATAAATTTTGCTAAAGGTCAACGAACTTTTGATACGGAATAGCTGATTTGATTTTTGCATTTCAGGATTGGTTCAATGATACAAGTACCTAGGTTTAGTAAATATAGTTTTGTGAGTAGATCGTGTATGCTGCCATCGAATTTACAAATAAGATTTCCAGTAAAACGTCTGAATTATCTAGTGGCTAGGTTTGTCGCACATTTTGTTCACGTTTGGTTAAAGTACATCTAATCAAAGGGCTAAGCAACATTTTATCGAGATCTTTTGTTGAATGAAATAAACAAGAGTTAGGTACTGAAAGTTTTCTTACCAATTGGTAACGATTATTTTTACGACAAAAAAGGAAATGGACGACAACAGTATAATAATTAAAGTTAAAAAAATAAAAAAATGACTTGAAAATATGTAATTTGTTTACTTGGAAGACATATTTTTAGCTTTTTTGATTTAAATATCTAAGTACTGAATCGATTTTGATAAAATTATATGGAACTACTTGTGAGGTATTACCTACTAAACAAAAAATAATCATCAAAACAGTTAATAATTGGCGGAGTAATTGCGTAACAAATAAACAAAAAAAAAAAACAGTCAAAATAAGAATCTCCTTCTTTTGAAAGTCTGTTAAAAAGAGGTAGGTTTCAAAATATAACTCATAAAGTAGCCTAAGTATTCAACAAAACGCTGGCCATCCTAATCATTCTACTGATGGGCAGATTCATCCATGCGACAACCACAAATATAATTATACATTTAATTTTGATACTTTCGTATTTATTTGTACCTATATCACAGAATATCTTAATCATCACCATCTTTTCAGCCATAAGAAGTCCATTGATAGATATAGGCCTCCCCCATGGACTTCCGAAAAGACCGACTGGAAACGGCTTGTATCTAGCGTCTTTCCGCCACTTGTATGAGGTCATCTGTCTATCTCGTGACTGGTCTTCATTACACTGCGCTTGCTGGTGCGTGGTCTCCACTCGAGAACTTTTCGAACCCATCGGTCATCAATTCTACGTGATATGTGCCCTACCCAAAGCCATTTCAACTTGATAGTCTGCTGTGCTATGTCGGTGACTTTTGTACGTCTACGGATCTCTTCAATACCTTATTAGTATATGTATACATACTTATATATTCAAACTAAATTTTCAGTATTCAGGTTTTCATAAGTAAGCAAGAACAGCCGTATATCCCAACATTCAACACAATATCAGTGCTAGTCGTAGAATCGTAAATGCTAACCTCAACAAGTTCCTCGGATCACACAGCGAGCTAGATTTGCTAGACTTATTGACCAGATTTAGCCGGACGTTTATTCGGACAGGATCGTATTCGGGCCCGAGTAGGAAATTGAATAGGCTCCTAGAACCAAATAATGTTAGATAAGGTATCGCTTCACCAAAGTGAACACGTTCGTATGTATTTTCATGCCTTAAATACTATGTAACATGTTTTAAAATGTATTTTGCCAAAAACCTTTTGTTAGTAAAATATATTGTTAAATAACTGAAATTATGATAAATGATCAATTTTAACAAACGTATAATTTAGTTTATTATTTGTCTCTTATAAATGTACATAAATACATTTACATTTAACAATATACCCTAAGCATACAAACACAAATCAAACCTCCTCAAATAAAAGTGACAAAAAAATGGAATACAGACATTTAATCAGATTTTGAATCCCGCAGTTGAGTTGTTGCACCCAATTGGTTCAGGAATTACGGTCGGCCACGGAATACCGATATCCATCGCCATTTTTAATTCCGACCGATCGAATCAGCTACGTTGTGGTTAACAAGCACATCAGTTATAATTTGTTTTCGAATTATTTCCGTTCAGGAGACATTTCATTTAGCAGAAATTGTTTTTGTAGGAGCCTACGAGTATGAAGTTGACTTTATATTAGGAATTTATATCTTAAAAAATGTGAAATTGTGGGAGTGACACAGCGAGTTCTACTAGAGCACTATTATTAGTAACGGGATATTTACCGTGGTTCGAATTAAGAGTCAGTCTCCCGTGAACATGGTGCATGTAACTGTGCCGAAATATTGGGAGCTCAAAATTAACGCGTACCACGATAAATATCCTGTTAGTAATAATAGTGCTTTAATGAATGACCGTGATAGTTTAAAAAAGAGTTCTATTAGTATAGGCCATAATATCATTGAATATGGGCTACTAAAACGACGCCACCAACTTGCGGACTGAAGTTTTCATATATGTTACGTTTTGTGTACGAGTTCATTATATAGAGTGTTCATTAATGATCACTATACCTACGCCATAAAAGAGCATTTTGTGGCTATAGTGAGTAAGACGTGTGCAGCAAGCCTAAAATATGATGTAATATTTTAGTGTATTCTAATACAGCTATGCTATGGATTTAGTCTCTCAATGAATATTTGTGAAACTATTCGCGCAATACATTCTCTTTCACCGTGTTATACTACTCAATGCGTTGGCCCATCCACTTTTCGTGAGCGCTTGACATAGTACATTTGAGTATTACAAATTTTATTTATGTCTACGTTTCGGTTGAGCTTCATCAGCCGTGGTCGCGAGGTGACGGCTGAAGGAAAATGAGAATTTCGTTTATCTGCGTTTTTTTTTTTTTTTTACATAATCGAGATCAATTTAGAATTTAGAAAACCCCTTAGTCGTGAGTGTGGCTTTAGTATTAGGTTTTTAGGTAATTGTTGGAGAGTCTTTGAGATCTCAAGCTGTAAGAACTTTAGAGCGCTTTCACATATAGGCGTTTTTGTCGCGCGACTGAAGCGCTGCACAGCGAATCCCTTCACATTACAGCGGCTGTAGCGCGATTAAGTTGCGACGCCGTCGCTAGCGACAGCCGCGCTTCACAGTCGCGCTGCAGACACGCGTTGAACTTGGGGTGACTAGCTCATTTCCAATATGGATTCCAACGGAAACACATTGTTAATGCTACTCCTACGCGACTACGCGGCGTATCTGCCACCGCTAGCTCGGAGCGCTGCAGTCGCGCTGCAGCTGCGCTACTTAAATATGTATGGATACGAGTCTACGCGCTACTGCAGCGCGACTTAGAAGCGCTACAGTCGCGCGACAAAAACGCCTATACCTATGTGAAAGCGCTCTTACGGCTTCGCGAGTGAAATCAAATTCCAGAAACTGAAATAATCATATACTTCTATATGCTGTTGAATCATGTACGCAGACCTAAGATCTCTGGAGATCAAAGTTTCTAACGTAAATAATTTACTCAATATCACGATTTTCGGCCAATCTTCTTCGACCAAACTTTTAATAGGTATGAATACTTTATTTTTATTTGAAGTCCGACGTAGCCCTGAGAGAGTTTATTTTATGAAGCAAAGTTCAGAGTCCCTGCATCAAAAGTGATGGATTAAAAAATTATAAAGTTTTAACGTCTAAATTCTTTATGGCCAGTTTTTTAATTATGAACGTTGACTTTTCTGATTTATAGCTTTACTAAAGTAAAGTGATGGGTTGTCGTTATTAATGTTAGTGGAATCTTAAAACAAGTTTATAACAGTCAATGATTCACAAACTACGGTGCTGGAAATGCACTGAAACACGAAATTATATAACAGGGCATGTTTTTTTATCACTACGCTAACACAAAATGTTTATAAATTGTACATGATAATTACTTTGTGTTCTGATGACCTTCTTATCTACAATAATCAAAAGGACAAACCACAAATTAACTATATACGAAGAACAAACTGGCAAAAAGCTATGTTTTTTGTTTGATTTAATTAAATGTAAATGTATATATGGAGAGGGCTATGCTCAGAGTCTCTCTACGAGATCGAATCAGAAATGAAGAGATACGTAGACGTACAAAAGTCACCGATATAGCACAGCGGATTAGCAAGTTGAAGTGGCAGTGGGCAGGGCACATAGCACGTAGAACTGATGGCCGATGGGGCCGAAAGGTTCTCGAGTGGAGACCACGTACCAGCAAGCGCAGCGTAGGAAGACCAGCCACGAGATGGACAGACGACCTCATACAAGTGGCGGGAAGACGCTGGATGCAAGCCGCTTCCAATCGGTCTTTTTGGAAATCCATGGGGGAGGCCTATGTCCAACAGTGGACTTCTTATGGCTGAGATGAGATGATGAGAAATGTAAGTATCTAAATAAATTATACAGATAATTAAAATTTTAACTTCGCTTTCTACGAAAACGTAGAAGAATATTATCTACTGCGACTTACGGTCACACTATATATTATTTTTATAGCATGTGCAACGCTGTAATACTCGTATGTATAGTTTCTGCGTTCAAATTCTACACAGTAACTGAAGCGTGGCTTTATACACGCTCTGCACGTTACGTCTCATTAAAACAATAGTAATAAACTACCTTAGCTTTGAAAAATATTAATATTACATACAGGTTCCTTAGGGATTCGTTCAACGCACGCAGCTATCTCTCTCGCGCATCAGAACTTTTTTAAACATATTTAATCATTGAATATGGATAGGTATTAGAAAAGTGAGAGCTAAATTTGTTTATAAACAAAACAAACACACACAAAACATTACAGACAGCAAAAATATTTAAAAACAAGTTTTTCTTCGATATCTTTTAAATTGTCTGAGAAAAGGAAAATATAAATGCCAGTATAAATTATATCTGATTAAAACTTTTTTTTTTATTTTTTTTTATACTTTATAGATCTACGATTGACCACCAACTCGCCTGATGTTAAGCGACAATGTGGCCGAGGATGGAGCTCGTCGATCTAGAAGATATCTATTCACTCTAGCCTAGAAAATTCCAAGATTGTAGGTAGTTATGCATCCCCCTCATCCCTCTGCCTTAGATTAAAAAGTCTTACTCAGCAAAACATATTGTTTCCCACAACTTTATCAGTGCTGAGTAAGACTACTGAGGAGCGGGCCACCGCCGTAGCATAAGTTAGCTGTAAGGTTTTGTAATAGATTTTATTCATTAATATTAGAGCCTTTGCATCGGCTACACCTAGTGTTAGAGCCTCCAATTCGGCTACCATATTTTAAGTTAGTAATTAAAGGCTCTATATCGCCTATACATTTTTTATTGTAGTTTTTAAAAAAACTAGAAAGCGTTCCCGAAATTTAACTGGCGCAGCCGGTAGGATTCGCGCGTATAGTGCTGCGCTAGTTTCGTGATTACAGGTATCAAAATTTGCCTGCCCGCGGAATCGCCAGCATCGTGTGAATCCGACGAACCAAACAAATTAGTTAAACGACGGAGCATCAGTATGGAAGCGGCCGGTTGGTGAGTAAAACTTTTCGTCATCCTTCCCGTTCCATACCCTTCCTAGAATTTTGTTATAATTGAGATAAGACTTCTCTCGATATAACTTGCTCGGTGATTAAAGCATAAACCTCTGCTTAGTCTACCATTATAGATAAGATTTGTATGATATGACTTGCTCGGTAACTAAAACATAAACCTTTGTTTAGTCTACCATTATAGATAAGACTTATAGAGTAGGGACACTATATTTTAGGAAATAATAGGACTTTTGTGTAAATTTATTTTTGTGTTTTATATCGTGTGTATTTTTGTGTTTTATATTTGCCTATTACAAAAATGGCCCAATCAGAACAAATTAACCCCGTCCCTCGGGAAATTTTAAACCTCATCCCTATATACGGGGGTGATAAAGGGCAATTAAATCTGTTCATTAGAAAATCTGAATATGTAATAAGCAGGTATAGGGGCGACGCTGCCCAAGACTTATATGTGTTTCAATGCATAACGAGCAGGCTCAAAGACGACGCAGCCTCGTTAGTATCTGAAAGAGAGGACATAGAGACATGGAGTAGTTTAAAAGAACTACTCAAACAACATTTTGGAGACCCGCGTAGTGAGCAATGTATAAACATTGAACTCGAAACTATGAAAATTAAAACTGGTGAAAATTACTTGGAATTTTGTAACCGCGTACAGGGTGTTCGGTCACTATTAATTTCTAAGGTAAATATGTTAAATGACCCCGATTTAAAACGCGCCAAAACAACTATATATAACAACACATCTCTAAACGTTTTCCTATATAATTTACCGGAAGACATGGTGCGCATAGTCAGGTTAAAGGCACCAGCGACCTTAGAAGATGCCTTAAGTATTGTATTGGAGGAAGTTAATTTCCTTGAGCAATACAACATGCGGAAACGCATACATGCTGGTAACAGCCATCAACTCGCGTCCAAACCACCCCTACCGCAACAATCAACCCCTATGAACTTTAAATTTGGTGTAAATCAACAACCTAGTGGATTTAAATTTGGAATTAACCCACAATTCACTGGACCAAGATTTCCAGCGGCAATACCGAACAACCCCTTGCCAAAATTTAATTTCGGCAACCAACAGGCGTCATTTAGGCCTCAAGGTCCCACACAAAATTTAGGGTACCGCCCTCAGTTTGGATACAGACCCCAATTCGGATATACCCCGCAGCTGGGATACCGCCCTCAAATTCTCACGCAACAACCAACAGGGTTCCGCCCGAATTTCCCCCAAGGAAATACAGGGATGACACCCCCAAAATTCGGCTATAAACCACCAAGAGTCAATGCAGTTCCCCTACAAGATCCTGATGTATCAATGAGAACCGCTTTACAAAAGCCACCTGAAGGTTTCAAATTAAACGAGTTAGTCAGTCTCGAAGAAGAACCACAGTACGAGTGGGACGCACCCCCGTACGAATACATAGAAGAAGCCCCGCAAGAATTTTATGAGAATGAATTAGAGACCCCACAGACAGACCCTCTTCAAGAACAAGGACAATATACTGAGGGAAATTTTTATATGGCAGCCTCCCCAGACAACAAATTATAGAATTAAATTGCGACCCCACACTCAAGCTACCCCATATATATCTACCCGAAATAGATGCAATAATGATGATTGATACAGGTAGCACAAGGTCATTCTTAAGCCCTTCTAAAGCTTACCAATATTATTACAACTTTATCAGACCGGAGCACTTCCGAGTAGTAAGCACTCATGCATCTAGCTCGCACAACGAAGTTGCTGAAATCCCCTTACCACCAAGCTTCCAAAGCAATGAGCAACATAAATTCTACCTATACGACGTAGACCCGCGCTATGACGGCCTTGTCGGAAATGATTTGCTACGACAATTAGATGCCGTGATAGACCTAAAAAACTCAGTTCTGGAAATGAAAAACACCCGAATTCCAATAATTAACACAAACTTAAATTATGAAATAGAAATTCAGCCGCGCTCTGAGCAACGAGTAAAGTTGCCCATAGACCAGCACTCAGGCGAAGCTGTATTAAATTACAGAAAATTTGGTCCCGGCGTGCGTATGCCCAGTGCGCTAGTAAATTGTATCAATGGGTATGCCTCCACAGTCATACAAAACACTACAGATGAAAGGGTGATTTTAACCGTAAAACAACCCCTAAAGGTAACTAAATACGTAAGCAACGAGTGTGACCTTCACTTTAATACAAATACGACTGACATACGGACTGAAATAACGCTTGAAGAAAATTTATCAAAATTAAGACTCGACCACACGAATAAGGAAGAACACGACAAAATTTTTAAACTCTGTAAGGAGTACAAGGACATCTTCCACTGCGACCAACTACCCCTAACATTTACCAACCAAGTAAAGCATCGAATTCGCACCAAAAATGAAGACCCTATTTACGTAAAACCCTACAGACAGGCCCCAGCTCAAAGTGAGGAAATAAGCAAACAAGTAGACAAAATGCTACAGGACAACGTAATCCAGGAGTCTCATTCTCCATGGAATGCCCCCGTGCACCTGGTGCCCAAAAAGCTGGATGCATCAGGAGAACAAAAATTTAGAATGGTCATCGATTACAGACGTCTAAACGAGATAACCATCGACGATAAATACCCCCTACCAAATATATGTGACTTATTCGATAAATTAGGTAAAAGTGCTTACTTCAGCACGATTGATTTAGCCAGTGGCTACCACCAGATCGAGGTAGAACAGCATGATAGACAGAAGACCGCCTTCAGCACCCAAAATGGCCACTTCGAATTTTTACGAATGCCATTCGGTTTGAAGACCGCCCCCGCAACTTTTCAGCGAACAATGGACCATGTTCTTCGAGGACTACAAGGTCTCCACTGTATGGTGTACCTTGATGACGTCATCATCTTCTCATCAAGCCTAGAAGAACACATCCAAAAACTACGGCTAGTTTTTGAAAGACTCAGACAAACAAATCTAAAAGTACAACTAGACAAATCGGAATTTTTACGTAAAGAAGTGCTGTACCTCGGACACACAATTACGAGAGACGGACTAAAACCTAATAACGACAAAATTAGAGCTGTACTAAATTTTCCAATTCCAAAAACCACAACGGAAATCAAGAGTTTCCTCGGATTGGTCGGTTATTACCGCAGATTTATTCCCAATTTCGCAAAAATTACCCAGCCACTAACGGCGTGTTTAAAAAAACGCAATAAAATTATCATCGATAAAAATTATATAGACGCATTTAATAAGTGTAAAGAGCTTCTCACGCACGCACCCCTCTTACAATACCCCGACTACGAAAAACCTTTCATCCTCACTACCGATGCATCAAATGTAGCCTTGGGAGCCGTTCTTTCTCAAGGGCAAGTAGGTAGTGATAAGCCAGTAGCGTACGCCAGCAGAACTCTAAGCGACACCGAGACTCGCTATAGCACAATAGAGAGAGAGCTACTCGCAATTATATGGGCGACAAAACATTTTCGGCCATATCTCTATGGACGAAAATTTTACATATATACAGACCATAGACCACTAGCATGGCTTAATTCTTTGAAGGACCCCAACAGCAAACTAACACGCTGGAGGTTAAGACTCCAAGACTTCGATTTCGAAATCATTTATAAAAACGGCAAACAGAACACCAATGCAGACGCCCTTAGCAGAATCAAGGTCAACGCCCTAGACTCAGAAGAAGATAAAGACTCAATGGCAGTAAATGTAGACAGAAAAGAACGGAAACTGAAGAAGGAAATGGATGATGTAGTGCAGAACATCGTGCGACTGTCAGCCAAAAGAAAACAAAGAAAGAACTCATCCACAACAACAGTGTCAGACAGCAGCGATACTATGTCTGCCAGCCACATAAGCATATCGGACTCAGAT
Organism: Lycia hirtaria; assembly: GCA_947563715.1. Classification (NCBI taxonomy): domain Eukaryota; kingdom Metazoa; phylum Arthropoda; class Insecta; order Lepidoptera; family Geometridae; genus Lycia; species Lycia hirtaria. The sequence goes on along the minus strand of OX387377.1, from coordinate 41,112,568 downwards.
AGGACACGGACACTCTCCGAGCTCTCTATTGAAAGGCCGGTTATACAGTCGCCGCCTGAAAGCTGCGACTCACAAACAATTCACTCAGCTGCCGATATGGAATCCACCGGAATACCCATTTTACACGAAGCCATCGATAACAAACCAAATCAAATTTTAGTATTTTCATGGCTAAAAAACGAACTGCTTGTAAAAAATATTTCCCGTGAAAAGCATAAAATATTGGAAATCTTTCTTCCAACCAACAAACCGGAACTAGTTAAACAATTTTTGAAGGAATACGTGAAACCTAAATTAAAATATTTTATCTACTTTGAAGAAGAGGAACACCGCCGACAGTTCAGCAATATAGTTATATCTTTATTTAAAAGAAACACGATAATCCTGTACGAATGTACAGAAAGAGTAGTGTACGTAGAAGCGGAGAGCGAGCAGAAAGCAATAGTACTGAAATATCATGAAGGAAAGACATGCCATCGTGGCATAAAGGAGACATTGGTCAGACTCCGCAGGAACTACTGTTGGAATAAGATGGAAGAGACAGTAGCAGCCATCATCAATTCCTGTGACCCATGCAAGAAGATGAAATACGACCGCAAGCCGCTCAAACCCGTCCTGCAGCTCACTCAAACCCAAGATGCCCCATTCCAGGAACTTTTCATAGACCTGTTTACCATAGACGGTAAATATTACCTAACTCTCATAGACGCATTTAGTAAATTAGGACAAGCCATAGAAATCTCAAACAAATCTACCCCGGAAGTTGTAAGAGCCCTTATGACTTACTTCTCCTTCTATGGAATTCCAAAGAAAATAAGCTCAGATCCCGGAAAAGAGTTTAATAACGAATTAATGAAAGAATTTCTCAGCCTCTACAAAATAGAACAACACATAGGTACAGTAAACAACCCTAATTCGATGGGACTTGTGGAACGATTTCATTCCACAATTATCGAAATATATAGGCTAGCTAAGTACGAACAAAAATGTACCGACGCTGCCTCCATCATGACGTACTCAGTCATGGCTTATAACCACACTATACATACAGCTACCGAACTCACCCCATTCGAGACAGTCTTTGGCCACACCGATACGGACAACCCATTTAATATAGATTTTGAAAAACTCTACATACAGCAATTAGTAAAAGACCACGAGAAACGTACAAAATTTTTGTATAAACATTTGGCCGAAAAAATGATAGCGAAAAAGGAAAAGGTTAAGGAAAAACGAGGAGGTGAAACAGACGTTGAGCTTCCCGAAGGGAAAACTGTTTACGTAAAAGACATAAACAAAAGAAAGAGTAAAGACAAACCGAGATATAAGAAGGCAAAAGTAGTAGGAACCGTCAAAAGAAACATCGTCCCCATAAAAGTAGAAACAGAAAGAAGAGATACGAGCGCCCCAATTAAAAACGTCAAACGCCCTCCACAGGTGGTGCATCCTGATGCTAACGACGTCAGCGGTCGCTCTTCATCTCCAATCACTTGAAGGCAACCCGGGAATCCTGCCAGTAAAGGAAGGTCAAGCCTACATACAAACAGACAGTTGGACAATTTTGAAAACGATTAAATTAGATAATGTGTACACCGATTTAAAATTTGTTATATCAAAATTTAGCGAGTTCAGGGAATTGATTGCTCAGAACAAAACCTTTCCGCACGAATTTGTAGATGCAGAACATCTACGTGACATAACCATAGATAAGTACCGACAACTAATGCCGCAACGTTTTAGGCGAGGTCTTATTAACCCATTAGGCTCTATTTTAAAAATAGTGACCGGAAACTTAGATAACGAAGATGCACTTAAATATGATAAAATTATTTCGGAAATAAACCAAGATCAGATTATAAATTCTAAGAAAATTACCATAGTCTCCAAAATGTTAGATAGCCTTGTAAACGCTACCGAATTAATTCACCAAAACTCTTTGACTCTGGACACGCGCCTAAAAAGGGTTGAAACCACTCTGAAAGAAACAGTAAATAGAGATAATAGTTTAGCTGTATCCTCATACATTTTAGGAATGTATAACTTATTTCTGAGTAACTTTCGTACCATATTTATAAAATTGAGTGAAATCGAGACAGCAATAGCACTAAGCAAGAGCTCTATCTTACACCAATCCATTGTGAATTCCACCGAGCTGTTATATCACCTAAAACTGATATCAAATGTTGGAAATTTAGTATATGAACCTAATGAGTTTAATTTAGTTAAAATTGAGGAAACTGTTTCCGTAAAATCATATATAAAGAAAAATCAGATAACATTTGTTATGGAAGTTCCACTTACAGATAGCTATACGTATAATTATTATAAAATGTTCACCATCCCTATTTTCCTTGAACGAGAGAACCAGACCTTAGCTGTGTTTCCCAACTACCCTTACCTATTGACGAAAGGGATGAAATATCAACCGGTCACAACGCCGTGCCACCCTCTCGCTGCTGAAGACCAGTTCCTGTGTAACGACGACAACATGGCCTTGTACAGCGGACCTACCTGCGAGGAACAATTACTTAAATTCGAGAACGACCTCAGTTGCTGTAAGCAGCACCCCGTACTCCTGGAAAAGACAAAACTCCAGAAAATCAACGCTGAAAGCTGGATACTCTACACTAAGGAGAGGACAGCTATTACCAAAACATGCGCAGGGGAAGTCTATAAGTACCCGGTATACGGAACCTACGTCATGACACTCGACGAGCCATGTGACGTAGAGGTCAACGGTTTAAAAATACGTCACCACCAAATCTACATTGAGACAGATGTCGTCACTCCGCTGGCCATCGTCAATCTACCAACGCTTCGCCGGAATACAACCCAGTTAAGTGCACACGCACTGAACATGCACGAGGTCAATCTAGACGAAGTTAAATACTTATCGTTTGCCCTAAAAAATAGTGAAGTGTTTGAAGCCATTACAAAAAGAGAAAGTGACTCTAACAGTGCCTTAGTTTACGCCGCGATAGGCCTCGTAGTATTAAGCCTATGTATAACCATATCATACGTGTTTTATAATAAGATAATTTTTATTTTACGAAATTATCGGAAAAGCCCTCAAATCGAGCATCCCGATAATTTCTCTCTTAGGGAGGGAGGAGTTATGCATCCCCCTCATCCCTCTGCCTTAGATTAAAAAGTCTTACTCAGCAAAACATATTGTTTCCCACAACTTTATCAGTGCTGAGTAAGACTACTGAGGAGCGGGCCACCGCCGTAGCATAAGTTAGCTGTAAGGTTTTGTAATAGATTTTATTCATTAATATTAGAGCCTTTGCATCGGCTACACCTAGTGTTAGAGCCTCCAATTCGGCTACCATATTTTAAGTTAGTAATTAAAGGCTCTATATCGCCTATACATTTTTTATTGTAGTTTTTAAAAAAACTAGAAAGCGTTCCCGAAATTTAACTAGGTAGATGATGATGTAGATTGTATTGTAGATTGTCTCTAAATAAACAAATATAGCCCTCACTTTTCTAATATCCCTATTCAATAATTTTATATGTTTAAAAAGGTTGTGATGCGCGAGAGAGATAGCTGCGCGCTTTAATCTCGACCTTGACTTGTAACTCCCATCAGTAGTAGCCAGAGTTCTGTTTCGTTGCCGACGTTATTATTGTTTTTTTAATGGCCAAGTGCCTTTATTAACTACAAATACAAACTACACAAACTTAACTAACTAAACTACTACACAAAAAGCAAATCGATTATCCCAAACCGATAAAGGTCTAAAGACAATCCAAATCAAGATTACAAGTTAAGGTGATAAAATATAAAATTGTTGTTTAGTTTTTATAATTTTTTTGTATATTTTTTTTTACAAATAAACACTCGCTAAATTTTTCTATGTGAAAATTCGTTACGGTAGTTTTGTAAAAACATAAATAGAACGCTAGTAGGCTAAGTAGTTTTTTTTTATATATGTGGACATTTCACACAACACCATCTAGCTCAAACTAACCAAAGCTTGTACTACGGAACTAGATGGCTAATAGAATACATATATACTTTTTTTTGTAAATATATACATATGATACATAGAAACACCCAGACACAGAACAAAAATCACACAAATGTTTGCCCTGGGTGGGGATCGAACCCACGACCTACAGCTCGGTAAGCAGACATACTGCCAACTGGCCAAAAGAGACAAGACTGAGACAAGGCCAGTCATAATGATCTCATCAACTACCCCGTTAATCAGTGCACAGTGTTGTTTGTGACGACACGAATTAATCACCAACCATATCACCTAAACTCTCGTCTGCAAACAAATTAATTTTCGCACAGATATAATTTCGCGTAAAATTTTACCACAATCATCCCCGGGGACAATTGATTACGTGCCCTAACATCCGTTCATCAATTGTAGAGAGATAAACGTCAAGCCGAGTTTGCAAATGACAAATGTTTGCTAATGACTCTCCGGCGAAAACCGAATAATTCCGCGGACATTTTACAGCCGGCTATTACGATCGGCAATCATTATCATTGTGGTGGCTATCTTTTGAAGATATTGAGATGAGAATACGTTTGCCTTTGGCATTGCCGGAATGTCGTTAGGCGTTTCTTGAGTTTTCTGGATTCTTGAATTGGGAGAATTGGTATTCATTGGTGGTCATTAAAAAATTCGTAGATTATCACTTTTTTTAAAGTATGTGTAAAGTAAGTAGTATGTTTTTTATGTGACCCTGGTCGCGTATAATCTTAAGAGATCACTTATATTTATATACATTTTAATTATTATTTATACAATGTTGTTTGTTATGCTATAAATGGGTCTCTATAGTATTATAGGTTGAAAAACTAAAATCCAACTACGTATAACTAACGTAATTGAGCTGTATCTTATTCACATAATATATTTAAATAATGATCACCTTTATAACATAAATAAATATAAGCACTTCCCTGCATGAGTTCTTTATTTTGATACAAAAAATAGCGTATTGAGAAACTCGCCGGAACATTATGAATATACCCCTTCTTTAAAATGTAGGGTTTTTTATTGGCGGAATACTAAAGCCACTCGTAATCAGTAAGATTCACAATTTGTATATTATTTCTAATGTTTGAAGTGAAAACTTCTTTAGCGGCGTTGTGCATTTTTGGGGTGGGTAAAAAATGTTAAACTCGCGTCAGATCGTCAGATCGTAAGACGGACAGACAGAAACCTATTCTAACTTTCTGCACTTAACGTTCATTATTGTATGTACAAGTTTGTCCTTCTAGCATGACGTCATTTCGTTGCGCCGAATGCTTATTTTCGTCACATGTACGTAAGACTCGTTAGCTCAATATGTTAGAGCACCGATATAAATTTCAATTTGTCAATAGGAGTGCGGAGGTTCAAATCCTTCACGAGTTAGTCTTTTTGCTATGTAATTTTTAGTTTTCATTTCTGCCGGCACTCCCGGAGTGCATCCCGTTGTTTTTTTCTGCAGAAATAGTACTTTACCCTCTGGCCGTGATCGTTTATAATATTACGTATGGCTGATGTTCAAATGGATTTTAAAGTCCTGAGCATAAAGCTCGTATCATGCTACTTTACTCAATAATCTTACTTTCATTCTAAAAAAGACCAGATAAAATTTTATCACAACACAACGCTCATCCAAGGCCACAAGAACTTTATTCTCTCGCTGATATCAGGATCAAAACGTCTTCTCAATTCAATAAAACATTCAGACAATAATATTCCGCTCTATAGAGGCTATAATCCACAGTTGAATGACAAGAGTAGTTACACCCTTAACGTCCCCTTTAAAAGGGTGCTTAACACCCAGCGGATTGTACCCTGTGAATAACGGCGAAAGAATAGCTCGAGCACCATTTTTAAGGTTGAAAAGCGTCGTAACTCCGCAGTCATTCCGGGTCGTAATGTGACTTACGTGACGTGGTGGAGATACACCCTGGATGAGATTTCAGATGAGGTCAAACTAGATATACACTTGATATGCTGTTTAATCAGCTAAAAGAAATATAATCGAATTGATAATCTCCCCCTTTTTCGAAGTCTGTTAGAAACCATCTCAATCAGTAGGCGCGTTAACAAAATATTTGTATTACTGAATTTAATAGTAGTTAGTATACAAACTTCATTATTTTTAATGGGAACACCGTTGAAATAACACAGCTTTCAATAAAAATACAAATCATCTATTTTGGTGTATAGCACAAAGATAAATAGGAACATAACCATAAAAAATAGATATTCAATTCAATTCATTTATTTCGGGCTTTGGGTATACATAATATACGCTTGGCGACGTCATTTACATCATAAATCATAATCACAATAATATCATAATAAAAATTAAACATACTGATTTTACATAAAAACAAAAATTGTTTGCAGCTGTAAGAAGGCATTGTCAGTCAATATAAAAAACACTATATATAAAATCATTGTATACACCTTAAAAGTAATAACAAAGGACTTAAATAAAGTGCAACAACAGGCTACCTTATCGCTAAAATACTACTAACTTGGAACCTAATGATTTTTTTGAAGTAGATAAAAAAGTAGCTACCATATAAAAGTTTACTGTCTTAAGAAAAAAGGAGTAATATTCATTCACATTGTAATTTTAATCTTACCACAGTGTAAGTTGTCGTAAAATAAAGAGTAGTTACATCAGAGAAAATGGTTATCATCATCATCAATAGCCAAATTTAGTATATTGCTGGATTTTATAACAAAAAAGTTTATATAGACCTAAAATACAAATAACAATAACGAACTTACCGAAAAACGTTACTAATTTTAACGATCATCTGAAATTGTCTGTCTTCTTTTCGCAAGTGTCATTACGTGTCAGCGAGAAGTTGACAAAATACGTTATGCAATGCATAAAAGTTAACGAACCTTTTTCGGTAAGGCCGTAAATGTACAAAAATAAAAATAATTCTATGGTAGCTAAGAATGAGGTTGCATTTTCCAAATGAAAATAATAACATAAAGATAAAATGTTGATTTATAGCATTATTAGCCGAAACTGACAGATCAAAGACAAGTAAAGAATTCTATTATTTTTAACGATGGTTCATAATATTAGAAAATATATTATGATTCTTAATATTTATAATAAAAATCACTGAAATTTTAATAAAGTTAATAATACTCGGACAATTCTATAGAAAATATTTATCAGTAGAATCTTTGTCATATGAACTGACCGATGAGTTCCAGTCAACTGAGTACACTCAGCTGCAGCGACGCATTGAATGTGTCAGGTAATTTTTATGAAGCAGAAAAAATACGGCGCTACAGGTTTATATTCGTGAAATACTTGTAGCATTTGCGGCATCGAAAAATGTAGAACATTTTTCTGTTAAAAAATGTTTCTGTGATCTTGTACATTGTACCGTTTATACATCACCTGTACTGAAAATAATTAATCTTAATTAATCATTTCTTCATACTTTAATTTATGAATAAAACAGTATAACATACATTTAAACAGTAACTACGTCTTGTGCTTCTATTCCTTTTTTGTCACATTTAAAAAATCGTTAAAAATCACCCAGACAGCAACCTAGATACCACACCATGAAATACGCGGTTTTGCCTTGAATTATCGAAAACTAAATATTATGTTCTGTTGTATAATGAATACCTATCTAAAAAATAATTAAAACTAATACAAGTTTAGTGATTAAAAATATAAACTAAGGTTTAGATAACATAATAGTTCCAGATAACCACTAACAAATTGTTGGTGTAACTTAAACCATATTACTTCTTATTACGGCTGTCTAAATAATTATTACATAGCCAAATTATATTGTTGCTGACAGTACTTAAACGTTATAGTCAAGGACATTCTAGGCACGTACTTACTACGTTTGAGAAAATGCATTTTGTTCCACATTTATTTTTGTAATAGATTCTGGCATTCCATCAATTTTACTAGTATTTTTTCTTCGCATTTTTGTGCGCCAGATCTTAGGTTATTTAAACAAATGTACATTATAATGACAAAAACATGATTATTTTAATCTCATACTTTATTTATATTAATTAAGTTTATCTATTCATCTATCTGTTGAGTAAAATGTCTCCAAATATTTATTATTATTATTATTTATTATCTATTCAATCTGTATTTACCCATGCACTGTTGGGTATAAGCCTCCTCTCGTTCACGCCATCCTTTCCGGTCCTGTGTGACTTTTATCCACTAACATCTGACGTACTTTGTGATGTCATCTGAGTATCGGGCCGGCCGGCGGCGTCTGGTTCGATGTCATCGTCCGTTCCTTGGGTACCATTCGATGATATGTATTTATCTACAAGTTTTATTATTAGGTATCTGAAACTTGAAATAATTTTACTCGATTCAGTAGGTAAGTCTATTTTCTTAACTTGCCATAGAACTCAATTATTTTTCTGGAGAAGAGAGGCGTTTAATATAAAATTTCAGGTTTTAGTTCGCCAATGCAAGCATTGTCGTGAAAATTAATTCAACGTATATTTCAAACGGATATCATGGATTTGCGGACGCCCGACTGTCATGAACCTAACGACGCCTAAACTAGACATGCCAGCCACCAGTCTAGTATTTACATTCATTAAAATAAAAATAGATATTTAAAGCAATAATAAAAGTAAATCAGTCATTAAATTTATTATAACAGTCTCAGACGATTCTCCATAGAAACTGCTCGCTCAAGCTTACAGTAATCGTACGAGTAACATTGACGATTTTGCTAGGTACCAAAAATTCCGTTCGTTAAACGGACGTTTTTATGTAGACGTACGTACGTACGTTTTTACGTACGGCATACCTGATAGCGATTCGGAACACGTCCGGCTATAGAGCCATACACGGCGTCGATGCTCTCTCGCAGACAAGAAATTGCCCTCTTTACGGTACCATGGCGAAGATTTTATGTCTTCCACTTACGTACATTGACTTCCGAGGGCGGCAATTTCCCGTATTCTAAACGTGTTACGTCGCAGGAATACGGACGTGACGGCAGACTGACAAAAGTGACAATTTATCCTGTAATCGACATGTTTGCCAATAATGCGAAATATTTCTCGTTTTTTATTGTCGGCAAGAATCGTGCTTGACTGAAGCGGCAGAGTAACGCCGAGAGGTTTTCGAGCAAACGACATTCTCAATAGTGCTCATCGAAAATAAATATTTACATTCAGAGCGTTGTAAAGGTTGTCGTCCACTGTAACACGCTCAGCCAGACCAGCATCCGACCAACTCACGCGGCACTAGCAGTTGTCCTCTACTTAAAGGCAATGTCTACCTTTAACTCGGAATTTAGAAGTAACTTTAGAAGACGCACTCGCTAGCTGATTGCTCAAGTATGATAAATTGATCTAAATAGCCGATGTAAGAAGTGTGGTTCTCGAGCGATTGGGTATAGTCTCGGGCTAAGCAAGAATTTTATGTTTCACAGTTTTTTCTACAAACTAAAGAAAAAAATTACTTACTAACAAAAAAGTTATATCTTAACAATTGTGCACAAAATTTAAAGTTTTAGTGAGTCAATCTTGAGAAAAACAAACCGATCAAGTACAAGTTTGACTCAGAACTCATGCAGAAAATATTTCATTGATTGAAAGGTCACCAAATTTGTAGTTGGAAACAATATTTTCACAAAAATGTCCGACTCCAAGCATAGGTTTGAAATCACAAAAAAAATATTATCACAATTTATAGACCGAATAGGAAAGAAAAAAAAACCGGACAAGTGCGAGTCAGACTCGCCCAGCGAGGGTTCCGTACAAACTAGTAGATGAAAGGGGAAATCATATTTTTTTTTTATTTTCCTTCATTTTTTTTTTTTTTTTTTTTTTTTTTTTTTTAGTTCTCAATTATCTTGAAGATGTGTGAAGTCTGCCAACCCGCACTTGGCCAGCGTGACAGACTATGGCCTAACCCTTCTCACAATGAGAAGATGGCCCGTTCCCAGCAGTGGGACAGTTTGTACAAACAGGATTAATAAAAAAAAAATAAAAAAATAGGATCACTTTTTTGTCCGTCTGTCCGTCTGTCTGTCCGTATGTCCGTCTGTCCGTCCGTACAGCCGAATATGTCGTGAAAAACGCACATTTCGACACTCACAAGGGAATCAAAACCTATGGGGTACTTCCCGCTGACCTAGAACTATGAAATTTGGCAAGAAGCATTGTGTTAGAGTACATATATAGGAAAAAATCCGAAAACCGGAGATTTTTAACTAAATCACAAAAAATAGAGTCTTTATGCAAGGACTGAGGGTCCAAATTATAAATTGAATTAACCGTATCATGTGGGGTATCATTTGAAGATTGTGACTAGTTAGTGTTAGCGTTGAAATACTAAATCAAAACATACATTTTTCTGGATTCAATTTTTATTATAGTTTTTTATTGCTTATTTAACTAATGGTCCTATAAAAGTGTAACTTATGCCTTTAGTGCCGACCTAATTTTGATGTTGCATGTAGCCAATATGAACCGTATATTCGGAGTTTTACTTAGAAGTAAATAGTAGTATGGTATCATGCGCTTTTGTTATATGGAAATTTGTTTAATTGTTAAGGTATAGAGCCTTAAGTCCACAAAAACGGGTAAGAAATATATTTTTTATAATAGTTAGTAATGCAAACAATTTTTCACTATTAATACCAAAAACTACAAATAAGTTCAATAAGATAATCTTAAAACAACTATTCCAAAATTGCATTGAAAGTTTTTCTCCGCGCGTTTTTGCGTCTCCTGTAAAATTTGTGTTATGGCGCATAAGGTTGTATCCCTCTGAGGTACAGATATGAAAGAGCTTAATTAACATAATTTAAAACAGATTTCCCCCTTTTATCTACTAGTTTGTACGGAACCCTCGGTGGGCGAGTCTGACTCGCACCTGTCCGGTTTTTTTAATTCTTTTCAATTACAAAATATCTTTATGTGGCATAAATAATACACGTTAGTATAGAATATATAAAATACGAGTATAAAACAATATCTTTACAAGTATGAAACCATAAAATTAGACAAAACAAAAATTATTCTAATAGAGTAAGGTGATCAGAATGCAATAATTACACACTAGGTGGCAGTGCTCATCAAGTCTTAACTCATTTTACCCGACCGCATAAGAAGGAGGGTTATGTTTTTCGAGTGTGTGTATGTATGTACTCGTATGTGGTATACAAAATACAAAAATCTTTATTTGACCCAATTTACATATATTATTGTGCAAGTCCCTGACCCCTATACTAGGTTATTTACCTGTATTATAGGAGCCAGTGCCTTCCAAATGTCACATTTTATAATGGATATATATATATATATATATATATATCTATTTTACACTCAAATTTAATGTATGTATGTTTCTATATAAGCGCTTACAGCCTAAACGGCTTGACCGATTTTGATATGCGGGCGTTAGATTTGTTGACTCCCTGATTGTCATAGGTTATTTTTTAGCAATAATAATAATACAACTCTCAAAAAAAAAGTGCATTTTTCGTAACCCCCAACGAACTTTTTCGTAATATGCTTTTATATATTTTGCAGTGATTTTACGCACATTTTCTCACAATAAACGTACACTCAACAGCATATCAAACATGCCACAATCGTAAGTTAGACTGCAAAATCTCTTTTCTGCAGTCGGGTATTTTTTTATATAGATACTTGTATCGTTTTCATAATTCCGGGACTATAGTCAGCGCTGGTCTCAAGCTGTTGTAATGGACTACAAGCATAAAGCTGAGATTTTCTTATATGGAAGAACGCGATCGAGTCTCTAAAGAATCCTATTACCGTCCTGGTCCTCCAATAAATGTACTTACAAAGCTGGGATTTTAAAAGCTTCATTAATCTAAAATGAATTCAAATCAAGACGAACATTGAAAGTAAGTCAATGGTCTTAAGCCGCGGTCGTGACTGGCATATAAAGTGCGCTTCGGTGACTTTGTACTTTTGAATTCGCCACATTATATTGTGCTTGTCTTGTGTTTTCTAATTTGATTGGCTAAGTTAGTTTATTTTTGCTAACGTACCCAAAAAGACTTAATGGGGGTACGCCCCTGTAATACGTTGCTAAGTCTGTCAGCCTATTTTGTGTGTCTATTTGTCCGTTTATAAAACCTTTTCAGGCGATTTACAGGGTGATGTGGTCGCTAGGCAACAAATGAATAAAGTGATAATAAAAAAAAACCGGACAAGGCGAGACAGACTCGCCCACCGAAGGTTCCGTACAAACTAGTAGAAAAAAGGGGGAAATTATATATTTTTTTATATTTTCCTTCATAAATCGAAAAATATACATCATAAAAATATTTAAAAATCTCTTTTAGCTTGTGCTAATTAAGCTCTTTCATATGATACCCCACATGATCCGGTTAAAGTACTTTAAAATTTTGACCCTCTTTCCTTGTTAAAAGACCCTATATTTTGTGATTAAATTATAAATGTCCAGTTTTCGGGGGTTTCCTCATATGTGTACTATAACACAATGCTTCTTGCCAAATTTCATCTTCGAATCGACTTATTCGGCTGTAACTTTTTTTTATAAAAACAGAGAAGTTTGATTCTTCTCTTTGCAGCAAGAAACTATGGATCTACGTATATGGTTTTAATTTCAACTCGATACCTTCACGCGTTCCCGAGATAAAGGTCTTGACACCCGGACGGACGGACAGACAGACAGACAGACGGACAACAAAGTGATCTTATAAGGGTTCCGTTTTTTTCTTTTGAGGTACAGAACCCTAAAAATAAGTTTCAGTTATTTTGTTACAATTATATCCTTTGAACTATTATAGATAACCTAAAACTTGTATGAGTAGTGCTAACTCGGTAGTAAAACAAAAAATAATTAAACCGGCCAAGTGCTAGTTGACTTCACAATAACGATCCTGAACTGAGTGAATATTCTTGCTACTTACTTTGAAATTAGCTTAATTGAATATTTCTAGATACCTGTCAAAATATTGAATAATGGTTAATACCCTTGAAATTTGGGGGAAACCGGGGACATACCGCTGGTCTGAGAAACCCCGTCTAAAACCAGGCTCTGATTGTTAACTGAAAAACTGGTAATTCAGCTTTTATGTATACCTTGAGCCTCCTTGAGCATTCATGCTCACCATCGAAGGCTTCTTCTTGCGGCAGTGTCGTGTGGCGGGTCGCCTTCTTCTCTAACATATGGTTGAGGAGGACGATGGCTGGCACATGTGTCATAGTCATGATCGGGTGCTGCTTGCGAATCGCTGGTTTGCTCACGGTATATACACAACATGGTAATAAGTTAAGTAAATAAAAGTAATCTGTAATCTTCCCGTATCAATTTCTAGTTAACAATAGTTTGTAATTGTAAGGTTACGGATCCGTGGAGCTTAAAGTTATATAAAAATAAAAAATATGACGCCCGGAAGATGTGGAACAAGGGATAATATTATCAGAAATAAAAAATGGGTACACAAATGATGAACGCGTCACATATACTATAGTTGAATACATAGGCATACGACTTAAGACTCACACATTGAGGTAACGAAGTTTATCTATCTATGCGCGCGTGCGCACACATACACACACACAAGGGATACTACACACATTAGATGTGTGACGGCATGACAGCGTCATACCATTTTCCGTCACGGCATACATGTTGATTTCAAAAATAAACCGCACCAATAGATGCTTCACATAAAAAAATAATTAAAAGATTGAGAGACGGAGAACAAAATGATTCTATAAGGGTTCTAACTTTTCCTCTTGAGGTACGAAATTCTAAAAACTTACCAAATTATATCGTAGTTTAAAAGATTATTTTTTTTCGCCACATATTCACTATTTTACTATAGTTTTCTTGTGTATCCAGTAAATACTCGTAAGTTCGTATATGCCGAGGAGCAAGAATTGTGTTGGGCTCTGTCAGTTGCCTTAATTAGCCAGTTACGTTAACTCGACGGTTTCTTCATCAGGTCTATATTTATGTGACTCGCCAATTATCGTGAATTGGGCGATTACTGTATATTTTCTTATGAACCTAATATACTAATAATGTAATATGAATTAATCCGAGGAAAGTACGAGTTTCACTCGCACACCGAGGCTTCCGTACTCCTATATATAAACATAGGAGTACGGAAACCTCTGAACGGTACTCGTGACACTGTCAACAAAATGTTTACTTGTCACTTTTCGTTTCTTTTTTTTGTGGAATCAACAAAAAGGTGTATATCTCGCATTTCTCTATGGTTATGGTTATCTTATATGCCAAGGATGCTGAAGGAGTAAAGACTAACCTAACGATACCTCGCACATAAAATCGGTCAAGCTGTTTAGGATGCGTGATAATATTGAAACAGGCATATACATAGACTAAAAACATAATCCTCCTTCTTGCACAGTAAGGTGAAAAATAAGTCCGTGTAAGTGATGTGACTGCACCGGTTTTATATATTGCGTAAACTAAAAACAAAAGTCGACTACTCGTAATAGATATAAAACAGACTACGAAAACCATATTCTTTCTATTAAAAACCCGACTTCAAATGCAACTTACTAAATCTTTCACGATCGTAAACTTTTTATTGAGACCTCTCTTCACTCGCTATTTTTTCTTTTCTCAAGAATGACATTTGTCATTTGGTCACGGCACAGGATATACGCGATAATTCTTTGATTTCAATAAAAAATTGTGAGTTTTTTACCTCACTGTTACATACTTTATTTTAGCTACATAATATATTGAGTTCAGACCTAGGTAACAGTGGTATGCAAATAATATCAAATTAATAATTCAATTTCTTCCCAACATGTTTTTCTGAATAATTTGTCTCTGATTTTCCAGGGTTTTCAAGGAAATACTGTTTCTTAATTTGAAGTATATTCAGACGTCTAAAACATTTCTTAGAAGCTCTTATAAGTAATTATTGGATATGTTAGCCATGAAAGTTAATTTTATTGAAAATAAATATCTTTTACGGATATTACGTATATTTTTTATTCTACCTTATTTGATAACAAAATGACAAGTACTTAGATAAAATTTGTTCGTTGATACGTGTTCAATAATGTTTAGTTTCTTTTTGTAAAACTGTTTATCTTGCGTGGGTACGGCATAATAAAATTTATATTGTATTAGTATTCAATATCAACAACTTCAGATAGTCGCGCAACTTCAGATTTTTATACCAAGCGAGTAGATTTTTTATTTGAATATGATTTACACACATACATGTACCCGAATACCACAGCCGAAAACTTAACGCATCTTCTAATAAATATTAATGAACCTCCTCCTTTTTGGAAGTAGATTAAAAATTCTACTAAATTAAGCTAATTTTTTTTCTAATAAGGCTATATTTATTATGTACAATGAATGTAATAAATGTTGAATGTCATGAAATTATACATTCACAATATCTAATATTTAACTATTATAAATTATACTAAAACTAATAAATAAATAATACATATTTGAAAAGCTGGATTGGAGATTATTTAAAATATCCAGCAACAAAGCTTATGAATATTTTAAGCAATATCCAGTTTCAGGCAGAGTGCCCAAAATGCAGCGATATAATGATGTTGAAACAACTTGAAAATTCATACTTTTTACTAAAAAATATTGCAAGATTTTCTCATTGATTTGATTGCATTTTAATATTTAAAGTAAACTTATTTTCCTTTCAATAAAAATTATCCGATTTTTCTTATAATAGTAGCCATCGATATCTTAATTTGAAGTATCATCTGCCGCGGAACAAACAGTTGTTGGATGCTCTCCAAGAACTGTCTGCTATTGAGACCAAAATGAGCGGTTACTGTGCCTATCATAAATAATGTTGCCAACCTCTTTGCTTCATTATTACGCTCTCGGTTATTCTGTTTTTGAGACTAGTATCTTCCATACATCAATGTATATTGAAATAGAGGTTAGTAGATACATACAAAATGACCGAAAGTGGCCGAAATTTTTGCACATTTATTTTGACCGCCATCGTTAGCCTCGGTGTTTTATTATATCATACACCTAATCAATGTTTGTTACATAATATACACCATCTATTAAAGGTGTTAAATTTATACGATACTCCTTGTGTTGCAGTGATTATTTATGCAGTTGGTAAATTCGCAATAAATTATTGCAAATATCCGTATGTTAGCTAAGTTGAGTTAAGCAAGACTGAATCGAAATTTCATAACATTTTTACTTATTTTGATGCTTTCTTGTTCACTTTTGGTCTATTTCTATGAAAATCAATTCAAATCAAGATCAACGACCAACTTAAAATCCTGTCTGTTCAGTCCATTTATCTCAATAATGCATTTTTGTTAAGGTAGATAATATTAATCAATATGTGTTATTATCTAATGATAAAAAACAACACTTTCCGAAGTAACATTATAAAACCGAGAGTACCTAACTCTGTTTCTCTAATCCTCTCTATCTAATCTATTTGTTAACTTTTCATAATCAAACTGTAAAACCAGTCTTTATGAGATTTGGTACACAGTTTGGAATCTGCAAACTGACAAAAACTATATTCAATCATCATCATGATAGTAAATCTAAGACTAAATATAAACATAACTAAGTTTGTTTTCGCGAGATCTATTGTTCGTAGAACTAAAAGTAATAGAATCTTTCTCAAGCCACTGCTTGCTGGTTCACCTTTTTTCAATATTCTGGAATTGTTTTATGCCGTTTGTAAACAGAAACGTAGATATCATCAGATTAAGTATCAGTTTAAACAAAATATTAACTGGAGATAAAATTCTACGTTAAAAGGAATATCTTGTTTCTAACAAGTTTCTATCAACTTTGCTACTCTGGGAATGGAATCTGTCCACTTAGAGAATAAGTTTGACATGAGTGCTGTCATTTATAAATTGAAACTTGGGATTGTTTAGAGAATGTTGTTGTTCTTGTTTTTAGCTGATTTTACAAAAAGCTGTTTCTTCTCAATGATCTAAGTAAATTCAAAAACATAAGTTAAAGTGTAAAAGCAGCTCAATAACACCAAATTTCAGTCACATGATCTCTCACTTATGTATTACTATTTTTTTATGTCTGTGGTTAGAATCATTCATGTCACAAAGCAGAGTACTTACGAATAATATGTAGGTTGTCGTGTTTCCATGTCGTGTAGAACTAGCCGTAAAATTTGTATTTTGAAAAGAAAACTTATTTTTAAAACAGATGGGTACGTACGAAATTAAATCTGTAGATAGCTTGAATCAATTTAAGGAGAGATATAAATTAGTTGACAAAGACTGAGTTTCATTTTCTTAGAACTTATGCGAATATTAGGTCTAAGTTTGGAAACTTATGATTGGATTTACATTCGTGTAGAAATCAAAAACTGTGAGTACCTAAGTAAAACTACTAAATATATCCAAGTATCACTATTGGTTATCACAAATATTTATAGCGCAGCTGATTTGCAACTTGAAGTGGCAGTGGGCAGGGCACATAGAACGTAGAGCTGATGGAGGATGGGGTCTAAATGCTCTCAAGTGGAGACCACGCGCCGGCAAGAGCAGCATAGGAAGGCCAGACACAAGATGTACAAACGACCTCATACAAGTGGCAGGAAGACGCTGGATGCAAGCCGTTTCCAATCGATCTTTTTGGAAATCCGCTCAATACAGGGTACCTTAGTTATATATAAGTAAAGTTAAAGTTATAGAATTGGAATCATAACACTTAATTTTCCGTAGTCATTAATAAAAGTTCTTAGTTAAAATTACAGTTCTCAGCTACGTAGAAGCAACGCTAGCTAGATAGCCAGCGTTGTGAGGTCACTTGGAGATCCAAGTGACCTCGCTCCGCTATTATTATTATCGTCTTGCGGTCTCTCCGAGGCTATTCTGCCATGTTCAGCTGCACGACTTTACACAGGATTCCCAAGTCAGGGATTCGGTGTGTGTTTTATAAGGAAACTTCGTGTTTGCACAGTCTCCTTCGGTTGTTTGACCGTTATATTGTATTTTTAAAGGAACGTGCTGGCTGATAATGCTGGCCTGTGAATTTGTCAGATCTGTGACTGAACTACTGTTTTGTTTTTCGCTTATTAAGCAAAGTGGATTATGGAAAGTCTACGTATGTATGTAGATGTATAAGTATGTACAATGCATACCTATCTTTATATCTATCGTCTATCCAAACACCAAAAAGTTGAGAGTCAGTTCCCATTTCAAGCTTGGTGTGCTTTCTTGAAATACGCCATCACCACATATCAGATGGACCACCATAAAAAGAACAGTGCCCAAAAATTTCAGTAATAATTTTATTGCGTATAGAATCTACACAATTTAAAACACTGTGCCTTTCTGTCATGATTTGTTATAGGTACAATAGGTTTGTTACCCTTGTACATTTTTATAGAAGTTTAGACAAATTGTTCGAGAAAACAATTTTTTTTTTTTAACAAAAGCGGACATATTATTTCCCTAACCCATTACTAAAGATAACGTGAGATACGGTGCCACACATCAATGCAGTAAGTACGGCCTCAAACAGAGCAGAGCTTGCTCAAAGCGTTCGCTCGTCGGTTTTGTCTCTTTGAACTTTGCGAATGAATCTGACGTCAATCTCTTCATACATCCATATTTTTCTCGCATATTTTTTATAAAGGATTGCTTTCTTTATAAACTGTAAAAGTAAATCCACGCAGGTTTGCGAAGTAATGCTTTTGCCTTTTGCCTTAAAACTTAGTGAAACGTGAATTCTATTTCGATTTCGCATCAGTCAGGACTAGAGATTGCAAACCGGGCCCGGCCGGGCCAGGTGCCTTTAAGACACCCACCGGGCCCGGCCGCGTTAAGCCCAGCCGGGCCGGCCCGGTAGGTATGAAAACCGCGGCGCGGGAGGGAGCGCGAAATCATAGAAAATTCGCATGACAACCGCTGTGAGCTGCCACGTTGCCATTCTGACGCGCCAATAAGAATTTGTTTTGTTTATACCAAATATTACCAAATACCAAAGCTACCAAAGTTTATCTATCTATCTAATCTAAGTTGTTATGACAAGTATAGTGCTTTAAGCTTTATTAGTTTCTTATTATAATACTATGTTTCAAATAGACACTATAACGAGTAAAGAGAAAGACCTGTTTGCTTAAACTTATAAAAAATAATAATTACTAATACTAATGTTACTATTCTGTCCATAAGTAAAAGTAATCAATTCTGTATTAAATCAGAGATTTTGAGACTTTGAGTGAGACTGATTATTGTTGATTTGCTAGTTTGAAATAAATATTAATTCGTAACCTTGAATCATTGTCCTTTTCCATTCTTATATAGCAAATTTTTATAAAATACTTTAACGGTTTCATCGCTAACACATCAACCCGTTGTTGATGTGTTAGCGCATCGCTAACACGTCAACCCATGTTTCAAACCATGTTTCTCAACCCAGCCGGGCCCGGCGGGCCCGGCCGGGTTGAGAAACATACCGGGTTGCAATCTAGTCAGGACACGGAATACGGATACGGAAGATTTGCATTTTAACTAATATTGCAAAGAAAGTAATTCTGTTTCACTTTCTATTAGTTGTATTTTCACAGCTGTACTGATGACTGTGATACTTGGTAAGTAGTTAGTTGTTAATTATATAGAGATACTTCTGAATTCATGGCTACTTATAGTGAATAAATTGGTGGTAAATAATTCATGACTGATATACTGTAGCGATACAGTAGACAGAAACACAATAATAAAGACAATAAGACAGAACGCGCCTGATATTTAGCTAATCTATAATAGTACATTTCATACAGAACTATGGACTTTAACAGATCAAAATCTTATGTTGCAGTGCACTAAGGTCGTAATTCTTAGATATTAGATGTTAAATATAATTGTGCCCTTTAATTATACGGAAAAATTGCGGTTAACTGAACACAATACCTATATGACTCTTGCACACTACTGCTCAACGGCGGCTATTGGTATCCAATAAGGCTAATGATCAAATTATTATTGTTATTTGTTCGATTGTTATTTTTACGCGTATGAAGTCACAGGTAAAGCTAGTTTTACATAAAGATGCTTTCATTAAATATTTTATACCCAATATTAACTACAACAAAACAATACACAAACTACACACACTTACAAATAGATTACCACAAACGATAAAGAATCGCATCAGCATGTTCGCAATGAAGGTCTCTAATTAATTTTGACCATATGCTATAGCTACTCCAACGAAAATGTATACAAAACTTCGTATATCTGTTGGATAGCGCGTCCTTTATTAAAACGACCGCAAAGAACATTCTCGCCTGGGGCTTGTTTACATTTTAATGTATACTTTAGTATGAAATATGCGGTCGCAGTGACTCGCTTAACAATATTAATAACGTCCTTATCATTGTTCTTAATGAAAAATGATAAAGGAACAGACATTTTTATGTGAAGATGTTTCGCCTGTCTCATTTGAATTTCATTCGACTGAAGATTTGAATTTAATTAAAACTCTAAGCAACTCGATTGCGATTTCGTCTTATATTTCTTTTTTGTAAATTTGAATTATTAAATTATTTAGTTGCTCTATAGTTAAAAAATCTTAAAACAGTAATTGGAAAACATTATTTTTATTACAGCTAAAAATATTTTTAATATCATATTATGTAAAAAAAACTAATAAATATAAATGCAACAAAGAGTAAAAAAAAAAAATATAAATAAAATATGCAAATATGCATGCTAATTACGGAGTCAGTAAAATATTTTTTGATTTACACGATTTAAGTAACAGGGAATGAACTCGCAAAATGTTTACATTTAAAAACAGGACAGACGTTGTCGTTAACGACCCTCAATTTTGCGTCGGGGCTTAAAAATATTAATTTAAAAAAAATATCGGGAGAAATTTTATTAACGTAAAAAAACTAAGTAAATTTTACGAATTAATTAGCGTCAATTAATTTCAACGCGTGTATTACACACTAAAATTTATGATTCAATATACAATTTATTTCACAATTAAAAAAAAGTTGTTTCCAATAAAAAGTTAAAAGGTTTCATACCCTTTTACAGATTTTATTAGTAACAACTTTTAGTAATAGAGCTAAATGACTGCTTTTTCAAACTGAAATTAATAATTGTCAAATTCGTTAAGACTTTCTTTTATTGTCAAGTCAAAATTTACGATTATTACGAATAATAAAGTCGGATTTTTATAAATAACAAACAGGTACCTTACAATTTCATAATAAAATCAGCCAAGTGCGAGTCGGACTCGCGCACGAAGGGTTCCGTACTATCATCTATAATAGAAAATCACGTTTGTTGTAGGTATACTAATTTTTAGTCTGTTTTAGTTGTTATATAAATCCATGAGAGTTTATTCTTGCTTTTCGGGTAGTTTTGATAAAATCTATTGCTCAATTCGAAATTATATCTAAGGGCTATGGTAACTAAATAGTGCACAGTACGTGCCAGCATTTAAGTCAATATTGCTATACACGTTATCTATTTGAGTATAACCCGTTGTTTAGTTCTGTTTATAAAATAACGAGAAATCAACGAAATTCCAAGTAGTAAATTGCAAACTTATAGGTAGGTTTTCGATACACATCCGGGCTCGCTCCGTGATGTTACCTCCCCCGCTACCCGCGCGGCCGTTGCTTAGCAACCGCCTCGCGCTCGCGCCACCACCACACCGCGGCGCGTAGCTCGCACCGCGTTTAGATGCACGGATTATTTTCATTTTGTGAGTTTTTATGTATTAGATTAGGTATTTATTTTTATAGTTAATATATTTCTAAATATTTACTTACAAATATTCAAGTTTCTACCTGTTAATTAAGATCGAGTAAAAATTGCTTAAAAATTATGTTTGTTGTATGGGAGCCCCCCTTTAATATTTACTTTATTGTTATTTAATTATTTATTTTGAAAGGTAATATACAAATAATAACTAAATAAAAATAAATATTCTGTGAAAATTTGAATACCGTCTACCTGTTACCGTTTTTAATATTGAGCAAAAAATACGAAAAAAACACGCTTATTGTATTGTTTGTCCCTTTATATATTTTTTTTTAATTTTTAGTATTTATTGTTATAGCGGCAACGGAAATACATCATTTGTGAAAATTGCAGCTTTCTAGCTATCACGGTTTATGAGATACAGCCTGGAGACAGACAGACAGACAGACAGACAGACAGACAGCGAAGTCTTAGTAATAGGGTCCCGTTTTTACCCTTTGGGTACGGAACCGTAAAAATGAACTAGTAAATGAAAACTAATTATTTTCACAGGGGTAAAAGAACGAGTAATAATAACATTTGTTGTTATAATACCTGAGATTAGCAAGGTTCGTGTAAGCAAACAGTGTGTTTTAATTAATTTATGCTTTCTTTGGATAACACGTTTCTGTGCTAATATCTGAAGGTCGGAAAGGAACGGTCGGGATCGCCCGAATATTATTTTCTCAGAGGGAAACGGGAGAGCTGTTAACCTACTTTTATACTCTGTGTTTCAATAATGGAAAACTACGGATACCAACTTTGTTTTGGCGCAGATTTTAAACGTTTTACCTGACTGTGTAAAGAGAGAAATATTTTTGGGACTATGTATGTTGCTATGTAAGGGTGTATGTGATGTATTTTTGTTACATGAGGATATGTAAGAGTAAGTAAGTACCTAAGATCGTATAGAGTGAGTGGCTAGCCCTGACGCTAGCGTCAGGGTTACTAAGCCGCCGGAAAGCCTCTAAAAGTAAATAGGTACTATATTTAGGATTTCGTATATCGAAAGAAAAAACGGAACCCTTGATCACTTTGTTGTTCGTCTGTCCGTCCGTCCGGGTGTCAAGACCTGTATCTCGGGAACGCGTGAAGGTTAAAACACATAATTTTATGTATAGTTTATTGATACACAAAATTCTGAACACTGGCGGCCTTACCGAAAAACGCTACTTAATTTAAACATTGGTTAAGATATTTTGTGAACTTCTCGCTGACACGTAATGCCACTTGTGGAAACAAGACAAAAGTTAAGTAACGTTTTTCGGTAAGTCCGTGGATGTATTTGTTGAAAAAACATATTCATTATCAGCAGAAACTGGGTCATTACTCACCTCCAAGGATGGTGTCAGTTATATTGCTAGCGGGTTACACAGTCGTGTCGACCTACATCCAAGAGCTTCACGAATTATGCACTAAACAAACCAAAATTATATCCTTGGAAATAAGTGATGGTTCGTAACTAAAACTAAAAACAAATAATAGACCTATCTTTCTTATTTGACTTTTAGATGAACGTTTTGCTTGGATTTATTCCGTTTTCGCACGAAAGCTTACAAGTAATTTGTCTTGAAACACAATGTTTTTTGAGTTTGATATAAAAACGTGAAACTTTATAGACGCTTCTTTTGTGACAAATTCTAAAGCTAGCGTTCAGGTTCACGGCCGAAAAGACAGTTACGGCTGACGGCACAGAGTATTCTATCTACGTGGCTGTCCTATCGTCTATGACTTATGGAATGCTTTTCGTACATTTTCTGTTCTATGATTATATCAGCCGAGACTGTCACATCCTAAGCTGACGCGTGATAAGACTGGCATATGACTTGGCTTTTGATCATGCTGATGAGTCAGAACAGACTATCACAATGACAAAATTTAGCACTAGTTGGCCTATCTCAAGAAAATATCTAAGCACTATGCCAATTTTTCAGATTTTTTCATTTAAAGACAAATTGAAAATGTTTTCAAACGAAGTGCTGTGAGTAGAATTCAAACGTTCATGCACTAATTTATCATTGTTGTAAAAAAAAACAGCGATTTTATCAATTCTAAGCATTAGAGCAGGTCCTAAGCTTTTTAGGTTCGCGGCGCTACGCGGATTTAGCATTAAAATATTAAATCTGTAAGATTTGCCTATAATTGTTCTCACAATTAAAATTTGTCCAACACTGATTTACCGGCACGCTCGACATCCACTCGCATATCGCCAGTGTGTTGCAGCCCTTATTTGTTGTATATTCGTATATAGATACGTGTGTGTAGTGACGTTAGTTTAAAATAACGCTTCGTCTACAAACGTTGCTGGGGCATCCATCAACGTCTTGCGGGCAGATAACAGAACTTGATGTATGAGCACACCTGTGATCACGGAGAGTTAAGCTGAGCTAGCTAGTGTCGTATCCTATACTTTACTTACTTTATTCGAAAAATCGAAAACATTTTTTTAATTCAAACTACATTTTTATTAAAATCCCAAAAGCTTATTTAATATTTTCTTCTTGAATTCTTTGTAATAATAAATGGCCAAGTGCGTGTCATGCCACACGTAATGTAGCGTTTCGTAATTACCTACACATCATAATTTATATGAACTTAAAACAGGGTATCTTGTTTGATACTATGAACCTTAGAGTTAACTTATTTTTACCCGACTGTTTAAGAAGAAGGGTTATGTTTCTCGAGTGTATATAATGTTTGTAGATAGATAGATAGATAAACTCTTTATTGTACACACCGTAAAATTTACAATCAATTTTTTTTATTAAAAACTAGTGTAACACTGGCGGCCTTATCGCTAATAGCGACCTCTTCCAGGCAACCTTAGGATGGAGTTGTATGTATGTATATTTATTTATGATCGCCTACAGCCTAAACGGCTTGACCTATTTTGATTTGCGAGGTGTCGTTAGATTCATCTTTACTTTCAGAGTGTCATAAGCTATATTTTTTTGTAATAATAATAATATATCTCTCGCAAAAGTAAAAAAGACGTTTTTTCGTAACCTCCAACGAACTTTTTAGTAATAAACAAACGATTTTACTAGAATTATTCTAAAGAATGCGTATTCATTTTTAAATAAAAACTACGGGTCACTCACGTCTGTTTTAAGCCGAAACAGACGTGAGTGACTAGTTTTTACTAAAAAATGTGTGAAAACCACGTTAGTTTCCATAGTAAAAATACGTATTTATAATTTTTTTACAGCGACTTTACGCATACTTTCTCACAGAAAACGTACACTTATTAGCTTGGCGGGGGTGCAGTGAGTGCGGGTAGGAGCGAGACAGAAACAGATTTCTTTTTTATTACACAAGATCTACGATACCAGCAACCCTGATATTAAGCGACAGTGTGGCCGAGGATGAAGCTCGTCGATCTAGAAGATATCTATACACTCTAGCCTTGAAAATTCCAAGATTAAAGTCGCGGGCAACAGCTAGTAAACAATATGATGAAATATGATTTGAGCTATTTCACGATATATCGTGAAATAGCTCAAACGACCGTATACGGTCGTATTTTTATAATTATTCGTGCAATGTATAAAAAATAGAGTTACGTGTATATCCACTATTCAGCCAGTTTGATAAAAGTACCAGACAAGCTTACGAAAAAAATAGTTCAATTTTTCAGCATTTTACTTTCAGATTTTTTTTTCTTAAAGCTCGGTGGGAACTGCGAAAACAGCATAATAACTCCTCTCCGCCCATCACATAACTCCACGCTGTGAAGTCACAGGAAGTGCCCGTAGGAAAAATAATGATCAGACGATGACAACAAACACTTCAGTATATCTAAAGGTACACTTCCGTGCATCGCGGCCGTACTGAGATGCACGCAATTTAACACACAAAGCTGAACGCGACCGATGCGATGAACGAGTATTGTTGCATCAACCCTAAAATATCGAAATCTAATATCTTAATAATACCTAATGAAGAGATACTAAATAATAATGAAGAGATACGTAGACGTACAAAAGTCACCGATATAGCACGGCGGAGAACGGCGGATTAGCAAGTTGAAGTGGCAGTGGGCAGGGCACATATCACGTAGAACTGATGGCCGATGGGGCCGAAAGGTTCTCGAGTGGAGACCACGCACCGGCAAGCGCAGCGTAGGAAGACCAGCCACGAGATGGACAGATGACCTCATATAAGTGGCGGAAGACCCTGGATGCAAGCCGCTTTCAATAGGTCTTTTTGGAAATTCATGGGGGAGGTTTATGTCCAGCAGTGAACTTCTTATGGCTAAGATGATGATGATGATGATGATGAACCCTAAATGTCAACTGTACGGGGTTGATACACTTCCGTGCATCGTGACCAATCGCATCTGAGAGGCTGATGTGCATTACCAATGCGACAATACATGCACTATTAAAATGAATGGCGCTAATTCCGAGATATGCGACAAACGAGTGTGATGGCCGACTGACTTTCATAAGTAAGTAAGTTCGTATAGACTGAGTGGCCAGCCCTATTGTCAGAGTTATTAAGCCGCCGAAAGAACTCTGACTTGGCTTGACGATTGCTGAACAACCGGGACCTACAATTTAACGTGTCATCCGACCCACGGTAGCGCTCAGAAAGAAATGCCACTCACGGTCACCCACCCGAAGACTGACCGGTCCGTCCGTTGCTTAACATTGGTGATCATTCGGGAACACCTAGTCAAGCTACGCCACGAGCGCTACATTTTCATAGAACGAGTATTGTCACGTATGTCACATTGGCTACATACATATGTCAGCCACATGAGTTAGATACATTTCCGGGCATAGCGGCTTGCAGCTGTGCGCGATTTACTACGCAAAGCAGACGTACCTACGCGACCGATGCGGCAATATTCGCACGAAAATGTATGGCACTATTTCAAAAATGTGCAACAAATGAGTGTTGATGACTGATGTCACGTCATACATCTGCATAGAGCGAGTTTTGTCGCATCGTCCTGCATATGTCAGTCGCACGAGTTTTATACACTTCCGTGCATCGCTGCTGATCGCAATTACGCGAGATTTATCATACACACAAAGCTAAAGTACGCAACCGATGCGGAAATATACAAATTTATGGCACTATTTCCGAGAATTTCCGAGATCTACAACAAATGAATACGGTAGACGACTGACGGCTCGTCATACAACTTCAAGGACTGAGTTTTGTCGTATCAGCCGCGTACGTCAGCTACGTGCGACCAATTGCGCGGCTACGATCAGACGCGATGCACGGAAGTGTACTCTAAGGAAATGAACCATTTAACCTGCACGTATATACTCGACTCGAACAATAGAAAGACAAATTGGGGTATACAAGTGTGTCAGCATTCTCTTTGTTCAATGTAATTTTTCCGAAGAATGCTTCAAACAATGGTCGGACTGAAAGCGCGGCGTGTAAGCCTCAGTTCTCATCGATTTTTAGAAGTTTGTTCTCGAAGAAACATATCGTGCCAGAGTACTATATTAGATTCTCTCTGAGAGGTATTTCTTTTGAATTTTTGCAGTGTATGAAAATATTAATGTATATTATATTCTGTAGAATAAACAACATGACTGATTTTAAGATGTAAAATGCATTTGCTTTCATTTCTTGATTCTATGTTATAATAATTACTTGTATATTTAAGTTATTAGTAAACGATTAATTAATGTTTAAGCTGGCTAACAAAGAGGTTATCAATACGATTACACTATCTTTTGTTATATGTATCATCGTGAGTCATCGTAAAAGAATCAGTATTATACTATCTTGATATAATGTATGGTTTTCGCAAAACTTGAACAGGTACCTAATTGAATAATGAAAAGTTAATGTTGGTGGGTTAGTACCTACATTGCTATTACAGAGTATCGTGTGAAGTTAATTAGCGCTTAAGTTTATCGCTTAGACTCCCTTAACTTGTTTGTCGAAACTAATTTATTCATACTAGAGAATCTGGCAAAAGTTGTTAGTCTGATATAATGTCTCGACAGGCACCGAAACTTTTTAATAAGATAAAAAGGACGTCATGAAATTTTGCTTACTCAGATCAAAGAATCTGTCAGATCTGGGGCATTTAATGGATTTCGTAAGCTGCTTAAATAAGTTGTTTGCTTAACTTTGAGGTTTTTATCACGTTCTTCATTGTAGTAAAATAATATGCTAAATAAATTTGACGCTCTTGTTAAATAAATCGCATTTTAAATTTACTGAGAGGCGCGTTGGTATGTTGTTATGAGTCTGTAAGTTCGACCATCGTCCCTCGCTTGCGCATACCAACATTTTTGAAAATGTTAAATGAATGAATTAACTTAGAAAAAAGAAAAGAAAAGGAAAGTAGAAAACAATATCACAAATTATTGAATAAATTTTAATTTAATCAAAGTGAACAATTTTTATACAAAAAAAAAAACATTTTTACAATTTTTATTCTAAAAAACGATTTTTATGTATGAAACTTTGATCAAATTGGTATTTTTGTCGAATTTATGTGATGTTTTCTAGTTTCCTACACGACATTTTTTTTAAAGTTTATTCAGTAATCTTATATTTTCTAAAACTTATGAGTGTGCGAGCGAGGCGGACGATGGTCAGCCTACTGACTCTTAAGTGATATTGTTAACGTTAACGTTGATAGTGAGTTTTCCATACTTTTTCTCAAATTTAGTCTAAACTCAAATAAAACTAGTTCGGACTAATATCAAATAATAATAAACATCTCGTAATTACCCCCGTCTTAAAGAACAAAATTAACTAACGGTAGCTCAGAAAATCCTGTTCTCATACTTCACTTAAAATTACATTAAAAGTGAAAAAATTAAATCAAATCTGATTTAAATCAGAAAGTGTTGTATAATTAATATGATAATATTTTTATAGACTAGTAGTTCTACGAACAGTAGACCTCGCGGCAGAGCTTATTTGCTGCTCACCTTGGATCATCTATACATAATACCTACATAAAGTTGGTTTAGGAGGCCGTATATAAAATCTTGGCCGATTTCGCAATTTTAAGTGATTTTACAGACGTTATTTCACGGTAATTTTTCCCATAAGTTAAAGCACCTTGAAAGATCAATTTAATTTTAATACACACTTAATACAAAAATAGGATATGTTTAAATTGAGGGCATTTAAACATATCCTATTTTTGTATATTCAACATATAATAATTATATAAATGGAGAAAACGTAAAATCAAGAAAATTATTCAGCGCTAAATTGCATCAAGCACATCCACGCGCCCTCACTGTTACACGCAATCTGAAGTTGGTTGTCATAACTCGACAACCACTTGACCAATTCTGTTCATTTTTACCACAAGTTGTAATAATTGTGTATTTTATCTATGTACCAAATATCAATAAAATCGGTTGGTAATTTAACGCCGCTATAAGCTTCCCCCTTTTTTATGGGAACCACCCCACTTATCAAAAATCGCCGATGACAAAAAAAATAAAAAAATCCATAGAACCTATACACCAAGTTTCATCAAAATTGGTTCAAAATTACGCCCTGTACGCGAGTACGAACATACAAACAAACTGACAGACGAAAGAAAATTTGGCCAGTTGATGCAGAGACGCTTCGCTCGCTTCGAGACTTCTGAGGTGCCTTCTATCTAATGATAAGAAACAAGCAACAAGCAATGTTTTAGTTTGAACAGAATAATCATAATATAATTTGTTAATTTTCGATCTGTTTTTTTTTTATATTATTTTATCAGCCCTGTTTATACAAACTGTCCCACTGCTGGGCGCAGGCCATCTTCTCATTGTAAGAAGGTTAAGACCATAGTCTACCATGCTGGCCAAGTGCGGGTTGGCGGACTTTACACATCTTTCAAGATCATTGAGAACTATCAGACATGTTGGTTTCCTTCACTGTTTGAAGTTGGCGGCAATCAATAATACGCACATAACTTCGGAAAGATAGAGGTGCGTGCCGCGGGATTCGAACCCAGGACCTGCGGATTGCAATTCGGACGGTTTCCCGACTAGGCTGCCGGAAACTTCCGAGAGTTGTCTTATTATTATTATCCCTTTACTTAAACGTTTACACAGGTCCAGCCCAGATATTTGGAAGGAATCAGTGGGGCCGAAGACAACACTGAGAGGCCCTTTACATATTAATTAGATAAAAAATTCGTGGTTATGTGGATGGCTGGTGAAACTATTGTACAATATGGGGTTTGAAAAGTTTTTGGCTATTGTGACGAAATGGTTATGACTTAGAAAACTAGTTTATTGTTTGATGCTCCCACACAGTAAGATGTGGTACGAGTAAGTACTTCTGTGTGGGAGCATCAGAAAGAGAACACGGCACCTGCCTATTTTGTCAATTTTTTATTTCATTATTATTTAACAATTTGGCACGTGTCACGTGACAACTTTGTGTCTGTGATGTGGCCTAACCGGTAAACTAAAGTTACACAAAAACAGATGCTAAGTTTTCAAGCATATATGGTAAAACACACATGGTACACACATGGTATGGTACATATATGGTATGGTGACGTATATGGTAAATGCGAAATTTGAAATCACGATTTTTATAGAACAAAGTAGGTAAATTTGCTTATATAAAATGCATTTTTTTTTTATAGAAGATAGATCTACGATTGACCACCAACTCGCCTGATGCTAAGCAACGGTGTGGCCGAGGATGAAGCTCGTCGATCTAGAAGATATCTATTCACTCTAGCCTTGAAAATTCCAAGATTGTAGGTCTCAGGAAACAGAGAAGCTTTTTATGCTTTTTTCATTGTCTACAAAAACTGCGATATTGTACCTATATATTCCACTGTAATTTATCCCTGTTACTTATTTCTTCGTCAATTACAATTGACGAAAAAATAAGTAACAGGGCGATCGGGAATAAGTATCGAGCATATATTGAACTACGAGTATTATAAACTTCAAATTAACTTTATACTTTTAAATCATATTATATTTTCGTATGCTAAGTACGTATTTAGCAATCTGCAACCAAATATTATTTCTGAATATAATTCTGAAACTAAATTAACTAAGCGTATTTCTACCATCTCATGGGTGAAGACAAGTAACTCGAGTAAAACAAAACGAATTTCACGGCTAATAGCAACATTTCGTTCGTGGAAAATATTTATTACACTTGTACTTATGTTCTGAGGCACTCAAGCCGCGGAATGTGGATGAAAACACGTTTCTTGTGCTCATAATCGCCTAATGTGGGCGGTTATGTGAACTTTGTTATTTCACGAGGAAATAAAGGGAAAAAGTTAAGTGTTCTCGATTGTTTCGATGTCTTTGCTAATGCTGTTATGCTTAGTTTGTCGGTTAGATGACGTTTGAAAGATATTCGTGGGGAAAATTGCTATTAGACTATGTACTGAATGACTATAGACTATAGACAATGCATACACAACGTAGAAGTGAAGGGCGGTGGGGTCGAAAAGTTCTCGAGTGGAGACCACGCACCAGCAAGCACAGCGTAATAAGATCAGTCTCAATATGGACAGTAGACCTCATACGAGTGGCTAGGAGACGCTGGTTTTATAATTTAATTTATCGGAAACAACTCTATCTATGTACTATTTAATAGTTTAAAATTCAGACCATACTAAAACCATCCTTTGACTGTCCATAAACAAATGTAATTTTCAGGATACATAGTACCTGCAGTGTAATAAAAAAAACTTGAAATTAAAGTTTATGAATTTTCACATTAAACTCTGACTGATTCGGGAACATGAAGTAAAAAATATAATTTTTATAGTATTAATAAATTAAGTAATTGACTATTTATTTCCAGGATTAAAAGAAAATAGTAGATTGTTATACAAGGGGCTAAAAGACCCATTGTAACGAGGTAGATTTTTACTCCCGAGATTTAGCGAGGGAGTAAATAGAGTATTAGAGTAAATAGAGTAATAACCGAGTTACAATGGGCTTTAGCGCCGTGTGTTACAATCTACTCACTCTTTTCACTATGATTAAGATAAAATATAATCCAATACAATAATTCAAAGTTTATTTTATTAAAAATGAAATGTACAATTTTTACAATTCTGGTTATTTAACGAGATGTTTGCAAAGAGAATGTAAATATATTCCAAACAGATTATTCTACTTTTGAATAAAGACTGTTTCGTGTATAGTGTAGGCTCTTTGGTAACAGATAAAAAAATAAAAAATAAATCTTTTTTCCCTAGAGCTTAAAATGCAATTTTTCCCCGCTTCACTAAGTACGCTACAATGACGGACTTTTAGAGCAAGAGGAGTGAAATAGTTATTTTTGAAATTGTTGTCATAGCAAGGGCAAGGTTGGGGGTTTCAACCCCCCCTCCCCCCCCCCCCGAAATATCCCAGCCATTATAAAAATCCTTCCACCCGCGCACCCCCCTCCCCCTATAAATTTTCTTTCGTCTGTCAGTTTGTTTGTATGTTCGTACTCGCGTACAGGGCGTAATTTTGAAATTTTGAACCAATTTTTTTTTTTTTATTATCATAATTACAAAGTTTAAAATAAAATACACATATTTAGCACCTGAAAACCACATATGGTTTGTGTAGGTGCTGATTCACTGCAATAAACACATAATCAATAACGAAACAATAACAAATCAATCTACCCACATAATTATTTAAACATATATACCCACATAATTAATTAATGAAACTTGGTGTATAGGTTCTATGGATTATTTTTTTTTTTGGCGTCGGCGATTTTTGATAAGAGGGGTGGTTCCCATAAAAAGGGGGGAAGCTTATAGCGGCGTTCATTACCATCCGATTTTATTGATATTTGGTACATAGATAAAGTACACAATTATTACAACTTGTAGTAAAAATGAACAGAATTAGTCAAGTGGTTGTCGAGTTATGACAACCAACTTCAGATTGCGTGTAAAAGTGAAGGCGCGTGGATGTGCTTGATGCATTTTAGCGCTGAATAATTTTCTTGATTTAACGTTTTTTTTTTACGTTTTCTCCATTTATATAATTATTATTTGTTATTATAAGAATACACATTGTTTTAAGGGCATCTAAACATATCCTATTTTTGTATTAAGTGTGTATTAAAATTAAATTGATCTTTCAAGGTGCTTAAACTTATGGGGAAAAAAAATTACCGTGAAATAACGTCTGTAAAATCACTTGAAATTGCAAAATCGGCCAAAATTTAAATACGGCCTCCTACTTTATGTAGATATTATGTATAGATGATCCAAGGTGAGCAGCAAATAAGCTCTGCCGCGAGGTCTACTGTTCGTAGAACTACTAGTAGTTAATGTGGTTTGTTAATTCATATGTTTTTTTTTATCAGCCCTGTTTGTACAAACTGTCCCACTGCTTGGAACGGGCCATCTTCTCATTGTGAGATTGTGAGAAGGGTTAGGCCATAGTCTGCCACGCTGGCCAAGTGCGGGTTGGCAGACTTCACACATCTTCAAGATCATTGAGAACTCTCAGACATGTAGGTTTCCTCACGATGTTTTTCCTTCGCCGTTTTGAAGTTGGCGGCAATCAACAATACGCATATAACTTCGAAAAGACAGAGGTGCGTGCCGTGGGATTTGAACCCAGGACCTGCGGATCGCAAGTCAGACGGTCTCCCGACTAGGCTGCCGGAAACTTCAATTCATATGTTGTGCAAGTTGAAATAGAATAGATGAAAGAGCCTCCGTTTCAATCGATATAAATCACAAGCTGAATGCAAATGACATCACGTACTGGATTGGGCAGGCATGCGTGCCACGCGTGCTTTGCGTCTCTCTACCCAAACAAACATTAGTACTGTAGTGTTATACCTATGTATACTGTATACATAACTAAGACTATTTACAGTATTTCATGAAGCAACTGTGTGTGTGCACACAAGTGCGCGAGACATCTGGTTGTATTGTATACTTGTTTGCGTACAAGGGCGTCGCCAACCCATGGCCCATATTATGGAGGATGAGAAAAATATGAATTGTAGGTACAGGTACAATTGCACGGCCTTAGGACTTTGGTTGGCTATATTTTTTAAATCTCTAGGGGGGGCAGCTGCCCCCCATGTCCCCCTTGGCGACGCCCTTGTTTGCGTAAGTATGTATAATTGTATATGTGTGAGTGGCGCTCGCTCGGTCCATCGGGTACATAAGCTAACGCAATGTGCATGTAAGTAATATACGAATGTTACCTGAAACTACATGCAAAGGCTCCCGTGTGTACAGGATTCGTAATAACTGTACTTGTCCATTATGCTATTAGCCTCTTATTCGTCAGTCAGAATGCATTAAGGTATCAAATTTAATTAATGTATGGAATTATGAGAGAATACAAAAATAGTAAACAAAAAATCTAAGTATGCTAAATTAATCTACATTATTGTCGAAACATCAATTAATTGGCTCCATTGATAGATTTTTTTACAATAAATTGTTACAAATTATATTGTTTTACTAAATTTTATTTTTATTTTAAGACGTTTCAAATATATATATATATATAAAATATACATCGCACTTCCAAATCAAAACTGCATTTAGTCAAAATGAGAATCATAATCAGAATTTTATTTTGTTGAACATGGTAAGATACGAGTAAGCAATCTCAATGTTATGATTGGAATTTGTGTAACGGAAAGGGAAACCTTGAGTAATTGGATGAATCCGTAGTATTCAAAATGTATTTCAATAAGTTTCTTTTAGGCAACTGTATATTATCGTAAATGTTTTTTTTTATTCAGGCGTGCGTCAAGCGCAAGTCTAATAACGAATTTGAATAACGATTTTAAATAAAAACTCACTAAGTGCAAGTATGTATTACTTTACATGATTTATACGCCTGCCACGAATAGTTTGTTTATATTAAAACTTTTACTAAACCCTATTATATTTTACCAAAGCTTGAAAGTTAAACGTGTTATTTTTATTACAGCCATAAATAGTGCGAAATTGCCTTAAAATAGCATTTTATGGACTCTCAAGTCGAACTGATGTCCATAAATCGTTAAAATAGGTAATCCCAATTTGTTTCACCGCTCGATGCGTAAACTGTTTAATCTCGAGAATCTATCAAGATTGAGCATAGGTCTCAGTCACCCAGATGGAATGGACCGACTAGGATTATCTAGACGTCGTTAATCTAACTTATTCTCTTTGTGAGTGAAAAGTTTTCGTCTGAGCTTTGATAGTTCTTAAAGACGTAAAAAGATCAGAGAGTCTTAAAAATAGATAGGTCCTTTTAGTGAGAAGAGAAAAGTTATTTTGGAAAATTATTGGGTATGAGGAAGTACTCTAAATTTTACATAAATAAACATCAGAATATTATATTTTATTTAAGATATTCTGCTTTATCGTATTATGTAATATATTATTGTGGAAATATGAAAGATTTGGAAAATAACCTTTTCACCTCACAAGCTCGGAAAGATTCTGTTTGTCATTAGTAATCTGAGTGGAAAAGTGCATTTTGTCCGCTAGCGTGGAAAGAGTTTTTAAAATTCGATCCTTTCTATTCCATACTTTTCTATACCGAAGTCCACTGAAAATGCATTAAATACTTATTTCATTTCAGTGCGCCAACCTCATTTCTTTGAATAATCGCACTGACCAGCCACAGGTGGCAGCACTGGACTAGCGTTTTCCTCGCTGTAGTGAGGTGAAAAATTTTGTGTTTCACTCGGCAGCAAAGTTATTTTGCATCTCGTACTTTTGAAACCCTCGCTACGCTCAGGATTCTATATTTCAATCCTAGAATCCTTCGCTTGCTCAGGTTTCAATACAAGTACTCGCCCCAAAAACCAACTTTGCAGCCTTGCATAACAAATGACTATTTATATAACTAATTATATATTAATAAAATGGAACTCGACTGCATTATGTTAATTGAAGGTAACTGAAAAACATATTCAAAATTCAAATTGATTTATTTGATTAAAGTTTTCACAAAAGTACAGATACATGTTTTTGGGATATAATCACTGAACCAGTATATACGGTTGCTGTTGCCGTACTAGACTCACGGCCTGTGTTACGGCGTATATACAGTGCTTTCCCCGAAATATTCACAAATATTCCAGGCCAAATGTTATTACAACAATCTAAGTTAAACTAAAATCGAAAAATTATAGTTTCAAAAATTTAAAAACCAACTATAAAATGGTCAATTTTATTTTAAAAACCAAACTACTAGACAGATTTAGATAACATTTCTATGAATCTGAAAGCATTATATACTTTCAAACAAAAAAAAAAAAAAATCGGCCAAGTGCGAGTCGGATTCGCGCACGAAGGGTTCCGTACTATCATCTATAATAGTACAAAGTTTAGTTCTGTTTATAAAATAACGAGAAATCAACGAAATTCCAAGTAGTAAATTGCAAACTTATAGGTAGGTTTTCGATACACATCCGGGCAGCATGACGACGCTCGCGCGAATACGCGCGGTTATGGCTCGCTCCGTCATGTTACCTCCCCCGCTACCCGCGCACCACCACACCGCGGCGCGGCGCTCGCACCGCGTTTAGATGCACGGATTATTTTCATTTTGTGAGTTTTTATGGTTTAGATTAGGTATTTATTTTTATAGTTAATATATTTCTAAATATTTACTTACAAATATTCAAGTTTCTACCTGTTAATTAAGATCGAGTAAAAATTGCTTAAAAATTACGTTTGTTGTATGGGAGCCCTTTAATATTTACTTTATTGTTATTTAATTATTTATTTTGAAAGGTAATATACAAGTAAGTATTCTGTGAAAATTTGAAGCGTCTACCTGTTACCGTTTTTAATATTGAGCAAAAAAATACGAAAAAACACGTTTATTGTATGGGGACCCCCCTTAATATTTTTTTTTTTTTAATTTTTAGTATTTGTTGTTATAGCGGCAACGGAAATACATCATTTGTGAAAATTTCAGCTTTCTAGCTATTACGGTTTATGAGATACAGCCTGGAGACAGACAGACAGACAGACAGACAGACAGACAGCGAAGTCTTAGTAATAGGGTCCCGTTTTTACCCTTTGGGTACGGAACCCTAAAAACAACAGAATTTTAGAAATCGCTTTATAAATGACGAGGTTATTCGGTAACAAACATAAAAGAAAAAAAACAACCGAATAAACCTTCTTTTTGAAACCTAAAAAAAAAAAAATAGGCAAAAAGGGTAGATTGTTTTTCTTCATTTTCTACAACCTTTACGTTAATGTTATATTATTCGTGTTTTGGTCCCAAGCGTCATTTTGCCGTGAATAGAACGCCAAGCCTGAAAAATGTACCACGTGCAAAGATCGCTACGCGAATGGCGCGGAAATGGTATGCCGCGGAGACGACGTGTACTGACGACTTCATTGCACGCTGCGCGCCGGCTGGCTCCCGGAAATCGGGGAGGAATCTGTTTAGTGCTCTAACAATATTTATGTGAGGTAACATTTCTAAAGGTACTGGAAATATAAGTGCAAATGTTTTTATATTACATAACTTCCGTGCTGGGCTGGAAAATAAAAAACGAAATACGTGCTAGGTGTTTCTTTTAAGGTGGTACGATTGTGGTTCCTTTATTGCTTGTTATTACTGAAAAAAAGTTAAGTTTAACAAAAATGTCAGATAAATATTCATCAATAATTTTCAATAAAATTTGTTATTAATCTCCTGTTTTCTTCAACAATGTGATTTGTCGGCAAAAACAATGACTACATTATTAAACTATACTTTTATCTACCACATTTGGTAATTTTTGTATGGAAATCGTATCACCTTGTAAAAGGTAGTTAAGGGACTTCAAATACCGATAATTGGCGTATATGCAAGGGACTAGTTTTTTTTTAAATGAATAGCTGTGCTGCGGCACGACCTTCCGGTACTGAAGAGGTATTAGTAATTCAATTTTCCATTAAAAATGCATTAAACTTCTTCTTGGATTATTAAAAAAAAAAATTATCATATGGTCTAAGATCCCGCTATAGGACGACCTTCACCGAGCTGGTTAATGGATGAAAAGTATTTTATATTCAATTAAATATGTCAATAAATATATTGCAAATGGGTTGTAAATATTTGCAATATATTTATTGATCTTAGACTAATGCCTAATCATCAGTACCTTCTTAAACAATTCACCCAAATATATCATATAAGAATTGAAGTATTTATTTACACTATTGTAAATCCATCGACAGTAATCAGAATTACCAAAATATTCTAGACATTAACTGAAAACCTATTAATTAAACATTATTGCTCACTTTATCACAAATGACTGTTTTCTGAGAAAGCGAGAGTGTGAATTAATATCGACTTCGCACAATTAAACATTTCGCAGTTGCCGCCGAAAGTTCGGCTCGTATTTACCTCGTATAGAAAGGGAAACTTTTTATCCACCTAATTAAACTTGAAACTTGGTTGTTGCTTTGCTCCTTCAGAATTAGTTGTTCCGAAAAGAAAGAACACGAGGAAAAAAATACGTCTGAACCTAATTAGTTTCAGATTTGTATCTTGAAAGTTTGGAAAACATTATTCGTATATGATTTATATTTAAATAAAACTGGCAGAGTACGAGTTTGACTAACACATGCAGAGATTTCCGTACATCGAGGTCACTCGAGGTCTAAAATAGAAATTAGGCAGTTATTCGATAAAACAAACTTGTTTTTTGGAAAATAATTCTAAGTTTAGAAATCTTACAAACCCTTGACAAAAAAAAATGCCTGAACTCATTTTGATGAAACGTAGCTAAGAATACACTCGATGAAATCTTTCAAATAAAAACCTAGATCTAAATAAGTCCATCTGTTTGAGAGCTACGATGCCACAGACAGACACATATTATTATACTTAACTTATAACTCCCCTCTTTTTGAGTCGGCTGTTAAAAAAAATGACTTCAAATGCTAAAACGAATGGTGATAAAAAAAATATCGGTAGAATGCACTCACGCATGACTCGCACTTGATAAGTTTTTTAGTATTTGTTGTTATATTTCAGAGCTACTAAATATTAGTTCTGTAAAGAGTTGACCTCTTTTTTTACAAGTTTTTTTTTCTGTAGAAATAGGTTTGCCTTTGACCGCCAACTCGCCTGATGTAAAGAGACGTTGCGGTTAACGATGGAGCGCGCTTATCTAGAAGAAACCAATTGATTCGCGATTTAAAGACACCCAGATTATGTCTATCGGAAAAGACCTATTCAGGAAGCGTATTCCACAATCTCGCAGTCCGCATGATGAAAGTGGAATTAAAGCATTTCTTTCGGGTTTTTGGAATATCCACCATGAAAAGGTGACGCTTTTTCGTGTTTCAGTTTGAGTATCAACAAATGAACATTTAGGTATAGAGGAAAGAAAATTTTGACAGTTTATGCAGAACCAATAAATTTTAAATATTTCGTAAAAATGTCAATAGCTTACCTATTTGTTACAGTTAAAAAGATACAGTCATTTTAAGTTTTGACTAATAGACAAACAGGACATCAATATGAACAGACAGTGTATGCTTGCTTAGTAATAGGTTTCCATCCCTTTGCGTAGAGAAGCCTAAAAAGTCCTACTAAGATAAACAATTTTCTAGGTTCTAATATCACGTATAATAGATATATTTTTGTTTCTGACATTTAGATTTGAGCATCCAATTTTGAGTCGATGTCTCATTGTACTGTTTAAATCTAGCAAAGAAATGAAATTTCTATCTACTCTATTCTATAATAACATATGAAAATATAGTCGTTTGAAAAATGACTTTATTTTCAAACGACTTCAAAAAGGATTAGGTTCTCAATTTAGTTGTATTTTTTTCTTTTTGTCATAACTCCGTCGTACATATAATATATTTTTTATATATATAAAGGATTTATTTTCAGATTAGTCTCAGAGAAATTTCATCAAAATCGGTTCAATGGTTTTGATACAAAAAATTATTTGATTTGATATTTGAATACAAAAAAACTGGAAAATGCTATGTAATAAAAGTAAACGACATTAAGTATTTTCATTTTAAAGTTTCCATTTATCATCTTTAAAACTATAATTATCGAATATTATTTGTTATGATGCAAACTTATCAAAAATTAGAATCATAAACGTATAAGTCTGCATGTGTGTTAAGTTGTTAATAAATGAGTAATCATCTCTTAAGGTCACGGATAAACACCCTCAAAAAGGACCTTTCCAAAGTCTCGAGTAATTTCATCCGGGGACAGCAGCCGATGTGTCCTTTGTCTTCTTGATAAATTGATGTCGCGCACCCGTGATGTATTAATATCAGTCTGCACATGGACTTACCTTCTGCTTCGTAGTTTGCCTTAAGGTTACCTCAAAGTCAAATTATTTACTTTGTGGTAATAATATACTAGATTAAAAAATATAAAAGTGAAGTAATTGTGTCTCTCTACTTGTTTGTACAGTACTATAAAATTTGATAAATAGTTGCTGTTCATCGTACAAGGACTTCGTTGAAGGACATATTATGTGACATTTTCTTGGCTTTTTACGTACGTAGTCTTACTTACGTAGTCGGTAAGAAGGAGGCTTTTGTTTTTCGAGTTAATTGTGTATGTTTGTGGGTATGTATATGTGTTTTGATATGATCGATTATAGTCTAAACGACTTGACCAATTTTGATATGCAAGGTCTCGTCTTTATTATTCGTTTTCAGTTCTTGAGTATCATAGGGTATTTTTTTGTAATACATCTCTCGCAAAAATAAAAAAATGCGTTTTTTTTGTATTCTATAACAAACTTTTCGTAGTAAACTAGTGGTTTTACTAGAATTATTCTGAAGAATGCGCATTTATCATATTTTACAGCAATTTTACGCATACTTTCTCACGTTGTTAGATTTGTTTTTAATTCAATATAATAAGCTTGTTTCCTTAGTCTTATATCTTGGGCCTCTTCAAATTCACAGTAAATAAGTATTTTCAAAGTATTCGTGTCACTTTCCAACAGGCGACTGTGTCGGTGGTCAAACTTGGACTTATTCGAGATAAAAAAAAAAAAAGTAATTCCAACAATCGATCTCTATTATGTTCCTCAAGACTCTACCATTCAATTGTTTATCATAAGCTCTACCAATTAATGCTTACAGATCAGTATAACTTTCAACTTAAAGCAATCACATTAGATATACATATATATATATATTTAAATACATTTTTGTAAATATTATTTCATTATCCGGAAACTCACAAAAACTCACAAGAGCGATATCTTCCAACCGGTCTCAGAGACTCCGACAGTCCCGAAACCCGTCGGGACTGGTCGGGACTGTCAGAGTCCTTGAGGATGGGACTCACAGTCCCGACATTGGTTGGAAGACATCGCTCTTTTGACCGAATAATAACGTTAGTTTCTACCGGTTAATCAAATGATATAAATGAATACTCACGGAAATTTTAGTACAGTTAAATAGTTTTTGTAAATTAGGTACAAAACCTACAGCAAAGAAATTAAGATGGCAGTAAGTGAAACAGTCTGTTTTCCACAGTCCTCTAACCTATTTTGTTCTTTTCGTTTCACGCACACAACGTGTACACAAGGTTTTGTTAGGTTTAATGATAGCGGTAACAAAGTTTTTTCGCGAACAGGAAGCAAGTTTTAATTTGATTAGTTCCTCCCATCTCAACTTGTAACAAGCTATGCCTACTTTTTTCGTACACAGGCTCGTTTGAATTAACAACTTTGATTATGTGAATGATTCTGTTTTACGGGTTTTAGCGCGATTTTGTAACGTTAAATGTCAAGTAGTCTCATAATCAAATATACAATGACAACCTGTGTCAAGATTTCGTAAACGTAATGTCAATTTGATATTTATTTAGGTATCTCTATAGATTATTATTACAAATAAGACCGTATGATGCCACTATAAATAACTAAATAATTATTGTGTTTTCCTGAAATTTCGTTTGGAAAATAACGATTTGTTATTAACTACACCTCAATCCACCTTAATTTTACGAAAATAAGCAATACAAAATTAGGCTCTAATGACTCGCCAAACTTTTCCTTCTAATTGGTTTTGAGTTTGCGAACAAATATAAGGCATTCATCAATAATAATAAGGGAGAATTTAATATTCAAATTAAAATATTACGGAGTTTTGTCCAACTCCGAATTATCATTATGGATATTGATAGTAATTTGGTAATTAGTGAAGTGATAGCTGTCTATCAAAATAATTTTAGCCCCGAAATACGTTAATGACTAGAGCTTTTAGTAAAACAAGTAAAAATTAAAAAAATTAAACACACCGACTTCAAAATACGCAATTCGTTTAAATAAAAAGTTTCCGACGAATTGAGAACCACCTCCTCTTTGGAAGTCGGTTAAAAAGTATGGTGGTAGGGTATTTTTTAGTACCCAGTGAACTAGTTCTTGAATGATTTGTCAAATCTCTCCTTATCTTATTTGTTATCTTAATAGCTTCGCCAAAACCTATTTTTAACACGCTTTTATTAGGTCGACCTGTATGTAACTATGTAATGAAATCTAAGGTAACTAATTTAACCATCTTCCAAGGATCGTAGCGTCATGAAAATTGGCAGCTGTATGTAGTTCTGATGACAATACAATAATATGGTACTGTCGAACTGATCTGATCATGGAGCAGGAAGACATGAACTAGAACTTCATGATGGAACATCGTATCATAGCTGTGTTTGGATTTGTTAGAAAAGTCTTGTAATGAACTTTGACCACAATAATTTGTAGCGTGTTTTTTAAACTGTAATAATTTATTCCAAACTAGACATTTCAATAAGTAACAATCGCGATATTAGAAAACAAATTGTATATTTAGGCCAAGTATTGACGTTCTAATGTTTTAAGATTTTGATAATGGACAAATAGCTCCCAAAATGTGAATCGTGCCAGGAATATAGGTTGCAAAAGCTAGAATCTGACTATTTTTATGCTGCTGCTTGGTTATCACTTCGGCATGGTCTGGTAGGAAGGTTTTATAAGAAAACTTACTTCATATTGTTATCTGATTGGGACGAGTAATCGGCGTCCCATCTCTATGCACGGGCGCATCCCTAGCCGCACTCTAGTGCATACACTCGCGACCGGCGCGGTGTCTCGATGGCGCACTGTGATATTGTTGTATTTGCATAAATTATTATAATTGAGTATTAAACCTATGAGAAGTGTTTAGCTAAGCAGTAATCATTAACGATACAACTACCAATTGGGAGGGATTGGGATTGGATCCTAACAATATGGACTAGTCGCTGTTTGATGAACTTACTTGGATTACAGACTTCCTAGAGAAACTAAGGTTCAGTTCGAGTATTCGTTGATTACTGCTTGCCTAATCTTATGAATTTAATGAAAGACTGTACTTCACTTCAGTATCATCTCCAACCTTGCTTCTGTTAAATAAATGACAAATCATTACCTACCTAAAACATACATACCACATACGATACACTCGAAAACCTCATTTTTGCGCAATCGGGTAGAACAGGACAAATAAACTGTAATAAAAATCTGGAAATAATTTCAGGATGTAATTCACATTCAGAATTCCAAACTTCAAATAAAAAAAAAAAAACGTGTGGCACTCGGAGACTGCCGCGGTAAAGCTATTGCATAATAGCTTTACGCGCGGTGTGTTAGGTTATTTTCGTTACGGAATTTCTGGATTCGGTCTCCACGCTCAAGGCCCGCGATAGAAGCTATGCAATAGCTTAATAAACAAACAGAAAATCAAAACTACAATTGTTTTCTCTACCTCATTTTCAATTTGCCTGCTTTTAAAGTTTTCATTCGCTAATAGAACTTTAAAATTCTAGAAAAACGTGCTATATCGAGCCTGGAGTCAGCAGTTATTTCAGAGTTCATATTAAAGCAATCTCAAATAGTTCATTCTTTCCGGACGCTTTGTTAGGCAGACCATTGCTTTTGTACGAATACATCTAGAAAATGTTTTGTTCATTTTTACTCATTCCTCGTAAAAAGAATAGCTGCAAATATTTACGCTTTGAGCGAGGTCAGTACAATTTACACGTGGCATTTTAATTCATTTAGCATTTTGTTTTGTTTTACATTTTGATGCTTTGGTATAGAAAACGATGTAAAATGTTTTTTATTATTTATTGAAAAAAAAAAGATTGAATGGAAGTAACCATGAAAGTATATTTGTGTAAAATGCTTTCATTCTAGGTTAAAAGTGCTTTTCGTTGACCTGTAACTGTGAAATTTGGCAAGAAGCATTGTCATATAGTACACATTAAGGAAAAAATCTGAAAAGTGTACATTTTTTATTTAATAATAAAAAAATGGGTCTCTATGCAAGGAAGGAGGGTCCAAATTTTAAAATGCTTTAACAGTATCATTTGGGGTATCATAGAGCTTGATTAGCACAAGCTAAAATATATTTTTAAATATTTTTACGATAATGTTTTAAAGTTTATGAAGGTGAATTTAAAAAATATATATAATTTCCCCTTTGTATCTACTAGTTTGTATGAAACCCTCGGTGGGCGTGTCTCACTCGCACTTGTCCGTTTTTTTTTATTTACGAAATACGCGCTCGATACGTCGTGGAAAAACACATTTCGGATATACGAGTAACGCGTGATGGGTTAAGTAACATCTGAGTGAAACCAAGTA
This sequence comes from Lycia hirtaria, assembly GCA_947563715.1. Lineage (NCBI taxonomy): Eukaryota > Metazoa > Arthropoda > Insecta > Lepidoptera > Geometridae > Lycia > Lycia hirtaria. The sequence continues at coordinate 41,068,256 of OX387377.1, read as the reverse complement.
ACACACAGCTACTCTCAAAGCTATCCTGTATTTTACAGCGTGGATTTGTGTCAATGAACCGCGTCGACACCAATTTCCCTTCACAGTGAAATTGAAAGTTGCGGCTACCGACTTCTCATAATATCTGCGACATTTCCTTCTACTTTTGATTCTATACTATACAGTTATATATTAAAATTAAATGTTCTGTTTAATTTTAACTGTTTAGCGGAAGACAGAAGAATATTTTATTAATTATTTTTAGTAGGAAAAAAAATTACTAACTGGGATTCATACAGAACTGGATGTAGTATCTAAAATGTATTTTAAAAACGCCAGGTTTTACTAAGTATTTATTGGTGCTGTTCAAAAATGGTTCAATTAAAAAAAAGTTTGTAATACTGAAAAAGCTACGTCCTCCGACGGTTCCGCATATATGTACTATATTACCTATTGACAAAATCGTATCTATATATTGAAACCATCTCCAATTTCAAAATATAGGGACAATTATTATTTATATGTTTTCTCATGTAAATTACACGTGTTCAGTTGCATACCAATTACCCTTGTTGATTTATTTTATGAAGGGTGGCGCCAATTACATCTCATCTACGGTAATATTAGTAATTACTGTAATAGAACGTACGTATTTTATGTTCATTTAGGCTGGTTATATACGGTATCTTTACCCGACTATCAATAGCACATTAGTTCTTTTTTAACTGAGTTCCAAACAGAAGGAGGTTATCAATTCGGTCTTTATTTTGTTTTGTTTTTTTTATTAATGTTTCTTCACCAATTATTCCGCTAATTGTGCATTGGTTTTGATGATTCTTTTTGTATTTGGTAGATCGTACTTCAGAGGTGGTCTCATATAAATTTTATCAAAATCAATGCAGTACTTTGGTTTTTATAATACAATAACTGATAAAATATCATCCAAGCGCCAGTAGAAAAGTGAACAGCAAGTCGCGTATGTGCGTATATTGCGTATTTTGAAGTAGATTTTTTCAGTTTTTTAAACTATAATTATTAGAGATACAACACTTATTACAAGTATCCGATTTGCTTTTGTGTAGAGTAGTTTAGTTAGTATGTGTAGTTTATATAATATTTTGTTGTAGTTAATAAATTAAAAGTAGTTACTGGTACGTATCTGTGTTATGTATTCCCTTATTCAGTTACGTACAAATATAATATTTGCTGAAATCAGTTTCAAAGCTCTGGTTACATAGACAATGGGATGTGTTGTGATAGTATTATTACGATTTACTTAAATATTGTTCATCATAAAGATCATCATCTCAGCCATAAGAAGTCCTCTGCTGGACATAGGCCTTCTCTATGGACTTCCAAAAAACCGATTGGAAGCGGCTCGCATCCAGCCGTCATTCCGCCACTTGTATGAGGTCATCAGTTCATATTGTGGCTGGTATTCCTAAGCTGCGCTTGCCGGTGCGTGCTCTCCACTCGAGAACTTTTCAGCCCCATCGGCCCATCAGTTCTACGTGCTATGTGTCCTGTCCACTACCACTTCTACTTGCTAATCCTCTGTGCTATAACTGGTTGCATGATCTTGAGCTTCCTTATAAGGCCCATAGAGACCACGTTTAAATGCTGGCGTGACGATCTTGATGCATTTCGGAAAGATTGGCAGGAGGCAGTGATGGACCGCGATTTATGGAAGGAAATGAGGGATATATTTGCCCAGGAGTGGGACAGTATATGTTAGTAAAACAGTGTAAAATATAAAAAACAAACTTAAATAAGTTTTTTCTCGATTCCCTTTGCATGCTCAAGTTGGTTTGCTCAAAATCATTTTTAGTTTCGTGATTATCTTCAAAATTGTCGGTATGCACTAGTAAGACAGAATATTTACTACCAACAGCGTATTAAGTATTTAAGATCTATCTTAATTCTGACACGCCCATATTTTACTCAGCAAATAAAGCCTACCTTTATTCTATAGCTTATACGTAAGCTGGAAATCCTTAGATCCTCGGCTATACTGAATTCTTCCTTCCAGTTTGTTCACTCGAAGACAGAATCTCATGTTTATGTCTTGAATAAATGCCTATAAAATATTGCCGTGCCTAAACTACCTTTTATTATGCTTTCCTAAATCTTGAGGAGAATTTCACTGTTTTTTTTTTTTTTTTCACTTTTTTTGAGATACGGATATCTCAAAAGGAAAAAACAAGACCCTTATTTCGTTGATTATTGAAAACATAGGTTTGCGGTCCCTTGAAACTGTAAATCAGCAAGCTTCTTCGAAAATTTACTTAAATAAAAAAATAAAGCTAAAAACGCTCCATCCTCGGCCACACCGTCGCTTAACATCAGGCGAGTTGGTGGTTATCTATCATGCATAAAAAAAACATTATTTTCGGATACTTTTCATTGATCCAGAATTCTAAAGTTTAGCTAAATCAAGATTTAAGTGTAAAAAAACAACAAAAGAAAAATCACAGAATTATAATTTTTTTATTTCATATAATTTTTTTGTAATTACTAAATAATGTTCACGTTGAGTTGGAATGTATCGCCAAACATTGTTTACAACTCAAAAGTTTGTTTTTTCGTTATACGCATATTTTCATAGTTTATGAACTTGATTATGATGTATGGAAGCCTCGTTGTACGAAAAGAAAAATCATACTTGGTCGAACTTTAATGTAATTCCGCATCAGTGCTGCACTTAATCCGCTTTTAATTCGACTTCTGAATGTTTCAGAATTTCTTGGGCTATTTTGCGTATAATTCGCGGCCACTTACACAACCCTAACCTTTCACATTATGCGCGCGAAAAGCTGTTTATTCATTGGGGGTTAAGCTCTCTGGTCACGATTGAATAAATATGTTATGCCAGTTTATGTAAGCTATATGAAGCACATATGCAAGTCTGTTTTTTTTTCTGCAAAGTCTAGCATGGAAAGATCAATCATCATCTATATTTTAGTAGATAAACTAACGTGGTTTTTACACATTTTTAAATAAAAACGAGCAAGATAGTGCGAGGTGCGTCACCGACCGAGAGTGACGTTTGCGCTGCTCCTTTGAAAAAGACCGCCGAATGCGGTTGAAACTATAGTCGGATTTTTCGACTCAAAACAGACGTGAGTGACCCACAGTTTCTATTTAAAAATCATCTATATTAATAACCTGTTAGAGGGAAAGAGACTGTTAAAATAATAATATTTATTTTCTAGGCTGAAAACATACGTAAAATCCGCTATTTTCACTTACGAAGCAAAGCGTCAAATATCACGAGGCCGTTCGACGCCACATTTGATCGTGGTTAGAGGGTTACATGGGAAGGGGGCTGAAAAGTTATATAATATCGTGACTCATTTTTTTTAATTTACGGCAAGCAAAGGATTTAGGTTTGAAAACTTCTGTACATACTGAGCATAGTTATAGGTTTCATAAAGCACGAGACAAAATAACCTTAAAACCATGAGGAACACATTTTTCTCCACCTTAACATAGTCGGGTAATTTGTTTTTCCTTAAAGATACTTTTTTACTCGACTTCAAAAAAAGGAGTTTATCAATTTGATATATGTATGTACTTATGTAATATTTTTAGAATTGCACAATTTTGTATAAGTGGGTTTCTAAGCACGTGTGCCAAATTTCATAGGTGTATAATACAAATACAAATAGTTTTATTTTTTACTTTACAATATTATATCATAATTAAAAGTATGTATGTATGTTTGTCCACGCATTACGCGGATACTAGAAGTCAGATTGCAATAGATGTCGAAATACAGTTTATAACTAGTTCGGAGTCAGTGGAACTTATATAATTGTACCTTACTTATACACTGATAAAGAAATAATTACCAAGTATCTCCCAGATTAGGGAATAACGTAAGTTTTATCCAAATCGTTTGAATCGTATGAACGTTTCAACGACGCAATTCAAACTACAGGGCGAATTTCAACGAAATTTGGTAGGTTTATTACTCATACTATACGAGTATAAAAGGATCTCGCATAGGTACCATGGCAACCTAAAATTTAGATGTTGCAATTATGGTGAAATGTGTTTGAAAATTAAACGAATTTAACCAGTGAAGTTTGTGAATCCAATTTTCAGTTTTAAGAAAAACGAATAAATACCAATAAAAAGGAATAAATAAAAGTAATTAAAAAAAAACGACTTCAAAACAATACATTTAACTGAAAAGTAAGACATAACTGTTACATAATATCGAAAAATTTTTTGTAAACTGGACGTCTAACTAAGTAGGTACGTACACCATCATTTTTAGGTTGGTGTTAAAAAAATAGCTGGTTTACGTACCTACCTACTTAGGGAGACACCCAGCTTAGACTTAATGTTTCGGTATTATGTAACAGTTATTTCTTATTTTTCAGTTAAATTTATTGTTTTGAAGTCGATATATATTCCTTTAAAATTACTTTTATCTATCGACTTTCTTCTACACTCACAGTTACGTACATTATAAGATGTTGCGACCAAATCGTCAACTTTCCATCATGTTGTCCCGCACCTTTGTACGCCAGTGAATACCCAGCATTAATCTCTGTTTCTGATGAACGCCTACTACCATTGTATTACGTTTCGTGGTTGCGCGCCATTAGCGCAGATTTCGCAGTTTCACCCTGTCTCAATTCCGTGGTACTATTAAAAGAGGAATTTCATTATAAGAATGGTTCTGAATAAGCGATGTAAGGAAGATGCGTGAGTCTTTATGGCTTTCACTGATTAAAGATTACCTCAATATTCGTAGGTAGCGCCGTCAACGCCGCTTTGAAATTAATTTACTCGTTCTTAAAGTTAAACCTACGTTTTGAATTGTGCTTTCTGAGTACCTTTTGTAATTCGCAAAATATTAAGAAGTGTGTTGAGTGCGGAATGGTATACGTGATGTATTTATTTTATAATTTTCGTCAAAACTTTAAAACTATTTTGTGATATAGGTATATATATATATTTTTTTATTTTATCTTTTTAATGTCCTTGAGTTTTTTTTGTAATAAGAAAGCTATGTAAATATGGCGATTTTTAACGCAAACCACGTTATATCCCGTTAATAATAATAGTGTTTTAATGAATGACCGTGATAGTTTAAAAAGGGCGAATTCTGTGGCTGTGGCGTTATAACTTTGTGTAGTCATTTTAAGTAACGATTCCTATTTAGAACTTCTCTATGAAGCATAGGAGAAGTTTTATATAGATATAATATAATATATAATAATTTAATAGTTATACCTTAAAACTTTGAATGTTTAAAACCTATATATATATATATATATATATGTCGTGTTTATATATATATATATAAAAATATATACATATAAACACGACATGTGACTATAGGTACTATATATTTTTGTGACAATCGGCTCACAAAATATTGATGGTTTTTAAATAATTAAAAGTTTAAATAAAAATATAAAATAAATAGGTACTTCAATAAATTACAGTACAAATTATCGTAGTCAAAGTTCATTAGAAGACTTTTCTAACAAATCCAAACACAGGTATGATATACGATGTTCCATCATGAAGTTCTAGTTCATATCTTCCGGCTCCATCATCAGATCAGTTCGACAGTACCATATTATTGTATTGTCATCAGAACTACATACAGCTGCCAATTTTCATGACGCTACGATCCTTGGAAGATGGTTAAATCAGTTACCTTAGATTTCATTACATAGTTAGTTACATACAGGTCGACCTAATAAAACCGTGTTAAAAATAAGCTTATGCGCGCTACAATAAAATAAAATAAAACAAAAAACTACCAAAACCGGACAATATTCACGGGATTTTCTTCTGGTGTATGGATAAAATAAAAATATACAATGTATTGGCGATAAATTACCACTTCACATCACAATCCCTTTTATACATAGTTTGCACAATAATTTAGGCTAATTATTGCCAAATGGCAAAGCTTTGCTCTCAAAATATTTTACTCGAATTTTGTTTGGGATGACACACGGTCATGCGAATTTACACGGGATTACAGATTTGTTTGCAGAATTACGTTTGCGTACGTTTTTAAAGCTATTTCGTTCGTTGAAAATGTTTTTAAGTGGCCGTTAAATTTGTTTTGTTGGTACAGTTTATTTTGTTCAGATGTCTTTATAGTAGAAGTTTTGGAGCCTTGCTCAATAAGCGACCTGAAAAAAATGCCAAGTAGCTGATGCCTGTTACTTTAAAAATTTACATATAGAAACAAGATGCTTATAGGAACTTACAAAAAATAGCACCTAGTCGACTATCTTAGCACTTTCCCTCAAAACATTCAGTGGCAATCTTCCGGTTCCATCGTTAATAAAATAGCTTCAATACGTACCTACTTTTTTTAATGGAGTTTGCGCTTCACCGCCGACTAATGTTAAGCGACGATGACGATTAATGTCACTTCTAATTTAGATTTAATTTTGCGGTATTTTGTAACAGTCATTATTTCTCCCTTTTCAGTTAATTTGATTATTTTTATGTCTATGTATTTTTTAAATTACTTTAATTAGTTAATTTTTATTGGTATTAATTCGTTTTTTCCGGAAACTAAAAAGGTTCACCAAAGTTCACTGGGTAGGTATGGTTAATTTTCAGACACACTTCACTACTATTGTAACACCCAATTTTTGACATGACACAAGTATATAGGCATAGTAATAAAGTGGTGTTTCGGGACTTCACAGTGTGCCGACCCGCGTTTTACGAAAATTTTAACCAGAATCGGGCCTGGTTTTGAAGAAGGAAAAACCTTAATTGTAAACAACAGAAAAAATTTGATGTATATATTATGTTATTTGGCTAATAATAAGAGTTATATTTTATGATTTCTTTGTGGAAATAAATAAAAACTTAGAGCAGTGTTTGTTCTAAATTTTATTATTATTTATCTATGATATTTATAGCGTTAGGTTTTATTTTATAATTACTTACCTAAATTGAATTTAATTGGCATGCATCGAATCTTTTGATATTTATAACAAATGTTTACAAAGTTAGGACATTTAGAGCCAGCCAGCTGCTAGGGTCAGGTCACAAGGGTTTGTTGGGATAATGGCATATTCAAAATTAAATACTTCGCACTACTTAGCGACAGAAACGTTTTTATGTCCATCGGGAAAGGAAAAAATATAACAATGACTGTAGTAGCAATATTTGAGAAGAAATAGTTAATTTGAGGAGAAATAGTATTATACTAGTGATTTGGTATTATATATAACACTACAACTTTTGCTGATATATACTTAGGTATATTACATTTAGGAAGATCTTATTTTAAGTTTACCATCGAGATCTAGTAAATTTCTTTAATTTAGCCATAGTTTTTTATTCGAAAATAGGCGCTTGACCGTTAAATCATCTGAGTATTTAGGATGATAAAGTTGAAAAATGTAAAAAAAATATTAGGTTAGGTTTCATTTTAATGTGGGGTGCAGCTGCTGGATCAGGTTACCTCCTCGTGGTGCATCCTGGGGGTCAGACAACAACTTCCCTCGGTGGAATTTTGTTGTCAGACTGCCTAAAATCGATCACGGAAGATGAGAAAACCATGATAAGGGGCCGGGTAATGCCCGCCCGCCCCTTCATCAATCAGTGGTGGAGTGTGATCTCACAATTCCGGTGTTAGTTCCCCGCGATAACGCTCGGACTCGCGAGATCGCTGTACTAAGAGGCGACCCCTCGACATCAGTGTTTGAGCAACCACAGACTGAGTCGAGGGAACGCAAGAGTTTGTGGTTTCCTTCTTTGAACGGAAAGAGGTAGGTTCACAGAAGGAATCCGGGGCTTTGGGTGATGGACTCGGGGGAGTCCGTCGCCCAGCTGATAAGCCCAGAGATAGCGTGCGCGGTGTTTCCGCGTGTCTTTCAAGGAGACGGGTGATGTTTACCCATCCGAGGAGGACCCGAAAGGACAAGGAAACCGGGCCCGTGGAATGAGTGCGAAGAGTGCACCCGTAGGCCCGGCACATAGGCGCCTAGATGAAAAAACCTAGGGGTTTTAGTAAGTAATACGATATACCACTATATGTACTATTCCTGGGCGGGAATCCCACATAACCACGCAGCCTCGCCCTGGGCGCAGTGGTACCCATAAAGGATTTCCCCTGGGTCAAATAAGAAAAAAAAGGTTTGATTTTAAAGTTCGAATGCCGTTTCTTTAGTCTGGAGATTTTTATGTCCACAATAACAAATTATTGAAAATAAATGACAGCTTTTTGTGAACAAAAGTAAATGGTGATCTCGGAATTTTCAACCAAAGCGAATGATTTCATACTTGAGTGGCTTTTTCATTTATTTACTCGCCATCAAGGCCAAATGGAATGCGCGAGTCGCACAACATTTCAAAATAGACGTCGGGAAATAAGCTTCAGACAAACCTTATCAAATGATTTGACTGCTTTGAAAAAATACTATGAGGCATGTCTACAATCTATAGTCTACGTAGCGTAGACTTTTTCGTAGCACAGTCTACGCTACTGTAATCTATTTATGACTATAACAAGGGTAAGGGTTAGGGTTACCCTCTTAACAGTTAGTTTCTGTAAAAAGTTTTTGATGTGATTGTAATGAAACCTGATTGTAAGTTTCTGTTCATTTGTTATTATGTTCTTTGCCAAATAACACCACATGACTATCTATGAAATATTTATTACATATAAGTTGGTTTTATTGAATACACGATACATATCGAATAGTTTGTACATAACAATTTCAGGTGCGTTTTTTTAATATACATAATAGATCTACGATTGACCACCAACTCGCCTGATGTTAAGCAACGGTGTGGCCGAGAATGGAGCCCGTCGATCTAGAAGATATCTATACACTCTAGCCTAAAAAATCCAAAATTGTAGGTCTCAGGAAACAGATAGTTTTATTGTTTCATAGTTTTAAGAGCGTGATTTTTCAGTTTTTAAACCTGTTTTTAATTTAAAGTATTTTGGGGTTTTTGACAAATGAACATTAATGAATACATGTATTCATACATACCGGTCAACAAATAAATAACCCACCTTTTGCTTTTTGCGACGCCATTGTCAGGTAAAAATGTTTCTATGACTTGACTAGAGGGCGCCATATTCAAGCTAATGTGACGTCATATAGACTATAACCAGCGGAAAAACAAGACTCTTTTAACGACACTTGTCACATCATGAGTAGTTTAGAAGTTATGAGCGCATACCGGTCAACAACATAATCCTCCGTTTTGATTCGCTACAGGCCAAAACGGTTTGATTTCTAAATTATTACACAATAATAAAACATGAAAACTTGATTTTTGTAGCCTATTTAATTTGTATAAGTTAGGGGCCAGCATAAAATTGAATGCATCTATTAATTTTAATTACTTATTTATTTGGCACTCACAGATTAATCACTTAGATTACATGTTATTAAACGCAATATTTCCTATATTGCGTTTGTGGTCAATCCCGTAATTAGAGCGCACAACATGGTATTAAACAGTGTGTTTACATATTATCCAACTTAACATAAAAGTAGATAAATAATAAATGTAATTGAGATGAGAAACAAGTATAAAATCGCACTATCATGTAGCTATCGTTAAAATAAGTGAGTAATTGTTATTATTACCGCCTAATTTTTGTTGATATTGCACGAATGACTTTTAATCAATCAATTTTTTATAAGAGATCAAAGCGACGAAACAGAAACAGAAGTGAATTAATTTGTTATTAGCATAAATTAGCCGCGGAGTGGGTCGATAGACGTTCAAACTTCGCGCACCACTGATTAGTTTGATAATCATTATTTCTTAAAGATTAAGATAAAGATTTGAACTTTCCGGCAACCTAGTCGGGAGACCATCTAACTTGCGATCCGCAAGTCTTGGGTTCGAATCCTGCGGCAAGCATTTTTGCCTTTTCAAAGTTATGTGCGTAATGTTCATTGCTGCTAACTTCTAACGGTGAAAAAAAAAACATCGTGACCTAAATGTCTGAGAGTTCTCGATGTACTTAAAGATGTGTGAAGTCTGCCAACCCGCACTTGGTTAGCTTGGTAGACTATGGCCTTACCCCTCACAATGAGAAGATGGCTCGCGCCCAACAGTGGGTCAGTTTATACAAACAGGACTGATTTTGAATCATCAACCGAATCATACCAAGTGTAGATGTATTGAAGGAACTAAACGATTTGATTTGAGTGAAAAACTCAATATATTGCTCGCTGACCAACTAGTAATATTCGTACACGCACCGCGTCAGTCGCGTAAGTTTATCCAACTCAATATATTGCTCGCTGACCAACAAGTAATATTCGTACACGCACCGCGTCAGTCGCGTAAGTTTATCCAACTCAATATATTGCTCGCTGACCAACTAGTAATATTCGTACACGCACCACGTCAGTCGCGTAAGTTTATCCAACTCAATATATTGCTCGCTGACCAACTAGTAACATTCGTACACGCACCGCGTCAGTCGCGTAAGTTTATCCAACTCGAATGAAAAAGAGTAAATATCGCCGTCTACGATATAAATCACGTCACTCACACACTTTAAAAGCTCGGTTTGAGTAATGGCTCCCTTTTACTACGGGCTTTACACCGATCTTTTGAATTCTGCCTTGCTATGTTGATTCTCTTTGTCGGTTCCAAATAAGTGACTTTTAACACGAATATATATTTTGTTTTACTTCAAAATATTACAAAGAAAGATTTGGAATAAAACTGCAAAATTTTCTTTTCGATTTTTGTTATAAACGGCTCTGTAATAATGCTGTTTTTTATTTTCCATTTCGATGTAAGCTTTATAGGTATTTTCGCCTCTAATATTACTTAGAATACAAGAATTTGTAACAAAATGTGTTACGAATACTAAGTAGCAGCTGAATATTACGTTTTCCTTTTCGAGGATTACTGAATAAGACATCTGTCACTGCTGGAACCTTTCATTTCTTGTAACACCTGGGCCTAAAATCAAATAAAGTTTTTAGATAAAAATATAATTAACCATTTATTTTTAGGGTTCCGTACCTCAAAAGAAAAAAAACGGAACCCTTATAGGACCACTTTGTTGTCCGTCTGTTCATCTGTCCGTCTGTCCGTCTGTCCGTCTGTCCGTCCGTCCGGGTGTCAAGACCTTTATCTCGGGAACGCGTGAAGGTATCGAGTTGAAATTAAAACCATATACGCAGATCCATAGTATCTTGCTGCAGAAAGAAAAATAAAATTTATCAGTTTTCGTAAAAAAAAGTTACAGCCGAATATGTCGTAAAAAACGCACATTTCGACACTCACAGAGGAATCAAAACCTATGGGGTACTTCCTGTTGACCTAGAACTCTGAAATTTGGCAAGGAGCATTGCGTTAGGATACACATATAGGAAAAAATCCGAAAACTGGACATTTTTAATTTAATCAGAATAAAATAGTGTCTCTATGCAAGGAATGAGGGTCCAAATTTTAAAGTTTTTAACCGTATAATGTGGGGTATCATATGAAAGAGCTTTATTAGCATAAGTTAAAACAGGTTTTTAAATATTTTTACGATGTATATTTTTCGGTATAAGAAGGAAAATATGAAAAAAGCAGTGAAAGCGAAAATATAAAAGTATCTAGAAACAGCAAAAGTATGATATAAGCCATAGATATATCTTATATTATAAGGTACTTTATACACTTACGTGAGAGGTGTGAAAAAGAAAGATAAAAAGGATAAAAGCATAATAATGTAAATTGTTTTCAACTTTTTTATCCTCCTTGAGCTTTCCGTTTGATGTAAACAAAAACAGAGGTAGACAGAGTTGTATTTATATCTTTATGAACAGCCATATTATGGAGTGTATTGCTGTATCATAGACGTACTGTCAAGGGTCATAGTACTCATTATTATGTATTTTGACATTACAGTGGAACTAATATAGATACAAGTGATTTATTTTAATTTTCTTTTTGAGAAATGGATCTAATTGTAACCACAAATAGATTCATTTCTCAAAACAAAATAAATTAATAAAAAGCCTTTTTGTGACCCAATAAAAATACCTAAATCATGTGTATTCCCTGCTGGAGAAGAAGTTGAATACCAGCTTACAAGCTCGCAGATTGGTTCCAGGTAGATAAACTGGCGTAGGTACTTCCTCAGCAGTGTTTTTAAATAAAATCACGCAATTTCTAAGCCTAAATACTTTACGGATAAGTATACTTACATGTTTTTTTAGCTTAATGTCTTTGAGGTTCCGTAGTCAACAATGAGTTTATTTGGTGAAATTTCGTGTGTTTGTCCGTCTGTTCTTCCGTTGGTTTATTCGTCTGTAGCTTTGCGCAAAGCCTCTCTACATGTAGGTATATAAATTTATATAACACACCGACAAAGTGTTAAAAATTAAAACTTGAAAAATGTTATTTTTATGGTAAATCGTAAGTGGGAAAAAATTCATAACTTTTTCTTATAATGTTAACGTGTTATTTAAAGTACAATTTTATTGTATTTATTTAGTTAAGTTACACCATTAAAAAAAGCCACTAAAAGTTTTAGTTGATGTATAATCTAAGATTCCTAACAAACAAGAAAGTTATTTAGCAAGTAAGTTGATACTGCTTATAGTTTTGTTACCTTTATCTCTGTAAAGGACAAGGCAACCAGCAAACTTCGTCTGACCAGAATTAGTTCTAGGAGATAATAGTTAGTAATTTAATCCTTTGCCCTGTGCGGTTTCAGTTTCAATAATTCCCGTAACTTTAAAACTCTGTTAACATAGTTGTCTATTTTAATCTTTAACGAACTAGATGAGAAGTTTTTAAACGATTATTGTTTTTAAGCATTTGTCTTCAGCATTTATATATCATCAAAACTTTGTTTTAATTTATACTTTTAGTGAAAAGTACTTTAAGCGTTAGGGTTAAATGGAAATAAAATAATCTGTATTATAAATGTCTATAGCGTAACACAATCCAAAACTTTAAATTATTTGAAACCATTTCAAATATTTTTGTAATTGTTGCTGTTTTAAGAGATTAATAAAAAATCAAACTCGAGAGCACGCTGTGACGTCAAAATTTCATTTTTTTTTGTCGCCGCAGAAAAACATTACATTATGTTCATAATATCCCTATTTTAAGTTCACATTAATTATGATGTGCAACTACAGAACCCTACTTTGTGCCTACATGACACGCACTTTGGCCGCTTATTAAACGGATCAATTCTGATATTGGAAAACGATGCTTTTGAGAGCCTAATTTCTATTGCTAATACCATCTTTGCCACCACTAGCAGGAATCGAGAAAAAAGACCCAGTCGCCACCAGTTTTGGCGATTGGTACATTTATAATTCCAATTGCCACCAGCTTGACCACAACTGGGGGCAACAGCCCTTTTTGATAGGCACACGAAACGGCAATCACATCAAATCGATTCAGTTATTAATGGTTAATCCGAACATGATGCCAACAAAATAACAGTCGGTCGGCATCTGTTCACCGGCATTAGCTAATTAGTCACGTGATTAGCCGACAGCACAATTAGCGGTCTATGTTATCACAAACTGGATGATTTTGTGTGGTTAATTAATACACTGACTTTCCTGCTCATGTAGAATTGAATTTCAATGATTTACCATCATTGGCTTTATTAGACCTCATAAATTATCAAGAAAATTAAAGCGTACGAAAAGCGCAAGGGTCTTTAGACAAATCTTTATCGGTCTGGGGAAATCTATTTGCTTTTCTTTGTAGTTATATAAAGTTTGATTATGTTTAGTAGTAGTTAATAAGTTGTAAAAATCAAGCGCAAACCGACAAGTGCATGAGTTTGCTATTCGTGTATGTTGTTTACTAGACGACCTTGGTTTGTGTTATTTTTGAGCATAATATCTATTAAAATAGATATTATGCTCAAAAATAATAAGCCTTTCGCTATTGTGTTATAATATTATTACATCTAGTTTATTTCATGTTAAGTGAATTTATATTCGAAATGAAATAAATATCTTAAACCTAACCTAAAAAATATATGAATATACTCGTACCATCTCTGTTCTACATAATTATTATATTAATGTACTCGCAAAGTAAATTGCAGCAAAATTGTTGTGTATTTGTTGTACTAATAACTAGCCGTATTCTGCAGCTTTACCCGCCATCGAAAGAACCTTATTTGTAGTTCATTATTGTTCGTTAATAAGACACATACATTTCACAAGGAAGGCTTTCTCCAAATTGCATGTCTCAGTCATTTACAATGTACGGTTACGTTATATTATATCAGCCAATGAGTCACTGACTCATGATATAGTTTTCTATACTATGGATAATAAATGGATAGATAAGTACCTATATATATAATATTTATATTTTTAAAAATAATTACCTTTAGTTGGATAATTTCCTCGTTGTTCTCATAATCATATTGAGCCTATTGTCAAATAAAAAAAAAAAAAAACAATATCCGGGGTCTTATATCAGACTATCCCTGAGATTTTTCTTTGTAATAATCATCATCATCCACCATTGTCCACCCACTGCTGAGTATAGGTCTCCTCTTTAGCGCGCCATTCTTTTCGGTCTTGTGCCAGTCTCATCCAATGTCTTCCCAATGCCGTGTCGATGTCATCTGACCATCGAGTTGGAGGTCTGTAACAGTAAAAGCACAAAATTTGAACAATATTATAATTACTCGCTAAACATCAATTACAATGCAGTCGATTAAAACTAAGACCACAAATAAAAGTGTAATAGTATTTTTTTTTTCTGCTGTACTACAAAAATTATGTTAGACTAAAATTTAAATAAACTAAACATTGGAACTGTGAGACATAACAACTACTGTATAAGTTTTTGACAAGAAAAAGTTTTGACAGTAGACTGAGAAACTCCTATCTAGCTTCTCTCATTTCACAGTAAATACCTAGATCTTACATTACATGTTTGCTTAGAGCACTAACTTTGAGTTAAGGGAGCTACTTTGATTATGTTGAAGAAGTTGCTTATAATTTCTGAGTGACAAATAGCATATTTATACGTAATTTGCTTTATCTAGTTCGTCGTCAAACATTATAAAATATGTATGAAGTAGCTTTCTTTCACTATTTGTTAATTTTAACGACTAAACAGCTCAACATATTAATCATAATCATGATGATGACGATGACATCATCAACATATTAATATCATAGTAAAATTTGGTAAACATATACGGTGTTGAAGAACATCATAACTGACATCTTGATTACATACACATAACGAGGTTTGCCTACTCACAAATACACTACACATTTTTACGTTGCAATGAAAGGGAACTAAAATGTTTTGTGTATTAGCACATGTCGAACACTCCATACAAACCCACACTAAATAAAAACATTCGTATGTGTTACTAAATAGTAACACATACGAAAGTTTATGTTTTTATATGCACACACACACACTAAATATGAATGAAGTTATGGTTATCGCTCTTCGTGTATCTATTGGTAAATGCTATCTTAATTCCAAATACTATTGAAATTCACTGTCAATATCATCATCATCATCATCATCTCAACCATAAGAAGTCCACTGCTAGACAAAGGCCTCCCCCATGGATTTCCAAAATGACCGATTGGAAGCGGCTTGCATCCAGCGTCTTCCCGCCACTTGTATGAGGTCATCTGTCCATCTCGTGGCTGGTCTTCCTACGCTGCGCTTGCCGGGGTCTCCACTCGAGAACCTTTCGGCCCCATAGGCCATCAGTTCTACGTGCTATGTGCCCTGCCCACTGCCACTTCAAGTTACTAATCCGCTGTGCTATATCGGTGACTTTTGTACGTCTATGTATCTCTTCATTTCTGATTCGATCTCGTAGAGAGACTCCGAGCATAGCTCTCTCCATAGCTCGTTGCGTGACCTTGAGCTTCAATACTGTCAATATAGGTACTACTATAGTTATGAAGACTAAGTAATAAATTAATTAAACTTTCACAGAATTTCGTATTTATATTATCAGTATGAAATATGATGGTACAGAAATATTATTGTTAATTAGCACACGCATACGCATAGACAACATTCCGCTGTAAAAGCATAACATAATACCACCTCTAGGTATAGGACTCCAGAGTGCGTTAAAGCACTTAAACTTAACGAAAGTGCTAACTAACAAGTATAAAGTGAAAGGCTTCAACTAACCTTTTGTAACATTGAGACTTGGACTAATAAATCAGTGAATGTGTATCGCTTATAAATCTTGATTAATCTTGCCAACATAATATTTACAAATGATTAACGAAAAAATTAAGAGATTTGTAATTTTCACCCTTCAACCTGTTTATAGGGTGAACTTACCTGTAGTTTTTTTTACACAACATAACTTAGATATAGATAGTACCTACTAGCGAGCCTAAATTATACAATTAGGTATACGTAAACACATTACTCTCCTTTTCGACGCGCAGTCGGGTAAAAAGTAGTCAGTATATATTTTGTAGTTATATATATTTTTTACTTAGATTTTATTCACATCTAAACTACGTCAATTTTGCCACTCACTCACTGTTGTTTGTTTGTTTTTCTAGTTAGTTTATAAAAGCGAAACGTACGCGTTAACTTAGCACTCCCGCGTGATTATATTACTATCGCGCTCGCACAGGTGCCGGTCGTTGCACCTGTGAATTAGGTTATAGGTTAGAAAAAGTTACCTATAGAATAATAGTCTGGATACGAGAATCATCTAAAGTTAGTTGAGTAGGTAGTATACGTTTTCTTATATCAAGTATGTTTATTAAATGAAAAACGAAAAACCCGACTGCAGAAAAGCAGTTTTTGCAGTCTAACTTACGATTTCGTTACACTTGATACGCTATTGAGTGTACGTTTTTTGTGTGAAAGTATGCGTAAAATCACTGTAAAATATTATAAATGCGCATTAAAGTCAAAGTCTGCGATAAATGCTCAAATTGATATTAATTTTAGATTCTAAGACTGATTTTGTATTCTCGTCTTTATTAATTATTAATTAAAAAACAGTTTCAATAATTGTTTTTTATTTTTTAGGCGCGTTTATCTATCGACTAATCAATTTCAGATTTTTAGTACAATCACGGCTCTTACAATTTTTTATAGTTCTGAAACAGGGCAGGTTTTCTGTATGCTGTTTTAAGTACTCTCGCCCAATTTGTCAACAATATCGCGTCAATATTATGTGCACAAAAGTCCTATTTTTATTTTTATACAACGCTTAATTACAAAGATATAGCAATATCCGTACTAGGCGCCACCATAAATAAAATATAAGTTAAAAGAAATAAACGTCTATTTAATTTCAACAAAGGAGCAATTAACGAACAATGGCACAATAGCGAGGTGTGAGCGTGGGAACCCGATAAGACGCGCGCGCAGGTGCAGTGGTCGGAACCGCGTCGCCATCGTGGGAACCGGGGCGCGGGGCGCGGGACGCGGCGGCGGCCGCAGTCCCAACCGGCGACGACGCCGACGGACGACGCACGGGCAGTACCGAACCGGCCGGCTACCACGACACACCCGTACTACTATGCCTAATATTTAATTTAAATTACGAAATGGTTAAAATTAAATTTTTGGATTTTGTAAAATAATAATAATTTAAAATCTTGTTTATCACTGTTTTAATTTTGAAAAATAAATAAAGCTATAGATGGTATATATGGTGCCGCTAAGGTCGGGTAAAAAACAATTTCTTTAACAAGTATGTTTATTAAAAGAAAAACAAAATACCCGACTGCAGAAAAGCAGTTTTTACAGTGTAACTTACGATTTCGTTACACTTGATACGCTATTGAGTGTACGTTTTTTGTGTGAAAGTATGCGTAAATATAAAAATATAATAAAACGAACTATAATTATAAGTAACAAAACTTTATTTTTAGGACTAGGGCTAGGACCTCATCATACAGTTCATATGCCTGCAAATTGTTCATGCCTTTTCCATTCATTAACATACTCAATCTATGGAAAATCGACTTTGTTATGGTGTTGCAAGTTAAGTGTGCTATTGTGCGTTATGTTGTAGAACATTGGGATGAACTGCAACTTTATACTTGTGCTAAAGACGGAAAAAATTATCTCGATACGGACTCTTATTCACGATGTTGGAAGGCTGAAGCAAATATCGCCTATTATAAGTAATAGAGTATAGAGGAATAAAGTATATGATCTTCTGTTTATAATGGTACATTGAACGATTCCTAGCAATTAGGTATACAATTTGAACTAATTGGAAATCACCACGGCAACAGTACCTCGTATCTCGTCGATTGTTAAATACTACAGTTATTTTATTTATGTTTGTATCTGTACTGCTCCGAATTACGATAAAATCGTCTTACTGTCAGAGCGTTGCTTGAATAACGTGAAATCTGTAGTAATAAATATATAAATAGAAATAAAAATAAATTCGTTACTTTTATAGATTTTATCAATTCACTCTTCATTAAAAAAAAATGAATTTCTATCCATAAAAAGTTAAGCGTCCAGCTACTTTATACGTCCTATATTCCAAGCATCAAACCGTAAGAGACACAACAGTAGATTTTCATTAATAACTCCCAAGAGCCGAGTTATAACAATTTTCAGTCTTCATTGCAATAACTTTGCAGCGACGAACGTTGACGTTTTAACTTTGATATTATCTTTCAGCTGATACGTTCATGCAAGCGCGGGTAGTATACTTATTTGAATTGAAAATCTACATAAATACGAAAATATACGGTTGAAGATTATAGTTGAAAACTACTTATCTAAAGGTACCATAGTGTCATGATTTGGATATTTGTTGTCTGTGGTGTGCGGTGTTTTCAGTGTTGCGGAATGGCAACACTGCTATTTTCTTAATTTATATACTCTGGAGAACGGCGATCGAACAGAATGAGCGCTACCCCGGATGATGGCGTGAGGTTGTAATTCCTGGGAGGGGGCATATGGCGGACGGACGAGCGGTCCCTCGGAAGATAGCAGCGGTATAACTCGGGAGTAGAAAGGCGGTATTATCGTCAGACCGCTCAGTGCAGTGAAATAAGTTCAGTGTATAAGTAATAAATAAGTGCCTTTATGTTCAGTGAAGTACTTTCATTATAATAGTTATAAGGCTATTATAATAGTTATAGTTGAAGTTGTGTTTAGTTATAAGGAGTAACAATCCTCTCTTTTCTTTTAAAATCGTAGTGAACGGCTTTATTTTTATTTTATAAGTAAAGACTGTGGCCAGCCCTAGAGTCAGAGTTATTAACCCACCGAAAGGCTTCTGACCTGGCTTGACAATTGCTGTTTTAAGAATATACGAGCGGGAGCTACAATTGTAGCTCGTAAAATGACATGAGGGTCGACTTTCATGTAATTTTTTCCTGAATCTAGTTTTTAATTTTCTTTAAATTTGCTCTTTCGCCAAATATTAGATTTTGTAATTTTAGGAACTTCTATCTATATTCTCGCAGTATTGGGGTGGAAAGTAGAAGACAATTTTTCATACATAACAAAGCGAGTTTTGTGTTTTGACACACTGAGGTTTGAATTGTAAAATTACAAGTTTAATTTATAATCACTTAATGGTTTTAGATTAAGCTGAAATTTTATACGTACCTACTCGTAAAAGTAAACCGGAGGACAATGCAATATTATTATAACATGGAGCTGATCTGATGATGGAACCGGGGCATAGAGATCAGAACTACCTGATGGAAAGTCATATGATAAAGCACTATTATTATTAACGGGATATTTACCGTGGTTCGCGTTAATTTTGAGCTCCCGATATTTCGGCACAGTTACATGCACCATATTCCGGGTGACTGAAGATGTATAAATAATAAAAGTTCTATAATGAACGACCGTGATAGTTTAAAAAAGAGACAGTTGAATTTGTGCTCATTAGCTTTGTTGTTTTAGGCACCTTCCATTACACATGAGAACGAGGGTCTGAAAATAGTGCCGGGATATTATCACTGAAATTCTCTGTGGAAAATTCTAAGATATCCTAATTTTTTAATCACTGTAAATATTTTCATTGCATGAATAAAAGCTAGTACCTAAAAAGTATATTTCGATTATTTTGTTTTAGTTACGCTACATTTTGGCAGTATACTAATATGAATAAAAGAATTCGTGTCCTCGCAGAAAGAATATTCCAAACTTGCCAAGTTTTACCACACTGGAGAACTTGTTTCGAATTGCTTCTATGATATTAGATATTCAACAAAGTGCCATGTTATACTTTATTGGAAACTTATATGAAATTACAAGTTATTATACGAGCGTGGTTTTTTCAGAATTTCAAACTTTTCAATATTAGTCAGAATTCTAGAATTAGATTAATTTGAAGCTGTAACATTTATTAAAATATAACTAAGTTCATATTTTATTTAGATATCGAACGGAATATAAAAACCGAACAAGAGCGAGTCAGACTCGTCCACCGAGGGTTCCGTACAAACAATAGATAAAAGGGGTAAATTATATTATTTTTTTATATTTTCCTTCATAAATCGAAAAATATAGTAAACATATTTAAAAACCGGTTTGAGTTTGTGCTAATTAAGCTCTTTCTTATGATACCCCATATGATACGGTTAAAGCACTTAAAAACTTGGACCCTACCTTGCTTAAAGACCCTATTTTTTGTGATTAAATTAAAAGTGACCAGTTTTCGGATTTTTCCTATATGTGTACTATAACACAATGCTTTTTGCCAAATTTCATAGTTCAAGGTCACCAATTTATTTTACTTGTCAACACTCGAGCATGTAACTAATAACTTAATGAATAAAACACATTCTTAGCTAAATAAAAATACGAGGCTATGAAAATAATGCAAGGCAATGATGATATATTCTTCCATATCTCCACTGATACTCATTAGTTTTTAAATACTTTGTCTTTTTGTTATGATCCCTTAATAGGCAAGTAACATCATGCCTAATTTTGTGTGTGCCCAAGTTAAATCTAAAATGACCATACTGTCAATTTTTTTCGTCTTCAATAAAGGCATTAAGAAACTAAAAGAGAATGTAAGAATGACGGCTAAAACGCACAAAAAGAATGTAAAACACTGGATGAACTAGGGAAAACATAAAAATAAAAGGAAGTTATAAATTTGAAATACGACGCACAGATAATATATAGCTTTGGGAACCAATGAAACGGCTATCTAAAGTCACGGTTGATATCCAATGTTTATAAACATTTTACCCTCCCGAAATTCCAACTCATTTTTGGATACCCGAACCGAGGTGAATGCAAGGCATACCTAGTTGTTGGCTGTTTAAGCTCTCCTGTTTCTATGCAAATGTCTGTCTATTGAATATGTATGCAGCGGAAACGGTGTTTTTTCGTACATATATGCCGTACTGCCAATAGATGGATTAAAAATATTGCGGTAGTCGTGATACCGGTGGAGCAGTTTTGATTGTTGTTTCATTATTATGCTAATATTTGCCATAAAATTTGAATAAAAATTAGTAGCTTGCATGGCATGGAATTCAATATGCTTGAATGCATAATGTGCAAATACAAGTACAAGTACAAATTTATTACAAGAATTAAAATATGTGACTTAGCTAATAGAGAAAACAGTGTAATAAATTATGAAAATGAAAAAAAAAACATCACGTAAGAAATATTTTCTCAGCGAAATTAAATTGATAAAAGTCAACAAAAATCAACCATCACGTTTGCATATAATTTCCATAGGAATAAACATTTAACTAAGACATGAACTTTTATTTAATCAACTCTATTTGAACTTTTTGGAAAACGTAAATATTTGAACTACTACCCATGAAAAGCCCGTTCTTACAATTTTTTAAGTCCCTTCTTCATCAACTGATATACATAAGCTTATCTCAGTGTATGCTGCCAGATATTTAACTTGTCTTTGTCACATAATACTAGATATATTATTATAATATCTTTACTTGCTTACCCCCATACGTATATTAGGAAGTTCAATTTCTCGTTATTCATAGTCAAGAAAAAGTGTAAAACGTAGTAGAACTAAGTGTCGACCCTGTACCCCAGTGACATGTCTATGTAGCCAATTCCAACTGAATTTATATTCAGTCGGTTTCAGACAAGTTAGTTATATATTTTCTTTTCTCTCTCAAAGAATTTCGCCCTCAAAAGGTGACTTGCAAGACTTTGCATTCGTAATTGTAAACACAGGGCACGTTTAGCAATTTTACGGTCAACTTCTTTTTGAATAGGAAACGTAATATCTTGTCAAAACAGAAATGCATCTGCTTTGAATTTTTAATGAAGTATAATAAAATTTAGGAGATTGACTTTGTTATTTTTTGTTTTAATTTTTTTATTATTTACCAAGTTTTTCTCAGCTGGCGGTCAACATGTTTTGTGTTTTGAGCTAGTTTATTTTGAGAGAATATGCCAATGTAGTTGTTGGAATTCCATATCATCATCATCATCGTTTTCAGCCTTTCAGCCCACTACTGAATATAGCCCTCTCTTCTTGTACTCCACTCACCTCGTTCATGTGCCAATCTTGTCCAGGTTCGTCTCGCGATCATACAATATCATCGACCCAACGAGCCAGCCAGCCAGCTTCTGGCCACTTATACAAGGTCGTCTGTTCATCACGTGGTGCGCTCGTTTACTAGTTTACTCTAACTACTGCATATCTTTTAAAACGAATAACCTGCATTTTTCAAAATGTGGCAATTCTTATTTTCAAATAAAATATTAATTTAACTTTTTTTTAAAACAAGCTTTTATTTAAATGCTCTAAAACGAAGAAAATAAATTTTATATTGATATAAATAAAAGCTTGTCGCGAGAACACAAAATTGTTTTTTTTTTTTTTCAAAAGAACAAACTTTAATTCTAAGCAAATGATAAGAACGCGTCTAAGTATTTTGTTGGAATTAAATATTACCTAGTAGATAGGTGCGATGTTGTTTGAAATCTTGCGACAAGATTTTATTTATATCAATATACAATTTATTTTCTTCGTTTTAGAGCATTTAAATAAAAGCTAGCTTAAAAAAAAATACTAGACTAAAAAAAAAAGTGCTTGTCAAGACTATTCAAATGAGTCCAAACTCGACGGTTTTATCTTGTTTTGTTTAGGAGTTCCTATGGCCACCTTCCGACGCCATCTTGAGACCCTAGCTGTCATGTAGCATAAGAGTGCTTGTCAAGACTATTCAAACGAGTCCAAACTCGACGGTTTATATCGTTTAGTTTAGGAGTTCCGATAGCCACCCTCCGACGCCATCTTGAAACCTTTGTCACCGAAGTAAACCAAATTTCAACCTAATCTAACGACAGGAAGTGGTTCTAATTTAACTAGCAAGATTTGTCCCACACATACTAACAGGACAAGTAGAATAAAAGCTTTTAAAAATGCTTTTATGAAATACAATTTTCCTCTCTTTCACAAAACAAGATAACTTTGCGTAAGGACCAGATTACGCTAAGCCTCTGCGAATATCGTTGATCTGAAATCCTCAATTATTGAGTCGTGGACATTCAAAGAACGGATTATCCCCTTTGTAAATCAATACCAAGTATTGAGGGTAATTTCGACGTCAATTCTCGGGGTAAGATTGATCTCGGCCTTTAGTTTGTAAAGAAGAAAATGAGCGGAATAAAGAAGTAATTTTTGTCGTGTAATGGGTCAATTACAACAGAAATGAGTTCCATCTCGTTGAGCTTCTATTCATAAGTATCTTTGATCAGGAAACATTATCTTTGTGAATTATCAGTCGAATAAGTAAATTCTTCCTTACTTTAAGGAAAATAAATATACTTTGTTTTATTTATTTTCTGTATCTATGGAATTAATTGTAATTAAAAATGTAGCCAGCCTTTTGGCAACTTTGCCCGCGGTCTGTGACTTGAGTTATATTTTTATCTATAGTTTGTATTTTATTTAGTTCTGTTTTTTCATTATTGAAAGTAACAAATAAAATTATATAAATATTATTTGCAATGTTACTAACACAATGTTTTGTAGATATATATAATTGTGTGATTTGTTATGTTTTGAAGGAGAACCTATTGCGACTTTCCTATAATATTTTATGCAACAGAATACGCCGAGTCAATCTTTGCGAAATTCTGGCTTGCCCATTATAGTACAAAGCTATTTAGAAATTCGGATTTTAATAACTCATAGTTCTATGCAGTAATTTACTACCCTCGTCTTATCACTATTAAAATTCCCTATTTAAAAGAACATTGATTTTAATGTTAAGTAAATACAAAAATGTTTGCACACTCCTGCTTAGCGATTAATTAACTGATACTTTCCCAGATAATTTGCGAAACTATATTCATTGCATAAACTGTAACAAATAATATTATAAATAATAATATACAAACAAATGCGTGCTCAACGATCGTTTTTAAAATTTGCTGGTATTTTTTAAGAAAATCAGACTATTTTTATCCTCACAAAATCCTGAAAGAATATAAGGCACGTTTCAATCAACAAGAAATTGGATTGTATCTACCTTCTACAAAATAGACAAAAATCAATGCATAATACATGGCGCGCGCTTTTCTCGCTTGATTCGATAGCGATCCTAGAAAATCATATTATTACGGACCGCATATTTCAGTCCGCATCACAGTTCTCTTATAATTTGACCTCTTTTCCAACATTACGAGAAGTCTCTGATCGCCAATTTAAATTCAATTTTCATACCGACATCATTATTCAGGAAGTTTTATTTCACCAAGTAAGGTTAGCATAATGAAGTTTAATAGAATATAATTTTAAAAGCATAATAAATCAATTTAAACTTTATCCAACATTGATATGATAATATTTTCGCTAGGTCTTGTATATAATAGAGAGGTTCCTGTTTCTATTTTTCCTAATTTTTAACGGTCTTATTTAGCTTGCCCTATTTGTTGTTGATGTTGTTGTTTATGTTTTTTGGGTGAATTTTAGAGATTTAAATTTGACCCCTTCCTGTTGATAGATTAATCCGATATTTTTTTCAAGTTCATTATATTTTTTATACTATTTAGGAAAATGCAACCTGTAGAGGATACATTATAAAATACACAGATGAAAACATCAGCTATAAATACAATGTGCTATATCATGAATCAAATTTTAAAGTAGATTTTGTTTTTTTTGTTAGATTTTGGTTAGGCTAGGTTAGGTACAACATCAAATTAAGCCATCATTATTTGAAATACTACTTAGCATTGTTTTGTCACATAACAGGCTGTATCCGTATAAGTCAACCAATTATTTGACACAATATAACATACCTTTTGGATGTTGAAAGGTAAACATTTGAATACCATCCAATTACTGAGTCAGGGTAACTTGAATACCACTGGCGTTTGACACACGATTTAGAAGTTTAATGAACGTTTTGATCATATTTCTCCCAAGAATAAGGGCTTGGGGAAAAACTTGATAGAACAAAAGGCTTAGTGCTAGGTAACTAATTTTTTTACAAGACTATTATTATTAACGGGATATTTACCGTGGTACGCGTTAATTTTGAGCTACCGATATTAACGCGTACCACGGTAAATATCCCGTTAATAATAATAGTCTTTTAATTAATGACCGTGATAGTTTAAAAAAGTAAAACTTTTACGTTTAAAATTTTAGTAAAAATAGTTGACAGATATTGACACTGACATTACTGGCACTCTCAGGACAATGACATTTCATTAATAATAAATAACCGTCGATGGTACCGGCCTGGTATCAGATAGTAAACGGAAATTTTTGCCTCAAATTAATTAACTATTACAACTTTGAAAGTAATTTTTTTTTTTATAAATTAAGCTTCAATAAAAAAGAAAGACATAATAAGTTAATTAAATAAAAATCTGGCTTTATATTTTGAATAAAAACCGTTTGTTCCACTATTTTACAACACACATTCGAAATGTACGTTTGTTGATGCACAATAAATTTAATGTTTGGTAACTGTAACTTGTTATTTATCTCTATAAAAATTCATCGACATAGCACAGCAGTGAAGTGGATGCGATGCACATAGCACGAAGAATTGATGTCCGAAAAGTTATCTATTGGAGACTACCCAATGTCGACCGCAGCGTAACCAGCCACAAGGTGGACATACAAGTGGCAGGATGACTGCAAGTGGCTTCCAACCACAAAAAAAACTTGCAATGTCATAATTATAGTGCATAGATTATGATGCTTTCGTGGAATCTGTGTGTATACGGGTCGTACGATATTGGCATTTTCATTCTTCTTCTGTCACGCGTAAATACCAAAAGTTTCCTAAACAAAATAAAAACATAATCTAAAGAACTATAATATGCACCGATTGCTGAATGCAGTAGAAATAATATTCGGTATATTTTTGATTTATATTATACATACCTAATTGTATTAATAATATAAACAAATTAATAACCACGTTAGTTTGTACTACAATAAAAATATTGATTTAAGTAGTTTTGAATCACACTTTTGCCAAAAACAGCAAATTGTATTGACGAGCTTTGTTAAAAAAGAAGTGAAATAAATTGTTGTTTATGCTCCCATTACTTGTATTAAAATTTTAGCTCTCTGTAATATTTTCTCGTAAAAATATTTAATAACTCTAATAGATAATGCAAAAACAATGTTTTCTTCGAACTAAACTATATAAGATGTTTATAAGGGTTTATAAGTATGTTTATAAGATAATTTATATAAGATGTTCTCTTAATGCGTATAAAAAGTGAGTCCATTAATTTATGCTTTCATACGCTCCTAAACTTTTTCTGAATAGTAAGTCAAAGTTCATCTTATAAATCTTTCGTCAAAAACAAAATTGATACATAAATTTACCGACCAAACAAATTAAATATGAAATTATAGACAAAGTTGTGCGCTAATGGGTGTTTCTAAATTGTTTTTCGCATTAACTCAACTTTCTTTTTACTGAAACGCGTGAAAATGATAGATACTAAATACAATTACTCCTGTGGTAAAATGCTCTTTGTATGGAATGCGTGAAGAATGAAATAAATGGCGGAGACCTTTACGTAGCAGTAAGACTAAATTAAAAAAAAAAACATTTGATACATATAAAACCCTAATTTGAAAATTCATATTTTTCTAATGCTATTTCTGATTCTAATGCAATATTATCAGTTTTATTATAATATTTATTGCATTGTCATCGAAGTAAATGAATCACCAATTCTCAACAAGGTAGGGGCCAGTGATAGTTGTTCTCGTATCGTTTCCAATTTAATTAAATAAAAGCTTATAAATACTTCCACTAAATCTATTGAACAAAATCCAACAGACCCTCATTCGTAATCCCCAAATTCACCTTTCCGTGGAGGGTTCCAGACAGGATTGATGCAAAACCTTGGTAGAATTTAAGTTGTCCGCACTTTGGTTAATACATAGTTGAATCGAATAAATAAATGTTTAAATGTCTCAAACCGGCGACGGATTTACATTTCAAATTCAAGGGTTTACGGTTTTATTAGGTTTTTTGCGTACTTAAATTGGAGGGATGGTGACCTCGGGTTTAATCGCAGTATAATTTATTAAGGACTGAAAGTTGGCGTGTAAGTGTTTTGTTTACGAGCAGAAAAGTTTTGTTATTTGACCTGTGTTAGCATCGTCATTTACATTATTCGATTATCGTTTTTTATATAGGTAC
Organism: Lycia hirtaria; assembly: GCA_947563715.1. Taxonomy (NCBI): domain Eukaryota; kingdom Metazoa; phylum Arthropoda; class Insecta; order Lepidoptera; family Geometridae; genus Lycia; species Lycia hirtaria. The sequence goes on along the minus strand of OX387377.1, from coordinate 41,040,675 downwards.
ATACACGACTAAGCATATTTTGGGGCTAATTCATAAATAACAACATAACAATAAACGAATTACCTTATTAAATTACTACAAAAAAATCAAATAGGTTACACCAAATTGCTATAGATCTAAAGATAATCCAATTGCTCCAAATCACAATCACTACCAGTTGGAAGCGTATCCTACAACATTGCCACTTGTTTATTAACATGGTAGTCTTAAATGTGAACTTTTCCTTTATTATTAGCATCAAGCTACGCATCTGACCTTAGCTCACTTGATGTTAAATGGCAATACAGTCCTAAATGGTAAAGAAACCTGACCCACCATGGGAACTGGTTTTTAACTTTGGTTCAAAGTGAAGGTATTTTTGCATCATCCGTCTATTGAGGGTGATGCAAAAATAATTGACAACAATAGATTCGTATGGCACCCATTCAATCATCATCAGATCTCGACCCAGTCGACTGCACCATGCGCATGGGTGATTAAGGTTCATTCACACAATAGATATATTTAAATTCTAATAATTGTATATAGCCGTGTCTATTAGGACATTTAGACTATTTTTATCCTTTTGGAGGAGTAAATTCCGTTGAGAAATAACAAAATTATTGAAGTTTTATCTATGCCTCGTTAAAATAAAACGCAACCACTTTGAAGTAGACCTGTGACGACGGAACGTGACAGCACTTTACCTCTCACTACGTCATTAGATATAACAGGAATGAGGGGGGGGGGGGGGGGGGCAAGTCAGAGATAGGCATGAGGTCACGTGTGTGAGTACAGTATATATTAATAATATGTACACGAGAGTGAGCGAGAGGAAGACTAGGTACGTCATTGCGTATGATACCTTTTTTTTACTTCAATAGCGGACCGTTTTTGCGTATGATATACTGAAACAATTGTATCTTCGTCATGATTGGTCCAATTTTAATTTTCTTAAAAATAATTGGGTCATCAATCACTACAAATCTACATAATAAATAAAAAAAATTACGAACTCCAATATCGAAAGGTCAAATTAATCTCAAATCACGGCAAAATCTTCCGTTAACAATAACATAAATAAAGTGAATAACCGTGATAGTTTAAAAAAAGTGTTAAATAAAATCCCGTTCACTTTGTACGCTTGGTCAGTAAAATAATATAATATTTGTCTGCGTAACGAAATACTACAAACTATAAGTAAACTCCAATACAGCTTTACGTTACGTATATCCGGCAAACTTAACGGTCCATAGACGGTTTATTTGCGTTCTGTAATAAATGTGTTATTGTTCTCCAGTAGTCATAATCGTAAATGGCAAAGTCTGCTTTTGGTGTGATAAAGCTAACGCACACATTCACACGTCCATAATAAAAGTTACACCACTAGTTTAACAAGCAAGCTTAAAACTATATAATAATAATCAAGGTTCTGACTGCTTGATTGACCGGAATAATAATATTATTTTCAAACCACAGACAAAGTCACTGGTATTTTTATAGTAGGGGTTTTTCTTTAAGAAGTTGTACTTATTTCTGGGTATTTATTCACATAAAAAATTTAACAAATGTAACATCAACAAGAATTTAAATATATAATATACACACACACACATGCATAAAAATAAAAATAAAACTACGTTAGCAGCGGAAATTATTCCCAGGATGCTGGCCCCATTACCTCGTTGTATAGCGATACTTACTCTTACTTATACTTATTTCTTGATTTTTAATTTATCTTTTTTTACTTTGCAAGTTACAAAATTCTGTCGAGTCAATTTTTCTACTGCCGTTCCACTTACAATTGGTTTATAATATATAAATGGATTTTTTACCAGATTTTAAATGCTGCTAACAAAAGTTAGTAAAATTGTAGGAGAAAATTGCATTTATCGGAGAACTGTACGAAATGATAAAAAAAATGCGAAAAATCATTTTCGATGCAACTGAATTCAACAGAATATTGGAATTGTATGAAAGGATTCATCAAAACTGGAAATTGTGAGCAAAACGCAGTACGTAACTAGTATGGTTACATAATCCATGTATCCGTGCGTCCGCTGAGAGTTCTTGATAAAACTTATTCCCTGCCTTTTCTCTCCAATCTGATGTGAGGGATTTAGGGGTAAGATTTCCTGAAAAATGTGATCGAAACCTTCCTCATATGCAAGCCGGATTAATCTATCGAAACTCTGCAAGTGATCGACGATTTAACACTCGATAAGCCACGGGACTAATTTTTCTTCTTTTTCCCAATGTTGATCTTGGCGAGGGCCATTTGCTCCAACTCAAAATGTACGTGTATAAATCAAGTTTGAAACATTTGTTCGCTTGATTTGCCTTGTTTATTTTACTTGTTTAGGAATTTGGGATTAACTGTGGAGTTCGGTCTATGAGAGAGAATGTGTGTGGTGAAAAGGGATTCTACGGTTTTAGGTGTAGTGGAATTATAAACACTCTAATATTGTTGTACTTACAAGTATGTTGATTTTTTTTTTTAATAAATTATGAACTGTTTGTGATAAGATATAGCAAAAGGCAGTTTATACTGCAAGAAACTTAATTTTTAGATGTATTTACTATTTTAGAACACATCGTCAGTTAACATCAAGTTAACTGAGATCATATAATCTGTCAACCATAAAGAAACCCTCAGAAAGCAGCAAAAGATATTTATGGGGTCATTGTACTATGTTTTTAGGGTTCCGGACCTCAAAAGGAAAAAGAAAGGAACTCTTATAGGATCACTTTGTTGTCCGTCTGTCTGTCTGTCTGTCCGTCAGTCCGGATTTCAAGACCTGTATCTCGGGAACGCGTGAAGGTATCGTGTTGAAATTAAAACCATATACGCAGATCCATAGTCTTGCTGCAGAGAGAAAAATCAAATTTCTCAGTTTTCGTAAAAAAAAAATACAGCCGAATTTGTCGTAAAAACGCACATTTCGACACTCACAAGGGAATCAAAACCTATGGGGTACTTCCCGTTGACCTAGAACTATGAAATTTGGAAAAAGCATTGTTTTAGAGTACATTGGACATTTTTAATTAAATTTTAAAAAATGTGTCTTTAAGCAAGGAATTAGGGTCCAAATTTGAAAGTTCTTTGACCGTATCATGTGGATACCCCACATACCCCATATGAGCTTCATTAGAATAAGCTAAAACAGGTTTTTGAATATTTTTACGATGTATATTTTTCGGTTTATGAAGGAAAATATAAAAAAAAATATATGATTCCCCCTTTTGTCTACTAGTTTGTACGGAACCCTCGGTGGGCGAGTCTGACTCGCACTTGTCCGGTTTTATTTTTTACTAGGAGCTAAACCTGAAATGACGTAAGAAATTTGCTTTTGCATCGAATGCTTTGTGAAACAAGTTTTTTTTTCACTATTTTAGAATTAGTTCGTAATGATACAATAATCCTTATGTCTATTATATAGTATTACACCTCGTATATTATTATTAAAAAAACTTGGTAAAAATATTTTGAATTTTCTACTTTTAAAATTAGTTTCATATTCGTAAAAGTCAATTCTCGTAATGTCATTGGACTTACGTTCAAATATACTATAACAATTGAAAACTACGCATATCAAAATTCACTTATCATTCCATCAAATTTTACGACACAAACCTTTAGCTGCGAATCAAATGTAAAATTTCAGAAAATAATTTCAAGAATTTTCTTGTGCTAACACTTTGAAATAAAATAAATCACGGACAAAGAGCCCTCCTTTTCTCAGAAGAAAGCGAATTACACCTACTTAGCGGAGCCATTACTATTATCGAGACGTGCAAATGCTTCAGTCCACGGACCTCGACTCCGGAAAAAAACCAAAAAGAATGAAATTGTGGAACGAAATAACAGTAAGGTTTATTTTAATCTGAATTAAGCATAACAAGATAAATATATTGACGAGACCTAGATATTGACCTAAATAAATATATTGACCCATTTCTACATAAAAAAATAATTATAGAAAAGATCGCCGCAGGAAGTGAAATTGAAATGAATGCATGGTTGAATTCCGTAAAAAAATGATAGTGATTGATCAAATCTGCGTTAGATATCATACTGCGTTGCGACGATTCCAAACAGATAGTTGCATTTTTATCTCGAGTAAGCTATGCAAACGAGTTCACTGAGAGCCGGGTTTTATCTAAAGCAGATGTTACAGCGTTCACGGCTTCTATTTGCCTTAAAATTTCAGATGCAAATTGCGGAGTTCGTAGGTGCTGGAATTAAAGACATTTCGCCTCATAAAATCTTTAGCGTTTATTACGTTGGAAAGAAAATTAAACTCTCGCCTCCCGTTCACGTCAATCTCAAATATTCAAATGAGTTTCGGTGATTAATGGGAACACTCTTGTTTGGTGTTGCCAGTGTTCATCGCAACATGTACTGTTAATTGGAGATTTTGCATACCTAGTTCCAATGTACTAATTAAATTAAAATACTAAATGCTTACGAAATAGAGAGCTTATGAAAAGGCGCTTATAATAAATTAGTAAGTAAGCCGCAGAATAACTAGGCAATTATTTAAAGTTATGAATATTTATATAAGAGCGCGTGAAGTAATTATGAATTGTAGTTCTTACTAACGCTTCTAATTATCATTAGTAATTCAGAAGAGGGTTTAAGTGGTTTAGAAAGTGTGAGAGTCACTTAGGATTATTTGTAATATATGCAAATGAATGCTATATTTATAATTTAAATAACTGAAAAACATTCATTCAATAGGGGCCCGAAACGTATAGAAACATTTAACTGAACTTGATAAAATAATATTAGCACTGGATTAATAAAATAAAGTTTTATATATCACACGTGTTAATAATAAAATATGATACAATTATCACAATGTTTAAATTATAATTTAATGTAAGGAGGACATTTAAAAATTATTTAGAAGCTGAATGTCACTAAATATAGGTATTGTAGTATTTTCTTAATACATAGCTCAAACCATAAATTTATTAAGTATATACATTGTCAATAATCTAAAACTAAATTAGTCAAATAGCCCGCCCCTAACTGTTCCTGATGCAAAGGTACCCATAACACTCGCTGCGTTACCTCGCTGTATGGCAATTGCCAGTCGTTGCACCAGAAACATGCCGGAGCGGGAGTCACCTGTCCTATCCATTATCCTGTGGCCCAACTCACTTACGAGCTGTTTGGCCTCACTACCCCAACAACCCATAGTCTCCACCGCAATTGGAACAAAAGAATAATATTGTAGTATATTCACATATTGGCTGAAATAAAGAGTCAAACAGAGTTTGCGCGTTCAAAACTGTATAAAATTGCAAAGTCATTTTGCACCAGCAACATACTTGACTGAATTTATTTTATTTCAAAAACAGCACACAATACAATTTAAAATTCGAAGTCGATTTTTACATACTGACTCGCTTCTGATTCGGTTGGACCGACCGACGTGCTCCCCATTTTATTTGAATACACCTATGCACCGACTATCTTGGAGTTATCAATTTCTATGCACGTATTCTTACCTATTGTGTCGAATGTAACTTTATAAACAGTACATAATCTTGAGATGTGTGTCTTAAGAAGCTCGTTATATTTTGTTGACAGTAATAGGTAAAACGTATTTATATCTACAAAAAAGCAACATCATTTTAGCGGATTTATCTTGTATATTTTACATAATTTCAAAACCAGTAAAAAAATGTAACATAATAATATGCTGATTCCAAAACCATTTCGAGATTGTATGTCTATAAACCATATTTTTTTTATTTTGAGCTCATAAAATGATGAGATGGCGCAAATTTTTGCGAAAATATAAAATATATTTGACCTTCACTCGACCTCTAAAATTACGTTACAGTTACTAAAAAAAAAGTTGATGCTAACAGCATTGGCATTGAATATCAAGCATAGACAATATCTCTATGACAACTGTCATAACAAAATAATTTTCTATAGAATTGTAGAAATATACATGTAAATCATATTTTCACGTTTTCATGTAGCCCATCACAATATTTTATTCAGTAGTAAATGTGACGTCATCACGATTTTATCTTTAAAAAAATATTTAAAAATAAGTACTGAACAGAATAAAAAAATATTTAAACTAGTTCTTTTAAATGATCCAGTCTATCAAATAAAAATATAAAAAAATACCGAAAAAAACTTTACATACCCAATTGCAAATACTTTACAGTATGGGATGACATCTTCTCTTTTTTGTGACTCTTATTTCTTGTTATGAATAGTTATATTCATCGGAAAATATTAACCGTTACTAGCTATTATATAAATAGCAATTTATTAAATTAAAAGTCATTAGCAACACGTGTTTTCATCAACAAAACAAATTTATTATAAAAACCAAAGTACTAAACCGATTATGATAAAATTTATATGGGACTACCACTGAGATATTATCTACCAAGCAAAAAATAATCATCAAAAACAATTATTATCGGCGAAGTAATCACTGAACAAACATACAAAAAAACATACAGTCGAATTGAGAACCTGTTTTGGAAGTCGGTTAAAAATGAACACATCTTATCGCCCTATCCACGGAAGACAACCACAGTGGCCGTTAGGACTTTTAGTTTTTATTGCATTTTTGAGTTATAACAATCACATCTAAAGAAAGTTAAAAAACCTTTACCTAATTAGCCTTAAAAAAGAGACTTTTTCTTTATTTTTACAGAGCCACATACTGTCCGTAGAATAGAGTCACTGACGCCACTGCGTCCGATTTTTACTATCGCAAAAGGCCAGTAACGCCTGCGCGCTATTGCTGCTTACGAATTGAAACAGAGTAAAAACATAACAACTGCAATTGTGTGAATTTAAACTACTGAATTGTGCTGTAGTATCAGACAGAAGAATATGGCTTTGTTCCTCGCACCAGCAGAGGCGCAAGATATATTGGCAAGTTTGGAATTTCTCATCACAAGAATAGGTACTATATCACTAGAATATATATTGAATTAAACTAAATTTGAATTTTTGTTTTGTTGTCACAACTACCCAAAATATTCATTTTAGTTTTGGACTTCTAAGCTTTTTCTCCTTGCCAAATTATTATTTTCGCTAATGTTTAAATATTACGTATGATATGCACTTAAGTACGTTGGCTTTGTGTGTCTATTTATCTTCACTCCTAGCACACGTGGCGCGTTCACGGCCAGGATCCTGTCTCCACAAGCCTTTGTCCAGCTATTGCTGCTTTGAAGCCATTATAGTGCTACATATATTGTATTTTTTTTTGATAGTGGATTGTAGGAAGGTGCAGAGGTGTGGGATTTTTGACAGCTAATGGTCGGTGCTATTGGTACACACCTACATATATACTTATATTATATAACATGGGCCGCATTGAATTGCCTACATGAATTTTAGTGAATTAACCAAGTCATGCATCCATCTGTACATATATTACGAAATCGTAGATTGTAGTAGATTAAATTAGTGAACATCTTACAATTTTACAACCAAAGCTTTAGAACACATCATGCTTTAGTTGTCACAAAAATAGAAATAAAAATATATTAGACACAAACGAAACTCATCATTTACAAATATGAAACAATTTCCTATACAATACCTAATCCAGACATTTTTGCAAGTATTTTTTCCCATTACCTTTTGCATTATGCTCCTTGAATACACCGCCAAATAAACAGCCTATTTTCTGAGATTGAAAGCTCGTACGTTCTTTAAGCCTGTAACCACGAGGGAAATGGTTTTCTCGCCTAGTAAGTATTTGGTGCTAGATTTTACTCGAACTGAAACGTGGAAAACTTATACAAAAAACGCAAACTGAGTCACAAAATACAATCCGTACCAAATATAAAGATTTTGTACTATTTCTGGTGTCGGGTCACTTAGAATATAGTATTCTCAGTTCTCTCTCTCTCTGATTTTCTCAGTGTGTTGTAAGAACCTACTAACAATGGGACTTTTAAGCTCGGGTGATACGTGGTGTGTTCTTGGCGTTCCACAAATACAAGCTCGGGGTAGACGTCTAGGAAGAGTGGCCCATACAGTTATAGTACGTAGGTCGTAGCGTTCGAAGAAAGCTACGTGCCGAATGTAGAATACGCATTCTGCATTTTAGGCACAGTCCTACAAATACGACCTGCCAGTTCAACTGAACAATCCAGTACTTATACGAGATATTTGCCGAGCACTTGTACGAGATAAAATTTACAAGATAGAACGGGATGCACGGTGTCTGTATGTATGTATGTAAAAATAAGAGTAAGCACTTAGCACTATGTAAGCTGACTAAAACGCAATAAATTGCGAACCGGTATTTAATTAAATGTGTTTAAGTGAGTTTTTTGTACCTGTGCTAATAAGTACCGAAGTTCGTGTATGTTTTTTATATATTTTTTTCTATAAAAATATTGGATTTTCAATAGTTAAATTAAAAGAAACTGTAAATAATTATATATATATATATAGTCACACACGTATAACGCACAACTATCCATATAGGTCCAGAACTAAATGGTAGCCATACATATATACTTGATACAGCACCACTGATAAATGTGGCACCATCTCCAGCCTTCACAATTAGATGAAAAGCCATACTTCCTGCTGCGTGCGCTTATCACAGCTCCAACCGAGGGTCGTGTAAGTTTAAAATTAATGTTTCAGCCATTCATCCATCAAGCGGCGCCAGTCGTTTCTGACAGCGCAGCCTTTCACACCACCTACTGATCGTTGCTCGTATTGTGTATGTATGTATTGCATTAATTTGTAAGCTAATCGATATATGCCTACTTCGCCGAGTTCTCTCAGTGATGATATAATTTCATTAATTTTTTGCACATACATGCTGCACAGGTTGTTTTATTGACAGATTGATAGATTGACTTAATTAGCGTATGTTCAGTTTGTGGATGGTCGTCTTATGTGCACTTTTAGTTTTTAACATCTTCCTAATGTATATAATTGTCTTATTAACTGACAAGAGTGCCGTCTCGCAGAAAGATAAATGCGTCTGGAACAAATTCTGGAATGAGTTTTTGAAGTCTCCTTAACAAGTTTTAGAAACGTGGAGTGAATATGCAAAATTTCCTCAAATACTCGTGTCTGGGTGCGAATGAGTATCCGAGGATCCCACAGAATGGAATTATCGTGAACTCTCAGATTATGAAGTTCAGTTTTAAAATATTATTTAAGGTTATAAGTCTAAAATATCACCACGGGGTGGGAGGAGGTTTAGAAGTTGTTAAATAACATCACATAATTAATGAACAACCCCTCAACCCCTTAGTGCGTACAGGAATTTGAATAGTTGTAATATTTAGTAAATTAAACTACGGAAAAAACCAATAGGTAACTACCGCAATAATATATGAAATATGTTCGATATTTTTATCATAATGAATAGCACTTGCAATCGGTTTTTTTATTCATATGAGATGGTCCGGTAGTGGACTTCTTATGGCTGAGATAAGGAATAAATAGAAATTACACGAAAAACAAATAAATCACATTACATAAAACAATTCTTACAAATGATTTTTAAAATCAGTTGAAACAGTGAACAAACAAGATCATCGTAGAAGCTATGTACAAGAATAATCCCCTAACGGGGATTAGGTATTACTATTTAGGTATACGGGACAGAGAGTCCATACATCATGCTGCTTTAATGAAGAGAACCTAAGCATCGCTGGTCTGCAGATTACTTGATCATAAATTATGAAGCCAACATTGTAGCTAAGTGGAACATTTCGGTACAAGGCAGCTTGGATAGTTGATTATAGGACCTCGTATCGTTCGCAAACTATACCACAGAATATATAATAGTACATTGCAGACGACTAGTACTGTAACGACATTTAAATAAACAGACCTTTGCTGTATTGCAATAAAGTTAATTTTGGTCTGTAATGCGAGGCGTATCTAACTAGCGAGAAGGCGCTTGCAATAAACATGATTACTCTAGGCTATTCTTACATTACGATACTTTTAAACGACGCAACTCTAAAACAATAATCACCTAGGAGTATCTGACTAAAGTTATTTATATGGCAATTTGTACATTTCGATACCGGTATGCTACTAGTCTTACGATACTTGCCTTTTAGTTAGGCGCGTGTCAACTACCAGTGTTGGCAAAATGGCGGCGGGAACAGCTGTTATATGTTTCGGTAATACTCAATTTGTTGACATTTGTATGTTTTCAGTAGTGCACTTAGTAGCGAACAAGTGTTTTACAGGTAAAAGGGATAAATAACTATTTTAATGTAGTGTTGCAGAACGACTGAACGAAGTACGCTAAATTCTCAATTTCAACTGGCGACATTTTTTTTCATCTACCCGGTTCTTTGAATGTTGGTACTCGCGTACAAGTCATATTTTTGGTTTATCTTGACAAAACTTGGTATTTGGCACTAGTATTATAATACTAGTGCCAAATACCAAGTATACTTGATCTATGGAGTTAGATCTTAACTTATGATATTACTTTGAACATTGCATAATCAGAAAATTAATGTTTTAGGCACATCATTCTGTAAGTAATTATTCCAATTCTATTTGTTGAGTAATCCCAATTTATGACACCCTGTAAATTACCGAAAGAGTACGACATATTTACAAATCAGAATACTTACATTTAAGATTAATTTGTGGCTTTTCAAGTATACTTCACGAGTACACCATTTACGATACTTCAATGTACACTCACTAGGCAGCGCGTGAAATTCTGGTGCTTATAAATCCTGAGATACTGAAACTGCTGTATATAATCTGGTTGTCTTTAAATCGCGAGTGAATTGGTTTATTCTAGGTAAGCGCGCTCCATCGTAGACCGCAATGTCGCTTAACATCAGGCGAGTTGGCGGTCAAGCGCAAACCTATTTCTACATTAAAAAAACTGCCAAGTGAATTTCGCTATTATTATTAATAGCGAAATTCACTTTTCAGTTTAATTACATCATATTGCAGAGAGTAATTTGGTCAATGATGCCTGTTCTTTAGATTAATTTTATAGATTACATTTTATTAGTCACAGAGGACTATAAATCCAAACAAAATTATCTTTGTCTCATAAAATAGCTAAGCTGTTAAGTTTAATATTGTGAAACTTATCGTTCTACTCTTCATCATCATCATCTCAGCCATAAGAAGTCCACTGCTGGACATAGGCCTCCCCCATGGATTTCCAAAAAGACCGATTGGAAGCGGCTTGCATCCAGCGTCTTCCCGCCACTTGTATGAGGTCATCTGTCCATCTCGTGGCTGGTCTTCCTACGCTGCGCTCGCCAGTACGTGGTCTCCACTCGAGAACCTTTCGGCCCCATCGGCCATCAGTTCTACGTGCTATGTGCCCTGCCCACTGCCACTTCAACTTACTAATCCGCTATGCTATATCGGTGACTTTTGTACGTCTACGTATCTCTTCATTTCTGATTCGATCTCGTAGAGAGACTCCGAGCATAGCCCTACTATCGTTCTACTCTTGAGGCTTAATAAATAAATGATATAAATTGTTATAAAATATAAATATCTTGCTTTGTTTAATAAGATAATTGTATTTACTGGAGTCTATTTTTCTATCCAGTAAAACCACGGGTTGAACAAAAAATAAGTAGGTAGATGCTAATAACAGATACCTTAGGAAAGTGTTTTACCCGAGGAGTAAGAAGGAGGGTTATGTTTTTTGTGTGTATGTATGTTCTATACCAGAGGTTCCTAAACTTATTTTGTCTAGTGCCCACTTTGAAAACAAATTATTTTTTTGCGCTCCCCATTTTTTTTCCTACTTAAAAACCACTATAACTTCAAATGAAATAAATTATTGTGAGCTATATCAGCGGAGATTAAACATTAATTCTAAACGAGACTTTTATTATAACCCGCAAGAGCTAACTTGAGACATGAGCGCAGTAGGTAGTACACAAATGCGCTCAGGTCTCAAGTTAACTCTAGCGGGCTATACCTTCCAATGAGAATGATTATTTATACGCAACTTTATAGTATTTAGACATAAGAGTAGGTATCTTTTATTAAAAATAAAACAAACATAATTTTAATAAGTTTTAACATAAAAACTGAAGAGTGACAGACTACTTTCTATCCAGAAAAACATTTCATTCCTAAGGGAATGAATCCTAATCCTTTTTCATTTCATTATTTCATTCCTAACATTTCATTCAAATCTCTCTATTCTATATGCACGGATGAATCATTTCAACGAGAAATGGGTGGTAATTCGCCGTCTTTCTACTAGTCCTGTAGTGAAATGGGGATGGTGGAATTAGGTCGTGAAGCTCTTGCGCACACTCCCTGAAATGAATCCTGTAGAAAATAGACAGACATGCTACTTTACGGCGGTGCTCGAGACTAAGTAGCTTCTTGGCAGCTAGTTTATCGTCACCGATAAACCTCACAGCTCGCCGGTCCACTGATTCCAAAGCTTCCAGCTGATACTTGGCTGATCCAACAAAAATGTTGTGCAGTTTGAATTTTTATGAATTTAAAAATATTAAGTACCCACCTACCTACCTAGCTGAAATTACAATTCGTCCCCTCAGCCTCTACAACGCCCCCCCTTTTTTTCTGGGTCTCTTACAGTGCCCCTTTAAGCATGCAGCGCCCACAAGGGGGCGTTATCGCCCACTTTGGGAAAGACTGTATCTATATGATCGCCTACAGCCTATACGGCTTGACCGATTTTGATGTGCGAGATGTTGTTAGATACGTCTTTACTCTCCGAGTGTTATAGGCTATATTTTTTGCAATAATAATAATAATTCATCTCTCACAAAAAAAACACGTTTTTCGGAACCTCCAACGAATTTTTTCGTATTAAATAAGTGATTTTATTAGAGTTATTGTAATGAATGCGCATTTATATTTTTTTACAGCGCATACTATTTTTTGAGGTCAGTGCTAGGCCATAACCGGTCACCTATAAAGTCCTAAACATATAACGACCTCAAAAAATAGGCGTACGTATCTACTTAGGTAGACGCCCAGTTTTGATTATATTTTCGGTATTTAACAGTTGTTATTTATCAATTTTCAGTTCAATGGATTGTTTTGAAGTCGATTAAATTTTTTAAATTACTTTTTCAACACACTTGCTCATAAAGTGGCTCTAATTTCACCGCAATTAGGCACATAATGACATCTGTAATCAAACTGTGACTTTTTCATTGCTATTGTGAGTTAGAGAGGTTATTTTTTTATTTTATTGGTTGAGTTGTTTTGTTTTAAAAAAAAGTTTCGATACAAAAAAGATCGTGTTCAATAGTACAAATAAATTAATGTACCTATTGCTTGCTCATTTCATGCAACTTTGTATATAAATAGATAATTTCAACTTGTATGTGTTTAATAAATAAAACTTTCACTCAAATATAACTTTTGTTTTTTCTGTAATAAAGAAAACTTGAAATTCCCCATTTTGTTGCCAAAACGCTATCCACGAAAAGCCAAAAAAAAGAAACCTCATTATTTTAGTCTATGGCCGATCGCCATTGTAAAATGCGTGCGTATAGGAAAACTGATAAACTTTTTATCTACTAAATAAAATGATTTTTTAGTATTATTTTCTTCACAAGTGTGTTGAAAAACGTCGTATGATGATACACGTGTGTATTGATGATTACCGTCCTCAGCTCTCTTAAGACCCTCACCTAACGGCTCGGGTCTCAATGGCGCCTCAGCGGTAATCACCAACATTACACACTTGTACGATAATGTAGTATTATGGACAGCGCTGTTTAAGGAATCCTGCCAGTCCCCGTTGGTAGCGACACGTGATCGTCGTCTCTACCAGCCGCTGCCGATCTGACCCGTCACGCCACATTAATTTATGTTTCAAAACAAAAATCTATAAAAGTATAGAAAAAAAGGGTGAATATTGAAATAAAGTTGATTGAAAACTATAAGAATAAATACACAGCTGCACAAAACTTTCGTTAAGATTTTTGCAAATTTCTTTATCTTAGACGCACAGAGCTGTAGATAATTCTATGAGCAGCATGAAATACAGACTTTCAGTTATCTGAGAAAAGGTCGACCGCATGATATTGAGGACACTCGTTGAGCTACAATACCTACAGATACACAATGTTAAAGCAAAAACAACAAAAATAATTATTTATTGGCCAAGACCCTGTGGAAATACGTACATTTGTATATGATAGTGTACTGTACCTAATGCTTTACTATTTCGCTTATATGATCGCTATGTACCCATTTCAAAAAATTCTACAACGTTCAAAATAATGAATCGTAATTTTCTGATTGAAATTATGCACGGTAAAATATACGCGATTTAACTGTAAAAAGTTTCAAGGACGTTAAAAATATTTTTAATGAAAATTTTAAGCATATCCTTTAATATAAATTGATCATGAATGTTTAGATCGAAAATCTAAGAAAAATACATTGACCACAATTTTTTTCGCAATCGGCGGATTTTCTCTCGAAAATAGACAACTGAAAGGTAATTGTGTTACCTTACTTTTATATTTAAATATCTACTTATTTATCTACTAATCAACGCTCAAAATACACTATTAATTTCTCGCAGGTATGAAATATCAAATAAGAAAATAAAATGTTAAACAAGTTTGAGCCATTGTTCAAAGTTCAGTAACGTTTTTTGGTGACGTCGTTAGTGACGTACGCTGACTTTTTATTCCAATACTTTGTACGTGATTATGACTTTGTGCGTATTCAAGCTCAATGTCTGCATGATATTGAGGGCACCCCAAACTTGTTAAGCTCGCGACGACAATGGTTGCTGTAAGGCGATTCACACAATATACTTGTAGAAGATTTTCACATTGTTACTCTGAGACCCTTGAATGCAAAGCGTTAAAAGCAAACAATACGAGTATAAGACAAATCTCGGTGAGATTTGATTGTGTTTTTGCTGTTATGCAATTCGTTAATTTCTTGAGTGTAATATATAAATAGACATTAAGCAATTATGTTGGTAGTAGATAAACTCTATTTTGTATACCAAATGCACAAATACAAAATGTACATCATACAAAACTAGTGTAACAGCAGGCTGCCTTATCATTAAAAGTGATCTCTTCCAGGCAACCGAAGAATAGAGATATAAATATAAAATATAAATTAATATAAATATTTGTGGACATTTCACACAACACCATCTAGCCCAAACTAAGCAAAGCTTGTACTATGGAACTAGATGGCTGATAGAATACATATCCTCTCTCTCTCTACATATACTCTTTTTTTGTAAATATATACATATGATACATAGAAACACCCAGACACAGAACAAACATCCATGCTCATCACACAAATGCTTGCCCTGGGTGGGGATTGAACCCACGACCTTTCAGTTCAGCAGGTAGACGTAAACACACTACCAACTGAGCCACAAGGCCAGTCATGGAGGCAGTATGGAGATTAATAGATAAAATAAACACATAGACACTTATCCACAGTTATAACTTAGAAATAAAGCCAGTTCTCACCAAACTTATCGGATTAATCTCTAAGTGCAATTTATTTAACGCCAGCATTAAGTGAATTGTCACAACGAACGCCTACTGCGTGGTTACTTTATGCATATGCACTGTAATCCGCTGAAAATTCGCTTTAAATATTAATGCACATTTATCGCTCCATAAAACACATTAGAGTCCTGTTTTCAGCTTAACCCGCATTTCTATTGTATAATAATGTCGTTTTGTTTCGTTTCCTTGCGCAATGTACAACTATTAGAATATTTACACAGCTATTCACTTAAATTGGCTAAGAAAACTTCCAGTGACGCGAAATCCTGAGACGGCGTATCACAGCTTTCCTGAGGGATTTATCCATGCTTCAGATTCGGATTTCCGGAATGCGACTGACGAATTGACAGAGGTTCGGAATAAAAATGAGAGAAGAGAAAGAGAAGAAAAAAAAGACGTGTGGCACTCGGAGACTGCCGCGGTAAAGCTATTGCATAATAGCTTTACGCGCGGTGTGTTAGGTTATTTTCTTTACGGAATTTCTGGATTCGGTCTCCACGCTCAAGGCCCGCGATAGAAGCTATGCAATAGCTTAAAAAGAAAACATTGTATTTATTTCAAAAATGCACTTGCACTTTTTGAAGTGACACATTTTTTAGGCGCGCTGATAGCACTTTATTTTGTAAGTATTCAATGAAATCGGATTTATAACGCTCTTTGGGTAAAGTGGGGTTGAGTTGACTAAGAGAGCGAGAGAGATTTAATTTACTTGTCACTGCTATACTGTACTCACCCAAAAAGAGAACTAACTGTGTTTCCTCACTGCGGTCCGAATCGACCTATTCCAAAATGATATTGGTCGATTCGCACCGCGGTGCGAAAGGACCTATTCAAAAAGAGCTCTTGGGTGATTCGGACCGCGGTTCGAACCACTTGCGGTGCGAAACGCCGAAGTACCCGTATCATTAACGTCGTCTCGATAAAGTTTTCACTTCTGTCATGTGGTCATATGCACACATAACTTTTTAATTTACATATTACAAGTTTTTTTTTTATTCGACTATAGGCTTGCGCTTGACCGTCAACTCACCTGGTGTTAAGCGACAGTTACGGTCTACGATGGAGTGCACTTGCCTAGAAGAAACCTATTCACTCGCTATTTGAAGACACTTAGATTATATCTATTCGGAATGACCCATTCAGGAAGCGCATTCCACATTTTGGCGGTACGCACAATGAAAGTGGAGTCAAAGCGTTTCGTACGTGTTTTCGGAATATCAACCATGTAACGATGTCGCTTTTTCGTGCTTCTTACTGTCCGATAGAAAAATGGGCATCGGGGAATGAGATCATGCAAAGCAGACGCACACACCGAAATGTATGCGATAAAAACCGATAAACTGGCAACGTTGCGACGATGCTCCAGACTTTGGAGTTTAGTCCGAACAAGGGAATCGTCACAAATGCGCCTCCTAGCACGCTTCTCAATGGTCTCTAACGTCTCGAGCTGGCACTTAGCAGACGTTTTACGTTTACAGACGTTGGTATTTAGCAGTGTTTTACATAGAACTATAGTGTCACAAAATAAAATAATACTAAGCACTGGTAGTTATAATATTAATAAGGTGAGTACATCCTGTGCTCAGCCAGCAAAGATTTACCTTGAATGTCTCAAGTAATAACACCATTATTAATAATATATTCTGCCCAGGTGCACTAGTTAATTAACTGAAGGATTGAAACGAGAAGAGCTGAAGCTAGAGACAGTTTATTTTATAAATTAAGTAAATTCTAAATGTAATGCGGCGGCCATACTATGCGGCTTCTAGCTCCCTCGCTCCTTTGCGAATATTTTGCACATTGCCGTCCTCGCCATAACAAGTACCTATGGTGAATATGGTAAATATTGCTTTTCTTATTGGTATTGTCTCTCTGCGAGATCAAATCAGAGATGAAAAAATCCGTAGTATGAAAATCACCGACATGGCACAGCGGATTATCAAGTTCAAGTGGCAGTGTACAGGGCACATAGCACATAAATTACCCATGGGGTCAAAAAGGTGTGTAAAGGTAAAGGTCGAGTGTAAACCACGTACTGGTAAACGCAACATAGGAACACCAGTCACAAAGTAGACAGACAACCTCATACTAGTACCAGAAAGACGAAAGATGCAAGTTAATCAACTACTGCTGGTCTTTTTGAAAATAGATGGGGGAGGCCTATGTCCAACAGTGTATCTACTTCTATTGGCTGAGGCAATGATGATGATGATGATTTCTGTATTTTAACTTGCACCTTAAAATCAACACAATATCGTTGAATTGATAGACATGACGAGGTGCGTTGCGTAGAACATGCCAAGTAATGCAGCCACACTAATTGCAATACCATTCGTTGACTATGTAACCTAACTCATAAATAAGTAATATACCTATATTCGAATAGAGAACCAATATGGCATTGAATAAAATAAATATATAATTAAATAAGTAGCTCTTTTCTTTATTTTATTATTATTTTGATTAATCGAGACGTTAGTTCCCATTTTCGGCCACGATAGTTCTTCATCCAAACATACTTCTAATTAGCTTAATGGTGTAAACACTATAATAGAATGTGCATAAATACAAACATAATTACATACGTATAAATAACATTATAATTCTTCCTTTTTAGCTGACTTCCAAAAAGAAGGAGGTTATCATGAATTGATAACCTCCTGTCTGTATGTTTTTTGTATGTTTGTTCACCGATTACTCAGCCAATTGTGCATTAATTTGGATGATTCTTGTTTTTGTTGTATTGTAATTGTATTTGGTAGGTCATAGGTGGTCCCATATAATTTTAATCATAATTGATGCAGTACTTTAGTTTTTATAACAAAATAACTGGTAAAATATAATCCAAGTGCCTGTAGAAAAGTGAACAGCAAGACGTATGTGTATAGTATTGCGTATTTTAAAGTCGGTTTTTCATTTTTTTTAACTATGATGAATATGGCTTTGCCCTATCTTATAATTTAATCAAGAATGGCGATGTGAAAATTGATTTTTGAAATTAATGATTGGTAACCAGGCTACCACAATCTTAATAGCAATCTTATTTCAATATTACTTTGATCTTTATCTTGCTTTCACAACTATAGAAAGAGCGAGATAAAAGTATCAAAGTAATATTGAAATAAGATTGCTTGAACGCTTGTGGTACGGCCCTAGTCTTCCAGTAATCTATACTTATGTATTATCGTTACTTATTACTAATAGGCACATACATAGTTCTGTATTCCTATTCCTATATCGACATTCAATATTGTATCTTACTAATCAAACACATCTAGTTTGATCGTTCACGGCTTAATGACCAGTAATATTTCTCGATTTTCCCCCTAATACAATTACACCTACCATCTCAACCGACATTATGATAGTCGTTAGAGAAAATTAGTTTAGCGCCTCCCAACAGAGTACTGGAGCGCAATGTACTAAGCTTAAATACTATTAGGACAATGGCATATTGAATTACGTTTAGTACGTACTAAAAAGGCCAAGAACGCTGATAGCGGTAGGGGTAGTGGTAATTTTAGTAATGTTTCACACTTTCAGATATTTGTTTTAATAATTTCATTGAAACATGGGCATGATATAGTTAATGTACAGGAAGGAAATTTTGATAAGCAAAAAGCGAAATGAATGCGAAATTATAGAAACTGTGCCATTGCTTGTAAAAAAAATTAAAGCCATAGTTGACCTAGTACAGGCTGATAGCTTTTAGAGATCTAAATAGAAGGTTATTTAGAGAACCTTTAGCAAATCTTACAGAATTATTATTCAAGTTTTCAAATGAATGAATTCTTTCACCGTTTGAAGCGTTTAATAATACGCGCATAATTTAGAAGAAGGGGTATATCTTAGCATTTAAATGCTGATGTCTTGTTTGGAAGCACGCTCTCCTAATAAGCTGTTGTAACTTAAGTCTGTGTCTAATCGATTCCATCATCAATTTTAAATAGGCGATCAAAAAAAGAAAAAAATAATTGCCGATTAAACTTTTTTCGGTTAAAATTAATATAACCGATATTAAGTATTATACCTTATTATATATCAGCTTTACTAAAACAAAGACATTTTATGTATACTAAGACAAAATGCAGAATAAAAACATTTCTTAAATGGCCTGATAAAATAAATACAGTCAAATGATCCGAAACGAGCTAAGCTATCTCCACATAAAACTAACCACTTGAGTCCACAGCATATACTTCGTTAGTAATACACTATTTAATCTAACTGTTTGCACAGCATTCGCCGAATTCCAGCTGTATTTTAAACGTCTTTGTTAGAGTCTATAACCACTAGATAAACTGAGTGTGCTCAAACGTCGATTGGCTCTTCGCTGCTCGTTTAGATAGATTAGTCGTCTAAGAGCTTTTGGTGTCTGTAACGATACAACAAGTTTGTCTGGTATTAAAATTAACTGTTGTATAGAAGTCAATATTTAATTTTGACCTAGCATAAGCACGTAGGTACTTTATTGCTGTTCAGGTTATTTTGTTTAAAATTATTCATCATTTAGTCCATTTATGGACGAGTATCATTGTCTCCGCTAATATGATCTGGTTCAGTACCTAGCCATACCTTCCCATACCCATCGATGCTTCTATTTTGTTTTTACTTTTTTTATGTCGTAGATATATTTTTACCATTTTACTAGATACCAAACTCAATTATCAACTTGAGGTCCAGGTATCTACCGATTCTAAGCTCTCAGGGTACTTAGTTCTATTTAGCGTGTGACGTCGGCTTTTGGTATGCATAAAAAAACTGATCTTATACCGCCAGTGAGTTTTTACCACAAGTCTTGTTGACAACGCCAGATACCTACTGAGTACATCGACACATTGATAATAATTAAATAAATAAATAAATATTTGTGGACATTTCACACAACACCATCTAGCCCAAACTAAGCAAAGCTTGTACTATGGAACTAGATGGCTGATAGAATACATATAAACTTTTTGCTCTGGGTGGGGATTGAACCCACGACCTTTAAATTCAGCAGGTAGACGTAAACATACTAC
Source organism: Lycia hirtaria (assembly GCA_947563715.1). Lineage (NCBI taxonomy): Eukaryota > Metazoa > Arthropoda > Insecta > Lepidoptera > Geometridae > Lycia > Lycia hirtaria. Next base: position 41,020,153 of record OX387377.1, on the reverse strand, counting down.
CAACTGAGCCACAAGGCCAGTCTTATATCGATATCGCTTACTAGTTATTTCAAGCAAACTTCCACCTGTTTGCCATCTACAAAAAAAAACACAACCTTCAATCCAGAACATAGTGACATCGCATTTAATAGCCTGTATAATAACTTGCAAAGATGTCAAACTTCTCCAAGTGGTTTCTATGAAAGAGGCCCAGAGGCATATTCTAGAAATTTCTCTTGTAAATGACTTCTCTTCTGCCAACTGCTTATCAGGCACAGTTCCAGCAGGCTATTGCTCAAGACAGTCATCCGCTTTATACGTTTACACAACATTACGCGATGTACGTAAACGGTACTTTTACGTACAATTGAGGCAGTTTCCCTGATTACTCCACGTATTCTAATGTTCTAATGACCATCTCAGTAAGTGCGTAATTTTGTGTCGTTTGGTGTTCTTATGTGGAGTTATTATTGTATTCACTGAGTATTAGGTATGTTACAGAAAGTATAATGACTAAACATACATAACATAAAATGTATTATTTTTCTATACTAGGTAGGCAAAGTATTATACCATAAAGCCATTTGACACACATTGCATGGTTGTTGGAAGGTTACAAGGTGTAATTTTGTTTTGAAGCGACAAAGTTAACCCATTGCCTAAAACTTGATGATTTACCTTATATTCCTTTACACACTTTTATTATGTCAGAGAAGAGAAGAATCTAACAAATTCTGTTTCTTCCCAGCAACTACTTTTTTCCTGCGAAAATACTTCCTATACTAAAATAAACCTATACTAAAATACTCCGAAATACTTCCATATTTACATTTATTACCTTAAATACTACAAAATTTTGTGATTGCTTTAGTTATATCAATTTTAATTTTAATTATTTTACCTTTTACTTTCAATAAAAAAATTCAAGATATTCAATTTTACCCAATTAATCAAATTATATTTTGATTTTTCATACTTGTAATAAGCATTTGTTTTGAAAACTTAAGAAAGAATAATAATTCTATTAATTTATACTAAAATAATAAATTATAAAAAAAAACTAAACTATTTTAAGTGATGATGTTTATATACAATTATTTTGATTTGATGATTTGCATGCCGAAAGGCAGATATGGCGATCTAATTTCTACTTACTACCTATATGCTATGTACCCATATATGCAATAAACAATATATGAATATGAATATGAATATTTTAGGTTAGTGCTCACACAATTTTGTATTTCTTATGCACTTAATTCAGAATAATATCAAGCTCCTGACTCCTCTAATATCGCTTTTAATATTTCTATCCCTGTAGTCAATGACATTATATCGTTGCCTGTAGTTTATTTTCTTACCCGGTTCACCTAAGCAGATAAGAGTAATGGGGGAAAAAAACAACGCAAAATGTTCCAGAATAAACCTTTCTAAATAGATGCTATAGAATTGTTCCATACAATTAGAATGCACGAAAGGTCTATAGCACTTCAATTTTTTGTAACATTTCATTGGGGATAAATAACAGTTTGGGATTCCAGTCAAATTCAATTTTGCTTTCATATTTTTCAGAAATTATATTTTTTATAATGTCATGTTTACATTATCATGAAATTTTTTGTATTTGATACAGGATTATGATTTTTCCTCAAAAGGATATAATACTCAAGAAGCCAATAATTCGGTTTGTTAGATGTTACGAAAATAGCCGTTTGCCTCCTTTGATGTGAAACCCACTATCAGTGGCCACATGTTCGGCAAATTGGCGATCAATGTACCGTGGCGAATTTACAAACCGATACATAAAGGTGGTCTCAGACGATAGCAGCTATCTATATTAGTTCCGTAGACTATGGAAAGTTACAGATATGGAACTACAAAAATTAAAGAAACTTTATTCTATTACTGCAGTAGAGTAAGAAAGTCTACCTGGTATTCTTTGCGTCACTATGTATTGAACCCAATGCAGCTAGTTAGATACTGTAAACACCACTCATATTATAGCGTGTCGACATGTAACTTGAATGTAAGTATGCTATGATATTATATAGATAAACTATACTATGTACTTTTGTTATTGCTTGATATAATCGAAAGACGCTGCCGTTTGAAACCAAGTAGATATATATACATACTAAGTTTTTTTTTTAGTTATGACAGTATTTTCTAGGGTATTGTTATTAATTGAAATTATTCAATTTCAACGAAACGTCAGGTTATAAAAATATGTAAAGTATACACGGTGAATCCGTTAATGTTTATATTAAATACTAAAGAATTATTAGTAAGTGACCATTTGGCTTGCGTTATATCAGCAATTTATTAAAAGTTTATCGAAAAAATGCAGAAACTGTTTACTCATTTATTAAAAAATTACAATAAAAATCGGTGAAATCGTAGGTGAAATAGACCTTATTTTAATATGCTTAAATATGCTTAATTTGCAGAGGATTATCGATTCTATTTAACCTAAGAAATCCCACTACCGATCAAATAACTAAATATCTTTATCACTTCATTCCATTCTTTCGTTCTATTGCAAGCCAGGATCAGTCACGACAAATTGTATATAAGTCATTCCACTGACGCTTTTGGGACTTCCCTGGAGCTGCATCCCCATGTTCATGCACCCAATAAATAATAATAATAATAATAAAGATGTAAATTGAATAGAGAAGATAATAATAAATCATTTATTCAAAAGTTAAGATATCCAAATACAAAAAGAAGGTCTATATTACAAAGGTAAACTTATTGAGCTAGCCTAAACTAGGTAATCCTGTGTTTTAGGCAAGAAATGAAAATGAAATGAAATGAAAAGCTTTGCCCACCTTTGCAGATGAATTCGTTAGACGTGATCCGACAGCCCAATCCCCTATACTAGTATCATCTCCTTAAACTTAATATAAATAATTAATACCTCTTGGGTGTAATTAAATCAATTCGGGATATTTTGTGATTTTCCTGTATCTATGAAGCTTCCTTGAAATGTATCTCTGTGTTACTCTCTGTGTGCTGTTATCCAGAATGGTTTTGGGTTAATTTCCGAGTGAGCTCAAGTCGCCCCCAAGTCTATGTGCCCATTTCGTAGACACGTATACATCCGTAGGTATAAACAGGATTTCATCGCGTAGAAAATACCGCGACTAAAACCGAAACATTGCGAATGTCTCTAGTCCTTTTGGGAGCTAAATAATTGTAGCAATTTTCTTTTTTCGCCGTTCTTATGTTTTGTTCAAGAAGTGAGTACGGGTGACATATTCATGAAATAGGAGGTAACCATGCCATTTAAGCAATATAAATGTTCTAGCGTATTTTTTTTGGTTGCTACTAACCATTTATCTTTTCTTAAAGTGTACCTAGGTATATTAGAATCTAATAATCACAATTTTGCATTTACCAGTTGCCCAGTGATCAGCCCGATTTTCAAATGGTACGTAATTGTCAATTCTCTTTCTTTTCTTTTAACTTATGGAAGTTATGAATATACTTCAGTAGATCACAGTCGATTACTGCTTCTTGCCAACTATTCCAGTATGCATCAAAATCGTCACACCAGCGTTTTTTGGCCTTCCAATGTACCAAATACAATCAAGCACCTAAAGTGTGTTCTTGAACTCTCCGTCAGAATGCACTCGATGAGGGCTACTTTCTTCTGACTTTTAAAGTGGAAAGCATCACTGTTCTATGAACTTTATCCGTCCTCTTAAAACTCAGTATGCTGCATTAAGTCCTTTATTTACCAAAACCATTTGAGGCTATTAGGTCAGACCACTCGCTCGTCATAACCGTTAAAGCCCATTTGCCGTCGTCGTGTAAAAAATGAACACTCGCTCCCTAAATGGCTACCATGTACATCACTAGCCCTGAGCGTAATGCACTGTTGTATCTCGGTAACCCTTTAATTTACTGGAACCGAGCGAGTGGATGCTTAGTGACCCACATTATATTAAGAAGTCATTAACAAATCAGGTGAACTACTGCTTTGTACTATGTTGAATTTATATAAATAAATAAAATATAAGTAAATTATCAATTTATAAGTTTGACATATATATTTTTCTGGGTAAAAAATTTATAGACACTTCGTATGGACACTCATAATTTTTAACACTTTTAAATAAGTAAAGGTGTCACACCCGGACACAAAACTAAATTAATTCTGATTATAACCTGAAAATGAGTCTGTACTCAGTAGATAATGACAAAAACAGGCCTAATTAATGAGGTCGGCTTTGGCTTACGGATAAAAAGGTATAAAAGACAGTAGTGGATAGAATAGGCACCTTTGTTTGGAGCAAAAACTTTTGCTTTTTAATTAAATTACAGTCCTTATCTTTTTATTTGGTACTCGTTTTATCCCTAGGTTTCACCCGTGTGGTGATGAAAAATTATGGTGATGATAAAATATGTTGATCTAACTAGGCTTTTTTCTCAGTCCTCCTCAGCTATCTCTGCACAAAATTTTATCAGCAATCGTTTTATCGTGAACAAGTGAATAAAGAGGAGAGGCAATTTTAGTTTTTTTTGTTAGTCAAAATTGAGCATGAATATTCATAGCCATGATAAAGTATTTTTCTATAATTTTTTTGTAAATAAAATAAAACTTTTTTTTTGTTCATTGATAGGCTTACGATTGACCACCAGGTCGTTGATATAGGGCGAAGATGCAGTCATGTGACCTCACGCAAAACTCGACTACTATGGAAAGAGTTAAGCTTTCTCTCGTTAAGTTAAAGTCCCTACATTGTCTACGTACATAATTACAGGCTCTGCTCTGATGGTTCTACCATCAGATCAGCTCCATAATATAATAATATCGCATTGTCACGATTTACATACGTACGCAAAATTTCGGCACAACCGAGAACTGGGAAGTGGGCCTAATTTAAAACACATGATTTAGTCACAGACATACAATATTGGGACAAGTTACATTAAATAAAAGCTATAATATATCTGCTGCATATATCTGAAGAATATTACTCTCCTTATTACGCAACTTGACAACCCCAACATTTCAGTTAAAGCAAAGCACACTACAAAGTTATACAACGTTTACATTCAGAGGCTTATCTCGTTCGATACACTTAATCTGATTTAGAAACCATTTTAACGCACTACTCGTTCCAAAAAGAGCGGTATCATTAAAAAATCCTGCCCCTCGATTTTCTTCCCTACTGGCTGGATATAAAATTGAAAAGTTGTGAGGCTCTCTTACCTACTTAACCTTATCGATACTCTTAAGCTCTTTTAAGCTTAAGTAGCGCCCCCATCTATAAATAGGCACAAAAGTTACCAAGTGCTTCTACTTGTGTTATCCGCAAATGGGTCGTTAGTTCCCCTCTAGAGTCCTTCTACCATAACTTTTTTGCGATAACGGTATATTTAGCGAAGATTCAAGTAGAAATGGCAGTTAAAATTGGGGTTAAGAATAAGCTTGTGTTGGTGTTGTATAATTTATCGTTTGTTTAGATTAAAATTGTATTTACCCACAAAACTTTTTTTTTTTTTATACATTTTATCTATTTTACGAGCTAGTAGTTAGCGTAATTTTGCTTTAAAAATCAAACTACTGAACTAATTTCGGTAGAATTGCTTCGAGACCAATCAAAAAAATCCTTTCAAACAAATAACTACCTACATCCGATGTTAACCTGCTTCTTTTTGAAGTCGGTAAACACAATAAAAATGACTAGATAAACTTTGTGAGTTAACATAGCTTATCGTTTTGTCTAAAAAGAAGGTCCTAGGGGAAGCTTTTAAACAAAATTACGAGTTGATTCAAGGAACAAAGGACAGTTACTGTAAATATCAATAGAGCACAAAAAGCACTGAAATTGTAAAATGCGAAACTTTTCATACGTTTATTTACAATGTACCTGCATTCGTTGAATTTTATACATATGCATGAATCCTATATTTGGGTTTCTAAATAACAAACGAGGTTCTATACAAACCGTTCGTAAAAAAATGTAGGGAACAGCGAGAACATTTTGCAATTAAGTATTTTTACATTGTTACAAGATTGTGTACTACGAGATAAAAAAATAAAATACCACATTATACAGAAATAATATAATATTATGATGTTTAATCGCTTATTAGAGAGATTTCTTCCAGGCATCTAAATAAATAAAATAAATGAAAATCATCATCATCATCTCAGCAATAAGAAGTCCACTGCTGGACATAGGCCTCCCCTATGGATTTCCAAAAAGACCGATTGGAAGCGGCTTGCATCCAGCGTCTTCCTGCCACTTGTATGAGGTCATCTGCCCATCTCGTGGCTGGTCTTCCTACGCTGCGCTTGCCGGTGCGATTATTTGTAAATAATATTTTCATCCTCTATTAGTTTTAAGGTTTTTTTATAGTTTTATGTAAATATGTCATTATAACTTCATAATGTTGTCGTCAAAACTTTTTCCACTTTTAATTAAAATAAATAACTTACCAAAAAAAAAAACTCTTAAAACTATAAATTCTAAACTTAATAAAATAATTAATAAATGTTTATATTAAGAAACAAAAATTAAATACTTTGCTAACATCCAATAAAATAAACAATCATTGGTGGATGTTTGGATATAAATAAACAAATAGTTTACAAAACATAGTTTATGGCTCCAATAAAAATGAAGAATATACATATACCTACAACACATTTAGTTAAGCCCTGTAGTAAAATTTACATATTTAAATTAAATTTATAAAGTAATTATAATTATTGTAATTATTATTTATTACTAGTAGTTCTACGAACAGTAGACATCGCGAGAGAGCTTATTTGCAGCTCACCTTGGATCATCTGTCCATAATACCTACATAAAGTTGGCTAAGGAGGCCTTATATAAAATTTTGGCTGATTTCGCAATTATGAGTCATTTTAAAGACATTATTTTACGGTCAAAAACATTTTTTCCATAAGTTTAAGCACCTTGAAAGATAAATTTAATTTTAATTCTTATAATGCTGGACGTTTCTGGAAGTCACTTTTTTAAACTATCACGGTCATTCATTAAGAAACTATTAACGTCGTCGTCATCGTCGTCAGTCGCTCGTGACCATGGTGCATGTAAATGTGCCGAAATATCGGGAGCTCAATTCTGGTTTAAAATGAATACAAAAATAATGTATATTCAAAAACAAATATTAATTTTAATGGACAAAACGGAAAATTAAGAAAATTATTCAGTGCTCAAATGCATCAAGCACATCCACGCGCCCTCACTGTTACACGCAATCTGAAGTTGGTTGTCATATCTCGACAACCACTTGACCAATTCTGTTAATTTTTACTACAAGTTGTAATAATTATGTACTTTACCTACCTATCAAATATCATTAAAATCGGTTGGTAATTAACGCCGCAATAAACTTCCCCCCTTTTTATGGGAACCACCCCTCTTATCAAAAATCGCCGACGACAAAAAATTTACATAATTCATAGAACCTATATACCAAGTTTCATCAAAATTGGTTCAAAATTACGCCCTGTACGCGAGTACGAACATACAAACAAACTGACAGACGAAAGAAAATTTGGCCAGTTGATGCAGAGACGCTTCGCTCGCTTCGCTCGCTCGGTCAACAATTACAATTACAGCTCTATAGTTGTATCGGTTATTTATCAGGAAGTAACGAATTACTCGATATTTTTGAGTGCTTTACTCACTTAATTATCTAGAAGTTTTTAAAAATGGCTCGCAAGTCGGATATATATGCGGGTTCAAGTTCCGTCGGATGTGTGGATTTTTTAAATTATCTATAAATATGAAGTAACGTATTGTTCATTGTTTGTATCTACGTCAAGAATATGATTATCCACGGATCTAGATATTTTGAATATGAGCGCGACGTCTTTTTTAACGAAAACTAAAACATAATTTTTGCTAGTAACTTAAAACCATAACAGCGCGTTGTCTAGAGTGACCAAAAATAGCTCTGCCTTTATACATTAAAAAACTCGAATAAGTAAGATAACTTGAAACTTTAGATCGACGATGTTTTTATTAGGGCTACTTTTATTTATCCTCTAAATCTTATAAGCTTCTCCTTTATTTGTTTTTTTTCAATGTAATTACAGTAACGAGAATTTTGACTGAGAATATTAAAGCCAAAATAAGGTTTCAGGATAAAGTAACTGTGCAAAATCTGGGAACATTGATGTAGAAAATTATGTTGTAGATAGACATAAAAGATATTATATTCTGCGTACGCTCAGGCGTCCGGAATCACATCACTATTTTATGTAACAAATTGGTTCTAGCTCAATATGCCATATACCAGAATTGCCAAATTTCTGGCTCCATCGTCATATGGCTCCATATCACTAAATTAGTCTAATGTTCATTTTAACACCACCGCCTGCCCACTAACTTACCTTCTTACGCATGATAAGGTTGTCTGAAAGATATCACTTTTAGCGATAAGACCACCTTTTGTGCCATTCTCTCATGTGTATTGATTTTAAGTTGTTACTTTTTGTGGTGTCGATAAAGTGTTATTGTATGATTAAATTTCGTTGAAATGAATTAAAGTAGGTACTTATACCAAACCTAAGCGTAATCAGACTAGTAAAAGTTATACTAATATTGTTTTTTTTTTTGCTTGCTAAATGTAGTTTCACACTCTCCAAATGACATACCAAAAATACAGCTTTATATCACGCTTGCGTTTTTAATGTAAAATTAGTCTGGCCTACTCGGTCAATTTGGTAAAATTCAGCACCATTTCAACACATTCTCAGTAGTTTCCACTACCACCGTTACTCTAGCGAAGTGAAACCACAATAGATGCGCTAAAACCACCCAACGACCGTCGCTGACGTAAATGAATCTAACAATTGTCGCCTTTCGCTGGGTGCGAGTATAATCACAATTCGTTACTCGTTAAACTGCAATTGCAACGCTAAATTGCATCCTAAACTTACAGGGTTTTCTCTGAACAAAACAATTGCATCGCTTTCTTCCGCCAGAGAATTGCACACAATGTGAAAAAGTATTTGACGATTGGCGTCTTTCTGTCCCCGGGCGAGAGAAAAGGAAAAAGGCGGTGTGTAAGAAAATTAATTGAGATATATAGATTTATAATTGCTTAGTACAGATGAGATAATTTATTGCTGGCTTATCAACCATTCAAGAAAATGACAAGTATAATTGATTGAAAAAAAAAATTACTAGTGATCCAAAATGTGTTTGTTCGACACTCGTGTTTTGCGCAAGTCACTTGTAATAAGTGCACTTATATATAATACTTTAGGTAATATAATATACATTTTTTTTTAATAGTCTTAATGTGTAGATAGTAATGTATAATTATTTTTATGTTTTTTTCAAGTGAATAATAAAACTGGGAAAATAATGTCATCTCCAAATTCACTAAAAGATATAACTTCAGTTTAAATTGTCTCTCCACATTTCTGTCTGTAATGTAAAAAAACCTACAACTGAAATTACATTATATACATAAATATTTAAATGCATACGAAAAATTGGTCCTACTTGTTGGGCAGTCGGGTATTCGCATCGATACGATCTACTAGCGAAGCAGCTTTTCAACGAAAGTTAATAAATTTAATCCTAACAGAAAAAAGAATCCTAACAAATAAAAACGCGAGATATATAAGTAATCCAATAACGCAAAGCTTTATTGATATCTGCTACCTTTCGATTGAAAAATATCCCGTAACTGTTTCCGTTCCCATAGCACACGCCACGTAAGATAAGCTTCGGATTCCGAACCAGCCTACGCGAATTTATTCAAATATATTCATATGGCGGATGAAGGGCCATGATACGTGTAAATGCATGCATAATATTCCCCATAACCATGATAAAAGGAAGCCAATGATGGGGATATAAAATTCGCCGCCCAAGATTTAATGGCGCATAAACATGGCAGACATGATTTGGGGAAGTAAGTATAGTGTATTAAGTAAGTATCCTTGGTCCTGTGTTATAGTGTTCTACGGTTTTTTTTTCTTTGGATATAAAACTGAAAAATATCGTAAGCTGGAAGATTTCTAGTAAGAGGCGGAAAGTATCGATGAAGAATGAGGTAAATATGAGTAGCTATGGCATTTTATTATATATAATGGCCATGGTTCTTCTTATAATTGGAACATAACTAGAAAATATAAATAGTAGACACGTAATTAGGCAATGCGATGAAATAAATATCGAAGAGATTGTAAGAATTATGTATTAAATGAGAGGTATTTTATGTTAACATATACTTATGTAAAATTTTGATGTAAATACTAGTAAGAGGTAGGTTAGTTGAACTAATACATTTTTTATGTTAATATTACGTATATAGCAGTTCAAGTGTTTTCTTAGAGTTGTGCGAAGGATTTAAATATTATTTTCACTGGATTATACAAGTAAAACTTGCGACCAGTCAGTCAGTAGGATAATGGTGTCAAAATGATGATGATTTATATTATAAGCAAGCAGAATAAACACTGAATATTCAATGTTTGTTGTATTTTTACTACGTATTTTGTTATTTTCAGATATTTCAATACAAATAAACGGATAATTCACTCCTATTACAAATGCTAGTAAAATATTTTTTTAGGTACCATAACATTTTATTCAACTGATAATCTTGACAATAGACAACCCTACAATCAATTTTAACATGGATATATATAAACAATTACAAACGATGAATTGCGTTCAAAGTTAGTACCGAATAAATACGTAGATATGTCCATTGTAGAAGACAGATCTGAGTAAGCAAAGCTTTACTCTGTCACCATTCATCAATTTGAGGGAGTGAGAAGACACAAAAGATTGATGTAGCATTTTTTGGCAATATACAAAAAGAGCATGTCAGTGACTCTGTTAAATGTATATATCGAAGCAAAAACTTTATGCTAAGCTTTGAGGTATCTATCTCAATGATGCTAAGTTGGTGTAAAAGTTCGTCACTCGTTTAACGGTCCGACATCATTGCAATTTGTGATGAGTTTGGCTTTTCAACTTTGTGTAAAACTCATCAATATTCCAGGCTGTCTTTCGAAATGTTCATAATTTATGACGCTTTACATGTTATACGTATGTATGTATAAATGTATATAAGTATTTATTCGTGTAGCTCTAGTAAAAATGCCAATCCGGAAATAAGGTAATGGTTTTGGAGTATGTACTACATGTTTAGTAAACTAAAACATTTATTGTTATGGTAACTATAGTTAAGTGATATTTTTTTAGCCTAAACATTTATGCATAATTATTATTATGCTTTAACATCATTAGGAAAGCTACAAATAACAATATTGTATCATATTATGACTCTCAATTTTATGCGAATCAATCCCTAGTAAAATGGCAAAAACTTCTACCATGACTACACAGCTTTTATGGATTTTAGACATGACATGATTCATGTACAAACGGTCAATGTAGGTATGTAACACCATTATTTTGTACCACTGAGACATTCCCAACAAAACTAATTTATAATATTTATAGCTAAGAAAACCGAAATAACCGACTTCAATATACGCAATTTAACGAAATCCAAGTAAACATACTTAGATGACAATTTTTTCATTTTTAGGGTTCCGTACCCAAAGGGTAAAAACGGGACCCTATTACTAAGACTTCGCTGTCTGTCTGTCTGTCTGTCTGTCTGTCTGTCTGTCTGTCTGTCTGTCTGTCTGTCTGTCTATCTGTCTGTCTGTCTCCAGGCTTTATCTCATAAACCGTGATAGCTAGAAAGCTGAAATTTTCACAAATGGTGTATTTCCGTTGCCGCTATAACAACAAATACTAAAAATTAAAAAAAATTAAATATTAAGGGGGGACCCCATACAATAAACGTGTTTTTTTCGTATTTTTTTGCTCAATATTAAAAACGGTAACAGGTAGACGCTTCAAATGTTCACAGAATACTTACTTGTATATTACCTTTCAAAATAAATAATTAAATAACTATAAATTAAATATTAAAGGGGGGCTCCCATACAACAAACGTAATTTTTAAACAATTTTTACTCGATCTTAATTAACAGGTAGAAACTTGAATATTTGTAAGTAAATATTTAGAAATATATTAACTATAAAAATAAATACCTAATCTAATACATAAAAACTCACAAAATGAAAATAATCCGTGCATCTAAACGCGGTGCGAGCGCCGCGCCGCGGTGTGGTGGTGGCGCGAACGCGCGGGTAGCGGGGGAGGTAACATCGCGGAGCGAGCCATAGCCGCGCGTATTCGCGCGAGCGTCGTCATGCTGCCCGGGTGTGTATCGAAAACCTACCTATAAGTTTGCAATTTACTACTTGGAATTTCGTTGATTTCTCGTTATTTTATAAACAGAACTAAACTTTGTAGTATTATAGATGATAGTACGGAACCCTTCGTGCGCGAGTCCGACTCGCACTTGGCCGATTATTTTTTTAATTATCTCCACAGACACCAGAGTCCGTGACCTTTGTCATAATTACAAATAATATAAATAGTCCCATATTCCCAGTAAAAAGAAAATAAATCAAAAATTCTAAAAGTTTCACTACAGTTTATAGTAATGAATCCAAAATAGAAACACTGATTGCTAAAATATAATAAATTTTATTTCATAAATATGCCTATTGCCAGTGATGAATGAGCAGTTAGGTTTTTATATTTCAAATTAATTTCCAACGTCTACGTCCTTTTCTAACATAGAGAAATAAACTTTTCATTGGCCAGCTCGCAAACAAAAGGACAATGACTTCTGAAAATTTCGTGAATATTTTCCATCTACATTTTCTCAAATAAGCATTCTTTTGAGAGAATCGTCGGGACAATGAGAGCTGGAGTAACGGCGCAATGAGACTTGATAATGCAAGTAGCCGCTTAGAGAGGCTTATTAAATTTGAATCACCCTCTAAAATGTGATATCCACGTATCTTCTGGCAGTCGTTGAGTTCCGTTTACTTTTCGTGCCAGCAGCGGAAGCCTAATGAGAGTTTCGTTCTTTGTTTTCTTATCTTTGCTAAGATAAGGGATAGTCCCTATAGGTCGAAGATTATAATTTTGTGTTTCTGTTGTTAAGTATTAACCTACTTCAAAATTGAGGTTCTAATTTCACCGTATTTTCCTGTATAGGTCCTATAGGTACTAAATTTCTCGATGGCATGATATATATTCTCGTATAATGTGGAAAGCTAGAACATAATATATGATAGATCGATAGATAGATAAATTCTATACCTATTGTATGCTCCTTAAAACTAATCATCATCATCTCAGCTATAAGTAGTCCACTACTGGACATAGACCTTCCTCAAGGATTTCCAAATAGACAGATTTGCATCCAGTGTCTTCCCGCCCCTTGGTCATCTGTATATCTCGTGGCTGGTCTTCCTACGTTGTGCTTGCTGGTGCGTGGTCTCCACTCGAGAACTTTTCGGCCCTATCGGCCATCAATTCTACGTGATATGTGTCCTGCCCACCGCCACTTCAACTTGCTAGTTCACTGTGCTATGTCGGTGACTTTTGTACGTACGTTTGTAGTTGCTTAAATCTAATAACACCTTTAAAATGTACAACAATTACCTTAAATTACCATTTCTCGTTGAAATGCCAAAAATCCGTACTCAGCGATATCGATCCACATTCCTGTTGCGTACTGCACAAGAATGGAATTCGTTGCCGCCATCTCTGTTTCCTGAGACCTACAATCTTGGAATTTTCAAGGCTAGAGTGAATAGATATCTTCTAGATCGACGAGCTCCATCCTCGGCCACACCGTCGCTTAACATCAGGAGAGTTGGTGGTCAATCGTAGATCTATCTTCTTTAAAAAAAAAAAAAAGAAACAAAAATATGAAATAAATGTACAAACGGACAGCTTTATCGCTAAAAGCTATATTTTCCAGGCAACAATGTTTTCCAGGAAAACATGAATGAGAGATGAGAGAACTTTGATAAGATACTTTAAGTTGTGATTATTGTTGTTTGAAAGTATTACGGCAATTGGAAATTAGGCCTGCCTTCTCTTTGCTTAATCTAAATAGAGTCGTAGCAGAAGTCAACGTCATGTAGGTACAACAATTCATGGTCAAATCTTCCTCACGCCTCGGCACAGTAGTGGCAATATTATTAGAAACCTCTATGAAGATTTGTCGACAACAGAAAAAAATACATGTATGCATTATTTTTTGTCGGCACATTTTAACCGCACTCATGCTCGTGACCTCCAGCATATTATAAATCCCAAATTATACTTGATTCGGTTGATGCTAGATGGTTCGATAATTGGACTCGAATTTCAACTTAAGACCGTTCACATCAGAGTCATAGTGAAAAATATTATGAAAATTCCTGGCCGCCGCTTTTTGAAAGTATTGTTTTAAATTGCAATTATTTTTACCATTACAACTCAGACATTATTTACGTAGCATTTATTTTAATAATATTGAACGCATTACTGCATTCCTAAATATTAGACCTAGAAATTCATGATTAGCCTAACTAGGTAAGGTCTACTTTTACGAGACTATCTGTTTAGGAGTTAGGAGACCTTATTAATTACTTTGAATTTAATTAATTGAATGTGATATGACTTTAATATGTTAACTTATCAACTCTATATATTGATATATTTACATATTATATTCGTATTTAATGTGATTGTAATATATAAACCTATCAACCCTACAGTTTGTACATAATGTCATTACAAAAGTTTAAAAATTCATACAGTATTAAAGGCATTCCCATGTCTTGACACATGCTCGCAAAATTGAAGCGAAATCGCGTTCCACACAATCATCAAAAAGTTTTTAGTGGTATTACTAGATGAAACAGGTTCTCCAGTGCTTGTGTTTCGAGGTTTGGTTGCCTTCAAAGGTAATAATGGAGAGTACTTGAAGTACTTGGAAATTCAGTCACGAATAACAAAGGTAGATGCGAACTGGAGTGAAAAAAATATTGGTCCGTTCACGTTGAATATTCAACTCAGGATCAATAGACATTGAAAGGCTAAGATTAAAATGTTTTTTTTTTCATCAGTACAAAGACCTTCCTTCGGAAATAATTGAAAAAATGTTCCGGTGAATACTTAATTTTTGTGGGTAAGGTGAGTTACACAAACAGTATTCTTCCTTTTTAATTTAACATGTCTTGTTGAACGCGCGTTCATATATGAATAAATATAATTAATATTATAAGTTCATATTATCAATTCAAAGCTTAATATTTTGCTAACTGATACCTAAATTGAAAAATGGTTTTTGCACACCCCCGATATTTTTTGATCCATAGATACATGATGAGAAAAAAAATTCATCCCCACTTTACGTTACGTGTACGGGAGATACTACAAATAGTTTTTTTTTTCAAGATTTTATTCTATGAAATTTTATGCACAACTAATAAACATATTCTGGTCAAATTATAGCTTTCTAGTTTATAGTATTAAAATAGTCTTTGAGCAAAGTCGCGTACAGACACAGATAGACAGACAGACGGACATGGAAGAAATCTACGAAGCAACCACCTAAATCATAATAATATCTATCGGTAAGGATCCCTCGCTAACTTATTGTACAATTTAGATTTATAATAAAATGAAAAGAAAGCGTTTCGTTCAAGTTTTTGATTTATTCAACATTATACAATATTGCTTTACGTTATTCTAACCGCCCCAACAAAGGAATGTACAAAAGTTTAACAAAATAATATAGAATAAGATATGGAAATCTGGTACTCAACGAAATATTTTCTATTATAAGCCGATAGAAAAGCAACGCTTATAAAAAGATCCATAAAAACCGTATAAGTTTCCAACGTAAAAAATCATCGCTGTTTCACACTAAGAAAATATAATCTCGACAAAACTTTACCAGTACCGAATGAAATAAAGTCCCAATATTTGCATCCATTAACATTTGCCCTTGTTCGATGGTTTCACACATACATCACATTTATTGCTTTCCGCCTTACCGATAACGATCTAATCATTGGGTTCAAGCCGGCGAATAAAGCTATAGGTCTCTCCAGCTAGCCCGTCATCAATCCTTCACGACAAACGATCGAATGTATTACATTTTTAAACTGTTCATATGATATAAAAAACTACATTAATTGACTTTTTTAGGGTTCCGTACCTCAAAAGAAAAAAACGGAACCCTTATAGGATCACTTTGTTGTCCGTCTGCCTGTCCGTCTGTCCGTCCGTCCGGGTGTTATCTCGGGAACGCGTGAAGGTATCGAGTTGAAATTAAAACCGTATACGCAGATCCATAGTATCTTGCTGCAGAAAGAAAAATAAAATTTCTCAGTTTTCGTGAAAAAAGTTACAGCCGAATATATCGTAAAAAACGCAGATTTCGACATTCACAGAGGAATCAAAACCTACTTCCCGTTGACCTAGAACTCTGAAATTTGGCAAGAAGCATTGTGTTAGAGTACACATATAGGAAAAAATCCTAAGACTGGACATTTTAATTTAATCACAAAATATAGGGTCTTTAAGCAAGGAAAGAGGGTCCAAATTTTTAAGTACTTTAACCGTATCATGTGGGGTATCATATGAAAAAGCTTCATTAGCACAAGCTAAAACGGGTTTTTAAATATTTTTATGATGTATATTTTTCGATTTATGAAGGAAAATATTAAAAAAAAAAAACAAAAAAAAACCTTTTATCTACTAGTTTATACGGAACCCTCGGTGGGCGAGTCTGACTCGCCTTGTCCGGTTTTATTTTTATTTGAGCTCCACAGACTCAAGGATCCGTGCCTTTTATAAGCTAATACATTAAATTTTATAACTAAGTTAATTGACTTACGAACTTATGGTCTAGACAAATAGACTGGATTCATGGGAGGACTAATAAGGGACTGAATTATTTTATTGTACTGGATTAATATAATAGACTGACTTACGAGAGCAATAACTCGAAGTGCGTCCAGTAACTGGACCACAGCTAAGTTAATTATAGTTTAAAAACTGAAGTAACCGAAGTCAAATTATGCAATTTCGCAAAACTTTTTGTCTATTACACGGAAATTAATAAGTGTGTTTCAGGATTTTCAATTACTTATTGGAAGTGGTTGAAGTTTGCACCACTGCGATGCCTCGACTACAGACCACTTGAACTACTTTCGTGATTTCCTCGTGCTTACCGCGTGCCTAACCTATAGACCACATGGGCTCTGTGAGTTGAGTCATGACCACTGAGTTAGTGAATCGCTCATTGCGTACCATCAGCTATCATTTGAAGTACTTACCTACGATATTTATAGTTCAAATAACTAAAACAACGTATGTACTTCAAAATACGCAATTTCGTTTACTTGGCAATTTTTACAGTTTTTGTTAAATTACTGTACCAATATGATAATTTTTATGGTACTAATTCGAAAGTATTTACTTTATTATAAAACATAATTTTCCAAATCGTTTTATAAAAGACGGACTCATGCGGTAACAAGTATAAAAACAACTGAATCGAGAACCTCTTCCTTTGTTTGAAGTCCGTCTAAAACGCAACACCATCTCTTTGAAATGAAACAAACTTTCAAAAAAACAAAAACCTTAAAAAATAATAACTTATCTTTTGTATAGCAATGTAGGTAAATGTGTAGTACCTACAATGCAATGTAAAAACGTAATTTGATCCATATAATTGTTATTCTAACTATTGAAGTATTATAGTACAAAAAAAGTGCTATAACTGTTAACAGTCGCCGACATTTTTACAGTAATTTGCGAAACAACGTTACCCTAAAATATATTTAACAGCATAATTAATTACATCGATAGATGTTTTAATTAAAAAGCTGTTTACACAATCCTGAACTACACGCAAAAAGGTCATCCAATATTCCTAGTAATTAATTGGTTCCATGATAAATCCATTAAATATTTTAATGCTTGGCTAAGCGAACCTGAATAATCCTAGATACGGTGTCATGGTCGATTAAAACGACCTATTTCAATCGGTATTAATTATTAATAACCCGTGGTATGTAACAAGTTTTAAATTAAAATGCTTTATTACTTAAACCTCTGACTTAAATATTTGTTTAGCGTTGCAAATACGTATGTTTCATTGATTTGACATATTTGACTAGTAATCGTAGTGTTAACAGTGAAGAAGTAAGAAGTATTTTATAACCGACTTCCAAAAAGAAGGAAGTTCTCGCGATAACTTAGCCAATTATGAATTGATTATGATAATTATTTTTTGTTTGGTAGATAATACTTCAGAGGTGGTCCCATAAAGATTTTATACAAATATGATAAGCACCTTGATTTTAAAAACAAAATAGTTGTCGTGGGTTCCATCCCCACCCAGAATAAACATTTTGAGCGATGAGCATTGATGTTTGTTCTGTGTCTGGGTGTTCCTATTTATTATAAATATTTATGTACGAAAAAAAGTATATAAGTATGTATTCAATCAGTTATCTAGTTCCCTAGTACAATCTTTGTTTAGCCTGGGCTATTTGGTGTTATGTGGAAAAAAAACTGTATTGTTTTCTCGAACCACCTCTGCCTATGACAACTTGAGCCTTTTTAGCCGCTTATAGATTTGTTATGCTAAGACGGTTTGTGGTTATAGGACGAATTTTTGATAAAGGACTTAACTTTTTTCTTTGCTTTCATACATAGCGTCTTAAGTTTCTATACCCTTAGACAACATTAACAATAATAATAATAATTTATTTATTTCAGATTATTACAGAATCCATATATAATAAATAATATCCATAACTACAAATTTCAAAATTAAGTCCAATTAAATTAAAGTCATAACTAAATTAAATTAAATAAAAAAATATTAAATTCCAAATAAACACATAAAACGAAAAACATAAAACATCTTTATCTTAACCTATATTTCGGTTTGGATCCAGAGTATCCAATATGCACACTAGTCCAGTGTTGCATCATTGGGCAATCAAGATCCATCCGTGAGGCGAACAGCTGTAGGTAGCTGTTGGAGCTGCCCCGCACTCGACGCATCAAGGACTCATGACAATGAAATAAACAAACCTTCCGAAAGGTCAGCTTTACCAAAGTGGGCGTACAGTAAGAATGATAAAATATCGTTTCCTAATTGTTTAGGCTACGTACAGCACACAAGCCGGGGGTTTCTTTTCATTTCATGTTGCAGCAGACAGCATTATAAATACGATGTGTCAGTCACCGAGTTTTTGATGTAGGTCTACGGACAGACGGACTGACGGACTGACGGGTCGGCAGGCTCGCGCCCAGTTTTTTATCCTGTGACAAATGGCCTCTCTCTCCTCTCTGGTAATTGGTTGATTCTATGGCGCGGAAAAAACTTTTTAAAACAAGCTTTGGCAAAAGCCTGGCCTTATAGATTAGCGGTGAATTGCCTTCCTTAAGGGCTCACCTATCAGGACGGAAAATAGGTGCGGAAATGAAAAAGGTTGGGAAAACTTAGGAATGGGCGAGCTCGTTTCTGTAGGGTTAGGGCTGGTTACAGGTATTTTTGTAGGTTTATTTTATGAAGACAATCTTATATAGCTTTATATTTGAAGACTGAAGTGAGTTACGATAATAATCTATGTTTTATTTATTATTCAGGAATATCATAATCAAATATATAAATCAAAAGGTACTTTCATATTTTGTACATTATACAAGTACGTAGAATTATTTTTTGTCTTTCTTAAATAGGCTTGCGCTTGATTAGTAACTCGTCTAAGTTTCTATCTACGATGGATCGTGCTTGTCTGAAAAAACCAGTTCATTAAAAATTTGTACATTAAAAAGTAGAATAAAATCATTCACCTGCAGACGATAAACAAACCATTGAATTTGTAGCAAAGACTAAACTTCACTAAGCAAAGCGATTACAGTGAGACATTAATGAGATTGGAAAAGTTTTAGTAGTAGCAACGATTGTGATGAGAACATCAATGAGTAGTAGATACTCGCAAATCTATTTCTTTGAATGTAATTTTACTTTTAACTAACTATGATTTAGTGCAAATGATTATTGTATATGCTACCAATACAACTAAAGATAGTATTTCAGTGTAAAAAAACTTCAAGTATTTCATAAGTACTTAACACTGGATTTACGCCGGGATACATCTATAAGTATTAATTATTTCTACAAATTGTAGTTACGCCATTAGTGTGCAAAATAGTGACCTCTACTCTAAAACTATAAAAGTAAAATACATGAATAGTGAATGAAAATTGACGCAACGAAGACGCAGCATGAAATTTTAAGCTAGCTAGGATTTATAGTGCTTCTACGTCTTACATAATATATTGCACTTGCCTGTTTTGATGCAGCACTGTTTCTTTATTGGTATAACATAAAATTGAGGGCCGATAAAGTTATGGCTCACAAAATCCAGCAACGTTGCTGTGGCTTGAATGTGTTCTAGATCTCTTTTTGGTTGTATAAATTTTATTTTTAGGGCAACTGGGAACTGTAAAAGTGAAATAGACGCCACTGAGTACTTTCTTTTGTTCGATTTGTGACAATTTTATAGCATTTTCTGTGAAAACATTTCGTCTAGTAAGTAGTTACAGAACAATGTTGGTAATATTATTCATGGGTTCATCGGTAAATAAAATGGTGTTCAAATCTGCTGCAACTCTAATAGAATCTTTAGTGGGTTGGTATATGAATAGTGTAAATGTCCGATAGCATCTAATATAATTTATGATAACTATTTTCAGTTCTATACAGCTTTATTACGATGGAAATTCGTGGCTCTTGCCATAAGTTAGATCAATATTTAGAACAAAGATAGATTTAATAGTTTTGATGGATTAGCGCATGCGCATACTCAATAGTATCACGACATTAGTAGTAGATGATAAGTCATAGCCGCATTTTGTAAATTATCGCACCTACTTTGCAAATCCGATAAAGCGATTAATTTACATGTAGGTTTCACAAAGTCAGAAAATAAATGAGCTTTTTCATATCCGGAAATATATATTTCCGGATATGAAGATAATTACAACCGAACTAAGTACACAATATCAAGTAGGTACTAAATCATAGAAATTGGTATATCGACAAGCACAAGATTGGCAGTTTCTCAAAATGTATACAAATACATCTAATACTTTGTATAAAGACCGCAGAAAAAGCACTCATAATTAACCTTACTTTGGCTTCAGACAGTGACGCGCATTGTAAATTGTCAATTGAGCGTAAATGGGAACATTATCACGAGAAAACATAAAATCTGAATACAGTCGATGGCGGTCTGGGAATGAAATTGGGTGCTAAGTAACCCTAACGCTTGTGCTTAGATAAACTTATATTGGCCAAAATCTGACCATTTTACTAGCATGATGAACATTGTTGGTGGTCGTACGGAAATCGTAACGTGATGCTAGTACTCTGATAAGAGAGTTTGTTGGTAGCAGTTTCAAGTAGTGTGAACTTTTGTTACAGATTTTTATTGTTTGTGCATTTTATATTAAATAAATATATGTATCCTACATATAAGACACTAAATAAATGAAATTCTATCGAATAGGGAGGATCTTAAATTAAAAGATGGTCTTGTGACTATCTGGCATAACCGCGGAACTCACTTAGGGAGAACTTTCTCTCAGTCCACATAGACGAATAAAATGACTAAATCATTTTATTTTACTTATGAAACCAATACCCATATATCTTAAAACCTCTCCCTTTGCTCATTCGGTCAACACACTTAAATAAAATACATTTTTATTTTACGGTTTCCCTAAATTTGGCACTAAAATGCTTCACATTAAAAGTATCATCTTCAAGGTCCTGGCCGAAATCTTTTGCAGATATTTATACTTATCTAAACATAGTCATTATATTTTGTTTCCAAAGCTTGTTAATGCTCAAAGTTATTTTCGGGGTCGTCATAAAAAATAACGACTGAGTTTATAGGAGTAACAGCATTTACAGGGTCTTGTCGCATTTATATTTAAATGAACTTTATTGTGAGCTTGGAATACAAATTTGTGATCTCGACACCCGTCCGACTACAACATTTCCAAATTTTACACAGCTACCGACCTACAGGTTTAGGTACGCAGATGCGATTATATTTAATTACGAGAAGAAATATTCGATATTTTGAGTGTTTTACACACTTAAGTAAGTACTTGTATCTACAAATTTGAGTTAAAAAAATCACACATCCGACGGGACTTAAACCCGCATATACTGATCTGTAACTTGAGAGCCTTTACCATACGGAGTGACGCCGCCAACGCTATTGGCTTAAGCAAAAAATGTTAAAAAATTTCAACCATGCCACGTAGCACCTCCGTGGCCGAAACGGAAAAGACTTCCAAGTACCGATCGGGATATACGGGTTCAAGTTCCGTCGGATGTGTGAGATTTTTGAACTGTCTATAAAAAATAAAAAAACGAGAAGAAACCTTGATCGATACATTTTTGTTTTTTTATCCAACTGAGCGAGACAGAGGGTTATGTTTTTCGAGTATATGTATGTTCGTATGTACATAATTAAAATTGCATAGGCATTGTGCATAATTTCTCACGAGAAAAGATACACTCAACAGAATATCAAGCATAGCGAAAGCGTGAGTTACAATACGAAAATAGCTTTTATGCACTCTCGTATTTGTTTATCTTTTAATATAATATATAACAAGTATACTTATATATACTTACTTGTTATTTATTGTACTGTGCAAAAACGTTTATTGATTAATTGTAATCTAAAATTGGCAAATTATTGGACGAACGGATGATTTGTCTCCTCTATGCTATTTTTATTTATGCCTATAGCGGTTGTTCATTATTTCACTAACCATTACCTGCACGGAATACGATTTGACGACGTGAAGTCAATGATATTGTGTTACAACATAATCATCGACTTGCTTCATCTTCTGCTAAAATGAAAAATGTTATCTCTATACTATATATGACCTCTGTACAGAGGTCGTTGATCTTTTATAAAGTAGTGTAAACAATGCGCCAAGTAGTTTTCTTTTAAATTACGGCATTAGGTCCGGAACCCTACTTTAAGCGTATCTCGACAGTAAGCACGGTCAGTCGGTCATGGCGGCGTATTCTTTTTACATTTAGTAATAATATAGTATTTCGTGGATAAAACTAAAACACAGTTTAAATTCTGTCTAAAATATTAAAGTACTAAAGTTATATATAGGTCATTAATATCTTATGATGAAATCGTTCATTGCGAAAATCGACTTTAAACACTTTTATATCTGACTACCTAAGAATGTAAGTAAATTTTGCTCGGCTTTATCTCTATCTTTAATGTAATCTCCCATTACTAAGTATCTTAACCGATTTTGTTTATGCCATTAACTCATTAGATGATTTTTCTGCGTAAATATCAAAAGCTACATAATAGCTGATCGAGAGATTTGTTATTATTTAACTCGTTTATTCATCACATTCAATCAGGTGGTACGCGCTTCTTAAAACGTTTAGTTACTAAAATAATCATAATAATAATATTCAACAGCACCCAGACTATTTCAAGTGGCAATTACCAAGGTCTTTCCACCCAACGTCTCAGCTACTCTTAAGTCCACTTAAATTTTGAAGTTTGATTTTACATTCGCTTTGCCGTAACTTCGTTGATGGTTTTTCGAATACTAATAAGGGGGGTGTCTTCAGCTTACAAAGTTACAATGCGGTAATTATTCCGTGAAACATTATGCAAGGTAATGTTTAAAATAAACAGTATTATTTTCTTTGAAATTCAAATTAACATAAGTTATTACGGGGTAACTCCGTTCGGGTTTCCGGGTCGTTTTTCAGGCAACCAATCTTATTTTGGTCTCCGTAATTTAAACTTCCCGATTTACAAAAGAAATAAATTAGGGCATGAATGTGTCGTAGATACAGCCGTGTGATTGATGTGGATGCGGTTGTCTGTAATGTACGTTGAAGCGATCTCAAAATGGTGACACTTTCACCTCCGCTGCGCGCTTTGCATCACAGTCCTTATTCAAAGTAATGTATCCTTTGATACTTTAGCTATCGGACAAATTTTGGATGAAAATGGTAAAAGTGTACAACACCAAACTGTATTTCTTAATTTTGCTATTATTATTGTTCTAAATAGTCTCTTATAATGGAAGAGATGATGTATTCAAGAAAGTATAAGCCAGAAGATTGCATTGTCGAGAATTCCTCCCTTCCGATAATTGAACAAATAAATAACGTATAGGTACTAAAACTTATTGTTAATAAAAACATCCGTAGCAAAAGTACGTATACTCAATATCCGATGATGCTAAAAGAGGGCTATGAATTTAATGTCTCTGTGTTTGTAGTTTCTTTAATTAATTTAGTTTTTTACTACTATTAATAGTAATCTGCTTTATTTATTCATTTACAATTTCTTTCTTAAATTTTATTTCTTATTGAGGAGTAGTACTGTATTTAAGAACCAAAGGCTATGGTTCTTAAATACAGTAACTACTAGCACAGAGCTAAATAATTCACAATGTGTCAGTACTACTACTTTCTATCATGCAAAATAAATTTTAATTATTATTTATTTATTATAGGTATACGCATTCTCTCATTTAGTCTAGTCAACAAACTATGATGAGACTGAGGAACTACTATGCATACCTACTTTCAATAAAATGCATACAGTTACAATTATATATTTATTCCTTTAAATTGCAGAATACCTAGCATACCTAAACGATGGTATGTAAAATTAGAGATATTCAATTTGAATAAAAGATATAAATAAACACGCTTATTCAGAAAATTACTAGTGTCTTCTGTAAGCCTGTCTAAAGTATGCCGCCGACATCGAATCTGTCCTGGCTTAGCCAAGATTACCTTGTCTCCATGTCGAGGAATAAAGTAAGTACATACAAAGCCATGATTGGATTGTAGCTTAACAAACAGTTTTTCCTTAAACTCCTCAATTTCTTATACTATCGGTTACCAAGGCAATTTGTGAAAACTAGTTACCAAGCTTAAAAATAAATAAGTTTCGGATTTTTTGAAGATTGGATTTTTAAGCTCATGTGAATCGTCGTTAAAAATTGTACACATGTTTTGTTTGACTTTCAATTCCAATTAAACAATAAAAAAATACAATAATATCATATTACCTTCATAGCGTAATTTTACTTAGTAGTGGTTTTTAATCATAATTTTAAATGTTTTCAGATCCGCAAAATACCAAGCTCTCGTGAATAGACTTCTCAAATCTTGCAAACGCCGAGATCGAAGATTGGTGCAAGATTGGATTTTCTACTCTACTAGGTTCTCATTCAATCATTGGCTGATCCATAGAAATACTTTGTACAATTGTACATTTTATTTTCCAAAATTATTTACAGTAAAAGTTGTAGTAGCAAGCAGTAGTAGTAGTATACTCAAGTCGAAAGTTTACGACCAGTGATGACAAATGGCATTGAAACGTGGTCTTACTATGGGCCTTATAAGGAAGCTCAAAGTCACGTAACGAGCTATGAAGAGGGCTATGTTCGGGGTATCTCTGCGAGATCGTATCAGAAACGAAGAGATCCGTAGACGTACGAAAGTCGCCAACTTTCGTACGTCTAAGGATCTCTTACACAGCGGATTAGCAATTTAAAGTGGCAGTGGGCAGGTTTTACGTGCTATGTGCACGTAAAACTGACGGCCGATGGGGCTGAACAGTTCTCGAATTGAGACCACGAACTGATAAGCGCAGCGTAGGAAGACCAGCCATAAGGTGGACAGAAGATATCATACAAGTGGCAGGAAGACGCTGGATGGAGGCCGCTTCCAACCGGTCTTTTTGGAAATCCATGGGGAGGCATATGTCCATCAGTGGACTTCTTGTGGCTGAGATGATGTAGATGATTTACAGTAAACTTAATTCTCCAGTTTAGGTTAGACATAATACCTGTGGTAAATTAAACACAATACCTAATTACTAGTCTTGATTCACCTCACCCAAGTGATTTATAATAGATAGCGTACTCTAGTACTTAATAGCTTGAGAGGGTTAAATTACTTTACACAATGATTTATAAGGTTTTTCGTGATTTTTATTTCACAAATAAATTAATTTAACTTATTTAATGTGTTTATTACCCGACTGCGCAAAAAGAAGGGTTAAATTATATTATTTTAAGAGATTTTGTACTGTCATTAGTCGCAAAACCAGATATGCATTGAATTTGTTAAAGTTGCTTAGTTTTAGGCACACTACTTTTAAAAAAACCGGACAAGGCGAGTCTGACTCGCCCACCGAGGGTTCCGTAGGTACAAACTAGTAGACAAAAGGGGGAAAATATATATTTTTATATATTTTCCTTCATAAATCGAAAAATATAATTCGTAAAAATATTTAAAAACCTGTTTTAACTAATACTAATTAAGCTCTTTCATGTGATACCCCACATGATACGGTTAATTCACTTTAAAATTTCAACCCTCATTCTTTGCATAACGACACATTTTTTTGTGATTAAATTAAAAATGTTCGGGTTTCGGATTTTTTCCTATATGTGTACTCTAACACAATGCTTCTTGCCAAATTTCAGAGTTCTAGGTCAACGGGAAGTACCCCATAGGTTTTGATTTCTCTGTGAGTGTCGAAATGTGCATTTTTAAGACATATTCGGCTGTAACTTTATTTTCGAAAACTGAGAAATTTTATTTTTCTTTCTGCAGCAAGATACTATGGATCTGCGTATATGGTTTTAATTTCAATTCGATACCTTTACGCGTTTCCGAGATATAGGTCTTGACACCCGGACGGACGGACAGACGGACAACAAAGTGATCCTATAAGGGTTCCGTTTTTTCCTATTGAGGTACGGAACCCTAAAAATCAACTCATGTGACTGTACATAGTACAGGTTTAATTCAATTAATTCACCATTAGTGACATTACAAAAAGAAAAACCTGCAGTAACATAAATTTAAAGGGCAAATTTAAAGACCTCAAAAGGCGCAAATATAGTGCGCTCGATAGTGGATATATATTTGAGCCTTTTGGGGTTGAAACTTTAGGACCATGGGGACCAGCAGCAAAAAATATATAGAGAGCTCTCGTCTCGTCTGATCGACGCAACATGTGACCAAAATGCTGGCTTCTACTTTGCTCAAAGAGTAGGTATCACTATACAACGAGGTAATGTGGCCAGCATCCTGGGAACAATGCCCGCCGCTATCGGTCTTTTAGA
Organism: Lycia hirtaria; assembly: GCA_947563715.1. Classification (NCBI taxonomy): domain Eukaryota; kingdom Metazoa; phylum Arthropoda; class Insecta; order Lepidoptera; family Geometridae; genus Lycia; species Lycia hirtaria. The sequence goes on along the minus strand of OX387377.1, from coordinate 40,993,030 downwards.
GTAATTTTTGTTTTATTTTTATTCATGTGTGTGTGTATATATTATATCTTTATATTCTAATTTAAAGGGTAAAAAGATATAAGTGTTATCTGAATACAATTACAATTAGTTATCCTCATTGGAACTGATTCTGAACTAAAGATCAATATTAAGGATAACTTGCGGTTATTTATGTGATAGCAGCGCATTAACTGCAAAGGTTGTCGTATTACCTATATGTATGACATATAATAGAATATGCGGAGCACGTGATTAAGACACTGAAATTTGGTCGCTTTTCTGATTTACATGCATAATAACTCCGCATAAATGAGAAAGCCATGACAACGTAATGAATAAACCACGGCAATCAAGTTACCGTGATGCGCTGTGAAGGTTGTTCTGCTACTAATTGGATGGGGTCATATTGTGGTGAAATGCCAGTGTTAGATAACAACCCTTAACAAATAACTAACTGCGTATAAGCTTGGGTAGTAATTTACTAGTTTCATATATTTGTGGTTAGATGTATATCCCATGTATTGGGATTTAATTGTGATAGAAACAAACTTTAAGAGATTTGCGAATGGAGCTTGGTATTCCGTTCACGCATTATCACATTTTGAATTTATAAACTGACTTATTGTACCTACTTCATAATCATCAACATTATCATTTTGAGCCTGTTATTATTACACTGTTGCCCACTGTTGATTATTACAGCCCTATAACTGAAATTGTCGTTATATCGGTCCTGTACTAATATTGTCCAGATTCGACCGTAGTTAATTAAAAAAACTGTACGTATTATATTACACGTGTGTCATACATAAAATCCATTTTGACCAGCCTCATAGTTCGGTTAGTAGTATACCTGCCTCGTAGGGTGGGTTCGATCCCCATCCAGTGATTAAATATTCGTGTGATGAACAATGGACGTTTGATTTGTATCTAGGTGTTTCTATGTATCATGAGTATGTAATTATGTACAAATAAAAACCGGACAAGTGCAAGTCAGACTCGCCCACCGAGGGTTCCGTACAAACTGGTAGATAAAAGAGAGAAATCATATTTTTTTTTATATTTTCCTTCATAATCCGAAAAATATACATTGTAAAAATATTTAAAAACCTGTTATAGCTTATGCTAATGAAGCTCTTTCATATGATACCCCACATGATACGGTTAATTCACTTTAAAATTTGGACCCTCATGCCTTGCATAAAGACACATTTTATTGTGATTAATTTAAAAAATACAGTTTTAGGATTTTTTCCTATATGTGTACTATACAATGCTTCCTACCAAATTCCATAGTTCTAGGTCAACGGGAAGTACCCCATAGGTTTTGATTCCCTTGTGAGTGTCGAACGTCCGTTTTTACGACATATTCGGCTGTAACTTTTTTTCACAAAAACTGAGAAATTTTATTTTCTTTCTGCAGCAAGAGATTATGAATCTGCGTATATGGTTTAAATTTCAACTCGATACCTTCACGCGTTCCCGAGATAAAGGTCTTGACACCCGGATGGACGGACAGACGGACAGACAGACGGACAGACAGACGGACAACAAAGTGATCCTATAAGGGTTCCGTTTTTTCCATTTGAGGTACAGAACCCTAAAAAAGTATTCTATCAGCTATCTAGTTCTCACAGCTTTGCTTAGTTTGGGGCTAAATAGTGCCGTGTGAAAAATTTCTTACAATATTTATTTATTTTCAACGTTTCATACAGAAAAGTAGAATTTAATTTTTTTCTCCCTCCACTAGAGTTGAATTTTATGAATCGAAATGGAATTTTCAAATGGGCCGAACCATATGTAATTATTCATTCGAGCTACTTAGAATTCTAAATCAAAACTACTGATATTTTTGTGGCAGTGCCCTCTTTTGATTAAAATTTGACAGATTTAGAACACTTAAATGTGACAGTAAAGATAATGCAAGCAATATTTTACATCTAAACGCATCATCGCATAAGCCATGGTCTGATTCCATATCACTGCAAGTCAATACGAGTAATTACATCCTACCCTCTTAAGCAGTGAAACGTAAATTTATCATCTCTTTGCTCTTATGGGAGCTCGTAACCTAGTACCCTCTCGCTATCATCTAACCCTCTAAACACAGTCAAATGTGCCGTCAAACGACCTTATTGGTCTTTGACGCTCTGCCTACCCCATAAGGGAAAACAGGCGCGACTTTTTATAATAGCCCTTTCGAATTTTAGATGGTTTTGAAACTCAAAATTAAGAACTACCAGATCGATACGAATGAATACGAAAAATTCAACAGCTTTTGTTATGTTCCACCTTACATTCCCATTCACGTCGTTATTAATAAAATGGACTACAAAACGTACGTCAATTATTTTCTCTATAAAATACGAGCCTGAAAATAAAAGCCGATCTCAAAAAGCAACTTATTACGGGGCAAGTTTATTATCAGAGGAAAGTAATGAGACTGTTTTATATTTAAATCCTTCGGGAGTAAGCAAAATGATCCCGATTTTTTACACTTTGGGATCGTCAGATACAATTTGTTATCGTTTTTAGGGTTCTATAACCTCAAAAGGAAAACACTGAACCGTTTTAATATAATCACCTCTACATGGATGAATATTTTATGCGTTTTCTTTAATTTTCTAAAGTATGGCCCCACTGTTATAAGAGGGGTCATTGTGTTAATCGACGCGTTCTCGACAAATCATAGCTTGTGGTACTTGTGTACTATAAGCTATGATTTGTGGTAAAACGTCTTAGTAAATCCAGTATGTCTTTATTATAACCTAACTTTTACATATTATATTTTCTTTTTTGAAATAAAAAGACAAAAAACGTCATGTTTTTAGTTATCGATAGTTTTAATTGTATGATAAAATCATCAAAATTGAATATCATTTAGAGATAGTAGCAGGCTATTTTGTTGTTTATGAAATATTACGTTAGTAAAGTATGACACAACTCAGAAGTTATATCAATGTATTTAATCGATCGATATAATATCTCCGTTTTACTCTACGCTACTTTACGCAATTTCTAGAGAAATTCTCACCTCGTTTCAGAAGCAAGTGATAATTTTACATAGGCGTCTTCTTAGTTGTGTCAACATGTACTGCCGAAAATCAGCACTTTATAACACTTTTAAAGAAGTAGAATCTGCAATTGTCTAGATTTAACTTTTAAGAACAATGTTTAGGTCTCCAAAGTGGTTCATTACCGAAATAGTAACAATAGTAGGAACATTTTAAGTAACTCATTCTATTACCTAAAGTGGCGGACAGAGCCCCCAATAATGCGTTTCGGGACCACGTTGTATCGCCTATTGACTTATAAAGCGGTAATTGCAATTGAATTGGTACTTTTCTGATCAGTGGTTGGTCCCTAGTTAAAATAGCACAAATTTTACAACCAGTTACGTCGAGAATAATGGATCTTCTTTAATGTTAAGTATGTTCTCAAAAATGGACAGATATTTTTAAAGTAAAAGTATGGATTGAGTAGAAATCTTTGACTATAGTTTGCATTGACTGGCCTTGTGGCTCAGTTGGTAGTGTGTCTACGTCTACCTGAACTGAAAGGTCGTGGGTTCAATCCCCAACCAAAGCAAACATTTGTGTGATGACCATGGATGTTTGTTCTATGTCTGGGTGTTTCTATGTATCATATGTATATATTTCAAAAAAAAAAAAAAAAGTATACATGTATTCTATCAGCCATCTAGTTCCATATTACAAGCTTTGCTTAGTTTGGGCTAGATGGTGTTGTGTGAAATGTTCACAAATATTTATTTATTTATTATTGGATGGTCTTTTGAAAGGTACAACGTATATAGGTATACGCGTTATTGCAAAAATCTTAAAAACAGTTGAATTCATTTTGTTGGGGATCAGTTAATATTTTCTATGAAAAGCTGTTTTTAAGGTTCCGTACCTCAAAAGGAAAAAACGGAACCCTTATTGGATCACTTTGTTGTCTGTCTGTCTGTCCGTCCATCCGGGTGTCAAGACCTGTATTTCAGGAACGCGTGAAGGTATCGTGTTGAAATTAAAACCATATACCTAGATCCATAGTCTCTTGTTGCAGAAAGAAAAAACAAATTTCTCAGTTATATGAAAGAGGTTAATTAGCATAAGCTAAAACAGGTTTTTAAATATTTTTACGATGTATATTTTTCGATTCAAAAAGGAAAATTAAAAAAAAAAGTTTTTTTATATTTTCCTTCATAAATCTCCCCCTTTTATCTACTAGTTTTTAAGGAACCCTCGGTAGGCGAGTCTGACCCGCTCTTGGTTTTTTAGTGCCTAAAAGTTTAGTTCTAATAAGTACAATGGTGCAAAATTACCTCCATTGAGCTTAGTACAGGTCACGGTAATAACTCTGTATAAGTTGAATCAAAATAAGTAAGAGTGCCTTATTTCATCGTTAGTATAGAGAGGTCTTCAAAACAATAATTGTAATTATTAGATAAGTAATTATTAGTAGATTCCAGCTATACGTGTTAAATACAATAAGAAAAAGCCCTCATTGCTAAAATCAATCTCAAAATGTCCACTTTTATGTAACGCTAACGACGTTGTTAAAAGCAATTTGTTATCAGATTTAGAAACTAAATATTCAAGAGGTTCGTTAGTCTTTCAGGATTAACAAAACAAACGGCCACTAATCCAGACAAATGTTGAAAAATTACGACAGCGGTAAACCCAACCCGAACGAAACGCTTTAGTATCACTTTTATTGCAAAACCTTATAAATTGTGGAATTCGCTACCTTAGTGGGATTTTACCGTTGATATAACTTGAGTGTATTTAAGTCACGAGTATATACATTTTTCGAGGTACACAGGCTACACTATGGGCCGCAGCGTCACTTAACGTCAGGCGAATTTTAGATTGCAGCTTTTATTTGTCAGCAAATCTATAGATTTGGGTACCCCAAAAGATATAGGGAATATTTATGGGTATAGATTTGGGGATTTGGGTTGGGGATTTTGGGACCCATCGGTAGTTCACAAAGCATAATAACTTTTTGACTATTATCAGTGATCATTAGTGACCATCGAAATGTGGGATCGTTGGCAGTACATACGAGTATAAGCAGTTCATATTTTAGGAAATTAAAATAAGTTGAGTGTGATGTGGTGATTCCTGCTCCCTTACGCACGGAAGCTTAAAAACAACTGTAAATTTCATCTCAGGTATGGAACAGTAAAATTTGTCCGTAAAACCGTGTTGAGGGCGTTGTCCACACTTGGCGCAAGGGGAACTTTTAGGTCAAGAGTCTTTAGGTGGTGCTCTGCGACGTGCAACTCGCATGTAAACAGCTCAATTCGATTAGTGCAGTTCGCCCCAACGAGAGAAATAGCCTTTGTTTTTATACAAACAGGCACATTTCAGAAACTTGGGTTACCCTAAATGCATTTTTTCTGGGTTCTAACTAGTAGTACCTTGATACATTCTGTTGATAGCGTTTATAATCATTAATTTTAATTAATCTTATGTAAATTATATCAATTAATTTTTTTTTTATGTGTAGATATTGGCAACAAGCCAATTAGTTTCGGCTTTTGAATAACATTACCAGGAAAGCTTCTGAAATTAGTTTAACATTTAAATAAATCTATATGTAGAAACTTCTTAGACTTTCTCGCTTTTCTTGATTTAATAAAATATACATGAGACAAAATTTACAAGAACTTGATATTTATTGGATGTGAGTCTTACAAAAGGTGAAGGATATAATATGAATACTAAGTACCTAGTACACGTTGAAACTCAAGCTAATTTGGGCTACAAGTCTGGCTACCGTGTGAAGGCAATACACTGTAAGTCGAAAAAACGTGTTTTGAGAAAATGGCCGATTAAAGTTTTTTGGGTTTAATTTGATTATTCTTTCTTGTAATGACTTTTAAGAATATTGTTTGATATTGCCTTAAAGGTATTTTTGATATCTATTTAGCCATCTAGTATTTACTCTAATATTTTGAACAGTAAATAAAATAAAATCAAAAAACTGAGTCCCATATTAGAGTTCCTACAATAATTAATAGATAATGTTACTATTTTTGTGGCAAAACATTGATTCAAATCATTGTGAGACTTTAGCATGAGTTTGTTACGAAACCCGCGCATTTGTTATGTAAAAAAAACTCTATAAAACAGTTAAATCATACGAACAACAGCACCATGTTCCCGTCGCAAGTGCAGCGTGATCTATCTAATAATTCAGAGTTCCGTCCCCGCGCGCGCGCACAACGATCGCGACGTGATCGCGACCGAATATGACTAGCCACTGTTATCTGAGCTCCCGACAAACGAATGCGCTGTCGCTTGGCGATCGCAGCGCGCGTGTCTTCAAACGTTGGTTTCTTTGACACCGTATAACTTTCGCGCGCATTGTTTTGTTTTAGCAATACACGGTATGTTTTGTTGCCGTGTTTTGGAATAATAAACCGTGATTTTCTGTCGAATACAGTGTTGTTTAAAACTTAATATATCAGTGTAGATAAAGGTTAGTAGAAAAATAATAATATAGGGGTTAGAAAAGACCACAAGAAAGTTAATGGGCCCTGTTAACCCAAAACACTGTAACTTAAGTTACAGTGTTTTGCCTATACACGGTAGCTGGACTCTGATGCGTATTGTCTATACAAAGGTTACACGAATTATTTGAGTATCAACTTAATTCTGTTTGATTGTTAATTAGCGTTGTGTGAAAATGTCCACTAATAATATTTATTTATATCGTTGATTATTTTAACAAATAAAATGCAAGATGAGCAACACACTCTTTTATTATTTGAGTATTAACTTAATTCTGCTTTGATTGTATAATAGCGTTGTGTGAAAACGTCCACTAATATTATTTATTTATATCGTTGATTATTTTAACAACTAAAATGCAAGACGAGCAGCACACACAACAAAGTGACAAGATAATCAAAACACTCCCTTTTCACAAGGTCATGATAATGATGATAAAGTCTAACCTATATCCATCTTCAGGTTCTTCGCTAAATCTATATCAAATTTCAATTAAGCTGGTTAGTTGTGAAAAGGTTACAAACATACACATATATAGAGGGTCACAAATACAATAACTTTCGCATTTATTGCCCGAAACCTAACCATCATATTTATACTCCGCCAAATGTGACCGTATGCGATACCGTTGAACTGAGATAAGCCCCCGTTAAATTACCAGAGTGGTGTGCCCCCCCCCCCCCCCCCCCGAAATCCTGGCCATTATCAAAAATCCTTCCAGGCTTCAATAATTTTATAAAATGCTTCAAAAAGTTTCGCCGCGAGCGAATACATATTTTTTTTTTTTTTCAGCCCTGTTTTTTCAAACTGTCCCACTGCTGGGAACGGGCCATCTTCTCATTGTGAGAAGGGTTAGGCCATAGTCTGCCACGCTGGCCAAGTGCGGATTGGCAGACTTCACACATCTTCAAGATCATTGAGAACTCTCAGACATGTAGGTTTCCTCACGATGTTTTCCTTCACCGTTTGAAGTTGGCGGCAATCAACAATACGCACATAACTTCGAAAAGACAGAGGTGCGTGCCGTAGGATTCGAACCCAGGACCTGCGGATCGCAAGTCAGACGGTAATACATATTAGTAAGAATTAATGCAATGCTAAGACTTGCGTGTGCTCGGACATTACAATAATAAAAACAAAACGAATAATTATTATTTGAAAAACTGAAATAAATCAAAATACTCAAACTCTCTAATAATTCAAAATACGCAATTTCGTTTACTTGGATGACAATTTTCTAGTTATTTTGTTTTAAAAATCAAAATATCAAACCGATTTAGATAAAAAAATTAAGCGACCACCTCTGAACATAACTTTATTATATATTACCTACTAAGCAAAAAAAATATCATCAAAATCAAGTCATAATTGGTGAAGTAATCGCTGAACAAACATACAGTCGAATTGAAAACGGCTTTTCGGTAGTCGGTTAAAAAGGTGTACTTCAATGCATATAAAAAGTAGTAATGTAAGTTTGAGATAGTGCTTCGTAAGTTGCTCGACGCAACGCCACGTAGAAGTTCATATTATTAACATAGAGTAAATGACAAGAGTTATTAAACGTACCTAGTTAGCTCTGAGTACCATAAAGTCATTTGCATATCCTAAGTTATGTGAGATAAAGTCAGACTTAGGGTGACATTATACATTATAGACGCGAAATAATTATAAACCTTTTAGCTTAAGTGAATTATCACTTATGGTTTGACCTTTGCTCTATCGAGTCATAGATAATATACCTATAGGTAATATATAGTTAAAGGATTTTTCTCTAAATATTTTATGTTTGCCGGTCAATGCTCCATGTTGTAAGTGTACAATTACTATATATTAGAAAAAAAAGTTAAAACAATAATATAACGTCTGATCTCGTCAAAATAAATAACAATATAATAATAGTATTGTTATTCTTAAATATATTTCTAAGTAAAATAATAAAAAATCCGTATATTTTTTACCGATTTCCAAAAAGAAGGCGGTTCTCAATTCGAGTATGTTTTTTTTTTCTATTTTGTTCAGCAATTACTCCACTAATTATAAATTGTTTTTGATGTTTTTTTTTTGTTTAGTAAGTAATATTTTGGAGGTAGTCCAGAGTCCTATACATATAAATATTATCAAAATTGGTTCAGTGCTTTAGTTTTTATAACAAAATAACTGAAAAAAATGTCATCCAAGTAAACGAACTGCGTATTTTGAAGTCGAGTTATTCAGTAATTTAAACTATAATTACGAACATTATTATTTCTCATCTACGAGATTGGGATAGCATCGGCTTACGTTAATGTAAGCCATACCCTTCCACCTAGAGCGTAATGATGTTAGACAAACAAAAGTTAGTGTTCACCTCTAGTATGTACGTACATTAAAGTCGTAGGTATGTTAAAATAAAACTTACTACAGCAAAATAGTTATGTTTATAGATGTAAGTCTAAGTGGTTGACAGCTCCCGTGATCAAAGATGTCTAAGTTTGGAGTAGTACCTTACTGACTCTCAAGGGAGACTGACAAAATGTAGTAGGTATGTGATGTTTTGGCCTGTCTCAGAGTGGAAATAAAACTAAATAGCTAAGAATTTGTCTTGTATATTGGATTAAATATCTATGAATTTGTCTCGTACACTGGATTAAATATCTATGAATTTGTCTCGTACACTGGATTAAATATCTATGAATTTGTCTCGTACACTGGATTAAATATCTATGAATTTGTCTCGTATATTGGATTAAATATCTATGAATTTGTCTCGTACACTGGATTAAATATCTATGAATTTGTCTTGTATATTGGATTAAATATCTATGAATTTGTCTCGTACACTGGATTAAATATCTATGAATTTGTCTCGTATGTTGGATTAAATATCTATGAATTTGTCTCGTATATTGGATTAAATATCTATGAATTTGTCTCGTACACTGGATTAAATATCTATGAATTTGTCTCGTATATTGGATTAAATATCTATGAATTTGTCTCGTACACTGGATTAAATATCTATGAATTTGTCTCGTACACTGGATTAAATATCTATGAATTTGTCTCGTACACTGGATTAAATATCTATGAATTTGTCTCGTATATTGGATTAAATATCTATGAATTTGTCTCGTATATTGGATTAAATATCTATGAATTTGTCTCGTACACTGGATTAAATATCTATGAATTTGTCTCGTACACTGGATTAAATATCTATGAATTTGTCTCGTACATTGGATTAAATATCTATGAATTTGTCTCGTACACTGAGAGTTCCACCTTCTCATTCGGTTCAACAACTCTGGCACTATGGCTAAGTAACAAATAAAATGCTATTTATACGCAATGAGACTTTATATGTAGAGGTCATACTTGAATATGAAGTAAAAGCATAGAAAACCTCAGTTCTCAGCACTTTCGAGGATAAGACACAGCTATAAGGCTTTAGCCTTATAGTATTATCCTTATATTATAATCTTGACGTTGCATTTACTAAACACACATGATGGCATAGTCACTATTCATAAGTCTCGGCACTAGTGTCTAACAGCTTTGCCCGACGTGTCGTAACTGAAGACAAGTCGGGCGATCAACTTACTTGACTTGACTTGGCTTTCACGCATAGCCGGGGAAAAACTAGCTACGTATAAAACATCATTTTTAGACATTTAATCTGTTGGTATCATCATCATTATTATCACAACATAAGAAGTCCCTTTTTGGACATAGGTCTCATCCATGGATTTCCAAAAAGACCTGATGGAATTGGCTTGTATCCAGATTTATGTCTCCACTCGAGAATATTTCGGCCCCATCGGTCATCAGTTCTAGTTGCTATGTAACCTGCCTTCTGCCACTTTAACTTGCTAGTCCGTGTAGTATGTCGGTGATTTTCGTGCGTCTACGGATCTCTTTATTTCTGATTCGATCTCGCAGAATGATCTGTTAACAAATCTACCGTAATGTTATTCTTTACAGTTTAAAAGATATAAACGATATCGTAGATTAGATGTGCAAATGAATGTCGCAAAATATGTAAATCGTAAAAATACAGACTGGCCTTGAAAAAACCTTAACCCGAATAGTGTCCACGTACAGTATAGCTTCCGATATATCTAACAAATAGCAAATAATGTGGCGGACACACAACCTACGGAATACTATACCAGCCTATTGGTCGCAGTACGTGACTAGCCTCTCTAACCGGATATTTGTCTCTGGCAGTCTTGGGAACAATTTGTAAAAACTGTAGACAATGCGAGAAAAGTAGCCCGATTCACTGAAAAGATTTAAGTCTCGAGTCCTGGGATTTATAGCGTAATAGAGATTTATTTCAGAATTTTCTTATATCTTTAAATCCTCAACAAGAATGTTTAATTTATAAATGTTGATTTTAATTTTCTGGAGAAATGCCTTTATTTACAATTAATATACAAACTACACTTAACTATTAAACAAAATAGCAATCGGATTATTCATTATTTTCCACCGATTAAGGACTGTAGATAATTTTAATGATGAAAGATACTATCGGTTGGGAAGTTTAAACTGGTATGTTAGAAGTATTGTCAGGGCCGGGTTTAGGGCAGGACAGGCGGGGCCAATAACCTGGGACCTTCACAAGAGAAGGGCCCCCATAATAGAGACAAAAATACAAATCAATGGCGCTGGTTTGAAAAAAATTATTCGGATAATAATTAGGAGCCTCTATACCTTCCGTTGCCCCAGGGCCTCCATACCTGCAAATCCGGCCCTGAGTATTGTCATATTAAATGGCAATTCTCATGCGTTGGGCTAGAAATTTGAGCAATTTATTAAGGGTTATGCATCGAGTCGATCATGCGCTTACCTACATATTTTTTAGAAAATGAGATGATTCCCGTCCCGTCCTCACCGTTCCAACAATTTGAAAGTGATTTGATTGCATATTTTGTCTTTTAGTGTTATTATATTTTAGGTACCTAAGTCAAGAAAATCAGTTATGTTTTTGACGTAAATTTATTTTTATTTATCTAGTAGTCTGCTCCATAGGTTCATCAAAAATATTATTATTTATGATGAAAAGTGGAATGGCAAAATAAACCATTATTTATTAAAATATAAGAGATACACCCTATACGAATAAGGTGGATCTTATTGTAAAATAATAAATTATACCAGAAAAAAAACTTAAACATTAAACATACACAAACACACACAAAAATATAAACATTCAAGACAGAGCAGTTAAAAATTAAAAGCACTCTTCGAGTCAATAGGCTTTCCCTCGGGACGCGCCGCGCCGCCGCTTGGTTCGGACAATATTGACAAAGACCATCTAAAAACAAAGAAGAGACCTCTCATACATTTGGCACTCAGCCAAAACATCTAATAGAAGTCAAGTACATCTTTTTCTGCATAAGATGCAAGCTTTAAGCACTCGGCGCTTTTAATTATTTTAGCACTTTGAAGCAACAAATTATTTTTACAGTCAGAAAGTTTAAAAGTCTGTCTGAAACAAAAACATTTTAAATTAACAGTTTTGCATGGCATAAGCTTCATCCTACTTTTTTTAGAGAAATACGAAATAATTAGCAAGTTCTGTTTGGCTTTGTGCCTACTTTTAAGTGTTTAAAAGTGTGAAACAACCCCCTACCTGGGGGTAGGGGGTTGTTTCGCTTAGAAAGTATCTAAGTAGGTAATTGGTAGACACTGCACACACTGCACTCTCTAGCCCTATTTCTTTTACTTTAAGTTCTAGAGAGTTGATAGAATACGTATATACTTTTTTGTACATGTGTTACATAGAAACACCCAGACACAAAAAAAAAATGTCCTGGAAAGGGATCAAACCCACGACTAACAAAAAAAAAGCAAAGAAAGAAAGATAGGCATACTACCAAATGCGAGGCCTATTAAATTTAAGTTGACGTATAAAGTCAATCTATAAATTAAAATTCTATTTGCGTTTATTTTGGGACCGGTGTGGGTGGGTAAATTTCAACATATACATCCATACATAAAATACGCCTGTTTTCCATTACGGCCTTAAGGCCGTTTGAGGCCACACTTGACCGTACCTAGAGGATTAAATTGAGAGGAGAGGGTATTAGATGGTTAGAAGGAATAAGAGGGTAGAGTGTAATGATGGCTTGCAGTGACATATTTAAAACGCATGAAGCTTCAATAGCAATAAAAGTTAAAAGTTATAATTAATAAAAGTTCAATGACCGCTAAAGCACAAATACAGCGACAACTAAAATAAAAGCTTCTTATAAATTGATAGACTATCAAAGTAAACTACTTTGATATGCAAATATACATATTTTGTATGTATAAATTATATCTTCATGAGATATTTTCAAACGTAAACTAGAATGAATAAGTCGATAAGTCCTCGTAATGTCAAGGGAAAAACGCGATGAAAAACAGAGGCAATTTTATCAAATTGTCGTAGCCTATGAATAAGTCAAACTTTGGGGGAATATTATACCGTAGTTTTTTGTCTAGCACCGGAAATTATTTAATGAAACTATTGCTAAATAAATGCTATTATAATGTTGTCAATTTTCTAAATGATTATGAATCTTCATATTTTGTAAATACCTAATTTATATTACTTACAAATTTTTAACACATTATTAAGAGTCCGTAGTACGACCATCGCCCGTCTCACTCGCGCATACCCACTTTTTAGGGTTCCATAGTAAACAAAGAACCCTCATAGTTTCGCCATGTGAATCCGTCCGTCTGTCCGCGGCCTAGCGCAAAAACTGTAAGTACTAGAAAGCTGTAATTTCATAAGATTATACATAATTATACCGCCAATGAAACTGTAGAATAAAATCTTGAAAAAAAAATATTTGAGGTACGTCCCCTATACGTAAAGTGGGGATGAATATTTTTTTCTCATCCACCACATGGAGTGGGGATCGTTGAATAGGTAATCACCCCCCCCCTCCTCTATCGGCTAAACGGTTGACCCTGGAGATACAAAAAAAAAACAGTCTAGTAGAATATATAATGAAATTAAAAGGAAAACTATCACGGCTAAGTAGGTTCTACAAGTTATCGAGTTTTACTCAACGCGTGGCACGACAGCACTTGGCCATTTATTGAAGATGACTGCATGAACTTATGAAAGAATCGTCGTTTGTTAAACTAGAAAACAACATCACAAATATTCGACAAAAATTTCAGTACTTGACCCTGGTCTACCATAGTAGGCCACGCGTGTATTGCAGTGTTAAAGAAGGGATACTGGGAGGATGAGGTCATGCCCCTCACACATGAAGAACACGACTAACTGAGAGAGTGGAGACTTTTATAAAATTAGAAAAAAATGCATCGTCTACATCATCTAGCTTAACAACATTTTTAAATAAAAACTACGGGTCACTCACGTCTGTTTTGAGCCGAAATATCCGACTATAGTTTCAACCGCATTCGGCGGTCTTTTTCAAAGGAGCAGCACACACGTCACTCTCGGTCGGTGACGCGCCTTGCACTGCGACGTGCCGCTCGTGCCGCACGTGATGCCATCGGTTGCAAAAGGGTTAGGGTCAGACGTGAGTGACCCGTAGTTTTTAATTAAAAATGTGTGAAAACCACGTTAATTTCCATAGTAAAATAGCTTAACTACATTAAAGATTTTATAAATTTAACCCTATTTAAATTTTTTTTCTGTTAAGAAACCTCTGATACAAAACTCTCTACAAGGTAGCAACTAAGTCAGCCATTCCATACATCGATAAAGATATCAACAAAATGAAATATTACTAATTCGCTAATATTATTTCACATTTATTCGTATGTATGTAGGTCAGAAATATTCAGAAACGAGGTCAGTGGTAAGTCTAGAAGGGTGAAACGTAACTTGGAAGTGTTGCTATTACTTACAAGAAGTTTGATAACTTTAGAAATATTGCAAACCCTGACCGAGTTTGCTTGAAATGACGTCCAATCTCCCCCAGTTTAGGTACGATTGGTTTTTTTTTTTTTTTTTTTTTATCAGCCCTGTTTGTACAAACTGTCCCACTGCTGGGAACGGGCCATCTTCTCATTGTGAGAAGGGTTAGGCCATAGTCTGCCACGCTGGCCAAGTGCGGGTTGGCAGACTTAACACATCTTCAAGATCATTGAGAACTCTCAGACATATAGGTTTCCTCACGATGTTTTCCTTCACCGTTTGAAGTTGGCGGCAATCAACAATACGCACATAACTTCGAAAAGACAGAGGTGCGCGCCGTGGGATTCGAACCCAGGACCTGCGAATCGCAAGTCAGACGGTCTCACCACTAGGCTGCCGGAAACTCATTTGACATTCACGATTGGTCAATCAATGAAGTTCATTTTGTTCGATCAGTCTGTGATACTGTTGTGTCAAAGAAGTATTGGATAACTTAGATCAAAGTTACAGTAATTACATAGAAATAAGCTATGTGTAGGAATATGTGTTCAATAGGTGTTTTTAGTTATATTTTATACTTTTGCTCAACTACTTTGCTATGATTATTTGAAACCGTTCAGAAATTATATTTATTTTAAAAGTTTGTATAACAACAAATAAAAAATATTGCATATGTTAAATTTCTATTGCATGCAATGCGATACTATACTATTAATATTATGTATTATTCAGAAAATTTTGTTACTTATTTTATCGCAAAATTATGTTCAGACAACTTTCCTTCCTTTTCCTTTCTTTCCTGGTACTACAGAATAGATACCAGTATTATAGGAAATTACTGATATATAGGATGAGATATTTTTTTAACACAACTTTATTTATATTTTTAAATTGTTTGAAATAACAATAACATATTGTATGGCATCGCATTCACTGCAAGCAATATTAAGTAAAAAAATCAGTCCTGGATTTAAAGAATATTAGCATCCACATCTGAATTTTATTTTCATACGTAGACACTAGTATAAACGGTTGACTCCTTTTGAATCTTCAAGAAGCTTACCTACTCTTTTCATCTGTGGCAATGACTGAACACCTCTCCAAAATTGCTTGACTTGTAAAGGGATGCCCGCATAAGGAGCCCGGATTGATGTTAGCTATTTTTCAAGGGATGTAGGTGCGGTATTTTATATCTACCCGCAGAAGCTTCGCAGAAGGTATGGATTATGTGTAGGATCTTTTTAGTACTATGGTATTTTATTTGTGAGTATTTTATGATATTTTCAAGACGAAATGTTAACTGAAGATAAGTATCTAGGTCTAGTTAACAGGTTTTAAGTTCTGTAGTAGATTTTAGAAAAAATTACGGATATTTCTTCTCATAAATCGTCATCCGTTTGGATAGCATACATTTTTCTTAGTTCCCTTTTCTTGGTGTCAAAGCTTCGATTTTTTTTTCATACAATTAAGTGAAAGGACAAGAAAGAGGGCAGCCTAACGTCACGTAACATCACACTTGCTCATAACAGTCCGATTACACGCAGAGCTGTAAGCTTCGATGGCTCAAAAAAGTGCAGCAAAGCACTGCGCTCGTCACTCGATCTAGGATATTCGATTTTTAATTTCGTTATGCCTATAAATTTCACAAGAAATACTGCCCTACACTTATTTATATGCTTGCACACTACTGCTTTGCGATTAAATAGTTTGTAAAGGGTTCTATCACCAAAAATATCTTGACAAGTGAAATCAGAAAACTCTCATAATACCATTAATTTTCTTTGAAGAACAGCTTTTCAATAAATCATTTACTTAAACTAAATTTCCATTCAAATTGTAAGTAATTTACGTCCAACTTCTTATCGTTCATTTACAAACTCTATCGGTCTAATTGATATGCAGAGGCGAACCAAGTTTAAATTAATTCCAGTGATAGCGTTCAACTATCAATAGTATAGCTAACTTGGTGAATAGCCGATTTACTAAGAAGTATAATTTTGTCATTGGCTTGTGCCAATAAGGCATTTATTGGAGTAAAAATCACACTAATTAGGTTGGTATAATCTAGTGGTAAGTCTAGTTTTTGCTATGGTTTTATCTTTAAAATACTTCAAATGCATTTAGTAAATTATCAATACACTCTAAATGCAAATTTGTGAGATATATGGTTGTTACTCTTAAACACTGAAATAACCTTTAAAAAAACTTCAATTCGTATAAAAATAAAGAAATTCTAATATGTTTCATTAAAATATAAATTAACTTTCTAGGAAATATTTTCTAAGAAATAAGAAATACTAATAATACTAATAATTCTGTACTTTTGTGTCTATAAAATTCTCAGTTCCTGTGGATTTAATACACTACATTATTTTTAAGGAGTTGTCCCATACAAACAGTTAATTAACTCTGGAAAAAATATACGAAACTAATAACGAATATTTTTTATTGCGATTTTAAAATTTGTCCAATAATGATAAAAGTATCCCTTGAAATATTTGTCATTAAAAATAGTGGTGGGTATTATGACGCAATAGTGTAGTTAGTTAGTGGTGTGTGTAGTTAGATAGATTGATTTGTTATTGACGTTAACACAATAAAGATTTGTATTTTGCTTATAAAAGTGTTAATTCAGAATTGTAGCATATATTTTGACTGATTTTAGTATCTACACTGTATGGTCTAGAAAGAGTCGCTGCATTAAATATACAGTATAATCCAATAAGTGTGCTGCGCTGCATCAACACTCGGAGAAGTCAAGTGTAAATGACTGCGGCAGACCTCACCCGTTTCAAGCGTGAAAATTTTAAATTGCTATTTGTAACATTCCGTTGAAACCTTGGTCCGTAACCAGCGGGTGTTTCGACCGCTCATAATAGCCTTTATTTACTTTTATGAAACTTTCCTGCAAACTTTTTAGCCCCAAAAATGAAAAGGAGCAGTCTTAAAAATGAGAAACAAAGTTGAAGCGACTGTGAACATAGATAATAACTGTCCTTTGTCATGTTGTACAAACAGTAACGACCCTGCATAATAAACAACCAATTTCGCAGTAAAGCATGCGTAAGGTGTCCTTCCTTTATCTTTCACGGTCCCAGTTGCTGCCGTAAAATAGCTATCAAATTGAAAAATAAATAACCTTTCTTTGTTTTGCATAAATTTACCCACAATATATTATATATATGTACATAACATCGGGGTAATTTCCCTTACGCTTGCTGCTTGCGGGAGCTGGCTGCTCTACTTACACACGCATGCTGGTACGCTGGTACGGCGGGCATGCATGTTAACATTTATCACATATCCATCTTCCTCTTGTATACTATGTGTTCTGCCTACTTATGGTGCCAGAACATGGCCACTCACACATGAGACTGTGCTGAAAATTAGAGAGATTATATTTTGCCCGTAACAAATCGAGACTATAGGAAAATGGATTTCAATAGTTCAGTACCCTGATTAACTCGTATAGGTCTGATACTTCCGAATGCGGACTCTGTAAAAGAGTTTATACTATTACAGAAGGCACTTGTCGGAAAACATACAAATTAAACACAGTCAAAAAAATTGTACTTTCTTTTATGAAAGTCTACGAAACAAAAACCAAACTTTTAAACAACATCAGCTATGCCCTTACTGATTTTTCCAGACTGCGTTTTTGCCCCAAAGTGCCCCAAAAAGACAAGCTACTTTCATAAATCTCTGAGGTGGTTAACGCCTCGTCCGCAATACGGAAAACAAGGGGGAATGGGCTCCCAGCGACAGCGAAGGGCACGCAAACTTTTAAGCACTCTTCAGTAAAATGTTTTCAACAAGTGATCTCTTTAAGAATTGTTGCGTACCTTATTTACTTGGTTTAATTGTCTTGTGATGTTATACTGCGGTGAGAATCTTCAGGCGAAGTTTGCAGACGATTATGTTGGATCTGTGATGAAATCTTGTTGAAAACTTTGAGCGGTTTTGTTTTCGGTGTTTGATTTTGAAATGAGGTAAAAACAAGTGTACCGAAGTAGAAACAAGGAGAGATGGCAAAAGTTGCCAAAGATCGCACGGCTCATAAATTTTGAATGGTTTATACCTCAAACAAGGTGAAAAGAAAAACGTTGGAAAAATTACGGTATGATATTTGCCCTTCGATAAGAAAAATATTAGTTCAAAATTGTATCCAAGCTAATATTACAGCAGTAAAAATTTGTGTGAGTATGTCTCATTGTTAGAAGGGTAAGGCCATAGTCTATTATATAGCCGTTATTTCGGTTACTCTATTCAAAATATATAATCTTTTAAATTTCGAATTATTCCGTAAATAGTAAAATAACCATACCATGTATGCACGTGCTATACGTGCATGGTATGGTTATATAGCTAAATCCATAGTTAAAACCATTTTGCAAGAAAAACGGCTGAACCGATTTTGATGAAACGTAGTTAAGAAAACACCCGAAGAAATCCTCTTTTGAAAAAAAAAACTCTATCAAAATCGATCCATCCATTAGAGAGCTATGGTGTCACAGACATACACCGATACACAAGTCAAAGTTATAACACCCCTCTCTTTGGATCGGGGCTTAAAAACGAGTTTAACTTCACTATAGTGGTAAAATATTCCATTTCCAAGCAGAAAGAAAAAGATGGAATCTTTGGAAACTTGATTTCTATGGTAAATAATAAATAATATTTATAAATCATTATTGATTAGTTACTCTAAAATGGCTTACATACGATACGATGTGACAATGAAATTGTAAATAAGCAAAACTAGTTTTCTTTTTATTTATATAATTATGTGAAAATGAATACGAAAGTTGTTTCATTTCTTTATTCACATTTTTTATTCAAATTGTATAGTTTTATGATGGTAGTTGTGATAAAAACAAGCTACAATATTACTTTGTGTTATTTTTCTCATGATATCGTGACCGCACCATTTCAATAATAACGTCGTTATTATCATATGAAAAGCCAGCATCCGAAACAATACTTACAAATGTATTGATCCCCAACGATATCATTTATCTTTACTGCATAGCGGCAATTTAATGAATAATTCATTAGAGGGTTCCGTTTTCTAATAGTCAGTAGGTCAGATGAATTGCACGTAATAGATTCTTAAGTAACGGCTGAAATAAACATCAAAAACTACAAACCATAAAATATTTGCACTATTTTACTAAAATAAATTACCTAACAGTATAAAATTATACATAAAGCAGATTCTTTCTTACTTGTACAGCTTTGTAAACACGTATGGTGTACACAAACCACATATTTTAATAAGAAAATATGTTGTTTCATTGGTCATTATTAGGCATGAGTGTGAAAAACTGGGACTGTGAAATATCAATTGATTTTTGCGTGATTGTGAACACGTGATCATGAATCCTAAAATATCTGTCATTCCCCGGTAGATATCTATACTAACTATTTAGCAAATTTCAAAATACTAGTAATTCGGGTTTTTTTTATCAGCCCTGTTTGTACAATCTGTCCCACTGCTGGGAACGGGCCATCTTCTCATTGTGAGAAGGGTTAGGCCATAGTCTGCCACGCTGGCCAAGTGCGGATTGGCAGACTTCACACATCTTTCAAGATCATTGAAAATTCTCAGACATGTAGGTTTCCTCACGATGTTTTCCTTCAATCAACAATACGCACATAACTTCGAAAAGACAGAGGTGCGTGCCGTGGGATTCGAACCCAGGACCTGCGGATCGCAAGTCAGACGGTCTCACCACTAGGCTGCCGGGAACTAATTCGGTATAACCGTGAAAAAGTAACATACAGACAGGTTTGCCTACTTTTACATCCAAACTAATAATAAAAAAAATAAATTGTCTTTCTGTTCCTATGTCTCTCAGTCTGTTTGTTACAGAATCACAATAAAACAGCTGAACCGAACTGAACTGATCCGTCATGAAATTTGGCATATACATGGTCTGAGAATGAGGAGACAGACAGAGGTTACTTTACATTTACAACATCTTTTACATTTACTTATTATCAGTTGTGAAAATCTGACGTGGTCACGTCAGTCACCACCCTCCACTACTCTCTTTATTCTATAGCCACTTGACTGCATATGCATTATAATACCCATGGAAAATTATTGGAATAACCTCGATTCTTATATTGCCGCGTCTAGCGCATTGCCTTGGAATTATGCTGGGCGGAGCAAATAAAAATAATATTACAATCTTTTATCGTTGAATTTTATCCTTAATATTGTGTTTATGGTGTTTACCGCAGTATAGTTTACTGTCGCACTATTTTGAATAATACTGTGTTCCTATAGGGTTTTGTTGTATTAGATATAAAGTTGTTGTTCCTCTCAGCCTTCCCACCGCTGGGCAAATGCCTCCTCTCGACTTTTCCATTGTTGGCGGTGTTGTGCGTTGGTGAACCAGTTTTTGTCGAAAGTGTCAAGTTCATCACGCCACCTGATATATAAAGTATGCTTTAAAAAATCAATACTTAAATAAAACCAACCAAAATAATAACAAACTAGAGTTACAATTAGTTCTACCGTCCTTGTACAAGCAATGTGCAAGGAACGCAAGGGGGAATGCCCTGGCATTACGTCCTTGATCCCGGTACCTCTTGTCTGTAAGTCCTCCTCCTATCTTCTTTGTTCATTTATTTATAATTGAGAGTCGTGATTGTCCCGATAGTGTAGCAAAATGATGATAAAGGTTCTTCCAAAGATTTAAAATTTCAAAAAGATTTATTTAGAAGCTCTTAATTATATCTACTAAAACGTAATTAACTTAAAGACTAAGCAAACAATTTTTTATTGAGAAAAATCTTTTTAGTTTAATTAGGCCTAATTATGTTATTCAAGCGTTAAATGAATTAATCAAACATTCCGAACTAACCTGTGATTCAGCAACATTCAAGACCAATTTATTTGGCGTGACATTGATATGGGTGTAAGATCTAGATAGAGGATTTGTACCTACACAAATAATTGCAAAAATCTTTTTTGCTCTAGATTTCTGGCGTTAGTAACGTTGCCTGATTTGCGGCCTGACGTTAATTGATTTGTTTTGCGCGTAATATTTTTTGTTAAATGTTTGACAAGGTTTGCTTGTAAGAAAATCATCATCAACTTTTTTCACCACTATACGAGTGAAACATAAACCACGAGGCACAGCTAGTATTATTCAAACATCATTAGAAAGTCTATGTCATATTTAGCAGCACGAAATATTAAAAAAACCGGCCAAGTGCGGGTCGGACTCGCGCACGAAGGATTCCGTACCATTATCTATAAAAACGGTAAAAAAATCCCATTTGTTGTATGGGAACCCCCTTAAATATTTATTGTATTCTATTTTTTTGTATTTGTTGTTATAGCGGCAACAGAAATACATCATCTGTAAAAATTTCAATGGTCTAACTATCACGGTTCATGAGATATAGTGAAATTTTATTCAATATATACACTAGCTGTGCCCCTCGTAGTGATGAAAAATGGTGACGATGATGATAATAGAATATAGCCTATGTCCTTCTCTAGGTCCTAAAATAACCGTGAAAAGGTAAGAAATATAAGTATATTTGTATATATACATATATACAGCGGAGCACAGCTAGTTCAATATCGAATAACATTTCACTAGTTGCCCTTCCTTTACACCGCTGTATTATTATATAAAACTTATCTCTAGGCATGGTCATTTTTATCTTCTAAAAAAAGGGGAAAGTGGCACTCGTATGTGGGTGTCGTCGATAAAATTCAATAAATCTCCAATGAAAGGGATTGCGATCGCGGATTTTCCTTTTCATATCATACCCAGTGATTTTTTATCGAATTCAAAAATAGCAGTAATGTGTACCTACATCAAAAAAGTCCTCATCCATCTAAAAAGTAGAAATTTATTGCCGCATGTATCGAAATTCATTCAATCTAGGTCTTCACTTCCATTTTCTTTATTAGTAAATTGCCCCTATGCGAAGCCTAGGAAGGTTGTTATACTATATTATTGTATGCAATCATAAAAAGCATTATATTTAATTTTTCACTTTTAATAATTATACCTCTCGATTACTAATATCTAGGAAAACTAGCCAAATAGCACTAAACCATGAATAAGGAGGATAGAGAGCTCATTTCCTGGCTGTGTACTGGCTACATGCGTCTAAGTAGTCTGATTGATGAAGCCATCAGACCTACACTGACGTAAGACTGACTTCGAGGGCAGGGTATTGTGCATTTCCCTCTGTTAGCCTATAAAATAAAATAAAAATCTTAAACGTTTTATACTACAAAAATAATTTAAATTAAATATTTATTTATTAAGGAAATAAAAGGCTTATTTATTATATCTTTTATTTTTATCTTCACATATTTATTTATTAATCTTAAGCCTAAGTTTTTACAATATTTATATAAAAAACAATAAAAACATTATAAAAACTTAAACCTAGAATGCCGCCAACAGCGGGGCAGGGCCTAAGCTGCTGGCAGTAGGGGCTACAGACTCAGAAACCTCCTGACAATTCGTGCCGTGTCTAGGACGACCGCCTTCTGAATCCGACCCTTGATCCAACCATCAAGCGAGAGCCTCTTATCAATCTTATCATCAAGCGAGATGTTGGTCAAGGCTCTTCGCTATTAAACCGTTTGCCGATACGACTATCGGAACAATGGTCGTCGAGTCAACATCCCACATGGCGGTTATCTCGTGAGCCAAGTCAAGGTACTTGCTGAGCTTGTCCTTCTCAGCCTTCACGAGATTCTCATCATGTGGTATGGTGACGTCAACGAGCACTGCCCGGCGTTGGGAACGATCTACAATCACAATATCAGGCTTATTGGCAACAATAGTCCTATCTGTGATAATAGAACGGTCCCAATAGAGCAAAGCACGACCATTTTCAAGAACCGGCGCTGGTGCGTACTGATAGTACGGCACCTCGGACTCAACAAGGCCGTATTGAAGAGCAAGTTGCTGGTGGATGATCCTGGCTACTTGATTGTGCCTGTGCAAATACTCGCTGTTAGCAAGATGCGAACAACCGGAAATAATATGTCGGAGAGACTCTCCGGGACGGTGGCATGCCCGACAAATGTCGACCGTACCGTCTTTCATGATATATTTCCGATAGTTGTTCGTCTTGATAACTTCATCTGCAATCGCACAAGCAAACCCTTCAGTTTCACCAAAGAGGTCACCGAAGCGTAACCAGTTCACCGACGCTAGAAGGTCTACATCGGGTCCTGTTAAGGCCCGGTAGAACCTCCCGTGTAGCTCCTTGCCCTTCCATACGTCCCTACGATCTTCCATGCTGAGCACAGTTGGTTTGCGCCAGTTCTCTTTTGCCAAGGAGAGAGGCGTCAGGCCCTTGTCAACTGCCATTACATCGCAATGCATCCCACATTCGTTGTTGCGGAAATAATCCCTGAGACTGCACACCTCACGGTTGTGAAGGTTCTTGGCATTTAAAAAGCCACGACCCCCCCACTTCCGCGGAATGTACAGTCTCATAACAGACGAACGTGGGTGTAACATGCGATGTAATGATAGTTGCTGACGGACCCTTCTATCCAGGGCGTCCAGCTCAGTTTGAGTCCACCTTAGTATGCCAAAGGAGTATGACAATAGAGGCATCACCCAACCGTTGAAGGCGCGTGACTTATTGCCGCCAGACAAAAGACTGTTAAGAACTTTTGACAGGCGGCAAAAGAAACGCTCCTTCATCGATTTTTTTATATCCTCTACCGCAATACCCAACGACTCAGACATACCAAGGTATTTGTAGGTGTCGGTTTCGGAAAGGGACCTGAGAGTCATTGTCTCAGAAAGTTGCAAATTCGGAGAATTTACAACTTTCCCTCGCTCTACCTGAACGACCGCACACTTGTCTACACCAAACTCCATCTTAATGGCATTGCTAAAAACCTCTGTTGTTTTTAACAACGTCATTAAGTCTTGTCGTTTCGATGCAAAAAGTTTGAGGTCATCCATGTACAACAGGTGAGAAATAACTTCACCCCCCCTACGAAGCCGATAGCCTAGACCTGAATCCTTCAGCAGAATACTGAGAGGGTTCAGTGCCAGGCAAAACCACAATGAACTCAAACTGTCACCCTGGAAAATGCCACGGTCAATCCTTATCAAGTCCTGCGGTGTAAAGGAGCCATCTCTACTGCCTGGTTGACGAAGGACTGTGGTCCATTGCCTCATACATGTGGCTAAGAAGGATCTCAAAGTTGCATCAATTTTACACAACTCTAAGATCCTCTCAAGCCATGAGTGAGGCACCGAATCATAGGCCTTCTTATAGTCAATCCAAGCAGCAGAGAGGGCCCCTTTATTCCGCTTGACTTGCTGGCTAATAGCCGTATCAATGAGGAGTAGCTCTTTAGTACCACGGGACCCAACCTTACATCCATTCTGAGTAGAGGCCAAAACGTTGTTCGCAACTAAGTGCGTATAAATTTTATTTCTCAGAATGGATGTAAGGAGCTTATAGATGGTTGGTAAGCATGTGATGGGTCTGTAGTTTTTTGGTTCCGTGGTACTACCGGACTTATGGAGCAGAAAGGTGACCCCGGTGGTCATGAAGGCAGGAAGAGAACCGAGCTCGAGGGCATCTTGGAATTGGGTAGCCAAGCGATCGTGTGAGCATCGAGTCCATTTTATCCAAAAGTTGTGCAAACCGTCTGGCCCAGGACTTTTCCAGTTCTGTGTCGTACGGATCGCACAGCTAACGTCTAAAGGGTTTATTAAAATAGACCCCATGGGTTCAATGTCTTCGCACTCACGCTTGACAATTCTCATCCACTCGTCTTCCGTATGTTCGACGGGCATCGACCAAATACCACGCCAGAAACTAGTCATGGCGTCAGAATCTGGTAGCTGTCCGTCGCTCATACGTTGCTCAGTTCCCTCCCAGCTTCGGTACACCTTTCTTTGGTCACTTTGGAAGAGGCGATTCTGCCAGTATCTATCCACACGTTCTCTGTAGCGACGAATACGATTCGCCCATGCATAGACTTTCTGCTTCAGATAGTCGATGCGTTCCGTGACATTGGCTAGGTAGTGTTGCGGCCTAATACCGGTCCCGGCAAATGCCTGAGTCACAAAACGCATTACTCGGGGGCGATTATTCCCCCGTCTGAAGCAGATCAGCTTCGCAATGAGAGTCCTGAATGTGTTAATACGCCGCTCGATTCTCACTTGCCACGCGGGTACATCTCCGGTGCGTCGCGGTGCACGGCTAATGTCCGGAAATTTAACACGTGCGACTCGACACACCGCGATGGCACCGCAGTATAAGATCGAGTGAGTATCAACTAAATCTCTACTAGTTTGAATATACGGAACTAGCAATGCATTCAAGGCTCCCATCAGTGCCAGATTTTTTCTATGGGTAGGCAAGCGTGGTAAACGTGGCCTAGAGTCAGGTGCGAATCTGTACTGAGAAATCACGTCTTCCAGAGTGCTCCTCAGTTGCTCACTCACCTGGTTAGAAACACTACTCGTAACGTCCCCCTCGTCGGCTGCGGGGTCAGCCGGCGTCACAAGTGTCGCAACCGTGGTCGGCATTGAAGCCAATGACGGGGCAGACGACGCGACAGGCGACGGATCCCTCGCCGACACGGGGGTTGGACGAGCAGACATCACTTCCAGGCGAAGCCGATCGAGCACGGACTGATCCAGCAACTTGAGTCGCTGGATAGCTCGCACTTGATCCGATAATCGTTGAACAGTCACGGTGACGGTCGGCTCAAGAGTCTGAAACAAAGGCAGTATTCTAGACCGGTACGCCGTCAAGTTGGTTTCTGATTCTGTCGCCCCATAGTAGGCGCGCATGACGTTTTCATTGATTTGTGAAGACCATCTCATGCGACGCGCTACTCCGCCAGTAGCGGAGGCCGAAGGTAGCGGGGTGGACCCCGCTGTAGGCCCCAGGCGTGCTGGCGGCGGTGGACGACTCCGTCGCGCAGATCTTGGTGGCGGCGGCGGCGTCGGCCCGCTCCCATCACTCGACGTGGAGATGTCGCGGGAGGTTTGATACTCGTCTCCCGACGACGAGCTCGGAGACGATGGGGCGGGCGGTGGTGGAAGGTGCGCATTTGTGGAATCCGCTGTGGTTTTTCCTAATCTTCGCCGTGTTATCATGTATTTTGCTTGTTATTTATATTTTACAAATACTTGACAGTTGTCAACAGATGTCAGGTTTATATATTGTGGTATTTTGAGTTTGGTTTTTATTATTTCGCAAAGAATATATATTTCTTGAGATCTTCATATTTGTAGTAACGTTTTAATGTATCTTTAGAAATGTAAACCAATAAAATAAATAAAAACACACAATAAACGAAAATTTTAGGTCTTGTCAGCGGTTGTCTTTTTTTTTTTTTTTTTTTTTTTTTTTTTATCTTTATTATTATTATTATCATTTATTCAAATTTATACACGGGTCTAAGCCCGGACCTTTGAAAGGCATCAGTGGGGCCGGAACCAACACTGAGCGGCCCTTTTACAATGTATAGGTAATAAAAAATACAGATTGGGTATATGGATGGACTATGAATGGATTATTGTACAATATGGAATTTGATAGATTTTGGCTATTGTGATGGAATGTTAGTGACTTAAATAAACTAGGCTATAGGCTGATGCTCTCACACAGCAGGTGTGAAGTACCTCTGTGTGAGAGCACCAGGATGAGAAAACGGCACCTGCCAATTTCGTCTCACCATACAAAAATACCTAGGCAGGTGATCACTCGCCACCCACTAGATGGGCCCCCCATAGTGGCACCGCATATTGGCGCCGGAGAAGCAACATCAGTGTGGGTGGCTAAGGATGTCGAGAGGTGTGCTGCGCGTTCACTAAACGCTACTAGCGGCGTTATGCCCTTTAACACTTCCACCCTGGAGCTTAGGTTCTTAGCTCTTGCAGTTTCCACCATCCAGCCGGCCGGTTAAGGCAAGCTGGAGGTCAGGGGTCTCATTTAGCCCCAGGGAAACATCGGGGTACGCGGTGTCGCCACTCACCGACGGCTCGCCACAAAGCCGCCCCTGCGGTATTATTATTATTATTATTATTTATTTTTATCTTTCATTTCATTTCATATACTTATTAGCCTATACAATCGCCGAGCTTCTTATGAGAATAGTTGTGGCGCGATCTTTTGACAAAAATTACGCGATTTTCATACAACAGGAGAAAACTGATTTCTACCCGATGATGTCCGATTTCGATAAAGACTTTTTTATACTATTGGAAGCATTATTGATATGCTTCATTATGCTTATGCATTATGCTATGCTTCTATGTTTTTTTTTTTAAATTTAAACTTAATTTTTTTTAACTTCGGAATTATAACGACATTTGAAAAAAATCTAAATGGTAAAGACAGACATTTATGATTAACATTATATAAAATAGAGTCGCCAAAATCGGTTAAATTTTATGGATAAAAATATTTTTGCTCTGATAAGGTTCGAGCACATTATGCCGGGCCGCAGCGTGTCGGGGCGGAGCGCAAAAATTCGCTCAAATCGCTTGAATACAATTTGTATGAAATATCGCACACTGTGTCGGGCCTCAGGCGGCTCGCATTACTGCGACGCGGATTTGCGTCCGTGCGATGCGGCCCGCCCCGCCCCGCTGCGCCCCGTCCATATTTTACGTTTTCTTTTTTGACGAACTTCTTGTCTATGCTGTTCATTAACTTGTTCTTCTAACAGCATACTCAGACAGCATAGTCAGAGCTATCCATAACGTACAGTTGCACGCAAATTCTGGCAGTACACTGTACTCAAAATCCGTCAATGCGCTGCGACCCGGCCCGTCACTAATGTGCTAGGTAAGCATTTTGCGCTGCGCTGCGGCCCGCTCCGCCCCGCTGCGGCCCGTCCTAATGTGCTCGATCCTATAAAGGTAGATAAATAACTTTAACTTTGACTGACGAACAACATAAGTACACTATTAATAGTGTTAGAGACATGAAATTTAGAAGGAGCTTTCTTTTGTAAATTTTAGTTAGGTATCCTTCATGAAATAATCTCTCGATCGCAGGTCAATCCACGTGACATTGCTAGTAAACGTGCACAAATAGCATTATTATTATCATGTGATGCGTAAAGAAATTACTTTGACATAAAAGTCTATCCATAATTCTGTAGGTATAGTATGAAAACTTTGACAAAACTAAGAAAGATCTTGGTTTGATAAGAACTTGCTATTCGATTTATATAGCCTTAATTCTAACCAGGTATAAACTGATCAGAGTTGTAATGCTTATAATATAACTTTTACAATGTGACATTAGTGTGAATTTCTTTATGACATCGCCTGATTCCATTTCAGGGTCTGTAATTCATTCACCATGAAGGTTTCGTCATAAAAACGGCGTGCCATCCACGTTGATATACGGGCGGCAATAATTTACGTCAATATTCATTCGTGTCAAACAAATCGTAAAATGTTCGAGCCAGGTTGAATTTCAGATAGTAATGGATTACGTATAGCCGATCGTAAGTAATTAATATTTTTAGCTGCATAGAGAGTTTGAAATATTGTTGTTTGTCAATTTTTTTGCGAGATAAATGATGGGTTTTAAAAATTGAGACAGATATCAAAGTGTTAATTGAAATGTGGCGTGTTTTATGAGTTTTGTGAATGAAAAGGTTTATATATTTAAGCTTAAAGTACACAGGTTCAAAGATCTGAAAATATTGGTAAGTATATAAAGAAACTTCAGTCATATTAATGATTTCTTAGGTTTTTATGATTGCTCCTCATTAAAATTAAACAACACGCATTATTATATTTCAATTTTATTTATTTATTTATTGGATACCAAGATGTTATACATCAATACATTGTTTTATGTAACACATAGTTAGTACCTTACCAAAAATTGTAACAAATATAGGGTGGAACTGCATAGTTATTCTCCGTTGTATGTTTTTGTTACAATACATTTATGTCTAAGTCTATGTCTATGTCTATAGCCATTTTAAACTCTGACCCAAAAAGAGGGGTGTTTTAAGTTTGACGTGTGTATCTGTGTGTCTGTGGTATCGTAGCTCTCAAACGGATGGACCGATTTCGATATTTAATTTATTTGGAAGAGGATTTCATCGAAAGTGTTCTTAGCCATGTTTTATCAAAATCGGTTCAACCGTTTTTATTTGTCGGGGGTTTTTGAGTTTAATAAACTTAAACTTGTTAAGAATAATATTAGGCATATAAAGATAAACAAGCTTTTCTGATTATATAGGGTTACATATCACCAAGCCAACAAAAAGTTATGAGAAATGTTGTCGTGAGTTCTTTCATAAAAAAGAAGAAACTGTTTTCTACCCCTAACATTAGATTACGATGCTTTTTGTTATCTAAATTAATTAGAAACAGTAATGGTTCTACGGCGTGCTTTTTTCAAATTTCGAAAAAAGCAAGAAAAGTTAAATTTTAAAACGTGAAAAAAAAAAAAACTATCGGATTGTAGAATAACCGCAAAAAGTTTCAGTACCGGTCTTGTAGATTCTGCTGAAACTAATATTGGAACTTTTTTCTCATCTCTATTGAAATAATGTGGAAACGAATTTATTTCCGAAACGATAGTGTTTTTTAGATGGGCACTTTGGAAACTTCACGAAACGTATTTTCTTTCCTATCTCCTTAAAACCTCTAAGAGCTACTTGTTGACCTAAAAAGGCTAAAACTTCGCGCGTTTAAGCAAACTCAGTCCCCATTTAAAAGGGCAAGACCGAACCTTAGTGAACTACGGCGCCAGATTTATATTACTTTTACAGCTTGACTTAATTATTTTAGAACTTTAATGAAGTTTAATCTGTACATTAACATTAAGGCTGGAGGTAACATAGCCTTGAGTACCTAATTAATAAAAAACTTGCTTATTTTATTAAAAAACAGTAGCGAAATTGTTTGGATAATGGCGAAGAATATTTTTAACCATTTTAATAAATTATGTGAGTTTTGAAGATGTGTCTTTGATAATTATTATAATTATGATTTTATGAGAAAAAAAAACAATTTTAACAATACAAAATAAACAATACAATATTATTTGACAAAATAAAATGATAAAGATTTGTCTATATTTGAACAATTAGTTCAAATATTTTTTTAATGAAATAAAACCTATATATAATTTATAATTTCAACGCTCGCTGTTTAAAGTTAGATTTTTGGTAGTTTTAAGTACCTACCGAAGTTTCATAACATTTTTAGATCTTAGTTTTCTTTTACCCAATTTTAAATTCAAATTTTCTTCGAATGTCTAGACATTTATAGAAAATTTGTTATAAAACTACCTTCAAATCTGCATCGAAAACAAAATTCACACCTACCCACCAATATCGTGAAAGCGCCTGGGGACTTTTATTCGAATTGAAATTCTTTTGTCCAAATAATACAATAGTTAACCCGTGTCCACGAAAAAAGGGGAATCTCTTTGCATCCCTTCACATCCGTAGATAGCATATTTCTCAGCCCCTTTTAACTTTATCCATTATGTTAATCTAAGGGTAA
This sequence comes from Lycia hirtaria, assembly GCA_947563715.1. Classification (NCBI taxonomy): domain Eukaryota; kingdom Metazoa; phylum Arthropoda; class Insecta; order Lepidoptera; family Geometridae; genus Lycia; species Lycia hirtaria. Next base: position 40,962,122 of record OX387377.1, on the reverse strand, counting down.
CGGTTTATCGTGCTCTAAATGGATTAGATCAAAATGTTGTTTTATCTTCGTGTTACATGAAAGAAAAACCCGAGCTTTGACACGTCACAAAGGGGATCACAGTCGCTGTTTGCATAGAACCCGGTTGTGATGTGGTTTACTGGAAACAGACTGGGGTTCGAGTAAACGGGCGGCACCGACTCAAAAATGGTATCTCTTTGTTTAAACTTTTGTCACACGTAGGACACTCTATCCAACGGCGATAATCATGATACATAAGTAAGAAAGTTGACATCTATAATACGCACACACATATATGAAGTTAAGGTTGTCGTCTGACTGCCCCTCGCTCGTGATGTTGCCGTTCTGTTGGAATTCGAACACATAAAGCCTAAAACCAAAGACTACTGTAAATAGGGCGAATCTGCGCCTAAAACTTATCTCGACTAACAAATTAATGGCGCTGTACTGCCAAAGTCTGGCAAACGAGAGGGCAAGCGCGGGGAGCGGGTGAAGACTCCGAGATTAACAGGAGGCGAGCATTGCCCTCTGCATAGCTCGTTGCGTGGCCTTAAGCTTCCTTATAAGGCCCATAGTTAGGGACCACGTTTCAAGGCCGTATGCCATCACTGGTAACACACACTGGTCATAAACTTTCGACTTGAGGCACTGAGGTATATCAGACGAAAAGACGCTTTTGAGTTTCCCGAACGCTGCACAGCCGAGTCAGATTCGACGATTGACCTCTCTCGCAAAGTTGGACCTGCCTAGTCGGACCATGTGTCTTAGGTAGACGTATTCGTCAACAACTTCAAGAGTGGAGTTCCCCACAGATATTGGAGTGGGCAATTCATGGGCGCTCGATAGCCTTAATTTTGTCTTTGTTTATTTTGAGGCCCACCCGTTGAGAAAAACAAGATACCTACTCAAACGTAGGAGAGCAAATTTAGTAGCTTTTTTAACTTACTTACTTGTAAAAGGTTATAAATACCTATTATTTAAAATAATTCTAATTAAATCGCATTAAATTTTACAAAAAAAATCGTTGGAGGTTATAAGGAGGTTATAAATATGACTCTCAGGGTGTAAAGATAAATCTAACGAACATTTCGGACATCAAAATCGGTGAAGCCGGCAGGCTGTAGGTGATAAGAAACATACGTACATATTCACATACGAACTTACATTTCAAGTGATGATTGCATTAAATTTAAATAGGGAACTTGTTAGAACGAAGCTGAATTGTTCAAATTAATCCTAGCCTAATTAATATTAGCCAATCTGCGGCCCGTGTGTTAAAGCCTAATGATACTCACACTAATAAGTCTAAAGGGTAAAATTAGCTTTGAGGAGGTAAGATGATCATTTGTGGGTTAAATGCCCGGCAGAATAGCATATACGTACACACAAAACTTAAACACGCACACACCACACATACGCACATATTATAAACTAGCGTATTTTTTTGCATTAACCCACAAAAAATATACAGAAATTAATATAGGAGAATTATTGTTGAGTGTCTACAAAATTCAATAAACTTCGCTTTTGTATGACGGATTTCCGTGCTGAAGAATGCAAGTACGAATCCCAATAAAGGTTAAGCAATTAGTGAAGGAAAACTTCGCCAAGAAACCGTAGCATTGTGTGGAATTTTGTTACGAAAACATATTAGAATGTTAATCTCATTATTTTCAGATATTTCGCTGGAGATGACAGCTAGTAGATAGCTTCTAGCTACTACCTATAAGTACTAATCTCACATTGGAATTGAGTCACCAAGCTTTTTTTTTTTTTTTTTTTATATTTAATTTTATTCTCCACAGACACCAGGGTCCGTGACCTTTGTCATAATTACAAACTATTGTTTACTAATTATCGTTACGGGAAAATGATTTTATTTTAATTTAAGTACTTATTACTATGTTGCGTGCATACCACGAGCAAACCAGCGACCCGCAAGCAGCATCCGATCACGAGTATGACGCATGTGCCAGCCATCGCCCTCCTCAACCATATGTTAGGGAAGAGGGCGACCCGCCACACGACGCCGCCGCAAGAAGGAGCCTTCGATGGTGAGCATGAATGCTCAAGGTATGCACACAACTCTTATTTCTAACTACTGAAATACTAGTATTTCTGTGAATGCAGTCACTGGTAGAGCCCGGTTTTAGATGGGGTTTCCAGATTATCTATTTGCCCTCGATTGATCGGACTCTATCAGCGACTGCACTCACATCGTCTAATTACATAAATCTGTCGCCTACTCTCGGCCCAGGGCCTCCATCACCGCCGCGTTCCGATCTTTAATGGCCATCTCTAAATTGTACTCTCTGATGGTCTGCGGTGAAGCAGCCGACGCACGCCGCACGAATCGACTGATTGCATCGTCTTCGGTATCATCAGCGTAATATGTGAAAGACCCGGTATGCCTCGATATCGCAACAACCGCGTGTGGGACACTCTCGTGCAGCTTCATTTTTGCCTTGGTCTTGATGGCTATAACCGACTCGTATGTTAGTCCCTGAGCTTCATGGATTGTAAGGGTACGTGACCCCACGCCTTCCCCATAGCCCTGGCTGATAAGGGTCTCCTTTTCTTCCTGTGTATGTACTAAGAAGAGGGTGTTGGGGAGGGCGCTGGGTATTTGCGCACCCTTATACTGTCTGTGCTCTAGAGATCTTACACGGGGAGTTGAGGAATATATACCGGAGTATATTTCCCTCAGCGCATACGCAACGTCCATTGGGTTCCGATGTGTGCAGAGCAACTCCTGGCTGATGGTTGTGACCAGGTTTGGGCGATGGTACCTCATTTCGAAGAGATTTTCTCTATCGATATAAGGCAGTTGATTGACATCTCCGATGAGGATGAGTTCGCCAGCACCAGACAGCCGTGAAGCCATTATTATAGCTCCAAAATGGTTCATAAGAGCTTCGTCGACCATGAGGCGTCTGAAGCTCTCTCTTCCAAAACCATTCACGAGTACAGAAGCCATGGTTCGCACCCTGGTTTTCACCAGATCTCCGATGCGATGCGATAGCTTCTCTCTCAGATCTTTTGCTGCTTCTGTCGTTGTTGTGATGATAGCGTCTCTGTCCACCTCAAAGTGCCTTATCACCCATGTTGTCTTGCCACAACCCGGAACTCCGTTGACCCATTGGATCTTTGGTACTGCCCAGTTTTCCCAATTTGCCTCGACATCTAAGTTCCCTTCGATGGTTTTAGCCATCTCTAGGATCTTGTCATCCAGCATTACCTTGGTGCAGCGGGCTGTAACAATCAATGGATCATTCGATGATATCGCATATTTCGGTCTTCCTGTTCGCCCCGTCTCGGCCTCATTCAGCGCCACAAAGCCACTTTTTGCACTATAAGCTGCCATATATTGTCCCTTCATGGTCCCTCTTATGACTTGGGATGTGTCGTTATTATATATAGCTGCTTCTGCCTGCTCGAGTCTTTCCTTTAGGAAGTTTTCACTTCCTAGCGTGAAGAACTGAAGGATGGTATCACAGTTCTTGAGGTTGACTTTCCTTGTCGCTCTCAAAGTAGCTAGGAATTCAATGAAGGCGTTTTTTGCGTGGCTCTTTGGCTCTGAAGCCAAAATGTAACGGGGAGGGTTGACCTGTCCCATGTCGGCTCTTGTTCGGGCTACCTGAGGTTGTGAAGCTGATCTGAGTGTCATCGCCGTCGAGGGAGGTGGTGATTCGGGTGTGATTCGGAGCAAGTTCTGCGCTGCAGTTCTTACGAGAGCAGCGATGGGACCCACTCTTCTTTCTTGGGTACTGCTTCGATAGGCTGCGACATTTCCAGCGGCTGCTTTTTGTTGTGCTCTTTCTGAACCAGATTGGTTGGACGAATTTGGAACGGGATGTCCCCAGCTGTCTGTTGCACTTATGCGGTCGTGTGTTGGAGACTTGAGATAACTCAAATTCTCTCCCCTATCCTCGTACACGACGACCTCATGATGTGCAGAGGCCTCAGTGCAACCTAGCCGGTCTACGACTTCCGCTCTCGATCGTTCCACAACCATCGCGTCCACACTTATCACCCGAGACGTACTGTCTGCATTCCTGCTCAGATGTGAGAGCAGTGAGCTAGCTTGTGCGAAAGGTGTCTGTGTCATCCACTCGAGCAGTGCGATCGTTTTGTTTTTCAATCTCACTAGTCGGAATCGATGGCCGTCTACCTCACACACTGGCATAGCATCATAAGACTTCCGCTTCATGGTTGCTTTGGCGGTACTCCCATTGAGCAAACATGCTAATCCAGGCGATAAGCGAACGCGCTTGCGTTTCTGGTTCCGGACAAGACAAAAGCTTAACCCGAATCTTTCTCTATTGCTGTCCATGAAAAGAGCCACACCACGGACCCGGATCCCTGGGACACCTTTATCTGCATTTTCCAAAAGATGTTCGATGGATACGCTTTTTGAGGCTCTGCCGCAGGTCTCACTCTGTGTTGCTTCTATGGGGGTTGGGGTGATGTTTGTTGTGGATGGGAGGGGTGTCTGTGGTATTGTTCTAGGCGTTGATTCAACGGGCGTTGGAGTTATGTTTGTTGTGGAGGAGGGAAGTGTCGAATTTCGTTTAGCCGCTATGCGAAAGGATCTCTCTGCGAACGACAAGAAATACGGTCTGCTGTCTGAATCTGTTAATATTTTGTGCAGATCTGACACTAATAGATTTCTGTCTATCATTATTTCGAGATCCTGCCTTGCTGCCATGAATCTGGGGCAGTCGATGAGCACGTGCCAGACTGTTTCGGGTACATCGGAATCGCACTCGCACCCAGGACTGTTCTTGAGCTTAAATCTGTACAGATATTCAGCTATTCCTCCGTGTCCCGTCAAAGCTTGGACTTGGAAGGGAGTCAACTTAGAAGTTCGCACAACCCGATATGCATTTGCGATATTGGGGAAGAATGTTTGTGTGACTCTACCTTTGTCCGAGGTCTCATACCGGTCCTGCCACTTGCGGACTGATTCCTCACGAATTTTCTTTTTGACGTAGGACAAGGGGATCCCTTCGTAGTCGCTAGAGGTGCCTGTGAGAGTCACCAAGCTTCTAACATCGTGTTTCGGCAGCCTCACTAATGATATTGTTACCACAATACAGACCAGATGAGCGTACCATCTTGAATCACACAGTACTATTTAAGTCCAATGTGATTACACCGTCACATAATATTATCATCAGGAGTGCTATGGTCAAATGCCTTTCCACTATTAAAAAAAAAAATAACATTACACTGCAACAAAAATATTTTTGAAGAAATTCGATGAAAGTAGCAGAAATTACTATAAAGAAATTCAGCCTGAAGAAAAAAGTAAGTAGTTTTAGTGTTCTGCACTCATTGTACTGCAAAATTTGTTTTTTATATGTATTAAGGCAGGATCTCTTTGCAAAAGTTTCTGCTACTATCATCGAATCGAATCTCTTTAACGATTTTTTTGCGCGAATCCCAGTATAAAAATATAATGCTTCGTATTCATAAAGTAATCCGAACATTTCTCCAGCATAAGCGACTTCAAGGCTTACCAAAAGTAGAAAGTCCTATTACTCGAGTTGAAACTGTCATACGTTTTTATTAGCGGCAAAAAGAACTTTTTCCAATACTTAACATTTCACTTGAGCAAAGTCGGCGCGATATTAGCAATGAATTACCAATCTTGGTAGCGAAGTTGTGAATTTCACCAGTTTGAACCCTTTCGTTGGGAAGGTATGCTCATTACGGAGTCACTTTTTGTTGACAACCAAATGTTTGAAGCAAATGAGAATTCGCTCAGTGTTTTTATCAAAGGCAAACATTACGCGCTTTTTGGATGTGGTTGAGGCCTTTGGGTCACATTTAACCTTTTAGTACAAATGAGGAATGTTTCACAATTTTATACGTTAATTGTATGGCTTTGGATTGAAAGAGGGATTTTAGGGTGTTGATTACAGACATGTTTGACACGCAGTTACAGTAATCCACATTGACAGTACTACTTTTAGATTAAAAAGTATTTATATTTCCGTTACAAACAAGTAGTACACAATATATTTTTAAAGATATGTTTGCACGATGTTTGTGAGATGTTGTGTTCGATCCGTAGTGCTGGCGCAGAATAGTGATAGTATCCGGGTCAAATGCCAAACAATAGAGACGTAAACTAAATATCCGACTTTTTTGCCGACTGCCGAAGGAGTGTTTTGATTTTGAGCGTATTTACTCGTGGCATATCGTATAATTTTAAATAAAAATAAATATATACATTTTTATTGATTTATTTAATGATCTTCGTGAATTCATTGTATTGAAAGCGCTTTCACTTTTAGCCAGCCACTTTCACTTTTAAAATTATTTAGAATCTATTTCAGAGATTCTATCATCATCATCATCTCAGCCATAAGAAGTCCACTGTTGGACATAGGCCTCCCCCATGGATTTCCAAAAAGACCGATTGGAAGCGGCTTGCATCCAGCGTCTTCCCGCCACTTGTATGAGGTCGTCTGTCCATCTCGTGGCTGGTCTTCCTACGCTGCGCTTGCCGGTACGTGGTCTCCACTCGAGAACCTTTCGGCCCCATCGGCCATCAGTTCTGCGTGCTATGTGCCCTGCCCACTGCCACTTCAACTTGCTAATCCGCTGTGCTATATCGGTGACTTTTGTACGTCTACGTATCTCTTCATTTCTGATTCGATCTCGTAGAGAGACTCCGAGCATAGCCCTCTCCATAGCTCGTTGCGTGACCTTGAGCTTCCTTATAAGGCCCATAGTTAGGGACCACGTTTCAGTGCCGTATGTCATCACTGGTAACACACACTGGTTGTAAACTTTCGACTTGAGGGACTGGGGAATATTGGACGAGAAGACGCTTTTAAGTTTCCCGAACGCTGCCCAGCCGAGTTGGATACGACGATTGACCTCCCTCGTAAAGTTGGACCTGCCTAATCGGACCGTCTGTCCTAAGTAGACGTATTCGTCAACAACTTCAAGAGTGAAGTTCCCCACAGATATTGGGGTGGGCACTACATGGGCGTTCGACATAACCTTCGTTTTGTCCATGTTCATTTTGAGGCCCACCCGTTGGGAAACTCTATTGAGGTCTTCGAGCATCGTACTGAGCTCTTCCATTGACTTTGCCATGACTACTATATCGTCGGCAAACCGAAGGTGAGTGATGTACTCGCCGTTAATATTAATGCCGAGCCCTTTCCATTCCAGAAGCTTATAGGCATCTTCCAAACCGGCGGTAAACAGTTTCGGAGAGACAACGTCTCCCTGCCTCACGCCTCTTTTCAATGAAATTGCCTCTGAGTTCTGGTCCTGTACTCGGACTGACATGGTGGCGTTGTTGTACAAGCACTTCAGCACTTCGACATACCGATAGTCAATACGGCATCGCTGGAGAGCCTCAAGCACCGCCCAGGTCTCGATCGAATCAAAGGCTTTCTCATAGTCCACAAACGCTAAGCAAAGGGGCAAGTTATACTCTTCGGTCTTCTGTATCACTTGCCGCAGCGTATGGATGTGGTCTATGGTACTATAGCCTTTTCGGAAACCGGCTTGTTCGGGAGGCTGGAAGTCATCAAACCTGCGTTCAAGACGATTCGTGATGACCCTTGAAAACAGCTTATAGACATGGCTCAGAAGCGAGATGGGTCTGTAGTTCTTCAGCAAAGTGTTGTCTCCTTTTTTGAAGAACAGCGCCACCACGCTTCTGTTCCATGCTTCTGGCGTTGTACCTTCAAGCACGACGGAACTGAAGAGCCTCTGAAGGACTTTCAGTACCGGTGTTCCACCCGCTTTCAGTAGCTCTGATGTAATTCCGTCGTCGCCCGGTGCCTTGTTGTTCTTGAGCTATTTCAAGGCCATCCTAATCTCGTACAGGCTGATGTCCGGGATATCTTCGGTATAATGTCGAGTCAGTTTGGCTCTTGGATCTTTGCCCAAAATGCTAACAGGTTTTGCGACCGATGTGTATAGCTGTCCATAGAACCTCTCGATTTCCCTCAAGACTTCTGCTTTGGTCGACGCTATACTGCCATCTTCCATCTTCAGCTTCGTCAACTGGCTCTGCCCAATAGACATGTCTCTTGCGAACACTTTGGAGCCTTTATTCCGCTCTATCGTCTCTTTAATACGATTAGTATTAAAGGTACGGATGTCGTGTCGCATAGACTTTGATAATTGAAATAATATATATTCTATATTGAAATAATATATACTCTATTTCATAGTAAGTATTTCAATATTGAATCTCTGAAACAAATTCGAAATAATATTGTAAGAGAAAGGGACCTTGTTTCTCTGTACGCTTGTTAATTTTTCACAGCCAAACGGCTGAATCGATTGTTATGAACACATTAAGTTTAGTACGGATATATAGATAGCAAGATAACTAAAATCTGGATATGAACATAGGCTTCATTTTATCATGATAACTGATCAAAATCGAACTCGTTTTTCATCACTATGCTGGTGAAACTGCGGAGCATAACTAGTATAGCATAAATGAAAATGCCTATAGTACATTAATGAATAACAAGAACCACTTTGTTCGGGCAGTGACGACGATAATTACTAGCCACCTATATATTTAAGACGACCAAGTTCAATATCAGATCTTCGAAAAAAAACGCACTTTAGGTACAATTTTAGAAAAATGTGTTATTATTTTTGAATATTTTTTTTTGTATATAATCTGGATCTAGCAACTCCTATTACTTATAATATTGATTTACTGGATTGTTTTTTTTTTCTGTTTTAGTGACATTATGAATAGTACTGTAGACTTAATAGTAGCTCTGAAGTAGTTTGACAGACACTTAATTTGAACTCACTAGATGGCGCTGAAAAAAACTGATGACAGATATCCGTAATGAATATCTGTGATCGTTGGAGTTTTGGCGGGAACGCCTTAGTAACATGTTGTTACTTTGTTTTATTTTCCCAAACTTGTGTTATTTTGAACATTAATGCATAAAAATGGTGGTGTTTTATTCATTAAGTTTTCGATCAAGTGCGTGAGTGTGATCAAGTGAAATAAAATATTAATTATCAAGCTTTTATTTAAATTCTCTAAAAAGGAGAAAATAAATTTTGTATTGATATAAATAAAAGCTTTTCGCGAGAACGCAAACATTTTTTTTTTTTTTCAAAAGAACAAACTAATTTTAATTCTAAGCAAATGATAAGAACGCGTCTAAGTCTTTTGTTGGAATTAAATATTTCTTAGTAGATAGGTACGATTTTGTTTGAAATCGCGTGACAAGCTTTTATTTATATCAATATAAAATTTATTTTCTTCGTTTTAGAGCATATAAATAAAAGCTTGTTTTTAAATATTTTTTTAATTAATATTTTATTTACTAGACTAAAAAAGAGTGCTTGTCAAGACTATTCAAACGAGTCCAAACTTGACGGTTTTATCTTGTTTAGCTTAGGAGTTCCTATGGCCACCTTCCGACGCCATCTTGAGACCCTGGCTGTCATGTAGCACAAGAGTGCTTGTCAACACTATTCAAACGAGTCCAAACTTGACGGTTTTATCTCTTTTAGTTTAGGAGTTCCGATAGCCACCTTCTGACGCCATCTTGAGACCAGCTTCATGGTACCATATTGCATTGTCATCTAAGTTACGTAAATAAACCAAATTTCAACCTAATCTAACGACAGGAAGTGGTTCTAATTTAACTCGCAAGATTTGTCCCATACTAACATACCTACATACTAACAGGGCAAGTAGAATAAAAGCTTTTAATAAAGCAGTAAAACGTGGGATTTTACGTTGTCGACAAAACTCCATAGAAGCTTCTAGTAAAGTCGCCATCACTTTACTGAGGCAAGACTTAAAATTTGAAAATGACTGTTTACGTGACTTAGATTGTGACTAGAACACCTTGAGTCTAAGAAACTTGGAAATAGGCTATTTCTATTATTTTATTTTGTCATCCGGACAAAAAACTCCATAAGTCTGCAAATCAAAAGCAGCTATAATTTCTTTTTTGTCATTATTTTCAAATTCTCTAGTAAATATAGACTAAACAACAAGGCACTCAATACCATAATTATGCAAATAGTTGGCAATTAAACCTGGGTTCCGGGTGTCCCTTGTTCGTCTCTGATTTATGGCAGGCTACTGTACCAGTTGTTCTCGAAATTGTTACTCGAGCGTCCCTGATAAGAGATATCGGTTAGGCTATAAAACATAATCGGAAGACTTTATAGCGTTACTGATCTACGAATAAAATAATTTACTGATATTAAGTTTTTATGAACCACAACAAATAAGATACCTATCTAAACTATCAAAAATCAATTGGATACAAAAATGAGGTTCTAAAGACAAGTGAAATATTCAAACCCATTGCCATAAAGCGACGTCCTCAACATGCTATAGAATTTTATAAGCACTGGTAGTTTAGTCCATGTTGAGAAACTTAGCACCTAGATTTAAAAAAAAAAGGTTCTTAAACCCCCACACATACAGTAGCACATGCATACAATATTAACAAAACATGTTCGTGGGGCATACCCAGGATCTCATCTCATTTTCAAATAAATTCCGAGAGCCACTGGTCGATTTGATGCATGGCTAATAAACTGTTGAACCAACGCTTAAGCAACTAAAGAATTTTTATTTTAATAATTTCTGAGATTTAAAGAACAAACACTTTATTGAGGAGAATACCGCACCAAAACAGTATGTAAACAAAATTTAGTATTTTTTTTTATATCAATATTTGTGATTTTTCTTAGACTATAATTTAATAGAGTGAGGTACTTCTCAATAAATATCTGTTACCAAATTTATATGTGCTTTTAAAAAAGGCTTTTTATTTTTGAATCCCAATGATTTCTAGTCAAACATCGGCTATTTTATTTAAAAATAACTTTCATTTTTTCTATTCATTTGGTAAGATTTACGAATTGGATCTGTATTATTTTATCTTGTATACTTTAAAATGTCACCACCTACAAGTTACAAGACGTAATATCACAGTTTCTATAACTAGTTATGTCCCAAATACGTCCATTCCAACGCTATTGTACCGGAATTCCCGGCTTCATGACTTGCCCTAGATTCTGCTTCGGGGTTGTCACTTTGTACACTATACCTTCTCATATAATAACTATCTATGCTACGCGGTTTGACCCGTTATTCTGAACAAACGAAAAATTTTCCAGAATCATTAACTTATCACTTTTTAACCTTAGAATTATAGACACTTGTGCAAAAATACATTCAGCCGTTCCTTGATTGAAACTAAACAACATTTGATGTCTATTTTTTAATTTTTTATTATTATTTTTTTTTTTTTTTTTTTTTTTTTTTTAATCTGTTTAGCTGTACTTTTTTATTTAAAACCAGAATTTACTACAACAAAACAATATGCAAACTCAACTAACTAAACATAAAAATAAAACTACTCTAAAAGACCGTTAGCAGCGGGAATTGTTAAATTAAATTAATTTTTTATTAAAAATATAAAACAAAATTTAATTATTTTTTTAACTTCCAATGAGTAACGATCGCAAAAAGACTAATACCTAAAACATTATTTTTTAGGGTTCCGTACCCAAAGGGTAAAAACGGGACCCTATTACTGAGACTTCGCTGTCTGTCTGTCTGTCTGTCTGTCTGTCTGTCTGTCTGTCTCCAGGCTGTATCTCATAAACCGTGATAGCTAGAAAGCTGAAATTTTCACATATGATGTATTTCCGTTGCCGCTATAACAACAAATACTAAAACTTAAAAAAATATAAATTAGGGGGAGTCCCATACAATAAACGTGTTTTTTTCGTTTTTTTTTTGCTCAATATTAAAAACGGTAACAGGTAGACGCTTCAAATTTTCACAGAATATTTACTTGTATATTACCTTTCAAAATAAATAATTAAATAACAATAAAGTAAATATTATGGGGGGCTCCCATACAACAAACGTAATTTTTAAGCAATGTTTACTCGATCTTAATTAACAGGTAGAAACTTGAATATTTGTAAGTAAATATTTAGAAATATATTAACTATAAAAATAAATACCTAATCTAATACATAAAAACTCACAAAATGAAAATAATCCGTGCATCTAAACGCGGTGCGAGCGCCGCGCCGCGGTGTGGTGGTGGCGCGAGCGCGAGGCGGTTGCTAAGCAACGGCCGTGCTGGTAGTGGGGGAGGTAACATCACGGAGCGAGCCATAGCCACGTGTATTCGCGCGAACGTCGTCATGCTGCCCGGATGTGTATCGAAAACCTACCTATAAGTTTGCAATTTACTACTTGAAATTTCATTAATTTCTCGTTATTTTATAAACAGAACTAAACTTTGTAGTATTATAGACGATAGTACGGAACCCTTCGTGCGCGAGTCCGACTCGCACTTGGCCGATTATTTCTAATATATGTGTCGATACCTATAATGTAGTACGTGTTTTTCAGCTTTCTATTAATCATATCAACATAAACAACGCATTATAGCGACTGAAAACCAAGCAGTGTAAACCAAGAACCTATCACTATAAGACGATATAGAAGACGAGTTTCTAATTTCATGCATTTGAAAGATTACTTGAGAGCGGTCGAGGATATGTATAAAAAAATCTTTAGAAATTCTGACTGCTGAGGGTTTATTGACTGCGGACTGCGACTGCAGATAACACATTAAACTTCTGAGTAGTATATATGTTACTGTAAAAGCCCGAACCTTGGTAAATCTTAGGTTTTACCAGAAAATCTTAGGGTTTACCAACACGAGTCGGTAAATGTAAGAATATGTAAAAAAGAAACGATTTTATCGGGCTTTTACCATTAGAATTTAGTACATGCTAGGTTTTACCAGTGACGGTTGGTAAATGTTGGTTTTGGAAATAAAACAATGCATAATAGACCAGTTTAGGCTAGGCCAAACTAGTTGATCCTGGTATAGGTATAAGCAATAATTTCTTCAGAGACTAGGTTATGTTTTTTTTTGTATTAAAAAAAAACAACCTAATCTCTGAAGAAATTATTGCTTATACCTAAGACTGCGTTGCGCCAAGCTACATCGTTCAATCAAACAAATGTTATTATATATGTTACTGTAAAAGTCGAATACAGTAACATATGCATTGTTTTATTTCCAAAACTAACATTTACCAACCATCACTGGTAAAACCTAGCATGTATTAAATTCTAATGGTAAAAGCCCGATAAAATTGTTTCTTTTTTACATATTCTTACATTTACCGACTCGTGTTGGTAAACCCTAAGATTTACTGGTAAAACCTAAGATTTACCAATATTCGGGCTTTTACAGTAACATATATATTAAAAACCTTCCTGATCAAAAAGACGTTTTGTTAGCTAACAAAACGTCCAACAGCATAAAACGCCTTATGGGTTGTAAGCCTAATGGGCTAAATGTAAGTGTTTTCTAGAAAATATGTTAAACTAACAACCCATTACAAAATATAGTAAATATACTTCCTGCTAAAATTAAGATGATCATAAAAACCAACGAGCTGAAAAACTCAATTCTTAACCAAAAGTGGAACGAACCAGACGCTCTATTTTAATAAAAATAATCCTTAATCCGAGACATTTAAGAGGTTGAAATAAAGTGAGAAGGGTAAAATTAAAAATAACAAATCTCCTGGGAAATGAGGAGGCACCTCGGAAGAAAGCTCGTTATCTTCGACGAAGCGCTTCGAAGAAAATAATCAGCGGAAAACAAAGAAACTGTAGGCAACGTGAATAAATTCAAATCTTTTATGGGTTGTCGCGACTTGAAAGCATCCTATAAAATGAGGGCACCTGTAATGTCTTCGTACCCGTACCTACATAAAGTTGCGTTTTTGACGGAGATCTTTTGATCCTAATTAGGGTTCCGTACCCAAAGGGTAAAAACGGGACCCTATTACTAAGACTTCGCTGTCTGTCTGGCTGTCTGTCTGTCTGTCTGTCTGTCTGTCTGTCTGTCTGTCTGTCTGTCTGTCTGTCTGTCTGTCTGTCTGTCTGTCTGTCTCCAGGCTGTATCTCATAAACCGTGATAGTTAGAAAGCTGAAATTTTCACAAATGATGTATTTCTTTTGCCGCTATAACAACAAATACTAAAAATTAATTAATATTAAGGGGGGTCCCCATACAATAAACGTGTTTTTTTCGTATTTTTTTGCTCAATATTAAAAACGGTAACAGGTAGACGCTTCAAATTTTCACAGAATATTTACTTGTATATTACCTTTCAAAATAAATAATTAAATAACAATAAAGTAAATATTAAAGGGGGGCTCCCATACAACAAACGTAATTTTTAAGCAATTTTTACTCGATCTCAATTAAAAGGTAGAAACTTGAATATTTGTAAGTAAATATTTATAAATATATTAACTATAAAAATAAATACCTAATCTAATACATAAAAACTCACAAAATGAAAATAATCCGTGCATCTAAACGCGGTGCGAGCGCCGGTTTAGCGGGGTAGCGGGGGAGGTAACATCACGGAGCGAGCCATAACCGCGCGTATTCGCGCGAGCGTCGTCATGCTGCCCGGATGTGTATCGAAAACCTACCTATAAGTTTGCAATTTACTACTTGGAATTTAGTTGATTTCTCGTTATTTTACAAACAGAACTAAACTTTGTAGTATTATAGATGATAGTACGGAACCCTTCGTGCGCGAGTCCGACTCGCACTTGGCCGATTATTTTTATTCTTCTTTCTACCGTTCTTGGTATACTGGTTGGATGCTCATTTAAATATATTTTATAGCGTTTATTTGCATACTTTCTCGCGAAAACATACACTCAACATCATACTGAATATAACGTAAACATTAATTAAATCAATATTTCCGTTTTTGGGCCCCAAAACGTAATGTGTACCACATTTCATATTAATAATATATCCAGATGAAAATTACCTTTATCAGGCAGATACATAATATACCTATATATTTAGATGCTTTTGGGTTCCGTTTTAGTTTTGAAGTACGGAAACCTAAAAATATATTTTCTAGAATATTTAATTTTGCCAAAATTATTTCAGACTTCGTTCACGAAATGGACAAACTATTATGAGTAAAAGTTTGTACGAAACACTCATTGCTTGAGTAATTTCCATTTTCTCTCACTAGTGCAGTATTTTGTTAGTCTAGCATACAGCCACACTGCTACTAAATTGCGACAGAGTTTAAAGTATATAGCAATACACTGGGGATACAATAAATTTTTGCAATCGTTCTGTGCCAAACATCTGATATAAGAGAATGGTATTTTATCGTTATATATTTGCTGGGTTTGTTTTAACTATTTTAGAAACAAACATTGAGTAACATTACGGATAAAAACAAACACATTTTCGTCCCTTCAATTGAATTGTGGCTTAAGAGATCAATGCGGGATCATTACGTTCTATTTGTCAGTTCCACTCAAATACACAAAATAATATTTCTCGGTAAAACTTCGCAGAATTCCTACGAGTACTGACGTACGACAAAAACATTTCTTTGTAACGAATCAACTTGAATGAAAAAGGTTCCATATAAATCAATGAGCGTGGGTGAAAATATATTTCGGTTGGTAATACATGTATAAATTGTAATTGTATAAGTATATTAATAGGAAAATCTAAATTAGGATGTTTATGATATAATTTGCTGACAGCTGTGCCCCATGGTTGCACCCGCGGAGTGATGAAAGTATTGATGATAAAATGTAACCTATGTTCCAGGTTCTTAGGAAAAAATATGGAATTGATGGAATTGCTGTCCTTATTTATTTATTTTGTTCAATCAAATTCATGGAAAGCCATAGTAGTATGTGCTTCGATACGTTAGTTTTCGTGTTTTGCCATGATAGTTACCTTTTTAAACAGACTAAATATATTTTACTATTTATGAAATAGGCTTGTTTTTTGCCATGTCAACTGTCTCGAGCCAGTACCTACCAGTCGAGTGCAAGTTTGATCCGTAATGGTGACAATATCGTCCTCCTGGCATCTGGATGACCTCCGTTCTAAATTTCTAATTTCTTCGCCTGGACTACCACTATATCACAACTTTACTCTATATATAATTACTGCGTCTAGCAGTGTGGCCTTTTGATCACGTTTGTGATTAAATAAACAATAATATCATCAAACAAGTATCACAGTTAATATGCCATCCCGCATGATTAATTACACAAATTATTATGTAATTATGTGTAATCCAGTGGATTAATAGCGCATGCTAATTGGCAACCAATTTGGCAACAGCTCTGATTTCTATGAGCTGTAAAATTAAATAGAAAATAGATCCTCCTGTATCAACGCAGAAAGGGTACGGTGAAATAAGCTTATTGTTCTTTTTTGTGTGCAACTAGGCGCATTCTGCAGGTTTATCCGAGATAGAGAAATTCATTTGGATACCTATCTTCACAAGATGATGCGATAGCGGGTGGGGCCGAAAAGTTCTACAGCGGAGACCACGCACCGGCAAGCGCAGTGTAACAGGCAACCTCGTACAAGTGGCAGAAAGACGCTGGATGCAAGCCACTTCCATCAGAAACAAACCTGTTATTGAAAAAAATTAAATGTACATTGTGTTTTTTTTTTATCAGCCCTGTTTTGTACAAACTGTCCCACTGATGGGAACGGGCCATCTTCTCACTGTGAGAAGGGTTAGGCCCTAGTCTGCCACGCTGGCCAAGTGCGGGTTGGCAGACTTCACACATCTTCAAGATCATTGAGAACTCTCAGACATGTAGGTTTCCTCACGATGTTTTCCTTCACCGTTTGAAGTTGGCGGCAATCAACAATACGCACATAACTTCGAAAAGACAGAGGTGCGTGCCGTGGGATTCGAACCCAGGACCTGCGGATCGCAAGTCAGACGGTCTCACCACTAGGCTGCCGGAAACTTCCAATGCTGGGCCGAGTGTGAATAACATTCTTCTATGGATTTTTCCTAATTTCTGTTGATTCTATCATTCAATGTACATTTATTTACGTAACTTTACATATGCAGGTTAGTTAAAGCTATTGTTGCACTTTGTCAAATGTATACTTGTTTGAAAGGAAAATAAAAGCAAAAACCTAAACAGAACTTGAAAAGAACCACATACAACACAAAGCTGTATCCAATCATCAAATACAACTCAAGTCTTACAGTAACATTCTCAGAAGACGTGAGTTCCGAGCTAACTCCACCTACACCATACCTTGCAATGATTCCTCGGTCGTCGCGACCGGAGCTGATTTCCCAGGAGAAAGTGCTAGATTTTTGTCACGGACTATTTACTTTGCGATTTGCGCTATTTACTCGTTAAGTAAGGATTGGCAACAGTATTGCGATGTCTTTTCTAGAATATCTGCTCAATTTGTGTGGGAATTTGCTTGGAAATTTCTTGAAGCGTGAAAATTGCCTTAAATTTTGTTAATTTAAACGTGGAATTAGCAGAGAGCTTGTAATATGATACTTTGTAAACACATTATGGTATACGCGTAGATAACAATGGTAATACGTAGGAAACTTCAAGATATATACATGTTTTGTTTATCATATACTTGGTGGCAAGGGATTGGCTGTCCAAAGCATTATTGTATTCGTAAAAAACTTGTCAGCTGCATAAAGCATTTTCTAAACGACTCAGTGTTTTAATTTTTAATTATTTAAGTTATCACTGTCGATACTGCTGATATCCTTCGGCAAACAGTTGCTCAACACGGGAATGAATTTCATCGAGCGTACTAGCCTTGTATGTGCTGTCGCGATTCGTAGGTTCTACTGAAATGAGTAGCACCTTCGGTTTTTGTACGTCTTTAGATTCTATAAAGTATGGTTATATATATATATATATATATATATATATATATATGGCGCGATAACTGTATATTATCGCCCACTTCTATTTTCGAAAGACACAAAAGTCTATCAGCTGCGTGCCTTTATAGTTCAGCTCAGTATTACAGGAACGAGTGCACAGTTGTTTTGCTACCGTGCATTCGTTGTTGAAAGACGGGGGTGCACCACATCAGTTTCTGCATAACAATTCCTGACCAGACGTGTCTACGGTGGCGGTTGTCGCGGCTGTCATAATACCGTGGTGCACAATTAAAACCAAACCTTCCTTTATTACGCAGAAGGATAAAAAGCAGAAAAGTATAAATCACTTAAAAAGTACCTTTTTATACCAATTCTCAGTAAACAGACCTAGACCCGAAAAACCTTTGACGTTTCTAATATCAGTATTTGTTCAGCTGAAGGTAAGTACGAAATAAAAGGATTTCTGTAAAATTGAATGAGGAAAGGTAAACTCTGTTAAAGAGTTTCAGGGAAGTCAATCCTTTTTGCTCTCCACTTGTATTTAACTATCTTTAGGTTCTGAGAACGGTTTATTCAGTAATAGGCTTGTGCTTGGTCACTAACTCACCTGATCTTGTAATCTACGATTAAGCTTGTTTACGCTTTATATAAGCAATTGCTATAGACATTATATATTTTAGAAAGTCAGGGATGCTATAACGGTCGATAGAACGCGAGCGCGGTTGTGACAACACAGATTCGATCGCGTAGTCATTTTGATTCCAATATAATTTCAGATCAAAAAAAAAAACTGATAAGCCGGCGATACTTAACCATCTATTCAAAAACACTTAATTACACTTGTTAGATTAGTAAAGAAATTCCAAACATGACTACCATAAGTACGTCATAAAAATTAATTTTATTTTGTCGTATTAATTCTGCTCGATAAAACTTTGAAATGATTTTCGTTAAGAAAATTGAGAAATAGAGACAACAGTCAGAGTACAAGAACTGAAAGCAGTTTGACAACTCTGTTATTTCTTCAGTCGATCGTTTGGTCGTGGTCGATCGCCAACGGTACAAGTTAGAACACAACTGTGTTTTGTTAGTTCAAAATACGATGATCGCCATAATAAAATAAATAAAACCGGCCAAGTGCTTGTCGGATCACGCGCAGTATAGGGTTTTGTAGTTGCAAATCACAATGTGTACTTAAAAATAGTTTGTTGTTTGATAATATGAACAAACAGGTTAATGTTTCCACGATATTAAAATTTGTTTTATTTCTCTAAGAACATTTTAAAAGATAAAATCGACCTTTAAAATATGCTAAAAGAATATATGTATATATATATATTTTTTTTTAATTATAGATTTCTAGCACTAAAAGTCTTTGAAATAATTCGCCGATTAACGGATATGGCGAAATTATAAAAGTTTGTACTAGACTACGCAATCAAAAAGTAGTAAATAAGAATAAATCTAAATATTATATTATAAATAATCTAAATATGTAGTACCTAATATTCAAAATAAGTCTTATAATAACACTTCAATACCATTAATATTATAAATTAAAGTCATTCCAAGAATTCCAAACATATACCTACTCGTACTTTAAATAAGATTACTGAAACTCGATGTCAGCTTGCAACGTCAGGAAAATGAAAATTTAAACCTCGGATCATATTAAAGCAAAGTACTATTCCGAATTTCCGACTATAACCACTACAGATGAGACGAGTGTAATGTACCTCTTAACATTTTAGTTTTACATTTTATTTAGTACTTACTTGCTGCATTCCGTGGTTTTACCGGCGAAATGAATTGTGATGAAAACCATGCTATGGTGAATTGTGATTGTGATGATAAATTGTAGCCTATATCCAGGTTTTTAGCTATATTTGTACTAAATTTCGTAACAATCGGTTCAGCTGTTTAGTGGTAAAAAGGTAACAAACAGACAGAGAGACATACAGAGCTACTCACTATTTTAATGATACGTTTTCTCCACTACATGAGTCAAATGCTACATAAATACAGTTATGTTGTATAGATATGAACGGTATTTTTTGAAATAATAAATATTTTATCAGCTTCTATGCAAGCAGCCAGTATTGTATACTTCACAATTTTGTGTGAAGATCTCTTTGTGTTATTGTACCAACTTGTCAACCATTTTGACCACGGTTTTTATTGTGTATGTATTGGCTGGTTATATTTTTTTTATTAGGTAGCACGTCTACCTCTGTGTCTGTCTGTGACTGCTAAAAATACCGCAATTCAAATAAGGCTCATTTGAACTTTTGTCTCACACTCCTAATTGCAAAAAAGCAAGATAAAACGGGCATATGCCTATTTTTCATCGCTACAAGAGTTGAGTGTAACCCTGCAGACAAAATCTTAGCACAAATACCTTACAAAAAAATCTAAATATATGAGCTAAACTACTTATAATTTCACCTTCGCGCAACAGACAACGAAAAAATTTCAACTGGCCAAATATTTGTTCCAAATAGTATAAAAGTCACTTAGTATGAAACTGCATATTTCTCAGATATTCAAATATGCTTTGGCACAGAGTGCCAACTAGCGGAAAAATAAGTTTTAAAAGTCGGGTCATATCATGCAAATACTTTTCCAACTAAAGTTATGGAGAAACCAGATGCTGACGCTATGCACTGCATTCTAATAACTTTGAAATTTTAAGCAAATTGTTGTAAAGTCATACATTTTTGTAGAAGTGTTTTTTCATTGCAAGATAAAAAAAAAATTGGGGACATTTAGACACAACACCATCTAGCCCAAACTAAGCAAAGCTTGTTGTCTATGGAACTAGATGGCTGATATAATACTTATATACTTCTTTATATATAAAGATAAAGGTTTACAAGGCCATTCTATAAATAATTCTTTTATATCTAAATGGGTCAAAATGTAATCAAAAATCCCTCATGGAAAGTGACGATGTAGTCCAAAATGGAATAAGCTTTCCCATGAGATAATAAATAAATATCGGTGGTCATTTGCACACAACAATGGCGTTGGGTAAAAATAAATAGTTCTAAATTAAGTAAAGCTTGTATGAAGATGTTATGTATTATGTTATATATTTTGTTAAATACATATGGAAGATACATATATATAGAAAAATCGAGACACAGAACAGACATCCATGCTCATGACACAAATGTTTGTTGTGACACAACTGGGGATGAGTATCGTACCCACGACCTACAGCTTAGAAGGCAGACATACTACCAACTGAGTTGCGAGTACAAGGTCAATTAAATTTGAAAAGGCTCATCTTGTATTTATTAGGGAAATCCGAGGTAGTCAATGCGATCGGCTACGTAGCAGTTCTTATAAATGTTATATTAGTGGATTTTCAATGCATAGTGTATAGTATAATGTTTATATGTTTATATTTTGCTATAGAATTAGTTATCTATTTTAGATATTTGTGCTGCTAGAAATTATAAAATTCTCATACCCGACTGGCTTCGCAGCTCATTTGCTAATATGCCTACCTTCTAAGCTGTAGATTGTGGGTTCGATCCCCACCCAGATCAAATAATTTTGTGTGATGAACATAATGTTTATCCTGTGTCTGGTTGTTTCTATGTACCACATTTGGGACACAACATCTGTAAACACTCTTGCGCCATCACATCTTCCTGGAACACAAAATAAGTACCATAGATAGTGGTTATATATTTGCGCCTTTTGGGGTCGAAACGCTGGGGCCGTGGGGAAACCGAGTGCACATAACATTTTCAAAGAGTTATCGGAACGACTGGTCGAGGCAACACGTGATCAAAATCCTGGTCTCTATTTGGCTCAAAGGTTATGCATTGCCATTCAACGTGGCAATGCTTTTTGGGTACGTTGCCTACTGGTAGCGGTCTCTTAGATTAGGTTTCTAAATATTATTATTATGTAGTAAAAAGCAGTATAAATAAATATATACATTTGTATATAGAAAAGTATGTTATATTATGTATTCTTTCAGCTATCCAGTTTCCATATTTTGGGGATAGATAGTGCTGCTTGCAAAATATCCACCAATACCTATTTAGTTATGCTCTATCATATATGTATATGTATTATCTTTGTCTGTGGTTTATGGGCTGGCTTGACTGCCAACTGGCCTGAAATTAAGTGATGTTCGCGTTGCAGGCTTAGTTGCCTAGAAGGAATAGAGCGGTTTCGTCAAAGACGATATTATCACATCGTACTGTAGCATTTTATTTACCACTAAATTCTAAAGTTTCGTTATACTTGATAAGCTGTTGAATGTACGTTTTGTTGAAAGTATGTGCAGCACCGCTGCTCGAGTTATTTTATATCATTTTGTTCTTTGATAAAGTAAATGCCATGATTTTGTTAAAAGTAACAGCGTTCTATAACAAAGCGTTCAAAGTGAAAATGTCCAAAAATGTTTCTTCAATTTATCATTATTATTCTAGGATACTTGAACTTTGCTTTCTGTCCACGTACGTACTGTTATGCGGAACTCATCCCTTTTACGGTTGTTTGTTTATCTTTACGTCATCTGTAGAAAGGAATGATAACCTCATAAATCTACTTACTTTACGATACTACTTATTATACGTACATACCTTTTTTTTAAACAGAGGCTACAATATTGAAAAACTGAATTTTCCATTCTCTCGGTAGATTTGTGTTACATCACACATAGAATAATAATAAAGCATCAGTCACTGAATTTATTAGTGTCTTCATTATCATCATCACCGTAGCCACATGAAATCCAATAACATATGCCTCCCCCATAAATATTCAAAAAGACCTGGTAGGAGCGGCTAGCTTCCAGTGTCTTCATGATACTTGTATGAGGACGTCTGTCCGTCTTGTCCAGCTGGTCTTCCTACATTGCGCGTGTCGGTGTGTAGTACCTTCTCGAAAACTTTTAAAGTAAAAAACTAGCAAAAATAGTCTTACGTAATCTCTGCAACATGACACCTGACGCAAGAGAAGTGGAACAGTTGTGCCAGCCACCCAAGGCTGTGCTCCGTTATGTTAAGGAGCTCGGATGGTTTGGGTAGGCTGGTGGGGGAAAATGCACAATACACCCCAAGCGGGACGTCAGTGCAGGTCTTATCACCCCCAACTCAAATTAGAATTAGTCTTACGTAATAAATGAATGGCCCCTAAACGCTCTGTCTTGGCTGACTGACAGAATAACATACAGCCCAAACTGCTGGCCTAGTGACATGACATTTGGAGAGAGCCTTTTTGTGTGTAGATATCCTAAAGAATTCAGTACATATAAATCGTTGAGCTAACCAATAAAAAATGATTGATAAAAAAAGTTTTTTTTATGTAGAAATAGGTTTGCGCTTGACCGCCAACTCGCCTGATGTTATACGGCCAGTTCGTCCATAAACAATCGGAATAAAATCTGAGCTACGCTTCAAAATATTATTCAATTTTGTTGATTTGTATTATAAATGACTAGGCTAGTCTTTTGTAAATGTTATTATAACGTACGAATAAATAGTAAGTAGAATAACTAAGCTAGTTATTCAACCTTCAAGCAGTAGTGTTATTAAATTCCAAATTGAAAGGTAATCTTTTCCATCACCACATAAAATATTATAACTTTTTATAAAATTTCCTTTATTTTTAAATATTCCTGTTACTTTGGATCTGAGTTATACCTAAAAAAATATTTGAAAAATTGTTTGTTCTGATCCTTTTAAATTGTTTCCGCAAACAATGCAAACAAGACTGCGCTAAAATTTGTTGTTATCGCATAAATCAAAGTCGGTAGCAATATTGTGTTTATCTTAGAATAATTTAATGTGAAACCCGGATCTCATTTTACTACCAGGAAGCTTTTATATTATTTATAAGTGTTTTGTGTGCGTACAATCTAAGATGTTTAGTTAGATGTGGAAAACAAATATTATTTCATACATATTACGTATTTTTGCAAGGTTTTTTTTATGATTTTAGGATCTTTCTTCATATCTGGAAATATTTACGTGTCTTTTTAAAGTATCATCAATGTGCATCTAAAGGTATAGGTAGGAATATTCTATTGTATTAGTAAAGTATAAACAATTAAAAATAAACAACAAAACAAATATTTAATATCCAACCAAATATCTGGAGTATCATGAAGTCTGGAGTAAATAAGTACCTAACTATCAAGACTAGAGCTCAGTTTTTGAATGGCTCGAAAGTTATTGCATATGGATATGACTTTCTTTCATTCGTTCGCAACCATTTACGCCACTCGATAACGGAATTAGTGCTTCCAACTATTCAAATTTAAATACTTGACAATAACTTCTATCAATATTTTGATGATATCGTTCATCCAAATTCATGTGTGAATTACTTGCAAACGAATCAAAAACGGAGTACCTGGTATATGTCCTTCATCTTCGGTCACATTGCCGCTTTCTATCGGGCAAGCTGCTAGCCTTCAAATGACGCGAAAACGTCAAACTGAATAAAAAAAATAGGATCATCAACAGTCACCCACAATTTAATACGCCTTTGTCTAATCTGAGGTACCGTAATACCGGTACCCACCAACACCAGTTCATTAAAGTGGTCGTAATTTGCTTTGTCAAAATCGTTTTATCATTACAAATGCGTGTATAGTATAAACTACTAATGAGCCTGACACAACAGTATTCGAGTGAACCGAGTAATGGGCAGTATTCGACGTATTGAATTATGCACCAATATAATTATTTTATTAGTGTGATATTGCTATTATTTGTTATTTAGTTAATTTTGAACTTGACATTTTGTAATTAAGTTATTATTATTTATTGAAATCACCAGATTATTATTTTTTACATTTCTTTTTTGTTGTGTTTTATGTTGAAATTTTTTTTGCATGACACATTTAATTATGTGTGCTTGATGAAGCAAAGAATGAAATATTTAATTATTATTATTTTTAATACTTCCTTTTATTATTTGACATGTAACATAATATTTGTTATGAATAAAGAATATGAATATGAATATTCGTCATTAAGGAAACATTTTTGAAAGCTGAGCTTAAGGTGTTACTCGTTGGTAACAAACGCTAGTAGGTACCTACTGCATGCTTAAAGCGATTTAGGGCATAATAAATAGTGGAATGAACATTAATAAGAACTGATAGAAGAAATACAACGTAGGTACTTTCATCTCATGGGCAAGCGTGTTCTATATACTACTACTTCATCGTCTTCCATCAGGTCAGTTGAGTTCAAACGTTGTCCCATTTCATCATAAAGAAAAAACCTTGACTTGGCTCACGAGATAATTGTTATTTGTAATATTTCCTGCCATTATAGTATCGTATCGGTAAACGATAAAATTATTAAGAGAAACCTCGGCTAATACTAGATCTCGCTAGATAGTTCGGTCAGACATAAAATACAGTCATCCTTGACACGGCGTAAATTATCAAGAGGTTCTTAGATATACCACCAACTTTCCTGATGTTAAGTGATGGTATCCTCGTTGTCGATCGTGAATCCTAGAAAATTCAATCTAGCCTTGAAAGATACCATAATTGCAGCTCTCAGGAAACGAGAAGAAGAAGAATAGCAATGAATTCTATTCCTGTACAGTACGCATCAAGAACATGCATGATATAACATCATCGCAAGTAATGCTTCATAGGTGAAATTTTGTTTCGCTCACTATCTCACTTATGTAACTTTTTACAATTACGCTTATTTATTTATTGTCTAAAAAACCTGGAGATTTGCTAACACTAAGAATATAAATGAGAAATTATATTCTTGAATTTCTTAAACAAGTCTTCAAATTGCTAAAAATAACTTTATCCGTGGGTGTGTAAAGATTCTGGCAAAATGTCTTATTTAACTAAACATCGCAAAGTTTATTTTGACTTAATGTTAGTCAGTTGTGCTCAATTTATAAGGTTTCAGATTTCTTTTAAAATAGATGCTTGATTTTACAGCTCTTTTCGATAATAGACCAGTAAAAATAAGATTTGTGACTACATAAAAGACAACTAAGTAAAATTAATTATTTAAATGAAAAGATTCTTGAAAGAAATGTTCTAAAATACATTTGCCACAATTTGATCCTAATTTTAACTTATATGGTAAAAGCATTATGAAATTTATTGCAGAGGTAGTTGTGGACCTAGAGACGGACATAGGCTTCTAATCATCATCATCATCATCGTATTTCATAATTTCGCGGGTAAGACCGGGGTGCAGCTAGTTTATAAATCAGCGATTATGGTTAATCTATCATCATCATCATCATCATTTCAGCCATAAGAAGTCCACTGCTGGACATAGGCCCCCATGAATTTCTAAAAAGACCGATTGGAAGCGGCTTGCATCCAGCGTCTTCCCGCCACTTGTATTTATGGTTAATCTATGTTGTTTAGGTAGTTACCTAGCTTCCAAAGAATCCCCTAAATTGCATTAAACGCGATCTGCTCCTTAAAAATGAATTTATTTTTAATAAACTATATATTATGTACCTATACCTTATAATACAGAATATTAACATATAACGTTAACTTTCAAGCACGCTAAAACTAAATTTATTTCCCTAGAAACCTATTTGTATAACAATGCATCGAAATACTAGCTATTTCGTATATATTCCGTATTCTTCTCGGTTCATATTTGAAACATTAAACTCCTGACCTCCCGCGAAGCCTCCGAGATTGCATTTTGTATGCTGCATGTGAACAGGATAACCTAAGTTTAGTCGACATTTTCTCTGGACGCCTGGGGATTTCTGCTGACCGTAGGTACAGAGGAGTTACCAGATTTCGCTGTCCTGATTTGGGTTTATTTCACTTGGTTTCAGTTTCATGTGTTAGATATCGAGAAAAACCGTTTGTAATTTTTGGACGTATAATTTATGTATTCTTGTACTTAACGCTGCTTATGTCCATCAATATACTTGACTTTAACAAAAATTATCAATTTAAACTTAATATTTTGCAAACAGATCCTTAAATAAAAAAATCAGACAAGTGCGAGTCAGACTCACCCACTGAGGGTTTCGTACAAACTAGTAGATAAAAAAAAAAACATATATTTTTCTTCTTATATCGAAAAATATACATCTTAAAAATATTTAAAAACCTGTTTTAACTTATTTTAATTAAGCTCTTATAGGTACCCCACATGATACGGTTAATTCACTTTAAAATTTGGACCCTCGTTCCTTTTTAGGGTTCCGTACCCAAAGGGTAAAAACGGGACCCTATTACTATGTCTTCACTGTCTGTCTGTCTGTCTGTCTGTCTGTCTGTCTGTCTGTCTGTCTCCAGGCTGTATCTCATAAACCGTGATAGCTAGAAAGCTGAAATTTTCACAAATGATGTATTTCCGTTGCCGCTATAACAACAAATACTAAAAATTAAAAAAAAAAATATTAAGAGGGGTCCCCATACAATAAACGTGTTTTTTTCGTATTTTTTTGCTCAATATTAAAAACGGTAACAGGTAGACGCTTCAAATTTTCACAGAATACTTACTTGTATATTACCTTTCAAAATAAATAATTAAATAACTATAAAGTAAATATTAAAGGGGGGCTCCCATACAACAAACGTAATTTTTAAGCAATTTTTACTCGATCTTAATTAACAGGTAGAAACTTGAATATTTGTAAGTAAATATTTAGAAATATAAAATAAATACCTAATCTAATACATATAAACTCACAAAATGAAAATAATCCGTGCATCTAAACGCGGTGCGAGCGCCGCGCCGCGGTGTGGCGGTGGCGCGAACGCGCGGGTAGCGGGGGAGGTAACATCACGGAGCGAGCCATAGCCGCGCGTATTCGCGCAAGCGTCGTCATGCTGCCCGGATGTGTATCGAAAACCTACCTATAAGTTTGCAATTTACTACTTGGAATTTCGTTGATTTCTCGTTATTTTATAAACAGAACTAAACTTTGTAGTATTAACTTGTACTCGCGCACGAAGGGTTCCGTACTATCATCTATAGTACGGAACCCTTCGTGCGCGAGTCCGACTCGCACTTGGCCGATTATTTTATATAGAAATAGGTTTGCGCTTGACCGCCAACTCGCCTGATGTTAAGCGACGTTGCGGTCTACGATGGACTTCCTTGCATAAAGACACTTTTTTTTTTGTGATTGAATTAAAATTGTCCGGTTTTCAGAATCTTTCCTATAAATGTTAAGCGACGTTGCGGTCTACGATGGACTTCCTTGCATAAAGACACCATTTTTTTGTGATTAAACTAAAATTGTCCGGTTTTCAGATTTTTTCCTATATGTGTACTCACAATGCTTCTTGCCAAATTTCAGAGTTTTAGGTCAACGGGAAGTACGTAGGTTTTGATTCCCTTGTGAGTGTCGAAATGTGCATTTTTTACGACATATTCGGTTGTAACTTTTATTTACGAAAACTGAGAAATTTAATTTTTCTTTCTGCAGCAAGATACTATAGATCTGCGTATATAGTTTTAATTTCAACACGATACCTTCACGCATTCCTGAGAAAAAGGGTCTTGACAGACAGACGGACAACAAAGTGATCCTATAAGGGTTCCGTTTTTTTCTTTTGAGGTACGGAACCCTAAAAATAATTATCGCTCACCCACAATATTTTTAAATTACATAAGCAACAAAGACACCATATTCAATGGGATAAACTTTCTAGTAGGTGCTAATAGTCTTTGATCAAACCGACAGACAGACGGACATGGTGAAAATATACAGGTTCCTTGCTTACTACGAAACTCTAAAGTCGTTAATGTTAAGTAAAAATCGATCAGAATAGGTATATTATTTCGTTAACAATTATTATAAATTTGGAAACTTCATAAATCCCCGAGAATAAAAACAGCTGAACCTATTTTGATGAAACATAGCTAAGAACACTCTCGATGACTTTCTCTCCAACAAAATAAAAATACCTACGCTTATTTGAAACTATTGTCAATTTCGTAATTGGAAAATTGGAACATTTCTACTCGGGGGTAGATAAAATGTTTTGTACTAATAAACGTAATATTTCAATTTGCAAAAATTCCCAAGTTCACATTGTTATTAATAATGTCACGCGACATGAAGGTAATTAAATTAACCAGTCCCTCTGTCTGTAATATTATTTGTACATAATAATATCTACTCAGAATACGGGAAACGTAATTGTGTTGATTCAATTTCGCTAGGTTTAATTTCATACATACCGCAAGGTGGCTAGAATAAAATGTGTTATATATTACAATGTAGGGTTCTCAGTTTTGTAAGGGACCGCTGACATACACACATAGGTACATAAAATCACGCCTATTTTCCCTTACGGCGTAGGCAAAGCATTAAAGGTTAGTAAATGGCGCCACAGCAAACTTCACCTTTTTAACCGACTTCCAAAAAGAAGGAGGTTATCAATTGGGTCTGTATCCTTTTTAGGGTTCCGTACCCAAAGGGTAAAAACGGGACCCTATTACTAAGACTTCGCTGTCTGTCTGTCTGTCTGTCTGTCTGTCTGTCTGTCTCCAGGCTGTATCTCATAAGCCGTGATAGCTAGAAGGCTGAAATTTTCACAAATGATGTATTTCCGTTGCCGCTATAACAACAAATACTAAAAATTAAAAAAAAAAACATATTAAGGGGGGTCCCCATACAATAAACGTGTTTTTTTCGTATTTTTTTGCTCAATATTAAAAACGGTAACAGGTAGACGCTTCAAATTTTCACAGAATATTTACTTGTATATTACCTTTCAAAATATATAATTAAATAACAATAAAGTAAATATTAAAGGGGAGCTCCCATACAACAAACGTAATTTTTAAGCAATTTTTACTCGATCTTAATTAACAGGTAGAAACTTGAATATTTGTAAGTAAATATTTAGAAATATATTAACTATAAAAATAAATACCTAATCTAATACATAAAAACTCACAAAATGAAAATAATCCGTGCATCTAAGCGCGGTGCGAGCGCCGCGCCGCGGTGTGGTGGTGGCGCGAGCGCGAGGCGGTTGCTAAGCAACGGCCGCGCGGGTAGCGGGGAAGGTAACATCACGGAGCGAGCCATAACCGTGCGTATTCGCGGGAGCGTTGTCATGCTGCCCGGATATGTATCGAAAACCTACCTATAAGTTTGCAATTTACTACTTGGAATTTCGTTGATTTCTCGTTATTTTATAAACAGAACTAAACTCTGTAGTATTATAGATGATAGTACGGAACCCTTCGTGCGCGAGTCCGACTCGCACTTGGCCGATTATTTTTTGTATATTTGCTTACGGATTACTCAGCCAATTGTACATTGATTTATATTTATTTATTTTATATCATATTTTAATGACGGTTTTTTTTATTTTTTAAACTGTAATTAGAGAAAATACTCCTCTAATAAAAAATCACCAATGATAAAAAAATCTACACAATTTCAATTGACATGCGGTCGTGAACAATGTGACTTCGAAACTATTCTATAGGCTGATGGTCCTGATAGTAACGGCACCTGCGAATTTTGTCTCATACAAAAATAATTTTACTTTACTTCATTTTCTGTCATTATTATTATTTGTATATAAATTTCCTACAATACAGGATTCCATCAAAAACATAAATGTGAAATGAGAGCCAAGTTCAATATTATGATATATACCTTAGTTGTTGACTTCAACGACAAATAGCAATGAATATTTTATAGCAACTTCAAATATAATTTCTTCTTATAACTTAGGATAATAATATATTGAAACCTAAGGTCTGACTTGGCTAGTTCTCATATACGAATTATTATTAAGTACCTACTAAAACAGTCAAGGAAGAGCCCTATGTTCGATGGCTAGTTTCTACCAGCAAGCCAAATTTTCGGAAAAATAAAATAAGAACTTACAACTTTAAAACTTGCGAAGACTATAATACTGGCTATAATACTAAAACTGATGTTTGGATTAATAAAGATACTAAGGGTGGTATTCCACTCGTTATAATAAATTAAAATCCACATAGAGACCGGTTGTCATCAATTTTGATTGCTGATTCTTACAATATAGACACTATAAGTAAGACACTGTTCCTAATGGAATCAATTAATTGAAAAATTATTATAAAGTGATAAAAACTTACTAGTTTCGGATTTTTTCCTTTGTATTCACCCAGTTGGGTGCCAAAATTGAAATTTCTAGGTCATCTGGAACTGGGTTAGAATTTTGATCTATAGTCCAGTCAGTGATAAAAATGGCAATTTCTGGACTTTAATATCTAAATAACCATATGAGGTGTGTTTATGAAATTTGGAGTACATATGTATCTCGCAAGTTTCAATATACTAGCCAAATTTGACATGTTTATGTGAAATAGTTTTTGAGTTATGAGAAGGTCAAAAGTGGCTTCTAATGGTTCGAGATAAGATACACACGGTGCTGCATGCCAGTTTTGTTAGCTTAAACTTGGCTTGACACGCTACCGCGTGTCTAGATATTCTTAAAAAAATTACCGTTTTATTTGTTATGCTTCAAAATATACAGCCGTTTATAGTTAGAATAGATTGATAGATAAGTTGGATGTACAGATAGCACTCGTCCCATTAGGTATGGGATCGCAAAAAGTATTGTGAAATCTAGATCTAACATTTTGATCAAAATTACAACACCTAAACTTAAAAAATCGAAAAATTAAAAATACATTTGTACGTAAAGTGATTTACGTAAATAGTAAAGTCATGTGCGAGTAATCCGAGTATTGGACCTAAAGTAAATTTCGTTGCGCATTGCGTTGGAAGTTACCCAAAAAGCCATGTATAACATGGTTGAGTTTTTTATCCATGCACCCTATTTTAGCGCAATTATAACAAAGTGCTTCTGTTTAATTTGCCAATTCTCACTGGAAAGAGGTTGTGACCTATTTTCTTCATTCTTTTGTGTTTTCATAGTCTCTTTTTGTCTGTATTTTTAATTTATTTTGTTGCGAGCGTTTGTGTAATTGCATTAGGTAACGAGTATGTACTTATGTTTTTTGTAATATTACTAAACGACATGGACATGGTGTGACATGGAGAGATAAAAAACAAAAATGGTAATAATAGTGAAATAGAATAGAATGACAGAAAAAGTTAACAGTTCGGCTACTTAACTACTGATAGTAGTTCTAAGAACAGTTATTTTCTGGAGAGCTACTGCTCAGTGCTCATATTCTAAATTTTTATTTAGAATTGAGTATCGATAGCTTTTAGTATTTTATTCAATTTACCGGAAAAAGCTCACTAGTACAGGAATCGAACGTTTTTACCAAATACTATCAAAATTAGCCGACAAATGGGCTCGTAGCTCGTAGGAAACTTCTGTTTTTAACCAACACTTGTAATGACAACCTCTTGAACAATGTGGCTCAGTTTATTTTTTTTTGTATAGAATTGATTACTAAGTGGTCATAGGCTCAGTTTTTTTTTGTATAGAATTGATTACCAAGTGGTCATAGGCTCAGATTTTTTTGTATATAATTGATTACCAAGTGGTCATAGGCTCAGATTTTTTTTGTATAGAATTGATTACAAAGTGGTCATAGGCTCAGATTTTTTTTTGTATAGAATTGATTACTAACTCTTGAGTAGAGAAGTTACCATACTAGTCGTACTTATAAATATTGGGAGTTCTAATTTTTATGTTTTATCATAAAATTTGAACTTTAATTGCATCAATCGTAGATAGGTACGAGTAGTTCATGTAGGCAAATATATTTAAGCCATTTTGCCATAAATTAATGTTATTCAGTGACAATATTTCAATTTCATAACTTTATTAATTTCATAAAATGAGTATTTCAATGATAGCCACTGGCATAGTAATAAATGTTTTAATAACGGCTAAACAAATAATCTAGAGATGAGGTTCGCCACACTTGACGGTGTGTGGCGGAGTAATTAATTTGCATAGTTGAAGCGAGATCGTGTCACGCACACATGTGGCGGTGTCGGTTTATCTGTAGTATTAATTTACTTACGTACAGCCGGCTTGCAAGGAGTTTTCCTGTTTTCCAAAACAGGGTAAACGCTTTATAACAAAACTCAAGGTACCGGGCATTTTTTACGTTATAAAAAGTGTTTGTTAAATCCGGTGAAAAAAGAAAGATAACCAAATATTTATTAATTAAAATTTTTAATAGATATTTGTTTCGATATCTTCCTGATTCCTTCAGCTGGTTTACAACAGATAATAAGAGAGTTCCCTTGTTGTAGCCAATATTTCTAAAGACAATGTAATCCAAAAGTAATTTAAAACGTGTCCTAGGCGATTAACAATAACAAAAGCAAAGCAGCTGCTTACGATCAGGTGTCTTTATTAGAAACGACAATAAATAAATAAGAAACTTTTTTTTCTTATTCAACCTATATTTTCCCACTGCTGGTCCGTCAGTTTTTTTTTATCCGCCTTGTTTGTACAAACTGTCCCACTGCTGGGA
This sequence comes from Lycia hirtaria, assembly GCA_947563715.1. Lineage (NCBI taxonomy): Eukaryota > Metazoa > Arthropoda > Insecta > Lepidoptera > Geometridae > Lycia > Lycia hirtaria. Next base: position 40,928,946 of record OX387377.1, on the reverse strand, counting down.
ACGGGCCATCATCTCATTTTGAGAAGGGTTAGGCCATAGTCTGCCACGCTGGCAAAGTGTGGGTTGGCAGACTTCACACATCTTCAAGATCATTGAGAACTCTCAGACATATAGGTTTCCTCACGATGTTTTCCTTCACCGTTTGAAGTTGGCGGCAATCAACAATACGCACATAACTTCGAAAAGACAGAGGTGCGTGCCAGGATCTGCGGATCGCAAGGTCGACATGAATTAATTAATCATTATATGAATCATATCCATAAATAACAATTAAGTGCTGCATAATTATAGGTAGGCTAGTCATTACATAATGTGTATAAGTAAATAAAACATTTTCTTAGTACTAAAATAAATAGCCAAATAGCATTTTTCACTAATCCAGTAGTAGTAGTACAGTTTTCCCATTTTCGCCAGTCTTAAAAACCATTTTCGTAAAATTAACAAAAGCTTCTCAACTCGGTAGCTAATTGCAGTTTTTCTTAACACCATAATGAATTTAATAAACGAGTCTGACAAAGTTTTACTTGTCTTAAACTCACCGTGGCGATGGTGGTTCGGATTAACAGCTTTTAAAACTTGTTTAATCTTACCAGCTTTGATATTACAGTCAGACTGTGGTTCACCTTTGTGATACTAAAATTAAATTAAGCCTAATTACGTCGGGACAAAACCGAAATTACATTAAATGGCCAGCGTTTGGTTTGAGTTTATATTGTATTTTAAATTAACACCATTTAGTGAAGGGGTAATAAATGGAATGCGGCGTCGGCGTGGTTTACAAAAATATTGGAAAGCGTGACGAAGATTGATTACAAGTAAGTGATGCAAGTAGCAAACCTACCGAGTCTAAAGTCCGATCCCCATTACCGGTCGAGTAGAGCGTCGTAGGAGAGTAGACTAATGAGTTCTTCTTCTTTTTTGTATTGGACCCGCATTAAAGCATTTGCCAGTGTCAAGTATTAGGATTTTTTCAAGTTTCTTGAATAAAACAAGTTGTAAATGTTCTAGTCACAATCTAAGTCACGTATACAGTCAATTTATATGTCGAGTCCTGCTTCAGTAAAGTGGTGGCGACTTTACTAGAAGCTTCTATGGAGTTTTGCCAACAACGTAAAATCACACGTTTTACTGCTTTATTTCACTTGCCCACACTCACGCACTTTATCGAACACTTAATGAATAAAACACCACCATTTTTATAGCATTTATGTTCAAAATAACACAAGTTTACGAAAATAAAACAAAGCAACAACACGTTACTAACTCAGACTAATGAGTTGGTAAATACTAATCTGGTGTAAATAGTCGAGTACTCGACTACGCCACTCTACACGACCGGTAATAAGTATTGGGCTTTATGGATGGTCAGGAACATACAGTGGATATCTAGTCACTTTAAGAAACGTACATGGGCAAAATCGTCGTTGTTCATGAAGAACAAATAAAACCCAGATTTCTTCCAAATCTGCGTATATTTCCAAAAATCTAGTAATCGCTTGTTTTGCTTGTTGCGAGTTTGAAGTTGGTAAGTAGAGGTAGTAGTGGTTGGTAAGTTTTGAAGTAAGTGTAAAACGACAGCAGCGCTAAAGGCGCATGCTAAAAATGTGGGTAATCGAACGCATTCGCGAAGACGGCGCGAACGGGCATTGAAAGGCGTGACTTTTCAAGATTTTTCTGCTCTAGAAGTAGGCACAGGCGATTAACTGCTCTACGCATGGTTCCGGTTGCGGTGGTGATATCTGCAACGCGCGGTAAGCCATCGGAGCCGTGGTACAGTTTAGAATTTAGATATTATTGTTAGGCGCCAGAAAAGTGGTGGTGTATTTTTTTTTACGACAACTAAGTCGTTAAGTTGCAGTTGTAGTGACCAAACTGGTATATCCCAGTTTAGCTTTAGTTCCCAAAGCTATTGGAGAAGTATTTTCGGTTTTACGGTGCACAAAGATAAGAGCCCTAAAGGATCCAAATTCTAAAAGGTTGATGATAATATAGAACGCTTGGTGAACACCTCTGATGACGGACAATGAACTTCAAAGTGCAGTACATCAGACGACGGTTTCCAGCCAACGCCTAGAGTAATAGAAGCGTTGCTGATCATGAGATTACGGTCTTCGACACCTCCACGGATTCTATTGAATCCGTGGAGAAAAGATTAGGTAAGTGCGGTACTTACGAAGATGAACACTATGTTCGGCTAACACAGTAGAGACTGACTGTTGAATGTGGAGCAAATCAGATTCAGTTTCAGCGCCTGTAAGTAGGTCACACAGAAAGTCCTTTTGAATCATTTCTTATATGGCTGACTCGACATAATTTTCAGCGACTTGCAAAATGCAACGCTTCGAAAAAAAAACCAGGACAAGTGCGAGTCAGACTCGCCCACCGAGGGTTCCGTACAAACTAAATAAAAGGGGGAAATCATATATATTTTTTTATATTTTCCTTCATAAACCGAAAAATATAGATCGTAAAAATATTTAACACATTCCTTGCTCACAACTCGGATCCGAGTAGCGGCTATAGTAGCGGCGCCTCCCACTCGCATCCAAGCGAGCGAACGTTTGAGGCTGCCCTCATTTCTTGCATAGAGACACTGTGTCGAAATGTGCGTTTTTTTATGACATATTCGGCTGTAACTTTCCGTTTTCTCCTATTGAGGTACGGAACCCTAAAAAACTAGCACTAGCGAATCCGTACGTTACTGTATTTAATTGTAATATTTGTATGGGATTGGTTTCATGCTCTCGCCACAAGATTTGCCTGAGATGTCGGTCCAACTCGCGTACAAAGATTGCTCGAAACATCTTCTATGTGCAGACATACAGTATACGTATTTATGTTGTCGAAAACGTAATAAAATGTTGAAAAGTGGATCCTGTATGAGTCCGACCATTTGTATGTCATTATCTGCTACACCGGAGGTCGACTTCGCTTGTCTCCTATATTATAGGATGGTGCGGTAGGTAATACGCATTTTTAGATTGATTTTGGTTACTAAGAAGTTAACTTAGTTGACCGAGAGCCTCGTACTCACGCATGAAGTCGGTATATGCTTGTTTTGTTACTGGTTGTTTACGAAAGCGAGCTTCTAAGCCCAAAATACGTTTCTTAGCTAAGCCATAAGTGTCTCCTAACAGACTGGGGTCCTTCCAGAGAGGTAAAGCCACACAGAAATGACCATCAGGAGTCCGAGTATATGTTAGCTAGAAAATGTTGTTCTCATAATAGTTTTTCTTTAGCGAGAAACTTATCAAAAATTTTGTTAATTTATCGTGTAAGTTGGATTCACTATTTATTCACTATTTATTTATTTAGTGTGAAATTACACATAACTTTTTAGATACAATAAACACACTACGGCTTATGATAGGTAGATAACAGCTTGTCAAAACATAAGAGGAATCTAGCCTCCCCACATACTCATATAGAAGAGGAATTAAGCTAGGAATGATAAGGAACGAGCTCACATTTAGATCTGCAGGCAACTGGCAATCCTGGACGTCTGCTGGGCTTCACTGTTGACACACTCCCTCGGTTTTTCCCACACAACAGCGCGTTTTTATCTCACGGACAACACAATCCCACAGGAACAGCGCGGCTTTAGCACGTAAACAGCACTAGGATCAGGATTTCAACATCACAGCAGCACGTCAGCACGTCTTGATATTGATGAAGGTTGGGTGGAAGTCTCGTTGGACACGTTGGGTTAAGTATCTTCACAATCCAAATAAAGGTAATCTTTTATTTTCTTCGATGCAATCCTGTCACGGTCGCCACTTTTTTGTGCCCAAAGAACAAATTAAATCTAGATTTCTTCCAAATCTGCGTATATTTCCAAAAATCTATTAATCAATACAAGCGACTACGCTTGTTGCGATGCGAGTTTGAAGTTTGTGTTGAAGTTTAAAACGACAGCAGCGCTTTAAAGCGCATGCTAAAAAATGTGGGTAATAGAACGCATTCGCGAAGACGGCGCGAACAGTCGTTATTTGTGGTAGTATAATTTTATCCTACTCATATCAATAAATCAATAAATAATCGAAACCTAAAATACATTGTTACATGTTTTATTATGTTGATATATACTAATAGTAGCTCTACAAACTGTAGACTTTGTGAACACAAACTTAAGTACCAAACATGTTATGCTAATATTATTAAAGTCAATAAATAGCGCCGTAGCAAACTTCCCCGTTTTTCGGAGAAATACCCACCCCACTTATTAAAAATCCCCGACGACCAAAAAATCTATAAAATTTAGGAACCTGTACCTACACTAAGTTTCGTCAAGGTTGTTTGAAAAATATCTGTACGCGAGTAGCAACAAACATCCAGACAGAATAACGAAAACCAGTTTGCTTCACTCAATCAGTTAACAAATAAATTATATCTATTTAATAGTACTTGTAATATTAAGTAAATCATCAAACTAAAAGTGAAACATACTCTGTATGTTTTTCTAAGTATTTGTTACTTTTTGACGACTATACAAAACCGATTGTACACATACATACGTACACACTAAAACTTTTTTGCGTAATTGGGTAGATGGTAAAAAAAGTATAAAAAATATTTTTTGCCAAAAAATTTTACACTTTAACCACACTATAATAATACCTAATATTAAAATATATTTTTATTTTATAATATTATAGTTTAAAAAACTGAAAAAAAACCGACTTCAAAATTCGCAATTTTTTTACTTGGTTGACGAATTTTCTAGTTATTTTTAACCAATTTCATGTTATAAAAAGTACTGAACTGATTTTGGTAAAATTATTAAAGGACCATAACTGAAGTATGACATATTAAACCAAAAAATAATCATCAAAATCAATTCATATTCGCGAAACAAACATAAAAAACAGTTAAATTGAGAACCTCTTCCTATTTGATAGTCGGTTAAAAAGAACTTAGTACTTACTTTATTGTTTTGATCATAACAAAAAGCCGAACATAAAATAACAATGAAATTCAATCACGAATCTTAAAATCGTGTTCAAAAAGCTATAGCATCCTAAATCTAAAACAAGAGCAAGCGCTTCCAAAATGTACCCAATTCTAAGTCAATTCACGTTTTCGAATAAATCAAGTAGGCACAGTCCTTGTGGGAATTCAGGGGTTGAAGTAAGATATTACTGCCTTAAAGAGTACATCGAGAGGTTGATATAGGTTATGTTCGAATTTCACGTTACGTATAAAGTTTTGGGTCTAAGTATTTCACTTCACTCGCTTATTGGACAAGTAGTTTTCCCACGTGATATATTATCTACACTACACTTGGATGAGTAATAAACTTAGCTTAAATAAAACTTTTCAGTTTTTTTCTTATTAAATTAATGGGTTGGTTTGGTTTTTCTTACAATGACTTACAATAGATAGGTCTACGTACGTTACGTAAATAGTCGATTTCTGTAGGTACACATTTGTCTTTAGGGAGTTCCAATATTCGTTTTTAATCCTTATGCGATCATTTACTTTCATTTTTAGGGTTCCGTACCTCAAAAGAAAAAAACGGAACCCTTATAGGATCACTTTGTTGTCCGTCTGTCTGTCTGTCTGTCCGTCCGTCCGGGTGTCAAGAACTTTATCTCGGGAACGCGTGAAGGTATCGTGTTGAAATTAAAACCATATATGCAGATCCATAGTATCTTGCTTCAGAAAGAAAAAGAAAATTTTTCAGTTTTTGTAAAAAAATGTTACAGCCGAATATGTCTTAAAAAACGCACATTTCGACACTCGCAAGGGAATCAAAACCTATGGGTTACTTCCCGTTGACCTATAACTATGAAATTTGGAAAGAAGCATTTTGTTAGAGTCAGAAAAAAATCCAGTTTTCGGAACTGGACATTTTTTATTTAATCACAAAAAATAGTGTCTTTACGCAAGGAATGAGGGTCCAAATTTTAAAGTTCTTTAACCGTATCATTTGGGGTATTATATGAAAGAGCTAAATTAACATAAGTTAAAACAGGCTTTTAAATATTTTTACGATGTATATTGTTCGGTATAAGAAGGAAAATATTAAAAAAATATGATTTCCCCCTTTTATCTAATAGTTTGTACGGAACCCTCGATGGGCGAGCCTGACTCGCACTTGTGCGGTTTTATTGTATGTTTGGCCGTTTATTTAAATTTCTCTGTCTGTTTATCTGCCTCACTGTTAAGAGTGTCAGACCCTGCTGTCTTCAGGAATGCGCGGTTTGACTTTTTAACTCTGTCATTAGGACTTTATCATAGCATGAACCTCACGAATAGTAAAATAGCTAAACCACTGATTTACGGGCTTAATATGTACTAATTAAGTAGATCTTATCATCATACTAGCTCCAAAGTAAATACCATACCTTAATTATTCATCGAACGTTTATAGCAAATGTACTATGTTTAGATGAAAAAAAAAAAAAAAAAAATTACATAAAACATAATAAACTTAGTTACTATTCACTCTCAGTACATATTTTCATTACGTCTATGAAAGAATTTAAATAAAATCTAAAAACTTTGATTCCTGCACTAGGCATAGCCTGTGTCGCGAGAATCATATACGATTTCCAAAATCCAAGAAATCCTCTAGTTGACATAGTTAATTATATTATATTTTATAGTTACTAATATATACCTACTCTAACACACATATATATAATATATAAACACAAATAATATACTATACACTATATCTATCCTAAACAAACAAACTTAAAATTCATTAGTAACGCGAGTTATTACTCATTGAAATGAAACAAATTTTAACGGTATTATCGCGTATAATTTTTATAATTTTATGACCAATATATCAATTTTATTTGAAAGTTAATGAGAAAGTGTGCATAATTACTATTTTTTACACTATATATAATTTTTTTATACTATTTGTTTGGTAAACTATCTTACGAGCACGCTAGGTTACGATTTTTAATAATTCTTCTGTCTCATTATAGGTAAGCGCTTGTAGAAATATATATAATGCCTTTTTAGCTTCGCGAAAAGTTAATTCTTTAAAATGACAGTGTTTATTCACGACATTGTAAATATGAGCTCTGATGAAGCTACCAAACTGGGGAGCAAAAGACGTGGCAACATGAGGAAAGGGTATTTTGTTAGCATCTTTTAATTTGTCGTAATCATTTGCGGCAAGTATAGACCTATGTACAGAAAGCGATAATTTAAATATAAATACAGTTACCGTCAAAATCCAATGAATCATCGGGCTTTTTACACCTGTCCCATTGATCCATTAAATTTTCACAATAAGTCAAAGAGGTACTTAAAATAGTCTTCCAGTTATCACAAAAGATGTCACAATCAGGGAAACACAGTGGTCATTTATACAGATTTTATTTCTCGATCACACCGCCGCACCTTTTCGTACCGTCAGTCAAATAACACTGAGGAACACTGGCCTGGGCACTCGCGCGTACGAGGGTTGCCGACACGCACTCCCGTGACGTCACGGACACCGGTCTGGACGGGCGAGGAAACTCTCGTCTGGCCGCAGTCCAGGTCTCAGGGCTCCGAGGGTGTAGGTAGGGTCTCTTCCGATAGATTGACGTCGTAGGCAGAAATCTCTTCCGTCAGGTAGAAAGCGTAGAAGAGAAGGCGTAGATGGAAAATCCTGAAATCGTAGCCAGTATTAGCTCCATCCAGAAACATGATCGTCAGGGGTGCGGATGTCGGCATGAAAGGTCAAGTCGTACCCGTACGGCTACCCTCAGTGAACATTCATAATATTTATTAATTTCGCAGCCCGCTGACGATTAGAACAGCTAATATAACAATACATTTTAAAATATAACACTACTAGCTTAAGGCAAAATAATGGGAAACTCACCCTAGAGGGATTCCAATAGTTAGATCACTTTTTTATTTAAATTTAGTAGGCACGACCATATGTTACGGCCGTGAAATCAAAATGCGAGAGCCTGCCAGTGCACCGACCGCGTCATAATCCCTAACGCTTCTTTTGTCTGGTTCTTAGCGTTCCGTGCCATCGGCCTTAGACACGCGCGGAATCGAATTTAGACAAGAACTTTATTTGAAACCGTAGTGGTTCCGTAGATTAATAATATATTTTAATTTAAGAAATTCGTTTAGTATTAGGTAGTTTGTGATTTTATATACTTTTTGTTTATTACTTATTTATTTTATCTCGAAAATTAAGTTTATTTTCAAAGTGACGCGCCAACGCAACGTCACAAAGTGGCGACGGGCACGATTCAGTGGCGACATAGAACGTGCTATATACATATAGGTCTTGAACCCACATATCCCATTCAGTACTTGGGAGCCTTTAGCCAATTCGGCTACAGGGTGTCACGCGAGATGGTTCAAACCTTCCAAACAGTCTTTTAAACCAATTAAGGGTTGGTGGCGCCACTTGTAACACACATTTTAAACATGTAATTATTGTACTATAACTTTGTAGATACTCAAGTGTGTAAAAACACTTTAAAAAAATCGAATAAAAACTATTACTTATCACTACATAAAAATAGCCCTCTTTCTTTCGCAGTCGGGTAATAATCTCAACACTTTTTGCAGCATATGAAACCTAATTTCATTTGCATTCCGAAAATGCACTTCGGCATTTCAAGTTGGAACTAACATTTTAGTTTGAGTGGTGTGAAACGGTTACTGACGTGTGTGAGCTCTGTGACCCATATGCGGAACAAAAGCTGTCAAAGTTGTTTAACGCTCATTTAGCGCGATGGCAATGCAAGGGAATTTAAATTGTCGTCTTTTAGAACTGAAATAGAATAAACCTGAAATAGAATAACCGATTATAAGTTATGTAAAGTAAAGTTCCTAAGTTAATCAGTAACTTAGTTTAAAATATATTTATATTACAAGTTAATCAGATTATTATTTAAAGTTATCAAGCATATTTATTTACTAATCTTAAGCCCAAGTTTTTACAATATTTTTATTAAAAAAATATTAAAACTAAAACGTAGAGTGCCTTCGGAAGCGGGGCAAGGCTCAAGCTGCCGTTGGTAGGAGCTACAGACTGAGGAACCTTCTGACAATACGTGTCGTATCTAGATGATTGCCTTTTGAATTTGACCATTGACCCAACCATCGAAGCTACTTTTATCGTTAGTTATTGTGGATTAATAATAATACTAACAATACTTCAATTCAGTGCTATTTGTGTAAACTTGCCGCACCGCTGCGGTAAAGTAGCATGTCTGTTTATATCCTATAGAATTTCTACCAGTATGCGTAAAGTATGCTTCACAAACTTATCCCGCTCGCAACATTCCACTACATGACTAGAGTCGAGTCATTTCATAATGAAATGCCAAATAGTTTTTGAAAAATTCTAAAATAAATAAAATGAAGTAGATTAATACAGTTTACGCGATACTATTCAAATTAATAATTACACGAGATATACAAAAATAAATTATGGTTTTTCTTTTTTTAAGCGACTTCGAAAAAGGAGGAGGTTATCGATTCGTACCGTATATATATATTTTTTATTTATGTATGAACACGAATTACTCCGTCATTCGTGAACCAAATTTTTATGTTTCTTAAATTGATGTATAGAGAAAGCTCCCAAGTTGGTCCCATAATTATTTTAGAAACATTGCTTTATTTCTTTTTGAATAATCTCTAAAAGTAAAAATATTTTCATTGTATTCCTGAGTGGGTGCATCAGATTATAGAATTGCTGAGTTCCACTGACACGTTTTTCTTTGCAAAAGTGTCAAATGATGAGGTTTTTCGTATAAACATCTGCACATTTTCTAATCTGCGACGACGAAGCATTTGACATTCAGTGACAAAATGTAATTCTTAAAAAAAAAACAAACGGGTGAATAGAGGTCTTTCAAAAAGTTTACAATCGTAAGAGATTTATTGAGCTTGAAAAGTAAAACCTACTTACTCCTCATCCAATGTGTATATGGAGAAAATAGAGTTTCTTCAACGCTTGAGCGCCTTGTTTAATTATTATCCTTACATATATGTACTACAAGTAAACGACGTACTTTGAAGTCGGTTGTTTCAGTTTTTTAAACTTTAAAATTATTGCGATTTATTTTATTTATCGCTTGACTGACAGCAGGCGTGGAATTTTTATAATAATTTATTTGTGACTGTACGAATCCTCTATTTTTTTCGTTCTTAGCTAGATTTTTTTATAATAATATGATTAGAGATTTAAAACAACAAACAGTTTGTTTGAAATGGCCTAAAATATCTAAGCATTAAGCAGTTTCCAAGTTCGTGTCGTCTCCACTTCCACCTAAACTAGCATACGTTGACCTTTCAATATCAACCCTTGGCTTGTGGGACACCGCCCGTGCCCGGCTGTTTGCTGAGTAAACATTCCCACACATTACAGTAAGTATGTACGATAAGCGCCGAATCAGATTTAGTCACATTTCGTGTATAGTGTAGCCAAGTAGCTAGTGAAGGAAACAAACTAAGCCACTGGGCCTAAGCCAGTACTCAATCGTAGATCTATTTAATGTAAATGTAAATTGGCGTAACGACAAGAGAATAACACCTTTAGCGTTACTCGTGTGGAGGTCAGAAAACTACTGAGAGTTTGGTAAAAATACACCTTGGCTGACCTGAGCCAGAAGAGTCATCGATCGTTGCACGCTTATAGTCCAGCAACTTTTTTTTTTGTAATATGCATTCACTTCTGATTCATCGCTCGTCGTTTCTATTTTAGCTCGAATCATCTAGCTTCTCACAAATCGTTGGCGGTAGGTCATATGTTTTTTAGACTATTTAATGAACAGAAAAAATCACCTAGCTATAAGTTATTTGATAATATAATATCGAGTCTAGGTCGTTGCCTTCTGATAGATTCATATTATAAACCCTTAAGTAATATTTTTTAAACCGCAATGTGGTTTAAAAAAATAGTATTGCTAATTAGTATTGCTCACTAATGAAATTTGTATTCGCCTTTGTTTTATGGGAACTACAATCTTGATAATTTAAGGGCTAAAGTGAACAGATCTTTCTACTAGTTCTATGTGCTTCATTCTCAACCACATCGTTGCTATCAGGCGAGTTGGCGATATAAATAGATCTGTTTTGTATCACGACCTTGTAGGTATGTCATGTTGTGTAACATAATTTGCTTTAAATTCAAAAATCCCTTTCTTCCTGATTTACGTATTCTATCTCCTAAATCTAATCTTATACCTTTAAACGAGCAAATCTTGTATATATATTAATAAATACAGATATAATAATAAATACAAATAAAAAACTCGGAAACGGCTCCAATTATTTTAATGAAATTTGGTTTGTAGGTAGATTAGGGGACGATAAATCGATCTTACTAGGTTTCATTTTTAGTGAACTCTGGTTTGCTCGTATTTTCAGTCATAAAAAATCCGAGTGGAGCTTGGTCGCCCAGGTACTACTTATTTAATTTATTCAAGAATTCTAATCCTAATGTATTCTGCTGACGGCGCAATTTGATACACACTTTTTTTACAGTCTTCTCCAAGTTAAGCCAGCTCTGTCAATTATACAGCGTTGACATTCGCTTCAAGTAGACGGCCTTGAGAGAACAGTAGGTGTTTGCATTGTAAATATTGTCGGACTGCAGATGGAACTTGAATACGTAAACGCCTCAGACATACTTTCTTGTCACGGTTGACTATAAAAGACTTCATAAGATCTTGACAGAAGTAAATATGCCTTGCAGATCATAACTTAAGTGTTCGGTTGTTTATGTTAAAACCAAACAACTCATAAGCTTCCGATTTTTCAAATCGATATTGAATAAAATATATATAAAATAATCGATAATTGTTAATCTTATTTTGGAATTTTCAAAGAGTGAGTTGATATATTCTAGAACTACGTATTCCATCTTCGGCCACACCGTCACTTTCTATTAGGTGAATTAGTGATCTAAAGTAAACGTTTTGTATTAAAGAATACATTTACCTTTATTTATAATTTTACTAGTTACTTTTTCTACATAACCATGCATTATTATTTACCAAAGTAGTGGGAAAAGTGGCCAGAATACTGGCAGCATTGCCACGTTGGATGGCAATGCTTAATTTTCGAACAAAGTAGGAGCCAGCATTCTGGTCACTTGTCACCTCTACCCGAGCGTTTGGCTATTTCCTTGTATAAACTCTGAGCGGCTGAACCCCATGAACCTAATGTTTCATACATATAGTAATTATTAGTAATATACCTGATTATAGATACACATAAAACATACTACACTCCAAAAACATTACCTTCCGTCCTATCGCAGTGAAGTACAAGACAAAATAGTCGTTAACTAATTTTACAAAAATACCTATACTAGATACTCAAGTGGAAACGCTCGCCATGTTTCTACACCACTAAACCTCAACCAAGTTAACCAAAACCCAAGCTACCCTTCGTCCGTTATGGAGTATCATACCTTCTAATTATTCAGCTAGTAACTCTGTGATCATTTTCCTTTAGAGACAAATTAAGCTCGGCCCACCGCATCCGCCGGGATGAAGAAAATTTTGTAAATTTATTGCTCCTCTGGGAATCGAACCCGAGTACTCTGTATACAAATTAGATCAAGGTAACCGACCGTGCCCGTGAGAGGATTTTTACCTTCATTATATTTTGGAGGTGTTGAGTTTACTGTCAACTGAAAAATACTTGATCCCTCGCTGGATGCCTAGCAGGTGTAAAATATAGAAATTTTTCTATTTAGAGAATATGGTGGAAAGGATTATATTAGGTAACAAAAAATACTCCTTGAAATTGTTGCTACGTTTGTGCGGAAGGTAAATGATAACACTTCTCACTTGCAAAACGTGTATTCCACTACTGGTGGTACAAACATAGTATGTACCTATGACTAACTGAAATTAAAAAAGTTTTAAAGGAAGTTTTAACGTTTGATTGGTTGAAGCAAAAAATACTGTTTGTTAGTATCGACCATTCCACGAGACACCTCCGTGGTCAAAATGGTAAAGGCTCCCCAGGTACAAATCGGGATAATGCGGGTTCAAATCCTGTCGGATGTGTGTAATATTTTTGATCTGTCAAATTTATAAGTTTTAAAGGATTTATCGCATAAATTTTACATAATTTTATAACCTGACGTGTTGAACACTAACGGCCTTACCGAAAAACATTACTTAAATTTAAGCATTGCTTAACATATTTTGTCAACTTTTCGCTGATACGTAAATGACATTTGTGAAAAGAAGACAGAGCAATTAAGACGATGGTAAAGTTAAGTAACGTTTTTCGGTAAGGCCGTAAATCTGTTAAAAAAAATTTAATTAAAAAAAAAAACTTTTTCAAAACCGTAAGAAAATTCAAAATAAGTTTGAATAAACCATAATACAGAGAAAAAAAATCTACGTTCCTCCGGTTTTCTTTTAATTTTTCTTTTTCTTAAAATTCTGAATATATCAACGTTTGGGCACCACGCCTCAGCGCGTTAACGACGTTGTTGTCGAGGATGAAGCACATCAATTTTTAAATTACCATTATTACCATTATTATATTTTTTTATTTTTTTCGACCTTTAGGTCGAAGTTAATTCTAGCCTTAAAAATTTCAAGATTGAAGTTCTAGAGAGAGAAAAAAGGGCAGAGAGTTTCACTCTTCTGTAATACACATCAAACACGTGGACCAAAATCATTTTGAAACTTCAAATCGTCAAACTCATCAACACTGTTCCAATATTAAAAATATCATATATTTCAGAAATATACGACATACATCAAATGTAAACCTTTTGTAACCTAACCATCACGTTCCATCAGGTTCCTCCATTGTGCAGCGTAGTCAGACATCTTGTCCGACTTCTGTGCGAAACAAATGCGAATGATAAGAATGACAAAGAGCATGCCGCCACCGGTCACACGTCCCGCGTCCGCGCATATAATGATAAGAATGACAAAGAGCATGCCGCCATCGGCCGCACGTCCCGCATCCGCGCATATAAGAATGACAAAGAGCATGCCGCCACCGGCCACACGTCCCGCGTCCGCGCATATAATGATAAGAATGACAAAGAGCATGCCGCCACCGGCCACACGTCCCGCGTCCGCGCATATAATGATAAGAATGACAAAGAGCATGCCACCACCGGGCACACGTCCCGCGTTCGCGCATATAAGAATGACAAAGAGCATGCCGCCACCGGCCACACGTCCCGCGTCCGCGCATATAATGATAAGAATGACAAAGAGCATGCCGCCACCGGCCACACGTCCCGCGTCCGCGCATATAATTCACAAAAACAGCTTAGGCGCTCACGCTCATGTCCTATGAATGTCGAATGAAGTGAACCTTCGGGGATGAAATAAAAGGAACTTCTTTGAGAACGTGATAAAGTGTGGAATTTTTCCTGAATACATTATGAAACTCCCGTGTTTATCCGTATACTAAATGTTTGTTATTCTCTGCCTTTTACGCCGCGAATTTATAACGCTCCGCAGTCGTAACTCTGTGAGAGCGTAGATATTTACGAGTACGATATAAAACAAATCTGTAATACACACATTCTTCATATTTCGAATGCTGATATTGTCTGTAACACTTGTCTATAAGAAAATATCATAGTTATAGCTTTTTATGCGCAACATTTTCTTCAGATATATTATTTTAGGACAAGTTTCTATATTAAAAGAAAAACAAAATACCTGATAGGTAGGAACGATTTTTTGAGTGTAATTTACGTTCCGTTAGGATTGATAATATCATTATAGTGTACGTTTTCGCGAGAAAGTATGCACAAAACCACTATAAAATATATTTAAATCAGCATTTTATATGATAAATACTTTCAAAATCTTTATTACTGACTTCAAAAAGAAAAAGATTAATTCGGCTGTTTTTTTTTGTTTGTTGCTGCATATCTTTAATATTTATTAACCGAATTGAACAAAATCTTTTGTTGTGTGAAGGATACTTTTATATTAGTTCCATAGAAATTTAACCCAAAACCTATTCAGCAGTTTGTTTTTTAAAACAAAATTGTGCATTTTTGTTTGTTTTAGTTTTTTTTTTAAATAACTTTTTAAACTATTACTATTACGAAAAAGTCCGTTGGACGTTAACATTAAATTTTTTGATTGGAGGATGAATTACTATCGATACAGAAGAGAAAACAGCAACTTTTAATATCAAATAATAACTTTTTTATCTCCCTGTCTATCTTTTTCTGTACCTACGGTATGTCCGATAAACGCCGCAAATACTAGTTGTATTTGGATGAAATTTGGCAAGATTATTACTTATTCTATGTAAAAGAATCTGGCATACTGTTTAATCCGAAAATTTTGTCAGTTCCTGTGAGATACAGAGATGGAAAGAGATTTGTCGTCATCTGCCACACCAGGATCGGGAGCATCACGACGCTAGGCAGTGAGCAAACGAATAGAGGAATAGAGGAGGAGGGAGGAAACACAAAATTGCAAACACTGTGATTTCTAAAAAGGACAATGTTTCTCATAATACAATATCCTTGTGATTGATCTAGATAGACCGCAATTATTTTACAAAACACGAACCTATTGAAAACGAATAGTGAAAATGTAATTATCTCTCTCTCTCTCTCTCTCTCTCCTTATATTTTATTGGATGCCAGCCGTTTGATGAATGCGCCGAGACACTAATGACCAACACCTTCATGAAACAAAAACATCTGAGCATCTGAGCAGTGGAACTTAAGGATTTAGGTCACGATCCGTGGCGATTGTTCGCCGAGTACTTATTGTGATTGTGTAACTTCTGGAGGGAAGATACGTTTTTGTTGATAATGAAAGTGGCGGTGGGATTAAACTGTTTCTGGTTATAACAGTTGTCGAGGTATATTGAAATTATATTGTGTCCATACACAACTACTGAAATTATATTGTGTCCATACACAACTATTGAAATTATATTGTGTCCATACATAACTATTGAAATTATATTGTGATCATACACAACTACTGAAATTATATTGTGTCCATACACAACTATTGAAATTATATTGTGATCATACACAACTACTGAAATTATATTGTGTTCATACACAACTACTGAAATTATATTGTGTCCATACACAACTATTGAAATTATATTGTGATCATACACAACTACTGAAATTATATTGTGTCCATACACAACTATTGAAATTATATTGTGATCATACACAACTACTGAAATTATATTGTGTTCATACACAACTACTGAAATTATATTGTGTCCATACACAACTATTGATATTATATTGTGGCCATACATAACTATTGAAATTATATTGTGATCATACACAACTACTGAAATTATATTGTGTCCATACACAACTATTAAAATTATATTGTGATCATACACAACTACTGAAATTATATTGTGTCCATACACAACTACTGACATTGTAGTGTGTCTAACTTACCTAACTTACATTTTTGCATTTGCATTAACCTACATGACCTATGTCATGTAGGTTATATGTATTAGGTTAGAGTTCGTATTATAGAGATTAATGATGGAGAGAATATACATATTGCACTGACAAGTCTACCTAAGTAAGTAATAGGTAGTAGATCGGATGATGATGATGATAGATTTTAATAATTAAGTATATTTATTGATCACAAACAAGGTATAAATTGAAAAACTTCGATCCGTCCTAATGCTGCACATTCATAATTTCACTGTAAAAGTAATGTATTATTTTTGATATCCTTTGATTGATAACCTAATTCAAATTATTTGAGGTAAGTACGTCGTGTTTAATATATTTATTGTATTTATTAAACTTACGTTTAAGTCATCTATAATTGTACGTATTAACTCATTGAACTATTGATAATTTGTGTAAACAAAGAATTGTATGTAGGTATTGAGAATTTGTATGGATAGCGAAGCTTCCGTTGTTACTTGCATTCCAAAAAAGATCCAGCGCTGCGTTAGGACAGAATTAGGTTCTAGTCTTTCATCCTATACCTTGTTATCGTAACATCCTAACTAACTTTCCTAATGCCTAAGTGGTTTATTGTTACCATAACACCGTGTTAATGCTTTAAGTACCCGACGTGTTATAATAACCCCATGTATATTCATGAGCTAAGTGATAGAGCTTAATAAATATTCAGTGTTCGAAGTAAATCCTGGCAATAATATGTCAGCGTAATTATACAGTCTTGTAAATTGAGACGGAATGAATAATTAACCCATATTTCTCGTTCGCCAATTAAACTCTGATATTTGGGTTGGGAAGTAATTCAATGCTCAATTTGAGGGGAACGTAGAAAATTTGATGTAAATAAGAAAATAATATTTCTTTAATATTTTTAAGACTCTACTCTACTCTACCCCAAAAAGAGGGATGTTACAAGTTTGACGTGTGAATCTGTGTACCTGTGTGTGTGTATGTCTGTGGCATAGTAGATCTCAATCGGATAAACAGATTTTGATCTAGTTTACTTTGTTTGAAATAAAAAAATATCGAGAGTGTTCTTAGCCTTGTTTTATCAATATTGGTTAAGCCGTTTTTATTTGTCGGGGTTTTTGAGTTTTTTAAACTTATACTTGTTAGACCTAAAACAGATCACGTGAGTTTAATAAATTTTCCTTTTATTCGTTTACGAGTATTAAGAATAATACTGTCGTAAGATAAGTTCTTGTGAACTTTTAGAATAGATAGTATTGTAGTATGTATAATTTTCTAGCCGTTAGTAATTGACTTATGGAATACAGTTAATTAGTATGTTATCTATAAGATTCAAAATAAAGCGATATATATTTTGTTAAGTAGCATTTGTGGTGCTATATGGTGCTATTTGTGGTGCTATATTAGTGTTTTAAAAATACATATTAGCTTTCTTATCCTAGTACCGTCGACTTTGGTAAGCTTGGACTTTAAGATACTCGGTTGTGGTTACATTATTTAAATTAGTAGAATTACAGTGAAAATCAAAATAACTTTTTGGTTGGACCTTATTGTAGATAGTATAACATATATAGGTATAGTTAGTTACTTATACATATATAAGTACTTGTTTAGTAAAATTTAGAATTTTGACCAAAATATGCTTTTGCTATTTTTATTATGAATTACGTGATCTACTAACAGATTTTTGTGCATAAGTAATTACTACATTTAAATACATTATCTCAAATATAGTCTACCATCAGACAAATTACTGGTAAATCGTAGATATATTTCGTGTATTAAGCTGTTTTGTTTTTAAATTAACAATAATCCAAATTTCTTGAATTAGGCTCTGTATTCCAGTCGGACCGTTTATTTATTTATTTATTTATTATTCAAATTAGCACCGTAGACACGAATTATGCTAATGATATAATTTTCAAAATAAGTATGTCAATTCAAAGTGTCAAAATAACAATAATGTCAAAATTAATAAATTAAGTCAATTAAAAATAAGTCAAAAGTATTCAATTAAAATAACAAACACAAACAAAGATTTATATAAAAATATGTCACAATTAAATGATATTAATTAAATTATATAAAAATAATTAATAGATTGGGTCCATAATTATAAAGAGAGACCAACAAAACAAAAAAACCTTATTTAAAAATACTTGACAGTTTTTGAGACGCTATTGTCTCACAGTACATCAAACATTCCGACATAATGTGTTTCCACTCGCCCGCTAATAAATCGCATTCTGGTCTAGAATCAAGTAGCGCGTTCATCGCAGCTAGAGATCGCGGTATCGGGGATGACTGATGAGCGACAGTTCTGCATTTTGGAACAGCAAACAGTTTATGCTTCCTGCTCCGAAGGTAGTTATCGGGGACATAAAGCCGAGACAATTGCGTAGTTAAATCCTGGGCGTCGGCCCTACCATGCAGAATTTTGCACATCATTTCCAATTGGTTTTGGGCTCGCCTTACCTGCAGAGAGTTGTATCCCAACATGCCATGTAAGAACTCTGTAGGATACATGTAAGGGTAGTGCCCATATCTACGCTTGTAAAGGTACCTAAGGAAGGCCTTTTGTACCTTTTCCAACATCAAGGCATATTTATCCTCATAAGGATGCCAGACACAGGCGCTGGCCTCAAGTTTACTACGGACCAAGGTGCTGAAAATGAGCTTGATAACCTCAATACTCTGAAAGCCTTGAGAGTTTCGGAGCACAAAACCCAGTCGCTTATATGATTCTTTGGCAACAGTGGTGATATGGTCATGGAAGGTGAGCTCCCTGTCAAATACGACGCCCAAGTCCTTCATAGTTGTAACGCGTGTTATCTCGTCTTGTCCTAGTCTATAGTTAAATTGAATTGGGTGTCGCATTCGACCGAAAGTCATCATAAAACACTTAGATGAATTAAACTCCATTTTGTTCTGCTTGCTCCACTCAAATATTTTATCAATATCTTTTTGTAGTTTATGGCAATCCTCTATGGTGTTTATTTCCATAAAAAGTTTCAGATCATCTGCATATAAAAGAGATTCAGCGTACTCGACGACTGTGGGGAGATCGTTCACCATATATGCAAAGAGAAGAGAGCCCATTACAGATCCCTGACTCACACCAGAAGGCGTACAATAGGGCCTAGACTCATAAACACCATGTCGGACATACTGCTGGCGATCGCGAAGAAAACCAGCGAGAAATTTAACAAGGCTTGGGATAAAACCCAAAGCGCTGAGTTTTCTCAGTAGTATGTCGTTGTCAACCCTATCAAACGCCTTCCGGAAGTCAAAATAGAGCACATCAACTTGCGCTCTACGATCCAGTCTGGTAGAGATATAATCTACAATGGTCAGGAGATTTGTATTTACCGACCTTTTTCTTCTGAATCCATGCTGCTCGTTACACATGAAAGCCTCAGTTTGGTCATATAACTTTTTGTGTATGATGTGTTCGAAAACTTTAGCAATGGTTGGAATTAACGCAATAGGACGATATTCCTCAACTGACTCTTTATTAGACGTTTTGGGTATTGGTGTCACCCGCGATAACTTCCATTGCGTAGGGTAGACTCCATCTTTCAGCGCCAAGTTAAACAAGCGGCAGAGTGGAACGCTCAACACTGTTTTACATTCCCTTAAGAACCACGGAGGTATTCCATCAGGTCCAATAGAGCTATTATTTTTCAGTTTTTGAATCCCCGTAGCCACATCCCAGGGTGTTATCTCTGGTATACATATATGATTACTCGAGGAAGACATATCCTCTCTCGAGATGTTTACTGCATCAAGCTTAGGCAACTCGGTTAGGTATACACTAGAGAAATACTCGGCGAAGGCTTCAGAAGCCTGCGTACCTTTTAGTGTATTGCCATTATAAACGACAGTAGGCTCAAAACCACCCTTTGACCTCAAACTGGAAATGTGATGCCAAAACTTCTGAGGGTTCAATTTGATGTTTTGCTCAATGCTAGCAATGTAGTAGTCATATGCTCTGGTTACGCGCGTTTTTAGCTCCGCCCTCATGTTAGAAAAACGGGTATATATTTCTGTTGATTTAGTGCGCTTCCAGCTTCTATGTAACTGTAGTTTACGCCTGATGTCATCAATAATATCTTTGGTGAACCATACCGGGTACCGGGATCGCTTCGAATGGCTACGATTTTTCTTGGGCACACACATGTCAAAAATATTATAAAGGATATTATAGAAACATTCTGTACTCAAACAGATGTCATTAATATTATAAAATTCTTCCCATGATACATTACCGAGCATGTCATAAAGCACCGTTAGGTCACACTTTTTAAAATTCCAGTCCTTACTGGTAACAATATTGCTAGGCTCAATATTATTCGACCGACGCGAGGCAATAAAATCCACGCTAACATCAAGAGGTGGGTGGTGAGGATCAATTTTCACCATGTGCTCAGTAGCATTAACTATAACATGCAAGTTACTATTACTTCGCGTCAGTACGACATCCAACATACGCCCATTTAAGTTAGGAACATCGTTATTTTCCGTTAAGTTACAATAGGACATAAAATAACCATAGTAATTGTTTACATTTAACGACGCAGTATACAAGTTTAAGTCACCAAATATTAGCACAATTCCTTTTAAATTATTTATAAAACTTTCCACTTTGCAAAACCACGTCATGTAATAGTCGTCTGTAACATTAGATTTAATGTAAACTACACATACATAAAACTTGCTCCCGCGCCATTCAAAACTTGCCCATAAGTCCTCACCCCCACCGACCGATTCCAGCTCAGTATGCCGATGCAGAGTAATAGGTGCTCGCGCAGCCAACAATGCACCACCACACGGCGTACTTCTGTCTCGTCGCAAGATATTCCAGTCGCCATCAACTAATTCAGCGTCTGCCACGGACCTATCTAAAAACGTTTCCGTTGCCGCCACTAAGTGGTTTTCTGATAATATCAGACTATTCCGCCAGTCTTTCAGTTTACCTTTGAGGCCGCGAACATTTTGATAATACACACCCAAGTTTGAATTATGAGCGTGGCGCTGTTGATGCCTTGTCTGAGATCCGTTCACGAAAGGGCCGGGGGTTGTTGACAGGGTCAGCGCTAGTGTTATTGTTCGTACTCTTTACTGGTCTTCTATAATTGATCCAGGCCCTGATTCGAGCATTAACAGGCCATACATTAGCCGAGAAACAAGTCTCATACTGATCCGCCGGAACTCCAATTTTGTACGATTTATAATCACCCTTCGCTGACAGTTCTTCTACAGTACATGATCCATTAGGACATAATTTGCTCAAATATTGACGTATCTCTTCAGCACCTGATGCCATGTTCCAAAGATGAATGTATTTACGTGGTTCAGCTGCTTTCAGTGTCGTCACCGATGGGCCCGCCGCACCACACATCGAAACGGAACGTTGATTTTTCTGCCTCTTCGTCTCCACCCACGGCTGAGTCCCGAGTGCACCTTCCGAGTTTTGTATTGGTTCGGGTACCAAGATGCTTCCAGAGGGATGGTCATATTTTCGATGATTAGACAAGTGATTTGGAATTGTGAGATCAGATATTGGCTTTACATTTGGAGGGCGCCGAGGAGTAATTTCAATTTCACTTTCATTCAGTGACTGCTCTTTTGTTAGTAATATAGGGCCCGGTCTAGCTGCGAGTTTATGCTGCGGCTGCTGCGCTGATGAAGTAACTCTATTTTCCAAAACAGGTTGAACCTGGGGCGTATCGGTTGGTATCTGGGTGGATATAGAACTGGCTTCTCTCATATTTATACTCCGCGCTGTAATTTCGCCCAAAAATTCTTTGTGTTCATCGAAAAGCTTGTCCATTTTATACGCATATTTTTCTATCTTAGCTTCATAGGCCGCAACGATAGAAATAGATTGAGAAAGCTTTATCTCGTATTCTGAAATAACAGCAATATATTTGTGAAGTTGATTTTCATAATTTGTTATTAGAGAATTAGAGTTAGTAAGCTGTTCTTTTAACCCTGCTATTTCACTACGCAACTCACGAACTTGATACGTTAGGTCTTGAGTATCACTTATACTGTCTTCTTCCTCTGATTGAATGTGAACTATCTTCTGTCGGACAGTTACGTTTGCGTCTTGGTATTTTTTGGAGACGCCTACCGGGGTGGAATTATTGTCACCTCCTTTCTTAGCGATACAGACGCAAACTTGACAAACCCATATTTTAATTTCTGCCTCAGTCGGGTCTCCGGCGCCAGAACATAATGTATGATAATATTTACCGCATTTCGGGGCTGTGCAACGCAGATACTCTTCGTGCTCTGCGGTTATTCTTCTAAGGCACGCTGAGCAGTTCATTTTCGCCATAGTAAAAAGTATCGGCTAATATACGAAGAGTATGATTGCGCCTTTGTTATGGTTTGTGCAATTAAAGGTAAATAAACAAAAGGTTAGTAAAACAAATAACGCACAGCTGATGTCCACTGATATGCAAAACTCGTATTGGCGGCCGAGCGCAGATACGTGATGAATCATACGCTCATAACCCAGCGGCCGGCAGTGCAAGCGCACGCACGCCGGCGACGCGCGGACGGGTTCGAGCGATACGATGACTCAGCGCCTGCCCGATGCACTTAGATCAGCTGATCGACCGTTGACTTATATTTTGAATTGTTTTTGATAATAAGTTCAAAACTATTAATCCGATTGCCACCAGATAAACAACACTGCAATCCTTGATTCTTTAACTTCAAAGTGGTATTAAATACGCTGTTAAAGTTTCACTTTAGACCGCCTTACGAATTAAAAAATTACGGAGAAAACAAACGTGATGCTGCCTTACGAGCGGCGAGCGACACTGACACCGTTGCTCGTTCAAGATCGCCTATCCCACGTACCCTCTCCGCACTCAATTCTCTTCTGGATGCCAACCTGAAATTTGATGTGTTCTGTGATGAATGGAAGTTGTGTTTGTCTGAGTGTCTGATGTTTTGTGAGAGGATTGTGTGAATGCCAACACTGACAGGCAAATTTTTGACAAATTAAGAAATCTCATGGCATGGTTAGTTCTTCACATTTAATTTGTTTGTATTTTAATTAAGGCCATTATTATTATCATTGTTATTTTAAATTACTTAACTTACTTATTTGAATTAGTTTAATTGGTTGTACTAATGAAATAAATAATAAATATTTGAGACCATTCAACGAAACAATTTTATTTTTTGTTACATTCAGATATTAACAATCCGTTACTGTTGAAGTTTTTACTGATTGATTGAGCACATTTTTAAAATTTTGCTTGTCAAGCAAACAATGGCAAATTGTGATTGAGTGCGGTAAAATTTTATTTCGCACTACATGTTTACATCGAAGGAGATCTTATAAAAAAAGGGTCCAACACATTAAGTATGTGGGGGCTATAAAAACGCTGTGCAAACAAAATTGGGCCGGAAACTACAAATTAGATAAGACCAGATGTATTCTTTAAGAAGGCAACAAAAAGTATCTGTCCATTAATATGTGTGTTAGTTACAAATTGCTATTTAATAATAGCGATTTGTAACTAACACACACTACGGTTTATACACTGTACTGCACTAGAGATGCGCTGCAGGAATCGCACGCGCCGCAGTCATTGAATTTTTTATCCTTGTTTATACAAGGATAAAAAATCCAATCCTTTATTTATTAAAAACGATTATAGCAGTTTTCATCTGCAAAACGACTACATGACATGAGGATTAATGTCATTTTTTAAAATAATTATTTGCATTATAATTAATTTTATATTTATTTGAGAGACATTTTATAATTTTTTTTTTTTTTTTGTTTATACTTACTGACGAAGCCCCTATACAGCAGATTTCTTATAATTACATATGAATTTAACGACATGACAATTAATTATTTATACTATAGTGACATTAATTTTATTTATATTATATTATTTTTATACTATACAGCTTTATTGTAAATTGACAGTGCATAAATATTTTCTATTTTATACTTGTCTTGTTATTATTATAATAATAGATAAGTTTTATGAGACTAATAAAACCAAAAACCATACGTAGTTAATTCAAAAGCATCGCCTGCGGAGCTCAACGCTATATATACGTATATTATGTTACTCAGTGTATCTTCCTGGCGGCAGCTCAGAGTGGCAGTGAATAGCAGTGGCATCCCGACTGTAGGAATGTTAGCGTGACAACCAAGTTCCTATTCTTATCTTCTAATCACACATTTTAACACAACATTTATAGCTATTTTCTAAAATATCAGCGTGTAGGGTTGTCCATCTGTTTTGTTTTAGCCTGTGAAAGAACTATCTCGTCTATATTTCTCATCACGTACACGTGTAGAAGGCTGCACGATAACGACCAGGTTTTCTTAAAAAGAAATCAAAATGTATTATTTTTTCTGATGGGACTGCGTTTTTCTGTCGGGTCGGTTTCCGCATACCTTCTTGGGTTTGTTACGTTTGTGCTTCATTTTATTTTATGTCTAATGTGACGCGTTGCAAATTTTATTTACTTTAAGTAAGTATAACTTTAAGTAATAGATAGATAAACTTTTTATTGTTTACGCCTTACAGTAAAACCCAAATTACACAGTTTACATAGCTCATATACAGTGATATTACAAAATAGCTCAGTGCGTCTATGGTATTATTGCGTGGGAGTTACATAACAGATTTCCACAAAGATGACACTGCCGTAATCAAACTGACTTTAAAATTTCTGATAACTCACTTCTAAGATTTTGTGTTTCTAATAAGCATAAATGGAAAACATGCTTATTGCTTTGCATTGCTTTGTTTGCATCTTTGATATTGTATCAAGTTTACATGCTTCGTGATACAGCCTTTGACTATCATAAATTTTATTTAAGAGGAACCATAATAAAATCATCATATCTCTCTATTTACGTATCTCACGGATACTTTTAGCACAAAATAAACGAAATTTGATAGGTAGATAATTAAAATGGTCTGTGTACAGCTACAAAATGTAGTAAACATTTCAATTATGTAAAAAAAATAGGGATGCCATTATAGCTTATTTTATCTATAGTGGCATATAGGATGGGGTGATTTTTTCAACCTCACCCAGCGTATAGGCATTGTTGAATAGGTTTTTATATCACTGTATTCTCAGATCTGATATGTGCGAGATATAGCCCGTTAAAGGTGAAAAAATGACACTCCACCCCTTCTCCATTTTCAAACTATTAGATCTAAAAAATATTTTGAACACTCTGTGATTATAACTTTAGGATGTAAATAAATAAATATAAATATGATAAATATGTAAAACACGTATGTCGTTTTGGCACAAAGGTCATTGACCTTTTTCCAAAATGGTCTAAGCAAACAATGCTTGCCAAGTTGTCTTCTTATAATAAATAATATGTTTATCTCGTTGTATATTGCAAATTTTCATCCTACCTATAAATCTGTCGACTAGATATCGACATTCTGACTGCTTTTGAAAGAAGTTTACGTTTCTGATTATAGAGATGATGACATAACTAGACTAATTAATGCTTCAATTCAATTATCTTTAAGAATACTAATTCCGACAATTTCTATTAAGTTGTTAGTTTTCAAAGACTAACTTTCATAACCATAGAGTTCATTTTCTAGTTTCGTATTTAACATTACGAAAAAATTAAGCTCATTTGAAACTTACGCGGATCAAAGGCTGAGTAGATAGAATTTTCTAAAGTAGTAAAGTTGATTAGTTGACGAACCCTGGTCAGGTAAAAAAACTTCACAGAACCTGTGGGAGAGAAAAAAGAAAAAAAACTTTCAAAACGACCTTCTGAAATTGAAAACGGGTCCGTCAATAATGTTTTGAGACAGTTCTAAGGCTCTTTCAATTTACTTTTCAATCAAGTAATTTTATATGCAGAGATCAAAAACTTCTCCAAGTCCGGCAGAATTCTCTTTTGTAATTCAATAGGTTTTTTGACGAGTTTTCTTCTTAACAGGCTTTTTTATATTAACTGTATTAATATGAATTGTAACAGCTTATGAATTACGACAGAACTATGAAAAAATGAACAATGATATATATAAATAAGAATTAATAATTATTTTTATGTAGAACCATCTACGGTTCTATATAAAAATATTTCCAATTTTATTGTGTATACCGCTAAATTGTGAAATAAGCTTCCTGACTGAAAGATATAATCTAATAGCCTTACCGAAAAACGTTACTTAACTTTAATTAAGCATCGCCTTAAATTCTCTGTCTTCTTTCCGCAAGTGTCATTACGTGTCAGTGAGAAGTGAACTAAATATGTTGAGCAATGTTTAAAGTTAAGTAACGTTTTTCGGTAAATGCCTAAATCGAGAATACCTTTCTGTTAGGCACCTTATTAGATTTACCTTCAGACCACCTACTTAGATAGGTAGGTGGTGTTCAGGACTAGCAGAAAGTGGGCGAATTACCACCCATTTCTCGTTGAAATGCCAAAAATCCGCACTGAGCGATATCGATCCACATTCCTGTTGCGTACTGCACAAGAATGGAATTCGTTGCCGCCATCTCTGTTTCCTGAGACCTACAATCTTGGAATTTTTAAGGCTAGAGTGAATAGATATCTTCTAATCGACGAGCTCCATCCTTGCTTAACATCAGGCGAGTTGGTGGTCAACCGTAGATCTATAATCTATAAAAAAAAAGTTGTGTGTAGGTACTCGTACTATAACTTCGCTTATCATCTCATTTGTTAAGGTTATTTTATTTGTTAGTACCTACCGAGTTTTTCCTTCTTGGTCTTCACGAGATTCTCATCATATGGGATGCTGACGTCGACGAGCACTGCCCGGCGTTGGGATCGATTTACGATCACGATATCAGGCTTATTGGCCAGACCAGTCCTGTTCGTGATGAATTGATTATGAACGGTTTCGGTAGCTTACTTAATTTACCAACATTAATAATATTGTCGGTAAATCTCTCTGCTGGACTGAGGCACACTCCATGGATTTTTAAAGAGACCTGATAGAAGCGGCTTGCATCCAACGTCTTTCTGCCACTAATATGAGGTTCTTTGTTTGGTTCATCTTTTGGCTGTTTGTTCATCTTGTGGCTGTTTGTTCATCTTGTGGCTGTTTGTTCATCTTGTGGTCTACGCTGTTCATCTTGTGGTCTACGCTTTCCGGTACCTGTTTTGCACTCGTTAATTTTTCGGCCCATTTCCCAATAGTTCTACGTACTTTTCTGCCCACTGCCACTTCAACTTACTCGTACTATGTCGATGTGTGTCGATTAGCATTTTCAACTTCTATTACGGCTTAAATGAGACAATAGTTTAAAGGCAGGACAGACAGCAGCCACAGTAGTAGGTTTCCGTACCTTTGAGTACAGAAGTCTAAAATTTTATTTGAAACCTAACGAAAACTTAAGAAAATAAAATTAACGATTTGTAAGCAGTTATTTATTTGGCAACTATTGAGTAAATTTTAAGACTAACATTATATTTCAAATATTTGAAGCTCAAATCTTTCAACTTAGAACTTATTATAACGATAAAGCTCTAACACTTATCGAAATTTGATCAAACTATAATGCGGCTGCGACTCCGATTTATAGAGGGAGTAAATTCAGTGATACGAATAAAAGCAACCCCGAAAAGCTTTCCGATATCGCAAGGATAGATGACCTTTTTGAGAAAAATTTAAGACAAGATATTTACCGTGGATCTGCTCGCAAGCGCTGAACTTAATTTGACTACTTAGCTTTTTGTCATGAGAGCTGAGAGGATTTTTGTGAAACCCTGATTTTTTTCTATATTCAATGTATACAAAATAAAGCAAAAGCAAAACCTGATTACTCTGATCTTATATTACATAATTATATTTACTTACGTAAATTGTACGTGTTTTGAATTGACAAGAAATGTTACAAGAAAAAAATGCTGTCAATTGCAAAAATTACAGACATTTGCAGTAATTTTATATTTTCTTTTGTATTTATTGCAATTTTCTTTGCATAGTTCCTTACATATTTAGTTATTTTGTAAGTGTATTTACGTACGTAAATTGTACGTATTGGAAACTTTTTTCATACCCAACTTTTATAAGATAAGATTTTGTATTTTGTATTTTTTTAAGATAAGATGATGATTAGTAGCTTAGAAGTTATCTTGCCTTCTAGATGAAACTAGGAGCTTGTTTTTGTGATAATTTTTATATCTCTTGAAGATTATAGACTAAATAATTTTTTCATGAACATATCTTTGGCCCAGTAAAGTTTTGCTATGATATTGCAGTCAGTCAAAGACAACTGTTTTATATGGTTTGGGCGACTACCTTGCGGGCACATTTGATGGACTTTCCCGCTGGCTAAATACTGCCCACAATGGCTCGGATATAATATACTTCTTCTTTTCGGGAAAATATTACAGTCCCATGTCAGCTTTTTGTCAACATCTATAGTAATTAGTAATATCTTTTGATATAAGGCTTGGCACGTCTTTAGATATTTTCGGGCTTTATTGTAATAAGATTCGCAGAGCTTTGTTTTGTGGAGAAATTTCATGCTAAATGGTAATATTTAAGAGGAAGAGTTTAGTGCGCTAATTGTCGATACATCACGCATTTTAACAAAACAAATGAAAAGATTTGACCTCTAATTATTATCAAATTACTATAATCGTTTATTGTGTGATTACTTACAAACTTGTTTTTTTTAGGAATTCAACAACCTATGATGTAGCACCGGAAAGCATCCCGATGCAACTCATTGTTTATTACCTTTCATTCGACACTAGTGTATCCCTCAACCAACGTAGGTCACATGCTACTATTTGATATTTTCCCAATGCTTCGCCTCGCCACCTTTGTCCGCTCACGTAGGAAAATGCTTAATATAATAAAACCGGCCAAGTGCGAGTCGGACTGGCGCACAAAGGGTTGCGTACCATTATCTATAAAAACGGCAAAAAACACGTTTGTTGTATGGCAGCCCCCATTAAATATTAATTTAATTTTAATTTTATTATTCACTTTTAAAGTGAATAATATAACTCAATATCCAGTGAATATTTCAAGCATCTACCTGTTGCCGTTATCAACATCGAGAAAAACGAGCAAAAAATCACATTTGTTATATGGGAGCCCCCTTAAATATTTATTTTATTCTGTTTTTTAGTATTTGTTGTTATAGCGGCATCTGTGAAAATTTCAACTGTCTAACTATCATGGTTCATGAGATACATCCTGGTGACAGACGGACGGACGGACAGACAGCAGAGTCTCAGTAATAGGGTCCCGTTTTTACCCTTTGGGTACGGAACCCAAAAAACTATGAGTAGAGTCATAATTTTTTTAATGATTTCAAAAACCACTTCGTCAATCATCAAAAAAACATGTAAATTGCTACTAATTGACAAT
This sequence comes from Lycia hirtaria, assembly GCA_947563715.1. NCBI lineage: Eukaryota > Metazoa > Arthropoda > Insecta > Lepidoptera > Geometridae > Lycia > Lycia hirtaria. Next base: position 40,899,186 of record OX387377.1, on the reverse strand, counting down.
TTTTATTAGTAAATTACCTTGTGAAGCCTACCTTAGTATATTTCTGATGAAAACATCACAAACTGAGGTTTCTTTATTGCCCGCTGAAGTCAAGTATATAATTGATTTTCTACGTCGCCGAGCCCCTTTCCTATTTTCTCCCTGAAAGGTGACGGTAATGTCGTCTTTACAGTTTCTTGCCACAGCCATATTAACAACTTATCTATCAACTGCATTTTCGTGTTTTACGATAAAATGTTATACCTATCCAGAACAGTAAATGTTACATTTAAAATTTTATCGGGCATAAAATTAAGCGGTACTTACTGTGGAAATAAAATTACGTCATACTTTATTATTTTGTGTCACTTTATTTCATAGTTATAGTTATTACAACATAGTCTTTTTCCGTTTACAGATAAAATATTTGTGTATTTTCTTCAACAAAAATGTGCAACAACATATATATTTAAAATATTGAGAGATTCAAGAACTAATATCGGCTTCGCCTTGGGTATTCACTAAATATAATTATTTTACTTTAACATACAAGAAGTTTGCCTATTGCTTAAAACGAGATTTTTAATATCTGTACATTTGTATTAAATACATGGGTAAGTTATACTATACTTTTCTTACATACCTCTTGAATATTCTTACACGTACGTTAAAATGAATGCCTTAAATAATTAAGTATATTAAAACCAAATCTGATAGAATATTTACTTAACGTTTTATCTTAATTCGAAGGAATGGATTCTAATTTTATCAAACGGCTATACAAATAAGGTTTACTTATCAACTAGGTTTGAGACTTGTTCGAGTATTCCAAAGTGTATTAATATTCCATCAGTTAAAATCTGTGCGTGCCAGCTGCTGCTCTTCTCGACATACTGTAAAAATCAGTTTAGGGACTTGAGGGAAATTGGCGTTTATTATTATAAACCAGAATTATTGCTTACTGCCATAACATAACTTGCTATCCACTGCAAGTCAACATTTTATATGATAACAATTAATTATGTTGTCAAATGGCTTCAATATTTTGGTTTTTGATACTCTGCCTACACCGTACTGTAAGAAAATATACGAATGACATTTTTATAGGTATAAATTAATATTAAAATCAATACCAGACTGCATTTTAAAATTTTATACCCTCGGAATCCCTATAAGCTGGATAAAGTCCTCTGTTACTTTACACGTCATTAATGTGCACAAAGTTTGCAGATTGAGGTCTTATTAGCAAATGAGATCTCTTATTTTCAAAATTACTAGTTCTTATTGACCGCTAGTCCAACGTCTTTTTTACAAATTTGTAATAATAATTTATGTTATGTGGATAAATGTTCTTGGTTCAAATTATCTACCAAACTATCCACGTTTGGTAGATAATTTGAACCAAGAACAAGTTATCCAAGAATTTTTATATTTTTGGGTGCTTTGTACACAGTGTAATACTATTAAAATCTTTTGTGACACAGATCAAGTTCTAACAAACCCAATACGCTGCACGCTGGTTACTAAGAATTTTAAAACATGCCATTATCATTTTGTTTTCTACATACAAGAGTCAACGTAAAAAAAAACAAAACGTATTAATATTAATCTGTTTCTATTATCGCAGCGGTCCAATTGGACCTGTGTTTTAACGTGGTTTGTATTTGCTTCATTTATTATTCAAGTATTTGTCCACTTTCGTATCGGATAAAACCCTTTGTGCCCCTCGTTAATTCATTAGTTGTTCATTCATAAAACATAAGGGTATAACATCGTTTTCATACGAATCATTTGGAATATTTTTGCTAATGTCAAAACATTTTGTTTAAACTTACTTTTTTTTACATGGTATTGGATTATGTAAAGGATTTTTAAGTATTGATTTTATGCTTTTAAGACAAAGATTAGAAAAGTAAAATTATTGGAACATATTTTAGTGATTGGTTACTTTTGAAATTTTTAATATTTTGCTAGGATTCCGTGGTAAACAAGTTAAACCTTATTTTTTTTTTGTATTTCTGTCTGTCCGCGGTTTTACTAAAAAGTTTTTAATATTAGAAATTCTCTCTGTGTCAGTATGTCACGGATACTTATAGCACAAAATAAACGAAATTTGATAGGTAGATAATTAAAATGGTCTGTGAACAGCTACAAAATGTAGTAAACATTTCAATTATGTAAAAAAATAGGGATGCCATTATAGCTTATTTTATCTATAGTGGCATATAAGGATGGGGTGATTTTTTCAACCTCACCCAGCGTATAGGCATTGTTGAATAGGTTTTTATATCACTGTATTCTCAGATCTGATATGTGCGAGATATAGCCCGTTAAAGGTGAAAAAATTTCACTCCACCCCTTCTCCATTTTCAAACTATTAGATCTAAAAAATATTTTGAATACTCTGTGATTATAACTTTAGGATATATATAAATAATTAATATAAATATGTAAAACACGTATGTCGTTTTGGCACAAAGGTCATTGACCTTTTTTCCAAAATGGTCTAAGCAAACAATGCTTGCCAAGTTGTATTCTTATAATAAATATATTTATCTTGTTGTATATTGCAAATTTTCATCCTACCTATAAATCTGTCGACTAGATATCGACATTCTGACTGCTTTTGAAAGAAGTTTACGTTTCTGATTATAGAGATGATGACATAACTAGACTAATTAATGCTTCAATTCAATTATCTTTAAGAATACTAATTCCGACAATTTCTATTAAGTTGTTAGTTTTCAAAGACTTTCATAACCATAGAGCTCATTTTCTAGTTTCGTATTTAACATTACGAAAAAATTAAGCTCATTTGAAACTTACGCAGATTAAAGGCTGAGTAGATAGAATTTTCTAAAGTAGTAAAGTTGATTAGTTGACGAACCCTGGTCAGGTAAAAAAACTTCACAGAACCTGTGGGAGAGAAAAAAGAAAAAAAAAAAACTTTCAAAACGACCTTCTGAAATTGAAAACGGGTCCGTCAATAATGCTTTTGAGACAGTTCTAAGGCTCTTTCAATTTACTTTTCAATCAAGTAATTTTATATGCAGAGATCAAAAACTTCTCCAAGTCCGGCAGAATTCTCTTTTGTAATTCAATAGGTTTTTGACGAGTTTTCTTCGTAACAGGCTTTTTTATATTAACTGTATTAATATGAATTGTAACAGCTTATGAATTACGACAGAACTATGAAAACATGAACAACGATATACATAACTAAGAATTAATAATTCAGAGCTTAATGTCACTATAATTAGTTATTGCATTACATGTTCATCAACAATACATAATTATATTATAATAATTGAACTAATAATTAATTTATGTAGAACCATCTACGGTTCTATATAAAAATATTTCCAATTTCATTGTGTATACCGCTAAATTGTGAAATACGCTTCCTGAGTGGGTTTTTACTGAAAGATATAATCTAATAGCCTTACCGAAAAACGTTACTTAACTTTAAGCATCGTCTTAAATTCTCTGTCTTCTTTCCGCAAGTGTCATTACGTGTCAGTGAGAAGTGAACTAAATATGTTGAGCAATGTTTAAAGTTAAGTAACGTTTTTCGGTAAGTGCCTAAATCGAGAGTGAATACCATTCTGCTAGGCACCTTATTAGATTTACCTTCAGACCACCTACTTAGATAGGTAGGTGGTGTTCAGGACTAGCAGAAAGTGGGCGAATTACCACCCATTTCTCGTTGAAATGCCAAAAATCCGTACTCAGCGATATCGATCCACATTCCTGTTGCATACTGCACAAGAATGGAATTCGTTGCCGCCATCTCTGTTTCCTGAGACCTACAATCTTGGAATTTTCAAGGCTAGAGTGAATAGATATCTTCTAATCGACGAGCTCCATCCTCGGCAACACCGTCGCTTAACATCAGGCGAGTTGGTGGTCAACCGTAGATCTATAATCTATAAAATAAAAGTTGTGTGTAGGTACTCGTACTATAACTTCGCTTATCATCTCATTTGTTAAGGTTATTTTATTTGTTAGTACCTACTGAGTTTGTCCTTCTTGGTCTTCACGAGATTCTCATCATATGGGATGCTGACGTCGACGAGCACTGCCCGGCGTTGGGATCGATTTACGATCACGATATCAGGCTTTTTGGCCAGACTAGTCCTGTTCGTGATGAATTGATTATGAACGGTCTCGGTAGCTTACTTAATTTACCAACATTAATAATATTGTCGGTAAATCTCTCTGCTGGACTGAGGCACACCCCATGGATTTTTAAAGAGACCTGATAGAAGCGGCTTGCAACCAACGTCTTTCTGCCACTAATATGAGGTTCTTTGTTTTGTTCATCTTGTGGCTGTTTGTTCATCTTGTGGTCTACGCTGTTCATCTTGTGGTCTACGCTTTCCGGTACCTGTTTTGCACTCGTTAATTTTTCGGCCCATTTCCCAATAGTTCTACGTACTTTCCTGCCCACTGCCACTTCAACTTACTCGTACTATGTCGATGTGTGTCGATTAGCATTTTCAACTTCTATTACGGCTTAAATGAGACAATAGTTTAAAGGCAGGACAGACAGCAGCCACAGTAGTAGGTTTCCGTACCTTTGAGTACAGAAGTCTAAAATTTTATTTGAAACCTAACGAAAACTTAAGAAAATAAAATTAACGATTTGTAAGCAGTTATTTATTTGGCAACTATTGAGTAAATTTTAAGACTAACATTATATTTCAAATATTTGAAGCTCAAATCTTTCAACTTAGATTATTATAACGATAAAGCTATAACACTTATCGAAATTTGATCAAACTATAATGCGGCTGCGACTCCGATTTATAGAGGGAGTAAATTCAGTGATACGAATAAAAGCAACCCCGAAAAGCTTTCCGATATCGCAAGGATAGATGACCTTTTTGAGAAAAATTTAAGACAAGATATTTACCGTGGATCTGCTCGCAAGCGCTGAACTTAATTTGACTACTTAGCTTTTTGTCATGAGAGCTGAGAGAATTTTTGTGAAACCCTGTTTTTTTTCTATATTCAATGTATACAAAATAAAGCAAAAGCAAAACCTGATTACTCTGATCTTATATTACATAATTATATTTACTTACATAAATTGTACGTGTTTTGAATTGACAAGAAATGTTACAAGAAAAAAATGCTGTCAATTGTCAAAATTGCAAAAATTACAGAAGTTTGCAGTAATTTTATATTTTCTTTTGTATTTATTGCAATTTTCTTTGCATAGTTCCTTACATATTTAGTTATTTTGTAAGTGTATTTACGTACGTAAATTGTACGTATTGGAAACTTTTTTCATACCCAACTTGGTATTTTTTTAAGATAAGATGATGATTAGTAGCTTAGAAGTTATATTGGCTTCTAGATGAAACTAGGAGCTTGTTTTTGTGATATTTTTTATATCTCTTGAAGATTATAGACCAAATAATTTTTTCATGTACATATCTTTGGCCCAGTAAAGTTTTGCTATGATATTGCAGTCAGTCAAAGACAACTGTTTTATATGGTTTGGGCGACTACCTTGCGGGCACATTTGATGGACTTTCCCGCTGGCTAAATACTGCCCACAATGGCTCGGATATAATATACTTCTTCTTTTCGGGAAAATATTACAGTCCCATGTCAGCTTTTTGTCAACATCTATAGTAATATCTTTGATATAAGGCTTGGCACGTCTTTAGATATTTTCGGGCTTTATTGTAATAAGATTCGCAGAGCTTTGTTTTGTGGAGAAATTTCATGCTAAATTGTAATATTTAAGAGGAAGAGTTTAGTGCGCGAATTGTCGATACATCACGCATTTTTAACAAAACAAATGAAAAGATTTGACCTCTAATTATTATCAAATTACTATAATCGTTTATTGTGTGATTACTTACAAACGTTGTCAACTTTTTTATACTTGAAAAAAAACTTGATTTTTTTTAGGAATTCAACAACCTATGATGTAGCACCGGAAAGCATCCCGATGCAACTCATTGTTTATTACCTTTCATTCGACACTAGTGTATCCCTCAACCAACGTAGGTCACATGCTACTATTTGATATTTTCCCAATGCTTCGCCTCGCCACCTTTGTCCGCTCACGTAGGACAATGCTTATGTGTATAATGTTGTATGGCAGGCCCCATTAAATATTAATTTAATTTTAATTTTATTATTCATTTTTAAAGTGAATAATATAACTCAATATCCAGTGAATATTTCAAGCGTCTACCTGTTGCCGTTATCAACATCGAGAAAAACGAGCAAAAAAATCACATTTTTTGTATGGGAGCCCCCTTAAATATTTATTTTATTCTGTTTTTTAGTATTTGTTATTATAGCGGCAACAAAAATACATCATCTGTGAAAATTTCAACTGTCTAACTATCATGGTTCATGAGATATAGCCTAGTGACAGACGGACGGACGGACGGACGGACGGACGGACGGACAGATAGTAGAGTCTCAGTAATAGGGTCCCGTTTTTACCATTTGGGTACAGAATTCTAAAAATTATGAGTAGAGTCACAATTTTATTAATGATTTCAAAAACCACTTCGTCAATCATCAAAACATGTAAATTGCTACTAATTGACAATTTTTATTAGTAAATTACCTTGTGAATACCTTAGTATATTTCTGATGAAAACATCACAAACTGAGGTTTCTTTATTGCCCGCTGAAGTCAAGTATATAATTGATTTTCTACGTCGCCGAGCCCCTTTCCTATTTTCTCCCTGAAAGGTGACGGTAATATCGTCTTTACAGTTTCTTGCCACAGCCATATTAACAACTTATCTATCAACTGCATTTTCGTGTTTTACGATAAAATTTTATACCTATCCAGAACAGTAAAGGTTACATTTAAAATTTTATCGGGCATAAAATTAAGCGGTACTTACTGTGGAAATAAAATTACGTCATACTTTATTATTTTGTGTCACTTTATTTCATAGTTATAGTTATTACAACATAGTCTTTTTCCGTTTACAGATAAAATATTTGTGTATTTTCTTCAACAAAAATGTGCAACAACATATATATTTAAAATATTGAGAGATTCAAGAACTAATATCGGCTTCGCCTTGGGTATTCACTTAATATATTACTTATTTTACTTTAACATACAAGAAGTTTGCCTATTGCTTAAAACGAGATTTTTAATATCTGTACATTTGTATTAAATACATGGGTAAGTTATACTATACTTTTCTTACATACCTCTTGAATATTCTTACACGTATGTTAAAATGAATGCCTTAAATAATTAAGTATATTAAAACCAAATCTGATAGAATATTTACTTAACGTTTTATCTTAATTCGAAGGAATGGATTCTAATTTTATCAAACGGCCATACAAATAAGGTTTACTTATCAACTAGGATTGAGACTTGTTCGAGTATTCCAAAGTGTATTAATATTCCATCAGTTAAAATCTGTGCAATCAAATACTTCTTTAAATCAAACATTGCTCAGTAGTACTGAGGACAAAACATATGATTTAAAAAGTAATTTACACTTCCAAGCTGGACTGGGATGAAAGGAAAAAACATACGTGCCAGCTGCTGCTCTTCTTGACATACTGTAAAAATCAGTTTAGAGACTTGAGGGAAATTGGCGTTTATTATTATAAACACGAATTATTGCTTACTGCCATAACATAACTTGCTATCACTGCAAGTCAACATTTTATATAATAACAATTAATTATGTTGTCAAATGGCTTCAATATTTTGGTTTTTGATACTCTGCCTACACCGTACTGTAAGAAAATATACGAATGACATTTTTATAGGTATAAATTAATATTAAAATCAATACCAGACTGCATTTTAAAATTTTATACCCTCGGAATCCCTATAAGCTGGATAAAGTCCTCTGTTACTTTACACGTCATTAATGTGCACAAAGTTTGCAGATTGAGGTCTTATTAGCAAATGAGATCTCTTATTTTCAAAATTACTAGTTCTTATTGACCGCTAGTCCAACGTCTTTTTTACAAATTTGTAATAATAATTTATGTTATGTGGATAAATGTTCTTGGTTCAAATTATCTACCAAACTATCCACGTTTGGTAGATAATTTGAACCAAGAACAAGTTATCCAAGAATTTTTATATTTTTGGGTGCTTTGTACACAGTGTAATACTATTAAAATCTTTTGTGACACAGATCAAGTTCTAACAAACCCAATACGCTGCACGCTGGTTACTAAGAATTTTAAAACATGCCATTATCATTTTGTTTTCTACATACAAGAGTCAACGTAAAAAAAAACAAAACGTATTAATATTAATCTGTTTCTATTATCGCAGCGGTCCAATTGGACCTGTGTTTTAACGTGGTTTGTATTTGCTTCATTTATTATTCAAGTATTTGTCCACTTTCGTATCGGATAAAACCCTTTGTGCCCCTCGTTAATTCATTAGTTGTTCATTCATAAAACATAAGGGTATAACATCGTTTTCATACGAATCATTTGGAATATTTTTGCTAATGTCAAAACATTTTGTTTAAACTTACTTTTTTTTACATGGTATTGGATTATGTAAAGGATTTTTAAGTATTGATTTTATGCTTTTAAGACAAAGATTAGAAAAGTAAAATTATTGGAACATATTTTAGTGATTGGTTACTTTTGAAATTTTTAATATTTTGCTAGGATTCCGTGGTAAACAAGTTAAACCTTATTTTTTTTTTGTATTTCTGTCTGTCCGCGGTTTTACTAAAAAGTTTTTAATATTAGAAAGCTCTAACATTGCACATGTATTGTGTATATACGTTAATTACGCCAAGAAAGTGGTAGGATAAAATATTTTTTTTTAAATTTATGGATCCGTTTGTGAAATATCGAGTTTTAAAGTGATATATTTTTTACTTTTTTGTTCGATTGATTTTTTTAGATAACTTTTAATTAACCATATATTGCGCGCGGCCCGACACACACTTGGCCGGTTATAAATTAATAGATGAATTACACCGTGACACAAAACTCTCGCCTAAACCTCATGACTAATGATTCCCATTTACTTCGTACGGTTACACATACGCAACAATCCGACGTTATTTACTTCGTACGGTTACACATACGCAACAATCTGACGTTATTTACTTCGTACGGTTACACATACGCAACAATCCGACGTTATTTTTAGTCAAATTTACATTTTAAGCTCTGTGATAAAAAAATGCTGATATTTTGACGCTACAGCGTTTTCCACCACAACATACTGAATTTAAGTTATATCATATTTTTTTTAATATTAAATGTTTTTAATTACATCAGCTTAAAGCTTCGAATAAAGCATAAAATCAATACTTAAAACATTATATTTTACATACCTGACACCCATAGGGTTTCAAAGGTTACGTAAGTATTATAAAACAAGTAATTAATAGGAAAGGACACTAATGTTCTTATTTACATTTAAAATATTTACAATTTATCAATAACATGTTTTAGGCATGGAACAAAATAAAAGCTAGAATGGAAACTATAGTTAAGTCCCACCGTTGCCAAAATAGTGTGCCTTTGTTCCATGTATCATGATGAACAGCAGCCTGATTCTCGCCTAAAAAAAAACATATCACTTGATTATTTAGCCTGCGTTTCCTGTGAAGTGGAGAAGAGCTTATGTGCATGAATTTACCAATTACGATTCTCGAATACTCCGCGCTAAAAAATTTGAGCATTGATGAAAAAACTGTTTTCTAATAAATAACTTAATTTTACCTTAGACTAAAACTTATCATCCACAACAATAACAAACTAAACTAAATAACGGCAACAATAGATTTAGTAAAATAAATATCATTATTTGTTATTGACCAAATGAATAAATTTCATTTATGCAGCCCCGTTTTGTTGAATCATGATATTTGACCTCTACAATCCTTAATATAAATAAAAAACTTATATACAAATTACAACGACCCCCACTCTATTATAATTATTCACTTTAACGAGAACTCGATACCTATTTTCATTTCATTATTAGAGTAAAATATTGAAGCAAACTAAATCTCATTATGAGTTGAAAGTAACAAGAACTGAACAATTTACATACAGAGATATTATGTTTCAGCCTAACATAACAAGTGTAAATCAAACTGGGAGAACTTGCTATTGAAGTATGTAAAATATCAATTTACTAAAAGATTGTATTTTATATATATTAACATAATCTAATAAAATAAAGTCTAATTCTTAACTAATGTTAATGTAAGGCTGCAAGTCCCACGCATGCAGACCCTGATCTGAGAGTCCCCATCACGCTCGCAGCGTTACCGCGCTGAATGGCCAAGGAAATTTGTTGAACTAGGTAACACCCAGATCTTGGGTCGCGACCTCTTTCTCGCATTCGCCACCCAAGATCTTGAACAAAATGCAATTCAATTTACTCCTTTTATTTTTATTTTTTTTCCTTTATTCCTTTCAATTTACTTATTAAGGCTTATATATAAAGGAACATAAAATGATTTTAGAAAATTCGTAACTTGATTCTGACATGTCACAAACTCACAATCATGAATCATCACGATAGATGAAAAAGTTGCGCTCGGAAGACACCCGCAGCGATAGTAAACATAGTCAGTGTCATTTAGATTAAGGCTGTGCTCAAACGCGCAGTTATCTCTCTTGCGTATATTTAAAAAAAGTACTAGGGTATTACAAAAGTGAAATGAAATGAAATATTCTTTATTTGGAACGAATATAAAGAGTTATAAAAACAGTAAAGGCACGATGCAGTTGCTTAGAAAACTGTATCGCTTGCAAAGTTCAAAATCTATTTTATCTATAAAATTGTACAGTAATTACGTCATGATATTTCCGGTATTCAAGATGACCATAATATGGTAGCCATGATAATGCCTTAGGTCTTTCTTACTATGGTTATGGAACATTGGCAGACGTGTAAAATGGAATTATCATTAAGAATTGACTCACCGTTCAACTTTTTTAATATTTCTCCTATCTAAATAAACAAATTCGTTTCTCACTTTTTCAATATTCCCTAACCAATGATTTTATATGTTTGAAAATGTTGTGATGCGCGAAAGAAATAAATGCGCGCATTGAGTTCCACCCTAAGAATTTTTAATTTCAAGATCAAAATCTTACCAATTAACACGTGCACATTGATGGTGACTTGAGAATGGTTTTGGAGAATGCAGGTGTACGTTCCGCTATCATTTTGTGACGCTGAAGAAACACTTATTGTAGCACTGGAACAAATAACTCTGTGTGAAAAACAAGTAGGGTAAAGGCGGGATAGATGCCCCACTTTTTGAAATATCCTCATAACTTTAAAAATATTAATTTTATATAAATAATGTCTACGAATTTAGCTATTTTAATCCTATATGTTTAACTGTGATTTGTTTTTTTGGACCTATAAATTACAGATTTTGCAGATTTTAGCTTTTTGTGGAACTCCCTTTTGAGGATAGATGCCTACCCGTATGGATAGTTGCCCCACCTTGAAAATACTAAGAAGGATAGATGCCCTTCATACTGTATAAACAAAAAACTCAACCAAACTTTTATGAGGTTTTGAGGAAAATTGGTATATGGTATTTCTGTCCATTTCGTCAAAAGCTGACTGAAATTGTTCTGTACTCCAAGAAACATACTCGAGTTCGCACTCCTTCCTTTCTTTTGTATTTTCGTGGCATGGTTCTGCTACAATCAGTAAAAAGTCCAAATATATATACGTAAACACATAAAAAATATAACAGAACACAAAAATATGTTCATAATATACACTGAAACCACATACGGGTATACATGGTGTATGGATAGATGACCCTAGGGGCACCTATACCTCGAAAAATCAGGGCAACTATCCTTTTATACAGGGATAGGATAGATGCCCAAGTATTTTTTAGAGAAATAAAAAACATTAGAGCAACTATTTATATCTAGATGCATACTTGATGAATCAGTATAATGACGTAATAAAAAATATAACGGAATTAATGACTACTTATAAAGTTATACAACGGCAAATACTAACATTTAAAACTTTGACGTGTTCGTAAAGTTCGCCGCGGAGATGAATGCACACACGAGCGAAGCGCGTCCTCACCGCACGACGACCGGTGGCTATGGTGACTGCGGCTCTTAGTTATACTGTTGTTTCTTAGTCGCGAGTTTGGGAAGTTAGGTTTTTTGAAAATGAGACATCTATTCCACTAGGGCATCTATCTCGCCTTTACCCTACATGATTTTATTCATCACTTATTTCTATATATATCTTCTAGATCGACAAGCTCCATCCACGGCCACACCGTCACTTAATATCAGGCAGGTTCGTGGTCAGTCCTAGATATATCTAATGTAAAAAACATTTATATTACAATAATTTAAGTAAACTTAACCATTGTTGCGGCCCACCTGGGGAACCTAGTTTTATGAATAACAACTCGGCAAAGTAAGAACAGAATACGTCCCCACTAACCTTTTCCAGCCGCCGGCAGCAGGAGCATGTGATGCGACGGCCGATGCAAAAACGGTTACGGGGCGGCGCGAGAGGCGATGTCGGGTGGAGTTGTTGTATCACTCAGCGCGTGCGCTTCCCGAGAGCATTCGCAACGAACTAGATGTCCGCCCCTTTCCCTGGCCTCTCGCCGGGAGAGCCGTGTCGCGGTTGCTACGCAACCAGCCGCGGCCGGTGTTGGTGCGTAGGAAACGCATCCATTCTCTCTAATACCGAATTATTATGACGGCGCAAACACAGGCCCCCAGCTTGAAAGGCTGCCTTTCAACATGATAGGTATAATCGAGAAGAATATTAATAATTATTATAATTAATTGTAAGCTCCTTTGAATTCTGAATCTTTAAACTATCTCTGAAATGTACAAGACTATGTACCTAATAGATTTGTATGCTTATATTATAATTGTACACATGCAAATTCGCCTTTTTAAATATATACGAGTAGAAATGACTAAAAATAGTTTAGGTCTAAGTAAATATATACAAGTTATAAATATACATACTTATAATGAAATATAATCCTTGCTTTTAAGTTATTGTGATGGCAAAGGACTACCACTACCGGGCGCACCAAAATACCGGATTTTGTTTTTACCGATACTACTCTTGTTCGCCGATCATGTCCTGGGTAGGTCTCTAGCACGACTCCTAGGGGCCAGTGCAACGGTGGGGAATTAGGTTGCATAATAAGAACCACTGTGCCCTTCGTTATGGGCCCTTTATCTTCCAACCATTTTTGTCTGGCTTGCAATGTATGGAGATATTCCACATTCCACCTTCGCCAGTATGATTGCACGAGTTGATCTAATAGGAGATATCTCGAGAGTAATTGAACTCTGTTCTCTTCCACCGGAGCTGAAGGTAAAGTACCTAACGGTGTCATGTGCAAGAAATGCGCAGGTGTTAAGGCTACCGGTTCTGCTGGATCTGAGCTAAGCGCAATTCCTAATGGTCTCGAATTCAGGAGGGCTTCTATTTGACATAGGACAGTTAACAATTCTTCGTATGTTAGTATTTGTTTACCGACGACCCTATGTAAATGTGATTTGAAAGCCTTTACCGTTGATTCCCATCCCCCACCAAAATGTGGAGCGTTTGGCGGGATCATTTGCCAATCTATACGCTGATTGGCCATTTCTTCTCCCCATTTTTTAATATACTCCTCAGACCTCAGAAATGAGTAAAGTTCGCTTAAATATGAACGCGCTCCAATGAAGTTAGTTCCGTGATCTGACATTAAACGCTGTACAGGACCACGTCTAGCTAAGAATCTTTTTAAAGCGTTTAAGAAGGAATGAGAACTCATATCCGGAGAAATTTCCATGTGGGTGGCCCTTGTGGTAAGACACAAAAACACTGCAACATACGCCTTTTGCGTCTTTATTCCGCGCTTACGAGTTAAAGTTATGTCAATAGGGCCAAAATAATCGACGCCTGTGTAGGCCCACGGCTTTGTAATCTGTAATCTGCATTCTGGTAGGTCTGCCATTACCGGAGGTGTACAAGGCTTTGGACGAACCCTAAAGCAAACATTACACAAGTGAACGCGAGAGCGCACTAGGTTACGACCAGCCAGGATCCAAAACTTCTGTCTAAGAATAGAAAGTAATAGATGCGGGCCGGTGTGACAATGGTTGCGGTGTGTATAATCTATAATCAAGTTTACAACGTGATCCTTACGAGGTAGTAAAATTGGGTGTTTGTGATCAAATGTTATGTTAGCGTTTTCGAGCCTACCCCCTACTCGTAAGATGTCATCAACAAGAATCGGACGTAACCGTTGTAGTGATCCAATGCATGATTTATTCTTACGAATTGCTTCAATCGCTTCCGAGAAATGTACAGCTTGCACTGCGCGAATAATCACTTTCTCTGCCTGACGTAAATCTTCAACTCTCAACGGTCCTCTTGATTTTAACTTTTTTGCGAACCTTAAAACATAAGCAACTATACGAACCAATTTAGGCCATGTCGATATATTTTGAGCCAGCTGATAAATAAGAGGTTTGGTGGGAGTTGTAGTGACCATAACAACTTCCGGTTTGGATTCAGGAATATCACGACTTGTTGGTTTAAACGGTTGAATTGCCCAAGAATCTTTATAATGCGAGATCCATGGTGGGCCTTTCAGCCACAGTGGATGTTCTAGCAACTGAGCCGGGGTGAGTCCGCGCGACAAGCAATCACTAGGATTTTGTTTCCCAGATATATGATAGAAATATTCCGGGTTCATATTTTCCTGAATTTGAGCTACCCGATTCGCAACAAATGTCTTCCAACGGTGAGGGCTGGAGTGAATCCAGTGCAACGTTACGGTGGAATCGGTAAATGCCATAACATGTTTGATTTTCCAACGTGATTCATAAGTGAGTAAAACAATCTTCACCAATTTGGACAACAGCAGCGCTCCAGAGTTCTAATCGAGCCAAGGTAACAGATTTCAGCGGAGCTACCCGCGACTTCGCGCATAGCAAATTTACCATGACCCCTGTAGGCGTCTGTATGTGCAAGTAAACAACTGCCCCGTATGCTTTCTCACTAGCGTCAGAAAAAGCTAGTAACGTGACCTCTGTGTCATCGGACACTCCTATATGTCTTGGTATAGTCATTTGAGTTAGCAATGGTAACTCTCGTTGAAATTTACTCCACTTTTCCACAATTGCGGCAGGGGGAATTGAATCCCAATCTAATTTCAGACTCCATAACTCTTGAATCATCAATTTAGCATAAATAATTACTGGTGCCACAAATCCGAGAATGTCCCACAGCTTGGCAACTGCTGAGAGAATATTTCGTTTTGTGCAGTGTTCTTTACATGGCGTAATTTCAAACGAGAATGCATCCAACCGTGGATCCCATTTTACTCCTAAGATTTTCTGTTCCGAATCATTGTTAAATTTTATTATATGTGGATGTAAGTGAGTTTCCGGTAATCTCGAAAGTAGTTCCTTGGAATTGCTTGACCATTTCATAAGATCGAAGCCTCCTGTCTTAAACAAACTTATCAACTGCAATGCAGCATCTGTTGCAGCGTGTATTGACCTTTCACTGGAAACTATGTCATCCATATACAAGTCTCTTCGAACGATTTCTACCGCTATTGGAAATCTTTGACTTTCATCATCGCATAGCTGATGCAGGGTACGTAGCGCCAAGAATGGGCTCACGCTCAACCCGAAACACAGTCGCTTAAACTCATAGAGTTTAAGTTCCTCACTGGGGTCAAACCGATATAATATTCTCAAATATTTTTTATAATCGTCATCCATTTTAATTTGTAAATACATTTGCCTAACATCGGCACAGTAAGCCACAGGAAATAGCCTAAAATTGAGTAATATTCGAAATATGTCTCCTTGTAGGTTTGGACCTGCATGCAAAATTTGATTAAGAGACACATCTTTATCTGTGCGAGCGCTGGCATCTAAAACCACACGTAGTTTCGTGGTGACCTTGTCATTACGGACTACTCCATGATGGGGAATGACATAGCCTGACATGGCATCACTTATCTCCTTGATTGGCGCTATATAATCGTTGCGCAAATACTCTTTGATTACTTCGTCGTATGCTTCTCGAAGCTGAGTAGAAGCCTTCATCTTCTTCTCGAGTGCGTAAAAACGTTTCTCGGCAGTCGGTAAAGAATTTCCCATTTCACACGGAGTTGACTTAAAAGGTAGTGCCACTGTGTACCTGCCAGTCTCATCTCGGGTGGTAGTTTCTTTATAGAACTGCTCACACTCTTGCTCCTCGCGACTTAGACGAGCTGAAGTACACGAGGGTACTTCTTCTATCTCCCAAAAGCTTCGAACTACTTCGTCCAGACGCGGACCGGAAAAGACACAGAACGAAGACGGGTTATGTTGGGTAGCCGGTTCCAATACAGGAGCATCTCCCATTAGAACAAATCCAAGGGTAGTCTTCATGGCGTCCGGATGTCCAGGAGGACCGTGTATACGTTCCGGCATGATCAGTTTCGAAAACAATTGAGCGCCGATCAGCATTTCCACATCTCCTGGACTGTCAAACGTATTATCAGCCAATGGAGCACCACTTAAGTATTTCAACATCGATCTATCTATCTTCAACGTGGGAAGTTTTTGAGTTATAGTCTCCACCACCAAGGGGGATACTCTGTAGCGTCGGCTCCTATCAAAACGCGAACAAAACTCTAATTCTGTTTGACCAACGATAGGGTTAGAGCCACCTCCAAAACCATTCACTGCCATTGGTGAGCTAAGCGAACGAGGTGACAACGATAGTCGCTCACAGCATTTTTTTGTAATAAAATGGTTTTGAGACCCATTATCGATTAAACATCGAATCAAATGGGCTTTACCTGATGAGTCTACTACTCTAACCCGTGTTGTGGCTAGTAACACAGTCTTAGATTTTAAACCACGACCAACTTCATTCAAGACAGTATTTTGCGAAGAGCATAAAGATACTCCCGCATTGTCCTTTACTACTTCTGAATCATCTTCCAGGGGCATTTCTTCCACACTCGCCTGATCTAACCCCTCCTCCTCAGTAGAAACAGGCAATGACGTACTAGATCGGAAATTGCCAAAATGCAAGAGTGAGTGGTGAGTTTTAGATTGGCATGTGTTACAACTTCCTTTAATATTGCATTCGTTTGATTTGTGCTGTGAACTCAAACACAAAACGCAGCCGTTGTATTTTTTGACCGCTTGGAAACGATCCTTTGTTGATAATTTTAAGAACTCCACACAGCGCGAAAAGCTCTCATGCTCCTTTATACAAATAGGGCAACCCGAACCTGAAGTAACTAACGATCGAGTATTTCTATCGTATCCTGATTTGTTCATCGGAACATGTCCCCGATAGGACGATGATGCATTTTTACTATTGCTAATTGGCATATAAACCCCTGTTCGAGCAATAATCTTTGCCTGTTCCCGAACAAACTTAGCGAAGCTTTCGTATGAGGGTATTGTTTCCTGACGCACTGAATTTTCGAACAATCGGGCTGTATCACTGTCTACACGTTTAAGTGCAAGGTGTAAGAAAACAAAATCAAGCTTTGCCGGAATGTCCAATTTCTGAAATGCCGCTACGGATACAGAAAATTTATCTATGAAAGAATTTAAGCCCTCTACGGATGGATTCTGCATTCTTTTCAAACTGAGAATCTCGTCAAGATAGGCTGTACCCATTGCTCGTACATCCTCATACTTGCTATTCAGTGTATCGTAAACTAGACTATAGTTTTCTCCAGTCGGCGTAATACCTGCCACGCACTCTAGTGCTCGGCCTGTTAATTGACCACACAAATAATAAACCTTTTCTGAATTATTCAAATGGGGATTGTTGTGTATAAGGCCATTATAACATTCTATAAACATCCGCCATGCCTTAGCATCACCGCTGAATTTTGGCAACTCTATTGGCGGCAGTTTCATTTTTTGCATAGGTTTTTCCGAAGGACCATTTTCAACTTTATTCGTATTAATATTTTTATTCGAAAGAGCATCGACCCTACCTTGCACAGTATTATACGTACTTTCGAAATATTCTAGAGTCTCCATATCTGGTTCCAACTCCGGATCCAATTCCATTTTCAACATTGATACTTCGTCAAATTCCGCATTAAATTCTTTTCGAATTGTATTAAGATTTGCGGTACTCTCCAGAAACTTTTGTACTTCCTCTTTATTTGACGGGTTCAATTTTATGGCAAAATTTTCCCAACCTTGCATTCGATTATAATAAGATTTTAAACGAGCTTCTAGTAATTTTATTTTGCAATGTTTTCGATTTTCGTCGGAACGCGACATGTTTGTAAAATGCCCTTAATAACCCCTGCCTTAAGAATATGTCCACTTGTCACAAGCAAAGGCGAGTTACGCTTAAACGCTCCCGCAATCCGTCCAGTAAACGTAAACGAGGCACGAGATGCGCGTCCGCCAAAATATTGTCTAATCCAGACTATTCCAGACCAACCAAGATGGCGGAGTCGAACACGTCTAATAGTAAATGTACACAACAAGCTATACTAATTGTACCAATATGTGTAACAATGTAGGACATACACCTCTAAAGTTGTGTATTAAATATTTTTTATACCTAGAAGCAAGGATCGTAATGAACAAGTACCTAATATTTTACCAATAATACCTAAACAAAAGGACTTAGGTTTGTAAGTACTCGTTACTTCGGACAAAGAATGTTCGTAAAAACGATATATAGTATAGTACGTACTAGATTGAACTCTTTGGATCATAATAAAAGTATAAGTACATATGAGTACACTTTCGTGCAATTGTTTATTATACTTACACAAATGTGCAAAGTAGGTAATATTAATACGTATATATTACAGCAAGTAGGTACCTAACATAAATATGTAGAGTAATAACCTTTATTATACACTCACCTAAAAAGGCGTGTTTGCATGTATGTACGTAAAACAACACAGATTTAAGTAAATCTGTGGTAAAAACGTTGTATTGAGAACTATAAATACAGTTCCTATGAAAATACGAATAGATTAGGTAGGTATACAGGTAGTAATTATCTACCTAGTATATGGGAGCAGTGCACAAACTATTGACTGTTATCCTATTAGATATTATAGGTAGCTGAAAACAAACTATCCGTCTCGAATAGACCATATGTTGCGGCCCACCTGGGGAACCTAGTTTTATGAATAACAACTCGGCAAAGTAAGAACAGAATACGTCCCCACTAACCTTTTCCAGCCGCCGGCAGCAGGAGCATGTGATGCGACGGCCGATGCAAAAACGGTTACGGGGCGGCGCGAGAGGCGATGTCGGGTGGAGTTGTTGTATCACTCAGCGCGTGCGCTTCCCGAGAGCATTCGCAACGAACTAGATGTCCGCCCCTTTCCCTGGCCTCTCGCCGGGAGAGCCGTGTCGCGGTTGCTACGCAACCAGCCGCGGCCGGTGTTGGTGCGTAGGAAACGCATCCATTCTCTCTAATACCGAATTATTATGACGGCGCAAACAACCATGGTTCAGTTTACATAAATTGTAAACAATTACAATAACAATTTATAACAATATATATTTATAGTTAATAACAATTTTAGCTTTCAAAGTAAACTGAACCATGGTTCAGTTTACTTTGAAAGCTAAAATTGTCAAATTCACATTGTTTACGCTTAAAATGCCATTAACATGCATGTTGCAACAACAATATTACAATATCTTCTTTGCAAACAATGATTGGTGATTGACAAGGCCGCCCTTTGTACCTTTCTAACGCCCTAATCATGTACCTAATGTTATTTTTAATTTTACTATGGTGTCAATAAAGTGTTTTTGTATACAGGATTATTCACGGATGATATAGTGACTGTTTACGCAATTCTGACAATTAGGTATGTAACCATAAATACTGAATTTTAAAACACGTTCTAATGAACGCTGGTTACAGCTAGTTACGAGCAGGTAAGTGCGCAAAACAGTTAGTAATTCAGTACGATGTGCACTGGGTAAAGTGAGCAAAACGTGCGAGACCTGAAAGCTGCAACTTGTGTTTAACTACCTATAATATAGCCCTCTTGGCAGCCAGTGGCTGTTGTTTTGTGCGAGCTTAAAGTCTGTGATTAGAATTAGGTCTGCGTAGTTCCAAAATTAGCGGGCCAATGTACGATGCACGAAGGTAATAATAATATGGTTGTAATAATTTGATTTTAAGTGCTAATCTTGCTTGATGGTCACTTGCACGCTTTGACAGCGAAAATAGAGGACCAAATGTTATTACTATCTTAAGACCACATGTTTGTATACCTATTTTGCAAGAAATAATGAATTATGAATTATGAATTATGATGGTGGTGATTACAGTAAATAAAATGCACAAGTTTGCAAATATATGAGAAAGATTTAATTTAGTATTATAAAATAAATAATACTAAGCAATACCATATTGTTTAGTATTATTTATTTTATAGTAATAAGAATTAAACAATAAAAGGATAATAAATAAGTATAGATAAAATTGTATTCAATCTTAAAAATAATATTTGATGATTTCGGTTGATGTTCTTGTCAAGTTGACTAATTAAAGCTGAATATCTGTTTATACCTAGATACGATGATGAATCCATTTTTTCTCTTTTATACTAATTAGATTTTTTATGAAAGTAATAAAAATTAGCGTTCCCTAAATATGCTAAAATATAAATAAATATTTGACCAATTACGCTTACAATATCAGCTTATTCAAGAGCACACGCATCTCACTAGTCTCTCCATGAATGAATCAAATAAATTTAATTTAGCTGGATCGCCGAGTTTACTAATTTACTGTTTCTATATTTAGGCAAGTAAGGTGCTCTCCACAGTTTAGGTAAAATAAATACAAGTTCATTTTCTCCAGCTTCGACCAAATACTTCAGTACTTTGCCGCGCGGCTGGACCGATAAGAGCTACGCGATAGTACAAGATGGACTCTATATAAGTATATGTAAGTTAAATACTACGGCCAAACACATGACAAATGGAACGCTGAAAGGATAGAAATATAGGATGGCTGAATTAAGGTACAAGTCCGAGACAGACTGCAAAGTGCAATTGGCAAACTGCAGCTGCACCGCTGCATGCAACTCTACTGGCTCCTATGGATTTCTACGAAAATGATTCCTACCAGAACGACACTGCACCGGCAGCACGTAGCTACAGTTGACCGCAATACTAGTGCTGACGCGGACTGCAGAGTTGTCAGTGGCTCATACATAAAGTGGTCTGTATTACGTGAATGTGCGGATACGAGTGAGACTGATTGCTACGGGTAGTGCAGTCTGCGGTCTATCTCGGAATAGAAACTGCCGCGACTGCAGGGATACATGCAGTCGACTAAAGTACAGCGGCTGTGATTTTAGGATCATCTCGAACTTGAGTTGTACTATTATAGTCTTCTGTGCTTGTAGGCCTTGTATGTACCTAAACTCGCTTCGCGCTACGCCACGTGTCTATTGATGCGAACCAAGCCGTTGTCGCTAGTCGGTTTTGAAGCACGACACAAAATGGCATCATTTTTTATACATATTAGGTGAGGAGGGTAACATGTGGATCATCGCAAATAGTTTCGCGAAAATTGAGAGTAAGGCATAGAGTGACTGTAGTATGCTACAGCCACACTATGCTTTAATCTCAACTCTATCTATTTCAGCATATGCACTTAGCGATTATGACAGATAATTTACGTTTTAGTGCATCGAGAAGTCCTACTATTCATGTAGATGGAAATGTAGTTGGAGTGAGTCTTTTTTCCCTGTATTGTAATGATATTTTGCCTTGATTACTATTCACTACCTTTTGCAAACCTTAAAAAATAGTAAGGATTAAACGTGAAGAAAATCGTCTTACCTCATATTCTGAAATGTGACGTTATCAAAAAAGTCCTTCCCTTGCTTCTTCCATACTATCCCATACACATTATTTACTACCGGAGGAGCAGTAGGCTGCGTAGTGGTCGATTCAGTCGTCGTCAAATCCGTCACTCGTGTTGACGTACTTAAACTAACTGTCGAGGTCAGAGTAGTCGTTTCGACGCTCCAACTCTTATTCATCATTATATCTATTCTATTAAAAATTGTACTCATTTTTGTTGTCAACTCTGTTGTTGTTGTTGGTTGGATAGTTGTTGTTGGAAGTGTTGTTGTGAGGGGAGGCTTGGTTGGTAAAGACAAGATGAACTCATCTGATATGATGCACGAGAGCTTGATAGCACTTCCGGCTTTGTAAAATCTGTCTTTCATGTCGTGAGTTTGATCACCATTAATAGTTAGTACTGGAGCTGTAACAAAAATAAAATTAACAGTTAATTTTGCAAGTATTATAGTACTATACATAACATAATTTTTTTTTTTAATTTGCTGACGACGATGGCCGAAGAAAATACCTAATAATTTATTAGAGCTAATAATAAAGCCACAGAAATAAGGTTACTATACTATTTATGGAATAACCCTTGAGGTAAAGAAGGCTAGAATATTAATAGAACTGTTGTTTTTTTATGAATTGAAAACCTTTTAATTTTAAAGTTGAGCAGAAATTACGGCTATATTTTGGCACTTTAAATTTGTCATTAGTTTGTCACGAATAAACCATTTTTCGACACACTTTTCTTTGTTCTACAAAATATAAATTAGTTTTTTTTAATTTGTATAGGTAAATAGAATTTAGTGCGTAGACTCCGTGCAGCTGTCTCACTCGCACGCAACGCCCTTTTTCTTGATATAAAATTAACGAATATACTTTTGATAAAGTATCTTCGTATTTTAGACGTTTGAGCGTCAAATTAATAAATATAAAAATAAAAGTTATAGTCAATGCATTATTTTTATGTACTCTCATGAATGTAAAATTATAGTTTAAAAGGAAAAACCAAAACCGACTACAAAATTCGAAATTACAGATAAAAATTATAAAGTCTAATTTGAAATATCCTTTTTTAAACTAGTTACAAAATAAAATAACGTCACAAAATACCTTTCAGCATTTCAATTAATTAAAGCAAACAAAATTTAACAACAGAATTAATGTCCCACATAATAAGTTATATTCAATAAAATCATAATATACGGTAAACGTGCCAAAGCGATTTCCAAGTTATATCCTCAACATAGAAACTTAAAGCTCAACTTTGCGTTGCGAAGGTTTCTTTAAGAACAATATATTGTTGTCAATATTTTGTCCACGTATACGAAGAGTTTGTATTTCGAATCAGGACCGGCACTCGTGATATGTTTCCATTTAATTAATTAAGTCCCTAATTTTGATTAATGACACACGCAAACTGAAGTTAATTATGTAACATTTAATTCTCTCGAGCTTGATTTATCAGGTTTTGTTTACTTAGAAAAGTTGTATGTCTTTACTTGCGTACGTAAAGTTTACGTTTCCTTGTTTTACTTTATTATATATAACAATGATAAAACAATGATAAAGTAGTTATCATTGCTCTTCATATGACTGGCAGATATTATACACAAACTTTAGTGATCGAAGCTGACATTATCATTTGACAAATACTAGTATCTCTCCCTAAAATATTTCTATGACTCTAAGAACAAAAATAAATTCGCCTTATCTTTATATGTCGACATGTCATGGCGTTTTGCTTATAATATGGGTACTTCGGCGTTTCGCACCGCAAGTGGTTCGAACCGCGGTGCAAATCACCCAAGAGCTCTTTTTGAATAGGTCATTTCGCACCGCGGTGCGAATCGAACAATATAATTTTGGAATAGGTCGATTCGGACCGCAGTGAGGAATAAAACAGTTCTCTTTTTGGGTGAGTGGGTTCGAGCAGAGAAGATTATGTAGTTTGATTACATACGTAATACCTTACAGTACAACCAGGCACAAAATAACAGGAAAAACAAAATAATTAAAATTATTGTTTTTTACTTAAGTTTTAAAAAATATTGATTATGTAAAAAGATATTAAATAGATGCAAAATTTTATTAATTAGTATATTATAATGTACCAGCCTAGCGATACTCCATAGAAACTAACAAAATGTATGAAATAAAGAAATAACAAGGAAAAAAAAACTGGGCGTCTACCTAAGTAGGTACGTAAACCAACTATTTTTGAGGTCGGTGTCTATAAATGATAAATTCGTTTATTGAGATAAAAACGGAAAAAGACCAATTACAATTATCTCACAAATGGAGGCTATAGTCTATGGAGGCCTTAGTTGATGATAGTTATTTAATTTGAAATATCTTCATATATCTTATTTTCTATGAAAAATCCCACTCTTAAATACAGTTATATTTCCTTTATAATGTACCTACATCATAACCTGTGATTAGCAAGAGTTAGTGTTAAAGGTATAAAGTGATTATGCCATGTTTAAATTGTAAATAAAATGTATAATGTATTAAGGAAACATGATTATTACGTATAATATAGAAAAAAAATTCATTAACCACTTTTCCACTCATTTATACAAATAAATAATTGAAATCCTTAAGTTTTTGATATGAGTTCAAATCGGACCTACGAAAAGAGCATCGGGGCGTTTCTTTATGGTCCGAATCGACCTATTCCAAAATATGTCTTCGGCCATTCGCACCGCACCAACTACTGCGGTGCGAATCGGCCCATTCAGAAACAGTACATGGGCGATTCGCACCGCGGTTCGAATCACATGCGGTGCGAAACGCCGAAGTACCCATAATATAAAGTTACTTATGTTGGTTTTAATTATAATAAACTTACATCGAAAGTACTGCTCTCAAAAAAAAACCTATAAGGTAGATTATAATATGGCTATACCTCTAGCATGCACCTTTGTTTTAGCAATAAGATGATTTATTGAATATTTTTTTTTTTTGATAATTTTAGTTAATTTATGAAAAATGAAAAATAAATTCGAAATGCAATTTTGTTTTAAAAACCAAACTATTTTTTTGATGAAAGTTCTATGGGACCAATCCAAAAGTGTATCCTTTCAAACAAAAAAATAATCAAATCAGTTTACAAATGACGGAGCTATGCGGTAACAAAAATAGCCGAATTGTTTGAAATATCCTCTTGAAATTGGACCTCCTTCCAATCAACCAAGTGGGTGAGAAGTATGCAAACATTAAAGAAAAAAGTCACACTGTATTCAAGACGAAATATCTGTTATTTTTTCATGCATTCATTTCACTACATTATTTATATTTCCCAGTCATCACGATCATTATCTCACCCACAAGAAGTCGATTGCTGGTCATACGCCTTTGAGTCGTATGTATAGCTTGCTTCCCGTTTCCCGGGCTTTTTTGTTTCAGCCGTAACGGAGGAGGAGGGTACGGCAACGGACAGCCGCGGCGGGTCTTATGATGGAATCCGAAACGGTAACCATGACCCGCCCTGAAGCGGACGAGACGGAACATCGTGGGGTTTTAGTGGGTTCAAGTCCCACATAACATAAAAGGAAAATGCCTTCGCATACCGCACTGCCTCGGGGAGACAGTGCGATATGCGAAGACATTTTCCTACGTAAAAAAGGCCTACTTCTCAAGAAAGAACTTCTCAACTTCGTCAAATATCAGTTCTGCGTGCTATGTACCCTGCCCACTGCCACTTGAACTTGTCTTTCAGTTGCTTAAAAGTTACAAAATAATAATTAAATGATTTTCCACCCAATAAAGATTGTGCCTTGCAAATCAAACTGCTGTCTCATATACTCCATAGCCTTAAACAGAAAGAATAACTGTAACGCTTGGTAAAAGTTTGGCTGCAGCTTTACTAGTTCGGTGCTTTGAAGTTGGTACCGTTTGAGAACAGGTTTGGTTACATCAGGTAAAAATTAAAAAAAAGTGTAGTATTTCTGTAACTAGTTCAAAATACTTCAACATACTAAACACTTATTCTCTCTATTTCTCTACCGTGATTTTGAACGTAGGTACTACAAAAATATACAGCCTACGCCGTAGCACTTTCGTAGCACTATGTGTATAAGCAACTTTATGACAACTCTTCTAAAAAATATAAGTAACTACGTTTAATTGATTATAATATAACATGATTAAAAATATATATATAAATCTAGGCTTAACTTTTCTGCTTTCTCTAGTTCCAATTTTGTTTTGTTGTTGTTTGTGATATACGGTATTTGTTATTTAATCCATTTCAGTAATCTGTGAATAGTGCTGTGGGTTGTGTTATTACTAAGACTTTTATGTACCTATTCTTATTATAAGATTTTATAATACAGCTGTTTACTGTTCCTCAATAAATAAAATAAAATAATAATCGTTTTCCATGATTATAAAAAAAAAAAAATAGGCATCATGCAAGACTTGTAAACTTCAATATCTATAAGCAAGGAAAATCCTAGCTACTGTAATAAAAGCTTACTCTATTTCATGTCAAAAAAGTATAAGAATAGTAACAAAACGTGAGAAAATATAAAGGATAAACGTTCATTTCCGATATGAAGAAAATCCATTATATTTTCAGCTAAGAACAATAACATGCTACGAAATCATCATTACGAAAGCACTTACGTAAAACAGTGAGGTTTGTGAAAACAGTCCGAGGCGGGTGGGTGGATATTTGGCACATGTAGAAGCCCCCGTCTGACCTCTTCACAGGGTTCATGCTTAGCCTCCAGTTGTTTGGATACTGGTATTTGACGGCTATGCGGCTGTCACGGGCGTAGGTCCCGTTGCCCACAGTCAGTAGTTGAGCTGACTCTGTCATGTTCTTCAGCCACATCACCTGGATAAAGACGTACAGTTGATATAGCAGTAGAAATATAATTTTAATAGTATGCATATACAAGGTTAATTTAAATTCGGTAGAATTTATAGAGATGGGCAGGTGACCTCATACAAATGGCAGGAAGACGCTGGATACAAGCCGCTTCTAATCGGTCTTCTTGGAAATCCATGGGGGAGGCCTATTTCCAGCAGTGGACTTCTTATGGCTGAGATGATGATGATGATGATGATGAGAATTTATAAATACTGCTTTTTTAAAACACAATGACTATTTTTATTACTTATGAGAATTAAAAAAATATTAGCTTTCCTAAATAGAATGTTACTTGGCAAAATGTATTAAATTACTGTTTTTTTTTAATTTTCTGATAGTCGTACAACAAAAGTTGTAATCATCAGTCCACTGCTGAACATATGTCTCCCCTATGAATTTCTAGGATGGCCGATGGGGCAGAAAAGTTCTCAAGTGGAGACCACGCATTGGCAATCGCAGCGTACGAAGACCAGCCACGAGATGGAAAAATAACCTCAAAAGTTGTAATATATACATACAAATTATAGCGTATATGGACCCAATGCGATAAATCAGTCTTTAAGTTTTGTATGCTATCAGCTATCTAGTTCCCAAAGTACAAGATTTGCTTAGTTAGCTAGATGGTGTTGTGTGAAATGTCCACCAGTATTTATTTATATATTCACATTATAAAAGTAACAATTAAAATGTTTATTTTGATTAAATGGGGTTTATTGTATTTATATAGCGACACTTTTCTGACATTTTTAACAGCAGAAACAAAAATAATGTTTGTTAACCAAATAAGGTAACAGGATTAAAATAAAACATTTTACTTTACACGATAAGATAAAAAAAAAACAACGGGTTGCACTCCGGGAGTGCCGGCAGAAGTTAAAACTAAAAAATAAAATAGCAAAAAGATTGACTCGTGAAGGATTTGAACCGCCGCCCTCCGATTGACAAATTGAAATTTATATCGGTGCTCTAACCTATTGAGCTAACGAGTTTTACGTACATGTGTCGATAATAAGCATTCGGTGCAACGAAATGACATCATGCTAGAAGGACAATCTTGTACATACAATAACGAACTTTAAATGCAGAACGTTAGAATAGGTTTCTGATTGTCCGTCTTACGATCTGACGCGAGTTTAAAAAATTCGTCGCCTCAGTGCTTGTTTGAGCCATTTGCAATTGGTAAAATTTTACTGGTCAAAAATTTAATAAATAAATAAATATTTGTGGAAATTTCACACAACGCCATCTAGCCCAAACTAAGCAAAGCTTGTACTATGGAACTAGATGGCTGATAGAATACATATATACTTTTTTTTGTAAATATATACATATGATACTTAGAAACACCCAGACACAGAACAAACATCCATTCTCATCACACAAATGTTTGCCCTGGGTGGGGATCGAACCCACGACCTTTCAGTTCAGCAGGTAGACGCAAACACACTACCAACTGAGCCACAAGGCCAGTCAAATTTTTACTCTATTTAAAAAAAAAACTATATTTATAAGACGAAAGTCTTTTTTATGCATGAGTATAATATTATACTAAAACACTTTCAAGCCTTTTAATTGGTGATGATTTGGCATTTTATTAGTTAACGCGTCATCACGCACCGCGCCTATCATTGGCTAAATGGTGTCATTGTAAGTCCAATATGGTGGATTATTTATTATAACTTATGTAATTGAAAATTCATCATCAAAAAAGAGCGTAATAATTTTACAAATATATAATCTCTTACTTTAAAATCTTATGTTATACATATACGAATAATTATAATCATACAAAAAAATATTTTGCAAAGTTACAGAAAGACTGGTATTTTTTTTTCTACCCGTTGATAGGATTATTTCTAGTGTAATAATTACAGTTTCAAAATTTAAATAATATACTAACAATTTTGTTTAAATGTCATATACTAACAATTATTATTATTATTAATTTTGTTTTAAAAGCCAAACTATTAATACGATTTTGATGAAATTTCGATAAAAAAAACTTTGAAATATATCTATATTTTTTTTTTTTCAAATAGGTTTATAAATGACGGAGTTATGTGGTAACAAACATGCAAAAAGCTTTACAAACGAAGTAAGAATCTCCTCCTTTTGAAGTCGGTAAAAAATATAATAATATAATATAATATAAAAATTCTACCCTGAAAATATATTGAGATAAATACTAAAGTTAAAGTATATTAAATAATAAATTAGACCATCTATAGTCTATACGTCTTGTCTGTCTGTACCGTCTAAACCTCGTATTCTGTGATATCAAGTACAATCAGTGTGACACTTTTATTAAGTATGCGTTTTGTAAAGCTAGATTTATACGCTGTCACAAGCTCAAAAGCATATTGTAACATAACATAGCACGGGACTTCCACAAAGCTGTGTAGTCCCTTCAAAGTTATTCTGTCTACCACCATACCACTAACTTTAGACCGAGTTTGGAATAGGTAAACTTCCTAGCAGCTTCCGCGTGTTTACCATAGTTTTGTCAACTGGCACAGCAGAGATGGAATCATTGGGATTCTTTAGACAATTATAGTGGACACTATTGTTTGCGAATAAAGTTGTAAATTTAGACATGATAAAAAGTTTTTTTTGTTCTGTCGTCTATCAATGTTAAAATAGATCAAGCTGCAAAAACTTAATTCTAAAACCATGAGACTTTCTATCTAAGTCTTGTGGTCAAACTCAAGACATTCTAATTTTTTTTATGCTATGAGCTTATACTAATTATTAATTATTTTCACTACCTTTAAATAGTGAAGAAACAATTGTGAGTGTAGCTGCAAGTCTAAATGTTCTCCATAAGGTTAGTCTGCAAACATGTTCTTAGTGTGGATTATTGGCTGACTTTTCTAAAAATAATATAGGATCCAAACTAGAAATGGGACTAGTTTTGAAAACAAGATTAAATCAAAATTAGTTCGATATTAAACACTGATTAACAACATAATACCAAGTGATTAGAAAAAATGGATTTAATCAACACTAAAACTAATTATATAGATAGATACCATTAATTTTCAAGCTATTTTATCGTGAAGCAATTAAAACACATACAAAGTATTCTAATCTGAAGGGAAAAATATATTCAGTAAAATTTCAGATAAGCACCAAAAAGGCCGCCGTGAGGCGATAAGAACGCCTTTTGTACCACTTGACTGGGTTCACAGCAGTTGGTAGTATGCCTGCCTAATAAAATGTGGGTCATGGGTTCGATCCCTACCCAGGGCAAACGTTTTGTGTGATCATCATGGATTCATGGATCATCATGGTTCTGCGTCTGGGCGTTTCTATGTAATATAAGTATGTATTTACAAAACTAAGTATATATGTATTCTATCAGCCATCTAGTTTTCATAGTACATGCTTTGCTTAGTTTAGGCTAGATGGTGTTGTGTGATATAAGTATCCACCATTTTTTTTTCTTATCCGTTTATTGTGTTATTACTTTACGTGTTGTCAATAAAATGTTATTGATTGATTGATAAATAAGGTAAACGTCCCAATAATCGAACGATTTTGAACTTTGCTGACTTTGTTGCTCTACCATACTGAAACTAGTTAAAATACGAAAATGAAATTTTAATTGCTAGATAGGGCATACATTCTAGTTTATCTCAAAATAAGTTGTTTAGGATACATTTGAGGTTTAATAGTAATTAATAAGCAAATAGTAAAAAAAGACCCTAAAGTACCAATGCTCGAACGATTTGCACTAGAAATCGGAATGTTGTCCCAAAAGTCGAACGCCTTACAAATATGAACTGTATCTGCTTGAATTTAGAGTTTAAAATCCCGTCATTACTCAAAAAAAATTTAGGCATAGCTGAAAAAATCATGCGTAAACTACGAATAAAATAGTATTTCAGTTCAAAGTGCGTAAAGAAGTTCACGTGAAAGAAAAATACATTTTAATAAATATCGAAATAATATATCATATACAACTTAAAAACGAAAAGCATTTACTAATTTTTCAGTTAAAGAGAGGCCCGTGACCAGCAACGGGCAGATTTAGGGCCATAATTATTTATTTAATATTTGGTGGATACCTATCCTACCTAGAGACCTATTTGGAAAATCTTTTGAAAAAATATAGACGAAACTACCTAGTTTCAGAATCAGTTCAATAATAAATTTAGTTTAATAAATTCTAGTGAAATTAGGATTTTTTGTGATTGTTTTACAGATAATCAACCAATGTAAACAAACTTTACTTTGTTCTTCAAATGATACATTACAATAGATACATCGAAACGTTATTTCACTAGGCAAAACTTCTGCGCAAACAGTATGATAACAAGTCTTAGAAAGTACGCACTGTATCACCACCTTTTTAATGGATCAGCCAAGTATTACCTGGAAGCTTTGAAATCAGTGGACCGGCGAGCTGTGAGGTTAATCAGTGACGATAAACTAGCTGCCAAGAAGCTACTTAGTCTCGAGCACCGCCGTAAAGTAGAATGTCTGTGTATTTTCTACAGGATTCATTTCGGGGAATGTGCGCAAGAGCTTCACGACCTAATTCCACCCTCCCCATTTCACTACAAGACTAGTAGAAAGTTGGCGAATTACCACCCATTTCTTGTTGAAATCCAAAAAATCCGTACTCAGCGATATCGATCCGCATTCCTGTTGCATACTGCACAAGAATGGAATTCTTTGCCGCCATCTCTGTTTCCTGAGACCTACAATCTTGGAATTTTCAAGGCTAGAGTGAATAGATATCTTCTGGATCGACGAGCTCCATCCTCGGCCATACCGTCGCTTAACATCAGGCGATTTGGTGGTCAATCGTGGATCTATCTTGTATAAAAAAATATAGTCTAATAAAATTAAATCCATTTGTATGGACCAAATCACATTAAATGAACCTTGAGGGATTCTTTGAAATTATGAAAGAAAAATACCTAAAAAACATTGATTATCAATAATTTGATACTACTAACTTTGAACTACCTGCGGTTTCACCCGCGTAATTATGAAAAACGGTTATAATGATAAGTAGTAGCCTATGTCCGTCTTCAGTTTCACAGTTATTTTCACACTGAATTTCATAACGATCGGTTCAGTCATTTCATCTTGTAAAGGTAAAAAATTTCGCTTGTAATATTATTATGAAATTGTGTATGTATTTGAAAGTTTCTTGGACAATTGCTGATTGATTCAAGCATGTTGTAGATGTGCTAGACGATACAACTTTCACCAGACAGTGATCGAATCCACCAAGTGGTGCTGACGATATGGAATATCTGTCGGGATCATTCTTCAGTAAAAGGTCCAAGCAGTTGGCAGTGTGGCTGTCAACTTTGGGTACTCTCATAGCTTCCTTGACCAGTTGGGTGAGATTTAATGACATTGCTAGGTTATACGCCTCTTTCCCTGCGTGGTCTGTCTTCTGGTTTGGGAATAGCCACTCCGGTGGTAACCATTAAAAAACCCCCAAAAGAACAAACTGAGTTGTGGGATATCGCCGTTTAACCAGATCTGCCTTCTCACTGAGCTGCTGAAACAGCAGAGTTGTCTCTTCATTCCTGGTGTGCGAGGGATAGACGCCGGCGTAAGGTCTTTTCTAAGCCGGTGTTGACCAAAATCCACAGAATAAAGAATCTGGAACTTTCAAGGTCACGGAGACGCCTATAGAAGATGTCATCATGTGCGTAGACACGGATACCAGCGCGTGATTTACCAGATCACCTGTGCTTCAGTACATATCCTGGGAAAGAAAGATAGGCTGTGTCAGCAGGACATCTGATTTGCGTTTCCTTGACGGATAGCAAGTGCGGGTTCTCAGTCTCAAGATGGTATCGTACTGGTTCGATATTTGCGTGCAGATCTCGCACGCCAATATCGAATATATTGCAGAAATGCACGCAGCGAGAGGGCGTGCTTCTGCTGATTACACAGCTTAATATTGTAGAAAGAATAGATTTGTGGAGAACGGGACCAGCCAGTCACATAGTCCAGGGTACAAACACGAGATGACATCGCACTCTAAGGAAGCTAGTTTAGAGACTGCGGGGACGCCCATAATCACCCAAAAATCCTTGAGGTCTTCTCGTCCGGTCGCCAACCGGCATCAAGGCGTAGTCCCAGGATTTTTCGCTAGATGGTGAGGCAGCCTTTCATGTGTGACTAGCGTACTTGGGCCCCCAAATCTCTGCGGTCGGCCAGCGGAAAGCCGTGCTACGAAGCCCGCACAAAACTGTCGGTGGTCCCATGGAGCTTACGACAGAAGAGAGTCCGCGTTCTTTGTCGTGTAATAGACTTTGGTACATTGTACTGTCTTGCAGTAGCTGAAACCGTGGCTCCTTTATTGACTGCCTCTAAGACTTGAAACATTGCCTCGCGCTTCTTGTTTATGATGGACTATAATAGAAATAAAGTAAAATAATATAGATCAAAAAATTGTTTAGGTTAAACTACAATAAAATTTCATAAACTGAACATAGATAATTATCACTGAAAAAAAAAAACGTACGTCAAAAATCATATCATAAAATGTACCAAATATTATCAAAATCGAGATAATTATCATTGAAAAAAAAAAACGTACGTCAAAAATCATATCATAAAATGTACCAAATATTATCAAAATCGATCGATAAGTACCTAAACTCTTAGCAAACTTTTCTTCTTTGTCACTGAGACCTAGTTTTGAGTAAAAACTACAAGCCACAAACATAAACAAAAAATACAGAGTAAATTTATACGACATTAATATAATTGCATTTTTATTTTATAAATTTTGCACGACTTTGAAAGTATCAAATCAAATCAAAATTAATTTGTTTCAGACTCAGAGACATCTATATATTTTATAGTATAAATTGTATTAAATTCTTATTATATGTCAATTAAAACGAATTAACTATATATTATCTCATCTACTCGTACTAAGCCAAACAAAAATGTAACTAAACTCAACGCAATAAGACACATAAATGCACCCATCGATGTACGTCCTAACATTCGGAAGATATTTGCCACAGGTTTAAGGGAAATTGAAACTAATTTCAAGGCAATAAAGATGTATTACGGACTTAGGTACAAGGAATACCAAAAGCTAAAGTGTGTCCTAGTCTTCGGACGAAAAATATGTATTTTGTCCGAGTATTGGGTCATCTAGAGGTTAAGTGTGTACTAGTAGGCGAACGCACAAATATAACAACCAATCAATTAAAATCTTCTCAATTTATAGGTTATATCGCTAGATAATTTTCTTAAGTATTTTAGTAAACTAAGTTACTTACCGTATCATTACGCAGAACTGAGAAACAAAATAAACTAAATGACGTGGTGGCAACGAAGTGTAGCAACTGAACTTGTAAATTTTTTAATAGTTTCGGATACCGCACTTTTGTTGTAATGTAGACTGGTCGCCAATAGACCAATTTTTCAGTGTTGCTACTATATTGGCTTAGAATATAACCATAATTTTTTTGCCATTCAGAAAATCTTATTAAGTATTAGTAGAAAAGTTTAAAAAACAAAAAACCGCAAAGCGTTCGAGCTCTAGGACATG
The DNA here is from genome assembly GCA_947563715.1 of Lycia hirtaria. Lineage (NCBI taxonomy): Eukaryota > Metazoa > Arthropoda > Insecta > Lepidoptera > Geometridae > Lycia > Lycia hirtaria. Next base: position 40,864,933 of record OX387377.1, on the reverse strand, counting down.
TTCGAACTTGTGTACATTTACCTATTTATAACGAGATTTACGGCCTTACCGAAAAACATTAATTAACTTTAACCATCTTCTTAAATTCTCTGTCTTCTTTCCGCAAGTGTCATTACGTGTCAGCGAAAAGTTGACAAAATATGTTAAGCAATGCTTAAAGTTAAGTAACGTTTTTCGGTGAGGCTGTATATGTCTAAAAATCTCAGAGTTGTGAGTGTAGTATGCAATGTGTACAAATACAAATAATTTATACTAACGTCCAAGTTACAAGTCAAGTTCATATTAAATTATTATTTGACATAATAATTTATTTGCATGGTAGAGTGAAAAACATCAACAATTAACATTAACATCATGCATGGTTGATAAAACTATTTTGATATTAATATTATTATTCTAAGACGTGATTAAATTGCGTTAATTGTTGGAGCTAAGCATCAAAAAGTATACGCTAATAAAACAATTTCGAACACAAGAGAGAAGAATAGCATCTAGATATATATTGGGTTACTATTGTGCTAAATGACACTGCGTTTTCAATTTTCTCAGCAAAGAGCCCGATGGACGTTTATCGACGATTGCAGCACTACTTTGCTCTGAACTAGTGAAGAACTCGCCTTTTATAAACTACCGCTGGAAAATCTTCTGGAATTCAATTTTGTGAGGTATCGAAAATAAACACACAGTAGCGAGTGATAGAGAAAAATTTTAAATTTAAAGCGAGTTCAGGGTTATATTGAATTGAAATTTTTGTGTATAAAATTTTGCGAGTTATAAAATATTTGTAGAGAATTTTCAGAATCTATTCAGATAACAACACAAAAGATTGAAAAATTGAATAAACCCCAAAAATGCAATAAACAAAATTGTCCCCACATATTTTAATAAATTTATCTACAAAATGGTAAGGGAATATTTTATTTTAAATTAAAATTTCCATACATTTACTGCTACTTTATATATCTAAAATGGTAATTTTTTTTAAACATGTTTTGACCTATATTTGTTACTTTTTTTAAACCTCGTAAAATCAGGTCTTGAGATCGTACAAAATTTTTTTAGAAATAAGTAAATCTCAGCTTTTCCCAATTTAGATAATTTTTCAAGCAAGTGATTTACTAATGAACAGCATTTTATTTATATATATATATATATAATGTTTGACCACGATAATTCGACATTTGATCACGTACTCATACGGCGGGAAGCACCGCTGTTTCCAATAATTTATAGTTTAAAAAACTGAAACAATCTTCACTTCACTTCTGACTTCAAAATACTCATTTCATTTACTTGGATGACATTTTTCCAGTTATTCCGGCTATTTCGTTATAAAACCAAAGTTTTTATAACAAAATAGCCGATTTTGATAATATTAATGTGGGACCCCCTCTGAAGCATTAACCTACAAAAAAAAGAATCATCAAAATCAATTCACAATTGGAGGAGTAATTGGTGAACAAACATACATTCAAATTGAGAACCTCTATAGTTTTGGAAGTCGGTCAAAAATTAAGCACAATGGATTATAAAGTACCTACATTTTACTGTAAGCTTAAAATGTGAGGATTACGACAAAGTATTTCTTTTCTAGCGGTTTTCATTGGGCATATGCACATAAACTTTTTTCCATGATATTGTGTAAAAAGCTGTTTGGTTGTCCAAATAAATAAAAATAAAAATAAAATAAAATAAAAATAAACAGTTTACTGCGTCTAATAGTAATTTTAACATGAATTTGATATTGTATAAATAATTATTTATACAGTTATCTCTACAAATATAGGATTCTGAGTCTTGCGTGGAAAGCGTTTTACGTCAGTTCTTCCTTCAGTCAGTTGTGGAAAATTTTAAGCCATATTTTAATTACGTGATGTTACGTAGAAATTTGCTGTTGTATCAGTAGTACTGAACTACTATTAAACTGTTATTACATATACTATTTTCGGTCACTGTAATTAGCTTAGTGTACGCGTGCTGGTTTGGTATTTAAAGTACTTAAGTGAAGTTGAACTAGATACAAATAAATATATACATAACTAAATGTGGACAAAACACTTTGTAAATTAACTTTGTAGCACACTATTATATCCATAAAAATAGTCAACGCTAAACAGAGCTAAAACAATCACCGAACACCCGTGCACGACCCGAAACCAGGTAGCGGATGCAATTTTTTCCGATGCGTCTGGCGACAACGCGGTTTCGCGCCCTTTTGACACCGATGCGACGGGGTCACCATAGGCGTCCCCAAGCCAAGATTGGTATAAAAAATGTTGCATATATGCAAATAGTTAGTTAGTGTTGAGTAAGCCCTTAATTTGGTAACCTGACCTATCGCCGCGGAGTTTACACTGCTTAAGTCGCAGCCAGTTGCTAAAACAAGGGACCTTAGGAAGCCACCGTGATGACGCTTGGACCCTACCGGCCCCCGTACTTAGGTACTTATTTCAAATACTTAGTAAGTATTTGAGGCTATTCTTACTGTAGAAAATAATATGTGAATTCACAAATATTCTTAGATATAAAGCACATTTTGTTGAATAATAAGCCCTGGTATCAGTGTTCACATTCATGTATCATGCATAGGTGTACGGAAGCTTCGGTGTGCGAGTAAAACTCGTACTTTGCTAGATTTATTAATATGTACTTACAGTTTTATCTTTGAGCATGAAGACTCGACAGTTGAGTAAGGCCTCCGAGCCCACGTGTGCCGTCACTTGAGTATACTTCTCCTCTTCGAAGTACGGGCCCCAGTGGTGCTCATGGTGATGATCGTGATAGCTCTGGTGCGGGACATATTGCCGGGACTCCTCCGCTTTACCTATAATAATGGTCTATATGCATAGAGGAATAAGATTTCATATCGTGTGGTAAGAAATTATCTACTTTATGAGAATTATAAGAAAAGGAGTTGGCCCATTTCAAATGGCAGTTTGTCTTTTAAGCAAATTTATGTGTGTCACTTCAAAAATTGAATCTGTGTATGGATTTTAAATGTTTATGAATACTCTATCAATATTTCTTATTTATATAGTGGGATGTACAAATACACATTATAATTTTGAGAAGGATTTTGTTGCTGTATCTTTTTTACTTCAATTCTTATCATATTTGGGAGAAACCGAGATAGACAAGATGAATTTTTAATCTAAAACAAAATCATTATCAATTTAGGAAAAACTACTTTGTAAAAAAATTACAAATAATGTAACTCAAAACAGGAAAGTTTTGATAATTACGATAAAGTTAAAAGTACATAAAACGGTAATCATAGTACTACTTTGCCGAATTTTATCAGTGTTTTATTTTTTTTCCTTAAAAAATAAGAAGCAGGAAATGTTACTATAAATTACTCTCATTTATTTTTTGTTCAAAATTATTTATTTTTATTATACAAAATAAAAATAAAAGCTCTTTAAAATAGACAAAGCCTTTATTTGCGAATTCATATTCCAAATACTAGACAAAACCTTATCTATATTTTACCAATTTCAATTTCACGAATTGTTTGTCTAAAGTGTCCGAGGTTCTTGTTAAAATTTGTACTTTGATTTTCGATTCAAGAGCTTTTGACTGCTAATAGTTGTCGTCTAAAGTTTTTGTTTTAACAAAGAACAGGTCATTTCTATTTCTATTACATGTTTTACCATTCCAATTTTTTTATTATTATTTCAATTTTGTAATAGTTATTTATTTTCAGTGTAGAATAGTTATTTCTTTCCTATTCTAAGAAATGTTTTTGCCGCAAATTTGCCTGATTCCTGTCTAAATCTTGAGCGTAGTGATGATATTAAGAACGTATGAGACCAACACAAAATGTTTCACTAAATTTTAGTGATTAGAAAATAATTCATGCGTTTTTTTCTGACAGAAAGATTAGCTTAGCATTAGTAGACGTACCTAATATTTTCTTTTTAATTCGAGTTTTCGAGAGAATTCTATTCGAGTTTCATTCATCTTAATCGTTTTTAATAGTTTTCCAACAAAATAAACGAAAATTAATGGGGACGAATATTTTCATGCTTACCTAAGTTTTCTTTTTCGCTTTGTATAATTTACCAAACTTACTGTATAAACACGTTTAGTCAAGTTATATGGTTAAAACGTAGGAAGACCGGCCCCAAGGTGGATAGAAGATATCATACAAGTGGAAGTAAGGCGCTGGATGCAGACTGCTTCCAACCGGTTTTTTTAGAAGTCCATGGGGGAGGCCTATGTCCAACAGTAGATTTCTTGTGGCTGAGATGATTGTGATGACGATGATGATAAGGTCAAATTCTAATGACTAAAAGACTGGTTAACCAGCAATTAACAAGTACTTCTACGAACAGTAGACCTCGTGAGCTTAAACTTTTGCAAAATTAAACTTATTTTTTTAACCGAGATTTCACAATCTTGTGAGTCACAACCTCTTACCGAACAATTCTGGCAAATATTGTCAAAATTGATCAGTGAATATATCAGTAATCAGTAATATAATAATGATCATAGAAAACTTCCCCCGTTTTGGGGAAAATACCTCCTTAGCCTAAAGATTTAATTAGATTAGATACTTTATTGACCATATAACAGAGATTTGTTATACTAGGTAAGTCAGAATACATTATTAAAATTAAATTTCCAGATGACATTTTTATACAATTATGAATTCTGTATTTTATAGCCAAGTTTTGTCAAGATTAGTTGAAACATACGACCTCTACGTGAGTACAAAGTTCCGACAAAACACACTCACAATATCACTGCATGTCTTCTTTTGGACACAATTTGGACGCGTACCTTTATTTCTAAGATTACTTAACACTGGATTCCATGCACTGGCTAGTTGAAAACCATCACCTCGATTGGAATTTGGGCATTTTGAGATTTCAATGGCTTCCTTCACCAGCTTAGGTATGTAGTGACGTTCAGTAGACACGATATCCGGCTAATGATAGTGTTTTAATGAATGACCGTATAGTTTAAAAAAGTATTTTGCCAGTTGTCGCAAAAACTTAATTCGCTTCCAGCGAACTAAATAAGTCAGTCTTTATTTATTGACCGAGTCAGCACTCGGTCAATAAATAAAGATAGAAAATATATCGAAAAATGAAACATATTAAATTTGAAGCTTTCAGTATTCCATAACGTACGTAAGCAGACAGAGCTTCCAATAACGAAGATCGATACTCACTGTGTAACAAATGATCGTTCCTGTCAGTCACGCCCTCGCGTTTGATATTTTCCCTGAGCTGCTTCGTGATGTTCTTGAATATCTCTCGTGATAACGCGAGGCTGTCCTTCTCTTCGCTCCTGCGACGGCGGACACCATTGGCACTGTAATCTTCGGGGAAGCTTAGTGGTTCTGAGAGAAAAATACTCATATTAATGAAAGAAGATATGACATTCAGCTTGAGACGGGTTAACAATGTGGTAGTATCGTTGGACTGTATTATCAAAGGATCTAGGGAAATAGCATTATAAGTGAGAGGCCTATACCCAGCAATGGAGTAAAGGCTGTGGAGGATGATGATGTTGATGATGAATAGGTATTAGATTAATCCAAAGGGCTAATTATGCCTCTGACACTTATAAATGTCGACATGAGAATATGTGTAAGATCATTATGAATATTTGGGAAATCATTGTCTCATATGATTTATCTGCTTGCATAAAAATAGTATAGAAATAGTTCCCTATAAGTATATCATTATAAAAATCAAGCGTCAGAAAACAAGTAAAGTTATTTATGTTTTTTACATTCCTCAGAAAATAGGAAACGTCTGGCGGCCCTGGGCTTTTGGAATATTAGTGTACATGGTAGTTGCATCTTTTTCTTGATAAAAAGCTCAAAAAGTTGTCTTTTTGAGCTTTTTTTTCAAGATAAAGATTTACCTAACCAACCTAACCTTAACAATGATCGTGAATTTGAATTTCCAAGTAGAACTTAAAAAAATAGGTTGTTATATTGGAAATACGGTGAATGATGACCAGAAATAAGATATTTTAATATTCCGTGCATTATCTTCGCATTGGCGTTCAATTGAGTTAATTTAACGGAAATTTCGCCGATCACTGAGGAAATGGGCCTAAAATGTATTTTTTAAGTCGCAGCTCGATCCATGATTCGATTGTTGGATGAATGAAAGAATCCCATTATATAATGGAATTTACAGCTTATGGTGATGTTACTATATTTGAACGTATAATTCATTGAGACTATTATGCTATGAATTGTAAAAAATGTAGTAATGCATGAGTGAAAGAAAAAAGTCAATGTTTTTTTTTTGGTTTTTCAAAACCCAAACCTCAACATTGTAAGCACAGATCAGCCACTCCATACAACGTCGTGCTATTGAGTTTTAGATAAAAGACACACATACATAAAGTTGTCATTGTGTGGCTGCCGCTCGCTTGTGACGTCATTTGTGATTAGCAGTTCTAATCACAAATGACGTCATTTGCGTTACGTGCTTAAAGTGTTCTAATTTAGAACACTTTAAACACGCAACGCTTTCATCAATTGGCAACAAATGTGTCAGTTCAGCCGAATTCCAACAAACGGAACAGACGAGCGCGGGGAGTGGGTGAGGAACTGAGGTTGACGGGAGGCAGGGAGTGACCATTTTGTATGTAGGTATTACATACTATTATAGGAATTCTGTGTGTGTAAACTTACCAGATGCAGTATGTATACAGCATAACGCTAGACACACAAAGTAGAGGCCGCCCCACTGCATATTAGATACATCACAGGCGTAGACGCATTACGCTCGCCTTTCACCTGTTGACAACAAAAAAAAAACATTTTCACTGAAACTGAGGTTGATTATGACAGACCCGGCGATCTATAAAATTGATATTATATAAAAGCCATAATAACTCTTGGATTTCTGGAAGGAAAGGTGTAACAGGTGATTTTTTGTAATAAAAAAGTTTTACATAAATTTCGTCAGGGGATATTTATGAGCGTAAACATCCGGCGTCTACGTCATACAAACATACATACATACATATAAATGATTTAACAGTTTTCCCCTAACAGTTCTTTGTTTTTTTTTTATAACAATTCTCTTTTTCGAGGAAGAAATATTTAAATTTTGTTAAGTATAAATATACCTAACTTTTTATTTATATTAACATGCACTGTCGATTTTTTCAGGATAAAATTGGACTTTTCCTTATATAATAATAACATAGGCTGTTTTTTTGACTACTTTGTGGTGACTTCACCGCGTACCTTGTTGTTTCCTTGGGGCTAAATGACACCTATGACCTCCAACTTGCCTTAACCAGCCGGCTGGTGAATACTGCAAGAATCTAAATCGAAGAAAATCTAAAGGCGCAAGTATTAAAAATTATTAATTTAATTCCTCCCTTTGTAAACGTTAAATTTTCATCTTGAGGTTAGTAGCTAACTCAGCGCTAAAATGTCCCCAACACCAAAATATACTCGTAGTTTTGCTCTCTATCTTTTATTTCACCAGAAGAATATCACTTTTGGCATTACAACCCGTGCCTTCCGACATAATACTATCGCACAATCGATATCGCTATCATCACTACAAATAGTATATCTAAACCTTCATAGAGGGTTATTATTACTACTCCAAAAGAGACTCAAGAATCGAACGAGGATCCATAAATATCAAAAGCCAAATGAAGCAAAGGTTAAGTGCGTACTTACGAACACGACTTTCACATAACATCGAAGATTGAAGTAAGTCAATTTGTTTTCATACATAGGTAAATAAACCTTAGCTTAAGCACTAATACTTATTCTGTGCAGAAACACTGGGTAAGAGCACTGAATAATACATGGACTAGATTTATTTTATACTTTGAAGTTAAATTACTTTCATCGTAGAAGGTAATAATGTAGCTATAAATATAGATGGATATAATATAGAGTTACTAAATAATTATTACGAATAATATTTACCTAGCTGGATTTTATATAAAAACCTTGTGAGACACTAAATTGGTTTTTAGGGTTCCGTAGTAAACAAGGAACCTTTATAGTTTCGCCATGTCCGTCTGCGGCTTTGCTCAAAAACTATAAATACTAGAACAGCTTTAATTGGTACAGATATGCATATTAATAATGCCGAGAAAGTCGTAGACTAAAAAAAAAAGCCGTGTGGCACTCGGAGACTGCCGCGGTAAAGCTATTGCATAATAGCTTTACGCGCGGTGTGTTAGGTTATTTTCGTTACGGAATTTCTGGATTCGGTCTCCACGCTCAAGGCCCGCGATAGAAGCTATGCAATAGCTTAAAACATTTTTTGGGTTACCCCCTACTCGTAAAGTGGGGTTGTTTGTTTTCATATACCTCATCGTGTGGGATATCGTTGGCTAGGTAGTCTAAAAACAAAGGGGATGTGCGAAAGTCATTTTTCAATTTTGAGATCAGTTTGCGAAATATTCAGCTTTGAAAAGAAAAATTTTGTTAGCTACATGTGTCTCCTACCGACTAAACGGTTAACTTTGGAGATATTAAATAATTCATGCTAGTAGAATATGTGATGAAAACTATCACGGCTAAGTAGGCTTTACAAGTTATCGAGATATAGTCAATCAACTTAAAATAATTACTTAGACAAGTCAAAGATGAATATTTCATTTAAATGAACATGAGTTAACTCGTATGTTCATAATATCAAACAAGAGACCCTGTTTTGAGATCACATAAATTATGGTATGTAACTACGGAACCCTACATTGTGCGTGACATGACACGCACTTAGCCATTTATTAAATATATTCTTCCGCACAAAAGTAAAAATCAATTATAGCAGTCAATTAATTAATATTGGACAATCTTCTAACGTTTTATAAATAAATAAAGTAACAACGTAATGATCTCACTTCTTAAACTATTTTTTTATTATTACTGGATAGGCTTTTTCGTACATATGACGACCCTATTTTTTTAACATGTCTATTTGAAATGCCAGGTAGAATGTGCTGCAAACTAATTGTATGTTCAAAGGGCTATTGAGAGTACTATAAATTAATTTCTACTCGCGGATTTGCGGACGCAGAGCATAAACCATTTTTTTTGTCTCTGGCTTCTGTGTGCAGCGTCAAAATTATGACAATCGAAATATACAAGAATATATTTTGACAGCACTAGCCCGTAGGCAGAGATCAGTGTCTCACATAAACAAATGCGGCCACGCAATACGTATGTAACCCATCTTAAACTAAACATATTTTCCAACTTAGATTACTCCCTCAGATATGTATGGTAATATAAAATTAAAGGCGCCGTAATTGGTTCGTACATGTTTGTGAATAAGACATACTTCCGCAGCTACCCCAAACTTTGAGGCTTGCGGTTACGATGTAGGTATACCCGTCTGACTAAATTACATTTGCGTGATTTTCATTTTGTTGGTGCAAAACGTTTTATAATGGTATGATGGTAGACTGCATTTTAATGCATGCAAATCCTAGCCAATATTGTAAAAGCTAAGATAAATTTTTCTCTCTCTCTCTCTACTCTCTTTCTCTCTCTCTCTATATCTCTCTCTCACTCTTTCTCTCTAATTCTCTTTACTTGTTACATTTTCACACGGTAAGCAACTGAAGAAATATGGAGATATGTAGGTTGTGCTATTTTTCTTTATCATAAAAACATCTTTAGAATTATACGTAAAGTTGAAATTTCTCCAATTATTTACCTACAATCAAAAAGTTTGACTTGAATGATTCAATGTTTGTGCAATCCAAATCAAGAATAGAATAATGTATGAAAATAGAACTTAAATTTCTTGTTGATTTATACAGATGAGTATTCGTATATAAAACTTATAAATACCATAAATTGTTTTAATAGCTAGGCAATACACGCCACGGCTAAGTCTGGGTTAAGTATCCTTGCGTCTTAACTTGTCTTAAATTAAAAATAAATGTAGAATTCTTAACTGTCAACTTCTTCCTATTCTGCTAGGTATAATGTTATAAAAGACTATGCTATTTCATTATTGTTATAAAAGACTACAAAGTGTCTTCGGCGTATTTCATTTCGAGAAATTAAGTAAATGATGACACTCTATCAGAATAAGTGCAATCAAAATTACGCTTAACTTTAAACTATACTGCACAAATAAGATATCAAGACAGTATCGAGACATGCACGCATATGCATGGTCACCTTCAGATCCTAATCCCGCTGTGCCGCCACCGGGCCAAAAATCTCCGAATTAGTATTTTATCTAGAGTTTAGAAATAAATCTAAAGCCTCGAAACAAAGTAATATTTGTGACAAATTTCTTTCATTAACCTTAATTTACAAATTGGACGCAAACAAAATCCGACCAACGTTAAAGGGTTATAAATTATGAAAACCACGATTAACATGAAATACCCGCGCCTAGGGGCGTGCTAAATTTGTTATTCCTCATGTTTACAAAAGCCCTAAGATGGAAAGTGTATCAAAATTTTAGTCTATTTGAACGACGAATGAAATAATATATTTGTATTGCAAAGCACGTTTTAATACTGTTGACTTTTTGGTGGGAAACGTTTCGACCTTTAGAATACATTTGCATAGGAAGCCAATTTGTTTCCGACTTGATTGGAGCCTCTTCGGTAGTTTCGGATCTAAATTTACAGATCTAAATTCTGCGTTAAGGTATTATGTATAAATGTATCGGTGAGTAAGTTTTGTTATATGTTGAATTTATGTGTGCTAAAATTGTGCCTTAAAGTTAAGACAGTGGAGAATATTTTTTTCTTTTCTATTGTCGGTAATTTGGGCTCTTCCCTATATCTTACTTAATGTTAACTGAGTGTGTAAGAAGCTACTTAGTTTGCCGTAATTAATTAGGAGCTTAGCGATAGTTTCTTTTATTTGAATGTATTATTATAGGTTGTCAACCAGGACTTGAACTTTCTATGAAAGAAAATTTAATGTAGAAATAATAAGGTACTTTCTAACCTTACTAATTATGCTGTTTTTTTCAAGAAATTTTGAACTTGAATTTCTGTGAAAGCTTATGAACTTGAACTTTCTATGCTCAAACTCCCAGCGCTTGACCTCGTCGCTTAACTTAACTTCCCGCAAGTTAAGTGACCGTTACGATCTTCGATGGCGCCTTGACTAGAAAAAAAAATATTTTTAAACCTAAAACTTTTACTTGTCAAAAATGTTCCTTTTATACCATGATTTAAAATTAAAATTAGATTTAATTAATAATTATTCTTAATTAGGAGAATATAACACTCAAAGTATTAAACTTATATAATTTTAATGATATTAAACGTATTCTACTGAAAACGTAAATCCTAGATAGTCATTTATGACGATTGACTACTAAAGAAATACCCTTTCTGGCAATAAAGATTTTTATCACATAATGGATTCGATGTTCACAGTAAGTTCCTCCTTCTTCGGTAAATAATATTTTATTACTTTTTACGTTCTAACATTTTTTCCTACAAGTGAGCTCAATTTATAGGGAACGATTTGTTTCCTCTTACTAAAGAACAACGAACCTAATCTAATGGAATATAGGTATAAGACGAGATACTAACAAGCAAGAAACATGATTCTTGAACCAAGTAAATTATGTACTTATTTACTGTGTTGTGTTACTTACTGTGCTTGCGCGGAAGTAATATTTTGTAGAAGTAGTAATTTCAAGAAGTTTTCTATTGTAGAAGTGGTCATTTAAAATGTGCTTATTATAGAAATTGTCAGTTACCGTCAAAATCACCTGGGCGTTATGAATAAATTATTTGTATTTAGGTATTCTTAGTTTCTTAGTTTAGTCATTTGATGAATTTAGAGACGTGTAAATCTATAAATTCTGGCGAATACATCCCGTAGCAAAGCAAATCCAATATACTCATAGTATGAAATTTGTACGATCGTAATTTGGTGCTTTTAAAAACAACTTGTGTGCATATATATTGTAGCGTGCGAAAAAAAAAATAAAAAAAAAGACTTTTACCTCGAAAGAGGAAAAAGTGAGGGTGAAAAATAGATTTTCTCCGCACTGCTACAAAAAGTAAAAAAAGAGAATTACTTAGTTAAGTAGATAAAAAGGTTACCTAGATAGGGTTCAGCGGAGAGCCATTGAACATTTAGTTCAAGGGTCCTCTTGCTGTTCGGCCGGCTTACATATGGGTTTTAGCTCACAAAAGAAACAAAAGTTTTGAAGTTAATAATGAAGGTTATATTTAGCAAAAATCATGATATAGGTTGAATGTAGGTTACAAATATTCTAGTTACAAAAATACGGTTTAAAGTTCTTCAAGAACGTTGTAAGCGTGGATACGAAAGGTTCCGAACGCGCACAGATATTACACTAATGGCCATTTTACGCAAATAAAAATCGATCGATCGCTTTACTCACGTGAGATTCACTTTTGACGGTGATGATAAATCGGCGGGTCAAAGCACGCGCCGATGGTAAGCTCCTCGCAGATAGACGTCCTGAACAGCAGGCTGGTGGCGGGCTGATCGTCAAGAAGGATGCTCCATGACGGTGATCCTCGGGAATAAAAATACAACCTAGACAACGGGATGTCTCATCACGCCTCCTCAGGTTCTCCAAAGGTCGTCTCAGAAACTAGGTTGTGGATGTCGCTCAGCCCTGCTCGGGCGAGATCACGCCTGCGTTCCTCGGAGCGTCCTTTTTTCGATCTTCAGTAAAAAGAGGTGTTCTTCAGCCGATGTCCGGAAGTGTAAGCCATATCCCAAATCTCCATTTCGACTCCTCTTCACTCATCTCAATAGTGGTGGGATGTCCCTCCGTCGAGTAAAAAAATGATTCGTTTTCAATCATTCAGTCGATGCGGTAATCGATTAAGTTTTCTTTCGAATAAGTTTACAACATAAAAAATACTTAAGAATAGTGCCGAAACCAATTTGTTTGACATTATAAAACAAATGCTAAACTAGCATTAAGGAAAACACTGCTGAAATGCTTTCTTAAAATAAAATATGAAAAACAAAGACGATTAAAAACATCGAATAGATTCGCTTGGAGAGCAGATAGTATTTTGCGGTACGACACTTAGCCTTTATGGTTTGCAATTAGAACAGTCGATGTCTTGCGAAACGTGGCTGTCAGTGTCATCCGTCAAATCGCTCTGCTCTCAACCCCAGAAAATAATGTAAACAAACCGACTTCGGAATTCAATAAACAAAATTACTAAAAACAGGATATAAACTCAAGCAGGTAACAATTATATTGAAAAGAAAGAGCAAACCAAGAACAGTGAATATTGTGATGTTATAAATAAGTGTTATTGTTCTCAGAATTCTACGTAGTTGTGTTGCTTCGCGGAATCGTCATTGGAAAACTGTGAAACCTTACATTGGAATGCATGAAGGATACTATAAGAAGATTTTTAAATAACAGTAGCGATACTGATCGCTACAATATTTATTGTTATAGTTACTTAAAAAAATATGGTTGCTTGTGTATGTGGTTTGTGATCAATGTGATAAAATAATTGAGTAGTTTCGGTAAAAGAAAGTTAAAATTTTATAGAAGTTTTAATATTTTCTCATTCGGGCTCACTCCCAAAGAGTACAACATACACGTTATTATAGTACCAATAAATGGTTTAAAAAACTGACAAACCAATTTCCAAATGCGCAATTTTGTGCAGTTTAAAAAAAAAATATCAAACTATATAAGAGATTTTCATGAAATTTATACAGGACCAGTCTGAAAGTATATCATTTCAAACAAAAATATTTTTTCAAATCAGTTTATAAACGACCGAGTTATGCGGTAACATATAAAACAATACAGCCGAATTGGTAACCTCTTTTTTTGAAGTCAGTTAAAAAGTATTCTTAATCGAATGTATCTAAATAATTATTCAGTAAGTCTCTTAACATCAGGCGAGTTGGTGGTCAATCGTAGATCTATCTTGCATAAAAACATTTTTTTTAAAGATACATTCGATTAAGACTATTTTTTTGCCGACTTAAATAAAACGAGGTTACCAATTCGGCTGTATTTTTAGGGTTCCGTACGTCAAAAGGAAAAAAATTGAACCCTTATAGGATCACTTTGTTGTCCGTCCAACCCAAAAAGAGGGGTTTGAGGCGTGTATCTGAGTGTCTGTGGGCCTATCTGCGTAGTAGCTCTCAAACGGATGAACCCATTTTGGTCTATATTTTTAGGGTTCCGTACCTCAAAAGGAAAAAACGGAACCCTTATAAGATCACTTTGTTGTCCGTCCGTCTGTCCGTCTGTCCGGGTGTCAAGACCTTTATCTCGAGAACGCGGGAAGGTATCGAGTTGAAATTTAAACCATATACGCAGATCCATAGTATCTTGCTGCAGAAAGAAAAATAAAGTTTCTAAGTTTTCGTAAAAAAAAGTTACAGCCGAATATATCGTAAAAAACGTACATTTCGACACTCACAAGGGAATCAAAACCTATGGGGTACTTCCCGTTGACCTAGAACAATGAAATTTGGCAAGAAGCATTGTATTAGAGTACGCATATAGGAAAAAAAACGAATCACAAAAGAAAAAATGTCTTTATGCAAGGAATGAAGGTCCAAATTTTAAAGTGAATTAACCGTCTCATGTAGGGTATCATATGAAAGAACTTCATTAGCATAAGCTAAAACAGTTTTTCAAATATTTTTACGATGTATATATTTCGGTTTATGAAGGAAAATATTAAAAAAAAATCTTTTATCTACTAGTTTGTGCGGAACCCTTGGTGGTGACTCGCTCTTGTCCGGTTTTTTTTTGTTTGTTACCGCATAACTCGGTCGTTTATAAATTAATCCGCGAAACTACTTACATAATATTATGTTTGATTTTGATACGAACACCGTAGTGTTTTATAATAACTCTTCAAATATAATTTATTTATTTATTTAACTAAAACGGTATTCACCAATTAATAATAATCTACTAAAGTTTATGTTAGTCAGGAACATTATTATCCTAATTTGCAAATGTAAACGTTCCCCTTTTGAATAATAACTTATGAGATTATCATGGAATAAATTAGTCTGTTCGTACCAGAACACTGTGTCAAGATAATTTCACATATTATACGCGAAATCCGAGAACAATGTCTGGGAAAACGGCCTACCTATTCTGCGTAAAACAAATAACTTGCTTGGACAGACATAATGGGGGACAGTTTTGTTGCTCCATTAAACTTTGCTATAAATAAAAATAATTCGCGCGGGGTGCTTAGGTATACTTATAATGATTTATTGGATTTTAGCATTTATAATATACATAAACTAGCTGTATCCCGCGGTTCACCTGCGTAGTTATGAAAAACAGTGATGATTAGGATGGTAAAAAGTATTTCACATCTCCTTTCTTCTCTTACTTATCTCTCATGAATATGAACCCTGACACCAGGACAAATTCTTCAGCAAAATCTGTTTTTTAACTACTTTTTTTAAATGTGGAGATAGGTTTACACTTGACCGCCAACTCGAATTATGTTAAGCGACGTTGCGGTCTACGTTGGAGCGCGCTTATCTAGAAGAAACCAATTCACTCGCGATTTAAAGACACCCAGATTATATCTATCAGGAAAGACCCACTCAGGAAGCGTATTCCACAATCTTGCAGTCCGTACGATGAAAGTGGAACTAAACCGTTTCGTTCGGGTTTTTGGAATATCCACCATGAAACGGTGACGCTTTTTCGTGTTTCTGACTGTCCGATAGTAAAAAGGGCAAGGGGGAATTAGAGGGAATTAGAATTAGTTAGATGCAGACCAGATGCACTTAATAATATTTTGTAACTTCACATTATGTCTACAGTGGACATATCCTGAAATGGTATGGTAGGCATTAATACACAAATAATTAAGTGTTACAGACCTATTATTTACGCATGCTTGTTTCGCACTTGACCAGTTTTTAGTATTTGTTGATTTATGTCAAAAAGTAAACCCTATAATTGTGCTAATTTTGGGTCATGTTTCTATTCAAATGATACAGCCGTATAAGTGTAGGACAGACAGACAGACACCGTAGCTTTATAAATAGGCTCCCGCACGCACCCTTAGTACGGAAGTAAAATGGGTCACCTATCTCGTCAGTTTCCACAATAAACGTTAACTAAATAAGCCTTCTATTTTAAGGCTAAGCTGGTTAACCAAGTCAGTTTCTCTGTCAACAGCAGAATTATATGGCGGGGATATGATAAATGGAGATGCTTATCAACAAGCTTATTATTTTTACTCTGTTAAACCAGACCCTAATTCTGTCTAAGGGTACACCAGCAAGGTTATGTGACCCATTTTTGAATGTGGTATTGCGTGCGGACATAAAAAGTGTTACTGGAATGTTTAGCACCAAATAGGGTGAAGGATTACTTAATTTTAATATCTGTATAGAGCGTTTCAAAGCATATGATTAATTATTAATGTAGCTAGCTGTTTTAGTGATATTTCCCTTTGTTTATTTTTTATTAACAGGAAATTCAACTTTGAAATTCGGGCTTGGACTTTACTCGCGACTTCGTACATGTAGAAAACAATACAGAACAAACAGCAATAATAATAAAATTATAATTATTTACATTGCATACCTATACTGAACCATTGACAAAGAACAAAATTACAAATGCTACTCAAGCGCAGTCTATCCTAACATTATTCTTAAAATTACGTACACTGTATATATTATTGTTTAAACTTTATTTTTTTCTTATTTCTACAGACCCGAAAAACGTTGGAGTAATAATTTGCATTGACATCAACATTATCGCAGTCACAAGTAGTCCACTGCTAAACATAGACCTTGATTTCCAAGAAGACAAAAAAGAAGCGGCTTGCAACCAACGCCTTCTTCAACAATCTTCCTACCATCCAACAAGTATCTGTATTAAAATAAAAACAATACATTCTGTTACCCTATGAACACAACTATGAATATGTATGAAATACAACAAAATATTTATCACATGTAAGTTGTTTATTTAAAATACGATAATTACATATCGAATAGTTTGTAAATAAAAATTTCAAATTAGAATATTTTTTTTGGTTTCATACTTTTTAGAGCGTAATTTTTCAGCTAAAGCCCGTTTAGGTTTTAGTTTTTGAACATATGTTTTATTTCAAGTATTTTGGGGTCATTGCAGAGCCACATCACATTTTTTTGTCATATTATGATAAATAGTTTAGAAGTTCTGGGGAAACAAATGAAACATTAATACATACATTTACACATACTTACATTCATACCGATCAACAAACACACAACCCTCCCGTTTGCTTCTTTGCGACGCCGTATTCGGGTTAAAAAAATAGTTTTCATGACTTTGACGGGATACATAGCGCAAACGGTATGCTTGACAAAAATATGATGTACTAAACCCTACCTTTATTTAATAATCCCTGTTCAAAGATACCACACATGATGGGGTGGGTAGAAACAAAACAGTTTTTTCTTGTCTACGTGCCCTCTGTTGGGTGCCATATTCAATTAATTGTGACGTCACATAGCCTATAATCAGTGGATAACTAAGAAGCTTCTAACGACACCTCATTTGTAAAATTATGATAAGTAGTATAGAAGTTATAAGGAAACAGATGAACATAATACATACAAGCATACATATGTCAAAACATAACCCTCACTTTCGATTCGCCGTAGTCGGGTAAAAATCACATTAAGCTCAAAAACCTCACAACTTGTCGAATAAGCATATTATTACGCTTATTCGACAAGTTGTTTTGTGCTGAGTCATACCTACGCCGTCGCCTACGTAAGCTTTAATATCAATTTTAGGTACTATCATGATAAAAATATGATCGCAATAACATGTGTGTAATGTAACATAATGGCTGTTAAGGTTATACGAGTGCAGACTTGAGATAATGCCACCAAAAACAAATATTACGAGAGATAAATCTTCTTTATAGGCGGGCAACATGTCATGTTGGGACGATTCCAACTAGGTACTGGAACACTACATAGAAAAATACAATTTTGAGTGTTAAAAATCAAGTACTATTTTGTGGTTTAATTCGTATGATAATGATAATGATTGACTTTAAAAAAAATAATGCGCAGATGAAATCAAAAACACTATATTTTATAATTAATAATTTGGTACAAAGTACAGGAAACGTGGCAGCCATTACGGAGTTCACAGAAAGAGAATGATAAATATGTAAGAGCGAAAACGCTATATCCAGTCACAGATTATAGAATTAATAGTGATATGATAAATCGATAAAAAGGCTTATGATTTTTATTACTACTATAACACTATACATATAGGTAAATAAGATAAACTACTACTACTACAAAACAAAATCGGATTCTTTCGGATCGATTAAGGTCCAAATATGCTCAAGTTCTTGATGGCAAAATACTCAATTCCAGCATTACCACGTTGAATGCCAAAGCGTATTGTTGCGCAGATAATCATCAGCATTTTAATCAAATGTAGCGTTCATAATATTATTTTTTGAAATAAGATCAGCTCCTGAATCCACGGACTCAAGGGCTTGGTTCTAACCGGTTCAAATGTGTAACTACTACCAAGATTAGCATATATTAAGGGTCTCTTGTACTCCGCCGAATTGTCAGTATTTTGTTTGTATGCTAAAATACTACTTACTATTACTTAGTTAATAATTCAGTAAATAAAATTAATAATGTTGACGCTTTTTACGAATAAAAAAAATCTTAAGTAGTCTAGATGACTAAGAAAATTGCCAAATCGATGAGTTCAACATTTTCCATTCTCATTCTCTCTGATACCTTTTCATCATCATCATTGTCACCGTTTCTCATCACTACTCGGGTGAAATTGAGCGACTCAGCTAGTACGTACATAAATAAAATATATACAACAGGTATAAAAACATGTACGAGTATATCAACATAATTACTTCACTACATATTCATATTATACGTCGTAGAATTTTTGAAAAAGATAACGCCTAAGCCGCGGTCGGTAACCTATTTCATATTTCGCTCTCACTTATGCTTATCTTACAAGTAACAGGGCAGTCGCTTTAAGTATTCCTCTTAGCAAGCATGTATAGTACTAAAAGCTATGTACACAGAGTTGGAATTACAATAGCAGGGTAAGTTACTCGAGAAATTTTCATGAGATGAAACGGATGAATTCATCTTGCATGTTGTGTGCATAATTTATAAGGCCTCTGAGGCCTTTTGCATTGACGAACTTATATAGAAATGCTTAATGAAAATCTGGATTAGTAGTGTTTAATTTGGCTTTAGCACATCTTGTGCATTTGTCATAATCAAGTTTTAATATTACTAAGGCGATAATATTTCTATTGCTGTATATTAAAACTTTTAATTAACGGACAGGTTAAAAAGAAATAATTTAAATTTGTACTAATAATAAATCTAAGATAAAATTTATCAATAATCACCAGAACAATACCAATAATTATTATTATTATAGGTATAATTCTCCAACGACAGAAGTCTAGAATATAGGTACATATCATATTCTAATTGAATCTAGATCTCTAGTAACCCTACGCTACATTTGTGGAGCTGCGGTCCCCACTCGAGAACACGTCTACCCGAGGATTATCGGTTCTGCGGGTAAGGTGGCCCGCCCTCTGCCACTTCAGTAATTCTTAGGGATTTGAGCTAGGCAATAATAGGCACGTCAATAACTTACACGTATCTATTTTCTGA
This sequence comes from Lycia hirtaria, assembly GCA_947563715.1. Classification (NCBI taxonomy): domain Eukaryota; kingdom Metazoa; phylum Arthropoda; class Insecta; order Lepidoptera; family Geometridae; genus Lycia; species Lycia hirtaria. The sequence continues at coordinate 40,845,300 of OX387377.1, read as the reverse complement.
ATTGTCAGTAACTTGAGACACAGAACTGAGCAAAAATATTGTATAATGTACAGCCAGCAGTGCACTTCTTAAGGCGGAGATGGTGATGATGATGATGAAACATGATACAAAAGCTTACACATAAAAGTTGAGTAGCATTGAGTGCTTGTCAAAACCAGTTTGTGATTTGTGTTTTTGGTAAGATAGTAGATAGTAGATCTTGGACTTCGAATATATACTAAAACTCGTTTATAAAACAGAAAATTAAATTTACAATTTGGTTTTTTTTTCGGGTCTTGTTTGTGCGAGTTATAGCCTAATAAAAAAGAAAAAAATTGTGTCCGCTCTCTTGCATTTCTAAAATAATGAAACATGCTTACTTCCAGTAAAAATCGTATTGATCATAATGTATCTAAAACTTAGCTTACAAACATTTTACCTTAAGAGCAAATGTTCTAGTGTCCAAAATGCTTCGTTTTCAAATTTTGAAATTATCTATTGTACAGGTTTCGTGTCAACGATAAAAACTCAAACATATTATATTATTTATGTTACCTATATTAAATACACAACTTGCCTTAAACTAAATAGCAACAAATTTACATATTCTAGTCAGTCTATAACAGACGCTAGGAGCTAGACAAGTAAAGCTATTTGTAATCCTATATTTCATAGCAAAACAGACTAACAAATGACGAATACTCTGTTGTACCAATTAGGGTAATACTAGAAACGCTAGTTCTGCTAAATAAATACGGCGTCAATGCGCTTGAATTGGAACACTGATCGGTGGTTATTTGGTTTAGTTGGTGGCTGGTTCTGAGTAAAACAAGTAATGGACTAAAAAGCGCAGATGATCAACTTCAAAAACTGAAAAAAACTATCCTTGGCGTGGGTGGTAACTGCAATTACATTTTTCTTCATTAATTACCAGTAGATAATTAAACATAGTGTTTCATTATAGTATACCACATATTGATGTGTTTACAATAACGATGATAGAATGACATACATTTTAAGATTCAGTACTTAAAGGGTGTGAACTAGAGCCTATAAAATGAAATGAAATGAAAATTATTTATTCCGATGTAAATCTTAAAGATGTAAAGATGATGTTTAATTAATTAAATTAGCATATGTCGCAACGAGCAGAGTACACGAAGCATCGCTACAGAAGACAATTAAGCAAAAAACAAAACACAATTTTATTCTTTGAAAATTACGCGTACCCACTTCAAACATCACTTGAATTCTCTTAAGTATGCTCTGTTCATATGTCAAAGAGAGTAATTACGTGATGATGATGCATACATTTTTACAGATTTTTTACTTAGTTACTCGCACTTGGCAATTTTTTTAGAAAGTGTGAATTGACCTCATACTAAATAAAATGAAATTTGTGTGAATGAAAATTGTGTGAAGCCTATACTTTACAACGACTTTAAAATTAATATGCTTACCAAAATACTTGTTTTAATTTGTCGAAATATTCAAAGATTTATTTTTCCTTGAAGTTATGATCGAACTATCAATTTACGCCATTTTTAGGGTTCCGTACCCAAAGGGTAAAAACGGGACCCTATTACTAAGACTTCACTGTCTGTCTGTGTGTCTGTGTGTCTGTCTGTCTGTCTGTCTGTCTCCAGGCTGTATCTCATAAACCATGATAGCTAGAAAGCTGAAATTTTCACAAATGATGTATTTCCGTTGCCGCTATAACAACAAATACTAAAAATAAAAAAAATAAAAAATATTAAGGGGGGTACCTTACCCCCATACAATAAACGTGTTTTTTTCGTATTTTTTTTGCTCAATATTAAAAACGGTAACAGGTAGACGCTTCAAATTTTCACAGAATATTTACTTGTATAATAGCTTTCAAAATAAATAATTAAATAACAATAAAGTAAATATTAAAGGGGGGCTCCCATACAACAAACGTAATTTTTAAGCAATTTTTACTCGATCTTAATTAACAGGTAGAAACTTTAATATTTGTAAGTAAATATTTAGAAATATATTAACTGTAAAAATAAATACTTAATTTAATACATAAAAACTCACAAAATGAAAATAATCCGTGCATCTAAACGCAGTGCGAGCGCCGCGCCGCGGTGTGGTGGTGGCGCGAGCGCGAGGCGGTTGCTAAGCAACGGCCGCGCGGGTAGCGGGGGAGGTAACATCACGGAGCGAGCCATAGCCGCGCGTATTCGCGCGAGCGTCGTCATGCTGCCCGGATGTGTATCGAAAACCTACCTATAAGTTTGCAATTTACTACTTGGAATTTCGTTGATTTCTCGTTATTTTATAAACAGAACTAAACTTTGTAGTATTATAGATGATAGTACGGAACCCTTCGTGCACGAGTCCGACTCGCACTTGTCCGATTATTTATAAATTTGTTTATATAGCAAATGATTAAAAAGACTTAGTTTATGACTAGTGATTAGCCCTGGTATCACTATTATAAAGCATGGTACGGTAACCGGTGTACAATTTATACTTCCATGTTTTAAATATTTTTTAACTATGATCATTACACTGCAAAGTTTTGAATTTTTGATAGAGATTTCCAAACTTTGCTAAATTAGTTCAATGTCTGGTTATGAGTTGAACATCTGACCTTTTATATTATTTTAAGCAAGCTCGGTCGAAATTAGGGTTGACAGAACCGAGTTAATTAATGTCGTTTCTTTTCGTCTCTAATTACTTTTCCATTCTTTTTGAAGAGTGCCGCACTGAAAATACACTGAATTATTACCAAGAATACAAGGTTTGAATACAAAAAACAAACAAACAGTAATACGGCCATTATTAATTACTTTTCGGATAATGAGAATATTTTAAGACAAATATTTCCATGTTTAAATATTAGAGTGGTCTTGAATGGGCATTATCCTACAGATACATTTAGAGTTATTAACTAACGGAAGCTTAGTTATAAGACATCTTCGGTTTTTAATCAGGCAGTCCTGGGTTCAAATTCTAAGATCTTCTCGAAGTTATGTGCGTATTGTATTGGATAGCTAACTTAAAAAAATATTGAATCAGGCATTACTTTGCGGAAATTCATGTTTAAAAACTTAAATCCTACTTATATATCTAGTGTGTTTCCGTTTCAAGGTCTTCAAGCTGGTACTCTTCTGCTTCACACACACTAGATAAATAAGTTAGGTTTAAGTGGATACTAACTGCTTACAGGGATGGAAGGCGAAGTGAGGACTTTTCCATATTAGAAACAATTAGTGACAAGTAGATACTCAGTGTACAAGTACAAAAAACCGTAGTGTACTCGTACTTAAAACAAAGTATAAAATAGGGATGGCACTCTATACGTGTCAAGAAGGGATGATATATTATTTTCAACCCCATCTCATCGTGTTAAGTATCTTTGGATAGGTCTAAAAAAACTCAGGTTTCATTTATCATTTTTCCTCTCAAATATGAACTGTAGACATAGACCTATTCATGGAAGACACAACATTAAATTAACATTAAGCAAAAGATGCCCGCCAAAGATGAAAAAAAAAATCCTCCCCTCTGAATGTTTAAACTATTAGGTTTAGAAATTCATTATTAACCATAGTAGCACATATAAAAAACTTTTAATGATTTTTTTTTTGAAAACTGTGAGAACACCTTCTAAAGATAATAGCTATATTTTTTTTTTTTTTTTTTTTATCAGCCCTGTTTGTACAAACTGTCCCACTGCTGGGAACGGGCCATCTTCTCATTATGAGAAGGGTTAGGCCATAGTCTGCCACGCTGGCCAAGTGCGGGTTGGCAGACTTCACACATCTTTTAAGATCATTGAGAACTCTCAGACATGTAGGTTTCCTCACGATGTTTTCCTTCACCGTTTGAAGTTGCCGGCAATCAACAATACGCACATAACTTCGAAAAGACAGAGGTGCGTGCCGTGGGATTCGAACTCAGGACCTGCGGATCGCAAGTCAGACGGTCTCACCACTAAGCTGCCGGGAACTTATATAGCTATATAATATTATATAGCAATATAACGGGATAAATAGCTATATATATATATATATATATTTATATAGGTAAAACAGTTGAGACGATATAGTAGACAGATCATTGACATTTTCGCTAACTTGTCTCAACAAAAAATATTCAACAAGTAATCTTCTTTTAGATAATATCATTAGCTACAGAACCTTACCATATGAAGCGTGTCTCGACACCGTTTTGGCCACGTCTTGAATTTTAACGTTGTTAAAAATACATAGGTAGTCTGATAACTCTCATTTGGTCAGCATGCACTGACTCTGATTTAAGTAATAAGAACATGTCCTTTGTCCAGCATTTTATGAAAATAAAGCTGATTCGATATACTGGAGACTTTTATCCGCGAATGCCTATACTATAATACTTCGTTTGGGAGCATATCGTCCGTTTTCCGGTTTATCCGTCGAATTCGTGAGATGTGCTCTTTCCTGTGTTTTACTTTCATTTTCTAAACGTCCACTTTCTTGTTTTATAAATTTTTTACGTCATTATGATTTTTCTAGTTTGTAATTTATTTTTTAAGTAAACGCGCTTTCTTGTATGGTGTAGCTTTGCATGTTAATAACAAAACTCAAGCTATTTAAAGTATTCTTATTAACACATACGTTAATGCGGCTAAATAAAAATCAAATATGAATCATCAGAAAAAAAAACTCTCGACAGGAAAAAATAATTGAGAAAAGACATATTTAATAAGTTTACCAGGATCATCAAAATTATTTATGCTATAAGAGATAATATAAAAGCATACGTAGTTATATTAACGCTACAAACATTATCCACTTTAAGCAATCGGATAATAAAAAAGCTTAAAAGTCAAAGACTGATTGAACTCTGTCTAACGATAATGAGCAGCTATTTTTTACTTGGATCTAGTTCAGCTAGGTAATAAATTTGCAGTAATGGCTGTGAGCTTTTACTCAGGAGTCAAAATTGTCAGGAGACAAAGTTTACTATCAATGGCTTAAGATTGCTTTAGTAAAATATTCGCTATCTCGCTCTCACAATCAAAATTTTATGAATAAAGTCGACGTTAATTTACTGAAGGTGATATTGCAAAATCTTTTGAAACACAAGGAAACTTTGTACATTACAACATGTCAAATATTAGGTAATCACATTTTCAAGATTATTTATTAATATCACATTGTGATATCGTCCGAGCAAACAGAAGGGGGGGGGGGACTTAGGACTCAGAGAGGAGGGCTTTGAAATAGTTCACATTGTCAGTGGCTAGGTAAAATATTTGCTATTTATTTATCTAAAACTTAGAAACATTAAATGAGATCATATCAATATTTTTGCGATTGATGCCAGTTTTAAAGGAAAAAACGGAACCCTTTTATGATCACTTTGTTGTCCGTCTATCTGTCCGTCCGGGTGTCAAGACCTTTATCTCGGGAACGCGTGAAGGTATCGAGTTGAAATTAAAACCATATACGCAGATCCATATTATCTTGCTGCAGAAAGAAAAATCAAATTTCTCAGTTTTCGTAAAAAAAGTTACAGCCGAATATGTCGTAAAAAACGCACATTTCGACACTCACAAGGGAATCAAAACCTATGGGGTACTTCCCGTTAAAATTGGATATTTTTAATTTAATCACAAAAAATAGTGTCTTTATGCAAGGAATGAGGGCCCAAATTTTAAAGTGAATTACCCGTATCATGTGGGGTATCATATGAAAGAGCATATCATTAGCCTAAGCTAAAATAGGTTTTTAAATATTTTTACGATGTATATTTTTCGGTTTATGAAGGAAAATATAAAAAATATATATGATTTCCCCCTTTTATCTACTAGTTTGAACGGAACCCTCGGTGGGCGAGTCTGACTCGCACTTGTCCGGTTTTTTTTTTTTGAAAGAGGATTTCATCGAGAGTGTTCTTAGCTATGTTTCATCAGTTCTGCCATTTTTATTTTATCGTTTTTAAGTTTTCTAAAATTATACTTTTGCCATCTAAAATTCTAAACTAATGATCTAACGATGATTTCAACTTACAATAGATCCGCAAGGGTCGCAGTGACGGGGAGGCTCTTGTGGCCTCCCACCCTACCTCGAATAATAAAAAAAATAAAACGATGATTTCATCTCTTCGTCCTCCTACTTACACTCAAATAGGCTATCTAAATTGTATTGTAAAAATAAATTTTATGGTCGAAAAATCAAGTTAGATCAGAATTTTTGTTTGTGACACGCGCATTGCGGCGCTGCGAAGCTTTTAATTTAAAGTTTTGAGTGGTAGGAACGTTATAGTGAGCAGTGGGGCTTCCAAGGGTGTCAAGCTAGTTTGCCACTTAAAGTTCGGCAAGTACGCGAGCGTGGCGAGATGAGCTTTTACTACGCTTTTATTAACTGCCTTTGTAAACAAGTTTGCCACATGCTACAGCTCGTAAGTCTAATAGTGGAAGGTTGCTAATAATGACATTTCATTAATTGCTTTCTGTCAAATTACTTTCATTACTGCAATATCAGTATTCTGGCACTTAAGCAGATTTGAGCGTCCATGGAACAAAAAATAGTGATTCCTCGATTCGTCCACGACTTTCAGAGTTGATATTTGTAATGTTTGCAGTATTATAATACGTATCATTTAAAATTTGGGTATCAATACGTAAGTATAATCTAGATGTTTTTAAATCATGAGTGGATTAATTTTATTCTAGGTAAACACACTACATAGTGTGTCGCCAGTGTTGGGTATTAATCGACTAAGTTTTAAATCAACTTGTTAATAAACTAAAAAAGTAATCACAATTAAACATTTAGTTGTACACTGCAATCAAATTATTTATATTAATGTGTGTTAATCGTTGAGTCACAATTAAATTAATTGCAATTAACTTTTGAAATTGTTCTAAAATATAATTAAAAGTAACAACTAACCGACTTATTTAATACGTTATATTTCACAATTACAGTTGATCAATTGTTAGTTGTTAAGTACGATTAAGAAATAATCAATTGTTAATTTTTAATTGTTCTCACAATTGAAATTTGCCCAAATCGTTAACTCTGTGTGGCAACTTTAATATATTTTATTTGAGTTCATAGTTATGCGTAAGCTTACCGTAGGTAGGTAGTATAGGTATAAAAATAAATATTGCAACTAATTACGATAAAGTATTGCAGGGCAGTAGATATCTGGCAGTATTTTTATTAATAGTTATATTAGATACTATTGTTTCGGAAACTGGACTGCGGAAATTTGCGTTGAAAATCGTACATTGCTTATACATAAGTGCAAGGTCAGAATGCAACGTAGATAAACAGTCTTTCCACAATTTAATCAACTTTCATAGGAAATAACTTTATTTCTTGAAATGTACTAACATTGACAACTGACATAAAGTAGATAAAAACGGTATACTCGTGTCTTCCATGCTCGGCCAGCAGATGTTTAAAATACATAAGACTAGTACGATAAAAAATATGCAGTAAGTGTGTTTTTCCAGTTTAGGCAGGCGAAAATTGTATGAATATTAGAATTAGGTTAGCCTTTTAGGTTTCATGCATGCAAATTATCATATAATGAAGCAATTCGTACACTTACAGGAAAATTCTAAAGTAAAAAGATAAGATAACACGCATTACAAATGTATTATGGCATCTCAAAGTTATTTTGGCCTTACATATAAGGCAAAAAGGAAAATAAAAGGAATGTGCTCAGATATGACGGATGATAGGGATAAACAGAATAAATAAACATGATGTACCCATTGTGTACCGAATCCCATGTAAGTGGTAAAGGGGTAGCAAATGATAAGTAAAGCAAACAAAAAATAGGTTCGAATCGATTCAGTCTATGATTAATGTTGAATGTAATAAATTGTGTAAAAGATATTTTTGGAACAAGTTTTAATTAACTCCGTGTAAAGACAAGTTCAAGTTTTCATTAAATCCGTGTAAAGACGAGTTCAAGTTTTCATTAACTCCGCGTAAAGACAAGTTCAAGTTTTCATTAACTCCGTGTAAAGACAAGTTCAAGTTTTCATTAACTCAGTGTAAAGACAAGTTCAAGTTTTCATTAACTCCGTGTAAGGACAAGTTCAAGTTTTCATTAACTCCGTGCAAAGACAAGTTCAAGTTTTCAATTCGGTTGTATTTTTTTTAAGTTTGTTACCGCCTCCGTCATATAAAAACACAATTTGAATATTATTATTTTGTTTCAAAGCATACACTTTCAGATTCTAGTTCTTTCAGATTGCTTCCATATAAATTTTATCAAAATAGATGTACTGGTTTGGTTTAAAAAAAAGTGCGTGTTTTGGTTTGGCCTTTTCAGTTTTCTTCCTTAAAAAATAAAAAATAGCTTCCAAGTTATTTTAAATTATTAACAATCAAACAACCATTGACAGGATCATGATCAAGCCTGGAATGTAAACCATGTACCTTTAAAAAACTTTGTCCTGAATAACTGACTGATGGACACAAGCAACAGCATACAGCCTAAACATTAGAGACTTGAAGTTCGGAGGGTGTTTTCCATATGAAGTGTATAGTGATAACCACTAAAAAAAGTAAAACCGCGGGATTCAGCTAGATCTTTTTTTTGCCGAGGATGGAGCTAGAAAATATCTATTCATTCTAGCCTTGGTAATTCTAAGATTGTAATTCTCAAGGAATATTAATGGCGGCAACGAATTCCATTTCTGTGCAGTACGCACCAAGAATGTGGACTAAAATCGTGGAGTACGGATTTTTTACATTTAAACGAGAAATGGGTGGTAGTGTGCTGACTATTTGCTAGTCCTGTGGTCAAGGTCGTGGAGCTCTTACGCGCACTTGCCGAAAGAAATTTATTTGAATTTATTTATATTATTGGAACGATTATCGAGACTAAGTGACTCCTTAGTTAGTTTGTAAATTAAAGTACAAATAGAGCGAAAGAGGACAAAATAGAATAAAATAAGTCACCGCCTGGTAGATCATATAATATAGATTATAATCAATTTTTCCATATTCTTCCTGAGTACCACTGTGGCTCTAGCAGCTGTCAATCATTATAAATCACACGCGCGTTCCTAGATTACGGGACCAGAGGGCGCGTCAGTCGTGATTTTCTTCCCCGCATTCCGTGGATTATTTTTGCCTGACTACGCAGGAAAGGAGTTTTTTTAAAATGTATTTATGTTAGAGTGTGTTTGTGTTTATTTATGTGTGTATATATGTTACCTTCTATAGCCAAATCGATTTGACCGATTTTGATGCGCAAGGTATCGATGTATTCAACGTTGCTTCTCAAGTGTCGTAAGCTATATTGTTATAGTAATAATAATATAATTATGTCAAAACATCAAAATGATTCCCTTACCTAAATATCTTTGACAAATAACTAATTGTGCAATAATTAATTAAAAAAATGTTCAATGAAATAAATAGTACGGTGGCTCTGTATTTAATTTCACAAAAAAGGCAACTTCATATAAATACATACAAATATAAATACACCATAAAAATTACTTCTATGCAATCGAGTATTCCGTTTTTAGGGTCCCGTACCCAAAGGGTAAAAACGGGACCCTATTACTGAGACTCCGCCGTCTGTCCGTCCGTCCGTCCGTCGGTCACCAGGCTGTAACTCATGAACCGTGATAGTTAGAGAGTTGAGAGTCCTATAACCCAAACGTGATTTTTTCCCGTTTTTATAGATAATGGTACGGAGCCCTTCGTGCGCGAGTCCGACTCGCACTTGGCTGGTTTTATTCTTTCATTGGTGATTTAAAAACATCCGTTTATGTCCGTCGGTAAGATCCATGGATAAAATGTATACCATATTTTATTGGTAGGTATCTTTAATAAAACAGAACTGAAGCTTTTCATCCGAGTTTTCCGAATAGGCGTCCTGAGACGATATAACTTTGAATAGGCGTCCTGAGACGATATAACTTCAAATAGGCGTCCTGAGACGATATAACTTCGAATGGGCGTCCTGAGACGATATAACTTCGAATAGGCGTCCTGAGACGATATAACTTCGAATAGGCGTCCTGAGACGATATAACTTCGAATGGGCGTCCTGAGACGATATAACTTCGAATAGGCGTCCTGAGACGATATAACTTCGAATTGGCGTCCTGAGACGATATAACTTCGAATAGGCGCCCTGAGACGATATAACTTCGAATAGGCGTCCTGACACGATATAACTTTTTCGTGATTTATAATTATTTATTTATAAAAAAATAACCTTTAATGTATTTGACCGAATGAGTAAGGTAGCTCCATTTCAGAACTGATCAATTTGAAATAAGGGGGTAAATAATTGGATTTAGAAGAACAAGAATTGTAATTCTAAAGAGAAAATAATATTATATCCGATAGATATGTACATTTTCTATCAATTGTAAATGCTACGATTCAAGCAGAACTATTTGTTTGGAGATTTGCAGTATAGTAAACTATTAGGTTACCATAATAAAACAAAGCTGTCAGTGCGAAACTTTAATGCGAGCTGCCCCGTTTCATGTCACGGTCGGCGGTTGGAGATGACACTTTGAATAGGTTGTTTTTGCTCGATCTAAAATTTGATTAAAGCCTTGTGGATAAAACTCTTTTAGACCATCAAACGCGTACAGATTGCATTAAAAAACATACTTGAATTAAAACTTTTGAGAGAGATATTTTCACAGCAGCTGGGCTAAAAACTTAGGTAAAAAAAATGAATTCGTAAACGTACCTATTAGTTTTTATCTTTGATATCTTAGCGCTAGACCGTTATCTCATCTGCAATTGAGCAATAAGGTCATGAAGAAATGTATATACTCGTCTCATAAAGAATCACGTTACTTCTATGACTAAAATTCACTCAAGTATCTTCAAAATACTGTCAAATCATAATCCTAAAATAAAATCGAGAAAGAAAACTATATATTGACATACCTGCTAAAAAATTTGAAATTTTCAATGAAAATGATCACCGGCATTTTCGCATTCCAAATTGTCACTTACATACTCGTAATTAACACTCAAAAAGTTCAAATCACTGTCACACTGCACTCCACTATCGAAGTTGATTCGAATAAGTAACGTATTCGATTGACGAGTCGAGTCGATTATGCCGGTTTCGATTCTAATTCGATACGGGCGAGCGATGTTGTCGCCACGAGAGGCTGTGTGGTACTGAGGCGAGTCGAAACGGGAGCGAGCGGGAGTTACGTGACGTGAACGTCACTTTAGTATAGTGCTGGGGCACACTGCGTACAATACAAACAGAAAAGTAAGATAATCTTACTGAACGGCCTTCTTCCCTCCATTCTCATTATTGAGATGTTGACATATGTGAGAGAAATTTTATTTTACCAATAGGCTTTCTACTAAGTAATATTATGTCTTAGGCTAGTTGTATATATTTTTCTAGTTTCTTACTCAGATATTTAACGTTTATAATTAAAAATAAAAGTACTTAGAATATCGTAGTAAAGTTTTGCAAATATACTCTAATATCATACATGACTAGGTTTATCTGAGTCGGGTATGTTCATTACATCGCGTCTTATAATGGCTGGATCTTTTTCATTCATTGACAGGTTGCGCTTGACCGCCAGCTCGCCTGATCTTGAGCGACACTGCGTTCAGTTTTTGATTTACTCACCTTGAAACGATGATCTTTTTTGACGCTGACTCGGCATTTTATGAAATAAATAATAATAGTAGAGATCTGAAAGAAAGTAAGTTTCCTCTCACTGGCATATTGATAGTCCAACGCAAGCTTATCTACAAATATAAAATTAATAGTGTACCCTGACCCTAGTCTGTAAGCAGCGTAGCTTCACACTGACTGAAACGTCATTTGAATTCGCAATGGTACCGGAAGCTTCTAAGACAAGCGTAATTTTAGAAGAAATTAAAATGTTTCGTTTATACTTGATTTATGTAATTGTCGTTCAAAGTGTCTCGAGAAAATTGGACTTGTTTAGGGAGAATTGTTCGCGAAATTGCCTTTTGTTGAAAAATGACGCGGAAATTAACTTAGCTTATGGCGCCATCGAAGTAATTATTTCAGTTGATCTTACTCATTATTTTGTTTATTTTATCGATTGAAACGTAAGTATTGTGGTATCATTTATAACGTTTTCAATTGTGTTATGAACGTAGGCGTTTGTTCTGTATCATTTATGGTATACTTAGTCAGTATGTATGTACATAATTAAAGTAAAATAAATAATTAAAGTAAGTTACAGCCGAATATATCGTAAAAACGCACATTTCGACACTCACAAGGGAATCAAAACCTATGGGGTACTTCCCGTTGACCTAGAACAATTAAATTTGGCAAGAAGCATTGTGTTAGAGTACACATATAGGAAAAAATCCGAAAACTGGACATTTTTAATTTAATCACAAAAAAAAAATGTCTTTATGCAAGGAATTAAGGTCCAAACTTTAAAGTGAATTAACCGTATCATGTGGGGTATCATATGAAATAGCTTCAATAGTATAAGCCAAAACAGGTTTTTAAATATTTTTACGATGTATATTTTTCGGTTTATGAAGGAAAATATAAAAAAATATATGATACCCCCTTTTATTTACTAGTTTGTACGGAACCCTCGGTGGGCGGGTCTGACTCGCACTTGTCCGATTTTTTTTTGTTTACCTATCCAACGATGAGATAGATGAGAAAAAAGTAATTCATCCCCACTTTACTCGTACATGTACGGGAGGTAACTCAAGATTTTATTCTACGACTTTTTTGGCATAAATAACATACATATCCATGCAAAATTACAGCTTTCTAGTACTTATACTCATTGAGCAAAGCCGCGGACGGTCGGACAAACGGGCAGACAGTCGGACCTTAAAAACACAGAATTGAGAGCACCCTCCTTTTTGGAGTCGGTTAAAAAGTTAAAAATGAATCGGGGCCCTGGAATCTAAAACAAACTAATTACGTTTTACCTCTACGAAAAACGTTTACGTGTAATTGTATTATTTGATGTTTATATACCTAAAAAAGTTTCATTATCATATCAATCCATGAATGCTCATATTATGCATCTTATGGAGTGCAATATGATACCCTAATCCTTAACCCTAATCTTAAGCAAAAACTAAATGCAGTAGTCTGATACTGCTGTCCTGTATTTTTTTTTGTCTTCTAAATTAATTATGAGTCAGCGTGTGCACTGAAACCTTACCTAATAGCATTTTGAAGTTTTTCATGATTTAGAAACTATTGGTAATCCAATTGTAACTACGTACTGCTTTGTCAATCATTTCATTAGCCAATTCAATTTCAATTAGCTGGCTTTAGTGTCAGTGACTGTACACGTGCTGATTATGCATAATTTAGAGCTATGCAAATAAGTAGGTAAGTAGGTACTCGGGCTATGATGGCTTTCCCATTACTGACTATAGTCAGTAATGGGAAAGCCACCACTTTTTATTTTTAACTCCCAACACAAAAATACATATGTATAATTAATGGATAGATATATAACTCTTTATTAATACACACAATATACAGAGTAAATGTTACTATGGATATGCTTTTAATAAGCGACCATGCGTGGATTGGAAATACGGCACAAATAAAATGTAACTCGAAAAGATGTTAGTGTATATTTTGTATGTTTTTGTGAGAAATTTTGAAAATAGCTGCTCTAAAACTTATTTTAAATAAGCAGATTTTTAAATAATTCTAGTAATATCACTATTTGATTGAGAATATTGCAGAAGTTAATCTGTTATTATTATTCCAAAATAATAGTAAATGAAATATTCAGGAAGAAAAAATAATTCAAAATATACCTACTGAATAAAAATAAATAAATAAATAAGACGAATAAAGACACCTCGCACATCAAAATCAGTTAATATGTTTAAATTATACCTAGGAGTTAATATATATAACATGTATGTATACTTACACAAAAAAATACTTTTGTTCTTGTGCAGTCTAGTAAAAGCGTTTCACGACTATCCCCAATTACTTAGTTAACCGCGCCTACCACACGATATTTCACACAAAGTCCAACCGCAATAAAAGCACTACATACGTATATCTCACTTACGCAATAAAACGACATAAGTACCAATTCACGAAAATACTTACAATAGGCTGTAAAACACGGGTAAACAATACATTTGCGTGAAAAAATTGCTAACGCTCCATTTCTCTGAGGGCTATTCCCTCGATCCAATGTCTCCAAAGTAGTAAAGGCGTTGACACATGAGAGTGACCTTGACAAAAAATTGAATTAATATTGATGTAAAATTTAAGAATGAAAATCACTAATTGAGTTGTATTATGTAATAACTTTTGAATAAATGGTTGAGTGGTTGGTATTGCAATGCAATTTTAAAATTACATTATATAATTTATCGATGAATTCAGAGCACCTCATTTATTAGTTGCCAATTAAAGTTAGATTATAAAAAGTGACAAATAAAAAAATCTCGAAATTAGCTTTTTATAAATGTTAAAAAAAAAAATGCATGTAGTAAGAATAAGTATTTTTTCTATCCATCAACATTTTGATTACTACGAGTATGGTAAAGGTAAGCTTTAATTTGTTAAATATATGTTTTCATCTGAAAGTATGTAAAATTAAACAATCAATTTAAATAGATGTTTTAATGACAAGTCATGTTCTACACGTCATGACAATGTAGCAACGTATCGGTTTTATCCGATGATCCACGGATACCATTCGTTTTTTTTTTAGATAGAAATTAGCCTATGACTGTGTTTTATTTAATCCAGCGTTAAAAGCTTCAGTTGGGATTGTCAGAAGGATCCTTCTCACTCAAATTGGATCCTTCATAAACCGAAAAATATACATCGTAAAAATATTACAAACCTGTTTAAGCTTATGCTACTGAAGCTCTTTCAATTGATGCCCCACATGATCCGATTAATTCACTTTAAAATTTGGACCTTCATTCCTTGCATAAAGACACACACACTTCACATAAGAGTACGTACTTACTTTAAAACGATTACGAAATAGTGGCACTTCCCCCTCCGCTGTGTGCCATATGTCACAATCCTAAATCAACAATAATTTATCTTGATTCTTTAGCTATTGAATCGCGTAATAAAATGTTGAATGTAGATGTTAGTATACAGCTGCAAACAAAACTTTATTTCCCGAATCATCAATTTTCTGAATGGAAATTATAAAATAAATTTAAAGACCTATTTAAGTCAAAAGTCAACTTCGAATTGTCAAGAAGTCCTAAAGATGAAGAATGTATGAATGAAGATAAAGAGAAAGAATGAAGAGGTGAAACACATGTTAACAAAAGCACCTGCTCAAAGAAATCGCTACAAAAACACGCTAGAAATATAATTATGTAAATTTAGTATAAATTTTGGCTAGTCAAATAAAAATAACGTAGGTCCATAGGGGGATTACGTGTGGAACGTAATGCCGCAACTAGTGTGTGAAGTAACTAAATGTAATATCCTTTTTATATAAACAGTGAATAGGACTCACCAAAGGCCGAATCTATAAATTAATCTATTTCATGTGGCCTTTCGGATAAGTAGGTATCCAATACCTTAAGTGGTATTTCATGAAATGAAAACCCTTGAAATATTTTCACGTCCCATCTGATAAGCGAAAAAGGTTTCTATTGTGCTCGTGACCTTGTTTCTCAATAAATCTTTGACCATTCTTGTTATTCAAAAGACTTGTATAGTACATAAAAGTGTGGGGATTTTGTATTGTGCTATTATTAGCTATCTGTCAAGATTGACGGATCGTAGAATGGATTCTGTTTTCAAGTGTATGTACGAAACTTTTATTTTCAGCTCGAGCCCATATTTTAAGCGGGGGCAACAATGCTTCTCTCATTTTATATTTCGTCTGCGGTTCCTTTTCTGTGCTAAAACAATTTTAAAAAGGTTCCGATTTTACTTTGTGCTGACGGTTAACGTTTTGTGTGGAGAGGATGTTTGCATTATACTTTAGGTTGTAAAAAGTGTGCTTTTTATGTTTGAACATCCTACTGTGACGTCATAAAGATTTTGTAAGTACCGTGAAACAAAGTTATTTAAGGTGAGGTTTTCCTATGTTACAACATTTGTTAGCCTATTTTATTATGAACCTAGATGAACTTATGACTTTCCTGACGTTAACGTGTGCAACTTTTATTTTCAGTTTAATTATTTTTTCAAAAATCCCAATTATTCGGTAATCATGTGATTTTATCTACATGAAACATAGTTTATTGGTTATAAACTAGTAGTTTCAAACAAAGTTTTGTAAACCGTAAAGCCCTTTTACGGATTCGACTTTGGAACCACGCGGCTTGTAGAGAAGACTACAAACTACGGACCCGGTAACAAAAGACGAAACGGAGGACAGCTTTACTTTTCCAAAAATTAAATTCTCAGTGGAAAAATAAATTTGTACGGACTGGTCTGCTTATTGGTTGATCTACAGTTGAACCATCTAATGATACTCGATTTAGAATTGTAAATAATTGTATACCGTATTATTTTCTTTGGCAATTCCAGTTTTATATTTCAATTATAGTTTCGTTGTTTCAGTTTTACTTTGTAAAATTAATATGATTTGGCATGCATATTAATATCAAACAAAATGTTTCGAGTATTATAGATGAAAATGATACGATATTTGAAATGTATATATATATATATTGAAATTTCCACAAATATTTATTATTTTATTTATTTATTTATTATTTATTTTCAGAACATGGCTGTAATTATGTACTGTAAGTAACGTTAGGTTATGTTATTACCACAGTTATTACAGAGATTATTTTACTGTTGACAAGTCACATACACTAGTTACTAAGTTATTTTTAGATTATGTATAACATTTTCTTAATTGTGCATGCCATTAGACAGAATAATATGGCGTTCTTGTTCGTCATTTTTTTCCAACTCTGTACACCCATATTCGCAATAAAATTATTTGAATTTGAAATCATTTTGTTATACACAAATACTAGTACAGCATTTGGGTAGTTTAGTACAAACTTAACTACATATACTTATCTATCATCGTATCTTTGAACTGTCTTTGCTTAAAATAAAGCAACGTTAGTGGTGCCACCTGTTAGGTACTCATGCTTAAAGCGAGTAGTTTTTGTGACACTCCAGTCTTTACAGCAGGGCCTTAAGGTACGAACATACGTCAAACATGTTCAAAGTTAGTCAAAGAAACTATTTGTGTCATCTGAGCAACATTGTTTGGTAGTACTTCGTCTAACGCTTGAATCGTTGCTAAATAACTTCATGTAAAGCTATGATAAAGCTTTTTGAATTAATAACTAAGGTTAATTAACTATTTAAAAAAAATAGAACATAACAAACTATAACAATATTAGATGAAATGGTTCAGGCTGAGAAAAAAAGGCACGCTGAAAGGGCAGTAAAATGTAATTATGTTAGATCTCTGCTCTTGGCTGGAGAATTGTGATTTGCCGCACGCTGGAACAGAAGTACTACGCGATAGAAATACTACTATGCACATAACCCACGGCAACTTGTACGTGCTAATTTGAGCATTATTTGGTCGTCACAAGAGACGCTATTTATTTAAATTTTGAGTATGTTGAGCGGCTAGCATTATTATTGAATGCTCAAAAAAGTTCTCCGAAATTGTCTATATCGGGTATTTATTAATGCGTATTCTACGCACATTTATGATAATATAGTTTTAATCCGCTACTTCGTATGCATAGAAAAGATTATCATATCACTGTGGCATAAAATTATACGGAATAGTAGGCCTGGGTTGCGTGTTTAAATAGTAAGTTTTTTTAAACTATTTTTTTATGAAAAACGTAAAAAATTTTAGTATCTAATCCAACGTATAAAGTATCTGCTCATCAAATTTGCCGCTTATATATCAGAAACGTAATTAACAGGTTACTTGGGCTTTTAATATTAGTAAGGACAAAGTTAACTATATATGAATCAAAATGTATTCTTAAATACTTGCAGAAACTTTCAACCTTTACCATAGACATTTTGGGGTATCATTAAATCTTTTTGAGAAAATTATAACAACTGGCCTAATTCGTATGCTGAGGAGCAAAGAGCTGAATAAAACTTTCTCTTTCCTTTAATTAACATTCAAAAACTAATCCAATTTACGGATTCTCTCAAGAATTTGTACCAGCGAGTTGATTTAAGTTTTGAGATAGTTAAAATGAGCGTATCTTATTGTGAACAATACTTTAGGTTTAATTTTAATAATATGGATTACTATGACCACCGGAAGACTAGCACTGGTTGCTTACAACTACATGCTGAGCTGGGGCTGGGTTGTTACAAAAAATATCTTTTATTTTTAATATATAAATTCAATGTGATGTTGTCTATTTATGTAAGTTTTTTTCTGTTGTATATTTTTTGTCACAACAAATATATGTTTATGTCTATGTCTATATATATATTAAAAAGATTTACTAATTACTAATAAAGTAATGACTTAAAAACATCATTTCACCAATTTTACATACACACGAAAATTAAAAATAACCAACGATATTCACGTCTTTTTAAACGGTTTTCTTTAGTTTGACCTGTTTATTTGTTTGTTTGGGTCAAATTTAGTAATAGAAATTTTACCCCCTTGCAGTTGAGGGATCGATCTGAGATTTCGTATACAACTTTAGTCCTGATGACAATACAATTTAGTATATTCTGTATTATTGTAAATCCAAGATGGCCGCCGACACAAAATGGCGGATTTCATGTTTTAACACAACCTCCACAATATCAATCAATCAATCAATCAATAACACTTTATTGACACCACAAAAAGAATACAAATAACAAAAAAAAAACTTATAAAACAATGGCACAAAGGGCGGTCTTATCGCTAACAGCGATCTCTTCCAGACAACCTTATGACCTTAGACAATATCTTAGACAATATGGGTATCAAATAAAGGGCTTTTCTAGTAAAATACAGTAAATACCTACATTACCTACACCATTATCTTTCTTTTCAATAAAACCGTTTAACTTAAAAAGTTTTTTTTAAGTAAGTAGGTACTTGTATCAGAATAGTTTAAATTCCATGTTTACATGAAGCGGAAGCGTTTAACCATTCCATAATAACTAAAACAGCAATGTGTGCAAAATAGGAAAGAATACGATACTTATAAAACGCATTTTCATTTACCATTCTTTTGTTTCACAAAAAGCGGGCCGCGATATACGAGGGGTTTTAGGGAAACAAAAGCGGCATTGTGTTATAATATGTGCCCTACAACTCGGTATGAAATTTAATATATTGAAAACAGATTGACTGCTCATATTGCCAGACGATATTTATGTACTGGTCATAAAGTAATGGATAAAATAAAGTATTAGGCTTACTGGCAATACTTTAATAATTTTACTGTCTTTTGTATTTACAGAGCACTGTAGGATTTATGTTTACTTAAGTACAATGTTTAATATAATTAAAGTTTAAAAAACTGAGAAAACCGACTTCAAAATACGCAATACAACACATGCGCGACTTGCTGTTCACTTTTCTACAGGCACTTGGATGATATTTTACCAGTTATTTTGTTAGAAAAACAAAGTATTTCATCGATTTTGATAAAATTTCTATGGGACCACCTATGAAGTATGATCTACCAAATACAAAAATAATCATGATCAATGTACAATTGGCTGAGTAATCGGTGAACAAGCATACAAAAAATAACATACAGACCGAATTGATAACGTCCTTCTTTTTGGAAGTCGGTTAAAAATTCAACTTCTACCACGAAAAAAGCAGTTCAAATATAAACAATAGAATCGACGCATGGAGGTCGTCCCTGGGAAGCAACTGCGGAGTTGAAGCCACATTTGAAGCCACGGATATAACCGATACCGTATAATTTATTTCATACCGCACCCAATACAATGCGGCCATCGACTCTGCGTATTATTTTTCATCCGGTATACATATGCGCTAAGGACTTCCCGCGGTTCCAATATTAAAAATAGTTGCTAAAATTCACTTTTGTTTAGCTAGAACACTTTTATTACCTTATTATTTTGTATCCTCATTGTCAAACAAGGGTATAAATATAATAAGAAAATGGGAATAAATATCCTCTCCAGTTGGTCCTAAAACTTTCTTTGCACCAGAAATCAATGCTTTATATAAAAACATACATAAAAACATTTATATACTCGAGAAACATAGTCCTTCTTCTTAGACGTAGACAAAAATTTATTGTGACAAAAAACATACAACACAAAATAAAAATGGTACAAAAATATATAAAATGTTTGTGTCCAATATTACGCAGTAGGGTAAATAAATAAAAAAAACGTATTTTTTGACTATTGACAGATTTGTTGCTTGCCATAAAAAAAACACAAATACTAAATACTATAATTCTGTCACTAGCTGATTAACTTTTTTGCTAGCTAATTCATGGGTACTTCGGAGTTTCGCACCGCAAGTGATTCGAACCGCGGTGCGAATCACCCATGTACTGTTTCTGAATGGGCCCATTCGCACCGCAGTGGTTGGTCCGGTGCGAATTACCCAAGACATATTTTGGAATAGGTCGATTCGGACCATAAAGAAACGCCCCGATACTCTTTTCGTAGGTCCGATTTGATCATTACACCATAGATATATTCTATTTAACAACAATTTCATTTATATGCGGAAAAATATATAACACTGACTAGATTAATTTATAATCTGTAGACAGTATTTGTTTAGCACCTGCCATTAGGTCAACTTTTTCTCAGGTCCAAATCGCTCTATTGAGTAAAAGAAAACCGTCCAAGTACGAATTTGTTTCTTACGTAGAAGCTCCGTATATCGCTTTCCATTCATGAAAGCATAGCTTTGTAGTTTAAAATAATAGTCACTCGTAATTATAGTTTATCTACCGTGTCTATTTATAATAACTTTTTTTTTTCGTGTGGTTAAACTAGAAATTAACAATTTCAAACTCTTTTTTTTATTTGTACTGTAAAATTTTACTTTAAGCCAAATTTCGTAATTATAGGTCATTAGAAAGACAAGTACCCTGCTGGTTTTGATCTAGATACCATTGAACCTTTACATACACTTTTCAACACATATCAAGGTTGTCTGGAAGAGATCGCTTTTAGCGATAAGACCGCCTTTTGTGCCATTTTCTTATGTGTTTATTGTCTTATTACTTTATGTGGTGTCAATAAAGTGTTATTGATTGATTGACTGAATGCCAAAATATAAAGTAAAACCGGCCAAGTGCGTGTCGTGCGTCACGTAAAGTAGCGTTCTGTAGATGCATAGTATAATTTAAGTGAATTCAAAACAGGGTCTTCTGTTTGATACTATGATTATAAGAGATAACTTTGTTAGTATAAATGAAATTTGTACAAAATTTTCTTTTTTACTTCTCTAAGTACATATTTTGAGATGATCACAGTCTACTTACTCTTGATTGTTTTCCTTTTAATGTTTTCATATATGCTACGATGAAGAATTATTGAAAAATAGTTTTGGCGTATTCCCAATATTTATGATTACCTATTCATCGATACTCCAGACTGGCAGATGAGAAAAAAATAATTCAACCTCACTTTACATGTAGAGGAGGTATCCACTTTTTTTGAAGATATTATTCCATGACTTTTTCGGCGTTATTAAAATGTATGTCATTGTCAAATTTCAGCTTAGTAATTCTAATATTCTTTAAGCAAAGCTGCGGACAGACAGACGGACGGACATGGCAAAACTATAAGTGTTCTTTGTTTGCTATGGAAATATAAATAAAAATGGCCAAGCTTTAGAATAATGTTTTATTAAGTTGACATAAAATCATTTTGATATTATTTATTTTATTTCATAAACACAATACAAATTATATTCAATTTAATTTTAACAATAGTATTAACGATATTAAATGCAACGTAAAATCACGATGCGTCTCCGAGAAAAATAGTCATGACAAGTAGTCAGACGTACAGAAAAACATACAAACAGGAAAATTAAATCCAACTGATCCTATAAAGTATAAAGTACTAGATGCGCCCTCTAGTGCTATGTTTAAATACAAATTAAAACAGTGGCTTACCAAACAGGCGTTCTACAAATTCTAAGAAATGGCAAAACTCAATGGAGACCTAATAAAATTGTATATTTGATTAAAGCATTATAACATGCTATAATCTTATAATTAATTGGATACTTTTAATAAATTATCTTCTGTTACAGACATTGCTGATTAATTTTATTGCATTTTGATTAATTTTGATAAACCAATTTTTGTGTTTCCTGAATTGGTGTACAGAGAATGCTCCCAAGTTGGTCCCATAATTATTTTGTAAACATCGTTTTATTACTTTTTGAATAATCTCTAAAAATGAAAATATTTTCAATTGTATTCCTGAGTTAGTGCGTCAGATTATAGAATCGCAGAGATCCACTTACACGTTTTTCTTTGCAAGAGTGTCAAATATGAAGGATTATCGTATAAATATCTGCCCATTTTCTAATCTTCGAACACGAGCATTTGACATTCAATGACATTTGTCATTGCATTCTTAACAAAAGAAAAAAAAAGCGAGTAATGTCTCTTTAAAAAGTGTAATTGTGAAGGATTTAGTAAGTTGCGTTTGAAGTCGGTTTTTAATAGAAAAATTATTAATTTATATTATTATTCACAGAATTCGCCCTATTTACATCTTTGTTATTATTATTATTTTGACATTTACACATTATATTAAATGAATATGAATAAAGGTTCTGAAAAACCAACTGAAAGATCAGAAGAACGATAAAGTGATCCTATAACGGTCCTGTTTTTTCTTTTGATGTACGGAACCGTAAAACTCTACATTTTCCGTATATCATGCATCCACTCAACTCAATACCATTAGGTATAATGTCACGTCACGGCCCGGATGATTCGCGGAAATCCCACTATCTCTCTAGGTGAAGACCGTGAATTACCAGCTTTGCGTTTTCCGCCGTGATTTTTGCCATGACTTTTATTTTATAAGCGGTTCAATAAATAATGTTTTTACTTAAAGGCTAACACAATTTAGAAATATTTTTTTGTCTTCGGGCTTTGATAATTCTCGGGTAATTATTGTAAATGATCATAATATTTTCGACAATCTAAGATTATTCTTTATTTATTATCACATTAATTCAACTATAAATAATGCGCATCATTATATCCCGAAAAATTGTTTGAATAAGTGAAAATTAATTTTGGTTTAATATTGGTAACTCATTGCATTTATTGGTAAACAACATGGCATGATAATATGAAAAATAGTTTTAGATTGTCGCAAACATTACGGTGAATTGCAACAGATGCCTGACTACTCTGACTAGGCTGTGATGACAAAAACACAGTTTGAAATTTCTGGCCGTATGGCCTTAAGCTATATGTGTGAAATTTAATAAAACCGGATTAGAGCAAGTCAGACTCGCCCGCCAGGGTTCCGTACAAACTAGTAGATAAAAGGGGTATATTATATATTTTTTGTATATTCCTTCATAAATCGAAAAATATGTATAGTAAAAATATGTGAAAACCGGTTCTAGCTTGGCTCTTTCATATGAAACCCTACATTATACGGTTAAAGCACTTTAATATTTGGACCCTCCTTCCTTGCTTAAACACCCTTTTTTGTGATTAAATTAAAAATGTAAATTTTTCGATTTTTTTCCTTTATGTGTAGTATGCTTCTTGTCAAATTTCATAGTTCTAGGTCCACGGGAAGTACCCCATAGGTTTTGATTCCCTTGTGAATGTCGAAATGTGCGTTTTTTACGACTTTTTCGTTTTAATTTCAACACGATACCTTCCCGCGTTCCCGAGATACAGGTCTTGACACCCGGACGGACGGACAGACACATAGACAGACAGACAGATGGACAGACGAACAACAAAGTGATCTTATAAGGGTTCCGTTTTTTCCTTTTGAGGTACGGAACCCTAAAAATGACTTCTATGGAAATGTAAATCAGTTTTTACTTTTTTGTTAGTTAATTATATTCTTATATTATATTAGGTCGATTGTATTTGACTCGACTTACTTTCATAAAATCTGATATTGTTATCCAAACAGAGTATTTAATTAATACCTATATTTTATTCAAGCGTCTGTACAATGTATTTATTTTTTAACAAATTTTGTCTACCTTATTTACTTTTTCCTCACTTACTATTAGAGGTTTCGTACTTTATAGGGTTTCGTAGTAACTACGAAGAACCCTTATAAATCATCATGTTGGTATGTTTCTCTTTCTGTCCTTATGTTATTTACATTTATTTTATTAAACCCCGACCCAAAAATTGGGGTGTTATAAGTTTGACGTGTGTATTTGTGTAGCTGTCTGTGGCATCGTAGCTATTAAACGGATGTACCGATTTTGATCTATTTTTATGTTTGAAAAAGCACTTGATCAATAGTCTTATTATCAATGTTTCATCAAAATCGGTTCAGCCGGTTTTTTTTCGGGGGTTTACTAAACTTAAACTTGTTCAGAAGCTATTAGATTTTTTTTATGTTGTCCAAATTATACATTGCAAATTATGAGTTTTAACAAAGAAATAAGTGATTTTGGTGATTTTGCTATCATTGAAGTCGCTAGTCACCGCAGTAGGATTCTCTGTGTTGTGGTGACTAGGGCTCTTCGTGTGATCAGCTTAATAATTGTTAATTGATGACTTTATAAATAAATGAAGTGAAAGTGAAAGTTAAAATTAAATAATAAACTACCCAAAATCAAATTAAAATAAAATAATAATAAAATAAAAAATTAATAGTATTGTTAATCACATTAGCAAGAAAAATAAAAATAATATTGTCGTGTATATGTGTAGGAATTTTATTGTCTATTGCAGATAAAAGTATGTATTTATTTAGCTGACGATCCGTATCAACTCTTCTGTTTCCATGTACCCTAAGCTGTTAAGATAGGTTTTAATTTTGTCTTTGGCATAAAATTTGGTGTCTTTAATAATATTAATATTTTTGTTTAACTTTGTGTAAACAAAACTTCCCCGGAAACTGTAGCTTCTTTGTCCTACTTGTAGTTTTGTTCTTGGCAATCTCCACTGGGGGTAGCGCTTGGGTTCAGGTTTCCCAGTTACAGTGGCTTGCGTTGTAAGTGCTGACTTATGAAATCTTAGTGCTGTAGCCATGATATAAATTTGCCTGACAGTAAGATGCTTAGTTTCTCTATAAAGAAGGTTAGTTGAGTACTTATATGATTTATTATAAGCAACTTTTAAGACAGTGCGCTGCGATCTTTCTAATTTAATCAGGTGGGTTGTGCAGGCTGAGCCCCAAGCCACTACACAATAACTAAGCAGTGACAGACAAAGGGACGTATATACAAGCGTTACCACTTTATTATCAGCTATGTATTTAAGTCTTTTGAAGATGATAAGAAGCTTCCTGATTCGACCACAAAGAAGAATTGGCAAGTAGGTGTGTTCGGTAAGCCACTAAAAAAATTGGTTGTCTGTAAAGTCGGTTTACGGATGATAGTTTGACTTGACAACGTCATAACAAAACATTGATGATGATTATGTAACGGGACAATGAGTCATCCTTTTTCGTGCGTGCAGCCGACGTTCATCGATTTATTAGACGTTGTCATGTGAAAAAGCGAAAATACACGTAAAGAAGGGATTACATTTTTTTTCAACCCAACCTCATCGCATGGCATATTATTGGTGGAAGAATAACATTTCATATGTAATTTTCTTTTTAGATTTTATATTGTTCAAGTTATAGCACGCCAAAGGTGAAAAATTGAAGTAATAAATTCACCTTTATGTTTAAAATGTTTCATGTTTCAATAACCAAACATCACCAATTCTATAAACATAAAACAAATACTTACACCGAACTACGTGTTACATAGAATTGGTTTCGACCGTAAATTATTATTGGCTTAGTACCCGAAGCGTAATCAACCTTGATGTATTCAATAGATCTATAGAAATCCTGCGTTAATTCGTTCAATTCATTCTCTTTATTCTATTCTCTGGGAATTGCAAAGCGCAAGGGTCCTACGTTTGATTTTCAAACAATAGACGTTTAATTATGGAACTAATGTTACTTACTTATTACTGTAATAATGCTTATATTGGTTCCTTACACATTAACAAATCACGAATCTCTGAAATCTGAAGTTATTGTGTAACATGAATGAAAATTAATTATTTTTAAAATTTGAAATGCGATCATTATTTTTTACGAGCAATAATTCAAATCCAATGCCGTACATGATTTTAGTTTATTATTATTACTGAATAATTTTTTTTTTAGGGTTCCGTACCTCAAAAGAAAAAAAACGGAACCCTTATAGGATCACTTTGTTGTCCGTCTGTCCGTCTGTCCGTCCGTCCGGGTGTCAAGACCTTTATCTCGGGAACGCGTGAAGGTATCGAGTTGAAATTAAAACCGTATACGCATATCCATAGTATCTTGCTGCACAAAGAAAAATAAAATTTCTCAGTTTTCGTAAAAAAAAGTTACAGACGAATATGTCGTAAAAACGCAGATTTCGACACTCACAGAGGAATCGAAACCTATGGGGAACTTTCCGTTGACCTAGAACTCTGAAATTTGGCAAAAAGCATTGTGTTAGAGTACAAATATAGGAAGAAATCCTAAAACTGGACATTTTTAATTTAATCACAAAATATAGGGTCTTTAAGCAAGGAAAGAGGGTCAAAATTTTTAAGTACTTAAACCGTATCATGTGGGGTATCATATGAAAGAACTTCATTAGCACAAGCTAAAACGGGTTTTTAAATATTTTTATGATGTATATTTTTCGATTTATGAAGGAAAATATAAAAAAAGAAACCTTTTATCTAATATTTTATACGGAACCCTCGGTGGGCGAGTCTGACTCGCCTTGTCCGGTTTTATTTATACGATAATAGGCTTGCGCTTGACAGTTGCGGTCTATGGTGGAGCGCGCTTGCCTAGATTTCTCTAGGTTCCCACTTATTCACTCGCAATTTGAAGACACCTAGATTATATCCATCCGGAAAGACCCATTCAGGAAACGTGTTCCACATCTTGGCGATACGCGAAAAAAAAGTGGAACTAAAGCGTTTCTTTCGAATATCCCCATGAAACGATGTTTTCTTACTTCTTACCATCCGATAGAGAAAAGGGCAGGAGCCGCAGGGGGAATCGGGTTTTATTTTTTTATAATGGAAAATGGTTTAAATTAAAAGCCCAAAACCGAAAAGTGAACGAGAGCAGGACTATCCATGGCAGTAGTTGGAAATCGGTTGAATAGATATATAGATCATAGATAGATACAGACATAGGGTTTAAATTGCGATAGTTTTTATAGCCACGTTTTAACTGCGTCTTTCCGTGTAAGCTATAGCAGAATACGCTAGTTTTGCAACAAAACAACATTGTACGTTTTGTAAAAGTCTGTAGGAGTTGCGGACAGGCTAAAAGCATTACTGTCTTCATTAATTCAGTTAAGGCATAGTTTATCGTTGTTTTCACATCTTTGACCTTCTTTTGTTTCTCGTTTTCCATTATGGCAGCAATTAACAGAGAATAGTCTTAATTGGGTGTCTGCCATCTCGATAATGTTAACTTTATTATCATTTAGACATATAGTAAAGCGAATATGTATTAAACAATTGTTTTGGGAAAGTGATTTGTTTTAATACAATTTTACATGAAAATAAATGTATCTGTAAGGATCCTAACCAATAATACAAAACTAAGTCTGTCTCTCTGTCGTATTCTGTCGTGTCTATTGTATTCTGTTGGTCTGTCTGTCTGATACCGATAAACTGATAATTGTGAAATTTAGCTTACATTTTACAATTACTTACCGTCTGAAAACCTAGATATGACAATAGGCTATATTTTCATCGTCATACTAATATACAGTTTTTCATCATTACGTGGGAGAAATTTACGGCGAATTAGTAATTTATATTGCAGTAACGCATTTTTTATAAAAGAATGCAGAAAAATTATCACAAATTTATTTCTAGCTTATGTTATAAATAGGAATTATCGACATGTCTAAATAATTCAATCTATGTTCGCTACATAAACTTGTGTTACATAAAAAAGCACACGATAGCTAATATACTATCAAACTTGAAATTTAATTTATCATTGTCATACTTCAACATCGCTTAACATCAGGCGAGTTGGTGATCAATCTAGTATAAAAAAAAAAATCTTAAATATACTCAGTTGTTTACCCGATACTTTTCAGTGAGCATACTTTAGATCTGAACAAATTTATTTCTGCGTCTACTTCTTAATACATTATAAACGTTCCATGGTCTTTATTTATTTATTTACATACACAGGAAAAACGATCTTAAATAACATTTGCATAACAGTCCTCACTAGGATACCCCGTGTCGAGGACTGCTACAGTCCGCTCCCCACTACAAGCCGATATTCCGATAAATATCCTAAATAGATCATGTTCACACAAATCAACGACATTTACCTAATTATGACAACCGTAAAATATATATAATATATTTTGAGAGAAAATAATACCTAGAATACCTATCTAGTATATATCCTGATGAGAACAAGCGCCTGTCATTGGTAGTTGTGAAATGGGACGATTCTGGCATTATTTCCTTTGTCTGACAACCGTGCCGACTAGTTTGTGGTATAGAATTAAATTATGTAGAATGGCTTTAATAACACTTTTTTTAATGTGTAATTTTCATGTGTTATTGTGTAAATATAGAAATAATAAACTTAGAATGCGAGTCGAGTGAAGCAACTTTAACAAGCTATTAGACTTGTAATATCATTCTGCCCGACGCTACACACGACAGGTAATCAACAGTTTTGGTCAATTGCGTACTTAAGTTTTCATCAATTACGTATCTGGCCAAGCCAAATGCGTCTATTGGCCTCTTGCGTTTTTGACCATAAGCATCAATCCCTATGCATGTCAAAGACAGTAAATATGTGATGGTCATGCATATATTTTGATTTTATGCATATAAATGAACAGAATTTGAAATGAAACCATTATTACATTATTTTAAGGTATAAAACATTTTTGACGAGAGTGGTGAATTTACTGTTTGTTTATTCTATATTCGTAATAGGGCCCTAAACTAGTTCTTGAAGTCACCGTGAAAAGTGATTTTTGAACTATTTTTTTTAATAAGAACTGTCAAGGAGTTGAACGTTCTTTCCGTCAGTGTTCCCTGAGAAAAACTTGAATCTTTTCAAGACAACAGAGAATAGACATTAATGAAAAATCATATTTTTTTCCTAATATTTTTTTTGTTCGGAATGAATATCACAGCATTTGAGGCCCTATTGAAGTCTGTGTTATATTATGCGATGGACAATAAAACACAGTTTAATCGGTAACAAAATAGTAACCACTATGAATAATCACAAAACAATCGTTCGTACTGGCTATTCCTCCTTCATGAAATTCAAGAAGTTCGTACAGAGTTGATCTGTCTAAAGCAACACTAGACAGTTCGCAGTTGTTCGCAGGTACTCGTAGTTCCGCCGAACTAAATGCAATAGTGGGTTAAATTGAACTGTTTATGTTCTTCAAACATCCGCCCTCCTAAACTATCAAGTAGACCAACAAAGTTCAATCATAATCGATCAAATTGTTTTAGTTACCGATCGAAGTGACTATTAAGTAAATTGGGTGGAGCTACGATTGTGGACGAACGTCCGTGGGTATTAAGCACATTAATATTGAAGAGGGGCCAAAGTACAATATTTGTGTTTGTTTCATTTGCTTAAACCGTGCCGCTAATTTAGTAATTAGGTTTTTTGTTTGCGAGGATAGATCTTTGAACACGTCTTATCTGATTTGTGGCTAAAGTGACGATTGAAGTGGCTAACTGTATTATTTGAACGCTTTATTGTCGAGTCAAGCCCGATCTATTGGTGAGCATCAGTGGAGCCAAAGCTAGAACTGAGAAATCTTTTAAGCATAAAATAATTAGTAGTTCTTTAAATATTAAACCTCGCGAGCACAAAATTTTGTAAAAATACTAATTTAAAAATAAACTGTGCTTGTTAAGTCTAATGCTGATATTCGAAATTCCTCTTCAGAATTCAGTATGAAATATTCCTTTCAAAACCAAGATACTGAACCAATTTTGTTGAAGTTTCAATCTGAAAGTGTTTCTTTCAAACAAAAATAATATTATTTGTAAACGCAATGGTGGAGTTATGCGCCTACAAATTTAACAAAACACACCTTCGAATTGAGAACCTCTTCCTTTTTGAAATCGGTTAATTAGTGCTAAATAAATATTTGTTATTGTAATTAAATTAATAAACCTTTTTGTTTAGTACTTAAAAACGGCAATAAGAATATCTATTGTAGAATGAGAGCTGTGTTTCTTAAGAGGCACTGCCAAAGGAATTCATTTTGCGCTAGGCGAGAAATCTTGATCCGATCCGATTGATCGAGATCTAGTCTAGTAAAAATAAATCCGTTTGTATGGAGCTGATCACAGTATTTGCAACTGGGAGGATTCTTTGAAATTATGATAGGAAAATAACTAAAAATCATAGATCAACAATAATCCCCGATTTATAGACTAGCTGCGTTCCGCGGTTTCACTCGCGTAGTTATGAAAAACAGTGATGATTATGATGATTGTTACAAATCTTATTTTTACTAGACTAATCCGAGATTGGTAGGTAGCCAGCTGAGCAATACCTACAAATTACTCTACCTGCAAGGTCTGTATACTATGATTTTTCGCGATTTTGTACGTTACTGAAAGCTGGTCCATTATTTTTAAAAATAACCCACCACAGTGAAAATCCAACTTGAGGCGTTGGAATCAGTTGAAAAGCGTGCTAGGAAACTCATAGGCAACGATTCTCTTGTTCGTACAAAACTCCAAAGGTTGGAGCACCGCCGCAAAGTGGCTAGCTTATCGGTTTTTTTATCGGATTCATTTCGGTGAGTGTGAATCTGGTCTGCATCATCTAATTCCCCTTTGCCCTTTTTACTATCGGACAGTCAGAAACAAGAAAAAGCGTCACCGTTTCGTTGTGGATATTCCAAAAACCCGAACGAAACGCTTTAATTCCACTTTCATCCTGCGGACTGCTAGATTGTGGAATACGCTTCCTGAGTGGGTCTTTTCCGATAGATATAATTTGGGTGTCTTTAAATCGCGAGTGAAAGCGCGCTTACCTCGAAGAAACTATTGTTCGAGGTAAGCGCGCTCCATTGAAGACTGCCACGTCGCTAAACATCAGGCGAGTTGGCGGCCAAGTACATACTTATTTCTACATAAAAAAATCGCGCAACCCACTAAGTTATCATCGCTTTAAATACATATCTTTTATTTTTGAACAAAATCAATTGTAGAAATACCATTGTGTGGGTTTATTATTAGTTATGAAAAAGTAAAACGCTATTTGAAGAATCGGGGGTATTGTGATGCTCATCTACTTGACCCATATCTTGACTTAAAAGAAGAGGGTCTATTGAAATACTTGAATGAAAATTTCTACGGGAAAAATTGGCTAACAACGCATGATGTTGCATAATCTTAAGATGTATTTTTACATGGCTATAGCGATACTAAAATAATGATAATGATTTAGATTTTTAGTAGTATATTTTTAAAATACATAAATTTGTGGACATATCTACGGTTTATGTTTCTCATCTGTTCCCTTAACATTTTTTGTCGTAATTTGACCAATGAGAGACCCAATAAGCTGTGTTACGTAATATAAATTAAATATGGCGCGCTTTGAAGGAGTCAAAAATTATAGAAAAAACCGGACAAGTGCGAGTCAGGCACGCCCACCGAGGGTTCCGTACAAACTAGTAGATAAAAGGGGGAAATCATATATTTTTTCTATTTTCCTTCTTAAACGGAAAAATATACATCGTAAAAATATTTAAAAACTTATTTTAGCTTATGCTACTGAATCTCTTTCATATGATACCCCACATGATACGGTTAAATAACTTTATAATTTGGACCTTCATTCCTTGCATAAAGACACAATTTTTTTGTGATTAAATTAAAAATGTCCAGTTTTCGGATTTTTTCCTATATGTGTACTCTAACACAATGCTTATTGCCAAATTTCTTTGTTCTAGGTCAACGGGAAGTACCCCATAGGTTTTGATTCCCTTGTGAGTGTCGAAATGTGCGTTTTTTACGATATATTCGGCTGTAACTTTTTTTTTACTAAAACTTAGAAACTTTATTTTTCTTTCTGCAGCAAGATACTATGGATCTGCGTATATGGTTTAAATTTCAACTCGATACCTTCACGCGTTCCCGAGATAAAGGTCTTGACACCAGGACGGACGGACAGACGGACAGACAACAAAGTGATCCTATAAGGGTTCCGTTTTTTCCTATTGAGGTACGGAACCCTAAAAATGAAAGGTGCCGTGTTGGATATGAGATTAAGTAAAATAATTAGCACCAATTTTAAATACTTAACTTAAGTAATAAACATAATCGCTTTAAAAAAATTAGGATAATATTAAGAACATGAGGTCGATTCTATTTTTTCTACCTACAGTTTGTGTGAAAAATATGGTTGTATAACTGAAATAGTTATTTGTTATGCAAGGCTGCAAAGTTGGTTTTTGGGGCGAGTACTTGTATTGAAACCTGAGCAAGTGAAGGATTTTAGGATTTAAAAAAATATAGAAATATAGAATCCTGAGCGTAGCGAGGGTTTCAAAAGTACGAGATGAAAAATATCTTTGCTGCCGAGTGAAACACAAAATTTTTCACCTCACTACAGCGAGGAAAACGCTAGTCCAGTGCTGCCACCTGTGGCTGGTCAGTGCGATTATTCAAAGAAATGAGGTTGGCGCACTGACATGAAATAAGTATTTAATGCATTTTCAGTGGACTTGCGGTATTTGGTATAGGCGTCGGTTACCAAAGGAACACAAACACGACACACCGACCTCGCTGGCGAGGTCGAGGAACCCCCAGGTCTGGTAGAAGACCGGTTAGATTCTCTCCAAATAGTCAACCAGTTCAACCCAATAGGGCCGCAGGGCACACCCCATCGGGGTTGCCGCACGGCAATTCGACTTCCCCCCCCCCCCCCCCCCCAGGCGACGGCCTAAGCCGAGGTCCGAACCTCCCTCGAGGTGCCCTTGAGCTAGTCCCTCGTAACCTTTAGTTTGTAAGCGGCCCAGCGCCTTCTGCGCTCGCCAAAGTCCGGTAAGCTGTAGAGGCCGTTAGAGGCCAACAGCTCTAGTCATCTCACAAAAAAAAAAAAAAAAAAACTTGCGGTATAGAAAAGTATGGAATAGAAAGGTTCGAATTTTAAAAACTCTTTCCACCCTAGCGGACAAAATGCACTTTTCCACTCAGATTTCTAATGACAAACAGAATCTTTCCGAGCTTGTGAGGTGAAAAAAATATTGAACGCCTCATCATTCTGCCACCAATGAATAAATCTACAAATTGATACTCAGAAATACATTCAGACTGTTCGAGAGAATCAAGAAATTTTAATTAGCTGAGTAAATTCTGAACGTGATTCTCAAATTTCCATAATTACCCTTTCGATTAAAAACTTTGATTAATGTCGAAAATTTGAGTTGGAAGCCGTTCATCAATCAAAACCGGAACAAACTGGTTCAACGACTTTATTCAAAACCGCAACAAACTGGTTCAACGGCTTCATTCCCGCAATTGAACGTCATCATTCGGAAGTAGCAATCTGAAATCAGCAATAGAGTGGGTGTATTGCTGTCAGCAACTGTAGTATTTCTGCGTCCGTATTGCTCTATTCCATGCCTAGGAAAATCCATCTGAAAAGTTAATTGCTCTCCCGCAATACCTGTCTGCGGCCCGTTAGGGTTCCCGCGTAATAACGGCTTAACATAAAATTTTATGACGCCCGTAAAAATGTTTACAATTTGTTTTGAGTAAAAGAATAATTTATTGGCAATTTGATTTTGTTTTAATGGTGAACGAGGATTTTGCATTTTGTAAAGGTCAATATCGTGCTATGAAAACGTTTTTATTACTTAGATCGGTAAATTAAATTCTTAAGTTTAAAGGTCTATGCAAATAGATTACGCTATTCTGCTCACGAATTACCACTCATTGAAGAAATAAATTGATTGAATGCCCTTACAAGAAAATCTTGGGAAATATACAGTAAAAATATTTTATAAGAAAACCATTCATTAAAATTAATTTTATAATAAAAAGAGGCCAAGTGCGTGTCGTACCACGTACAAAGTAGGGTTCCGTAGTTGTGCATTTTAATTAATGCGAATTCAAAATAGTGATACTATGAACATACGAGTTAGCTTATGTTAGTTTAAATGAAATTTTCACGAAATTTTCATACTAGAATGATTTTTTTATATCCAAAGTCAACCGTTTAACCGGTAGAGGGGGGGAGGGGGGGACACGTGACTCTAATAAAAATTATCACTTCAATGCTTAAATTTCGTAAGCAGATCCCTAAATTGTAAAATGGTTTTTTCACACCAATCCAATGTTTTTTTATTATTATATCCAACGATACCCCACATGGTGGGGTGATGAGAAAAAGTAATACATCCCCACTTTACGTGTAGGGGAAGTACCCAAAAATTTTTTTTCAAAATTTCTACGACGTTCTCTGTTTAACTAATATGCATATCGATGCCAAATTACAGCTTTCTAGTACTAATAGTATTTGAGCAAAGCCACGGACGGGCAGATAGACAGACAGACAGACGCAGACAGACTGATATGACTATATGAAACATATATCAGAAATTAATATTATTATTAATATATATCAGAAACCAAAATGTTACTACTGCTACTAAATGTTCGTACTTTTTTAAAACAGATACTACTGACCCGATTTCCTTGTTTCTTGAAAACATCAATATTTTTTGGTCAAAAGTCATACTACTATATACTTCTGTTGTTTTTTTTCTAGTTAATAAAATATGCAACTTGGTTTATGCAATTGAAAGTGGGTTACAAGAATGTAAGCAAACCTAGCCTTTCACCACATAGGATACTCAACACGTATGTGTTTATCGTTTGTATTTGTTTAATCACCTTATTTTTTACCAACTTAAAAAAGTATGAGGTTAATAATTCAGCTGTAAGTATTTTTTTATTGTTTGATACCATATAATTATATCACTTCTAACTCTTGTTTTAAACTTGTTTTTTTTGTTTGAAAAGATTTAAGTAAGTACTTTGAAATTGATCTTATATACATAATTTTTATCCATATCGTTTCAGTAGTTTTGGTTTTTAAAACAAAATTGTGCATTTTGAATCGGGTTTTCAGTTTTATTTTTTTACTTTAATTATATTTTATTAAATAAATACAAACACAGTTAAAATGATTACACATAATGAAACACATTGCATTATGATAGCACTGGCAACCCTATTCTGAGCCAGTGGCAGCATATTCGACGTATGGAAATGTCGACGCAATGATAATATTGAAAATTTTCTGCATCCAATACTAGTTTTTCAAAAACTCAACTGAACCATAGGATTTGCATTTCAACGTAAGCAACGAATTACTTTGAATGTTTTCCGTGTAATCAATTTTGCACGGATGGCTATGAAGAATGCAAAATTAAATTATTGAATCAGTGTCGTTCCTTTAAACGTTGCATATTCGTTACTACTCATTTGCAGAATTCACCTGTAAAAGTAGTACATTTTGGTATTTACTAAATCACCGAGCAGTAATATGCAAATATTCATGATCATCAGCATCTCAGCCATAATTAATCAACTGCTGGATATAGGCCTCCCCCATGGATTTCTAAAAAGACCGATTAGAAGCAGCTTGCATCCAGGGTCTTTTTGCCACTTCACTTAATCGTTTAACCATCTTGTGGCTAGTTTTCCTACGTTGAGCTCAAACAAACATTACTGTATTTTAAATTGAAAGGCTAGGCAAATTTTCCAAGAAAAAAAGACTTGATTTTTTACATGAAACGATTTGTACGCATTCGAGAATCTTTTCTTAACCTTTCATGTCTTTAGGCTCTAGGACCAATGTTTCCATTGTACGTTGATCGTTAATCAGTCACTCAATGCAAAGACTTATTATAAGCATAGACAGATAATTGAATTAAAAAATGCCATATTATTACACGAAGGGTTTTGAACTCTGTTTATTATTAAGATCGATTATATTAGGAAACCTAATTGTTTTGTCACTAAATTGTTGTTGCTACCTTCACTACAGCCGCGCGCCTCAGACACATTGACCGCAACCCTCAGAGCAATAATTATCATCTCAACCACATGAAATCCCATGCTGGACATAATCTTCCCTCATAGATTTACAAATTGTAAGCGGTTTGCATCCAGTGTTTTCCTACCACTTATATGAAGTTGCCTGTCCACTTTATGGCAGGACTTCCTGCGCTGCTCTTGCCGCTTCGTGGTCTCCACTCGAGAACTTTTCGATCTCATGGGCATCAGAACGATAGTCAAAGATAATATTTACAATATTATCAGCATAAATGAGTTAGATCACAACATTCATCTTGTCATAAAACGTAACAAATATTACGGAAACGAAAAAATAATATACGATCGTGAATAATAGACCAATTTGTAACCAAATTAACAAGATTGGCCTGATTCCAAAAAAGTATATTAAAATTAGGACTGTTGTTTAAGTAATTTGATGCTTGTTTATTCAATCGATTCTCGTTGTTACGGAATAAGGAGACTTGTTCATTGTTTGAATTGGTATAAATTTGGAGAAGGATTGGAAAAGGAGCTCATAATGTGTAGGTACATTTTTTACCTGACTGAGCAAGAAGAAAAGTAACCTTCTTCTGCTTCTTGCACAAAGAGTCTTTGACTTCTGTGCAAGTCCGAGACTCTGTTAAAAGAGTCTTACTAAACTATGTCATAAATACTCATATAACATTGAATTTTACAACCTCGAAAATCCAGCTTTGACTGCCACATGATTGAATCATATTCGAAGTATTGCAAAGTCTAGAGTCGTCGGTTGACAGCGGAAGTTGCCTGAGGCGTCGTCGCATTTGGAAGCCGCGGTTCGGTAGCGCCCCGCATCTTGACGTCACATCCTGCCTGTCATCTAACATGGGGCTTCGAATTTCCGCCGCCAGTCGAATTTGGCAAGCTATTTTCAATCGTTCGTGTCTTCGTATGAATTCGCTTACCGTCCTGTACTTGCTGGTGCATGGTCTCCCCTCGAAAATTTTCAGGACCCATTGGACCTTTAATTTTACGTGCTATATCTCTGCACACTGCCACCATTATAATTAATTGCCGATAATTTCAAATGACGAAGGAAATATAGTGAGAAAACTTCTCTGTCTAAGTGTTCTTAACATTCCTAGAGATGTGTCAACTGATCGTCAACTGCACTTAGTCAATGACCTGGAATATGGCCTAACTCTTCTTCTAATGAGTCGATAACCCACTCCCCGCAATAGAACAATTTTATTTATACAAATAGAGATTACAACGCGGTCACATTAACTAGACGCTTGGCCATGTGACGTAATTTTGGCGCTCAAGTACGGCGTGCACGGGACTCACATTCCAGCGATGCGTCGAGTTAATGTGACCGCGTTGTATATGAACATTTCACCAGGACTGGCCACCAGGATTAGTTTTAGACCATTGAAATAATCCCAGATCAAAAACGAAACTATTGATATTTAATTTTATTGTTTCGTTTGTTGGTTTCTGTGTGTCCATTTTGTCATGACGCTAAATAAGGAATATGTATGTGTAAATTCTTCTAATGCACTAACGATTAAATACCTACTTGCATTGCTATTTTAGCAAAAACAGAGATACTTTATCTAATAGGATTTAAGATCACAATTTATTGTTCAACCTGTTTTTTGCAAGGAATAAATGAATTATGAACTATTATGAATAAAAAAAAAAGACGTGTGGCACTCGGAGACTGCCGCGGTAAAGCTATTGCATAGCATTTTTTATCAACTTATGTAATTATAATTATTTATTTATTTTATTTATGAAGTATTCGTAACACCCCCCACTCCGACCGGCACAGCGGTGATACTTTTTAGTTTTTAGTTTTGCCATCTATCGATGAATAGCAGAACATTTAATGACTTTTTGAAATATCACGCTTGTCTCTTTAGTTCTGCAAATCGCCTCTAGGTGGCATTGGTTGTATCGGCGTTACTGCGTTAGGTTATTTTCGTTACGGAATTTCTGGATTCGGTCTCCACGCTCAAGGCCCGCGATAGAAGCTATGCAATAGCTTAAAAAGTGCAGCAATGATTCCGTAGAAACTTATGTATTTTCTTAGTTCATTTCGCAAAGCAACACTCCCAGAATTTAAAACCATTGTCCTGTTTTTGTTAGACAAGGGATATCGAAATCCTGGGCGTTCCGATTGCTACCCGTAGCCACTTGTTACCATAGAAAGATATTATAGAAATATACTACGCGGTTTTTTTTTTAGTTCTCCGAATACTCATGTACAGGTTATATTTTTTAACCAATCTTTACGAATGTTAGTATTACAATGTTTTAAGTTAACTCGCCCACTCCTTAGAATCAAGACATATAGCACTATTATATCCCCTTGGTGCGTAATTTTCTGTAAGGAAAATTATAGGTGTTAGTTCCATAACATATTAATAGAAAAACATATTATAAGTGTTAGTTCCACAAAA
This sequence comes from Lycia hirtaria, assembly GCA_947563715.1. Taxonomy (NCBI): domain Eukaryota; kingdom Metazoa; phylum Arthropoda; class Insecta; order Lepidoptera; family Geometridae; genus Lycia; species Lycia hirtaria. The sequence goes on along the minus strand of OX387377.1, from coordinate 40,806,680 downwards.
ATAACAATCAAAATGAGAACAAACTCAATTTGTGAAATAGTTTTTTTATTGACATCAATAACAGAATACTCCAAATGAATGGCCTACCTTCAGTCAATTGCATATTGTCTCCATAGAGGCAAAAGAATCTCGCCATTTAAAGAAATTGGATTCCCAAGCTGTGTTAGAGCCACCGCCATAAAGAGTGCCCCCAGTATTGTTTCGAAGGGTATTGATGATAATTCCTGTTTATGTTGCTTGGCAGAAAGGAAACAAGGATATAGGGCAGATATACGCTATTCTCGTATACTCGAGCAAAGCTGGATATACTATTGGAAGTCATAACCGAGTGTTTTAGAAACCATCTAAATATGTATTAGTAAAAAAATGCGAGAAAAATATCATTTGGTCAATTAGTTTGGTTGTTTTTTTACCAAGACTACATTATGGCAGTTTTATTTGCGGATATTATAATCACGGTATAACGGTCCCCGTAAGTGTGATTTTTGATTGGCTGTCTTAAGTGCTCAGCTACGTCCAGAAATGTTTTAGGTCTGGCGTCCAGTTTTTAGGGCTGGCGCGAACACGAAAGTGGAAGGTTACGACTGGGTTTGGCACGATAGTCTTATAAGCAAACTTCCGTACGGTTTATCTCCGGCTCTTTGCACTTGGATTGCGGATTTCTTGAGGAAACGATTCGATCGTACCGATTTACGAGAAGTTATCGACGGCTTCTTGTCCGATAAATTGGCCATTAATGCCGGTGTACCTCAGGGATCCGTTCTTTCCGCAACTCTATTTCTGTTGTATATCAATGAAAAATGCTCACGCGTTTCATTGGATATGCTTATGACAGCACAGTTATGGAGAGTTTGTTTCTTTTAATATATATACTTCTTATCATTTTACCATCGTTCTACGTTTTCTATTGGTAATTGAAACATAATAATACTTCATTTTGTATTTATATCAAGGACTACATCGGGTACCAGATTTTTTGTTATTTGGAGGCTTCATGACACTCAAGAAGTGAAGACAAATCTAACGACACCTTGCACATCAAAATCAGTCCAGCCGTTTAGACTATAGGTGATCATATAAAAACACACATGTATAACATAACCCTCCTTCTTACGCAGTCTGATAAAAAAAAACATTATGCAATCCAAACTCTGCATTTGACTATAAATAAGTCACAGAAACAATGAATACAAAACAGCAATAATTCCTACTAATATTATAAAAGTGAGAAAAAAGTGAGTTATACACAATGGTAATCATTTATACGGTATTGCTGGCAATAATATGTGCTCCGTAACTGCTCACATTATGGTCCACGATTGACACTACTATTTTTAACGCATTCAATAACATCTGCGGCATATATCCATAAGGAAAACGTATAAACATAATCGGATTAAGGCTAGTAAGAAGTGTCATAAATTTTGGCAGTTAATCGAAAGATAACATGGCCTAATTCGGGATTGGTCTTGCAAGATTGGAATACTGAACCTATTAATTTTAATTAATGACTTTGCTTGGCGATAGTGGTTGATTTGGCACGGTTAGTTACTACCAAAAATTATAAATGGTTAATCGAAATTGGGGATTGCTTGCTCGCCAATTTAAATAATGTTTAATAGGAACGTTTGATACTTAATTCAAAACAAAATATTAAAATATGTGCAAAATTGGTCAAGAAGTTGCCATGACGAAATATTCTGAAATGTCGGTTAAAAAGAAGAAAGAAAGAAGCCATTTCTCGGACGAACGATTTTGATAATATATTGCAGAAACATTATTTTTAATTTCATTCATTTATTTTCATTTCATTCAATGTCAGTTAACTCATTTTTATTTCCTACAATTCCGAATCAAAAAAAAATTGAACATGTCTAGTAGAACTCGCGATGACACTTTAATTGTTCAATAAATATAGTTTAAAAAATTTAAAAATAAAAACCGACTTCAAAATACGCAATACGCAAGTTATTTTGTTATGAAACCAAAGTAATAATCGATTTTGATAAAATTTTTTTGGAAACACCTCTGAGATATGACTTACCAAATACAAAAAGAATCATCGAAATCAATGCACAATTGGCTGAGTAATCGCTGAACAAACAAAAAAAACATACAGTCGAATTGAGAAACTCCTCATCTTAGGAAGTCGGTTAAATACGATCGTATCCGCGACGTCTACTGTAAGTAGAACAACGAGTTTTAGATGAAATAAGTTAGAATATATATATCATCAAATATTGCTTCCCTATTTTACCCCGGTTTTTGTATTAGCTCGTCGAAAACACTTTTTTTATCTAGCGCGACATTGACAAAGTTGCCTTGTAACCTGTGTGAAAACCTATTTTGGGCAAGGACGTGTCGCTATCGACGGCTGATACAGGTAATATATTTTCTAAAGGAAGTACGCATTAATGTCAGGTAGGCAATTTATCTTGGGGTGATTCGCGTGAAGCGCTTATTGGCTGTCGATGCCCTTGTTCAATTATCTAAAATGATTTATACCGTTTAAGTAATGGTGGTACTGGTAAGAATCTGAAGTATACGAAATAGGAATAAGAAGGTTTTACTTCAATATTACTGAATACTTCTTGATTGTAAACTTTTTAAAGAGGCAATTTACACATCCGCTCGTATTTTTTCTTCTGTCAAGTATGAGATTTGTCATTGAACGTCAAATATTTCGTCTTCGAAGATTAGAAAATGTGCAGATGCTTATACGATTATCATCAACATTTGACACAAAGAAAAACGTGTCGGTGGAACTCTCCGATTCTATAATCTGACACACTTCACTCAGGAATACAATGAAATTTTTACATTTTTAGAAATTATTCAAATAGTAATAAAGCGATGTCTATAGAATAATTATGGGACCAACTTGGGAGCTTTCTCTGTATATGTCAATTTAAGAAACACAAAAATTGCTTCATGAATGACGGAGTAAAGTGAACAAACATTTAAAAAAACATACAGACCGAATTGATAACCTCCTTCTTTTTGGAAGTCGGTTTTAAAAACATTTGTACTGACAATAGTTGTAACTTTTTTTATCAGCCCTGTTTGTACAAACTGTCCCACTGCTGGGCGCGGGCCATCTTCTCATTGTGAGAAGGGTTAGGCCATAGTCTGCCACGCTGGCCAAGTGCGGGTTGGCAGAATTCAAACATCTTCAAGATCATTGAGAAATCTCAGACATATAGGTTTCCTCACGATGTTTTCCTTCACCGTTTGAAGTTTGCGGCAATCAACAATACGCACAAAACTTCGAAAAGATAGAGGTGCGTGCCGCGGGATTCGAGCCCAGGACCTGCGGATCGCAAGTCAGACGGTCACCCGACTAGGCTGCCGGAAACTTCAAACTCAGAAGCTGTAACTTACTAAGTTTATTTTACTTTAGTTTGGATGTATAAAAGTATATAATAATTTAAATTTACTCACCTTCTCTCACATTACTCTCCTTCTGGGTTGGGTCACAAAATTGAAGATAATTTAGTTGTGCGGCCCCACATGGTCTTTATGAACTCGTGCACTAATGGAGATGCACTAATGCACACAAATATACACTTTGCGGGCCGTGATGCGAACCAGTTTGTCACTTTCACGTAATTATATACAGTACAAAGGTGATAGAATAGAATAGAATATAACTTTATTGTACATCCATACAGTAAAAACTTAAAATAAACAATAAACACGACAGTATAAAGGCGGCCTTATGGCGGATGATTTTTTGAAGTAATTTTAATTTTATTTAATAATAATTCATAATAGAAATAAATATTTCATTGTTATCGATTGTTTCAAATGAAAAAAACGTTATCATAATTTGTCGTTATCTTGATGATTTGGAGAATTAATATTCTTTGCCTTGTCAATAAACTGTCAAGTGTATGAGATAAAACTATCCAGTGTAAATAAATAAAATTATTTTTATAATTTATTAATTAGGTATAAAATGTAATTCATAACAAATATTATTATTAATTAGGTATAAAATGTAATTCATAACAAAAAATATTTTTATTATGATTTATTCGGTGCTTCTAGATTGAATCAGTAAGTTTCTTGCAATTCCACAAGTCTTAATTGCCATAACTCAACAAAGTTAACTTTACAAACTATTGGTAATCGGAAAGCAATTAATTCTCCACAGATGAGTATTCTGTCGTTGAAAACTAATTTCAAACGGATTTATCGCAGTTTTCAACTTTATACGGGTTTTGTCTGTTGTTGAATTTTGAAACATTTTGATTTATTTGATTTGTCGTTCTGTTTTCATTATTCTAATTTTGTTTTTGCAATGATCTATATTCGCTTTATATTACTACATGAATGCGAGAGAAATTTTCGGTGTTTCGAGATTGTTTCGACTATTGTAAACAATAAAATTTACCCTCGATTGCCTGCGAAGTTTAACCGTTTTACGAATTTAAAAACGAGAACGGAATGTTGTACTTATTTTCCTCTGTATCGCATGTTTTAACTGAGCTCTCGTTTCTCAATGGCAGCACGAAATAAGTTTTTAAATTACATTAAGCGAGTTGGTCCCTAACTATGAGCCTTATAAGGAAGCTCAAGGTCGCGCAACGAGCTATGGAGAGGGCTATGATCGGAGTCTCTCTACGAGATCGAATCAGAAATGAAGAGTTACGTAGACGTACAGGAGTCACCGATAAAGCACAGCGGATTAGCAAGTTGAAGTGGCAGTGGGCAGGCCACATAGTACGTAGAACTGATGGCTGATGGGGCCGAAAGGTTCTCGAGTGGAGACCACGTACCGGCAAGCGCAGCGTAGGAAGACCAGCCACGAGATGGACAGATGACCTCATACAAGTGGCGGGAAGACGCTGGATGCAAGCCGCTTCCAATCGATCTTTTTGGAAATCCATGGGGGAGGCCTATATCCAGTGGACTTCTTATGGCTGAGATGATGAAGCGAGTTAGTAAATTTTTGAATTTTATTGGTTGTAACTTTGGTAAGAAGGAGATAACATGCAACATGCAATCCGCTGAACTAAATTATCGAAAAATATTTCTTTACTACTTTGTAATTCGTACGTAATACTTTAACATCTTTACTCTTTACTTACATCTTTACTCAATGATGATGATGATGATGATTGAATATATCAAAATATATTCAATCATCATCATCATTGGCTGAGTGATTTACAATACACTAATAAGTGTCCGCACATAAAAATTGTACATCGTATGTTCGTATGTGTGTTTGCTTCTATTATTGCCCTGTTGAACTCAGTTTATGGTAGATAATTTTTATTTTACAAGGTGTCCTCTCTATATTTATTATCTCATTCAGTGTCAGAATGTACATTACGAGTTGTTTTTTTTATGCCTAAAATCATTTTTGTTATAAAATAAGAAAGATACTCAGAACTTTATCCGTGCAATTCGAAGGTTGCCAGAAATAGCACATATACTCGTATTATAGAATATACCGGCGCTATTGGCGCGTTCAAATATTCTAGTGCTGCAATGCGTCGTATATTGCAATATGTTTCTAATCTTATACAATCTCTAAACGGAGCACTTATTCACCTGCATCAAATGTTATTCTGTGTATTCAATGTCAAAAGTGGTTCTAGTATCGACAAATCAATACACAAAAACAGTAAGAACATAATAGACAAAGCCATAAATTTATTTGTGGAAGACACAACACCAAAAATACATATAATTTGACAAAAATAATAATTAAAAAAAAAACACAAAAAAACGGCACAAATCGGTTCCAGCTCAGCATGCTGCCAACAGCCGGCGCTGGTCTAATCAGTTATTAAAGAATAAGTAGGTGTCAGTTTATCTCTGTTTGTACTACAGCTTTTATTTTAATATCTAAAAATGCAAATCTACAAATAAAACAGGAACTTTACCATAGAACGAAGAGTGAGGTAATTAAGTACAGTGGAAGTATATTTTAACATTTGAAAAGCAAAAAAATCAAGATAACTCGACTCAAAATTACTCTGCACTAAAAAACAGAACAGTACTTTACTTACCTTGGGTCTCTATAAATAGGCTTAGCAATCGTATTGTCCGTATACTGTCGAGACTAAGACCATATATCAAGCCTGATTTCCCTTACTGGGTAGGCACTAGGAAGAGCATCAAAGACCAAAAAGGCCTTTTGATGCCACATCTGACGTGACGTGATTAGAGGATTAGATGGAGGGGAGAGGGTGTTAGAGGGTTTGAGGGGAAAATAGAATAGGATGAAATGTTAGCTTGCAGTAATAGGTGAGTATTATTTTTTGATGTATTTATATTAGGTACCTAAATACGGTCACGGTTTCAAAACGTTTGATCATATATTTTTATATTTTTTTATACATTAAGTATATAGATCCAAGATTGACCACCAACTCGCCTGATGTTAAGCGACGGTGTGGCCGAGGATGGAGCTCGTCGATCTAGAAGATATCTATTCACTCTAGCCTTGAAAATTCCAAGATTGTAGGTCACAGGAAACAGAGATAGCGGCAAAGAATTCCATTCTTGCGCAGTACGCAACAGGAATGTGGATATATATCGCTGAGTACAGAACAGCGTACTAATTGAACAGCGTAATTTCATTGTTTCAATTAGTATACAACAATTTAGAGTCGTGTACCATAATTGAATCGTATTGCTTAGTCGCTACTCATTTGCGTCGATTGAATGTACCTAATAATTGTCCAGCAGTGGACTTCTTATGGCTGAGATGATGATGATGATGATGAATAATTATTCTTATGAATGTAATTTATTCAACAAGCAATGAAGATTTAATTTATTAAGTTTATTAATTTATTGGTGACTTCCGTTCTGCTTCGTTCCTGGCGCAAAGATTGGCTATTGCCATCCAGCGTGCTACCGTGTAAAGGCAATACACTGTAAGTCGAAAAAACGTGTTTTGAGAAAATGGCCGATTAAAGTTTTTAGGGTTTAATTTGATTATTTTTCCTTCTTATGACTTTCAAGAACATTGTTTGATATTGATTTAAAGGTATTTTGATATCTATTTAGCCATCTAGTATTTACTCTAATATATTTAATAGTAAATAAAATACAATCAAAAGAGTGGTTTCCCATACTAGTGTTCCTACAATAATGTTGTCATTGTTGTGGCAAAACATTGATTCACGTCATTTAGCAAGTTTAGCAAATAGACAAATTTAGCAAGAGTTTGTTACCAAAATTCGCACATTTTTAACGTAAAAACTTTATAAAATAATTAAATTATACGAACAACAGCACGGTCCCGTCGCAAGTGCAGCGTGATCTATCTCTTACTACAAAGTTGCGTAGCCCCGCGCGCGCGCGCACACTGATCGCGAACGAGCCACTGTTATTTGAGCTCCCGGCAAACGTATGCGCTATCGCTTGTCGATCGCAGCGCGCATGTCTTGAAACGTTGGTTTTTTGACACGGTATAACTTTCGCGCGCATTGTTTTGTTTTAGCAATACACGGTATGTTTTGTTGCCGTATTTTGGAATAATAAATCTGTAATGTTCTGTCGAATACAGTGTTTTTAAAAGTATTATATCAGTGTAGACAAAGGTTAGTAGAATTATTTTTTTACAGGGGGTTAGAACAGATCACAAGAAAGTCAATGGGCCCTGTTAACCCAAAACACTGTAACTTAAGTTACAGTGTATTGCCTTTACACGGTAGCGTGGTAATGCTGTTAGCATTATGGGCACCTTTTCACCACGATGCGGGACGGGTTTTGATTGAAGAAATTGTAGTTGTAATTAAATTGAATTAAGTTATTATACTGACTTGTACCTAATTGATTTATTTAGCATTTAGAACTTACATATGTAACATAGGTATCCTATGATAGCCACCCAAAATATTATTTTGCTCTGTTTAGGATATTTCATTTTATTTATTTTATCTAGCACGATGAACTCCTTAATTTGCCACTCCAACATTTATCATCAGGCGAATTGGATGTCTATCTAGGTATCTAGATCTAGGTATTTTATTTATAAAATAGACAATTATTTGTACGTTTTCTCGATATTTGTTTAGTACTCTCAGTAAAGTACAAAATAAGTAGTACAACAACCCTTTAAAATATGTCCATCGTTTGTTCAAAAACTTCGTATATCCTAAATTAAAAACAGAACAAAATTATCCTCAAAAACAATGACATATTACCACGAAACAGAAAGCCTCGCCCTAATGAAAACCAAAAACAACAAAGTGTGCGGTCCTGTAAGATTTTATTACAATGTTATCAAATTTGCGAACACAAATGCGAGACAAAAGAGCATTATAATCGCAAAGGCCCATCATTCCGATACAATGGCGGTTCAGAGCCCATACCAGGGTTACACACAGGCTACAAAACATATGATGGCGGAACACCTGTTCGACGTGTGTGACTGCTAGTGGAATTTTATAAATCGCATATATTTCGATGAATGAACATCGGATCTGAATGATCTCTTACATCTTACCCAATTTGTTTATTCTTCTACCCGAGGTTAGAAATAACGATATTATACAATCACTCGTTGTTTCATGATGGGTATTCAAAAAATCCGAACGAAGCGTTTTGGTTCCACATTTAATAAACTTATAAATTATAGAATATGCAACATAAGCGGGGTTAAACCACTATTATTATTAACGGGATATTTATTTATTTATTTATTTATGCATATACATACATGTACATTGGTGCTTATTTCTAAACCTCAATTAAATTACACATATGTACCCCGTTAATTGGGGCGTAGCATATATTATTACGGTTAAACATTTGGCTAAGTAGGTAAGTATTTATAGTCCTATAGTAGTATTATGTTTTAAATACATGATGTATCACAAGAATCGTATGTATTGATACTTGTACATTTGAGATCAGTTGAATTAGTTTATGATATAAAACGAGAATAGTTTACCGAGGTTAATATCCCGTTAATAATATTAGTGCTTTAATGAATGACCGTGATAGTTTAAATAAGCGGGGTTTCCCATAAAGATATAACGGAAGTGTCTTCGAATCACAATTAACTAAGTTTTTTCTATGCAAGCACAATCTAGTGTAAGCCGCAGCATCGCTCAACGTAGGGTAAGTTGACAGCCAAGTGCAAACCTAGTGAGCTATTATTTTTTTATAATCAAGCAGTACCCACCGTGACTTCATCTGCAAGGTTTTTACGGTTTCAGTCCAAAAATAATAGCAAAATTTTTAACTCTGATTTCTGGCCCTTACATCATATCAAGTTTCTAATAAGAGTCTTGAAGATGAAAAGATTTTTAAGATCCATAATCCGGCAAACACAGGGTAGGAAGTCCAGCCACGAGATGGACAGATGATTTATACAAGAGACGGAAAGACGCTGGATGCAAGGCGCTTCTAATCGGTATTTTTGGAAATCCATGACTCCTTCATGCTTCGGCTCAACATCATTCAGCAGTGTACTGTGGATTTCTTATATCTGAGCTCATGATGATCTCTATTAATATAAACACAAATCTTTTTCACGCTAAAACGTTTCGTGCTCAATGGATTCAAATGAAATTTGATGTGAAGTAACCTTATACCTTAGAGTAACATAAATTGCTAGTAAGCTAGTATTGATTTTAAAATAATAACAATTTCTATGGCATAAGGGTAAAAACACAGAGCGCACCTAATCAGATGTGAGTGCTTAAATTGGATTATTACACAGTCACCTAGTTCGCTCAAGTAGCACCCAGGGCTTTACAAACATAATGTATCTTCGCTAAAAGCAGGGCGACAGCAAGTTAAATTAGTACGTGAACGTGTCCCGCTTTTATATCCGCGGGCGAGACTCGTGTACGGTTACAGCAGCTGTAAAATGTTAATACTGTTGTTTTTACACGGTGTGTTTGGGAGTTTCGTTACAATGAATACGGACATGGCGGTCGTGTTTTGTTACCAAAGCCACATCGAGTAGTGGATTTGATTTTCCCATTATTTGTAAATTTGTGATATAAAACGGATCTGAATGGTTAACAATCTATGATCCGAATTATGATATATCGATTATGAATATTCGCTATAATTTCCCTGAAAACCAATTTTTTTTTTCACACGACACTGTATCAATATTCCGAAAGCAAGTTTTTCAACTCGTCTGATAGCCGAACCTTTGGAAATAAGACGGTTTCTGGATATGATAAAGCAGAAACGTAACGAACCTTGCTATTGACATAGAATACTTAATAGTACAGGTTTAGAAGACGCACTTCGCAAATATCTAGCAAAGGCTTAAGTGCCTACTGTTATTTTTACTTAAAGACATTTTGCTTTGAAGGATATACAATTATATATAATTATTTTTGAACTATTTACATATTTGTTGATCCTTGTGTAGTAACATTTGAAAAATATTGAATATGCCTAAATAAATTTTGTATAAAAATAGTGAAGCTTATGCAGTACATCAATCAAAGCAATTTATTGACAGAAATGTGTTAGGTACTCATCATACAAACCAATGTAAATACAACTTAATTTATAATTCACAAATGAAACTAGGTCAAACTACCTATCATAATTTATTAGTAATTTACCAAGATAATCTTCCATCTACGTTTATTTGACTTAATATCCCATCAAAGTTGGTTTTAAATTAACTCACGTCTTGTAATTAACTTCAAAGAGCCTATTATTAGACCAGTGAGTATGAATTACATCACAGGGCATTGAGGGCATATAATTTTGGAGGGAAAATGTTAATTATGGATTATTTTGTGAATACTAATGTGAAATTAATTGGAGTTCCTTACTTTATACAAGTTTGTGGATTTATGTTATATGGACAAGTTCCCTTTCATTCTAGTTAATATAAAATTTACATTGAAGAACATGTTACTCAAATATTTTATATTTGTATATTATTTTGCTGTGATGGATGTTGTTTCATTATTTGTATATCAACATTTTCTAGACCGTAAGATTCATAAATTAAAACTACGAGTCATTCGCGTATACTTTGAGTCAAATTCGGTTGGTAATACGCTTTGCACTACCTACTAACAAATTTAGGGAGAACTAAAGTAAAGTTTCGTTTCTTTATTCGATCCGATCTGTAACGGTTCCGGTTGTACCTTGAAACGTTGAATTCACAAATTTTCTATTAAAACCTTTGTTTCTTTTATTGTATATGAGAAAACTTTTTAGTGAAAATTGCTTTTTTTCAAATATTAAAAAAATATATCGGAATTAATTTGGAACGTTGTCAGAAAATAATAAAAGAGATCAGTTGGGGCGGGGTTCGAGAAGCTTGCGGAAGAAGGGTCCGGTAAAGGGTGTGATTGTTGAAGATTTTAAAAAAAATTAGTAAATTTTCTTTTAATAGTGTTAAATGTTCTTTGGAAGAGATATATTTAAAAGGTATGAGTATTAAAGTAATACTAAGGATAGTCATGTTTTCGTTTACATCTCCGTATTAATTAAAGGTCAAAAGACGTCTTGGTTTTTGGGGTTTTCTATAATTGGCCAAGCATAGCAGTGCCGAGAGGATGCGTCTAACTAAAAGAGGACAAACCCTTTCTATTGTAGAAAATCTCTAGAAACATCTTCAATTATGATTCATTATAGTTTGTAAAAAAGGCATGACTGTTTCTTTCCAAATTGAAATAAGGTCAAAAGATGCTTAGTTCCTTGGTTTTATAATCAACAAAACTAAACAGAGCCGAAGGATGAGTCTAACAAAATGAAGATAATCTTTTTCTGTTGTAGAAAGTCTTTTATGAATAAATAAATAAATAGCTTCGTTCTGGAAACCATTGATTTCTGATTATACAAAGTTACATTATAACAATGACATCGAGCTCTTGAGTAAGAGATGACTAGACAAATATACTACATTTTACTAAACTTACTACATATATATAGTTCTATCTAGTCTTTGTATAGATTTGACTAGATTTATAGAACTGATTACAATTCACATATAATATTTTATTTTGTGTTTTCCACAGCTGGGCGGGTAACAGTAAAAAGTTATAATTTATATTAAAAGCTAGACTGGGATTTTTGTCTCTTTCCTAACTAAGGGAGGGAGTTTAAAATAATAATTTCTTTATCAGAAATTAAGTGGGTAAAAATTATAATAACTTAAAGTAGAAGAGTTTAAATATTTCCTTCCCTGTAATCGTAACTAGACTCCATAGATTTTTGGGCCATTAGGGTAAATTCCCATCCTGCTCATAAAGGTTGGTTATTTTCCCGCAAGAAACTTAAAGGCTGAGCTAACGAAAAACAGAACTGAGTTACAGACAAAAGTAAGAATATAATGCCCTCTTATCCCTAGCTAAATGTGTACATGGGCGTGTATACATTCTGATAGGTAGGCTCAAATTACTGACAAACAATACTTACACAATTTCCCCAAGGAGTTTCAGTGGAGGGAGGGTATCCCACAGAGGTTGAATCCCTACTGACTTCCACGAGGCGGCGTGGTGATCCATAGCCACTACACTCTCTGTTTTGTAGGTTTTTGAAAACAGAGAAGTGTTGAATCTCCTATAGGTAAAGTAACTTCATATCTAAAAGTCATGGGATTGATCAATCTATTTTAGGGTCAGAATCTGAATTTATTTCATAGAAATCGTAGAACTATATTATTCCTCAATTTTGAATTCTTTATCAGATGCTCTACAAGCAATCACACATTCACTAACACTAAACGTACTAAGTATAGAGCGATAGAAATGAATATATTCTAATACTTTTCTTTTCTTTTCATGTTCAACTTCCCTGAGCAACTGGTCGTGTAATTTAAGAGAGAGAGAGAGAGGCGTCGACTCTTTGCGGGAAAACTAATATTTTATTTTATTCAAGAATTTAATGATTTCGGAGTAAATTAGCTGTTATTTTGGTATGCAATTAGAATTCCTTAGATTAATTTAATAAAGCTGAAAAATTGTATTATTCTACGGTTTCTGCGAACACAACGAAGGTCCTTACTAGACGAATCACGAGCCATATTTTAATATTATTTTCATGTTTAGTTAGTTTATTACATTAAAAGATTATAAAGTTTCAGTTTTCTATTTGTTTATAATTTTAAATCCTTAGATTAAGATTCTTATTTCATTCCAATATTGGTTAGTATAATAGGTTAGGCAGGTCGTTACAATTTGGTGCCGTGACCAGGATCAGTGACCCTGGTCCAGTACATTCTCGCGCGCGTATCAAAAATTTATCGGTTTTCTTTAAATTAATTTTCAGTTCCTAATGGGACAATTTGTTGCCGTGTAGTGATGCGACTGAATTTGCAATTTTTCAGCTTTGTAGTTATAATTATCATTAGAGCTTTTATTTAGGATCAAATTTTAGTTACAAATAGGCTTAGCTTAGGGATACTATGACGATTTTAAAACGGAGCACTTCTTCGTTTTGAGCTGATTGTTTATGCGGATTTGTATTAACTTTGTGAATTCGTTTGTTTACTTATAACACTGAGGAAATATTGTTATATTTATTTGATAAGTGAAATTAGTGAAAAAATATTTGTACAAAATTATGGTTTTCTAGTAACCTCCTTTTGTAGAGTTGGTTAAGTGTGAATATTCCAGTGATAGTGGTATTATCATGGTGATATCAAGTGTGTTATTTGTATAGTGAGACGTGCCGAATTTATTGTTAAGCTTGAAGAAGTTCATACAGGAGGAAGTTGGTTGTAAACGAGATAAATATATTAAGACGAAAGCATGGAGACCCTGTGGTAGCTGAGAATAGGCATGAAGACAGAAAAGTAAAATTTATTGTTTGTTTTTAAAATTAATATCTAATAAAAATATACATTTTTCGAATCGAGTTTTCTTCCTGATTTTACATAATAAAGGTATAGCTTAAAAAAAAAAGTTGTTTTATTTATGAATAGAAATAAAATGATCTATAGGTTATAATAGATTAGGGAAGTTTAGGGATTTTATCTATTTTGTGTTTTAAATTTTGCATGATTTGTGTCTATTTAGCTAGCTCTTCAGAAGAATGTCTCCGGGATCTGCGTCTTCAGAGTATTTCTAATCTATGAAGTAAAAGAAGAATGTTGTAAACATTTATTTCAATTTGTAAATAGTCTTGTAAGTATTGTAAATAATAGTAGATACCAGATATCAATAGATAGTGTATATAACTTGTCTATTTACAAAGTGTTCTTCGGTTTATGAGCAGAAGGAATAGGTAACTCGTTGGTCGAAGATTTTCCACAGCATGATGGTCGGAAGCTGCTGGACTGCACGTCTGTCATTTCAAAGCAATTTTCTCCTGCATAGATGGTGTTTGAATAGCAGAAACTTAGTGTTTGTTTTCATTGAAGACAAGCCGTTGGAAGCAGAAAGAATATTGTTGTCACATAGGATTTGTCGCTGAGAGTCTGCATCTGTAGCGCGTGGTTTATGCAGGATAAACGAGTATCGAGTGAGGAGTTGAAGTTTCACCTACGTACGAGGAGTCGGAGTTATCAACTGATCACCTTTGTATGTGGAGTCGGAGTATCTCTTGTATACGAAGAGGCGGAGTATCTCTTGTGTGAGTCTGGAGTATCACAATATCCTTAGTTGTTCCGTGAAGATTTTGTGAAATTTCATTAGGCATGTGTATACGAGCGTTATCAGCAAGATTCATCAGAAGGCATTCGAGGACAAATGCGAGTATTGTTGCCTAGATTATGTTCCAGTTCTGCATGATACATTCTTGGGAATCTTTTATTGTTCTTAACGTTTCTAAAAATATTTTGTTCTTAAAATTTTCGCGTTGACAGGAAAAATAAACAACGGAGATATCAAAGGCGGATTTTCGAGGGACTAAATAGTTCTGCGTGTCAGTTACTTCAGTTATTATGGTGCTGCTGTCGTAATATCGTTTAGGTTCATTTCGAGTTTTGTAATAAGCAGGAATATTGCCAGTCTTGTCGTAGAAATTTCCCAATTCATAGTGATTTTGGTCGAAGATGGTAGCCAAGTAAATTAAAATATAAAGGGTAAAATAAAATTAAATAAAAACACAGGTTTCATAACTTTCGATTCAGAGTTAAGTTTCTAGGCCATAATCTTATTTTAGCAAGTTCGGTAGGAAAATAATTTCTACAACGATAAAAAATATTTATTGCCGTTTCTTTTATTAGGAAATAGTAGGATTTGTAATTTAAAATTATTTTTATTTCGGAGTTGGGTAATTTACGTAAATGAATTCCCCAATTTTCGGGTAATTTTCTTAGTCTGGCAGCCCTAGATTTTCGATGACATTAATCATAATGACATGGAAAGTCAAACTGAGTTGACAGATTGTCTAGTTTTATTTTTTTATAGAGGTTTTACCCTTTCGGGAAAAAGGTCGAATAATTCGGTAGGCGAGTTTCCATTCACTTATTTTCTCAAATAACTTCTTTGTAAATACTTTGTAAAGTAAGAGATAACTTTAAAATAAACCTTTAATTACTAAATTATGTTTATCCTATTACAAAAAGAAGTAAAATACGAAGCAATCTTACGATTACAAAATGGTTTTATTCATGAATTTCTAATTAGAAAAGCGTTTCTCAAATAGAAATTGGTTCTTGGATGGACGCGTATTGTTTTGGATTTGGACTTTGATCATCAGGCTAGTTGTTGGTCAAGCAATAGATACATAATTTAAATACATATCACGTGATTTTATTTCTTTGAAAATGACTAAATGGTAGAAATATTTTCAGAGGATTTTTTTAAATATATCGCAAATGGGGTCGACCGCGTGCCCATTTCGTTAAAATTGATGGAATCACGAGTCGAAAGTCAAACATTTATTGGCGGAGTGATATCCAATTACTTGTTAGTCCGAATCTGATTTAGTAGGTGCATGAAAAGTTGGACAATAACGTGACGTGTTAATTGTAGACTTTTGGATAGTTCATAATTAATATTTTGGTGCGTTATCGCGAGAATCGGTGAAGAGGAAGTTCATGTACATATACAATTAACTAGTTACTTGGTATCATTTGAGTATGTAAAATTGACTGGACGAATTAGTGGTTCACGAAAACGTTTTGTTTCGAAAAAATTGAGTCCTGTGGTAATGTGTGTTGAGTGATATGTTGCGTCGTTTATATTGGGAGGCGCGTGTTGTTTGTTGCGTTAAAGGTTCGGATCGTGTCACGCATTGTTACGTTTAGTGTTAGGTCATGCTGTGCCGTGTCCTGTCATGACGGGTCTTACTGTATTGAGTATATTCGAGTCTAGTCATATTTGGTATGTCAAAACATGTATACCTGTTTCGTCTTCGGTAACTGAGAGTTGTAATGAGCGAATCATAGCGTGGTGTCGGGTAACGAGGTGCGGGGGTCGTGATTGATGTTATGAAATTAGGCGTGGAGTAGAAACGTGATCTAGTGTAGCGTGGCGTTGGGCTTAAGAGGCGTGGGGGGGGGGGGGGGTCGCGATGATACATGATTTAGTGGTGTATGTATTTGGGGTAACGTGGCGTGAACAGATGTAGTGCAGGTGTGGCATAGCATGGGGGTCGACAAGTGGCATGACGTTGCGTAGCGTGGTGTGGTGTAGGTTAAATAATGTGATGTGTGATGACGTGGCCTGATATGGCACGGCGTAGCGTGACATGTTTTGTGCTGTTAAATATTACCGTAATATTTTAACAATCTAACATCTTTAGAAATTGTATGAAGCAAAGACTTTAAATAATTTTAAACCAAAACTAAGACTGGTAAAATACGGACTTTTATATGCTCGGTTAATGTAGTCGGATAAAAGCGGAGAATCTTATTTGAATTATAATTTCGGGAAATGTTATTAAAACGGTTACTTAGATGAAAACTTAGTTCGCAAATAGTTTGATCTAAATTTTATTTATTATAGATTCAAACAACAATCCTTTACTCGTTGCTAAGGTAATAATTTCGTGTGTAGGATTTTCATTGTTCGTTCATTTTAGAGTTTTTTTTTTTAGTGTTCGTAGATTACTAATGCTGGTTATGTCGTTTGAGTAGTAAATATAATCATCGTTTGGGTTTGTCGGAGGGCATAAACGTGTAGGTTATTTTAACAGGTTGACGGCGACAGTTACAGCGTTGAATGTATAAAACGTATGTATATATTTTTTTTTCAGAATGCTTAAGATTGGGATTCGAATATTTTAAAAGTTTTGATATAGAGATTATTTTAGTTGTGAGAAACTAGTTGAATTTAGTTTCAATTTGCACTAATGTAAAAATAATTTAGTTAATAAAGAAAGATTGTTATATAGTTAGAGTAAATTAGTTTTATATTTTCTTAAAATCCTTACATGTATAAAGTTGTATAGTTAGGGGGTCGATTTCATTTTATAATAATGACAAATTGTTACAGAGTTAGATCATTTAATAGTAACTACATGACATTAATTCATAATTTTTTTTAGTAACTTTAACTAAAAGCGACGATAATGACAACTATAATAACGATTACTTCGATTAAATTGGAGTATTAGATGAATTTGACTTTAACATTTGTTTGGATTACTTAAAAAGGTAAGTTTACTTGATGAATATGATTGAATACTTGCGGATTATGAAAGAACAGATTTAAGAATCAATGATTTTTCAGAACTTTGAAGATAACGTTTAAAATTAATTGCTCTATAAAAAATTGTAATTATAATTTTGCTTTCAAGTTTCAAGGAAATAATTTTGAAAGCAAATTTTGATATAAAGGTTAAAATTTGTAAATATTATTAATTTGAAAATAAGAAGGTTTTGATTGAGAGTTTGTGGATTCATGCGGTGATTATCTGGGGATGTAGATAAACGAAACTTGTTCGTTCCATTTCTGAATCGCACAGGTATTTCGTAGAGTGCGTGAAAGCGGTAAAAGGACGCATAGAAATGGGAATGAAGTGTTTATGTTTAATGCTGACTAAATAAATCTGTGCTAGTATAGATTTGAATGTTGTGCTAAATATAAATCTGTGATTTGTATTAGGTATAATATTTAAATCGTTTGAAGGAAGATAGATGATTTGTAATGAAGTATATGTGAATTAATATTGACAAGGAACTTGCGAAATAGTTTTGCGACGCTTTGGGACGATCTATCGGTTCGGAGTTTGACAATACACTTTAATCATAAGAATAATTATGGAGGAGATGAGGTGTTAGGTTAATCATTTGCACCAATTTATTTGGTTTCATAATATTCTGTACTTTACAAGAGCAAAAATTTAGTCGTACACTTCACATGCTCCGAATCAAGTAATTCGAATTAAATTCTTTATCTTAAGGTGGGATATGGCGGTTAAGTGGTTTATTTTTCATTTTGGCCCATGGGTGTTCCATCGATTTGCAGGGAGGGAGCGAGGAACCTTTATTATACAACAAAGAGATTGATATTTGAAGGAGTTTCGTTTTCTTGGGGTAGCCATGATTACGATTCACAACCGGAATTTCCCTCGCAGGAAGTTGGAATGATCTGCGGAAATGCGAATATTCTTCTTAACCAAAATATTGCGAGCTTTAAGTGCGGAGATTTGATGACAATTATTTGATTTCGGTTTAAAACCACAAAGAACATATTGTACTAGGGAAAACACTATTGCTTTGGCACATTGGAGCAGAATTAAACACATTTTTATCTGAATCAATGAAATATGATTGTTGTTTATTTAAAAAAAAAATAAGTTGCAACATGATCCAAGTGTTGATCAACCAATAAGTTGAACTGGATCTAAGAGTTGACCAATGAATTCAAATAAAATAAATTTTGCAATTAATTTATGCAAGCTAATGCAATTAAATCTGTGGTTTCTTCATATAAGGAAATGTTTGAAAGAATTTACTTCACTTCAAAGACATTAATTTGTATCTATGAAGATAAAGAAATTGACAGCATGAATAATATGCTAGTGATGCTTATTATGTACCTATACCTTACTAATTTATAGAAAGGAAGTAACAGATCAGTCCTTTCGTCCTTTTTGCCAAAGCTTGCATTTTCTGACACTTAATGAATCTTGTTGAAAAACGAACTCCGATAGAAAAGTTTTGTTTGTTAATAATTCAGGTGCATTTGCAATTATCAAATAAAATTTGTGAATGTTTCAGAAATTAATTGTTGTAACTTTTACTCCGAATAAGAAATTATATTCTGTGTAAAAAGTTGGGGGTCGCTGTAACGGTTCCGGTTGTACCTTGAAACGTTGAATTCACAAATTTTCTATTAAAACCTTTGTTTCTTTTATTGTATATGAGAAAACTTTTTAGTGAAAATTGCTTTTTTTCAAATATTAAAAAAATATATCGGAATTAATTTGGAACGTTGTCAGAAAATAATAAAAGAGATCAGTTGGGGCGGGGTTCGAGAAGCTTGCGGAAGAAGGGTCCGGTAAAGGGTGTGATTGTTGAAGATTTTAAAAAAAATTAGTAAATTTTCTTTTAATAGTGTTAAATGTTCTTTGGAAGAGATATATTTAAAAGGTATGAGTATTAAAGTAATACTAAGGATAGTCATGTTTTCGTTTACATCTCCGTATTAATTAAAGGTCAAAAGACGTCTTGGTTTTTGGGGTTTTCTATAATTGGCCAAGCATAGCAGTGCCGAGAGGATGCGTCTAACTAAAAGAGGACAAACCCTTTCTATTGTAGAAAATCTCTAGAAACATCTTCAATTATGATTCATTATAGTTTGTAAAAAAGGCATGACTGTTTCTTTCCAAATTGAAATAAGGTCAAAAGATGCTTAGTTCCTTGGTTTTATAATCAACAAAACTAAACAGAGCCGAAGGATGAGTCTAACAAAATGAAGATAATCTTTTTCTGTTGTAGAAAGTCTTTTATGAATAAATAAATAAATAGCTTCGTTCTGGAAACCATTGATTTCTGATTATACAAAGTTACATTATAACAATGACATCGAGCTCTTGAGTAAGAGATGACTAGACAAATATACTACATTTTACTAAACTTACTACATATATATAGTTCTATCTAGTCTTTGTATAGATTTGACTAGATTTATAGAACTGATTACAATTCACATATAATATTTTATTTTGTGTTTTCCACAGCTGGGCGGGTAACAGTAAAAAGTTATAATTTATATTAAAAGCTAGACTGGGATTTTTGTCTCTTTCCTAACTAAGGGAGGGAGTTTAAAATAATAATTTCTTTATCAGAAATTAAGTGGGTAAAAATTATAATAACTTAAAGTAGAAGAGTTTAAATATTTCCTTCCCTGTAATCGTAACTAGACTCCATAGATTTTTGGGCCATTAGGGTAAATTCCCATCCTGCTCATAAAGGTTGGTTATTTTCCCGCAAGAAACTTAAAGGCTGAGCTAACGAAAAACAGAACTGAGTTACAGACAAAAGTAAGAATATAATGCCCTCTTATCCCTAGCTAAATGTGTACATGGGCGTGTATACATTCTGATAGGTAGGCTCAAATTACTGACAAACAATACTTACACAATTTCCCCAAGGAGTTTCAGTGGAGGGAGGGTATCCCACAGAGGTTGAATCCCTACTGACTTCCACGAGGCGGCGTGGTGATCCATAGCCACTACACTCTCTGTTTTGTAGGTTTTTGAAAACAGAGAAGTGTTGAATCTCCTATAGGTAAAGTAACTTCATATCTAAAAGTCATGGGATTGATCAATCTATTTTAGGGTCAGAATCTGAATTTATTTCATAGAAATCGTAGAACTATATTATTCCTCAATTTTGAATTCTTTATCAGATGCTCTACAAGCAATCACACATTCACTAACACTAAACGTACTAAGTATAGAGCGATAGAAATGAATATATTCTAATACTTTTCTTTTCTTTTCATGTTCAACTTCCCTGAGCAACTGGTCGTGTAATTTAAGAGAGAGAGAGAGAGGCGTCGACTCTTTGCGGGAAAACTAATATTTTATTTTATTCAAGAATTTAATGATTTCGGAGTAAATTAGCTGTTATTTTGGTATGCAATTAGAATTCCTTAGATTAATTTAATAAAGCTGAAAAATTGTATTATTCTACGGTTTCTGCGAACACAACGAAGGTCCTTACTAGACGAATCACGAGCCATATTTTAATATTATTTTCATGTTTAGTTAGTTTATTACATTAAAAGATTATAAAGTTTCAGTTTTCTATTTGTTTATAATTTTAAATCCTTAGATTAAGATTCTTATTTCATTCCAATATTGGTTAGTATAATAGGTTAGGCAGGTCGTTACAGATCCTATTAGGAAAAGGGACGATAGTTAAAATTTTATGGCAACCCTAATTGCGTATAACAGGGACTTTTTTATTCAAAATCTGAATTTTAGAATTCTTCAACTGAGATTATTATTTAAGTTTTTTTTTTTTTTTCCTTTACCGTTTGAAGCTGGCGGCAATCAACAATACGCACATAACTTCGAAAAGACAGAGGTGCGTGCCGTGGGATTCGAACCCAGGACCTGCGGATCGCAAGTCAGACGGTCTCACCACTAGGCTACCGGAAACTTATTAGAACTTATTGGTTAGAGCACCGATATACATTTATAATTATTTACGTAGTAAAACATAAAATAAAGCTTATTTTAAGCAAAATATTTCTGTCAAATATATGTAAGATGGGTACCTTACTATCAATTAAAACTATGTAGAAATTATTTAGTTACCTATCTAGTTAATAACGATTTATTTAATGCATTGTGTATTTGAGTATGTAGCTACCCATATCATTATCCTAAGAATCTTTATATATAAAGAAGTTACGTATATCTAATTTGAGAAATTGCTTACATTAAAAAGACTTACAATATGCATGATTATGGAGTAATAGGAATAAAGGCTTTTTACCTTATTACTTTTACTTTACATTTATGTAAAGTTAAAAATAATGTATATATCTAAGTGATGATCCTAAAATTCAATATTTACAATCATCATCATCATCATCATCTCAGCCATAAAAGTCCACTGCTGGACATAGGCCTCCCCTATAGATTTCCAAAAAGACCGATTGGAAGCGGCTTGCATCTAGCGTCTTCCTGCCACTTGTATGACACGCGCTTATCACTCAAATATACTTAAACTGAGTTATTATTGTATATTTTTATTTAATTATTAATTTAATTCAGTTCATTTGCA
This sequence comes from Lycia hirtaria, assembly GCA_947563715.1. Classification (NCBI taxonomy): domain Eukaryota; kingdom Metazoa; phylum Arthropoda; class Insecta; order Lepidoptera; family Geometridae; genus Lycia; species Lycia hirtaria. Next base: position 40,784,587 of record OX387377.1, on the reverse strand, counting down.
ATTAATTGTTTATTTGAAATTTACGGTTAATTTAATTTTAGAATATTTAATGTGGTAATAATTTATTTCTCAACGATAATATAATTTAATTTAATTTTTAAATCTAATGCTATTTATTTAATATGAATTTAAACGTCCGGAATAACATCATTTCATTTTATTTCATTTCATTAGCTGCATTGTGATATTGTATTTGGACGTAGTTATTCATTTCACTGCTTTCCGGAACATTTGACTGAACTAGAGCGCGTTACTAAATCATAAATGATAGATTTTTTGCGAGTCCATCGTCTATCAGCGTTCTATCCACTGTAAGTGTTGGAAACGAGCCAAACCCGCAGTTTGTGGTCAGCTTTATATCGTAGATATCATATTCAAACGGTTGTCTTCCAAAAACTAATTTTCTGGCTCAGCGTGCGGTATTGTGAAAGTGGTATATTTAGTGAATACTCGCAAAATATTTGGTTTTTATTAGGTTAATCAAGACGTACTCGAGGGTCATACTTTTTCCGATACGTTTTCTGTTTGAAACTATTATTATTACTCAGTTGTAAATTAATTAATGACCATATATATTTTTTCGTGATAAATATCTCGTTAATAATGATTACAATATAGTGAATAACCGCGATAGCTAAAAAAAGTTTTAGTAAATTGTTCTATGAGAAATTCTCTAAATGTTTCTAAAATAGTAAAAATATTATTTTTTTATTATATAGAACAAGTGAAAACGCTTTCAGCAAAATAATTAATGGTGGCATTTATGACTCTGGCTTATTAAGATAAAAAAATCGGCCAAGTGCGAGTCGGACTCGCGCACGAAGGGTTCCGTACTATCATCTATAATAGAAAATCGTATAAAATAACGAGAAATCAACGAAATTCCAAGTAGTAAATTGCAAACTTATGGGTAGGTTTTCGATACACACCCGGGCAGCATGACGACGCTCACGCGAATACGCGCGGCTATGGCAGATGGCTAGCTCCGTGATGTTACCTCCCCCGCTACCCGCGCGGCCGTTGCTTAGCAACCGCCTCGCGCTCGCGCCACCACCACACCGCGGCACGGCGCTCGCACCGCGTTTAAATGCACGGATTATTTTCATTTTGTGAATTTTATGTATTAGATTAGGTATTTATTTTTATAGTTAATATATTTCTAAATATTTACTTACAAATATTCAAGTTTCTACCTGTTAATTAAGATCGAGTAAAATTTGCTTAAAAATTACGTTTGTTGTATGGGAGCCCCCCTTTAATATTTACTTTATTGTTATTTAATTATTTATTTTGAAAGGTAATATACAAGTAAATATTCTGTGAAAATTTGAAGCGTCTAACTGCTACCGTTTTTAATATTGAGCAAAAAAATACGAAAAAAACACGTTTATTGTATGGGGACCCCCTTAATATTAATTTTTTTTTATTTTTAGTATTTGTTGTTATAGCGGCAACGAAAATACATCATTTGTGAAAATTTCAGTTTTCTAGCTATCACGGTTTATGAGATACAGCCTGGAGACAGACAGACAGACAGACAGCGAAGTCTTAGTAATAGGGTCCCGTTTTTACCCTTTGGGTACGGAACCCTAAAAAAGTACAAACATTAAACAGTTAGCAGCTAGATCTTTTCAACAGAGGGAGAAATAGACTAAAGGATGAACTGAAGTAATAGATCACCGTTTAGAATCTGTTCCTCAAACGAGAGAGAGATTGTAGTGCGTTTGTAGATACGGAACACCCCAATTAAATAAGGACCCACCGCAAATTTTCACCCCATTAAAACAGATACCGTTTTCCTTATTTTTCCATTTCTAAGGGATCATCCATTCATTATCTGAGTAAGCAGCGAGAAATTGCTAAATCTGCAATTTCGCAATCTTTCCGGTAGATCTCGAAGGTTGCGTCCCTCGAATAGTTTTTTCTCGAGTCACCCTGAATAGGTGTGAAAAGGTTTATCTTGTCAGCTGACCTAAAATACTTTGCGTTAAGAAGACACGTCCTGTGATTAATGGCTCCTCTGGAAGATAACAAAGGGCGGCCGACCGGGAATTTGAGCTGGAATGCCATACAATGATCATTTTTCAGTAGGAGAAAAACTGGATGACTACAATTTGACAATGGTAAGTTCGTGGTTTGAATAATTATTATTTATTTATTTAACAACACAAAACTTGCATTATACATATACTTATAAGGTACCTAAAAACTACAGTTAGTTTGTACTGGTACCTTCATTCGCAGCGCATGTGTGATGTAAATGTGTTCTAAAATGTACTTTTATAGACAATTTACGTATTCACGTAAAACACACACAGTTATTCCTCCCTTCATCGCATCGTATCGTCCTAAAATATGCGTACTATACATTATGCAGCAATGAAAAATATTTTTGAAAGCTAAGATTAATGACCGGACGCGTGAAGTACCTACGCGTCAAGCGCAAGCCTATTTCTGAATAAAAAAAGAGTTTCAGTGCTAAACTTTCTGATTTCATTTCTATTGCACCATTTTATTTGGTGTACCAAATTTTAATGCGATCAGATCAGTGAAATAATGTTTTAGTCATTATCGTAATGGTTTCCAGAATAAGCAATAAGTACAAGTAAACCTGAATTATGTAAAAAAAAAATGTCCAGTATCAGACCGTAAAATATATGGTGTACCTAAGTTGATGTCTTATTTAATTTTCAAATTAAAAGGGAGTAAAAAAAAATACAAATAAAATTCACAATAAATTATTGTAAGATTAGATACATACTTTTAATTAATATGTATGATTATTTCAGCACAATAACCTACTCCAGGCTTTCGGGAATTCGCAATTTAATTTAATTTTGTACAATTTGCCTGGAAATTAAAAAATATCTTATTAGTATTTTGTGTTAAATGACAAAAATCATGTCCTAACAAGTATACGTTTAGAAAACTCAAAAAGAAAAACAAAAAAATTAAGGCTGGACCGATTTTGATGAGAACTAAGAACACTTTCGATGAAATCGTCCTTAAAACAAAAAAAAACTAGATCAATATCGGTCCATGCGTTTCAGAGCTACGATGCCATGGACAGACAGACAGATACACAAATACACACGTCAGACTTATAACACCTCTCTTTTTAGGTCGAGGGCTAAAAATCAGTAATGTTAAATACAAATACAAATACAAATAACTTATTTGCACAAATACAAAACACTATGTACCCCACACTAAGAAAACCAGTATCGCGGGCGTCCTATTTGACGATAACACTGATGGCAAACTTAAGATAGAAAAAAAAAACTAATTACATGTACATAAAATGCATGCAAACATCTGCCTGAAACTGGAGATTGTTTGAAATATCCATAAGCTTTGTTGCCTATGGATATTTTAAATAATCTCCAATCAATCAGTTTTTAAATTTTTCTATTCCTACTTATTGTTATGTTTATTTAAATAAAACGTTTATTATAATAGGAATGTCAATTTAGGACAAACATAATTAATTTAATTTAATTTTTGTGAAAATGAATTTAAGTTTATAATAAAAAATTAGTAACTAGTAAATAAAATCGCATATTGGTAAATAATTACCAATATGCGATTTCAATTTTTAATCATAAATTTAAACGTCATTTTCAAACTTATCTTGCACCTGGTATCCAGACTAATGTTAGCGCTAAGCAAGATTAACTGTTATATTGTGATCTAGTCCTAAACTAATTATTTATTAATTTTAGCTTAAAGGTATTATTGAGATTAAATTTAGGTAAATACCTTAAGGTTTTAAGATATTACCACCCCGATACAATTAAAACTATTCTCAAGACATTTATCGGAGTTAATTAGTTTTTTAAGAAACCTAAAAGTTTTCAAAGAGAATAAGTATATAATTTTTAAGCAAACTTATCTAGAAAATATAAATTTATATTATACTATCGGACAATATATACGCGAATTAACTGCTTAGCTCGATAGAAAACAATATAATGTGGTCAATTCACAAAATACCACTATACTAATTAAATTTCTTAAAATCATCATCATTTTAGATATTTTACCTTTGTTTTTTTTTTGTTTTGTAATATTCAAAAGCACGTAGCACGAACTGATGGTCGATGGGGCCGAAAGGTTCTCGAGTGGAGACCACGTACCGGCAAGCGCAGTGTAGGAAGACCAGCTACGAGATGGACAGGTGACCTCATACAAGTGGCGGGAAGACGCTGGATGCAAGCCGCTTCCAATCGGTCTTTTTGGAAATCCATGGGGAAGGCCTATGTCCAGCAGTGGACTTCTTATGGCTGAGATGATGATGATGAATATACAAAAGAACAAAAGATGTTTGTTTTGCTGTACCAAATAATTTCTTAGTTAAAAAATTAAAAATTTACACCGATAGTATACGCCGAGTTGCTAACGTCAAAATTGGCAGAGTTCGAGTTGCTAACATTGACTTTGATATTTCTTAGTGAGTCTGGAATATATAACAATTGTAACCTATATTTATTTAACCTTATTGTAATTTTAAGGTTTCATTTTAATAATACTTTAGTATTCTTTCACGATATAATTTTGTACCCATCGCCGTGGAGACCATGAGCAGCTGGGGCGCTGAAGCCAAAAGCTTGGTTTTGGAGTTGGGGCAGCGGATAAGGGAGACGTGTGACGACCCTCGCTCCGGATTTTACCTGATGCAAAGGCTGTCCATCGCCATTCAACGAGATAATGCGGCGAGTGTCATGGGCACCTTTGCGTCGGGTACAGTCAGGGATGGGCTTTTTGAACTATAATAATTAAACTGTAAGATTTATAAATTTATATAAGTTTGTTATAATGATGATGATTCTTTACTAAATTAATTAAGTTTTTTTTAGTAAACTTTGATAGTATATATATTATAATAGATCTCGTATATGATAGATATTTTTATTATGAACATTAGAGAAGCCAATGGCATCTGAAACACAGTTTTCTGACTAGTTCGGAGCTATTGGAGTCAATAAATTTTGTATATCTACTTACTTTCTTAGACCAAATAAAGTAATTTGTATTTGTATGTTCGAAAAGGTTTCTTGAAACACTGTAGCGCTCAGTTTTAAGTCCACGGCCTTGCTCGAGTTTGAATATTGACTTACTCGATCGCGTTCAAGTAACCTCCTTCTTTTTGAAGTCGGTGAAAACCACAGACATAGGTGAAAAGCTAAACAACCGACTTCAAGATGCGCAATTTTATTTTAAAAACCAAACTACTAAACCGATTTTGATGAAGTTTTTATGGAACCAATCTGAAAGCATATCCTTTAAAAAAAAACCTAATTGGAATTAAATAAAAATGTCGGAGCTATGCGGAAACAAACTTATAGAAATACAACCGAATTTAGAATCTGTCTTGAAGTCGGTAAAAAATGAACAACTTTACTCAAACAATAGAAATGAAAGTTTGCTTTGAAAATATTTATTAAATACCTTTCATTTAGGTTCTTCGCGAAAATTTCGGTGAATTCGAGCCTAATGATGCTGAAACCTTGAGAACGTTTGTCAAAGGTTTGCAAATGAACGGACTATAACAAAATGCTAAGTTACGTTTGAAATGGATTACAAAGGATCCGCAAAGTCATTTTCACGCAGTTACTCAAGTGACCAGGCCTCTTAAGTCACAGACATTAATTTTAAGTGAAGGTCAGTAAACGCTTTTGACTATGTTAGGAGTTTGGAGGAAATTATAAGGTTTGAAGCGACTTGCTAACTTATGTAGGTGCCTAGGGGACCTAAAAGCTAGCTGACTACCTATAGTGTCTATGTGTTTCATCATTTTTACTAGATTTTATTATTTTAAACAATTCTAATAACTCTAATAATGTTTTTTTTTATTATCATTAGTTTATTAATAGTATATTTTTTTTAAAGATTGCTCTGCTACAAAAAATTCAACTTGTTTGCTTGTGTTTTGATTTCAATGGTTTTGTTTTTAAAAAGAATAGCAGGTATTATCCCACTTCGATATCTCCAACTACATATATAATGCCACATAATATAGGTAGGTATGTGTACTTGATATACGGTTAATAATTTTTAATATAACAAACCTAATTTGAAGAAGCATTAAATACATAAAAACCCATTATCACAAAATTTGTCATATCGCATTAAATCACCCCAATTGCTTTGAACGCTCCTAAACAAGCATAAAGCAGACCCTTTATTTAATAATGTTTCCATCGGTGGCTACAGGGAACTCTATAAATTCACCAATATTCAATTAACTCCCTTTAATAATAACCTCGTTAGGGAATGAAGCGCCGACGGTGGCGGCGTCTTATTACACTCACTCACTGAAGTGATAATGAACAAGATGTCTGCAGCCATTTCCTGCATAGAGACTTGTCCCACCGTCGAAGCGAATCGACAAGCTACTTTTTTTTTAAATATATAACTGATGTAGATAAAACATAAAAAATGGGGTAAACCGATTTCGGTGAAACATAGCTAAGAACACTCTGGATGAAATCTTCTTTCAAGCAAAAAAAATCAAAATCGGTCCATCCGTTGGAGAACTACGATGCCATAGACAAACGCATAGATACACAGATTCACATGTCAAGCTTATAACATCTCTCTTTTTGGGTCGGGGGTTAAAGGGTGATGAATAGTGGTGTACGAATAATTGACTCTTTAAGTACCTATATACTCGTACAAGTATAAGTTTATACAACTCAAAAACCCCCGAGAATAAAAATAAAACCGGCCAAGTGCGAGTCGAACTCGCGCACAAATGGTTCCGTACCATTTATAACTTACGAAATTTGGCACACAAGTTTAAAAGCTGGTATAGACTAACATATACAAAAAATGTGCAATTCTGACAATATTACAAACATACTGGCCTTGTGGCTCAGTCGGTAGTGTGTTTACGTCTACCTGCTGAACTGAAAGGTCGTGGGTTCGATCCCCACCCAGGGCAAACATTTGTGTGATGAGCATGGATGTTTGTTCTGTGTCTGGGTGTTTCTATGTATCATATGTATATATTTACAACAAAAAAAAGTATATATGTATTCTATCAGCCATCTAGTTCCATAGTACAAGCTTTGCTTAGTTTGAGCTAGAAGGTGTTGTGTGAAATGTCCACAAATATTTATATATTTATTTATATATATACAGGTCGAATTGATAACCTCCTTTTTTTGGAAGTCGGTTAATCAGGTATTTTTTTAGGTATATACATTTTTGAAATGAAATTGAAATTGAGATTTGAAATTTGAAATTTTTAAGGCTATAGTAAATAGATATATTCTAAATCTACGTGCTTATTATTATTATTCCAAAAAATGATACTTGCGCAGTTGGGTAAAAATGTGTGAAAACGTTAGTTTATGTTTAATCATGTTTAGTCGTTAAGTAACTAATTCAGTTTGACTTAATACATAAGCAAGATACTATTTTAGAAAAATGGGATGCTTAGAGAACCATTTTCTAACAAGAAATGCTTGTTTTAGAATTTAAAATAATGCTCCCAGTGCAATATATTTTTGTTTTACGATTCTAATCGTTAACGGTGTCAAATATATTTTGTCGTCAGGAAAATACAATAAAAATAGAATATTGTTCCTTCACCCGCTTTTCTCATTATTTGTGTCTTATGATTTATTTCATTTTTAACAATTTTGAGTAAGCTTTTATTAAAATAAATAAATCATGAGTTACAATAGAATCCCTCGGTTATAAATCTAAGAACCAGGTAAAATTTGTCTTCTCGCTAGTCAACTCGTAATATCGGTATTCGTGCCTGCTCTATAACCTTTTGCGTTTTTACCAGGATTTTCCAGACTTTTCTGAATTTTTCAATGTTTTGGGCAACTTTCTCTTTTTTTGGGGTTTCGTAGTCAACAGAGATACCTTACAGTTTCACCATGCCCGTCTCTCTGTCCGTATGCTGTTTAGTTCAAAGACATTTTAGTAGTAGAAAGTTGTAATATAATTATTACTTAGATAAAATAAATTCTTGAATTATTTTTTTAAGATTTTATTTTCTTTAGGGTAATATTAGGTTTCAAGTTTTCTAGGGTAATATTAGTAAACATGTAAAGTGGGGATGATTCTTTCTTCATCTACCCCATGGTGTGGGATGTCGTCCGATAAGTTATTAAAATAATTGTAGATGTGCGAAGACAATTTTTTATTTCAGGGATCTGTTGGCGATATTATTATGATTTCTAAAGTTTTTTTTTGTTACATAATGAAATTAAAACGAAATTATCTGTGAGGAAAAATATCAGAGTTACTTAGGCTTTATAATATAACCTTACAATTTTATGTGGCTGGACAATATTTTGGCTGGTTTTAATTAAATCAAATAAATCAATGTTATCAAATCTTTCTCAAGTAAACACTTTCAATGAATTGCCAAAATCTCGGCACTCTTTGCGAAATATCGCAAAGAGTGCTTCACAACAAACAAAGATTAGTAAACTCAAAAACCCCCGACAAAAAAAAAGGTTGAACTGATTTTGATGAAACATAGCTAAGAACACTCTCGACAAAATCCTCTTTCAAACAAAAAAAAACTAGATCAATATTGGTCCATCCGTTTGTGAACTACAATGCCATAGATAGACACACAAATACACAGATACACACGTCAAATGTATAACGGGTTAAAAAAGGACGTGGTTTTTCTTGAGCCCGCGGAATCAGTGAGCTGCGGGCTCAGTTGAGCATCGGATCAAAATGTCAAGTATCTACCTCAATAATAATACAAATGCATAAGTTTGTGAGATTATGTGTTTCGTGTTCGAATGGCTGAACGCAATTAAATAAAATTTGGGACAGAGAGACTACGTTTTATTTTAGTATACACGCTATACTAAAATAAAACGTAGCTTATTTTTATCTCAAAATAATAAGTAATGGCTATAAAATTCTCCGTAGTGATAATGCTACAAAATAATCTAAATGTACAGACGCTAATATCCATTGTCCTTTGCATTACCACAGAATTCGTGGCCCTATTGACGCAACTCTTTGTGTGTTATATTATATTCACCAATCCTTACATAACCAACAAGACAGCTGCAATTTGCTGATGCAAAACAAATATTGGTCAAGGATCAACATACAAATAGTTATATTCTCTGATTTCGGTCTGTTGTTGAAGACCGAAGTAAGTAAATAAACAGACAACATGTGTCTCGTGCAGAAAGAGAATTTTATATTTATAGAGCAATATCATATAGGACTCATATTGTTTTAGTTTAGCTTTGTAAATTATGAAATATCTTCTCGGGTACCTATATATCATTTTGTATTTGTTGGGCTATCTGCAACCCGACTAGTGAAATACCGAATATCATTTCCTTTAAAACGATTTTTATGGTTCCGTACCTCAAAAGGAAAAACGGAACCCTTATAGGATCACTTTGTTGTCCATCTGTCCGTCTGTCTGTATGTCTGTCTGTCCGTCCGTCCGGGTGTCAAGACCTTTATCTCGGGAACGCGTTAACGTATCGTGTTGAAATTAAAACCATATACGCAAATCCATAGAGAAAGAAAAATAAAATTTCTCAGTTTTGGTAAAAAAATGTTACAGCCGAATATGTCGTAAAAATACATATTTCGGCACTCACAAGGGAATCAAACCCTATGGGGTACTTCCCGTTAACCTAGAACTATGAAATTTGGCAGGAAGCATTGTGTTAGAGTACACATATAGGAAAAAAACTGAAAACTGGACATTTTTAATTTAATCACAAAAAATTGTGTCTTTATGCAAGGAATGAGGGGCCAAATTTTAAAGTGTATTAACCATATCATGTCCCCACATGAACCCCTACCCATGTCATACCCCTATCATATGAAAGAGCTTCATTAGCAAAAGCTAAAACAGGTTTTAAATATTTTTACGATGTATATTTTTCGGTATATGTAGGAAAATATGATTTTCCTCTTTTATCTATTAGTTTGTACGGAACCCTCAGTGGGCGAGTCTGACTCGCACTTGTCCGGTTTTTTTTCGAAAGTCACTTTATCAAAATCCCGAAAGCTAATTTGACAATTCGTCTCATAACCGAATCTTTTTAATACGAAATAATATGTATGTGTATAGGTAAAAAGAAACCTAACGAACCTAAACTAATAATTGATCTAACGGATAACGGAACTTTTGTAAATAAGATGATTTCTGGATATATTAATACAGAAACATAACGTTGGGTTTCTAATTATTCTAGATTAATAATTGACCGAGCAAATGAAACTGTTGGCTGAAACTTGTGGAATCAGAAACTTGTGTACTATGTAATCAAGCAGTTATATGAGACGGATTCGGACAAGTAGGTTTCAAGCAAATGAATTTCGGATTACTGATAGGTTAGTCTACTGCCCATTTCTAAATCCTTTTTTAGAATTGAGAATCGATTTTTTCTGCTAAATGTTATCAAAATCAGCTGACAAATGGCCTCTTCTCTTTTAAGGCATCATCATCTTGTATCACGACAACCTCTTAACAGATTTTGGTTATCTTTTTGTTTAAAATTGAGTACCAAACCTGTTTATCAAATATTATCAAAATCGACCAGGAAATGGAGACATCCTTCCTTTTTGGGGAAAATAACTAAATTCGTGTGGCAAGAAGACGCTGGATGCAGGCCGCTTCCAACCGGTCTTTTTGGAAAACCATGGGGGAGTCCTATGTCCAGCAGTGGACTTCTTCTGGCTGAGATAACGATGATGATGAGTCAAAATCACAGACGATAAAAAAATCTATCAAATTTAAAAACCTGTATACCAAGTTTCGTGAAGATTAGTTGAAAAATACGACTTGTAAGCGAATAAAAACAAACATCCGTACAGAAGAAAGAAAAAATATTTCTAGCTATAAATAATACAAAAATTCAGTTCGAAAGCGTGTTCATGTTGGTTGGCAGAAGTTGGTAACAGCTATAATCGCGTCTTGCTTACAAATATCAGTTACTGAAGACATGCTAGTTTACGAAAAATGCGTTGAAAATGGTTATGCAATGCCAAAATACTAATGCATCCACGTCAGACTGCAGCCGCCGTTTAGCTGAAAACTCTCCAAGTTGATCGTCTACAATGTAATATTTATGTAGTAAGCCCCTGCATTAAAGTAATAAAGTAGTAAAATTGAAAAACAACAACCTGTAATGTAGTCATTAAATAAAACTCTATCTCACCACCGCTAAGGCTTAACTTATATGCTTCTTCTTTAGAGACAGCTCAAAAATGTCAGACATCGGATGATTGGGACTTGAACTCGCGTGTCCCGATCTGTACTTTTGAGCCTTTAGGCGCGTCGCTCACTGATAAATCGAGGCGCGGTCGCGGCGGCGTCGCGGCACAGTCGAGGCGTGATGTTTATGTTAGAGTCCAGGCGCGGGCGGCTATGCTTCCTTCACACATTACAGTGTAAACACGTCTACGCACGAAACAAAATAACAAAATGGCGGTGGAGTCGCGGCGCGGTCGCGCACTGCACCCCTGCCGCGACGCCGCCGCGACCGCGCCTCGACTCCACGTCGCCTGCGACGCGACTAGTGTGTGGGCGCACTGCCATTTGAACCAGAAGGAAACGTAGAAGCGGCGCGCCGCTTATGCGCCCGTGCCTCGACGCTGCCTCGACTTCAGCTCGTGTGGGCGACGCGCCTTACGATTTTGGCCACGTAGGTGATACGTGGGATGGTTGAAACTTTCGTACAGTTTTTTTTTTGGTTAAGCCATCCGTACACACGCTTCAAATTAATATTCCTTCTTGCATTCTTCCATTCATTATTTGTCAATACCTAGATATTTTCTCAAAATAACTGAAAATTATATATATCCTTAACTCATTTTCTTGTTTGTTTTAAAAATAGCATTGTAAAGCCTACTTACACCAAGCCTGACTCAATTAACACGCTCACTCGCATCCGCCCACGTAACTTCAGTAATTGGTGCGGACGGGCCCATATCCAGTAATGCCGTTAGGACTCCTCACGTGTGTATAATGCCCTTAGATGTTTGTGACGACTTTTCTGATTGTCTCCGTATGGGCTAAAACAGTACTTAGGGCGTGTGTACTCTCACAATATTATACTCTGTGAACTTTATAAGGTCCAGACAGTCTGTTGTTTGTGACAATAAATTATGAAAATATTTTTGTATTTACAACTCGTTACTAACTAACTAACTAACTAAAATTCCATATCCTCCCAAAATATGTCAATGTAGTTGAAACTTACTAATTCAACTTGCAAAGATATACACAAACAAGTATAAAGGTACATAAAAAAAAAACAATATACCCGACCGCAGAAAGGCAGGTTTTCAGGTTTTCAGGACTTACGATTTCGTTACGCTTGATACGCTTTTAAGTTATAATTAAAATTTTTGTGAGAAAGTATGCGTAAAATTGTTGTAAAAGATTATAAATGCGCATTCTTTAGAATCATATTTGGTAGTAAAATTATTACGAAATAGTTCGTTAGAGGTTACGAAAATACGTATTTTTTTTATTTTTGCCAAAGATGTATTATTATTATTACAAATAAGTGCTTACTTAAAAAAACTTTTTTTTTTTTTAGTTTTGGTTTTATTGAAAATAAAGATAATGATGTAGGTAATGTATTTAGTGTATTTTACTAGAAAAACCCTTTCATTTGATTCCCATATTGTGGGGGTTGTGTTAAATTATGAAATCCGCCATTTTGTGGCGGTGGCCATCTTGGATTTACAATAATACAGAATATACTAAATGGTATTGTCATCAGGACTAAAGGTGTATACCTACCAAATTTCAGATCGATCCGTCTACTGCAAGGGGGTAAAATTTCAATTACTAAATTTGACCCAATCAAATAAACAGACCAAACCAAGCTAAAGAAAACCATATAATAAAATATTAATTATTTTTATTTATTTAAAAACAAGCTTTTAAAAGGAAGAAAATAAATTTTGAATGCAATCAAACCCACCAATATTATATATTAAATTATAAAATTTATATTGATATAAATAAAAGCTTGTCGCGAGATTTCACATAACATCGTACCTATCTACTAAGTAATATTTAATTCCAACAAAAGACTTAGACGCGTTCTTATCATTTGCTTAGAATTAAAGTTTGTTTGTTCTTTTGAAAAATATATATAAATATGTTTATGTTTCTGCGTAATGCGTGGACAAACATACAAATATACAAATAAACAAATACATACACTCATGAAATTTAGCACACATGTTTAGAAGCTGGTATACACTAGCATATACAAAAATTGTGCAATTCTGACAATATTACAAACATACAGGTCGAATTGATAACCTCCTTTTTTTTGAAGTCGGTAAAAATGGCAAAACTGTTGTTACTCATTTGCGTAAAAAATATATACCTACCATCAATACGGACCATGTTTATTAACCGTCTTTTTAATCTTATCTACAAGTATATAATCCCTTAGAAACCCATTCAAAACATAATTTAACCCCAAATGGACCAAAACGTACAATTTACACCATCTAATATTTCAGAAGATAACCCAAAACAAAAAGTAAATCACTCGCTGCCCGCACAAACGGAATACTTTTAATTACACGAACCCCGACCCTGCTTCGATTGAAAATGTTAATAGATTATAGTCTATAAATATACGTGTAACAATGTGTGCTTTAGTACAGTTTCCTCGAAACGGTTCAGTACGGTTTAGTATGGTTCCGTATCTCAAAAAGAAAAAACGGAACCCTTATAGGATCTGTCCGTCTGTCCGTCTGTCAAGACCTGTATCTCGAGAACGCGTAAAGGTATCGAGTTGAAATTAAAACCATATACGCTGATCCATAGTCTCTTGCTGCTGAAAGAAAAATCAAATTTCTCAATTTTCATTAAAAAATGTTACAGCCGAATATGTCGTTATTTTGACACTCGCAAGGGTATCAACACCTATGGAGTACTTTCCGTTGACCTATAACTGTGAAATTTGGCATGAAACATTGTCGTATAGTGTCTGGGTGTTTCTATGTATCATATGTATATATTTACAACAAAAAAATAGTATATAAGTATTCTATCAACCATCTAGTTTCATAGTACAAGCTTTGCTTAGTTTGGGTTAGATGATGTTGTGTGAAATGTCCCAAATATATATTTATTTATAAAAAGGTAAAAATCCAAAAATTGTACATTTTTAATTTAATCACAAACAAATCGGGTATTTATGCAAGGAAGAAGAGTCCAAATTTTAAAGTGCTGTAAGCGTATATGTGGGGTATCATATGAAAGTGCAGTAAGAGCTTCATTAGCACAAGAGAAAATAAAAAAAAAAAAAACATTTCTCCCTTTTATTTACTAGTTTGTAGGAAACCCATGGTGGGCGAGTTTGAATTCGCACTTGTCCGGTTTTTTTCCTATATTGCTATCTCTTTTTAACTCGCGTGATGTGCCATAGAATCTGACATTTCACTTCTAAGCTTGTGTTTGAAGGTATAAAATAAGAATTAAATCCATGATCTTGATTGACCCATCACGTTGCACTTCAACCTCTCAAATACTAAAACAATGCAATGCGCTCGTCACGTGCGATATTAGATGTTAGAGTCTCATTGTGCCCAGAAATTTTGCTGGAATAATTGCACCCGAAATTCAGTAATGCTTGCATATTGCTGCTTTGAGGTTGAATATAACGCAACTCTTGAAAAGTTGAGGAGATCGTTAAAGATGCATAAAATAGAAACGCACATTCATAAAGTTTTATTTACTTTCCAAATAGTATTAAAGATTTTCAGTAAAAAGTACTTTTGACCAACCTGTTCACTCAAAGTACTTTTGCATGTTTGTTTTTCATTCAATAATACTTTTGACTTGTTAAAAGTTTTGACTGTAATACATATAAAATAATATATAATTCACTTTATATCTTATTTCAATATATTCAAGTCAATTTCAACAATCTAGAGTAAATAACAAACACGATACCAAGCCGTCTTCATCCATTAATGTCAGTCCTCACAATAGGAGTCTTCTCGACCTTTCCTTGACTTAATCATGAAAATAAACAAACAATGAAGTCACGTATAAAATCACCATTTCCTATTGAATTTATTGAATAGATTTAAGGATAAGAGAGTTAACTTATTATCGTATCTCATCAAATTGTTGAAAGGGTACTGTAATTAGAAATTGAGTTAACGGAGTTACCATTTATTAAGTTACAATTTTGATGAGTAAAGCTTGATTTCGTGTATATTATGCCAAAATACATATCACGTTTACATTTTATTTTGAACTTTTTTTTTCTTGTAAAAGCCAATATAGGGTATTTTTTTACTATTGGCAGATAACACGTCGGCACTTTACGTTTAAAATAGACTTTAGGTATATCCACTGACCAAAAGTGTGTCAAGTAAAGACTTGAGACATACTTATGATTGTATTCCGAATGTATTCTGTTTTACTATTATTCATCAAGAAGGCTAAAATATTGGTACAATGCATTTTGAATAATGAAGATACATATTTTAAAACTCGAAAGAAATTTCATGGATATTGTACCTACCTGCTGCAAAAATGTGGAATACATTTCTTGAGTGTATCTTCAGTGGTAGATACAATCTAATAATAAATCAATCGATTTGGGTAGAACATTTTTGGTTATATTCTGAGGTAGATAATTTTTTACTGATTATTTATTCTTACATCGTAGTTTCACACGTTTTAGAAGAACTTAAAATAAAATTTAAACTTTAACTTACTTCTTTTATTTTGTTTTCATATCCACAATTATCACGTCAAAAGTATTTCGCGTTATCAAAATCTCTTCGTTTCCAATTCTATTTTGCACAGTACAAACTTTTCGTAAAATTTTATTGGCTGCCGCACGAAACAATTGCTGGAAATGTAATATTCAGTATTTTTATTCAAATTTTAAAATATGTCTGATATTGTTTCCTGCAAAGACTTATAATAGGGCGAATTCTGTGGTTTCCTGCTAGGTAACGGCTGGTTGGCACTTTGTTTCTTACGAATAAAACTGTTCCTGATCGGAATGGAGTATTTGATCGGGAGTAGTTTCCACATAATAAATAGTTAGTTGATAAAAGGCACGGACCCTGGAGTCTGTGGAGAATAAATTTGTAAAAAAAAAAACAATAGTATGAATAGTAGATATGATAACGGAATGCACATGAATAGTTACTTCAAGCAGACGCCAGATGTGTAAGCGATAAAACTACATAGTAGGTATGTTGATCAGCTCTGTTTTTTTTAAGCTGTCTCTCTGCTTGGCGCAAACTATCTTCTCAATGTGAAAAGGCTTAAGCCGTAGTCCCCTACGCTGGCCAAGTTCGAGTTGGTATCTTTCATATACCTTCAAGACCGTTTTTAAGAAAGCCACGAATATACCTCAGCGGATTTTGAAATGTTTGTTTTTAAATATAAAACACTCTATTTACCCTCTGTCTTTCATGTGAAACAGGTTGTTTAAATATGGTTTTTCAGGAACATTAACCAATTAACTGTCATCTCCTGTAGACCTCGCCTCAATCAGACAGATCCGATGCCTTTGACAACCAATTATCGTCTCGTCGAACCATTGTACTGCTATGAATGGACCACTAATCTGATTATACCAAAACTTTACAAGGCTTTGCTTCTGTCGATGGGTATGCCGCTTACCGCGTACCTCTATTGCAATAAAATCTCTTTGAAATTATAGTTTAAAGGTTTTATAGTGAAATAAAAGAGGAAATATTGTTTAGCAAGCTACGGGAACTGTTTATTGACATGGTGACAGTTATAGGGCTTGTTTCGTGTCACGACAGACATTGTGCGATGCATTGGGCGGTGCGTTGAGCGCTCTAATCAAACATGATGTGATTTATGACAACTTTCATAGAGAATCGTATCCATCTTTCCATTTTATGAAAATAAAATATGGTTGCTATTTCAATCGTTAAATAATGCCGCAAAAATGACAAATGTCAATGGCTTCTTCTTCTTCTTTTTTGTGAAATGTCCACAAATATTTATTTATTTTTCCCTAGACCTTGTCCCATTTACTTGAGTTCGATCCTCCTTGTACTTTTTTCCGTTAACATAATTTTGTGCTATATCAGATATATATTATTATATGAGCATCTTTTACGTCATGCTGGTTTGTCGACAACAAACCGGCGATGGTCATCCACGGGTACATTCTTATGTTGATATATTAAGAGCGAGTTTTACATATGATGATCAAGACGCCTTTGGTTATTTAATAGGTCCAATAGCACGAACGCCTTTGCATGAAAGCTGCTATTGAATTTGCCGAAAAAGATCTATAGCCGAGTATCCAGCTCGAAATAGCACGACCGCAATCTCACGCATCAATTTCCCACCCGCATACCGCGCCACCTATCGGTTACCCTCCAAATAGGTGAGTATTTTTGCGACACGTTCATTTGGTCGGTTTATCAACGCCAGATAGCAGTGACGGCCCACAATGGATGCGATGTTAATTGCCTGTCACGGCCAACCGGCGACATTTGTTGGCTCCCGCGTCCACCCTTGCGGGGCTGAACAGCTTCATTGGGGAAACTCATTAACATTGAAGTAAGGTTACTTTGAATTAAATTAAAAACAATCAGAAATCGACCTTAAAATTGGGGACAGTAATTAAAATTATGTTCAACGTCCAACATCGAAACACAAACATAATTTCGAAATAATCTAAAAAAAAAACTGGAGATTTATTATGAATTCGGAAGTACTTGCCGAGGCCTGAGAAGAATGGAAGGAATTGGAGGAGACCTTTGCTACCTTTTAGGTACAAGTGAAATAAAAAGTGCTTACTATGCATAAATGTAAGCTCAATTATGTTAGCACTTTCCGTTAGGGATTTCTAGTGACAATCTCCCGATGGAGCCGGGACATTTTCATTATCATGTGTGACGGAAGATACTTAAAACAACAAAGCTATTGAGCTCCAATTCAATTATCTTATAAATTTCCATCATAAAGTTTAATCTCTATATCCCAGTTCCATCAAATCATCTCCATATCCATAATATTGCATTGTCATCTGATCTAATAAATCTTATCGGAAACCGGAATATGAGTTAAATTTAACTTACAAGTTGTAACAAACCGACAGACACCAGGACAGGTAAAACGAAAGAAAAGACAGGTAGATAGATAGATAAACGAAACACTTTATGTGTACCCTCATGCCATGTATCCTCATTTTTGTAACAAATAAATTATTTGTTTTGATTGTTTACGCCTTAGCTATACTTAACACCTGTTGCGGTTCGCCTGTTGTTTCACTGGCACGTAAATATTTTCTTATAGTTTTTCTTATAGATTACTTTACGAAAATATTTACGTGCCAGTGAAACAACAGGCGGACCTATCGCTAAACGCGATTTTATTCCAGGAAACATTGAAAAGAAGAAGTCTGTAATTATAAAAAAAAAACTTAACTTTTTTTTTAAAACAAGTACAAGATAATAAGTATCTATATTGAATTAAAAACAAAATACCCGACTACAGAAAAGTGGCTTTTGCAGCCTAACTTACAATTTCATTACGCCTGATACGCTGTTGAGTGCACTTTTTTGTGAGAAAATATGCGCACAATCGATGTAAAAGGTTATAAATGTGCATCCTTTAGAATAATTAAAAATAGTTATTTACTACGAAAAAATTCGTTAAAATAGCGTTTTTTTTTGCGAGTATTGTATTATCACTATTACAAAAAATAGTATAATTGAAGGGAGTGAAGACAACAAATTTAACCACACCTAGCATATAAAAATCAATTAAGCCATTTAGGCTGTAGCAGGTCATATAGAAACATACATGCATACCCACATGCATGCATAATATGCATACATACATACACTCGAAAACATAACCCTCCTTCATACGGAATCGGGTAAAAGTATTTTTTTTTATTTTTTTTTATTTTTTTTTTAACGTGTGCTACGGTTCCCTAATGTTAATTTAAGGATTGTATTACATTCCTTTTATCTACCTAATTATTGTTGTACTCAAATTGTTTTATTTAATTTAACCTACTTATTACATTCTTTACTATGCTATATATATATATATATACACATACCCATATATATACACATACATATAAATATGTGTGTATATATACATATTTACATTTGTCTTTACTGTAGTATATATATATTTGTTTACATGTTTTATAATACTTTACATCTAATGCGTATTTATGTACTAATACATTATGATACATTCTATATAATTTATATTTTACAGTTTGGTATATATGTATGTACATCTGTTAACATATTTGCCCCATTTTACAAAGCTACGTTTATAATAATTACTGACTTTCACTTAATTTACATTCATCATCATCTCAGCCATAAGAAGTCCACTGCTGGACATAGGCCTCCCCCATGGATTTCCAAAAAGACCGATTGGAAGCGGCTTGCATCCAGCGTCTTCCTGCCACTTGTATGAGGTCATCTGTCCATCTCGTGGCTGGTCTTCCTACGCTGCGCTTGCCGGTACGTGGTCTCCACTCGAGAACCTTTCGGCCCCATCGGCCATCAGTTCTACGTGCTATGTGCCCTGCCCACTGCCACTTCAACTTGCTAATCCGCTGTGCTATATCGGTGACTCCTGTACGTCTACGTATCTCTTCATTTCTGATTCGATCTCGTAGAGAGACTCCGAGCATAGCCCTCTCCATAGCTCGCTGCGCGACCTTGAGCTTCCTTATAAGGCCCATAGTTAGGGACCACGTTTCAGTGCCGTATGTCATCACTGGTAACACACACTGGTTGTAAACTTTCGACTTGAGGGACTGGGGTATATTGGATGAGAAGACGCTTTTAAGTTTCCCGAACGCTGCCCAGCCGAGTTGGATACGACGATTGACCTCCCTCGCAAAGTTGGACCTGCCTAATCGGACCGTTTGTCCTAGGTAGACGTATTCGTCAACAACTTCAAGAGTGGAGTTCCCCACAGATATTGGGGTGGGCACTACATGGGCGTTCGACATAACCTTCGTTTTGTCCATGTTCATTTTGAGGCCCACCCGTTGGGAAACTCTATTGAGGTCTTCGAGCATCGTACTGAGGTCTTCCATCGACTCTGCCATGACTACTATATCGTCGGCAAACCGAAGGTGAGTGATGTGCTCGCCGTTAATATTGATGCCGAGCCCTTTCCATTCCAGAAGCTTATAGGCATCTTCCAAACCGGCGGTAAACAGTTTCGGAGAGACAACGTCTCCCTGCCTCACGCCTCCGTTTACATTTACATTTGCCTAATTTACATTATACATCTTTAATTATAATTTTTGCTACGGTGTATATAAAGTCATTATATAGCCGAACAAATATTATTTATCGAGTTTTATTTCGCTTATTTACTAATTTACCTACTTCGATGCAGTAATCTATAAACGGTTCCATACTATCTTTGCTGGTAATTAATACATTCAGATTATTTACATCAATTTTGTTTCCTATCTTCTGTTCCAGATTGTATCTCTGTACCGCGTATACTGGACACTCTAACAGAACGTGAGGCACATCCTCGACTGATAAAAATCGACGGGTAAAAGTATTACATAGCCATGGGTGCTTCACATTATTTGAACGAAATCCAGAAGAAGTTTTTATAAGTAATTGCCTCAAATAAAAATAAGGCATGAATTTCGATTTATGTTATTCAAATCGAGTCTCAAAATAGGCAGTTAATTTCATGGTACGCTCGAGTTTGAGGTCACTAAGCAATTCCAGTTCTAAAAAAAAACAATTATTCGACCTGACAAGGCAGGATGGTAGGCCTCTTATTATATCTTCCTAATGAAAATTAAGAATGCATGATTTCATTGCGATGTCTTATTTCTAACATTAACTTTTATTAGAATTGAGAGTTAATGTGACAAAATAAGATCGCAAATTATTGGTTTCATATAAATTATTATACGTTCCTGTAAAAACAAAATCCTGACAACCAACAAACGGATAAATTAAATTGTATGCAAATTAAATGCTTAAAATAAGTAACAGTCACTCGCAAAACGAAGCTTCCGTACACATATGTATGACACAATAGGAACATTGACATCAGGGTTACTCAACAAATGTGTTATATATGTATGAATAATTATATTTTTTAACTTAACATATTTTCTACAGTAAGATTAGCCTGAAATGGTAGGCGTTTCAAATAAGTGGGTACTCAAGTGTTACAGACCTATTGTCTTTATCCAAAGAGATTTTAACACTACCGCTTACTTTATTTTATGTTTATATCATGTATATAACACCAGCTGTCATTGAAACGCTCACTTTCATTTTTCGTTTCTTTTTTTGTGGAATCAACAAGGTTTTATCTCGTACAATAATTTCCCATTCAATTCCCAAAAACGTGCTAAAAAAACTCATAGGCAACGATTCTCTTGTTCCTACATAACTCCAAAGGTTGGCGCACCGCCGCAAAGTGGCTTGCTTATCAGTTTTTTAATCGGATTCATTTCGGTGAGTGTGCATCTGCCCTGCATCATGTAATTCCCCCTCACCCTTTTTACTATCGGACAGTCAGAAACACGAAAAAGCGTCACCGTATCATGGTGAATATTCCAAAAACCCGAACGAAGCGCTTTCGTACGAACTGTAGTGAAATACGCTTCCTGAGTGGGTCTTTCCCGATAGCTATAATCTGGGTGTCTTTAAATCGCGAGTAAATTGGTTTCTTCTAGGTGAGCGCGCTACATCGTAGACCGCAACGTGTCGCTTAACATCAGGCAAGTTGACATTAAAAAAACTTAGATACATTTTCCCAAAAATAATATTTAAATACATATGCAAGATTGCTGTTTTTGGAAATTAAATAACATTTACAAATTGTTTAAATACTTTATTAATTTTGAAAGAACAACATGGAAACAAACAAATATCAAATCAATTTTATACTAAAACTAAAATTGTAAGCATACTATAGATATAGACGTTATTGGCAGAATAATAAACACAAGATAGACAAATTTGGTAAATAAATAAAAGTAATTAAAAAAAAAAAAACTACTTCAAACTGAAAAGAGGGAAATAACACGAAGACAATAATATATACTGGGCGTCTACCTAAGTAAGTACGTAAGCCAACTATTTTTGAGGTCGGTGTCAGGACCTAAGCTGTCATCAACTAAGTCCTATAGAGACACCGAATTTTTAATAGTATTTACTTTTTGAATTCGGTTAATAAAATATGCCAGACCTTTTCACATTATATGAGTAATAAACCTACCGAATTTCGTCCAAATCCGCCCAGTAGATTGTATAGCGTCGTTGATAATAAAAAGCTCATATCTTGAAAACTACTGAACTGATTTTGATAAAACTTACTCCTAAGTTGAAAGATACTTTATTCATTGTATTTATTTATTAATTTTAAAGCTATTTACATATTACCAACTACAAACTATCTACACATTAAGACTATTAAAAAAAAACAATTTTTAAATATATATATATATATACAGAAAACAAATTAAAAAAAAACTTACTCAAAAAGTCCACTGGTAGTGGGAAAAGTGGCAAGAATACTGGCAGCATTGCCACGTTGGATGGCAATGCTTACTTTTTGAGCAAAGTAGGAGCCAGCATTCTGGTCACTTGTCACCTCTACCAAGCGTTTGGCTATTTCCCTGTATAAACTCTGAGCGGCTGGACCCCATGAACCTAATGTTTCGACCCCAAACGGCACAAACATGTACATCCGGTCTAAATATGCATATTTGCGCCGTTTGAGGTTTTCTGCTTTTGTTGCGGCAGCACCAGCTTGTTTGCTAGTCTCTGAAAGATGGGACGGCGCCAGTGTGTCAACACAAGTAGCATCCCAGACTATCGGCTGACCCATCTTCCAAGGGATAAGTGTCATTCCATCGGGCCTCTTGCCGTCGTCTCGCATAAGACCGTTGGGCTCTAAGACTGAAGGGACGCCGGCACTGACAAAGGCCCGACGGATGACATCATTCAAACTGGCGTGCCGCGGTATGCGCCCAGCGCTCTTACTGCACGATAGGGCATGGTGGCCCAGCCGATCCGCCATGTCACCACATGAGCAGCGGTGTGGTACTTGGCAAGGGGCGCCTAAACGGAGGGATACGGCTACACGGAAAGTATTGCTGTCCAAAAGATTGCCAATGTTTTTAGATGGTAACGCTTGCAGCCAAAGCCCCGATTTCCATCGAGCAACAGCAAGAAGACGAGCACGCTCTGTGATAGAACTTGATGAATTTAATTGCTTTTGATATTCCAGTTCACAGAGCGGCCCGTCCCACTGCCTCTGAGAAGCGGGTATTTTGGGCAAGGATTGGGCTGGACAAGCTATTTTCCAGCGTTCTACAGCCTCAGCGAGATAACTAATTTTGAAATTCTGAATAGAAGGCGATAGAATAGCACTCACTAATTTTTCAGTACTGAAGGCTGATGATATAAAAGCTGGCAATGAAACACTAGAAATTTTACGAATACCGATACCTCCAAACCGCACAGGTAACGTAGCCTGGTTCCAAGAGCAATCTCCAAAAGATATATTTAAAATTGTGGTGAGTGTATCCTTTAGGATGTTATCTAGCTGTCGTAAAGCTGAAGAATGATTCCAAAGCTGACAACATCTAAGAGAATACATAAATTTTGGGACAAAAAGGCAATATCTAATAATATAATAGGCCATATGAGTGTTAATTTTTTGGAGGCGGTCCGAAACTGATTGAAAATTTTGAATTTTGTCATCAACAATGACAAAATTCAAAATACTTTATTCATATTTTTTTTTTTTGAAATACGACTTCTAATTTCTGCGTAATTCCACGCATTACGCAAACATACATACAAACCTACAAACATAAACATGTGTGCCAAATATTTGGCACACATGTTTAGAAACTGGTATAGACTAACATACAAAAATTGTGCATTTCTGACAATATTACAAACATACAGGTCGAATTGAAAACCTCCTTCTTTTTGATGTCGGTAAAAACGCGTTCAAACTCAACATAGACGATATTGACACCGAAATAAAATCGTTAAAAAAGATAGGTGGTATTTCTGAACGGACTAACTTGTTAAATTTTGGGAATTGTGACATAATTATTTAGGTGTTTTATCAAGTTATGCAAAAATTTACTTTAAACTAAATGGTATTGATACTTAACCCGCGTTAGGTTAGTTTAAATGAAAGGACGAAATTTTTACGTATCTATGTACATTTTTGAAGTTGATTGACTATTACTCAATAACTTGTAAAGTTTTTTTTTTTATGTCTCCAAAGTCAACCGTTTAACCGGTAGGGGACACACACACACACACACAAACGCACACACACACGTCACTCTAACAAAAAATCCGACTTCAAAAAAGCTTAATATTTCGTAAGCGGATGCAAGTGCTCACCGAGAGTTCCGTACGAACTAGTAGATAAACGGGAGATAATATATATTTTTTATATTTCCCTTCATAAACCGCAAATTAAACATCGTAAAAATAATGAACCTGTTTTAGCTTGTGCAAATGAAGCTCTTTCATATGATACCCCACATGATACGGTTAATTCACTTTAAAATTTGGACCCTCATTCCTTGCATAAAGACACATTGCTTGCATTTGTGATTAAAATTAAAATTGTCGAGTTTTCGGATTTTTTCCTATAATTTTAACACGATACCTTCACGCGTTCCCGAGATACAAGCCTTCACGGGTGTCCGTCCGGGTGGACGGACGGACAGACAGACAGACAGACGGACAACAAAGTGATCCTATAATGGTTCTGTTTTTCCTTTTGAGGTACGACACCCTATAAATAAAGCCGATGCCCCTCTGGAAATGAAAACGAATCTAACGACACCTCGCACATTAAAATCGGTCAACCCGTTTAGGCTATAGGCTGTACCCTCCTTCTTACGCAGTCAGATAAATAGATAAGTACGGGTGACGACCAATTTTATTGATTAGCTATCTGTTTCGTATCATAACCTTACTGTAATGTAATTATTTGTGTAGTTATATAATTCTATACATAATGCCGGAACTTATATTATCAGTAGTACTATAGCAGCTGTCATGAAAGAAACATTTATTTTTATCAAATCAGTGACTATGTGGACTATTTTAGCAGTGTTGTGTCTATCAGTCACGATTAAATCTGAAAAATTTCAAGATGTGTATGAAGAAAGGCAACAATTACTCCAAAAAGAACTCAATATAATGCTAGGAAGTGATATAATGTTCAATGATAATGAAATTTTAGTTAATAATTTCATAATGGATCTTAAAAATAAACAATTAGAAGAAGGATTTGATCATCCAGAATTTTTTAATATGTCTAAACATTTCTTTGATTACAAAGATGTTGTTAAAAAGACTGAATTATATAAACTAATTCAGGAAATGCCTAAAGGAGCGGTTCTGCATACGCATGATTCAGGAATACTGGGTCCAGATTATGTTATGAACATAACTTACAGGGATGATCTATACGTATGCTTCGAAGAAGATGACGCTAAATTCATATTTTCAAAAGATTTGCCAACTTCTGCTTGTCGTACTCATTGGGAACTAATGAGAGATGCAAGATATTCTTCAGGAAATATTGCACAATTCGATAAATCACTGAGGAAACTTTTTACGTTAGTTGTTGATAATCCTAACGAAGAATATTCCAATATTAATGTTGTTTGGACTAAGTTTCAAAATTATTTCACCAGAACCACCCCTCTTCTGACTTTTAAGCCAGTATGGGAACAATACTTTTATGATAGCTTAAAAGCTTTTCGTGAAGATAACGTGATGTATATTGAATATAGAGCTGTTTTGCAACCGCTATACGATTTAGAGGGAAACACGTATAACTCGATGGCTAACGCCGAACTATACAAAAAAGTACTTGATAAATTTGTTGAAGACTATCCAGATTTTTTTGGAGCAAAACTAATCTATGCTCCACAAAGAACAACGGACAGAGATATGATGAAAGAGTTTTTGAAAATAGCAAAGGAAATAAAAAATAAATTGCCTGATTTCCTTGCTGGCTTTGACTTGGTTGGTCAAGAAGACATAGGAGTACCAACTAAAGAATATTTGCGCGAATTCGTCGAAGCTAGCGATGAGCTTAATTATTTCTTTCACGTTGGAGAAACAAACTGGTATGGATTGAGTTCGGATGAGAACTTGATAGACGCTATTGTTTTAAATTCCACGAGAATTGGCCACGCCTTTGCTCTCATAAAACATCCTGTGCTATTAGAAGAAGTGAAGAAAAGAAAAATTGCAATTGAAGTGAACGTCATATCGAATAATGTCCTAGCATTAGTCGAAGATGTGAGAAATCATCCGCTTGCTGCTTACATGGCCCAAGATTTTCCTGTAGTTGTATCCAGCGACGATCCAGGTGTATGGGAAGCAGATCCACTGTCTCATGATTTTTATGCAGCTTTTGTAGGTGTTGCCAGCCGTCATGCGGATTTAAAGCTGTTAAAAAAATTAGCTCTGAATTCTCTTTATTATAGCACGTATCCTCATAAAGATAAACTTGTTCACGAATATGAATTTCGTTGGACCAAGTTTATTAATAATGTTGTTAAAAGTAAATTAAATATGACGAAATTATAAATTTGTATGTGTATCTTATGATAAACAGGTCAAAGTGCGTATTTAATGTTGCGTCAGAACATGTAAATTGTTTATAGTACAAACTTATCACTATCAATAATTTATTTTTTAAGTAAACAGATGATTTAATTCTTTAATAATGTTATTTTTTATTAATCAGATAAAACATTATTTTCCTAAACATTTCTATTTCCTGCCATTCTTCACGACAAAATTCGTTCAAGTCATTCTGCCTACACTTTCAAGGCCTTCCTGGAAGTCTGTTTATATACCTCTAAATCTTTAGGCACTCAATATGGATATCAAAAGAATGATAAGCAATACGTAAAATTTAATTCGCAATGTGAATGTTGTATTTGAGTTATAATATTAATCTATGATAGATTAATATAGAATAATATTTTGCTAATACATAGTGGAGCTTCTTTACACCCAATGCAGCATCTACTATTGTGCCTATATTGTGCTTGCCGGTACGTGGTCTCCACTCGAGAACCTTTCGGCCCCATCGGCCATCAGTTCTACCTGCTATGTGCCTTGCCCACTGCCACTTCAACTTACTAATCCGCTGTGCTATATCGGTGATTTTTGTACGTCTACGTACCTCTTCATTTCTGATTCGATCTCGTAGAGAGACTCCGAGCATAGCTCTCTCCATAGCTCGTGACCTTGAGCTTCTTTATAAGGCCCATAGTTAGGGACCACGTTTCAGTGCCGTATGTCATCACTGGTAACACACTGGTTGTAAACTTTCGACTTGAGGGACTAGGGAATATTAGACGAGAAGACGCTTTTAAGTTTCCCGAACGCTGCCCAGCCGAGTTGGATACGACGATTGACCTCTCTCGTAAAGTTGGACCTGCCTAATTGGACCGTTTGTCCTAGGTAGACGTATTCGTCAACAACTTTAAGAGTGGAATTCCCCACAGATATTGGGGTGGGCACTACATGGACGTTCGACATAACCTTCGTTTTGTCCATGTTCATTTTGAGGCCCACCCTTTGGGAAACTCTATTGAGGTCTTCGAGCATCTTACTGAGCTCTTCCATTGACTTTGCCATGACTACTATATCGTCGGCAAACCGAAGGTGAGTGATGTACTCGCCGTTAATATTGATGCCGAGCCCTTTCCATTCCAGAAGCTTATAGGCATCTTCCAAACCGGCGGTAAACAGTTTCGGAGAGACAACGTCTCCCTGCCTCACGCCTCTCTTCAATGGAATTGCCTCTGAATTCTGGTCTTGTACTCGGACTGAAATGGTGGCGTTGTTGTACAAACACTTCAGCACTTCGACATACCGATAGTCAATACGGCATCGCTGGAGAGCCTCAAGCACCGCCCAGGTCTCGATCGAATCAAAGGCTTTCTCATAGTCCACAAACGCTAAGCAAAGGGGCAAGTTATACTCTTCGGTCTTCTGTATCACTTGCCGCAGCATGTGGATGTGGTCTATGGTACTATAGCCTTTTCGGAAACCGGCTTGTTCGGGAGGCTGGAAGTCATCAAACCTGCGTTCAAGTCGATTCGTGATGACCCTTGAAAAAAGCTTATAGACATGGCTCAGAAGCGAGATGGGTCTGTAGTTCTTCAGCAAAGTGTTGTCTCCTTTTTTGACGAACAGTGCCACCACGCTTCTGTTCCATGCTTCTGGCGTTGTACCTTCAAGCACGACGGAATTGAAGAGCTTCTGAAGGACTTTCAGTACCGGTGTTCCACCCGCTTTCAGTAGCTGTGATGTAATTTCGTCGTCGCCCGGTGCCTTGTTGTTAAAACCTTGTTAAAACCTGTTTTAACTTGTTCTAATAAAGCTCTTTTATATGATACCCCACGTGATAAGGTAAAAGCACTTTGAAATTTGGATTATATTCCTTATTTTGATATACAGGACCAACTGAACGGATTTGTATAAAACAAAGTGGATCTACATTTACACTAACTCTATCTTTATAAATGGGAAAGTTTGTGAGTTTATTTTAATCGCCGCGGGTGAAACCGCAAGCAGCTACTATTATTTTGTAAAATAATCAATTAAACTTAGCATACACGGCAATAAAAACAAATATATAAAGTCTAGAAACCACATTCTAAATTTCAAGTTTTTTTTATAAACCTATGCTGTCCCACTGCTGGGCAAATGTCTCCCCCATTTCCCTCCTTTTTTAAATAAAACTTTGAAAATAATAAAACATTTCAGGGAACTACGAGTATTTCTTTCAGCCCGATATGAAAATTATAGAGTGAGAAAATATTTTCCCTACCCTCATTCCTTCCATTACAGACAGCAATCAGAGCACTTAGCAGTAAAGATACATAAAATCGTCGAAAAAATGAAGGGACTTAGCCATAATTCCAGACCCTCAAGAAAATTACTACCGCTTATTTCGCCTGACTGGTCAAGGAATCTTTGAAATCCTTTCGGGCACTGTGTTCCGATACGAATAATTTCGGTATCACTAATATTGGACCACATATTAACCATTTTTCATTTCCTAGAGCCAATATCCTGGAATGCAGGATATTTCGCGTAGCTTTTCCAATTTCCGACCGTATTTGCGTTGAATTTTTTTCTCTGGCTTGAACTACCTGACTTGTCTATAAAAATTAGAGTTTTGAATTCAATTTTTATCCTAAAGAATACTATATAGCACACAATGGTGAAAACATTTGAAACGAAGGAGTAATTTACATATCGAAAGTTACTCGATTATGCAAAAAACATAGACTTATGTGTTAAAGTATAATGTGAAAGTCATAGACATAGACATAAATGTATTATAACAAAAACATACAACAGAAAATAAAAAATCATATACACAAAATAGGTAACAGAATAATGTTTTTGTAACCGGAAAGTATGCACAAAACTACTTAAAATTTATTTAAATGAACATTCCTTAGAATACTTTTTGTAACATAATATTTTGTAGTAGTTATGAGTAAGAATTTGTTATAAAAAAGTTCGTTGGAGGTTAAGTAAAGCGCATTTTTTTTTCTAGTGGTTTATTATAAAAAAAATAGTTAAATCTAACTTATATATTATGTAATGTGTTTCCGCTTCGAGGTATTCAAGCTGGTTCTCTTGCCTACTTCGAAGTCTTCAAGTGAATTGGTTTATTATTACAAAAATATTCTTTCTTTTTCTTAAAAGACCTAATAGAAGCGGCTTGCTGCCAGTGTTTACCTGCCACTTGTACGTAGTCATCAGTTCATCTTGTGGCTGGTCTTCTTACTCTGCACTTGGCGGTGCGTGGTCTCCATCCGAGAACTTTTCGGCCCAATCGGCCATCAATGGGCATTAAATAAAATAAATAAATATTTGTAGACATTTCACACAACACCATCTTGCCCAAACTAAGCAAAGCTTGTACTATGGAACTAGACGGCTGACAAAATACATACCTACATATAATTTTATTTTGTAAATATATACATATGATACATAGAAACAACAAACATCCATGCTGATCACACAAATGTTTCCCCTAGGTGGGGATCGAACCCACGACCTTACAGCTCAGCAGGCAGACATACTACCAACTGAGCCACAAGGCCAGTCAGTATTGTGGTGGTGTTTGTTACTTGATTATGCAAAAACATCTGAATGTGTCTAAATCAAATTAAGATAATATGTATGCTAGATTAGTACATAAAATACATTTTTTACAATAAAATGCATGGCTCATAAGGATAGTGATAATGATGGTTAGTGGGTGAAACAGCAATATGCAAAAGAATGAGAGATATAGTTAGATATTATATCTCGTTGTTCTATTTGTTTTTATTTTATCTATAGATTTAAATGTGATCAGTTTTTTTATCTGTATTTTTAACCAAACCTAGAATAAAAACTTACGTCCAAAAGTTTGTTCATTAAGAGCCCTCTCACAAGTTTGAATAATTAAAAAGGGTTGAACGCTATTAACATACTTGGCAATGGATAATTAAGTTGAAATTTATTATTTAACGCAGATTAGATCTAAATCCCATTCCGTTTCTCTAATTAAAGAAAGGAATATCCAGAATCTAACCTTGGTTTGGTTTAGAAGACCCTCGTCAGTGTCCGTAACAATGACGGTCATTTAAAATAAACCAATAAAAAAACAGCCCTACTGTTTATTTATAACAGGTTTATTTTACTCGCTAATAGGTCAATATATGATCTCTAGATATCGCTAGGATAAGTTGTGGACGACACTCATCCGTCAAGTCAGTTAAAGCCGCGCTAGTCCGCAAAAACAGTTTTTTGAAAATAAAAAAAAATACCTAAACTAATAATTCAACCTCAAATTTATAGTATGTAAAATGTTGGTCTGTTGGCTAGGGTTTTCCTGGTATAAAGTCAATTGCTAAAAAGTCTTGATAGTTTTTTTTTTTTAAATATGCCATTTTATTTATTTTTTAAATTGATCTCCAAGTTGTTTAAAGTCACCAACACCAAAGTTACCATGTTTTTTTTTTGCGTTCTACTGATATACATTTTTGATACGTGTAGTGCACTATTTTATAGTAATTTATTTTACAATAATTTTGCTTACGAGCAGCCGTCGTGGCGTCGTACGTATTTCTGTGCCACGTACATGAAAACACCGCGAATTCAAGAATTGCGGGCTCAGTTGAGGTAGCGTATAATACCTAAGTTCTGGAGGAGTTCTGGATCATCCATTATATTATTATTGTTGCATCAAAAACTTTGACGCCATATTTGACAGTTATTAGAAAGTACGATATACAAAATGTTGGCTCGCACTTTGTATCTATATAATAGTTAGGTACATTTGGTACATCATATCACCTTCTGATAACGTTTATTGCTAAAACTGTACATAATATAGTTATTACAATTTATTTTTTTGACACAACGGTTTATCCTAACGAACATGCAATATTTTTTTTCTATCTATTTGACCTATAAGTATATTTACATGTTTATATAATATTATATTTAACAATTTCATTATAATTACCAATTGCTTATCTACACAATTAAAATCTCATGTATAAATAATGCAACATTATTAAATGACATCAATATAGCTATTATTTCTAAACCTTATTTATGTAAATATTTTTGTTAAATATCCTATAGTCCTAAAATTCTCTTATAATTTAAAATGTATTTAGTATTAACCATTTATTAGGGCAGTTCTGTAACCGTCTAAAGATTTTATGTCTATTGGAAGACTAATGTAGTACGGTCAAATATGGCATCATTTTAGCTTTTGACGCCACAATAAATAATGGATGATAAAATATATCTATAAATTTCATAAATTTCCAACATCCGACAGGACTAACTTCCTAACCAGTACTGAACATTTTTTTTTTATTATTTCTTGAAAAAAAAAAGTTAAGCATTTTAAAGTAGTTAAGTTGTAAATGAGAACATCAATTTGTAGATACAAAGCTTTCTTTTCTATATTGTCATGCATCTGGTAAAAATTGGATAAAAAGATATTAGGTAGAAATAAGTATAACTACTTATATTTACTGTTTATTTAAAATATATTACAGCGAAGCGCTCGAAATAACATAAAACAAAAGCGTATTCAATTTTTCCGTACATTTAAGGCTTCTAGGAGAAATTGCCAATCAAAAACGTTTCAATGCTCGTTTATTGCCCAATTCATTTGGACACAAAGCGTAATGAAAATATGAAATGTCGGTGGAAATCTCATAATATATTCGTGTACTTATACTAAATTGTATCAGTTTGTGAAAAGTAAATAATATTCGTTCTAGCTATATGCTCTATAGCTAGCTAAATTCTAGCTATATGCTCTACGGTTGTGCTGTCTAACTGAAAAAAAGGTACCAACATTATTATCGTCACCATCATTATTCTGTGAACATTGATTTATTAGGCACGTCTGATACGCTAAGCTGACAGAGAGGGTGTGATTTTCAACCGACTTCGAAATAGGAAGAGTTTATCGATTCGGTTGTATTTTTTTATGTTTGTTACCTCATAACTCTGTAATTTGGCATTTCATTGTTGATTCCATGTAAATTGTTTTGATTTTTAGAATAAAATAACTGAAAAAATATGTCATCTAAGAAATTACATTCTTACGGCATATTATTTTTGCGTCTAAGCAACATATAAGTAAAGAAAATTGCGTATTTTAAAGTCGGATATTTCAATTTTTCAATTATAATAAATATAACAATAAAAATAAAGCATATGTGACAAAATGTGGCTGTGTTAAACCAAGGTATAAATTATCTCCGTTCAAAGTCGTTCAGTCGTAAAAATATTAAAATATATTAATAATTTAATAGAACAAGTGTAATAACAGTTAATTTTGTGTAAAAACTTAGAAAATTGTCTTTTGTAGATTTATGCTGAGCTCATGTTCATAAAATAATATGTTATTTAGTATACAATCGTAAAAAAAAAAAAAAAAAAAACGGTAAAGTATGATTATACTTTACCGAATATAGCAGGGTTCGCCATTGACGGATACATCAAGGAGAACATCATCATCATCATCATACTTTAAAATGTGAAAAGAATAGAACAAGGGTTTTTAGGAGTTCCATAGTCAATAAGAAGTCCTCATATTATGTCCGTCCCCCTATCTGTTTGCGGTTTTGCTCAAAGATTTTTATAAATACGAGTAATTTTATTTATAGTATACCTACGTAAAGCTGTAATTTGGTATAGGTACATATTAGGGTGGTCCTTATTTTCAAAGTGAAAGTGAAACAAATATCAACGGGGCACCCTCTAATAAAATTATGTTCTCTGTGCTTTAATATGAATACAGATTTTTTATTTGTTTTTTTAAATGACGTTAGGTAGTCGCGACCGATATTTTAAAATTAAAAAATAACTTAAAATAAGACAAACGATCAAGAAAAAATTTCATGAAGGAATTTACAGCAGGGTATGAGTTTTGTTTGTTAACCGACTTTCGAAAAAGAAGGAGGTTATCAATTCGGTCCGTATGTTTTTTTTTTTTTTTTTGTATGTTTGTTCACCGATTACTCCGTCTTTCGTGAAACAATTTGTGTGTTTGAATTGACATATAGAGAAAGCTCCCAAGTTGGTCCCATAATTATTTTATAGACATTGCTTTATAAATTTTTGAATAATATCTAAAAATGAAAATTATCATTGTATTCCTGAGTGAAGTGCGTCAGATTATAGAATCGTAGAGTTCCCCCGACACGTTTTTCTTTGCAAAAGTATCAAATGTTAAGGGTTATCGTCTATACATCTGCACATTTTCTAATCTTCGAAGACGAAGCATTTGACATTCAATGACAAATCTCATTTTTGACAAACAAATAAACCAACGGGTGAAGAGAGGTTTCTTTAAAAAGTTTTCAACCGTGAAAGATTTAGTAAAAGTAAAACCTTCTTATTCCTTATCCAATGTGTATAAGGTCAAAATAGAGTTACTTCGACGATTAAGCGTTTTGCTTCATTATTACCCGACTGAGCATGATGATATGAACTTTATGTTTCAAGCTTTTCTAATATTAGGTACAAGTAACGAAGTAGCGTACTTTGAAGTCGGATGTTTCAGTTTTTTCAAGCTATAATTATTTATATGACACGTTAACGAGCACTTGTTCTCAATATGACTCCCCTCACCCCCCTCTTCCAGACATTCTCAATTGTTGCACCAATCGAAGTATTTAATAAATTGATCACCATTAATGAAGAGCAAAAGCAATATCTACTTTTGACTGTCAAATTATTTAGAAAAAAATATCCCGACTCAAAAAAATCAACCCTTGTTAAGTAATTTTTTGAATGGCTTGTGTATTTTATGTTTAAACTGGACTATTTAAATAATTTGACATTTTATTTATTTTTGTTTTCAATGCTATGAATAAATGTGATAATTTATTTAAAAAAAGTCTTTATTTTTTACTTTCCCATTTTAAAAGTCTTGTCGCGACCCCTAAACATTTATAATAAATTTAAAAAAAATATCATGTTTCTTTCTAAGCCTATGTATCATTTTGCAAGGGTGCCCCAACAGCATTTCAAAATAAAAAAAATGTGAATAAATAAGGACCACCCTAGTACATACTATATTAATCACGCCAATAAAGTGAATCTTTAAAAACAAATTTGGTTACCAACTATGCACGTAAAGTAGAGACGAATATTGTCAAATAAATTATGATATATGGATGAATTATTTTTTTCTTGTCTACTCCCCGTCTTTTTTTTTGTCTTATCTTGTCTATAGTGAAGAAAATAATGAAAATAATGTGCGTGTACGCAAAACTAGTTTTCATTTAAAGATCCGTTTGCGAAATATTAAGCTGATAATTAAGTGTTTCATGGGAGTAGAATTTAGAGGTTCGCACGATAAAAGTGAAACTAAAGCATTCCATTTTTAAGCTCGGTACTAATTTATCTATATAACTAGATATTTTATTTATTTACACAATACTTAGATACGTAAAGATTATCTTAAATAGAGGCCCTAAACTCTTTGTAATAAATTAAAAATGTATCGCAAACCTTTAGATTTAGGTATTTATTTATGGCGCACTTGACTAAATTGACACTAAGTCAAAGCAATATTCTTCCCTTTTTATAGGTACCTTCTCTTTATTTGGGACCTTTTTTTGTGACGCTGGATTATAAAAACCCGGACTATACGGTACCTTTTACTTATAGAACACTTATTTAGCAAAATAAATAAGCTACTCAAACAAAATGAAGTGGTATGAGTGGTATAATAAGAGATTGTTTAGTTGAGAATTGAGATACTTCAATTATATAATATATCGTCATACAAGTAAATAGAAGCGTAATTTGCATTTGCATAAAGCTGTATGTGTTTACATTGAATGATCTTTAAAATTAATTCGGTTTTTTGCGTCTTCGACGACAGCGCATCATGATTAACACAAAAACAATTGTTGAAATTGTTTCATAAACAAAAAAGTTATGACCACAAACACAAATAAAAATAAGTATAGTTTAATAAACTGAAACTACTTCAAAATGCGCAAATTTGTTTCAAATAGCAAACTACTAACCCGATTTTGATGAAGTTTTTATGGGATCAATCCGAAAGTATATCTTTTCAAACAAAAAAAAATCTAATCGATTTATAAATGACGCAGTTATGGGGTAAGATACATGAAAAAATACAGCTGAATTGTTAACTTCCTTCTTTTTATATTATTATGCTATAAAATAGACAAACTTAGAACATCTTCCTCTTTCTGTAGTCAATTATAAATATCTTCTCATTTATAATGTCATCATGGAATTCAATCGAATGCAAAAACGTTTCTGTAGTGACCTACTGTGGGAAAAAACATGTGCTTGACATTTAGGGATAAACGATACTGTATTGGATTAGGCACATAAGTAAAGAAACGAGAAGTTGTGTGCTTTCACTTAGGTTAGTGGCATGAATAAGGCGTTCTAATTCTGAAAGGTCAACCGGTCAGTAATATGGATAGTAATCTCAAAGTTTGAAATGCGGTGGCCATGGGCTGACGGGAAAATTATCGAGTGATCGATTAATGACAAATAAATAGCCAAGTTCGTGTCGTACCACGCGCAAAGTAGGGTTCCGTAGTTGCACATCATAATTTATTTTAGCTTAATACAGGGTCTTCTATTTGATACCACGAACATACGAGTTAATACATGTAAGTTTAAATGAAATTTTCACAAAATGTCCACTCCTTACTTCTCTAAGTACGTTTTTTTAAGTTGATCCAGTAATTACTCGTTAACTTGTTAAGTCTTCTTAACTGTGTTTTCCTTTTAATATCATCATAATTAACCTCCTTATTCTAATTATACAAATTCTATCCACCCTAAGGTTGCCTGGAAGAAATCGCTCTATGCGATAAGGCCGCCTTTTTACTGTCGTTTAAGTTTATTGTTTATTTTAAGTTTATACTGTATGGATGTACAATAAAGTTATATTCTATTCTATTCTATAATTATATTCTACTGGCTATCAATTGTGATTTTTTTATAAATAAATTAAAATGAAATAAATAAATATTGGTGGACATTTCACACAACACAGTCTAGCCCAAACTAAGCAAAGCTTGTACTATGGAAACTAGAAACTCATAATATCTCCAAAGTCGATCGTTTAGCCCAGGGGTCACCAAATGGTGGACCGCATCCCTAATCAAACTCACCCTTACTTGACCCACTTCACACCCCACCTACTTTGACAAACAAACTACATACTTTTAATCTGTAAAATCACAACCCCCCCCCCCCCCCCGCTAGTCACCAACTTATCTAATAAACCGACACAACTACATATGCATAACACCCGCTCTACCTTTACTACTTACTATGACCTTGACATTCACTGACTCTAAGCCCCAACAAACCGACTCAACTGAACTGACTCACCCACTCCAACTACCACTTACTATGACCTTGACAGTTACTGACTCTACCCCCAACAAACCGACTCAACTGAACTGACTCACCCACTTCGACACACTAATGAATACGACTGACTATACTGACTGATACCACTGAATGCACTTCGAACTCTGCTCCGACTCTACATGCGTGACTGGGACTCTTCCTCTTACAAAGGGGGAAGAACCTCACTCGGGTATGGCGGGTCGGGACGGAGTGGAGGTGCGTTCGGTGGTAATTGGGTTATGATAGGTTCCACTCTTCCCCTACAACTGACCACTACCGACTCACACCCCTCTTCTCAAACACCCCAAACATCTCTCCTTTCACCTACCCTACCTCATTTCTTACCCCACTTCACCCTCAATATTTTACCCCCTACCCCTCCCCGCCCCAAACTTCCCCTCTCATCCTCCTCCCTTTTTTCTCCCCAACACCCCATCCTTATCCCAGGGAAACAGAGCGTGAGTATACCATTAGCCCCTCTGTTTCCCTATTCCCCTCCTCACAAAAAAAAAAATGGTGGACCGCGATCCGCATCCGGACCTTGAACTTGCACTACATAGTACGTAATTTAATAAAAATGTATCCCCTGCATTATATAGCTTGCACCAATTTTACTACAAACATCAGACAGATAGTCCAAAAAATGACAAAAAAAAACTGATTGATATGTAAAAAAGTACTTTTGCTATTTCCGTAATTTCATTTGTTTATTAAATATATATTTTTTTATAAAATGTTATGCGGACCGCGATTGTCATTTCTTTTCTTAAAATGGACCCCGAGCGAAACTAATTGGTGACCCCTGGTTTAGCCCAAAGCGGAGGAGATGGATGTTGTATGGTGTAAGTACTGCCACCTAGCTCTGAATTCTTCAACGAGCTTCCATTACCATCTGATCTAAAACACAGATTTTGACATTGTGTTTTTACATTTGAAGCTGAAATGAAATGTTATTAGCAGTCGACACCAGATGACACTATTATAAATTTAGCTGAAAACTCTATACAAATAAATTCAGAGGAATCTTGGCTATATATTATTGGGAAACTATATATTCTACTGGAAACAAATATATTAACTAGAAAAAACTATGCTTATTGAGAGATAAGTATACGCATACTTTTAACTTGTGAAAAATCTATCGGAAAGTTGATGTCTCTCTGGGAAAATAGGTAAAATTAATAAACAAATTTATATTGATTCTGAATCTTTCTCAGTAGGGTTTCTCTTAAGAATCTGTGCAAAAAATATTAAGAAACTCGCTACAAATCAAGTACTCAACATTGTAATACAAATGCGCCTCGCTGAATTTTTTGCTTATGATATTGTAAATACCGCCACCTAGTATATAATGCTGGAACAAGATTTTTTAACTAAATATGTTTAGTATTATTGTGTACGCTGTCTATGAAAATGTTCCATGCAAACCGCAACAGATGGCAATGTACTACGGGTTAGGCTACGAGGTCGTAGCTGTAGCAATCTCGTAGAGGGCTCACTACAATCTACGTCTACGTCTTAAATGACTTCAAAGGGAAAAGTTGTCTAATTTCGAGCAAAGGGTTTTGGACGAATACTGAGGCTTGAGTTAAAGTTGCCAAACATCAAATTCTTATAAAGTATTTGTTTCATTATTTGATCATAAAAAGTCTAGTTGTAAGAAAATATGTAACTGATTTCAAAAAGGAAGAGATGTTTTGACTATATGTTCCTTTGTGTTTGTTCATCGATTTCTCCGTTT
This sequence comes from Lycia hirtaria, assembly GCA_947563715.1. Lineage (NCBI taxonomy): Eukaryota > Metazoa > Arthropoda > Insecta > Lepidoptera > Geometridae > Lycia > Lycia hirtaria. The sequence continues at coordinate 40,745,847 of OX387377.1, read as the reverse complement.
ACATCCGAATGATTTTGGTTTTTTTTAATACATTATTTATAGATCTACGAATGACCATTGTGATGGACCTTAGTATAGGCCCATATTTTTTATACTTTCTCACGTTTGCATGTGCTTATCTTCAAGCAATAAATAACTACAGTAAAAACTCCAAAGCTATAAGTGGGATTAGCAAGAATTTTAAAATGTTTGCCTCTATTGATTTAAAGAAAACAAAAAAATACTGCTTGAAACTAGGTCTAGCGAATTGCAAAAAAAACCCTTAACCAAATGAGATAAAGTTGCCAAGTCGACAGATATCGGTTATGCTTTTTTTTTGTCCACATGACGCGCGTTTGCGTGGGAATATAAAAAAGAGTGTTGCATGTCAAAATTACTTTTAATGCAACAAATAGTACATAAGGAATATATATATTAAGTGTGCATGGATTGCTAGTTATATAATGTTTATTTAAGTCAACTGCAATCTACTGTATTTATTGTCTCAAACAATTATGACTCATCCTTAGTCAAAATAATTTAAGCGAGAGAAGAGAGTGGAAATAATGCCTGTCAGTGTAGAAATGTATTGCTTAAAATATATTTCAGTAATTACCGGTATTAAGTACCTAGATAAGTCTAGAATGACTTAAGCTAAATCCTCAGATGTTCTTTGTATAAAATGTATATAATAATGATTCACTCGTTGAATCATTTCATATTATATAATTGAATGAGGAGGTTAATCTCCTGTAATTTTGAAAAATTCCAGTTATGAAGGAACCTTGAGAAGGAGCTCTCGAGTTACACGGGGATGAACAGCCCAGCTTCGCGCAAGTGTGCGTAAGCGCAGTATCAATCTACCAATCAGAAACGGCACGGATGCGTGTGTGGATCAGGTTGTCCGAGGGTGGTAGGGACACCGCCCCAAGCAGCCAGGGAGGACGTGAAGGAAGGCAGTCGAGTCGAGTCAAGACTGGACGGGAGAAGACAGTGCTTTGTGCAAAGGATTAAACAGTGGAAGGTTCGCGAGTCGTAATCAAAAACAGTTTTGTCGCGCGTATTATTAATTCATGAAGCGGCCTAAAGACTAAGATAAGTAGATACAATGACGAATAAGCTCTACTCTTTTCAACGCAATTGGTCCAACAGATCATATAAAACGTAATATACAAGTAAAATTGACAATTCGTGTCAGACTTTAAAGCTACACATAATTCTTATATATTTTGTTGTACCTGCTAAACTATCAGAAAAGCTGATAGGGGCTCAAGCTATATGCTACGTTATGATTATGATCCTGTATTCAGCCTCATTCATTTACAAAAACATAATTGTACAAGAAACGATCAACATATATTATAAAGGCACTTGCATATTATTGAATATCACCTTGCCATATTGTAAACATACGAATTACTAATATGAAAAAAAAAAAAAACATTGGATAAATTTGGTAAATTTATAGGACCAATTGCGAACTATATATATTCAACTGTGATTTCATTTGTATGTGTATATTTATTTTTATGCAGGAAAATGAATACCGTCGCATAATGAAAAAAAAAAAAAAACATTGGATAAATTTGGTTAATTTATAGGACCAATTGCGAACTATATATATTCAACTGTGATTTCATTTGTATGTGTATATTTATTTTTATGCAGGAAAATGAATACCGTCGCATATCGACCATAAAACATTGCTTTGCTCATCTCGTTTGGCTGAGATCATTGGCAAGCTAAGCCAAATAAATGTAAAATTCTCCGGAATGGCTGGGTATGGAAGGCTCATAATATATCTTTATAAGATTTGACACCTCTCCAGAGGCGAATTCGATGGGTACACTTGTTTTAATTAGACATCCTTTCACGAAGGATCTCAAATTAAATCGTGGACAGCGGTGGAGCCATTTCGGATTTAAATAAATCTGATCCTTATAATTGTATTTGCTCCGTTTTTAATTATTACCAAATAATTCATAACTTTGAATATCATTTTCAATTATATCTATGATCTTTATCACGTAATGCCCTTCATTTATCTCTGTGTTGGAATTATGTTCTATGACTGCGTATGACTTTGGTTTATTCCTATTGTTCATTGTATTAATTTCATGTGACTTTAATGTAGTAAAGTACTGTCATTTCACCATAAATATGCTTTTCTTTAACTAGATTTAATTACCCTAAAGTCTAGCTAGGTGAAACCTTTTCATTTAGTCTTTGCAAATTTCTCCTAAATAGACAAAGCACATAGCTGAAATCTAGTATTTCTATATTGTCTTTTCAAATCCTTCACTCTCAGAAGATTTGACTATCTATTCTACTATATATTTAAATGAAAGGGAGAGTAAGAAGGAAAGTTCTAGACCTCTTTATATTAGTAGATCAGAGATTAACACTCCACGTTCAAATGTCGAGGCAAGATTTGTGATCGTCTCACGTAAAAATGGGGATTCACGAAAGACTGAAATAACATATCACAAAACTAAACAGACATAAAAAAAAAATATTGCCTAATATAAAGGTAGGGGACTGTGAAATGCAGCTCTCCGTGAGACGAAAAACACAAACGGCTGCGTTGCCTAAAGTCTGCCTTATCATTCTTAGAATGGATATTTAAGTCACTAAGGACGGATCAGACTCGATCTGTCTGGTGTTACTTTAGAAGTAGGTTGATATTACTATTACTTCAATAATTCTTGTCACTTACAGTGAGTTTAAATGTAGTTAATATAATTTCTAATTTATTATCAGATTATTATTGGCTAGCTTTAGACCAACACGACAAACCTCTCAGTGTAAGCCTTGCTTGGTCCTATGAGGCTCATCTAGATCTATCTAGATGCTGTACTGACGGTTCACGCAGGTAAATCTTGACTACAAAAACTAGATTGACGCTTTGTCTTTAACAATTTTATTCATACATAAGTAAGAGTCTAGCTATCTCAGATATTATAGATAATACGGGTGACTATCAGAGGATATATGTATACCTATAGGTATATATACACTCACCTCTGCGGACCCGTTACACCATCAACTTGCCTGATGTTAAGCGACGGTGTGGCTGAGGATGGAGCTCGTCGATCTAGAAGATATCTATTCACTTTAGCCTTGAAAATTCCAAGATTGTAGGTCTCAGGGAACAGAGATGGCGGCAAAGAATTCCATTCTTTTGCAGTACGCAACAGGAATGTGAATTGATCGATACCTATCGCTGAGTACGGATTTTTGGCATTTCAACGAGAAATAGGTGGTAATTCGCCGACTTTCTGCTAGTCCTGTAGTGAAATGGGGAGGGTGGAATTAGGTCGTGAAGCTCTTGCGCACATTCCCCGAAATGCATCCTGTAGAAAATATACAGACATGCTACTTTACGGTGGTGCTCGAGACTAAGTAACTTCTTGGCAGCTAGTTTATTCTTATTATTCTTTTTGCGTTAGCTCTCATTAAAACTAACTCCTTCAGAAATCTAATAACCATCTCCTATTATTATAATTATTTGGTTCGAGATAGTACTATTTTTTTGTTTATTTTTTAACCCCCTGCCCAAAAAGAGGGGTGTTACAAGTTTGACGTGTTTATCTGTGTATCTGTCTGTGTCATCGTAGCTCTCAAAAGGATGGACAGATTTTTGATCTTTTTTTTTTGAAAGAGGGTGTCATCAAGAGTGTTCTCAGCTATCTTTCATCAAAATCAGTTCAACCGTCTTTTTGTCGGAAGTTTTTGAGTTTTAAACTAATACTTGTTAAGGTATAATTTTTCGCATTAAATATTAATGGTAATTATCAAAAAAAAAGGCAAGTAATATAAAACGCCACGTCTGTCAAGAACAGACGTGGTATTATATATAATTATGTATAAGTGGTATTATATAATTATATAATAGACGTGATATTACTTGCCCTTAAGATTTTACTTTCATAATTTATTTAATAAAATAACTGTTCATTTATAGTTATACTATAAGTGTAGTCCATTAATTTTTTTCTACTAAACGTATAAATTTGTAGGAATTAAAAAAAAAACGTAAAAAGAAAATTCTTTGTTACGATGCACAAAAGCTAGTCTTTATAAGGGTCTTAGACATAGACATAGACATAGACATATATTTATTCATGGAAGACACATAACCAAACATAACTATTACTAGGTAGTAAGTACACAGTTACAGTTTTACCCACGCTGTGATGCTAAACGTTGATAAAAATATAAAATGATGAAGAAATACGCATCTTTGAAATACCGTTGGATCGTAAAATAATAACAAAGGGACACAAGCTCAGAGTGAGTTACTTTAACCGACTTCCGAAGGAGGTTATCAATTTATCTGTATGTTTTAGGGTTCCGCACCCAAAGGGAAAAACGGGACCCTATTACTAAGATTTCGCTGTCTGTCCGTCCGTCCGTCTGTCACCAGGCATGTATCTCATGAACAATGTACTTACTAGGTAGTAAGTACACAGTTACAGTTTTACCCACGCTGTGATGCTAAACGTTGATAAAAATATAAAATGTTGAAGAAATACGTATCTTTGAAATACCGTTGGATCGTAAAATAATAACAAAGGGACACATAAGCTCAGAGAGAGTTACTTTAACAGACTTCCGAAGGAGGTTATCAATTTATCTGTATGTTTTTAGGGTTCCGTACCCAAAGGGAAAAACGGGACCCTATAACTAAGATTTCGCTGCCTGTCCGTCCGTCCGTCTGTCACCAGGCATGTATCTCATGAACCGTGATGTTGGACAGTTGAAATTTTCACAGATGATGTATTTATGTTGCCGCTATAACAACAAATACTAAAACCATAATAAAATAAATATTTAAGGGGGCTCCCATTATCACTGGTAGCTAGTTACGAGTGTGTAGGAGCGTTTTACATTCTATACACCTGTACATCCTCACAAACAATACAATACAAATTTCGTATTTTGAAGTCGGTTTTTTCAGTTTTTTTAAACTATAAATACATAATATTAGTTAGAATATTATTTTAAGATTCATATATATAAGTCGATAACTTTTCCATCGCATTGTGAATTTAATTTAATATGAGTCGAAAAATATGTTCAAGCAATCCCACAATTTTATTGACTACTATTAGTTTTCATTCGAAGATTAGGATTGGGTTTATTTGATGCATTTTTAAAGCAACAACGCAATTATGTTGATTTAAATTTTAAATCGTTCTCTACAAATTTCAAATGAATAAAACAGTCATATTTCTATAAATTATTACATGAAGCCAGCTTGCGATGATATTTCATGAGATAGAAATATTTTGTTCCCTGAATTTATAGCGTTTAATATGGAAACTTTATCCCCTTTGTACTTCAACTTAATGAGACGAGAAATGCGGGCAAACATGGTATGGATTGGCAACAGGAGTCAAAAATTAAAAAAGTTTTTGCTCAACTGCTAATAAATGTGAAACTTTTCATACAAACTTTCAAACAGATATTACATTGTATGTTTATATACATACGAGGTTATTTTTTATTACTTAGCAATATAGTGGTAAGTACCGTGTAGTATAGTGGTATTACCCTACAATGGTAAGTTACAACGACAATTATGTCGTTGTTTTTGTTTTTAGCCTGAAGTATCCCACTGCTGGGCAAAGGTCTCCTTCTGACTTATACATCTTATAGTTTTGTGTGTTGGTGTACCACTTATTGTCGAAGGTGTCAAGTTCATCGCACCACCATGGTAAGTCTAATATGTACATATGACCAAAAATATGTATATTAGCGCTGATTTTGTCTTTTAACTTTTAACAGAGATACTTGATCTATAAATAAACATTAAATATATTTCAAATCAAGTAAATGAGATCTCAAAAACTGGAGCGAGTCGGTATTCGGCGGCACCTACAAAATGTGTTTGTTCAACACTATCTCGAGAACTTTAGTCTGATTTATACGGGATTTTCTAGAAAATCAGTCACTTCAAGTGGAATTTTATATTTGCATAAGAAAAATTACAATATGACGTCGAATTTTAGGTGTTTGTTTGAGAGTTATGTGTTATTTAGAATTTTGAACGATAAAATAAAACATTGTGGAGTATTCTTACCCTTCTTGGGACCAATAAAATTACTTCGCAAAATTATAGCTATTTCTAATTATTTAAATTATTAATTATTATACAAACGTGTAATAACACCTACTTACTGGCGTAAAGTCGCGATAAGATTTATACAAGTATAAGTTTAAAAAACTCAAAAATCCCACGACAAAAATGAAACCATACCAAAGAACACTAGAAAAAATCTTCTTTCAAATTAAAAAAACTATATCAAAATCGGTGCATCCGTTTAAGATCTACGAAGTCACAGACAGATACACATATATTATATTCAGATACACACGTCAAACTTGTAACACTCCACTTTTTGGGTTGGAGGTTAAAAATATTAATTTTATGATTATTTAAATATTTTTTTAATTCCGCACTCAAAAAAAGGTGTTTCAAGTTTGACTTGAGTGTCCGTGTATCTGTATCACTGGCATGAGGCATCGTAGCTTTTACCCACTTTGCAGACGGCGCGTCGTAATGTAAGCGTATTGTAATACGTGTGTTGAACGAGAGAATAATAGCCCATACATCTTCTAACGACGAAGATAAAATTTAATTTAATTTATTTATTTATTTAAGTATACAAAACAGAATATAGCCTAACATAATATAAGATAACATGTGACAATCGATCAAAACCAGACTATACTCCAAAGCATGTATACATCATTTGAGCAAACACATTTTAGGTATTATATTGAAACAAAGGGGAAAACAGAGAAATAGAGGAATAATAGAATCTTTCATTGACCTGATAATTTTGGAACCCCAAGGCCTTAATGACTTGAAGAATAAATAAGCTCTATGAACCATTCACTATTATAGCAATTAAGGTTGGAGTAGTGGCTTTGAGTAAACGCGTATCTTACCAATACATGAGGGCTTTGACCGAAATTACCGTTTTCAATCGAAGCGAGAGCCGTTAAGCCTTTCATTATCCATAGTATTGGCACAAATGCCGGTGATGAAGGTATTAGTAAGGAAACTTCCTCTATATGAACATCCTGATCTGTTTATACTTAAAATATATATGTATATATGAGTGTGTAGCATACTTTTAACCTGGTAACTTTTAAAGATTAAACATGTTGCGTTCGACCACAATCTCGCTTGATATTAAGTGACGATGAGGTCGAAGGTGTAGTACGCGAGAGATATCTGTTCACTTTTTTCTAGAACAAACCCAGGTTGGGCGTGGTAAGGCACACAGACGTATAGTATTCTACGCCGTAAATAGAACGAGAAAAATATATAGACAGTAAAAAAATTACACAATTGATCCTGTCATATGTGTAATTTTTGAAGTGACTTCAAATGTGTGTGGTAAAAACTCTTCAAAAATATCGAATAGAACGAAAACGTTCAGTGCGTAAGAAAAATACTTTCATTGTAATATGGTATCTCTTATTTGAGCTTCTAGTAGTTAAATTAGAGAACGGTGATAGCTTAATGAGGTCACGTAGCTCCTATGCATTTTCGCCGTATAAATACGAATATATATATATATATATATATAATACGATAGTTATAGATATTATTATTTATATAATATCTATAACTATCCACGCTGTTTATGCCATTTTACATACCGTGTCTTTGCTAGCTAATCTTTAAAGAACCTTGTTATAACCTAATTTAACGAAGAGGTAACCTAATAGCAATTATTACAAAAACTTCGAAATCATTGAAATTAAAACTAAACGTATTAGAGTAATTTCACTTGACATGTAATGTATTGGAAAGCGTTTCCAGTTGACGTGAAAAATTAGACGTTATCAAGCTAAAGTAGAACCTTGTCGAGATTGATTATAGAAGAATGAGACTGGCTGGGTTTGTTACTTATCTCGAAAAGTCGTCCGATTTACTGGACTTTTGAATGTTCAACTTTATATAAAACCTTTGTTATGCATGTTATTAGCGAATTTTTACCTCTTTTGAAAATACAATCTTTTTAAATTTCTATCAATAAAAGCCGAAAATTTGGCATTATTATAAATGATATTATTTTTATTTAGGTTGTTGCGGTTTTTTAACAAGTAGGTGACATAATTTTGGAAACGATATTTAGTCTACCAGCGCTGGTGGTTGGTTTAGTGTAATCACTAAACTTTAATGTAGATGCACACCCATTAATATGTAACATTAAAGCTAATGCAATATTACTGATAGTAGTATGAAGTGATGATGGAGCCTATAATTGGGCATTTCCTTCCTAAATGCATTTTTTAGGGATTTATGTAATCCTTATAGTTTTGCCATGTCCGTCTGTCCGTCCGAGGCTTTGCTCAAAGAAAAACACACAACAACAACTACTCGAAAACTGAGATTTGACATGAATATGCATATTAGTTAATTTGTGGAGTATCATTAGATATATAATCAAAAAACATTAGAGATGTGCCACAACCATTTTCTATAGGGATCCGATTGCGAAATCATCATCATCATCTCAGCCATAAGAAGTCCACTGCTGGACATAGGCCTCCCCCATGGATTTCCAAAAAGACCGATTGGAAGCGGCTTGCATCCAGCGTCTTCCCGCCACTTGTATGAGGTCATCTGTCCATCTCGTGGCTGGTCTTCCTACGCTGCGCTTGCCGCGAAAATTAATTAAAATATTTGCGAAATATTAAGCTTTAAAATAAATAAAAATGTTAGAGTCACGTGTCCCCCCCTCTACTGACTAAACGGTTGACTTTGGAGATCTAAAAAAATTATGCTAGTAGCATATATAATGAAATTAAAAGGAAAACTGTTATAGCTAAGGAAGCTTTACAAGTTATCGAGTAATAGTCGAGCAACTTAAAAAAAAACTTATAAAAGTAAAAATGAAATTTTCGTTACACTGTTGTACTTTACAAATGTTAACTCGTATGTTCGTAGTAATCCCATTTTAAGTTCACATAATTATGATGAGCAACTGCGAAACTCTACATTGAGCTTGGCAGCTTTATTATAGAAACATCGCGTTAGATGTTTTTACAAAAAATTTTCGTTAGATTTCGTTAGGATAAAATCGTCATGAAGCAATGAAAAATAAACATCACCATCATCATCATCAACAGCCGTCTTTATTCCACTCCTGGGTGACTCTCTCTTATCTTGCCATCTTCACAACAATACCGCTAATATTTTATTAAAAGTATAGACGTACCCACTGGCGTAGTGACCAACGTAACAAGAAATTAAATGTCACCACAAGTAGTGGAGAAAATATGGTCTGGACTTCGTTATCACCATTCAAAATGTTTATTTGGACTCGTCTACATTTCCATTCCATTATTAAACGCTATTTTTTTTATTTTTTTTTTGTATTTGTAAGTCAACAAAACGTTACCTAAATGTTTAAATACGCTTTTTGACGAGCATTGTTGAAACGATAGCATACATTACCGACGTTGTAACAGTTCACTAAGTTTTATGTTGGTAAACAACGTGAAACCGGATCCAACAAATTTAGAAGCACACCTACCGGAACAAAACACTCGCATTCTCAAGAAACGGTTGGGTTGTTAGTGAAATTCTAAAGTGCGTAAGGCCGCAAGCACATGGCGTTTTTTAAACGCGCAGAAACGCGCAGACGACGCGCTGCTAACGCACGTATACGCGCTTCAAACGAGATTTGAACGCAACCTTGTAACCTAAGCATACGGGGTGATCGTGAAACGTGCGTCTACTGCGCGTATACACGCAGATACAGCGCGCCGCGTATACGCGCAGTTACAGCGATACAGACGCGCTGTAACTGCGGCGCGGGGGGTGCCGTGGCGTGAGCGTGCACCCCTCCTCCGCCCCTTTGTACGCGCATCAAACGAGTTTTGAACGCGCTTCACACGCGCGTTTGTATCGCGTTTTACGCGCGTTCGAATCTATAAAAACGCAAAAATCGGCATCTACGGCGCTGAAACGTGCAGACGACGCGCGTTCTTGAAACGCGCGTCATTTAGTCAAATAAGCAAACAAAATATTTCTTTGCCCAGAACTTAAAAAAGTCATCCCTACATATGAAGTTTCTGCGACCACGAGGAAAAGTTATCTGTTTAAATAAAATACCCAACTGCATAAGAGTGATTTTCGCAGTATAACATGTAATTTATGTTATACTTGGTATGTCGACTGAACGTTTTCACGAGAATGTACGCCGTACTTCCGCATATATTCTCGTGAATGTACGCGGAAGAATGAATGAACAGTTTAGAGTATAATTCTTTCAAAATTACTTATTTCTCACAGGAGAGTAAAGCGCATCATCTAACCGTTGACTTGAAACGAAGTTTACCAGCCCCTGGGGGCTAGCCTATGCCCAGCAGTGGACTTCTAGTGGTTAGATGATGATGATGATGAAAACACTTACTCACTCACTCCGTCAAGTTAAATTGAAATATATTCTTAAGTTCTGTGTATTTTTGTAATCATCCTTTTAAACCCCTTATTTCGATATCCCATTAGATAATATTGGGAGATTTTTTTAAACATACATTGTGAAGCTAAAACACTCCATTTTAATTTATTATAATTTTAATATTACCTGTGACAGATAAATACACAAATATGTACCTATACCTATTCATTAGAGTTAGGTAGGCCCATAGTTAGGGACCACGTTTCAGTGCCGTATGTCATCACTGGCAACACACACTGGTTGTAAACTTTCGACTTGAGGGACTGGGGTATATTGAACGAGAAGACGCTTTTAAGTTTCCCGAACGCTGCCCAGCCGAGTTGGATACGACGATTGACCTCCCTCGCAAAGTTGGACCTGCCTAATCGGACCGTTTGTCCTAGGTAGACGTATTCGTCAACAACTTCAAGAGTTCCCCACATATATTGGGGTGGGCACTACATGGGCGTTCGACATAACCTTCTTTTTGTCCATGTTCATTTTGAGGCCCACCCGTTGGGAAGCTCTATTGAGGTCTTCGAGCATCGTACTGAGGTCTTCCATCGACTCTGCCATGACTACTCTATCGTCGGCAAACCGAAGGTGAGTGATGTACTCGCCGTTAATATTGATGCCGAGCCCTTTCTATTCCAGAAGCATCTTCCAAACCGGCGGTAAACAGTTTCGGAGAGACAACGTCTCCCTGCCCCACGCCTCTCTTCAATGAAATTGCGTCTGAATTCTGGTCTTGTATTCGGACTGACATGGTGGCGTTGTTGTACAAACACTTCAGCACTTCGACATACCGATAGTCAATACGGCATCGTTGGAGAGCCTCAAGCACCGCCCAGGTCTCGATCGAATCAAAGGTTTTCTCATAGTCCACAAATGCTAAGCAAAGGGGCAAGTTATACTCTTCGGTCTTCTGTATCACTTGCCGCAGCATGTGGATGTGGTCTATGGTACTATATCCTTTTCGGAAACCGGCTTGTTCGGGAGGCTGGAAGTCATCGAACCTGCGTTCAAGACGATTCGTGATGACCCTTGAAAACAGCTTATAGACATGGCTTAGAAGCGAGATGGGTCTGTAGTTCTTCAGCAAAGTGTTGTCTCCTTTTTTGAAGAACAGTGCCACCACGCTTATGTTCCATGCTTCTGGCGTTGTACCTTCAAGCACGACGCAATTGAAGAGCCTCTGAAGGGCTTTCAGTACTGGTGTTCCACCCGCTTTCAGTAGCTCTGATGTAATTCCGTCGTCGCCCGTTGCCTTGTTGTTCTTGAGCTGTTTTAAGGCCATCCTAATCTCATACAGGCTGATGTCCGGGATATCTTCGGTATAATGTCGAGTCAGTTTGGCTCTTGTATCTTTACCCAAACTGCTAACAGGTTTTGCGACCGATGTGTATAACTGTCCATAGAAACTCTCGATCTCCCTCAAGATTCCTGCTTTGGTCGACGCTAGACTGCCATCTTCTGTCTTCAGCTTCGTCAACTGGCTCTGCCCAATAGACATGTATTTTGCATGTATGTGCATGAACATGTATTTTTCAATACATAAATAAAATAAATATTATACATAATTATATTCAATATATATTACTAGTATATTTTAAACGTTCTCTAGCTAATTATAAATACGAGTATATAATTCAGGAATCTATTTATTAATCGTATATTCAACAAAATTCCAAGCTATGGTAAATATCCCGTAAATTAATATAAATATAGGAGCGGAATTTTACCTAAGCTTCAAACTATAAAACATACAAACACCCAGATAAATATACATATTCATCATACAAATATTTGTTCTAGGAGGGTATTAAACTCACAATCTACACCTTAGAAGGCAGACATGCTACCAACTGAGCTGTGAGCTCATATTTTAATTATATTGATACATATATTTTTTTCTAAAATATCAAGAACTCAACGAAAATCTAAGCAATAATAAATGTCCCAAAAATAATAATACACTAAATATTAAACGTCAAAGTTGTAATTTTGAATTATTATTTGCAAAAGGGACCTTATTTCATTTCTATAAAAATATTAAGTTTCAAATTTACGAATTCGTTTCCAATAACGATTGTTGTTTGTTGATTGTTGTAGCTATATCAATTACATTTAAACGATAAGCCCCCTGTATTTAAATCCGTTTGATATCGAAAGGCTTAAATATCAAACTAACTTGCTATTATTCCGTCACGGAATTTCATCGTCTCAATTGTTTCAAGCCCCAATAGCAATTAGCAGTCTTATAATTCCAATAAACTTGAAAAGTTTTGGTTCAATTCAGATTAGTGCTTACTTATGAATATTATTTATTATTTAGAGCCTGTTCCGTCCCACTGCTGGGCAAAGGCCTCCCTATCCTGTTTCCATTCTTCTCGGTCTAATGATTTTTGTGTCCAGACTTTGCAGAATGCGTCCAGTTCATCTCGCCATATCTTTCTGGGCCTACCAGGTGGTCTGATGACTTGTGGAACCCACTGTGTAGTGATCTTAGCCCACAAATCGTCCGACATGCGGTAAACATGCCCGGCCCAGTTCCACTTCAGTTCGGCGGCTCTATGACCAACGTCGATGATCTGTGTTTTGGAGCGCAGTGTAGTGTGTTGGGAGTCAGACTTGCTTATGAAACTCAATAAAAATCAATTAAAATTTCAATATTTTAAGGCAGTTTTCAGTGGTCAAATCCGCATTTGGATTTGTATTATGGCTACAAAGTCAAAACCATAGTGGAACATAAGGAAAAAAGGCTACTTAGCGACCATTGTTATTAATTATTTTTTAAGAAGGTCAAATTTAATTATCTTTGAACTATATAATTTTGAATATGCTAGGCATTAACATATATTAACATATATCTTTATATAACGTAATATTGTTATCAAAGAATAGTACAAATAGTATTTATAATAAAGTTTTGAGCATATCATATTAATTTTAAATGAGTTTTATACTTGCTTTGATATACGGACAGATGCACAGACAGATATTATGTCGAATTTAGAAGTTCCTCATAATACTGTGGTACCATAAGAAGGGGAAAAAAGGAACCTTTGTCTAACAATAAGACAATATGGATTGATATAATAATTTAGATTAACCTACTTTATGTTTATTGTACTTGATATTTACCGATACTTATTCATTAAAATCACAAAAAAATAAAAACTACGATAAATACAGCTATTAAAATTAGGGATTTACCACGATCTCTACCATTTCTTAAAAATGCTACTTTAATAACATCTACTTAGAATATACATTTGAATGAACAAGAATTCTAGCTTACGTGCAAAGACAGTGATGAAAATGCAATTTAAACAAGTCCTTGCATGAACCCTTTTTTTAGTCTACAAAGAACTTACATTAAGAAAAAATGTCACCCACAGACTTTATCATTTAAATACGTCTTTAATTCTCTAAACTTTGAATAACTCTGTGCCCGTTAATGTCTCCATTTCCTTGTCTTATGACAAGGCTTAAGGAAGGATTTTCGTCTTACTGTGAAATATGAAATTATAATTTAGAAACTGCGAGAAAATTTGCTCGTCATAATACGTATTTAAGCTTGTGCTCATAAGTACGCAATTATCTGGGCATTAAGGCTACTATTTAAACATCCCTCGTTCGTCACTCGCTGATACGATTTAACGAATATTTTGATGTATTGCTAATCTATTACTACATAAATTAAGACTAATTAAGACTAACAATTTGTCAAAATAGTCATTGAATCGTATCAGCGAGGGGCGAACGACTGATGTTCAATAAGCAGCCTTGAGGCACTGCTTGGCTAAGGCACCCATGGCAACATTTTTAAGATATAAAATTACTGAGTAATGCTATCATAAAAAACTGGACAAGTGCGATTTAGACTCGCCCACCGAGAGCTACGTACAAACTAGTAAATAAAAGGGGGAAATCATATTTTTTTATATTATTTACCACACCAATCGATCGATCATCGATCGATGGTAGAATGGAACAGTCGACGTCAATCGATAGCTTCTACTAGATCAATCGATCGATGGTAGAATGGAACAGTTGACGTCAGTCGACGACGACAACTGATCGATTTAGACGACGTTTCATCGACCGATGTCCGTCGATCCGCCAAAGCTACCACACTAATCGATTGCAATCGATCGATGTCGATCGACGATCGATCGATTGGTGTGGTAACACCCTAAGGACAGGCCGAGGTGTAGAAGTTGTCGAAGTTATCGTTTCTACGAGATTTTGGCATTTAGGTACATATATGTTTATGTAAACCAAATTAATCATTAGTAATACCTTTAATTATAGTTTAAAAAACTGAAACAACCGACTTCTCATGGATGCCATTGTCAGAATTGGACCAAATTGTCAGCTTTCAAATAAAAAATAATCATCAAAATCGGTTCACCCAGTCGAAAGTTCTGAGGTAACAAACATAAAAAAAAAAACATAGTCAAATTGAAAACCTCCTCCTTTTTTGAAGTCGGTTGAAAAACTAATACAGTTTACTTTTTATATTATTGTTTTATTCAACTAATCCAGGACAGAAAAATAAACAAACACACAATACTGTACAATAATTTATTCTAAGCTATAATCTCATAATTTACGTCACATCAAGAAAAATCATATTTACATAAATTTATACAAACGAGTTACGACTTACACACGAGTGTCCATTTTCATTACGTTTCTCCGATCGTTTAATCGTCTCATTTCTTTGCACACGACACAGTTGATTTGACCGACAGGTTGGAGATCCGTGAAGCTTTCCTCATGGATGACCCTGATGGTCAGGGGTCTCCGCTTGGGTTATAACAAGCTGACGTTATGTCCGTTAGAATATTTGGCGGAAGATCGCAACGACCGGACGGTCGTTAGCCGTACAGAAGAAGTGTTGTTATCGCCACGACGCAGCAGAGATGCGTGATGACCTCCTGATTCTCTGTAAACGAAATATGAGATGTGGTTAAGTTTTTTTTTTTTTTTTACACAAATAAAAATAATTTATTTTAGATTTCTATTGGTTGGTTAAGTTATCTATTGTTTGCGTAGTTATCATTATTTACGTATGCTTAGACGAAAGGAAATTTGGTATGTGGTTAAGTTAGCTATCGTTTGTTTAATTATCATTAGTTAGGTATGTTTAGACGAGTATATTAAGTTTACTATCTGACTAATAAGACTCCTAGACTAGATATAGAGATACTTATATTTATCGTGAGAATATACATATGTATATTTTTTTCAAGACTCTTTGTTATGTGTAAAGACAAAAGAGCACACGTAGCATACATGAAGGATTCTAATGTAGAATCCTCTACTACACTCTAAATTGTAACCAACACCCTCGCTAAACAAAACATTAATGTATTTCCTTGTTATTATGATGTCGATGTTGATGTTATGATTTTTGTCATCGCTTGTTCGTCGTTCAATGTTAAATCCTGTTGAATGTGTCACATTTTACATTATTGTAGTAGTCTAAGATCCCGCTATAGGACGACCTTCACCGAGCTGGTTAATGGATGAAAATTATTTTATATTCAATTAAATATGTCAATAAATATTGCAAATGGGTTGTCTAAAAAATTTCAGTCCAGAATATGATTAATTAATAAAAATAAAAAATATTTTTTTTAAAACATTTCACTGGTTTGGTTAATAGACAAATTCAATATATTTATGTGTAAATAATTTTTATTTTTATTTAACTTTAATTCATTATCCAGACTGGTGCAAGTTACTAGTATCGATTTACCTGTTTATACCTGCCTACCAAAGAGTTGTGACGGGAAAAAATAGTCAACCTAACGTTTGCATATTCTAAGGGCTTCATACTTTCGATTGGTATGGAATTTGTCTATTAACCAAAAACCAGTGAAAAGTTAAAAAAAATAATCATTCTGGACTGAAATTTTTTAGACAACCCATTTGCAAAATATTTATTGTCATATTTAATTGAATATAAAATACTTTTCATCCATTAACCAGCTCGGTGAAGGTCGTCCTATAGCGGGATCTTAGACCATAGTTATTGTCTGTTTTAGTTATTGAGCATGGATGTTTGTCCTGTGTATTTATGTCTGTGTGTGTATTTTTATGTATTTACAACAAAAAAAAGTGTGCAGCACCGAACACTAACTATTGTTGGATTGGAGGGTCGGAGGTGGTGGTAGAAGAAATGCAAGACTTTTCGGCTGATCTTGTGTATTTGCAAATCACTCCAATTAATCTTATCAGTAGCTCATTATCAGTACGTTGCCTCAGTGCTTGTTTGCCATATCTACCATTGGTAAAATTTCACAAGAGAAAAGTTTAATGGTCTATTTTATGAAACAGCTATATTTGTAAGGCTTCAAAGTCTTTTTTATACATGAGTTATATGTAATCATGTATAAAAAGACTTTCAAGACTTCACAAGACGTATTATTTATATTTTAATTTATTATATTTACTTTATTATACCGGTGTTTGTTTATCGAAAACTAATGGAAAACAACAAAACAGATATTACGACAAATAAAAGATTGAACTATAAAGCCCTATAACTTTTCGCTAATAGAGCTAGTATATGAACCAGAATGCAAAAAAGAAAAAAAAAACGATTAGAGTAATAGCAGTTGCAATTAGAGATAAGTTTATATCATTGTTATTTTAAATATTGGAACCGGTTTTGTTGCGAAATTTTTGAGTTTAGTTACTTTTAGTTTTTTTCTAACTGGCTATTTTGTTGAGACTATTCCTGCAATATTGACAGCATAAAATGAAAGAAATTAAATCTTTCGAAAGCTACTTTAATGAATATTTGAAGTGGCTGTCACGGTTGCGGTTCGGTCAGCTTACTAATGCTGTGCACCGTGACTCCACCTGCATAGTGATGAAAAACTCTGTACCAAATTTTATAACAATATTTTCAGCCGTTTAACAGACAGATAGAGGGATTGAAAGAAAAGAGTAAGACAAGATTAAGAGTTAGTTATAAATATTATAGTCTGTGGATAGGTCAGTGACTATTACATTTATTTGTTTTAAATTAATCACACATGAGGCTGTTTATTCAGAGCAAACCTGAAGTTATTCTGAGTACTTAATCTTAGATACTTTTATGTTGAGAGTTCAAGTTTCACCGAATGTGGCTAGTACTTAAAATGTTCGCTGTGACGTCATAGAAAATAATGTCAAAGTTTTGTTCCTAACAAATCTGACCATATTAGTACCTAAACGTATTTAAACTTTACCTGTCACTATTTCGATGAAATTTTTTCTTCTTTGGCCACAAATGGAATGCTCCATATATCACCGGGTTAACCAGACTGTTCGACATCCCAAAGAAGAAAATTCCTGAAAGGAGTTCTTCACTTTGCTGTAACAAAAAAAGGTAATTAAAGCTGATTATTCTAGGAATGATGATTTAGGACACGCCTATCTTAGCAAGGATAATACTCAAAATAAATTCTGAATGAAATAACGCTAAAAGCAAAACGAATATGGAGGTTCATATAATCGACATGGACATACATACGTAAACCTTAAGAGCCTTTAGGTAAAAGTAAGTGCCTCACATATACGCAATAAGTGAGGAACTTACTTTTATCTATAAGGAAGTTCGCAAATCCTCTTGGTTTGAAGTTATGAAGGTATTATTAGATACTTAATACCTGCTATTGATGACGAATGGTGTGAAAGTTGAGTCTAGTCGAGTTAAATTGTTTTAAAAAGACATGATCCAATAAACTATATGGTAGTCGTTATTATTTTGATATTATTTCAAGGACAGGTCACTAGCAACTAGATAAACTAGTAGTCCTATGAACAGTATACCTAACAAGCGCAGTTTGTGCTCTTTTGCTCGTATTTAAATTCTTTTTTTTTTTAATTAATATTTCTAGCAAATATTATTAAAATCCCTTTCCCTTTTTGGGGCAAATTCGAAATCGGCCATCAGTTCTACGTGCTATGTGCCCTGCCCACTGCCATTTCAACTTGCTAATCCTCTGTGCTATATCGGTGACTTTTGTACGTCTACGTATCTCTTTATTTCTTATTCGATCTCGTAGAGTGACACCGAGCATAGCCCTCTCCATAGCTCGTTGCGCGACCTTAAGCTTCCTTATAAGGCCCATAGCTAGGGACCACGTTTCAGTGCCGTAAGTCATCACTGGTAGCCTTCGTTTGCTTCGCATAAATCTTATTGTACAATTTAGACAATTCGCAAAGGGAAATCGTTTATTTCATACTTATTTTGTTAAGTGCTTTTAAGACAAAAAGTCGTATAACAAAAGATTATAATAGGTACTTTGTACAGAAATTGTCGCAAAGATGAAAGATAATGGTTTTTGTAACGGGCCAGTGCCTTTATTTAAAAAAAAAAACTTAAAATTAACTACTTACAACAAAATGTTGAATAACTACAGATAATGTTGAATAACCCGTAGAATAAAACTAGCTGAAACTCATGGCTTTATCCACATATTCACCGAGCTAACAGAGTAAGTTAATGTCTGAATGACGATTATAAACCTGACAAGCGAATTAACTATCTTATGTGTGGGTTGGCAGACGTAGCAAATTTGCCCATAATCTATTGAGCATACGTTAATTTTTTTTTATAACTTGCGAGAATATACTAAAGAGCTCGCGAGATCTAATGTTCGCAAGGCCATTAGAAAGGACATTATGTAGTATACAAAATACTCTTTAAAATCCCTTTGAGTCAACTCTCAGTCTACAAAGAGTTCACTTGAAGTCGCCGAGTCAATACAAGCGGTCTCCAATTGTCATCCGTTTGGAACAGAGTTCCACAATACTGTCGTAAATTTTTAACGTTGCACTGAAACCAATTTCCGGTTCCCGCAATGTATTTCAGTACAGGGGATCAAATGGCAGCTATAACAGTAATGTTACAGATGGTAAGTAGAGTAGAAAGACATTAACTATGATTACTTTGTGAATGGAGTGATTTTATGGCTTAGGTTGTTTTATGTACCTAATAATTGATATTTATGAAAAGTGAAATTACAATAGCTGTTTCACTTTGAACGGTCTATATTTAACCATATGCGTAGAAGAAAACTTGTTACACGACTGTTCGATAAAGAGAGTAGTGGTTTTCGAATGTAGGTACGTACATATTTATTTGTGCTTTTTATTATTACCTTTTGTACCGCTTGAACCATAATTTTTTTGGATGTTCATATTTGTGTTACATTTAATAATATTCTTCCGCCTATAGAAGAAAAAAATACTTTTTTAAAACACTTCGGTCGTAGCACTGGTCAAAGAAAGTTTAACAAAATTTGTTTTTAGTTGTAGTTGGATTTTTTGCTTTTATTTTTTAGGCTTAGGCTTAGGGCCTTTATCATTTATAGTATTAACGTGTTAACATGATTTTAAATTTGAAACCTCGAAGCGGAAACGCACTAGATATATAAGTTAAATTTAACATAAATTTCCGTAAAGTAACGCCTGATTCAATAATTTTTAGGGTTCCGTACCTCAAAAGGAAAAAACGGAACCCTTATAGGATCACTTTGTTGTCCGTCTGTCCGTCTATCCGTTTGTCCGGGTGTCAAGACCTTTATCTCGGGAACGCGTGAAGGTATCGAGTTGAAATTAAAACCATATACGCAGATCCATAGTATCTTGCTGCAGAAAGAAAAATAAAATTTCTCAGTTTTCGTTAAAAAAAGTTACAGCCGAATATGTCGTAAAAACGCACATTTCGACACTCAGAAGGGAATGAAAACCTATGGGTACTTCCCGTTGACCTAGAACTATGAAATTTGGCAAAAAGCATTGTGTTAGAGTACACGTATAGGGAAAAATCCGAAAACTGGACATTTTTAATTTTATCACAAAAAAATAGTGTCTTTATGCAAGGAATGAGGGCCCAAATTGTAAAGTGAATTAACTGTATCATGTGGGGTATAATATGAAAGAGCTTCATTAGCATAAGTTAAAACAGGTTTTTAAATATTTTTACGATGTATATTTTTAGGTTTATGAAGGAAAATATAAAAAAATATATATGATTTCCCCCTTTTATCTACTAGTTTGTACGGAACCCTCGGTGGGCGAGTCTGACTCGCACTTGTCCGGTTTTATTTTAAATATAAATAGTTATAGTCAAATTTTTTACTGACCTTGTTTAGTTCTGTTGTATTTTTTTCTATGTTTATTACCGCTTAACTTCGTCACATAAAAACCAATTTGGAAAATTCATTATCTTTTTAAAATAAAAATTTTTTTCTAAAAAAAAACTTTCAGATTAAGCGTGGTTCCGTACAAAAACAATATTTTGCTTATTCCTGAAGTCTAACACGTAGATATATAGTTTTTTTTAGTAAAAATGTATATTAATGTTATGACATATTATATTGCTTTTCCACCAAACGTCTAGTCCGCCGGCTTACTGTGAGCAGAATTATTTTGAACCCCGATTTTCCTAAATATAAAGTCAAACAACATTCTGCTGAGAATACACTGCCGTAGCGTACAATACGCCGCTGTTATGGACGTTAAGTCGGCTTGTTCACATTGAATGTGTATGATGGGCAGCCATCTATATATTCCTCGTAGTTTCTCGAGTAAACTATTGAGGTCGCCGCACTGGAATCAAATACGCTGCTGTGACGTTCAGTGACGTATTCAATCAGTGTCGATTACATTTCATATAATATACATAGGTATGTAGTCGATTGGATAGTATAACTACTCGTATCTGTATGTACTTGTCGCAAATTCCAAACAGAAAGAGGTTCTCAATTTGACTGTACGTTTTTTTTTGTATGTTTGTTCACCAATACTCCGCCAATTGAGAATTTTTGTTTGTTTTTGTTTGGTAGGTAATAATATTTCAGAGAGTTCCATATAAATTTTGTCAAAATTGGTTAATTACCTTGGTTTTTATAATAAAATAACTGGAAATGTTATCCAAGTAAACGAATTGCGTACTTCGAAGCCCATTTTTTTTCAGTTTTTAAACTATGATTATTGCCTTACAAGCTATATGTATATTTTGATAAATATGTGTTTTTTATATTAAATAGATCTACATCTGATCACTGACGAAAAGCGACGGTGTATCCGAGAATGGAGCTCGTGCATATAGAAGGTAATCGTCTCTTTGCTCTAGCCTTGAAGATTCAATATTATAACTCTTTGGAAACAGAGATGGCGGCAAAGAATTCCATTTCTGTGCAGTACGCATCAAGGTTGTGGAATATGGCTGAGTACGGATTTGTGATATATATAGGAAAATCCCAAGACTTGTGCCATGAACCAACTCTTGGGAATGAAATACTTAACTTGTGTTACAATCCGGAAATTTCCTAATATCCGGGCCTCAGACTCAAAGGAAAATACAAAAATCTACGTAAGATACATTAAATAATCATTTTAGAATTGTTTTAAATTTAAAAAAGAAATAACACCACCATAAAATTACAATGAAATCATTATTACACACTTACAAACAAGAGTCACAAAATTTATGTATTTTGAACAGAACTGAAATCATAAAGAATGATGCCATTTTTTGATTTTTTTTATAACAAAAATCACACTAATGCTGTAAATGAAAATGTTTGTGTATAAATGTTGTTACTTATTCATGCTAAACAAGTTTAAATGGATTTTTATTGTATTATAAATGTAAGAATTTCTTCTCCCAAAATAAAAATACTAGTTTTTTTTTTTTTTTACTTAATAGTTAAGAAATATTGCATTAGTTTATAAAAAGCACGGATCCTGGAGTCTGCGGAGCTCAATTTTCCAAATTTTAAAAAAATAATAGCGGAAACAATCTATTTCTTCAGAATGACAGGCGAGACAATATCGCGCAGCGTAGCTGGTCCAGTAGTATACAAATACATCTAAGTGATATAAGTCCGTAACAAAGAAAGCAAAAGGAAACATTTATACGCTTTCCATTATAACATAGTCCACACACCTATATTAACATATATGTTATTTTCCGACATCCTGGATTATAATGCAAAATATTGAGGACACCTACATTTTGTTCTGTCACGTATTTCTGATTTTGAGAAAAAATATCCTCTAAAATATGATCACCGATCCAGCGATGCGTGGCTAATGTATTCCATTCACGTTGAGGGATATATAGATCCAGTCGGCGTCATAAATTCTGACTGAACAAATTTTCTGTTTGAATTTACGTGGATTTCATAAGGGGATGCACTGGGTCGTTATCTGATTTGTGTACGTACAAATCTAAGTACAGAAGGGCATTACATCATCATCTCAGCCACATGAAGTCCATTGTTGAATATAATATTCAGCAATGGACATCAGTCCATTGATAATGAAACGAATAAATTGCCTCGGCGGATTTACTCTATGCAATCAGGAAGTTCCCGTGACAATTCTCCAACTTCATCATTAGACAACTTTATAGTACTTACCGTATTTATGTATTGTCATGAAATTTATATATTTGTTCATATTATGATATATATTATGTTTCAAATCCCGACGCATCCAGATGGCTAGCTGTTTTCCTGATATAGTTTCCAAGATTTTGGTTTTTGATATTTTTAAGCAGTTAAATTCTTAGGCACTGCTTAGAAAGGAAGCGTAGGTTTTTAGATTTTTTCCTATGTGGAGCTTCATCAATCATATTGGCAGTAACGATAATCCATAAGAAATATTATATTAATCTGTATTATAATAAAATATCCCCAAAAAGTAAGACCTTCAGACTATTTAGTGACGGGAGGAACTTCAAACAAGATATATGTTCAAAAACTAAGCCCGAACCTTATTTTTTATGGTACGATAACGTTCTTATAGTTCGAATATTTTCTTAGATAAATATTTTTATTTATCAAAGGTTTGTAACAATAAGTCGATCTTCGTGTGTACATGTTACGTAAGTATGTATTTAGAAAGTACTTATTAAATATGTACTAAATATTTATCTAGATTTTATTTTTACTGTTGTAATTAAATTACAAAATCTGTCATATCGGTCGAATTGTTGGTCAATTTTTGTAATTCTCTAGCGGTCGCGCGGCGCGGAATTACTGTGACTAAAATCGGCCGCTTCGCGGCAAACAAAAAGTTGGTGCTGGCAAGATGAAATCGGCTCAACAATAGGTTAAGTTAGGTTAGAACCTCTGACATACAAAGTAATTGCTCTGAGGTTAGAACTGTGACAACATACTCAGAGAGAGAGAGAGAGAGAGAGAGAGAGAGAGGTAGAGTTTTAAGGCAAAAATAGAGTTGGGGATATCTAAAAGTGAAAATCACAAAAAGTGAGGTAAGTCCAAAAACATCTCCCTCCCCTCGAATTTTGGATAGACAATCAGTTGTTTTTAGTTTAAACCTAAAATCCGATCCGAACCTAAAATTATTTTCAGATTAAATGACATGTATGATGTATAATTATAATACCTTATTAGCTTTTGACAATCTTATTATAGTGCATTAATAATTAATTGATAACTAGCTAAAATTATTATTGTTATAATTGCAAAATTACATGTTATTAACTGCTTGTATGCTTTAAAGCAGGATCTGGCAGAATACTAAATTGTAAATAACAACTTACCTTTGTACCCAGGACCACAAGTTAAATAAAATTTTGAATTTTGAATTTTTTTGATTTTTAGTTTAGGGTTTTGAACCATTTATGATTATAAACATAGGCGTTTCATTCTTAGTGTTAGTAATATAAGACCAATCAAATTTAGGCCAGTAGTCCTTTTGGTATGAAGTACGTTAGTGATGAAGTAGATTATACAATCATTAGATATTTTAAAATTAGATAAATCGTCCTTAGTTTCAGTAAAATAATATTTACTATTATTATTAATTACTTATATTTAATAGTTCGTGGCAGCCTAGTCGGGAGACCGTCTGACTTGCGATCCGCAGGTCCTGGGTTCGAATCCCGCGGCACGCACCTCTGTCTTTTCGAAGTTATGTGCGGATCGTTGATTGCCGTCAACTTCAAACGGTGAAGGAAAACATTGTGAGGAAACCTGCATGTCTGAGAGTTCTCAATGATCTTGAAAGATGTGTGAAGTCTGCCAACCCGCACTTGGCCAGCGTGGTAGACTATGGCCTTACCCTTCTCACAATGAGAAGATGGTCCGCGCCCAGCAGTGGGACATTTTGTACAAACAGGGCTGATAAAAAAAATTACAATACTTAGATCACACAATCATTATAATGTAACCCATATATTAACATGTATATAATACTCGGGTGCGAATTGATCGACACCTCATTCATCAAAATTGGACGAGTAATTTGGTAACGGCCAAAAACGTCCAAATGGTAGACGTAGAACATACGAAAATACCATCATACACACAGAGATCGCTAAACAACCCAAAGCAGGTGTAATAAGAGCCTTTGCTGTGAGCTCTAACTGCGATTCAAAGTTGGCTGCGACTTTTGTCTTGCTCGTTATATAGTTGAGAGAGTTAGACAAAGCTAAAGTGAGCTTAAAGTTCACGGTACATCTTCAGGAAGGGTTATGATTAGGCTTTTCCATTCGGGTAAAAACACTTGACCACCTGCTACTGTGCTAGCAGAGATCACTCAGATCTCCATGGAAACAGTGGTACAATACAATGTTTATTTTTTATAAAAAAACAATCAACTAATTATAATATAACGTTGAAAATAATACCTTCATTAATTTCATTGGCACATTGATATTCTAATATTAATTAGACCATAATTGGCTTAGAACTATTGTTTCGAAGAACAGATACCAAATAAAGCCTTGAAAAAGATTGACTTCTGAGCTAAAAATTGACCTTCGTTGTAATTGCAAACGGAAATATGTACGAGCCGAAAATATGTGAGATATGAATCATTTACCCAAAAACTTTAGAAAATGTGTCGCCGTCGTAAATCTATCAATTTTTATTAATGGCTGTGAAAATAGTCGCGGAAAGAACGAGTGAGAGTGAATTAAATATCTCTGAAATTTCAAAACAACGAAACAGTGAAGAATGTTTTGAGCAAAATAATTATTGTTTCTGATTCATCTGTGTTTTGTCATTCTATTTTAATTTGTAATTTATCTATAAGAAATCATACTTTTTTATAAACGACTCTGTTTCATTTGTAAAATGACTTATAATTTTATAGGTACAACCATAATTCTTAGGGTTCCGTAGTAAACAAGGAACCCTTATAATTTCGCGAAATCCGTCTGTCTGTCTGTCCGTCCGTGCCTTTGAGCAGTAGGTAATTTAGGCATCGGTATACATCGTAATGTGGGCATTCACGTAAATTGGAGAGGTGCTGAGATCAAAAAGGGTTTGTCACAATATATCTGCAAAGGTCGTAAATTTAGGGATCCATTTACGAAATATTAATCTTTGAAGTGATAGATTCGTGTCACCTGTCCCCCCTCTACGTCTATGTAGACTTTACAAGTTATCGAGTAATAGTTAACTCGTATGTTTATAGTATCTCCATTTTCAGTTCATACAAGTTATGATGCGCAACTACGGAACACTACCTTGCGCATGGCACGACACGCACTTGGCCACTTATTTCTTCATTTAAGTCAAAGAGACGGGATTGAAAATTAAAATAATAAACATAATTATACAGATACACAAATACACACGTCAAACTTATAACCCTCTTTTGGGTCGGGGGTTAAAAATTAAAATGAGAGATTAACTAGAAGAGTAAGAAAAAATAATACTTTTGTTTTTTAAAATTTCCAATTGCCGTTTTTTTTTGAGGTTTAAGGTAGGTATTGTTAGCATATAGTGTGCTGATCACAATTAAATAATAGTTTTATTTCAGTTTTCTGATAGTTTTGATGTGTTAAATTTTCTTACTATCTGACACGTATTTTCACCACGTTCTAACTCATACATTTCCCTCTATTTTATTTTCTAGAACTGCTAACTGCGAGTTGAATTTCCCTTCACATATTTCGGATTAAATTAAGTCGGGTAGGGCCCTAATTATGTGTTATTGTGACTGAAATAAAAAGGAAAAGAAAAAAAAAATCTACGCTCGTAGGGTTTACTAAATAAATATAATAATAATATTTTTTGTAATAATATTTTTAGTTTGATAATATTGCCATGAAAATTATGTGACTAGAAAAAAAGCATTTCCGACACACTTATGTCGATCCGTTTTTTTTCTTTTTTTTTAAATAAATCTACATTTGCATTCAACTTGCCCGATGGTAAAATGACGATGAATGACGATGTGGCCGAAGATAGATCAATCAGAACACGAAGATATTTACTAACTATGCCCTTGAATATTTCAAGATTGTAATTTTCAAGAAACATGACGGCAGAGTTCCGTTTTCGTGCGGTAAACATCAGGAATGTAGAGCATAATTGTTGTGTAAACGTGTGCATGATTTGAAAAAAAAAAAGTTGTATGAAAAAAATTGAAAAAAAAACAATAAAAAATGTTTGTATTTTGTGCGTTATACTACGATTGATACAGGGAATCCCTTTGATGCATTTCTTTATAAAATAATTGGACATGTGCGTGTCGTGGCACGCAAAATGTAGTTACATCATAATTTAAGTGACCTTAAAACAGAGTCACTTGTTTGTATTTTGTGCGTTAAACGAGCAAAAAAACACGTTTGTTTTATGGGAGCCCCTTTAAATACTTTTTTTCTTTTTTTTTTGTATTTGTTGTTATAGCGGCATATAGAAATACATTATCTGTGAAAATTTCAACTGTCTAACTATCACTGTTCATGATATACAGCCTGGTGACAGACGGACAGCGGAGTCTTAGTAATAGGGTCCCGTATTTTAGGGTTCTTTGGTTACGGAACCCTAAAAATACCCATAATATTTTTTGATTACATATTCAACGAAAAACAAAAAGAACAAAACAATTTGTTTTTCAAAATATTTTCATATTGGTGCCAAATTACAACTTTCTACTAATAATAGACTTTGAGCAAAGCAGCGGTATCATCATCATCATCTCAGCCATAAGAAGTCCACTGCTGGACATAGGCCTCCCCCATGGATTTCCAAAAATACCGATTGGAAGCTGCTTGCATCCAGCGTCTTCCCGCCACTTGTATGAGGTCATCTGTCCATCTCGTGGCTGGTCTTCCTACGCTGCGCTTGCCGGTACGTGGTCTCTACTCGAGAACCTTTCGGCCCCATCAGCCATCAGTTCTACGTGCTATGTGCCCTGTCCACTGCCACTTCAACTTGCTAATCCGCTGTGCTATATCGGTGACTTTTGTACGTCTACGTATCTCTTCATTTCTGATTCGATCTCGTAGAGAGACTCCGAGCATAGCCCCCTCCATAGCTCGTTGCGTGACCTTGAGCTTCCTTATAAGGCCCATAGTTAGGGACCACAGCGGCGAAGCAGCGGTATAGTGAAACTATAAGGGTTCTTAGTTAACTACGGAACCCTAAAAAGCTTATACCTGTATTTGTACTTCAACCATCTTCGTGTTTTGTTTTTAGTAGACCCGGGTGGTTAGGGCTTAAAGAACTGTTCTATAATAAATTTTAGACGACCTGCTTTTCTGAGAGATTTTCAGTACTTATCCTTTAGTATTTGTTTCGGAGGACAGGTTTTATGATGAGCCAGCAGAAATTTCAGGACAGATTGTATTTTTTTACCTATTTAAAAAAGGAGGAGGTTTTTAATTTGACTATGTTTTTTTTGTATCTTACACCATAATCAATAAGACCCATTTTTTCGGGTTGGGTTTAAAAAAAAGGAGTTATGTTAGAAGCCGGATGGAAATATAGTACGCAGCTAATTATATATATAATTTTTTTCATTTTGTCACAAAGTTTCTACATTCTCCAACATCAATACATTCTGTCATCAAAAGCTTAAAATACGTGTCGATACGTGTATCGTGTGGCGTGAAAACACACGGCAACAAAATGCCAACGAGCCGCTAGGAAACAGACGACACAAATAGCGGATGCTTTGTTGAGTACAATCGTTAATTGGCACTATGGCTGGAGTATCACTAACATGTGCATTGTGAACACTCCTGAACTGTGCTCTTTTTCAAAGTTTTTATCTATAAACCTGATGACATTGTTAACCGTGTTCTTTTTGAATATTTTTGTCAGAAAACAGTTTTCGTTTTCCATTTTGTTTTTTAACATTCTAGTAGATTAAGTTTTTAAGAATAAGAATAAGAATATTTATTAACCTTGAATAACAAACATGTTACAGGTAAGTCAGATTTACACATATTATGATAAATTAACTAAATTTTATGATAATAGCATAAATAAAATGATATAATCGATTTAATTTAAATTATTTAGATTTAATTAAGGTATTATATAGGTATATATGATATTTAAATATGTATATGAAATAAAAATCAGGTTCAGGTATAAATAATATATATACATTAATAAATAATATTGTGAATATGGAGCGTGGATATAAAGTGTCTCAGTTTTGTGTCCACTTGTCTTTTTTAGGAAATCAGTGAATGTGTATGTGTGTGAGAGAGAACATAGAGTCATGTGGGGCAAGTGTACGCAGCGGGTAAGTGTACGCACGCTAAGTATCTCGGAAACCATTTATAATGAAGAGACGGCGTCTTCGCTGTCCAATTCCCCGCACGACGTCCGACGAAGTGCTTGTTTGTCAGCGACCAGCCACGCGCCATTTTGTTTTTGCAGGCAAGTCAATTATTTTGCCTAATTTCTTACGATATTTTATCATATTTAGAGTGTAATATTTTGTAGTTGTGTATGCTTTTATAAAATATTGTAATTGTTATCGATATTTGCATATATTAAGGTTTTAAAATTGACAGTGTTTGAATTTCTTGGATGGCGCAATAATTAACAATTTTGACAAAGTTTCAATTTGATGGGTGGGGTTAAGTGTACGCACAACCTTGTCGTGTAAGTGTGTGCGCGCGCAATTACTCCTCTTGGTTAGTTTTGTTTTCTTTATGTAAGGTCAATGGTAAATACTGCAATATTTTGTTTCAGAATCCAGAATAACTATCTAAAATGCTCGAAATTACCAACGGAAGGCTCCCGACAGATAGTTGGTGACAAATGAACATTAGTAGCCGCAAAATTTATTAGTTAAGATTGATCTCATTTATTGGTCCTTGTTTGATTTTTGTTTTCAATTTATTCGTTACTGAAACATAATTAGATAAGTATTTAAGTTAAAATAATAAGCTTTGGAATATGTTTACAACTCAAAATGTTGTTGATTTAAGTGGCGTACACTTACCCCATCGACTGAGCACACTTACTACTTGGGTAAATGTACGCATTTTGACTACCTTTGTATTTTTTTAAGTTCAAAGAATTTGTGCCATTATAGATGATTATTTTCATACTTAAATTGTTGATTAATAAATAGTCAAAGCAATAAATACTGATTTGTTTAATTTAGATTATAAATTTAATTTCAGGGCACTTTCAAAGCTTAAGTGCGTACATTTGACCCACATGACTCTACACATCTAGTAGGTGGACTGTTAAAATGGCAATTTTCTATCTCTCTCTCTCTCTCTGTAAAAAGTAAAATAAATATTTATTAAATTTTACATTTCACCGGACTATATATAAGAATATAATAAGAAGATAAATAGTACTAATATTGATTTTAGTATAGAATTCTCGTATCCAACGTTTTTACGATTCAAAGTTAGCTAAGCTCCTCCATTAGTACTTTTATGACAACAATAAAATACTAGAATGACCATTAGTTAACTTTGTTTCATTAGCTTTATTACTTTTTCACGGCATATATTATAATAACGAATCGTAACAAAAAGCTTCTTATTTTAATTTAAAACCTGAATGTTCTCACTTTTTTTTTTTTCTTGTAATATGAATATGAATAACGACTATTTCTTATTTTGTTTTATTCAGCCAATGTTTTAAATCAAGCCACCAAAAGGCCTCCAGAATGGCTTAGTGGTTGTTGTTCTAGGATAAATGTAGTTTAAAAGCTTCTTATTTTAATTTAAAACCTGAATGCTCTTACATTTTTTTTCTTGTAATATGAATATGAATAAAGATTCTATCCAGAATATTTCTTATTGTGTTTTAATCAGCCAATGTTTTAAATAAAGCCACCAAAAGGCCTCCAGAATGGCTTAGTGGTTGTTGTTCTAGGATAAATGTAGTTTAAAAGCTTCTTATTTTAATTTAAGACCTGAATGCTCTTACATTTTTTTTCTTGTAATATGAATATGAATAAAGATTCTTTCCAGAATATTTCTTATTCTGTTTTAATCAGCCAATGTTTTAAATAAAGCTACCAAAAGGCCTCCAGAATGGCTTAGTGGTTGTTGTTCTAGGATAAATAAAACAGCTTAGTTGGGACTTTGTTTTCATTAGACTTTGGTTACACATTGTTTTTTCTAGCTAAGACTAATAAAATCGTCATACTTATCTCTGGCTCGAAGAAGTTTCTGATTTGATTCATATTTTTATAAGAGTCTTATATCCGGACCTGTTAGGTGTGTTAGGTTTGTCATAAATGTAACAAACAAATAAAGCAAAGTTCAAGTACTTACCAAAATTTTAATTAACTAAAATGTAATATGTAAGTATATTTATTAAAAACAATGTAGGTACCCGACTGTATAACAGCGATTTTTTAAGTTGAGTATATGGTTTTGTGAGAAAGTATTAATAAATAAATTCGTTGGAGGTTAGAAAAAAAACACTTTTTTTTTTAATTTTGCGAGAGTTGAATTATTATTATACACATACATATTTATTTACTAACCTTAAGCCTAAGTTTTTACGATATTTCTATAAAAAATATTATAAAAACTAAATTTAACCTTGGGTTAAAACCGCCGGCAGCGGGGCAGGGCCTAAGCTGCTGGCGGTAGGAGCTACAGGCTACAGACTCAGAAACCTCCTTACAAGTCAGCCGTGTCTAACACGACTCCTGAATCCGACCCTTGACCCAACCATCGAGCGAGAGCCTCTTGAGATATGTTATTATTATCTATTTATTTATTTAATTTCATAGGTCTAAGTTTTTTCACTTGACCAGCGTGGCAGACTATGGACTAACCCTTCTCACAATGAGAAGATGGCCCGTTCCCAGCAGTGGGACAGTTTGTACAAACAGGGATGATAAAAAAAAAAGTTTTTTTAATATAAATATAATATATACCTACATATTATAAAATCTTAAAATTAGGGTGCCACCGGCAGCGGGACAGGGCTCAAACTGCTGGCGGTGGGGCTACAGACTGTGGAATCTTCTGAAAACGCTAGCAGTGTCCAGAACCACTGCCTTTTGTATTCGATCCTTGATCCAGCTATCAAACGAGAGCCTCTTCAGATGTTGGTCGAGGCTCTTAGCAATTACGATTACATTTACTTCCGATACGACTATCGGAACAATGATCGTCGAGTCAACATCCCACATGGCGGTTATCTCGTGAGCCAAGTCAAGGTACTTGCTGAGTTTGTCCTTTTCAGCCTTCACTTTATTATTATTACAAAAAATAATAGTATATGAGACTTAAGAAGCGAAGACAAATCTAATTACATCTTGTACATCAAAATCGGTCAAGCCATTTAGGCTGTAGGAGAAAATAGAGAAACATACGTGCATATAAACATTCGATAAACATAACCCTCTTTCTTACGCAGTCCTGTTAAAAAATATTATAAAGCTTTAAAGCAAAATTTTATCTAACACTTATATTGGACAACAATACTCTTAGATATCTACGTAGGTACATATTTCCATAAGCTAGTAGGTAACGCAAACGGGTTGCAAGTCTTTAAAATTTAACACTAGAGATCGGTTAATCTAAAAAGGGTCAGTTTTCTCCTCACATTCTTTATTCATGTGAGTATTGGGGTAAACCACTGCCAACAAAATATAAAGTTGTAATAAAAGACAATCTCTAGGATTGTTGTGAAGATTTTAGTACGTAGCAAAAAACCATTTTGCGAAAAAGGAAGAGTCTGGCCTTGATTTTGTGAGCTGGTGGAAAAAAAATCGAGTTTCGTGATAAAAAGTGCATTAACAGTGACAAAATTACGATAACGATAAAATATAATACTACGCTTCGATCGATTATTTGGAAGATCTTATCGCTGCAAATATAATAGGTATTATTATGTACCTAGTATGTGCAGTATGTGGCTACCTTTGAACACATTGGATTTCGTTTTCATAAAGCATTTTATGACAACTATTCTATCAAATTGACTGGCCTTGTGGCTCAGTTGGTAGTATGTCTACTTGCTAAGCTGTAGGTCGTGGGTTCAATCCCCACCCAGGGCAAACATTTGTGTGATGAACACGGATGTTTGTTCTGTGTCTGGGTGTTTTTATGTATCATATGTATATATTTACAAAAAAAAAGTATATATGTATTCTATCAGCCATCTAGTTCCATAGTAACAAGCTTTGCTTATTTTGGGCTAGATGGTGTTGTGTGAAATGTCTCAAATATTTATTTATTTATTTAAATCTAGTTTATTTCTACCGTGCCATTGATTGCAAGTCATTGCTAAATATAGACAATAGACAAATACTTTATTGTGACAAAAACATTTTTTTAACTCAAGAAGGATCACCAACTCGCCTGATGTTGAGCGACGGTGTGGCTGAGGAGCTTGTCAATCGAGAAGAAGTTAAATAATTATTTTTAAGTTTTTCTAGATAAAAAAATTGCTTTTTCTTTCATTTTTTAATAATGATAATTATTACAAAATGTAAAAAAGCAATTTCTATCACACCATGTGTCTGTATTTTTTTTTCGCTTTGCACATGTGACTTTTCTTAAAATATTTTTATTACACATGGAAACATGATATACAATAAATAAAACCACCAAAAATCTAGCAGAGGTTTGTCTTGACGTTTATCGTCGATAATTTCATACTTCCAATTTGATTAAGTATTAAATATCTATAATATGCTAATAAAAATAACTTAAAAACATGAAATCGACTTCGAATCTAGAAGAAATATATAGGTATATAGGTACCAACTATCTATATATATATTTATATATACCTATACTCTATACCTACCTACATATTATAAGACTGTAACGGGCCAAAATGTGTACTTTTTTATTTTTTTATCGGAGTAGGTATTATTATCGATACAGGAGCAAAACCAGTAATTTCCGAAAATGTTGTCTGTCTGTCTGTATGGTGTGTCCAATGGACGCTTTATTTTGGCAGGATTATTACTTACTTATACTATGTAGAAGGATCTGGCATACTTTTTATGCCGAACATTTTCATCAAAATCAAGTCATAATTAAGTAATCGGTGATCAAACATACAAAAAAGAAGAAGAAAACATACAGTCGAATTGAGAACCTCCGTTTTTTTGATGTCGGTTAACAAAATTGCGCAATATTATGACGATTTTTTACTTTTTTAAACTGTACTATTGTATATAACTTACATTTTTGTCAGGATTCAGGAAGGTAAAGATGATCATCATGACGTAGTAAGGAGTCCACCATACGAGAAAAGCCGCTACGATGACAACAGACATCCTCAGAGATTTCATTTTCGCCCTGTCTATCAACCTACGTCGGTTCATGTCTGGAGTGAAGTACTTCTCTTGCCGTCTCACTTCGGGCTTAAAAACTTTTTCACTTTCTGAAAACAATAATTGTTTGAGTGAATAATTTAGTCGAGAAAACTCCTTAATTGCAATCTTCGGTACAAAGTCAAAGAATTTTCATAAATGGCAGTTCAAAGCGATCCTTGTTTTGTTTACTTTGTTATTCATTCAATTGAACTGAGTGAAACTATCGATAAAATTATCGAGTGTAGAAAATAGAAATGGTTGGAGGTCGTTTTTTTTATATTACTTCAGGATTATTGAAGGACTTAAATGTAAGTACCATTGTTCCTTGAATTAAAATTGAATGCTTTTCTTTATGACGACAAATTTGCGATCTATTAAATTCGTTTCCTAAAGTTTCCGTATTTTGAAAAACGTTTAAAGCACATTTTAGCTAAAAAAAAAATATTACGTTTTTGTGCGTGACAGTTTCCGTTTCACAAAATGTTAGCGGAGAACATTTCTATCCATGCGGCACAGCCATGCGGTTATAAAAATAAGGCGGTGACCTTTCCTTTCCTTTCTAATAGAAATAAACCGGCCAAGTGCGAGTCGGACTCGCACACGAAGGGTTCAGTACCATTATCTATGAAAACGGCAAAAAATCATGTTTGTTGTATGGGAGCCCCCTTAAATAATTATTTTACTCTGTCTTTTAGTATTTGTTGTTATAGCGGCAAGAGATATACATCATCCTTGAAAATTTCAACTCTCTGAATATCATGGTTCATAAGATACAGCCTGTGACAGACGGACGGACGGATGGACGGAAGGACGTACGGACGAACGGACGTACGGAAGCACGGACGGACGGACATACAGCGGTGTCTCAGTAATAGGTTCCCGTTTTTACCCTTTGGGTACGGAACCCTAAAAAAAGCTATATTTTGTTCTGATTTCATGTGTAACAGACCAGTCTACGAAATACTGACAAATGGCATTTTCGTTACATAAGACGTTTATTCATAAAGTAATACAAAAGATAAAATTAACTCACTACGACTTGTACTTTGATTCCGTGTACGCTTTACAATATAAGACTTTTTGTGCTATTTGTACTTAATAAACGCACAGCCTAATCGACAAGCATTTAAATTACGCTATCATAACTTCAGGTACCCAACAATAATAAATGGCCAACTGCATGCATGCGCAATGTAGGGTTCCGTAAGTTACACATCATAACTTAATATGTGAACTTTAAACGGGGTCTCTTGAACGTACGAGTTAACAATATTTTTTGTTGACTTATCCAGGTACTTTTTTTTAAGTTAATCGATTTATTACTCGTTATCTTAAAAGCCTACTTAGCCGTGATAGTTTTCCTTTTCAAGCATAATTTTTTACGTATCTCCAAAGTCAACTGTTTAGGCAGTAGAAGGGGGAGGGGGAGACCCCTAATGTTTTTTTATTACCTATTCAACTATACCCCGCAAGATGGTATAGATGAAAAAAATCATCCTCATTTTATGTTTAGGGGAGGTTTTACTCTACGAGTCAGTTTTTTGTCATAATTAATATTAGAAAGCTGTAATTAGGTATAGACGTACGTCTATACCTAATTACAGCTTTCTAATACTAATAAGACAGACAGACGAATTGGCAAAACTATTAGGTTTTCTTGTTTACTACGGAATCCTAAATAACTTGTCCCTAATAATATGAAAATTGATTGAACATATTTTTCATACAAAATATACACTATCTTCTATAAATCTCAAAAACCGCAGGGCTCAAATTGAATAACAAAAGAAACTAACTGTTAGCAGGTTTTACGGTTACAGCGCTTTCTCCTTTGTTTTGCATCTAACTCGTTTGTCCAACACTTTCTCGACAAGATTAGTTGGATTTTTTTACAACCCTTGTAAAGCTTGTTCGCAACCCTTCGCCTCGCGAGAATCCTTTACCGGAGCACATTTGGCATTCAGGCCGCGGGCTTCCTTTCCCACATACTTTTTTCTCCGTTACTTGTGAAATTCGCTTATACCTTGAGTGGAAGTTTCATTTAATCTACATACATATTTTTATCGCAACTGATGTAATTCTGTGTAACTCTTAATAAATCAGACCTTAGATTAACTTTCATTATGATCGTATTTACGGTTTTTTTCTTATCAGACATAGATAATATATAGTAAGTAGGCTTTCGTACTACATGCACTGCACTGTAGTATGCCTACATGCTTTGATACTTGAATAAAGTTGTGTTATAAAGGAATATATAAATAATTATATATTATAGTAGGTACTCAGGCGCTTCTACTAATTGACTCACGGAATTCATCGCTAATAGTCTGTCAGAAAAGGAAATCATCATCATCATCTGAGCCATAAGAAGTCACATAGGAAGTGGACATAGGCCATGGATTTCCAAAAAGACCGATTGGAAGCGGCTTGCATCCAGCGTCTTCCCGCCACTTGTATGAGGTCATCTGTCCATCTCGTGGCTGGTCTTCCTACGCTGCGCTTGCCGGTACGTGGTCTCCACTCGAGAACCTTTCGGCCCCATCAGTTCTACGTGCTATGTGCCCTGCCCACTGCCACTTCAACTTACTAATCCGCTGTGCTATATCGGTGACTTTTGTACGTCTACGTATCTCTTCATTTCTGATTCGATCTCGTAGAGAGACTCCGAGCATAGCTCTCTCCATAGCTCGTTGCGTGACCTTGAGCTTTTTTATAAGAAAAGGAAATGATTGTGGGAAAATCAGACTTTTAAAAAACCAAAGTTTTTTTACTCAGTGATACCAATATTTCAGAATTTCGAAAGAACAAGACACATCGCGTATTTTAATTTCGAAGAGAAAGCATCGCATCCTCAAAACTGGCTAACGACGGATCCAAATATTCTATGAATTACAATTTAACCGTACCATGCTTGCACCAATTAATTTCGATGTTTTATATTTCAAGAGCCCAGGGCCGCCAACTTAGTTTAGTGACGAACGGAATGTATCTTACTGAGTAGTACTTGTATAGACTATGAATTTTGTTGTACTAGAATCTTGTACCGTGGGCCACTTTCGAGATATTAGCCACCAAAGGTGTAAATATCATAACTAACTTTACGTATTTAGTGACGGTTGATTTTTAGGGTTCCGTACCCAAATGGGTAAAACCCTATTACCAAGACTCCGCTGTCTGTCTTGACTGTCCGTCTATCACCAGGTTGTATCTCATGAACCGTGATAGTTAGACAGTTGAAATTTTTACAGATGATGTATTTCTGTTGCCACTATAACAAAAAATACTAAAAAACAGAATAAAACAACAAACGTGATTTTTTGCCGTTTTTATAGATAATGGTATGGAACCTTTCGAGCGCGAATCCGACTCTCACTTGGCTGGTTTTTATATATGTTATTTAGGAAACTATTTTAAAGCTAAGTATTTGTAAGCAGCCAGACGAATCCTATAGGCTAATTTTCGTCCAGACGCATTTTAAAGTCGCACTGGCTATATGTGCAAAATCATGAATAGAGTAAAACTAAACATCTACGCACGTTGATTTTTTTCGGTTTTGGTCTGTTGTATTCTAGGCTACCGTACCTGCTAGTATTTCTCACAAAAAAGTAGCCAAGACCGTGTCGAGACACGAATTACTGTAAACTTGTCTCAACACGGTCTTGGCCAATTCAAGGCAACTTAGTTTTCACAGAATGAGATTAACTTTATTATAAAATAGATTTTTCTGTAATTAATCAATTTATTTGCTCCTCACTCATTTCTATGAAAGCCACTTACTAGCAATAGTCCTCACGGTGGATACATAGGTTGATACAAGTATGACCAGAGGCAAGATGAACATAAATATAAGGGAAAGCGTCGTATAGGCTTGCTCCTGCCATCGCTCAGTGTAGAAGCCATGCGTCACGCATTGGTAGAAGTCTTCTACGAAAGGTCCTTTTGCCACTCTGAATATTACCGCCTGAAACAGAAAGAAGGCTCCCATTAAAAGTTTGATAAATTGAATTATTTACAATTGTACTTTGGATATTCAGTATTTGTCACTATTTTTATTATAGGAACACATTGTAACAACATTAGTATGTATAATCGAATACTTGAGCAGAATGCTATTTGCCCTGATATTTTGTACGCCTAATTGGCACAACATGATTAAGCTACCTATACATATGTTCAACATTTTTGTGCATTTATTGTATAAAAATTCCTCATGTTGTATGCAAATAAAGAATCTATCTATCTATCTATTTCATAACCCTCACTAATATTATAAAAGCGAAGTAACTCTGCCTGTATCTCTGTTTCTTTGTTGTCTGTTTAACGATCAACTTTTTACGATAAGTAGTATGTCTGCCTGCTAAGCCATAGGACGTGGGTTCGATCCGCACCCAGAACCAACATTTGTGTGATGACCATGGATGTTTATTCTGTGTCTGATTGTTACTGTATCCTATGTATGTATTTAGCACAAGTATGTATAATAAAAGAAAAACAAAATACCCTACTGCAGTAAACCAGTTTTTGCAGTCTTAAGTTACGATTTCGTTACCATTGATACTTGGTGTTGAGTGTACGTTTTTTTGTGAAAAGTATGCGTAAAAGATTATAAATGCGCATTCTTTAGAATAATTCTAGTAAAATCTCTTGTTTATTACGAAATAGTTCGTTGCAGGTTAACATTTTTTATTTTTTTCGAGAGTTGTATTATTAGGTATATTATTACTACAAAAAAATATAGCCTATGATACTCAGGAAGTGAAAACGAATCTAACGACACCTCGTACATCAAAATCGGTCAAGGTGTTTAGGCTGTAGGCTGTCATATAGAAACATACCTACATATTTACATACATACATAGATAAATACACTCGAAAAACATAACCCTCCTTCTTACGCAGCCGGGTAAAAAAAAAGTATTCTATCAGCCATCTACTCGTAGTCTCCATAGTACAAGCTTTGCTTAGTTTGGGCTATAACTGGTTGTGTAATAATATATCCTCTAATAATTATTTAATTAGGGTTCCGTACCTCAAAAGGAAAAAATTGAACCCTTATAGGATCACTTTGTTGTCCGTCTGTCCGGGTGTCAAGAACTTTATCTCGGGAATGCGTGTAGGTATCGAGTTGAAATTAAAACTATATACGCAGATCTATAGTCTCTTGCTGTAAAAAGAAAAATCAACTTTTTCAGTTTTCGTAAAAAAAGTTACAGCCGAAAATGTCGTAAAAAACGCACTTTTCGACACTCACAAGGGAATCAAAACCTACGGGGTACTTCCTGTTGACCTAGATCTATTAAATTTGACAAAAAGCATTGTGTTATAGTACAATATAGGAAAAAATCCGAAAACAGGTTTAATTTTATTTAATCACAAAAAATAGTGTCTTTATGCAAGGAATGAGAGTCCAAATTTTAAAGTGAATTAACCGTATCATGTGGGGTATCGTATGAAATAGCTTCATTAGCATACGCTAAAACAGGTTTTTAAATATTTTTACGATGTATATTTTTCGGTTTATGAAGGAAAATATTATAAATATATGATTTCCCCCTTTTATCTACTAGAGTTTGTAGGGAACCCTCGGTGGGCGATTCTGACTTGCACTTGTCGGGTTTTTTTTTAAATTTAGTTTAGGGATAGCTTTGAGACTGTGACCTAGAGATAGACATACGTTACTTCCCATCATCATCTCCGTATTGTAGTTTTGTTTTTTATTAATTGTAGTTTATTTTCTTTTAAGTCTATTAAAGCTAGCACGCCAAGTTTTATCTCCACGACAATGTTGCTTATAAGCGATTGCTTTAGCGACAAAGTCATTAGTTGTTGTA
Source organism: Lycia hirtaria (assembly GCA_947563715.1). Taxonomy (NCBI): domain Eukaryota; kingdom Metazoa; phylum Arthropoda; class Insecta; order Lepidoptera; family Geometridae; genus Lycia; species Lycia hirtaria. The sequence goes on along the minus strand of OX387377.1, from coordinate 40,706,012 downwards.
CTGGACTAGTAACCGTTCCCCAAAAAAGAACGGTTACTACGTATTACACAGCACGCTATGAGAATGTATTTATTTATTTAGATACGCCAACAGTGAATATATTACACATTCTTAATTTTCTACTTCGTTCATACATAGATCTGATATGATCACCTTTTACAGGCATAGGTATACAACTTTCATTATAACAATGGTTAGGCTCTTGCTACATTATAAGTAATAATAATTTAATATAATATAATAATTTAATTTTGTAATTTCCAACTAACATAACGACCTTTACAGTTTACAAACAATTAATTTAAAATGTTTAAAATATAATTATAGTTTACAAAAAAAAAATGGTTGTCTGTAAAGTCGGTTTACGGACGATAGTTTAACGTGACAACGTCATAACAAAACACTGATGAAATGATTTGCATACTTTTATAAATAAAATTGAGCTCGACAATGAGCGTACCGGGACACCTTCGTGCGTGCAGCCGGCGTTCATCGATTTATTAGACGTTGTCACGTCAAAACTGAAGCAACCGACTTCTCATGGATGTCATTGTCAGAACTGAACCAAATTGAAATGAGGCCACAAGGAAACACCAGCGTTCAAATAAAAAAAGAATCATCAAAATCGGTTCACCCAGTCGAAAGTTCTGAGGTAACAAACAAAAAAAAAAAGTCGAATTGAGACCTCCTCCTTTTTTGAAGTCTGTTGAAAATTGATGAAATGATGATTGATGAAAATAACAAACATTCGTTGGACCAACCCTCCTTCTTAAGTAGTTGAATAAAAAAACAGGAAGTTATGTTATAAAATTAAATTAGGCAAAAATTTCGCAGAATGAATAGGAAGAATATCGGTATATAGGTAGAGTAACGCGGTTAACCCAACAATTTCGAGTGGCGAGCCTTTGAAGTTATCAATCAAAAGCCATCGATAACCCTGGGATACTAATTGATTGATAATAGCAACTCAAACTTAATTGTTGTAAACTGTAAAGGTCGTTGAGTTAGTTGGAAGTTCGTGTAATGTAGTACATTTAGAGAACGGTTACTAATTCAGTAAAAATAAGATTGGTGACAATTTTGATAAAGTATTGTGACAACATAAAATACAATTATTATACTAATATTAAAATGAAAGTCAAAAACTTAAATCTTACTTATATAATTATCTACACTCAAAATAAATTTTCTAATTCATACATTTTAAAATAGCTCAAAATAATTAATTTACTTTTTTTTTATGAAAACTGAGATGTTTGATTTTCCTCTCTGCAGCAAGAGAATATGGATCTGCGTTTAAGGTTTTAATTTCAACACGATATCTTCACGCGTTCTCGAGATACAGGTCTTGACACCCGGACGGACGGACAGACGGACAGACGGACAGACAGACGGACAGACGGACACCAAAGTGATCTTATAAGGGTTCCGATTTTTCCTTTTGAGGTACAAAACCCTAAAAATTACCAATGCTTCTAATTATACATACAGAAACGTTCAATATTCAAAAATAAAAATATCTATCCGGAAATCTTAGAAAAATACTATGTAATTTAGGAGTATTACTTCTACAATTAGTATTAGTCAAATTGCTAGATGTCTGGAAAATCATGTTAAAAAAGTTTACAAGTGTTGAGACTACATTACCAAATCCAAGGTCATTTGCCGGAATCGTCTTTTAAACGTACCTACACAAAATTGGACATTATTTCAGACAAAACGACCGAGGCGTAGAAAATTACTCCAAAAACTCTATACTTCACATTTTAAGAACAAAAGCCTAATTATGTGTAAATATTTTTCAGGTGTTTTGAACAAATTTATTTGAACAAGTTTATCTGGGTAGTCGATAACTTCGCTTTAATTTCACTGACTCATCGAAGCAATATAAATTAAATATCTGTTCCTTCTCTCTACTTCTCTACACTCCTTCCCTCAATGTTTTTATAATGGACTTGAACCTGAAAATAAACTTTTAATTGCTTTAAACTTGTGAAACGGCCAACTTAGCATTCTATCTACATTGACTCTTTGCAAGACTAAGAAAGGTCATTCAAGCTTCTATTTTAGAATTAATGAGTAAAGTAACATTGAATAGGTGAATATCGAAAATCAATTCCCTGAAAACGAAATACATTTTTTTCAAGACAGTTATCATAACCTTGAAAGCTCATTTGACAATTCGTCTGATAACCGAATCTTTGTAATACGAAAGTTTCGGTTATAATAAACAGAAACCTAAAGAATCCAATCTAAGAATTAATATTTTGATAATAAAATGTTTGTAAATAATAAGGTTTCCGGATATAATAAAACAGAAACTTAACGAAGTTAATCTAATAATTGTTCGGGTAAATGAAACATATGACTAGTAAACTAATAGAATCAAAAATTCGTGTCAAGTAGAACATCTAGAATCTGAAAGTTCTATGAAGTGGATTCGGGTGAGTGAGATTCAAATGAACAAATTTCAGATTATAGATAGTATAGAATAGACTACCCATTAAAAGCTATTAAAGTTGCTTACCTGAGGAATACTTAAGATGACGCTCAGCACCCACGCTATAATAACAAGCCTGCCGCTCCTCGTCGCAGTCGCCATGCTTTTCATCGGATATTTTACAGCTAGCCATCTATCCACTCCAATGAGCACAAGTATAAAAGTGCTCAAATACAGGGCAAACATTTGCACGAACTTGAATAATTTGCATGCGACGTCTCCTGCGTACCACTGGACTGCGAAAGACCACGCTGCCTCTCCGGCAATACAGAACACTGTTACAAGCAAATCGGCTATGCTCAATTGGAAGATTAAACTATAAATCGCTGTCCATGAAGGTCTCGCTCTGCCCCGGCCCCTTTTTCCTCTTTGTATGCTTACTATCGTAGCTAAATTACCGAAGAATGATAATATTGCCATCGCCGAAAGCACGCTAGCTCTGATTAAAGTGCTTTTAGACAAAACTGGAGCATGTTCGAGGCACATTACTTGAGTGCCATTGTAGATAAATATATGGTTTGTTACATCGTCGGGCTTTGTGTCGTTGACGAGGAATGATTTCAGGCATTCCTCTATGGGCCACGTGATGTAGCTGTTTAGTGTGTTTTCCGTTGTACTGAACCCTCTCTGCAGAGTTAATTCACTCGGATAGAGGAATTCATCGTCATATAATGTGGTACTGTTGCCTTCGTTGTCCATGTTTCGTCATACGTGATCAGCTGTCGTAGGGTAGGTTATCTGTAACAAAGGAAGAACATATTTTAAAGGATTTACTTTCACGTAGTTTTCATTCTGGTCGACCTCAAAATCTTAGAAATAACTTACACTAACCTTCATGATACCTCAATAATTTGGTATCATGTAATGGTCTGATGATAGCATTATAGAACCGGAAGTTCATATCGGAACTTCTTAATAAGCTACTAATAATATGATATATAATTACAAATGTTCGCGCAAAGTAACTGAAAGGTGTCTTTTTTTATTTTATTTTTATTTTTTTTATTAGCCCTGTTTGTACAAACTGTCCCACTGCTGGGAACGGGCCATCTTCTTATTGTGAGAAGGGTTAGGCCATAGTCTGCCACGCTGGCCAAGTGCGGGTTGGCAGACTTCACACATCTTCAAGATCATTGAGAACTCTCAGACATGTAGATTTCCTCACGATGTTTTCCTTCACCGTTTGAAGTTGGCGGCAATCAACAATACGCACATAACTTCGAAAAGACGGAGGTGCGTGCTGTGGGATTCGAACCCAGGACCTGCGGATCGCAAGTCAGACGGTCACTAGGCTGCCGGAAACTTATTTAATAGTATGAACATATCAACGAAAGTCGAAAAACAAACATGAGTATTCCCAAATGACAATTATTTAAGCTATTGTGACCATTTTTGTGTTATTTTTTAGTTCAGAATTTATTTAAATTCTTAATTAATATGTAGTATCTATTATATCAAAATACGGCATACCATGCTGAATAAGCATTATTAAGGAGCTCTAATGGCCCCAAATTCGATCAATTAATAGGCGCGGCCATTACATAAGCATTAAGCAAATTAATTCTAACCATTATTTTGACAAAATTGTACTGATTGACAATTATTGGAAATAAAAACAAACAAGACTATATAACCATATGTATAATTCAGCACATCAATAATATTATCTTCCTATATTTTTTATTAACCTATTTTGTCTCAATCCCGGGCACTTCCTTCCTATATCCTATATTTTAAATTTTAATTATGGTAGCGGAAACACTGTTGACACGGGCTTTTTTACTAGAACTAGACAAGCTATAAATGACAATAACTTCATACCTATAGAAACGACCGCTTATTTATATGAAAATTAGAATCTTAATTTTTGAATGTGTCTTTGTATTTGTAATAGACAATTATGCAGCTAATGTCACAGAGGACACCTTGCAGATCCAAATATATGGCGCCGCACACTCACATCTGCGAAATGTCAAGTCAAGTAATTAATGTCACTAATGTCACTCCCATAAAGACCTGCATCTGCCCTATAACGTCATGGTGGTGATAATAAAATAAACAAGGATATAATCTGAGAGCAACCAGTCCTGGATATAATATACAATATATCAATGTCTATCACTGAAAAGAAAATTGATGTGATATTATATAACACGTATCTATATGGCCTTATCTATATGACTGGCCTTGTGGCTCAGTTGGTAGTATGTCTGCCTGCTGTGCTGTAGGTCGTGGTTTCAATCCCCACCCAGGGCAAACATTTGTGTGATGAGCACGGATGTTTGTTCTGTGTCTGGGTGTTTCTATGTATTATATGTATATATTTACAACAAAAAAAAGTATATATGTATTTTATCAGCCATCTAGTTCCATAATACAAGCTTTGCTTAGTTTGGGCTAGATGGTGTTGTGTGAAATGTCCACAAATATTTATTATTATTATTATTTATTATATTAAAAGAAAAACAAATTACCGCCGACTCCACAAATGCAGTTTTTGCAATCTGACTTATGATTTCATTTCGCTTAATACGTTGTTGAGTATACGTTTTTTGAGAAAGTATGCGTAAAATCGCTGTAAAAAATTGTAAATGCGGATTCTTTAGAATAATTCTAGTTAAATAACTTGTTTATTATAATTATACAAAACGCTTTTTTTTTGTGAGAAATTTATTGTTATTATTACAAAGAAATATAGCCTATAACACTCGAGGAGTGAAGACGAATCTAACGACACCTTGCACATCAGAATTGGTCAAGCCGTTTAAGCAGTAGGCGGTCGTATATAAACATACATACCCACAAACATATGTGCATATAATCAAAAACTTAATCCTCCTTCGTACGTAGTCGGAAAACAATATCGAGTGTGGTAATAATCACCATTTACTCTTTCAAATTGGCACTGATTTAAAGAGGCAGTTGTAAATAGCAGTTTTGGTAAGTTAAAAATTATAAATGGCACGTTTAATAACTTGTTCAGCAGTTAAAAATAAGCAGTAAAGTAAACAAAAATGAGTAATAAAAATAATGAAATGGATCAGTGAATATATAATTGAGCAGGAAAATAATTAAATGGGCGGTAAAAATTATTATCTATAAATGTGTATATAAAAAAAAAACATAACCTAATCTCTGAAGAAATTATTGCTTATACCTATAAACATAGTTAGCTTTCCATTGTTTTTACCGCTCAGTCAGTTATTGGACTGCTCAATTATTTTTAGAATTGACTATTGTATGATAAAATAACCGACTAATTGATTTTTTATTACTATCCATGTTTTACTGTCGCAATAATTAATCAACCGCCATTAAATTAAATAACTGCTCAATATATTTTTGAACTAATCATAATAACATATCGAATATTTAAATAACAGCTCAAAAAATTAGTTCCCTTTTAAATTAGAGCAAATGATAGCAATACAAGTAGCATGGTCTTGTTGTTTTATACCTCTACATAATAATAATGTAAGTGGTGTTTAAAATGTTGATGATCGTTGACTGATGAACAAGCTGGAATTAAATATTTGTTTGTAGAATCTTAAGGTAGAATTATGAAGGGAATTTCGGTATAAATCCATATGAAAAATGTGTTTATACGCGGGTAATTTAGTTCGTGGATATTCATGAGTATGTAAATCTATTCGATCTGAATAAGCATTCCGATCTGAGTTTTGGGAATTCAATGTAATGTACATACAAAATAAGTTATTAAAATGCCTTTTACAATACCAACAATACAGAAAAAAGTAATCGGTTTCAAGGCTAGTATGAATAGATCTTATAGATATTTTAAGTCGACGTGCTCCATCGTCAGCCACACAGTTGTTGACCATCAGCCGAACTAGTGGTTAAAAGTAGTTTTTTTTTTTGAGTACACAATTGGAACTTCACAGTTGTTTCAATTAAACTTAAGAAGGTATTTTTAAACAAAATATTTTTTTTTTATAATTATTACTATTACATTAAAACAATCGCAATTATTTGAACTTTTTACAAGATATTTACTGCGGTCACAGAATACTTAAAAGCACGAACGGCAAAATTCATAATTTATTTGAAGTTCATTTAATTTCGGTTCACAGTTACATGATTTTTTTTTTACCCTCTAAAAATTTTATGTTATAACCAAAATATCATGCTGACACTGACAGACTTTAAAATATGGGTAGATGACAGTTCTGGATGATAAATGTGGATAGATGTTAATAAATTAAAAAAATATAAACAGTGGTTTTGTCCTGTTTTTGCCGTAAGTAAGGGATGTCATTGGTAAGGGTTAGCACTGACGTTTTGAGCTCGGTCGCAACGGAACAATCTCACTGTTACCTTCGTGTGTTATGGTTAGGAGTTATTTCATTTCGGGTATACGCGCGGTATATAGTCTATCTCACTGATATTTAGCGTAGCGTAATAAGAGTAAGGCTATTAGTCTGTCTAATTAGACAGTTAGAACGCGACTGGCAACAGGCAGTGTCTTATGAAGGGAAGTGGGGGGGGGAAATAGCCCACTTCTGGAATGGTGTACATAAATTGATAAAAATTCATAGCACTGAGCAATTCTTGTAGGATGAAAACTCGATAGCTCTTAGAATATTATATGTAAACTTTTTTAAATATTCGTATATATTAGGATATCCTACAGAATAAATATTCTTGCTCATCATATGAAAGTTTCTCCTTGATAGAAATCAAATATTTCATTTATATCAATACATACATAAGTGTCTAAAGCGATTTGTATCATTTATTTATAAATATTTTATCTACTAACATTATTAAAATAAGTTAAGTAGTTTGTTTAGATTTGTTTTTGTTTTGTTCACATTTATATTTGTCATTTACTGTTGTTTTCCTTTTATTTGGTTTTGGAATATGGAAATATTAAAATATGAAACCGTTGTAATCTCAGGATACAGATTTTACCTAGTCTGGGGTACAGAGCTACCGCTGCATAATTGTAACTGAGAAATAAAAACCTTTTGTATTATTTATTTATTACGACACATAAGCAGTATCATTATAAAAGTATTATGTATCTACTATTAAATTTTTTAATTACATTTAATAAAAAAACCGGACAAGTGCGAGTCAGACTCGCCCACCGAGGGTTCCGTACAAACTAAATAAACGGGGGAAATCTTTTTTTTTTATATTTTCCTTCATAATCCGAAAAATATACATCGTAAAAGTATTTAACACATTCATTGCTTACCACTCGGATCCGAGCGAGCGTCCCGTTCATTTTGTAGTAGTCAGTAAACCGCCGGGTTTTGAGGCAGTCAACGTTGCTTTGCGCGGCCACTCTGTACTTAATCAAAATTCGCCTAAAAAGTTTTGGTTCCCAGCTGAAGTGAAGGATCTGCAGGGGGCGAAGAATGTGTTAAAAACCTGTTTTAGCGTATGCTAATGAGGCTCTTTCATATGATACCCCATATGATACGGTTAATTCACTTTAAAATTTGGGCCTTCATTCCTAGCCTAGAGACTCATTTTTTTTGTGATTAAATCAAAAATGTCCAGTTTTCGGATTTTTCCCTATATGTGTACTCTAATACAATGCTTCTTGCCAAATTTCAGAGTTCTAGGTCAACGGGAAGTACCCCATATTTTGATTCTTCTGTGAGTGTCAAAATGTGCGTTTTTTACGACATATTCGGCTGTAACTTTTTTTTACGAAAACTGAGAAATTTTATTTTTCTTTCTGCAGCAAGATACTATGGATCTACGTATATGGTTTTAATTTCAACTCGATACCTTCACGCGTTCCCGAGATAAAGGTCTTGACACCCGGACAGACGGACAGACAGACGGACAGATGGACAACAAAGTGATCCTATAAGGGTTCCGTTTTTTCCTATTGAGGTACGGAACCCTAAAAAAGTATATAATATCAGCCATCTAGTTCCATAGTACAAGCTTTGCTTAGTTTGGAATAGACGGTGTTGTGTGAAATGTGAACAAATATTATTACATTATATTAAGTAAAATTAAATTTATATAAGTTTCGTAATAAACACGTATTGAATTCCAAATAGGGAATCCAAGCATTCCTTCCCTAAGTTAACTTTCGTTTTGAAGATGATACCTCAAAGAGCAAGTTAGTCGTTTGACTTATCAACTTCAACGTGCCTTGTTTGTTACATTTCCCAGTAAACAAACGTTTGTATAATTAAATAGAAGCCTGCTATTGCATATTCATGAAATTGTAAACTGCTGTAACTTCGACGTAGTCTACTTCATAATTTTCGGTTAATGTGATCATATACGTAGTAATATGTTATAGTTGTAATTTACGTAACGAAATAAACCTGCCAAATACGAATTTGTTTCATGCACCGAGGATTCCGTATCTGGGCAGTTCTTTGAAATCACGTTATTTAGTTGATCCCTCTGGCTTTTTTAAACATACTTATTTGATAAGTCCCATATTTTTTAACTGAACCCAGATGCCGAAATAGCCCTTTTTTTGCATGAATTATTTTTGCGTAGTTTATGAATTATTTGGGTTGAAAGTTTCACGAACAGAGTGATAAATATCAAGCAAGTTATGATATAAAAAATAGAAAAAAGTATAATTTAATGTTATAAATATTTATTTTGAACCGACTTCCAAAAAGAAGGAGGATATCAATTCGGTTTGTATGTTTGTTCACTAATTACTCAGCCAAGTTGTATGAAAAAAATAGTTTTGTATATCATTTATTAATTTAAAGGTGACTTTTCCAGCCGGACATTAAAAATCTTTCATTTGGAGAAACGCCCATCTTCTTTCCACGGTTACTCAAGTTCATAAGCTGCGAAAACATGACTTCAAGGAAAAATAAATCGTAATTCTGTAAAGTTTGTAGTCGCAAAAAATATCATTATCATATAACTAAGTAAATAAAATAATCGGCCAAGTGCGAGTCGGACTCGCGCACGAAGGGTTCCGTACTATCATCTATAATACTACAAAGTTTAGTTCTGTTTATAAAATAACGAGAAATCAACGAAATTCCAAGTAGTAAATTGCAAACTTATAGGTAGGTTTCGATACACATCCGGGCAGCATAACGACGCTCGCGCGAATACGCGCGGCAATGGCTCGCTCCGTGATGTTACCTCCCCCGCTACCCGCGCGGCCGTTGCTTAGCAACCGCCTCGCGCTCGCGTCACCACCACACCGCGGCGCGGCGCTCGCACCGCGTTTAGATGCACGGATTATTTTCATTTTGTTTTTTATGTATTAGATTTTTTTTTTTTTTTATCAGCCCTGTTTGTACAAACTGTCCCACTGCTGGGAACGGGCCATCTTCTCATTGTGAGAAGGGTTAGGCCATAGTCTGCCACGCTGGCCAAGTGCGGGTTGGCAGACTTCACACATCTTCAAGATCATTGAGAACTCTCAGACATGTAGGTTTCCTCACGATGTTTTCCTTCACCGTTTGAAGTTAGCGGCAATCAACAATACGCACATAACTTCGAAAAGACAGAGGTGCGTGCCATGGGATTCGAACTCAGGACCTGCGGATCGCAAGTCAGACGGTCTCACCACTAAGCTGCCGGGAACTTATACTTGTATTAGATTAGGTATTTATTTTTATAGTTAATATATTTCTAAATATTTACTTACAAATATTCAAGTTTCTACCTGTTAATTAAGATCGAGTAAAAATTGCTTAAAAATTACGTTTGTTGTATGGGAGCCCCCCTTTAATATTTACTTTATTGTTATTTAATTATTTATTTTGAAAGGTAATATACAAGTAAATATTCTGTGAAAATTTGAAGCGTCTACCTGTTACCGTTTTTAATATTGAGCAAAAAAATACGAAAAAAACACGTTTATTGTATGGGGACCCCCCTTAATTTTTTTTATTTTTATTTTTTGTATTTTTTGTTATAGCGGCAACGGAAATACATCATTTGTGAAAATTTCAGCTTTCTAGCTGTCACGGTTTATGAGATACAGCCTGGAGACAGACAGACAGACAGACAGCGAAGTCTTAGAAATAAAGTAAGTAAGTAAGGGTAAAAACGGGACCCGTTTTTACCCTTTGGGTACGGAATCCTAAAAACGAAAAAAAAAATAACGAAATAAAATCATGTAAAAATGTGTTATTTCGTAACCTCCAAACTTAGAATATAGAAAAATACAGAAACCGTGAACATGCTTAGAATTGAAGCGACAGAAACTACTCATATATAGAGTAGTTTGAAGCGCGCGCGATCCTGGGGCCCAATTCAGTTATTCAAGACCGCTCCATAGCCGAACCATATGTGAAGCGTTCCCCGTCGGCCGCCATAGTTATTTTGATTCAGTCACTTTTATGTCATACAATTGACATACATTAGATGAAACGTAACACGTCCTTCGCTCGTTACAAAATCAAAAAAAGCTAGCAGCCGACAGGAAATGCTTCGCACAAGGTTCAGTTACGGATCGGTTTTGAATAACTGAATTGCCCCCCAGTTGCTCTATGAACGTCAAGCTTTGTTGGTGTTAAATTTAATTCAAATATGCCGTCATGTGTCGTTCCTACGTGTAAAAATACTGCTGGGGTGAAAAAAAAACACGATGGGATAACATTTCACGTGTATGTAGCACAATTGACATTATCTTACGTATTTATTTAATAAATTGTTCGGTCTTTGATCATCGTAGAGAAAGAATCGTCCATTTTGTTGGTGTTGCCAATATCAACGTTTTGATTTTCCTTACTTTTACTTGCTACCGTTTTAGTTAGTAGTTTGTAAATTAAATGAGTAGGTATTTAAATATATTTTTATCCGATTAAAAATTAATTGGCCAAGTGCATGTCGAGTAGCGTTCAGGGTAGCGTTTCATAATTGCAGTTCACCCTATATGGACTTAGAATAGAACTACTTGTTTGATATTGTGAACATATTGATTGATTTTGCGATTTAAATGGATTTAGTGCGAAATTTTTCATCAGATATTTTGTATTTTTTTTGTGGTGGTAGTCTATAACCGTTAACTTAGATAAAGCCTACCAGGGCCGTAGCCAGGAATATTATAAATAACTTAAAACTCAATTTTGACATATACTGTGCACCACAAAGGAGAGGCTATTTATTCAGTGTAATATACTAGTTCAGAACCAATGGGCTCATATTTATTACGTATGTGCGAACTATTCTTGTCAAATAAATTATTTTGGAATTGTATCTTATTAGTTAGCTTAGAATATTATACTTTTTTGTTTTGCATGCACAAGCAAAACAAAAAAGTATAATATTCTAAGCTAACGTAATAAGATACAAACACAAAATAATTTATTTGATCGATTAATCCGAATAGTAAGTCAAGAGAACAGTTATAAAAATAATGATATCCGTTTAAGAAAGTAAATATTTTATTTTAATATATTTTTATCTCCACGATTTACCACAGCAACGGGTAAATAATGCCTACACTAGCAACATTATGCAGGTGAGAGGTGAGAAGGGTGCGGGACGATTCTTTTGTTTTTGGACACAGCACGGATTTTGTAACTGAATCTGGACGCGCCTTCTGTATTTTTCTATATTCTAAGCCTCCAAATAACTTTTTCGTAATAAACAAGTAATTTTACTAGAATTATTCTAAAGTATGTGCATTTACAATCTTTTACAGATATTATACGCATACATTCTCACAAGAAAACGTACACTCAACAGCGTATTAAACGTAACGAAATCGTTAGTTATATTGCATAAACTGCTTTTCTGCAGTCGGGTATTTTGTTTTTCTTTTAAAATTCATACCTACTTGTTTGTGTTCATATGTTACACGGAATTACAGAAGCCCCGGTGTTTTAGTACAGGGGCCCAATTCAGTTATTCAAGACCGCTCCATAGCCGAACCATATGTGAAGCGTTCCCCGTCGGCCGCCATAGTTATTTTGATTCAGTCACTTTTATGTCATACAATTGACATACATTAGATGAAACGTAACACGTCCTTCGCTCGTTACAAAATCAAAAAAAGCTAGCAGCCGACAGGAAATGCTTCGCACAAGGTTCAGTTACGGATCGGTTTTGAATAACTGAATTGCCCCCCAGGTACAGTACAGTACAGTAGAATGTTGTTATATGCAAAAAAGTTGCATACCAAGAAACTCGTACTTTGTGGAATTTAATATTTTCTAAATTTTGGCGTTCACCCATAGAAATACCACGTAAATCTACAAGTATATAATACTTTGCCAAAATAAATAGGTATACCTCAGGAACGTATCCCTCCCTTTACTACTTTTTTAGTCTCGTCAAGTTAACAGGTTCTGATGATAAGCTGACCAAAGCCTGATTAAGAATAGCCTTGAACTATACTTTCACTCATTTCATTAATTCATTCACTCTAATGGACCGCATTTAGATGATAAATGTTATTAATTTCAACTTCAATTATTATTTCAACAGTTACCTGGTGGTTATTAAGTAATTGCTAAAAATTGCTTTACAGGATAGGCGTCAGATCAAAAGTCACTTTCTGGAAAGTGACGATATGGTTCAAATTATAAGCACACATTTGCAAAAAAATCTCCAAGGCCTGCGTTCTGATAATAAAATTGTAAATTATAATACACCTTTGGGTGTTTTCCGGCTGGTTTCCACCTGGTATGGTATGATACCTCACAATGTTTACATTCATCGAAAACTCTGTTGAGATGTGAATACGCCCTCACTGTACTGAAATATCTTGCATAATCGAAACTATCTATTTTAAGCCATCTTTGCTTTAAAAGCAAAGGGGTTACTTAGACTCGCACTTGGCCGATTTTTTATTTTTCTTCATTTCTTTAAACTATAATTATTTTAACATACAATTGATAGAAATATACCAAGAAAATTTGAGTCAAATTAACCAAATACACAAAAAACGAATACAAATTGCTTTGTAATTCAAATTGTTGTCTAATTTTAGCAAATTACACTGCTAGCTAACTTCTGTCGCAGTAAATAAACAAAAATGTTTTAAACTTCAGTCCTAGCCGAGATGAAACAACGCGACCTAGGTACATAATGTATAAGACTAGTAATTACCTTCACAAAGTTAGTCTCAAGTTTTTACTATCTAGATGTAAACAGTATTTTGTCACTGAATTTAAATTACGTATTAGGATTTCGTGGGGGCTAGGTTTACGCGTCGCTTGCTCCCAAGAGGTTTTTACTAACGGAAACTGTGTAAACTTAACCCCAAGCCCTTAGGTGTACATTGAAACTAAACTAATATTAATGTTAACATACAAGTATGAAACGGCATTATAACTTAGAATTGGGCCGTTATGTTGTGCGTAATAATATAGAACTTTAAAGTTTAACTGTCAGTTATAAAGCATACTTCAGTTAAGTATGTGTTAAGCTGTATTTAAGTATTGTGTTTAACTGGTTTAGAATGTAAATGTAGGTATAGATAGTCATATGTAATAATGAATTAACGTCTAAAATGATAAATGGTAGATAATTATTTATTTGAAAATATAACGTAATAAATTTATTAAATGCATGTGTATTAACAATACTCGGCAACTAATATTAAAGTAATGATAATAATATAGGTTATATAGGTTCCGTAGTTTTTAGTCCTTAGCGACCTTGAACTCTGTTCCGCTGCATGCAGCACCTTTTTATTTTTTATAGTCTATAAAATATTATGGTTTGGGTAGTTTTTCTTACTAGCATAAATATTTGTCCAAATAAAGTGATTTGGATGAAATACGCTTACCCAAAACTCAGGCTGTGGCGATATCTTTATTTAATGGAAAAACACTTTTAATAGGTTTTGGAGGGCCACGAATTCTGTGGTTTTGGATGTGTAACAATATTTTTGTGTCTTGAAGTTTATGTTTTATTACCATTATAGGCTTGTCGGATTAATTATCACTGGCAACTCCGACGTCCGACATATTAACCACGGCTGCGTTTCGAATTACATTAAAATCAACGTTTATAAACTCGACAAATAGTAAATATGCAAGCATGATGCCAACATCAAGAAAATAAGAAATCAGCATAGTTGTCCATATACCATGTTATCTATTATAAATTTCAAAATACCTGTAGATATTATTTGGAACATAATCTTTAATCTGATAATGACAGGAGAACAGACAATGACACTGACAGTTACTTACAGGGCTTTTTATTTCTATAGAATTTCCTACCATATTCAGATTACTGTTAATTGGTAGATAATAAAGAAAATAAATACATTATAAAGCGACAACAGCACTACACAATAAAGCATTTTACACATAACTAAGCAGCTTTGTGTCCTCTCTGGTAGCAAAAACGCTCCAAAGGGTCTCGTTTTAGTTAATAAAGCTCCTTGTTATAACTGGAACGTATCTAAACAAAGCTTTTTGCTAAAACAGTAAAAAGGACTAAATTAGGAAGTAAATAGAGTAGAAATCTTGTCTGAATCTAAAAATCTGAGAAAAAAATGGTATGTTGACTAATTTGAATATATTTTTATGTAGGTATCCTTATTTTTTTGACATTTATGTTATGTTGATTTGGCTACTACTAAACATTTGCTTTTTTATCATTTATCTGGGATATTGGAATTGTGCGGTTAAGTGTATTTGTCATTATTAATTGGTAACATTATTTGTTTTATGAATACTGTCAAATAAGTAACAGTCAATGTAGAATATATATCTTCTATCTATACCTATATATAATATGACTGTAGCGGGTCAAATTTGGTACATTCAATATTTTAGAAAAAATTTGATTGAAGGATACCTTCCTATCGATACAGAAGCCAAAACAGCAATTATTTAAAAAAAAAGTCTGTCTGTCTGTCTGTCTGTCTGTACGGTGTGTCCAATGGACACCGAAACTACTGGACGGATTTGGACGAAATTTGGCACGATTATTTATGTACTTTTATTTATCTTGCTACTTTAAAGCTTTAAGTGCGGCAAGTAGTACGAGTATATAGTGGTAGTAGTATAGGTGGAAATAGGACAGGTGCGACCTGGGAGATGAATTAGTGTGGAGCACGAATGAAACGGAACGAGGGACGGAGTGAGATGAGAGTCCAACAAATGATCTAAGTGTGTGAGCGGGACGTGAGTGGTATGGGAGCGAGGCGGGAGCGGAATAGGAGTAGAATGAGAGCGAGAAAAAAGTACGGTGGGAGCGAAGTTGGAGACGGAGAAGTGCAAGGTGTAAACGCTATAAGAGCGAGGAGGAAATACAATGAAAGTGAGGTAGTAGAGTGGGAGCGAGGCGGGAATATGGCAGAAGTTGTACAGGGGTGGAGTGGAGGCAGGTGACAGCAAAACGGGAGTGCGACGGGAGCAAGGTGGACGTGGAAAAGATGTGAGGCAGTAGTGGAGTAGAAGTAAGGTGGGATCGAGACAGGAGCTAAACTTGAGCAGGGCTGGAACAAGTTAAAAAAGGGGACGGCAGTTTATTTTTCATTTAAATACATCTACGTTTGACCACATTCTGGACACAAATAAATTGAGTCGGCAGTTAGGTTGGAGCGCGGCGTATGTGTTTTATTACGCGTATGAAGTCGCGGGTACAGCTAGTAAGTCAATAAAGTGGTTATGATTGTGACGTTTTGAAAAGTTTTAAAATAACATTTAAAAATAGGTATGAAAATAAAACAGAGTGTTTTTTCTGACACGTTTTACATGTTCCTGCTTAAACACTTATCAAATAAATCAGCTGAGCGACCTTTAACTATTGAAAGAAGTCTTATAAAAAAACATTATATAACTTCATTTTGCTCCAAAATTATGAAAATATCAAGTAATCAAGCGAGCAACGGCTGAAATAAAATTAATAAAAAAGAAATCATAAAGTACACACAGAGAGATTTCTTTTATATTTTGTGATGAAATGTAAATATGACGCAGGAAAAGTCAAAGAATGAATTTATCGTTAAAGGAAGGTAGAACACAGTTAAAATTGAATTCGTGTTCCATATGTAACATTTCTCATATGTCTTACTTAGTCGTAAAGTAGTAAAATCCAATATAACACAAATAATATGAGTGATATGTGGTTTCATGTTGTTACGGGTCCTTACAAAAAATACAACGATTTTCTTTGCCCAAAGTTCTTTGATATGGAATTGCAAAAACGGGTCGCTAATTAAATGAGAAGAACATATATATTTACTGATAAAATTGGTTTGCAAATTATTTTGTTTTCTGGATATTTTACAATATTACCTTAATAAAGTAATAATCTGGAAAATGTCTTCATAAAACAGACATACTATGTCTATCTTACGAAAGACAATTTTACGCATTTGCTACTTTTAAAACTCAGGTTTATTCAGGTTCTTTCAGGTTCCAGGTGTATTTAAATGAAAAATAAATTGGTAAAATTTAAAAAATTAAAAGAACTAAAAATGTATTTACCGAATGAAAGTTAATAAGTAATTAACGAATGATGTTTTACTGGTATTTTTATCTTGAAATACTTTTTTTTTATCAGCCCTGTTTGTATAAAATGTCCCACTGCTGGAATCAGGCCATCTTCTCATTGTTAGAAGGGTTAGGCCATAGTCTGCCAAGCTGGCCAAGTGCGGGCAGACTTCACACATCTTCAAGATCATTGAGAACTCTCAGACATGTAGGTTTCCTCACGATGTTTTCCTTCACCGTTTGAAGTTGGCGGCAATCAACAATACGCACATAACTTCGAAAAGACAGAGGTGCGTGCCGTGGGATTCGAACCCAGGACCTGCGGATCGCAAGTAAGACGGTCTCACCACTAGGCTGCCGGAAACTTCCAAACTTCCTTGTAATACTTGAAAACTTTATAATTAGGAGGACTTCATCGTAGATCGCAACAGTTGCATTGACCGTACAACGCAAGCCTATTTTCGTGTAAAACAAAATATGTTTAGAGGTTTGTACGACATTTGTGCGGGTGACTCTTAGAAACCATATTTTTACAACATTGGTCCAATCATCGTTGAGTTAGCCCCTGATCCAAAAAGAAGGGCGTTATACATTTGACGTGTGTATCTGTGTGTATGTGTGTATGTCTGTGGCATCGTAGCTCTCAAAAATATGTACCGATTTTGATCTAATTTTTGTTTGATAGAGAACTTTATCCAGAGCGTCCTTAGCTATGGTTCATCAAAATCGGTTTAGCTGGTTTTTTATCTTTAGCTATTTTCTAAAATTATACATAAGTACTACTTACCTACATAATTGTAACTTCAACTAACATTTTCAAAAGGGTTACATTGTAAATGAAACAAAAAATGCGTATTCTTGGTACTTAATTTTTGTTGAAAATAAATAAATACTAATTCATAGAACAGGCATTTTAATTAAATAATTAAAATGCCTGTTCTACTCGTATTATAATATAAATTTTTCATATAATAATTATATGTAGGTATTTAGAATATCAATCCACAATAAATTGTATTTCTCGTTTCAAATTAAGCAACGTTTCAGTCATAATTTAACATGTTCTCCCCACTCATCTTAAGTATGAAATTAAAGGCTCTTGTCTAGAAGGCTTTTCTTAGAAAGAAGCTTAATGGCTTTGCTTGCTGAATAAAATTAAATAATGTTTTTAGAGATTTTAGTCCAAAGTAAGAATATTTTTATATTTTGCATACTCATTTATATTTATGTATTTTCATATTCCTTTGAGTGCGAATGTGCACTTAATGACTTTTTGCTATTACAATTATTACTATTAAAATGTGCTGATTTATATGATTTTATAATGTTATGATTACATTAACGGGTAACACGTATGAAATAAAAAAATATTAAGAGCTGCTTTTAATTACGAGTATCTGCCATGTCTCAATGACTTGAAAAATTACTAGACTGCGCGAAAAAAAGTGAATTTGTAATGTGTAGTAGGTAAAATATATTACTAAAAGTGGATCCAATAAATGGCCAAGTGCGTGTCGTGCCACGCGCAATGTAGAGTTCCGTAGTTGCATATCATAATTTAAAACAGGTTCTCTTGTTTGATACTACGAATATATGCGTAATTTTGTTACTCATTATTTTTATAATTATTTTGAGCTTTTTTAGCTAGATAAATTAAAGCCAAAGCCGTGATAGTTTTGCTTTTAATTTCATCATATATTCTACTAAAATGATATTTTTTTCATTAATCCACACGATGGAGTAGATGAGAAAAATAATTCATCCCCACTTTACATGTAGGGGATGTACCCCAATTTTTTTGTTGTTTCAATATTTTATCTACGACTTTCTCGGTATTAATAATATGCATATCTACACCAAATTACAGCTTTCTAGTACTTACAGGTTTTGTGAAAAATTGTGGAGGAACAGACAGACAGACAGACTGACATGGCGAAAGTATAAGGGTTAAAAATCACAAGATATTTTCTTGCATTTAAGCCTACGATTCATATTACATATTTTAGTAAGTAATTTAGTAGAATTAGTGATTAAACCCGCCTTTGCACAAGCGCGCTAAGCAAGCGTCGAAATAGAACATAATAAGAAACCATGCACTACTCTATTTTTTGTTTCTCTTTTGTCATTTCGAGAAACGATGGTCGAGAACAGCCAGAATCAGGGAGCAATGGAAGCAAATGGAGGAGGCTTTTACCGCCCTCAGCGGTCCTTATACCGAAGCAACTATTACTAACAACGAACTAATATATCCATAAGCATATATATAACTAACATACTAACCAAATTAAATAAAAAAGAAACTAAATAAAGTAAAATACATAACTCTGTCTAAATATAATAAGTATAAGGAAAATAAAGCTATTTTTATTTTTATTTTATTTATTTTGTCATTTATTAAAATAGAATTAATTTTGAACAATTTTATTTAAATAAATGAGAATCAATCAAGAAAAATATATGTTTTAGAAAGTACTCATCACTGGCATTATAAAAAAATAAAAAAAACTTAAACTAAAACCACCGACACGAAGAATGAATGAATGAAACTGGTATTATTAATATTATTTCTTTAATTTATACAACAAAAGTTATTTATAGTATTACATATCGTTCAGGGTAACAAAATCCAGTGACCCAAAAGGTCTGATCTATACCTAAAACCTTTTGAGAGTTACTCTTAAATCTACGGAATGTTTTCAAAGACATTCTCATGTAGGTAGTTAAAATCTACATAGGTACTACAAAATTAAATGGTTTTATTGCAATCTCGACAAAATAAATACTGTAAGTAATAGACAGTTAGTTACAGATCCAATCCTAAAATATTCACAGTTACTGAATATTTATACAAGATGAAACTTATATAACGTATCGGTATAGGTACAAGTGTAACCTTAGCTGCTGATATCCGCTGAGAATATTTTATGAAAGATTTTATTAACCCTCTTCATTTTTCGCCAACTTTTTCTATAAGTCTTACATAAAGGGGTGGGTGGCAGTGGCTTATTGGATGATGTCATGGGATATGAGAAACAGTAGACTTGTTTGACTTAATTCTTCAGGAGCTCGTAATATGAAGCGTCTATTTCAATAACAATATAACGTCTCATTGTGAATATTCTCCAAAAATTTATTGAAGCACTTTGATTCTTTTTTAGAGTTCTGTAGTCTATATGGTAAATGAAACTATATCTTCGTATAGTTTCTCCATATTCGTCAGTTTTTCTGTCTGTTCATCTACGGCTTATAGATTAAATACTCTTAGTACTAAAAAGCTGTAATTTGTTATTGACGAAAATGTGGTAAAATCAAATTTTGCGAAAAAGAAAATAGGATACCTATAGGTACATATTTTGTTTTTTTTTTCTTGTCTATCTCATGATAAGGGGTGTCATTTGATAGGTAATTCAAAAATGTTGCTTATGTGCGAAAATATTTTTTAAATTCAGGGTTCCGATTGCAAAATATATTATAAATGTCTCAATGCCAGATGAATGTGTGTTTCTGGATATGTGAAAAAAATTGGTAATAGTATGGAAGTAGCATAATTATCTAAAATAAAAGGAACGCTATCAGAGCTAACTAAGCTTTACATAAATCGATAAAAAAAACTTAGCAAAGTAAAAATTTTAATTTAAAAACTGCAGCTCGGTTTTAAGTCTGTATAATTATTGTGATGTACAACTACGGGAACCAACAATGCACGTGGTCCGACATACACTTGGCCGGTTTCGTGCAATTTTCACATAAACTAACATTAAGATCCCTATTTTAATTTCATAAATTATAATGTGCAACTACGGAACGTGGCGCGACATGACTTGGCCGTCGTGTCATGCCACGTACTACACGTATTTTTTATACAATTATTTTTCAAGAATGGCAAGACGCTCGCTTGGGCATAACGGTTCAATAATGCCATACAGAACTGTGAATTTTACTGAGAATTACCTAACTAATTTATAGAATTCGCTATCAAATAAATAAATCCGGTAAAGTACGAGTTTCACTCGCACACTGAGGCTTCCGTACACCTATGCATGATACATGAATGCGAACACTGATATCAGGGCTAATTACTGAACAAAATGTGCTTTTAATCTAATAATATTTGTAACTTCACAAATTTTATATAGTACGAATAGCTTGTAATGTCAGGCGTTCACACACAATATCAAGTTCAAATAAGTAAGTGTTACAGGCCTATTTTTTTTTTTCAAAGAGAATTTAACACTACCGTTTACTCTATAGATTCTAAATTTATGTCACATAACACCAACTGACACTAAATGTTCACTTAATATTTATCGTTTCTTTTTTTATACAATCAACAAGGAGGTTTAGTCTTGCAGAAGTTGCATACTAATTTCCCTATTTTTCATAAATTATTTCCGCAAGCTTGTCTCGCACTTGACTAGTTTTTATTATTTGCTGATTTACATCAAAGTAAACCCTACAATATTACTAATCTTGAAACTTGTATATAATCGTTCAAAATTACAGCCGTTAACTTTGTCAAACAGACGGACAGCGTAGCCTCACGAATAGGCATCCATAGTATGGAAGCCTAGAAAATATATTTGCGTTACAAATACGGACGAAAAGTTGTAGTCGTGCATTTTTGGGATTGGTAATAAATTATAAACTCGCGTCAGATCGTAAGACGGACAGTCAGAAACCTATTCTAATGTTCTGCATTTAAAGTTCATTATTGTATATACAAATTTGTCCTTCTAGCATGAAGTCATTTCGTTGCGCCGAATGCTTATTTTCGACGCATGCACGTAAGACTCGTTAGCTCAATAGGTAAGAAAATAAAGTAATATTACTTAATAATACTTACTTACTAATAGGTTAGAGCACCGATATAAATTCCAATTTGTCAATCGGAGGGCGGAAGTTCAAATCCTTCACGAGTCAGTCTTTTTGCTATTTTATTTTTTAATCTGTCGGCACTCCCGGAGTGCAACCCGTTGTTTTTTTTGAGGCAATTGAGTTTTTTATTCGAAGATATTTTTTTTACTAATTTATCAGTAAGTAATGAACCATAGTCGAAATTAGCTTCTGAAAATGAATACAAATATTTACGATACGTTCATTATGATAGAATTCATGTTACAATAAAATATTGAGGTTTTGTGGTTGGTTTTATTCAAATATTACGAGTAAGCAACAAAGTTGTGTTGTTTGAAACCGTTTTACGTTGCTGTGGCAATTTATTACCTTATTACTACGACCAAGCTTTTATATAGATTCAAGGACTATGTGTAGTATATACGGTGCTGTATGGACATCAAACCCAATCTCTGATCAGAGAGATATTTTTTCTTCGCAACTTATTTAAGCTATAAGTTTGAAATGCCCGAATAATCTAAGTTACCAACATATGAGCTGGTAGTCAAAGGCGGATTTTATTCGCAAAAAAAAAGATTGTATTTGATCACACAAACCCTATTTTTATCCCTTGATAACCAAACATTCAGATGGACCGCACCCATGCCCGCGCCGATTTGTTTACCTTCCTATTTTGAGTAAAAAGTATGGTGTGTTGTATATTTGATCTTTGATCTTAGGACGTGATTTATACACACCGGGTCGTCCGTTTGACGAAAATTTAGTTATTACGATTTTATTTACGATTAGAATCTGAAAACATATGTAATACATTAGTAAATTTGACATTTTTCTACTTTACACATCCAATAATTATTGGAACATGAGATATACATCTGCAAAATTGGTCGACAATATAAAGTAACAATAGCAGGTTGAACCCGGTCTCGATTGGTACAGGACGTAGGAAGATAGCAAGATAAAATAGAGGCCTATACCCAGCAGTGGGATAGAGAAGGCATTTAATAAAGTGTATTTTGAAAAACAAAACAGAAAATACTTTAGGTCAAAGATTGTTAAATCAACAATGTAACTTCTACTAGGCCAAATTATTACTACTGCTGGTATTTCGTATTGATATGGTACAAAGTAGCTGATCTAATGATGGAGTCAAAAAAATTATGATTTATCATAATATTCCATACAATTATGCAATAAATATTGAAGATTTTTCAAAGAATTGTAGCTAATGTCTTTTTCTGCCTAAAAAGTTAGTTTGATCATTCATATTCGTTTCATATTCGTTTATTGAGATAAAAACGGAAAAAGAAACGTAGAACGTGCTACTGTGCGACCGCGATCTACGTGGAACAGGTCATGCGGGCGACCACGTCTGTTTGCTGGAACCCCGGGCTCGTCCGGTACGAACCAGTACGCATAGCAAGTCGTGCAGACGTATAGAATCGACGGACCCCCTAATCGCCTTATAGCAGATAGTTAGCTGGTCTAACATTCTTATAACTTCCAAAGAGTTGTAACCAAGCTGACCGAGCAGGAATTTAGTTGGGTACAGAAACGGATAGTAACCATACAATTTCTTATAGAGCGACCTTAAAAAGGCCTTTTGGACTTTTTCAAGCATTCGCGCGTAGGTGACATGATAGGGATTCCAGACACAAGCACTCGATTCAAGTTTGCTTCTAACTAAGGAGTTAAGTATATAATGTTTTGATTACTTCAGGATTTTTAAAGTCTCTAGCATTCCGTAGGACGAAGCCAAGGCACCGGTAAGACTCTTTTGCGAGTTCTGATATATGATCATGAAAAGATCATGGCCACGGCTATTGCGACATGCTCAAACCATTAAATGGTACTTTCCCAATAGTTTTTAAATTATCCCTGTTAGATGATATTACAATCCTTGAGGTTCTTCATCTCCCTACTGGGTTAATATGCTACCTTGTTAAGTGATAGTCATAAAAATGAAACATTTGAACATAACCAACTTTATTACACTTTCATTGCATACGGGCTTAAGTACTTCTGTGATAGGATGGTTGCCATGTGGGTTTGTTGCGTCAGTATTTACATTTTTTATATCAATGTCAGTAGGTAATGGATTTTATTTGTTAATCGTCATTATGAACTTCATATCATTTCATTCATTTGTCATCATTTATTTTGTATGGATGTGTGTATGTTTCTATGACATCTCATAGCCCAAACGGCTAGACCGCTGCGCTGTGATCTGCGAGATGTATACTTGTGCAGTGGTTTTGTGCATAACTTTTCATAAAATGTATACCTAACATAATATCAGGTGTAACAATTACACTTCGAAAAATTAATTTATGCACTAGAGTATTTTGTATTTCTTGCTTAGGTTGGGTATCATAACAATATTTTTTTTTAAAGCAAATAATATATGAATTTAATTTTATTTATTGTTCCACTACAATACTTACTTAAATTTACTACTTAAATTTATTTATTGGTCCTTTTTGCTAGATTAGCCTTCGTCTCAGCATTATGATAACTTGATATCAGAGTTTTAGATACACTCGAATAACCTTCAAAATTGTTTACCTACCTATTGTCGTACAAATAATCAAGATCTATGTGATCTACATGTAAAATCACAGTATAATATCTCGTATTTATAGAAGATTGATTGTTTACATCTATACTTAAGGCTTTATTTATAGTCTATATTATTTGTAGTCTGTGGTGATCTGTTTGACGTTGTAAAAACTGACACTGACGTCTGACAGATGTTAGCCACCGACAGACATATTTTAGTTAGGTGGCAACACTGAGCGATAGCTAATGGACGATTTAATTTTGTTTATTGAAAGGAAGTGATAATAAAATCCAAAAATACCACAGCGATCTTGGTTTCATTTCTGAGGTGAAGGTTAATCCTACATACATGAGACAAGTTCTCAAGTGGATACCACGCACTGACAAGCGCAGCGTAGGAAGACTAGCCAGAATATGAGCAGAGACCTCATACAAGTGTCAGGAATTTGCTGAATGCAAGCCGCTTCCATCAGGGCCTCAAGGCTGCTAAGTGAACAGCACTTGTTCGCCGCGCGCTGATACGATTCAAAGACAATTTTGTCGAGTTGCTAGTCTATTACTATACAAATAGACTAACAATTTGTCAAAATCTATGTCTGTGGTCAAAATTGTCTTTGAATCGTATCAGCGAGCGGCAAGCGAGTGATGTTCACTTAACAGCCTTAAGACCCAGGTCTTTTGGAAATCCATAGGAGAAGGCATACCTATGTCCTGGAGTAAACTTCTTACCACTGAGATGATGATGATGGTGATATACATTTCGTTAAAACCAAATGACTCAGCTCTGCTTAAATTGATATAATCATTGGACATATATCCGAAACGTACAAATCCCTTGAAGCTAATTTTGAATGATGAGGGTATCTCGGATTTTCGATAAATTGACTGTCAGTATAAATTACCATTCACCCAAATTGAACGGTGTCTTATCCGCTTTATCACTACGTGTTCCGTAAAAAATAAGATCTATTAAGGCCTTAAGAACATCGGTCACAGATTTGTAAGGTACGTTCAGGTAATATAAGACGAAGGGAGATATTTTAAAGCTAACTGTGCCCCAAGGTTTCGGCCACATTGTGATAAAATACGGTGATAATAATGATAAAATGTAGCAATTCAATCAATCAATCAATAATAATTTATTTCAGACTCAGAGATCCATATCATTTTATAGCATAAATTGTATTAAATTAAATTATTGCTATGTATATGCTAATTAAATCGAATTAAATTACATCAAATCTACATATCACATTATAAATAAATAATATTCATATTATTGTTGCAGCGGCTAATTCAGCGGAGCAGCACAAGCGGCGTATGTTAATCTCGGTAGAGGTTAGGTACATATTTTAGCCGTTTGGTGTCAAAACTTTGGGTCCGTGGGGACCGGGAGCTCATCTCATTTTCACAAATTTATCTGAGCGCCTGATCGATGCGACGCGTGACCAAAATGCTGGCGCGTATCTGGCCCAACGCATAAGCATTGCCATTCAACGTGGCAATGCACTGGAATAGATGTACTATTTTTTATACGATAATAATAGGTACTTCAAACTCCGAAATCTGTCAAAGCGATTATGTGCTTTTTTGGCGGGAACGTCTTAGTAACATGTTACTTCTTTGTTTTATTTTCCTAAACTTGTGTTATTTTGGACATTTATGCTATTGGTGGTGTTTTATTCATTAAGTGTTTGATCAAGTGCGTGAGTGTGGGCAAGTGAAATAAAGCAGTAAAAAGATTTTACGTTGTCGGCAAAACTCCATAGAAGCTTCTAGTAAAGTCACCTCCACTTTACTGAAGCAGGACTCGACTTATAGATTGACTGTATACGTGACTTAGACTGTGACTAGAACATTTACAACTTGTTTTAATCAAGAAACTTGAAAAAATCCTAATACTTGACACTGGCAAATGCTTTAATGCGGGTCCAATACAAAAAAGAAGAAGAAGAAAGCGATTATGCCAGATTTTGCTACCGAGACGTCAAAATATAGCAGTAAAAGATGTACCCATAAACCACAGAGACACGAAAGAGCATTTCCACCAATTGGTAAAATGGAACGTAAAATCTCATCCAAAGCATAATCAAAAAGTAAGTAGCTAAGAGTATCTAAATATTACTCGTGTCATGTTAATCATGTAAAAATGATGTGTATTCTCGAACATGTTATTATTTTCTTTGAACTTCCTGACTTCCTAAAAGCGAGCAGAAAATATACTCAAGCATTTGTACGCAATGATTCCATTGAGACGTTGCTTAACTCATCGCAAATTTAATATAACATTCGAATTTCGTGACTTTTTCCTGTATTTCTGAGTGCTTTTTAAGCATTTATGAACGTTTTAGAGACAGTAAAAGGATTTAGCACACGAGGGATAAGCTGAAGCTGAAATAATATATTTTACTTTTTGAGTTAAATTCCATCCAGGGAATCAAAGTTTTAATTTGTTTGTTTGTGTTATTCTTCCATAGACATGATTAACGTATTGGTTTCTGTTGTTTTCCTGTTGTAATGTAGTGTTTGATTGTGTTTATGTGAATAATACTCTTTTTTTTTCATCCAATGTTTTTTATCGTCTTCTAAGTTTTTGTATTCTCTGCTCTGAAATTCTACTTGTTTTGTTTATTTTTATTAAGGCGAGGCTTGTCCAGAAATTTAGGTATTTTACGCTACCTCAGTTTACGGCATAGTTCCGCGTTTTATGAGAGCGCGACGTCCGCACAAAACGTGGCGTACGTTTAGTGCGATACCGATCCGCCGCGCGCCGAACCGCGCGCGAGTCTCGCCGCGCGGCGCGCGACTCGTCTGAGCCACATCTTCATTACAGTAATAATTGTAGTGGCAAGTAAGTTGTGATATACTGATATCAATCTATAAGCTTATTTCTTGAAAATCTATGAAATAATAATTTACTACTCGTACTCGTTCATTTTTCCGGGATAAAAGCCTAAGTATGTCATATTATGTGGGTATATCTATCTCCATTCAACAACCAACTCACTAACTCACATAAAACACTAAATTATCACATTTATAAAATAATAGCTATGCTCCTGCGGTGTAACCTGCGTAGTGATGAAAAACGATGATGATTATGATAAAATATAGCCTTTGTCCTTCTCCAGGTCTTGAAGAATCTCCTGTCCAAATTTCATAAATATTGGTTAGAATTACATATTACAGGTCAAATTCAAATATATCACGTAAATATCTTTGACAATAATGTAAAGGTCTATACAGGATGTTAGGTAATAAACACAAGCAGACACAACAAGGTTAATTTTATAATTATATTGCAATACCATTAGTTAACCGACTTCCAAAAAGAAGGAGGTTTTCAATTTGACTATGTTTTTTGTATGTTTGTTCACCGATTACTCCACCATTTGTGAATCGATTTTGAAGATAATTTTTTCTTTGGTAAGTGATTTCAGAAGTGGTCCCATATAAATTTTATCAATATCGGTCTAGTACTTTGGATTTTTATAACAAAATAACTTACAATTATTGTAGGTTTTAAAAAGATCCTGAGAGAGTTTACTACAAATAATATAAATAATAAGTTGTCTATTTTGTTTGTTTATTGATTAACAGATTTACAGATTTGCAGATTTACAAATTTACATATTTACATATTTACAGATTTACATATTTACAGAGTTACAAATTTAGAATCCGAAGTGTAACGAGGGATTCAAGCTCGCCCAAGACAAAAACACCTTTATCCGCGAATTGCATACTCTACTTTTTACACCTAATGCGTGATTATAGAAAGAAATGGGTTTGAATCTACATTATTTAACAAAACAGAGCGCTTTGTTGTTATTTTTAACGTACAGCCTTGAAAAATTTCAGCATACGCTACCTGAACGGATTTTCTTTGATTCACATTATTATACCTACATTATGTAACAGAACGTCGCAATCGCAATTAAAATAGAGTTTTTCTAAGCAAACGCGCTCCATCGTAGACCGTAAACGTCGTTCAAAACTAGCGAGATCGGTGGTCAAGCTAAAGTTTCCCATAATAAAAATATAAAAAACAACCGTAGTACAATATCAAAAAATTTATAGATCTTTCAGTTGTAGCATATTTCATCTTCTTTGGTTGCAGTATTCGTGCCTGTTTTATTTCTTTTTTATGTTCTATTCTCACAACTATATCACAACTCACATGTCGATGTTATTACTCTCACATGGTGGAGTACGGGACAGATTATGCGAGTTTTCATTGACGGTCGTTCTGTAATATCAAAGTAAACGTTGTAGCAACTACACATTTTATCATTACAACGAGGCTAATGCACATAAGATATATTTTAATTATACAAACAGGTGCATTATAATTTATTTTACTTTTTTGCGTGAGGTTTTCACATAAATTGCTGGTCTACCTACCAATTCATACAAATTTGCAGTTATAAAAATATATGTGCATAAACCTCATTTTTTGTAAAATAAATATGGTTGTAGTGCTCACTCAATCCTAGAAGTATTCAAATCAACTGGCTCTAATGTTATCAAAGACTCGTTGATTACTTCAAGATGCTTCTTTGATCTGCAATATACAAGAATAATGCTAACAATGTCGATCACTGATAAATGTACCTAACTAACCTAACACCCTGTATTTGTGGTGGAAATATAAATGTTATGAAACTACCTATCTAAAATATTTTATACTCAAATACGTAATATATGTATACGTAAAATCGCTGAAAAAGTTGTAGTGTGTATTTTTTATTCCAGTAAAATTACTTATTTCTTATTTATCACGAAGAAGTTCTAGGTTATGAAAAAACATTTTATTTTATTTTTGCAAGAGTACATAAAATGCGTTACAAAAAATATAATATAGCATAAGATATTCAGGGAGTAAAGACGAATCTAACGACACCTATCACATCAAAATCGGTCAAGCTGTTTAGGCTGTAGGAGGTAATCTAAAAATATGCATAGTACATACATAGATATACACCCACATACACCCTTACATACATAAATACAAACATACATATACTCGATAAACAACCCTCCTTACGCAATCGGGTAAAAATTACCTACCTACGCGCGGCGCGGGCGGCGCGCGACAGACGGCGGTATACCTATATAAGGACTCTCAAAGTCTGTGACGCGTTCAAAGATGCCGCGACCGCGGTGTATTTTTACCGGACTGTGCAAAAAGGTAGGTTATGTTTTACAAATGTATGAATCATATAAGATTATAAAAGCGAAATTGTCTGTCGTCTGTCTCTCTGTCTGTTTGTTACCTAAACGGCTAAACGGCTGAACCAATAATTATGTAATTTGGAACAGAAATTCTTTAGGACCTGGAGAAAGACAGAATATATATATATATATATATATATATATATATATTATTATCACCATTTTTCATCACTACGCGGGTGAAACCGCGGGATGCAGCTAGCATGTGTATGTATGTTTATGTGTACATTTATTTTTTATGAGCCCTGTTTGTACAAACTGTCCCACTGCTGGGCGCGGGCCATCTTCTCATTATAAGAAGGGTAAGGCCATAATCTACCACGCTGGCCAAATGCGGGTTGGCAGAATTCACACATCTTTCATAACTGAAATATTTGAACATCAGGTAAGAGTAAGTACATTTTCTTTATACGAGTATGAATAGAACTCATAGGTTTATGAACTGCGAGTGCGAGTGATCTATATAAATACTTACATGTATATTTCTAGGAAATAATAACTTGCAACTGGGTATTTACCTTTTTCGGGATCGCATCATTTCTATATGAGCCAAAATTTTGCGCTTACGCGTTCGCTTATTTTTTGGTTTCTTTGTTCTATGATTTCCCATAGTAATTTGTTTTATTTGGCGCGCGATGCAATCCGACACAATACCGTCGCTGACAGTGGTCACCGACAGACTGGCGCGGGTGAACAGCTGAAGCAAGGCGGCGGGACGGTTGCTCGCGAGCAAACTTATTGTAAAATAAATTACTATAAAATAATGCACTAAACGTATCAAAAATGTAATTCTAGAGAACACTAAAAAAATGTAATAGCTACTTAACATGGTAAATTTGGTTTTGATGGCTTTAAACACTTTAGAGATAAATGGGAAAAATAAATAAAATGGCATATTTTTCAAAAAATAAAGCTATCGAGATTTTTTTCAGCAATCGTGTTTTTGTTTCTAGCGAAACCTAGCCAACAGATCAAAATTTTACATACAAAAAATTTGAGCTTGAACTAATAACACAAGTATTTTTTGTAAATTTTCAAAAAGCTTTGTTTTACTGCTTTTGCGGACTAGCCGGGCCTTAAGTTTCTATATTAAAATATTGTCTCTGGTCAAGCCAAGTCTTTCGGTGGACACCCAGTAATATTTATGTAATTTAATGAGAAAGCATGCGTGTTACCAGTGTTAACATAATATGGCACTGAAACATGATCACTCACTCTGTTTTTTTAAGGGAGTTCAAAGTGTATGACTAACAAGCTATGGACTGGATTATGCTTGGGTCAATCTACAAGATCAAATAACAAATGAAAATATTTGTAGCCGTATGAAAGTCTTCGACGTAGCACAACGGATTATCAAGGCGAAGAGAAAGTAGATAGGACACATAGCACGTGGAAGTTATGGCTGATGGGGTGGAAAAGTTCTCGAATAGAGACCACCCATTGGCAAGTGCAGTGTAGGAATAAATACCACCCATAAGGTGGACAGAATAAAGGCCTTAATTATAAGTGCCAGGATGTTGTTGGGTTCAAGCCACTTCCAACTGGTATTTTTTGAATTCCATAGGTAAAGCCTATAATATCCTGCAGTGGAATTATTGTGTCTGAAAAGATGATGATGATGAATTGGAAAATATATACAAAATAATACTTCACACTCATAACTTCCCCCTAAAACTCCAATTATAGATTTCTAGGGAGAAGGAGATCATGGAACATACACGATCAAAAAAACAATTTTATCATTACCCTATTTTTAGTATCATTTATCGAAAAAAAATATTTCGTGCTTCGCTGAGCCAAACGACACGTCGTAAATAAAATACAGAATCAAATATGGTGTATATTTGATTCTGTAAACAACATAGCAAAAACATTACCTCTTTTTTACTTCCATTTTTAATCTTCCCTTATTTTCTAATTTCCTCCTTTCTTCTGTTATAAATAAGATTGAGTGAATCGTTATTCGAATTCACGAGAAAGCGTATTCTAACGAGGAAATGAGTAAATGTAATAACTAACATGAATTCTTATGAATAACGAGCTCTGTAAAAGTTTTTGTGACTCCATTAAAATGTAACATAAATGTTTAGTGATATATCATAACACTTATTTATTACTACCTAGATCAGTAAAAGTAATGACAATTGGCATTGTAGAGGGGTTAAAATATTTTATTTAATGTCTAGTCTACTAAATGGCATCACTTTTGTTAAATATAATAAGTACGTGAGTCTTCTAACCTCAAACGAACTATCAATAGGACTTTAGCTAGGACTAACTTGTATGAAGGACATATTGGTGGACATTTCACACAACACCATCTAGCCCAAACTAAGCAAAGCTTGTACTATGGAACTAGATGGTTGATAGAATACATAAATTCTTTTTTTGTATATACGTACTTATGATATACATATAGAAACGCCCAGACACAGAACAAGCATCGATTACTCCGCCAATTACGAATTGACTTTGATGATACTTTTTCATAGGTAAATTTCATCAAAGTACTTTGGTTTTAAACCAAAATAATGGTTTAAAAAACTGAATAAAACCGACTTTATAATGCACAATTTTGTTTTAAGAACCAAACCGCTAAACCGTTTTGTTTATCTTGTCTTACCTATGACTACGTAAGGCAAAGTGTTCAAAACGTTAGGTCATAAAATTATGTAACATAAACGCAACAAAACCGTTAAAATGTTTTTCATTTCAATGAGTAACAACTGCGATAACCTTAGAAAACGATTTTAATGTTTTTTTTATGGGACTAATCTGAAAGTATATTCTTTCAAACAAAATAAATAATTAATTGAAATTGCAGAATTGTTTTCTAAATAACGAATTTATGCAGTAAAAAAAAAAAAAAACGTGTGGCACTCGGAGACTGCCGCGGTAAAGCTATTGCATAGCATTTTTAAGCTATTCATAGCTTCTATCGCGGGCCTTGAGCGTGGAGACCGAATCCAGAAATTCTGTAACGAAAATAACCTAACACACCGCGCGTAAAGCTATTATGCAAAAATTATTAATTTATTTTGGTAATAGCTTTACCGCGGCAGTCTCCGAGTGCCACACGTCTTTTTTTTATCAACTTATGTAATTATAATTATTTATTTATTTTATTTATGCAGTATTCCTAACACCCCCCACTCCGACCGGCACAGTGGTGATACTTTTTAGTTTTTAGTTTTGCCATCTATCGATGAATAGCAGAACTTTTAATGACTTTTTGAAATATCACGCTTGTCTCTTTAGTTCTGCAAATCGCCTCTAGGTGGCGTTTATTTATTTTCGTTACGGAATTTCTGGATTCGGTCTCCACGCTCAAGGCCCGCGATAGAAGCTATGCAATAGCTTAATAAAAAATACAATTTTTATACGAATTTAAAGGTTAAAAATGCGCTTCATATTCCTTTCAGCTACCTACAAAATCATGAGACCTACCTATCTAGTCAAATGTTCTGGATTATCTATCTAGTACGTATCCTAAATTGGATACCAATAGATTCAATCAATACTCGTTAACAAATTCCTCAATTAAGCAGATCAGTTTTAGATCAGAAAGAGATTACAAATTGGGGTAAAGCAATTTAGCTGTTTGTACTCGAATTATCTGGTTCATTTCGATACATAGTACATTCGGCCGAGACCCTCGCTCCGGTTGGTTCCTTGCCTGCGAATTTCTCTCGCAATATAGCGTGACAAATGACAATGCAGCAAGTGTGCTGGGGACTTTTGGTCCTGGGATTGAGTGGGGAACAGCTGAGTTGCACACACCTTTTTATTTTTTAGCTCCACAGACACCGACCTTTGTCAATAAAATTTTACTAAATATTGCTAATTTATAATATTATCCTGCTTATTTAATTAGTTTTTAAGTTAGTTATACTTTATTGTGAATTTATACTTCCTTATAATAAACCACTAATAGCTTTCAAAAAAAAAAATTATATACATTGTTACGGGAAGAAAGGTTTTTTTTTAACTTACCTAACTTATTACTAAATTGTGTGTATACCATGAGCAGACCAGCGACCCGCAAGCAGCACCCGATCACGAGTAAGTATTTACGCGCACAATTAAAACTGTTTAAAAACTGAAGCAACCGACTTCTCATGGATTCCATTATCAGAACTGGACCAAATTGAAATGGGACCACACGGGAAGCACCAGCTTTCAAATAAAAAAGAATCATCAAAATCGGTTCACCCAGTCGACAGTTCTGAGGTAACAAACATAAAAAAATACAGTCGAGTTGAGAACCTCCTCCTTTTTTGAAGTCGATTGAAAATAATAGGTGGTAGTAATTAACATTTTTGTAACAAGAAAGAAAACTGTCATCTAGTCTCACCTGTGACCACGGACGCTACAAAGTGTTCGAAACGTTAGTCATAAAATTATGTGTAAAATATATGCGATAAATCCGGTCAAATTTCTTTAATTACAATGAGTCGCGCAAACCTTAGAAAACATTGCATGTTATCATGCATGTTGAGTGTACGACTTTGCAAGAAAGTCTGTACAAAGCAACTGTATTTTTTATAAAATCATTTATTTCTTATGAAAAAGTTCATAGTAGCTTACGATCTTAAATGTATCCATATTATTCCAAAAAATTTAGTCCATGACACCCACGGATTGAAGCCGAATCTAACTACACCTTTAACATCGAAATCGTTCAAACTCTTTGAGCTGTAGGATGTAATTTAAAAACATAATACATAATACCCACATACATATATACAAAACATGTTCTCGAAAAACATAACCCTACTTCAGCAGTCAGTTAAAAATATGCCTAATACATATTATAGTCACAAAGTTCATTATCATATGCAGCAAATAATGACAAAGATAATTATGAATAGAACGCCAGACAGCCACTATAAAACGTTTAGGGTTCTGAATAGTAATAGAAACATAAGAACACATTTTCTCTTGGATCGAAATGTGCCAGCTATGTTAATTCTAAGAGAAGATGCTTTGAATACTTTGTTCAGTATGCAGTTTTTTATATGACTAGGTAAGCGTACTTAAAGTAACTTTGATAGGTATATAATTTTTTTTTTCTATCGTCTATCGTATCGGATCGTCTATTGTATCGGATATCGTATAACTATTTCGTGATTATTTGATGAATTTCTGTAGATAGTCAAATCTTAATATTTTAATACAATTATTAGCTTAGAAAACTTATAATCTCCAAAAAAAACGGTTTTGATGAAACATAGCTAAGAACACTCGCGATGGAAACCTCGTTCAACACAAAAAAAAACTGAATCAAAATCAGCTACGATTCCATAGACAGACTCACAGATACGCACATCAAACTTATGGAATCAAGTGAAAATTTAAAAAAGAAATTAGACGGGAGTGCAATAAACGAATACGAGGAAGGTATTGATTAGCCACTAGACACAGACAATAGACAGATGTTACAGTGAATTTTATATGGCACCCAAGAGGGCGAATTTATGTCTACTAGGGTAGACATAAAATCATGGATAAAAAAATGGAAGGTGGTATGCCGAATTGGTTAACAAGCTGCTATTTGATTTTCATACAAAAATATAAAATGTATAATATTTAATTAATGTTAAAAAGAGTATAGTTTTACGATGAATTTGTTGTGGTTAGATTTTTATCGGTTTATTGGTGGTAAATATTATTTGTTGAAGAAAAGAAAAAATAACAGCAGAAATTTCATTTAAATGTTTATCCTTAATTATGAATATAAATTTATAAGTAACTAAAATTACTTCATTGTAAAACTAAACTCTTTTCCAACATAATTAGTTTTCCAACATAATAAAATATTTTGTAAATAATAGGTATATAGCATAAAAATGTAGTTTACTTTTAATTTTTCTAACCAGGTATACCTTGTTATATTTATATTGCGAAGGAGCTATTTGGTATCAATTATGTCACTTGCCCTCACGCCGCGCAATGTACATAACTTTATATGATCAAATCAAACATAACGACAAAGCTACTTATATTAAGTAACTTTCTCATATTATTCCCAAGCATCCACCGAGCCAAGATTTCAGGAATGTGAGTAATGTTAGTATTAATTTTCGGAGATTTTGCCGAGGCTTGTCATTCAATGCCAGCGGAGCTTAAGTTTTTGTTCAAACGAAATGTTTTTTAATGTTCTTTAAATACATCTTGAACAAAAAATCGAACAAAGCTTGGATTTTCATCTACTATACAAAAAACTGAAGCTAATTACGCATTTAGCGGTAGATACATTTAAAATAAGTGTCCAAGACCGTGTCGTGACACGCACTAAGTCTAATAGTTTAGAAATGCAGGGCGGGGCAATATTATTTCACATTTGGCAGTATATATCTCGCACATCATATTTGAGAAAAAATGCCAGAAGACTGTAGGCCTATGACTCCCATGGACTTTTATTTCTGGTTGGAGATAAAGAGTCATGTGTATGCCGAGAATGTGAAATCTTGCAACAGTTAAAAAGGTGAATTAAACTTGTATGTACACTGGTAAAACGTGAAACAGACACTAAAAAAACTAAATAAACAAAAATAAGTGCGCGTTTGTGTATTCAACAAAATGGATTTAAGTTCGAACAATTTTTAACACACTTTTATTAGGTCGACCTGTATATAACTATGTAATGAAATCTAAGGTAACTATTTTAACCATCTTCCCAGGAACGTAGCGTTATGAAAATTGGCAGCTGTATGTAGTTCTGATGACAATACAATAATATGGTACTGTCGAACTGATCTGATGATTAAGCCGGAAGATATGAACTAGAACTTCATGATGAAACATCGTATCATAGCTGTGTTTGGATTTGTTAGAAAAGTCTTGTAATGAACTTTGACCACAATAATTTGTAGCGTGTTTTTTAGTTTTAAAACTGTAATTTATTATAATAGTGGTGGACACCTACCACCGTCCAACGGTACACAAAATCGGGTAAGTCGTTACTCTAAATTACTGCTAAAATAATTCTTATTGTTTTTAAAAAAGAAGAAGTTCTTTTTTTTATTGTTTGTGTAGAGAAAATTCGATCAACATTACCACAAAAATAATGTTTCGCTTAAATTTCAAACAAAAACTGCAGACATGTTTTAATTGTTGTGCTCTTTAACTACTAAGCCATTAAAGTCATGTAAAGGGTAGGTAGTACTTAGTAGCGACGCACAGGAGTAAAATCGCGCGCCACCGCGACCGCGCGGCTCAAGCAAGGTCATCGCCCGGGCGGACAACTGTGCGTAGGGTGTACATGATAAGGTAGAGAAAAACTGAATTTCAATTTTTTTACATATATCTAAAGGTACACTGAACTGATATTAAAACCACTACACCTACACACTATATAAAACCCACTACACCTAGGGTTTCATATAGTGTATAGATCGCTACCGTCAACGCTTCTTATTGAATAAAAGTGCACGGTGTATTACAATTTACCTAATTTTTTTTTTTTTAATGGAACTAGATCAAAAAATCTTTGACGGAATAGCTTCTGTTAACCATTGTTTTTATAGTGTTAAGGAATATTTTGATTGTACAAATACCTACAAATAATCTACTTAATTTTCATTTAATAAGTATATTTAAATAAAACATTTTCACGTCTGCTTGCAGACTGAATACAATGTATTTAAATAATAATAAGAACTCTTTGTATGATTATGTATTCTAGCAAATTAATGACTTAATTTGATTTGATTCATAAAGTTTATTTTCATACTAGTTTCCACAAGTTAAAAAAATAATGACCCTTGCTACGACGCAATAAAAAATAATTTATTCATCTTGCACAGGCGCTAAGTACCTCCTCAGTAACCTACTAAAACCAATATAGTGCATCTCGATATATAGTGTAGGTCTTATCTTATCTCTTCTGGCATGCGACAAAATGCCAAAGTGTCCCGTCGAGCCGGCAGGTCGTATACTTATAGCGTTATACCTAAACAGCAAAATGCTTCTATCCATTCATAATGCATATTTCATAAGATGTTGGTGTGGAAGCAGAAAAACGAGTATGTAATTCTAGTACATACTCGTTTCCTAGTATCTAATTCTAGTATCTAATTTCCTATTGAACCCTAGGTCAAAAATTATCCCGTCGTCCTTGAGCTAACTTTTTAGACATCGTAACCACTTTTAATTGCATCATCAAAAGCTTTCATCTTAATAGTTTTTGAGCATAGACTTATAAGTCTAATAAATAGCTATTGCGTTAAGAATAACGTACTAGTTAAATTCATATTCAAAATTATTTATCTTATTGATAAAACAAGGGTATAAATACAATAACAATCCAATATGTCAATATCATAAATATTTGCATAGTGATATGCAAGCAATATAGGAGTGCTTTTCCGTTCCTATTTGTACTTAATAGATTTGTTTGCTAGATTCAAGATTCAAGATTTATTTATTTGTCAGAACATGGTAGTAGACACACATACAAAGTGGTGTAAAGATCTTATCATAGTACTAGTACTAGTAGTAATCTCATTCGGCCTTCGAGAATATTTTGTTATTTTTATAAATTGAATAACTTAAGTTTTCTATAGACTATAATATTTTTTATTTTATCAGCCCTGTTTGTACAAACTGTCCCAGTGCTGGGAACGGGCCATCTTCTCATTGTGAGAAGGGTTAGGACATAGTCTGCCACGCTGGCCAAGTGCGGGTTGGCAGACTTCACACATCTTCAAGATCATTGAGAATTCTCAGACATATAAGTTTCCTCACGATGTTTTCCTTCACCGTTTGAAGTTGGCGGCAATCAACAATACGCACATAACTTCTAAAAGACAGAGGTGCGTGCCGTGGGATTCGAACCCACGACCTGCGGATCGCAAGTTAGACGGTCTCACCACTAGGCTGCCGGACTATAATATCTATCCTAACAAATATTATATTAGTTAAGATAGAAATAGAATAGATACTAAAACCAAAGCGAAACTAACTATCCATCTCTCTTTCCAGCTGTCTGTTGGTTGTCTTTTCTACTACTACTACTATTCATAAACGGGTGAACCGATTAATGTCTGCGTGTGTGTTTATGTTTTTCTGGTATGTCTCATTTTGCTAGGACATATCCGTGATTTTTTTTAAGTGACTAGCGATAAGTTGACTAAATACTTGATTATTGATCTTAGAGTAATGTTTGTTTTTTTTTTGAACTGTTATAAAATAAGATTTTTTTTACTCGTTACGAGAAAAAAACGTTATTTTTAACCGACTTAATTCCATAACATGACGCCTAGGAAACTACAAAAGCAAGGAATTTTTCATTCGATACCCATTAATCTGACAAATAAATCAAATAATCAAAGATTTTATATCTCTATCAGACTAGATACTAATAAACTTGAAGCGTGGGCGGCTAAAACAAGTCTAATTTTAATATTGTTTATATCAGAATTTCGTCCAGATTGATCTAAACCGCATCGAAGTTTATCGAAGATCATAATGTTTATCTCTAATATTAGATACTCGGTTCATTGTTTAGGGATCATGTTGTATCCCTATCATCATCATCGATTCTAAATTAAATTGCTAGGAAACGCTTCGCTTTTTTTTCGCTTTGTCGGTTCTATAACTCTCTTTTAAATAACATGAAGAACAATAAGTACCTAAAATAGCACATAATATGCTAACAACAGGTATTAAGATAAGACTGACCACATAATTATAAATGCAATTTGTGCGTATCCGACTGCGTAAGAAGGACGGTTATGTTTTTCGAGTGTGTGTATGTTTGTATGTATATATGTGTGTATTTATGTGTATATGTATGTGTCCCAGTCGCACATACCAATTTGCAGTCGCACATATCATACTTCAAAATTAACACTTTTTTTTTATCAGGCTTGTTTGTTATACTAACACTTTAATATTACCAATTTTGAGGTTTCAGTGCATTACCGTGTTTACTACTGTGACAAATTAAATCTTACCAAAAAACACATATGTTATGTGGGGCACACACAAAATTTTAACTTGTTGATAAATCTCTCGTATTATACGAGAGATTTATCAACAAGTTAAAATACTGTAAATGTGAAAATTTCAATTTCAGCTTAAGCCTAGAAATTAGTCCAATTCCTTTGGGTACGGAAGCCTAATGAAATGAAATGAAATAATTTATTCCAGATGTTTTGCATCCATAGAACTTACATTAGCATTAAAAATTAAATTAAAATTAAATATAATGAAATAATCGACGAGAAATAAATTAAATTACTTAAATAATTACAACATTAAATAAAATAAAATTAACTGTAGATTTCAAATAAATAAATAAATAGCTGAATTAAATTGATTGATAATAAAAAGTTAAAAATGTTTTAATAAATTAAATTACATGAAAGTATAATGGAATAATAAAAACGGATTAACTCATACAAGTAGCGGGAAGACGCTGGACGCAAGCAGCTTCCAATCAGTCTTTTTGGAAATTCATGGGGGAAGCCTATGTCCAGCAGTGGATTTCTTATGACTGAGATGATGATGATGATAATGGAATAAAAAAACAAAATTACTTGAAACTTTCTTGTTCAAAAGTCGGTTAGATATAACTTTGACAAATTTTCCTCCCCAAGAATTATTCGACTTTAGGATTACTCCGAATATATACAAAGAAAACGAGAGTTGTTTAACTCATGTTTTCATAAAGTTTACAATCTTTGCGTTACCTTAACAGTTTGCGACTTTGCCTGGGTGGTTTTGTTTTATAATTTTATGTATAATAATACAATAAATGTACATTAATTGACATTCAGATTGTAAACGACAAGCAAATCTAGTCTGATATCGATGTTCACTATCATATACCTAGGTAATTAATAAATACAAGTATATTTATTAGAGGAAAGTGACCAAATATGGAATAGTATCCATAATATGGAATACCCCCATTTTTCTCAAATGCAAACTCACACACGCAATAAACAGTGATTTTCTGTCTCTTTCTACTCCCATTTACGCGTACAAGTTGTAGCATGTCAGTCGAGCCAGCCCTTTCGTAGTAGTGACAGTGTTTTGTTTTAACGCTGCCGCATAACTTTCTAAGGTACGTAAAAAATAATTATTTTTCGTACAGAAAGTGCACACAGTATTGTTTTTATAACTTTTAGAGACCCTTTAGATGTTCTTTAGTATGTTTTAGCGGTATTAGATAGTATTACTTTCTGAAATATAAATATGTGAATATCAGTTTGAAATAGTTGGAAAATCCAAATATGGACGGATCACAGTGTCCAATTATGGACTATTCCATAATTGGACACTGTGACGTATCAGCTGACTTAATGACTTTGTAAATTTTTTTTTCCGGGTTTTATCAGAATGGCGGGCGTCAATTCGAAAACGAAGCGAAAAGAATGGAATTCAGAGCATATGGCAGAAGCTATAAAATTAGTACGAGAAAAAAAATGGGTTATTTGAAAGCTGCATCTGTGCAGCAGTCATCACGTCGTCACCGTATAAGAATGACCTTACAGACAAAAACAGGAAAAAAGAAGAAAAAGAAAATAAATTAGCAAAAAACAAGAATAAAAAACAGAATGAGAAGAAATCAAAAGGAAAAAACCAAAAGAAAAGACTAAGCCTATGTCTGATTCAGATGATGAGGAGGTGATGCTGTTTGATACAGACAGCGAACCCGATGCCTTGATAGGATGTACAGATTTACAGGATTTGCGATTTTTGTAAATAATTTGTGTTCATTTCAAAGTTTTCAAAGAGTCTCTTATAAGTTAAGGTTAATTTTTCATAGTGATTATAGTATTCCATATTTGGGGTACCTATTCCATATATAGGTACCTTTATCGATATTTAGTTTTTGAAAATTTTTCTTACCTCAAACTGAACAAAATAATCTAAAATTGTTACAAACTTAAGTGCAAATATATGATTGTTAATAATTACCACAAAAAGTATTTTATTTATAAAATTTGTGAAAGTTATGCCTGAAAATCAAAACGGTATTCCATATTTGGTCACTTTCCACTAACTATGTCAAGCAAAAGTCACCGACATAACCCTAGCATGACAACAAACTAGTTGACTAGTTGAGTTTATTTAAAAAAACTTATAACAATGAAAAGATGGCCCGCGCCCAGCAGTAGGACAGTTTGTATAAACAGGTCTGATAAAAAAACCGGACAAGTACGTGTCAGACTCGGCTACCGAGGGTTCCGTACAAACTAGTAAATAAAAGGAGAAAATATTTTTTTTTTCCTTCTTATACCGAAAAATATACATCGTAAAAATATTTAAAAACCTGTTTTAACTAATGCTAATTAAGCTCTTTCATATATTACCCCACATGATACGGTTCATTCACTTTAAAATTTCGATCCTCATTCCTTGCATATCGACACAATTTTTTTGTGATAAAATTAAAAATATCCGGTTTTCAGATTTTTTCTTATATGTGTACTCTAACACAATGCATCTTGCCAAATTTTAGAGTTCTAGGTCAACGGGAAGTTCCCCATAGGTTTTTATTCCTCTGTGAGTAAAAATCGCACATTTCGACAATGTACCTTTTTTTTACGACATATTCGGCTGTAACTTTTTTTTACGAAAACTGAGATTTTTTTCCTTTCTGCAGTAAGATACTATGGATCTGCGTATATGGTTTTAATTTCAGCTCCATACCTTCACGCGTACCCGAGATAAAGGTCTTGACACCCGGACGGACGGACAGACGGACAACAAAATGATCCAATAAGGGTTCCATTTTTTCTTTTGAGGTACGGAACCCTAAAAATTAGAGTATTACAGTAATAATGTATAGCTCTAATATATATGTATATGAATACGACAGGAATAGTTGTTATTTAATCATTAATTATGTTCTCATGGAAGTGATGTAATATATGAGAATAAATAATCTTTAAACCTAGTTATTTACATAGAATTATTTAAATAGTGTGTTTTCACAAAGATTTTAAAAACATTTAAGGAGGGAGGGAGCACGCTTGATTTCCCCTGGTAACTCGTTCCACAATCAGACCAAATTATCTATTGCCAAATTCAAGCGATTTAATATAAAACTTATGTTTTGGGTGTGTTTATGTTTTTTGTTTTTGTTTAAGGGATACATAGAAACAGACATAAATTCGAAAAACATTACTCATCTTTTTGCGCAGTCGGGTATAAAAGCATAACATGTTATCGCTATCTTAATAATTTGATCAAAACGAAATTTTTTAGACACGAAATTCCGATTTTTCTACTGTTTGTTACTAAAAGAATAGAAATTAGGATAGGATGAAATTTTAGTACAAGATATATAAGTAGTTTATATGACAAGAGAAACTATCTCTTGTAATCTAACTAACTATCTATGTACTAACTTATAAGTTTATGTAATAGCTATAGTAAAAAAAACTGAAAACCCGACTTTAACATACGCAATTCGTTTACTTGGATGACATTTTTACAGTTATTTTACTATAAAATCCAAAGTAGGTACTTAGCTGATTTTGATAAATTTTATATGGGACTACCTCTGAAGTATGATCTACTAAACAAAACATAATTATTAAAATCAGTTCACAATTGGCGGAGTAATCGGTGAACAAAAATGCAAAAAAAACATTCAGTCGAATTGAGAACCTCCTCCTTTTTGAAAGTCAGTTAAAAAGATAAGCTATAAGCTAGATCCCATTTTTTCTTTACTTTCCTGTTTTAGCTTTGTTATAAAATAACTGTATTATTTACTTGGATGCGGGTGTGAAAGTGATTGTTTTCGTCCCTACTTTCCTTTGAAGGAATGCAAATTCAAATTGAGA
This sequence comes from Lycia hirtaria, assembly GCA_947563715.1. NCBI lineage: Eukaryota > Metazoa > Arthropoda > Insecta > Lepidoptera > Geometridae > Lycia > Lycia hirtaria. The sequence goes on along the minus strand of OX387377.1, from coordinate 40,662,678 downwards.
ACAGACCTTCGCTTTGTCATAAAAATAATGAGTACGGGGTTTTTTTGGTTTCTATTTGCTACTTGAATGTGAAATTGCGTAGTTTGAAGTTATTTTTGTAGCTATTCTTTTGAAACAATAAATTTTAAGTTTATGAACAAACAAGCCTTAATTTTAACTTTAAACTTTATTTAACTTTATTTTATTTTAACTGAGTAGATATAAGTAGTTTTGCCACCCGCTTCAGCCAACTTCAATAAAAATACATTAATACATTATTTCTTGACATAAAAATTATTATTACATATTGTACAGCGGGAACTCCCCGCCACTTTTTTTTTATACATTATAGATCGACTTTCTCTGTTTCCTAGAACAAGAATCTTGAAATTTTCAAGGCTAGAGTGAACAAGTATCTTTTAGATTGACGTGTTGCCATACTCTATATTCAACCACACCGTCGCTGTCAGGTGAGAGGTGGACAAAGATAGATAATTAGTATAAATACTATTTCAGTAATTTTATTTTTTTGTTAATTTTATGTTTATTCATTTTATTAACTATAATGTACTACGTACTTTAATATACATATTTTTATAACTGGAAATCCCGTACAGTCAGATTCTCTCGTTCCTTTCTCCCGCGGACAAGCGCAAATGCGGAATTTTTTCCTCCAAAGGTTTTTCTGTCGAGTTTCAACAAAGAACAACAACAAAGAAAAGTGTAAATCTACCAAAATAAATGAATATGAATATGAACGTTTCAAAAAGGGTGTTTATAATGACTTCTCTGGACTAGCACAGCATAGCGATGCCAGTGATTTTTGTAGTTGTCTATAGGAAACGGTTATAGCGTACAAACAGGCGAGCTGTCTGCCTTTTTACTGTTTATAAAAAAATGGTTTTTAAAAGCTAATTTTGTACATACATAGAAACCTAGCTACTTCACTTAGTTACCCACCAGCTCCACCCCACCACATTTTCCTAACGACGCCTCTATCAATTTGTCTCGCAAGTCTACAGAGGTGACAAAGTTAAGCCAACAATACACGTTGGCCAAACCGTAGCCAATACAAGCGTTAGTAAATTATAGACCATTGCTGCAGACTACTCGCTGTTTATTTTAATCAAGCCTTACATTGGCATTCTGAATTGTACACATAAATCAATAATGGTTCAAAGTCACACGAGTTGTATTTATATAGTATTCCCAAGTAGTGAAAGTTCTAAGGACCAAGCCATGTCAATTATTCGAAACCAGACAAACTCGCTGGCCCGTTTGAGTCTAAAATTGACGAATAATTTTGCGTAATGCTCTAGTATGTGTATTTTGCTTAAAAATTTGTTTCTAACGAAACATTTCTTATGTTATACGGGATTAATCAGCGAAAGAGCGCATCAGTCTAGACTGACATAGTGACGACGTAAGTACTAAGTAATTTTGAACTAACTGAATGGTAATGCTGCTCTTGGGGCCACTTGGCCAACATGTATTGCCGACTTTAGATCAACAATAACAAAGATAATGTTTGTCATATCCGAATATGTTTACTTCCTTAACATATCAATTATCCGCAATATGTACTTCAGAACGGTTCGTCCCGAAATGAAACAACAGTATTGCGTTGCCACTCACAGATTTTCAAGAAACAATGATCCTAAACAATCCGAGCCTGAACAAATAATACTGGACTTCCATTAACGTTTCATTATTGTGCCACGCGATTTTTTTGTACTTATTTGGTGAATGGAAACATTTTTATTAATTTCGTTCATTTTGAAGCATTCAATCTTAATAGGCTGTGCTTACTTACTTCGTAATTTTTGGTCTAGTTCCTTGATTTTATAATATTTACTAGACTGCCAGTAATAGTAAGTGAGTTCGTATAGACTGAGTGGCCAGCCCAGTGTCAGAGTTATTAAGCCGCCGATAGGCCTCTGATCTGGCTGAACGATTGCTGTTTTTAAGAATTTACAACCGCAAGAGAGAGAATCATTTTTTCCCGACTCAGCAAGAAGGATGGTTATGTTTTTTCGAGTGTATGTACTCGTATGTACGTTTTTAAATAACCTCTTACAACCAAAATGGCTTGACAGCTTTTAATGTGGAAGATCTTGTTAGACTCATATTCACTCTCTGAATGTTATACGTTACATTTTCTGTAATAATAATAATACAACTCATGCAAAAATAAAAAAATGCGTTTTTTCGGAACCTCTAACGGACTTTTTCCTAACAAATAAGTGATTTTACAAAACTATTCTAGAGGGTGTACGTTTGAATAAATTATATAGTAGCTTTACGCATACTTTCTCACAAAAACGTACATTCAACAGCTATAATATCTTAACTCCTTAGTGACGGATTTCTAATTAATTTGCTAGAGTCTTATTTTGTGTTACTTATTACTTATAGTTACTTATAGTTTCCACACAATGGACAAAAGATATTTTTTACCAGAAAAAAATACATTAAGCTTATTAGACGCAGGAAGTACCTTCAAAAATATAATTCAATATTAAACGCGTTACTGGTTTTACGAAATGTGATTTTTTTTACATTAAATCCCTTAATGGAATTGCGAGTTATAATGTTTCAAAGAAATCCGCTGAGTTAGAAAAGGCGTCGAGTTCACGAGATCGTGCATGTCAATAACGGAACATCTTTTTGAGTTTATTAATTTCTCTTTCTGAAATGATACTGATATGGACATGTATCTTTGTGAAATACAGAATGACAAAATATCTGACGCCATCGTCGTATGAGCGATTCTAGATTCTGTTTAGAAAAAAAATATCGTGTCAAGTCACGGAAACTAACGTCTCAAAGTGTACTACTAGGTATTCAATGTAATAATTTTTAGAAATTAATAACGCAAAAATAACTTTTATGTATGAAAATTAATTTGAATCAAATTGAAATGTGTGTCGAATATTTGTGATGTTATTTTCTAGTTTTACAAAAGACAATTTTTTTCTTAATTTATTCAGTCATTTTATATCTTCAAAAATGTGGGTGCACGAGCGGGACGGACGATAGTCGGACTACGGACTCATATAGAATTCTCATTTATAATACGGCCATTTTGCACATACTTTCCGCCCAAAAGATGTGTACTTAGACTTAAGTTCTACTACTAAATAAGCTGTAATTTTACCAGGAAGACACATCAGTACCTGTTATAAATCACAACCACTCAACAGACAAAATTAGTCATTAAGTGCCTGCTACAAAACTCTTTCGCTCAACTTACCCACGTAATTTCCAAGCGTGTTTATAATTACATACGTTATATTCTTAGCTTAATTTATATGGGTACTTCCCTAATACATCTTGCAAAGCAATTTTCTCTCATTTTACTAGTGTTTAATATTCCTCATTACGAATATAATTGCGCACTAAATACAAGACAAAATTAAACGCGACGTACGCTACAGAGGCAATATTATATGAATATTTTAGTTAATTTGTGGCTTAAATCGTGACTTGAGTTTGTCTCGTTTGTAGTTCTATATAGTGGCTTTATGATTTTAGATTATTACCGACTTCAAAATCATAGGTGTATTCTGGATTAACAGACTAGAACTGAGGTTTAAAATTGGCAGCTGGGAAAGTCAATGACACTTACCTATAATCAGAAAGATTACTAAGGAAAATTCTCGGAATTTTCAGCGTAACCGCTTCAAAATTGTCCATTAATAATTACGGAATATTCAAAAAATCAGTTTTTTGATATGAATACATAAAGATTATTCTTAAAAGTACCAGGATGACGCTGAATACTAGTCGCTTCCAATCGGTCTTATTGAAAACCCAAGAAGCCTATGTCCAGCATTGGACTTCTTATGGTTGAGATGATCACATAAATCTCTTCGTTTATAGAAAGGAAGTGAAACTGCTGAGTTAAAGTTCTGTGTGGTATTGGCCCATTATTGGCAAAACAAATATAATTATTTATTTTGGTGGTATAAGGTCTGTCTACCACAAGTATTTACCACAGTAGGTACTAAATACTCGTTTTTTAAACAACTTTACTGTACTGTATTCGAGTCATGCCTTGCAAGCTCCTTCAAATACCTAACGAAGAGTAACTTTATTACGTCCATGCTGCTAGCATAGTAAATTAGTAGTATTTTTAGGGTTCCGTTTCCCAAAAGATAAAAATATGGAACCTTACAAAGGCTTTGTTTGGATTAGTTGTCAGTCTGTCTGTCAAGACCTTTTTTATAACAAGCGGAAAGAAACCCCTATGGAACTATACGACATCAAGCTGCATTGCTTATTTATTTTTTTACTATCTCAACCGACGGCAATCATTTTTAAAGCCCACTAAAATTCTGCATCTAAATTCTGCAACAGCTGCCAATTGCTATGACAATCATTTGAATTATACCTATAACACACCTTATAATTGGACTTAGATAGTATTTATTCATTCGTTTAATAATAATGCTTCATCAAGCTTAAATAGCTTGAGAGAACTTTGTCCTATTTTAAGCTAATATTCCCTTTATTGGTTAATGTTCGATTTGAAGCTTTCAAAGTTCGACAACGTAAATAAACAACATGAAATGGAAACTCCATCTCAAATATAATGGTGACAGCCGAGTGGAAGTAGGTGGATAAAAAGTACAAATAGAAAGGAAACAAAAGATAAATTAAGACTTGACCTACATTTTTATAGCCTACGCGAATAGGTTAAGGAAACCAAAGGGGTTGGGGTTTTACGGGCAAAGCACTGCCCATAGTGCCCATGCCCATTGCCCAATTGCCCATCACAAGAAACCAAGGGATTGACGCAACACGATAGTAACAAGTTGTAAAAATAGGGGAAAATATCTGATCCGAAAAATACTTTACGCAGAAAACATGGTGTTTCCATTTTCTTGAATGATTTTGTTATCACAAAATATATTCCTTTAGTTTGCACGAAATACTTGATATAGGTAAATGTGGCGATATAAATCAATCAGTGTCGTTTTAAAATATTGAATCTGTACCAGATTGAGCTAATCCGTTAAGTGTCTCTAGTTTGAAAAGTAATAGTGGTTGTGTACTGTAGTCATCTGCCATTCTCTAAATATGTATGTCTGTAAGCCAACTGAGAGTGAAATGTGTGTGTCTGAAATATATATTATATTATTCGAAAATAGGCTTGCGCTTGACCGACAACTCCTGGAGTTAAGCGACAGTTACGGTACTACCTACGTACGGTCGCTTGCCTAGAAGAAACATATTCACTCGCGATTTGAAGACATCTAGATTATATCTTTTCGGGAAGACCCATTCAGAAAGCGCATTCCACATTTTGTGGTACGCACAATGAAATTGGAGCCAAAGCGTTTCGTACGGGCTTATATATATATATATATATATATATATATATATATATATAATATATAAACTCATTTTTGAATAAATAAACAATCTTTATCTTTAATAGTGAATAAAAATACAGCAGGCCTAGCACAAAAAGTAAATAAAACGGCTTTCCTTTTTTTCAGTTATCAGTAAAAATAAATGAAATTAGCAACTAACATGACATAGATATAAAATATGGATTGTCTACTTACCGTGCTAGACCTGGCAGGTTAATTACATATTAGACAAAATACACATAAATAACTAACTTTCACACTAAACTTCTTCACTTTCATCTATTTGAATCTAGTGGTAAAGCAAAAATCATTTCCAACTTACTTCAATTTAATGTCACTTACACTATAATTAACACTGTGCGTGTGATAATTAAGTAATTTCCTCTGTATTGTGCTGACACCCTTTGAAGCAAAACGACGAATGCTTAATTGCTAATCATTTAATATCCACATGCCTACAATTTTCATAACGCAATAATTTTTAGGGTTCCGTACCCAAAGGGTAAAAACGGGACCCTATTACTAAGACTTCGCTGTCTGTCTGTCTGTCTGTCTCCAGGCTGTATCTCATAAACCGTGATAGCTAGAAAGCTGAAATTTTCACAAATTATATATTTCCGTTGCCGCTATAACAACAAATATTTAAAATTTAAAAAAAATATATTAAGGGGGGTCCCCATACAATAAACGTGTTTTTTTCGTATTTTTTTGCTCAATATTAAAAACGGTAACGCTTCAAATTTTTTCACAGAATATTTACTTGTATATTACCTTTCAAAATAAATAATTAAATAACAATAAAGTAAATATTTTTACTCGATCTTAATTAACAGGTAGAAACTTGAATATTTGTAAGTAAATATTTAGAAATATATTAACTATGAAAATAAATACCTAATCTAATACATAAAAACTCACAAAATGAAAATAATCCGTGCATCTAAACATTATGAGATGGGTTAGGATATTTAATATATATTATTGAAACTATAATAATTCTACTCGAACAAAACAAGCCTCATGGCTCAGTGGTAGTTCGTCTGCCTCTAAGCCGTGGGTTCGATCCACACCCAGGGTATGCATGCCATATATGTATGTATTTACAAAAAAAGGTTTATATGTATTTTATCAGTCATCTGAATCCAGCTTTGCTTAGTTTGAGGCTAGAAGGTGTTGTGTAAAAATGTTCTCCAATATACATATACGAGTATATACATAAATTTGTGATATGTTTATAATTCGATGCAAGATTGAGAACTAAATGTAAACTTTTTGGAGTACTAGGAAAACGAATATTTACGGTTGTTTGTAAATATTACGATAAGACTGTTGTTGTATTATACTGTTTGTAAATATTACGATATGACTGTTGTAGTATTATACTGTTTGTAAATATTACGATATGACTGTTGTAGTATTATACTGTTTGTAAATATTACGATAAGACTGTTGTTGTATTATACTGTTTGTAAATATTACGATATGACTGTTGTAGTATTATACTGTTTGTAAATATTACGATAAGACTGTTGTTGTATTATACTGTTTGTAAATATTACGATATGACTGTTGTAGTATTATACTGTTTGTAAATATTACGATAAGACTGTTGTTGTATTATACTGTTTGTAAATATTACGATATGACTGTTGTAGTATTATACTGTTTGTAAATATTACGATATGACTGTTGTGGTATTATACTGTTTGTAAATATTACGATATGACTGTTGTGGTATTATACTGTTTGTAAATATTACGATATGACTGTTGTGGTATTATACTGTTTGTAAATATTACGATATGACTGTAGTGGTATTATACTGTTTGTAAATATTACGATATGACTGTTGTGGTATTATACTGTTTGTAAATATTACGATATGACTGTAGTGGTATTATACTGTTTGTAAATATAACGATATGACTGTTGTGGTATTATACTGTTTGTAAATATTACGATATGACTGTTGTAGTATTATACTGTTTGTAAATATTACGATAAGACTGTTGTTGTATTATACTGTTTGTAAATATTACGATATGACTGTTGTAGTATTATACTGTTTGTAAATATTACGATAAGACTGTTGTTGTATTATACTGTTTGTAAATATTACGATATGACTGTTGTAGTATTATACTGTTTGTAAATATTACGATATGACTGTTGTGGTATTATACTGTTTGTAAATATTACGATATGACTGTTGTGGTATTATACTGTTTGTAAATATTACGATATGACTGTTGTGGTATTATACTGTTTGTAAATATTACGATATGACTGTAGTGGTATTATACTGTTTGTAAATATTACGATATGACTGTTGTGGTATTATACTGTTTGTAAATATTACGATATGACTGTAGTGGTATTATACTGTTTGTAAATATAACGATATGACTGTTGTGGTATTATACTGTTTGTAAATATTACGATATGACTGTTGTGGTATTATACTGTTTGTAAATATTACGATATGACTGTTGTGGTATTATACTGTTTGTAAATATTACGATATGACTGTTGTGGTATTATACTGTTTGTAAATATTACGATATGACTGTTGTGGTATTATACTGTTTGTAAATATTACGATATGACTGTTGTGGTATTTTACTGTTTGTGAATATTACGATATGACTGTTGTGGTATTATACTGTTTGTAAATATTACGATATGACTGTTGTAGTATTATACTGTTTGTAAATATAACGATATGACTGTTGTGGTATTTTACTGTTTGTGAATATTACGATATGACTGTTGTAGTATTATACTGTTTGTAAATATAACGATATGACTGTTGTGGTATTATACTGTTTGTAAATATTACGATATGACTGTTGTGGTATTATACTGTTTGTAAATATTACGATATGACTGTTGTGGTATTATACTGTTTGTAAATATTACGATATGACTGTTGTGGTATTATACTGTTTGTAAATATTACGATATGACTGTTGTGGTATTATACTGTTTTTTTTAAATATTAATTTCAACCCCCACCCGAAAAGAGGGGGTGTTATATGTTTTACTTGTGTATATGTAAGTATATTTGTCTGTGACTTTGTAGCTGTCAAAGGTATGAACCGATTTTGATCTAGTTTTTTTTTTGTTTAGAAGGGAATGTAATCAAAAGTGTTCTTAGGTATGTTTTGTTAAAACCAGTACAGCTGTTTTTTATGTCGGAGGTTTTTAGGTTTATTTTTTCCTTTACACGAAACAAGTTAACTGGTTTTGTGTTTTAAGACGCAAAATATACAATTTCTCAGTTACATGAGCTGATTACAAGTGTTATGAGATTTCTGTGATTAAATGCGAACGATCTATCGAAATTACCTATAACTCACCCTTGCGACACCGTCGCTTAACATCAAGCAAGTTGATGGTCAATCGTAGATCTATCTTGCGTAAAAAAAACCGGACAAGTACGAGTCAGACTCGCCCACCGGATTTTTTCCTATATGTGTACTCTAACACAATGCTTCTTGCCAAATTTCAGAGTTCTAGGTCAACGGGAAGTACCCCGTAGGTTTTGATTCCTCTGTGAGTGTCGAGAAGTGCGTTTTTTACGACATATTCGGCTGTAACTTTTTTTTACGAAAACTGAGAAATATTTATTTTTCTTTCTGCAGCAAGATACTATGGATCTGCGTATATGGTTTTAATTTCAACTCGATACCTTCACGCGTTCCCGAGATAAAGGTCTTGACCCCCGGACGGACGGACAGACGGACAGACGGACAGACGAAAAGACGGACAACAAAGTGATCCTATAAGGGTTCCGTTTTTTATTATTGAGGTACAGAACCCTAAAAAAACTCAGCCGTTCAATATCAATTTGAATTGTATTTTTTTCGTTACGGTATATCAATATAATTATGATCTACTCATATACTTAATATGTACTCATGTACTCAATATAAGATCTTGGACTTATAAGTTTTAAATCATAGTTTGATTTCTTATAAAGTCCAAAACACTATATGCAGTGACAGTTTTGTCTGGACTGTCACAAAAGAGATAAAGGTAGGGGTGGATATAATAATAAAAAATTATGTTCTAAGCTTTTACACTCGCCAGTAGTTAGGGTTCCGTCCCCAAAGGGTAAAAACGGGGTCCTATTACCAAGACTTCTCTGTCTGTCCGTCTGTCACCAGGCTGTATCTCATGAACCGTGATAGTTAGACATTTGAAATTTTCACAGATGATGTATTTCTGTTGCCGTTTTAACAACATATACTAAAAAACAGAATTAAATAAATATTTAAGAGGGCTGCCATACAACAAACGTGATTTTTTTGCCGTTTTTATAGATAATGGTACGAAATCCTTCGTGCGCGAGTCCAACTCGCACTTGGTTTTATTTTTATATATTACTATTAAATACTTTAAATAGTATAAGTAATAGTACTATAAGTTTAAATATGTTTTATAAAGTATAATATTATTGAAGAGAGTGAAAAGATTCTTAAATGATACATCTTCAGGGTTAGACCGTTTCTATTTCTACAAGCGATTACGCTTCGAAACGCTAAGGAACTGTGACGTGCCGTCACGTTACATTTCGTTAGCCAATGTCAATTCCATAAATTTACTTTTCTATTCTATTGGCGTTCAAGGAATTAGAATTACACTTGTCTATGATATTTAAATGCTACACAAGCCCACTGATATTTTAATGGTAGACAAGTAAGTGCTATAATTGTATTGAGAAATACGTACACACGTACACGTATCTCTCGGCACAGATCACCCTTTCAAATCATTTGAAATAGTAATCCGAATGAAAGCAATATTACTTTTAGGGCCATCTTCTAATGCCAGTAGGTCTAAGATATATTTTATGATTCCCTAAAAATATGTAGGCAATAAAACGTATAAGAACGTTTTATTTTCTTTGCTGATCCGATACAATTTAGCGTTAAAATGACGTAGACTTTATTTTATTAGTCTCAAATTTATTGGTACAAAATATTAGGTGTTATATGTCTCCGAAAAATATGTCCAATAACATTAAGAAATATTGTTTTTATATAGCAGTTACATTGAATAGAGTTTCATACTCACTCAGCTTTTTTATAAGGAATTCGTGAGGAAATAGTGAAAGGAAATCAGGCGAGAAAGAAAATTTAAACACAGCAATTTATACCTACACAAATAAATAAATTTCATTTCATTTCAAAGAATATAGTATAGTAGGTATGTAGTGGAGATACATTTTTAACTATCAGAGAAATGTCAAGTCGAAACCTAGGACCCAGAAACGTAGTCTCTGGCGAAGAAGGACTAGGAGAGCCGACCCCAAATAAAAATGGAAAAAGGCCGGAATAAGAAGAAGAGAAATGTCAAGCCGAAGTTGTGTTTTACGCAATATTAGAGTAAGATGTCTCAATTATCACTCCTCTAAACCTCTAAACGTTATCCATAATTTTTTTAATTATAATTACTGCTTCGAAAGAAATTAAGGGAATTTAGCTCTTTGCAAAATAACGAAGAATAAGAACAAAATCATGAATAGACTTCCGTATGATTTTGCATATGTTTTTTTTTTTCATTTATACTTAAGTACAATTTATACATAAGTACATATATATATATATATATATATATATATATATATATACATAATTTTTTCACCTTCGGCGGGCTATATTTCGCCCACATCGCATCTATTTTTTTTTTATAAAATCTTAGTTTTATTTTAAAAGACCTATTTAACGATATGTCATACGATTGAGTGGGGGTTGAAAAAAAATGTAATCCCTTCTTTATATGTACGGAGTGCCACACCTTTATTTTATTGATAAATTGACTACGGCGTTTTGTAGCGGTTCTTACAACGCATCTACATGCCAAAATTCGTTTATATAGGGCTGATAGTCTCTGAGGAAAATGACTATGACATACGGACAGACAGACAAACAAGCAGACGAACATGTCGAAATTATAAGGATTCATCACAGTTACTACAGAACCCTAAGAATTGGGTCTGTTCAAAAATTTCAATTTCAAGTAATTTTAAACTTAAGTCATAATCGTGTAATAAATCATAATAATGCCTAAAACGGACCTAAAAATTAAAAATTGTACGTGTATAGTTTAGGACCCTTAGAGCCAGTCCACACGGCGCGTTACGTCGACGTAGTGCTGTCGCTGCGTCGTTTTAAATACTAATAATCATAGTGTACACACGGCGCGTTGCGTCGACTGCAGCCCCCGAGACGAAGCGGGCGGGGGTGTATTCATTGCGACGCCGGAATGGCAGTGCTCAGTTATTTGTGTGTTGATAGGGAGGGAGGACATACGCAAGCTCATTTTGTTTTTTCAGTCGTGACGTTCCGGCGTCGCCGCTGCGTTGTAGTAACGCTGCGATGGCGTAGCGCTCGTATAACCATCTATGCGTTAAAATATTTGCGTTGCGACGACGCAACACAACGCAACGCGCCGTGTGGACTAGCTGTCATACTTATATTTAAAATGGCGGATTTAAGTGATACGACCCTGAATTTAATTTAACGATCTGTTTGGCTCTCTCTGTATATGTGACGGTGGCACCCGGTCGGGGCAATTTTGAATGATGTCAGTTACTATTAAAAAAAATGATACTTTTTATAATACAACAAAAATGTTGCATAATATACCTACTTAAAAAATTAAATAAAACTGAGTGTGTTTAAAATGTTTACATGCTACAAGAAAGTCGCAAAGGTCGTTCAATTCGGCCGGATTTGGAATTTTTCCAATCACTTAAATCAAAGGTTCCTCCCACTCTATATTCGTCCCATTCCAATCAAACTTAGTCAGTTAACATTCAAGAGGCTGCTGTTGATTAACTTATTCACGAACTCAGAACATCAAGTTCACAATTCCCCAGAGTCTCGACAGATATAACCGATCGTATTGAAAGAATTACGTTTGTTAATTGACCGAGCGAGCGAAGAGTCTTTCCATCAACTGGCCAAATTTTCTTTCGTCTGTCAGTTTGTTTGTATGTTCGTACTCGCGTACAGGGCTTTATTTTGAACCAATTTTGATGAAACTTGGCGTGTAGGTTCTACTGATTATTAATTTTTTTTCGTCATAGGGGATTTTTAATAGGAGGGGTGGTTCCCATCAAAAGGGGGGAAGTTTATTACGGCGCTAATTACCAACTGATTGTAATGATATTTGGTATGTAGAAAAAGTACACAATTATTACAACTCGTGGTAAAAATGAACAGATTTGGACAAGTGGTTGTCGAGATATGACAACCAACTTGAGATGATTGCGTGTAACAGTGAGGGCGCGTGAATGTACTTGATAAAATGTACAGATGACCCAAGGTGAGCTGCAAATAAGCTCTCTCGCGAGGTCAACTGTTCGTAGAACTACTAGTAAAACGATACATATTAACCGACTTCCGATTTTTGGCAGTCTCTACTTTTTAGGAACTCTAATGTCGTTAACTTTTGTAATTAGGATTCACTCTTTGCTGGTGGCTCTCCCTACATATAAAGAAGGGAACTTTTTTTTTAACCCCACCATTTTTTTACTTTCATTAAAATACCTATTCAATCATATGAGTCGATAAATCCTTTCTTATCTGACGATATGGCTTCGAGGTTGATGCTGGCCTAACATGGGACAACCACATACATAAACTACGAGGAAAGATCGGAAGCGCATGCTTCGCATTACGACGAGTAGCTCAAGTTGTATCTGTGGACGTTGCGCGTGCCTGCTATTTCGCCACAGTACACTCGCTCGTGCAGTACGGTGCAGAGCTATGGGGAAGATGTGCTGAGTGGGAAAGAGTATTTCGCCTACAAAAACGTGCTGTTCGTGCAATTGTGGGAGTGGACGAGGAAACGTCTGCAAAACCGTATTTTAAGAGTTTAGGTATCCTTACTCTGCCATCAATAATTATACTCCAGGTTGCAATGTATGTGAGGATAAACTTAGACTCTTATGAACTGCGCGGTGACAACCATCGTTACCCCACAAGGAATGCGAGCAGCCTCACTGCCATAACCCGTACATTGACAAAGACAAGTAAACTGACGCATGTCATGGGCCCCGACGTATACAACTACCTACCAGCACACGTCACAGCTGCTCCTACTCTGCTAAGTTTTAAAGCTAGGTTAAAACGTTGGCTTATTGGGCAAACATTCTACGACTATGGTGATTTTTTTAGTTTAACATAAAATACTCTATGTATATAATATTTACTTGGTTATGACATTTTCATTGTATTAATTTATTCTAAATTGACATTCCCTATTTTATATAATAATATTATCATGACATAATTATGTGATTTTGCTGGGTATTTATGGAGAATACCTTTGCATACAATATAACTTATTTTATTTTAATTATACCATAATTATTATACCATTTGACATGTAAATTGGCTTTATGAATTATATGAATATGAATATGAATATGAATATGATACCTTCACTTTATAAGGAAAGCTACGAATATCTCCTGATTGTGTTATACATTTGTTAAATTACTACAAAATATATATTATCATCAATTCATCATTGTTCTTTATTTTTCCTTGCATTTATCATAGTAACATAATGATGTTTTGTGTTACATCGATACAAAGTAATTTAAGACTCCAACAATAAAAATATATGGCATTACATATTATATGCAGAACATTTTTTTAGGTTTTGTTTGTATCGTTAAGGATTATGTACGAGACTTGCACCTGCTCTCTTAGCAGGTTTGACTAATAAAATATCATTTATCTTTATCGCTCTTTACCTCTGCTATTCTGTTATTACAAAGTTTTAGAACGATAAAAGTTCGCACAAAGTTGAAGTAGAAATTGTTATGACGAACTTTAATTTGAATATTTTAAATAAATAAAAATGATTTACGTTTGTTAACAATAATTGAGCTATAAATTATTTGGGTAACAAACGGGGAGTGGAGATAATTTATTTATTTATTTATTTATTTAACAAAATCTACAGCCCTTTATAACATACATAAATAACTTAGATAAGGCTTAAGGCCAATTATAGATTTACATTTTATATTTAATCATATACAATTACAGTCGTAAAGTAAAGGAAGATACTTTTACATTAAATAGAAAAATAAGCCCTGCTTAAACTAAACGTGTGCGTGATGTGAGTGTATGATGGTGAATGTGTGCATGTGTGTGTGTGTGTGTGTGAGGAGGTAGGGGAGGTGAGTATATGTAGGAACGTGTGTCGTGTGTGTGAAGAGCATACATACATAATATATAAATTAGATATTGTCATTTAAAAATTTAACTATGTCCCCTTTAAAGGAATCTTTTTTAGTAAAAAAAAATAGAAAAGCAAATAAGGTTTTGCAGACTTTTATTCTAGATATTAGTTTCAGGCATCTTTTACAAACTTTCTATTAACTTCCTCTAAAACGACTTCGAAATTTTGCGTAAGTACTTGTTCAGTTCTGATTAGAATACAATGATCATCATCTTCATCATATCAGCCACAGGTAGTTCACTGTTGGACGACCCCATGTATTCCCAAAAATAAAATGAGTTAAAAGTAAAAGTATTATACGAGTATAAAAGTATTCTGCAGCCAGGTTTTTGTCCTCAGTACGTAGTTTCTCAACGGTTCTTAAACAAGTAGCATGGGCATGAAATTTTTAACAAACTTAAAATTTTTATAACCGAACATGTATTTCATAGGAATTGTTGCTGCAGCCCGCAGATTGTGACCTCACAAAAGAACTTCCCAAGAGTTGGCATGAACATATCATTTTACACATAGATATTGTTTTATTTGTCTTAATACACGACTTAATAAAACATGTTCTAGAAGTATTTTTACGAGCTTGTATTCTTTTTGTTACCTTAAAATGTAATCAAATCTTGCAAGTTAAATTTGACCCTTTTCGAAGTTTAAGAAATGTTATATAAGTCTTACGGCGTATGCTATTAATTATTATGTAAGTGCAAAAGGTAAATACCCGTTAAAAAAGCGTATTAAGGATTCTGTGTCTATTTTTTTAATCACTACAAATAAGCATATTTTGGATTAATAAATGCTTGTACCTAAAACGTTTTCTTGTTTTACTACATTTATTTAGTCCAACTGCGCGGACATCTTTCAATTGTAAAAAGAGTAAAAGCAATTTAGTCCACCACGAGGAATAAATTTACACATTTTTAAGAACATTAATTGCTCTTAAAAATGCAAGACGAAAATTTTCAATACGTTTGAGTGCTCTAACACAACACAGTTGCGAATGGCGATCTTGTGGAATAAAACTATTTAAGTATAAGTGCAAAACTTCCGGTTGCTTCTATAATTTAACTAACGGAAATATATTGCATTCAGTAATTTGTGCTCGTAATGGGAAAATTACAGTCGCAAAATAGCAAACACTATAATATCTGTTAAGTTGTTTATTCCACAATCAGGACCAAATGTTTGGCAAATATCCCATTTTATCGTAAACAATCGTCGATGCGTAAATTCTTAACCAGTAACACAGACTAGAAAATCGTAGATGGACAACAGCAAAAATAGTTTCCATTCATCTTCCGACAGGCATAGTCTACAAGCTTGAAAAATTGTCGCAAAATAGCTAGATCTCTATAAAAAACTGTCTTTTCCTATTGGACGGATTATCTAAGGTTAAGCTCAAAGCGCGCAGCTACCTCTCTCGCGCATTTATTAACTTCATACGTATGTTAGTATGTACCTATATTAGTATGTAACGGAAACTTTGAACATGATTTTGACCCACTTATGTGATTTGATTTTTCAAACGGTCAGATTTCATTCAAATTTCT
This sequence comes from Lycia hirtaria, assembly GCA_947563715.1. NCBI lineage: Eukaryota > Metazoa > Arthropoda > Insecta > Lepidoptera > Geometridae > Lycia > Lycia hirtaria. Next base: position 40,646,513 of record OX387377.1, on the reverse strand, counting down.
AGACTTATCGAGGACCGATGACATATTTTAATTTGATAAGATTGAGCGTTTTTTTAGTTTTTTAAACTAATATATTTTATTTAAACATTAAAATCACTGAGTGGGTGTATTAGATAGCGTTGTTCATTTAAATAGGAGAAATATTCAAAAAAGTATTTATTCGTATTCATTTAAGAGTAGTGAAAAATATATTTTGGAACGCCTCAACCAAGTGAAAAGATATCGAGGAAAATGTTTTTCTTATTAAACACATTTTTTCTCTTCATTTCGTCCCCTTCCCAACTCTCTGCCGCGTGACGTAACGACTCATCACGCATCGACTCTCCGTAAATCGATAACTCGTAACACGCGCCGCTAGCCGCACCGCGTGACGCGCTAAGCATCGCCCTATGATCCTTGTATAGTCCTTAGAGACATCAATATTACCAAGGAAACTAATATAATTTTCTCCAAAGTTATATATACTATTTGTGTCTGGTCTGTGTTTAAACAGATACCGAAACACTGCCAAGGTTGTTACTTAGACAATATTAACTGCCGAAGATGTTTACATTCGAAGAATTCGATACATTCGAAGACTACATAAATATTCAATAGCTCTTTGTAGTGAAGCTGTGAAACTGGTTATAGGTAGTTATACTGAACACCATGTTAACCTGAGTAATTTATTTCTCATTTTTACTGTAATATTGGTATTCAAATTATGGTTCACAATGTAACTGTATTTTACCTGACTGCGTAAGAGAAAGGTTTTATTTTAGGGTTACAGTTAGCATATATTGTGTCACTTATTAATGCTATTAATAATCAAATTTAGTATTTTTAATGCTTAACTTCTTCTTTGTTTTTAAGTAAATTTGCATGATGTGCTTCCTTTGAAAGGTAACACATTTAGTTAATATTGATAAGTGTTAATTATGGTGTACCATTGTGAAGCCTTAATAAATAAATAAATATTTTTCGAGTGCAAGTACGTATGTATGCATGTATGTATCTCTAATGCCTTATCTAAATAGCTTGGCCAATTTTGATGTGGAAGGTGTTGCGAGATTTGTCTTTACTTTCCGAGTATTTTAATATTAACACAGGTTAAAATGTGTGTAGCAAGTTAATATACGAGTTTAAAACTATATGTTTTATCCAAACAAGTGTCATTTAACTAAAAAAATATAAGTTTAACAAAATAGACTATCCTTACTATTGTACTCAATATATCGGAAGTTTTGAATGGGTAAATAATAGAAATAAAGGGCCTATTGTATATAAGTACCTAATACTATATATTTACTAATATTAAGAGAAAAACTAAATAGTTTATCTGTGCCTGCTTTATCACAGAATGATATTTACTCATCAATATTTTCATTAAGTGAAACGTTTTGTTTGATGATATTCTAAATTGAGATTTTCAAATAAATCAAAAATATAAGAAACACTCGCATATTTATACATACCTATGTCATTTTACAGTCTAAAATTAATGTAAACATTGTATGGTCAAGAAGTGTTTCCAAATATAATATGTAGTTGAATTTGTAATATTTTACAAGCTTTATGTACAAGCCCGAGATGAGCCGTAAATTGCAGCCGCATACAGTGCGGCTTACAATCACTGTCGACCGCATTTCCACCTGTCGCCGCGCCGCAGCAGTTACTATTCTGAGAGACGCTCGGAAGAGCTCGTTTCTGTGCCTTCACGCATAAGGGCCAGTCCACACGGTGCGTTGCGTCGTCGCCGACTCTCCTCATCTAATGTGTATAAGGTGAAAATAGAGTTACTTCGACGATTAAGCATTTTGTTTAATTATTACCCGACTGAACATGATGATTATGTATCCTAATCCTTTCTAACATTGCAAGTAACGAAGTAGCATACTTTGAAGTCGGTTGTTTCAGATTTTAAGCTATAAAATTATTCAGTAGCCGGGTATTAGTAAGTAGTTATAAATGCATATTATATTAGTTCATAAAAGGCACGGGCCCTGGAGTATGTGGAGAATAAATTTGTGATAAAAAAAACAGAATGATATATTGGGTTCAATGACAATGAATCAGAATCACTGCCAGAGACGGTTAGCTTATAAGACCGCAGTCACAATAATATGATTATGTTGTTCAAATACCTTTTGAGTAAAATACATTTTCATAACTACATTATTACTTACGCAAACGCAATATAGGCATATGTCACTTTCAAACATGCTGTGCTAGTTGTCTAAACCAATAATTTTCTTCGGTTTTTTGTGTAGCTTGACATTCAGAAACTTCGTGACTGGATTGTACGTGTACATTTCATTACTTACTCAGCGGAAACACAAAAACTTTTTCGAACAAATTAACCAACTTTGTTTCTAAGTAAGTATCGTGTTTTGTACGGTCTTATGCTACCAGTGTCTTGCGGTAACTCTCAATAGCTTTTATTTCCTTATTCCACTTATTTTAGTATGTTTGATTACATAGTAAGAATAATAACTACTTCCAAAATAAATATAGGTACTTCTTGAACATCTATAACTAGGAACTTAAATTACATTCGTTATTTCTATTGATAATAATTTATTGTTTACATTGACAAACGTGTTAAACATTCAAGATGTCGTGTTTTAAGGTCATTGACATTTTATCAAAATGTTCATAACAAAAAATGTTTGTAAAAATACAAATTTATAAAAATTGTAATTGAAATATAAATTTGAAAGAGTTTTTTTTTTCCTCTAGATCACAATGTTCGCGACAATCACGACAATCTAAGAATATTCTTTATGTTTACGTCTCCTTTCAATAATACGTATCGTTGCTTACTTATCCCGAAAAGTAGTTTGAAAGTTGTTGAATATTTTTTTGGATTAGTAAAAGTGGATTCTAAGTTAGCTTAATACCTAAGTAACACGATGTATTATTGGTAAATAAATTGACATGATAATATAAATTTTTAATTAATTTTATTGTTAATTTTATTAACTTAGATTACCGTAAACATTATGGTCAATTACAATGATTAAGTAATAGACTTGGCCAAAAAGCTAAAAAGAAACAAAGAAATTTTAATCACCCTTTATTACCGCATGTATACAATATGCATGTTGCAGGAAGACGCTGGATGCAGGCCGCTTTCAACCGGTCTTTTTGGAAATCCATGGGGGAGGCCTATGTCCAGCAGCGGGCTTCTTGTGGCTGAGATGATGATGATGATGATGATGACCGTGCATACATTACTCACCTTATTAATTTATAAACTTTCACAGAGTGACTTTCACGCTTCAACCAAGAGCGTTTTTAAAAAGGTTACATGCACATGCAAAGCAACAATAATGTCACTTATGTTGCTGGTGTCCATAGGTAACCGTTATCGCTTACCATCAGGTGAGTTGTCTGACTTCTTTCTGTACTTTTCATAAACAAAGTATTTTATTTTTTTAAATTACCTGCTAACGTCAGTTTTTTTTTTTTTTTTTTGAACACATTATTTGCCACCAGTGATCCATCTATATCAACGGTTTATTGAACACTTCGACACATGAAAGAGATTGATTGTCTTACAAAGACCTTTCTACTATTATGTGGGTAGTTATTAATAACAGACTATTATTTGCTGTCACAAAATTACGTGACTGCGATTAAATAAAATAGTCGAATTTCTCAACGAAAGTTATCGAGAAAATCAAAGTAAGCAATTGTAGAAATTGTTGTTGTGAACAATTTAGAAATTAAAATCAAAGCAATTCTTCAAGAGTTCAATAATGGTTCCCATTCTGTTATATCTACTATCCCTTTTTTTTAAATTAACCTGTACTGTCCCACTGCTGGGCAAAGGTTCTTATTCTTTAAATCTTTATTAATTATCCGGATCTCGTCGTGCCATCGTTTTGGAGGGCAACCTATCTATCTATTCCGTTATAAAACAGAAGGTAGTATACTTACTACCTTTTGTTTTACCTATCTCCCTCCAACTTTAAGATAAATAATGAGTTTTGAAGTAAGTAATTTTAATCTAATCAAATTAGTGCCTAGTAGCCCTGTAATGTGTCCATCATGTCTGAAAATAATTGTGGATAGTGCGAATAAAAGTGAAATAAGATTATTTACGATTGTAAAATGTATATGAATGAAAAAACTGAATTTGGAATACCTCCCAACACTGATTCATTCGTTTTTCTTGGCTATTTAGGTTCCATGAGTTAAATATTTCAGTAGAATTACAAAAATATTTTAACAATGTAGTCCGCAAGTCATTAGTAACTTAGTATTATTTATTATTATATGGCTCAGTCTAAATTCTTGGTATTATGTAAATTAGATTGAGTTGTATCTGTCATCTCCTAGAATTTAGAAGTTCTAAAATGTATGTAATTTTTCACTATAAAAGAGAGATGGATAAAATAGTGGAGACTATTAGTCTACCTTCCATGCTAGCCCCGCAATATATAAACTATCTGTCTATCTATCTATCTGTCCCAGAATTCTATCAAGCCCTTCCAACCGTTTAGGCGAAAACAAGAGACAAATAGAAGACAACTCGAAGGCTCTATTGTTATAGATAAATTCGTATTGAGTGAAAATCTGTCATGAAAATCAAGTTTGGAATCCTAATGAAACTGCTATGTAGTACGTTGATAATGGCAATGCGGGCGTAACAGAAGTATGGAATGAAATCAACTGGGTTGTCGGTTGAGTGCTTAATAATTATGAGGGTATAATAATCTTAGTACAGTGTGACCTTTCAACTTTGTTACCTAGAATATTGAATTTGCATTTATCAACGGCATTCCGTGATACTTTGTCGCGCGCTCTTCCATACAAATTAGAGTAAACTATTTCTACCTATAAACGTTCTTCGATGAATTGAATTTGAATAACCAGCTATGCGTCTAGTTTGATTAAAAAAAGCGTTTATTCCAGAAAAAAATACTTAATACTTATTAAATTTTCTGCCAAACTATGAAATAGTTTATTGGCAGATAAGCTCTCTGTTAGAATATACATTCAACAACATTACACACAACAACAACAACATACAACATTCGGAAAAATAATAATTTAGTTACAACTCCGAAGTTTAAAAATTAGAATTAAAAAAACTAATCGTAGAGGCATTAATAATTCCAAGCTTATAAAAAAAGAACATTTGAAATCGTATAATAGAAGTACAATAAAGTTTTCTCATGTTATATGAAAAAATGCCACGCTGCAGCGGTGGCGCAATAATTATTCGTCTAGTGTAGAAAGCCAGCCTAGATATACTGCAGCTTGAGTGTAAAGCTACAAATACATACGACCTGTGGAATGCGCTTCATGAATGGGTCTTTCCGAATAGATATAATCTAAGTGTCTTCAAATCGCGAGTGAATAGATTTCTTCTATAGGCAAGCGCGCTCCATCGTAGACCGTAACTGGTGCTTAACACCAGGTGAGTTGACGGTCAAGCGCAAGCCTATCGTCGAATCAAAAAAAAACCTACCTTCTGGCTTGTAGCGAAACATCATCATCTCAGCTACAAGAAAGGTTGGAACCAGTCTTTTGCTACTTAGTTAAGGTCATCTATTCATCATAAATATCGTTATATCGTCACCTCAGTGCTTGTTTGAGCTATCTACCATTGGTAAAATGTTACAGGAGAAGAAATTTTTGCTCTATTTTATGAATTTTTTGAAAATATTACAGCAAAAACTCTTCTGTAAAATTTTACCAATGGTAGATAGTTGAAACAAGAACTGAGGCGACGATATTGTATCGGTTTACAGAGTAATCTACCTGCTAAATAACATGTATTCTAAAATACAGATCAATCAAATACAGATAGACACATCCACAGACAAGACGGTCATGGAGAATTTACAAGGATTCTTCGTCGTAATACAGAACGCTAAAAAAGGGTCTTAGTGACACAAAGGAGACGCCAAAAGGTGATTGTAGTACCAGACAACTGATTGACGAGAGCATTTCGACCTGTGTTGCTTACACACAAAAAAAAACATTTCTATACCACTTCAATACGATCAAACGATTTGCTTTACCGACTTTGCCTCTAAAAACTAGTGCCGCAAAACTGAAAAAAATATGTAATCTCTTAATGGACCTTCACAGAAAAAAAACATTTCTATACCACTTCAATACGATTAAACGATTTGCTTTACCGACTTTGCCTCTAAAAACTAGTGCCGCAAAACTGAAAAAAAAAATGTAATCGCTTAATGGACCTTCACAGAAAAATGCGAAAAGTTTTAAAGCGATATAGTCCATTTTGTGTTTTTAAAACATTATTCACGAGAATACTTTTATCTACTCTAAATGTTTTGAAATTTATTTACAGAATGAGCAGAGTAAACAAAGTCTTTGATATTATGCCTCTAATTCAAATTTTACGAGTCGCAAAAGTAATTAATACTCTATTTTATTTTATAAGTGTATAGTGAAACAAAATTGAACGAAACTGTATGATTACTATAATATATTACATAGATTTATATATATATATATATATATATATATATATATATATATATATATATATATATATATATATATATGTATTATCAGCCCTGTTTGTACAAACTGTCCCACTGCTGGAAACGGGCCATCTCATTGTGAGAAGGGTTAGGCCAGTCTGCCACGCTGGCCAAGTGCGGGTTGGCAGACTTCACACATCTTCAGATCATTGAGAACTCTCAGACATGTAGGTTCCTCACGATGTTTTCCTTCACAGTTTGAAGTTGGCGGCAATCAAAAATACGCACATAACTTCGAAAATACAGAGGTGCGTGCCGTGGGATTCGAACCCAGGACCTGCGGATCGCAAGTCAGACGGTCTCACCACTAGGCTGCCGGAAACTTCTCTCTCGGAAAAACTTCTCGTGAACAACTCGAGAAACTTCTCGGAAGATTTATATTATTAATTTTGAACCTATGCTAAACTTCAACTAACAAAATTTATAATCGTTTGGAAAAAATAGTATAAAAAAACACCGTTACATTTTCGGAAACAAACACACATTTTCGGATTTAAATTTTAAATTTAAATTTTCCGAATAAATATATATTTTTATTTTTTGTATGAAGGTGAAACAATTGAAGCATTCTCGTTTAGATTTCACTGTAAAACCTTGGATAAAATTAGACACAAAAAGCGGACAGCTCCGTTTTTATCCAACAATTTAATTTATGACATTCCTTTATTGTAATTACATTTAATAATTTCACTTAATCAAATATTAAAAAAATAGCGTTGGTATAGCGTCAGTTTGAAATTTATATCATTTTTTTTATTCACAAGACACGTGAATTAATTATTGCTGGTACTTGGATCCAAACTTTAGCTATGTTGATAGAGCGTCTAAAGGCAGACAGACGCCTTTGAGGCTGTGCTTTGAGTGGAAAGACCCGAGTTCCTTTCCAGCCAGGCATTTAATTATTTTAGTGGCTGGATATTTTGGCTCTAGATGTGGTACGTCTTTGTGCTTATTTCTGCATTCAATAACACACAAAATGAGACATGATTTGTGAAGCTAGTAGCATATCAAGTATTCTTAGATTGTTTTTAATAAGAATTTCTAAAACAAATTCCCACATATATGCCAGATGACGTAAAAAATCATATAAGTTATTATTTCCACACCTGGCAAACTTCTTTTAAGGCTAGAAAGACAGTCTATAACCATTCATATTTACATATTTACGATTTACCATGCATGGAAAATACACGAAGATACAATATTACACAGAGGATTTCGCTCAAGACTTTCATTTCGTGATTCTAGAAATTCACAAGTATCTATATTAAAAGAAAAACAAAATACCCGACTGCAGAAAAGCAGGTATTGTAGTCTAACTTACGATTTAATTACACTTGATACGCTGTTAAGTGTATCTTTTTTGTGAGAAAGTATGCATAAAATGGCTGTAAAATATTATAAATACGCAGTCTTTAGAATAATTATTGTAGTAAAATCACTTGTTTATTACGAAAAAAACTATTATTTTTATTTTTGACAGTAATGTATTATAATTATTACAAAAGAAAATACCCTATGACACTCAAGGAGTGAAGATGAATCTATAGACACCTCGCACATCAAAATCGGTCAAGCTGTAGGCGATCATATAGAAACATACCCACATACATACGTACATACACCATAAAATCATAACCTTCTTACGCAGTCGGGTAAAAATAAATCGCTTATAAAGTTTACGTAGGTTTCATAGATTTTTGCGGTTATCACAAGACTGATCGTTGCAGATGATTAATAATAATAACCGAGAGAGGCGTTGTTCTTTCTCAATATGTTTACTTATGCATTTTTCATTTGTTTTGCGAAAGACAAACACAAAACTTATTTTATAGAAGTAGTTACTACTACGCTCCAGAATTCATTTTATCGCACACAGAACAGGTATAAAGCTGTTACATCATAAAGCCGTACTTGAATTATATGAAACTGTCTTTTGTGCACATCTGTTTAAGCTATCATCATAAACCGTCTCTATTTCATATAACAAGCTACACAGCGTCCTTGTAACAATACAGTTCAGAGTATTCAACATGAGACATGAGTGTCGTGAATAAAATTGTATGTCCTTGAGGTTTGTTGTGTAAAAATGTAATGGAAAGTTTTTTTTTAATATCAATCATCGTATTGCAGCCATGTCAAAGTCAAAGTCACTGGAGGGCCATGGCACGAAGACCATAGACTTGATGGACAGCAAAACTTTAATCTTAAAGGAGACAATAAAAGTTTTATTATAAGACATATTTAAAATTTTCGAGATCACTAAAAAGCACCACATTCCAATGAAATTTTATCTATGGAGAGGCTATATTTATTGAATATAAAGTAAAGGGATGTCAAATCTCAGTTCTCAGCACTTTCGAGGATAATAACCACATCCATAAAGCCTTTTAGTATCTTGGTATTGCACTTTCTAAACACAGAAGATGACATTGTTACTGTTCTCGACATGCATCTAACAGCGTTGCTTGACCTATCGCGACCGACTGAGTACAAGTCGGGCGATTACCTTAATTGAGGCTTGTCACGCAGAGCCGGGGAAAACCTACCTACGTATAAATACATCATTGCCACATTCACATTTTCATATTTGAACAATACGAGTAGAATATAATTATGTTTTCTGCTAACTAAAATTTGCAAATTTTGAAAATAAAAACAAAACTAAATTTGTTGTATGTTTAAACTTGTTGTCTGGTAAATTTATTGAAATTTTATATTATACTACGTCTATCTTTTTAATATAAACTAGCTCTTTGTAAATAAAATGGAAACTGGATAGTTGGTTAAATTAGGAACCGATTATATTACATATCTATTATTTATAGATATAAAAGCTGTTACTCGCAACTTGATACGTTTAAGAGAGAGATAAAGAACTACCAAACCAAAATGTTCCGTTTATTGTTCACATTTTTGGAAAAAAGAATTATGTGTGTTATTCGAGCATATTTTGATTCAACACAATCTGTAGTTAATATTACGTAATACAAGTTTGAATTATTAACACGTCCTGAAGATGCCTCGAAAACAAATGAAATACGTGTAAAATACAATAATACCAGCTTAAATAATTTGAAGTAAACGAGTGTATAAGCGTACCAGCTTAAAGATATATAAATAGACAAAAGTACCAGCTTGAAGAGATCGAAGCAGAAAGACATATAAGTCAGATTACGTCAAGATGAACTTCCACAATGTGACAGGTAATTTCATTAATATCAACAATATAATATTATAAATGTTTATTTGTTTCATGACGTAACTCTTGATGTATTAATTTAAAATACAATCTAGAAATCTATTAGGATTCAAAGCTAATAAAATCTTTAATGATCGCACCAAATCGGTAATAGTTTTGACCTTATCAATCGTGACAGGTCCAACTTTTTCATTTTAATTTTAATTGTTCAATTAAATATGCCCATTTAATAAATCTGTTTGTCATCAAAGACATGGTTCGGCTCGTAATCTCAAATCAGTGGGCAGAAAAAATATTGTGGGTGGAAAATTGTTTCCATTAATAACCTAAAATAATAATATTGAGCTAACCTTAATTGACCTAATATAATATTTGTATACAGTTTTTTTGTAATAAAACGAATTGGCTTTTCAATCAATTATGTTATTAGGTAAGCTCAGAATTTATCGCTCTGGCTGCGTGGTCTGGTGGATTGAATTTTATTATTTATTTACAGATTTGAATAAAAAGGAGGTTAAAAATTTGCTGTTATAATTATCAAACTTAATGATATTTTGAAATCTAAAATAAGTGTCACAAATAACTTCATAATCAGCTTGAAGCTAAAGAAGATAAATTCTGAACTAAATGTCGTATCGTTATTCGCGCAAACTTACTCATGACGTAATTAAAGTTAGCGATAACTTGAACGCACGTTATCGTTCAAAGAAAAACTTTACCAAGCAAACCTTTTATCCAGATTCACTTTAAAGCCTACGATGAATTAAAATTTTCAAATACGTTAACTACTTAGTCGCTACATTATTTATAGTTATAAATAAACTGAAATATCGACTTAAAATTTCGCAATTTCGTTTACTTGGATGACATTTTTTTTTTTTATTTTGTTTTACACACTAAACTAATAAACAAATTTTGATGTTTTTTTTTATAGGACCAGGCTGAAAGAAGGATCAATTAGTTGTCCTTTCTCTGTCCGTCAATTTGACTGTCTCAGCCATTTTTCTGCGGTACGCGTGAAGGTTTCAAGTTGAAATTTTATTAATATCAAAAACGTTGGCGGTACTTTGAAACTGTAAAAAATAAATTTGTGTAGAACAAAACAAGCTCTCAAAGGTCCATATTGTATTAGTTTAATTAGTTATCATCATCTTAGCCATAAGAAGTCCACTGCTGGACATAGGCCTCCTCCATGGATTTCCAAAAAGACCGATTGGAAGCGGCTTGCATCCAGCGTCTTCCCGCCACTTGTATGAGGTCATCAGTCCATATCGTGGCGGGTCTTCCTACGCTGCGCTTGCCGGCGTAATTAGTAGATAATTTCAAATTAAAAAAAGTTTGGCTATTACAAATATACACAGTAGTTGAAATATATTAATCAACAAATAATAAATTTAGAGCCAATTATTTATTAAGCTTGTTATTTAAAAATGAATTTGATAAGTGCTAGTAAAAAAGGAAAGTACTAATGCCTCGGTGCATCAGACAAATTCATACTGGATCGTTTTTTTTTAGTTTGATAGGTGACTTTATCTAACGTGTCTTTAGTTGTGATTCAAACATGGATCCTTTTTTTTTTTTTGAAAATAACACAAAAAAAAACATCTGAATATCTATTCAGATGTATTGTTTTAAAACATAACGTTATATTGTTATAAATAAAGATGTAATAATATTATATAATTATATTACAACTATAATATTATGTATTTTATGTAGCGTGACATTTTCAGATTTCTGTTTGTTTCGTTATGATTAAATTATTGATTAAATAATAATTGTTCTGAATATTAATATCTAATACAAGTACTTACTTAAAAATATTTTTAAGTTAAGCGGTTTTATTGAAAAGAAAGATAACGATGTGGTTGGTAATGTATTTACTATATTTTACTAGCAAAACCCTTTCATTTGATACCCATATTGTGGGGGCGGCCATCATGGATTTACAATAATACAGAATATACTAAATTGTATTGTGAAATTTAAGGTGTGTACCAAATTTCAGATCGATCCGTCAACTACAAAGGGGTAAAATTTCAATGACTAAATTTGACCCGACCCAAACAAACAAATAAACAAACAGGTCAAGCTAAAGAAAACCGTTTAAAATCTTAGAATATAGAAAAATATTCTTTTTCTGTATTCTTCTGTATTCTGAGTTTAAAATATAATGTAGCGCAGAAACAATCCCAGCCCAGCCGCATTCACTGTCATAACTTTTTTTACACGACAATAAGTAATTATGTCTTTTAAAATAATTAAATTAAGTATGAAAGAATTTTCTAATTGAAAAGTTTCGTGGGAACCCTTCTCAAAGTTCAAATACCTACTTGTAATGTGAACTTCGATCTACTTTGGTTAATTAGGTTTTGGTACGCTATAATTATGCGACACGACATCCGTACCTTTAATACTAATCGTATTAAAGAGACGATAGAGCGGAATAAAGGCTCCAAAGTGTTCGCAAAAGACATGTCTATTGGGCAGAGCCAGTTGACGAAGCTGAAGATGGAAGATGGCAGTAAAGCGTCGACCAAAGCAGAAGTCTTGAGGGAAATCGAAAGGTTCTATGGACAGTTATACACATCGGTCGCAAAACCTGTTAGCAGTTTGGGCAAAGATCCAAGCTGACAAACTGACTCGATATTATACCGAAGATATCCCGGACATCAGCCTGTACGAGATTAGGATGGCCTTGAAACATCTCAAGAACAACAAGGCACCGGGCGACGACGGAATTACATCAGAGCTACTGAAAGCGGGTGGAACACCGGTACTGAAAGTCCTTCAGAGGCTCTTCAATTCCGTCGTGCTTGAAGGTACAACGCCAGAAGCATGGAACAGAAGCGTGGTGGCGCTGTTCTTCAAAAAAGGAGACAACACTTTGCTGAAGAACTACAGACCCATCTCGCTTCTGAGCCATGTCTATAAGCTGTTTTCAAGGGACATCACGAATCGTCTTGAACGCAGGTTTGATGACTTCCAGCCTCCCGAACAAGCTGGTTTCCGAAAAGGCTATAGTACCATAGACCACATCCATACGCTGCGGCAAGTGATACAGAAGACCGAAGAGTATAACTTGCCCCTTTGCTTAGCGTTTGTGGACTATGAGAAAGCCTTTGATTCGATTGAGACCTGGGCGGTGCTTGAGGCTCTCCAGCGATGCCGTATTGACTATCGGTATGTCGAAGTGCTGAAGTGCTTGTACAACAACGCCACCATGTCAGTCCGAGTACAAGACCAGAACTCAGAGGAAATTTCATTGAAAAGAGGCGTGAGGCAGGGAGACGTTGCCTCTCCGAAACTGTTTACCGCCGGTTTGGAAGATGCCTATAAGCTTCTGGAATGGAAAGGGCTCGGCATTAATATTAACGGCGAGTACATGACTCACCTTCGGTGTGCCGACGATATAGTAGTCATGGCAAAGTCGATGGAAGAGCTCATGCTCGAAGATCTCAATAGAGTTTCCCAACGGGTGGGCCTCAAAATGAACATGGACAAAACGAAGGTTATGTCGAACGCCCATGTAGTGCCCACCCCAATATCTGTGGGGAACTTCACTCTTGAAGTTGTTGACGAATACGTCTACCTAGGACAGATGGTCCGATTAGGCAGGTCCAACTTTACGAGGGAGGTCAATCGTCGTATCCAACTCGGCTGGGCAGCGTTCGGGAAACTTAATAGCGTCTTCTCGTCCAATGATAAATAAATGATAAATTCGTTTATTGAGATAAAAACGGAAAAAGACCAATTACAATTATCTCACAATATTCAAAAATTATTCTTAAACAATGTCTTAAACAAATGTCTGAGGATTACAAAATATTCATTATATAAATACAATATCATTTAAAATGTCAATACAAAAATGTCAAATGGGCAATACGCCTAGCATGTCATTACAAAAAAATAATTATGTCATACAAAGTAAAATATACCGTTCGGGTAAGTACTCAGAGTACCAAGTCAATAAACTCAAAGGTTATCGTCAAAGTCCAATGAATCATCAGGCTTTTTACACCTGTCCCATTGATCCAATTGATTTTCACAATAAGTCAAGGAGGTACTTAAAATAGTCTTCCAGTTATCACAAAAGATGTCACAATCAGGGTTGGCAGCAAGGAGTGCGTTTAAGTGGCGACGGGCACGATTCAGGGGCGACATAGAACGTGCTACTGTGCGACCGCGATCTACGTGGAACAGGTCATGCGGGCGACCACGTCTGTTTGCTGGAACCCCGGGCTCGTCCGGTACGAACAGTACGCATAGCAAGTCGTGCAGACGTATAGAATCGACGGACCCCCTAAGCGCCTTACAGCAGATAGTTAGCTGGTCTAACATCCTTCTAACTTCCAAAGAGTTGTAACCAAGCTGACCGAGCAGGAATTTAGTTGGATACAGAAACGGATAGTAACCATACATTTTCTTATACAGTGACCTTAAAAAGGCCTTTTGGACTTTTTCAAGCATTCGCGCGTAGGTGACATGATAGGGGTTCCAGACACAAGCACTCGATTCAAGTTTGCTTCTAACTAAGGAGTTATATAATGTTTTAATTACTTCAGGATTTTTAAAGTCTCTAGCATTCCGTAGGACGAAGCCAAGGCGCCGGTAAGACTCTTTTGCGAGTTCTGATATATGATCATGAAAAGTTAGACTGCGATCAAAATTTACCCCCAAATCTTTGATACAGTTAACCCTATTTATAGGTACGTTGTTTAAATAATAATCAAACTGTATTGGATTTCTTTTACGATCAAAGGTCATGACGTTACATTTACTTATATTAAATGTCATTTTATTTCTCACGCTCCATTCGTAAATTTGATTGATATCATCCTGCAATTTCAGGCAGTCACTAGAAGATTTAATTTCAAAAAATAGTTTAAGGTCATCCGCATACAAAAGACATTTGGCAGTAGATAGTACATTAGGTAGGTCGTGAATCATCATTTGAAAGAGTAACGGACCAGTGACAGAACCCTGGCTTACACCAGAACTAGTGCAATATGGTTGAGATACATATGTACCATGCCTCACATATTGACACCGGTCCCTCAAGAAATCGGCCATAAAAATTAAGAAATCGCGAGTGAAGCCAAACGTAGATAACTTATGCAATAATATATCATTATCAATTTTATCGAAGGCATGCATTGTATTTGTTCACTACAATAAAAATTAATGAGGGTGGTAATAGAAAAATAATCAGTTTATTTTATTTTGATTATCACTTATTTCTCAGTTATTTAGCACTGTTCCCTTAATAATTATTGTTTATATCACTACACTATTCAGTTTATGGTCCACAGTCGATGTTTACAATTTACAACGTAAGAATACGCAGCTAACACTATCACTTTATTTCGCGATGATTTTAAAACGTTTTAACTATTTCCACGTCTAGATAACGTTATCACATTACTATTATTAATAGTTTTACACGATTAATTAGTTTGTTGATCTAAAAATTACAGTTTTATATTTTTAAATAATTTTTATGCACGGAGACGTATTGTTCGAATCGACCACGTCACTACTGTGACGTGGTCGATTCGAATTCGATTCGTGGGAATGACTCCAATATTCCCCAGTCCCTCAAGTCGAAAGTTTACAACCAGTGTGTGTTACCAGTGATGACATACGGCACTGAAACGTGGTCCCTAACTATGGGCCTTATAAGGAAGCTCAAGGTCACGCAACGAGCTATGAAGAGGGCTATGCTCGGAGTCTCTCTACGAGATCGAATCAGAAATGAAGAGATACGTAGACGTACAAAAGTCACCGATATAGCACAGCGGATTAGCAAGTTGAAGTGGCAGTGGGCAGGGCACATAGCACGTAGTGATGGGGCCGAAAGGTTCTCGAGTGGAGACCACGTACCGGCAAGCGCAGCGTAGAAAGACCAGCCACGAGATGGACAGATGACCTCATACAAGTGGCGGGAAGACGCTGGATGCAAGCCGCTTCCAATCGGTCTTTTTGGAAATCCATGGGGGAGGCCTATGTCCAACAGTGGACTTCTTATGGCTGAGATGATGATGATAACGCTATAATTTGTTTTAATTGAGACATTATCACAGAGTGTGTATTTGCAACAGTGAAACTTCCAAAAAGGAGGAGGTTCTCAATTCGACTGTATTTTTTTTAATGTTTGTTATCTCATAACTTTCGACTGGGCGAACCGATTTTGATGATTCTTATTTTATTTTAAAGCTGGAGCTTTTGGTGTGGTGGTCCCATTTGAATTTAGTCCAGTTTTGAGAATGGCATCCATGAGTAGTAGGTTGCTTCAGTTTTTTAAACTATAATTATAGATTGAGAAGCATATAAACATTTTATTATTAAATAAATTTCATTCAGAAACTTATGACGATTAAGGAATAATTCCCTCCAAATATAGTTTCAGATTTCAACAAAATCGGTCCAGTTACGGTTCGGTTGTTTCAGTTTTTAGGGTTTCGTAATAAACAAGGAACCATTATAGTTTCGCCACGTCCGTCTGTCTGTCTGTTTAACTTAATAGTCTATAAATCTACTCTAATCTATTTGGGATGGATATGCATATTAGTTATGTGCAGCAAGTAGTAGAATAAAAACAAGTTTTTTTATGCGAAAAACATTTTTCAATTTAGGTATCCGTTTGTGAAATTTTAAGCTTTAAAGAGATATTTTTTTCAGAATCACCTTGGTCAGATGTCAGAGTTCAGAAGTTCTTCTCTACAAGCTAAATGGATAACTTTGGAGATATGAAAACATACTTATGCTAGTAACAAATATAATGAAATTAAAAAGAATACTATCACGGCTAACGAATATTTCGACCAACTTAAAAATTTACCTGGAGAAGTAATAAATGAAAATTTCGTGCAAATTTAATTCAAATAACATAAATTAACTGGTATGTTCATAGTATCCCCATTTCAATTTCACATTTATGATGTGTAACTAAGGAACCCTACTTTGCGCTTGTCATATTTATTTATACTGTAATTATTTAATTTATAATTTATTTTCTTTCTAGTCTGATCTATCAGCAATAATTCTATTGAATGAAACAAATAAAATAAAATAATACGCTTTCTTGAACGATTTAGTTTGAGCTCGCATTATTTTCTTTGCAGAATAAACGTTCACAACTTGATAATTTTCCAATGAATTTTCTCAAAGGTTCTGATATCAAAGTTCGTGGAATTTTGTGCTTCAAGATTCTAACCATGTTTTGAATTTATTTTATCATTATGAACATTTTATTTACTATGTTGCTGTTTTAGTTATTAAATAGGCAGGTATTGTAATTTAAACTATTTTATAAATTTAAACTAAAACTAACCCTTACCACCATGAGAAGATGGCCCGTTCCCAGCAGTGGGACAGTTTGTACAAACAGGGCTGATAAAAAAACTAAAACTAACTTTCATAGCTATAATAATATAGCTTAAAAATGGCCAAGTGCGTGTCGTGCCACGCGCAATGTAGGGTCCCGTAGTTACATAGCATAATTTATTTGACCTTAAAACAGGGTCTGTTGTTTAATACTACGAACATAATATATTAAGTAATCTGGGAGGTCACGTGTATTTTTTAGCATGCTTATCAGAATTGAACCTTCGCATATACATAAAGAATTTCATGATGCATCATATCTCATTGCATTACTGTGTAGTTTTGAGCTATTGAAATCCAAAGCTATAATATAGTGTAATAATGGGTTAATCTGGGAAAACATAAAGCTCTAATGGTAAACTACTTACTTTAACGAAACTAACTAACTTTCAAAAAATCTGGAATGGCTTACTAACGTAAACAGAAATTTCATCTTAAATTCACGACATGAACCAAAACTGCACGAAATGAATGTACGTAATGAGGGCATAAACTAATAGCTTATTCAAATCGCTGAGCGTGCTCAAAAGTATCACATCACAGAGTTCAGAATATTTATGCATGTCAATTTCAGGGAGTTTTGATAACACTAGGTCTGGGGCTTTCATATATGAAATATTTTATTTTTTTCAGATAAAATGCAAGCTCTGAAGCATAAGCTGTCATATTATTTGACAGGGTCCATTTACAGAAAGTTTTGGCTTGGCAGACTTCATGCATGCCTTCAATACATGTCTGAGAGCACTAAGACGATATTTTATGTCTGTCCGTCCATATTTCTGTCCTAACATCAATCGGCTGTATCTTTTAACGCTAATAGATAGGAAATTAGGGGGAAGTAGGGGTATTACAGTGATTTTTCAAAATAAATAATAAAAAAGGATTCTTGATGTTTAATATTACATACGTGGTCATTGAAATAAAACATTTTTTTACGGATTTTTCGAGTATATTTTACATAATTATGAGTAACAATCGCCAAACCCTTAAAAACATTTCTTACGTGTTTTTTTTTTTTTTGAAAATGTCGGGGGGAGGCCTTTGCCCAGCAGTGGGACACTACAGGCTAACAACGACGTGTTTTTTAACACGTTTGTTTATGGAAACTTTATTGTAAGCATTAATTAATACAAGTCTCCAACTTGATACGAATAATATCAAATTGAAGCTGGCTGCAGTTATCAATACGCGTATAACTTCGAAAAGACACAGAACCATATTTTGGGTTACAAACTCCACATCGAAGGACAAACAGGCTCTCAACGTAGTCGTAACTCATAGAAAATGTACTTATAATTTTAATTCAACACAAGTTCGAAATTTAAACTACAAAACTTAATTTTTCATCAAATCTAATTACTAATTTGGCTCGGTCATTTCAAACAGTCGAAGATGAAATACCTAGATCTAAAAAAGTTTTTAAACTCTGACGTAACTCTCATGGCTTCAACCTAAATCACTGTCAATGTAAATGACAAGAGTCGCATTAAGCCAAGTGATGGCAACCCTCAATTTCTCTAAAAGAAATGTTTTACGTACACCAATTTTCATCAGATTTATTTAAAACATTAAAAGTAAACATTTTGCGCTTGAGCCCCTGAACCAAATACAAATCTGTGGCACTTAACCCGTCACAAATAAATTTACAAGTGCGTTTTAAATTTTCACCTGAATGTACACAGACTGACAAACAAGTAATACAAATCGTATCACAAACGTAGTTGATAATACCAGCGCTTGTATCATTAATTGTATTCTTAGTCATGGCAATTGTGAAAAACACTTATTGAAAACAATATATATAGGTATATAGCATTTTTAAATAAAAACTACGGGTCACTCACGTCTGTTTTGAGCCGAAACATCCGACTATAGTTTCAGTAGTAGTTGACTATAGTTGTCGCAGTGCAAGGCGCGTCACCGACCGAGAGTGACGTGTGTGCTGCTCCTTTGAAAAAGACCGCCGAATGCGGTTGAAACTATAGTCGGATATTTCGGCTCAAAACAGACGTGAGTGACCCGTAGTTTTTATTTAAAAATGTGTGAAAACCACGTTAATTTCCATAGTAATATATAGCATTTTTTCTTCGGTTACAGACTCGTTTAAGTCAACAGTAGTTTAACGTGACTCACTAATTGTAAGAATGTTAACTAAATATTTTGAATTTTATCGGTATTGTGTAATAATGCTAATATTTAAAATGTTGTGTATTTTATGTACGATGAGTAACTTGATAGTTATTCTTATACCATATTTAAATTTATTGTGTTTTATTACAACTCTTCTAGATTGATTTGCTCCATCCTCTGCTCCATACTGACTGGCCTTGTGGCTCAGTCGGTAGTGTGTCTACGTTTACCTGCTGAACTGAAAGGTCGTGGGTTCGATCCCCACCCAGGGCAAACTTTTGTGTGATGAGCATGGATGTTTGTTCTGTGTCTGGGTGTTTCTATGTATCATATGTATATATTTACAAATAAAAAAAAGTATATATATGTATTCTATCAGCCATCTAGTTCCATAGTACAAACTTTGCTTAGTTTGGGCTAGATGGTGTTGTGTGAAATGTCCACAAATATTTATTTATTTATTATTTATTTATCCTCGAGCCCTACTATCGTCTACCATCAGGCGAGTGGGTGGTAAAACTTAGATTTATTTAATTAACGATAAGGCCGCCAGTTGTTGGTACTAGTTTTGAAATAATTTCTCTTGATTGTAAGTTCTAAGGTGTACAATAAATAATTTATCTATCTATTTAGTTTAAAAAAAGGTAATTAAAAGGTAAAAGGCATGTCTGGCCACGCACATGTAGAGTTCCGTAGTTGCACATCACAAATATGTGGACTTTAAATAAGGCTCCTTGTTTGTTTACAATGAACATATACGTTAAGGGTCGTAAAATTGGCTCGAAATTTTCGTTTTTACTTCTTTATTTACAATTTTTAAGTTGTGCGGATGATAAAGATTTTAGATGAGTATTCTTTTTGAGACGTACAAAAGTCACCGATATAGCACAGTGGATTAGCAAGTTGAAGTGGCAGTGGGCAGGGCACATAGCACGTAGAACTGATGGCCGATGGGGCCGAAAGGTTCTCGAGTGGAGACCACGTACCGGCGAGCGCAGCGTAGGAAGACCAGCCACGAGATGGACAGACGACCTCATACAAGTGGCGGGAAGACGCTGGATGCAAGCCGCTTCCAATCGGTCTTTTTGGAAATCCATGGGGGAGGCCTATGTCCAACAGTGGACTTCTTATGGCTGAGATGATGATGATGATGATTCTATTTGAGTTTTCTAAACTTATACCTGTATTATACCTACTGACAACTTTTCTATGCTTATTACAATCCTACTGTTATTATTAATGTTTCTAATAAGTATAACCCCAATAAATTACAGATGTATTAAAAAAATCCACAAATTACCACATACCCCAGGTGTTGCTACTTGTTAGGAAAGACTTAGCATTGAGTAGGTACCCCAGAATTACGATATAAATAATATTCAAACACTTAGACTGTAATATGAATATACAGTAAACCTGGCTGTGATAAATCTCAATGGGACCAATCTCATTCTAATTCATCGCCACGATTGGCTTAAAATACGTCTATGTAAGCCGTTTGGGTACGAGGATTTAATAAAATGGACATAGAATAGACAGACAAATATACACCCGAAAATACATTACTCTTTCTCAAGACGGACAGCTGGACAAATAAAAATTAATGTTTTTTGCTAAACTACTTTGAAACGGTAATAGCTCTGTCGGTTGTGTGAATTTCCGTGTCAGTGAGTGTAGGTTTGAATTCTAGTGTATTTTAAATGAAAAAACACCTTGAAAAACATAGCGTTATACATACATAAAATCACGCTTGTTTTTTCTTACAGGATAGACAGAGTGTCAAACACCGTGAGGTCGTTTGACACTACATTTGACCGTGGCAAGAGGGTTAGATGGAAAGGAGGGGGTGTTTGAGGATTAGAGGATAAGACGTAATTTTGGCTTACAAATACAATGACAGGGGTTCAGCCTATATATCACATCACCTACATAAACGCCCATTTCCCTCAAGTCCATCAATTGATTTTTTATAGCGGGAAGAGAAGTAGCCAATACATTTTATATTCTGTTTTTTCTTCCAGTCGAGCATGAAATAGCTTTATAGCACGGTGGTAGAATCCTTTTTAGAGCCACCTAGCAGGCTACCACATATTTGATTGAAAATCTGTCCCCAAGCATCAAACGGTGTGTTCCAGTAACCTTATTATAGAGCCAGTTCCCATTCCAGCGTAAAAACTACCTGCCATTTAGATCACACTACTGCTCAACTCACGTTATGCTGATGATAGGATGTGAGCTGTAATCAAAAGCCTAGCTTGTCACTCTAAAGAAAACTGTTATTGAGTTTCAGATACAAAGAATGTTTTGTTCATTAAATTAAATTTTACGATAGCATGCCTCTCCATTATTTGCAAGATTGTTAACTTTGACCCAAAGTATCTATTTAATTTTACTGCGTATTCTTAGCTCAGTGTTTATTTTAAATCTTAAGAGCCTTTGTCTGTCTTTTGATAACCGCAGTTTAAGTTTTATTTACCAGTAAAACCAATCTTTAACTTCAGTTAAAGATTTTATTTCTTGGATTAATTGTTTATTACTCAGTGTAAGGTCTTAAAGCATTTTAGTAGTCTAATAAATATTAAGTCGAGTGCAAAGTACTTATTCAGTTAAGCTGTGATTCTGCATAGATTGAGAGACCAAACATCAACATAACATCAGGCGAGTTGGCGGTCAAGCGCAAACCTATTTCTACATAAAAAAAAAAACATCTGATCAGAAGGACATGAGTCCAAATTTCGAGGCACATAAAACACATACATACATAAAATCACGCTTATGTTCCCTTACAGGGTAGGTAAAGCATCAGAGATCATGAGACCGTTTGACGACACATTTGACCGTAGTTAAGCGGTTAGATGGGAAGGAATAGAAGACGGATGGTATTAGAAGATAAGAGAGTTTTATAAGAAAAGTTTTAATGTTTACTTGCAGTGACGGACGGCCAGTCTATCGTTTACACAAACGATAATATCTCTCAAGTCCTTTATCTGACTGTTACAGTATGTTTAGAAAGGAAAGCAGCTGGTACAATCAATGTTTTTCTTTTTGTTAATAGATATTTGCCATTTTCAAAGAAGGGAAGAACAACTTTCAAACAGGACTAACATTTGAAAGCTATAATTTGGTACAAAGTGATAAACATAAATGTTCATGCACCATTCCCAATATAAATTTCCGTGCTTCCTTCCCTACCTTTCGGTTACATCCATTTTACTCGGTCATTCATTCATTGGAATGAATGGTCTTGAATAATATTAAATAAACCGACAAAAGTACATGTATGCATTATACGAGTATGCAATGTCGTTTTTCCTCCGTAAGGGTAAATACACATAAATACTTATTTTTTTACTTACTACGATCTTGACACAAGTCTTTCGCTTTTTCTAATTTCATCAGTGTTTTTACAGAAAATATTATGAGATTATAGACGATGATACTATTAATATAAATACAATATAATAAATGTATCATAAAAAAATATTTAGTCTTAATTTTGTTTACAAACACAGAATACCGTTATTAATATATATTATGTTATTATTATTACCAGCCACGTTAAGTATTTTGTTGATAAACATAGAAACCATTTTAAAACAAGACAGCAAGACTTCTAAAAGCGCATTCTAAAAATATTTCTAGCTATAACGTTTAGGAAACTTTTCCAATTAAAGAGTCGGAAATTTGAACTGCTTGAAGAGCCCATAAAGGTGAACAAAGTATAATGCGTAACTAAACATGCATAGTTCTATTAGAGCTTTTCTACAATTTTACTGAAATAGTGAAGTGAAAACTCACTTTGTGTTGATTTTATTAAAAGCGATTCTTTTCAATCTTTGAAGGAACATCAAAAAAAGGCTCAAAAACAATGATTTCAATAGTTATACATTCATAGACTGTGAGAGAAAACTGAAAAACATTTAGTTTTTCTTTCTTTTTAATGCGCTTCATCCTTGGGTTGCCTGGAGATAGTTGCCTTGCCAAATTTCATAGTTCTAGGTCAACGGAAAGTACCCCATAGGTTTTGATTCCCTCGTGAGTGTCGAAATGTGCGTTTTTACGACATATTCGGCTGTAACATTTTTTTACGAAAACTGAGATATTTTATTTTTCTTTCTGCAGCAAGAGACTATGGATCTGCGTATATGGATAAGTACTCGATACCTTCACGCGTTCCCGAGATAAAGGACCCGGACAGACGGACAACAAAGTAATCCTATAAGGGTTCCGTTTTTTCCTTTTGAGGTACGGAACCCTAAAAATCACGAGTGCAATTAGCTTAACATTTTATTAGAAACAAATACTTACTATGACACCCACAAATTTAATATCTCTGTATTTAGGCTATGGTATATTTTCTGCTTGTTAGACAGTTATCATAGAGATATGTCTTTATGCCTTTTGCGTAAAGATTAACAGATCAATGGTGGATTCACAGAATTCGTGGCTTTTTTATAATAAAGATAACAGTAAAATTGGTGAATATTTTCACACAACAATAGTATCTAGCCCCAAATTAGGCGGACTTAGTACTATGAGAACCAGATAGATGATAAAATACATAAATATACTTTTCTTTTTGTAAATATCTACCTACATACTCGTACCTATGATAAATAGGAGCAACCAGGCACAAGAAAATATATCCGAAGGTTTTCTGGGGTGTGGATCAAACCCACGACATACCTACAGCTTAGAGGGAAGGTAAACGACCAATTGAGCTGTAAGGTCAGTCTCATTTATGTTCAACATTTTTTATTTACTTTGACAAAATTGTCCAACCTCCATTCGACGAAACAGATGCGATTAAAAAACATCGATTATGTAAATATCGTTATCAAACCTTTACGAATTCTGAAATTAAAATTTCCGCGTCAAGAGATAAAACCTGCCCTGTATCAACAGAGAGTATTTTGATAAATTTTTGATTTGATATCGCCAAAGATTATGCGACAGCGCTCAAAAAAGTCCGAACTCAAAGAGGTCTAAACTTTTACGTAGTTATTGTATTCTCTTTGGTCTAAAGCTTCAACCTTTCGATCACTAAAATAATCTCAATTTCAAAATGATTCGAAGCGGCGAAATAGATGTCTCTAAACTGATCAACCTAAATTAGGCTTTAGCGCTGTGATAGATACAGAATTTAAATTTTAAATCTTCAAGATTGCCATTGTTAATATATGAGTATTTGTTCAAAGACTACTAGTTACGAAACAATAGTTACGTACGCGGCCGAAGCGATTATAAATCTGTCTTCTGACATGGATATGCATATTAGTTACGATAAATCCTGAAAAAAATAATTGAATAGGTATGAGGACCTATTCAATTTTTTTTTATTTCGTTATTTTTTTTTTGCAGTTCGACACGTGAAGTAGGTCAATTATTTTTAGGGTTCCGTACCTCAAAAGGAAAAAACGGAACCCTAAAGAGAAAAAAAATATATAATAAAGGCGAAATAAAAAATATATAATAGAGGTTCCCGGCAGCTTAGTGGTGAGACCGTCTGACTTGCGATCCGCAGGTCCTGAGTTCGAATCCCACGGCACGCACCTCTGTCTTTTCGAAGTTATGTGCGTATTGTTGATTGCCGCCAACTTCAAACGGTGAAGGAAAACATCGTGAGGAAACCTACATGTCTGAGAGTTCTCAATGATCTTGAAGATGTGTGAAGTCTGCCAACCCGCACTTGGCCAGCGTAGCAGACTATGGCCTAACCCTTCTCACAATGAGAAGATGGCCCGTTCCCAGCAGTGGGACAGTTTGTACAAACAGGGCTGATAAAAAAAAAAAAAAATAGAGGAGAAAAAAAATATAAAATAATTTACCGATTTATTTAATAAGACAGAGTAAATTGCTGGCGCAATATGTTTAGTCTAACAATGTCTCCGACATGTGCCAGAGGAAGTATAGACGGAACTACAACAAAATAAATAAATAAGAATTTTGAAAAAAAAAAGAAATTTAAATTTGGCAAGAAGCATTTTCTTAAAGTACATATAAAGGAAAAATCCGAAAACTGTAAATTTTTAATTTAGTCACAAAAATAGGGTCTTTATGCAAGACAGGAGGGTCCAAATTTTATATAATATGAAAGAGCTAAAACAGGGTTTTAAATATTTTTACGATGTATATATTTTCAGCTTTTTATGAAGGAAAATATAAAAAAAAACACATTTCATAAACAAGTGATTTTACTAGAATTATTCTAAATAATACGCATTTATAATCTCTTACACCGATTTTACGCATACTTTCTCTCATAAAACGTACACTCAACAACATATCAAGCGTAACGAAATCGTAAGTTAGACTGTAAAAAATGCTTTTCTGCAGTCGGGTACTTTGTTTTTCTTTTAATATAGGTACATACTTACTTGTCTCTAAAAAGGTGTCACAAAAAAGGTTTGAATGTATAAAGAAGAATATTACTGTCTTATGAGAGTTGTGCCAAGTCTATTATAAGATAATCGGCCAAGTGCGAGTCGGACTCGCGCACGAAGGGTTCCGTACTATCATTTATAATACTATAAAGTTTAGTTCTGTTTATAAAATAACGAGAAATCAACGAAATTCCAAGTAGTAAATTGCAAACTTATAGGTAGGTTTTCGATACACATCCGGGCAGCATAACGAAACTCGCGCGAATACGCGCGGCTATGGCTCGCTCCGTGATGTTACCTCCCCCGCTACCCGCGCGGCCGTTGCTTAGCAACCGCCTCGCGCTCGCGCCACCACCACAACGCGGCGCGGCGCTCGCACCGCGTTTAGATGCACGGATTATTTTCATTTTGTGAGTTTTTATGTATTAGATTAGGTATTTATTTTTATAGTTAATATATTTCTAAATATTTACTTACAAATATTCAAGTTTCTACCTGTTAATTAAGATCGAGTAAAAATTGCTTAAAAATTACGTTTGTTGTATGGGAGCCTCCTTTAATATTTACTTTATTGTTATTTAATTATTTATTTTGAAAGCTATTATACAAGTAAATATTCTGTGAAAATTTGAAGCGTTTACCTGTTACCGTTTTTAATATTGAGCAAAAAAACACGTTTATTGTATGGGGACCCCCCTTAATTTTTTTTTTAATTTTTTGTATTTGTTGTTATAGCGGCAACGGAAATACATCATTTGTGAAAATTTCAGCTTTCTAGCTATCACGGTTTATGAGATACAGCCTGGAGACAGACAGACAGACAGACAGACAGACAGACAGACAGACAGACAGCGAAGTCTTAGTAATAGGGTCCCGTTTTTACCCTTTGGGTACGGAACCCTAAAAAACGAACAGAATGTTTTTTTTTTGCATAATGTAGTTTTCGTACATTTTGTTGTAAATCATGCTATAAATATACCATGTAAGCGAATTCACGTGATTATATGAAAAACTATGTATTGCACTCGGCTGTAAAGTAATTTTGTCTCGTGTCTTCTTAAATTCATTGCTACGCTCAGGATTATACACTAGGACCACTCGTCTGCCAAATACCAGCTGGATGCTTTGCAGTCTGTAGAACGACGAGCTGCGAGGCTTATAGGTGACGAGAAAGTCTCCTCAAAGCTACAAAGTCTCGAGCATTGACGTAGGGTGGCGTGTCTAGCAATCTTTTACAGGCTGCATTTTGGTGAGTGTGCGCTCGAGTTATGACCTAATCCCTCCCTCCCCTTTCCACAACTAGACAAGCCGGAAAACGCTTCAATGCCATTCCTTCATGATGGATTTGCCATCCGCTCGAACAAAGCGTTTTGCTTTCACCTTCCTAATGCGAACCGCTCGGGAATGGAATGCCTTGCCGCTGTCCTTATTTCCTGAAAACTATATAACCCGGGTGTCTTCAAGTCTAGAGTGAATAAGTATCTTCTAGGTCTACGTGCTTCATCTTCGGCCACAGTGTCGCTTTCCATCAGGCGTGATAGTGGTCAAATGTAGAGCTATTATATATATAAAAAAAACTAGCTGCTCTCGTGGTTTAAACCTAGAATCCTTCGCTTGCTCTGGATTCAACTGTAAAATACAACTTTCCAACCTAGTACAATAAATAACTATTAAAACAAGATTATTTATGATAATTCTTTTATAATCACTTCTTTATTCGAAAAGTTTGTTGGAGATAACTAATAAGCGCGAAAAAATTATAACAACAACAAACATATGACAGAGTCAGTCATGCAAATGATATCCCAGTGGCTTCAACACAATCTACTTACGTTAAATACTAAGAAAACAATGTACATGTGTTTTCATAAAACAGCTACATCAGCCCCAAAAATTACCACCTACATCAAAATACATTCGTGCGATATGTCTGCAGTCTGTAATTGTGAGTTTTTATCCCGAACCTCCGTTTTGAAATATCTTGGTGTACAAGTTGATGACAAATTGTCGTTTCAGTTCCATATCGAAAATCTATCGGCACGCATAAGAAAACTTATAAATATAATGCGAAATCTTCGTGACGCGGCGTGTAAGGACACTCTAATAGGAGTATGCCCTATGCCAGTCTCTCATAACTTACTGCATTACTTGCTGGGGTACTGCTGGCAAAACACTTATGATACAGGCGGAAAGAGCACAAAGGTCAGTCTTAAAAGTAATGCTTCATAAACCATATCTACACCCAACAGCAAGCGTGTTCAAAGAGGCTGGGGTATTAAATGTACGCCAACTCTTTATCCTCAAAACCGCATTAAGGACGCATAGATCGATCTTGTCTTCCCCCGACTATCATTTAATTGCCAGCCGTCGTGTCTACAGAATACCCTTTCCTACCGTGAAAACGAGGTTTGCTCAGCGTTTTGGAGATTTTATTAGTGCTTCGATCTACAATATAGTCACAAAGTTTTGCGATATTCAAAATAAAAAGGTTAAAGAAGTAAAAAAAATATTAGTGGCATGGTTAAAATCACTATCTTACGATGACACGGAAGACATTTTGAGAAAGATACGATAAATCAATACAAAAATAAAAATTATAGATTGAATTGATATGGACTTTAGATATAGGTATTCTCATAAGATTTGTAATAAATATGTAGTTATGTATAAATTTAGATAAATTTTATAATATGTATATCCTCTTACTATATGTAATGTAATAACAAAAATAATAAACTGTCATGACGAGATTGTCCTAATCCAATATTGTAATCAGGCGTACAGGTTGCCTTGATACAGGCTGCGCCTAAGTAGTAAGGCAACCGTCAGATATAGTTGTTTCTAGCAAATTAAGTTGTAAATAAATACATTTTTAATTTTTTTTTTTTTCATATCTAAATGATGACACAGAAGAAGTCAAGACGATTCTAAAGACACCTCGAATATCAAAATCGGTTAGTCATTTGGGTTCTAGGCGGAAATATAGAAACAGTAGATACATAATTATATAGAATATACACATTAACATACACACACCCGAAAAATATAACCCTCCTTCTACGGTCGGGTAAAATTACTGTAAATGTTATCAAAACAATCTAAATCTGGAATACAAGTAAACAATACGTACCTACATTAAAAAGATGTAGAGATTGGAAATATAATTTGTTTGTTTACTATTGTGTACAAGTACACCAATATTAAAAGAAACACAAAATACCCGACTGCATAAAAGCAATTTACGCACTGTAACTTGCGCCTGATAATATTATGTCGAGTGTACGTTTTTGTGAAAAAATATGCACAAAAATGCTACTGTTTAATTTATTTGAATAAGCATTCTTTGGAACAGTTTTTATAAAATCACTTATTTGACACGAAAAAGTTCGTTAGAGGCTTTGAGATTGTGTTTTACTTTTTATTTTTTCGAGAATTGTATCATTATTATTACAAAAATATGGATTAAGACATTCAGGAAGGAAAGAGGAACCTAACTAAACTTAAGACATCAACATGGGTCAAGCCGTTTAGGTTGTAGGAGGTTATATAGAAACATACATACATACTTACCTACACACTTGAAAGATGTTACTCTTCTTGCGCAGTCTGGAAAAAACAAAAAATATACAAGTATTATGATGTTAAATTGGAAACAAAGATAAAAGCTTAGATTCCAGTGAATAGTGTCTGGATAAATGTTGTTCAAGTAATTGAAAATATGTTTACTCCAGAAATGTATTCTTTACAATTCTGAATAGAACAACAACTGTTGAAAATATGCTAATATTCGTGTCGCGTTGGCGCGCTAAAAACATCGTGTACGGGCATACGCGATGTTCTTGTCTACATTAGGCGGACTAAGATTTGTGTCGCGTTGGCGCGCTAAGAATATCGTGTACGGGCATACGCGATGTTCTTGTCTACATTAGGCGGACTAAGATTCGTGTCGCGTTGGCGCGCTAAGAATATCGTGTACGGGCATACGCGATGTTCTTGTCTACATTAGGCGGACTAAGATTTGTGTCGCGTTGGCGCGCTAAGAATATCGTGTACGGGCATACGCGATGTTCTTGTCTACATTAGGCGGACTAAGATTTGTGTCGCGTTGGCGCGCTAAAAACATCGTGTACGGGCATACGCGATGTTCTTGTCTACATTAGGCGGACTAAGATTTGTGTCGCGTTGGCGCGCTAAGAATATCGTGTACGGGCATACGCGATGTTCTTGTCTACATTAGGCGGACTAAGATTCGTGTCGCGTTGCGCGCCAGTTTACCGACAGTGCCCCGATAATACATCGACTGCGCCCGAATACTACGCGTTGCAACGATCTGCCCGGCCACACTCATCGCGTTAATAGGAATATTCGCCGTACTTAGCTCGCTAATGAAGCCAAAAGTTCATTGGAGGTGAAGGAACAACGTTGTTTTTTGCGAGTTTTGTATTATTATTATTAGTATTAGAAAAACATAGCATAAGGCACTCAAGGAGTGAAGATGAATCTATAAACATCTTGCATATCAAAATCTGTCAAGCCGTTTAGGCTGTAGCGATACAGGAGGGGGACACACACATGTGACTTTAACAAAAATTATGACTTCAAAGCTTAATATTTCGCTATTTAGCTAACCTAACGATACACCACACGATGGGGTAGTTGAGAAAAATATTCACGTGTAGGTGCGGTGCCCCAATTCTTTTTTTCCAAATTTTATTCTACAACTTTCTTGGCATTATTATTATGCATATCTGTACCAAATTACAGCTTTCTATTAAGTACTTATAGTTTTTGAGCAAAGCCGCGGATGGACAGACAGACGGAACATGTCGAAACTATAAGCATTCCTTTTTTACTACGGAACCCTAATAAAACCAGTCAAGTGCGAGAACTCGTACAACTAGGCGTATGGAAGCCTACCCACGCAAGCTAAAAATAGTCATGAGCTAAAAATAGTTCCATCGTAATAGTTAAACACTCGTCCTGTACGAATTTATTAACTTACTTATTTCGCATCTGATATAATATGGTGCAAATTGCTTGATAAATTGATCATAATACATACGTTCTTTGAGCGCTGGGGCAGATTATAATTATTAATATTTTAGTTTTAAAAGCTGAAACAAACGACTCCAGAATGCGCAATTTTTTTTTAATTTTTTTTTTATCAGCCCTGTTTGTACAAACTGTCCCACTGCTGGGAACGGGCCATCTTCGCATTGTGAGAAGGGTTAGGCCATAGTCTGCCACGCTGGCCAACTGCGGGTTGGCAGACTTCACACATCTTCAAGATCATTGAGAACTCTCAGACATGTAGGTTTCCTCACGATGTTTTCCTTCACCGTTTGAAGTTGGCGGCAATCAACAATACGCACATAACTTCGAAAAGACAGAGATACGTGCCGTGGGATTCGAACCCAGGACCTGCGGATCGCAAGTCAGACGATCTCACCACTAGGCTGCCGGGAACTAATTTAGTTTTAAGAATAAACTATTAAACTAATGATTGATGAATTTTCTATGAGATCAATCTGAAAGTATATTTTATCAAAAAATTAATTAAGTAAACAAATTTATTGCGTAAGTAATTTCTAAGATTTTGTTAATAAATAGTTATTTGTTTAATTCTCTATAACAAGCAATTGGCTATTTAAAACGCTTATACGTTTTCTTCACGATTTAAGTAAAAAAATAAAGTACGATAGATCGACGGACCAAACACAAATGCTTAGTAATAGGTTTTTGCAGATTCTATTGAAACCCTTTTGAGGGTTCCGTAGTCAACTACGAGCCCTAATATTTTCGCCATTTCCGTCCGTCCGAGGCTTAGCTTAAAGACTATAAGTAATAGAAAGTTGTTATTTAGTATGGGTATAAATATTTATCACGCCAACAAAATACTAAAATAAAATCGTGAATAAAAGTCTTCTTACTTTCTTTGGGGTACCTCCCCTATACGTGAAGTGGGAATGTATTAATTTTTCCCATCTGGGTAGATGAGAAAAAAACGATGGGGTCATCGTGTGGGACATAGTTCGAAAGGTAATCAAAAAAAAAACCGGACATGTTCGAGTCAGACTCGCCCACCGAGGGTTGTACAAACTAGTAGATAAGAGGAGGAAATCTTATTATTTTTATATTTTCCTGTATAAACCGAAAAATATACATCGTAAAAATATTTAAAACCCTGTTTTAGTTTATGCTAATGAAGCTCTTTCATATGACACCCCACATGATACGATTAAAGAACTTTAAAATTTGGAGCCTCATTCCTTGCATGAAGGCACAATTTTTTCGGTAAAGAACCGAATAAACCAAAAAATATACATCGTAAAAATATTTAAAAACCTGTTTAAACTTATGCTAATGAAGCTCTTTCATAATATACCCCACATGATACGATTAATTCACTTTAAAATTTGGACCCTCATTCCTTGACACCATTTCTTGTGATTAAATAAAAAAAACAGTTTTCGGATTTTTTCCTATATGTGTACTATAACACAACGCTTCTTGCCTTTACCCCATAGGTTTTGATTCCTTTGTGATGTCGAAATGTGCGTTTTTAGGGTTCCGTACCTCAATAGGAAAAAACGGAACCCTTATAGGATCACTTTGTTGTCCGTCTGTCTGTCCGTCTGTCCGTCTGTCAGGGTGTCAAGACCTTTATCTCGGGAACGCGTGAAGGTATCGAGTTGAAATTAAAACCGTATACGCAGATCCATAGTATCTTGCTGCAGAGAGAAGAATTAAACTTCTCAGTTTTCATTAAAAAAAGTTACAGCCGAATATGTCGTAAAAAATGCACATTTCGACACTCACAGAGGAATCAAAACCTATGGGGTACTTCCCGTTGACCTAGAACTACGAAATTTGGCAAGAAGCATTGTGTTATAGTACACATATAGGAAGTAATCCGAAAACTGGAGATTTTTAATTTAATCACAAAATATAGGGTCTTTAAGCAAGGAAAGAGGGTCCAAATTTTTAAAGTACTTTAACCGTATCATGTGGGGTATATGAAAGAGCTTAATTAGCACAAGCTAAAACAGTTTTTTAAATGTTTTTATGATGTATATATTTCGATTTATGAAGTAAAATATAAAAAAAATATTATATCCCCCTTTTATCTACTAGTTTGTACGGAATCCTCGGTGGGCGAGTCTGACTCGCCTTGTCCGGTTTTTATTTACGACATATTCGGCTGTAACTTTTTTTACGAGACAGAAATTTTATTTTTATTCCTGCAGCAAGGCACTATGGATCTGCGTATATGGTTTTAATTTCAACACGATACCTTCACGCGTACCCGAGATAAAGGTCTTGACACCCGGACGGACGGACAGACGGACAGACGGACAACAAAGTGATCCTATAAGGGTTCCGTTTCTTTCTTTTGAGGTACTAAAAAACAACGGGTTACACTCCGGGAGTGCTGGCAGAAGTGAAAACTTAAAAATAAAATAGCAAAAAGACTGACTCGTGAAGGATTTGAACCTCCGCCCTACGATTGACAAATTGAAATTTATATTGGTGCTCTAACCTATTGAGCTAACGAGTCTTACGTGCATGTGGCGAAAATAAGCATTCGGCGCAACAAAATGACGTCATGCTAGAAGGACAAACTTGTACATACAATAATGAACTTTAAATGCAGTACGTTAGAATAGGTTTCTGAATAAAATAATGACGTCATGCTAGAGAGACAAACTTGTACATACAATAATTAACTTTAAATGCAGATTGTTAGAATAGGTTTCTGACTATCCGTCTTAGGATCTGATGATCTGACGCGAGTTTAACATTTTTTACCCATCCCAAAAATGCACAGCGCCGTTAAGAAGTTTTCACTTCAAAAAAAAAAACCTACCTACAACCAAATTAATAACCTATTTTTTGAAGTTGGATAGAACAACAATTTCGTATATCACGAAGTTTTTACAACTGGGAAATAAACACAAATAGCATTTTAGCTTCATTTCTCTTGCCCAAAACGTGAAATGAAATTGTAACAGAACTAATAATAAACTTCTGTTTACCCAAGAGAATAAATACTATTTGAGTTTTGTCAAAATTATTTAACAAACAGTTAACCAAAGTATGTAGTACCTACTTTAAGATTTTCTGTGCCAAAAGGTAACATTATTTTTTTACTTGGGTATTAGGCTAACAAATAATTCTAAGCAATTTTGCTCGTTCTAACAAATTTAGCCGGGATTCCCCATTTATAAACTCAACCTAATCCGGTAGCTTTTTTTTGACTCTATAATATCGTAGTTTCTTTTTCCGCCATCACTGTTTCCTGAGAACTACAAATCTTGGAATTTTCAAGACTAAAGTGTGTAGATATCTTCTAGATCGACGAGCTCCATTTCCGGCTACACCGTCGCTTAACATCAGTTGAATCGTAGATTTATCTTGCGTAATAAAAAAGTAATGAAAATAATGCTATCACGATTGAAGACAATGGTGCTGTCTTGATTCATCATCATCATCATCTCAGCCATAAGAAGTCCACTGCTGGACATAGGCCTCCCCCATGGATTTCCAAAAGGACCGATTGGAAGCGGCTTTCACCCAGCGTCTTCCCGCCACTTGTATGAGATGACCAGCTGTCCAGTCTTGATTACTTCAGTATAATATGTAACTATGTCAAAACGAGCAGAGCCGCTCACATTTTCTTATATCCGGAAATTTTACTGGAAACGTTAACTTCAATATCTTATAATCATTGCGAAACAGTAACTTTACGTAGGTTTACTCAGAGTGATCTCTTTCAGGCAACCGTAGTATGAAGACTAAATAAAAGGTTCTTCTTTATTGGCGCAGCGACCCAAAATGTATCTTGGCCTCCGATACTAAAAGACACCACTCTTCTCTATTGTGTGCACTTTCGTGCCAAGCATGAACATCTTGATCCAGATCAGATATTTCTCTGCTTCGTCTCTCCATCTATAACTTGGGGCGTTCGACGGGCCTTCTCCCTTGCGGCATTCCCAAGTAGGCCCTTACCCGTAGGTCCTTTTACCTAAATAATAGGTAAAATAAATAAATAAACCGGATGCGTAATTATCATAGCAGGGATAATAATGGATATCTACATTCTAATAATGTTCAATATTGATAATTATTTAGATAAAATCGAATGGTGCGCACCTTTTGAAACCACCATACAAGTCGTATGTACATAATACCCTAAACCTACTTATACTTACCTTAGCTTCAGAGTATGCTAGGCAATGTGGCATGTAAATAAATGTAATATTCTTCTTCTTTTTTGTATTGGACCCGCATTTAAGCATTTGCCAGTGTCAAGTATTAAGATTTTTTCAAGTTTCTTTAATAAAACAAATTGTAAATGTCCTAGTCACAATCTAAGTCGCGTATACAGTCAAGTCAATTTAAGTCGAGTCCTGCTTCAGTAAAGTGGTGGCGACTTTACTAGAAACTTCTATAGAGTTTTGCTGACAACGTAAAATCACACGTTTTACTGCTTTATTTTACTTGCCCACACTCACGCACTTTATCGAACACTTAATGAATAAAACACCACCATTTTTATAGCATTAATGTTCAAAATAACACAAGTTTAGGAAAATAAAACAAAACAACAACACGTTATTATGACGTTCCCGCCAAAACTTCAAATGTAATATTACTAATGCTTGGTTGGAAGGTTATTATTAGAATTAGAAAAAAAAGTCATAAGATTATAAAAATATCTGCACATATTTTTAAATTTAATTAAATTAATTATTTATCAATTTCCGACTTCAAAATACGCTCACTAAATACTTCATGGTTGTGAACTTTTTAAAGAGGTCACTATCCATCCGCTCGTTTTTAGGGTTCCGTACCCAAAGGGTAAAAACGGGACCCTATTACTGAGACTTCGCTGTCTGTCTGTCTGTTTGTCTCCAGGCTGTATCTCATAAACCGTGATAGCTAGAAACCTGAAATTTTCACAAATGATGTATTTCCGTTGCCGCTATAACAACAAATACTAAAAATTAAAAAAAAATATTAAGGGGGGTCCCCATACAATAAACGTGTTTTTTTCGTATTTTTTTTGCTCAATATTAAAAACGGTAACAGATAGACGCTTCAAATTTTCACAGAATATTTACTTGTATATTACCTTTCAAAATAAATAATTAAATAACAATAAAGTAAATATTAAAGGGGGGCTCCCATACAACAAACGTAATTTTTAAGCAATTTTTACTCGATCTTAATTAACAGGTAGAAACTTGAATATTTGTAAGTAAATATTTAGAATTATATTAACTATAAAAATAAATACCTAATCTAATACACAAAAATTCACAAAATGAAAAAAATCCTTGCATCTAAACGCGGTGCGGAGCGCCGCGCCGCGGTGTGGTGGTGGCGCGAGCGCGAGGCGAATGATAAGCAACGGCCGCGCGGGTAGCGGGGGAGGTAACATCACGGAGCGAGCCATAACTGCGCGTACTCGCGCGAGCGTCGTCATGCTGCCCGGATGTGTATCGAAAACCTACCTATAAGTTTGCAATTTACTACTTGGAATTTCGTTGATTTCTCGTTATTTTATAAACAGAACTAAACTTTGTAGTATTATAGATGATAGTACGGAACCCTTCGTGCGCGAGTCCGACTCGCACTTGGCCGATTATTTTTTTATTTTGTCAAGAATGAGATTTGTCATTGAATGACAAATAATTCGTCTTAGAAGATTAGAAAATGTGCAGATGTATAAACGATAATCGTCAACATTTGACACTTTTGCAAAGAAAAACGTGTCGGTGGAACTCTGCGATTCTATTATCTGACGCACTTCACTCAGGAATACAATGAAAATTTTCATTTTTAGATATTATTCAAAAAGTAATAAAGCAATGCCTATAAAATAATCATGAGACCAACTTGGGAGCTTTCTCTATATGTCAATTCAAGAAACACAAAAATTGGTTTACGAATAACGGAGTATTCCGTGAACAAACATACAAAAATTTGCCGTGGGGTACCGGCTTAGAATAGTACCTCCCCCTTTCTTCCCGTGGGTGCCGTAAGAACCGGCTAAGGGAAATATCACCAGAAGTGGGCAGCAGCACATTCTGAGTAAAACGCCACCTACTGCGCTCGCCAACCCGCCTGCCAAGCGTGGCGAGTACTGGCAAAAACCCCCTATGACAGACGACAAAAATACTAGGCCCCCAGTCCCCGGCAGCTCCGCTATTCCGGGCTATGGTAGCGGTCCCGGTCACGGCGGAGCAGGGGGTGCTAAGAATCTCCGGAAGAGATCCGGCTACCACCCCCTGCATAAACGACGACTGGCCCTGGTAACACACAACATTCGCACGATGAGGACAGACGAGAAGCTAGCTGAGCTGGAAGAAGAAATGGGTAGGTTACATTGGGATATCCTGGGGTTATCAGAAGTCCGACGAGAGGGGGAGGACACAATAACCCTGAAATCCGGTAACCTACTCTACTACCGGGAGGGCGACCAACAGTCCCAAGGTGGTGTCGGGTTTCTCGTCCACAAGTCCCTTGTTAACAACATTCTTGCCATCGACAGTGTATCGAGCAGGGTTGCGTACCTGATACTCAGAGTATCCAAGAGGTATTCGCTGAAGGTCATCCAGGTATACGCACCGACTTCGGCACACTCCGATGATGAGGTAGAGGTGATGTATGAGGACATTAGTAGGGCCATACACACTTCAGAGACCTATTTTAATGTTGTTATGGGGGACTTCAATGCGAAGCTGGGCAGGAAATGCGAAAATGAGTTGAGAGTAGGGCAATTTGGATATGGACAACGGAACCCCAGGGGACAGAGGTTGGCCGACTTCCTGGAGAAAGAGGGACTCTTCATGATGAACTCTTTCTTCCAGAAGCCACCTCATAGGAAATGGACCTGGTTGAGTCCTGATGGTTCTACGAGAAATGAGATAGACTTCATCCTGACCACCAAGAAACAAATATTCAATGATGTCTCTGTGATCAACATGGTTAAAACCGGAAGTGATCACCGAATAGTACGAGGCACTTTGAATATTAATGTTAAACTTGAGAGGTCCCGTATGATGAAGTCTACACTCCGACCTACTCGCGCTCATATCCAAGACCCCGAGAGCTTTCAGCTCGAACTATCAAATCGCTTCGAGTGCCTGGAAAGCTGCGCATCGGTGGATGAGATCAATAACAGGTTTGTGAAACTGTCCGTACGGTGGGCGCGAAGTTTTATAAGCCCCACCGTACAAATAGACCGCAAAAGCTCTCGAGCCATACCCTCAACCTCATGGCTGAACGACGCTCATTGCAACTGCAGTCTTCCGGTGACGCAGAGTCATATAGGCGGCTCAATAGACTCATATCAAAGTCTATGCGACACGACATCCGTACCTTTAATACTAATCGTATTAAAGAGACGATAGAGCGGAATAAAGGCTCCAAAGTGTTCGCAAAAGACATGTCTATTGGGCAGAGCCAGTTGACGAAGCTGAAGACAGAAGATGGCAGTCTAGCGTCGACCAAAGCAGAAGTCTTGAGGGAGATTGAGAGGTTCTATGGACAGTTATACACATCGGTCGCAAAACCTGTTAGCAGTTTGGGTAAAGATCCAAGAGCCAAACTGACTCGACATTATACCGAAGATATCCCGGACATCAGCCTGTACGAGATTAGGATGGCCTTGAAACAGCTCAAGAACAACAAGGCACCGGGCGATGACGGAATTACATCAGAGCTACTGAAAGCGGGTGGAACACCGGTACTGAAAGTCCTTCAGAGGCTCTTCAATTCCGTCGTGCTTGAAGGTACAACGCCAGAAGCATGGAACAGAAGCGTGGTGGCGCTGTTCTTCAAAAAAGGAGACAACACTTTGCTGAAGAACTACAGACCCATCTCGCTTCTGAGCCATGTCTATAAGCTGTTTTCAAGGGTCATCACGAATCGTCTTGAACGCAGGTTCGATGACTTCCAGCCTCCCGAACAAGCCGGTTTCCGAAAAGGCTATAGTACCATAGACCACATCCACACGCTGCGGCAAGTGATACAGAAGACCGAAGAGTATAACTTGCCCCTTTGCTTAGCGTTTGTGGACTATGAGAAAGCCTTTGATTCGATCGAGACCTGGGCGGTGCTTGAGGCTCTCCAACGATGCCGTATTGACTATCGGTATTTCGAAGTGCTGAAGTGTTTGTACAACAACGCCACCATGTCAGTCCGAGTACAAGACCAGAACTCAGAGGCAATTTCATTGAAAAGAGGCGTGAGGCAGGGAGACGTTGTCTCTCCGAAACTGTTTACCGCCGGTTTGGAAGATGCCTATAAGCTTCTGGAATGGAAAGGGCTCGGCATCAATATTAACGGCGAGTACATCACTCACCTTCGGTTTGCCGACGATATAGTAGTCATGGCAGAGTCGATGGAAGACCTCAGTACGATGCTCGAAGACCTCAATAGAGTTTCCCAACGGGTGGGCCTCAAAATGAACATGGACAAAACGAAGGTTATGTCGAACGCCCATGTAGTGCCCACCCCAATATCTGTGGGGAACTCCACTCTTGAAGTTGTTGACGAATACGTCTACCTAGGACAAACGGTCCGATTAGGCAGGTCCAACTTTGCGAGGGAGGTCAAT
Organism: Lycia hirtaria; assembly: GCA_947563715.1. Lineage (NCBI taxonomy): Eukaryota > Metazoa > Arthropoda > Insecta > Lepidoptera > Geometridae > Lycia > Lycia hirtaria. The sequence goes on along the minus strand of OX387377.1, from coordinate 40,607,276 downwards.
CGTCGTATCCAACTCGGCTGGGCAGCGTTCGGGAAACTTAAAAGCGTCTTCTCGTCCAATATACCCCAGTCCCTCAAGTCGAAAGTTTACAACCAGTGTGTGTTACCAGTGATGACATACGGCACTGAAACGTGGTCCCTAACTATGGGCCTTATAAGGAAGCTCAAGGTCGCGCAACGAGCTATGGAGAGGGCTATGCTCGGAGTCTCTCTACGAGATCGAATCAGAAATGAAGAGATACGTAGACGTACAGGAGTCACCGATATAGCAAAGCGGATTAGCAAGTTGAAGTGGCAGTGGGCAGGGCACATAGCACGTAGAACTGATGGCCGATGGGGCCGAAAGGTTCTCGAGTGGAGACCACGTACCGGCAAGCGCAGCGTAGGAAGACCAGCCACGAGATGGACAGATGACCTCATACAAGTGGCGGGAAGACGCTGGATGCAAGCCGCTTCCAATCGGTCTTTTTGGAAATCCATGGGGGAGGCCTATGTCCAGCAGTGGACTTCTTATGGCTGAGATGATGATGATGATGATGAAACATACAAAAACATACAGACCGAATTGATAACCTCCTTCTTTTTGAAAGTCGGTTAAAAAGATAAATACAGGCGAAAAAAAAGTTTCTAATACGTCAAGCCTAGTTTTTTGATTTTTGGCAAATACCTATACATTAATTACGTTATCAGACTGGTAATCTTATATGGTGAGGCTAAAACACGTTCCTGAGATATGAAACCACGGTAGATAGGCACGTCATTAGTGTCAAAAGTGATGAAGGGTTCTGTACCTAAGGGAATCATAGTACTCGTATGAGAGTTTATAAATATATGAATCGGAATTTATTGTTTATATTTTCATCTGACATAGAATTTATAATGTGTGGCATTCCCAAACTATTTATTATTTTCAACAGACTACCAAAAAGGAGGAGGTCATCAATTTGACTGTTTTTTTTAATGTTTGTTACCTCATACAACTTACGACTGGGTGACCCGATTTTCTTGATTCTTTTTAGGGTTCCGTACCTCAATAAGAAAAAACGGAACCCTTATAAGATCACTTTGTTGTCCGTCTGTCCGTCTGTCCGTCCGTCCGGGTGTCAAGACCTTTATCTCGGGAACACGTGAAGGTATCGAGTTGAAATTAAAACCATATACGCAAATCCATAGTATCTTGCTGCAGAAAGAAAAATAAAATTTCTCAGTTTTCGTAAAAAAAGTTACAGTCGAATATGTCGTAAATAACGCTCATTTCGACACTCACAGAGGAATCAAAACCTATGGGGTACTTCCCGTTGACCTAGAACTCTGAAATTTGGCAAGAAGCATTGTGTTAGGGTATAGATATAGGAAAAAATTCGAAAACTGGACATTTTAAATTATATCACAAAAAAATAGTGTCTCTATGCAAGGAATGAGGGCCCAAATTTTAAAGTGAATTAACCGTATCATGTGGGGTATCACATGAAAGAGCCTCATTAGCATAAGCTAAAACAGGTTTTTAACACATTCTTCGCCCCCTGCACTTCAGCTGGGAACCAAAACTTTTTAGGCGAATTTTGATTAAGTACTGAGTGGCCGCGCAAAGCAACGTTGACTGCCTCAAACGCTGGCGGTTTACTGACTACTACAAAATAAACGGGACGCTCGGTCGGATCCGAGTGGAAGGTGCCGCTGCTATAGCCCCGCCTCACTTGGATCCGAGTGGTGAGCAAGGAATGTGTTTAATATTTTTACGATGTATATTTTTGGTTTATGAAGGAAAATATAAAAAAAATGTGATTTCCCCCTTTTATTTAGTTTGTACAGAACCCTCGATGGGCGAGTCTGACTCGCACTTGTCCGGTTTTTTTTTATTTGAAAGCTGGTGCTTTCCGTGTGGTCCCATTTCAATTTGGTTCAGTTCTGACAATGGCATCCATGAGAAGTCGGTTGCTTCAGTTTTCTAAACTATAACTATATAAGTTAATATCTGTTTTTTTAGGCTTCCGTATTAAAGGTGCGGGAGCCTTTACGTGAGACTATGGTGTCTGCCTGTCTGTCTATCTGTCCTACGCATAAACGGGAGTATCGTTTGAACGGTAATAGGTACAAATCTCAAATTAGCGAGATTGTAGGGTTTACTTTGATATAAATCTAAAAAGATTAAAAACTTGTCAAGAGCGAGACAAGCTTTTGTAAATAATTTTTGAAAAAAATAATTGAAAATTGTGATAAAAGATAAAATATTCACGTTGATGAAAAAAAGAAATGAAAAATGACAAATAAATGTTACTTTGACTGTTGGTGTAATGTTACACAAACCTAAAATATATTCATATTCATATTATCTTTATTTGAGTGTATGAGTAGGATACATTGATGGAATACATAATATTATAACAGTTTTGTCCTCTCAGAAACAAAGAAATATAATGATAACGAAATATATGGAAATCTAATGAAAATTACAAGAAAAATCAATAAAAAATCAATGTAGAAACATGCGTAAACAACAATCATTATACATGTATAAAAATTCTAAAGAAATCACCAAAAAACATATTGCCTCGCCAATAAGTAACGTTACAAGCGAATGTTTCTCGAACTAATTTAACGCTCATAATATGTATATATTATGTATAACATAATATGGAAGCAGCGAAGCGAAAGCAGAAAAGATAATAATACTACGCAATATTGACTCGCGGATTCGCGGTTCTGGGAACTAGATTTAGTTAACTTTAATTCTTTATTTACTCGCTTAAGAGTCTTAATATGTATCAAAATAGTAATAATATAATTCAAATATAAATATAATTACTACGATCAGTCCCAGGTCACAATGAGTTAGATAATAATATTATTATACTTTAGCTATGTATTTGTAAGTTTATTTCTCATCTGAATTATTTTTTGAATGTTGTTCGCCTGAATCGGAATCCGATTCATAAAACCGTCTGGTTTGTTTTTTTTTTCTTGACTGAGTTCCTGACCCCATTTAGCAATATAAACTTCATTCGTCCGACAAACTCTTTGGTTAGGTTCATTAGCTTTCTATTTTCTTTGAACCCAGAAACTTTATTATTTACAAATTCAGTTACCAGACGAGTTGTCAAATGAGCCTACGGAATATTGATAAACAGTTTTCTGGGATGTCGGAATATAATTTCGATTATTTCGGAACACATAATATAGTGAATCTGTAAAGAAATAATAACAAAACCTTAAAAGCATACCATATGGAAATTAATTTCGATGAGTAATGTAATGGCGTAGTTTCTGCGACTGGTTCTAAGAAACTATACATTTTTATTTGAACAAATGTGTAAAAGGCAATATGAACTGATCAGAATAATTAAATTTAACAATACGACTGGGTATGCTCGTGTTACACTTTGGGGCCATTCATTTATTACGTAAGATGATTTAGAGGGGGAGGGGGGTCAACCCCCCTCCCCCTCTAAATCATCATCATCATGGTCAACCATGTCTTATTTTTTCTTACAAGGGGGTGGGAGGGAGTCTTGATAGTTCTTACGTAAGATCACAAAAATTAAAATTATACTTTGACAAAGCGCGGGCAACCGCGCGATTGGCAAAGTGCGCTCGGATGTGTATTTATAAAAGTACAAATAAACATTCCTAAAAAAAATTACTTTGAAAAATAAACATTAGTACAATAAACCAAACGTGTATTCATTTTTCCCTTACGTAATAAATATTACACAGGGGGGGAGGGGGTCAGCCTATTCTTATTTTTTCTTACATAGGGGGGAGATGGGGTCAAAAACTGCCAAAAATAGTCGTACGTAATAAATGAATGGCCCCTTTTGTATGTTAAAAATGGGCCACCATTAGCAACTACATACCATGAATGACTTGTATTTTCTGTTCAATAAATTTAGAGCAACAGTTTTTAGAAACATGGTAATTTGTAGTTGTCTCAAACTTTTTCTTTTATGCTTGTTTTTTTTTTCTTTTTTACGTTTTTTATATGAATGGCTTATTTGATTAAATTCTAATTTTTTGTTAAGTGTGTATATTTACTAAAAAAATACCCATTAAAAACTTACCTTAGCAAAGGCATAGCAATATTTTTTTATGCAAAATTATGTATTGAATAATAATTAGTGACCAATTTTAGACTAATTTTAGTCAATTTTATATTCTATAGATCAATAAGAACGAATATCGAAGCTATACCTATATAATTAATTCCCAACGTACCCCAATAATCCAAACAAAAAGCTTCTAACATTCCAAAATCTTCGAAAAGTTTAAAAACAATAATTACTCACTCGCATTATTGCACGAAGTTATTCTTTTAATTCCAATGTCTGTATTTGATCAACTGTTATTGAAACTAAATGATTCACAAAATGTCTGTGCGGAAAAACAACTTTTCCCCGCTTTGTTTTCACTGAGCGGGACGGTACTGCGCGGCACGGCGTCTGAAGTAACACTGAATGCAATATCTACTGAACTCTCTGAAAGGCACGTCCGTTGTTATGTGAATCTTCTATAGTGTCGACATCCATATGGTTATACGAATTCACCTGTACAATTTATTTTTACGGTTAACTTAAATACCTACTTATTTATGTTAAATAGATCTACAATTGACCACCAAATCACCTGATGTTAATAATGGGTTAGAATTAGTGAATCTTATTTTTTTCATACAAAATAAAGAGTAGAAAACGGGCAGACGACTCGCCTGATGGTAAACAATAACCGTCGCCTATGGAAAACTGCAACATCAGTGGGGTCGACGTTGCCTTGCTAGCCCGGAGAAGTGCTCGTAGTGCTATATGTCTGTCTGTACATCTGAATTGTGTAAAAAATGATTCATCCTTTTCTAATTACATAGGTATCAAAGCTTATATAAACATCGTACCCTGATTAGAACGGGAAAGTTTCAAGAGGTATGTTTGTTAAAGTTTACGGAATCTATTCTGATTGATGAACGAAGATCGTTAGCAAGTAATTAACGAGGTAGAAGTAATTAATTAAAGAAGACGAATTAATCAATTTTACAGACACACAAAGTATTTACTTACGCCTTTGGTTAACGCATTTATATAGAACCTGTATGTTGTATAGGTTCTTGAGTTTTTCTTACCCGACGACACAAGATGGAGGGTTATGTTTTTAAAACAGATCAATGTGCTTATATAACTTCCTACAGTTTAAATGGCTTGACTTAATTTGATGTGCGAGGTGATGTTGATTTTTTTTTACTTTCCAAATGTCATAGAACACATTTATTGAAATAATGATAATAAAAAATGCAGTTAATAAGTAAGTTAACAAATAAGTAATTTTACGAAAATTATTCTGATGTAAGCTATTTTTTATTTTTTTCATTAGTTGCTCATATAATCTCTTAAGCCAACCCGCCAACCCGCACTTGGCCAGCGTAGCAGACTATGGCCTAACCCTTCTCACAATGAGAAGATGATCCGTTCCCAGCAGTGAGACAGTTTGTACAAACAGGGCTGATAAAAAAAAAACTCTTAAGAAGGTACTCAGGAAGAATATCACTTTTGTGGAGTCTTTTTTCTGATTACCCGACTGCGAACAAGGAGGGTTATGTTTTACTAATGTATGTATGTATGTATGCATGCATGTATGTATGTACGTATGTATGTATGCATATACATATGTATGTTTATATATAACTACCTACAGCCTACAAGGCTGGATCGATTTTGATGTGCGAGGTGTCGTTGGATTTATTTTCACCTCCTGAGTCTCATAGGCTATATTTTTTATAAGGAGCAAAAAGTTGAGCTTGGTGGGGCTCGTGTAGTTTTTGTTATGGTTAATAATTGGTGTCCATTTGAGAACTTTTCGGCCCCAACGGCCGCGGTTAGTTCTACGTGCTATGTTCCCTGCCAACTACCACTTCAACTTGCCAATCCGCTGTGCTGTCTGTGACATTTGTACCGTTACGGTTCTCTTTGTTTCTGACAAGTTTTTCTTAAAGTTGATAATTGGTGTCGATTCTAGAACTTTTCGGCCCCAACGGCCGCGGTTAGTTTTACGTGCTATGTTCCCTGCCAACTACCACATCAACTTGCCAATCCGCTGTGCTGTCTGTGACATTTGTACCGTCACGGTTCTCTTTGTTTCTGACAAGTTTTTCTTACGGTTAATAATTGGTGTCGAGAACTTTTCGGCCCCAATGGCCGCGGTTAGTTCTACGTGCTATGTGCCCTGCTAATTGCCACTTCAACTTGCCAATCCGCTGTGCTGTCTGTGACATTTGTACCGTTGTGGACCTCTTTGTTTCTGACAAGTCCTTAATCAGTGAATAAGATTTTAACATGCGTTTATAAGTATGACGGCAAATCAGCATATGTACAACTCAATAATTTTGGTGTCGAAACTTTGGGTCCGTGGGGACCGGGAGCTCATCTCATTTTCAAAAATTTATCTGAGCGCCTGATCGATGCGACGCGTGGCCAAAATGCTGGCGTGTATCTGGACAGAAGTAATTTTATTTACTACTTCTCTCCGTAAAGAGTTTTACTATTTACCTATTTCATATAACATTTCTTTTGTTGGAGAAAAATTCACACAACATCCATACCGTTTTAAACGTTGTTTTGCCATTAGGGTTACTGAGTTTATTGCGGATCTAGGTTTTTATAAGATTTACGGAACTGAAGCATCGTTTACAGACCGCATTTGAATCGGGAAGACATAACAGATCGAGAGCAAATTTTACTATTTGCATGATAGTCCTCAGTTGTCGATATTTCTGCCCAAAATTCATCTGGCGACTAAAACCGGAAACGGAACGTGAAAAAGTCGTGTGGGTCTTTCAGAGTAGATATAATCTAGGTGTCTTCAAATCGCGAGTGTATAGGTTTCTTCTAGGCAAGCGCGCTCCATCGTAGACTGTAACTGTCACTTAACACCTCCGCTGAGTTTGAACTCAACAAATGAATCAATGAAAGATCTAGCCTAATTCTTGGCGTCTAGCTGTAAATCCGGTCGCAACTGATCATGATTGTAAATCAAATCTATCCCACTCGCACGTATAACACAAGTCAGTACGTATGAGTGGAATAGCACGTAATCACTGTCATAATGCGGAGACATGTAAATAGTTCTGAGTGACACAATTTTTTAAGTTATTTAGATAATTGATACTGTGTGTTTCCTGAATAAAATAAAATAAAATAAATAATTAATATCTTAGCAGATCATATACATAGATGCTCTGTATAATAAGCCTACAGAACAATTTTACTTGAAGAAATAGACGAAAAACAAGTTCATTACGCATACCTTACGCCACGACAGCCTTTGTTACTGAACATTGTTATACAGCTGTTTCTAACTTTTGTTTTTCTACTAGTTTATGGACGGATGTAGGTACTTACTTCCATTAAAAACATAATAATAGTTTTACCTATTACTAGAAAAAGGAGTAAAAAAAATAATTGGTTGTCTGTTAAGTCGATTTACGGACGATAGTTTAACGTGACAACGTCATAACAAAACATTGATGAAATGCAAACGTTATAATAAGCGTAACGGGACAATGAGAGTAACGGGACAATGAGTCATCCTTTTTCGTGCGTGCAGCCGGCGTTCATCGATTTATTAGACGTGGTCACGTCAAAAATGTCGCTAATGTAACTACTTTATAATTATATTTCGATCATTTATTAATAGTCATAAAAATAAGTTTATAAACTAAAACCCGACTAACTACTGAGAAATCACTCTAAAAAGTATGAAACAAGAAAAATATTTTATTAACTTATAAATGCATGTATGATCTGAATTTTTATTTCGATGGATGCATGCTATTAATAGGTATTGGATTGGATAGGACCGCTGTTGTCTTGGTTGCACATGACATATTTTTTAAACATGAAACTATTGGATTCTTTTTTGATAAATAGGTATTCAAACTTTGTAATAATTGTGTAATATAGCTAAAAACAAAAAATATCTATAGAAATAAGTAATTTTTGTTCCGATAACTTTGATAGTAGATATATTATTGATGAACGTGATAGCGGATTTTTTTAAAGTTTGAAGGTTATATATTGTTGGAAAATGAAATGGAAATAAAACAGCAGATTACAAAAATAAATTATCTTAAATTATTTTAATAGTGTTTTCATGAAGCTGAAGTTTGTATATGTACTAAAATAGGCACATATTAAAGATCTAAACCTAAAGAGTCATCGCAAACGAGCGCGATAGCTGTGCACTCACCCTGGCGCCTTAAAATACAATATTAGCGCCGATACATCGAAACAGTAATTAGCATATCGTGAATCACATAGCAACAACTCTTTTAATTAAAGCCTTTCAAAAATTAAATGTATTATAAGGTATCGCAAATTATTTAATTCACAGAAACCAAATTAAACACGCATCAATTGAGTTATTTGCATATTCAACAAAAGAGCAAATTACATTATCGTTGAGGTTGTTAAAAAAAAACAGTCGTCGTGTACAGTCACAACTATTATTTAATCTATGGTCGTTTTACGACGCGCCAAGGAAAACATTTCTAAAGAATTTAGTTTCAGTGGTTTCGCCTGTCGGCGTTTAATTGTTTAGAATTTAGTGGGCCTCACTTTTGACCGGACTCTAATAAACTTGAAATTCTAACACGGTCTGTTTTGTCATTGCTCTACTGTTATATTGTACTGATTTCATACTATGACAGATGCGAATACGCACCGCTAAACATTGTCACAACTGAAATAAAGTCATACACGTTTTTAGATTTCAAGTGGTAATTGTTGAAAATAATTTTGGCTCCTCTATCATCGTTCGAATTTTATTGTGGTAAATTAATACAATCACATGGGAGTGTATAGATTAATTACCTACTCTATGATAGGTACTATCAATAATTATGGTTTTAAAAAAAACTGGCTTCAAAATACGCAATTCATTTAGGTACTTGGATGCCATTTTTCCCGTAATTTTGTTATAAAAACTAAAGTACTGAATCGATTTTAATGAAATTTATATGGGAAAACAAAAAAAGAATCGTCAAAAACAATTCAAAAACGAGTTAAAAAAAATCATAATTAGCGATTACTCCACCATTTATGAATTTTTTTAAAACTCTAAATTTAAAGATAATTTTCGTCGAAAATATGATAGAGGTAAAAAATACGAGTATAATAATATATAAAATAACTTGTATTATGAGACGAAATTGGCAGGTGACGTTATCTCATTCTGATGCTCCCACACAGAAGTACCTTATCTTACTCACTGTGTGTGAGCATCAGCCAATAAACAAGTTTTATAAGTAATAACCATTTCATATCAATAGCCGATTTGTCAAATTCCATACTGTACAATATTTCCATCATCTATCCGTATACCAAAAATCTGTATTTTTTATTTTATTTTATGTAAAGGGCCTCTCAGTGTTGGCTTCGGTTCCACTAATGCCCATCAAAGGACCGGGCTGCGATGCGACCCGAGATTTAAGTTAAATAAAATAATAAATATTTTATAAAAGTTCTGTGTGAATAAAAGTATACTTCATGCACAGAAGAATAATTCCTTTAAATTACTCTACTACTGGGCATGAACCTACGAAGACCACCATGTTGAGCAAGTATGAGTATATAGATAGATTTCACACATTTTTGAGATTTTTTTTACAAACTTTTTTAAATGTTAGTACAGCAGCAGCTCGTCGATATATATAGAAGATAACTATTTTATCTAGATTTGAAAATAACAATATTGTAGTTCTCAGGAAACACCGCTGTTAAGCAAATTCGAGAAAAAATATTAGTAAAGAAATCCTCCCTATGTTTTTTCACCATTTAAAGTGATCAACAAGATTGTAATAAATAATACGCCTTTAAATTTGATAAAAAAAGTGTGTTTTGAGATATATAAGCTCAAACTTCTAAATCGGAATTTAAATGGCCTGCCTGTTGTTAAAGCTTGAGTCGGTTAGCAAAATTAGCATTAGCGATTTCGAAATTTAATTTGAAATAATAATTTTAATTTTGAAATCGTAAAAATGATAACAACAAAAACTGAGTAAAATAACAAATTAATTAAACATTTTATTCTACGACGATGACATATTTAGGCCTTAGCTACAAAATAATGTAGATAAATGTTTTTGGTTGAACCTCATAAATCATAATGACAACATTTGTTAGCTCTAAGTGAAAGCGATTTTGTAGGGAAATCGGGTGTTAGAGATAGGCTAATAACAGATGACTTGAATGACTCCTTCACATAAATCTAGATTTTTCATTTTTTTGTTATTTTTTTTAATTCAAAGTAGGATAAAATATTGCAAGATTGTTTATAGTGATATGACTTTCTTGCAGAGTCTGCCTGGAAAAGAACTACTTACAACGTATTTATTTATTCAAGGAGTATGGTTTCAGCTATTTTTATAGTGGCTAGTGGCCGCGATGTATGAATTAAAATATTAATTAAAAAACAATTATTAGATATAGTCTAAAAAGTGAAATAACCAAAAAGTAAGTAAGTAAGTGAATAATAAAAAGTTTATAAACGCGAGCATAATAAGCCGCGCCATACCTCTACATAGCAAGCATATCACCGTTCTGGATCCTGCGATACAGGATTTTCCTAGTGCAGGACCTTCAATCAATCTGTTAAACTTCTTGCTAAGGAGAACACAATGTTTATAAGTTGAAATAAGTCACGAAACAATTTTTTGTAGTTTGTAACAATATCGTAACATGTAAATTCTTTAGAACTAAGGTTATTTGTAAACATGTTTTGGTAATAAATATTTTTGTATTTTGTATTGTATTAACCGCCTTCTGTTTCATTTATTTAGATGGCATATTTTTTAATTTAATTTTATAATCCAAACTAATGGATTGATTTTCTATAGGACCAATCTAAAGAATATCCTCTTAAATAAATATTATAAATCCGGCAAAGTAGACTCAAACACATAATATTTTGGGCCCTGGCCTTTTTTATCGAACGGTAAGAAGTACGAAGAAAAAGCGACATTGTTTTATTGTGGGTATTCTATAATCTCTAACGAAACGCTTTAGCTGCACTTTTATTGTACTTCATGGTTCACGAATGTGTCTTTCCGAATAAATCTATTGATATAATCTGGGTGTCTTCAAATCGCGAATGAATAGGTACCTTCTAGCGCAAGCACGCTCCATCGTACATGGCAATGCGAGTTGTTAATCAGTCAAGCGCAAGCCTATTTTCGAATGAAAAATACATATAGCTTGTGTAATTTATTAAAAAATATATAAATGAATATAACAGACTTCCACAAAAAAAAACATTCTTTCGGTAATTTGGTATGTTTACTTGCAAATAAGCATATATACAAGCAGTTGCAAACGAACATTAGCTAGCCAATTTATAAAACACGCCATGCGTGACCTACTCCAAAATTGGCAAATCCTTGCACCTCTATACTTAACAAGGTGTATGCGGGTGAAAGTAAAAGATTCATGCTAGATTACAACGAAATTGATCATTTCAATGGGCTTTCCTGCCAAAATGACTGTAATTTAGATGAAACTAAACTGATGTCGAAGATCAACAATGCCAGGTGATTTAAGTTACCAACATAGTAATACCTAAACATTTATTATATGCCTATCTAATCTAATACCTTTAAAGCAGCAATTTTTATATATATATTTATATATAATCTGAATCTCGGAAAGGGTTCCAACGATTTTAGTGAAATTTGGTTTGTAAGTAGATTAGGGGACGATAAATCGATATTGCTAGGTTTCATTTTTAGTGAACCCGGGTTTGCTCGTATTTTTAGTCATAAAAAAATCGAGTGGAGCTATGCCAGGTACTGCATAATGTAAACAAGTATGTATATTAAAAGAAAAATAAAATGCCTGACTACAGAAAAGCAGTTTTTGCAATATAACTTATTATACTTATATATGCTTGATACGTTGTTGAGTAAACGTTTTGTTTTTGTGAGAAAGTATCCGTAAAATTACTATAACATGTTAAAAATGCGTATTCTTGAGAATAATTTTAGTAAAATCACTTGTTTATTACGAAAAAGTTAGTTGGAAGTTACGAAAAAACGCATGTTTTTTATTTTTTGCGAGAAATGTATTATTATTATTACAAAAAATATAGTCTACAACACACAGGGAGTGAAGTCAGGGACGAATTTAACAACACCTTGCACATCAAAATCGGTCAAGCCGTTTAGGCTAGGCTGTCTTAAAGAAACATACATATATACTTATACACCCACAAACATACATACATAGATAAATTCGAAAAACATAACCCTCCTTACGCTGTCGGGTAAAAATAGTACGTAGTGTGCAAAAAGTTCAACGTTCTTTTAGTACTGAAATTAATTACACTTTCTTGTAAGGTTTATCTACCTACGTGCCAACAGAAAGGTCAAGCACATTTTACAAGGGTCATTTCACTTTATTGGTGTCAACAAATTGAGTTTTTGTGGTATTAAACCCTTTTCAGAATCTTTATGAAATGGAAAGGATTTCATAAGATCCTGTACAAAAAACAAAATTACCAAAAATCATTCGTAATAATATTTCTCTGGAATACTCGACTGTTTCTTTCCATTTCAGTTTGTTCCTGATCTTTGGTCAGACATTCGTCAGTCGTGGCAGGACTTTGACATATCAAGCGAGCAGCAACCATACGACGACCCTAATTTCATGCATGTTTGTGTTATATATGTCACAGTTAAGACCCGTTTTTAGATATAACGCGTTTTCCCTAGTTAGAACTAGTTTTCACTAAATGCCTTGTTGAAACTAGAATTAACTAACACTAGAACTAACCTATGTTAGGTTAGGGTTTTTTTTTTTTTTTTGGAGGAGGGGAGTATAGAAACAGAGAGCTAATGGGTTACTCACACACTGTTTCCCTTGGATAAGGATAGGATGATGAGGTTAGGTTAGTAACAACTAGTTTTAACTGAAAATCAAAAATATTAGTGGTAAATTCTAGTTTTCACTAGTTAATTCTAGTTTCAACAAAGGCATTTAGTGAAAACTAGTTCTAACTAGGGAAAACGCGTTATATCTAAAAACGGGTTTTAACTGTAACATATATATACATACGTTAACTTGCGTACATGTCACAGAATAGTGCGCCGTTGTATGAAGAATCCGACGTGACGTGTGGTATAAACACAACATGTGGTACAGAAGAATCAGTCCTAAATCATTTTTAGGGTTCCGTACCTCAATAGGAAAAAACGGAACCCTTATAGGTTTACTTTATTGTCCGTCTGTCCGTCTGTCCGACCGTCGGGTGTCAAGACCTTTATCTCGGGAACGCGTGAAGGTAACGAGTTGAAATTAAAACCATATATGCAGATCCATAGTATCTTGCTGCAGAAAGAAAAATAAAGTTTCTACGTTTTCGAGTAGCCACTCTGTCCTGTACAAGCTGCCTTGCGCTTTATTCCATCGTTGCTAGAGTCACTAGTTCATTAAAAAAAAACCGGACAAGGCGAGTCAGACTCGCCCACCGAGGGTTCCGTATAAGCTAGTAGATAAAAGGGTTTTTTTTAAATAATTTTTTATTATTATTTTCCTTCATAAATCGAAAAATATACATCATAAAAATATTTAAAAACCTGTTTTATATGTGTACTCTAACACAATGTTTCTTGCCAAATTTCAGAGTTCTAGGTCAACGGGAAGTACCCCATAGGTTTTGATTCCTCTGTGAGTGTCGAAATCTGCGTTTTTACGACATATTCGGCTGTAACTTTTTTTTACGAAAACTGAGAAATTTTATTTTTCTTTTTGCAGCAAGATACTATGGATCTGCGTATACGGTTTTAATTTCAACTCGATACCTTCACGCGTTCCCGAGATAAAGGTCTTGACACCCGGACGGACGGACAGACGGACAGACGGACAGACAGACGGACAACAAAGTGATCCTATAAGGGTTCCGTTTTTTTCTTTTGAGGTACGGAACCCTAATAACCGGACAAGTGCAAGTCAGACTCACCCACAGAGGGTTCCGTACAAACTAGTAGATAAAAGGGGGAAATTATATATTTTCCTTCATAAACCGAAAAATATACATTGAAAAATATTTAAAAACCTGTTTTAGCTTGTGCTAATAAAGCTCTTTCATATGATACCCCATATGATACGGTTAAAGCACTATACAATTTGGACCCTCCTTCCCTGCATAAAGACCCAATTATTTGTGATTAAATGAAAAATTTACAGTTTTCGGTTTTTTTCCTTTGTATGTACTATATGACAATGCTTCTAGCCAAATTTCACAGTCAAATTTCAGGTCAACGGGAATCACCCCATAGGTTTTGATTCCCTTGCGAGTATCGAAATATGCGTTTTTGCGATATAAGTATTCGGCTGTAACTTTTTTTTATGAAAACGGAGAAGTTTGATTTTTTCTCTCTGCAGCAATGGACTGTGGATCTGCAAATACAGTTCTAATTTCAACTCGATACCTTCACACGTTCCCGAGATACAGGTCTTGACAGACGGACGGACGGACTGACGGACAACAAAGTGATAAGTGTTCCGTTTTTTTCTTTTGAGGTACGGAACCCTAAAAATAGATGTGATAGACCTATAGTCTTTTTAATCAATAATAATAAATAAGGTAGATATTTTCGCGCTATATACTTATAGTTCCAAACGAAGCAAAGCTCATACTCACAGACTTAATACTAGGAAATCTGTGCTCATACTATGGGAATAATATTATAATTTACTGTTATAGGTACTTTTTTATATAAATATACTATCTATATTTACAAGAGTTAGCGCGTTACTACAATCATAACTCAAAAAACCGACAACAAAGATTCTTTGGACCGGGTTATATCTAAATCGATTTGGGCAAGGCCGGCATGATTGATGGCAAGCCATTTTACTTAGTCTTCTACGCCTACATTGAAATCTGTTGAATTCGCGTCCGTTCCTAATTATACTGACATATATACCGCTGATTTTTCTATTTTGTCCGGTTTTTACTTTTATCTCGGCAAGACGATCTGGGTGCGCATGGAGCGGAGTCACGCAAATACGCTCTAAAAAGTATTTTTCAGTAGTAAAAGCTTGCTCTTGACCGTCTAATGACCTGATGTTTACCGACGAAATGGTTAATTTAGAAATACCCTTGTTTGGAGAAATGTATTTACTCGTGGTTTAAAGATACCCTTCAGCTTATACATATTGCGGAAGATTCTCTTGATTGCTCATTCCACAATTTTAAGGTTAGTTTATAAGTAGTAAAAGTGGAATCAAAGCGCTTATTTCGGAGTTTTTGATTATCCGGAGTTTTAGTCAGACGGTATATCTACCTATTACGATTGAAATCGAACATCTTAGAACTAATGACGGGTAATTTATTGGCGCGTTTGACCACATCCTTCCTAACGTAAACTAGTAACGTCGGGGTCTAAAATATAACAAATTAACCTAAAAACATGAAATTAGAGATAGTCAAGATTATTTATCAGGTAAATGGTTAAATAACCAAATAATTACGATCAATGCATTTGGAATACAAAAAAAAAACAATCCCTTAGTTAAAATCTCAATCTTTATTAAAAAAAATACAATTAAAACGTAAGTTCAAGCAACTTATTGAATGTGATATTTAAACTTGTTTCTCAGGGATTATTAACTGGAGCGAGTGTTAGCGTAAGACGACGTCGACATGCAAATATTAAAATAAATGAACGATAAAATAGTCAAGTACACGAATACAAAGTGCTCAGCGAAAAAGGTGGTCATACTTGCTTAGACCGGTGAGGAGAGACAATCAGAACAACTAATTGGTCCCTTGTTGAAGAGACCCGAAACCGGGAAACTTACGAGAACTTTACGGGACCTGTAGTAAAAGTGTAAATTGAGGAACAATTAGATACGTCGTCCGGTTGAATGATGGGTGGACGATATTGTATATTGCGTGTCACCTGGACTCGACTGGCACAGGAAAGGCAAATGGCAGGATAAGAGAGGCCTATATCCAGCAGTGAGATAGAGTGGATGATGATGATGAGTATCAATTATTTGTCAACATCAAATAGATCTTGTCATTGTATATGTTGTACGGCATCCCCGAAATTGGAAATTTTAATTGGGAATTCGTGGCGTTCTAATTTTTAATTTTTTAATTCTAAAAATTGGTACCAAATTTTTGTTAAAGTAGATCATCAAAACTTGTGATAGGTTAGTTTCAGCTAAATAACTCACAAAAATATTACTGTAAGGATCTACTTCTCTTCTAAAACACGGAATATATACTAGCAATTCAGATATTATAAAACCGGCTACAGTCAGTTTCTACATTGCTTTTCCATATCATAATTGCATAGTAAATGTGTGTTATTATGTAAATTTTGTTTTTCAGATTTTAAGTTATTTATGTCTGTTGAGTGACGACCTTCTGAATTGTTTTAAGATTGTCTACTCTTTCTATGTACTTAATAATATAACTGCTAGTGCTTCTGTATTGACGAAGGATAAGTATACGAATACTTTAAGTTTAACACTGTTTGTTTACCTACAGGGCACATAAGTGAACTTCGAGATAATTAATACATTCAATCTAAAAACTTAAAATGTCGATTGTTTGTACAATGTAGTAACAAAAACCAACGTAGAAGAGCAATTTGAAGACATTTTAGTTAGAAAAAGGTCAATTCCGAGTTCAATTCATTCACTACTAACTAGCATGAATAAAAACACAAATGAAAGTATGAAAGTAGAACAAGAAAAGACGCGTGTCAAGATCGTCGCAAGAACTTTACTAGTATGCGAACCAACATTACCCGCGTTACGCCCACTCATTTTTTTATGTAGAAATAGGTTTGCGCTTGACCGCCAACTCGCCTGATGTTAAGCGACTTTGCAGTCTACGACGGAGCGCGCTTACCTAGAAGAAACCAATTCAATCGCAATTTAAAGACACCCAAAATCTGTCGTGAAAGGAAGATTGATTCAGGGATTCTGATTCTGAAAATTCTGATTCAGGAAGCGTTTTCCACAATCTAGCAGTCCGCACGATGAAAGATAAATTTATTAACTAGGTATGAACGTAAGTAATAAACGTATCTGTCCACATACTACCTAATATAATAAATATATGCACAGAATTCGCCCTATTTACATAAGACCAATATATGTTTGTATTTTATGGTACGATGCGTAAGAATTTTTATCAGAAAAATATAGCCTGTGACAATAAAAACTGGGCCTAACTCCACCGTCTTCCATTTTAGGCACTCTATAAACTTTTACATCAATATCGTAGATACACAAATATTAACCGGACGAGCCCGGGGTTCCAGCAACGTTCGGTCACGTGGTCGCCCACATGACCTGTTCCACGTAGATCGCGGTCGCACAGTAGCACGTTCTATGTCGCCTCTGAATCGTGCCCGTCGCCACTTAAACGCACTCCTTGCTGCCAACCCTGATTGTGACATTTTTTGATAACTGGAAGACTATTTTAAGTACCTCCTTGACTTACTGTGAAAATTTTATGGATCAATAGGACAGGTGTAAAAAGCCTGACGATTCATTAGATTTTGACGGTTACCTCTGAGTTTATTGACTTGGTACTCTGAGTACTTACCCGAACGGTATATTTTACTTTGTTTGATATATCTTTTTTTTTGTATTGACATGCTAGGCGTATTGCCCATTTGTCATTTTTATAATGACATTTTAAATGATATTGTATTTATTTAGTGAATATTACTTAATGTTAAGACATGAATTGTTTAAGAATAATTTTTGAATAAGTATTGTGAGATAATTGTAATTGGTCTTTTTCCGTTTTTATCTCAATACACGAATATGAATATGAGTATGAACACTTTAATTATGTTTTTATAGGAATATAAATGTTTTTGTACATCACACATGTGACAATTATGTCAATGTATCGTTTTTGTTTTTTTAAATATTTTTCAAATTATTTTTCTCGTCTTATAATATCATGTCTCTGAATATACGTCTCTCGTCCATATGTAAATCCAATTTCAGTGAATATACTTTTCTGAACCAAATGTGTATTTGCGCAGAATTTGTATTAAAATTCGATAACATTGGATACTATTGCTTAGAGCCATAACTAAATGGCATGCGTGCATGGGTTGTTGCCGGATTGAATCCGTTGGTCTTTTAAACAGCTAGGCAAAGTGAGACGCCTAGCCAGATCGATAGGCATTGAATAATCTTCCGCCAACAGGTCAAACTGTCGTTAGGTATTTGATAAAATTTCAGTGATAAAAACGGAGTAATTACAATATTTTTTATTACAAATGGCTAGCCAATTGCACAGGGCTAATGGACTAATTTTCAATTAGCCAGCTTGTTGAAAATGTGGTATAGAAAATCAACTGAAAGCCAGCGGGCTAGTCAAGCCGTGCGATAAATGAATGATTTTTATTTTTTTTAGATTTGCTCTTGACCGTCAACTCGCCTGATGTTAAGTGACGGTGCAATTTACGTTAGAGCGCGCTTAGCTAGAAGAAACTAATTCACTCGCGATTTAAAGACACCCAGATTACCTATATCTATCGGGAAAGACCTACTCAGGAAGCGTATTCCATAATCTAGCAGTCCTCGCGATGAAAGTGGAATTAAAGCGTTTCTTCCCGGTTTTTGTAATATCTTCCATGAAACGGTGACGCTTGTTCGTGTTTCTGACTCTCCGATAGTAAAAAGGCGCATCTATTCAGCACCGAATTATTGTACATTTAGATTAATTTAAAATTTTTGTTTATTTGACATAATAATTAAAACTTTTTGTAGCGTAAATGACTTATATTATCATGGTATGTATCTTTAGTTTATTTAATAATCATAGATTGCAATTTTTATTGAGGCTTGCCAAGCAGAGCCGGGAAAACCTATCTACGTATCGTTCATCATTGTTGATAGATCTACAACTGGCCACCAACTCGCCTGATGCTAAGCAACGGCGTGGCCGAGGATGGAGTACGTCGATCTATAAGATGTCTATTCACTCTAGCCTTGAAAATTTCAAGAATTTAGCTCTCAGGAAACAAGGATGAAAGGAGATGAGGATGATTCATAATATCACTGTTATATTATCTTATAGGTTTTAGTTTTAAATTAATAAAATTTTAGTTAAAGAATGATGTAGACGCCTGCTAAAGGTATGCATATGAGAACCTATATTAGAGATTACCTACTAAGTCAATGTAATATGTAAGTATGCTGTTGGTGTTGGTGTTTCTAAAATAAATAAAGATGACGGCAAAGAATTCTGTTCCTGTGCAGTACACATCAAGAACGTGGACCGATATTGCTGAGTATCGAAATTTGCATTTTGTTTCACCGTTGGATTTTTATGTAAACCTAAACCTTGTTAGAGGTCTTTTTAACACTCATCCGCGGCGTTTGATGTATGAATGAGCGTATGAAATTATATATCCCTTTGTTTTAAATTTAACGCATCGTATCAAGTTTGAGTTTTTGTAAACTGATATTTTTAACCCATTCCACATTTGTACTTTTTAAGGTACATAATCTACCAAGCGAATATGATAGATTGGTATTTTAATTACATTATTTAGGATCGATGTAATCTAGACTAGGATCTCCCTAATATAACTATATAACTCTAATAAAATGTATTTATGCCCAATTCCTTCAAAACGCCAACTGGCTCGTGACAAACTTTGGAGGTAGAGGAATAGATTGATAAATCATTATATATACCCAAGATAAAAAAAAAAACTTTTACATAATAAAACTTCTTATATGACGGTTTTGTTACTTAATTTTACTTTTGTCATCCCTGAACAAAACTATTTTCACACATTCAACAGTAACCGTACAAAATAGAAAATGAATTCAATAAGTTACTCGTATATGAAGGCAATTTGAAGAAAATCACGTCAAACTTTTCACGGGACCCGAGTTGCACTGAAGCGAAAATAAACTTGATAGGGCTATAACCGCTCTCTATTGAAGAGCCTTCTGGGAACACCTTCCGGCTTGAGCCTTCTCAATGGTTTGTCGCCATTCTTGCGGCCGGGCCTTGAGATAATTATATCAAGTAAGTAGAATAGAACAGATGGTGATATTGATATGGGTTATACTTATAAATTATTATAAGTAGTAAAAATGTAAATGTCTTCTCTAACGTTTATAGGGTATTTCCCCCAAAAAGAGGGAAGTCTGCTGTAACTCCATTTATTGACTGGTTTTATTGGTAATTGGCAAGAAACGTTTGATACTGAATTTTGGAAAAACTATTAATATATAACTATTAAATATTATGAACAAAATCGGTCAAGAGATTGTTTAGACAAAATATTGTGAAAAGAAAAGTTTGCTACGACCATGCTACGAGGCCATTCATTGATCGATTTTGATAATATTTGGCAGAAATATTTGATACTTAATTATTTTTTTATATAAGCAGTAGACCTCGCGAGCACAGAGTTTTTGTACATCAACAAGTATGGTTGCAAAAATTTGTGCTTGAGCGGTCTATTGTTTTTAGAACTGCTAATCATTATATGTTAAAAACCTTACATAAATGAAAAAAATGGCTGTCTGCAAAGTCGGTTTACGGACGATAATTTTACGTGATAACAATGCGTCACAAGCCGTACGCTTAGGCCAATCGTGCCTCTCTATCGCTTGTTGGACGCTCAGCTCAGGCGGAACGTGACACTTTTTCATGCGTGCATCTGGCGTTGATCGGTTTATAAGACGTTATCACGTCAAAAAGCCCGATTTAAGCTCGACATTTAATTTTAAGATTTTTTATAGAATTATTAAACACGTAGTTAAAATCGATAAACCATTTTTAACTAACAAGATTATCAGATAACATATACGTTCATGGACAATGAAGCTTAAGCCAAAGCTATCAAACAAAACTACGATAACGTAACTTAACCAAAAACACCATCGATATTGTCAACAAAATGTCATTGAGTTTAATATCAGATAACCGAAGCACAACAAAAAAAAAATGTAGTTATGATATTAGACATAACCAGTATTTTTTCAATCTAGAAGACTTTTGTAAACAGAATATTCAAAACAATCTAAAAAGCAAAATGAAAATCACTGGTTCATATTACCCAATTTTTGATTTCGCATGTCGAGTATCATTATAAGATTAATTTTGATAAAACCGAATGACGTCATTCAAATGCGTCAATAAGTATGCCCGAATGGTTTACGTTTTGTAACAAAAAAGACAAGAAACTTTTATAAATTCACTTATTTGGAGTTTTGGTTGTAAAACGAAAAATCTGTCATGTCAATGTATCATTAAGTTAATAAATAACTGAACAGAAATGAAGAGATACGTAGACGTACAAAAGTCACAGATATAGCACAGCGGATTAGTAAGTTGAAGTGGCAGTGGGCAGGGCACATAGCACGTAGAACTGATGGCCGATGGGGCCGAAAGCTTCTCGAGTGGAGACCACGTACCGGCAAGCGCAGCGTAGGAAGACCAGCCACGAGATGGACAGATACAAGTGGCGGGAAGACGCTGGATGCAAGCCGCTTCCAATCGGTCATTTTGGAAATCCATGGGGGAGGCCTATGTCCAGCAGTGGACTTCTTATGGCTGAGATGATGATGATGAAATAACTATTACTAATATAATAATTTAAACGGAAATAAATTACTCACAGTGGATCATCTAAATAAATGGCCATTGGTATTTGCGTACAGGTTGTATTTTCGTTTTCAATTAATGTTGACGTAATATTAATAAATATTGGTATGCAAGTTTCATAATTTTAAAGATTTTTCGTTGTTGTCGGCGGTTTTTTTCCACATTTGTACAGTTTTTAAGTGCTCCCACACCGTAAGCATTAGCTTATAATTACATTCGTTATAGATTCGAGCTTTAATCAGTGAGGGAAAAGAATCGAACATTAGATACAGTGTGCAACCGGCAATCTATAATATTTTGATACAACATAATCTGTAACAACAATATTGTTTCTTTTTTTGTAATGTTGTTATTTTTACGTAAATAACAATATCGAATCATATATAATAAGATACCTATAAGTCTTAGAAATCTGACAACTAATTTATTTAAAAAGAAATTTAAAGCCTTGCTGGTTGAAAAATGCTACTATAAGATTAAAGATTATAGACGATCGTTTCTTATGAACAAAATATTTTAATGTTTAGAAATTTTATTGACACAATTAATAAAAATAAAAATAAAAAATAATTTTATATAATTGTATTATGACATGTTTAAATTGACATTTGATAATTAGGTATTTATGTTAGTAGTTTTAAAGATCGATAGCGCCCTCTGATTTGCACGCCTCCTCAGGCATAACATGAAGCACATTAAAATTAAGAACACCAAAAGCATGTTATCACTCATGTTTAACGCAAATAAATTTACTTTGACTTTGACTTTGAATCAATATTGCCGCGCTCAGCACAACGACCGTTGGTCTGGTATTGTGGAATTAATTAAACCAAATGCTCAAAATCGAATTTAAATGTTACAGTAAAGGGGAATGAACGACAGTCAGGGACGCAGCACTTAACGTAATGCTATTCGAATCACAAGTTACATTACAGGCGAATTCTGCCGGTGAGATAGCACCTTAAGAGTTATTAACAGTTTCATTGCTAATAATTATTAGAATAGAAACTGTTAAATAACTCTTAAGGTGCTAAGGTGCTAAATTATAGTTTAAAACTGAAAAAAACTCGGTAACTCCCATTAGTTCTATAGAACTGTGACGTCATAGAACTGTTGATTTTTTTTAATCCTTTTAGTTCTATGGTAGAACTATTAAAACGAAATCTCTCTCATTTGTTCTATAGAACTAATAATACATGGTAATTTACATTAGTTCCATAGAACTGTTGCCACATAGTGACTTCAAAATGCGCAATATACGCACATATGCAACTTGCTGTTTTCGTTTTTCTACAGACACCTTTTTCTACTGATGATATTTTTACCAGTTATTTTGCTATACAAACCAAAGTACTGCATGCATTTGGATAAAAATTATATGAAACCACCCCTGAAGTATGATCTACCAAATGCAAAAAGAATTATCAGAATCAATGCACAATTGGCTGAGTAGGTAATCGGTGAACAAACATACAAAAAAAAACGAATTGATAACCTCCTTCTTTTTGGAAGTCGGTTAAAAATATAGTAAAAAGGTCGCCTAAAAGACGAACTATTCAAAATTGGGGAAAGAAGGATCTAAACACGTCTAATATAAAAGTAGTTAAAAAAAATTGACCGACTTCAAACTGGAAAGAGAGAAATAACACGAAGAAAATCAATACTGGGCGTCTACCTAAGTAGGTACGTAAACCAACTACTTTTGATGTCTGTGTCAGGACCTAAACTGTCGATTGTCATCAACTAAGTCCTATACAGACACTGACCTCAGAAGTAGTTGGTGTAGACACTGCTCTGCAGTTGCGATGAACGAAGTGAGTGTTCAAAAGCCCATATCTTGAAAACTACTGAACCGATTTTATAAAACTTACATAGACTTCTAAGTTAAAAGATAATTTATACAATAAAAAAAGAATTTTTGAAACACGACTTCTAGTTTCTGTGTAATGCGTGGGCAAACATACTAACATACATACACTTTTGAAAACTGTGCAGTTCTGACAATATTACAAACATACAGGTCGAATTGAGAACCTCCTTTTTTTTGAAGTCAGTTAAAAATGATAAAATACATTCTACTTCTCGTAGCTATGTCAATATTACAACATTATCTGTGCAGTGCAGTGGAATGAACCTTGAAGGAGCTATATTGAAGCTACTTTATTGGATTTCACAATATTCTCCTAACATTTTTATCATATTTCTAACGATATTGGTAAAAAAATATCGTAATTAAATGGGTAATGGACTAATTTCATCATTTTCCCAGCATACTTTATCATTTTTTTTTTACTAAAGTATAAAACTCAATTTGTATCACACTTTTAACATGTAGAGTCATCAATATCGTTAATTTTTTTAAGGTTTGTGGAATTAGTATAGATGTATGTCTAAATAAACTAGCTACGTCTCGGGGTTTCAACCACGTAGATATTGAAGGTAAATGGTGTAAAATAATAGGTATCCTATGTTCGTTTCGAAGTTCACATCTATCTCTGTACCAAATTTCACAATAATCACAATAATTTGTTTAGTTGATTAGTTGACAGAGAAACAGAGTTACTTTCGCTTTTATAATATTTTTAATAGTTAGGAAACTAGGATTACTCAGAAATTTAGGATACGCATGCTATTTAAAAAAAAACGACCAAGTGCGAGTCAGACTCGCGCACGAAGAGTTCCGTACTATTATCTATAAAAATAGCAAAAAAATCACGTTTGTTGAAATAAAATTAATATTAATTATTAATATTAATAATTAATATTAATAAATATTAATTTTATTTCATTTGAATAATTTATTTTTAAAGTTAATAAGATAACTCAATATTCAGTGAATATTTTAACCGTCTACCTGTTTCCGTTATCAATATCGAGCAAAAATGAGCAAAAAAAATCACGTTTGTTGTATGGGAGCCCCCTTAAATATTTATTTTATTCTGTTTTTTTAGAATTTATTGTTATAGCGGCAACAGAAATACATCATCTGTGAAAATTTCAACTCTCTAACTATCACGGTTCATGAGATACAGCCTGGTGATAGACGGACGGACGGACGAACAGACAGCGCAGTCTCAGTAATAGGGTCCCGTTTTTACCTTTTGGGTACGGAACCCCAAAAAACAGACAGAGAAACAGAGTTACTTTCGCTTTTATAATATTTTTGATAGTTAGGAAATTAAGATTACTTAGAAAGTTAGGATACGCATGCTATTAAACATGTGCTTACTTAAAAAAACTTTTTAAGTTAAACGGTTTTATTGAAAAGAAAGATAATGATGTAAGTAATGTATTTACTGTATTTTACTAAAAAAAGCCCTTTCATTTGATACCCATATTGTGGGGGTTGTGTTAAAATATAAAATCCGCCATTTTGTGGCGGCGGCCATCTTGGATTTACAATATTACAGAATATACTAAATGGTATTGTCATCAGGACTAAAGGTGTATACAAAATTTCAGATCGATCCGTCAACTGCAAGAGGGTAACATACGAAATACGAAAATTTTATTACATTACGAAATAAGTAAACAAACCCAAACAAACAAATAAACAAACAGGTCAAGCTAAATAAAACCGTTAAAAAAATCGCAAAGATGAACAGTGAGTAAGATTCTATTGCAGGTACTCTTTCACATCTTTTACAATGATTTGGAACCAATCAGGAAACCTCACAAAAGTCGTTTGTTACATCTATAAAGTTCATTGATCTTCAACAACAACACATACGTTGTTGTTAAGAAGCAGACCATGTTTTTGACCCGACTGCGTAAGAAGGAGGTTTATCGAGTGTTTGTATGTGTGTGGGTATGTATGTAAGTTTCTATATGACAGCTTACAGCCTAAACGGCTTGACCTATTTTGATGTTTAAGGTGTCGTTAGATTTGTCTTCACTTCCAGAGTATCGTAGGCTGTATGTTTTGTAATAATAATAATACATCTCTCGTAAAAATAAATTAAATGCGTTTTTTTCGTAACCTCCAGTGAACTTTTTCGTGGCAAACAAGTGATTTTACTAGAATTATTCAAAAGAATGTGCATTTATAATCTTTTACAGCGATTTTACGCATTCTTTCTCACAAAAAAGTATACTCAACAGTGTATTAAGCGTAACAAAATCGTAAGTTAGATTGAAAAAACTGCTTTTTTGCAGTCGGGGTTGCATTTTGTTTTTCTTTTAATATAGATACTCGTTTGATGAATATAAAGTTAATCTATAATTTCTGATATATTTCGATATTATATGATCAGCTCAGCGTAGGAAATAAATACCATTTCGGAGTTAATTTTATTTCTGTTGGGGCCTAGACTCCGAAATTGTATTTATTTCCTACGCTAAATAAATACAATTTCGGAGTTAGTTTTATGTATTGTCTGCCTAGACCACGAATAGAACGATTTACTATGGGTATATTCTACAGGAAATTATTATTATCTTAGGACTACAAGCGAAGGGCAGTGTATCCCCAAGACCCTTTCGTGGGTGTTGTTTTTAGATATTGTATTATATATCTACATAGCTTTCGTAGTCATCTCACGAAAACACATTTTCTTTTTTTTTGTGTTCCGTAAAAAAAATACAAATAATACAACTTATTTCTGTTAACCACAACATCTCTCTGTCATCTCTTCTGTTGTCTTATTTGTGTTATTTCTGTTTGTTGTTCTGTGTGTGTCTTATTTCTGTATAAGACAAATTAAATGAATGTTTTCAGAAAATATTAAGTTTTATGCTCAGACTTGAGCACAAAATACTTTAATTAATATTTTCATCATAATTATAGTCAATGTGATCAGCTGTTCAGTTTTTTTTAAGTGAAAACTTCTTCAGCGGCTTTGGGCATTTTTGCATGGGATGGTTAAAAAATGTTAAGCTCGCGTCAATCAATTTAACTCGATTGAAGTAGGCAGGAATAAATTTTTAGAATTAATTTAAATACTTGCTCGAGTTTTCTGGTTTTTCATTGAAACATCTAATATTTCTTATCTTTCAGGATTCTTCTATATGTTTACGTATAGAAGAATCCTGAAAGTAGAATATCCAACGATCCAAATATCCAATAGTTTCCAAAAAGTCGCAAGATATAGTATTTTGGTTATATAATGTGTAACGATATATTCGATCTCCTCCAAACTTATAATGCAGGGGAAAACCAGGGAAAACGACAACTAGGAGTCTAGGAAGACGACGTACATCGTGCCTTAAAAATCATATAAAATCCCCTCCGCCGCGTATGTAACCGTAACTAGTTGCGATTACTGCATTCATCCATTTGCTGTTACATTTTTATTCAATAGTCCGTCTGTCCGTCTGTCCATCTGTCTGTCTGTCCGTCCGTCCGGGTGTCAAGACCTGTATCTCGGGAACGCGTGGAGGTATCGTGTTGAAACTAAAACCATGTACGCAGATCCATAGTTTCTTACTGCAGAAAGAAAAATCAAATTTCTCAGTTTTCGTAAAAACATGTTACAGCCGTATATGTCGTAAAAACGCAAATTTTGACACTGACAAGGGAATCAAAACCTATGGAGTACTTTCCGTTGACGTCCGTTGACGTTCCGTTACTATGAAATTTGGCAAGAAGCATTGTGTTATTAGTACACATAACATAGAAAAAAATCCGAAACACGAAAAATGTCCTTATGCAAGGTCAATATTTTAAAGTAAATTAACCGTATCATTTGGGGTATCATAGGAAAGAGCTTAATTAGCACAAGCTAAAACAGGTTATAAATATTTTTACGATGTATATTTTTCGGTTTATGAAGGAAAATATAAAAAAAAAAAAAAATGATTTGCCCCTTTTATCTACTAGTTTGTACGGAACCCTCGGTGGGCGAGTCTGACTCGCGCTTGTCCAGTTTTTTACTATTGGTAAAGTAATTATTATTACGTTGACCGGATTACTTTATCCAACCCAAAATAAAAAGTATCCGTTGTCAAAAAGAAATAAAATGTTGTACTTACCATTGAAAATTGTAGTTATGTTAAGTTATTTTGCATTAGACCATAAATGTACCAATCAAACATATTTTTACGTAAAATGTATCTTCAAAATACCAATACAATATTTGTACCTAAATTTACTAACTAAACACATTAATAGGTACATAAAAAAGGTGTATGGTTAAACGTTTTTCAAAAGAATTTAACGAGTATTTTTTATTGAGATCTTTTTTTTATCTAGCGCGGCAGCAAATCGTAATTTTGGTATAAAAATAATACCGACATTCTCGGATGTCATAATTTTTGTGGCATTGTCCACGAGATATGAGGCTTCACGCTTTAGAAGCCCTTACAAAAATTTATTGATAAATTATGATGCGAGTTCGATTTAGAAATCCATGATTATTATTAATTTTTTAAGTTCCGTACCTGAAAAGGAAAAAAACGGAACCCTTATAGGATCACTTTGTTGTCCGTCTGTCCGTTTGTCCGAGTGTCAAGACCTTTATCTCGGGAACGCGTGAAGGTATCGCGTTAAAATTAAAACCATATACGCAGATCCATAGTAGGTAACTTGCTGCAGAAAGAAAAATCAAATTCTCACTTTTCGTAAAAAAAAGTTACAGCCGAATGTGGGAACCAAAGCCTATGGGATACTTTCCCTTGACCTAGAACTATGAAATTTGGCAAGAAGCATTGTGTTAGAGTACACATATAGGAAAAAATCTGAAAACAGTTTTTTATTTATTTAATCACAAAAAATAGTGTTTATGCAAGGAATGAGGGAACTATTTTTTAAAATTCTTTTACCGTATCATGTGGGGTATCATATGAAAGCAGGTTTTTAATATTTTTTCGATGTATATTTTTCGATTTATGAAGGAAAATATAAAAAAATATGATGTTCCTTTTATCCCCTTTTATCTACTAGTTTATACGGAACCCTCGGTGGGCGAGTCTGACTCGCACTTGTCCGGTTTGTTTTGACCAGTTCTGTCTAAATTTTTGTTAGTACAGGTCGTATATTTACCCAACTGCTTAAGAAGGAGGGTTTTGTTTTTAGAGTGTATGTCATAGTCTATCAATTTAAAAAAATATACTTAGTTAAGTAAGAAATGAATATTTTAGGCAAATTTCATATAAACTAACTTTCATAGTATCAAATAGAAGACCCTGTTTTAAGTTCACATAAATTATGATTTGCAGTTACGGAACCCTACTTTAGACGTGAAATGACACGCACTTAGCCATTTATTAAAATTCAAAACCACATCTTCAAAGTCCATTATACCATCATCGTTACAAAGTTTCTGTATTATAATTGTAAGTTTTTTTATTTCTACAAAAGTTTTTGTATACATGTATAGCTTGTAGCAAAACCCAAGAAACAATAGTCTGTAAAACAAGAAAGTTCCAAAATACAAATTGGCCTTCTGTCTATCGAGTATTTTTATTAGATTCGATTGCCCGTGGAATTTTTCGGGAACAATAAATTCTATTTGTTGCTTATTTGTCGCAACACTTTGACCTTGACTTATTGGTTATTTTTCTTACGCAATTAGAAAAAAACTACCCTTATTATAAAATTAAAATAACCTAAATCAAACACAAAATAGCAAATTAAATAGTTTAAAAAGTTACAAAAAATAATAAAGGGCTTAAAAACGCAGGCTTCATCCATATGACGTCATCATGTCGAATGTTCTTCAGAAAAATCAAAGTCAAAGTTATTTAATAATAAATATAGATTTACAAGACAAAAATAACGAAACGCGACGGTAGTGGAGGCCCTGAATGCAAAGTTTCGGTGTACGTTGTAAAAAAAAAAAGAAAATTGTTCTTATGTTGTCCCTTAAATAGTAGTAGGAAAGTGTGTGTACCCAGAGCACTCACGCTCGCTTAAAGGCTTCTTCTTGCGGCGGCGTCGTGTGGCGGGTCGCCCTCTTCCCTCAAATATGGTTGAGGAGAGCGATGGCTGGCACATGCGTCAACTCGTAAACGGGTGCTGCTTGCGGGAGCTGGACTGCTCGGCGTACACACGCATGCATGTGCATGTTACTTAAGTATTAACAGTTATTAGTTAAGTATTAACGTCTTCCTCTTGTACTCTAGTTAAAAAAAATGTAAAGTTAGCTAAAAAAAATAAATGTATTAGTTTATAAAAGGCATGGACCCTGGAGTCTGTGGTGCTCGATTTTTTTCAAATAAAAAAAAAAAAAAAAAAAAAAAGACAAAAAAAAAATTTTTATAACAACACTGACATTCCAGTTTTTGGTGGGATCCAGACAATTTAAGCTTCCGCCGTACAAATGACATGTTAACAACAAACCAATTTGTTGTAGGTACATGTACCCAGAGCTAACATTTAAAATACCTGTTACAGAGGATGCAACAGATTGCATCATTCAAATCCCTATTTTACGTACATATATTAACTCACGGATTAATAGATGAAGTAGGTATTATTGTGTCGAGGAGTAACGTCAACACAAACCTCTGCTAGGTTATTTTTTATTAGCCCTGTTTGTACAAACTGTCCCACTGCTGGGCGCGGGCTATCTTCTCATTGTGAAAAGGGTAAGGCCATAGTCTACCACGCTGGCCAAGTGCGGGTTGGCAGACTTCACACATCTTCAAGATCATTAAGAACTCTCAGACATGTAGGTTTCCTCACGATGTTTTCCTTCACCGTTTGAATTTGGCGGCAATCAACGATACGCATATAACTTCGAAAAGACAGAGGTGCGTGCTGTGGGATTCGAACCCAGGACCTGCGGATCGCAAGTCAGACGGACGGACTTTGCGAGGTTTTTGGTGTTACAATATCTAACGTATACTAATGTTTATTTGAGTAATAAAATAAATTAATATGGCGGTAGATGGCGCATATATTTTTTTCACTTCTGATACAAAAAGAGGATATTTAGATATATTTCATTATTGATTGTTATACTTATTATATAGGGAAATAAAATATTATGCTCGTAGCATGTTGCATGCGTGGAATGCCGGCAAGCGCATCTTCATTGTTGAAATTTAAATTTTATTTGAATCGGACAATTATAAAATTACAAAATTGGGTCCTTAATACCTACACAGTATAATATATATGTTTTAAAATTTAAAACATCTGCTCTTCCATTTCTCGGTGTGCGCGGGTTTTAAGCTGTAGGTACGTAGTATGTCAGGCAACCACCCAAGACAAATCCTTTTGTTGATATAAATAGAAGAAAATAAATTAATTGTTCATTAATGACTAATCCGAAAACGTGCTTAGTAAACTTTCCAAATGTCAAGGCAACAGCCAACACTCTCTGTAATAGCTTTTGCTACTCTTTAGCTTAAGTAATTTTCAAGAAACGGTAGGCTGCCGTATAAGAATTAATGGTTCTTTTATGCATATTCATTTCTCTACATAATTAGTGTTGAAAAGATTAATTATCCGTATGCAAATTCAACAAGCTAAATATTTCTCAAGTACAAAATGTTATGAAAGTTTGAAATTTAAAGGGTATTTGCCGCAAGTCTGATCGCGCTAAAGCGACGTAATTAAGCTTTAGAAGAATTTCAACTTTGTTGCTTAGGAAATAAAATTGACATTACATCATAGAATGACGGTAAATTATAAATAGAAAAATACGTAGGTACATGGTTATCTTCTCTTTTCATAACATGTCTATACCAGGACAGCCTTGCACTCCTTAACAAATTTACAATGCCGTACACTGGCGTCCCCGTCTGTGTGCACTAGCCTTTAATCTGGTCGTATGTAGCTTACAGTTATACGCAATTTTTTTATGAGAAATTGTAGAGTCTGATTGGAAAGAGAACTATCGTGGCAACAATTAGGAGCTGACGTCTCTTTTGTATAGCTAGTCAAAATAAATAATGAAATAAGCACAGCAGCGCCCTCATGCAACACTAGTTCTCTTCCCGAATAGGCTTTAACGGAAATTGAAAATTAATTTCGGAATATATTATATTATATACCTATGCTTTAAAAAAACGGCCAATATACACATTTATACGCATTTAATGTAAGATAATTTAGTTTTAACTAACGTTCTAGAAACGAGGTTGGCCACACCACGCTTGTGACAAAGTGACAAAGTACTTCAACACGTATGTGTATTAAAAGAAATACAAAATACCCGACCGCAGAAAAGCAGTTTTTGCAGTCTAACTTACGATTTCTTTAAGTTTGATACTCTGTTGAGTGTACTTTTTTGTGGGCAAGTATGCGTAAAATCGCTGTTAAAGAATATAAATGCGCATTCTCTCAAATAATTGTAGTAAAATCAGTTGTTTATTACATAATAGTTCATTGGAGGTTACGAAAAAAATGCATTTTTTTTTTAATTTTTGCACGAGTTGGTGTTAATATATTATATTTTATTATAACCCTTTATTTCAATACAATCACGAGTCAAGACCGGTCTTTTGGTGGGCATCAGTGGGGCCGAAGCTAACACTGAGAGGCCCTTTTTACATAAAATATAAAAAAAATACAGAAACAAGGTATATGGATAGCAAATATTATTATTATTATTACAAAAAATATAACCAATGATACTCACACTTCAAAATCGGTCAAGCCGTTTAGGCTGTAGGCACTCGTATAGAAACACATACATACATTGGTTATGTATGTGTGTTTCTATATGAGTGCATACATACCTACAAACATATAAATAGGTATACATACACTCGAAAAACATAACTCGCCTTCTTACGCATTGGGGTAAAAATTGACTTGTGTAACACTTTTATGATAATCACAACTTACAATTCATCCTATGATGGAAATTATTGATGTGATCCAAAATAACTTTAATTACTTAATTTCATTTTTAGGGTTCCGTACCCAAAGGAAGGAACGCGTGAAGGTATGGAGTTGAAATTAAAACCATATACGCAGATCCATAGTCTCTTGCTGCAGAAAGAAAAATAAAATTTCTCAGTTTTCGAAAAAATAAGTTACAGCCGAATATGTCGTAAAAAACGCACATTACGGCACTCACAAGGGAATCAAAACCTATGGGGTACTTTCCGTTAACCTAGAACTATTAAATTTGGTAAGAAGAATTGTGTTTATAGTACGCATATGGGAAAAAATCCGAAAACTGGACATTTTTAATTTAATCACATAAAAATAGTGTCTTTATGCAAGGAATGAGGGTCCAAATTTTAAAGTGATTTAACCGTATCATGGGGTATCATATGAAAGAGCTTCATTAGCATAAGCTAAAACAGGGTTTTAAATATTTTTACGATGTATATTTTTCGGATTGTTAAGGAAAATATAAAAAAAATATGATTTCCTCCTTTTAAGTATCTACTAGTTGTACCGAGGATTCCCTCGGTGGGAGAGTTTGACTCGCACTTGTCCGATTTTATTATAGATAATGAATGGCACTTGGCCGGTTTTTTATTTAAAATGATTATGCGAAACAATATTTGCAGTATTAAAACAAACTATTAAAATTTTATTCAATCTGATACTAGAAAAGCTAAAGTAACTTTGTTGCTAGTAGGTACGTTTCTTTTTTCTTTTTTTATTACAATACTACCTAAAAAAATGGCATAGGTACTACTTACTCTGGAAAAGAACATTTCTTACCACTTTTGCCAGAATGAGGATGAATGGTCATGGAGTATCTGCTGCTTGGTTTTATGTTTCTGAGGCAATAGGGATGGGCGTAACAAATAATATATGGTTTGCCGCGAGGCCTTGTAGAATAAACCAGGGATAAATTTACTAGTTTGGCCCACAGACCGAGCATAATAATAATATAACAGATCTCTAGATCTATAGATCTGTTATATTATTATTATGCTCGTAAATTCGGATCGCAACGTAAAATGGGACCGGGCCGGACATATAGATATGTCCGGCCCGGTCCCATTTTACGTTGCAATTCAGTCTCTATTGATTTCCTACATCGGTCAAATAACTTGACTATGAGTATACCTAACTTTTTTTTTACACGAATAATTCCGCGTTTGACCGCCAACTCGCCCGTTGGAAAGCGACGATGCGGTTGGAGATAAAGCACGCACCAGACTTGGTTTTAAATTGTTGATGATTTATTATGATCAAAACAAAAAAAAAAACAAATCGAAAAAGCAATCACGGCAGAATAATTAAAAATTATTATTAAAAATATAGACATTATTTAGCATTGAAATCGAAAGGATTCATTATTTTGAAGAGGAAAAATAAAAATTGACTTTGGTCCCGAGAACATTGAGTTGAATTTAAGTAATTGAAGGAAAGTCGGTCAGAAGTAATCAGAACTTGAAAAACCAATTCTGGTTTATCGGAAACGAATACTCTAGTACCATGTCGGCTTCAAAATACGAAAATATTCTTTAACGCAATAACACAAAAACAAATCTTCCTTTAACAAGACAAAGTGCCATAACTTGCGGAATCCAGAGTGTGCTACTCGAGTTGTCTGGGAAGTTTTTTACAAGGACTGCTTTTATTTGTTGCAATTTTGTCGACAGCGTGAATTCTCGTTTGCAATAGTAACAATGTCGACAGAATTCTCTCCCAAAGGAGTGTTTTTTTTCCTTACGTGCGAGATTTAGTCAGAATGAACGACAAAAAAACCGGACAAGTGAGAGTCAGACTCGCCCGGGTTCCGTACAAACTAGTAGATAAAAGGGGGAAATCATATTTTTTTTAAATATTTTCCTTCATAAATCTAAAACCTTAAAAATATTTAAAACCCTGTTTTAGCTTATGCTAATGATGCTTATGCTAAATCATCGTAAAAATATTTAAAACCCTGTTTTAGCTTATGCTAATGAAGCTCTTTCATATGATATCCCACATGATACGGTTAAAGAATTTTAAAATTTTGACCCTCATTCCTTGCATGAAGACACAATTTTTCGTAGTTAAATTAAAAATGTCCAGTTTTCGGAATTTTTCCTATATGTGTACTCTAACACAATGCTTCTTGCCAAATTTCATAGGTATAGGTCAACGGGAAGTACCCCATAGGTTTTGATTCCCTTGTGAGTGTCGAATGTAGTTGATTGTATTTTCTTCAATGGTACTCACAGAAAATACAACCAAATATAGGTACATGTTTTGTGAAGTGAAGCAAAGAGGTTACAAATACTGAAGAACACGAATCTATTTTATCAAACGTTGAGTTTCGTTTATAGAATACTAATTGTTTACTTTTAAACCAGTTACGAAACAAACACCGTGGTTATGAAAACGGAAAATATTTCTCCAATCGACACCAGTATCGTACCAAGAATAATTATTTTTAGTTCGAAACTAATTACTGACGTGCGTGGCTGAAACTAAATAATTTAGTACTTTGTAGGTGTAACTTATTTACTTAAAACGTCCATGAATCCAAAGTAAAAATCGAATACTCAATTTGAACCAAGTAAAGCAAGCAAACATGAATTAAAAATAATAACTTAAAAATAAATAATAAATGACAGTATAAAAAACTAAAAAACACGCTACAAATTATTGTGGTCTAAGTTCAGTTCACAGCTATGATACGATGTTCCATCATGAACTTCTAGTTCATATCTTCCAGCTCCACCATCAGATCAGTTCAACAGTACCATATTATTGTATTGTCATCAGAACTACATACAGCTGCCAATTTTCATGACGCTACGATCCTTGGAAGATAGTTAAATTAGTTACCTTAGATTTCATTACATAGTTAGTTACATACAAAAAAAAAAAAAAAAAAAGTTAATAATATAGTATGAGTATGAGTACAGGTACCTACCGACCTAATATAAGCGTGTTAAAAAGTGTGTTTTCAGCAGACAAAAAAGAAGCTTCCAACGATAATCTCCTTTATTTAATTTATATTTGAATTTGGCTTAGAAGTTATGAGGTAACAGATAAACATGCATACATTCATACATACTGGTCAAAAACATAACCCTCCAGTTTGCTTCGCCGTAGTCGGGTAAAAAGAGGGCATGGCGACCCATAGGTTCAAAAATACTCAGATAAAAATAAACAGGGTTTATTTTGTTCATAGAGTGCTTGTCTGTGGATAAACTTAATTTATAATTTTAAATTAACATGGGACGCTCATTCGTGAAACTCATTACATTAGTTTAATTAAAACCTTTTGGGAGACTGAATGCTGTTTCATTTATACTTTCTAGACACAACTGCGTGCGTCCTCTATTCAAAAAGAGCTCTTGGGTAATTCGGACCGCGGTTCGAACCGCTCGCGGTGCGAAACGCCTAAATACCCGCGGTGCGAAACGCCTAAATACCCCTTTTGTTTAGTTCGTATCGTGTTTATAAATGTTGGAATAACGCTCGTTCATGCAGTTCTTCAGAAATTAAGGCATGGGGTAAGTACAAATGTACGTACTCTTAAGCCTCGATGACACTGGGCTAGTTTACAAGCTACAAGCCAGCGAGTTCGCGAGCAGCTTGTAAACTCGCTCCGTGTCTTTGAGCTTTTTTACAATCTGCTTTTGATTGTGTCATCGACACTCGCTACTCGCTCACTCGCTAGCTTTTAAACTCGCCGACTAGCAGAGCTCGTAAACTAGCCCAGTGTCATAGAGGCTTTAATGCGTCCGGAATCTAAGACCTCCAAGACAAGACAAGATAAGCGCCCGCTATTTCCGTTAGACACATATACTAACACAACGTGTATGTGCGTACCGCCAAAATGTAGAATGCGCTTCCTGAATGGGTCTATCCGAATAGATATAATCTAGGTGTCTTCAAATCGCGAGTGAATAGGTTTCTTCTAGGCAAGCGCGTTCCATCGTAGACCGTAACTGTCGCTGATATGATACATAGAAACACCCAGACACAGAACAAACATCCATGCTCATCACACAAATGTTTGCCCTGGGTGGAGATCGAACCCACGACCTACAGCTTTGCAGGCAGACATACTACCAACTGAGCCACAAGAGAAATACATCATCTGTAATAAATTCAACTCTCAAACTATCACGGTTCATGAGATACAGCCTGGTGACAGACGGACAGAAGGACGGAAGGACGGACGGACAGACAGACAGACAGCGAAGTATCAGTAATAGGGTCCCGTTTTACCGTTTGGATACGGAACCCTAAAAACCAAAATGTCTGTCTATGAAAACGACATGCCCTTGCGCATAATAATAAATTGCAACATTTGCAACGAATATACTTAGATTTGTTTCTAGCGTACAGTAATCCTCTCGCGGTTCAGAAATTTGTTTGCCCTTGGCAGTCTGTACACTTTATTCACTAAAACGACAAGCTAATAGTAGACGGATCAATAGCAATAAGCTAAATTAATAAAATATGGAACCCCTGCAGTTCTTCGTAACCGCGTTAGTAATAACTGCTTATGACGTCAATGAAGCAGATGATATAGCAGTAAGTGCTTGCGATATCGGTAATTAGGACCGAAAAATTAATTGAGCAAAGCGTGTATGTATTGAAAATTATCGATTTTCTTTCATCTGAGTTTGTTTGTCTTTTCTTTTGGTCCGTAAAATTTAATTAACTTTATTCACTTATACGGGTGTGTGTACTTATTCGCTTGATTTTTTAGGGTTCCGTAGTAAACAAGGAACCCTTATAGATTCGCCATGTTCGTCTGTCCGTCCGCGGCTTTGCTCAAAAACTATAACTACTAGAAAGTTGCAATTTGGTATAGATTTGCATATTAATAATGACTAGAAAGTCGTAGAATAAAATTTTGAAAAAAATATATTTTGGGTTAACTACCTCCTCTACACGTAAAGTGCGGATGAATTGTTTTTTTCTCATCTACTCTATCGTGTGGGATATTGTTGGATAAGTAATAAAAAAACATTGGGAGTGTGCAAAAACAATTTTTCAATTTAGGAATCCGTTAGCGAATTATTAAGCTTTTAAGTGATAATTTTTGTTAGAGTCGCGTGTCCTACCGGCTAAACAGAGTTGATTTTGTAGATATGAAAATATTCATGCTAGTAGATTATATGATGAAATTAAAAGGAAAACTATCGCGGCTAAGTAGGATTTACAAGTTATCGAATTATAGTCGATTAACTTAAAATAATTACATATTCAAGTCAAAAATGAATATTTCATTAAAATTAACATTTAAGGCAACTCATATGCTCGTAGTATCAAAGAAGAGACCCTGTTTTAAAGTCACATAAATTATCATATGTAACTACGGAAACCTATATTGCGCGTGCCATGACACGCACTTGGCCATTTTTTAGATGGTAGCAACTTTTAAATAAGGCTGCAAAAATTCGTTAAGTTTCTGGAATGCCGGTTACCGAAAAGTAAGTATTCAGTTCTAAGTAAAATCCCTTCAAGCTTATTTAATAGGATTTAAGGGAGGTAAAAACACTTTTAAATTTACTGCGGAGTCATAAACCATCAGATTTTAGAGAAATGATAAATACCCAATTAAAAAAGATAACAAAATTAAATTTTTATGATTTAATAATTTTAATTTTAATTAACTAAAAAAATAAATCAAAATCAAGGATCAGAATCCAGATTGAACGAGTAGTATACAGATATCATCACGTCAATCATCTCCGTACACGTTCAGTCTGGATCGAGATCCTTGATTTTGATCACAGATCGCGATCCTGATTGATACGTCTACAGGCTTTCTAAGAAAATATAAAAATAAGTACTTAAAAAACCTTTTAAAGTTAAACGGTTTTATTGAAAAGAAAGATAATGATGTACTAGGTAATATATTTACTGTACTTTACTAGAAAAGCCCTTTCATTGACACCCATATCGTGGGTCTGTGAAAAAATATTATCCTGCTATTTTGTGGCAGCGGTCATAATGAATTTAGAATGATACAAAATATACTATGTATTTCCATCTAAACTAAAGTCGTGTCCTAAAAATATCAGATCAATCTGTCAACGGGAAAGGAGTCAAACTTCGATTACTAAATTTGAACCAAAAAACATAAGCAACAACAAATAAGGCAAGCTAAGTAAAACCGTTTAAAAAATTAAATATAAAATGTAGTTGGTTCAACAATCACATCAAAACAATCAAGCTCATAGATCATGTTTCGCGTATAATTCTCATAAATCAATCATAAGTTATTGCTTTTTTTATAGGCTGGTCAAATCTTGTTTTTATGGGTTTTCAAAATATAATTATATTAGGTACAATTCCTTCAATACTTTTATGGGGCTTGTTAGATTTTGAGCCCACATGAGATTTTAACTAAAAGAATAGTTTTGAAATTTTCCAGTTTCTAACTTAAATTATTATTAGTCTACACTGAAAAATATGCTTAGAAAGCATTAGCATAGAATATAAAATCACTAGTTGGATAGTGTATACTACAATTAATGAAAATAGTTCGTTGACCCCAGATAAAATGTATGTATGAGTATGTATGTATGAGTGAGTATTTAACTTCTTGTCTAGAAGATTCTAAGACATTGATCACAAAAAATTTAAACTTTGTATTTTATTCATTGTGATAAGTCATTTACTTGATTATCTTAGCTTCCAAACTCAACACATTTTGGTTTTCAGTATAAACGCAATTGAATTTTTTGGATTTTAAATTTAATTCACTCATTTCCTCTAATTACCAGTATTTGACCGGAAAAAAAACTTTGTATTTTATTCATGATGTTATGTCATATACTTGATTACCCTAGCTTCCGAATTCAACACAGTTTGGTTTTACTGTATACACGCAATTGATTTTTTTGGATTTTAAATTTATTTCACTCATTTCCTCTAATTCATGTCCGGTACCGGTATGTGACGCATACTTACTTACATAAGTATGATTTTATTTTATTCCAACCAAATAAAGACCGTCCCTAATTAGGCCAGTTTATTGGCTTACACAATGCCTCATTACATTAACATAATCAAGTCGAGGTTAAAGACCATTCTGGAACGAAATGCCAGTTTGGCTTGTTAAAAAATCAAAACAAATATTCATTACAATTACAGTCTTCATTTTTTGATTGTTACACTGCGTAAATAAAGATAAACTACAATATTTATAGAACAAACAGATTTACAGTAACATTTTAAGGCGCTATACAGACGATTAGCTTTTTGTCCGCCGGACAGGAATGATACCTTCTGCTTGTTAATGCGGTCACTGTCCCTCAAACTTAACGCGCCCAGTGGTTCTACTATCCATGACCACTAGACAGTGCTTACTGGACTAAATTGTCCGTCATCATGCACATATGTAATAACATACCTATACGAAGAACAAAATTGACCGCTGGACAACAGACATACACTGGCGGACATTGGCGGACATTGGCGAACAGGACAGGACATGTATTTATCTTATATGTCAATTTATGCATGTTTATTTTTTACCCGACTGCGTAAGAAAGAGTGTATCTATGTTTGTATGTATGTATATAAGTTTGTGTAATACGCATTTATAATCTTTTCACAATATTGTTATATATGTTACCCAGACCCACAAGCTCAATAAATTGAATTGAATTAAAATTGAATTGAATTGAATATTTTTACACATACTTTCTCACAAAAAACGTATACCTACTCAACAGCGTACTAAGCATAACGAAGTCGTAAGTTAGATTGCATAAACTGCTTTTCTGTAGTAGGGTATTTTGTTTTTACCCAACTACGGTGAAGCAAAAAGGAGGTCTATGTTTTCGACTAATATGTGGGTATGTATTATCTGTTCCCTCATAACTAAACTACTTTTTATAATTTGACAAATGAGGTGTCGTTAGAAGCGTCTTGGGCTATGTGACCATAGCCTATAACCAGCGGACAACCAAGACACATTAAATTGAATATGGCACCTACACAAGGGGTATGAAGTCAACCCCCCACCTCACCATGTGTGGTATCATTGAACAGGGATTTTCCAATGAAGGTAGGGTTCGGTACATCATACTTTTGTCAAGTATGCCGTTTCCGAAATATATCCCATCAAACTCATGAAAACTATTTTTTTTACCCGAATACGGCGTCACAAATGAGAGAGTTAAGTGTAATTTACATAGTAACACAGTTACATAGTTACTTAACTTTTTGAAACAGTCGCTTTTCAAAACATTTTGCATTTTTATTTCGATTAATTTATATTTTATTTTAATAATAAAATATATAATACAATATAATTTATATTTGATAAAATAAAGTCAAGGTTCCACATCCAATATTACAATGATTGTGTTTTTATTGCTCGTCATTATTATTTTATTACATCGATTGTGTGTTGTCTGCCTGATTGTGATTCACTGCTATTACCTACTTTGTATCTTATATCGATTCGAATGAAATGAAATGAATAAATCAAAACATTTCAACGGTTTCATTTGTATAGGTTACACGTTTCTGTGATATTTTAGTCGCGTTTTTTAATATATGTATATATATATAAACTTGTTTCTAGGGTCCCGTAGTAAACAAGGAACCCTTATAGTTTCGCCATGTCCGTCTATCTGTATGTTTGTCTGACCGCGGCCTTGCTACTATTAGTACTAGAAAGCTGTAATTTGGTATGGAATATGTCATGCCAATTTTTTTTTAATTTGTTATGGAGTATGTGTAAAATTACTGTGCAAAGGTTATAAATGCGTATTACACAAACTTATATACATACATACAAACATAGATACACTCCAAAAACATAACCCTCCTTCTTACGCAGTCGGGTAAAAAATAAACATGCAGATATTGACATACAAGATAAATACAGCCTGTCCTGTCCGCCAATGTCCGCCAGTGCCTGTTGTCCGCTGGTAATCGCGATCAATTTTGATCTTCGCATGCGTTACATATATTATGTGCATGATGACGGACAATTTAGTACAGTAAGCACTGTCTATCGGTATTCGTAGCCCTATTTACATAAGGCCCGACTCACTAGTGATATTGTCATGATTTTATATCAGATTTTATTTATTTATTACTAGCTTTGTCCTGCAGTTCAGATATCAATAAAGGTAATGCATAGATGGCATGCTCTTGTAGGGAGTATGAATGAAAGATAAACAAAACTGATTTATGAGGCGAGTTTAAATAGATAAGTTGCATTTACAAACATGTTATGACTAAATTAATGTTTAAATTTAGTCGTAACATGTTTGTAAGGGTTTGAAAGGGTAGATTAAAACTACCTGAAACTGTGACGTTTATATCAAAATATTAAAGAAAGTAAAGCATAAAGTGTGTCAGATTCGTAGCAAGCGAAGAGATTCTTTGCCGCCATCTCTGTTTCCTGAGAACTACAATCTTGGAGTTTTCAAGGCTAGAGGGAATCGATATCTTCTAGATCGATAAGCTCCATACTCGGCCACACCGTCGCTTAACATCAGACGATTTGGTAGCCAATCGTAGATCTATCTTGCGTAAAAAAAAGATATGTCCAAACAGCATAATTATTTATATTTTTGTTTTCCTATATAAAGTAGTGTAATTTTATGAGTAGGTAGGTACATAAATAAGGATATTATTGTATTTATAGATAATTTAAATCTGTAATAGTACTGGTACCAATGGCAATTAAAACAATTTTTGGCTGGAAAGTTAAAAATTACAGGTAATTATTAGTATCTTCATAATAGGTATTTAATTCACGTCATCCTAAAAAACTACGTTTATTTTAATCGCACCTTTGAACTTGATATTTTGTTTTTTCTCGGTTTTTGATGTTCATTAAAATCATCATTAGTCATAGTCATACCGACATTTTTGAGCGATATAAATGATGTAATTACAGCCCATTACAGTAACCAAAATAAACTACGTGCTAAGGTTTCCAATAAGTTTTATAATTACCAACTAGGTGTCCTTACCATTTTGGCTCTGCAGAGAATACTCATAATCGAAATTATCGCTTCACCAACTATTCGCATAGAACACCTACTCTAATTAGGGTTACGTACCCAAAGGGTAAAAACGGGACCCTATTACTAACACTTCGCTGTCTGTCTGTCTGTCTGTCTGTCTCCAGGCTGTATCTCATAAACCGTGATATCTAGAAAGCTGAAATTTTCACAAATGATGTATTTCCGTTGCCGCTATAACAACAAATACTAAAAATTAAAGAAAATATATTAAGGGGGTTCCCCATACAATAAACGTGTTTTTTTCGTATTTTTTTGCTCAATATTAAAAACGGTAACAGGTAGAAGCTTCAAATTTTCACAGAATATTTACTTGTTTATTACCTTTCAAAATAAATAATTAAATAACAATAAAGTAAATATTAAAGTAAAAATTGCTTAAAAATTACGTTTGTTGTATGGGAGCCCTCCCATACAACAAACGTAATTTTTAAGCAATTTTTACTCGATCTTAATTAACAGGTAGAAACTTGAATATTTGTAA
Source organism: Lycia hirtaria (assembly GCA_947563715.1). NCBI lineage: Eukaryota > Metazoa > Arthropoda > Insecta > Lepidoptera > Geometridae > Lycia > Lycia hirtaria. The sequence goes on along the minus strand of OX387377.1, from coordinate 40,564,340 downwards.
GTAAATATTTAGAAATATATTAACTATAAAAATAAATACCTAATCTAATACATAAAAACTCACAAAATGAAAATAATCCGTGCATCTAAACGCGGTGCGAGCACCGCGCCGCGGTGTGGTGGTGGCGCGAGCGCGAGGCGGTTGCTAAGCAACGGTCGCGCGGGTAGCGGGGGAGGTAACATCACGGAGCGAGCCATAACCGCGCGTATTCGCGCGAGCGTCGTCATGCTGCCCGGATGTGTATCGAAAACCTACCTATAAGTTTGCAATTTACTACTTGGAATTTCGTTGATTTCTCGTTATTTTATAAACAGAACTAAACTTTGTAGTATTATAGATGATAGTACGGAACCCTTCGTGTGCGAGTCCGACTCGCACTTGGCCGATTATTTTTTTTTCACCCTTCTACCTACTCAATTTTATATAAAAAAATGGTAATATATTATTGGGTTCAGTGGGTTCCTGATGGAAGACGTTCAGCTGGAAGACCTAGAAAACGCTGGCGTTTCGATCTTGATAAGTACATTACGGCAGGAGGTGGCGCTGGACCAAAAAAAAAAAAACTAACTACTCTATCAAAAATTGTCTCTGCCAGTTATATTTTAGTCAGACATAGGTAAGTGGAACTGAAAAATATTTCCCTCCTGTTTACGTAGCCGGGAACTAAGAACACCCTGTTTGACAAAATAAAACTAAAGGTGTCGTTACACATGTTCATTATTAGCACAAAAGTATGCCATTATTGAGCAATTGCTACTTACCTAGAAGCATATGTGTCAAAGCATTGCTAGAAATAAGCAAGCTCATTTCAAAGGTGCTCGTCTAACGCATGCTAATAGTAATAAGCATACTCTTTTAATAGCAAATGTATCAATGTACCTTTTCATCAAACGATGTATGTATTATTTTGTGCTAAGCGAATTCTAAAAGCGAGAGAATGTAGAATCTGTTAAAATTGTTCTATCGTGGCAAAAAAGGGGAAATAACAACAATGGATTTACTACTATGGTATTCTGAGCTCTCGAATGAACAAAATAATGTAATAAGGACAGCAGCGCCCTCAATGCCACATTAGTTATCTAAAAAAAGGTAAAAAAAAGAAAGTTAAAAGTAGTTAGAAAAAGTTTATCTTTCTATCTATATAGCTTGTTATTATAAGAGTATTCTTAGTTTATGGTCATCATAATTTCTTAACCAAACATACCCATGTTAGGAAACCGCGCCGCATGACTAGTAGCATAAAACTTTATTGTACGATGATTCTATTTTTATAGAAGCCAATAGATTTGTATTTTAACATTATCTAAGGTCAATGCCGTCATAGAAAATTGTACGTTATTTATTATAGGTCTTAGCACGTACACTATAACACATAATTACTAGCAATAAAAATGTAAAACTATTATATGTTATTAAGCCAACTTTGAGTCAATGAATGGGCAAGCAAATTATTTTTACAATTGTTACTTTTTGTCTTTGAAATAATCTAATGTTAAAGTCCGTATAACCTTTTTGTTAATCGTCGTAATGTAGAATTATTGTTAGTTTTTTTTTTGTGTTTACTTTAATATGATTATCAAGACAATGCGGCAAAAACCTTTGAACAAAGCGTCTTTTTGTCACCTATCGATTTACTAATTGAGCCTAGTAACCTTCTGTACAGTTAGGCTATTCAGCTCCCGGCCTTGTTAATAGACTAACGTACCTATTGAGTTTATACAAAAACCTATAAAAAGCACTGTATTAGTCATTGATTTAGTGTAGTCAGTTTTCAATTCTCCGGGTAGCCAGGTAGTTTTTTTTGTTTTTATTTGAAAAATTGAGCTCCACAGACTCCAGGGTCCGTGCCTGTTATAAGTTAATACATTTTATTTTTTTAACTAAGTTTACCTTTTTTTAACTAGCATATAATACTGTAGTAGGTTAAGCGGTAGCAGTGGGTAGCAGGTTACTATTGTTGATGTTTTTGTTAATGCTTTTTGGGTCAAATTTAGTAATTGAAATTTGTCTCCCTTCCCTTTTGTCAGGTTAATCTGATCGTCACATGTTATGCCTGCCAATAAAGGAATTACGAAGTATGTTTCCAATCAACTATTGTTTACTTTTACCCAGGTTGACCCTACCCTATATTGTCGGATTCGAACTTATTTTAAAATACAGGTAGGCAAAATCACAAGTTATCTACAAAGTCATCGTTGCGGTTAAGGTATTGACATTTCGGACAATCGCAACAGAGATTTGTATCATATCCATAGTAACTTAATACACTTGTTTTATAAAATTTAACTAACCCACCACATCCGAAAACTGTTTTGAGAGTTACGGGAACAAAAAGTATGCTTTTTTTGAGTTTCATCAACGACCATAAGTGAGGTAAGATGTTTGTGATGAAATGCGCACGACCTTAAGTAAACAATATTGCTATACTTAAGTAAACAATAATTATAAAACAAAGTCTGTACTTCGAACATCATCCGTCTCGCTCGCGCATACAAAAATGTTTATAGATTTAGGGCCTTACCGAAAAACGTTACTTAACTTTAACCAACGTCTTAAGTTCTCTGTCTTCTTTCCGCAAGTGTCATTACGTGTCAGCCAGAAGTTGACAAACTATTTAAAGCATTACTTAAAGTTAAGTAACGTTTTTCGGTAAGGCAGATATTGTAGATACAAAATGACTAAATGAACTAAAAAGAATCGTCCCACAGAACACTAGAAAGTAATATCACAACTTTTCGATAAAAATTTCAATTTATTAAATCAATCAAGTTTAAATCAAGTTAATTTTCATATAAAAAAATCATTTTTACCATTCATCATCATTTGTAAAATCATTTTTATGTATGAAAATTAACTTTGATCAATATGAAAGTTTTGTCGAAAACTTGTGATAATGCTTTCTAGTGTTCTTTGGGATTATATTTTACCCAACTGCGTAAGAAGGAGGGTTATGTTTTTCGAGTGTCTGTATGTATGTGTAAACTATGTATGTGGATATATTTACGTATGCATGTATGTTTCTATATGATCGCCTACAGCCTAAACGGCTTGACCGATTTTTATGTCGTTAGATTCGTCTTCCTGAGTGTCATATGCTATTTTTTTTGTAATAGTAATATATCACTCGCACAAATAAAAAATGCGTTTTTTGTAACTTCCAACGAACTTTTTCATAATAAACAAGTGGTTTTATTAAAACTATTCTACCGAATGCGCATTTATAATCTTATACGGTGATTTTGCGCATACTTTCTCACAAAAACGTACACTCAACTACGTATCAAGCGTAACTCTTCTGCAGTCGAGTATTTTGTTTTTCTTTTAATATCCATTTTTATTATGAAATTGACATTTAAGGTTTTGATATGTGACACAACATTAATAATGTTATTTGTAATAATTAATGTAATTGGCTATGGCCGTTTTAATCAATATACTAATCCATATTCTTGACTAATAAATTGATTTTATATCGTCAAAAATGTCGATATGTGTGAGCGAGACACACGAAATACAGACTCGTAAGGAAAAACTTTTCACAAAATATTAACAGCCATAAAATAATATCTTCCGTGACATAATCCTATCGCGTATACTTTCCACGAGCATCTACTCTCGTACGAGGGTTAATGGGACTAAAGTAAGGAATTAGAGATGACAAGAAAAGGTTTCTATTTAGTTAGCTCTATGTACCTAAAGTAGCTACATAGTCGCTGCAGCTTCATCCATTTTCATGTGTTATGTTTTTATGAAACTGGGAGACGAGACAAGCAGGTCGCTTGCCTCATGTTAAAATACCAAATTTGCCCATAACAACGCAATACCACTCAGGATTTTAGATTTTAACGGTTCATACACACAAAAAAAACCTTGAGAACCTCGTCCTTTTGGGAAATCGGTTAAAAATAGAGTCTAGATGGCAATGCATTATCCCACCAAAAACATAATATGTACGAGTATGTAGGTACAAAAAGCCAAGTCTAGGTCTTCTACCACAAAAAGTTGTGAGATCTAATGTAAAACCAAGTTGGTTAATTAATTTAGTGCCCATCTATGGGAGCATTTGTACAATTATTTTGTAAAAAATTGTGACCTAATTAGTTATCTAACAACTTTCTTTTGTAGTGACAGTATCGATATTAGACATTTATCTTTAGAATGACCTGGCAATCTTAATCAAAATTTTGATAAAATCAAAATCTTAATTTTGTCAAAATCAGTTTAGTACTTTGGTTTTTATATCAAAATAACTGAAAAAATATCATCCAAGTAAACGAATTGTTTATTTTAAAGTCGGTTTTTTCAGTTTTATAAACTATAATTATTTGTAAAAATGATATTTTTACGGACTAAATGTAGTCCTATGTAGACTAGACGACATCTGTTTAGCAATGGGGCACAATTTATGTATAAATTTAGTTCAACCTTGACATTATTTGCATAATTTTTTATATAAAAATCACTTACCTCTTTGTCATTCGATATTTATTTTTGCAATTTTACAACAAACATTTTCACTTTCATCAAATTTATTGTCACTTATCACCTTTTGCACTAATTTGCACTAATCAAAAGTTTAATTAATTTCGTAGCATAACGTGACCAATTTAAAAACAACTCTCAATTTTTTTAATCATAAATTTGTACAATTTACATGCAACCTTCTTTTAAATTAGTATTTTTTCGCTACAATGCCACTTCACAGCACAAATAGGAGTCCTTTATGACTTATGAACCAGTTCTAGACACAAGTGTGGTCGTTAATGTATAGAACTCTACTGAATGGCTCCCGTTCAAATTGTAAATTTACGATATTGTGACGCAGATAATCAAGTTTAAATTTAATAATTGAGCTCTCCTTTTTCCTAGTTAGGTGACTGCAAGGTTTACAGGTTATGCTTTTGTTATTGAAGGTCGATTTCGATTTTAATGTTTTAATATCAGCCATTTTTAATACACTGTTGAACATATAAGGTTCCAATTAAACACATCAGCAGCTTTCCACTTCCAGCTATATATTAATGGTCATAATATTCTACTGTCACCATATCTCCATTCCATAGTTGCCTAAAAGATATCGATTTTAGCGATAAGACCGGTTGTTGTTTCGCTAGCATGTAAGACTGTTCTCAATAAAGAGTTTATCTATATAACTAAGTAACTGCTTTATTATCACTTCAATTTATTATTTTCGGTTCATATTCTACTCGACTACGCAAGACATACGCAAGTATTAAAAAAACCGAGGGTTTCGTACAAACTAAATAAAAGGGGGAAATCATATTTTTTTATATATTTTCCGTCATAAACCGAAAAATATACATCGTAAATAAGCTAAAACATGTTTAAGATTATGCTAATGAGGCTCTATCATATGATACCCTACATGATACGGTTAATTCACTTTAAAATTTGGGCCCTCATTCCTTGCATAGAGACACTATTTTTTGTGAATAAATTAAAAATGTCCAGTTTTCGGATTTTTTCCTAACTGTGTACTCTAACACAATGCTTCTTGCCAAATTTCATAGTTCTAGGGCAACGGGAAGTACCCCATAGGTTTTGATTTCCTTGTGAGTGTCGAAATGTGCGTTTTTTACGACATATTCGGCTATAACTTTTTTTTACGAAAACTGAGAAATTTTATTTTTCTTTCTGCAGCAAGATACTATAGATTTGCGTATAAGGTTTTAATTTCAACTCGATACCTTCACGCATTCCCGAGATAAAGGTCTTGACACCCGGACAGACGGACAGACAGACAGACGGACAGATGGATATACGCACAGACGGACAACAAAGTGATCCTATAGGGTTCCGTTTTTTTCCTTTTGAGGTACGGAACCCTAAAAACAAAATGGAGTTTAATATTTCCAAATGTTCTGACGTATCTTTTGGTCGAAAGCGACGTCCAATTGAGTTTCCGTATAGAGTAGGTGGTGAATTGATCACCAGATCTACTGTTGTTAAGGACTTGGACGTCTTATTTGATCGGAGGCTAACATTCCATGATCATTTTACGGCTGTAGCCAGGGAATCTTACCCTCGTCTGGGGTTTGTTCTCCGAAATTCTCGTGACTTAAAATAAGGTATATTATTATAATAGGTAGTGAAATAAAAACTATAAGGGTTCCTTCTTTAGTACGGAACCATAGAAACGAATGTCATTATTAGAATTCTAATCTTTTATAGAGATTTGAAGCATACTTAAATTGAATGATGCTTAAATTGAAAAATGGTTATAGCACACCCTAGTTTTTTTTATTACCTATCCAACGATATCGCACACAATAGGGTAGATGATAAAAAATAATGTATTCACACTTCATGTGTACCCCAAAATAAAATTTGTTTTAAAATATTTTTTCTACGACTTTCTTGGTAAAACTAATATGCATATTTATGCCAAATTACATTACAGCTTTCTAGTATTAATAGTCTTTGAGCAAAGTCGCGGACAGACATACAGACATGGCAAAACTATAAGGATTCCTTGTTTACTATGGAACCATAAAAAGCGCTTTTCTGCAGACGAGTAATTTTTTTTTTTTTTTTTGTTTAAACTTTATAATATTAGCTAGGATATAGTTAGGACTCGTTAGAAAATTGTGTGCTGTAATAAATTGTAAAAACCCACAATGTCGCTGTCGACTGTAATCAATAAGACCATTACGGTTGATTACACGTGGATTACATTGATGTTATCAGTCGATACATGGCTTATGGCGTGCATAATAATTTATGGCAAGAACACATTGATTGACGTGACTCATACAAATTACTTATAGTAAAATTAAACTGATTTTAGACAAATAAACATTTTGATGTTTATTTTAATTTGATTTGATTTTTTTCTTTTCTTTTGTGTCTGTTGCATATTATACTTTTGTCTCATTCTTTGTTCTATTGTTCATACTACTCGAACGCTAAGCAATAGCACAGAACATATACTACATATATAACGGACACTCCTCACCTCCTACCGAATCGCGCTACCTCACCCCGCGGGCACATCTCAGTCACACTTGAGGTACCCAGACCACGGTCCTGTGAGTACTACGGAGCGGTACTCACAGGATTTTTCTTTTTAAAGTAAATGTATTACATATACCGACAATAGGGCATTGTTGTGCCGTGTACGGCTGTATGTCAACTCGACATGATAAAAAAAAGGAGTTTTTCTAACATTTCCTAAGGATAAAATAAGGTACTTAGGTAGGTATTTCCCTTAATAAAATAACACTAAGTAAATCCTATTCTATATTCTATGTAAATTATGTAAAGACGCCTGCGATCTTGTGCCACTCAGGACCAGGTTACACCTGTTGTATCAACTGTGTCGTTGGGCTATCTCTTTCTTTAGTCTTTATTTAATTAAATAAAGTGTAAGTACTTACAAATTTATTGTAATTACTTAGAACTTAATCGTCAGTCTTAATATTTTTTGTTTTACAATTATTCGAAATTTGCATAAAAATCAGCAGTACAAAAAGTTTATTGAGCAACTTTAATAAACAGCAATAAAATTTGATGTACTTTATTTTTGTAAGTCTGAAACAAAATCGTTTATTATTAAGTTATAATTTGCAGGGGAAGTTACTGCATATTAATTATACTTTATTAAAAATCAGTTTTCATTTCTAATTATTGTAATTCTTTTACACAAACGGCCTTACCGAAAAACGTTACTCAGCTTTAAGCATTGCTTAACATATTTTGTCAACTTCTCGCTGACACGTAATGACACTTACGGAAAGAAGACAGAAAATTGAAGACGATGGTTAAAGTTAAGTAACGTGTTTCGGTAAAGCCCTTATTCTGTAGCCTCATACTTATTGTCTGTAATTACATACATTCATATTTTATCGTCTAAATGACATACTTATTTGTCTCGTTTCTTAGTTGCGGGAAAAAAGAAGGAAGGCTCTTAGACTGCCCGAAGACACGATTATTCCCGTTGTCCCTCAATTCTGTGTGCCCATCGGTGGACAATGGGAACAATGTAAAAAGTTGTGCTGATGTGCCCCACTGGGGGACAACGCCGCAACTTTTTACATTGTTCCCGTTGTCCACCACTGGCGCACAGTGATACATTTTCAAAAAGTTATCCTTCAGAGTCACAAGGTCTAGTGAGCGAAAAAGTCCAATGGGCAAAAATGACAAGACCCAAACACAGTCGTTAGTAAAGTCTTGACGCAAGTAAGCACAAATAGAAAATCTATTCGACACTTTTTATACGTTATCGAGTAGGGCATACACCTGACTATTTACAGAATGGAATCCATTTTAATCGACATCGTACGATTTAAATACTAGTACGACTATAAAATGGTTTTGTTTTTGCTGTTATTCGAAAACAAGTTGTATTGAACTTGTTTCTTGGTGCATCAAATTATTATTAGTTTGGACCAGCGAGATATGGAATGTCATTATTCTGAAGGTCTTCGCGCCGTAGGTACTAACAAAGACCGTTTTAATACGAATATTCGATTGGCTCGCAAAATCTAAGCGATAGTGATGTCACAAAAGAGTTTAATAGTACTATACAGTTGTCCATACGACATCAAATTCTACAATGGAAACTAACGTGGTTTTCACACATTTTTAAATAAAAACTACGGGTCACTCACGTCTGTTTTGAGTCAAAAAATCCGACTATAGGTTCAACCGGATTCGGCGGTCTTATTCAAAAGAGCATTGCACACGTCACTCTAGGTCGGTGACGCGACTCACACTTCTGCTCCTTTGAAAAAGACCGCCGAATGCGGTTGAACCTATAGTCGGATTTTTTGACTCAAAACAGACGTGGGTCACTCACGTAGTTTTTATTTAAAAATGTATGAAGTTCACCAACATAACACAGTAGATTAGCAAGTTGAAGTAGCAGTGGGCAGGCAGGCTACATAGCACGTAGAACGATGGGGCCGAAAAGTTCTCCCTTAGAAATCTATGGGAGAGGCCTATGTCCAGCAGAGGACTTGTATGGCTGAGATGATGATGATGATTGGGTCGTAGAAAGTGTCACTATTATATTAAATTTGTGTAAGTAGGAGGTATATCTGTACTATTAAATATACTATGCTAGCAAACCAATATCGGGTATTTCCAGTCTTGTAAGATAAGCACGATATTGCAATTAATAGTAAGTACCTATCTTTATTTTAACTGTTATTTTATAATTTTCCTGTTTGCGGAATCAACATAGGTAATTCGTGAATTATGTAGGCATCTAGGTATATAAAATAAATGTCGTAAAGGAAACTCTGATATCGGTTTTGAATGTTGACATGAATGACAGGATATGGTCACAAGCCTCACTACCTGTACAGCTAGGAGGCTTAGGGATCCGCAAAATTTCGGGTGTTGCTTTACCGGCTTTCTTGTCCTCGGTTCATAGTACTCATAAATTAGTAGAAAAAATTCTCGCTCCATCTTTAGGCCATTCTGTAGTCGTTGCTTTTTTGGACGAGGCCCAGATTGCTTGGAGGCTGGCTTGTCCAAATACTGATTTTCCCAGGACGTTATCGTCGCAGAGACTGTGGGATCGGCCGATCTGTGAACTAGCACGGAATTCTCTTTTAGATACGTGTACTAGCGTTGCAGATCGTGCTCGTATTCTTGCAGTTTCTGTTTGGGAATCGGGTCTTTGGTTACAAGCTATGCCGTCTTTTAACACCGGCTGCCTTTTAGATCCAACTGCATTTCGTCTAGCAGTCAGCTTGCGTTTAGGAGCAAGGTGTTGTGAGGCCCATATCTGCCAGTGTGGTACTGCAGTTGATCAACTCGGCCACCACGGTCTCTCATGCTCGAGAAGCTCTGGTCGAATTGGTCGTCACGCGAGCCTGAATGATATCATCCGCCGGGCTTTTACCACCGCCAATGTTGCAGCTGTGCTCGAACCGAGTGGTCTTGCGCGTGACGATGGTAAAAGGCCTGACGGGATGACGCTTGTGCCATGGAAGTTCGGACGGTCCCTTGTGTGGGACGCCACGTGCGTTGATACTTTGGCACCGTCTCATCTTCCTGAGACACGGAGTAGGGCTGGCGCTGCGGCTAATTCGGCGGAGCAGCACAAGCGGCGTAAATATGTTAATCTCGGTAGAGGTTACATATTTGAGCCGTTTGGTGTCGAAACTTTGGGTCCGTGGGGACCGGGAGCTCATCTCATTTTCAAAAATTTTTCTGAGCGCCTGATCGATGCGACGCGTGACCAAAATGCTGGCGCGTATCTGGCCCAACGCATAAGCATTGCCATTCAACGTGGCAATGCGGCTAGCATGCTGGGTACGCTGCCAACTGGTAGTGGGTTTGAGCATTTGGATTATCTTTAGACCTTTATCGGTCTGGGGTGATCGATGTGCTTTTTGTGTAGTAGTTTAGTTAGTTGACTCTGTATATTGTTGTGTTGTAGTTAATAAAGGCGCTTGCCATAAAAAAAAAAAAAAGGTATATAAAATTAATTTATATCCGAGAATAAAATTCATAGCCTACATAGGTGAAGTTATGTAATTACTTTAAACTTTAAACTTTAACCTTCGAACATTATATTTGTTATATTTATATTTGTTTATCATTAATTTAAAGATAAAGATAAAGTAGATAAGCATCTCTATGTCACCCGCATATAGCTGATTCCGGTAGTCTCCATCTCCACAAAGTCTACCGTGTTTATGACTTACGCACGCTGCGTTTGTTGGTACGTGGGTGCTTGAGAACTTCTCGACCCTATTTCGTTTTTAAGAGCAATGTGTCGAAGAAGGCTATAATAGTACTACATACCTACAGAGAGGAGACATTCCACTCTCCTTCCTTACCGCGCTCGCCCTGTCTCGAGACAGAATCTGTTAGATGTTTTTTTATAATTTGTTCTCTAACTTGGAGCCGTCAAAGAATTATCAAAAATGACCGCCATTTATAGCCCGGTTCTTGTCAATATTACCGTCAAAACACCATTTGCGCATGTGTCATGTCACTGATGTCAGTTGATGTTGACACCAAACGCTTGTAGCTCTGTATATAAAAACATAAACTTTCGTTACTAAATAGTACCGGCTACTTTTACCTGGAGTTCTCCTACTCATTCCTAATTCAACCGTGCAGTAACGCTGACTTATGTGGCGTTTATAGTGAACGATTACAACAGTAAATTAGGTTCAAAAAGAGCACTTCCTAAAATGTACACTGTCATGAAGGAAATTATTTTTATAGCAATTTGAGTGTTGAATTCGGATTCGTATTGTGTCAGGCGCTACAAGCCAATTTGAAATATTCTTTAATTCGCATAATAAGCTAAGTTTAAAATGATTGAATTATATTCTGGATTTAGAAGCCTAGATAGGTACAAAATTGTAATAATAAATACCTATATTAGATGTTCAGGTCGAAAGTTAAATAATGTAAAGTAACGAAACGTTAAAAGTGTACTCGCTCCTACGCGAACACAATGACCGTAAGCGTAAGAGAGAAGGCGTATCGGAAAGGAAACGGAAAGCCATCTTAAATATGGAATTCGGATTTTCATCGGAGAGCTGAGAGGACAATCACTTTTGGGAATTATTATCTAAATTATGGCTTGTTGAGGACCGGAGGGACTTCCAGCCAACCTTTTTTAACATTCTCCCGCCGTCAGAAGCGACGACGGCGTATTTTCTACATTTTTCTTCGTTTCGGAAGATTTTTCACCATGCGAGAAGGGCACATGGTGAAGCCTAAGAAATGAAGTCGGAAGACCAGCCAGCTTCTACGTATCATCTCTAACATCTGCACAGCAGCCGTGAGGGACTGCGAGCGCCTCGTTCAGGGACTCCAGCCAGCGGAATGCCCAGTCACAGATAACCATTTTTCCTTTTCAACTTTTCCCGACTAATTTGGAAACGATATCGTATAGCTCACTTTCGACATAATAATATCTTAAATCAGCATATTTCAATTGAGATTATTAAATCTCCTATAATAGAACATAACATAAACACATAAGATATACACACATAAGAACAAAAGTTATCCACTCATTGTAAATGAAAGATTATTAATAGTGAAATTGTATCCTTCAAATTATATTTTATTTACACCACATTCCCACACAAGCTCTTGGAGAATACCCAAGAGGACTTTTGCACTCCAGAGGCCCAATGGTTCTGGACTGACTCATATCTAAGCAACCCTTTTTATTTAACTTCATAACTTGGCACGTAGCAAATTTATTATCAATATCAGTCACCATCAGTCCAATTATTTATTCCGCACGTGACAACACGATCCCGAAAGGTGCTCTTCCCAAACTAAAAATATTTTTCTTCGATGAAGCGAACGAAATTAGCTAATGTCGTGTGATACTAACTGGAAAATTTGCTATTCCTCTGTGTATAGGTTCATTTTATGATAAATAACTTGGGTATTGGGTAAGTGTTCATTTTCTACGGTGCACATCCCTAAGTTCAAAACACTAAGTATATTCTAAGCATAACCTAAAGAGCGACACTGCGGTGATTGGAACAAAATATTTTGGCTAGCTTCCCGAAATAATAACACAAATGGAAATAATTGCTTTGTAAATATTATGAAAATATATGAATAATTAATTTTTCTTCTTTAATTACTTACTCAAATAAAATCCAAAACGTTTGGTGTAATTAATTAAAATATCTTTAGTCGAAATCTTAATAAAACCGTAATAAATCAGCGTTTGGGAAACAACTCTTATTACTTCGAAAATATTCGGAGTAATTGAAACGTTTCCAGAAGTTTGAGAATTGAAAGTTATTGAAACAAATTATTTAGTGCCCTTCAAATATAGTTGAAATTGCCGCTCGGTGTCGAAACTTTTGGTCCATGGGGTCAATCCACAGACAAGTTTATAAGAACAATAACACCTCGCTTAGTCAACGACTCTGGTAAAAAGAGAGCTACACATTCCTCGCACAAAAAATTTCATTAGCGATTCAGCGTGGGAATGCAGCCAGCGTTCTAAGAACTCTACAACACGGGCTTCAACACATTTTTGATTTTTATTTTTTTATTCAAAACTAGATGACCGGCGTACTTCGTATCACCTATCAATTAGTGGACCCGATATTTTCTCGACGTTTAAACCTTCCCTGGACTACGACAAACATTTCAAAACCAAAATCTGCTAAATCAGCCCAGCTGCTCTCGAGTTTTAGCGAGACAAACGAACAGCAATTATTGATTTATAATATATATATAGAGATTTCAGTTTTCTTTAGTTTATATAAGTTGTATATCTTTATTATTTAAATTGTTTAGGTTATTTTAGTTTAGTTTTATTTAAGTACATATGTAATTACAATAATATTTATTCATTGAATGACAACTATTAATTTTATAAGTCTATAAGTAAATTCTTAATAAATCAAGGCAATGTAGATTTTCTCACTACGATTTTATCTCATATATTTTTCATCAAAACAATTTAAATAACAAAATAATGAAAAAAAAAAATTTTTTTTCACATAAGTATATAAATCTAAAAATTTTAATACCGTCTAGCAGTGAAATATTTCGATGCACATAAGTACTCGTATACATAAAAAATGCCTGTAAATCTCCAGAAGCTAAAGCGTTTCTTAGTTTTTCAATGAAATTAAGTACTATTTAACGCATCAGGTGCAAAAAAACACTCTGAAAAAAGATAACGCTTTAATTCTCTTTGTGCAAATCACAAAACTGTGGAATATGCTGCCTGCACAGACAATTTATCAGAATATCCTGTCAAATTGCCTCTAGTTCCTTAAACGGTATTTCGGGGTCTGCTGTTACGATGTAGAATTAATACTAAATTCCAAGTTAAAACAAATGTTTCTGAAATGTTGTCGTTTGGATCCATATTTAGTTTTACTTTGGCGTTTAATGATTTTGTAGCGGTAAAACCTTTGCGGGGATCGCCTCTAAGGAAATGCAACCACAGAAGAGACCACGTCTGGAATTCAACAGTCCTGGAATTACTCAAAGTGAAAAAAGGCTTAGGCTTAGGCTTCCGGAAAAGTTTGTTAGTGAATAAAGTAAAAACATATTAAATTAAGTACTGCCTTATTTAACATTAGTTACTTTCTACTCTTATCAATAAATGTCTAATACTATATTTGTAATGCAACATAACTGTTACTTTAAATGTAGCTTACGATTTAATTTAGAAAGATAAAAGATAGTGGGTTTTCTTTCAGATTACAGAATTACTTACGGAATCCTATGATAAACGTATCTCGACACGCTCTTGGCTACTTATTGCACTATTTAACAAAAGTTGAGTTGTCATCTTAATGCGTACATGGCTGCATCATTTAAACATTAACACGCTCTTGGCACTATTTAACAAAAGTTGAGTTTTATTGCACTATTTAACAAAAGTTGAGTTGTCATCTTAATGCGTACTTACATGGCTGTATCATTTAAACATTTTCTTATTACTACACGTATGAAATATTTTACTATGGAAAATAACGTGGTTTTCACATATTTTTAAATAAAAACTACGGGTCACTCACGTCTGTTTTGAGCCGAAATATCCGACTATAGTTTCAACCGCATTCGGCGGTCTTTTTCAAAGGAGCAGCACACACAGAGCCGAGAGTGACGTGTGTGCTGCTCCTTTGAAAAATAACTAACCACTATATTATAGTGGTCTTAGTAAATAATGTCTTCCCAGTCTCGAAAATGGTATGTATAATCCTTTGCCATATTTTACCTCAGAACGAAAATTCTGTTATAAATATAATATGTAAAAATAAATCCAGCAAAGTACGAATTTCACTCGCACACCGACGCTTCCGTACTCCTACACATGACACATGAACATAAACACTGATACAAGGGCTAATTACTCAACAAAATGTGCTTTAAATTTAATAATAATATTTATAACCTAACATATTTTCTACAGTAGGAATAGCAAGTGATAGGCGTTCACACATAATGACAAGTTCAAATAAGGATGTAAGTGCTACAGACTTATTTCTTTTATCCAAAGTTATTTTCTACCTTACGGACCCTGGAGTAGGTATGTAGAATAAATTTGTTAAAAAAAAAACAACCGTTTACTCAATTTTAAAATTAGATCACATGACACCGACTGTCATCAAAACATTCACTTATTCTTTTTCGTTTCTTTTTGCAGGAATCAACAAGGAGGTTATATAGGTACCTATCTCAGTTCTTGCACAATAATTTTTCAAAAATTATTTACGTAAGCTTGCCTTAACCAGTTTATATTATTTGTTGATTTATATCAAATTAGACCCTAATCTTGTTAATTTTGAGACTAGTATCTATCTATAGATGGTGTTGTGTGAAATGTCCACAAATATTTATTATTATTATTATTACCGCTCAAAAGATACAGCAATTTACTGCTAGACTGTTGTTATAGCCTGGTGGTGATGGTGACGTTACGCCAATGTGATATATGTATTTGGTTTGACTGTATAGATGTAGTCAAAGACAACTTATAGTTTGAAAGTTATGTATTAAAGTAACTTCGTTGTTGTTAAGTAGTTGTAAGTACTCTTAGCAAGATCAATTTAATTTTTAATTTTTTTAATTTAATTTATTAATTAAAACGGCCATAGCCAATTACATTAATTATTACAAATAACATTAATAATGTTGTGTCACTTATCAAAGACAATGTCAGTTTCATAATAAATAAAAAAGAAAGGCTGAATACAGTAAAAATAAAAATAATTATGCAATGCTTTCGCAATATGTCAAACATGCCGACATCAAATTCGACCATCCGTCCTCAAACACATCGCATTCAGGGTTAGCCTTCAAGAGAGCGTTGAGCGCTGCGAGAGTGCGAGGGATAGGCGAGTTGGAGTGAGCCGATGTCCGACAACGAGGCTCAGCAAACAACTTGTGATATCTGAGCCGGGAGTAGTTGTCGGGAACGTATATTTTACATATTTTGTCATGTAAATCAGGTGCATCTATATACCCTCGTAAAATTTTACACGTGATAGTCAATTGCTGCTTCTCCCGTCTGACTTGCAAAGAATTGTAACCTAAACAACCAAGTAAAAAATTTGTTGGATACATAAAAGGATAATATCCATGCAGACGCTTGTAAAGGTATCTGAGAAACGCTTTTTGTATCTTTTCCAGTTTAGAAATATACTTCTTCTGATGGGGATTCCATACGCACATAGAACTTTCTAATTTGCTACGTACCAAGGCACCGAATAATAAGCGGAAAACGTGAGGATTATGAAAATCCTTGGAATTCCTGAGAATAAAACCTAATTTCTTGAATGAATCTTTCGCTAGTACATCGATATGCTCGTGAAATGTTAATTGTTAATTTCAAGTTATCGTGTTAAATTCAAGTTATAGTTATAATATCAAGTTATTATCTGGAACCGACTGTTATAGAATATTATTATTTTGTTATTACACTTGGTTTTTCTGATCATATACAAGTGTAGGACTGACAGACAGACACCTCACGAATAGGCTCCCACACCCTTAGTAAGGAAACCTAAATACTATCCAATGGTAATAAAATATAATTCAAGTTTACCTCAAGCCGTTTGTACACTAAACAACATATTATGTACCTATCAGGTACTCTTCAGTGGCTGGTGACTCAATTAGTATATGTATCTGATTTATGTCTCAGCCACAGATATAGTAGATGGATCATGCGACTTCATTTATATGAAACCTTGCGTGACACATTTTTGGTACCGACTGTGACCTTAGATAAACGATTTTGTGTTGGAATGTTCCATCCGCGAGAAATCTATTCAACCCAATGCAGCCGCGCGCTTGTACGCTAGTAACTAGTTGACAAAATATCGAATCTGAAGTATATATTACCTGAAATTGAATAAATCTTTGCTTTCAACTGTGGTTTTTTATGGTACTTGACACGCTCGTTACGACACGCTGGGTAAATACACTTGGGGTATATATAGACTTGTATGGTCTGATTAATACGCATACTTGTTGAGGCAAAGGTTGTATGCAATGATGTAAAATACCTTATTACACTCGGAATCATTGACTGTGCAACAATATTGAAAATACGTGTCTAGCAGCACCAAGCAGGATTCTTTATTTAAGTTCTTTAGGTTATTGATATTAGCAAATTAAAACTCAATTTGCAAGCACCTCGAAAAACAACTTAACGTACATTTGAAATAGCTGCAAGGAATTACACTTTTTAGTTCCATACCTACTGATCGGTTTGAAGTCGGTCCCCTAAGAATATTGGCGCACGTTACACACAACACTACCTAGCCCAAACTAAGCAAAGCTTGAATAGCTGATAGAATACATTTATACTTTTTTTCCCGTTTTTATATTTCCATGTAAAAGAACACCGTCTCATGAAAACCTTATAAAATCTTAAAAATTTGTACTTACTCGTTCCAGAGCAGAACCGTTTACAATTTCCTAAGATTCTGGGAAATATTTCATGAAATTAAAAACGGGAATTTCAATAAAATAACTCTTGCAGGGTTTCTACAACTTAACACTTTACTGTCTATATTTCTATATGTCTTTTGTCTATATTTTCTGATTTATTTTAACGTTTAACCTTTAACGCTATTTTTAATCAAATACTTGAGCAGAATGCTATTTGCCCTGACATTTTGTACGCCTAATTGGCACAACATGATTAAGCTACATATACATTTGTTCCATCTTTTTGTGCATATATTGTATAAAAATTCCTCATGTTGTATGCAAATAAAGAATCTATCTATCTATCTACTGTATCAGAAATCAGAATCAGAAATATTTATTTGTCCAAAATGTCAGTACATTAAAGGTGTTAGGATACAATTAATTAGCTCTTAGACATTCTGACGCATTGCGACGTACAAATTTGTTATAAGAAGTTAATATTAATAGTTGTGTCAGGAATCTTATATTAAATCATGTTAAATGATCATGTCCCATGTGTATTTGCGGGGCCCAGGTTGATGCGACCGGTCACCATGGCCTGAGTTGCATTCGATGTGCAGGACGGAGGCCTCACCTTAACGAAATCAATCCAGGTCATCAAGGTCATCCAACGAGCCCTCGTATTAGCGGACGTACCGTGCATTTTGGAGCCCTCTGGTCTATCTCGCTCGGACGGCAAACGGCCTGATGGACTCACGTTGATTCCGTGGAAGAGAGGACGTTGCCTCATTTGGGACGCAACGTGCGTCAGCACGTTTGCGTCCTGCCACCTCCCTGCTACCCAACGGTCTGCTGGTGCTGGTGCTGAGGCGGCAGCTAGAGGCAAACGATTAAAATATGTCTGCATGGAATCAACGTATGATTTCGTCCCGTTTGCCGTCGAGACAGCGGGACCTTGGGGCTCAGAAGCCAGGGAATTTGTTCAAGATCTAGGGCGGCGAATGCGAGAAAGAGGTCGCGACCCGAGATCTGGGTGGTACCTAGTTCAACAAATTTCCTTGGCTATTCAGCGCGGTAACGCTGCGAGCGTGATGGGGACTCTCAGGTCAGGGTCTGCATGCGTGGGACTTGCAGCCTTACATTAAAATTAGTTAAGAATTAGACTTTATTTTATTATATTATGCCCCAAATTGCTTTATTTATCATTTGTGTTCATAATTATATATTTACTTAATAAATTCTGACAGAGAGTAATAGCATTTTTCAATAAGCCACAATTTAAGTTTTCTGACAAACATGTTACTCGGCAGTTCCTTAATTTCATTTGGGACAGCGTTAAAAATACGTCCACATATTGCTTGACAATTTCTAGCATATAATGCAGTTCTTGGAATTCGTGATAAAACAAATCTATCTGGATTTCTAGTATTTTTAGGATAAATATCTTTGGCTGTTTTAAAAAGGTCAGGATTTAACTTTACAAACTTAGCTGATTCAAATATATACATATAGTGGCTTACTGGATTCATCAGCTTAAGTGTTCGACTACAGCACATTTTTAGGTTTCCATACTAATGGTGCCTGTCTGTGAAGCTTTAACAGAATGTGTCATTATAATTCATAAATCAACAAATAATAAAAATTGGTCACGTGCGAGACAAGCTCACAAATTTTAGAAATAGTGGGAAATTCTTGGGTAAAAAGTGCGAAATAAAATATCTTTGTAGATACAAAAAATAAACTAAAATGAAGAACGAACGTTCCGTTGACACATAAACTTAAAATAGAGTAAACGGTAATTGGTACGATCTATTATTATTATTACCTACTACTTACCACTATCTATTATAATTATTATTTACAGGCCAAAGCAAAGCTGGATAAAATATGGTTCAGACCACGTTCAACAACTGTTATCTCTCAGATTCCCACATTTACCAAAACAATCTAGATTTTTATCTCAAACAACCCAAGTTTACCCTAATTTCTATTCAGTTTCCGACCGCACAGCGTCACTACAATCTCCATAAGCAAACAGGATTATTTTGTTCATTCGATGAAAATTCTTAAGGCGGCTTAGTTAACGATTCCGAACACAAATTCTGATCTCGTTAAGAACATACCTACTTTTGAGAGTTGAAATTATTTATTTAGTTAATACGTAGACAGATAAATACATTTGATATACAAGGGTTTGATGTAAATATTCAGATTTTGTTTTCATAATCCTACATTTTCTTCAATGACGTTTGGTATTGGCTGCAACTCATCTGCGTTCAAGTTGTGTTCGTCAACTAAGTAATAAAAATATAGAAACAGAATAAATCTGACACAAAATGTTGTAACTTAGTCTCCCTACTTATGTTATCATATCTGAAACTTGCCAGTATATATATTGGAAGGACTTGTCCTTTGATAATGATTGGAATGTTGAATATTGAACATTGGACTTAGCGGATAAATAGCTTCAATTAGCTTGAATTCCTTAAATCTCGCAACAAAAACTCAAATTATTGGCTAACCCAAGCATGATGTCTTTGCATAAGTTTGTGCTTTTTCGGGAAATGATATGAATCCTGAGTTTCAGCACCACACCTTCGAATCCTGCTAAAAAATCTTGGGCTCATTTCTGTTAGAAGTGTCAAATTGTGTGATGCTGCAACTTTAGTTGATAAGCTTGGACTAGGAAACAATTATAGTCGTTTTTTGTTGCAAGGATTCCAGAAATGGATGTTACAAACATGTTGTAATAATAATGCATTGTGATTAAATTTACATATGCAAAACAAACTCTTTCAAACAAAAATAAAGATCAAATCAGTCGATCTGTTTGAGAGCTACAATGACACAGACAAACACACAGTTACATACGTCAAACTTATAACACCCCTGTTTTTGGGTCGGGAGTTAACATTAAAAA
The DNA here is from genome assembly GCA_947563715.1 of Lycia hirtaria. Taxonomy (NCBI): domain Eukaryota; kingdom Metazoa; phylum Arthropoda; class Insecta; order Lepidoptera; family Geometridae; genus Lycia; species Lycia hirtaria. The sequence goes on along the minus strand of OX387377.1, from coordinate 40,544,053 downwards.
ATCACAGCCAAATTACTGAATTTCGAAAAAATAAGCTCTCAATAATAACTTCTCAAAGATACACCATTGTGTTGCATAAATTAGAGAACATATAAGGAAAATTGCACTTCAGAGAAGTTAGTGCTTGTCATAAAATCTTCTATTCAAATTACATCTCGGTTTGAATTAGTTCCGTTTCAAGTAATCTTTTTACGATAATGAATCTGAATATTTCGTAATTCGAATCTAGCCAACTGCGAAATAAGACGGTTTGATATTCCCAAGAATCAGGTGGCGGACCAATAAAATTACCCATTTACATTTATTTTCGCATAAAATAACCATTCATATAGAATTGTCGTTTATTTTTAGAATATCACAGACGTATTTGTTTAAGCGTGTTTAAATAAAGGCAATTTGAATAATCTATATATTTAAAATGAACTGAAATTGAGCGTGGAATAATTCAATAATTTGGACTTAATTAAATCGAAGGTACTTTCCTAAAAACCGTTACACGTCAGCGCTAAAATATACCTAACCTATTAATAAAACAATAAACCGGCAAAGTGGCAAAAACTCTATTTAATATACATCGAATAAAAGCATCCAAAATAATACGGAAAATAATACACCAGAATCTGGTTGGAATATGTCACTGTCTGTTACAAAGCTATTGATATGACACGCCATATCAAAAACTAATATCAGGAAAATACACGCAAGCAGAGTTCCCGGAATACAAATGTGTTATGACAAGTCACTATGCTTTTATAGAAGACAACACAGTAAATTTATATCTACCTACCATAAGTATATTATATTATCATGACGACGACAAACAAGAGCTATAAAATTCTAAAATAAAATGTTGTTTTTACAATCTATTTTAATCCTAGTGTTTTGAAAGCTTCATAATATGATCTATCACGTAAAAGGACTAAATCCTTGGGTTCCTAAAACAAACCTAGCTTGTCTATAATCCTGTCCAACTAAGGCCTTCGGATAAAAAAAATGGCGCCCAACGGGGATCGCACTCAAAACACTACTTGATATGTATATTAATTTAATTCTCAAAAACAAAACTGTAAGTAGTAAACTCACCCATTTTTCTATCGGACTGTAAGAAGCACGAAAAAGCCACATAAGTTACATGGTTGATATACCGAAAACCCGTACGAAACGCTATGACTCCACTTTCATTGTACGTACCGTCAAATGTGAAATGCACTTTCTGAATGGGTCGTTCCGAAAAGATATAATCTAGGATATGTCTATCGCACAACCGAATAAACTATCGCTATCATTATATCAAAATATTACCCTTTTTCTTAGATAGTTGGGTAAAAATACGCGTTCGAGCATTGAAGTAACGCCCATTTTCTCTCTATAAACATTGGATGAGGAGTAAGGTTTTACTTTTCAAGCTTACTAAATACTTCATGATTATAAACTTTTTAGAGATCATTCTCCATCCGTTCGTTTTTCTTTCTTCTGTCAAGAATGAGATTTGTCATTGAATGTCAAATATTTCGTCTTCGAAGATTAGAAAATGTGCAGATGTTTACACGATAATCATCAACATTTGAAACATTTGCAAAGAAAAACATGTCGGTGGAACTCTGCGATTCTATGATCTGAAGCATTTCACTACTTCACTCAGGAATACTAATTAAAAAAGCTTACATTTTTAGAAATTATTTAAAAAGTAATAAAGCAATATCTATAAAATAATTAAGGGACCAACATTTCTCTATACGTCAATTCAAGAAACACAAAAATTGGTTCACGAATGACGGAGTAATCGGTGAACAAACAAACAAAATATTTAAAAACGTACAGACCGAATTGATAACCTCCTTCTTTTTGGAAGTCGGTTAAAAAGAATAACTAAATACTCGACTGCAAACAAGTATCAATGTTAAAAGAAAAACAAAATACCCGACTGCAGAAAAGAGGTTTTTTCAGCCTAACTTACGATTTCTTTATGCTTAATACTTTTAATACGCTGTTGAGTGTACGTTTTTTTGTGAGAAAGTATGCGTACAATCGCTGTGAAAGATTATTGCGCATTCTTTAGAAAAAAATCTAGTAAAATCACTTGTTTATTACGAAAAAGTTCGTTGGAAGTTACAAAAAACACCCTTTTTTTATATTTGTGAGAGATAAGTATGTATGATTTTTATTACAAAAAATATAGCCTATGACACTCAGCAAGTGAAAACGAATCTAACGACACCTCTAACATCAAAATTTAGGCGACCATATAGAAACATGCAGATATACATACATACCCACATACATACATACACTCGAAACACCCCCCCCCCCCTCTCTACCTACCCCTCCTTTCTCCCCTCTCCTTACCTTAAAACACAATTATAATGGTACAGTTGTCGGTGATTTTTGAGGTAGGAAATAGGTTTGGTCCTGTTTTACCCGTTCCCGCGGGAATCCCGGGATAAAAAGTATCTTATGTGTTAATCCAGATTATAAACTACCTGTGTGCCAAATTTCAGCCAAACCCGTAAAGCCGTTTTACCGTGAAGAAGTAACAGACACAAACTTCGCATTTATTTTATAAGTGTAAAGTGTGATGTGATTTATTTGCATTTCCTAATCCAAACTCCAATAAAACATATAAGTTATATATATATTCGTAATTACTGATAAAAAATCTTTATTTTGATACCACACTCGAAGTATTTTGAAAACATTATTTTTTTTTGAGATTACTTTTTGCCGCCAAAAAACCTTAATTTTGTTTTTTTTATTTTTATTTTGATGTACGCAGTGTCACTCTCACAACTAAGACGAATCTATTGACACCACTGACATAAAAATACGACAAGCCGTTTAGGCTCTAGGCAGTGCCAAATAAATATACATACATACATAAATACACTCTAAAAACATAACCCTCCTTCTTTCGCAGTCGGGTAAAAAGCAGGCTTTTCAGTCTAACTTACGATTTCGTTACGCTTGATGCGTTGTTGAGTGTACGTTTTTGGTGAAAAAGTATGCGTAAAATCGCCGCAAACGATTAATCCTCATTCTTTCGAATAATTCTAGTTAAATCACTTGTTTATTGCGAAAAAGTCCGAACGAAACACCGCTTTTTTTATTTTTTTCGAAAGATGTAGTATCTTATTGCAAAAAAATAATAGACTATGACACTCAGGGAGTGAAGACAAATTTAATCTAACAACACCACGTTCATCAAAATGCGTCAAGCCGTTTAGGCTGTAGGCGATCGTATAGAAACATACATACGTCCATACGTCCATACTTACACTCGAAAAACATAACGCTAAGCAGTCGGTTAAAAATTATAAAATAAAGACAGGCGTCCCGAACGCCACGTCATTTCCCTATTTCTCTACCTGAATAGACTCTTCTTGCCGTCTGCGTTAGAGATTGTGAGCAATTTTGTTCTACCATAACCATTGCTATTGTAACACATGTAACATGTACAAATTGTTATTTAATATGCATGTTGAATGTTATAAGGCTATAGATCCTGACTGGTGGTCAAAGGTTTCTCCTCGAACTTACCAGTGTTGGCAATTTTGTGCCAGTTTTTATCAAAAGTTCCAGTTCATCATTCCATCTGGACCTGCCAAGTGGCCGCGTCGAGTTAGGACGCCATTTGGCAGTGAAATTGGCCCAAAGGTCTTCCGGCATGCAGCTGACATGGCTGGCCTAGTCCTATTTCAGCTTGGCAGCTTTAAAATGCAGCTTTTACCTTCTTAAGCTGCCACACTTTTTAGAACGCAGTGCCATAGCGTTTGCGGCCAATTAACCTAACACAGTGTATACTTCGCTCCATGGCTCCCTGACAAACCATGAGCTTGGTTTTTCGGATAGTCAAATTAAGTTAAAGTTTAAATTACCACCGTGTGCCAAATATCACATATAGATGAAACCACAGGATGAAACCGGTAGAAGTTAGCGGAAAATCCGTCGCTTCATTAAATAAGAAATATATATATATATATAAGAGCCGGTCCACACGGTGCGTTGCGTCGGCATTGCGTCGACCACAGAAGACAGAAGTAAATAAAAATGGCTTACTAACACAGTATTACGCAGAACCACTGTCGGCAAACTCACACAAGTAAGATATCTATCGTATTTTGCACTACAAATGTAATTATTATCACATTGGCATTTTATAGTTCAGTTTACTAAGCACAATAATCAAATACAGCTCATTTGAAAATACGCCTTAAATTCTAAACGTGAGACTTCATTTTGGCATTAGATCTCTATATACTTATAACTTATTTCATTGCAAATCAACATGCCACAAACTAGTTCTGCACTGCACGCTAGATGTCGTCTAAATTAATTTTAACTGATAAAGTTCTTAAGTCGAAAATTTCTAATCTTCGTGTTAAAGTCGAAAATTTCCTAACGCAACTTCATGTTGAGTTGAGTAGCGCTAATCCAATTAGTGCAAATTATACTTTATTACGATAAGGATTTAGTTGTCTTTTTACTGCAACAATAAAATTATTTCGTAAAAATATAATAAAAAAATTTGTAGTGCTACTATTTTTGCGTTCTAAAATGGCACAGTATGGTATTATTAAATTGTTATACGTCCACTTTGAAGTACTTACGTACGTACTGTCTCAGTCGAATTACGAGCTCAACTAGTTCCGGTTCAAGGCTGCTGGCCATAACTGTGGTGGTCAGGAACCGCCTACATAGCATTTCTAGTGGCGTCGACGTAGCGCTGTCGCTGCGTCGTTTTACATACAAATAATCATAGTGTTCACACGGTGCGCTGCGTCGACGCAACGCACATACGACTGAGCTGCAGCCCCCGAGACGAAGCGGGCGGGGGTGTACTCATTGCGACGCCGGAACTGCAGCGCTCAGTTGTTTGTGCGTTGATAGGTAAGATACACGCCAGCTCATTTCGTTTTGCGATGTTTTTACAAAATGCTCGCCGCAACTGTGCGTCGCTGCTGCGAGGACAGTACGACACGACTGCGTCGTAGTAATGCTGCGATGTCGCAGCGCCCGTGTGGCAGTCTATGCGTTAAAATATTTGCGTTGCGATGACGCAACGCCGACGCAACGCGCCTTGTGGACTGGCTGTAAAGCTGAGTTAAAAGGTAACATCGAGGAAAAATTATTACAGAATCCAATTTTAGTAAAAGTTAAAAGTTTTAGGTAAGTTAAAATAAAAGTTAATTTTAAAAAATACTACAGCTCATATAATCGAAGTTACACTTTCATTTCATTAACAATGATCACAAAAGTTTCTTAATCTTCTGTTTACGCACCGCAAAGAACATTCCGTTGGCATACAACTCAAAGTATCAACATACAATAGAACATATTTTAAAAATAATTTTATTGGAAACAATTTATTACATTATATACAGTACATTTGCAAATACAACACGTATTTACACTATTTTTACAATAAATGTCTTACTGATTCTTTTTTTTATTTACATAATTTTATTTCTATCAATCTTAAACGACATTTTTGGTCAATTCTTAACTATAAATAAATAGATTTACTTTAAAATTTAATTTAAATATAGATACATTCTTCTGCAAAAAAAAATGCATTTTGCAATTATTGGTCGAATTGGTTGAATTGGCGACCAGTAAAATATTTTCGCATTTAGGTAGTTTATTTTACATTTTTCTAGAAAACTGTTTACTTAATATTATAACAAACTATAAAGCAATTATACCTAACGACTAGACTTTTATGAATATGTATAAGTAAATGGCGACATAGTCATTAGGCTACATTACTGCAAAGACAGAAATAGAGATACTACAATTTATTAAATAATTTCACTGTTTTAACTTTATTATGCTTTTTCAACAGTGTTATTTAAACTAATACAAAAAATATTGAAAACTTAAGCAGGACAATAGATGATCAAGGAGATTTTGCTTACACAAAAAGGGGCTTCAATATAATTTTAATACATGACGTGCTAAATTTAGATAACTTAAGATAAAATGACAATAACTAGAAATAAAAAATATTAGGAAAAGCACATAACTAAAAATCTAAAGATTAATTTTATTAATTTTGTTAGTATGAAAATTATAACTGAAAACAATACAAAGCCAATAATATTTACTTTAAAATAGATCAGAGCAGTTTAGACTGAGATATAAACAGACATACATTCATCATAATATATATAAATGACGCATATCCGAAAAACGTTAGCTTTCTCTCGGTCAGTCAGGCAAAATATAAGTTAAGAATTAAAATATTATAGTTGATTTTATTTTATATTTTCATAAGTAGGTATAAAAACTTCGAGGTAGTTACAAAATGCTAGGTAATTCGAATTTCGAAACTGTATTAAAATGTACTAAATTGGGAAAGTTGAACAATGGGTAGGTATATTTCGATATTATAATATACTAAGAGTTAATAAACGTCTATTCTAAAATACTATAACTATTAATAATCTAATTGGTGTTTTTTGTATAAATTATTACATAGTTACTTTAGTAGGTTTATTGTAAACTCTAGATTCTATTGTACTAAATAGGTAGGTTTAGATATCGTGAAACGTACACAAAAAAAAAACTAGATATAAAACTTTAATACTAGCGCAACAACGTTATTAAAGTGGTATAATTCAAAGTTAACGCAAGGAACTAAATCTGCAAAAACTTTGTTTCGGCCATCTACTAGTGATTACTTGGTCTTTGATATAAACTATGACTAATTAGAGTAATTTTGTCATAGATGTTAATTTTAACATTGAAACCATTTGATATAATAATCAATTCAGAGAATGTATTACCAAAATTAAGTATAATATTTTTTTTTATTAATATTAATCGATTACAAAACAGATATTGTATAGATTAAAATATAGATTAAATTTTTTACACTCACAAAAACATCTGGTCGCTTTGAAATATTATTTTAAACTAAGCATAACTGGATAAAACATAAATAGAAACGTAGAAATAAACTTTGTTCCCATCACGTGTACTCATACCACTAAATAAATAGGCTTTAATTCTAATATACTCTCATAATTATGTAGATAACCTATTTACAAATTTATAATATTTAAGTAACTCTAGGTAATAAAACCGAATTATCGAAACTTCGTAGTGTTTTAGGCACTATTTAGACAGCCATCAATCTTATTTCTTATAAAAAGCTTCGCTTATATCTATTCTTAGAAAAACTTTCATGATCTATGTCAATAGGCAGTAGTAACAAGTAATTTTACCTAAACTATAACCTAAAAAGTGTATACACTTTTATCGATGAAACTGCAAATCGGGTGTCCTGTAGAAAATTTATCGTGATTAGGCTTCAACATCTTTTTGGCTATTTTTACATTATTTGTTGCTACACTCTGTAGTTATGAAATAATTAATACAGTGTTTATTAATGTTAAATACTAATGTAGGTGGTAAAAAACTCTAAAACTGTCACTGAACATAATTTTAAATGCATTCTCTCGTAGGTATGTTATAGGCAATTTCTTTTTATAAATAATAAACACAATCTAAGTGTCTATCTACGGTTAAAGTTAATATTTCCTATCACTCTAAAAACAATACTTTTCTGTAAATACTATTTTTCACTGCATGTGACAATAAAATTTTATAAATTTAAGTGAAAGTTACAAGCGTTTTTAATTCAACAACGAAACACACAAAACGACTGGTTTGTCATAAACAATCCTGAATGTGTTACCTAATTCTAATGTTGATAATGTATTCAAAATACCGACTAGGTTATTAGCTAAAGCGTCTATAGATAAAGCATTTTGTATAATCACAACAGCGAGTCCCATCGCTTCAATTTATTACACTATCTAAACAATATCACTAATTAACAGTCTGGCACTTCCGAAACTTTGGGAACAGCGAGGGAAACTACGGCTGACCTTGTCTCGCACCAATTGTTGTCGCTGGAGAGCAGGAAAATCGTTTTACAATATCAATTATTAGGTATATAATATTAGGAACTAGAAGATGACGATTTGAATAAGAAAATGTATTTATAGTCCGGTCGTGGAGCAGAAAGAATTTCATACATGAACCTGACATTACCCGTTTGTTGTTTCCGAGTAAACATATTGCCGTCACTCTCGCACAGAATATGTTATGAAATCCCGCATATTTTACGCGAGGGCAACCGAGACGGGTAATAACAGGTTAATGTACAAAATTATTCCTTCTCCCCTACCGGGCTTTATGTAAATAGTATATATCTGAAGAAGAAAGAGAATTTTTGATATTTCAAAGCTACCTGTACATTATAATATTATAGGTAATTAAATGATTTATTGAAAACTATATTTGAAATGAGTTTGAAAATAAACCCATGTACAATTTACAAATTTAATTCTATTTTATTTTTTATTTGTAGTAGTTATTATAGCTATGTTCATTTAAACGGGAACTTCATCTATGCCAAGATTATTAATTTGGTATGTGCTCATTATACAAAAACGGTAAAATATATTTTTAAATCAAAATGTAGATATGCTAATAAATTTATAAACCTAATGATTTAGAAAAATGTTTTACTGTTTTGTAAGATATTTGCTAGCGCATATATTTTTACCTACATTATATTTTTTGCAAATTCGTGATTTTTAGGGTTCCGTACCTCAATAGGAAAAAACGGAACCCTTATAGGATCACTTTGTTGTCCGTCTGTCCGTCTATCCGGGTGTCAAGACCTTTATCCCGGGAACGCGTGAAGGTATCGAGTTGAAATTAAAACCATATACGCAGATCAGATAGTATCTTGCTGCAGAAAGAAAAATAAAATTTCTCAGTTTCATAAAAAAAGTTACAGCCGAATATGTCGTAAAAAACGCACATTTCGACACTCACAGAGGAATCAAAACCTATGGGGTACTTCCCGTTGACTTAGAACACTGAAATTTGGCAATTTGGCATTGTGTTTAGAGTACACATATAGGAAAAAATCCGAAATCTGGTCATTTTTAATTTAATCACAAAAAAATAGTGTCTCTATGCAAGGAATGAGGGCCAAAATTTAAAGTGAATTAACCGTATCATGTGAATGTGGTATCATATGAAAGAGCCTCATTAGCATAAGCTAAAACAGGTTTTTAACACATTCTTTGCCCCCTGCAGACCCTCCACTTCAGCTGGGACCAATACTTTTTAGGCGACAACACTTTTTTTTTGTATTGGATTATTTTATTTTTTCGCACTCGTAGTGAAAAGTAGAGTGTAACTAAAACCCATTGTAACTCGGTTTCTATTTACTCCCTTGCTAGAGCTCGGGAGTAAAAATCTACCTCGTTACAATGGGTCATTTTAGCCCCTTGTATATCAATCTACTATTAGCGCCATCTATCTATCACGACTAAAATAAATTTAGAATGTTCGGGTATGAAAGTAAAACGATTTTCCTAGTAACCAGATAGGGTTATAAGGGGGGGGTCAGAGTACGGACGCCGAGTTTCGTCGAGTTCAGCACAGGAGTTCGGAGTTAGAGGGCGGTACTCAGCTAGGCAAAGGGGGTCGTGAGGCATGCGGGGCGGGGCTGGAGGGTAGAGGCTGTGGTGTTTGAGCTGTTGTACTCTCGGGAGCGGAGTGCGTCCGGCCTCCAGGCTGGAGAACAGGACTCGGCGGCCACGGATGTGACGATGACGCCATCGTTCTGAAATATGACAAAAAATGATTAGTTATGATCCATTGTAGATGTGGTTCAATAAGGTTGAAATTACTATTTCATTAAACGGATTAGAATCAAAACGAGTCTAGAACGACAGAAATATTCATAAGTAATTTATGGCAAATTCTAAAATTTCAGTTAACCGTTCAATAACGATTGCTTACCGATATAGCACAGCGGATTAGCAAGTTGAAGTGGCAGTGGCAGGGCACATAGCACGTAGAACTGATAGCCGATGGGGCCGAAAGGTTCTCGAGTGGAGACCACGTACCGGCAAGCGCAGCGTAGGAAGACCAGCCACGAGATGGACAGATGACCTCATACAAGTGGCGGGAAGACGCTGGACGCAAGCCGCTTCCAATAGGTCTTTTTGGAAATCCATGGGGGAGGCCTATGTCCAGCAGTGGACTTCTTATGGCTGAGATGAACGATTGCTTGCAATAACTTTGACATGTCGCACGACATATCATTCACTACATTAACAGTAGGTATAGTCTAAGATCCCGCTATAAGACGACCTTCACCGAGCTGGTTAATGGATGAAAAGTATTTTATATTCAATTAAATATGTCATATATATATTACAAATGGGTGGTCTAAAAAAATTCCGTCCAGAATATGATTAATTAATAATTTTAAAAAAGAAATTTAAAGATTTCACTGGTTTGGTTAATAGACAAATTCCATACCAATCGAAAGTATGAAGCCCATAGAATATGCAAACGTTAGGTTGACTTTTTTTTTCCCGTCCCAACTCTTGGGTAGGCAGTAGGCAGGTATAAACAGGTAAATCAATAATCAATACAATTTTCACAAGTGGAAAGAATATTAAGTTACGTCCATCTCGTGGTGTACGAATTACCACTTTAAGAAGTCGAATCAAAAAATGATATATCTCGTTCAACGTTGATATTTTATAGCGGTCTACGTTTTTGATGCGTACTGCATTGGAATGGAATTATTTGGTGCCGTCACCACTTTCTGAGAACGACTTGCAATTTTCAAGGCTAGAGTGAATGTATATTTTCTAGATCCACGAGCTCCATTCTCGGCCACACCGTCGCTTAACATCAAGCGAGTTGGTGGTCAATCGTACATCTAAAGTAAAGAGTATCTTGCATAAAAAATACCTAACACAGTAACATTCTTACTTTACATATTATTTACATAATAGGGGCTTTATCGAAAAACGTTATTTAACTTTAACCAATGTCTTAAGTTCTTTCCGCAAGTGTCATTACATGTCAGCCAGAAGTTAACAAAATATGTTAAGCATTGCATAAAGTTAAGTAACGTTTTTCGGTAAGGCTGTAGAAGTTGACTATTTACTTAAGTAACCAACTACCATAATTTTGCACAACCTGTGTACTATTCGTGTTTTTATTTGTGTCGAAATTCTCAATAAATACGAGTAAAGAGGCAAGTTTCCGGCAACCTAGTCAGCCTGACTTGCGATCCGCAGGTTCTGGGTGCGAATCCCACGGCATGCACCTCTGCCTTTTCGAAGTTATGTGCGTATTGATTGCCGCCAACTTCAAACGGTGAAGGAAAACATCGTGAGGAAACCTACATGTCTGAGAGTTCTCAATGATCTTGAAGATGTGTGAAGTCTGCCAACCCGCACTTAGCCAGCGTGGTAGTCTATGGCCTAACCCTTCTCACAATGAGAAGATGGCCCCGAAGCAGTGTGACAGTTTGTACAAACAGGGCTGATAAAAAAGTGGCCATTACATTACCTGGCATAAGGCGTTATGGTAGAAGGAGGCGTAGGCACAGCAGCAGCATCAGGGTGGAGGAAGTTCCTTCTTTGCTCGGCTCGCTCCCAGCATTGTTGCAAGCACCGCGCTACTACGTCCGGTAAGTTATTCACTTGTTCCTGAAAGAGAATTCAAGCAAATTTTATTACAAAACCATCATAAATTGATTCAAAGTGCAGTACTTATCTAAGATGTACATAAGAAAATTCCAAAAGAAATAGTCTTAAACTTTTTACCCAACTGCGTAAGAATGAAGGTTATGTTTTTCGAGTGTATGTATGTTTCTATATGACAACCTACAGCTTAAACTGCTTGACCGATTTTGATGTACGAGGTGTCATTAGATTTGTTTTCACTTCCAGAGTGTCTTAAAGCTATATTTTGTTGTAATTATTCTAATACCTTTCTTACAAAAATAAAAAAATGCGTTTTTTCGTAACCTAATATATGTAATCTATCGTGGCTGATACTCGTAGAATACATATATATATATATTTTGTAAATATATACATATGATACATAGAAACACCCACACACAGAACAAACATCCATGCTCATCACACAAAAATGTTTGCCCTAGGTGGGGATCGAACCCACGACCTACACGGCAAGCGGACATACTGCCAACTGAGCCACAAGGCCAGTCAATGCCTATGGACCATGCCTAACTCTCAGATTTTACTTTTAAATCTACGCAAATAAATTATTTTATTTACCTGTAATGTAGTAAGTTTTTCTTCTAAACTAGTCAGCCTCTCTTCAATGGTGTCTTGTCTCGTGCTCATGTCTGAGACTATTTCGTACACCGTGTTCTGGGTCTGCAATAAGAAGGGGTCCTAATATCAATCGTTTTGCAGTTCATCGTTCACTCTTGGTTCTAAATATAAAGCATGTGTTAGTGTTGATCTGTTACTGTGTAATTAGTTTTGTCAATTTCCTGATTGATGCTGTAAAACCTGTGTGACTGTAAGTGTCTCGAGTACCTCTATGTGTTTTACAAACTATATTTGTATTATTATGATTAAGAGTTTCAGTAATTAATATAAAATTAAGTACACTATTCATTCCATCTACAGATCTAATATCTTCTACAAATTCTACGGTTAAACATGCATGATGCATTTTGAGTATAATATTGGGAATAATATCATGCGCCAAGCTGATGATAAATGAAATTTTGAAAGTCTAGTTTGACTAATAACGTTCACTATGGCTATTTTATCTAGTAGTTATCACATACACAATCTCTGGAATTTTCTAATTAGCTTTAGGATTTCCTAAAGTGCCATCTACAGCTAAATGATAATTATGTGTTTTATGAGAATGAGTGTAGCAATAGCATTTCTATGTTTTATCTTTCGCTTACCTTTGCCATATCTGTTATTGTGTTCGCGTTATCCATTAGCTTTCTTTGATCCATCTTTACTTTACGTAAGCTGTAAGGAAAAAAATAATGAAAAAGATTGCATAATATATTATTTTGTCAATACTCGATAATTTAAGAGCATATACATAACTGTAGGTATTATATGAAATTAGTTACCTACACTAGCCTCTTTTCGAGAAGTAAATTAGTATTCAATTTCCAAAAGAAATAAGTAACTATTGTCAAGTAACAATGTATGCAAATATTATGTTATTCCGCTCTTTTTTGTTCGGATATTATTCTAGTAAAACAAAGTTTCCTGACGATTGAAGTATATATTTCTAATTACCATTTTATAAACGTTACAGTGGCATACACCATCAGGTTATGAATCAATTTTGCATCTTGTAACTTAATGATAGAATCATAAAAATAATTAGAGAAATGTTTATACTTACGCATAAATAGCTAACAAAAACTTCCTCTGGTGCGTTCTCACCCGACCTGGATGGACTCTTTTCACAAGCCTTGTGTGCTTGTATATTAACCACGTTTCTCGAAGCACGTTGGCTGCAGCATTTTTCAGCTGAAATTATTTGACAGAACAATTAGTACTGTCTTATGTATTTAATTTGCCAAAATAATCTAATAATGCAACTCTATCGAGCTTACCAATTCACTTAATTTCATGTTAGTAGCACTAAATTTATTTGTTACTTTGTGCTTTGTTCTAATTAATTGTGATCATGAATGTTATCTATTATTCTTAATTGACTAATAAATATAGTGTTAATGTTATTAATGTTCAACAAAACGTTTACTAAATGCTTTTAAAGTTATGTAAATCACACAATTTGAGTGTTAACTATTACTGTCATAATTTAATTGTGATTAGCGTAAACAACACAAAGCTAAATTGTCTTAACCGAGCAAACGATCTTACCTCAGAGTCCTTTGTCTGTCACAATTGTAACAGTCACCTTACCTTTTTCGTGAGCTGAGTTTCCATCATGAAGTTATGGACATGCTTCTCCGCTCTAGTTAACTCTAACTTTCTCGAGGCAACTGTCACTAACAATGCCGTACATCCCGCCCCCTGTTAATTAGATTAACAATAATTGTGATCAACTTATATCACATCAATACTTACTCTTTTAGTAAGTTGTGTGTCCATCATGAAGTTATGAACGTGCTTCTCGGCTCTAGTTAATTCTAATTTTCTTGAAACAACCGCGACTAATAACGCTGTGCATCCAGCTCCCTGTTAAGTGAATATCTTAATGTAAAATGCAAGCGAACGTGTAGAAGCATTCGAGAGTTTCCATTCCAATAAGGCAATTATTTTGAAGGCTAGAAATCATAATTAAATTATAAATTTTAGCTAGGAATGTGCTAATCTTTAGTTTAAATTTTACATTAAAATTGAGGATAATAGACACAAAGGTAATACATATATTAGAAGCATATAAAGCATTTTGGTTTTAAAATTCATTGCCTCGATTACCCTCTAAAATTTACCAAATTAATGATAATTTATAAATTATTTCACTTAAATTATCTCTCATTTATTTAAGTAACGTTTCATTCGTTTAAGTTTTTGTGCTTAAGAAAATTACTAAGGAGAGCTAATAAAAGGTGGAAATTATAATTGTTATCAGAAAAAAATATGATAAACATTATTTCCAATTTCCGATTCCCTTCTTTTATTAGCTCTGTTAATATAGATAATGCATTTCATTACATAGAAAGTGAGGTAAACTTTGTCCTTTAGTGCATTGTTATCTATAATGTGCACAAAATTGTCATCAACATTCATTTACTTTCATTGAAAATTCAACATCTAAAGTTCTTATTTATTAACAGTTTACACAAACACTAGTTTATCAGGTGCAATGAATTTTATAGTACACTTCTGTTTAAATGTAACTTTAGGAAAAGTGAGCCATTTTAAAAACAAACTTATTTGTGCAATTCAGTGAAATATTGAAGTGAAAAGAGAACTAGAAACAGTAAGGAGAAATGAAGCATTCCATACTACAAAATATATACTTCTAATAGCTGGCTTTAACAGGGAAATGGACGTTATTCAGATATAAATATTTAAATAGGTACCGTTTATTTGAGGAAATCGTTAAAGGTAATCCAATTTTTTTTCTGCAAAAACTACGAATAACAGGTTCATTACGTTTATTTTACCCTACAATTAAGGCATTGTGTACATTGAATGTGATTAGCATTTAATGTGATATCAATGTGTATATATTAGAATTTGATGCTGCATTCACAATATAGACATCAATACAAATAACAACGGGGTTACATATACTCTGTGAACATTAAGTTATTACATCAAATACATTGAATGTGATAATGTACTTTTAGTGTAAAGCATAACTGTGTTGTGTGTGTACTGTTGTTACATATATTAGTATATATAGGTGTTGACTGACTTACATTTTTTAATGTGTTATATATAATAAAAAGTATAAACCCGATTTAAAATCAACAGGCGAAAGCAATCCAACAAATTGTTGGCAAGTTTTTGCACAGAAACAAGTTTTGATTCAAGAAATAAAGTAAGTAGTGCTAAAGTTTTAACTCGTGTCAGTCAACACAAACATTAATAAATTTTGTTTACAGAAACTTACCATAATGCCGGTGCTAACGGCGATACCTCTGCCGCAATAAGTGTTTGGCACAATGTCACCAAAACCGACGGACAGAAATGTAATCGCGATAAGCCACATCGCATTCAGAAGGTTAGCGTGTTCTTCGTCGTGAAACCTGAATTGTCAATAAATTCCAACGCTTTACTTATCGACTTGTACTCCAAGCTTGAAGCTACCTACTGATAAGTGTTCATTCACAAATCTGTCACAATCATAGCACGCAAGCTTTCCCTAAGCGTTGTATGGATATAGGTTGAAAAGATAAAATAAAAAAAGTAGAAGTCAAGGACAATAAAAACCATGTCACAAAGAGTTTGACTTTGATTTGGAATGTGAGATTGCTTCAAACATCTGAGTGTGGGAACTTTAATAACACATAAAATGGCTCACCTTTACCGACCTAATGTATTTTCTAGACAATACAAGTAAATTAATAAAATCTTGCTATGCCTAGAAATATATTTTGGCCCTAACAATGAATCATGAAAACACTAATAAACTCTTAAAAGAGAACCCAAAAAACCTATTTTGTAGATACATACCACCATACCACAAGTGAGGGTAATTCCGCGGCCGCAGTATGTGTTGGGGACTATATCACCATAGCCGACACAGAGGAACGTTATAGCAGTCAGCCACATTGAGTTTAGCAAATTGGCATGGTCTTCATCGTGGAACCTGAGAGCCAAAATGCCCGACAAGACTCACAGATAATAACCGATTTGTCTAATATTTATAATTTATAACAGTAGCTAAGCAACATTTTACACCAGAGTATTTATAAGTATAGCCAAAATTTATTGTTGGCATATATAACTTTGACGGCCGAAATATTTAAAAAATAATCCTTATAACCACAAAGTACAATTTGCATGCCTAGGAACGCTGATAAATAAATTGTTTCACTAAACAGACAATGTACTAACTAATACCGAATAAAAAAGACTTTTAAATACAACGTGCATTCTAAACATTTATCTGGACCAATACCAAATTATGATAATTGTAGCCATGCGTGAATTGAAAACCGAAGGTACCTCAAGTGAACATAGTCATGATAACATAGAAATAACACTGAGAATAAAATTTTGCAAGAAGAAAGAAGGAAAACACTTAGAAGTGAGAAATATCACAAGCAAGTCGCTCGGAACGGGAGGAAGAGGTAACTTGTTGATGCGTGAAAGTGGTAAGGTGCAATGATTTTGTGCATGTAAATGGAATTCAGAAGCCTTTCTAAGTGTTGTTGTACCTAGAGCCATTTTGTGCGTATTATTATTATACTTTTTCATTCATTGTGTTTTTTATTTGTATTTACAAGTGCCCTTAGTTTGTAATCTTAGGAATAGTAAGTGCAGCACTTTATACAGCGAACTTGATCACATATAGTGTGAAAGTGTATGTATCTATTCTACAGTATAACAACAAGCACCCTCTTTACGTCAATTTGTCGTCTAAAACTAACACTGACTAGTAAAATATAAATTATAGCAATGTGTTTCGTAAAAATTTGAAGCAATTATTTGCAAAATTATTCAAAGTCAAACTCTTTCATTGTGATGATAATGAACCTAGCGTTTCTACTAAATTCATCAAATATTTCAATAGTTAGAAAAAACACAGTGGGTTCAAATAAAAAGCGAAATCAACAATTATATACAACGCCACAGTACAAAAGCAATAGCATGCCCACGTAGGCAGTACACTGGTGAATTTGAATAAACTTTTGTTGAGTGTAACACAGAATGAACACCAAACTAAATGAAAGCATACTGATTAGACAAGAATAGAAATAATAAAACCATTAATTATGCTGATTCACTTTTTATGGAAAATGAAACTTGTCACTTAGTAACTTGTGGCAATGTTTCTCCTCCAAAAACATTTATTATGCAAAATAATATTATAGTTATGCCACTTACAACACGTATCTGAGATACTGACCTTTCACACTGTCTCAGAGTCCAGCTTGCGATTATCCATAGAGATACCATAAACACTAATAAAACTGTACCGGGACAAATAGTCATGAGAGTTTTCAAGACAAACCTGAAAAAATACAATAAAGTATGAAATAAAACTTAATAAATTAAATAGATTTATTTACTTAGTTTAATTTTTTACATGAAATATTATTTATTATAATAATAGGTGTGATTTAGAATAAATATACATGAGTACAAATAATAATAGTATAATAGTATATGAGTAGTAATATACATGTTACACATAGGTACTCAGAACTTTCGAAAACAGGTCGAAAACATAATGTGCAACTCAAGTCATACTCATTATATTGAAATTAGACAACTTTTAACTAAAGTTACAAGTTGTATGATTTCAATAAGAGTAACCATCGCGCTAACCTAATAACATAGTATTATTTTGCGCAAGTTTCGGGATTAACATTTATAGTTAAATATAAACTATAGTTATATTAATAAAATGGACTTAGCGAAGAAAAAAATTATATCGTCTGTTCGGTTTGTTATTATTGGTACTCGCCTACATTTCATATTTTTCAACCAATCTTAACTATACATACTTGATAAACGAGTATTAGGTAAATAACTACAATTTAAAGATTTTTCCGTCGGGATTTTTTTACAAAACATACGCTTTAGCTCTACTTTTATTGTGCTAAAATATGGAAAACGCTTTCTGAAGGGTTTTACCGAATAGATGTCTTCGAATCACGAGTGAATAAGTTCCTTCTAGGCACGCAAGCTCCATCGTAGATCGTCACAGTCGCTTAACATCAGGCAAGTAAACGCTCAAGCATAAGCCTATTTATGAATTGAAAAAGGGGTATTTCCCCTAAAATGGAGAGAAAGTTGTTACGGTCACATTTACTGGCTCATTTTGACAATAATAGTCTCAAGAAACGTTTGTTACTCATTATTAAAAAGGAATTTCAGATATAAGCAAAATCAGTCAAGAGATTGTCCGGACAAAAGATTGTGAAATCTAGGTTAAAGGCCTATTACACCACTATTCAATTGTCAGCAGGGACAGAGTGGTGTAATAAAAGAGAGGGGCCCGATCTCCATAGTTCCCAGACTGCGACTCGATAGACTAGGCCCGAGAAATCATACGAATTAAATAGATCTTTTAAACGAAAAGTCTGCTAGAAGGTCATCCATTGAATGATTTTGATAATATTTAGATTAAGCATTATGTATTCAATTTTAAACAAAGATTTCGAATATGAGCAATAGACTTCGCGAGCGCAAACATTAATGCAACAAACATTGTTACAAAAAGTTTGTGGTCGCGAGATCTACTATCCGTGGAACTTCTAGTTTATTTACCTAGTATTAAAATTAATTCTGTTTAAAGCTCCTATACTTCTTGACGAGGCATCCGTGAACAGTTTACTGTGAAGTAACATGACCCTGCATATAAGATAGAGACGAAAGAACATCGGCAGTGACAGAGTGACATCGTATGGCACCTGGAAATGATGTTAGAAAAATTAATTTACAACAATTAATGTAAATTATCAACAGACAATTTGTTTAAAACAACACAACAATATAGAGCGCGTTCCAAATTACACCAACTACATTAAATATAAATTCGTTTTTAACAAACGTAACATTGTTTAGGTGAGTTTTCTATACTGTATAAAGGCAACACAAGTAACTTCAAATATACGAACTTAACTTCGGCACTGACTTTGCCGAAGTAGTGGTTTATAGCATTGTTTCATTAGAAAACGATAATATTGGAATGTTCTACAGCATGTCAACGGATCTATGGGCATGATTCGGAACACGTTCTTATATTTATAACCTTAAGGCACGCAACGGGATCCTTGTTTTATTTTCATTTCAAGTGATGTCAGTTACTAGATATTTTAGAACTGCATTATTATAAGAAAAACTTAAATTACTCATGTAGTACATTGTGATATAGTTAATTTCAAATGTTGCAATACACAACCAATGTGCTTTGTGCTCAATGTTTACTGGTAGGTATCATTGACAAAAGCGTATATTGTCCATATTAACTCACACTTTTGTACACAATCGCATGCATTGTATCAGCTAAGAATTTTTATAGACTTTCTTTAATGCCCAATTTTCATACAAAATTTGTTTTGTAAATCTTGAACTATAAACATAATATTTTTAATTTGTCGAAATCAAAAATATTTTGTTTAAAATTGCAGTACTGAAGATTAGCTTCCATTATATGACGTTTGAGTTAATAAAAAACAAAAATAGTTTTAAAGATTTATAAATGCAATATTCTATGAAAATAAAAGTCCTTTATGAATTCAGCGTAGCAAAAAGTTTTTCTCAACATTCAATTTTATCATTACGATTAAAGACAATACTACATATCAATATCAATTTTCACACAACCCAAACGAATCACAAACACAAAACAGTGAAGTCAATGTTCACAGAAATGAGGAAACATGCTCAAGACGAAGACGCTAACATCACTTAAAACTTGAGTCCATTTTTCATAATACAGACCTGGATTTGCTTATACATCGTGCCCTAAGGAGAAAAAATAAATAAATATCAGTTTGAAGATGGAAATGAAGACAACGAAAGTTTAAAAACTAATATTAATAGCGATAATTCTATTACTACAAAAAAGATCCCAGTTTACATAGCTAATGCAAGCAACTTAAGTTATGATGGAAATAGTCCAAATGTTCAGAAAGTTGAGGTTGTTTGCCACGTGATGTTACGGAAAATTGCACTTCAGGCAAAATATTAAAGTATTAAATAATTTAGAAATTATAAAAAGACTATTTTGAGAGATCACAAAATGGCAAAGCAATGACGGATTTCTACAAAACGTTGACTAGGCAAATATTATAAGAAGTACAGACTTTGTTACATTTATTTACTAACATATAACTAAAGAAAGGACATTTTGAAACAAGACATGTCATTATCCAGTAATTTTACTGGAGACAATTTATATCGTTTACTGGTTTTATCCCACTATTTTAATTTAGAGGAAGCTTTTTTAACAAGAAACACATTCAATTTCATGCAAGACAAGCGGCTTAGGCTATATGTAGATATGTTAGTGAATTGGTCACTAATAAAATTGTATCGATTACATTTGGGATCAAACTTTACTAACGATATAATATTGTCATCAATAATAAATATCAGTGGTTTTATTGGCTAACTGTCTCTGTCATTTTCATCTAGCCCATAATCGTCATTGGATTTCAAATCCCGTTTTAAGGCCTATTCGTGAGGCTATAGTGTCTGTCTTACATTTAAACGGCTCTATCTTTCGAACGGTAATAGTTACACGTCTTAAAATTGGCATGATTATAGGGTTCCCTTTAATGTAAATTGCTAAATAATAATTAAATATAAACATTAGATCAGTATAGTCAGACAGTTTTTTGCCATTTTGAAAATGAAACAAATTAGTTCACGTTGTCGTGACGACATCAGCGTTAGGCTGGCTTATGTCTACCAGTCTAACGCCGATGTCGTCACTTGTTACACTCGCATTTTTGTCGATATAATATTTTTACTTCACACGCAGTGGCGTACTGGCGCACGCCGCACAGTGATTTTGTTTTATCAGATTCCGCTAGATGACGCATTTATATTAATTATAATTATATTAATTATATTTTTAATTATTTAGGCAAATAAAATAATTAATTATATTATTTGCCTAAATAATATGTGAAAATATGTGAAATTACTTATATTAGTCCTGTTTTCTGTGTTCATTATGTTTCATAGGAGTACGGAAGCCCCAGTGTGCAAGTTGATTGATTGATTGATATTGATTGGTTGATTCCTCGAAATCACGATGAATGAATGTGCATTATATATCTGCACTCTGGCAATGAAGTTCTTTGTCAGAGTCAGTTAGCCGATAAAAACACTATATAGAAATTTCTAAAATGACACACAGAATACGAATAAGTATTTTTCAAGCTTGCCTGATCAAAATTGTAGATATTGGAATAAGATGCTGCCTTACTCTAACCTAGCTTTGAAAGGTTGTGGATAGTAAAAAGATACTCACGACTTCTACACCAATAACACCACCTTTGTTGGCCAGTTTTGTGGTCCATGTGAAGGTATACTGGCCCGGTATAGGATGAACGGCGCAGATAGCGAGCTCGAGACCAATTTGCGCTATTCTTTGCCAAGTCATTGCTATCCGCCAGTCGTCAGCGCAGTTGTCTATCATAAATAACTGGAATGAGAAAGAATGAAATAGAATATTATGTAAAATATATAAATACATCTATATGGACGAACCGGCAAGCGTAGGAAGACCAGCCACGAGATGGACAGATTACCTCATACAAGTGGCGGGAAGACGCTGGATTCAAGCCGCTTCCAATCGGTCTTTTTGGAAATCCATGGGGAGGCCTATGTCCAGCAGTGGACTTCTTATAGCTGAGATGATGATGATGATGATATGGATAATAACAAAAACTGGATCAGGTTTTGAGCCTACAGACAGAATTTTATTTTTTATTTTATAATTTTTGGGGAAATTTACAGCTAGGTTTTACATTCTAGGTAGTAAATATAAACAAAAGATGGCCAATAACATATTTATACGAATATTTTAAAATTAAAAAAAATGCGTGGACGTTGAATACCGTGATTAAGTATGCAAAATTTCAAATGTTAAAAAATACGATACTTAGCATCCCTTTTCATTGCACGATAGACGTATTGAACAGGTCAACATCGTGCAGTGCAGCCACTGCATTAAAACTACGGCTTGCTCTTCTTATTAGATAACTATTTTTTCTATAATTAGAGGTCACTGTTAGGAACATAAATAGTGCATGGTCTTCTAGTCGGATCGACTGATACCTTCAAACCTGTACTCTGCAATAACTCAGGATAGTCAACCGAACCATTTGCTATCTTTAGTAGGTAAGTAGGCAACTCGTATAATTCGTCTCAAGGTTAATGGTAGAATGTGAAACTTGCGGCAACGTGTAGTGTAGTCAGGAAAATAACGTTTAATTTTGAATTGAAGATGACGTAGAAACAGGATGCGCTCAATACACGTGGAGTAAACGTCATACATCAGCTTCCAAACTTGTGATGCATATTCGAGATGACGCACAATATAAAATTAAATGGAGGCATTAAATTCTACGATTTCCAAATCCAAGCATACAAACGAGAATTTACTCATTGTTTAACTAAATTACTAGCTTAGTTTGAGTAAATTTACAACTGACATAAGATCGTCTGTAAAGTAATATAGTATTAATCATTATCATCATCTCAGCCATATGAAGTCCACTGCTGGACATAGGCTTTCAGTATGGATTTCCAATAACACCATCAGTTTGTCCATCTACCTTAGTAGTTCTTAGTTTGGGCTATATGGTGTTGTGTGAAATGTCCACAAATATTTAATTTAATTTAATTTAATTTACCTTGTGGCTGATTTTTTTGGTACGCTTGCCATTGCATGCCCTCCAACTTTTCGGCCTCTTAATGCCAGCAGTTTTATGTGCTATGTGATCTACGTACTACCACTTCAACTTGCTAATCTGCTGTGCTATGTCAGTGACATTCGTGCATCTATTATTAATACAATTCGTGTATTATTAGTTGCTAGTAATAAAATGGTATTATAACTTACCTGTACTTCTAAAGCGTGATACGCGACGATTAGGCCAAGTAAAATCACAGTCGACATTGATATAAGCGTCTTTAATGCTTGTGAATATATTGACGCCTGAAACAAAGAATTAGCTTTTGTAATAATTTACACATACGCGCAAGAGCCCGGCAGTGGCAGCGCGCTGCAGACAAAATGGGAGATGCATAAGTAAACGGGGTGATATGATTTGTGAATCACGTTATCAAGTAACAAGATTTTTTTATTATTTTTTTATTAGACGATAGACTTGCGCTTGACCGTCAACTCACCTGGTGTTAAGCGACAGTTACGGTCTACGATGGAGCGCGCTTGCCTAGAAGAAACCTATTCACTCGCGATTTAAAGACACCTAGATTATATATATAGTTCGGAAATACCCATTCAGGAAGCGCATTCCACATTTTGGAGGTACGCACAATGAAAGTGGAGCCAAAGCGTTTCGTACGTCGTTAAGATGAGATTTATGCAACCATATTGACTTTGGCACTTCTAGATAGGCTCTTTCGAATGTACTACTTGGTATCCGATAAGGTGGTGGACACAAAAATTGACACATTTTTGATAGCTGTACAAAACGCTTCAGGTTTAGCCTAGGCAACCCTGTTACATTTAGAGACACTCACTAATGTGCGTCATCCTAGATAGCTCATATTGTTACCCGAACATACGGCCCGCTCTTAGTCTACCATAATAGATTTGATTCATAATGAAGAAAAAAAACATACAGTCGAATTGAGAACCTCCTTCCTGGCTCCTCCTACCTACGCACTTGTCCGCCAAAAGGAAAAAAAACTGTTTCTACCATTTTATATAATTTCTACCATTCAACGTCATCCGATTCATTTGATTGATAGCTATCATAAGGCTTTTAGGATTACCTTTTCATTAACCTTTTTTCTGAATTTAACGGTTGCACATAAAACAGAATCTTCAAATTAAAATTATTAAAAATAATTAATAATATAATAATAATATACTTATAATTTTTTTTTTTTTTTTTTTAATTATTTTCTTTTTGTACTTGCTTTTGTTAATTTTAATGGTGTGTCAATAAAGAGTTTATCTATTTATCTATCTATCTTTAAAATTGGATAATATTTAGGGATAGAAAACAGTTTCTCATGTTGTATATAAAATGCGTATTTTAGCGGCAAAAATTCGAGCTAAAAGATTCTCTTTGTAAAAATAATAATCCTTTGAATCATACACATTATTAACAATCAAAAAACACAAAACTGAAACAATGCTACACACGATTCAAATACTGTTACATTCATTCCTTGTTGCCGTATTCATAACTTTGGGCAACTACCCCCATAAAGTAAAAACTCCAAGTGGTGGGTGTAGCCCGCTGGTTACAGATGCGAACGACATATTATCACAAAGTTTTCAAAGCAAAAAGAGAGATGTCGCTACTCGCTACTCATTGTCCTAAAAGTAATTTGACAACACGGTCTTTACAAAATATTCAAATAATTGTAGTTGATGAATAATGGTAAGTTTAAATGGAGTTCTAAATTAATGGAAGGCTTATAATAAAAGAAATCAGCAATAAACTTCCGAAATACCTATAATACTTAATAATTTACGTTGCCTGTTAGTTTCTTACTCACTCAGGTCAATACCAAATGTCTATATATTTACCTATATTGAAAGGATAAATATGTCGTTAATATGTATGTACATTTAGACATTTTCTTAACAACTTGGAAAAAGCGCGCTCAATGAAAAATGTCTATGCAAAAATCAGTGAATCACACACTAAAAAAAGATTAATTATGCTTAAAAAAAGATGATTATTACCTTAGTATAAACACCAGCGCTTGAAAGTTCATTTTCTATAACCATAATTACAATACCAAACATTCCCATCACTAGTGCGTAGTCACTTATTCTTTTTCGCTTTTCAAATAACGCCTTTCTTCTACCTAACCTGAAATGGAGAAAATATTGAATTATTTAAATAGTTTAACTTATTACTTATTTAATAGTAAAACTCTATTGCGTCTCTAAGAGGGAGTAAATACAAGTCACATATAAAGAGCACTTGACGAAAATAACGGGGATGAATTTTATCAGCGGGGCGAGGGAAGGCAAATGATTTTGCAACACAACTTCACATCACGTTATTTTACCCACCCAGCAGACTTGGCTATTTACTTTTAGGCATTCTAGATCATTATTTTTAGGGGGAAATAAAACAACGGGTTGCACTCCGGGAGTGCCGGCAGAAGTGAAAACTAAATATAACCGGACTATTGCGAGTCAGACTTGCCCACCGAGGTTTCCTTACAAACTAGTAGATAAAAGGGGGAAATCATATTTTTTTTTTACATTTTCCTTTTTATACCGAAATATATACATCGAAAAAATATTTAAAAATTTGTTTTAACTAATGATAATTAAGCTCTTTCATATGATACCCCACATGATACGGTTAATTCATTTTAAACTTGGACCCCCATTCTCTGCATAAAGACACTATTTTTTGTGATTAAATTAAAAATGTCCGGTTTTCGGATTTTTTCCTATATGTGTACTATAACACGATGCTTCTTGCTAAATTTCATAGTTCTAGGTCAACAGGAAGTACCCCATAGGTTTTGATTCCCTTGCGAGTGTCAAAATGTGCATTTTTACGCGAAAACAGAAATTTGATTTTTCTTTCTGCAGCAAGACACTATGGATCTGCGTATATGGTTTTAATTTAAACACGATACCTTCACGTGTTCTCGAGATAAAGGTCTTAACACCCGGATGGACGGACAGACGTACAGACGGACTAAAAAGTGATCCTATAAGGGTTCCGTTTTTTTCTTTTGAGATACGGAACCCTAAAAATAAAATAGAAAAAATACTGATAAAAAATTACATACAATAATGAACTTTAAATGCAGAACATTAGAATATGTTTCCGACTAAAATAATCCGTCCGTCTTACGAATTCGGTCTGACGCGAGTTTAACATTTTTTACCCATCCAAAAAATGCACAACGCCGCTAAAGAAGTTTTTACTTAAAAAATGGAACCCTTAAAGGATCACTTTGTTGTCCGTCGGTACGTCTGTCAAGACTTTCTATCTCAGGAACGTGTGTAGATATCGAGTTGAAATTAAAACCATATACCTACGCAGATCTTTAGACCCTTGCAGCATAGGTAACTTCTCGGTTACCTATCGTAAATAAAAATTAACAGCTTATATTAAGTCACACCGCATATTTCGACACTCACAAAGGAATCCAAACCTATAGAGTACTTCCCGTTGACCTAAAACCATGAAATTTGGCAAAAGCATTGTATTATAGTACACAAAGGAAAAACACTAATATTATTATCGGGATATTTACCGTGGTTCGCGTTAATTTTGAGCTCCCGATATTTCGGCACAGTTATATGCACCATGTTCACGAGCAACATATTCTATAAACAAAAACGTTCGTAACGAAACTATCCCGTTGATAATAATAGTGTTTTAATGAATAACCGTCATAGTTTACAAAGGAAAAAATCCGCAACTGTACATCTTGAATTTAGTCACAAAAGTGGAAGTTCGAGTCTTCATGCAAGGAATGAGAATCCAAATTTTAAAGTGAGGTTACCGTATCATGTGGGATGTCTTAAGAAAGTGCAGCACAAGCAAAAACTGGTTTTTAATTATTTTTACGATGTGTAATTTGCGGATTATAACGAAAAATTTAAAAAAATATATAATTTCCCTCTTTATAAATTTATAGTTTCTCCCAGTAGTAGTTATTTTATCTATTTTGTACAGAACCCTCGGTGGGCGAGTCTGTCTCGCACTTATTCGGTTTTATTCTTTTATTCGTGACGAGAAGTATGATCACCCTTTGCCAGATAAACAATAGCTAAGTAAAACTGTAAAAAAAAATTCACGACCGATATTTCTAATTAAATGATTGTAATATAGGCATTTTTTATAAGGTATGGTCAAGGATGAGCCTTATAAGGAACCTCAAGATCATCCAACGTGTCATGGGGAGGTCTATACTTGGAGTCTCTATGAGATCGAATTAGAATTAAATAGGTCCGTAGGTGTACGAAAAGTGGTCAGCAAGTTGAAGTGACTATTTTATGTGGCAATATTGGGCAGTAACATGGACATGGACATAACCCGTAGATTTGATGACCGATGGGGTCGAAATGTCAAGTGGAGACCACGCACCGCCAAGCGTAGGAAGATCAGCCACAGATAACTGGATGCAAGCTGCTTCCACCTTCGTAAATCGATAAGAGAAGCCTATTTATATATTTATAGCATTGGACTTCCAGTGGCTGAGACTCGTATATTAAATGCCCTTAACAATATCAAAGAACGCGTCAAGTATGTTATTATGCCAGATTTAGAACATTTTTAGTTAATAATGGATTAAATATTTTATTATCATTTTATCTCTTCACGCTTATTCTATTTGCCTCAAAATAGCAGCAGACGAATTTTATGATGTAAAATAGTATAAAATATCAAATACCTGTAAAATGACAAAGATAAACTGTTCCTTATGCACCTACATAAATAAATTGAATACTTATAGTTCTAAATCATCGGTGTTATTGAATTATTATTATCAAGTGTGACTTGCCATGCCATGCCAGCTTGCCATCGGGTAATAAACTTTTTCGTTCTATCACTTAATTATACATTTTAAATACTTGGATACAACACAAGTCACGGTTTTAGACAATAGCGACAACCAATTTTCATACGACAGTGGTCAAACAATGCCCGAAATGACACATTGTTTAACTAATCACAATATAAAATAGAATATAAAAATATTATTTATTTGTACTCGTAATAAGTACGCGACACACCTGCATTACAGGCCATATCACAATGAGTTCACACATTGTTAGTGTTAGTTCATAATAACACTAGAAGTACTGAAGAACCAATCGATGCGACCCCGCTGCAAGTTATTTCAGTTCCACCCTGAGTTTCTACCAAGGTTATAGTCATTATTAAAACGCTTTTAAGAACCATTTTTGTGTGAAGCATATTTTATCATACTTTGTCACGTTCTTTCTGAATAGGAGTGTTTCGAAGAGAATGCGATTCGTTGTTGACCTCAATTTTATCGTGAAAACTTGGTTTGAAATGAAGGAAAATGTTTCCAGTTTTTTTTCGGGATTTTTGGCTTAGGTGGCGCGCAAACGTAATCCATACTTCACTATGAACCTATATAAGTCTTAGTTTCCAACATACATCGATAAAGTTTTGTAAGAAATTTTCTTACGAAAAATATAAGCTCATTTTTAGGTTGCATTTTCGTAAGAACATTTTTTTATCACGCCTTATCCAAGTATGTATTTACAAAAAAGTATGTAAGTATTTAAACACATATCTACCCCTAATCTTTGTCCGATTTCAATATTGTTTTTCGTATAGTAGTATGTGACTGAGGAATATGAACGCTTATACGGATTTCTGATACAAAACGACTAAGACTACTATAGGAAGGGAACTTTCTGAAAAAACGCGTGGAACTTTTAATTACGGACAGAGCCGACATACAAAAGTTTTTTTAATATAATTATTTTTGTACTTTTAGTTAATGGCCTACTATCGTCATAATGTATTAAAATAATTTGATTGACTTAATAGGTCAAGTTTCATTACTTGTATTTATCCGTAAATATAAAATATAAATTTTAAAGATTATATTTCGTAAACGGATCCCTTATTTATTTTTTCCCTTCCCTTTTTTTTTTGGGGGTGGAAGATAAAAAATAATTCGACCTCTATTTACATGTTACCCTGTTTTGTTCAAGATTTTATTTTACCACTTTATCCTTCTCTTTTTTGATGTTGGCAAAGAGGTAAATTATGTTGTTTTTTTTTTTACTTTGAATCTATTTTATTTTTTTACGTCATAAATAAGAATTGGATTGCTAAAACTCTCTTTAAAAGCATCGTTTCAAATTCTTTGTAAAAATATATCTCTTTAGGAATTCAATAAAACAAGGGTCCCAATGGCCGTTAAGCTGGAAAATTGTAGGTTGACCTTATAATGAGTTTCGGGGAATAAGGATACAGCAAGTACTTGGAAAAAATCCATCAATCCGAGGTAAAAATGTAGTCAATGTAGTTTTTTTACATTTATATATACACATTAAACATGTATAAAAAATACTTTTAAGCTTTACACATATAGTTTTTTTTTTAAAAAAGAGCATTAAACTCTTCTCCTGTATAATTTTACCAATGGTAGATAGGGTAAACAAGAACTGAGGCAACGATATATAAATAAGTAAAATATTTAGTTACATTATTTGAATCGCGTTATACACGAAAAAAGATTCCTTCTTAATTTATGTAAAGGATAATTATAATTACTAGGAAAATATAAAAAACAATTTACAATAGTACAATTACAACTTATTAATTCTTACAGTTTATTAAGAAAATAAAATAGGAAACGACTATATAATCAACACTAATTAATTGGTAATTACCAAGAATAACTTAGGTAAGTACCTATTTATCCTTAGGAATTGTATAAAAATTCTATTATAATATATATATATTATATTATATATAATTCTATTATATATTCTCATATTTGTATTACGTCGAGTACATCGTCAATCAAGCCGTAATCCAGTCGTCGATACAACGTCGATAGACGTAGACGGCTCAACAATGTCACATCGTCGGTATTTTATAAAAAATAAATTCATTTTTTAAAAGAAAAATCTTGTGAGTATCGCTCCGTAACACCGCGTCAAGTGTGCCTGGGGATTGCCCGCGGGGTGAGGTAGCACGGTAGCACGATTTGGTGGGAGGTGAGTGTCCGTTCTATGCGTTGTTGACCGAGCGAGCGAAGCGAGGAAAGCGTCTCTGCATCGACTGGCCAAATTTTCTTTCATCTCTTAGTTTGTGATTTGTATGTTCGTACTCGCGTACAGAGCGTAATTTTGAACCAATTTTTATGAAACTTGGCTTATAGGATCTATGTTTTTTTTTTGTCGTCATCGATTTTTGATAGGAGCGGTGGTTCCCATATAAAGGGGGCAAGTTTATTACGGCGCTAATTACCAACTGATTTTAATAATATTTGATACGTAAATAAAGTACGCAATTATTACAACTTGACGTAATAATAAACAGAATTGGTCAAGTGGTTGTCGAGATATGACAACAAACTTGAGATTGCGTGTAACAGTGAAGGCACGTGGAAGTGCTTGATGCATTTTGGCACTAAATAATTATCTTAATTTTACGTTTTCTCCATTTATAAAATTAGGTGAAATGTAGGTATTATGTACAGATGACCCAAGGTGAGCTGCAAATAAGCTCTCTCGCGAGGTCTACTGTTCGTAAAACTACTAGTATTATTATATGTTCTGTGGTTCAAACAGTCAGCCTGTATATAAACATATACCCATCTATGTAAATTAGTAAATTGATTTAAGCACTGGTTTTACACCACACTTGCGTAGATATTGAAAAAAAAAGTGATGAAGATAATTAAATGTTTCTTTATGTCTGTGTCTAGAGCCCCATCTACAACTACAGCAAACTTTTTAACTTAAAACCTCCCGACACTAAAAGGCTGAATCAATTTTAATGAAACATACTCGTAGCTAAGGACACTCTCAATGAAATCTTCTTAAAATACAAAAAATATATCAAAAGATAGATGAAAATCGGCCTATCCGTTTGAGAGCTACGATGCTAAAGACAGACTCACACACAGTTACACAGATAAACACGTCAAACTAATAACGTCTTTTTGGATCTGGGGTTAATAAAGAAACAGAGAGGCAGATTAAGTTTAGGTTTTATAAAAGCTCAAGTCCTTCTATCTCTTCTGCTTTAGTTACGATGCATATTTATATATATGTAGCTTGACCGATCTTGTTATTTCAGATGCCATTAATTTTTTTTTTAATTCTCTAAATATCATAATCCATTCTATTCACAAAACAAATTGGATATTTTGGGTTCCGTAGTCTATTTAACACAGCCATTTACTCAAATATAAGGCATTTGCTACGGAACTCTACCACATGCGTGTATCGACACGGTCTAGGCCTCTTAATATTCTTTTAATAAGGTAATTTTATAGAAGCTCAGTATTCTAGTCTTGGTTTAACTCAAAATGGTCTTACAAAGGTAAAGAAGCTCTTACGAGGCAAAGCTGAAAGGGATAGGGGATACGCAAGGAGGTCATAAAATACACAAAATAACGTCCCAAGGCAGCTTTGGGTGTCAACATGGGATAACTGTTGCCTCGCTTCTGAAGGACGATAATGAAAACAGCAATTGGAGCAGGCTTTATTTCGTAGGATACATTTTTTAGAAACAGTATAAGTTTTTGTGTTTAGTGGGATATACTTTGATAAAACCGACATCCTTTTTTTTACCCAACTGGGAATAAATGTTTATCGGGTATGAAATAAATCTACGTAAGATCTTTCATAATCCGTTGTTGTGCGAAATGTTCTTAAATTTGTTTTAAATTATATTGTAATAATTATACTTATAAAAAAAAATATAACTTTTTCGTAATTTTCTTGTTTTAGCAAAAAAAAAATTTCGCAATATATTTAGGACTTTCAAATAAAATATAATACAACAAACTTGTATGTATACAAAATTAAGAACGTTAGTTTATACAAGCTAATATATGAACAAAAACTTTACTCTCCTTCTTGAGCACTCGGGCAAAAATAATGTTTCTTTTTTACGACTCTTCGAAGATCTCAGATAAATTTACAAGAAAAACTTGTCTTGTGTCATGTTGTTATATTAGCCCATCCGTCTTGTCATTGGTCCTTTCGTATATACTAGCACTCTACTAAGATGATACATTGCTTATGTATTCCGATCTCGAGGGACCAAACTCTTCGCCTTTCTGGGAAGGATTGACCCCCGACTTTATTATCCTGGTTATTGGTTATACCCCTGGAGGGTTAATGAAAATACTGCGGCGTGTGAGAAAAACAATGAACTATGTAAGTTAGAAAACCGAACGCAAATTGAGTTTGTTACCGAGATACTTCGGAAGATTTTCATAGAATGTTTTAATGCTGTTTTTCAGCGATTTTATTGCTTATCCCACGAAAACAGATATTTTTTCGCAAGTGTCAAGTTTGTGTATAGAAACGCATAGATAAGGTTCCCGTCGTCAATACCATAGTCAAATAAAGTCGCTTCGCGAGTATCCTTTATTGAGATCATAAAGAGAAAGGGTTAGTGTTACCTATTAGCCATAACATTTTGAACGTTTTACAAATAATTAAAATATCTAAATTAAAAAAAAACTTAAAGGTTAATACAATTTTATCTTTTATGGCCGGAAAAAAGTAGTAACTAAATGATTGTTCAATTTTAAGTTTAGGCGTATTTTCAGGGTTTGTTATTAAATTTGTTTATAAATAACACTTTCACTGATATAATGGAAACATTATATCTGACAGAAAAGTTAAGATATAACAATATAGGTACCTGAAAACAACGTGGGGAGCGTTTTAATTTAACAAACAATTTGAAACTTTAATACGTCGTTACATTTGTCACATTTATATTGGTGTTATCTGTTTTTTTTTTTTTATACACTATAGATCTACGATTGACCACCAACTTGCCTGTACACTAAAAGCTGTTTTCCTAAAATATCACGAATTCCAATTCAAAATGGAAATGGGATATTGAAATCCAGCCGGGAATGGTCTATAAATCGTTGCGGTGGTGCGGTATGAATGAAACCGTATTTGATTAGATAGTACCTACGCTTTTGCGTATGTAGGTAATATTGGATACCTATCTACATTGTAAGCGCTTTGTTTTACATTTTCTTTACACTTTAAAAATTATGCGCACCTTTTGTAATTTAACAATTTTTTACGTATACACGTGAACGTCTTCTTTTCCAGAAAAGTAAGCCAGAAATTTGAGCGACATAAAAGTTGTGTACCGCACAACATGGCGATTTCAATAAACTAAAAATAATAATAAAAAAAACTCTTATGAACTTCGTTTTGATTCATTTTTGAACTAATTTAAGTTATGCGTCTGTGAACGTGAAGTGATGACGTAATCAAGTGAGTAATGTGTGATTCAAAATCCGCGGCCGCAAAGTTATTTTGTCTTATAATTTTGAAACAGATGGACGTATAAAGTCAGTTTTTATATCATTCGGTAGTTATTAAATTATTATATTTTGTTGCCTCAGTGCTTGTTTGTCCTATCTATCATTGGTAAAATTTCAAAGGAGGAGAGTCTAACGCATATTTTTTTTCAAAAAGCTAATTTGTAAGGCTGACTTTCAAACCTTATAAAATAAGCTTTTTGAAAACAATAATTAAATGATTTTTAGGGTTTTTTTAGGGTTCCGTACCTCAATAGGAAAAAACGGAACCCTTATAGGATCACTTTGTTGTCCATCTGTCCGTCCGTCGGGTGACAAGACCATTATCTCGGGAATGCGAAAAGGTAACGAGTTCAAATTATATACGCAGATTCATAGTATCTTGCTGCAGAAAGAAAAATAAAGTTTCAAAGTTTCCGTAAAAAAAGTTACAGACGAATATTTCGTAAAAAACGCACATTTCGACACTCACAAGGGAATCAAAACCTATGGGGTATCCCGTTGACCTAGAACAATGAAATTTGGCAAGAAGCATTGTGTTAGAGTACACATATAGGAAACAATCCGAAAATTGGAAATTTTTAATTTAATCACAAAAAAATAGTGTCTTTATGCAAGGAATGAGGGTCCAAATTTTAAAGTGAATTAACCGTATCATGTGGGTTGTCATATGAAAGAGCTTCAGTACCATACGCTAAAACAGGGTTTTAAATATTTTTACGATGTATATTTTTCGGTTTATGAAGGAAAGTATAAAAAAATATATAATTTCCCCCTTCTATCTACTAGTTTGTACCTCGGTGGGCGAGTCTGACTCGCACTTGTCCAGTTTTTTTTATACATGAGTATATATAACTTATGTATAAAAAAAGACTTTCAAGCCTTCCAAATATAGCTTTTTCTTAAAAATAGGGCAATAAATTTTTCTCTTGTGAAATTTTACCAATGGTAGATAGAGCAAAAAATCACTGAGCTAACGATTTGTTGTGATAAACAATTTAAGCAAATAAAAAAAAATGCATAATGTTTTTATTTTACAACAACGACAATAATATATTTTATTTGCTCCACTTGTAAATTACCTACCTATATTTTTTAGTCTTAGAGAATGAAAAATACCTATTGAATAAAAGTCGGCGCTGAAGCATTTAGAGACCTGTGTATCAAACCTTCTTGAATAAAACTAGCACGTAGTAGGTAAAATATTATATGTACGTGTGGGTCCCACGTATGTTATGCATGTCAGTGGAAACTTTAGACTGAAAAAATATTATCACATGCGCTTTTATGCCACACACTGCGCTCCGGTTTGCGTGCTTTGAAAATGTAAGTTGTTTTATTTAAATTAGTTATTTCAGTAGCTTTTTAGCTTTTTTTTTAGCTGAAACTTCAACTTTATTATACCTACCTAATAGTGTAAAATATAATAGATAAGTAATTAAAATTTAACGCAACGGTTCATTTTTTTTCGTAGAAGACGATCAACATGTTAAAAGATTGAGAGAAAGAGAAAAGAGAGAGAGAGAGAGTATAATACCTTCTGTATTTATAAAATAACTAAATTACTCAAAACACCAATAAGTAAACGCTATTTCTCAAATAAGGATGACTGTCTTTTGTCAATTAATTTCAGCGCTATCTAGCGTTCATGGGTTGAACTATCAACTCGAGAGTTATAATCATCTGTCCACTTAACCAAATTGATGGAGCTTTCCACTTCGAAACATTTCTGGCTGCCTTATATAATTAAATCATCACTACTCATATTATATATATTATCTCAGGGCGTCCAACACTACGTTTGCCGAAACCAGGTCTGCACTCTAGAAAGCTTAGATTTTGCTCGCATAATCTAGAGTGAGGTTTACTTGCTAGCAAAATCACTAGTACTGAAAACACAGATTACTTGTAATTTTGACAGTTTACCATATATGAACAATGAGTGATATTATATACGATGTAATATTAAAATATAATACAACCGAAGCATAGAAAATCACTAAAGTTTATTACAAAAGCTACATTGACCTTTTCATTCGATAAAACGGTCAACAAAGCGGCAATAAAACGAAGCTAATCGTAATTGTGTTGGAGTAACTGCATTTTCAACTTAACACATTCACAGCACCTTCGACAAAAGGCGTGACCCTCCAATTACTGCAATAGAATTGGACACTGACCTATATTCTCTACGTTTTGATATCTTACTTGACCTTTATACGTATAAACGTTCCTCAGCTATAGGGAATCTTTCAAAAGTAGAATTATTACTGAAATTAATTTATAGAGTAATGTGGGCGTCAAATAGGCTTTACGCATAAAATTAGTTCAGTTTTAGAGATTATATGATAAAATCAAATCGTACTAGACGGAAGTGTCTTAGGATTTCTCCCGAAGCGAGAGTGTGAAAGTGAGATAAAGAGGGATTTGAATTAATAGTCAATGTTATGTACTGACCTATATCCTATATTGGGTTTGTGCTTGGCCGCCCCTCCGCCTTTGTAAGTGCCGCCGCCGAGCGCGCGCTCTTCGCCGAAGCGCGGGTACTCGCTATGGACGCCAACTAGTGCGACGCCTGCTTCTTCACTAGCCGCGTCCCGCCCGCCGGCCGAGTACGCCTTCATGGCGCCCGGGATCGAGAGCGTCGACACCGGCTTCCTTAGCTGGAATATCAAAGAGTATGATGTTTGATAATGGTGCTGAGTTTACAGCTTCCAATGAGAATGGGAAAGGAAATTGGTTTAAAGCTTTTTGTGGATTGTAGTTGTGATTGCACACTTTTCGTGGAATAATTCTAAGTAAACAGTATTTCGGAACTGATTAAAATTAGTTTTACGATTCTGTTTTATTCTTGCTTTTGTTACTATCATTACTAACAGTAAACATATAACTACATACATTGCGTGTCGAATATGTCTATGTGATGAACAACATGGTTTCCGAATAAAGGAAAATGGTTTTATTGTTAAATCAATTATATCCGTGATACAACGTCTATGACAGCTATTAACATTGTCGTTGTTTTTATATTTCCTTCTAAAAACCACAGTTGGTATAAATTCCTTTAAAAGTAACCATACAATTGTAAAATAAAATTCATTAAAAAGTAAAGTTTAGCGCAAACCTCCTGCCTTGAGTAATCCTAACCACTTATACAGTGAAATGTTCAACTTTGAATCGTCGCCACCAATGCTTAATTAAAGTTATGAAGCTTCATAATTATAAACTGCATGCGCCCTTTGGCTTCATGGTTAAGTCATATTTAAGTACGTACTCATTTTAATTTTGGTAATATTAGTCACTAAATAAGTAAGTCTGGCAGCCCTGGGCTCTTTAACCATTAGTAATATTTATTAGTACAATATTATTTTTAACGCAAATAAGTCCACGTTTGACCACCAACTCGCCTGTATATTAATATGTATATTAATTTTGAGAGAACCACCAAACTGATTAAAAATCTTAAAATTCAAAAGAGGAACGAAAATTTAATAATTCGTTATTTTTTTTAAATACTCATTTTATGAATTCGAATTAGTTTAGTGTTGATTCTATATTTGATACTGATAACTTAAAATATTTCCATAAACTCTGATAGTAGTATAGTAACCCTGCGTAGTTGTCTAATCTATAAATGGAGTAATTCGTTCATTGTACATTATGATTTGAAATTCGTGATACACAATAACACGTTCGATAAACTAGTATCTATATTAAAAGAACAAACAAAATACTCGACTACTTACAGAAAAGCAGGTTTTGCAGTATAACTTTTCAGTGTACGTTTTTTTATGTGAAAGTATGCGTAAAATCGCTGGAAAAGATTATACTTAAATGCGCTTTCTTTAGAATAATCCTAGTAATATCACTTGCTTGTTTCGAAAAAAAACATTAGAGGGTACAAAAACATTTTGTTTTATTTTTGATATATTATTATTATTACAAAAAATATAGCCCATGACACTCAGGGAGTGACGACAAATCTAACTCGATCAAGCCATATAGGCTGTAGGCGATCATATAGAAATATACATGTATACCTACATAGTTACATACATACCCTCATAAATACATTCAAAAACATAACGCGCTCCTTCTTACCCAATCGGGTAAAAATTGCAGATTTTGACCTATTTCTAATAACATCACATAATAATGTTCACGTTAATGCAGCAAATAACAACAATAACAAAATTCTAATTTAATCTTCACATATATACGATTTTGCAACAAAGCAGTTTAACAAACGATAATTATAATTATAATCGTCATAAAAAAACGACACCGTTAACGCTTTGACTGCCTCCCGAATAAATGTCGCGCGTTCTTCCTATACCTATGGCATCTTTTATTTTATACCCCGGAAAAGCACTGGTAAGCTCATTAAATGCAGATGGTGACGCTATGTGTCATCTAGTGCGAAGTAAAGAATATAAGTGGTATTAAAATAGCCTGTCTGAGTAACGACTTTCGCAAATAAGTCTAGAAATACTTTATTAGTTATCTAGACGCTGACTAGGGAATATTTTTAAGGTTTAATTACCTTTGAGAATATTTTTATATTACAAAGTCATTTTTTGTCTCTGTACCTAAGGGATAATAGATAAAACCATTTTTTATCGTTTTAGATTTTATTATTAACATTGATAGGGAGTCTGAATTTATATTCATTAGTGTCAAAATAGAGTTAACTCGTTCTCACAAGCATATTTTACAAATAAGTCTAAGCTGATATGATGATGATGTCTACCTATTGTATTGACCATCATCATCATCTCAGCTACAAGAAATTAACTGTTGTACACACGTCAGACTATGGATTTATAACAATATCGATTAGCAGCGATCTACATCCAGTCATCCTGTCACTATTAAGTAGTCTGTCAATCTTGTGTTTCGCAACAGGCTAGCGTTACCTTCGAATAGTTTAGTATTAGTATTTAAATCGCGATAAAAAAGATATTTACAGGTAAGCACACTGTAAACCGAAGGTAGCCGTAGCCCATAACTGGCTGGTTGAGGTTCGAACGCAAGTCTGTCAAGCATAAAAAAGATACAGCACAAAGCATGAATCACAACCAACACACATACACAATTATCAAGTTCAATCACTTGGCATTTCCACATGTTATCATGACTAAACTAAAACGAATCAGTAAACAGCCAAGCCAATATGAATATACTTATATATACAAAAATAGAAAATATAGTAAAATGAAAGATCAACCGCAGCCATAAAGCAATATAAGCGCATAATTTTATTATTTTTATAGCTCACTGACACCAAGAATCATAAAAATAAAGAGGTCACCAGGTTACTCAAAATGTGTCTATGTTGTTGTATAATGCTTAACGCGTTTCTTCAGGACAAAAATAATAAGCATGTTATTATAACATTAATGAAAAATGTTATTCAACTGAAACATCAAAACTTTGAACAAAACAAAAAAGTTTCCGGCGTCTGTAATATGAATACAAAATTAATTCTGTAGCGTTTTTATTTTTAGAATAACACGTGCCATAATATTTTGGTTAGATTGATGCTTGTTTGACTTAGATATTATTATTATTATTTTTTTATTTTTTTTATCAGCCCTGTTTGTACAAACTGTCCCACTGCTGGGAACGGGCCATCTTCTCATAGTGAGAAGGGTTAGGCCATAGTCTGCCACGCTGGCCAAGTGCGGGTTGGTAGACTTCACACATCTTCAAGATCATTGAGAACTCTCAGACATATAGGTTTCCTCACGATGTTTTCCTTTGCCGTTTTGAAGTTGGCGGCAATCAACAATACGCACATAACTTCGAAAAGATAGAGGTGCGTGCCGTGGGATTCGAACCCAGGACCTGCGGATCGCAAGTCAGACGGTCTCACCACTAAGCTGCCAGAAACTACTTACTGTTTTGTACTTACGAAGTCGTTATTATGTCACTCAACAACATTATATCTTTCACAGAATCTTAGATATTACATTTTATATGTTATTCATTTCCTATCCGTAATTTACGTCACCAAACCTTGTAACTCAACCTCATAAAGAACGTTATGTTAATCATTGCCAGTAATTAAAACTTGAGTAGGAACATCAATTTTGCAATCAACGACTGACTTGCCAACCTCTTTTCCTTCAGATGTTTCATTAACCCATAATGACACCTCAAGCCTTGACATAATAATTTTAATTCTTCATTCCATCTGTGTCATTCTGCAATGGAATCGTTTATATTCATCCCTTGCGCGCTGTGTCCATAATTTTCTACGTCTCATCTGTTTTTCAGAACAGAGCCTTGTTAATATATTTTTAAGCGTCGTTTTCTTCATTTCCATTGTAAGTACGTAGGTAATTCATTTCGTTGACGTATCTTTTTGTTCAATTACGTGATGAGTTTGTCTGCAGGCATGTATATAATAAAATTTATAGGTTTGTCTGAGTCTGTGGGTCTAGAATTAAGAAAATTGAACACGCGATTTAAGAGATAATTTATTTCTATCCTGCTATTGTCAGTCGCTGCTATTGTCAGTATTGTCTATTGTCAGTGTTTACAATTTCTTTTGATGATTGTAGGAAATTCCATTGTTCATTAAAGGTCAAATTAAAATAATACTTCTTAAAATTTAATAAACGTCACAAAATATTTTTTGTAATGTGCTTGAGGTGAAAATTCATTAGTAATCCGTTCAAATGTTGCCCTATGGCCGAGTGTTTTTTTTTATACATTATAGATCTACGATTGACCACCAACTCGCCTGATGTTAAGCGACGGTGTGGCCGAGGATAGTGCTCGTCGATCTAGAAGATATCTATTCACTCTAGCCTTGAAAATTCCAAGATTGTAGGTCTCAGGAAACAGAGATGGTGGCAACGAATTCCATTCTTGTGCTGTACGCAACAGGAATGTGGATCGATAACGCTGAGTACGGATTTTTGGCATTTCAACGAGAAATGGGTGGTAATTCGCCGACTTTCTGCTAGTCCTGTAGTGAAATGGGGAGGGTGTAATTAGGTCGTGAAGCTCTTGCGCACATTCCCCGAAATGAATCCTGAAGAAAATAGACAGACATGCTACTTTACGGCGGTGCTCGAGACTAATTAGCTTCTTGGCAGCTAGTTTATCGTCACCGATTAACCTCACAGCTCGCCGTTCCACTCATTCTAAAGCTTCCAGCTGATACTTGGCTGATCCATCAAAAAGGTGGCAGCAGTACTCCATACACGATCGGACCTGATCGGTGATTCAAATTATTCTATTTACTCTTGGTCTGCAAGTATTATTTTCCAAAGTCTCTTAAATAATCTTGACAAATAGATTGGACGGAAGAGTTATGAGTGATTTTTGACTAAGAGAAAAGAACATCATCACCAAAGGGAAAGTTTGATGCTTTAATATGCGAAAGTGGACACAGAAACAATATACCCGCAATTCTAAATAAGATTATACTCGTACTCAATAAAATGATATTTCAGAGAAACAAGAGTACTGAACTAAAATAAGTTCTTTTAAAAATATTGTTATTTCATAAATTATTCATTATATTGAAACCAAAAATAAACAAAAAACAATCAAGGTCAATTTTTTAATTCGTTAGAGCTTGGAATCCAATATTATGTTGTCGTAAAAAAAATGCACATCTAAAATGTGTCCAAAATATAAAGAATGATTCCGTAAACATAGACCGTAATACTGTAAATATAGTAGTCAAGACTATTGAACAAGTTTGAGTACAATTATTACGGTCTTTCCAGTCTATAAAATATATAATACGCCACAAAATTCCAAGCCACGGTAAATATCCCGTAACCAGTAATATGTATTACCTATTCCATCAGTCCCAGAAAAAGCATATAAAAATGGAATATCTCGATATGTCAGTTTGGGAAAAATACTAGTATGATACAATACAAGTTAACTGTGGGCGGCTATCGTACAACTTTCATGTATATGTGTATTCCTCAGGTATATCTAAGACACGTAAGGGACATCAGTGTAGATAGAAACGCACAATTTAAACGCATGGGACATACCTCTATTCCATTTTAGGGTCACTCGATGGATTTATGTAAATTACTGTGCCTTTTTGTGCCCCTTTAACCTTTTTGTAGATTGAGGTGTCAGGAAAAGCAAACGCAGAGATAGGATAGAGACAGGAGAACGTAAAGAACGTCAAACGATACTCCGACGTCTCTGGAAAGGTTTATATCCAGGTAGAATGGCATGAGTTGATTATGATCAAATACTTTTTTTATAGAAAACGGCAACGGGTTCCACTGACAGCGTGATAAATCATCCGCGCTTGGCTCACAGTGATAAACTTCAGATAACTTCATTAGTCTTGTACATACATCAATCAATCACTGGGAGTAGCTCACATTCTGATCTATGTGTATGCTCGCTCATAACCGACAGGGATGGATGGCAAAAAAAAACGAACGGGTTAAGTGCAACTGCTATTAGAAGTAAGTACGATGTTTTAGCGAGAACGAGAGAAAGGACGCTGCCGGTTTGTTTTATTTTTACAGGTTTTGTATAACTTCACTTGAATGTATATATGCCTTTTTTCCACTACTTCCACTTCTATGTCTTTCAAATTTCGCATGCTTACTCAGTTTTAGTTAAAGTTAAAAAAAAAAAAATACCAACTTCAAAATGCAGAATAAAAAAAAAAAAAAAAAAAAAACAATTTAAATGAAATTTCTATGGAATCAATCTGAAAGTATTCTCTTTCAAACAAAAATAATAATAATTCAAAAACTGTATATTATATATATACAATATATACAAAATATTGTATATTATATATATAATATATAATATTTTATAGTTTATAAATGGCAACGAGCTATGGAGAGGGCTATGCTCGGAGTCTCTCTATGAGATCGAATCAGAAATGAAGAGATACGTAGACGTACAAAAGTCACCGATATAGCACAGCGGATTAGCAAGTTGAAGTGGCAGTGGGCAGGGCACATAGCACGCAGAACTGATGGCCGATGGGGCCGAAAGGTTCTCGAGTGGAGACCACGTACCGGCAAGCGCAGCGTAGGAAGACCAGCCACGAGATGGACAGACGACCTCATACAAGTGGCGGGAAGACGCTGGATGCAAGCCGCTTCCAATCGGTCTTTTTGGAAATCCATGGGGGAGGCCTATGTCCAACAGTGGACTTCTTATGGCTGAGATGATGATGATGATGATGAAATGACAGAGTTATGCGGTAACAAATATAAAAAAATATTGCTGAATTGTTAACCTTTTGAAGTTGGTAAAAAGTATACTGATGTTGAGGCTAGGTTTGTCTTCTTACGCGGGAACTTCTCTACACCATAATTATAATGTAAACAAACAGTGGTAAAATAATTTTTATTACGCAACTTATTATGTTAAAGTTCACATTATTTTGATGATGTAAATATGGGATGCTGATGATGAATTTTTAAATATTTTTTTTAGTCACAATTTTATGACAGAGCTACGTTTTTAAAACATTGTTTATAAATATCTGAAACAATAAAAAGGGGCATAGGCATTATACACATACATTAGATCTTATATCTTAGGCGTTATTATTGTTA
Source organism: Lycia hirtaria (assembly GCA_947563715.1). Lineage (NCBI taxonomy): Eukaryota > Metazoa > Arthropoda > Insecta > Lepidoptera > Geometridae > Lycia > Lycia hirtaria. Next base: position 40,501,272 of record OX387377.1, on the reverse strand, counting down.
CAGACTTACAAAAGAAGGAGGTCATATTTCTATGTTTAATACTGCATAATTCCGTCATTTATAAACCAATTTGAAAAATTATTTCTTTTTAAAAGGATATACTGACAGATTGGTCCTATAGAAATGGTATCAAATCAAAAGCTTTGCAATTTTTATCAATAATCAGATCAAAACGTACAGCAAGTGCAGCGTAGGAAGACCAGCCACGAGGTGGACAGATGACCTCATACAAGTAGCGGGAAGACGCTGGATGTAAGCCGCTTCCAATCGGTCTTTTTGGAAATCCATGGGGGAGGCCTATGTCCAGCAGTGGACTTCTTATGGCTGAGATGATGATGATGAGATCAAAATGTAGTACACAGCCAGTGATGATAGCAATAAAACTATAAATAATCCCATCACAAATATAGTTTATTGATCAAGAGAGAGAAAAACTCCCTCGAAGTGATGTCATTCATGTCCCTTCTATTGTTAAAATATAAAAGGTGACCGTCTTAAACAGACTGCGAAAGAACACAATAAATGATTGGAATTGTTCCTCATTTCAAACAATCGATCTGTCAATGTCACTCTCACGGCCGAGACCTCTAATGAATGAAAATAAGGGCTCCCTTCGATTTCATTAGGCCTGAAATAACTTCTTTAGTTCAATAAAACGACTTCGAACTAAATTGATGGAATAAGAATTACGTTTGTTTTGTGCACATATGTTGTTTACTTAAGTACTGAGTAAGTTTTGGAAGTAATCATCATCTCAGCTATAAGAAATCAACTACTAGACATACCGATTGGAAGTTGCTTTCATCCATCATCTTCCCGCCACTTGTATAAAGTCACCTGTCCATCTCATGGCTGGTCTTCTTATTCTGCGCTAGCCAATGCGTGGTCTCCACTCGAGAATTTTTCGGACCCATCGGCTATCAGTATTACGTGCTCACTGCCACTTCAACTTTCTAATCCATTATGCTATGTCGATGAATTTCATACGTCTACGGATCTATAAATATGCCAATTAGCTTATTATTTATATTTAGCCTCAGGCTCCAGTTGAGACACCCTAATTTTCGATTACCGTTAAAATCTCCCTACATATATATATGGGAAAGAAGCTTGAGAGTGAGTTTGTGTTCAATGAGCTCTGTAATGGCTATAATGGGTTTGGATTAATTTAGACGTAAATTGAAAAATTGACGTTTGATTCAGATATAAGTGTTGATAGATTTTTTAACATGCGTCTTTATTCAAATCAAGTTTTGGCTATCCAAAACAAATTAAAAAAAACACAAAGGACAAAAATGTCTTTTTTTAAATAAATATAATAATAATTAAATATTGGAGGACATTTCACACCGCCATCTAGCCCCAAACTAAGCGAAGCTTGTACTATGGGAACCAGATGGCTGATATAATAAAACTTTTATACTTTTTTTGTTGTAAATATATACATATGATACATACATATAAACACCCAGACAGAGAACATACATCCATGCTCAGCAGATATGTTTGCCCTGAGTGGGGATCGAATCCACGATCTACAGCTCAGAAGGCAGAGATATACCCTCATGGCTCAGTGGTAGTAACTGAGCCATGAGACTATATAAAATATAAACAAAGAAAATTGTAACATTTCCAAAAACACGTGAGATTATTATTATTTCGCAAAAAATAATCAAAATGAATGGAAACACATGCGCCTTACAAATGCCGGGCATTGTAACAAGCGAAAAAACAGTAAATCATTCTTGTGAAAAACGGCCTGAAGAAGCAATATATCAACGCAAATAATGTACGGAGCATCCTGATACCCAACATACACTATCTTATTTCATATTATGGTGACAAAAATTGTCTTTGTATAAAAGCAACCATGATTAGTTTTTAGTTTGAAGTTTTTATGCCTCGAAGTTATAATTAAGTAAATAATTTTGTAACTTTTACTCGGTTTTTGAAGTTTTTGAAAAAATTATAAGGACTCGCCACATACATAACAAAAATCGTGTGTTATTCTGTAAAATTTGTGATGTCTTTTCTATCAGTGGCAATTTAAATCACCTACACAAATAAGCGTGTAAACGTGTAGATGTGTATTTTCATTTTGTTAGAAAAACTGCTAGATGTTTCAAGTACTGTTAAGGTTTAAGAATTCTAAGAAATATTAGCTATCATCTCAGCCATAAGAAGTCCACTGCTGGACATAGGCCTCCCCCATGGATTTCCAAAAAGACCGGTTGGAAGCGGCTTGCATCCAGCGTCTTCCCGCCACTTGTATGAGGTCAATATTAGCTATAACTAGAACTTTTTTGGTCGTTAAATGAAGAAAATATTTGATACTCGTAAAATAAAGAAAGAAGATTTAGTATTAGAATTCAGTTGCCGTAAATCCTTACAAAGATTAACAATCCCAAATAACAGCTTCAAATACTTACTCGTATAAGATGAGAAAGTCATTGGTAGTTATGTCAGATGTAAGACAGATAGATAATATTTAAAATATTTTTTCTACTTAAAGTAAGTTAATAATACTATAGTAATAATAAATCAAAGAATAGTAATGATTTCTTCTTTATTTAATGCAGTATCTTGTAATCTTGAACATACAGGAAATTGGAAAAGAAATGCAAATTAAACCCTCCCTCCGAGTAAACAGAGAGGAAAAGCAAGCAAAATGACGTAATATAAATAAATCTAGAAGATGAACTCTTGTTTGAAACTGTGCCAATTTCAATAAAGCTTTAAGTTAAACTTTCTTGCATTTAATTCAACATAATAATGTTATTTTGTTGAGAAAACGTTTCTTTCCTGCACTTATCTCTGAGAGATTTTTGATAGTCAGAATGCGATAAATATACTTACCGTTGTATAGATAATTTTTACTTCGCACGTCAGTAAATTTTTGTTTCTGGGAAAACATCGGTCTTTTCAAATGGAGAGGCCAGTTAAGATTCCTGTCCTATCAGTCATTCACGCTTCTTTCATGTCGCTACTTCACTCATAGAAAATAATTATCGAACACGAGATCCTTGAATTCTACTCCACTTAATTTATTTATGTGACTGATTCTTTCAAATACGAAAGGTGAAAAGGTTTGTATGTTCTTTCTTTTCATTCACTTATAAAATTTGTAGGTTCGAATGCTTTTTTTTTTTTTATATAAAAACGAGGTGACATAATATTTTAGGCCTAAATACATGTTTTATTTAAGCCTACAAGTCTGTGTCTATAATTATTCATCTCGACATACTTAACCACTTGTATCAAATTTTACAACAAACAGACAGGCAGACAGACAAAGAGAGGTACTTTCGTTTTTATAATAGAAGTTTGGATTTAGTTCGTGCGTTTCTGTAATTCTGTCTTTCCGTCTCCCTGTCTCTCTGATTGTTACATTTTTATTGCTAAAAGGCTGAACCGACTGTAATGAACGACCTTGCCGAAAAACGTTACTTAACTTTAAGCATTGCTTAACATATTTTGTCAACTTCTCGCTAACACGTAATGACACATGCGGAAAGAAGACAGAAGACGATGGTTAAAGTTATGCAACGTTTTTCGGTAAGGCCGGAAATATCGTAAAGACTTAGCTGAGAACTTGAAGGCGGTCATAGACTACGTTTTATCATCATCATTATTATTACGCGAGTAAAGCCATGACGCACATCTAGTAAATTATAATTCTACTAAAGTGTTTAAAACAAACTTGAGTATTTACTCTAATGCAGTCGCGTCTCGATATATGTATATGGGTGCTTCTCACATGAAAAGACTTGCCTGATAGAACAGGGAAGTCGTCTGACATATTTACGACAAGTCATTATGTCGAAATGCGGAGAAAATTCTGTTACATACGCTATCTCTTAAGATTCTAGGAGAGCCGGAATATACATAAAATATTCCTTCTTATTCTGCGTATCGTCTTACGCCGTTTACTCGTACTACTTTCTACTATACCTTTTGTTACAAGAGTATAATAAATATTTACAAAACAAAATTGTTAGGTGTATTCATTTTTTGACGTAGTTTTTCCGTGTTCTTTTTTGTGCAATGTTGACATGAGTTTTTACAGCCTTCTTCGATAGAAACTAAATTTTCTTGAGGTATTAAAAAACGCTATGGGTTTTTTTCAAAACCTTGAAATAATGGTCCTAAATGGTAGCGAAAGAAATAGTTTTCTCCATTGTAGTTATCTCAAATTTAATTCTCCAATTCTCGAGAGGGTCAGCTAAGAATCTAAAAAAGTTCGTGCACTTGAGACCAGAATTAGTACATTATATCACTTTCCACCATACCTGGGCTAAAAGCAACTGAATAATGGTAACCTATCTTTAATCCGAAATACATTCGTTTAAATCTTAATTGCCCGAATTCGTTTCATAGAACTGCCTGATTTCTGATGTCTTAGTTGACAGAGTTTCTCATGTTATACGTTTGTTAGACATCAGTTTCATTTGCCCGAATAGTTATTAAGTTAGCGTCATTAGGTTTCCGTTTTATTATATCCAGAAACCTTCTTATTTACAAAGGTCTAGCTTATATCAATTAATTATTAAGTTAGCGTCATTAGGTTTCCGTTTTAATATATCCAGAAACCTTCTTATTTACAAAGATTTAGCTTATATCAATTAATTATTAGGTTAGCGTCATTAGGTTTCCGTTTTATTATATCCAGAAACCTTCTTATTTACAAAGGTTTAGCTTATATCAATTAATTATTAGGTTAGCGTCATTAGGTTTCCGTTTTATTATATCCAGAAACCTTCTTATTTACAAAGGTTTAGCTTATATCAATTAATTATTAGGTTAGGTTCGTTAGGTTTATTTTTATAATACTCATAAAATTTCGTATTTCAAAGATTTGGCTATAAGACGAGTTTTCAAATTAGCTTTCGGGATTTTAATAAAGTGTGTGTTTGAATTTCTGTGTTTCACAATTCGGATTATAGTTAGGTTGGTAACCGCCTTTGACACATAAAATAAACAATGTTATCCTTTTTTATCGTAAAGCATATTTTGTTTAAGCATTTCCACATACAAAACATTTGCAATTCGTCTGTAGGTTCTTTTATCACCCTGCCTGATATAAAAGCTTTGAACGTACCTAACATTGTAATAAATTGTTCGAATTCTCTTTCCAAAACACTGTTGTCTGTGGGTAACGAACCGCGCGCACCGTTTTTGTGCATACCACTGTCTTTTTGTTTTTTATTTTATACGTATTGTACTGTACAAGTAAAAATTTTGTCGCTGACCACTTGTTTGGAATTGTTTTCAACCCCTTGTAAAAAACTATAACTTTTGTTGTCTTTTGTTTTACGTTTGTGTTGTGGCAATATTTGATTTAAAGTTGTCTGCAATTTTTAGAGCTTTTGAAAACTAAATAATTATTATTGTAGTTTAAAACATAGAACAACAAACTAGAAAATACGTAATTTCGGTTACTCGGACGATATAGTATTCCAGTTATTTTGTTTGACAACCGATTTACTGAATCGATTTCGATAAAAAAATATCTATGGGACCAATATGAAAATGTTTTCATTCAATCAAAAAAGTTTTCCAAATTGGTTCATAAATGACGGAGTTATGAGGTAACAAACAGAACAAACATTCAACTGAATTCATAATCTCCTCCTTTTCGAAGTCGGTTAAAAAGCGCCATATTTGACATCAAATTTATTAGCACATGCCAATTAGGAACGTACAATCTACATAAGTGTGAGTACTCGTGTGATAAAAATATAAAAAAAAAACACTTCACTCTTATTTAGATGACGTTCCATAGTTTACAGTGTTCGTAGTCACAGACAAAAATATCAAAAATTATATCATTTATGAAAGAAAAATATACATACAGTCGAAAATAAAACTTCCATCTTTTTTTTAAGTTGGTTAAAACAAGTGTAAAAAAAAAACTTTTAAAAACAAGCTTTTATTATGTTCTTGTTAATAATAAACTACTCGCCAAGACGAACCAAATAAGCCGAAACTCGATGGGGTTGCGTCGTTTCATTACAGAGTTCCTATGACCACCTTCCAGCTCCATTATCAGACCCTGGTTACCATTGAAAGACAAACTACTCGTCAAGCCGATTCAAATGAGCCCAAACTCGATGAGGTTGTGTTGTTTCATTGCGAAGTTCCTTTGGCCACCTTCCAGCTCCATCATCAGATCAGCATCGTGTTATCATAATATTGCATAGTCACGTGATTTACACATCAAAATTAATTTGAAAGATTTGATGACAAACATCGGGACAGGTGAAACTAAATAAAACCTTGTAAAAAAGGAATACCTTTCAATATCAAAAAAAAAAATCATACACAATAATGTCAAAAAGTACACAAACAAGAATTCGAAACAGGCATCTTGTTAATATTATTAGATCACCATAAATCACAATTTATTTCGCTCTGCTATTTACACCTGTAATTACTGCATTTAGGTCATTGGCACATTTTTGGTATGGCATTCGAAAATAGATCTTGTTGGTTTGAAAATATGGTCTAATATGAATTGGTGCGGTTTATTTTTTGCGTGACCAGAAAACGCCCATGTCATTTGGTAAGGGTGCGGACCACTCGACCGATGAGCCACGAATACAATGAAGATTTTAATTTTTCATTGCCAAAAACGACGTTTTATACTCGTTTTGTTGTGTCAAATAGGTATATTTATATTTATATTTATTTCATCGAATACACATATATACTTACTCAAAACGTAGTTTATAGCTTTACTGAAGAGTTAACTACACCGAAAAATACCTACAAAGTGTGAAAAATGATGTTTCTATGCACTTTGTGAGAAGAAAATGGATCGGAAGAAGATATAAAATTATTAATTGTAAAAAAAATATATGTTATGTTAGACAGACAGACATGCGCATGCTTATTGTTATTAACAATAATAAAATTATAATCTCTTAAATTCCTTGAAATTACAATACGATCTGAGTATTTGTAATACGCATTCTACGGTAATTGAAACTTTTGCTACGTTTGCTACGGCGTAGCAACTACTAGTCGATCCCGCTATAGGACGACCTTCACCGAGCTGGTAAATGGATGAAAAGTATTTTATATTCAATTAAATATGTCAATAAATATATTGCAAATGGGTTGTCTAAAAAAAATCAGTCCAGAATATGATTAATTAATAATTAATTTTTAAATATTCATTAATTACTTTATTTTTTAATTATTTGTTGTTATTTTTATTTTATTTAAGAAAACTAAATATCTGATTATAGTTTAAAAAACATTCAGCGGTATTTTTCCAAGGACTAGTTTCTAACACTTTACTTCAAAACGTGTAATAACTACCAAGGTAGTTTCTTCAGTAAATTAAGTAGTGTTTTTCATTACTACGTTTTCTTGACAAATAGCCTCGTTCAATAAATAACCGACGACACAAATCCAATAAATATTTCCGTGAAAAATACGATTTCATTTTGTGGTACGCCCATGTCATTTTACACGTCGTTGAGCGTTCACTGTTTACTCTTTCAAACAAAATTCGGTTATTTCAGGTTTTTTGTTCCGCTCGTGAAGCCGCGCGAAATCTGATTTTTACGAATTTCGCTAATTTTACTCATTATTCGGCTTAAAATAACTTCAATTCGTGACGTCGACATTTCTAAAAAAAAAATCGTTTTCAAGTCGGTCTGGGCATCGATCGGTCCAGTAATCGTACATAAAATATATATACCTACATAAAAATAGATTCCGACGAATTGAGAACGTTAAAAAGAATGGTGAAATGCAGCTGATAACTTACAAATATGTTTTTTATTTTTTTATTTTTTTATATGTGTTTTTCATATACGCTGTAGCTGTATATGAAAAACACATATCTAGAAGGCTATAAGGTTATAGCTTAAATAAATGGTAAATTTTGGTTTGTTTGTTAAAATAAAGCTTACAAAAAACTAGAGCATTTTTAATCAAAGCACGTTTATAACATTACAGTATAATAATCTGTAAAATCTTCTTTATACTACAATTCAAACAAAGCGCTGAAAACGAATTTAAAATAATCTCACTCCTGCACATACACAAAGGGATAAAAATTTAATCCAACAAAGTGGAACAAAAGCGAAGATTTGTCGAAATATTCATTTAAGCGCAGTAGGTTTTATTTTTTTAATATAAAGTATCTATCGTTCGCCACTTTTAAGGGACTATAATAGCCGCCGATGATTTTCATATTCACCTCATCAATGCATTATTAGATATTTAACATAAAGTGTAAGAGCCGGTCCACACGGCGCGTTGCGTTGGCGTTGCGTCGACGTAGCACTGTCGCTGCGTCGTTTTACATACCAATAATCATAGTGTTCACACGGCACGTTGCGTCGACGTAACGGAACGGACACCGGAATGGCAGCGCTCAGTTGTTTGTGCGTTAGGGAGGGAGGACATACGCAAGCTCATTTTGTTTTTTCAGTCGTTGTCGACTGCGTTGTAGGAACGTTGCGATGGCGCAGTGCCCGTGTGGCCGTCTGTGCGTTAAAATATTTGCGTTGCGACGACGCAACACAACGCAACGCGCTGTGTGGACTGGCTGTAATGTATTGAAATCCATAAAACAAATTAAATGGGTCCCAACTCAAGATATTAGCTCGATACAACCAAATGATTGTATTGTCATCGATATCAAAAATATTTTCAAAGTTTCAATTCGATGCGACAACTAAAAGTTGGTTAAATTTTTCTTAGATTTGGTAGCATAGATAGTTATAGTGTACCTAATTAATAAAAGCGTGCTAAAATCCATTTAACCTTATTAATACATTTCTGTCGTGTAAAAAGTTGTTTACCATACAACAACTTTCTGTATTATAGTTGTCGAATGTCAATTCTTTCAATGAGTTCCATCACAAGTATATTATTGTGAAAAACTTGTGTTTCCGGCACAGAGCATAATGTTTTCGGATACTTAGAAACCAGACAGCGTGAAGTGTGCATTGCTTAATGCTTATGCGCCGCGCTGTCTGTTACTACTTTTAAATTATGGAACTACTTTGAAACAAACAAATAATTCTATTTCAAAAGAAATACAAAATACCCGACTGCATAAGGGCTACTTCCGCTGTACATGATATTGTGTTGAGTGTACGGTTTTGTGTAATAGTATGCACAAAGTTTCTGTATATATATATTTTTTAATGAACATTCCTTGGCGTAGTTTTTGTAAAATCTTTTTAAACGACTTCCAAAAAGAAGGAGGTTATAAATTCGGTCTGTATGTTTTTGTATGTTTGTTCACCGATTACTACGTCATTCGTGAATCAATTTTTGTGTTTCTTGAATCGACATAGAGAAAGCTCCCAAATTGGTCCCATAATTATTATATAGGCATACTTTTTAATAATATATAAAAAAAAAATTATTGTATTCCTGAGTGAAGTGCGTCAGATTATAGAATCGCAGAGTTCCATCGACATGTTTTTCTGTGCAAAAGTGTCAATTATCAATTTATCATTATCGTAAATCAAACATCTACACATTTTCTAATCTACGAAGACGAAATATTTGACATTCAATGACAAATCTCATTCTTGACAGAAGAAAAAAAAACGAACGGATGGATAATGACCTCTTTACGATCGCTTACAATCATGAAGTATTTAGTAAGCGTATTTTGAAGTCGGTTATTTTAGTTTTTTAAACTATAATTATATTTATTACGAAAAAGTTCGTTGAAGGTTACGAAAACCGCTCATTCAAAGAGTAAAGACAAATGTACATAAAAATCGGTCAAGCTATTTAGGCTGTAGAAAGTAAAATAGAAACATAGATAATATGTACATATGCCACATGCATATAATCAAAGAACATAACCCTCTTTCTCGCGTAGTCGGGTAAAGAAAATATGACGGTAAAGTTTTTTAATAATATGGGTTAAAACAAAAGTTTCATTATCGAAATCACAAAAAAATAGTGTCGTTATGCAAGGAATGAGGGTCGAAAGTGAATTAACCGTATCATGAAGGGCATCATATGAAAGAGCTTAATTAGCATTAATTAAAATAGGTTTTTAAATATTTTTACGGTGTATATTTTTCGGTATAAAAAGGAAAAAATAAATGATTTCCCCCTTTTATTTACTAGTTTGTACGGAACCCTCGGTGGGTGAGTCTGACTCGCACTTGTCCGGTTTTTTATGTTATCATCGTAGAACGTAACTATCGCTTAACACCAGGCGATTTGACGGTCAAGCGCAGGCCTATTTTCAAATAAAAAGAAATATCAGGGTCTGTAATAAACTAACTTTAGAAAAGGAGGAGGTTCTATGTTCGATTGTATGTATATTTTAACGTATGTTTACCGATTACTCTGTCATCCTGAACCAATTTCTGTGTTTCTTAAATAATTACAAAGAATAAGCTCCCGAGGTGGTCCCATAATTATTTTATCAACTTTGCTTTATTATTTTTTGTATAATCTCTAGAAATGTGAATATTTTGTTTGCATTCTTCAATGAAGCTTTTCAGATTAAAAGAGCCGCATAATTCAATCTAATAATTCTCTTTGCAAAAAAAAGATATATGTTGCAGATCGTCGCATTAACATCGGCACTTTTATTATCTTCGAAGATGAAATACTTGACAATCGGTGACAAATGTTATTTTTGACACAACAATAGTTTTTTTGAATAAGCTTTGTTGCCTATGGATATTTTAAATAATCTCCAGTCACTCAGCTTTTCAAATAATTATTCGTTTTAGTATAATTTTTATTAGTATATATGAATGTTTTTATAATCAATTTGATTAAATAAAATAACACTTACGTATCTTAACGTTATCAAAGATATGTGAAATCTACCAACAGATACACCCACAGCCACACTTGGCCAACATAAATTGAAATTCTATAAAATATATTATACTGACTGCACTGGAAATAAATTTAAAATTAAGAAAAAAAATAAAGAAAAATATCCGACTGCGACTTCCGTAGTCCAAGTCACGCTTACATTGCGCATGATGCCATATCATGCGCAAGTTACGTTTACATGTAGTAAGTTAGTGCAGTTAGCGTTAGTGAAAATATTACCGAAAAGTATGCACAAATTCATTGGCGGTAACGAAAAAGTATTTTTTTTATTTTTGCAAGAGCTGTATTATTATTATTATTTAAAAAAATAAGTAGCCTATTATACTCAGAGAGTGAAGACGAATCTAACGACATCTCGCATAATAAAATTATAATCAGTAAAGCAGGCTTAATTAAGGAGGTGATATAAAAACATATATACACGCGATACAAATATACGTACAGTCGAAAAACATAACCCTCGTTGTGCTGTCGAGTAAAACAGTTTCTACGGCAATGAGGTAAGAATAAATTATTTCTACCGTTTAATACAGCCGACAGTTCCAAAGAGAACGAACAGCGTCACATTACGGCGGAAATCGAGTTTGCGCCCAATCAACGGCTGAACGAAAATTGATTAACCGTATTTACCTCACACGTCTTTCTCTGTATCAATTTGTTAAAATAAAAAAGGATATTTCCAAAAGATTATTTTGGAAAATGGTCTAAAGGTAACGCTGTAATTAAATTTTCGCTGGTTATTAGATGACATTGAGGTTAGAGGTTGTTTATTCGACAATCAAGATCTTTATGTCAAATATGTATTATATGTTTGTTGTAATATATTTAGCAGAAAATAAATTTGACGGAACAGAAAGATTAAATTTAAATTTGACGGAACAAAGACTGGATTGTCTGTTCCGTCAAATTTATTTTCTGCTAAATATATTCTCAAAGATGGGTGACCATATTGAGTACTTACATCACACAAAAACAAAACAAACACAAGTACATCAAAAGCGTTCGATTAAATATTTACATCCAGAAGCCATAAAATAAGTCCAAAATTATATTTGGAGTGTTTAATGCTTCTAGTTTTGGTAGGTATAAAACACAAAGTTAATATGACCTGGATCTAGAATTATGTTAATTTATTTCGTTATTTGGAAAATAATTTAATTTGCAATAAAACCACTTCATCATCATCTCAGCCAAAAGAAGTCCACTGTTGGACATTATGTCTCCCCCATGGCTTTCCAAAAGAAGTCCACTGTTGGACATTATGTCTCCCCCATGGCTTTCCAAAAGAAGTACACTGTTGGACATTATGTATCCCCCATGGCTTTCCAAAAGAAGTCCACTGTTGGACATTATGTCTCCCCCATGGCTTTCCAAAAGAAGTCCACTGTTGGACATTATGTCTCCCCCATGGCTTTCCAAAAGAAGTCCACTGTTGGACATTATGTCTCCCCCATGGCTTTTCAAAAGAAGTCCACTGTTGGACATTATGTCTCCCCCATGGCTTTCCAAAAGAAGTCCACTGTTGGACATTATGTCTCCCCCATGGCTTTTCAAAAAGACCGATTGAAAACGGCTTACATCCAGCGTCTTCCCGCCACGAGATAGACTGATAACCTCATACAAAACCACTTACCCTTAAAAACAAAATTAACTAATTAACGATAGAATTTAATGCTATATTATTGTCGCCAAAAATACTTAGGTATCTAAACCGGAATTTACGGGCCACCAAACAATACGCATTACTTAGTTTGAAGCGCACTCGTATATCGTATATCAGGAAACGATTATCGTAATTTCAGGATTGAACTCTGTATTTAAATTTCATTGTTAGAATATTTAAGTTACTTCATATTCACAAACGTTTAACAGGCCCCTTTTTCCTAAAATGTTTCCATTTAATTCTTAGACGGGACCTGTCACGTCCGCAAACGGAACAAAACAACTAAAATGCTCTCATTATGACTGGTACCTAATCCTAACTAATATAAAAGCGAACGTAACTCTGTCTCTCTGTGTTATTTTAACCTTTTCGCGACTATACTTTTCACGGCTGTTTTTTTTTTAAATAAAATTTGGTACATAAATAGCAGATATCATGGAGACGGGCTTAGGCTACATTTAATTATCATCACCATCACTATTCTCCATCACCATGGTATTTCACCACTACGCGAGTAAGTAAGTACCTAAGTATACGCAAGTGAAACCACGGGACACAGCAATAAAAAATAAAATCTTGTAGCATACCTTGAAACCAAAAAATAAAATACACCTAAAAACTGTACCACTACACTAAGAATTCATTTTCGCGTACTTTACTGCAAAGTTTTAGTAAAGTAGCAGCTCACAAGTCAGAACATCTGCTTAGCATTCTCATCAAGTGGCACTCTCTTCACTTTGTCTAGTCAAAACTTTCTTTACAGCCGGCAAAACGGCTTTATTAAATGGCGCTTATCAACTTGATCTAAGTGAAAAAGTGAAAATCTTGCAGCCTACCCGACGTAAGGGTTTACGAGTTCTTGTATACTTAAAGTGGAATTAAGGGCTGTTAAAAATTAAGTGCCAGAAGCTTTCGGGCTTAAAGTGCTAAGTAGTTTCACCTCTCTGCTTGCAAGATTTTCGTCGTCCGAGTCAGCGCTTCATTATTCATTTAAGTGAATTAAATTTTATTTAGCAGTTAAAACTTTTTTTAATTGTTTATAATAGAGTTATACATTTTGAGGTTTAGTTCGCAAATGGAAATCTTTTAGGAAAGATTTTATTTAGAATGTGTTTTTTTTTGTTTGCTCATGCTCAAATGTTTATGTCTCTGCGTTATTTGTATTAACTGATAAATAGATTTTAATTAGATAGTTTAATTAGATATTAGATTTTAATTTTATACTCATTATTGAGAACCTTAACGAAAGTTTCCCTTCTAAATTTAATAAGTGTAGCATAAACAAGTAAGAATAAATAACTTAAAAATATCCGACTTAAAAAACGGCTGAATCGTTTTTGTTTACACAGTTTTGAACAGTCTCATGCCGAGGCCAGACGTTTGCTGCTTGCCACAAACTCCAAACTCCTTCAAACCCTTGGAATTATTAAGAGATCAAATCTCGGTATCCACACGCTTGCGAGAGCGTTAGTGTATTGCAGACAAGCAAGCATGACGGACGTCGAGCTTGTGTCGGCTTTGACGTTTGATTTTGCGTATTTGTATTATAAATCTATTTTTTCTTTATGATCCTTATCCATGGGGTTCCAAATGCACGGTTCTGCTTGATAGCATTCTAAGAAATACAGGATTTCTTGTGAAGACCAGTTACTCATTTTTTTTAAGCAACACAGTATCAAAAACACACAAACATGTGGATGCATCGCAAGCGCTTGTCGCAAACTTCCTTTGATTTAGACATCAAAAACCGACAGAGGCGACAAGCCAAGCCAAACGCTTGGCAAATCAAGCAAACGCACTATCTAAACGTTTGAATTTGTGATAGCTTGCTGAGGTTTGGCAAGCGTGTGGAGTTGTGGACCCGGCATCTGAAATTAGTAGTTTATTTAGTTCCAATCATAAACTCAAATAAAAAAAACATAACCATCTTTCTTATGCAGTCGCGTAAAAACTAAAACGGGACAGTCATATTTCTCCCATCTTATTATTTAATCATTATACTGTCAAGCTATTTATCCCACTTGGTGTTGTAGTCAGCATTCCTGCTTTTGCTTCTATATTTCACTTATTTAGTTTAAGTATAGCATTTATAAAAAAAAAACTAACATTAAATCAAAACAATTTATTAAAAATAATGTCCGCTTAATAAATTTAATACACATACAAAGAAAACACAACAAGCGATTCCAGCTTGCCAGAAAAACAAATCATCAGCATACATTAATTAATTCATCCCCGCTCACTAAATCAACTGACAAGATTATTGTGCTAGTAAGTGACAGTTAAATGCCCCTGAAAACGTAGGCGTTGCTCCGGGGGTGAGAGGGTCTCGAGTTCTACGGTGGAGTTTAACCACAGTTTTTGTAAATAAGTTAGGATTCCAATCAACAATTTAAATTGGGCATGTAACTCAATTAAAGTATTTCTAACGTGACACATACGCACATTTGTTTATTTAGAATCACATTGGATTCCACGAATTTAAAGAGCTTGGTTACTTTGATCAAAATTCTGTCATTTTAAGTTCTCCGTGGCTTCCTTCGCCAGTCTTGGTAATTCTCAGTGGATATGATTTCCAGCATAAGAAATTCAATCCAATGATTGGACCAAATCCACTAATAACCTCTCCTTTAAGTATTAAGTCTACCCTGGGTCAAATGTGGCACCTGACGGTTTAATGGTATTTGGACCCCGCAAGGAAAATAGGTGTAATTTTATATATTTATGTATGTATGAATAAGTTCAGATTCAAGCAAATGCACAGTGCACATTTAATGGAAGTTTACAGTTAAATGACTGGGACGGGGAATCTTTAAATCGCGAGTTAATGAGTTTTTCCTAGGTAAGCACGTTTCATCGTAGATCGCAACATCGCATTAACATCAGGTCATCAAATCTATGATGTATAACGATAGTTTAAAGGACTGAAACGACAGACTGCAAAATGCGCAATTTTATTTTAAAAACCAAACTCTAGAACCGATTTCGATGAAATTCTTTTCAAACAAAAAAATAAATAAAAAACAACGGGTTGCACTCCGGGAGTGCCGGCAGAAGTGAAAACTTGAATATTAACATTGTGCATTTTTGAATATTTTGGAATGGTTAGGGAATAATTTCGCACGAATTGTTTTATTTATCAGTATAAAAGTACTATCATTTATGTGGTTAAATACTTAATTTCCCGTATATTTCATTAATAGATGCACTTTGTTCAATTTCCTAACACTTTTTATACACGTATTTTATAAGTATACAGACGGTCGAGCCATCAGCAGTCACTATCCATGGATGCGCGTAGCAGGCTGTAGTACAAACACACACGCACACTCGCGCAAGCGCCCTGCGCCATCTTACGAATTTTCGATCAGGTCACGTGTCCAGACGCGAGTTAAAAATTTTTTACTCATCCCAAAAGTGCACAACGCCGCTAAAGAAGTTTTCACTTTAAAAAATCAATAAATGGTCATTGATTATAATGATTATATAATGAGTTATTGATGACAAACATAAAAACAAATACAGATGAATTTTTAACTTCATTTTTTTCTGAAGTCTGTAAAGAGTAAGATATTTTCATTTATTTTGCTTCTGAAAATTAAAATAAAATAAATTGTAAGTTCATTTTTATCCACTTCTCAGCCACACACCAGTACGCCCCTATCAGACAATACCCTCGTTAAATGGCCGTTGTTAAACAATATAATATGCATATTGAGTGCTCCTGCAAGCTATTGCCATGTGTCAATGGAGCCATTAATATTCATGAGCTGTAATTGACGGGTCACGTCAGATGAGATTCAATCTGGTTAATAACAAGACTCTGAGCTACATCGACAGATTAATAGACAGTATTAGTGATTAGATAATCGATGGTTTTAGTGTTGATCCAGTACAACTATAAAATAGAAAGTACATTTCATTTAGTAACGTTTAAATCTTTTCGCAGCTGAAGAAACTTAAACCTCGATCCGGTTCAAGTCTCTTCAGCTCCGAACCACTTCTACTCTACTGCTTTACTAACATCGGATCCGAAAGTTCTGGGAATTTTAGTCTATTAATATAAGTACCTAGGCAACCGAGCTCCACTTGGATTTTTTATGACTGAAAATACGAGCAAGCCCGGTTTCACTAAAAATTTAACCAAGAAAGATCGATTTATCGTCCCCTAATCTACCTACAAACCAAATTTCACTAAAATCGTTGGAGCCGTTTCCGAGATCCAGATTATATATATACACAAGAATTACTCGTATTAAGGTATTAGATTTCTGGGCAATAATAAGCCCCTATTATTGAGGTATATCGAAACATTATTTTACATGGAGTACAAGAAATACAAAAGTCCCATATTGCACAACTCAACAACATTTTAACTCTTTCACATTTTCATGCACCTCAATTTCTGTAAGACAAAATGTGCATAAAAATCGCATAAAACTGATCGAAGAATATTGGCTGTTAGATTATGTATTGTATTCGATATAAGTTTGAACCGAACACTTCATGAAGTTTATGCATAACCCGTCTGATCTGATTATTGACGAGTAAATTTTTTTTTTTTAATAGTTGAAGTGTCGGGAATAAGTCGGGAATATTAAATTGTAGTACGAAAATGGTCACGATTTAAGTTCAGGAACACACGTGGTAGCTCTGGTCCCGAATAGTTTGTTCATTCGTTCGTACTGCACTGGAATGCGACTCCCTGCTGCGAATTGTAATTTTAAAGGAAAGAATGAATAGGTATTATTTATATTGATATGCTCTATGTACCACAGCATAATCTGTGGTGTTTTTTTTCAACGGATTCAAATTGTCAAAGTCGAATGACAGCTACTGTCAAATGACACGATGTAATAGCAAAGACGTCGTATAGACATATAAATGTCCACTACTACGTCTTCAGTATTCATCGTCGCTTACCATCAGGCGAGTTGGTTGTTAAAAGTAGATCAAGTCGAATAATGATTTTAAGTGATTGAATAATCGGCCAGCTGCATGATGTTCTTTGGACACTTTTCCTGAAATTGGAGATTATTTGAACTATCCATTCAAATATGCTTGCCTATGGATATTTTAAATGATTCATGATCTTGTGCTCCACGGTTTCACTATGGTAATGAATAAATGGCCAAATGCGTGTCGTGCCACGCGAAATGTAGGGTTTCGTAGTTACATATCATAATTATATGACCTTAAAATATGGTATCTTGATTGATACTACGAACATATTAGTTAACTTATGATATTTTAAAAGAAATATTCATTTTTGACTTGTATTCGTACCTCCGAATTGCCTGATATTAAGCGACCCTTGAGGTATACTTTTCCTAGATGTAATCGATGAATTCGTGATTTAAAGACACCCCGATTTGTGAAACTCAGCTCAGTATACTTTTATTGAAATAGTTTTTATTTAAAAACTGCGTCGCGAGTTTTACTTGTTTTACAAATATTTAGACATCAAAAAGTTTTAGTTGAATTTAATTCAACAAAAAATTTAAGCACCAGAGCTTAAGCATCAAAAAGTTTTAGTTGAATTTAATTCAACTAAAACTTTTTCATGCATAATTGCTGATTCGCTTCATACCATATTTGAAAATTGCAAGCTGTCGCAATTTACAACATTTGCATAAAATTTCACATCACGTGTGACATCAGTTCAAAACTAATACTAAAATAATATTTGCATGGAATAATCTAGGATGGCATCGGCAGTTTAATAAACCACGACGCTCAGCACAAGTTTCAGCCACTGCGGCCCAACTTGGCTTAACTACGGCCAAGTTCGATTCTGCGATCTTCGATGCATCCGGCTTCCTCATTTGGGATACTTCGAGGTGTTGGATCTTCGTTAGTGAACATTAATAAAGAGCAACAAGGATATTCTGTGACCTTTTTACTTCAAACGCACTCATTATTTTGCTGCCAGGTTAAGTTTTTGATGATTGTTGTTTTTGACTTTTGGATCAGATCTTTGGTGTAAATTGTTCTACTGATGTACGCAGGCTATTTTCTCTTTGTGATTAGGAAGATTACACATTTTTAAGAACCAAACACTCAGATATTTGCTGGTTTTCTTATAATTTTTCTATCGTTGTATGGGTAACAACGCACATACAGACACAAATGCGTGTCTGCAGATTTTAACTTGGATTTTCTAATTAGGTGGTTACTTGAAAATTATCGTTAGTTTTATATTATTACTACTATTTATTGATTAATTTTTATCAGCTGCGTCATATTTAACTTGCGAGTTCTATGTATTTTCTAAATTTCGGACGTTAGTATTCTATAATTATCTTTATGTCATAATAAAGTAAAAAGAGGTAGTTATTATAGACATAGACATATATTTTAGTGGAAGCTTAAAAGACATATAATTTAGTGAAAAAACCCAATACTGTAAGTATACAGCGATCTTTAAGTACTAACGTACTAGCTGTCATGTTTCGAACACTGACATTGTTCATCGCAACTGCAGATCAGTGTCTACACCTTGTTCAATTGGAAACAGTGACGTGAGCGGTGATGAGCTTTAACAAGCTTTGACGAGCGTTTTGTTGTTTGAAATTTCTGTTCTAGTTTACATTTAATTCCTAAACAAAACAATATACAGACTCAACTAATTAAACTACTACACAAAAATAATATCGATTACCCCAGACCGATAAAGGTCTAAAGACAATCCAAATGCTCAAACCCACTACCAGCGTTAGCAGCGTACCCAGCATGCTAACCGCATTGCCACGTTGAATAGCAATGCATAATGGGCCAGATACGCGCCAACATTTTGGTCCCACGTCGCATCGATCAGGCGCTCAGATAAATTTGAATTCTTTGACTGTTTATCAATTTTCTACAGTCAATCACAAAAAACGAGCAGTTAAGATTAAAAACCTTATTATCTTCCAAATGTTTATAAAACTTATTATAGCAAGTACGAAAATATAAAAAAACATAATAACACGAATGTTTCAAGTTAAAAGACCCTAATTCTAATTTGAAGTGGGGGTGATAAGACCTGCGATGACGTCCCGCTTGGCTGCTTGGGATGTATTGTGCATATTGTGCATAAGCAGTCAAATCCAGTAAGAAATTGCATAATTTCGTAATTCATTTAGCTCACGTCACGACACTGGAAAACACTTTGACATTAAGCTGTTTAGCTTTTATGAGCCCTAATTTTCCTTTTGATAGACTTGTTCTACGAATTGGCATACCTAATTCAGGTTTCTGTACATCAATTGCTGTAATCATCAATGATTGCACTATATTAATAGAATGGATGAATTGGATAATTTTGCACAATTATTATGTTTCATGAGGGAGACAGTAGGTATTATGGTAATGATGTCAAAGGGAAGACAGACATACTTTATAGATTGTGTAATGGAATTGCTATTATCATAACTATTTATACTGGACTTGGTTTCATATGGATACACATACATAGGATAAGATACGTGTAGCTTAACCTGTTTTGAACCGAATTTTAAAAAGGAGAAGGTTATGGAAAGGGTTTGGAATTTTTTACAGATTGGTTCAGTCCATTTAATCAAACTTGGTTCAGTAGTTTGGTTTATAAAATAAAGTGATTGGATACAAAGTGTCAGCCATTTTGTTTGAATTTTGTTGTTCCAGGTTTTAAAACAATAGTAAAGAACGCAATGTTAGTTCTCAACTGAATAATATTATTTTTGGTAACTCAAAA
Organism: Lycia hirtaria; assembly: GCA_947563715.1. Classification (NCBI taxonomy): domain Eukaryota; kingdom Metazoa; phylum Arthropoda; class Insecta; order Lepidoptera; family Geometridae; genus Lycia; species Lycia hirtaria. Next base: position 40,481,053 of record OX387377.1, on the reverse strand, counting down.
ATGAATTTTTTAAACTTTGTAACACCACAACGTAATTCGTAATTATACTAAACATTTGTTTTAGGTCCAAAAAAACTACTGTATCTGCTAATGTAGTGTGCCATGGAAGCAGTTATGAGTTTTTAAAAGACTAGAATCAGGATAGTCTTTTTAGACATGGAATTAATGTGGCATTGAAGGCGCTATTGCCCTTATTTCACTATTTTATTCGAGTACAAGGGCACTGCTTTAATAATAGCAAATAGTTTCTGTATTTTATTCGTTGATCTAGGTACAAGTTGCACGTCTAATTTACTTACATACATTGTGGCTGAATAGCAAAAGCTAGCTTTACCAAATAAAACGTGACTTGAATGCTGTGAAAATTTTGACTTCTTGATTTCTACTAGTGTCGCCTTGTTAGTTTTTAAAATGTAAAGTATTGCATTGGAAAGGTGTAGGTATTGTAATTTAAATTTGAAAAGTGGCCAAGTGCGTGTTGAGGCACGTGCAGTGTTAGGTCCCGTAGTTGCACATTACAATATGTGGACATGAAACAAGGTTTATTGTTTGATATCAGTAAAAAATGTTATGCGAGCATGAGTCAGAATATTACCTACAACTACTTAAAGTAAAAAAAAAAACAGCTTGTTGCCATTTCACTTCACTATGTGGCCATAATATATTATAACAAAAATAATATTATAAATACGAAAGTAATAGTCTTTATTGCTCTGTATGTTTATAAACGGCTGAACAGATCACGAGATAATATTATTATAGAGACAGATAAAGCCATTAAAGGAAATATAAGCTACATTTCATTATATTGATTTATCAGCACGCGGATGAAACGATCGAGGAAAGAAGAACACAAAATAAATTCCTTATTTAATTTACTACAAAACAAACAAAAAATTGTTGAACACAAAAATAAACAAATTTTCTTATTACCTCAACCAATAATTTACATAATCAAAACATCTGCTGTTATCGATAAAGTCCTAATTTACGTTGTTCCGGTTCCAAAAACAAAACAATCAATGTCACGCGAGAAACAGGTGAAGCTATAAAAACAGCTACCTCAATAAATTGCCGGGCACCCCCGTAACTTTGTTTAATGACGAAGATAAAACGCAAAGTACTTAAGAAAATCAGTGCTAAACAAACTACTTCCCATAATGTACTCGTATTGTTAAGAAAACCAGGCACGAGTAATAAAGCCTTACTGTTTGTAAAATTTCTGATAACTTGAGCCAGGGTTATTGGTTTTAAGTGCCTTTATTCCATCCAATTGCATCAAAATGGTGAATCAGCAACCGCAGACGCAGGTGTCATTATGGTTAGAGTGCTTAAAAGTACTAATACATGATTGGATCTGTACTTAGCGTAAACAATTAAATAGATGTTACATTTTAAAATTTTGAAATTTTGAATGCTTGTTTACTAAGTTCTAATGGCAATACTAGGAAATTATAAAACTGATCTGATACTGTAACAAAGTTTATCTGGTCATGAATTAACTCTTCAAGTTAATATGAATATGAAATTCTGCGTAGGTCTATTTTAATTGGTTTTTGTACACGGGATAAATAAAAGCTTGTTCTAAAAATATTTTTTAATTAATTTATTTTACTTTTAACTATGGACTCCTTATGGAGTTTTGCATGAAAACAAGACCTTAAAGAAAATTATAGAATATTTCTAAAAAATACGCTTCGCTTGCTTTCACTTCCACTGCTCGGGAATGGAATGCCTTAATTTATCATTCCTTGTTTCCTGAAAACTATAACTGGTACCCCAGTTTCAAGTCTTCAAGTTCAGAGTGAAAAAGTACCTTCTAGGTCTACGATTTATCTTTCCATCAGGCATACATCGATACTCTTAATATTGTGTACAAAGAAGCTCTTAATCTCTAGGGAGCAGACAGTTTCAATAAAAGTGATTGAAGTTTCAATTTGCTGATACTTTATTAAATTATCCAATGAAAAATGAATCAGTCCACAAATTGACAGGTGCGAAATTGATGGAATTTTTCGGACAATATTGACACTGAGTAGATACCTGACGAATTATGTTTCAGCTATTTTATTTCTATAAGGAATTATAGCGTAGATTTATTTTGTGTTTATAAGTATAAGTTTAGATAAGTCGAAAACCCCCGAAAAAAAGCGACTAAACTAATTTTGATTAAATATAAACAGAACAAGCTAAGAACACTTTCGATGAAATTCTTTTTCAAGCATAAATAACTAGATCAAAATTCTTCCATCCGTTTGCGAGCTACGATGCCACAGACAGACACACAGATACACAGATACACACGTTAAACTTAAACTATTCTTCTTTTTGGGTCGGGAGTTAAAAAATAATTGCCAAAATAAATGTTAAATAAAAAGAAGTGATTGCTTTACGTTTTAAATTAACTTTATACAAAATGATACGAATGAAAGGTTGTAAGCGTCGGGTAAATTGGCAGTGTAAACTAATAAGACACTAGTGAAAATTAAAAAAAATAGTACAATTAGATCATTCATTTATTATAGACAATAAATAGATGGTGAAAAATATCCCTAACATAGGTATATTTATTTTATTCGAACAACATTATTTTAAATATTTAGTTCACAGTTCACACCCAAAAGGCTGAAGAACGGTACAGTATCAATAATAATATATTATCATAGCGACTGAAGATATTTTCAGAATTGCTGTGGAGAAATTGTATTATCCAAATAATGTTATACTAACAACCATCTTCTAACAAAGTAATCCAAATTAAAAACAACCGGCTTACTCTGCAATAATTGCAATTGGAGAACGAACTAAGGTGATGAAAATAAATGATCTAATAAAAGCTGCGTAAATCCAGAGTTGAATTAACAGTTTCATGGCCCTCCTACTTTATTACTACGACTTAGTTTGATGAATATCCTTAATTACGGCCACCATAGGAAGTTACTTGACTTTCTTCCCGTCTACAGCTCCGCTGTTAAAATTGAACTTCACTTCCTTAACTTTAGCGACAAAGTAAGATAATTCAAAAAGGGCAACGGATATTTTTTACCCAAATGAGAGTAAAGTTTGTAACAGAGCGATGCAGCAATAACTTTAAGACGTGTAGTATTACCCATTTATAATATTTAAAAAAATTATGACTCAAATTATGAGCTTAATCCTGAAATCACGAAGATACACGATAGGATCTTTTTTATTTATTTTGTAGATCAATAAACTTTTTAAACTTTTTATAATATGTAACAACTGATTTTTATCGCAATTTATATTTCTCATAATGTTTATCAGGTTGACAAATTTATGTTAAGTATGTCCAGATTACCATAATTTGAATTTGACATAACATTTGGAATGTCACTTAAAAACTAACGCTTACAATTTTTTGATATGGTTTACTGCTAAAAAAAAAAAACAATTCGTTCAAATTAAAATTGGTTCTCTAGGCATCGTAATATTTTTCTACCATCGCTTGACATCAGAAAGCGCATAACTTTCAGAACAAAAGAGCTAGCAACAGAAATAATTAAAACATTTTTTCAATGAATCGGGAAGTAATTATTAAAATAAATAACTAATATTTACATAATTCGGTTTACGAATTTATTTCTCAACAAGAAATTACAATTTCACTTACGTAAAAACTAAATTTATAGAAAAATATTTTAGGCTTTAGCAGTTAGCTGGATCTACGTACATTAAGTAATTACTTAATTAAGATTTTGAGCTTACAAATTAACTTAAATAAGCTAACATATAAAACCCGTCGAAACCATACTTTCGGTAGAGTAAAACCTCATTCAATTTATAATTGTAAATGTTTTCAAACTACCCTCTTCTTATAACAATGTTTAACAAAAGTAGGTATGTTTCGCGCGTTATCTGTCCGTCCGTACACGAAACAATAGGACCGGTTGGTGAACAATGCAAGAATGCGGCACAGTGTATTCAGTGCAATGCAGTGGGTATATTACTAAATTTTATTCAATTAATAGTGTTATGTCATGTATATGGCTTTTTAGTTTATTTTTTAAATTTTAAAATATTAAATGAACCTGCATTTTTCTCCTCGTTCGGTATTTTCTTGTAAGTTTGCACTCCCGCATAACTCACACTTAATTACGATATCTAACTCGTTATCTCAATAAAACACACATAAATCGGCCAAAGAAATAGAGACACTAGAGAAACTATATCAAAAAGGTCGTCCTTGTAACTATCAAATAACTACAACACAAAAAGCCCTATTGTCTTATTCTTCGTGTATCGAATAGCTCCTGGAATTGGCTTTGCTCCTTCATCCCAACAAATGGGAATCGAATAACCTCTGACCGTTCTAACCGCATCCGATTTCCATTGTGGCTAATTTTGAACATGGACAGTGGGACAAGTGAGATGGAAAATCTCATAACGTAGGTATAAGCCAGTTATTTAGCTTGTCACATACGGGTAAGTAACTAAAACTTTAAGCTGCTTAATTTTCTACGACGTAAAATAGTTTGCATACTGTTATATCATTTTTATATTGTGTTTGAGTACGAAAAAGATCTGTTATGTGAAAAAAAGTTGTATCCTAACTATTTATAAAATGAAAGTTATTTTTTAATTTGGTACAGGAACTTCCGAACTCAATGAGGTGTAATTAGATCCCTTACAGGTTTAAAATAATTTCGATTTTCAAAATAATTCGAAGCGGCAAAATAGACGTCTCTAGACTTCTCAATCTAAATTAGCCTTTAGCGTGGCAACATAGAGTCTTTATATCAAAATCTTTACGTTCATTATTGTTTTTTTTTTTATCAGCCCTGTTTGTACAAACTGTCCCACTGCTGGGAACGGGCCATCGTCTCATTGTGAGAAGGGTTAGGCCATAGTCTGCCACGCTGGCCAAGTGCGGGTTGGGTTGATATATTAGTATCGGTCAACCCAGGCCACTACGAGTATAGTCGATCAACTTAAAATAATTACTTAGATAAGAATAATTCGTAGTAATCAATCAAGGGACCCTGTTCACATAAATTAGTGAAGGTCATATAAATTATGATATGTAACTACGAGACCCAGCATTGCGCGTAGCATGACACGCACTTGTCCATTTATTTGAAAAAAATTAATACCTAACCATGAAGAATTTAGTGAGCTTGAAAAGCCTTCTTACAATACTCATGCGGCTTGAAGTCGGTTGCTCAGTTTTTTGTAAACTACTTACATACACTTGTTATATACTTATTGAAATCAATATTACCCGCGCTACTGCGATACTGTCACAATGGAACGTGAATATCGAAAGAAACTGTCTTTCTACGGCAAGTATAATAAAATGTACGTTTTATGTCACTCCAAAACGCCTGTCACGCCATGTCACGCCTGTCAAATTAACTATTTAGCATAATTTCCAAGCAGAATACTGTGTAACTGCACGTGTGGCTAATTGTATCAATTTGGTTCATTAAGCAGTGGTCACGTGGTTTCGAACCGCGCCCGTCATAGCGGGCTCGTTGGTTCATGTGCTTTCATGTGTTACATTCTACCATTTGAACATTAGTAAAAATAAATTCGTTTCTATTGTTTGTCACAAATCTTATTTTTACTGGACTACATATAAATGATGAAATACGTCGGTGTTTTTAACTTATTATAAATACTAGTAGTTCTACGAACAGTAGACCTCGCGAGAGAGCTTATTTGTAGCTCACCTTGGGTCATCTGTACATTATACCTCCATAAAGTTGGCTTAGGGGGCCATATGTAACATTTTAGCCGATTTCGCAATTTTAAGTTACAGTCGTTATTTCACGGTCAAAAAAAACATTTTTTCCATAAGTTTAAGCACCTTGAAAGATCAATTTAATTTTAATACACAATTAATACAAAAAATAGGATATGTTTAGATGCCCTTAATTAAAAAAACAATGTATATTCTTATAAAAACAAATAATAATTTTATAAATGGAGAAAACGTAAAATCAAGAATGATGCATTTTAATATTGCATTATAATAATTTGAATAATTATTCAGCGCTAAAATGCATCAAGCGCATCCACGCGCCCTCACTGTTACACGCAATCTGAAGTTGGTTGTCATATCTCGACAACCACTTGACCAATTTTGTTCATTATTGCCACAAGTTGTAATAATTGTATACTTTACCTACCTACCAAATATCATTAAAATCGGCTGGTAATTAACGCCGCAATAAGCTTCCCCCTTTTTTATGGGAACCACCCCTCTTATCAAAAATCGCCAACGACAAAAAAAATTAGTAATCCATAGAATCTATACACCAAGTTTCATCAAAATTGGTTCAAAATTACGCCCTGTACGCGAGTACGAACATACAAACAAACAGACGAAAGAAAATTTGGCCAGTTGATGCAGAGACGCTTCGCTCGCTTCGCTCGCTCGGTCAATAAAAAATATATATATTTATGTAACGCCCTTCTCTGTTTCGAGACTATCTTAGATTTTTATATAAAGTGAATTTATTTCTTCAAGATCAACGTGCTATATCTTCAGCCAGATTCTTTTATATTATTAAAACAATTTGTAGTTAAACGCAGGTCCATTTCTATACACAAGTTTAGAAAACTCAAAAACCCCCGACAAACAAAAAACGGCTGAACCGATTTGATGAAACATAGCTAAGAACACTCCCGACTAATTCACCTTTCAAACAAAACAAAAAAAAAACAAATCAAAATCGGTTCATCCGTTTGGGAGCTACGATGCCACAGACAGCCACACACACAGACACGTCAAACTTATAACACCCCATCATTTTGCGTTGGGGATTAAAAAATCAAACGAATGGTTAAAACCCGTGACGAAAAATTCAAACGCACCAAGCATTTTTATAGCTACCAGCAGAAGTCGCGGGAAGGCACTTAATATAAATAACAACCATTCGAGTTTATGGAAGCCATTTTACTCAAAAAGAGTATTCATTTCCTTTACACTTAATAGCTAGTAACACATTTCGGTAAAAGTCTACAGCCGCCGTTTCCAACTAGCACCAGCAATTTCAACTAACCATTACGGTTCAAAAAGGAAGTGGGCAATAGTATTTCATAGCCTGATACGTGTTTCATACTGTTCAGTTCTACTAAAACCACTGAGTTATAAGAAATAAGCCGAAATAGGGAACATTGCCAAATGTTATTTGGTTCATGTTAGTTTACGGGTCTGTGTGTGATTTCGCAATATCAGGCACCATACAAATATGGGACGAGACAAATACATGCAACGTAAATATTTTACATACTTTTATTGAGATCGCATAGAGAAATACATACCAACTTTTTTCAGTTATTCAATACTCAAAACTGGAATGTGCAAGATTACTTGCACACCTGTACTGCTGTATACTGCTGTACCACATAAGGATTGAATATCTAAAGGTGACGAGCACTGTGCATTGCCATACAGAGTTTGACAAAAAGTGTTAGAAGTCGTAGGTCGTATATAGGTCAATTATTTAAATAATTAGAAGTTTATAAAACTGAAACAACCGTCTTCAAAATGTTTAAATTTGTTTTAAAAACCAAACTACTTAACCGATTTTAATGAAATTTCTAATCTGATATAAATTTTTTTAAACAAAAAAATCCGCATGACTTATAACAACGATTTATAAATAACGGAGATATGTGGTAACAAATATACAAATACAACTGAATTGAGAACTTCCTTCTTTGAAGTCGGTTAAAAAAGTCAAACTTAAAGTTTTGGCAAGTATGAAGTGACTAGCTCGTTTCTTCATTAAACAGCATAACAGTTGTGGCACAGCCATTGTAGATAATATAGTGTAGTACTTACACTAAATTACACTTTATTTTTATTTTGGTAGGTATGTTCATAAAAATTGTTACTTGAAAATAGCGAGTGTCAAAAATAGAACAATTTTTGTTCTCAAATATTAAAATCAAGTTCGCAACATATTTTTAGACTCCAAAAATTAAAACTATAAAACGGAATTGCCAAAAACATTCCCCAATCTCGGTTAGAGACCGCACATTTTTCAAGAGATAGTCCGCTGTCGCGAAACGAAGTAACGATTTTTTAATCTGTCCTCTCGCGTACAGTTACAAATTTATCTGCGCAGTGAGATAGAGGAGCTATCACCATATTTTTCGCATAAAAGCGAAATTTTACTATGAACAATTTTTAGTTACGTCAGTTTACCAACTGTACGTATAACTTTGGTCGCTATAAGCCAGAGCTGAGCCCTCTATAGTGTAGGCACCAGAGGTCTAGTCGGAATGTCTGAAAAGCTTGCGTCAATCTCGTCTAGTGGTTTAATTTGGATAGCAGCTTTGGAGGGAAACCTTTTTGCGGGTAAGAATACTTTTCAGGTATTTGGATAGTAGGGAATGACAATTTTAAAGAAATTTGGTTATAGCGCTATATTCTATTCTGCAGGGATGTGGGTTTATCCAATTTGTACTGAAAAACAGTATAGACAGCCTTTCGAATGTTCTTTCTTCATGTTTCGAAAGCCTAATTACGTTTTACAATTCGTAGGTTTTAACGGACTGATTAAAAATTCAACCTTCATTAATTCATGTACCTATTATTATGGTTATTTTTAAGCCAAAAAAAGAGGGGTATCATAATTTTGACGTATGTATTTGTGTGTCTGTCTGTGGCATCATAGCTCTTAAACGAATAGACCGATTTTAATCTAGTAGTTTTTTTTTTGTTTGAAAGAGTTCATCGAGAGTGTTCTTAGCTCTGTTTCATCAAAATCAGTTCAGCCGGTTTTTTTGTCGGAGTTTTTGATTTTTCTTGCCTTTTAAGTTAGGCTGTTACATCACAAATAATATGGTTTCTTTGACTTTTATTCTTTCGCCCAAAGTTCGTGCCTTTCGATACGAAAGTCATCATTTTAAATTTACTATATTTTCCGACATTCGACGGTTAATGTTGGAAAATACAGCAATACATTTAGCAACACACAAAATAGTAAAAATTTTGATTTTTTGTTTTAAATGAAAAACTGGAACGAAGATCTATGTTACAAATATAATAAAATATGTAAAGACAATACACCGATAAGCGAACCTAGGAACACCAACCACAAGGTGGATAGAAGCTATCATAAAGTGACAAGAAGAAGTTGGATGCAGGCCGCCTCCAACCGGTCTTTCTGGAAATCTATGGCATAAACAACAGTGGAATTCTTATTCAACTGGAAATTATTGTTAAATTAGCTAACTTGTTAGGTTTTAAACCCTTGTCCTAACTAGGGACATTTCCATTTTCTTCATTCGACATAACTTTCAACCCTATAAATTCCTAAAATCTACTTAAAATAATTTCATTCGCCTAGACACTATACTCCGGATTAAAAAGCAAAATTGCCAAAAGAAAAATTTAAGAGATTAAGAAACGGGACGCTATCTCCAGAAGTCATGAATCAGACATGGTTGAAGAAACTCCAACAGAGTCGAAAAATGTTAAATTTATCACCCCCACTGAAAGCCGTGATCTTTCAGATTACTTTTATTCTAAATCAGATATCAACCTAATTGCGACCGGGGTAGGACAAAGAATTTTTATAAGAGCAATGGTTAAGGCATCGACTTTTAGGTCAGCTGAGATTAAGATTTTGCACTCAGGACACTGACTACGTAAGAATCAATATTGTTTTATTATGAATTCGCGCGATGGTAATGTAATTTTAGGACCAGTTTATACAGTTGCACATAACGTGCAACAGATTCTATCAAAACTGATAGGTAAACAACACATTTTCCCCGCTATGTTAAGATGAAAAACTTTGTATTACACTCGGCTCGAAAGTTATTTTGTCTCGACTCGTGCCTTCTTGAATTCAACACTGCGCACAGGATTCTACACTACTTAACACTCAACCTAGAATAATTCGCTTCCTTTGGATTCAACTGTCAAGCACTCCATGGTAAAATACAACTTTCCAGTCTAGTACAATAAATACCTATTTCAGCCCTATGCTGACGAGCAGTTTTCAAAATATTTTCCCAAACTAAGCCACAGAATTTAAGAAAACCCTAAATCCGTAGTGCAGACAGCAAAACACTACCTAAATCACATCCTATGCATTTGCATGCACATGGTTTCTATAAAAGCATCGAGCTATTGTCGTAAGCCATATAACAATGTAGGGTTAGAACATACGCTTTCCGTCCTGTTCGCAATAATTCGATTTATCATTTAGTTTTTTTTTTCACCGTGTCGAGATAGGCATATAGGGTTGAGGTCCCGTACCTAATATTATAATCTAAAAGAATATTACTTGCCGATCACTTTTTGTTACCACTTTGCTAAAAGATCAATGACTATACCATAATATCTTAAGTGTTTACATATTAAATTTATCACTATATCTCGAAAAGTTTTAGCACAGAGTGTTTAAAATAATGTTCATCGTAGGTTTATAATATGGTCTACTATTAAGGTTAATAATGAATTTTAGGTAGGTAATCATTTAGAACTTTACATTTAAAAAAACACCACTTTTTATCGGTTTTATTTGTATCGGTTCATTGAACACACCTACCAAATTGTGTTTATATATTATTATCTACTGCTAGCGTTTTTGAGCGAAATGGCTGTGATATGCGGACTGACGAACACGGCGAATTCATAAGAGTTTCTCATAGTTACTACGGAACACTAAAAAGTAGTTTTGAAGATAATCCAAATACATAAAGTTTCTACAAGCTGACAACAACACAGCAACAACTATGTTATTAAATTTTCTATTTATCTCTAATATTTAATTCATACACTATCCTTACGTGTACCCGCATCCTGTGGCATTGAGGTAAAGACAAGCCTAGCCACAGAGATAAATTTAATGTTTTTAGCTGGGCCTGATATGCAACGGCCTTTTGGTCACACGTACTTTAAAGTTTTGGTAAGCAATTTGATAACTGGTTAATTTTACTTAGTTTTCATATTAATGCATAATGTATATATTTATTCAAATTTATTGGATAAATATTAATATGGATACAAACACGCAATACGCGTATATTGGATGGCAGACAGAACAGACTGCAAGTCTGCAACAGACGAGCTTCTCGTTATAGATTCAAGTGCAGTCTGTCCACAGTGTGCGTTGAATTCGAGTGAAAGTGACCACAGCAACATCGAGTGGGAGCAGTTATCTAGACACGCGGTAGCGTGTCAAGCCAAGTTCAAGCAAACAGAACTGGCGTGCAGCACCGTGTGTAATTTATCTCGAACCATTTGGAGCCACTTTTGACCTTCTCATAACTCAAAAACTACTTCACATAAACATGTCAAATTTGGCTCGTATATTGAAACCTGCGAGATATATATGTGCTCCAAATTTCATAAACACGCCTCAAACGGTTATTTAGATAATAACGTCAAAAAATCGCCATTTTTATTACTAACTGACCTATAGATCAAATTTCTAACCCAGTTTCAGATGACCTAGAAATTCCAAATTTGGAATCCAGATAGGTAATTGGATGAATACAAAGGAAAACATCCGAAACTAGTAACTTATAATTATAAATTTTCAATTAATTGATTCTATTAGGAAAACTTATTTATAGTGTCTGTAATGTAAGAATCAGCAATCAAAATTGATGACAGGCGGCCTTTATGTGGATTTTAATGTCTCCACGTGAACATATAATAAGTAGAATACCATCTTTAGTATCTTTTTTAATCCAAACATCAGTTTTAGTACTTTTAACTAAGAATATAGTCGGCTTTCGTATTTATTACGTTATTAACTGGGATTTAGTATAAATTATTATTAATTTGAATATTTAGCACACATCAATAGTGTAAGATGATAACATAAAAATAATTAAATAATAGGTATTTCGGAGCACAGCGCATGATGCAGCGCGCCAGCCATGGAGCTGCGGGGTGGGGAGCGGTGCGATAAAACCTGATGAGAACTAGCCAAGTCAGACCTTAGGATTCAATATATTATCCTAAGTTATAAGAAGATATTTAAAGATGATGATATTTCAAGTTGTTATAAAATATTTTACGTTGCTATAAATAAATTTCAAGACTGACCATTGAACTTGGCACCCATTTAGATCTCACTTTTTTTGTCGTTGAAGTCAACAACTAAGGTACTCTCATATATCATAATATTGAACTTGGCTCTCATTTCACATTTATGTTTTTGATGGGATAGAAATAACAACTTTGCTGACAGAGACCACCGACAGTGCCTAAAACTTGTATAATTTTGAAGAACAATATCCGGCATAATCTTTCACATTGCATCTCTAGTTAGGATCTATCGTGGCTTGAATTATATAGAACATTTGATGCATGAAGCTTATCTTTTCCGTTGAGTGAATTTTGCTGCGGAAAGCAAAGTTGTTTCACTTAACATCAGACTAGGAAACTTTGTACTTCCTTTATCATAAATTATATTGTTCAAAATAGGAATCATTATCAATTTGCACCATTTGTTTTTATTTTATCCTATTTACTGATACATCCACCGCAATGTCTCATTTCTGTGAGAATTTTAACTATAAATCCATTGTTGTTCATAAATATATCCATTTAAAAATCAGCCAGACATCTTAATATTATGCTCCCGTAGTAAGTCCTAAACTAAATTAGCAGGACGACACTTGTTCAATAAATGTCGGTCATAAAATGGTAAGCTTTTACATTACATCAGTTCAAATTTTGTCACAGCCGCTACATTCAATATGTACAATGTAATTGAAGTTTACGACGTATCAATATAAAGCCACTAAAATCAGACTCGCTGAAAATCCCACGTAAAAATATAGTTCAAAAAAATAAAAATCGATTACAAAATTTTGATGAAATTTATATGGGACTAACCTGAAAGTATAAATATACTTTCACACAAAAAAAAATGTTTAGTTTAAATATATGTCGGAATTATGCGGTAACAAACATAAAACTTGACACTTTATTCTAACAAAAATTACTCAATATTTCACAAACAGGCCCCTAAATTGAAAAATAGTTGTCGCACACCCCCACCATGCCTTTTGATTACCTATCCATCAACACCCTATAATTATGATGGGGTAGTAGAGAAAAAAAAATATCCCACTTTACATGTACGGGAGGTACCCCAAAAAACTGTTTTCATGATTTTATTCTACGACTTTCTTGGCATAATTAATAATAATAGTATTTGAGCAAAACCGTGGACAGTCAGACAGATGAACATGGCGAAACTATAAGGGTTCCTTGTTAACTGCGGAACCCTAAAATAGATTGAATCATAAAAAAAATATTATAACTCGACTAGGATTAATAGAAGTTAACTGAAAATTACAATTCAAGTTTTCTATATTTTAAAATAGAAACTGAAAGGTACATTTTTGAATAAGTAGGCCACGCAGGGGTCAACGAAATAGATATAATTGTCTGAAATAAATAATGGCCCCGTCTGCCCTACATTTCAAAAATGTAGGAGTTTTTTTTTTTGTGAAAAGATCGTTTTAATCAGGGTTCGAGAGAATATTTGCAACTGCCGAGAAGAAACATGTTTAATATCACACATATTTTTTATAGGTATTGTATTTGAGTTATAGTTTGGAAACGGGAACGACCTACTTCAAAATACGCAATTTAGTTTACTTGGATGACATATTTTTTCAGTTATTTTCTTTTAAAAACCCAAAGTAACTACCTCTAGAGTATGACCTAACAAAAAAGAATCATCAAAATCAATTCATTATTGGCCAAGTAATCGCGTAACATACTTACAAGAAAAAACATACGATTGAATTGAAAATTGAAATCTTCCCCTTTTTGAAGTCGGTGAAAATGCTTTGAGTTTCTCAATATAACATAAATCCCTGATATTAATAATTGTCGAAATAATATAGAAGTATCCGTTACTTTTACACAATATAATATTAAACGTAATTATCTTGGAACTGGGTTAATTTACTCCTGAGCAAACTAAATTAGACGGGAGATTTGATCTCGTCATCCGCGCTTAAATTAATGACGAGCAGGAATGAAACGCTATCTGTAGAATTATCAAAATCATTATTCTGATATTAATATGAATTGTGTTTATCTGTTTTCTCAGAAGATCGTATATATTTAGTAACAGCTGATAACATATCCCACATCTAATAAATAAATAAATAAATATTTGTGGACATTTCACACAACACCATCTAGTCCAAACTAAGCAAAGGTTTTTTTTTATGTGGCAAGCGCCTTTATTAACTATAACACAACAATATACAGACTTAACTACTACACAAAAAGCACATCGATCACCCCAGACCGATAAAGGTCTAAAGATAATCCAAATGCTCAAACCCACTACCAGTTGGCAGCGTACCCAGCATGCTGCCCGCATTGCCACGTTGAATAGCAATGCTTATGCGTTGGGCCAGATACGCGCCAGCATTTTGGTCACGCGTCGCATCAAAGCTTGTACTATGGAACTAGATGTTGATTAATTTTCGCTTCCATTGGATATTGCGCGTTAGCTAAAGTTGATTTTTGTAACGTTCAGTCTAGCCTACTTTATTTTACATTAACCCTCTGTTAAATTAACCTAATATAATACATATACTATCCACTATAAAATCTAACTCAACTCTACCCCACACTACCCCTGAATTAGAATTAAGGTATCCTATCCTAAATCACTTAACTGAACTGAATGTAGCTTACTTTGTCTAGAAGGAGAAAGATCGATCCTAGCCTAACTAAATTCATGACTTGAATAGAAACATCTACCAACCTACAACAAACAAAACAAAAAATAAATGTGGTGAAACGCAAACCCATCTCCAATACAATAATAAGTCAAGCGGCAATCGACAAGGTTCTGAAACGAGTAAAAAGGAAAACTATTTGGGGGCCATTTCATCATGAATCTATCTTATCAAAAAATTGCAATCTTCAACTGACTCACCCCAACAGTAATTATAATAAGCAAATTTAAGGAGGCAAAATTAAATCATTACATTTTTTTCAGTATGTACGTTAAGTGTTAATAACACATGTCAAAAGTAACGAGTCTGACGACGTTTAATGTTTATTTATCCAACCCTCTTTGCAGAAACCCTTTTACTTATATATGTTTCTTGGGTTGTATATTAAGGCGCATACAGTCATGAGCTCTCATATATTGAACATTCTCGGGAAATCTACGTTCAAAATGCTCAAATTTCCGAGTGCACTACGCAGATAAGATTATACATATACTTCTCTTTCGCTCTAATATTTCTGAAAATATTATAAAATCCCATATTATACTTAGGTAACATTTCTTACTCCGCCAATTATGAATTGTTTGTTTTTGTTGATTCTTTTTTGTACTTACTTACTTCTTATGTAGTCCCATATAAATTTTATCAAAATTGGCACAGAATTCGTGGCCCTATTTACATAAAATTGGTTTAGTACTTTGGTTTGTATAACAAAATAGGTAACGTTTTTTTTTATCCAAGTTAACGAATTAAGTACGTATTTCTAACTCGGTTTTTTTCAGTTTATTAAACTATAATTATTGTCCAGTATAAATAAACTACAACACTGTGAATGCTCAATATTTTGCTCAAATGAAGACAGATCAAGTGTATCTACGCCTTTAGATTAGAAGGCATCTTCGGCACTACAGATCCTTCTTTCGATAAACAACGGTATATGTCTTCATAATATATGGCTCCGAAGTTATATGACCTTGTTTTTGTCTATATTATGTTGTTTTTCTTGCCCCTGGTGATAGCTGCGGCATATTGTTATGGACATTAGTTTATTGTTTGGACTTTACTTTGCACATAGTTTTAATACACTCTTAGCATGATTTCAAAATATATTATTTTTAAATAGTTATCACGCTAGGTGACGGCTTTTTCATTTCAATAATGGATAAGCTAGGTATTTAACCACTATAGATACAAATGATATTTAATGTCTGTGTTTTTACGCGATATAGATCTACGATTGACCACCAACTCGTCTGCTGTTAAGCGATGGTGTGGCCGAGGATGGAGCTCGTCAATCTAGACGATCAGCACTCTAGCTATTCACTCTAGCCTTGAAAATTCCAAGATTGTAGTTCTCAGGAAACAGAGATGGTGGCAAAGAATTTCATTCCTGTGCAGTACGCAACAAGAATGTGGATCGATATCGCCAAGTACAGATTTTTGGCATTGCAACGAGAAATGAGTAGTAATTCTCCGAAATGGGGAGAGTGGAATTAGGTCGTGAAGCTCTTGCGCACACTCCCCGAAATAAAATTTACGGCGGTGCTCGAGACTAAGTTGCTTCTTGAAAACTAGTTCATCGTCACCGATTAAGCTTAAATCTAAACTCTAACTCTAAGTCTTACAGCTGTACTTGGCTGATTCATCAAAAATGTAGAAGCAGAACTCCATACACGATCGGACCTGTGCTTGATACAAATTAAGCAGTTGTCCCGCTGAGAATTATTGTCTTACCTTATTGATAATGCCAAACTTTTTACGAGCCAGTTTACCCTTATTTAAGGTAAGCAGTCCTAAAGTTCATTGTTGGGGTTAACGAGAGTCTCAGCAAGTCAAGACGTCCTGTTAATGGTAAAGATACATTTTAAATAAAAACTACGGGCCACTCACGTCTGTTTTAACTCTAAAAATCCCCGTAAGCACGTAGTTTTTATTTAAAATGTGTGAAAACCACGTTAATTTCCATGGTAAAGATACAATTCGGAAAGTAGAAGAACTTACTCTTTTTGGCAGCGAAAAAGCAGGCTTGTGTCTTGTTGGTGTTGAATTTGACTAGATTGTCTCTAAATATTTCAAAATTATGAACACACAGACCGTAATGGGAACTAGTTCTTATGTGAGGTTATCATAACACTCTGTTTTTAAAAGAGATGTTCTACATTAAGGTTGTAGCTATATAACCAAGCACTAGAAAGTATTCTACTACTAAGCAAACTAAGTGATAAAAAAGCACCTGATATAACAATCGAAAACTTCCACAAACCTTATTTTATTAAATTTAAAGTCCTATCTTTGACATCAATGTATATTTTAGAAATTTGTAAATTTGTTAGAAAATATCCTGAATTATTTAAAAAAGTTGCTGATAAACCGCGAATTCCTAGACCTCAACATAAGCATAAGCTCCTTATACCTAAGTCTAACCTAGTAATCCATAGTACTAGCCACATACTAGCTACATAGCCCTAACTCAATGGCAGTAAAAATATATAACGCGTTGCCAAATAAATTGAAAGATCTGGAAACAGAAGACAGTTTTATATTGAATCTCAAAGCCTTTTTAGAAGACAATTGCTACTACAATTTAAATGATTTTTTATAAGGATAAGTTTAGCGATCTAAAATAGAACGTTCCGAGTCAAATGTTGCCATGCCCTTACAGAGCCATATGTACTTCTGAACCAATGACATGTATTATTTATAAGACCTGCATGTATCTACTTATGTTGCAAATAAACTATTGACTATTGACTATTAATCTAAAATTGTAATTACCAAGCGTTATTTATTGTATTTTTAGTCATCTATGCAATACATAAAAGTGTAAATAAACCAAGAAATCAAAGGAAAAAACGAATCTGAAATCGGTGAATAACCGGTTAAATAATAATATATTATAGAAATTTTAACCAAAAAAAAGATATATTATAGGCTCATTTTCTTTTGGATTGAGTGTCTTTTCCATGAAGTCAGTTCAAATGAAAGCTTTAGATATCTAAATACATTACGCCAATACAAAAAAGAAAACAAGCACTGCCTTCTAATTTGATTTGAACCCAGATTTTACTCAGATAACCGACAAAAAACTGTCCCCTTTAATCAATTATCCTGGACTAGTCTTCAATCTATTTCTTCATTCCAAGGATTTACGACACTTTTTCCTGAATTCGAAGCTAAATTGCGCGTAAACATAAAACTTTCCACTGACAGTTTTTTTCTTCGACGAATATGTTTAAAACAAAAAACTTTAATCGAAACTGCTGCTTTATCAGACGCTTCTGAATTAGAATTGGCCAAAGTTTAAGTTGTATAACTTTGGACAATGGTGATAAGAGCTGAATTTTCCATTTTCTTCACACGTGATTTAAAACACTTTTTACTTTTTACCCGACGATAAGGTCAATGGAGGTTTTTTGATTGTTATTCTTTGAAATGAAGTAAATTATAACATATTGTATTTTAAGTAATTTTAAGAAATGACGTTTCAGAAAATTTTTCTGCTATCTGGTATCCGTAGACGAAGGCAAGAAAGACGTGATTAGTCCATTAAAAATTGTGTGGTTTTCAAGACAATAATAAAATAAAAACTACGATACTCGAAGACCTCAATAGAGTTTCTTAACGGGGGGCCTCAAAATGAACATGGACTAAACGAAGATTATGTCGAACGCCCATGTAGTTAGTGCCCATCCTAATATTTGTGGAGAACTCCACTCTTGAAGTTGTTGATGAATACGTCTACCTAAAAAAAACGGTCTGACTAGGCAGGTCCAACTTTGTGACAAAGGTGAATCGTCGAATCCAACTCGGCTCGGAAGCGTTCGGGAAATTTAAAAGCGTCTTTTCGTCTTAATACCTTAGTCCTTCAAGCCGACAGTTTACGACCAGTGTGTATTACCAGTGATGACGTGCGAAACTGTAACATGGTCCCTAACTATGAGCCTTATAAGGAAGCTCAAGGTCACGCAACGAGCTATGGAGAGGGCTATGCTCGGAGTCTCTCTACGAGATCGAATCAGAAATGAAGAGATTCGTAGACGTAGGAAATTCACCGACATAGCACAGCGGATTAGCAAGTAGAAGTGGCAGTGGGCACATCGCACGTAGAACTGATGGCCGATGGGGCCGAAAAGTTCTCGAGTGGAGACCATGCACCGGCAAGCGCAGCGTATGAAAATAATGATGATGATGAAAAAAAAAAAAAAAACTAATTTTAATTTATATTATGAATTATAATCTTCCTAAATTATACTTACTGTTATTACTTTAGTAAGTAGTTACTATTAATATTTTCACTAAATTTGGTATGATAAAAACGTTGACAAAATTAGTGTAGTTATTAGGTAATGTATGTATGTAATTAGTGTTTAATATATAAAAAAAAATGGTTTCTGATTTTATATTTCATGTCTAACCGAACCTTATTAGGGTTCCGTACCTAAAAAGGAAAAAACGGAACCCTTATAGGATCACTTTGTTGTCCGTCTGTCCGTCTGTCCGGGTGTCAAGACCTTTATCTTGGGAACGCGTGAAGGTATCGAGTTGAAATTAAAACCACATACGCAGATTCATAGTATCTTGCTGCAGAAAGAAAAATAAAATTTCTCAGTTTTCGTAAAAAAAAGTTACAGGCGAATATGTCGTAAAAAATGCACATTTCGACACTCACAGAGGAATCAAAACCGATGGGGTACTTCCCGTTGACCTAGAACTCTGAAATTTGGAAAGAAGTATTGTGTTAGAGTACACATATAGGAAAAAATCCGAAAAGTGGACATTTTTAATTTAATCACAAAAAAAAAGTGTCGTTATGCAAGGACCGTCGACCCTCATGGTCGAAATTCTAAAGTGAATTAATCGTATCGTATGAAAGAGCTTAATTGGCATTAATTAAAACAGGTATTTAAATATTTTTACGATGTATATTTTTCGGTATAAAAAGGAAAATAAAAAATATATATGATTTCCCCCTTTTATTTACTAGTTTGTACGGAACCCTCGGTGGGCGAGTCTGACTCGCACTTGTCCGGTATTTTTTTAGTATAATTTAGTCAATCAAGAATTTTCTATTATAATATTCTGAATATTATTTTTGTCGTAGTAAAAGTTGTTATGTTATTAAACAGTATGTTGGTAAGTAAATAACACAGTAGGTATAACCTAAAAGATATTCAAAAGCAACTTTCTGAGAGAAACCTCAAAAAATTGCAAAGAGACCAACTGATTTAAATGACAAAGCCGAAAGGCGGAAACATATTATTATTCAGCAAGCTGAGAAGCGGCGTGGAGGAAAAAGAAATATTAAATTAAATAAACAAATATCCGACTGCAAATGTATATCTATGTCTATATAAGAGAAATATAGTGCAGCTGCTACAGACTGCTGCACAAGTAACAAAGGAAAACTAATAAAAGAAATGCGTAAAAAACAAATTTAACTTGAATAGGCTTCAGTCTGTTTAGATAAATAACTGACGTGCCATTTATGGCGCTGCTGTCCTTATTTCATTATTTTGTTCTTTAGTTTAGTTCTGTAGACTTTAGTTCCGATTTTTTACCACTACAGTTCTTTATTTAAACAGACTCTATATTTTGAAGTACTATTTTAATAATTTATACTACATTTAGGTAAAGATTTATTATGACTATATCTGATTATATTAAGTTCTAATTATTTCCTTCCCTAAATCCACTATTTTATCTCTGTTTCCTGAGACCTACAATCTTGGAATTTTCAAGGCTAGAGTGAATAGATATCTTTTGTAAATAAATAAATAAATATTTGTAAATGGACATTTCACACAACACCATCTAGCCCAAACTAAGCAAAACTTGTACTATGGAACTAGATGGCTGATAGAATACATATATACTTTTTTCTGTAAATATATACATATGATACATAGAAACACCCAGACACAGAACAAACATCCATGCTCATCACACAAATGTTTGCCCTGGGTCCCCACCCAGGGCAAACATTTCGAACCCACGACCTTTCAGGCCAGTCAATCGAGATTTTAGAATTTTAGATCGACGAGCTGCATCGTCGGCCACACCGTTGCTTAACCTCAGGCGAGTTGGTAGTCAACCGAAGATCTATCTTGCTAAAAAAACGAAGTCCCAGACGTTAGTCGCTTGGCTATGGTAGCCTAAAAAGAGATGGGTAGATGAGCTCAACACTTAAAAAACGATTGATCCACGATAGCAGCTTATAGATATTAATTTATGAATATCCTAATATTTTAAAAGCGAAAATCTCTCTGTCCCTCAGTCTGTTTCACGATCAATCGGCTGAATGATGGTTTAGTATAGATATAGCCAAGTACCTGAAAATGGGAATAAGTTACTTTTTATCGTAGTAATCACTGTAATCAACATCGTTTTTCATCACCACGTGATTAAAACCGCAGGTATATCAAAAATCGCTAGTAAATCAAACAAAATCATACGGGATTAAAACAGGAAACTTCAGGACAGCTTCGGACGCAATTACGTGAGCAATCAAAATATTATAACTGTAATTAAAAAAAAAAAACTCAGCCAAAATAAATCTACCAGAAAATTAGGCACTATACCTTACGGATTAATTGGAGGCAGTTCCAAACGAACTTTCCTAATTCGAAGCCGTTCTAGCGAGGAGCGTGCCACGGTTTTGAATATTCAAATCAACTGAACTTTTGCACTGTTTATTTCAGTCGTAATCGCTTTTACAATCTATTCCAGTTTCATTATTACTTCATTGTGTTGTTGCTGCGCATATTTTAAAGCAATCGAAATTGAATTTGGTACAATATAACTACATATTTCATCTGGTATTTCAGTGGTTCTTGTATATATTAAAAGATAAGTATAGCCCGAGATAAATGGGATCGTGGAATACATATACTGAAAAATATTACCCTAAATCGTGAACAGTCACATAAAGTACAAAGTTTACGAAGGAATTGTTCTTCCAACTGTACACAAAGGACCCGCATAAAGAATATTCATGTTAGTCTCAATCTGCGACGGAAATGTAGACAGTAATAGCACACACACGAACACAGAGAGCACTATCGCATGAGATCTATTAACGCGACGGAATGCGAAACTGCAAAAGGTTCCCAGAAACTTGACCCGGCATTTCCTTTTCCTTCGCAAGGCTAGATAAAAAGAAAAGCCCATGCCCAAGTTTTATTTATTTTTATGGCCGACCATTTGTTAAGGTTCAACTGATTCCATGCCCGCGTTTGGTACGGTATATAACTACGTGATGTATTTTCACCGATATTGCGGAAACTCTGAGATTTTCACTTTTGTGGGCAAGTGAGTAATCAATACGATTCCACTTTTAGATAAACGTGGATAGAAGAGGAAACTTTATGGTTCCCTATTAAATTGTGGAATAAAGACGATTGTAAAACGGGCAGTGACCACCAATAAAAGTAACTGCAGCTCTCCTAGATAACTGCAAGGTCTGTAACGAACGACACTGTAGTAATACTGGTTATGAATCTATTTCTCACGATGAACAATGGGACTAATTTCTCAATGGATCTAATCCCGAAATCATGAAAAAAAGAGCTGTTCTTCACGAAAAGGCTATTTAGATCTTTCACAAAGTGTTCGTTCTGATGGCTTTTCAATAGTTTTAAGTCAAAAATATTATTAATATTATTTGACTGACCTTGTGGCTCAGTTGGCAATATGTCTGCTTTCGGCAAGCAGACATATTGCCAACTGAGCCACACACGCTGTAGATCGTGGGTTCGATTCCCACCCAGGGCAAACATTTGTGTGATGAGCATGGATGTTTGTTCTGTGTCTGGGTGTTTCTATGTATCATATGTATACTCGTATATTTACAAAAAAAGTATATATGTATTCTATCAACCATCTAGCTCCATAGTACAAGCTTTGCTTAGGCTAGATGGGTTTGTGTGAAATGTCTACAAATATTTGTTTATTTATTATTATTTATTAGCTGATAAAAAAAAAAAACGGCCAAATTTTTCAGAGCTTGTGAAAAGTATCTGTACATGACGCTCAACAATAATAATTGTATTAGTTTTTGATTTTACTTCGTATGTTTTGTATTCACAATTTTGTATTACTTATACATTCAAGTTTAAAAACTACTTGAAACAAAACAGCTTACTATTTTTATCTTAAGTTATTGTTAGAAACGATTTTATTTGTTACTGTATTTTAATTTAAGTATCTATATATTTTTGAATTAGGTAAATAATATGTGATATTATCGTAAAACAACTTTCAAAGTAGATTTCGATGCATTTAGACTTTTCAAATGTATGGTACATTAGAAATAAACATACTAGGAAATATAAATTTATCTCCACAATATTACCATTGAATTCATAGTTACTTTATTTTACAAACAATAATGTAAATAGAAAGCCCTAAAATAGACAGATAGACAGTGAACATGGGAGATTCTTTTTAGAGAGGAGAGTGCGATGGAAATGTCATTGGTGGATACTTGAGGGTAGTTACTTTTTTAAGGGAGAGTTTTATACTCATTGTGTGTTTTTGAATAATTTACTACAAGTACGACCAAGTCTTATTGCTCAAAAAACAGGTGGTACAAACATATTCATGAAGATTAATAAAAAAAAAATATAGAATAGGTAATATTTTTGCTGTTTCAGTATTAGCCATATGTTATAAGTTGGACATAATGATGATTACAATAAGCCCCTAAATATATCCGTTACTCACTGTTAGGTACACGTGTACAGACCTTCTATCCAATGTCCATTTCATGAACAAACTGAACATAACCTGTCAAAACGTCACCTAAACACTGAAAAGTAACTTAAAACCTCCATTGAAGACAACTATCTCCCATTAAAGCGAACCTTGAAACTTACACGGTATACCTTATGTTTGTCGTTCACTTAACAGTGAAGTAAACACAAATATCACTTTTCACATGTTTGCAGTTAAACGTAATATGAACATATTTCAGTTCGTTTGCGTAATGTATTATGCAGGCCAAAACGCCTTTTCCGTGTGACGAGTGTAATTATTTAATGTGAAGCCTTGTGTAGAAGCGTGCGTGCGTCAGACACGTCTGTGTTACGGTATACGTAGGCTTTTAGGTATATTTTTGAATGTAAATCAAGGTTAATGGAAACTGAAACAAGTGATGGTTAGGTTGACAATGAGGACAGTATAAATCCATCATAGTTACATCATAACCATATACCATTACCTACCTTAATCACACATATACGCTCGGTCCTAGAGCGTTCGCTTTCTTCGAGAGAGATAGAAATATACAGCTGTGTTAAAAGGAATTACACCACCCTATTTATCTTACCCTGTCGGCAGGGATAGGGTGGTGTAATAAAAGACAGAGTCCCGATTTGATCCCGATCTCCATACTTTTAAGACCCCAGGGGTTTGTTAGACAGGGCCTGAGAAATCAGGTAGTGTGGTAGTAGGTGTAGTGGTAAGGCTTTCAATCACGGTGGGTATCAACAGCTCTCTCTATCGCGCATAGAAACAAAATAGAAAAAAGAAAAGAAAAAAAAAACATTTTTGAAGGTATAAAATTGATGAATTTATTTAAAACATAAAATCTGCAATACAAAAAAATCTTTTGTTGTAAATCTAAATAGATTATCATTATTGATTATCTACTAGCTGCACCTCGCGGTGTCACCCGCGTAGTGATGAAAAACTATAGCCTATGTCGTTTTGAATATCTGTGCCAAAATTCGTAACGATTGGTTTAGCCGAGAATAGGTAACAAACAGACAGACGACAGACAGAATTACTTTCACTATTATAATATTATTAGTTAGGATTAGGATTATTTTCATGCCCGACGTACAAAATTAAATACCACATAGATCTGTACGTATAATACGTATATGAGTAAGGTCGTAAAAATTAAACGGTAGTAGGAAAATGGGCGTGAATGTGCCCCAACACACAAAACAAATTGCAGAGCCCATTCTTCATTTGTTTGAGCCCTGCATTCAACAAACAAAAACAAAACAGCAGAAAAAAACAATCGTATAGGCGAAATAAAGACAAAATGCGTATTCGCGTGCAGACAGCGTGACTTCACAGTAGGTAGGTACATTAACTGTTGCACGACACAAGTTTTGACATTATTGGTTTTGAACAACGATAAGTACCCCAAGTAATATTGTTTGAAGTTATTGGCTCGTTAAGGTAACGTAGTATAAACACTTGAAGAGTTTCGGGTTGTTTTGTTATACATAGATATGTAATAACGTACATATATACCTACATACGATACAAAATTTATGAGTCAACGTGACTTTGCGTTACATTAAATATTGGTACTTAGTTCCATACTTTTTTATCGAAAAAGACGTGAAAAATGTTTCATATATTTTTATATACTTTAATAGATGATTTTTATACGTTTGAAGAAATTAGTTAATTTTAGGAAAAGACTTTGGTAGATAAATATGTAGTATACATTTAAGATTTATTATTTAATTTGTTTAGGTTATTTTAGTTTAGTTTTATTTAAGTACGTATAAATTGTATTAAATTATTATTATATTCCTTCTAATTAAATATTTAAGATTTATAAGATTAATAAATGAACATACGCAATTGATCACGTATAATGGCGGATTTAATTTGGATGTCTTTGTATTTATGTAAGTACTTCAAGTACGTAAGTATTGTAAGTACGTATTCTTTCTCTTATTTGTAAACTACTATCCCGATTTTTAACTGATGGGGCGAATGAGTGCGAATTTACTTTACACGTAGGGAAAGTTTAAATTATTATTTTTTAAAGATTTTTTTTTTTGTTTTTTTTTTGACATGGTTACCGATACCTAGACCAAATTACAGCTTTCTAGTACTAAGAGTCTTTGAGCAAAGTTCCGGACGGACAGACGGACACACAAATGTACAAGGCGAAACTTTATAGGTTACATGTTCACTACGGAAACCTAAATAATACTAAAAAGATTAAATACAGCAAAAGTCAGCTTGTAGTTCTTCAATCTACAGGTTGAAGCTGTATCTAATAACCACATATACAATACAAAGCTGTAGGTATGTAAGTATATTGTCAGAATGTCAAGTCAGCTTGTAGTTCTTCAATCTATAAGTTGAAGTTGTATCTAATAACCACATTTACAATACAAAGCTATAGGTAAGTATATTGTCAGAATGCCATTATTTACGTTGTGTCAACAGCCTTGAGTTTGATAGAGAGGAGTGTTGATACAAGTTCCATGAGCCAATCAAAAGTTGTAGCAAGCGATATTAGCTCAGAAAATCGATATGAATTAATATGCCTATGAGCAACATTTTCATTCCGAAAACATTTTTGGACAAATTACATTTTTATCAGAGAATGTGAAATATTTTACGTCGAGTGCTTGATTTATGTTTGTGAGTGAAAACTCTTGACATCATACCTTTTTGCTGCTTGATTTATTATTTAGACGTATATCGGTGCCGTTTCGATATATCATGCTAGTCAGTAATAGTAAAAATAGAATATTAATGCAAGCTTACTACAGGCTGCCAATAACATAATAACTTTTTATTTATAGATACATTTATTTTATTAGTGTATCTGGCCCAATGCATAAGAATTGTCACTTAAAATGGCAATACTGTTAGAATAAATTTATTAAAATAATATTTTTTACATAATTTAATGACCTGACATTTCGAACACTGCAGCGTCCGTGGTCACGTTTTTATTTATCTTCATCTACATAATGTTTTAATTGAAATAATTAAAATTAAATAAAAATAATAATAAGTTTCTGTATTAGAAAAAAATTAAAGAGCGGGGTCTTCTGACACAGACATTTTAAGTCTAAAAGAAGATCCTTATCTTCAATGTGTATTTTTGTAAAATTAGTTAAAGAAAATAAATATTTATTATTATTATTTATTATATAACCTTAGCATACTGATAATAATATAAAGCCGTTCGGTCAACATGAAGTTAAACATCCATAAAAGGCCGCGCTTGACGTCAAACCCAAATTGCTGTTTAAAAACCGTAAACAGACGTTTTTAAATAACGTTCCCAAACGCGTTTCACTGCAAAATGTCCCGGACACTGTGAAACGTCTAATGACAGGTCAACATTTTTGATTCCCGAAATGAAACGTAAAAAGATCATAAGAAACGACATATCGCCGCGTTTACTATGATCGTAAAAACGACAGGAAAAAAATAAAAAGAAGATTGAAAATGGTTTTTTCTCCTTGTGAAATGGAGGATGAAGACGTTACGTATCGAATCGTGATGTTCTGTTTTCGAGTCACGTGTGAACTGTAGGTGGAGAGCACAGCGCATTCTGATAGCGACAATCTTACTGCAGCAAATGTTATGTCTAAATAACTTTACGCTAACAGTTTACTAAGATGGTTAAAATATACCTAATAACAACAGCTGAACATCAGGTGAGCCGGCGGTCAAGTACAAGTCTATCAATTAATTTAAAAAAAAATGTTTTTTTTTTACATTATAGATCTACGATTGACCACCAACTCGCCTGATGTTAAGCAACGGTGTGGCCGAGGATGGAGCTCGTCGTTCTAGAAGATACGTAGTAGGGGTAGATACGTGTTAGAAGGAGACCTTGTGTTAACAAACGTAATATTGAAATTCTTACATAAATTTGACAAATTGAGATATTTCATGGCGTAATATTTTTTATAATTCATTTATTAATGTTTTACTTATTATCATTGTTATTTTATTAATTTTATTTTATTAAGTGTAGATATAGTAGAGGTAGAGTCATAATTCTTAGTATAGTTTTTTTTTACAAGCATGTTAAATTTAATTTATCCGTTATTAAATTTTATTTACTTTACTGATTAGAATTATTGTAATTGGTTATAACTGGTTATAACTCGTGAAATAAATACATGGAACAGAAATTGAAATCGGGTTGAGTGAATAGAAGCCTATATCTGTCAAGTCTGTTTAGTAGACAAGTGTAATGTAAGTAATCTGATTGTAATAACTAGTTCTCGATAAGTTTCAAATTAATTTTAATTCTGTTAAATAAAATTGGACAACTAAAACTACTTACTATATTTTTTTTGTAAATGAAAACTCCTCGATAAGTTAGAAATATATTTTAGTTGCTCATCACAATAGGTGGACTTAAAAGGAGGCCTTTAGTTTGAAACTATGAACATTATTGATACATGATAGTTTCGACTATACAATACTGCCTATCATTTCATAATATTTCCATTGTCAATCATTTAGATGCCATCTGGGCACTCGATCTAAAAAAAAATATTTCTCAAACGGATCCCAGTCTAGAAAAATGATTTTTACACACCAACAATATTTTACGACGACGACACCACGGGAAAGACGGAAAAAGGTAAATGTAGAAAATACTTCAAAACAATATCAATGACTTTTAAATGAACTTTTAGACTTACGCATAGAACGCATAGAACTTTTTCCATGGCAGCAGAATAAAAATACAGATTTACCATTTGCTATGTAAGATTTGAAATGTCAATTTTAATTTACTTTTTTTTTTTTTTTAAATCTCGCTCCGCCTTTAGGCCATTCTAACTCCTGTCGAATATATGAAGTATTTACTAAAAATATTATGTTTCCTTAGTAAAATAATGTCGAGTCAAAGAAATAATATCACTAAACAAAATTCGAGTTGCGGTCAACATAGAAACCTCAAAAGAGGCGACTCTCAAAATGTCGGCACTAAACAAAGCCAGTGAAGACTATTAACGCTTTTTCAGGAGCACACTCGCTTTAATGAAGCAGGTAATGAGTTCCCAGAGTCAACAGCAAACAAGTCGACGCCGGTTTCAAATGGAATATTTCAAAAGCGGAGTTTTTCTCATCACGCCTCGTTGAGAACACTATTAAAAGTTCTAAGTTATTTTTTGAGCGTTCTTGATTAACAATTCTATGAATTTACTTAACTTGCCAGATAAAAAATTTCGCAAATGAGATGCTATTTTAATGGAGTCGCTTTGGACAGTAATAAACATCATTAGGTAGTACAAAATCAAGAACGATCCTGAAAATACGAGCCATATTTTTTGAGAAATAACTTTTTCGAGCGAAATTTTGCGCATCTTAATTTTTATACGGTTTATACGGTCTTTTGTGACGTATAAAATAATAATTTGTCATTTAGTAACAGGACGAATGACGTATTATTTTTGATGACCCCATCGCTGAAATATTCACCAGGCTTCAGTGTTTCCGGTTCAAACCAGAATCGGGGTAAGGATCTCATATTTCATTTGAAGGGCAGCCGTACAACCAAACAATAAATCCTTTGACTCTGTAGCTATAATTCAACATTGTTTTGTAAATAAAACGTATTTTGAATGGCAATACTCGGGCGGAAACGTGTTAACAATGTGCGTTGGGTTAAAAAATGACAAGACACACACGCAATGTTGGTGTCCGTCGTTGGGTTATACGAGAAAACAGATGGTATTTGGAAACAATCGTACAAGTATGTACAACATTTGGCTTAATTAAACGACTATTTGTAGAGACGGACTGACGTTTTGTTCTCTCCTAAGGCTTATTAGTTGAAATTAGTCCTTTACAATGCGCTGTTCGGGAGAGCGGCGGTCACAGGCGGGACGGTCATTTGTTAGGATAAGACGAGGGACTAAGAAGCCGAGACATTTGTGTTTGTGCATATTAATAATTATGACATCTTATTGTCCTATTAGCTGTAGCTGTAAACATATCAGGCGAGGTGTTATATGTGTCAGGCGAGTTGGTGGTCAATCGTAGATCTATCTTGTATAAAAGAAAAACACAAAATTCTTTAATAATAATATTACACAATTGAAGTGTAAATAGTATTATTCAACGTTAATTTTGATATTTTTTCATGGCGTTACTGTGCTTATATATTATATATATATATTTTTACCTACATTTTTTTAAGTTTAACAAGTACTAACTAAAATAACCTTTTTAAGTTAAACAGTTTTATTGAAAAGAAAGATAATGATGTAGGTAATGTATTTACTGTATTTTACTAGAAAAGCCCTTTCATTTGATACCCATATTGTGGGGATTGTGTTAAAATATGAAACCCGCCATTTTGTGGCGGCGGCCATCTTGGATTTACAATAATACAGAATATACTAAATTGTATTGTCATCAGGACAAACTGTGATCAGACGAAAATAAATTTGCAGTTTCCGGTTTCAAGGATCATCGACATCATCTCAGCTACAATATATCCATACATAGATCGGTCACTTAGGTCACTACAAATTTCCAAAAAGACCGGTTGCTCGCGGCCTGTCCACATTGTGTCTAGTCATCTTCAGTTTGGCCTTGATAAGATAATATTTCACTCGCATAATTTTCTGAATTTGTAATATGATTTAAAAACAATAAACAGCTGCTACTACTAACGATAGAATTAATTTTACAAAAACAATGTCCCAAATATCTATATCATAGCTAAAATATAGTAAATTAAGTATAACTAAAGTATATTATGTTCTTTATACTATTGTTGTACTTTGTACTGGTACTTACCAGTACTTACCAGTATATTTAAAAAAAACTTAATATAGGCTGTAAAAGCTTTTAACACTTTTACAGCCCAATATAAAGTTTTTTTAAATAACATAATAATTACAAAATAGCACTTTTTTGATAAACGTGTACCTATTTTGTATTCTAATCAAGGGACAATTACTTAAAAAATATTCAAAGAGGACAACTTTGACTAAATCTCATGATAATAAAAAAAAACACTGCGAGTGCTAATGTAAAAACATACATTAGTTTTAACACGAGGTAGTAAAGCTTTAAAACGGTTACTTAATTTTAGGTAGAAAACAGTTTCAACAGAACAAAGAGCCGACAAAGCGAGTTGATACGGACTCAAACCTTTTGTTCTTAACATCTACCGAAAATACACCCAAATTTCAGACAGAGTTCTGACAAGTACAACTCCATGCGAAACGCAGGTCGTTAGGGGTGTTGCGAAACTGGCTGGAATATTTCCTTGATATTCATTCCCTCTGAGACGCTTTAAATGCGATGAAGCGCAAAGCCCCGAGGACTACAGAAGACCTCGACAAACTTTCCAGTACAAATATACAACAGCGTGTCTTAAAATATTCAAGATACAGTCGCAGGCACGCATGCCAACTAGTAATTTGGACATAGGTAGGACATAAACACGCGATGATGGTCAAAATATAAATGAACCTTTCTACGTTTTTTGTTACGGAAAATTTAACACGTTTTTCTTTTACATTAAGGAAAAGGTTATTTTGAAACTTTGTGACAGTGAAAGTTTGAGATAGTTTTGTACTACGGACTACATATTTCGTAGAAAGTGATAAACAGTATTAAGTAGTTATGCTGTTTACGCATCAGAACAGTGCTCATTGGTTTTTATCGATGCCATTTTTCCCCCGCGATTTTTCAGTTCTCTTATTTATTTTAGGGTGAAAGTACCTTAGAATAGATTAGTTTTAGGCTATTGCTATACTACTTATTCAAATACATAGTTGACCTTTTTCATCACTACTCAATTTTTGTATACTTCGAATGACATCTAATTGTAGTGTCAATATAAAACAAGTGGTTTAATAATACAAATAATAAACGACCTTTAACCATCGTCTTAAATTCTCTGTCTTCTTTTCGCAAGTATAATTTCATGTCAGCGAGAATGCTTGAAGTAACGTTTTTCGGTAAGGCCGAAAATTAGGGAAGTTTACTAATTTTAGTTCCATGTGTGCTTTTTTACGCAAGATAGATCTACGATTGACCACCACCTTGCCTGATGTTAAGGGACGGTGTGGCCGAAGATGGATCTCGTCCACAAATTTGTAGTCAATAAAGACATACAGCCAATTCTACAGGGATAATCAAATAAACATCAATACAATTTGATAACCGCTAGGCCAGAAAAAAATATTTTCTGTAAAGTCGGTTTACGGACGATAATTTTACATGATAACGATGCGTCACAAACCGAACGCTTAGGCCGATCGTGCTTCTCTATCGCTTGCTCCGCGCTCTCGCTTGCACGCTCGGCTCAGACACACAGTTACTCATTTTTAATGATTCATCGTTTTTATATAGCGATTATATCTCCAAATATTGTTAGTAGATATTTTCACACAGCAAATATTTCGGAAATACACTTTACGGTATTAATATGATACCCTAAATAACAATTATCTGTATTAAAAGAAAAACAAACACTCGAAAAACATAACCCTCCATTTTACGCATTCAGGTAAAAAAATATACACAAATATACTTCATCATTTGGAAATTCAGTAGCGTATTGTTCAAGAACCTATCTTTTATTTGTAGGTATTTCATAGATAGAATAAGTGGTCTACCTGGAACACACAGCTATTCATCTTTCTGCCATAGTGCTGTAAGGTATCTCTATATCTGCGGCTTGAGTAATGCGAGAAAAGATCCACTTTATTGGTGTAAGGAATCCATTCTGGATGATTAACCTTTTATCACTGTTTTTCTTCGTCGGCTTTCCTTCCATTTTTCCTTTAGGTTTGTTTGCGCCTTAGGGAATGGAGTACCACCGCTATTTCATTTTATAAGCAATTCTATAGAATGAAACAAAATTTTATAGAAATTGTTTTAGCAATGAGAAAGTCAATGTTTAGCTTCTGGATTTTTCGGTTTAAGATTTATTTTGTAGAATTTGATGGAAAGTTTTATCTTTATTGTTAATTTTACAAAGCTGTTATAAATGATAGATGGATTGAATAGCATGATTGTTCTTTAAATTTGTTTTATTAAAGACTAATTAGCATTAGATTTCACTGCGTGCAAAAATCACAACAGGTACTCGTTAAAGTTACAGTTGCTTGTTTCCTTGTTAATTAAAAACTTGTAACAGTCTAACATAATTTCATAAATTATGTGCAGTACCTGGGTGACCGAGCTCCACTCGGATTTTTATGACTGAAAATACGAGCAAACTCGGGTTCACTAAGCCTAGCAAGATCGACTTATCGTCCCCTACTTACAAACCAAATTTCATTAAAATCGTTGGAGCCGTTTCCGAGATTCAGATTATATATATATACATATTTACAATAATTGCTCGTTTAAAGGTATGTAAGATTTACGAGAAAAATCACATTATAATTAATATAAAACCCCGTATGGAATTTGGCAGACGTAATGACTCGTTTCAAATTGTTATTAAAATCAGCCAACTACATTGCTGTAGCCCAAACTTAAGCATATAATGATCTAGTTATGTTTTTATGTATTTGTCATATTTCCATCATTGAAATTTTTCAAAGTACAATATTAAAACAACTTCATTAAGTTATTAAAAATATGAAATTTGACTCGATCCGTAAACTGTTACTGCCGAATATTTCTCTTTCCGAGTTTATTACAGTCTTCAGTCTATCGGAAAGTTTATTACATCAATAAAATGGCACTGTTTAAGTATTTTTATAATACACCTGCCTCTGGCATGAATTTAACTGCTAAAATTATTTCGCGTGAAGATCGGAGCTCACTTAAACTCCAATCCTCTCAGTGCTATACCCACACCTAAGTCAAACTTTTACTTTACTACTTCGTCAAGCTCAATTCTAATTTTCATAATTCAAAAGGCAAAAACTTTTCCCATTACGAAGTCGTAAGAAAAGGTTTATAAATCACAGCGAAAATACCGGCCCGTAAAGGTTTCCTTCCTAATGAAAAACAACATCGTCACCCCTTCGACAAGTTATGTGGGTATATGAAAACAGGATTTTATAAGGCTTCAAAGGAAACAGGATAAAAGTGCTAAATACTTAGGTCTTACAGTTGACTGACCTGGATTTTGCTACTTTGTCAGGTCTAAGTTACGTAATGTAATGTTACGTAATTGCTGTGCGTAAATCGGAATCTGGCACCGAGATGTGGGAAGCTATAAAGCTTAACCTTTTTACCAAAATTCATATAATGGGTGGTTGTAATTTTGACAAGCTCTAACCGCATGTTTGTACTTATATTGTCAAAGACGATTAAAAAAACACGACGTTATTACATTTCGGTAAGGCGAATTAAAAAAATTTCGTTGTTTTCTGATAGAGCGTTCTCGTGTTCAGACGGATTGTGGTCGCGATACGTTCTTTAAAGCGGCTGTGAACGTTTAGCTTTATCGCTGATACGGTAAAATATGGAGTAATCAACAATAATGTAAAAGGTAATTTTTCTTAAACTTTTTTTTTTATCAGCCCTGTTTGTACAAACTGTCTCACTGCTGGGCGCTGGCCATCTTCTCATTATGAGAAGGGTAAGGCCATAGTCTACACCCTGGCAAAGTGCGGGTTGGCAGACTTCACACATCTTCAAGATCATTGAGAACTCTGAGACATGTAGGTTTCCTTACGATGTTTTCCTTCACCGTTTGAAGTTGGCGGCAATCAACAATACGCACATAACTTCGAAAAGACAGAGGTGAGAGCCGCGGGCTTCGAACCCGGGACCTGCGGATCGCAAGTCGACGGTCTCCCGTCTAGGCTGCCGGAAACTTCTTTTACTAAATAAATATATATTTATGTATATAAATCCTTATTTGGACTTTTTTGGAATACAGCTATAGCTTGTAACGTAATTTTTGTTGTATAGCACTCCTGGCGTATATACTTGGAAATATTAAAAGCTTATAAATTAAAACATGTATGTTACACATGGCAGTTAATTTCGCCGACATTTGTCACACAGACTGAAACCAGAATTGTCTAAAAACTAAACAATATTGAATCTCGATCATTTTTAAATAAAAACTACGGGTCACTCATGTCTGTTTTGAGCCGAAATATCTTACTACAGTTTTGCCGACGTCACGTTCGGCACGAGCGGCACGTCGCAGTGCAAGGCGTGTCACCGAACGAGAGTGACGTGTGCGCTGCTCCTTCTGAATAAAGACGGCCAAATGCGGTTGAAACTATAGTCGGATATTTTGGCTCAAGACAGACGTGAGTGACACGTAGTTTTTATTTAAAAATGTGTCAAACCACGTTAGTTTCCATAGTAGAATCTCGATCAAATAGTTATTTCCAAAATTGTAAAAAATCCCAAGCGTTATTGCGATCAGCGAAGAAAAAGTAACGCCACAATAGCAGAGGTCTCGTTTTTTATTCTTATCTTTTGCAAAAACCGAGTCTCCGGAGGTAAAACGGCCAGCCTATTATTTAGATGATGCGACAAAGCTTTGAATATGAGTCGACTTTATAAAATACTTTTTATGGCCATTATGCGTTGTCATCGCAAAGGCTATTGTTGCATTATGAACCATTACTCCCGACAAATTATGTACGAACTTTTTGAAAAAATAATCTTTATTTATACGAAGAATAAGTGACGCCCTGCACTGCCACGATGTGAAAAATTTATGCAATTAGTATGCGTCGTTAGAGAGATTGAAAAAAAAAACATGCATAGCTCTCGTCAGCTAGAGCATAAAACTATTGAACTAATTTTTCAAACTATTTATATCTCTTGGCGTAAATGTTCTCATATAGGTCCTAGGTCCTTACATTAGTGGTAAAACTAAAAAACTGTATGCTAATAACACCGATAATAAAATAAAGTCAAGAGCGAGGTGGATTAGAACAGTGAGGCTTTTGTACTTATATGGTTAAAAAATCTCCAACTCCAAAGTATCTCTTCTCCCTTCCTCCAGTGCTCTTTGGCATTGACAAAATTATTTTATTTCTGTACTAAATTCGTCAGAACCTGATGAAATTCACGTAGGTGCCTTTTTATCATACATTCAAAACAGATGTAATTCAAATTTATTGGATACAATAATATAAATTAAATTCAATATGTAATTTTATTTATGCTATTATTATAAAGTTTGGTTAATTTAATTTAAAAACTGATCAATTCAGTAATTATTACTTATCTGTAACATTTAATGTTATTCATAGTTAATAAATATACTTATTCAGTTCTAGATCATTAGCGCACGCTTGAATTGCACTTGTCCAGTTTAAATACATAGTAATAAAGAAAAAGCTTAGTAATAAGGTCCCGTTTACATACATTTTAGTTATACAACCTACAAAGAATAAGTTTATGAACTATCAAAACAATCATACTGCTATTATGTTAGTATTTCAATAATTCACAAACTAAAATAATCAACTTTCATGCCAGTTGATTATTTGCTATGCCATGCTTTTTGATCAAGATTGAAGGCTTACAGAGGTAAGTATTGTAGCGTTAGACTTTGTAGAGTTAGCAGCTTGGCTTTTCAAATTCAGTCAGATCTCATCTGATTTCTTTTTGTCAGTGAAAGTGGCAGGACAATGCGAGACATTGTAACCAATTTTACATGAAATGTTTTTTGGTGGGATATATACTATTTATAACTTTCTAGTACTTATAGTCTTTGAACTAAATCTCGAACAAACGGTTAGGCAGACAGACAGATGGATATATGGAAACTACATAATCTAATTTGTACTACGTACGTATTAGCTCGATGGCAAAACTATAAGGGTTTGTAGTTGACTACGGAACCCTAAAACCATAAAATTACGTTTCTCGTGTTATTTTACAAACTAAATTATAAACATTAGACAAAGCTACACTTTTACGCCATGATTGGCGTGTTCTGTCACAAAATTTTGAAAAGATTATTAAAAAATACAAAGCGGCATTCATCGTAAAAGTAATGAAACTTTTTTTATCAAATAATTAGATTTTATAGTAAAAGTAAAATAAAAAAAAACTTAAAAGTTACATAACATATCCATTACTCAGATGTGGTGTAAATTACACCCATTTCATAGACCTTCACATTGCCACAGACGTTCATTTAAATGCCGGGTTAAAAACCTTAAAATAAGAAATCGATACGAAGCAAATTATGCAAATGAAAACGGTATATTCACAGTCAGGCTTTTTTAAAAGAAGTCCACTCACCTGAAACGACGTAAGTTCAGCGACAAAGCAGACTATCATCGACAGGGTTATATGGCTGCATCAGCTAGTACAAACTGGTCGGCGCTGGCGTCGACAACTCATGTTCCGGTGTCGTCGAGGGTGCATCGATCGTTGCCTCGTTCACCGCCCCCTCATTATTCTTCATCGATATCGATAATATTTTCATACGTGTCACTTCACTATTCAACACTGTTCCCGCTGCGTGCCACTTTTTGAATTAGTCGGGTAGTTTTAGATGTTTTTATCTGTCTGTATTTTATTAGTATAGTAGTTTATCACTTATTTTTATGGAAAAAACGTTTAATACGTACAAATTTTATGAAAAAATAGAGATATTGATACAATAATTCAATTAGCTGTGTTTTTCTATGTTGATCAAAATTACATTCTCATGATTTTTGATTCACGTAACATTATTTTATTCTCTAGTTTTACAAACGACAATTTTTTTATAAGTTCATGTAGTCGTCATATTATATCTCCAAAAATGTAGGTATGCGCGAGCGAGACGGGCGATAGTCGGACTACGGACTCTTAAAAAACTTTTTAGGCTTCCATAAATGTTTAGTCCTTCAGTCTGTCTGTCTGTCTAGACATATTTTCTCAGCAACGCCTGATGTCAAGTTGAAATAATAAAAGGAATACAGTCTGTGGTATCATGCGACTATTAAAAATAAATACATACAGCCATTTTGACTTATATTATAACAAAATATAAATAAAAAGCTACAGGTTACTTCCCAATGACAGAGTGGATTTTTGTAAAGGAAGAAATCTGAAAAATTTAAAAGGTAAATAAATTTATTCCTTTGCATGTGATACACTTATTTAAAAAGCTAAAGAAATATCACATGTAAACTAAAAACCCGTGCTTCCATTTGTAAAGTAAGGAAAACGTTATTTTTAACCATAAAATTTTTCTTGTTCTTAAAGCCACTTATCATTATTTATTACAATTATTTATATAATTTTTATATTGTGTTTTAGTTATTTACTTTTTTCTTTTTTATATAGCCATGTATTTGCATATTTTTTCTTTCATAGTTTCTAATTAGTAGAAGTCTCGGTGCACGAACCAATCTCATTCTTGGCTAGATTTTATTTGCTATTCTTGTGTTTAGTTAGTTTTCTTATAGGTATCTAAAGTTTACATTTATTTAGCTACTCTATTAAAGTGCACAATGTATTGTTTATTCAAAATTCCCAAACTTCCAATTTGTTTTTTTTTTTTTTTGTTTTCCCAATGCAAAATATTTGTTTTCGATATATAAACTTTACTCGTGTTACTCAAATAATGTATTTTAAATAAAAATTTGCTGTAGAAAAAACCTACACGCAGCTTAGAAGTTTAACTTTTTTCTCTGTGGAGATAAATACATTTTGCTGACAATACTAAGTAGATTGTCAAATTTTATAGCTATTTTATTACCTCTAGGTTTGTATTTTTGCATAGTATTGCCAATTTATTCTGTATAAAAGCATTTTTGTGAAATGTATATAAAATATATTACAAATTTGTTCTTGTGATATTTTTACTAAGGTTTTATTGTACAACATAAAAAAATAATCTCATGTGACTTTTACAATTATACAATGATACAGCTAAACGATGGTAACCGCTTCGGAGAACGCATCGCAATTACAATTCGTCTAACAATTAGACAGCCGTTTTGTAAACCGACTGATTATTTACACGGCGTATTCTACAATTTAAATGAGACAATAACATCGCGTTTCATCTAGAACTGTTGAAGTAAACTGGCTTTCACAATGGATTGGGTTCTGAAGTTAATCTACGAGTATCTGTAGTTCCTCCCTCACTCGATAGGTTGGTGGTTTTCGCAGCAAAGACCGCAGCTTTTGTGTGTGGTGTTGAATGGATGCAGTCTACACCAGACTGCACTGCATGTTAGCAGCTACGGAATGTGCTTCTAACTGTGCATTAATTTATCGGATAGTTTCATTAACCTTACTGCATGGATAGGCAAACAAGGTTTTGTTTGACGTGATAACGTCTTATAAATCGATGAACGCCGGCTGCACGCACGAAAAAGCATCACCAACTTTACAGACAGCCATTTTTAAGGTTCCGTACCTTAAAAGAAAAAAAACGGAACCCTTATAGGATCACTTTGTTGTCCGACTGTTCGTCTGTCCGTCTGTCTGTCTGTCTGTCCGTGTTTCCGGGTGTCAAGACCTTTATCTCGGGAACCCGTAGAGGTATCGTGTTGAAATTAAAACCACATACGCAGAGCCATAGTCTCTTTGTGTAGAAGGAAAAATAAAATTTCTCAGTTTTCGTAAAAAAAAAGTTACAGCCGAATATGTCGTAAAAAACGCAAATTTCGACACTCACAAGGGAATCAAATCCTATGGGGTACTTCCCGTTGACCTAGAACTCTCAAATTTGGCAAGAAGCACTGTGTTAGAGTACACAAATAGGAAAAAATCCGAAAACTGTTTTTTTTTTTAAATTTAATCACAAAAAAATTGTGTCTTTAGGCAAGGAATGAGGGTCCAAACTTTAAAGTTCTTCAACCGTATCATATGAAAGAGCTTCATTAGCATAAACTAAAACAGGTTTTCAAATATTTTTACGATGTATATTTTTCGGCTTATGAATGAAAATATAAAAAAATATATGATTTCCCCCTTTTATCTACTAGTTTATATACGGAACCCTCGGCGGGCGAGTCTGACTCACACTTGTCCGGTTTTTTTATTTATTGGAAAATATTAATCTTCACAGGCTCCGGGGTCCGTACCTTTTATAAACTAATACATGTATATTTAACCACTTATTTTTTTACTATGCAGGGCCGAACAAGCCTTTAAATTGTATTAGTTTACAGCCAAAATGTAGCTCGGAGAATACTTATATATATATATATATATATATATATATATATATATATATATATACATAAAAAAAAACAAGAAACAAGAGACCCAACACTGAAATAATAAAAACATTTTTTTTGTCATGATATCATTGTTTAGTATGTGTCGAAGTGGTAAAGATGGGCATGGAAGCCTTGGTGTAAAAAAAAAATAACTTGACCGGTTTTTATTGATGACAACGCATTTTATGATCCTCTTATAACATAAGTTAATTCTTAAGCGTAGAAATATCAGTAATCTTTAAAAAAATGCATAAAATATCTTATTGGTATTTGAACATTGTTTAATTCTTCAAAAAAGCTTTAAAAATTGGTGCAGTATTACCGTATTTTACTCAAACTTAAGTACATAAAATTATTAATATACATTTGTAATCTCTAGCATTACATGACACCATTAATAAAACTGAATAATTTGCCTCTACAGCTAATATCATCCTAATTTATAGCCTTAAGAGGACCCGAATTTGAAATAAAGCCTAAACGAGTTTTAAATTAAGTTGTTCTAATTATAATAAAACTTTATAATTGTTCAGCTCGTGGTTCAACGGCCCAAGGTGAGGTGGAGAGGAAAATCGATAATGCTGTCTTAGGTACAAAATTATACAAGGTGTTCGGTGTGACAATGCATAAACTTCGCCGAGGTTTCAGGTATTCTATTTAATATTTATTTTTATGCACCTCAGTGACAAAATTAGCAAGTTTCACGCTAATTTGCAAGATCTAAGACTGACCACCAACTCGCCTGATATTAAGCGACGGTGTGGCCGATCTTACTTCTAGCTTGAATTATTATCAGTTCAAAATCCTGTGTGGCAATTCACTAGGACTATCATGTAAAAATATAAGATGTAAAATTTTGGTGTTTCCGGTAAATTTGCTGAAAATATTTCACTTTAGTCTTGAAAACAATAATGTATGCACATTGATGTATGAAAGTGATTGTACTGACCAAAAGTGTGATAATTTTCCCAGGAAAATTTAGGCAAATATTTTTTGCTAAAAATGCAAAATAACTACATATTAAAAGTACAAATACCAAATACAAATATAAAAGTACCCGCTGGATGTGTTGGGAAGTCTGCTAAACAATTACGAAAACTCCTAGAAAGTTTCTAAAGTGCTAACATAATAATTCCCCGTGATTGTAGTTTAACGCTTTTGAAACGGAATGTAGTGCCACTTAAATAAGCAAATAAATTACACACAATATTTATTTAGTAAAAAATCAGTAAGCATACTGTTTTGTTTTTTATACAAGATAGATCTACGATCGGCCACCAACTCGCCAGATGTTAAGCGACGGTGTGGCCGAGGATTGAACTCGTCGATCTAGATGATATCTACTCACTCTAGCCTTGAAAATTCCAAGATTGTAGGTCTCAGGAAACAGAGATGGCGGCAAAGAATTCCATTATTGTGCAGTACGCAACAAAAATATGGATTGATATAGCTAAGTACTGATTTTTGGCATTTAATCGTGAAATGGGTGCCTTAGAGCCCTTGTTTTGTTATGAATTGTTTCAACAATTAATAAGTTTGTCAGTAAGTGTTTCCATTTGTATTTTCCCTTCTATTATAAACTATATTACCATTATCTTCGAATTTGTATTATATCTCCCCAAACACCCTGTATACACAATACAAAGCTTTTGCAAAGGAAACTTTCTAAGAAGATAACAACACATCAAATAAAAACTTGTAAGGTTTTTATTCATTAGAATTGTTATTGTTGGAACCCGGAACTTTAGGGACGTGTAAGTATTGTTTATTATCTTGTAATGTCCAAGTTTTCTCGAAAACGTACCTAAGTATTTGATAAGTACATATTATTTCAAGAAATAAATAAATGAATATCTTTTATATAAGTAAATCAGTTTATGATGTTTTTGTTCGATATTTTATAAATGTTTTAAACCAATTGTACAAGAAACGAGGTAATGTTTTTCGACTTTATGTTGGTATGTTATTAATATTGTTTGCTTCTTGTGTGAAGTAGTTTAATTTTATTCTTTAAACGATTTTGATGATCGAAGTCTTAATAGCTTCGTCTGTCATACTTCTTGGATGTAGTAGAATAATATATTTTTATTTTAATACAAATATTAAAGTCTTATATTTACGTCCATTATAATTTTAGCCAATGGGTCTTACTAGCGACGGTCAATGAGAGGTCAGCATTTTGTTTGTGTACTTACGTACGATGTCAGATTTTTTTGTTACTAAACTTGTTATGCTTCGAAAGCCAATTCCTATAGGTATTAGTATCTACCATACATGACTAGTCAAAATAACTAGTTGTCAACCATAACAACCTTTTAGGTGATTTTACAAATAGGTGCATAAGTACTACTTAGAAAAATGTTTTTTATTTATTTTTTATTAATATATCGTAATTTTTTGCAGAATAATGAATAGAAAGAAAATAAGAAAAAGTAATCAAGATGCGAACCGACCAAATATCAAATAATAGAACAAAACAAATACAATTTACTGTTAGATCTGACTGGCCTTGTGGCTCAGTTGGTAGTGTGTTTACGTCTACCTGCTGAACTGAAAGATCGTGGGTTCGATCCCCACCCAGGGCAAACATTTGTGTGATGAGCATGGATGTTTGTTCTATGTCTGGGTGTTTCTATGTATCATATGTATATATTTACAAAAAAAAAGTATATATGTATTCTATCAGCCATCTAGTTCCATAGTACAAGCTTTGCTTAGTTTGGGCTAGATGGTGTTGTGTGAAATGTCCACAAATATTTATTTATTTAATTACTTTAGGATCGTACTTGCTCTATATGGCTAAACTTAAAAGTTTGTACTTTTGGGAAATAAATGAATTTTGGATATTTAAAATTTACATATATTTAATTTGGTTATAAAAAAAAGAAACCGGACAAGTGCGAGTCAGACTCACCCATCGAGGGTTCCGTACAAACTAGTAGATAAAAGGAAATCCTATATTTTTTTATATTTTCCTTCATAAACCGAAAAATATACATCGTAAAAATATTTTAAAACCTGTTTTAGCTTATGCTAATAAAGCTCTTTCATATGATACCCCACATGATACGGTTAAAGAACTTTAAAATTTGGACCCTCATTCCTCGCATAAAGACACAATTGTTTTGTGATTACATTATAAATGTCCAGTTTTTTTTTTTTTTTTTCTTTAGCAGCGAGATACTATAGATCTGCGTATACAGTTTTAATTTCAACATGATACCTTTAAGCGTTCCCGAGATAAAGGTCTTGACACCCTGACAGACGGACAGACGGACAGACGGACAACAAAGTGATCCTATAAGGGTTCCGTTTTTTCCTATTG
Organism: Lycia hirtaria; assembly: GCA_947563715.1. Classification (NCBI taxonomy): domain Eukaryota; kingdom Metazoa; phylum Arthropoda; class Insecta; order Lepidoptera; family Geometridae; genus Lycia; species Lycia hirtaria. The sequence continues at coordinate 40,438,162 of OX387377.1, read as the reverse complement.
AGGTACGGAACCCTAAAAATCAATGAAAAATTACGTCAAAGCACAGGCCACGATTTTGACTGATTGGCTGGCTACTTTAAAGCGCTACTTGAGAACTAATTTGATTTACATTTTAATTTTTTGCTAAGGATGTCACAGATGTCTGGCTACGAATCTGCAGATGGGATGCAGATGTTACTAATCTGGCTATGTCGACAAAATATAATAATAAAAATTTGACGTACATTATAAATAAATAAATAAATATTTATGGACATTTCACACAACACCATCTAGCTCAAACTAAGCAGAGCTTGTACTATGGAACTAGGTGGCTGATAGAATACATATATATATATATATATATATATACATTGTAAATATATACATATGATACATAGAAACACCCAGACACAGAACAAACATCCATGTTCATCACACAAATGTTTGCCCTGGGTGGGGATCGAACCCACGACCTACAGCTCTGCAGGCAGACATACTACCAATTGAGCCACAAGGCCAGTCACTAATAAATATCCACAATATAATTATAATTTGACATCCACTAGTATGTAATTAAAGGTAAATTTCTTAGGCAGTCAAATAGAAAAAAAATTCAAGTAGAAACCAAATCTAAAAGTAAGTAAAAACGTTGAGAGTTCAAAATATATATATGATGATGGATCCGGGATGTTGGGATTGGATAGTTAATTATAGGTCTGTTAGCTTTGTTATCATGGGTACCTTCCAGTATACATAAATTACAAGACAACGATAGTTTGAAGATGGTACCGGGAGATTGTCACTTATAGTATCTGTGTTAAGTCCTAGGATAGTCAAATTCAGGCTAGTTTTAAGTTGGTGTCTGGAGATGCATGCCACTGCATGGAACTCGAATAACTTAGCTGTTTCAGTCCAGATTGAAATAGATAAGATAGTCGAGTTTGTCTTAATTTATATGTCATGAAAACACTTTTTCAGATGTGAAACAAAAGGTAAAATTGACAGAAATACAAAATGAGTGAACAAACGGGGAATGCGCCAAATATAGATTCCATAGTTGAATATAAAAACATACTCGTACGCAGTACACAAGCACACATAGAAGTAACGAAGCGTATTGTATACGCCCACACACATACGAGGGAGTCGAGCAGTAACGTAGTGAGGGCGTGACAGCATAAAATGACGTTTCTCATCAAAAAGTATATAAGCACATGTAACAACACTAAATGCACACCATGAAAGGGACGTGAGATATAGTCCCCTTCCACATCGATTAAACTTTTTATGTGACGGGGCAAACACACAAAAGTAAATTGTCACGGCGTTTGCGCGACCCAATTTAATGTCACAACGGGACGTGTTACCACGTAGCTGTTTCAAAACAAATTTATCCTCTCAGTAGATTTGCTTGCCCGCACTTCGATGGCGCCAAGCTTTTATTATCCCTGCAGAATAAACATGGCAGATACGCCACTCGGGGCAAAATTAAAAGTTGCGTCAGTAAATAATTTTGCTCACATATTTACTGCCTAGAATTTAACATCTAGTCGCTAAAATATCATACGGGTTACTCATATTTATTACCCGTATGATACTCCGACTATAATTTCAAACCACATACGGTGGTCTTTTTCAAAAGGAGCTGCATAGTCGTCACGCCCGAAGGACGTCTAATCTGGTACTCAATAGTCTATGGTGGTGGTCGTATGTGTAACAACCACGATAGTTTCCATACTAAAATCTAGTTGCCGGATGCATCTTTATATATATTTAGGTATATGTATACTCGTATAAAAGCGAAATACCATTCACTGACTCATCACGAAATCTCAGAAACTACATAAGCTAAAAAGCTTATGTAGTTTCCCATATGGGGTAACTAGGTCAGTTAAGAATTTTGGAATTAACTACGGATTTTGTGAAAGGGTTGAATTAAGGGGTAGAAATGGAGGGTAAACGAATGTATGAAAGGTCCTGGGTTTTGTTGTTAGGGGCATGACATTTGGTATTGTTTGGTATTTGTTTCATATTTTTTAGAGCGTGATTTTCAGTAGTAGGGTTTTAGTTTTTGAACTTATATTTTATTTAAAGTATTTAAGGGTTTTTGACAAATGAACATAAACGAACATTCATACTTACATACATAAATACTGATCAACAAACATATTAAATAACCCTCTTTTTTGCTTCTTTACGACGAAAAAAAGTAAAAAACAACCGTAGTCGATAAAAAAATAATTCTCATGACTTTGACGGGATAGGTATATCTTGCAAACGGTACGCTTCACAAAAATATGTTGTAAGAAACCTACCTACCTTCATTTAAAAATCTCTAATGTATGATACCACACGGGACAGGGCGGGCGAAATTTATTTTTCTTTACATCATGCCCCCTAGAGGGTGCATTTAATGTGACGTCACATAGCCTGCAGACAAACAAGACGCTTCCAACGACACATCATTTTGTCAGAGTATGATAAGTAGTTTAGAAGTTATCAGGAAACAGATGAACATACATACACAAAAACCGGTCAAAAACATAACCCTCCCTTTTGCTTCACCGTAGTTGGGTAAATAGCATGATCATATCACAATATGAATATAATGATCTTTTCTACAATCACTATGTAACTGAATAGACCATCAACTAAAAATTCAAAAAATTCCATCCATTAAACCATTTTTAGCGCAGTCGTGTAAAAAATAAATTACTATAACGCCATAGGATAATTTGGTATAGTTTTTTCTGATGCCTACCTAAAATATATCTCCATGCATATAATGGGAAAAACTATATTCATATGCCTAGCCTAACAACCACAAAATAAAATAGATACAGGTACTTTGTATAAGTAATTGGGTAATAAATCGAACCAGTATGCATTCAGACTAGTACTCCAAATAAACAACTTAGGTTTATGAATAAAATATTGTCAGAAAGATATAACACTCCAAGGTAACATCTAAATAACTGGTATTTACATGAAATTTTCATTCATCCACTTTTAGGTCCCAATCAGAATAGGTACGATAAATAAAATATGAGAAGCCTTAAATTCACACAGTAAGATAGGCTGTAGTTAGTCCAGAAAATGTAGGCGGAACCCGGGCTAACCGAGAATGAGATGATTCAATATTATATACAAGAATACATACAATTGGAAACGAATGGATTTCGCTGGAGCAGTGGTTACAGGAAAAGAAAAATAATTATTGAAATCAAATTGCAATATGTTTGGCCACATTGTGCGATGTGAGACCATCGGAAGGGGGAGCGGGGGGGGGGGGGGGGGGCTTATGGTGGGTCATGCCGCATAATCTAACCATTACCCAAATATCTCTCAAACCTATCTGTGAATTTTTTCTCTGGCAATAAAGTCGCATCTAAAAAGAGATCCTGCATTACTAAGGCTAATTAATCAATGATTTCCAATATTCTATTTCAATCTACGTAGATAGATATGTCAATCGTTTAGATTTACATGGTATGACATGATTGAAACATCTATTTCAGGTACGGGAAAACTAGGTCATACAAAATATTGATATCGGCAAAAGAATTAAGTCAGAAGATACTTAGAAATAACATGTATGAAGACAATCCGAAGTAAAAACAATAAAATAAAGTGTCTACAATAAAACACAAGTATAATTTAGAGCTGACAGCCATAACTTATGGATTATTATTTATTTGCGCCTAGTCTCTAGTCTAGATTAAAACCGAACGTCCGAACGTACAATATTTTCACAGATTTGGTTACTTTTCTTTTACATTTTCAGGTAAGAAATGAAATAATAGGGTCTACAATTTTTACAAGAGAAACTATTCCGTTTCGCATGATTATTTTCATTTTTTGTGATAACCAAATAGTTTTTTTTAAGTCAGATAGTTATGGTTCCTTATTTTATTGACTTTTGAAAACTGTTATTAGTGAGATAATGTAGCTATTTCTTCATATTAGATATCTGTTAATATTGTAATGTTTTAGAGGGTAGCCACGTTCATATCTGCTATAAAATTTTGTTTAATTTATATGTCGATACCAGAAACAGCAAAACTTGTTTTTAGATGTCATAGATCTTTTTTTTTTTAATTATAAATTGATAAAGCAAAAGGCAAAATAACAATAATTTTAAAGTTTAAGAAACTGAAACAACCGACTTCAAAGTACGTTATTTCGTTTACTTCTAATACATATATGTAAGGATAATAATTAAACAAGGCGCTCAAGCGTTTCTCCTTATACACATTGGATGAGGAGTAAGTAGGTTTTACTTTTCAAGCTCAATAAATCTCTCACGATTGTAAACTTTTTAAAAGACCTCTATTCACCCGCTCGTTTTTTTTTCAAAAATGACATTTGTCACTGAATGTCATTTGCTTCGTCGTCGCAGATTAGAAAATGTGCAGATGTTTATACGAAAAACCTCAACATTTGACACTTTTGCAAAGAAAAACGTGTCAGTGGAACTCTGCGATTCTATAATCTGACACACTCACTCAGGAATACAATGAAAATATTTTTACTTTTAGAGATTATTCAAAAAATAATAAAGCAATGTTTCTAAAATAATTATGGGACCAACTTGGGAGCTTTCTCTATACATCAATTTAAGAAACATAAAAATTGGTTCACGAATGACGGAGTAATTCATGTGCATACTTAAAAAAAAATACGGTACGAATTGATAACCTCCTCCTTTTTCGAAGTCGGTAAAAAAATTTACGATTTTTTGTCTATATAAAAAAATGTCTTTTTTTTCATCTGCCTACCTAATAAATATAATAAATCGTATAATAAATCAAAAAGTTAAAAAAAAAAACATTTAAGACAAAGATATTATTGATCCAACATAAAATCGTGTAAACGTTCTAAGACGGTTCAACTTCCCCCAAAGAGACCTCTATATGCGTAAAATCAGTAAACCGGAATTTCACGTCTGTTAGCGTTAAGAGTCTATGTATTTATTGTATCAATCCAAGATTGCGATAGACTGGATGGCGTCGGATAGTCTCTCAAACTCCGAGCTTTACCAACTTTTGTATACAGCTAGATGGGGAGCCACCATTGCATTTCACAGCGCAGCATTGTCAGTTTCCAAAGAAATTGCTCAGTTCTATCCTTTTGCCAATAGTCCTGATAAGTGCTTGGTTGGTTTGAAGTTGGGTCGATGCACGTAAGAAATATAAGAAGCAAGAGAAATCCATGCATTTTTATATGCTGAATTTTCTCTTGCAGTTTTTATTGAGGAAATAGAGCTCATGAAATAGGAATCAAGGAATAAGGTAACAATTTTAAAACCATTTATTGTTTATTGCAATGGAAAATATAGCCTTTTATATACTGGAATTGTGTAGGATACCAAAATGATGTTTTTCTACAAAATATAAGGACAATTTAAAAAAATCTGTTTATATATCAACATATTTTGTACTGATTTGATCAGCCCTTGTGTGATTCAAAATTCAGGATAAAATAGCCGTGACTACGTTTTTTTTTTTTGAAACTTATTAGATTTTTTTATGTAATAAAATAAATATTGGAAAATAAAAGTGAATAGGTAATTTATGCCTCATACACTTAAATCACTATGGAAATTAACGTGGTTTTCACACATTTTTAAATAAAAACTACGGGTCACTCACGTCTGTTTGTGGGTGCAAGGCGCGTCACCGACCGAGAGTGACGTGTGTGCTGCTCCTTTGAAAAAGACCGCCGAATGCGGTTGAAACTATAGTCAGATATTTCGGCTCAAAACAGACGTGAGTGACCCGTAGTTTTTATTTAAAAATACACTTAAATCGTTCAAACCGTTTAGACACATACCTAATAATAACATTTGTAAAATAAAAACCTTTTTTTTTAGAATAGAATATTTTTATATACCATATAACTACGTATGTTATACTAGGCACGTCAGAGATAAAAACATTAATATGTAATATAAAAAGGAAACATTATTAATAAAATACACACAAACAAAAAATTATAAGGAAGAAAAAATTAAGTATATGGCTTTTCGCGCAGTCAGGTAAATAAAAATAAGCACGCTTAGATATGTCTCAGACTAATTTATTAGTACTACATACCTATGCGTTTGTCCAATACTTGTAAACTTAGCTCATCTGATTTTATCGAACGTAGGCTCTTCTACTAAGATAGAATGGGCAGAATTGTTGTCTTTTCCTCGAAAACTTCTTCTGACATGAAGAGAAATGTAACTATTTAGCAGTTATTCTGTTTTTGTGGTTTGTTTTTGCCTTACGTTAATAAATTGGAGTGGTGACTTGTGTCAACGCTGACTGCAAGCCTCTGCGGAATTATATTCATACAATCTTTGTAATATTATGTATTGTATGAAAAAAATGGTCAAGTGCGTGTCGGGTCACGCGCTTTGTAGGGTTCGGCAGTTGCGCATCACAATACCTATGTGGACTTAGTCAAGTCTAGAGTAAATAAGAACCTTCTTCTACGTGCTTCATTCTCGACCAAAGCATCAATTTCTTTCAACCAACTTGGTGGTAAAACGTAGAACTATTTTATATAATAAACAAAAAATACATCCAGCTTCAGTCTATTTCACGACTAGTTCGTTCTGAAATCGGTCAATAGCGTTTGTTTGATTTCTTTTTTAAGTATGGCCACACAATGAAAGCATTGAGTATAAAAATAAAGAATTCCGATCCAAATCTTGACATGATTACTAAAAGAATGATAACAAATTTACGAGACCTTTACTATTTTGTATTGACATTTGCTTTGAGTACTTCATTCGACTCGTATTGATTTTGTCATCAAGCTTGATACCGCACCGCAAACCTTACTATAAGGAAAGTGCCTATTATGCTGCTTGTATTATCTTTACAGAAAACAATAATTTATCATAACTCTAAAATTGACTGGATCCCGAGAATGATTGATTTGTTTCCTTTCATATTCACGATTGAGAAATGGGTCGCTGAATACAGAATGGTTGGCACAGAATATGCAGGGCAGTATAATGTTGGACTAACCCCGGATTATTGAACATAACTTATGTCTCGAATCGACCTCGACTCAGTCCAAAAAAAAATAAAAAACCGGGCAAGTGCGAGTCAGACTCGCCCACCGAGGGTTTCGTACAAACTAGTAGATAACAGGGGGAACTTATATATTTTTTCTATATTTTCCTTCATAAACCGAAAAATATACATCGTAAAAATATTTAAAACCCTGCTTTAGCTTGTGCTAATGAAGCTCTTTCATATGATACCCCACAAGATACGGTTAAAGCACTTCAAAATTTGGACGCTCCTTTCTTGCATAAAGACCCCGTTTTTTGTGATTAAATTAAAAGTTTACAGTGATTTTTTCTTTATGTGTACTATATGACAATACTTCTTGCCAAATTTCAAGGTTCTAGGTCAAAGGGAAGTACCCCATAGGTTTTGATTCCCCTGCGAATATCGAAATATGCGTTTTTTGCGACATATTTTTCTGCAGCAAGAGATTATGGATCAGCGTATTTTTTCCTTTTGAGGTACGGAAGCCTAAAAAGAATACTTTTTGACCCCCGATCCAAAAATAGGGGTGTTATAAGTTTGACATGTGTATCTGAATATCTGTGTCTGTCTGTGACATCATAGCTCTCAAATGGATGGACTGATTTTGATTTCGTTTTTTGGTTGGATCGGATTTCATTAAATGTGTTTTTACATAGGTTTCATCAAAAACGTTTTTTTTTGTCGGGCGTTTTTAAGTATTCTGAACTTACACTTGTAATATCAAACTTTTTATTTATGCTGTAAGAAGTGCTTATAAGGACTAGTTAAGCCAAATTCAACAGACTCATTATTTGCTATTTGGAAATTAATTTTAGAATTAGTTTTTCAGTTATTTATTTATACTCTTAAAAATCTCGTTTGTTGTCATGCACCTAATGACATTTCCAGTAACTATTCAAAATATAAGTCTACTTGAAATACCTACAGGGAGTTCTAAATCCAACTTTTCGCCTCCATCGTCAGATCAACTCCATGATACTTATTATTGTGAACGTGGTCCTATGTTATGTCAAATCATGGTGTAATTGGACCAGTAAAGAAGTATTTTGACGTGTTCTTAAGTAATTTATATGTATACATATACATATGTAATTTATATGTACATATAGACACATTTACAATTTATCTGTGACCTTATAAATACCACATGAACCCAAACAAAAGCTGTTAATTTTAATGAAATATTAATCAACGAAAAAATTAATTTTTAGAAATTTCCTACTTTTAATTCCGTAAGAAATCACGATTCTACAGCTGTATTTTTAAGAAATTCTTCGATTGATGTAGTTAGTCTACAAAACTTTATGCAGCCTTTAAAATGCTTGATACATCCAAAGCTGATTTGAAATTTGAAATAAAACTGTTAAACGACCAACTGTGACAAAATATAAAACGAATTTCAAACCAAAGGCACCGCTCCAAAGCATAATATTTGTGTAAAATCCATACAGATATGAAATCTCAAATTCAAAGTGACGTGTTCCCGTTCCACCTGCTTCATACACAGGAGATCCAATAAAACCGTCACATTCGCGTGAAAGCAATATAATTTTTAATTCTGTCATTATTTTTTATCCTTTTTCATTATTCTGGGTAGGTTGGGACCATAAAAATGTAGGACGAACAAGTAAAAGTGCGGAACTATTTTTACTGGCAGTAAAGTGGTCACAACACTAATTGGTGTGTGATGACCCTATAAAATAGAATGACATTGTAGAAAAATACGGGCTCGGTCGTTTCGAACTTTTTTATCTTTGACAGTTTGCGTTGTGATATTTTTTTCGTAGCTTTGGATGATCATGACATCAAACTCAATTGTTTCTTTTTGTATCATTTGTGATAATTTTAAAACAACACATGAATTGTTTTAGATAAATGTTTTATTATTTTGAAACAAATAAATAAGCATGAATATATAAAGTATTAGAATTAGTCACAACATTCCAAATTAATTAAGCCATTTGAAACCGAAACAAAAAAAATACTTATTTTGTTAGCAAAAAATGTGTGTCATAATAGAAAATAACATGCCAAGGGAATATTTAAATTTTAACTTTAGCATTTGTTTCGGGTAAAGCCATTTTGTTTTTGCTAATCATAATAAAAGCTTTCAAGCGAAAAGATTTATATTTTGTATACCCAGCGACGAAGGCTTAGTTCACAGCCATTACAGTCCCACTCCGGCATCGGCATTTATCCATAGAAATATATTAAAAGCACACATTTATTTAATCAAATAAAATCGTCACTACGCAGTAAAAAATAAACACAACAGTATTTTGAAGTCAAGTGACACGTATTTTCGTCTTGACAGCCGGCGTTCGAAACGCGGCGTGCGGAATCTAAAACATTTTTTCTAAAATTATAAATGGCACTGACGATTTATGCAATAGTCTTCTTAGTGGGGCTTAAAAGTGTCATCTCGTAGGTTTTTGAGCAGTGATTATGTTACGATAGGGGCCGACGCGATATAGCCCCGTGCTCGCCGCGTTACCAACTGAATCAACCCTGACTCAATGCCTCCGCCCAACTGAGAGCGCCTGCTCGCAATATTTCCAACTTGAATATAAACCTTACCTAGGACAATTTTAAGGCCAAATTAGTCTGTACCTACATCGGTGGTGAAGAAGATTCGTGCTTCAGTCCGCGTAGTGGCCAATACGCATGTCCACGACATTGTGTATAAATTCGTATAGGGGGCATAGTTTTCCTGTACATTTGGATTTTCTTGAGTTCAAGGACTTTACGTTATCTGTTTGAGTTTTTGGGCGTTAAATCTCTTTTGAGTTACACGAGGCATTGGATATACGAGTTAGGAACGGGTCGTCGGTAAAATGATCTGTCATCGATCTTTGTACATCATGAGAAGGATGTTTCATATTTTTATTAGAATTGGTGATGGGTTCAATGGCTAGGAAAGATTGATGTTTTCACTGGCATATAAAGTTCTTGGCAACACTTACGAGTCAAAATATAAGATAATGTTCGGAAATAGTAGGCATATTTAAAATATTTATGAGACTTGTAATATAGTAGGCATATTAGAAATGCGTCATTTTTTACACGTTAAAACGATTAATAATGTAGATTAGATTTATATTTGTTAATTAATATATATAGACTGAATATGAATAGACAGATTGAAAATAGCTTACCAATTGACGCTTAGGTTACTTTATCTCGCAAAAAGCAATGATTAAATAATGCAGATTAGAACTTATATTTGTAAATTTAGTATAATTAACTTTCATTGATTTCTTATTACTATTTCAGCTGCAAGTTCTAATAAAATCACTAAATTTACTCCTAAAAATCTAGTATTTTTTTGTTGATATTGAAATTTAATACCATTGAATATTAAAGTTATTTAAGAACATGGAAAGAAAATATACTGTTGTTGCTATGTAAGAAAATTTGTTAGGAAACCAATGGAAAGATAATGAAATAATCAAGAGAATATTCATAAACTGGATACTTAAAATTCAACCATATATACCAAAAAATTCAACAACAAAAACCATAATTAAAAGCTCTGGCCATTTTCCTAGAAAAACAGCAATAGAAAATTTCAACTATTCAAACAACAATGTTTTGCTGAGGTAGTGATTTTTTTTCATGACAGAACCGTTAGTGGTGGTCCACCTGGAAGAGGGGACAGGTCCCTTAGGATCACATCATAATTTTGAGCAGCTTCTCCGTCTCTGTATAATCCAGTATAATAGTTTATTAATGCATAAAGGGGCACAACTGTTTCACATTTGGCGGGCTATATTTCACATATAACTCACCTTAAATAAACCTTAGTTACATTTAAATAAAAGTATATCAACTATACCCCGATATCAATTATAGCCAAGTATAGTGTCAAGTGGCGATAAGGCCGCCGGTTGTCACACTAGTTTTGTAAGTTTCTCTGTTTTGTTTTTTGTTTAATAGTATACAATAAAGAGTTTATCTATCTATCTATAAATACAAACAGACATAATTAAGGACATGACGAAGTTAAAGAGTTCTTCGTATATACGGAACCACGGAAATACGGAACCTTGAAAATGAATAATCGAAATCTCATAATGCTTAGCTTTCTCCTCTTGTATAAACAAATGCGCGGTAAATAGAATAACTTTATTGTACACCCATACAGAGTAACTTAATCGTAGATAAGTAATCTTAATTGAAAGTACTACGGCGACCTTATCGCATAGAGCGATTTCTTCACGGGAACCTGGCAATATGGTATACGAAATCTGGCAATTTGAAAAACAGGTTATGGTGTACAGTACATATTAAATAATGTAATTGTGTCATACATACTTAGAAAAAAAAATTAGATATATATGTAACATAAATATAATAAAATATATATGTAATGTATATAAATACATACTGAACAAAACAATACAAAAAAAAACAACGGGTGTGCTGACAGAAGTGAAAATAACGTTGTGCATTTTTGAATATTTTGGAATGGTTAGGGAATAATTTTGCACGAATTGCTTTATTTATCAGTATAAAAGTACTATCAGTTATGTAGTTAAATACTTAATTTCATTAATAGATGCACTTTATTCAATTTCCATATTTTAAACACTTTATATCGTTTGTTGAGATATCGATTTAAAAAAAAATAGCAAAAGGACTGACTAGTGAAGGAATTGAACCTCCGCCCTCCTATGGACAAATTGAAATTTATATCGGTGCTCAACCTACTGAGCTAACGAGTCTTACGTGCATGTGTCGAAAATAAGCTTTCGGCGCAACGAAATGACGTCATGCTAGAAGGACAAACTTCTACATACAATAATTAACTTTAAATGCATAACGTTAGAATAGGTTTCTGATTAAAATAATCCGTCCGTCTTACGAATTTTCGTATTACGAATTTTCTAATCTGACGATCTGACGCGAGTTTAACATTTTTTACCCATCCCAAAAATGCACAACGCCGCTAAAGAAGTTTTTACTTCAAAAAAACAAATACATATTTATACATATTAAATGTGTGTCTTAAGAGCTTGTTTCAGAATTTATTGCCCAATCGCAGATATAATCTCGGGTAGACCCTACCCAAGACACTTTTACTTACTTGACTTATAACTTGATAACAGTTCTTGAGTATTTTGGATACCTGTAACTTATCATAATGATCGAGTGTTGAAGTAACATGCTTAAGTATGGATGGCCCTGCAAGTTGTTGTAGATATAATTATTATCTGGCTGCTTTAATTTCACAAATGTAGTAGTAGTACTGTCATCGCAGCCTGCCATATCTTGTCATAAAATGATTACAATAAAAAATTGCACTTTTGACGTCAGTTCACCTAGTAGTGCCAGTATAGTATTTTTATGTAAAAACAAAATAATCTAAGCAATACTTGTCAGGCACAAACTTTTTTAATGCGGTGAAAATGCTTAAAGTGACTAAATTATGACCAGAACTCAATTATTTTAGTACTTTCCATCAAGAAGTTCCAGTAGCTACAATCCGGTTACACCACCGGATCAACTCCATGTGTTGATAGTATTGCATTATCATCCAATTATTAGAGTGACACATAGTCAGTTTTTAGCTTCGTTTGGCCAAATAGCAAACAGATTCAGTTAATCAAAACCGATCCGTAACTGAACCTTTTGCGAAGCATTTCTTGTCGGCTGCTATCATTTTTTGATTTAGTAACGAGTGAAGGACGTGTCACGTTTCATCAAATGTGTCAATTGTATGAAAGGACCTCGCCTCTTAGAAGTGACTGAATAAAAAAAAGATGGCGGCCGCCGGGAAACGGTACACATACGGTTCAGCTACGGAGCGGTCTTGAATAACTGAATTGCTGATCAAAATCGAACTCGATCTAATTCGATCGAGTCTAATTTGGTCATCAGAAATGTGTTCTATAACTTAAGATAAAAAAACACATGTTTCTAAAAAATATCCTCATGTCTGTCTATCTGTCAATTGGTAGGCCGATGAGTCAGCCACATTTTTCAGGGGCAAAACTAAATAAGCACACTTTCCAGGGACAAACTAATAAGTCTGTTTGCAATGAAATTTTTAAGTTAAATGTTCTCGACTTTTCACTGGGTTATTTGTCGACTCACTCTAGGTTTTTTGTCAACATTTCTCTGAGTTGTTTGTTGACGCGGACGTCAACAAACAACCCAATAACGATCCCATAGGGATATGGGATTATTTATAGACTTCCCTCTAAGTTGTTTGTTGACTTCTTTCTGGATTGATTGTCAAAGTCTCTCTAGGTTATTTGTCATCATCATTATAACCTCAGCCACCAGAAGTCGGACACTGCTGCACATAGGCCTCCCCAAAATATTTCCGAAAAGACCTGATGGAAACTGAGTCCATCCAGCGTATGTACGAGGTCGTCTGCGAACTATAATATTTTAAATAATAATAATACTTTCACAAATTTACAGATTACTATTGTATTTGATGAGTACTAAGGAAACTTATCATAATAGTATAAGTATTAAGATTCTATATTATTTTTCACTACTCTTGCTCTAAAAGTCCGTCATTGTAGCGTAGTAAAGCGGGGATAAAATAGCATTTTCTTCTTTTTGTATTGGACCCGCATTAAAGCATTTGCCAGTGTCAAGTATTAGGATTTTTTCAAGTTTCTTGAATAAAACAAGTTGTAAATGTTCTAGTCACAATCCAAGTCACGTATACAGTCAATTTATAAGTCGAGTCATGCTTCAGTAAAGTGGTGGCGACTTTACTAGAAGCTTCTATGGAGTTTTACCGACAACGTAAAATCACACGTTTTACTGCTTTATTTCACTTGCCCACACTCACGCACTTTATCGAACACTTAATGAATAAAACACCACCATTTTTATAGCATTAATATTTAAAATAACACAAGTTTAGGAAAATAAAACAAAGCAACAACACGTTACTAAGACATTCCCGCCAAAACTGTCAATAGCATTTTAAGCTCTAGGGGATAAAGTTTTTTTTTTTAATTTTTATCTGTTACCAAAGAGCCTACATACACGAAACAGTCTTTATTCAAAAGTAGAATAATCTCTTTGGAATACATTTACATTCTCTTTGTAAACATCTCGTTAAATATCCAGAATTGTACAAATTGTACATTTAATTTTTAATAAAATAAACTTTGAATTATTGTATTGGATAATTTTATTTTCTCGCAATCGTAGTGAAAAGTAGAGTGTAACACATGGCGCTAAAACCCATTGTAACTCGTTTTCTATTTACTCCCTCGCTGAAGCTCGGAAGTAAAAATCTACCTCGTTACAATGGGTCATTTTAGCCCCTTGTATAACAATCTACTCTTTAAGTTTGCACATGAATGAAAACCCTATTCACAGCACAGAAAAACAGGAAAAGAGAACTGCCACTAGCGAGTAAAGTCACATGCAATAGGCTGTATTATATCACAAGGCCTCCCGTGATTCTAGCTTGATCAATATTAATGCACAGCGTTCCCTGAATAAGCATTATACGACGGGAAACCTTTCTACGTAATGAATATTTCCTAAGCTCTGTAAGAAAGCGAGTTATTTTATTTCAGAAAAATATTATGTGTATGGTGTAAGGGTTTATGTGAAAGCTGTTCTGTGTTCTGAGATTTTTCCGAATTTTCTTCTTTCATAACAGCAAAATCTTTAAGGTCTACGGTCCCGACAGCAATCTGCCGGATTTCTTGCATTTTCTTAATACAAAATATCACAATAAATGTAGGTACAGAAATACGCACCAGCGCTAGTTCTCGAAAATGGCTGTGTTTTGCGCTACTGGGATTGTTCAACTATCACGGACAGAATTATTGTTGCCAATAAGCCTGATATCGTGATCTTAGATCAGTCTCAGCGCCGGACATAGTTCTTGTGACGTGACCATCCCACATGATGAGAATCTTTTGAAAACCGAGAAGGACAAGCTCAGCAAGTACCATGACTGCTCACGAGATAACCGCCATTAGGCTCATGAGATGTTGACTCAACGATAATTGTCCCGATAGTCGTTTCGGTCAACGGTTTCGTAGCGAAAAGCCTCGACCAAACTCAAATTTGAATTTGAAGAGTCATACAAAAAGCTGTCATCCTGGATATGGCGCATATTATCAAGAGGTTCCTTAGTCTGTAGCTTCTACCACCGGCAGCTTGAACCAAGCCCCTCTGCTGGTGGCACACAATCTTTAATTTTGTCTAACACTGTGGTAATATTAGTGATTGAGAAAAATAAATATATAGTCCTATGAGTCATTAGGGTCCTATGTACATAAAAATCACAAACATTGTATAGTGATTTTTGAAACGATTCATTAAATGCAAGTTATCTTGCATAGGCACTCTTATAGTTAACCTACAGACTTTAATAAGGATATGTCATTACCTACATAACATACAGATAGCCGAAAAACCGTTATTTCCTATAACGGATGCTAATCTGAAATAATTGGTATTTTAACTCAATGCAGTGTCGATCTGGGTGTGCGATATGTACTGTATAGTTATTAATACAAGGATTATAATTGACATTTCATTTTCCCAAATCATAAAATAAAATATTTAGAGTTTTCTAAAGATTGATTATTTTTATTTACGTGTTTACAATCTTGAACAGTAAAAGTTTAAATTCTGAAAACTTTTAGAATGTAACATTGAATTTTGATTGGCATTCAACCTCCATAAAGTATTTTTATGAATAATTTGAACATTGGCTAGATTATTGTGCTTCATTAAAATTTACTACTACAAGTTCAGTAATTTATTTGTAAGTATAGGTACTTACTCTATAATCATTTAAACTTTAAGCTATAATTACACCACCTTGCTAATAATAGCTTTAATGGAATATAATTTTGGATCGACAATAATTATTGTGATTTAAATAAAAATTATAAATTGTAGTACTAATTTAGCAAATACGTTAATTGATAAGAAATTATGATGAACTTCAAAGCAAGCCGCAATTCAAGCATAAATATATAAAACGCAATTAAAGTTATATGACAAATCAAAAACTAAGTAATCGAGTTCAGTTACACTAATCAACAAGGCTACTTATAGCTGCTTGGAAAAACAGAAAATTGTGAAAAATTTATGAATCAATGGGACAGATGTAAAAAGCCTGACAATTTATTGGATTTTGACGGTAACCTCTGAGTTTATTGACTTGGTACTCTGAGTACCTACTTACCCGAACGGTATATTTTACTTTGTTTGACGTACTTTTTTGTATTGACATGCTAGGCAATTTTAAATGCCAGCTCGAACAGAAAGTGCGGAAGAGGAGAGATAGATATCACTTGATTATATCAGGCGGAACCCTAAATTAGTGCAAGGACGCTCACCAATTCTCCTCGACCAACCAGACTACAGTCCAACCAGCTCGACAGGGAAGTGCGAAGGAGGAAAGAAAACAATTATATCTCGAACCCACACATTCTGTATTTAATGGTTACGTTTTACGCTGATTAAGCTAGTTAGTTAAATAAACATCTTTGTGACATTTGACATTTTTGTATTGACATTTTAAATGTTAGTGTATTTATAAAATTAATATTTCGTAATCTTCAGACATGAATTGTTTAAGAATAACTTTTGACTATTGTGAGATAATTGCAATTGTTCTTTTTCCGTTTTTATCTCGATAAACGAATTTGAATTTGAATTTGAACAGTTCTTTGTAGTGTTAAGATAGAAAATTGTATTATAAAGTCAAATGATAGGCTTAGCAGACGATCGAATTGTTCGCTACGAACATCCGGCGAACCTTCAGCAACCGATCGTATATACGCTTGTTCTCCTAAATTCCTAGTTCTTTGAATGTTCACTATGACCTCATAACCAACCATTTTGACGGTTTAAACTGTACAAATCGGATTGTTTGTTAAGACTATTAAACATTAATCGAAGGATTCTAAGCTTAAAGCAACTTTCCACTATCAAATCGAGTAGTTCTAGAGTAGAATACTGAGCGATGGAGAGATCAAGAAGACACTAGACAAAATTATATTATAGACTATAAAGCCGAGACTAGACAAGACTATAAAGCCGAGTGGAATACATTTTTTTTTCACTCTAACATAGCGAGGAAACCTATTTTCTCTGGCAGACAGACCAGTACAAAATTATGTGTCTATCATTTCTGCTTTTCGTAAAGTAACTTTCTTCTCATAAAAGGCTTAGTTCTGAGACAGACAACGTACAGCTCCTGGGGCCCAATTCAGTTATTCAAGACCACTCCATAGCCGAACCATATGTGGAGCGTTTCCCGTCGGCCGCCATAGTTTTTTTGATTCAGTCACTTTTATGTCATACAATTGACACATTTGATGAAACGTAACACGTCCTTCGCTCGTTACTAAATCAAAAAATGATAGCAGCCGACAGGAAATGCTTCGCAAAAGGTTCAGCTACACATCGGTTTTGAATAACTGAATTGCCCCCGGTTGTTGGTTCTCTAAATACATTAAATTGTAATTTATTATTTAATTATAAAATACACATTATGAGGTTATGTACAGAATAGTACATCGAAGCAAAGGTTTCCCGAGTTCACTGACACATTGATAAACAATAATTTTCGAAATAGACTACAGTAAAACAACAATTTAAAAAATAGGTAAGTGTATGTTGTACTGGGCTGGAATGCCTAGTAATTATTACTAAATCAAGATTCTAGGGGTTCTAGGTTTGAAGGGCCAACTACTAAACCGTTTCGTGCCTAAATAGGTTCCTTTTGACTCTTGCCACACATCGGACACTTCATACAAAGGCATATATTATTATATTCAGTGGCACATACGCCAGTTGACGTGTGTTATAACACACACACATGTTTGAAGTTATGGTTGTCGTCTGATTGCCGCTCGTTCGTGACGTCAATTGAAATTCAAACGCTTGTCTTGTCTCGACTGACAAATGAAAAAGCCGCCGTGCTGCTAAAGTTTAGCAAACGACAGGCCGAGTGCGAGGAACGGGTGAGGAACCCGAAATTAGTAGGAGGTGGAGAGTGACTGTTTATTAATGTCTTCTATGATCTTGTGTAACAATTTACTATTGTCGCGTGCCTTATTCAATCATTACACTCAGGATTCAATGGATAAAATATAGGTAACATACAAGCTTAGTACAACAAATGACTATTAATTCGATATCCATTGATCAACATTTAAAAGTATTTTTCGTGTATGAAGACAAGTTCCTGTTTTATCTTAACTGTGACGCCTCTACCTCTGTTGATAGAATTGAAGTCTACTCATTACTCAGCTGATTGTCAGATAGAGCACGCAACGTGCCTTTGTTATCAACATGGACCATTTTCCGCTGCGGTATTGCCAGGTTTGTAGCTTTTAATGTGGTATCTTTTTATTTTGTATTTATCTAGTGTATAATATCAAATTGTATTTTAATTTTTGTCATTAATAGTAATAATATAATATATTTCATTTCATTTCAATGTTAATCAGTAAATTAATTTCCTAGCGCGCGTAATAATTGTAAAATAGGAACATCTGCTCTGGGTTTCCAAGATACCGGCTTAGCCGAGTTTGGGGCCCACTGGCAATGCATAGGAATAGTAATTCTATTTCGGAAATAAACATTTACTTTACTTTACTTTTACTTTTAATGGAGCGTAGTAATTACATTGTTAATTCAATTTCACAGGAATTTGGACTTTATTGTAATTTTCGAAAGGTTTGTTGTTTAACTTTATTACAGTTACAGTGATTGGTGAATTATTTTTAATTATTTACTGTGAATTATATTAATACATTTAAGGAACCAAATGAATTAATATTTACCACAATTAAATTTTTAAATTTGATTTAATTTTGAATTTTACAGTTCAGCTGGCAGCTCTCTCCTGTAACACTCTAAGACGTAGGTTGTGGATTCGATACCCACCGCCACCCACAGCAAACATTTGTGTGATGATAATGCGTATTTATTCTGTTCCTCGGTGTTGCTATGCTACCATAAGTATAGGTTTACAAAAAACCTTCATAATGTATTCCATCAACTATTTGGTCCTTATAAAGTACTTAAGCTTTGCTCTGTTTGGAAATATTTATTTTAAGAATCCAAATCATCTTTAAAATACGTTTTGTTATTGTTGCTGTAGTGTCTGTTGTTGCAAAATAAATGTATTTTTTTCCTTCTTTCTTTCTTTTATATTATGTCCTTGAATGTAAAAATAAAAGAAAAATTAGGTAGGTATCAGTTCGTAGTATAATTTTGATGTTAAAAAAATTATCTGCGTAAATAAGTTTGGACTAATAAGTTACAACCTAATAGGGTTGTTTATGTGGTTGTCCATATTTTATAAAATCTTTACTAAACCGATCTTTTCATCCACCATTTCACCGGATGCTTATTGAAAAAGTCCGGATTTGATCCGGATTTGACATTGTTTGATTATCGAAAACCGACACATAACCATGCGATTTGGTATCTGTATTCCTTATGAAAATCGCGTTTACTAAGAAAGATTATCACGGGTAGAGCCGTACTTATAAGCTAATTAAACAAAAAACACTTATAAATGGACTATGAAAAATGAAGTACCTTTTCATAGTACATATTTTATAACATAGTACATATTCGTTTGTATCGAAAATCAAACAAGATAATTAAGTCTTTGCATGCTTGCAACATATCTTGCAAGTCAAAATGGAGTTGGCAACACTACGCTGCCAAGAAAGCTATTTCAAGTTTCCCATCTATCTTTAGACCTTAGTACTAAGTAATAAAGCCTTTATTGGGGTGTATGCGATTGTTTTGGTCTTAATTACCGTTAACGACTGTGGATCTCTAACTAATTTCATGTAGGTAATGAGACTATCAAATTAACGAGAACCTTTTGTTTTTTTAGTAGTTAAATCGTGTTTGAACTCATTATAGCATGTTCTATAAAATTCGTTACTTTTTCAACCACTGAAGTAACTTATTAAGTATATATTATAGTATAACTTTGTTGCCTTCAAAAAGGAGGTTCTCACACACAACAATAACACAAAAACATTGTGCATCGGATTGTGTTTGGGAAATTTCATTGAAATCGGTTTAGTAGTTTGGTTTTGATAATTTAACATTGCTCATTTTGAAGTCGGTTGTTTCAGTTTTATAAGCTGAAATATTATTAGTGGGTTGGTTTTAAGTCTATTTGATCATAGATAAATAGTTATAATTAAAAAAACAATCATTTTTAACAGATTTTAAAAAGGAGGAGGTTATCAACTCGTTTTTTTAATGTATGTAAACGAATTACTCCGTTAGTCAGTCAGTTAGACACAATTTTTGTGTTTCTTGAATTGGTGTATAGAGAAAGCTCCTAAGTTGGTCCCATAATTATTTTATAAGCATTGCTTTGAATACTTTTTGAATAATGTCTACAAATAAAAACATTTTCATTTTACCTACACGTTTTTCTATTATAATCGCGAACGAAGTCGCGGGTACAGCTAGTATTACCTAAAAAAAGTCCACAATATTCATAAATGCAGGGCTTTTCATTATTTAAAACGTTGGTTCGTTACACGTAACAAAATATCTAAAATTAGATTAGCAAAAAGACTGAAATGTAATGTGAAAAATGTTAAGCGTACGGATTTCGGCCACTGCGGCTTGCCAACTCGCCAGCCCACAAAAAACTCCCCAAAAGCGGGGTACTTTTGCCAAAAGCGGACAAAACCAGTTAGCATCCTGATTTCAGACCGGAGTTTGCGGTCACGGGCGAAAACACGAACTTCCTACATTGGAAAATAATAAATGCGGGCGGTATTTTATTTCGTTTCGCAAAGAATTTAATCTGAAGCTTTATTTGCAATTTTTATGATTTTATTGCTTGTTGATTTGTTTCGTTATGTACTTTAATTAATTTTGTTGCTGGTCACACTAAATTTTAACTTAACATTGTTTAAGCGAAAGCAATTCTGTCACCCTGTAGCTATGTTACCTTTTCACGACTAAACGGTTGAGTGGAGACCATGCACCGGCAAGCGCAGCGTAGGAATACCAGCCACAAGATGGACAGAGGACCTCATATAAGTGGCGGGAAGACGCTGGATGCAAGCCGCGCGCAATTGGTATTTTTGGAAATCCATGAATAATGTCTAACTAGACTTACCGCGTAGTATATTATATTATAGTTTTGGCAATCTAAACCAAATTAAATTAAAAAAACACAACAATCTCAATGTTACACAGATTTTACTTTTGTAACACAATTAAGTTCTACACAAATTTGGGCAGAGATTCGACTACACAATTTTTAGAAAAATATGTCGGACGATGTAGGTAGTATCGACGATAGCTCGCGGCAAAAAACTGTCTCGACCGTGCGCAGGCACCGCCTTATATAGTCTGCGCCGGCATGTACTTGTCAGTCTCACAACACGGCCTCTCCTGACAGGAGACCGTCCTCGGGCTCCCTTATGTCTGGAAGTCGGTGTCTGGAAACGGCATCGACTCTCCTATCGCCGAGTGGAGGGCTGATAACTCGGAACTGGATGGCTCACGGGATACACTCGTATCCGACACGCTGAGCGTTGACTGCAATTAAGGTCCATCAGTAGCCGAAGAGGATTCTTCCTCTTCCAGATCTGTAGGGTAACAAACAGATCTGTATATTTGAACAAACACACAAGAAGGATGAGAGCTAAAAAACGAAAGTGAAAAACTCAACGTGGAGTCTCTCCCATGTGAACTCAAGTGAGACCCAACGCGAAGCCTTTCCCATCTGAAAAAGCAAAATAGCGGAAAAAGGTAACACACAGAATTAATAGGTCTCACGACGAGCGTGATTCTCGTCATGAAACGTTACTCAACCAAAAGCATTAATAGACACAAGTCATGTACTACTTGAAGCATAATTCAGCCAAAATAACACATAAGAGTGAGAGGCCTCGCGAAGCGTGCTGTTCACGACGCGGGGTTCCCACTCGTCACAATTACCAAATACAGGGACAGAGGCAACTACATCAGCATGTCCCCCCGCAGTAAGGACTCCCCTACGTGAGGCCTTACTACACCAACTACCAAACATAGGGACAGAGGCAACTACATCAGCATGTCCCCCGCAGTAAGGACTCCCCAACGTGAGGCCTTACTACACCGAGATCTCAGGAACAAGGACGCAACACTGTCACGTCACATGTCCCACACATCTCGCGTTATCAGAGCGCGGCGGCAGCCCGCGACGACAGCGCGCAGCGCTAGCCCGCGACGACAGCGCGCGGCGGCAGTTCACAGCTGCAGTGCGCGGTGGCAGCCCGCGAAGACAGCGCGCGGTGCCACAACCACAGTAGCAGTATGCGGTGGAAGTCCGCTACGACAGCGCGCGGTGCCAGCCCAAGAAGACAGCGTGTGCAACACCAGCGCACGACGCCAGTGTGCAGTGGCAGTCCGCGACGACAGCGCGCGGTGCCAGCCCGCAGCTGCAGCACGGTGGCAGCCCGCGAAGATAGCGCACGGCGCGGTAGCAGCGCACGGCATCAGAGCGCGGTGGCAGCTTGAGACGCCTGCGCACAGCGCACGCCTGTGGTAGTAGCGCGTGGTGGCAGGCCACGGCAGCAGCGCGTGCAACAGCAGCATGCGAAACCAGTGCGCGGGGACAGCCCGCAGCACCAGCGTGTGGTGCCAGCACGTGACAGCGTTGCGCGGCGCCAACCCATGGTGGCAGCCCACGATGACAGCGCGCGGCAGCTGCCTGCGAAGACACGCACGGCGCTAGCCCGCGAAGACAGCGCGTGCATCACAAGTGCACGACGCCAGTGTGCGGTGGCATTCCGTGACGACAGCGCGCGGTGCCAGCCCACGAAGACAGCACGGCACCAGCCCGCGGCAGCGTTGCGTGGCGCCAGCCCATGGTGGCAGCCCACGATGACAGCGCGCGGCAGCTGCCTGCGAAGACACGCACGGCGCTAGCCCGCGAAGACAGCGCGTGCAACACGAGTGCACGACGCCAGTGTGCGGTGGCAGTCCACGACGACAGCGCGCGGTGCCAGCCCACGAAGACAGCGTGTTCAACACCAGCGCATGACGCCTGTGTGCGGTGGCAGTCCGCGACGACAGCGCGCGGTGCCAACCCGCAGCTGCAGCGCGGTGGCAGCCAGCGAAGATAGCGCACGGCGCGGTAGCAGCGCACGGCATCAGAGCGCGGTGGCAGCCCGCGGGGACAGCACTCCGTGCTAGCCCGAGCCGACAGCGCTCGACGGTAGCCAGCGCTAGCAGCGCGCAACATCAGGGCGCAGCGGTAGCCCACGAAGCAAGCCCGTGGCGCCAGCCAGAGACAGTATTGCATGCCACAGCAGTGCGCGGCTTCTGCGTACAGCGGCAGTCTGCTACACCAACACGAGGCGGCACCCGGTGCCACCAGATCGCACGAACAGCACACGACAGCATCGTGCAGCGCGCGGCAGCAGTGCGCACAACAGGAGCGCGCGACGACTCCGCTCGGTCACACCTGACCCTTAAATACAAAACAAACACAAAACCAGAACAGAACCATTTTACTTTTCTATATGAGACCACTTTTAACACACGCTTTATCAGACGTGTCGGCATGGACACCCTTACTGTAACCACTACCACACCGGTATTTTATTTTTTTTGCAAAACGTGCACCTATTACAGAGGCCCGGTTGCGTATTAGAGTTAACGGTAGGAATGTTAGTAGATTGCGATTTAACCAATCTACATTCGCGACTAACATGTCCTTGTTCGTTACACCTAAAACATTTCTGTGTTGATCGATTCAACGGTCAACGATCAACGGTCTTTTCTCGCTTTGTCTGATCGGGTTCCGTATAAATTGATAGAAAAGAAACGATGTTCTCGATAGTTAAGTTCGCGTTTGCAATAAACGTTCTCAAATCATCACTTAATCCTTGCACAATTTTTACACGCAACAAAGAACGGCGCTCGTTTTGGCACGCCAGGCACACACTCTGATTATTTTTAGCAGGAGAGGAGTTTGAACCCGTAGGGTGTGATTGAGAGACTGAACTAGGCTTTACATAAATCGAAAAGAATTCTACTAGATCGTTAGGCAACATTTTGGCATTCGTAGCCGCTGCCTTAATCTGTGGATCGGTAACACCTCGTATCACGAGTACCGCCATTAAATCATCACTAAGTCCCGCACTATACGCAATCGAAGGAATGAGCGGCGAACGTAATCCGCATAAGTCGGGTAGTTATCAGTTTGTATTCATCACTTCGTATAAAATGTTTGCGATATCTTGAGTTTGCGGACACAATGGCTTAAATTCTGGCTTAAAATTGCTCCAGGAGCGGTCGCTCGTGACCCACTCATTCAACCACGTGCGTACATCGCCCTTAAGACACAATCGGAAATGTAAAAATGTTGGTTTACTTTACCGAGGTTCCAATTGAGCGAATCGCATCCCTACAATGCGATCCGTTACCGTAGGTTGTTCCAGCGTCGAGTGTTCACCCGCATCGCTTGCGGTTGGCCTTACTTAAACCATTGCTGGCTGCGCAACACAGGTGGACAACCACGGCGTTTGTGCTCGCGACCAGCGCCTTTCAGGTGAAGGCGAGGACACGCGCCCAGCCTGCATAGCTTGGCCACCACTGTGACGGCGAGGTGACGGTGTGGCCCGACGGCGAGGCGGTGTTGATGCTCTGCCACACCGCTCTGGTGAACGCGCTCGACGTTCTGCCAGACATTCTTCCAATGCTTGCATCCTGCCCAGCATTGACTCCAGGTTGCGCCTGAGGCTGTCCTTAGGAGTACGATCTCGGCACTTTTCACGTTGTCACGATTTATTTTTGTACCGACTACTAGAACGGCTTTCACGGCCCGACATGTTTTTCT
The DNA here is from genome assembly GCA_947563715.1 of Lycia hirtaria. NCBI lineage: Eukaryota > Metazoa > Arthropoda > Insecta > Lepidoptera > Geometridae > Lycia > Lycia hirtaria. The sequence goes on along the minus strand of OX387377.1, from coordinate 40,413,298 downwards.
CCTTTACAAAAATAACCGAAAAGTGAGCGAACGAGTGAGAAAACACCACGTGCGAAACGTAGGTAGGAATCCCCCTTCTGATTTTGGCAATCTAAACCAAATTAAATTAAAAAAACACAACAATCTCAATGTTACACAGATTTTACTTTTGTAACACAATTAATTTTAAAAATAATTACACAGTTCTACACAAATTTGGGCAGAGATTCGACTACACAATTTTTAGAAAAATATGTCGGACGATGTAGGTAGTATCGACGATAGCTCGCGGCAAAAAACTGTCTCGACCGTGCGCAGGCACCGCCTTATATAGTCTGCGCCGGCATGTACTTGTCAGTCTCACAACAATAGATTAATATATAATACTTAACAATAGAGTAGGTACACAATTCCAGCTTTATCAGGAATGTTAATAAAACACTATTATTATTAGCGGGATATTTACCGTGGTTCGCATTAAAACCGTGAATAAAACCGAATTAAATGACCGTAATTGAATAACCGTGATAGTTTAAAAAAGTGTTTTACGAATCTTAATATTTGTGAGAGAGTTTGTTTCTTTCTATTTTAAGATGAAAAGGTCTAATGAAATTGATTGAAAATTAAATTAATATAATCATATCTAATGCTCTACATCCACCCTACACAGTGTACGTTCCACCCTGGGTTACACCATACTAAAAAATTGTTTTTTACAGGAGATTAGATAAAACCAGAAAGATTAGTTGTTTGATATAAACGTAACTTTTAAGTCATATGTAACTCGAAAAATATTATTACAAATTTAAATTCGTGGTCATATTTTTATGATATAAAAAAGATGTGACCAAAAATAAACTATATTGTTATAGACTATGAAGCCCTGGCAAGCTAATATTTCAACAATATCCAATAAGCGCTTAATAGAACGCTTTATTGGTCTCTATTGAAGTGCCTGGCCTGCCTGCAGTGAAAACCACTGACTACATCTACACTGGCTATATGTATATTGGCTTGGCTGCATGTATTTTACAGCTACAGCCATTGTACTGTTGCCAGCCGCAGAAACTGCAATGTTCTAGTGAGCAACTCTAGAGTAAGTAAAACAGCGGTACTGCACATACTTTCTCACGAAAACGTACTCTGAACAGAGGCATCAAGTCTAATGATTTCTAAGGTTCTCGATTGTACATAATTCATAATTCTTTATTTCTTGTAAAATAGGTGTACACACATGTGGTCTTATGATAATGTAATAATTATATCTGTCCCTCTATTTTTGCTGTATTAGATTTAGCTATATTAAATATAATAAAATAAATCCATTAATATTTATTTCATTTCAACGTGCATCAAGCTTTACCTATACTTTTGGAATTCAACTCGCATTTTTTCACCCTCTTGAACATAATAAATATGATATAAATGGGTATGCAAAAGAATTCATATATCCAAACTACTATAAATTCTTTAAAATAGAGTATAATTTTATTCTATGGCAATCTTCTTCAATAAACCCATCCCGAAGAATATAATTGTCAACAAAAGCTTTTCACAGATTGTTCATGTACAAAGGAAGGATTTGACGCAATTCCCTTGTCCAGATATTTCGTTGACAAAGAAAATAGCTTAAAGTGTGTGAACATAAATGCTGTTCCAGAAATTGCAGATATAATAGAAACATTTATATTTCGCCATTGAAAAACTTTATTTGTTTGAAACTAAAATACTTAGATATTATTCTTTTGGTTAATATTTATTGTTTTCATTATTTTAGCCAAGTGATCAAACGTGAATAAGTCTGCGCGAATCAATAGCCTTAGCGGTTTTTACTGTGTGCATAAGTAGGAAATAAATAATTATTAAAAAATAATAATGATTTTAATATTAATAAATAATTATTAAAATTATTTAAATCAAGCAACTTTAAGGACAAGTATAAGCTTAGAAAATTCAAAAAGCCCGTCAGAAAAATAACGGCTGCACCGAAATCCTCTTTCAAAAAAAAACCTAGAACAAAATCGGTCCATCCGTTTGGGAATTACAATGCCTCAGACAGACATACAGATACACACGTCAAACTTATAACACCCCTCATTTTGGATCGGGGGTAAACGTGAACGGTCTTGTGAGATTTCATCGCAACATAAAATCGGCAAGAACTTTTGATATACAGCCCTCAAAGTCATTGCAAGAACCTTCAAAATGTAATGAAACGTCAAACTCGATGGTCATCATATCAATGATGCAAAAATACAATTTTTAGCAACGTCATACAAAAGTAATTTAGAAGACTTACCCCGCTTCTGCGTTTGATTTTTCTAGGTAAACTTTTGACCTCAATTTCACGCTTGTGCACTTAATTTTAGTTGGATACGATGCCTTACATGTGAAATCCTTTGTGGTTGCCCCTCTGGATAGCGTGTTATACAAAATAGAGGTATATCTCACTTAATTAACATACGTTTATATTTCGTGCCATTTGCTCCACATTAACTCGGAAGTAATAGTGGATTAATATTTACCTATTATTGGCTTTGAACCACAATAAATGATGAGTATAAGTAGCTGAGAAAATCTTTCATCAATTCATATTAAAACATATTTTTTTTTTATTTTAGCTATAGTAAATATTTTATTTACTGTACGAAGTTTTTACAATTTGATCAGAAATGTGTTTTATATGTTCTCGAGTGGATATCACAAATCGGTGAACGCAGTGTGGCGTGGGAAGACTAGCCACAAGGACATAAGATCTCATACAAGTGGCAGGAAGGTGCTGGATTCACGCCGCTTCCTACTGGTCTTTTCGGAAATCCATGGGGGCGGCCTATATACAGCAGTTGACTTCTTACAGATGAGATGATAATGATTATGAGTTTTATACCATTAATGTAGAAAAAATGTTTTACTAAATAACTATAGTTTAAAAACTGAAATAACCGATTTCAAATTGCGCAATTTTGTTTAAAAACCAAATTACCGAACTAATTTTGATGAAATTTCTATGGGACCAATCTGAAAATATGCTTACAAAAAAAAAAGAATATTTGCAGTGATATTGTGAGTGTGTCTTGTCGGGACTATCAATCGAGTTCGAGTGCCAATGATAACGCACTTTGCAGTAAAAGACAAAGATAGAGGGTAGACAGATATGTCTGCTCCTTAACCGTATCATCCATATGCATTCTTTAGTCACCCGTGAACATGCATACCATGTAACTGTGACGAAATATCGGGAGCTCTAAATTAACATGAACCACGGTAAATATCCCGTTAATAATAATAGTGATTTAATGAATGACCGAGATAGTTTAAAAAAATTACCAACATTAATATTTTATTTGTTGACAAAAAAAAAACTAAGTGAAAATGGAAATAACCCAATTTGTTTTTTAAACATTACTTATATTTTCTATTTTCTGAAGTAAATCAATTTCTTCGAAAATCTGTCCACTGTTTCAGACCGAACTCCCACCCCATACTACACCACCTCAATCAGCTATTCTTAACTATTGTTCACATCAAGGTCGATCGCATAACTAAGCGTTATTTCCATTGTTCCGGAACCGGTGTAGACGAAGCCTATCAAATATTCTGGGAGAGCTTTTAGTCTGAAATATTTATAGACGAGTCACACGGTGACCCAGAAGGTTTAGAAACGGTCTCGAAATATTTGGTGAATTACACGTGCTCATGTAAGTTTATTGGAAAGAGGTAGGTTTTATAAATTATATCGAATTGTAGGTCTCTACAAGGTTTCAGTATATCTAACTGCTCTGTGAGCAAGTAGACCTCGCTCGCTAGTAGTTCAATGAACGTTCACTGGATTAACTTGGCCGACACGAGAGAGTGATGATAGGAACATCATGTATTCTTAGTAGCGTGTATGCTCATATTTTATCTCTAAACAATTCATTTTGTCGAATCTCCGCAATAGCTTCACGAACTTATTTCATCTTGTTCCATTACAAGACTAACAAAAAAACAGCTTTATCATTTCTCGTTGAAACGACAAAAATCGATACTCAATAAGTTTGGGCCACTGGTTGCAGGAATTGACCAACTCTCGCATTCTCTGTTTCCTGAGTGCTACAATCTTCTTCTTTTAAGGCCAGAGTAAATAGATATCTTCTAGATCGACGAAATTCATCCTCGGGCTCACCGATGATTACCACTAAGCAAGCCAGTAGTCAATCTTTGATCTATTTCGTATAGAAAAACATCAGGTGAGTTTATTATACATAAATAAATGGTGACTAAGCAAATGAAACCATGTCCAGTATTGAACTACAAATGGATGATGATGACAGAATAATTAAATTAAAAGAAAATAAATGATGGGATAAATTTAGGTTAAAATATTTATATGAATACAGGACAGATAAATTAACAATAATTAAATATCACATATAATTTTCAGAGCACGCAAACCTATCGATGTCCATACAGAAAAGCATTCGTTTTATTACACAAAAAGCCCTACCCAAGTGAAACGTTTTCAGATATCCAGACGTAAATTCAGTATGTATCCTCATTGACTATTGAAAAATGAACTCTATTCCTGTCATATAACATATTTATTCGTTCGTAGTAATTATGATATTTACGACAGTTTGCGTTTACGAAGTCGGTCAGCAACAAAATGTAAATAAAACGGTATGCATTAATTGCTAGGTTTCACAGTTCGTTTATCGGCACTTCCTTTTTTATTGTATTAATGAAGCTGAAGGTAATAAAAGGGAAGGCTGGAAATGGAATAGACTTGCTTGTACAGCCCCAGCATTAAATTATGGCACAATTAGGTAGTGTCATCGTCTCTTCTATGGTAATTTACATGAATATAAATGGTGATTTTTGCATTTTTATACCAAAAGTTTCACATTTCTATGCAAAAAAATCATAAAATAAATATTATATTATTGAAAGAGTGCAATGTCAATTCAATTTTCGTATTATTTATGTGCATTCATAATTTTTTTAATCTTGTCAAGTTTTGCACTTGACCCTAAGCTAACCTGATCTTATACACGATTTTATCCATTATGCATAGAACGATTCGCAATTCACTGAGTTCGTTGTTTTTCTAGTGAAAATCTAGTATCGCGTATATTTTACATAATTTTATGACCTGAGGTTTCAAAGACTGCAGCGTCCGTGCTCACAGATGAGACTAGCCTATATCATCACCATCATCATCATCTCAGCAATAAGAAGTCCACTACTGGACATCCCCCATGGATTTCCAAAAAAACTTTGGAAGCGGCTTGCATACAGCGTCTTCCCGCCACTTGATGAGATCAACAGTCGATCTCGTGTATGGTCTTCCTGCGTTGAGCTTGCCGGTGTGTGATCTCTACTTGATAACTTTTCGGCCCCATCGGCCAACAGTGCTATGTGCCCTACCCACTGCCACTTCAACTTGCAAACTTTCGTACGTCTACTGATCTTTTCATTTCTAATTAGATATTGCAGATAGACACCGAAAATAGCCTTCTCCATAGCTCGTTGCATATCTTTGAGCTTCTTTAAAAGGCCCATAGCTAGTGTAACACACAGTAGTCGTAGAATTTCGACGTAAGAGACTAAGGTATATTGGACAAGAAGACGCTTTTGAGTTTCCCGAACGCTGCCCAACCGAGTTGGATTATAGCTCGAAATGGGAAATTATGCCACCTTTTTAATTTCCTCAAGATGATTTCTTTTATTGTAAGGTCAATTTTACTATTAGGATTTATATCTGTATCAATGGAAGTGTATTGCGCAAACAAATGAGCTATCAAAAATAAAATGCAAACTTCAAATTATTATCCCTGTGTGTTTAAACTATTTAACTACAGAGTGCAGGCCATTTTTTTGTGAGATTGGTAAGGCAATAGTCCATCAAACTAACCCATGACAAAACTAGTACTTGGCTTGTTTGGATCAAACACGTTGACAAAATAGACTTCTCACGTTATTGCCTATTAACGATTAAAACACACAGGTACTTACGGGCCACGAGATTTGAACCAGGAACCTGCAGTTGTAAATATGATTGTCTCCTAACCAAGATGCTGGAAATTTCATAAAACCATACTTCATGATATATTTTGAATCATTGTTAAAATCAGAAATCAAATTTGAATTTAGAAATATATTTATATGTCGCAATAAGAGTCATCGACAGTCAGCCCATAATCGTAATCCAATAAGGCGCAAAAGGGAGTATCCATCCATTGAATGCACTCGTTTAATCCTTTCAAACGGCGAAAATTTTAATTCATTTCACTGAATCTCTTCGAATAAAACCATCTTAGGTTTTTGCTATTGTTACTCATGGAATTTAAATAAATTTAACGGATATATACGTTTTGATCGCGTATACGTTACATAATTTTAAGATTAGACTTTTTAAATTATTTTCAACGTTTGTAGTCACAGGCGAGACTAGTTGATATATTTAATTTTGTCATGAAAATGTTTTTAAAAGCTATCATCATCATCATCTCAGCTAAAACAGGAAAATAACTAACAAGCTACTTGGCCTATCCAGGTCGGAACTACGACAAATGATAGGTATCAACACAGGTCACTGTGACTTAAACTACCACCTGCACAAGATTGGAGCTACAGACAGCCCCTTGTGCAGAGACTGCCTTCTAGATAACGAGACTGTAGAGCATGTGTAACTGCACTGTACTGCTACAGAACAGGCTAGATCAAGATCGGGACTTCTGGAAAAATCTCAAAGTCAAAATCAACACTGCAATGAAACACCTGACGCAAGAGTGGTGGAACAATTATGCCAGCGACCCAAAGCTGTGCTCCGTTATTTTAAGGAGCTTGGCTGGTTTGAGTAGGCTGGCGGGGGGAAATGCACAATATACTCCAAGCGGGACGTCGGTGCAGGTCTTATCACCCCCACTTCAAATTAGAATTAGAATCATCTCAGCTACAAGAAGTCCACTGCTGGACATAGGCCTTCCCATAGATTTCCAAAAAGACCGGTTGGAAGCGGCTTGCATTCAGCGTCTTCCTGCCATATGTTTGATAGTCATCTATCCACCTTGTTCACGGTCTTCCCATGCTGGGCTTGCCCGTGCGTGGTCTCCACTCGAGAATTTTTCGATCCCATGGGCTACATTAGCAATAAATACAAACAAATCGTTTACAATGCATGCAAATGTAGCTCACGGTATCCATACGTTCCTATTGATCTGTTCCGGGCGTGATTGATATCTTATTTATTAATTTGATATATATTAGGTAACAATAGGGGTAATTCCACAGATGTAAACAGAGTTTTCACACTCCAAAAGAAATGTTTAAGAGCTTTAAAAGGAGCAGACTATCTTGACTCATGCAAACCAATATTTAAGGAATACAAAGTCTTGACACTCCCATGTTTATATATTAAAAATATCTGTTTATTTGTAAAAAATAATCCGGAGTTTTTTAAGTCAAAGCAAGAAGGTTCTAAAAGAAAACTACGTATTAATATTGGTAAAACATTGGCAACTCCGTTTTGTAGACTTGCATTAACACAACAAAATGCTTATTTTATGGCCTCTGAAATATTCAACGCACTACCTGAAGAATTTAAGTCTATGACCTCCTCCAGGCTCAAGTTCAACCTGCATAAGTGGCTTCTTGATCGATGTTACTATTCTATTGACGAATATCTTAACGTGTACTGCGGAATTCCTATAGAACAGGCCAGACCATAATGACACCATTTCTATCATAGTTCACTTACTAATCAAAATAATTTTAAACTATTGTCATGATTTGAATATTTGGTGTATGTGCGGTGTTTTCAGTGTTGCGGAGTGGCAGCACTGCTATTTTCTTAATTTATATACTCTGGAGAACGGTGATCGAACAGAATGAACGCTACCCCGGATGATGGCGTGATGTTGTAATTCCGGGGAGGGGATATATCGCGGGCGGACGAGCGCGAGCGGCCCTTCGAAAAAGTAGTCGCGGCGTAACTCGGTAGTAAAAAGGCGGTCTTAGCGTCAGACCGCTCAGTGCAGTGAAATAAGTGCAGTGTTTTATGTAATAATAAAGCGTCATAAAGTTCAGACAAGGAGTTTTCTTCATACTATGCTTCACTTATTATTTGTTTGACCTTATTTAAATATTTAAATTTATTATCTGACATTTGCATGTCTCATTGAGGAAAAACATAATTGGACATTAGTAACATGTTAATTGTACACCTTATTTTATACATATGTTTCAGCAAATAAATGAAATCTGAATCTGAATCTGAATCTAACTATAGGGCTAATCACAAACCACCTGACTTGGAATCTATAATCTAATTTCTGTCATTTTGAATGTAAGCGATATGGATTCCATGCAATAACGATTGCGATAACCTATGTAACCTCTGATTACTTATAATCAATAATAATTATTATTCTATATACCTAACTGATATTAACAAGTATCAATGTTAAAGAAAATCAAAATACCCGACTGCAGAAAAGAAGTTTTTGCAGCCTAACTTACGATTTCTTTATGCTTAATACGCTGTTGAGTGTACGTTTTTTTGTGAGAAAGTATGCGTACAATCGCTGTAAAAGATTATTGCGCATTCTTTAGAAAAAAATCTAGTGAAATCACTTGTTTATTACGAAAAAGTTCGTTGGAAGTTACAAAAACACTCGTTTTTTTATATTTGTGAGAGATGTATGATTTTTATTACAAAAAATATAGCCTATGACACTCGGCAAGTGAAAACGAATCTAACGACACCTCTCACATCAAAATTAAGGCGATCATATAGAAACATACAGATATACATACATACCCACATACATACATACACTCGAAACAACCCCCCCCCCCCTATACCTACCCCTCCCTTCTCCCCTCTCCTTACCTTAAAACACAATTATAATGGTACAGTTGTCGGTGATTTTTGAAGTAGGAAATAGGTTTAATCTTTTACCCGTTCCCGCGGGAATCCCGGGATAAAAAGTGTTCCCGGGATAAATCTTATGTGTTAATACAGATTATAAACTACCTGTGTGCCAAATTTCAGCCAAACCCGTTAAGTCGTTTTACCGTGAAGAAGTAACAGACACAAACTTCGCATTTATTTTATAAGTGTAAAGTGTGATGTAATTTTATTAGCATTTCCTTATCCAAACTCCAATAAAACATATAAGTTATTTATATATTCGTAATCACTGATAAAACATATAAGTTATATATATATTCGTAATCACTGATAAAAATTCTTTATTTTGATACCACACTCGATGTATTTTGAAAACATTAATTTTTTTTTGAGATTACTTTTTGCCGCCAAAAATCCTTATTTTTTTTAATTTTTATGTACCCAGTGTCACTCTCACGACTAAGACGAATCTATTGACATCACTCACATAAAAATACGACAAGCCGTTTAGGCTCTAGGGCGTGCCAAAGAAATACACATACATACATACACTCGAAAAACATAACCCTCCTTCTTTCGTAGTCGGGTAAAAAGACAAAAGTTACACTGTCTTTCTGTCTGTCTGAACCTTTTCCCGACTAAACCGCAAAGCCGATCGTGCGGAAATTTGGCAAAATAATAGATAAGAACTTAGAGTACATTGACTATATTTTATCATCATCGTCATCACCGCTTTGCATCACGAGACAGACGAAGCCGCATTGAATAGTTATAATAAAGTATACGTGTTTAATCCTTTAAAAGTTGTTTAATCCCAATCGCTTGAAAGATTCCTGCGGCGCTCCTTCTAAAGCCCACTCTGATTACATAACTGGAAACTGCAAATAAAACTCGCCAGAGCGTGATTGGGAATGCATCGAACGCCATTGTTTTGATCCTACTTGAATTTCCACCGAGAAAGCTTTGGAACTGGGATGCTTTTAGCTGATAGCTGTTTTATTTCGTAGACATTTTTATTGAGTCAGCGTTGGAGACCAGACTGTTTGGATTTTTATCGTTGATTACAGGTTTTTGATGAACGACTTTATTTTTATTTTAGATTCTTCATAATGAATTATTACAGACTAACTGTTGAAGTCAGTGATGTAGATTTTTTTACCCGACTACGGCGAAACAAAAAGGAGGGTTATGTTTTTGACCAGTATGTGAGTATGTGTGGATGTATGTTCATCTGACTCATTACTTCTGAACTATTTATCAAAATTTTACAAATGAGATATCGTTACAAGCGTCTTCGTTGTCCGCTGGTTATAGGCTACGACGTCACATTCAATTGAATATGACGCCTTACAGGGGGCACGAAGTCAAGAACAAAAAAAATGTTTTCACCCCACTCCAACGTGTGTGTTATCATTGAACTGCAGGTTTTATTCAATCAAATAATTTTATCAATTTTTAAATGAAATTTGAAATAGAAATTTTCAAGCGTACCATTTGCGAGATATATATGTATCTCGCCAAAAGTTATGAAAACTAAATTTTACCCGAATACGGCATCGCAAAGAAGCATATTTCGTGGAATACACGTGACTTTTAAACTCCCATATAAGGTCCAAACTGAATGACTACAAATATTTCAGTGCTATTATGTCTGGTAATAAACGCTGGTCGTACACTTTCGACTTGAGGGTATATCGGATGAAAATACATTTTTGGATCCAACAATTGACCTCTCTTTCATAAAATTGGACCTATCTAGTCGGACTGTTTGTTGTAGACATAATTTACAACAATTTCGAGAAAGTCGTTTTCTATAATTATTGGTGATAATAATAATGAATTTCAAGAATTGTGTTATAGCTACAGCTACAGGGTGAAAGTTGGGGGATATTGAGTTAGTAAATTTTGTTCTCAACGCTCAACTTATGTAGGACGTAGAATACGCACGGGAGTCAAACCAACATAATTATATTCGAGTGAACCCGCATTCCACTAAAGTCGCGCTTAGCCATCCTTGGCAGAAAAGATTTTGACAAGCGTGTAATTGAATTGAATAATTGAACGTTCGCCAGAATGATTGAACGTTTGCTCGTATTGATCACTGAATTTAAAAATTGAAGGGCTTAAATAAAATAAAATAAAATAAACGGATTTATCGCGTATATTTTACATAATTATATGACCTGACATTTCGAACACTTTGCAGTGTCCGTGGTCAGGGTCACAGGTGAAACTTGTTTCACTTCAATGAGCAACAATCGCGAAAACCTTAAAAAACGTAATGAGGTTCTAAAATGAGATAAATACTTTTTCATACCCCCATCTCGGAAAGAGTATTTTTGCTCTTCGATATCTGAGTGCAAAAGCCGTTTTTATCCTATAAAGGAAAAAGTAAATTCAAATTTAGAACATCGTGTGCACTGAGCTTGTGAATTCAAAACATAATTAAACCTATTTACTTCTACGTCCATGGTGCTGAATTTATCATACAACATTTTTTTATTTGGGCCAAGCCAGGGTCTCAAGATGGCGTCTGAAGATGGTCATAGGAACTCCTAAACTAAACGAGATAAAACCGTCGAGTTTGGACTCGTTTGAATAGTCTTGACAAGCACTCTTTTTTAGTCTAGTAAATAAAATATTAATTACAAAAAATATTTAAAATCAAGCTTTTATTTAAATGCTCTAAAAGGAAGAAAATACATTTTGAATGCAATCAAACCCACCATTTTATTAAATTATAAAATTTATATTGATATAAATAAAAGCTTGTCGCGAGAACACATACATATTTTTTTTTTCTAACGAACAAACTAATTTTAATTCTAAGCAAATGATAAGAACGCGTCTAAGTCTTTTGTTGGAATTAAATTACTTAGTAGATGTTGTTTGATTGCATTCAAAATTTATTTTCTTCCTTTTAGAGCATTTAAATAAAAGCTTGTAAAAAAAAATAATTGAAGCTATATTTAATTATCTAACAATAAATAACAAATTTCTTCCTCACTTCCTTTTTGACCGATATAACCATCCCCAAACAACAAATAGTACTAGCAAAGTTTGTACTATGGGAATTGGGAACAAAATTGCTAATAAAATTCCTATATGTTTTTTTTTAATATTTAATTATAAGTTTTACATAGAAATATCCAGATACCCAACAAACATTCATGGTCGTCTATGTGGGATGGGGATCGAACCCACATTATACAATTTAGAAGGTTTAGCTGTGCTACCACAGAGCTATAAAGTCAGTCAAATAATGCTTACCATAATCATTATCATCAGCCCACTCTAGACCACTGCTGGACATAGGTTTCTCCCATTGAACGCCACCCAGCCTTCACATTGCCGTTTACTGCGACCGGGCTTGACGTATGTCGTCAACCTATTATTATTAGCGTAAATGTATTTTCTCATTGCTAAAGTAGTAGAATCAAAATATAAAGTCATGGCCCAAATAAACATTGTTTGACGGATAATTGATTTCAGATTTGGCAACAGCTGCCCGGTACTGCCACTTGTGCGTAAAGTTTTACTTCAAAGAACTAGTTCTAGATGAGTAAGACCTTTTCTCTTAAGGTGCGTTTTCAATATATATGTATATTTCTTGTACTGATTGGTTTCAGTTTTGAATTAAGAAGATATTTTTTTATCAGTACGTTTATACGGAGAACGTTGTACTAGTAGTTATTTTATGACTTAAATTGTTTTTGACTCGTCGAAAGCAATTTATGATTCTAATGAAACTAAACTAAAAAAAACAATGAGTTGCACTCCGGGAGTGCCGGCAGAAGTAAAAATAATATTGCAAAAACACTGACTCGTGAAGGATTTGAACCTCCGCCCTCCGATTGACAAATAGAAACTTATATCGGTGCTCTAACCTATGTTGCTAATGAGTGTTACGTGCATATGACGAAACAAAGCATTCGGCGCAACGAAATGACGTCATGCTGAAAAGACAAACTTGTACATACAATAATGAACTTTGAATGCAGAACGTTAGAATAGGTTTCTGACTAAAATAATGACGTCATGCTTGAAGGATAAACTTATACATACAATAATGAACTTTAAATGCAGAACGTTAGACTAGGTTTCTGACTGTCCGTCTTACGATCTGACGATCTGACGGGAGTTTATTATTTTTTACCCATCCCAAAAATGCACAACGCTGCTAAAGAAGTTTTCACTTCAAAAAAAACAGATGATAGGGGTAGATAGAATAGTTTTCTATTGCCGTAAAAATAAGTAGTTAAAAATTCATATATTAGTTTATAAAAGACACGGATCCCGGACCCTGTGAAGATTAATTTTATCAAATAAAAAAAAAACAACGGGTTGCACTCCGGGAGTGCCGGCAGAAGTGAAAACTTAAACATTAACGTTGTGCATTTTTGAATATTTTGGAATGGTTAGGGAATTATTTCGCACGAATTGCTTTATTTATCAGTATAAAAGTAATTATCATTTATGTGGTTAAATACTTAATTTCCCGTATATTTCAATAATTGATGCACTTTGTTCCATTACCATATTTTAAACACTTTATATACTTACACGAATTTAACAAGTAGCCGCGAATTAGAGACGATCGAGCCATCAGCAGTCACCATCCGTGGATGAACAAGAATATAGTAAAAGCTTGTTTTTAAAAGTTTTTTTTTTTAATATAGATACTTGTTTTATGGTTGATATTCCACAAATACCGTCGAAACGCTTTGGTTTTACTTTTTAACCTACTTCCAAAAAGAAGGAGGTTCTCAATTCAACAGTGTTTTTATTGTATGTTTGTTCAGCGATTACTCCGCCAATAATGAATTGTTTTTGATGATTCTTTTGTTTGGTAAGTAATATCTCAGAGGTGGTGTCTCTTATAAGTTTTATCAACAATGGTTTATAACAAAATAATTAAAAAAATATCATCCAAGTAAACGAATTGCGTATTCGAAGTTGTTTTTTTCAGTTTTTTAAACTATATTAAACATACCGCTAAGTTGTGGAATATGATTCCCGAATGCGTCTTTGCCATTGAATTATAATCTGATGTCCTTAAATTGCGAGAGAATCGATTTCATCTAGTCAAGTGCACTCCATCGCAGATGAGAGGCGAATTTGTTTATTTAGTTATGAGAAATATTTAAAAACAAGCTTTTCTTCGATATCTTTTAAATTGACTGAGGAATTGGAAAACATATGTTTTTAGGGTTCCGTGCCACAAAAGGAAAAAAACGGAACCCTTATAGGATCACTTTGTTGTCCGTCTGTCAGTCCGTCCGGGTGTCTAGACCTGTATCTCGGAAAAGCGTGAAGGTATCGTGTTAAAATTAAAACTTTACACACAGAGCCATGGTCTTTTGCTGCATAAAGAAAATCAAATTTCTCAGTTTTTGTAAAAAAAGTTACAGCCGAATATGTCGTAAAAAACGCACATTTCGACACTCACAAGGGAATCAAAACCTAACCAAAATGAGGGTCCTAATTTTAAAGTGAATTAACCGTACCCTAAGAAAGATCTTCATTAGCACAAGCTAGGATATTAATTATTTTTCGATGTATACTTTTCGGTTTAAGTATATTTTCGGTTTGAAGGAAAATATAAAAATATATAATTTCCCCTATTATCTACTAGTATGTAAAGAACTCTCGGAGGTCCGGTTTTTTATAATTCCATCGGCAGTATAAATGATATCTGATTAAAACTTTTTTTTAAATGTTTCTCCTATCTAAATAAACAAAATTAAACAAATTACCCTCTAACCTTTCCAATTTCCTTTATCAATGATTTTATATCTTTAAAAATGTTGTTATGCGCAATAGAGATAGCTGCGCGCTTTAATCTTGATATTAAGATGAGATGAGTTAGCGGTCAAGTGCAAGTCTGTTTGTGATTTTATAAAATCGACTTCCTAAAATGAGGAGATTCTCAATTCGACTGTATGTTTTAATGTAATGTAATTATTTATTATTATTGATTTTAATGTTTTTTTTTGTTTGGTAGGCTATACTTCGGAGTTGGTCCCGTACAAATTTTATCAAAATCATCAGCATTTTCGAAGTCGGTGTTGTCAGTGCATCTCGGACCGGGCCTCCATAAATTCGCTACCTTGTTTCGATCTTTTCTTTGTTTATTGAAAAAATCTACTCGACATGTTTGTTCCAAAATAATATTCTCTGAAAAGTGGTGAAGCCCGATTTTCGCAACATCA
Source organism: Lycia hirtaria (assembly GCA_947563715.1). Taxonomy (NCBI): domain Eukaryota; kingdom Metazoa; phylum Arthropoda; class Insecta; order Lepidoptera; family Geometridae; genus Lycia; species Lycia hirtaria. The sequence continues at coordinate 40,398,214 of OX387377.1, read as the reverse complement.
TGTTCTATGTAATTCTCTCTTATCTTTGTTTGGGGAATGTTTTCGCAGACTTATAAACAGTTGTAAGCTTGACAAGATTGCTTATGCGTATCATAACTTATATATAAAAATAGTGTAATAGAATTATAGAAATCAATATTCAATTTGTATTTCATTGTTTTTTTTTGAATTTCGTACCGTACCTTGTGTTATTTTAGTAAATATCTTCAAAAACACGTTACGTTATTTAAGTAATTCAATAATACACTAAAATTTTAGTATTTTTTTAAACTATAAAACAATTTAAAATCAAATTATCACTAAAAACAACTTAATCAAAATTGGTTACTCTGTTTGGGAGTTGCTATACACACTTAAAAATTAATATCCCTCTGATAGTGTCGGATGCTATAAATAAATAAAATTTATAGCTAAATGGCTTAATAAACTTTAGCTTTATAGTTAAGTCGTAAACTATTGTATGCAATACAGTATGCACAATATGCACATAGCTGTGTAAGCTAATAAATATGGACCAGCCAACAAGCCGACAGCTTTGTACCGTGTCAATACGGCTTTACTTACGTAACCGCCATCAAGAATCGATGGTTTTAGTACTTTCACTGACAGAGAATAAGTTCTTACTACTGTAATTTCTTTATTTACAGGGTCTGTCAAATCCATTTAATATCTACCAATTTTAGCCCAGAGGTAGTAGATATAAATTTAAGAAAGCCAAATAGATATTTTTAGATTTATTATAAGATTTAGGTTTGCTTTTCCTACAGTTTAAAAAACGAGATAAAAGTCAAAGTAAGCCAATTTAGAATTGCAATTAATAAGATTTTATATATGTTTCTATATGTTTGTTGAAGTGGCAGTGGGCAGGGCACATAGCACGTAGAACTGATGGCCGATGGGGCCGAAAGGTTCTCGAGTGGAGACCACGTACCGGCAAGCGCAGCGTAGGAAGACCAGCCACGAGATGGACAGACGACCTCATACAAGTGGCGGGAAGACGCTGGATGCAAGCCGCTTCCAATCGGTCTTTTTGGAAATCCATGGGGGAGGCCTATGTCCAGCAGTGGACTTATTATGGCTGAGATGATGATGATGATATGTTTCAGTTTCAGTTTAACTTTATTTCAACTAGGTATTAAAGAATACAATTTTGGAACATCAAATATTACCAGCTTATTTACCATCAGCCAAAACAGTCTAGTAATTATTAGAATCTAGCTATGATTACAATGAAAAACACATATAAACAAAATAAACGTAGACATAACTTAAGGTTATGTGTTGTCCGGTAGCAAATAGAGAAAGAAAAACTAGCAAACATATAATTTGGTAGTTTATCAATATTCGCATAACATAACAAATAAAATAATATAAATTATATTGTATTAAAATAAATTTGTATAATATAAATAATTGTAAAAGAATATAATAAAATAAAGAATTAAAATAAAATGTCAAAAGTGAAATGAGTTAAATCTTGTATCTTGATCGTAATTAATCTCATAAAAATAAAAGTAGCTCTGTCTATCTGTATATCTATGACCTTATTACGATGAAACTGTTGAATAGATTGTTATAAAATTTGGAATAAATATAACTGGGAACATGTAGACTGAAATAGTAAAATACATTTTATTATCATCATTATCACCGTTCACCATCGTTTCTTATCAGTAGTGCTAGAAATATTTTGTAATTTAAAATGTTGATCTTTTATTTTTTTTAGATCAGCACCGATATTTCTGAACTGTGTTTTTGCTTAGCTTTTTTTCTTTTACTTTCTTCTTTTTAGTCATTATCACTCTTAGCTGAGTGTCGTGGTCATCGTTTTGGGTGATGACTCCCTTCACAATTTCACATTCCTTGCATAATTGTGCTCGGTTATGGGACCGTAAAGTGCAGCCTTTACTTAGTCGGTGCAACGTAATAGCCATCTATCGCATGGCACCGATCTTACACTACACCACCAGGCCACATCCACAGATCTGATGTATTACTTCGGCGCACAAAATGTCCAAAAATGTGATTGACAAAAGACGCTGCTTAATGCCAATTTTATGCAGAATAAAATAGTATACTAGAATAAAATAGTATGGTCTGAATTCAGTCCATAATATCTTCAGCATTCTTCGCCAGCACCACATATCCAGAGCGTCTATTTTCCTTTTCTTTTATTATCTTTACCTATTTACTTCAAATTACTCCAAGATGTGGTACTGTCTTAATTACAGTAAGTTGGAGTCGAGTCGTCGACGTGCCGTATTCCGTATTCGTGCCGAATAATTAATCGGTCAAACGTCGTGTCTCGGCCCAGTTAGGAAATTGATCGCATAACCTTCTTTTGTTCGTACGCTCTTAAGAATGCATAAGGTAACATAATTAAGCTTAGCTTTGTCCTTCACTGTCTTGGTTTTCAATTTAAATAAATAAAATAAATTAAGTAAGAATGTGATGTTGGTTTTCAATTGAAATATTTCATGTATATATTGCCTCATACAGCCTAAACAGCTTGTCCGATTTTGAAGTGCGTGGCGTTATTAGATTGGTCTTCAACTTTTAAGTGTTTTAGGCTATGTATTTTGTAATAAAAATGATACAACTCTCACATAATAAATAAATGAGCTTCCTTGTAACCTTCAACGATATGTTACAATATACCTGCAAAGTTTCCGGCAGCCTAGTTGGGAGACCGTCTGACTTGCGATCGGCAGGTCCTGGGTTCGAATCCCACGGCACGCACCTCTTCTTTCCGGCAATCAACAATGCGCACATAAGCATTGTTGATTGCCGGCAACTTCAAACGGTGAAGGAAAACATCGTGAGGAAACCTACATGTCTGAGAGTTCTCAATGATCTTGAAGATGTGTGAAGTCTGCCAACCCGCACTTGGCCAGCGTGGCAGACTATGGCCTAACTTTTCTCACAATGAGAAGATGGCCCGCCCCCAGCGGTGGGACAAATTGTATAAACAGGGCTGATAAAAAAAATACCTGCAAAGGTCGCAGTGACTCGCCAGGGCTGGTAAAACCCATTTGGTCCCCTAAATTTCGACCCTTAGACGAGATTATTTTTAACAAATAAGTGATTTACAAAGATATTAAAAAGAATGTTCATTTAAATTAACTATACAGAAGTCTCTTAACATACTTTATGCAAAAACGTACACTCGACTCCATACTTACCATGCGAGTAGCATTACGAAAGTCGCTCTGATGCAGTCGGGTATTTTAAAGTAAGTAATTGTTTTGTGTGGACGGTCGGACGTTGCGGTCTGCAATGGACCGTGCTTACATGCCTATATATAAGAAATGGATCCACCCGCTAATCATAAGAACACCCCGATTTTATTACGTGTAAGTCCATTCTCATGGTTTGCAGTTCAATAAATAAATTTATAATTAACTTTGAGCGTTTCGACATAATTTCTGTTCGTATTTCGGTTTGGTTAGGTTAACTTTTTGTAAGTAGTGAAATCTACTATTGAATAAGTAGTTTAATGATTTTAACTTAGTCCCATTTTAATATATATAGGTAAAAAACTTTACATATTATTTCCGATACTTCTGAAGTCAATTGTGGTAATCATTCTAATAGTAGTATAGTATATCTGATAATCGGTATGTTTTCCTATAATACTGATTGCTTTAACATTAGTTAATGCTATGTTGTTTATGCTTTTACGATTGTGACCTTGGAACACAGCCTTTGACTTCGAGAATGAATTTATTTCCTTGATTTTATAAACTAATGAGTTTCTGAATAAATGAAAATGAGTAAAATAATAAATTTGAATAAGAATCAATTAACCTGACTCCAAAACACTTCACAATATTTTCCAATTAAAAACAACAAAAGAAATTGAAATTATGCGAGTTTTATTATTTTATTTTAAAGTTAATTCATTTAATTTTAATAATGTAAACGAAAATTTGTAATAATAGGTGAAGAAAGTGCTGTAAGAGGTTGATTTTTGTTTTCAAAGTAGGTTATGAATGATAAATTTGAATTTGAAAAACTGTTTTTTTTTTTTTTAACTGTTAATTAAAAAATTGCTTAAACATAACATCACAACTACTTTAATTATTTTTATAAAAGCAATACTATAATAATATTTAGTGATAAAATAGTTACAAAGATAATAATAATGTAATGCAGTCTAGTCCTACTATAGGGTTTAACTACCTCTATACCCCACATAGTGATTTGGTCAGCCGTTCAGTCATAAGAAAGAAACTTAGTTTTAGTCTTTAGCTTTAAGTTATGTAAATATTTAAGTTTTTGTCACAATAAAAACATTGTCTATTGTCTATTGTTATTGTCTACATACAAAGAAAGAGAATTACTTTTTCTTATACATATAGGAAGTCGGATCCTACCCAAATAATTCCTTATTCACACACCACAAGTATAAATCCACTACCAAAATAACTTCATACCCAAATCTCCAAGAAAATAAACACCAAATCTCATGTAAAGGTAATAAAAATGAAGATAATCCGCATCCATTTTTCATTTCCTCCCAAAAAGGTAATAAAGCAATTCCCCGAGGGAAACTAGTAAATTCACCCTATTCATTTTAGAAAACATCGTGAACTTGGAGCAGTAAATTTTCCTTCGATCATTTATCATGACCTGGTAACTCGGTAGACCTTCGTATCGATAGGTTTTTTTGACGAGGTGTTTATTAATTTCCCATTTCTTATTTCATTTCTCTCGTATGTGAATACTTTTTTATCTTTGGTACGCCTTATACAGCTTAATTGGTTCAAGAGAGTACCTATAATTAATGAGATTTTATTCATAAGATTTTTCATAAATAAATGCAAGAGATAGAGATAATAATTATAATTTCAAAGCAGTGTTTTCGACAAAAACTAAAATCATCATTGAAAGAAAAACTATATTTTGCAGTCGGGTGTTTTTGTTTTCTTTTATTAATATTGTATTAGTAAGAACAGACAAAAATTACATATGACAATACCTACAGTTGAGCTATATTATTAAATACAGTCAATTATGAGAAAAGCGCTAAATAACCAATGATGCAAAAGGTATTCCTAAATTTCTAAATAAGTAGGTAAGTATTTTTACTATTTTATTAACATTTTCGTACAATAATAAATAACATGTGTTTAAAAAATCCATTAAAATGTATTAAATACATTTTATTGTATTTTTTCTAAGCACTATAATAATAAATACCACAACATTCATATTTAAAAGTTAGTGAACAAATACAATGAATCTAAAATAATCAAATAGTAAAGTTCATGTAGACCATGCTGTCACAAATTCAAAAATATTGTCTAAAAGAGCTCATTCTCTTGGCTATTCAGCTTCGACAAACCTCAAAATTTGCAAGAAATTCACAGTTTGAAGAAAAATAACTAAAGTTAAACTTCTAAAATATTATAAGTATAAGCTAGTCGCTAGTTATTCGCATTACAAGTACTTAAATAAGCCATGCGCTTCATATGGTATTAAACTTGTCATTAATTATTTTAATTATATAATATCTGACAACAATACAATTAAATTAGATGAATTTAATTGTATCAAAAACAATGAATTCACACTGCAACGTGAATGTGTTTTAATTCATGCCAAAATCGTAAACAACTAGTTAACACAAAATGGGCTCTTAAACATGTAAATTCATACCGAAAGCCTCGAACAGCGCTAAATATAATATCAAAAGCGTCTACTTTGTAAAACATACTTAGGTTTACCTGTGACATTTGATCCCGTGGTCCTGAACAGGCCTAAAACAGAATTTAAAGATACTTTGTATAATGATATTGTGATCGATATTTAATTTCGTTTCTGTTACGGGCAAGGGCATTAACATAGTAAAAGCGTTCGTGAAAATGCTGAAGAGAAGTTCAACTTGTAGAGTGATTTTTGGTAATGTGAAAACCATAATCTAATCGATGATTCAATTCATGTTGCTTTCAGTTACGGATATTATTAATCATTAATAGTAATAAATAGTAATAACAATAGTAATAATAAATAAATAAATCATTAATAATTATAGGTAGCGTGAGATATTTTAATAAAGTTATGAACACGAAACATTCGCTCGGAAAATGACGATTGAGTGAGAGAGAGAGAGAGAGAGAGAGATAGAAAGAGAGAGAGATAGAGAGAGAGAGAGAGAATAAAATGCAACCAGTGAATATTTCCTGCAATTAGCTCTATTTTTTTTTTGAGCCAAAAATTTATATTTTTATTAAAATACTATAAACTGTTAGCAAATTTTAATGTGATTGTGTAGTCAGGTTCGATCCACAACAAGGTGATTTATTAAATGATGGTTACAAATAGCTTTATATAAATAATATTTATGTTTTGAATTCATAAAGAGATTTAAATAAATCTCATTCGTAGAAATCTAATTCATAAGTATCTTTAAGAGTCCGTAGTTTGACCATCGTCCATCTCGCTTTCGCATACGCACAGTTTTAAAGATATAAACTAAAAAACAACATCATATAAATTCGATAAAAATTTCAATTAGATCCAAGTTATTTTTAGAAATGATTAAAGTAAAAATAATTTTTATGTCTGAAAATTTACTTGGATCAAATTGAAATTTATGTCGAATATTTGTGATGGTGTTTTCTAGTTTTACAATCGATGATTTTTTTATAAGTTCATTCAATCATTTTATATCTTCAAAAATGTGGGTATGCGCAAGCGAGACGGACGATGGTCGAACTACGGACTCTTGAGCCTAGTAGCATACTCCTGCTACTGATCACATGGGAAGCAAAATTTATGGAATCAAAATGATTCATTTAAGTACTTATTTATAATAATATCGGAGAATAAGATATTTCACTTAATCAATAAAAATTACTTCTGTGCATATTAACTCAAAATAAGATTGATTTATTGTTTGATTATGTACAGAAACAATTTATTAAGATGAGTCCTGGTAATAAAACCATTTTTTATAATAATTTTATTTTAAGAATACTTGCTTGAATAATTCAATTTCCTTATATGTGTTTGTTGACTATATTACCTCCATTAATACAAAGACGGAAACATAAAACAAGTAACTTTCCTCGATAGAAAAAAAATCAGAAGTCACCTCTAAAAATAACATTTTATGAATTTTATGTCGTAGTCATGTACTCTCTGTTACATTAAAATAATGAAGAATGTAGATAATATCTTATTAAACATAAATACAGAGTCAGTTTTTAAAGAAACGTAAAAACGAATTTATAATTAATTTTTATTTGGTATGGCGCTTATGTTATTTTTTTGGAGCAGGTTACATGTTTCCTCTCTCTATCTATTTACGTTGCTATCGCTTAGTTCTATCCTTCTCAACCATTTACCCAGTTCGCCCGTGAACATCGTGCGCGACGGTTCTGTGTCGGTTGACGCTTGACGAGCTTTACGAATTACGTATTATTTACTTCTTTTATTCAGTTTTTAGGCCATATTGATTTCGGATAGTTTTATTTATTCGAGACTGTGGAGTCGCAACCATAACTAAAAGTTTTAAAGTGTTGAAACTTGAAAAGGTAAAGTTGTTATTTTGTACTACTGTTATAATCAAAAGTATACTGCATTTTGAAATAATTTGTTTTAACCGACTAATAAAAGGGAAGTTTTCGCACTTTTTTTATTTGGCGATAATTCGTTGGTTGAAAATCAATTAAGTATTAATAAGCGCTTCGGCCGCGTACATAACTATTGTTCTGTAACTAGTTACGTACGAAACATAATTATACTAGTATCGTACGAAGAAGTTTTTTCCTTATACGTAATCACGGCGTTTGTTACGTAACTGGTTACGTAGTAAACGTAATTATTCTTTGTACGAAACTAGACGTTTCGATAAAATATGTCCTTCTGTATTTGTAACCTCTTTGCTTCACTAGTACATACACAAGAACATACAACCGATTACACATTTTTTAGTTTTTATATAAAATTATTTTTACGTCCTTGCAATAAAAAGCTCGCCACATATATCAAAGTGACAGCTATTACCTGTCAAGCTATCAGTTTGACAGCTGTCAAACTCGAGACGGCTACATCTTGGATACTATAGATCTTAGACTATTAGTTTCTTTACAAAAGTGATAGATCTCGTCGAGAACTTCATTTCTTATGACAGCTGTCAAACTTGACACGGCTATATCTCGAAAACTATTGATTCTAGACTATTAGTTTCTTTACAAAAGTGATAGACCTCGTCGAGAACTTCATTTCTTATGACAGCTGTCAAACTTGACACGGCTATATCTTGGAAACTATCGATCTTAGACTATTAGTTTCTTTACAAAATTGATAGATCTCGTCAAGAACTTCATTTCTAATGACAGCTGTCAAACTTTACACGGCTACATCTCGGAAACCAACAGCATATCAAGCGTAACGAAATCGTAAGTTAGACTGCAAAAACTGATTTTCTGCAGTAGGGTATTTTTTAACATAGATACTTGTTTACATGGTTATACTTACACGGGAACAATTATAACTTGTAAAGCCTACTTAGCCGTGATAGTTTTATTTTAATTTAATCATTATATTATACTAGTATGTTTTTTTAAGTTAAGCTTTAGACACGTAACTCTAACAATAAATAATCACTTCAAAGCTTAATATTTAGCTTAAATAGCTCAACTTATTAGGATGATATTTTGGTATTCTATAGTTTATACCTAACCTAGATAGACGCATAGGCTAGCCTAATGAGTACGAGTTCCCTTCGAATGCAACTGTGCGCAAAAGTTTAATTTCAAAATACAACATACTTTCCGGTCCTTTTACCATATTACCAAATACTAATTTTTTTAAATATATAATATGAGAGAAAAAAACCGCTAACGGGAGTCGAACCCGCGACCTCCATCAAACCGTGTTGCTCTTTTACCAACTGAGCTATCGCGGTCTAACCGCTCGCTTCGAAATTCTCTCTCTCATACTACCATGTATAATTTTACGTCTTATAGGACGGTAGGAAACATCTGATTATCATAGCTTTGGTACCCGACAAATCTAATTTTTCAATTAGAATGTTTGTCTTGTAATAATTCCTTATAATAAAGTTATTAGTATAATTTTTATTTAACATGAAACATGTTGGTAAAAGAGCAATGACACGATTTGTCAGAGGTCGCGGGTTCGTATCCCGCTCGCGGATAAAAAAAATCTCTCATATTATTTATTTAAAAATGTATCAATAACCCAACATGTGTTTCATGTTATATAAAAATTATACTAATTACCAAATACTTAAAAAAAAATAAGATTGTTAATTTTGTGAGTAACGAATAAAGAAGATAAATATTTAATAAAATAATCACAATTCCACACATATAATAAAATAAACATAAGCGTAAATCTACTCCACTACTTCTCTGTTCTAAATCGCTACTTCCTTGCGCGCGGATTTCAAATTTTGTTGTACGTAATGCGCTCGCTTGCATATTAGACCCCGCCCACTTTTTATCATTTTCGCAACGAGGTATCGTCTTAAGTGAAACATCATATTTTCCGATGTCATTACAAATAAATAATTTTGATTTCGTAAATTTTGCTTCCCATGTCATCAGTAGTATAGTCTAGTAAAAATAAGATTTGTGACAATTTGAAAGATAACTAAGTATACTGTTATTTAAATGAATGTACCGGTGTTTTGAAATACATTTGACACAATTTCATAATTTCATATAAAAGCTAATTTTATCTTTACACGCTCAAACGGCTGAACCGATCGCTATGAAAATTAGTATAGAGGTAGTTTTGGACCTGAAGACGGACATGAGCTACTTATCATCATCATAATCATCACCGTTTTTCATAACTACGCGAGTGAAACAGCGGAACGCAGCTAGTCTATAAATCAGGGATTATTGTTGATCTATGATTTTTAGTTATTTTCCTATCATCATTTCAAAGAATCCCCCCAGTTGCAAATATTGTGATCTGCTCTATATAAACGGATTTATTTTTACTAGACTTGTATGAGTCGGCACCTAGGCTTGAAGTATGCTCAATGAAATGGATTAGATTTCACCCCGTATATTATTTCCCCTGATGTAGCATAATATTAAACGTACTATAAATCTTTTGTGACTAAACGTTGAAAACAGTAGATCTAACATTTAAGAGAAACTAGCAAAATAATTATCTGAACATACTGTTAGACAGGTTAGTCCATACTGTTCTGGGGCTAAAACTAAAATAAAGAGAAGTAACCACCAGCTCAAGATTCTTTTTGAGTAGTTATAGAGTCAGTTAAATATGCCTATTAAAAAAACAAAGTTATAACAGCTTTTAAAGCTATGTCACTGCTTATTAACATTAAATTTAAATGATCCAAGGTTCCAGGTAACATAACTTCAAACTAACTATTTTCATTTAAATAAGGAAAACTTTATTCTGCTTGGAACAATAAATAAAAATCAAACTCTATTCAACCTTTCTAGCAGTGTACAGCTACAATATTTTTACTGAATATCAGGATCATATTTGACTTCGTTACGTCCATTCGCTACTTAAAACGAAAAGAAAAATGTACATTTTTCTTGCATTTTCAGTCAGTTCAGTTTCATGAGTCATTTTAAACGAGATACAAAGTTTATTTTGCGGTCAATTTTATCTGGTATCAAAGTATTCGTTGAGTAATTACGACAGAGTCAACTTTTTAATAAGTTTGTCAGACATGACTTCTAAATTCGTTAAAGAAATGAGCATAAGCAGTGACAATTTTTCTTGCATATCGAACTTTGGGATTTATTATTTTTAACACTACGAATGAAATAATTATGTAACAAGTATCAATGTTAAGAAAAACAAAATACCCGACTGCAGAATAGAGGTTTTTGCAGCCTAACTTATGATTTTCTTAATTTTGATGTACCCAGTGTCACTCTCATAACTAAGACGAATCTATTGACACCACTCACATCAAAATCGGTCAAGCCGTTTAGGCTCTAGGGCGTGTCAAAAAAATATACATACATACACTCGAAAAACATAACCCTCCGTCTTACGCAGTCGGGTAAAAATGGAGGGTTCATTTCTCTTTTCAGATACATTTAATTAGGGCTTTTCTACTGGCTATTCGATCGTCGATCGATTACCATCTGTTTAGAAAGTGAGACAAAATTGTAAAGAATTGTAAATGAGAAAGGGCTTGTCCATTATGACATAAATAGTCGTAAAAGAACAATTAAACTTTAATCAATTCCTAACATACCATAAAATTACAGGTACCTAACTACTTCTGTGGCAAAATACTTGAACAATAGAGAGTAACTTGTATTGTGGGATTAAAGCTATAAGTGTTTTGCTCCAGCGCACGGGCGTATTGCCAACATTTCACAATAGGTGCACAGATTTCCCTCATAACCCTATACGTACATATATTTACACATATGCTTGTCGCTACCCGTTGGCTGTGAATTGAGAACATTGTTGTTGAAGTTATGGACTTCTACATGCCTATCCAAATTGAAACTTGGATTTTAGCTATTGGAAATCAAGGGCTTATTTGAAATCAAGAAGTAAACAATTTCTTCTCAGGATGTGTTTACCAGCGGAGATCACACACTGGTAAACGCACCTTGGGAAGACCAGCCACGAAATGGACAGATGACCTCATACAAGTGGCGGGAAGACGTTGGATGTAAGCCGCTTCCAATCGGTCTTTTTGGAAATCCATAGCGTATATCCAGCAGTGGACTTCTTATGGCCGAGATGATGATGATGACGAAGAGCTAACTAAACATATAGGCACCTATCTGGGCAAATAAAGCATAAACGACAAGTCCACTACGATTACATACAGTTGTTCTTAAGCAACAGGGTCGTATAACATTAGATACATTTGCTGCTCTATGTATGAAAAGTGTTTTAAGTTTTTGTATTTCACGTCTAATAAATCGATGAACGCCGGCTGCACGCACGAAAAAGTATGACTCATTGTCCCGTTACGTTCCGGTGGCTGAGGAAGCGGGCGGGTGTGCGCCGCGCCCGACCGTCGAGTGTCGTAGAGTGAGATGAGATGATGATGATGAAGCGACGACGCGTCGTCGCTTCATCTCACTCTAGCTCATTTCATCAACAATCCTCGGAGCTCGCGCGCGGACGATATGTTGTTGTGACATCGTCCATAAACCGACTTTACAGACAACCAATTTTTTTTCGTCGCTAGAACTTTAAACATTCCTTTGTGGAGTATCATACGAAAGAGTTTCATTAGCAGAAGCTAAGACAGTTTATTTATTGTATATTTTTCGGTTTATGAAGGAAAATATATAATTTCCTCCTTTTATCTACTAGTTTGTACGAAACCCTCGGTGGGCGAGTCTGACTCGTACTTGTCCGGTTTTTTAACTAGTTCAGGCATTTCGTGGCATAATTTATGTGCCATCGTGCAATTAAGTCAATGTTGTTGCATTCAATGTTTATGTGTAAACTGTATTTTATGTAATAAGTAATATGTATAAAATAATACTGTGATCTAAGTAAATTTCTGTTGATCCAATGATAAATGGTCCCAAATATCAAAGATTTACGATCACAAAAAAGGTATTTCTCTTACGGCTTAGTACTTGTTTGATATTAAGGCCACGTAAGTATCAAAATTTAAGTTTATTTTCGACATAAGAAATATCTATAATAAAATGTTTCCAAGATGTTTGGGATGAATCAATATTAATTTATTGATTATTATTTTAACCAATATTTATTTCGAATTTCTTTGCGGCTTTTATGGAAAGTAACACACTCAAAATTAAATGTTGCCTTTATGTGTTTCTATTTTTATCTTTATAAAAATACGAAACCCTAAAAAACAATATAAAAAAAAACATACTTGTTCATTATAAATTTTTGATACCATTTTACTAGCTATCATTATAGCAGCTCATTGTTAAATAATATGTTTTTTTTTTTTTTCAACGTAAGGCAAAGATCTCTCTTTCTTCATTCTAGTTCTACCGAATTTTGCAATGTAGCATACGACCACGGTTATCCTCTGAACACTACTATGAATATAAATAATCTTTTATTTAATAAAAAAAAAACAACCTTTACTTTTAGAATAAAAGTTTTAAAAGTTTTATTCTAAGTAATATGGGGTCCAAGTGCGTGGCAGCTTTATAATGAAATTGCTATGCGACTGATAGAGAGAACAAATGACCAAAGGGCTGGCGCTTACCTCGGTCAGCGGATTAGCATTGCTATCCAACGAGGCAATGTCGCCAGCCTTTTGGGAACGTTGCCTTGGGACTGTGACCTGAGTTCTGTTTTTTATCTGTAATATGTTTTTTTATTTATAATAATATCTTTAGTTATTTAGGTCATTTATAGAAATAAATTTACTAAATATATTATACTAAATAAACTTAAAGTAATAAAACATTATTATTCTAAGTAATAAAATAAAATACTTATTGTGATTTTGTGATTTTTCAGTACCTAATCGGGTTTTAGTTTTTGAACTTTGAGAATAAAGGACCATGAAGCTGTTTGATTCCACATTTGACAACAGTTGGAGGGCTAGATAGAAGGGAGAGGATTAGCAGGGTTAGATATCCAAACTGTTGGCTTGCAGTGACGAGAGGTCAGCGCATCGCCTACTACCCACATAAACCATTCATTCATAGCAATTTTCCCTAAAGTTCGCTAACTGACTTTTAAAGTTTGCCCGGAAAGAGAAGCAGTTGTTACATGCTATGTTTTTTTCTTTTTCTTAACATGTCTCTCGACTGCACAAAGGTTATCTTTTTGATAATTTTAAGCATTTTTATGAAAATTAATAATTAACTAGTATAAGCTAAAAAAAAACTCAAAACCCCCCAAAAACGATTGAACCGATTTTGATTAAACATAGCTAATAACACTCCCGACTAATTCACCTTTCAAAAAAAAAAAACAAACAAAATCGGTTCATCCGTTCGGGAGCTACGATGCCAGAGACAGACACACACACAGACATGCCAAACTTATAACATCCCGTCGTTTTTGCATCAGGGATTAAAAATAAGCGTTTTTAGTAGACGCTGGCGCCTTAAACAAACAATCGGGTCTCAGAACGTGCCACAACCTAGAGAACTAACAATTTCGTCTCAAACTTTATCAACATGCTGCAATAAAACATGTTACGCCCCAATTTATCGGGTTCTGTACACATCTGTGAACAATTGTGGTTTTATTAAACTTTTCCACAATAACGTAGACATGAAACATCTCAAAACGAGGTTCAAGCCGAGCTTTATTATGTCATTCTCAAGTATTTCATGTAGCCATTTATTAGACGTAAAAAGCATAGGTATAATAAATAAAGAAAGAAAGTGGCTGAGACAAAGGACCATAAATACGTTTATTATTAAGGGTGAATGAATCAGGGGTTATGACATGTGTGTTGAGGTCTCAAAAGTAACTTATTTCTATAGAAATATTTATTGTAAATAAATCCAACAAGACAAGTGTTAACGTGCTGTGTGTCTATTTCAAAATTAACAACAATTAATAAGTTTTAAAATAACTAGATTTGAACATAGAACATCGTACAGCAAAATAATTTGTTAATATATAAGTAAACTTAGTAAGTATTTACTCCCTATTATGTTCTTGTATTGTTTCATATAAAACATTGGCTTTTAATTGCAAAGCTGTTTGTTTATATTATTACGGTGAAAATTACTGTATTAACTAGATAGATAGATAAACTGCTTCCTCTGTGTTCTGTTCTGATCTCTGTTTCCTGAGACCTACAATCTTGGAATTTTCAAGGCTAGAGTGAATAGATATCTTCTAGATCGACGAGCTCCATCCTCAGCCACACCGTCGCTTAACATCGGGCGAGTTGGTGGTCAATCGTAGATCTATCTTGTATAAAAAAAACCGGACAAGTGCGAGTCAGACTCGTCCACTGCGGGTTCCGTACAAACTAGAAGATAAAAGGGGAAATCATTTTTTTTATATTATTCATCTAAAACCGAAAAGTATACATCGTAAAAATATTTAAAAAACTGTTTTAACTTTTACTAATTAAGCTGTTTCATATGATACCCCACATGATACGGTTAAAGAATATATAATCCTATACTGGTTCCGTTTTTTCCTATTGAGGTACGAACCCTACAAAATAAAAAATACTTAGGTATTTATTGTACACAACATAAAATTTACAATCAAGATAAATTCATTACGAACTAGTGAAACAACTGGTGGTCATATCGCTAATAGCGATCTCTTTTCAGGCAACCTTATTTAGCAGTATTGAAAATGACTACAGGAGCACTAACGACAGCTATATGAATAATAATATAGAACTGTACATATCTGTCACTTAAAAATCCGTAAAAAATTAAATGATGGTAATAAAATACGTTTATAGCCATAAAGTATTTTTCAATCCATAAAATCAACTAATAACAATATATTAACACAACTAAAAGTAACTTCATAGTAAACAAATAGAAATGACACAAAAGGTGGTCTTATCGATAAAAGCGTTCTTTTAGTTCTGTTCTCTTCTAGACAATCTTAGGATAATTGATAAATAATAAAGTAATGTAAAGTGGTGATGATAATATAGGTAAATGGACTAAATTAAATGAATAGTAAAATAAAATAAAAATATCTTATAATCTCATTACAGTAAAACTCGATTAAAGCTCGGCCAGATTTTAAATTCCTTTGTGATACGAGGTTTGCTCAAAGATTTATTATCTTGAAGTAGCTCTTCAGAAAGGTTCCTAAATACTTAACAGTCACCTTGGACTGAATCTAATGTGATGCTTGTACATGTCTTTAATTATTCTATAGAACGTTCCTAGAATGTTGTAGACATAGACTTCTTTAAATATCCCAAGGGTATGTACCTGGCGTGTCAAAAAGAGCGTGTCAAGTACGATAAAAAATCACGTATAAAACGCACAAATAACAAATCACTATGTATGTGGTTGTAGAGCTATTTGTCTCATGCAAAGTCTCGTTTGTGTTCATACATTGTGCAGGAATGAACTCTATCTTGGAACTAATTACGTGAGGAGGTTCAAACTTAACATGTTTGTGTAGCAGTGCAAGTTTGGTGGAATACGTAAGTAGTGGAGTATAAAGTTTATATTTGAGTTTAGTCTATGATTCCATAAGTGACTATTTTACAATTTTTACGGAAAAAAGATTTTTTGTACTGTGACCGGACCACGGAAGATTTATATTTTGCATAGTCCGGTTGACCGGACCACGGAAGATTTAAAATGGATTTTAATTGACCTTTTTGTAGAAGCGAGTTCTTACAGTTACAGTAGGTAATTTGGATTTTTTTTCCGTGGTCCAGTTGATCGGACAACCGAAACGGACCATAAGCAAGAACTGCTTCTACCGCTTTTGATGGATGCGCCGCTTACCATGCACCATATAAAGTTTAGAAAATAAGCATAGTAGATAGACTAGCTTTTAATATTTGTCGTTTCACATAACATGAGGAATAGTTGACTAGTTTGACGGCTGACTTATAAGGAAGCGTTTAATCGTGACAAGGCATTTTTTTGCGTTTTAATATCCATAAAATAACTAAATTTCAAACCTTTATTCGAGAGTCTCTGGAATATAGGTGTGAAATTTAGCTATTGTTAGTCTCTGTGATATGATATTTCAAAGGTTCTAAGTAAAATTGCGCTGCTATGTCGCAACTTATTAGATCTGGTACGAGTTTTTCAGATATCTGAACGATAGTGTCAAACAACCAAGATTGGTATTGAATGAGTGCCACCAGATAGCGTGATCCCTATTTTTAACCGACTTTCAAAAAGAAGGAGGTTATCAATTCGGTCTGTATGTGTTTTTTTTTTGTATGTTTGTTTACCGATTACTCAGCCAATAGTGCATTGATTTTGATGATTTTATTTTGTATTTGGTAGATCATACTTCATAAGTGGTTTCATATAATTTTTATCAAAATCTATATAGTATTTTGGGTTTTCTATCAAAATAACTGGTAAAATATCATCCAAGCGCCTGTAGAAAAGTGAACAGCAAGTCGCGTATGTATTGTAGGTAATAGCGAATTTTGAAGTGGGTTTTCTTTAGTTTTTTAAAGTATAATTGTGTATATTTGAAAGTTTTTGTAGTTTTGACAAACTTGAACTACATCCTGTAATTATCTTGAATGTCTTATCTACACTCAATTTTTATATGAACTGTAGAATAATTCTTTAATGTTGACATAAATGACTATGTTTTGTGAAATCCAACTGACATTAAAACCTATCCATCTCCGCTATGCAGCGACCAACTAAGTAAATATGTAACTAACCAACAAGCAATTTTTCTTCTCCCCCTGTGGTTACATCGAAAAGGTACTAAAATACCTCTCCACTCACTCCTCAAGTTTCCTGTATTACTTAAAATTTGTAACAAAAGACCTTCCCAGCATTCCTTCCAACGAAAAATTCTCGAGCAAAAATTATATTGTAAGCAAAAGTGCAAGAATTTGACAAGTTTTGCCTCATGAAGTGTGATTCATTTGTTGAAAAATGTTGATCTTGTCTCACACAGTTATACATACTTATGTATAATTTTCAGCTTTGCGCGTACTTTTGATTGTGATGTTTGATAAATGAAGCATGTTTGCTATATCGTTCACACACACTAACGCAATATAATATATATATCAATGTTTACATGGACTCCACAAGAATATGGCATGAAAATACTCTCCTGAATAGGAAATGTACATGATTTATTTTTATTTGGCCATAAAAAGGTTAACCACAAATAGATCCATTCCACGAAACAAAATTAAAATACCTCCAAAAATAAGAAAGTTACAAGCATTTTAATTTAATGTTAGATAGAGCACACAATCGCGAACGATGGCGTCATGGTTCATGTCAGCTATACTAATTCAATACAAACTGTTGTTTCGCAAGATAGGGACGGGGCCCTATCCCTCCCTTAAAACTTTAAATATTTATATCTTGTAAGCTTATTGATGGATCGATTTTTTTTTGTATATGTTTTACATTGTAGTATGTCGTCAATTGAATCTATTATTCTTAAGAAATAAAATTCATACATATTACTTATTGCAATAAGTTTAATACTTACGGCCTTACCGGAAAACGTTACTTAACTTTAAGCATTGCTTAACGTATTTTGTCAACTTTTGGCTGATACGTATTGACACTTGCGGAAAGAAGACAGAGAATTTAAGACGATTGTTAAAGTTAAGTAACGTTTTTCGGTAAGGCCGTTATTGTAAGAAAATTGACAAATATTTCAAGTGTTTACCGGATAGATACTCAAACCTTTATGTGCAAATATCGAATAGCTTGGTATATCGTATACTAATATCGTTTTATGTAAATAAAAATGAGAAAGATTTCGAGGGATATCTAGATAGCAGTAAATTTAGATATAATGTGATTTGAATGTGCTTTTATAGCTTTTGGTCCGTTAGGTCCACTCTTATCTGGGTACTTTTCAGTTTAATTTCGTCCGGTTCGTTATTTCTAGATAGTCAAATTCTACAGTATGTCTTCCAAAGGTCTAGTAACTTTATTTTGAAGTAAGTTACATAAGATTGTAAAACAATAAATACAAAAAAAATACTCCACGGCTACACCGTCGCTTAACGACAGACGAGCTAGTGGACAATCGTTGAACTATCTAATTTCTTCTCATCCCGAGCATACTGTAAAAGTCAGAAGGGACTTGAGGGAAATTGGCATATAATATATGCCTGCATAGATAAACGATGGGTTGACCCCTACAAGCCAATATTACATTTTATCCTCTTATTCTCTCTAACCCTTTAATACTCTCTTTCTTTATTTTAACCCTCATTGAATTCAACAAACAACCACATGCTTTTATATGCCACGTAAGGGAAAATAGCCATGATTTTATGTGTTTGATCTAACATACAAATATATACAAAAACTTTATCCAATTTCGATTATTTTTTTGTGATTTAAAGTATGACTACTTATAGCTATGCTATGTTATAAGTTTTCTTTTTGACTAATTTTAATTTCAACTAATAACAAACGAATCGAAAGCCAAGCCATTCAAGATTATAGGGTGGAAACTTTCTTGGCCTGAGAGTAGAAATCAATTCACTTGTATTGTATGAGCTCAAAATATGATTATAATATACAGGATAAAAAGTAACATTATATTAAATCAGCTTTATCATACTTACTTTGGTATATATACGAATTAATAATGTTACGTGACGATGCTGGGTTAAGCAGATTTAAGTTTGAGGTAAACTGTCCTAAAATTTTCAACAAGGTTCAAAGCATAACTTTCAAACTAACCTTTTATATAAGGTTTAAGCCTTACTATGTTCGGCTTCATTAAAACAAGCTATTTCGAACCTTTGTTACGCCATCAAAAGACAGAGAATATAATAAAACAGATACGCAATTTTGAAATACATGAAGTATTGTAAAAGATCAAAACACGATATTAATGAGAGCCCTGGTTCTGTAGGATGTGACAGACAACGTGAGAACGATGACTAACAGAGTCTAATCAACCAGAGAACATACCACCTCATTTGGGAAACCCTGTCTAAAAATAGACAAAGCAGTCTGGTTTTTTAGGGTTCCGTACCCAAAGGATAAAAACGGGACCCTATTACTGAAACTCCGCTGTATGTCCGTCCGTTCGTCTCTCCGTCCGTCCGTCCGTCCGTCTGTCACCAGGCTGTATCTCATGAACCGTGATAGTTAGAGAGTTGAAATTTTCACGGATGATGTATTTCTGTTGCTGCTATAACAACAAATACTAAGAAACAGAATAAAGTAAATATTTAAAGGGGCTGCCATACAACAAACGTGACATTTATGCTCGTTTTTGCTCGATATTGATAACGGCAACAGGTAGACGCTTGAGATATTCACTGAATATTGAGTTATATTATTCACTTTAAAAATAAATAATTAAATTAAAATAAAATTAATATTTAAGGGGGGCTCCCATACAACAAACGTGATTTTTTTGGCCGTTTCTATAGATAATGGTACGGAACTCTTCGTGCGCAAGTCCGACTCGCACTTGGCCGGTTTTATTTTAAGTTATACTGCTTTCATAGAGGAAAAACGGACAAGTCAGCATTTAGAAATAAGAATTATATGTACACTCGAAGCGTTAATGCTTACCATTTTACTTTCTTTCTTGCATCGGAGTCATGTAGCGGGTTACCCTCTTTCCTAACATATTGTTGAAAATTACATATTTTTATACGTTGTTATCTGTTTATATATCTTCTTAATATACTTTTGGTCTTTATCGATAGAAATAATCTGGGTATCTTTAAATCGCGAGTGAATTGATTTCTTCTAGATAAGCGCGCCCCATCGTAGACC
This sequence comes from Lycia hirtaria, assembly GCA_947563715.1. Lineage (NCBI taxonomy): Eukaryota > Metazoa > Arthropoda > Insecta > Lepidoptera > Geometridae > Lycia > Lycia hirtaria. The sequence continues at coordinate 40,377,851 of OX387377.1, read as the reverse complement.
GCAACGTCGCTTTACATCATCGTTTAACATCGAGTTGGCGATGAAGCGCAAACCTATTTCTACATAATAAAATAAAAACTGTATACCATAACTTGGTCATCTGATCATCATTATTCAGTGCTAATAGTTCGTTAATGGTCTACCGAGAGCTTTATGCAACGAACAACTGACGCTTTGAAATCACCGGAATGGATTAATGAACATTTTGTTTCACTTTCAGAAATTCACTTTGTTAATTTAATGATGATGAATTATTGCTGATAATAAATGAAATTCGCGGTTCATAAATGATATTGAATTAACGATAAAAGGTTTAACGGTTTTCGGTATAAAAAATTCACGAAAGCATAAAACAGAATGCGTTCATATACCTATATTATACATGTATTATGTTTATAATGCTGCTTTTTCAGCGATTTATTACAGATTGCATTAAGCACATGCGACGTGGCAAAAGAGAGCGTCATGTTTTTATGCAAACTCCAAGCGAACGTACAAGAAACGACAAATGAATACAGCGTGCATTTTGATACTTTCATTATTTTAAATAACATATAAGTAAAGCAACGTAAGTCAGAAATGAAGAGATACGTAGACGTACAAAAGTCACCGATATAGCACAGCGGATTAGTAAGTTGAAGTGGCAGTGGGCAGGGCACATAGCACGTAGAACTGATGGCCGATGGGGCCGGAAGGTTCTCGAGTGGAGACCACGTACCGGCACGCGCAGCGTAGGAAGACCAGCCACGAGATGGACAGATGACCTCATACAAGTGGCGGGAAGACGCTGGATGCAAGCCGCTTCTAATTGTTTTTTTTGGAAATCCACGGGGGAGGCCTATGTCCAGCAGTGGACTTCTTATGGCTGAGATGATGATGAACGTAAGTCTAACTATTCGTTTAGACTCTTTTCTACTGGGCAAGGGATTGAGCAGGAAAGTGGGCAGCGCGAGAATCTATCTTCCGCTGTGCACTTCCATGCTCTACAGAAGTAAGTGGAAATGGAGGGCAATATCTGAGAGTGATTGTGAACGGCATGTGTTGGTAAATTCTTTCACCTTGCTTAATTTTTGACTACCAACCTTCACCAGTTATAGAGATGCTCAAAAAAGAAAGATAAAAAAGCAAATTATGGCCGAAATTTTGGTGGAGTGAATAAATCTTCTAGATCGACGAGCTCCATCCTCGGCCATACCATCGCTTAACATCAGGCGTGTTGGTAGCCAATCGTAGATCCATATAACATAAATAAAACTGCTGTAGCTATTATGATGACATTTCAGGTGATAATAAACAGTTGTATTATACGTTAGAAAGCCATATTAGTCACGTTAGCAAAGTTATATATTAGAGTATATCCTATAGTGCGTTCAGATAAATAGTTCGTACTGTAGTTTGTTCGGTCACAGATTTAAGTAAGGAGAACTCGGTACTCAACATTTGACGGCTAGTTATTTTTATGATGCTATAATAAATTATTTTCTAAGTATTTTATGCTTACTATCACCAAAGATTTAACACGACCTCACGACTAGTAAAGCTAGAATATAGTTAGTACAATCTATTCCTTTTTAATTTAACTGACATCCAAAAAGAAGGAGGTTCTCAATTCAACTGTATTTTTTTTGTATGTTTATTACACGATTACTCCGCCAATTATGAATTTTGATGATTCTTTTTTTGGTATGTGGTCTAATATAAATTTTATCAAAATTGGTTCAGGACTTTGGTTTTTATAATAGAATAGCTAAAAAATGTCACGAATTGCGTATTTTGAAGTCGGTTTTTACATTTTTTTAAGTATAATCATTCCAACCTCCCCATTTCAGTACGGGACTGGAAGAAAGTCGGCACATAAACATGTCCCATAAATGTTTCCACACATTCATATTATCCACAATGTCGGTCCACATTTTTTATGCATACTGCACTGGAATAAAAATTTTGCCGCCTTCTCTGTTCCTTGAGAATCCAATCTTGGAATTTTCAGGACGAGGGTGAATAGGTTTTTTTAGGTATCTTCCAAATTGACAAGCTTCATCCTCGTCGATAAGCATCAGGCGAGATGGTGGTCAATCGTAGATCCTTAGATTAATAAGGTCTTATTAATCTAAGCGTAGATATATTTAATGTCAAAAAGTGATATGCTGTTCATTGTACGTTTTCTCGAGAAAGTACGTGCTGCGCCGTAATACAATTTATTTGATCGTTACATTAGCATCCACTCCAGCATCACCCCACAGGTCGTTACCAAGCTGTTATGGCTGCAACAGACGACCTTATCCGCATTATCCCATCATTTCCTCGTATCACGGATTGCAATATCAAAGTAATAATATGAAGCCGTTAAGTAACCATTTCCACGGACGAATCTATTGCGACAGATTGCGTGTTTTTATAAGTTTTTTAACCGACTTCCAAAAAGAAGGAGGTTATCAATTCAGTCCGTATGTTTTTTTTTTAATTAGCACACAATTCAATGCGACATACTGAATCGCAATCATTTTTTACCCGACTACGGCAAAGCAAAAGGGAGGGTTATGTTTTTGACCGGTATGTTGGTATGTATGTATGTTCATCTGTTCCCTCATAACTTCAGAAGTGTTTTGGTTGTCCGCTGGTTGGCTGGCTACGTGACGTCACATTAAATTGAATATGGCGCCATACAGGGAGCACGAATTCAAGAACAAAAACAATTGTTTCGCTAATCATATGTACCACCATTGAACGGGTATTTTCAAATGAAGGAAGGGTTTGGTTCATCATATTTTTATTACGTGTAGGTACCGTTTACGCGTACCGTTTGCGAGATATACAACGTCAAAAACATGAAGTCGCAAAGAAGCATATGGGAAGATTATTTGTTTGTTATTCGGTATATACGAAGTATGTAAGTATGTATGCGTGTATGCATTTATATTCATTTGTTTCCATATAACTTCTAAACTACTTAACATAATTTGAAAAAACAAGTGTGATGTGGCCCAACAAAGACCCCAAAATACTTTAAATAAAAAATAAGTTCAAAAACTGAAACCCGACTACTGAAAAATCACGCTCTAAAAAATATGAAACAAGAAAATATTATCATCTGAAATTGTTGTACCTATTAATTAAATAGGATAACCGTAGTTGTATGCTTCTTTGCAGAATTTATTGTTTTGTTACGGTAGGTGGCATACTACCTCGATTATCCTATTCAATTAATCGGTATAAGAATTTCAGAGGATATTTTCTTCCTTCATACTTTTTCGAGCGTGATTTTCAGTTGTCGGGTTTTAGTTTTTGAACTTATTTTTTATACCATAATGACTTCCCAAGTTCCCACATTAGCAATTGTAATTATTTATGAGATTTCAGGCATGAATTAGCAACTACACAACCACAACACAACAGATCTACTGTTACAACGTAAGGAAAAGTGATCATCGTACACCGCAACTACTGTGACCATCGTAAGCCGCAACTACTGTGACCACCGTAAACAGCAACTATCGCGTAGAAAACATCAAGCTATCAAGCCGGAGCCTATTTTGTGAGCGAGACATAATTACAAATAAATACAAATACAAATAGTTTTATTGTATACTTTACAATATTATAATTAAAAGTGTTTTAGCATCCGAATTAGAAATTCTGTGTCCCGGGTGCTAACGTCTTCCAGCGTATATAAACTATATAAAACAATGTAAGTATATAAAACAATTATGTAAATCTATATTAATAGACTATATGAATAGAGAATTAACTAGATAATTTACGCCTAAATCCACATAATTTAGAGAAAAAAATCATTTAAGGGCTAAAGCTTTTTAATGCGAAGTAAACCTACATTTATTATCTAAATGTAATAACTATTCAATTAAAATAGCTATAGAAATATTAATAAATCACATACTACCCATGTAGTGTATTTCGATTTTCAAAAGGCCTTCGATAAAATTGATAATGATATATTATTGCATAAGTTATCTACGTTTGGCTTCACGCGCGATTTCTTAATTTTTATGGCCGATTTCTTGAGGGACCGGTGTCAATATGTGAGGCATGGTACATATGTATCTCAACCATATTGCACTAGTTCTGGTGTAAGCCAGGGTTCTGTCACTGGTCCGTTACTCTTTCAAATGATGATTCACGATCTACCTAATGTACTATCTACCGCCAAATGTCTTTTGTATGCGGATGACCTTAAACTATTTTTTGAAATTAAATCTTCTAGTGACTGCCTGAAATTGCAGGATGATATCAATCAAATTTACGAATGGAGCGTGAGAAATAAAATGACATTTAATATAAGTAAATGTAACGTCATGACCTTTGATCGTAAAAGAAATCCAATACAGTTTGATTATCATTTAAACAACGTACCTATAAATAGGGTTAACTGTATCAAAGATTTGGGAGTAAATTTTGATCGCAGTCTAACTTTTCATGATCATATATCAGAACTCGCAAAAGAGTCTTACCGGCGCCTTGGCTTCGTCCTACGGAATGCTAGAGACTTTAAAAATCCTGAAGTAATTAAAACATTATATAACTCCTTAGTTAGAAGCAAACTTGAATCGAGTGCTTGTGTCTGGAACCCCTATCATGTCACCTACGCGCGAATGCTTGAAAAAGTCCAAAAGGCCTTTTTAAGGTCGCTATATAAGAAAATGTATGGATACTATCCGTTTCTGTACCCAACTAAATTCCTGCTCGGTCAGCTTGGTTACAACTCTTTGGAAGTTAGAAGGATGTTAGACCAGCTAACTATCTGCTGTAAGGCGCTTAGGGGGTCCGTCGATTCTATACGTCTGCACGACTTGCTATGCGTACTGTTCGTACCGGATGAGCCCGGGGTTCCAGCAAACAGACGTGGTCGCCCGCATGACCTGTTCCACGTAGATTGCGGTCGCACAGTAGCACGTTCTATGTCGCCCCTGAATCGTGCCCGTCGCCACTTAAACGCACTCCTTGCTGCCAACCCTGATTGTGACATCTTTTGTGATAACTGGAAGACTATTTTAAGTACCTCCTTGACTTATTGTGAAAATCTATTGGATCAATGGGACAGGTGTAAAAAGCCTGATGATTCATTGGACTTTGACGATAACCTTTGAGTTTATTGACTTGGTACTCTGAGTACTTACCTGAACGGTATATTTTACTTTGTATGACATAATTATTTTTTTGTATTGACATACTAGGCGTATTGCCCATTTGACATTTTTGTATTGACATTTTAAATGATATTGTATTTATATAATGAATATTTTGTAATCCTCAGACATTTGTTTAAGAATAATTTTTGAATATTGTGAGATAATTGTAATTGGTCTTTTTCCGTTTTTATCTCAATAAACGAATTTATCATTATCATTTATCAATTTATCATGGAAATGTTCACTGTGACTAACATAGGAAAATAAGCAATTAAATGCACGATTGAATAACAAGATCTCTTTATATTTTACGCAAACGGTTCCGTAGGTATTACAGTATTATGCGATTGTTATTTGCTTGAGGACAGAATAGCAGGTATAAGCCAGCAGCTAAGAAAGAGGATTATGTTCTTCTAAGCCTAAATACGCATGTGCTTTTGTGTCTGTATAGATTATTATCACATAATTCTTTTCATGGTTTTGCTTTTAAGGGGCGAGGTATGATTTGGCAAAGTTATAGTGGGTTGGATAACTTTGGTCATAGAACCAATGTGAGGCAAAACTTTTTTGCCTGGCGTAGATGACGAAGTGGTGGCCTGATAAATGTCAAAGAAATCTATTGAAATGTTGCATGAAGTTTCCGACAGCGTAGTTAGGAAACCGTCTGATTTGTTATCAGCAACCCCTGAGATCGAATCCCGCGGCACACAACTCTTTTATTTTTTTCTAAAGTTATGAACGTATATTTAATTGCCACCAACTTCAAATGGTGAAGGACAGTATCGTGATGTTCCTTAGATATAGATAGATAAAATAGATAACTCTTTCTTAAAAAGCCACAAATACAGAAAAAGAAAAACAGAAAATATAATTATGGCTAGGTTTTTAATTGGCGGCCTTATCGCTTATAGCGATATCTTACAGTAAACCATGCGCGGATAGGAAAAATGTTACAGATAGTGGCCTATAAAGGTAAATAAAAAAAACTTATCTGAGAGTTCCTAACGTTCTAGAAGACGTATGAAGTCGTTTAACTCGCACTTAACCAGCGTGGTCGGCTATGGCCTTAATCTTGTCAAGATGAGAAGCAGCACCCAGCAGCGGGAATATTTAGCTAAACGAGCAGTTCTGATTTGAAGAATTTTGATTTTTTTAAACGAAAATCTGTGTTGTAAATTCGACCAGAATAATAAGAAATAATAAGTCGAAGTCTCTATGGCCGCTATTCCATCAGCTGATATTTCGCGGTTTATAAATACAGGGTATTTTGGGAACGATGTAAGTTTTTATGTTGTTTGTCACTGGATTTGGCTATTTTTCAAGTGGAGCGAAGTGCTTGGTGGCAGTTTATGTGATAGATCTTCAACTTTTAGAAGTCATTGACTTGGCTCATGTTTTTACATGAACTAAGATCAAGTTTAGTAAAAATAAAACCGGACAAGGCGAGTCAGACTCGCCCACTGAGGGTTCCGTACAAACTAGTAGATAAAAGTGGGAAATTATATTTTTATTTTATTTTTCCTTCGTAAATCGAAAAATGTAAATCATAAAAATATTTAAAAATCTGTTTAAGCTTTTGCTAAATCAAGCTCTTTCATATGATACCCCACATGATACGGTTATAGTACTTTAAAATTTGGACCCTCTTACCTTGCTTAAAGACCTTATATTTTGTGATAAAATTAAAAATGTCAAGTTTTCGGATTTTTCCTATATGTGTACTATAACACAATGCTTCTTGCCAAATTTCATAGTTCTAGGTCAACGGGAAGGACCCCATAGGTTTTGATTCCCTTCTGAGTGTCGAAATGTGCATTTTTTTCGACTTATTCGGCTGTAACTTTTTTTTATGAAAACTGAGAAGTTTGATTCTTCTCTGCAGAGAGAAGAATCAAACTTCTCAGTTTTCATAGTATCTTGCTGCAGAGCAAGATACTATGGATCTGAGTATAAGGTTTTAATTTCAACTCGATACCTTCACGCGTTCCCGAGATAAAGGTCTTGACACCCGGACGGACGGACAGACAGACAGACAGACGAACAACAAAGTGATCATATAGGGTTCCGTTTTTTTTTCTTTTGAGGTACGGAACCCTAAAAAATAAAGGAATATGACTATTTGTAATGTAACAAAATGTAAGTAATTAGCTTATGAAAGGCTCGAACCGCGAAGTCTATGGAGCATTTTTTTTTTAAATAAAATAATAAGTTTAATTTATAATTGCTAGAAAATTTTATGTTTGAGTAATAATGCTATAATTTTTTTTAATTTTGTAAGAATCCTACTTATATGAGTAGTTGATACATCCTCAACAGTAGACAAGTCTGAACTACACATTTTTATCCCTTAATTCAATTTCAATTTCAAAATATCTTCATTAAGCATAACTTATTAAACATCGCACGTCTCTAGTCTACATTACATATTTTTTTTACAATAATTATGTTTGTAAACTGCCGGTGGTAAGGGCCAATTTTGGCCGAATCAGTATGAAACCATAGTGAACGAAACAAATTCATAGGTACCTGGGGAAGTTAGAAATAAAAGTAGGACTCACAAAAATGACAAACCTAGGTACTTATATCAAACAATTTTATGGTTTGTAAAGTATTTGTAACTCGAACAAAAATAATATTTGTTTATTGTTGATACTTATCTTAATAACTCTCGGCATAACAACTGTATTATTATTATTTTTTCAGAAAAAATCTGTAGATAGTATTTTTCTTCGCAATTAGTATTCGGTTACTAAATAAACAATCGTGCTTATAATTTCAGCGAAATGGGTAAAGAGAGGCCCTTTCTAGGTTATTGTTAATGTTGTTTGATGTTTATTTCTAGATTGGTATCGATGTACCTATCTGCAAACGTAATTAGGGCTATAATTGCAAAGCTCCACGGGCCTTTCCTGTTTTACGACAAATTTGAAGATAAGCTATTTGAAAATGAGCGTCAGGTAAGAACTCTGGAATTAAATTTTAGTATGTTTGTTCAAATATTCGAACGGAATAGAGAATTAAGATAATAATTAGAGAATAATTAATAATTAAGAATTTAATAATAATAAGAGAATAATTAATTCGAAATAGAGAATTGTTTGAACTCTAATGGAGTCTATCTGCCTGGGGGTGAATGATCTATTGCTACTATTTTGCTAAATATTTGTATTTGCTACTTTGTGCGTGTCAATATGTAAACGAAATATACGTCAAATATAGCTGTATAAAAGTAATTAATCTTCATTTGTCATTTCTTCGTTCTTTTCATTTTCAATTAAATGATTTATAATTAGCACTACATAAACGAAATTTAGCAGGTAGACGTGTTCAGTAAACTACTACAAAATACCGTAGTAAAATTTACATCATCATCATCTTTTAACGTGTGCGAGATTTAGCTCGTCAAAGTCGAATACATTGCTAATGGCTGTATATCATGTTTTTTGAAAATCTATGGGTGCAGTCTATATCAAGCAGTGAACTACTCGTGGCAGATGATAAAAGAACATAATAAGTTTTTTTTAAACGACTTCCAAAATGAAGGAGGATCTCAATTCGACTGTGTTTTTAGGGTTCCGTACCTCAATAGGAAAAAACCCTTATAGGATCACTTTGTTGTCCGTCTGTCCGTCTGTCCGTCTGTCCGGGTGTCAAGACCTTTATCTCGGGAACACGTGAAGGTATCGAGTTGAAATTAAAACCATATACGCAGATCTATAGTATCTTGCTGCAGAAAGAAAAATAAATTTTCTCAGCTTTCGTAACAAAAAGTTACAGCCGAATATGTCGTAAAAAACGCACATTTCGACACTCAGAGAGGAATCAAAACCTATGGGGTACTTCCCGTTGACCTAGAACTCTGAAATTTGGCAAGAAGCATTGTGTTAGAGTATATAGGAAAAAATCCGAAAACTGGACATTAGCCCCTACTCAGATCCCAGTGGTGAGCAAAGAATGTGTTAAATATTTTTACGATGTATATTTTTCGGTTTATGAAGGAAAATATAAAAAAATATATATATGATTTCCCCCTTTTATTTAGTTTGTACGGAACCCTCGGTGGGCGAGTCTGACTCGCACTTGTCCGGATTTATTTGTATGTTTATTACGCGATTACTCCGCCATTTATGACTTGATTTTGATGATACTTTTTTGTATGGTAGGTAATAGTTTATAAGCTGTTCCAAATAAATTTTATCAAAATCGGTTCAGTACTTTGGTTTTTACTTATACAAAATAACTGGAAAAATGTCATCCATTTTCCATGTAAACGAAATTGCGTATTTTGAAAACGATTGCTTCAGTTTTTTTTTAACTATAAACATTATTTAAATAAAACGTGCGGGTAACAAAATAATACAAATTCGATTCTCACGAAGGCATTTCATTCAAATTCTTGCGCCTACTTTAAAGTGCAATTCTGAATTTGCAAACAAGCCAGACATGAACAAACCTATTATTTATTCAACTGAGGAACTAATAATCGGCCAAGTACGAGTCGGACTCGCGCACGAAGGGTTCCGTACTATTATCTATAATACTACAAAGTTTAGTTCTGTTTATAAAATAACGAGAAATCAATGAAATTCCAAGTAGTAAATTGCAAACTTATAGGTAGGTTTCCGATACACATCCGGGCACCATGACGACGCTCGCGCGAATACGCGCGGTTATAGCTCGCTCCGTGATGTTACCTCCCCCGCTACCCGCGCGGCCGTTGCTTAGCAACCGCCTCGCGATCGCGCCACCACCACACCGCGTTAAATTACGTTTGTTGTATGGGAGCCCCCCTTTAATATTTACTTTATTGTTATTTAATTATTTGTTTTGAAAGGTAATATACAAGTAAATATTCTGTGAAAATTTGAAGCGTCTACCTGTTACCGTTTTTAATATTGAGCAAAAAATACGAAAAAAACACGTTTATTGTATGGGGACCCCCCTTAATATTTTTATTTTTTTTTATTTTTAGTATTTGTTGTTATAGCGGCAACGGAAATACATCATTTGTGAAAATTTCAGCTTTCTAGCTATCACGGTTTATGAGATACAGCCTGGAGACAGACAGACAGACAGACAGACATACAGACAGACAGACAGACAGACAGCGAAGTCTTAGTAATAGGGTCCCATTTTTACCCTTTGGGTACGGAACCCTAAAAACACGTTTATTGTATGGGGACCCCCCCTTAATATATTTTTTTTTTAATTTTTAGTATTTGTTGTTATAGCGGCAACGGAAATACATCATTTGTGAAAATTTCAGCTTTCTAGCTATCACGGTTTATGAGATACAGCCTGGAGACAGACAGACAGACAGACAGACAGACAGACAGCGAAGTCTTAGTAATAGGGTCCCATTTTTACCCTTTGGGTACGGAACCCTAAAAAGGAATCACAGGTGCTCGGTCGATGTTTCTAATATTCACCAATGCATATTTTACAGGGCTAATTTTCACTGGATGTTTTCCCTGGTAGCGATTCACGGAACCGTTATATTTTGGATTATGACACCTATAAGAAGAAACAGGTGCTTGAGCCTTTCCCTTTTTACTTACAAACAGCCTCGGTAATTTGGTGACTGCAATAACATTAATTAACTTTCACGATGAGTTTTGCTAATGGCAAAGCTGTGGCGTTCTGCCATTAACTTTGGCATGACCTAGTTTTATAACCAAACAAATATAAGAGTTTTTTTAGCTTTAGATAGAGGATTTCAGTTATCAATGTACATATGCACATAAGTATTCGATGTGCGATGTGCCCTTCTTATAATGAGAAGATGGCCCGCGCCCAGCAGTGGGACAGTTTGAATAAACAGGGCTGATAAAAAAACATGTGCAAGGTGTTTTTAGAATCGCCTTTACTACCTGAGTGTTATAAGCAATATTTTTTGTGGTAATAATAATACTACTTTCGTAGATATAAAAATGCGCTTTTTCGTAACCCCTAGCGAACTTTTTCCTAGTAAATAATTATTACTATTATTTATTATAAAGAAAAGAATTTGTAATGAATGCGTATATAAGTATGTAAGTTATACAGCAAAAACCGCTTTTCTGCAGTCGGGTATTTTGTTTTACTTTTAATTACCCGAGCGAGCGAAGCGTCTTTTCATCAACTGGACAAATTATCTTTCGTTTGTCAGTTTGTTTGTGAGTTTGTATGTTCGTACTCGCGTACAAGGCGTAATTTTGAGCCAATTTTGATGAAATTTAAAATTTTGATTTTGATTGGCGTATAGGTACTATGGATTATTTAAAAAAAATGTCGTCGCCGATTTTTTGTAGAAGGGTAAAAAAGGGGGAAGTTTATTGCGGCGCTAATCACCAACCGATTTTAATGATATTTGGTAGGTAGATAAAGTACAAAATTATTACAACTTGTTGTAAAAATAAACAGAATTGGTCAAGTAGTTGTAGAGATATGATAACCAACTTGAGATTGCGTGTAACAGTGAGGGCACGTGGATGAGCTTGATGCATTTTAGCGCTGAATAATTTTCTTGATTTTACGTTTTCTCCATTTCTAAAATTATTATTTGATGATAGAGCGAACGAAGCGTCTTTTTATCAACTGTCCAAATATTTTTTACTTTTTTATTATTTTTTGTTGGCTTCCTAAGCCAACTTTATATAGGTATTATGACTCAAGGTGACCTGAAAATAAGCACTCTCGCGAGGTCTACTGTTCGTGGAACTACTAGTATAGATCTTGTAAATTACCATATTTGTATCATACAAGAAAATAAACATACCATATAAACATTCTTACAACTTTTCACAAAATATAAACCTTTTCCACTAAATCAATATTTTTATATCGCCAAGTAGAGGAATACAGAAGCATCTCAGGAATGCAAAGAAAGAATTTATGGACACGGAAATATAACCAAAATAACACAAAATAGACACTACGTTGAACCCTTTTGGCAGAATGAACTCGCAACCTTGCTTCATATTACGCATAAACTGGTGGCCTTCGTGACACAATTTGACCAAATTTACATAAACGGGTGTGTGAAGTTTGGAACTAGAATATACCGTGTAAGGTTTAGGACTTCAATATAGTACACACGAAAGTGGCTCCGCTCTAAAACGAATAGAGATGTAACATACACTACTACAAAACCTTGACTTAGTTGACTCGTTTTACGCACTGGCGCGTTTACTTGTTTACTTTATTTAAAATTTCAGTGCCCGTTTGGGTACACGAATATGAGCAAACAGTTTGCATTCGCAGCGCGGAGCGCAGACTAGAGCCTTGTATTGAAATTGTTCAGCGAATACTTTTTCCGCATATGGCGGACAATTCTCTACAATGTGTCAAGACAAAACAATTATTTTTAAGAGATAAAACAGATAACTGGATACAAACAGAGGGTATGAACTCGAAGGAAGAAATTACTTTTGCAAGAAAAGATGTAACGTACAAACTCGTATTCTGGCCAAAAAGAAGCAAAAGTAGATAAAACAAATAATAAGCACGTAATTAAGTTTTTTTTTTTTTTTATTTAATTAGGTCTTAAAATTCGGTACTTAGACAAAATTTGCTATAATATTATACTTAGTCTGGCCATAAATACTGTTACAGTTAAAAATAAGAAAGATATTACATTTGAATTTGGAATCTGTCATTTTAATACGATTGTTCATTGAGTTTTCTAATTGTGGCGCCAATACATTGTACAATATTTTGCGATATTAAAATGGAGTGGGGTGATAAAGAGAACCGAATCGCTGTGATTGCATTACACAAAGTTGGTATGGAGCCAAATGCAATTTTTAAAACTCTCCATACGCTTGGTATTAGTCAAATGTTTGTGTACCGGGCTATTAATAGGTACAATGAGACCTCCTCTGTTTGTGACAGAAAAAGATCTGGCCGTCCACGTAGTGTTCGTACAAAAAAGGTGGTCAAAGCAGTAAGGGAAAGAATTCGAAGAAATCCTGTCCGAAAGCAAAAGATTTTATCTCGGGATATGAAGATAGCACCCAGAACCATGTCGCGTATTTTAAAAGATGACTTAGGACTTGCAGCCTATAAGAGACGCATTGGTCATTTTTTAACTGATAATTTAAAAAAGAAGAGGGTGGTAAAATCGAAACAACTACTGAAGCGGTACGCAAAGGGAGGTCACAGAAAAATTTTGTTTACGGATGAGAAAATCTTTACAATTGAGCAACATTTTAACAAACAAAATGACCGTATTTATGCTCAAAGCTCTAAGGAAGCTTCCCAATTAGTCGACAGAGTGCAACGTGGGCATTATCCGACTTCAGTGATGGTTTGGTGGGGTGTTAGCTATGAAGGAGTGACTGAGCCATATTTTTGTGAAAAAGGTATCAAAACATCGCCACAAGTGTATCAAAATACCATTCTTGAGAAGGTAGTTAAGCCCCTTAACAACACCATGTTCAATAACCAAGTATGGTCCTTTAACAAGACTCGGCGCCAGGTCATAAAGCTCGGTCCACGCAGTCTTGGTTGGAAGTGAACGTTTCGGACTTCATCAGAGCTGAAGACTGGCCGTCGTCTAGTCCTGATCTTAATCCGCTGGATTATGATTTATGGTCAGTTTTAGAGAGTATGGCTTGCTCTAAACGCCATGATAATTTGGAGTCCCTAAAACAATCCATACGATTGGCAGTGAAGAATTTTTCCATGGAAAGAGTGCGTGCTTCTATTGATAACTGGCCTCAACGTTTAAAGGACTGTATCGCAGCCAATGGAGACCACTTCGAATAAGCTATTATAAAATACGAATAAGATATTTTAAATTGTTTTATATTTATGTATTAAACTAACACACTGTAAAAGTAATAAATATTATTTGCAATAAAAAAAAAATTTTTTTCTTCGTGACAATATTTATGGCAAGACTAGGTATATATATTTCAATACGCATACCTTTCAAAATGTTATGAAGACAAGTTGATTGACATTCTACTAATCAAAATCAGGTCAATATCATAGGAGAATAGATGAGGCAACTAAACATACTTATTTGTATACTTTTATCATAATCATAATCCTTTTTTACCCGACTGCGAAAGAAGGAGGGTTATGTTTTTCGAGTGTATTGTATTTATGTATATTTCTTTAGCACGCCCTAGAGCCTAAACGGCTTGTCGTATTTTTACGTGTGAGTGGTGTCAATAGATTCGTCTTAGTTGTGAGAGTGACACTATACACCAAAATAAAAAAAAATAAAAAAATAAGGATTTTTGACGGATAAAAGTAATCTAAAAAAAAATGTTTTCAAAATACATCGAGTGTGGTATCAAAATAAAGAATTTTTAACGGTGATTACGAATATATATATAACTTACATGTTTTATTGGAGTTTGGAATATGAAATGCTAATAAATCACACCACACTTCACGCTAATAATATAAATGCGAAGTTTGTGTTAGTTTGTTACTTCTTCACGGTAAAACGGCTTGACGGGTTTGGCTGAAATTTGGCACACTAGTAGTTTATAATCTGGATTAACACATAAAATACTTTTTATCCCGGTATTCCTGCGGAAACGGGTAAAACAGGATTAAACTTATTTCATACCTCAAAAATATCACCGACAACTGTTCCATTATAATTGTGTTTTAAGGTAAGGAGAGGGGTATGGGGAGGGAGGGAGGAGGGGGGGGGCGGGAGATGACGGAGAGAGGGAGGGGAAGAGGGAGGGAGGGAGGAGGGGGGGCGGGAGATGATGGAGAGAGGGAGGGGAAGAGGGAGGGGGGAAAGCCAAGTCCTGGCAGTGAAGATGAGTAACATATACCTAACATATCACAGAGACAGAGATGTATGTTTGTATGTATATGTATGTATGTTTCTATATGACAGCCTACAGCCTAAACGGCTTGTCCGATTTTGATGTGCGAGGTGTCGTTAGATTTGTCTTCATTTCCAGAGTGTCATAGGCTAGGTATAATATTTTGTAATAACAATAATACATCTGCAAAAATAAAAAAATGCGTTTTTTTGTTACCTTTAACGTATTATTTCGTAACAAACAAACGACTTTACAATCATTATTCTAAAGAATGCGCATTTATGATATTTTACAGTGATTTTACGCATACTTTCACACAAAAAACGTACACTCAACATCGTATCAAGTGTAACGAAGTTGTAAGTAAGACTGCAAAAACTGCTTTTCTGCAGTCGGGTATTTTGATTTTATTTTAATAAATATACTTGTTTGCATAGTCGTTTAAAAAAAATACCAAACAGACAAATCTAATAGAATCAGAATATTAAATTTGTAGCTAATACTTTTGTAAGACCAGCGAACAATATTTTCAGATAGAATGTAAAGCTGAAGTTTTTCAAGTAGGTAAATAGACAACAAACTTACAGACATGTTTTAGGATCAGACGAATTCAATGGCAGGACAAGTGAATAGTCTAGACAGCACGCCTGGGATCCTGCTAAAGCTTACTAAACGGCAATACGCTTGAATAAAGACAAGCGAATAGAAAATTAAACCAAAAGTAGAAGAGATATGTGAACTGCTCAATTAAATGCATACTTAGTTTTTTTAAATTGCTACTAAACTTATTGAAATAAAACTTTTGTTGCATTTATTTTTACATGATTAAGACCTACAGACTTAGACAATTGGCAAATGATTCTAATAATATACTTGAAAACGCTGACGCTTTTGTTAGATAATGTCAATACTATACATTTTAACCGACTTCCAAAAAGAAGGAGGTTATCAATTCGATCCGTATGTTTTTTTTTACTTCTACAGACGTTCACGAAATTAGAAAGCCACTTGTCTAACCCCCATGATATTTTTAACACTGCAATTACAGAAGAGACTAGATGATATGCGTCGATTTATTACGAAAATGTCTATAATCAACTGCTTTTTGTTTTGTGTAAGCCGTTTCTTTTGCGCGCAAAAGTCGTCCACAGTGTCAACTGGTCTCGCAGATCTGTGCCGATCTGTAGATCTGTATGAAATTTTGTTAATTTGATGACCAGGTTCCATGCAAGTGCACTGTCTATTTAAGAAGTTCGGGTATTTATTGATTGTAATATTCTTCACACAAAACGTAATTAGTTCAAATTTTTGCTTGACAGATTTGTGGACTTAGCGGACATATTACAAGTATATAGACTGGGCGTGCATGTAAACCTGCGTGCGTGCGTGACGTCACCTATCAATCCCAATGGAAGACCAGCTCTGGCTATTTTTACCAGCATTATAATGTATTGAGCTGTAACCGGCTTGTGATTATAACATATTTGTATTTGATGTACTTCATATTTTTTCCTTCCACACCAGTGGCAGGAAGACGCTGAATGCAGGCCGCTTCCAACAGGTCTTTTTGGAAATCCATGGGGGAGGCCTATGCCCAGCAGTGGACTTCTTCTTATGGCTGAGATGATGATGATGATATTTTTTGTATTTATTTTTGCAATTATATTTATCACATACAAAATATATGTATAAAAAGTTAGAAATATTGATGACCTCCTCCTTTTTTTGAAGTCGGTTCAAAAATCAAGTGACTGGATGTCTAACAGAGCCATTCTCAACCAGTTCCCAATTATGACTAAGTATGTATTTACAAACTGCGATATCGTCATGACATTGGGCAAGATAGTCAACCACCTAAACGTTTTTATCACAGTCCCACTGCTAAGACAGGATCGATTAAATACTTAATTTAAAAGAAACTCAGCTACTATTTTCTAGCAAAATACCTAAACCTACTTTACAAAACGTTTCACGGAAAGCTCGTTTAAAGAAGCTTTCCCCAACGTATTAGCAAGGGAAACAAAAACATTTTACGTAAAAGAGAGGTCGAAAGCAACGATACCGCTCCCGCAGCATAGGTAAGCAATCTGTGAACCCCTCGGAAAGGTCACTGCAAGTCAGCGTTACAACTTTTAGCAAGCGACTTGTTTCTTATTTCATGGATTGCGGCAAATAATTTATGGAAAGCTTTATCTTATTTCGTCTTATCGTCATTGAGCGCCTAGAAGATCTAAAGCCGCGTACAAAACGCTTTAATTCCATTTTTTGTAATATATAAAATAAAATTTTACATTTCGCAGTGTAACAATTTCAAATCATTTGCATAAATACTACGACAATCAAAATACGGAGTTCATTTGATGTAAACGAGGCCGAATCTCTTCGAAGCCGAATCGCACTGAACGCGGTAGGAAATGGCCAGAGGTTGTAAAATTTTACGGCTTATTACGTACCTACCTAATCTAAATGGATGGACTCCATCCGCCATCCCAGTGCGGCATTAAAGTTATGGGTAGCCGCGTACAGGTGACTGTGACGGTTTCCGGCTATTTGGTGTTTCAGGACTCAGGATTGGAGAAATTACATCATCATCAACATCATCTTCTCAGCCATATGCTGGACATAGGCCTCCCCATGGATTTTCAAAAAGACAATTGGAAGCGGCTTGCATCCAGCGTCTTCCCGCTACTTGTATGAAGTCATCTGTCCATCTCGTGGCTGGTCTTCATACGCTGCGCTGGCCGGTGTGTGGTCTCCACTCGAGTACTTTTCGGAGACATTACATAGTAAAACTTAAATCGATATACTAATAGGTGGCCTAATAAAAGAACTAAAATCAGGTATCTTTTTTCTCCAAAAAGCGAGCATTTTCGTTGCTAGAAAAGTTATAAGTAGGTATTAGGAAACATTCAGGTGAGTGTGTGTATTTCCGGCGATTTTCTGTTTCTATACTTAAGAACTGCTGAAGATATTTAATAGTAAAACGCACAGTGAGAAATTTACACGTAACCTAATGAAACAAATATAATAATTATAAAGGAACCCTTATAGTTCAGTCAAGTCGGCAAGTTGTATATATTGGCTTACAGACACACTTTAGTACTTTACCAGACGCTAGAAGATATAAGAGCTACATATAGAAAGATTTAGATTTCACCCTGTATAAAAATACAAGTTATCAGAGCGGGTATTATCTCAACAGTGTGTGTTGACTATCGGATACCTCAAAGTTTCTCGCCACGTATTCGGACATAAAAGTTCAACCTGGGAAGAGAAGGTGTAAAGATTACAATGTAGGAAAGGAAGTACATACTTCGTCTGATTTGAAACCGAGAGTTGATAGTTTGCCAGTCACAAGCTTCTTCTATATTATATTGTATTGCATGCCCAATGAAAAATTTGTATTAGGTAGTAAGTAGGTAAGTAGTTAAGAGAGCGTGAATACACGCGACTAAGTTAAAATTCTTTGTAATTCTATGTGTAGCAGGTTAGCTTGAATGAGGACAATTCTCAGAGGTTTTCGAGGAAAGCATCTGGCAACACAGCGGTGCAATAAGGAGAAATAAAAACTTAATACGAGTTTACCGGTGCACATAGCGAGAAAACGTTTTGCCCGTCCTCGGTGCTTTTTAGGGTTCCGTACCCAAAGGGTAAAAACGGGACCCTATTACTAAGACTTCGCTGTCTGTCTGTCTGTCTGTCTGTCTGTCTGTCTGTCTGTCTGTCTGTCTGTCTGTCTGTCTGTCTGTCTGTGTCCAGGCTGTATCTCATAAACCGTGATAGCTAGAAAGCTGAAATTTTCACAAATGATGTATTTCCGTTGCCGCTATAACAACAAATACTAAAAATTAAAAACAAAAAAATTAAGGGGGGTCCCCATACAATAAACGTGTTTTTTTCGTATTTTTTTGCTCAATATTAAAAACGGTAACAGGTAGACGCTTAAAATTTTCACAGAATATTTACTTGTATATTACCTTTCAAAACAAATAATTAAATAACAATAAAGTAAATATTAAAGGGGGGCTCCCATACAACAAACGTAATTTTTACTCGATCTTAATTAACAGGTAGAAACTTGAATATTTGTAAGTAAATATTTAGAAATATATTAACTATAAAAATAAATACCTAATCTAATACATAAAAACTCACAAAATAAAAATAATCCGTGCATCTAAACGCGGTGCGAGCGCCGCGCCGCGGTGTGGTGGTGGCGCGAGCGCGAGGCGGTTGCTAAGCAACGGCCGCGCGGGTAGCGGGGGAGGTAACATCACGGAGCGAGCCATAGCCGCGCGTATTCCCGCGAGCATCGTCAAGCCGCCCGGATGTGTATCGAAAACCTACCTATAAGTTTGCAATATACTACTTGGAATTTCGTTGATTTCTCGTTATTTTATAAACAGAACTAAACTTTGTAGTATTATAGATGATAGTACGGAACCCTTCGTGCGCGAGTCCGACTCGCACTTGGCCGATTATTATTAAAAACAAGGATGATTAATATTTACCTTCTTTTAATATTTTTTTTATAAATTTACCTTAATGTTTTTCATATATTTTTTTATCAGCCCTGTTTTGTACAAACTGTCCCACTGCTGGGAACGGATCATCTTCTCATTGTGAGAAGGGTAAGGCCATAGTCTGCCACGCTGGCCAAGTGCGGGTTGGCAGACTTCACACATCTTCAAGATCATTGAGAACTCTCAGACATGTAGGTTTCCTCACGATGTTTTCCTTCACCGTTTGAAGTTGGCGGCAATCAACAATACGCAAATAACTTCGAAAAGACAGAGGAGCGTGCCGTGGGATTCGAACCCATGACCTGCGGATCGCAAGTCAGACGGTCTCACCACTAGGCTGCCGGAAACTTTCACTTTTACACGACATATTTTTTTTACGAAAAAAATAATTGCTTACTAATACAAAGTACTGTACTTTGTATTTGAAATATCTCAATGTTAAAACGACTTTTAAATAAAAAAAAAATTCAGTCTATATTCAGGCTTTGCTTAGTTTGGGATTGATGGTGTTGTGTGAAATGTCCACAAATATTTTTTTATTTTATTTTTTTATATAAGCAAATAAAATAAAAATTTATAGGTAGTATAATTTTACGAAAATTACGCTAACAGCATTTTTAATATGCACTGTCGAACAAATTCGAAATTCGTAATATAAAAAACTGGTCCGTAAAAATATATTCTGCGACACCGTTGCATAATTTCCATACTATTGACAAAAACTGATTGCATTGGAGTTTATCATTCGAAAATAAACTTAATTTTTCTTTGGATAAGGTGCAAATAAAAGTTTGGATTCCATCTCGGACAATTGCCAGATTCATGGGAAACTAAGTAGCTACTAGCCACCCACAATATAATATATGGCAACTAGATCCTGCGCAGGCAGGCCGTTGCATCGTTTTGGAACCTTGCCATAGTCTGATCCGAAAGCCCGTTATATGGTTGCCAAAACCGCTAATGTCTTTGAATGAATGATGACAATGAACAACACTAATAGGCACATATACTTTAACTTTTGCCTTAAACAGACAGTGAATTCCAATAATCTGTGTGAAATCCTGGTTACTTCTAGCATTTCAAACTTTTATACTCCGATAAATAGAACTAATTCAAAGCTACTACAACTACTAGGTACTACTACAATTACAACTACTAGTATATGAAAAAATATTTTTGCAAGAGATACATTGTTTTTATTACAAAACAATACCTATAGCCTACGACACTCACACTATGTGGAGATGAATCTAACGATACATCAAAATCGGTCCAGCCGTTTAGGTTGTAGGCGATCATATAAATACATAATATGCATATATACATACGTACATACCCACATACATACATACACTCGAAAAACATAGCCCTCCTTCTTACGCAGTCGGGTAAAAATAATCATTGACGAATGTTTACAGCAACAAAAAATATCAGGCACATCCAAAAAACAATATTTTTGAAAATCGTTAGACTCAACTTTATCCCTGATGAATCAGCTACATTGTGTATATATCGCAGCCAAACATTGTGTTTTTCTTTACACAATACTAGTGATCATTAAAAGTCGGTCCCACAGACATAGTAGATGGAGCATGCGACTTCATTTATATGAAAACCTTGCATGCCACACTTTTGATACCGACTGTGACGTTACTCAAACGATTTTGTAATGGAATGTTCCATCCGCGCGAAATCTATTCAACCCAATGCATCCGCGCGCTGGTACGCTAGTAACTAGTTGACAAAATATCGAATCGGAAGTTCACCTGAAATTAAATAAATCTTGGTCGTCAACTGCGATTTTTTATCGTACTTGTTGACACGCTAGGTACATATACTTGGGGTATCTATACAAGTCTATGGTCGGTCCCGTTCCATAATGCAGCAGTTAGGAAATGCTCGTAAAACAACTGTGGTAATACAAATGCCAAATTGGTCTCTTGGGTGCAATTCCTGGCGCTCTGTTTTAGAGAATTTATCTAAATACGGATGTATACCATGGCCTGAGAGATACCATGGCCGTCTCAGCAGCGGTCGCTTCCATAACTACCGTTTTAATGGTGTTTTTGTTGTGAAAGGTAGACACGGTCTAAGATAAACTGTTTAACCCATAAAAAGTACTTATTAGCTATAATACAATTAATTTAAAAACAACAAGAAATTATAGTTTAAGAAGCTGAATCAACATCGAGATGCGCATTTTTTGTTTTAAAAATCAAAGCACTGAACCGATTTTGATAAAATTTTTACGGGACCACCTGAGAAATTTATTAAATAAACCTTCAAATACTTTATCAAAGCTTTCAAAGATACAGGAACATTTTTTTACGCAAGATAGATCTACGGGTGATCACCAACTCCGCTAATGTTAAACGACGGCTTAGCCGACGATGGAGCTCGTCGATCTAGAAGATATCTATTCACTCTATCCTTACAAAATCCAAGATTGTAGTTCTCAGGAAACAGAGATGGCGGCACACAATCTATTTCTTGGTTGTTCTACATACATACAACAACAAATAAAATCGGCCAAGTGCGAGTCGGACTCGCGCACGAAGGGTTCCGTACTATCATCTATAATACTGCAAAGTTTAGTTCTGTTTATAAAATAACGAGAAATCAACGAAATTCCAAGTAGTAAATTGCAAACTTATAGGTAGGTTTTCGATACACATCCGGGCAGCATGACGACGCTCGCGCGAATACGCGCGGCTATGGCTTGGCTCGATTGGCTCGCTCCATGATGTTACCTCCCCCGCTACCCGCGCGGCCGTTGCTTAGCAACCGCCTTGCGCTCGCACCGCGTTTAGATGCACGGATTATTTTCATTTTGTGAGTTTGTATGTATTAGATTAGGTATTTATTTTTATAGTTAATAGGTATATTTCTAAATATTTACTTACAAATATTCAAGTTTCTACCTGTTAGTTAAGATCGAGTATAAGTTGCTTAAAAATTACGTTTGTTGTATGGGAGCCCCCCTTGAATATTTACTTTATTGTTATTTAATTATTTATTTTGAAAGGTAATATACAAGTAAATATTCTGTGAAAATTTTAAGCGTCTACCTGTTACCGTTTTTAATATTGAGCAAAAAAATACGAAAAAAACACGTTTATTGTATGGGGACCCCCCTTAATATATTTTTTTTTTAATTTTTAGTATTTGTTGTTATAGCGGCAACGGAAATACATCATTTGTGAAAATTACAGCTTTCTAGCTATCACGGTTTATGAGATACAGCCTGGAGACAGACAGACAGACAGACAGACAGACAGCGAAGTCTTAGTAATAGGGTCCCGTTTTTACCCTTTGGGTACGGAACCCTAAAAACACGTTTATTATATGGGGACCCCCTTAATATTTTTTTTTTTTTCATTTTTAGTATTTGTTGTTATAGCGGCAACGGAAATACAACATTTGTGAAAATTTCAGCTTTCTAGCTATCACGGTTTATGAGATACAGCCTGGAGACAGACAGACAGACAGACAGACAGACAGCGAAGTCTTACTAATAGGGTCCCGTTTTTACCCTTTAAGTACGGAACCCTAAAAATGATCTGCTATGATTGCTGCTTATAAACTTTTCATGATTTTATTTATAGATATACCTAACATCGGATTTCTTTCTTTGGAGTGACCTATAACAGTTTAACTGTAAAAATTTAACAAAGTGTTACTTTCACTTTTTAACCGACTTAAAAAGAAGGATTTTGCGAAACTAAACAACTTTGAACGGATTAATCGCTCATATTTTACAGAATTTCAAGACAAAATGTGTGTCTCACTTGTGTCTGTGACTATGGACGCTGCATTTTTTTCGAAACGTCAGTTCTTAATATTATGAAACTATCATCATCATCTCAGCCATAAGAAGTCCACTGCTGGACATAGGCCTCCCCCATGGATTTCAGAAAAGAACGATTGGAAGCGGCTTGCATCCAGCGTCTTCCCGCCACTTGTACGAGGTAATTATGAAACTATATAAATAGATAAATCCGTTAAAATGTGTTTAATTTCAAAGAGTATAACCGCAAAAACCTAAGAAATAACTATCTTTATATTATAAAAATGTTGAAGTGTAGTCTTAATACTTGCGACTTTTCATTTCTTTCCTAAGTGATGGGGATGACTGTTCATAATCATATAAATCTGTTTGGTATTATTTTTACCCGACTGCGAAAGAAGGAGAGTTATTTTTTTCGAGTGTAGGTATGTATATATATATATTTCTTTGGCAGGCGCTAAAGCCTAAACGGCTTGTCGTATTTTTATGTGAGTGATGTCAATAGATTCGTCTTAGTCGTGAGAGTGACACTGGGTACATCAAAATTAAAAAAAAAAATAAGTATGTTTGGCGGCAAAAAGTAATCTCAAAAAAAAAATGGTTTTCAAAATGCTTTTCTGCAGTCGGGTATTTTGTTTTTCTTTTATGTTTTCACATCATGATCCTAATGTAATTTACTATAAAAGCTGTTGCCAGACATGCGGAAAACAATAAACAAACAATAACATTAAAACACTTTAGTGAGTCATTTGTGTAGGCGTATAGCAACCACACTTAATACCATTACTTACTGAAATTTCGAAAATAAACCGAACAAAATACGTTAACCAACCTGAAATAACTTTCCGTGAATCCGACACAGAAATTCCTCAATCTAATTATCCACTTCAGTTGCCTAAATAAGCACATAATGGATCTCAGGTGTCAAATATAACTGAATCTTTTAGCGGGTAGAGAGCGGCGCGGTCAGGCTGACGGATGTGAAACTTGCGCTACTGAGTGTGAATTGTAGGGCTTATCGCACATAATAATGTTTAGACAGAAAGGCGTATTTTTTGTTAGGTACTTAGTTTATGAAACGAGGAAACATTTTGAATTTCATTTCATTTTCTGTTATAGAGTCACAATCATCCATAGCATTCTCTAATTTCTCTATCCCACTGTTGTAGGTCTTTCCCTCTATTATTTGACTTATTAGTTAGTACCAATCGAATTTATGTATCATTCACGGTAGTGATGATATAGTTGACCCATCTAGGAGCCAGAAAAAAGGCGCTTACCTAATATTATTATCTCATTTATTTATTTATAATCTTAATTTTAAATTTTGTACAACACAAATATAAACTTATAAAAAAGAAACATAAATATTGTAAAAAACTTAAAACTAGGGTGCCGCCGGTAGCGGGGCGGGGCTCAAGCTGCCAGTGGTAGGGGCTACAGAGAAAGGAACCTCCTGACAGTACGTGCCGTGTCTAGGATGATATTATTTATTTATTTAACAACACAAAATTTACATAGTAAATTTGCGAATGAAGGTACCAGTACAAACTAACTTCCGTTTTTAGGTACCTCATAATACCTAAAAACTGAAGTTAGTTTGTACTGGTACCTTCATTCGCAGCGCGCTGACACTTGTAACTGTGCTTCCAACACTATCGCTACTCTATTGCACATAGAATATTCAAAGTTAAGGAATTACATTAACATTTACATACGTTATGTGAGTATGAGCAAGCATCGACTTAACGAAGAACCCACAAATTTAAAATGTTCCGAATATAAGCGAAAAATAAATATATGTACCTATATATAAATATATGTTCTGAATATTAATCGTACAATACAATAACAATGCTTTCACAATTTGGCATCCCATTAAACGCGCTGGTACGCTCTAACTTAATTATTTCCTGCGTGGTGCCAGTGGTTAACGTCAAATGGATATCCATCCAATAGTTTTCCTGAAATATTTGCAAATTCAAGATAATATATTTTGTCCTTATTTATTGTTATAGTACGATACAATTCAGAAGTTACGACAATAGACGCATTAGTAGCTATAGCAATTGATTTCTCAACTTACCCTTCAATCACATTTTTGAACTTAGAAATCCTCTTGTCAATTCGTAAATAATGTTTGAATTTCAGCGATACGATTTCCACCTGTATTTTTTTTTAAACATCAGTAAAATATTTCCAATACGTATAATATTATTGTAACAGTATTTTCACTCCTCTTGCTCTAAAAGTCCGTCATTGTAGCGTAGTAAATCGGGGAAAAAATATCATTTTAAGCTCTAGGGGAAAAAGTTTTTTTTTAATTGTATCTGTTACCAAAGAGCCTACATACACGAAACAGTCTTTATTCAAAAGTAGAATGTAGAAAGAGATTTCTTTGGAATATGTTTAAGATTTTTACATTCTCTTTGCAAACATCTCGTTAAATATCCAGAATTGTACAAATTGTACATTTCATTTTTAATAAAATAAACTTTGAATTATTGTATTGGATTATTTTATTTTCTCGCACTCGTAGTGAAAAGTAGAGTGTAACACACGGCGCTAAAAACCCATTGTAACTCGGCTTCTATTTACTCCCTCGCTAAAGCTCGGGAGTAAAAATCTACCTCGTTACAATGGGTGTTTTTAGCCCCTTGTATAACATACTACTATTGTTGTAAGTCTATTCGTGAACCTTTTTTTTTTTATAGAAGATAGATCTACGATTGACCACCAACTCGCCTGTTGTTAAGCGACGGTGTGGCCGAAGATGGAGCTCGTCGATCTAGAAGATATCTATTCACTCTAGCCTTAAAAATTCCAAGATTGTAGGTCTCAGGAAACAGAGATGGCGCCAACGAATTCCATTCTTGTGCAGTACGCAACAGGAATGTGGATCAATATCGCTGAGTAAGGATTTTTGGCATTTCAACGAGAAATGGGTGGTAATTCGCCGACTTTCTGCTAGTCCTGTATGTCCTGTCTTGTTGTTGTTGTTGTTGTTTGTACAAACTGTCCCACTGCTGGGCGTGGGCCATCTTCTCATTGTGAGAAGGGTAAGGCCATAGTCTACCACGCTGGCCAAGTGCGAGTTGGCAGACTTCACACATCTTTCAAGATCATTGAGAACTCTCAGACATGTAGGTTTTCTCACGATGTTTTTCTTCGCCGTTTGAAGATGGCGGCAATCAACGATACGCACACTTCGAAAAGACAGAGGTGCATGCCGCGGGATTCGAACCCAGGACCTACGCACCGCAAGTTGGACGGTCTCCCGACTAGGCTGCCAGAAACTAGGAAACATAGAAATAGGAAACATTGGTATATGGTATATATGCACCTAACTTGCTTCTTTGAAATAGAGCTCCTTCGGGAGAAAAGATACTAAATAATGCTATTACTTAAATACTACACAGACACAGTAACACAGATCAGAATTATAAAAACCATATTTAATTGTAACGAAGATAGCATCATGCATAAAATTCTTAATAAAATCATAAAACTTGTGATATTGATACACTGGTATACGCCTGGGAAATATGCTTAACCTTATTTACTATACCAGAAGTCAAATGGTAAATTATCTTTTATAAAAAATATGGCACCAAACGAAAATAAATAAGATTTAACCAACTATTAGAAAAGTTCCATGAAAGACCATGATCTTGCCGAAAACGAAGAAGACGAACTAAAGTACTTTACCGGATAAATTTATTCCACAGAATCACAGATTCAAGAAAGCAATAGCAGTTCCACGAGAGACGGGCAGACATCCAAGAGTAGATTACGTGTATAATTTATTGTTAGAAACGTTCACGAATGTTCCTTGAGGTAGGGTTAGCTGAGATTGATCTGGGAAGACTTATTGGCACTACAGAAACGGGAGGTCCCAAGAGGAATCTAAAATTCTGACGTTAAGAGATTGGGAAATTGGAAATTGTAACGATTATGTAGAATAATATATGAGTAACAAGAGAAGTTAATTATTTTACCTTTCAGATATTTTTAAGTAAAAGAGCTCACGGGCTATAGACCGCACAAGAACATTGTGCAGCTACGGTCTTACAATTCGATAATGGAGCAAATATACTTGTGATGACCTAAATATAGGCGTATTAATAATGCAATGACAATTGCATCATATATTCTTGGCGGAAAGAGGAATTAAAACAAATCTGAATATGATTAAAATCTGGATCATATGCATAAAATATATATACATATTTCGAGCTGGAATTTTAGATTTTTGAAATAAATTGGTAAGCAGTTTAGACAGGTTGTTATATTAAAGTAGGAATCGTTTAAAATATATGATTTCTCTTATTTCCATGACTTTGTTGTAAATTTCGTTAAAGAGTTTTGGTAATGAAAATATAAAACTACGTAAATTTTCTATCCAGACAAAATATAATACAGATAAATTATAGCAAATCTCACAGCATCTACTGGTTGGCTGCCAAATACGAGTGACATAACAGTTGTGTCTGGAACCAAAAAAATATCAGAGTACGCGACACAAATAAGTTACCAGGAAATCTAGCAAAACATCACATTAGCCTTGAACTCGGCTGATGGTCTCATAAAAAAAATCTTAAGTATTACTCGCATCTTTGCATAAAACACCTCGTGGGGAGCAAAGTTCACGCATTGAGATGGGAAGCTTTATCACACGACGACAATAAAATTGATGATATGCCTTGTGCGGCATAATCTCCAATATCACGGTTGATAACTTCGCATAAAAGTCACTTCCTTGAAATATATCGCACATCATTTTCGATAGAAAAAATTGTAGCAGTTTGTCTTGACGGCGGCGTATAAAAGAAACAGATAATTTACGCAAATTTTATGCTAAGAAGAAAGTGTTTGTTTTCGCAAATCTTTACCTCGCTTCCCTCTCATTATTAATGACTAAGATTAAAATAAGCTCTTATACGTGCAAGGGTATTTATAGGCTAATACATTAAAGGATAACCGCTGGCTTTAAATCTCTTTGTGCAAATTCGTTGCCAGAAAATCTCAGTAAGTGTTATGTTGTGTTTTATCCAATTTAGAATTCCGAGTGTTAGCTTACGTGTTTTATAAATTACGTGACCTGAAAATGTATAATAACACTTTGAAGAGAGATTGTTTTGCTATAGTAATATGTATAAATATCAACATCAAATAGCGCTTATATGACTGTGAATATAAACACTAAGTTCTGACTCATTGAAACTCAATTTTCAATTCTACGTTGAACTTCTAGTTCTAGCAAACATGAATCTCTAAATAAACAAATAACAGTGCAATCTAGTCACCGATCTAAAGTGCATTGGGCTACCTTTATCCGAGTGAATGGATGGATAGCTGATGATAGTGTAGGTGCTGTGTTGCCTGAGTGGGTTTCTCAAAGCGATGACAAAACGTTCCCTCCTCCAAATTGCTCATGAAAGGTGAATTTATATCGTAAGTGTCTTCACACGTTTCCACATAAATTGTTACTGACAGTTCGAAAATTCTGCGACTGCAAGCTGAAATATCAAAATATCAAGTTGAAAAGATACGTTTAGTATCCAAATGGCATTAAAAATATTTCGTACTTTTAATCAGATTTCAGCCTTGCTAGTTGCCAAATTTTCAAATTAAACCAGATCATTTTTTGCGACATTTTTGTAGAAGTAAAATGTCAGATTGACACTCAAAACCAATCCTACACAGTATGTATGATCATGATGAAAGTTCCGTGAGATATATAAAACGATTTGTTCGTGACAAGCGTTTTTGGTGCCAGGGTAAATGTCAGGGGCGTGGGGGGAGGCTATCAGTGGTCATTAAACGAAGCTATAGGGACGACACATTCGCCAACTAATATATTACTTTCGTGATCCAGAGGTACCATCTTGTCGACTGTACAACCTGACATGGGTCAGGTTAGCGTGTGATAAATTCTATCTGCTAATGCTATTGCTAACATGCTGAACTATGTGAACCATTTGCCATCTTTTAACCTTTCACCAACCTAATTCCAAACTTATTTCTATTTGCATCCTTTCTTTGGTTAGCGAGAAATTAAATGATCGCGATGCTTAACAAATTTCAATGATAATAATTTTGATAAAATGTTTCAATCTAATTGTTTGTTTATAAAGGTTGTACAGTCGTTTGTGGTATTGGCGGTGCATAATCCAATATGAAGCCCACCGTTTTAACGTAGGTAACAGTATCCCCCGTGGCCTCAGTGAATGCTCGCCTCAACCGAGCTCGGCGCGACTGCGACAGGGTTTGCGGACATAGGAGCAGGCCCTGAAGAAAAACACAAATCAAATCAAACTCGGCAGCTTGATTACCGTTACTATCGCCAAACGCAATCGTACTATTCCGCTCGAATTCATACCATGACTTGGCGTCAATGAAATAAACACGATTGCAATTACACGTGACAGCTAACGGAATAAAGCTGCCGATCAACCAATCATTTGATTTGATTTCAATACGACCCCATCTCTAGGCTAACACAGCACTTACACTGCAATCTATCCCAGAATAGTTTGTACAAAGGGATAAGACTGTAAGAGATGAGTCAATTATTTTTACAAATGGAACAACAAAAGCTGCTGTGAAAAATGAATAAAGTTAACTAACAGTTAAGTAAAGCCAACTATTGAAATTACAAGTTCGTGAAATATCGGCAACATTTATATAGCAAAATACATTTTCAAGTTGAGAGAAACTGTTTTTCACTTTAAACATTTCGTCAAAGTCAGAGATATTAATGAAGACTACTTTTCACACTCTAGGCTTAAATAAATCTAGAAACCACACATAATTCGATTGTTAAGTAAATTTGTGCTTGTAAATGAATAAAATTATGTACATAGCATGAAATGAGGCAAAAATTGTACCGGATGTTTGGTGTGTGAGTGAATTGATGTAAAACAGTAACGGCAGCTTTTTGTACAAAAAGCTATTTAGGCAATTTCCTTTTGGCTATTTCAATGCCTCTTTAATTAGATAGCCTTTCCTAAGTGCTCCAAAGGCGATGTTCAGCATTCCCATTTTTTATTATTTTTCCAAAGATCTTTACCACATTTTTTCTTATTAGTCCGTCTGACGAGCTCAAAATTCTGCCCAGCTGAGTTACAAGTAAAAAAAAGAATATATTAAGACCAGACATTACGTCGAATCATTAATTTTCTTGAAGACTTCGTATAGCTGTAGTTGATTTATGAAATGAGAAGAGATTGAAATGCTTGGACAGGTAGTGC
Organism: Lycia hirtaria; assembly: GCA_947563715.1. Classification (NCBI taxonomy): domain Eukaryota; kingdom Metazoa; phylum Arthropoda; class Insecta; order Lepidoptera; family Geometridae; genus Lycia; species Lycia hirtaria. Next base: position 40,347,365 of record OX387377.1, on the reverse strand, counting down.
CACCTATCGGTACCGAGACTTACCTGTTTGAAGGGTCGCATCCCTCCATTGATGCGCAGAGAGTCGGCGGCGATGCCTGCGATGCCGTCGCCGGGTTCCCTGAGTTGCCGCAGTGAGGCGCTAGGATGATGATGGGCATGGTGCGGGCAGTGCGTCGCGCATGCGCTAGACTCCGGTTGTGAACTCTGGCGAATGATTCTGGTACTTGTTGTCGGCAGCAACAAGGCCGGTGGTTGGATGACGGGACACGTACTGACAGCATGGAGTGAACTACTACAACCGCAAGGGTAGTGCAAAGCAGATCGTACACTTTCCCGCGAGACAGAGCGCGCTAGTTGTAGTGCCGACATTGGCGCCGTGGATTGCCTCCGCTCGCAGACACGACATCTGGAGTACGTGTGTGGAACTAGCTGGCAGGTGGTCACTGACCCTCGGTGGGAGCAGGTCGCTACGGGTGACACGAGCGTCTGAGGGCGGTCTGCCGGTTGGTCGCGGCATTGTAATTCTATATCGGGGACGCTTCTCGTTGCCGCGGCGGAGTCTTCGATTCGTACCGAGGCAGCGCTTTCTTCACTCCCGGGGCCGCCTGATAGTTGGGGCCTGAGATGAGTGGTGCAGTCTTGTCGTTGTAGGACCGGCTTCACGGATCGATTCTCGACCGGTACGATGACGGTGACAGCCGGCCCGGTGGTGACTAGGAGACTGGCGGTCTCATCACTGCTTCCGTACCCAGAGTTATTGGTGATGGCTTCGGTACTGTCGGTAGTGGGTACTGACATCTTGATATGGTTTTATCTGAAACAAAATGGAAATTTTCTTAAACAATCTGACTTAAAAAAAAAACAACGGGTTGTACTGCCAGAGTGCCGGCAGAAGTGAAAACTAAATAATAAAATAGCAAAAAGACTGATTCGTGAAAGATTTGAACCTCCGCCCTCCGATTGACAAATTGAAATTTATATCGGTGCTCTAACCTATTGAGCTAACGAGTTTTACGTGCATGTGTCGAAAATAAGTATTCGGCGCAACGAAATGACGTCATGCTAGAAGGACAAACTTGTACATACAATAATGAAATTTAAATTCAGAACGTTAGAATAGGTTTCTGACTGTCCGTCTTACGATCTGACGCGAGTTTAACATTTTTTACCCATCCCAAAAATGTACAACGCCGCTAAAGAAGTTTTCACTTTAAAAAACTATAGATACATGTGACAGACTAATTTTAAGGATAACTTACATAAATTGTGTATTACCTGCCTACATTATCTTTAGTAAATTATCAAACTCTAAACAAAAGCATTTTATAAAAGTCTGTAGCTGCATTGCACTTATAATTGTAAAAAAAAACGGTTAAAAATTTTACATGAGACAAATGTTACATGAGACAAAACCTGAAAATATATATAATCTTCGCCCAAAGGCAGTACCAAATAAATACTATATACTATCACCTCATTTATCCACATTGACAACAAAAGTACCGAATAAGAGACTAATCTGAAAAGGGTCAACACCTAGCCTTAGACAAATACCTAGTACACGACACGAAAAATTACACTTAATCTACTTCATGTATCGTATTACACGTATTTTCCCTCTATCCAGCGGGAAACCCCCGGTCACGAGTGGATTTTACGGAGATCTTAGGGATTTTCGAACTTCGAACGCCGCAGCGGGTAGATTAAATGTTATTTATTGTGTATACTAAAAGTAGGTTGAATAATAATAACAACAAGAAAATTTGATAACTTAGAAAAAAAATATCTTCATCAACTGTGATCCGATTTTCTTTTTTTCTTTTTACTAGAAAGCTTAGAAAGGATCCCAGAATTTTTTTACTTTTTACAATTTTAAAACTGTAGTTTTTAACCAGCTAACCAAATTCAATATTTATGATTTTTGTACTATAATCTTATAATAGGAATTCATACTGAATAAATGGACACACGCTGCAAATATCAATACCTAGTTCATAACTTTAATAATATTTTATCTGCAGCTTCCATTTTTAGCCAGAAATTTTAAATTTATGAATTGGTGCATCACGCGATGTGAAATTCTAACAAGAAAACCTCAAATGCGGCTTGCACGAGCACGAAATTGAATTTTTCATCATTCCCTAGCGAATAGAAAACTGCTTTGAAATCGTAGTGAATAAACTATGCTTTACTTAAATGTTGATTCACTTTGATTTTGAGGTTTCAAAGGAATTCTTTAGTAAGGGACTAGTTAATATTTCTTAGTTGAAAATGCATGTGTCATATTTTTTTTATCAAAAAGTTGCTTGTGTATGCTTTAGGAATTTAAAGTCACTATTGTGGTCAATTCTCAAGGCTCCACTTAACTGGTTACTTATCTAATATTTTAAATGAGCAATTCTTGTATATATATATATATATTTTTTTATTATTGAGCAATTCTTGTATTTTTTTTTTTTTTATATAGAAGATAGATCTACGATTGACCACCAACTCGCCTGATGTTAAGCGACGGTGTGGCCGAGGAAGGAGCTCAAATATTATAATTCTTTTATAGATATATATATATATTAATCGGAATCTCGGAAACTGCTTCAACGATTTTAATGAAATTTGGTTTGTAGGTAGATTAGGGGATGATAAATCGATCTAGCTAGGTTTAAGTTTTAGGAATCGTCGTATAAATATTGGTTAGTTATATGCATTAAGCGTTATGATCCAATTCGCCCCAAAATCAATGATCCGAATAGCCCCATACCCACATTTTCAAAACAATATCTTTTGAAAAAATATCCATCACTATAGCGTAAAAAACTAGCGTTATACTCATATTTAATTACAAATAGCATATGGTAAAATAACAATTAAAACAATAAAGCTTTAAAATCATTTACCTTATATTTGGCGCGAAACGCGACCCTACCCTACATCCGTGTCGCTTGCGATTTTTGCTAGCACTGAGTTGCAGGCGAGAGAGTTCTACTATAAATTCAAAATGGCGTGGCGTGAACCAGGGAACGTTTTAACGTTTGCAGTTACGTTTCATGACGCGCAGATTTTTTATATTCCAGATTTTCTTATTTTGATCTGATTCGCCTCGTGATCCGATTCGCCTCGATCTACCCTACTTAGAACTTTTTATGATGCGCTAATTTACATTTTGAATGTCTGACTATTTTCATATTTATAATGGCTTAAAGGTTTCCCTGTTGCTTTTAAGAGCACTGTACATACTTAAACCTAATTTAATCACTTGTTTTCAAACAAAGCTGCTGGGAAAAATCATATAAGATGTATTATCTTTTTTTTTTTACTTTTCTGTTTGTTCAACATACAAACTCGAGAAAATAACCAATGCTATGCTATTCGTTATAATCTACTAACAAAAGGTGTAATGTAAAGCTGCTGGAAAAAATATGACAAGTAAGCTTATACTTAAAAACTGACATAAAAAATAAATGGCGATGTGCGTGTCTTATCACGCGCAATGTTGGATTCCGTAGTTACATAATTATTATAATTTATGTGACCTTACAACAGGGTATCTTGTTTGATACTACGAACATATATTATGAGTTAACTTATGTTAATTTAAATGAAATATTAATTTTTGACTTGCCTAAGTAATGATTTTAAGTTGATCGACTATAACTCGATAACTTGTGAAGCCAATTTAGCCGTGACAGTTTTCCTTTTAATTTCATCATATACCTAGTCACTAACACATTTTTTTTTTCATATCTCCTAATTCATACCGTAAACCCGGTAGAGGTGACAACTAACAAAAATTATCACTTCAAAGCTTAATATTTCGCAAACAGATCCTTAAATTGAAAAATCGTGTTGACATACCCCCAATGTTTTTTGGTTACCTATCCAACTATATCCTACACGATAGGGTAGATGAAAAAAATAATTCATCCCCACTTTACGTGTAGGGAAGGAACCCCCAAAAAGTTTTTTGTTTTTCAAAATGTTATTCTACGAATTTCTCGGCATTATTAACATAAATATCTATATCTATTACAGCTGTATAGTACTTATAGATTTTGAGCAAAGCCGCCGATGGGCAGATAGACATGGCGAAACTATAAGGGTTCCTCGTTTATTACAGAACCCTAAAAACGATTATTAAAAAGAAAAAAAAGATTTAATTGATTTTGATGAAATATACCTAAGAACCATCAAATTTTATTTCAACCAAAACAAACTAAATTAAAATTTATCCGTTCGTTGGAGAGCTACGATGTCTCATGCAGACACACTAGGCATGATACCTACTCTTCAAATGTGTATTACATAAACTCTAATCTGAAAACAAAGTAAACGTGTATCCCGATAAAATATTATTTTTCTGTCTTTTTTCGCGTCATACATGCGTGACCACAGGGGAGACATTTGTTTACATTATGTTCGGTGTCCCGAATAAAAGGATGACCTTTCAAATGAAAGCTTTGTGAAGTCTGGTAGCCATGTGATTATTGTTCTATTTGAATTTTGCTTCTATAAGTTGTCTCATTAGAATAATTGGAGTTGGGGTCTGGTGAATAGAGCACATTTATTTGACTTTTCATTGAATTATAGAACTGTTGAAGCGAAGCCTGTTGTCTGTTTGTAATTTACATACATTCAGCTGTATCTGTTTTAAACTTTTGTATAGAAACTTCACTGTTGGGAATTGTCATAATTAGCTTACATTCTCCCTAAGTTAATTCACAATTAGTCAGCACAATTATTGTCCTTGCTGAATAATTATTTATTATACCTAATGTAGTTTGAGAAATGGAACGACTTCAAAATAAGCAATTTTGTTTACTTGGGTCGTATATTTAACAAGCTATTTTTTTTTTCAAAAACTAAACTACTGGATGGTTTTTAATGAAATTTCTGTTGTATGCTCAACTTGACGCCACAACATTCATTATTTAGGAATCATTGATGTAAATAAAGGTCAAAACCGCCTTTTATGGGTCAAATAATCACACAAAGAATTTTGAACTACTTAGTCTTAACTTGTCTATTTGGACTGGTTAAATATGACACATGATTACACTGTCTGGAAAAAGAAAAAAAAAAAGGACTACGAAAAAAGAAAACAGTCCTATTTTTTTTTAAGAGAAAATGTCTTGTTAAATAAACTACTAAAAAGAAAACCGCGGTATAAGCCACGGGTTAGTACTTGGTATTTTTTCTTGGAAATTCCCAACCCGTCACGTGTAGTTAGCTTTTTACCAAGCCCTGAAAGCACGTAAATATGTCATAAGCGAAAGAAACGTGGACTATTTACATTATATTAGACCTAATGGCCTCGTAATAAGGCATGTCCCAGTGAAACGTCCACTATAAACATTGCGAATTTACGTATAATAACTATAAAATTTATAGCCGGCACATAAAAATATAATAATTCATAAAACCATGCACCAAGAATAGTGAGAAAATATGGCGTAGTTTACGAGTTTTAGACCAATAACGCGTAACGATGCCGCAGGCTCTTCATGGAAAGGAGATTTTTGGCAAAAGTCCGAATAGGATATTTTTATGTGACAGGATTGATTTGTAGAGTTTTTCTGAACAATCATATCTTAGCAAATATTAGTACAGCTTAGCACAACGACACAGGGATTTGAACAGTTGACATCCAAATTTATGGGTGGCATAGTACATACATACAATTTTCCCTTATGGGGTAGGCAGAACATCAAAGACCATGTGGCCTTATGATGCCACATATGACAACGGTAAGAGAGAATATACCTCAAGTCTCTTAACTGACGTTTATAGTATGCCCGGGAAGAGAAGCAGCTGGTACATTCTATGTTTTTCTTTTTCTCGAAGTCAGCATGATGGAGAAACAAAAAAAGTATGACAGTGAAATATGACAGATATATGTTTTTCTAGAATACCTGGGCTTATATTGAGGAAAATGACTAGGGTCTTGGATAATAGACTATCTATAACTAAAACTAGGGTATAACTGACCAAGTATCTAAGTGAAGCAAACAACAACGTCTCTCCATCAAATAGATTTTTCCTTTCTTCTGTCTAGATGTTTACTGGAACTCACTCGCGTATAGAATGTATTTTTCAACCGGTTTTTAAAAAGTCGGTATACACTTTTTTATGAAATTTTATGCTCTCGGGGATTTTTGATTAAGGAGGTCTTTCCCCCAGAACGAAGGAAGTGTGCTGTTTCATGGTATTTTTTTAACAAGTATTGTTGCAAAAATCTTGTGCTTGCAAGGTCTACAGCTCCTAGAACTACTTATGTAATTTTAAAAACGTTAGTTCCATAAGTACATACATAAAATCCTACAATAATTATTAGGTTCAACTTTCCTATTTTGTTTCGTGGCTCGTGTGGTCATATTTAGTCTATTACTTTATTCATTTAACAGTTACTTTCCTTATATTTTATTTCTGATTAATAGTTAATAATTATAATTTGTTGTTATGTATTTAGAAACAATTTATCAACATATCTAGGAATTAGATCAGAATCCTTGTTTCATAAATTTCCAGCGACATAATAATAGTTCCTAATAATAATTCATATCGCTCGCAATCCCGGGTCATTGAAATAGGAATATTTGAGAGCCCCTGTCAACTAAACTATATTAGTTTTGTTTTAAAATGAAAGGATTATCCGGACCTTATGTGACCTTTGTAGTTTTTAAACGATATTGAACTTTCAATAGATTGCTTTGGACATTTTGTTAATTTGGCTGGCTATACACAATTTGATTAAACTGGGAAAACGTTACGTAATACGTTACGTAATATGTCTTTACAATGTCATATTATCGCTTTGATAAAGACAGATTATAATGTATATTTAGACAACCAGTAAGTATATTACTTATTTATAAACAACGAAAACTTTGAAACCGATTTGAAAAACAGAAGACTTTCAGTTCAACTGAATGTGTTCTTGTTGGTGTTCTCGGAAATTTACGCCGGTTGAAACGATTTGAATAATTTCGTTGGAAAAAAAAACAGAAATACCTACTTCAGAAGTGATCTCATAAAAGTTACACCAATACCAATACACCTCTCATAAAGTTAGATGTTTTTTTCGGTGTCTTCTCATTGAAGACATTATTTAGGGTTCCCCAATAACTACGAGGAACTAAACAGGTGCTTAGATATTATAAATTATTTAGATATTATGAATTATCATCTGTGATTACTTTTTGAAATATAAGGGTTAAATATGTAAAACACTTATAGTCACAAGGACTATATAGTCTTTGTCTGTCCTAAAAAGAATAAATTATGACCATAATTTATTTTATTTATTTATTTTTAAATATTTATTTAATTTTTGTTATAATAAAAAGAAGATCACTTGACAAGTATAGTATGTTTAGACCACTTTGAAAAATATAATTATACTATAGTTTTATAATAATATTATTATCTTAACACGTACTAGTAACGTAATATCACATTTGATTTTTCATATTTCGTACCCCGAAAGTAGATAATTATAGATAATTAGATAATTATTAGTGCTTAGATATTATAAATTATTTAGATATTATGAATTATATCTGTGATTACTTTTTGAAATATAAGGGTTAAATATGTAAAACACTTATAGTCACAAGGACTATATAGTCTTTGTCTGTCCTAAAAAGAATAAATTATGACCATAATTTATTTTATTTATTTATTTTTAAATATTTATTTAATTTTTGTTATAATAAAAAGAAGATCACTTGACAAGTATAGTATGTTTAGACCACTTTGAAAAATATAATTATACTATAGTTTTATAATAATATTATTATCTTAACACGTACTAGTAACGTAATATCACATTTGATTTTTCATATTTCGTACCCCGAAAGTAGATAATTATCAAAATCAATTCATAGTTGGCAAAGTAAAAAAATATACAGTCGAATTGAGAACCTCCTCCTTTTTGAAGTCGGTTAAAAAGTCAGGAAAGCGTTAATTCGATCATTAATTTTCTTGAATGCATAATTATGTACGTATAACACAGATTTATACAAAATGAGTTTATCAGATTCAAATATGCATTTTGTGTACCTATTTAGGTCTTTATACTTTTCTTATATTCGAAATGGAAAGCAGAGTGTTTACCTCGAGTGAAAAACCTAATTAGGCACTCGATGGGAACCCTCGCTACGGTCGCTCATGCGCCAAACCATCGAGCTTCCTTATAAGGCCCATAGTTAGGGACCACCTGAAATTGTATGTGTTTGTTCAGTTCTGATGACAATACAATACAAGATAGAAGCGAGCTTATGCTGCAGTAAGGATTGCTTCACCATGAAGGAGCTCTGCAACTGTATGTCAATTTCATACCCATGTATGAAATTTTGCATATACAACAACATATGTTGTCATATTATGTCCGCCCAGTCGCTAAATGAATAGAGAAGCCGACCATTACGTTAATTAATACAATTAGAAGTATAACATGGAGGAAACGTTTCAGGCAAATTACACTCATAAAGTGATGAGTTCCAACACTCCGTTAATTCAATACGTTAATTAGTTCGCCGAACTCGAGTATAGTTAATTAATCGCTTAATATAATTATTATTTGATATTGAAAATACTTAAAACAGCAAGATTCAACTGATTTAACAGTTCTCTTTTAAGGCTTTGATAAATAATAATAAATAAATAAATAAATAAATAATAAATATTTAAATATTTGTGGACATTTCACACAACACCATCTAGCCCAAACTAAGCAGAGCTTGTACTATGGAACTAGATGGCTGATAGAATACATATATACTTTTTTTTTTGTAAATATATACATATGATACATAGAAACACCCAGACACAGAACAAACATCCATGCTCATCACACAAATGTTTGCCCTGGGTGGGGATCGAACCCACGACCTACAGCTCTGCAGGCAGCATACATGTGATAATACGAAATCGAAAGTAACGCAGTCTGTATTCTGCTTTTTTGTGACTAAACTGGTTGTTATGAAATTTGCTCAAAGCATACAGACGCACATTGAATATAGTTTATCATCATCATTACTGTTTTTAGGGTTCCGTAATATTTCTAAAAAGATCGATTAGAAGTGGTTTGCATCCAGCGTCTTCCCACTACTTGTATGAGGTTATCTTTCCATCTCGTGGTTGGTCTTCCTACGCTGCGTTTGCCAGTACATGGTCTCCACTCGAGAACTTTTAGGCCCCGTCAGCTGTACATGCTATGTGCCCTGCCCACTGCTACTCCATCTTGCTATTCCGCAAGATGGAGTAGCAGCATAATTTCTGATTCGATCTCACAGAGATACTCCAAGCATAGATCTCTCCATAGCTCGTTGCGAGATCTTGAGTTTCCTTATTATAGTTAGAGATCATGTTTGAGTGGCGAATGTCATCACTATTAGTAACAGTCACTGGTCGTAAACATTATATTTGAGGCACTGAGATATAATGGACTAAAAGATGATTTTGAGTTTCCCGAACGCTGCCCAGCCGGTTGGTTTCGTCGATTGACCTCTCTCTCGTAAAGTTGGATCTGTCTAGTCGGACCGTTTGTCCTAGGTAAACGTATTCGTCAATATTCAACAACTTCAAGAGTGGAGTTCTCCACAGATATTGGGGTGGGTCTTTGATAATTTAGGATAGGCACTACAAGGGCGCTAATAAAAATCTAGTAGTAATTAATAAATAACTGTTAAATATCTCCATGTTTTCTCATCCCTATAATTTTATCTGACAAAACATACATTAGCGTAGAAGTACCTACTTTCGGTACAATATGCCGCACCATCAGGAAACGCTATTAGGCTGATATTTTTTTACCCACTTTCAGAAGTTACTCGAATGTGATAGGATAAAGTGGTACATTTTAAAAGTAGATTTCTGTAAAAGCTTAAAAGTGAATGCGATAAAGGTGATTTCAAAATTATTAAGCCAAGGTAAACTCTCTGAGGTATGTTTTTTTTTTTTGCTGAGTTTTCATGGGCGAAATCTGATGTATGGAAATTTTAATGCATTATGCACCGTGCTACCAATTATTATTAAATATCATCTTGGTAAAGTTACGCTATTTCGATAGTAGTCGATACGAGACGAATTTGTTCTAGAACTAAAAATACAGATTACACGTTTAGAATACATATACATGTTACAAAAAAAACTAAGTATATAGAAAATAGCGGAACCTGACGTTAAAATTTTCATGTACAAAAAAAAAGTATGATATTTACTCGTATATTTTCGTATATGCATACACTAGAAACAGAAACAAAATAATAATTGAAATGAAACAAATTTAACGGATTTATCGCGTAGGTATATTTGAATTGATTTTATGACCTGACGTTTCGGAAACTAGAAAATATAAGAAATAATAATTCCTACGTCAGTAATCAAAGAGAAAAGGTTCGGTTTGTAAAGGTCAGACACCACAAGCGTATTAATCGCACTGTAATGTTTGAAATCTACCCTTCCGACTGGCACCCATCGCGTATATTTTATTTTTATTGCGCGTGTTCTTTTAGGGGCACTCGGTTCAACCGTTTGTGAAATGAAGTCGAAACGTATTTTCAGGTAAAGATATACAAATACGGGCAAATACTTTGTGAATGTTTTTCTTTGTTACGGTTTAATCAGTCGGGAGAAGAGTTGTTCGTGTTTATAAACACTCGATTAAGTTTGTTCATCAATTTATACGTTTCACCTAAATACAGCCAAATGTGTTTGTTTAGCAGCGAATGTTACGTAAGTAGATAAACTATAAACAGCGTTTGTAGGTCCTTTGTTGTATTGATTACTGAACAAACAGCTCAGCTACAACTATTTGCACATTTATATGTTGTTTCATAAGATTAGGTTGTTCGTATACGGAATGAAATCAAAATATATAGTTTGCGAGTTCGATTCAGAAACGAAGATCACTGTACTTATAACAAAATAAAATAAAGGTATTGTTTTAAAGATTTGAGATTGATATCTCAAGATAGCTTAAGTCTAATTATGGTCATGTTTTCCAAATTTAAGTACTTAATCAAAGGTTTAGCAATGATCAAGATTACAGTTTAATGAGAAGAAGACTAAACGCAGATTTGACTAATCCTCCAGTTAACTACGGATTAATGGCAGGAAGCAATAAAGGAACCTACTTACAATCGACACAGTATCTGAGATTCTAAGTTTATTGTGAGATGGAAAAAAAAAAATTGTTGGAGGTGCCGCGCCGTTCCACACGCAGGATTATGAAAAATATATTATTACCAAAAATTGACTATCCCGAATATATATTTGCTATCCCGACTACAGTTTTTATTATTATAATAAGGCAATTATGTTCGCTTGTGCGAAAATAATTGTCTTATTGTTATTTTAATAATAAGTTCAATATTTGCCCTTGGTTTCATACAAAAATTGAAGTTACGTAGCTACCAATAAATCATTACTTATAACATATTGAGTTAGAAGACAAGAAAATATTATACAAAAAGAAATTATATTACACCAGACCGATAAAGGTCTAGAGATAATCCAATTGTAGCAATTTTAATATTCTTAGGACCTTTATTTAATAAAATTCTATTTATTTTATGGAAATGAGACAACTTTAAACAGATCCATTGCGTATTTTTATAAAAATCATATAGAGACTAAGATAACACTTATATTTTATGTAAACAGGCAGACATTGCGAATTTATAAAAGTTTATTGTAGTTACTACGTAGTTAAGTTGTAGTCTTGTAGTAACCCAGATAAAAAAGTAGGTAAAAAAAATCGAACACAAAAATGTCGAAATAATGTAACTTTAGTCACTGTCTCATTGTGCGTAAGTACGCACAATGAGACAGTGACTAATAAACGCTTCCAGACTTAATTACTATGCTAAGGCGGTAACCGTTGGAAAGAAAGTTTTGATACAAATTTAGACAAACGATTGTGTTTTAGTTAAAATTTTGTCACGGGAAAGAGGGCTTTAAATTATAATAGCTAATAGCGATTATTTTATTGACTAAGCACTATATTTTAGACCCGGCTGTTTTGGGTTTTGTCTATTTGTATGTCAGTTTGTTCTCCACTATAGGTTTTATTTTCCAAATATTCTTGACTAAATTAAGTGTCTGAAACCTATGCATTTACTAGATTTAGGTACTTCAAAAGGAAAAAACGGAACCCTTATAGGATCACTTTGTTGTCCGACTTTTGTATAATACAAATGTGTAAATTAAATTAGAACAGCTGTTCTTAGTTAATAAAAAGCTGTTAGTCTAAGTTCTAAGTTGGTCTAAGTTTTTAGAATAATATGCAGCTGCATATTATTCTAAAAAAACTACTATACCAGCAAAAGGGCAAATTTTACAAAACTTCACAAAATACAATTCCCTAACGAAAAAGCTATTTCCCCTGATCCGGTAGTTAAAATAAATTGGAAGTCGTGACACGCAAACAAACTGCATCCACAAAGTTTGAATGCACCAACATTTCGTTACCCTTACGTACCGAGTAGGTACCTACTAGAGTTCTTCACAATCTCGTGACCTCTGACATCTCGCGATGGAACTTCTACTTTAGTGACAGTAACAATGTGAGAAGTAAACAAAGACTTCTAAGAGCCAGTAGTTCCTAGTTCACTAGAACGTAAGGGACTGCTCGTGGCGTTTCAGTTTCGTTATCGCTTATCGCCATTTCTACCCGACTACTGAAGGAAGATCATATTTATCGAGCGTTTAAAATGTCTAATTTTTGAATATTTTTATAGACGTTTTATTTTATCAACGTTTAACTGATTTCAACTTATTTAAAGAGTCTACTTATAAAATTTCAGAGCTACTTCCAGTTGTAGATTATTAAGGGTAAAGATGATATTTAAATAAAGAGTGTGAGTTCACAAACAATAGCAAGATTTAATCATGGAAACAAGATAACTTTTCGTGTATTTTTACTAGTGGCACTACGAGCAGTAATCTTTACTCAACAATCTCCATAAAATCCCTGATCGAGCGGAGCGGATTTCCCACAACCTTGCAACACAGCGGGCGATATAGACGAAAATAATAAGAAACACATAGACGAAAATCTTTTCGGTTTTGTTTGTTGTCTCGTAGACTCTTAGTTTTTAGTTAGTTCTATTAATTAATATACATATATTTATAATATCTAAGTTAAGTAATTTTATTCTTATATTAAAAGCAGGCCTCGTAAGAGATGGCGAGACGAACTTGACATCTTTGATAAAGACTGCTACATCAATACACAAAACCGTCAAGACTGGAAATGTCGGGGGAGGCCTTTGCCCAGCAGTGGGACACTACAGGCTAACAACAACAATAAGTGAATAAGTTAAAAAAACTCAAAAAAAACCCAACAAAATACGACAGAACCGATTTTGATTAAACATAGCTAAACACTCTCGATGAAATCCTCATTCAAATATAAAAAAAAAAAACAATAATGGTCTATCCCATTGAGAGCTACGACGCCACAGACAGAACACATCAGATATACAGAGATATACAGAATACCTTTACCTTAATACTTTTTGGGTAGGGGTTTAGACATAAAAATTATATTAAGAAAGTTTTTCTCTATCTTAATATAATAATAAAAAATATAATTAATCATTCTGCACTGAAATTTTGTAGACAACCCATGTGCAATATATTTATTGACATATTTAATTGAATATAAAAAAAACATCCATTAACCAGCTCGGTGAAGGTCGCCCTATAGCGGGATCTTAGACCATAATTTTTATTATTCTTATAGAGCGATAAAAACCTTTTTACCAGACTAGAAGTTTTTGCTTTAGTTCCTAAGTCAAGGTCTAAAAACCTTGACTCTTAGTGTACAAAGGGAAATGAAATAGCCAAAGAGCACGAGAAGCTTTACTAAGTGTGAGTCGGGAGAATGCCACCATAAAGAATGGTAATCTTAGCAGTGCATTAGCAGATGCACGTTTCGGCTATTGTATTGAAAAGACCCTCGATTTTTCTAGTGAAACCATTTTAAAATGGTGTTAATTAAAATGAAAAGTTTTATGTCCCTCTTATAAATGACATAACATATAATCTCTGATTACTCTGCCATCTCTGAACTATTTTCTGTTTCTTGGATAAAAAAACCGGACAAGTGCGAGTCAGACTCGCCCACCGAGGAATAATCTCTTATATATCATATTTTTGTTATAATGTTATATTAGATATTTTATAGTCTAATTCTCAAAAAGTTAAGATGGTTCGTGATTGGTTCGATTTGGTGAGGTGTTACATATTTGTTCGAGTCAAGGGAGAATGATATCTAATAAATAATAATTATGTAAAAAAAAACCTGAAGCAATCTTATTTCAAAGAACGCAATTTCATTTACTTGGATGATATATTTATCCACTTATTTTGTTTTAAAATCAAAGTACTGTACCGATTTTGATATTGAAAACAAACAATAAATTATGATATTTTTTTATTATTTGATGATTCAAAATTCATAATTTGGCGATGTAATTCCTGAACAAATATATAAAAAACACACAGTCGAATTGAGAACCTCCTCCTTTTTGAAAGTCGGTTAAAAAGTAATTTACTTTTTTTTCGAAGTTATGTGCGTTATGTTTATTGCCGCCAACTTCAAACGGCGAAGGAAAACATCGTAAGGATACCTACATGTCTGAGAGCGTTCTCAATGATCTTGAAAGATGTGTGAAGTCTACCAACCCGCACTTGACCAAGGTGGTAGATAAAATACTTAAAAAGAGGACTATTAACCGTGTATAATATAATCTAAGCCCTTGTTACTCTGCTTATCTGTATTTGAAGGGTAAATCCAATTGGTATCTATGTATGAAGGGTTGACGTATTACATAGGTTCGGCTTCGAGCAATTTAAGCTCGAAGCTGAACCTATGGCCGGTCGCTGAAATCACTGTAAAGCTTTGATTTAAACGTAACGCAGGATTACACTTAACACAACTCTATTTAGGTATCTATAACTCATAGATGGTATAGTTTACAGTTTTTCAAACTATATTTATGTATGTTACCTGTAACAAAAATATAGCAGGTATCTATCTATCTAAGATACGAAATATATTTGTTTTAATCTCACTTGCCCGAATACACTTCATAGAACTGATTCCAGATGTTTCTACCCGACTACGTAAGAAGGAGGGTAATGTTTTCGAGTGTATATATTTATATATGTATGTGTGTTTCTATATGACAGGCTACAGACTAAACGGCTTGACGGATTTTGATGTGCGAGGTGTCATTAGATTTGTCTTTGCTTCCAGAGTTTCATAAAGCTATATGTTTTTGTAATAATTATAGTAGGTACATCTCTTGCAAAAATAAAATAAATGTGTTTTTTTCGTAACCTCTAACTAACTATTTCGTAATAAAGAAGTGATTTTACTACAATTATTCTAAATAATGCGCATTTACAGCGATTTTACGCATACTTTCTCACAAAAACGTACATTCAACAGCATATCAAGCGTAACGAAATCATAAGTATAAAAGTGCTTTTCTGCAGTCGGGTATTTTGTTTTTCTTTTAATGTACATACTTGTACTTGACTTCAGATTATGATTGAATAAGTTTCATTAGCCCAAAAAATTATTATGTTATATATAAAAAAAAAACCTAGGGTGCCGCCAGCTATTATTAAATAGAACGAACATATCGTTGGATTTCTGTTTCATTACACTCAAAAAACTACTAATTTACAAAGTTTCGGTTATGAGATGAGCTTTAGGAATTTTCATAAAATGACTTTAATGACTTAATTTTCATAAATTTCTTTTATGAGAAAATTATATTTGATATTTCATTATTTATATTTTGTAACTAATAGTATTACCAACTGCTATCATGACTTTCTACGTGAAAAAAAGTCTCAAAATAAGAATCCCTAGCAAAAAAAACTCGGGACTCGGTATTTGCCGAACTCATTCCGGCTTTTCAGCTAATATGAGGTAACATAAGTAGTATCTGTATTGTGTTGGAAATCCTATTCAACCTGGACGATCACTGAGAAATTTCATTTAATTGCAATGGAATCCAATTTACCCTTTGCTTTTCAACTCAAATAAATTAATTAAAATCCTCGATCAAGTTTGATTGGATTTCAAGAATCGATTAAAATTTTTTTTTAAAAACAGTTTGGTTTAAAATGGTTGCGCATTATTTAAAAAGTTCGAAAAAATCGAATGAATAAAACATTTAATATCAATTTAAAACATACGAAATCTTATAGCCATTTTCAAAGGCACACTATTTCATTGCCAAGTAATTTATAATTATGTATAACAAAGAAAGTAAAGTGAAAAGTGGTTAGGATATGCATAAAAAATAAAACAATCGACTTCAAAATTGAGAAATTTATGTTTTAGAAACCAGATCACTGAACTGGTTTTGATGAAATTTGAATAGGAGAGTAATATCCTTTCAAACAACAAAAGAAAGAGAAAGCGGAATATTTCCTTCATTTTTTGATGATGAGCCCAACATTTTTGATGTGTAGTGTACTGCACAGGAGTGGTGTTCAGTCATTGCCGCTTTTTCTTTTTTCTGGAAACTATAACGTTATAAATATAGCCTATGCTCTTTTTCAGTTCTAGAAAATCTCTGTGCTAAATTTCATAACAATTGATTCACCCATTTGTGTGTGAAAAAAAAACAGTATTACTTATATAATAATAATTTGGATGAAGTTTACTTGACTCAGTAATTATGCATACTATGTTAGATTTTGGGTTTCAGTTCGAGCCGAGCATATGTTTAGTAATGGCTTAACAAGCATTTACTTTGCAAGCATTTACTCGTTATAGTTGTATACAGTCGTCAACAATCTTGGTAACATTATTGTGAGAACTCAACTTAGATGGCAATGCAATTTATTTAATTAATAATGTTCCAACAACTACCGATACAGATCTATCTATTTATATATATATATATATTTATCCTCTTCCCTTATATAAATGTAAATCAAAATGTGTTGGTTGGCTCCAATCCTTAACATATGTAGAAACTGAGAACTTAATTAAAGTTGTTACTTGAGATAGAACATATTTAAAATGGCATGTATTCACTCACACCACATACTCATTACTGCACACACACATCCACACTTACACACTTACACACCCTCACGCACACATATCATCACTCACACATCCTCATAAACTCTGCCACCGACACGGCACGCAAATATTACACATATGTATAATTTATTTTTTGAAGTATTACTAGAAAAATGTTGCGTTTGTATATACATATTGTAATATTTATTTAATTTTCTGTAAATCTAAAATTCGTAAAATTTTTAGGTATCTACATCCTAGTTATTTAATTAAATATATACTTAAAATTTAATTCATAACTGTAATATAAAATGTAATACCTAGTCTTGCCACAAATATTGTCACGAAGAAAAAAATTATTTTTTTATTGCAAATAATATTTATTACTTTTACAGTGTGTTAGTTTAATACATAAATATAAAACAATTTAAAATATAAAAGCTTATTCGAAGTGGTCTCCATTGGCTGCAATACAGTTCTTTAAACGTTGAGGCCAGTTATCAATAGAAGCACGCACTCTTTCCATGGGAAAATTCTTCACTGCCAATCGTATGGATTGTTTTAGGGACTCCAAATTATCATGGCGTTTAGAGCAAGCCATACTCTCTAAAACTGACCATAAATCATAATCCAGCGGATTAAGATCAGGACTAGACGACGGCCAGTCTTCAGCTCTGATGAAGTCCGAAACGTTCACTTCCAACCAAGACTGCGTGGACCGAGCTTTATGACCTGGCGCCGAGTCTTGTTTGAAGGACCATACTTGGTTATTGAACATGGTGTTGTTAAGGGGCTTAACTACCTTCTCAAGAATGGTATTTTGATACACTTGTGCCGATGTTTTGATACCTTTTTCACAAAAATATGGCTCAGTCACTCCTTCATAGCTAACACCCCACCAAACCATCACTGAATTCGGATAATGCCCACGTTGCACTCTGTCGACTTATTGGGAAGCTTCCTTAGAGCTTTGAGCATAAATACGGTCATTTTGTTTGTTAAAATGTTGCTCAATTGTAAAGATTTTGTCATCCGTAAACAAAATTTTTCTGTGACCTCCCTTTGCGTACCGCTTCAGTAGTTGTTTCGATTTTACCACCCTATTCTTTTTTTAAATTATCAGTTAAAAAATGACCAGTGCGTCTCTTATAGGCTGCAAGTCCTAAGTCATCTTTTAAAATACGCGACATGGTTCTGGGTGCTATCTTCATCTCCCGAGATAAAATCTTTTGCTTTCGGACAGGATTTCTTCGAATTCTTTCCCTTACTGCTTTGACCACCTTTTTCGTACGAACACTACGTGGACGGCCAGATCTTTTTCTGTCACAAACAGAGGAGGTCTCATTGTTCCTATTAATAGCCCGGTACACAAACATTTGACTAATACCAAGCGTATGGAGAGTTTTAAAAATTGCATTTGGCTCCATACCAACTTTGTGTAATGCAATTACAGCGATTCGGTTCTCTTTATCACCCCACTCCATTTTAATATCGCAAAATATTGTACAATGTATTGGCGCCAAAATTAGAAAACTCAATGAACAATCGTATAAAAATGACAGATTCCAAATTCAAATGTAATATCTTTCTTATTTTTAACTGTAACAGTATTTATGGCCAGACTAAGTATATCCCGGAGGTGGGCGATGTTCCCCGCGACAGAGTTTTCTAAACTACTGCGGGTAGCATCGTGCCCCTTACTGTTATTGTAACCCTTTATATTAGTTCCAAATAAAGAATATTTCATTTCAAAGAATATTTCATTTCATCTATAATCCGAATTGTTAAATGTAAAATATCTACCAAATATTCGGTAGATATTATTATTATTCGCAACAGGCCAATTTCCAACACCGGAGGCAATCACATTACAGTTGGAGTAACAAGATCGGAATTGTAGATTCAAAACGCTAGAGAATAGAGTATTGTTGGACAATATCTATTACATGACCATCTATAAATACTGCAGGTATATATGTAGCTAGAGCTAAGTAATTTAATGTCACAAATTGGTTTGTTGCTAATGGATTGTAGTAATCCATAGTGAAATTGCTGAGTATATTGAAGTAAATGAAATTTTTGTGGTGCTTATGTTAATATAATACCTTGTTTAGATACCCTGACCTAGAAGAAGGTAGAAGTTGATGAATTTAATTTGTACATCATAGGTTACTTTGTATATTGATGGTATTTCCCAAAAATCCAACCCCAATTGAGTTTTATTTTTCTTAATCGGCAAGTTGACTGACCTGAAAAAAACTTGTACGGGTGACTTTTTATTTTGGGAATTTTTGAATATTTCTGACAATAGTTATAGTTTAAAAAACTGAAGCAACCGACTTCTCATGGATGCCAATGTCAGAACTGGACCAAATTGAAATGGGATCACACGGGAAGTACCAGCTTTCAAATAAAAAAATAAAGATCAAAAATATTCGAATCGAGAACCTCCTCCTTTTTTGAAGTTGGTTGGTTGAATTTTGCTGTGATGCCATTTACGAACCGATATCTATTGATATTTTTTTTTAAGTTTGTATTATAATAATCTCCTTATATTTGGAAGTCGGTAAAAAACCATAAAACTCGCATTAAGATCTCCGTCGTCGGAACTGACTCCGAAACTCTGGCTTCGTAGACGGCCGAAGGGTAAGTATTCAATTGGTCATACGTCTGAAGATTAACTGCGTCAATAACATGCATACACATAAATCGTCATGCTACTCCATATGCACTACTACAGACGTTAAGCAAATATATCTCATCTCTCACATACCTAACCTATTTACGTTTCTGCATACCACCTCGTTTACAAACTACATGTTTGGAAAAATATTTACCTAACAGAAATCCACATAGTTCAACATCTTAGCTTACAGCAGCATTCTTGAAATGGAATTCCATAACACTAACAATAGTCCTCTCAATAATAACCTAGAATCTAGATTGTATTCGAGATTCTGAATACCGAATAGTATTGAACGACAATATCTGGTATTCATAACTTTGGAACAAATTGGCAGTTGATATTGCATAGTATTCATAGATCACAATTTAGTATTGGAGCCACAATATAAATGTATGAGCGGTAAATGTAAATGTTGGAACGATTCAGAAAAGTCGTAGAAATAGTTGTTATACAAGTGAAATGCGAATTGAAAACGATTTCTGTACATCCTACATGTAATATGTAAAGAAATGGTTGTCAATAAGAAAAAAAGGCCTGTTAAAATTTGATTTTTTTTTTAATTCGAAAATAGATTCGATTCGATTTGAAGACACCTAGATTATATCCATTCCGAAAGACCCATTCAGGAAGCGCATTCCACAGTTAATAAGGTACACATTTAACAGTCATTGTATTTAACATAAAACTGTATGGGCAGTCATGTCTTAGATATCATTTTTTATTTTATTAAATTCCTAGTATTACGGACTAGATGGTGAATATTTTAGTCAATAAAAAAATATGTTAGTAGTAGTGTAGTAATCATGAATTTTCATAAACTATTCTGCCCACATATTTGTATTAAAGTAGCGAAGTACATTCTGTTTTAATTTTTAAAAGTAGGTACCTAAGGTTATTTCGGAGCAGATAAAAATATAAATTTAATTTCTTAAGTAATAAGTTGACTGCGTATTTCTGATCTGAGAGAATATGTAAAATACATCTCTCAGTAGCTCACTGACCTGCTTCAAAGATCCGTATAATGCTTGATATAATATGCAATGAAATGTTCTCGAATAGGAGAAGTAGTGAGTTCAAATGTTCAGATGTTATAGTAGTATATGAATAATATATATGTATTGCAGATGTACAGTCTCTTCTGTACATCTGCAATACATATCGCAGCAATAGTTTCGTAGCAGAACACCTAATTATGCGTGTATTTCATTTAAGGAAACATTGATAGATTTCACTGTAGCGTATATCAAATGATTGACCTAGCTTATGTTATGTATGCAACATGTTTTTGATTGCATACTTTACAATTTTACATAAATAATATATATATTAAAAACTTTATACTGAAAAACACAGCTTGTTTTAGGATAGGGCTAACAGCAATGCACAGCGTTTTCCCCGCTATCCTACAATAATTCTTGATATTCGTAATAAGTAAAAAGTAGGCTATATCTTCTAATCTATAGTTTATCTTTAATAAGTTTTTCATTTTGAGATTTTTTACGTTTTTATAACGTAAGCAATTGAGAAAGTCTTGATAAAAAGCAATCCTTATATATCTAATTACGTAGATAAAAATAATCTAATTCGGATGGAAATTAACTACGAGTATGTACCGTTTTATAGAAGAAAATTGCGATGTTATCGCTTCTCTTAGGGAAAACAAACCATATCTTGTCAGCCGTAAGAAGTCCCCTGCTGAACATAGGCCTTTCATGAATTTCTAAAAAAGCCACCTATTTTTTATTTTTTATTATATATCCAGCAACAGGATGTTGCCACTTGTATAAGGTTAATTGAGGATCTACCTTGTGACTGGTCATACTCGAGAACTGTTCGACCCCGTCGGCCATTAGTTCTAGGTGCTATGTGCCCTACCTGCTGGCAGTTCAGTTTGCCAATCTGCTGTACTATGATGGTTTTTTTTTTTTCTTCGAGACCGAAACAGAAAAAAGAGACCCATAGACCTCTTTGTTATGATTAGGTCTCGAAGAGAAACTCCGTGCATAGCCCTCTCCATAGCTCGTTGCGTGACTTTGAGTTTCCTTGTAAGGTCCATAATGAGTGTCCATAATCCGGTTCCGTATGTATCACTGGTAACACACTCTAGTTATACACTTTCGACTTGAAGGATTGGACATATTGTACAACAAGTAAAAGTTTGTAAAACTCAAAAAACCCCGACAAATAAATGGCTGAATCGATTTTTATAAAACATAACAGCTAAGAACACTCTGGATGTCCTCTTTCAAATAAACAAAACCGGACCAGTGCGAGTCAGACTCGCCCACCGAGGGTTCCGTATAAACTAGTAAATAAAAGGGGGAAATCATTTTTTTCCCCTCTTTATACCGAAAAATATACATCGTAAAAATATTTAAAAACCTGTTTTAATTAATGTTAAGCTCTTTCATAATATGATACCCCACATGATACGGTTAATTCACTTTAAAATTTCGACCCTCATTCCTTGCATAACGACACTATTTTTTGTGATTAAAATAAAAATGACCAGTTTTCGGTTTTTTTCCTATATGTGTACTCTAACACAATGCTTCTTGCCAAATTTCAGAGTTCTAGGTCAACGGGAAGTACCCCATAAGTTTTGATTCCTCTGTGAGTGTCGAAATGTGCATTTTTAAGACATATTCGGCTGTAACTTTTTTTACGAAAACTGAGAAATTTTATTTTTCTTTCTGCAGCAAGATGCTACGGATCTGCGTATATGGTTTTAATTTCAACTCGATAACTTCACGCGTTCCCGAGATAAAGGTCTTGACACCCGGACAGACGGACAGACGAACAGACGGACAACAAAGTGATCCTATACCTAAGGGTTCCGTTTTTTTCCTTTTGAGGTACGGAACCCTAAAAACGAACTAGATTAAAATCGGTCCATTCGTTTCAGAGCTACGATGCGACAGATAGACACACAGATACACAAATACACAGCTACACACACGTAAAACTTTTAACACCTCTCTTTTTGGGTCGTGGGTTAAAAACAGCTCTAAATGACTAAAGATACGTCCCACTACACATTTGTAGGAGTAATGAGCCAACTCACAGTAGACGCGTAAGTCGAAATATAAAAAAATACAACTTATGAAGATATACAACCTTTCCCAGTATTCCAGCCTCATTTGTCACGTTGACGGCAGCCATTTAGCCGGTATGTGCCTCAACCAGAGCCGTGTACAGGGGAAATTAATGTTCTAAGCAAGAAATTCCATCGGTAATGTACGAGCCTTATTGCTCTAATTACGTTGGATTTAGAAACCGTACTTTGCTAAGTATCGTGGGAAGGGAGCTAATTTTTTCTCTTTCGGGTTAACACTCTGAACTAAATAAATAAACGGATTGCGTTGATAATATGTCCATATATATTTCAAAGCAATGATACATTTGTTTTATTTGTTTTATTGTAGTTATTAAAGGCACTTGCCCGTTAAAAAAAAAGTCATGTATGCGAATAAAAAATAAAACCAGACAAGTGCGAGTCAGACTCGCCCACCAAGGGTTCCGTACAAACTAGTAAATAGAAGGGGGAAATCATATTTTTTTTTATTTCCCTTTTTATACCGAAAAATATACATCATAAAAATATTTAAAACCTGTTTTAATTAATGCTAATTAAGCTCTTCCATATGATACATGATACGGTTAATTCACTTTAAAATGTCGACCCTCATTCCTTGCATAACGACACAATTTTTTTGTGATTAAATTAAAAATGTCCAGTTTTCGGATTTTTTCCTATATGTGTACTCTAACACAATGCTTCTTGCCAAATTTCAGAGTTCTAGGTCAACGGGAAGTACCCCATAGGTTTTGATTCCTCTGTGAGTGTCGAAATGTGCATTTTTTACGACATATTCGGCTGTAACTTCTTTTTACGAAAACTGAGAAATTTTACTTTTCTTTCTGCAGCAAGATACGATGGATATGCGTATATGGTTTTAATTTCAACTCGATACCTCCACGCGTTCCTGAGATAAAGGTCTTGACACCCGGACAGACGGGCAGACGAACAGACAGACTACTATTGTGCTACGTACTATTGTACTACGTACTATTGAGGTACGTAACCCTAAAAAATGATACAAACAATTATAAGGAGAACTCACTTTAGAATTTTTTATACATTTTATCCATACTAGACGAAACATCTGATTGCTTTCTTAAATATTATCCTTTTTTTTTATCGACGCTGTTTGTACAAACTGTCCCACTGCTGGACGCGGGCCATCTTCTCATTGTGAGAAGGGTAAGGGCGTAGTCTACCACGCTGGCCAAGTGCGGATTGGCAGACTTCACAATGATCTTCAAGATCATTGAGAACTCTCAGACATGTAGGTTTCCTCACGATGTTTTCCTTCGCCGTTTGTAGTTGACGGCAATCAACAATACGCACATAACCTCGAAAAGACAGAGGTGCATGCCGCGGACCCACGACCTGCGGATCGCAAATCAGACGGTCTCCCGACTAGGCTGTCGGAAACCTACAGCTCAGCAAGCAGACATACTACCAACTGAGCCACAAGGCCAGGCTAAATGCATCCACATATTATTTAAAAGAATAGTAGAACGTCTGGCAGATGTAAAACATCGCAACGATTTCAAATAAAGCATCTTATTATTTTATAGAAAATCTTTCTCTATTTTAACAATCCTGCCGACCCATCTACCGGTGCCTGATGGCGATACATCGGCACACCATCAACTGGTTTCATTTGCCTAAAAAGATGTTTCTCATCGATAGACCGCAACAGTCGCTTAACGTCAGGCGAGTAAGTGATCAACCGCAAGACTATTTTCGAATATAAAAAAAAAACTTAAATCGAGTCCATAATCATGTCTCTTGTTTGTTACTCAGACGATTAAATAGTCTAGTAAAAATAAATCCGTTTGTATGGAGCACACCACAGTATTTGCAACTGGGGGGATTCTATGAAATTATGATAGGAAAATAGCTAAAAATCATAGATCAACAATAATCCTCGATTTATAGACAAGCTGCGTTCCGAGGTTTCACTCGCGTAGTTATGAAAAAACGGTGATGATTATGATGATGATAAGTAGCTTATGTCCGTCTCCAGGCCCAAAGCTATCTCTATAATATTTTTCATAACGATCGGTTCAGCTGTTTGAGCGTGTAAAGGTAACAAAATTAGCTTTTATAATATCATTATGAAATTGTGACAAATGTATTTCAAAACACCAGTACATTCATTTAAATAACAATATACTTAGTTGTCTTTTATCTTGTCACAAATCTTATTTTTACTAAAATACGATCAATTAAATCGACTTAACATTACTTACTTAAATCGATCAATTTACGATCAACATAATCATAAATTCAATTTAACTTTTTGCGTGATTTAGGAAGCTAAGCCATTTTACGAGTGAAAGTTTTTGTAAATTACAGTTACTCTTCCGGTAAAAGTTTAAAAGGAAGCGGAAATAAGTATTTCCGAAACAGGCGTTTTGAAATGGATTTGATGGAAAAGAATGTGAAAAGTTTGTGTCAATTCATTTTTTTTATAGTCATCATCATCATCTCAGCCATAAGAAGTCCACTGCTGGACATAGGCCTCCCCCATGGATTTCCAAAAAGACCGATTGGAAGCGGCTTGCATCCAGCGTCTTCCCGCCACTTGTATGAGGTCATCTGTCCATCTCGTGGCTGGTCTTCCTACGCTGCGCTTGCCGGTACATGGTTTTTTATAGTACCTATCGTAAATTTAGAAACATTAGATCACAACACAGACATAAGCTTGTTATACCAAAATCAACTCTTGTAATGCACAGTTCTGGCCCTAACTCGATGGCGGTAATTATATATAATAAGTTACCAAATGAATTAAAGGATCTAGATACAGAAAATAGCTTTGTCGTGAATCTGAAAACATACCTAGATTAAGCCAATTGTTATTACACTCTTGACGATTTTTTTAAGGATACATTTGCAAATATCAAATAGAGCGCTCCAAATCTCATGTTGCCGTGCCCTTATAGGGCCATATGTATTTTCAATATGATATTTATAATTATAGACATTTGTAATGTACATATGACGCAATAAATGTATGAGTATGAGTATGAGAAATATACATGAAGCATAATTTTTAAATAGTCATTGGCGACAGCTGCAAGACATTTTTTCCACTATTTAAGTATATTGAACTCGTTTACACTATTGCAATTTTTCCAAGTAACACCCTTATTACTATAACGTTAAAAAAATGTAGTCACAGTCAATGACAAATAAAACAAGTCATGGACAAATTGTGGTATGCGTATTCCACATTTTTTTTAACTTCTAAGTATATTTTCTATAAAGTACAAAAAAAAGTAGTAAAGTAAGTTTCCAGGGTGTCTTTATATCACAAGTGAACAGATTCCTTGTAGTTAAGAAGGCAGCATCTAAGATTGCATCGTCACTCAATTTGAGACGATTTGGCGTAAGTGCAAGCACATCAATCATTTAAAAAACAACCCTCACCTCAGTAAAGTATTTTCCATGTAGTGTTACCGATAAAATAAAATAGCATGTTACTTATCACCACTTTATTTCACTCGCTTGCACGTTAATGCATGTATGTAACTTTATACTTCATAAATAGAGCGCCACTACTTTTACGGTTTTATTATTTCATAAAATATACGTTTCGATAAATTAAGCAGACCGGCGACATGATTACACGTTCACGTCAAATAAATACCATACCAACTAATATTTTGTTTGAACGAAACCGAAACTATTATTTCAAAAGCAAATCAAGCTATTTATTAACCAAACTTCATCAAGACACTGTATTCCTAGTAAAGTGAAATTAATTACCATACCTAAATCCTCCCATCCGGAATAAGTAAACCTAGATATTTCCTAGTTAATTATTATTAATCGCATATGGACGATACAAAGCATATCTCAGATAATAACATAACTTCCATATCTAGTAGAACACGTAGACAATAGATTCAGGTATCTAGCATGTCAGGTTATACATGAAATATTAAACACAATAGCCTAGACGTGCTCTACGTCACGTCAATTGTCCCACCACTGGCGATTAGAGAGAAGCGAGCAAAGCTGGCGAGTAATGAGAAGTTTGTTTAGGTCAGAGGATCAGAGCAGAGCCCTAGTGCAAGTTTTTATATTGTTTTATATCTACGCGATCGCGTTTACGTAAAATGTCAGGTGTAGGTTCATAAGAATTTAATTACGTCAATTTGGTACTTCTCTAAGTTTTTTGTGTTCTTTTTTTTTTGGTTCTTTTAATTGTAAAGTTTTGAGGAAATTATGTTGTAAAACGACAAAAACATGCAAAAAGGGACAAAAGGGACTAGGACTCGCTAAGCTTATTAGAGAGTGCAATAAGCAGTCTCGATCCGAGACAGCCGAGACATAAATTTACTTAACGAGTCTCAGAATTCCAAAAAGATAAATGTATCAGCTTGAAAACATTAAAGCGAAAAGAACACTAGACATGATGTAAGGTTACGTTTATTTGAAAAAAAAACACAGTTCGCACTAGGCCTTCCGGACCGCCAAGCGGGCATTTCTGAGCGAGTTTTTGTTTTTATCGCCTCACAAACTAGCGAGATTTTCAGAAATAGTTTTAGTGTAAATTGGCAATTAGTAATTTTATTTATACCTTTTCTTACAGCGGGTAAATAGCATAGCGTTTCTTCAGCAAGAAAATAGTGAATAGCTAGTCGTTTCCTTGTTAGTGGTGGGACATCTGCCTGGCATTTATGTACGCCTACAAATGTAATTAAGTAAATAGATAGGCAAATATTCAATTCAATAGGAAATATTCTAGGCAAACAAGTAAACAAAATTGACATGTTAAATGGAACGTAGTAATTGGAATAGACATGATGAAACCCTACCTTGAAAGATAATCGCCAGAATATCACTTGAAAATATTAAACCTACAAGTAAGTATAACTATTGTTAGATTAGGTATGAAAGCCAATAAAAACAAAAGCCAGTGCCTTTTTTAAATAAATAAATATTTGGGGACATTTCACACAACACTATCTAGCCCAAACTAAGCAAAGCTTGTACTATGAAACTAGATGGCTGATATATAGGTTACTTAAATACTATTTTATGTAAATATATATACATATCATACATAGAAACACCTAGATACAGAAAAACAACCATGCTCATCACAGTCATCACATAAATGTTTGCCCTAGGTGGGAATCGAACCCACGACCTACAGCTTAGCAGGTAGATATACGATTACTACCAACTGAGCCACAAGGCCAGTCACCAAGTTTTTAACCACAATAAGATACAAAATATTAGATATTCGTTTTCTTTATTAATTTACATAGCTAATTATTATCAGAGAAGACTTTATCATTATATTACGTATTACTACACAACAAGAAGAATTTTGGATTACTCACAGACCTTATTTTTAGGTTAAGTACCTGGTAATTTTTAGTTGGTAGGCATGCCTACCAACATATCATGATTTGTACTGCCATTTGTATGATAACATAATATGTTATCATACAAATGGCAGTTTATTTTAAAATATCAAATTTTGGTGTCACAAAAACTAATTTGAATAAAATATATTATGTACTTATTACAATTATTTTAGCCCAAGGACGTGAAAAAAAATTCGTTACACTGGTTTCTTCTCCTAATTTTTTCCCCTGAATTTTAATGGCGTTAATAATTGTTAATTTTACAGTAATTTAATTTTCATAGAGTAATTTAATTTTTAATTAAATTACTGTTCGTTTACGAACACGAGTGTAGATAAATGAAACAAAGTAAGTACACACTTGTCTTTCTGATTCAGATTCAGACGTGTAGTTTTCATATTATTGACGACAAAACTACAACAAAAAAAACTTATAAAATCACCATCACTTTACTCAACAAAACACTAGGTACAGGTAAACACTACGATTAGCTGAGTCAATTGAGTTTTGGCAGAAAGCCCACACACAACACAGAACACGTTGTCGCTTTGTTTTTTTGCCTAAACTCGAGGCTATTTCGAATTATAATTGTGTTTAAATGGTAGTGTTTTATTTATAAAGTGTTCAAGCAAGTGTGTGAGTGTGTGCAAGTGAAATGTGTTTTTTTTTTATGTTATCGGCAAAACTCTATATAGTCTAGTAAAAATAAGATATCTGACAACATAAAAGACAACTAAGTATATTGTTATTTAAATGAATGTACTGGTGTTTTGAAATACTTTTGACACAATTTCATAATTATATTATAAAAGCTAATTTTGTTATCTTTACACGCTCAAACGGCTGAACCGATCATTATGAAAATTAGTGTAAAGATAGCTTTTGACTTGGACACGGACATAAGCTATCATCATCATAATCATCACCGTTTTTCATAACTACGCGAGTGAAACCGCGGAACGCAGCTAGTCTATAAATCGGGAATTATTGTTGATTTATGATTTTTTAGTTATTTTCCTATCATCATTTCAAAGAATCACCCCAGTTGCAAATACTGTGATCTGCTCCATACAAACGGATTTATTTTTACTAGACTAATAGAAGCATCCACAAAAGTCACCACCATTTTACTGAAATGTGACGAGGACTTGACCGTGACTTTTTTACTTCACTTTCACTATGACTAGGACTCAGTTGAAGAAAATAATCCCTTATTTTCTTAAAAAAAGAAGAAGAAAAAAAATGAAGAAGTGGCATAAAGGACTAGTATCTAATTGCCGTTAAATATTTAAAAACAACAAAACAACTGAGTCGGTTCAGTTGTTTTGAGCGGTGCGGGAGAGATGTGTTTACGGTACATCAAAAGACGCGTGGCTTTAGTCGAGCAGCGTCAGCATTAAATTTACTATTATTTGCATGTCAATCGTAGGAAGACCAGCCACGAGGTGGACAGATGACCTCATACAAGTGGCAAAAAAACCTTGGATGCAAGCCGCTTCCAATCGGTCTTTTTGGAAATACATGGGGGATGCCTATGTCCAGCAGTGGACTTTTTATGGCTCAGATGATGATGATGATGACATGTCAATCCTCCCGTGCCGCTCACATAGCTCAGGTACAGACTCAGTTAAGCGCTAGACCTCTAGTAGGTATTACTTTAACTTATTTAGTTTCCAATATTATTCAGCAGTATGAATAATATTATGTAACTAAAATTAGTACTTGTACACTGCAGTATATACATTTTATTAACCAAAACTTCGTAAAAATACAAAGTAAACAATATGGAAATGTATCGTAAAATAGAATAGGCGTAATATATTTCGCGCAGGGAATTCTTTTCACGTACCCCAAGTAACCAAGGGAACCTTAGAAGGAAGAATTTAAATGGATGTAAATAAAAAAGGAAAATATTACTCTAGATGAAAAAAACATAAGTGATGGGTTATTTTCGTTACGAAAAGGCCTTTGGCTGGGTTAGAAAGGACTTAGGATGAGGGATTATGGTCACATTTTTTAAAGTTTGTAAAATAATTATAAGCAATAATATTTTATATATATATATATATTTTTGAAATGACTTGTTAACCTGCTGTTGTAATATATGGGAAAGTCTCGCAATTTTGTTACAGTTCACCGTTTTTAAGCTTTTAAGAATACTCTTAAGTTATAATAGTTGTTTATAACAAGTATACACACGTTATAAACAACTATTATAATTTATTTATCTCTCGAGAAAGAAACAGTTCTCCAAAAATTTGTGTTGAAGAAATTTTGTAAAAAAATAATTACGTCCATATAAGTAGTTTTTTTAATCCTATTGCAATTTTATGGGTATCGTTTTTTCATTTATTTATACCAAAAAAAAAACTGTAGAAGAATGAAAAGGTCCACTGTCGACTTGCACGTATTTATTCTTTCGTCACAATATATATATTACTTCCTTCATGGACCCCGAGAAGGTACTCCATGGCTTTGCAAAGATTCTAACTACATTTCTATACTAGCCGTAGACACTTGAGAAAGAACGTGGACAAGAAAACTCAAGGCCATCACATTTTCTGAACAACTATGCATAGTAGCGACTATGCATAGTTGTTCTAATATGCTCATAGTACCGCAGCTCAGAACAGAATAGAATCTAACCAACTAGCGGAGGCATCGTCTTAACAATTTAATTTATACTATCACATTTTTAAAAACACCGAATGACCAATTCAGACTATAAGATTAAAAAATCGTGACGTTACATTTTTCTTTTTTTATACAAAAAAAGTTCTATCGTCGTCATCTAACCTAATGCACACATGTGTAATCTTGTTATTTGTGTTCTTTGCATTTTCTTTTCACGAATAAAGTTTTTTAGACTACTGTTTATTATTTTTTCTCTAATTAATATTAGTATTCAAAGATACAAAAATGCAGTTGTATTCAACTACTCTATATATATCTAACATGGCTCCAACAGTGCAAAATCGTGCACTTCAATGAGCACATTAGAAATGCATCGAAGTCACGTATTAAGAGCATCGAACGTGATCTTAATGCCTTGGGAGAGACTTCTCTTGAATACCCTTTGAATTGAGATGTTTGCTGGTGAAATGAGATACTCGTTTTCTACATAAACTCGATGTAACATTTAAAGGTTAAAACATACATTTTTTTTTTTTTTAAAGGTAAGAACTTAGCAGCAACACAACAAAAATTGCTGTCATGTTTCAGAGCTCTCGTATGTACTAATAAAAAATTAAAAATCTGTACGTTTTCAATTGTATTATAAAACTTAGTTCAGGATCGAACTGATCGATTTGGGATCAGTAATCGATACAGTCGTGTCACAAGGATGAATGTGTGTATATTAATTTCAAAATTCATGTTTAGATATTTTCATAGAAATACTCAAACACAGAACAATGTCTTTATATTTTTTTTTTATGGCAAGCGCCTTTATTAACTACAACACAACAATGTACAGACTCAACTAACTAAACTACTATACAAAAAGCACATCGATCACCCCAGACCGATAAAGGTCTAAAGATAATCCAAATGCTCAAACCCACTACCAGTTGGCAGCGTACCCAGCATGCTAACCGCATTGCCACGTTGAATGGCAATGCTTATGCGTTGGGTCAGATACGCGCCAGCATTTTGGTCACGCGTCGCATCGATCAGGCGCTCAGATAAATTTTTGAAAATGAGATGAGCTCCCGGTCCCCACGGACCCAAAGTTTTATAAAAATGTTTACCTGGGAGAGACCTCGAGACCACAACCTGAAGCTTAGAAGGCAACAATAGTTCTGAGTTGTGAGGCCAGTCAAACTCAAACTCCGAGACCGTGTCTGATCATTCAGTATTTTACATACAGTCTACTAATCGGCGCTTTCTCCTGCAGTTATCAAAATCAAACAAAAGCCACGTTGCTACATCAATCAATAAACACTTATCAGGCTTTCACGGCTATAGTACTAACACCTACGCCTTTATTGTGACTACAAGGGGACTGCCACTAATTTATCTACATATAGCTATAAAATTCCCAATAAGACTGATTTTTTACATACACACACACACACACACACACACACACATACACGCACATACGCACACACTAATGAGTAATGCTCGATCCTAAAAGAGGTGTGTTATACCTAAGTTTGACGTATATCTGTTTATTTGTGTGTCTTTCTGTAGCACTATGTCTGTAGCTCTCAAACAAATGGATCGATTATTATCTATGTTTATTATAGAATAATTGAATCGAGTGTATTTCATTTAAATTGGTTCACCCATTTTTTATAACAAGGATGTTTAAGTTTTTTTGTTTGTAATACTGAACATAGACACATGAAATTTTTATTAACACAAACATAATGTTGAGTTGTCTGCACTCTTCTTATAATAATATCACCGTACATCATATAAGTTACATACAATTATTCTACCAGAGTGATATAACAGTACGATGATGAAAGTCAAAAATCTAATATGTTACTTTTTCGATAAAAATATGTCAGCCTCTTAAGATCCAGTGGTAGTTGACAGACTTAGACATGAGTCATGACCGTGGCATAGACCAACCGGCGATAAGCATTCGTTACGTGAGAACTTTTGTGTCCTTATCCTTACCGTCCATCCCGGCAGCCGTACAAATAATACAGGTTTGACTTTATATTGATGCTTGAAAACTATGTCAAGGTCGTCACGCGAACAGACTATTAAATATATGTGAACAATCATAACATTAAGTTTAAACGAGTCTTTTAATATATGATTAAGAATAAATAATGCTATATTGTCAAATTACCACAGTTTATATTACATAGACAAAGAGTAGACAAATTAAAACTGAAAATAATACAATAAAAAATAATAACGTGAAGGATTTTCCGCTGGAACCGTCGGTGACGTCACCCTTGGGTACCATACACGGTATACCTACACGCAGAGCATGGGCAAGTATATTGACAATAAATACATTGTATAAAGTTTTGAAGCTTTGTCACTAGATGGCGGTGCATCACGAATGCCAACATTCTAAATCGCGAAACAGTACATGCTATAAATTACAGTGGCTAAGTTGGATGATAGAAGTACGTTAGACTAAGCAACAAAGAGTAAAATTTATCAGAACAGATAACAATATAGCATCTTCGACCCAGTGGGGTAAAATCAGTGTTGTGTTTGATTTACCTACCACTTCCACCCTTAGGCATCATAGGACACCTAGTTTGTTCATACATAATACAATTAAAATAAAAAAGTTATTACAGATAGAAAATAAAATAACTTATACATATAGGAAGGAGTATATTTACTTGATTTTGTTGAGATTAATAAATCAATTTGTCTATAAAGCGCTGGTGTCCACCACTAAAAGCTCTTTGTCTTTCTTGTGAGTTTTTTTTTAACTAAATCTAAAACCATAGTGTAATGATTGCCGATTGTTGCTTCTCATAATTATACATACATACCCACCGTGTCTATATCTGTGCGGTAAACGTAGCTATCGACGAAGCGGAGCATTTATAATGGGTTCATTGTGGTTCAGCTGCGACTAAGTTCATGAAGCATATGTAATGCAGTTTCTGTATACTAATATATAAATATCTATATTACGTTCTAAGATAAACAAAAATAGAAATGAAATTAGGAAAATATCCATATAGGGGTATTTAGCTGCAGTATATCTGGGGGCACGGCCGTGCACCCGCCATGTGAGCTAGCGGGTACGGCCGGGACTATCTTTTCTCGAACACATTCGTCGGATTTTTAGACCCTCATAGCTTCGGCCTCGATAACACTAGAGGGTTCAAATTTTCAGGATCAAGTGTGGTCCACGGTCTAATAAAATGTTAAAAGTTTCATGTATCTAGCTTTTATACTTTCGATTTTATTAATACCTAAAATACGCCGATTTGGCACAAATTAATTGATGATCATAAAAAAGATATAGTACTTGCTGAAGTCTTAGAAAGCTGAAATTTGGTATGTAGGCTACAATTTGCACACAAACAACAGAAAAATTAAGATAATTGTAACTTTCACCCTCCAACCCCTATTTGGGGTTATTTGGGGTTATCCCGTTCTCGTCATCAATATTCCAGGGTACTTCCTGAAGTAGTAGAAAGCTGAAATTTGGTATGCAAACTACGATTGGTACATAAACAACAGAAAAATTATGATATTTGTATTTTTCACCCTCTACCCTTATTTGGGGGCTATTACGTTATTCTCATCAATAATTAATATAAGGTACTTCCTGAAGTCTTAGAAAGCTGAAATTTGGTGTGTAAGCTAATATTTACATATGAACCACGAAAAAATTAAGATATTATTACTTTTCACCCTCCAACCCTTTATTTGTGGGAGCACACCCCCTGAGTGTAATCAAAAAGATAGGGTACTTCCTGAAGTTTCAGAAAGCTGAAATTTGGTATGCAAACTACGATTGGTACATAAACAACAGAAAAATTACGATATTTGTATTTTTCACCCTCCAACCCTTTTAAAGCGTGATCTTGTGTGTGTGTCTATATTTCTGTAACACAACATAACTTCGATATGGATAATACTAGAGAGCCCAAATTTTCAGGATAAAAAGTACACAGTACATTTATAAAACATACAAAGTTTCATTTATTTAGCTTTTGTACTTTAGATATGATTCACATCTAAAATACGACAATTTTACCACTCAGTGAGGATCGTTTATCTAATTAGTTTCAAAAGGCGATACTAGATGGCGTGCGCCTCAAGTTAGCACACGGTATCATTTCTCGCGCTCTGTCGCGAGGAAGTCGACACTCTGAGGCACTTATGTATTCCGCATTTATGATTGGTCTGTGTTGGGTATTCGTTCGTTCTGATTTGGTTCTCGTTTATGATAACGGTTTGTTTGGTATAAGGATAAATAGTATCGTTTTCGTTCGTTGTTTCATGTTTGTTTAGTAAATATGGGTTTGTATTATATATATATATTAGGTTATAGGTTTGTATGTTATATATATACCTATATACATTATTCGACTTTAATTGATGACTTGGTTTGTTTTAGGTAGTACTTACTTAGGCTTAGGGACTTATTTACACAGAAAAT
Organism: Lycia hirtaria; assembly: GCA_947563715.1. NCBI lineage: Eukaryota > Metazoa > Arthropoda > Insecta > Lepidoptera > Geometridae > Lycia > Lycia hirtaria. Next base: position 40,312,086 of record OX387377.1, on the reverse strand, counting down.
TATAATACTTTCAACCGAGAGCTTATTTAGAAGATTTGATTCGGGACCGATCTTGTTAGAGAAGGGGTATTAGGTTATAGGTTAAGAATTTAAGTTATTGAATAATAGTCTGGATACAAGAATAAATCTAAAGTTGGTTTAGTGGACGTATTCCTATAAAAAGGAAATAAGACGAACAATATGAGTAACGAAACAATTTCTTTGGGAGAAGGGCTAGGGCCCTATCGTCTATACTACAGTTCATAGTATGCCTGGAAATAGTTCATGCCTTTTCCATTCATTGACATTTACTCAATCTATAGAAGACCGTATTTGATGTGGCGTTGCAAGTTAAGGTGTGCTATTGTTCGTTATGTTGTAGAATATTGGGACGATTTGCAACTTTATACTTGTGCTGAAGAGTGTATCTGGAAACCGACTCCTATTCACGCGCTATAGTATGGCGCCACATCAGAATTGAAGGTTACAGCAGCTATTATCTATTTTAAGTAATAAGTCAACAAGAAAAACAGGCTATGACAGAGAGTGTACTGCTAAAGAAATGATAACAGATGCACAGGGAAATACATTCCGTTAAAACAAAACGTTGCAGAAATTACAGGGTCTCTTACAAAAAGAAATTAAATCCCACCAAAAACATTTCATGTAAAATTGGTTGCCATGTGTCGCATTGTCATGCCACTTTCACTGACAAAAAGATATCAGATGAGATCTGACTGAATCTGAAGAGCCAAGCCGCTAACTCTACAAAATCTAAGGCTACAATACTTATCTCTGTAAACCTTAAATCTTGGTCAAAAAGCATGGCTTGGTCGTTTCACTTTCATGGAACTATTACATTACTATTCCAATTATACAACATTCAAGAGCAGAACTTTTAGTTTATTTTTCTTCCTTGTCCATGTACGACATGTTATGCGACATATGTTTGTAACTGACCGTCGGAAAACGGCCAAGCCATGCTTTTTTACCAAGATTGAAGGCTTACAGAGATAAGTATTGTAGCCTTAGATTTTGTAGAGTTAGCGGCTTGGCTCTTCAGATTCAGTCAGATCTCATCTGATATCTTTTTGTCAGTGAAAGTGGCATGACAATGCGACACATGGCAACCAATTTTACATGAAATGTTTTTGGTGGGATATTAATTTTCAAAATAGCATGCGGGCAGAAGGGCAATAGATAGTAACTTAAAAAAAACTGGTTGATTTATTTAAATTAAAACATTTAATTTTAAATTGTAAAAGTGTTCAAATACTCTATTTTGATTTATGAGACAAATATACACCAACGCAAAAAACTTTAACTTATGCTTAATCGTTAACTATGCTGTGTAAGCAGACAAGTCAAAAATCTTACTATGAGTTACTATGAGTTTGGAATAGTCAAAAGTGTTAGCGGGATACATAAACATAAAGGCGAATCTAGTTATAGTGCATACTACCTACGTTTTGCACTCCACTTTTATTAAGCCCCACCTAAAAGAGGGGTGTTATAAGTTTCTGTATGTCTGGGTATCTGTATATCACATAAATAAAAACATTATCTGTGTATCTATGTGTCTGTCTGTGGTGGTGGCATTGTAGCTCTGAAACGGATGGACCGATTTTGATCTAGTTTTTTTGTTTAAAAGAAGAGTGTTCTTAGTTATGCTTCATCAAAATCGATCCAGCCGTTTTTTGTCAGGTGGTTTAGAGCTTTTTAAACTACTTGTTCTACTATTAATAATTAACCGTGCGAGAAAAGCGAGCGGTTAAAAGTTAACGTATGAAACTATCAAATGTAAGAGATAACTATTTGCTAATATGGGTGGTATTGATTTTGTTACTTTTGTTGTGTGTATTTTAATTATATATTGTACTGCAAATGTGTATGGATAAGATGGAAATTAAAGCGCGCAGCTATCTCTCTCGCGCATCACAACATTTTTAAATATATAAAATCATTGAGTGATGATATTAGATACGTGAGAGACATATTTGTTTATTTAGTTAAGAGAAACAATAAAAAAAAATATTCTGATATCATAATATACTGGCGACGGAGTATAAAAAAACATATATTTTCCTGCTCCTCAGCCAATTTAAAAGATATCGAAGATTTTTGAAGTGAAAACTTTTTAGCGGCGTTGTGCAATTTTGGGATGGGTAAAAAATGTTAAGCTCGCGTCAAATCGTCAGATCGTAAGACGGACAGTCAGAAACCTATTCTAACGTTCTGCATTTAAAGTTCATTATTGTATGTACAAGTTTGTCCTTCTAGCATGACGTCATTTCGTTGCGCCGAATACTTATTTTCGACACATGCACGTAAGACTCGTTAGCTCAATATGTTAGAGCACCGATATAAATTTCAATTTGTCAATCGGAGGGCGGAGGTTCAAATCCTTCACGAATCAGTCTATTTGCTATTTCATTTTTTAGTGTTCACTTCGGCCGGCTTTCCCGGAGTGTAGCCCGTTGTTTTTAAGCGAACGAAGCGTCTCTGCATCAACTGGCCAAATTTTCTTTCGTCTGTCAGTTTGTTTGTTTGTGAGTTTGTGATTTGTTTGTATGTTCGTACTCAGGTACAGGGCGTAATTTTGAACCAAGTTTGATGAAACTTGGTGTATAGGTTCTATGGATTTATTTATTTTTTTGTCGTCGGCGATTTTTGATAAGAGGGGTTCCCATAAAAAGGGTGGAAGTTTATTGCGGCGTTAATTACCAACTAATTTTAATGATATTTGGTAGGTAGGTAAAATACACAGTTATTACAACTTGTGGTAAAAATGAACAGAATTGGTTAAGTGGTTGTCGAGATATGACAACAAACTTCAGATTGCGTGTAACAGTGAGGGCGCGTGGATGTGTTTGATGCATTTTAGCGCTGAATAATTTTCTTGATTTTACGTTTTCTCCATCCATAAAATTATTATTTATTTTTATAAGAATAACATTGTTTTTTTTTTTTTTAATTAAGGGCATCTAAACATATCTTATTTTTTGTATTAATTGTGTATTAAAATTAAATTGATCTTTCAAGGTGCTTAGGCTTATGGAAAAAATGTTTTTTGGCCGTAAAATAACGTCTGTGAAAACACTTAAAATTTAGAAATCAGCCAAAAAAATGTATACGGCCTCCTAAGCCAACTTTACGTAGGTATTATATACAGATGATCCAAGGTGAGCTGTAAATAAGCTCTCTCGCGAGGTCTACTGTTCGTAGAACTACTATTATTTATCTTATCTAAATAAACAAATTCAATTCTCACTTTTCTAATATCCTTAACGTACTCAATGATTTTATGTGTTTAAAAATGTTATGATGCGAGAGAGAGATAGCTGCGAGCTTTGAGCGTACCCTTAATTCTTGTCTTTATTTTTGGGATAACTTTGCTATTGCCAATAAATGCCTTATTATTACAGTTATAATCTTGGGTGCCTTTAAATCGCGAGTAAATTGGTTTCTTCTAGGTAAGCGCGCTCCATCGTAGACCGCAACGTCGCTTAATCAGGCGAGTTGGCGGTCAAGCGCGAACCAATTTCAAAGTCAAAAAGTTTTACTACAAGCGTTGGAATTGTTAACTTGTTCGCAGAACCACTAATATTGCACTGTGTTAATCAAGCCGACATCAATTATCCACGCTAAAGCCACGGTAATGCCGATTCCTAATCAACGGAAGCCGCACTCTTTGAGGTCGTACGTATACTCGACATGTACGTATAAGCCGCATTCTTTGAGGTCGTAAGTACGTATACTCGACAAGCCTAATGTTGACGCGCACTGACCCAAATACGAAGTTCTAATTAGAAACGGACGGAACGGAAATTATTTATTCTAAGTAATGACAATTTCAATTCTAACTCGACGGACGGAATATTTTGAAAACATTGGTAAGTAACATATTATTATAATTTTATTTTGAATTCGGTATATTTTATGCCATTAATAATGTCGAATATGTAAATAACTTGTCTGGAATTGATTGAAATCAGCCTTTTTAACATAAATACTCGTAGCGTTATATTTTAATATTTCTATTTTATCAGGGCTGATTTAGTTAATTATTTATTGTTTCAATAAATTAATATATTATACAAACGACATGAGCAAAAAACGGCTTATTGCGAAAAAGTTCATTGCACGTTGAAAAAGTGCCATTTTTATTAATCTCAAGTTTTTATTATGATTACGAAGTAATATAGCCTATGATACTCAAGAAGTAAAGACAAATTTTACGACATTTCGCACATTAAAAAAAATCAGTCAAGCCGTTTAGACTAGGTATAAGAGATAATATAGAAACACGCATATATATAAACATAAATACACTTGAAAAACATAGGCCTCCGTGTACAATGGGGTCATGTGTCACATTGATTGAGAGTACCAAGAAAAACAAAGCAATGTCGATCGCTCCAGAATTAGTACGAACAATTTGTTATTTCAACCTCAAATAGGTTGCTTACAAACAAGGAAATGAATTTAGTGTGATATGAGGAAATGTTTGCGAGATTTAGCTGATGCTATTTCAGAAACGAGAGTGCAACATACAAGCTGAGTACGCCTTCAAACGATTTTACAGTTCCAAATGGTAAAGTTGTACGAGTGTGTATTTCAAGATTTTCAAGAATAGCTAAATATGATACAACATTTTGCTCTGAGAATTATCTTGCGTGCTTTTATTTTGCAAAAGTAGAATATTTATTGCTACCCAAGTGCCTATTATCAGATTTTTTAACTCTTAACGTAAATGAGGGATGTTATAAGTTTGACGTGTGTATATGTGTTTGACTGTGACATCGTAGCGCCCAAACGAATGAATCGATTTTGATTCAATATTTTCTAATGAAAAAAAAATTATAGAGATTTTTTTTTAGTCTATGTATATTTCAACAGAATATGATCTGGCGCTTTTTATTTTATTTCGGAGGTTTAAAGTTTTCTAAGTTTTTTTTTATGCAAGAAGAATACAATATTTCATTATTCTTTTCTTTAAAATATAATTATGTATCCGTAGTAAATAATTAGAAAAAATAATGGAAGCCATAGCGTAGTTGTATAATTATTTATAAGTAATGCTACAACCAAAATATCTAGGTTGTAGGTTGTTTTGGGGGGTAGATTTTTTTCTCTCGTTGTACTTATAGGTAAAATGTGCAATATACCTACTGATGGAGATTGTACACTTTACGGCGATAACTTTAAAATTATAAAGTAGTTTTGTGAAATTCCCAATTTAGTAATGAATAGAACGAAAGAATGTTTGTTATATAAGACAGTTTGGTACGGAAACTAAATTTTCTACTTAACTTTAACTGTGCTTTTTGTGTAGTAGTTTAGTTAGTTGAGTCTGTAAGTATATTGTTGTGTTGTAGTTAATAGAGGCGCTAACCATTAAAAAAAAAAAAACTTTTTACTTAAACACATTAAGTTTCTGAGTAAAAAGTTGATAACTTAGTTTAATGTTTATTTTAAAACTAAGAGATATTTTCGGACTGGCATTGTATCTTGTAGAGAATTATGAGATAAGTAGAAAGGCCTACAAAACAATTTTTGTTAAATAAGTGTTTTTCCACACTTAAGTATTTAAAAACTTTGTAGATCCAAGCAAGTAGGATACTAGGCGGATTTGAGTCGCATTGGATATGATATTTTTGAACTTTCTAAATAGTATAATCATACAAAACAAGTTCTAAAAGATGTGACTAAAGCTCATCCGCTTTGGCCGCGTACGTAACTATTGTTCCGTAACTAGTTTCGTACGAAACATTATTAGTCTTCGTACGATACTACTTAGTGTCGATCGAAGAAGTTTTTTTCCTTATACGTAATCACGGCGTTTGTCACGTAACTGGTTACGTAGTAAACATAATTATTATTTGTACGAAACTGAACGTTGCGATAAAATACGTGTCCTTCTGTATTTGTAACTTCTTTGCTTCACTAGTACATACCTAAGAACATACAACCAAATACTCATTTTTTACAGTTTTTATATCATCGTCCATACCCACCTCTCAGACTAGCGTCAGATGATAATGGTACTTAATCCATGCTCAACATGCACCCATCCAGCTCACCCGTGGTGCCTGGCGTTCATGGGTTCACATGCACGCACGGGTCCCCGTACTCACCGCAATGAATCTGCATACGACTCACGCACGAACAAAAGTTCAAACGCAATCTCAAAGTTGTACCCACCATACTGAGTCTCTTGGACTCAGTGAGACACTCTCACGTTTAGTCGCACTTCAACCATTGTCGTGAATACTCGCGTCAACGGTAATGTTACAATGTGGATTTCAAATTCTTTGATTACAAAAAATAAAAATAATCTCCAAATAATTCGGTGTACAATACTGAGCGTATAATTATATCGTGCGAACCATAATATGCTAGCCACTCGCTATCAACATGATCCATCGACTCTAGAAAAATTAAAATATTTTACAAAATCAAAAATGATCCTCTAATATTTGTAATATCGTACAGACACAGCGTAAACGTTTCTTCATAAATAAATCTTCACGTCGGATCAGGTTTCGAACGTAAAATTGTAAAAGCGCAGTCTTAGAATATAGAAAAATACAGAAACCGTGAACATGCTTAGAACTGAAGCGACAAAAACTACTCATATATGGAGTAGTTTGAAGCGCGCGCGATCAGTTGCTCTATGAACGTCTTAACGAGTGGCAAGCTTTGTTGGTGTTAAATTTAATTCAAATATGCCGTCATGTGTCGTTCCTACGTGTAAAAATACTGCTGGGGTGAAAAAAAAACACGATGGGATAACATTTCACGTGTAAGTAGCACAATTGACATTATCTTACGTATTTATTTAATAAATTGTTCGGTCTTTGATCATCGTAGAGAAAGAATCGTCCATTTTGTTGGTGTTGCCAATATCAACGTTTTGATTTTCCTTACTTTTACTTGCTACCGATTTTTTTAGTTAGTAGTTTGTAAATTAAATGAGTAGGTATTTAAATATATTTTTATCCGATTAAAAATTAATTGGCCAAGTGCATGTCGAGTAGCGTTCAGGGTAGCGTTTCATAATTGCAGTTCACCCTATATGGACTTAGAATAGAACTACTTGTTTGATATTGTGAACATATTGATTGATTTTGCGATTTAAATGGATTTAGTGCGAAATTTTTCCTCAGATATTTTGTATTTTTTTTTTGTGGTGGTAGTCTATAACCGTTAACTTATAAAGCCTACCAGGGCCGTAGCCAGGAATTCATTTCAGGGGGGTTTCAGCAATGGACTTGGGCATAGCTTATGGTTTATTCGCGAAAATTGTATGTAGTGTGTAGTACACTACTACATAGTAATATACTATAAAAACACTACTACAATTTTCGCGCTCGTTATGCTTTGTTTTTCGTATTAGTGAACCCAAAAAAATTTTGGTTAGTGGCTATTTTAGTTAATTATTTGCTCGTATTAGAAAGTTCACAGCACTTTAATGATCAATACAAAAATAGATCAATATGAAACAATCATGCGCGAAACTTTTTTTTTATAAAATGATTGAAGCCTGGAAGGATTTTTGATAATGGCCAGGATTTCGGGGGGGGGTAGAACCCCCCAAACCTACTTAGCTGTGACAGGTTAAAATAATGCCTAACCTTTTAAGCTAACGTAATAAGATACAAACACAAAATAATTTATTTGACCGATTAATCCGAATAGTAAGTCAAGAGAACAGTTATAAAAATAATGATATCCGTTTAAGAAAGTAAATATTTTATTTTAATATATTTTTATCTCCACGATTTACCACAGCAACGGGTAAATAATGCCTACACTAGCAACATTATGCGGGTGAGAGGTGAGAAGGGTGCGGGACGATTCTTTTGTTTTTGGACACAGCACGGATTTTGTAACTGCATCTGGACGCGCCTTCTGTATTTTTCTATATTCTAAGAGCGCAGTAAATCTCAAAAATTTGAGGTAAATTCGTACATCTCACTACATAACCCATTACATTGAGCAGTAAAAGCGAGTGTTCACATAAAATGCACTCACTTTACGAGTAACAGGAGCAAAATAATAGCAGACATCGTAAAACATGTCCGAATGGGATACTGGATACTGGCATAGCGCTTTTCATGACTGTCTCGTTTCAAAGAAGTATAATAAATTGAAACTTACAATGTAATGTACAACAATCATCTAAGCTTTTGAAGGTATTCGGAGGTAGGTATCGTTAAAGTGAGTAGGTATCTAATAAAGGTAACTGAGTTTGAGTTCTGATCTTGTCTTTTTTCATCATTATTTGAATTTGTCCCTAGATACTAACAGCATCACAGATTGGAAGACTTGAGTTAGCGGCTAAAAAAGGCAATTCGGGAGCGGTAGCTACAACCGCACCGTTGACAGCTATTCTGGTCTGATTATTGTCATTGCAAAAACGGTAAAATTAGTGGATGTGAATGGCAAGTGACGGAAATGGTATAACCAGAGGGAGGTATTTTTTGCTTCGTGGGAGTAAATCTTAAACGCATCGAGATTCAATTTATAATGGATTAATCCATTATGTCTCATTAAATCTCCTGTGGCGTGCCTCTGAAATTTAATCTAAGAAGCTACGAGTATATAGAATCTAAATAGGAACGCACTGATGCCTCATTCATTCCTTGAATCGTCAACTTTGGCAGGTAGACGTTGGTTGCAGGCCGCTTCCAACTGGTTTGTTGGAAATCCAGGGTAGAGGCAACGTCCAGCAGTAGGCTCTAACCCACAAATGGTCAGTCGTACTGTCTGCATAGTAACCTACTTCACAGTCAACTTATAACTTAAAGTACTTATAGTACCCACCTGTATTACTTATTATTATCTCCTTCGTAGAATTCCCACGTCACGTGCTATCACGTTAACGTTTTCGTGGAATCCCGTCGGAATATTATTGTCGTGAATAGAAGGAAGTGTGTGAATATGTAAAAGGTTTTTTTTGTCAAATAAGCTTTTGGGAATTTCAATATCGCGTGTTGTGATTTCAAAAAAATTGTGTCGCGGTTACATTGAAAGTATTTTCGTGACGCGGAAGGAAATTTATTTTTTTGATAATGATGTATGTAGATAAATTATTGGTTTGGTATTTTATGTAATATCTTATAATATCATCCAGGTGAGGCACCTGATTTTATTCGTCTGCCTAAATACACTATTAAATTCGATGGAAATACACTATTAAATTCGACACTCCAGACTTAAAGATACTCAGGTGATAATTCCTAGGAAATAGAGATAGACAAATCGCATTAAACTGAACAGCTTACTGTTTTTTTACAAATAATTAAAAGTTTAAAAGAGATCCGATAACACAGCGGATTAGCAAAAAGTGGGAGTGGGCAGGGCACGTAGAACTGACGGCTGGAGGGGCCGAAAAGTTCTTGAATGGAGACCACGAACTGGCAAGCGCAGTGTAGGAAGATCAGCCACAAGGTGGACAGAAGATATTATACAAGTGGCAGGAAGATGCTGGATGCAGGTCGTTTCCTACAACTACTTTTTGGAAATCCATGGGATAGGCCCATTTTCGACAATACGAGTATACTCTTTCAATCGTATTAAAAAAAACCTTCTATCCGTTTTAGAGCTACGATGTCACAGAGAGACACACAGATACACACGTAAAACTTATAACACCCCTCTTTCTTGGTCGGGGGTTAAAAATTCATTCCTATCCTCGGCTATATGTATACGAGTGAAAATAAAATTACACACTGAGGAACTCTGGCCTGCACTCGAGTTTATTACGGAGCGTTAGGATTTACATTTCAAACGACCAGTGGTAATAACTAGGTAATGGGACTCTACTAACGGGTCTTTAGGACTGGCGTGGTATAACGCTGTGTAGTTTTACAACTAAGCTAAGTTAGTAATTTTTATTTGTAATTTAAAATATAATATTAATAAATGGCCAAGTGAGTGTCGTGCCACGCGCAAAGTAGGGTTTCACGTCATAATTTATGTTTTAAAGGAATTGTCTAGATTATAATATTTTTTCAGCCTATAACTCTGTTTAAAAAGCTAGATCTCTTTTTTCCTTCTACTGAAAATTATACCTACTAATAATACGGGTATACTAATTTATACACAACACTGGATAGATAGAAGGCGCAAATTACACAAATGTGAAGTTATGTTAGCGTAACCTTTCATGTTAACAAAATTGAACGTCTTTATTATAAATTTATAGTTTAAAAAACTGAAGCAACCGACTTCTCATGGATGCCATTGTCAGAACTGAACCAAATTGAAATGGGACTACACGAGAAGCACCAGCTTTCAAATAAAAAATAATCATCAAAACCGGTTCACCCAGTCGAAAATTATGAGGTAACAAGCATAAAAAAGAAATACAGACGAATTGAGAACCTCTCCTTTTTTGAAATCGGTTGAAAATTTGGAATAAGACAGTTTATAATCTAGATTAACACATAGAGTACTCAGTTTCCCGAAAAAAATATCGAATCCTTAAAACACCTATATCCCAGCGAAACCGCAAAAAATATCTATTATAATATATTTTTTTATTATCTCGGAGTCAATTACAATGAGTATTTGAGATAACTATTTTGTTTTATAATATATTGTGTAAGATTATGGCATTTTATACAGTTATTTCATATCTTACTTATCAGCTTGTTAATATTACCATGCTATTGTCGGATTTTATCTTAAGTCTCTGTAAATAAGTAACACTGTGAATTAAATGTGACAAGCAAATAAAACAATTGCCTGTATGATAAAAAATCACATAAACAAATTATGAATGATTGCACAATACTATACTTTTTTTTTTATACATTATAGATCTACGATTGACCACAAACTCGCCTGATGTTAAGCGACGGTGTGGCCGAGGATGGAGCTTGTCGATCTAGAAGATATCAACTACTACTACTATTCTTGAAATTCTTTCCCGTATTCTCTGTTTCGCAGGAAACAGAGAATACGGTTATAATCTTGAAATTTTCAAGGCTCGAATGAATAGAAATCTTGTAGATTTCTATTCATTTGAGCATGTTAAAATCATTTTTAGGGTTCCGTGCCTCAAAAGGAAAAAACGGAACACTTATAGGACCACTTTGTTGTCCGTTTGTCCGTCTGTCTGTCTATCCGTCCGTGTGTCAAGACCTGTGTCTCGGGAACACGTGAAGGTATCGTGTTGAAATTAAAACCATATACGTAGATCCATACTCTTGCTGCAGAAAGAAAAATCAAATTTCTCAGTTTTCGTAAAAAAGTTGCATCCGAATATGTCGTAAAAACGCACATTTCGACACTCACAAGGGAATCAAAACCTATGGCGTACTTCCCGTTGACCTAGAACTATGAAATTTAGCAAGAAGCATTATGTTATATAGCATTATGTATACATATACATTGTGTTAAACACATATAGGGAAAAATCCGTAAACTGGACATTTATAATTTAATCACAAAAAATAGTGTCTTTATGCAAGGAATGAGGGTCCAAATTTTAAAGTGCTTTAACTGTAATACAGTAGTTATTTTTACAATTTTAGTAGATATAATTTCTAGACATTTCGAATTTCACGTCATAGCTTATATGACTTATGGGTCGTTATCACTGATAAGAATAATATAAATGCCGCTATCATGACAATATTAGGCAGTTGATACTGGTTTGGGTTTCAAGCGTACCTACAGTGTACGTTTTCCCAGGAGAGACAGATTGCCATTTTACAGCTCGTAATTTAGTATTACTACGTCTCCGTAAAATCTTGAAAATTATTTTATAACATTATCATATGGATGAGGATAAAATGGCCCGTTAGAAATTCATGAAAGTGTACTTAAGAATGTTTTGTTGAAATATTTGATTCGGATGCTGCACTGATTACTACTTTACAATTCCAAATATTGACAGTGGTTGTACTGGATTAAATTACTTTTCAAGGCAGTACCTTAGATAACTATCTGATCACTACTTTACAATTTCAAATATTGATAGTGGTTGTACTGGATTAAATTACTTTTCAAGGCAGTACCTTAGATAACTATCTGATCACTACTTTACAATTTCAAATATTGACAGTGGTTGTACTGGATTAAATTACTTTTCAAGGCAGTACCTTAGATAACTATCTGATCACTACTTTACAATTTCAAATATTGAAAGTGGTTGTACTGGATTAAATTACTTTTCAAGGCAGTACCTTAGATAACTATCTCATCACTACTTTACAATTTCAAATATTGACAGTGGTTGTACTGGATTAAATTACTTTTCAAGGCAGTAAGTACCTTAGATAACTATAATTGTATACCATATATTAATATCAATGTGGGAATATCTATGTAACCGGTAGAGCGAAAGAACGATTAAAATGTTTTATTTTGATTGTTGTTGTTGATGATTTTTGGGTCAAGTTCAGTAATCGATATATTACCCCCTTCCTGTTGACAGATAGATCTAATATATGATACACGCCTTTAGGTACGTTGACACTTGACAATACGATTGAATATATTACTTATTATTTTATGTTCATTATAATATAGTCGTATATAGTTGTATTGTATATTCAGTAGCAAATTAAAATGGTAGTGGGTAGTGTGAAAATATTAAAGTCCACTGTATATTCAAAACCAAGTATGGCGCCTCCGTGGTGGATTTGATTCTCCCGTTATCATTTGAATTTTCATACTAATTTAGTAAATCATGACAGTAGGGCACATAAAACGTAGCCGATGGCCGATAGGCCCGTTATTTTTTCGAGGGGTGACCACACACCGGCAAGCGCAGCGTAAGAAGACCAGCTACGAGTTGGACAGACGACCTAGTGACAGGAAGACGCTGGATACTAGCCGCTTCCAATCAGTCTCTTTTGAAATCCATGGGTGATGCCTATGTCCAGCAGTGGACTTCTTATGGCTGAGATGATGATGAACAATATCATTGTATATTAAAAATGGCTGTCGCCACAAAATGCAGGTTACATATTTATTCACAATGCCCACAATATGAGTATCAAATAAAAAGGCTTGACAAATAGAACACAAATGTGCTTAATGTAACATGATCTACATATATTACAGAGTTAGTTTAAATGAACATGTAAAATAAATCTCATTCCTAAGCTGTTTCACAAAATTGACATTATTAAAAATATAAAGATAAATAATTACAGCATGCTACAAAATTGCCTTGTTGTAAAAAAAAACTAAATACTCAAAAGAAGCGATGAGGTAACGCCAGTACAAGCACTACAATACAAGTAAATTTTTCGACTCAACAAAAGAAAATTCTTTGCTACCCACAAATTTCATCCGATCTTGATTACTTTTCTTTTAGTTAAATACTTATACATTTAGAATCATGAACACTAGGGTGGTACGATACGCAAGCGGCCGGAATTTCAAATTTCAAACAGTTTTTTGTCTTTGTAGCCAAGTATATATTGTTATTGTTCATAATGTTTGCGGGTATCTAAGTTTATTTTTTATGTTTGAGTGCGCGTTCGATCATTGAGAGTAAACAGCAATGACAGCTGTCACTTGTCAAACGTCAGTGAGGTTGAAATTTTATTGTTGTTTACTCTGACGCAACACCGAGCGCTAGACGGCAATCGGTTCACATCGCGACTTGTGCTACGTGTTCGGTGGAGTGCACTTAGATATTGGACAATTGAATCAAGAACTTATTTCGTGCGGATCATTGTAATTTGCCTAACATTATAACGCATAACTCAACGTTGCCTTTTTATTCTCCTCGCCTAACAACCCACGCCTGCCTGCGACCAAGCATAGAAGCTGATGAAAAGGAGGACGCCTCTCATGTTCCTTTATAATTTTCTAGCCATTCTGTTCACCAATAATACATCGTGTTAATTAAATTAGCCTAAAAATCCATTTTTACTAATTCAAGCTATTTCTATTTTTACTAGCTATTTAATATGTAAGCAACGAGGCGCATTATCGATATTTAATTTACACTATAATATAAAAAATAATCTGGGATTGTCGCGCATGATTGGAAAACATTGTGGTCACTTACAATAATTACCCGGACAAGCTACAAGCACAAAAAATGCTTGAAATTTAAATTTCCCGCCACATTGGCTCTTTTAGTTAGAATAATGTAACTGAAATTAACTTGTGTTACTAGATCTGCATTTTCATAGTGTGATTATTGTATCCTGGAAACTATTTTTGTGACGTGTAGCCATTGGTTATAAATAAACGAGAATATGAGAATCTCGGACTTTTTTCTATCGGATGAATTTTCCTATCGGACAGTAAGAAGCACGAAAAAGCGACATCTTTACATGGTTGATATTCCGAAAACACGTACGAAACGCTTTGGCTCCACTTTCATTGTGCGTACCGCCAAAATGTGGAATGCGCTTCCTGAATGGGACTTTCCGAATAGATATAATCTAGGTGTCTTCAAATCGCAAGTGAATAGGTTTCTTCTAGGCAAGCGCGCTTCATCGTAGACCATAACTGTCGCTTAACACCAGGTGAGTTGATAGTCAAGCGCAAGTCTATCGTCGAATAAAAAAAAAATATAAAAGTTTGTGCTGAAATCTAGTTTTCGTAGTATTTCATGACAATGACTCCAAATATCTTGCGACATAAATTCAATTCATTTAACTCAATAATTATGTTCGTTTTTTTTTTTTTTTTTAGAAGATAGATCTACGATTGCCCACCAACTCACCTGATGTTAAGCGACGGTATGGCCGAGGATGGAGCTCGTCGATCTAGAAGATATCTATTCACTCTAGCCTTGAAAATTCCAAGATTGTAGGTCTCAGGAAACAGAGATGGCGGCAACGAATTCCATTCTTGTGCAGTACGCAACAGGAATGTGGATCGATATCGCTGAGTACGGTTTTTTGGCATTTCAACGAGAAATGGGTGGTAATTCGCCGACTTTCTGCTAGTCCTGTAGTGGAATTCGTTGCGTCAGAACTACCTATTTCTGTGATAAGTAGTTGACAGTTCCGGCAGATCTATTTATACAAGTACGATGCACTTTGAAAAGTTACGATTCGCTGAAACACTGGCTAAAATATTTTACTCACTGAACGTTGCCGAGCTCTGAACTATAATAATAATCCTTGGAAATGGAAATGTCCATGGTGACTTTGAGATTAATTAGAGAAGATCCGTCGTTTCACCTGCATGGTAATGAAAATGAAATATGTTTTTTTCTATGGTTTCATAGCTGTCTTTGTATCAATTTTCATCATAATGTGTTAAGCAGTTTAATTGTTAAATAAGTGGCCAAGACCGTGTCGAGACAGTTGTATAGTAAAATTTAATCTGAAAGAAAACCACTTGCCGATTATTGCTTGTAATTATATTATAGTGACTAATATTATTTTACATACATATTTATCGTTATATCTCGTATAAAAATGTGATTACAGAGTGTTCTAATGAATTTTATTAGATTTTGATATGGTCTACTATTATAGTTTAGTACCAGATCGACCGAGCTCCACTCGGATTTTTAATGACTGAAAATACGAGCAAACCGGGTTCACTAAAAATTCAACCTGGCAAGATCGATTTATCGTCCTCTAATCTGCCTACAAACCAAGTTTCATTAAAATCGTTGGAGCCGTTTCATTCGAATTATATACATAAATATATAGGTACAAGAATTGCGCGTTTAAAGGTATTAAGATTAGAATATGAATTTCTAGATCTAATAGCTTTATTTGAAATTCAGGGGGACACAATCTTTTCACCTTTGGCGGGCCATATCTCGCATACATATATCACATTTGAGAAGAAAATGATATATAAAACCTCAGTTTTATTTTAAAATGCCCCTTCAATGATACCCTAGCCCAGATGATGGGGTGAAGTTGAAAAAAATCATCCCATCTTTATATAAGTATGGAGTGCCACCCCTATTTATAAATTTTTAGGGTTCCGTACCCAAAAGGTAAAATCGGGACCCTATAACTAAGACTCCGTTGTCTGTCCGTCCGTCCGTCTGTCTGTCACCAGGCTGTATCTCATAAACCGTGATAGTTAGACAGTTGAAATTTTCACAGATGATGTATTTCTGTTGCCGCTTGATAAAATACAGATAAATACAGAATAAAATAAATATTTAAGAGGGAATTTTTTTGCTCAATATTGATAACGGCAACAAGTAGATGCTTGAAACATTCACAGAGTATTGAGTTTTATTATTCATTATAAAAATAAATAATTAAATTAAAATAAAATTAATATTTAAGGGGGGGCTCCCACACAACAAACGTGTTTTTTTTGCCGTTTTTATAGATAATGGTACTGAACACTTCGTGCGCGAGTCCGACTCGCACTTGGCCGGTTTTTTGAAAATGTTGCTACGGAATTTTATAGCAGCTTACAAAACACATCTACTTGCTAAGTTCCTGCAAAATTTATATACTTTTTGTGCCTCTTAAGAAAAAAACTTAACCCTTATAGGATCACTTTGTTGTCCGTCTGTCTGTCTGACCGTCTGTCCGGGTGTCAAGACCTTTATCTCGGGAACGTGTAAAGGTATCATGTTGAAATCAAAACTATATACTCAGATCCATAGTATCTTGCTGCAAAAAAAAAAATCTTTAAAAAAAAAAGTTACAGCCGAATATGTCGTAAAAAACGCACATTTCGACATTCACAAAGGAATCTAAACCTATGGGGTACTTCCCGTTGACCTAGAACTATGAAATTTGGCAAGAAGCATTGTGATACAGCACACATATAGGAAAAAATCCGAAAACTGGATATTTTTAATTTAATCACAAAAAATAGTGTCTTTATGCAAGGAATGAGGGTCCAAATTTGAATGTGAATTAACCGTATCATGTGAGGTATCATGTGAAAGAACTTTATTAGCATAAGCGAAAACAGATTTTTAAATATTTTTACGATGTATATTTTTCGGTTTATGAAGGAAAATATAAAAATATATGATTTCCCCCTTTTATCTACTAGTTTGTACGGAACCCTTGGAGGGCGAGTCTGACTCGCACTTGTCCGGTTTTATTTAACACCAAGACACATAACAAACATCCATGCTCATCGCACATAATTATGTTTGCCTTGGGTGGGGATCGAGCCCACGAACTACAGCTCAGCAGGCAGACATACTACCAACTGAGCCACAAGGCCAGTCATACATTTTCAGGAATTTTGCTTGGATAATTATAATTTCATGATTCAGGACGGAAACACCTACGTGTGCAATGAACACTGTGACAGAAACATCGTAAATAGCTGCGGATGTGGTATTAAAATGTGTAGGTAGGTGTATTAATTTTATGTTGAATCTTTTTACAATGAAACTCACTTTAATTAACACAATTGTGCTGGGTATGTATAGAATTTTCTAATAAAAAAAAACTCTTAAATCGAATATTTGATTTGCTTGTATAATTATTTTCATTTGTAGGTACTCGCGTGCACGTTTTATTTACCCGATTGCATAAGAAGGAGGGCTATGTTTTTCGAGTGTATGTATGTATATATATATATAAGTATATGTATATATATATATATTATAGGGGTGTATGTATGTGGGTATGTATGTACGAATGGATAAAGCGTTCGAATTGCAATGACACCACGAGCGAGTGGCAATCAGACGGCTTATTTTCTATATATGTCTGTGTGTATTACATAAAGACTACCTTCGCGTTAGCGCGCCATTGTATGGAGTGTCCAACGTTCTATCAGTCAATTATAAGTATGTATATAGTTAGATAGATGATGGTTATTTTTCTGTGTTACTCCATCTGATTCCAAAATAATCCATGCTACAATTAATGGAAAAGAGTTCTTAAACAAATCTTATACAAATTAGTAGTTCTATCGACAGTAAACCTCGCGAGAGAGCTTATTTGCAGCTCACCTTGGGTTATCTGTACATAATACCTACATTTTAACTAATTTTGTAAATGGAGAAAACGTAAAATCAAGAAAATTATTTAGTGCTACAATGCATCAAGCATACCCACGCGCCCTCGCTGTTACACGCAATTTCAAGTTAGTTGTCATTATCGCGACAACCACTTTACCGATTCTGTTTATTTTTACGTCAACACCTTAAATTGTGTATTTTAACCACCTACAAAATATCATTAAAATCGGTTATTTTAATAATAAACTTCCCCCTATTTTATGGGAACCACCCCTTCTATCAAAAGTCGCTGAAGACAAAAAAAAACTTATATGCCAAGTTTCATCAAAATTAGTTCAAATTGACGCACTGTACGCGAGTACAAACATACAAATCACAAACTCACAAACAAACAGACAGATGAAAGAAAATTTGGCCAGTTGATGCAGAGACGCTTCGCTCGCTCGGTCAAATATTGCAACAAAGTTCCTGTTTGAAAGATCTACTGTTTCTAGAATGAAGTGCTCTGTAGAAGACAGTACGTGTCAGTGATTAAACGGGTTTGCAAATCGTTATTTCCTTCCAATCCCTGTACCCACTTCCCGTAACAATATTATAAAATATTTAGAAAAAAAATTGGTTGTCTGTAAAGTCGGCTTACGGAGGATAGTTTAACGTGACAACAAACGTACGCGCGTGAGCTCCGAGGAATGATAATTGAAGCGACGGCTGGCTAAGCCACCGCGCGCGGTTGTAACGGGACAAGGAGCGTAACGTAACGGGACAATGAGTCATACTTTTTCGTGCATGTAGCCGGCGTTCATCGATTTATTAGACGTTGTCACGTCAAAAAAGACAATACTTTTATTCTTTCAGACTCTTCTCACTTTCCTGTTAAGCATTGTAAATATACGTAACCTCTCCAGAAACCCTTCCGTTTTGAATACAAATACAGCTGATTACCAGAAAGGATTGAGGGCACTCGTAAAACCTCTTTCGATTTTATCGTCTCTATAAAAACTATGATGAGGGGCAACTTCTTTTCAGAAGGAGTGGAAGACGGGTTTTACAGGATTCCATGAAAAATAACCCTTATGATTTGTTGGTGCTTTTTTTCAGACACCATGAAAGTAATTAATTATTTAAAATATTAATTTCCCTTGAACAGATTATTATATTACATTAGTTTGTCCCTGTTATTCCACATATCATTATTTTCATAAAATAGGATGGTATAGGTGTTTAGTATTAGGGAACAAATATTTTGAACGCTAAAATAAAAATAATTATCACATATACACTCCCAACATAAATTGTATCGGAAGCCCAAATTTAATAAATACTTAATCATTCAATTTTAACGGCTGGCGAGCGCTAGAGTATTACTGTAGGTAATGATAAGTGAACAAGTGCGTGTCGTGTCACGGGCAAAGTACCTAGGTAATTGTCTGTAATTGCACATCATAAATTACGTGAACTTAAAATAGGGATATTACATATGAAGCAAAAATATAGTATAAATGTACTAGTGGAAATATAAATTAAATTTGCACCACATTTTTATTTTCTCGACTATAATAACTCGTTAACTTGTAAAGTGCACTTAATCGTGATAGTTTTTCTTTTAATTTCATCATAAATTCTACTAACATAATTTTTTTCATAGCTCCAAAGTGTTGACTTTGGAGCTATGAAAAAAATTATGTTTACGTTTAGTCACTACTACTAACTAATAAACTACCGACACTTTACTCTAACAAAAACTATCACTTCAAAGCTTAATATTTCGCAAACGAATCCCTAAATAGAATAAAACTGGCCAAGTGCGAATCGGGCTCACGCACGAGGGGTTTCGTACCATTATCTATAAAAATGACAAAAAAAATTACGTTTGTTGTATGGGAATCCCCTTATACATTTATTTTATGCTGTTTTTTAATAATTGTTGTTATAGCGGCAATTGTTGTATACATCATCTGTGAAAATTTCAACTGTCTAACTATCACGGTTCATGAGATACAGCCTGGTGACAGACAGACGGACGGACGGACAGACATCGGAGTCTCAGTAATAGGGTCCCGTTTTTACCCTTTGGGTACGGAACCCTAAAAATGGTTTTCGCACACCTATAATGCTTTTTCATTACCTAACCAAAGATACGATGGAGCAGATGAGAAAAAATAATTAATTCATCCCCGCTTTACGTGTACCCCAATTTTTAGGGAGGTACCCCAATATTTTTTTTCTAAATTTTATTCTACAGCTTTCTCGGTATAACTAGGTAATATGCGAATGTCACGTCATATATGGATCCTTATCAATGATAAGCAGAATATAAAAGCCGCTATCATGACAATTTTAGACTCTTTTGGCTTTCAAGCGTCCAGTGTACATTTTCCCAGGAGAAATAAGGACAGATGGCCTTTTTACAGCTCATAATTTAATATCACTACGTCGTCGTAAAAGCTCAGATATTCTTATAAACCACTGTCATAAGGATATAGAATAGAATATAATAGAATTGAACTTAACTTTTTTTTTTTTATATAATGGCCGTAGAAATCGGTGATTGTCTATTTTAGAAAGTTTTGTTGTAATATTTTATTCGGATGCTGGAAATACTGATCAGTATTTTACTATTGTAGCTATCAGAATCGTTTACTGATCAACTGACTATGAATTGTTGACAATAATCAATTAATAGAAAAATCTGGAAAAGTTTATTTTATCCGCCAGAGTGGAAAAATGATAAATTATACATTTTCATACAATATTATAACTTTTATTCCCTTTTAAAGCACTGCCTAAACGAAACAAGTAACCTAGTAACAATTTCAAAATAAGTTTCATATGCTTCTTTTTTTTTACAAAAAGTAACGCTACGGTTTCGCTAGTCGAGCAAGCCAAGATGTTGAATATTTGATTGAATATGAATATTTTCTTCGGTGGCCTGCTAATTACAATTATATGATATTATTGTTGTACTGCTTAATATTTACATGTGTGATTTAATAATACTACATAATATGTCTAAAAGTTTCCGGCAGCCTAGTGGTGAGACCGTCTGACTTGCGACCCGCAGGTCCTGGGTTCGAATCCCACGGCACGCACCTCTGTCTTTTCGAAGTTATGTGCGTATTGTTGATTGCCGCCAACTTCAAACGGTGAAGGAAAACATCGTGAGGAAACCTACATGTCTGAGAGTTCTCAATGATCTTGAAGATGTGTGAAGTCTGCCAACCCGCACTTGGCCAGCGTGGCAGACTATGGCCTAACCCCTTCTCACAATGAGAAGATGGCCCGTTCCCAGCAGTGGGACAGTTTGTAAGACAGGGCTTATAAAAAAAAAATATACCTATGTCTACTTAAATAGTTAATCATTTACGAGTACATTTGGCTTATACAAGCCTAGAATGTGTATTCGGTTACGTATTTTTTTTATATATTAACTTTAACTCCACCATCTCTGTTTCCTGATACCTATAACCTTGGAATTTTCAAGGTTAGCGTGAATAGATAACTTCTATATCGACGAGCTCCATCCTCGGCCACACCGTTGTTTAACATCAGGCGAGATGGTGGTCAATCGTAGATCTATCTTGCGTAAAAAAAATATAACAGTGTGCTTATTTGTATCTACATAAGAAAAAAAATTGAGCATTTTCCTCAGAATTGTTAACATTATTTTTACTTTTATCTGGTCCGTATAATTTCCGGACAGGCAGAAAAGCTTTTATCCATTTACTTCCCATCAAATAAATCTGAAGCCCTCACTTCAAGACGTTTTATAACGCCTCATTTTAAAGGCAAATACCCCATTTAGAGTCGAAAGGTTTCCGTAAACCTTGATTAGACCATCAACTACCGTTTTCGTCTCGAAACTCTTAAAAGCGCTCTGAAATCACCGTTAACGTGAACCAAGAAGAGATAACTACAGATGCAGTAAAAACAAAATTACCCTAATTCTGTCACTCGAGCGAATTAGGGATTCACGGCGCGAAATCACGTAAAGGGTCTTTAAGGCGAAGATAGACTAACGTGCAAACTTGAAAATACTTTTTTATGTAATTTTTACCGAGCTTAAAAAAGAGGTTAACAATACTTTTTTTTTTGAACAAACGGGTACCAGACGAGACGTCTTTCGGGAGCGACGTTTGCGCTGTTCCTTTTGAAAAAGACCGCCGTATGCGGTTGAAACTATAGTCGGAGAATTCAGCTCAAAAATAGACGGGAGTAACCCGTTTGTTCAAAATAAAAATGTGTAACAACCACGTTAGTTTTCATAATAAAAGGATAACAATTAGACTGTATGTTTTGAGTTATGACTCAATCATTTTTAAACTTATTTGGAAAGTCTTCTTTTTGCACGTATAGAAGAAAATTTGGTTCTACTGCAAAATCTGCTAGGAGGGCCTCTCAGTAAGCAAGAATGATATTTCCCACGTCACGTCTGCTAGAGCAATATCAGAAAATCTATATATATGAGATGTAATAACGTTTTGTTCGCGCGAAGAACGCAATCCGATTATTGCTACTTAACAAATAGTCTTATCTGCTAATTAACTGTCAAATCAATATGACTATATTTACCCGAAAAATGAACCGTGCTTTAACTAGTTGATCAAATCAGTTGGAACACTACCCCTAAACATTAGATTTCGTTTTGCAGTTCGAATAGTCATTTGCCATGCTTTACAAGACCAAAGAAATATTATGATAATTAGTGTGAATGTGAAGGTAAGTCCATATAGTTAGTGGGAACGTAAGGAAACGAACATTTCAATTCAAACAGACTTAAGATCTAGGAAATCGTATCCCTATCCTTCAAACTAATGTGAAGGTTAGTAAATAAATTCGAAATTTATATATTTCATTCGAAATGTCAATATTGACATTTCGATTTTGGCATTATGCATCAAACGAGACTAAAACATGTACAATATTTACATTATGTATAGGTAAGAAAAAAAAGCCTGTGTTCTATTTAATGCTTGTATATGTATAAATTCAATAAACCTTACGAATATAGCCCTTAACTAACCAATATCTATTATAAAAATTATGACTAAAACTTATTATACAAATAACCCTCCTTCTTTCGCAGTCGGGTAAAAAGAAAGCGTCATCACAACAAGGATCTATGTTAATAGAAAAATAAAATACTAGACTGCAAAAACTGCTGTTCTGCAGTCGGGTATTTTATTTTTCTACTTACGATTTCGTTAGGCTTGATATGCTGTTGACGTTGTACGTTTTTTGTGAGAAAGTATGCGTAAAATCGCTGTAAAAGATTATAAATCCGCATTATTTAAAATAATTCTAGTAAAACCACTTGTTCATTACGAAAAAGTTCGTTGGAGGTTACGAAAATACGCATATTTTTATTTTTGCGAGAGATGTATTATTATTATTATTACAAAAAATATAGCTTAGATACTCTGGAAGTGAAGACGAATCTAACGACACCTTGAATATAAAAATCGGTCAAGCCGTTTAGAGTGTAGGCGATCATATATAAACATACATACATATATACCCACATACATGTATATATATAATTACATACACTCGAAAAAAATAACCCTCCTTCTTACGCAGTCGGGTAAAAATAATACCGAAGAAAGTTTAAATATACACAAATTTACAGAAGTTCCCAACAAAAGCTAGACATTTCATCTCCGTCCTTGTATATTTTATCGAGCTACTCTTCCGGGATTTTCTGCCTCGAAACCAAACAAAAAGACGACAAGAAAACTTTTCAATTTGTCGTAACTCGATCTGACTTCTTTCCTACTTTCCGGCTTACCTGTACATCATTACGTAGGGTTATGTTAATAGAATTACAGAGACAACGTGACTAATCATCATCATCATCTCAGCCACAAGAAGTCCACTGCTGGACATATGCCTCCCCATGGATTTCCAGAAAGAAGACTTACATATTATTTGAACAGGATCTTTTACAAAATAGATTGTAATAATAACTTTGCTTCGTTTAAAAGTATTTTATATCGAAAAATTGCTCAAATAAGACAATGTAAACTGAAAATACTTATTCGTATAGACAAAGTAAAATGCAAATGTCCTTAAAGTAGTCCAATTCCTTGAAGAAGTGAACAAACTGCTACAATATCCAACAATGAAAAACAATGAAACATCTCTGTATGTAAGTCGGTTCAAGCGCGCTTTTTAATTTACTTAGTTGACGCTATAAGGGAGTAATTTAATTAAAACTACGGCATTCCAAGCGCCGGCGTCTTGTATTTTCGCCTGGTTAGTGATAAAGTATGTTTGGTTCATGTGGCCTTATCTTACATTTGTTTGGCGTGAGTAATTGTTACAAATTCTCGTGGTAAAGCCTGTACGTTAGTGATTTTTCTTTCTTTCTTGTTTTGGTTTATAGGTGTGACTATATTTTAATCGTGTTAAGTATCCCTAATATAAGCAGCTGGCGCAATTTTACAAATGATGTGTCAATCAGTGCGTCTTTATTTTATACATATACAATATGACGTTACTTGAAAATATGTAATATTTTATATCACATTACAAACAAAAAACCGTTACGCATTGATACCTCCTCCTTTTTGATGTCAGTTAATAATACAACTTATTTAGTAAATAATAAAATAATTAAAAAACACGTTTGCACGAAGATGTCAGTTAGCATTATGGACAGTTTATTCTAATTGTTTTTTTTAGGGTTCCGTACCTCAATAGGAAAAAACGGAACCCTTATAGGATCACTTTGTTGTCCGTCTGTCCGTCTGTCCATATGTCCGGGTGTCAAGACCTTTATCTCGGGAACGCGTGAAGATATCGAGTTGAAATTAAAACCATATACGCAGATAGTATCTTGCTGCAGAAAGAAAAATAAAATTTCTCAGTTTTCGTAAAAAAAGTTACAGCCGAATATGTCGTAAAAACGCACATTTCGACACTCACAGAGGAATCAAAACCTATGGGGTACTTCCCGTTGACCTAGAACTCTGAAATTTGGCAAGAAGCATTGTGTTAGAGTACACATATAGGAAAAAAACCGAAAACTGGACATTTTTTATTTAGTTTGTACGGAACCCTCGGTGGGCGAGTCTGACTCGCACTTGCCCGGATTTATTTCAACTTTTATAGCATTGTTTAGTAAATATTTGATATCATGATAAATAATCCAAACAATCAACTCTTTAATTTAAACTCTTTGTACAACATTTTGCACAAAGCTTTTCTTGTCTGATCGCTAGACACTTAAAAGTGTAACAACTTCCAAATTAATTTCAAATTGTCTGACAATAGCTTTCCAGTATAACTTGGCATGGAACTCCAGCATAGCGAATGAGCAGATAATTTAAATTTTCGAATCGCTTTTCGCAGCCTTGATAGTGGACGTAATAAGGGTTGAAGTTTGGGGAGTAATAAAATTAGTTGTCCAAGTTGCCAGCTTTGTACCTGTATTAACATTCTATGTCTATTACTTTGTCATTCTGCGCTGGTCTGTTTCGTATTAATAAGAAAGAAACGGACAATGTAACTATGGTGATGTAATATTTTTATGAAATTATTCACATATTTATTTATACATCTTAAATCTAAGTTTTTACAATTATTATATTATTATTCACATTTATTTATTTAGATTCTTAATTTAAAATATTTTACAATACAAATATAAACATATAAAAAAATAACAAATATTGTAAAAAACTTAAAACTAGTGTGCCGCCGGCAGCGGGGCAAGGCTCAAGCTGTCGACGGTAAGGGCTACAAGCTGAGGAATCTCCTGACAATGCGCGCCGTGTCTAGGATGACTGCCTTTTGTATCCGACCCTTGATCCAACTATCAAGCGAGAGCTTCTTGATGTTGGTCGAGGCTCTTCGCAATTAAACCGTTTACCGATACGGCTATCGGAACAATGATCGTCGAATCAACATCCCACATGGCGGTTATCTCGTGAGCCAAGTCAAGGTACTTGCTGAGCTTGTCATTCTCAGCCTTCACGAGATGCTCATCATGTGGGACTGTGATGTCGACGAGCACGGCCCGGCGCTGAGACCGATCTACGATCACGATATCAGGCTTATTGGCAACAATAGTCCTGTCCGTAATTATAGAACGATCCCAGTAGAGCAATGCACGGCTATTTTTGAGAACTAATTAACTAACTATTTTCTATAACAGTTATTATTATCAGTTGTCAAAAACTAGTTACTAATAGTTCAACATTTTTGTCTTAATTGAAATAGATACTAGCTATTAAATGCTGTTGCTAGATTTGCTACGTTGTATTCCAGAAGCTTTCGATTTAATTCTAATTATTAATAAATAAGTATTAATGAAGTTAATTATATAAGTAAAATAATTGACGAGCGTATTTAAATGCAAATGGATAGAATTGGCAACGGTTTACCAAGCCTAAAAAACGTACTAATAAATAAAATTTGTTCCATGGGGTCCTGTAGTAATACTTTCTGATATAAGTATAGATAAAATTGATTGTCAGATATTTTTACCACTACCCCCTGTCCTGAATACATTCTGAGACCTGATTAAATATATCGAAGATCTTTGGAAATTGGCTATCAGACAAAGATTTCGGCTCGTCGAATAATTGACAGGTTCGTAAATGGAGAGTTAGGATGCTTTAAATTGGCTTTTTATCTCTTCTTCGATAAAATAGGGCTCTCGATGTGATTTATATAAAACCAATATTGATAAACGAGAATTGTATCGGCAAGAAGTGTACAATCTATTGTTCTAATCATTGAAGGTTTTCCTTGTGTTCCCGGACAAAAATAATTTGTAATAACTCAGGAATTTTCAATGGGATGAGAAGTTTGTTTATTTTTATCTTGGAATATTTTGGGGATTATATTTTTTGTTTGACTTAATATAATAGCAACACAAATAACATAGCCATGACTAAATAACACAGCCTAGCGATCAAGGATCAAAATCTATATGTTTTCTTTACTGTATGGCTCTATTTTATAACATAACTTTGAACCACGCGAATAAACTTTGTGATCTTAAATATCATTTATCCTTAATTTTCTAGTATTTCATCTCATAGATTTTTTCTTCATCTTATTGATAATTATTTCGATGATTATGAACTTCTCTATCTAATACCTTTAAACGAGCAAATCTTGCTTAGATATACCTACCTATATATATTCTGAAACTCGGAAACGGCTCCAACGATTTTAATGAAATTTGGTTTGTAGGTAGATTTGGGGACGATAAATCAATCTTGCTAGGTTTCATTTTCAGTGAACCCGGGTTTGCTCGTATTTTCAGTCATAAAAAATCCAAGTGGAGCTCGGTCGACCAGGTACTTTATAACAAGATATAACATTCAATTTCGTTCCGCCCTACAAAATCAAAAGCAAAGTAAAAACTTCAAAATGTCTAACGTAGGTAACAATAGAGTCGATCTCGGCGCTCTAACTAGAGATGTAATAGACAGGTGGACAGTTAGTGGATAACCGATATCCGCCTTACCTACTACACAATACGTCTATACTCACCGCAATCCAAAGATAATTGACACTGACAGGTATTCCCTGGCAGCATGGAGTATATACCTGCGCCGGTACGGTGGGAGGTAGTGTGATGTGTGGTGCGCGATGCAGAGTGCTGTGGTGATGGTATAAAACTACTTATGGGAACGCTATTTTATTTACCGATATTTGGAGCTACAGATAGAAAAACAGGTTTCGTCTTTGCCTGGTTTTGTCACAATAATATACACATCTATTTCTATGAATGTATTACAAATTTATCTGGCATTTTTCAGTTCTCCCAATATCCGGAGGCAAGTGTCATATGTCTATCTTCGTGATGAAATCCATCGTTTTGCAAAAATAATATTTTTTCTCATCGTTTCAGCAGTTTACACGCAAACGATAAAAACATGGGAAAAAATATACGGGTGTATATTTTTAGACGTTATCCTAATGCATGAGTGGGTACTCATGTATTTGGATAACGTCTTGTTTATCCACCGTGGAATAACATTAAAAGTCAAATATCAAGAAAGAACATTATTTAAATTCATAAGAAGTTTTAACTTAACGTAAGTAATCGTTTTTAACTTTGTCATAACCCTATAGTAAATCCAAAAAAAATAACTACTTATAGAAAGAACTGGAATTTTTCAACAATATTTCTCTAAACATTTACCTTTGAGTATCGGAAATTTATCCGAAAGAAAACTTCCGTTAAAAGCATCGTACTTGGCCGACATCAATAATGTATACAGTTTTTTATCGTTGGAAGAGCAAACATGTTATTAGAGGCGCAAATAGGTGCAACTTATCAATCAAAAAGGTCATCTCACCACACATATGTATATGTAATTGGAAAATTGGAAAATTTCGATTGACAGAGAGTCAACGTTTAACGAACATATCGAAATATACTTAAGTATACTTGTTCATTCTATTTCGAATTTGAAGAAGACATATAAGTAATTATTTTTTTGTTTATTTATGTAGAAATAGGTTTGCGCTTGACCGCCTACTTGCTATATGTTAAGCGACGTTCTGGTCTACGATGGAGCGCGCTTACTAAAGAAGAAATCAATTCACTCGCGATTTAAAGACAACCAGATTGTATCTATCGGGAAAGAACCACTCAGGAAGCGTATTCCACAATCCAACAGTCCGCACGATGAAAGCGGAATTAAAGAGTTTCGTTCGGGTTTTTATATTTTATGACTACATTTTGTCTTTCACCAAAATTTTTGCTCGTTAGTAAGCTAGTGCTGATCACCTTTATAAAATATCGAATAACATATAAAGAATAAAAACTGTGCCACATAATTTTTATTTTTTCCATTGACGTAAATTACACAACAATATAATATATAAATATATCCACTTGCTACGGTCCTCAGAAATCAGAAAATATTTATGGTATAAACCGTTTACAATGATGTTATAATAATTAATATGTATCGAAAGTTTTGTCCTTCGCGAACATACGTATTAACAATTGTCGGTATATACTCTGCCGCTTTATAATATAGACACTTCTTATTAACAATAAAGAATAATTCTAATACATACTATGACATCTGTTTAATCCTACTTACAAATTAAAATTGAATTGAAAAGTATGTACCTAAGATAACTACATATACACTACATAACTTACATACTTATTTATTCATTTACATCTCCATCGAAATATTCATTGAGATTATAAAAGGCCTGACATTCATCTTTCTCATGCTTCTTCTATTTTCATTAGCATTTTCATACATACACGCACGTCTGTTACAAATAGGTACTTTAGATTATGGCCTAGTTTTTCTTGAAAACGTCTTCAATTTTGTCGTATTACATTCGCGTACAACTTGCCCATTCACACTCGCCTTACAAATCTGTTTCGTCAATTTTCTCTCATCTTTTCTACCTTTCCTAAGTGTTTTTCAACTGCAGCTATTTCTGTTTCGTTTTATTTTCTGAATTGATTCGAAAGAAATCTGTTCGACTTGACAGTTTATCTTAAAAACTTCTTATTTTTTATCGTGATATGTTAGTCTTACGAACTTTTTTAAGCCTGTTCTTTCAGTCTTCTTTCAACCATTTTCTCTACATGTCCCAACAATAATGTAGACATACAAACTTATTTTCTTTATTTTACCAAGCCGCTTTGATAGTACAGGTGCAAACAGAGTTTGTTCAAGAGTAAATAAAATTAAATACGTCCCTCCTACGCAAGCGTTAATCGTCGATCTCATTATCACTTCCCACCATATGAGGTTGTGGTCAAACGCAGGCGTAATTTGTTATAAAAACGGTTAGATAGATAGATAAACTCTTTATTGACACACCATTAAAACTAACAAACGCAAGATACTTAGATACTATTGGTTAGATACTTTTTTTTAATTATCATCCATTTTATTTTCATCATTCAGCAACTTTTCATGCGCTTCCATTGCACGTTATCTCTCAACTTCCATCCAATAATATGGAAATGAAGCTTTTCCGCGTCAATATTTCATTAGACTGATGAACGTTTACTTACTTCTCTACTTTACTGCCTACGAAATAGAGTTCAAAATTACAAAATTAGACTGGTATATTTAATTCAAAGTCCACAGTGGCCACAATGTACATATGCTGATGGGACAATAGGTTCGATTTATCTGTCCATAACAAAAGAAACTCGGTTAAGGGATGAATCTTCTGAGTAAAATGAATTGGAATGTTCAATCAAAAAATGTCACAAGGAAATTTTACTGTCTATTTACAATAATGTTAATTTGCATAATTACCGTTCTTGAATTATTTAACATTTAATCGATGACGTGGACTTTGCATTTTGTTTACACTTTGCACCAACTTTGCACAATAATTTTCAACTTTGATTATTGCCACAGTAAAGTGATGGTGACTTCACTAGAAGCTTCTCTGGAGTATTGCCGACAACATAAACCGACATGTTTCACTGCTTTGTTTCACTCGCCTACACTCACGCATTTGATCGAACACTTAATGAATAAAACATCACCATTTTGATCGCATTAATATTCAAAATAACACAAGGTTAGGAAAATAAAACAGAGCAATAACATGTTTCTATGACGTTCACGCAAATAATCCGACTTGTAAGTAAGTATATACAGAAACTTACTTAAAAACGTTTCAGTGATTATATTGAATGATGACATAAAAAAACCGGACAAGTGCGAGTCAGACTCGCCCACCGAGGGTTCCGTACAAACTAGTAGATAAAAGAGGGAAATCATTTTTTTTTTATATTTTTCTTCATAAACCGAAAAATATACATCGTAAAAATATTAAAAAACCTGTTTTAATTAATGCTAATTAAGGTCTTTCATATGATACCCCACATGATACGGTTAATTCACTTTAAAATTTGGGCCCTCATTCCTTGCATAAAGACAATTTTTTTTTGTGATTCAATTAAAAATGTCCAGTTTTCGGGTTTTTTTCCTTTATGTGTACTCTAACAAAATGCTTCTTGCCAAATTTCATAGTTCTAGGTCAACGGTAAGTACCCCATAGGTTTTGATTCCCTTGTGAGTGTCGAAACGACATATTCGGCTGTAACTTTTGTTTACGAAAACTGAGAAATTTTATTTTTCTTTCTGCAGCAAGAGACTATGGATCTGCGTATATGGTTTTAATTTCAACTCGATACCTTCACGCGTTCCCGAGATAAAGGTCTTGACACCCAGACAGACGGACAACAAAGTGATCCTATAATGGTTCCGTTTTTTCATTTTGAGGTACGGAACTCTAAAAATGACGGTTTACTGTCACATTACAATAAATTAGATACATACATAAAATCGCGTCTGTTTTATTACGAGGAGTTAGGCAGAGCATCAAAGACCTATAAGGTCGTTTGACGCCACATTTGACCGTGATTAGAGGGTTAGACGGAAGGGAAAGGTATTAGAGGGTTGTAGGATGTAATGTGGCTTGCAGTGACAGTGGCGATGGGCTACCATCGCTTACATAAATGCTAAATTCCTTATTATAATAATTTATACATACCTATAAGAAGTATATACATACATACTTTCACTTTAATTTATTATTAATTAATATTTGTGGACATTTCACAGAACACCATCTAATCCAAACTAAGCAAAGCTTATATTAGGCAACTAGATGGCTGATAGAATACATGTGTACTTTTTTTTGTAAATATATACCTACTTAAGATACATAGAAACACCCCGACACAGAACAAACATCCATGTTCATCACACAAATGTTTGCCCTGGGTGGGGATCGAATCCACGACCTACATCTCAGCAGGCGGCAGACATACTACGAACTGAGCCACAAGGCCAGTATTGTAGACCTATAAAGGTATATTAATGAATCTCCCCACTTCTATTTCAAATGTTATATAAATATTTTACCACCATTCACCCTTGGAATGGATAATAGAACATTAGAAATCATTTACACATATCAATAATTCTATCTCATTAGGACCCACTAGACTTCCATAATGGGTTTCTAATTTAAGCTATCCAAGCAAGTTTCGACCTTGCGTAGTTGTGTCACTAAGTATATTATGGTGTGAAAACATCAGCGTTTACTATAAATTTCCAACAACATGTCCTGTGTCCTCTCCAATTTTCCATTTCGTTGGACTGAAAATAGGGTTATCGAAGTTTCCTTTTGCATCCGATAGTATTGGGTGCCCAATGTAATGGCTTTGGACAATTCTGTCAACCCTGAAGTTACATTTGATATTTTTTTATACTTCTGCAGACGTAGTGGCAATACTTACACAGACGTACCTCCAGCTGTGTATCAGAAACGAAGGTGACGGTGAAAGGTGATGATGATGATGAAAAAATGTAGTCTATGTCCGTCTCCGGATATGTATGTGGGTAATATATTTCTACGTTACCTCGTACAGCCTAAACGGCTTGATCGTTTTTAATGTGCGACGTGTCGTTAGATTTGCCTTACCAAATAAACAAACAAAGCCAGGAACCGAAACTAGCCTTCGAGGCTGTCAGAATACATACAGATTCTAGTAGGATAAAATATTATTCGAGCTCAATGAATATCGATACCAATTGACCGAAATGAAATGAAATGATATTCATTTCATTTCATTTCCGATTATCGAAAACTGAACTGACTAAAATAAATTGTGATGCATCGTCATACATATTTATAGTTTACTAGCTATGCTCCGCGGTTTCACCCGCGTAGTCATGATCATCACCATAAAATGTAGCCCTGGTTCTCGTACATATACGTACAAAATTTCATAACAATCGGTTCAGTCATTTAGTCCTGAAAAGGTATCAAACAGACAGAGGTATACAGACAGAGTTACTTTAGCTTTTATAATAATAATGTCATGATTTTTTATCTTATAGTCAAAATTCGCTTATTTGAATTCGTGGGAAGTGGAGTGTTCTGCTACTTAAATAATTTACCGAGCCAGCGAAGCGTCTCTGCATCAACTGGCCAAATTTTCTTTCGTGTTATATGTATACGACTTCCTAAGCCAACTTTATGTAGGTATTATGTACAGATAGCCCAAGATGAGCTGCAAATAAACTCTTTCGCGTGTTCTACTGTTCGTAGAACTACTAGTTATATTGTTGTCTTATTATTTTTCATAATGACGCTATTAATTTTATATTTATTTATATTTAACTGTAGATTTTCTAAATAAGTAGATACAATATCAAAATATGTTAATGTAAATAAAAATGTTACCAGTAGTATAAAATCCACCACCAAGGCGCCATACTTGTTTTGTAATAAATTTCTCCTTCTACTGTGTTAAGAATGGCAGGGGGATTTGGCGACAGCTCGGCTAATTGGTTGGACTCTAATCTGTTCTGAGCAGCGGTGGGAGCACCTATTAGGACTCTAAGTCGTTACTTTGCCTAGTATAACCTGTCTGAAAGTTAATACCTGGAAAGAAAGTATAAAATATATAACCTGAAAATCTAAAGTACATTTCATTTTGTTCCATTAGTAAAGAAATAATAATAAGGATGTTATACCCTTTTGACAAGTAAGTACTTAGTAGGTAAACTTTACTATTTCTACAAACGCTTACGTATTGAAATTTATTAAAATAGTATGTCGAGACGTCACGTGACATTCCGTTAGCTAACATCAATCCTCTACATTTACTTTTCTATAACTGGCCTTCACGAAATTTAAAGCCTGTCTAACCCTCCAGTTGCCTGGCTGCTAAACATACTTTATTTAATTGGTACCTACTGCAGAAAACTACACCACTTCTACATAAAATATGACGTGCTTTTAAAGGCAATTGAAAACGCGATCTCAGAAATATACCGTTGTTCAAATTTAGTATTCCACACTTGTAGGTATTTTAATGACATTTCATTTATTTTCTTACGAATATAAAATTGTAATTCAACAAGCGCAAAATCTTAACGCCAAACAAATTTTCAAGCCAATTTCCTGTTTATAGGTTTTGGGTCATAAAATCAGGGTGACTAAGAACAAATCAGTTGCCTCGTAAAATGTTTTGCCGGAGTTACTTCATCTCGTGTTTATTTTGTTCAGAAAATTGATTTGATTTAATTATTAGAGCAAACTAGTCCAGAAATAGGTTTAATTTGTAAATTGAACATGAATTTATCTAATTGAAATGGACTGCGGTCTACTACTACTGTATCGAACAATTTGTGTACTCCAAATTATTCACTAGCTTAATCTTAAATAATCCCGAAATCCTTCATATTTATTACTTAAACTTTAGTTTGTACTTAAAGCGCGCTACCTCTCTCTACCTATTAAACACAAAATCACCTACTGAATTTGTAAAAATCATTTCTAGCGTAGAAAGAAAAGACTATAGAAGCAAAACTACTATATTTTTTTAACCTGCATGACAAAGAGCAGAGTACTATTTGTCACGAAAAGAAAGAGAGAGAGAGCTCATTATTTTTTGTCACTTATCGTGTGTCCACTTTTTGAAGCGAAGTGGATGTTTGTTTCCCAAATATATAATAAAATTTGATTTGAAAAATTGTAAAAACAATAAAGATTATAATTTCGCGTAGGTATCGTTATATTTATGGAAGGGTGTTTATTTCGTTGTGAGAATGGTGGAATGTAGTTTTCATGGCTACAAAAGCATGCGTGAATCTTATGTCCTTGTCGCTGACTCGAAATTCTAAAAATTCGAAAGAATTCTGTAGTATATATACCTATCATACATTATAATACTTCTACGATTTTTACTGAGTTTATAAAAAGTTCTTGAGATATAAAATACATTAAAGCTCTTCACAGTTAAAAATCTACCACTACTTACATCGCAAAATATTAGTGCGGTTCTAAAATACCCACATACATTCTATATTAGAGTCTCCATCACTTTGCATACGTTGAAATATATTTTGGTAGATCTGGCCATTGTCAAGGCCAGGCATCCGTTCCAGATCTTGCCTCAATAAAAAGACACATTTCATCGTTATAGCTCAACCAATAACTCGAGCCAGCAACTGGAGATACAGTTCCAATATTTTATTAGCATTGTAAACTATTTTTGTGGGCATTGCCCCATTTTAATACAATTTTTGTCAGGCATATTTTTGAGTGACTAAAGTTACAACGTGAATAAAGTTTTTCACTTTTACTAAAAATGTGGCTTTTGACGTGATAACGTCTTATAAATCGATGATCTCCGGCTGCACGCACGAAAAAGCACGACTCATTGTCACGTTCCGCTTGAGCCGAGGGTGCAAGCGAGCGCGGAACAAACGATAGAGAGGCACGATCGGCCTAAGGGTTCGGCATGTGACGCATCGTTATCACGTTAAATTATCGTCCGTAAACTGACTTTCCAGACAACTTTTTTTTTACAATAGATAGATCAACGACTGACCACCAACGAGCCTGGATTTAGGTGACGGTGTGGCTGAGGGGGAAATGGGAAAGATGGATGGAATATTATCGTGAAACTTTTGCGTACAATCGCCGAAGTGAATCTTATAGAATATAGACAGTCATGTTACTTTAGAGCGATGCTCGAGACTTAGTAGCTTCTTGGCAACCAGTTTTTATCGATAATATAAACAATAAACATGTTCTTCCGTTCGTCGGTGCATCGTCGATCGTTCCGCCACGCTATGCTTACAGGCTAAAATCGTTTTTAGGGTTCCGTAGTAACTACGAGGAACACTTATAATTTAGCCATGTCCATATGTCTGTCCGTCCGTATGTCAAAGTCATTTTACTCAAATATTATCAGCCCTAAATAAACAAAAATTGGCATGTAGATATGGTTTTTAAACACGGTCTTGACCACTTTTAAAAAAAAAATCTTTTAACAAACTTTTTCGGTCAGAGTTTAAACCAGAAAATTTTAGTGCCAAGCAAATTGGAGAGATACCAAACCATTTTCACGGAATAAATACGGGGCGTATTTTAGTTTTTGATTACGCTTTTCGGCCATTTTTTTACTTCGAACTAAGCCTGCTTTTGTTACTGGCGTCCAGGAAATTAGAAAGCCACCTGCCTAACCCCATAATATGCTGTTGAGTGTATATTTTCTCGAGAAATTATGAACAGCGCCGCAATACGATATACTACATTTTATAGGAATAATAATAATTTATTTTGTAAAAAGATGGCAGCTTTGTTTTTATCTCAGCAGCACGCTATTATGAATAAAAAAGTCGATGCATTTTCCTAGCCAAATTTTTCGTAACTTACAGAGCTTCTAAAGCTTCCAAAGTATTGGAACTTTCAAAATTAAAACATGATGTCGATATATTTCCTTTCTAAAGTTTGTTCATTGATTATTCTGCCGGGAGTGAAACTTTTGAAAGGTACGGTCAGGATCTAACTTGGTGTGAAACATTTTTGGTAAAACTTTAGTTAGTAAAAAAAGTTTCTTACACGAGTAATTCTCCAAGGAAGAATATTATTTTTTCGCACTTCATTTAACGTATCCATTTATTTATTACACTTTTGTAAACTTTATGCGCTGATTTAGACTTGTAGATGTATAAGATTTAAGATCTAACTATATATTATTTTTTTACTAGCTGTGTCTTGCAGTTTCACCCGCGCAACAAAGAGAAACAAATGGTGGTGGTGAATGGTAATGGGGTATGTTAAGTAAAATGTAACATAACGCTAATTCCAAAACCATAAAAGAAAACGTTTCGAGATATGTGTCTCTAGGTTTTATCTATTCTCTGTATGAAATTTAAATCGTGACAAGGTAACAAACAAACAGATAAAGCTATTTTCGCTTTTATAATAATGCATTAGTTAGGAAGTTTGGATTTTCACTCTACTCTACGTGTTTTTTTCAAGTTTTCATTTAAGTTGCTATTGTATTTTTACGGTAGATGACGGACGGCGATGATAGTCTTTAAGTAAAATGGCTGTGACATACTGCCAGGCAGACAGACGGACAGACATGGGGAATTTTATTAGGTTTACCTTATAGCATTACTACGCCACTCTAAAATATATAAATTGAATTTGTAGGCGCGACTGCGGCATGCAACATAAAAACAGATATATTTAGATTCAGCTTTACACGATTCTCCCACCAAAATTTGGTCGGTAACATCAATCATATTCGGGATCATGTAAACATCACGTTTGTCTAATTGCCTATAGGAAACTAGGCGCACAATAGCTTTCATATCTACTGGCAAAATCAAATAGCTATTTGATTCGAATTCACTGTACCACACATACACAAATATGTACTGCACCTAATGTCAATCAAATTGAATTGAATATAAATTTTATGTGTTTACTGTGTTTAAAAATCAACATTGTTAAG
This sequence comes from Lycia hirtaria, assembly GCA_947563715.1. Lineage (NCBI taxonomy): Eukaryota > Metazoa > Arthropoda > Insecta > Lepidoptera > Geometridae > Lycia > Lycia hirtaria. Next base: position 40,274,920 of record OX387377.1, on the reverse strand, counting down.
TAAGTCTACTTTTAACCAATTGAAATATTTTTTTGTATATATATTACATTTTAGTATGTTATCAATTAAAACTATTATAACTATTAAATAAAATTCAACCAGCTTACAAAAAAAATAAAAAATAGGTGCTTAACATGCGTGATAACTACAATTACTTGCATGATAAAAAAATAATTAAAAACTTTGATAAATGGCATTGTCTACAAGAATTCATAATTCATAATTTATAATAACTTTATTTGCGTATATGGGTACAAACAGATAGAATCCAGACAATAACAAGCCCGCCATATCCTGCCTTACGGCATGCAAATTTGAACAAAATAAAATTTCACATTATTAAGACCTCTCAAAAATATTACTTACAGTTTATACCACAGAACAATATTTAGTTTATACAGCGAATATTTCCATTTTCCTATACATAATTAGGTACATTGCATACCTATGCAATTATTTAGGCACAAACTTATTGATACAATAAAAATTTATAACAACGACCATAAAAATTAACCACCAAGAAGTTCCAGTTCCTACATCCCGGTTCCATAATCAGCTCAGGTTCGAGTCTTAATATAATTTTTTTTATCTAATTAGCACCGCAAACATGAATTATTCTAATGATATCATTTAAAATTAATATAATATTGCATAGTCATCCTATTTACAAATGCATGCAAATTTTCAGCTCAATCAGAAACCGGAAAGTAGGTCAAAACAAACTCGCAAGATTAAATTTTTCGTCAATTTTGAGAAACAGCTTAGCAATGAGATTTTTTTTTTAATCAGCCCTGTTTATACAAACTGTCCCACAGCTGGAAAAGGGCCATCTTCTCATTGTGAGAAGGGTTAGGCCATAGTCTGCCACGCTGGCCAAGTGCGGGTTGGCAGACTTCACACATCTTCAAGATCATTGATAGCTCTCAGACATGTAGGTTTCCTCACGATGTTTTCCTTCACCGTTTGAAGTTGGCGGCAATCAACAATACGCACATAACTTCGAAAAGACAGAGGTGCGTGCCGTGGGATTCGAACCTAGGACCTGCGGATCGCAAGTCAGACGGTCTCACCACTAGGCTGCCGTAAACTTAAAGATTTAATTACATTTTCCTTTTATCATTTCGCCTTTCCAAAATGCACAATTATACCTTGAACTCTAAAATCAAAAGTTACCATCCTATCGGAATCTAATACCAGGCGTGAGAGTGGCAACAGCTGGTGTCGTCCAGTCGACACAATTGGAACCCCGGCCCAAATTGGACCTTTTGTAGTCCCTATGGCAGCTTTATTCAGACTACGCTATGACATAATGTATTAGTTTGTCAAGTATTAAGATTTAAATGTTATCCATATAAAAACGACCATAGAGAGATATCTAGTATTTTAATATTTTAACCGACTTCCAAAAAGGACGATGTTTTGAATAAGACTGTAATTTACGTGATTACTTCACTATTAATGGACTGATTTTGATGCTTTTTTTTGTTTGGTAGGTCATACTTTAGAAGTAGTTTCATATCAATTTTATTAAAATCGGTTCAGTACTTTGGTTTTTTTAATGCAGTAAATAGAGTATATACATTTTTAAATCATTAGATACACATAATGTTTTTTTATTTTATTTATTAACCTATACTGTCCCACTCTTAGGAAAAGGTCTCCCTCCTTCCTTCATAAATCACGGTCTGCCTTCTGCCAATCTTCCCGAAATATATCAAGATTGCCGTGCCAGCGATTTTTAGAGCTTCCAGCAGAAAGTCTTCCATCATGAACCCGCTGTGTGACGATTTTGGCCCGTCTTGATCAGGATACATTCTTGCCACTTGGCCCAACCAATCTCAATTTAATTTGGCGGTATTAATACAATATTAAAAAACACTTTTATTTTTAAAACAAAATGGTAGCAATGTCTGAATAAACCTGATTTGAACGTAAATGGAAATCGTGTATGAATAAGATGGCCGTCACGGTTCTCACTATTGACCACTGAAAATCGTTTGAGTTAATTTGAATTTAATTGCCATGTAGGGTAATTTGAGTAGAATTTCAAGTAAGAGCTATTTTATTAATAGTTAAAACTATAAAACTACGGAACAACTTTTGGTACTGGGTACAAAGGTATTGACGAACACTATAAAATCACTAATCAAAATTAGTGATTTTACAGTGTTCGTCAATACCTTTGTAACGTTTTAGTGAATTATTTTACATGCCACGTCATGGAATTAACCTTGAATTTTATCTTCGGGTTTGTTTACCGAGGAAAGTGACGAATCACGGCGCAATTTTGTCGCGCCATTTTTCGAATTCAAAACAAATTAAATTTATTGAGCTTGTGTGTTGTGTACTATTTAATTTCGCTAGTACATTACGCGTTTTTCATACAACAGGATAAAACTATTGTCTAAACCCTAAATGTTGTCCGATTTCACATTTTTTTTAATATGCTTTGGATTATTTATATATGCCTTTCTTTTAATTATATTTTTTTTATCAAGCCTACGGTGGGCTTCATCGCGAGAAAAAATAATCGAGTAGTAGTAGTAGTTTTTCGAAACTTTAACGGTACAACTAGGGTTCATACTATCAGACGCTTAGAAACGTAAGTAACGCGCGTATAAATATAAAATTAAATAAAATTATTTTAAAATAATATTACGAATAAAATAAAATTATTGACCGCCGCGTTCTCAGAACAATATAAATTGTATTATTTCTGAGTTAAAAGTATCACATTCATCCATTATTTTAATTGATGATCTCGTAAAAATATGAGTGTGCTTCAGAGCACACGACAGAAATGGAAAATTCATCGAGACGAAGGAAATGGGATGACTATATTGCCATGACTATAATTATTACTCTTGCTCCTTATTCGACTCGAGCTGACGTCACCCGAACGAACGTTACCTAGCCGAGCTTCACGGCTCAGATCCATTCAATGCCCACAAAATAAAGTGATCAACGCGCCTAAAAATATCTTACTTCAAAAATTCAAACCTGTAAAAGTCAGAATAATAAACGTGAAAAACAAATTAAGTGAACCCAAAACGCGAGAAATAAATATCTGCCACGTAAGAGACCGTCGCATGCGGTGCCTCTTAGTGGTACCCGTATAATTTATTAGGGTACCTTACCTTATAACACCGTAACATCAGCTAACCCTGTTACGTAAAACACGCGATCTTTTTCTGACCACTAAAATGCTACATGACGACAGTATTACATAAATAAATAAATAAATAAATAAATATTTGTGGACATTTCACACAACACCATCTAGTCCAAACTAAGCAAAGCTTGTACTATGGAACTAGATGGCTGATAGAATACATATATACTTTTTTTTTGTAAATATATACATATGATACATAGAAACACCCAGACACAGAACAAACATCCGTGTTCATCACACAAATATTTGTCCTGGGTGGGGATCGAACCCACGACCTACGGCACAGCAGGCAGACATAGTACCAACTGAGCCACAAGGCCAGTCATTAAGGCCACATTTATTAAGGCTGTTACTCTTTAAAATAGGAATAAGACAAAGATGAGTACGATAAATTTAAAAGCAAAAATAAATAATTAACTAACAATTAAAATCTATTTGATGGACTTTAGTATGATTATAATTGAATTTTATAATTATGATTATAATTTTGTTTTTATTTAATGAGAATAAAATATATAAAACTAGAATTACAATATACCTATCTGGAACTCGTACTAGGTTCTCTGGGCATGTCCTTAGTGCAAGTTTATATCCACACCAATTTTGCTTCCTGCCTCGCTTACACGCCACACCTTGTTTAGGGTTCCGTAATCAAATCTGTCCGTCCGGCTTAGCTCAAAGACTATTAGTAATAGAAAGTTGTAATTTGGTATGGGTATACATATTTATCACGTCAACAAAATGGTAGAATAAAATATTTAAAAAATATACATTAAGGGTACTTCCCCTAGACGTAAAGTTGGAATGTTTTTTTTTCTTGTTTAGCCCATCGTGTTGGGTATCGTTAGATAGGTAGTCTAAAGATATTTAAGGTGTACTTAAGCTACTTTTCAGTTTCGGGGCCCGTTTGCGAAATATTTAGCTTTATAGTGATACTTTTGCTAGAGTTAGGTACATATTTATTTACTTAACTGACATTAAAATGAATATTGTTCTCAATATTTTTAATCATGCTGCTAAAATACGTATATTTATAAAAAAGTACCTACATTAATTTATTTTATATCTAAAAAACATAGGAAAATATGAGCTAGTTAACTGTGCCACTTGATTTTAGACCTTAAAAATAAAACATTATTCAATTATTATGTTCAATTCAAAACCACTTACTATTGTTACATTATGGTGTAATTTTTAATAGTTATTTTCCAAACATAGCTATAATTCCTTCGCGGTATTCATCATCATCATTTCAGCCATAAGAAGTCCACTGCTGGACATAGGCCTCCCCCATGGATTTCCAAAAAGACCGATTGGGAGCGGCTTGCATCCTGCGTCTTCCCGCCACTTGTATGAGGTCATCTGTCCATCTCGTGGCTGGTCTTCCTACGCTGCGCTTGCCGGTACGTGATCTCCACTCGAGAACCTTTCGGCCCCATCGGCCATCAGTTCTACGTGCTATGTTTTTATTTTCCATACCCACTGCCACTTCAACTTGCTAATCCGCTGTGCTATATCGTTGATATTTGTACGTCTACGTATCTCTTCAAATCTGATGTGATCTCGTAGAGAGACTCCGAGCATAGCCCTCTCCATAGCTCAATGCGTGACCTTGAGCTTCCCTATAAGGCCCATAACCGGCATTCGCGGCATTTACCTTCAAAAAGAAATCATAAACAACATTCCGGAAACATTACTTTATTTCACGCCCCATTTACTACCCCCATTTCTCAATTTGACGTAGAAAATATTCAGGTGAAGAAAAAAAGCAGTAAATCAAGACTAGCGGAGGATTCCGTGTAACAAGAGTCGTAAGACATAAAACACACTTACAAAACGCCAACTTATTTGACAAAGTTGAACAATATTGGCAACAACAATATTCTACACAAACATAGTGCAAAACAGTTTGAATTACGATAGTGGCGCTGCCTCAAGTTTATACAGATTAAGTTGGTGTATTCGGTACTGCAGGCTTAGACAAAAATCATATCTCACGGCGTTAACGCCTCACGTTAACTCCAAAATGTATGGATTTGACATTTGTTGCGGATTGGTCACGTGACCTCACGCTCAGTTGGTAGACAAATTTTATGAACGTCAAATGCTCACGCTCAATTTGAGTCTGTAGCGTGGGGCCCTACCGCTATTACAAACAAACGGTAGACAAGTGGCTAGTTTTGACACACGCTAACGATAATATCGGCGTTTGTTGCTCACGCTCGCTGTCGTTCGTTGGGACCCTGCTGCTATCAATATCGAAACTCGAAAATAAGTGTATTTGTGAAAAAAAAAACAGTGTGAATTGTTTCCAAAATGCATGCCTAAGATTACTTTGGGCGGCTAACCTTGAAGAAGCTTGGATACTCGTCGAGTTAGCATAAATCGCAGTACTTGAGAAACTATTGACGAAATGTCTCCGTCGGATTTTATTAGTTATTTAGGATGGATAAACAAACGTTTTCCAGTCTTTGCAATGATCTATATCGCGTCTGACTTCTCTCAGGGGTACCGAGGAAATTCCTTAGAAGCTAAGGTTGGTACTATCTAATTATACTTGTTAAGTAATAATTTTTAAAACATTTAAGTACTTGCATAGCCTTAAATTGCCTTATGTAGATAATGCAATCAATGCTTAACTTGATAATTTCACTATGTAATTCATTTTGTTGTAGGTCCTTTGTACTCTGAGTTTTTTGCAACGGGTTCATACCAAAGGATTGTCGGGCTGACTGACACAACACATGATTAAGACAGCTAGTAGAAGTAATGCACAAGTTGTGGATGCACTAAATCATCCACGAATTTTATAGAAATGGATAATCTTTCCTCAAGTGCAACAAGAAAGAGCCCGCATAAGACTTGAGTAAGTTGAAATAATACAAAGTTCTGACACTTATCTATCAAAGTGTTTAGACAATATCAATCTATATTACTGTTTAGACTACTAGATAAAATTTAAAAACATAGACACAAAGCATGGATGATCTAAACTCCTACAACTCTGTTATATGTATAAGAATTAACAATTTTGTGCCCATTGTACCATCAATAGTATCAGAATTAGAAAAATTATTGTATAAATTGTGTGCAGGGGATGTTAAATTCACAAAGTTCACAATTTTGTCCATCATAAACTCTAGTTAATGGTATAAAAAAGGAGCATATGCCAAGATTTAACACTTGGGAACTGAAGATTCAACTGTGTGATAATCTTAAATGCAAATCTCCCATTGCAATCGGTCCAGCCATTTCAGCTACAAGAGATAACAGAAATGTCCTACATTTTCTTAAAACCATGACTCTCCTTTTTGACTTTCTGTTAATAAGCACATCAAAATAAAGTACTAATATGTATTACAGGTTACAAAGGAATTTCAGGCTGCCTGCATAGATTGCACACATGTAGCTATCTGTAAGCCAAATCAAAATGAACATCTATTCTATAATAGAAAAGGATATCATTCACTGAACGTTCAAATGGTAAATTTAATTTTCATAGTAAGTAGTTTTTAATCACATACAATATTGATAGTGATAGTGTGCTGAAACTGAAACCGGGAACGAAATAGATCTCAAGTTCTGCAAAAGGTACAAATTAACCAATTGATGCTTGATGATACAGAACTTAGAACTTGATAGTCATAATTTTCAATTTAATACACATAGTTGTTTATTTTTAACCCCTGACCAAAAAGAGGGGTGTTACTAATTTGAAGTTTATATCTGTGTGCTTGTTACATTGTAGATCTCAAATGGATGGCCGGTCTTGATTTAGTTTTTTTTTGTTTAAAAGAATATTTAAACAAGAGTTTTCTTAACTATGTTTCATCAAAATCGGTTGAGCCGATTTTTTTGTTGGGGTTTTTTGAATTTTCTAAACTTATCTTGTCTAGATGTCTTGTCATATATTATTAGTTGCATTACAATTTTTTATTTGTTCTTACCTCACAAGGTCATTGTTAAGTAGGAATCTTGTGTAAATCTATTTTTAATGTAAATATAACCAACATGGAAAGTGATAGTTACTATTATGAAGTTTAATATATTTTGTATATTCATTGCAGGTATGTGAGACTTAGTAGACTTAAGAATATTAAATGTGAATGCCAAGTTTGGTGGAGCAACACATAATTCCTTCATTTGGTTGTCCAGCAAAGTAGAGCCATTTATGCGACAGCTTCATCAAAATGGAGAACAAGTATGCTTGTTAGGTATGTAGTATGAAAACATGATGACAGAGCAATTGATTCTTCACTTTGAATTTTATTTATATCTTGCTTATAATTTTAAGTGTGAGTGAGCTCAGCTAGTAATACCTATTGTTAATTTCAAACATTAATTATTATTTTTAAATTGTTTTAGGATACTCTGGATACCCAAGACGGTCATGGTTACTGACACCTATATTGAATCCAGCCCCCGGGTCTCAAGCTGAAACCTATACCCAACGTACTAGTAAATTTGTGTTCAAATAAATATACATATATTGTAATATTAATGGGTTTTTTTAAAGCTATTCTGGATACTCTTCTGGCTCATTAAAAAAGCGAGATTAACTCACTCTCTGTCTATTTGTTACTTTTTCAATAAAACAGCTGAACCAGTTTCAGTCCAGAAATAGTTATGAACTTATGAATATGGAGATGAACATAGTACATTTTATCATCACCGTTTTTCATCACTAAGCAGGTGGAACTGCAGAGCACAACGAACTAAAATATTAACACAAAGTCTAGTATAAGAAAATCCATTTATTTCTACTAACTTTTATTACTGCTACTGAACTAATAAAATGCTAGGTCCTTAAACAACTAAGTTTCAATTTCAGTCTTTTTTCCTATGAGTTAAAAAATAAATACTAGTTTACAATATCACAAGGGATTAAAATGCAGTATTTTCTATGAGCTACTAAATGAATACTAATAGCTTATATCATAAATTATAACAAAAGATTTCAACTCCAGTCTTTTTTTCATACAACAATAATTTGTGGTGACATGGTGTTGATGGTGCCGATGATGGCAATCTCATGACACCTGAAAAAACAAAGATTTTTATTTAAAACCTGCGCCCGAGGCTTTATTTGTCACTACACAGAAATAATGCTCATTTTAATAGATTAATTCCAAATTTCATTCAATCTCTTTAGTAATTTCAAAATGAAACAGTAGTAACAAAATACACACAAACTAAAAAATATACCTTGTCTTATACTGGAGAGTCCAGCAGCACTCGAAACCTGAACATGCTGTTGAGGTTCAGGTACAGGAGTAGCAGGCCTCTCCATTGTATATTGTGTATCGAGCCCCTCAGGTACTGGTGGAGATGCCCGGACAGGTTGTGAGAGACGGTAGCAGATTAGCTTCTGGAACTGCTACCTAAAATGAGATTTTTTTTAATTTAAATAGTATTTAAGTGTTTTTTTTAATCGTGTTATAACTATAAAAAAACTTACTTCAAATCCTGCTTCTTCTAATTCCTTCTGCCCCGTTATCGAACCAATGCCCATTATTTTTAAAATCCTCTCTTCTAATTGTTTAAGGGTCTTGGCTAGACTTGGACCTCCACCAGTACCATGTGTGTCTCGATTTAAGGCTGAAGCCTTTTTCTTGGTCTTCGTCTTCCAGTCAGATCATGCCTTAAATAACAGATTATAATAGGTCATTACTATTGTATTGTTAAAGTATATTATGATTCTAGTAACATTATTAATTAGTAAAAATAAATATCCCAACATCCAATATGACTGTGACAAATGCAGTGTAGGTACCTACATGCAGGGTTTTGAACTAAACTAAGTCTAAATTATAAGATTTTTAGTGGCATGAAACTGTTATGAGTAAGAGCAATTGATTTATAATATCAGTCTAGAGATTTTATCAACTCATCGGTTAGTTTTTTAAGTAACCATGGAAACTATCTCTTTAGATTTTTTACATTGAATGTAACTTTTGACCACTAACTCGCCAAGGATAGAACATGTTGATCAAAAAATATCTATTGATTTTAGCCTTATTTAGTTACCTTTTTCCATTTCTCTGCCTGTCTTTGAACTGAACCACCACCCATTGAGTTCAGCAGTTCGGATAACTCTACCCACTGCTACTCAGCTTTTAACCTCCTCTGAGCTTCTGGTTGTGGTCTAGAAATATGAATATTGCTTAAAATTGTTACAAAGAAATAAACAGCAGTATGCTACACTGCCACCACTTCACCTCTTGAGATAAGAATGAGGTCACGAAAAAGTCCCGACTGTTACCTAGTTAATAGAGTCGAAATTCATGACGCTTTTGTACATGTATTTTTATTATTGTATGGAGAACCACTTATAAGTTATGACGTTTTTGTCAGCTGCACCCAACAAAATAGGGATCATGTAAAAAAAACTTGCACGCATTTCTCTTATACGAAATTATATCATAAAGTATTGTAATATTTTGTACCTTTCAATGTAATCTAGCATAGCACTAAACTGCTCGGCGCTCGCACATACTCTTGACATCTAAAAATAAGTAAACAATACTTAGTTAGTTAAAGAATGTAATGTTATTAATTATGTGAAACAAAATAAACACTTTAAACGTTATTATTTGGTCTTCTTACGCATTCTTTTTAGCACATTTTATTTTCACATCACGTTCAATGAATTATTATGGTGTTATTTATGAAAATATGATATATTTACCTTAACAACTTAACTCAAAACACTCCACAACACCCGAAATAGCGTAAAATAATTTTGAATTTGTCGCGGCAACGACAAGCTCATTGAGTGTTTCAAGAGCATCTGACGTTTGAATTTTGACGTTTAAGTTTTTTATCAAGGTGCCCCGCGCTGAGTTCCATAGACAATTTGAGCGTGTATCGTGAGGCCCTGCGGAATAGACGTATGCTGCTAACGCTGTACCTTGTCTACCATTTTACTCACGCTAACGCTTCGTCTGTAGCGTGTGCGGAAAAACGCTACGATGTTTTTTGTCTAGGCCTGCTGGGCCGTTGAGGGTCTGAATGTTGGTAACTTATGAATAATTTCTTCAATTTAGGAAGATATGCCACAGATATCTTGAGAATGGTCTTGACAATCCCCAAATGCCATGTACATTATAGCGATTACTTTCTTCAATGTATATTATGATTGTATAGCGCTTATCGGTACAGTATTTCGACAAATTGTTGCCACTTTTTATTCATCATCATCATCATCTCAGCCATAAGAAGTCCACTGTTGGACATAGGCCTCCCCCATGGATTTCCAAAAAGACCGATTGGAAGCGGCTAGCATCCAGCGTCTTCCCGCCACTTGTATGAGGTCGTCTGTCATCACTTTTTATTATTATTCATTAATACTCTTAACCGCCTGTTCGCCTGATATTGAGCAACGCGATGGAGTGCAATAAACTTTTTTTGTACGTTACGATTGACCACTAACTCGCCTGATGTTAAGCGACGGTGTGGCCGAGGATGGAGCTCGTTGATCTAGAAAATATTTATTCACTGTAGACATGAAAATTCGAAGATCGCAGTAATTGTAATTTAGTAATAGTAGATAGACAGACGGAAATAGCGAAACTATAGGGGTTCCTTGTTTACAACGGAACCCTAAAAAGATAGCGGCTGATGGGAAATGCTTTGCACAAGGTTCAGTTACGGATCGGGTTTGATTAACTTTAATTGCCCCCAGGATGTTTTCAATCAGTCAATGAGTTAGCGTGCTTGGCTGCTTACCTAGACAGCTAGGTAAGCAGCTAAGAACGCTCCGTGAACCAGTGTTATTTAACATCAGGCGACCTGGCGGTCAAATGCAACCCTACTGTTTGGATGAAAAAAAATTGGTTGTCTGTAAAGTCAGTTTACGGACGATAGTTTAACGTGACAACGTCATAACAACATATCGTCCGCGCGAGAGCTCCGAGGAATGATAAATTGAAGCGACGCGACGGTCGGGCGCGGCGCACACCCGCCCGCTTCCTCAGCCACCGCGCGCGGTTGTAACGGGACAAAGAGCGTAACGGACAATGAGCGTAACGTAACGTAATGGGAGAATGAGTCATCCTTTTTTGTGCGTGCAGCCGGCGTTCATCGATTTATTAGACGTTGTCACGTCAAAAATGTGCTGTTTTTGATTCATAGCATTACATAGGTACATGAATGAAAAGTCACCTCAGAAGGCTTTTCATAACACACAAGTTATATTCCCAATATTCTTATTAGGGGCTATTTACAGTTTAATAAATATGAATGACCTCGTTACAGCTTCGTTTTACCTTTCCGACGTGACGTCACACGAGGCACAATACCTCACATAAATAATTCAGTTTCAGCCTTACATCCGACATAACGGAAACGTAGTTACGGCTATTATTTTACAGCTAAGATCTAAACACAGCGATTGTACATATATATATTGTTACAAAATATATATTGTTTTACGTCTAAAGCAATTGCAGAAATGTAAGTTAAAATGGTACCTTTATGAAGTCTATTTACGTTTTGTTCATCCAGCCGAGGGAACGAGTGTCTATAACACACTATAACATGACGTATTGTGTTTTTTTTAAAGTTTTACGGCCATTGGATACGAGTCCTTTATGCCTTTTCTTCGTTTTTGTCTTGTATTCTCTTCATTGAATAAAACATCACAACTTTTACACTACTAATGTTCAAATAAAACAAGTTTAAGAAAATATAACAGAGCGAAGACTTTCCCGCCAAAACTCCGAGATGACCTATGAAACTGTGATATCGCAAAACCATGAGAAATTAAGGAAATTAAATATCTGAACCCAGAATTTTATAGGAATCAGTAAACGGGCTCTAAAGCTCACATATCTACTAGTGATTTTTCGAATTGAACGCTCGAGCTCGGTAAATTTATTTAATTGTGTTGATTATTAATTGTTGATTATTAATTAATTGTGTTGCACATTTATTGTTGAACTTTAGCACCCAGTTTCTAGTTTATTTTGTATTATTATTGCTAATCTATTTATATTCCGGCTAAATTAAGAATAAATTGCGTTTTCAGTGCTGGCTTGGTGAGAATTAGCCAAATCAAATTCACCTTGGGGTAGGAAATTGGAAGATTGGCCAGTTAAGAAAACGAGAAAAAGCCGTTTGGGGCGAACATCATTCATTCTTGACAGGTACCGTCAGATGCAGAGTTAATGATGGATGTTCCTAACCCGCTGCATAAAAAGAAATTTGATATCACTTTAGGTATTGAACTTGAAACTCACTTTTTAGCATATTGAAGGAAACCTGAGTTTGATTTAGGGTTCAGATTTTTTTAAATATAAAATCTTTTTTATATCTTAAAATAAATAAGTAACAAATCTGGCTTTTATCGATAAAGGCAAAATTGTGGTAGAATATTCTAATTTTAAGTGGGGGTGATAAGACCTGCACCGAAGTCCCGCTTGGGGTGTATTATGCATTTCCCCCCCGCCAGCCTACTCAAACCAGCCAAGCTCCTTAAAATAACGGAGCACAGGTTTGGGTCGCTGGCATAATATCCTATTTTATGTTTTTATTTTTGTGCAAGAGAAAAAGCAAAGTACATAATATGTTCAAATGTCTTACGTGGAGGTACTACACTTTCTTTTTCCAACGCTTGACAAACGTCAGTGACATGAAGATTACGACGTTTCAGAGCAAGCGTAATGAGAACTCGGCGCGCACCGTTCGTCTACTTTCATCAAACACTGAAGGAACGCTTGGCAAACGCTGGAAGAACGCTCGATAAACGCATGAGAAGAAGAAAGAAGAAACACATGTAGACAGCCTTCTTCGCATTTCGCGTGTAGGCTGTAATCAATATGGCAGATTTTATTATAGCTTAATGTCACATCTATAAAGTTTTTTTTGCGAATTATTTATTTCATCATCATCATCATCATCATCTCAGCCATAAGAAGTCCACTGCTGGACATAGGCCTCCCCCATGGATTTCCAAAAAGACCGATTGGAAGCGGCTTGCATCCAGCGTCTTCCCGCCACTTGTATGAGGTCATCTGTCCATCTCGTGTCATTATTTATTTACCTAGCCTAAAAGATTTACGAGCCAAACGAAAAACTGTCTAGGTGTACACGTGTTGTGAGTTCGATTCCCAACCAAGACAAACTAGCATGTTTTTTTGTGCTGGGCGAGTTGATCGTCTCGTCACACAGTAGTAAACTATATAATAAATACTATAGTAAAAATAACTTTTCTAGAAAAAAAAATGTGTAATTTAAAGATGTAATCGAATTTTTCAATTTATACTTTTTATTTCTTTGGCTCCACTTTCATTGTACGTACCGCCAAACTGTGGAATGCGCTTCCTGAATCGGTCTTTCCGACTGGATATAATCTAGGTGTCTTCAAATCGCGAGTGAATAGGTTTCTTCTAGGCAAGCGCGCTCCATCGTAGACCGTAACTGTCGCTTAACACCAGGTGAGTGGACGGACAAGCGCAAGCCTATTTTCGAATAAAAAAAAACTTACAAAATCTAAATCTTTTACTTTTCTTTCAGATAACTATTTGCTGGATCAAACCGTACTATCAGGAACTATTAGAAATAAGAAAGTAGTCTACTAGCTTAGCTTAGCTTAGCGGTCCGGTCCAATATAACTTGCCCTCCATTGTAATGGCATTAACGGTCAGTCATCCTCTGAACTTTAAAGCTATATTCATATTCATATTCATTTATTGATACACACTAGGTACACGTCATTGCAAAACATACACGAAAAAATATATAATAATAATGTCAATATAGAATACGAATTCAAATTAAATGTAAATAAAATAATTGCAAATAGAATAAATAATAAATAAAGTTGAAAATAATAATAATAATTTAAATTTCTCAATAGTAATTCAAAAAATAAAAATAAATTCATTCGTATTACTTAATTCTTGGAGAAGCTGTATTTTCTGTGCGTGTTTCGAAGTTGCGACGTAACTCTTGTTAATTTACCTGAAACAGAAAAGATAATTATTAAAACACTTGCGAAAGCTCCTCGATAAGAAAGTCTAGAAATGTATTTGAATAGTTATTCCCCTTTTACGCATCATTTAAACCGACACCAGAAGCCAAAAACATGAAAACGACATTAATTTAAGTTGCCGTAGTCCGATGACACTGTTATGATGGGGCCTGAAATTCAATAGAACTTCTTGAAGAGAGAACATAAAAAAAAAAAAAAAAGATTGGATATAAGGTGGGACAAACCATATTTATTATTTTAATTATTATAAACATATTACCTACATTTTGATAAGGTTGTGCGGAGCGAACTAAACATTTTAACATATGAATTCTAAAATTGGAAATGGTGCAAACGCGTTGAGTACGGGCTCATTTTAGTCCCCGCGAGCACTTTTTATTGATTAATAAAAGTTTATACTAAAAGATTTTGTTTTACAGTATAGTTAATAATTATAAAGGTCATATGATTCAATTCCAAACCTATAACAAAGCATGATAAGACAAAACCCTCCTAAAAAATAAAACCAAATCCAAAGATAGCTAAGAACCGAGCGACTTTATGGATAAGTCGTTATTGTAAAATTGATGTTTTCATTTTATGGCCCGTCTTTAGGTTTTATACTGTTCCATTCAATCTAAGTATTTTATATCCACTAAGCAAACAAAGGCGAAATGAAAAGCGGCGCCTATTCAGTTTAAAATTAGAGTTTTCAATCGTAATTCAAAAAGGAATTGAGTTCTTATAGAATTTTACAAAACTACTAATATGCATAATTTTAATTATGCGAAAAATTTCTTAATTGTTTGGTACATCCAATTTGCTTAGACAACTGACCTCTATACCTTCGTACTGTATGCGTATACGTATACTGTGTGCGTATGCGTACTAGGTAAGTTATGCTCGCGTCAGTTTTGTGATTAGTGTTTTTTGCAGGGAGATGCAAATATAATTGAAGCTAACGATGATAATTCATGTCACGGCGTTCACAATTCTGTGAGTCGATATCTGAAACTTTTTCGGCAGCCAATTTAAATGTAGCTACGTCTAATTAGTTTCCGGGACACTCGCAAGTGGTGTTACAAGTTAACTCTATATTAATAGTAGTAATCGTAGTTGCAGACCATATCAATTAAATATAGGTTTCATAATAAAAGTGAAACAAATACAAACGTGTTAAAATAACAAAGAGTTTATTGCCTTCATTTATGTACTTATTTTCAACGTGTAATTAACACGTCGACTGCAGTGCAGCTTTTCACAATATACAGCTATGTTTCGTAATAACTAGCATCGTTTAATAAGCCACGCTAAAGCAAATAATTACTATTCAAGCCATAACTCACTGAAAATAAAATTTCTATTTGTATCTAGGTATATGAAAATAGTTTAGATTAAACTAAAAATCTAAATTTTTACCTAAATTGTTACCATAAAAAATTAGACTGGCCTCGCAGCTCAGTTAGTAGTAAGAGTAGGTATGTCTGCCAAATAAGCTGTAGGTTGTGGGTTCAATCCCCACACATGACAAGCATTTGTGTGATCATAATGGCGTTTGTTATATGTCTGAGTATTTCTATATATGTATATAATCTATATATATATATATATATATATATATGTATTCTATCAGCCATCTAGTTTCCATAGTTTGGGCTAGATGGTTTCGATGTTTTCGAAATTAAATATAAATTTATTTAAATTTAATTTCGTAGATTTTATGGCAATGAAGACTTTCTTTCTCTCATTATTTTTATCTAAAACTGGTTATTCCGGTTATTACAAAAAAAAAACCTACAAAGAATCAAAAATAAATTTATTTCTTGTAAATAATGGTCAAAGGTCACAGTTAGCCAGATTAAACATTAACTATAAGTGCAAAACTTAATATATTACCACTTACTTATTTATTACTTTACAAACGTTGATATATAGCCCTAAACAAACCTACTAACCGCTATAAACATTAAAATGTTTCAGGAAAAAATAACTCAAAAATTATTATTGAATCTTCCAATTAGCTCTAGAATTTGTGTGGAGATTGTAATTTTCAAAATATTGCATGTTCAGTATGAAAATCAAAAATTATATGGGGTCAAACATCACGCATGCAATACTAGACAAATAAATATGCAACAACAATATATTCAACACAAGGACTATTTAAGGTGGTTCTACCACCTTAAATAGTCCTTGAAATTGTTTTCGAGGCGGATTTCTACAATCTATTAGAAATACTCCTACCAGACTTCAGCTTAGAAGTTCAGGCGGCTTATTGTGTTTTTATGTTTAGTGAGTCACTCTGTGATATTTTTCTTTCATTTAAATATAGACTGTATGACCTTTAGTAAAGAGCAAAGAACCGAATACAATGCATGTTTTTAAGTTAACATAAATGCTTTTAAATCTAACTAATTTCATGACCGTTTTTCAGGCTGTCACTTCTAAATTGAACTCTGAAAGAACTGATACCTATCAACCTTTTAAATGTTAATTCCTCTGTGGGTATTTGTTTTGTGTAGATGTAGTAACACAGATCTTTTTATATTTTTGTGATATAGAAGAAACATTTTGTGTTTACGTTTCTCAGATACCACAATATGGTGACTGCATTAGTCTACTTGTCTCAATTCTGTCTTGTCATCGTCTAGTCACATATCTATATTTTTTTCTCGACTGCGTAACAAGAAGGGTTATGTTTTCGAGTGTATATATGTATTCGAATACCACGGGGGTCCCACTGGGTTCGAATACCACGGCACGCACCTCTGTCTTTTCGAAGTTATGTACGCATTGTTGATTGCCGCCAACTTCAAACGGTGAAGGAAAACATCGTGAGGAAACCTACATGTCTGAGAGTTCTCAATGATCTTGAAGATGTGTGAAGTCTGCCAACCCGCACTTGGCCAGCGTGGCAGACTATGGCCTAACCCTTCTCACAATGAGAAGATGGCCCGTTCCCAGCAGTGGGACAGTTTGTACAAACAGGGCTAATAATAATATATATATATATATATATATATTATATATGATCGATAAAATTAGTTTTTCGTGACCTCCAACGAACTTTTTCGTAATACATAAGCGATTTACCTAGAATTATTTCTAAACAATGCTCATTTAAAATGTTTAACAGTGGTTTTACGCATACTTTCTCACAAAAAGGTACAATCAACGGCGAATTAAGTATAACGAAATCGTAAATTAGACTGCAAAAACAGCTTTTCTGCAGGTATTTTGTTATTTTATTTTAATATAGGTACTTGTTCTTGATGATGATTTAGGAATTCGGTGTCACATTTCCTATAGCAAGTATGAATCGATAGTTTAGATATACGTATGTCTATGGTTATTCTAGAGCGACATCGAATTTCTACGTTCGCGACTAGATCTACCTCCACCAAGTGGTTCCCCAGCGGTGCTCTTCTCATTTGCACTGTGTACATTTAGTACACTCATTGTAAGATTAACTGCTGAATATAAATGGGTGTTCCTTTTGTTATCGAAATCCGATATATCTTAGACCCACGCCCGGTAGTAAACAATAATATACTCGACAGACTTAATATTCCCGTTAACAGTATTCCGCTGGAAATACAGTTTTATATAAATTTTATGAGTACTTATTAGCTAACTGACTGCGGTACTTGTATTCGTCTGCTACGGCACAGAAAGCAGTCATTTTTTGGAATAGCAAGAATTAGATTTATTGGTCCGCATGCCAGCTACAGATTTTCATGAACAATGGATGATAACTCATATAAAAATCAAAAGAGTTGTTATATGAGGTCTCGTGAACGTCAGCTGCGGTTCCGAGGGTGGGTAGTGAGTAGCAGCAGCTTCCCAAGCTCGTAGAAAAACATATTTCGTTTGATAGGTTTTTTTAAATAATGTATGTGAAAATCATTTTTCAATTTAGCAATCCGTTTGTATAATATAACCTTTAAAGTGATAATGTTTGTCAGAGTTACGCGTTTGAGATCTTTATCAATAACCGTCTCTCAAAACAAAACAATAATCAAATTGTTTTATAAAATTGCAACACACAACACTAATGTCAGTGATGTTGCAGTTGTCCATAGGTGACGGTTATCGCTTACCATCAGGCGAGCCGTCTGCCTTTTTGCTTCACCTATTTAAAAAAAAAAAAAAAAACTAAACTCATTTGAATACATTTATATCAATCACGGGTACTTTACTAAACTCAGTTCCGCGCTGGCTCCGTTCTTTCCCGTGACAGTTCCAAATGCTACAGTCAATCTGTCTAGCTTCGCGCTCAGACAGCGGAACATCATTAATCTCTTTTATTTCATGTGTACGCGCCCTTGAGCACAGATTTTGTGCCACATTATGGGCACGCCCTAAACAACTTTCTGAATAAATTGTTACGCACACATCCATTTTATCTTAAAAAGTGTGGAGTGATTTTCTCGTGGATAAAAAAACTTAATAAGCTATAATTTTTATTAATATACGAATCGATTGTACCGAAAGACCACAGAGTGTACCTACTTGAACGTGTTTACTCATTCGATGGTAATTTTTAAGGTTCCGTCGTAAACAAGGAAACCTTATCCTGTCCACGGCTTTGTTCAAATATTATGGCTGTTATTTGGTAAGTATGTATCACATATTATACATTTTAACCATACCTAACCACGTCAAAAAAGTGATATAAGTAATAAAATGTTGAAAAATAATTAAATTTTCAACCCTGCCCTGCCTACACGTAAAATTATGATATGTTTTCTTGTCCATCCCTTATTGTCTTTGAAGTAATTCAAAAATATAGTAGTTTTGAGGAAATTTCCATTTCTTTTTCTTTTTTGAAAAATGAAAAGCTATAGCCGATCACTGAGATTCGAGAACTAACTTGCTGTTACCGATCAACCTCGCAGCAGCCGTCACGACTTCATAGTCTCCATATGGTAGGTACTTGGCTGCTCCAACAAGCATGTGGCAAAATTTTAATAATAAAATTTTACTAATTTAGTTTACTGCATTAGTTACAAATTATAATAATTTAGTAGGAAGTGAATAGTCACGTATTTGTCGCTAAATGACTTACCGTTCCTGTTGAATGTGACAAATTCATAAACGTAAACAGCATGCATCGACGTAGTATAAACTATGTTTGAGTGTGTGTATGTGTGTTAAAATGACTCAAATAATATTGAAACATCTGATACAAAATGAATTTATAAAAACCAACCTACAAAAAATGGTCGAGGAAAAAAAGTTCAAGAAAACCGAGAGATATTCATAAAACATATAAATGAGAAAACAATGCCGTATTGTACAAGGAGTCATTAGCCACTATACCTCAAATTTCGAAAATAATTATTATTTTTGGTAACCAGTCCTTTCATTGAAAGATATGGTTTATTCAGATATGGTAGCTTACTATATTACTATAGCTAACTATTTACTATTATAAACTTAAACGCCGCAAAAAAGTCAGTTAAAGATTATTTACGACAATTTTATTATTATAATTATAAAAAAATCTAGTCTATGTCACTTGGGGTGTTAAGATAAATTTAATGACAGCTTGCATATTAAATACATACAAACATAGATAACAGCATACAAACATACATACATCCGAAAAATGATCTAATATGATTAGGACAAAAATAACTTGTAAATTCTTCCATTGCAAATACACAGTTGCCAAAAAGATGAAAAAAAACCTTTTTGCCAACTTGTTGTTAGTCAGTTGCCTAGACATCCGAAAGGATAATTATTATGTTTTTAATATTACATCGTCTAACATTAAATTTAACAAGTAAAAAAAAAACGAATTGCGGCCGCTGCCAAAGAGCGAAAAGCTAGTTCCTATAAATACCCATTCTGTTATGGCACGTTAATTTGGAAACTCACCTTGAGCTGATTTATTTATAATCTGGAAATCTAAAATATTCCGGGAAATTTTATGGCCGGCGATTATAAAACCTCTTACAATTAATAACGTCACTACGAATTAACGTTTTGTGGGTAAGTAAATTTTTACACATTTTGACAATTATTTTTTTAATGCACTTTTACTATCCTCACCTGCAGGGTTAGCATGGAACGAACACAAAAAGTCTTTCTACAGTTTTATCCACCTGTCAGAGGATATAAAGTAGATAATTATGTGCTGACATTGACAACTGACATAACAACGTTGACAAAAAGGTTAATTTACCTTCCATGCAAGGTCAGTTGCAACGATGTAAACAAATCTTAATGTCAAATTTAACCAACTTCTAATTTATGTATCAATTTGAAACTTTGTAAATGTATGTAATGTCGATGACATTACTGTAATTTGTGTTCATTACTACTAGATTGGCTTCACAGCTCAGTTAGTTGACCGAGCAAGTGAAGCGTCTCTGCATCAACTAGCCAAATTTTCTTTTATCTGTCAGTTTGTTTGCGAGTTGTATGTTCGTACTCGTGTACAGGGCTTAATTTTGAACCAATTTTGATGAAACTTGGCAGATAAGTTCTATGGATTATTTAATTTTTTTATAGTCATTGATAGAAGGGGTGGTTCCCATAAAAAGGGCGCAAGTTTATTGCGGTGCTAATTACCAACCGATTCTAATGATATTTAGTAAATAGATAAAGTACATAATTATTACAACTTGTGGTAAAATGAACAGAATTGGTCAAGTAGTTGTCGAGATATGACAACCAACTTGAGATTACGTGTAACAGTGAGGGCGCTTGGATGTGCTTGATACATTTTAGCGCTGAATAATTTTCTCAATACATTGATAAGTACAGATGACCCAAGGTGAGCTGCAAACTAGATCTCTCGCGAGGTCTACTGTTCGTAGAACTACTAGTAGGTAGTACATAGTATGCTTGCTTTCTAAGCTGTAGGTTGTGGGTTCGATCCTCATCTAGGTAAAACATTTATGTGATGAACATATGTAGATGTTTCTTCTGTGTCTAGGTGTTTCTATGTACCTATCATAAGAATGACACGTATAAAGCATTCCATTAAGTTTCTGTCATCTATTTCCCATAGTGCAAGATTTGCTTAGTTTGGGCTAGATGGTGTTGTGTGAAATGTCCACCGATATCTATTAAACTGATATGATGATGGAACCAGGAGATACATATACTACTTACAATATTATAAAAGCGAAAGTAACTCTGTCTGTCGTCTGTCTGTCTGTCGGTTTGTTACAACTTCATGGATAAACGGCTGAACCAATCGTAATGAAAATTGGGACATATATTTTTTAGAACCTGGAGAAGGACATACTTTATCATCATCACTGTTTTTAATAACTTCGTGTGTGAAACCGCATAGCGCAGCTAGTCAACTATAGTTTGTTATCATTGATTTGCTTGCGTTGGAATTACAATGTTTTCAATAATTGAGATTCGCTAAGAAAAAATTGCTAAGCTATAGAGACAATTCTACAGTTGCCTGTTACGTAATAGGTATTTAGTGTTTGTCAGTCTAACACAGCTGCACTTACTAAATTACGAATGTATATTTTTTTATTATCGATTTAGCTACTAAAATGTCGCCCGTTTTAAGCAACATGTTAAAAAATAAAATATTTTAACAGTGTACAGACACGATGTACAAATGTTCGCGCCACTCGTCTCCCCGCAGACAGACACCTCACGCTACGCGCCCTCGCACCACGCACTCACTCTGATCAATGGGCTTATTCAAAATTATCCTGATGTCGATATGTTTTTCTCCAATTTAAGAGTTCTGCTCCAATGTAGTATAGACTATTTTAGCGATAATCCATAAGTGTACTGTAAAATGTCTCAAAAATGTTTTGGTTTTTAAGTGTAAATTTTTGAGAAATTGTAAATAAATAAATAAATAAATGTTCAGAATACTTACGGAATGGTGTTTTTGCACAAACATTCAGAATTACATAAAATGAACGTAACGGCAGGCGTAACGACCTTACACAACGTTATATCTATTGTAAACTATAGTCAATAAAATTTCTGTAAACACGGCTTAAAACGGTCTAGAGTCTAGACCAAAAATTTGAGTACTACTTAAATTATTTTACAAATTTTGTCTGTTTTTAGGGTTCTGTACCCAAAGGGTAAAATGGGACCCTATTACTGAGACTTCACTGTCTGTCTGTCCGTCCGTCCGTCTGTCACCAGGCTCATGAACTCATGAACCGTGAACCGTGATAGTTAGAGAGTTGAAATTTTCACAGATGATGTATTTCTGTTGCCGCTATAACAACAAATACAAAAAAAAAACAAAAAAAAAAATATTTAATGGGGCTCCCATACCACAAATGTGATTTTTTGCTCGTTTTTCCTCGATATTGATAACGGCAACAGATACTAAATATTGAGTTATAACATTTACTTTAAAATGAAATAATTAAATTAAAATAAAATTAATATTTAAGGAGGGCTCCCATACAACACACATGCTTTTTTGCCGTTTTTATAGATAAATGTACGGAATCCTTCGTGCGCGAGTCCGACTCGCACTTGGCTGGTTTTATTTATTGTACTTATGCTTATGCTTATGCTCGTGCTACTCGTTCGGTGTTACACAATAACTCCACACCTATTGCTAATCTAATAACTAGTCTAATATTACTCGTTTGCGCAAATAGGGTAATTTCTTACATACTAAAATCACGCATAAAATAAAGCACTTACCTAATTTCTTCTTCTTGTCAAAGAAGTGGTTTTACAAGAATTGTTTTAAATAATGTTCATTTAAATAAATCATACAATGCCTCTGCGTTTTTTTCTCTTGCGGAAATGTACACTCAACATCGTATCAAGCGAAACTAACTACGAAAACGATGATAATGCAGCCGGGCACTTTAAATGTAACAAAGAAAATGGCCATACGCCATTCGCACGGGTTCAGTATCCTCTAACAGGGAACAATTATAAAAGGAAGAACAAGGTGTATATTTTATTTCTTAAGATTTGCGTATCGCTAGATACAAAGTATGGAAGTGAAAACACACACACACACGGTTTTTTTACTATTATTTTTGTTGTTTTATGTATTTTTGCTGTTGTGACTTCCATAAATAAATCTATGTCTATGTCTATTTTTATTTTTATTTTTTTTATTGCTAGAAGCGGCCCATTTGTGGGAGTGTCACTGCGACCTATAAAGATCTATTGTGACTGCCGCTATCTCACAGTTCTCCTCCAAGGCCTGCACTAATTATATAGTGGAGTATCTTCTTGGGGGAGATATGCTTAACCTCATCTGGCTCTAATATGTGTTTTCCCAGAAGTAGGTTACGTTTGTGCATCAATGGTTCGCAGTCAGTCAGGATATGTATGGGTGTCTCGTCAGCTTTGTGACACAGTCTACATTCCTTTGACTCGCTCAGTCCCATGCTGGCTATGTCTATGTCTAAAACGTTATATTCATTAAAGTTATGTAATCTACGTCATGTATTAGTATTAAAGTAGCTATCTGTTGCGGTTAGAAACTAGCGAATCTGGTTCCAGCGGTTAGATTGATACGGACCGAATTCGTGTAATGTGGTTTGACTTTGAACCAGCCAACCGCTTTTAATTGGTGTCTTTATATCTAATTATTACAGTATTAATTGATTTCGATTCGAAAAAAATATACGGTTTACCAAGTAATTCAGAATTTAGTTTAGGAGGCAACTTATTGTGTCATTTTACCACTTTATTTCACTTGTCCACACTTCCTCACGTTAATAAACATCGAATAAAATGCCACCAATTTTACACCACTAACATTCAAAGTAACACCAAATTTGGATAATCGATATTATATTGCCACGTTCCCGCCTAACTCCATAATGATCTCGTTACTGTACCAAAATCAGATAAATGTGCTATACCTCGTATATCACACACACCCTCACAAGTTATTATTGCACATCATGATGGTGAGCTACAGTCAAATGTCAAGCCTTTACAAAATTGCAAAGAAAGAAGAAGGTTTATGAAATTCTATAGATACTGATTTAAATATATGCTAAAAATTCAATTTGTAGCTTATATTGGCAAAGTTCAAATAGACTTAGCTTATTTCAATATCAAAGCGTCGAAAATATTCGAAAGTTGTTCAGAATTCTTTATTCACGCTTCAATCACCGACTAGATTTTAAAGTTAAGCGCATGATTTACAAACGAAAGTAGGTACTTTACTTATATGTGAGGACTCTTTATCAAGATTTTTGTGAAAGAAAAAACTTTTAAACTGTTATGCAGATATTTTACTGATTAATTGATTTTTATTTGCAAACTTTTGAGATTTGCTCGGGCCTTTTGGGGCCTAGGCTTCTGATGGGCAAGCGTGCTCCATTTTCAATTAAGTACACCGTCCATTTCCATCGGGTTACCAAGCAGCCAGCACAAACCTATCCTTAAATAAAAAAAACTGGACAAATGCGAGTCAGACTCGCCCACCGAGGGTTCCGTATAAACAAAATAAAAGGGGGAAATCATATTTTTTTTTTATATTTTCCTTCATAAACCGAAAAATATACATCATAAAAAATTTAAAAACTATTTTAGCTTGTTCTAATGAAGCTCTTTCATATGATACCCCACATGATTCTGTTAAACCACTTTAAAATTTGGACCCTCCTTCCTTGCATAAAGACCCTATTTTTGTGAATAAATTAAAAATGTACAGTGTTCGGATTTTTTCCTTTATGTGTACTTTATGACAATGCTTCATGCCAAATTTTACAGTTCACGGTTACGGTCAACGGGAAGTACCCCATAGGTTTTGATTCCCTTGCGTGCTGTAACTTTTTTTATGAAAACTGAGCAGTTTAATTTTTCTCTCTGCAGCAAGAGACTATTATTGAGACTATTGAGACTATTTGCGTATATAGTTTTAATTTCAACTAGATTCAATAGACCTTCACGCGTTCTCGAGGTCTTAACAGACTGACGGACGGACAGACGGACAACAAAGTGATCCTATAAGGGTTCCGTTTTTCCTTTTGAGGTACGGAACCCAAAAATTAAGAAAAATGAAACAGAATAAAATACACACTGCATTTTAAAACAAAGCTGTCTGTAAAAACAGTAAATAAACTAAAGAAATGTACGTTAGTACATATAGATCGCTGAAACAAAAAACCATTCGTTTCAATATCTAACAGCCAAATATCGCCGGGGAGCAAGCAATTACTCTCCGCTGGAACGGCTGCAAGGGTTCCGCTGTATCCCGTTACGGTAGTAATGAATCTCTTTCCACGGAACCCGGCATCCACTTCAGATGTTCATTAGAAACGCGGCCGACGGCTTTCTGTAACCTTCCTAGCTGACAGTTACGGAGTTTATGTTTTTATTAAATGTGGTATTTACCACTGTTTATTTTATTTTAGATATTTTTAGGGTTCCGTAGTAAACCAGTAACCCTTATAGTTTCACCATTTCGGTTAGTCTGTCTATTTGTCTGCGCATTTGGAGTACTGGAAAGCTGGTAATTAGGTACGGATACCTAGTAATCATGACGAAAAAGTCATAGAATAAAATCTTGAAAAAAATATTTTTATTTTGAGGTACCTTGCCTAAGCGTAAAGTGAGGATGTTTGTTTTTCTCATATACCCCATCGTGTGGGATATCGTTGAATATGTAATAAAAAAAAAAACAATGAAAAAACCATTTTTCTATTTAGTCACTCCATCCAAGTTTCGCAACTGCGTCAAACATGACAACTAAGGGACACAATTTATTAACCAAATACCATGTCCTTGCCTACCCTCCTATGTTTATTATGGTTCTAATTAAGACCTAAAAGCATTAGATAAAGTATAATTATTACCTCGAGAGTAATAATTAGAGAACTCGTCCTAATAATAACGCGAGGGTGTCTCCGAGATTCCACGTCTTACTAATTATGAAAGGTCAGACAAAAGTTTATATGAACACAAGTGTAGAATTTAAGTAAACCTTATAAGTATACCTACTAGTACAGAATAGTATATTGTGGAAACACATTTCTTTCACGTAATATCCCTACTCAATGATTTTATATGTTTAAAAATATTGTGATGCGCGAGGGAGATAGCTGCGCGCTTTAATCTCGACCTTAATATAAATTGTCATATATGTATATATACCACCTAACAGCGTGATGACATATAAGTAAAATGATTAGAATGCAACTCCTCTTTAGCTTAGTGAAGCTACTTTTAGAAAGCCTTTTTAAGGATGGAGCCTTTAAAGCCTTTTTAAGGAGGACCGGATACGTCAATTGGCCCTTTGTTGTACACGACAACTAAACAAAATTCGACAGATATTTACTTTTGAATACTATGAAAAAAACGTATGCTGACTTAAAACATCATTCGATCGCTCACGTGCATGTAAAAGAAAGTAATTACATAATGGTCTTGCACACATTTTTATAGACTTTAACTGTGAACTTAGTTTTGAATGACTATCACTCTAAGTATTAATCTGTTAGGTAGTAACGTATTTTTATTGAATTGTTCACTTGTTTTCAATAAAGGCTCGTATCTCAGTTTACTCCGAAGCAGAATATAAAACGTTTAAATTTCCACAGACGTTAATTACTTCAACTTGAAACCAACGGCACTTGATTATTTCAAAAGCGTTCATTTCTGCGCAAATATCAAAATTCAAAGGCGATATTTATTAAATACTTGCTTGGATTATTACTCTACACCTTAAAGATCAAAGTGCGATAATTTTAGCTGAAGCCTTACGAACGAATTCAATTTATTTATACGAGTTCCTAATATTAAATTACTTTACTTCGTGAGGTAAGAGTAATCCTATGTTAGATTGGATCTGTTTTGTGTCAGTTCGTGGAATACGAAGGAAGCAGAGGTTATTAGGAAGGGTTATTTAAACTCACCGGGCCCTGTCAGGGCCGTAACTAAACTAAAATTCAATACAATATAAGTAGACTTATTAGAATGTGCGAGTTCCCTTTTGCGTCGTGGAGAAAAGAAACCCGAAATTGTGTTCGATGATGCTGTATTTCGATTAGTTGCTTGAATGGGATGTTAGAACACTTGATTGAAGATATACTGAATTTGGAATAAATCTAGCTGTTTTTCTTGATGCGTGCGGTATCGAGAGACGTAGACGACAATTATACAAAATAAATGTTAGTTTTAATGAATTCCGTCCGGATAATTGCAGAAAAATACGTGACGTCACACAGGTGATGCAGTTTGGTGTGTGTCTGTTGAAGCGGTAATTTCAAGCCGCGACAGAATGACATATTGCCCGACTGAAATAGTTTATGACACTGAAAGTTGAGAAATATGTAACGACATCTCGTTCGTTAAAGTTTAGCCATTTAAATTAAGAACAGATATTATACACACATTCAATCATATATTCGAAAAGCCTTATACCTCTTTACGTAGTCGAGTAATTAAGAATCGACATTTTAATATATTTTTAATAAGAATTTACGTTTTGACGTCTCTGTAAGAAAATATTACATTTGACATAAGTTAAAGATTTGACGGTCTGCATACACATAAGTGTATGCAGACCGTCAAATCTTTAACTTATGTCAAAAATCCATTGTGTTATATAGGATATCCTCCTCACTGGCACGGTTTGTTTTTACCTAAATAAGAAAAAAAAATAGACATAAAATAAACAAGCTAAAAAGCAAAATTAAGTTTTTCTTCAGTATATCTAATTTATATTATATTGTTTAATTTATATAATTTATTGTTGTGTGAAATGTCCTGCAATATTGTAATAATTTTTCGTACGTCGTTTTAAAATTTTGAAAAAAATTGCAATTGTTTTGAAAATGAAAAATGTAGTTAGAAGTAATTTGTAAAAATATTATTGAAACGAAAAAGAATAAATATTGTGCACTTTTAAATCCCCAGAATAAAAAAAAACTGAACAATTTAATCAGTACTACATATCAGTAGTAAGTAGAAAATCAGCACACTACCACCCATATATTGTGGATTTACCCAATATTCGTACTAAACGGTTTAATTCTACGTTTCTTATCGGTACAGCGAAAGAGTGGAACAAATTGTCGGCTTCTTTGTTTCCTGAGAATTACAACATTGGTATTTTCAAGGTCAGAGTGAATAGGTATCTTCTAAGTCTGCATGCTTCATCTTCGACCACATCTTCGCTTTCCAACAGGCGAGATGGTGGTCAAACGCGGACTTATTCGTGTTAAAAAAAAACCTACTATTCACAATCTCTTGGATTTGGATCCCGTTCGGAAAAAATATATATCTTTATCTCTATCATTCAGTATATAAAATGATAGAGATGAAGACAGTTTCCAAGCCGAATTCACATCAGACATAATACAAGTATGTCTGATTCGAAATATGAATACACCTTATAAATAGGACTGAGAGAATGAAGCGTTAACACGTCCGGGCCCGGTTAACGCGTAATTGAAATAAACTTTTGTATTTATTTCGTCATCGTGACATCATATTATCAAGAAAACCGGATAAGTGCGAGTCAGACTGGGCAACCGAAAGTTCCGTACAAACTAATAGATAAAAGGGGGAAATTATATAATTTTGTTATATTTTCCTTCATAAATTGAAAAATATAGATCGTAAAAATATTTAAAAACCTGTTTTAGCTTATGCTAATAAAGTTCTTTCATATGGGGGTATCATATGAAAGAGCTACGTGATACACGATACGGTTTTAAAACTTTAAAATTTGGGCCCTCATTCGTTGCATAAAGACACAATTTTTTGTGATTAAATTAAAAATTTCCAGTTTTCGGATTTTTTCCTATATGTGTACTCTAACACAATGCTTCTTGCCAAATTTCATTGTTCTGTTCTAGGTCAACGGGAAGTACCCCATAGGTTTTGAGTCCCTTGTGAGTATCGAAATGTGCGTTTTTTACGACATATACAGCTGTAACTTTTTTCCGAAAACTGAGAAAATTGTTTTTTCTTTCTGCAGCAAGATACTATAGATCTGCGTATTATGGTTTTAATTACAACATGATACCTCCACGCGTTCCGGAGATAAAGGTCTTGATACCCGGACGGACGGACAGACAGACGGACAGACGGACAACAAAGTGATATCCTATAAAGTTTCCGTTTTTTTCTTTTGAGGTATGGAACCTAAACCTAAAAATAAATGTGAAATACACCTACCTGTTAGAAAAATACGTTCTTCACTCAAAAAACAATATTGTGTTAGAATCATTGCCAGGTGAATGTTGAAATATGTATATAATCGAGGATGTTTATTGAGTTTATTTCTATAAAGTAAATATTTTGTTATGTTGGTATTGTTCTTGTAATTTTGTATGCTAGGTTTTTCGTGCATTTATGAATGTATGTTTCTAGAACTTATTTTTGGAAAGTACCTAGATGAAATTAACTTTTCTCTGGATCTTTTAATTTTGCTTGATTTTTAACTGACTTCGAAAAAGGAGGAGGTATTCAATTCGTAGCGTTTTTTTTAATGTATGTACACGAATTACTCCGTCATTCGAGAACCAATTTTTGTGTTTCCTGTATTGGTGTATAGAGAAAGCTCCCAAGTTAGTCCCATAATTATTTTATAAACATCGCTTTATTACTTTTTGATTAATCTCTAAGACTTAAAATATTTTCATTGTATTCCAATTGTATTGTTGTTTTCATTGTTTTTGAGTGAAGTGCGTCAGATTATAGAATCGCAGAGTTCCACCTACACGTTTTTCTTTGCAAAAGTGTCAAATATGGAGGATTATCGTATAAACATCTGCACATTTTCTAATCTTCAAAGATGAGCACTTGACATTCAATGACAAATCGCATTCTTGACAAAAGAAAAAAAGAGCGAGTGAAGAGAGGTCTCTTTAAAAAGTTTACAATCGTGAAGGATTTATAGTAAGTTGCGTTTGAAGTCGGTTTTTTAATAGAAAAATTATTAGTTTCATTTGTAGGTACTAGTTATGAATAGAAGATCAAAATGTTTCAAATAAAAATGATGTTTAGTAGCAATAGTTTAGTACAAACTGTAATAAAGGTGAGTGTAAAAAATATTTTCATCTTACTAGCTCGTAAAGTTAGGTTTACAATGCTAATACTAGCGTGGAAAAGTTCATTTTGCTCCCTAGGGTGGAAAGTAATTTCAAAATTCGTACACGACGGAGCTCTACATTTTCAATACAAAATATTTCCAACCTCTTTGTATAATACCTTCACAAAATGAAGAAAAATAGTTCGATTCAAGGAGGTTGCTATCTTAGCTTAAAGAAACACTAAATATTATATTAAAATAACTTAGACATTTTGTATATTTACGTAACATGTTAATAAAAATGTACAATTTACTTTCTCTTAGCAGTGTTTCGAATTTTTAGAACCATTTACACAAAAAAGGTTTGGATGAGTAAAGAAAAATATTACCTATGCGAGTTGTGTCAAGAGCCTAATAGAAGGAAAAAAAAATAGAGTAAACAAACTTTGTACTACGTAATTTTGTTGTAAATAATGTTCAAACTTAACGAAATGTGTACATGTAAGTGAACTCACGTGATTATAATGTATAGCTTTAGGACCAGTAAAGTTGCATAAATGCCAAGCAGATTTTTCTACTCGAGAAAATAGGTGAATAAAAAAAATCCTCGCTACGTTAAGATGAAAAATTTTGTATTGCACTCGGCTGTAAAGTTATTTTATCTCGTGTCTTCTTGAATCCATCGCTACGCTCAGGATTTTGCACTAGAACCATTCGCTGCGCTCGTTGTTCAAACCTAGAATCCTGCGCTTGCTCTGGATTCAACTGTCAGACACTCGACGGTAAAATACAACTTTCCAGTCTAGTACAATAAATAACTATTGTTATAAATATAACTTTAACTACTTTTTAGGGCTCCGTACCTCAAAAGGAAAAAACAGAACCCTTATAGGATCACTTTGTTGTCCGTCTGTCCGTCTGTCCGGGTGTCAAGACCTTTATCTCGGGAACGCGTGAAGGTATCGAGTTGAAATTAAACACATATACGCAGATCTATAGTATCTTGCTGCAGAAAGAAAAATAAAATTTCTCAGTTTTTGTAAAAAAAAGTTACAGCCGAATATGTCGTAAAAAATGCACATTTCGACACTCACAGAGGAATCAAAACCTATGGGGTACTTCGCGTTGACCTAGAACTCTGAAATTTGGCAAGAAGCATTGTGTTAGAGTACATATATAGGGAAAAATCCGGAAACTGGACATTTTTAATTTAATCACAAAAAAATAGTGTCGTTATGCAAGGAATGAGGGTCGAAATTTTAAAGTGAATTAACCGTATCATGTGGGGTATCATATGAAAGAGCTTAATTAGCTAATAAATAAATAATAAATAATAGCTATAATTTTATTAAGAGCTTAATTGTATGTTTTTATTATTAAAGAAGGTTTTTAAATATTTTTACGATGTATATTTTTCGGTATAAAAAGGAAAAAAAAATATATGATTTCCCCCTTTTATTTACTAGTTTGTACGGAACCCTAGGTGGGCGAGTCTGACTCGCACTTGTCCGGTTTTTTTATACTTAGGCTCATATAAAAATATTTGTGAACGCTTAAAATTTTGATGTTAGTTCGTATTTATTATCAGGTATGTCTAAAAATGAGTTAGTGAATACATTTTTTTTTTTATTATATATGTGATAAATTAGCCAACAAAATAAAACTTATTGTTCAGTCAAAATTTAAGGTCCTAACTTGTTTGTAATTAAACGCCGGAATATCCTCTTAAGTAAAAGCTAAGTATTGTTATTGTTGTTTCTTTGGTTTAATTATCGTTATTATTCAAGTCAAGTATTATTTCGTTATCTCAGACGCTTTTCTTTATAACGGAGAAGAGGAATTTATGATGATCTATTATTTAAAATAATTTTCGTCTTTGGTTAAGAGTATACAAAGAGCCGTTGTAAGTGGTCATTGTAGTCAACGAATGAAACCGAGAGAAAGCTTTTAGAAACAACCTTTTACCTAGTAAATATAAAGTTAATCTGGGGGTATTCCATAATGCTCTCCATGACAAAAAAAATACTCAAATTTGGCAGGTCCACCATTTCTTCTAGGAGTTCCAATGTCCATTTCGTCTCCTGTGTCAGAGCTTCAACGTAGTATTTCTAATGAAAATTGCTAATAATTAGAAACAGATGAATTGTATTAATACCTCACCGAATAATAAGTAAACAATGACAAATCTGGACGTTTTAATGCCAACTTAACAGATCAATTATCAAACCAGCTTCATCCTCCATGGTACCAATATTTTTGTATTGAAATTATTTTTCGAAGTTATTTGCGCAGACTAAATCTCAGCGATGTCTCAGTGAGAGCGTATTTTTTTATTTAGATTTTTTTTTATTGTTTATTAAGATCAACAAACCGTACACAACAAAGTTTAGGGTTAATACAGTAATCGTTAAGAAATATATAAAGTTCGATGATGTACCAGCAACGTTGACCACGGATTAAAAGAGGTTTAACGGCATCTAGATATTAGTCCTTAATGCCTTTTCTTAATTTTTGTATTTCATTCATTTTCATAATGAGAAGATGGCCCGCTCCCAGCAGTGGGACAGTTTATACAAACAGGGCTGATAAAAAAAAACATTTTAACATTAAATAAATCTACGGTTGACAACTAACTAGCCTAATTTAAAACGGCGGTGTGGCGGTGGCTATTGGCGGAGTAAACGGTGAACAATAAAAAAAACATACAATCGAATCGAGAACCTCCTTCTTTTTAGAAGTCAGTTAAAAAGTATCAAAATTATTTTAAATATGATCTGAAGACTACTGACTGTCTTGATACTGAAAATTCGACTTATATTAATAACTTGATCGCTAAGTCTTCAACCGACTTCAATCGAACCGATAAGACGGGGTAATTAATCAACATCCTCAATTAATAACAGCAAATCACATCTCATAGTAGGCAAACAATAATGTTAATACCTAATATATATATAATGAAATTTACCATGTTATCGAGAATTCTCAAAATTCAATAAGTTAAACGAAAAAACAAGAAATTGAAAACTCTGATATATCATACGTCCGTAGCCATACAAAAGTCGCCGACATAGCACAGCGGATTAGCAAATGGAAGTGGCAGTGGGCAGGGCACATAGCACGTAGAACTGACGGCCGATGGGGTCGAAGAGTTCTCGAATGAAGACCACGAACCGGCAAGCGCAGCGTAGGAAGACCAGCCACAAGGTGGACAGAAGATATCATACAAGTGGCAGGAAGACGCTGGATGGAGGCCGCTTCCTACCGGTCTTTCTGGAAATCCATGGGGGAGGCCTATGTCCAGCAGTGGACTTCTTGAGGCTGAGATGATGATGATGATGATAACTACAGCGGTTGTTGAAGTTCCGACTCAATATTCGTCTGCCGCATTAGCTGCAGTGGAAAACTAAACATAAACAGGCAAATGACTCATGCAGCTAACATGCGTTAGCCTTTGCGTGCACAACTAAGTATACGCACCAGTGAAACCTTTACTTTACCCTTAATAAATAACTACAGAAAACGGTATAGCCCAGGGCTATTCCAACAACCTCTATTAACCTTTTAAAATTGTCTTCTTCGAGGTGATTCAAATCAATATGAAATACGCTAGTATAGTTTGGTGGAATTCATTTATCTATTTTTGCCATTTAGTTACGGTAAGCGGTAATTTATTAATCGTCAAACAAACACATACCTACATATTTACTCTAATTATCGGAGTCCTTGAAGTAAACGAGTATCTAAAAATGACGCATTAACTGTATGGACGTACTGTATAAATAATACATTCTGCAATGTAGCACGCGACCACGGTTATCATCTGAACACCACTATGAATAAGTATGAAATGCAATAAAATATTTATTATATTTTCTTATTTCATACTTTAAAGCGTGATTTTTCAGTAGTCGGGTATTAGATTTAGAATTTAATTTTTATCTAAAGTATTTTGGAGTTTTTGACAAATGAACATAAATGCATACAAACATACGTATGTATGTACGATCAACAAACATATAACCCTCCCTTTTGCTTCTTTGCAACGCCGTAGTCGGGTAAAAATACATAGTTTTCATAACTTTGATGGGATATATCTCGCAAACAGTACGCTTGACAAAAATATGATGTTACACACCCTACCTTCATTTTAATCCCTGTTTAATGATACCACGCATGAAACTTGTTTTGTAAATCTTGTAAATCAGTCACACGGGCCCGGTGGAAAGAAAATACTTTTATATGTTAAATTTCGATAGACATTTAACATAAAAACTAAAGTATTTTTCCTCATTCAATAAACTACCAAATATTAAACGATACCTACAGTTAATTCTGTTTGAAATAATTGTAATTAATGTCTTTGAAAATTATTAAATGTTAATATTCTTGCCTAATTACATGATCGTCTTAACAAAGTTTGATTGAAAAAGTTTGAATCTGTGATTATTATTTTGTTTAGTAAGTATTGATTTACGGTCTAATTTATTTTTAGGGTTTTCAACAACGACAATACTTTTTTCGATCGATCAAAAATAAATAGTTTGTGAAACCGCACTATACTATCGAATCGGTGTTCCCGAACGATCACCAAAGTTAAGCAACGGACGGACCGGACAGTCCTCGGATGGGTGACCGTGAGTGGCATTTCCTTCTGAGCGCTACCGTGGGTCGGATGACACGTTAAATTGTAGGTCCCGGTTGCTCAGCAATCGTCAAGCCAAGTCATGAGGCCTTTCGGCGGCTTAATAACTCTGACAATAGGGCTGGCCACTCAGTCTATACGAACTTACTTACTTACTTACTTACTATCGAATCTGTCTGATTCATAAACACTAGCTCAAAATACATCGCCAACTCGTATCTCACCGCGCTGTTCAAAATATAATCTTTGTTTAACGTGTTAATCCACTTGTTATACGGTTGCTAGGCTTTAATTAATTGAAAACACCACGCATGGCTAGTCCATGCAAACAGTATTGATCAAACTCCATCGATAAACTACCCTCGTACATTACACTTTATTGTTGACCTTATTGACTGGTGCTTAAAGGCTATTTTCGGTTACGTTTATGTATAACCATGCAATATAACTTGACGGATTTATGACGCTCCCTGATATTGCAAATGAAAGATACGTTCGTTGTTGTACCCTGAAATGGATTAAAAGTTTAACAGGATTTATCATTATCATCTCAGCTACTAGTAAGTAGTCTACTGCTGGACATAGGCCTCTACCTTAGACTTCTATAGATACCCCAAGTGTATGTACCTAGCGTGTCAACAAGTACGATAAAAAATCGCAGTTGACGACCGAAATTTATTTAATTTCAGGTGATATATACTTCCGGTTCGATATTTTGTCAACTAGTTACTAGCGTACAAGTACGCGGATGTATTGGGTTGAATAGATTTCGCGCGGATGGAACATTCCGTCACAAAATCGTTTGTGTGACGTCACAGCCGATACCAAAAATGTGGTTTCACATAAATGAAGTCGCATGCACCATCTACTATGTCTGTGGCCTCTCCTCTTCATAGATTTCCGAAAAACCGTGACACGTGGCGTAGAACCAGCGTCTTCCTGCCACCTTTTTGATATCGTCTGTCCACTGTCCACCTTACTGACTGGCATGGCCGTCCTACGCTGCACTTGGCTGATGCGAGCTCTCCACTAGAGAACGTGTCAGCCCCATCAGATATTAGTTCTGAGTGTTATGTGGTATACTCACTACACCACAACACTTAAGAGGATTGTTTTATTATAAACTTAGTGTTGCTTAATATCAGGCGATCAGGAGTTGATGGTCAAACTGTAGTTTTCATTTCATGCAACCACACACGACTGCTGAATGCCTATATGAGTAACTGACAGATAGCAGTAAGATTGTAGCATTCAAGACAAAATTTATTGCTAACTAGCTGTTCCCCGCGATTTCACCCTCGTTATAATGATAAACGATGATGATGGTGAACGGTGATGATGTTAAAATGTAGTGATAGTGATGATGTTAAAAGTCAGTCTCCAGGTTTTCAGCTATCTCTAAAACTAACAATCGGTTCAGCTGTTTAGTCATAAAAAGGTTCCGACGAATTGAGAAACTCGTCATTTTTGGAAGTCGGTAAACAAAGAGGCAATTACTTTCGCTTTCACGATATCATTTAGTAAGTTATGATACTGTTTACTGTTCCAACCCACATATTTATTTTTCATACATAAAATAAAAATATAAATAAAATGTTTTTTTTTATAGTGCGGCCATAATTGTCAATATTGTATCCACATTCCACATACGGCCGTAAAAGTATTGGTCGTTTAGAAGTACATTTACGATATTTGTTTGAAATTGAATTTTATTATGTAAAGTGGCGTAGTTAGGTCACAGTTTAAGCCCCTTAGGAATATAAATTTTGATAAGTATAATTTAAATGTTTCTGCTATTTTGTTAGTATAGTACCTATATACGCTCCTTTTTTGCTCTTGAGATATAGGTAATTGAATTGAAACTGAAACCTGGTTTATTTATGTTAGGTACGCTGTGACCTATAAATGTTTTTCTATAATTTAGGGTTTATTATACCATTTAACTCACATTAGTGCATAAAAAAAGGAAAAATCTACCATAAAACATTATTGCGTAACTGATCATTTGCAAATCAAGAACAAAGCGTTGAAACGCTATGAAATAAGGTATTGCTTGTGATTTGTGCTTTTTTTCTTTCTTTCTTTCTTATTTTTTTTATACATCCTCAACATCACTGATATAATCAAAGCTAATTACCTACAAAAAACAAAAGTAAACATAATCGGAAAGTTTAGAGACTGAACCGAAGACTGTTTTTTGTTGCCATTGAGATCGCAATAGAAAAATCAAGACCAAAATCTATTTATAGAGCCTGCTCAGTTAGAGAACTAATGTCGCATTGAGGGCGCTACTGTCCTTATTTCATTATTTTGTTCAGTCGAGGCCACAGAATACTATAGTAGTGTGTAGTACTTCGAGACGTTAGTTCCTCTTTTTTGGCACGTACGAACTATAGTATGCAAACTGTATCCAAGTACAGTTGCCCGAAACACTATCCACGGGTAAACTGACCCTCCACCTACGCTCCCTCGTCCTATGACATCATTGTAGCAGTACACAATGTAGAGAATCAGTTCGTTTCATTCGATCCCTTCTGACCTAGATACG
Organism: Lycia hirtaria; assembly: GCA_947563715.1. Lineage (NCBI taxonomy): Eukaryota > Metazoa > Arthropoda > Insecta > Lepidoptera > Geometridae > Lycia > Lycia hirtaria. The sequence goes on along the minus strand of OX387377.1, from coordinate 40,237,610 downwards.
ATAAATCGAATTACCGGGAATGCTATTTATTGTACACCAAAAAACGACAATTTACCCAGCTGGTGCAGTAAACACTAAAGATTTTTTCGTCTGATTTATTGAACTAGCAAGCGACTGTTCAGTTAAAAGAATTTGCTACTCATGCATGTCGCTAACATGCAAGGTTGTAAAGCTATAGTGGATTTTCTAAACTACAGGGAATTTCGATCGACGGAAAATTTTGTGAGGATACATTGAACTTGAACTACTAGCGAGAAAAATTACTACTCATAAAGTCTAGTAGACTCGTGACTCGACGAAGTGTTCGTAGATAACGAATTGCTACTGAGCAAAGGCAAACTATTATTGGTAAATTTCACATTTTGATAAAATTTTATGGCCCGCTGAATTGATGTACAGTTAAATATTTTCCACTTGACTTGCCTAAATCTCGATGGATTATTACGAGGATTGTGGATAATTTTGACGAACAATGAAGTTATTTCTAATAGAATCTAATAGTTTACCGAACACGATCATTTGTGAATGTCAATAAATATCCAAATATTCCGTTTTAATTCTGTTATTTTCTGCAGATTTCGGTCCACGTTTTAGCCCCTAGCAAGAAGTAGGTACAGCAATTTCAATAAATATCATAATGTAGTAAAGTTAACTAATTGCATTTTAGAAGTCGGTTTTTACAGGTTTTTTTAAACTATAATTATTCTGAATCTACTCAGTCCGTTCTGGAGACACATAGTGCCTATTCTGATATATGAAGAACCAAAGTGAAGAAACTAAATTCTCGATAAACTAGAGTGCACCAAGAAAAAGCTCTAAATCTCAGTTATTATTCGACGGGAATTAATATTTATTTGAAATTTTAATATGTATAGATATTAATTAACCAATAGGCTTTTAAGATGCCTCGCTAAAGTATAAAAAAATATCAGTTCTCTGATTTCTTACACTACAAAGACAAAATACAGTACAATTGTAGGCGTTAATTATATTACATTCATTACCTTGGATTCTTTTTACAACCCTAATTCACAACCTCTAATGGAAGAAAGAGGGAAAAACAAAGGAAAATGTGAAAAGAAACACGAAGCTGTGGGAAAAAAACTCCATCTCGCGAAATGCAACGCTCATTCTGAAACCTAATAACCTCGTCAGGAAATTTAATGAGAGTGTTACTACGCTCGTAAAATTAGTGAATCGGCAAAGGTTAATCAAAGCTAATCTATGAAAGTTCAACCGCAGTCTGAGCTTTATTACAAGTGAAGAAGTTTCGTTTTTGACTGCCACGTTGGCTGCTTGAACGTATTTCATTCAAAATAATGTAGCCAGTTCAAAGTATTAAAATCTAGTTTCCATTACCTTAATAATTATACTCGAGTAAGAAATCATTAATTGACAACCTATCTAGTTTACCCTAAATGATTTCTGATAATCCGAAATACATTTGTTTGAATCTTACTTGCCCGAATCCATTTCATAGAACTGCTTGATTGCAGATGTTTTTCTTGACACGAGATTCTGATTTTATAAGTTTGTTAGCCGTCTGTTTTATTTGCCTTAATAGTTATTAAGTTAGGTTTGTTAGGTTTCCGTTTCATTATATCCAGGAACCTCAATATTTATATAGATTTATTAATCAAATATTACAATTATTAGATTAGGTTCGTTAGGTTTCTTTTTATTACACACATAAATTGTTGTATTAAAAAGATTCGGTTAACAGACGAGTTGTCAAATAATCTTTCGAGATTTCAATAGTGTGTTTTGAAAAAATAAATTTCGTTTTAGGGGCAATGATATTCGGTATTTCATAATTCAGATTATATATATAGATAGGTACGTAACCATCATTTAGTTGGTAAATATTGTGTACCATAATGACGACCGTAATTATTAACCTTTTGTGCGCCACGGACTTCAATAGAAGTAACTGTTTTGCTTTTTTTTTTTGCATTGTTTTCGGACATATACCAAGGCAACATTGTTTTCAGATTTTTTTATAATTGACGTCACAAGGTGGACAAACGACGTCATACAGGTGTAAAGAAGACGCGGGTTGCAGTGCTTCCGAGCGGTACTTCAGAAAATTTCTTCTTATTAAGAAAATGGGTCTGTCAAAGAGCAATGGAACGCAGTATTCTTGGTATTATGCGACAGGACCACGAAGGAAATACAGGAATACAATACTGCGTTCCATGACAGGCGTCACTGACGTGGGACACAATCCTGACAAGCTCACATGGGAGTGGGCGGGTCATATCAATAGAATGGATCTAGACAGTGTGGGTGCCTACAAACAGGCGACCTCCAGGTCGCCCTCTAACACGGTGGTGCGACCAAATCCGAAAATCTGAGAAAGATTGGGACGTGCTCGCCGGAGACCGACTGAAATGGAAGGAATTGGGGGAGACCTTTGCCCAGCAATGGGACAGTACAGATTAATAAAAAAAAAAGAAAAAGGAAACTTTGGAATCAAGTTAGAATACACTACATTAATTCTAACGCAATGCAAGTCAACTTTTAGTCACGTAGTTCCACGTAGTTCGTTAGGCCACTTCAGTTTTTTGTTGCTGAAAGGCTTTCAGCAGCCTATCCCTTCTATCCCTTCCGTTTGGATAATTCTTGATTGGAGGAGAGAATCATATGCTGGTAGTTTAATTCTTTAAAATTTAACTGCCTTCGTACATATATAATCAAGAATTATCCATATTGACATACAATAGAAATTATACCAAAAAAAATTATGAATCTAAATCGATCGAGTCGTCTAGTCGTGAAAAGGTTAAACAACATTACTTATTTTGGACACAAGGGTATATCTTTCACATTTATAACATTTCCAATTTTGTGTAAGCTTTCAAGAAAACAAACAACAAGCAATAATTTTCAGAATTTTATATGTGTATGCAAAAAGTTTCACTGTATTGCTTAATATTCTCTGCAGGGGAAAAAACTTAGTAAATAAATAAAGCTACAAAGTGAAAGCTTTACAACATTTTACCCATTTTTATTGTAACCCTCAAGTGTTAAATATAAATGTGCAGATACCCACATTAACATAGCCGAGGTGCGAGCCAACAAAGCGGTCAAGAGTCACACTGAGTCCGTGACCCAACCTTGTTATAATTCTAGCCGTTGAAATACTCAAGCACCGGAGCGGCTCTTATGTGATGGCCGTGCGACTCTTAGGCAGCATTTTCGGCCACAGCGTGCGAATAAAATGACTATACTATGATTTTTTTATACAATGACAGCAAGCATTCCATATTACCTTGTAAGTTGGTCTTTACGTTGTGTGTTCCTAAATAAGTTTGTGTTTTCGCATAATTCGGTTTAGATAAGTAGATAAGTATGTATAGTATATCTGTAGTATTTTATATAAAGGATTTGTATAAAATAGTAAATATATTAATTTGACACATTTTGACGTGTTTTTGTAATGATTTTAGTCATTTGTCTTAATGATGGCACAATTGTAGTAAAAGAAGATTGACTAGATTCTGAGCAGACAGAATAGGGCCCTATACCATGATGTTACCACTACAGTCGCGCCACCAACAAAATGTAATACAGCTCTATAGACGCTACCTCACCCAGTGTCCGCATGGTTGCGTAAGTGGACACCATGTGAGATACCATCCATAAAGCTGTATACATTTTATTGGTGGTGTGTTGTAGTGAGATAGGATTCATGGAGAGATGCAAGACTGTGGTCAGAGTGGCTGTACGTACAGTACAGTCATGTCACCACCTGGAAAAATAGATCGGTTAATATTTTTCAATGTTGGCTAAGCCGTTACGTTTTTTTTAAATCTACAAATGTTCAATGTGAACAAGGTGTTTTTCAATTACAAACGCTCCACTCTCTCACTGCTTGTCTGTGTTGCCAAAAACGCGGTCTTATTTATTCTATGCGGCGCGCTTCGGTTGAAGTCTAAGTAATCTACAAAACCCTACTATACAAAAATATACGTTATATATTATTGTGTCTGTACCTACATCAAGCCGTACACTTCAAGTACTATATTATCGACTTATCAAAAAAACTATGCATATATATGCAAGTATAGTTAAAGTTTCATGTGGTCTGTGTAAGTTCTAAAATTCCTTGTGATATGTATTTCGGTATATTAGGTGTTTGTGGCGCGTTTTCACATTTTGCTTGAGATAATATAATTGTTTGTGATTACGTCACAGATACTCAAATATTAAATATTATTATGGCGGGAAAAAAAAGAAAGTTGTCCCATTTGATATCAAAAGACACGGTGAGCGGTGGGTAGATTTTTGCTTTACGATTTAATGCTATTCTCTAGGTATTTGTATACCTGATTTTCCCTAAGCCTACACAGTACTTTTATTCAATAAATCTTTCTTAAAATCTTCATAAGTATACGCGAGACGGAATCATAATTTACTAACGCCGGCGCCTTTACAAGCACATTTCTTATTAATTTTTTAGGGTACCGTACCTCAAAAGGAAAAAAACTGAACCCTTAAGTCCACTTTGTTGTCCATCTGTCCGTCTGTCAAGTCCTTCTATCTCAGGAGCGCGTAGAGGTATCGAGTAATAGTCAAGTATTCATTCTATAACTATTGCCTACGACATTTTTTTTTTAACGATGTCTATTACTAGGTATATAATTATAATGCTTTAGATTTCCATCTTTCAAATACAAATACAATTATACAATACTTGAAAGTGGCATTGTTTAATTAGTTTTTTTTGTAGCCTTTCGAATATGAAGGCGTATTTCTAATCCATTGTCCAAGAGGGAAAGGTTAGGGTATCAAGTTATTATGAGTTCACAGGCACTTCGGACAGTCGTAAATAGTGCAGGTTCGAAACCTATAAATGTAGGTATATGTGTACCAGTGTGGTTAATTCAAGCATTGACCTCGGAAAATTAGGTAAGTAACTTTCAGTTGGATATTCATGCTAGACTAATAAATATTTTAAGTATCTACGTAATTTTATATAAAGGTGAAGCATAAGCATATGAGGGTTTAGGATTTTTTGAGTTATAGAGCACAGTTTTTGAGGGTCACTCTCTCAAATAGTAAATAGTTTGCTGCGATCCAGAACTAAGATCGCTGATTTTAGTAAAAAAAACAACCGAACTGAAGTGGAACTGGACCGGATATGCCAGAGGGCTTGTGGGCCAAGATTACCTCATAGATTCACGCAGACGTCAGATCACTCAACAGACCTAGGCAAACATGGCGAGGCGGACTGGTCTTCTTTTGCAATACCTAGACTTAAATATGACGGGTGGAAGATAGATAGATAGGTGGGAGACCTTTGTCCAGCAGGGGGACGGATTATACTAAACATAATAAAACAAATGGAAACTGATACTGTAGCGAAATATAAAAAAGGCTGATAAAGTAATAATTATTATATATACACTGTAGCAGATACTTAGGTTATGTCCTCCTAATCGTCAAGAAAACTTAGTCTGGCGCTTTCTTAGGAATTTCTTCTATACCTTTTCTAATATTAATCCATTACGTGACTAAAATTTGCCTTTCAACTTGAACACTCAACTTTACAAAAAAACAAAAGTACTGTACAAAAGTCACCGATATAGCACAGCGGATTAGCAAGTTGAAGTGGCAGTGGGCAGGGCACATAGCACGTAGAACTGATGGCCGATGGGGCCGAAAGGTTCTCGAGAGGAGACCACGTACCGGCAAGCGCAGCGTAGGAAGACCAGCCACGAGATGGACAGACGACCTCATACAAGTGGCGGGAAGACGCTGGATGCAAGCCGCTTCCAATCGGTCTTTTTGGAAATCCATGGGGAAGGCCTATGTCCAACAGTGGACTTCTTATGGCTGAGATGATGATGATGACTCAACTTTAATGAATATTTTATTTAATAACTTATGAGCAAAACCTAGAAAGTCAGCTCTAAATCAAATGTAAGTATTTTATTGATAAGTCACTAATATATATTTGTCTGGAAACAACGTACCCATCCGCTTAACATCCGTTCTCGAGGAAAGCAAACAAATAAAGATCCTCTCAAAGGAAATAATCTCGACAAATACAAAGAATGTAAAGGATGTATTGAACGTATTGAAGTACATACAAATACACAAGGAGATTTTAACCTTACATACGAAAATATACGGCTGGTAGTCGTAAAATGCTTTAAGGCAGAATGCAAAAACATTTTATAAGTATGATAGACTAACTGCGCTTCGTGGTTTGACCCATTATCTTACAGGAACCATTCATAAATATTATGGAACCAATCTGGAAGTATTTCATTTCTAAAGAATTTTGTCGTACTATTATCGCATCCGCGACAGCGACAGACGCGGCTCTCGGAATACTACCTTAAAGTCACAGAATTTGCCCTATTACATAGGACCCTTAAAGTATTAAAAGTAGATTTGATGTAGTACTTAGATACCTAGACTTTTGTATTGATAACGTCATACCGTCCACGAAAATTGGTATTGAGATGAATTTTCACTGACGACAATAGCTAAGGACCAAAGATCAAGGACTAAGAACCAAGGGTAGGACAGCCATTGACAATAGGTAAGGAAGTCATCAATAATCAATTTAGTTGAATGTGACGTCATTATGTAAATTTTAGACCCTGTGATGATACCCAGTAATTCTGGGTTATGTTTGGGTAAGGGTCTGGGGATAAACCGCTTTCCCGATTTCCATTACCATTTTAAAGGTAGTCCTTAAACATCTGACAAAAGTATGCATATGTATGACATTTTTGTGATTCATAAGTGTGATTAGTTTGTATTCAATTTTGTAATATGTATTTTATTTATATCTTTAGTTATTAAGGTCATTTATAGAATAAATGTTTATTTATATAAAATTAAATTCTGTGTTTTATGTATAAACGAGCCAATTATGTTCTTATTATATACATTTTCTGTAGTAATATATTTAATGTATAGTTTATTAAATATATTAAGTATCTACTATATAATATATACATATTATATATTATATACAATACATGCAATACATTAATACTTTAATTAAATAAATGAATTTGAATTTGAATTCTCTTTTAAACCTATTTTTTAAATTCACCTGTAACTAACCGTGGAAGTCAATTTAAACTAATTTCTGTAACGGTGTGTGTGAAGTATTTTTTTTTTTTATTTATTTGATGCTTTTAGCTGAAAGCTTAAACCCGAACGAATACAATGACTACTACTGTTAAACTATTATAAGGAACTAATTTCAATATTTTTGTGATTGATGTAATTTTTGCTGTTTTTTAATTATTTAATTTTATTTTTAATTTCGTGGTGGGGAGCGCTATGACATCTAGTTGTTATTAGATGCTGCCAAGGCTAGAATGAATACATATCTTCAAGATCGACAAACACCATCTTTAGCCATACCGTAGTACTACTGTTAAAGTCTTCTATGCCTTAAATTAACATTAGGCGAGTTGAATAATTTATAAGCGAGTTGAGTTATTTATAAAAAAAAAAAAAAAAAAAAAAAAAATCTTACATATACCGCTAAGAGGCTCACATCCACACATTTTGCGTAACTGGAAATCCCACACAGTTAGATTCTCCCATTCATTTCTCCCACACTCCACAGACAAGCAAAATGTGGAATGTTTTCAGGTTTTACCGCCGACGTGTCTACAAGCATCTTTCCAGACTAACAAAACAACAGCAATCCCACTGATGTTGCAGTTGCTTATTCAGATTGTTGTTTGAAGTTTAAAAAAAAAATTAGCCTATTCTTTAATGTTTCCAATAAAATTTCATGTAACCAGAAACACGGTCTAATGTAAGTAGCTATGTTAAAGTCGAGATTGAACGGAGGTCGTAGCAGGAATTACCTTTCAAGCTGGTGCCGTAAAGCTCTTGAACGAAGTTTGCACTGCAGTAGTTATTTACTTGACTGAGAATCTCATTTGTAGGGCCGCTTCCCAACGTGAAATCAGAGTATTTGCACATGACATGTATATGATGAGTTACTTACTAAGTAATCGAAGCGACTAGGTGCGTTGCAATAAGCTCAATCCAGATTCCACAGGCGCTACTTTATTTATTAACCTGAAGATTATCGAGAAGTGCATCTCGTGCTGTAGATCTTATCTCGTGCGAATAGAATCTTATCTCTTCTTGGCCGCGGCAAAGTGCTGAAGTATCCGATCGAGCCAGCTGTTCGAATATATTTGTAGCAAATAATGCTACAAACTACAAACTAAAATAATAATAACTTAATAAATCAATATTGGTGAACATTTTAACATTTTAGCACCAAACTATTATCTTGTACCATGAAAACTAGGTAAATGATAGATGGTGTCTGTCTTCTGTCTGCCTAACCTACACTAAAGCGGCTGTAGCTTTAGAACGTTTAGATATAAGTCTCAGAATTATCAATATTCTAGGGTTTAAGTTGATTGATGTGCGTATTGTTATTTGTCGCCAACTTCATACGGTGAAGGAAAACATCGTGAGGAAACCTACATGTCTGAGAGTTCCCAATGATCTTGAAGATATGTGAAGTCTGCCAACCCACACTTAGCCAGCGTGGTAGACTATGACCTTATTACCCAGCAGTGGGACAGTTTGCACAAACAGGGCTGATAAAACAAATGTTCATGTGTCATGTATAGGATTACAGAAGCCTCGGTTTGAAAACCTAATAAAACTCGTACTTTCTGAGAATTATTTTTATAGACACTTATGAAACATACCTTTGCCTAACCCGTTAGGGAAAATGGGTGTGAATGTATGTATGTACCTACGCATCCGTATCTACGCTTACGTTGTCTAAAACACAATCAAGGCTCACAAAATACCGTTGATTGTGTGATCCACAGTGGCAACCGCAGCTCGAGTAACTAAGGGTCGGACGTGCCCTGAATAATCTATTAGTTATCTATACAACTAGATGAAGGGTGGCCGCACCATGCATATACAAGTGTAGACTCTATTTAGAACTAATGTGGCTTTAAGGGCGCTGCTATCCTTATTTCATTATTTTATTCAATCGAGACCACAGAATATTTCCAGATAGAAGACGATACCTCGCACGATGTTCACGGGTGAACTAGGTAAATGATTGAGAGTGATAGAACTATGCGATAGCAACGTAAATAGATAGAGAGAGGAAACATGCAACCTGCCCCAAAAAAAATAACGTAAACTCCATACTAAATAAAAATTAATTAAAAATTAAATTTTATGTTTCTTTAAAACTGATCTCTAATAAATGTTTAATAAGATATTATCTACATTCTTCATTATATTAATGTGACAGAAAGTACATGACTACGACACAGAATTCATAAAATGTTATTTTTAGAGGTAAGTTCTGATTTTTTTTCTATCGAGGAAAGTTACTTGTTTTATGTTTCTGTCTTCGTATTAATAGAGGTAATATAGTCAACAAACACATATAAAAGAAGTTAATTATTTAAGCAAAGTATTCTTAAAATAAAATTTACATAAAAAAAATATTTAATTACCAGGTAGCATCTATTCCATAAGTATGTACCATTTTCGTAGTGTAACTTAGGCTTACGCTTGCTACACTGCACAGTGTACATATTCACTAGAGAGTGAAAACGTATCTAAATTATCATTATCATAAAATTAATTCTCTCATGTAATTACAAAAAAACACATTTTTTATTTTTGGGATAGTTTTAGTAAGTATTGTTACTACAAAAAATGTAGCTTCTGATATTAGTGAAGTAAAGACTAATCTTATGGCACTGTACATTAAAATCGGTCTAGCAAATAATATAAAATGCACACGTATACATTTGAAAAACATTTCTCTATTTTGCACAGTTAGGTTAGGTTAGAATTTGTTGCTGACGTTAAAACAAAAGTAGCAAAACAACAATTTTAGATATACCTATTACAGATAATTTGGCAAGTTTTATTGGAGTATCAGTTTTATATTACAATAGTTACCAATTATTATTTAATATCAATAATGTCACATAGATAATCATTATTTACTTAAAATAAAATCCCACCAAAAACATTTCATGTAAAATTTGTTGCCATGTCTCGCATTGTCATGCCACTTTCACTGACAAAAAGAAATCAGATGAGATCTGACTGAATTTGAAAAGCCAAGCTGCTAACTCTACAAAGTCTAACGCTACAATACTTACCTCTGTAAGCCTTCAATCTTTATCAAAAAGCATGGCTTGGTCGTTTTCCGGCTGTCAGTTACATTACAAACATATGTCGCATAACATGTCGTAGATGGACTTCTAAGGAAGAAAAAGAAAGACAAACTAAAATCTCTGCTCTTGAATGATATATAATTGTAATAGTAATGTAATAGTTCCATGAAACGACCAAGCCATGCTTTTTGATAAAGATTTAAGGCTTACAGAGATAAGTATTGTAGCGTTAGACTTTGTAGAGTTAGCAGCTTGGCTTTTCAAATTCAGTCAGATCTCATCTGATTTCTTTTTGTCAGTGAAAGTGGCATGACAATGCGAGACATGGCAACAAATTTTACATGAAATGTTTTTGGTGGGATTTCATTTCTTTTTTGTAAGATACCCTGTAATTTCTGCAACGTTTTATTTTAACGGAATGTATTTTCCTGTGCATCTGTTGTTATTTTTTTGCAGCACACTCTCTGTCATAGCCTCTTTTCTTGTTGGTTTATTACTTAAAATAGGTGATACTCGTAGTTGCTGTAACCTTCAATTCTGTTAAGGCGCCATACTATAGCGCATGAATAAGAGTCGGTCTCCAGAAACACTTCTGAGTCTTCAGCACAAGTATAAAGTTGCAGTTCGTCCCAATGTTATACAACATAATAAACAATAGCACCTTAATTTGCAACGCCACACCAAATACGGTCTTCTATAGATTGATTCAATGAATGGAAAAGACATGAACCATTTCCAGACATACTATGAACTGTACGATAGCGTCCTAACCCGTCTCCCAAAGAAATTATTTCGTTGCTCATATTGTTCGTCTTATTTCCTTTTTATAGGAATACGTGCTTTAAACCAACTTTAGATTATTCTTGTATCCGGACTATTATTCAATAACTTAAATTCTTAACCTAATTAGTACCCCTTCTCTAACATGATACCCGTCCCGACTCCAAGCTTCTAAATAAGCTCTCGGTTGAGAGTATTATATTTTTCTGTGTAAATAAGTCCCTAAGTACTACCTAAAACAAACCAAATTTTCAACGAAAGTTGAATATGTATAATACAAGCCCATATTTACTAAACATAAAACGAACGAAAACGCACTATCCATCCATAAGTAAAAGGATGTATGTATAAGCAAAGCGCGCAAAACGATAGCGTGTGCTAAAGTCGATCGCACACGCCATCTAGCGTCACCGTTAGAAACTAACTATCATTAGTGGTGAGTGCCAAAAGTTGACGTATTTTACATGTGAATTAAATCTATAGTATAAAAGCTACATAAATGAAACTTTGTATGTTTTATACATGTATTAACTACTTTTTATCCTGAAAATTTGGATTCTCTAGAATTATCCATAACGAAAATATGTTATGTTAAAAAAATATAGTCAAATTCTCCCTTTAAAAGGGTTGGAAGGGGAAAGTTACAAATATCTTAATTTTTCTGTTGTTTATGTACCAATTGTAGTTTGCTTACCAAATTTCAGCTTTCTGAGACTTCAGGAAGTGCCCTATCTTTTTGTTTATACTCAGAGGGTGTACTGACAAATAGGGGTTGGAGGGTGAAAAGTAAAAATGTTTTAATTTCTTCGTTATTTATGTGTAAATATTAGCTTACACACCAAATTTCAGCTTTCTAAGACTTCAGGAAGTACTATAAATTATTGATATATTATTGATGAAAATAACGGGATAGCCCTCAAATAGGGGTTAGAGGGTGAAAGTTACAAATATCTTAATTTTTCTGTTGTTTGTGTACCAATTGTAGTTTGCATACCAAATTTCAACTTTCTGAGACTTCAGGAAGTGCCCTATCTTTTTGTTTACACTCAGATGGTGTACCGACAAATAGGGGTTGAAGGGTGAAAAGTAAAAATGTTTTAATTTCTTCGTTATTCATGTATAAATATTGGCTTACACACCAAATTTCAGCTTTCTAAGACTTCAGGAAGTACCATAAATTATTGATATATTATTGATGAAAATAACAGGATAACCCTCAAATAGGGGTTGGAGGGTGAAAGTTACAAATGTTTTAGCTTTAGCATTATTTGTGTGAAAATTTTAGCCTACATACCAAATTTCAGCTTTCTTGGTCTTCAGCAAGTCGCTTATTTTTTTGGTTAATCAACGGCAAATCGGCGTATTTTAGGTATCAATAAAATAGAAACTATAAAAGCTAGATACATACTTTTTTATGTTGTATCAGTCCACTGACCACAATTAATCCTGAAAATTTGAACTATCTAGTGTTATCGGGGCCGAAGCTATGACGGTCTAAAAATCCGAAAAATCGCTTCGAGTCCGACGAATCTCTTCGTGTAAAGATAGTCCCGGCCGTACGCACCCGCTCGCTCACATGGCGGGGGCACGACCGTGCCCCCAGATTAGCAATAACAAAAAGTCAAAAAGAGAAATTTTACAATTATTGGCAAATTAACCGAGACGACTAGTAGATCTAGATAATATATCATTATATTAAATAAGATAAGTTATTTCTTCCATTGCCTACATTTGTATTAAAATGATTAATATTTAACGACGAATTTTGATGTTACAATATATTGTTCTACGCTTTTTCCTTAGAAAATAATGACGAGATTAAAATTTCCTCGAAGCATTTTCTTACTAGCGAGGATTTTGTTACACGTGCCGACTGCTTCACGGGTGATACATGGCTACAGGTTCAATTAACGTAGGTACGTCATATTGTATGATTTTATAAAATAACTAGTTGTTTTTAACCCCCGACCCCAAAAGCCATTTTTTGTGTTATAAGTTTCACGTGTTTATCAAATATCGGCTTCGTAGTTCAAAGTTATTTTCAAAATGTCTTTTTTATTCAATCAGTCAAAGAGTAAATTAATCTTATTTCACCTTTATTTATACATTATATAAATTCAGAAAATCATATTTGAAATCTTCTATCTCTTCTTTAATGTTTGGAAACTAACAAAGATAAAGTATTTAAAAGGGTTCAAATGTCAAACTCTGATGAGATCCAACTTCGACAAAAGATATTAAGGTGGATTCAGATTATTTTTAACTTTGTCTTAGATACTAAATAATTTAATACTTATCTAGAAGTTAAATAAGTTAGACGTACAGAAGATTAAGTTGGGATTGAATTATTTCTTGGAATAGTGTTTTAAAAGGTTAATTACTTTTAGTTTATGGCAGAATAGGATTATCAACCAGAGTCACTTCTTTTATCTCTAGTCATAAAAGTTGTTGATGAATTTGTTAAGAACTTTTTATTGTCATTGTATTAAGCTCTTTTTTTGCTTTGTAGTTTGTGTTGTGTGACGTTTTTATTCTCGGTTTAAGTGCTTTTAAAGCAAAGTTGAATTGAAGCAGCTGTTTCCGCGTTGAAATGAAATCAAATCGCACAAAACGGGCGTAGCATGTGTACTGCTTCTAAAATTAGATTGAAATGGCATCGGTTATTGAACATCGCATTATATTTACACAGTGGGCTAGAATTAATCGTTGCATGCATATCTGGTGCCCAAAATGTTGAATTGAACATTTCGTGCATTTCGACCGCATTTCGTGAAATTAAATTATCTAAAACAGTTGATTATGAAATTTCATGAAATAGCTTGACATAATCAATGAGTAGAATTCGTTTTATGATATAATGAACTAAATATGTATATGTATATACTTATATATCTAAATGTCTATGTCTATGTTGTCAAATATTCATATGGGAAAATATTGCAATAAATTACTTTGTCTAGCAAAATTGCTTAATTAGATTCAAATTATTTTATTTGCATGATTAAAGGTAGCAAAAGTTATAAAGGTAAAAATATTTATATTTAATTAAAATACTTAAATACCAATATTAAAACTGTAAAAAAAAAAAACTTAACTACTAAAAATATACTAAACTAAAAACTAAAACTAACCTAACAAACCACCACCAGCAGTAGGCATTATGCCCTAAATGTTGGCCACATTGCCACGTTGAATAACAATGCTTAAAGTAGTGGCCAGAATTTTGGTCACGAGTTGTGTCGTCTCGCTGAGCAAGCTCTTTAAAAAACTTATTTGCTCCAGATCCCCAAGAACCCAGAGTTTCGACCCCAAAAGGCTGTCTGCTGTCTAGTATACAATATTTACATCTTTTTAGGCCCTACGTACATTCAGCATCTGCACCAGCCTTGTTTTGCGTTCTTTAAAGTTGGGACGGCACCAGGGTATCGACGCAAGTAGCATCCCATGCTAAGGCTCGTCCCAACTTCCAAGTATTTAAAGTCATTCGATCCGGTATTTTGTAGTCGATACGGACCAGAGCACTGTTCCAAAATGGCCGCGCAACCGCGCAGCAGTGGTAAAAGCCAGTCGAATAACGTCATTAAAGCTGGCATGGCAGGGAATCCTCTACCAACACTTTTCTGGCAGGAAAGCCCGTGGTGACCAAACTGGTCGACTGCAACACCACACTGGCAGCAGTGATGTAGAGCACATCACAATGCATCAAAGTTGAAGACCAGTGGCTACTCTAAAAGATGAGGAATCCATTAGAGTGCCAGTATATGTAGAGGGGAGGGTCTGTAGTCACAAACCTGATTCCCATTCCGCCACGGCTAAGATACGGGCACGATCGACAAGTGTACGCAAGTGTCGAACAGCTGTTTTTGTGCTCGCTCACATATCAGCCTATTCCATAGACGCTGCGAAGATGAAATTAATGGGAAATCAATGTTTGGACATGTAAACTTATATAAGGAAACTATATAATATTATATATTGTCTACGGAACCCTAAAAGTATCCTACTTATAAAGTAGCGACACCTTTATAATATTTCTGATTTCGACCTAAAACAATAATTATGTATACCTATTAGGTATTTTCACAGTCACGAGACGAGAAATTTATTGAAAGTTATTTCTAGAAATGGTCGTGCGATGAAAGAAACAAATGAAATCGTTTTGGTTCAGTGAGTAATACCTATTTATAATTACTTATTTCTTTAAATAAACCGCGTAACTTAAGTTTAAAATTAACTTACACATCATTAGGTACTTGGCGACGTGCCAGTGATATATTAGGTGATTGATTGATTGATTCTAAGTGCCTACACACACGTGCCACAATCGGCACATTACTACTATTTCTCAATGAAATGCCAAAATCCTTATTTAACTATTAGGTCCGTATTCTAGACAAGTTCTGCACATGATGAAATTCTTTGCCGCTTTCTTTGTTTCCTGATAGCGATAATCTTTGAGTTTTCAAGGCTAGAGTGAAATGATATTTTCTGAATCGATGAGATCTATTCTCGGCCACACCGTCGCGCGTCGCCGAGTTGGTGATCAATTGTAGATCTATCAGATATTTAAAAAAAAAGATGTGGCCTGTACCTTCCACACGGTTGACTAGTCTCTGTACACGATAAATAATCTGTGATGTTAGATAAAATATCATCTGAACTTTAATTAAATTTGAATATTCAATGTTTAAAAATTATTAGAGCCGCCTATTAATTGCATATTTTTTATATAAAATAAAATAAATATTTGTGGACATTTCACACAACACCATCTAGCCCAAACTAAGCAAAGCTTGTACTATGGAACTTGATGGCTGATAGAATACATATATACTTTTTTTTTGTAAATATATACATATGATACATAGAAACACCCAGACACAGAACAAACATCCATGCTCATCACACAAATGTTTGCCCTGGGTGGGGATCGAACCCACGACCTTTCAGTTCAGCAGGTAGACGTAAACACACTACCAACTGAGCCACAAGGCCAGTCAATATTATAATGCATATATATATATTATAATGCATACGAGTACAATCATCATCGTCGTCTAGGTAAATTATTATAGTTCATGACATTAAGGGCATTTGAAGCTATATTTGACACTTTAATTGGAGGGATAGTGAATGTAAAAAAATGTTCATTTGCAGTATCATGAGTTCAGACTATATTGGCAATTTTCTTCTTCCAATAATTGCTAGCAAAAATCAGTATTTAAATAAGTACTATCAAATACAAGAAAAAGTAAATCGTTTAAATTACATCCCAGCACGTGACTACCGCACATTCTAAGCTTAGTGTAAAAAAAGATTTACACCACTTCGCGAAATTTTCACATGTGTAAACAAAACATCCTCTTAAAAAGCTAGTCGTATTTTACTGCCGGCGAGCAGCGTGTTTCTTGACCGATCTGTTTACAGCTTTCGATAGGGGGTCAGGGCTGCCTACGTAAATCTAGCACCTGCGTAATAGGAAGTATGCTGCTTTAATGTCAAGATATGACCTCGGCATTTTACACGTTACATTGAGGATAAAGCGTCTTTTGTAAAAGCGTAACGTACATTTTCTGGTTCGGTTTTGTCGTAGGTGAGTCTATTAATATTTTATAGTGTCTTTTTGTACAATGTATCAACGTCAGTGCCTCAGGTCGAATGTTTACGACGGTTATGTTATCAGTGATAACATATTATGTCACTGGAACGTGGTAACTCACTATAGGCATTATATCTAATCAGCCCGTGTCCACCCACTGCTGGGTATAGGCCTCCTCTTATTCACGCCATCCTTTCCGGAGCAGAACCTTTTCCATTTACACGCAGAGGGTTCTGCTCCGGGTCTCTCTGCAAGATCGAATCAGAAATGAAGAGAACTGTAAGCGTACAATATTCACCGATATGGTACAGTGGATTTGTCAAGTTGAAGTGGTATAAGGCAGAGCACATAACTCGAAGAACTGATGGCCCATGGAGTCGTAAAGTTCTCGAATGTAGATCACGCACAAAGAAGCGCAACATTGGAAGACCAGCCACGAGATGGACAGCTGACCTCATACAAGTAAAATGAAGACGGTGTCTACAAGCGGCATTGATCTCTTTTACATTAGATTACTTCGGAAATTCTTCCGCTGTCCTTGTTTTCTGAAAACTATAACCCAGGTGTCTTCAAGTCTAGAGTGAATAAGTATCTTCTAGGTCTACGTGCTTCATCTTCGGCCACAGTATCACTTTCCATCAGACGTGCTGGTGGTCAAACGTAGAGCTATTCTATATATAAAAAAGTTATCTGTAAGTAATTTTGTTTCTACTACTTAGTTTAGTTTCCGGGAAACAAAAAAGCTCTCTCATTTGGCGTGCCGTGTTCCGAATTCAACCTAAATTGCTTCAATAGCCGTAATTACGCAACTTGTAACAAATACTAATTGGTTGCTGTTCCTTAAATGTATTTTTAATGAATAAGGGAGCCTGGCCCTTATTATCCTAATAAATATTGTGTTGTAGAAAAACGTCGATGAATATTAATGCACCCATTAAGTTTATGATAAAAAAAAAACAAGTTCCTTTTCCGTTTATGTTTAGTTATCAGCTATACACTGACTGATCTGGATTTTATTTTTTTATTTGCATCAAGAATTAACACAGTTTCAAATAATTTTCATAAATATTTTACAGTCACCAACTTATCAGTCCAGGCGAATAGAGTCCAGCACAATTAGAGAACTTACGAAGGCATTTCGAAATGTCCGGCACACTGCTCAGACAATGCGACTTGAACTTGACTCGGAACGAGTGCTCTTATTGAGCAGTCTAATTTTGAATCGAGAAGTGTGTTCTATAGATCTGCAAAATTTTAAAATAAGTATCCTAGTATGAAAACTATGACTGTTAATTTTATGTTCAAGCACATGAATCTGTACAGTACTCAAAATGACTAGCCTAATACTAATATAGTTGGACAGCTTTTTATTTGAGCTCTATGGAATCTTTATTTTGGAACTTGGAAAATAAGCTCTTGACTTGTCCAATTTAATTCTGAGTACTGGCCTTTAGCTTATTGGCCCAGAGTCTGGAGTTTTCATCTTTAGACTGAGATCAAAAGCAGGACAGCAGCATGAGTGAGTGTAGGAAAAATTTAGCTGTAACTTTTTTATCAATAACTAGCTGCACCCCGTGGTTTCACTCGCGAAGTCATGAAAAAAGGTGATAATGATTACATATAAAATCTATATCCGTCTAGGTCCACAGCTTTTTCTGTACCAAATTTCACAACGATCGGTTCATCCGTTTAGTTATAAAAAGCTAACAAATAGACAGAGAGAGAAGAGAGACAGACAGGCAGTGTAACTTCGCTTTTATAATATTAAGTAAAGAAGTAAGGATTCAAAGCTATTTTGAGTGTTCAAAATAGCTTTCAACAAATAGATCTTCCAGATGATTTCATTATGTAGGTATATCAATCCCTAAGTTTTGTTACAGAATGTTACAGGATAATAATTAGAATTACTAACAAATCTAATGAGATCGACGAGCTCCATCCTCGGCCATACCGTCGCTTAACATCAGGCGAGTTGGTGGTCAATCGTAGATCTATCTTCTATAAAAAAAAAAAAAAAAACTACGGGGCCGAAAAGCTTTCGAGTAGAAACCCTTCACCGGCAAGCGCAGCTTAGAACGACCAATCACAAGGTGGGCAGATGACCTCATACAAGTGGCAGGGAAATGCTGGTAATAAGCCACTTTCAACTGGTCTTTTTGGAAATTTACGAAGGAGAGCTATGTCTAGCTGTAGACTTTTTGTGATTGAGATGATACGTCTATTTCATAATTGGTCTATTTGGTTTGCTTGAGTGTTTGTTTTTGTGCATTTACATGTCGTATTTTCCCAGTATTCTCTAGGAAATTTAATATAAGTACGAGTTCCATAATATTGGAATTTTGTAATCATCGAGGATTTTAATTATGGGGTTGCCGACCCCTCTGAAAAGGTATGTCTTTGGTTTTTATCTTGGTCTTGATCTTGGTTTTTACAATATTTCAGAGAAATTGCAGTGCTCAATTCTGAACAAGTTCATATAAAAAAGTTTATCAATCAGGGTTTAATTACTAAATTTTAACTACGTGAGTATTTTAAATTTAAAGTACGTGAAAATCACGTTTAAAGATTATGTTACATACAGGTAAAGATATTAAAAGCGTGTTAGAAACTGAAACAACAGACATCAGCCATTATTGGCAATTTCATCTATAACCATACTCTCGAACAAAATAATCATTTACTTAATTGGTACTGGTTACTAAGTTACTGAAGCATTAAAAAAACATATTTGTTCATAAAACTGAGATTGGACACTTTGAAGCTATAGGTATGTCAATATACTCGTAGCTTCAAGATGGTCTCAATTTCCTACACTAAAAGTATTATGTAAATCGGTTAATAAATAGAATTAAAGTTATATAAACAAGAACTTAGACCACAGCAGCCGTTGTCAAGCGCAATCCTACTACCGAATATAAAAAAACATATACTCCTCCTTCTTTAACTCGGTTAAAACATAAAATATTTTATTAAATCCCGTTCTTTCAGTTTAAGACGAATAATGATTGCAATATTTCCAGTAAACTGAAACACATAGTGAAGGTTTTCCGAATCAAAGTTGGCATACAAAGGCACTGAGCGAAGTCATACCCTTTCCATCCACTTCACAATACTCAAACAACAATCATAACGTACGAGTCACTAAGCGAGAAGCGAGTGTTAAACGAGAAGCGAGGGTTAAGCGAGAAGCGAGTGTTTAAGCACGACTTTGATGTTATGGTCCCAGCTTCCTTATCACATGAGCTCACTCATCTCATGACGAGAAATTTATTTCCACGCTTGAGATATCTCGTTACGTTTCGTGTATTTGACATGTAACATGTTTATCATTAAGGTTTACTTTTCTAATGGGAAACATGAGTGAAATTTTCTCGTTTTTCACTTTTTATCTTCACGGGTATTTATCAAATATATTGTCGAGCGAAACTATTTTTTTTTAATTCTTTTTTATCAATCATTGTATTCATTCTAGAAAGCGAATTTTGTTAGCCTAATTAATTTTAAAGTTTGCGTGTAAGTGTGTGTGTTTGTTACTCCTTTACTCTACAACGAATTAATACGATAAAGACTACTGTTTTTTATTTATTTAACAAATTATGGTATTATGGTCAATACAAAAAAAAAACCAAGGTAAAGTAAAAGTATTAAAAGGAGAAATAAAAAATCTAAAAACCACATTTAGAACCCAAGTAAGGTCTTTTAGAGTAGTTTTATTTTATTTTTATTTTACATTTGTTAAATTTTTGTTGTGAATAAATACCTAGTGTCCAGTAAGCTCCAGTTACGTCTAATTTAAATTATTTTAGAGTAGTATTACTTCAAACATAAGACTTTAAAAAGAACCAATTTTTTAACGTAAAACCTTACAGTACAACGTTCTCTCAAAGCCTTATCAGAGTAAGTACATAACATAAATCAAGAGCTCAAAGTAAATCCGCTCGGTTAATACATTTGGTATCTTTACGATGCTTTCGTAATATCAAATTCACACCTATTTCAACGTGCTTACGATTTTACTGGCAGCACAAACACCGTTCTACAAGATCTGTAGAAATTGGATCTTTCCAACATTCTCTGCCATTTTAACCGACTTTCAAAAAAAGGAGGTTTTCAATTCGACTGTGTGTAATATTTTTTTGAGGTTCCGTTGTAAACAAGGAACACATACATACATAGCGCGTGGTACGACATGCACTTGGCCATTTATTTTATACTATAATTAGTGAGATATACCGATAAATACGATAAACAGGCATTAAAAACAAATCTCGCGAACTAGTCTCCTTTTCAACCGACTTCAAAAAAAGGAGGAGATTCTCAATTCGACTGTATATATATATATATATATATATATATTGTTTTTATGATTGTTACCTCAGAACTTTCAACTGTGAGAACCGATTTTCTTGATTCTTTTTTATTTGAAAGCTGGTGCTTTTCGTGTTATTTCAATTTGGTTCAGTTCTGACAATGGCATCCATGAGAAGTCGGTCGCTTCAGTTCTTTAAACTATAAATATAGATTGTAGTATTAGGTATATAACCCTATCTCAAGCGTATCTCGACACGGCTTTTTCAGTGGATAAGCTCCAAGCATTATGTCGAAAGAGGACAAAAAGGTTTTGGACGAAGAAAACATTACTCGTGCGCTTTCTAAATTACGACACGACACACAAATGAACATTACCAATTACTGTGTGCACTAAAAATGTCACATAAAACGAGCCTGGTTTATTATCGGGTTAAATCTTTGACCGCAATTGTATATTTGTTAGGACTGGACAGGCTCGCTCATACAAATTACACTTCTTTGGCAAGCCAGTTTCGTTTGCTACGTATAAGTGCCCAATAACTGTTTCTTTCAATACAATAAGAGAAAACTTTTTATCACTAAATATTGACTTCGATGGTTATTTTTTATATAGTTGGTACCATAATTGAAAAAAAATCAAAAATATTTTGATTTTTTGACTTGGAAGCAAAAACTAAAAAGGAAAAACAAAGCATAGCCCTATATGTTTTCAATCAGATAAAAAGAATCATCAATATCGGATACTTCTTTCATTTTCCTAATGCAAACCGCTCGAGAACGAAACCACATCACCATCATTGTATTGAAATCTGTGTATCTTCAAATCTACAATGAAAATACCTAAGTACCTTTTGGATCTACGAGCTCCTCCTTCGGCCACAGCTTAGTTTTCTGTTAAGTAATGCAAGTTTACGAGTAGTAATCAGTTTTTAACAGCCGCCCCAAAAAGAGAAGCGTTATAAGTTTGACGTATGTATCTATCTGTGTGACCGATTTTAATATTGATTTGATTTTTATATGAAAGAAAACTTCATCGACAGTGTTCTTAGTTAAGTTTAATCAAAATCGGCTTAGCCATTTTTGTCGTGAATTTTTGAGTTTTCTAAATTTCCGGTCTGTCCATCCGGCAAGGGCGCAGTAAACCTGGCGAACGGAGCAATGGCGCAAGAACGTTGGGGAAGTGGGGCGCATCCTGTCCAATATTATTTTCTCCTCCTCTCTTTGCTTCAATGGCAGGCTACATGATGAACTTGAACAGTAATTATTTTCTCGGTCAATGCTGATCAAGAATCGTGTCGCGGCCTTTTTCCACTTTATTTTGAGCAGATTCAAAATCAGAATTGCAATAAAATTATTGCCAATCCATAGTATTACAAAGTTGGTATAAACAAACAAGCACTAGTATCGTATGGACCCTGTCAGGCGCAGCAACATAGAAGAGAGGAGGACCGCTATTATGTACAAAGAATCAGCGATAATACAATTCGGAAAGTATTTTTTTATCTAATCACTAATCAATTATGTCAAATTTAAAATGTAACAATAGGTACATATAAGAGTTTTTTTTTTTGGCGGGAACGTCATCGAAACATGTTGTTGCTTTGTTTTATTTTCATAGACTTGTGTTATTTTGAATATTAATGCGATAAAAATTGTGGTGTTTTATTCATTAAGTGTTCGATCAAGTACATGAGTGTGGGCAAGTGAAATGAAGCAGTGAAACGTGTCATTTTACGTTGTCGACAAAACTCCATAGACGCTTCTAGTAAAGTCGTCACCACTTTACTGAAGTAGGACTCGACTTTGAAAATGACTGTTTACGTGACTAGAACATTTCCAACTTGTTTTTATTCAAGAAACTTGAAAAAATATTAATACTTGACACTGGCAAATGCTTTAATGCGGGTCCAATACAAAAAAAGAAGAAGAAGATACATATAAATTCTATGTCAAAATTAAATAACAAAGTCAAATAAATACTTTTAAATAACAAATTCATTATACTTATGTGAAAATTCTATATATATGTAGGTATTCAATATATGTCATTATTTAAATTATTTTCCTTCATGTATTCGTCGATATTGTATTTATTGTATGATGAGTGTATTCATTGATTTCAATTAGAAGCTTTTTCAGTTTTTTACAAAATATTGCATTATTTCATTTTCTTCTTCAACTGACTGTTTGAAAAATGTAATTTTGAGCTTTAAAAAAATGTTATTTAAAATGAAAAAAAGTTGGAAAGAGGTTGAATGAAAAAAGTACCTCGAGATGCATACAGGAATGAATTTATGGCCAAGAAATCAATCACAATCGACAAAATAAACTCAACTAAAAAAATAAAAAATATAGCAAATAACCCTAACGCAGGTAGGGGCACCCGCGATATTTCTAAGGATGGGAGGAAAATTAGTACGTGCATATATTTTTTAACATTTTTCTTAGGTTTGGGAAAGATATATTTTATTAACTTTCAAGTTCAAATTCAAAGTCATTTATTGGCATTATTTTAAAGGGATAATGGGTTTAATTATTTATACAGAATACAAATTTATTCTTATTGATACACGAATTTATTTTTCTTGGGAAAATGGGGAAGTAAAAAAATAAATATTTTACAAACATGTCTGTATGGACTTTGATCCATTTGTGACAATTTCAACCTAATATAAAATTTACCCATTTTATAAATCATATTTTGATACTAACAATATTTTTCAGTACCCATATTATATTTCGATATCTCAAAAATTGTGTTTTTCTCTCAGTCAGTCCTTATATAAATAAAAGAGATCGAATTTACATCCGACGGGTTGCAAATAGCCCTCAACCGATACAAGTCTAAATAAAATGGTTTTATAAACATGCTACGTCAGCATCAATGACAGTTTCAAAGTGAGAAAAGCGAGTGCTGTTCAGTCTAATAACTAGGGGTTGACAAAGATTGTTTTTTTTTGGCATGAGATATCTAACAATGCCTAGGCGAAGGTAAAAATAGCAAAAACAAATTAAAAATAAATGAATAAAATAAAAATAAATATTGATGGCCATTACACACAACTGAACACCTTTTTTTAAACTATCACGGTCATTCCTTAATATCCCGTATTAATTCATATCCCGTTAATAATAATAGTGCTTCAACTAAACACCATCTAGCCCAAACTAAGTAACACTTGTACTATGGAAACTAGATGGCTGTTTGCGAATACTTATATACTTACTTTAAAAAAAAACAAATTCATATTTATATTTTTACGACCCTCTTTTACAATTTTTTGAGACAGCATTCTCGGTAATGTTTAAAATGTGATTGAGCATTAGTGTGTCTCGCTGTGTTCAGCGGACTCGGTATCAATCCAACTATGAATCCGCGTCTCTCGTTTTCCTCTACTTGAAACCCACGCCATCCCGTCCGTGCATCCGTTGCGCATGCTCTTTTGTACACGTTTTCTACGAAACGTTGTAATAAAACTTAATTTATATTTATTCTAAAATTTTCCGTCCAGTATTACGATACGTACGAGTATGTGACCTTGAGTCCCTAATGCGAATTACAACTATGACTCTTAAGTTCAGAAAAACTAAACTAGGTGTCTAATTGGTACCTAAAAGTGTTTCGAATACAATATTTATATTTATAAGTTTGTGATCATAGCACTATTAGAGTGTGCCGCTAAATAATGAGCCGAAACATCAACAACTCAAAACAAATCAAGTGCGCGGCAAATATCACGTTTCTGAATTATCGTTCACCATTAGTGATAATAGTCAGTAATCACATTTCATACTTAACTTTATTTACTTTATTTTTTTTGGTATTATTAACTGGTACTGGTATTTGTATACAGGGTTAAATTTAATTAATTTTATACCTCAACAAATTATGATTTTCACGATCTTTGCGTGAAAATGTCTTTAGAAAATGACATATGACTTTGGAGATTTATACACCTCATAAACAAAAATACTGTTGAAATTATAAAAAAATACCTGCAAAAACTTTTAGAAAGCTTAATATTAAAAAGAAGAAAACAGTGAAAACTAAAAATATTGTGGGAAAACGAAAGTTTTTAAATTGAATTTATCTAGGCACCTAATAAAATGTATAAAACGAAAATATTTCGATATAACGAAAGTTTCATAACCTCTGACCTCAAAGACTTTTTTGTTAGAACTGGACAGGGTTTATTCAAACAAATGACTACAAATTTGAAACACCACAGACAGTATTTGATTGCGACCAGCGAATTAATTTGACGTACGTTTCAAATCGCTGCTTCGGAAGTCCGGATGTCACAGCAATTGCTTGCATGTCATTGTGTTAAATTTATGTTTGACTACCAACCCAATAACGCCTTTGATGGTAAACGACGATACGGTCGAAAATTAATAATAACTCTAGTGTCAAAAATTCTATGATTGTAGATCTCGTGAAACAAAGAAAGCGCCAGTCAAGAATGTGGACCAAAATCCTTGAGTACGGACATTTACGAGTAGTATTTTATTTGAGATAAATAAAATAAATAAATAAATATTTGTGGACATTTCACACAACGCCATCTAGCCCAAACTAAGCAAAGCTTGTACTATGGAACTAGATGGCTGATAGAATACATATATACTTTTTTTTTTGTAAATATATACATATGATACATAGAAACACCCAGACACAGAACAAACATCCATGCTCATCACACAAATGTTTGCCCTGGGTGGGGATCGAACCCACGACCTTTCAGTTCAGCAGGTAGACGCAAACACACTACCAACTGAGCCACAAGGCCAGTCAAATATTCATTATGAAATGAATATCATAATGAATTTCGTAATGACAGCTACCAATATGTAAATAAAGCTCAGTGCCCACAACACAAACAGTCAAGATTAAAGTTAAACTAAGTTCAAAACAAAATTATTTCGTATAAACTGCCGTAAGTAAGAAAATTATCTACCATCAAACTTTTTTCACTGTTCGTTACTATCCTAAAATGAAGGTAGCGTCGGGTAAAGCCCTTGGCATTTCAACGTAACATTTACAGACTTCGTGTTATTCAGAAATGTTACTAAAAACGGAACCAAATGAGCAAAAACTCGGAAAATAAAGAACGTGGAAATATTGGAAGGCTTCAAAAGGTAAGGACTATACTAAATGAAAAGTATATTCACGGTAATGGGCTATATTCAGGCCACTGGTTCGTGGGTGGAAATCTTACGGTTATACATGTTTTAAAAGATGTTATGATATGGAAACTTTTTTAGATTGCGTACGTCAAAAAGGTCGCTTCTTTATTCGTCTTTTTTACTCATCTACCGAAGAAGGAGAGTAATATTATTCGGATGTTTTTTTACTTAATTTATATAGTATGTATGTTTCTGAATCATAATGTTGAACTCAAATTATCGTCTAGTTACCTCCCGTACGTAGCGCGTATATATATTCAAAAATGAATTCTATTTTTTTTTTCATTATGGTATGGTATAGTTTGTTTTTGTTTTAAGAAGTTGAGCTACATAGACTCTTAGGTTTTTACTTTTTATACATATACTAAGTTTTTTTATACTTTGAACAATTTCACAAGAGTAATATATTATGACGAATAAATAAAAAGGAACACATATTGTTTGCTTATAAAATAATAAGCTTGCCCTTGACCAATAATTTGTGATGTTAGGTTAAGTTGTGGTCTACAATGGAGCACGCTTTTCTAAAAGAAACCTATTAAATTGTTCACAAAATAGGTAACATAACATATCTACTTGTTGATACGAAGACATTATGGCGAACCAATGTATTTCATCTATCTCCACTGTATGATTAGCAAAATGAAAGAATTTGCTGAAAAATAATATAATTTTGTTAATAGTTTCCATTCGTAATTAATAACGTTATAATTTTTTAAGTTTGGAATGGATTGTACCCTGAAAATCTATATAGTGACGATAGAAATCGGTTAATAACAAAAAAAAAAAATCATGACGATAAACGTAGAGTATATTATTTTTAACATTTTTGTTTCGCACTCTATAGGCATGGAACTCCTTGCCTCAATTTGTTTCGAATAACAATCTTAGAATTTTCAAGGCTAGATTGAATAAAAATCTTCTAAATCAACGTGCTCCATCCTCGGCCACAGCAGTCCTTACCATCAGACGATTTGGTGGTCAAAAGTAGATTTATTTAATAAAAAACAACCGGCGAAAATATTTCAGAATGGAGAAACTTTCTCGAAGTTGATTATTTTACGTAGATATAAATAGATATTTGACACTTAGGTTTAAGAGCCCAACGCTAATATCTGGTCTTATTAACATCATATATTATGAGAAGCCGTACATTTCCGACCAGGTTTAAGAGCCCAATGCCAATATCTGGTCTTATTAACATCATACATTATGAGAAGCCGTAAATTTCCGACCACTACGGCCGTAAAATATACCCATCCTGAAACTTAACTGCTATAACATTATTAACTACTCCACTACGTCTATAACAAACTTATTAACTTACTCTACCCTTACCTTGTGTGGGAAAAATCGATATCAATTAGGTGTTCGTTGTCGCTAGTAAACTTCTAATCGATGCTACATTAGATATGTACGAATAAGTTATTTACACTAACCACTACAATATTTGTCTACGAGTTTTTTTTTCTCCAAAAGTTTGGTCCTCACACCGCTCACACTTATATATACAATTATAGTTTTGATCGGATATGAATAGTGATATCAAGGGTTGCTATTAAGTCACAGGTTTGGCCCGAAAGGTAAGTACAGTTGGTCTAGGTTTGGTTAAATATTTGGGTTATGGTACACTCATACACGGAACTATGGACATAAATAAACTTTCAATAGGTAAATTCACTTTATCGAATCATGCACATAATTAAAAGTAAAAGTTTGCCCATCTAAGGGGCGTCGTTTTGCGTCCGAGTCACCACGCAATAGTTTGTGCGAAATAAATTGTGATACTTCCAAAAGAAATTCGCAATTACATATTCCGCGACAAGTTATTGGCGGCGGAGTGACACAACCACTCGCCTTGCCGCCTCGACGCGGACTGGAGACGCTGAAGGGTTTTCCAACACTTCAGACCGCTGAAGCGTGATTGAAAAAGCTCGCAGTGTTTTCGAATATTCCATATGAGCGATAGAGATGGATGTAATTTTCTTATTGCGGTTTTGATTGTCTTTCAGGAAATGTGAAGGTGTCGGTATCAAAATAAACTTGCATTGAACCGTCTGGTCTTCTAAGTACAGACAAATGCACTTTTGAAAGATCTTCAAACCATTTCCTGTGTTAAATTATCTTATACAGCCGTCTTTACGTACTATGACTCATTTACCTATTGAAACTAGCGTTATGGCGGGTCTAATAGAATTACTGACATAATCCTGTTTCACATAATATGATTCTATTTGTGTCTGTGTGTTGTGTAATTGGATTTATCTATTTAATAATATCTATGTAGGTTAAGCTTGATCTGCAGGATTAGCAGGAACGTAGACAAATAGTCTTTCCACCGTTTTATTCACCTTTCAGTGGATATAAAGTATGCTGACAACTGATACAAAAACGTGGGTTAAAACGGTTTGTCTACCTTCCATGCTAGATCAGCAGTATGAGATACAACTAAAGGTATATTACGAGTAGCTATAGGTATTTTTATATATCAAATCAATAAACAAACAGAAATGTAAATAGCTATATTATAAATTAAGTTACAAATTTACAGTAAAATAAGTAAGCAGAATAAAATATATTTATCATTTGAATTACTTGTTAAGTCATTCATAATAATACTTAGTACATTAAAATGAAAATGAAAATTTGAATTCATCAACATTACAATAACCTGAAGACGAATGATGGCTACACTTCATCATCATTATCAACATCACTGTGTTTCAGTATTTTACGCCGCTGGCGCATTACATAACTCATGATTGTTATAAGATTCTCAGATAAAAACCCCAACATCAATAAAAAGTTCTCCAATCTAACATCCAACAAAATACTGACGAGTTTCACCCAAACATACTGTTTCCAATTACCGTGCGACGTGGCCGTGCTTATATTTATTCTAACGCTAATCCAAATCCTAAAAAAACCGGACAAGAGCGAGTCAGACTCGCCCGCCGAGGGTACCGTACAAACTAGTAGATAAAAGGTGGAAATTATATATTTTTTTAATATTTTCCTTCATAAATCGAAAAATATACATCGTAAAAATATTTAAAACTCTGTTTTACCTTGTGCTAATTAAGCTCTTTCATATAATATCCCACATGATACGGTTAAAGCACTTTAAAATTTCGGTGGGCGAGTTCTGACTCGCACTTGTCTGGTTTATTATGTGTTGAGCGATTACTTCGACAATTTATAAATAGATATTTATGTTTATTTTTTGGTAGCTCATACTTCAAATAAATTAATCTCGTGGTCTATAAATAAATTAATGCATTTTAAATGCAAAGATAACTAGAAAATATGTCACCCAAGTAAACGAATTGCGTATATTGAAGTCGGTTTTTTTTTTTCAATTTTTAAACTATAATTTTTAACCCAAAAACTGTATGGTTAAATAGAGTAATGGTGCCTTGAGTATAGTCCTCAATATTCAGATATACTTAACTCAAATAAAAAAAGAAAACGTTTAAGTATGAAAAAACTCACAGAAGCAGTTAACTATTCCTTTGTCTTCATCCTGAATATAGTCCTCAATATTCAGATATAACTCAAATAAAAAAAAGAAAACGTTTAAGTACGAAAAAACTCACAGAAGCAGTTAACTATTCCTTTGTCTTCATCCAATAGTAATTTATTCAACAAAGTCAAAGAGTGAGAAGCGAAGTTTCCACTCGAGAGAAATTGTCGCCAATTGTTCATAATTTATAGGTCGACGACGTCGGCGCCTCATTTATAAGTTATTAAACCGTTCACGATGTTATACAGACATTATGAGCTGAGGACAGCCAGGTGTGTGCTGATGGTACTTTGATGTTACCTCTTCAATATCATATTATCGTTAATAAATGAGATAATGACCAAAAATCCTCCATACACGCTTCTATTATTAATGTTTATAACATGCCAAAATTGTTTTTTACTTATACATTAGAGATCTACGATTAACCACCAACTCGCCTGATGTTAAGCGACAGTATGGCCGAGGATGGAGCTCGTCGATCTAGAAGATATTAATTAAACATTTCAAAAAGTCGCGCAATGAGCTATGAAGATGACTATGGTCGGGGTTTCTCTGCGAGATCGAATCAAAATGAGATTCGTAGACGTATGAAAGTTAGTGGCATAGTGCAGTTTATTAGTAAGTTGAAGTAGTAGTGGGCAGGGCACATATCACGTTGATGGCTGATGGAGGATGGAGTTGATGGCTGATGGAGGATGGAGCCGAAAAGTTCTACGAGTGGAGACTACGGGCAAGTACGGCGTTGGAAGACCAGCCGCAAGATGGGCAAACTTCATGCAAATGGCAGGAAGACGCTGCAATGGATGCATGCCGCTTTCAAGAGATATTTTTGAAAATCCATGGGGGACATAGGATCTCCCCATGGATTTTCTAACAGTCGACATAGACTGAAACAATAATGATTATAATGATCAAAAAATCAAAATTATTTTTTATGAATAATATATACTTCTTGTGATGTTCGGTACCCAGAAAGTTGTTGTTTTTGCCCGGCTGTAGCGGCTGGAGTAAGGAAGCTCTAAACCGAGAAAAATGGAAAGAGGGTGGACAGTTTGCCCTGCAGTGGGACAGTAATGGCTGAGAAAAAAAAATAAAAAATATTCTTCTATAAAAATAACTGTTAAACTAAAGAAGTTCTTACGTAATTTTTTTTCAGTTGATTGATATTAATGACAAAATATTTACGATAGTGTTTTTAATGAAGTATACTCATTAGCATTTCTATATCTTAACGTAGCGAGATTCCAAGAAGACGTCGTGATTAGATCTTGAATAAAGCAACCAACCATAATTATCTTGTTTCTCTTAGATACAGTCTCTACACGCGATTTTTACGCTTCATGTGGGTTACAGAAGTGCACTAGAGGGCATTTTTATTCATAAAAAGGCTTGTGCTTGACCGCTGCTACGCCTGATAATATGCGACCTTTGCGGTCTACGAGGGAACTTAATGGCCTAAAACAAACTGATTCACTCGAGATTTAAAAACCCAACTATTACGAATATACATAAAACTTATATGTTTTACGCATACTTTCTCACAAGAAACTTATATTCAACAGCGCATCAAGCATAACGAAATCGTAAGTTAGACTGCAAAAACTGCTTTTCTGCATTCGGGTGTTTTGTTTTTCTTTTAATATAGATACTTGTTATATTTTCATCTGACGTATTTTACTGTTATCTTATTGATTGATATTGATATATTGATTGATAATTTTATACAAAAAACTACCTGTCACATTAGTATTAACATAAATAAAATATCGGCCAAGTGCGAGTCGGACTCGCGCACGAAGGGTTCCGTTCTATTATCTATAACAGCAAAAAAATCACGTTTGTTTTATGGGAGACCCCCTTAAATTTTAAATTAATTATTTATTTTTAAAGTGAAATATAACTCAATATTCAGTGAATATTTCAAGCGTCTATCTGTTACCGTTATCAATATCGAGCAAAAACGAGCAAAACGTTTATTGTATACGAGCCCTTTAAATATTTATTTTATTCTATTTTTTTGTATATAGAGGCAACAGAAATATATCATCTGTGAAAATTTCAACTCTCTAACTATCACGGTTCATGAGATACAACCTGGTGACAGACGGACGGACGAACGGACGGACGGACAGACAGCGGAGTCTCAGTAATGGGGTCCCGTTTTTACCCTTTGGGTACGGAACCCTAAAAAGAATTGTGAACAATTATTTTGTGTGATGTGAATGTTAACAATCATTATTGAATAATTATTAAGCATTAAATAATGTCTTAAACATCGCATTAAAAAGAAATACCAAAATTACAAATAAAAAAAAATATTGTCACAACAATATGTCAGAAAAAAAACGTTATAATCAATGTCAAGAGAAAAAATGAAATATAATACTCATAGATACATAAAGAGGAGGTAGTTATTCTATCTTCGAAATGAACTCCTCGACAGTATAAGACGCCATTTCAGTTAAAAATACTTGTATTTTTTAAATCTAACAACAACTTTAGTAGCTTGATAACTTAGCGCGTGGGTTTGGGTAAGGCGTTGAACAGCTGCTATATACCAAACACCCACGTACACTTTTTTGATTTGGTGAGGCAATGCCTCGGAGTGATCAGTTTCAATGTATCTCAGCGAGTATGCTTCTCAAATAATTTTAGCATAAAATGCGCGCAGTTTACATCTGTAATTATTTGGACGTTTGGATTTATTCTTTGACATTTAAAATACTGATAATATACAAAATGTTGATGGACTCAAATAAATGAATAAACCTCGGCCACAGTTAGGATGTCAGCGCGTAGGTGAAGGTGGGAGCGAAATATGTAACAAAAGAAACGGCTGCCGTGGGCGCCGTTACCGCGCCCATCGTGAACTGTGGTGGGCGCGATAAGCGAAAATACAAAGTCAATACAAAAACATGCAGTAAATTCAAACGTTACTATTCGTTCGTTATGGCTCACTGACGAGCCTAGCTAGATATGTACGCACTACTGGCTAAGCCTAGTTGCTATAGCAACGTGCGATGCACTGAGCCAATAGGGGTGCTTCCCCCTCCACGGATATGGATACCTCGCGTTCACTTTAGATGAATCGTTTGAACGCAATAACGTATCTAAGAATCACAAAGTTATATCAATTTAATTTTAAGGCACAGTGTTAATACCGTCACAGATTAGCATTTATAGTATTACTACAGTAGGTATAATGTTAGTATTAGTAAAAAAATTAACACATTAAGTAGAAAGATTCGTGAAAAACGACGACAGTGGAAAAAGTGCCTTAGAAATCTTTTAAAATTTAACTTCAATTTGTAACTCTTGATTGAGGGCGCGGACTAAGTTAACTAGCCCGAAATTACCTTCATTTTATTAATTTCTCGTTATTTTCCCAACTAAATAAGATAATAACAATTAGTTGAAAGTTTGAAAAATAAAAAGATAAATCGAGATACTTTAATTCGTAATTGTTTTATTTCTTGCATTAGGCACTATAAGTAAGGCAAAAGTGAAAAGAGCACCACATAGTTATAATTATCATCTGTGAAAATAATGCGTGTTAAAATGGAAACTTGTAGACGTTTTGGCTGTCATTATGATAATGTTAACAAAATAATATAATTAAACCATAAACCTGGTATGAAGCCGATACATTTAAAAGTATAGGTATTTTGAAATCTTGAGACCTTTGGACCTTTATATTTGAAAAAATGGTACACGAGGATACCAAAATAGAAATACCAAAATTAAATTACCATAACTTCAATAGATCATTGAAATGACTGGCCTTGTGGCTCAGTTGGCAGTATGTCTGCTTACCGAGCTGTAGATCATGGGTTCGATCCCCACCCAGGACAAACATTTGTGTGATAAGCATGGATGTTTGTTCTGTGTCTGGGTGTTTCTATGTATTATATTATGTATATATACCTACCAAAAAAAAGTATATATGTTTTCTATCAGCCATCTAGTTCCATAGTACAAGCTTTACTTAGTTTGGGCTAGATGGTGTTGTGTGAAATATCCACTTTGTTTTTTTAATTTGACTAGAAATCGGTCATCAAATTAATAAAATCTCAACCGCAGTACAGTCTTACTTCTGAACATCTTATGCGTTAATAGAGCGCGTATTGCTTAAAATAAAACTATTTTCTCGTAAATAAAGTAAAGTAAACGATACGATGTCTGATACGTAAAATTTATTGCGATAGACCCGTTAAACTTCTAATTAAAGTACTTTTTAAGGTACCTTATTTACCTTATACTGATAACCGGATTCTACGTACATATAACGTCACATTTTACCTTATTAAACAAACGAACACATAATAATACGTAGGCATATATGTAGTATGTATATTTTACAGTGTTCTACCATCTTATCAGCATCCTCGGCGAAATGACAAAACTTTATATGTTTACTGATGACTTTCAGTTTCGTTCGAAAATGCTACGGTGGCTCCACTGCTCATTTGCATGGATGTGTTGGTAACACTGTAGATGGAATGTTTTGGAAAACTGCGTGGCTCTCGCCGCACTGGCCATTATCCTGAATAATTAGACTTGTTGCCAACGAGCACTGCCCGTGGGGAAATCACAGACATATTCGTGACTCGGACCTGCAGTCCGCCCGAGCGGTACATTCGGTTAGGTCACCTCTACTGACCCGATAAAGCTGCATAGGTAAGTAACTCAATTGTGAAACTATTTTAATTCAAGCTAATTGTAGAATTAAAAACATCAAATCAATAGGCACCCCACTTCCTATTGACAGCAGAGAGAATGTGTATACCATTAGCGCTGAACCTCTGCTATCAAAAACATTCCTCTTCCACCAACCTTCCAAACTTCTTTTCCTAAAAAAATTAAAAAAATAGGATATTTTGTTCTCCAACTTATATACCCTTACTGCTCAGTTGGTATAGTACCTATGTCTCACATGTTGTAAGTCGTGGGTTCAATCCCCACCCATGACAAGTATTTGTTGATGAACATGGATATTTTTTCTGTGTCTGGGTATATCTACGTTCCATAAAAATGTATTGACAAAAAAAGTATGTGTTAGTCAATGACTTTCTAATCACTTTATCAAAGATATTAATATTCTATCACCTATAATTTGCAGAATACTAATCTTTGATTCTATATGCTTAGTTTGGGGCTCGATAGTGTTGTGTGAAAATTTCCACCAATATTTATAATAATAAATGGCCAAGTGCGTGTCGTTGCATGCGCAATGTAGGGTTCCGTAGTTACATATCATTATTTTATGTGACTTTAAAACAGGGTATCTTGTTTGATACTACGAACATATTATTTAAATGAAATATTCATTTCTGACTTGTCTAAGTAATTATTTTAAGCTAATGGACTAGAACTCGATAACTTGTAAAGCTTTAGCCCTTATAGTTTTCATTTTAATTTCATCATATATTCTCCTAGCATGAATTTTTGAAAAATAGGCAGAACACAATACCAATGAAAAATGTAGCTGTCAATTTTAAGTAAGTTATTTTTAATAATCATGATAAAATTCTATTCAGACGAATTTGTGACGTCATCACGACTTTTTCTTTGAAAAATATACTAAATAAATACTGAATTAATAAAGAAATATTGAAATTAGTTTTTTTTTTAATGAATCACAATCTACTAAATACAAAAAAAATGCTAAAAAATCTTTACATACCCCATTCTATCAATCAATAAAAAAGCCTGGCTTATATAATATTGCAATTAGTTCTTTATTTAGGTAGATAGGAATACATCAATTAGCAACGGTTCAACGAACGTTAATTAAACGTAATTGCTTGATATATAATCTATGGTGGCTAAATTGCTCGTTTTATCAAAGATAAACAACTTGTGTGCAACAGAACTGAAGCTTTTACCAAAACGGGCCAGAGGTTAGACAAGTGGCTTTAAATTGCTGTATAATTTTATTATATATCACAAAATCAATAGTTCATCTTCTGATGAATCTTCGAAACTCATGGCGACTGTAGTGGTACATTGTAGACCATCCTACAGCTGGTATCGCAACCACACGCTCGAATTCAGAATGCAAGCGCCGAACGCTTGAACGTAGGACCACTTTTTAACTGTCTTCAAAAAGGAGAAGGTTCTCAATTCTGTTTTTTTTTTTGTTATATTAGCTACCTCATTACAACTTTTT
The DNA here is from genome assembly GCA_947563715.1 of Lycia hirtaria. NCBI lineage: Eukaryota > Metazoa > Arthropoda > Insecta > Lepidoptera > Geometridae > Lycia > Lycia hirtaria. The sequence continues at coordinate 40,201,875 of OX387377.1, read as the reverse complement.
ATTTTATTTAAAAGGATATACTCTCAGATTGGTCCTATAAAATTTTAATCGAAATTTATCTAGTAGTTTATTTAGTTTTTAAAATAAAATAGCGCATTTTGAAGTCGGTTATATTAGATTTATAAACCATAATAATTGTCTGAACATTCCTTTAGGATTCCGCACACCCAACTAAGATATAGATGAGACTTAGAATCGAATAAGGCACCTACTAATTTTAAAAGTGTATGTCATGGTAAAGCTTAGTAACTGTTTACTTTTACATGACGTAAATTTGGCATACCTATACAAGTAAACAATGTAGAGCGGTTTGTCGAAGGCGTCAGTACTACGCAGCTATTTTATGTATTGTATAAGTATATATTTTGTTGAATATTTAGCAAAATCGAAGAAATCACTGTGAATATTATATATGAAATTAGTACTTAGGTACTTAGTACCTAAGTAGTAGTACTAAGTACTACCTAAGTAGTACTTAGGTAGTACTTGGTAATTTTTGCCCATTATGAAGCAGAGAGATTTTTTGGCAGAAATTACGACTCACGGAAAGCGTCTGGCGATATTAATTATTGATTTATAATAATAATCCCTAAACATACCTAAAAATCTACCGTTACTAAATAAGTAAAGTTAGCTATAATTTTTTTACACCTTTGGTGGTTGATGACTTTTAAATTGGTCCACAAGTTAACGAGTATATGAACCTTCTTAGTCTGTATAAGTACTACTCAGTCAGATGCATTTCATTTGTTACTAAATAAGTAATGTCTGGTAGATCTGGCTTCTTGGACCATAAGGTTGTGACCGAGTGATGGCCAAGACAAGGGAAGCGGTGCGTAGGCCGCCCGGCTGCAAAATGGGTGGACGATAATGTATCTATGGCGGGTCAAACATGGACTCGATGGTCACAAAAATGAGAGAGATGGCACGATAAGAAAGAGGCCAGCGGTGTTATAGAGAAGATTGTGGGTGATGATAACCCTGAAACTATAAAACTGGAAAATGTTATGCACTTATATTAATAAATATAGACCTTACCTACATTATTAAAACATATTAGGAGGGACACAAAGAAACCATAAAAGTCTCATGTTGTATTATGAAACGCTAAATATAGCCTTAAGTCGAAAGATATTTATTCAATTCCACAATTGGGTTGTGACGTATTAGTTTGAATAAAATACAGCACTATAAGAAAACAATGTCGTGTTCATAAAATGTAAACCGTTCAAATAATAAATATGCTTGAGTTTGCATTTTACAAACATGTGACCCAAATTCGGGGATGATTTTCACTTTAGTTTTGTTTTGTCGGCACAAAAAATAAGATATAATACGATAGGTACATTGTTTTTAACCACCGAAAAAAGTTAGGGGTTTATAAGATTGTGTGTATCCGTGTATCTGTGTATCTATGTCTGGCTGGGGCATCGTAGTTCTTTAACGAATGAACTGATTTTTATTTACTTTGTTATTGTTTGAAAATTAAATAAAAATTAGTAAATATAGTGAAAGAATGTTAGCGATTACAAAACAAAACAACGACCTGATATTCACCTAACCTTTTTTCCCCACGTTATAGCCTTGGCAGCGTGGTTATGTGGGCGTTTTGCCTAGTAAACTAGTGTACCGGCTTACCCACTAAACCTCTGGGATGTTTCATCTCGGCACCTATGTGCCGGACCAATGGGAATGTTAAGACTCATCCACAGACTCAGCGGATATATACCTACTGTAAACCTGACTTGGCGTCATACTCAAATCGACTCAGAATTTCTATTGGCGATACGTCAGTAGTACCAATGATTAGTATCAATGGTACTACTAACACAACTTACGTCACTACCCAATCCACCATCAACGGTATTAGCAAGTTATTGTTTTATTTCACTCAATTAAACAATATCCCCTTAATAATCAATGCGATTACAGCGCGTTAGTTTGAAAGACCGTTACCTCTGAAAAGTCTAGCATTATGGATAAAATGTCATAACTTTATTCCCATTACAATTTGGTCAATGTACCGTAAGCAATACGTATGCTATAACTCTCCGATACATATTTTACGGGCCGCCATGATACGTGACCTAAAAACCTTCTGAAAGGAAATGTCTCCAATTAAAAATTGATGGTCGTGAGCCATCGTCGAGTCGACGTTTTCGACTTGGATGTGTGAAACGTGCCTTGTGCCTTTTGTAGCTTATCTTTTATTTTAAAAATAAGTTACTTTCTTGTACGTTTGCTTATGTCACCTATTTTGTACAAAATATAGGTACTTATATTTTGACCTTTCTAATGATAAACGAAGGTAAAAAGAATTACAAAATTATTTGCTATGGTTGCTGAGACGGAATACCTACAGAGTCACAATCTTTAGAGATTGTAAGTAAAATAAAAAAAGTACTGCCAACAATACATCTTGTGAGCACAGACTCATTTGCAAAGTTATATTAACTGCATTTAAATTGTTCTATAACTTAGCTATGGACAGATGACCTCATACAAGTGGCGGGAAGACGCTGGATGCAAGCAGCTTCCAATCGGTCTTTTTGGAAATCCATGGGACCTATGTCCAGCAGTGGACTTCTTATGGCTGAGATGATGATGATGATAACTTAGCTTCCACTTATTCTAGCATTTACATAGATAGTCACATACAATGAAATTAGTAGTTTATTTCAAACTGTGACTTACATCCAGACAATCTCTTTGTCTATTTGGTCGATATTCAAAATTTTCTTTTAGAATTTAGACAGCTAATAAATACCTAGTCTCGTCTCCGTATTACATCTCCTTTTTTCTGAGAGTTCACAACGATTGGTATTATTGGACTTTAACTCGGACATGTTTATAGATAAATCTAAATCTATTGATATTCAAGCTTAAATACCAGAGTACTTTGATAGTATAGTTTCAAATTATAGTTCTCGTAGATTTGCCGTAGTAAAGTTGTCGGGAAACATGTACTTAGCGAGCGAAACTTTTTTATGTCAATGTGTACAACAGAGAATATTATTCTTATACATCTAAATCATCGTTCTACAAATTTTGCCTACTATAAATTAGTTTCCGCCAAATCAATGACTTCTGCAAATTATTCAGCGTCATGAAATGCCTTGTCCGTTTCCAATTAAGATGTAGATCAGTGTCTCACTTAAAATATCTCTGTCTATCGACAACGTTCACGTTTTCTAAGCTATAAATCAATGTATAATTTAATAATGAAATTTAAATCTGTTTACTTTTAGAGGCCTTGTTTGTTGACATTTTTAGTCAAAATTTATTTAGTAACTTAGTAGTGTCAATATTTATTTAATTTCTGTACATTCGAAACGACTCTTTCTAATTTTGATTTAACTTATACCTAGAGATTAATAAATATGCTTCTACTTGGTTTCCGTAACTTTAATGCACAAAAATATATCTAATGACAAACACAAAGTTATTTTATCGTCGACAATTTCCTACTTCTGGAATTAAATGGAGCTATAAAAGGAAGGAGTAACATTGTGGTTTACGAGGAGAATATACATCCGAACCAGTTCTGTAGCATTACTCTGAATGACGTATTGATACTGGTTTCATTACTCCAGCCTCTTATGTTTTAGTATAACTCACTTATGTTTTAGATTGACTGGCCTTGTGGCTCAGTTGGTATGTCTGCTTGCTGAGCTATAGGTCGTGGGTTCGATTCCCGCCCCGGGCAAACATTTGTGCGATGAGCATGGATGTTTGTTCTGTGTCTGGGTGTTTCTATGTATCATAATGATGTATATATTTACAAAAAAATATGTATTCTATCAGCCATCTAGTTCCGTAGTACAAGCTTTGCTTAGTTTGGGCTAGATGGTGTTGTGTGAAATGTCCACAAATATTTATATTTATTTATAGTATTAATATGGTAACTACAGCAGGCAACGTACAGAAGATTTGCAAGTTGAAGTGGCAGTGGGTAGGGAACTTATCACGCAGAACTGATGGCCGATCATGTCAAAAAGTTCTTGAGTGAAGACCACGCCCCGGCAAGCGCAGCGTAGAAAGATCGACCAGACACGATCACCACGAGATCAGACAGGACAGAAGATCTCGTATAAGCGGCAGAAAGACAAGAATAGATGCAATATTCTTCCAACTGGTCTTTTTGGAAATCCATAGGGGGCCATACGTTTAGTAGTGAAAATCTTATTATGGCTGATATGATGATGATGATAAAAATGCTAACCACAAGTTTCTCTCTAACAATAAATATTATACTTACTCTTCGCAAGTTTGCAACTTCTTGTAACAAATGTTTTTAAAGGAATTATTAGGATTTTCTCACTAAAACGTGAATAACAAATCAAAAATAATATAAATATATTAACATCAGAAAAGTCGCTCATACAGCTAGGTATTTTGTTTTTCTATATAGGTACTTCGATATTTTTAAAGTCTTTTCCCCACTTAAACTTATTATTTTTTTGCGGTTTTTACCCACCATTGACCCCCTGAGACCACCTGGGTGAACTGGGTTCAAGTCTAGTCAGGTGTGACATTTTTGAACTGTCTATGAATTTAGACTTGTACGCGTGTAACAAACAATTGACAATGCATGATCAAGCCCGAGCCCGAGTTGTCCGTATAATCGACGTTTTACCCTTCATCGCTAATGAGTGTGTCATCATAATGAATCATCCGTGTTTGTTCGACCCTCGTAACGCAAACTGTTCCTGGTAATATCACTAATTGTGGTGCAACGGTGTTTGTTCGAGAGACAATCGCCTAATGTACAAATTAAAATTGTACCTCAGAGTTTTCAGCGCTGTGTTTGTGAAATTAATAAAGGTATTAATTATTACAGGTGATTTTTTGTTTCATGGTTTTTGTTGCTGTGAAACGTGAGTTTTTTTAATCTTGGAATTTTCAAGGCTATAGAGTGAATAGATATCTTCTAAATCGACGAGCTCCATCCTCAGCCACACCGTCGCTTAACATCAGGCGAGTTGGTGGTCAATTGTAGATCTATCTTCTATAAAAAAAAAAGCAGATTTTTGGAGTAGGTAATTACCATTGGCACAGAAATCAAAGCTCTAATCATTTGGGCCACGGTTTAGAAATTTAATTTTATGATTTTGTAAATTCTTTCTTAACAATGAATATTTGATCAAAACTAAGCAATGTTTCCAAATGCTTTTAGATGTACACAATATTTAGAAAGTTCTGGTCTTACAAAAATAATTATTATTCAAATCCATTTTCTTTGACAATTACTCAATTCAATAAAAAAGGAAACGTTAAAAAAGTCTTTAACGTTTCCTTTTTTACCGTTTGCTTACTCTCATGTTAATAATATTTACTACTATCTGTCCGTACTTCGTTCACGCATTTTGCGAGAATCTATAAACCTCATTCACTAAACTTCACTTGGTAAGTTTGTTTAATTTTTAAGTAAACTTCTCTTTTATATTACCTTATTTTTGGGTTAAAATGTATGTCAAATCCTTCTATATGGTGTATTATGTAATATTATTAAAATTCAGTATTTAGGATATCACTTAGGATATTAATAAAAAAAATATACATATAAAAAAAATGTACTCTACATAGTATATGTATATGTATCCTTCTAAAAAAATTTTCAAATCCGTCCAGTAGTTTTATTAAAAAAAATGTTGTTTAGGCTTCTACGATAGCAATGCATTCTTTAAAATTTTCCAAAAGTTTTGACCAGTTACAATTTTGTTATAGAAGATAGAATAGATTTTTATTTTATATTTACGGTCTACACACCAAAAAAAACAATGACAAAATGTAAATGAACACGTTCTTAGTTCATTCATTTTTACGCATCCATTAGATTTAATTTGTTTTAGCGAAATTGTAATTATATTAAGGAATGGCAATTTGAAATTCCCTTGACATTTGCAAAAAGTCATTGTAATTCATGCTTCGTTGCAAGGGTAACAAAGGGAGTTTCCTAAATTTCTTGCCTCTGTAGAATTTACGAAAACTAAGAAATTCTACAGTTGGGAGTGTGGTATACACGGGCTAAAATCGACATTTTTACTGCAGACTACCTACTTCGAATAAGGAGGAGGTTATCAATTCGTAGCGTATTTTTTTTTACAAATAAAGCTCGTTACTTTGTAGTAGGTATCGGGCGGGTAACGGCGCCAAACCATCACAGCTGTGTGTTAGTTGTGCAGATGTCTCACTCACACAACGCCTTTCTCTTTTTCCCAGATAATTACAATCTTATTTAATCTACGCTTGATAAATACATGAACGTTAGACTCGTGAAAATACTATTACAGAATATTTAAAACAGTTTTTTTTATAACTGTGACACGTGTTTGAATAAAAGTACAAAATACTCTTGGAACCTCTACGATTTCATTGTCACCCGACTGCGGAAGGAGGGTTTTGTTTTCTTTTTAATTTCTTAGGTAATTAAAACAAAAACATTCAAACAACTAAACAAACAATTTTTTTATTAGAAATTTCAAAAAAACCCGCCAAAAAGAAACAGCTGAACTAATTTTGATGGAACGTAGCTCGTGACGAATTCACCCCTCTTTTTAGCTCGGGGGTTAAAAAGCAAACCGATGAGGAATAAAGGGTATCATCTAAAACGAATAATTCGGGGTAACATACTGTTTTCTTCTTATTCGATATTTTTTAACTATTTTTCCACGTATACATTTCTACAAACTTGCAGACAGTTCAACGTTTTGGTCAGATCAAGTGGACTATTCACAATTTGTCAAATTCTAATTTAGGATGGAAACAAATATTAAAATACACCTACTGAATCTTAAATTAACATATAGATGAATGAATTAAATTAAGAATACACATTAAGACTATTAAAAAAAACAATGTTTAAATATATATACATATATAGAAAACAAATAAAATAAAAACTTACTCAAAAAGTCCACTGGTAGTGGGAAAAGTGGCAAGAATTTTTGAATCATTGCCACGTTGGATGGCAATGCTTACTTTTTGAGCAAAGTAGGAGCCAGCATTCTGGTCACTTGTGACCTCTACCAAGCGTTTGGCTATTTCCCAATGGAAACTATATCTCCATCTCTGTCATTTCCATACAGAATGACAGAGATGGGGATACGGTTTCCGACCCGATTCCGAATTTGAATGGCTGTGAATAAGTGTACAGATCTCGTCAGATGTGTTTTTTTTTTAACCTGTCTACAAGTTTGTAGTTTATTTCTATTTTTATGAATAAATATGTGGCAATGTTTCTCTTACCACCAACACACCCAGTATTTCTATACTCTTTAATTTGCTAATAATGTTTCTTCGTGAGTTTCGTATTGATGTCTAATATACACGCTTTTCTTATTTTTTAGCTTGTCTCGACAGCGATGTAATTGGTATTCAGAAAACAGACGTAATGGATGGCTTTAAATTTCACGCAGAATTTTTTCGCTTATCACGTAAGTAGTGATTTGTGGGATCACCTCTTAGATAAAGCTAATCCGTAGCGACTGTTGAACTTTAGTGAATGAATTTTTTTATTACAATGTTGAAAATATTGAAATGTATTATATATTTGTATTTACAGAATGTTGGTACATTAACGATTTTATCATATTATTTTTACTAACTATTATTTACTCTAATTCTCTATTATTTTTGACTTCATGATCAGCACTCCTATCAATCATTCTGATTCGGAATCGGGTCGGAAACTATATATCCATCTCTGTTGTTCTGAATTGAAATGAAAGAGATGACAATATAGTTTCCGACCAGATTCTGAATTCGTCAAGTTGTGAATAGCCCTACTGAAATAGCTAGAAGTAGTAGTACATTTGTTTGAGTAATCTAACCACTGTTAACTATTAGTTAGATAATCCTCTTTTATCATCTAACGATTGCCTGGATGAGATCGCTATTCGTGATAAGGTCGCCGTTTAGTTTCTTATGCCCTAATCATGTACCTAATATTATTTTATTATGGTGTCCATAAAGTGTTTTTGGTTAATTAAAATGAAACAAATTTTAACGGATTCATCGCGTATATTTTACTTTATTTTTATAACCAGACATTTCGAACACTTTGCCACGTCCGTGGTCACAGATGAGACTAGATGACAGTTGTCTTTTTTGTTGTAAAAATATTAATTACTACCACTTACTATGTTTATGCAAAACGTTCCCTATAAACGCAGAAGTCGCTCATGGTATAAATAGATATCGCAGATATGTGTTGAGAATGATATTTTATAGATTTGATGAACGGGTCATTCAGTTTTGCATTCGAGTATTTTTGAATTTTATTATATTGTAGCAAAACAACTAACAGCGCAAGGATTACGAATATGCTTAATTAGCTGAATGTTTCATGATAAATATTATATAACTAGTTATGAAGGTTTAATCTTCAGAGCTAGATCTTATTTATATTATAATTATTTATGTAATAAATTGGTGCTAAATTGATTCAGTCCTTTTGTAACGAAAAATAAACAGACAGAAGACCAAAGTTATCCTTTGATCCGACAAGCGTCTTTTAACATGTTCATTTAATTCTGTTGTTTTCATAGACCCGAAGTTTTATACGAAGAATATCCCAATTTTTTTTGCTTATTTTTAACATTGGACTCGACGCCCACTCTGGTCTGAAGTGGGGCCTAACAACGGGGACAAGTGTCGTTGACAGCCCCACTGCTGAGTTCTTTTTGTTCGGCTTTGGGCATGAAGGAATACGTCTTATTTGCATAGTCCGTTGAAATATTTATGGATTTCCAAGTAAGGGGATTAACTTTTATATATTTTGCTACAAAATTTGTGACACGAGTATAGATATATAAAGTAGTAATAGACTGACCTTACTGCTCACATGGTAGTAGTCATGGGTTCGATTTCTGGGTGTATCTATGTATAGTAAGTATGTATTTACAAAAAAAAGTATATGAGTATTTCTATCAACTGTCTAGTTCCCATAGTTCAAGTTTTGCTTATTTAGATAGTGCTGTGTGAAAATGTCCATCAATATTTATAATATTGACTGTTTCGGATTTAAGCCATTCCATAAAAAAAAAGTATGTTTATATCGTTTAGTCCCATAAAAAAGGTTGTACACTTAGATAAATAAGGTTTATTAAACTAAGGCTGTGTATAATGATATATATTTGACCGAGCGAGCGAAGCGAGCGAAGCGTCTCTGCATCAACTGGCCAAATTTTCTTTCGTCTGTCAGTTTGTTTGTATGTTCGTACTCGCGTACAGTGCGTAATTTTGAACCAATTTTGATGAAACTTGGTATATAGGTTCTATGGTTTTTTTTTTGTCGTCAGCGATTTTTGATAAGAGGGGTGGTTCCCATAAAAAGGGGGAAGTTTATTGCGGCGTTAATTACCAACCAATTTTAATGATATTTGGTAGGTAGGTAAAATACACAATTATTATAACTTTTGGTAAAAATGAACAGAATTGGTCAAGTGGTTGTCGAGATATGACAACCAACTTGAGACTGCGTGTAACAGTGAGGGCGCGTGGATGTGCTTGATGCATTTTAGCGCTGAATAATTTTCTTGATTTTACGTTTTCTCCATTTATAAAATTATTATTTGTTTTTATAAGAATAAACATTGTTTTTTTTTACTAAGGGCAAATAAACATATCCTATTTTTTGTATTAATTGTGTATTAAAATCAAATTAATCTTTCAAGGTGTTTAAACTTATGAAAAAAATGTTTTTTGACCGTGAAATTACGTCTGTAAAATCACTTAAAAATGCGAAATCGGACAAAATTTTACATACGGCCTTCTAAGTACACTTTATGTAGGTATTATGTACAGATGGTCCAAGGTGAACTGCAAATAAACTCTCTCGCGAGGTCTACTGTTCGTAGAACTACTAGTATAGTGATGTCGTGCTCTGTTACACCCTGTAGAATTCAGATAACCTAAACGAAACTTGAACTTGAATAAAAAACTTGAATACTCAAGTGACCGCCTTTCTGGCAAACGCACTTCAGCTCTCAAATGAGGCTGTTCAAACACGCCATTGCTTGACGACTTTTCCTCAATTAGACGATGATGGCTAACCTTGCGACCACTAGAAAATTTCCTGCCATCATACTGTGACTCCCTCGCGATATTTTTCACTGCAAATTCAAGCTCACTGCATTTAATCCCGCGTCCTTTAGCACAGAAACTTGCCGCATAGTTTTACGTAAACTTGCAAATATAAACAGTAAGTAGACAGCGATGATCAATTGTCCGCGACAAGTGAGTGAGTAATCGGTGCATCTCGAATAACCGTTCAACCGTAGCGGCAGCCGAGAGCGCCATCGATTCTGTTAATTATAGCTAGACAGTCAACGGCCGGCACGCTGGGTAAACACAGAATTGACTTGGAGATAGCTAAAAGCTACAACAGATCAATAAGATCACGCTATCACACTGCCTATCTATGTCATAGTAACTAGCTCATAACAAACTTAGATATGCAATTATGGTAGGGTTCAATCAATATCATAATCATCTCTGCCACAAGAAACATTGACATAGTTTTAGTTCGCCAATAATAGCAACGAGGCGTAGAAATTTTTAATGGTAATAGTATAGCGTTATATCTCACATTTAATTTCAGCGACAAGAAGACCACTACTAGACATAAGCCTCCGCCATCGATTTCCAACTTTTTTAATGGAATGACGGAGTAATTCGTGGTCATACATTAAAAAAATATATACGGTACGAATTGATAACCTCCTCCTTTTTCGAAGTCGGTTAAAAATACAAATAACAAACAAAAAGTGAACAAGTAACGGTTGGTAACGTGACGCATCCTTATGAAGTAATGTGATTAACATTTTTAAATTGGATTTACAGACAAAGACGTCACACTGATTTCTTCCACATTTTCCAGCTGATCTGTAAATAAACAATAATATCGCGAAGAAGACGCAAAAAATATCATACGTTTCGCTCACTTCCTTGTTGGCTTAAGTTAATATAAATCGACTATAACACTCGTCCCTTCGGATTACACTTGACCGGGTGAAGCGTAGGTTCATATAAGATAAATATCTTTTATGTCTACTACCCGCGCAATTTTCCCTCGTCGTCGAAATTATTATGGAGAATATAATATTAACAATGAAAAGCTCAGCATTTGGGCCAAATTTTGGTAGCTTAGAGATACCAAAAAAGCCAGTATTATATAATAACATTTTATCTAGATTTCGTCGATTATTTGACAGTGTAAATAAATTTCAAGTCTTTCGATTTCGATTTGACAATGTAAATTAACAATAAAAATGTTTAATGTTCTGGATATGTTTATTTTTATGCTTAAGAGATTTATATGTACTTAGATATAATGATATAGGTAGGTAGTTTAAAGGTTTTATTTGACCGAGCGAGCGAAGTGTCTCTGCATCAACTGTGCAAATTTTCTTTCGTCTGTCAGTTTGCTTGTGAGTTTGTAAGTTGTGGGCGCGTGGATGTGCTTGATACGTTTTAGCGCTGAATAATTTTCTTGATTTTACGTTTTCTCCATTTATTAAATTATTATATGTTGACCGAGCGAGGGAAGCGTCTCTGCATCAACTGGCCAAGTTTTGTTACGTCTGTCAGTTTATTTGTGTGTTTGTATGTGAATTAGAAGAAGAGAAGAAACTGAATCGATTAGCGAAAGAAGGTAAATAAAGAAAAGCGTAATTAAACAGAACGTATACAACGAATATGTTATTTGTGTAATCCAACCAAATCAAATCAAATCCAAATCATAATAATTATATCACTCCCAGAAACGTCCAGAAATTAAATTGATCTTTGAAGGTGCGTAAACTTATGAAAAAAAATGTTTTAAGACCGAGAAATAATGTGAATGATTCATTCAAAAATTTAGTATGCAAACTGCGAAATGTTTGTAAAGCCATCGGTTAGAAAAATTTCCAGAGCATCGTCGCCATAGGTAATTCCGGAAACATGCAATGTGTCGGGATCGGGGCTCCATAAATCACTTTGCATTCGACACAACTCCGACCTGAGTCGATAAGGTACAACAGAATACTCTCTCACAGTGATCAATCTTCATCCTCTATAAGCTTAGTCTTCCTAGTTTGCAACTTCCTACAAACAATGGTGAACGTAACAAGTTCCAATTCTGTCAAATTAGTATATTTGAGGAATGGGCGAACAGAACGTCTCTTTCCACTTTCGAAATTTAGTTGTTTTTATTAATTCGTGTTAGCTATTGAGATCTATCGTTTGATCATCATTTAAATGCTTGTTTTTACCCTATAAAATCGCCTTGGTAAAATGTTTTTTTTTTTTCAAAAAGCAATTTTTTCGTAATTTGTTTCCTAATATTTTGCAAGATCCGTTGCAAAAAGCTACTTTTAAAATATAAAAATAGCTCGTACACAAAAATTTTAAGTAGTGGGAAAATGACGTTCACTTCTTCTACTCTTCATTTGAAATTTTAGCAGTACATGTCACATAAATGGGTTCAGTCATGTATAAAAACATGGGATGTGTGAATATTTACGCAGCAGGGAAAGATATAACCATACAATGTTGCTGTTCGCTTCACTCTTCCGCCAAACAGACCTGAAAATTTAACTTTGCGCGTTCAAGGTCAAGGCGTTTTATTCATGATGGAACCAGTAACGCAATTTTATCATGGTACATACTTGCAGCTGGCGTTGTATCTTATGTACAGCTACAGATGCCCCGCCGCCGTGCGCTGTCGCCGTGCGCTGTTGGTGGTAAATTATGTACCCAGTGACAAACTAACTACTGCTTCGTTTCGACGACGATAAGTATAATATTTAATTTTTACATCATCATGTCAGCCATAAAAAGTTTACTGCTGAGGATAGTCTTTTATCGTGGATAAACCGGTTGAAAGCGGCTTACAACCAGCTTCTTCTTTGCAGCTTGTATTTTTTGATTTACATAATAACATTTTATTTTTACAAAAACCACTCCACCGTAGACCGCAACTGTCGCTTAACATCAGGCGAGTTAGTGGTCAAGCGCAAGTCTATTATCGAAGAAAAAACAAAGGTTTAGTGTTGTTACTGTGCGGTAAGTATGTATATTTTATACCGCATCTATTCGATTTCTTGCGGTAAAAATATAAAATTATTGCAGAACAACTTTTACTGACCGGATGGCATTGCTATTTGACATACATTTTTCTCTTTAACTTACGTACTGTATCAATTCCAGTGTAGTGTATCTGAAAGAAGCTATGAATTATTTATGACGTAAAATCCACCTAAGTATCGAAAAACCCGGCAAGCGATAACACGGTACGTAGGTGTGACTGCTTTATTGATAGTAATAACAATAAGTTGAGAGTTACGCTTGTTTAGTCTACTGAGAATAAAACTAGCTAAATCTATGGTTTTGATTTGACCCTATTTTATCCTGGTAAAAAATTAGATACTTAATATGTTTTACACGAAATTGATTGTTTGACTACCATCTTAACCATAAGTTTAATAACCATCTTTATCTCCCTTAAATATTTTTGAGACTTATCTTAAGCTAAGTCTTAAATTTATTTAAGGGCATGAATTTAACGCAGTATTTATCAAAATCCTCTTCAAATAATTACTGACATCCCTCACATGTTCAGATGTGTAAATTCTGAATAACGACTCAGCATGTAGTAAGCATGTTATAGTTTATGGTTAGAAAACGCTTAGTTTTGTTTGTGCGAATAAATGAAACGTTGTTGTTTACGTTATCTTCGTTCATACACCAGTATTTATTCTAACAAGAGGGTATAGTGTCGGTCTTTGACCACTAGAGAGTATAAATTTGAAGGGAATGACTCCCAAGGGTGATAAAGTTTCTACATAAATATCACTGAAATTTGAAGTAGGTAACGGTTGGTAGCTGTGAAGCTATCTGAAGCTGTTTAGGAATGAATGAGATTTACTTGTATAGAACGGTGAAATTGTTTTCAAAATATGGAAGGCACAGGTAAAAATATTTCATTCTTTTTCAGTTCAAAATTTGACAATTCAAAAAGTTTCTACATCCAGTGGGATTGCAATCAGCGATCTTCTCTGTCAGTACCGGAGTAATTTATCGATTAGGCTACAGAAGTATCATTGTGAGCTTTGAAAATCTTTGAACAGTACAATACAATGGGGATTTTCGAGCTTCGCACGCCATCTGGCGATAACACGCTGAACTGTTTGAGTATGAGTTTTAAATGTTGTACAAATTGTATTGGTCTACATGAATTGTACTGCGACGGAACATAAAAGTGTACAAGTCTAATTGTACCAGGGCTAAATTATTTCTACGACAAAATGTACTGCTCACGGGCAACTCTATGTAGCGCTCGTGGCGTAGCTTGACTAGGTAGTCTCGAACGATCACCAATCTCAAGCAACGGACGGACCGGTCAGTTTTCGGATGGGTGACCGTGAGTGGCATTTCTTTCTGAGCGCTACCGTGGGTTGGATGACACGTTAAATTGTAGGTCCCGGTTGCTTGTTCTTAAAAAACAGCAATCGTCATGTCAGGTCAGAGGCCTTTCGGCGGCTTAATAACTCTGACAATAGGGCTGGCCACTCAGTCTATATGAACTTACTTACGGGCAACTAGTTCACAAACTTCATCATTAGCATTAAAACTAGATTTTCGTGATGAACCAAAGTAATATACTATATCAAAATCTTTTAATGAAAATTATTTTGTACACTCTTTAATTATAACTTGTCGAGATATAACGATAACCATGTAAGACATTTAAATTGTTATTGTACAAGAGTCGTTCACATTTCTGCAACGTGGTCTTAGCAAAATTATACTTGCCAATAGTGGTGTTCTTTTAGATATATTAGTATAGCACGTGTCTTGGCACGGTCTTTGCCAATTATTACAACGAAAAAAATGACATTTCGTGTCAAGTACGTGTCGAGAATTTGATGAGATATTATGTGCAATAAGTATAGTTTAAATAAATTACAGTTTAAAAAACTAAAAAACTATTGTGGTCAAAGTTCGTTACAAGACTTTTCTGACAAATCCAAACACAGCTATGATACGATGTTCCATCATGAAGTGCTAGTTCATATCTTCCAGCTTCATCATCAGATCAGTTTGACAGTACCATAGTATTGTATTGTCATCAGAACTACATACAGCTGCCAATTTTCATGACGCTACGATCCTTGGAAGATGGTTAAATTAGTTACCTTAGATTTCATTACATACAGGTCGACCTAGTTCATATCTTCCGGCTCCATCATCAGATCAGTTTGACAGTACCATAGTATTGTATTGTCATCAGAACTACATACAGCTGCCAATTTTCATGACGCTACGATCCTTGGAAGATGGTTAAATTAGTTACCTTAGATTTCATTACATACAGGTCGACCTAGTTCATATCTTCCGGCTCCATCATCAGATCAGTTCGACAGTACCATATTATTGTATTGTCATCAGAACTACATACAGCTGCCAATTTTCATGACGCTACGATCCTTGGAAGATGGTTAAATTAGTTGCCTTAGATTTCATTACATACAGGTCGACCTAATAAAAGCGTGTTACAAACTGAAGCAACCGACTTCTCATGGATGCCATTGTCAGAACTGAACCAATAGAAATGGGACCACACGGGAATTATTTGAAAGCTGGTGCTTTCAAATAAAAAATAATCATCAAAATCGGTTCACCCAGTCGAAAGTTATGAGGTAACAAACAAAAAAATAAAACCGGACAAGTGCGAGTCAGACTCGCCCACCGAGGGTTCCGTTCAAACTAGTAGATAAAAGAGGGAAATCAAATATTTTTTTTTTTATATTTTCCTCAATAAACCGAAAACCATACATCGTAAAAATATTTAAAAATCTGTTTTAGCTTATGCTAATGAAGCTCTTTTATATGATACCCCACATGATACAGTTAAAGAATTTGGACCCTCATTCCTTGCATAAAGACATTTTTTTTTTTGTGATTGAATAAAAAATGACCAGTTTTCAGATTTTTCCATATGTGTACTCTAACACAATGCTTCTTGCCAAATTTCATAGTTCTAAGTCAACGGGAAGTACCCCATGGGTTTTGATTCCCTTGTGAGTGTCGAAATTTGCGTTTTTACGACATATTCGGCTGTAACTTTTTTACGTTTTTTTTTTCTGCAGCAAGAGACTATGGATCTGTGTATATGGTTTTAATTTCAACGCGATACCTTTATGCGTTCTCGAGATACCCGGACAGACGGACAAACAGACAGACGGACAACAAAGTGATCCTATAAGGGTTCCGTTTATTTTTCTTTTGAGGTACGGAACCGTAAAAAAATACAGTTGGATTGAGAATCTCCTCCTTTCTGGAAGTCGATTTAAAATGCGGGTGTGCGTCACTATACTGCTCTAGTTGCTCTACTTACTATAGTTAATTTACGGAGTCTCTGGATCGTGTTTTGGCGGGAACGTCTTAGTAACATGTTGTTGCTTTGTTTTATTTTCCTAAATTTGTGTTATGAAATGAAGCTGTGAAACATGTGATTTTACGTTGTCGTAAAACTCCATAGAAGCTTCTAGTAAAGTCGCTATCACTTTACTGAGGCAAGACTACAATTTGAAAATGACTGTTTACGTGACTTAGACAGTGATTAGAACTCTATATAACTTATATTTTTCAAGAAACTATATTAATACTTGACACTGGCAAATCGCTAATCGCGGGGTCCAATACAAAAAAGAAGAAGATAGTTAATTTACTGAGATTGTATCGTAGGCTTCGTAGGCACCTGTAGTAGCTACGCCGTAGTAGCTCGTAGCAGTATCGCAACAATTGCAGATCAAGCCGTATTCATCGAACAAAATAAGTTATTAGTACTCGTAAAATTAGTATTTAAAAAAAAACAGCTATGCATATAACCATAACACTGCAAAGTATGTATGCGATAAATTTGCCAAAAGTTATTTTAATTTCAATGAATAACAGTCGAAGACGTAATAAAAAAAGAGTGGTTATAAAATTTAGTTCCTGCATATCTTATTATTTATTATTGTGATTTTGAAAGAAAGAAAGAAAGAAAATATTTTATTTTTATACACCATACACTACAACAAAAAGAGAGAACACAAGTACAAATAACAAAAGTAAGACTATATTATTAGTAGTAGTATTTTGGAGTAGTATTTTGGTGTTTTAGTCTCCATGGAAACAAAAATAAAAGCATCCGTCACTTGATATTTGTGTTGAATTTTAGAGTTTAATTGCACGTTTTAAGTTGGCATTAAAAAAAACTGTCATTTGTATGGGAAAACCTTGTATACGAGTAGTTCTAGCAAAAGAAAAACAAGGTTAGGGTACAGATAAATATAGTCAGTATGAAATATAAGCTCTTCATAAATTATTGTTTATATATGGAACATGGAACATGAAAGCGGTTACCGAAAAAAACAAACTCATATTGCTTTCGGCAAATGGATTTAAAATTCCATGAATTTCATATTTCGTACAACTACGCAATTCACTGTATTAATACAGGTATTAAATAGAAAAATAACGAAAAACTTTTTATCGTATTTCACTTACTTTTAGCGTAGAAAACCAACACTTTTTTCGTCTAAAAATCTTGTCCCTAAACTCTTTTTCGACTAGCTTTCATCTACCTATAGTTTGATTAAATGTTCTGAAACTCGACTTCAGATGAAAAAAATGTTGATAAAATCTAGGGATTTAGAAAGTTTTCTTTTTGGTGTAACGACGAAGGGATTTTATTTGTATTCTTTGGCACACCAGTTATTTAGCCGTTAAGCAGAACTGTACAAATAGTGCTGTGTTTGAGGACATTTGCAGTAAGAATCGCAATCCTAGATTTTTGCTTAAATAACATATTAGATGTTAAAATTTCTGTACTTAGAAAGTAAAACTAGAAAAGTATTAGTTTGTCCGGCACCTTGAGAATTCTGTACTCCTATGAATTGTAAACACGCATCAGGGCCATGAATCCGGAGCTGCGTAATCGCATAACATGAACTTGACGTGGATGCGTTGACATTGAAAATTATACTTTAGTATTTTAAACTTAGGCTCATTTTCTATCAGGGCTCAGGGTTAGTTTATCTGCAAAACAAGCTTCATTTTCACCTATGTATATAATATAATTTTCAACACACTTGCTCGTAAAGTGGCCCTTATTCAACCGTTATTATGGCCGAAAAGTATCCTATAAAACACGCGTGCTTTTGATTTTTCTATTACGCACTAGTGTCTTTACTTTACAGTTTTTTTTTAATTTCAACAAAGAGTTTTTACTTAAATTAAATATTTCAGTTATAAGCCGTGCTTTTGACTTTTCTATTACGCACTAGTGTCTTTACTTCACAGTTTTTTTTTTAAATTTCAACAAATAATTTTTACTCAAATTAAATATTTCTGTTATAAACCGTGCTTTTGACTTTTCTATTACGCACTAGTGTCTACAGTTTTTTTTAAATTTCAACAAAGCGTATACTTAAATTAAATATTTCATATAAAATGTTACGTGTAAAAAAATAGTTTGTAATTATGACAAAGGTCACGGGCCCTAGTGTCTGTGGAGATAAAAATTAAAAAAAAAAAAAACATATAAACGGGTGTTTTTTGTTTTTTTCCTCGCAAGTGTGTTGAAAAACGTCGTATGAAATGCGTGTGCATTATGGTCATTACACTCTCGGCTCGGGCTGCAATTCCGCCTCGACTGTAATGACCAACTTAGCACACTTGTATCATAATGTACTATTATCTACATTTGTAATATTATTCGTTTTACAATCAGTTACTCGATGGAGTAACTAATTATTAATTAAATACTAATTACTAATGAATATAAAACAAAAATTCAAAATAGTAAAAAAAAAGTTAAGCAAATAAGTTGACAAAACTTTAAAACACCCGACATAAAAAAACGGCTGAACCGATTTTCATGAAACATAGCCAAAACATTCTCGATCTAATCTTTTTTTAGTCTAATAAAAAAGCTAGATCATAATCGGTCCATCCGGTTGAGAGCTACGATGATAGACAGACACACAGATACATACGTCAAACTTCCTAACACCCCTCTTTTTAGGTCGGCGATTGAAAATCGTTACCGTGAGAATTACTCCCACTTGGCCCATTATTACTATTTGATGTTAGAGATTAACACTATAACTATGTGTTGGTTTTATTATAAATGAAACACATTTGTTATTTTTACGAGTTGTATTATTATTATTACAAAAAAATATAGTCTCAAGGAGTGAAGATAAATCTAACGATGTTTCGCACATCAAAATCAGTCTAGCCGTTTAGACTGTAAGAGGTAATAAAGAAACATACATACATACACTCGAAAAATTTAATCCGCATAAATATTATGTAGTTGGTTAAAAATTTACGATACTTTCAAAATCCTCAATATCTATTGAGTCTGTGAAATTTTAATGCCTGCAATTCCTTCCAGTTTACATCCTTTATTTCGACGCAAGTTTCATGGCTCAGTTAACTACTTATTAAGTAACTGCGGCCTAACATCGTTAGCGGTCCAATGTATACCGTAATCACCTTAACGAAGCCAACGAAGCCCTGAACCCTAGTTAGCCGAAATGAGTGGATTAGCTCGCCGATATGTCCGTAGATTACACTCACATACTAGAAGATGAGGGGTCGACAAATAGGCTTAATAAACCAATGAATGGTGGAAATTAACTTTGTAGTATAACAAAACTACAGCGCACGTGTGAATGAAAAATTAAGACATGGTAGGCAGTTGTAGAATTTTCCTCGTAGCATTGTATGGTTACGGGATTAAAAGGTGGTATAAACGCATCTACAAAATTTTATTTTCATTCAAAGTAGATTAAAGACTATGCCGTAAATACAACGAAATTAATGTTTTGCTGAACGATCTCGATATATTTTACGACCCATTTAACGCATTCAAGTTTAAGTTATTAATTTATTAATTTTTTACTGAAAGCAATAAATTATAACACTGTTCTGTCATCTTAAAGGTTTTCATTTTAAATTAATATAGTTTTAGTTTTATTATTTTTTAACCTACCACAACAAAAAAAGATGTAGACACCTGTTATTCTTATCAGACTTGGTATTCATATCAGAATCTATAATAATATTAGAGAGTCTTAACACATATGAATACTGTTGGTGTTTCTAAAAAAAAAATATAAGTAAATAGATTTCACAAAAAATAATAATTTTAATCCTTCTTACTTTCGATTCTGTATTTGCGTGTAATAATATAGATGCATAAAATCTATATTGTTTGTAATAAGCACAGAAGGAAAAACAGATATAGATTTGTATTAGAATTTGTTTACCAAATTAATGAA
Source organism: Lycia hirtaria (assembly GCA_947563715.1). Lineage (NCBI taxonomy): Eukaryota > Metazoa > Arthropoda > Insecta > Lepidoptera > Geometridae > Lycia > Lycia hirtaria. Next base: position 40,181,551 of record OX387377.1, on the reverse strand, counting down.
TTATAAAAAACGGAATTTTATATACCATAGTATATAAAATTCCGTTTTTTATAATTCATTCTACATATAGAATATTAATAAGGCTATGGATGATGATGATAAACATTAACTCAATTGAGTGGTATCCGGTCAACAAACTATCCTATATTTACATAAACAAACAACGTATCAGAAATTGCTTTGTAGGACAGTTTCCCGGAACTTAATAACGTAGTCCCACTTCAAAGACCCATATTGGATTGGACCCAACACTCACATACAAAGCTGTTATACGTATGCTATCAATATTTCGTGATTTCGATATAAAATATTAAAGAAACAATAAGTGAAGTGGTCTAAGTTTCCCAGAAATAATTACAGTTACAAAAACTTAAAAAAAAGACTTCAAAATACGCCATTCGGTTGCTTGGATGTCATTTTTCAGTTATTTTGTTATAAAAGCCAAAGTAGTGAACTGATTGTGACAAAATTTATAAGGGATCACATCTGAGGTCCCATATAAATTTTCATATATTTATTTAATAGTAAAATTATATCATTAAACTGGGTCCTACCAAACAAAAAAACATCATTAAAAAAATCATAATTAGCGGAGTAATCGCTGAACAAACATACAAAAAATAACATACAATGGAATTGGGGACCTCCTTTTTTTGGAAGTCGGTTAAAAATATAATAAACAAGAAGTTTTAGTCTTTACGAACGGCACCATGCATCGTACTAGTACCAATTACAGAGAGCTTTAATATTTTTCGGTTATATATTTACACACAGTTGGTGCGTGGTTTTAAATTAACTGTACATATTTTTGACTCAATTTCTACAACATATCCGAATATCAATTATAATGATATTGCAAGAGAGAGAGAGAGCATATATCCGTATCTGCGTGCGTCTTCTCGTCCAATATACCCCAGTCATTGAAGTCGAAACTTTACAACCAGTGAAACGGCACTGAAACGTGCTCGCTTACTACGGGCCTTATAAGGAAGCTCATAGTCACGCAGCGGGCTATGGAGAGGGCTATGCTCGGGGTCTCTCTACGAGATCGTATCAGAAACGAAGAGATCCGTAGACGTACAAAAGTCACCGACATAGCGCAGCGGATAAGCAAGTTGAAGTAGCAGTGGGCAGGGCACATAGCACGTAGAACTGACCGCCGTTGGAGCCGAAAAGTTCTCGAATTGAGACCACGAACCGGCAAGCGCAGCGTAGGAAGACCAGCCACAAGGTAGACAGAGGATATCTTACAAGTGGCAGGAAGACGCTGGATGCAGGCCGCTTCCAACCGGTCTTTCTAGAAATCCATTGGGGGGCCTATGCCCAGCAGTGGACTTATTATGGCTTAGATGATGATGATATATCCGTATCAGTTATTAGAAACCCTATTTTTAGCTTCCTAAAAGTGTATGCCGTTATTGTCTCGTTTATTACGATCTTCAGAAATAACGTTGATAAAGAAAAACAACGCTAAAGTGTCACAATGAGAAGATGGCGCAAATCCCGTTGAAACTGAGGAGAAAAATGTGTTGTGAAAATCAACAATGTAGGTATCTACCTAAGCCCAGTATTGTGAGACCGTGGGGTTGTTTGCTGGGAGTGGGTTTTTGAGGATAAGGCATTAATTTTTTTATAAAAATGTGTATTAAAAAAAATTACAATGGATAACCCGCAAATGATTTATAGTTTGGTGGAATCTTTCTATTCTCTTCATTACATCTAAGAATAAAACCAGACAAGTGCGAGTCAGACACACCCACCGAGCGAGGGTTCCGTACAAACTAAATAAAAGGGGGAAATCATATTTTTTTTTATATTTTTCTTCATAAACCGATAAATATACATCGTAAAAATATTTAACACATTCCTTGCTCACCACTCGGATCCGAGCGAGCGTCCCGTTCATCGATTTATAAGACGTTATCACATCAAAAATAATGTTCACAAATATTAGTTTACGGCAACGGTTTACGGTTAACCTTGTATCTCCTTGTAAAATTCGTGTTTGTCATAAAAACTGGACCTTACTTAATATTACTCTGCAGTGCACGGTAGCTCTTGCCACATCCACCTTTCTAATTTCTCGGGGAGGTAGGACAATAAAATCCCTCCAATAATTTTTTGGGTCACGTTTGGGACCCCAGAGAGTAGCGTCGTTCACTTTTTCTATTGTATCCTGTAGTAAACTTCGCTCTAGGCATCCTATAAAGTACGTGTTCCTCGGTTTATAGGATTTTCTTCAAACGTCAGGCGATATCTGATATTTTATTTTGGGTTCCTTCCAGTAACATAATGTAATAATAATATCACACTAATAATCATATATTCCAAAAAAATAAAAAGTTTTTCTTACTGACAGTAAGATTTACTGACACACAAAATACGACCAAAATTGTTGGTCTTAGAATCATTGAATTTACAGGGTGCTTCTATAACGAGTGCTGGCGCAGGATGAGGTTATTTTGTAACACGAGTATTTGTTATATAAAATTAGTATAGTTCAAAAAATGAAACAATTGAATTCAAAATTAATTTAATTTATTTGGATGATGAAAACGTAATATTATTTATTTGGATTATATACTTTTCCCAGTTATTTTGTTTTAAAAACCAAACTACTGAACCGATTTTCATGAAATTTATATAGAACTAATCTGAAAGTATATTCTTTCAAATATATAAAAAAAAAAACATATTTTGCAAATGGCGGAAATGGTAAAAAATATAAAATAAATTTATAAAATTGGGAACGTTCTTATTTAAGGGCGGTTGGAAAACATAACTCTCCTTCTTGCGCAGTCGGGTAAAACTAAAATGTCGTGGGTTCGATCCCCACCCAGGGCAAACATTTGTGTGATGAGCATGGATGTTTGTTCTGTGTCTGGGTGTTTCTATGTATCGTACGTATTTACGAAAAAAGTATATATGTATTCTATCAACCATCTAGTTTCCATAGTACAAGCTTTGCTTAGTTTGGGCTAGATGGCGTTGTGTGAAATGTCCTCCAATATTTATTATTTTATTTATTTATTTGTTTGCTTTTGCAGTTGCGGATGTTGCAGAGAAAGTTATCGAGACGTACAATTATCGAAAATGTATTATAAAGTAGGTATCTAGTATCTAAAGTAGGTATCTATCAGAAATGCCGCCGTCTCCCGGAGGCTCTCTTCGGAATATATCATATCCGTTTGTTCGTATATCTACATAGCCGGTACAAACAAGTAGCCAGGATCATCTACCAGCAAATTGCCAATATTACATTGTCGAGTCTGGGAGAAAAGCTGTTGAATATTGATAATAGAATAATCAATATTCATCATAATTCCTTGCCAAGATTGATCGAACTGTTATATTTATTTATTTAAATAATTGAGCTTAGAAAACCTGAACTTTACAGGAGGAAGACGGTATTGGACGGTATACAAATTTCGTCCTCTCAACGTGCGCAGCTATCTCTCTCCCGCATCACAAGCTTTTTAAACATATGAAATCATTGGTTAGGGACATTGCAAAAGTGAGAAATTAATTTATTTATTTAGTTAAGAGATTAAAAAAAAAAGTTTTATTCAGATATCACTTATACTGGCGACGGAGTAGTGAAAAACATTTTATGTATTCCTCAGCCAATCTTAAAATATCATTCTATCTAAAAAAACTAAATTCATTCCTCACTTTTATAATATCCCTACTCTACTCATTAATGTTATATGTTTAAAAATGTTGTGATGCATGAGATAGATAGCTGCGTGCGTCCTTATCTACAAAATACGGCGCAGTCCTCTTCGCACAAGCAGCACCCGTGTGCGATTTTAAACTTTCAGCTATAGCTCTCCTCAAACATTTAAAAAAAAAGCTGACCCGGCACACGTTGCCACCGCAAGAATAAATTTTTAGTGATCGTAAATGTTAAAACTTTACTCTATTGAATAGGTGCACTTTCTGTAATTGTCTTTCCGAATATAATATAATTTAGAAGTCTTTAAATCGAGATAGATTACATTTTTTATAGGCAATCACGCTCCATCGTATATTGTAGATTGGAGCAGTCAAGCACAAGCCTTTTATTGAATAAAAAAAAGAAGAAAGAAAATAAATACTATCAGTGGAATTCTAAGCGCATTTAAACGAATAATAACGATTAGACTCTTGCACAACGTAAAATTTAACGTTAGTTATAAAGTATTTGATTGTGCAGCTAAATGTGTATTTAGCTAAACAAAACTAAAGAAGGATCCTTATAAAAGCAGCCCCGAGATATTGTTAAAGAAACATTGAAACATTTTCCAAAAAAAAAACTGCTCAAATATTTATTATTACATATTTGCACGTAAAGGCAAAATAAAACAAAAGAAAAAGTTCCTGCCCACTGCAACTTGCAAAATGCAAACACCAAACAAGGAAGATCTGCCGTCAACATGCAAGCATAAAACAGCCTGAAATAGCTTAATGCATTCGACTGTGGGCATCGAAAGCCCCCTAAATGGGGCACACTGTATAATGAGTTAGATTGGATTTGTTTGCACGGGTCAGGGGTGAATGAACCATCGCGTGAGCAACCTGTATTGTGGTGGTGCGCTACACTGCAACGCCAACGATGTATGAAGAAAATGGGCTGGGAGTTGTACGTTTTAAAAGGGCTGTCTAACTTATATTGGTACGAACTACGAAATCCCTTTGGATACACCGTAAAATTAGGGTAACACCAGGGGGGCAATTCAGTTATTCAAAACCGATCCGTAACTGAACCTTGTGCGAAGCATTTCCTGTCGGCTGCTATCTTTTTTGATTTAATAACGAGCGAAGGGCGTGTAACGTTTCATCAAATGTGCCAATTGTATGACATAAAAGTGATTGAATCAAAAAAACTATGGCGGCCGACGGGAAACGTTCCACATATGGTTCGGCTATGGAGCGGTCTTAAATAACTGAATTAGGCCCCAGGACAACTGCTTCATTTGTATCAGGCGCAGGTCCGATCGTACTGCAGCCACCTTATAATTGGATCAGCCAAGTATAATTTTAATTAAAAACTACGGGTCACTCGCGTCTGTTTTACGCCGAAAAATCCGACTAAAGTTTCAATCGCATTCCGCGGTCTTTTCGGCAATTGGGCATAAAGTATCAATTAGTGATCTTAGATCTATTTCACAATATTACAAGTATTTTTTTTTTGAGTGATATAGATGTACGATGGGCCATCAACTCGCCTAATGGTAAGCGACACTATAGCCGAGGATAGGTCTAAAATGTATCTATTCAGTCTGGCCTTAAAAATATTATTAACGAATAACTTTACAAGTTTTATACTAATAATTAATTAATTAATACTGACCACATTGTCTTCAATTCTAAAGTTAAAGTTAAAGCATTTTAATTAATTTAATGGTGAAATTAATTAAAATGCTTTAACTCCCTTAATTAAAAAAAAAACAAAAGAACTTAGTTTTTTTTTTTTTTTTTTTTTTAACATTGAAATTCTATATTTAACTAACAATTTTAAAAGCATGTTAAAGCATGCATTAAGTTTTTTTTTTTTTTTTTAGTTATTTTAAACATTTTAATTAGTGAAGTGGTGCCTTCGGAATATCTCTTAATATGCACACTAATGGGGTTAAAATTAATAATCTCGTAATCTTTCCGAAATTATTTGTATTTAACAATAGTTTTTAATTTTGACAAAGGATACGGACCCCCACGTCTGTGGATCTGAAAATTAAATTTAAAAAACTTAAGACTGTGTTATGTAAAAACAATGTAAGATCTTATTATTCCACAAATTAATGATATTGAAATATACCAAATTGAATTAATTTTTTTTTTATTCTTTTAATTTTCATTTCACTCTTTTGACATATTATTAATAATCTCACTAAGCATTTATCAATAAAAAATTCACTTCGGCCACTGGCTTGATACTAACTAATGACGCCAAAATGAATTATTAAGTAATGTGCTATATGTATATTTGACTTAATCATATACCTAATAGAAACAATTCTTAACATTTATAGATGTACAGCTGTGTATTAACTTGACCATTGTTTCTTTTTAAATAGATTAAATTATTTCATTTTAAAATTAAATTAAATTAATTATTATAAGTTATTTCAAAAACCTTAAATCTAAGATCTATGTTTGAAAAGTGAACAATGGTCACTGCAGCATATAATTCTAACCGGAGCAGACATAAATTCGTAGCCCTACGTGTACCACATACCTAAGTGTTTGCTAATTTATAGCTACCGGATATCCTCTAGATAGGGCCGTCTGGCCAACTAAGGAATTGTCTAGAAAACTTCTTTGTAGTTTTATAAAATATTTAATTAAAGTTGCGGTAAAAAGTTTTGTTTCATTTGAACTAGTATTTTATTATTTATATAGCTTTGTAAATAAATATAATTTTGTGAATATCGCAAAAAAATCAATACCTCAGCAGATGCTTTAGTTATAAACATAATATTTGCTTAATATCAAGAATATAAACTCAATATCATATCGATGAGTCGACGCCACTGGCGAAAAGAGAGCTGGCTCATTCCTCGTGCAAAGAATATCATTAGCCATTCATCGTGGGAATGCAGCCAGCGTTTTAGGAACTCTACGAATACCACACGGGAACCAACACATTTGATTTTTAGTTTTTTATTCAAAATTTTAGTTTTCTTTAAGTTGCATAAGTTATTTTTATTTCGTTGTTTTTGTGTATTATTTAAGTTGTTTAGGTTATTTTAGTTTAGTTTTATTTAAGTAATTTTTTTTTTGTAAAAATATTATATCCACGTACATATGTATATGTAATTATATACATATGTACGTGGATATAATATTTTAATTAAGAAAAAGAAAAATAGAATGCCCTACCACACAAGAGTAATTTTCGAACTGTAACGTTCACTTGCGTTACGCTTCATATGTGCTTGAGTGTACGTTTTCGTGAGTAAGTATGCGCAAAGCTACTGTTTAATTTATTTAATAGAACATTATTTTGAATAGATATTCTAAAATCACTTGTTTGTTACGAAAAAGTTCGTTGGAGACTCCAACAATGTCATTGGTTCTAGGTTACGAAAAACCGCATTTTTTTGTTTTTCTGACAGTTGTATTAATAGTAGATATTAGAAAAAAAAACTATGATACTTAGGGAGTAAAGACAAATCTAATGGCAACTCGCACATCAAAATCAGTCAAGCCGTTAAGGCTGTAAGTGGAAACATACATATTACATAGAAACATTATACACTCGAAAAACATATTCTTCCTTGTAGCGCAGTCGGGTAATAGAACGAATCATTTTCTAAAACAAGTCTTGTGAAACCTGTTAAGTATATCGATCTTTTCATATCACGTGTCCATGACAAGGCTTTGAAAATTTGCACAATTGTTTCAGATAGTTTCGAAGTTTGGGAAGTTATACAAAGCAGGCTTTGTCTTAACTCTGATCCAAATAAACTGGATTAATCTAACAAATTGGTTAATCAACACAGAAAGCCGAAAGTTTCTGTCAATATTAAACAAAGTTTGAATTTGTGTAGCTACCTGCAGTACTAATTTGTTCGAGCTTAAAAGCTTTGCAAATTCGTTCAAATAAGAGATTAATGGGTTGTTTTGAGATTGTAGGCATCTGTGGTAGGCATTGTGATATAGTGTCTAATTGATAGATAATCCTGTATTTTCAGATAATTTAAAATTATAATTAAGGCGCACAGTGAACACAGTGAAGATGTCGGTAACTACTCCAAGATCAGACTTTTTCATACAATTGCGATTTAGAGACACCCAATTTCTATTTATCGGGAAAGACCCTCTCTGGAAGCGTATTCCACTATTTAGCAGACCGTACGATTGAAATGTAGAATTACTTATTAACATGGCCGTAGGCAGGGGGGGTTGGGGGGGGCGGGGTTGGGTGGTCCAACCCCCCCCCCCCCTCGAAATCCTGGCCATTATAAAAATTCTTCCAGGCTTCAATAATTTTATAAAATGCTTCAAAAAGTTTCGCGCTCGCTTCGCTCGCGCATGATTATTTCATATTGATCTTTATTTGTAATTTTGTATTGATCATTAAAGTGCCGTGAACTTTCTAATACGAGCAAATAATTCACTAAAAATAGCCACTAACCAAAAATTTTTGCGCGTTCTTGTAGGTATGTTTGTAATTTTCTATAAAGTCATATATTTATATTTAGGATTATTAAATTGGCAATCAATGCATTCAAATGGTTGTATTTTTTTTTTTTGTTAAGTCGCTCTTTACCAGTCGGGTATTTCCTTTTAACACAGTTACTTGTTTGATTCATCTGGTCCACGAAAAACTAGGACTCGCTAACACGACCAATGAATCAAATCACTTCCATGATTTAATATTAAAAACCTTTAAAAAAACTTTTATTTTGACATGGAAGTACTGTGGGATCATTAGTACGAGAAATAAAGCATATTACTATAAAAACACCACTAAAATTTTCGCGCTCGCGCACTATTACTATTTTGACATAGAAGTACTGTGAGTTCACAAATACGAGAAATTTAGCATATTACTATAAAACACTACTAAAAATTTTTGGCGCTCGCTTCGCTCGCGCTTTAATATTATTATATTATTTTCACATGGAAGTACTATGAGTTCACTATACGAGAAATAAAGCGTATTACTATAAAACACCACAAAAATTTTCGCGCTCGCGCATTTATTACTATTTTGACATAGAAGTACTGTGAGTTCACAAATACGAAAACTATGCATATTACACTAAAAAAATTCGCGCTCGCTTCGCTCGCGCTTTAAAATTGATTGATTGCTGAACCCCCCCGAAATGAATTCCTGGCTACGGCCCTGCTTATTAAATATTTCTAGGAATAATTATATCATCATTAGATAATGGAATTAGATGAATATCAGATATAACTTATATTACACCGAAATATCATCTATTATATTATCCTCTGAACACCACTATGAATATGTAAGAAATATAATAAAATATTTATTACGTTTTCTTGTTTCATACTTTTTGAGCGTGATTTTTCAGTAGTCGGGTTTTAGATTTTGAATATATTTTTTTGTAATAATATAACTGTCGTAAATATTTTAAAAATGCACTTTTGCGTAACCTTTACGGAACTTTTTCTTAATAAATAGGTGATTTTACTAGCATTATTCGAAAGGCCGAAAGGTTCTCGAGTGGAGGCCACGTACCGGCAAGCGCAGCGTAGGAAGACCAGCCACAAGATGGACAGATGACCTCATACAAGTGGCGGGAAGACGCTGGATGCAAGCCGCTTCCAATCGGTCTTTTTGGAAATCCATGAGGGAGGCCTATGTCCAGCAATGGACTTCTTATGGCTGAGATGATGATGATGACTAGCATTATTCTAAATAATGCGAATTTATAACCTTTGAAAGCAACTTTACGCATACTTTCTCACAAAAAACTAATTAAATTTTAAATTAGACTATTCTGCAATCGGGTATTTTGTTTTTCTTTTGCTATGGATACCTGTTTTTTTTTTTTTGTCAAATTTATTAAGTAAAAGAATGACAGATCATCAACTTAAACCGTTTCAGAATTACATTTTATTACTCACAAACTGTTACTGTATTTAATTTTCATTGCTTAAATTGTCTAAAAATTAATTAATTGCTCATTACTTTTGCTGAGTTTTCGCAACCTCCCTGATTGCGGTCTAACCCGTTGCCCTGAACGTTTTAATTAATTTAATCTTAAAACATGTAAACGTTTTGGACTGCTCTATTTAATCTGCATTATCATTGTACAGTTCTCCCTAATTATCTTTTACAATTGGCAACATCAAGGAACTGTTTTTTGTTTCGCAAAATTTTATCAGTTTTGTTTAGATATTACGACGTTGGCGCCATGATTCGGCTATCAAGTTAAATTGGTAGCTCTAACCCTCATCATTTCATGACTTCCTTCATAAATTATTCCTTACATTGCTTTGTGACAAGGGAAGATTATGAATGAGTTTGTGTTTTACCATAAGGATTTTGTTTAAATGCGATTTATTGGTCTTATTTGCAAAAAATCAACGTGATAAAGCAACGAACTCGGCGGCTATAGAAGTTCGATGTCGGAGTGATAAGTTTTGCATTCAAGTCCCGCTTGAGTAGGGTTATTCATAACCCCCTACTAACATCTAGCCAAGCTCAGTTCCGTACTCCATCTATTATACTTGTACTAAAGGAAGTCAATTTATACTGCAATTCAAGAAGTTTTGTAAACAAAACGAGACATGATATCCTTTACAACTAATAAAAAAATGGAAAACCACTGTTTTAACTTATAATTGAATTTAAACGATAAAATTTACGCCATTATATGAAAACGACGCTTCGATAATAAATGAAATTCTGCCAAAACCAAAGAAATACATACACGAAATTTTCAGAGTAAATTTCTTTTGTTATTGTTCTAGTAGTATAGGATGTTCAAGTCAAATTCCAATTCTATAATGTTTTCTTAGGTTTTCGATTGTTACTTATTAAAATTAAAATGAAACAAATTTTAATGGATTTATTGCTTTTATTTTACATAATTTTATGACCTGACCTGACCTGGTTTTATCCGTTAAAATTTGTTTCATTTCAATATTCCAAATCTATTTTTTCAGAATTCCCGTACCAAAAGTTGACACATGGAATTTTGTAAAATTTTATCTAAATTTAATGTCAAATTTATGACTTAATAACACAGTAGGGAACAAAATCTCAGATTTAGGTAATAAAATTCAGAAAATGCACAAATTTACCAGGAACAATGACACAAAATGTACATTGCTACTTACTAAATTAGGTAGAAGTGGATAAAACGATATATTCCAAGGTAAGTTGTTTAAATACCAATGTCATCATCATCATCATTATCTCAGCCACAAGAAGTTCACTGCTGGACATAGGCCTCCCCCATGGATTTCCAAAAAGACCGGTTTGTACCAATCTAGAATAAAAAAAAAAGTGATTCAACTATTTGAATTTAAAACAAATCAAATTTTCTCGTATATACAGAAAACAAATATCTAGGTTAGGTTACCATTATAACTTTGAAAACAGTTAGCTCCAAAAAATAATAACGTAAAATGCCCCATAAAAGGCATGATCGTGGTCTTTCATCTTGTCGCCCAAGCAAGATTATCCACTTAACATTTTTGTATGGATATTAAAATGAAAATCTGGTTTTCTGCGACGAAGCGAAAAATTCGCTGAATCTAAAAGTGCGGGAGTAGAATCAAGAGATCCTCAGGGAGATTGATATTGAGAGGCAAACATAATTACTAAGTGAATGCTTCGATTATAAATCATATTAAATTTGTTTAAGTCTGTAAGTTTGTACCATGTTTCTACCTTTTAATAAGTATAAAGGTATTCCCTCACTTTAATTAATATATAAATATATACATAATAGGTATAAAGTTATCAGTTCCGTCACAAAATTTATATTTAGCGATTCTTATTACTCTTGGTAGTGATTTTTTGAGTTCTCAACATTTAAGATATAATATATGTGAAAACAGTAAGTATTTAGGAGCACACAAAGCCAACCGAGCCGATCAGAAATAAACCATATAATTCCCTGTGTCGGAGATGCCATTGAATCAATGATAAGATAATTTACATCTAGCCTCCAAGCAAATATTTGAATTCATTGTCATTGAGACATCTTCCTTGCTGGGAAACGAATTCGGGTACGTCCCCTTCCAAGACTAAGACGCTTGACGCTTTTGAGCTAAACAGGACATTATAATTATTAACTTTAATACCACTAAAACACAATAGGACACTTTACACTATGATGGATTACTATTTGCTGTTATGTAGGTATAATAGTTTGTCATTTAATTTTTTTTTTTAATTTTTAAATACGATGATTGAAAAGGTTAAATAATCAGTAAGGTGCAATAATCAGTAATTGTATAATGGCATGTAATTATATCTTAAGCTATTAATAAAAATTATGAATACCACATTGCTAACTAATGCTTGCAATCACTTTACCACATCGTATGACGTCATATTTCCTGCAAACAAAAATAATCTTCAGGATGAGACTGGATTTGACAGAATATTGAAATCCATCGTAAAATAGTACTAGGTTTTTATTCGAAAATAGGCTTGCGTTTGATCGAAGAGGTACGATAGAAAGAGCGGATATTCTATAAGCTTGTCAAACAATAGAATAGTTTTATACTCTTTGTCACAGCCAGTTACGTACCTATCTACGTTCTCTAAATGAAATATGCAAGGCAGTCTCTAGTTGTACATACTCTAAGCCAGCGCTCTAGGGTTCCGTATCAAAAACGTTTGTAAGCCATAATATTTTAAAACGTCGTTTTTGTTAGGCTAGGATAGCGACGGGCATAAAACTTATACAGTATATAGTATTATACAGCATAAACTTATACTTATATATTATTAACAGGAATAGTACAGTGATATATATATTCCCTATTACTATTATATGTCATTATAGGCCTTGCTGCATCTTGTCAGGATGATTTAAGCAACGTAATGGGTTGAAGCTGTTGCATTCCGTACTGCTGGCAGATAATGAATTACCAAAAATTATTTTCAGAAACTATTGTTAAAATTTATGAAAATAACTCGGTTTTTTTCATTTAAATTAATAAACGTGCTATTAAAATATTAAATAGCTACTGAAAAACAGTTACACTACTAGATCTGTACATATAAATTAACATTCCAATGTATGTGCTAAATTATTTTTATCACGTATGTATATCTATAGGTAAACTTTTTTGTTGACATTAGACTATGTACACGTAACAAAAATTGCTCAATGAATCAAAGAACCGACTGTACTTTGAAATAGTCGTGACGGAACCCAACACTAAATATGGCTCGACGTGCGCTTGACAGTTTTTTTGTCTGAGACGAACGAAGCAAAATAGTTTATGAAATATTCTAGTTATTTGAAATGGAACAAAAAGCATTGTGTCCTCGGACTGCGTTTCATCGTATTTCTTGTTTTTACACAAACTTTGTAACATTTTGTTTTAAAATGAGATTGCTACGAGCGAGTAATGAGTTTTTAGTAAAAACTTTCATTACCTTAGTAATCGTTTTTTATAAAAACGAAAAACATGTATATGATTTATTTTATTTAAAAGAAAAGCAAAATACTCGACTGCATAAGAGCGGCTTTCGTAATATAACTTTCGCTTATGTTTCGCACCTTGTTTTTAGGGTTCCGTACCTCAAAAGAAAAAAACTGAACCCTTATAGGATCACTTTGTTGTCCGTCTGTCTATCCGTCTGTCCGTCCGTCCGGGTGTCATTTATCTCGGGAACGCGTGAAGGTATCGAAATGAAATCAAAACCGTATACGCAGATCTATAGTATCTTGCTGCAGAAAGAAAAATAAAATTTCTCAGTTTTCGTGAAAAAAAGTTACAGCCGAATATGTCGTAAAAAAACGCAGATTTCGACACTCACAGAGGAATCAAAACCTATGGGGTACTTCCCGTTGACCTAGAACTCTGAAATTTGGCAAGAAGCATTGTGTTAGAGTACACGTCATATAGGAAGAAATCCTAAAACTGGACATTTTAATATAAGGTCTTTAAGCAAAGAAAGAGGATCCAAATTTTTAAGTACTTTAACCGTATCATGTGGGGTATCATATGAAAGAGCATTAGCACAAGCTAAAGCGGGTTTTTAAATATTTTTATGATGTATATTTTTCGATTTATGAAGGAAAATATTAAAAAAAAAAAAAAAACCCTTTTATCTTCTAGTTTATACGGAACGCTCGGTGGGCGAGTCTGACTCGCCTTGTCCGGTTTTTTATTAAATTATGTTGTTGAGTGTAAGTTTTTACAAGAAAGTGTGCATAAAGCTACCGTTTAATTTATTATATAAACATTTTTATTTTTTAATGTTTTCTAAGTGTTGTTTTGTGTTGCGTTGAAGGTTAGGAAAATGCGCACTTTTTTTAAATTATTAGAGTCATAATATTATTATTGTAGCCTTGTGACACTAAGGGAGTGACAACAAATCTAACGACACCTCGCCAGATAAAATCGGTCAAGTCGTTTAGGCTATAGGAGGTAATATATACTCACATACATACATACTTACACACTCTACATCTCTCATTCATTCATATCTTTCCGAGCTAAATATTCCTGTTAGATTTTTATAAATGTTTACCAGTTGCGGGTTTTGTCTTTGTGAGGTAAGGTCACACTACGTAAAAAATGCGGTTTGGTAAACTTTTTCTGGACACGTAATCCGATTGTTTTTCCGGTATTTACCGTAATTTTAAACATTACCGCAAAGAATCACAATATAAATATTTTTGCAGTGAGCCTTCGGTGAGAATATTTAATAGAACTGTAGTTCTATTAAATATTCTGTGATTTTTGCTTCTATCTCGACCATTACCTGTACTTAGGGAGTCCCGAGTGGTACGTGTAACGAGCTCACTGGCTCCCGAGTTCGCTTGCGGTGTTATCCAGGGATACAAACTTCCTCAGAGGGGCTTCCGGTTCGCCGGGAAGTAAGTTGCAATCAACAAACTGTTGTTTCATTACTAAACTCGTCTTGTATTTGCGGTTTGTGATTTAATCTCCTGTACTAGAATCGTATTCTTACTTGATTGCAGGTTGTTTTAGATGTATGTATTATATGTTTCTCCGTATATAGGGTATAACAATGAATGACAGAATTTAAAGAAAATTCAAAAATTCAAAATTCAAAAATATTTATTGCACAATAAGTAGGTACTAAACATTATAATGACAGCTGTCATCTCAAACTAGGTGTAGTTAAACACCTGTATCTTGGGGATTATATTATCGTGATATTCTATTACAGGTGCAGGTACACTACTACGTCAGTCAAAATGTAAAACGAATTATGAAGCGAGGACAAAATATTAGCAAAATTTAAAATAATATTAAATTTACAATAATATTAAAATTAAAAATAAGATTAAATTTAAATTAGGTACAAAGTTACATGTCATTATCAAAATAGAATTGTTATAATAATAATGCTTACGAACAACTTTCAGGTTGTCATAGTAATTATTGTTCTCTATATTCGTTGTTTATATTTATATTTTGTATAATTACAATTACATTAGTACAATAACCGGAGTGACGGATCTTGAGAGCAAAATGCCTGAACAACACGCATTGGCAAGCTCAGCATAAGAAGACCAGCATCAAGGTAAACCTCAATCTTATACAAGTGGCAGGAAAACTCTAAATGCATGCCGATTCCAACTGGTCTTTTTGGAAATACATGGGGAGGCCTACACCCAGCAGTGGACATCTTGTGTCTGAGATGATGATGATTATGAGTACCGAAACCAAAATTAATGAATAAACGTAAACGTTCGTGACCTTAGTCAACTATTATTCTTCGTATACGTATTTAAAACGTCCCACTAAATATTTTTGTTGTCCGTGGTCGTAGCGGTACCAAATTAGAAAGCACGAAAATAAATCAAGAAAAGCTACAAGACTGGCTAACGAAGTTGTCAAGCTTGCAACCTAGGTCGGGCACAATGCTGGCAATCTGTCCGGTTCCCGGCTTAATGAAGACACGTTGTACGCGGTTTCCTACGGAAATTAAACTCTTTAGTCTGGCAACACCAGCCGTAGGCAACAACTGTGCAACAATCTTTATTTAATTTAATCAGTCATAATCTCGCAATAGTTTAAAAGAAATAAAAGAAAGAAATCCTTATATTTTGGGACATTATAGTTCTCTAAATTAAGTTGACCTTATTTCTTCGTAAGATATGAAGAAAGAAAGTCCACTGTAGATTTTCACTTTTAGTATTTATACTTCCTTTCCAGGTCTTAACTTAAACGTCTATTTTATTTCCTTATATTGTATGACTTAGGTTATACTAGGCTAAGTAACGACTTAACTCCTAATAGGTGTTCATCGCACCGCTTTTGAGAACAGAATATATAAAATAATATATGTATTACATTTTTGAAATTACAATAAATTTAAAAGTAAGGCACATCAATTTTTATATATTAGATACATAATGTAGAAAAACAATACTAGTCATTCTGCGAACAGATTGAGCGAAACGGGAAATCACCAACAAAAATAATATAAAATTTTAGATCCTTTATACTAAGTTTTGTCAAGATTAGTTGAAAATGACGTAATATTATGAGTACCAAAATCCAAACATTACGACGAATGAAAGCATTTTTATTCACTCCAGAGACGTTAGCTCGCTTTGCTCAGTCGGTCAATAAAATAAAACAACGTTTTATTCAAATTGTCTCGTTGTTGTTTACTTTAGCGTTTTGAAGATATGTTCAGTTATGCACGAATACTAATTCTCAAAGAACAACTGGAACATTTGGGCTCCCAAGGCACAGGCTTCATTGCCTAGTTTGGGGCCCGAAGCTAACTCTTTAAATCCACAGCCATAATTTGTCAGTTTTGTTATTTTTAGGATTCCTTACCTCAAAAGAAAAAAACGGAACCCTTATAGGATCACTTTGTTATCCGTCTGTCCGTCTGTACGGGTGTCAAGACCTTTATCTCGGGAACGCGTGAAGGTATCGCGTTGAAATTATAACCTTATACGCAAATCCATAGTATCTTGCTGCAGAAAGAAAAATCTAATTTCTCAGTTTTCATAAAAAAAGTTACAGCCGAATATGTCGTAAGAATGCACATTTCGATACTCACAAGGGAATCAAAACCAATGGGGAACTTCCCGTTGACCTAGAACTATGAAATTGACAAGAAGCATTTTGTTAGAGTACACATATAGAAAAAAATCCGAAACTGGACATTTTTAATTTAATCACAAAAAAATAGTGTCTTTACGCAAGGAATGAGGGACCAAATTTTAAAGTTCTTTAACCGTATCATGGGGGATATCATATGAAAGAGCTTAATTAGCATAAGTTAAAACATAGGTTTTAGGTATAAGAAGAAAAATATGAAAAAAATACGATGTCCCCCTTTTATCTACTAGTTTGTACGGAACCCTCGGTGGGCGAGTCTGACTCGCACTTGTCCGGTTTTATTTTTATGTATGTAGTTTTATATTCATATATCTTGTCTGTTGTCACTAGATAATGTAATATTTCTATCTGTATGGTCATTTGTATGCTAATAAACATATTATTAATATTAATGTTGCAGTTGTTTAAGCACATAATATAATTGTTTACTATGTAAATCTTTTTTAGGGTTCCGTACCCAAAGGGTAAAAACGGGACCCTATTACTAAGACTTCGCTGTCTGTCTGACTGTCTGTCTGTCTGTCTGTCTGTCTGTCTCCAGGCTGTATCTCATAAACCGTGATAGCTAGAAAGCTGAAATTTTCACAAATAATGTATTTCCGTTGCCGCTATAACAACAAATACTAAAAATTAAAAAAAAAAAAAATAAGGGGGGTCCCCATACAATAAACGTGTTTTTTTTAAATACATTATAGATCTACGATTTACCACCAACTCGCCTGATTTTAAGCGACGCGACGGTGTGGCCGAAGATGGAGCTCGTCGATCTAGAATATATCTATTCACTCTAGCCTTGAAAATTCCAAGATTGTAGGTCTCAGGAAACAGAGATGGCAAAAACCTCAATTTGTTTGAGGTTTTTACCTTACAAGTTTCAGTGAGAAATTTTCCGTCATGCAAAGAGCGCCCCAACAACAAGTTAGCCGCATTATTCGGAGTATACATCAATCATGTATTATGTTCCTACCACGTGTTCCAATAAAGGACCTTTCAACAAGATTAATAGTAATAGAGCGTCCATAGCATTTTGTTAGATTAACCTACCTGAAAACGTTGTGGGCGGAGAGCTGTGGTCACATTTACACGATAATGCACTTAGTTTTTGTTTAGGAGGTAAAATAAAGGTAGGTACTACAATTTATGTTATAGTCCATCCTCGGCCACACCGTCGCTTAACATCAGGCGAGTTGGTGGTCAATCGTAGATCTATAAATATATATATACATATATATATATATAATGAACCATGTATAAAAAAAAGTTATATTCATTATACATATATATGTATATATTGAATCAGGCGTTACTTTGCGGAAATTCATATTCAATAACTTATATCTAACTTATTTATCTAGTGTGTTTCCGCTTCGATGTCTTCAAGCTGGTACTTTTTTAAATTAGATATATAAGTTAAATTTAAGTTTTTGTTATGTTTATAGTTAAAACTAGTTCTAGTTGTTGATTGGATACCACCGGCATGGATTGCACCGGCAAGCGTAGCTTAAGATGACCGTCACAATAAGGCTAGACGATCTCTTACAAATAACAGGATGACTCTGGATACCAGCTTCGAATTGGTCTTTTTGGAAATCCGTGGGTTTTTTGGTCTATAGCAATTAGTGGACTTCTTGTGTCTGAGATGATGATGTTGATGGTGATAATAGCTAAAAAATAATTCTCCAATTAGTACAACATGAGTAATAACAAATATTATATTAATAAACTGAAAAACTATTTTCAAATAGCAGGCAGTCGAGTACAATATTTATATAATTGGCGCTTGTTAAAAGACTGCAACTCATAAAAAAGAAGAGCTACGGATCTCTTCTACTATATACACTTCTACATATACTTATATACTCTACATAGTCAAGTGATCGATATAGCACAGTGGATTAGCATGTTGAAGTGACAATGGGTACGGCACACGAGCACTTAGGACTGAGCCTCAAGGCTGCTATTTCAAGTATCACTCGATTGCCACTCGCTAATCTTAGTCTAGACTAGCAATTAGTCGCTAAATCATATCAGCGAATGGCTAACTATACTTCAAATAACTAACTAACTATACTTCAAATAGCAGCCTTGAGACCCTTATGGTCGATGGGGCTGAAGTTCTCTGAGTGGAGACCACGTATCGGCAAGCGCAGCGTAGGAATATCAGCAACAAGGTGATCAGCTTCTTACACCGCCTCTTTCAGTTGGTACTTACAAACGGTTAATGGCTAGAGGGTTGGGAGGATGGGAGAGGATATTAAAAGATTTTGTGACTTTTACAGTTGTCCCAGGGATAGAAGCACCAGGTAATATTTTTTTCTTCTAGTCTAGAATATAAAAGTAATATAAAAAACAGTAAAAGTAATATAAACATGTCATATTTATTACTATATATATAAGTATATGTAATAAATATGACATGTATTAACAAAAAAAATGAGTTATCTTGTTCCTATAGTACAAGCTATGTTTATTTTGGGGCTTTGAGTGACAATTTACGCCAATATATTTATAAAATATCTAAGTTTTAAAAAATAATAACATCCGGTACATTGTCAGATATGTTTTGTTTGCTGAGTGAAAAATCTATAAGAATATGTTCCGGTGGATCCTAGTCTACTTTCTTGAAAAAGATGTCAAGTCCCGGTCGACGCTCGTCGCCTCAGGGACTCATTTGTCTTGTCTCAATTTATTCGGGTTCCTCGAACCTCGCCCCTTTACACGAGTATTTCTATGTATTATTATTTGTGTAACTCAAAATAGAATTTTATTTATTACAATTCTATTTTCTCATACAATATTAATAAAAATGTTTGTGTTAATAATTTCTAAAAATATTTTTTATTTATGAAAATTAACTTGAATCAAATTGAAATTTTTGTTGAATATTTGTGATGTTATTTTCTAGTTTTACAAACGACGATTATTTTATAAGTTCATACAGTCATTTTATACCTTCAAAAATGTGGGTATGCGTGAGCGAGACCGACGATGGACGAACTACGGACTCTTTAAGTCCAAATAAGTGTATAGTTCGGCGACAGGTTGTACTTAAACACAGTTTAACTGCTGATAAGAAACAGTGGGGACTAAGATGGTAAGCATACACCCCTGGACAAGCAAATATATCTCAAGAGAGACGGCATCAACGGAAGCATTAATTACGATAAGTTTTGCCTCTGCAACTAGCAATTTCTCTAACATTCTGATTAATAAAAGTAGCGCTCGTGGCGTAGCTTGACTAGGTGTTCCCGAACGATAACCAATGTTAAGCAACGGACGGACCGGTTAGTCTTCGGATGGTTGACCGTGAGTAGCATTTCTTTCTGAGCGCTACCGTGGCTCGGATGACACATTAAATTATAGGTCCCGGTTGTTTGTTCAGCAATCGTCAAGCCAAGTCAGAGGCCTTTCGGTGGCTTAATAACTCTGACAATAGGGCTGGCCACTCAGTCTATACAAACTTTTCTTATAACAAGTCTAAACCAATATCATTATGCATTGACACAGAAAGGATAAGGTCTCGGTAGAGCTACAAAACAAATTGTTAAAATCCTATTTTGAGGTCAACCGACTCACTTAGCCAAAGTTGGAGTTGGATCTATCAAATATTAATAGAACTCCATTTTTGCTACGTAAGAAAGTTGGGAAAATTGAAAATGCTCGGACTAGGGACAAAATAGAAAATTGGATATAAAACAGTCCAGATTACGATCTTGTGGATAGCTACCCACTATTTAATTAGTTCGCTTTTTTATGACTTTTATAGAAATAATTTTAAGTAGGCACAGTATTAAAATATCAAGTTAAAAAGTAAAAAACTCAACTGAGGAAGCCTTCTTGTTAAGATTTTCTTTCTTCATTGTTTCCGGTTTCTTTCAAGCTCAATATCCTACAATGGGCGGACGACAATAGACTATTTATAAAGTCTTTTTAAAAACTTGAAGGCAGACAAGCCCCTGATAATTTAATAATATGACAAGGTAATAAAAGAAACAATATCTGAGGTATTTTCCAGGCCTTTGTCGACACCAACAGATATATAAAGAGCTGGAAACAATTGCATATGCATGAGTATAATATGCCTGCGGACTTTAAAATCAGCAGGGACAACTGAAGTATAGTCTGTTCGGAAAGAGAACTAAAATACGGCATTGAGGGAGCTATTGTCCTTATTTCATTATTTTGTTCGACTAGCGACATAATCGGGACGTCAGTGGCCTTTTTCTATCACGATAATTATCTTGCCAAACATACTAATACAATATTGTAGTAGGTAAACAAAAAAAAACTACAAAACGAATTAAACCGTTTTTTTTTTTTTGGTAATCATAATATTTAGATAGATAGATAGATGAACTCTTTATTGTACACACCTTAAAAGTAATAACAAAGAACTTAAATAGACTAGTGCAACAAAAGGCGGCTTTATCGCTAAAAGCGATCTCTTCCAGGCGACCATGGGATGGATAAAAATATAAAATATAAATCAGACCACCACCACTCAGAGATTTAGTACCATATACATATATAGTGAAGACAACATCCACTAAAAACTGTCGGTCGCTCACTGATTATTTTTCGGATAATTTGTTACAGGCAGCCCAATCCTTTTAATATTTTATTTATTCAAATACACTACATAAGAATACTTTTTATTGAGCGTGCTCCTACGAAATTCTGATATTTTATTACCAGAAAAAAAATACGTAAGAACGTATTGTTTTCCGGAAAATTCTTCAAGGCCGTAACACCGGAAACCACAGATCAATTTAGCGTACTGATTAATGTATTACTAGAACGTTAATAGCATTTTAAAAAACCGGTACCGGGCAGAGCTATCACCTAAATGTGCCAAGGAAACAAGTTGTTCCAATTCGATGGCGCATTACTCTTAATTTCAGCTAAATTATTGTTTGCGTCACTCTCTGAATTAATAGTTAACAAGTACTATGGAAATTAACGTGGTTTTCACACATTTTTAAATAAAAACTACGGCTACTGAGTGCTAGGCGCGTCACCGACCGAGAGTGACGTGTGTGCTGCTCCTTTGAAAGAGACCGCCGAATGTGGTTGAAACTATAGTCGGATATTTCGGCTCAAAACAGACGTGAGTGACCCGTAGTTTTTATTTAAAAATGAGTTAACAAGTAAGTTTAGAATATTTGAAAACCTCCGACGAAACTGCTGACCCAATTTGTATGAAACAATCGGATATTAATTCAGTTGTATGTTTGTGTGTCTTATAACTCCGTCATTTATAAGCCGATTTAAATTGAAAGGATATTCTTTCAGATTAGGCTCACAGACCACCACCAAGCCTATGTCCAACAGTGGACTTCTTATGGCTGAGATGATGATGATGAGGCTCACAGAAATTTCATCAAAATCGGTTTATTAGTTGGTTTTAAGACAAAATAACTGGTGACCCCAGTAAATGAAATTACGAACTTACTTTAAAAAATGAAACCACCAACTGAATTTGGTTGTTTCAGTTGTGTCCGACTGGCCTTGTGGCTCAGTTGGTAGTATGTCTGCCTGCTATACTGTAGATTGTGGGTTCGATTTCCACCCAGGGCAAACATTTGTGTGATAAGCATGGATGTTTGTTATGTCTTTCCATGTATCATATGTATATATTTACAAAAAAAAAGTATTTAAGTATTCTACCAGTCATCTAGTTCCATAGTACAAGCATTGCTTAGTTTGGGCTAGATGGTGTTGTGTTGAAATATCCACAAATATTTATTTATTTAGTACCTATATGAATTAAAAATAATCGGCCAAGTGCGAGTCGGACTCGCGCACGAAGGGTTCCGTACTATCATCTATAATACTACAAAGTTTAGTTCTGTTTATAAAATAACGAGAAATCAACGAAATTCCAAGTAGTAAATTGCAAACTTATAGGTAGGTTTTCGATACACATCCGGGCAGCATGACGACGTTCGCGCGAATACGCGCGGCTATGGCTCGCTCCGTGAAGTTACCTCCCCCGCTACCCGGGCGGCGCGGCGCTCGCACCGCGTTTAGATGCACGGATTATTTTCATTTTGTTAGTTTTTATGTATTAGATTAGGTATTTATTTTTATAGTTAATATATTTCTAAATATTTACTTACAAATATTCAAGTTTCTACCTGTTAATTAATATCGAGTAAAAATTGCTTAAAAATTACGTTTGTTGTATGGGAGCCCCCCTTTAATATTTACTTTATTGTTATTTAATTATTTATTTTGAAAGGTAATATACAAGTAAATATTTTGTGAAAATTTGAAGCGTCTACCTGTTACCGTTTTTAATATTGAGCAAAAAAATACGAAAAAAACACGTTTATTGTATGGGGACCCCCCTTATTATTAAATTTTTTTATTTTTTAGTATTTGTTGTTATAGCGGCAACGGAAATACATCATTTGTGAAAATTTCAGCTTTCTAGCTATCACGGTTTATGAGATACAGCCTGGAGACAGACAGACAGACAGACAGACAGCGAAGTCTTAGTAATAGGGTCCCGTTTTTACCCTTTGGGTACGGAACCCTAAAAACTGAAACAACCAATATAAATAAAATTTATAATAACAATAATCTTATTTGTGTTAATATCAGACAATGTATCTAAACTACTAAGTCAAAACACGTACGAAATTATTTTGCTCTAGGCGCAAGGTCAAATAACTAATTTTGGCACAACCCTTACAAAACACTAGGGAACTCGGTGACCTTTCACACTTATTTGGTTTTGGTCAACTTTCGATACTTATAAATATTCATAGCATATTTACAGAATAGTGCTGTTGAAACCATATTTAAGAGAAGTAAATCATTTACAGATATTAAAATTTCATCTCACCAAAACCCTTTTGTCAACATTAATTTTAGCACAGATCACAAAAGCAAGGGTTTAATAGATATTTCACACAACACCATCTAGCCCAAACTAAGCAATGCTTGTATGGAACCAGATGGCTGACATAATTACCTAAATATGTTTTTTTTTTGAAATATATACTTAAGATAGGTACATAAAATTACCCAAACACAGAATAAACAACCATACTCATCAACAAATGTTTGCCATGGGTGGGGATAGAACACACGGCCCACAGCTTAGCAGGTATCATGAATTATCCTCTTACTGCAGAGTATAGGTTTTTATATTAAAACTTATCTAGACGTTATGTGCACAGACATAGTAACATGCGACTTAATTTATATGAAAACCTTGCGTGCTACATTTTTGGCACCGACTGTGACGTCACACAAACGATTTTGTGATGGTCCAACCGCGCGAAATCTATTCAACATATTCAACATATACCCTGCATCCGCGCGCTTGTACGCTAGTAACTAGTTTGAAAAAATATCGAATCGGAAGTATTATATGAGCTGAATTTAAATAAATCTTGGTCGTCAACTGCGATTTCTTATCGTACTTGTTGACACGCTAGGTACATACACTTGGGGTATCTTTAGAAGTCTATGGTTCCGTGTAAATGTAAGACATACAATTTAGCCATAATTGTAATCTTATCTTATTTTTTTATTTTTTATTCAAATTTCATTATCTCCGGGTGCCGCGGAGTATTAACTGATAACTTTAGCTACCAGTGTAAACAATGCTTAAATACTACTTTATAACAATTTTAAAATATTAAAAATCATTGACACAAAAAACGACTGAACAGATTTTGTTGATTCATAGCTATGAACTTGTCAAGTCACCATTCAAATCTAAACTAGTATAACTAAGTTAATCTAAATCAAATAATGTTTGGAAGCTACAATTTACCCACGACCTACAGCCTGTTGAGCCTGTAGGTCGTGGGTTCGATCCCCACCCAGGGCAAACATTTGTGTGATGAGCATGAATGTTTGTTCTGTGTCTGGGTGTTTCTATGTATCATAAGTACATATGTATTTACGAAAAAAAAAGTATACATGTATTATATCTGCTATCTGTTCCATAGTACAAGCTTTGCTTAGTTTGGGCTAGATGGTGTTGTGCGAAATGTCCACAAATATTTATTTATTTTAATTTAATTTTTCACATCATATTATGATACTCCCCTACTTGCGACTGAAGATTTAAAAAAAACTATATTAATTTACGATGCTGAAATACAGGCACAAAATACCTATTCATAAAATAAAGCGAAGGTAATCACAAACTCGATCCGATTCTGATAGTTTCGGCTTTCCAGGTGGTTGTTGCCACGACTAACTTTTACATTAGCAACATACTTGCTACAAACTTAGAAACTCTCCGCCCATAGGCAAGTTTCGCTCCTTAGGCGATAGGTGATCGTTTTTGCTGTCGATGTTAGGCTATAAAATATTTATATAATATGATATAACACAAAAATTAAATAAATACTTGCTATAATTATTTAGTTATTCTTTTTTATATTGCATATAATTATGTCTGTAGTTTTATCAATTAAAATTAATCTGTTTCTTTGTAATATATAATTATATATATATATATATATATATTATGTGTGTAAGTCGCTAATAAGGCAGTTATTTAAAATAAAATAAATAGCTACAACATAGAACAGAACATAGGACAGACATTAACCTCTAAAGTGACAAATTATTCATTAAATTTTAGAGTAACGACCTTATTACGTTTTAATACGATTTTTTTGTTAGTTTGGAGCGCCAATAAATTGAAGTGTTTTTTTTTTTATACACTATAGATCTACGATTGACCACCAACTCGTCTGATGTTAAGCGACGGTGTGGCCGAGGATGGAGCTCGTCGATCTAGAAGATATCTATTCACTCTAGCCTTGAAAATTCCAACATTGTAGGTCTCAGGAAACAGAGACGGCGGCAACGAATTCCATTCTTGTGCAGTACGCAACAGGAATGTGGATCGATATCGCTGAGTACAGAGTTTTGGCATTTCAACGAGAAATGGGTGGTAATTCGCCGATTTTCTGCTAGTCCTTTAGTGAAATGGGGAGGGTGGAATTAGTTCGAGAAGCTCTTTCACACATTCCCCGAAATGAATCGTGTAGTATTTATGTATGTATTTTCTGGGTGGGTAGGCGCATAATGTACTTGACAGGTCATAAACATAAACACCGATTTGTCTATGCAAGAATAGTTAAAGATATTTATATAATAAAAGTATTTAACAAACTAACGAACTAAATTCGACTCGGTTACTAACTGTTCCTGGTGCAAGGGTACCCATAATACCAGTACAAATGATTTAATTATTTTACAATAATAATTAGTGACATCATTTAGCAATTCTTATTATTCCCGACTTTAAAAAGAAGGAGAATAACAGTATTCCTAACTGACTTCCAAAAAAATCAGGTTCTCAATTCGATTGTATTTTTTTTGTATGTTTTGGTCAGCGATTACTTAGTTTTTGGTGATTTTTTTGTTTTTTCAGAAGTGGGCCCATATAAATTGTATCGAAAATCGGTTCAGTTTTTCAAAACAACTGAAAAAAAACGTCTACGTGCATACATTGAAGACGGTTTTTACTGTTTTTTTAAACTATAATTATGATTCTTTTTTAGGGTTCCGTACCTCAAATGGAAAAAACGGAACCCTTATACGATCACTTTGTTGTACGTCTGTCTGTCTGTCTGTCTGTCCGTCCGTCCGGGTGTCAAGACCTGTATCTTGGGAACGCGTGAAGGTATCGTGTTGAAATTAAAACCATATACGCAGATACATAGTCTCTTGCTGCAAAAGAAAAATCAAATTTCTAAGTTTTCGTAAAAAAAGTTACAGCCGAATATGTCGTAAAAAACGCACATTTCAACACTCACTAGGGAACCAAAACCTATGGGGTACTTCCCGTTGACCTAGACATAGAATTTGGCAAGAAGCATTGTGCTATAGTACACATAGGTATAGGAAAAAGTCCGAAAACTGGGCATTATTAATTTAATCCCAAAAAAAATATGTCTTTATGCAAGGAATGAGGGTCCAAATTTTAAAGTGAATTAACCGTATCATGTGGGGTATCATATGAAAGAACTTCATTAGAACAAGCTAAAACAGGTTTTTAATTATTTGTATGATATGTAATTTGCAGTTTATGAAGAAAAATATTTAAAAAAAACAACGAGTTGCACTCCGGGAGTGCCGGCAGCAGTAAAAACTAAAAAATAAAATAGCAACAAGACTGACTCGTGAAGGATTTGACTAAAGATATTGTGTTTTACAAACAACCCCTACTCATTGCTGTACGCGAATCGTTAGCGTGTTTTAAGACTATACAGCGCCATCTAATACGTTGGTCTGGAACTAACTTTATTGTATGAACACTTCATATAATAAAGTTAGTTCTATAACAACGTACTAGATGGCGCTGTATACTCTTAAAACACGCTAACGCTTCGTGTACGGCGCTTGTACATACAATAATGAACTTTAAATGCAGAGCGTTAGAATAGGTTTCTGACTATCCGTCTGACCAACTTGACGATCTGACGCGAGTTTAACATTTTTACCCATCCCAAAAATGCCCAACGCCGCTAAAGAAGTTTTCACTTCAAAAAATGTTTTCCCCGTTTTATCTACTAGTTTGTACGGAACCCTCGATGGGTGAGTCTGGCTCGCACTTATCCGGTTTTATTTATTTTTGTTGTCACTTAAACTTAAATATATAAATATAACTTAAATTAATTACATTGTACCCGATATGTATTTTTTTTGTTAGAAAGGATATACTTTCAGATTTTCCATAGAAATTTCATCAAAATGGTTTTTATAACAAAATTGCGTATTTTGAAGTCCTTTTTAACACGCTTTTATTAGATCGACCTGTATGTAATGAAATCTAAGGTAACTAATTTAACCATCTTCCAACGATCGTAGCGTTATGAAAATTGGCAGCTGTATGTAGTTCTGATGACAATACAATGGTACTGTCGAACTGATCTGATGATGGAGCCGGAAGATATGAACTAGAACTTCATGACGGAACATCGTATCATAGCTGTGTTTGGATTTGTTAGAAAAGTCTTGTAATGAACTTTGACCACGATTAGGTTTATGACAATACAATAATTTGGAGCGTGTTTTTTTAAGCTTTTTAAACTGTAATTTATTTAAACTAAAGTTTTGATAATATTGTATTGCAAAAACCTTAACGCACACATTGTCAAACATTTTATGGGGGCTATAAAGATGAACCGTCCAGCTCCAGTTTGACGTCATTCATATGATGCCGTTACGTTCAGTAGGTATAATATTGTATAGAGAGCCAAAATTGGCCAAACGAAAGCTCCGCAAACATTCCGGCGAGATAATGTTTGTCTTCACGTGCAAATTTGCACGAGTCGCTTAATAAGGGCCGCAGTATTGACACGCGCGAGAGAATTACCCTACCAAGTAGGTATCATGATTAGGATATGCTCTCTAATAATAATAACGATCCAGCTCTGTTTCCTGAGATCTTGGAATTTTCAAGGTTAGAGTGAATAGATATCTTCTAGATCGACGAGCTCCATCTTCGGCCACACCGTCGCTTAACATCAGGTGAGTTGGTGGTCAATCGTATATATATCATGCTTAAAAAAATTATATTATAAAAGCATTTAGGGTTCCGTGCCTCAAAAGGAAAAAACGGAATCCTTATAGGATCACTTTGTAGACGACGCAGACGCAGACGCAGATCTATATATAGTCCCTTGTAGCTGTGAAAATATTAAACTTCTCGGTTACCGTAAAATAAATCAAAGCTGTATATATGTCACAAAAAAAACGCATATTTCGACACTCACAAAGGAATCAAAACCTGTAGGGTAATTCCGTTGACCTAGACTAGAACTATGAAATTTGGCAAGAAGCAATGTTTTAGAGTACACATTAAGGACAAATCCGAAAACTGATCATTTTTAATTTAAACACAAAAATATGCAAGGAAATAGAAGGAAGTCTTTATGCAAGGAATAAGGGTCCAAATTTTAAAGTAAGTTACCTAACCCTATCATGTGGGGTTATCGTATTATGAGAGCTTCAAACTAACACAAGCTAAAACTGGTTTTTAATTATTTTTACGAAGTGTAATTTTTGGATTGTGACCAAAAATGAAATATATATATTAATGTTTTATTATATTCAATAATACCGCTAACTCGTTTGTTATGTATATAACGGCTTACGAAGCGCGCTTGGCAATGGTTATTTAACCGCCTTACGTAAATATTGTGTGCTAAGTTTCCCACAAGGTAAGGTAAAGTAAGGTAGTATTTTGGTAGTTTTCGGACAATATATTACAAAGTGAAAGATCATCATGCACCACGTCTCATATCACTTTCCTAAAATATGACGTAATTGTACAAAAACTTTACCATCAAATCTGCTTAAACGATTTGGTTGTTCAACCGCCCACCCTAGCATGACCTACCTACCTATATTTGAGTTTACTTTCCACAATTCATTTGCAGTGGTTATTTGAACAGAGTATTAAAAAGCGAGGGATTATCACGTAACATGATCCGGTTTATTCTCCTGAAACGTACGTTGATTAATTATTTCCATCCGGGACCAGTTATAGCATCGGGTTGCTGTAAAATTCAATATGACCTGAATTTTAAACTTTTTAAACGAGGCAAAAATGGAAGATAATATTTGAACATTGCCACACAAAATCATCAAATAGATTGGGTACAGAAGTCTCACTCTGCAAAGCATCATCACGATCATCAGCCTACGTTAGTCTACTGCTGGACATAGGCCTTTCCTATTCTGCACAATTCTCAGCATTCCGTTTCCAGCCACTGCCGGCTGCTTTCCATATATGCATATATTTTTTTACTGCATCGTATCTCACGGGCGCCCTACACTATATTATACATGTGCCGACTTGCGGTTCCCACTCTTGAACGCGTTTACCCCATTGATCGTTGGTTCTGCGACAGATACGACCGACCCACTGTTACTACAGCTTGCTAATACGCTGCGCTATGTCGATATATTTATTTGGTGCGTGTGAATGGGCAAGTTGGTAAGGGTCGCCGAAGGCGAACCTATCACGATCAAATCGAATACAGGACCAAACAGATCAAATCGAATACAGAATCTATCACGATCAAATCGAATACAGAACCAAACAGATCAAATCGAATACAGAATCTATCACGATCAAATCGAATACAGAATCCAAACAGTTTTGGAGAAAGGTCAGGTCAAAAGTACCTACCCGAAACCGACGAGCAAGTATGGGCTGGGGTATTAGTGGGTTCTAACTCTATGGTTAAAATCTACTAATACCCTAGACCATGAGATCTGTAAACGGTGCCTCACAAATTTTTCGTCTGAAAGAAAATAAATAAATATTTTTTTAGAAATTATTAACGTTAAAATGATTTTTATGTATGGAAATTAACTTGGATCAAATTATTTTTTTTGTCGAATGGATATATACACATTGTACAAACATATAAAAAAAAAGACAATATTACTATGGCTAATCTTTCAATAGGTGGCCTTATCGCTTAAAGCGATATCTTCTAAGCAACCATATATACGAAGTAGGATAGGTGGCACTGATAGTGGTCTTTAAAACTAAAACATAAAAAATTGCGGACACAAAAGTAAAAAAATTAAAATACTACGGAAATTACGTGTATCTATGTAGATATATTTGGGATATTGTAGTTGTTGTAGATTGTCTAGTTTTATAAACGACGATTTTTTTTTAAAGTTGAAACGTACACTTAACACGTAAGTCAAGCTTAAGTTACAGTAGGAAAATCGCTTTTATGCAGTCGAAAAGCCAACGAGCGCAAGCTAACTTTGCGAAGCAATAAGACCCCGAATTCTGTGTAATAATCTCAGACTTAGTTATTATCTCAGTAACAATCATTACGATTTTACTGGCAACATGTTCGAAATATTTGAAAATAACGCCATCTCTACTGAAACACACGAACTAAATTGCTTAGCACTATCAAAGCTTATTATTTCGCACGAAATTATAGCTACTTAGGAAAATTCTAATAACGCCATCTCTACTGAAATACATGAACTAACTTGCTTAGCACTATCAAAGCTTATTATTTCGCAAGAAAATATAGCTACTTAGGAAAATTCTACTAGATGGCGATATTTTCAAGTAAACATCTGAAAATGTGTCTAGATTGAAGGCCTTCATTTGCATTATGGTTCCTATCTGTTATAACAGAGGTCACTTTAATGAAACAATGAAACCATGAATATTATTAGCCGACTTCATGTAAGGCAAAAAAGCTCGCACTCATATGCGGCTGAGTGCGAGCGTGCTCTTATCTTGCAAAAAAGAACTAACTATTCACGATAGCCCAGGTACCATGGGACGAGTCAGCTAAGCTGTACTTCACGGAGTTAGGCTTACTGACCGTGCTATAGATACTTATATACTAAGCGAGTGTGTTTGCTCTTAATAACCAGCAAAAATTCCAGCGCTTGGGCAAAAATTGTCACTCCCGCACTGGATATAACAATAAGTTTAAAGCGGTGGAACACAAGCTCACTAAAACAGGCAAGTGTACCGTGTTTACGTGAAATATAAACAACTTCCTGAAGTTCTTTGGTCAGTAAAGCCTACTACTCACTATAAAGGTGGGTACAGACTGGTGAAACGTAACATGAAATGTATCAGTCTACCTTTTATTGCATGTTCGGTTCAAGCGTGAACGCATAGCGCGCTCTTACCGCGCATTCACTACGAACCTCCCGCGTACGTCTGCGTGCCCCTTTGTGTTCGTTCGAAAAACCGACAAATCATGGGTCGCTCCGCGCGCGATTTGTAATGCTCGTAGCGTGCGCTTGAAATTCACATTTCGCGCGTACAAGACTTCCAAACTATGAGAAATTGTTGCAAAGTGTGTTACCTTTCATGATACATTGCAGCAATATGTACGGCAAATTCTTTCATTGCCTGATACATTTCATGTTACGTTTCACCAGTCTGTACCCACCTTTAATAATTTCCCTCTAACTAGGTACTTATAAAATAAGGATTTTTAAAATCAAAAATATATTTTTGTTTATTGGAATTTATTTCATCATAAATTTCAAACTACACCTTCGAATTACACTTGATTATACCTACTATAAGCTATAATTTCACCTACATCCCAATCTGGACCTAAATACGTTATCCAAAAAATTTTGACACGTTTTTGAAACTTCCAAATAGTTATACGAATTTCATTATCGTTATCTCTACATTCCATTACGCGTTTACTACATAATTATTATAAGGTTGTTACACACTTGTGGTTAAAACGTTCTCTACTAACGGTAGAATTTAAAATTCGTTATTGAAACGAAATTCTGGACCCTAACTGTTGTTGAACCAGTAGTATGTAACAACCTTTAGACAGTAACATTATAATTACCATATATTAATCCTAATTTTAAAAAATTAGTTGCATGCTTGCACAAGCTGCTTCGCGGTGGTTAATATTACAACATAACTATTAAGTTTCACATACAAATTCGCTCATTCCCATACATTTCTACATTAAGACTATAATCTAAATCAATTACAATAACACAATAAATCTGTTAAAACGTAATTTTTAAGTCTCAAACAACTTTATTTTTTTCAAAAATCAGGTACAAATCAATCAAAATTAAGTCTAAGGTAACTGAACCATATACAGGAAGTTATATTTTGAGATCGTGTTGTTACACTAACATACTATTAGTAAAAAGCCCTTTAAATTTAACACACTTAGCCTTAATACGAAAATATTGTAGTTGTGTCCCGCTTGCACGCACGGGGCTAGAGGGTTGTGCGAGCGGGACAGGAGTGCCGCATGAGATATGGATGGCACAACCACATAACATAATTTAATAATACTACGGCACAACTTATGTGCTCCATGCGTGCGAGCGGGTGTAGCTATAATATTTTCATATTATAGGCTTTAAGTGTCGGTGTCTAATACATCATGTAGATAAGTGCTCCAAATTTCGTCAAAATTCACGAAGAAATACTGTTTCGTCTATGATTGCATGTGTGTGTTTAGCCGTAATTAATAAAGTACAGAAGGCTCTGCATAGACTAACACATACAACTCATCCATAGACAATATAATGTTCGTGACAAAATTCATGCCGTGTCCACACGACTTTGTTAAAGTGATTCGGGCTTAAACAAAATGTATTAGATATTAAATTTAGGTGCGCTTTTAAAATAAATACAAACTTATATTTTAACACAACATTTTTTGGCGTTTATCATGTGTTTGAAACTGAAAATCACAGAAATTATAAATCTGAAGATCCATTTACACGACTTTGTGTCAATCTTTGCTAGTGGGTCTGTAGAGTAATCGCATTTACTTTAAAACGGTGGTACGAACCGAAATATAATAATGTAATAATAATATAAAAAACATCTTGTCACATCAAATGCGTTATCAAAAAACCCATTTGATTTGACAAGATGTTTTTGCATATACCGTAGTGATTATTTTACCATTCACGTCATAGGAACAATTTTCTAGACAGACATTTATAACGTGGTGGAATATTTTATTATTTCTGTCGCAAAAAATATCGACATTTCTGTATTTGTCTGTAGATAAAAATGTCATTTCTGATAAATCTCAGATTACGATGGAAAGTCGCATAAACGGAATTAAAAACACAGCTGCTCCTTTATCCATAGAAGATAACATTTCGTAACTTGTCGTTGTTTTGAATGAATATAAATAAAAATTATCTGTCATGGATAATAAACCTATATTATATAAATAAGGGCCCCATAAGTCCTACTTAATTTCTAATGTAACAAAAAATATAAGTAAAATAGTGACATTTACGTAACACGTGCAATCTTTTATATATGATCTTATTTTATACGTGCTATACTGGGGTTAGATTTATTACACTCGATTTGTATGAAAAGATAGAAAATCTAGTTCAAATTGGTAAAATTACTTGCAACACTGTACCGAATGTGAACAGAAATGCTAGTTGGATAAAGTACTAGAGTCCGCGCCACCACGCGCGCTGAAGTCCGATGGTGAAATTATGGAACTCAATTTGCCCGCTGAAACACAGAATACTTTAATAGTATGTAAAGCCGGAATGCGATTGTAGCGCCGCGTCTATAAGACTTGAGTGGAGGCACGGACTCTATAATCGATAGGTTTTCGTGACCGGTCTGTCTACCCACAATGTCCATGACTCACTATCTCGTTTCTATCTGCTAAATTCAACTCTATTTTATTAACTTTAAGGTCGTGCGATCACATTTTATCGTGACATCTACAAATGTTTGATATAAATAAACTAACATTTGCCGTTTGTTTCCGGCCTCAGAATATTACAGTATAAAAATTAGCGTAAACATGATATTCTCATACGCGTTGTTTTCTCATGAGTCATCGAACAATACTATATTGTTTTCAAAGACAATAATAAGTCTTTCATTAGAACGACGTTTGTCTTTATCACTTATATTTTCCCTTTTAAATAACGTCTTAATGTATGTGGTATTTATAATCTAAAGTTAAATACAAAAACTCGGTTGACTCCAAACTTAGGCCATATTGCAAAAAAATATTTACATACTCTAGAGGTCAAACCTGATAAAATAAATTTGCGTGATTCATAATGAACCAGTCAATCCGGTACCCAACTCGCTCGGGTTATCTCTGAAGCAATAATAAAATATCATCGCTTGCGTCAATAGATTTAAACATACCATACTACATATAATATAAAGACGAGTGATAATACATATGATAACACCGACTAATCAAACTTTTATGATACCATTCTAAGATAAACAATGAGTAATATCAAGCTAAAATAACTATTTCCATTCAATACACACATGAAAAATGATTATACTCGTATGCGAATAAATAAATTACTATAATTGGCTGCGATAATTGAGACTAGCATAAATACAGTGCTGCTTTCTGACCGTTACGACACGGTTAAGTAACCTAATTCTTTGGTATTATTTTCTAATTATTCACTGGTTTAATCTAAGGCTATGCAAATACAATAAATAAGTAACGCGATTGTGCTTTTTAGCAATCGTGAATAACGGATTGCGCTCTAAAACGTTTTCGGTTCTTCTATGTACACCTCATCTCGCCCTAAGTTTGCCATTTGCAAACTATGGCGCTGTTTCAAAATAAAAACCAAAATCCCGCAGAGTGTCATGTTCTGCGTGACGCTGATGGTTTTTTCAGAGAAGGACGGCTGGCAGAGGCGTGGATAACGCCATGTGTTCTGCACCTCTGACCGGGAGTCTCTGGGCTGTGACGTAGTGTCTCATCAGGGCTGGAACAGTGGGAAATGCTGTGGCAGCCCCACCGAGAGTGTAGCCCTCGCCACCCCGACAGATACGCATGTGCATGAAGCCACGAGTTGATCTGAAAATAACAAACAAAAACAGTTAGTTTATGTTAAAAGCTAACCAAATTACATTTTAGTATTTTCATATAAAAATGTGATTTTTCGATGTTCAAAATTCCATATAGAATTGCGCTTTAAATTCTAAATACCTCAGTCAAGTAATATGATATTACTTATTTTATGCATAAAACCAGAAAATAAAAATGTCAAAGAATAAATAAAAAATGCTCACTTCAAGCTAAGCGAGTAGTCATGTTTCGCCGATTCACTGTTCCTGACCAAAAATGCACCTTCCTCGGCTTCCCTTAGGAGACTCTCTGCTTCAACGCGTGAAAGGGTTCCGTGATACCACCTGAAATCGAGAAGAAGTCAAATGTTAAAATAACCATCATACGATATTACAATCTGTTGGTCACCATGCTAAGTTGTTTTACCGATAATATAAAAGGAACATACCAGTGGTATGTTTAAAAACCACTGGTTTTATTTTGTGTGGTAATCACAATTACCTTTCTATTTTGGGTAAAAGAAACAGAGCTTGTATTTATATTTTTTTCGCGATTCAAAAGATTATGATCACAAAGTTACCGTTGCTTAATATCAGGTGAGTTGGTGATCAGTCGTTGATCTAATATAAAAAAAAGTTAAGTATCTCAATTGCCATAGCTTGGCTCAATAATTTTTGTTCTACAATAAATTATTGGTTCGTACTGTTCATCGAAAGGTTTCATAAATATAAATCTAAGTAAGGTAGGTTTAATTGTTGTTATAATAGCTCACCCTTGTCGGTCTAGTGGAAGCGCCGCATCAACAAGATCACGAGGCGGAGCAATGGGCCCCAAATTCAAATGTAGCCCCTTAGAACTACTCGAACCACCGCTCCCGCTGTCAAAGTTCAATTTCAAATTCGGCTTGTGCTTGTTTCCTGCAAAATAACGTCACATATTAAGCACTTAACTTCCAATTGATACTTACAGCTAATCGCACGGATGAAAAAAGAAAATCTCGATGTAAAAGGAAAAAAAGCAACTAAGCATTTCCAATGTCAAACTGCATGCAATCCTACAAATTGCGAACTCCTAACTCAACATAACGGATACAAATTGCTCTCAACATACAAGAAAAAGTTTCCCTCAAAAAGCACTCAAGCAAATTAAATATTGGGCGTTGGACCGGAGGATTCCGTGTGAAGTAATCCCAAGTCATACGTCTTAATCGGCATAATGCGGTCGCGGTCGCTTCGAATTACGGCGAAGCAAAGAATTGACTCGACAGACCCTTCGTGCACTTCTTTCCAAGATTGACAAGGAAATCCTACTGATGTGGATGGATTTTGAACGAAACTGATCGACCAAATACTCTAGGGACTCTGTTATGACATTGCTATGATGAAGTGACGCTGACAAAAATAGATAAAAATTCCATTACCCACCTTGATTTAAATCTTGAACGCTTTGGCTGGATGAAGCATTAGAGATTGCCCCTCCGAAGTCATTATTCAGTTGCAGAGATTGCCCTCGTAACTTCCGGCGTAACTTAGGCATGTCAAAAGGCAAAGATCGCAGGTCGGCTTCAGCTTCAGCTCGTCGTCTTCTCAACTTTGGCATGTCAAAAGGAAGATCGGACAAGTCAACATTATCAGTTTTCCTTTCTTCTTCAGTATTACTGTTCTTGAAATTAATAAATGCGTTACGGGAATCGACCCCTTCTCGGGAATGAATTGAAATGCCACTATCAGATCCCTGAATCTCCGCATCACCACCAGTCGAATGTCTGAAGGTAAGATTTAAAAGATTTCTATTTTGCAACGCTCGGCGTTTCGGTTTGGCGACGATTTCAACTGTTGTCGTTTGTATTGTCATATTTCCGGTTTCACCATCATCCGGTGACACCTTTTGTGAGTTATTATTTTTGTTGTTATCGGACGTTTCTGAAGCTGGCTCTTGCGATGACTTGTCTGATATTGGACTTAAAATATGAAGCTTAGTTGTATGGTGTCCAAACCCCGAAAGCTGCATGTGGTGAGATTTTGTGAATGGGACGTTTCCAGAATCTGAACTGTGCGAACTTAAAGAAGACGAGTGACGACTTTCTGAACTACTACTACTTCGGTCGCCTTCACTGTTGCTGCTACGCAATGACTCCATGCTTCCTCCACTGCTGCTAGTGGCCATACTTTCTGTGCTGGAGTACTTGCGCCTCGGACGAGTTATGCTAGGCCTACCTTTAAATTCCATTATAGGGCCGACCCCCTTGGGCCCAGTGTACCGATTCAATTCAGGTGTATCTGAATCGGAAGTGGGCCGGCCCTTAATCTCTAAAAAAATACCGTCCTTTGATTGCCCCCTTTCATCATCTCCATCGTGTGACTCGCGACTTGAGTCTCTAAGACGCTGTCCAATATCCAATTCCGTGGATACTGAACCTTTAACGTCTGCCATACTAGCTTCACTGCTAGTTACACTATCACGGCCGCGTAATGACTTCACAGGTAACCTAAGGTCCTTCAGACGGGGATGCGATGGTTGAGACTGAGGCAAATTAGGTGCACTCTTAATGCTGTTCATAGCAG
Source organism: Lycia hirtaria (assembly GCA_947563715.1). NCBI lineage: Eukaryota > Metazoa > Arthropoda > Insecta > Lepidoptera > Geometridae > Lycia > Lycia hirtaria. The sequence goes on along the minus strand of OX387377.1, from coordinate 40,143,867 downwards.
ACCCATCCTTTTGTTGAAATTTTGTTGGCAGTGGAGCTGTTGAAGGTGGTGATGGAGTATAACCTCGAAGTGGTAATTGCGAAGTCGATGTCATGCGCTCTTCCTCCTCTTCAATGTGTACTTTTTCCAGATCTTCAGACAAAGCACAGGCATTGTTCTCGTTTTCTCTTTTCTGACGAATAGTAGGTATCTTAGAACGTCTTACACTGTCCGTTTTCATTGTCACCTTGCGGCGACCTTTGTAGTCTGGCTCGCCTCGCTCCACGGCTTCAAAAGCGGACGAAGCTGAGGAAATGACTTTACGCTCTTCGGCTTGTAAGAGAGCCGGGTGGTTGCTGACACGATCAAAGTCGTCCAAATCATCGTCTGAACGAGTAATTTTGCAGTCAAAAGCAGTTTCATATATCTGTCTGGTTGTCATCTCTTGCGGCCAGCGTGGCAGAGGCGCCGGCACGTAAAATACGCTTCGAGAAGGACGTTGGTCCTCTACATCTTCGGGCGCGGCGCACGCGCAGCCGGCCGCGTCGCGCCCGCGGCGCCTCGGCGGCATCCACGCGCTCTCGCACGACGAAGAAGATGACTGCTCTAATTCACGAAAGCCATCTTCGGCGACTGAGAATCTTTTAGGCAGGTTAGGACGTTGAGCAACGTGGGGTGCGTCTAGACTTGCTGATTTTCTATAGCGTGGCCCTCGAGACGAAGATGTTGTAGAAGCCGTCGGGGCTGAAGGCGCCGGTTGGGGTGGCGCTGTTTTAAACAGGTCTCCGTAATAATAAGGACTCGGGTTACGACGAGGTGCGTTTGCGTAACGCGGGTCTGAGCGACCACTGTCAGGAGAATGTAGAGATGGTGCTGTTGCAAATGGATCAAAATCTCCAAACTCGTCTTCTTCTTCTTCTGACGTCGATGACTGTTCCTCTGATGAAGATTCTGTAACAAGTAAAATACAGCATGAACTTTCACACCCTAGGCATCAAAATTTCATAGAATAAATAAAAAGGGCGTCCATGTATGAAAAGATTTAGAAGATGAACACGTCGTTTCATGGTCATAAAGGGTAACGATCTAGACGCTAACCCACTTCCAGCTTTCCTACTCCTGAGGTCGCCTTGACTCGTCTCAAGTATTCGTTTAAATGAGCATCCGGGCTTTCCATATTCACTTGACGATGCAGTCGATCGTAAAAAATTGAAGAGCATTTTCCTTTATATTTTCGAGAAAACTGAGTGCTCGTCAAGGACTGTTGAACAATTTATTATTTTAAATTTCTGATAAGAATGTGTTTGAATGTCTAACTTTAACAGCTTTAAAAACTAAATTTTGAATTACTTTATTTAGTTCTTACTGTATAAAGGATATGTTTATGTTAAAAATATAAAATAAATCATCAAACAGTGAATCATTAGCAAGAAGAAATGGCAGCGTTAATAACTATCAATCAAACCAGAACGATTTAAATTAACTCTAATTTCTATTTCAATCAAATTGAAGGACATATAAAGTAAATTGCTGAATTCATACAATTACTTATATTTTACTTGTGGTACACACAGCTAATGTTATTCAAAGGTATAAACACCCTAATGAGAAATCCTTGCTTGGTACAACAAAGGAATCCTTCTGAATGCACCGCGAGCACAAAAAACCTTGGATTTTAAACCTCCAGTTGCAACAGCGACGATAGGAAAGAACCAACGAATCGTAGACCACGGCATGCCATTTTATTATAACTTTAATGATAACAATTCCTATATAAAACTCTTTTGTTTTAATTCCGTGTTTTCTGTTTGCCGCATTTTGTCGTATTGTATTCATTTTACAAAGCTTTTTATTTTTAGTTTGTAAAATATTCTTATTATGAACGTAGTTTCTGGACTCAGTTTACGAAGAGTTCATTATGGAAATGTTTCTTGAGTAAAAATAAACTTATCCAAAATGAGTACCCACTTGATATTTGAATAAATTGATACGACAAAGCACTCATTGAATAAACTTCGACGCTGTAAATGCCAACGTTGGAACCCTGCAGCCCCTTGCAAATCGGCTTGAAAAACCTTGCAAATTGTCTATTAGCTTCGCATGGTGGGGGTGGTAAGTGACGTCATTACGTGACGTAATTACTTTTCCGCTTGGATGACCAGGCGCCGAGAGTCGAAATTTGTTAAATTACCGCGATTAACGTGTTAAATGTCTTTCTGAAATGTGTTCAATGTAAAGGTAGAATAGAATAGAATATAGAATAGAATATAACTTTATTGTACAACCATACAGATAATAACTTAAAATAAACAATAAACTTAAACGACAGTACAAAGGCGGCCTTATCGCATAGAGCGATTTCTTCCAGGCAACCTTAGGGTGGATAGAAGTAGTATAATTAGAATGAGGAGGTGTTTGTGGTTACATAACATATTTAACAATAAAATGCGTATGAGACTATAATATGTACTATTAAAGATTACATAATAGTAATACATAAATACTTAATATAATTATCAATAAACTAATACATAACATATATAAATAAATAAATATATAATAATAAATACAATATAAATAAATACATACAATAAACTACCTAATACTAATTTAAGATAAGGAGAGATAATGCTTATGAACGAGGTTCTTGAAAATGTTTAAGGATTTAGCCTGCCTGATATAAACAGGCAGCGCATTCCACAGTAGGACAGCTTGCACAGAAAAAGATTTACTGTATGACAGGTTGGAATGTGAGGACGTTTTGATAAGCAATTTGAGCGCACGAGACGAACGTAAAGGACTGGAATAACCTTGAATGAACTCAAAGCGTTCTTTCAAGTATAGGGGCATACACGGATTAAACAAGATTTTATAAAGGAAGGAGAGAATGTGAGAGTTACGGCGAAGGCGGATGGGCAACCATTTGAGCTTTTGACGATATTGAGAAATGTGATCGTACTTACGTAGGCCAAATACGAACCGAATGCAGAAATTTTGTAGGCGCTCAAGCTTGTCTAATAGGTAAAAGGTAATCACCTCGTACGACTATGAAATATGATTTGACACGGTACCCTTAATAAGCAAATTCATATTTAACAAAACGGAAATTAACTTCAGCTATAAGAAAACTTACTAATTTTTTTAAATATTTTTTTGCTATCAATTTTTAACTAATCTTCAGTTAACTAGTACAATTTAGTCTAAATAAGTCTTGTTAACCTACTTTATGTTCTTAGAGATAAAAGATAAACTCAAATAATTTGGCTTGGCCACGTCAAAACAACTTCACTGAGATGATGAGTACTTCTAATTACTGTTACTATTTTAATTTATAAATAAATATTTTCAAAGGAATGATTTACCTTTGTGTATTTTTTTCTATTTCACAAACTCACAAACGACAAAAGAGCTGATTAAAAGCTGCCATTGTCTTTACTCTTATTGGTATTATCTGGTAATCTCTAGATAATTAAAAACCTCGATACAATAGATTACCAAGCCTATGTTTATGCAAATAGATGTAATTCTTTGGAGTAAATTTCACAAAAAAACATAGACAACATGGATGGGACAGCAATTTCGGTCAGGTGTGAAGTTCATCTACATTTGTAATAAAAGTAATCATATCATACATTTGAATAAATTTATGATATGATTATTTGACACCGTAATCAATTAAAAAAAACCAGGGTTATTACATAATTAGTTAAGTGAAATTGTTGACCAATTTAACTCAAACTATTTTACTTCTAATTTTGAAGTACAAGAGCTTCGAAAAACATTCGATCGTTGTCTTAGATTTGAATAAAAGCTAGACGCAAGGCTAGGCTCGTTCTAGCGGCTAGAACAGTAGACTAGCTAGGCCATCCTGAGACTAAAGAAAATAATTTCGTCCTGCAAGCCGTACATGATGACTGATGATAATTACCTACTCCAAGTAGTTTGATTGCATGAAAATAATGAATAAATAAGGAAATTCAATATGTATATACAAACGATTGTAGTATATATTATCAAAGTATTTTTTAAGCTATCCCGGTCATTCATTAAACGACTTTTTTTTTTTTATCAGCCCTGTTTGTACGAACTGTCCCACTGCTGGGAACGGGCCATCTTCTCATTGTGAGAAGGACTATTATTATTGACGGGATATTTACCGTGGTTCGCGTTAATTTTGAGCTCCCGATATTTCGGCACAGTTACATGCACCATGTTCACGGGCGGACGTGAATAGTCGCCCGTGAACATGGAGCAATTAACTGCCGAAATATCGAGATATGGTAATAATGGTAACTAACGTAAGTAAAGTTTTCAAAATATAGGTTATTGATCAATATTTTAACTTTATTATACTTAGTGTACTTCGGAACTTCAAACTACAAAACTTGTTCGGAACTTCGTCAGTTCTCGATTCAAAAACGTACTTAGTTAGTCCAGAGCAGCAAGATTTTTTTCGCAAACTGCAGCTATTGTGCCACAAATATGCAATGTTTATGTTATTTTTCAAGTTATCAAGGCCCGGCACGAATGCCAGGATGTTTTGCCAATCAACAATTGCGATACCAATTGTTGCTACAATTCGCAGAAACGATTCGCATTCATCGGAAATTGGGTTTCTATTACATATACTGGAAATGCTTACATTAAATTATTAAGAATTAGTAACCATATAATTATTATCATCGTCTCAGCTACAAGAAGTTTACTGATAATTACAATAATTAACTTGAATATTGAAATTGTAAGTCACTTATAATTAAATAAATAAATAAATATTTGTGGACATTTCACACAACACCATCCCATCTAGCCCAAACTAAGCAAAGCTTGTACTATGGAACTAGATGGCTGATAGAATACATATATACTTTTTTTTGTTGTAAATATATACATATGATACATAGAAACACCTAGACACAGAACAAACATCCATGCTCATCACACGAATGTTTGCCCTGGGTGGGGATTGAACCCACGACCTTTCAGTTCAGCAGGTAGACGTAAACATACTACCAACTGAGCCACAAGGCCAGTCTATATACATCCAGGGTACTTTACATTTTTTTTTTTGACAAGAGCTCCTCTATGAAAGTAAATATTTTTAAAATGAATTTGAAACTTTTTTTACTCTGCATTTCAACATTTGACAAGCGATTAATGTTCAGAGAGGTTATAAAATAATTATAGTTTAAAAAACTGAAAAAACCGACTTTGTTTACTTTGATGACATTTTTTCAGTTTTCCTAATAGGCAGAGTAACCGCTGAGTACTATCAGTTTAACTAATTCTGTGATTATCTAACCTTACATAATCGTTTAACGAGGACAATTTCAGTGCAAATTTTATCTACTGTACCGAAATTGAATGCCGAGTATGAGTAAGCCCGATAAATTGGGAAATACGAATCGATTGCCAGCAAATTTTAGCTTATCTTATCGTTCCTGACGACGAAAAATATTTGATTTGAATTAGTTTTACATGTAGATTTGAGTCAGTACTAATGGTACACGAAGCATATGCAACATATATAAGTTTATGTAAATACCTACTCAATTAAAAAAATAAAAACAAAACCAACGACGGTGCTTTTATTTAGATGGAAATCTAGAATACAAAATAATAGACATAATATACACCTGAAAATCAATCATCATAAAAAAAAAAAAAAAAAAAAAAACAACTATTCTCGTGAATTAATAAAAATCTCTTACCAGATTCGTAGTATGGCTGCGAGCGGTGCCGAGCTTGTCTCTCTTGCCTTAGCGGCGCAGACGGTGCTGGCTCTGGCGGCGAGTCTGCTGACCCTTCAGGCGCACTCTCAGGACTACGCCTGGATCCGCTCGGAGCAGATAAATCAAAATCAGTCCTCCTCGCCGATTCGTAGTCAGCGCGGCGCCGCGCCGACTCCGCGTCAAAATCAGGCCGTCTTCCTGAATCGCCGTCGAACTCCCGGTATCTGCGACCTTCGTAGTCGTATGGACGCCGGCTGGAGTCAAAGTCGTAGTTAGATCGACGATCGTAACGCCATCTGGTGGCTTCGGGGGAGCGGCGTGTTTCGCGGGAGCGGCGGCTGCGCTGTGGAGACCGACGAGCTGTGTCTCGTGGTGTGCAATAAGCTTCTATGAACTCGACCTGGAACAATCAAAAATATTGTTATTACACCACTTAGACCGAAGAAGTGGAGGCTAACAACGATACTTGAGACAAGGCAAGCCATTATAAAGATACTTCAATCTACCTCGTTAAATATCACTACATGCATTGGATATTTACATATGTTTTAGATCCTCAGATGCTATTCAGGAATATATGGCAGCAGAATATTAGGTGATTTTTCCTAAAACAAACTAGGTAAGCGTACCGAGATGCTATTAGATGAAAAAGAGCCCTTCATCATGAAGGTCGATTATGTGGCAGAGTAAAGTGGTAATAAAATGCAGCGGTCACATATTCGGTGACCGTAACGGCCGGTTGGACGATGTCTCCCCTCGGCGGGGCGTCATTACCACGACCCGTTTCTGTTTATGGGGACGGATATAAAGAATATTATGAGATATTGTCCCAGCAACGGCTATACCACGAGGTGATAACACTTTGAGAGACGCCTTCAAATTTAGTTTGGGTGAGACAAATTTTACGAGTGTCTTTTCAAATGTTCCACGTTGTTATGCTTATAGGTACGAGTACGTTATCTATTCTCTCTTTGATATCTGTTTGTAAGAGTATAATTAATAACGGCATTTATGTTAATTGGGAACCTATAAATATAACTGAAACAAAGTGCAATACATCCGTTTCCGACCCCTTTCTTAATTGGTGGGTGTCTCGAAACGAAAATAATGAGTCGACGAGAGTTCGCATGTTTTATTGCGAATCTGTTTATAAATAAGATGATATCTGTTTAACCCGGGGGTGGTTTCAGGCCATTAGAGTCTGTGATGAGTTCCCGCTTCCGCGCCTCCGGACACGAAGGGTCTTTCGTACCACGAGTTCTCATTAAGGGTTAAATTAGTACGGGCCGGGCTCAGATGGATTTAACTCTCGAGTTGTTTACGTAAATGTTATGAACATGTCCTTTATGCAATCGTTTTTTTTTTATACATTACATACCTATCTACGATTGCCAACCAACTCGCCTGATGTTAAGCGACGGTATGGCCGAGGATGGAGCTTATCTTATAGATCGACGAGCTATTACGTAAATTTTATGGCTAAGTTTGTTAAGTATAGCAAATCCAAACTTGTATTACCTCAATTCTTAACGTGTCCAGTCCATGTCTAGGTATAAAAGTCACAAATCTAAAAAGAGAACAAAAGATTCTGATCCGGTTCTGCCCTGAGGGCAGTTCTTTATAAAGTTCTGTAGGAAGGGTAGGCTCGCCTCATCTGGCGCATTGTTTTATGAATCCTTGCTATGCATGAAAATTTATTTACATAATTAAACGTCGGGGTTGCCACCCTCTCGTTTTGATTTGTGATGTCTACAGAGATTTAGTTATATATACATATTTTTATGTTTAATTAATAGCTTGAGTGCTTACAGTTTTATATTTTTATTTTAATATTAGATGCGCCCCTCGGTTTCACCAACGTTGTGATCGATTATGTTGTTATTGTTTACTGATCCCATAGGGTCTGTCAAATTTTTCGGGATAAAAAGTATACCAAATCTTTCTACATAATATAAGTAGTAATCGTGCCAAATTTCGTAAAAAACCATCCAGTAGTTTCGGCGTCCATCGGACACACCGTACAGACAGACAGACAAAAACTTTCAAATTTGCAGTTTTGGCTTTTATATCGATAGCTAAGCATCCTCCATTTTTTTATTTTTTTTTAATATTGAATGTACAGATTTAAACCAGTTAGTTTTATTATATGTATAGAGATATTGATTGAAATTAGATCACATGCTTTTCTCTGTAAGTAAAATATAATTCAAATCAGTAAAAATATTTAAATGTTACATTAGAGAAATATTTTAAACATTACGTACATACAGTATCAATGATTACTTAACAGAACTAGCAAGTTAATTACTGTAAGTAACGATTATTTTCTGAGTAAAATTCCATCGGTTATCATTGAATTCGATAATTATACTATTTATCAAACATACCACTTAAAAAATATTACTTGCAAACTATTTAGGTATATGTTTGTATAGATTACATTAAAGTCATTCTGAATTATCTATACTGACTTGCATTTCTACGTCACAATGAATGTTCCATACAGAAGTTTCGTTTTATTTACCAATTCAAATCAATGCTGCCATTGAAGCGTAAGGGTTAACTCTGAAAGGGATCAAATTCAATTCAGTTCAAGCACACATGCTCGCATCTGCCCATTCATCAATTGTATCGTATAATGGGGGAATAGTAGTCAACAGTTCACTTCCTGTATGTACACGACCAACACGGTCAGATTTATGTGTAGGTATTTACAACACTTCCACTCAACACATTTAACTCTCCATAAATTACAACAGGAATTATAGTCCACATTCGTATTTGTTGTTATATACATTTTTATTGTGATTACTACTTTATGAAGCTGCACTGTATTACTAATAAAATTAATTCAATAAGGAAGGAAGATAAACAATGAGACATACGATTAACAATCTGACCTTGTATGGATAAACTCTAAGAACAAGGAAATAAATCAATTCATTGACTCTGAAGTGATCTTTGGCTAGTCGTTTAGCATTTAATGATTGAATTTTAAATATTTTCTTAGAAAAATGTTGGATCAACGAATTGGAATTCAGGATCTAAATTCAAGAGATGTACAAATGTATAAGATTTCCAGGCACGTATGTGTTGACGTCCTTAAAATGTGAGTCATCTTTATCTGTACTTTTTGTACGTAAGTAACTAAGTACTTAAGAGCGTTACCTACTGAGTGAATAATATTTCCACGAGTCTCATGAGATAAGATGAATTATGTTTTGTTATCGTAAGCCTCAGAATATTTTGCTGTTGTGTCTTTATTGTATGGTAAGTTCTTTGCAGAGTACCTAAAATAGACATAACAATCAAGTGAGAAATCTTCAGTCTTAGATTTGTTGATATAATCGTCTATTCAAGTCGATACTTCTTCTCATTATTAATATAATTATCATCTTTGTAGCACAATGGCTCATTGTATTCAAGATCATTAAACAGCATGAACTAAATTGTCGTCCATATAAACAATTCCGGGTTCACCCGACGTGAGTAATACGAGCAGTATGAAGGATGTGGGGCAAGACGAAAGTTTCAGACGGCCAGATGAGTCACCAGCCGGGCCCGATGTATAAATACCAGAGACACGCCTCCTGGGACGGCCAAAATAGCGCGTTGTGTCGCGTGACTGCGATATAGCAATACGGGTTCCTTAGCCTAAGCTCCATGGAAATTTCCTATAGCAAAAGCCACCCATAAAATGGGTGAGTCGATCGATATCCTAATATAGCGAGCTTGACAAGTAACATAAAACAGTTTTAGCATTTTTATAGCACCCGATGAACTATATGAATTCCTAAATTATGACTCAGAGTATCCAAGGGTAATTCGTTCTAAAAAGAGAAACTAGAGTTCATTCATGAACGGCCACGTATAATAAATTTTCTATATTTAATGCCAGTCTAAAACAGAGCGTTAGATGACTAAGCATGTAGAAATGTAAAGCGAAAAGTCGTATATCCTCAAACGGAGATATTACAGATGTTCATCTGTAATTAGTTAAGCAGATCCGGAGCAAGGCATGAACATGAGTCATGGCTCGGAGAGATACCCTCGTACCCGCTTTGTTTACAATAACAATGATGACGTAAATATCTTGCTATCCTACGTTTCTTTACAAACACGAAATAATGCATCTTCATACTTTTGCTGTTACGTCTAGAGAATTCATCTCGTTGAGTATTGTCTTATTTGAAACAAAGCCCCAACTGAATCACAAGAATAGAACAAAATAAAAGTTCACTGGTGGGAAATTGCATTTGCCAGTCGTCGATTGGCACGGTCATGCCTAATACTCCGCCAAACACTGTCTGGTCACGTTCAGCAACCAGAGACCGCAAACAGGACCCGTTGCTGCAACTGAATTAAGCAGACTCTCTTTTATTGTTTTCACTTCTATAGGTTATTTTTTCTTTTGTTGTTTTTAGCTAGGGCGTAATTATCAATTGTATCACGACTGTTTTGGCTCGAAGCCCTGAATTGGTGTCTGTCATATGTCTAGTCAGGCGACGATTCATAATAATATTTGTTTTGGAGCATAAATGTCTAAAAGTATTTTTATTGGATATTTAAGATTGAATCTCGCCTCGAGAAAGTCTCGACTCAAAGACGACATCAGTTAAATTACAATGGTAGCACTTATTAGACAAAACAAGCAGATAATAAGCTTGATTACTAAGTTTCTCGTCCGAATCGCTTCTGTGGTATGTTTAAGTAGACCCTCACAGATGTTTTAATGGGGAGAGCAATTATAGAAGATATTTAAACACTTTTTCCAAACAGTGTTGCTTCAAATTATAATAACTTCGGTTCAGAAGCAAAAGTATATAAAATGTATCTGATTTGTTGAAACGCTAAGTAACATCGTCAATGAGAAGACTTTTATTCTAAAGACCCAACGTTCCCAATGAATAGAAAAAAAAACATTTTTGTGCTCCATTGTGAGAACAAGAAATGGTAACAAATCAAATTCCTTTCTTCTCAGCCTATTCATCTGCTTAAGCTTTAATCTTTTGTTAGTTGTGAAGCGTATGGTTTTGTGAAGGAACTTTAATGTGGCTTATATTTTTTTCTAGTAAAATTTGATTATTTCAGTAAATATTGGCCAGTGTTCTTCATATTATGCATATTTGTCTACATCTAAGATATTAGATTTCTCTTTTGCCTACCTAGTTTATGAATTAATCAGTGCAGAACTTAGTAGGCAATAATAATAAAATGCTGATATATAAACGTTTATGATAGCTAGCTTATCTATTAAGTTACTTTGTTAGACACATATACTTTGTTAGTCAAATATTCACTATATTTACTATTTACTCAGAAATATATAATAAGTATGGTGAAGTTCAGTAAGCCTTATAGAAGGAATAAATTTTGTTCTTAGGACTTGGATTTATATAAGTAAGTAAAATAACCTCCTGAGAGCTCTAAGCTCTTGAATAGTAATAGGAATATTAGTACCTTTATTGATTATATTTTTCTGAACTATATTTTATTCCAATTATACTCAGTATTTAGTATCAAAGGATGAATTTGTAGTTTGTCCACAATAAGCGTACCTAATCTTTTTATAATAAACTCATCCCTTAGATCATATAATACAGTTAGCAACTCACCACATGCACCACTAATATCCACTGGGCAATCTGCCGCATTTTTGATATCAACTTCTTGTTTGAAGGCATTGTTAATAAGTCATATAATCCAATTGTCACAAACAAATCCAATAGTATTTAGGGTATTCACAAATAGCACTGAACGATCACCAATTTTATCGACCGTTTCACTGCCGACACGCACACACAATAATATACCTACTACAAAACTAGACCTACACTTTCTCACAAACTTGTTCTTGTACACTCAATGTTTATTAACAGTAGCTTATCTCGCCAATGGTGTTTAATAGCCAGGCGTTTTGCAGTAAAACTGCGATATAAACGCCTAGGACGATTTGGTTGGATACTTGACGAGTCCAACTGTAGACTGACAACACTACTCAAACGCTATACGCGAATGTGTAAAACGGTGACTCATCGCCCCGCATACTGTTTACCGAGGCTTGAGTCATCGTGGTAAAAATACACTCGGCAGCGATGTAGCGCTGCGCTGCAGGAACGTTATCGACCAAACAGTTAGACGCTCCGAAATAATAAAGCGCTGGAACGCCTAGTTTCAAGCTACCGTCTCCATTAATACCTCGATGCCGCACGTGTCCCATTTGTCGTTAAGCGATTGTGAGCTCTGAGTCACTGTAATAAAGCACAAACTTTCGCTCGCGTTGTTGGGTAACTAACGCAACGTAAACTTTCGCGTTTGGGTTTCGATTCGACTTGAAGTTATGTTAGATTACGCTCAACCGGTTTGACTAGGTCGAATGCCGTTTTGAGGTCGTTTACGCGATACGTTGAACTGTCCAACAATGGAGAACTACAGGGAACATTGGTGATCTGAGCAGTTGCTGGAATGCGGGCTTTCAGAGAACATAATTAAAATAGATTCGAACTAGATTAGAAATAGTTGCAAACGCTTTCGAAACAAACCTGTATGGCGATAGCAGTGCAAACGACACTGCCAACGATAAATTAAATTTACTGACCAACGGTTCTCAGAGCCCAATGGTTAAATTCAAGTGCACTGATTGGCAAGCAAGCGATAATGAAGTTAGAAGAATATTAGACGCTGATACAGAATACGGTGGTGGTCTAAGATTGTCCGTTTGGCATTTACGAGGCGACCTTTTATGGACATCGTGTTTTTGCGTAACTCCGATGTGAGATAAAAACACGAAATATTTCACATCTTAGAACTTAGTTATTTTCTTAGCCATGAACTGGGGTGTTGTAATAGATAAACAGTAGGGATTCCGCTGAATAGTAATTTAAAAAATTGGTGAAAAATTGGTTTGATTTAAACGAACTATCCATAAGATTTGATGCGTATGGATATTTTAAATAATCTCCAATTACTCAGCATTACAAATATTTATTAGTTTTAGTATAATTTATGCAGACTGTAAAAATTTGCAAGTAAGTAGTGTCATTACGATACAAACGAATTCCTAGTAGAGTTAGTAGAGTTCCTCAGCTATTACATACAGTGTGATTCTTTTTGTTGCTATTTTGAAACATTTTGTTTGTCTCCTCATAGGTAATTTCACTTCCCTTGCTTGACAACTAATCCTTACTAATATTATAAAAGCAAAAATCTGTGTGTCTGTCTCTCTGTCTATTTATTTCGTTTTCATGAATAGTGTCTGCACCGCTCTTTATGAAATTTTGTACAGATTATAGGTATGTAGCTGAGGAAGTGAGGACCAGTAGACGGACATAGGCTACATTATTTCCATCACTGTTTGTCGTCAATATGAAGTTAAAACCGCAAGGCAAATCTGGTATATTGTAAGGCGTTAATTTTTTATCTGTCATAATAGTTTTTAAGGAAACTACAATTTTTTATTTCTCTTCAGAATCTCAACCGACATATTGGTAAAATGGTTATTTATATAGTTTAAATCTGAAACAACAGCCGACTTCAAAATACGCATTTTAAAATCTAAAACTACTGAACTGATTTTTAAGAAAAATTCTGGGATATTAATCGGAAAGTACTTTCAAATAAAAAAAAAACAAATCGTTATAAGTGGCGTTAACCGTTAACAAACATTAAAAGTAAAATACGACTGAATTAATTACCTCTTTCTTTTTTAAATCCGTTGATAAATAATGAATGGCCAAGTGCGTGTCGTACCACGCGCAATGTAGGTTTCGTACTTACACATCACAATTTGTAATTATATTTAAAATCAAATATCTTTTATATTTCCGTAAAAATACGCATCATTTTAAGGGTCCAAACCAAAATAAATAAATATGGTTTAGATACATACATGTTATCTCGGAATGGTTATGGAATCATCATAAGTCACATATTTCTTCTTTCATCTTCATACCCCATTATAAATCCATACTTGTACCAAAATTAGGTTATTTAGCTCTTATTTATGGATAAAAGTAACGTATGTATAGGCGGATACAGCTAAACTATAAGGATTCCTTAGTTTCAACAAAACTCTAAAAGCACTCTTACGACTTTAATTCATAGCATCATAAAACAGGTATATAGTTTTTAATATACAGACCTGACGATAACCTTCAGACAATGATATTGGAAACATAAATGACACATCACAAAATATTGACTTTTCCATGAGACGCGAAAACTATACATATTGTTAATATTTACAGTGAGATCACCGTAGTGTGCTTTAACAATTACGTACTATTAGCTAATAAAGTTGAACAACAAGAAAAACGTAAACAAAATGCGTCAAACTGTGATGCTTTTCCTTAAACGAGTATATTAAATTTTCCTGTTATATTGCAGTCAAGATTTTCAGCAATCTAAAACTATCTATAAATGATAATGTTATTTCGTCTGGATATCTGTTTATTACATTTACTTGATTAAACGGATGAACCAATTGTTACTTTGCTTATTATTTGATATATTTATATATATTTGTTTCTTTTTAGGGTTCCGTACCTCAAAAGGAAAAAACGGAACCCTTATAGGATCACTTTGTTGTCCGTCTGTCTGTCTGTTCGTCTGTCCGTCTATCCGTCTTTCCGGGTTTCAACACCTTTATCTCAGGAACGCGTGAAGGTATCGAGTTGAAATTATAACCATATATGTACGCAGATCCATAGTATCTTGCTGCAGAAAGAAAAATAAAATTCTCAGTTTCGTAAAAAAAAGTTACAGCCGAATATGTCGTAAAAACGCACATTTCGACACTCACAGAGGAATCAAAACCTATGGGGTACTTCCCGTTGACCTAGAACTCTGAAATTTGGCAAGAAGCATTGTGTTAGAGTACACATATAGGAAAAAATCCGAAAACTGCACATTTTTAATTTAATCACAAAAAAATAGTGTCGTTATGCAAGGAATGAAGGTCAAAATTTTAAAGTGAGTTAACCATATCATGTGAGGTATCATATGAAATAGCTTAATTAGCATTAATTAAAACAGGTTTTTAAATATTTTTACGATGTATATTTTTCGGTATAAAAAGGAAAATAAAAAAAATATGATTCCCTTTTATTTACTAGTTTGTACGGAACCCTCGGTGGGCGAGTCTGACTCGCACTTGTCCGGTTTTTTTTTGTGGGTAGAGTTGAGGTTGAGGTAGAGTATGTGCTCTCATATACAGGTTGTCTAAGCGTTGCGGGTTTAGCGTTGATAATTTGGGACGTAATGCATAATATGCTAGAAATTTTATTCATTGTAGTGGTATCATAATGTATGTTGTGTTAAGTCTGTTAAATTTTTAATTTAATATAATTTCACGACTAGCAGTGATAGATTCTGATTGTGATGAAATTTAGCAAGGTGATGATTGGACGGCCTTCGCATACGAGCTGTCCAAGTGCTAAAATCTCAATCAACAGAATTGCCTTGGTGATCTAAGCTCCAAGGTGAATGATCTGAGTTGAATCTCTCCTATTGGTGATCTCATTCATTGTCAGAGTCTATGAACCACGGAGAAAATACAATTTGGATGTGGCTTATCATTACTGTACTCTAACATAACAAATATTTAAAATGCAGCTTGATGTTTTTGCCAAAATAAATTTAGACTCCATTGCAAGCAGCGTTTTGCATAAGCATCTTCGATCCTGTACTTATTCATCTATTTTTATGCCCATTTTGGTCACGGGGGTGTCAAAATGGCAAAAGCTCTCAAGTTGCAGATCGGGATATGCGAGTTCAAGTCCCGTCGGGTGTGTAGTATTTTTGTACTGTCTATAAATTTGTAGATACTCAAGTGTGTACAACATTCTAAAATATTGAATAAATCTGATACAAGTAGTTAAAATAAATAATAAATAAATAATACTACTGTAATAGTATATTGTTAAGCAATAATTATTTTTTAAACATTTTTTTGCAGTGAAAATCATTTCCCAGCGACGGCAAATAGTATTCTCATTCGTCTGTACAGACAATTTCAAGTGTACTCTCCGACTATGAAAAATAAATAATAAATGTTGGTGGATATTTCACACAACACTATCTAGCCCAAAGTAAGCAAAGCTTGTACTATGGGAACTAGATGCTTGATAGAATACATCATCATCATCATCATCATCTTAGCCATAAGAAGTCCACTACTAGACATAAGCCTCCCCTATGGATTTCCAGAAAGACCGATTGGAAGCGGCTTGAATCCAGCGTCTTCCTGCCACTTGAAGGATATCCTCTGTCCACCTTATGGCTGGTCTTCCTACGCTGCGCTTGTCGGTCCGTGGTCTCCATTCGAGAACTTTTCAGCCCCATCGGCCGTCAGTTATACGTGCTAAGTGCCCTGCCCACTGCCACTTCAACTTGCTTATCCACTGTGCTATGTCGGAATATACATGTCGGAAAATACATAATATATATGCACAGAGCTACAAGAAAGCTACCTTCTAGTTTGTCAAAGTATATATGTTTTTTTTTTGAAATACATACGTATGATACATAGAAACACCCAGACACAGAACAAACATCCACGTTCATCACATAAATGTTTGCCTGGGTGAGGACCTAACCCAAGACAAACATTACAATTAAAATAGATTTTTAACTTCCAAGTAGGCAAGCTCTATCTTCGAAGGCACAGTTACTCACTATCAATCTTTGGTTTTGTTTCATCTAAAGAAACTCCTCTCAAACAATACATAGGTAAAAGTAATCAGCTATAACCAATAAATACGCGTAAATTTATCATTGTAATACATTCGTAAAATAAACTACATACTATAATTTCGTTACTAGTGCCTTCTCCTCTAGGTAGGTATATGCTCTGTGACAAAACGTTCGTCATTGTAAAAAAAGATTTATTAACTTTAGTGACAAGTAACTGTTGTTACCTAATTGCTAAAAAATGGAGCAGCTTTTGCTTAAGCAACCATGCAACTAGTTTTGAAATCTCCTGGTACTTACATTAGAATACTCGCACATTGTGTCATGTGACTTCGCTTCACCTTAGGATTAAATCTTAGAATATAGAAAAATACAGAAACCGTGAACATGCTTAGAACTGAAGCGACAAAAACTACTCATATATGGAGTAGTTTGAAGCGCGCGCGATCAGTTGCTCTATGAACGTCTTAACGAGTGGCAAGCTTTGTTGGTGTTAAATTTAATTCAAATATGCCGTCATGTGTCGTTCCTACGTGTAAAAATACTGCTGGGGTGAAAAAAAAACACGATGGGATAACATTTCACGTGTAAGTAGCACAATTGACATTATCTTACGTATTTATTTAATAAATTGTTCGGTCTTTGATCATCGTAGAGAAAGAATCGTCCATTTTGTTGGTGTTGCCAATATCAACGTTTTGATTTTCCTTACTTTTACTTGCTACCGATTTTTTTAGTTAGTAGTTTGTAAATTAAATGAGTAGGTATTTAAATATATTTTTATCCGATTAAAAATTAATTGGCCAAGTGCATGTCGAGTAGCGTTCAGGGTAGCGTTTCATAATTGCAGTTCACCCTATATGGACTTAGAATAGAACTACTTGTTTGATATTGTGAACATATTGATTGATTTTGCGATTTAAATGGATTTAGTGCGAAATTTTTCCTCAGATATTTTGTATTTTTTTTTGTGGTGGTAGTCTATAACCGTTAACTTATAAAGCCTACCAGGGCCGTAGCCAGGAATTCATTTCAGGGGGGTTTCAGCAATGGACTTGGGCATAGCTTATGGTTTATTCGCGAAAATTGTATGTAGTGTGTAGTAGTGTAATGTTTTTATAGTAATATACTATAAAAACACTACTACAATTTTCGCGCTCGTTATGCTTTGTTTTTCGTATTAGTGAACCCAAAAAAAATTGGTTAGTGGCTATTTTTAGTTAATTATTTGCTCGTATTAGAAAGTTCACAGCACTTTAATGATCAATACAAAAATAGATCAATATGAAACAATCATGCGCGAAACTTTTTTTTTATAAAATGATTGAAGCCTGGAAGGATTTTTGATAATGGCCAGGATTTCGGTAGAACCCCCCAAACCTACTTAGCTGTGACAGGTTAAAATAATGCCTAACCTTTTAAGCTAACGTAATAAGATACAAACACAAAATAATTTATTTGACCGATTAATCCGAATAGTAAGTCAAGAGAACAGTTATAAAAATAATGATATCCGTTTAAGAAAGTAAATATTTTATTTTAATATATTTTTATCTCCACGATTTACCACAGCAACGGGTAAATAATGCCTACACTAGCAACATTATGCGGGTGAGAGGTGAGAAGGGTGCGGGACGATTCTTTTGTTTTTGGACACAGCACGGATTTTGTAACTGCATCTGGACGCGCCTTCTGTATTTTTCTATATTCTAAGGATTAAATATTAGATGACTACTAAACATATTAACGGCTGATGAGTATTTCGATAACAATCATTAATATTGATGGCGCGTATCTGGCCCAACGCATAAGCATTTCCATTCAACGTGGCAATGCGGCCAGCATGCTGGGTACGCTGCCAACTGGTAGTGGGTTTGAGCATTTGGATTATCTTCAGACCTTTATCGGTCTGGGGTGATCGATGTGCTTTTTGTGTAGTAGTTTAGTTAGTTGAGTCTGTATATTGTTGTGTTGTAGTTAATAAAGGCGCTTAATATTGATTATTTTCTAATTTATACAGCATGTTGCCAATTTTGATATTATAGATAATCACTAAACAAATTCAGCATTGAAATTAAATAGGTATCTACTGAGTAATAGAGATAATGAGTATAATTAATTTCAATGATAGTTTTGGCACTGAGTATTTATTATTTAACGTGTACACGGAACTTAAATATGAAAAAATATGACTTTTTAACATTTTTCTGTATTTATAATATTTTTTTAACTGTTCTATTTGATATTTGACTTAATGACCTTTATCGTATGTAATAAAAATTTTGAAACTTTGCCTATCTTTTCTGTAATGATTATGAATAACAATGTTCATCTTTCTACTACAATTTATTTAATACTGGATTAAAAACATAAACTTTGAAATACTTGGATCAACAGATTTTATTATTTACTTGAACCCCTACTTTATACTATTTGATAATTTATCGATATAGTAACATTAGCCCCTATCATTCTTGCCAACGTCATGCTCGTGGGTACAACGAGTATCACCACTGGTCCTTATCGGTGAGTCATACAAAATGTTCCCAAAGTTCGGTAGCATATGGATTTGTAGTTCACGTATGACTGACTCATACGCAGGTGTTTGAACGTTGTACGTCTGTTAATTACAACGGAACTGGCGCAAGGGAAAAGTGGGAGATTTTTACTATATTTTCTATAAAAACAATTTTTGGTGTCAGTTTTTTAGCCTAGTTAACATTAAAATTAACAAATTTGAAATGTATAATTTAGAGCACAAAAACAAATAGCAGCATTTTTGCTCTGATATTGCAGTGTGGTGACCCGTCCATAAAGCGTAGGTAGTGTTCTTTACAGGAAGATGTGCTGTGACTATCACTACGCCAGAAGTACGTCATTTAAATTATAATTATTTTCTCATGATTAGGCACGATATGCTTAATAAAGATCTACATTCTTGGAAACATATTTATTACCTACTCATATAAAATGAAAATAAGAATTTGCAGAGTTCATGTCAGATATGGCACGTTTGATATATTTTACGCATGATGGTTAATTGAGCACACAGTCCAATCAAATGAGTCCGCGAACTCAGTTGATCACTTTAAGACAGCCAATGCTGCCTACATAAAATTTTAAAACTAATCATAAGACAATACTGGGACAAATCTGGTACGACAGGCATATAGTACAAAAAACAGATGAACAGTCAAACAGACGATTAGCAAATTTCTTCACTTGTTAGTTTTCTATGTCAAAGTATATAAACTTGCTCACTTTGCTCGCTCATTATCCAGAAAAAATTGGGAATCTTAGGGCAAAATGTCTTAAATTTTTATAAAAAGTAGTAATGCCATGTCATCTCAGCCATAAGAAGTCCACTACTGGACATAGGCCTCCCCCAGTAATGGTACAAAAGTAAAAAAAACAATATGCTGCTGACTGAAAAGATATATATATATATGTTATTCAAGCTATAGATAGGTAATAAGTAGGTATAGAAGTAAAAAATATGCTGCTGACTGAAAAGAAAGCTATATTCAAGCTATACATAGGAAATTTTCAGACAACACCATCTAGCCCCAAACTAAGCAAAGCTTGTACTACGAGAACCAGATAGGCAGATTATTATTATGAGTATACTTTCTACTTGATAATATTTATCTTCTTTTAAAATTATATCCGCTCTCTTTTATAATTTGGACCAATACCCATCACACCATAACCATAGTCAACGTATAGCAGTATAGATACGTTAGAGGGGCATATGTGACTCCAGCCCCTAAAATAAACGAAGCATATTATTACAAAGTTTTTTAAATGTCATGTCGTGTCACTTGTCATGCCAGACTTGACGATTCATTTGTATGTCATGTCAAAGGCATGCCTGAGGTCACGAAGTTAGGTATATAAGATGACCCGTTGTCTTTTCTGAGAATTGTGAGTCGTGAGTATGCACTGCTTAATTGTTTATATTAAGTTGTAAAATTAATGGTTTTATTGCGTGGTAAATGAAATAATTACAGCGGAGAAATAATACGATCATGTAACTATGACGGGCAGGAAAGACCAATAATGTCAGCGTTGAGTTGTTATTAATCAATTGCATAAATTCCAATGCTCTGAATTCTTCAGGGAAAAATCCCAACTATCATGTTTGTTTTTTCCCGTTGACTATTAGGTATAGTGGGTACACAGACATAGTAGATGAGGCATGCGACTTTATTTATATGAAAATCTTGCGTGCCACATTTTTGGTACCGACTGTGACGTCACACAAACGATTTTGTGATGGAATGTTCCATCCGCGCAAAATCTATGCATCCGCGCGCTTGTACGCAAGTAACTAGTTGACAAAATATCGAATCGGAAGTATATATCACCTGAAATTAATAAATCTTAGGTCGTCACCTGTGATTTTTATCGTCCTTGTTGACGCGCTAGGTGCATACACTTGGGGTATCTATAGAAGTCTATGGGTGGGTAGGTAAGTCGGTACGAGTATAAGTTTATTATAAAAACTTCTACTATAGGTACTCATTTTCATCTCATATAACACATAAATTCACGTCTATTTTCCCTTACGGAGTAGGCAAGGCATCAGTAAAGCATCAGTGACCGTTAGGCCGTTTGATGCCACATTTGACTGTTATAAGTTGTACAAATTGTTGGCTTGCAATAATAAGGGGTCAGTAATAAGTCATATCTTATAAATGAGTAAACCAAACCACTTTAGAACAACATGCAGTATGTTGTTATTTCCATGCTGGACTGAAAGATAAAAAAAAATAGAATTTATAAGCTGCTTGTCTTTTCATGCATACTGTAAAAATCAATTGAGGGAAATTGGCGTTACTGTAGGCGATGAGCTGCCTCCTTATCACACAAATCAACATTTTGTACATCTTACAGTCAGATGTGGCATCAAAATGGCATCAATATCATAGTCTAAAATGCTCTGCCCGTAAGGTATAATAGACGTTATTTTACGTATATATACTATGAATTTCATGTCATTTCTGCTCGTAACTCAAAACAAACCAAGCCAACAAACACTTCCCTTTTCAAAATCTATTAAATTAAGTACCTAGATAAAACATAAACATCTCAATTTGAGCAACCGAGTAAATAACCTTTGACCAAAACGCCAGTGCGAATAATTACAAACCAAGCGCAAAATTAGACAAAAATTCACGTCATGATGACATCAGAGACCGAGGAAGCTTTATGACGCATCATATAAACCTTAAACGACCTGAATGGTATGGTGTAAGTCGAAAATACTAAACTTTACCTGTTGAGCAAAAGCTTAAAATGGATCGTGACGCATCACACAATTGTAAACACAATTATATATACTTTATACAAAAGCTTAAAATGGATCGTGACGCATCACACAATTGTAAACACAATTATATATAAGTTATACAAAAGCTTAAAATGGATCGTGATGCATCACACAATTGTAAATACAATTATATATAAGTTATACAAAAGCTTAAAATGGATCGTGATGCATCACACAATTGTAAACACAATTATATATAAGTTATACAAAAGCTTTCAAAAGGTTAAAGGTTGATCAGAAGTTAGTAGCTTTGATTCTTATATCGGCAATGAAATTATTTACCTGCGAAATTCTTATCAGGTAAGTTTATTAAACAATGTTCAACGACCGATTTTAAAGTATAAGTAAACATAAATCAATAAAAAAACCGGCCAAGTGCGAGTCGGACTCGCACACGAAGGGTTCCGTACCATTTTCTATAAAAACAACAAAAAAGTCACGCTTGTTGTATAAATATTAATTTTATTTTAATTTAATTAGTATTTTTAAAGTGAATAAAATACAATATTCAGTGAATATTTCAAGCGTGTACCTGTTGCTGTTATCAATATCGAGCAAAAACAATAAAAAAAAACACGTTTGTTGTATGAGAGCTCTCTTAAATATTTATTTTATTCTGTTTTTTAGTATTCGTTGTTATAGCAGCAACAGAAATACATCATATGTGAAAATTTCAACTCTCTAACTATCACGGTTCATGAGATACAGCCTGGTGACAGACGGACGGACGGACGGACGGACGGACGGATGGGCGGACGGACAGACAGCGGAGTCTCAGTAATAGGGTCCCGTTTTTACCCTTTGAGTACGGAACCCTAAAAAGTACATATAATTAATTTAAAACGATAACTGCGTGTCAAAGTACCAAAATGTGTGTTGGTGGACTCTTTTGTTGGTGTTATCACAATCGAATAGTTCGATGTTTATTGGCCATGACTGAACTTTTTTAATCGTTCTTAATCTAGCGACAACTTGCAGTGCGTTAAATTGGCCAAACTATTCAGTGTGAAAAATTGTTTACCCTCCTATTAGGGCGGTTGAGTAAAAAAGTTGAAATAAACAAACCGACTTCAAACGCAACTTACTAAATCCTTCACGATTGTAAACTTTTTAAAGAGACCTCTCTTCACTCTCTATTTTTTTCTTTTGTCAAGAATGCGAATTGTCATTGAATGTCAAATGCTTGTCTTCGAAGATTAGAAAATGTGCAGATGTATATACGATAATCCCTTAATATTTTACACTCTTGCAAAGAAAAACATGTATAGGTGGAACTCTGCGATTCTATAATCTGACGCACTTACTCAGGAATACAATAAAAATATTTTCATTTTTAGAGATTATTTAAAAAGTAATAAAGCGATCTTTAAAAAATATATATGGGACCAACTTGGGAGCTTTCTCTGTACACCAATTCAGGAAACATAATTCGTGTACATATTTAAAGAAAAAAATATACGGTACGAATTGATAACCACGCCTTTTTCGAAGTCGGTTAAAAATAACTAGACAACATGTCGCCGACCAAGTCATAGAACCACGTAATGTTATAACTTACTAATAACTTAGTCTTAGACTAAACAATGACACACCCTCATTCAAGCTAGTATGACGTGGAAAAAATAGGGATGTACCAATTGAGTCACATCCTGAGTCACGGGAACGCAGTCGCCCTGTTTTATAATTACGATGAATAACAGCAGTGATTTATTATACAAATCATTGACCAGCAATTTGCATGGTTATGAATGATTTAATTGTTAATTACCAGTCTATATACAGATAGCTCTTCGATTCGTTGCGGCATTGAACCGCGGTGAGTCAGATTAATAGATAGTTTTTTCTATACGGATACGGTTTTCAATAGACAGTACTTGAGGGAAACCGTAAACAAGTACAAGGTTATTAATGGTCTTCTGTATATTTGACTATGCCCTCGGTTTCACTCTTTATCCCACGAGTATCATTCACTTTTCACTCGGGATAAAAATAGCTTATAAGCTCCATCATACCATTGTAAATATTTAGCCATTTCACAGAAAATTTCGAATTTACAATGTTCGCGAAATATTTTTTATATCTAAATGGTTTTTAAGAATACCTTACCTATAGATGATTGGATTAATTTGATTATTTGTCTCAATTTATAAGGTCTATTCAAATTAGTGTGGTTCGAAATATTTAAACGTAAATTTATTTGTATAACATAGGCATAAAACTAATATTTTAATGTGAAAATTTGTCAATATGTTTATTATTCGTTTACCATAAAACAGCTGAACAGATTCGATTAAGACACATCTGAATGTACATGAATAAAGGTCGAATTTCGAAATGAAGATAACCTCAAAACGATTAAAACAATATACTGCTCATCCCGAAAATTACATAGAAATACTTATACCTATTTGCTTTTTAGATATATTTGTAATCGTTTTATAGTTCTCATTATTTTTTTACCGATTTTGCAAAAAGGAGGAGGTTCTCAAATCGTTGGAATATTTTTTACGTATGTTCCCGAATTACTCGAAGACACCTGGACCGATTTGAATTTTTTGTAAGGGCTTACTTCCTAGGCGGCCCCCTATAAATTTTATCAAAACCGGTTCAGTATTTTTGGTTAGTTTTGGTTTTTATAACAAAATAACTGGAAAAATATGTTATCCGACATTTAAAATTAACATATGTAAATATGTTAACTCTAAATGTTGTATTACTTGCTCTCTGTCTCAAATTTCACACATAAACAATTAAAACCCCCGTAGATTATTACCATTGACGTCAATAGCACAAAAACTTCCATTTGTTTATTATACTAAGCATGATTAAATAACGATGACCAGTACTATATCGATTATAATGTTGCGTTACGTGCAATTGCAACATGCGCTTACTCAGCGCTTACTTTAGCAGGCATTCCTCGCTTGCAAAACTGACTCATGAACTTAAAAAGGATACTTAAGTCGAGCAAGCGGTACGAGTGACCGACTGACGAACCCACAGATACGATCATCAAGTTGAATGACTCTCAGTGTCTGACTCATTCTTTCACAACACTACGTTCTTGAAAGGTCACGATGCATGTTCATTGATTTTTTTTTAGTCACGTGGGCGTGGCGGGAGAAATTACCGAGATTGTTAGTTTGGCATACTTTCACTTAGTGAAATTATCGTTGTTAGTTTAGAACCATGTTTAGACATTGTATTTATTTATTGCGATAGTCTAATAATAGTTATAAAATCAAATACCTAATTAAGTGCAAGTGATCAAACATAAAAACTTTTTATGTTTGATCACAATGTAAGTTTTTTTTGTAAAAAGTTTTTATTTCATAATTTTTTGTGGCTTTAGTCTACTAATTACTACATGCTTAGTTTTTGATTACTTTTAAAATAGCTACCTTACAATACACAACTCAGTACTTAAATATGCGAGTGACCAATAAATCACCCCTATTTTCCCACCCTTAGGGTAGGACTTTTTTTATCAAATTTATATGGGACCAACTTCGAGGTCCACCCTGTCTATTAAAAAAAATATTATCAAAATCGGACTGCTCTGTAAAAAGTTATGCGTGATCATACATTAAAATATATATATACGCGTCGACTTGAGAACCTCCTTCGTTTTTTCGTCGGTAAAAAAATAGTTCGCTGTGATTATTTTTTGTAATGGAAATCCTTGATTATGTTTAAGTAGATTTAATAATTTTCAAATTGGAAAGAAATGGTTGTATTATGCTCTACTGGAATTATTATACCAACGTCTGTTGTCACCGATAAGCCTGATATCGGTGTGGTGAATCAGTAGGTAAGTACAGTATGTTTGGAAAAAGAACTATCGTGGCAAAAATGGGAACTAACGTCTCTATTATATTGCTAAGCGAACAAAATCATTAAATAAAACCGGACAAGTGCGAGTCAGACTTGCCCACCGAGGGTTCCGTACAAACTAAATAAAAGGGGGAAATCATATATATTTTTTATATTTTCCTTCATAAACCGAAAAATATACATCGTAAAATATTCAACAACCTGTTTTAGCTTATGCTAATGAAGCTCAATCATATGATACCCCATATGATACGGTTAATTCACTTTAAAATTTGGGCCCTCATTCCTTGCAAGACAGAAAAGACAGTTTTTTTTTGTGATTAAATTAAAAATGACCAGTTTTCGGATTTTTTCCTATATGTGTACTCTAAAACAATGCTTCTTGCCAAATTTTATAGTTCTAGGTCAACGGGAAGTACCCCACAGGTTTTGATTCCCTTGTGAGTGTCGAAATGTGCGTTTTCTGTAACTTTTTTTTACGAAAACTGAGAAATTTTATTTTCCTTTCTGCAGCAAGAGACTATGGATCTGCGTATATGGTTTTAATTTCAACTCGATACCTTCACGCGTTCCCGAGATAAAGGTCTTGATGGGTCCGGACAGACGGACAAACGGACAACAAAGTGATCCAATAAGGGTTCCGTTTTTTTCTTTTGAGGTACGGAACCCTAAAAAAGGACAGCAGCGCCTTCAATGCCATATATAGATCTCTTTCCGAACAGACTCTACCGGCGCAACGCAATGCCACATATAGATCTCTTTCCGAACATACTCTACCGGTGCTACGTAATGCCATATATATGTAGTTATCTTTCCAAACAGACTCTACCGGCGCTACAATGCAACATATAGTTCTCTTGCCGAACAAACTCTACCGGCGCTATGCAATGCCACATATAGTTCTCTTTCCGAATAGACTCTACCCGCGCTACGCAATGCCACATATAGACTCTACCGGCGCTACGCAATGCCACATATAGTTCTCTTTCCGAACAGACTCTACCGGCACTACGCAATGCTCGTTGATATCATAATTTTCATGTCGAGAATCTCGTGATGGCGAGCAGGACAAGCTCAGCAAGTACCTTGACTTGCCTCAAGAGATTACCGCCAATAGTGACTCACGATCGGACAATGATCTTTTTTTTATAAAATAGTTAATTACTTACTGAGACAACATAAAGATAATTACAGTTTAAAGAAAAAATGTTTACTTAGGTGACATATTTTTCTAGTTATTTTGTTATAAAAACCCAAGTACTGAACCGATTTTGATAAAATGTATATAGGACTATAGGACATCAAAAGTAGGATCTACCAAACAAAAAAGAATCATCAAAATAAATTCATAACTGGCGAAGTAATTACTGAACAAACATACAAAAAAGTATACAGTTGCATTGAGAATCTCCTCCTTTTACTAAATCGGTTAAAAATAATGAAACTAAGAAATGAAACAAAAACTGTCAAAGAATTATTTACAAATTTGTTTTATTTTTATCAACAATTAAAAGATTCTGATATTTTCTGTTGCTGGTCTCAAATATTATGTAATTATGATTATACTTAATGTTTTATATTTACTTTACATACAGATATTCCATAATTTCATCATAAACTCATTAGCGATAATAGTTATCGAAGATTAAATGACTAAGCATTCATTTGATAACAATTTTTTTATTACCTACTTACATATTTGGAATGTAGATAGCATACACTAAAATGACAGATATTAAATACACGTCATGATATCTGAAAATTTAAAAGTTGTCTTTCATATCATACTCATATGATATGAAAATACATATTTGTGTAGTAAATTTTGTATAGTTTATTTTTAATTTTTATTATAGTACACTTATGAAGGACTAAAATCTCTGAATTAATCTGAATTAATTTTTAAATATTTTAGCGTAAGAAAATCAGCCACAAGTGTTTTTAATAAGATTCATACAACGACGACTGTTTGATTAGAGAGATTAAATTAGAGATTAAGGGGTAAAATTAGCATTAGAATTACTGGCAGCTATCGTCAGCAATTTTATCTAAGGCTTGTACCCAATTTTATTCCTAAAAAAAATTATGTTAAAATTAAACATAAAATATTTTATGATGCTACAGAAACATTTTTATACAATAATGGTAAGATGATAGCCCAGTCAAAATAGACACATTTTTTTTTATAAGTTAGCCATAATTCGCATAGAGCTGAAAATTGGTATAGACGTTAAATAAACCATTACTAATGAAATGTCAAAAGTCCGCTTCGATTCTACTTCTGCAAAAAAAAAAAACAGAAATTTCAAAGGTCAAAAATTAAGGTGTTTTTTTCCCATTTTTAGGATTCCGTACCTCAAAAGGAAACAACGGAACCCTTATAGGATCACTTTGTTGTCCTTCTGTCCGTCTGTTCGTCTGTCCGTATGTCCGTCCGTCTGTCCATCCGTCCGTTCGTCCTTCCAGGTGTTAAGGCCTGTATCTCGGGAACGCGTGAAGGTATCGTGTTGAAATTAAAACCATGTAAGCAGATCCATAATCTCTTGCTGCAGAAAGAAAAATCAAATTTCTCATTTTTCTTAAAAAAAAGTTACAGCCTAAATATTTTACAGAAGTAGGATCGAAGGGGATTTTTGACATTTCATAGGTAATGGTTTATTTAACGTCTATATTGACTGGACTATGAAGGAAAGATTGGAGTTGCGGGATGATTAGCTCACTCAGTCAATAAAATAAAATAAAAAAACGCCTGACATGAAAAACGGCTTAACCAATTTTGATGAAACTTAACTTACAACACTTTCAATCAAGTCTTTCAAACAAAAAAACTAGATCAAAATCGGTCCTTCCGTTTGAGAGCAACGATGTTATAGACAGACACACACACAGACACGTATGTAGATAAACAGATATAAATGTGAAACTTATAATACCCCTCTTTTTGATTCAGGTTTAAAAAATGAGTGATCACCTTCGGTGCAGAGATCTCATGGAAGGAGCTTGGTCTCGGCGCTGGTTGTCCCGCTGACACGCAGTCTACTGGGATGCTGTAGTCGGCGCAGAGGGCAGCCTGAAATAAAAGAAAATAATCTTTAAAATTATTAGTTCATCTCAAAATATGACATAACTAGATATTTAGCTCGCAGCACAGAACATACAGTAATCGCGGTCCCGCGATATTCACTCTATCGTGTCTCAGAGCATTCTACTATAAGTACTATGTTTGCTGACATGCGGTCTCCAGAGAATGTGTCTGTCCCAACGGTTATCGGTAACGTGGACTTACTACAGACTTATAAAATTAGACTCAATCGAATAATTTTTACCAAAAACCAGCCAAGTGCGTGTCGGGCCACGTGTAGTGTAGGGTTCCGATGTTGAACATCACAATATGTGGACTTAAAACAGGGCCTCACGTTTGGTACTATGAACAAACGAGTTAATAGTTTCTGAAAGTAGAGGTCAAAATATGTAAGGAAGCTGGTACTAAAATAATTGAAAAATATACGCAAAATAATTCTTGGACGTGAAGAAACAGCATATTATTTATAACATATTGGCTTATATAAAAGCACTAAACATGCCTCAATTTTTTTTAAATTAAGTTTGAATGATATTAAAATTATACTATTATAACTACGCTGAGTACTTTATTTATATATGGTAACTCTGATTTGGAACAAGGTTAGTTTAGTTACCCTTGTTTCAAACAACATCAATTGAATAATTTTTGTACCAATTTGTCGGCGTGATTAATATGTATACATGTAACAAATTACAGCTTTCTAGTACTAATCTAGCTTACTGAGTGGTACTTCTTCGTTAGCTATAGTCTGGGTGTCTTTAAATCGTGAGTGAATTAGTTTCTTCTGGGTAAGCGCGCTCCATCATAGACCGCAACGTCACTTAACATCAGGAAAGTTGGTAGCCAAGCGCAAACCTATTACAGCATAAAAATAAAACCGGACAAGAGTGAGTCAGACTCGCCTACCGAAGGTTCCGTACAAACTAGTAGATAAAAGGGGGAAATTATAAATATTGTGTACCATAACACAATGCTTCTTGCCAAATTTTATAGTTCTAGCTCAACGGAAGTACCCCATAGGTTTTGATTCCCTTATGCGTACTCGGCTGTACCTTTTTTTTACGAAAACTGAGTTATTTTATTTTTCTTTTTGCAGCAAGAGACTATGGATCTGCATATATGGTTTTAATTTCAACACGATACCTTCATATGTTCCCGAGATACAGGTCTTTACATCCGGACGGACGGACAGACAGACAAACGGACAACAAAGTGATCCTATAAGGGTTCCGTTTTGTTCTTTTAAGGTACGGAACCCTAAAAAGCGTTTATTATCAATGCCGCGGATAGACGGAAAGACTAAACTAGACGAGAATTGACTACGGAACCCTAAAAACATAAAAGCTAATAAATCCTACAACCAATCCAATACGAAAACCAATTAGTCGAAACAAAACAAATCGGACGATCTAAATATTGCCTGAAACCAATAAAAGCTTATAAAGGGACGAAGAGAGCGTAAAGGGAATCCACTCTCATTTGCAAGGAGCCAAAATTAATTGAGCACAATTATCTTTTTGTTTTGCCCCCAAAATGAAACCGTCTTTGGCCATTAATTATAAAGCTGCGAAACGACGCCAAGTTTAGCATTCCTTTACAATGCATCTGTTGAGCGTTGAAGTTTTAGTAAAATAATTTATGAGGAAGGCAATTTCTTGAGAATAGTTTGGTTATGGTCTATGTATTTTTAAAATATCAACTCTAGCTGTTCAATAAGGAGTAAGTATCAGGACATTTTAAAAATGCATTATATTAAAACAGTTATTTGCGGCTTTGCAATCGTAAAATATTTTCGTCGTCGTTTCCAGATTTA
Source organism: Lycia hirtaria (assembly GCA_947563715.1). Lineage (NCBI taxonomy): Eukaryota > Metazoa > Arthropoda > Insecta > Lepidoptera > Geometridae > Lycia > Lycia hirtaria. Next base: position 40,113,403 of record OX387377.1, on the reverse strand, counting down.
ATTTTATTGCGTATATAAGATTTCTTAATGTCTATTGTCTATTGTGAAAGTTTAGGTTTTTACTAAAATCATAAAAAAAACTTAGCTGTATCATACATTTGGTCGAAGATCGATAAACTTTTTGAATGAAATATCGTTTTTAGGGTTCCGTACCCAAAGGACAAAAACGGGACCCTATTACTGAGATATTTTCGCTGTCTGTCCGTCTGTCCGTCCGTCTGTCACCAAGCTGTATCTCATGAACCGTGAATAGTTAGAGAGTTGAAATTTCCACAGATGTATTTCTGTTGCCGCTATAACAGCAAAATATATAAAAACAGAATCACTGTAACATCCTGTTTTTAATTTGTAAACTTACTGTAGCATAACGTAATATCGACTCTTATCTCAAGTACAACTTTCGAGTCAATTTATCTTGACGCCCAAACTAACAAATGCTATATTTTGCTTTTGATTTTTTATGACTTGACGTTTTTTACTAAGCTGAACGATAGCACAAAACTAACCGAATACCAGTAATTAAAGTTTAAAAAACGGAAAAAACCGACTTCAAAATACAAAATACACATTTCGTTTACTTGGATGACATATTTTTCCAGCAATTTTGTTATAATAACCAAAGCACTGAATCAATTTTTATAAAAATTATGTGGATCCACCTCTGAAGTATGACCTATCAAAAAAAAAAAAAACAAAATCAATTCAGAATTTGCGAAGTAATCGCTGAACAAACATCTCAGAACCTCTTCCTTTTTCGAAGTCAGACAAAAATGTCAAATATTACAAAATAAAACATATGTCGAAAAATAAAACACACCATTAGATCTTTCGTGAACATCATCTTACGTTTTAAACTTTCAAAAATGTTTTAATGTGCTAGCTATTCATATCAAAACCATGGCTTACAGACTTCTGCAGGAATTCAATTTGGCCTAGCATTAAATTTTAATTTCTCATCTTGAACTTGGTTTTCCAGCTTCTATATAAGATAACGACATGGATCGTTAGGTTGTCTGAGCAGTTCAGCTTGATGGTGATAGTGCAAATAGTTTTGATATTGAGTTATGCAGACAGACCATGGTGTGGAGTGATATTGGTGGCTTTGGTATTTCATAGGTTGAATAATAAAGGATAATATGCGTATATCATTCATAGTTTTAATACCTGATCTTTTAACGTTAAAAATTTATGAAAGTTTGTCAAATTTATTTTTTCGTTCATTGTATCTTTAGCCACTAACATATCTACTTTAGCAGTTCTCGCTTTTGCGTGTCTCAATTTTTATTTATAGACGTTAATTTGCTATCAAATCAAGATTGCTCCTATCACATACCTAACCATGTTTTGCAATGACATTGATAAGTAGTATGACGTCGCATTTCACTACAAGCAAGTAAATAAAATGGTAACATTATGCTGTTTTTAGGGTTCCGTACCTCAATAGGAAAAAACGGAACCCTTATAGGATCACTTTGTTGTCCGTCTGTCCGTCCGGATATCAAGACCTTTATCTTGGGAATGCGTGAAGGTATCGAGTTGAAATTAAAACCATATACGCAGATCTATAGTATCTTTCTGTAAAAAGAAATACAAAATTTCTCAGTGTTCGTAAAAAAAAGTTACAGCCGAATATGTCGTAAAAACGTACATTTCGACACTCACAGAGGAATCAAAACCTATGGGGTACTTCCCGTTGACCTAGAACTCTGAAATTTGGCGAGAAACATTGTGTTAGAGTACACATATAGGAAAAAATCCGAAAATCGAACATTTTTAAATTGAACACAAAAAAATAGCGTCGTTATGCAAGAAATGTGGGTCGAAATTTTAAAGTGAATTAACCTTATCATGTGGGGTATCATATGAAAGAGCTTAATTAGCATTAGTTAAAACAGGTTTTTAAAGATTTTTACCATGTATATTTTTCGGTATAAGAAGGGGAAAAAAAAGATTTCCCCCTTTTATTTACTAGTTTGTACGGAACCCTTGGTGGGCGAGTCTGACTCGCACTTGTCCGGTTTTTTTTATCAGCCCTGTTTATACATACTGTCCCACTGCTGGGCGCGGGCCATCTTCTCATTGTGGAAGGCAATTCTCATCTTCTCATTGTGGGTATGATGGATTTTACAACTATTAAAATCTATTTGCAAAAAGTTTACTCACGACTCACGTTATTTGATAAAGTATCAACGGGATATAGCATTAATCCTCAAAAACGTCTGAGCTAAATGAGGTCTAATTAGACCCCTTACATGATTAAAATAATTTCGCTTTTCAAATAATTCGAAGCGGCAAAATAGACGTCTCTTCCCAATCTAAATTAGGCTTTATCGCGGTGATATAGAGTCTTTATATCAAAATCTTTAAGTTTATCATTGTTAATAATTATGAGTATCGGTCAACCCAGGACACTATATTCGTGAATTTTGTTTTAGACTACGTCCACGTGATGGAAAGTCATTGCTCACACTCAAAACTCATTAGCTAGCATTCTCTGTGTTGGAAATATTACATAAATTATAATTATATTACCTTCTAAATTTCTAATTACCCTCTTCAACCACATACCCCATTCAACCATCTAACTAACCACTGTGGCCTCAAACGGCTTCATGGTTCATGCTTCTGCCTACTTCGTAAGGGAAAATAGCCGTGATTATGTATGTATGTACAAATCTATATAACGAGTTGTAGGGTAGACAAATATCAAACATTTTGAAGCTTTTCAGTTTTCAAAAACGCTAATGGTTAATGTCATTACTCTAATTCCTGAGAATTAAATTTTTTTCTTCAACTTAATAATAATAAAACACCACTTTTAACGCCGAGTAATATTCAAATAATGCAATAAATACATCGTATTTTGTTAAAGGATCTTGCCATTTGTCATTTAGGTCGTTTATTTTAATGTTATAATCAAAATTAAACTATATTTAACATACACGTGACATTATTTTGTATTCATCGTATGACGTTTTGCGGTTTATGATAGCTACCAGCTCACTCTATATCCTTGTTTCAAGGAAAACCATTACATTTAAATATAGCTCCATGACTAATCTGTGAAGTCCCTTTCACAAAGCATGTTTTCCTGGAAGCTTTTTTGTTTAGCTCCTTTATAAGTACTTTCCAAGGTTTCGTATAACTTGACTACGAGTATATTATTAGTTGTATGTTGTCAGTTTATTAAATTTGTATTGTTGAGGCAAACTTTTCTTTCAGAGATATGTCCGATCCGTGTTTTTGAGTCTTTCTTTTTCCTCAAGAACTTTTCTTCCAACTTCCCGGAGTCAGACGTAAAGGTCGTATTTAGGGCCCGCCCCCACAATCAGATTATCATAAGGTTCGGCCCAGTGGTCCGGATAGATAAAATTGTCCTCCACAAAGGGAAGGTAATTTAGCCTTTTGTCGTAGTTAATGATTTTAAACTGGCCATGGATCCGTGACGCGGGACAAATGTGATTACGCGGGAAATATAATCTGTCCAAAAACAGAACCTGCGTGAGAGATGAAAAACTGTTATGTCCAGTTAAATTCGTCCATTTATTGTTCATTGCCGCCTTACTTTTTTCATATTTCATAATAACCTATATTAATTATGAAGCAGAAAAAATCGAGCTAGCGTATCTTTTTTTTAATTGACTACGGATTTTTATAGCGGTTTACAGAACACATAATTTCGTTTATGTAAAGCTAATATTCTCTGAGTAAAATGACTGTGAGTAAAGTGACATACATACAGACAGACAACGGACATGGCGAAATTATAAAGGTTTCTCGTAGTTACTACGGATCCCTGAAAATGGCACCCTTAAAATGCCACCTTTTAAATTGAACATAACCGTAAAGAAAACCAAAATATTAGAAACAGTACTTTTAGTATATTACTTCATAACTTATACAAACTACCTTCCAGTTTTCACAGAATCCGGCCAGACTGAATCCTGAAACTGACTGTATTCATAGTTGATTTATGAACCTCTGAGTTTGAGCGTTAAATGGTGCGAAATGAACGATAAAGATTAGTATTTCATGAATATTAATTTGAACAAGCTTCAGATTGGAATTGACTTGTGGAGATAATGGCCAGTCTATGGTTCGGCTATAAGCCCCCCCCCCCCCCCCCCCCCCCCTTCAATTGGGGTGACGGAAACTGAATATAATAGGAGAATAAAAATGCAAATAACTTCACATGTCAGGTTTATTGTATAAAAATATTATACATTACTTAAGTTACAATATTTATTTATCTGTAAAACTGCTCATACAAAATCTCTTCTAAACAATTTCATAAACCGACCCAAAGTATGTAACTTAAGTAATAAGTAAGCACCAACCTCACTTATGTGAAGTAAGCATAAAAAGATGATGATGATTACATAAATTAGGTACCTATATGAGTTAACTAAGTATCACGTACTTACATATCTTTTGTCGACATTTGAATTTAATGAGTATAATTGTAGATATCAGTACTAGGTACAATAACACCAGCTAATTAAAAAGAAACTAGTGAGAATAATACACTGACAGTACTTACTTACCTTGTTATAGCACTGTAATCTGAGATAGCATCCACACCTCGACGCTTTGGTCTCGGTAACAAAGGATTTGTCATTGTGGACCGACGCTAGGCCGACGTTTGATTATTTAACTATAGATATAAAGACAGAAGCACTAATGAAACATCGGGGTTATATTTCTTTAGATACATCGTTATAGCAAAATTGTTTTTCTAGCCTATTTGTCCAAAGCTTTTGGAGAGACTAAATAAAATGACTACGTACGTATTCGCTATAGGAAAAAGTGCTTGGTCAGATATGTGGTGATCATTAATATTTATTTATTTATTTAATTAACTAAAACGGTATTCACCAATTACATTAGTTAATATACATTACATACATATAATAATAATAGTCGGCAGCGGAGGACGTCCTCGCCGCGCTGGTCTTTGTGGCGGCGGTGACGTCGGAGGCTCGCTAATATATCGTTATTAGCAATTATCTGGTATCATTTTCTCTGTTTCCTCCACATAGCATGTATAGATTACTCCACATAACATTTTAGAATTCAATAAATGCACAATCAATATTAAGTACAAGAGTTAAGTATTATTCAAAGGGTATCCATATATTGTAATCTAAATTTTTTATTTTACAAGAGGAAGAGGCTCTCTATGTTAGCTTTAGCTTCCAGTGATGCCTACAAAAGTACAAGGACTAATAAGAAATACTATTTAAATAAATGGATACAATAGTTATCATTACTTATATATATTCCCTGTTCTTCCGCCTGAACAATATAAATAGAAACGAGAGTATACTGACTAATATTTTTTATGTTTCGCAGTGTAATCAGAGCTGTTTAAAAAATATAGCGTATACTTTAAGATTTCTATGGATTCCTTTTTCTCAGCCTAAATGTGTACTTATTTAGGCTGAGAAAAAGGAATCCATAGAGGTCTTAAATTTGTATACGCTATATTTTATAAACAGCTTTGATTACACTACGAAACATAAATTTCTCCTCGAAACCGGAACAGAACGCACCTGTCCACAGCTGCAACATTCTCTTGATATATATAACCATTTATAAATACGGATATGTGGTCGAGACTACATACCTCTCTAGCGCATAGCTGCAATACTAGTCTGTATGAAATTTAATTAACCGGCCCCTATACATACGAAACGGGATTGCTTTAGTGATTTAGATAACAATGATCGAGAACGGAATTGCTAATCATCATAATAATATGCTTAAGCCTGTTACAGTATCCTTGTGAGTTAAAATTTGGTGAGTTGAAATAATGTATCGTTCTAACACTTATAATATAATAATAACTTCTAATCTAAAATAACTTAAAAAATACAAGTATTTATAATTTAATGTTTATTGCAGTAAATCTTAAAAAGTACTCACGATGAATAAATAAATTAATTATACCGTGTTGTTGAATTTGTTAATTTACTTTTAGTTCTACTTTGTACCATTAAGGAGACCTATAAAAGCTTGTATTAATTATAAAGTTTGATAGTTTATATTTTTATAAGATTTATTCATTGTTTCAACCGATTTTAATTCAATAAACCACAAAATAAGAAATCATTGAGATAGTTTCAAACAAGTTAAAGTAATAATTCAAAGTAATGAGCTTAGTTGAGCAAAACAAAGCTTTAGATTGAGTAAAGCTTCCTAAAGTTAGAAGCTTGCTCATAAAATAAATGAAATTCAAATTACTTTACAAGCAACTAAGTTGAGACACCTTCAATCAATTAAAAGCAGCTGTTGCCAGCATGTAACTTAGCTAGCCAGACTATGAAAGGGCGGTCTGCCACAAGGCATGGTATTAGTTCCGCATCTCTAAAGCTTAATTTAGTCCGATGAATAGAACATGAAGAAAGTTATCTGAGCTAACTGAAATAAACTTGTACTCCCAGAACCAATACAAAGAGCATGAGTTTAAAAAAACTTTACTATGATAAGATCTAACAATTTAAATGTTTTGTGTAAAAATACAATATATTTTTAAAATATATTTTTGTTATTAGGGTTCCGTACCCAAAGGGTAAAAACGGGACCCTATTACTGTGACTCCGCTGTCCGCTGTTTTGTAATAATAATAATTAATAAAAATAAAAAATGCGCTTTTTCGACAATGTAACCTCCAACGAAGTTTTTGTAATAAATAAGGAATTTTACTAGAATTATTCTAAAGAATGCCCATTTACGACCTTTAACAGCGATCTTACGCATACTTTCTCACAAAAAACATGCACACATTGTCGCTTTTCTGCTGTCGGGTATTTTGTTTTTTTCAATATTGATACTTGTTCAATAAATTATTCAAACAATTAATTATCAAATTCTCATGACGCATATTCTAAGCCCTCATATCAATGGTGGTCGCTGGCGTGGTTGTATTTCCTTCCATTGTGAATCACTGAACTGATTAGATAGCGGTTGGCGCATTTGATAATCTATTAGCACTAACTACCGTAGCTCTGATATCATATAAACAACCTACCAAAATAGATGGTTCCAGCTGTATGTAACCACAGTGTGAGCAATTGCTTCACTATGCAATCTACCTGACAAGTAATAAGCTTATCGTATTAACGAACAGATTGTACTGAAATAGAATTATTTTTTTATTTACCATAATTTACAACTATGCTAATACATAGACATAAATTTATTGTAACAAAAACACACTGAAAATTAAAAATCATACACACAAAATAGGTCACAAAATAATGTTTTTGTCAATCCTACGTAATATAATACCTACTGCTTTTTAACGGCTTCAGACTACCGTCTGATATCTGTGGCGTGAAAAACATTAATCTCTTATTACTCTTGTTGGTCAATCGGATAAGCAGCAATATAAAAATATTTAAACAGCACCTACAAAAACTTCACAAAAATCTACTCGCTTTATTCATGAGCTCCCTCGGATATAAGTAAAAGAGTCATGTCCAAAGGGTAACAAGTTGAAACAACTTTAATTTCCGGTAAATTAGCATATTCGACTGTGTACGTGGAGACAGGAAGCGCACGCCCTTTGACCTTTTTGGAATGCATGAATCTTACGGAAAATGTATTTTTGTGTTTATTGTTCTCGTTATTCTTGCGAGGCAATATTGTAAAATAAATCTAAAAGGAAATGAAAAAGAATCTAGTCATTTTTTTACAACGGTTTCTTATTTTGTCATGGTGAATAATCTAAAATCACAACTAAAACCTTTGTCTTGGATAATTAAAATACTCAACACACACATACACAATACATATTTCGGATATTTAGTTTTCGACCTATTTTCGTAGAGTCCTAAAACAAAAATTCCGGATAGGTCTCAGCGGACAAAGACCATAACATGACTGATATTTGGAATGATATCATCAGAATTGGGACTACAAAAAGAACACAATAAATATCAATATATTATCCACATACGCTATACCCTAGGCTTATTATGATGTTGAGTGTTAGTGTTAGTTTTCGAAAGAAAGTAGGCGAATTAAGGTGAATAAAAAAACACACACTAAACCGACAAACAACAAGGTCTGATAAGTCCATTTTAGCTAAAATATTCTTTCTCAACTTTTGTCAGACGGGATTGCGTCGGGATTGGGATTTGCGCTTGACAGGCAAAAGCGGAACAAAACACTTTTTAAATAAAATGCGCTTAGTAAGGGTTTATGAATAAGATGGTTATTCTTCAAAGTTTAACCTGTTTTTCAAGAATCACTCTTGTACTGCATTAAAACAAAAAAGTACACAACACTTTTTATTAAATTCAATTATACATACATAAAAGCACGCCTGTTTCCCCTCAATAAATGCCAATATCCCTCAAGTTCAGTAACAGTGAAGAATATCGCCTGCCATTTTGAACAGTAGCTTTCCTGTGAATCACTACTAAAGTTTCCATTATTGCCTCTCGATGAACAGAAGCTACGGAATAATTTAAAGGTAAGGGTGCAAGAGGTAACCCTGGATGCGGTAACCCACTAGGGGCTGATCGGTCGTCAGTTCACTCCATCCGAGAATGCGGTGACCTGTGCACTGATTAATTGAAAATAGATGGTGTTTTTCAGTTATTTTCGTAGTACTAGCAGAGACACGTATACCTTTTTTTTTATACGAAGTACATAGTAAATAACATACATTTTTGTAATTAATGTTATACGTATAATTTGCGAACGCATTAAAATTATGTATATATCTAACTGATGTCAATGTCACAACTAAGACTAATTTAATGATAACCTCATAAATTTAAAATCCGTCAACGGTTTAAAAAATAGATATATATACATACATGCACAGACTGAAACGCTTGAATAGACGATAGCATTTGTTCTACTAGTTTGAGAAATTCGCGAGCTATTCCACACAAAAAATTCTTTGACACGGCAATGTATAAACCTGCTATTTTTTGAGTATTTTAATTCTTATGCTGGACGGATTAAGAAGCATCGTAGTACAGTAGGAAATGTGCATAAATTTTATTTCACAGGTATAATTGTTTTAGTGGTCAATAAACTTTTGAGATATAAACATTTAAAGTTTTTGGTCGGAATGCTCTGTCCCTTTACCTCGAGACCATAGTTTGCATTGAATTTGTACGGCGTAAGTGATGCATTACGTCATTTTCCGCGATAGTGTGCTCTCTGTCTAACAAAATTGTTTTCTTTATATTTTTGAAGACATTTTTTTTCTTTTTGTGAAACGAATCTATCTGTGGACAGCTTTTTATGAGCCAAAGAAAACATGCATACATATATAAATACATTTATACCTAAATTATATTATCAGTGAAATACAGCACCTGTTTTCGTATTTAGTACAATAACACAAATATACGTATGTGTTATCCAAAACAGAAACAAATTTTATCATACTGATAAATAAACATAGTCATAAAAAATAAGTTCAAAAACTAAAACCAGACTACTGAAAAATCACGCTCTAAAAAGTATTAAACATGAAAATGTAAAAAATATTTTATTTTATTTCATTTATATTCATAATGGTGTTCATAGAATAACCGTGCTCCGTGATCGTATACCACCTACTGTAACAAAGCAATACATTCTGCAAACTAGCATACGACCACGGTAATCCTATGAATATGTATGACATAAAATAAAATATTTTTTACAGTTTCTTGTTTCATACTTTTTAGAGCGTGATTTTCAGTAGTATGGTTTTAGTTTTTGAACTTATTTTTTATTAAAAGTATTTTAGGGTTTTTGACACATAAACACAAATGCAAACATACCTACTAATTTACATACATACATACAGATCAACATACACATAACGCTCCCTTTTGCCTCTTTGCGACGCCGTAGTATTGGGCTAAAAATAGTTTTTATGACTTTGAAAGGATATACTTAGGACTTGACAAAAATATAATGTAAAAAACTCCTTCATTTTAAAATGCCTATTCAATGATACGTCACGTATGATGGGGTGTGGTGATTTTTTTTCTTAACTCCGTGCACCCTACAGGATACCATCTTCAATTGAATGTGATGTCACATAGCATATAACTAGCGAAATAACAAGACGCTTCCAACGACATCTAATTTGTCAGATTAAGATAAGTACTTTAAAAGTTATGAGGGAACAGATGAATGTACATACTTACATACATACACAAATACCGGTCAAAAACATAACCCTCCCTTTTGCTTCGCCGTAGTCGGGTAAAAATTACCAGGTTATTTTGTAACAGTCAACCCAATCTCATTTTCTAAAGATATGAAACATAAAATATTAAACGAAACAAATCTCCAATCAAACTCACGAATATTGTAAATGCTTTTAAATAAATAATGCAAATCGAAACGGTAAATATGAATCATGATAATCGCTCAAGTTTGAATATAATCCGAGTTTCACCTTATCGAATGTCATTCGATATGGCATTCATTCGATTCGATTCCGATGGTAGCCCGCTTGGGAATTCAAAGTATTGTCCGAGGAACTGCAAGATTTCCATTAGGAATCAGCGGTGTATTCGATTCGGACTTCAGACTATCTGCTTGAGTAAAGGCAGTTTTGTTTTATTTATAAAATTATAAAAAAATGATTTTCAGCGCACATTTTGAAGATTCAAATGCTCGGGCGTGCTTTTGTTTGTGCTAAAGTATCTCTGAATTTTAGAGTTCCTTGTGAGTTACAAGGAATAAAATGGAACCCATATAGGATCACTTCGTTGTCCGTCTGTTTGTCTGTCAAGACTTTTTTTCGAGAACTAGAGGAGGGTTCAATTACAAATTAAAACACTCGCAAGTAAATTTAACCTACAGCAGGCTACTTCCCTAAAATCATGTACTTTGTCAATTTGTCATGAAGCAAGGTCTCGTGATACAAACAAAAGCAAGATTTTTAGTAGGTATATGTAGTTACCTACATCATATGAAATAAAACATAAGTTCAATAAATAGTAAATTAAAAAAACCGACTTCAAAAATGATGCCACAAAATCACACAATGATGCCACAACAAAGAATGAAATAATATTGTTTGGTATCCCAGAAATCCACGGTAAGCCGACAACAATTGGACACCTGTACATATGACCACTTATCTACATAAGTTTTGAAGTCCCATTCCCATTAATTTAAAATACATTCTCACAAAGTTTCAGGTAGAAACTTAAAATGAATCAGGTGTGGAGAGTGTAACTCAATTATTAATAGTATCAGTCAAACCTCACAGTTTATATATTCTTCAAAACTCTGAAATTCAGAGGAAAGACCGCAGATACAGCTAATTATGACATTCAAATTAAACAAATCAGAAACTAATTCATAAAACAAAAGTATATCAAATTAATAAATAACTTGAGAATGTGAAAAAACTAAAATATCTAATTTAATATAAAATAGCTATACTCTAAAGCAGATAGTGGAACTTAAATATTAATGGTCAGTCCCCTTCACCGCATTCAATCTATGTTTCATTCACCCTCAACCTCAGAACGTGAAGGATTCCCAAGCATCCAGCAATTCCACCGGTGTATTGCACATGCACAATGTACGGAAATAAGTACGGAGCTCTTTTGTTGGTTTATACTCGTAGGGTTGAGGCAGCTGCGGACTTACTGAATAGTAAAACGGATGGATATAAAGTTTATTGCGAAATGGAGATTCGTTGAGTTTTTGATGAGCTTCGCCGATTGTGTGTTGTGGTCAATTCGGTTATTGTTATCGTTGATATAATTAACCTATATCACTGAGTTACGACTCACACTAAAATGTCTGTTTCATAAAAAAATATTAGATTCGTTTCAAAATAAATATAATTTCTTAAAAAATATGTTTTTCCATTGAAGTTTTTGGGCACCTACACATATATTTTCCTCGTGATTCATCGCACAACTGACTGGTTCTTGATTCCGTCATGTCTTTTTGGGAATCAATGGGAAAGGCCTATGTCCAGCAGTGGACTTCTTAATGGTTAGGTGATGATGAGGATTGTAAATCTTACGATGGACATACATTATATGGATAGGACTTTTTTACAGAGAGTACCTAGGGAAATTCCACACATTTTCCAGTTATTCAAGCATAGTTGAGCACAAAAAATACTATGTGCTGGATTAAAGGGCAATGTTTCTAGCAGAAATTGTTTATATGGAGAGATTTAATCTAATTTATACTTATAATAATAAAATTCTAACGAAACCGCGACTGTGTCTTGATAAAAAAAAACATTTTTGGAGTAAATGGAAGGGTATAGGTAGGTTATTTTAGTTTAGTTTTATTTAAGTACCTACATATGTACATAATTACAATCTACGAGGAATTATGTAAAATAGGTAAACATTTTTGAACCATAATGGAAGCAATAAAATAAAAAATATGAAGTTAATATGTTTTTTTTTCGTATCTGCCGATCCATACCGAGTATTGAACTGTTGAAGTCCAAAATTCTGAGTAATATTTAATTAACATGGACAAGTGTAAAGCTTTTCGCTTGCTTTAGGGCAAACAAGTCATTATTAAAAAAATAGTCCCGAAGTGTTTTTTTCTGATCTATTATTACCAAACCACAAATAAATTTAGTTTAGTATCCTTCTATATCTTATATTCTACGGGATAAAATGAACGGATCTATTTACCCAACCTTGTTCCCAGCATCTGGCCGGTACTTATCTAAATGGACGTTATTATTATTAATGATATTTACCACTCACCCAGCGAAAAACCTCTGGAGGATATCTTCAGATAAAAATAAAAATTGCACTCATTACAAACTCTCAGAATAGAAATGAGTGTCACGTGGTACTTTATCAAAAATAAGATAAATATCGATTAGATTACTATAAAAGTAGCTGAATATACCCAAAATGTAACACAAAAGGCCACGTGTCAACTTCCGTTGCTGATGGGTTATCACATTTTTTATTGATTACTGTATAAGCTGATGATTTTCTTGATAATAAATTGTACTATTACAGGACTTTATTCCATTTTATCGCTAGAAGAAAACAAAATCATAGATTGTAAAATACTTTAATCTACATAGATATATTTTTTATTTTTAATATATAGATTATTTTCAAATTACCTTAAATTGCTAATGTACAAGAAAATTATGTCACATTTCAGCAGCTAGCTGTGCTTATTGGATTATAACATTGGGCCCCAAGCTAGGCAGAGCCTGTTTCTTGGGCGCCCTGTAGCCAGTTTACATAAAACTGTGATGAGTAGAAATTCCTGACACCATATCCTGAACATAGGAACTTGGAATTTCATCATCATGTCAACATGTCAAGTCACTGGTCGTCTATAGACATGATATGAAGGCGTCCACTAATAAATAATTTCTCGATCGCAGGTGTCTAGATGATGCGTCTAGTTACCTATAATATTACATTCGTACTAGTTTATGAAGTCTCTCGTTTTATTTACTACAAATATTTTACTCGTCAGTACTTCAAAACAGACCCCCGCGGCTTAGGCTCCATTTCCACTCATCTATCAACTTGATAGCTTTCGGTCGGTATCAGTGGCCGAGCATGATTTACACGCGCATCAAAAAAGCTATGTCGTCCATTTTGTACGGCCAGTTGGAAATTATCACCATAACATAACTCCAAAATATTGGTTTTCGTAACCTTTATTGGCAAGGGCCTAGGGTTTACTTTAGTTATTGCTAACTACGTAGATGCATGGTGCATTGATGCAGTGGTCGTCGATGTTTGTTACTGGTTGTGGTTTTGGTAGTGTTTTTGAAAAGGCGAGCGCGTGGTACCGCTTTTGTCATCGATGATAAATTGATGGTCGAATGGTCGAAAGCTAAAGCTGTTATGATGTTTTTTTTTTATAATAAAAACAACTAAAACTAAGCTATTATATTTTGCGAAAACGTGCATAAAAACGGCATTTTTACTCTTACGATTCGACTTTATTTTTATCATTCAAATTTATTTTCTTAGCATAAATAGTTATTTGTGTGTGTTTATAGTATATGACTGCGACCTCAATTTTAGTGGTATGCATTGTAAATATTATTTTATCAAAAAGTCATCATCATCATCTTAGCCACAAGAAGTCCACTGCTGGACAAGGTCTTCCACCTTGTCATGTATTTTTACATTAGATAATTCTACGATTGACCACCAACTTACCTGGTTTTAAGCGATGGTGTTTCCGGGGATGATCCTCGTCGATCTAGAAGATCTATTCACTCTAGTTTTGATAATTACCTACTTTTAGGGTTCCGTAACTCAAAAGAAAAAAGTTTTGACGTATAAAATATCAATAGCGGGCGTTGATGGGCTGAGACGAAATATTGATATTAATTTGATTAATATTAACATCACCAGCGAACCTTAATCGTAAGTAAAGCATGAAAAGCAAAATTAATATGAACCCTTTACCCTAGACATGTAGGTAAGCACCGTCAGTGCCAGAATGTAACGCTTACAAATTGACTCCTGATCTGACCCACGTCAAAAACAAAACGTTTCGGACGAGTTCTGTTGATGCTGTTTTTTATTTATGCCCGTAGACCCCTCCACGCAGTAGACTGTTAACCCTTCATGTATGTCAGCAAAGGGCAGCGTTATAAAACCTACGTATGTAATGTAATGCGTTTCGTCTTTTTTAGAACAGTGTTTTAGTGAACATGCAATTCATGTTCACTTCATCATGTGTATCAAAGTTAAGAGTTTTCGTGTTAGTTGTCAGATCGCTATTTTTAGTTTTATGTAAAAATGCCATATTTATGCATTTTTATGCATTTTTATGCCTAAGATGATTTATTTGATGGTAGCGAAAACAAGTCTTATCTAGTCAAAAATTAAATTCTAATTTCATTTAATTCTCAATGTATGATGTATATATACATTATGTATATGATATATTATGATGATATGTATATGTGGCTCCATCCTCGGCCACATCGTCACTTAACGTTTGGCTAGTTGGTGATCGTAGATACCTATATCTAAAATAAAAAAATGTGCTTGCTAAATTACAACTCAATCAAAAACAGGGAATAGATGAAATTGAACGGGATATATTAAATTATGACACCGGGACAAGTGAAACTAATAAAAAGCTTTTTGACTTGATTTGCGCAAAACACATGTCTAACTACAAAATATCGCTTTTTAGCTTTGATAAAGTATTAACGGGATTTAGCGTCAGTCCCCAAAAATGTCCGAGCTCAATGAGATCTGATTAGACCCCTTACACGATTAAAATAATTTTTATTTTATAATAATTTGATAGCGCGGCGACAAAGTCTTTAATCAAAATCTTTAAGTTCGTCATCGTTGGTATATGAGTATCGGTCAACCCAGGACACTTTATTCGTGAATTTTGTTTTCGACTTTACGACCACGTGATGGAAAGTCATTGCTTTTTAGGTATAATCCGGTAGTAAATCTATTTTAAAATACAATTACTTATCTAGCCATACAAACGAAAAGTAATATCATTAAAAGAAGAAAAAAAGACGTGTGGCACTCGGAAACTGCCGCGGTAAAGCTATTGCATAGCATTTTTTATCAACTTATGTAATTATAATTATTTATTTATTTTATTTATGCAGTATTCCTAACACCCCGACCGGCACAGCGGTGATACTTTTTAGTTTTGCCATCTATCGATGAATAGCAGAACTTTTAATGACTTTTTGAAATATCACGCTTGTCTCTTTAGTTCTGCAAATCGCCTCTAGGTAGCATTGGTTGTATCGGCGTTACTGCGTTAGGTTATTTTCGTTACGGAATTTCTGGATTCGGTCTCCACGCTCAAGGCCCGCGATAGAAGCTATGCAATAGCTTAAAAAAAACCCGACAGCAAAAAGTACCAATCTATCATACTCAGAAGGTCAAGACATATCTAACGATAGCGTGTATGAAAATCGGTCAAACTGATGCGATAAGTTAAATCACAAGATAAACATAGAAAAATAATACTCAAGTACATAAAAATTCGCCAGAAATACATTACCTGCCTTCTTAGGCAGTCGGGTAAAAATAGATTAATTATTTCCTACGACTCTGAATGAGCATTTATAAGCAGGTAGGTGCTAACTGCGGCACGTCTATTAAACGTAATCATCATTCACACATCTGTCAGCTCGTTCTCAGAATAATGATGTAAAATTTACGAGAATATACGTGATTATAAAATTTTCCTGTTCGTTTTAAGGCATTGTTTGTGGTATCAAAGGTGCTATTTCAATTGTAAATAAATTTTGTATGATTGACATTTTTTTACCCATAGCATCCTTCTATTTTAAAATGTAAGTCCGTGAATATTTTGTCATCCAAACAAGATTTATTTACAATTGAAAGTTGAATTAGCGGGGGATTTTAAGCTATTGCATAGCTTCTATCGCGGGCCTTGAGCGTGGAGACCACAGACCACACAGGCTGTGTGGTCTGTGGTGGAGACCGAATCCAGAAATTCCGTAACGAAAATAACCTAACGCAGTAACGCCGATACAACCAATGCCACCTAGAGGCGATTTGCAGAACTAAAGAGACAAGCGTGATATTTCAAAAAGTCATTAAAAGTTCTGCTATTCATCGATAGATGGCAAAACTAAAAAGTATCACCGCTGTGCCGGTCGGAGTGGGGGGTGTTAGGAATACTGCATAAATAAAATAAATAAATAATTATAATTACATAAAAGTTGATAAAAAATGCTATGCAATAGCTTTACCACGGCAGTCTCCGAGTGTCACACGTCTTTTTTATTTTATTTCTCTCACTCTCATTCTCGGCTTAACAACATTTTGTAAATGGGATATCATAACAAACAAAATTATCTTGTAACGACACCCTCAGTTTTTTTAATGTTGAAATAGGTTCGCGCTTGACCGCCAACTCACCTGATGTTAAGCGACGTTGCGGTCTACGATGGAGCGCGCTTACCTAGAAGAAACCAATTCACTCGCGGTTTAAAGAGACCCAGATTATATCTATCGCGAAAGACCCACTCAGGAAGCGTATTCCACATTCTAGCAGTCCGCACGATGAAAGTGGAACTAAAGTTAGTGATTGTATATCTCCAAAAATGCTTCCTTATACCTAGACACTCATAAATTAGATTTCACCCCGTATATTTACTTCAGAAACTATAATTTAGTTACATTGGATGTTTTATGACATCATATTTAAAAATAGATAAAAAAAAAGTATAATCACGTCGATTGGCACCACATTTGCCAAAACAGGGTCGATACGACAAGGGAATAAATGAAAGAGAACTCATAAACATACTAATCTACATATGTGCAAACACATGAAATAGTTCAATGAGTTATAGATACACGCTACCGTGTAAAGGCAATACACTGTAAGTCGAAAAAACGTGTTTTGAGAAAATGGCCGATTAAAGATTTTTGGGTTTAATTTGATTATTTTTCCTTCTTATGACTTTCAAGAACATTGTTTGATATTGATTTAAAGGTATTTTTGATATCTATTTAGCCATCTAGTATTTACTCTAATAAGTTTAATAGTAAATAAAATACAATCAAAAGAGTGGTTTCCCATACTAGTGTTCCTACAATAATGTTGCCATTGTTGTGGCAAAACATTGATTCACGTCATTTAGCAAGTTTAGCAAATAGACAAATTTAGCAAGAGTTTGTTACCAAAATCCGCACATTTTTAACGTAAAAACTCTATAAAATAATAAAATTATACGAACGACAGCACGGTCCCGTTGCAAGTGCAGCGTGATCTATCTCTTACTTCAAAGTTGCGTAGCCCCGCGCGCGCGCGCACACTGATCGCGAACGAGCCACTGTTATTTGAGCTCCCGGCAAACCTATGCGCTATCGCTTGTCGATCGCAGCGCGCGTGTCTTGAAACGTTGGTTTTTTGACACGGTATAACTTTCGCGCGCATTGTTTTGTTTTAGCAATACACGGTATGTTTTGTTGCCGTCTTTTGGAATAATAAACCTGTAATGTTCTGTCGAATACAGTGTTTTTAAAAGTATTATATCAGTGTAGACAAAGGTTAGAAGAATTATTTTTTTACAGGGGGTTAGAACAGATCACAAGAAAGTCAATGGGCCCTGTTAACCCAAAACACTGTAACTTAAGTTACAGTGTATTGCCTTTACACGGTAGCACGGTTAAAATGTTTTATCTTCCGTAATTTTCATCTTTTTTGCGTAGTCCGATAAAAAACATAATACAAAAACAAAAAACGATGTGACTTTTTTAATAGTTCATTCATCCTGTAAATTATGTTACGTAAATGTTAGGTGTTTTAAACAGTTCAAAAGCCTACATAGCGCAGTAATGTTGTTTTGAAACAATCATACTCTAAACGTACAAAGTACTTGCAAATTTTCACAAACAATACTTCACTCTTCAAAAACTTTAAACCTTTTACCCTTCATCTAAAATTAAGTCAAGCATACTTCAAAGATTATAAAATAGAATGACAGAGAGACACGTCATTCCCATGCATTGTGCCTAGTTAGCGAATTCTGAATGCAGAAAACTGTCGGACGACAAAAGAGTCTGGTGTTTGAGCGGTACTTCGACAAAAAGCTTCAGTGAAGCACGAGCAGCCGCCTGATTAGAAATGATAAAGATGTTTAATTTGAAACAATTTTTTTTTTAAACTAATATTAAAACGGCTACAGTTGCAATGTTCTAGGTTATTGATGTTCCAACTTAAGAATTGTCTTTGCAATCGGGAAAGTCGGAGCGAAGCTCCCACCGTTTTGTTTTTTATGAATATTTATTTTATTATACATATATTTACAACCCTTGCCACAATTTTCCTATGACATGTTGACGAGACGAACTTTAATAACCTCCTCCTTTTTCGAAGTCGGTTAAAAAAAGTAGACGTAGTAGCTGGATAAGGATACACACTTGCTCAGGAACACATGTAGAGAATTGTAAAAAAAAACAAATTGTAACGAATTGGCGCTATAGAAAATAGTCATGTATTTTTTTTTAAATACGATGTACTTTTTAAATGAGAATAAATTTGATGGTTTATATTATAATATTCACTTGTAATACTTATTATTATTTTTTACAATTTTCCCTCTGCTATAATCTGCGCTGGTGCCTACATCGCAGCGTCGTCGCATCTGCGGGCTCTCTTTGTACTTTGACAGTGTTTTTGATGAATGTAACGCCAAGTTTTGTGACAGTTTCCAGAATGGAAATCTACTGTGCGGAAATGTGTTTGTCGAAATGAGGGCATCATTTTGATGAATTATGGCAATTTTGACATTTAAAATTGTTGGTAGCTGTTCCAATTAACTGCAATGAAAATTAATTAATTTCACTTCAAACTGACTTTTAGTTCATATAACTATGTTATTTAGCACTTTCTGCAGCAACAGACTATGGATCTGCGTATATGGTTTTAATTTCAACACGATACCTCCACGCGTTCCCGAGATAAAGGTCTTGACACCCGGACGGACGGACAGACGGACAACAAAGTGATCCTTTAAGGGTTCCGATTTTTCCTTTTAAGGTACGAAACCCTAAAAATTCAAGTAGTGAATCTGAATTATAGATCCATAAATGTACTTCTCCAGAAACACAAAAATCGTGAAATTTTATTATCTTTATTTTCCAACAAAAGAGGCACATAATATACTTATACATTTATTATATACCCTATTAGTAACACATGATGTAGGGTTAACTTTGTTAGCTTTACCTAAAGGTAAAGCTTTTGCTAAAGGTAATAACAAACCCCTGCTATTATTTCGATAGCACTTAAAGTTAGGAAATTTTATTAGTAGGTAAGTATGCGTTTAACAAAATCATACACATGAATAATTTCAATATTACGTGGAGTGTACCGTTGGCTTGTTTGATGGGAGACTAATGAAGCCATGATTTCTCCTGCCTGTTGTTAAAGATCAGGGATTTTCGTTCTTTAATAATTTGTTTTTGTTTATGCTTAATGTGTATATAGTATAGTTATTAGTTTAAATGTTAATTTCTGGAATATTTAGTTTTTATGAATATTCAATAAATGATATCCACTCAAATAAAAAAAATACGTATTTACAATTTCCTGTATAATTTGATGTGTTTATTTTGTAGGTAATTCACAGGTTTTTTTTTCTTTCTTGAAAGTAGGTACATATACATAGCACCCGCCAATCCATCTAATCTACTGTTACTAAGTACATTAAAACCGCTCAATGCATTTGGACTACACGAAGTATAATAGAAACATATACCTATACACCTAAATTCCGAAAAATATTACCCATCTTCTTAAGAAGTTAGTCAAGCTATTGTAATGTTAATAAATCCTATATCCAAGCTATAACTCTCCGGAAACGCCCCCTACGTTCTCAATCGACATTTTCGATTAACCGGAACATCGGCGGATTAGGAAAAAGTGCCATTTTCAATTAACACTACGCTGTTCCATCTCCACACGTGCTAGTAAATTGGCTGGCTATATACTTCGGCACGGTAACCGTGCCGTGACCGTGCCGTGACCGTGCTGAAGTATGTAGCCAGATGTTATGTATTATAGGTCTTGTTTATCTGTGCATGTCATTTTGTCAAACTGTCATTATTGAATAAAAGGTTAGTCTCAAAAATATGGCGATTTTAGTTCCTAGTTAGCTTCCTTAATTATCGAGAATACAACATTGGCGACGAGGATGGGATCCTTAAATTCCTGAATCTAAGCCAGATTCAGGAATTTAAAATCAACGTGGATCGATGGTCCACGTATGTAAGCAGAGTTCGAGCGTGGCTCGAAATACATGATGTCAAACCGGCAGACTACTCCAAGCATCTAATAGCAGTTGTGGGAACGGAACCATTGGACTTGATGATCGACCTGTGTTTTCCAGAAAAACCAGAAAAATTGGACTTTGAAGCGCTTGTCAAATTAGTGGAGGGTCATCTGGCACCCAAGCGTTCAGTGATTGCCGAACGAATGATTTTCAGAGCGTGCAAACAAACTGAAATACAAAGCATCACGGAATATTTAGCGCAATTAAAAAAACTTAGCAAAACGTGTGCGTTTAGCAGTACATCAATTTTGAAAGAAAACCTCCGTGACCAGTTTGTATATGGTTTAAAAAGTGATAAAATCAGACAAAGGTTATTAACTGAAACGGACCTCACATTTGATCGTGCTATGGAATTGTCATTATCATTAGAAGCAGCAGTCCGGGATGCGCAAGAATCTAGTACGAGTGTCAATCAGAGTAAAGATGACAATTTGTATGCGGTCGGTAGCGGTACCGGCCGGGCGAGCGGTTACAGCGGCGGTGGCCGTGGGACCGGTTACAGAGGCAAAACACGCGGAAGCTTCAACGTTGGTGCAGCGAATCGAGGACGCAACCGAGCAACGACTTCCCAACTCCAACGAATAAAGTGTTACCGGTGTGGTCAGTCTCACCAACCAGAAAAATGCACATTTATCAATGCGGACTGTTATGTTTGCGGCATCAGAGGTCATATAGCTAAAATGTGCCGCCATCGCAAGAACGGCGATGTATGTAACATAAAAGAGCAAGTGATTAGTCCCCTCGAATCGAGTGAAGATGAAGATGAACATATCTATCAAGTAGGAGAAAAAAACGAGGACAAGCGTTGGTTACTCAATGTAATAGTTAATGGCAAGCATATAACTATGGAAGGCGATACGGGTGCAAGCATGAGTATCATTAATAGAAATATATATGAAAAATATTTTAACAATATCAAGCTACTGCAACGCAAATCTAACTTAAAAATGTATAATGGTCAAAAGGTAGTACCGATGGGTGAGTTCACATGCAATGTCACATTAGATCATAAAACTATACATGGTTTGAGTTTGGTAGTTATAGATAATTATAAGAGTGATGCGTTATTTGGGCGTAGATGGATGAGAGCATTCGGTATGAAATTTCCCTCTGCCCACTCAGTAAGCAACATAGCACAAGTTAATGAACAACACACACATACTAGCACGGCTATTAAAAAAATAGAAGGTAAGTTTCCTGAAGTTTTCTCACCAGGAATAGGGGCTTTCAATAAAGGAAAGATTGATTTAGAATTGATGAAT
The DNA here is from genome assembly GCA_947563715.1 of Lycia hirtaria. NCBI lineage: Eukaryota > Metazoa > Arthropoda > Insecta > Lepidoptera > Geometridae > Lycia > Lycia hirtaria. The sequence continues at coordinate 40,091,341 of OX387377.1, read as the reverse complement.
GGTGCAGTTCCAGTGTGGTGCCGGCCACGTGCAGTGTCTTATGCCCTACGCCCTGCTGTAGAAGCTGAACTAGAGCGGCTCGAACGTGAGGGCATAATCACCCCTGTAGAATGGAGTGAGTGGGGAACTCCAGTTGTGCCGGTTATCAAGAAATCCGGTGAGGTAAGGTTATGTGGTGATTTCAAAACCACACTTAATCCAGTGTTGGTAGATGACAAATATCCACTGCCCAGAATAGAAGACATCTTTGCATCACTGCAGGGAGGGGTAATATTTAGTAAAATTGATTTAAGTAGGGCGTACCAACAGTTAATTTTAACCGACAATGCAAAAAAATGCTGTACAATAGTAACACATAAAGGTATGTTCACATACAACAGACTGCCATTTGGAGTGAAATGTGCTGCGAGTAAATTTCAAAGAGTAATGGAAAAACTGTTCAAACTGCCCAATGTTGCAGTATACCAAGACGATTTGCTGATAAGTGCTAAAACAGAAGCACATAGCATGGAAACCCTGATGAAGGTATTCAAAATACTGGCAGAGAGCGGTCTCAAAGTAGAAAGGAATAAATGTTCTTTTTTTCAGAAATCAGTGTCATATTTGGGTTATAGAATTGATGCAAGCGGTTTACACACGGAATTGTCTAAAATTGATGCCATCAACAGGACCCCACGACCCACAAATGTAAGTCAACTTAAAGCCTTTTTAGGACTCGTCAATTACTATGCCAAATTTGTGCGACACTTGAGCGATATTTTAGTACCTCTGCATGAATTATTAAAACACAATCGAGACTTTGATTGGTCACCAGACTGCGAAGCAGCATTCAATAACATAAAACGATCATTAAAAAAGGCTCCAATTCTCGCACATTGGAATCCTAAGCTTGTCACATACGTTACTTGCGATGCCTCTCCTCATGGTGTTGGAGCCATCCTGTCTCAGCACGCAAGCGATGGAGAGCTGCGCCCGGTGTTACACGCTTCACGTACATTGACACCAGCTGAGCGCAACTACTCACAGATATGCAGAGAGGGCCTGGCGATTGTTTTTGCAGTTAATAAGTTTCATGACTATTTATATGGAAAAAAATTCATACTGGTGACTGATTGTAAGCCACTGGCTTCGATTTTCAGCGAAAAAAAAAAATACCACTTATGGCAGGCAACAGACTACAAAGATGGGCCATTATTTTAAGTGCATATGATTATGAGGTAAAATGTATAAGATCAGAACATAATTGCGTAGCAGACAGTCTCTCACGTATACCCATTCTTGATGATAAAGAATACAGATCAGAATCGTATATAAATTTCATATCTGAACAAGCACCAATTAATTATAAGACAATTGCAAAACATACAGCAAAAGATGAAATATTACAGAGGTTGATAGCAGCTATTCACACCAATTGGACTTACTGCAAAGATGATAGTTTGAAGGCATACTTCAATATTAAACAATACCTTAACATAGAAGCAGGATGTATACTATTCGGGCATCGTGTCATCATACCCCTTTCCTTGCAAAAGTCAATGTTAGAAATGCTACATTCCACTCATCAAGGCATTGTTAAATGTAAAAGTGTAGCAAGAGGATATATGTTCTGGCCTGGTATAGATAAAGATATTGAAATGGAATGCCTCAGTTGTGAGGTATGCTCAGCAATGCGACCTGCACCACCACAAGCACCCATACATCCATGGATATGGCCTCAGGCACCATGGCACAGAGTACATATTGATTTCTTCTCAGTAGGCAATGCTACATACCTCATTTTAGTTGATGCTCATTCCAAGTGGATTGAGGCACACAAGATAGGCAGCACATCAGCTAATCTCACCATAGCTAGATTGAGAAATATTTTTAGCCAATTTGGATTTTCAAAGGAATGCGTTTCAGACAATGGGCCACCATTCCAGAGCAGTGAATTTAAAGCTTTCATGGAGAGCTGCGGTATAAAACACATATTAGTTTCTCCATATAAACCGAGTAGTAATGGAGCAGCAGAAAGTTCAGTAAAAATAATAAAAAATTGCCTCAAGAAGGCAATACTGGACAATGCTGATTTAAACATGGCTTTAGATAAATTCTTGTTATCATACAGATCAACCCCTCACAGCCTTACAGGCAAGTCACCTGCCGAATTGTTATTAGGACGCAAGATACGTACCCATTATGACATGCTGAGGCCTATTATAAGTGACACCATTCAGTCTAAGCAAGAAAAGATGGCACATAGCAGAAAAGGTAATGAACGTTGTTTTGATATTGGAAATACAGTATTATACAAATATCATATAAAAAACAACAAATTTAAATGGCAGAAGGGCGTTATATATAAATGCGTGGGACCAGTAACCTACTTAATCAAGCATAACAATGGAATTGTAAAAAAACATATAGATCATATAATTAAACGTCATGATAAACCCAATAACGCGGGAGGGGTTAACACACAAGGATTGGATAAAGAGGTATGCGAGTTCAATATGATGCCCTATTATGAAAATGAATGCGTAGATGAAGACTCAAATGTACCAAATCCAGTTGAGCCTAGTTTAACTGAAGTAGTTCTAAGGGAGGCACCAATGTCTATTCAGAGTGAAGTTATCACACCGAAACGCAATCGCAGACCAGTTGATCGGTTCAAAGTTATGTGAACTACCTAACTATCTTTAAGAATATATTCACCCATCGGGCACTATCTGCATGAGTGTGGTCAGACATACCTAGGTGTTTTGTACAACTCTTATTCATGTCATATATTTTGTATGTTTCATATTGTCATATTTTTGTGTTAATTTTAATCATTCAATAGTAGCTTTCTTTTATTTGTGTAATAGTTATATAATTAAGCCTTAAAAACTGTTTGCTCTTGTCATGCTGTATTAACTAAGATGTAATGTAGATTTTAGGGGTTTTAAAACATTTGAAATTGTTTTTGAAATAAAGGGGGGAAGATGTTATGTATTATAGGTCTTGTTTATCTGTGCATGTCATTTTGTCAAACTGTCATTATTGAATAAAAGGTTAGTCTCAAAAATATGGCGATTTTAGTTCCTAGTTAGCTTCCTTAATTATCGAGAATACAACACCAGCCAATTGTAGTGTTGCCATAAGCGGTACCTGAAATGTACAATATATTCCAAAAAATAAGAAATAGTTATTTTTAACTAATGTAATCTAGTTTAATCTATTTTACTAGATTTTTGAGTAGTCATGTCGCTAAATTCATGTCAAGATGGGTATCTACTTTTGAAACAGAGAACAAGTTTTTATTGTACAAAAAAAACCTAATAGGTTTTACGATAAACCTGTTTTTTGGCTATAGCTTTATTAGATTTTTACAGATTTTAAAAATATACTTGACGTGATTAAAGTTACAGAAAAATGCTGGGACCAAAACATTAGTCACTGTTTCCACGGTAACTTGATGAATGCGCTCAGTCCGGCTGAGGTAATATTTCCGTGTGATCCAGCTCTGCTAACTAGTGCAAACGTTGCTTTTTTCAGTACACAGGGAGACCTTAATTGCACGAATTGTTTTTTATTTCCGCTGTGTTGCCAGTGCGGTTGGATTGTGAGTTTCATGTTCTTGTCACGTCGGCATTCACTTGTTTTTCAGATTTTTTTATTACAAATGAAGCAAGCATGGTAATTTTGGACGCTGATAAAGTTTATCTGCCTTAAACATGAATATGTTTACATTATTTTAAATAAGCACAAGTACATTTTGTAGATACATTTATAAAACAAGTATCAAAATAGGGTATTACAACCTTTTTTTTAAAGCGTCTCTATTCAATCCTGAGATGGTAATAAACTACAAAAAAAAAATTCAATCGGTAAGTGCCATAAAAATGTCATTTTAAATTTTCTCGTAATAACCAGAAAAAAAGTTAAAACTTTGGAATTTATTTTATAATTTGTTTTGTAAATTTTATGAACTGAACCTAACATTTTCCGACTGCTTATAGTTTCCGTTTTTTTTTCTTCTTATATATAGTAAAATACCCTGTTTGCTCTTCGGTTGACGTTAATTGGTTGTATGTCGTACGAGTTTTATGCATGAGTGCACCTGCTGAAACCTGGTATCTTAGGGAATGTAGATGACAGCACAGTTGTGGAAAGGTACACTTCTGGTCCAAAAGTCGAAAAGGCTGAAATCGAGGCGTTGAGAAAAGTTATGGTTGTGCGTATGAATCCAGCTCTAAAAGTTGTGTCCGACTGGGGTGACGAAAATCTTGTCAAATTCAACGCCAACAAGACTCAACCCTGCCTTTTTTCCAACAAAAAGAATGAGTTTTTTTTTGTCTTTTACTTGCCAAAATGTATCTTTATCATTGACAAGGCGTCTTGAAATGGTGGGACTCAAGTTAACCCCAACAATGAACTTTAAGGACTACCTTGATTCTAAGGTTTAACTGGCTAGTAAAAAGTTTGGCATCATTAATAAGGTTAAGCGATACTTCTCACCGGGACAACTGCTTCATTTGTATCAGGCACAAGCCCGATCAAGTATGAAGTACTGCTGCCACCTTTTTGATGGATTAGCTAAGTATCAGCTGAAAGCTTTAGAATCAACGGACCGGCGAGTTATGAGGTTAATCGGTGACAATAAACTAGTTGCCAAGTAATAAAAAATATAAATAGTTATAAAAAATATTTTGTATTTCTAATTCATTCCTAAATATTAATAGATAAACCTCCTTCTTAAGCAGTCGGGTAAAAAACCAGTAAATTGATAAATAATCGACATCAACTAACTAATAAGTATTCTGTGATAAGACGAACACATTTTATTTTCGATCCACTAACCATTATAAATCACATGTAAAGCCATGACTTCACACATTCTAACCATTACCAGCCTATATGCTTTCTAAGTACCTTTTCAATCTCCCCAACTGGCAAGAAAAAAGGACGACACCAAAAGAGCATTATCTGTACCTACATGTCGAAGCAAAAAAGGCGAATAGAAATGCTCAGGGAACCAACATGTGTACAATTGGCACTATAAGTATTTTCTACGCCTTGGAAGGGAGAATAATCGTTACCCTACCCTATGTACTGACGTATGAGAAAGTGTTGGCCAACTAAAGATGTTCGCTGAATTTAGTTAATATTCCATATATATATAGTATAATAAACATCTAACCTGTGCTATGGAAAGGCTATGCTCGGAGTCTCTCTGCGAAATCGAATCAGAAATGAATAAATCCATAGACGTACGAAAGTGGCCGACATAACACAGCGGGCTTGCAAGTTGAAGAGGCAGTGGGCAGGGAACATACCACGTAGAACTGATGGCCAATGAGACCGAAAAGTTCTCGAGTGGAGACCACGCAAACGCAGCATAGGAAGTCCAACCACGAAATTAACAAATAACCTACAAGTGTACAAGTCATACAAGTGGCGGGAAGACGCTTGATGCAAGCCGTTTCCAATTGGGTTTTTGGAAATATATGGGATAAATCTATCTATGTTCAGCAGCGGACATCATATGGCTGAGATGATGATGATGATGAAACATCCTACTCTTGTATCCTCTCTAACTTTCCAATACCCTCTACCTTCTATTTAACCCTCTAAACATTTGACCGTGGAAATGTGTGTCAAACAACCTTGTGGTCATTGACGCTACCCCGTAAGGGATAATAGTCTCGTACATAATATTATGTAAGCATGCTAGTCTTATTTATTTCTAAACAAATTAATCGGTCTATCTCTCTCGCGCATAATAGTATTTTTAAAGTTATAAAATCTTAGTTATCAATATTTTAAATGAAGTTTTTTCGAGGAATCATTTATTTTGGCGACGGAGTTTCAATAAAAAAACACATATAACATAATTTCGAACTCCTTTCCTGTCTTATAGGTATAGGTATAGGATACTGAAAAAAATCAAAATATTTCTTCTGCCAAAATAAACATAATCATATTTTATTTTTATATCTTCATACAGTAATATTATATGATTCAAAAAAGTTGTGATTCTCGAGTGAAACCGTACCGTATTCCATACACAGTTATGTGCAATAGCTAAAACTGAAAACCAAATACAATACGAGCATATAGGTATCAACACATCAGCCTTTTCACTGGAAAAATTAAATCGAGGCAAATATTCGCATTGTTTTTCTACAAAGCCTTTTCCCCTCGCCTATGCCGTTTAAATATGGCCGCAGACGCAAAAAGTTTCAATTGCTTTAACTGAAAAGGTACTCACGTGTAATTGTCACGATACTTATCTACGAGCCTATGTTAGCACAGATGGGTCTTAAATAAATATTGCTGCTAAATATTTCAGTTGTTTATTCCTTTATCTTTTAATTTTTAGCTTGACTCCTAAACAGAAGTTTGATGATTCCACGATAATTTAATGTTCACGTCTTTTACACTGAACGGGCTCTGGATAATAAATTTGGTGTAAAGTATATAAATTATAGTATTCCTAATTATTGAAACAATTAAAAAAACAGTAAAACCACGAACAAGTAATACCTACTATTAGAAAACAGGAATAGGCCGACTGCGAAATATGTAGCTTCGAAAAAATACAATTTTGATTTTTACGAGAGTTGTATTATACTTGTCACAAAAATGTAGCCTGTGATGCTTGGAATGAAAAGATGAATCTAGTAAAGCATGTAAAAAAAATACATGCACGAAAACGGCTGAACAGATTTTGATGAAATATAACTATTGAATACTTTCAATGAAATCTTCCTTAAACAAAAAAAAAATAGATCTAAATCGGTCCCATTCGCTTGAGAGCTTTGATGCCACAGAATACACCCCTCTTTTGAGTCGGGGTTTAAAAATATAACTTTACAATTGTATTTCTTATCTGTATCCATCATCTGTATCAGCTATGCAAAACTCCTTGCTTATTGGCTTTCAATAACTTAAAAAGAAATACTTTATCTCACTACGATTTTTTTTGTGCTGTAAGCAGCGATCTACCTACATATACTAACGTACATTGAATTCTTTAACAGTAAGTAGGAATATTTTTCAAGACCAACCGTACCTACTTCGTCGATTTAGTTTTATAAAATTAAACACTTTCATAAAACACTCTTAAACATTTCTCCTCAAAATTATTAATACAGCTTGAGGCTTAAGGCTTCAATAACAATATCACAATATTTCGAAGTACATAAAAGTCCTTCCCACGGCCGTTCGCTAAAATATTATCAAAATGCGCACGCACGAACTTGAATAAAACGTTTACGCATATTTACATACGAAAATAAGCACTCGAAGAAATAAACCTAAGAATCGAAGCAAGTATTGGTAAGGTTCCTTTTGTTCAGAATCAAGGACGAAATGATTGCGAAGCGAGTAAACAACCTTTCTAGGTAAGCGAGATACTCGTACCCAGTGTAGTTGTTCTCTATTTGAAACGTTACGTAACTCGCCAAACTGGAATGAGTTTTGGTACACAGTAAAGTCAACTAATACAGTATGTCATATTAGATAATAAAGTTTTTTTTAAGTGAATAGCAGTAAACAAGCAGATGGCTCGCCTGATGGTAAGTGATAACTGTTCTACTAAAACACTAGTGGGGACGCTGATGCTTTGAGATTCCGGAGAGATACATAAGGGCATCGTTTTCAAAACACTCTTTTTACTAGTTTTTTATTAGGGTTCCGTACCGAAAGGGTAAAACGGGACCCTATTACTAATACTTCACTGTCTATCTGTCCGTCTGTCACCAGGTTGTATCTCATGAACCGTGATAGTTAAACAGTTGAAATTTTCACAGATGATGTATTTCTGTTGCCACTATAACAACAAATATTAAAAAACAGAATAAAATAAATATTTAAGGGGCTCCCATACCACAAACGTGATTTTTTGCTTGTTTTTGCTCGATATTGATAACGGCAACAGGTAGACGCTTGAAATATTCACAGAAATTTGAGTTATATTATTCACTTTAAAAATAAATAATTAAATTAAAATAAAATTAATATTTAAGTCAAGTAATATAAAGTGCGACATTTTCGCTATGCGAAAAAGCACTTAAAATAAAGATTAAAAAATAAAAAAGTACTTTAAAACAAACGTTATTTATTTGCCGTTTTATAGATAATGGTACGGAACCCTTAGTGCGCGAGTCCCACCAGAATTTGACCCACTTCCTGCTTATTTTTATTAATGTAAATCTAGTGACAATGCAATATTATGATAAAATGGAGCCGATTTGATGATGGAGCTGGGACGTAGATCGTAATCAGCAATCAACTGCGATAAAGACGAAAGTTCAGCCATAGACTCGAGGTAGCTACTTCTACTATGGCCATAATAAAGCATGGATTTATTCTCTGTCACAGCACGGCCATCTCATTAATGTTAAGTAAGTTAGTCTACTGATTATAAACGTATCAAGTTTTTACTGTGATCACTGGCTAGGACACAAGGACGTCTTGGGTACCTACAAGAATGTGAGTGTAAGATATAAGCAGAGAAACGTAATAAGGGCGATATTTGCGGAGATTATATTGATGGTGCGGAGTTGGTAAACAAGCTCGGATTGTAGCGAATAATAGTAATAACTATCTGTTTGCCCTTGGGGAATAAAACTACTGTTCACAAGAATTTGCTATAGATACCTAAAATTTAAATTGATATCTCTCGTATTACTCAATCAAAATCTGCTATAACAGTATATTCGTATAAAAACTCTTACATAGTATGTAGGTATGTAGGTAAATACTAGAAATTATTACAAAGATTAAGGATGTGGTCATTAGTCTGTTGTTATTTTTCTTTACGTACGTTTTTTGTGAAAAAGTATGCATAAATGCTGTAAAAGATTATAAATGCGCATTCATTAGAATAATTCTAGTAAAAGCACTTGTTTATTACAAAAAAGTTCATTGGAGGTTACGCAAAAACGCATTCTTTTGTTTTTGCGAGCAATGTATTATTATTCTTACAAAAAAATATAGCCTATGACATGCAGGGAGTTAAGACGAATCTAACGACACCTCGCACTTCAAAATCTGTCAAGCCATTTAGTCTGTAGGCTGTCATATAGAAACATACATACATACATACCTACCCACATACATGAGCATACATACACTCGAAAAACATAACCCTATACTGTGTTCTTACGCAGTCGGGTAATTATAACAAAATAAACACATAAGAACATGGCACAAAAGGCATTGCTAAAAGTGATCTCTATCAGACAACCTTGGACTGTATGAAAAAAAAAAACTAAAATAGCGAGCGGCGATGGTGGTAATAAATATGAAAATTGAAAAACAACTGAAACTGAAAACAACTGAATAAATTGTCAAAGGTGCCTTATACAGTTAAAGCATAAGGTTTTTTTTTATACAAAATCGATCTACGATTGACCACCAACTCGCCTGATGTTAAGCAACGGTGTGGCCGAGGATGGAGCTCGTCGATCGAGAAGATATCTATTCACTCTAGCCTTGAAAATTCCAAGGTTGTAGGTCTCAGGAAACAGAGATGGCGGTAAAGAATTCCATTCTTGTGCCTTACGCAACAAGAATGTGGATCGATATCGCTGAGTACGGATTCTAAAGTTCTATTCAAAACCGAGTCTAAGCTCAACCACAGATCTATAAATCCAAAAGACTAGTCCAGTAAACCCAAAACGATAAACATAAGCTTTCTCCATCATAATAAATGTAAACGAAGAAATGAACGTGTTTACATAATGCGTGCCAAAGCTGTTTGCATAGATGATTGGTTATACTCCATCCAATATAAATACACCTAGCTCCAACATAATCTGGAATTAGGTAAATACGAATATAATGCACATGAGTCATAGAAAACTGAAATAACTTCACCTAGTGAAACGGCGCAGATGTGAAAAAAATGATTCATGTGGGAAAGACAAACATAATGCAAAAAATGTTTTCGCAGATATTATTTCCGTCTGGATCGGTATTAATTTCGTATCCCACGCGTGTGAAAAAATTTAAAGGACATTCAATTTTTATTTAGTTACAGAGATAAAAAGAATGACTGTAGCTGTCGTTCATTTTTAACCGACTTCCAAAAAGGAAGAGGTTTTCATTGTTATTTATATAAAATTTACGAATAAAAATGTAAATATATATAAACAGGTATCGTGGCTCTAATCATAAGGTAAGGTAAGAACTGCGACAACACAACGCGTGAGTCAAGCGAGCGAAGCGAGTGTACCGCGGCAACTGTCGAACCGCTAAAAACGAGTTTTTATAATAAAAATCGAAATATATCAAATACGAGTACATCAACGTCAGAATAACATATTGCATAGTTAACATACAGTATAGACATTAAGCATTTTTTAAAAAGATTTGAAAAAAGAATCAAATAATATCATAGAAGTACCTATTATATAATTATATACTACAATAACAGAGATCGACTCAGCGTGTCAGTGGCAAGGACTAATTTCATTTGCAGCACAAAAACTACGTTCTACCATTCTAACAACAAAGTAAACACCCTTTTGTAAGAGTAACCATACGCGAAATTATAATGATTATCGTTTTCTACAAATTTTCAAATCAAATTATCAGATTCAAATTTTAATATGTGGGAAACAAACAGCCAAATATAGGTACTGTGTTCTTTGCCAAGGTACAAAGAGACAGTTTAGTTTTGATTCTCTTTTTACGTACAGTAAAATTAAGGCATTTACGTGGGGTTCCACTTGACCTTGCTTCACCAAAATGTAGAAACACAAGGTCTTAGTGAAACACACTTTCCCAGAAGACGGCCCGCTCTTAATTGAAACAAAACAATTTTTAGTTGGAAAACTATTTTTATAAAAGCTAGCACACACGGTTAAGTGTTTTTCACAATCCAGACGCAGTCAGCAGAAAATTGATATAAAACTGTTGTGGGGCAACGCTCTGTTTCTTCAGGTGACGACGCGCGACGGTGACTTATGTGTTTCCTTTATTACAAACGAATTTGCACCTTAAACACATTCAGTAAGCTTTCAAATTTGATCGTTGCAAGAAAGAAGCCGCATAAATGCATGGTGCACGGTCTCTAGTATGTATAAATGTTACTGGAGAGAACGCAAGTAGCATGAAATAAATAACTTTTTGGTCCCTAGACAGTATTCTTCCAAGCTCTACAAGAACAACAGGTACAGAATACAGATACAAGAATACAGGTGATTGATATAGCAATGGCGTTGCTAGCAAATCTATTTGACGTCTGAAACATTTGAAATCATAATATACCTACTACATATAAAAATCTTTATTTTCTCAGGTTAAAAGACAAACTGAGTTGGTTAGGAGTCAAAGACAAATAAAAGTAATTTTAGCAAAAATAATAATAAGATTGATTTAAATGTTACGAGTATCATCATATCATCTTTTTCAACTAGGTATTGCTAGCATGGATTTGTCTTCTTTTGCACTACTTAGCTCTATCAATATCGCCGATCTTCCTTAGCGATTAGAAAGTCTAAGTAGGAAAATGACCAACAGCGCAATATGTCTAATAAACTGGATGTTTTTTTTTAAATTAATATTTGTGGACACTTCACACAACACCATGGATGCTTATTTAGCTGAACGTTTATGTAGAAAAATGTTTATCAATCAGAAAGTTCGGGAAACAGAACGTCTATATATGAGACGTCACTTTTTGGTTGTGTACACTCATGGCCATAATTTTATCTAGGTTCCAACTTGCTGTCTCTGGAACTGGATTTTATTCTTATCGAAACCTAATGTTGTCACTCTGTGCTTCAATAACCGTTTTGATTGATTAATTTAATGACTTTCACCAATACTCATTGCCTATCTGTTGTTTGGCAATGGTCATGATGGCCATTCACAGTGTCTTAAAGGATAATGAAGGCCAGAGTGCTGATAAGGCAGCAGTTTGGTTTACACCAATGAGTTCTGATCCATTAAGAAAAGATTTGACATTACAAGTGCGTCCCATATGCATGAACATAACTAATACCCCCCTCTTTTTTGAAGTCGGCTAAATAGCGAAAGTAACTCTTCGCCTTTATCTCTGTTAACTTTCACGATCAACTGGTTGACCTAACGGTTATTATTTTTGGTTTAAATATAGAATGTGATCGACATAGGGTTCCATTTAATCATACTATTTTCACGTTGAAATTGCATTTAAACAAAACTAGCTCCAAAAATCAACATCTATTTCCAATTTCAATTCCTCCGCACAGTGCGCAGTGGCGTGCTAATTGAATAGCAGGATCAAAATTCAGTACGCGCCAAGTGCCACGTCTACGTAACGAAGACAAATCAAACGGAGGTGACCTGAGTGGCTCGGTCCAGATGGACATCCCCCCGCGGTGCGAGACAGGAGCCCATTAACTCGAGATACTGGTATTTATCTTTTATCCCCCTGTCTGCCCGGTGTAGCTTGAGGTGACTTGAACACTTCGATTAAGAAGCGACAAATATGTATTAACTATTATCGTTGACGTGTATCTGCGTCAAATCTGTGTGTGTGTCTATATTCTGTACTCTATAGGATTAATTTCGAGAAGTGTGCTCAAGCTTCACAACCTAATTCAATTATCCCCATTTCACTACTGGACCTGCAGAAAACCACTAATCACTAATTCTAATGTAATTAATTGAAGTGCCAAAAATCCGTACCTACATCAGCCTACATCAGCCTATATCAGCCCACATTCTTGATGCATACTACACAGAAATGGAATCCTTTGCCGCCACCTCTGTTTCCTGATAATTGTAATCTTGGAATTTTCAAGGCTAAAGTGAATCTTCTATCAACGAGCTCCATCCTCGGCCTATTATATAATTATATACTACAATAACAGAGATCGACTCAGCGTGTCAGTGGCAAGGACTAATTTCATTTGCAGCACAAAAACTACGTTCTACCATTCTAACAACAAAGTAAACACCCTTTTGTAAGAGTAACCATACGCGAAATTATAATGATTATCGTTTTCTACAAATTTTCAAATCAAATTATCAGATTCAAATTTTAATATGTGGGAAACAAACAGCCAAATATAGGTACTGTGTTCTTTGCCAAGGTACAAAGAGACAGTTTAGTTTTGATTCTCTTTTTACGTACAGTAAAATTAAGGCATTTACGTGGGGTTCCACTTGACCTTGCTTCACCAAAATGTAGAAACACAAGGTCTTAGTGAAACACACTTTCCCAGAAGACGGCCCGCTCTTAATTGAAACAAAACAATTTTTAGTTGGAAAACTATTTTTATAAAAGCTAGCACACACGGTTAAGTGTTTTTCACAATCCAGACGCAGTCAGCAGAAAATTGATATAAAACTGTTGTGGGGCAACGCTCTGTTTCTTCAGGTGACGACGCGCGACGGTGACTTATGTGTTTCCTTTATTACAAACGAATTTGCACCTTAAACACATTCAGTAAGCTTTCAAATTTGATCGTTGCAAGAAAGAAGCCGCATAAATGCATGGTGCACGGTCTCTAGTATGTATAAATGTTACTGGAGAGAACGCAAGTAGCATGAAATAAATAACTTTTTGGTCCCTAGACAGTATTCTTCCAAGCTCTACAAGAACAACAGGTACAGAATACAGATACAAGAATACAGGTGATTGATATAGCAATGGCGTTGCTAGCAAATCTATTTGACGTCTGAAACATTTGAAATCATAATATACCTACTACATATAAAAATCTTTATTTTCTCAGGTTAAAAGACAAACTGAGTTGGTTAGGAGTCAAAGACAAATAAAAGTAATTTTAGCAAAAATAATAATAAGATTGATTTAAATGTTACGAGTATCATCATATCATCTTTTTCAACTAGGTATTGCTAGCATGGATTTGTCTTCTTTTGCACTACTTAGCTCTATCAATATCGCCGATCTTCCTTAGCGATTAGAAAGTCTAAGTAGGAAAATGACCAACAGCGCAATATGTCTAATAAACTGGATGTTTTTTTTTAAATTAATATTTGTGGACACTTCACACAACACCATGGATGCTTATTTAGCTGAACGTTTATGTAGAAAAATGTTTATCAATCAGAAAGTTCGGGAAACAGAACGTCTATATATGAGACGTCACTTTTTGGTTGTGTACACTCATGGCCATAATTTTATCTAGGTTCCAACTTGCTGTCTCTGGAACTGGATTTTATTCTTATCGAAACCTAATGTTGTCACTCTGTGCTTCAATAACCGTTTTGATTGATTAATTTAATGACTTTCACCAATACTCATTGCCTATCTGTTGTTTGGCAATGGTCATGATGGCCATTCACAGTGTCTTAAAGGATAATGAAGGCCAGAGTGCTGATAAGGCAGCAGTTTGGTTTACACCAATGAGTTCTGATCCATTAAGAAAAGATTTGACATTACAAGTGCGTCCCATATGCATGAACATAACTAATACCCCCCTCTTTTTTGAAGTCGGCTAAATAGCGAAAGTAACTCTTCGCCTTTATCTCTGTTAACTTTCACGATCAACTGGTTGACCTAACGGTTATTATTTTTGGTTTAAATATAGAATGTGATCGACATAGGGTTCCATTTAATCATACTATTTTCACGTTGAAATTGCATTTAAACAAAACTAGCTCCAAAAATCAACATCTATTTCCAATTTCAATTCCTCCGCACAGTGCGCAGTGGCGTGCTAATTGAATAGCAGGATCAAAATTCAGTACGCGCCAAGTGCCACGTCTACGTAACGAAGACAAATCAAACGGAGGTGACCTGAGTGGCTCGGTCCAGATGGACATCCCCCCGCGGTGCGAGACAGGAGCCCATTAACTCGAGATACTGGTATTTATCTTTTATCCCCCTGTCTGCCCGGTGTAGCTTGAGGTGACTTGAACACTTCGATTAAGAAGCGACAAATATGTATTAACTATTATCGTTGACGTGTATCTGCGTCAAATCTGTGTGTGTGTCTATATTCTGTACTCTATAGGATTAATTTCGAGAAGTGTGCTCAAGCTTCACAACCTAATTCAATTATCCCCATTTCACTACTGGACCTGCAGAAAACCACTAATCACTAATTCTAATGTAATTAATTGAAGTGCCAAAAATCCGTACCTACATCAGCCTACATCAGCCTATATCAGCCCACATTCTTGATGCATACTACACAGAAATGGAATCCTTTGCCGCCACCTCTGTTTCCTGATAATTGTAATCTTGGAATTTTCAAGGCTAAAGTGAATCTTCTATCAACGAGCTCCATCCTCGGCCACACCGTCACTTCACATCAAGCGAGTTAGCGGTCAATCGTAGATCTATCTAATAAAAAAAACTCAAGTCACAAATGAGTCAGTTAATTCTAGAAATGTGCTAGCTAGCTTCATTGTAGACTGCTGCCAATTTAGCATCAGATATCAGTATCAGTATCAGCATCTGTATGAAATAACTAGCAGATAACTTGTGTACAAAGTATAAATTTAATCTATGTGTTCACCAGGTGAACAATACCATGTACGCAAAAAGTACTTTTATAAATGCAATAAAAGTGTATAACCATTTACCTGTACATATAAAAATGTTATGTGGCAACAAATTTAAGTGCACCCTAAAAGAATGGTTAACTAGTCAAGTCTTCTACGATCTCAAAGAATATTTAGACGCAGACAAGACATGAATAAATGTTTGTAGTGTCTTCTATATTACTGTCTTGGCTGTATAGAACTTAAATATTCCTATAATTTATGTAAATAGTATATTGTCATTGTAAAAAAAAAAAAAAAAAAAAGTTACGAGTAATATTGTATGTTCATGATGGACAAACTGTTGAAACTTATATTTATACTACCACCTTTGTACACAGTTATACCATAAATATTTTCTGATTTCTGATTTCTGAACATAGTCTGAGTGAGTATTGTACATATGTGTACAATTAAGTATTCTGTCGTATGGCTCACTTGTTTTCGACGCGCATCTATAATTCCACGTACTGTAATTCATAACTGTTACTTAGCTTAGATACTATTTACTTATTAAACGTACCGATATTCGTTCAATATGCCTTTATTTCTGACAGTTGTTTAAATACGAGTTAATTTTAATTCTCGCGTCAAAATTAATATGTATTGTTCGAACACACGTTTTTAATCATTACAATTTACTTTTTATTCAACGTAAAATACGGCGAAGCAAATGAAAAAGTATTTTCCTCTGTCTCTTATTAAGCCTATTTCCTATCAGGACACTTCCAACAATTTTATAATACATAAAGATAAAGGGCCTTACCGAAAAACGTTACTTAACTTTAACCATTATCTTAAATTATCTGTCGTCTTTCCGTAAGTGTCATTACGTATCCGCGACAAAATATGTTAAGCAATGCTTAAAGTTAAGTAACGTTTTTCGGTAAGGCCGAAAATGAGCAAGTTAGCGAAACTTTACTTGTAAATGCATCTTATTAACTACCTAGATAAGGTCTTTTCACTTTCTGTCAAATGGGAACTGTCACTGTCACACACAAAAACGGAACAAAACACTGTTTAACTAAAATGCGCTTAATGAGAGTTTATGAGTAAGAGTGTATACGGTAGCTACCCCTCAGACATTTGTGCGCCAAACCGACACAACATGACTAAGCAACTGCATTTGTATTTATAACATCTTTTGTGTACTTATGAGTAGGCATATGAAAATTCTCATACTGATGAAAATAAACTTTCTTCATTTCTTCATATGTAACTTCTTAAGAGCTAAGGTTATTTGTAAAAATTTTTTGGTAATAAAGGTTTTTGTATTTGTATTTTGTATTCAATCTTCAAATAATAACAAAATACCCAACTGTAAAATAATTATATCCGCGGGATACCTCCCGAGTTAAAGATGGACCTAAACATTAAACTTTTTGTACAGATTTATACAATTTATATCGTGCTGCATTACATTATAATTGAACCTCTCGGCAAGAAATAATCTATACTAGAATGAAAATAAAATACTCAACTGCAAATAGTGATTTTCGGAGCATAATACCACTTCTTATACCTGAACATGAAATCATTAAACTGTTTCTTGCGCAGTCGAGTAAAACATATCGTACTCATAAATTTTAATATTCATTTTTCTGTGCCTTCAACGTCAGCGCTTTACTCCACAGTGCCAATGTTTGCATTCATCCGCTGCGTTTTCAAAGCATTTTGCTTGTCGCGCAGGTGACACAATCTACATACTTGCAGAACCTATGCTAACCACTTGACAAAACCTAACGTACCTTGCGTATTTTTTTTACACTTTTTTACACACTTAAGCATCTACAAATTTATAGACAGTTTGATATGCGCGGGTTCAAATCCCGTCGAATGTGTGTGATTTTTTTAACTATCTACAAATATGTACCTTGCTTATTTTTATCTATAACCTTACTATAATAATCTCATTAGTATGTAAATTCTAGTACACACGCAACCAAAAAAGGTTTCCCACTTTTTTAAATAAAGGGGTAACTATTGCTGCGGCGATTACTGTAATTTTCTCTTCAGGGGTTGGAACGAGTAAGAACTGGAATTTTTTCTGACCTATTAAGTGTAGGTTTTATTTCCGGTCTTATTTTTTACATAGGTATACACCTTACACCTATATAACTGACGAAATAATCGAGTCAGTGGTCTGATATTATGGAAACTTACCTATTGCAATTAGAATATCATATCCGCCATGTTGGATTTTCCGTGAAGTAATATAATTCGCCTATAAGAAGTGTAAAAAGTGTCAAACGTTTAGCCGGTAGATATGATGGATGGCCTCGGATGGACAAACAAACAGACAGACAAACGGACATGGTGAAACTTTAGTAATTCCTTGTGACCATAGACACCCCAGTTACCGAAATCCGATCAATTATCATCGCTCTCAGTGACTGTGTGTATTCGATAGTCGTCCAACAATGTACTGTGTGTATTTGATAGTCGTCCAACAATGTACTGTGTGTATTCGATAGTCGTCCAATAATGTACTGTGTATTCGATAGTCGTACAACAACTACTGAAACTTGATTAAATTTCTATGGGACCAATCTGATAGTATATTCTTTCAATTAAAAAAAAAGGTTTTTTTCAAATCGGTTTATAAATGATGAACTTATGCGGTAACAAACATAAAAAATACAGCCGAATTGTTAACATCCTTCTTTTTGAAGTCGGTAAAAAATGATTTCTGCGGCTATTAATTTAGTATTTTTATTTACAAATTAAGCGCTTATATAAAAGCTATTACACAACATTACCTAAAGAGCGAAATGTTGTAATTTTGCAAAATTACGTGGCATGTTGCGAACTACACAGAGACTTTGTACGTGTACATCATTTATTTTCCTACATGCGTGTTCTCATGGCATATGGGCCGAGTCAAGCCTCTTTTTGTATGCAAATGACTTTGCTTTTTGTGCAAGTCGTACTCCAAATATATGGCCAAGTACACGTCATAGTGATTTCAACAAATATACATTTCACTTTTTAACCGACTTCGAAAAAGGAGGAGGTTATCAATTCGTAGCGTATATTTTTTTATGTATGTACACGAATTACTCCGTCATTTGAGAACCAATTTTTGAAAAGTAAAACCTAGTTGCACAGAATTCGTCCTATTACATAGGACCTAGTTGCTCCTCATCCAGTGTATAAGGAGAAAATATAACTACTTCAGCGCCTTATTTAATTATCATCCTTACTTATATTACAAGAAGTAAAAGAAATAACGTACTTTGAAGTCAGTTGTTTCAGTTTTTTAAACCATAAAATTATGTTGCATTAGGTTCATATTTGTTTTGTTCAAAGCTTAAAAGCGAAGTGTCTAAATCTAGTAACTTATATTATAAATAATTAAGGCTTATGATAAGAAATGCACATTTGTTTACTTCCATGTAAACAAATGTGCGTTTCTGTGTAATAACATACGGTACAATTGGGTAAAAAGACTAGTACAACTTGGTACTATTTTGCATACATTAAATAGCAATAACGTACATTAACTAAACGTTCTAGCCTTCGCACTTTCAACCTAACCGGCGAGCTTTAATCATACCAACTTACGTTACACAAAGCACAATATTGTTGCTGTGACCATATAATAAAGGAATATAATAGAATTTATAATATCTTAAAGTATGAAGCAAAAAGTAAGAATTGTTCCAAAACATTCTCTTCGACGAGTACTGCACCTTCAGCAGCCATTTACCTGTCAATAACGCAGTAAAGTTTGAGCTGGTAAACTTACTGCGTTCTAGATTGGCAGCTAGGTTCCCGGTGAAACAATCAGGTCAGCTCAGTCTACGGCCGCGAGCAATTATTATATTTCCATACACGTATAAAGAGTTCATTATTAATACCTACATCATATGTTTAGGTAAGTTTCTGTACATCGTAACAAATAAATATTGGTGGACATTTTCACACAGCAATATATATATTATATAGTGTTAACTATACTATACCTCTAATTCTGAAATCAAATTAAAAAAAAAAAAAAAAAAAAAAAACAATTGTTTCTTGTAGATTGGTCAATGAACACTTTACGAAGAACAGTTGATTTTATTTCGTGAAGTGAATTAAGAAGATGCTACGTACTAACAACTAACCCTGTACTGAGTAACTTTTGATTACTTTTAAAAAGTAATTTTCTGAGTTTGTGTGCTTAATTTTTAAGGTTCCGTACCTCAAAAGGAAAAAATGGAACCCTTATAGGATCACTTTGTTGTCTGTCGTGACGCAAATCAAAACCTATGGGGTACTTCCCGTTGACCTATAACTTTGAAATTTGGCAAGAATATTGTCATATAGTATACATAAAGGGAAAATTCCGAAAACTGTACATTTTAATTTAATCACATAAAATCAGCCCAATATGTCGTAAAAACGCATATTTCGACACTCGCAAGGGAATCAAAACCTATGGGGTACTTCCCGTTGACCTATAACTTTGAAAGGCAAAAAGCATTGTCATATAGGAAAAATTCCGAAAACTGTACATTTTTAATTTAATCACATAAAATAGGGTCTTTATGCAAGGAAGGAGGGTCCAAATTTTAAAGTGCTTTAACCGTATCATGTGGGGTATTATATGAAAGAGCTTAATTAGCACAAGCTAAAACAGGATTTTAAATATTTTTACTATGTATATTTTTCGATTTATGAAGGAATATATAAAAAAATATATAATTTCCCCCTTTTATCTACTAGTTTGTACGGAACCCTTGGTGGGGGAGTCTGACTCGCTTTTGCCCGGTTTTTATTTACTATTTTATCGCTTTACAACAGATGAGTTGAGTCAAAAGCGGACTTAATCGCGTTAAAAAAACTAGAGATCTCTTTTGTTCTATACTAACTGAATCGTAAAAGATATCAACAGCAATGATGGTTATTCCATTTATTACGCTGTTACGCATTATGCTTCAATCAACTTTTTGTATGGTATTCGTAAAATGATATTATTTTGTCAGTTTTTTCATAAATCGCGAAACAAAGGTTGTTCGGTATGTTGTACTGAAATAATCCTTAAAAGCGCCCATCTGATTAAATTTAACCCTGAATATCAACAATACATGTACGAGGCGCGTCACCAACCGAGAGTGACGTTTGCGCTGCTCCTTTGAAAAAGACCGCCAAATGCGGTTGAAACTATAGTGGGGTTGTTCGGCTTAAAACAGACGTAAGTGACCCGTAGTTTTTATTTAAAAATAAATGTATATAACACATATTATAATACGCACACAAGTTCCAATTTTTACTAAGCTTTTCTATATACATAACTCAAATTCTGTGTGTGCTACTATTCTACGCAAAATACCCATTAGTAGCCGCTATGACTCACGGTCTATAAAGGGTCAAGGTTCCCCAAGTTTCCTTCCAACTTTGAACAATGACTGCAAAATTAGCACGATATCTAACATTAGTCATACACGAACCGTCTAGGCATTTCTGTATCGAAATAACAGACTGCGTATACGTAATAAGAGCTAAATTAATGATGCTAGAGTTGTGAAAAAAAACAAGAACACGTTCGGTAAAAAAAATATTCGGGAACTTTTTTTTTTTTTTTTTATTTATTAAAAGATTGTTGTTTTACTAAATTTTCGACTTGAACAGAAGGCAATTTGGTAGGTTTGAGGTTGTATTAAAGCATTTGCTATATGAATTAAAATTCCTGGGTTCAATTTCTAGCTAGACAGACGTTTTAGTGATGAATATTAATATTTAATTTGAATTTTGCGGTTTATTTTCAATTCATTTTATTGCATCTCCGAGCCACAGAACCTTTAGGGCGGCTATAATTATGAAACTTTATATCAAAGTTCAGTCATTTATTTATTATAAATATTTTTATTATAAAAGCTTACATTTTTTTCATGTTCTCAGAGCGAGTATACAAATCTCTGTCTTTTCTTCCTTCTGTACTTTTAGACAGTTAACAAATAGAGTATTTAGTTGTGTTGTTGGATTTATCATTATTTCTGGAATATTAGAGGACAATTAAATCGTTGCGCAGGAAGCATAATAATTAACAATGAAAACACAAAAACGATGAGTTACTTGCTATGCTTGTTTTTACCGTCAACTCGCCAGATGTTAAGTGACCCTCTGGCGATGTGCGACCGTCTCTAAGCAAGTCTGCGATGGAGCACCCTTCCTTAGGACCAAAGATCTGTTTTCTTTATTCTGAGATATATCACTACCGTTTACTCTGTTCATAACTGCATGGCTCATAACACCAGCTGTCAAAGAAACATTCACATTTTTTTCTTTTTTCACAATCTTGCCTTGTTTGAGAATTGTATTATAGTTTTTGCTATACAGCCAAAGAAAAAAAAAAGTATAGGAAAATACTCTTTTGTCATACGGAGATCCCTTGAACTTTTTATTATTATTACGATTTGTTAATAAATCCGGCTTAAACAGATTATTTTGTGTAAATTTCAACTTCTTACCTATTTTCGACTCAAAAGATACAGCTGTTTAAGGGTAGGACAAATAGAATCGAATATAAAAACTTTCATTTAAATAGTAAAAATATTATTGTAAATAGCAAACTTTTGATTTAAATCTCGAAATCTCAAACCGAATTCTAGCCGAATTCATCTTCATTCGGCCACAAGCTAAACACTATTGATCGATGATACTTCAACCGCACGAATGAAATGCCCCAATTTCGGTATGATATGACTCACCGGCACAGGTCGAACGACCTTCGTATAAAATTATGTCTTTTATAACAATATCGATTCATACAGGAAAATAAAACATGTTATTTGCAGCTTTCGTAAGCAAGTTATTTTTAACATGGCATCCTTTTATTGTGTACAGATGAATAAGATTCTTACGCACTTCCAATCCGAAATGTTCCTAAAATTGTTCGTCTTTTGATCCCAGTTCTGATTGATGCTATTTATAGGTAAGTGATTCTTGTAAGGGCTTTACTCATTCTTTACATAGAAAGCTACGTAGATAGAAATAAAATTACGGTCAGAAAATAAAGTGCAAAATTGTGTGGTCTAAAGTAGCATAGTGGGAAACCGTTTTATTTTTGATTACAAATCTCGGTTCAAATGTCAAGTTTCAAAATATGGTTATTTCGGTGTTATCGTATGCTTTTTTGCAGAATGTATTGTTTTGTTACAGTAAGTGGCGTACGACCACGGTTATCCTCTGAACACCACTATAAATATTACAGAAAAATATTTATTACATGTAAGTTGTATATTTAATATACGATACATATCAAATAGTTTGTACATAACAATTTGAGATGAGAATATTTTCTTGTTTCATACTTTTTAGAGTGTGATTTTTCAGTAATCGGGTTTTAGTTTTTGAACTTCTGTTTTATTTAAAATATTTTGGGGTCTTTGCCACAAACTTTTGTAATTTTTTTTCTTGACTTCATGCCTCCTGTAGGGCGTTATATTCAATTTAATGTGACGTCACGTAGCCTATAACCAGCGGACAACAAAGACCCTCCTAACGACACCTCATTTGTCAAATTATGAAAAGTAGTTTAGAAGTTATGAGGGAACATGAACATACATAGGTACATACATATCCACCTACCGGTCAAAAACATAACCCTCCCTTTTGCTTCGCCGTAGTCGGGAAAAAAAAGAAGGTTGAAACTAGTAGTTAAGCGTTTAATTTTTATTAAATTTTTCAGTCATCGGTGCAATACCAAAAACTTCCTTTACGAGTACAAATTTCTCACGACTGATCAGTTTATGATGATTCAATGATTTACATATAAGTCATAATCATTGGAGAAAAATCTGTGTCCATCCGTCAATATGCGTCATTAGCTGATTCAAGGAATAGGACCTGCTCAGGATATGAGCCATGGCTGAGGGCATCACATTATGAACTAACGTGCGAAGAGTGACTAGTATCGTAGGCATTTTATACTATTTCCCTCTCAGCTTCCCAATATTTTTTTAATCACAACCATCATCATTGTGATCATCAAACTTTGTTAGATTGTAATAAACCGACAAAAGACTCGTATGGTATCAAATTATTTGATAATGTTCAACGTAAGTTATAAATCACGTTACTTATGTGTTTGATCACCAATGTCAAGCAACGGACGGACCGGTCAGTCTTTGGATGAGTGATCGTGAGTAGCATTTCTTTCTGAGCGTTACCGTGGGTTGGATGACACGTTAAATTCTAGGTCCCGGTTGTTTGTTCTTAAAAAAACAGTCGTCAAGTAAACTATCGTCAAGTCAGGTTATAGGCCTTTCCGCGGCTTAATAACTCTGCCATTAGGGCTGGCCACTCAGTCTATACGAACTTACTTACTTATGCGTTTCCTTTTTTACTTTCCCAACACCGTCAAAATTCTCATCCCCTTATTCTGCATAGCTGGATATCTCATATTAGTCAGGATCTTTCACTCTACCGAAGCGTATATTTAATAGCGAAGGTCTTTCCGCTGAACAGCAATTTGCGCTGCAGCTGTCCTGTCCATAGGTGGATATTGTTCCCTACGAGACGAACCACCTGCTTGCGGGCTGTTATGTCTTTTAAACAAACTTTATTACGTTACACTTATTCGAAAATTCAAATTATATAGGTACAGTAAAACCGGGATACATATACCCAAATCTAAAAAAAAAATTAAGCCCTTGAGGTGTAAACGCAAAATCAGCACGTAGCATAGTAGCAGTATTCGTTTGTCATGGTTCTATTTAGCATCAAAGTTACCGCTTAGGGCTTAAGTAACCCGGTTTTATAGTACGTAGATACAGTACCTAGTCTCTACATGAAAATAATCGAATATGAATAAATAAATAAATGTTATTCATATTGGCCGCTTCCAACCGATCTTTCTGGAAATTCATGGGGGAGGCCTATGTCCAGCTGTGGACCTCTTGTGGCTGAGATGATGGTGATATTGGCTTAGATGTGTAGATAGAATAATAATTGCTGTTTTACAAAGATAACCAAATTAAATGAAATAGATACAGAGCTATTATCTACGTATATATATTCTAACTTGTCAACATACAATTTAAGTTACATAGTTAATTTTAACAAACAATGTTCAGATGAGAAACTTACCAATTAATTAAGGTATAGATAGAATTAATTATTACAACCCTTACCTATCGATTATTACACAAAAGCCTTTACTACATGGGAGTCGTGCATATTCTATTTTGCGTCAGACGTGATGTAAGTAGGTATTTGTAAACACACTCACGTGCCGTTTGTAAATTGAATGAACCTTCGCGATAGGAAACCTTAGGAAAGGTAAGTAAGTACAAGAATCTTGTCGTGTTTCTGCGGAATTAACATTTCTTTAGGAAAATTGTTGGAAAAACGAAAATAACTGTAAGACAATGAGAAGATGGCCCGTTCCCAGCAGTGGGACAGTTTGTACAAACAGGGCTGATAAAAAAAAAAAAAAAAAAAAAACTGTAAGAAATGGACGTATTTCTAAATTAGATATCGGACCAAATTTAAATTATATGTAATTTTTTCTTGTCTAGTATAACACATGCAAATTTTTACTATATTTTTTTAATACATAAATATTGGTGGGCATTTCACACAGGACCATCTAGCTCAAACTAAGCAAAGCTTGTACTATGGAAACAATATGGCTGATGATAGATTACGTAATAATGTAATGATACAATGACATTTACATTGTAAATAATGCACAAACAGTTTGATGTAGAATTTGCTTAAGTAGAACAAACTAGCCTCTACAGTCCCCTTAAAATTTAATTATTTAAATTTAGAATAACTTCAATTTACCAAAACTGTCTCTTTTTTATATTATCTCCTCCACTGTCCCAATTTCAGTAAATCTTTTGTTTACGCCAAAATTGTCTTGCATTTCCGTCATCTATCCCTAGACATTCATACACCTTATTTTTCTAGCTCGTGGAAGTATATGTTGTATAATAATTCACCTACAAGCCGAGATAAATCAAGAGAACAAGGGCGCTAAAACAATATTCACAAAAACGCTTACGGAGGAGGGTTCAGAGCCGTACACCTATCAGTTCCACCATAGAGAATAATAAATCTTACTGATACAGAGAAAGATCAGCCTCAATGCAGATGATGAATGTATACTTTTTTAAAATATTTATCTCAGATATCCCTTTTTGGTATGAGTGGGGTAGATCAAACGCAGCACTGTGTCGTTCTTTTTCTATCGTTCTAGTTGTCAAATAGAAATAATTTAACAAGTAATATTGTTAATAGAATAAAATACCTGACTGCGTAATGTAGGCTAGTAAATACAAATCTTGACACCTCGCACAATAATAATTATACCTCTATCTCTTTTCGCAGACGCTATTTTGAAATACATACCCTATGTATAATCACTCTATGTCACCGATATAGCACAGCGGATTAGCAAGTTGAAGTGGCAGTGGGCAGGGCACATAGCACGTAGAACTGATGGCCGATGGGGCCGAAAGGTTCTCGAGTGGAGACCACGTACCGGCAAGCGCAGCGTAGGAAGACCAGCCACGAGATGGACAGACGACCTCATACAAGTGGCGGGAAGACGCTGGATGCAAGCCGCTTCCAATCGGTCTTTTTGGAAATCCATGGGGGAGGCCTATGTCCAACAGTGGACTTCTTATGGCTGAGATGATGATGATGATGTAAGACAATTTAGGGGGGGAGGGGGGTCGACCATATCTTATCGTCGGACCATGTCCATGTCGGTTTGTTCAAATTTTTTCTTACATAGGGGCGGGGAGGGGGTCAAAAACTAGCAAAAAACCGTACTTAGTACTAAATGAATGTAACCGTAAATAGGTTACCTGCCTAAATTATTTGGATTAGGTACAACTCATTAACAATAATGTAGGGAAGAGTAAAGTAGCACACAGTACTATAATCGGTTATGTGTAATTTTACTTTAAATCTCCTTGTATTATATATGAAGTTGACATCATGATTTATTTTTAATGCGCAAATCATGGGCAAGGTAGACGAAGCGTAGGTCGTCCGGCCGTCGAAAAGGTTAAAAAATAGCTTAATAGGGCAATAAACGAAAATCTAAGCTAAGAAATTCTTCAATGACGTCAATGTCTCTAAAAACTGCCATAATAACACCTAACATAAAGATTATTTCATTCAAATAAGGGCATAAAGTTAGCAGGCCGGATAACTTTTTTGGATCAGTTAACGCTAGGGGACAAAGAATGTAGCCTTGGAAACACATTAAGGTTTTTTAGTACGTATTTACTAAAAAGAAAGAGTGCGGTTTATATATTATTCTGTATTTAATAAAATTAAAGGGAAAATATTAGCCAGCTAATTTATACTCGATAGGTCAGAGTAAATTCAAGTCATTATAGATTTTGATTACGCAATAATAAAATGAACCATGGACAACTATAGACAATCAAGACAACTACAGACTAACAAAATCAGCGGATCGATGAAAAATATAATTATTTTAATTGAATGTTTTTTTTAATAATAGGGCTTAAAATTATTAGTTCAAATATCAAGGATTTCTATATTCAGAATTGACGGTTAGTACTTCCAGCGAAAGGCATAACAAGATTTATAGTCTAGTAAAAATAAGATTTGTGACAACATAAAAGACAACTAAGTAAATTGTTATTTAAATGAATGTACTGGTGTTTTGAAATACATTTGGCACAATTTCATAATGATATTATAAAAGCTAATTTTGTTACCTTTACACGCTCAAACGGCTGAACCGCTCGTTATGAAAATTAGTACAGAGATAGCTTTGGACCTGGAGACGAACACAACCTTCTTATCATCATCATAATCATCACCGTTTTTCATAACTACGCGAGTGAAACCGCGCAACGCAGCTAGTTTATAAATCGGGGATTATTGTTGATTTATGGTTTTTGTTATTTTCCTATCATAATTTAAATTATTATTTACAGAAGAGCCAATTAGTCGCGTCAAAATAAATCCATTTGTATAGATCAGATCGTAATAAATATAATTTGTTGGATTCTTTGGAATTATGATGAGAAAATACCTAACTAACAATATTTTTTTGTAACAAATATGTATTCCAAGTATTTTGAAGACGATTGTTTCAGTTTCAGCTATAAATGAAATAGATTTATGTACATTCGGCCACCACGTCTTCAGGTAAGCGATTGTGTATGATGTGTATCTGAAAATGTATCAACGTCGATCCTGAAGAAAGCTATTGTAGCTAAGCTACAAGGATAAACAAAATTAATTTCTTACGTCAATGCTAAAAATAAAATATAACTACCTACTTCTGGTGAATGAATTCTTATTATGCACATTCAATAAACACCTGCGCGTCACAAACAGGTACTTAAGTATGTACGATGAATACTTATTTCATTTGTTGTCTTAACCTTTTTATTTTATGAATCACGTCGTGTTAACAAGTGTGTAAACAGTAGGTATTATCGTACAATAATTGTTTATTTTATTGTTGTTGAAAACAGTTTTCGAATGCTACGTAGGGTTGTAATAATCTTGTACATTTTATTGAGGTCGTGGGTGGTCAGATTTGGGGTCTGACAACCTATACATAACCTCGAGAAGGTAACAACGCACCGTGGCATGCGTCGTTGCATAGAGCAGGACAAAGAAGATGTTCCTCGGGAGTGTTGCCTCAGCGGCAAATAGTTAGGGAGACATCGGTGCGGTCCTAAGGAGAACCCGGTGCCTTCCGTCAATAACACAGAGGGTGGCCACCGAGGGGGTTTTAGTGGGTCCCAATCCCACATAACCCCGTTGCACCCCAAAGCAGCTGGGTATCTTATGAAGATTTCCCCCCCCCGTCAACAAAAAAAAATAAAAAGGGTTGTAATAATCTTATCAATTTATGTATTTTGATACTTATGCTAAAATCAAGAAAGAAAACAATGGGATAAAAATCTAATCATCATTGTCTGCCCACTTTAAACAAATACTGGACTAAAGTGGGCGGTGTTACGGATTGTCAATAAATATGCAAACGATAAATTAATTCAATATAAAAATCCAATTTATTTTTAACAGAGTTAAAAAAGGAGGTGTTTATCAATTCGGTTGCATTTTCTAATTATGGTTACGCCGTCATTTATGAACCCTTGGACTGAACATTTGGACTTTTTTATTTTTATTTGAATAAATACATTTTCAAATTGGTGCCACAAACATTTTATAACATACGATAAGTAGTTTTTTTTAAACAAAATAGCTAGAAAAAAATAGTCATCAAAGTGAAGGAAATTACGTATTTTAACGTGGATTTTTAAACTATAATAATTATTCAAGTTCAAGTACAACTAATTTAAAAACCAAATATGTTTTTAAACACATTAAGATACAAAATTGTTTGAGCTCTGTGTTACCAACGAGAGTTTGTACTTTTCAAGATTTTTTTAAAGAGAAGTACACCCAAAAACTTCATCTCCCTCTTAAATAATACTT
This sequence comes from Lycia hirtaria, assembly GCA_947563715.1. Taxonomy (NCBI): domain Eukaryota; kingdom Metazoa; phylum Arthropoda; class Insecta; order Lepidoptera; family Geometridae; genus Lycia; species Lycia hirtaria. Next base: position 40,062,430 of record OX387377.1, on the reverse strand, counting down.
ATATCTTTATTTTGGGAAATAGTCAACAATTTTTTATGCTAGCAACAGAAATATGTCACAATAACAACAAACAACACTAAAAAATTAGTAGTAGAATTACGAAGCGCATCCTGGAGCAATATCAAAATGGCGTCCAAAAAGAGGTTTCAACGTAGATCATTACCATTTGGCGCATTTTTTAACTACCGGGAGGATTGAAACCATTTATGGCAGGAAAAATTAAAAAGATTCGTATTTTAAATTCAGAAAGCATACAGCCAAATCGTAAAATTAAACACTACTTCACACGTAGAGGATTTAGGTTGGAACTCTCATTAATATTAATGGTTACGAGCAGTGTGTCTGGGTGTGAATACTGTTTTAGAGCTAGGTATCTTTAAACGCCGTTCGTTCTAGATAACAGGTTAAAATTAAAATTTATTCAATGAAATAAATATTTAGTAAGCTGTATGAAATTGAAATAAAAACCGGACAAGGCGGTCAGACTCGCCCACCGAGGGTTCCGTACAAACTAGTAGATAAAAGGGGGAAATTATATATATTTTTTTATATTTTCCTCCATTAATCGAAAAATATACATCGTAAAAATATTTAAAAACCTGTTTTAGTTTGTGGTAATTAATATCTTTCATATGATACCCCACATGATACGGTTAAAGTACTTTAAAATTTGGACCCTCTTTCCTTACTTGAAGACCCTATTTTTGTGATTAAATTAAAAATGTTCAGTTTTCGGATTTTTTCCTATATGTGTACTATAACACAATGCTTCTTGCCAAATTTCATAGTTAAAGGTCAACGGGAAGTACCCCATAGGTTTTGATTCCCTTGTGAGTGTCGAAATGTGCGTTTTTTTCGACTTATTCGGCTGTAACTTTTTTTAATGAAAACTCAGAAGTTTGATTTTTCTTTCTGCAGCAAGATACTATGGATCTACGTTTACGATTTTAATTTCAACTCGATACCTTCACGCGTTCCCGAGATAAAGGTCTTGACACCCGGGCAGACGGACAGACGGACAACAAAGTGATCCTATAAGGGTTCCGTTTTTTTCTTTTGAGGTACGGAACCCTAAAAACGAACATTTACCACCGAATTTTCAATGTATCGATGAAATTATTTTAGAAGCTAGTTATGTGACCGCGCAACTTTACTATTTATTTATTCGGCCGCCATTGCAACCGAAATTCGCAACTAGTTGCGATTTAGTATTCTTAATACAATACTGGTTGCGTTAAAAAAGTGTTATTTGTTCACAATTAGTTGCGTACAAAGAATATATTTTATTTATGACACTTTCAATATAAAAGGTTTTGTTATTAGAGATGTATAAGTAGATAGGTATCCATTTGATATTACCATCTACTCAAGTTACAAAGTGCAGAGTGGATTTCCCTTCCATTTCGCTCTGCGGCAGATTACGTCGAGAGTCGGAAAAAACTCTATATCGCTAATTGAAAATCGGGTACATTGTGGAACGGACAAAAAGCTTAGCTTTGTTTACATTTTAGATTAACGATCATTGTTACTTTTTTTTTAATATCCGACGCTTGCTTTTTAATCAACTATTATTAGTTAAGAAGTTTATAAGTTTTTTTTTTTTTAAATAAAACATACATAGAATTATAAAAAATTAATAACATTGGTGATTAATTTTAGTACAAAAAATTTTTTGCTATTTTATTTATTTAGTTTTTAAATGAATGATACAGAAGAATCAACGTTCGTTATTTCCCCAGCTAAAGTGATCACAACACCATAATCATTAACCGCGGCCAAAACAGCTCACTTTTGAAATACGATCGCGTGAGACGCAACCATCCTAATCTTTGCAGTTGCAGGGGAACTGGACTAGCAAGTTAAATCGTTACTAGTAACTGCTTGTACCTACACCTTTACCTATACCTATTTTTCGATAAACACGATATCTACAGATAACAATTTAGTTATTTGTTTAATTTGGTATTTTATTTTATTTATGTACCTATTAGGACGTAACTTGTATTAGTACTTATATATTTATATATATACATATATATCTCTCTAACATTCATATATCTCTGTCATTCTTCTCTTTGTTAATCACCCCATCATCTCTTTTTTTTTTTTTTATTATTATTATAGTTTCTCCATCCCAAAGTTGCCTGGAAGAGATCGCTATCAGGGATGAGTCCGCCTGTTGTTTCACTAGCATTTAAGCTCTTTTCGCTATGTAATTTGTGTTTTAGTAAAGGTGTAAACAATAAAGAGTTTATCTAGTTATCTAGTTATGGAATAGTCACCGAAATGCGAAAATCGTGCTTAATAAATTATTTACTAAGAACATGAATGAATATAATGTTATAGGATGTCAAAGTCAAGAAAAATGTCATTGGTCAAGGTCTTACCATGTCTTAATAAAATCATAGTGTTACTACTGAAAGCTTTGGTGGAGTTTTAAGAACTGTGTAGTTGGGAATAAAGTGGTAAAAACAGTTTTACCACTTCATTCCCGTAGTCACTCACGCATGTGATGTAACACTTAATAAATAAAATATTATCTTTATAACAAAGTTATCACAATGAAAATTTAAGAAATAACTCAGAATGCGCGTATCCACATTCGCGTCAAAACCTACAACTTAACCTTTACTTTAATTAAAGCTATAATTAACGCGTCAATGTAACTGAACAATTAAGTTATGTATATTATTATTGTATTGTTTGTAAATTATATTGCCAATTTAATACTGCGAGAACTGGTCATCTAGATAAACCTAATAAAGGTTTTTATATGATTTTATAACAAATTGTGTACTAGTATAAATAAATAAATTTAAAAAATGTGTACGTGTGGATGTGTTTTTTTTTCTTCTTTTAATAATAATATATCCATTCCTTTTATTCACTATTATACATTAATGAGGAACGTTTATCAGGAATCTAGTTTCCATAGTACAAGCTTTGCTTAATTTGGGCTAGATGGTATTGCGTGAAATGCCTACCAATATTTATTTTTCGGGGAATATCTTTTTTTAAGGACGTAGCTAAATTATAGGCAGTGACGGGCAGCAGCGTTACTAGTGCAAGAAGATACGTCCCTGCGGTCGCCAACCCGCATGCCCAGCGTGGCGACTATGGGCAAACCCTCTCATGAAAAGTCAAAACAGAAAACGGCCCCTTGTTCCCGGTCGCCCTGCTATTCCTGGCCAAGGCGGCGGTCATGGTTACGGCGGGGTGGGGGGTGCGAAGAATCTCCGGTTCGAGGGTCGCCAAATCCCACTGACGAAGGTCTTCAACCAGTGCGTCCTACCTGTCATGACATACGGTGCCGAAACGTGGACACTCACAGTTGGCATGGTTCACAAATTTAAAGTCGCTCAGCGAGCTATGGAAAGAGCTATGATCGGCGTTTCTCTGAGGGACCGTATCCGAAACGAAGTAATTCGCCAGAGAACTAGAGTTGTCGACATAGCGCAGCGTATTAGCAAGCTGAAGTGGCAGTGGGCCGGCCATATCTGTCGCAGAACCGATAACCGATGGGGTAAACGAGTTCTGGAGTGGAGACCGCGAGTCGGCAAACGTAGTGTAGGGCGCCCTGAGACACGATGGAGTGACGATATACGGAAAGCAGCTGGCAGTGGCTGGAAACGGAAAGCTGAGGATCGTGCTGAATGGTATTCAATGGGAGAGGCCTATGTCCAGCAGTGGACTAAAATAGGCTGATGATGATGATGATGATTTATTTTTCGACAATACAACAAAAAACTGATATTTATTCCTAAACATTATCTAAAATCCTCGTTATCAAAACTACATATTACATAATGTAACTTCCACTGAAATTTACTAAATACCGCACGTTAATATTGTAATCATCTATAGAATATAGCACAGATATTATTCAGCTTATATATAATATTACTCCACATGCAAGAAGTATGCTTTTAAATATTGTTAAATTAGTAAATAATTATAACATTTCATGTCACGGCATTGAAACGTGGTCCCTAACTATGGGCCTTATAAGGAAGCTCAAGGTCACGCAACGAGCTATGGAGAGGGCTATACTCGGAGTCTCTCTACGGGATGGAACCAGAAATAAAGAGATACGTAGACGTACAAAAGTCACCGATATAGCACAGCGGATTAGCAAGTTGAAGTAGCAGTTGGCAGGGCACATAGCACGTAGAACTGATGGCCGATGGGGCCGAAAGGTTCTCGAGTGGAGACCACGTACCGGCAAGCGCAGCGTAGGAAGACCAGCCACGAGATGGACAGATGACCTCATGTTGGATGCAAGCCGCTTCCAATCGGTCTTTTTGGAAATCCTTGGGGGAGGCCTATGTCCAGCAGTGGACTTCTTAGGGCTGAGATGATGATGATGATGATGTCACTGCCTGGCACCGAACTTGTTTTTGGTTAGTTGGTTAAAAACACCAGTTAAAAATAGCAATCTAAGGTAAGTTTGCAAAAACACCACTAAATTTACTTCAAGCCCAGTTGCGTGTTACCCAGTTCTTAATCTTGTACTTTTGGTTAGGGGCATCACAGAGTGCAAGTTAATCGGCGTATATTAAGACCATACATCATTAGGGGACCCTGGGGCCCCAGGGACCCCTGAGTAAGGTGTCCATAGGTTGTAGGTGCGTTATATCTTATGACGGTAAATCATTTCGTTTGGCATATTTATTAAGTTGCTTTATGCTTGTAGACTGGAGGTTGGTTACGTGGTGTTGTATAAGATCATTTAGTGTAAATTGCGTAGTAGAATTTCTATCGTAAATCTAAAATATATAATATGAGTTTTAATTTGGTCTTTTTTAGGGTTCCGTACACAAAGGGTAAAAACGGGACCCCATTACTGAGACTCCGCTGTCTGTCCGTCCGTCCGTCTGTCACCAGGTTGTATCTCATGAACCGTGATAGTTAGACAGTTGAAATTTTCACAGATGATGTATTTCTGTTGCTGCTATAACAACAAATACTAAAAAACAGAATAACATAAATATATAGCTAGCAGGGGGGCTCTCATACAACAAATGTGATTTTTTGCTAATTTTTGCTCGATATTGATAGCGACAACAGGTAGACGCTTGAAATATTCACAGAATATTGAGTTATGATATTCACTTTAAAAATAAATAATTAAAATAAAATTAATATTTAAGGGGGGCTCCCATACAACAAACGTGATTATTTGCCGTTTTTATAGATAGTAGTACGGAACCCTTCGTGTGCGAGTTTGACTCGCACTTGGCCGGTTTTATTTTAATATTGGTAGCTATTACACACATCAGATATCCCAAACTAAGCAAAACTTGTACTATGGCACTAGATAAGTGAAAGAATACATATTTTTGTTTTTTTTTGTAAATATATATTTATGATAGATAGAAACCACCCAGACACAGAACCATACTCATCAGTCTCATCACACATACGTTTGTCCTGGATGGGGATCGGACTCAAAACTACAGTTTCGAAGGCAGACATATTACCAACTGAGCTGCGAGGTCCTTTGCTTATAGGTATAAACTAGGTGTCTTCAAATCGTTAATTATTTTTTTTCGGAGCTTTCGAGAATGAGACCCTGACCTTCCGCTCAAACGGGCCCGAAATGGCTGACCACTTGGATTGGCCCACGCAGTTGCCTGTAAAATCTCTACGAATAAGTAAGTAAGTTCGTATAGACTGAGTGGCCAGCCCTATTGTCAGAGTGAAAAATGAAAAATCACTATTATTATGCCATTCTAACTACTTTATTAGAATCACAGTGGTCAGCTATACTAAAATTATTCCTAGCTCGAGGAGTGTCAAGATCAACGGTCTGTCTTATGAGTAACCATCAAAATATTCCTTCCACAAACATTTAGTAGACAAGACAAATATAATCCGCGCCGTTCAATTACATTAACATGTCTATCGAAATATGTGTAGTGTAAATAGTATTTTTCTTGGCAACGGAATATTTGTTTTTTATAATATCTGAATTTGAGTTGAACACGTAGACACAAAAACATTTTCATTGTGTCCTAACCTGCGCACCGTGGTTTTACTCGTGTTTTGAACCACTACCTCAGAAATTTTCGCAGTGTACTTGTGGTAATGACAAAATTTGAATGTTTACTCATTTAGTAGACCCGAAGAGACCCATAGATACCTACTATGCTATTGCTTACATATCATTTATAATTCTTTGTTGTACTGACAATAAAAATATTTTATTAAATTATTATTTACTTAATCATTTACACATCTTAAATCTAAGTTTTTAGAATATTTCTATAAAAACGAAAATAAAAACATTATAAATACTTAAACCTAATGTGCCGCTGGCAGCGGAGCGGGACTCAAGCTGCCGGTGGTAGGGCTACAGAGTGAGGAACCTCATGACAAAACACGCCATGTTTATTGTTTATTGTTTATTATTTATTTTACATTGCATTACAATTAATATATTTTTTAGGGTTTGAGAAAAATTCTGTATATTTTCTATTTCTTTCAGCTGCGTTGGTAAATTATTATATATTTTGATTTTTACATTTTGATTAAATTATTATTATTATATATGTCTAGGATGATTGCCTTCAGTATTCGACCCTTGACCCAACCATCGAGCGAGAGCCTCTTGAGATGTTGGTCGAGGCTCTTTGCTATGACACCGTTCATCGAAACGACTATCGGGACAATGATCGTCCAGTCAACATCCCACATGGCGGTTATCTCGTGAGCCAAGTCAAGGTGCTTGCTGAGCTTGTCCTTCTCGACCTTCACGAGATTCTCATCATGTGGGATGGCGACGAGCACTGCCCGGCGCTGAGACCGATCTACGATCACGATATCAGGCTTATTGGCAACTTATTATTATTACTAGATGTTTTAGAACACTGGCCCTAGGTCTCATTATTTTTTAACGTAATTTTAATTATTCATATTCATCCTTATGTTCCTTAGAAAATAAATTATATAAAAATTAAATCGCATTATTAGATTTCCATGTTCCAAAAGGATAAAAATGAACCGTCAAAAGATCACTTCATTGTCCAATGACCGCCTATCTGATATTTTTTATAAACGCGTGGAGGATAACCAATAGGTCTATATCAAATACTTTTAGTCCCTTGACGCTTTTAAAAATTGCATATATTTAATATTCGCATATAAACTACAGTTTCCAGAAGGAACCAACCATAATCTTTAAAAAAACCGGACAAGTGCGAGTCAGACTCGCCCACCGAGGGTTCCGTACAAACTAAATAAAAGGGGGAAATCATATAATATTTTTATATTTTCCTTCATAAACCGAAAAATAAACATCGTAAAAATATTTAACACATTCCTTGCACACCACTCGGATCCGAGTAGGGGCTATAGTAGCGGAGCCTCCCACTCGGATCCGAGCGAGCGAACGTTTGAGGCAGCCCTCATTCCTTGCATAGAGACACATTTTTTTGTGATTAAATTAAAATGTCCAGTTTTCGGATTGCCAAATTTCAGAGTTCTAGGTCAACGGGAAGTACCCCATAAGTTTTGATTCCTCTGTGAGTGTCACAATGTGAGTTTTTTTCCGACATATTCGGCTGTAACTTTTCTTACGAAAACTGAGAAATTTTATTTTTCTTTCTGCAGCAAGATACTATGGATCTGCGTATATGGTTTTAATTTCAACTAGATACCTTCACGCGTTCCCGAGATAAAGGTCTTGACACCCGGACGGACGGACGGACAGACAGACGGACAACAAAGTGATCCTATAAGGGTTCCGTTTTTTCCTATTGAGGTACGGAACCCTAAAAAACATAAAAAACTAAATCTATCTAGAAAATCGTAACGTAATCATAACGTTTAACAAGAAACCAGGTAATATAACAAAACAAATATATATTTTTTTTGGGCAAATTGTGTGGTCGAGCCCGATAGATAAACCTGCATACATGTTTTTACGGAACCCTCGACTCAGACTAACACTTGTGTACATTTTACTTTTTACTATATTTGTAGCGCGTCTCCAGGTCAATTGTAAAAAGTAATATGGTAATTGAACAACGTAACTCATTAAAACAATTGAATACCTACTCCTTATTTTGCATACAAGTACGTACATTATGCAGTGACATCCACACTATCATGTCGATATCATGAAGCGGTCACGAGGTTGTCACGTGGCTGAAGAGTTTTCCAAGCCATACCTACGGTGACTCATACTGGTGTGCGGTACAAGGTATTAGTTGACAGCGGATCAATACTTTTTTATGTATTTTTTTTTGTATAGATTTACGGTTGATGTAGTTAAGTGTACTAATAAATCTGACCACCAACTTGCCTGATGTTAAGCGACAGTGTGGCCGAGGATGGAGCTCGTCGATCTAGAAGATATCTATTCACTTTAGCCTTGAAAGTTCCAAGGTTGTAGTTCTCAGGAAACAGAGAACAACAAGTAAAAGTAGAGTGAACGAGTAGAAAATCAGAACACTATATTGTGGATACCATATATTGTGGATTTACCCAATATTCGTACTAAACGGTTCAATTCTACCTGTCTTATCGGAACAGCGAAAGAATGGAACAAATTGCAGGCTTGTTTGTTCCCTGAGAGTTACAAGGTTGAGTTGAGTTCATGTTAAAAATAAGAGAGATGACGGCAAATAACTCAACTTCTGTACAGTACGCATCAAGAACGTGGACCGAGATCGCTGGGTACGAATTTATGGCATTTCAAAGAGAAATGGGTGGTAAATCACCGACTTTCTACTAGTCCTGTAATGAAATGGGGAGGGTGGAATTAGGTCGTGAAGCTCTTGCGCACACACCCCGAAATGAAGTAGTTATAGATATTATCATCCGTAGAGCTAAAATATGCGCAATAAACGCTTCATTATGGATAGTTCCCGATTGGTATGCGCGTTCCATCCTGGACCGCAACATCGCTTAACATCTGGTGAGTTGGTCAAGCGCTAACCTATCACTGATTAAATTACTTAATTTTATTTAAATTAAATCCTGTTTGTCAGAAATATATACTAATTTTTTTCATATTTATATTCAATAACTCTTATTAGTAAACGAAAATGTGGTCACGAGCGTGCTATTTCAACATAATATTATAGTCAAACTTTTCTAATTGCGGAAACGAAAAATCTTTATTTTGAGTTTAACTCCACTAAAAATACTCACCAACCTAGGTACGTACCTGTTAATTTAATTATTCAACTTGCTAAAATATGCTGATATCTTCAACTCATTAAGGTAGAGGTTAAAGCGCGCAGCTAGCTCTCTCGCGCATCACAACATTTTTAAACATATTTAATAGCAATATTAGAAAAGTAAGAGGCCACTTTGTTTATTTAGAAACATTTAAAAAAAGTTTTAATCAGATATCATTTAGCTGACGGAATAATGAAAAAACATAGGTATATTTTTCAATACCTCAGCTAATTTAGATATCGAAGGAAAACTTTTTTTTTATATTTCTCCTATCTAGGTACGTAAATAAACAAATTGGCCTTTTACTTTTCTAATATCCCTCTTCAATGGTTTTATATGTTTAAAAATGTTGTGATGCGCAAGAGAGATAGCTGTGCGCGTTAAGCGAATACCTAAGAGAAGTGCTACCGCGCGATTTCCATAATAAAGATTAGGTATCCATAAAAAATAAATGATGACAACCATATTAAAAAAAATATCGAAATCGGGTAATATTTAGAGATAAAAAAAAGTTTTCTCCTGTTGTAAAAAAAAAACGCGTAAATTACAAACAAAATATCTTGTGGTAATGTTTTTCCTGAAAATTTTCATCGAACAAGCACTTTAAAAAAATCGGAAAAATTTGCAATTTTCTGGAAAACTTTTTCAATGATTTTCTAAAACTTAAAAAAAATATAGTGAATAGTAGAATAGTATATATTTCCGCTCGCCTCTTATCAACCAAACAGTATACTAAAATAAAACCTTGAACTCAGTATAGTACAACTACTAGATGGAAATTTTACGCTATGTTGTCACACAATACACTGCCAGCTTTCCACTATAAATAAATGTAGGAAAAACATAAAATGATGTCACAAAAAAGATTAACGCAAAACATGAAGATGCACTCTGTTCAGTGATAATGTTCTAGGTACTATGATACCAGTTTAAATTACTATGCGTATTGCGTAGTACATTTACCTCTTATACAAAAACGTTCGATAAGCAATGAAAAAGTTCTCATTGAAAATAAATATCATGAAAATATAACAAAATATTTTAATCCTAAAACACTGTATATAAATATATACCTAAGCAGACAAACATCCATAATCGTATGCTATTTTATTGGAATAATTAGAGTTTACAAATTGACTCTATGGATGTCGATGAGCTCCGCAAACACGCTTACATACCGTCGCGTCGCTTACTATCAGGGATTATTTATAATAAAGTAGGCACTAGACACCTTATCAAGACAATGCCATCTTTTGTCGACTAAGAAAATACTCTCAAATTATATGTCAGAATTCTTATTTTTACTTCATCAAAGGAAGGAAATTTTTTAGCTAACAGCAAGCTATTTTCTTTATTTACAGTTTCTAATCAGTCTTACACATCGTAGTTGTGAAATTCCACACAGAAATTTATTTTTCGTTATTTTTATCTTTTCAATATTTACTTTGGAACAATATGTTTAACCAATAGACATTTTATTGATTCATTTAGGATAATTACAATTAAAAAATAAGATAAATCGCAAAAAAATAAAGTCACTCAAAAACGAAATGATGTCCGTGGGGCAGGGTGCCAAAAATTCTGCATTCCCCGCGTTGAATGGCTAACGATATTATTTGAGTGAGGAATGAACCAGCCTGTTTTTAGCCTATGTGTTTGCGAGAAATTGTGATTGCGACAAATATGTAATATAAATCAATAATAATTCTTTAATTACCTATTTGAAACATTACATAAACATTAGAATAAAATTCGTGTAACGTGCGCCTGCAATCTCGTAGTTTACGAGATAAACTATCATAATACTGTATTATATTATACCTACAAACTCACAAAGATTACGTCATCACCCAGATCTATTGTACTTGAAGATAATTTACAACATGGCATGAAAGACCGCCCGAGACGCAGAGATGCCACAAAGGTTCCATACAGAACATTTTAATCTATCCAGCCAGCGAGCTCGTAACCTCTATACGTACTTAACTAAATTACTTGCATAAATCATATTTAAACGTGACGAACTGTGGCGCCTGCTTTTACTTCTTAACTAAACAACCGATAAGCTTCTTTATGCTTGTATATATTAGTGCTATATTCGTTTGTAAGATGGAATCAAAGTTCCAGTTGAATGTTTCTCGGGAGGTACAAGCTTTTCTATGTTAGAATAGAGTCGATTTTTGGTCGTATATATTCATTGGAGGGAAAATGTTATCTAGCGAGACTTTTTAGAAAATAATTTAGTTTCGTACAAGATCTGAACCGTTTCAGTATCCGAATGAAAATTTTTCGTATGTTTTTTCTTCTTATTTGCGGGCGTGGGAATTTCGTTGATGGAAACGATAAGTTTAATTGTTTTATTGGAAAAGACTTACGTTGTTTTTTCTAATCCCAGCAACTTTAGATTTTAATCAGATAGACGTTTTTAAAAAGCTAATATTTTGTTATTTACATTTCTCATGAACGGATCATGGGCCAGTTCAATATATATTTATGGTCTCAAAATTAAATATAGGGTAGGTATCAAATATTATTCAAATGTAGTTAAGTGTACTAATAAAAAAATTATGTATACGAATATTTAATTTTGTAAGTAAGAAACTGTTATATTAATCCATTTTTTTCTTATACATATATGTATATATGTATAATAATGTCAACAAATAAGTTGGTTTGGTGACCAATGAGCGCTTTTAATGAAGAGTTACATGCCATATTTGTAACTTTGTGGCTAAATATTATAAAAAAACTATGACTTAAGAAAAAACAAACATGGAGAATTTATAAGGGTGCCTACTTAGTACTATGAAACTCTAACAAGCCTGTTATGCTTAAACTAAAGAACCTTTTCGCACTGCTTACAATTACGCCCAATTTCCCTAACACATAAAATAAAAGCCTTGTTCGAAAGTTCGTGCAGATCGTGCAATCTGCTTCTTCCCACTGGAAACTCTGTAAAACATTCACTCGATGATTTATTCGGCCCCTTATCTGCGGTACATGTACCTACTCCATTAAGATTAGGTATTCATGGTGCACACCTGATACTTTAACAGCATCTGACAATGCGGTGCGTACGTACACGGTTTATGTGTGTGTCTGTGTGCACTTAGTATGTGTGAAAGAGAAGGTTGGGAATTGAGGATTAAATTTCGAAGCGTATTAGGATGTAATGATGTTTGAATGTGAGGAAAGTTGCAGTGGCGTGTTTCAGTTGAGGTTATTAGCAGTGCGATACGCGCTTTACTGTTAGTCAATATTAATCTTAGTTGTGAAAAGAGAAACAAACAATAGAGTTATATATTATATTGATATGTAGTTTTAAACAGAGTTCAAAAAACAAATTTTAACTGATTTACCACGTATATTTTACATAGTTTTATGACCGATATTTTAGCTGGTATAACCTAATTGCCAAGAGATTACATTAAAAATGATCGATTAAATGTCTTAATGTTTCATTTGATGATTTTAGAACAGCTTCAAACTTACAAAAAGATTTTGTTAAGGCTTTTTTATTACATATACTTATATACAGATAAATGATAGATAGATAGAAAAACTCTTTATTGACACACCATTAAAATAAAACGAAATGATAAAATTTAATTACTTTGTGGTATTATTCATGATCGCTGAATTTATTTATTTATTTACAATTTCTCAAAAAATTACAGTTAAGAACCAAAACATTTGGAGCCTGAAACTGAATACTTATAATTTTTTATTGAGTTTTGCATTCAGCAAGTAGCGACGTTGAACTAAGAAACTGTGTGTTTTGGAGTGAAATATTTTTGAAGTAATTTGGAGTTCTGTAGAAAAGCTGTTTGTAAAAGTTTAAATAAACGTTTTTCATACTGCTCTACGCTAGTAAATATTATATACGCCACAATAATATATATTTTTTAAATTAATAAATAGTTATAAATAAATAAAAATATATTGTTCTTTTTCTTTAAACTAAAATATTATTCTTTATCTCACATCATAAAATATAGCGATAGTTTCAAAATTGATATATTAATTTAGTATTTACAAACTTGATGTCAGTCAAATAGTATCAGCACTGTTCATATTAAGGTTTTTACGGAACACTGAATCAAACTTAAGTTTTCCGAACCCTCTTCACTTCGATAGGTTTACCTCGAAATTCGAGATCGTTCAGGTAGGAAGAACACCTTAAGTGGTATTAGACTCGTTCCAAATATAGTTCAAACAACTCTGGTTCAAAAGATATTAACACCAAATAAACAGACTTCATAAATTTTGATCTCAGATATGTTTCGTAACTCACTTTTTTATTGACCGTTTCTGTTTTGTTAAAACGTGTCTACAACGGAACAAGTACTTACTTAAAATTTTTTTTTTAAGTTAAACGGTTTTATTGAAAAGAAAGATAATGATCTAGGTAATCTATTTACTGTATTTTCCTTGAAAAGCCCTTTCATTTGCTACCCATATTGTGGGAGTTGTGTTAAAATATGAAATCCGCCGTGGAGGCGGCCATCTTGGATTTACAATAATACAGAATATACTAAATTGTATTTTCATCAGAACTAAAGGAGTATACCAAATTTCAGATCAATCCGTCAACTGCAAGGGGATAAAATTTCAATTACTAATTATCAAATAAACACTATTATTACTAACAAACAAATAAACAGGTCAAGCTAAAGAAAACCATTTAAAAATGAAGTGTGTTACGAGTGTGTGTGTGAGTATAATAATGTCTATGTGTTAAAACCGTGCTTTCTTCTGAACAACAATAATCTATCTATTTACACTTGTTTATGGTTAATGACCCATAAAAAAAGTGCAAGTAATTCATTTTTTTTAAGGACTTTTTTTCCACCTGCTTTTTTTTAAATCAAAATTGGTTTTGATGATATGATGTAACGAGAAAAAGTATTGTACTACTCCGAACGGATACTAAAAATGTACTACAACAAAAATACTTTATTGAGTTTTAGTGAGCTTTTCGAGTATTTAGACATTTTCTAATTCCTTAAAAATAGTGTTGTAACCACAAACATGTTTTTTTTTCGCTTCGCTCAGGTTGTAACTGAAACTCAATACATGACAGTTTTACGAAACTAAAATTAAATTAATTTGATACATTTGACATTCAATAACCCTTACTCGTAACCAAAAGAGTACCCGCAATTCACAACACATCCTGTGCAATATAAGAATCACTAAATCGACTATCCTAAATGTTGTAGGTACTTCATAATTACCACCGATCTAATACCTACGTAAGAGCCTTTGATAAAATATGTTACATAGCCATTAAAGATGCGATCTAGGCACGCAGCTATCTCTCTCGCGCATCAAAACCTTTTTACCCGACTGCGTCAGAAGGAGGGTTATATTTTTCGAGTGTATGTATGTTTGTATGTATTTATGTAGGTATGGAAGGTTGTGATGCGGGGAGAGATAGCTGCGCGCGTTGAACTCCACCTTAAGCCGTCTATAACAGTAGACAGTAAAATTAACGACTCTTGAACTTACTGTTCGGTATAAACATGCTTGACGGACGGCAAAACTTACTCCATCTGAGCCCTTGTCTTACCTGTCGATAACATTAACAAGTAGGTACCATCCCGCATGTTAGTGAAGTAAGATGATGTGGGTGATGTGATTGACAGCTGAGTTGACATAATCGGGTAAGCCAAACATATATATTTTTTTTTTAGTTTTCGCAAAGGGCAGGCTGAAGTCAATGGTCATACCACCTTATGTGCCCATGTGTACAATTAGACCTTCATTAGTTATCATGTTGGTAATTCAATTGAGCTGCTTAGTGGTAATTGGGTAATTTGTAGCTCAAGTTACTTAAGTTATCCGTATATTTGAATTTTTTATTACTTTGAAGTGACTGAAGACCGTAAATAATGAATTTTCGACATGAAAAATAAATGTTTACTTTTTACTAAGGCCGATGGTTTTAAACAAACAAGAGTCACTTCAGAGAAGGTTCAATTTAAAAGAATCAGCGCTTTGGTTTAGTATTTTTTTTATAACCACTTCGAATAATAATATGACCTGGATGAAATGTCCAGTTTCTTTTTTGTCATTCCTACTTCGATACTGTTTCAGTACTATTTCTGTTGTTCTTCTTTTTATTTTCGAGAAAAACATGTCTCTTTCCCAAGTTCACTAGTTGCAAACCCCTAACTTTGAAAAGTACGTTTCTAAGTTACGCCCTAAACAGGGGTCAATCCTGCTGTTCGCTGCTCCCTTTACCAACTTCATAAAGGGTTCCGATGTTGAACTTTCTTTTCTAAAATGAATAAATAAGAAATGAATTTCGCAATTTTTAATCCAATTAGTTTTATGATTTTGTAAACTTTTTTTTTTGTTATGATAATATTTATCTAGTAGAATGTTTTTACACAGTTATAGTAGTTTTAAAAATAGAAAAAAACTAATTAAATTGGAAGGTGCCCAAACTAGAGATTAACATAACTGAGGCCAATAAATAAAATGCCATGAGACCATCTTTGAAGTACCCCTTTGTAGTTTATAAGAAAAGAGTTATTAAATCACTAAAACATTAAAACACTATTATTATTAACGGGATATTTACCGTGGTTCGCGTTAATTTTGAGCTCCATATTTGGGCACAGTTACATGCACCATGTTCACGGGCGACATGGACGGGGGATGTGAACATGGTGCATGTAACTGTGCCGAAATGTCGGGAGCTCAAAATTAACGCGAACCACGGTAAATATCCCGTTAATAATAATTGGGTTTGTTGAATATACCTGCTCCGTATATTCCTGGCTCAGACATTTGGCTACTGTAGTTAACAGCAAACAATGCTACGTGCTACGAAAGCTACGTCAGGGCTACGACGTGACGTCATCATGATTTACCGCTACACCGCTACGAGGATTTCATCGGCTACGTACATAGTAGGAAATCGGTAATGAAAACTCGGGTTGAAGTATTCACTATCGAAATCGAAACACAGCTGAATTATTATCACAGATGAAGACAACTTAACCACATCGAGTTGGATATAATACTTTAAGCTGAAATTTCTACTACTAGATTTTAAAAACTAGTACTACTACTTTACAAGGCCTCTATCTTTAGAAAATAAAGACCCTTATTTAGTAAAATTCTAAATAATAATTATTAGAAATTACAATTTATTAGAATTTCATATTCACGTAATAAATTTCAGAGAAAGTACTTTTTTCAGGGTTTATTAAAACCTCACGAGAGAACCGCGGAAAGCCGCAAGTTTAGGCTGTTGTTGTGAGAGTATGCGGCATTTCGGCATAGTTTCGAGATTTATATTGTTTATGGAAACCATAGCGGTATTTAACAGACTTCAAACACAATCACTTGTTTGTTCAAGTTTCGGATATTTCACGTTGTTGTTCTTGCATTGAAAGGTACATTCAGATCATAACAGAAAGTTGTTTTTCTTTGTATCCGTTTGCATATGATTATCATATATATAACAATATACGAATACACTTATCCCAAATTTCCGACAACAAAAAAACTAAAAATTGGGGAACCTGTATATCAGGTTTCGTCAAGATTGGTTAAAATATATGACCTGTACGCGAGTACCAACAAATATCCGGAAAGAACGAAAAACTTGCTAGTTGATGTAGAGAGCTTCATTCGCTTCACTCACTCGGTCAACTAAAAGAGTTAGCAAACGAAAAAACGTATGTACTTAACTAAATAGTTACATTCGTACACCCAAAACATGACTTACCTTCTTTGGACCGTAGGCTCAAAATCAACAGTCACAAGCCGTATACAGCGGAATAAATCGTTTGATACGTTCACCCTGCGTCGAGTCCATATGTGGCTCCCATATCGAGTTATTCTCTCATTAATGTAGAGATAAATAAATCAATATTACCTTCACGTATGTTTGTGCAACGGTGTGTATTAAGGACGGCGCGTGCTGTAGCCTTGGAATTTGCCAAAAATATCTAGAGTCTTTTCGAAAAGAGAAATAATGTGAAATTAAGGGTGTTGTTATCCTTATTTCATTATTTTGTTCGACTGTCAACACAATCGAGACGTCAGTTTCCATTTTTTTGCCACTATAGTTCTCTTTCTAAACTACACTACGTACAGGCATAGACTTTTTGTCTGTCTAATGTCTAGGACTTGGTGATAGTTTAAGGTCTGGCACTGACCTAAAAAAATAGTTGGGGTACGTATCTACCTTAAGTAGATGCCCGGTTTTGATTTAATTTGTTCGATTTAACAAAATCGAAATTTCTTCATACAGCTTAATAGAGCTCTATGTAATCCAAATAATATTATACGAGCCAGCTTCTTCTCGTCCAATATATGTCCATCAAATTGAAAGTTTACGACCAGTGATGACATATGGCACTGAAACGTGATCACTTACTATGGGCCTTTTAAGGAAGCTCAAAATCACGCAACGAGCTATACAGCGAGAAATCCATGAAGGAGGCCTACGTCCAGACTTCTTATGGCTGAAATGATGATGATACTGATAAAAGCTAGGGTAACCATGTTTCTCCGTGTTTGTTTGGTGCCTTTTCATAAAAAAATATAGAAAATTTGACATAATGGTAATTGAGACCTTGCCTAATCTTTAA
The DNA here is from genome assembly GCA_947563715.1 of Lycia hirtaria. Classification (NCBI taxonomy): domain Eukaryota; kingdom Metazoa; phylum Arthropoda; class Insecta; order Lepidoptera; family Geometridae; genus Lycia; species Lycia hirtaria. Next base: position 40,044,632 of record OX387377.1, on the reverse strand, counting down.
GTTTTTATCTTTAACTGGTTATAGGTTATGTGACGACATATTAAATTGAATATGGCGCCCTGCAGGGGGCACGAAGTCAAGAACAAAAAATTTTTTTCGCCCCACGCGATCATGTGTGGTATCATTGAACAGGGATTTTCAAATGGAGTTAGGGCTTAATACATTATTATTATTTTTAAGGAAAAAGACCCAGGGGACGCAGCCCAATAAGATGGTCCGACCAAGTGTCACATAATCTGGGCACGAAAATCTCTGATGCAATACATCAGGCTGAGGATCGTCAGAGATGGAAAGAGATCTGTCGTCATCTGCCACACCAGGATCGGGAGCATCACGACGCTCAGCAGTGAGCAAACGAATAGAGGAGGAGGATTTTTGTCTAGCGTACCGTCAAAGTCTTGAAAACTAATTTTTTACCCGAATACGGCGGTGGCGTAGTGGTAGCAGTCGGGTTTTAGTTTTTAAACTTATATTTTATTCAATGTTCCTCATAGTAAAAAGGATCTTAAAGTAGCTCTGTTGTAACAGCGAAGAGCGTCAATAAGATGGAGCAAGATGGAACAAGAAACAGGCTGACCAATACAAAATCAACTAACTAAAGATTATAATTAACTCTTATGACTTGTAAGCCAAATAACCAAAACATACACGATCAAACTTACATGCTTAAGCCATTTGAGAAAAGTTTAACGCAAATATTATCGCAAATTTTCTACTTATCCAATAAACACTATACTTTGCGTCGTCCTCACTATCCTTGAGCTCCCATAAATATTTCGTTACACGCGTTCGGACGCGACCCTACAAAAATCACTCGACATTTTTTGCCCTGAGTCGATCCGTGGAACTTTTGCAATCAGGGGTAAAACAAAAATGGATACTGGGAAAGTTGAGCATGTGTGGTATTTAGCTTTTTTGTATACAGTTTATTTGTTGTAGTAGGTACATAATTGTATATCGAACCAGCGGCGTAGCTAGACCGATTGTAGGCGTCGGCGAAATCTGCTTTACGTGGCCCTTTTCAAGTCACAGTCAGTAGCTTGCGTGACGGGGGTAGGGGGGGAGGGGGGATCCGCCTATGAGAGGCCCACGCGAGGACCTACTTCGCCCGTGTCTAGCTAGCTACGCCTCTGTGTCGATCCAATTAAAAGATAAAATCTCTAAACAGAAATATTAAATATGAGTTGTAGTACGACAATATGGTTAAAACATGTTGACGACATAATGGTATAATAGTTTAAAGAATGAAATTATGATTGCCAAATTTTAATAATTACGTATCCATAAATCCAAACTGAAAAAAAAACAAGATGTGTCATTTTTGGCAAGAACCTAGAAATAACAAGTATGCGATAATTTATATTACTTTTTGTCGTTGTTAAAAAACAATTAATGCAACTTTACTTTGTGTGTATACCCAAGTTAAGTGCATTGTCTTTTAAAAAGACACGAATTTTAAACAACTTCAATTCACTTAAAAATCCCGGGCGAAATCACAGTCTTATTGAGAGAGTCCGTCTTAGGCGGCATTAGACAAAGACTGAGGGGGCATAATGTGATTTAAGGTAGAGGACAGACAGGCTACGTTAATCTTACCTTCAGTCCCAGGGGTGTCATTCGCTGGCCACCGACAGGGGGCGAAACGTGACTTCCGCACGTCTTGAAACGTCCAGGAATTGATTTGTAGTGCTCATTTATTGTAAAAATGCTTTGAAGGACGTAGGTCTTCACTTGACTGACTACGTTATAAAGATTTCGACTTAGCCATTTTGTGTTCGATTTTTTTTTACTTATTTTCTGTTTTATCAAGTAGTTCTAAAGTTTTGTAATGCGTTTTTTATTAATTAAAATCAATATTTGGTATTATAAGTTATACCAATGTTTATTATAAAGTCCAGAATATTATAATTTCAAAGAAAATTTTGACTTGAAATTGCTTATATAGTGTAGTTAGCTGATATAGTGACATAATTATTATTGTGTGAAATGTCCGCTAGTATAGATATATTTATAGATTCTATACTGCGTTTTTGCCAGAATGGTAAACGTAAAATTAGCCTATGTGTGTAATATAATATCCTAGATAATATGGAATAATTGAAATCAAATAGTCGCGCTGTCGCGTCGTCATCTCATTGAAAATTTAAACGTGATCTCTTTGTCTGTATCGTTTTAAAAGGTTTACAAATAGATGAAGATACCCAGTTACTATTTTTTTATAATATAAATTAGAATCATCAGTAACATAATCCATTTTTCACCCACTGTTGAGTATAGATCTCCTATTTAGCGCGTCATCCTTTCCGGACATGTTCCAGTCTCATCCTCTGTATCCCTACTGCCTTGTTGATATCATCCAACCAACGAGCTGGAGGTCTGCCAAATTAGATTAGTTAACCTAAGTCCGTTACGAAATCAGTCAGTATAAATATTTATTGTGATTAGTATTAATTGAGGCTCAACTCTGATTAATAAACAACCGCTAATTAAAATATAATCCACGTCTAAGTGACTTATTCGCCATCTCTGTCATAAGCAGTCCATCCGACTCACTCTCATCTTACCTCACCAAAGCGTACACAAAATACAAGCCACATAATGGGGTCACAGGTTAATAGGGTAAAGGCCTACTTCGGACACCAGGTGGGCAGTTCACAACACACAAACATGACAAATTTTGCTGTCTGTGACGCGTAAGGGACATTGTGTTTTATGATGGACTGTATAGAGATTATTTTACAAGCGTGGTAAGCGTTATTGTGCTCAGCATTTTGTTGAATCACGTATGAAAGTTGTTTAGCTTGTTTAGTACAGTAGCTTAACTTGCTTGTGGATATAAGCACGTTTTGTCCACTTTTTATAAGCACGTTAAAGGGAGACAATAAAGACAAAAATTCATTAATGTGTATATGTTCACAAAAACATACGTAGATAATAGGTAGATATATGAATACCTGATAATTATATATTGTTATTCCAAACTTTACCTTTTTTAACGAATTGTAAACAATTTTCTTCAGTGCCTCTATCTTTTAATATAAACTTTACTTTACTAAAAACGTATTCTATATTTCTATTTAATCAAAAACAACTTATATGATTGTGCGTATTATTTACAAAATTAAAGGAAACTGAAAAATGTATTAAAATCACATTTAACTCATATAGGTATGTCGTTTTCAAATTAAATACTCAACTTACTAGTCTAAAACTGTAATGTAATTATGTTAAAGTATATTTTTTCTGCATTTTTAAACGCAGTTAACAAACTTATTAATCAGCTCCTTTCAAAACAATAATATTTTAACGATTGTTTTACAAAGCGAAGATTGTTTTACAATGACTTTCCATCACGTGGACGTAAAGTCTAAAACAAAATTCACAAATATAGTGTCCTGGGTTGACCGATACTCACCAACAATGACGAACTTAAAGATTTTGATATAAAGACTATGTCGCCATGCTAAACCCTAATTTAGATTGAGAAGTCTAGAGACGCCTATATTGGCGCATCTAATTATTTTGAAAATCGAAATTATTTTAATAGTGTAAGGGGTCTAATTAGATCTCATTGAGCTCGGACCTTTTTGAGGACTGACGCTACATTCCGTTGATACTTTATCAAAGGCGAAGACAGACTTACCAACCATACGCATAGTTAACATGGCCTCATAGCTTCCGCTTACGCCGGATGAAGTGATACCTGACAATGACGTACTGCGTCTCCAGTAAAGCCTTAATAATTAACAGCCCAGTTTAGAGTTACAGGGAATATGCTGACTTGGAAGGCTTTATAATCCAGTGACCACGTATTCAGCGTGTGTGCTTTATTGAAAGGGTTATTGCTGATTATTGTTGTAACATGAGACGGGTTAGCGAGTCTTGTTTTGGTTAAATTTTGAGATTATATTATATGTTACGTTTTTTTTTTCATTAAGGAACAAGTATTATTAAGATTTCGTCTAAAGTATAAGTATGATAAAAAATAAATGTGATATATATCTAAATAAATTTCAGTAGCCTCATTTACAATTCGATTTCAATTCATTTATTTCGGGCCTTGGGTATACATAATATACGCTTGGCGACGTCATTTACAACATAATCACAATAATATCATTATAAAAATTTAACATTCTGATTTTATATAATAACAAAAACTGTTTGCAGCTGTAAGAAGGCATTGTCAGTCAAAAGCAGCTGTAAAGGGGCTTTGTTATAGATAGCAAGCTAATTGTTATAATACAGTCATTAATATTAAATCAATAAAAAATACAGCATGTATTTAGTAATATCATATTAATTTGTTATTGTATTGCAGATTTTGATGCCACTTTTTTTTCCAGTGGATTTGTCTTTAATGAACAAATCTATAGAATAGTATGCATTATTCATAAAATATTTATAATGACAGTTTTGAATTTATTTTCTTCGAGACCCAAAAACTGTTCTGGAATAATATTGTAAAAACGTACACTGTTTATCAGGAATGATTTATTTGTTTTTTGAAGCCTATGTCTAGGATGAACAATTCTATGCTTGTAGTGTGATGTTTCAAGTTTTTTATCAAAGCTATAAAGATTTTTTCTAGCATACATAGATGTGAAGCAAAATACACAAAATTGTATTATTACCCTGCGAATTCAAAGAGTATTAATAAAACGGTAATATTAAAAACATAATAATAAAATGGATGCTTTATTTTCATTAAAATAGTCTGATCACTTAAAAATCTTCAAGTTACCTTAACTTCCTCAACGCTAATCAAGTATTCCTCCTGATAGTTCCTCAATTAAAAATCACGAACAGTCTGGCAAGTTTTATTTCACTCTTACCTGCACTTTGAAAAAAAACCTGAAAAACGGAAATGGTTCACCGCAACCAATCGTATGCACCCACCTGAAAAGAAGGAGACAGTCATGAATATTCTGAAAAGCTTTCAGGTTCGAGTTTATTGAAAAGAATAAAGGGAGACATGGAACGAGTGAAGATACTGCACCCCACGCTAGACTGGCTAATTTTATTTTATTGCTTTGTTCTAATTGAGTAGATAATTTAAAAAATGTATGGACATTTTTTCCTAGAATTCGAGATTTACAAACATTTTATATATCTAAAATATATACCTACATAACTGGGTACTGAACGACTAAAATAAAGTACAGTTTAAACCGTTAATCCCCAGAATAATGCAATATAGGGGAGGAACATATAAAATCCAGGAGAAACTAAGAACTGGACTAAGAAAATATTTTTCACAGATAAAATCGCCAGTCTGATGGTAAAATTGGCATTCATCATCTTCATTACATAAATATATATATATGTATACATATCATAATACCTCGTAAGCATTGGCTTATTTCTCTAGTGAATGATATACTTTCAGAACCGCATATATTCATTTTTAACTTTTGCTGTAAACGAACTATGTTAAAAGTTTATGCATATAAAAACGAATACTATGTATAATACGAGTAGTGTTGGTACATATGGTGATCGAAGCCAACTAAATAGAGCTTGAATTATTCAGAGAGAGAGATAGGAGTAGGCATGATATCCTATCTAAGGTTAACCTTAGACAAAGTCAGCATAAGACAGGGATTATATATTACCCGGGACAAAGTACATACCTACATATTCTGAGTCTAATTTTTTGGAGTAATAAACTGATTTAAGTAGCTGCATTGAAGAATGTATTTTTTTTTATTTCCAACAATGCCAAATGGCATTGTTGGAAATAAACAAAGCAAAATGCCAATGGCTGGAAAACTAGCCACAAGGTGGACAGAAGACCTCATACAACTGGCAAGAAGATGATGGATACAGGCTGATTCCAACTGCTCTGTTTAGAAATCCATGGGATATCCAGCAGTGGACTTCTTTTGGCTGAGAGGATGATGATGACTATATAAACTTCACTCTAAAAATTTAATGCACGCTCAACTTATCGAAACTTATTCGTTGTGCTCGCTCAGTCAAATAATAAACTTAATATATTTCCCGTAAAAACAGCTGAAACCGGGGAATGGCGCTTAAAGGAACAGCGTCAGTATTAATTTATACGGCCTAAATAAATATGTAAAAGTATGCTAATCAATCGGACGTGCTTTATCAAGGTACTCTAGTTGAGGTGTATTTAAATTAGCTAGAAGGCATTATTTAAAATGTTCTGTAGATTATTCTAGTTTTAGAAAAAAATGTGCTTGTATAATTGCCAGTAAATATTCGATATTTCGAGACACCAATTTTTTCTACCACATTGAAAGCTAGAATAAATTGCGAATTGAAAATGAATTGCAAGTGAATAGGTTTCTTTACAAGCACGTTCTATAGCAGAACGCATATGTGTCTCAGGCGAGTTAGCAGTCAAACATATGCCTTTAAATACAAATAAAAAAATACCCATGTTACTGTTTCCTATTCCTATTATCCGACTATTATCTTACAGTAAAATCACCACCACATAATAGACTCGTGACCAGGACGTAATAGTAATTAATTTACTTGACTGTGGCTACAGTGACTAGGTCTTGTTTAATGTTGTAATAATATAATTATAATGATCTCTAGAAAATGGCAAATGCAAAAACACATGAATCTAACATCTCAAATACAATAAAAGAAGAAGTAAAACTCTGAAATTTCACTTGAATTTTATACCTATAACTTAGCAGTTGGTAACTACTGCTAAGTCATAGGTATAAAATCATAATGGTAGCCATTTGCCATAGCCGTAGGCCACAGTTTTATCTCTGAGTGTGTATAGTATCTAACAAAAGCAAAGCTTACCCAACAAATCCCTTTATCTTTCTATTTCGTCGCGCCTTTTAGCCGCAATCGTGCTATAATGAACTTTGGGAGATTAATTATTTTCTTTTAGGCTCGGCCAGCTTGATTCTACGTGACTCGCAGAATGTACTGAAACTGTGATTAATATTTCACGTAAAATGTCATAGTTCACAAGCTCTTTAACACATTTTCACTGTTAAAACATTTTCATAAAACATTAAGAGCATATCTAGCCATAATAATTATGAACAGCCATTAAATATTTCATTTAATTGGTAAAGGTTCTAAACAATATAATATAACTATATAATAAATATTTATTTTAAATAGATTATAACTTTAAAAACCAACTTCAAAAACAACATATAATGATGCCAAAACAAAGGTAATAATTTCATATAAATCGTCCCAAAAGTCAACGGTAAGCCGACAACACAACAGTAAGCCGACACACCTGTTCATATACCACTTATATAAGTATTGAAGACGGACGGGTTCAACCGCCTGACGCAAGTAATAAATCAGATAAAACTGAATTTTCCCAAAATATTGCAATGTAATCATCATCATCATCTCAGCCATAAGAAGTCCACTGCTGGACAAAGGCTTCTCCCACGAATTTCCAAAAACTACCGGTGGTTTAGGAAGCGTGGCTTTGGCTTGCATCCAGCGTCTTCCCTCCATTTGTATGAGATTATCTGTCCATCTCGTGGTTGGTTCAAATTCGGAGATTTTATTGCCATTACGGAATGGCAATAAAATATTTGAATTTGAATTTGTATAAATTAGTAAGTTGGTAAAACAAATAAGCACTAATATGTATCATATGGGTGACGCCCGACAGGGTGGGCGCAGTAAAAGAGAAGAGGACCGCTATTAAAGCAAAAAGAGTCTGCGTTAATACACTTCGGAAAGAGCAAAATTAAGAAATTGGTTCTTATCAATTAACGTAAAATAATAACAATTAATAATATTACACATTAATTTTAAGTCAATTCTTAAGATTTGAGACGAAAAACAATGGACATTACGAAGACTGACCGTAATTGAAACTCTACACCTACTTGACCACAAATGAATGAATGAATAATATATTTCGCCCTAACGACTACCACCATCTGTTCGTAATTACGCCGCTACGTGTTTTGGGAAAAAATCGAGCTCCTAATTGTTTTTATAGCAATTTCACATTCCGCGGTACGCCGCCTTTTTATTATATAGCTGCAATAAAGCTTTGGGTCGTATAATGAGAATTTCATAGACGATTTTTGGTCATACGTGGACCGTTACTGTTTTGTTGGAATGTCGTAAAGAGTTACTGCTACTGTGTAATAAAATGGGGAACAATGTTAAATGTAAGTACATATATTACCTATTTATGTTTTAAATATCATACATGGATATTTTAAATATATAATAGCTATTATTTTATTGCGTAGTTTTTTTTTTAAAGTTATTATGCGGTTGTATTTTATAAACCAAAATTGGTTACCTACGTTGAAATGCTTCTATAGCTTTGTGTGATTTGAAGGTCGTTCATTGTTATTAATTTTATTAGGAACGATATACTCAACATCCACATTTATTCATGTTTTGAAATTGAAAATTAAATATCATAATTTTAGTACCAATATTTAGACGCAATTGCATGCATGTTTTTGGGCAGACTGATAGTTGGAAAAGTAGGTGCAATGTAATGCTATATTCTACCACTTTCTTTGTTTTTTTTGCTATAATATTGATAAATATCTTGTATTAAATATTCATTTTTTTTAAGCCGCGTAAACATAAAAATGTTTACTACAATTATACACATTACTGTTTGTATCGGCGTATTTATATTTTTTTTTTAAATGTTGAGCTCACCACTTATCGCTATTAAAAATTTTTTTCATAAAAGGATTAAACAGGTTTGGTAGAAAAATCGCGTTTTCATTAACGCAAAATATTGAGTCAATTAAATATATAATACGTGGACAAACATAGATACATACATACACGTATAAAATTTGTCACACGTACTTACTTAGAAGCCCACATAGACGCGAAAATTGTGCAATTCTAACAATATTACATACATACATATCAAATTGATTATCTCCTTTTTTGAAGTCAAGTAATGAAAGAGAAAAGAGAGAAAATGCGCCGTAATAAATCTTCATATAGATCTTACTTTCAGTTTTATTTCAAGATTTAGTATTTAACGTTGCGTAATTTTATAGCCCATAATTTAGAAAATTAAAGTAAGTAGTGTATTTCTATACGTGCCGAGTTTTCTCTTGATATTCACTAGTTTGAATTATTAATAATTGAAACTAGTACAAAGAGAAGACTCAGACAGAATTAATTCTAGTTTAATGAACCAAATAATTAAGCAATTTTTTTTAGAAAATAATTACTAATATGTACTTAAATACCGAAGCATTCTTTGATCTTTCCAAAAACATAATCCAAGAATTCATGAATACTGTCTACAAAGCTAGTGGAAGCCACATTAATATCAAAAAGAGAGAATAATCCAGGTTTATATACGCGAAAATTTTATTTCTTTATTATGCCTACCACAAAGGATGGTAGCCGCAACAAAGCGTGAGATTTACCCGAATTTACCCGCGACTGTCCTTTCATTCTCCTATGATATGCGCATTTTTATAAGCAATGGTGAGGTCATAATGTCAGCGGAATAGAATAAACGCGGGCTTATACTAAAAAAGAAAAGAAAATAGTTTTTTTTTTTTTTTTTATAAATATTTGAAGACATTTCACACAACACCATCTAGCCCAAACTAAGCAAAGCTTGTACTATGGAACTAGATAGCTGATAGAATACATATATTTACTTTTTTTGTAAATATATACATATGATACATCGAAACACCCAGACACAGAACAAACATTCGTGTTCATCACACAAATGTTTGCCCTGGGTGGGGATTGAACCCACGACCTACAGCTTAGCAAGTAGATATACTACCAACTGAGCCACAAGGCCAGTCAAAAATAACTTTTTCGAAGTTTTAAATAGGTAGATATTAAAAGCTATTTTGAAGAAAGATTTTAATTTTAATTAATTAGCGGTGACCCAACAAGAGGGGTGTTATAACTTTGATGTGTGTATCAGTGTGTCCGTCTGTGGTATAGTAGCTCTCAAACGGATGGACCGATTTTGAATCTAGTTTATTTTGTTTGAAAGAGGATTTCATCGAGAGTGGTTTTAGCTATGTTTCATCAATTCAGCCGTTTTTTTAGTGTTGGTAGATATCGAGTTTTATAAACTTATACTTATTTAAATTATTGAGAAAAATCAAAAGAATTAGCTTTAGAGTTTAATTATACAAAATAATAAAAGTTGAAAAAATAGAAAAAAAATTTATTGTTGAATTTCACATAATTCAAATAAATGTATTGCAACAATGGCAAATGCAGAAACCTATAATACTGCAATCATTATATTATGCACTATAGTTAATTTATACGTTGCCAGAAAGAGAAAGAGAGTTTTACATTAAATCGCGGTGTCTCCCACCAAACCCCACGACATCGTCCGACAAAAAGCGGTACTTTTCTAAATCCGGATTATATTCTCATCTCGGGGAAATGTATTCTATATTTATCGTCAGTGACCGGACATTTTTAACAATGACCCGTGAATGCTACTCTGAATACCTTTCAACGACGGAGATTGGCCGGAACGGAGCCGCGTATGAATTATAATGAAAGACAGGAAATTACTTGGTAGATTGAAAAAACAGTTTTGTTACATTGATTCTAATATGTGTAATATGATATTACACAATGAATAGTGAGTAAATGATATGCCAAAAATTGTCTCTTGAGCTTGACCACCGTCAAGCTCAAGAGTTGATTAACATCTGGCGACTTCGTGAAGTCGCCAGATGTTAATCAACCCTTGTAGTCTACGATGAAGCAAATTTATTTAGAGTCCTAGAAGATACCGATTCATTCATGCTTTAAGGACACTCAGATTATATTTATCGGATAAGGCTTTGAAGCAATAGCATATACAGCGTTTAAAAGTACGTAAAACAAAATAAAATTTAAATGTTTTCTTTCTATTTTTGGAAATGCCATGATACGGCGTCTTTTTACATTACCCTAATTTTCTAGCTATGGAACGATATCACTCCAACCTAACACCTACCCTCACCCCATCACGTCCCACACACACACACATACAGTAGACACACATACATACAAATAATACAGTGAATAAACACAATAAACATTGATTACGAATTAAACAAACAATAGTGAAATCGGTGGCGACCGGATGCGCTGTCGGATGCGGTCGTCGATATCAGGTGTCGCCGGCTCACTTCCGGTGGGGAAAATAAAAAAAAACTGTCTAGCGAGAATGGATGTTCTGTGACGACTTAATTCTGTACCATTATCAGTACAAAGTTTTTTGTTGCCTAGAATTTTACATTTTTGAGCAATTAATAAAATTATGAGATGTGGTCGAGCTCTTTGTTTATTTGTCTATAAACAAAATCTATAGGAATTTAAAGAGAGAATTGATAAATAAAACAATTGAGAAAATTAATTAGGCTGCTCGAAAGCTTGACAAATACTGAAGTTTCTGTCAGCAAGGGAACCATTCATTTTATGTTTTCGTTTAAAATATTTGGTTTTGAAAGTCATGGTCAAAGCTTAGCATTTTATGTAGTTAATATGTCTCAAAAGATAATTGGTATTATCAAAATTAAAATTTATAATTGTTTCATTTAATTATTCTAACCGTCACAGTTGTTTCTAGTTTGTGACAGACACCCCAATGACTGCGGTTGCCTCCCCTGTCTTGATGTCACTGCAACGTGACGGGGCGTGCACCGATACGGATTGCTGATTTAATTCAAAACAACATTTTTTTATAATTGCTAATGAGTTTACACTACCTTTCGCTTAATTGACTATTAAAGCCATAGATAATATTATATAGGAAAATAATATTCCTTAGATGCTAAGGAATATTACCCTTTTTAAGAGTTCGAAATGAATAACATAGATTGAGTTGCAATTTCTTAAAGGCTTGCTAGAGAAACGGTATCTATTTTTTTTTCACATCTCACTTCAGTTTTCGTAAGCAAATCGTAAGTATTTAATCAAAAAAATAAAATTTATAATCATTGTTACTGTTTTGTCCCAAGTAAGTATTTTTGAGCTAAAACATGATTTTATCAAAACCCTGTGAAACAAACCCACATATTCAAAAATTATAATTTAAAAATCTTCCAAACGGCAACAGCAAGCTACTTACCGTCGAATTAGTATGTAATTTTAAATTGATATATTTCATCAAAATGGCAATTAAAATATAATGACAAATCATATGTATTTTCTGTGAAGAAATAGTATTTTAAGCGCCGTACATAACTAATTAGCAATCGAAAGTACATTGACTACTAAATATAGAGTTTATTCAAAGTATTTAGACTTCTATTTACTTGTGTATAAACTAGTACGAATATTATTTACGTATATTTTACGAAACCACTACAACTTCTCAAGATAACTTCCAACGATAAGACACCCTACACTCGAAACCATTAAACGACGAACTTGGGTAACAGCAGGGAATATAATAAATAAAAAATAATAAGAAAACTTTCCCCATCACGCTATGCAAGACATCGAGAGATGGCAATACACCAATTTTGTATACCGCCACTCAAAACCTAAAACAGACCATACTACTAGATAATACTGTCTATTATCCCATGAAAAGGTAACTCATAAAGTGCAGTATTCACCAATGTTGCCAGAGTTTAGAAACTGTAATCACTCAGTACGTAATCTCTCAGGATTTCTGCGCCTTTACGATAGTGTCAACCCTGCTCTTTTGTTTTTTAAAAAGACTGCACGGTGAAGATAAAAGTGGATTTTCCTCTATGTCAGTTTAAAAGGGAAGGTATCTGTGAGTGACATTGATTCCTTTTTAAAACGTGGTGGAATAATTTGGCTGTATAATTTGAAATCATTCTGTTTTTCTACATGATTTCATAAATTGTTCTGAACTCCACTCGTAGTTTCAGTTTCTATTGATTAATCGATGAATTAATGGAATCGATTGTCATCATTTAATTTTGTTCCATTAAAATAGTAAATTTACTCAGTGCAAAATGTATCTTACAGCTAGTGATATCGTGATAATTATTAAAAGAAGTAAAACTAAAAATATTGTTTATGTTAGGGACATTTTTCTCACCACCTTTCTTTGATTCAAAAGCATCGTGTATAGCACAAACTAAGCACTATTACTTAGTTTCCGAAAGTTTAACAAAAGGTTTTTTTTTTTAATCAGCCCTGTTTGTACAAACTGTCCCACTGCTGGGAACGGGCCATCTTCTCATTATGAGAAGGGTTAGGTCATAGTCTGCCACGCTGGCCAAGTGCGGGTTGGCAGACTTCACACATCTTCAAGATCATTGATAACTCTCAGACATGTCGGTTTGCTCACGATGTTTTCCTTCACCGTTTGAAGTTGGCGACAATCAACAATACGCACATAACTTCGAAAAGACAGAGGTGCGTGCCGCGGGATTCGAACCCAGGACCTGCGGATCGCAAGTCAGACGGTCTCCCGACTAGGCTGCCGGAAACTTTAACAAAAATATATTTAAATATTTTTTGTATGTCCATTCTTAATCCACTTCCGCGTCAGTATCATAAGGATCGGTTCTTCTGTTATCCGTGAAGGTGAAAAACAAATAGATAAAAAGTTGTTTTTGCAATAAATGTAACATCTAAAGTCACAACGATCGGTTTTAAAGAGAAAACATTTTGTAGCTTTTCAAAATCTTCTCATATACTCTTCTCTCTCTTCTCTGTATAGTATAAAACAGTTTTAGTGCAGTTTTCTACAATAGATAGAATTATTCATGAGAAAGTTTTATTTATACAACACACGTATAGTGGAGAAAAGGCGATAATTTCCAAGATTTCTAATGTTAGATTTGTAAAAAACATTTTTGTGCGTGTATCTACATTGTTCATTTGCAAAGCCGGGGTGGGTCGCTAGTACGAGTATTTTATATTTTCGTGGTATCAATAAAGTGTTTTATTGTATTGAATGAATCAGGCTAAGATATGTAAATCTTGAAGGACTAATCTCCTAAAATCTCAAATAATATCTTTCGGTTCGGGAATGTCTTGGCGAATTTCTGCCTAGTTGGAGTCAGATATTAGTATACGATATTAAACTGACGATTTTATGAAGACGGCGGCTATCATCTATTTTGTAGCAACAAACTTTAAAGCGCCCATAAAGAAAGTCTCTTGAAATTTAAAACGCGCAAAAACAAAGAGGAATTGCCGCCTTCAGTATTCACCACTATCGACACCCCGTCAAAGCCATAACGTCCCTGCGGTTTGAAGAGACGCAAAAATGACGGCATCCTCTTGATGGGGTGATGGGGTGACGTCACACCCCCTCAGGGCACCGTGTTGCCATTTTGTTTTCAACACTTCACTTTAATCACTGTGTGAAAACATAAACAGTCGCGTTCTCATTTCGAAAAGAGCATAGTACGTGTAGCAAAATATGCAAACCCTTTGTTTGAACGGAGAAAATTGCTTTCACACCTCTTGAGGTCTATCGTTTAGGCGTACTGCTCTTGTATTCATTGTTTTCTAAACACTCTTCAAAAATGCATTAAAGTCTACACGTTTTAAGTCTACGTCGTAAACTGAGTTCGAAAAAAGACAAAGATTCGAATAAACAAATTGCCCAAGAACGTGTCGTGACAAGTATATAATATGGTTCCGTAACCAAATCTACATACGTTATTCAGATTTTCAATAACGACACATAGTTTGTCACACGGACAGTAAATAACGAATCAAATGATAACTCATTTATCGAAACCGGCTCAGTAATTTACACGCTACGGTAAAACATACATTTACATAGACTGGTATAATAATTATCCCTTCTTTTTTGCGATAGTTAGGTAAAAAACATACAAATTTGGTGATAATTCTTTGTTTAAGATCATATCATATTGGTATTTTGTAACTGAAAAAAAAGTGTCGTTTTGTAGAATGCTTTCAATAATTTATACTTTTTCTTCGTTTTACTTCAGTGTCATCATCATCATCATCATCTCAGCCATAAGAAGTCCACTGCTGGACATAGGCCTCCTCCATGGATTTCCAAAAAGACCGATTGGAAGCGGCTTGCATCCAGCGTCTTCCCGCCACTTGTATGAGATCATCCAATCAATAAAATACTAACATAACCAAAGATTTCATTTATATTATACTAAAATATTTCCTAAGTAATAGAACAGTAAGAATATACAGACAATCTTTATAGAGGTTCCTTATAGTACTATGATACTCTAAAAAAACATTAACCAATTTGACAGAAGCAATATCGTATTTCATTTATAGTTTTTTTTTGTTTATGCATAATTTACATATTCCATACGAGGCGCAGTCGCATTCAATTACAAAATACGCAAAACAAAATCATATCTCTCGCAAACAGGCGCAATAAATTGGCAAAAATGACATAGCATCAAAGATTTACAGTCCATTTTGAATTTCGAAAGGCGTATTAATACGTCCGTATTCGATTATCAGTTGTCGATTCGAATAATCGACACCGTGATTCAATAACGTAAATGAGAGATGGTAATGAATACTCTCGGAGCGAGGTATTGTTTCGATTATGACTGGTGTTGCCATGCGTTCTGAAAGCCGGACAGTTAAGCCTTTTCAAGTTTCCAATGAGATTATGGGCAAATCAAACGCTGTTTAGCTTGTCCGGTTTAATAAAAAAACCTTTTTTTTAAATTTTGCATCCCATTTCAAAGACAGAAATGATTAATAATAAAGTTGATTTATTAATTATTTTATTCTTATTTAGGTACTATGTAAATAGGGCCACGAATTCTGTGGTTATTTCAAGAATTATGACGATGTTATGATAAACATTTACCACCCGCGCTTATATGTATAGCAACTATTTCGAGAGAAATATAGCTTTTGTTTTAATACAGGAAATAAGCTATCTCTAACCTAAATTTTATTCAAATCTTTCAAGCCGTTTTAGCATAAACGTGTGACAAACATGTACACACGTACACACACCCCAACTTAACCTAAGGTTGGTTTTATATAACGTTCAATTTGTTGTTAGCAACAAAGATCAAGGACACAAAATCCATTATTGTGTAAGGTTTTGTTTCCCGGTCTTAATACCCAAATCATCCAAATGTCCGGTTGATATGTATTATATGTCCGTTACTCAGTTTTAAGACCTGGCAATCCTAATTTTATGACACATATCTAATGTTGCCGCACGATTTCGGAGCCGTCAGGGCCACTGATTGGCTATTTAACGAGGTGCATACATTTAACGGTTAACTGAGCAGAATTTTACTGGGAAGGAGCAATTAGCTTCCCCCAAAGGCAATTAGCAAAGTTGTCTATGTTATGGTTATGAAAATTTGGAAGCATCAGACGACATTACAATTTTATAAAATTTTATTATTCTGCAGTGACAGTCTGCATTTAAGTGGATAAGTTACGAGTTAACCATCACTTTTAATGGCATTTCATATAGTATAGTTTAAGTAAGTATCTAAACAACAAACCTTATGTGAATTTTGATTATATTTTCCTACGTAGTTCTTAATAATATCACTTAAGACTTTGACGTACGTCGCATTGGAGCTCTTTCGCTGATCAATATTTTTGAAAATATAAAACCCCACATATGTATTTAGGAAAAACATGGTAAGACAGTGATATTATAACAGTTACTAACAATTTTATGAACTAGAACAGGATTCTACAGGAACTGACAAACATAGAACAGAAACGTTTCTACATCTTGGAAACTACAGCTAGCAAGCAAGAATCTGCGATCTACGACCCGAATTAATAATTCCACCGCATCTTCGAGGGTAGGGATCTTTACAAGATAAATAGCCATTAGTTAATCCAAGGGCAGACCGGCTGTATTTCACCCCGGTAATATTGCTTATAGTAACTGCTTTAATGAAATAAAATTTGCATATAATCAAGATTTATGCGAGAGAAATAGCCGCGGCTAAACAGCGGCGCTTCGGATTCGGGAACTTGTTTTCTAATTAGCTAACAGATGTTGAACGAAAACTGCAAACGGAGAAGTTGGCTTTCTTGGCACACGTATTCGAAGTTTACTTACAATCTTTTTATAACTTTTTATGAATCTAATCTTTTACTATTTAGTGTAGCAAACATACTTGCTAAAGTATTACAGCATAATAGAATAACAAATACACTCATGTACAAAATTATGTGTACTCGCATTGGTCGCGCACGTCCAATGACACCCGTATATCCTAAACGTGGGTACATTGAATAAATAAGCATAATAAGCAATCTGTTCTGCTACATATTATAGGTAATACATGGCATAAGCTGGTGGTCTAAAGACATTTTTTGTGGAAATATAATTACGAATTTTAACTACATATTAATTGTATTAATGTTGTGTATTGAAAGTAATCAATCTGAAAAATTATGGCCTAACCCTTCTCACAATGAGAACATGGCCCGTTCCCAGCAGCGGGACAGTTTGTACAAACAGGGCTGATAAAAAAAAAACTGAAAAATTATAGAACTTATCATAAAGCTTGGTCAGTATATCTGAGCAACAGCAAAAAGCAAAAGCACAGGAACGTCTTTTCAAATAATCTGTCCCAGTTTACAAAGACTCCGCAATAAAATTAGCCAATTTAAAGTTGCAGACAAAAGATAGGATTAAAGCCTTAAATCTGGGACGCTAAACAAATGGACAAAACAAGGCGATGTTTAACTTTATAAGGGCTCTTGTCTGTATTCGTCGTGCATTTCACTCATTACATGTCGCAAACTAGAACCGCTGTGAATACAATTGCTGGGCCGGATTGTTACAATTTCCGAGTTAAAAATTACTTACTTATATATCTATGCGTAACTTAATTACACAATCTATATAAATAAACTTGGACCTCATACAAGTGGTGGGAAGACGCTGGATGCAAGCCGTTTCTAATCGGCCTTTTTGGAAATCCATGGGGGAAGGCCTATGTCCAGCGGTGGACTTCTTATGGCTGAGATGATGATGATATAAATAAACAACCTGTCAACTGGAGTGTAGTATTTCTTGCACATTTGTATGTATTTACTTCCCTAGATAGAGGTTGCAAAAGAGTTCTTACCGATATAGAAATTTTCCTTGAGTATCTACCTAAAACTAATAAAAAGGGCTATGCTCGGAATCTCTCTGCGAGATCGATTCAGAAATTAAGGGTTCTATAAACGTACGAATCGCCGACATAGTACAACGGATTAGTAAGTTGAAGTTCAGTTGAAGTGAATAGTACACATAACACTCAAAACTGATGGCCGATGAGCCCAAAAAGTTCTCCAGCAAGCGCAGCATACTCGTAGGAAGACCAGCCACAAGGTGGACAGAAGCTCTTATACAAGTAGCAGGAGGAAGCTGGATACTTCCAACCAATATTTTTGGAAATCCATGGTCCCCCATAGGAA
The DNA here is from genome assembly GCA_947563715.1 of Lycia hirtaria. Taxonomy (NCBI): domain Eukaryota; kingdom Metazoa; phylum Arthropoda; class Insecta; order Lepidoptera; family Geometridae; genus Lycia; species Lycia hirtaria. The sequence continues at coordinate 40,026,293 of OX387377.1, read as the reverse complement.
TACTAATGTTTAGATTAGTATTGGCAGATTTCGGTCCACATTCTTGTTACTTACTGAAAAGGAGTGGAAAAACAACCTTGGCATTTTTCGTGTCAAGATGCCAAGAAAAGATCCTCCGTAGCATATATCAGTCCTTTCAACTTACAGTTCCAATTAACATTGTCTAGTCGTTTCTTATTTGAGACAGAGAAGATATAATTGTAAATAATGAGAAGCAATCTCTTAGAATACTGAATGCAAGGGTTGGCTTACAAGTCACAGAGGGATGCATTTTGATTAATCAGCGCATAATTTTAATACAGTTTTGAGGGGGGTTGGAAATAAAATACTATCATTTATTACAGTAAGTACTTACTGTAATAAATGGGTATTAAATATTACTATGAAGAATATAAAGTTATACAATATACGGAAATAACCTATTTATACAATAAAATATAGAATATATTATGTTTCTGTTAAAATATTCCAGTTGCTTGTCTAAGCTCCACAAAAGAAATAATCGCAACGGTGATATTGCTTTATAAAAATCAGTTTTTTTTTCTAAATTTTAGTTATCTTTTATTTTACTTTCTCGGCTTTATTAATATGCATCTAAACCAAATTACAGCTTTTTAGTACTTATAGCTTTTGAGCAAATCCGCGGACGGACAGACAGACGGACATGGCGAAACTATAAGGGCTCCTTATTTACTACGGAACCCTAAAAAGGTTAAATGAGCATATCCTAATTAACGTATTTAATCAATAAACTTCAAGTTTCGAGCTACTTTGACTTGACTTGATATACTTATTTGTGTGATTATTTCAAAAAAGTTGTTTGTCAAAATTAATTTGCACGTAAGTAATAATAATGATGTATTTAAGTTGTGTACGCCCACTAATACGTTTAGGCTGTGTTGCCAGCTATAAAACACTTAGGTGCGTTAATGAGTTACGACGGCTTATCTCTCCAAATATTAATATTAACTTGCATACTACAACAGTTACTGCCTTTTACCTGTTTTGTACTAGTAACTTCAACAATTCTTATACTTAGGTAAATGTGAAAGTTCCATTCGGTCTTTTTGGAAATCCATGGGGGGGCCTATGTCCAGCAGTGGACTTCTTATGGTCGAGGTTATGATGATGAAATGTTAAAGTTTGTCTGTATAATAACTTATATTAATTTTGATTTGTATTAAGCAATCATCCAAATCTAATCAGTCGTGGCTTCTGAATTCAATTTGAATTTTATTTAATACAAGGGCAAACTTATCTTGCCATTTTGGCCACGCACCTCACCTATGGCCTCGCTAAAATGGTTTAGAACTTGAGCTCAAAATCTTAATAAAAAAACAACTTTCAGTTTTCTTGAATTCCCTCATATCTCGGTGGGTTTCTAACGTGAACAACCACAAATTTCGCACTGTGGCAAGTTGGGAAGGTTTTTTTTTAACAATATATAACACTGTTACACTTAGTATGACTCGTTGGGAATCCATGTGTAAAAACTGAAGTTACAACAAATAACAATGTGACTTGATAGGAAAATCTTTCTAAAGAATCACTCCGACACTAACTCGGCAGCAAAACATTTTTTTAAATCTTGTCTTAACTTCGGTGTTTCAGTTATTGAAATAATCTACTGTGCTTTCTACTCAGCTCAAAGTCCTAAAAGGCAAATCTTTCAAAACTAATTTAGTTCATAAGACACCACAATTTAGAACTTTGACTTTAACCTAAAGTAAAACTAAACTTCATTATTTGCACCAAAGCCAGAGGCGGACTAGCTGTCTTAGCCGCCCCTAGGACGAGAGTAAAATCAAGTGCCCGTGTCCGTGATGTAGGATGCTACAATACCATGTATATTATTCACGACTGATCGCCAGGCACCCCTAAAATCTTACTAGGGTGTCAGATTTTAGGGGCGCAAAACAAAAAAATAAGATTACGGTTTGACAAAATATTGACAACCGTTCGGGAACTTTTAGAAATAATTTGATTTTTTATGTAACTACTTGTACTAAGTACATAAGAATTAAGATGTATCTTAAGAAGACATGAAACTATATATCTACCAAACTTAGATTTATTAGTTTTTGTTTAAAAAAAATCAATGCAATTATGGTAATGTAATTTTTTTCATCATTTATGAGTTTGCACTTGACCTCCAATTCGCCTGATATTGAGCAACGTTGCAGTCTACGATGGAGCGTGCTCTCCAAAAGAAACGTATTTACTCTCATTTACTACTTAAATTTATGAAATTGCCCGAAGTCTTCAAAACGTGTATTTTTATAAGTTATGTACAATTTTGTCACATCGTAATCCGTCGCATAAAGCAGCCAAGTGCGTTATAACTTCAAGTTACTAAGCGCAGAAACATTGGCACGGAAACTGGAGCGGACAGCAGTGAGTACGAATAAAGTGTAAATTACTGAGCGGTTTCAATTTTGGCAACGTTTAGAGAATGTCGCGACTTAAGAAGCGGGTGTGGAAACGTTTGGAAAACATGTTTGTTTGATAGAGTTAGTGTCTGTGTGTGCTTTATGATGCTTTCTCAGCGTGTCTAATCTACGAGAATTACCGATGAAGGCGTTATACTTATGTCACGTACTATGCTATCAGATCAAGTGCGGCTAAGTTGACTCGAGTCAACTAACTTAGTCTTGCTATGCAAGAGGCTACGCAGAGCATTTTATCAAATCTCTGGGCTGAATAATTTATATGGTTCGTAGCGTAAAAACGAGTTTAAACGAATTTAACTAGTTTTTTGTTACGTTTGTTACCTATTTCCTGTGACTTGTTCAGCAACAAATAGATGTGTTAACGCATAGTATTCCTATTTGTTCAGCAACAAATAGATGTGTTAACGCACAGTATTCCTATTTGTTCAGCAACAAATAGATGTCTTAAAGCATAGTACTCATCACAAAGGCTGATTATACCAGTTTTATTGGTCAATTATTAGTTGATCAAGCGAAGTTAGCAAGTGTCTATAAGGTGAAGGTATGAAACTAGTAAGTGAATGAGTTTACCAAAGATGCATGTGCGTAGATTATATTAAATTAAGGTTAAGAATGTCGGTGATGTTAAGAATATTCTGTTTTTTTTTTCAAATTTGTAACTTTTATCTACGACGTTGTAACTAAATTTGGAAAAAACTGGACAAGTACGAGTTAGACTCACCCACCGAGGGTTCCGTACAAACTAGTAGATAAAAGCGGGAAATCATATATTTTCCTTCATAAACCGAAAAATATACATCGTAAACATATTTAAACTCTGTTTTAGCTTATGCTAATGAAGCTCTTTCATATGATACTCACATGATACGGTTAATTCACTTTAAAATTTGGAGCCTCATTCCTAAGAACACTATTTTTTGTACGAAAACTGAGAAATTATATTTTTATTATATCAACACGATACCTTTACGCGTTCCGAGATAAAGGTCTTGACACCCGGACGGACGGACAGACGGACAACAAAGTGATCCAATAAGGATTTCGTTTTTTTCCTTTTCAGGTATGAGGTAGAAATTACTTTTGTCCTTTGCATAAGTGTGTGGTAAACGTTTCTCTTAGTAAAGTTATCATTGTGTTACAACCAAGTTAATACAACAGTAGTTATACCTCTCCTCGAATAGCACTCATCCTCCATAATAACAGCGATGCACCAAATAGATATAAAAGGTGCTGATCTTGCTCAATTGCACGGAAAATCGGAAATTATGACCGATTTAAACCGGTTCGTACCGGTTGAAACTGGAAACGTCCGAAACACAAACGGACGAAATTTATAGCGCTTACTGGGAACTCTCGAGAATATGAATATGAATGGAAACGTTCCGTGGAGCTTGTATTTAGGTGATATTTTGTTGTGATTGTGCAATGGACACTTGCAAATTTCAAATTTTTCAATTTGTTAGGAATTATTTAGTAAATGAAGGTTAAGTGTGTTTCTTGCATTACATTGCTTAGAGACACTTAAACCCCCTCTTTTTATTTATATGGGATAATAAAAGTCTGAACGAAACCCTATCGTGCGAACTGCTAAATTGTGGAATACGCTTCCCAGGTGGCTCTTTTTCGATAGATAAAATCTAGGTGTCTTCAAATCATAAGTGAATCAGTGTCAATTTCAATTTCAATTTCATCGATTCATCGTAGGCTGCAACATTGTTTAGCATCAGATGAGTTGGTGGTCAAGCGCATACATACCATCTATAAGAAATATAACGTTACATTGTAAATGTGATGAGATATTATTAATATTATCTAAATAATTTTTACGTATAATTAGACGACTGAAGAGGTAACATTTGCTGTTATTTATTCCGTAACTCCGTTATTCCGTTCTCGGTCCGATTAGGCAGGTCCAACTTTACGAGGGAGGTCAATCGTCGTATCCAACTCGGCTGGGCAGCGTTCGGGAAACTTAAAAGCGTCTTCTCGTCCAATATTCCCCAGTCCCTCAAGTCGAAAGTTTACAACCAGTGTGTGTTACCAGTGATGACATACGGCACTGAAACGTGGTCCCTAACTATGGGCCTTATAAAGAAGCTCAAGGTCACGCAACGAGCTATGGAGAGAGCTATGCTCGGAGTCTCTCTACGAGATCGAATCAGAAATGAAGAGATACGTAGACGTACAAAAGTCACCGATATAGCACAGCGAATTAGTAAGTTTAAGTGGCAGTGGGCAGGGCACATAGCACGTAGAACTGATGGCCGATGGGGCCGAAAGGTTCTCGAGTGGAGACCACGTACTGGCGAGCGCAGCGTAGGAAGACCAGCCACGAGATGGGCAGATGACCTCATACAAGTGGCGGGAAGACGCTGGATGCAAGCCGCTTCCAATCGGTCTTTTTGGAAATCCATGGGGGAGGCCTATGTCCAGCAGTGGACTTCTTATGGCTGAGATGATGATGATGATTCCGTAACTATTCGTATCGTACGTATTTACTTAGCGTGTAGATTAGTATTGATAAGCTCGAATTTCTAGATTTCTAAATTCCGTAATGACACTAATTTCTTATAGAACGTATAACGTAATAAAATATGATGAAAAATTTGTTTCAATAACACATATTTATGACATATTATTGCTATTCTAAACTTAAAAATAAGTAATAGGGTTGAATTATAGTAAACTTTAATGGACCGGATCGAAAGTACGTAATCTCATGCAATTATTTAAGTGGCCAAATGTAATAGTACTAAAATTTACAAACATTTCTTATTATTGAAAATAATCCCTCCAATAGCGTTCAAATAAAGACATCAACTCGCTCCTGCCCTAATGCCAACAGTATTTCGCGCCTCGCCTACATTCCCTCCCACATTCTCCAGGCGTCTTGAACTCATACAAACACTTAATTGGACGATTACACTATTGTTCCGCAAACCCTCCTGCGAGATCCAAAAGGGATCTTAAAAGGATATAATTCATAGAAGATCCCCTTTATCTCACGGCGAGATCGGCTTTCATTCAGAATTTAATTTCATTTTCACCCTCTCTTGTAGTGTCGCAAAAAGAAACATCGCCTACGAGTACCTGAGAATCCTTTAAAACAGCTGTAGTTTACTTATGATTTATCCTTGCTATTCTTTTTCGTACGTATCTTTTGCACCTAGTAACTGGCGTCATTTTTTTTAATGATGTTTAGGCTAGACTCATTTAACCACAGTAACTTGATGCTAAGTGACAGTGTGGTTCAAGACGATTTACACTTATCCTGGAACTACAACTGTTTTCAAGGATTCTCAGGTACTCGCTTAGAATCCTTGAAAACAGTTGTAGTTTACTTATGATTTATCCTTTTTTCGTACGGATCTTTTCCACTTAGTAACTGGCGTCATCTTTTTCTTATGACTTCTAGGCTAGACACATTTAACCACAGTAACTTGATGCTAAGTGACGGTGTGGTTCAAGACGATTTACACTTATTCTGGAACGATAACTGGATCACAAGTGAGCCTGTCTGTATACACTATTAAGCGCTTGATTTTTAATACGCTCTAACGATTTTTCTTCCAACTTGCTTGAAGTCAACTATTAAATATAACTGATTCGAGTTAAGTAACTAAGTAAGTACAGTACTAGTGTAGTAGTAAGCTACTTTTGTATTATCTTAACTTAAAAAAATGTATTGGAGGATATTTTCACACAACCCTCTTGCCCCAAAGTACTGTGGGAACTAGATGGTTGATTGGACACATACACACTTTTTTATAAATACATACATTTGATATATACAAACATCCATGCTCAACAGAAATGTTTGCCCTGGGTGGGGATCGAACCCGCAACCTACACCTAAGAAGGCAGACATACTACCACTGAGCCATAAGGCTTCTGTTGTACTGATTCTAATAAGTAAATTTTTCTTCTCGTCAAGTCGTTTCAAGTTTGCGTCGGTGTTTAAAAGAAGAATGACCGACTAACTCAAGTTTAAGCAAGATGCGGGATTGAAAAGGGTCGCGCCGAATGTCTTTTTTCTGATTTCGACAGTTATTACAATTCAGTGGAGTAAAGTGACATAAAACGTTATGGAGGGAGTAAAATTATTTTTATCGACGTATAAAGCTGCAAGTATCAATCATTGTCTACTTACTACATTTTCTCTATATATAAAAACGTGTACTGAAATAATATCACAGAATACTTTAATAGTACCACACATTAAAAGGTATCAGACATTTGATAGTGACGCTGACAAGCTTGAGAGTAAAACTGAACTGGACAGTCATTACATTTGAAGATATTTTTTTTTATCAGCCCTGTTTGTACAAACTGTCCCACTGCTGGGCGCGAGCCATCTTCTCATTGTGAGAAAGGTAAGGCCATAGTCTGCCACGCTGACTAAGTGCGGGTTGGTAGACATCACATATCTTCATGATCATTGAGAACTCTCAGACATGTAGGTTTCCTCACGATGTTTTTCTTCGCCGTTTGAAGTTGGCGGCAATCAACAACATTCACATAACTTCAAAAAGACAGAGGTGTGCGCCGTGGGATTCAAACCCAGGACCTACGGATCGCAAGTCAGACGGGCTCCCGACTAAGCTGCCGGAAACTACACTAGGCTGCCGGAAACTTCCGGGAAAAAAAGCTTATTGGCACGATAATTATAAACACTATATACGACTGTCCTAATCTCCCGTTTACTCTCAACTCTCTTTGGTAGGGAAGTGAGCAGCGCGAAAATGTAAACAGGTCACTCACATCGATACTGCCGCAGAAGTATAAAGGATATTAATAAACCTTGATAAATTAATTAAAAATATATTACCAACAGCTCGAATAGCAGTGGCAGGAGCTGAGTGTAAACGGGAAGTAAGAATTAATTTGACGTGTATATCAAATAGCTTCCGCGGATGATGTACGTACGTAGATTTTGACTTATAAATTCCATTGAGCTGTATGTAATTATTAGTATTACGTACGAAAGCAGACTCAGCAAGCAGACAGACTTATCTACTTTGTTACATTCAATTGCGGCGAGAGCGCCGCACCTCACTCAGTGGCTTACTAGTGAAGTGAGTGCTTTAGACGTTTTGCTGGTGAGAAAACACCAATAGGTGCAATTCTGCGCTGTAAGTATCAATCGTATCATATAATCATTTATAAACGGTGTAATTACTATTCCAGCGCTGTAACGCTGTTTTGCTGACATTACCAAAAAAAAGAGATTTTTTTGCTTTAGATAGCTCCTCTGGTACGTAAGTAAATACAGCTCATGCAGCTCAATGGTAAATTCGCGGTTACAATGCGAATGACACTGTTTTCAGTTCCATGAACATTCTCATTGCCTACAGCACCAAAACATTGATATTCAAATTACCGTCCAATTACGAGTCCGAATGTTCAAACCATTCCAATGAAGCCGTCGTCGTGCAAAATTGAATTTATCTAATAACGTCAAAAATACAAGAAGATCTATAGGTAGGTACAACGTCTATCAATAAATCAAACTTGTTAGCACAATGTAAGAAAGCAATCTTATGTTACGTAATTCGAAACTCAGGATGAGAAACACAATATTTCTACTTCCATTTCAAACCACTAAGTACAAAACAATTGAGTGCGAAACAATCAAGGAACTGCTGAGTGGCCGTTCATTTTCCTTTACAAAAGTATTCCTCATTTCTCCTAAAATAGCACCAAGATTTGAACTTTAAAAAGAAGGAATGACCTTTATTTAAATTTTATCGTCGAATCTCTTCCATTCGCCGTTTGAAATGAAAGAGGGTAGACAATAGTAATGTTCTCATTGAATGAGCGTGGTCCTTTATTAAACGCCGTCGCTGACTTTAGTAAATCTTATATTTTTAAGAATTCAGATTCTGAGACTCCTAAAAAGTCATATTCTGCTTATGTTCCATAATATTTAAATGATTATATTTTAAACTGTGGCATTGCAGATTTGTCAATATAGGATCACTTAGTTGTCTTAAACTTTTTTACCAAGTAATTAATCCATAGAAAGGCATAAATCTTATTTCTAGTTCTACACTCTATCAATCTGGTACCCACAGTATAAGGTTTACTTAGTTTGAACTAGATGGTACTATTGTTAAAATGTTCATCGATATGGATGTATTAAGTAGTATAGTTTCCGTCACGTAAAAAACCGCGGCATTGTTCGTAAGCGCGAACAAACCGAAGAACGAAACAAAGCGTTCTTTTTACTTGATGGGATAGTTCCCATACTTGATGATGTTACTAAACCTATACGCTAAAAGACTAAGCTAGTATGTTTTTACCTCTTTCAAAATTCATTATAACCACGAAATTGGAAATCAAAAGCTAGTAATAAAACAATAAAAATATTGTAATCACACCAAAATATCAAAATCGAATAGTCAAATAATCGAATATTCTCTATGAATAGTTATCAGTTTTATCCTGTAGCATTGAAAAATCCTCATTGTACAGACGACAAATGTGCGGTAAATGAACCTTTTAATAAAATTAAATGGTCCTCTTTAATCTCAAATATGTTAAAATGACAAACTATTATAAATAGCCAAGACTCAAACATCTAAACTCTTTCGTAGCAGCTCATTTGATGCTCAACCTTGGGTCCCGCCACAATAATCACATCACTACCTACAAACACTACATACATTTGTATCCTCGGGTTTGATTGTATTGAATCTTATTCAATCCGATAGTACCTCCCAATCTTCGGTTACGACTAATCCGACGGCACGAACAATAAGACGAAATATCTCCTCGCTAACACCGTACGTTATTGCCTCTAAATCTTTCACTCTGATACATTGAACAGGGCGGGACCCAGAATAGAACCCGAGTGGAGCCCTCAGGCAATTGCACTAGGCCTTTAGTGTTACTTTTAGCGATCGATGCCTCCTTTTCGGGTTTTTCGGTTCGCTTGTTCGGAACAAATATTTATCTTATTCCAGGGTATCCTCCGATACTCTTATTGCGGTGTTAACAAATAGCAGTTAGGGGCTGTTGGTTTTGTATACGTGTGGGATAAGAGGATTATTGTTTAATGGATTTTTGGGGGCATTAAATTTAATATTTTACATTTGTATTCGTGTTTTAATTATGTGCCCTATTGGAAAGGATTTTTGTTCTAATAAAATTAGTATCATTTAATTTATTTATCCTTTTGCTTTAGCCTCAAATTCTAATATAAAAAATATATCTTAGGTAGTACATTTTAGAAATAAGTACAAATGACTTGGTCAGACTTACCAAACCAGACTAGACTCGACGGTTTTCGGTCTTCATCACCAAACCTCCGTCACGAATATAATTGAAAGTATTCATTTTAACTGAACAAAAGAGTCTAAACTATATCGGCACACTATTAGCCATTAGCCACATGACAAAAAATGCGATTACATCATTTTGTTATTATGAAATACTAGTAAATATTATTTTTTATTAGATAAAAACCTTAGACCTTTTCATCAGTATTTAGAATAAACTTAGTGAAATGTAAAAAAGAAAGAAAAAATGTAAGACCTAAATTATACATCAAACAACCCTGAACTCAATTTTCTAACAAGGATTACTTTGTCCCGATCGTACCACCTTGATTTGATATTTACCCACATTTTACAATATCTGATCTGAAATTCATCTGTTCACCCGGCCGTGATACGTACCAGGTGTCCCGGCATTCGGCACCGCACTGCAAAAATAAATTCCTTCTCGACATTCATTCCAATCACGTACTTCCGAATTTGTCATATTGGATTTTCGAGGAGACCGCCCATCATACGTCCCCTCGAGCTGTCACTACGCGAAAATGAAAACATGCATCATGAAAAAAAAAACACTTTGAACCCACCCTTAACGTCCACAACATAAGAACCATATCATCTTCCTGACAAGCCACGAAAATACCTTAAAATATTTCAAATGAAATTTGGTTTCGCCAAATGAAAAGTTTGTCGACGTGATCGAAACTCGTTAAGCTTTGTGTTTCCTAAATTAGTGGTAACTTTTCAATAATGCTGAAAAAATGGGAAGCGTTATTTGCATTCTAAAAATGTTGGAAATAGATTTTTTTTTGCTCCACATAACTTGACAGCGATATGGCCGAACACAACATATAGTTTCAAAATAATTTGACATACTTTAGTGAAGTACAATAAAAAATAATCTTTGCTCTAATGTAAAAAACAAATAAATGGCCGGCCAAGTGCGAGTCCTGCCTCGCGCAATGTAAAGTTGCACATCGCATTAGCACATTAGTTGCACATCATAATTTTTGTGAAATTTTCATCTCTTACTTCTCTAGTAAGCTAGCAGTTATAGTTTTAATTTAAGGGAGAACACTTGACTCTAACAAAAATAGTCATTCTTAAAGTTAGTATTACGGAAACGGATACACACATTACATACATATATACATGCAAACATACATACACTCGAAAAACATAACCCTGCTTCCTACACAGTCGGTTAAAAAGAATACATAAAGTTGTATAATTCTCCATAAATAAAAACAAACATAAAAGGTCCTGATTATAATGCTGCGATATTATTGCGACCTCTATCAACAAAGTGGGTAGACACTTTAATCCAACCAAAATTAAGGGTATTCATAGCTAAAGCACAAACTATCTGTATGAAATAGTTGGGAATTAGGTTGTAATGGCGGCCAGACCGGCTATGATTTATGGTTCGTTGCGTATTTAAAAAAATATTTATATTTTTCATATTTCCACTTTTATTATACCCGGACCTCAAAATTGTGGAATAGGCTAGTTAAGTATGTTTGCTCGATACAATTTTATCTGGGGTGTCTTTAAGTCACGAGCAATATGGATATCAGATCTACAAAGATGTATAATATTATAGATGAATATTGTTTTCCAGCTTTTTAACGTACTCTTTATGATGCTAGGAATAAAAGATGCTTATTTAAATGTATTTAAACAAACAACTTTTGTTCGGAGATTTTTAGAAATTCACAATAAAAATCATCCATACAAATTGTCAAGGGTTGTTGGCGAGCGAACGGTGTTAACAGCCTATTGTCAATAAGTTGCAGTATTTGAGCAAATCTTGGCGTCGTGTCGCCTTTGTTCAAAGTATGACATGTGCATGGCTTTCTCGAGGTCTCAGGGTTGTTTTTTGAGAGTCATTTGTCAAGTAGAACAAAGTCACAGTAGGACAACTAGGAAATTTATAGTTTGGTAAATGTCCAGTATCATATATTTAACTCTGTGAATTTATTACTTCCGCGGTGTCAGTCGTAAGTTACAAATTGTAAAGGCAATATCTGTCAGCACAAAGGGTGGTAAAACCCATTGTAGCTCGTTGTCTTAGGACGCGCCACGTGCAGCCGGTTTTTTGTGATATAACCCTGTTGCGAAGAGAAAGCCAGAGCCATGCTGATTGATATGATAGGTATATTTATAATGATTGTCGGAGATAGAACATAATTATTGTATAGTATGTTTATATCGTCCGAGTAGCGAGGTAGGTCCTTATGTATAAGGCTAGATGCTACGTAATAAAGAGCTAGGTAAGGTGTGTACGCATGTTAGGGTATACATATAGACTAGGGAGATAAGTCTTGTTAGGACTTACTAGTTTTAGAGTAAGTTCTAGATAAGTGTTTGTAAGTGATAAGATAAGGTGCGTATAAGGTGATCATGTTCATATTATGTGTAAGAAATCATTGGCCGTTTCCACGCCGTGCTGCCATCTGTGGGGGTACGTTGGAGGCGGTAATGATTTGCTTATAAGGCCCCAGTCCGGGTTGGCCTAGGTAGTCGCCGATACATGTCCGCGCTATACGCACGCAATCAATATCTTCGTTAGTGTATTCAAGAAGGAGCGATAGTTCTTTCTTTCTTTCTTCTTTACAATATTCTTCGAGCCGGATCTCGGAGTGAAGTGAAGTGTCAGGAACATTCGTGAGAGAAATACCTACTGGACTGAAACAGCTAGTGGCCGTCTGCAGTGTATGTGAACATTGACGTCAAGGGCAAGCCAGCTATTATGGATCCGATTCCGATGGGCAATCCCGAGTGGGTTTCGGATGACGAGCGGGTGATGCGGACCGGAAGTCAAGATATCTCATGTCACGTGTCTTCGAGAAGCAGCGATAAGGACTGCTTACGAGAACGTGTTGGGTGTGAAGTCATACGTGATGCTGAAAAGGAGGCCGCTGAGAGACAGCTGCGAAGTGAAAGGTTATCCGAGAAAATAGCACTTTTAATTGCACAAGCGGAACAGGAAAAGCTTCAGACGGAAAGAGATTATGAGCAACAACTTGCTCAGGCACGACAAGAAGCCGCCAAGCAGCAACGACAACTAGAACAAAGACTGTTGCAAAAGAAACTAGAAATGGAAGCTGCACTAGCGAGAGACGATTACCGAAGAAGAATAACACTGACTGGACATAAGAGGATGAATACGACGCTTAAGCGTGCATCTCATATAGAATCTGTGTCTTGTTATCAGAACCAAGAGTCAGTGTTATGCAAATCGACAGTGTGTTGCGAAAGGTCTGCACCTGGCGTCGCGGTTGAACAAAGAACTGCGCACGCGTATCAAAGGTCGAGCGGGCCGCCGGCGCTTGTATCAAAACACGTGATGCAAGCGCCCGGACGTGTACCTGCGGCTGCCATGCGTCATTTCGAAGAAAGGGACGCAAGACTGGACCCATTCATGCGGGCGAACATTGCTGTGGCAGAGGGAAACAATGGACGCCTCCGTTCCAAGAACTGCAGCAAGCAGAGGGAAGCCACACCGCTACTGTTGGGACCAGTCAGCTGGGAGCGAGACACCAGCCGAGACGACCGTTGTGGGAAATTCGGTAAGCCAATTGTTTCTATGACCGATGTTGATATTATAACCTACGGGTCTATGGGTCACGAGTATGACGTGGGAAAGTTAGAAAGCCACGTGGTGATTTCCCTTTCTGATAAGCGAGTTAGTGGTATCACCAATGATACACGTGACATCTGCGTGATTAGTGACGCAGACATCGAGAGCGACATCAGTTGGCCTGACGCGGTCGGACGTCGACATAAGGTGAGCTGCCCAGATATACAGGTTAAGACTAAGCCACCAGACGGAGTCATCGAGTCTACGAGAAAGAGCAATAGGATGATGACAGCGCTCTCTGACCAGCGAGTGAGTGGTGTCATAGAGGAAGCTCATGAAATCTGTGTGAGCACTACCACAGAGTTCGAGACCTACGTCAGTTGGCGAAATACACCTGAAAATCACGGTAAAAAGGTAAGTACCCTCTCTGATAAGCGAGTGAGTGGTTTAACCGAGAATGGTCGTGATAATATCTGTGCGATCAGTGGCACAGATATCAACAGCAACGGCTATCAATCTAGCACAGCTGGACAACAGGGTTCAAAGGTGAGTATCCTCTCTGATGAGCGAGTGAGGCGTATCATCGAGAGCGACCGTGAAATCTGCGTGATAAGCGACGCAGATATTGAAAGCGACATCAAATTGCCCAACGCGGTTGGACATCAATTTGAGGTGAGTTGCTTAGGTAAGCAACCTAAAACGGAACCACCGGACAGACACAGCTACAAACAATTTACAAAGGGTAACAAGAAACGTACCGCTCTTGATAAAGGTAAATATCCAATTGGAATTTATTTGGACAAGGTGCTGTGGTCTGCGGATATAGACATCGCGACAAGGTCGAGTCTTGCTCCGGGCAACGAGTTCATTCTACGGGGCTGCAATGGTATTGGCGCGCTGGTCGATACAACGGTACAGTACCCGGTAAGTAATAAACTCGATAAAATATCGAGTAAAATCGCATTGAAGGATAAGGCAGGCACACCAATTGGGAGTGTGCATCGCAACTCAATCCGTAAGCGCAAGCTACAAGAGAGCATGGCGGAGATGACCGATCGGGTTGCTCTACAGTCAGGTAAGCAACAAAGAAGGACATCTTCGGAACCGGTAAGGCAAGGTATAGGCATAGATTGTCTTACAATCAATCTTGCTATACACGTGCCTCAAGACGGAGTGACAATGCTGCATGATCGACTCGCTTTACACGTAAGTAAGACTTCAATAAGAACGTCTTCAGAAAGGGTGCAGTCGCGTATAGGCAATGATCGTCTTACAAACGATCCCGCTATCTGCGAGCTGCAACAAGTAACGACGGAGATTGCAGAGCCGGTCATTAGTCAGAACGGTAAAAGTATAACAGGACCTTCTATAGAAAAGATACGATGGAGTCTAGGTAGAGACCGTTTTGCGCACGATCTCGCTATTAAGCGGCTTCAACGAGACATCGCGATAGGAACGGCATGTTTCGCAGGTATCGACGAGTTTATGAGGGTACACAGCATCGACAACAATAGATGTAAGCTTAATAACGGTATTGACTTTTACTGGGTTGAAAGGGAAAACACTATTGTGAGTCAGATGTTTTTAGAATTCCCCGTAGTAAATTCGCTTTCAGTGACTGACACTTGGTCAGTTCACAATGGAATGGGCTCAGATAGATTCACTCTAGGTTTAATCAATTCTGAGCAGAGGTCAACTAGAAACAGCTGGCGCCGAGTTCCATCAGCGGAAACTTCGGCTGGTAATGCGACCAGTTTAAACTGGCCCAGCAATTGTAGAGAATGGTTATCTGGCTCCTTTCTTCTTTGTTATCCGCAGAAATGGAGGAAGGCGTGCAACTACACCAAGGTGGCTACAGAGGAACTCAATCAAGTCCAGCGAGCACCTAGAATGTGTACACTTGGCCCGCCAGAACAAGATAAGCCATACTGCTCTACAATTTGGTGCACCTTGACGCCGCCGCCGCCGCGGTCGTGCAACGATAAAAAAAAGGGATGCTAAGAAGACAGACTGCATTCTAATGCCTATTGTCGGGGACACGGGTGCGATCGGAAGTGCGCCACGTAGGATGGCATATGACGTCATCAACGTAACCGAAGGAGAGGCCGAGCACAATGAACGAGTCTACGCTTCGAGCGTAGCTACCCCTCTGCTGCGAAAGGAGTCTCGCCGATTTACGGACTCTCTACGAGTACGCGTATTTACCGTGTTCGATGCGTGCTGCGACAATTTGACGCACGATCGCGAAGAGGACACACGCTACGATGAAGATGGTCTGTTGAAAAGTGAGCAGACTAAGAGCTTTGAGCATGACCTACGAAGTCTACGAGAGGTCATGGCTACATCAGAGAACTACGTGCTACATCCTTGCATGTCATCACGCGACAGCAACGAGCTACGACACGGGAGGAAGTTACGAGCCTCCGGAGCTACGTTCACGTCCGATGAGCATCAACGATGAGAAGAGCTACGAGTTCCTGGACCCGTGCTTGACAACGTCAAGCGACAGAAAAAAGAGCCACAAGCCGACGATGGAGTGATCGGCAGCGAGAGGCATCCTGCACCTACGGATGGCCATTACTCGCAAACGGGGAAATCCGCACACCCGTTCGCTACAGCAACCCCACGCTACAAACGGGGTGATGCTGAATTCAGTGGCAAAGAAAAGTTTTGGTCGACGTGCTTATGTTCGATGGACGTCACCAGTGATAGCGATGAGCTTGTGCCAACACCGTTCCTGGACCACTACGTCAGAGAGCACTACGTACGCACGCCGGGGCACTGTTGACAGCGACGCGCGCCGCCAGAGGAAGTCCGATGTTCTGCACTACGTGGTCTGCAGGTGCTGGACGAGAGAGCGTCGCGTGACTCTGCAACGACGAACAAGTGAACCCGAGGCAGCAAAATGTGCGAGTGAATAGTGACATTGGACAATGTGAAACTGACTGTAGTGATTATGTGAACCGAGTGTAGATTAAGTATATATCGTAATTGTAGTGATAATTATGTAGGTATACTTAGTTACCAAGCGGTGTACCACGGATGATTCCGTGCAGGCAATGTATCGGTAGTCATGTACTGTAGATAAGAGGGCAGGTAAACATTGTTGAGCTTCCAAGTCATAGTGGTGTAATCGGTTGAACCCTTTTACAGGAGGGAAAGATGTTGGCGAGCGAACGGTGTTAACAGCCTATTGTCAATAAGTTGCAGTATTTGAGCAAATCTTGGCGTCGTGTCGCCTTTGTTCAAAGTATGACATGTGCATGGCTTTCTCGAGGTCTCAGGGTTGTTTTTTGAGAGTCATTTGTCAAGTAGAACAAAGTCACAGTAGGACAACTAGGAAATTTATAGTTTGGTAAATGTCCAGTATCATATATTTAACTCTGTGAATTTATTACTTCCGCGGTGTCAGTCGTAAGTTACAAATTGTAAAGGCAATATCTGTCAGCACAAAGGGTGGTAAAACCCATTGTAGCTCGTTGTCTTAGGACGCGCCACGTGCAGCCGGTTTTTTGTGATATAACCCTGTTGCGAAGAGAAAGCCAGAGCCATGCTGATTGATATGATAGGTATATTTATAATGATTGTCGGAGATAGAACATAATTATTGTATAGTATGTTTATATCGTCCGAGTAGCGAGGTAGGTCCTTATGTATAAGGCTAGATGCTACGTAATAAAGAGCTAGGTAAGGTGTGTACGCATGTTAGGGTATACATATAGACTAGGGAGATAAGTCTTGTTAGGACTTACTAGTTTTAGAGTAAGTTCTAGATAAGTGTTTGTAAGTGATAAGATAAGGTGCGTATAAGGTGATCATGTTCATATTATGTGTAAGAAATCATTGGCCGTTTCCACGCCGTGCTGCCATCTGTGGGGGTACGTTGGAGGCGGTAATGATTTGCTTATAAGGCCCCAGTCCGGGTTGGCCTAGGTAGTCGCCGATACATGTCCGCGCTATACGCACGCCATCAATATCTTCGTTAGTGTATTTAGGATAAGTAATTAACTTCCGTGTTTGTGTAAGTTAGGTGAATAAATGACCTTTAATAGTGTTAGTAAGTGTTTCTCTGAGTTCGAACTTTAGCTTGCTCCGATACCAACAGAACCCGTCGCGCCTGCATACGTACATGCCGCTGTCGTGGAGCGATAGTTCTTTCTTTCTTTCTTCTTCTACAATAAGGGTCAACGAACTTAATGCGTAGTTTTTGATTTAAAAAAAGTCCCAAAACAAAAGTTATTTTTGTAAATATATTGAAGGGTTGCTTCAATATATTTACAAAAATAACTTTTGTGGATGATAATTGATTATCAGTATCACTGTATAAAAAATAATAAAAGCCGTTATTACAAATAAAAATAAATTATTGCTAAAATTATGTCATTTATTGTTATGGAATATAAATAATTCTTCTTAAAAATATAGAATACAATTTTAAAATGTATTTTTTACGCTATTCGATATATTGTAGCAGCCCTAATCAAGTGAAAATCAAAATGCGGAAAATGGCGTAGGGACTCTAACGGAGGGTTAAATTCGTGTTATCGATTTGTTTTTATGACTTTTGCTGACGTTTCGAATTTATAACCGAGATACTGGAGGTCGATACCATTTACCAATCGTTAACACTGTATGTTGCTGTGGAAATATGGTAAGACGGAGGAAAAAGCTATTGAAAACACGCAAAGCCGATTAGCGTCTTTGTGAAAGTAAAATATGTGTACATACAGCTTTAATAAAATTAATACCTTTTCTCTGCAAGACATTTAAGTTCTAGCTGTGCCTATCAATTTTACCAGCGTTGTGATGAAAATTGTTGCTGACATACATAGATACATATAATCACGCCTTTTTCCCATGGGGGTAGGCAGAGATATAGTATCTCCATTTGCTACGATCCTGGCTCACGTCTTTCGCTTCTTCCAATATCTTCAACGTTTTCATATATGCTCGTCGGTTTCGGGTACTTTTGACCTGACCTTTCTCCAAAACGTATTCGATAGGTTTGCCTTCATCGTCCCTTATCAACTTGCTCATTGACACTCGCCAAATAAAGTTTCATCAACCTTCCTTCATCCATAATCCCAACATGCCCGAACCATCTAAGCATCCCTTTCTCTATGTATGTAACTAAATCTTCTAACACACCGCAATGTTCTCTTATCACACTGTTCCTCAATTTCTCCACCAAAGTAACTCCAGCTATGCTTCTTAGACTTCTCATCTCCACAGCATTATTCTTACTTTTATGCTTCTGCCAAACCCAACATTCACTAACATACATAAGTGTTGAGACCAAAACCCCACACGTTGCTGACGATGATAATAAAACGTACTCTATATCCCTCTCCAGCTAGGTCTATACGAATTTTATGATGTATCTTAGTAATCAGTTTTTTTTTAATAAAGTAATACGTTTGGGCTTGGATGCCAACTCGCCTGATATTAAGTGACGTTGCGGTCTACGATGGAGCGCGCTTACCTAGAAGAAACCAATACACTCGCGATTTAAAGACACCCAGATTATATAAATTGGAAAATACCCACTCAGACAGCGTATTCCACAATCTAGCAGTCCGCACGACGAAAGTGGAAGTGAAGTGATCAGTTGAGCCGTTTGACATCATTCTAAAAAACGTTACTCAACTTAGACTAACGCTCAACATATTTTGTCAACTTCTCGCTGACACTTAATGACACGTGCGGAAATAATACATACAATTTGAAACGTTGATCAACATTGAATAACGTTTTTCGGTAAGTTCAAAATAGTTAACAAATAGAGATACAGAGTTACTTTCGTAGCGGTCGTAGCATTGTAGCGTTTTCGTAGCAACAGCGTAAATTGAGCATATTTCTAAAAATAAGTTTCAGGGTTTTAGTTATTGGGATTGTTTTATTGTATAAGTGGCTAGGGTTCTAATTTACTATTTATAAATTCTTTTAAAATTGTAACCCATGGTTAGTGAAATAGGAAAACTAAGTGAAATCCGGAATTTAGTGGAACTACACAAGTGACAATTTAAAATGTTCGTTATCGCAAACGCAAAAAAAGCTTTAATTTCACTACTACCCTCTCATTATTACGCATTTTTTCGCATGCTCACCCCTGATGAATTCCTACTGTGGAGGGGAGATATATAGAAGATAAAGGGGACATTATCGAAATACCGATGTCCTCGTATTAAAGCGGGAAAACTGAGAGTTAAATAGCGATTTATTATGGTAGGGTACGATTCCGTGTTCAGACGCAGGGTTATTCGCGTCTATGTTAGATTTTCTCTGAATAAATTCAGTTGGATGTTGATACGTTTGAAGCTGTAACAGTCTCGGATAGTTTGTTGGTGAGTTTAGTTAGATACATATATTTTAGGTATTTTTAACTACCGACGCAAAAAGAGGGGTGTTATAAGTTTGACGTGCGTATCTATGTGTCTGTCTGTGGCATCATAGCTCTCAAACAAATGCACCGTTTTGATCAAGTTAAATGATGAGTAAGTAGCACTTTGTAATTCATAATAATCGTTGATTTATAAACTAGCTGCGCCCTGCGATTTCACCCACGTTGTTATGAAAAACTGTTATTTTTTTATTTATTTAGGCACACAAAACAGAATACAATTGGAATATTAACAATAGAAATACGATAAAACATACGAACTAGATTGTATTCCTACACATGTGTACACAGCAACAACAAAATAAATGCAGTACTTCTTAAATTACATTAGAGTGTATACGTATAAATATGTACATAACAAAAAGAAAATATAAAGTTACAATAAGATAGAAAAACAAAATCGCTTGATATCGCTTGCAGGCGATATCAGCACCATTACTTCTCCAGAATTGCCAGTAAGTATATCACGTTTAAATTTCAATAATTTACTATTAAATATATCTATTGTTATGATTATGACACGAATAAGTAGCCTATGCCCATCTCCATGTCCACAGCTATCTCTGTTCTAAATTTCATAACGATTGATTCAGCCCTTTGATCGTGAAAAGGTAACAAACTTTTTACGCTTTTATAATATTAGTCATTATTATTATGAAATTATAAGAAATGTCTTTCAGAACACGTTTATTTTATTTTAATAACAATTTGCTTAAATATACTTAATGTTGGCACAAATTTTATTTTTACTAGACTAGACATAGAGTAATAACTGCACTAAGACTTAATACTAACTTTGATCATCAAATTTGCAAGCACCTGTGCTGTGCTACAAACATAACACAGTTGTAGTTAGACATAATAAAAAGCTATTAAGAAACTACCGTAATTAACCATGCTATGACAGAATTAATACCTTATTTTATGGAGTTCGCATTATTGAGCGCATCATTACTTTATGCTGTTTGCCATTATCCAGAAGTTTACTACAAGTTTCTTCATTCATTAGGGAGAGTAGTCATAACTGATGAGGCATCACGACCTGCACGGAAGTTACGATGACATTAAATAAACATATTACGTACCGCAGATTCCTCATAAAAACATACGCATCGGTTATATTATGGTTATTACTACGTTATGTACGCTATATGGATGTTGGGGTCAGAATTTGATAGTTATATGTTTTTGAAGTAGTAAAGCCTGGTAAACGTTTTCATTTTCCAGTGACCAATTTTGGTTCAACACTGGGCAGTTTAAGAATCCAGAAAAAAAAATTCGTTCCAGAAATTTCGTTGACTATATTTTATAAGTAATGTGTAATTCGAGAGTTTTAACATTCGACAGGATTTTAAAGCCACAACTTTCCACAATAGTTTTTTTTTTATACAAGATAGATCTGCGATTGACCACCAACTCCTGATGTTAAGCGACGGTATGGCCAAGGATGGATAGTCAATCTAGAAGATATCTGTTCACCCAATCAATCTATCAATTCTATACTAAATTAACTACAAAAGCAACGTTATCTGTTGAGTGCTGAAATTAATATGCTGTCTTTTTCACAGAACAAAGACAATAACAAGAACAACTAATATCCAGATTCATATCAGATATTTTACGCACCATTTAAAAACCTATCCATAGAATCAAATCAAAAACTTTGAAGTAGACGCGTGCTACCACTGTGCAATGAGTGAGACAGTCTTCATCTCAAAATTGACAAACTAGTATGAATATGAATTTATATTCATATATATATTTATATATAATTATATTACCTAAAAGGACATCTCAGGTGGGTGACCGCGTCAGTGAAATGAACAAGTAACCCCTACTTCAGATGATACTAATGTTTATAGTTTTCCGTTGTTGTTTTATAATACAACGACAATCAGTAAGCTATGTTATAGACACTTAAGCAATCTAAAATCTTTAATATTAGGGCTGGCACCTTTGTCTACACAGAGAAAGAGAAGAATAAGTAAAATAAACATCAACCTAAAACACAAAACTTTCTAAAATATTCACAAGATGTTGGAAATAAATATTATTTTCGTGTAACACAGCAAACAGTAGATTTCAGTTGGAAGTATAAATCCCTCGAGGTGCGTAGGAAGATAAATTTCCAACACTGGGTATGAAAATCCTAGAAATACACTGGTATCGTACATCGTACCTACTTTAGCAATATTTTGACTGGGCATGAGAACTCTATCACATTGGTATTTAATAGTGTTTTTTTTAATGAAAAGAGCAGCAAGCAGACGGCTCGCCTGATGGTAGGCGATAACCGTCGGCTATAGACAACTGCAACATAAGTGGCGTCGCTGTTGCTTTACTAGACCGGAGAAGTGTTTGTAGACACTCTTTTTAAAACGGTGTTAGTTGAAGCTCGGCGGTAAAACCTTCCGAGGAAGGATATTCCAAATGTTGCTTGTCCGCGGGAGGGAGGAGCGGGAGGAGTGGTCCCGGTGAGTCAGCCCACTGCCGTGTCCACGAGTCATTTAATATGCTCTTTCTATAATAACATTTTACTGTTGTTATTAGCGTAGGAAAAACCAGAATCAATAAGTATTCAAATTAAGTACTTATCCATTGTCATAATAGCAGAGTGTACTAATAGTAAAATAACAAAATATTCAATCTGCAAACACATAATAGCAACTCTTGCTACGACGCAATAAAATTCAAGTCAGCTTGCACAGACAAGCACATTTAGAGTGCATCTCGTCCTATCGTGAAACTCATAACTCTACTGGCACGCGTCAAATTATTAAATTGTCTGGTCGCAGCGACAGGATGATATATAATGTTTTTTTTTGGTAATTGTTTAATTTCAATGAATTTGTATGCATATTGTGGTATCTACACAAATTTATTATTAACTTTGTCTATCAGGAAGACCTGTTCAAAACGATATTTTATTATTTATTTAACACTTTATTGCACACAAGTACAAAGTGACAAGTACAATAGGAGGACTTAATGCTAATGCTTAATGAAGTCATAGAATAAGATTTTTTCACTACACTCAATGTTATTTATTTTGTCACTATATTGTGCATTGTTATTCTGACGGTGCAATATTTGAAAAAGAACAGCAGAAGCATTTAAATACGCTGAAGGATATATTATTCAATAATTTATCACGACTCAAAATTATATAATATTTGAAGGAAACAAAAACTATTAATTTAAGTTAATAATAGTATTATATTATTTCAATTGGGTTTAAGCGTTACTTTTGAATTATTTCACCCATACAAAATAATTGGTTTAGGTATATTTTTATTTGTATCTCATTCTAAATAAAACAAACAATTTATATTTTCAAACTCCCATATTATGCAATGTACTCGTACACAAATATTTTTCAAACAATGTGCCGTGTGAAACGTGTAACAATATTTTTATTTATAAAATAGGTATTGCAAAGCTTTGATGTTTCTGTGTCTCTCTTTTGCTGTGTTTATTGATATCTATAATTTAATACGAGCTGTGCCTCAGGATTGCTCAGGATCCCACACGTTTAGTGATAGAAAACGGCGATGATGATGAAAATGGTTGATTGTGAAAAGTTTTCAAACATACAGATAGACAAAGAGATTAGTTATATTGAGATTAGAAAGAGTTACTTTTTATTATCTGTGCTCTACGGTTTCACCTGCGTAGAGACGAAAATGATGATGATGATCACAAAATGTAGCTAATGTCAGTGGCCAAGTTCTCAACAGCTGTATATGTACCAAATTTCATAACAATCGGTGGAGCCGTTTAGCTGTCAAAAGGTACATTCAGACAGAGAAATAGTTTCTTTGGAAAAATAGTTTCTATTGTTTCTTTTGAAAATACCTGATTTCTAATCTGTAATTTCTTTCATAATAATACAAATCCCTAGTTTAGCAAATTTATATTTATAGTTTAGTATTTATAGTTATATTAATAGCAAATGGTAAAAACGCATAAATTCTAAAAGGTTCACCGACCCATCGTCAATACTATGCTTTTACAGCTCAAAGTTCTTAAGGGCCTGAGTAGGTATTGTTAAGGGCCCACCTAGACGCGCTTTGAGAGCACTTGAAGGGCCTGCCCTGTCGCCCTTCGCCATTATAAATGTTTGCTGCGTCATTTAGAAGGACATTAAGTCTTCGCCGTTTAGTTTAATCTTATTTGTAACAAATTTAAGACACGTTTCAGTACATAGACAATAAATTTTATTTCAGTCCACGCATAAATTTCTTAGAAAAAATATAAGGAGTGCGGAACTTTGATTGCGAGATGTGTCAAGTACTAGAGTGACGAATGGGAGTCGAGCATTTTGAAATTGGAATTCTCAAGGCGAAAAGATTGGACGAATAAGAGCGGAGAAGAAAATATTTTTCAAACGCCTTTTTATAAGGAAATTAATTTAAGGCACTTAAGAGGATTTTAATTAGATATTTTGAGGTCTAATAAAATTTGTTTTTAAAGTTTCACTCAAAACGAGTACAATAACACAGAAGACATTATTAGTATCAAATATGCTTTAAAACAAAGATGTAATAGGGCGAATTCTGTGCTTTAAAAATATAATTTGTCAACACAACTCAAGTATTTTTGATTTTGATCCGAATCAAACAAATTCATAGCAATCGTAACTCCCGAAGTTTCGACTTCCAAAAGTGTCAGTCATCCCCTTTAGCAATCGTCGAGTTAACTAATTAAAAACTGAAAGCAATAGGCATCGCGACCCCTGCACAAGCATCTCCCGATTTGATTATAACGAGGAATGTGATGGGAAAATTTTAAGTTATTAGTCCGAGGCTTGGAACGGCGACGGACGGCGATACTGATATCGGGTCACTAGATTTTTCAGCTGAACAAGCAAAGCTGCCTATTAAAACGGGTCTATGAAGTCTATATTTTAGTATGATATAAAACATAGTTCGCTAGATTTACTAAATTAACTGTTTTTGTGAAGTCGAGATGTCAGATGGTACATACAAATTAGCGAGTAGAAAATTTTAAAGTACATTTTACAAAATAGAAGCTCCATATGTAGTTTGGAAAGCCATCTATTATTTCAGCACCAGCCATTCATTACTATTCGTAATAAAAAACAAAGTATAAAATGTTACAATACAGACAAAACCAACGGTACTATCTACAGTTTCTTTAAGTCTTTTGTTTTTAAACCTTCGTGTTTTAAAACCTGTTTTTCGCTCTTGTTTCAAAAATCTGTAATAAATTGAAATAAATTAAAATAACCACACATAACACATAAATCTCGCAATTTTTATCTATTATGCATATTCAAGTCCTTGAAACAATATTTATACCACCGCTTCGTAACAGTGATTGAACTGGTGCGCCATAAAATAATAAATTTAAAAAATATATATAAGAGTCTGTAGTTCAACCATCGTCCGTCTTGCTCGCTTCTTTTTATCTTTTATATCGCTCGTTTAAGCTAAAAAAATATTATACATTTAAAAATTAAAACATACACGAAGTTAAGCTTGTAAAAATGTTGAATAATGGAAGTACAAACAAACACAAAGCATCAGTATGATGTAATAAGTTGTAAAATTTTCGTTCGATCGTACCCTCCCGGAGCGGACGAACTTTCATGTCGGGCGAGTAACGAACCTTGGACACTAACTAGGTACAGGCGGCGATAGAAGTTGTTGGACACTCGAGTCAGCTACAAAATTTGTTTCCATTTAATATTGTACCAGTAATTATAGTTTAAAAAACTAAAAAATTCGACTTCTAATGCGCATTTTTTTACAAATTAAACTACTTAACCGACTTTAATGAAATTTCTATGGGACCACCATTGTTGGATTAATTTTAACTTACGAATAAATTAATTTTAATGTAAATAGTTGAAGTATCAGTTTTTTTAAAGTAAGTAGGTAAGTATGTTAATTTCAGTTTGATTTTTAATTAATATATTGAAAAAGATTAGCTACAAAATTCATGGTGAAAGAGTATAATGCTAATTTACACGAGGTACGACAACGTGGAAGCAACGAGCTATGGAGAGGGCTATGCTCGGAGTCTCTCTGCCCGATCGAATCAGAAATGAAGAGACGTACGAAAGACACCGAAATCGACATAGCACAGCTGACTAGCAAGTTGAAGTGGTAGTGGGCAGGACAGATAGCACGTAGAACTGATGGCCAATGGGGCCGAAAAGTTTTCGAATGGAGATCGCGCACCGGCAAGCGCAGCGTAGGGCCAGCCACGAGACGGACACTGGACAGAATCTGTCCAGTGTCCTCTTATGACTATGAATGACCTCTTATAAGTGGCGGGAAGACGCCGGCTGCAAGCCGCTTCCAATGGGAAATACATGGGGAGGCCTATGTCGAGCAGTGAACTTCTTATGGTGATGATTATGACACGACGTATTATGGACAAACAGTCCATAGTACCTCATATTGAATAATACATATACATATAACAATATAATTGTGTATATTAAACACAAGACCATAACAAAAACATTTTTAAACTAGAATTTTACTATCAGAGTTAAATCTGTGAGTGTTTACCTTAATATCATAAAATACTTTTGTATAAAGACTTTAAAATAAAAACTATGAAAAATATGTTCTATTCAGTACCTTTCATCCGATTTTCCAAACGGAAATAAAAGTAGCCAAATGCAATTCCCTTCTATCCGCGCCTGTACCTAAAACAGCTAAAACTTCTCAATGGTCATTTGCTTAGTGAAACTTGAAACAAAGTTAGTGACGAACATCGGCATCTGAATAACAAGAATACCGAGGGAATAACAAGAATATTGGAGGGCTGTGCGCCAAAACTATCGGACGATGCGAATTTGGTACGTGATCTCGTACAAATTGATGTCAAACTTTACTTGTGCTTATGTTAATAGATATCATCATCATCATCATCTCAGCCATAAGAAGTTCACTGCTGGACATAGGCCTCCCCCATGGATTTCCAAAAAGACCGATTGGAAGCGGCTTGCATCCAGCGTCTTCCCGCCACTTGTATGAGGTCATCTGTCCATCTCGTGGCTGGTCTTCCTACGCTGCGCTTGCCGGTACGTGGTCTCCACTCGAGAACCTTTCGGCCCCGGCGGCCATCAGTTCTACGTGCTATGTGCCCTGCCCACTGCCACTTCAACTTGCTAATCCGCTGTGCTATATCGGTGACTCCTGTACGTCTACGTATCTCTTCATTTCTGATTCGATCTCGTAGAGAGACTCCGAGCATAGCCCTCTCCATAGCTCGTTGCGCGACCTTGAGCTTCCTTAAAAGGCCCATAGTTAGGGACCACGTTTCAGTGCCGTATGTATCACTGGTAACACACACTGGTTGTAAACTTTCGAATTAAGATATACGAGTTAATAGATATACGAGTATATAAATATATATTTTTTGTTTAACTCATAAATATTTCAATTTATTCCTAAATAATGTAAAATCAAAATGCTGGTGCGTAACTGGCCCAACGCATAAGCATTGCCATTCAACGTAGCAATGCAGCATGCTGAGTACGCTGCCAACTGGTAGTGGGCTTGAGCAATTGGATTTTCTTTAGACCTTTATCGGTCTGGGTTATCAATTTGCTTACTAGTTTAGTTAGTATGTATAGATTGTATATTGTTTTGTTGTAGTAATAAAGGCACTTGCATGTAAGTTAGTTTTCTAAAGATGGATCCAGAGTTCAAAAGCATGCGCCACAATTGGCATGACACACACGCCACACGCTTTATGGACACTGGAACAGGTTGCGGTAGAATGGTCACGATGAGCTTTCGTCGCGTAGGTACGTAAATGTTCCTAGTGAGCATAATGAAAACGCATTACAAAACATACAAAGCGATGCATCCAGCGCATGCCACGCAATGTCTGAAAACTACCTTCATAATAGTGTATTTAATATGTCTAGAAAAATATTTTCAACACATAATTGTAATTATAAAAGATGATCTAATATAGATCACCTTTAAAGAAAACATTGATTCTTAGTTACACAAATTTTATCTAGCTGTACACACTCGCTGGGCATATAAAAAAAATATTGCGCATTTTGCGATTATTGTAAAATATCCATCAAGTACGAGTATATATCCCACATGTCTTGACTGCACGATAGAATATCCAATATTATAGATGGGTGGATAAAATTAAAACACTAATATATGAGTCACAGTGCCAGACATCCCAACATCCTGTGGTCACGACACCACCGCTGGGATGCAGAGTAGACTAGGATGGGAGGGCAAACTTTTGCATGCGGATTGTAGAGCCTAACGAACCGCGGGCTGGCTGCTACAAAGTTTGCGGCCTGTTTTAATGGATATTGTTGTGAGCGATGGAGGATTAAACTTCTAGCGTACATAGGCAACTAACGTTCGTCCTGACATAGCTAAGTGCTTGATTAATAGATACTTAGTTAAATAATAATCCTCTTAATCACGCTTACATATTCGTTTATTACTGACGTGGTACTTGAAAAATCTCATTATCGTGTGTCATAAAACCAAGCCTCGAGAGTAATTTATTCATGTCGCCGCTGGATTTATGCATCTGCCCGTTAGTTAAACGGCTAAGGGAAGTTGGACGCTTAGCTCGTACGTTGGACAAGTGTTGAAACGTTGAACTTAACGTGAGACGGTTATGTTTAGACCTTTTGTTGAACTAACTATAGCTAGCATTTGGTTGGATGCCTAGATCATTATTATGCCCGTTTCTTTTATAGGTTTGCAGTATTAAAATGTTGGCTATTGAAAGCTAATTCATTGGAAATAAAATTGTCTTTATAAAATGTCTTGTTTGTTTCAAAAATTAAGTTAATCTACCACTTTTCCTGTCACTGAATGTTTCCTTGTTTATCATTTAAAAAACTGCTGAATGTTTTAAATAAAAACTACGGATCACTCACGTCTGTTTTACGCCGAAAAATCCGACTACAGTTTCGGCGCAACTGCATTCGGCGGTCTTTTCGGCGTAAAACAGACGTGAGTGACCCGTAGTTGTTATTTAAAATGTATGAAAACCACGTTAGTTTCCATAGTAAAACGCTGAATGTTGTCTATCATTTTTATGTGGAGATTTAAAAGTTTTCTTACGTGTCTTAAAAAACACCACAACCGTTCAACTGACAGACGAACTCATCTTTAAACAGGAAGGTATAATTATGAACCCTTTATGGTGGTGGCATCTGCCCAAAGCGTCACTAATGTCACAATGTTACAAGTAGCAGTCAATTTCTTTTCATTCATAGAAATATTTTTTCTCGTCTCTCACAAAAACATAACACTTACTAGATTGTCTTATTTGGTCACGTTGTTAGTTGATAACTAAGTTGTTATTTCAATTTGCTTACCTGAAACAAAAGATTAATAAATTTAAACATAGTTGTATCAAACTTTTTTCCATAGTATTCCATATAATTATGCATTATTTAAATCTCCTATTTGCGCGCAACAATATATTTATCTTAATACGGGTTTACTAATAAAATCATTGTTGTATTAATTATCTATAAAAGATTTTGTACTTTTATTTGTTGAAAATTGGCACGAAAGTTGAGAAAAATAGACAAAATATGATATGTAGCAGGTGAATCTTTGCATTATTTAGGATAAACAACAATTAATAACATACACCGTCTTAACATAAAAAAAAGATAGCAAGATTTCATCCAATTTATTATTCCACCACAAATTGCAAATGAGCAAGCACATTAAAACAGTCCAAAACTCGAAATTGCCTAAGATTTCACGGTCAAAACAAATTTCATTCACCGTCCTTTTGACTCTAAAGAAGACGACCGACGGTAGAAATTAGACTTGCCATTCATACCCTTAAAATGCGATCCAGAATTGTTCCCCAGGGAAATTATGGACTTAGCACCTGACAACGTTCAAATTTTAATGCTACCATCCGCACCCGCTCGCCCCTTTTAGTCTCGAATAAATTAACGCGTTTTTGTTACTTTGCTGTTTGTAATTGTGCAGGCGCTTTGCATTCTGGCCGGATGTGTGACATGTGTTTACAAAGTAGGGCGTAGCAGAAAGCTTTCACGACTCTGACACAAAACAAAGCATATTGCAGAGGCAATGTAAAAATGCGCAATTCTATCTAGATTTTGTTTGAAATCAGCCTTTTGTATATACAAATATGAGTGTATAAAGTATCTCACAGCTGGGTATGGGCCATCTTCTCATATTGTGAGAAGAGTAAAACCATAGCTTACCACGCTGACAAAGTTCGGATTGGATGATTTCACACTAAAACTCTCAGATATGTAGGTTTCCTCGCGATGTTTGTTTTGAAATTGGCGACAACTAATAACACACACATAACTGATCAGATGACATCACAAAGCGCATCGAAATGGATGGTGTGAACAAGAGTAACATATAATACCTTAGAACATATAATAATACATAGAACATATATAATAAAACCTTAGAACATATAATAATACTACCCTATACCCAGCAGTGGGTGGATTCAGGCTAAATATATAGATAGACATGACTTCGAACACATAGAGGGGCACGATTTGAAATTTTAACCAAAACTGACTTTCATCGTAGTCAGTCGCTCTCTTACCTAGACTGACGCAAACTTAGAAACAGGAACTAAAACTTTAGAAACAGGATGGAAATTCATAGGTATATAAAATGGGTACCTACCTAATTTCCGTATAAGCTGCTGCTGCCTTCTTTGTTTCCTAACAAGAGATACAACATTAGTCCTTTCAAGCTCAGAGTGAGTAGGTATATTCTAAGTCAGCGTGCTTCATCAATACCAAGAGAACGTGATCAACTTATGAAGCTCTGTATTTTTACTCTACAAAAACAGTAGAGAAATTTTTGTAGCAACATACATACTAGATCTACAGGTACAAAACAGCAGGTAGTGATAAACTTAAGTAAGAAGTTGCAATTTAGTCGAGTATTTATTATCAGTGTATGTATCCACATCAAGCAGTAGGTATCACAGTGGACGTGGCTTGTCGGACGTGCTGCAATTTGCAATGGCTGCCGCGAGCCAGTTGTTCCGGCGACACTAGATAAGGGAACGACTGGATGTACCTACCTACGTTACATGTTGCTTATAAGTACGGAATTAAAATGTTAAGGGTCATTTTAAATTTATGATACCAATAAATTATCCCTAGTAATCTTACAGTCTTGCCCTTTAACCCTTTCCCTCCTATCTAAACCTCTAACTACCACAGTCAAATGTGGCATCAAACCGCCTCATGTCTATGTCATGGTATTTGATGATCTGCCTACCCCGTAAGTGAAAAGAAACGTGATTTTATGTATGTATTGACACCTATATTTTTTTCTGTTTTTGATTATTTTTGTTAGTTGTTGGTGTTATTCAGCACGCTTTTACTTTCTAGTAGGTAAGTAAACTGTTTTCGAATTGAAAAAAAAAAACAAAGTCAAACCAGCAGTCAAATTAAGAAATTCCAATATCGTTTTTTTTTTTTTAAACGACAAAACGTATCGTTTTTTTTCAATTATTGATTAGACAATAAGCCAACGGCGGAGCATTACAATAATACTACCAAACGAATTATTAAACAACGCCTGACAAAATGACATTACAAAGTGAATACACATTATTGCCTTGCAAAAATCTGCAGGCGTCTATGAAACCAGCAAGAGACGAGTTATTTAAAGTCAATGTAATGTTTTTGCTTGGTGATAAAACAATTATTTTCAACCGACTTCAAAAAACATAACTTTCGACTGGTGAACCGATTTTGATGATTCTTTTTTTATTTGAAAGCTGGTGCTTCCATGAGAAGTCGGTTGCTTCAGTTTTTTAAACTATAATTATTTACTCTTATAATGATCGTCACTAAAGTAATGTAATAATGTAAGATTACACAGCATTTGTTAGTGTAGCGTCTCGGAAGCTGTGTGTGTGTATAGATGATGTGTACGTACTAATATAGGTCTATTTGACACGTGGGATTATGTACTAATTTGAACGTTATATAATTATACTTTTTAGAGATATGTTTATCGCTTCTCAGAATGAAGTACGATAAAGTAAAATGAAACCAACAAACAGATAAGTTTGATATAAGAAAATAAGTTGGATAACTTCAGATATAATAATTATTATTTTAAATTCTTCCAGAACAGAGATGAATCTATTAAAACCTCATAATTACTTATATACTATATTATTTAGTTAAACGGTTTGTTTGTAGACCGTACATACATTATGCTACGAAAAACATTTTCTTTCGGCAGTCGAATAAAAAGGTTTTTTTAATATCTTAAGCTTACGTTAATATCTTTTATTGAAACTAAAGTACTTCTAGTGATAGTGAATATCGTTTTCTTTTGTTCTAACGTTTCAAAGATAAAGCCTTCGTGTTCGTGATTTACAGGCATAGAGGTTTTATTATTTACCTATGCTCAGAAGTACTATTATATTTACAGATAAGACTAGACGACAGTGAAATTGTAAAATGTAACAAAACAATGCGTAAAAGTGCAATATTCAAGAAAAAATACACCGTGATGACCAACCAAGACCTTCCCGTCAAGAAGATGTGGCGGTAATCTCGGATCTACGTACAGTCAAGTCGCCACCAAGAGTTAATGAAAGGCTTAGTCCTTAGAGCAAGTTTTGCGGTTTCTTGAACCGACAATATTAAAGTTTCCGAAACCCTTATCGTAGCGGTGTGTCTACAAATTACGTGAAAACGTGCAGGAGTCGAGAGCTTGCAAGCCTGGACCTTGCAAGTTTAACTCGCCAACTGGAAATAAAACCGGCCAAGTGCGAGTCGACTCGGACACGAAGGGTTCCGTACCATTATCTATAAAAACGGCAAAAAAATCACGTTTGTTGTATGGGAGTCCCCTTAAATATTTATTTTATTCTATTTTTTTGTATTTGTTGTTATAGCGGCAACAGAAATACATCATCTGTGAAAATTTCAACTGTCTAACTATCACGGTTCATGAGATACAGCCTGGTGACAGACGGATGGACGGACGGACGGACGAACGGACGGACAGATAGTCTTAGTAATATAACTATCAAGAAGTTTTTGCATCTTAAATTTAAACTATTACATACATACTATCACGCCTATTTACCTTTATAAAGTGGGAAAATCAAGATCATGAGGTTGTTTTACGCCACATTTGAACGTTGTTATCAGCTGGGAAAGAGATGGTATTAGAGGGTATGATGTTGGCTTGCATTAACTATTATTTAATTCATTATTGTTTCCCTGATTGTAGATTTTTTTTCTAAAAAGAGAGCGACTATTTTAAATAAATACCAATGTTTAAGGAGACAGTCGGTAAAGATTATTTATTAGAACTAAAAACTCAGGTCATACCTCATGATACTTCCATTGCAAATAGGAAACGTGAGTTGATTTTATAGAAGCTCATTATGATTAAATGTTTAAGAGCATGTACATAGTAAGATATCAGTCTAGTCAATATACTGAAATAATAACAAATGCTTGTGTTTGTACGACGACCAGTCTTTACAATGGCTGTCATTGTCATTAATTTTTTTTTTTTTCACTGAGAGGAAAATAAAATCACAATTCAATCATTTTTAACTAAAATAACTGACATAATAAACGACGAAACCGATTTTCTTGAAACATAGCTAAGAATACTCTCGTTGAATCCACCTTCCAATATAATGAAAACTAAATTAAAATCGGTTCATCAGTTTGAGAAATACGATGCCACAGACACAGATTCATACGCCAGCTTTCCTATTTCCCAACAGCCCATTTTTTGCGTCAGAAGTTTCAAAATACAGTTCCTTATTCATACTAGGTGAAATCTCAGGAGTTCCATCATGGAACGTCCAGGATGGAATTAACTGTACTGCGAACAAACGTATTTGGAAATGCGTCGTGTTCGTTCAGACTACTGATATTGGATAGGTACTATCTGTCAAAATTGTAGGAAACTAGAAATAGCCAAGTAAAATTAAGCTCTTGTTAAGTTTAAATTTTTTATTATTGTATTCATAACACAACTTGAAGCAATCAAATTATTGATCTGCACAGAGCGCATTCTGCAGCTGCGATATGAATAAAATATGCAAATACGTGTCAACGTACTCTAGATTTGTATACCTAAAGCTTCGCTGTACCAAGTTTTATTCATATGAAACTTATACGACTAGCACTTTGCAGGTTTTCACTGCAGTTTTCTATGTTTTAGTTTCAAGGAGCTAAAAACTTTATAAATTCTAAGTGACAAAACGTCCAGTAAGTTCGTTTCATACTGACGGCATTACCGAAAAACGTTACTTAATTTTGATAAATGTCTTAAATTCTCTGTCTTCTTTCTGCAAGTATCATTACGTGTCAGCGAGAAGTTGACAAAATATGTTGAGCATTGCTCAGAGTAACGTATTTCGGTAAGACCCCGAATGACCAGCCCTAATGCGAAAGTTACTAAGCCGCCGGAAGGACCTGACCTAGCTTTACGATTGCATGAAAACCGAGACCCACAATTTAAAGTGTCCGACCCACGGTAGCGCTCAGGAAGAAATGCCACTCACGGTCACCCATACGAACACAGTCTATCCGTTGATTTACATTGATAATCGTTCAAGAACACCTAGTCAAGATACGCCACGAGCGCTACAAAAAGCTAATTGTGTGCCGTATAAGATCCAAAATTTTTCATTCACTGGGAATCACACCAAAATTTACCTGAAAAACATTACCTACCCTCTTTTCGGGCAATTGGATAAAAACTAGAGTATCATTGTAGATGTTTTCCATACAACCAGGATTTTAGATAATGGTAGATAGATACGTGTAAATCGTTTATTCACGCTATTGCTATTATTGTTTAAGTTCCGAGTCTAAATTAGGTCAAACTAATCTGAATCCAAGCACTGGAAATCAAATTGCGTCGTCTTATTAATGCTCCTATTCAGTCTAAGCACAACACATCATTCAAGTTCAACGGAGCGGAGTTTAGTGTTTACACTAGAACTGCTGTTACAAGAACCACTGCTTGAATCTGACTTACAAGGTTAAGTACAGACATACAAAAAAGCTTTTATTTTTTTTCTATAAATATATTTTTCATCTTACTAGCTCGTAAAGTTAGGTTTCCAAGGCTATTATTGGCGTGGAAAGGTTCATTTTGCTCCCTAGGGTGGAAAGTATTTTCAAAATTCGAACACGATGGAGCTCTACATTTTCAATACAAAATATTTCCAACCTCTTTGTATAATCATCATCATCTCAGCCATAAGAAGTCCACTGTTGGACATAGGCCTCCCCCATGGATTTCCAAAAAGACCGATTGGAAGCGGCTTGCATCCAGCGTCTTCCCGCCACTTGTATGAGGTCGTCTGTCCATCTCGTGCCTGGTCTTCCTACGCTGCGCTTGCCGGTACGTGGTCTCCACTCGACCCGACACTCGACTCGTGGTCTTTGTATAATACCTTCACAAAATGAAGAAAAATAGTTCGATTCAAGGAGGTTGCTGTCTTAGCTTAAAGAAACACTAAATATTATAATAAAATAACTTAGACATTTTGTATATTTACGTAAAATGTAAATAAAATGTATAATTTACTTTCTCTTAGTAGTGTTTTGAATTTTTAGAACCATTTACACGAAAAAGGTTTGGACGAATAAAGAAGAATATTACCTATGCGAGTTGTGTCAAGAGCCTAATAGAAGAAAAAAAAATGAGTAAAAAAAACTTTGTACTACGTAATTTTGTGTAAATAATGTTCAAAATTAATTAAATGTGTACTCATGTAAGTTAACTCACGTGATTATAATGTAGCTTTAGGACAAGTAAAGTTGCATTAATGCCAAGCAGATTTTTCTACTCGAGAAAATAATGGATTCAGAAATGAAGAGACCCGTAGACGTATGAAAGTCACCGACATAGCACAGCGGATTAAAACTGATGGCCGATGAGACTGAAAAATTCTCGAGTAGAGACCACGCACCGGCAAGTGCAGCGTAGGGAGACCGGCCACGAGATGACCTCGTCAATATGATTTTATTTATTTCTGATTCGATCTTACAGAGAGACTCTGGGCATAGCGCTCTCCATAGCTCAAGAGATGAGACGTCCAGGCAGACGTTGGTTGCAAGCCGCTTTTATCCATGTGGGCGGTCTATTTTCAGCAGTGGACTTCTTGCGGCTGAGATGATGATGATGATAAGGAATGGATAATCTACTTACAGATTTGGTTCCATAATTTCATCAAAATCGATTTAGAAGGTGAGTTTTTTTTTAAATTGCGCGTTTTGAAATCGGTTGTTTCAGTTTTACAAACAATAGTAATTATGTAATACCTACTATTGAATTGTTGTGAAGCAAGTACATCCCTATGAACTTGTATCACAACAATCCAATACCTTAACATTTTCTTTGATCTTTTAATCCTAGGAATTCCAAACATCAACGAATAAAGTAAAAGTCGCCTATAAAGCTGGCTTTAATTACAAACGTAAACAATCTCACGTTTACACAAACAAATATAAACCTTACAATCAAAGTTATATAAGTCCAGAATTGGCACACAAATCTAAACTCACAGCAATTTTCAAGTAATTTATGTCTATTGTTTTCAGTCGTAACAAACAATAGTAATAAATAAAGCCCTTCCATTGAGCATAGAAAAGTACCCATCCATCCCCCATTCGTAGTAAAGTTAAACGGTCATAAAAACTAAAACGTCGTCCATTGCGGGGTGTAATCCACTTAAATACAATACTCGTTGTACAAACAATGGTGTGTATGATGAAAACAATGTAATGATACGTCGACAAACAATGTATCTACTGGCAAATGGCGTGTTTGCGGCGAGAGAGTACATCAAGCAAGCATTTTACATCTAAAAATTAAAAAAATATTATTTTTTATTGAAATAGTTCAATAAGTAAATATTTCATGGGTAATAGACACGTCACATATTACCAATATTACCTTTACATTTGTTTTAATACTAAAAAAAATAGGTAACTTGCATTGTTTGTTTGGCTGATCTTCCTATGCGCTGTCGTTACAGTCTCCACACGAGAACTTTCGGCCCCATCGGCCATCAGTTCCACGTGCTATTAACTGCTATGTGCCCTGCCCATGGCCACTTCAAGTTGCTAATCCGCTGTACTATGACGATGTCATAAAACCAACAAAAACTCATATAATTTAATAGTAAAATTGAACTTCTCGTATCTATTTTTGCCTGGCAAGATTATTCTAAACGATAAGACTGCCAATTATAAGGACCACAAGTTTATATTAACGTCTCTATATTTTGTTATCTTACGGTATTTGCATGTATAAAATGTTATCTATTTTATAAGACGCGATATAGGAAACTTTTTAATCAACTCCGCAAAGCAAAATAAAATAATTCGCTAATTTTAGTTCTGATAATTTTGACTACGCAGACAATTCAACAAAATATACCTTACAATATATAAAATGAAAGGTTTGAAAATAATATATTCCAGTAACACTGATTCCCCGCATTATCTATTTACAGGAATACGGAAAGTATTTCCAGTCGACTCGCTTTATACAAACGAGTCATTTGCATGTCGGAAAACACAGACATTTGTGCCGTACTGAATAATGATGCACATCATCCCGCGTGGGATGCGCTGACATTGTGTGGACAGACCATTATCTCTTCATCTGATTGTATGGCCAACCGAGATAAGCCGAGCAAATACGAGCTTTGCCGAATGATTCCGAGCACTGAAGTGACACGAATGTCGTCATTGCAGATACTTGTTACGACTAAAGCCGAATATGCAGTTTTTAATAATATATAGTAGTGTGACAAAGACAACAATACGTACGTCAGATACCTACGTCGCTCGTCTCACTCTTGCGACACACGGTCGAAATTAGTAAACGGTAGAAACAGACCAACGCATAAACTAGTGCGTTGGTCTGTATTTTAGCCAACTACCTGTAAAACCAGGGCAGGTGTTGTTAGTGTTATGTACATATGTAAAGTAGTAGTATACGATTTTGTGACTCTCGACGTGAACAGACCGTTGCAATAAATCTTGACTGAGGTGAGGCAGTCGAGCACTGGACAAATGCGAATGAGTCAGGGGGAAACAAATAAAAAAGTTATAATTGTGTACACCTACAATAAAATTATAATTTTAACAAAGAGCAGTCTAAATGATGAACTGTCAAAAAATCCTTATGTTAATCCTTAAATTAAACATCATAATAAAAATACTTAGTTAAATCCTTTTTTTCTTCATTTAATAGATAATTCGTGGCTTCGTTTGCGGTACGGTAAAATTTCTCGCGACTTCAATTCAAAAACCATGTGTTATTTCACATACATTTTGGAAAGTTTTTTTTTTTTTTTGTTTAGAACCGCTTATCAATTATTTAGCCATTTCAAGAATGGTCCCACTGTGAAATTTGTTAATTCTGACGCAAAGATTGACATCCCTGCACAATCTGCACATGTAACTGCAACTTCAAAGAAGTGATAATTAGTTTTGAGTCATCAGCAAATTCTTAACACAAGCTAAAGCCCACTCAACCGTCAAAACGTCGATGTATAAATTTAATTAAATAGATTACACAAGGTACCCCAACACTCGTATTTAGCACAAGTCATGTATCTACCCTGTCTCGTTCTGGTAGCTACTGCTGTTTCATAGTTGAAGAGGCTACGAGCATTTCCACTGAAGTTGTTCTAAATAACAATTATTATGATTTAAGCCAAAATACTAAACTTTAAAGTATTACTAAAAGCACTCAAAAATTAGAAATTAAATTAATAACAGATATAAAATTCAGTCAAGCTGCTTAGGTTCATCAGGCAATATAAAATAATATATATTTTCATACACTGAACAACACATCGTCTGCAGTCGAGTGAAAAACTTCTATTGGAAAAACGAAAAGATTTAAATTTACTATTAACGGGTAAGTAAAGATAAAGAGTCTCGTTGCGCTTAGAAAATATTAAGTCCCTACAGAACAATGACTAAATCTGTTAAATGATAAACTTGGTATATTACAAATAAAGTACATAATTATATGCGTTTGTTTCATTTTAACTCTAGACAGGTCGCATCGGAATCACATCGGAATTTTTAATTTTTCTGGTTCTAATATTGTCCACATTATAAATGTTTATCTATATCTTGAAAAGTTATGATCAAAATAAGTTTTCTTGAAAGTAGTTAGCAAAAACTATTTTTAATTATGAATTTTAGACTGTTTGAAAACACAATGAAATTTATAAGGGTTCAAATACAGACACTTATTGACCATTACAACTTACAAAGTGCATCTGATTCTATCGCGTAGCTTCTGGCGCGCGGCAAAGTATTGAAGTTTCACGCCTCCCGGGCGTATTTGTAGCGTTATGCCTAAGTAGCGGAGGGCGCTTAGGCCAGCCTTTATTAGAGTAATGGCCAGCTCTCTGACTATATCAACTTCGGTACAGGAGGGTGACTGCATTCTGTTTAATATTGCATGCAAGCTACGTGAACTGTTTAAACTAGAGAACCGCGTGTGGGGGAGAACAGAAAACCTCTGATCTCGTTGATGTAAAAGTA
Organism: Lycia hirtaria; assembly: GCA_947563715.1. Taxonomy (NCBI): domain Eukaryota; kingdom Metazoa; phylum Arthropoda; class Insecta; order Lepidoptera; family Geometridae; genus Lycia; species Lycia hirtaria. Next base: position 39,987,010 of record OX387377.1, on the reverse strand, counting down.
TTTTTTTATTCCTGCTTGTTTCGACAAAATATTCCGTAAATATTGAATCTGAGTGGTGGTTGACGAGAAATCGTAGTTTTGTGATATGTTGGGTGAACTTGGGTAGAATCAAATGAAGTTGTGCGCATAAGAAAATGTGGATTTCACTTCGGCAAAACGTAGTGATTTTCCTCGTGCGTTTATGTTTAAATATGATTTCAAAGCGATCTACCGTTCACGTAATTTGTGATGTGGAAAGATGATAACCTTTATTTTTTTCTTCATATTTTCAACCGACTTAAAATAAAATAAAAATTATTGTATTTTTTTGTATATGGTCCCCGATATCTTTGCAGGTTGGGTTACAATTTCGATGATTCTTGATTTAGTAACGGGGATAAAAGGTATAACAAAAATCTATTCAAAGGGATTCGTTTTTATATACCGTTAACTAACTTAACGGTATATATAAACTTACCACACTATCCATTTTCAATGATTCGTTACTAGAAATAATTACTTAAAAACTTTTTAAGTTAAACGGTTTTATTGAGAAGAAAGATAATGATATAGGTAATGTATTTACTGAATTTACTAAAAAAAACCCTTTCATTTAATACCTATATCGTGGGGGTTGTGAAAAATTATGAAATCCGTCATATTGTGGCGGCGAGCATATTGAATTTAGAATAATACTAAATATATAACATTGTATTGTCATTTAAACAAAAGGCGTGTACCAAATATCAGATCAATTTGTCAACGGGAAGGGGAAGATCAAATTTTGATTACAAAATTTGTAATAGTGCTTGAAGTTACTCAAATTTAACAATATCATTTTTAAAGTTGTAACAATTGTATGTATAGTTTAATCTTCATCCATTCCACTATAGCTGATTACAATCTATAAACACAAATCGCCCTTCGCTACGACTCGTATAAAAGTCTATTTAAGAGCCCAGTGACTCATGCCTCCCTTTTATAAAATTGTGATAGGTCATGGACTACTTAAGGCACAATCAACCACATAACTGCTTGACAGCGAGTTAACACAGTATAAGAAGTATGGTAGGTTATCTTTAGACTGCCTAGGCACTAATGTACATTTTAATATTATTAAAAGAAAAACAAAAAAAGCCTATTACATTTATAAGCCAAGAAAACAAATTTAACGGCACCTCACTCATCAAAATCTGTTAAACCGTTTAGGGTACAAAAAGTAATGTATTTTACATAATATAACGTTGCGTGATGAGTAAAGACCACTAATCTCTACCAAGGTAGCCTACTTATATTCTTTTGTATTCTAGCATTAAGATGCTAATGTACTTGTTAGTTAACCTGAAAAACTTTAAAACTGAAAAATGGTTTGTAGTAAAAACTCAATAAAAGCACAAGCAGTAATGCCCACCAATACGCTCTCCTTTTTTTAAAATAAATATTGGTGGACATTTCACACAACACCATCTAGCCCAAACTAAGCATAGTTTGTACTATGGAACTAGACGGCTGATAGAATACATATATACTTTTTTTTGTAAATATATACTTAAGATACATAGAAACACCCAGACACAGAACAAACATCTATGCTCATCACACAAATGTTTGCCCTGGGTGGGGATCGAACCCATGACCTACAGCTCAGCAGGCGGACATACTACTACTGAGCCCCAAGGGTAGTCCTTTCCATTTAACCCTCTAACCATGGTCAAATGTGGCGTCAAACGACCTCACGCATGGTCTTAATTGCTCTGCCTACCCCGTAAGAAATAAGTACTTACTTAAAAAAACGTTTTAAGTTAAACGGTTGTATTGAAAAGAAAGATAATGATGTAGGTAATGTATCTACTGTATTTTACTAGAAAAGCACTTTCATTTGATACCCATTTTGTGGGGGTTGTGTTAAAATATGAAATCCGCCATTTTGTGGCGGCAGCCATCTTAGATTTACAATAATACAGAATATACTAAATTGTATTCTCATCAGGACTAAAGGTTCATATATACCAAATTTCTGATCGATCTATTACTAAATTTGACCCAAACAAACAAATAAACAAACAGGTCAAGCTAAATAAAACCGTTTAAAATAGACGTGATTTTATGTATTTGTATATGTACTTAAAGATAACGCAGTTTAAATTAAATCTCACATGCAAAATTGCGAATGACAACAAGTACACTTCACAACCTTAAAAATAAGTCTCGGCTGAATCCAGCCTGCACCTACAATGTTCATTCTCAACAAATAACTCCCTCATTAGAATGTCTGAGAGGTTCTTGCCCGAAATGTGTTTCTTTGGCAACCCTCTTGTCCTGTGTAAATGCATAAATGTGTGCATTCTTATCCCAAGAGACGAGCAACCGCTAGTAACATGTGTTCTTTCGTATGTTTTACAATATTTGGTTGTATACTTGGTTGCCTGGAAGAGATCGCTTTTAGCGATAAGGCCGCCCGTTGTTACACTTGTGTAAAATTATTTCTTTTTTGTACTTGCTTTTGTTAATTTTAATGGTGTGTCAATAAAGAGTTTATCTATCTATCTATCTATTTGGAGAGTTTTCTTGGAAAATTCACTTCGCACAGTTTAATGAGAATATTTTGAAGTGAAATGAGTGTAATTTGAGGAATTTTAAAACGTTTTTCAGAGATGTGTTTTTTTTAAAGAAAATCATTTTTAATCAATTTTTAAGAAAATCTACGCAATTCGTTTACTTATTGAGAGTTCAATAAGTAAACGAATTGCGTAGATTTTCTTTTATGTATTTTTTTATAATTATTTATTTACAGCCTCGTATTTGACCTCGTTTTACGGTAAATATTCCAAAGACTCGAACGAAACGCTTTGGCTCACTTTTACTGTGCGTACCGCCAAGATGCGGTATACGCTTCCTGAATGGGTCTTTCCGAATGGATATAATCTGGGTGTCTTCAAATCGCGAGTGAATAGGTTTCTTCTAGTCACCGTAGACCGCAACAGTCGCTCAACATCAGACGAGTTCACGGTCAAGCGCAGGCCTATGTACGAATAAAAAGCAGCAACAACGTTGCAACCTACGATGGAGCAAAAATTTACTAGAAAAAAGATCTACGATGGAGCGCAATTTTCTTCCGAAGAAGGAGTACGTACTAGAGTAAGTACTAGAGATTTCAAATAGAGGCAAGTTAAACTATTCGTTCGCAATTTAAAGACAACCAGGTTATCACATTTACTCACGACGTACAAACCCCCAAATAATATATACAATAAAGGTCCACTTATGCAGCATATATTATATAATTTAAAGGTTCATATAACAAATGTGAAAGGAAGGAGTTTGTTTCAACATTTTAAAGTTGTTCTATACCTTTGACTTATTGATTTCCTATTGGACTAAATCAAGAGTTTTCAAATGGATTGCAAAAGTTTGTGAGTTCATGTGTTTATTACTTCTCCATGCTGAAATGGCACAAACAACAAACAAACTGACCGAAATTTAGATGTTCTGACAACTCACAAAACAATAAGATATGAATGATGGCGATTGAGAAGGGACAGAATTAAATGGCACAAATAAAATGAGGCATACGTCCAGTTATGTCCTATCATAAGTTGATAACGATGTCGTATACCAAGCTTTAATAAAAATAGGCGTTTGTCCCGAACGCGCAATCACTGAAGGAAGTACTGAAGGCTAGTGATACACGGCGGTTTGCGCACTATCATAAATTTATACATCAACACTAAACGGCTGAATCACTATTCGATACTATTATTCAGATCGGAAGGTGCAGTTTGTTTAAACTTCCCATCGGCCGCCCCTCATAAAAGGGTAGCACGCGTCGAATCCAGCGGGTGCCGCGCAAAACAAAACATCGCGACTGGGATGCTGGGTACTGAGCTTGGACGTACAAGTACTAGGATGTGTCGCACTAACATTTATATTTATATCATGAATCAAGAATTTTTAAGTGAGTCTCTAAGATGATGTATCAAACCAATAATGATCCAGCCTCGGCCACACCATCGCATAACATCAGGCGAGTTGGTGGTCAATCGTAGATCTATCTTGTATAAAAATAATGAATGAATTTGCTGTTACCTACCTATTATCGTTTACAATGTAGGTATTTTTCATGAAATCCAAGACTTTTTTAGTAGTAGACAGATACAAATAGAATTTTCTAGAACTTACGTGCACTTACATTGAAATAATTGCCGTGAATTCTGGTTAGCGTTCAAGATACCTAAAACAGAAACTTTAGCGACCATAGCGAAATACTTTATTCAACTTTGATCAACGTCTCAAATTCTCTCATATTTCTACATAGGTCAGCGAGAAGTTGACAAAATATGTTTAAGCATTGCTCAAATTTCAGTAATGTTTTTCGATAAGGCCCATATTGACACAGCTAAATACATAAATAATTCCATGTATGTATATCTACATGCATGTTAAAGTGATCGGTAGGTACCACTAATGCTTCAACCGGCCATGTCCCATGACACATTTGTTCTACATGGCAGGCTTCTATATCAGACATCATGCCTGTTTGGAGTTAATCCGATTCTATTCCCTGTATCAGTAATGTATGGGTATTGTACATTTTTATACGGACAGCGTAGAAAATAGAAATACAGTAACGAGACTCATCTAAATACTAACTCTCTCTTGTTAATTAGTGTTTTAGTATAGTGGTGTAAACAATTAAGAGTTTATCTATCTATCTAACTGTGCCTGATGTGGTTAAACATGGTGATGCTGAAAAATTATCATTATTACAAAAAATAGGAATAGATTAGGACTTGAGCCAATCGTATCAATTTGAACAAACTTATTGAAAATCCTAAGTATGCATAGATAATTATATACTTACCTAAAAACTTTTATGATTTTGAAGCATTGATTACATGGTGAACCGATTTGATAACATCACTTTTTACGCTAGCAAATCACTTAACCGAGGAAAAACAGACTAAAATTCTTCAAATAAATGTTGCTCATACTTTAAAATAGTCCAAATAAAACACTATAATGTAAACTATTTATTCACATGTATTTCATAATGTCGGCAAGTAATGATATAGATTATCTGCCCTTTATGCCGCCCAAATATTTTGCCCAATATTATTCCTCCCGATATAATGTAGCCTAAACTCAGGGCTGCCAGGATGTATACAAAAAATTTGTGGAGAAAATTTTCTAAATGTCGGGAGTTTGATAATTTTGGAACAGTAAATATGAAAATAAGCACAATTTCGAAAAATATCGAATTCACAAAACAAAAATACCAGATTCGCAAAGTAACAGTATTTGTACAGTTAAAAACAAATAATTGTCTAAAGTTGCAAGTGTTAAGTCTTTGTAGACATTTTTTGCTGTGATTTCTTTTTAGACGCAAGTTATTATAATTTTATCTGTTTATTACGTCTTTCTTCACATTACATTTTAAATGCAAGCGATTATTCACGTTAAAATATTAGGGCGAGGCATCATTTGAAGAAAGGCGATTGGTCGATTCCAACAGCGATAACGCCTGCCTTTAATCTACCGCCCGGGGCAATGACGAATTCTGCAACAAATCGTATATAGGGAGATTATCTATTCGGGGAATCGGGACATCAAAATTGAGAGAATCTAGGCAAGTCCCAGCCAACTGGCAACCCTGGCTAAGCCCGTTCCCATGTCCCCTGCCGCCCTCGGGCGTCGGTCCTGAAATTACGTAAGCCCGAGCGATCGCAACAATTTTTCAATCGCGGATCGCTTGGAGCGAGAACGTGAACGCTAAATTGAGATGCTTAGTCATAATTTCAAAGGTTATCATTGTTACATTGAGTGTGATAGTTGCTGTAGGGAGATTCGCTTTCGCTGCGCTTTTTTCGCTCTTTTTTTAGGATAAACAAATAATTACAGTTTTAATAATTTTATAGTTTAAAAAACTGAAACAACCGACTTCAAAGTACGTTATTTCGTTTACTTGTAATATAAGTAAGGATAGATGCTTACCACATTTTGATGGAATGTGTCCGAAATGAGGTACCTAGACGTCTCTTATTCCACGGCAGCTCCATTGGATTATGTAACTGCTATCTAGCTCAACCTTCGGCAGGCAAAACTAAAGCGATACTAGCCATGGTAAAACTTGGTTTGGCTGGCAGAACCGATATTATTTAATTTTGTTACTGAAATCTGTTTTGAAATTAGAACTACTAGTGCGACATTTTCGCTATGCGATAAAGCACGTAAAATAAAAAAATATATTAACAAGGCGCTCAAGCGTTGAAGTAACTCTATTTTCTCCTTATACACATTGGATGAGGAGTAAGTAGGTTTTACTTTTCAAGCTCAATAAATCCCTCACGATTATAAGCTTTTTAAAAGACCTCTATTCACCCGCTCGTTTTTTTTCAAGAATGACATTTGTCACTGAATGTCAAATGCTTCGTCGTCGCAGATTAGAAAATGTGCAGATGTTTATACGAAAAACCTCAACATTTCACACTTTTGCAAAGGAAAAACGTAAAACAGTGGAACTCTGCGATTCTATAATCTGACGCACTCACTCAGGAATACAAAATATTTTTACTTTTAGAGATTATTCAAAAAATACTATAGTAATGTTTCTAAAATAATTATGGGACCAACTTGGGAGTTTTCTATATACATCTTCTCTGATATAATCTGAGTGTCTTTAAATCGTGAGTGAATTGGTTTCTTCTAGGTAAGCGCGCTCCATCGTAGACCGCAACGTCGCTTAACATCAGGCGAGTTGGCGCTCAAGCGCAAACCTATATCTACATTTTTTTTAAAACAATTTAAGAAACATAAAAATTGGTTCACGAATGACGGAGTAATTCGTGTACATACATAAAAAAAATACGGTACGAATTGAAAACCTCCTCCTTTTCGAAGTCGGTTAAAAAACTAAAAAAAATACACGCTTCAAATTATTGTATTGTCATCGGTCCTCGATAAGTCTATAATTTGAATGAAATCTAACCGTTTGAAGTGGGTCAAAATCAAGTCCAAAGGAGTCGGTTACAAACAAAAAAATTAACAAACATGCATACAGGTGAAGCTAATAAAAGCGTGTTAAAAATAGCCTACTCAAAAATTTTTGAACTAATTTTGTCACCGCGTGCAGCAATTGAAAACTGTTGTCGATCACTAATATGTAATTATAGTTTAAAAAACTGAACTAATTTCTAAATACGCAATTCGTTAACTTGGATGAAATTTTTTCAGTTATTTCGTAATAAAAACCATACTGAACCGGTTTTGATAAAATTTATGGTCCCATATAAATTTTATCAAAACCGGTTCAGTACTTTGTTTAGGTACTTTTTACTTTTACTCTTACTTTTACCTCTAATGTAATACCTACCAAACAAAAACAAACGAATCATCACAATCAATTCATAATTGCCGGAGTAATGATTAAGTCATTTGGCCATAAAAAGGTAACAAATATAGACATAGAGACAAAGTAACTTTTACTTTTATAATATTTTACATGTTTTAAATTAATTTAATAATCACACCAATATTCTAAAACTCGATTATTTTTTTAATTAATAAATATTTCTTAATCATAGTTTATAAATCTATTGGATCAATGGGACAGGTGTAAAAAGCCTGATGATTCATTGGACTTTGACGATAACCTTTGAGTTTATTGACTTGGTACTCCGAGTACTTACCCGAACGGTATATTTTACTTTGTATGACATAATTTTTATTTTATTTTTATATTGACATGCTAGGCGTATTGCCCATTTGACATTTTTGTATTGACATTTTAAATGATATTGTATTTATATAATGAATATTTTGTAATCCTCAGACATGAATTATTTAAGAATAATTTTTGAATATTGTGAGATAATTGTAATTAGTCTTTTTCCGTTTTTATCTCAATAACCGAATTTATCATTTATCATCATAAAAGTAAAAGTAACTTAGAAACATAAAAGTATTATTAGGATGATAAAATTAAATAAATAGCTCTTATTTTTCCAAAAAGGTCCAATTAATGTTCAATAAGTACATATTTGTCTAGTAACTTGACAAATAACAAAACCTATTTTAGGAGTACTTCCAATGTTTACATAGGCTTTTGGGACCTAAATAAACATCTACAAATTCCACGTCCTAAAAGGTTTATTTCACTAGTATCTGATGAGAGTTGTTTTAATCTAAACAAAGTGGCAATATTTCTCTTAAGTTCGTTCCCTAAATGCACCGTTTATTTAGAAACAAATAATAATTTTCATAATGGCCACCCCATTTTTCACCTCTTAATTTCCCCTCTCCTTCACGCCTTGAGACAAAAGATTGATATATTCTCTCTTTTTCATTAAGTTAAATGATTAATTCTCTTTCACCCTATTCTTTTCTCGTTGACTTGAAAAGGTTGAAAGTTTAGATTTTGTTGAAGAGAAACAATTGGATCGAAAACTGTATCTGAAAAACGTATCTTAATTAATTTTGGAGATAAGTGATGAAAGGAGGTTGCCAACATTTTGTCAAATTCAGATCTCAAACTGATCTTTTTAACCCCCGATGCAAAAAGAGGGGCGTTATAAGTTTGAGGTTTGTATCTGTAATGTATAAATTGTGTCTATATCGTAGCTCTCAAGCGGATGGACGGAATTAGATCTATTTTTTTTTTTTGCTTGAAAAAGGAATTAATCGAAAGTGTTCTTAACTGTTTCATCAAAATCGATTCAGGTTCGATAAAAAAAATGCGTTTTTTCGTAATCTCCAACGAACTATTGCGTAATAAACAAGTGGAATGAATTATTATTTAAAAAAAACGCTTTTATAATCTGTTACAGCGATTTTAATTATACTTTCTCATAACAAACGTATACTCAACAGCTTATCAAGCGTAACGAAATCGTAAGTTAGACTCCAAAAACTGTTTTTCTGCAGTCGGGTATTTTGTTTTTCTTTTAATATACATACTTGTTTACGTCAGGGGTTTTTAAGTTTTCTAAACATACTTGTCAGTATCAGGATAACTAAATACCATCCAAATTATATCCATTCGGAAAGACCCATTCAGGAAGCATATTTGAGGCGGTACGAACAATAAAAGTGGAACTAAAGCGCTTCGTTTGAGTTGATGGAATATTCATCATGAAACGATGACGCTTATTCGTACTTCTGTAGCCTTGCGATAGAAAAAAAGATATGGAGAAATAAGACCACACAGATCAGATGCACACTAATCGAAATGTATTCGATAAAACAATACGGCATACTATTCAAAATTCCTAATTCAAGGTCAAATAAAAACTAAATAGGAACAATCAAAATCGGCGTACTAAGTACCAGTCATTCGATTTCCTTTCCCGAATTAATTGCTAGGCGATTATCTCCGAACACTAATAGAGGAAGTGGTTTTTCGTGTTTACCAAAAAGGTTACTGGAGGATATCCTTCGAAGTGATTAAATTAGTATCGCGAATTAGCCGGGGATTTTGCGTTCAACTTTGCTATTATATAACACAAAGTAACAACTTTGCCATTACTTACTACTTAATTATTTTCTCCTTCGAGTAGCTACTAAGTTTTGTTATATTCCCGAAAGAATTTCGATATCGTTTTCTTGATATTATTGATAGAAATATATATTTAACTACAAAAAATATTAGTTTCGAAAAAAAATATAAAAAAATGATGAAAAGACAGATGCAAAAACATACCCATGATGGTATTCATCATCGATCGTGTCACCCATTATGGAATAGGACCTTGAAACATGGAACTCTATGGTGCAACTTTATATAAGGTATCTGTTGTGGAACCATGGTAAGTACTGCATACTGCGTCATACGTTTGTATTAACAATGGCTACTCAACTTCTAAATATAATAATGAAAATGACAAATAAAATAAATATTTATAAATTTTAAACAATGATTTAATGCTGTCATAAACTATTATTTATCTTCGTACATTTTAAAACATTACATTTTTTTTTTAATGGCAAGCGCCTTTATTAACTACAACACAACAATATACAGACTCCACTAACTAAACTACTACACAAAAAGCACATCGATCACCTCAGACCGATAAAGGTCTAATAATCCAAATGCTCAAACCCACTACCAGTTGGCAGCGTACCCAGCATGCTGTCCCAGCATATTGTTCGCAAGATACAAACCGCATTGTACAAGAGGTTAACATAGTAAAAAAAAATCATATGGCATACCAAAAAAACCAATAAATTTCTGTCTATGTCTATGTCTATGTCAAAAACATGAATCATAAACAAGTTAGGAACTTCACGAGTAGATTTTATAAATGGCAAATTTATAATATAATTACTACCGAAGGTTTGTTTAACTTGCTAATATCATAAATCAAAACAACTTAAAATCTTGCATCTGTTTTATATTGACATAAATTTTATTATCAATTTTGAATCGAAACGATGTTTTTAAACAGTTTTATTTATGGTGCAAACTAATACTGGATACATTGAGATATAACGGTATCAGGACATTAACCTAAAATATTGGCAATTAACTTGAGTTGACACCAACTATACGGAATATTGTTCGTTTTCGGAAATACCCAGATGTATTTTTATAAGGATAAATGCATAATTATCCTACTATTTTGAACTGTTCGACTAGTAGAGAGATTGGACGGGTGGATCAGAACGCAATGTGAATCTCCACATGCGTTCAACTTCGATTTTGTATGAGCACCGTGTGCATTCGTGCTCACCATCGAAAGCTCTTTCTTGCGGCGACGTCGTGTTGCGGATTGCCCGCTTCTCTAAGATAGATATAGTTGAAGAGGACGATGGCTGACACATGAGTCATACTCGTGATCGGGTGCTGCTTGCGGGTCGCTGGTCTGCTCGTGGTATAAACACGACATAGTAATAAGTTATATTAGCATTAAATTACAATAATTATTCTATCATTAATTGGCTTCTAGCAATAAAAAAGACAATGATTCTTTAACTCTTTTTTATACGAGATAGATCTATATTCCGCTACTAACTATTGCCGCCGTGGCTGTGGATGGAGCACTTATTGTCACCTAAATCATTAAATTCGGTAACAGGTGGCACAGAAAGTAATATGAATGAGTCTTTCAGATGTTATCTACATCGAGTAAAGCAAAACATCAATCGAATTAACGATCAAGTCAAGCAAGCTTATCATGTATAAAAATATAGAAAAATACATATTTACATAATGACATTACCCTTATTCTTAGGCAGTTTTGATGCTGTAAAAGATCTGCGCTTTATCGCCAACTAATCTGATGTTAATGTTGCCGATGCGGTCAACGATATAACGCACCTACCCAAAAGAAACCAATTCACTTGGGATTTACCCACCCCAGCATATATTTTTCAAGGACGACCCACTCAGAAAGCGTATTCAACAATTTAGCAGTCGGTTTAAAAAGAAGTCGACAGGTAAGTATCTCTAAAACGATCTCTTATCCTAACACTTACGTACTAATCTTCGCTTTATTCTAGTGTAACGTCTTTATCCCCATCACTAAAGTCAACTAACTAGCCAATCAATATCCTTTGATGGTCGGTAAAATCCCGCCGCTTGTGGAGTTTTCGCCTCGTTCCCAGCTGCTCCGGTGCCAATCGAATTAGCCAATTGGGATGCGACTGGATCGTCCCAATGAGCTCCGGTAGAAAGGAGCTAGCTGGGGCGAAGTGAATGCTTTAAATTAAAATTAAGGGTAGTGCTTAGGAAATTTGAAAAGTTTATGTAATTAAAGGCTAGTCTGAGCGTAGGTCTCAGTGCACAGTCAGTCAGTTGAAATACCTTTTTACAGCGCCATCTAGCCCCAAACTATGCAAAGCTTGTATTATGGCAACTAGATAGCTGATAGAATATATACACACTTATTTGTTGTAAGAACATGTGTGAAACACAGAAATCCCAGACACAGAACAAACATTCATGCCTATCACAAATGATGGACCTGACTAAGGATCGAACCCACTAATCCTACTAAAAGGAAAGACTGCTTGGAAAGGCAGACTTACTATCACCGGAGCTACGGAGCTGTGCGTCTAAAAGCATTAACTAATTTATGTTGTTCTAATGATTAAATAAAATAAACAAATATTAGTGGACATTTCACACAACAACACCATCTAGCCCAAACTAAGCAAAGCGAGGCCAGTCAAAATATATTAAATATATAGTTCATATACATAGTCAAAGGTTCATATTTTATTTTATTTGTATTGGGTCCTTCCTGTTTTAGTTTGAGATAGCATTTATTTGAATAAATATGTTTCATTTAATTTCATATGATCAGAAAGGATTATAATTTATGCAAAAAAACTACCTACTAAATATTAGATTAGATTTGAATAAATCAAACTTTAAGTTAAAGAAACTAAGTTTAAATCACGAGGTTATGAAAAATAGATGAGAAATGATTTACAAAAGTCGACGAGACGAAATTGAATTATTATATCTTAAATATTACGACAATAACATTGGAAAATGACAAAGAAATATACAAATACGTACAATAATGAAACTACAAAAATATGAAAAGATTTACTATCCAAGCTTACCACAAATTTAAGAGCACACAAATTAGGCACAGTTCCAAAATCTGAGCATTTTACTGCAATGGTTACTAGATGTCCTTATAAAACATTTTTGTTTTGTATTAATATAATAGATATATTTTTATAAGCTGTATTAAAACACAAGGAAATTTAGAAAATTTAAAAACCCGATATAGAAAGAGAGCTATAATGCCACAAACATGGTAATCTTTGTAAACTTTATAAGTAACATTACTCTTTTTGTATCGGGGGTTGAGAAATGGTTCATATTCAAATTAAATTAACGAGGAAGTCGATGTTTTTTCGATTTTCTCGATCTATGTACTCTTTCTTTGCTAAATTTTAATAAAAAGGTGTATTTTAAGTGAAGTTGATGTCAGCAATAATATGGCTATCTATGCGATATTATGCAATGAATTCAAAGCATATGACCACATGTACGCAAAAGACCTATTAACGCATTAGGCTATATACGTGTAGTCCCATCGCAAAAAGCTATCAATTGTAAAAGTATCTGCAACCAATATATCCATATAGATCTCGTGTGGCTGGTCCCAGTGATTACTTCCAATTATTGGCATTCGGCGCACATGCGGCCGCCATCCCTGTAATTGGCTCTATCGGAGAAAGAACCTATTTTATTGTCTAAAATTGAGTTTTACTTCTAATTCTAGGGATAACTAGACTTATCTGAAGCTGTTGTTTGAAATTCTTACAACTATAAAATATTGTTTGGTTTGCTTCATTCTGAAGAATCACTTCCATTTTATACTCCAACATTTCATATTAAGAATACTAAAATATCAGGCAAAACAGCTGACTGCATAAAAATTATTATTTATTGTAGTTAAGTTACGTATGCATGACGCTTGATATGATGATGAGTGTACGTTTTCCCGAGAAATTGTATTCAAAGTTGCTGTGAAATGTATTTAAATGTTCATTCTTTAAGATAATTATTAAAAACCATTATTTGTTATGAAAAAGTTCGTTGGAAGTTACGAAAAAGTGCAATTTGTGCTCGCAAAAAATAGTCTTAAATATTATAAAAATGTCTGTCTTTTCGAAGTTATGTGCGTATTGTTGATTGCCGCCAACTTCAAACGGTGAAGGAAAACATCGTGAGGAAACCTACATGTCTGAGAGTTCTCAATGATCTTGAAGATGTATGAAGTCTGCCAACCCGCACTTGGCCAGCGTGGCAGACTATGGCGTAACCCTTCTCACAATGAGAAGATGGCCCGTTCCCAGCAGTGGGACAGTTTGTACAAACAGGGCTAATAAAAAAATAAAAAAATATATATAAAAATGTTGCCTATTTTACTCGAGATATAAAGATGAATCTAATACCCCGGGCATCAAAATTTACACACATATAAATACATTCAGCAAAAAACAACCGTAGAGGTAAAGGAGTAAGGGGGTAAAGGAGTTCTTGCTCAGTCAGGTAAAGGACTATATTATAATAAAGACGCCCTAAAAAGGAAGAAAAAGTATGGGTATACCATTTTTCAGAATCAGTTTCTATTCTCTTTCATACTTTCATTTACTTAGGTTTGAGCTTTTATAATAATTTTGAAATTATCAAATGCAAATAGTGTATTTTAAAGTGGTCTTCATAAGTTTAAGTTTCTTAGAGGCTTTATAGCAGCAAAACCTAAAAAAAAAAACACATCTTACCATTGCTGAGCAAAGGCCTCTCTTCCCTCTTTAAAATATGATACGGTTAATTCACTTTAAAATTTGGACCTTCATTCCTTGCAAAAAGACACTATTTTTTGTGATTAAATTAAAAATTTCCAGTTTTCGGATTTTTTCCTATATGTGTCTATACTCTAAAACAATGCTTATTACCAAATTTCATCGTTCTAGGTCAACGGGAAGTACCCCATAGGTTTTGATTCCCTCGTGAGTGTCGAAATGTGCGTTTTTACGATATATTCGGCTGTAACTTTTATTTACGAAAACTTAGAAACTTTATTTTTCTTTCTGCAGCAAGATACTGTAGATCTGCGTATATGGTTTTAATTTCAACTCGATACCTTAACGTCTTCCCGAGATAAAGGTCTTGACACCCGGACAGAAGAAAAGACAGACGGACAGACGGACAGACAGACGGGCAGACGGACAATAAAGTGATCCTATAAGGGTTCCGTTTTTTCCTATTGATGTACGGAAGCCTAAAAATCGTATGATTTTAAAGCTTTATAAGTCACATTATAACTTACAGCAAGTTCATCTATTTACATTATCGACAAGACTGTTAGTAGCTTCCTAAAAACAACTAACCACCGTAAAACGTAGAGGCGTGAAGAGAGATTATGGAGTAGATACAGCAGAGACCTGACGTCGTAAAATACCAAAACGTGCCGAGATAATACAAGTTTATTCCTTCCCACGTCCTGTAGATAAAAGTACTCTACAAGCAACTCTTGTAAATTCAAAGTTATAAACCGTAGAGAAAAGTTTGTTCATAGACAAGGTGACATGGAGACTACGATGTTGGTAATGAGGAAAGTTCCATTTTAAACTCTACGTTAGGTACCTGTAAAATGTTACATTTTGACCAGGACCGGAGGAGTTGGAGGAAGGACAGAGGTATTTTTCTTTGCATTAGGAATATAATGAAAATTCAGTAAAAATATTTTTAGTAAAATTTGATTTAGATAATACGGCAACAAGGTGCGATACTGTTTGACTTCCGGTCCCAAGCCATGTCTGCATTCAAATGCCTTTGTTTATTTAAAAACTTGTGTATATTAATAAATGCTTCTTATTTTAAGCAGTGTATATAGTAAGGTAGTAAGTTATAGTAAGCTTCCGTACAAACTAAATAAAAGAGGGAAATCATATTTTTTTTTTATATTTTCCTTCATAAAATGAAAAATATTGGTATACATCGTAAAAATATTTAATAACCTGTTTTAGCTTATGCTAATGAAGCTCTTTCATATGATACCCCACATGATACGGTTAATACACTTTAAAATTTGGGCCCTCATTCCTTGCACAGAGACACTGTTTTTTGGGATTAAATTAAAAATGTCCAGTTTTCGGATTTTTTCCTGTATATGTACTCTAACACAATGCTTCTTGCCGAATTTCATAGTTATAGATCAACGGGAAGTACCCCATAGGTTTTGATTCCCTTGTGAGTGTCGCAATGTGCGTTTTTTGCGACATATTCGGCTGTAACATTTTTTTACGAAAGCTGAGAAATTTTATTTTTATTATTTCAACACGATACCTTTACGCGTTCCCGAGATAAAGGTCTTGACACCCGGACGGACGGACGGACAGGCAGACAGACAGATAGACGGACAACAAAGTGATCCTATAAGGGTACCGTTTTTTCCCCTTTTGAGGTACGGTACCCTAAAAATTAAGCTTTATAGTTAAATAATATCAACCACTAATCAATTTTAGGCACCAACTATAATATTAAGCCCATAGTCTCTAAACATATCAAATACCATAATGCTACTTATAAAAGTAATATCTTATTCAACAAAACTACATATTTCTTGATATTCTATACATCAGCTTTTCCTCTCTGTGCCAAAAAATCCTCAATTCTTCGTGAGAAAATCCATATAATACAGGTCAGGGTTGGAACCTTCCAGAGAGCCTTCGAGAGTACGCAGTAAATTTAATTTCCCTAAATTAATAGGACCTGGGAGGTAATGCTTTTGGCAGCTTAAAACGAAGCCAACTTGTAGCGTTCTGTAGACACGTCTTCATATTTTAACTAATTATAAATTAATAAATAAATATTTGTGGACATTTCACACAGCACCGTCCAGCCCAAACAAAGCAAAGCTTGTACTATGGAACTAGATACAAAGCTGACAGAATACATATATACTTTTTTTTATTTTTATATATACATATGATACATAGAAACACCCAGAACAAACATTCATGCTCATCACACAAATGTTTGTCCTGGGTGGGGATCGAACCCACGACCTACGGCACAGCAAGCAGATATACTACCAACTGAGCCACAAGGCCAGTCAACTGTTCCATTCTAGGGAACACATAGTTGGAATTTTAGACCTAAATTAGAAACATTTATGGAGATTTTGTGGAAATTTTAGAGACTGAAATTTTGTGGAGCGTTTGATTATTCTCTGTGGACTTAGTCTGTTACGGTACTTAATATACTGTATTATTTGCACCAGTGGTTTTTCTCGCTATCCTATAAAAACCGTTTTTTTTCTGAGATAAAAATAGTCTGAGTGTGTTTTTATTTAGACTATAACCTATTTGGATCTCAAATGTCAATCACATCTTTTTAACTATTTTAGTAAAAAAATAACAAACACACACTAATGAAAATCTGCTAACGTAAGTAATTAGGTACTCGTATGTTTACGATCCTCCTTCTATGGATAGATTGAAATAAATTGTGAATCAGTTTTTATTGATTTTTTTTATATCTAATACTTTAAATGAGCAATTCTTGTATTTATATGTATATATATATATACATAATCGGAATCTCGGAAACGGCTCTAACGATTTTAATGAAATTTGGTTTGTAATTAGATTAGGGGACAATAAATCGATGTTGCTAGGTTTAATTTTTAGAAAACATCGTTTTATCCGTGTTTTCAGGCAATAAAAAACTGGTACAATATCATTAGAAAACGAAGGTAAATTTCGCCACTGTCTACAAGGTCTACGTTACGTTTCAGGATCGGCTTTCCTATTGATTTAAGCGTTAACACCTCATCTACAACTGAATTAAAGCAATACCATTCCCAACCGTATATACTCCTCGAATTAACTCCAAGCATTACTCGCTTTCCACAAACCTCTACCAAAACATTTCAGAAACCCCGATTTTCCTTTCACCAAAAAACTGAGTTCCATCGCGCGTTTCGTTCCACCTAAATATTCAAATGGGAGATGAAGGCAAGTAATGGTTGGTTACCCGCGATGGATTCGGCTCGTAGCATTAATTTATGTAAAGTATCGGGTTACAGCACTCTGTATCTACGTGATACCAATGTTGATACAAATTGTAAACGACTTTGGTATCGGTGAAAAGTAAATGAATTGCTTACTGTTTATTGAAAGAGTTTTCCGAGTTTTCACTCTGCGGAGATGAAAATTATTGGAGCGTCATTTTCAAAGGCGTTTCTCTTGAATTCGTGGAACGTATTCGTAATTATTTATTTAGGATTGAACATTTTGATTATTTTTTTAAAGAGAAAGAGTCGCACACGAATCATAAACGAAAAGGTGCAGGCCCTTAGGTTGATTTTGTTATGAAACTGTAACTTATACCTTAATCATACAGTCATATAACGTCTTAGTCTGTATGATTAAGGTGGTACATTCTTAGTTAGTGAAAAATAAGTCCAGACTGCAAAATGGTAACTATTTTCACCGCAGTTTCTCTAATCTTTAGTTTATTTACTTATTTCGCGAGTGACATTTCATATCAACGGAAAAATGATAGAAAATTTTAAGCATTGACTAAAGACTTTTTTCTGTTAAATAAATAAGAATTTTGGAATATTTTGAATGGTTTTTTTATTGTGTAGCCTGAAAAATAATTCTCAATAGTTTATATTTCACAAATCCTGAAAAATTACGTAAACAAATCTTCAAGTTGCATATGTATAAAGTTACATCATACAATTCGTCTATTTTTCTAGCTGTTTACATAGTATGTGGGAATTGCCGGACGCTTAACAGCTCTGCGACGATAACATAAAAATCGCCAATCTAGACAACATTGACACACGAACGAATGGCGTTTAAGAAGTTCAAATCATCTATTTATCCAATCTAAACGAAAATATTGACACGAAAAAACGTAAGATGTTGTATTCAACGGGATTATTTATGGAAACATATTCAAATCACACAAAAGTTAAGCGTACCGAAAAATATACTTGAATATCTTACACCCACTTCATGTGTCTAAGTCATGCATGAGCTAGCTTCATCGAGATCTCAGAAACAACACATGCCGAAATTGTAAACAAGCGTACCTGATTGCTAATGTGGCTGGACTTGGCGAAATATTTTGAATGGAGAGTTTTTACACAAATGTTTATCCACTAGCTACGGTTTTCACTGTCTCTGAAAAACAGTTTTGGAACGGTTTGTTTTTGTCTAATACCGAACACTTCAAGAGAACGCGAGGTTCCCCTTCAACCGCTCAGGGGTAACTGTTACTGTCACTCAGACGGAGCTCACCCCGATGACGTCATCCCAGACCAATTGGGGTGGGTTCCTCCACGCATGCGCGTCACATTAGCCGTCGCGGCGCCTATTCCACGTTCAGGGAGAGCGTCGCAGCGCGTCGCTTACATTGCTGCGTTGATTGTTTGCGTTCGAAATACTCGTATACTTAGCCGTCGATGTGTACGATTGGGGAGTTTTGGTAGCTGTTTACGTTCTTAGTGAAGTGCGCTTCTGGGGGTGACAGCTTTGAGAGCGCCCCCGATGGGCCTTTCAAAGGACCAGCGGATTCTTTTTGTAGGTGCCTGTGGCGTGCACCGCGCATTTCGAATAATTGAGACGCACGGTATATGATTTAATTTGCTCTTTTCACTTTGCCGAATGCTTGCCGGGTGAAATACGAGTATTTTAATGCAGCTATTCAATTCACAAGTCGCTTGTACCACATTAAAAATATTGCTTTCATGAAACAGTAAGTACTCATAAATACCGTATACCAATATATATCAACAAAATGCCTATCGTAGGCTAGGAAAAGCACTTATATGAATACCTACATGATAAATATTACAAAATATTAACACTAGCTGCTGCTAGTGTTGTAATGATAGAATACGGTGATGACGATAATGATGATGAAACGTAGTCTTTATTCGTCTCCAGATTCTAAGCTATATCTGTATCAAATTTGATAGCAAACGTTTCGCAAAAACCGCAAAAAGATAAAAAACAGACAGAGAAACAGATAGAGTTACTTTCATCTTTGTAATATTAGTTAGGATTGTCTAGTTGCCTTTTGTCCCCATCGATAGATCAACGGAGAGCTCGTGGTGGGCCTATGTACTCACCGCACGGCATGGCAGCTTTCTGTTACACTCAACCGCGAATCCACTGATGAGTTCAGAGGACTAACTCGTGAACTGGTAAAAAGAGACGATATCACTAGAAATTGTAAAATTTGGTCTTATCTTTAGTCCTCTAGAAATTGCACGGGATTCAACTTACTCCCCCTAAACCGCACGGTCAGTTATTGAATCCAAGAGCGGCTACTACTCATCTGTGAACCCATTGGTCATTGTGGACATAGACATACGGACTAGATTTTCAATAAGGGCCTTTATTCCGTATCTTTAACCTTACATGAAATTGACGTGGATGCATAAACGATGAAAATTAAACTTTAATAATTAACCTTCTTCCAAAAAAAAGGAAGTTCTCAATTCGACTGTATTTTTTTGTATGTTTGTTCAGCGATTACTCCGCTAATTATGAATTGTGTTTGATAATTCTTTTCTTTTTTGATCATTATTTTTTATCTGGTAGGTAATACCTCAGAGGTGGACTTACAAATTTTATCAAAATCAATTCAGTGGTAAAAAAAAATACCGGAAAATTAACACCCAGGTCAAACTTAAACACTATAAAACTTAGTCAAAGTTTCATTATCAACGCTGGGTGCGTCAGAGCCGGTCCACACGGCGAGTTGCGTCGGCGTTGCTTCAACGTAGCGCTGTCGCTGCGTCGTTCTACATACAAATAATCATAGTGTTCACACGGTGCGCTGCGTCGACGCAACGCATACACGACTGAACTGCAGCCCGAGACGAAGCGGGCGGGGGTGTATTCATTGCGACGCCGGAACGGCAGCGCTCAGTTGTTTGAGCGTTGATAGGTAAGACATACGCAAGCTCATTTCGTTTTGCGTTGTTTTTTACAAAATGCTCGCCGCATCTGTGCGTCGCCGCTGCGACGACGGAACGTTACGACTGCGTCGTAGCAACGCTGCGATGGCACAGCGCCTGTGTGGCCGTCTATGCGTTAAAATATTTGTGTTGCGACGACGCAACGAGCCGTGTGGACCGGCTGCGTGAACGTGACGCACGCAGCCTTTCCCAATCCGATTCTGAATCCGACAAGTTGAGAATAGCCCTACAGGACCCGCAGACGAAAAAATATACACGGTTAAATAATCCGTAAAAAGTAACAAATCAAACTTCTAGAGAACTGATTGTGACCTCTAACAATAAGTCCGTACCTTGATCGGCGATCGGCTGACGCGCCGCCGTGATGGATATGGTCCGATAACCGTCTAATCTTGCTCCAGCAGTTTTTCATACTCAATCACCTCACACGGAGGTCTTTAATTTGCCATCCGTCTTGTGCCCTTGTAGACGCAGATTGTATCGAGAGCGTATGCTCAGGGATATTAGTTATTTGGAAACATGTTCGATAGTTTGTTTGATAGACATGGGGAGTAAGTTTGTTTGCTGAATGTTGCAGTTTTCGGGGTTAGATGTAGAAATATCAGTAACCATAGTAATAACATATTGTGGTTCTTTTTTGGTAGGACGTAAAAGTAAATCAGTTTTTTTTTTTTTGTATTTTTAAAGTTCGGTAGTAACTACATGGAACCCTTATTTTAATAGGTACAGAATCCAAAGTATTCAAGTCCATCTCGCACTAGAATAGGAAGATCAGTTGATTAAAATTCCCATGATGAAAATGATAATATTTCAGTGGGTTGGCCAATCCTAATCTAATCAAAGTTTTAAGTTCACCCCGATCGATTCGCACCGCGGTGCGAAAGGACCTATTCAAAAAGATCTCTTGGGTGATTCGGACCGCGGTTCGAATCACATGCGGTGCGAAACGCCGAAGTACCCGAAACATCAGTCATTGTCTTGATTTAAATAAAAAACGCAACCGAGTTAACATTTAGTAAAATACCTGTTGCGACGTTGCGTAACCCATTCGAAAAATCAGCCAACCTTTATCCGTTACTACATCGAACGCCACTAAGTTTACATTTCCATTACTGAGAATTACCGTAAAATGCTGATAATAGATCGAAAATCTTAAATCGGACTAATGAGAAATTACTCAATACATATTTGAAATATATCACATTCCCATAAAATACAAATTGAGGTGTGAAATTTGTTTATAAAATTCAATGTATTGGATTTATAATGATGCCATATAGCCTATATTTTAACTACGAGTTTAAAGACGCGTCGGAATTACCGTAAAATGCTGATAATAGATCGAAAATCTTAAATCGGACTAATGAGAAATTACTCAATACCTATTTGAAATATATCACATTCCCATAAAATACAAATTGAGGTGTGAAATTTGTTTATAAAATTCAATGTATTGGATTTATAATGATGCCATATAGCCTATATTTTAACTACGAGTTTAAAGACGCATCGAATGACACCTTACTCGTCAACATCAACATACGTTCAGGGCCGATTCACACATAGAGTAAAAAATCAGAAGTTTTCTAAAAACTTTTCTACCTTTTTATCAATAGTTTGTCTATTGTCTGACAGTTGTCATTGCTCAGTGGTAGTACGACTGCCTCCTGAGCTACAGGTCGTGGGTTCGATGACCACCCAGGGCAAACATTTGTGTGATGAGCATGGATTTTTGTTGTGTCTAAGTGTTTGTAAGTATCATAAGTATGTATTTACTAAAAAAACCGGACAAGTGCGAGTCAGACTCGCCCACCGAGGGTTCCGTACAAACTAGTAGATAAAAGGGGGAAAGCATATATTTTTTTATATTTTCCTTCATAAACCGAAAAATATACATCGTAAAAATATTTAAACCCCTGTTTTAGCCTAAGCTACTGAAGCTCTTTCATATGATACCCTACAGGATACGGTTAATTCACTTTAAAATTTGGACCTTCATTCCTTGCATAAAGACACATTTTTTTTGTGATTAAATTAAATAAGACCAGTTTTCAGATTTTATATGTGTACTGTAATACAATGCTTCTTGCCAAATTTCATTGTTCTAGGTGAAGTACCCCATAGGTTTTGATTCCCTTGTGAGTGTCGAAATGTGCGTTTTTTACGATATATTTGGCTGTAACGTTTTTTTACGAAAACTTAGAAACTTTATTTTTCTTTCTGCAGCAAGATACTACGGACCTGCGTATATGGTTTTAATTTCAACTCGAAACCTTCACGCGTTCCCGAGATAAAGGTCCTGACACCCGACGGACGGACAGACGGACAACAAAGTGATCTTATAAGGGTTCCGTTTTTTCCTATTGAAGTACGGAACCCTTAAAAATGTACTTTTTTAAACTATCACGGTCATTCATTAAAGCACTACTATTATTAACGCGAACCATGGTAAATATCCCATTAGTAATAATAGTGCTTTAAAAAAAAGTATATATGTATTCTATCAAAAATTAGTTTCCATAGTACAAGTAAGTACACTTTGCTTAATTTAGGCTAGATGGTGTTGTGTGAAATGTCCACCAATATTTATTTATTTATTTATAGTTTTTTAATACTGCGACGAAACCATTTAGTATCCATACAACCATTAAATGATATATGCGTATTAGCCCTCTATAGTAGAATATATAAGGCCACATTATTCGTAAAATATATTAGTAGACGACGCGGACTAAATGTTGTGGTTTAAGCCCGTAAGGGCGCTGAATAATTAAGGGTGGGATTTCGCGTATGTTGTCTATTTCGGACATGCTAAACTAGTGGTTTTCATATATGAAATCCGTGTGGCCTAAGATTTTGTGAAAACACAACATCCGGATAATGAACCATTTTAGCAGGCTTATGAAATGTTATGCATGCTTGTAAATTACTTATTTTGCCTTAGTGAATTTCTTTTTTGTGAAATATATAGTCTTTTTGTACCTTTGGCATTGTCAAGTACCTATTAAGATTAATTCAAAGTAACGTCAAATTTGTCTCTAATCACGTCAACTCCTAGTCAAGTAAAATGACGCACGGTCAAGTCCTATTTAATATTCTTAACTCAGTAAAGGCCGTCACAGACACAGCTATAATATATATTAATATACCGTACTATAATATATATTATAGCAAGCTACCACACACGGAGATGATGCTATAATATATATTTTGCCTTCATTTCATTGATGGTCGGCCTAGCGTTTGCACGTGTTTTGTAATATAGGGTGATTTTAAAACACAGTAATTATGAATTCAACAAGTGCATTGTTATTGGAATTGACAGTTCTTCAGACGACGATTCTGATGTTGCTTTAGAGATGTTAGTTGCCCTGTCAGGCACAAAAATTAGTCACAATCTATGTCACGTATACAGTCAATTTATAAGTCGAATCCTGCTTCAGTAAAGTGGTGGCGACTTTACTAGAAGCTTCTATGAAGTTTTGTCGACAACGTAAAAATCTTAAAATGACCACGTTTCACTACTACATTTCACTTGCCCACACTCATGTACCTACTTGATCGAACACTTAACGAATTAAACTGAGGGTAGTTACAAATATTTTTTAAGTTTATGGAAATAAATGTATCTGTATTTGAATAAAAAACCACCATTTTTATCGCATTAATATTCAAAATAACACATGTTTAGGAAAATAAAACAAAGCAACAACATGTTTCGATGACGTTCCTGCCAAAACTCTCTTGAAACATGCTGTATATTCAAAATATGTCTTGCTATACCATAATTTATATTAATATGCGAAAATATAAAAATATGCAATAATATAAATTACGGTATAGTTTGGTTACGTCATAGAAATATATATTATAGCTGCGTGTGCGGTCACTCGAAAATTTGTATAGAAAATATATGGTAATATGTTTAGCTATAAAATATATTAATATAAATTATAGCTGCGTCTGTGACGGCCTTAAAATGGTGTTGACTCTACTAAGTCAACTAAGTCTCTACTAAGTTGAGTGGATCTTTCCCGATAGATATAATCTGGGTGTCTATAAATCGCGAGTGAATTGGTTTCTTCTAGGTAAGCGCGCTCCATAGTAGACCGCAACGTCGCTTAACATCAGGCGAAATGGTGGTCAAGCGCAAACCTATTTTTACATTTAAAAAAATTATGAAGTGCTGCCGACAAAATTGAAAAGTCATGGCTTAATATAATCAAAACTTCCAACTGATCTTCCGTACAAGATTGAATGTACCATACAAAGTTGTTTTTCTCGAGTGTCCTCGTATTCAAGGCGACACTTTTCCAGACCCGCCATATGGCAACTCTTCGTGGCATAAGTTTTCCTGCAAGAAGGTCGTTATCCATAATGTTCAGATGCTCGGGATTGGTCGAGATTGTTACATAGTCTGGGAGATAACGGTCATTCTGTATGAATGACTAGCAGATTGTATACTAATACAGATTGTGTACTAATGAATTATAAGTAGGTATATGCTTACAAGAAAGTATAATAATAGTATATAAATATTCTATCAGCTATCTGGTTTCTATAGTACAAGTTTTGCATAGTCTGTAGCTTGTCGGCGTTAAATAGAAATATAAGTGTTACTTTTTATAATGAGAAACTATATTAGGTGTAATATAATTAGACAAATTATGAATAAAACTGTTTACGTGTCTGTTTAATTCATGATAAAATATACCTTTATACATAAATAAATAAATATTTGTGGACATTTCACACAACGCCATCTAGCTCAAACTAAGCAAAGCTTGTACTATGGAACTCTTAGACCATCTAAAAATGGACGCGCCTTCCAAGAGATTACCCCTCTGCCAAGTTCTATAAGACAAAATCCATCGCGTTTATAAAAACTATTTTCAATCGACATTCATCAGTCCTGATACCGATGCAGAGGTGTAAGGAAGTCTCTAAAAATGCCCAACTGTGAAGTTTTCGACTGTGGCAAGAGATCAAATACTTCTACAATCCAAAAAGATGGTGTATCATTTCATAAGTGAGCATTTTTTTACAGTAATTTTGGTTTACTTTTAATAAAATTGTTTAAAATCATTCTTATGAGCTCGTGATTCTAGACGCCGGTGAAATCTCGAGTACAAAAAGTAACAGAATATCCCTACGTAGTATCTTCACTCAATTATGTATCTTATACCTAAAAGCCAGAGTCTATATTTCTAGTGGAAAATAAATGTCTTGAAACCACAGGATTTACGTCATCTAACGGTTTTTTGAGTAACGAGACAACTCATTTTGATAGTCAATTTGTGACCTTATTTCATTTAAAATTAGTTCCATATTCGA
Organism: Lycia hirtaria; assembly: GCA_947563715.1. NCBI lineage: Eukaryota > Metazoa > Arthropoda > Insecta > Lepidoptera > Geometridae > Lycia > Lycia hirtaria. Next base: position 39,961,229 of record OX387377.1, on the reverse strand, counting down.
TAGCAAAGTAGTTGCTTTGTTTCTTTCTCTCACGCGCTAGTCTCGGCGGGGAATCCCAACTAGTGATGTACCTTATCACCTCACACAGTTGATATCGATAAAAGGTCTGAGTGAATTCCTTCCTCTGACACTTTTTTAATCTACTGCGGTTTTTCATTATAATATAATATTATAATGTGCGGGATATATACCGCGGGTTAATTGATTTGAGTTCCCGATGTTTTAGCGCAGTTGCATTCAACATGTTCACGGGAAGACTAGAAAGTGTATGTTGATTGGAAAAACAGTTAAAAGTAGATGTAACGATCTACGTTTTTAAGTATTTTGCAGCGGAACTTGTTATCACCGGTTCTTTATAGCGCTCTATAATATGTAAAAACATAGGTAATATATTTAAGACCAATAATAATGTAGGTATATACCTAACGTAAACCTGATTGAAAAATAAATAATGTATGTTAAAGTGAATTAACTGGTTTCATTTTTTTCATGCATCAAACATCGTAGAATATACATAGACAACATACCTATATCAACATTTACATTTGTTGCATCAAAAATGAGGAAGTTTCATACAAACTTTCAACATTCTCGTTAGTCTCTTAGAGGATGTGTTTATTTTTCATTAAAAACGTTGTCATTATTTAGCTTATATTCTATAACTTAAAATATAAAACACTGAATGAAATTAAAATATTGACAGGACAAAGTCAACTTATTCAGTGATCAAAATATCGATAACATTATTATCGATATTTATCAAACACTATCGTCATTTGCAGTTTTGATACTGGTGTTGCCGCAGCTTATTTTGCCTCGATTATGGGTAAATTCTGCGCCTCCACTAGTCTGATAAACGCGGTGCAACTAACGCAAAAAAAAGTGACAACGAACCTATAAATTTCAGTTCCCAAGTTTTGTCATCGGACTTTAAACTTTATAAATGTATTGCTTCTTTTACAAAAACAAATGGACAAAATAGTAGTTCCCAAGAAGTTTAGCACCTTTTAGATTCCAAGTTTTGCCGTCGGACTGTAGTGGTGGTGCGGGCTCTAGTCTCTAGTCGATTACCTACAACACTCGGAATATTGTATAGTTTTAAAACTAGGGTGAAATGAGGCCCTCGCTCCGCAAACGCAAACGCCACCCCCTTTGTTACTTACATCCCGCGTATAGTAGGTACTTAATATATGTCTCGTATATACTATTATAAAAGTACTGTTATTTTCTGAGAAAAATGGCTGTGTTATAAGGACAAACGAACATGGATAATTTATAAGGGTTCCTCATTTACTTTGGAACCCTAAAAATAAACCAAACTGACTTGATTATAAAGTGTTAATGATAACTTTTTCTAGTTACTTATACGATTTCTAATAGGTTTTCTTATAAGTATTTTTTATTAACTGCATATTTGGTGTAGGTACATTATTTTAACAATCATAAGGAAAAAATGGCATTTACATGGCAGCACTGTTATGCAGAATATTACGTTTATTTTGCATGTTGTATAAGTCTCTTGTTTGTTTATGTAAATTTACCCAAACCACGCCCTTTTTTGTAAAAGTGTTGAACATTTGTATTTGTGTGCGAATATAAATACTAGAAGAGTTAATTTGTGTGACGATAGTTTTTAAGTGTGTGTTTGTCCTCGCCCCCCGCAAAAAATGGCAGAAATTTTTGTTCGTAGCATTTAAACTAAGGCGCGTCCATTTTTAGATGGTCTAAGATGGAACTAGATGGCTGATAGAATACATATATACTTTTTTTTGTAAATATATACATATGATACATAGAAACACCCAGACACAGAACAAACCATCCATGCTCATCACACAAATGTTTGCCCTGGGTGGGTGATACAGGAATCAATAATATGTACGTATGTACTTGAGTACCATGACATTTCCAAAGTAAATATGTATCACTTACAACCACATCTTGAGGAAAAAATATAATAAATAAAACCGGCCAAGTGCGAGTCGGACTCGATCACGAAGGGTTCCGTACCATTATCTATAAAAAACGGCAAAAAATCACGTTTATTGTATGGGAGCCCCCTTAAATATTTATTTTATTTTTATTTAGTAATTTATTTTTAAAGTGAATAACATAACTCAATATTCAGTGAATATTTCAAGCGTCTACCTTTTGTCGTTATCAATATCGAGCAAAAACGAGCAAAAAAATCACGTTTGTTGTATGAGAGCCCCCTTAAATATTTATTTTATTCTATTTTTTTAGTATTTGTTATAGCAGCAACAGAAATACATTGTCTGTGAAAATTTCAACTGTCTAACTATCACGGTTACTATCAACTATCATGAGATACAGCCTGGTGACAGATGGACGGATGGACAGACAGCGGAGTCTCAGTAATAGGGTCCCGTTTTTACCCTTTGGGTACGGAACCCTAAAAAGGCCAAAAAAATAAAAGGAATAAAATAAATAAGAAAGGACTTAGTTAACAAAAAAGTATGTATAAGCATATAAAAGGCATGGGCCTCGGAGTCTGTGAAGTTAATTTTTTTCAAATAAATAAAAACCAAATCTTGACCTATCAGTTGAATCGTTAAACAAACTTTGAAAACCAAGGCAATTTATTTATTCAGCGACGACAAATAATACTCCAACTACCATAAACGTAGTAAAAGACGCTGGCATTGTTAGTGTAATGGTCAGTTGGCATGATACGGAACACGCCTTTCTTAGCTAGCTCCTTGCCTAACAGCCATGTCTCCTGTGATTTATCTCCGAGATAGCTGACGTCGACGTCATAACTCATGTAAGTCGAGCTGCGCAAAAAGTAGTCGAGACGCGCTCGAGAATGAGACGTAATTGTTGTGACTTTTAGATAAGTGGTAGACCCCTTGAGTGAAAATCATTTTTCGTTTCGCTCTGGCCCTGAATGGTTTATGTGTTTAGTTATCATGAGTGCAATGAGATGATGTTATTGATTGTATTGTATTGTATGGCAGTTGTTCAACCGGCAAGCGGTGCAGCAGAAGGAATGTGTATACCATTACCGCTGAACTTCTGCTGCCAGGACCAACCCACTCCCACAAAACCTTCCAAAACCCTTTTTAAAAAAAAAAAAAACTGGCAAGCGGTAGTGTGAAAGCATTACTGTATTCCGAACCGAAGACTAGACGTGATAATAAGATTTAAAATCATTACATGTACTTTTAAAACCCATAGCTTAGTATGCTACTGGACTAATATCGGTAAGCGATATGTTCAGGGTGACGTGTACTTCAAGATTTTTTTCTTAATAAATCGAAAATACGTGAAATCTTCCAACCCTCACTTGACAAGTGTGGTGGAGCTATGGCATTACTCATCTCACAATAATAACTTTTAAAATACTTCATCTTTTTATTCTCATTTCATTTCAACAACATCAGATTAAATAAAACATTTTTTCAAAACTTAATATTTTAATTTATCTTTACTGGTTTAACCATCGTGTAAAAATAAGTGTTTCATTCGCAAAACTACAAACAGCAATTCTCTCTTAATCGTAACCAATGTTCAAAATTTTAAAAGTTCCGTCAAATTAACGGTAAAAGGTAAATGACTGTTTCGTGTAAAGGGACAAGTAAACACACTACCGCCCATGCGATAACACACGGAACCGATTCCATTGTTCAAAAACAAATTAATCAAATGATCAAACGCAAATAAAAAGGTACAAACGACATCGAAGCGGGGTGACGACTTGGTAATAGTCAAAATATTGCAGTAAAGAAACTTTGAGGACGTGAAATTAAATATTTTTGTTTGTTCAGTTTTTTTTTTTTTTGAGAATAAACCCACGTCTACTTATATATTATAAAATATAATGATGTGAGATTAATCTAATCTACTTAAGCTAAGATTACATGAAATTTAAATTTTTCGTTAGCTATACTTTATCAAAATAATTTCCACTCGAAATTTTACCAACAGTAGATCTGTTTGTTACGAATACATACTTTCATATTTCTTTAACTTTTTCACTTATTGTTTTAATTGTAAATATTTTTTTCATTTTGTGTAGATTTTAAGGTTTTTTATAGTTTTATCTAAATATATCCAATATAATCACTTGTATCTAAATAAAACGATGTATAATATACTTACTTTTCAGTTAAACAATATTTATAGCTGCTGAGTAAGTTTGATTTTTCCTTTTTATTTTCCTTATAAATACAGTAAAATCAAAATGCTAAAGCTAAGAGGTTGTGTTATTGTTCTCGTGACATCCAACCGCGTCAATCACGTCTTCATGACGTATTATGAGCAGTTTCACAAACTTCGCCTACTCTGTTTGTAACATCAACTGTGTTACCGGGGTAGGGTCCCTAATCCAGACAGGTAAGCTGGTCTAATTTATCATCCTGAAACAAAGGGGGGCTGAGTACACCTCTAGCTCGATATAAACTAGGATTTCATGAACAATGCGCGAATTCACCATCTATTTGCATGCAAAATTTCTTAAATCCATGGGTTTCAAATAAACAGAACTATTGAGTACTTTATTTTTAGTCAACCGTACCTGAATATTGGAATGGATCTTCTCCAGTAGACAATATATTACATTTTCTTTATAACTAATCTCCAGAGTTGCCGGTCTAATTCCCCTTATCAAAGGAAAAATCGCAATGTATCGCCACATTGAAGTTCGATCTGCTGTAAACTTTAGCAGTACAATAAGTACCTGGGCGACCGAGCTCCACTCGGATTTCTTATGACTGAAAATACTAGCAAAGCCGGATTCACTAAAAATGAAACCTAGCAAGATCGATTTATCGTCCCCTAATCTACCTACAAACCTAATTTCATTAAAATCGTTGGAGCCGTTTCCGAGATTCAGATTATATACATTCATATATACAAAAATTACTTGTTTAAAGGTAGTAGAATTAGATTTGTAGTTGTAAAAACTGAAACAACCGACTTCAAAATGCGCAAAAACCGATTTTGATAAAATTTATATGGGACCACCTCTGAAGTATTACCGTAACAACCATACAGTCGAATTGAGAACCTCCTTTTCGGAAGCCGGTTAAAAATAGAATATTTTTTATCTTGAGGTTTTCTGAAAGAGATCGCTTTTAGCATTAAGATCTTTGAGTCATGATTTTATTATAAGTTAATTTATTCTGTTGTGCCAGATGTGCCATATGTTAATTTATTCATAATCAATAAAATGTTAAACAAGGTCGCATTATAGGACGTAATATTTTTTCTAAATGCTATGTTTCCAAATACTGTTTAGCAGTTATTGTGTAAATATAAAGAGATATATCAAAATAATCTCACACTTCTCTTTGTAGTATTTTTATTTGCGATATCAATCTATAAAAGCAAAAATGAAAATACGAGCCCTCGGCATCAATTAGTACCAATATTGATACATAAATCCGTCTATTCACGCGGTATTTTAAGCTTTCACGTGGTATTAATGACCGTTACATTCATGCGGCTTTAATTCATTCCGACACGATCGAAAACTTATTTCGGAATCGGAAATGAAAATTAAAATAGTCCACGCGTTTTGTTTAATTAATGAGCAATTACCTATATATATGATAACAATGTAATCATTCTTGAGTATCGATTGATAGTACCTATTTTTATCTGATTGCATAAAGAGTATAAATATTTTTACGGTATGTGCAAGTGTGTAAACGTTTGTTTATTTATATATACGAGTATAATACCTACTCTAATTGTTTTTTCTGCACCGGCTGAGTATCATACGCAATTTTTATTAAAAAAATAATACCTCGTTCGCAAAAGGAAACTTAGTTTTTTTAGCATTATAGGTGGTCTTAGGTGGTTATAGATCGTAGTAGATATAGCGCTGGCTAAATGTTAGTGGTTTTGCAGTTGGATTTTATTTATTTATTAATTGTGTTTGTATTTTTTCAAGCTGATTATGAAATTATTCCAATACAGCGTACTTCATTTCTAGTAGAACGAGCGTCTCGTTCAAACTTGAGACACGCGTCATTTTTATATGTTAATAAATTGTATATACGAGTATCTTAATTTTTTGACAGCGTTTTGTTCAGAACGCAGAACTTATCTTTTCATCGACATAGTATGATGAAAATACGTTTAAATCTGGCCACGGAAGGTGGCATCGAAGAAAGCTTCCGCCCTTTTTGAGGGCCTTTCAAGACTAAATTATAATAAAACCTAAATAAAAATGTGACTCATTTTATTTAAGGAAAAAAAATAATAATACGCAGACAAATCGGCTCAAATAGAGACAATTTGCTTTTTCGGTCAATTAATGTTTTAAAATAATAATGTCTTTTAGATGTATAAGTACCTTACGCAATAAAAGACCATGCCTTCGATTGCCAAAAAATCTATTTTATATTTAAGACTCAATGAACTTTCTCTCATGTGCCTCATAAATCTACATGACAATCAAGCAAGAATTTGAAAGCAATTGAAAATATTACTCCCGTAAATCTATATAAAAATCTTAATTTGCAAAAATCTTGATAATCCAGTCCAGGTTTCCACATTGCTAACCTTCCCACATTTAAGACCAGTTTAGGCGAGTCGCCGTACTTTATGAGACAGGGTTTGGAGGCCTAAAATATATTCTTTGAGATAAAGCTTATTATATTTTCGGGAATACCAGCCGGCACATTCTTGCCTACATGTGTGATTCAGATGAAATTACCTCATGTTATGAACCTCTTTTATTTTATTGTGGTCTAATAAGTCATATTTAATGGCTTGTTATGTGAAACTTCTGCCCGTATGTTAAATCCCTTGTCACATCTAATGGTTCGATGCAAAAACTACACCTAATATTAACACTCGTTTAATATCGATATTTAGTTAAACATGTTCCTTGTAAACAACATCTAACACCGTATTAAGAGGTGAATAATCATCATCTCCGTATCGCACTAGATGACGTCGGCTCACACGGCATAGTCCTTACACCACTTCACTCTATCAGCTATCATCTCTATATTCACATCACTCACTCATATACCATCTTACTTTACATAAGTACATGGCTTATTATCAGGTAAATTGTGATATTTATTACAATTAATCGGTGATTTTGCAGCGTCGGGATAGGCACTGCCGGTTTCTTACCTGTGGTTCACCGACGTAGTTCACCTAGGTGATTCACGGGTACCTTTTGGTACCCAAGCAGTGAATGCAACTGAACAAATGTTAAAAAAAATAGTATTGGTTTATCCCATAGCATCGGGTTTCACTGTATATTCAATTGACATACGGTTAATTAAAAATATTTTGGATGTATTAAAATTATTTTTCGAGGGATTCGTTTGCAAAATATTAAGCTTTAAAGTGCTAATTTTTGTTAAGACCCGGTTTATAAAAAATTAAGCGAGCAACTTTCTCGACAATTGCTAAAAAAACACATATTTTCAAAGATCATCTTAAGAATCATCACAAGAAGATAGCATCTAGAAGAGCTATTATGTTCACATACTAACCTGCTTGCTCTGAAATTAAGTCATAACTTTACTCGTCTATCATTTCTAATCAAAATACGAAATCAGATGAACAATATATCTCCAAAGTAAATACTAAAAAAAACATCCAGTCATGATAAAGTAACGCATATGAAGGCTAAATCGAAAAAACTCTCAATGCTGGCAAAAAATACAGACATGATAAATAGACATGGAGATATTCTAAACCAATTTGATATAAATCCAATTCACATTTGACAGAGTACAGAACAAATATGCGTAAGGAATGGTAATGATACAGATCGATATGGGATGTCATGCAAATAATAAGAACATTGTGAGATGGAGTAGACCTAAGAAGCTAATAGAGCGGTAGATTAATAAATGAGTTTTTAGCGTTCTAGGAATGCTTACTTTCATTAGTTACCTAATAATTATTTCGGAAATCGAACTATTTACACAGATAAGTTTGTACGGAACCCTCGGTGCGCGAGTCTAACTTGCACTTGACCGGTTTTTTTATGATTTAAGGGGCAGGCAGACTATAGCTAACTTGGTATATTTAGTGACGATGAGATCCAAAATGGTAACCATAATATACCTGACCTGGCATATACTTATTATGTAGGTACGCGTATTCAAAGATATCTATCTGTCTCTATTATTCATCCTGTAGCCTTAGAAGTTAATGGTGGCAGTCAATATTCTGTAAAATTCTAATTAAATTGTATATTTTCAATAACTATGGAATAGATAGATAAACAAAAAAACATTGATAAATGTGACATTACATTACGTTCTAGAAATTGCAATTTAAAGTAATTTAATTTGTACGCGTGTGGAAACGTAGGGCACATCTAGTTTAGTAACTTATAAAATTAAGAGATTAATCTAGTAATCCATGAATCACTTATTTAATTACTAACCAGTGAAACGAGTTTAGATTCTCGCTAAAAGCTTTGTAATTAATCAAAAGCTTATCAACAAAGAAGTAAAGATTAAGACAATAATAAGCAACGGAAATGGTAATGACCGTATACTAAGTAAAACCCAGTAAAACCTCGGAGCATGCAAAGTCACTTTCGGTATTATGACGAATCCTTTGATCCTTTTTTTTTTGCTACAGAATCAGCCGGCTAAAGCTTTACGTGCCTAAATTGCATCAGCGCTTGCACATTCTGACTAAAAATATGCAAATCATGTACCAGTCTTTGTTATAAATTAGTATGTACATATTTCCAAAATCTTTTCTTTTTACAACAAACTCCAATACTCGGAAACATATTCTCATCAAGTAAATTATATTTTCGTAACTAAAAAAGTCGATGTGTGATTGTGTCGTGAGCAAAGCCGTGTGTTAACTGACTTCAAAAAAGAGAAGGTTATCAATTCGGTTGTATTTTTTAAAATATTTGTTACATTATATTTCCGTCATTTTTAAGCAATTTCAAAACAATTTCGAGTTTTTTATTGAAAACTATATTGTATTTAAAGATTTGTCCGACATAAATTAGATCAAAATCAGTTCTATAGTGTAGACTTTAAAACAAAGTACCTAACTGGAAAAAATGACATGCAAGAAACCGAAACTGAAATTGCGTATTTTCATTTTTTAAGCTATAATAATTATGAAAACTGGTAATCAAATATAAACTTTATCACTGAATGATAAAAACTAGTTTACAACTTATAACCGTTGCAATAACAGAAGATGCTTTTAATATTAGAGATGATTCTAAACTTTCTAACTCTATAATACAAATGCATATATTGGGGTGATCAGAGCGCAAGATCGATGACAATGAGTCCGCCATCATTACAAGCCATTGTCCGCGGATTACAAGGTCGCACATCGGGACAAGCAAGAGGCAGGTGTAAGTATGATATACTTAGATCAATGTGAACTGATTTCGCAAAAGCTTACGGTACGGTGGAATTGAAGGATCATAAGCGGAAGGTCAATAAGAGCCGGTCAACACGACGCGTTGCGTCACGTTGCGTCGACGTAGCGCTGTCGCTGCGTCGTTTTACATACTAATAATCATAGTGTACAAACGGCGCGTTGCGTCGACGCACACACACACGACTGAACTGCAGCCTCCGAGACTAAGCGGACGGAGTTTTTTTTTAAATCGAAAATAGGCTCGCGCTTGACCGTCAACTAGACGACGTAACGTCACAACTGCGTTGTAGTAACGCTGCGATTGCGCAGCACCCGTGTGGCCGTCTACGCGTTAAAATATTTGCATTGCGACGACGCGACACAACGTAACGCGCCGTGTGGACTGGCTGTAACGCATTCACTCCAAATGACAAATGGCAGTACTCCAAATGACAAGAGGATGTAAGTTTCCGCAAAATATCAAACATACTTCTATGCGGCACTGAAACGTGGTCCTTAACTAAGGGCCTTAAAAGGAAACTCAAAGTCCCGCAACGAGCTATGGAGAGGGCTATCCTCGGAGTCCCTCTACGAAATCGAATCAGAAGTGAAGAAATCCGTAAGCGTATAAGTCACCGACATAGCACAGCTGATTAGAAAGTTGAAGTGGCAGTGGACTAGGCATATGACACGAAGAACTGATGGCTGATGGGGTCGAAAAGTTTTCAAGTAGGGACCACGAACCGGCAAGAGCAGCATAGGGAAACCAGCCACGAGATGGGCAAATGACCTTATACAAGTGGCGTGAAGACGCTGGATGCAAACCGATTCCAATCGGTCTTTTTGGAAGTCCATGGGGGAGGCCTATGTCCAGCAGTGGACTTTGTATGGGTGAGATGATGATGATGATGAAGTGTCATTACTTTACGATATTACAAATATAATTTTATGTGCTAATTATTTTTCCAATTTTAAGAAACATGATATTTACAATAAACTTATGCCGCATCCAGGAGTACTGATATATAACTATAGATAATCTTAGATTATCTATTTTTTTACAACAACAATTAAACGCATAGAAAGATCTTTACGGCCGTAGCTTTATCCAAGTAATTTAGAACTTTCTTTAAACCTATAGTCATAAAGTTTGTAATTACTGTAACTCGAAACCTGACTTTGACCCTTAAGGCTAAGCTACGCTACCTTTATTGACCTTCAAGCCTCCCAAAGCTAATCTACTATTGTCTGCCCTTTCTTAAGTAGCAGTTATTTAACCAGCCAATTCACATTATGGCCTAAGTAATGTCGTAATCTGAACTTTCTGTGCTCATTATCAGAAACCCCACCATGTCTTAATATTAGCTGAGTTGTGAAAGGCAATAATACAGAATCATACCCCATTTAAACGTGACGTTCACAAAAACCAAAGTTTACGGATGAAATTTTCATGATGGCAATGTTGCCAGTGAAATTGTCGGGCATAAAGAGTTTTAACGCTTACAATCTCGTGGCAGCATAAAACTTGGATTAATATTAAATTGTTACGGATTAGCTCAATAATCTGGTGACTCATATTATATACTTGTATTGTACATGTACATATTACATACTCTTAAACTAGCATTCTCAAGGTTCGGCAGATTCGGCTGACATGACCGACCTGACGCCTGTAGTATCCAATCGAGTCGGTAGGTCCTTTCTATTTTTAGAATTGCTCCTAATCTACAGTGTCTTAACATAGTGTGGGTCGCGACATTCTTAGCCAACACCACAGCTCCAAAGCCTTATTGTATCACCTCGCAGTCATTCTCTCGAGATTTCTAATTTTAAAAGGTTCCATTCCGGTTTAAAAGGGTGTAAATTTTATCATTAAAAGTGTGTCTACAAGCACCTCTTCGGGCTAACAAAGTTTCAGCGATGCCACTGATATTGCAATTGTCCATAGATGACGGTTATCGTACAATCGTGTGCCTTTATGCTGCTCTTTTTACCTCCACCACGTGCCACACACCAGATCTCCCGCGACCCTTGGAATGTTTCCTTACATACCTTTAAGTCAACGCACTGATCATGAAATGCAAAACATGAAAACAAGTGTAAAGAGGTGGGGTTGACGCCTACATTACATTCGGTATGACTTGCAACTCTTGCAAAATACATACCATTGATTTGAGAAGCCAGCCCTATTAATGTTTTTGATGTAGACACTTAGTCTAACGTAACTTTTTTTTGCTAAGCAAAAAACAATGTAGACAGGTCATAAAAAACGGTTGAAACTTTATTGAAATTTCTAAGAGTAATAAACAAAATTTAATGCATCTTCTAAATTTTATTAATCGTCTACACAATACACAATTTTACCTATTCCCAAATAAAATAAATTATAAATTTAATTATAACGAGTATAAGTTTAGAAAACACAAACACCCTCGACAAAAAAACGGCTGAGCCAATTTTGATGAAACATAGCTAAGAATACTCTCGATCAAATCCTTTTTCAAATGGAAAATAAAAACTATATTAAAATCGATCTATCCATTTGAGAGCTACGTTGCCACAGACAGACACACAGAACACACGTCAAGCTTATAACACCTCTCTTTTTGGGTCGGCGGTTAATATTAGTGGTTTTGTCACCACCTACGCCTCACCGTATCTGTCTATCGGAAAAGACTCACTCAAAACAAGGAGCGTATTCCACAATTTAGCAAACCACACGATAAAAGTGGAATTGCGTTTCATTCGAGTTTTGAACACCTTGAAACGCTGACGCTTGTTCATGTTTCTGACTAACGGCCTTACCGGAAAACGTTACTTAACTTTAAGCATTGCTTAACGTATTTTGCCAACTTTTGGCTGATACGTAATGACACTTGCGGAAAGAAGACAGAGAATTTAAGACGATGGTTAAAGTTAAGTAACGTTTTTCGGTAAGGGCGTAATAGTAAAAATGACAAGGAGGAACAGATGTCATACAGATCAGAGCAGAGATGCACAGTGCATGTCAAAATGAAATCGATAAAACCCGATAAGCTAGCAATTTTACGGCGACGTTCGATTAATTGTTTTATGTGAAATGGCTAGAGGTAGTAGTTTTTAGCTTTACTATTATAATATTCAGCCAAAATGTAAATCATTGCGCTTATTGCTAATTTGCTATGTGTCAGATGAATAACTTGATTGTAAATTGACATGCCTAGTATAGCAGATAAGTTATAAGGCCAATAAAGAATTCTGATTCTGATTCTTTAGCTTGTGTTTGCACCAACAGTATTGTTAACTCGTTGGTGTGTACGGAAATCTCAAAATACAATTCAAGCTTATATTTGGCAGGTTTATTTTACTATCTCAGTAAATGTACAGGAACTCTATATAATAAAAATCAACATGTCACAAACGACAATCAGTCAAGCACTATTATCTGTCCGCCCACACTCTCTACTCACAATAAACCCTGTAATACATTTTTGCTCATCATGCCATACTCGGCCGGCAATGAAGATAGCTCGCGCTACAAATTACAGTGTCTATCATTTTGCCCTTTTCTTGGTCATATTTCTTGGTTTCAATTTGCGGACTCATCCTTGAATTTCCTTTTTCTGTAGAAATAAAGATTTATGAGAAATTTAACATTTTCAAGGTCTACACCAATCGATTATAGTACAGGTTTTAGAAACTTTAATTTAATTGATTGGAAACTATGTTAGAATAAGTTTTAGGTTTCTACCACATCAAGTGATTCAATTTCAGTGCAAGGAAAATGAATATTATGTAACTTTGATGACGTTGACATTTAGCACGTTTTTACGAGAAATGTAATATTTCCAAGGTCTACACCAATCGAGGTTTTTATTTAATACTGCTGGTTTTAGAAACTTTAATTTAATTGATTGGAAACTATATTAGAAAAAGGTTTTTTGTTTCTACCACTTAAACTGGTTCAATTTCAGCGCAAGGAAAATTAATATTACTCGTATGTACCTTTGATGACCTTGGACAAACAAACTCAATAACAAAGCTATAATATAGTTTATATGGTCCTATGAAGCTGGTCAATATTCGTAGAATCGGTAAGTTATATCTGGAATTACTGTGCTAGCCTAAAGCACTGACAAACCGTCTAATAAACCGTAATATTATAATAATTAATAGTAATAATAACTTTTTATACAGGGGCGATGGTCACTCTACATCTAGGTAGGTACATGGTAGACTCAGTCATCCTTCAAGGGCATCAAACAACTGAAACGCCATCTGCCGTCATTCATAACTCTCATGTCGATCGCAATCTAGACTCGAACGTGTCTAGAATGTGCCGCCTCATTTTGAGCTCATTCTTGAGGAATTTACTGAGGAAATAGGCTTTCCTACATTTAAGCTCATATATTTTTACTAAACTTTAAGTACCTGAGTTGTACGTTTATCAAACAAGTAATTACTAGCTATTCCTTGCAATTTCACCCGTGTATTGATGAAAAACGATGATGATGATTAAGTGTAGCAGATGTAGAGATATCCACGTGAAAACATAATAGACAGACAGAGATACATAGTTACTTTAGTCTTTACAATATTCTGTATTCTAATGTTCTACTACCGAGGCTAAGAAAATAAACAAAATTAAGTAATTTTTTGAGTAAAAATAGTAACTACGAGGAGCCCTTATTTCAACATGTTCGTTTGACTGTCTATTTATCCGTCTATCTGTCCTTACGTTAGTAATTTTACTCAGAAACTATCAGCTCTGCATAAACAAAAGGCAGATAGATATGTTTTTCGAACCACTACAAAATGCCGTAGTCAAACTATGGATCTATCTAGGCTATGGATCTGCGTATATGGTTTTAATTTCAACATTATACCTTCACGCGTTCCCGAGATAAAGATCTTGACACCCGGACGGACGGACAGACGGACAGATGGACAACAAAGTGATCCTATAAGGGTTCCGTTTTTTCCTTTTGAGGTATGGAACCCTAAAAAAATAGGGGTAGCTCTCCATACATATAAAAATAGGATGATTTTTTTCAACCGCACCCCATCGTGTGGGGTATCAATGAATAGTTCTCCTAAAATAAAATGTAAGGTCTGTGTTTACAACTTTTCGAGATACAGTAATAAAACTATGTATAAAACACTTGAATCATTATAGTACAGAGGTTATTGACCTTTTCACAAAGTAGTCAAATTAAAAATACTTGCCAAATGGTTTTTTTTTAATTACAACATTAGATATGGAACCCTACTACGCGTGTCTCGACACGGACTTGGCCACTTATTTCAATTTAGGAAATAATATTCTGCCGTTGTATACCTATTATCTTTACAAAATGTATAGAGAACAGTGTACCCGTACTTTATAATTATTGTTTCATTTACCTGCTATCTTCAATAGATATACTGCTACATTTTGAACACGCCTTCTCGTCAAAGACGCTGACGAGCCGTACTGCTATGTTGTCGATTCCCGCACAAATTGCTTTCTGGTCGATAATTGCGTTCCGGATTACATTCTTGTCATCGGCAATACAATTTGCATAGCTGACACAACGCCAGAATATTAACTGAATAGTCATTAAAGCCGTTAGATCAGTTTAGGCGTCTATGAGATTGATAGATAGCTCTCTGGTAGATGTTTCATGACTGCAAACATTAATAGGAAGGACAGGGAAGATAATTACTTAATTAGTGTCGTGTACATTTCACATAACTTTGGTTCACATAAAGAAATTATGATATTTGTAGGAGAGACTAGTCTGCCGACTTTTTTTTTTTTTTTTTTTTTTTTTATCAGCCCTGTTTATACAAACTGTCCCACTGCTGGGACAGTTTGTATAAATGGCCATCTTCTCATTGTGAGAAGGGCTAGGCCATAGTCTGCCACGCTGGCCAAGTGCGGGTTGGCAGACTTCACACATCTTCAAGATCATTGAGAACTCTCAGACATGTAGGTTTCCTCACGATGTTTTCCTTCACCGTTTGAAGTTACCGGCAATCAACAAACAACATAATTATTATATTATAATATTATACCTAAGGGCAATAACATAGATTTCTTTTTCGGAAAGGGAATTCGCAGTCCGGGATTGAATATCAATCGAAGTTAAATGAAACCAATTTAAACTATTGTGAACCCTACGTAAAAATAAGTATTAAAGTCGGTTCATATAGGTACAAAATATTTGTATCCGAATGTATAAATATTTAAAAAAATAATATATTTACTGACGAATTGAGAACCTGTTAATATGTAATTAATTCCAAAATGTAGTTGAATAAATACCAAGAACAAGTGTATATATTTAAAAAAAACTTTATAAAAATAAGCTTTTATTATGTTCTGTGTTAATAATAAATTCAACTCGTCAAGAAGATTGAAATGAGCCCAAACTCGATGAGGTTGTGTCGTTTCATTGCGAAGTTGCTTCGCCCACCTTCCAGCTCCATCATCAGATCAGCACCATGCCATCATAATATGGCATTGTCACGCGATTTACACATGTATGCAAAAGTTCAGCTCAATCGGTAACCGGAAAGTGGATCAAATTTAATTTGCAAGATTTGATGACAAACATCGGACAGGATTAATTACAACAAAACAATATACAAACTACACATATTTAAGTAACTAAACTACTAAATTTTTAAATAAAAACTACGGGTCACTCACGTCTGTTTTAAATTACTACACAATAAGAAATACTGATTACCCTAGAACTATAAAGGTCTAAAGATAACCCAATAGCTCAAACCCACTACCAGTTGATAGCTTATGCTCCAGGATTGGCACGTTGAAAAGCAATGCTTATACCCAACGCATTTATAAGCATTGCCCAAATATTTTATATGTCATAGGTTTGGAGATTAAATAATAATGCAAATAATTATAATTTAAAAAATTTAAACAACCGACTTCAATTTTTTTTTTTTATTTATAGAAGATAGATCTACGATTGACCACCAACTCGCCTGATGTTAAGCGACGGTGTGGCCGAGGATGGAGCTCGTCGATCTAGAAGATATCTATTCACTCTAGCCTTGAAAATTCCAAGATTGTAGGTAGATTGTTGTAATACACAATTTCGTGTACTTGGATGCCATATTTTTCCAGTTATCTTGATATAAAAATATAAAATGTATATGAATAAATATCAAAATCGG
The DNA here is from genome assembly GCA_947563715.1 of Lycia hirtaria. Lineage (NCBI taxonomy): Eukaryota > Metazoa > Arthropoda > Insecta > Lepidoptera > Geometridae > Lycia > Lycia hirtaria. Next base: position 39,944,723 of record OX387377.1, on the reverse strand, counting down.
TTCAGTACTTTGGTTTTCTTTAGAGTGTGGGTTTCTTCAGCGGATGACCTTTAATCTAACCTAACAAAAAAGAATCATCAAAATCAATTCATGATTGGCAAAGTAATCACTTAACAAACGTACAAAAAACATACGGTCGAATTGAGAACCTCTTCCTTTTTGGAAGTCGGTTAAAAAAAATACAAGTGTGTCAGATGACAATTTCTATCATACTTTTCGCACACGAGTAATTATGGCATTATACCTACATCGTTTTCATTATTATCATCTGCAGACTAAACCGATATCGGATACATTACGAATATGTTAATCCGGCTACCTATATTTGGTGTTTATAAATCAAGCTACTACCCACATTATTTGGGGTTCTCTACCTTAAAAGGAACACATATTTTCATTTAATATAATTCCGATAGACCCATGTCTGTCAATAGCCTTTGTTTGACAATATTAAAGAGCAATAAAGATAAAGTTTATTCCACTATAACAAGCCACATACATTACAAAAAGTACTTAATTTATACAACACAATCTCAACTTGTATTTTCGGACTATTAGTCGTGTAGCAACTGCCCTAAGACGAATCTTGTGCTGCAGTTGCTACTTTCCTTCAGAATGTCCGTAGTCCGGATGGAAACGGTGTCCTTCAATTGCAAAGGGTAAGTAAAGTAACGTTTTTATGATTTGCATTTTTAAAGTAAATATTTCATTTGTTTTTTAAAGTAAATGTTTCACAAAAACGTATGGAGGTAACATTTGACTTAATTAATATTTACTTAATTAATAGGTTTGTGCTCCTGACAGGTAGGTAACAAGTATCTATATTAAAAGACAAACGAAATACCCGACTGTAGAAAAACAGTTTTTGTAGTCTAACTTACGATTTGATTACGCTGCTCGTTTTTTGTGAGAAAGCGCATTCTAAATGCGCATTCATTAGAATAATTCTCTTTAAAATCACTTATTTATTACAAAAAAGTTCGCTGGCGGTTACGAAATAGCATTTTTTTTTAATTTTTGTTAGTTGTATTATTAATATAACAAACAAATATAATTATCCTACGACACTTGGGGAGTACAGATGAATCTAACGACACCTCGCACATCAAAATCGGTCAAGCCGTTAAGGCTGTAGAAGGTAATATAGAAACATACATACATATGTACATACAAACATATGTATATACAAAACATAACCCTCCTTCTTACGCGAACGAAAATGACTAATTTGTAGTTATATCACTTAAAAAGAAATTGGACAAAAATCTTCAAAGCAACGAGTACTTTTTGTAAGACGAAGACTATCTTCATACAAGTACATGGAACTCTCGAAACACAAATTAGACTTGCACTTGACTGTTTTTTTTTTGTTATTCAAACCAAGGCAATATCACATCTAGCTGTTTAATACATTTTATTTAAAAAATATTCTCTCAAGATGAGGTCGTTGACCTAGAACTTGTAAAGTATGACCTTGTCGCGGCTTCCAGTGAAAGAATTCGGAGATTTCGCCAAGATTTCGCTTCTTTTTATTCCTTACTTTTCCTTTTAAATTCTAAAACAGTTGCGAGTATTTTGTGGAATTATGCAAATCACTGGAATAATATTAGTGCTTAACTTGAAGAAACGAGCGTTGGCTCATTTTTAATCAAAGGTTAATTGACTTAGGGCCTTACCGAAAAACGTTACTTTACTCTAACCAACTTCTTAAATTATCTGTCTTCTTTCCGCATATGTCATTACTTGTTAGCGAGAAGTTGACAAAATATGCTTAAAGTTAAGTAACGTTTTTCGGTAGAGGCAGTTAATGGTACACAATAAAATGATAACTCTGCTTATAGATAGTTGTTTATTAAATTTATTTCAAAACTAAAAGTCATAACTAAACCTTGGATCCCTTTAGGATGCACTATGATTTGTATAAAGTCCTATGTTGACTTTGAAGAGGCTTTAATAAGTAGGTTTTACATCACAACAAACTACAAGGATCTTTGTTTTATTAGACCGACTTTAAAAAGAAGAAGTTTCTAAATCAATCATAACCAATAACATTATTATCATATTGACGCAATGTCAACAAAAAAACTTAGGTACAAATTATGGTAAACTTTTAGGCCAGATAAACACAAAGTTTTTGATGTCGTTCCTGATGTGAACATTACATATTTTATTAATCGCATTATATGTAAATCATAGTAACTTAACTACTAACCGTTTCGTTAAGTCCGGCGTAAATTAACTAACGGACAAAATATTCTTACACACTTACAAACTTTACCTCTTTATATAATGTTGTGATTACAATATTTTCCCCCTTCTAAGACAAGAAAAAATTTGTTTTTGTAGAAATAATTCAGCTTATGTTTAACCTCTAGCGTCCCAGACTTTTTTTGTTCGGACGGTGTAACGAACTTACTAATCACAAACTTAATATTTCACTTATTATTCATTTGTTACAACATTAAAAAATTCTCACATGTAAGTTTTTAGTTAAAAACAGTTGTAACTTTATATATATATATATATTTTTTAAATAATGTAATCATAGCGTGACACACGGTTTAAATGAATGGTAAGCAATCACGGTAAGGCCTTTAAAAGAGGTTCTATGAATTAAAGGTTAAAAAGTAAAAAGTTAGGTTTCATGGTGATGACAATAATTATTTGGTTACTGTTCCTGTATTATCGTAAAAAAAAAGAACAAACAAACAAAAACACAGGCAGACAGACAGACAGACTTACTTCAAATTGATTAAAAAAAACACCATGCAGCTGTTATGAATGTAAACATATTTTACACTAACTGTACTAAAACTTCCGTGAGAACGTCATTTATATTATTTGATTAATCGGAAAAAACTCACGATATTAATTGATCAAAAGAGTGATGTCTTCAAACCGGTTTCGGGACTGTCAGAGTCCCATCCTCAGGGTACACAACTACACATGCACCTCAGGAGTCGGTCGACGCCATACAGTTCCTAAACCGGTTGGAAGACATCGCTCTTTTGACTGATTAATATCGTGAGTTTTTTCCGGTTAATCAAATAATATATTTTACACTATATGTACATTTTAGCCATTTTCTAGCCAGGCACTAAATATAACGAACGTCGATAGCAGTACAGCTTAGATATTTGAATGTTAGATTCAAAATTAAAATCTAGTAAACATACATATTGGTAACAAGAGGTTTTATCTAAGTTTATAAACGCGTCAATTAATTAGTTCGGTTTCAAGTTTTGCCAATTCTGTCTAGAAATTATGCGTTGACATTGTCAAAACCAAGGCCGCTCCACAAACATCGCGATAAAAATTTCAATATAAGTGCAAGCGAAATGAAAGCCCAAAACATAGGTTTTGTTCGTAGCTGCCAAATCACTCATCAGTTACGGACTCAGACGGAACAGTTCTCGAGGCTGTTAGCTCAATGTTTACAAACTAAACCATCCGTGTGTCCCAATTTGAAGAGTAAGCGAGTTAAGTAAACAGCCTACAAGTGATTCATCAGAGGTCACTACCTCACGAAACCAGTTACAAAAATGCCATAATATTCAAACGTGAGGACGTTCTCGAGAGAAGTTACTCAAATCTTGTCACATTTATGGGATTTTTTCTTGAAGACCGCGAAATGGGTCAACGACTTTGGTTCGAAACGTTGCTTGGAATGAATTGTATTAAAAAATAATCGTCATTTTGGTTCGACTTTCATTATGAATAATCCTGCCAGAGTCGGTTTTCTCCAATCTATACAAGAGAAATCTAATTCATGAGCACCTTTTAAGCTACTCGTAGGTACCTAAATTTTATTTTAACTTAATATTCCCAAAAGCAATTGATTAAGTAAAATATAATATTTTCTGGTGTCATAATAATGACTTAAATCAATCCTTTTTAACCAATTTTTATGAGAACTCTCAATGAAATCCTCTTTCCAAAAAAAACGGTCCATCCGTTAGAAAGCTACGATCCCACAGACAGACACACAGATACACAGGTACATATGTGGATCTATGTACACGTGTGTGACGTGTATACGTCAAACTTATAACACTCCTCTTTTTGAGTCGGGGCTTAAAAAAGAAAAATCTTTGAAATACCTTACCTATGTATGATGCAATCACTGCAGAAAGTAACGACTAGTGAAATGGTTGAGATAAACTGGATTTAACAAAATATTGAAATCTTAAATCTTGATCTTGATATGTTGGTATGAAATATATTCTATGGTAGTTAAATACATTAACGTTGCAAACAAACCATTACTGAAATTAAAAAGGTAAATTACACGAAACGCATAATTTTATCTACTTAAATACGAACATTAACAAAAAGCCCGCATTTGGACAAACAAATAAATATATTTTATCGCCCACCGTCTCAATAAATACGAAAGAAAGCCGAAACCGCAAACCGCAGAGCAAAATTAAATAGAAGATTATTCTTCTGTCACATTTGGCAAAATCCTTAATTCATTTTTGCCTTTCTGTTACAATAATTTGTAACAAGAGCCATTTAAAAGAGGAACTTTCAGTGGGTTAATTTGCTTTTGGATTTGCTTTCGTTTTTGGACGCAACATTTTCGTAAAATTGTGTTATTGGTTGCTCGATCAATTAGTGCACTAATTGATTTCGCGTGCCTTCTAGCTAGTTTTAGCTATGTATTGAACTATTTTAGAATAATGTTTTGTATCTATTAGCTGCACTATTAATATGTTCCCTAGGTCTACAATCGCAGATCCATTAGTAAAACCTATAAAATTAACAACTGCACCGCGCGAACCGGTTAGTAGTTCCTCAGTGTAGACTCAAGATGCACTCGACCAACACCTCATTAGGGCTTATAATGTTTATAATGCGTTGACGGAAGGCCTCAAGTATATACAGAATTACATTACATTTATACGTAAATTAAAGGAATTCCTAACTTGTAAGGCTACACACACACGGTTTACACGGTAGACAAATATTTAAATCTAATGTAAATATATCTAATCTAATAATGATGATAATGTAAATCTCAATTAATTTTAAATTTTGTTAAATGAAATCACTTTTTGTTGACATTTTTATTACATCTTAAAAAAAATATATATTTAAATATTTATTTTTATAAATTTGACTTAAATATTTTAAATCTTTTTTTGAAAAATAACTGATATTTTTAACTAATTAGACATTATGGTTTTTATGTATCAATTCATTTATTGGTAACACCAGAGAGTCCATAAATTTATAACAGATATTATACATAGGCAGTCCTTCTCTCGCCTATGTTGACACAATATGACCTATGTGTACATTTATTTGATTTACCAACTTTGTAATACTATGGAATAACAATATAATATCTGAATCTAACATAAATACGGATACTAAACTTTTAACAAGTATTGACAATCTCCAATTTCAGTATATTTGTTACCTTTTCAAGAGACCAACTGTAATGAAGTAATATACTCGCTTACATTTAGAATTCCGCGACTGTTATTCATTTAAATGAATGCTAGTTTACTGAAAATCTTCAAAACGCAATCGTACTGCTATATGGCAAGAATATTCCGGGGGGGCTATGTACCTGTACTTCAATGGTGAAAGGTTTCAAGAGCATAATGCATGGGAACCAGAAAATCAAATTAATAAAATCTCAACCGTGACGCTATCGTGTAATATCCGGCGAGTTGGTTAATCATTGATCTATCCAACATAAAAAACGGCACAGATCTGTAAAATGTTATTGTAATTTTATAGCAAAACTATGACACCTGTCAAATGTCAACTACTCTCTGACCACAAACACCGCAAAGCGTTTAAAAATTCAGATCGAAAAATTATGCTTAATTTCAATTTAATAATGTGTTATGTAAATTAATTTAACTGATACTGTAATGCATTTACACTGGTGATAAGGATAATATTGGTAATGTTGATTCATATAAAAAATTTACAGCTCCAGAGAAAAAATAGAGATTCGAGAGAAAAAATCGATTTGCACCAAACATTTGCACGAAAAAATAAATAATTCCATCCCAAAATATTTTGTTTTAATACTGCTTGATTTAGTGTTACTTCTTTATCGCTGCGAAGACATCATTCTTTTTGTCGAGATACAGCTAATGAAATTCAAATAAGCGGGGGAAAGGAATTTTTAGAACGCCGATGACACAAATACTTATTTTTCGAAACCATTCATTCTTGAAAGATATCAAAAGCAATTAATAAGCGTTTATATATAAATAAATACTAATATAAATTAATAATTAATGTGTAAAACAAACTTATGCGCTTCAATCACTCAATTCAAACACTTAAGAAAAGATTTATTTCAGTAGGTACCTACTTCATCTCAGCCATAAGAAGTCCACTGTTGGACATAGGCCTCCCCCATGGATTTCCAAAAAGACCGATTGGAAGCGGCTTGCATCCAGCGTCTTCCCGCCACTTGTATGAGGTCGTCTGTCCATCTCGTGGCTGGTCTTCCTACGCTGCGCTTGCCGGTACGTGGTCTCCACTCGAGAACCTTTCGGCCCCATCGGCCATCAGTTCTGCGTGCTATGTGCCCTGCCCACTGCCACTTCAACTTGCTAATCCGCTGTGCTATATCGGTGACTTTTGTACGTCTACGTATCTCTTCGAGAGACTCCGAGGGCTATGCTCGGAGTCTCTCGTAGAGAGACTCCGAGCATAGCCCTCTCCATAGCTCGTTGCGTGACCTTGAGCTTCCTTATAAGGCCCATAGTTAGGGACCACGTTTCAGTGCCGTATGTCATCACTGGTAACACACACTGGTTGTAAACTTTCGACTTGAGGGACTGGGGAATATTGGACGAGAAGACGCTTTTAAGTTTCCCGAACGCTGCCCAGCCGAGTTGGATACGACGATTGACCTCCCTCGTAAAGTTGGACCTGCCTAATCGGACCGTCTGTCCTAAGTAGACGTATTCGTCAACAACTTCAAGAGTGAAGTTCCCCACAGATATTGGGGTGGGCACTACATGGGCGTTCGACATAACCTTCGTTTTGTCCATGTTCATTTTGAGGCCCACCCGTTGGGAAACTCTATTGAGGTCTTCGAGCATCGTACTGAGCTCTTCCATCGACTTTGCCATGACTACTATATCGTCGGCAAACCGAAGGTGAGTGATGTACTCGCCGTTAATATTAATGCCGAGCCCTTTCCATTCCAGAAGCTTATAGGCATCTTCCAAACCGGCGGTAAACAGTTTCGGAGAGACAACGTCTCCCTGCCTCACGCCTCTTTTCAATGAAATTGCCTCTGAGTTCTGGTCTTGTACTCGGACTGACATGGTGGCGTTGTTGTACAAGCACTTCAGCACTTCGACATACCGATAGTCAATACGGCATCGCTGGAGAGCCTCAAGCACCGCCCAGGTCTCGATCGAATCAAAGGCTTTCTCATAGTCCACAAACGCTAAGCAAAGGGGCAAGTTATACTCTTCGGTCTTCTGTATCACTTGCCGCAGCGTATGGATGTGGTCAATGGTACTATAGCCTTTTCGGAAACCGGCTTGTTCGGGAGGCTGGAAGTCATCAAACCTGCGTTCAAGACGATTCGTGATGACCCTTGAAAACAGCTTATAGACATGGCTCAGAAGCGAGATGGGTCTGTAGTTCTTCAGCAAAGTGTTGTCTCCTTTCTTGAAGAACAGCGCCACCACGCTTCTGTTCCATGCTTCTGGCGTTGTACCTTCAAGCACGACGGAATTGAAGAGCCTCTGAAGGACTTTCAGTACCGGTGTTCCACCCGCTTTCAGTAGCTCTGATGTAATTCCGTCGTCGCCCGGTGCCTTGTTGTTCTTGAGCTGTTTCAAGGCCATCCTAATCTCGTACAGGCTGATGTCCGGGATATCTTCGGTATAATGTCGAGTCAGTTTGGCTCTTGGATCTTTGCCCAAACTGCTAACAGGTTTTGCGACCGATGTGTATAACTGTCCATAGAACCTCTCGATTTCCCTCAAGACTTCTGCTTTGGTCGACGCTATACTGCCATCTTCCATCTTCAGCTTCGTCAACTGGCTCTGCCCAATAGACATGTCTCTTGCGAACACTTTGGAGCCTTTATTCCGCTCTATCGTCTCTTTAATACGATTAGTATTAAAGGTACGGATGTCGTGTCGCATAGACTTTGATATAAGTCTATTGAGCCGCCTATATGACTCGGCGTCACCGGAAGACTGCAGTTGCAATGAGCGTCGTTCAGCCATGAGGTCGAGGGTATGGCTCGAGAGCTTTTGCGGTCTATTTGTACGGTGGGGTTTATAAAATTTCGCGCCCACCGTACGGACAGTTTCCACAAACCTGTTATTGATCTCATCCACCGATGCGCAGCTCTCCAGGCACTCGAAGCGATTTGATAGTTCGAGCTGAAAGCTCTCGGGGTTTTGGATATGGGCGCGAGTGGGTCGGAGTGTAGACTTCATCATACGGGACCTCTCCAGTTTAACATTAATATTCAAAGTGCCTCGTACCATTCGGTGATCACTTCCGGTTTTAACCATGTTGATCACAGAGACATCATTGAATATTTGTTTCTTGGTGGTCAGGATGAAGTCTATCTCATTTCTCGTAGAACCATCGGGACTCAACCAGGTCCATTTCCTATGAGGTGGCTTCTGGAAGAAAGAGTTCATCACGAAGAGTCCCTCTTTCTCCAGAAAGTCGGCCAACCTCTGTCCCCTGGGGTTCCGTTGTCCATATCCAAATTGCCCCACTCTCAACTCACTTTCGCATTTCCTGCCCAGCTTCGCATTGAAGTCCCCCATAACAACATTAAAATAGGTCTCAGAAGTGTGTATGGCCCTACTAATGTCCTCATACATCACCTCCACCTCATCATCCGAGTGTGCCGAGGTCGGTGCGTGGTACCTACTTAAATGTTAAATTTGTGTTAATAAATTTTCGAATTTAAATAAGAAAACCTTTTTGAGTATGAATTAAATTGAAACAAGATGATCTAAAAGTAGTTTTAGGTACTAACTTTTTTCTCATCATCATCTCAGCCATAAGAAGTCGACTGCTGGACATAAGCCATGGATTTCCAAAAAGCTAATAAAGATAACTTTATTAATGTAAAAAAAATGCTTACGAGAACTAAAACTAAACACAAACTTATCTTATATACCTTAGCACTTTTTTGTTGGTAAGTGACGGTGTGGCCAAGGATGAAGCTCGATTTAGATCTAGAAGATTCTCTATTTGTCGTGTATACATCGTACCCCTCTGGACCGATTAAGTTAACTAATAAACCAGTTAATATATAAATCAGGAATACACAAAACTGCTTGTACCTTTTCCGCCATGATTTCGCTCGGCACGCCGGCCTGCCTCTAAACACAATTCAGCTGGCAGCCGGGCGTGTTCCATTATAACACACGACAAAACACTATAGCAACACATTATTACATTACACATTATACATTACAGACATTATTCGTCTAATTAGACGAATAATATCACTATATCGCAACAAAACTGTTAAATTAATATTTATTACTAGCATCGCTGTCACCATGCAGCAAATCAAACTCAGGTTCGACCAAGACTGAAAGTTTATTATGTACCCACAGAAATAAGTAATACACGACACTATTCACTGAAAATTCTGAAAACTCCAAGATTGTAGTTCTCAGGAAACAAAGAAGGTGGCAGGGACTAGAATAACTTGAGTAACTAGAGTGACTCGTATGTGCAGTGTGTGTGTTATGTTAAATTAACCTTTATACTTGGCAACGACATAATGTAAACAAATAATTATAGTTAAAAAAAAAACGAAAAACTGAATTCAAAATACGCAATTTGTTTACTGGAATGATATATTTTTCCAGTTATTTTGTTATAAAAACCAAAGAACTGAACTGATTTTGATAAAATGTATATGAAGTAAGACCTACCAAACAAAAAAAAACATCAAAATTGATTCATGATTGGCGAAGTAACTGCTGAAGAAACCTCCTCCTTTCTAGAAGTTAGTTAAAAAGACGATTCATTTCACAAAAACTAAACTCGTTAACTAAGCTTGCTACGTGTAATTTAGTGATTGACATTGTCAGCCTCAAGATTATCTTACCGCAATATTACATTGTGTTTTCTCCTCAAAATCAAAAATAAAGTGAATAATCTATAGATAGATAGATAAACTTTATTGTCATAAAGTATATACAAGTATTACTATACTAAAATAATAATAAATGTTACATTCATAACTCGTCCGGTGTATACATTGTTCAAATTTAAAAAATATCTACTCGTGATTTACATTTTTATCCTTAATTTAAGAAATAATATAAACTGCTTTTATTTCAGAATAATATTAAAATAATAAATTAATAGAAAGCTGTATAAGGGCTTTGTAGAAACAATTAAATTTAAAAAAGCATAGAAAACCCCGTGAAGATATAAGTACTTTTTAAAGGACTCATAACTCAACCGGAGTTGTACTTTGAAACTCGTAAATCTTCTAATATTTTCAGCAAACCAAGACTGCGTCTCCAGGGATTTATGGAGTTAGAAAGGATTTTCATTTTCAATCGGTTTTCATTGCATTGTAAGTAAGTGTGTCATCACAGATCTTAGTAATAAAGGTGTCTTTCCTCTGTGCGTGTATTTTTATATCAAAAATAAAATTATTGTTTGAATTATTCTGTTACGCTTATTAATTTCTCAAAACAGTATCAATGTACATAGTACTTTTTTATCGGGCAAGTGCAAATAGTACCTATACAAACTGCACATACTTTTTTATGTTAGGTCTATAACTATATCGCTTAACATCGGGCCAGTTAGTGGTCAATCACCACCAAGTCGCCAGATAAAAAGTAAGCCTGATCTTAAACGACGATGTGGCCGAGGATGGAGGTTGTTGATCTAGAACATATCTATTCACTCTAGCCTTAACTTACTCAAACCTACTCTCAGTTGGCAGCGTACCCAGAATGCTGCCTGCATTTCCTCGTTGAATGGCAATGTAACGTTGGGCAAGATATACATCAGCATTAAACATAGTACCTACTTATTACTAAAGAATCAGTCACTCAAGAATCCTAAAGGCGAATACCTCAGAATATGACGATCAATATATGCGAATATTCGCAAAAGCACTTGTTAAAAGTTATCAGAACGTGACCGCAGGCGTGGGCGCACTTTATTATATATCGCTCGGGCAGAGAAAAGGGTTCCATTATTCATTGATCGAGGACTTCGAGACGCAGTGACGTCATCATGGAGTATCATTAGGTAGTTAAAAGGACTAATGTTTGCGGTTAATTAGGAAGATTTCTTTCAATTTAAAACGCGATAAGCCTACCGCAACTCTTTTTAACATTGTTTTCTTTTAGGAAAGAGTAGTATTTAAATTCAGATTGAAGAAATAAAAATACTAAACATGGCGACTGAGTGTAACTACCTAAATATGGCGAATAATCCAACTAACCGAAATATTGTATAAAGATGTATTGAGCGGCGGTCCACAATAGAGCGCGTTTTTCTACGAGATATCTCTGCACCCAGTTAGGATATGCCAGATATAAATGTTAAAATATATGTCACATCATGTAATACCGGATAATCAAATAAAACGGTAAAAAAGAAAGAAACGTGCACTAAACGGGAGTCTTCGTCAGAACATAAAACAAACAAGCAAGTAATTCTGAGGGTTGTTAAGTCAACAGAAGTAACTTTCCGCTTCGCTGAAGGAAATACTAGTACCATCTCGTAATACCAAACAGTGTTATTACTTCTCAATTTTCGGAGAAATATTTACTGTCTTATTTTGATAAGGCGTTAAAGTATACATGCATTGAGAGGGACCTCCTTTTCAAATATCTATACCGTTAAATTCATTGTTATACAGGTCGTGTATTTGCAAGCACATGTGATATTTTGCTAAACCGTTTTATAAGAACTGTACCAAATATATATGTATCTACTGATACTTATGTATGTACACATCTTCTCAATTCGACTCAATGATCCGACTCTCTCTAAAATTGTACTTTTACATGGCCTCCTGTGTTAAACAAGTGAAATTACAAGATTATTTCTAAAGAATCCTCATTCCTCATGAATCCTCAGGCGGTGTCAATACTAGCTCCTACGTCTCGCTCGCGCATAGCATATTTTTTGTAATTATAAAAATGATATACAAAAATATGCTCTACAAAAACTAGAGAAAAGTGTTATATACACTTAACAAAAATTAATTTTGATTCAAACATGTTTTCACTCAAAAAATGGATTTAAGTACTTTTTGTTTTCAGTCCCATATTTGCAGGTATAAGAATTTGTATTTCAAAGTTAATGTTTTTCTGAAGTTTTATAATGCTATTTTCTAGACTTATACATACAAAATTTTTTGGAAATCTATTCAGTAATTTTATATCTTCAAAAATGTAGGTGTGCATGAGCGAGACACAGGATTTATTACCGACAACACTTTAAATAAATAGCACACACTTTCTCGAGAATTTTATGGGGAACAGTGATGTGATCGATGAAGAAAAATATAGAAGAAATCGTTTCACCTTAATGAGTTACCTCAGAAACTCTAACTCTTTTTATAATTTAAAAAGAGTCTGTATCAATGATTTTGGTTCAATTCTGTTGAAATGATCGGCGAAAAAAAAGTATTAGTCTTAGTAAGTAAGTTCGTATAGACTTAAAGACCAGCCCTGGTGACAGAGTTATTAAGCCGCTAAAAGGCCTCTGACCTGGCATGACGGATTCTTTTTTGTCTTAGTTGAAACTACTAAAATGATAACAACTTTTTTATAGCCCACAGGCTTGGAATTTATTCACAGTCCATCTAATCAAAATTGACGTCGTCACTATTCAGTGACGTCACTTAATAGTAGCGTATATTAAACCGATTTATACAATGTCACTTAATAGTGGTGTGTGTACGTATATTAAACCGATTTATATAATGTCACTTAATAGTGGTGTGTGTACGTATATTAAACCGATTTATATAATGTCACTTAATGGTAGCATGTGTCTATTAAACCGATTTGTATAATGTCACTTAATAATGACGCTATGGGCAAAGATGATAAATACACCTAGCCTTTAATGAGACTACTACCACTTTATTTTGTACACACGATTCACATGTACACTAAGTAAACATCCACTTATATCACTGTCTAACTCTTAACACTTTAAACATTAGCTCAATAGTGCAAAAACCTACGCGAAATGGTTTATTAGCACCTTGAAACTCAAAATAGCAGCATAAATTTAAACTTTGCAATCTTAGATCTGGCAAAGAATGTGTTAATCGCATTGGACCATTCTTAAGTAGGATACATGAGTAGGATCTTTCTGAATCGAAAAGTGATACAAGACAAAAAAACTTTCTATAAATAACTTTAATGTATTGGCAAGCGCAGCGTAAGCATGACTATAATAAACACATGGTGGACAGACAAGACGATCTCACACAAGTGACAGGAAGACGTTAATAGCCGCTTCCAACCTTTGTTTTGAAAATCCAGCAATGGACTTTTGTGGCTGAGATGTTGATGATAACAAATAGCTTCAAACTATTAATTATCCACTATTTTACTACATATAGGAGTATTGAATTGCTTGAATGTGAAATAATGTGATAATAATTATAGTTTAAAAAACTGAAACAACCGACTTCTCATGGATGCCATTGTCAGAAGTGGACCAAATTGAAATGGGACGACACGGAAAGCACCAGCTTTAAAAAAAAAGGATCATCAAAATCGCTTCACCCAGTCGAAAGTTACGAAACCTCCTTCTTTTTTGAAGTCGGTTGAAAAGGAAAATAAGTTGAGCAATTTGATATTTTCATAAAATTGTTCATCCCACTATTTCACTTGCAAAGTCCATAAAAGCTTTCTATAGGGTCAAACTCCACTACTCTAGCGAAAGTGGCTTTGTCCGTCTCTCTGTGCGTTTGTTGCCTTTTGACCGATTACTTGGAATTATTTTGACTGACTGAAAAATGAATTTCGGCTACATTTAATTATCATCACCAGCACTGTTTTTCATCACTACGTAAGTAAAACTGCGGAACAGAGTTACTCTAATTATAAATTTTAAACAATTAATCATGGATACTGGCAAATGTACAAGACATGTTAACCCATTATTCTTCCGGGACAAAATAAAAAAGTTACATTTCAGTTACCATGACTCATGTTATACAGAACATATTACGTGATATTACCTTATTAAACATCGTACCGTCATTAATATAATTTATCTTCGAAGCTTGTACCATCTCAAGTTAAGAAATTGCATTTTTAACTCAAATATTTTCTTACGGAGGATAATAGGGGGATATTAAGATACGTGGGGTCCCAAAAATGTGATTGAATTTTATAAATCTCCATAGTCGTAAACTGATGGCAAGAAGGGTATGATCCAGCATCCATGTTTCATAATGTCCTATATTACATACACCCCTATTTTATAGGAATTTTGGTTACGATAAAGGATTTCTTTATAAATACACCTACTTATACACATATGCGGCCTTACCGAAAAACGTTACTTAACTTTAAGCAATGCTTAACATATTTTGTCAACTTCTCGCTTACACGTAATGACACTTGCGGAAAGAAGACAGATAATTTAAAACGATGGTTAAAGTTAAGTAACGTTTTTCGGTAAATCCTATGCTGTTTAAGGCTCCATACTCACTATTGGAACGTAATTGTAACCATTGCACGTTCTGTTACCAAGTATCATAATTATGTATGTGCTAGACCACACTATTCCATGCTAGACATTTGGTGAGCACAGGTCAATTGCCTAACTTGGTAAACGTAAACGTAAAAAGAAAACATTTTGTAAATTCATATTACTGTTTTAATTCGAAACATAAATATCAATTACCTAAGCTGAAGTCATATTAATGACGGCGTTGAAAAAGAAGATGATATAAATGTACCGTGCAAATAAATCATGTCGGCAGCCAAAGCCAGCTTAGAAATAAATATGGTCTGTGATAAATATTACATAATTTTAACGCAAAAAAGGTCTCTGCACCGTGGGATACGCAAAATAAAATGTCAGAGCTTTGTATGCAAAGAAATATTTTTTTTACACCACCTGCCTATTAATGTTCCTTTTTGTATCATGTTCAGAGGGTCCAAAGTACTACATTTACACCCATGGGCTATAATAATGTATGGGGTTTTATTACATCACACTTATTCTGTGCGCCTGGTACTTTACGCTGATTTTAAGTTATTTTTTGGCTTTCCAGCGAAAATAAAGCATATAAAATAAAATGAATACGATTATGGAGTGCGCTTGTCTAGTCGAAGCTTATTTTACTTGCGATTTCAAATCATTCAGATACATAATGTAGGTATAATAATGTATATCAATGAAAATCCATTCGGGTAGGGATCCTGCAATTTATGAAGTACGTACAATAAAAATAATAACAAATCGCTTTTGTTTCAACACACACACATTTGTTAAAATAATGTAGATTCAAAACCATTTCTTTATATTATCTCGCAGTTGGTGTAAAAAGTACAGTGCATACCTCGGGGATAAAGGTTTCAGCCTTGGGCGAGCTTGAATCCCTCGTTACACTCCGGATTCAACATGTCGCCAGTGACATAAAACACTACTTTATTCCCTTGGTGCATAATCTACTATACTACTACTGATAATAATCAGCTCAGTAATAATTATATTATCATACAAGTGGCAGGAAGACGCTGGACACAGGCCGATGCGGTACCCAGGCAGGGCAAACATTTGTATGTTGAGCATGCATGTTTTCGTGCAAATTTCATTTAAACTAGCTTATTTATATTAACTCCTATGTTCATAGTACCTATTCCCATTATATGTTCACATAATTATGATGAGCAATTACGGAACCCTACTTTGCGCACTTGGTCACTTATTTTTTTACTAAGTCAATTAAAATAAGTATGTAAGTAGATATTCAATCGGCTATCTGGTTTATGTAGTCCAAGGCTGGCTTATTTTGGAGCTAAAGAAAATGTCCACCAATATATTATTTTAATATCTATTATTGGTTTTAGTTTGATAGTTTTTCCTACACGTACGAAACCGCGAGTTATATTAGTATAAAATATATTTATAATGTTATATGTCATCAAATTTTAGAGTATCCAAGAACCCAAGTAATAGGGGGCCTCGAATACTGTGTAAAACCTACGGACCAATTCTATCTCATCCATCACAAAATGCTACCAAAAGCTTGTAATACAAGTTATTCCCATGCCTTCTTGTTTAGTCATAACAAATATGTCACCCGCTCAATTATTGATGTATTCATACGAGATAGAACCCTTGTTTTATTATTCCTGATATAAATCCACTTAAACTGGTGATAAGCCCAAAATCGAATTATGTGCTTCATTACCGGACTTTATAAGGCGATGACAAAAACCACACTTTTGTTTTGTTTATAGGGGCTCTTATAAATACCTCTAAAGGCGCAGATTATAAAATTACAGATACAGTTCTTGTAAATAATACGTCAGCGAGAGACGATAGTGTAAATAAATAGCGGAAATTATTTTATTCAGACGAGATAGCGGTCAAATGCAAGCCTATGTTCGAATTAAAAAATCAAACCTTTTCAAATACCAATATTTAATTATTAAATAATATTTCTAAAGCTATAAAAGTAAATGCATATGTTAAATGTTATAAATTTTCGCATTTTCACAATAGAAATGATCAGAAATAATATTATTTTAAACAACTGAAAACCCCGACTTATAAATACGAAATTTGTTTAATACTTGGACGACATTTTTTTCAGTAATTTTGTTATAAAAACCAAAGTAGATACTAAACCGATTTTGATAAAATTTATATGAAACCATCTCTGAACCTACCTACCAAATAAAATCAGAATTATCAAAAACAATGCATAATTGGCGGAGTAATAAACATACATACAGTCTAATTGAGAACATATCCTTGCTTTTGGAAGTCGGTAAAAAATACATATAGTGTTTACTTAAAAATTTATGATAACCACGTTAGTTTCCATCACAAAACATCTTCCATAATAAAATTATAATAAATAAAAACTTGCTTTCTTATCTATGTTGTGATTGAAAATTAGAAAATAATAGCGTGGAAAAAAATACAAACTAAGGATAGAGATAGAATATTAGAAACATCAAATTGAGTTTTAATATGCTTCTTGATTTATAAATTTATTCGGTTACTAAATATGAACAAAAATAATTGTTAATTTTTTATTATTTCTGGTTTTGCCACGACTTTGGAATTTTCCTTCTTTATTTTCCTAATCTGTGCCTCAAAGTCACAGGGAAATCACATACAGTCATGTTCTTTTGTAATCGAATCAACAGCTCTGATGCGTGTTCGTCTGCAAGATTCGCATAAAACTATATGGTAGTAGATCCATAAAACCTCTGCATTTGGGGAACTGCATAGTCACCGAAGGTCGAAATAATACCTATTGATTGTCATGGTCTATGCATTTTGATTTTTTTTTCTCCACATAAATGTATACATGTTGCAAACACGTAACAACAACAATCAAAATGCGTAACAGCAAAATATGTATATAATTTGTATTGCTCAGTTTTTCTTTTAGAGCCAGGTTTCATAGAAAATTACTTATTATCCTTTTCAATCAATATCCAAATTGTTTATTGTTTATTTTCAAATAAACTTATAATAATATAACATAATTTTAACATGTTTTCATTCGCCAAATTAATTTAAGCGAAATGTTTCCTACAACTCGTATCAGCA
Organism: Lycia hirtaria; assembly: GCA_947563715.1. Lineage (NCBI taxonomy): Eukaryota > Metazoa > Arthropoda > Insecta > Lepidoptera > Geometridae > Lycia > Lycia hirtaria. The sequence continues at coordinate 39,926,945 of OX387377.1, read as the reverse complement.
AAAGAGTGCTTTCAGTAAAAACATTCGTTAAGAAAAAAAAAAGCTTAGAATTTCCCCAAATGTAATACCCTAAAATATAATCTCGTTTTTCTTTCGAATCTTTCAAGTGGTTCTTTGTGGAAAACTCACTACGCGCTCCACTGAGTTTTCTTAATAAAATATTTCCCTTACGTAATGGTATTTTATTATTTTGTGTGAGTGTATATTTTTGCGTACCCACAACAACTTAAGTTGCTGAAATAGATGCCGTAAATGCCGTAGCATTTTATTTCTAGATACATACATACCTATAACATTATCGAATATATTTTTTTTTGTAAATATGCGAACAATACTCGAAGCAATTTTTAATGTCATTGCTTTTATAAAATATACATTCGATTATTAAAAAATCTCGTTTGAACCTTTATTTAGGTCAGAATAACATTCCGCGGACCATAAGGCGCGCACCATTATTAATGATAATTATGAACCATTATAATAACTTTCCTATGAGGCGAATGATGTCCTGATATTTACCAAAACTACATTTGGTAAAAAAAAATAACTGACGTCAAAACATCAACATCGGCGTCTTAAACGTCAATTTAGTAGTTTAAAATTGATAGAATTAATTATCACTTACTAAAAATATTTTCAAGGTATAAAATTCTTTGCATACCCTCGTACTGTATGTACGTAGATAATATACAGTTACATAATCATTTAATCGAGATTGATCAAGCTTAGTAGTTTAGTTATGAAAATGTAACAAAGAAAAACAGGCAGGGTTCATTCAGGGTCAAAATTTACGTATTAATAACTTAGGCCCCTAGCACATGGCGTATTTTAAGCGCGCAGACGACGCACTGGTAACGCACGTATACGCGCTTCAAACGAGATTTGAACGCAACCTTGTAACCTAAGCACACGGGGTGATCGTGAAACGTGCGTCTACTGCGCGTATACGCGCAGATACAGCGATACAGACGCGCTGTAAATGCGGCGCGGGCGTTGCCGTGGCGTGAGCGCGAGCCTCTCCTCTACCCCTCCTCCGGCCCTTTGTACGCGCATCAAACGAGTTTCGAACGAGTTTCACACGCGCGTTTGTATCGCGTTTTACGCGCGTTCGAATCGCAAAATCTAAAAACGCAAAAACGGGATCTACCGCGCGGAACGCGCGTCATCTGCGCGTTTAAAATACGCCATGTGCTAGGGGCGTAAATAACTCGAAAGTATGGATGAATTTAAATATATCATACAAGTACTATCAACGAGAACAACTTTGACAAACATTTTCCGTGTCAAACAATTATGTCGCCTGATACGAAGGTTATTCATTTTTTTCTCAAAAAGATTAGTCTAATTATTTAATTAGCAGTCGTTTTGACTAGTAATATTTTGGGGACAAAATCAAGAACCGGCGAATCAGGCCACGTACAATGTTTAGGAAGTTTCCGGCAGCCTAGTGGTGAGACCGTCTGACTTGCGATCCGCAGGTCCTGGGTTCGAATCCCACGGCACGCACCTCTGTCATTTCGAAGTTATGTGCGTATTGTTGATTGCCGCCAACTTCAAACGGTGAAGGAAAACATCGTGAGGAAACCTACATGTCTGAAAGTTCTCAATTACACGAATTCACGTCTTATTGAAGTTGTGAGTCTAATAACAAATACAACGCATTCATTTTATTATACTTTTCGTAAGACTGGTTTTGTAAAAAAAATTGAAACCGTTATAAAAGGTAAATTCCTGATGATTCAACAAAGACCGCAGTTTTCAAGAATTTGAGTTAAAAAAAGTTTGAGTAAAAGGAAAAAGAAATCGGGATATGACCTTTTTGTCCACATATAATGCAACGAATCAAAAGAAGGGAAACCCCGTTCAAAACTTTACGGTGATTACTGAGCTATAGTTTGCTTTGGAATTGATTCATAAAACGCAATACATTTTTTTTACTAAATATAAGATTGAGATCATACAAAAATATTGAGTCATAAAAGTTTGATTTATAGTTAAAAAATATAAGAAAAACTGATGACACGAAAACCCAAGGACTTTTCCGAGGTATGACTTTGATGCGCCTACATGCTTTGATGCAGCCTTGCTTTTGTAGTTAGCATGTGTATCACGTATTTCTTCATCCTAATGTATCATATATAACTTAAAATGTACTGAGTATATCTTAATCCTTGAACGTCCGACAAAGGTACCCTGACTGACATTGAAATATTTAAGTCAGAAAGGAAATAACATATTTATAAGCAGTGTTGTAAAATTTTATAAATTTTGTACCTAGATGAGGTAAGTTGGCATGTAATTATGATTAATAAAAATATCCACAAAATCCCCACCCAGGGCAAACATTTGTGTGATGAACATGGATGTTTGTTCTGTGTCTGGGTGTTTCTATGTATCATATGTATATATTTACAAAACAAAAAAGTATATATGTATTCTATCAGCCATCTAGTTCCATAGTACAAGCTTTGCTTAGTTTGGGCTAGATGATGTTGTGTGAAATGTCCACAAATATTTATAAAAAAAAAAAAAAAAATTGGTAAGTCAGTATCACTTTATCCTATCACTTACTGGACGTGCAAATCATATGTAGTTGGAGTAATTATGCATAGTACATAATTCTGTTCTTTCATTCTATTAATAATTAATTATGTCGTAGATAACATTTTTCGCATGTTATAATATTGAAAAACGTGTACCGTAAGTACTACCGACTGCCCGAGTAAGTACGAGTAAGTCATCAAAATTTGAAATTTTACATGTTTGACTGGGAGAACTGAGAATTGTAAAAAAAGAAAAAAGCTGCTTCTCTTCCCGGACATACTGTAAAAATCAGTTCATCTGGAATTTTAGGGAAATTGGCGTTCATGTAGGCGATAGGGGGTCAGCATCTGTCACTGCAAGCCGACATATTGTAAATACATCTGGCCCTCTGATCACTCTAATGTCAAACAGCCTCATGGCATCTCAAGTTGCCTGGAAGAGATCGCTTTTAACGATAAGTTCATCTGTTCTTTCACTAACAAATAAATATTATTCTTATAGATTAGTGTTATAGCTAAGATGTAAACAATGAAGAGTTTTATCTATCTATTTCATGGTCTTTGATGTTCTACCTTCCTAAGGCAAAATAGGTGTAATTTTCTGTACTGTGATAAAGTACTTATTAGTATAATGAAACCAAAGAAAACCGAGATAACCGCGAGACTATCCTACGACAATATATGTATATTGTATATATTTTAGCTAGTCTGCGTATAGATAACAGATACAGAAACAATGTGCACCATGATTCATTCAAGTAAAGCAATAGTCCTCTAGAACCAATTAGGCTTATTCACATCATGTGGTTATGGTCAGTGTTAACCATAAAGCTGACGCGCGACGCCTACGTCTAGTTGTGAATGGGCGTCTTACAATTAATGGCTATTGGTAATAAATAGTTTCTTTGACTTTAGTGTTGATGGATAAAATTACATTTAATTGAATTATATCACATTTAATTGTTACTAGCTGCGCCCCGCGGTGTTACCCGCTGTTTTACATAAATTATATCAAAGGAGATATTATTTTTCGGAATTTAAACTAGCCTATTTAATAGAAGTACTATATTATTGTGTAAATGTATCTATATTTAGGTTACTACAGAGTAACCTAAATATAGATAATAATCGGAGTTGAAAATACAAACGGCGACCTTATCGCATAGAGCGATTTCTTCCAGGCAACCTTAGGGTGTATAGGAAACAGGCAATTTGAAAAGGAGGTTGTGGTGTACATATTAAATAACATAATTGTGTCATAGATACTTATACAAGACATAATATATATAAATACATAAATACTTAACAATATAAAATATATACAGATATATATGTATGTAACATAAATATAATATTATATATATACATATATAAAATATACATATTTAATCCAGGGTGTCAATTGCCTCCATACCAAATTTCATCAAATTCGGTTCGGAGCGTGAAAAATTAACAAACATACAAACACACTCACATACTTTCGCCTTTATAATATTAGTGTGATATTGACATATTTTTGTAATTAAGGTGGTTCGATTTCTACACAAAAGTATAATTTTACAATGAAGTAATTGTGGTCAGCTTTAAAATAGGTCATTGGCGGTAATTAATATGTTTTGCAGAAAACAGGGGATTAAATTAATAGCAAATTTTACTAATAAAATTAAAAAAAAAAAAAAAAAAAAAAAAATGTTATTCATAGTACAACAGTTATATTATAAAATCATATATACAAATAAAGGAATACCCAATAAAAAAAAACTTAAATATTATTTTATCAAAAATTAGGGATAAATATTTAATTGTCATTTTTGCTATTAATCTTAACTTATTCAACTAATGTGTTTTACCGCTAATAAAGACTGACACTAAAGCTAATCACAATTACTTCATTGTAAAATTAAACTTTCTGCCATAATTGGTAAAAATACTTTTGTATGGAAATCGAACCACATTAAGGTGAAATGTCGCAGATACAGCGGGAAATTCAAAGTTTTATTAGTTTTTTTACCGACTTCCAAAAATAAGGAGGTTCTCAATTCGACTGTATATTTTTTTTAATGTTTGTTATTTGATTACTCTGCCAATTACGAATTGTTATTGATGATTCTTTTTTTTTGTCAGTGGTGGTCCCATATTTTTTTTAGCAAAATCGGTTTAGTATTTTGGTTTTTATAACAAAATAACTGTTTTAGTAAACAAATTGCATAGTTTGAAGTCGGTTTTATCAGTTGTAAAAACTATAATTGTCTAGGTATTTGTGGTTTTACACAGTATGATCCCAAGATCGAAAAATCCTTTCTTAATGGAATTCTAAAACTTGAACTTTCCTTAAATTAGCTTTTCTGCAACCAGCCATTAATACTTTGCATTTTTATAACTCAGCCAGGTCAGAGGCCTTTCGGCTGAGTAATAACTCTATGACACTAGGGCTAGCCACTAAGTCTATACGAACTTACTTTAGTCAGTGACTAGTTTGAATGATCAAAGTCTTCTGTGCTATTATTATAAAAGCGACACTAACTCTGTCCATTGTTATTTTTTTTTTTTTTATAAAATAGGAGAAGCAAAAAGGCAGACGGCTCGCCTGATGGTAAGCGATAACCGTCACCTATGGACAACTGCAACATCGCTAACATTACTGTTGCTTTGCTAACCCGGAAGGGTGCTTGTAGACACCCTTTCTAAAACGCTCTTTGTTGAAGCTCGGCGGGAAAACCTTCCGAGGAAGGACATTCCACATTTTGCTGGTTCGCGGGAGCAAGGAGCGTGAGAACCTGACTGTATGGGATTTCCAGTTATGCAAAATGTTACTTTTTTACGACCAAATGACTGAACCGATTGTTATGAAATTCGCTACAGGGACAGCTGATAACCCGGCGACGAATATAGGCTAATTAGGCTTTTATCATCATCATCACTGTTCAATATCACTATTGTTTCGTGAAACCGCGGAGCACATCTATAATTAAAATAAATCAGAGCCTACCTGCTTTTGTGTTAGTAACATTATGGCTTGCCGTACAGTTGCGTCTTTCAAGTTCATTGCGTGACTTTTAGGGTTCCGTCCGTCTGTCCGTCCAATATTTATGTTCGTCCACCATTCACATTAAACTTGTGACGATTAGAAAAGTTTAAGCAAACATCAGTTACACAATTATAAAAACATGAAATTTTGTATTTTTTATCGCCGACCCAAAAAGAGGTGTTATAAATTTGATGTATGTATTTGTGTGCCTGTCATCGCCTGTCTGTCATCGTATCTGTTAAACTGTGTGTTAAACGGATGGACAGGTTTTGATCTAGTTTTTTTGTTTGTTTTTTTTTTTATATAAGTGAAATTAATATACATACATACATAAAGCCACGTCTATTTCCCCTTACCATTATACCGTGGGGATTAAAGGGCGTTATAGGGCTAGATGTATATTACACAATTGATATACATTGTTTTTAAAAAATACTTTCTCTTTCATACCTCTGTTAGCATGCTACGTGTAGGACGTAGCATGCTAACTGAACTCAATTTAAAACGTAACTTTATTTCTTCGGTCATCGAATTTGCATTAATTTGATCATTTGATCATATGCACCTTATTTTTTCCAAAAAATCTTGTATTTCCTTAAATATATCACGACACTCAATAAGGTCATTGAATCGCTTGGAGCTTCGAGTTGCGTATGCAGATCGGATGCGCACCCACAGGATGTCTTTGATATAAAAATTGTGGAGTGATCAAGTTTGGGCACAGTTCTGAATCGACCACAAACACAGAAGGACCCCAACATGAAACTGGTGAGTCCATGAAGCTTAAAATTAAAAGTGCCAGTGAAAATAAATGAAAGGAAAATATATATCTGAGCAAAAAAAATGTGGTTATCTCAAAAATTCAAAACAAGTATGTGTTCAGTAATATTTGATATGTATTTCCACAAAATTCACATACCAGTACCTTATATAAAAATACTTTTCAAATTATTTTAAAAACGTTGCTTAAACCAAATGAACTACGCGTAAACAGATCATCATTTCAGCTTTTATTGGCCCATTACTGGACATATATCTTCTTTATCGCACTGTTCTTTCCGGTCCTGCAATGATCTCATCCAACTCTTGACTTCTGACTTGACGGTATCGTCCGACGTCCCTCTATCTAGCTGGCCTACTGGTCTAGGCGCCCCTCTGGGCTACCATCCTGTATCCACCTTCGTCCACCAGGCATCTCTATTCGCCTTGCAATGTACATATCCTGCCCACCTCCACTTGAGCTCCATTTAAACAGCTGATTACTATTAAACTTAGATTCTGATTATCAAATTGAAAGCTTATGGTCGGCTGTGCTTAGCACTGTCAACACGCGTAGTTAACCAAGATAACAGAATAAATGATTGCTTGAAGTTTTTCCTGAAGCAAAACGAAATATGAATTTTGAAATGAAAAGGCTTTGGTTAGCGTTTCGCGTTTCATTTCTCTGTCTGTTTCTATAAATCATGTTGTTAATTTTGTATGAATCTTAATCTGTGTATAATGAATGTAGTTTTACGTTTTGAACTCGATGATAAGAAACACAAAGGACAATAAGTATTTTTGTACGGAACCTTTTACACAAAAAAACCCGAATCGTAATATTACTGCTTATTCTACAGTTATGGTTGCCACCAACAAACTTCAATCGAGATGGATTTGATGACTACGTTTCAACTCTTCTGCTCTATTGTAATTTTAATCGCATGTAAATCTTCTAAAAGCAATTTTATTTACAGACGGAGATGGAAACGTTTTATTTTTATATTTGAAGGATCGACATTCCGCTCAGTGTTCATGACTTCACGAGCAAGTTGTGCCTTACTGCAATTCAATTTTAACATTTTGTCTTAGAATTATTCTAAATACCAGATGAGGGCTATAAATTCCGTGAATATTAAATATACACAACGCTACAAACTATTTAAAAAATGAGGACGCTGTTAGCCATTGTCCTTTAACTCCATGAACTTCAAGGCATAGGTATCAAAATTATCTCATTCAAAAATAGGCTTGCGCTTGACCGATAACTCGTCTTATGTGAAGTAAACGTTGCAGTCGACGATGAAGCGCGCTTGCTTAGAAGAAATTGATTCACTCGCAATTTAAAAACACAAAGATATCAGCAACCGCAGTGAAAATATATGCTTTTGAAAAATTTACAGTTCTATGCGGTATTGGATTGTTATGTTATTAGGCAAGCAATTTACTCGTCACTCTGTTGCATAAAAAACTCATATCATAATATATGTGTACACTTAAATAAATTAATTTCTTAAAAGAACGCTTCTTAATTTAGCGTCTCTTTTCACAGATATATATTTTGGCCGCCATTTTGGCCGTCTCAGTGGCCGAAACGGACGACCTAAAGTACGATGACTTAGTAGCCATGGAATCAATGGAGCTCAAGAAAGTATCGAGCGACATATTTCCGGCGGCGAGTGAATACTACCAGGTGCCGCAACACCAGACGAAGCAGCAGTGGGGTCCACATGTGCCCACGTGGGCCCCTTCAAATGTTGAACAAGTCCATCCAGTACATATTAGCATCGGCCCTTCCTACGCGCCCCCTGTCACAGCTAGCCCACCTGAAGTCCAGAGCGATGACGTGCCTCAGACCAATCGCCGCCCTATAAACCACTGGAATAAACCCCAACACCCCGTAACAACGCCGGCTCCAAAAGTAATCAAGGATGAAAGACATTTTTGGCCCAATGGAGCATACAGATACGAGTAAGTAATCCTACTATACATATACATATATTGTATATTTATATATATGTATTTTTTATACATAATAGCTGTTTAAAATTTATTTGAATTTTTGAAAGTTATAAAAGTTTCCGGCAGCCTAAACGGGAGACCGTCTGACTTGCGATCCGCAGATCCTGGGTTCAAATCCCGCGGCACGCTCCTCTGTCTTTTCGAAGTTATATGCCTATTATTGATTGCCGCCCCAACTTCAAACGGTGAAGGAAAACATCGTAAGGAAACCTACATGTCTGAGAGTTCTCAATGATCTTGAAGACGTGTGAAGTCTGCCAACCCGCACTTGGCCAGCGTAGCAGACTATGGCCTTACCCTTCTCACAATGAGAGGATGGCCCGCGTCCAGCAGTGGGACAGTTTGTACAAACAGGGCTGAATAAAAAAAATACATAATAACAAACAAGTATATTTCTCTTGAATAAGTTTGATGCTCTGGTGGTTATGATAGAATCAGCTCAAGAATTATCAGGGCACCAATTGTAGCTTACTTAAAGCAAATGATCCATCGCAAGCTTATTATCTAATTTCAAAAGAAATTAGTTTTCAATATCTCGACCAGTCTCTATTCCCTTCGTTTGAATTAAACTATATTATGCAAGGAAGTGGGTAGCGCGAAAATGTAAACAGGTCGCTCGCTTCGTTACTGTCGCAGAAGTATGTAGGATAATATTACCGACATCGGCAGGAGAAGCGGCAAGAGCAATGGCAGGGGCTGAGTATCATCATATGGGGGTAGCATCAAGGAGTTTCTCAGCTATTTAAAACTTTGCCCCTTACAGATACCAATTGAGTGACGGAACTCACGTCTTCGAAGAAGGATATTACACCGACCCTAAACAAACCGAGGAGAGCTTGGTGAAGAGAGGATGGTACTCGTTCGTGGGCACCGATGGCAAGACATACACCGTCAACTACTGGGCTGACTACACCGGTTTCCACACGTATCCTGCATATGCAGGGTCATATTCGTAAGCATCTCATTGGAAAGCTCTTTTTGACCTAGCAAGTATAATACAGAAAAATATTCATGCACTGTCAGTTTACAATTTGTAGAATAAAAATTTCATTTATAACATAATTTTTTTAAAGTTTTGGTTAAATGGACACATAAAGTATAAAATAAAGCTGTATAGGGGCTAGGGTAACAAATAATACAATCGGCATACAAAAATAAACTATATTTCAACGGTTTTAAGAAAGATTCAAACAAAATTAATGAATTCCGAAAGTCCCGAAGTCTACAATAAACTTATTTAGTACTTCGTAATTATTAAAATAGTAGTAATTAAAGTATATTTTTACTAATTAACTTTTTAACTATTAGTAACTCAGTTTCTTTTTAAACAACTTCAAAAAGAAGAGGTTATCAATTCGTTGCGTATATTTTTTTATGTATGTACACGAATTACTCCGTTATTCGAGGTCCAATTTTTGTATTTCTTAAACAGAGAAAGCTCGCAAGTTGGTCCCATAGTTATTTTATAAGCATTGCTTTATTAATTTTTGAATAATCTGTAAAAATGAGAATATTTTCATTGGATACCTGTGTAAAGAGCTTCAAATTATAGAATCGCAAAGTTCCACCTACATGTTTTTCTTTGCAAAAGTGTCAAATGTTGAGGATTTTCGTATAAACATCTGCACATTTTCTAATCTTCGAAAACGAAGCATTTGATTCAATGACAAATCTCAGTCTTGAAAGAAGAAAAAATTTTTTAAACTATTATTATTTATACGTCAGTAGTTTCTCAAAATTGAAATTTTCATCGTTCAATGGAAATTCGCGTAACTTTATTATCTTTTTTCTGTTACAGTGCCAAAGAAGAAACGGAAAATAAAGAACAGCCCGATTCTGAGCCACCTCAGCAAATTTACTACCCCCGTCACCAGAACTACAATCCTTATTACCCACCCCAAGCACGAAAATAAGTATACTAAATATCATAGTCAATTCATGATCAACGTACGAAATATTTTCGAGCAACGAAACTACCAATGCTTAGGAAGCTAATGTATATCATAGTTAATAATAACGTGTAAATTCTTTAGGTATACGAATAATATTATTACCTCGGATATTTTATGATCAGGGATCTGAATCACGATTGATCGCCTGGCCAGTGATATTTTTATGTATTTGAAATAATAAAATAAAATAATTTCGTAATTATATATTATTTTCTTGTCATTACATTATATTATATCATATCATTGATAGATGCAATTTTGAAGATTTTGGAGAATGAAAGAGGATACTGGAAAAAGAAAAAAGAAATTCCTTTTAGAAATATTTATTATTTTTGCAGTGTATGATCGTTTTTAGGGTTCCGTATCCAAAGGGTAAAAACGGGACCCTATTACTGAGACTCCGCTATCTGTCCGTCCGTCCGTCCGTCTGTCACCAGGCTGTATCTCATGAACCCTGATAGTTAGACAGTTGAAATTTTCATAGATGATGTATTTCTGTTGCCGCTATAATAACAAATACTAAAAAAACAGAATAAAATAAATATATAAGGGGCTCCCATACAACAAACGTGATTTTTTTGCTCGTTTTTGCTCGATATTGATAACGGCAACAGGTAGACGCTTGAAATATCCACTGAATATTGAGTTATATTATTCACTTTAAAAATAAGTAATTAAATTCAAATAAAACTAATATTTAAGGGGGGCTCCCATACAACAAACTTGTTTTTTTTTCGTTTTCATAGATAATGGTGGGTCCGTACCATTCTTTTCTTATTAATCGTATTTCGTGCGCGAGTCCAACTCGCACTTGGCCGGTTTTATTTATTTTGCTGATTAGAGGCATGACTTGTATTTTAAACCCCCGACGCAAAAACGACGGGGTGGTATAAGTTTGACGTGTCTGTGTGTGTGTCTGTCTGTGGCAACGTAGCTCCCGAACGGATGAACCGATTTTGATTTGTTTTTTTTTTTGTTTGAAATGTGAATTAGTCGGGAGTGTTCTTAGGCTGTTATGTTTCATCAAAATTGGTTTCACCGTTTTCATTGAATTGGATTAGTGCCAGTAATTAATAGGAAAGAAACTAGAATACGCTAATAAAGAAATGTTTTATCTATAACTTACCCAAATTGATACTAGTAGACCTTAAATTTAACTAACATTTTAGTGTATTCAAGTTAGATTTAAGTTTTCAAGATTCCGCAAATTACGCCGATTCAATATTTTATTTTTATGTAGTGTTATCTCAATCAAAGCTATGAGGATTCATTACGACAAAATCATCATTATCATCTCAGCCATACGAAGTACACTGCTGGACATAGGCCTCCCCCATGGATTTCCTAAAAGACCGATTGGAAGCGGCTTGCATCCAGCGTCTTCCCGCCACTTGTACGACAAAATGCGTCGTGAAAATAAAATAAACAAGTAAGATTACAAAATATTAAGTCCTCGGCATAAAAAACGGCTGAACTGATTAATTTTAAAGACATATATCTAAGAACACTGCCAATTAAATCCTCTTTCAAACAAAAAATAGTTCAAAATCGGTTCATTCGTTTGAAAGCTATGATGCCACGGACAGATATACAAATATACAGTTACATACATCAAACTTATATTAACCCCTCTCGGAGATTAAAAAGTCTGCGATTGATAATTTTAATTCAACATATTACTTCAAAATCTGCGGACACTATTAGCCATTGTCCTTTCCCAAACTATATCATCCGCTGAGGTCATTGAATCGCTTGTATCCGCAAGCTGCGTTTGCGCATCGGAGGCGCAGCCTCAGGATGTCTTTGATATAAAAATTGAGTTGCGGCCAAATGTGGACACAGTTCTCAACCGACCACGGACACAGAAGGACACAACATGAAGCTGGTGAGTCCTTGAAGCTTAACATTAACAGTGCCAGTGAAAAAAGTGAATAAAATAAAATATGTGCAAAAAAAATAAGATTAATAATTTTCGAGTCTCAAAAGTTGAAATGTAAAATTGTTTGAAGAGTTCTGTACATTTTAGTGAAAGTTTGTATGCATTTTTCCAAAAACGTTATAAACCAACTTATTCATACTTTTTTAAATTCTTTTAAAACATTGAAAAAATACCGTTCCGAACATTTTTTTAAATATGTAATTCATATTTTTTTAATCAATTTAATTTGGACAACCATCCTATGAAAACTTAATCTTGTCCGAGATAAGAAAATAAAATGATTATTTGACTAAGATTTCCCTGAAGCGAAACGAAATATCCCGAAATGAAAGAGCTTTGATTAGCGCGTTGCGTTTCCTCTTTCTTGCCTGCTTATTTAAACCGTGTTATCTGTGAATATCAAATTTAATTTCAGATTTATCAAATTTAATTTAATTTCATTATTGGCATCCGTTTTAATTAAAAGTACCTATATTTATAATTTTCCTTTTATTTAAATTTATACACGGGTCTAGCCCGGACCTTTGAAAGGCATCAGTGGGGCCGGTACGAATACTGAGAAGCCCTTTTACAATTAATGAAAAATACAGATTACTATATGGATGGATTACTGTACAACATGGAGTTTAATAGATCTTGGATATTACGATGGAATTTTAGTGATTTAAAAACTAGGCTATAGGCTGATACTCTCACACAGCAGGTAAGATGAAGTACCTCTGTGTGTGAGCACCAAGATGAGAAAACGGCATCTACCAATTCCGTCTCATGATGCAAATCATATTTTTTCTTATTCTTAGTTATTAAGAGTCCGTATTTCGGCCATCTTCCGTCTAGCTCGCGCATACTCGCACATTTTTGAAAATGTAAAATGACTGAATCTAAAATCTGAAACTAGAAAACAACCTCAAAAATATTCGACAAATTTTTTAATTTGATCCAGTGTTAATTTTCATACATAAAAATCATTTTTGAGATAATAATTAGTAAAAATGATTTTTATGTGTAGTTATTTTCTAGATTTACAAACGACGATTTTTTCATAAGTTCATGCAGTTATTTTATATCTTCTAAAATGTGGGTATGCGTGAGCGAGACGGACGATGGCCGAACTACGAACTCTTAAGAGTAATATACAAAATCAGTAGAATAATAATATTAGGAGTAGATTGCTATTTCCTAAGGTTATCGCGATTGTTACCTAATGAAATTAAACAATTTTTAACGGATCAATCGCGCATAAATATAATTTTATGACCTGACGTTTCGAACACTTTGCAGCGTTCATGGTTGCATGTGAGACTAGATGACAGTTGTCTTTTTATTAAGAAAACATGAATTACTACCGCCTGTTATTTTTATACAAAACGTTACCTACGCAGCGTTTTTATGAGTAGATAAGATGAAGTTATTTAGTTACATAGACTAATCTATACCATCGTTACCAGTATGAAAGGTCCTATTTTGTTTTTATAATTGACCATTTTAGTAAATTATTGCAATGTTTAATTTGTCTGTCCTAAGTGTAAATTTAACATAAATAAAATATACTAACTCCAGTGACATTTGTGGGTATAATACCTAATATGTAACTAAAGTGGCAAGCGCAATGTATGCGTAATCACAGGGTTACCAAATATTGAAGTTTAAAGTTGATAATTCATTGGTGACTTTAAGTTTTATGGGCAAGCATGAAGCTTGTTATCAGGCGAACGACTTTCTTGTCTAGTTACTTCTCGTCAGATTCTTTAAAAACTTATATATTTTACAGTGTACCTACACTAGAATACTTAATTTGACTTTTTTCCACAGATATGCATATTCGCCGCCGTTTTGGCCATCTCGGTCGCCGAGACTGAAGACCAAAAATACGATGACTTAGTAGCGATGGAGACAATGGAGCTCAAGAAAGTAGGAAACGATCTAACTCCAGCGGCGAGCGCATACTACGTACCGCCACAGCAATGGAATCCGCCACCAAGTTACGGGCCTTCTCAAACGTGGACCCCTCCGAAACACAATCCGATCCAACCAGTTCATACTCATGTTCCAGCACCCGTCGAACCTCCCTACGCACACCCTATCACGGCTAGCCCGCCTCAAGTCCAGAACGACTATTACGTCCCCCAAAACACGTGGAAGCCTCCGCACCATCCTACCGCGGCGCCTCCCACTGTGATTAAGAATTATCAACATTTCTGGCCCAACGGAGCCTACAGATACGAGTAAGTTAACATGCATATTTTTTCATTCATCTTATTGGACGTAATCTGGTGGTTTTCAAATCACAACATACGAGTACAGTCAACTTCGCACAAGAAAATAATTATATTTTGATTTTAAGATTTTTTTTGGGGATTTTTGTCGTAACTGTCTTTTCGTGATTCGTGTGTCTCCCTACATACAGCTCTAACCCTATTAGAGATCACAATATAATTTATATAATGCAAATGGTCAAGCGCAACGCTAAAAGATATATTTCTTTTTGATGCTAGTATTTTTCTAAACACTAATTTAACGATAAAACCGCTTAAAAATATATTTAAATTGCGGAAACGTAATTTTTTTCCAAATAACATTAAAAACAACTTAGAACATGACATTAAAAGATCAATAACATCGAATAGCATAAATTACATATATTGTTGGAATCCGAAAATATGCAAAACATGTGGAAATACGGTGTTGGTTTTTAACGGTGTACGGTGGTAATTATACCAAAAAAAGTTTTTAATCGAACGGCGCATCATTACCATATCTATTCATATTCTGTCAAATAGTAATCAATAAAAAAAAAACAATTACAATTTGTCAAAATTGTCTTCTTTTTTTTTCTTTTCTATATAATTTGTTGATTTAGATCTGTTAAGATCGATTCATTTATTTACATATTAAAAGAGCTTTTTATACCTGCGTTGAAAAGATTCTGATGAGGGAGCTGGGCTGACATTGCATTGACATAGGATAACCTAAATGGTAAAATTAATATAGGCTCATATTTCAGTCATAGTTATTGTTCATTGCATTATTAAAAGCTGGTATCCATTTTTTTTTGAGATTATACCTATTAATAAATTAAATAGATACAACAAAAATAATAGCACATATTTAGCAGACAGAATGTCTATTCATTCACAGAAAGTAAAATTTTACTAAGAACAAGTTATTTCCATTATTTTATTTACTAAATACCTAATGTAATAAAACCGTTATCGTACAGAAAATCTCTAAAAGCATCCAAAAAAAGTCAGCCGGTTTTAAACATAAATGTTATGTATAAGAAATATTTGTGTCGAACAGATTTAGAGAGGACCCTAACGGTGACCGCCTCCGAATCATTGTATATAATAAAATATCCGGTTATTTAACTGGCAATAATAACTGTCTAAAACATTTTAGCCACAAAAAAGGCCCTAAGTTTGCATAATTTATGTTTGGGACTATATTTTGGTCATCGAGAGACATCAAGTTGTACCGTTTTTCGATTCCGTTTTTATTAAGCGAACATTTTTACATCGTCGTGGCAATGGACGCAAATGTGTAGGTAGTTTTATTACCTCAGTTCACAACTCAAATATTTAGAACTTACTTGCTAATTGTGCTGTAGCAATACACATGTAGTTTTCAGTAATTGAAGAAAAAGTCAAATTTAATTTCTAACGAACTTATCCAGACAGCAAAATAGTAAATAAATAAACTGTTTCATCATCTCAGCCATAAGAAGTCCACTGCTGGACATAGGCCTCCCCCATGGATTTCCAAAAAGACCGATTGAAAGCGGCTTGCATCCAGCGTCTTCCCGCCACTTGTATGAGGTCATCTGTCCATCTCGTAGCTGGTCTTCCTACGCTAAACACGCTACGCTACGCTAATAAACTGTTTAATAGTTAATAATATACTTGCTTGTATACAAGAGTATACTTAAACCTATTTGGACTTATGGGATCCAGCTGTGGGGAACAGCTAGCAATTCCAATGTGGAAATACTACAAAGGTTCCAAAACAATGTGTTTCGAAATATCACTGCTGCACCTTGGTATGCTAAAACAACAGAGATACAGACCTAGACATGTCAATGGTCAGAGAGGAAATCCAATACTATAGCAAAAAATATAATAAAAGATTAAAAACACATAAAATACGCTAGCCTCATAGCTGATAGAAACTCCAAACCAAGGCAAAAGGCTAAAGAGACCTAAGGTTTCAGAACTGGAAAACATGCAAAGATAATGCAACCAGGAAATGAGGTCACTGGGCCTCAACCTGCACATGCCCACTATCCATACATTTCTGCTAATGGCTCTGCCGATTGCAGTTAGTTATATATAAAATATTAAAAAAAAAGTGAATAATAATAGTTTTTGATTATTATGTATAAATATTTTAACTGGACGCTGGCCTCTGCACTAGGATTCCCTGTATTGCAGAGACCAGGGACCCCTGTGACTATAAGAAATATAATGACTTTAACTGTCGATGTTTTTTTTTTTTTATATAAAACAGAATTACAAAAATAATAAGATAAAATATACACATATTAGACACCATTTAAATATATTACTTGGGCTTTATTAGGCACTATCTTCTACACTAAATATTTCACAAGTTCACTGGTAAAGAATGAATGAATGAAGGCACACATTACACTCTCCGATAGATAAAAGTTAACCAGTTCACTGCTATGGTTTTCCTACCTTATGTCAAATCAAAACAAAACATGGAAGGCATGCAGGCATACATTTAAACAGAAGTAACAATATGAGTATTTTCATACAAATGTACTCATATAAGGGGCAAATAGCCAAATACAGCCATCCATATAGATTGTGTGAGGTATCGTGGGTATGTTTGTGTGTGTGTGGGGGGGTGCTCTAGAAAAATATCAACGAATCCAGATGAAACAAAGTAACTGACATATACCAGCGGATTTGTACGCATCGCGAAGGGTAACGTAGGACGACCAGCTACAAGTTGGACAGATGACACGAAAACGCTAGTCTGGTCGCAGACCCCTTCCAACATGTACTAGTAGTGGACTACTTGTGGCTGAGATGACTACGCAACATATACACATAGCTCATTAATTTCACCAAATTTTTGCATGTTGTCAATCTCTGTTTATGCTTTTAAGTTAAGTATTGTTTAAATGTTAAAGCCAGTAGCTGAAACATTACACCAGTTTATACGCCATCATTACTGGTGGAGATAAAGCCATTTGATGTTAATCTAACTTGAGCTGTCGACCTTGAAAAGGATTCGACTTAATGCTGGGATAATTTAAATCGTGTAATGGACCTGACGGCAACACATAAAACACTTTATTTTATGCTGTAGGTACATGTATTAGTCTAGTAAAAATAAATCCATTTGTATGGAGCACATCACAGTATTTGCAACTGGGGGAATTCTTTGAAATTATGTTAAGAAAATAGCTAAAAATTATAAATCAACAATAATCCCCGATTTATAGACTAGCTGCGTTTCGCGGTTTCACTCGCGTAGTTATGAAAAATGGTGATGATTATGATGATGATAAGTAGGTTATGTCCATCTCCAGGTCCAAAGCTATCTCTATACTAATTTTCATAACGATCGGTTCAGTTGTTTGAGCGTGTAAAGGTAACAAAATTAGCTTTTATAATATCATTATGAAATTGTTTCAAATGTATTTCAAAACACCAGTACATTCATTTAAATATCAATATACTTAGGTGTCTTTTATGTTGTCACAAATCTTATTTTTACTATAAACAATTTACACAGTGTTTAAACGAAATCTACTGTTTTCTCTGTTTGCCTCTTTATTTTCTTGTTTGCTATGTAAAGGCCCAAATAGCTCATTTAAAATATGAACGTGATATCCTTTTTAAGTACGAGTGAAGGTGTAAATATTGACATCACATTTATGTCTTACATTTTTAGAGGTTCAAGGTAATGTTTAAATTGAAGATTATAATCTTTTACTTACTTTAAAACAATTCTACATACAAAAATGAAACAAGTAGGAACATGTTGAAACATGGACAATCTGAAATATATTGTTGATTTAAAATTTATTATCACCACTTCTAGTCATGAAGTCAATAAAATCTAAGTAGGTATGTACGTCGCTTTATATCAAAAGGCTGATTCCTTGAAAAGATTAACTACAACCACCTACAACTTTACATTCCACAAAAACATCGAACACGATTTTCATATTTATATATTTTATATATCTAAAAAACGAAATCATGAAATTATCACAATATAAGAAGTAATTAATAAATTGAATTTAGCATGCAAGATTTGTGACCATCATATTTTGTTAAGTTGATGTAATCATAATTGATCTCATAGTAGACTTCCATATTAAATTGGGTACTACTAGTTTTAGACTGCAATTGAGGCACTTCGATATTTATTTAGTATAGTATCTTGTTAATTATTGAGTTTCTCATCATTCCTATTTGTCTCTTACAGATACCAATATACTGACGGCACTCACGTCGGCGAAGAAGGATATTACACTGACCCTAAACAAACCGACGAGAGCTTGGTGAAAAAGGGCTGGTACTCCCACGTGGGCGCCGATGGCAAGACATACACCGTCAGCTACTGGGCTGACCACACCGGCTACCACGCGTATGGCGACCACCTGCCCAGTAGTAACGCTGCTGGACATGTTGGATTTTATTCGTAAGCATCTGAATATAGCCTTTTTTGACCTATGGAAACCTATACCGACTTTACGATATCATTAGCGAAAGGGGATCAGGGATATTATGTAGAAATCTCCGTCAGTGAGAAAGTTGAGCCAGTAAGACTCCTGGGATGTTTTATCTTGGTACGTGCACTGAAACTATGGAACGCTTATCGCACACGTCTGTGGCACAGTAATGGTGAGAAAAATAATGATAATGATGAATAAGAGAAAATCGTGGCACCTAATACTGGTATATACTAAATCATATGTTAAATTATAATTATATAACCGTATTACAAGTACAAGTGGCGGGAAAACGCTGGATGCAAGCCGCTTACAATTGATCTTTTTGGAAATCCAATGGGGAGGCCTATGTCCAGCAGTGGACTTCTTATGGCTGAGATGATGATGATAATCGCCCTTAAAATACAAAATTAAAAAAATGGTACATTCAAAACAGAACAGATCGCCAATATTTGTATTAATAAACTAAAAATTATCTTAGTCTTCAAATACAAAAGATTATTAATAGAAAAACAAATGACAAGCTCCGGAGTCCGCAGAACTAAATTTTTTACATATAAAATAAAAATTGCAAGTAATTAGAAAGGTGTCTCTTTACAAATTACTTATCTTTTTGACATTAACATTTCTGCTGAAGAAGCATGAATTGACATTGAATGAGATGTAAGCCCGTCAAGCTAACAACGGGACATTGAGGGTTACACCTATCACTCAAATCAAGATCAAATTAACATAAACATAATGGGCTCCAGGTCAACAATGCTATACATTTGCATAAAGAGTTGTTAGACGACCGACAAAAAAATCTGATATGAAATATAAATACCTAAATCTAGATACTAACTGGACATAATTAATGTATCCTCTTTCTTACAATTTAAAATGATTCACAAAAATATTTTTTATATTTAACTGTTAGGAATTTTGAGTCTTTCAACTTTATTCGTCTTTTCTTTCGTCGTCGTTCGTGTTTCTGAAGTCAAAAGTGGATTGTCTTTTCTTACTTCTAGACTCTTCTCAAATAATGTCAGTACGCATTTCTTTATTAAACATTGATTTTAACGTGATTGGTAACCAAGCTGTCATTGCAAGACTGAGTTGCCACTAATCAGTAACCTACTTAATGTGCCAAGCATATTATTAAATTTAACTTCATTCCAAAAGATAGAGACAGTTTCTTTATGCTTGTGTCTGTTTTAACCAGAATAATGTTTTTTTACTTTTTTTTTTTTTTTTTTTAATTATTTTTGTACCAGCAGTATTCAGCTCAGGTAATCGCCTATATAAATGCCAATTTCCCTCAAGTCCCTAAATTTACTTCTACAGTATAGCCGGGAAGAAAAGCAGCTGGTACATTCTATGTTTTTTTTTCTCCCAGTCCAGCATAGACCTTTGTAGTCAATTTATAGCCTTTTCTTTTCTTTTCTAGCGCCAATGAAGAAGGAGGACAAAATGAACAACCCATCAGTAACCCCCCTCAGCAACCTTACTACCCGCCCCAAGCACGTAAATAAGTAAACTAAGTATCATAGTCAATCCATGATCATCGTACGAAATATTTTCGAGCAACGAAACTATCAATGTATAGGAAACAGTGTTTCTTAGTCATTAATAATGTATTGTAATTATTTAAGTATACGAATAATATTATTACCTCGGATATTTTATGGTCAGTGATCTGGATCACGATTGATCATTGTGATCTTGATTACTGATGACAGATGGATTGAAAACGGTTGTGATATTGAGATAGTCTGGCCAGTGATATTTGATGTATTTGTAATAATAAAAGAATTTCGTAATAATTGTTTCCTTTTAATTACTTATGAAATATTACCTTATTAATTGAAGCGATGGTGAACCTATTGAAAGAAGAAAATTACCTGGAAAATAAGAGAAAAATCTGCTGTAATCATTCATTAGTTTTACAAATTCTTCGTCGGTCTTACTTTTTCTAAAAATACCACCTAATAACCAGTAAAGTATTGGTTATCGCTAAAGACACTAAGATTGGATAGAACAAATGAAAATAAAATAAATTAATATAAGCTCATGAAAACTTAAGTACGTATATCGATATCAAGATAGACTCTTATCAAACAGGACAACACTAATGTATAGTTTTCACATTGTTGTACTTATCAATAATATACTCCCAATAAAAAAAAACATAAATTAAGTTACCAAAACTCACAAACTCATTACGCTTCCTCTGTTCAAAAATGAGACCCAAGTCTATATAAGTCCTAAACTTTATAAACCCTACATCTTAGTCAATAAATATGTGTGGCTTGGCCGTTTCATGACACAAAGAGTTACAATATGTCAATGGAGATGGTTTTTTGGCCAAGCCATACTTTTTTTATCAAGATCAATGGTTTTTATAGTTAAAGAGTTACAGAGCTAAGGCAAAATTTATGATGGTCATCGGTGGATCAGTGGTAAAATATATTTATTTAAAGTATTTTAAGACAGTAAAATAAAGGAAGAGAAATAAATCAAATTGTGTTTTATACTAATACTATAACTTAGTCGACTGTATCTTATTCCTAAAGATCTCCTGGAGGATTTCTTGTATTATCTACGTTGAAGCTATGAGGGTTTGAACGAGATGCTTCGAGAAAGGGTAGGTAGTGCCTGCGGGCTTGTCTTAGCGGGGACACTACGTTGCACACAACATAATATTATATTATGGACTTTGGGTACACCGAAAATCATGCCGAAATGTATATAGTACTTTTATAGCAAATAGATGATACTATACGAATCCAAAATCAATTAATTTCGTCATGTAATGCCTTCAAATAATATATTGAAATAAAAATGAAGTTTGAGAATAAAATTATAAATTCTGTTGATATTAAAATCAAAACATTTTCTTGAAAAAGTGAATGACCTCTCACAATTAACTATTTTTTGGCGAGATGGCTGACATTACGTAATGTATGAGATAACATAATATTACTTCGACCGCTCTAAAATTAACGTAAAAAGTGTCGTTAATACAAAAATTGACAAGGGATATAAAGGACGAAATGGTGCAATTTAAAAAAAGCCAAATTATATCGAAAGTCTAAATTGGCAGTTTCGAACTGCGAAGGGTGTCCGAAATTCCCGAAAACCAGTTTTAGAGGTCATCGACTCGACTTTGACCATTACCAACCTTGCATCATTTAAAAAAGTTGGATGCGAGATGACGGCACAACCACGCAATTTATCGGCACATATATCGAACACTGCCCTTCCGATGAATCGGCTGCAACCGAGTATTTTAATTAGTCTGGTAAAGGATTGTACTGATTTATACGATACTGTGACTCACTTGGAGGTACTTTTTCACAGGCATCAAAAAAGGAGGATTTTAACAATTTAGTTGTATTTTTTATTAAGTACCTCATAACTCCGTAATTTCTAAACTGATTTGAATAAAAATGCTTTTTATTTGACAGACAATTTTTTTAGATTTTGGTTCAATAAAATCATTATATTAGGTATTAGTGTAGATTAGCAATGAAATGTTATCAATAGAGAGGTTATCATTGAATATGAAGTAAAAGCATGGCAAATCTCAGTTTTCAGCAATTTCTAGGATAAGACCACACCCTTAAGGCCTTTCAGTATCTTAGTGTTGCACTTTCTAAGCACACAGGATGGCATTGTCACAAGTCACGACATGCGTCTCACAACGTTGCCAGACGTGTCGCGACTGAAGACGACTCAGACGATTTCCTTACTTGAAATGCATATTATTATTATTATTTATTGTCATGCAGAGCCGGGGAAAAGCTATCTGCATATAATGGGTATTAGTTTGGTTTTTAAGACCAAATTACTGAAAAAAAAGTCATCCAAGTAAGTATTTTGAAGCCGGTTATTTTAGTTTTGTAAGATTTAATCATTATAATCGATCACATCTTTTAGCCTTTAGGCTAAGAGCGGGCCGTATGTTTACCCACCTCATCGGGTAACAAAATAATATGACCTATCTGGGATGACGCACATTAGGAAATTTAGGAAGATATCTAAATATAGAGGGTTGCCTAGCCTAAACCTGGAGCTTTTTGTATAGTTAGCAAAAATGTGACCATTATAATGAGTGTGACTTATCATAAACTTTATCACCTTTTTTCATCACTAATCGGGTGAAATTAACTATTTCAAAGTATAACATTTAAATTTCACTTCACTGAAGTGTTTTAGACAAAGTATTTTATATAACTGTTGAATACGTAATTGTAAACTATATCTAAAATTTTGAACATAACATATCGGTAATTTTGTTGTCCAGACATATTAGGTGATTTTCTTTTATGGCAAAACGAACAATAGGTAATGCTGTTTTTAGTAATCTATATACTTATTATTAACAAGCTGGTGTAGGCTAGCGTTTGACCGTAGACTAGACTGATGCTAAGCAATAACCTGCCAGTCTACGACAGAATGCCCTTGCCTAAAAAACATTTTCTCTTCGTTTTAAGATACCCAGATATATCGAGAATGATCGACTCCAGTAGTTTATTCTACAATATGACTGATATTTTACTCATCATCATCATCTCAGCCGTAAGAAGTCCACTGCTGGACATAAGCCTCCCCCATAGATTTCCAAATAGACCTATTGGACGTGGCTTACATCCAGTGTCTTCCCGCTACTTATCATCATCATCTGTCCATCTTCTGGCTGGTCCAAAAAGTTCTCGAGTGGAGACAATGCACCGTCAATCGTAGCGTAAGAAGACCAGCCACGAGATGGACAGATGACCTTATACTTTACTCAACACAAATTATATTCATCAAAGGTCTAGTATTTCTTCAGGTAACCGCAGCAAACCCAACAAAGTTTATATTATAATTAACAGCAAAGGTAATTAACTTCTCAATAATTCAGAGCAAAAAGATATGCACTAAAGACATCTAAAGAGAAACTTGGTTGATAGCCGAGCGCTATCTTTCACGAATGCTTGGACACGATCTTCTCGCGTGCGTATAAATATATGCGGAATTCATTTTCATTATCAGTGTTTATTCAACTAGGGTGCAAGTGTGACGTGAAAATTATATACAAAACAAGTGATACAGCTTCAGAAAATATGAAGCTGGTAAGTGATATGACAAGTGCCTGTGCTTTTCCAATTTGGATTTTACTCTCGGATGAATGTGGGATGTAAGTTTAAATAATATATTATTATTTTTCAGATACCATTAATATTGTTTATAAGTATAGTCGTGGGTGTAGAGTGTAACGAGCTTTTTACTTTCCCGCCAAAATTTCACCCATCGAATTCAGGAGTAATGCTTTCATCAGATAGCTCTATATATTTACCACCGGAGTCACATACTGCTGCTCCTTATTATCCAATGAAAAATGTTAACAATCTACCATTTCCATATTTACCCCATACTGGAACAAAAGCACCGATGATGCACCCAACTCCGTATCCAATCATACTTTCATCAACATTGCTACCGGTTAATGACGACGCTGACGACGACGAAGAAGACAATAAACAGTCACCATCTTTTCAAATCCATAAAAATAATCGCACCCTAAGAGGACATCATGAAAATATAGACAGGAATTCAAGACAAAAATCTATAAACTATCAACTGATAGATAGGATTGATACAAAAACTCCTGTTGGGTTCTTCCTTAACAACCCATCTACACAACAAAATGCACCACAGCAGAAAGCCACCCCACGTAGTATGATAATATCAGCAGAACCACAAAGAAATGAAGGACTGGATCACCATAGAGTAGCTGCTACTTACCAGGGACCTCAGTATTTACCAGCACCAAATATTCCAGGAGTTTATATTTCTTCTACTACAGAAACAGCTGTTCCTATTCTACGTTTATCTAATGAAATGGATTTAGATGGGAGCTTTAGCTACGAGTAAGTATATATTCATGGTTAAAATAACTTTTTCTCGTAAGTAGTACAAAATATTTAATCTTGTCAAATTTTAGGGCATTAGGAGCTGATCAAACTCACTACGTGCAACACAGTCACATGGAAAACATGGGTACCGACAAAGAAGAACAAGTCGTGGAAGGGTCATACTCGTATGTTGGCGACAATGGACAAACATACACAGTACATTATGTCGCAGACTCCAATGGATTCAGAGCAAGTGGAGACCATTTACCAGTAGCCCCACCAATACCTGAAATCATTCAAAGGTATGTTATACTAATTTTTTATGTTATAAAAAACTACACGACAGATTATCATTGAATTATTTTATTATGGAATTTTGGTGTTTCAGGGCAGTTCAGTTTAATCTAGCTGAAGAAGCAAAGAGACCACCAAATCAAAAATCGTGGAATGAAGAAAAAGAAAATGAGCTGAGTGAAAGTGAAAGGTACCAGCAATTTGTGATACCGGCCACACCGCGTCCTTTATTCACAGGAAAGACCCCTGAATCATTCTCATTTGGATTCACTCAAGGAGCTCATAATCCGCAGAATGTGATACCTGCTGCAAGTACACAAAATCCGATTAAAACAAACAATGACATCTTACAAGAACAGATAAAAAGCAATCTTAATAATGGTAATAATGCAAGAACAATATCACCTCAAATAACTTTTCTAGCTTCACAAGGTGCTTATCTTCCCAACGCAAACACACAAAAATCTATATCTAGAATGTTTACAACAGATAGATCCACATTACCACAAATATTTAATTACGAAACAACTGTCAAGGAAGAACCTGTAACAGCGCAGCTCGAAAACAACAAAAGACTTTGGCAATATGGTTTGAACGCGAATGTAAATCAAACTCCTGAAAAAAATACTATTTCCAGATCTTCGGGCGTTGGTGATGACGTTATGATTAATTTTGGTGAAATGACACATGATCAATACACTAAAATGCTAAAATTTCAATTAGAACCCAACATGGATGAAACTCAAGCTGACCAAACTCTTCAATCTAGTGACTTTATGAAAGTATACAAGGAGCCTAATCATAATACAAAAGTTAATAATGGCATTAAGCCTGACCCAAAACTTGAAATTATATCTCCAGATAGTAGTTTCACTTCAACACTAAATCCAGATCGGCATGAAAATAACAAACCGTATGATAACAATACCCAAATGACTGAAAATTCCAGATTAAAGCAAAATGTAGAAGAATCACTCAGTTCTCGATCAAAACTTATTACGCAAAATAATTTTGTTCCTCAAAGTCAATTGATAACACAATCCTATGATTATGATGATATCTCTTACGAGCCAAAAAGAATAAGTAGGTTTTCTTCAACTGTAGCACCAGAAGTTTCACATTACTTTAACTACAACAACATGAATAATGAAAAAGGAACTCAAAATAGCTTATGGGATAGTTTAAATCAAATAGAAAATGTCCATAAAGTATTAATTACTGAAGCTCCAGTTATAAGTAATACTTTGCGTAGTGTACAATTCAATGATTTTGTAGTCAAAGGAAATACAAATGACTTTAAACCAATAATTCCATCTCATGCAGTTGCAAGGCAAGAAGTACAAACAACCACAACAGAAGCAATCGAGGAAAACATATTTAAAAGCAACATGTTTTTGAAAAATCTTTTCAGAAACAACAAAAACGATCAATATCCAGGAAACAATATTATAGAAGAAAATAAAAAATATCAGACTAAACATGCAGAACAAAACCCAGAAAAAACTCAAAATATTTTACACATGCAAGCTAAGCCTTTTAATAATAACAAAGAACTGCCAAAAAACCCTCTTGAATTGTTCGATATTATGAACTACTTATCAGCTAAAAATCATTTCGAATCCGCTAAAATAAAACCGAAATTCAAATATGGCTCTAATAACTATAACCATAGGAGCGAAGTTCGTTTCATACCTGTACAAAAGGAACAAATTAATTCTGATGAAAATGATGACGAGGATGAAAATATGGATCAGAATACCAACAATCATCGAACGAGTTATTATCATCCGGAAGAATTGCGAGGCATTATCAAGAATTATAAAGTGCTACAGAGAAATAACAGTGCTTTTAAACACGGTCAAGACCTTGAACAGTTAAAAAGGGATCTTTCGCCGCCGCCTGGTAAAATTTTACAAACTAACTTGCCACCTTTAGGGCGAGCAGGGCCATCCGTGAAAAGTTACCTGCCGCCAATCTACGTGTAACAACGCCCTGTGATTAATTAGATGCTATTTTCATTTTGTAAATAATTTTCAGCAGTCCGCATTTATTAGTGTTAGTAATTAAAATAAATTATCGTTGGACATTGTTATTTTTCACCGTTGTTTTCATAAACAAATAAAAAACACTTTTATGAGATTGCTTGGCGATAGAATATGAAGATTTATTTGAAATGCCTACATTATATTGTAATTCAATTTAACTACTACTAGGTATATCTAATAATACGAGCGGCGAAGTTCTTCGAAGCGGGTTTTCAGAAATGGATAACTCGTCAGGAAAATGCGTAGAAAAATCTGGCGACTATGTAGAAAAATAGTTTAAAGTACAAGCTTTCAGATGGTATACTTATTTATTGCAATAAAAAATGCCTTACACCTGAAAAAAATGTGGGAACCTTATTTTTACTTGCCCCTCGTATTAAACTTTACTCCTACGAGTATGTAAAACATACCGTAGGAGTAAAGTTTTTAGGTACCTTATAAGCCAATTTATAATGTAAATTTTGTGCTGTTAAATAAATAATAATAATAAGTAAACGATCTCAATATTCTTGAACATAACTTTACGCTAAACCAACTAAAATAAAATAAACTATCGACGACAAATATAAATCAGAGATTTTAATAAGAACTCAAAATTGGTATACTTTGAGTTCTATCTTAGCCTAGTTAATTTATCTCTGTTTATTCCAAGATTGTAGGTCTCAGGAGACCTACAATCTTGGAATTTTCAAGGCTAGAGTGAATAGATATATTCTAGATCGACGAGCTCCATCCTCGGCCACACCGTCGCTTAACATCAGGCGAGTTGGTGGTCAATCGTAGATAGAGAATTAATCGTAGATCGTATCTTCTATAAAAAAAAAGTGTAGACAATGATATATACATAAAATCTATTTTCTCAATTTCTGCAACTAAATGATTACAATTAGCAAACAATTTTTACTAATTAGAAGTTAGCCCCTACATACATACCTATACATACGTAACATCACTCCTATTTTCCTTTACGGGGTAGGAAGAGCATCAAATACCATGAGGCCGCTTAACGCCATATTTGGCCGTGGTTAGGTTGTTAGATGGAAGGGAGAGGGTATTATAGGGTTAGAGAGGATGCGAGAGTAAGATGTAATATTGCCAACGAGTGACAGTGAGTCAGTCCATCGCCTACATAAATGCCAATTTCCCTCAAGTCCCTTAACTGACTTTTATAGTATGGCCCGGGAACAGAAGCAGCTGATACAATCAAAGATTTTATTTTACTCCCTTTTAGCCCAGCATGGAAGAGTAGTCCCTACAAAAGAAAAAATAAACATCGTGAGAAGTCTTACAAATGTAAAATATCGAAAAATAAAAAAGTAAACTCTTAGCTTACTTTATAGAAAGACCCGCATGAAAAACCATTACATCTATCTCATTCTTTGTAGCTTGTTTGAGCACTTTCTCTGTTTTAACAATCTTGATTTTCTCAGTCAATAGCCAGTCTGGCTCAAAGCATTAGCGGCCTTACCGAAAAACGTTACTTTAAGCAATGTTTAACATATTTTGTCAACTTCTCGCTGACACGTAATGACACTTACGGAAAGAAGACAGAGAATTTAAGATGTTGGTTAAAGTTAAGTAACGTTTTCGGTAAGGCCTTAGATGTTTCGTGTAAAAAAAACTAAATAGACAAAGGAACAAACAAATGAGGATGATGTCGAAAGTATAAGTAAGATCGCGTGCGCGTTATTGGTGCATCATCTCGCTGTCTGCATTGAAAGCGTAACGAGAAAATGTTTTCTACGAATTGCTCACGTTCATCACTAATCACTGCTATGGAGGCGGATCTTGGCTGAGCTGATTTATTAACCGATCTTAAGTAAGGATAAGGGTACTTTTCACTAGAGCTAAGCTAAACTACGTAGCTTAGGATGTGTTAAAATTCAACTTATCAGGCAAGTTGGTGTTCAATCTTAGATCTATCTAATGTAAACAAGTATAAGTTTGGAAAATTCAAAAACACCGAAAAAAAAACTCCTGAATCGATTTTAATGAAACATAGCTATGAACACTCTCGATGAAATCTTCTTTCAAATAAAAAAACACTAGACCAAAATCGATCCATCCATTTGAGAGCCACAGACAGATACGCAGATACAGATACAATACGTCAAACTAACAACCGTAAAAATAACACCTCATTTTTGGGTCGGGGGTTAAAAAAAGTATCGCTTAATTTATATAGTTAGAACACAAGTAATAATAAAACAAAATTGATTTAATTATAAAAACCTGCTAAAATTTATTTCATACCTCATACAAAGTTAAATACAAAACATGTACATTATTATAAATAGGTCAGCATTTTAAAATTATGCCACACGGCAAAAATGTGAGAGATCCCTACGCAACGATAGAGCACGACTTTCATACCCCCTCAAAACGATTACAGATATCTTTTCAATATTTCACGACTGAAAGAAGACAACATTTTTCCAAAAGAAACCTTTGTGTCTGTTTATGTAACATAACAAATTCTATGAAATAGGTATTTTGATATTATTTCCTACCACGTTCTCAAGAGTATCTGGTTATAAAACAATTTGGTAGTACCAAGAAAAACCCATCTTAGGGATTCTAGAATTTTCGCACATCATAAAATATTCATGACACGTCCTCTACACGTCTTCACGCTCGCTATTCGCGGGTAGATATTTGTATGAAAACCGTCTACGTCTACTCGGGTCATAAATTCTACTCTGGATAAAGCTCATAAAAGCAATTTTAACCCAGTCTTAACTAAATAAGAGCTCCTTGTTGTGATTGAATAGACGACACGTAATATTCCTCTTCCCATTATTTCCTTCAAACTTTATTTCGGAAATTTATTAAGAGCGCTCTGAATTTCTGCTTTTTCCATATCAATATTTAAATTTAAAGAAGCCAAACCACTAGTGAAACATAGAAATTTAAAAATATCCTTACACTAGGTAGGTATATGTAATTTTTAGAAATTCTATAGATTAATATTATTTAGATAAGATGATGATGTCTCTCGTTCTTATATTTTACTATATTTTCGCACTTCAAAAGGACATTATAGGACGAACACATTTTAGGAATTCAGACATTCTAGAAATCCAGACATTACGAGAAAGCAAACATTTTAGGAAAACTGATATTATTAATCAGAGCGAGTAGTGTCAATCGCGTATTTGCTGTACAAAAGGAGGAAACATATTTCTAGCCATAGATATTAAGTTAATTCAGTATTATCTTTGATATAATCGAAACCATGCATAAATGTACCTTTTAAATGATAATTTCATATCATTATTTGAAACTATTTTAAAGAATTGATTTCAATATTTTTGCGATTATTGTAGTTTACATAATATTTGTTTTATAAATATTTATATTTTTAATATTTCAAAGTTTTTAGTGGCGACTCCCGTGACAACACAAGCTTCGGATAATAGTTCTCTTAACTAATGATTCCGATTTAGTACCAGTAGACCACATACGTTGGGATACGGTGTTGTCTTTTACTTACTATGTGGTGTTAAAACTGTCAAGGTATATTTTTTGGGTTAATGGCACATAAAATACCTGTGGGAATTAAACTGGAATCATTAGTCAAAAGAACTAAATTAAGTTTGTAACTTCGGGGCGATCGGCACAACATTTTGAAAAAGATCAAAAATATGAAACCTATATCAATCACAAAAAAAATAAGCAAATTACTCATAGCTCCAGGACTTCCCATGGAACACACAAGAACACAAACGAAAGATCGACCCTGATACCATATTAATTCTCCTAAACACCTGCCCGAACGGGAAACAAATCTGGACTTCTTGCTCATAAACCGTTATTAGCCTGTCAAACTGTTTTTTTTTTTATCAGCCCTGTTTATACAACCTGTCCCACTGCTGGGCGCGGACCATCTTCTCATTGTGAGAAGGGTAAGGCCATAGTCTACCACACTGGCCAAGTGCGGGTTGGCAGACTTCACACATCTTTCATGATCATTGAGAACTCTCAGACATGTAGGTTTCCTCACGATGTTTTCCTTCACCGTTTTAAGTTGGCGGCAATCAACAATACGCACATATTTTCGTAAAGACTGAGATGCGTGCCGCGAGATTCGAACCCAGGACCTGCGGATCGCAAGTCGGACGGTCTCCCGACTAGGCTGCCGGAAACTGGTGAATAAAATCACTGAATAAAATATTTCAAAACTAGTAAGTACAACTACTTCTTATTAGAAATCCTTATATAAGACATATGAGTTATACGAGTCCCTTTCATACATTCACACCTAAATAGCAAGCGTACCCTTGCCTTCCACATATCATTGCGTTCTTTTCGAAGACACAATACACAGAGTTGATTGCGTCGCGTCGACAAATGACGTCGTTCCTCGTAAAATCTAGTTTGTATCGTCTAATCATACAGCCTCACGCTTTGTGCGAGCCAGACGGGAGGAAATTTGATAAAGATATTTTCCACAGTCGGCATATGGGACCTTATTCCGTCTCAAGTGGTTTTATTGTTGTCAAGCTTTGAATGAAACCGTATTCAACGTTTTACAGAGAACAATTATTGTACTGAACGTTTGCAAGTTGAGAAAAAAACAGAACAATAAAAAAAACATCAAATGATGGATCGCACTTATCGAAGCAAAAGAATAAAACTGTTTCTTACCGATCATTCCCGTTTTTAGGGTTCTGTACCTCAATAGGAAAAAACGGAACCCTTATAGGATCACTTTTTTGTCCGTCTGTCTGTCCGTCTTTCCGTCTGTCCGTCCGTCCGGGTGTCAAGACCTTTATCCTGGAACGCGTGAAGGTATCGAGTTGAAATTAAAACCATATACGCAGATCCATAGTATCTTGCTGCAGAAAGAAAAATAAATTTTCTCAGTTTTCGTAAAAAAAAGTTACAGCCGAATATGTCGTAAAAAACGCACATTTCGACACTCACAGAGGAATCAAAACCTATGGGGTACTTCCCGTTGACCTAGAACTCTGAAATTTGGCAAGAAGCATTGTGTTAGAGTACACATATAGGAAAAAATCCAAAACCGGTAATTTTTAATTGAATCACAAAAAAATAGTGTCGTTATGCAAGGAATGAGGGTCGAAATTTTAAATTTAATTAACCGTATCATGTGGGGTATTATATGAAAGATCTTAATTAGCATTAGTTAAAACAGGTTTTTAAATATTTTTACGTTGTATATTTTTCGGTATAAGAAGGAAAATAAAAAAATGATTTCCCCCTTTTATTTACTAGTTTGTACGGAACCCTCGGTGGGCGAGTCTGACTCGCACTTGTCCGGTTTTATTATTTTTATTTTATTTTGAGCACCACAGATTCCCGGGTCCGTGCCTTTCATAAACTACAAAATTTTTTTGCTAACTTTACATTTTTTAAACTAGCATACAAGAGGAAGACGTTAATACTTAACTAACATGCAGGTCATTCCCGTTACCAATAACATTATCTGATTTGCGATGATATTCTTTTTAACCCCCGACGCAAAAACGACGGGGTGCTATAAGTTTGACTATCTGTGTGTAATGTGTGTCTCTGGCATCGTAGCTCCCGAACAGATGAACCGTTTTTTTTTGTTTCAAAGGTGAATTAGTCGGGAGTGTTCTTGGCTATGTTTCATCAAAATCGGTTCGGCCGTTTTTATTGTCGGGGGTTTTTTAGTTTTCTAAACTTATACTTGTTATCTAATTGGAATCTTATGTAGGTATGCTTCTATTACCATTTGTTTTTATTTTTCAATAATTACAAGTAATCGTTTAAAGAAAACCGACTTCAAAATACGCAATTCGTTTAATTGGATATCATATTTTTCCAGTTATTTTGTTATAAAATCCAAAATACTGAACCGATTTTGATAAAATTTGTATGAGACCACATGAAAATTATGCCGTCACAAACAAAAAAATAATTTTTCAAATCGGTCTAGGTGTCTTCGAATAATCGGAGAATGAAAAATTTACAGTTTTCGGACTTTTTCCTTTAAGTGTACTATAACAATGCTTCTTGCCAAATTTCATAGTTCTAGGTCAACACCTAGTTTGGCAAGAAGCATTGTAAGGGAAGAACCCTATAGTTTGTGATTACTTTGTGAGTGTCTAAATATGTGTTTTTATTTGCGACATATACGCCTCTAAGTAAGTTTGATTGATCTTTTCACAGCTGAAAGGGACTTCGTATATGGTTTTAATTTCAACTCGATACCTCATCTTGACAGACAGACGGATAACAAAGTGATCCTACAAGAGTTCCAATTTTTTCCTTTTGAGGTACAGAACGTAAAAAACGGTCACAATGATTTTTAGTTTGTAATGAAAACAGAACTAACATAATGTATTCACACTAGCAAAAAGAATTTCATTGCTATATGTAAAGAAGATATCAAAAATCATATCGATTCAAGACACACGGAGGACATCAAAGTGCAAAATAGTGGAGCAGAATAAACATATGTAAATAGTAACACCACAACAAGATCAAAGGCATAGCACGTCATATTATACACTATATTATACACAAGTTCAAAGAAAATCTAAGGAATAACTGAGGTTTAGTTTTATGCATTACTAACTATAAATCTTACTTTGTTACGAGTCTGTTCAGCTAGATTACTAATGTGACATTGAGGGCGCTGCTGTCCTTAAATCATTATTTTGTCCAGTCGAGACCACAGAATACAATATACAATAGTAGTGTATACTTCAAGACGTTAGTTCCTCTTTTTAATCGACTTCAAAAAAAAAATATTATAAATGTTTGTCACGATAGAACTATAAGTAAAATCTTTAACCATCTTTGGCTAATAAAATCAAAATAAATCATAATTTATGCCCTATGGCAATTTTTTAATTACTCCAAAAGAACAAGAAAACAAACTTACTTACTGTATATGGTCAAAAACTTAAAAGCCCAATAGACGCATTTAGTCAGATCAAAATTGAAATACGCGATTGAACAAGAATAAAATACGCTGCTATACAAAAAAAAAAACAGATATATCATAATAAAACGCCTAGATTGCAAGGACGTAAATATAATTTTATATAAAAACTGTAAAAATGTGTATTCGGTTGTATGTTCTTGTGTATGTACTAGTGAAGCAAAGAGGTTACAAATACAGAAGGACACATAATTTTATCGAAACGTCCAGTTTCGTACAAATAATAATTATGTTTACTACGTAACCAGTTACGTAACAAACGCCGTGATTACTTATAAGAAAAAAACTTCTTCGTACGAACGATACTAGTATCGTACGAAGAATAATTATGTTTCATACGTAACTAGTTACGGAACAATAGTTACGTACGCGGCCCAAGCGGAATTTTCATCTAAAAACAGCTCTGACTTTCCACGCATCGTACAGATGCGTCTATAGACGAGTGATTCCGGGCTATCGGTGTATTTTCCTCTATCCTGGTTGTTGTCATAAGAGCTCTTTCATTTTTCTGCTCTTTCAGCTTCAACAGTTGTTTGATGAAATGGTCTCCAGCGTTCGTCGTCTAAACTTTCCTTTTGTAAAAACTTTTGTCTGTTGTTGTTGAAGCCGTATTTTTAATGAAAGAGGTAGATGAGAGAGTTCTGAAATATTAGAGTACCTACGTACTTGACGATTCTTTTACCAATGATTTATGTTTTTGCAACCTTTCACTTAGGTTAACACGATTTTTGTACGGACAAAATCTTAGAAACTATATTCGGGTTCACCCATGAATTACGTCACATGTTATGTTTCTATATGATCGCCTACAGCCTAAACGGCTTGACAGATTTTGATGTGCGAGATGTCGTTAAATTTGTCATTTGTAATTACTTCCAGAATGTCATAGGCTATTTTATTTTTGTATTAATAATATTACATCTCTCGCATAAATAAAAAAATGCGTTTTTTCGTAACCTCCAACGAACTTTTTCGTAATAAATAGGTAAGTGATATTACTAGATTTATTCTAAAGAATGCGCATTTATAGTCTTTGACAGCGATTTTACGCATACTTTCTCATAAAATGTATACTCAACAGCATATTAAGCGTAACGAAATCGTAAGATAGACAGCAAAAACTGCTTTTCTGCAGTCGGGTATTTTGTTTTTCTTTTAACATAGATACTTGTTTGTTATAGTACCCACAAATGACATATATAATATCACATTAGATTTCTTTAGAAATTTTAAATGTATACTATAAATAAGATTTAGTTAATTAGAAAAAGGGTTAAATTTTGTTTTAATCTACAATCAGAATCGCATTTCTTAGTTATATTTGTTTTTTTTGTTATATTTGGTTTTTTTGTGAGATTTTGTCAATGACATTCAAAGGATTTTGTGTTTCTTTTGCTAAACTCCAGGCTGCGACGGAGCACGGGATCTGTAGTTGCGGGCAAGTTATGTATAAATTATTTTATTTTACAACAAAGTTATGGGTCTTCATTTGAGATTGTCGTGATAGATATCGTGCAAACACACGAAAAGTTTTGTTTATTTTTAACCGATTGCTAAAAGTTTTAAAAACTTAAATCTAACTTACATATCTAGTGTTTCCTCAATTCACCTCATCACGGGGCATCTTCAGGACTTCTTGACTCTTCGAGCTCTTACGCGAGAATGAGACTCAAATTTTTTAATTTATTTGTAATTTTCTATTTTAAATGAAGATAAATAAATATAAAATATAATAATATGATAAATATATATATATATATATATTTACAAGAGTTTCTCAAGGGTAATATTTATCGAGTTTATTTCTTCACATCTGTCTCTACATTATGTGTTGTACATATATTATGTGTATCTTTTATAATGGGCTAAATTTCAAAAACTTTATCAGATTCTCCGTTCAGAAAATTTAAACCAAGTAGTATTTTACAGTCGGATATTTCAAATAAGTTCAGGGGACAGAACAGAACTGACTGCCGAAAAGTTCTAGAGGGGAGACAACGCATTGGCAAGCAGAACGCAGGGTGAAGGAAGGCGCTTTAAACGTTCCAATTAGTCTTTTCACCCGACTGCGAAAGAAGAAGTCCATCAAAATCGTAGCTATCATCGCTCAAATTACTACTAAAAATTATATCGGACTTATCGGCTAACTGACTAACAATGAACTTCATTGCCATACCACAGAAAGTTTAAAACTTCTTCGCAATTTCGTCGAGAATCAACTAATCAAAACGGATATTGAAATCGAGAGTGAAAAATTTCGACGTCAATAAAGTTTATTTAGCTGATAAGACACACAGTTAGCTGATAAGGCCGCAAGTTATTATTACGTAATGTTATAGACAAAATACCTCCCACTCCGCAATAGATAATATTAGTTTCGATATTAGTTTTCCTAACCATTCCCGCATAATGGTAAACTATTCAATTTTATCGAGTGTTAATCACTGTAGCATTCAGCTACCCTTTAGGGCAGAACGATTAAAGTTTGCTCGTTATCGTGTATTGTGCCACTAATATTTGGTGAATGCGGTGATGTCGTGCTGAGAGGTATTTACAGGGGAGCCGCCTTGACAAACACCTAGTCGATAATGGTAGGTGACTAGGTACTTATCTATAATAAGTAGTAGTATACAAATCACAGATCTAGGAATACTCTGTGGTACAAGTCGCCTCTTTACTTCGACAGTGTATTATCTTGAAACAAATCTCTCCGCAAAAAGAGACAATGTGATATTGCGAACTTACACAGCAGTGCTGTCCTCTTTCACTTTCAGCTTCCCTATTTCACGCGTAAAAAATACCACGATTTTTTGATAAATAAAATCGAATGCGGCAGTTTAATTATCAAATAATTAAAACCGCCGTTACTGAAGCAAAGAGGCGTAATATACGGTTTATGGAGGACAGACGAGGCTTATGCCCATGGAGATATTTTTCTGTATTTCCATAGAGTGCCTCAAAATATTCCTATTCTACATGGGTCAACAGATCAAAAGCCGAAGTTCACTTTGTTACAATGTATATAATAACATTTATAATATATGCACCATACATTGCACCACTCACCACTCATTGCAATTACAAGAGTAAGTTCATAATAATAATAAATAAAAAAAAACATGATATAATGGACAAATTTCGGATTTTTATTTTGATTAAGGTATTTTATTTCACGCTTTCTTTCTTTTTCTTCTGGTCAATCTGAAATATCCTACAGGTTCTGACTTAATTGTGACTGTCAAAATATAAAACACGAAGGATCGTATTTTTATTGTATTGACTTAGGGGCATGATTGTTTACAGTTTTAAGGGACCGCGGACTAAAATAATATTTGATATTAATTTCAACTTGATACCTCCACGCGTTCCTGGGGAAAAGGGTTTTGACAGACTTACAATGATATAATCCTATAAGGCTTCCTTTTTTATGTTGAGATACAGAAACCTAAAAAGTTCAAAAACAACCTAATCGCTTCATTAAACCAGCCGTCAGATTAAAATCCCTCTTTCTGATACTTTAAAATGATATAAGTACTATCGCTTTATGGCCATCCAGACTATAACTATAATTTTGACTCGTCTAAGTAATGTATAAGTAGAATAACTTGAGCGGTATGTAAGTTTGTTTGAGGATAATTCTGTAAAAAAGTAAACTCATGCAAGTGCACAAGTCTATATTGTATAAGCCAAACTACTACATTCGATTTCGTAATCCTCAAACCTTGGGTAATATTCTAATAATGAGCTTGTTATTGAAATAAAAAAATACCCAAACTTAAAGAAATTAGAACAAGCAAAAGAAGATAGAACAGATGGTTGGCAGGTGATACCTGCATGGGTAGCATGCTTGCATTTCCAAAATGCACCATTCTCAACGAACTAGGTACTCTATAAAGTAATTTGATTTGCTACATGATGAATTTGAGCATTTGGATTATCATTATACTTTCATCGGTCTGGGGTAATCTAATTACTTTCTACGATTTCTTACACAAAGAGCCATAACATAGTCCTCGACCACACCCGTCTAAATACTAAATCATTAAAGCTAATCTTTATATTTTACTATTTCTTTATATCTTACTAAGTATCTTGTTTTGCTGATGCTAATAAAGACACTTGCCAGTTTATAAAACAAATCTAACATGTTATGATGAAATAAGTATTCAAAGTTTCATAAGCAGACAACGACGTCCATATTTCGACTCAACGGGGTAACTAAACATTCGTAGCTATATTTTTAAAAGAGACCCTTGTTATTTAGAGGCAACTTGGAAACATGTGATTTATAAGGACACGAGGACAAATATCCGAGATCCCGTACAAGTCACGGAATGTTGGGTCGCTGCGCCTTCTTCCAGGGGATTTGCCGAAACAAACTTTACCAATATCACAGGAATCAATTTACACGAGATGTTCAAACAAACGACAGAGCCGAGTTTATTTGGAAGGCTTTCACTTTGTTCGATGTAGGAAAATACTGTTTTAGAGACAAGAGAACGGCTTTACCTACCTTCGATGTATTGATCTCTATTTAACAGAACCTAGAATTTTGAAGGTAAAATATACCTAATAAATATTAACTCAAGCCAAAGGAAGTATAAAGCAAAAAGGAAGGGTATGATATTGGCAATCTATATAATTGTATCTACGTCTAACCAAACGATTTAAAAAAAATACATGATAGTTTAATTCATTCAATATGACCACGTAGGTATGGGTATATAAGCTTTACTAAAATACCAATAAGGTGAATTTGATAACTTAAACGAATTATTTTATTTGAAAAGTACGACCTGTATACGAGTAGCAACATCCAAATAAATAAAACACCCCGACAGATGAGAACAAATTTTCCCAATTGATGCAAAGATCTTAGATTTTCGCTCTTTCGGTCAACAACAGTTGTAAAGCATAGTTACTATGCTATATAGCTTCTTTAAAAATAAAATAAAATAATAAATTTGACTTGAATTCGTCTCATTTTACTGATCCGACAATATTGATAATAACTTAATTTTATTTATGCCTGCTATCTTTTCACACAATCTTTTGTCTGTGTATAACGGTCTCAAAAACAGACAAATTCACACATCGTTTGAGATATTATATTACCTTGTCTCAGTTACCAAAACTATTAATAGATCTTAAAGCTTACGTAATAAGGTTTTATGTTAGTTTAGCAGGTTTCCTGATAAGTACAGTTCTTGATTATTAATATTTGAGTAATTTTTAAACGCTAGGCTTTAATGAACAGGGTTTAAGGTTTATTTTTGTGCATTCTCCTCAAATTAACATTTTAAAACTCTGCAATGCTGGGGTCTAAAGACATAGTAGCAAGGTTGAAATTCATTGTTAAATTTTTGGGTAAAATTGTAGGCATTTTGATTGTATCTCCCTCAGGTATGGTGTTTTCGCGAAGTTGCAGTCAAACCAGTTTTAGCTACCTACGTTTTTTTGTTAAATTCGGTGTAAGATGGTAATTTGGTACCTGAAATATAAAATGCATTAATTTTTAATAATGTCGGATTTTTGACTGAACTAGCGAATCAAGCTAATATCTGTTGGTTTGATGATACGTGACGTTTGATGATATAACCAACAAAACTTACAGTAAAAACATAATTATAATTCCTCTATATGGGTAGGTGTTTGTCATTGTAAATTCATCGTAGCGCGATCTAGCGGTCAAATATTGAAAAATTACAGCATTTATAGCATTACAATGTCTCCATCAATAAAAAAAAAGAAATAAAATTGCACTACCTACTTTTGTACCATTCACAACGACGCGCCAAAACACTCGTAATCACGCATCTCCAATATATTATATTAGTTTCTATTTCAGATTTTTCTATTTATTCTTTCCTTTTAACAGTTTTTGTATTTTTTTTTTTATAATATTCTATTTGAAATAAAAAAATATCTGTCTTTTTATTTACAGTATCTTTCCCGCAACGAATTCTACGAAATTCATTGAACAACGATCAGCGCCTCAAGGCTGATATTTGAACTATCATTCGTTCACCACTTGCTGATACCATTTAGCGACTATTTTGATAAATTGCTAATCTACTACTATAATATAATAGACTAGCAATTTGTCAAAATAGTCGCTAAATTTTATCAGTGAGTGTGGAACAAATCATAGTTCAAATAGCAACCTTTAGATCCTACTCCTGAACCGTGATCTCTAGGTGTAGGTATACAGTAAGTAGGTACCTATTAATTAGACGTCCATGATTTGGACCTAGAGATGCATGTGAAATTACCAAGTAGTTTCCATTAAACTACAGCGAACCATGGAACGTAAACACTCTCATAATTTCGGCAAACCCTGCAATATTTTCGCTTCAGTAGTTTCT
Organism: Lycia hirtaria; assembly: GCA_947563715.1. Lineage (NCBI taxonomy): Eukaryota > Metazoa > Arthropoda > Insecta > Lepidoptera > Geometridae > Lycia > Lycia hirtaria. Next base: position 39,886,470 of record OX387377.1, on the reverse strand, counting down.
AAATGTTTTTAATCAGATTGAACGCTACCCGGTCCCAGCGGACGGAGGCGGGCTGTAATCAACTAACTCCGTACATACGCATTACGCACTGTAATTGAAAACGTCGCACGATGTTCATTTTACAGTAATTAATCGGTGATGACGACGGCACCTCCCCTGATAGGTATTGTGATGGCTCCGATTGAAGGGTGGCGGGGATTTGCTGTTATTGCTCTACCTTACTATAGTTACCAGTAATTAAGCTTGCACTACGTGTAGGTGTGAGATTGCTATACAGCTTAATTCATTTTATTAGTAAGCGTACATAATGACTTTTTAGTCACTGTTAGTGTCAGATATGTAGAATAGAAGTTAGATATAATTCTTAAGAAAATTCTTATTTTACGCATTATAGTTATAAGTACTCACAAACATAATATGAAATCATACTCAATTATAAGTATACTGCTATGGTAAGCTTCTCGCCTAAAATTTTTGACTCAATGGATAGATAGATAACACTTTATTAAAAACCACATGATAATAAAATAACAAAGATAACATTAAGTACTTAGGGCTAGGTTTTTAATTGGCGGCCTTATCGCTTAGAGCGATCTCTTCCAGGCAACCATGCAAGGACAGGAATTGTATGCAACAAATCTAAAAAACAACAAATCAACAACAAATCTTTAAAAAATTCCCGGCAGCTTAGTGGTGAGACCGTCTGACTTGCGATCCGCAGGTCTTGAGTTCGAATCCCACGGCACGCACCTCTGTCTTTTCGAAGTTATGTGCGTATTGTTGATTGCCGCCAACTTCAAACGGTGAAGGAAAACATCGTGAGGAAACCTACATGTCTGAGAGTTCTCAATGATCTTGAAGATGTGTGAAGTCTGCCAACCCGCACTTGGCCAGCGTGGCAGACTATGGCCTAACCCTTCTCACAATGAGAAGATGGCCCGTTCCCAGCAGTGGGACAGTTTGTACAAACAGGGCTGATAAAAAAAAAAAAAAAAAAACTTTAAAATAAAGCAAACAACGAATTTTAGAGGCCAAAGAATAACAACTATTTACAAAACTCATCCAAAACTTTCAACGTATTCTTGTAAAACTTTGAAATCGTATGTACGAAACAAGTACGAAAGCGTCGAAATATTCGCATGAAAAATTGAACGAGGCAAGCGGAGGCACAGAAATGTTTCAAGTCTGCTCGTATGGAATTAGACTTTACAATTTCAAGTTTTCAACGGCTTTTTTAGTTTGTTTTAAATTTCACAGCTTCGAATTGGAGCACATACTCTTATTTCATGTTTATTGGAGTATACAAAAGGCCACTCTTTGGGTAGAAACTTTTAATACTTTATACAAATTGTATTGTAACTTTGTAAAAAATAAAAACATAAGTAGTTGTCGTGGCAGTCTTCACCAGTAAATTGCGTAGGTTTTTAATCCCCGACGCAAAAAGAGGGGTGTTATAAGTTTGACGGGTGTATCTGTGCCCACAGATACACCCGTCAAAGAGCCCCTCCTATCACAGCAGGCCAACTACATCTTACCCTATAATATTCTCTCTCTTCCATTTAACCCTCTAACCATGGTCAAATATAGCATCAAACCACCTCATGCTCTTCGATGATTTACCTACCGTGAGGGAAAACAGGCCTGAATATATGTAGTTCGGGGGGTCCGTAGTTACTACGCAAACCGGTGTTGGCAGGACCCGGTCTAATTCCTGCCGCCAGTTAAGTTGAAGATTCAGTAACGGATCTAAGCTGTCAAATATGTCGAAAGAAAGCTGGGCCGAAACGGGGGCCTACCACAATTTCTTAACATCATATTTTAAATTTCAAAAATCAATACAGCCTTTCTTTTTCTCTGTCTGTACATAAGGCCATAAAAATTGCATGTTGTATACTTTAAACTTGAAAAATCAAAGTTACAGACGATGGTAGGCCCCCGGAACAGCTGGCGCACCACATTAGTATGTTGATGAGGTAATCACGCACAATTCACGGCGAAATGTGATTTATATTGCCCTTTAGGGCTAGTCCAGTATTGATCGGAATGCTCTAGGGGGAATTGCAGCACGGAAAAAGAGTGAGATATATGTTTTCAACGAAAACGGACTGATTTAACATGGTACATTGAACCTACAGCAACTAATTTAAAGTAAACCAGTATTTTTTTTTATTCGAAAACATTCGTCTTTACGATTTTTAGTGCTGCCATAGGTTACACGTTTTTATAATAATACAACTCTTGAAAAAAATAACTTTTACGTATAGCCTTCAGTGACTAATAGTGGTTTTATAAGAGTGTTCTTAAAAATGAATTCTACAGCAACTCTGTACACACTATGTCAACATTAACAGAAAAATAAACTCAACATTATATCAAGCGTAACAATAATAATTACACTACGGAAATCGGTCTTATACAGTCAGGTACTTTCTTTTTCTTTTGATTCTTGTTTAGCTATACACGGTCATTATAAATTGAATTCCCGGCCAAATGTTAGTAGCTGGGCCTATACATGTTAGTTTATATTATGCAGTTAATTTTTTTTTGAAGTGAAAACGTCTTAAGCGGCGTTGTGCATTTTTGGGATAGGTAAAAAAATTTAAACTCGCGTCAGTTCGTCAGATCGTAAGATGGACAGTCAGAAACCTATTCTAAAGTTCTGTATTTAAAGTTAATTATTGTATGTACAAGTTTGTCCTTCTAGCATGACATCATTTCGCTGCGCCGAATGCTTATTTTCGTCACATGCACGTAAGACTCGTTAGCTCAATAGATTAGAGCACCGATATAAATTTCAATTTGTCAATCGGAGGTCGGAGGTTCAAATCCTTCACGAGTCAGTCTTTTTGCTATTTTATTTTTTAGTTTTCACTTCTGCCGGCACTCACGGAGTGCAACCCTTTGTTTTTTATTTTAAAATTAATTGTAATCCCTATCAACATTAATCTTTACCGTAATGTCGATTCACGAATATAAGATCTCATTTTAATAAGACACCTCATTCATCCCACTCGTCCTAAAATATCGTCCGATCGGATGACCACGTCGTTCCCGTAATTGATAGGACAAAGATATTAATGTCCACCCTACCAACGGGTGTTCACAATTTATGTGCAATACGACCTGCGGGCTATGTGGCCCTGCCTGTACACCGAATATTCAACATGGCAATTTTCATACCAACGTGTGATAAATAGGGGTGAGTTACCCTGTCTACATACTTTGACAATTTTCATCGAATGGGTTTACATGAGTAACTTAACCAATATTAGAATTTTCAAGGCCAGAATGTATAAATATCTTCTAGATGAACGAGCTCCATCCTCGCCTACACCGCTGCATAACATAAAGCGTCTTGGTTTGTTGTACCTCCTTCATTAGCCTAATTCGGTCGATACGATACGAGATCAAAGTCTAGATCAAAGTTGCGATAAAGCTGACCAATCATAACATAAAACTACTTATTTCACATCAGAAGCTACTTTTTAAAATTCAACCAAATACGAATTTCACTTCCCGAGGCACACATGTTCAATTCTCTCTTTCTTTTCCGTGATCTGGAGGCACGGCCGTTCCTCCGCCATGTGAGCCAGCGGGCACACCGAAACTACGTACTTTATAAACATAGTAATATACCTATACATTTTTACTCCATCCGATTATTTGTTATAATATTCACCGCTGTCAAGGAAAGAAAGGCAAGAAGTGATTCCATAATTGTATCTCCTTAAAGTTATAGTGTAATAATTATTTCCTAAGAAACATGTAAGAAGATCGCGGTATGCATAGAGATTCTATGGTGGTATGTACCTAATAGTTTAGTTTGAAACCTTTGATATCTTTATTACTAGTATGCAAATACACAATTAAGACAGAAATTTCAATTTTTAGAAGATTTAGAATACAACGTCATGAAATGGATCACTTATATGAATTAGTTCATTTTAGTAGCACTTTTTAACACAGCACTATTTTCATATTATAAAAAAGTGGCAACATTTACTCTGTCAATAATTTACTCCGTTTTAAAAATCCAAGTTTATAAATTTTCTTAAATGCTATTTTCTTTAACCAAACAGATTTTAACACTACCGTTTAGTCTATTTTAAGTTTATGTCACATCCAAAGACTGCCAACTAAACGTTTCTTTTTTATTGTAGAATTAACAAGGTTTTATCAAAAATATACTAGGCATACAACTAGTGAAACAACCATAACCCTAAAATCTATCTCAGTATTAGCTTTTGTTGACGTACTATGAAGCAAGCCAGTGGACCCAGTTGAGTACCTATTTCATTAAACATAATATTCTTTATCCTAAACTTCTTAACCGCTTTACCTATAGGCTTTGTCTCTGAAATCTGTGCCTATATGTATGAAATGCCGTTAATTTCGTATCTATACCTTCTGAGAGTCAAAAAAAATTTTGTAACTGGGTGTTTAATTTATCATTGATTTAATGTACTAAGTTATTCCTATTGATTTTTTGGATAAGTAGCGATATTTTTCAAAAGTATCAAGATCAATTTTGAATAAATATCCTGATTTCTTTATTAAAAAAAAATCATGTAAATTACATCAAATTACACAAACTGAACTGTAAAAGTGTCAAAGCGACATCTTTGGGAATATTTCTTCAACACTAAGTTTGGTAGTTCATATAAGCGAAGCGCCATGGGCACCATGTGCCTCTTTGAAATGAGAGCTACTTTGTAAAGGTTGCTAACCAGTTTTCCTACTGGTTCAACTGTCACATGATAGATGGCACCACTTTACATTTCAGGCAAATATTATTCTGCAAGAAAATGCCATAAAATTTTTAGTACATATTTATATATTCTTTCATTTCATGACTTAAAAGCTATAAATATAAGCTTTCGTAATATAAATCTTAGCATTTTATTTTATAAGTAGGTACCTAGTTACTTATGTACATAATATTATCCTGAGGAATGCAGAGTGCAAGTGAATGCAAGTTTATCGCAGTAGGTACGCATCTAGTTAAAACAGCTTATGCAAATGTAATAAAGATAACTTAGTATTTAAAAAAAACTGAATAACAACGATTTGGTAATATATCTTACGCGAACGTTTCTTTATTTTATTTTATTTCTGCTTCACATGACGAGTATAATATTTTTTTCGAAAAAGTATGCGCAAAGCGACTGTAAAGTATATTTAAATGAGCATTCCTTAAAAAAACGAACCAAACAATACTTCGTATATCAATAAGGTACCTTAGAAACATATATGTATATACATACACACGCCCACATGTATAATAGTCCAAACAACATAAACTATCGCAGTCGGGTAAAAATGCACTGAAAATATGCACTATCAACACATTTACAAGCCTTCTTCCCATCACGTCTAGGTGCTGACTACCTTGTTAGTAGTTCAATAGAGTCTGAAAGACACCCTTTCGGTAGACTTTCTAAGGACCCTTTGTAGACGAAGATGGCTCATCTAGATAAGTGGGGAACCTTTCACTGCGAGACGTACGCTGTGACATCCTTGTAAGCTGAGAGTTTAAGCCTGGGACTTGTAGGGCGTTGGAGGATTTTGAATAAATTTAAAATTGTCGATCGAATTGGAAGCAAAGTGGAATATTTAGGCAATAAATTTAAAAATATAACAGTCACCCATGACATTATTATCATAACATTTATGGTAATGGTTGCCCAATATAGAGTGACGGACGATGTACTCTGCTGTCATCCACTTTTAGAGTTTCGTGGTTAACAAGGAACCCTCATAGTTCTCATAGTTTCATAGTAGGTAGTTATGATAACCATAACCAGTGTCTCTGCTATTGCACACCCGCTTTACCTTTTTTATAAATTGATCTCCATACCACGGTTGCCTGGAAGAGATCGCTTTTAGCGATAAGGCCGCCTGTTGTCCCACTAGTTTTTTAAGTTCTCTGTATAATTGTATTTTGTTTTTTTTAATGGTGTACAATAAAGAGTTTAAGTATCTATCTATCTATCTATAGTTTCGTTATGTCCGTTCGTCGATGGGGATATTTTTTTTCGATCACCGCATGGTATCGTTGGATAGGTAAACTCAAAAAAAATGGTGTTGTTGCAAAACCATTTTTCAACATAGGTTTTTTTTACTTTTATAATATTTGTTAGAGTCTAATGTACCGTCTAATTTTAAAAGTACTTTTTCTCCTCCAGAATACACTGGGCGTCTCCAAAATGCTTTTGGTGGAGAAGCACCACCTATATACGTACCTATGTATGTATGTGGGTATATATGTATGTTTATATATGACCACCTACAGCATATACAGCTTCACCGATTTTGATATGCAAGATGTCGTTAGTTTCGTCTTCACTCCCTGAGTGTCTTAAGGCCCGGCTAGTCCGCAAAAGCAGTAAAACAAAGCTTTTTGAAAATTTACAAAAAATACTTGTATTATTAGTTCAAGCTCAAATTTTTTGTATGTAAAATTTTGATCTGTTGGCTAGGGTTCGCTAGAAACAAAAACACGATTGCTGAAAAAAATCTCGATAGCTTTATTTTTTGAAAAATATGCCATTTTATTTATTTTTCCCATTTATCTCCAAAGTGTTTAAAGCCATCAAAACCAAATTTACCATGTTAAGTAGCTATTACATTTTTTTAGTGTTCTCTAGACTTACATTTTTGATACGTTTAGTGCATTATTTTATAGTAATTTATTTTACAATAATTTTGCTCGCGAGCAACCGTCCCGCCGCCTTGCTTCAGTTGTTCACCCGCGCCAGTCTGTCGGTGACCACTGTCAGCGACGGTACTGTGTCGGATTGCATCGCGCGCCAAATAAAACAAATTACTATGGGAAATCATAGAACAAAGAAATCAAAAAATAAGCGAACGCGTAAGCGCCAAATTTTGGCTCATATAGAAATGATGCGATCCCAAAAAAGGTAAATACCCAGTTGCAAGTTATTATTTCCTAGAAATATACATGTAAGTATTTATATAGATCACTCGCACTCGCAGTTCATAAACCTATGAGTTCTATTCATACTCGTATAAAGAAAATGTACTTACTCTTACCTGATGTTCAAATATTTCAGTTATGAAAGATGTGTGAAGTCTGCCAACCCGCATTTGGCCAGCGTGGTAGATTATGGCCTTACCCTTCTTATAATGAGAAGATGGCCCGCGCCCAGCAGTGGGTCAGTTTGTACAAACAGGGCTCATAAAAAATAAATGTATACATAAGCATACATACACATGCTAGCTGCATCCCGCGGTTTCACCCGCGTAGTGATAAAAAATGGTGATAATATATATACATATATATATTATATATTCTGTCTTTCTCCAGGTCCTAAAGAATCTCTGTTCCAAATTTCATAATTATTGGTTTAGCCGTTTAGCCGTTTAGGTAACAAACAGACAGAGAGACAGACGACAGACAATTTCGCTTTTAAAATATTATATGATTCATACATTTGAAAAACATAACCCACCTTTTTGCACAGTCCGGTAAAAATACACCGCGGTCGCGGCAGGCGGCATATGGCGCGGCATCTTTGAACGCGTCACAGACTTTGAGAGTACCTATATAGGTATACCGCCGTCTGTCGCGCGCCGCCCGCGCCGCGCGCAGGTAGGTAATTTTTACCCGATTGCGTAAGGAGGGTTGTTTATCGAGTATATGTATGTTTGTATTTATGTATGTAAGGGTGTATGTGGGTGTATATCTATGTATGTACTATGCATATTTTTAGATTACCTCTTACAGCCTAAACAGCTTGACCGATTTTGATGTGCTAGGTGTCGTTAGATTCGTCTTTACTCCCTGAATATCATATGCTATATTATATTTTTTGTAACGCATTTTTTGTACTCTTGCAAAAATAAAATAAAATGTTTTTTCATAACCTAGAACTTCTTCGTGATAAATAAGAAATAAGTAATTTTACTGGAATAAATAATACACACACAACTTTTTACAGCAATTTTACGTATACATATATTACGTATTTGAGTATAAAATATTTTAGATAGGTAGTTTCATTACATTTATATTTCCACCACAAATACAGGGTGTTAGGTTAGGCTAGGTTAGTTAGGTACATTTATCAGTGATCGACCTTGTTAGCATTATTCTTGTATATTGCAGATCAAAGAAGCATCTTGAAGTAATCAACGAGTCTTTGATAACATTAGAGCCAGTTGATTTGAATACTTCTAGGATTGAGTGAGCACTACAACCTTATTTATTTTACAAAAAATTAGGTTTATGCACATATATTTTTGTAACTGCAAATTTGTATGAATTGGTAGGTAGACCAGCAATTTATGTGAAAACCTCACGCAAAAAAGTAAAATAAATTATAATGCACCTGTTTGTATAATTAAAATATATCTTATGTGCATTAGCCTCGTTGTAATGATAAAGTGTGTGGTTGCTACAACGTTTACTTTGATATTACAGAACGACCGTCAATGAAAACTCGCATAATCTGTCCCGTACTCTACCATGTGAGAGTAATAACATCGACATGTGAGTTGTGATATAGTTGTGAGAATAGAACATAAATAATCGGCCAAGTGCGAGTCGGACTCGCGCACGAAGGGTTCCGTACTATCATCTATAATACTACAAAGTTTAGTTCTGTTTATAAAATAACGAGAAATCAACGAAATTCCATGTAGTAAATTGCAAAATTATAGGTAGATTTTCTTTACACATCCGGGCAGCATGACGACGCTCGCGCGAATACGCGCGGCTATGGCTCGCTCCGTGATGTTACACGGATTATTTTCATTTTGTGAGTTTTTATGTATTAGATTAGGTATTTATTTTTATAGTTAATATATTTCTAAATATTTACTTACAAATATTCAAGTTTCTACCTGTTAATTAAGATCGAGTAAAAATTGCTTAAAAATTACGTTTGTTGTATGGGAGCCCCCCTTTAATATTTACTTTATTGTTATTTAATTATTTATTTTGAAAGGTAATATACAAGTAAATATTCTGTGAAAATTTGAGACGTCTACCTGTTACCGTTTTTAATATTGAGCAAAAAAATACGAAAAAAACACGTTTATTGTATGGGGACCCCTCTTAATATTTTTTTTTTTTTAATTTTTAGTATTTGTTGTTATAGCGGCAACGAAAATACATTATTTGTGAAAGTTTCAGCTTTGTAGCTATCACGGTTTATGAGATACATCCTGGAGACAGACAGACAGACAGACAGACAGACATCGAAGTCTTAGTAATAGGGTCCCGTTTTTACCCTTTGGGTACGGAACCCTAAAAATAAATAAAACAGGCACGAATACTGCAACCAAAGAAGATGAAATATGCTACAACTGAAAGATCTGTTAATTTTTTGATATTTTACTACGGTTGTTTTTTATATTTTTGTTATGGGAAACTTTAGCTTGACCACCGATCCCGCTAGTTTTGAACGACGTTTACGGTCTACGATGGAGCGCGTTTGCTTAGAAAAACTCTATTTTAATTGCGATTGCGACGTTCTGTTACATAATGTAGGTATAATAATGTGAATCAAAGAAAATCCGTTCAGGTAGCGTATGCTGAAATTGTTCAAGGCTGTACATTAAAAATAACAACAAAGCGCTCTGTTTTGTTAAATAATGTAGATTCAAACCCATTTCTTTCTATAATCACGCATTAGGTGTAAAAAGTAGAGTATGCACTTCGGGGATAAAGGTGTTTTTGTCTTGGGCGAGCTTGAATCCCTCGTTTGTAACTCTGTAAATATGTGAATCTATAAATCTGTAAATATGTAAATATGTAAATCGGCAAATCTGTAAATATGTAAATCTGTTAATCAATAAACAAACAAAATTGACAACTTATTATTTATATTATTTGCAGGAAACTCTCTCAGGATCTTTTTAAAACCTACAATAATTGTAAGTTATTTTGTTATAAAAATCCAAAGTACTAGACCGATATTGATAAAATTTATATGGGACCACTTCTGAAATCACTTACCAAAGAAAAAATAATCTTCAAAATCGATTCACAATTAGTGGAGTAATCGGTGAACAAACATAAAAAAAAACATAGTCAAATTGAAAACCTCCTTCTTTTTGGAAGTCGGTTAACTAATGGTATTGTAATATAATTTTAAAATTAACCTTGTTGTGTCTGCTTGTGTTTATTACCTAACATCCTGTATAGACCTTTACATTATTATCAAAGATATTTACGTGATATATTTGACCTGTAATATGTAATTCTAACCAATATTTATGAAATTTGGCAAGGAGATTCTTCAAGACCTGGAGAAGGACAAAGGCTATATTTTATCATAATCATCATCGTTTTTCATCACTACGCAGGTTACACCGCAGGGGCATAGCTATTATTTTATAAATGTGATAATTTAGTGTTTTATGTGAGTTAGTGAGTTGGTTGTTGAATGGAGATAGATATACCCACATAATATGACATACTTAGGCTTTTATCCCGGAAAAATGAACGAGTACGAGTAGTAAATTATTATTTCATAGATTTTCAAGAAATAAGCTTATAGATTGATATCAGTATATCACAACTTACTTGCCACTACAATGTAATGAAGATGTGGCTCAGACGAGTCGCACGCCGCGCGGCGAGATTCGCGCGCGGTGCGGCGCACGGCGGATCGGTATCCCACTAAACGTACGCCACGTTTTTGTGCGGACGTCGCGCTCTCATAAAACGCGGAACTATGCCGTAAACTGAGGTAGCGTAAAATACCTAAATTTCTGGACTAGCCTCGCCTTAAGCTACATGTTTTGCAATAATAATAATATAACTTTTAACTAACTAATAACTTTTCATAACCTCCAACGAACTAAGTAAGTAAGTAAATACATTAGTCATTTTACTAGAATTATTCTAAATAATACGCATTTATAATATTTTACAGCGATATTAAGCATACTTTCTCACAAAAAAAACGTATACTCAACAGCGTACTAAGCGTAACGAAATCGTAAGTTAGACTGAAATAAACGTCTTGACACCCGGACGGACGAACGGACAGACGGGCAGACGGACAACAAAGTGATCCTATAAGGGTTCCGTTTTTTCTTTTTGAGGTACGGAACCCTAAAAACCTACAGTCGGGTATTTTGATATCGTTTTAATATAGGTAGTTGTTGTGTGTGTGTTATGTTAGAACGAAATAAAAGCCAAAACGAACCCGACAGTTCTAACGATATGACCAGAAAGGAAAGTGGACGAAGTCACCCTGAGCGGTGTTACGTCACAGGTACTTTAGACAGCAATATAAGATCTAGCAATTCAACAAACCAGTCAAAAATTTACAGTATACCATTATAATAGAGTATATTTTACCTGTGAGCCAGTAGCGAGCTCATCAGCCGGCGTCTCCCGCGCGAACCGCTCGAACTTGAAGCTGTTGGAGCGGTAGAGCTCGTTGTCCTCCCTGGATCTTCTGCCGCGGCAGAACCGGCGTGTGATCGACGTGTGCCTGAAATTGGAGGAGCATGGGTTTTCACCAGACTGCCGTAAGAAGGAGGGTTATGTTTTTATAATAGGTCTTATAATGTGACTAGCGCTCGGAAAGAGATAGGTCGCCTTTTTCGAGCGGATATAAGGTAATTTTTTTATATGAATTTTTTATTTTATTTTTAATAATAAATAAATCCGACCAAAAACATTTCATGTAAAATTGGTTGCCATGTCTCGCATTGTCATGCCACTTTCACTGACAAAATGAAATCAGATGAGATCTGACTGAATCTGAAGAGCCAAGCCGCAACTCTACAAAGTCTAACAATACTTATCTCTGTAAGCCTTAAATCTTGGTCAAAAAGCATGGCTTGGTCGTTTTCCGGCTGTCAGTTACAAACATATGTCGCATAACATGTCGTACATGGACTTATAAGGAAGAAAAATAAAGAGAAATTAAAATCTCTGCTCTTGAATGTTTTATAATTGTAATAGTAATGTAATTGTTCCATGAAACACACTACTGAACAATATCTATTGTAGCTTTGGTACAATCCATATTGACGTACTGTATCCCTATCTGGGGAGGTGCAGCAAAAACTAAATTTCTAGTCGTTGAACGAGCACAACGTGATTTACTTAGAGCTATACATTAAAAAAAATAGATATAATATTGCCATCGATTTATTTTTAGGGTTCCGTACCTTAAAAGAAAAAAACGGAACCCTTATAGGATCACTTTGTTGTCCGTCTGTCCGTCCGTCCGGGTGCCAACAAGACCTGTATCTCGGGAACGCGTGAAGGTAGGTTTCGAGTTAAAATTAAAATCATATACTTATTATGCAGGTCCATATTCTTTTGCTGCAGAGAGAATACTTATATGTCGCAAAAAACGCATATTTCGACACTCGCAAGGGAATCAAACCTATGGGGAACTTCCCGTTGAATAACTGTGAAATTTGGCAAGAAGCATTGTCATATAGTACACATAAAGGAAAAATCCGGAAACTGTACATTTTTAATTTAATCACAAAAAATCTAATACTTCTAAATGAGCAATTCTTGTACATATGTATATATATATAATCTGAATCTCAGAAACGGCTCCAACGATTTTAATTAAATTTGATTTGTAGGTACATTAGGGGACTATAAATCGATCTTGCTAGGTTTCATTTTTAGTGAACCCGGGTTTGCTCGTATTTTCAGTCACAAAAAATCCGAGTGGTCTTTATGCAAGGAAGTAGGGTCCAAATTTTAAAGTGCTTTAACCGTATCATGTGGAAATCAATGAAAGAGCTTTATTAGTACAAGCTAAAACAGGTTTTTAAATAATTTAAGATGTATATTTTTTGGTTTATGAAGGAAAATAAAAAAATATATAAGTTCCCCCTTTTATCTATTACTTTGTACTACAACTGGGTTCCTGGTGGGCGAGTCTGACTCGCACTTTTCCGGTTTTTTCATTACAGATTAATTTTATTAGAAGTTGGTCAAAGACTTCCAGGAGTTGTTTACATAATCAGAAGTGAAGGTAAGAAAGCGTGATGTAAGGAAATATAAGTACTCACATTTATAAATCAAGTACTTAGGTTTCTTGTTACCTATCGTAGGTAGGGCTTAACATAACAGACTGAAGTGACAGAAAGGGGCTAATGATATACGAGGGAAATGAAACAAACGTTGAATTAACTGAACACTGAGTTAATATACGTATGTTTGTCTGTACGTAATTAGTATGTATCTGAACTTCAATCTGGGTTACTTGCATATATACAACGACAGACGTAATTTCCAGGGATTAATGTACAAATCATTACCAATCAATTCGACGGTTTGGCAGTGGATGAAGCACCACAATCTAAAAAAAGTATATTCACTCCAGCTAGCCCTAAAAATTCAGAAATTGTAGTTCAGGAGTGTTTCAGGAGTAGTTCAGGACTCGCCGGTGAGTTTCATTCCTGCTCAGTGCGCATCAAAAATATAGACGAAAATCGTTGTGTACACATTTTTTAAACTTTAATAAGAAATTAGTATAATGTACAAATTTTCTGCTTGTCCTCTACCTACAGTAAAAGTGGTTCATAACAATTAAACTTTACTTTAATTACCATTAAATGTCATGCTAAGCCGCTGAGAAATGTAAAAATGTATTTTTTTAAATTTCAAAAAACTGCTAAGAGAAAGTAAATTTTTATTTACATTTTACGTAAATACACAAAACTCCTAAATTATTTTAATAATAATATTTACTGCCTTAATACCGAAAAACGTTACGTGTTTCTTCAACCTCCTTGAATCGAAGTATTTGTTTTCATTTTATGAAGGTATTGTACAAAGAGGTTGAAAATATTTTGTATTGAAAATGTAAATTCAATTGTTCAAATTCTGAAATTACTTTCCACCCTAGGGGGCAAAATTAACTTTTCCACGCCAGTGTTAGCCTTGGAAACCTAACTTTACGAGCTAGTATTAAGTAAGATGAAAAAGTATTTATGGATCTTGGGTAAATATACGGTATGCGGCAGTTAGTGTAGAACATGAGAGATGTTACTACAGAAAGAACACGTCATACTTTGTTGTTTGGTGACAGATTTTCAAGGGTGGCAGATAGCCAAATTCCTATCTACAGTAGAAAAGAAATCGTCCTACCATCAGTCATGCTGAAATGAGAGTGAATCATATAATTTGTTTCCATAGATACGTTTGACTCAGAGTCTATGTAAAAAGCTATGCCTAATAGAGATATATAATTAGGTCTATACCTATTAGGGAGAGTAGTTTTTTTTTTCTTATCGTTCGTGACTGCCTTACAAGAAGTATCTTGTAAATCTTGTAAGACAGTCTATGAACTAAGGCATTCTCTTGCTGGTAAAACTCAGGTCTCAGCTAGTTTTTATGTTACCTCACTTCAAAAAAGAAATACATACTTACTATTTTTTTAGCAATAGTCATTATAAACTGTACTTATAAATCGTACTAGCACCAATAAATTTTGATTAATTTGCTAAATTGTGGAATACCCTTCCTGAGTAAGTTTTCCCCGATTGAAACAGTCTGAGTGTATTTAATCGCGAGTGAATTGTTTTCTTCTGGCTAAGCGCGCTCCATCATAGACCGCAACGTCGCTGAGTTGGTGGTGTAGCGCAAACCTATTACAGCATAAAAAAAGATTCCTAGATAGATTTTGAAGAGATATTTTTTATTTATTTTTTTAAATACCCTTCAAAACTAACTACTTACTTATGGTATTACTCTAATACCCTATACCCTTTACTTAGGGTATGGGTAAATACCCTAAGTAAGTACCTAAAGATAACGTAATTCGGTTTTCGGGTGTACATACGCATGCATGTATTTATGATTGTGTCTATATTACCTCCTGTAACCTTAATGGTAAGGAAACAGGGAAAATTATGGCAGGAAATACGCATTATCTTTAGAAAATACGCGAAAACCGGAAGGCCGCGATCGGCTGGAATGGAAAAGTTTTTTTTGAATTTACCAAATATAAAATTATCGGATGCAAGAACAGTATTTAAAATGAAATACATTACTACTATTAAAATATGTCATCTATAGTTAAATAAGTTGTTTTTTTTTTTATAAAATCCTTCTAAAGTCATCAATTAGTAATAAGCAGTTTTTTCACAAAAACATCAAACCTGAATGGATTTGACCTCACAATTGCATAGACATGACAAAAAAAATGATGATGATGATGATGATGGGGCCTATAACCTAATAAAAAAGGCTGCGAAAATTGTTTCATGCTTTATCTGGAACAATACAGTAACGCTACATGTCTGTAAGACAAACTAATTCAAAAAAAGTCCCCAATCTATATCTCGCATTTGTTACTGCCGTTAACAAAGGTATTTCAAAACATAAACACTATCATTATTTATATCAACTTAAAATTCAAACACCCATCTAATCTTTGCTAGCTTACCTAGAATCACTAGAGTGTAGGGGCCACTGGATGCCAAACAACTTCAATCGAGCAGGGGGTCTGCGCTTCTGCTCTGTACGAGCTGTCTCCTCTATAGGTGGAGTATGATGTCTACTCCCCGAAGAAGCCCTAGTTCCGCTCCTACGACGTCGTCTTCGTCTCCTCTCTACTAGGATAAAATTATCACCGTTTCTGATAATATAAGAGGAGCGTAAAGTCGATTTCTCTTCACCCTGTCGTTGTCTGATCAAATCAGCTGTTCTCAACGTGTGTATGTTCTGATATTCGGCTTCCTGAAGCGGGCCTGTGTTGTGCGTTTCGGTTCTCGTCTCCTGACTAGTCCCGCTTCCATCCCTCTTTTTGCGAGAGGAATGGAGACCAACCCGACGCCAAACCTTTTCCATCTGTGTGAGCTGTCATCCCATTGTTATTTTTACACTTTTTCATACAGTTATATCTATCACAGAATCATTTTTCTGTTAGATAACATTGAAAATAGGATGATAGATGATCTGACTTCACTTTTAATCGCCGGTCACTGTCCATAATAATTTAAAACACTAAAGAATCACTGATTAACCGTATCCTACGATTATCCAATGTTATGGTTGCAATATCCATCAAAGTCTTTGTTTATGAAATCCAGAAATCAGGGCGTGTATCCCGTTTATTAAGACGTACTGGGTTAGTAGAATTAGGGGAGAGAATAACGTGTTTTTTGACATACACTTGCGGAGGTCCCGGCCTTACAGGGTGCGGGTTGTTTAGTACGCATGCGTGGTCCCCCTCGCCAGTTGCCCGGCTCCAAAATGGCGGACCTTCGACCCCCTTCCCGTTATTGAATATCTAATTTTATCGGCGTGCATTCATTGTTGAACGTCAGCTGCGATGCACGCCGCCGTTCGTATTATTCATTCATGTTTCATCCACTACCAGTTGCTAAGTATGAGAAGTTTTTATTACCCTGCTGTATGACGGAGGGTATATATCTCTCCATTTCGATCGTAATTATGTTCTGTTTGTATTTTAGTGGTTCTATAATTATCTTTCCTCATAAGCGTAATTGTCAAATTTTGATGTGAGGTGTCTTGATATATAATATGATGATATATATGACGAGTCTTTATCTTCACATTCACATAGGTTATTCATTTTTTCTCCTTATTTTAATAATAATGCAAGTCTGTTAAAGGCGATTGCGGGTTGCGACCACCTATTCGCCAGGGTCTGTACCACAAGCGTTCAAGCAGTCTTATTTCAGTAGGTATTAAGTACTTTGAATTTTGTCTCGCTCTTTCTGAAGTTAAGAGAGCAAGATAAGTCAAAGTAATATTAAAATAAGATTGCAATTAAGACTGCGTTAATCCCCTGAAGCAACGTTACGATTGCTGAAGACAAAAGCCAAGGCGAGGCGATTAAAAAATACTCCGATGTCGAAAGGAAACTTGGAAAGCTCACCTTAGTCTCGTTCAAATATTAGGTATAGACACTGGGGTTATTGGCATTTTTTTATTAGGATAGCTAGTAAAGAGTAACACCTGTCTGCCGCGAGATATGCTACGATGTTATTGACTCCTCCAAGGCGCCAGCATAGATTGCACTCCCACCATATTAATATATTTTCCGCCGTTACAAAAACTAATAAACTCTCGGTAAATTTGCTGTACCTACAGGGCTTCCTACGGTAGGTACCTCTATATACCTCGCAAGCACAACAATATGTACAACACGTGATAATGTCGTAACATAATATCTATTTCTTTAATTATCTTCTTTTTTAAGAGTCCGTAGTCCGACCATCGTCCGTCTCGCTTGCGCATACCGAAATTTTTTAAAGGTATAAAATGACTGAATGATCATACAAAAATCGTCGTACTTTGTAAAATATCACAAATACATATTCGACAAAAATGATTTGATCCAAGTTAAGTTTCATAGTAAAAATCATTTTTGCGTTAATAATTTCTTAAAAATATTTTTATGTATGAAAATTAACTTGGATTAAATTGAATTTTTTATCGAATATTTGTGGTGGTGTTTTTTTCTAGTTTTACAAACGACGATTTTTTTTAAGTTCATTCGGTCATTTTATATCTTCAAAAAATGTGGGTATGCGCAAGCGAGACGGACGATGGTCGGACTACGGACTTCTCCGACCCAAAAATAAGGGTGCTATATTTTGAAGTGAGTTTCTGTGTTTGTAACATTATCGTAGCTCAATGAATGGATTTTGGTGTAGTTTTTTTTTGTTTGTTTGAAAGAGCGTATTTGAACGAGAGTATGGCAGTAGCTATGTTTCATCAAAATTGTTTCAGCTCTTTTTTATGTCGGTGGTTTTTATGTTTTCTAAACTTACGTTTAGTCAGTTAGGTAAAAAAAGCAAGCTCGA
The DNA here is from genome assembly GCA_947563715.1 of Lycia hirtaria. NCBI lineage: Eukaryota > Metazoa > Arthropoda > Insecta > Lepidoptera > Geometridae > Lycia > Lycia hirtaria. The sequence continues at coordinate 39,868,677 of OX387377.1, read as the reverse complement.
AAGGTGTTCTACTTCGGTGACCTTGCAATAATTTGGTACGATAGAGCTGATCTGATAATGGAGTCGGAAGGTGACCATAGGAACTCCTAAACTAATCAAGATACCTAAACGCATTGAATTTGGACTTATTTGGGTATGTCTTGGGAAACGCTCATGTCCTACATAATATCCAGGGCCCAAAAATGGAGCCGGAAGGAGTCCATAGGTACTTACATATTATGGTCCCCTTCCGGACCCATAAAGAGTAAAACAATAAAATAAATAAGTTTAGTATAAAATGGTTTTAAAAAACTTTTATTTATAAAAACGTAAATGGAAAAAATGTATAAATACATTTTTAAAGTTACGGTTACGGGTGAATTTTGATTTCGGATATACGATAGTTTATTAATCGACCGAGCGAGCGAAGCGTCTCTGCATCAACTGGCCAAATTTTATTTCGTCTGTCAGTTTGTTTGTTTGTATGTTCGTACTCGCGTACAGGGCGTAATTTTGAACCAATTTTGATGAAACTTGGTGTATAGGTTCTATTAATTTTTTTTTTTAAATTGTCGTCGGCGATTTTTGCTAAGAGGGGTGGTTCCCATAAAAAGGTGGGAAGTTTATAGCGGCGTTAATTACCAACCGATTTTATTGATATTTGGTACATAGATAAAGTACACAATTATTACAACTTGTGGTAAAAATGAACAGAATTGGTTAAGTGGTTGTCGAGATATGACAACCAACTTCAGATTGCGTGTAACAGTTAATGCGCATGGATGTGCTTGATGCATTTTAGCGCTGAATCATTTTCTTGATTTTACGTTTTCTCCATTTATATAATTATTATTTGTTATTATAAGAATATACATTGTTTTATAATTAAGGGCATCTAAACATATCCTATTTTTGTATTAAGTGTGTATTAAAATTAAATTGATCTTTCAAGGTGCTTAAACTTATGGAAAAAAAAAAATACCGTGAAATAACGTCTGTAATCAGCCAAAATTTTATATACGGCCTCCTAAGCCAACTTTATGTATAGATGATCCAAGGTGAGCAGCAAATAAGCTCTGTCGCGAGGTCTACTGTTCGTAGAACTACTATTATTTTTTTTATTTATAGGTATTACACCTACGTTATGGTTACGGATCTCCAAAACATAGAGTAACTTAACTGTTTTACGATGTTTATTCAGCAATTGATTTAGAATTCTTATATTTCTCGCTATTCATAAGCATGTTTAAAAATGCAAGCTGTTGGTTGCTTGCGAAAAACTATGTTTACTATATAAAATTCAAATTTCTCGCTTTCGCGTTTTACTGATAACTTTTGCCATCTATCGGAAACTTATGGAACAATTACTGTATTTTTAGGGTTTCGTACCTCAAAAGGAAAAAAAACGGAACCCTTATAGGATCACTTTGTTGTCCGTCTGTCCGTCTGTCCGTCTGTCCGGGTGTCAAGACCTTTATCTCGGAAATGAGTGAAGGTATCGAGTTGAAATTAAGACCATATACGCAAATCCATAGTATCTTGCCGCAGAAAGAAACATAAAATTTCTCAGTTTTCGTAAAAACAAAGTTACAGCCGAATATGTCGTAAAAACGCACATTTCGACACTCACAGAGGAATCAAAACCTATGGGGTACTTCCCGTTGACCTAGAACTCTGAAATTTGGCAAGAAGCATTGTCTTAGAGTACACATATAGGAAAAAATCCGAAAACTGGACATTTTTAATTCAATCACAAAAAAATAGTGCCTGCAAGGAATGAGGGCCCAAATTTTAAAGTGAATTAACCGTATCATGTGGGGTATCATATGAAAGAGCCTCATTAGCATATAAGCTAAAACAGGTTTTTAACACATTCTTCGCCCGCTGCAGACCCTCCACTTCAGCTGGGAACCAAAACTTTTTAGGCTAATTTTGATTAAGTACAGAGTGGCCGCGCAAAGCAACGTTGACTGCCTCAAACTCCGGTGGTTTACTGACTACTACAAAATGAACGGGACGCTCGCTTGGATCCGAGTAGGAGGCGCCGCTACTATAGCTCACACACTTGCTAACACATTCCTTGCTTACCACTCGGATCCGAGTGGTAAGCAAGGAATGTGTTAAATATTTTTACGATGTATATTTTTCGGTTTATAAAGGAAAATATAAAAAAAGTATATGATTTCCCCCTTTTATTTAGTATGTACGGAACCCTCGGTGGGCGAGTCTGACTCGCACTTGTCCGGTTTTATTTTAAAACTATCTTCGAGAGCGATCTTATTATGTACCATAGACTATCATAATTGTCTACGATTGTATCATGTCTATGGCACAATGCAAGCCGTCAATGTCTTTTTTTTTTATTGCAATTACACCCGCTTATAGCATTTGCCAGTGTCAGTATTAAGATTTCTATAAGTTACTTGAATAAAACAAGTTATAAATGTTCTAGTCACAATCTAAGTCACGTATACAGTCATTTTCAAATTCGAGTCATACTTCAGTAAAGTTATGGTGACTTTACTAGAACTTTCTATGGAGTGTTGTCGCTGCTTTATTTCAGTTGCCCACACTCACGCGCACTTGATCTAACACGTACGGCATTACCGAAAATGTTACTTAACTTTAACCATCGTCTTTGAGTTTTGGCGGGAACGTCCTTGAGACATGTAGTTGCTCTGTTTTATTTTCCTCAACTTGTGGTATTTCGAATATTAATGCGATAAAAATGGTGGTGAGTTATTAATTAAGTGTTTGATCAAGTGCGTGAGTGTGGGCAAGTGAAATAAAGCAGTGAAACGTGTCTTTTCACGTTGTCGGCAAAACTCAATAGAAGCTTTCAGTAAAGCCGCCACCACTTTACTGAAGCACGACTCGAATTTGAAAATGACTGTTTATGTGACTAGAACATTTATATTTTGTTTTATTCAAGAAAGTTGAAGATATAATTGTATACTTAGCACTGGAAAATGCTATAGGCAGGTCCAAATCCAATTTAAAAAAAAACATCGTCTTAAATTATCTGTCTTCTTTCTGCAAGTGTCAATATTACAGGGAGAAGTAAACAAAATATGGCAATGCTTAAAGTTAAGTAACGGTTTTCGGTAATGCCGTTAATGAATAAAACACCGCCATTTATTATTGCTTTAATATTCAAAATAACACAAGCTTAGGCAAATAACCACAACGACAACATGTTTTCATGACGTTCCCGCCAAAAACTTCGTCAATGTCTTCTTCTTCTTTTTTGTATTGGACCCGCATTAAAGCATTTGCCAGTGTGAAGTATTAGGATTTTTTCAAGTTTCTCGAATAAAACTAATTGTAAATATTATAGTCACAATCTAAGTCACGTGTACAGTCAATTTATAAGTCGAGTCCTGCTTCAGTAAAGTGGTGGCGATTTTACTAGAAGCTTCTATGGAGTTTTGCCGACAACGTAAAATCACACGTTTTACTGCTTTATTTCACTTGCCCACACTCACGCACTTTATCGAACACTTAATGAATAAAACACCACCATTTTTATATCATTAATGTTCAAAATAACACAAGTTTAGGAAAATAAAACAAAGCAACAACACGTTACTAAGACGTTCCCGCCAAAACTGAAATATCTCAATGTCATATTCTTTTTCTTTCTTTCCTTGCAGAATCATGCGATTAGCGCATTTTCCAGTTTCAAGTAAGTACCTATTATGATTTCCTTGACAATAATAAAATTAATGTTCAAGATAATTATATTCCTTATGGTCTAAGATCCCGCTATAGGACGACCTTCACCGAGCTGGTTAATTTCATCCATTATCCAGCTCGGTGAGGGTTGTCATATAGCGGGATCTTGACTATTATGTTGTCACAGAATTGTTTAAGTTTCAGTAATGTAATAGGGCGAATTCTGTGGTTTCAGTATATATTTTTTTAAGCTATTGCATAGCTTCTATCGCGGGCCTTGAGCGTAGAGACCGAATCCAGAAATTCCGTAACGAAAATAACCTAACGCAGTAACGCCGATACAACCAATGCCACCTAGAGGCGATTTGCAGAACTAAAGAGACAAGCGTGATATTTCAAAAAGTAATTAAAAGATTTGCTATTCATCGATAGATGGCAAAACTAAAAACTAAAAAGTATCACCGCTGTGCCGGTCGGAGTGGGGGGTGTTAGGAATACTGCATAAATAAAATAAATAAATAATTATAATTACATAAGTTGAAAAAAAAATGCTATGCAATAGCTTTACCGCGGCAGTCTCCGAGTGACACACGTCTTTTTTTTAAATACAATTTTGTACCTTCAATATTCGAAATACTGGCATAGGTAACGTTACACACATTTTTCAAATATTTTTGAATAATAAAGTAATAATTCTAATTCTTATAGTTTTAATGATTTAAGTGTGTTTTGTTGTAGTTAATTTTAGGGTAATTCAGACATTTCAAATAGTACAAAAAATATTCAAGAAAATCACGTTGGTGCGGTTGATGGTCAAAGTTTTACACAAATGTAAGTAACATGACTCTCATTGGTACAGATGGCGGAAAATCTTCAATTTCGCTATAATACATGATAGCTTTACATTTAAGATGAAAAAAACATAAATGTAGCAAATAACTCAATTAGTCGTATTAACATAGTTAAGTACTTCTTCATGTAATTGAGAAAATTCGGGGGAAGATCCAAATACAAGAGACTAAGCTTAATCAGTTTATTAACATATTTGAAAAAATTATAAATAAAATATATGTGTTTTTCGATAAGTAAAAAATTAACATTAACCAGCAATAAAAATGCAACAATTTTCAAGCATAGGTAGCACAACAAAGGTTTATTGTTTTACCTAATTGGTGCATTTTTCATAGACTTAGTTGTAACTGAAGTACCACTTGACTTGCTTATCAACTTACAATCTTGCCATACTGCAAATAGATTATCATTTGTTTTCAAGTCAACTTGCAATTTCTCCCAAACTTTCTTCTTAGGGTTTAACACCTCATCAGGTTCAACTGTCTCAAATCCTTCTACAATTATTCTATCTCCAGGCTTGCTATCTACTGGAGGCAGTAATGGTTCAACCTGTTTAGGCTCATCTACTGAAGCACATAGCACCATCCCTTTGGACTCTATGCCACGCATTTTAGCTGGCTTGAGGTTACATAAAACCACTACCATCCTGTTCTGCATCTCCTCAATAGGCACAAAGTTCACTAAACCTGAAACAATAGTTCTTGGCTCTTCCTCGCCTAAATCAATCTTTTCTACATACAATGCCTCAGCATCAGGATGTTTTGAAACTTCCACAATTTTGCCAACTCTGATATCTAATCTAGATGGTGTAACTTCATCTGCAGTCGCATTGGCGTTACCTTTCGTTTTTGTCGGAGGAGGGTAAGCTTTTTTAGCTAGTTCTTGCAGTTTCGGTTCACTAAATATTTTTTGAATGGGTGCCAAAAGTCTGTTTATAGCTTGTTCAACAGATGCTTTCAAATCTCCTGGATGGATTTCATTCTTACCAAATGCATTTTCTAAATCTTCAAAATTAGAGAATTCAACTTCTCCACCATATTCTGCAGGTCTTACAATTTTGAATGTTTCCCCATCTGACATAAGAGGAAATACTACATGTTTAGTGAATGACAGGACCCCATTATCTGTTATGTTTCCAGGTTCACAGAAAGCTTTCTTCAGTTTCTTCTTAACATTGCCTGGGTTATCCAAAAGATCAATCTTGCTGTCTTCTTCAGAAGCCGACATTTTACCTCCAGTAAGTCCTGGAACCATTGGGTTCATGAAATGTATTCTTTTAGCATAGCCCATGGCTGGCAAATACTTTTCTGCCATCGTAAAGATTTTCCTTTGGTCTACACCACCAAACTGTGCATCAACTTTCAGATATTCTTCATCTAAAGCTTGGAGACCTGGGTACAAGAGACCACTTAGTAATGGATGTTCTACTTGCTTCACTACCTCTGCTCCGGCTTTCTTAGCATCATGTTCTGTGATAACAGATGTCATTCTGTAAACATCTAATGTATATTCTTTACTGAGTTGGTACTCAGTTCCTCTGATAAACTTTAATTTGTCTAATGGCACACCAATTGACTCCAACATGGCTTTTATAGCAGCTTCATAATACTGAGTGCGTAAGGCCAACAGTTCCCACGGTGCTTTCATATTATCTAAATAAGCATGTAAATCAGCAAACAATATGGTTACCTCACAACCAGCTTTCAGGAAATCTGCTATTTTAGACATGGGCACAAAATACGCTACATGTGGACGTCCTGTAGTAGCAGTGCCCCAGTAGATTTTCAAATCTCTCTGCTTCAAGATTTCATTGAGTTTTTCTTCGCCTAAAACTTCTTGAAGATTGCGTGTTATCAGATGTTTCTTCTCTTCCCAAGTTCCCATTGTAGTTTATAAGACTTGAACTCCTGAAAGTTAATACATACTTAGAATGAATACATACATAGAATGTAGGTTAATATATAGAATGTAGTTTGTCACTCATTGCGGTCATTTTCTGTAAACAAATATTATATCCAATAAAGTTCTTTAGATACATTACACTTACCTTTTCTGATAATAAGGATAAATTAAGTTATAATCTCGAAATCTGGACACTTCAAGATAACAGAAGAAAACGAAATTAACACGTATGAGAGCTTACGAAACTGGATGAAATATAACCTCTGAATTAGCTTAATCTCAAGCTGCTAATGAAAACAAAATAGCAACATAAATGATAAAAGTTTACAACAAAAGAGTTTCAGTTTTTGATAATTTTTGTTGCTTCAGTTATAAGATTTTAATGTTTTTTCGGCTAAAAAATTAAAAAATATTGAATTTCTTGAAGTACACGAAGTTAGCAACAAATCAAATTACTTGTTGCCAACTGGTAGTTGGCGCTAGTGTCGCAGTGAATGTTTGCGTTTCCTGTCAAAAGCGCCATTGCGCATGACAGTCAGTGCGGCCTTGCAGAGTGAAGAGCGCTGCCAACAAAGGCCGAGTCGATGGGGTTACAAAAAGATTGTTAATTTGGACATTTTAACCCTTTTGTTGTTGTAATTATAATTTTATATTAGGTTGTGAATCTGTGATTACGGTTAAGAAATGTGTGAATGATATGAATCGTGACGGCTAGCAAGGAGTCAGCTGGTCTACAGTGCGAATAGTGAATAAGCAATGGCGGCCTTGCCTGCAGGTGTTCAGTATGGGTTATCATCGGAGCCTAGTAATAAAGAAAACAAGGAACTATTTTTCTTCAAATTAACGGACTCAGCACTAAAAGCTATACAAGACTTCCTTAGAAATAACAGGGTAAGTAAAATCGCCATATTGTTACACCAAAATAAAGATAAGCCAACAATGTCAGTCGCCATACTTTTATTACACTAACTGAAATGAAACTGCAATTTTAATAGTTTTACATCAACAAATGTGTTCTTTAATTGCAATGATTAGTTTTTCTATAAATCTAGGATGTCTGGACTCCGGTAGACTCTCTTCTACAATGTCACGCCACGTCAACATGTAGAAAATTTGCTCTTGTTATTTTCACAGATTTACATTTCATACGGCTATTATTAGAGAATTCGTTCTTATTGTTGCGGAATTCGACGTTTACTGAGGGGTTACGTTACAATCTGTATCATTAGCTACATTACAAAGCATAGAAAAAAAGTGGAAACTCGAAACTTCACACAACTTTAAAAACCATTCAAGATCAACATCTTTTACGCTTGTAATTCACTATCACTCCTATTGAAGAAAAACAACTATTAGTTTCCAATTTCTGTTAAAAATACAACTACACATTCACACCTTATTTTAGAATGAAACTTCTGTTCTAAAACCATCAGAAAATGAAAAAAAAACCCTTGTTGGTAAGTAGGCAGGTAATCATTCAAGGCTTTTTCATGCTTATTTGCAATTTTCAAGGCAACTCCTAAGTATGTACCTATTTTGTAACTAATATTAAAATACCTAGTGAATAACTAAATTTTCTCGAAAATATTCCATCTTTGTTATTGGTATTTGTCAGTAATATCAAAATAACATGAATTTCAATTCAATTAGTTTTTTTTATTTTCAGTCCATACTTTTGTGTAAGGGGTTAAACCAATAATACCACATACAAATACATAGGAGAAGAGAGAAAGTTGGTGTCCTTGCAGCTCCACCCACATTTATATGACCTTACATCATAACTAAATCTTAGTAAAACCTATTGCACCAAACAGAATATATACCAAAAAATAAGCCTGAAAAATAAACCATTAGAAAAACAGATGATGACATTTCATAACTGAAATTACATAGTATGTTTTTCATTCATTGAAATGCTTCAACATTAGCTGCAAATAGAGCTTTGAAAAACTGATACAATGTTGCAATAAATGTCTATTTACACTAAAAGGGGCCAGGCATTCAATATATTTATACAAACATAAAAATATAGTTATGTAAACAAAATACTTTTTTTTAATTCCCTATCAAGGTATACCTACATATCATTTGTTAAAAAAATAAAATATTTTTGAGTAAATTATGTTGTATGTTTCAATAAAAAAATCCTGTGTTTGGTACACCGCTTTTGTTGAAACCAACACCAGGTGCCCTACAAAAATATAAGTACCTATAATTGGAGTTAACTACTAGTCAAAAGTAGAGGTAAATTTTGACATTTGAAACCAATTACAATATCATTTTGCAACTGACAAATCCTGATGAAAGAACGGCCTATGAACTGATGTTTGTCTGAATTAAATTCAGATCAAATTCAATAATTATTGATTAAGTTTATAATAGTAACTAAAGGATTTTTATATCTTATCATTGAAAAGATGCATTCAACGTCCTGGAAACCTTCATATTTAAATTCTAAAGTTAGGCCTTCATCTGTTTTCTTTGCCAAATGACCTCTTATTTAGTATTATAGTTTCCTCTAACTTGAAAAGATTAAGTTTCAAGGTTAAAGCAAATTTTTGCTAAGACTGTAAACAACTTGTGAACTTTAGTACTTTATTGTTCGGAAAGATGGCGTTGGCTGTTTGTTAATTATAAACTATTTTATCATTTCTTATCAATATATGTTATTATTGAAATTAAAGCATATACTTTGAGGTAAAATGAACTAAATGAAATATGATCATATAATTAACTTATTTACCGATATTAGGATTATAATTGTCTGACCCTTAATTAGTACTTAAATTTTATAGGATTTTTATTTTTAAAACTTACCTGACTATCAATAACTTCTACAAAGGATATAAAACAATATAAAAACCTTAATCTTATCTTATGGAATTTAAATTTTGTAGTATTAATGCAGATGTTAATATTAGAACACTATTGAACTGATGAATGCTACATTTCAATATTCTATCAGATACAGAGTAGCCCTATCATTTTACTAACCATTGCATGCATTGAATGTTATGTAATGTAATATGTCAATGTTATTGCTAACAATGGTTAGTTATATAGTAGGGTCAATACCTGGATTTGACAGAATGTTGGCATCTATCATTAGGAAGGCGAATGCTGATGATAAAAAAGCGATTGAACTATATTTACTATTATATTGCAAGAACGTAGCATAATTTAGTAGAATGAAATATGATCTTAACATACAATTGCTCATGTAATATGAGAAAATTTATTGCTACTCTTTAACATTGGCAATTGCAACAAAACACCTTATGCAATAAGGACATCATTTCCATTACATTTATCAATATAAATCTAAGTTTATCATAATTTTTCCCACTTATATAATACTCCTATCAATCATTATTGGAAATGTACAATAAAACTGATTAGTTTACAAAATACAATTCATACATACATAAACTCGTACCTACTTTCCCTTATGGGATATGTATCTAAGATCTTTTTATGTCACAACTGATGGTTTTTGGAAGGTTACAAATTATTTTTTTACAGTGACTCCCTGTGAATAGACTTTTAAAGCTCAAAAAATGTTGTGTTTATGGGCTTGTTTCCCATAAAACCTTTACCAGATTTATACAGGAAGTGGTGGAATTTGACCTAATATTATTTCCAAAATTTTAATGTCAGCCTCCATGCTGGACTGGGAGAAAAACGAAATCAGAATGTACCAGCTGCTACTCTTCCTGGGCATACTGTAAAAGTCAGTTAAGGGATTTGACAGAATTTGGCATTTTATATTGGCAATGGCCTGAATCCCTGTCATTACAGCCAGGTCAAATTTGGTGTTAAAAGGCCTCATTATCTCTGATGCTCGGACACCTATTTTCCCTTATAGCAAAGGTATATGCTGTGAGGGAAAATAGGCGTGATTTTATTTATGTATCCTAAGAAATATTGTTATTCAAATCTTATTTGTCTGAATCGATTTCATACAACTGTCTAATTCCAAATTACCTGACATGAGTTTCTGATTCCATAAGTTTGTACATTATAAGTTTCATTTGCCCTGAACAACTATTAGGTTTCTTGTTATTCACAAAGGTTCGGTTATCAGACTGGTACCCTTCAGGTAAATCTCGAATTCTCATTTGAAAACCTGTTAAAATATCTTTTGAAAATGTTATTCAAATTTGATCAATGTTCAATATGCTTTGGCAACTTCTCATTAACATGTAATAACACTTACAGAAATGAGACAGAGAAATTGAGATGTTATTGATGAGAAATCAAAGTTAGGTTAGGTTAGGTAATTTTTTCGGTAAGGCCCTAAGCAGAAGTTCATACAAAACCAGTCTGCACTAGTTATTCTGAAATACATTGTTTTGATTCATGATTACTTATTGAGTTTTTCAAAATACATTGAGGTATCTTAATATATCTTTTGCTTTTATGATTATTTTATTTACCAACAAGAGGTATAGGTACTCAAAACATGTCTATAGGTTTAAACAAGATTGAAATTGATATTTATGTATAATTTTATCAAGTGAGGTATTACCACCCATTGAGATATTACTACAAAAAAACTTGCTGGTATAGACAAAAGTAAATTGAAAACATACAAAAGTCTAATTCGGAAATGCTAATTATAATTTAAAGATGATATTTAATTTGGAGTCAGTATAAATTTTCATTAAAGTTAATTAAACGTTACTGCAATAATTTGAAACTAATTAATTATTATTATTAAAAAAATATACAAAAAAACTAAAACCATCAACACAAAGAATGAATTAATTATTATTAATTATTAACATTATTAATTAATTTGATTACTATTTGAGAAGAAAAAGTCACAACTGATGAGCATTTTTACAATAGAAACTAACATGGTTACTGATAACCATCTATGATAACACTTATGAAAGTAAGAGCATAAAGATGTGTTGGAATATTAACAAACAATCTCAACAGAAATTTTATAATAATATTTTACAATATACAAAAAAAAACTGAATCAAAATGAGATCTACTGCTTAGAGAAAAAAATTGGGAGAATAAAATAAATGTAGCCTCAAGATTTATAGATTTAAATCCATAATATTTTAGACATACATATATAGAAAAATAAGTTATAATTATAGTTTAAAAAACTGAAACAACCAACTTCAATACATAATTTGTTTGCTTGGATCACTTTTTTCCAGTAATTTTGTTAAAAATAACAAACTTTGATATATAACGTATATGGGATCACTTCTATGACCTACCGAACAAAAAAGAAAGAATCATCAAAATCAATTCATAATTGGCAAGTAATAGTGTAACAAACATATAAAAACATACAGTTGAATTGAGAACCTTCTCCTTTTTGGAAGTCAGTTAAAAATATGCAAATACATAGCTGAAAAACAAGGTTAAAGATATATTCACAAAATTCATTATTTATTTGTTTAGGTTTTGATTTCAAATTATTGTCGTTTTCCTCAAATCCCATTTGGAGTGATGTGGGCTGTTGGGTATTGGTACTGTACATTTTGTTTCCAGTTATTTAACTTATCTCTGCAATCCAAATCAAGATGCTTTGTTTCTTATTTTCAGTTTATACTAGTTTTTACCTGACGAGTAAAGCCAAATTCAAATAAACCATAACTGCATTAATTTTTCACTATGGTTCATACAAACTCTTAAAAACTAGATAATATGTTTTAATATCGCAACTGAATTTGTATATACAACTGGAGAAAACTAATTTTCTCCCCCCTGATTATGAGTTGATTTTAATTATTAACTTTGAAAACAAAAAAAAAAATAAGCAAAAAAGCCTATCCATTTGTGGGTCCAATCATCAAAATCCCATAATGTTCTAATTCTAATTAGATGTCCTTCCTCCTCACCTCCTGTGTATCTGTATGTCTGTCTGTGGCATTATAGCTCTCAAACAGATGGACCGATTTTGATATATAGTATATAGTTTTTTGTTTGAATGAAGATTTCATCGAGAATGTTCTTAACTAGGTTCATCATAACCGACTCAGCCGTTTTTTTATTGTCGGGTATTTTTGAGTTTTCTATACATATACTTGTATTGTACAAACTTCCAAATTGTGGAATATGTTGTCGAAGTTGGTTTTCGCTCATAGACTATTTGGGTTGGGTGCTAGGCTAGGTAGCATAAATGCTAGCAACTAATAAGCACTTCAAACTGTCTTAAATCAAATGTGGACTAAGTGAAGTAGCCAACTTTCCTTAAAAGGTGAAACTAGGCCAACGAATCTCATAATTTTATGATATATCTACTTACTTATTAGATATAGCTCAGACAAAATGTGCTGGACATGTGGTATGACCTTGTTTTATCATAATTGCACCTATTCTATGGCATGTATTGTATTGAAATGAGTTGTAAAATATGTTGTATTGGAGATATTAATCAGACTCGGGTAAGAATAGACTAGGGTAGGTATAAAGTTACACAATATCAATGATGTTGTGAAAATTAAAAGGATTAAAGCAGTCTTTCGCTGCTTTTATTATTTCTAGTGTGTTTCTTCATACTAATAATGTGAAGTATGAATAAAATCATTGTAATATGAAAAGAAGCCCAAACAAAGTGGAAGAAGTTTCTTACCCTGATATTCTATCTATTTTTATCATTATTTGCAGAATTGTTCTAGCCTAGGTTTAGGTGGTTGTCTCTGACCCGAAAATTAGTACTTAAATGGAAACCTTAAACCTCATAGTAAATAGAAATCTTAATAAATCTAAAATATGATATTTTAGTCTTAATTTTTTAGAGTGTAACCCCATGGATCCCATGATCATAAAAATTTGTCCTTCTGTTTTGGCTAATCGGTATATGTAGTCGCTGCGTACCTATATGGAAACCCATTCAGTATTCAATACCCCAGTGCCCCCAGTGGAGGATTTATTGGCATTAATTCACAAAAAGTTGCCTTAAACCATTCCGCTATTCAGCGTTGCGAACTATCTGGATTCGGGTAGCGTTTCCGGAGTAGTCATTCAAGACTTCATAATTAAAACGCTTTCTCTACTCAGATTAAATGTTGGTCATTAACAGTTTATCCCTCAATGTAATGTAACAAGTTATTGCCCGTATTGTCGCAGTTCAAACCTAACCTACGTTTGGAGTGAAATGATTTTGCCAACACCATTTTTCGTCACACTAATATTCTAGTACTTGTAGGCCCCTGCCGCAGCACTCTCGCTTCGTTCGCTCAGCTTGGGCAGTGTGTTGTTGCAGTTCAAACCTAACCTACTTTTTTTGGGATGACATGATTTTGCCAACACCAATCTGACCAGCGGTAGCATTTTATATCTATAACGCTAGTATTGCGTTTGTAAAGCCTCCCGCATTACAGAATAAAATCAGGTAGCATTTAATCCATCAAACTACGCATTTACTCGCTTAAAGGCACCCGCAGCTCAGAAGTACTGGGATTCTGAATACTAGATGGGTTTCCATAAACGCGCCTTTGTAGTAGTCCATTTGAGGTAAACTGGCTAGTGAGTAGTGGAGAGTAACGAACGTCGATCAGTCGCCACCAGATTTTTCGGGTTTTATAGACACCATGATAAGAGAATAAGAGTACCTCGATTCTCGACCTCGAATAATTACGAAGAAGCTCATACAATGTAGCATATATGTAGATTACACTATAAAGTGATGATAGGTCAGTTTATTGTGCGATAAACTTCCATTCTGCTTGGCGAGGGTTCAAATCTCAACGATGAAGGACAACATCGTGATTAAACCATTAGTTAATTTGATACGAAAAAGTTCGTTGTGAAGGTATAGACGAATACTCTCTCTCTACACTCCCGTATTCGGCAAGTTTCTTCTAGTTTTGCCGGGAATGTGGAGCGGGCTTAAGAAAAGCGCATTTTTGTTTTAGCGGGAATTTTATTAAATTACAAAAAATATAGCCTATGACAATCAAGGAGTGAAGACAAATCTAACGACACCTCACTTCTATGTTATCTCTTACGTAAATGGCTTGACCGATTTTGATGTGTGAGGTGTGATGTGTAGTGTGTCGTTAGATTTGTATATATTATACTCGAAAAACAACACTCCTTCTTGCTTAGCCGGGTGAAAATTAAATGAAAGTGGAGTCTCTTCCTTGGTTAGTCAGTTTAATATTTTCTTATCTAAAATTATTTCTATTCGAGCCAAGTCCAACTTTTAATAATTTCCTCAGGTTTGCCTTGGGTTTCTTGCCTTCCTCATTCTTACTAGGTATGTATTGTGTTGTTCAACTAAATATGACTGTATCTGCTTTGAGATGTATTTTGGTTATTTTGATTATTGCAATTATGCTTTTATATAATATTAGCCCAACTGGCCAAAGATAGAGTAGTGACCAGATGTTATGGTGACATAAATGGTAGTAAAGCTCTCTCATGCAATCTGGTGGCAATAACCAATATTTCGTACATCTGTAACCCTCTAACAACCGTCAAATGTGACGTCAGACTGGTTTGGTTGGTCATGGTTTTTGATGATCTACCTTAGTCGCTAATGAGCTTCGTGGCACGTTACTTCTACCTTCTACAAATCTATACCAATGGTGGTACAAAGGCAGTAGCCCAAACCTTGGATGTAATGCTGGAAAATGCTCTCGTAAGTATGAAGTTAAGTTAAAATCTTGTCATTAATATGTATTAAACTCTCAATTGAGCCTGGTAGATATTGTCCTGCTAGTTTGTCTATTCGTCAGATCAGCCAGCGACCTCGCTAAAATGAAGATCTTCGTACAAAATCCCTTAGAAAAATACATTAGTTTCTCCAAATTTTCCAAGCATATTCTATTTAGGTACTCGCATTTAAAAAAGTCGACTAAATAGGTCGGCACTCTTAAGTGATTCGGTTACAGACGACCGACATTTGATTTATTATATTGAAGAGAAAATTGTAGAGAATTGAATTTAGTAATACTATTTTTTAATGGCCTGTAAAATGTGAAACTAAATTGTACTGTCGTTTATTTTGCTCAAAGCTGTTCGCTCTTTGCTTTCAATAGTGCCAAAAAGTCTACGTTTATATTTATAATCCTAATTAATTAATTTCATGAATGTAATACATAACCAAGAAAGTAAATTCAAATTGCATGCTTAGCATTTTAGTTGTATTTGTATAAATGCATATACCTACGACTAAATTGGTTGCCAAATTAAAATTCTTCATTAAGTTACATAAGTAATTAAGACAATCTACCTAGGTAGTAATTGTGCGGAGTCTACGACTGTCGTGACCTATATTATAGTATAAATGTGCCTTTTTAATACAAGACACCGAGGTCGCGCGAATGTGGTTGCGCTATTCACGTGCACGCGAATGTCAACCTATTCAATGAATAGTAAGTTACATATTGCTGAGTGCCATATACGAACGCGTTCTTATTCTCTAGCTACGAAACTTACGCTCGGATTGTGCCTCCTTCCGCCTTGAGAGAAATAGAAGATGATGGCTAGCACCCATTGGCTGCGATTAGATTTCTCTCTCTCTCTCTCTCTCTCTCTTTCTTTCTCTTTTGAAGAAACTGGCACGATCCGGCAGCGTCGAATCGTGTGAAAAAAGCTCCACCTAAAACTTCTATAAATAATATATATATTACATATATGTATATGTATGTGTATATCCATTTATTATACCTACAAAAATGTAAAATACAGATGAACAATTAAACACAATTACGATTATTGATAAATCATTGTGCAACCGCCCAAACAACCATGTTTTCTTTACGGATTTCCTTCCACCTTAAGAAAGGTCGTTTCAATTTCACTATCTTACTTATCTATCTTATCATTATCAATATTTATCAGACTACTAGTAAAAGAAGGCGGTAAAGGCGTGTGTTCGAGTAAATTCATCGTTTGTACGAACTAACGAATTAAGGCGCTGTAGATAGTAACTCCTCTATATCTCTCGCGCATAGCAACAATTTTGAAAATATAAAGTTACTGAAATAACTTACGAAAAATCTAGTTGTAAAAAAACTAGATAAAAATCATAAAATACTTAAGATTTCATTTTGGTTCCAGCATGCTTGCACTCAGAAAATCGATAAAGTATAATTATTCTCAATACCTTATTTGCACGTATAAGAACTAGTTTATCATAATGAAATGTTTGCTTTAAGTTTATACTGCTATTCTCTAGTTTTACGCATACCCGATTTTCCGTAAATCCCTTCAGTAATTTTATATACCTTAAAAAACCGGCCAAATGCGAGTCCGACTCGCGCACGAAGGATTATCTTATATATTATCTATAAAAATTGGAAAAAATCTCGTTAGTTATACCCCTTAAATATTAATTTTATTTTAATTTAATTATTTATTTTTAAAGTGAATAATGTAACTTAATATTCTGTGAATATTTCAAGTGTCTACCTGTTGCCGTTATCAATATCGAACCAAAACGAGCAAAAAATCACGCTTGTTGTATGGGAGCCCCCTTAAACATTTATTTTATTCTGTTTTTAGTATTTGTTGCTATAGCGGCAACAGAAATACATCATCTGTGAAAATTTTAACTGTCTAACTATCACGGTTCATGCGATACAGCCTGATGATAGACGGAAAGACAGACCGACAGCGGAGTCTTAGTAATAGGGTCCCGTTTTATCCTTTGGGTACGGAACCCTAAAAATGTACGCATGCGCGTTCAAAACAGAGAATTGACTACCGACAGCGCCTTAAACAGATTGGGTCCTATTTCTAAACGCAGGCATTCGGCGCGTGTCGTGCCGTTCGGCCCCAGTTTCGCAAACTACGTACATTAGGTAAGCGAATCGGGCGCACAGCCGCAATGACAATGTTGGGGCGTCGGCGCCCGACCAGGTGAAAGTACCAACCTGCTGGATTACTTGCCGAATAAAAATATTTCGAATTAGCATATTGTTACCGCTTGTTCTAAAATGCGCTAAATGGTTGTCTTCTTCGGTAATTCGAAACACTCGTGCCTTATCACCACAATACAAATGGCACTTTCAGCAAAATGTACAAAATAAAAATTGCTACGGTGTTTTTTTTTCTATTAATACTTAGAACAACACAGATAGTACCTACAGTTCTTGTGGTAAACAGAATATTACATATGCATTAATCATGTTTTGGGTCTGATTGACGGATGGGGTAACGGTACGGAGTGGGCTGGACAGGACATAGACCTCCCATTGATTTCCAAAATGACCGATTGGAAGGATGAAAGATCCTCCAGCTTCTACCACTTGTATGGAGTCATCTGTCCATTTCGTGTCTGGTCTACCTACGCTGCGCTTGCCGGTGCATTATCTTCATTCGAGAACTTTTCGCCTCCATCGGCCATACGCGCTATGTGCCCTGCCCACTGCCACTTCATATGGTATATATGACTGCTTCGCGATTATCCCTGATCTATTAGTCGAGCGCTTTTCATTCAAAACGGAACATTGGGAGCATACTCTAATCTCGGATTGCCGCGCATTTTGGCTCGCCCTCGTTTTTAGCTTACTTTTATTCTGTAGGTGACAGATCGAGACAAAAGTCAAAGCGAGCATACATTATAACGTATTTTTTTTAATCGTTTCAACTTTTGTCTCATTCTCTTAGTTACAGAAAAAGCGAGATAAAAGCAAGCGTGAGCCAACTTTGAGCAGCAATAACAGTTCATGTACATACTTAGCTTATCAAACTCTTCAAAGGCCTTCAAAGTCTTATGAATCGCATGGAAAACCACAAGGAAAATTCACGTCATTACAGTTACAATTCGAAAGAACTAGAATATAGTCGAAGCTCTAAGCAATAATAATATAATCCCCTATATAACAACAGTTTAGTATAGCCACATGGTGGACAGGCGACCTCATGCAAGTGGCAGATCGATGCAAAATGCCGACTGCTTCCCGGTGTTTTTGGAAATCCGTGGAGGAAGCTTATGTTCAGTAGTGCCCTAGATGATGTTGAGTAAGTCGGATGAAATCGTAGTTGACCTGAACTATCTGTAGTTGACATTGTGTCGCTCTTCACGCCTCAATAATGCCTTTCGAGTAGGAAATTTTGCGCGAGTACAAAATAGTGCATTTATTGTATTAGATTAAGTACCTACTATATTTACTGAATGTTCCAAACTCGATCTGTATGACGCATTGAAGTATATTTATTCCTTTCAATTACAAATTGGGATTCACGAAAAATACTGAGGTGATTAATACAATGGGTTATATTACCATCATTAGTTAAATTTAATTTTAAAAGTCATTAAATTTAATTTTACGTGACTGTCTAGAGAGATATTTTTCATATTTTTTTTTTGTAATCATATTCAGCTTCCAACCGATCTGTTTGAAAATCCAAAGGGGAGGCTTATGTCCAGCAGTGGACTTCTTGTGGCTTTGATGATGATGAATCCTAACTAATATTCTAAAAGTAAAAGTAACTCTGTCTGCCTCTCTGTCTTTCTGTTCCCTTTTCACGACTAAACAGCTGAACAGATCGTTGTGAAATTTGGTACGAATATGTACAGCTGTGAATCTGGAGATACGACATATGCATTTTTCATCATCATCAGCACCTTTTTAGGGTCCCGTACCTCAGAAGGAAAAAAACGGAACCCTTATAGGATCACTTTGTTGTCCGTCTGTCCGTCTGTCCGGGTGTCAAGACCTGTATCTCGGGAACGCGTTAAGGTATCGAGTTGAAATTAAAACCATATACGCAGATCCATAGTCTCTTGCTGCAGAAAGAAAAATCTAATTACTCAGTTTTTGTAAAAAAAAAGTTACAGGCGAATATGTCATAAAAAACTCACATTTCGACACTCACAAGGGAATCAAAACCTATGGGGTACTTCCCGTTGACCTAGAACTATGAAATTTGGTAAAAAGCATTGTGTTAGAAAACTGGACTTTTTTAATTTAATCACAAAAATTTGGGTCTTTATGCAAGGATGGAAGGTCCAAATTTTAAATGGCTTTAACCGTATCATGTGGGGTATCATATGAAAGAGCTTAATTAGCACAAAATAAAACAGGTTTTTAAATATTTTGCGATGTATATTTTTAGATATATGAAGGAAAATATAAAAACAATATATAAATTCCCCCGTTTATCTTCTAGTTTGTACGGAAACCCTCGGTGGGCGAGTCTGACTCGCTCTTGTCCGGTTTTTTATTTTATCACTACGCAGGTGAAACTGTGGGGCGCAGATAGTAATTATATGTCCTGTTTCTCACTAACAATCCAAGTTTCGATGTATTTGTCTAATATTGATGTATACTAATATTGTTTATTCTAGTGAAAGGTCACTAACATTGTTTTAGATTATCATTTTAATCTCTACCATTATCTTTCATATAAGTTTCATTACCACCGGTGACACTAATGCGATTGTCATTATCAAAATCGTTACGATTATGGTCGGAATTCGGGTCAAATTGGCACTGGATAAAGATGACAGATAGATAGCCGCATGACAGGAAGACATTGAATAGGTACATAATGTTCTGGTTTGTACAGACGTTTACTAGTTAGGCTAGGGTGCCTACTGCCTACTTGTGTACTATGCTGTGTCCATGCCGTCGCGATCTGTCGCCTAGTTTAGTAAAATTTATACAATGGTATTAAAAATATATGTACAAGAAAAATTTATGAATGGCAAAACTTGCGCATGAGCCTGTATTTTCAGATCTTTTAAGAGCTGTGTTTTCCCACCACTTCGATTTAACAATTTTAATGTAAAAGTACGGGTTGCGTTTATGTTAGAGTCGAAGTTTTAGGCAATAGTTTCAACTAATTAAGGAGGTATTTTTTAAGGAGCAGCGCACGTGTCATTTCTTTAGCGTCGCGGTTCGCACAAGTGAAAAGCCCGTTAGAATATTATATGAAATGTGTGATAATGTGATATGAGGTAATTTGATTGAATTTGAATTGACAAGTAGAAAATGTTTATTTTTATTGTTATAGCGTTAAGTAAAAAGTAAGTTGTAGCGTTGCGCTATTTGTTTATCATAATAAAAAATATGAAAGCTAAAATTTTAAGTCAAATATTTATTTTTCATTCATGGTATCTTAATTTATATTTTAGATATATGTAAAAATATATTTATAGGAAGAAGCTTGTTCTTACAAGTAATTTACATATATCAAAAACTCTTTTAACCATATTTGTAACAATGTTATATTTAAATCCAGTTTGAATTGTAAATGCAAACTATTTCAAAAAACGTATAATTTGTCTTGAAAGAACTGCCACTTTTTTACCTGATTACAGCGAAGCAAAAGGGAGGGTTATGTTTTTGACCGGTATTTTGGACTTTTGGTAACATCTTTACCGGAGCGGATGGTCTACACTCCTCTGCAATATTCAGTTTGGCCAATATAAACCATACACTAGTAGACTTCACTATAGGTTGGTGCAACACAAGTCGTCTTCGGTCGCCCACCTGATTTCTGATTGCCCAGTCTGTGCACGTGTTTGACAAAGATTCGTATCTTTTGTGACCGCCTATGATCGCGAGCACCCATTCTTTTTCTCTGCCAAACGATTATCAACACTCCCTTCATACCCTAAACTCGAAAATCCTTTAACAACCTGCGCGCGCCGCTACAGGTTTAGATGCCGCTTTTTTCTACCCGCTTTGTGAACGTGCCACCTGGCCTTTTTTCCTGACTTATAGTCCATTCACGGGAATGAATCACTTTGTTACGCTCCCGATTGGTCCAGTTTAGGTTTAGTTTTACATTTACAGGAATATACATTTGTTTGATTGCATGAATCACCCTTGAATATGACACTCGGCAATTAGACATCGTACTAAAGTGTCACGTTTCAGTCTTACAGTTTCATTGAGCTACGAAAGGAAGGAAAACTACTACCGCTTAGTCATAGACTCGTTTATTCTTACGATGCAATTATGAAGTGCCATCTTGTAAGGCAACTGTACCGGATATCCGTGATATTATGCCAATATTTACAAACCCAAGTAGGTAAAGAGAGTTCGTCCACATCATAGACTTCTATAGATACCCCAAGTGTATCTAGTGTATCTACTGTACCTAGCGTGTCAAAACGAGCGTGTTAAGTACGATAAAAAATCGCAGTTGACGACCAAGATTTATTTAATTTCAGGTGATAATTATATACTTCCGATTCGGTATTTTGTCAACTAGTTACTAGCTAACAAGCGCGCGGATGCATTGGGTTGAATAAATTTCGCGCGGATGGAACATTCCATCACAAAAACGTTTATGTGACGTCACAGTCGATACCAAAAATGTGGCACGCAAGGTTTTCATATAAATGAAGTCGCATGCTCGCATCTACTATATCTGTGGTCCACATAAAACTTTATCACCTGGAATTTCTAACCGAATCGTAAGATACATATTTCATATTTAAAAGGTTTAGTGGGTACCAAATTTTTATGAGTCTCAACAATAATTACCATTTACGAGATAAAAGATAAGATCTCGTACAAAGGCGAAGGAAAGTCTATAATGATTATTAAAAATAATTACTACTAATAAATAGTATTTTTTTTACGCACGATAGATCTAACGATTGACCACAAACTCGCCTGATGTTAAGCGACGGTGTGGCCGAGGATGGATCTAGAAGATATCTATTCACTTTAGCCTTGAAAATGCCAATATTGTAGTTCTCAGAAAACATACAGAGAAATATGGAATTGATTGCCTGAACTGAAGTTTACACGGCTCAATTCTTTATCGACGATCTACTTTTGATTCTAGAAGTAAAACGTCTATTTTTATTTATTTTCCTACACGAGACAATCAATCAATCAATCCAAGCTATTCTTGTAAAGTTCTCCATTCTCAGCCACACAGTTGCTTGTCATACAATTCATACATACACTCGAAAAACATAACCCTCCTTCTTACGCAGTTGGGTAAAAGAGCTACCGACGCCAGGTTAAGGTTCGTATTGGGTCGTGATAGATACATTGTGATGTAAGCGTGACGGGGAGTAGGTACACGGCCGATAATGGCGGGGTCGTCGCACCCTCGTCCCCCGAGCCTTGCCACCTGGTCGACCCTAGCTAAGCGGTAAGCACACCCGCAAACAGATGGTTCACTCTCATAAGAAATCATTTGGTCCGTATTAGCTTTTTAACCACTAGCTGTCGGTGTACCGCCTTCCGCGTTTCAAGTTTGTTCGTTTGCTTTTATAGGTTTTGTGCATGTATAACTTGTTTTGAAAATAAATGGCCAAGTGCGTGTAGTGCCACGCGCAATGTAGTTTACATATCATAATTTATGTGACTCAACCTTAATACATGGTATCTTATTTGATATACGAACATGTGAGTTAATTTACGTAAATTTAAATTAAATTTTCATTTTTTAAGTTGCCTAAGTATGTAATTATTTAAAGTTGATTTTTCTAAATAAAAGAATAATCCTAATAGATCGACTATTACTCGTTAAAACTGTAAAGTCTACTGAGTCGTGATAGTTTTCCTTTTAATTTCATCATATTTGCTACTTGCATTTATTTTTTTCATATCTCCAAAGGGAATCGTTTTTAAAGCTTAATATTTCGCAAACGGATCCCTAAATTGAAAAATGGTTTTTGCAAACTCCTAATGTTTTTTGATTACATATCTAACGATACCCCACACGATGATGTACCTACTAAGCAAAAAAATAATTGATCCTCAATTTACATGTAGGGGAAGATACCCCTATTTTTAGATTTAATTCTACGACTTTTTCATAACTATTTTACATACCCATGCCAAATTACAACTTTCTAGTACTTGTAGTCTTTGAGCAAAGCCGCGGACGGACAGACACATAAACAGACGGACATGGCGAAACTAATAAGGGTTCTTTATAGTTTCTCCAGGTTTTAAAGAATCTGTGCCAAATTTCATAACGATTGGTTCAGCATTTTAGCCATGAAAAGGTAAAAACAAACAGACAGACTACAGACTTTTGCTTTTATTATAATTAGTTAAGAAGTTAGGATACACCCGAAAAACATTACGCTCCTGTGCACTACCCGGATAAAAATGAGCGAAAAGGACTTCTGTAGGCACTAAATAGATATTCTTATATTTGATTTCAGAACAGTAGCAACATTAATTATACGTAAAATGCAAAGTCGATATAAAAATACCTACAAATTCTTATCACCTTTATTACCACATACTAGGGCTCGGAACGCCAGACATAGCAGTTAACTATGAAATAAATTATGATTGTGACTGTTATCAATCAAAATATAAAACTATACATACAGTTTTATAGAAATTTAAATAGAACTTTATAATTTATGATTGCAAAGTTTACTGTCAATTAATTAATGAGAGGACATTATTAGATCATCAGATAGGAGAATCTGATGGTCCATTCATTATTTTAGTTTATTATTATTACTAAGGTAAAGAATCTATACATTTTTATTTTGTAATCTACATAATGAGTATACAGGAAGTTTGTTTTATTGTACTATTTAAGAAAGGATAATATTTTTCTGGGTGGGTACCCAGAAAAATATGTAGTAGTAGTAAGCTGTCCCTTACGGGGTAGGCAAACCACCAAAGAGCATGATGCCGTTTGGCGCCACTTTTGGCGCTGAGATTTGACGATTTTTGGGAGGTTTTATGTTGTAAAATTTTGGCTTGTAATTCACAACGGGGCAACTTACAAACAGGCCAATTTACCTATAATCCCATAAGATACTTTTATAATATGACCGGAAAGAGCA
This sequence comes from Lycia hirtaria, assembly GCA_947563715.1. Lineage (NCBI taxonomy): Eukaryota > Metazoa > Arthropoda > Insecta > Lepidoptera > Geometridae > Lycia > Lycia hirtaria. Next base: position 39,844,559 of record OX387377.1, on the reverse strand, counting down.
CATTCAATACTTTTCTTTTCCTCCCAGTCCGAAGAGAGTGTATACATACATACATATGAAAGTTTGTGAGTATATTATAAAGGGATTAGATAGATAGATAACTCTTTATTAAAAGACCACATTGTTCAAACATATACAAAAATTACAATATTACTATGGCTTAATAATATGGCCTAATATGACTATGGGTTTACAAACATGTACATTTGAGATTGTTACTTTCCAATAAACAGGCTAATTTTAAATTAGATGCATTAATTTGAGGCTAAAAAACGAGCCATAACGAACATTTTGTTAGGTAACGTTCAAACTAGACAAGAACAACTTTCATTTTATTATTGTCTTGAAATTCCGTTTCTCAGGTAGACGCCTCGACATCTTGTGTATTACTTTTAATTCTACGGACTTTCTTTCACTTCTTTGACCGTTTTGCCCAACGGTCTTTGTTAACAAGTAAGTAACATTATTTGAAGAAAAAAATCAAAACACCCGACTACAAAATATAGCCTAAGACCGTTAATGTAATAGGCTTCGTCTCTATCTCAGTAAAGGAACTTTTAAGGCAAGCCTTTTAAGGTTACACCTGACAGGTAAGCAAAATTTGACACAATCTCACTTCATAACACATTCCTCTGTGCTTAAAACATACAGAAAGTAAATAAATCCGGCGAAGTACGAGTTTTACTCGCACACCGAGGCTTCCGCACTTCCATGCATGACATAATACATGAACACTGACACTAGGGCTAATTACTCAACAAAATGTACTTTATATCTAAGAATATTTTTAACTTTCACATTCTTTCTACAGTAGGAATAGCTTGAAATGCTAAGCGTTTCAAATAAATGTAATATAGACCTATTTTCTTTGTCCAGTGATTTTAACACTACCGTTTAGTCCATTTTAAGTTTATGTCACATGACACCAACTGTCATCGGAACTTTCACCTGTCATTTTTCGTCTTTTTTGTGGAATCAACAAGGTTTTATATCGCAAAATAATTTCCCATTTTCTTTTAAAAAAAAATATTGACGCAACCTTATCTCGCTCTTAACCAGTTTTTAGTGTTTATAGATTTACATCAGAATAAACCTTACAATCTTGCCAATTTTGAGATGTATAAATAACCGTTCAAAAGATACAGCCGTTTAAGTATAGGACAGACAGACACCGTAGTCTTACGAACAGGCTCCCTCACCCTTGGTACGGAAGCCTAAAAATACAATACTAACGTCACTTCAAAATTGTATAATGGTGTAATACATCAAAACCCATCAACCGTTTAATTTAGGCCGTTAAGTAATACACGAAAAACATTATCCTGTTTCTTGGCAGTCTAATAAAAATCAAATAATTGTATTAGCCCATACAGACTCACGCCGAGAAAGCCCGAGAACCCCCGAGAAGCGTGAATGTGAGAGGTTTCGCTACGTCTCTTTCTCGGGCTCGTCTGTTCTCCGATCGGTGTCGGTATTTTTGCCCGCTTCAAAGGGTGTCTCGGGCGAGAAAAGAGAAGACTATCACATTCTTTTTCGGTCTCAGTTCGATCTAGGAAGCGAAATCAAGTATACATGCGTGTTTATCCGTTTATAATAGGTATATCTGTTACCATCGTCTGGATCTTATTTTTTTCTTTGCTTTTTGTTTAGTTTTAACAAAGTTATAATAGGCAATTTGCACAAATTAGTATTGCACAATAACACGTCCATAGCGGGTGAGAGCGAGAACATAGTGAGTGTGGACAGCGAGACTTCTTGCCGAGACTTCTCGGCGTGAGTCTGTACGGGGCTTAATATAAATTTTAAGACGGAACAATTACGTAGGGTTGAAAATCACGCGAAAAATTTGCGACGTGAAATACATTTTATAGATTTTCTTTATATTAAACATCATAAAATAGATAATATAGCACCCATTACAATTTTACTAAACTCGATTAGCTATTTGCTAATTCGTTACTGAATTAAGTAAGTATTTAATTAAAATGTTATCAGGAAAAGTACCGCAAATTGCTTGCTTTGTAACTTTTGTTACAAAGGTAGGTACCAATACCAAGTCAATTTCAGTCTTACTAGCGACCCGCCCCGCTAACGCATGAATGCAATGTAGATCACGCACAAAAATATGTTTTTACGACAACACATTACAATTTTTTTATTTTTTTATGCAAGATAGATCTATGATTGACCACCAACTCGCCTGATGTTAAGCGACGGTGTGTTTTTTTTTTAGAAAGACTAGTTTGTCGAGTGAGATTTTCCATCTTTATTTAGTTTCTTGTGATGATGTTCGAAATATTTCGTGATGTGATAAATAAAATGGCATATCGAAGAATGTGTGTCGCCAATGGCACGGCTTTGACTCTTGGAACAACGGTGCTGGGCACAATTTGACGCTTTCTTATCTCGTCAGACCACTCGGTACCTTGAACTGACCTCTACACAGAAAAAAAACCTCGAAGGTTTAATTAAATGTTACTGCTTCGATTTTACATATTGTTTGTCCTAATTATTTATATTTGGCATTGGCAATTTGCTTTTAGAGAATATTCTGCTAGATACCTTCGGATAATTTTGGGGATTGCTCATTCAATCTCATTCCATTTAACGTTACATTGGTGACACTTGTGATACAAGTTGAATACTTTGGTTGTAGTAACTCCAGCATTAATTTACTGCCTAACAGATCTCTCCCATTTATACCACCCACTGAAAGCAGTAAGTGGTAAATAACACTTGTCTGAGAGCTGTGTGTAATTGATTTTCTCCTCTTCTAAAACATAAGCTTGTAAAAGCTTATATATATATTTTTTGCTTCGCTAAAGGTCACCGGCATAATTCTGCTAAGGTCACTTTGTGCAGGTATTTTATTGCTTCACTCTACAACGTAGCAATTCCACGCAAGGCCAAAATTGCTTTTGTATATTTTTTTACTCAACAAAATGATACTGATTATGTAGCTAGTACTATATCTAGTTTGGACATTTGCACTGTGTGTAATTTGCGTACTTGCTAACACGGTAGTGTTAGGCATGATAACCAGCCTGTACTGCCCCCAAATAGATGACGTTACAATCTTATCGTATTATCGGATCAAGTTCTTTTTCAGAAGCATCTTATCAAAATTTTAATACCCAAAGTATAATCGTGTGGCAAATAATCTATAACCAATTAATTTACAACCTCCAATAACGTCAAGATATTTGTGTTACATAACGGGCGATTACAGTCGGTGAAAATAATTTCATTTGCATTCCAGCAGAGCTTGCGTTTCCAACTTCTAACGCTTGATCATCTTTTACGGGTGTTCTGATTTAGAATTGGAATAAATTATTCACAAGTTTCGACCTTGCCTGATGAAACTGGTTTGGCATTCACAACATAATTCAAACTCCATATAGACTTTATTATTATGAATATAGCTTACATTTGAAGTACCTAAAAGCAATAAAACGTTAACGATAATATAATTAAAGTGTGACGAGACACGTAGTTTTTCCGTCTCGAACTGCATTGAACTATTCGTTCGTTTTCTCATGGTGTCTGACTATAATCGCTTCTCTCCAAGAGTCATGGCCATGGATGTTTCCAGTTCCGGGTCATCCCCACTCATGTCTGCGTCTAGACTGCAATGCAACTTGAATTTCACATTGAGTTGTGCGGTTAAGTAAGTAACTAAGGCAATTTTTAAGTTTACATCATCAGCTTTACCGCCCAGCCTAGTTATGTTTCTCGCGTTCGACCATCGCTGGTTGTGCAATGCCCAAGACTTGCCGACACTTGCTTATTGTAGCCAGCCCGAGTCGTTGCCCAACTAGTATGGCTTCTTGTAGTCTAATTACTGTGTTTCATTATGTTATGCCTTATAATCTTATGGAAATTTCATATTCCGTACTGGCTAAACTAACTCCTTCATTTGACCCTCAAAAATTACCATTGAGAGGTACCGTACTTGTAACGTCTGTAGCTAAGTTGAAGTTACTTCTATATAAATTCATATCTGCAGTAAGTATATTGATTGGAGATTCCAGTATTGTTTATGTTGTGGTTATGTTTTTATTTGAATGATTTACACTACGTGGCACCTGTTCTTATTGTATTGTTTTGATAATTAAGGCAATTTCATGCTGAATCATGATCAGGAACTTAATTAAATTCGCATTCATCATCATCTCAGTTATAAGAAGTCCACTGCTGGACATAGACCTCCCCCATAGATTTCCTAAAACACCAATAAACATATAAATTCGCATTGATATAAGAAATTTTTACCACCACCTTAGCTGTTCATTCTCTGTCTCTTTCTAGGACCCTGAGAGAAAGAGATAAAAGCAGAATGTGTATTAGAAAATGCTTCCTGTAATGTGTGTTAATTTTTTACCCGACTACGGCGAAGCAAAAGGGAGGGTTATGTTTTTGACCGGTATGTGTGTATGTATGTATGTTTTTCATCTATTCCGTCATAACTTCATCGTCATCGTAGATCTATAATGTATAAAAAAAAACTTCTAAATTCTTTATCATAATCTGACAAATGAGGTGTCGTTGGAAGCGTCTTGTTGGTCCGCTGGTTATGGCTATGTGACGTAACATAAAATTCAATATGGCGTCCTGTAGGGGCACGAAATTTTTTTACGCCCCAACCTCATCTTGTGTTTCATTGATCAGGGATTTTAAAATGAAGGTAGGGTTACGTACATCATATTTTTGTCAAGCAAGGGTATCGTTTACAAGATATATCCCGACAAAGTCATGAAAACAATTTTTTACCCAAATACGGCGCACAAAAGGGAGCACTAGGTGTTTATTGATCTGTATGTAAAATGTATGCATTTATGTTCATTTGTCAAAAACCCCAAAATACCTTAAATAAAAAATAAAAATAAAAACTAAAACCCGACTACTGAACTATCACGCCCTAAAAAGTATGAAACAAGAAAATGTAAAAAAATATTTTATTGTATTTAATAATTATTCATAGTGGTGTTCCTAGAATTACCGTGGTCGTATTTGCAGAATGTATTGTTTTGTTACCCAGGTTACCCTTCCTTTTGCATCGCCGTAGTCGGATAAAAAATTAAAACACATTACAGGAAGCATTTTCTAACACTAATATCGATACGGTCACTACAGAAGTTGTTACTAGTTAACTAATTAGGTACCAATTTCTTAAAAAAAAAATTACACGGGCAATTGCCTTTATTAATTACAACAAAACAATATACAAACTCAACTAAATTACTACACAAAAATCATATCGATTACCCCAGACCGATATAAAGGTCTAAAGACAATCCAAATGCTCAAACCCACTACCCAGCGTACCCAGCATGCTATCCGTATTGCCACGTGGAATGGCAATGCTTATGCGTTGGGCCAGATACGCACCAGCATTTTGTTCACGCGTCGCATCGATCAGGCGCGATCAAAATAGTTGGATAAATGCTCCCATAGGCACAAAATTAATGAACCGACTTGATTTTACATTAGATCTCACAACTATTAGTGGTAGAAGAACTGCGTTGCTTGGCTTTTTGTATATATTATGTTTTTGATGTGATACCTATTTTACTTTGTTAACCCCCGCATACGTCGGTATTGCGTCAGTGTGTTTTCCTGCTTTTCTTGCAAATACTGTGATGTGAGCACAAAAGCTTAACTTAGACAACGCTGTAAACATTATTGTTTCACTTTTCTATGACTAATTTCTTTGACGACCTTATTAGCATGAAGTTTGAGCGTGAATTGACTTGGATTTTTTTCTTTTGTTTCAGGACAAATTAAATAAGCCGACTATAGAGTTCCTAGGTGGAAATGAGGGGGTAAGTTTATAAATAATATTTATTACTAGCATTCACTACTATGTTTTATAATATTATGGTATTTATGTAATATAATTACTGTTTAAACATATAAATATCAGACTCTAGGATAGCTACATAAATCGAAAAATTTAATTCAAAAACAAAATAACAATAATAAAGTATAAATTACGTTATCATCTTTTATCTTACTGGCTAACTGGCAAAACGGTACTTTTTTCGTATCACTAACATTTCGATGTAAGGAATGTTTATTAACTTAACCACATATCCGATTAAATACTTGTACAAGTTTTTAACTCGAGATTTCTTAATGCTGATGATATAACAATTCACTCTAATGCACGTACTTGATAAATACGGTTTACATAATTCCGCGACCTTATCGTTTAAGACATTTCAAATGTTAGTTGAGAAATGCTTTATACGATTACTCCTATGTTTATTTTTTCCTCATTACACCACTAGCACTTATATATTTTTTTAATTTATATATGGATACCAAACCATATTTAAATTATAGTGTTCAATGTTTTTTAAATAGAACTCAAAGAAGAAAGAGGCTTTTTATGGTCGTTATCGGAGTTTTTAACGTTATATATACGTTATGCTAATTCTTTTCACTGGGGCTATTGTACTTCGATGCTTTTCTTAAATTACTAGAGTGAATAGTGCTCGTGGAAACAATGAAAACAGGACAGTCACATCGGAGGCTCGGTCGGGCCTCTTCGCCAGGCGGGCCTTGACTTGCTTCGTCTAGTAGTTGACGCTTGCGGCACTCGATACGGTTGCGAAATTATTTGATGACCCACTTAGTTGATTCCGATTTGCTGCGTCGCCACGTTCGTCGATCTATTAAACTTTTACCCCAAATCACCTATTTCGAAAAGCAAGTCGTCGGCCCGTCGCCGACGCCGCGCCTTCACGCACCCGCAGTGGCCTCGCCATTTAGGCTTCAACTCTGAGGCTTTGTGTCGATCGATCGACAGCTCGTGTCATTGTTTTTAATTGCGACATGCACACCTCTTCCATTTGTATGTATGATAACATTCGTTTCATTATCGTCGTCTTTTCCTCGCCGCGAGCCGTTGAGCCACGTTGAGGTCAATTTATTTCATTCGTTTGTAATGGAAGTACAACTTCGATCGTAAAAATCTCTATCTCTATCGTAAAAAACGTAGCTAATGCAATTTTGTTTACAAGGTGATAATCCGCGGTCGATCCCCGGCGAGCGACGGGCGGCGCGCGGCGCCTGCGACCGGTTCTCTGCTGGCACCGCGCTCGGCTGCCGGTTTGACGTGATCTCTTCTCGCGTCGCTTGTCCAGACTCACTTACCCGTATCATATGTAAACGACCCCGACAACCTTATTCCAAAACTAAATGATCATATTTAACTTCTATACTTTTTAAACTCAAACCGCTCACTATCATTGTATCGCGGTTTAATTTTAAAACGTTTCGCGTTACGACACTTAATGCAAATAATATTTGCCGTCAATAAAAGTTCAACCTTGGCTTTGTGATTTTTATAAATACATATAATCGCGAGAGAACGTCGGTTTGATGTCGTTCTCTGAAAACGCTTCGCCATCATTCCTCAAATATCTGTGTATCGGTGTGTTAAGTCCGAGAGTCTCTGGCATATGTCCAACTTGCACATAATAACCACAATTCAATGAGTCGCAGACCAGAATAGTAAATAAGATAGAGTGGACTGTGTAAAAATAGAATCGGCTCCAGTCGTTAGTGGACGCATGTGGATTGCACCTTCCAGGTGTTCGGACGTTGTCCTCTTTACTTTGCATCACGGCTCCTTACATTTGCAATTCTCATAAATGTTATTTCATTAACGTTGAATCTTGATTTTCTTTATCTATTCTTATCGTTATTATCATCGATACTTATTGTATTTGTTGCCAATTTCAAGCTCTTCATATCAACTGTTATCTATCCAACAAATGAATCATCCTCAACGGTTGTACAATGAACCCAATGTTCTGTATTATAAAATCAAATGTTCATCACACTGTAACTTGGAATACGATTTGACTCGGTCAGGTCGTTGTCCTCTCAAGACTTTATTACCTTCACCAACGGTTTACGGAACATTACTGCAGTCCTTGAGAACAGGATTCGATTTAGAGTATACTTAGTGCCTGCATGCACTGAAATTTCGACGTCTTTTGTCAGTATATCTATTTCTTCTTCTGTTACTGTTGTCAGGTTGAAAATTAATATATTCAGACACCGTTCTGTCACTGTCACACATTCTAAATTTAAATTCGTCAGAAAAGGCACAACATATTGGTACCGTTGCTGCGTTGGTCACTCGTCGATGTTTTCGACACAAAGGCATGTAATTATCGCTTTATTCCTAAACGGATAGTAAAACTATTTTTTTTACAATAGCACCTTTATTTCTCGGTAAATATACATGTGTAATGAACCACAACTTTCTTGATGCTATACCACAAAACATGCTTACTTACCTTTTACAATAAAATATTTCAGACTTTACGATGATTTGTAAATTTGAAAAGAAACAAAAATAAGTCATTAACCTTTACAATACCAAGGTGATGTATGTATTTTCAAATTTCTCGCAATGTCATGGTTAAGGAAACCAAACAATTAAACCTAAAAGTCTTTCAAACTGAAGGAGCAACATTAAGACATTCCCTCACCGTAAGATTCGCAAGAAAATGTAAAAATTCAGATTCGAATGTTAAATCAGTGACAGTTGAGAACCGAGCATTACAGAGCGCTGCAATGCTACAATTTGTAACACCCGTCGTAATACAAATTGTAATATCAATGTGTGTGCTTGCTTAAACGTGCTAGTGAGATTGAATTGGGTCGTAAATGTCGTAATGCTCAAAACGAATCTTAGATTGTTACATTACATACGAACGCTCGTCAGTCAGTCAGTATTGTAATGTGTAACATAATGCTCAAATCGAATCTTGCATTGTTACATTACAGGCGAATGTTCCCGGTAAAGGCCCGCCTTTAGAGTTTCAAGATATACTGTTGCTAAAGTGACTGGAACTAGGTGTGTTGGCGTGAACCCCATTATCAGATCATAATGGGCACAGCCACGTGATCAAACAATAGTGTTTATACTGACCACAAGGACAACTAGCTGTAATGACCAACGCTGGAACTAGAACTCATAAAATCATAGTGTTTTTAACGCCTCTCCTGCACTTGACACCTTTTAAGTACACCTCTGTAACCTCGTGGACGAAAGTCCATATGACAAACTTTACTACTTTATAATTTTAATAAAACTATTTTAAAGTTGCTCACATTGTATTATGTCCTCATGAATTTAAATTGCAGCCGGTGGCTTTAATATTAATATTATATTTTCATCAAGCAAAAAAATAATCAAACAATTTTAACAACCTACATTTTAGAGCTAAACGGAACGCAATTAACGTTACGTAACTTCTTAATTTTCACTATGTAAAAATATAGATTATTTTTACATAATAGCTTTTCACGTTGGATTGTTACAATTAGTCGAGAAAACCTGCCATATTCGGCGTAAGAGTGTTTACATGCGTATTGTATAGGCATTGACGTCATTCAGTATTCAATGAATCCACTTTTTAGGTTTACCTTAAATCGTTTAGGTATTGTAAAGTTTGTTAATGACGAGTGTGACACCATCTATTATACCATCCACTGTGACTTTCCATTTTTGTTTAGATAAACGCACGCGACGTTGAATACACAAATTTTACTGTCTGTTTATAGGTTTCATCAGTTGCTACTTGTCCATTTCCTTACGTCCGAACTCTTACAGAGCTTCTTGTGACACTTGAGATGTTTAAGTCGTCTAATTGTCTTTGAACATAGTGAGAACTTAACTGGTGTTATATATTATCTGAATTTTAGATACTATGCAAAATCTGCACATGCTCTCAACTCTCAACCGGAACAAACATGAAGAGTGTTAATATCTGAGGCCGAGTGGTTTGTACGTACACGCGTAGAAATCTGACCATGGGGTGTCAGGGTTGGCGCGATCACGTTTTTTTGGTAAAGAATAACAAATTAATATTAAAATGTTGGTGTGATTAAAATGGGGATAAATTTAAATTGCTTAGAAACAAAGATCAGTGGAATACTGGACATGCAATAGAGCGAAAAATTTGACTAGTTTATATAGTAGAGTTGCACCATCGACGGAAAACTGAAACAGGGTGGCGGGAGCGGGTCGGCGGAACGGTGCTCGATTTCCTCGTGGTAATTGCTGAAGTATGCGGACGACGATGTCGTCTTATTGGGGCTCCGGGCCGGCGGCCGTACGTGCGCGCTATTCACTTTCACTTCGCAACGCGTGCCTCAACTATTGGTGGTCGGCAGACGTCACCTGGGCGTATCTGCAGGTGCTTTTGAGAACGTTTTCTTAATTAGGCCAAGCTGAGGAACAAATTGGACCTATCTCATCTCTTCTATCTGCATCCAGAAAAAGTGTTGTCTAGAATACTGTACTGATTACTGGCCTTAAATATTGTTTTGAAGAAATATCTTAGCTAATCTATAGTATTAAAATACTCGCATCACGTACTTATCAGATTCTAGTTACAGAGCATTTTATCACGTGTTATCGTAATATTTGTGAACTTGACAATGAATACACACAATATTGTTCCATATAAATCAAATAGTGAATCAAGATTCAATTCAATATTTCAGATAACCACCTGTGTACATCTCAGTTCTCAAATATTTGTCTGTAACAGACCCACTCGATAATATTATATGATGTTCAAGTCCACATTATCATTGAGAAAAAAACAACATAGTACCGATATTACTACATAGTACCATTATCGAAGTCCATTCTCAAAACTTTCACTTTTATGATTTTGACCATATCCGATCACTTGTTTATGTTAACCGTCCTCTTAACTGTTGCGATTACTTAAAATAGTATTGCTAAGTACTTTAATAGACTCATTTCGACTTAATTTTATCTATATTTTATTGAAAGCAATTTTGAGAAACGACCTTTGCGCAAGCTCTACTCGAGCATTAAGGACACTGCAGCAACCGTTAAATTACAACAGAAGTATGCTTCCATCGCTTCTGATTTTTGCTTAGATTCTGGCCCGTCTTGTGTATACTAATATCAAAGCGCTGTCTGCACTGCCTTGCAGCGCTTGATTAACAGAATTGATTGCCAGGTTTTGCCGTGATCGACGTGGTGCAATTATGCAAATACAATTCCAAAATTCGTGATTGTGCATGTCGTTGCGCTTAGGTTCAAGCTAAATAAACTTTATTCACGCTAGAAAAACAATCTATCAGATGGTTTATTTAGACATGTGATAATTTACGAAGGCTTATGCTGGCTGTACAGTCTTTGTTTCCAAAGATATTCTCTCTTGGTTTCCTTTAAATTTAACACCTGAAGTGAGATACGATAGACTGGTGGTCAAGCCGGTATCCCACGCGTGATGCGTGTGCCTTTCGAGTTTTATCCGTAAGGCGGTCGCTTTAATGCTGTTTTTCCATTAAAGAAGGGAAAGTTGTCGTGTCCGTCGATGCCGTGTCCATCATACATAGCTAATACCGCTTTCGGTGCCTAACGAGGAAGCGTACATGAAAATTACATACTGCTAGTTGTTAATGTCTTCTCTACACATTGGGATTCTGGTATTCTAATGTAAGACAATTTATTACATGTCGGAGTTATAATAACCACCATTACTTACTTGCACTAAGATGTTTCTGATTCCGGGCCATGTTTTGTTACTCACCTCAGTGAAAACTACTTATTATCTATTAAAGCATTGTCAATTGTATTCAAGATAATCTTTTACATCTTTGATATCTTGCTAGTTCAAAAGTAGATACCAATTTGGCTAATAGCTTTCGTGGCAGTTTGAATTAAAGTGGTTTTCACCTCTTCCTATATTACTTGCCTCTTTACTCGGATTCGCTGTTGCTCTTTTAATATCCATTTAACTTGTCGCCTTAAATCAATCTACGTCATTCGGGAATTCTAATACCAGTTGACCAGCTTCCGTTCACCCCAATGCATTATCATCATTCAATCGTTCAATCAACTCTTTTTGTATCTTTTAAAATAAGGTAAGGTAATTTCATTTTGCAACTATTTCGAATATCAAAGTCTATTTTTATAGTTTGTCAAAAATGTGTAATAATGTTAGAACAGAATAATTCAGCACAAAACTCTTAAAATAACTCGATTTGACGTCGAATGAGATCATTGTATTCAATGATGCGTGCAATGTGACATTGTATTAAACTTAGGTATTTACCTATAGCCCGTAGATAGCGATTGTTATTGTTATTGAATAATAACGAAGCTAGATCTATAAAGATTATGAAGTAATACATCACTAGTTTTAATATATGTTTATATATCTTTCTTTACTTCTAGCTCTCAAGGCCCTATTGTCTCATGGCTAACATCAATTTCATTTTTAATCCTATTGTCGTCAGATTGAACGAGAACGAACATAGACATCAGTCTTGACTCAAAATCTTCAAATTTATCGTTTCCTCGTAGAATATCAATAAACTCCTCATTTTAACAAATTCGATGGCATTTTAACTACATATGAATATTACCTTATTTACCTTATTCTCTAAAGTCAAAACATAAACTCAATCTTATGTAAATGCAAGCCGCGACACTTTGCATTTTTTGGGCCTCTATAGCCAATCAACACTGAGAAACCTGTTTATAAATTAAACTGTTGGCTTACTTGATACACCTAGCTAAAGGGCAAAAGTTCAGGTACGTAGAGTTTAAGCTTATATGTTTTAACCACTCGTGTGTCACGTGTGATACACATATGTAATGTACTTAGTTTGTTTACATTTTTCTTGACAAACATAAAAATTTCCCAATATCGCAATCCAGCTCATACAAAAAACATCATATTGAATTTTGTACACATACTATGCATTGTTAAATTAAAAGAGAATACAGAATTATCATTGTAAAATATTCCGTTTGATAAAATCTATTTTAACATTGAAATACATTTATTTACTTACAAATAAGTTGAGAAACATTACTAAACTACTTCGGCTCTACTCTACTTCTATAAAGCTAGGTTACACAACAATGACACACTATCTACCTGCTTGGTAAATAAGCACTAACGGCGTTGAACTCAATTCAAAATTACAATAAAAAGACCCAGAATAGACCAGACCAACTGACTTAGCAACACAACCGCTTTCACCCAAACGAAACTTCTAAATCTTTTTTGCCTCTAATTGAATTTACAGCAGAAATGTTTGTATAGAAGGTATGCGTTTTGATCTTGCTCTCATTCCTAATCGTAGCAGGTGTAGCTAAACAAGTTCACACATTGTCAATATTGTAATCTAAGCATTATAATATTGTGTATGTCGAAGCTATTTGTCATATACTCAAGGCCTAGAACATCCGGGTATGTAAAGAAAGAGATCGAGTGGAAGCAAAGTGTGGTACATAAGCGGCTATGGCTACATTACGAAAGCTCGCATTGGAGCCGATAATAAATTGTACCTGACAGTGTTACGTAAGTCAGGTAAAAGTTACCGCTCGCTCGCGGCACTATTCTGAACTTCAGCTTAAAAGACAACGCTTATTGAAACTGCTATTGCTAATTCCTTTGCACTAAACTTAACGTAGCCCACAATGATAATGTTAATGAATCATCTTTGTAAAGCACAGAAAACTTAAATGCTACGTTCAACCAGTGTTATTGTGGCCTTCACCCCGAAACCTATTTTTTATTTGAAAGAGACACGTCCAACGTTTGCGACAAGCGATTATTGCTCAAGCCTCCTTTAATGCTATGCCCTATTTACTTATTTTCTTTAATGCACACAAAGTTTTGTCTTCAAATACTCGTGCTCTATCTTTTTACAATATTACTGTCAAATGGTGATATTTTGAATGATTGAATGGAGAATAGTGAAATTTCTAGTTCATCATAAATATGTTAATTCTTATAAAACCTATAGACATGACGTGTATGTCGTCAGCCGTTCGTACTCGTATATTTTATTTCAATAGAAAATATGGGCTATTGAACTGATTTCAACATTTCCAATTCGCTATGATGTTCAAAACAAAGAGCTGGATTTGTTCAACTTTTGAATTTTCTCAAAAATTGAATTGAATGTTTCGAATAGAATTTTACATATCGCGTGTTTCGTTTACAAATACGTTCAAGTTCCGCTTATAAGAACTTAACTAAATAATTATATGCGTGTTAGGATCAAAATTTACTAATATGATTAGAATATGTCTAACTCTGAATAACAGGAAGACCACGGAATAAAACGAAGAACCTGTCTTGTTTGCAATTGTTTTCACCCTGCTTGCCGCCCGACTCGTAATGCCCGTTATACAACAAATCTTATTAGCTCAACTAGAGACTAACAGTTACGTAGCGTCTATCTATTCAGTTCGTCGTGGTCAATTTCCTGCACATCATGTCTAATCATTATGTACACAATAGGCGTCCACATTTTTTGTAACCTGTAGTAACCGTATTGCATGAAAGTTGCATGTTCTTTTTACTATTTACTATTTCATATTTGATCACAATCATATTTATCTAATATTCATTACCTCATTGCTATGATTCTCCCACTATACCGTCTGGTTTAATCCTGTTCTAAACGACTCTCCAAGTCTCGACTCGTGATATCAACAATATCATCTAAAGTTTAGAATCTAAACCATCAGGAAGCTGGATTTGTTCTTTTAATGTATTTCACCATTTGTTCATATTTCATCATAGTCATATTCATCCATATGGTCGTTATCCCATTGCTATGGTTCTCCTAGTATACCGTTTGGTTTGATCCTGTTCTAATCGGCTCTCTAGGTTTCGACTCGCGATGTAAACAAAAACATCTGGACCATCTGGATTACCGAAATTGTGTGTTTACTAAATTTGAGGATAAATTGTTACAAGTTGACTTGAATGAGGTCAAACAGAGGAGTAACTTTTGTAACAAATAATCAGTTATTTTTTACATTAAGTACTTTAATTTTCGTTACAAAAATATTACGTGTAAGTGGTAAACAATTCTGCTTGTCTCAGATAACCAAATATGGTTAGGAGTTGGGATATACTCGTATCTGCTAGGAGACAATACCCGGCGCACCTACACGACTCGATGTTATATTGAATCCAGCAACCGACCGTGGTTTCGCAGTCAATTTGTCTGCTTTATTGGGTGTGCTGTGCGCCTCTGTTTGCGATTCAAGCTTCAACTATCATTGACGTACGGTAAATTTATTTGCCTACTTGTGCCAACACCATTGTCTCGATTATGGATGCTATTTTATTATATATATATATATTGTGCTACCAGATTATTCGTATACATCTAAAATATTCTGGTAAAAACCTACTTACTTCTGGAAACTGGTCGTATTTTAAGCCTCATTATGTTCGTTCAATAATTACTAATTAGTTGAAAACACTTGTTGGATTTCCTTTTACACCGAACATAAGTCAATCAGACGTTCATACAATACCTAACTAACGAAGTTATTAAGTAATAACTTCTTGTTTGTTAATTTTATTTTATTTGTTAAATATATTATGGTTTATATTACATTAACATAAATAGTTATTTATTGCCGTGAAATTTTACCGTTTTCTAGCCACGGTCGTATTTCACGGCGATCATGAGGTTATCGGAACGATAAACAATGCCTGGTAACAGAATTTACTGCGTGATCTCAATACTGAATGTTAATGGGAATTGTGTAGTTTTCGCCTTCTCCCTACACCGAGTAATTGCGTAGGAACCCAGACGTAATATTATAGCCCGTAGAGAGGGAGGCGTGGCCGTCGTCACGTCACACCGGCGCCGCGTCTTTGCTACTTGATTGTTCAGGATTATCTGGTTCCATTATTCGCACGTTCATCCCTACATTTATAACGATGCGAGAACTCTTACGAGATCATTCTTAAACCTAATCTGTATTTTATTTGTGGAATATCCCAAAACACGAGCTAATCTATGTCACGTGCGTGTAGTTTTTCTACGCGGAAGTACGTTTGCTTTTATTACCTAATGTTATTTAGTATTACCCTTATCAGATTAGAATACTTTTTACAGTAAAATTTAAATATCGATTACCACTCATTGTAGCATCTCTTTTGTAGATTCTTTACGTTCAGCGGTTTCACTATTATATTTATTCATGTGTTTTAATTTCTCTGTGTATTCCGCTTTGGTTTCATAATGAATTTATGCGATCGAACAACACGAGCGTGCTCTTCGACAAAAATTCCTCGGATCCGATCTCAACTCTCGAACGCGTGTTTAACGCCTTGATCTAAATACCTCCGACATCATCTAGTCTCGTACATTAAGTACCTGGGAATGCTGCTACAGATTTAACGCATCTGGGGGCACATCTGACCTGTCCTTGATGACAGTTTTTTGTTTTTGTTTTTACATTCATTTTAACATCCTTTACAATCAATCCCCAACCAATAACTAATCAATATATTTATGAAGGCAATTTGTTTAGGTGTATAAAGAAAATCCTTTTAACCTCACGTGTCCCGAGGTATGCCTCCCGAGGGAAATAACCTCGGTCAGTACCCTTTCGTGTTACTGTAACATCTTTTGATATAGGTGTTGAATCTTCGCAGGTGTTTGTGTTTCGTGATATTTAATGTTTCAATAGGTTTAAGAATATTTCTTTCATTATTAATTATGTAGGTGTATTAATAGCTATTTATATACTTTGAATGCTGAAATGAATCCGCACCCTTGATTCCTTGCTCTACATTTCAAAAATAGCTCGTGTGCCTGACCTTTCTTATTTTATGCTTGTTTAAAAATAAAACAATGCTTGAATCGCCTGGAAACGTCTTGTTATCAGTAAAAGTAATGAGTGAATACAATAGCCGTCCGTACGCATCCTCATCTTCAATTCTTCGCTGCAGTGGGAACATCTATCCGTCATTTACTTCCATTGTTTCTGAAATAGCTTTTTAAAACATCCATACATACGCATAGACATGCATGCCATCCAATTAGCTTCATGTCATCGGCTACTTACTAAGTATAAGTATTTTGTGTATGATTTATATTTTTGAATGATATTTATTTTGTGTTGTATGTTTTTTGTCACTATAAATTTCTGTCTGTCTATGTCTATGTCTACTAATCGTGGCGTATTTTTTTTATGACAAACTAGGCCTGCGTTTGACCACAATCTCACCTGATGGGAAGCGATGAGGAGGTCGAAGATGTAGCACGCCTGCCTAGGAGATATCTATTCACTTTTTTCTGAAAAAACTCCGGTTTTTTTTCCTTAAATTCTTCAATAGCATGTTATTTCTCCGTTCTGTAATGAGAATGATGAGTGGAACGATGTGCGAATGCGAATGTGCCAACGCTCGATTAGTTTTCGCAACTTCAATACGAGTTTCACCATTTGTATCTTAATAATGAAAGATTTCTATGTATTTCACGTTGTATCAAAAGGAGCGGCAATATTTGATTACGCAAGGTGATCACGTGATCCAGTGGTGGTTATATGCCTGCCGAAGCAAGTAGATATGCTATGTATCGACGGAACTATCGGGCGTTGGGTAACCGGCGCGTTGGAAAGAGCTTCGTTACGTAGAGGTTTCGATACAGCCTCGCGACGTAAGGCCGTGGTTGCAGTCACGTCGCCGGTGAGAGGTGCCCCTCCTCTGGCGGAAGGTCGCGAGCTAAGGAGAACGGCATCAGAATGAATCCTTACACAAAACTCGCCCGACATCTACGAGACGTTCATTAATTCTTACTTTTATAAGATCCTTTCCATTTTATGGAAACTATAGTTCTGAAATTTATTTTTTTATCATTTAATTTAATTTTTTACGTAATCATACGCACTATCCATAGGAAGCGCGATAACAAAACACGCGCCCGAGTGACTTCGAGTACATTTTACTAATCGGTAAACACGCGCAAAATTCTAATTAACACAAAACAGTTCGTTAACCGGAATAGAAACCTACACGAAATATATAGGTAAATTTAATATTGTCGACAAGGTAAACTGAGTATCTACTTGGTCATGGCGACCGCAAAATTTTCGCAACCGCATCTGAAGTGTTTGTTAACTGATTAAAAATTAGATTGCTCGCGGGCAACCGCTCGATTCGCTGTTTTTCTTGCTTCGATTAATTTGCTTGAAATCGTAATCAATCGAATGAACGTGAATGCAAGGTATTCTGGTTCGAGCGCGACTTTTTAATAAGCCTTGCATCGGCCAATCAGTGAACGGCATTCGGTGCGAAAAAACTCAGCTAGTCCGGCGCACACATAAGACTGATCGATGGCAACAATATGCGAGACTCGAATACTGTTTTTCACATATAATTAAATGAGTCGGTGTTACCTCACCACCGTCGACGATTGCGACAAGAGCGGCCGCATCGTCCATTAGAAAGTCGGCGAATATGCAAATAGTATCGTAGAAACCTCACGAATAACTGGCCACTCACTTCGCCTTTAAATGTGTCTGCGATGAAAGTGACTATTACCGTTAGTAAATTGTGTTAAAATAATTTCTTCCGTTGTCGCGTTTACCGAATTCTCTGGCTATCACACGACGCATCTCTGGCTACCCAAGTTTCCCTTTTCAAAAGACAGCCTCTCTTGTTGTACTGCTAAATGGGAAAACATTTTGTTTAAACACAGTACCATGTTTATCAACACGTCTGCTACTTGTGCGGATACTTGTGTTTTGTTTATTTATAAATACGAAGCCCTACTACCACTTCTCACGATTTCTTATTTATGGTGTTTCTCTTTAACTTTGTTGTTACGACTAACTTCGCATTTCCTTATCTTCATTTTCCTATATAATATATTTGACAGGCCGATTGGACGAACATTTTAATATTAACTAACACTTTTTTTTTACCTTAATTTTATTATGAATTTGTTAAAAAATATAGTAGCCTTTTTTAAATTTTATCAGATTAATCAAAGTTCTTATCTTTGTATATTTTGCCAAGTTAGATATTAACCTGTTTAGCACTGGATTCAAAAGCGGCGTATTGGCAATGCAAAAATTCAGTGACATTGTACCGACTTCTTTGTATTTCTTTTGTGTTAGTCATCGATCCTAATGCATCGTCGTCTTGTCCTTTTATTTGAATGTGAATACACATTCTGGCACATTCAGGTTGACGATGGAACTGTAAACAACATTAGTATAATTATTGTCAATATGTTTATCTACACTAAGAAAAAACAAGAAGACTGTAAGCAATTAACATGGACGGAGGCAATCACAACCCAGTCGCGTGGATTTCCCGCTATGATTCGTGTTAAAGTAAACCATTTATTATCGTACGTTGCTGACGTATGATGATTCAACGTTAAACAATTTTGTATTCTAAATGTGCCCGTCTATAAAGTTCAATTTAGAACCGCCGACAGTTCCCACCTCCGCGACGTTACGTCAATAAGATACAACGCGTTCGAGGCTGGGGCGCACGACCGCTGGTTTTGCGTCCGGGTTTGCCCCTCCGAGGAATATTATAATAAAAAGTTTACTTCAAGCCGTCGATTTCATCGAAATGAACTCGATTTGAATGAGTTATCGATATGAAATCAACTGAAATGGAACCGGCAGTAGAGTAGACAGCAAGCCTTCGATGTAGTTGTATTCGTGGCTTATATATCTCGCGGTCGAGCAAGCTGAACGGACCGGTTGTGACGGCCTCTCACTTCGCAACTCCGTATATCTACCGCTCGCCGCTTGCTGTGAAATTAGGTAACCAACAAAAGCCATAGTCGCTGCGCACGTCGGCAATGTACAATAAAGAAATCCCGCCCCACGAGCGCAAAATTACATGAAAACAGCTGAAAATAGACCGGTTACGCATTAGAATGACGTAAGAGCACGATTTACAAACGTTGTCATGTGTAGTCTGATAAGGCACCTTCACAAATTAATTGACTAGATGGCATTCGAGTGATGCCTTGAAAAGCGGATGACGGATTTCCTCGAACATACCTATTTTCCGGCCTACCCGAGTCGCTACTCCGACCTTCGCTAGAAGACAAACAATGAAAACCCAACGACCTTGACATGATACAATCTGAAGATTTATTGGGCTAATTGCCTATAAATAGTCTAAATCATATGTGTTATTGTATTAGTCACAACAGTGGAAAGAAATCGGTCAATAAAAGCAGCAAACCAAACAATGGATGGGGCCATGAATGAACAGATGATGCGGGCGAGACGGCTGTTCACCGAATGCCAAAGTGTTCCATCGCGAGCCGCTCTTTATATCGTTTGGTTGTACCGCAGAGAAAGCCGCGCCCCGCGCGCCCGCACCTTGTGCGCGCCTCCGCTCGTAGCGGGTTTTTTCCTCATTAGCTCCATAATTCCATATTATGTTCTATGCTTTATTTTGTATTTATCAGCGTCGCCTCGTGCAGTGAACGTCATGTATTATTGACTTAGCCTTTTAATGATATCAAATATTAGTCGACGTGAAAACAATATTGGTGGCATACATACCTACTTGCTATGATATCTCTCGTCGAAAAACTGCTTTGAATTCGAGGAAGGAAATTACGAATATAGCACTAATACTCTTAAAACATTATTTTATGACTGTTTTGAGAATTGAAATCATTTCAATAAACTGAAGTGAATCCGCAGATTCGTTTGAGGTGGGACACGTCGGGTTATTGCTCCATCAGTCTGCGCTTCGCGACTCATTCTTAATAGGTTAATTGTCTGGCATTGTGGTGCTGGCACACATCGTCAGCCACGACCTTAAAGCGGCTAGCGGCCACGGCACACGTGTAGGTGTGCGCGTCACCAAATGAGGCACGCCTCGCTATCTCTTCTCCTATCCCCATGATTAGACAGTTTCATTAACAATATATCATCACAAGGATTCTGCACCTCGCCAACATTACATACATGTTTATCACCTGAAATACCACAATCCAACTACATTTTCTCTCGTTCAAATGAAACCGAATTTGAAGAGGAAGCAAAATGAGACCGCTCTGTTTTTTCTGGCACTCGTATAACGTAGCGAACCATGAAGAGCTAGTGGCGACCTCAATAAACAAATTCATTAAGTCGTGCCCGTTTTCTTACAATGATACTTGAGAAAACAGAAACAAGTGATCCAGTGATATGATTATAAATACTTGGACTACTTGCGAGATAAACGGTACTGCTGACCTTAACTCGTATGGTGTTGGCTATACGGACGATATTGCCATTCTCAGCGATGAAGTCATTAATCACAATATGTGAAGCTTTTTACACGCATAATTATATGGATACGATTGCAAAAATATTAAGCCTTCTCGCGCAGGATTCCCTTTTTAGGGCCAACATACGAGACGTGTCGCTCGTGTGACCATCTTGCATCCTTTCGCAAGTGACGACACAGGTGTATCGGGAAAGTTAATATTAATATAAGCTCTGCGGTAATATTTTTATATATGTTCACAGTGAACTAAAACTATTACCCGCCCGGCTATGTTGTTTGTGTGATTCACGTAGATATCGTGCCAGGTTACCCACGTTGAAATTTCTAACATGTTTCACACGCGACATGTGAATTCTTTGTAAATTATTCACATTCTGCATTTGTCAAAAATCTCACGAGTTCTTGGGACTTCCTTTTGTCTTTTTGGTCGATACCTTTAAGGTCTTATCTGTTCTCGTTTTCGTCTACCCAGAATAACTATTGTCTGTCGCTTTCTTACGTCAAATCTCGCGAACTATTCATATACCGCGCGTTTCGTGCAGATACTATTTTGGTTCGACAAAAAGATAACATCGGATACTTACAGTTTTATCACAGTAACGTACCCCAGAAAAGCCAGGGGTTATTTAAATTTTTTAAATGATACATCAAATCTAAACATACATTTTGGTAAATGACTTAACATATTCAATTTCATTAGCAAGTCGAAATTGCGATACTGATGATATTTTTGTTTATAGTTTTTTTTAATCATTATCTGCGTCGAAACCCCACTCGGCGATATTAAGTCTTTTTCCTGTATTACGTTGTTGTGTAATCCTAGATTGTTTATTGTTAGCTTTGATTTTATCATCTACTTATACATTGTATATCTTTGGCTCTAATGTTAATATTTCGATTTTATCTTTTCCAGAAAATCACGATTCCAGTCCATCCCACGGGTGAGGCTACGTTTTACTTCACCATTAATAGCAATGCAGAAATGGAGGGTCCACAGGTAACAAAATACACACATTTTATTTTCAATCTTAATTATTACGCCTATAAATAATTTTCAAAGACAAATACCTCTTTCGAAATCTCAAATTTATCTTGAACATAACTCAAATTGGACTCACAAATTTAATTTTCTCCGCAAATTTATATTCCCTTTGTAACAACAAATAAAAATTCTCAACATTCAGTTCTGAAAATAATGTCTTCATTATCTATTTAGCGTGGCATCCCATTTCACCTTCATGATCCGCAGTTCACATCATGCGGGCATTATCAACAAAATGTTGTCGATACTCGACTATTTTGCGTTTAATTCTGGCTGTCGCAACCTGCTTTCGACTAATAGTCTAGTAAAATAAGATTTGTGACAACATAGAAGACAACTAAGTATATTGTTATTTAAATGAATGTACTGGTATTTTGAAGTACATTTGACACAATTTCATAATGATATTATAAAAGCTAATTTTGTTACCTTTACACTCTCAAACGGCTGAACCGATCGTTATGAAAATTAGTATAGAGATAGCTTTGGACCTGGAGATGGACATAAGCTACTTATCATCATCATAATCATCGCCGTTTTTCATAACAACGCGAGTGAAACCGCGGAACGCAGCTAGTCTATAAATCGGGGATTATTGTTGATTTATGATTTGTAGTTATTTTCCTATCTTAATTTCAAAGAATCCCCCCAGTTGCAAATACTGTGATCTGCTCCATACAAACGGATTCAATTTATTTTTACTAGACTGTAAGTACGAATGGTAATTTAATAATTCACCTCCAAATATGGGTTGTCCAAGTCACTAAAAATAGCTATCAGCGATATCTAGTCTAGTCATCTTGTGTTAATACGTCATATCTATCTAAAATGTATTGATAGGCTAAAGAAGTACAACACATTTGCAACATTATTATTTATTTATTTTTGTATAAATCTCTTCTCTTCGCCGGTAGAAGAAAATTGTAATGATAGAAATATTTCGTAATCTGCGGGCGAAATAATTCACATTTTCAACAAAAAAATTATATTACCTTTTTGTATTTGGTGCCATATTATCATACAATTGAAACAAATAAAAATGTTGCAGCCAGCCTGGAGAAGTCCATCGACTCACACATTTGCCAGATCTGTAATCCTAAGAAATATGCAGTGTTATAGTTTATTACCTTAATTATTAGAGACGCAGATTCAATTTTTCAGGAATACTTTGCATTCCTGTTTTACCGTATTTATTTCTAAATTTTGAGCTTCATTAGTTTTGTTTACATGTTGCAATCATCATCATACGAGCGACTTACTTATCTCAATCGATTGCAAACAAAATAATACTATCAAATAATGGTTAAACTTAAACATGGTACAGTTATAATTTATTGTTTGCTAAAAAGAAAACATGGTTAGAAACATTTAACACCATGTGACTTTCATGCAACATTAACTTTGCAATAAAAATATTACACGATACCGAACAGTTGACGACAGTAATTTACGAGTTAAGGTTGTTATTTAATTACCTTATTTGTTTAAGAATACTTACTTTATGGAACGTTTATTAAATATGTATTTTGTCATTGGATAATAATTTAGTTTCTATCTGTCATATAATTTAATATAATGATGGGTTTAATGACAGTGACAGTGATAGCAATCTAATTCTTTCACTCCTGTAGTCAATCACATATTTTTTTTATATCGCCACAGAATATTTTCATAGTATATTATAATTATATTACGTATTGATTATTTTTGCTGATGAAAATGTGGATTATGATATCTACCCTATGTCTGTATCCATATCCAGGTAGTTGCTATCTCTATATCAAATTTTTCATAACGATTGGTTTACCTGCTTGGTCGTGTAAAGGTAAGAAAGAGACAGGGTCTGGCTTTTGTAATTTTTGCTAGGATTCAATAAACGTATATTTTGTCACATTAAAAAACATTTTTTTACAAACAATTTTGGCAGCAAATCAAATCTAGTCCTTGTTACTGGTGCTGCTAATTTAATGCCAGTTTGTAGAACTAGATCTTGTACCGATAATATTGAATGTCATTCGGCTCTTATTTTTGTTACCAACATTTTAAACATATTAACTGATCCGTAAATGTATCCGTGCGTTGCTCAGCTGATCGATAAAGATGTCACTCGATTCCGGATTTATTAATATTCTCCATGGCTCCCCTCATGCACCACGTTTGGTTTTGTAGGTCGCGGCCCGGTGGCATCCAATAAATAAGCTATGGCCGACAAATTTGTAAGAGCAAACTCACTCACTGCATGGCTAAGCCATTCGAAACACGTCCTAAATATTTTCACCAGATTCAGTCAACAACATATTTAACACGTATTTGTGTGAGGTAGCACTGACCACTAACTGTAATGTGAAGTGTACTTAAACGGAAAATAGATCAGCGTTATCGTTAGTTTTATTAAGAACGATTGAAACTAGACCATTGATGCATATTAAATTGGTCATTACTTTGCGGCCTTGTACACTGAATGGTCATCGATTGAAATGTTATTATAACAACGTTACTTTATCTTCTTTCCAAGAAACCGTTTGTTAGCCAGCGCCCTCTATTACGCTACGTTAAAGGTGCGTTTTTTCTGCACTAGTCACGAGATCGTTTCTCGGCCTGCCCGATAACCTTTTTAGGAACTCGTACAATACCTTGGGGTTTGGTTTTGGTCGATTTCTCGTAAATAAATGGAAAAAAATACGTGAAGTCGGAATCGGCGCGGAGACATCGTGGCCACCGAGAACGTTACACAATGGCTGGTAGAAAGCGCGATTTCAGTCACTGAGCATTTGTGTTGCATCATAAACAGTCCGTTCAAGTTCCTTAATTTCATATTTTTCCAGATTTCACCGAGTACCTTCTAATGTGCATCGGGGTTACTGGTTCATACCGCTTTTATAATACCTCTTGAGTTTTACAATGACCATTCCGAAATCTATTACCGCATTCTTTTTCATCTTTATCGAGCTGCACGTTCTTTTTCCATTTCGTCTCGTAGTCTCATAAAAATGTAAGGTAATCTAACACAGTAGTACAGATTCATCGAATCTATAAATGATACTGGCGCGTTGGCGTAGCAATTTCACCCTCCCACGAGCTTTCGTTCAGTACGCCGGGTTTTAGGGAAGCTTCTATAGTAAAAACATCCATTTTCTTGTGTAATATTTCAGCCAGTGATAACATTCGCCGCTTACAACGTAATGCCATTCATAAATCAGAATTTCGTTGTCGGGATGGTTTTCTTGTAAGTAATGTCAGTCTGTTACTTTCGCACGTTGTGTAAAGCTTTACACGTTGTTGCAGATGTGTTTTCTTTATTTTGGTCAGAGATGTGTCTAAAGTATTTAATACGTATACTATGCACTAAAACTGAACTGGAAATAGAACAGATTCGAGGAATATCTTTTGGATGTCTGTTACTAAGTTTCAGTTGAAACCGCTGATTGATGAAAACAAATGTTTTACTTGCAGTGGATGAATCAGACACGGTTTAAGATGCCTATTTGTCAGTATTTGAAATTTCGAAATAAAGATATCAGATTCAAGAGCTTAACGTAGAAGATAAATTTCCCTTTGTTACAATGCCCCGGGATCTTAAATAATATTGGCATATATTATTATAGGATTATTGGCATATATGCAGTTTCGTAAGAAAAAGAAGACTGCCCCTCTCACATAATATGATTTAAAAATATATGCTGTATATCTATATACGCTTTTAGATGATTACCAAAATTAGATATATAAATAAATGATAGTAACATACAAGGAAGAAGATGCTGGTTTCCGAAATACAATGCTAATCTAGTTCAGGAATTCAGAAGCTTCATGTTTGCTATGTACCCTCTTTTTATGACAAATAAAATATTTGATTGATTAATATCTCATTGTATCTACGATAAAGTTGTAAAGGATGCAATTGAAATAACAATCTTTTGAACATTTTAGATTGTCCAAGCTACCATTTTGAGAAATCATCTCTTATTAAGCCATTAATTGACAGTAACAGTGGGCTTCTTACAGTTAAAATTGATTTTATTTCGAGTGGCCTGACGTCTTTGTTTAACTCAAATCCAAACTGTTCTTCCGTCTATATCCCTGTCTTATATCTCTTATTCGGAACTCACCAGATCTATAGATTAGCTGGTCTTATAGCTGGTTATAAGACACCAGATCAGGTGAGTTCCGAACACTTCCCCTGAATTTGACTAATCATATTAGTTTGCAAGAGAATATGCTGCATATATCGTAGTGCACGTCCGAGGTACACGAATTTCTAGTTAGTTTAGTAATATTTTCACTACCATCAAGCTAAAGCTGCCTCCACACATTTCCAGGGTTCGTTCGAGTGCGTCCGGAGCGACAACCAGAGGCGTCTGGAGTCGTGCGGGCCGCTGCCGAGAAGGATGCGGGTGCAGGCGAACGACGACTCGTACGAGGCGACGAAAGACCGCATGGCGAGGACGGTCGCCGCGGAACAGAGTAAATGGTATGCACACTTTCACAACTAAAATGAGCCACCGCGATCGAACGCAGAGAGTCGCCAAAATACGGTGCTGTATCGATGCAGTCGCGAAACCGCAGGTGCTAGTGTAGCCGAAGCTTAATCACCACAAAGCTGCCATCCTAGTTTTGTAGCAGGATGTTGTCGTATAGCGGTTTAAAGTGATTGAACAGGTTAGTCGGATCATCAATCATCTTATAGACAATAGATATGCAAAGATTGGTTTGTGACTAGTCGTGTGCTTCATGTCCTTATCTCGTAATGAGGAGATTAGAGAATAACCAAATCGTCATTATATTGATTTTTTTATTGGAAAATAGGCTTTCACTTGACCGAGAGTGATGTTAAGCGACTGTTGTGGTCTAGGATGGAGCGCGCTTGCTTTGAATGAACCTATTCACTTGCGATTTGAAAACACCCATGTCAATTACCGATGTTTTCATCTGTAGCATGTTTCAAGAAACTCGAACTCACAATAAAAGAAAAAGGGATTGCGGATTTAGAATCCTAAGTTGCTTGGTCTAAGCAAATGACCAACAAGAACCAAGAACTAAATGCCACATCAGGAGATATCTAATATTCTGATAATAATACATCAAAATTAACAAGCACTGAAGCGATTTATGTATTATTATATTATGCCCGCCATCAACACAGATGGAATAGGTGAACATGTTATATAAAAAATACAATGTCATTGGTTGACATTTACATGCGTCACTTGACATTTCAATGATTATGTAGGTAGTGACAATCATTTTTCACAAAAGAAAACTAGAACTTGGCGCAAAAGCAAATAAAAGAACTGGTTTCCAAATGAAATGGATACCTATTGAGAGATAATTATAGATTTTTGAATTGATTTACTTTGATTTAAAACTTCATTCTCCACAAAACTGGTGTTTTTTTTCTAGAATAAAAAAATTACCTAAAACAAGATTTATACGTATTTTACTTCTAAGCCAAATAACTTTGTTGGTTCCAGACACTATAATGCCCCACCCTGCTCTCTTGCGCAAGTTTATGCCAAGTTCATTGCATACGGATTTTCTCTTGACCGTTGTTCTATTTATCTACGAGATTCTTACCATCCTCTCTATCTAAGCCATTTAACTCGCCGGAATTTTTATATTTCTAATAAATGTTCTGCAGTCCGCTTCCAACTTTTGTCTAGATATAATAACCTACTTCATTCAACATTGATTTCTTCCATTCTCCCCATTTCATTACATGAACAGCAGGAAGTCGGCACATTACTACCCATTTCTTATTGAAAATCAAAAAAATACTTACTTAATATTTTCGGTTTACATTTTTGATCAATTGATTCGTGTTTTGTCTTTTCCCACACCATCGTTTACCATCTGGCAAGGTGGTGGTCAAATATAGATCTATTTTGTATATAAAAAGAGGTCGTGCGTTTTACGTAAATACGTTTACGTATGTCGAAACGATCTTATAATGGCGGCGTTTCCCCCTCCGCCGCGCGCGATTCTTCGCAGTCCTCACTCATCGTAATAAATTCTTTGATCCTTTAGCTAACGAGTGGTGCAATAAAATTTTGGATGAAAATCATAGATATGGTGCAACTCCAAACTGTCCCCCAATATTGTATCATCAGTTTTCTGAATTGTGGGAACCATGGAAACAAATTTAAAAACGTGCACGTCAAAACAAGTTTCCCACACTGAATGAAGAACAATATCATTTCAGCACCCGCGTGATCAAACCCAACCAAACGGATATCGGGCGGCGAGTGAAGGTCCGCTCGGCACATCCGTACCCCACTGCAACTCAGGTCGCTGAGCGGCTGGAACGCACGGAGCGGCCCGAGAGGGAACGTTCTGAGCGGACGGAGCGGCCCGCGGCCATGCCACCCGCGTCCAGGCCGCAACCTCCCGTGCACCAGCCGCCGCAGCCGCAACCGCAGCTCAACCCACACCAAGCACAACGGCCGCCGCCCAATCCGGATCTCACTAGGCGGTCATTGAAGTAAGTAACCTTTCCGTTTTCTTTGTTATGGTCTCGCTAGCAGAGCATTAGAGTTACTTAGTGTTCCTTATCACTTACCGTCAGTATTCTAATTTTTAAAATAATATTCTCATTTGGTGGGTATCGTCTCCTGTATAATCACACAAGAGAGAGAGATACATAATTTGTCCCTCTAATTCCTAATTGACCCTCTAATTTGTCCCTTTGTTTATTCGCTGGCAACAAAAATCGTAGGTACTCTAACGAAGAAATGGCGGTATAAGCGAGGTATAGTATAGACTATTTGGATATAGGTAAAAAGGAGTGTTAAGACGAATACACGCAATTTTTTTTTTTTTTTTTGAGTATATTCCATTGATTGTCATAACTAGTCTTCTGAAAGGTGATAACTATACAAAGTACATAATAGTGCTAAGTACAATATAATATTACCCCTGCCTTTAATATAGCGTCATAGATAAGACGGGGTTTAAGCCTTAACATAACATTCTTGGGTCAAGGGGTTAGGCTACATAACAGATAAAACTGGCCATAAAGTTAACAACCTCTAACCTAACTTGTTCGGACATAATAAAGTGTTCAAACCAACTTATGAAGTCAGGGATTCCCAATTTCCAGACGTACAACCACATCATATAGCATAATGCTTTATTTGTATGCTGTGTTGGGAGATAGAAATGTATTTATTATTTTGTTTCATTACACAAAAAACGAGAAAAAAACGATGTGACGTCATCAGTGTTAAAAATGTATAATAATCTCAATTTCGCCAAAACAGTTGTACAAATTGTTTCTAGAATCTTAATATTATAGACGTAGTCAAGCCATATCTGAATTCTAATACAAACTCTTAGATTGCCTAACGCGGTGACCTCGAATGCTCTCTGCGTGAATGTAATTTAAAATAATCAACTTACATAGAGACTAACATATATTTAGCTCAATATATTGTTTTCATTTAGACTTACATTGTTTCTATAATGTGAACCTGTGGAGAAACCTTTCTTTACAAGGTCATAATGTTACATGAACTTGATTTGCTTTTGCTCTTAGCCGTTTAATTTTAGATATAGAAGGATAGATCGCATTAAAATTGTAATTGTGGAGTTATATTTTTGGCGAACAAATAAAACAACCCAACAAAACCAATCCATTAAGAAACATTCAGTTTTTTTCTCATTAAAAAGCTCACAATAAATAGATTTGTTCAAAAAAAAACACATTATTAAAAAAATAAGAAAGTTATAAGCATTACAATTTCATATTAGACAGAGATCGCAAGATCATCCCGAAGAAGTCATTGAGTATATTTGCTATACAACTTGTTTTATAAGAAAGGGAGCATGCTCGATTAATAACATTAAGACTTTATAACTCTGAAGTTTATTGGGCGATTTAAATTATTTCTTCAGTATATTTATTACGGTCTACACTGAACCTTTTCTTTCTGTAAAATCAAACTCATGCCATACCTTTTAAAAGAATGAAGAATTCTACGATTTAGTTCATTCTGAAACCTACAAAGTGTTTAGCTCTCTACCTGGTAAAAAGAACAGGGATTCTCCATAAAAACATCCTGGTGCACATGATAACATACTAGAAGAGTACTTCCACTCGATCTTTTCTTATGTATAGACTGGCAACTCGGAACAATCCTATGAAACATCCATAAAACTGTTTAGACAAAATCTGACCTCTCAAATCTGCATACATTTTAGCACAGAGGATCTGACAAAACTTGAAGAAAATCGAAATACATGAATTGACAATTTCCAAGTTTTGCGTGTTTACCATCCCATCGTAGCTTTGAAACATCCTTCGTAACAAGTATACGATTATAAAACTAAAACCAACGACAAAAAAAAACGAATGAACCGATTTTGACGAACCATTACCGACCGACCGTATAATTCACCTTTCAAACAAAAAAAAAAAAAAAAAAAAAAAACGTTCATCCGTTCGGGAGGTATGATGACACACACAGACAGAGACACGTCAAACTTATATCACCCCGTCGTTTTTGCGTCGAGGGTTTAAATACACACATACACAATTTTAAAATGCGGTCATCATTGACGTATGCTATATCTAAAATAAGTAGGCACTTATCATAAAACCTGAAAACAAAACCCGCATCAAAGTTCTTTCAACTGTAACTTACCTGAATTCATCCTCTATTACTGCAAACGTTTTTATCGT
Source organism: Lycia hirtaria (assembly GCA_947563715.1). Lineage (NCBI taxonomy): Eukaryota > Metazoa > Arthropoda > Insecta > Lepidoptera > Geometridae > Lycia > Lycia hirtaria. The sequence continues at coordinate 39,813,748 of OX387377.1, read as the reverse complement.
TCATTCACCTAATAGATAATCGCAAAAGTGCATTCAACGAATGCTACTCACTACGCTACTATAATGTTTTCATCAAATTGTAAGTACTTGATTATAATCGGTAAAAATACTAATGATAATTATCATTACTCTCAAATTAAATTAGTGTTTGTGTATTGTTTTTATACTTGAAGTACGTTTGACATTGGGGGGTTAATTTACTTATTCATACAGTATAATTATAATTATTTATCATCTTACGTAGTGTACAATTAAAATAATCCCGCTATGAATTATTCTAATGGTAAATATAAGTTTATCCCTTGATATAATACTCTAATTGTTTATGTCACTTATAAATATAATTCCAATTGTATCATCGTAAAATTGTGTTATTTATTTCTCTAAAAATAAATGCTTATCCTTTTTTTAATGGGCAAGTGCCTTTATTAACTACAGAAAACAATATACAGACTCAACTAACTAAACTACACAAAAAGCATATCAATTACCCCAGACCGATAAAGGTCTAAAGATAATCCAAATTGCTTATCCTTATTTATTGTGATTTAATTTGTAACCTTTAAGTTGTGGGATTGTTAAATGCGCAAAAGTATATAAGAAGAAATCTTAATTCCATCCTTAAATCTTATTCGGTTTCGATCATTTTAAGTGATCAATTTTGAATGTGTTGTATAACCATTATTTATTTATTTATTTTATTTAATTAGCACCGCTGATGCGAATTACACTAATAATACATACAACTATAGAATAACATTAATAGTATTACGTATGACATCGAAGTTAAAAAGTTGGAACAAAAACAAATAATTACAGTTTAAAAAACTTTAAAAAACACGCTTCAAATTATTATATTGTCATCGGTCCTCGATAAGTCTACAAAGTTTGAATGAAATCTGACCGTTTGAAGTGGGTCAAAATCAAGTCCAAAGGAGTCGGTTACAAACAAACAAACATGCATACAGGTGAAGTTAATAAAAGCGTGTTAAAATATAAAGCTAACAATGCTAATGAACTAAAGAAAACTGGTTTTCTACCCTTTGATCTTGCTCCCGCTCTATTAAAAAATAAGTACCTACTAGCGATAATGGCGTTCTAAACGTTGTCCTTAAAAATATAATATTTTAATACAATTTCTTGTTTGTTAACTTTGTTTCAAAGTTAAGGTTTTAAGAGACCCCCTTCAGCTTGCCACCACACAAACAAGCTATAAAGGCCATAATCCAATGCCAAGGCTGGGTATTAAGTGCGCCCTCGCTAATGAATGTAGGGCAGCTGTAAATAATGCCATCAACAATATACATAACTATGCTGTACTAAGATAAACATTGTGTATGATAATGAAACCTTGAAGATATTAAACTTGATTTTTATACGTTTACAAACAAGCATAATTAATTTAAATACAAAGAAAACACGCATCTATATTAAAATAAAAATAAAATAGCCGACTGCAGAAAAGTGTTAACTTACAATTTCGTTGCGCTTGATATGCTTTTGAGTGTACGTTTTTTAGGAGTATGTATGTTTACATTCTCGCGAAAACATACATTCAACATTGTATCAAGCATAAACGTAAGCCACACTACAAAAATCGCTTTTATGCAATCGGGTATTTAGTTTTTCTTACTTGTTTATTTGATTCATTTCGATGAGTGTCTTCTCATAGATCTGCATGATCTTATTTCCACCTTTTCCTCTTTGCTATCGATACAGTTAGAAACACAAAACCTTCGCTTCATGTATCAGAGAAAATGTAGAAGAAAAACTATTAATTACAATAAACATTACTACATGTTTTCTTGTTTCGTAATCGCTTATCAGTGTAAAAAAAAAAACAATACGATGGGTGTTTAGATTATGAATATTTTAAGTAATTACGTTGGTCGGACTTGCGGTTTGATATTCAACATATTTTTTTCTATTAAAAATAAAGTATAAACTCTGTTTTTACTTACAAGTCGTATTCCACGTAGACAAGCATCTCTCTGGGGGAGCTTTATCAGCTAGCTATAGCTTTTCGCTATGGCCATTGGCTATGCAATCCGTTGCTTATCATTGAAGGCATGATGGAACGTCTATGTCCAGCAGTAGACTTCTTGTGTTTGGCTGATGATGATGATAAATTTAAACAAAGTCCTGTCTTTAACACAGTTATTACTGAAACAAAGTGGATATTATGTATCTTAATTTTTAGGGTTCCGTACCTCAATAGGAAAAAACGGAACCCTTATAGGATCACTTTGTTGTCTGTCTGTCCGTCTGTCCGTCCGTCCATCCGGGTGTCAAGACCTTTATCTCGGGAACGCGTGAAGGTATCGAGTTGAAATTAAAACCATATACGCAGATCCATATATCTTGCTGCAGAAAGAAAAATAAAATTTCTCAGTTCTCGTAAAAAAAGTTACAGCGTACTTCCCGTTGACCTAGAACTCTGAAATTAGGCAAGAAGCATTGTGTTAGAGTACACATATAGGAAAAAATCCGAAAACTGGTCATTTTTATTTTAATCGCAAAAATTTGTGTCTCTATGCAAGGAATGAGGGCCTAAGAATCATATGAAAAAGCCTCATTACCATAAGCTAAAACAGCTTTTTAACACATTCTTCGCCCCCTGCAGACCCTTCACTTCAACTGGGAACCAAAACTTTTTAGGCGAATTTTGATTAAGTACAGAGTGGCCGCGCAAATCAACGTTGACTGCCTTAAACGCCGGCGGTTTACTAACTACTACAAAATGAACGGGACGCTTGCTCGGATCCGAGTGGGAGGCGCCGCTACTATAGCCCCGCCCCACTCGGATCCGAGTGGTAAGCAAGGAATGTGTTAAATATTTGTACGATGTATATTTTTCGGTTTATGAAGGAAAATATAAAATAAATATATGATTTTCCCCTTTTATTTAGTTAGTACGGAACCCTCGGTGGGCGAGTCTGACTCGCACTTATCCGGTTTTTTTTTCAATTGTTATTCATTGAAATTGTAATTAAATAACTATTGACGGATTTATCGGAGGTCTGCGTGCATTGGAAACGTTTTGCATAAAAATAATACGCTATAGTAATCAACATTTTCATTACAAGAACAACAACTGTTATCTAGTCTGATCGTCTGTGACCGGACGGACCGAACGGACGCTACAAAGTATTCGAAACGTCAGGTCTTGAAATTATGTAAAATATACGCGACGATACAGTTAAGAAAACTGATATTATTCTAAAATCACTATTGCTGGGGATCAAAGCTTGAGTTGCTAACTGTGTATAACGCCAGGTTCTACATATTATGTTTGTAAAATTGACAAAAAATACATACACTGTAAGTATATCGTACAAGTAAGCGTGTAGTTAGACCTACTATACAACTAATTATCATCTAAGATGATGTATTTTTTGTCATGGAGAAGGATGAGGCAACACAGTTTTTACTAGCTAACTAGTAGTTTTATAAGCGATTATATAAAACTGCGTAGTAGTCATGTAGGTGGTATCTTTATAGTACACAGGTATGACAACAAACTAGAGCAAACAGTGAAACAAGGTGTACTTATATTGAATCTTGTGAAAGCCTTTAACATTTTTTTAAATTACTCACTTTAAGCTTAATGTTTTGCCTTGTACCAGAATAACTAATAACTACATCTTTTTTTAATTTGTAGTATACTTTTACTCGTCATATATTTTTACAACACATATAAGTGAGAAATACTACTTAAGCCTATTAGTATGTGTTTTTCTCTAAGCGTGTAATGACGGAAAGCTAAATTTTTTCTTTTATCTACCGATGACATCTATGAAATAATGTAAAATGAGAGCATTAACCATTAACCATTGCTTTGGGGTAAAACCTCTGAGCACATAAGGCATAATGTAAATTACACATTTTCCCTATATTCTTCACATAGTAATTGTTGCTTTAAAATTTGCATAATGCAGAAATAGTTATGACTCAATATTCGCAAGGTTTTTCCACAAAACCTTGTGAAACATTTTTTTTATCAATTTAATATTTTCCGAGTCACTGGCTTGAGATAATTTAAAGATATATCTTTTAAGCTGATACAAATTATCTATACATAATTTATTACTAAACTAGGCACATCCTGCGGGTTCGTCTGTTATCACTGTCATATAGCAATCGTTCAATCTTCGAAATAGAATAGCCTATTATATATCATAATTATAATTCTAGTATAAGGTTACTCTAACGGTTAATCTTGTTATCTCTAACCTAGTTTCTAGACATTCGCTCGAAGCTAGAAAAATAAATAAAAGTTTTAAAAAAACAGTACTCACCAGTAAGCTAGCTTATTAGTAATAGGAACCGTTTCATAACACCGTTATCATGATATAATATCATGAGAATTATTTATGATTGAATAGATTAAAAATTTTGACGCCCCACGTTTTTCAGCCATCAATCATAATAATTATTTCAGAATACCGTTAATCCAATCTTTGTTAAGTTTTCAAAACAAGGCAAAAATGCACTCATACAAACTTTCTAATTTATAATATTAGGATTATTTCATAATGCATTTATCATATATTTATAAGACTGCTCAAAATTCCTTCTGGTTGATGGACGCCAGATTGTCGGGTTATGTAACTGATATGAAAGTAGCTATCTGTATCTCTGTCTGTTTGTTTGTTTCTTTACATGACCAAAAAAAATTCGCTCCCTTAGCTCAAACACAATTTGATACTTTAAACATCTTTGCGTATTGCTGTTACAATGTATGTAAGTTCATATAGAAACAATCTCAGTTCAATTAAATACCTAAAAAAATTGGCGTTTGCTTCGATCGCGAACATAATTTGCGCTCACAATATTGATGTTCCAATGTAGATATGTAGTTCCAAAGAGAAACTATCTTAGTTCATTTAAATACCTAAAAATGTTCACGCTCACTAAAGTACGGACGCCGAGCAGGAATAATTTCGTACATTGACCTAGTACACACACACACACATGCATGTTGAAGGGATCAACAAAGTCCTTGCTTCTTACGTTGTTCACTAGGTGGCACGACGATCGTTCCATCTTTCCATCGTTCCGTCGAACAACTTGTCTGGATTTCGTTCGAAATCATCTCATTACAGTATGTTGTCAGATGAACAAATCGAACGTATTATGATAATACGTTCGATTTCTTCATTAATAAATGATAAAAACTTCAGAAAAAAACTGAAGACAGAAGTTTGCAGTAACATATTTTTTTATCATGTATAGTTTAAAAAAATGCATTTTAAAAATATAATGTTTCGTTTAGCAACCAACTTTCATAGAGTTTTGTGTCTGTCATGTTATGAGAACTATCGGCATCGACAATTTTCAAAATAAAATTTAAAGCCCTCATTTCATGCTCAAAACACTTTCGCACATTATTATTGCATTATACATAAGTTTATAGAGGCTGACTGTTTAAACGCTAGCAATATTCCAGGACATGTTAATTAGTCGTCACATGAAACGTACCAAGAAATAAAACCGATACAAATTCTAATAATAACTAAGAAAAGAATATGTTAAAGTTATTCTCAAGATTCCAGAATTTATGGGCGCCGTGCACTCTCACAGGTACGTTGCGCAGTCATCGCGTGACATGCATGTAATCTCGGCGCGCGTGATTGGAGTGTCCGTAATTTTGTTTTCTTTGGATAATTAGGTCAAATATTAACCACCAATTTTGTTAGATTATTTGGAAAGAGATCAATATTGCTAGTGTTCAAACAGTTACCCTGTATAAGAACAGTTAAAACCGGGAAGGGTCATACGTCTCAACCTTCGCCGATTTTCAGGTGGCCGTGACCAAAATCTTTTTTGAGAGTTGGATCCGTGACCGCATTTTTGTTTTATTTTCTTAAGCCCCCTCTGAAACCACAACCAGGTAACGCCCGTGTGTCCTACACTATATCTACGAGTACGTTCGTAAAATAGTCTGGCTTATTACTTGACGCGCTTCGGTTTTGTAGAGCGCTATCTCTGTCGCACAAGCGCTGTCAATTCGATATCTACATACGAATGGACGTAATGATGTATACTGACTATACATTTCCCTATACTTTGATAGAAATCCGACATTAACCGATATGTCTCACTCTTTTTACCGACGATCCAATATAATCGCCGCCTACTATATTCTCTATGTGCGTTTATAACCTTTTGATAAACATTGGACGTAGCAGATAGCGAACTGAAAACGAACGATGGTTATTTTATCTGATAACGAATTTCGCATTTTGATATGTTTACGCTGGTTTTAATGAACCCAAACAATGACGTAACATTGATCATACGTTTCAAAATTAGTCTGATATTCAGAAGTGATTTTATTTAGATTTTTTGGAATCTTTCGATTATTAAAAATAGACAAATGTTCCATATGATGTCAAGAGAAATAGATTTACCATGACTATACTTAAAAATAAAATATTGTTTGCCACAAACGAAAAATACGAACACCTAAGATATGAGAACATATTATTTTTACTGGCATCGCGCTTTACACTACACTCGACTAGTCCTTTCATAATGGCCACCAAAATTGTATACAACCATCTACCAAACTCAATAAAAACCGAAACTAGAGATAAATGCTTTTAAAAATTGTGTAAAGATTTTTTTTACTAAAGATATTATACCGTTAATGATTACCTATCAGATAAAATTATTAAACTACTGTTAATTAAATAAACTATAAATGTATTATATATTATAACGTAATGCTGTCCTTCTCTCTTTCATTAGAACTACATAGCTGTGCCCGACGGGGTCCACAATTGTAACTGCTATTTTATTTAATACCTTTGTAACATTGTGGAACGCTAAACTAATAAATAAAATACAATTAAAAAGCTGTACTGTAAATTCGCTTCTAAATCTTACATCTGAAGTGGTAAGTTGTTTTGGTGATTTTATTGCATAATATTGCTTATATTTCCAATCAATCACTAGATCTGGAAATGGCATTCTGAATTGCTTATATTTCCAATCAATCACTAGATCTGGAAATGGCAGTCTTAAAATCTCCTTTAGACAGGATACTAATAGCAGATCCTTAGATGCTCGCGAGGTTTTTTTTCGAAAAATTTCAATTCGAATTCCATTCTTGTGCAGTACGCAACAGGAATGTGGACCTACAAAAAAAATGTGGAATGTGGTGTGTGTGTGTGTGTACCTACTCTATAAGGTATGAATAAAGGTACCTATTTCAATGCAACCTCATATTTACTATTGCAATCATCATCATCATCATCATCTCAGCCATAAGAAGTCCACTGCTGGACATAGGCCTCCCCCATGGATTTCCAAAACGACCGATACCCAGACTATTGCAATACCCAGTCGTAACTCCGTACACATTTATAAACAGTACCTTTTCTTTTAATTTCAGAGAAAGACTTATACAGTTATTAGCGTTGAAACCCTTCAAGAAACCTGAACTGTACGCTCGGTTGTTCAGTGGTAAGTAGTCATTAGATTATAACTAATTCAGTCTCAAATTCATCAACTGACAATCCAAACAATCTCCTAGTTCAAAATATAATGATAACCGGTGTATATCTTTTGGCTAACGCTTTGTCTCGTTTTTCCGCGGACATTTATTGTCGGCGTGAAGTAGACAGCATTATTGAACGTATATAAGTGGCTTCCTAGTTCGTGCGTCGAGAAATCAAAGGCGAAAATAATGTGAAAAACCTTATGTCCAAGTGATAAGAGGGATATTTAATTTAATTTAATTTATTAATTAAAACGGCCATAGCCAATTACATTAATTATTACAAATAACATTAATAATGTTGTTATCGTTCAGAATCAACGTCGAGGTAACTGTCTATAGCAGTCTACAGCTAATACGATATAATTTTGTCTACAATCTCATACATCTCTATAAAAAACGAAGCTATTTGATTCTAGGTGTACTTAATTATTGCACCTCTGTCCCTCACCAATCGCCACCATCCCTTTGTTTTTCTAATGTCATCTCATTCTCGGTCAGCTCGGATTCTGTCCACCTAGAGTGCGATTTTTGAATCGCTCGAAAGGGATTCACATGCGAATTTGTCTGACTTCCGAACAATATCAACAATATTTTCGTAGAATTTCTTGTTAATATAAATTATAATTCGAATGGTTGAGATTCTTCGTTACAGTAACGAGTGATGTGAATGATTGAGAGTTGAATATCGTCCGAAACAAAATCATATCCGTATGCGATAAAATTCGAACGAATCAAAAATTGAGCCCCTAGTCTGGATCACCACTCTGTTATTACTGTTTCCATTCAGGACATGTCATATCCAACACCTTTTTAAATCCCTCGCCTTACACACGATATTCTGAGATCAGGTCCAGCAATATTGTGTGCTGTTTCTATATTATCTGCTGTAGCCTGTAGGCTACTATATACTTAATATATTTTAATGTGTGGGCCGCCGTTAGATTTATTTTTATCGCTTGAATGTCATAGGTGACGTTTATATATATATCACAGTTATAGATAACAATTCTCTTAAAAAATGCTCGAGCTCCAAACATTGTAATACTGGTACACGCAGTTGGGTATTATATGTACATTTTTGTAGTTACTTGCCCTCGACGTGTCTGCTAAAAGCTGCTTAGCACATTATCTTGATGAATATTAGTACTTTTTTTTTGAGAAAAAGAGAGGATACAGTCAATGAATCCGAGACTTATTACTTAAGGCTTGAATTCCTATATTCTAACATCGGTTGCATACGAATATTACTTTCTATACCAGTATAAGTTTAGAAAACTCAAAAACCCCTCACAAAAATCGGCGGAACCGATTTTGATGAAACATAGCTAAGAACACTCTCTATAAAATCCTCTTTCAAATAAATAAAATGGACCTATTTTCACACAGACATATATATAGATACACAGATAGGATGTGGATAGGATACATAGGTCGGGAGCTTAAAATACTGACAAATATGCAGTACTTTCTTTAAAAAATTCCGACGCGCTGTGATATGATGCATGTTTGATACGCGTGACGTCAGCAACCAATGTCAGCGCAAAAGGAATTCAAGCCCAAAAATTACAACATCCATTGACAACATCCATCCTAAACATTGCAGAAGGCATGAAGGACAAGGAGAAAATTGTCGTCGGCAAGATTCTGTCGCAAATCAGTTCCCTAAAGGACAACTGTTACCATTTACGTAGGCACATTTGGAACGACGTCAACGAAGATTGGCCTTTCTACACAGAGGAAGAGAAACGTACGCTAAAGAGGTAGGTTATATTTAGTAAAAGTAGTTTTTAGTGCATGAGAGATATGGTACAGGAGACAGCTGCTTCGTAGAATTGACTTGTGGTTTGTATACTTTTGTCTGTCGTGACGATGATAGGTCGTTTGTGCAGTTTGGATTAACATCATAGAATAATAGTTCATGTTAAACAATGAGCGCGAGCTTCCGTTGAAGGAAAACGTCTAAGCAACATTATTGTAAGGTATTTTCTAATACCTACTCCATATTGAATATTTTTTCCTTATGTTTTGTTCTAGTGGTCTCGTTTCTCAAGCCTAAGTAGGTTATAGTCAGACGTTGATCAGGGCATAGTACGAGATTTCATGTTATTTCTTTACCTGTTAGACCGCGTTCACGTAATTTACTATTTGTGTGGAATCAAAACTATGCAAAGTAAACGCCGCTAGATGGCGTGGTTCCTAATTCACACATCACATCATAGATTACTATCAACTGTGAAAAGTAGGGAATAAAATAATATAGAAGATATAGTTACGTGGGCAAAAGAAATTCACCTTTTCCTTTTCCCCATATACATACATACGTACGTACATAAAGCAGCATACATTGTTATACAGGTAAATCACGAAAGCTAAATATGGGCCGGTCAAATTACTTCGTTGACGTGTAAGATTTATTTAGAATATATATACTTATCCTAGTTTAGACCTATCATATGTATTAAATGTCTAAAAGTCAAGCAACGGCCATCCAACAAAACCCACAGGGCCTGTGTGACCTTCCTCTTATCTATTTGATTATTTTGTAGTAGTTCTGTTTAGTCGACGTTACATATACAATATTAAATATTCTTGTCGGGAATCCGCTAATTTCCATGCTGCGTGTACGCGATAGTTATTTGAGTCAACGAGCCGTATGCCGACTGGTATTCCAGTTTCTTTTGTCGTAAAAACTACGATGACATAACTAGCTTCGGTAACCGGTGAGTAAAAACTGCTTTGAACCTAATTAAGTGGATAAACAATATTTGTTTTTATTGTATTGAGAGTGAGGAGTATTTTTGTTCTTTTTCCCTAGCCTGATTTTGATTAGGTATAATGTGTTTAAAATGTAGCATTATTAATATAGTCCTGTCTATTAAGAAATTGATAGTTGATATCAATTATTCTACTTGTCAGTGTTGAAGATCTGAGTAATGAATGATGATTTTATTTAGTATGAATGGATGATAATACAGTTTTATTGGGTTTACTAAGATAGTGATCCAGATTATCCTATAAGATGGTGGCATTTTTGGGTGATATTGAAAGATTTCTGTTTTTAACATATTCGTATCGTTCAAATATGAAATGTTTTCATTGTGAATTTACAACCTGCTCCTTTGAAATTCTGTCTTCATAAAAGGCCAATTCAAAACTACTTGCAACAGATCATGTATGAATACATTACTATATAGATGTTGAAGAAGCAAAAGACGAAAAATACATAGGATCCTTTAAAACAACCGACTTCAAAATACGCAAGTTCCTCTACTTTGATGGCATATTTTTTCGTTTATTTTATTTTTAAAACCAAAGTACTGAACCGATTTAGATAAAATTTATACGGGACCACCTCTGAAGTATGGACCTATGAATCAAATAAATAATCATCAACATTAAATTTAAATTTGGGGAAATAATCGTCGTATAATAAACATACAATAAAACACACTTTCCCATTAAGAACCTGCTCCTTTTTGAAGTCGGTTAAAAATAGCAATATGACACTGTCGCCAGTTTGTAAGTGTGCGTAAGAGCTGCCTGATTTGTGAAACTAAACCGTAATCCGACAGGCGGAAACCTCAAAATCTAACGCCACCACTAAGCAGCGACTCTGCCAACTCCCTCTCGCCGCGCGCGTCTCCAAGCACCAGCAAGAGGCCTGCCAGCATAGGTCTCGCGAGCATCGCCGTCGAGGAGCCGCCCACTGCCAAGAAACAGAGGATCTCGCACTATAGACGGCCCTCGCCGCCTTCCTCGGGGTACGCGACCACTTCGTCTGGGGAGCGGCACGCGTCCGATAACGAGGATGATCGGACTACAGGTAAAGATTCTTACTTTAGTCATTTCTGTCTAATAATAATTATAATTTATTTGCGAATATGGGTAACAGAAAATAGCTGGAAAGTAGTACAATAGAAAGCATAAACGACCTTTTGGCATGCAAAAGTGAATTTGTGAGGCAGCAATCGATCTAGTCTGTAGAACAGGGGCTGAGAGTTGTCTGGAGCTCGACATAGCACTTGATGTTCGTTTTTTTTTTAACACGAATAAGTCCGCGTTTGACCACCAACTCGCCTGTTGGAAAGCGAAGGTATGGTCGAAGATGAAGCACGCAGACTTAGAAGATACCTATTCACTCTGACCTTGAAAAGACCAATGTTGTAATTCTCAGGAAACAAAGAAGCCGGCAATTTGTTCGTTCCGAGTGTATGTTTGGATTTGATTGTAACCTTACAAGTGACATTAGTGACAATACATTTCGCAAATATGTGATTTGATATCTTTGGAAATCGGTGACAACTATTTGAAATGAACGTAAAATCTATAAATGTGTTGTGTTTTACCACTCATTCGCCTCGACATCGACATGTCAAGAAAACTAGTTCATACCGTAATTAGAGCTCAAATATAAGTGCAGTCGTTAACCAGAAGCTAAACAACTTTAACATTTAAAAGCCGAGTTCCTTAACACAATTATCTCCAACTAGTCGGATGTGAAACGGTAGATATAAATTCGCAGTCGCATCGCCAGGTGAAAGTGGCACAAAGCAGTTTTTTACTCAACGCGGCAAGGTTGAAGCTGTTAGGGCAACGATGTGTGCTGAAATACTTTAATCACCTTGGATTTTAAATGAAATCATTATGATCTTGATATTAATGTCTATGAATACAAGGTGTATGCATTTCTAAATGTAATGTTTATTAACTAAATGCATATCGTCTATTTGGAAATGCTTGTAATAAGTTGTAGCTTTTGTTGTCTTTTTTTTGTGCATAATACTTCCGGGCAGTAAGAAGTCAGAATATATTTTTACTAAAAGAAATGTTTCCGTTTGTCCACTAAGTTGGACAGTGAGGTCGAAGATCTAGTCCTTTTTATATACAGTTTTTATGTGGCAGTATTTGCAACAAAAAGTGGCATAAAATGAAATAGCCAATAAATTATAACCAGTCAATAAGATTTCTAAGAAAATTATGTATGTACATAATTTATTTTCGAATTAGTAACATAGTAGTACGCGACAGGAAACTTGTCTTCATATTTATCATATTAGGTACTTGGAAACGGCTCTATACAGAGCGAAAATAACTCTTAAATGGAATGCAACAAACAATGTGATATATATTTTATTACTCTAACGTGATTTTATCCTGAAACAAAAATATTTACTATTAGTTACATACAAAGGAGAAAAACACAATGTGAAGATCTTGTCTACTAGTACTACTAACTTAAGCGTTGGTAAAACACACACCGACGTTTACCATCAGGCGAGTTGGCGGTCAGACGTAGATCTATAAGTATTAAAAAAAAATATTTAAAAAATGTGTAGATCAAACTTTACTCCATCTTAATCACCAAAACAGTTCATCACGGTACGTCCACAAAAAATACTGTGATCCATTGTGGGTCGCAACAATCGCTTATCATCAGGCGAGTCGGCAGTCAAGCACAAACCTATATCTATTAACAAAACAAACTAAATTCAGAATCTCCTTCTAAGTTTAAAATATATATATATATATATATATATATAACACAAATATAACTTCGTATTTCAGATATTTCTAAGGTTATCACGATATATTTATACTTCTGCAATGTATGGATATTGGCCTCGAAGTTACAACTATGTCATTATACTGTGTAGTGAGTGGCGATGCAGTTAACATTCTTGAATGCGAAACTGTTTATATCACGTAATAAACTATATCAGTAATTAAAATATGTTCCCAATTTGGCTTTAAATTGTTTCGGATGAGCTTGCTAGTTAATTTTGCAAGAAGTTCCGGGTGTTGGGCAATGAGGAGAATACACTTAATCGCGGTGTAGACGAATATGCCACTCTCGGCTTAGAACATTCAGCCACCAAAAAGTTGCTTCACACAAGATTGCTTAAATTGTGTGATAAAGACTATATTCTGTTCATACAGGAACAGAATATTAAGGCGGTAGTGTTATGCAAAAGCCAATGTATGGGAGCTCTTAATATTTAAATTGTAGAGAGAAGCAAAAAATATTATTAATTGTTTTTTTTTGTTCAAAAGTGTGTTCTTTTGTCTTTATCATCTGAGACCTAGTCTCAGTCTCTAGAGGGTCTTCTCAATGGATACAATCTGGGTGTCTTTAAATCGTGAGTTAAATAGTGAATCGCAACATCGCTTAACATCAGACCAGTTAGCGGACCAGACCAAACGCAAACCTATCATATATTGTATAACAAAAAAAAACAACCCTATTATAATAGCTCAGTATTGAGCATATACCTTACTAGGATTATGTTATTTACCTACCTCTGTTCCTCCTCAATCTCGTCTATTCATATCTTGACATTTTTTATCTCACTAGGCCGTCTCATTCTAGCAATCGTAATCTGAATCCGGTCCAACCTATAACATGCAATTGGCTCAAGAGTTGAAATTTAAAGTTAGTGAGTTCTTATTCAAGTTCGTCTATCATAGTTTTATTTTATTTGTTTACAGTAAATAGTAAGAAAGATAATGGCTACACCCTCAATTTCACAACTGTGAAGGAACTCTGTCCAAGTCCAGTAAAGAATGGAGTCACGAACGGTTATAGGAATAGCCCCCCAGTAGAACAAAATATCACAGGTAAAACTCACACTGATTTAGGCACGATTCATACTGACGTAGCTGTAGTCTTTTCTGACATTTATGTATTGAAGATCAAGTTTAAAATGCTGTGTAAACTTGTTTACACCGTATTTTTTAATTATGCTCATGACAGAAATGTCAGGTTAGCACTGCTGTCTTATACGAATCATGCTTTATGGTTGCGGTTTTTACAGGCAGTAATGTTTTTATTCACATACATCCTATATTCTAGTTAAAATAAGCACATGTTTGTCTCGTTTTCGTGACATCTAATTTCAACTAGAATGTTCGGAAGTTTGCGAATGGGAGGGTTGTTGCTAACGGAATAGCATGCTAAAATAAATGGTGATTGGTGATAATACTAGTCATAAGTTTTATTATGGCATACACTGTTTAGTTATGTATGTTAGAAACAATTATTCCACCATACAGCTAAAATATAACAGACATCATAGATCTTTATACATTGACTGCTCTTTCATGTAGCAATAAAATAACTGTGGTCAACCATATCAGGACTGTGATGTTGGTTTACATTTTTTCAACTAATAGATCGAAGCTTTGATAGCATGTATTGGCTTCTTTCTACCATTTACAATGATTTCTTCTCTAAAGTCTAGAGAAAAATTACAGTTTATTTAACTATGGTAGGCCTTCCAGTGTTCCATTTTGTTATGGTCAGTAAGAAATGGTGATGGTTTGCTTTCGTACTTTGTGATATTAAGGGTTGGTCGAATTATCTTTATACATGCAATATTTAATATTATGCAATATTTAATATTATTTTATATTTTACAGAAAAAGACATCACAAATCCTGAACCTTTAGAAACTACAGAATTATCATCAGCGTCAGATGAATCTATAAATGACAATGAAGAAATTGAAAGGCAAGTTTATTTATAAATCCTAATTAATATTATAAGAAGCGAAAATAACTCTTATCTGTCTTGTCTGTCTGTTACCTCATCGCAGTTGATAAACAATAGTTTGCTAAGCGCTAAAGCTGATTCTTCTTCTTTTTGCCTCATACGGGGTTTGGACCCGCGTGGTTAGCGCAGTTGCCATTTTCAACCTTTTTATCCTGATGTTTCCCGCCAAAAAAGCTAATTATATAGGTGTTAATGAATGTGTGTTGTGCAGGTTATACCCCTGCATAACGAGTTACAATATGCGTCGCGCGTACAAGAACGAATTCGCGGAGCTGTATACGGAATACAAGCGTGTGTACGATCGCGTGGAGCGGGTGGCCTGCCTGTTCACACAACTCGAGGCGGAGCTCAAGCGGGCCATGCCGCTATCGCCGCACCATCAGGTGAGCGATACCCTCCTTCAGCCGTCGTTAAGGTCGTCATCATCTTGCCCTTATACCAGTAGGTGAGGTCGGCGCACCGTGTTTCCTTAAGCCACTTCCCTCTATGGGGTATATTACGCGATCATTATTATCACGCGATTTTATCAAAGCAGTATCGAGGTATATCATGGCAATATCTGGTACCGTATTTAGGTATGATGCTGATACGATACTACGATGATGATAATATTGACCGTGTAATATATATAACTATCCTATTATGAGTCTTCTCTACATTTACACTACTCACATTCACACACTTTATACACTTTCTTAGGTCGGCCCTTAACGTTTAAGGTCCTCTTGCATACATGGTTCATCTTCTCGTCTCGTAACAAGTACTCCATACTAGGACTCCTTAACTTCTCGATCACTGGTGCTACTTTCACACTTCCTCTAACATAATGCAAGACATACTAACTCATTCTGATTAGTCTAGAAGCCATTAAAACGGAGATTTTAGGACAAATTGAACCAGAACTATTTTCTCTAACGATGTAGACGGAGCATCAGAAACTTTGAGACTGTTTGACATCACATTTGACAGTTGTTGCCAATTTCTCTCAATTTGGCCATACACTTCAAGGCATAACAACCTAGCAGATTTTTTTTTTTTGTGATATAGTAGATTACTACTCACTTTTGAAATATCTACTTTTTCTGCTATGAGTTGTACTACTATAACTAAAAAAGTCTGTTCTACAAACATATAGTACTTCCACTGAGTACACATGTAATGTTATTACTGTTGCGTTACAGAGTATAGAGCAACGTATAGTGGAAGAGTACCGGCGCGTGAACAGCGACACGGACTACCAGGCGGCGCGGCGGCGCGTCAACTTCCTGCACCGCAAGCTGACACACATCAAGCGCATGGTGCATCAGTACGATCAGTTGGTGAGTTAGACTGTACTCTGTTACTGACTACACACGGTCCACATTACAATGGCAAACATGTAGGGTACTAAAAAGCCTGTAAAAGGTAGATGCATCACTACTATGATATCCAAAAGTGTCAGAATTGACTGACCCAGAGCTGAGGTTAGCGCGACAGCTAGTGGCTGTTATTTAAACTGCCGTTTGGATCCCATACTCAACTTGGCAATAGTCCTAAATAAAACGAAAACGAGATCTGTTCACAGATTACACAGTGCACTGTGCAATTGATATTACGAATGGTAAAATTGGTTTGGATATCGCAAAACCATGCACCGAAAATAAGGTGCTCACTGTGTTACACAGCGCAAGGCATATATTTGGCATGTCTATCGAGATACTATGTACGAGGTATCGTTTCGATTCTAAACCCACCTTTAGGTGTAACCCGAACACTACTGTATAAGTTACCATTACTGAAAATGCCATTATGATTTTAGATTCCAAAACTGTGCAATGTCTTATGAAAATACCATAGTCATTATCGTTTCTCCTTCACATTTCAAGTCTGGGACGCATCTAAAAAACCTCGGGAGCCTGCCACCTGTAAGTTGGGCCAGTCTAAAATTTACATGTGTAGTTAGTCATTCAATTGTTCTCATTCAGTAATTGTAGCACTTCACGTATTGGTATTACGAATTTCTACATCGCATAAAGCTAAAGTACGAGTTCGGTAATTCGTACTGTAACATATTTGAGTTATGACTATTTTAAGTCTAAATATAGTTAGTTAGTCGTCTAATATAGTTTCTGTAATAAATCAATACAAAATTGCAATCAAATAGGTTTAGATTAATTAAAGGCATCCATTGATATATTGCGTCCTGTACAAATTCGTGCACCATTTCATGTTTTCATTTAATCTTTTGTCATTAATTTGTTAAAATGTTTGTTTTTACTTGCAGTTGTAGAGCAAAGCTATCTATTCCTTGTTAGAAAGTTCATATTAGAGCATCTAGATGTAATTAGAATTGTTTTATGTAAAACTTAATATTACTAGTAGTTCTACAAACAGTAGACCTCGCGAGAGAGCGCATTTGCAGCTCACCTTGGGTCATCTGTATATAATACATTAAGTAATAAATTACATAAAGTTGGCATAGGAGGCCATATATAAAATTTTGGCCGATTTCGAAATTTTACGTGATTTTACAGACGTTATTTCACGGTCAATAAACTTTTTTCCATAAGTTTAAGCATCTTGAAAGATCAATTTAATTTTAATACATAATGATGCTGGACGTTTCTGGAATTATGTATAGTTGGATTACATAAATAATATATTCGTTGTATACATTCTGTTTAATTACGCTATTATTCAGCGCTAAAATGCATCAAGCATATCTACATTGTTACACGCAATATCAAGTTGGTTGTCTTATCTCGACAACCACTTGACCAATTTTGTTCATTTTTACCACAAGTTGTAATAATTGTGTACGTTATGTACCTACCAAATATCATTAAAATCGGTTGGTAATCAGCGCCGCAATAAACTTCGCCCTTTTTATGGGAACCACCTATCAAAAATCGCCGACGACAAAAAAAATATAATCCATAGAACCTATACGCCAAGTTTCATCAAAATTGTTCAAAATTACGCCCTGTACGCTAGTACGAATTTACAAACAAACTGACAGATGAAAGAAAAATTTGGCCAGTTGATGCAGAGACGCTTCGCTTATTCGGTCAATTATGTAAATTGCAAATTTGTGCTATATGAGTATGTAATTCTTGGACAGCATGCATGTTAAATGTTCATAAATGTTTTCCACATTAGTTTTGAAATGAGTGAAATTATATCTTGGGTGTGAGTTCGATTTACGTTAGTAAGGCGCGAGTTGTTATCGCAACAAATGAGCTTGTGTGTGAGCATTCAGCGAGGGAGACCTCCACAAGGAATCCATATCATAGTGCTGGGTACTTTCTATTGTCTGGCTGTCTACGTACCACCTTCATGCTTAAAAATATTCCTTGTTATCCAGGAGCCCTAGACAAGTAGTGTTCTTATTTATCGTTAAGTCAAGGCCCGCAATCAAGTTGTGACCACACTGTCAATTAACATCGAATGAGGTCGAATATCTAACGTACCATAAAAAGAGAACTCTAGCATATCAGATTTTCCAATCACCCCTTTTCTTACTGATCGTGATCGTAGATCGATCCCAACGCCGGGCAGTGCTCGTCGACATCACCATCCCATGATGATGAGAATCTCATGAAGGCCTACAAGGACAGGGTCAGCAAGAACATTGACTTGGCTCACGAGATAACCGTCATGTGAGATGTTGGCTCGACGATCATTGTTCCGATAGTCTTATCAGTGAACGGTTTAATAGCGAAGAGTCTCGACCAACATCTCAAGAGGCTCTCGCTCGATGGTTGGGTCAAGGGTCGGATTCAGAAGGCAGTTGTCCTAGACGCGCCATGAATTGTCAGGAGGTTCCTAAGTCTTTAGCTCCTACCGTCCGCAGCTTAGGCCCTGCCCCGTTGCCGGCGACACCCTAGGTTTAAGTCTTTATAATGTTTTTAAGCGACTGCCAACAAGAAGAAAGTTCTCAATTCGTCGGAATATTATTTTTTTTCTTTTTTTTTATGTATGTTCCCCGATTACTCGAAGACACCTGGACCGATTTGAAAAATTATTTTTATGTTTGACAGGTGGTCCCATATAAATTTTATCAAAATTTCGGTTCAGTATTGTAAATGTTGGTTTTTATAACAAAATAACTGGAAAAATATGTCATTGAATGACATATTTGAATTGCGTATTTTGAAGTCGTTTTTTTAGTTTTTAAGCTATTGCATAGCTTCTATCGCGGGCCTTGAGCGTGGAGACCGAATCCAGAAATTCCGTAACGAAAATAATCTAACACACCGCGCGTAAAGCTATTATGCAATAGCTTTACCGCGGCAGTTTCCGAGTGCCACACGTCTTTTTTAAACGATTAGTTGTTTTATAGAAGTATTGTAAAAACTTAGATTGTATGAAGATGTATAAATAAATATATGAATAATGTTGTATATTGTCCGCAGCGCAACCTGAAGCCCGAACGCGTGGCGACGGCGAGCACGACCCAGGCGTACTGACACGCGCCGTTCCCGCCGCCGCCGCCCGCCATACGCTGCAGTTAGTATCGGTATAACGCGCCAACACAACGCAATGCATTACTGGACGATTTTATACTACTATAGTTACACAGTGCCTCCCGAGAGTTATATATTATTGTACGTTTAAGCTTTTTATATTGTAATGCCTTTCGGAAAAGTACTCTTTGAGAATGGTGACGCGCGCTCTAGGACGGGGTTACGCCGTATCCTGTCATAGTGTAAGTTTTTTAATCATTATTTATGTTTTGACACTCGTACGTGTGTTACGATCGAGATTTTGAATGACGTAATCGAGCTTGCTGGTCATCGCTCATTACACTATTTGACAGACCGACTGGCCTAAAGCGAGAGTAAATGTGTCTTATGTGTTTTACAGCTAAGTTTCAAGTTCCGGACATCGAGTGAGGCCTCGTTGATTGATATGTTGTTCACTCGATATTTTGTTATTTGGCTGTATTTTAAGATATAGGATTCAGATTTCAGTGATGCTAATTCTGTTAAGTACTCATAAAAGCTAAACTAAATTTGACTGTACTATAATTCGTGCTTAGTTTTTCTTACTAACGCAGTTAGAAAAGTAGAGTGCTTATTTTAGTCCTGTCAAATGCGGCTCAGTTTTAGTGAGTAGTAGCTTCAATCTCTCGCTTTAATTTCTTATGTTGATATTGTGAGTCTTGATGAGCGACGGCCATAAAATCGGTTATAAAATCAAATCAATCATAGATATGTTATTTGATAGTCTACGCTCATATGAAAATGTTCAAAAAATTGGACTGAAAATGAGATAGGCTGCAAAAAATGATGCGATGCCATGGTCGCTCCGTCCTAATGCGCGCGTACCTCGGTCCTGTCAAAGCCGCGCTGACTGTTATGCGATATTTGTAAGGATCGAAGGCGACGCGTTGTTTTAAAGCTTATTATTATTTGATTATCTCCAATATTCCACATCCAAATGAGCTCTGATATTGCAATGTGAGCCATATGTCGAGCCTATACAACACAATTTCCAGTGATTTTTATAAACGTCACGTCTTTTGTTGCCACGTTTTTCGTGACTACACGACGTAGTTTATCATTTGGTTTCCTGATTTAGATAGCACTGTACAAGGCGCAGTTTCCAACGTCAGTGCCCATTTGGATTCATAATAATATGAATATCTTAAGTCGTTATCTCAGTGCTAATGTATATGCTTACACAGTACTTAATATTTTGACTTTATAGTTAAAAATCGTTTCAAAATTTGATCGGTTCTTGACACACTAGTCATATTCCGATTAATGAAAATATTCACACTGTTGGAGAAAAGGGGTCACTTCTTTCAATATTTTAAAGTATTTAACACAATTTGGCGAAGCAACGCGTCGCATATTTTATAATATGCAGCTCGAGTCAAATGGCAGGGTTGCAAATTCAAATTCACTATCATAATATTACATGTTTATAATTGCCTCACTACTTTCGATGTTTAGGTATTTTGTTTTAATGAATTTTAGGCATCATTCTGCCTATACAGTTTTCTTAAACATATCGCTTAATTGTCGTTTTATTAGATTGTTGAATTAATTTTTATTACTTAAATAAAATATTATTTACACATTTATTTATGTATTATTATCTTAAATTCTCATTTAATCGTTTTCGTATTCCCCAAGTATCGTATATCATCGTATCACTAGATATATATATATAATGAAGGGCCACGTAATGAACTTGACAAATATATTTATATCTTATATAAATGATAGGTAACAGGCAACCTGTCAATTTGACCGATGAGCTTTAAAAAAGAGACATTCATGGTTAAGGTACGTTCTGTGTTAGTCATTTCGACGTTTAGATAAGCGAGACAAAAAATATTATGTTACATAGCAGTATGTTAAGTTCATGTTCTTCCATTTATTTCTACGGAACATGCGCCTTAACCATTTTGACTATGATATTCTAAAACCGGATACAAGGGCCCTTACTGTGTATTGAAAACTTTTTTATACGCGTTGTATATCGCTTTGACTTCACACGTGTTTTTAAATTCGTAAGACGATGGATGGAGCGTGGTATCTCCTTATTTTAACGCATTGAAGAAAGTTACTAAAAGTTGTTTGTTGTTGGGACCAATTCTGTTACGCGCTCACTAAAACGTCTACTAAATTGACAGGACTAAAAACTCAACCAATCTTTTCTAGAAGTAGTAAGAAAAAGTTGACATGACATTTAGTGCTGCCAATTTAGTTTATTCTTTAGTGAGCATATATAAGAATTGGCGCCATTGTCGTCAATGTCCTAAATCCTATGACAATCAAATGCGACATTCCGTCGTAAATAGATAGATCGTTAGATCTATCCAATTAGTCCGTTTTTTTTATAATGTAAATAGTATATGTATAAAAAATATTAAATTATCATTATATAATAGTCCAATGATAGATATATGTTCGTCCACATTTTATTCCATTCGAAAAGTGTTGCCGTCTAAGATTATCGTTATCCATTTGAATTTTGCTTATATTTTTATTAACGATTCATCATTTTGAATATCAGTCTATTCAAATGGTCAATATGAATGATTACGCCAATTAAATTAGAAAATTACGGTCAATTCACAGTTTTAAAAGTGTTATCTACGAAAAATATCGGTTCTATGAAAAAGTACGTTTTACAATTGTGTCGTTATCTTAAACGTACAAGGCATACATTGTGTATTAAGGGTGTTGTGAACTACCCATCTTTTCATATAACACAAACTGATTTCTACTCCTAGATATTATCCAATCTCATTTTTTTAGAACCACGAATGGCTAGGCTTGAGCTTTTGCATACTTACCCACTGTGCAAAAAAGATATTGTTTTTTTATTTTTTATTTAAGTAACTAGAGTTAAAAAAATAAAAATAAAATGTAAAATTCAAAGTACTACTTATTCGTGGATTATTTGGGTAACTTCTGCGCTACTCCTATTGAAAAAGACAGCCGTTTGCGGTTGAAACTATAGTCGGAGATTTCGATTTAAAAATTTATGTGAATAACCCGTAACATATTTTAAAGATTTCAAAAGTTGTTGTACTTCCGGTTAGTAATCAATTTTACTGTAGAACCAAACCTGGAATCGTGAAAAAAATCATGTTTTTTCAGGTATCAATAAACTTCATTAGGTATCAACAAAAACTGATATTTTTCTCGATTTCAGAATAAGTCAATTGATAAAATTGTTTGATTGAATTGAATTGATTGTTTGTAGTAAATAATGATTATGATGACTCCTTAATTAAACCATATTGTATCTGACTTTCACTTTTTCCCTCATTATAAAAACATCGAAATCGGACGAAATTTAGTGATAGAAATCAGTTTCCTCATGTTGTATGGAAAAATGCTCGCTATACTGGGCAAGGAATGTGTACTTCACAATCATCTTAAGATCTCACGGAACAGAAACACTTTTTAAAGTCAATTGAAACTTAGGCCCTTCCATATTTTATAATAAATTGATCTATGATATATATCGTCCCCTTTGCTTCGAAACAGACCAACCATAAGATTGATGTCGGACGTTCGTTCTTTTTTCTTGCCCAGCTTGCATGTTGTACATAGTCGGAAAAAAAAAGATTATTATATCGTGTTCTTGTTAAACATTTTTGTTATGGGTCGTGTAATATTTTTCAACGTTTTTTTTTAGTATCTTCAAATCGTACTGCGACGTGTGCCGCGCCCGTTGTTTTAGAAGATCTTGTAAATATCGCGATTTTAAGCAATGAACTCATCAGTGTCACAAACCATACTCTCCCATAAAGAGATTGACGATTATAGTTTTAGTTATGGCGACGTCACGGCATATGTCGCTGTTACGCGAACAGTGGTCATACTATTTGCCAAAATGTTAACCTAATCGTTAGAAATGAAACGTCTCGAAAGTCAGCAACAACCGGCCAGTGTTGTCATCCACTAGGAAATAAGATTTCTGGTCCTCTTTGGTAAAACCCTCCAAAACTCACAATAAAAATTAAAAAAAACTCTTAGTAATATTAGTAATACATTCGGGCCAGTAGATGATTCCATGAAACTTAGGTTTTTAAAACGCTTATTCAGCAATGTCCCTTCTCTGGCCCTGGTGTGTGGTCCGTCTTGCATATTTTGTCCTGAAAGTAACGTCCATATTTGAAAATGATTTAGCGTTAAGTGGTTCTCGTTTTTTAAATATCTATTTATTTATTTATTTATATAATATCGTGAATATGGCAAAATAGTTTGTGCAAATTCAATTCTAATTTATTAAAAGCGCTGTAGAAAAGTGGCAATGGGTTAATCCAGAGTAAACATGGTGTCTAGTGCGCATGAGAAGGCGGGAACGCACGCGTAGACACACTGCGTCCTGAGTTAGTATAGCGAATAGGCCTAGCCGGTAGCATATATCGATTGCTAGCCAGCCCTGTCAGTGAGGCTGCAAAGACATTTCGCACCCGCTTTAACTCTCATGCTAGCCCTTTACACTGGACACGGCCATAGTTTCACGTAAAACTTCTCATTACATTTCACACTTTTGTTATTTAATATATATATATTATTGTATTGTTAATCTGGAGCATTTTGCGTAGGTTTACGAAATCTTGTTGAAGGGTTAAATGTTAACTTCAGTTATTTTTGTCAATTAACATGTCGAAAACGGCATCGTTATTTCATTTTCGCATTGTCAATTGTTTTTTTATGTATATAAAATGCTGTAGGTTTTTCATTGATGTCAAGTTATTTGGTCAATTCAAATGAAAAGTGCCCTTTTGTTGCTCATGAGTACAGTTTGTTGTTTTTAACGCTTTTTACTCATTATAATGCTCAATGTTTATATCGTCATGATATTAGATGATTAAATTCGCTTTTGGTTTTAATTTATATCTCTTATTTATTTTATCACTCTGAAACTAGTGCAGTAGTTTAGAAATGACATCTAGCTAAACCGAGGACGAAACTTGGTACTTTTATCATAATTTTTATTATATCCGTGGCATTCGGAACTCTTTCCTCGACAACATAAACTATCGCTCGGAAACAATGCAAATACAGCTATATCGCAGGTGTTCTGATAATAGATCTTATCGGACGTGTTTTCAATTCGTTATCGTTCTTTCAGATTTTCGACATTTGCATAGAATACAAGGAAAATTACCAAAGCTCTAATGATGATATATTTTAAAATTGCAATTAGGTAAACACAATTTAAAGACTATTCACAGATTTGTTAAGATATTGCATAATTACTTTAGTCCAATCTGCCTTTAGGAATGAATTAGAACACTGAAAAATGTTACTTGTTACCACTAGTATAAGAAAGATCAATTGTTTTACGTAAATCTTATCGAAAAGTGTATTATTATGAATTGTTTATCATGAGGAGATACTAAATATCACATGTTATATTATCGGGAGTTGATATAAGAAAGTGGATACTGTAAAAGATGCATTCCATTCGTCGAAACCGTTGAACTAGCACTGTTCATCAATGCACCTCTAAATTTGGATAGTGTATACACGATATTGTTAAAAAAAAACTATATTTTTGCAGGTGTTGAGTATGAAGGTACGTCGAATTTTTCTCTCTATTGAATGAGATATAAAGTCTGTTTTTCATTACATATAAACAATAATGGACTAACAACCAATAAGAGCTCGTATTTTCGAAATTGTAAGCTGTGATTGGTAGTTATATTAATTGTTTATGTGTTTGGATATGTAAGAAATAATGTATTTTAGATCATAGCTTCGTTGCGATTGAGAGAATATAGTTCGGCGCATTATTTACAATTATCAGACCACTTACGAATAAGATGTCCCTTTAAAAACTTAATTCTATAATAATACCTAATATATAAATGTCACAAAGGGAGTAATGAATACTGTCAAAATGTTGCTCGATTGTTACCGAATAAGTTATTTAGTGAATCGGACGGAAATATTTGTATTTTGTCATGTTTATACAAAGGAAAAAATATCTCAATAAAGTAACATAGTCCATTTGTACAGTGTATGCGATACATAGTTAGACTTCTTTAATGTTTTTTCTTATATCCTAGTTAGTTATATTAGAAATACTAATTCCCCAAATACCTATGTATCATGCTTTGCGGCATGACAAACAAGCCACGATGGTTGTATATAATGTTACGTTTGCCAATTTTAATTGTATATTTTTTTATTAATCAAATATTTACTGTAAATGTGACGATCTGGTTGTGTTAGCCCCATGAGTGCGATGTAACAATGAATTCGGGCCTATTTCGTTTACATAATATATATATATATTTAAATCAATTGTAAATTATATCGAGTGGCATTTTTGTCATGTGCAAAACTTAACACGTTTATCACTTAACATAGCTGATATTATAGCGGCATAAGGCGGGCGTTACATGTCGATCCATACCTATAATTTAGATGTAGATATTGAGTTTGCGTATTCTGATCAAAACGTTATAATAAGTCTCGGTGTAGAGTTATGATAAACGATCGGACGGCGCGGCGCGCGTCTCGCGTCCGTCGCGCGCACTTCCCGCAAGTCCGTCCCGCTCACACAAATTTGAATATGTAAATAGAGAGTACCAATTAGACAATTTAAGGGGGTGTACGCGTAGTGATTATTTTTAGTTGTCGCATATAAAATGTATATCGTGGGTAATGTAATATTTGATACGAATAGTGCGGGCGTAGAGGAGGGGAGGTGTGCGCGCGGCGGGGGACGCGTGTTCGCAACGGAACAATGCTGCGATATTCCCTGTGCCCCTTGAAATATCAGTGCATTAAATATTGAGTCAAGATGTATAGACGATGATGTAGTGTTAATGTGTATAGATGCGTTTATACGAAGCTCGCGCCGCCCGGACCGGGGGCTCGCCACTCGCGGCCGGCGCGCCGCGAGCTAACGACGACTAGCTATGAATCCTGACATCGGCTCACGTTAATTAGCTTTTAATATTTCATCAAAATATAAAATACACAAAAAAAAAATGGATATAAATTTCTCGACCAAATACTGGTTGTTTTTAAATTATTAAAATGTAAAAAAAAATTAGATTATAATCAAAGTATAGGTACAATTTATTAATTATACTTTTCTTTTCGGCATTTTATGTAATGGTGGAATCTAGTTTTGCTACTCCATTGTCATTTGTGCACGCCCGGCGGTCCGATAGGGGGGCTCCGGAGTGCACCCGAGTCCACTAACAATGTCGAATGTTCTATTATATTTTGTGATTTCTTTTGCTCATGTCCTCTTCCATTGCTTTTTTGTTTGTCGACTGTCTAAAGTGTATAGTATGATTTTGTTATGGCAGGGTAATGCAGAAATGTGAAGAGGTACTTTTTAATTTGATGAGAATTTGTTTGAATGTTTTTTAATTGAGTTTTATCCATGCAATGGAATTTGTATTGTTATGAAAGGAGCCAGAGTTTGTTGTTTTTTTTTTTTTGTAATTAAGTCAAGATGAATTTCGATTCGAGGCAGCAGATTAATTTAAACTGTCGAGTTACCACAGATACAATAGTCGGATGTTGGCTCTCTTTAGCGTTGCCCTAATATCGTTTCGGAAGCTTTGGCAGAGGCCGGTTTGCGCGTGCGCATTGCAGCGCGACCGTTAACGCATGGGAGTATGTGCGAGTGTAGGTAGTCAGTATTAGATCTTGCAATACACATGAGCTGAAGAGAGGTTGTGAAGAGTATCGTTATAAAAGGTACCTATTCGAACCCGGATAAACAGACTAACAGATATTGAGGACAGATAGTGTTGCTGCAATATGCATTTATGCCATCTTCATATTAATTTGAATTATGAGATCAGTGCCAAACTTTCTCCTTCTTGTTTAGCTCAAAACGATGCAATTGTTAGCATGCTTGATGAATCAGCTAAGTAATTGTTTAGTTAGTCTGCCATTTGTGAATATTTTGTTTTGATAGTAATATGTAAATCTTTTATAATATATTTGTTTACAATAAATGACAACATATAAATAAATGAAATTGTATTTTCCATTTAAACTGATGAAAAAAATATAAAAAAGAATAATATGCAATGATTCAGATGTTTCATTTATCCAATTCAGGGCGGCTGTGACAGAAACATAGAGGTACTATTATTTATACTACTGAAATCAATTATATGTATGTAGATAGGTTTTCCCCGGCTCTACTTGGCAAGCCTCAAGTAAGGTAATCGCCCTACTTCAATCGCGACACGTCGGGCAACGATGTTAGACGCTATGTCGTGACTTGTGAACAGTGACAATGCCATCCGATATGCTTAGAAAGTGCAACATCAAGATGTCTTATCCTCAAAAGTGCTGAGAACTGAGCTTTGCCATGCCTTTTACTTCATATACAGTTGAGTATAATCTCTATAGTTAATCTCATTGACTGAAATAGAGAAAGTGTAGATTTCGTTCAAAAACATCTATTACAATTTGTTGACAGATGAACAAATCGAACGTACTATATTAATATGAATGGTAAAAACAATAATTTTTGAACACAAAAGTTTGCATTATCATATTTTTTATGATGTAATACTTAGAATATAGAAAAATACAGAAGGCGCGTCCAGATGCAGTTACAAAATCCGTGCTGTGTCCAAAAACAAAAGAATCGTCCCGCACCCTTCTCACCTCTCACCCGCATAATGTTGCTAGTGTAGGCATTATTTACCCGTTGCTGTGGTAAATCGTGGAGATAAAAATATATTAAAATAAAATATTTACTTTCTTAAACGGATATCATTATTTTTATAACTGTTCTCTTGACTTACTATTCGGATTAATCGGTCAAATAAATTATTTTGTGTTTGTATCTTATTACGTTAGCTTAAAAGGTTAGGCATTATTTTAACCTGTCACAGCTAAGTAGGTTTGGGGGGTTCTACCCCCCCCCCCCCCCCCCTCCCCCCCGAAATCCTGGCCATTATCAAAAATCCTTCCAGGCTTCAATAATTTTATAAAAAAAAGTTTCGCGCTCGATTCGCTCGCGCATGATTGTTTCATATTTATCTATATTTGTATTGATCATTAAAGTGCTGTGAACTTTCTAATACGAGCAAATAATTAACTAAAAATAACCACTAACCAAATTTTTTTGGGTTCACTAATACGAAAAACAAAGCATAACGAGCGCGAAAATTGTAGTAGTGTTTTTACACTACATACAATTTTCGCGAATAAACCATAAGCTATGCCCAAGTCCATTGCTGAAACCCC
This sequence comes from Lycia hirtaria, assembly GCA_947563715.1. Classification (NCBI taxonomy): domain Eukaryota; kingdom Metazoa; phylum Arthropoda; class Insecta; order Lepidoptera; family Geometridae; genus Lycia; species Lycia hirtaria. Next base: position 39,784,998 of record OX387377.1, on the reverse strand, counting down.
CCCCCCCCCCCCTGAAATGAATTCCTGGCTACGGTCCTGGTAGGCTTTATAAGTTAACGGTAAAAAAAATACAAAATATCTGAGGAAAAATTTCGCACTAAATCCATTTAAATCGCAAAATCAATCAATATGTTCACAATATCAAACAAGTAGTTCTATTCTAAGTCCATATAGGGTGAACTGCAATTATGAAACGCTACCCTGAACGCTACTCGACATGCACTTGGCCAATTAATTTTTAATCGGATAAAAATATATTTAAATACCTACTCATTTAATTTACAAACTACTAACTAAAAAATCGGTAGCATGTAAAAGTAAGGAAAATCAAAACGTTGATATTGGCAACACCAAAAAAATGGACGATTCTTTCTCTACGATGATCAAAGACCGAACAATTTATTAAATAAATACGTAAGATAATGTCAATTGTGCTACTTACACGTGAAATGTTATCCCATCGTGTTTTTTTTTCACCCCAGCAGTATTTTTACACGTAGGAACGACACATGACGGCATATTTGAATTAAATTTAACACCAACAAAGCTTGCCACTCGCTAAGACGTTCATAGAGCAACTGATCGCGCGCGCTTCAAACTACTCTATATATGAGTAGTTTCTGTCGCTTCAGTTCTAAGCATGTTCACGGCTTCTGTATTTTTCTATATTCTAAGATGTAATAATAAAATGCGTGATGTTGTGGGGGTGCAGATGTGCCAGGCAAGATGGGAAGATCAATGAAAACTCAGTCCGATTCAATGTCATGTTTTCCAAAATAATATTACAAAATATATGCAAAATCTCAAATTTTAAAGTGAATTAACCATTATCATGTGAAAGCATCATATGAAAGCAGGGCCGTAGCCAGGAATTCATTTCGGGGGGGGGGGGGGGTCTGCTGCCATGTTGTCCCATATCTTACATATAATGAGCGAGCGGGAAAAAAAATAGCACTTTAATGTCCCAAATGAACACCAAGTTAACAATAAGTTAACCAATTAACACCAAATAGAAACATTTTCTATTATTTTTGGGTAATAATAAAATATTTTTTTTTGTCGTTTTACACAGCACTCAGCGCTTGCATGACCTAAATATAAACAAGTATCAATGTTAATAGAAAAAAAAAATACCCGACTGCAGAAAAGAGGTTTTTGCAGCCTATCTTACGATTTCTTTACGCCTATATTTGTGAGATGTATGATTTTTATTACAAAAAAATATAGCCTATGACACTCATCAAGTGAAAACGAATCTAACGACACCTCTCACATCAAAATCGGTCAAGCCCTTTAGGCTTTAGGCGATCATATAGAAACATACAGATATACATACATACACTCGAACCCCCCCCCCCCCCAACCTCTCCCTCCCTTCTCTTACCCTCCCCTCCCCTCCCCTCCTTACCTCAAAACACAATTATAATGGAGCAGTTGTCGGTGATTTTTTGAGGTAGGAAATAGGTTTAATCCTGTATTACCCGTTCCCGCGGGAATCCCGGGATAAAAAGTATCTTATATGTTAATCCAGATTATAACCTACCTGTGTGCCAAATTTCAGCCAAACCCATCAAGCCTTTTACCGTTTTACCGTGAAGAAGTAACAAACTGACACAAACTTCGCATTTATTTTATAAGTGTGAAGTGTGATGTGATTTATTAGCATTTCCTACTCCAAACTCCAATAAAACATATAAGTAATATATATATATTCGTAATCTTTATTTTGATACCACATTCGATGTATTTTGAAAACTTTGTTTTTTTGAGATTACTTTTTGCCGCCAAAAATCCTTAAGTTTTTTTTTTATGTTGATGTACCCAGTGTCATTCTCACGACTAAGACGAATCTATTGACACCACTCACATCAAAATCGGTCAAGCCGTACAGGCTCTAGGGCGTGCCAAAGAAATATACAAACATACATACATACGCTCGAAAAACATAACCCTCCTTCTTTCGCAGTCGGGTAAAAATAGGTAATAAGTATACGCGAGCGAAACGAGCGCGAATATTTTAGTAGTGCTTTTTTTAGTAATATGCTTTGTTTCTCGTATTAGTGAACCCACGGTACTTCTCTGTCAAAATAGTAATAAAGCGCGAGTGAAGCGAGCGCGAAAATTTTAGTGGTGTTTTATAGTAATATGCTTTATTTCTTGTATTAGTGAATCCATAGTGCTTCCATGTCAACATAATATGAATGCGCGAGCGAAGCGAGCGCGAACAATTTTTAGTAGTGTTTTATTGTAATATGCTAAATTTCTCGTATTTGTGAACTCACAGTACTTCTATGTCAAAATAGTAATAATGCGCGAGCGCGAAAATTTTAGTTGTGTTTTTATAGTAATATGCTTTATTTCTCGTATTAATGAACCCACAGTACTTCCAAGTCAAAATAAAATATTTTTTTAAGGTTTTTAATATTAAATCATGGAAGTGATTTGATTCATTGATCGTGTCCTAGATTTTCGTGGACCAGATGAATCAAACAAGTAGGTAACTGTGTTAAAAGGAAATTTCAGACTGGTAAAGAGCTACTTTAACGCTATCGAAAATAATAAATACAACCATTTGAATGCATTGATTGCCAATTTAATATACATATTATACCACAGAAAAAGTCTCCTTAAAAATAAATGGAAATAAGTACTTTAAAAAAAAATAGTTTAAATGTTTCTAATAAACATTGAAACAATTTTTATAGAAACCAGGCAGGTGAGTTGGTTCGTTTTTTTACTGTAAAAGATTCATTTATTCGGAACGCCGATTCATATACTAATTTTTAGAATATTATCTATCGTTTGCATCCGATTATAGCAATACCGATTAATCTATTGTTCATTACCGTTAAGGTTATGGTTGGACCTTTACCATAGAGCAGTACTCTTTGTTGCCATTGAGTAACTTATTGATAGGTAGTTACTTTCAACGCGTAGCGTTCTCTTACTAGTCTGTCTTGACTTTGGCCTTATTTTTTTCTAAACCCCAAAAGAAGACTATTGAAGACTTGGCTCTGGCCTTACTCTAATAGAATTGAAATGAAATTAAATCAGACGAGGCTGTATGGTCAAATGACCTTTGCCTCCCCAGTACACAATGTACGGCGAACGGCGAAGAATATAAAAAAAAAAAACTTAGTAGTCTGTGGTTACTTTGAGCTGATTGAGTTGAGGCCAAAGAGTATTGTACTAAACAGGTTGAGGCATTGAGCTCAATCGGAACGGAACGGAAAGAAACACGATTGTGCTGAAAGAAAAGTTTAATAATTTAGTCATCCGTAATATATCAAGATGATACATTTTAAAGACAACAAGAATAAATCGCCACTAAATACAAGATGGGCTCAAATGACGAAACAGGAACAAATTATAGAGAGGAAAAAAATGGAGATCCAAGCTAAGTTGGACGCTCAGAAACAAGCAGCGGCGTTGGCTGCCCAAGCCAAACTTGCTAAGTAAGTATTACATAAAAAAATGATTATCGTTTAAGCTGGAAATTCTGCTTGGGCACACTTCTAATGTATATGCCACTTTGAGGTTAAATAGGCGATGTGGAAGCCAGTCTAGTTAGTGATAGTTTTAGTACTTAAATAGTGTATAATTATTTTGTAAAACAATACATGTATGAAGTACTGTTAACGTGGGTAACCTTTACTTTGTGTCAAACATTGTACATAGCCTTATTCGAAGGTTCTTGATATTTCTTCCAAAAGATTAGCAATCAAAATGTCTAATGAATCAAGTAATTTGACTCCTAATCATTGGGATTGAAATCAAGAATCTTGAAGAAATGGGTGGTAATTCGCCGACCTGTAGTGAAATGGGGAGGGTGGAGTTAGGTCATGGAGTTCTTGCACACACTCCCCGAAATGAATCTTGTAGAATATAGACAGATATGCTACTTTAAGTAGCTTCTTGGCAACTAGGTTATTGTCACCAAATAACCTTATAGGGCGCCAGTCCACTCTCTACACCCGCCAGACTAAAGCTTCCAGCTGATATTTGGCTGATCTATCAAAAAGGTGGCAGAAGTACTCAATACACTGTCGGACTTGTGCCTGATACAAATAAAGCAGTTGTCCCAGTGAGAAGTATTGCATAAACAAATTGATGATGCCAAGCTTTTTACTAGCCAGTTAGCCTTAGATCCAAGGTAGTCCTTAAAGTTCATTGTTGGGGTTAATGTGAGATCTAGCAGTTTAAGACTGGCTGTTAATGATATAGATACATTCTGGTAAGCAGTAGACAAAGAAACTTGTTTATGGGATATTTACTACATGACTTGAATAATTTTATACTGTGTTTTGTCTTGTACACATTAATTTAACTATAGTTAATAACAATTTTATTTTTTAAAAGTGTTTAAAATTGTCTTAGGCCTCTTGATACCTTATTAGGTTGAAAACTTTAAAATATATATAAATATATGTCTATATTGAAATAAATTTGAATTCTCAGATTCTTAAAATATTTATAAACTTAAAATTATACTGATTTGAGGGTGACTACATTAATCCAATATTTCAGTCCTACAACCAAAGATGACAAAAATATATTTTCTAATGATGGCAGCTTTATGAGTCAATTCAAAGCTTTACTGGAGAAACAAAGGCAAGAAAAAGAGGAGAAAGAACTATTAAACAAACCTGTTGAGGTCACTCCTCCAGTTAAAAAAGATGATTCAAAACCAAAAGATAATTATGAAGAAAAACAAACATATGGTGAACATCATGGTGATGAAAAGCGATCCAGAGATGGAAGAAATCAGAGGTACCTATTGAATTTTATAGAACCCTTTAGTCACTTCTTATGTTTCACCTATGACTGAGAAATACTTTCTTAGTGGTTGTATATACTTAAAAAAAAGTGGCAAACACTGTGTCGAGACATGCATGTAGTAGGTTTATGTACCTGATGCTGTAATTTAAAAGAAAACTATTTGGTTAGTATTTTTTGTTTAGATTACTTTACAAAAAGGCCAATGACTTCAGTACTATAATGACTAAGAGTTTAATATATCTATCAATATATCTTGAAATTTCCGGCAGCCTAGTCGGGAGACCATCTGATTTGCGATCCTGGGTTCGAGCTCACGTCATGCACCACTTTCTTTTCAAAGTTATATGTATTGTGCATATTGTTGATTGCCGCCAACTTCAAACGGTGAAGGAAGAGACTTCTCAATGATTTTGAAGATGTGTGAAGTCTGCCAACCCGCACTTGGCCAGCGTGGTAGACTATGACCTTACCCTTCTCACAATGAGAAGATGGCCCGCGCCCAGCAGTGGGACAGTTTGTACAAACAGGGCTGGTAATGTAATCACAGTGTTCAAAATAATTTTTATTAAAAGTATTTACTATGGTCTACTATTCTGGTAAATCATGAATTTCTAGGTCTAATACTTTAGAGGTGCAGGGGACACAATTTTTTCACAGCTGCAACAGCTGCTTAACATCGGACGCGTTAACAGTCAAGCGCAAGCCAATTGTTAAATTAAAAAAAGATTACAAATGTGGTAATAATTAAAAAAATCCAGTAATCAAGTTAAGGACTCGCTCAACGCGTGCATCTATCTCTCTTGCGCATCACAACATTTTTAAACATATAAAATCATTAAGTAGGGATATTAGAAGAGTGAGAAATGAATTTGTTTATTTTGATAGGAGAAATATTTTGGGAAAAGATTTTCTTTCACATCTTTTAAATTGGCTGAGAAGTATGTTTTTTTTTTTTATTATTCATTTGCCAGTATAAGTGATAACTGAATAAAACTTGCTTTATAATATTTCTCCAATCTAAATAAACAAATTAACAAACATTAATAAACAAATCACTATTCTAATATCTTTAACCAATGATTTTATATTTTTAAAAAGGTTGTAATGCGTGAAAGATATAGCATTGATCTCCACCTTAAGAATTTATTATTATTTTTTACAGAGATAATCAACAACGCTGGAATGAGAGGGGCAAAAATCAAACTCGTAGTCCAAATGATGAGAGAAATCATTATGAGAATCCAAACCCAACTGAAATCCCATCCCTCATGCAAATCCCAGTTAGACCTCCTGATAGTGAGGATTCAGAGCCATGGGGTAAAGGCCCCAGTGATGATAATGATTCCAAAGACCAAAATTTTATGGGTCCAGGCCCAGGCCCAATGCCACCATGCCCTATGCCCCCAAACATGATGGGACCTGGAATGATGGGTCCAGGACCACCGGGGATGGGGTCTGGACCTGGTCCTAACATGGGGCCAATGCCCAACATGGGCCCTGGACCCGTTATGGGGCCAGGCCCAATGATGGGTCCTGGTGGACCTAATATGCCACCCATGCCGTTTATGGGTGGTCCTCCTAATTTCCCACCCATGCCTCCCAATTTCATGGGTCCCAATGGGCCGAGGCCTTGTGGCCCTATGCCACCCAATATGTGCGGTCCAAATGGCCCTATGCCGCCATTCTTTGGACCTCCTTTTCCTAACGCAGGTATGATGGGTCCTAATGGACCTCCAAATTCAATGGGTCCCAATGGGCCCCCTAATTCTATGATGGGCCCAAATGGTCCTCCTAATTCCATGATGGGTCCGAATGGTCCTCCCAATTCTATGATGGGTCCGAATGGCCCTCCAATGGGTCCGAACGGTCCTCCTATGGGTCAGAACGGCCCTCCTAATTCTATGATGGGTCCAAATGGTCCCCCAATGATGGGTCCAAATGGTCCTTCTATGATGGGTCCAAATGGCCCTCCAATGATGGGTCCCAATGGTCCTATGGGGCCGAATGGGCCTCCTAACTCCATGATGGGACCTAATGCGCCACCAAATCCAATGATGGGTGGACCTAATGGTCCACCAAACCTATTGATGGGTGGGCCTAATGGTCCACCAAACCCAATGATGCGACCTAATGGCCCTCCAAACTCCATGGGTCCTGGCAATATGCCTTTCATGGGCCCTCGTCCTCCGTTTGGTCCAAATGGGCCTCCAAATTTTGGTCCTAATGGTCCACCTATGCCTCCTTTCATGCCTCCAACTTCAATGGCGCCCACTCATAATACATCAGAGTCAAAGCACTTAGATAACAACCCATCAACTCCAGAACAAATGCAGCCAAAAAACATTCCACCTCTAATGTCCATGCCAAAGCCAAAGGAAGAGAAATCATCATCACAGTCTTCACAAGGTAAACAATAAATTAATAATCTACTAACCTGTAATAGGCACATAAAGGCGAAATAAAAGTAACATCTGTTTTACTTCGTCTTACTTTGAGGTTTCTGATATTTAAGCAAAAAAAAAAAAAAAAAAAAAACTGATAAGAATATAAATATAAAATGTAGTTGATTGGTAAATGTAATGTCTACATTATCATGAGCACTGTTGAAATTTAAAAATTTATGTTGCTGCTAAGTGGAAACGCGTTTAATATGGCATTATTAGCCTTTTTATTTTAATTTAAACTTCAACTAATGAATAAAGTCTGATGCCCCATAATCTGTTTACATCTTGAATGAAGAAAATTAGAAAGAAATGGTTTCCTCTGAATATACAATTTATATTATGAGTCCGTAGTCCGTCTCGCTCGCGCATATCCACATATTTGAATATATAAAACTAATGAATGGATTTTTAAAAGAATCGTCGTTTGTAAAACTAGAAATCAACATCACATATATTCAACAAATAATTCAATTTGATCCAAGTTAATTTTCATACATAACAATCATTTTTCCGTTACTAATTTCTAAAAAATATGATCTTAATGTATGAAAATAAACTCGGATCAAATTGAAACTTTTGTTGAATATTTGTGATGTTTTCAAGAAAAATCATCAAAATAATCAAGAATCATCATAATAATAATTGGCGAATTAATCGCGTAACAAACGTTTAAAAAAAAAAACGTACAGTCGAATTGAGAACCTCCTCCTTTTTGGAAGTCGATTAAAAACTAGTGTATGTATAATATCAGAAATCTCAAATGCTGGGCGTCATTGCCCGTGTTACCGTCAGACTTGTTGTTGACTCGCCGTGCGCAGTTCTCTCTTCAGATACGTTCCCGGCGTCAGTGCGTGGTGCGGCCTCGGAGGTCGCCGCCAACGGTGACCACTGGGAAAACGTCCTGAAAGCAATACACACACAAGACCATAATATGTGGTAATGCCACTGTAGACACAGGATAAATGCTGTATTCCCTTTTATTATTTTTATTTTTATATACGTCACGAGTAAATGAACAATGGTTAAATTAGTATCAGTCAACAACATTGGTGACGCAAAAGTAAATAAAAATAAATACGTTAAAAATGGCACAAAATTAGTAAAAATTTGTAAAGTATGATTGGTGGTGGTAGTACCTAAATTTTATAAGTATTATAGATGATACAACAAAATTAAATGCAAAATGCAGCCTATGACATTCTGGAAGTAAAGTTTAATGTACTCGTATATATGCTACTTTACCAGTTAATAATGACAACTTATGTAACACGTCGCTTAACATCAGGCGAGTTGGCGGTCAATCGTAGCTGTATCTAGTATAAAAAAAATAACATCAAAATCTGCCCGCTGTTTAGGCTATGAGCGATTTTCGGAAAGAAACATTTTGGAACCAATGGACATTTTCCAAAAAAAATGAGTATTATATATATTTATATTATGTATACATTGGTACAATTTGACATGATTATATTTTTGGGCAATCAAGTAAAAACTGATCACAGAAATACTAAATAGTACTGGCGTATTTGCTTCTTAACTTTGTGGTAATAAGTTATAATTTATAAAATTGACGATTTCAAACGATATAGGTATATTTATGTGATAGTATATAATCTGACAGTTTTGATCATCAGATTGTATTTGACTCACTTTTTGGCTCATTTTTTTTTTTTAAGAGAGTTTCTACAAGAAACTAGAATTCTTCGTCAGGTTAATATTAATTTGTCAAGAACAGGTATAAAAACAATAATGCAAGATTTTCTATCTTGATTACTATTTATATCTCATGTTATAAAAGTTACGTGAACTACCTACTGATTTTGATGAAACTTTAAAATAAGAATTGTACATAGGCTGTGTTTTATTACGAGAAAAAGGTTATTTTTCATAATATTCTAAAAACAAGCCCAAATGGACGAGTAAAATAGACTAGTCCAAATTGCGTCACAGAATAAATAGCAGTGAGGAATTTCCAGCGAAAGATAAAGAAATACCACATGTTTATTTACTCCTTATCAAAACTTCACCGAAGACTTCCAAGTGGAATTGTGTTTGTCAACGTTGCTAACCACTTTGCTAAATGCAAGTTACATAATCCCACTTCACATGTCCAGGTAAAATGAAACCTTGCAAACCTTTCTCAACTTTCCCAAATGGCGCATATGAGTGTACACGCGATATCATTTCAGGTTTTTGCACAATACAAACTCGAACGAGTACAAGAGGTTTAGGGAGCTAGTTGAGAGCCTGAGGAGGGAAAAGAAACCGGAGATCAAAGATGAAGATAAATATGAACCGGAGTTCTCTTTAGAAGACGATGACAGCTACGATGCGAAGCCTGCTAAAGAGGATAATTCTAACAGGTATATATCCTAGTTGATTACAGTAATTTATAATTGTATTTGTAAATTTAATAATTTGTGTTAATCACACATTTCAAACGACTATGAAATTCGCTGTATTAAATAAATTTTATGTTTTAATTTTAATAATGCATTCTGACTTACCTAGTATGACATCGACGTAATTCAAACTACAGGATGGATTTGAACGAAATGTGGTAGGTTTATTACTCATACAGTGTTAAAGGATCTGACATACTTTTTATCCTAAAAATTAGGTTACAGTAGTAGTGAAGTGTGTTTAAAAATTAAACGAACTTACCCAGTGAAGTTCGACGAATCAAATTTTTAGTTTACGCAAAACGAATAAGTTTTGCAGTTTTGAAGTCGATTTAATTTTTTAAAATTATTTTTATTTTGGTCTTACTTAAAACTGCGAATTCCTTGCCCGTATAAATTATCTTACATAATTAATAAACAGCCCCTAACAAAAGATCTCATAAACAACAGTTCATTACCTCCAACTTGAGTTTACCTTTTTATGCCTTTGTCCCTCGTGTCGCGAAAGACTAGAAGTCGAGCGTAGCAAAAGCGACTCGAATGAAGTGCAATTTACATCCCCACAAACAATGGGAATGTACTTTACATTTCACCATTCATCAAGACCATAAGGTCGGACGTCCTACTCATCAATGCGACATCCAACCTTATGGAATCAGAACCATAAGATAAGGTCCGGTGTTCATTCATCAAAAACTGGTACATCTGAACTTATGGTTCTGATGTCAAGTGTTGTCGGTATATTTCTGGATATCTAAATTAATTTTCTTACGCCGCGATTCAACACAGTATTGTATTGGTTGCCGGTACACATAAAAGTTAACGTCTTTATGATTTTGTGGACAATCGCATTTGTTTATAAACTACATTATAAGGGCTGACGATATTTCTCATTGATTTGCTGAGTATTACTAATTTTTTTTGTTAACAAACTTTAAAAAAGTAAATGGTCTTGAATTCATTGGAATATCTTTTTTTGTGTTCATTATAATTCCGTATCGCACTCTTAATTATTTTTATTAGAAAGAGGAGTATTTTAGGCGTGGTTCCGAAAAAAATTGTTGACTGTTTTCAGGTTTTCAGTTTTTTAAAGTACTTATAATCTTTTATTTTTTTACAGCAATGCAAGCTCAAGCTTCAACTTCTGGCAAATATCAACAAAACGCGAACAGGCCAGTTCCCAAAGTGATGAGGAACCTGAAAGCAGAAAAGAACGCCGCAAGCGTAAAAAGAAGTCCAGATGGGGGGACGACCCTCCTGTATCCGACTTAAAACCCCCCGGTGTAATGGCACCTATGCCGCCGGGTATGATGCCCATGCCCCCGATGCCTAGGCCCATGCCTCCATTTCCCGGTGCCATGCCCCCAATCCCTGGGTCGATGCCCCCCATGCCTCCTATGCCAGGAATGATGCCGCCTATGCCAGGAATGATGCCGCCCATGCCCGGGATGCCGCCTATTCCTGGAATGGGAATGACTGGTATGGGATTCTGTTAAACGACATAACTTTCTACCAATTTACAAGTCCTCATATAGGTTAACGCAGTATTGGCGGAAGATCGCCATTAAAATCTTGGAAACGATATTAGGTCAACATCTAGTCAAATTATATATACGTGACTTCAATATCAATGAAAAAAATAAATGGTAAGCAAGTCTAGCTAAGAAGTTCGGACATTTCTTGATTTAAACATTTCTGGCACATAACAGATATTATATTTGAGGATTGTTAAAGCAGGTAAAGTGTATTTGCTTATATAGTGAATGCTCGTATGCTTGTTTGAGCACTTATGAAGGAAGTCTTCAAGTCGTGGACATACAACATTTTTAGAGAATATGTTGAGAGTATGTTGTTTTATCTGTACGTAATGTACGTAATAATACCTATATGACGTTATAGTATAAATATTATTCCCTTGCAAAATGATTCTATAAATCAATACTCGCCAAGTGGTCTTCTTTTTGATTATAGCATGGCTACGAAACCCTACCATATGTGTGTCTCGACCAAGTGGCCAAGACCCTGGTCTATACTACTTATCCGTGGAACGAACGTCCAAGACTATGAGAAAACCGTACATGACATGTAATAACTATCTAACTGGTATGTTACACTCAACAATAAACCCATGTTGTCAAATATAGGACGTAGGCCTCTTTCAATACTATGGCACTCTACAGAGTAAGTTAAAAAGAGGTCCTTGTACTCATGATTCTAATTTTAAGTGGGAGTGATAAGACTTGCAGCAGCAGGACATCAGTGTCCTGCTTGAGGTGTATTGTGTATTTCCCCCTACCAGTATACTCAACCCACCCAAGCTCCTTAAGGTAAGGTAACACAGCCGTGGGTCCTTATACCCATAATTATGGTTGTATACATTACCCTAAAATTCATGAAAAAAAAAAACAGTTGTTCCGTAGTTCCATATTAGCTGTTTTTATTTTTTGCTAATTTTGAGTTGTGCCCATAATAAAATAATGTTTATAATGAGTGCAATAACCTTTGAGCTTAGTACAGAGTGCCGTAACAACCCTCTATGTATATAGATATCAAGCGTATCAATTAGCCTTCAGAGTTCTATATCCAGTTTTAAGAGAAAAGCGGAGTGCGCATTTGTCTTTATAAAATATTTTTATGGTTCCGTACCTCAAAAGGAAAAAACGGAACCCTTTTGGGATCACTTTGTTGTCCTTCTGTCCGTCCGTCCGGGTGACAAGACCTGTAACTCGGGGACGCGTGAAGGTATCGTGTTGAAATTAAAACCATATACGCAGATCCATACTCTTGCTGCAGAAAGAAAAATTACATTTCTGTTTTCGTAAAAAAAGTTACAGCTGAATATGTGGTAAAAACGCACATTTCGACACTCATAAGGGAATCAAAACCTATGGGGTACTTCCCGTTGACCTAGAACTATGAAATTTGGCAAGAAGCATTGTGTTATAGTAGGTAAACATATAGGAAAAACCGAAAATCGGACATTTTTAATTTAATCACAAAAAAATAGTGTCTTTTTGCAAGGAATGAGGGTCTAAATTTTAATGTGAATTAACCGTATCATGTGGGGTATCATATGAAAGAGCTTCATTAGCATAAGCTAAAACAGGTTTTTTATATATTTTTACGATGTATATTTTTCGGTTTATGAAGGAAAAAAAATAAATGATTTCCCCCTTTTATCTACTAGTTTGTACGGAACCCTCGGTGAGGGAGTCTGACTCGCACTTGTCTGGTTTTTTAAACTTTAAACCCCCGGCATAAAAAAATCTTGATACGTAGCCAAAAATACTTATATATAACATTGTGCAAACAAAAAAAAAACTGGTTCATCCGTTTCGGAGCTACGATGACATGACAGGGATCATTGCTTTAGAGGTTAGAAAGAAAACAGATTTGAACCTCTAAACATTGTCCGATTTCAGATATTATTATGTTTTATTTAAATAGAAAAAAACAGAATTCTAGCCATTCATGTCTTCAATCTCATACAAACAAGTCTCTGATATCGGATGATATTTAGCAGTTTTTCAGAGAGTTGTTTTCGGCGTTTAAAGAGTTTGCTCCTGTGGTATGGACAAATGCGCTCAATGATCCTCTTAAGAACATCACGCAAGGCGTAGGTACTTACTTACTATGTTCATTATTTTAAAGAGAGTGACGTTTGCGCTGCTCCTTTGAAAAAGACCGTCGAATGCGGTTGAAACTATAGTCGGATTTTTCGACTCAAAACAGACGTGAGTGACCCGTAGATTTTATTTAAAATGTGTGAAAACCACGTTAGTTTCCATAGTAAAATATGTTCATTATGTTCAAGAGGTTTGACCACTTTGTGTGACATGAAAAATTAATAAAAACCTCTATGATGGTTGGAGAAGCAAGATCGTCAGGAGAGGATCAAGAAAACGTCTAAAGACCAAGCAATGATAAAAACGTAAATGTCATTTCATTTGAGGGAGTGAAACCTTAGGCAGAAGACCGGTGAACTTGAAAATGTCTTCACACCAAACGAGAGCTGTGCTATTAGGCGTATGCCTTTTGATTATAACACCATATCTACAAGTATGCTTCCTGATTAAAGGCCAACGGTAGACATAGGGCGGGAAAATTAAATTTCAAACAGTTTTTGCCATTGTGGCTAGCTCGTGTAACTATTTTAAGTGATCACAAAGTTTGCGACAATCTAAGATTATTTTTTATATTGTCACGTCAATTTAACAATCAATAATGCGCCTCGTTGCTTATATATCCCGAGAAGTTTGCTTGAGTTAGTAAAAATGGTTTTCTAGGCTAATATAAGTAACAAGATGTATTATTAGTAAACATAAACTTTTTGAAATTTGAAATTCGCGCCGCATGCATATCGTACCCCCGTATGCCTTTGTTCGTTTAAATCTTTTTGAATTCATAGCTCTTTCCTTCTCTTTTCCTCTCCGCCCATCGCCTCCATGTGTTTAAGTAACAATTATAGATTTTTGTGTTCTAGGTCCAAAGCTAGCCAAGATTGACGCGGAAGATGGTTTGAAACTGACAACTGTGAATCGGAACAACCATGCTCTGATGCAGTACGCAATGACCAACTATGGTACTACCAACCTAAGTCCCGAAGATTGGAAGAAATGCGAAGATAACTTCAAACTTAACCTCCTCTATCAGGTAATTCAGTCACAGAATTCTGTGACTTTATACTTCTTCTCTCTCATAGCATTTAGTTAGTCATTTTTAACCAACTTCAAAAATGGGCATTCCGAATACAATACAATACAAAAACACTTTATTGACACCATAATAAAAATAGCATAAGGTACATGATTAAGGCGTTAGAAAGAATCTTTTTTACTAAACGGCGCCGTTCAACTAGTATCCTGAATTATATTCAGCCATTCGATGAAATAGTACAAAAAAGTAGTATAAATGACATTAATCAATAACGTCTTAATTTTATTTCTAGGCCAGTCATTTATATTTAGTTCTACTTTCTGCCACCTTGCGCTGAAATCCTCAATATGTAAATATCATAAAGGAACAATATTGTTAGTCCACAAGAAAATAGGTAAACTAAGCATTTTTCTCGCGATGTTATTCTGAAAAAACTGCAGTCAAGTTATTTTGTCTAGTGCCTTCTTAATTTCTTCCCTTGCTCTGTATTCAATTGCCAGGCACTCGACAGTAAAATACATCTTTCCAACCTAGTACAGCATATGGGTGTTTTCGAATCGCGAGTGAATAGGTCTCTTCTAGACAAGTGCGCCCCATCATAGACCGAAACTGTCGCTGAACACAGCTATTTTTGAAAAATAAAAAATATATCTATATTAAAAGAAAAACAAAATACCTGACTGCAGAAAAGAGGTATATGCAGTCTAACTTAAGATTTCGATACGCTTTTGAGTAATTTTTTTTTGTGAAAAAGTATGCGTAAAATAGCCGTAAAATGCGCATTATTTAGTATTATTCATAACGACACCTTGCACATCAAAATCGATCTAGCCATTTAGGCTGTAGCTGCTCATATAGAAACATATATATGTACATACCCACATACATATATTATAATCACTCGAAAATCATAACCCTCCTTACCGCAGTCGGCTAAAAATCAAATAACCATATACTTACATCTTACTAATGTATTCAGGATATGTTGAAAAAACGCAACGAGGTGGAGCGTCTCGCGGCAGCCGGCAAGCACAAGTACGAATACGACAGTGACGAAGACATATCCGAGGGCACATGGGAACACAGGTCAGTTGCTATTTTACACTCGGTAATCGGACACGTATAGTACGTAAATTATCGTTTATGTTATTGGAACGCATCATCAGAATCTCGGCCACGAGAAGTACACTGTTAGACATAGACTTACCCAATGGATTTCCAAAACGACCGGTTGGATTTCCAAAAAGGCCTGCGTCCCGCGTAAATTGTATGAATATAATGGTACTGTTGTATATATCTATGGTAATAGTTCAGAGGTGGTACCGTACAAATTTTATCAAAATCGGTTCAGTACTTTTGTTTTTATAACAAAATAACTGGTAAAATGTCATCCAAGTAAACGAAATTCCGTATTTTCAAGTTGGTTGCTTCAGTTTTTTAAATTATAGTAATTTTAATTCCATCCCAGGCTGCGCTCACGGGAAATGAACGCCACCGAGAAGTGGGCTGACGAGCTGACGAAACAGGCCGCCGGGAAGCATCACATTGGAGACTTTCTGCCACCCGAGGAACTCAAGAAGTGAGTTCATTTTTGCTCTCGTTTCCAGAAGATTTCCTTTGATATTACTTGTCATGTCCTTCAGTTTTTTACCCAACTGCGCAAGGAGGTTTATGTTTTTAGAATGTATGTTTGTATGTATCAAGATATGTATGTATGTTTCATTACTTCCTACAGCCTAAACGGCTTGATCAACTTTGATATGCGCGGCGTCGTTAGATTTATCTTCACTCCCTGAGTGTAATAGGCTATATTTTTTTGTAATAATAATAATACGTCACTCGCAAAAATAAAAAAATGCGTTTTGTGCGTGTCCAACGAACTTTTCCGTTATAAACAAGTGATTTTACTAGACTTATTCTAAAGAATGCCCATTTATGATCTTTTACAGCGATTTTACGCATACTTTCTCACAAAACGTACAATCAACAGCGTATCAAGCATAACGAAATCCTGAGTTAGACTGCAAAAACTGCTTTACTGCAGTCGTCGGGTATTTTGTTTTTCTTTTAATACAGATATTATTTGTAAAATCAGTAACTTGTTACGAAAAAGTTCTTTGGAGGTTAAGAAAAAACGCATTTTTTAAATTTTTGCGAGACATTTTATTATTACGGAGTAAAGACATTAACGACACCTCGCACATCCAAATCGGTCAAACTATTCAAGCTATAAGTGGTAAAATAGAAACAAACACGTACATACCAACCTACTTACACTCGAAAATAATTACCTCCTTGCGGAGTCGGCTAAAAATGGATCGTTGATTTCTATACTGGCCCGTGCTCTACTGTAAGACTTCATCATCATCTCAGCCTTAAGAAGTCCACTGCTGGACATAGGCCTCCCCCATTCCAAAAAGACCGATTGGAAGCGGCTTGCATCCAGCGTCTTCCCGCCACTTGCATGAGGTCATCTGCCCATCTCGTGGCTGGTCTTCCTACGCTGCGCTTGCTGGTGCGTGGTCTCCACTCGAGAACCTTTCGGCCCCATCGGCCATCAGTTCTATCGTTCTGTAAGACTTAATAACAGTTAATGACACGGTGGGCGTATGACGTTATGAGTAATCATAATCGCATTCTTCACAGATTCATGGAGAAGTATTCGGCGGTGAAAAGTGGCAAGGAGCCAGATTTGAGTGATTACAAGGAATTCAAACTGAAGGAGGATAATGTAGGTGAGTGACGACGATTACTGCTCTCAAATATTTCGCATACGTTTTCACTTATACATATTTGTATTGAATTTAAGTCTCCGGTAGCCTAGTCGGGAGACCGTCTGACTTGTGATCCGCTGGTCCTTGGTTCGAATCCCGCGGCACGCACTTCTGTTTTTTTGAAGTTATGTGCGTATTGTTGTGCCAACTTCAAACGGTGAAGGAAAACATCGTGAGGAAACTACATATCTGAGAGTTCTCAATGATCTTGAAGATGTGTGAAGCCTTACCCTTCTCACAATGAGAAGATGGCCCATGTTCAGCAGTGGGACAGTTTGTACAAACAGGGCTGATTAAAAAAAAAAAATTGCTGATACTTTTTTCTTTTTTTTTACGAGAATAGGCTTGCGCTTGACCGCTAACTCCGGATGTTAAGCAACCGGTGTGGTCTACAATGGAGCAAAATGGTTATGTATAAATACCTTTGAAGAAGACTGAATCGGGTTGAATATGATACTGATTCTCTAAGCGACAAGGTTCACAGTTATTTAAGTCTAGGGATTTTTATTTGACTAGCGACCCGTTACTACTTGATACGAGTGCAATTCACCATTGAAGAAAAAGAGAAGTGCGTTTATCATATGGTTTATTTTGTACACTGAGGAGACTGGTTTTCAAACAAAAATATCGTCAGAATTTCTAAGTTTCTGTTAAAAAAAGTTACTTTTTTGTCAATCATGAACACAATAAAAATACAGCCTAATTGCTTGTGACATTCTCAAGTGATGGCTTAGATTTTATAAGCTAAAATTTTATAGACAATAGACAAGATTTTTATTGTAAGTGTACGCCATTGTGTTAAATTTTTATTCATATTTTTAGGTTTCAAAATGCTTCAGAAACTGGGTTGGAGTGAAGGACAAGGCTTAGGTGCTGAAGGTTCAGGAATAGTGGATCCGATTAACAAGTAAGTAACAATTATAAACTCCACATTTTTGAATATTTTTTTCATTAATTTTATATACAAAGGGCCTTCCCGAAAATAATTAATAAAATTTGATTAATGCTCAACATATTTTGTCAACTTCTCGCGGACACTTAATGCGGAAAGAAGACAGATAATTTGAAACGTTGATTAGTTAAGTAACGTTTTCGGTAAGGCCGTAATAGTGTGGGTTATGTATATAATATTGTAATATTCCAGAGCCAACCAGCCGGTAGCAAATATGGGTCTTGGCGCGAATTCCTCCGACAATGTGGCGCCGGAAGACGACGAGTTCGACGCTTACAGGAAACGGATGATGCTGGCTTATAGGTTCCGACCCAACCCGTTGGTTAGTATACATACTAATACTACACGACTGCATCTACGCCAGCGCCGGACCGACCTGTGAGCACAGGACCGGTCCTCTGCTCTGAGGACGTTAAAGACTCCACCCTTAAAATCCCTTTTTTAGATACCCGGCTGCTGTGTTATGTGGGATTGTACCCCTAGAACGAAATCCCTGGTAAAATTTATGTTACTCTTGGGCCTAGGGGAGGTGCTGTAACCAGGCTATATGGCTTCCCATTCTACCTCTATTAGATTAGAGAAAGCTGCGGAGTACGTAATTTTTTCCCTTCTCTTTTACTCTTTTTGTTCAAAAATAGTCTTGAAAGTGAGAGCGTAGCTTATCTTTTTTTAACTCCCGACCCAAAAGTGGGGTGTTATAAATTTGACGTGTCTGTGTGTCTCGCCTGTGGCATCGTAGCTCACAAACAGATGGACCGATTTTGATCTAGTTTTTTGTTGGAAAGAGGATTTTATCTAGTGTTCTTAGCTATGTTTCATAAAAATCGGTTCAGCCGTTTTTTTGTCGGGGGTTATTGAGTTTTCTAAACTTACAACGAAACAGTATTGTGTGGAAAAAGTAAACGTGAACGAGAAAAAAAACTGACAAACTAGCAACTTTGTGGCGATTTTTCAAGTTTGTTCAAAGTCTTGCAAGAGTCTCGTTGGTAACGAGCTTTTTGATACGGTTTTTAATGGATTCCAACGCCTGTAGCTAATACTAAGATTCGTCTTTATCTCAGGAGATAAAGAGGAATCCTAGAACTCTCTCACTCACTTACTAACTCAGGAGTCTTGTGGGCTTTTTGTCATTGGAAATGCTGATGTTTTACATACATATTTTTTTTCCAGAATAATCCCCGAAGACCATACTACTGAACTTGGACACTAGATTAGAGGAAATAATAGTTTTTTTTTATCATATTAAGAATAGGACATGTTTGAACGAAACGTGTTATGTTGTTTATATATGCGTCTAAACATCACTGAATCCATGGGTTACTTTATTATATTTCTGTAATAATGTTTCAGTGTATTAAAGTTGGAATAACTTTAATATGTACATATACAATTATTATTTTTTTGAAAATTACGTGTTAATTTTATAATGAGTACACATTTTACACAAGATAGGTTTGCGCTTGGCCGCCAACTAGCCTGATGATTGCATTAAAATGATGTTCCATGAGTTTCATCATTTTTGAGCCAGGAACATCGCGCATTTTTCTACACAAAAAGAGAAAACTATAACCGACTTCGAAAAAGGAAGAGATTCTCAATTAGTATGTAAATATTTGTTTTAGATATTGCGCATAATTTCGTTGTTTATGAACAGATTTTAATAATAATTTTTGAGTTGTGTTCAGTAATAGATGTAAAATGTAGTAGTTTAGTAACTTGTTTGAAAGTGATTGATTGAAGTCGGTTATATTCGTTTTTAATCTGTAATTTATCTTTAAATCCCTGATTGCGATCATTTCCTTTATATGGCAAGTATTTATTTTTGCACAGATAAATGTTTCCCGTCATTATGTTAGAGTTTGTATTCCTTTGGTAAACTGATTCAAATGTTTACTATGTTTTTTTATTCAAGTCAAATTGTACACAATTATTTACTTATCAAAATTATCTAATTAAAATGAGACCACAATGAAATGTCTTCTATAAAGTCATAATGTGTCAATTTTGATACTGTTAATGGTACTCGGAGATGTATTTATTAAGACATTTTTCCATTATATTGTATTGTCTAAGTGTAGTTAAGATACATATTTGTTCTTTCAATAAATATTTCCATGTATTTCAATGACTCTTATTTAAGGTCCGCGAGCCGGATACAAATTTCGTCAGTAATTTCTTCCCGGATGATAACTCGTTTAATGATTAACTTGATGACTCGTTTGATGATATGATTGAGAGAGTAGTATTATGATTTATCGTGATGGTCAGCTGTGGCGTTGAGGGTGGGTTGTGCAGCAGCAGCCTCCCAAGCTCGTAATTCAGTAATTCATTAATTTCCTCACTACTTATGTCAAATTATAGTTAATATATTAAAGAAAAAAAAACAGCCGGCTTTAGAGTGGTCGAAAGATCGTAAACTGGTCACACGAACATGTAAAAAAATCATATTGTACCCCATCGTGTGGGGTAGTATTGGATAGGTCTTTTAAAAATAGTGTAGGTGTGTGAACATTATTTTTGGGTTCCGTAGTAAACAACAAAGAAAATGTATAGGTACTCGGTAAAATGTATGTATGTAGATGCTGCTTAATCTCGAGCACCGCCCGCGCCGTCTACAATCTTGGAATTTTTAAGGCTAAAGTGAATAGATATCTTCTAGATCGACGAGCTCCATCCTCGGCCACATCGTCGCTTTACATCAGGCGAGTTGATGGTTAATCGTAGATCTATCTTACATTAAAAAAAAATGTATGTAAGTATGTGGGTTTGTATGTATGTTTCTATGTGATCGCCTACAGCCTAAACGGGTTGACCGATAATATTATGATGGTGGCGGTGAGGTGTCATTATATTCGTCTTCACTACTTGAATGTCATAGGCTATATTTTTCTGTAATAATAATAATACATCTCTCGCAAAAATAAACAAAAAACCTACACTCAACATCGTATCAATCGTAACAAAATCGTAAGTTAAAATTGCTTTTCTGCATTCGGGTAATTTGTTTTTCTTTTAATAAAGATACTTGTTGTCTTCTATATAGTATAACTGTGCCTAGATAGTCTGTTTGGATAAAGAACTGTGGTGGCAAAAAATGGAAAAAACGTCTCGATTGAACAAAATAATGAAATAAGGACAACAGCGCCCTCAATATCATATGAATTCTCTACCCAAAAAGACAAAAAAAGATCACCATACTGTGTGAGTTAAATAGGTAGGTACTTATATGTTATTATGCCTATTATACATATATTACAATGACTTTTCTGACCTTGATATATTGTGTTGTGATATAAAATGCAAATTCCGCCCTCTATCTGTTTACGTTTCGCAAACTAGTTTGGCCCACTGTCCATTACCGGCAATCGATGGCCCATATTGCATATTTACGAAATAGAGTTCCTCGCGGTAAACATTCCGATTTTTCAATGTTCTAATTGCCTATGAATGAGTCAATGTTACATCCGACTCTGAAAGCGACGCGTGCGTCTCTACAGACAGTTTATTTTTAAACTATTGACAAAATTGCAGAAAATTCGCTATTTCGTACTGAAACTTCAGCGAAACCAGTTTTATTTTAATCATGTTTAGTTCTACTAAGCTAATTTTAATGATTTTGCCCCGTGATTAAAGTTGATTGTTGTGTGAACGATGGAAATAAGAAAAATTAAGAAAAGCTCTTATCTAGTGTATAAACATGTGTCTAGCAACAGTGATACCTCCACGAATTCGTCTTCGGAAAATTCGGATTCTGCGCTAAAAAAGTAAGTTTTTTGTTTTATCTGCGTAATAAAAAATTGAGGAGCTTAAAACTGACTTAGATTTATAAGAATTTGGTAAACTTTCAACAAGAAAATTTGTAGATAAACTTACGAGTATGACACGCCACTTCAAAAAAGAAGGAAAGAAAGAAAATATACAAACAAAAGTTATGTTTTTTCTTTGTTCCATGATGTTATCGATTTCAATTTTTTTTTTTTTTTTTATTAGAAAAGGTGTCAAAATCAGTTACTATGTTACCTATCTCAAAATCAGTTACTATGTTAGTGCGCCGTTTAAGATTCCAAACCTGTATATCACCAGTATATCTTCAAATACTGAAGCTGAATAATCATAGTTTTAAACAGACGAAAAAAAGAATCATTGAAATCAGTAATTTTTTAGGGGTAGTCGTTAATTTTCTCATCTATCGTAATTTCCAAAACAATTACGATTTTTTCAAGGTGCAAGGCCGCCATCTCAAATAAAATTCTCTGGATATATTTCTGGCGTACTAAGACAAGTTTTTTCTCAATGAAATCTTAAAGCTCGTGATTGATGTTTACGGGTTAGATACTTTATTTAAAGATTTATTCTTTGTATATGTTTTATCTTCAACCACGTCTTGGTTTACCATCTGGCGAGTCTTTATTCAATAAATCCACAAATCAAACATAGGTAAAATACCCCTCTATATATTTTTTATCCGAGGTGGCTGACTTTTAGGATTCCCTAACTGACTACGAACCCTTATGGTTTAGTTAGCCATATTAATCCGTTTATCTGTCTGTCTGTCCGTCGGTCCGCGACAATTTTTTTAGGGTACCTACCTATCCTACACGTAAAATGGGATGATTTTTATTAACCGACTTTAAAAAAGGAGGTTATCAATTCGACCTGTATGTATGTAATATTGTCAAAACTGCACAGTTTTTATGTTAGTCTATACTAGCTTCTAAACATGTGTGCTAAATTTCATAAGTGTATGTATGTTTGTCCACGTATTACGCAGAAACTAGAAGTCATATTGCAAAAAATATTTTTTTATTGAATAAAGTATCTCTCAATTGTGCCGTGGGGTACCGGCTTAGAATAGTACCTCCCCCTCTCTTCCCGTGGGTGCCGTAAGAACCGGCTAAGGGAAATACTACCAGAGATGGGCAGCAGTATCCTCTGCGGAAAACGCTACCCACTGCGCTCGCCAACCCGCATGCCAAGCGTGGCGAGTAATGGCAAAACCCCCCCTATGACAGACGACAAAAATACCAGGCCCCCTGTCCCCGGCAGCTCTGCTATTCCGGACTACGGTAGCGGTCCCGGTCACGGCGGAGCAAGGGGTGCTAAAAATCTCCGGAAGAGATCCGGCTACCACCCCCTGCATAAACGACGACTGGCCCTGGTAACACACAATATTCGCACGATGAGGACAGACGAGAAGCTAGCTGAGCTGGAAGAAGAAATGAGTAGGTTACATTGGGATATCCTGGGGTTATCGGAAGTCCGACGAGAGGGTGAGGACACGATAACCCTGAAATCCGGTAACCTACTATACTACCGGGAGGGCGACCAACAGTCCCAAGGCGGTGTCGGGTTTCTCGTCCACAAGTCCCTTGTTAACAACATTCTTGCCATCGACAGTGTATCGAGCAGGGTTGCGTACCTGATACTTAGAGTATCCAAGAGATATTCGTTGAAGGTCATCCAGGTATACGCACCGACCTCGGCACACTCGGATGATGAGGTGGAGGTGATGTATGAGGACATTAGTAGGGCCATACACACTTATGAGACCTATTTTAATGTTGTTATGGGGGACTTCAATGCGAAGCTGGGCAGGAAATGCGAAAGTGAGTTGAGAGTGGGGCAATTTGGATATGGACAACGGAACCCCAGGGGACAGAGGTTGGCCGACTTTCTGGAGAAAGAGGGACTCTTCATGATGAACTCTTTCTTCCAGAAGCCACCTCATAGGAAATGGACCTGGTTGAGTCCCGATGGTTCTACGAGAAATGAGATAGACTTCATCCTGACCACCAAGAAACAAATATTCAATGATGTCTCTGTGATCAACATGGTTAAAACCGGAAGTGATCACCGAATGGTACGAGGCACTTTGAATATTAATGTTAAACTGGAGAGGTCCCGTATGATGAAGTCTACACTCCGACCCACTCGCGCCCATATCCAAAACCCCGAGAGCTTTCAGCTCGAACTATCAAATCGCTTCGAGTGCCTGGAGAGCTGCGCATCGGTGGATGAGATCAATAACAGGTTTGTGGAAACTGTCCGTACGGTGGGCGCGAAGTTTTATAAACCCCACCGTACAAATAGACCGCAAAAGCTCTCGAGCCATACCCTCGACCTCATGGCTGAACGACGCTCATTGCAACTGCAGTCTTCTGGTGACGCCGAGTCATATAGGCGGCTCAATAGACTCATATCAAAGTCTATGCGACACGACATCCGTACCTTTAATACTAATCGTATTAAAGAGACGATAGAGCGGAATAAAGGCTCCAAAGTGTTCGCAAGAGACATGTCTATTGGGCAGAGCCAGTTGACGAAGCTGAAGATGGAAGATGGCAGTATAGCGTCGACCAAAGCAGAAGTCTTGAGGGAAATCGAGAGGTTCTATGGACAGTTATACACATCGGTCGCAAAACCTGTTAGCAGTTTGGGCAAAGATCCAAGAGCCAAACTGACTCGACATTATACCGAAGATATCCCGGACATCAGCCTGTACGAGATTAGGATGGCCTTGAAACAGCTCAAGAACAACAAGGCACCGGGCGACGACGGAATTACATCAGAGCTACTGAAAGCGGGTGGAACACCGGTACTGAAAGTCCTTCAGAGGCTCTTCAATTCCGTCGTGCTTGAAGGTACAACGCCAGAAGCATAGAACAGAAGCGTGGTGGCGCTGTTCTTCAAAAAAGGAGACAACACTTTGCTGAAGAACTACAGACCCATCTCGCTTCTGAGCCATGTCTATAAGCTGTTTTCAAGGGTCATCACGAATCGTCTTGAACGCAGGTTTGATGACTTCCAGCCTCCCGAACAAGCCGGTTTCCGAAAAGGCTATAGTACCATAGACCACATCCATACGCTGCGGCAAGTGATACAGAAGACCGAAGAGTATAACTTGCCCCTTTGCTTAGCGTTTGTGGACTATGAGAAAGCCCTTAATTCGATCGAGACCTGGGCGGTGCTTGAGGCTCTCCAGCGATGCCGTATTAACTATCGGTATGTCGAAGTGCTGAAGTGCTTGTACAACAACGCCACCATGTCAGTCCGAGTACAAGACCAGAACTCAGAGGCAATTTCATTGAAAAGAGGCGTGAGGCAGGGAGACGTTGTCTCTCCGAAACTGTTTACCGCCGGTTTGGAAGATGCCTATATGCTTCTGGAATGGAAAGGGCTCGGCATTAATATTAACGGCGAGTACATCACTCACCTTCGGTTTGCCGACGATATAGTAGTCATGGCAAAGTCGATGGAAGAGCTCAGTACGATGCTCGAAGACCTCAATAGAGTTTCCCAACGGGTGGGCCTCAAAATGAACATGGACAAAACGAAGGTTATGTCGAACGCCCATGTAGTGTCCACCCCAATATCTGTGGGGAACTTCACTCTTGAAGTTGTTGACGAATACGTCTACTTAGGACAGACGGTCCGATTAGGCAGGTCCAACTTTACGAGGGAGGTCAATCGTCGTATCCAACTCGGCTGGGCAGCGTTCGGGAAACTTAAAAGCGTCTTCACGTCCAATATTCCCCAGTCCCTCAAGTCGAAAGTTTACAACCAGTGTGTGTTACCAGTGATGACATACGGCACTGAAACGTGGTCCCTAACTATGGGCCTTATAAGGAAGCTCAAGGTCACGCAACGAGCTATGGAGAGGGCTATGCTCGGAGTCTCTCTACGAGATCGAATCAGAAATGAAGAGATACGTAGACGTACAAAAGTCATCGATATAGCACAGCGGATTAGCAAGTTGAAGTGGCAGTGGGCAGGGCACATAGCACGCAGAACTGATGGCCGATGGGGCCGAAAGGTTCTC
The DNA here is from genome assembly GCA_947563715.1 of Lycia hirtaria. NCBI lineage: Eukaryota > Metazoa > Arthropoda > Insecta > Lepidoptera > Geometridae > Lycia > Lycia hirtaria. Next base: position 39,759,172 of record OX387377.1, on the reverse strand, counting down.
GAGTGGAGACCACGTACCGGCAAGCGCAGCGTAGGAAGACCAGCCACGAGATGGACAGACGACCTCATACAAGTGGCGGGAAGACGCTGGATGCAAGCCGCTTCCAATCGGTCTTTTTGGAAATCCATGGGGGAGGCCTATGTCCAACAGTGGACTTCTTATGGCTGAGATGATGATCTCTCAATCAATAATCGAAATTGCGTATTCACGAAGTCGGTTGTCAGTTTTTTTAGTTATTTAAACTACAACTCAAACTTGTACACGGGTCAGGCCCGCATCTTTGGAAGGCTTCATTGGGGGCGAAGCCAACACTGAATTTTTTATATATCTTATTTGTAAAGGGCCTCCTAAGTGGTTATGTGGATAGTTGGTGAAACTATTGTACAATATGGAGTTGAGCAAATATTTGCTATTGTGCTGAAATGGTTATGATTTAGAAACTTTTGTATTGGCTGATACTTCCTCACAGTGAGTAAGATGCGGTACTTCTGTGTATGGGCAGATGCCGTGTTCTCATTCTGATGGGAGCGCGAACATCACCTGCCGAACAGAACACGGCACCTGCCCATTTCGTCTCATTATCCAAAACATTGAAAAATAAAACCGGCCAAGTGCGAGTCGGACTCGCGCATGAAGGTTTCCGTACCATTATCTATAATAAAACCGGACAAGTGCGAGTCACACTCGCCCACCGAGGGTTCCGTACAAACTAGTAGATAATAGGGAGAAATCATATATTTTTTCATATTTTCCTTTATAAACCGAAAAATATACATCGTAAAAATATTAAAAAACATGTTTTAGTTTATGCTAATGAAGTTCTTTCATATGATACCCCACATGATACGGTTAAAGAACTTAAAAATTTGGACCCACATTTCTTGCATAAAGACACTATTTTTTGTGATTAAATTAAAAATGTCCATTTTCAGATTTTTTCCTATATGTGTACTCTAACACCATGCTTCTTGCTGAATTTCATGGTTCTAGGTCAACGGGAAGTACCCCATAGGTTTTGATTCCCTTGTGAGTGTCGAAATTTGCGTTTTTTACGACATATTCGGTTGTAACTTTTTTTTTACGAAAACTGAGAAATTTTATTTTTCTTTCTGCAGTAAGAGACTATAGATCTACATATATGGTTTTAATTTATTTATTTCAACATGATACCTTTACACGTTCCCGAGATAAAGGTCTTGACACCCGGACAGACGGGCAGACAGACAGACAGACGGACAACAAAGTGATCCTATAAGGGTTCCGTTTTTTTTCTTTTGAGGTACGGAACCCTAAAAAATCACGTTTGTTGTATGGGAGCCCGCTTAAATATTTATTTTATTCTATTTTTATAGTATTTGTTATAGCGGCAACAGAAATACATCATCTGTGAAAATTTCAACTGTCTATCACGGTTCATGAGATACAGCCTGGTGACTGATGGACGGACGGACGGATAGACAGCGGAGTCTCAGTAACATCCCGTTTTTACCCTTTAGGTACGGAACCCTAAAAAAGCTAGTGTCTGTTCCCGTGATTGTTGTTTTCATAGAGCAGCAGTACGTAGCGACACCAGTAGCTTTATAAGTTGTTTACGATCTACGAGCGAGGTCGGACCAAAATTCCGTTTTATGTATTTATCAAAACAATTTACAGAATTCTGATTCTAGGAAATAAGCCTAATTGTTTATAAATTATGATCGTGGATGAGAAATGTGATGATAATTATTTATTCGATTTGGTTACGTCTTTATACATGTGGGTACGGAATACATTATTTTTACGTTTTTACCTGACTGCACAAGATTGGGATTACTTTTCTCGTTTAAATTACTTGATGTGCGAGTTGTCATTACATTCGTTTTTAATTCTTCGTGAGTATCATAAGCTATTTTTTTATTATTTAATAAAATACCTAAAATAAGAAATTGCTTTTAACAATAAATCAGTTTGCTGTGACAACTAATTATCCAATTATTCTAAAAAATGCACAATGACACAATTATTTAAATACATTTTATATAGCGACCGTCAAATCAACATCATAACAAATGTATACCTACTAAGAGTTAAGCTAGGAAAATCGTCGATCTAAAAGATATCTTCATCTTGATCAATGAACTCCATCCTCGGCCATACCAACGCTTAACATAAGGTGATTTGGTGCTAAATCTATGTGATGTAAAAAAAGGTTAATCTTTTTCACGTTTGATTTTAGACAGAGTTCTTTTTACTATGTTGTTATTTTTGTAGGAATATGTGTGTCAGATAACAGATGTTTCCACGAAAACGCCTAGCGTGTTCTCATGTAGACGCAGGCGCAGGTCAAGATCACTTACTGAAATAGCCGTGAGATGAGTTACGTTTAGGCACTATTGGTCATCTTTTAAAATAGCATGTAATTACGATTTTATACAAGATAGGATTGCACTTGATCGCCAACTCGCCTGATGTTAAGCGATGTTGCAGTAGGGTATATGATGGAACTTACCTAGAAGAAACCGATTTACTCGCGATTTTAAAACACCCGGTGTGTATCTGGGGGCACGGCAGTGGCCCCGGCCAAGTCGAGCGGCAAGGCCACGCCGTACCATCCTTTTCTCGAAGCCATTCCAAGCAATTTCGACCCCCCTGTAACTTTGTTGTGTCTATCTATCGCGAAAGATCCACTCTGAATGCGTATTCTACAGTTTAGCAGTATATATGTACGGTATAGGATTAAAACGTTTCGTTCGGGCTTTTGAAATAATCACATATCACATAAAAGGAATTAAAAAAGGATCATGCACACTCATCGAAACAGATCCGGTAAAAAACCAATAAGCTAGCAACTTTGCGGCGATGATCTGACTGATCTTCCAAGATTTGAAGATCAGTTTTAACAAAGGATTTGTTGCCAATTAGCTTCTTAGAATGCTTCTTAATAAATTCCAATAGGTACCTGGAGCTGGTACTTGGCCGATCCAAAGATGCGAACAGTAATCCATGCACGATCAAACTTGTGCTTGGTATCGTGTGAGAACATATTCATATTAATTTATTGATACACACTTACTAGGTACACGTCATTATAATATATACACGAAAACCCGTGGTACAATTCTTTTAAATAAGCATCCTTTAAAATGATAGTTTGGTCGAGGATAGAGAATGTCGAGCTATAAAATATATCTAGTCTTTTCAGCTAGAGAACTAATGTGGCCTTGAGGGTGCTGCTGTCTAAATTTCACTAGTTTGTGCAGTCGAGAGTCGAGACCACATAACACCATAGCAGTTATAGGTACTTCCAGAAGCTAGTTTTCCGCGTTTTGCCACTATGGTTCTCTATCTAAACAGACGCTATTATCTCTATCCATTAACATTTCAAGATTATAGCTCTCAAAAAAAAGTAGTAGAGTAGTACAAGAGTAGTAAGCAAGGAGTTCCGTCATTATTTCAATCCTGTGAAATGCCTACATAAAAATGTGGATCAAAATCGTTGCGTATTTACAAGTACGTACGTTACGTACAGTATTTTTTTATCATAGATGTATTATTCTGTGCTATTTTTTTCAGATTCAACCGAATTCTTCGCTGTTCAGTGGCACGCCACTGGGCGTACTTCAAGAAAGAGCGCCCAGGCCTTAGGGATAGAGGCAGATCTGTCTCAGATGCTGGACTCTGTACTATCGTCGATCATGGTGCGTATCTAATAAGATATACAGGTACAGTGATATATTATACGTAGATAGGTTTGCCCCGGTTGCTTGCCACGCATTGCCCGAATGCGTGGCAAGCCTCAAGTAAGGTAATCGCCCGAGTCGTCTTCAGTCGCAACACGTCGGGCAACGCTGTTAGACGCGTGTCGTGATTTGTGAACAGTGACAATGCAATCCTGTGTGTTTAATAAGTGCAACACCATGATATATAAGGCCAAGATACTAAAAGGCCTTAAGGATGTGGTCTTGTTCTCGAAAGTGCTGAGAACTGAGATTTGCCGTACTTTTACTTCATATTCAATGTGTTAAACCTCTATATAGATAAAATCTCATTGGGCTTAAACCGTAGGCTTGCCCTGCGATTTATGCAGGTTTTGTAATAATTGTTACAGAATGCGCTTGCCTTATAGTAAAACTAGATATGGTATTATGTGTACCTATTTATTGACCTAAGTTGAAAAAGACCCAAGTAAATTACCCATCACCGTTTGCGTGTTTTAGATTTGTACAACGCCGTTTAAAGGCAGCGAAATGAAACTGTCTTCAACTCTGAAAACGCGGAAGATAGAATCACCTGTAGTTATTATAATTATTTGTAGGGCCGTATAACATTTTTTATGGAACAATTTTCATTTTTCCGATTTCATAGTAATTTAAAGGTTACATAAAAGGCAAAAACACCAATAGTTAATATTAGACCAATAAGTCTCCCGGCGGTTTTACAGGATATTTAACTGGAACCATTGTTTTTTTTCGGAGTAGGTATCAAGTTAGCCCTAATTAAATTCAAGGTGTGTTTATTTTATTATTACCCGAATATCAGTGTTATTAAGTCACTTACTTACTAAACTAATACATAACAATAACCAAAAATTTAAAATTTACCAAATAGGTTATAATAATTTCCAAACTCTGCACTTTAACATAAAAATGACACCATGAATTGGCATATCACAATAGATGGTCTTATCGCTAAGAAACATCTTGTTCCACAACCGCATAATAGATGCCTCCTATAAATAAAAAGTGACAAGGTAGGCTATAAAAAGAAAAATAGCATCGACCCTCGATTGAAAATGGCCTTGATCAGTAGGTTGATACGTGATTAACCCATTTTTAAAATGCCTGATCTAATTGGATTCTGTCGGCTATTTTCTGGCAGGTATCTAATTACGAGTAATCAGAGGCGTCTTTACCTATGGTGCAGGGTGTGCGGCGCACACGGGCGCCGGGTCTAAGGGGGCGCCGAGCGCCTTCTAGTTATAGTTCTTCTCGCGGCGCCGGCGCTCTCAAAGACCCTGCGCCTGTGTTTATGGCCGACGCCGGGCGCACGGTAGCAAAGCAAGGCGCGCCACCACAAGCTACTCCTTTTCCTACTCTACACAATAACTTTTGTTTCAACGTGAAATCAGCCTTAAAACAGATAGTTAAAGATTATATTGGCGTAATGTCGCATCGCTACCAAAGGCGCGTGCCGGCGTTGCACCTGTTTGTTTTGATTTGTTTGACAATACGCCGACTATCATTGCTAACTCGGCTGTATTGGAATGCTATAAAGTTTAAATTAAAATTCCCAGGGACGTGCGGCGGTCATTTTCAAAGGCTTGTGTACGCGTGCCGCATTTTTTGTTTTACCGCTACAGCGTAGTTTTGCGAAATAAGCCTTGATGCAATTGGATTAACTATCATCTTTGAGTAAACATGTAAATGTGAAGTAAATCGGCTTTTCTTTTGATAAAAATTATATAAAAGGTAAGATTTGGTTATTTGCTTGCACAATTATTGCGACAAGCTCGACAAGTATCGAGGTCAGAGGTCATCAAAAATAGCCAGCGAAATCCATGAAAAAAAACAACTATCGAGGTGCTATCGAGTGATAGATAGTGATATCGAAGTTAAATACCCACGACCTAGGATTTTTCATTTGTTTATCCTACTGCAGTGCGGAACAAACAACGGTAAGTTAAAGTGCTTTAATATGTTGTACCTACTAGTATACTTACTTAGGTATTTATTTAGGTCTTACTTTTACCTAACCTTTGAACAACAAACTACTTTTTTATTTAATTTATTTATTCTGTTTTATTGCCTAATGAAGATACCGCGACGTTGATTGATATGTGTCATAATTATAATATATAATACTTAGTCCAAGTTGCAACTATTTCTCTGGGCCTATATTAATTTACATTGATAGTACTTTTAGGTGCCTATACTTAGTTTATTATTTATTTTAGATGTCTGATGGCGATGGAAAAAAGAAACTTTCTGGTGCACAAAGTCGAAAAAGAAAGCTGGAGAAGGAAGTGTCTCTGAAAAAGAATACAAGTTCTATTAAAAAGTGTTTTGTTCGACCCGGTCCATCCTCGGACGAACACCTGGAGACAGAGACATATGAAAACCAAGATAATTCTACAGCAGAACTCGTCCCTTCAACGTCGCCGCCGCCGCCGCCGCCGCTGCTGTCTTTGTCGTCGGTAGTCGAAGAAGATGAAGAAACTCCTAGTGCCGAAGCGTCCCCGGAGAATATACTTCGAGAAGATGTAATGAATGATCTCACGTTATGGCCACAGGTGTTATCCGATAAACAGAGAATATTTTTGATGGAGCGTGGGCCAGTACAGGTAAAAGTGGGTTCAGTTCGAATAGTTCAAAAAGATTTTTTTCAAATGCTTATTATACTAAAAAGATGTTAAATAATGAAACCGTTTTAAGAAACTGGCTGGTTTACTCTAAGTCAACTGACTCTGTTTATTGTTTTTACTGTAAACTTTTTCATGCTGATGCGACTCCTTTTAATGGTGAAATAGGTTACAAAGATTGGCAGCATTTGTCTACTGCTATAGAACGTCATGAAAAGAGCTTAGGGCACCTATCATGTCTTAAGAAACAAATTACGTTGAAAACTGTTATTTTAAAAGAAAAGTCGGTAGATTTCTTGCACCAAAATGAAATTGATCGGGGAAAAAAACGTTGGGTTGCAGTACTCGAACGAATAATCAACATAATTCATTTTTTAGCGAGGCAATGTCTGGCTTTTCGGGGAAGATCTCAAAAAACTTACGATTCCGATAATGGTAATTTTTTAAAGCTGGTTGAATATACCTCTAATTTTGATAATGTGCTTGCGGAACACATTGCTCTTATTCAAAAATCTGATCTTCAGAATCTGAAAATCTGAATTATCTTGGCCATAACATTCAGAATGAAATAATACAATTATTAGGAGAAAGAATAAAAAAAGCTATTGTTTTGGAATTTACACAATCCAAATATTTTTCCATTATTTTAGATTGCACTCCAGATATTGCACACGAAGAACAAATATCGGTTGTCGTACGGTACGTTCTTTTAAATGCAAGCAACAACAAGGCTGAAGTAAAAGAATACTTTCTGGGTTTTTTTCCTATTACAGACACTACTGGCCTGGGCTTAACTCAATTTTTGTTAGATTGCTTAATCTCAAACGAAATTGACATACAAGATATGCGTGGTCAAGGTGACGATAATGGTGCAAACATGAAAGGGAAAAATATAGGTCTACAAAAACGAATTTTAGATTTAAACCCGCGCGCATTTTACGTACCTTGTGCGGCATACAGCCTAAATTTGGTGGTGAATGACGCTGCTAAAAGTTCATTAGAAATTGTCAATTTCTTTTCAGTTGTGCAGGAAATTTATGTTTTTTTTTCTGCGTCAACAGCACGTTGGCAAATACTTGCTAAAGAAGTGCCAACTTTAAATCTAAAACCACTCTCAAATACTCGATGGGAGAGCAGGGTTGAAGCAGTAAAAGCTCTACGTTTTGAACTGGGAAAAGTGTATGATGCCTTGTTTACCATATATTCCGATAGAAGCAAAGATGCCGAGTCAATAAATATGGCAAATTCATTACTGGCAAAAATTAAGTCGTTTAACTTCATCTGCTCTCTGCTTATTTGGTTTGAAATTTTAATCAAGATAAATATAGTTAGCAAGGCACTTCAAAAGTCAGACGTTGTATTGTCAGAAGCGGTGAAAATGATTGATAATGCAAAAATGAGTTTGTCTGAATTCCGCAATGAGTCTGCTTTTGAGGAGCTCCTTAACAGCGCGAAAACTGTAGCGGAAGAAGTCGAGGCAATAGCAGAATTTCCCACACCTGCACGCCATCGCGCTCGTAATTTTTTTTTAATTATGAGGCGGAGGATGAACCGATAACAGACCCGAAAACACATTTCAAAGTACATTTTTACTACTATTTGTTAGACACCGCAATTACTAAGTTCGACGAACGGTTCGAACTTTTGAATGAAAATAATGTAATTTTTTCATTTCTTCAAAAATTGAAACACTGGAAAGATTTGGACTCAGATACAAAAAAAAACACATTGTTCTAATTTAGAAAATAAACTTAGCCATGCTGGTTCTTCAGATGTGGAAAAGTTCGAGCTCTATAACGAAATCGAATTATTACCGATGTTTATTGATGATTCCACTACGCCGTTGGATATTTTAAATTATTGTTTACGAATAAATTAATTTCAGTGTTCCCAAATCTGTCCACAGCACTGAGGATATACCTAACACTTCCAGTCACGGTTGCACATAGCGAAAGGTCATTTTCTAAACTAAAAATTATTAAAAACTATCTTAGATCAACATTGTCGCAAAGTAGACTGACAAATTTATCGTTAATAAGTATTAAGTAATTATATAATTATAATAAGTATTGAACATGAAATCAAAATTGAAGTTAGTGACATTGTTAAAGATTTCGCTAATGCAAAAGCACGAAAAGTAACTTTTTTGTAAATACATTTGTGTGTGTGTACTGTGTATATATTTGTGTGTACGAGCGTCCTGTAATGTAACTATATTCATTTGATTTGTAATTATATTCATTTGAACATGAAATCAAAATTGAAGTTAGTGACATTGTTAAAGATTTCGCTAATGCAAAAGCACGAAAAGTAACTTTTTTTGTAAATACATTTGTGTGTGTGTACTGTGTATATATTTGTGTGTACGAGCGTCCTGTAATGTAACTATATTAATTTTTAAATTAAATATGTTTGGAAGAACTACAAAGTTGTGATTTTTTATTCTTTATGTAACCCCTTCCATCCAAAAAAAAGTTTTTGCTTTCCGACACCATTAGCACCCGAATTTCCGTTTGAAAATTATAACTGTTAGTATTCCATTTTGACCCCGCTTCTACTAGAGGGCGCCAGGGTACTGGTTGCACACGGGCGCCACAAGGGCTAGAGACGCCTCTGCGAGTAATACGTATACTATACCAAGCAAAGTAAGCAGCCAAGTTATGCTTTGAATAGAATAATTTGCTATACTTAATGTAGTTTAATAGGTACCTACAAATTTTTGTACACTAAGAATCATTTAATAACGTACATACATACACATAGTCCAGCTCTGCATCAAACATCGTTTTATTATAACTTAATAATTAAACAAATAAAAAATTAAACAAGTCATAACGAATTCATACTTTATATTTTAAAGTCACAGTATTGGTGGCACAAGTTAGACTGGATGATTACAGGTGTCTCAGTTTTTGATACGAAAATCTAGCCCCTGTTTACGAATAATCAATCCGGAAGGCCTGGTGATGAAGAGGTAATTTAAATTTTTCTACGATACAAGTGAAAGTGACAGAGCACTTTCTGGATATACCTATCACTTCACTACAGAAATTTGGTATAAAGATAGCACAAACTCTGGATATGGATATGGGATAGGGATATATTTCATTATCAATCATCATCCACAACGAGGATGAAATTGCAGGGCTCAGCTAGGATCGTCTCTAATCACTAATCATTTTATCACCGAAAGTTATTTATACGGCTGTCTTCCTTTCTATCTCTTTGTACCTTTTCATTTCCACGGGCAAACTGCTTGACGAAGTATGATGATTGCTGATATAGAGATAGCTGAAACTACGGCTATGATGAGCGTACACAAAGAGCGTACACAAAATTACAGAAGTGAAACTACAGTAACCCTATATCTCTGTATATAGATACCAACGTGATTTTCACACATTTTTAAATAAAAACAAAGGGTCACTCACGTCTGTGACCCGTAGTTTTTATTTAAACTCGTACTCATCATCGTCACCGACCGAGAGTGACGTTGGCGTTGCTGCTGCCGAATGCGGTTGAATCTATAGTCGGATCATCATCATCATCTCAGCCATAAGAAGTCCACTGCTGGACATAGGCCTCCCCCATGGATTTCCAAAAAGACCGATTGGAAACGGCTTGCATCCAGCGTCTTCCCGCCACTTGAGTGTTAAGTTAACCACTACTATAGTGGTCACTACGCCACTATAGTCGGATATTTCAAATCAAAACAGACGTGAGTGACTCGTAGTTTTTATTTAAAAATATCTCTGCCTGTTTGTGTATGTTTGTTACCTTTTCAAGACTAAACGAGTAAATTAATCATGTTCATATTTGGCGTAAATATTCTACATCAATGTTTATTTTATAAGCACTTTGGTGAATTAGCTAGTTTTTACTATATTTCTGTTAACGTGTGCCAGATCCCGTGCTGGCGTATCTGGACATCCCCCTGGCTGCGCCGCGCTCCCTGCAGCTGCTTGGCACCCCACCAACAATACAGCGGTATGCCTCCTGCAACGTGCCAGTACTTAATATTACGTGAGTCTTTTATTGTTTTGGTAATATTATCGTATAGTTGCGTATATAGCTTCGTGTTTTTTATAAGAAATTTAGGTTTTCTACTTACCTGACGAAAGCGTAGTGCAAGCGATGACGTCGATTTAGGAAATATCTTTTTCATCTAACTAGCTCGTAAAGTTAAGTTTCCAAGGCTAATACTGGCGTGGAAAAGTTCGTTTTGCTCCATAGGGTAGAAAGTAATTTCAAAATTCGAACACGACGGAGGTCTACATATTTAATACAAAATATTTCCAACCTCTTTGTATGATACCTTCACAAAATGAAGAAAAATTGTTCGCTTCAAGGAGGTTGCTTTCTTAGCTTAAAGAAACAATAAATATTATATTAAAATAATTTAGACATTTTGTATATTTACGTAAAATGTAAATCAAAATGTACAATTTATTTCTCTTTGCAGTGTTTTGAATTTTTAGAACCATTTACACGAAAAAGGTTTGGATGAGTAAAGAAGAATATTACCTATGCGAGTTGTATCAAGCCTAATAGAAGAAAAAAAATTGCTTAAAAAAAACTTTAACTACGTAATTTTGTTGTAAATATATAATGTTCAAAATTAATTAAATGTGTACCTACATGTAAGTGATTATAATGTAACTTTAGGACCAGTAAAGTTGCATAAATGCCAAGCAGGTTTTTCTACTCGAGAAAATAGGCGAACAAAAAAATTTCCTCGCTACGTTAAGATGAATTTTTTTGTATTGCACTCGGCTGTAAAGTTATTTTATCTCGTGTCTTCTTGAATCCATCGCTACGCTCAGGATTCTACACTAGAACCACCGCTGCGCTCGTGGTTCAAACCTAGAATCCTTCGCTTGCTCTGGATTCAACTGTCAGACGCTTGACGGTAAAATACAACTTTCCAGCCTAGTATAATAAATAACTATTGTTTTTTCCTGTAGCTAATCGTTTTGACTGATGTTAGTTGTCGTTAAATTACTTATAATATTTAGTTATTATTTCGTCTATTATTTAGCTAATTATAATTGTAAATAGTACGGCTACAGTAAATTCCGACTCCGATTTAAAAAAAATAAAAACCGAAAGGCGATCGAGTTAAAACGCAGTCATCATATATGTAGCTATTTACTCGTCTTTCACCTTTAACTGCGCAATAAACATTACGCACGTTTTTGGGTGATTATTATTTTCGTCAATTATGTTGATTGTTGACCAGAATGACCTCAGAAATAAGCGTACCTTTAAAAACGGGTAGCAGTTACGTAGAACCTACCGTAGAATGCCGTAGACCCGTATGACGTAGACCCGTATGACGTCGTATAAATGTCGCGAATTCTTCAAATTACAAGCTCCAGTTAGGGAGCTTACGATGTTAATAAAAAAACGTAATTAATATACCTTTAACTGACTGCCCAGAAGGAGAGCTGTTGTTTTGGGTGTGTGTATGTTGGTATATTTTATACTAGTAACACTAGGGGAGTGATTTGCCCGTCTCAATACTCGGTTTCATAGAAAATATATAAGTATATATATAGTATCCGGATATAATTAAACTAAAATATACCAAATGCTTTCATCCTAATTAGAATCAGTAGATAGATAATATTACCAGCCTTAGGGGTTGTAAGTACCCTTCGAAGCAGTATCAGGCTATAAAGAAACCAGGTTATACTATTATTAGATACGTTTTCTGTTGCTTAACTGTTCATTTTAGGGTAGGCTCCCTATTGATTATTGATTAGCAATAATAGATAATAAAAATGATATAAAATCAAAATTTCCGCCTTTTCTTCCTTCATACCATCAATCGATATCCTGCGCAGTGCACCACTGCGCAATTTTACATAAAACCAACCTGTCTAAACCATTTTCAAGCCTATTCCAATATTAGCTAAGCTGTATTTAGAATAGGGATGGTAAAAAATTAAGACCAGATGACAGCCTAGAAACGTAACAGTGTGCATGTGATTTCTATTGTGAACGCGGAAATACTTTAAAAAACAAGAAACCAGTGAAAAAATCCAATTCAAATCAGTTCAATGATAAAATTCAAAATATATGTAAATGATTTTGAAATTAATGTAAAAATAAAGTGTCGTTAATAAAGCACTAATTGAATAATAATACAAACCGTTTAGAAAGTGCGTACAGTGTGGTACAACGTTTTATGGTAGTGAGTACAAATAAGTAAGAAATGTAGGCAACAAACCTCTATTAAGAAATTCTTTTCATTCTGTAATAGTTGCGAACGAGTAGAGTACAAGGTACCGGCATGGTTGCCACTTAAAATCTTATTTGGAATGCGTGCGCTGTTTTAATATTTTTAGAGTAAAATATTTTATTTTTTACGCGAAAGTAGTCTATGAATGAGGGTGCCAGTTTAATGTCAGGGAAACTCGTAGGCCTATATTTTATCGAAATATACGAAGTTGCTTTTTATTATTATTTTCACATTTATCCTCATATAGAACATACACCATTATCTATATACTTCATAGACATAGACTTATATTTATTTATATGGAAGACACATAACATCAAGTAAACATTATCTAAACAACAAAAACAAAAGAAAACACTTCAATAATAATAAAAGTAATATAAGTATGATGTGTCCGCCACAAACCGGTCCCAGCTCAGCATACTGCTGGCTGTGAACAGCCAGCGCTGGTCTTCCGCTGGAACCGACGGTCCATCATATTTTTTTTTTTTTTTTTTTCATTTCAAATCATTTATTTCATCTAAAAATAATAGTACATCACAAAAGTTACGGCACTAATCATCAAACTGGGTGAATTTAATCACCCGTGTCTTGATAGATTAGTCATCATTGATAGTGATCCTGCTTAAGTACATGTCAAATTAACATTAATTAGTACAATACAATGTCAATCATTACAAATTCAAATATTACAAATTATTATTATTCAAGATTTATCATTTTATTTTAAGATTACGAAAAAGTCAATAGAATAAAATTAAAATTAATTACATTTGATGTCAAATTTAATATGGAAACAAACAGAAGTAAGGTAATTCAATTGAGTTGGATTAGGATAAGTAATTCTAAATTGAATTGAGTTGTATCATTAAATTGGATCAAATAAAATATGAATCAAATATTATATAACAATGACGTTTAAACAAAACAAACAAATGAAATATTTTAGGTTAGTCGTTTAAAGTATACATCATCAGCATCATTTTATATTACAATTTTAATTAAAAATAAAATAAAAAATATCGTTAATTTTAAAACAGTCAGCAAATTAGAAAATATTTCAGCCCGTGAAAATGTTTGTAGGGTGGAGAAAAATAGAGGAATATAGAGGAAAGTTTCTAATGTATGGTATCTAAAAGTTCCTCGGTTTCTTTATAAGTAAGGTTTTTAAGCCATAACTCGAGGGCCCTTTTACAGTCGGCCACAGACATTTTGTATATACCAAGAGATTTATTAGCTTTATTATAAAGAAGAGAACTTGTTGCGCCAAAGTGACGAGATGCCAGAGCCAGCCTAAATCGTTCAGTTGGATAAACTAAGTGGTTTCTGCGCACGTTTTTAGGATTGTACGGCAGCAAAGAGTGTTTCCTAATGAGTACCTGCAGAACGTAAAGTTGTCGGACAGTGAGCACAGAGGAGTCAGAATAGAGTTGCGTAGTCGAGTATCTACTAGGTTTCCCGTGCATGACTTTAAGGACTGCTCTCTGTGCCCTCTCCAACGGCAACATGTTTGTCACGTGTGTACCTCCCCATGCCGTGACACAGTATGATATTGTCGACTGTGCTAGCGCAAAGTACACCGTTTTTAATAACTCAGGAGATGCGACCGGCCTCAGCTTCTTAAAAATAAACATTAACTTTCTGACGCGAGGGATTAGACCTTGGAGGTGATATTTCCAGCTAAGAGTACAGTCAATGTTTACACCTAAATACTTTACATATGTTCTGCGTGATATCTCCAGACACGAACAAGTCGCTTGTGATTGGTCGCAGTTATGAGCTTTGATCTGGAGAGTATCTGCAGGAGGTTGCACATTCATATTAGGTGAGAACGCAATGTACTGCGTCTTGTCCACATTTAGAGTCAAAAAGTTATCGAGCAGCCACGCCATTATAGTTCTGAGAGCGTTTTCGGCATACATGCGGGTTGTCTCCCAGTTACTGCCATGTACTATCAGTACTGTGTCATCTGCATAAACCAAAATTTTACAGTTTGGGAGTGCTAGTTTGCAGAGGTTGTTTATGTAAAACGTAAAAAAGGTGGGGCCGACGACACTGCCCTGAGGCACACCAAAAGATATAGGTAGTCTAGAGCTAATATAGGTGCTAATTTTTACCATTTGTTCTCTTCCGGTCAGATAATCTTCAAACATATCAAGAACTGTACCACGGATCCCACCCTTTTCCATTTTTTGAAGTAGAAGAGGAATAGATATCGTATCAAATGCTTTTGACAGATCGAGGAAAATGCACACTACATTTCTCTTGAATCCAAATGTCGGACAACAGAGTCTGTAAGTTCAAGGACTGCATCTTCAGTACATTTTCCTTTTCTGAAACCGTATTGATTGTCTGCTATTAGTCTGTTTGTTTCTAGGTAATTAACTAGTCTTCTATTTAGGATTTTTTCAAAAAACTTAGAGAGGCTAGAGAGCACTGAGATTGGCCTGTAATTGTTTACATTTGATTTATCTCCAGACTTAAAAATAGGATGGACAAGAGCAGTTTTTAATGCCTTTGGAAAAGTCCCCGTAGAGATACAAAGGTTGAAAACATGTACCAAGGGAGGTGTAAGATATTTTCGCCCATATTTTAGTACTTTAGTTGGGATGTTGTCCCATCCAGTAGCGCAGACATTCCGTAGCCCCGCAATTAGACAATCAATTTCCTTGTGATCAGTCGGCATCATCACCATAGAAGTACCACTGTTGTTAGCGATATCCTTGGTTGCCATAGAGGAACAGCTGTTATAGTTTTTACATGCTATGATCTTATTTGCCAGTTCTTTACCAATATTTGCAAAATGAGAATTCACATGGTTTATGGATGTCAGGGGATCACTGTCTAAATTTAGCAAGTCAACTGAAGAGGAAGACTTTGGTTTTAGATTTGCTATATTTTTGACAGCTCGCCATGTTGCCTTGGGATTTTGTTTGGCATTTTGTAACTCAGAGCGCTCATAATTGCTTTTTAACTTACGTAATAAATTAGTACAAAAATTACATATACGGTTCATCATATTCAAACAGAACAATAAAATAATTGGAATTTAAAACAACATACATAGGTAGATATTTTCGGGTCTAAAGTAATATTTTTTGGACTTATTATTTTATGTTGCACTTATTTTATAATTGACCTTGTATATTTAGTGCATATTAAATCTTTTTGATGATCAAATAAAACAACGATGATCTCTATTTTCGTATCCAATTGGTTTTTATGTTTATTCCAAGAATTCTATGTATTTTATAGTATGTTTACTAAAAGTGTCAGTAGTTAAACAACATTTACAAAGTTAATTTAATATCACATTAATATAGTAGATTGATAAATTAAGTAGTTTCGCTGGTCACCTATACAACACAAAATTAATTAACCAATAAGGTTACTGACAGAAGAGATTTAATTAATTAATAATAAATTTATTTATTATAATAAAATGTTATTTTGGTTAGGATCGCTGACATCTTAGCATACTAACACGCTATCGCTAAAATAAGTCTGTTCCAGATAATTATTTTATAGAAAACTGTAAATATGTACACAATTAAAAAGAAACCTAATTACAATACAGTTGTAATTAATAAAAAAAGAAAGAATTAATTAACTGTGTATCTGTGTTTTTACTTTGAGTAAGAATTTCGCCCCATCCCCCCCCCCTGATTTATTTTTGTTAGGGGGGGGAGTGGTTTTGAACCCCTAGGTACGCCCATGAAACATGAAGTATGACTAACTCTGAACTAAAATACTTTTTCACACCACCTGCCCAATAATGTTCCTTTTTACATCATGTATAGAGGGTCCAAAGTACTACATTTACGCCCTAATGGGATTATAATAAATCACACTGATATAATGTGAATTGAATTTAGAATCTAAGCCTATTAGATTGTCAGAGTCCAATCAGAGATGAATACTTCTACCATACCGGCCCATAACAAAAAGAAATCACTCGAAAATTTTACTGGCAACTGAGAATAGAACATAAAAAAGAAATAAAACAGGCACGAATACTGCAACCAAAGAGAATGAAATATGCTGAAGTGCAACTGAAACATCTGTTGATGTTTTTATATTTTTAACTTTAGCTTTAGCTTGACCACCGACCCCTCTTGTTTTGAACGACGTTTACGGTCTACGATTGAACGCGCTTGTCTAGAAAAACTCTTGCAACATTTTACTTGCGATTGTGACGTCCTGATACATAATGTAGGTTTAATAATGTCAATCAAAGAAAATCCCTTCAGGTAGCGTATGCAGCAAGTTTTGAAGTTCGTACGTTAAAAATAACAAAGCGCTCTGTGTTGTTAAATAATGTAGATTCAAAACCATTTCTTTCTATTATCACGCAGTAGGTGTGAATGGTAGAGTGTGTACCCACGGGGATAAAGGTGTTTTTGTCTTGGGCGACCTTGAATCCCTCGTTACACTTCGGATTCTAGTCTTAAATCCCTCGCTTCGCTCGTGATTTAACTCTTTACCATCTTCGCTACGCTCGGGATTCAATATGTCACCCGTGACATAAAACACTACTTTATCCCCTTGGTGCATAAACTATTTCCAATTGATCCAAAAATACTACGGCCTAAACGAGCTAAATACTAGGCATTCCACTAAGAATAACTGAGCTTAAACTAAAAATAAAATAATTATCTAAAAATAATAGGGCTTAGAACTAAAAAGTGAGCAAAAGACTACGTATATTTAAGCTAAAAATAATTAAGCTAATATAGTTGGGTCTAGATGCTTGAACGATAATAAGTAAGAAAATATGAATCTATTGTTTCTAAAATATTTGGGCCTAATAGATAAATAATAATAATAAAATCAAAATTGAAAAAATAAAACGATTAATTAACTAAGCGTAAATTAGTTTTTTTTTGGTCTAACAAGTATAAGTTTAGAAAATTCAAAAACCCCCCGGCAAAATAAATGGCTGAACCGATTTTGATGAATCATAGATAAGAACACTCTCAATAAACTCTTTCAAACAAAAAAAAACTAGATCAAAATCGGTCCATCCGTTTGAGAGCTACGATGCTACAGACACACAGATACGAGTACATACCTCAAACTTATAGCACCCCTCTTTTTGGGTCGGCGGATAAAAAAGAGACATACCATTCAATAAACTAGAATGAATCGATTATTCATGCTATTGACTGCTATCCAATGCACTTGTAAGACATCTTATGCAAGTACATATAAGTATACCACTTCTCAGTTTCCACGTATGTTAGGAGGCCTACCACTAATAACTTCGAATTTTCTTTTTTGGGCTGACTTTTCTTAGATTTCTTCGTATCTGAAGGTTCTGGAGTATATAAAAAGAGAGAAAAAGAGAAAATTTTTGTTCTGTTGGATAATGATCCCATAACATAACAAGCAACTTAACATGTACTTACACTACGAAAATTTTTATACAGGTATAACAAATGACTAAGTAGTTATAAAAGTAATTAAGTAAAGTTTTTACAAGAATATATATATATATATAAACATTTACTCGTAAATTCATTAAATGAGCCTTAAAACAATTATGAGTGATGTTGCAGTTGTACATACGGTTTGGCGACGGTTATCGCTTACCATCAGGCGAGCCGTCTGCCTTTTTGCTTCACCTATTTTATATAAAAAAAATTATACATTGTTTTATAGCTTACTACTATTAAGGACATTTAAATAACCCCATATTCACTTTGATTTCAAAGTAGATATGTCATTACGAAAATCGCCCTCTTACGCAGTCTGGTGCTTGTTTTTATTTTAGTCTGGGTGTGTAAAAAATAGTAAAATGATATGTACTCAAAAAGCTATAGGTAGGTACGTATTTAGTTAATCTGGATGAATAATGGAAATAAGTACTATGTTGATCTAATGATACAATTTGAAAAATTAAAACAAACTTGCCGTGATTCAAGCTATTCTTGTTTCCAATGACATAAAAAATAATCTTCAATATCGGATAATATAATGCTTACCTAGCCGTAGAAGTCACTTTTCTTCTTTTAATTGGATTAAAGCCCAGTACTTATATGATTCTCTTAAACTCAATGATGTGCTTATTTAACATTTTTGACCTCATGTTCACAGAACATCAGTGGATGTACAATTAAAGACAGCTCAAAATTGTCACACATCTGACGGGACTTGAACCCGTATATACCAATGAGTGGCTTTATAAGTTTGGCCAAGGAGGTGTCACATGAGACGCTCGAACCTTCCGAACAGTTTTTGCTTAAACCAATCAAGCGTTGATGGCGCCACCTGTGTAATACACGCTTCAGCGTGTGATTCAGCCGGACCCTTTACACCTTTACATTACAGGTTGCCTAAACTGACGAGAGGTATAGCATGTCTGGTAGCACGTCTGTAAATATTCGATATTTTTGGAGGGGTATGCGGGTTCAAGTTCCTTTAGATGTGTGAAATTTTTGAGTTTGTAGATATACATAAGTGTGGAAAATGAGAGATGAAAAGTCAGTCCAAAAATATCGACCTTTTTCCGAATCTTTAAATATATATTTTTTTACCCTAAACAAGTGGTAGACCCCCTAGAATTCACAATATCCCACTCTATTTATTATCGTAAAGACGGCGTCATCGTAAACTCTACTAGTAATAGAGATCAGAGACGTTTTAAATTGAATTTTATTGTTTAACTTCTCTATTAACTTTATGTTCTAAAGAATTAAATAAACGTTTCCAATTCTTTTATTTCGTTTCGTTTATTGAAGCGTAGTGTATATTTTTCTTTATTGGCGTGACAATCGGAAATAATTTTCCAATATTGATTTTTGTATTTGTATCTACAGTTAGGTATTATTAATACCTACTGTTTAGTATGCTGTGTCATTACTAAAATATTACTTAGGTAGGTTGTTTTTATCCGGTTGCTAATAAGGTGGGGAATGTTTTTGGGTAAGTATAATATACATATTTCATATCACATAAAACATTTTTTTGTTCTATGAATTCATAAAAAACAGCAAATTCATACATTTCTTGGCTAGTCAATTTAATTAATTTAAAATTAGTTTTTTTTTGTAAGGTTCCGCTTTATAAATTCATAAAACACGTTTATAGATAGATATACTTCATAATATACACACCATAAAATTAAAATTAAAGAAAATGAAGTAGGTAGTTAAAAAAGTAGTAAAGCAACTGGCCGCCTTATCGTTAATAGCGATCTCTTCCAAGCAACCTCAGGATGGAGGACCGGGTTTTTTTTTCTGTTGCTTAACTAGCTCGACAGGTTTTTTGTCGTCGTTATATTCGTTATTATGTACGAACTCTAGTTTTGTTGAATTTTTGAAATATTATATATTATTATACCATATACGCAAATATAGTATATATGTATACTTATATGTATATGTTTCATTTATAAATTTATAATAGTATATCTACGCGTATGCCACTGACTGTAACACTTTTCAAAAACTAATAAATATTTATTTATTTACACGATAATCTAATAAAAAAATCAATTCATCGCCTCTCCAAAAATAAACAGAAATGAAAATGTCTGAACCAAAATATGTTCTTGCATATCAAAAGTTTCGTAATTAAAAATAACTATACAGCGCTCGAAAATACCACGTCATTAGTCGACTGAAGAGAATATTTCGGTAAGTTTAGAAATAGCTTAGTTGTAGTTCGATTTGATAATGGAAACGTAAACTTTTGGTGCCTACTACAAGTTATATTACTTGCGTAGTAATTGTTAGGGCCCGTCCACACGGTGAATTGCGGAACGGCAGTGCGGCGCGATTCATCGCAGCAGCCAGCGTAGCGTAGATTTAGAATCTGACTAGGCTCACAGTGCGCAGCTAATCTCTTTCGCGTATCACAAAATTTTAATCATTCTAAATTACTAAGTAGAGATATTAGAAAAGTGAGAGATAGCATTGTTTATTTAAATATGAGGAATATAAATGAAAAATAATCTATTCTGATATAATTTATATTGGCAACGGAGTAGTGAAAAAATATTATTTTCTAACTCCTCAGCTGAGTTAAAAGAAATTGAAGAAAAAATAAAACTTTTTTTTTCAATATTTCTCCTATCTAAATAAAGAAATATGTCTCTCACATTTCTAATATCCCCATTCAGTGGTTATATTGTTTAAATTGTGAAGTGTAAGTAGGATAGCTGCGTGCTTCATACATTATGGCTTGGTAAATCGCTACGCGCTTGCTTTTTATGACTTTGAAACGCCAGCAACACGTTGCCATCGCAACACATCGTACAGCCAAGCCCTTATTCACTCGTATGCCATCTCTATTGAAAAGTGGTTTTTTGTAAGATAATGCAGTACATTCAGCGGTTCTGGCATAACTGGCATAGGCATTTTAAGAGTTTTTAATATCCACACTTTTTACCCCGATACCTAGCAAATGCACGTCTTGAAAGCACGTTGTCATGTCGCATGACTTTAGCGTTTTGGAATTTCCTCTATGAATAGGACTCCCTTTATCAATATCACTGACTATCTGAGTCCAAACGGGCCTCGGTTGTCCTTATAAATAGATGTGTAAAAAAAAGTAATCAACTGTTGTGTTGCTGTTCATACCTTCTAAGATTTACCTGTTATTGATTTAACAACATTTTCAACATCTAGAGTTAATCTTTAGTTACGTAGATTTAAGCAGATCCTCTTATTTCTAGGTACAGCATGGCGTGTGATGACTTTAACCATTATAAAACCGGCGCTTAGTCCCCGCTTCTGGCTTATCAGAGCTTACAATGCGCAGGTACCTTAGAACTAGTGGTTAAATGCATGTTATGCGCATGGTTTTATGCTATTTTAGATATTTGTCTTTAAACTATTATATACCAACTCTACCCATGTCAACCTGCACGCACTATAGTTTTTATATTTCATACACAATCCAGCCACAAGACTCGATGAAAACCGCAACGTAAACAATATTAGGTAACGTAGGACGTAGTTGGACCAAGAAACACACAAAATCCACTCGACTAATCTTAAAATATTTAGGCATATTACTTGAATAGCGTTTTATGCCAAAAAAGTTTCCTACTTAATTTATCTAAATTATAATTACTTAGTGTTGATTATTAACTTAGGTAAGTACCTTATTTTATCTTTAGGAAATGTATAAAAACGGATGACATACAGCCGTAGACGGCACAAAAATACCCCATTGTCGATATTTATAATAAATTCACTTTTAAAAGAAAAATCCTCTGAGTACCGCTCCGTGATACCGTACCTCTCGTGTGACTGTGAATTGGTCGCCGGGTGAGTTAGGCGATTTGGTGGGAGGTGAGGAGTGTCTGTTCTGTAGTACTTCTATTCTATATGTTATGTGCTTACGAAAAGCGAAAATCAGCGGATTAAAAAAACTCCATTTCGAAGTTGACCATACTGCTCTTGATTTAAAAAACTGATTGTATTGTAATGTTATGTATTGCGCTCTCACGTAGCTGACGTAGCCGCTTGCCACATTCCATCGTGTGCCCGGATCTTAAAATTACTTTCCATTACTTTATTCTCCTATCATATTGTCACTAGTACCATTAATGGCACTAAGGATACAAAGTTGTGTCAATGGTACAAATCAATGGTAATGATGGTACTACTGATCCTAAATAATTGTCACTAGTACCATTAATGGTACTAAGGATAGGTACAACGTTGTGTCAATTGTACCATCAATGATACAAATCAATGGTACTACTGACAATAAGGCATAATTTTCCTAACTAATATTATAAAAGTGGAAATAACTTTGTTTGTCAGTCTGTTTGTTTCCTTTTCACTGCTAAACGGCTGAACCAATCGTTCTGACTGAAATGGGATATGAAAAGTTTTTTTTCGGTATTTTTAATAATTTTAGGGTTCCGTACCTCAAAAAGAAATCGGAACCCTTATAGGATCACCTTGTTGTCCGTCTGTCCGTCTGCCTGTCAGTCCGTCTGTCCGGGTGTCAAGACCTGTATCTCGGGAACGCATCGTGTTGAAATTAAAACCATATACGCAGATTCATAGTCTCTTGCTGCAGAAAGAAAGAATACATTTCTCAGTTTTCGTAAAAAAAGTTACAGCCGAATATGTCGTAAAAAACGCACATTTCGACACTCACAAGGGAATCAAAACCTATGGGGTACTTCCCGTTGACCTAGAACTATGAAATTTGGCAAGAAGCAATGTGTTATAGTACACATATAGGGAAAAATCCAAAAACTGGACATTTTTAATTTAATCCAAAAAAAATAGGGTCTTAAAGCAAGGAAGGTTTTCAAAATTTTAAAGTGCTTTAACCGTATCATGTAGGGTATTATATGAAAAAGCTTAATTAGTACAACCTATAACCAGTTTTAAAATATTTTTCGATTTATGAAGGAAAATATAAATAATATATAATTTACCCCTTTTATCTACTAGTTTGTACGGAACCTCGGTGGGCGAGTCTGACTCGCTCTTGTACGGTTTTTTAATTGGTAAACTGGGTCATCTAAAATAACTAATTTCAATATTTTTTATTCTGTTCAGTAGTTATTTATAAATTATTTTTTTAAAGAAAAGGTCGTGATGACGTCGCAAATCCGTCTGAATATAACAATACCATGATTACCTACTAAAAAACCGGACAAGTGCGAGTCAGACTCGCCCACTGAGGTTCCGTACAAACTAGTAGATAAAAGAGGTAAATTATATATTTTCCTTCTTATACCGAAATATATACATCGTATAAATA
Organism: Lycia hirtaria; assembly: GCA_947563715.1. Taxonomy (NCBI): domain Eukaryota; kingdom Metazoa; phylum Arthropoda; class Insecta; order Lepidoptera; family Geometridae; genus Lycia; species Lycia hirtaria. The sequence continues at coordinate 39,735,857 of OX387377.1, read as the reverse complement.
TTTAAAAACCTGTTTTGACCACATGATACGGTTAATTCACTTTAAAATTTGGACCCTCATTCCTTGCATAAAGACACTATTTTTTTGTGATTAAATTAAAAATGTCCGGTTTTCGGACTTTTTCCTATATGTGTACTATAACACAATGCTTCTTGCCAAATTTCATAGTTCTAGGTTAACGGGAAGTAAACCCCATAGGTTTTGATTCCCTTGTGAGTGTCGAAATGTGCTTTTTTTACGACATATTCGGCTGTAACTTTTTCTTACGAAAACTGAGAAATTTGATTTTTAAATTCTGCAGCTGTGAAATGAAATGAAAACTGAGATTTTTTTTCTTTCTGCAGCAAGATACTATGGATCTGCGTATATGGTTTTAATTTCAACACTATACCTTCACGCGTTCCCGAGATAAAGGTTTTGACACCCGGACGGACGGACAGACGGACAACAAAGTGATCCGTTCCGTTTCGTTTTTTCTTTTGAGGTACGGAACCCTAAAAAATTGTACTAACATTGACAGTGACATTTTTAATTGGTTTTATGCTTTGCGATATTATGAAATATACATATTTAGTGTAACTTTTCTAAAATTCTTGTTGGTACCTACAGATAAAAAGACGGTTCTGTGACGTCATTTAAAGGTCGACTAAAGGTCAAATATTTCCGTAAAAATACGCACCATATCATCATTTTAAGAGCCCAAAGTAAATAAATATGGTTTAGAGACATATAATCTCGAAATGGTTTTGGAATCATCATATTTTAAATTTTTCTTTACATACCCCATTGGCATAGAGATTCTTACTCATACTCATATTCTTTAAGACTTGGAGACGGGCCATAGGTTATATTTTATCATCATTGCTATCACCGTTTTTCACAACTACGCGAGTGACACCACGGGTGCAACCAGTACTTCAATATCTTATTATGCTCGCCAATTCTTCCTAGACCATTACACAAACACGTGTTTTCAAATATATACATATTTACGTTTATTTTTCCTTGACTGATACCCTGATAGTAACTATTTACTTATCACATGTAAATCTGTCTCCTTTTATCTTGCACATCAAATTAGCACGTGTTCGATTCACGTACGATTTTCGTCACTTTCCTGTAAATCTTGTTCAGCTTGTCGTTGGTGGGCGGAATCAGTACCTATATGTGCTTGTTCCACTTACGTCGCCGATATGCCGATCACGAACAGGCTCGGGTACATCAGCGGGTAGAAAGGATACACGCCATACTCCTTTAGATACAAGAACCGTGTGAATTTATTTTGGATTTTCTCCAACATCAAAAAATATTTCTCTTCATGAGAATTCCATATTATGGCGCTAATATCGAGCCGGCTGCGCAAGAGTGCATTAAATAACGTTCTTATCACTCCAGTATTCTTGAATGATTTGCATTGACGTAATATAAAACCTAAGTTCCTGAATGCCTTTCTACAAATGTCGATAATGTGCTTACGAAACATCAACTCGGGTACCATTTGCACTCCTAAGTCTTGTACACACGTGACGCGCTACATAACGCACCGTCCACCATAAATTAATTTCATGGGATTTTGAAATAAGTTAACAAGGAAAAATATTACGTATTGGGTAACTACGTAGATAACTATAATCAGTAGGTATATAAAAAATAGTCCAGTTATTATACAGGACGCCATTAGTTATTCCTTCCTACACCTGGCTTCGGCAACCACGTGCAATTGATTTATACAAACTTAGTTATTACTTTGAGTTTAATTGAATATTATGGGATTTAAGAAAGCCGTAGTTAAAAAACAAATGTAAGTAAATAAATATTTATAAATTGTTCACTGAATCCTTCGTTTCTCGTTTTTATATTATATTGTACGTTGAAATCTAATTTACAAAAGTGCAGCCCGGATGAATAATTTTTAACGGCGCCTATAATGCAATGTTTACAGACTTCCAAAAATATTTAAAGTAAGTAAAGTAGAGTTTTGAAGTATCATCCTCTCGTTTATAGACGCATACTTACGTAGTGAGTGAGTGAGTGTGCTGTCATGTTCATGACATCACTGACTGAAAAAAAAACTTCAATTACTTCGTTATTAAAACCTCGACAAAAAACCGGCTGAACCGATTTTGATGAAACGTAGCTAAGAACAGTCACAATAATCTGTCATTAATCTATAATTCAATAAAACATTAATCATTTAAATTTCATTTCAATTTTTTTTTTTCATTTTCTTAACCATTAATCTATTATTTTTTGTTTTTTCAAACAAAAAATAATAGATTAAAATCGGTCCATACATTTGAGAGCTACGATGCCACAGACATATACACTGATTTATAGATAAACTTATACAAAAAGACACAGAACACACGTCAAACTTATAAAACCCCTCTTTTTGGGTCGGGGTTAAATAAAATAGTCTAAAAATCCTAGTGCACATGCATGTACCAAAATATGTTTAGCGTGAATATGAACCGATTTGTATATTTGCAGGTCGGCCGGCGGCAGTCACGTGGGCATCGAAGAGAGCGACGGCAGCGACGTCGAGCGTCACAAGCGCTCTCACCACCTCCGGGTTCCTACTCCGGCATTCGTGGGGCAGTAAGTAGCTTTTTCATTGTGTTCGCCACCAATTTTGGATGCTAAATTGTCGATTGCCGATGTCCGATTGGGATCAAATTTGTTAAACATAAATATCTTTGGTGACACTATGATAATATGGTATCATGGAACTGTTGTGATGATGGAGCCGGAAGACGGCCATAGGTTTAGTTAAGAAGTTTTTATGTACATCTTCCGGCTCCATCGAGTTTGGGCTCATTTATTTTGTCTTGGTGAGTACTTTGGTGCTACATGATATCCTGGGTCTGATGATGGAGTCGAAAGGTGGCCATAGGAACTTCTGAACTAAACAAGATAAACCTATCGAATTTGGGCTCGATTGATTTCAAAAAATTAACATTTATTTTTACAATTAATTTATCTATTCGTTACAAGATAAAGAAAATACATAATTATGTACAGTATAAACATATCGGACATACATATGTTTATCAGAAAAAAACTGGTGGTTTTCCTTCGAGATAAAAATATCTAAACTGTCTGTGGGCCAGACGGTAATGTTATAATGAATGCATTATACCCATTCGTTTTGAAATGCAGAAGATTAAAATCATAATCATTTTATGATTTTAATCTTCTGCATTTCTGCATTTCTGCTTATTCTAAAAACAAGTGAAAGTCATTCAATGATGTCAGGCTTTAAAAAAACATTAAAATACAGTATGTCCTGAAAAAATAGGTGTTTAGCAACTAAGTATTATAATAAATCAGTCAAGTACGAATTTGTTTCGTATACCAAAGTATCCGTGCCTCCTCCTCATATTCACTCCTTATTCAAGTTCATAAACCAGAAAAATATGGATCTAACGAAAACATATTTCATTCACACATTTCAACAACTCCGTAGTTGAAACTAATTGGAATCTATGAGCGAGTATTGATTTCAACTACAAAATTTCGAAAAAAAAATTTTTGATGCATGAATTTGAGTAGGCGGAAGTAGAGTAAAGCAAGATAATGCCTTTTGCCAAATTTATTTATTCTAGGTTGGTAGGAATAAAAGATATCTAACTAAAAAGTACATCTGACACTCTAAAGAAAATTAGTCAAGTTACATTATACTTATTATAAAATAGATATACTTGCTTATTTAGATTTGGGATAGTTGCGGTGACTATAGATGAACAATTAAATGTTTTTCTTACTTACAATATACATACGTAGATACATCTCAAAATATTACACTCTGTTTGGGCACACGTGAAAAAGAATGTGAACGTGACTTATGAAGTGTCTGCTGGCGCTAACAGTTTAACATTAACATGTTATTATTTCACATCTGTCCAAATAATCACACAAATAACTAAGAAATGTATTTGCTAATGCCTCATATCAAAATGCAAATAAAAAGATATTGCAGCACGATAACGTATGAAAGACTTCAGTCCTCATCTATTCTCAGTGCATAAACATGTTTCTGAATTATTTTACAGTTTCAATTAATTAATCATGTTTCTAATAAAAAAAGATAACAAATTCGAAATATCAAATTACGTAAGAACGTGACATAGCGAACAATGGAGGGGAAAGAACAGGAGCAAATAATGGGTAGCGCGAAGGAGCAAATGCCGAGTCAACCGAAGCAGAAAATTTTGACAATCGTGAAGGAAGAAATTCCTGTTAGCGCGAAAGAGTATTTTCATGGTAGTAAGCAGGAACACATTTCTGTTAATGCAAAGGAGCAGATTCCAGATAGCACAAAAAAACACATTTCTGGTAGCGCAAAGGATCAAAGCCTGATCAATGCAAAAAAACAAAGTCCCTGCAACGCAAATGATCCAATCCCGATTAATGCAAATAAGCTAATTCCGAGTAGCGCGAGAGATCATTCTTCGAGCAGTAAGAAGGAACAAATTCCCATTAATACAAAGGATCCAATTCCAAATAGTTCAAAAGAACTCATTTTGGGTAGTGCGAAGGATCAAATTTTGGCTAGTAAGAAGGCGCAAATATCGTTTAATGCTAAAGAGCAAAATCCGGGTAGCACGAAGGAGAAGATTCCAGGCAAGAAGGAGCAAATATCGGATAGGCTGGAGCAACAAATTCCGGATAGCTTGAAAGAGCAAGTACCGGGAAGCACAAAGTTATTAAGGTGGTCGATTCGAAGGGACAGCCTTCCGTTAGTCAGCATCAGGAATGCCTTGTTAAAAAGGAGGAACCTTTCTCCGGATAACTTAATATGGCGACGAAGGTAAGTATTTACTTTTTTATTTATTCGAACAAACTTCTATGGTACACTAAACTAAATTTGACAGGGATTAAACTCGCGTCTACTTTGTATTACTAGTTAGGTACTACACAGTTACAGCCTTACCGAAAAACGTTACTTAACTTTAACCATCGTCTTAAATTCTCTGTCTTCTTTCCGCAAGTGTCATTACGTGTCAGCGAGAAGTACACAAAATACGTTAATCACTGCTTAAAGTTAAGGAACGTTTTTCGGTAAGGCCGTATGTGTTTTAGTCCTGTCAAAATTACTTTAGCTTTATTAAGCGTGTAACAGAGAATTAGCCTTCTTATGCTTCACATCTTATAATTCGATTTAAAGATGAGCTCAAAGCGGGCAGCTAACCCTGAGTGTAGGTTTTGCCTCTAAGAGGATGAAACACCCATTCATGTCCTCTGCGAGTGTGTGGCGCTCCACCACCAGAGGAGCCAGCTCCTGGGAGGACCTATCCTCTACCCTGAGGATGTGAAGGCCTCCGCCCCAAGGTCCCCAGTGAGATTTATGTCACATCTGGGATTGGGAGAGGTGCTGTAACCCTTAGGAGGGAAGTTACAATAGATCCGCGAGGGTCGCAGTGACAGGGAGGCTCATGGCCTCCCACCCTACCTCGAATAATAATAATAAATAAAGCGGGCAGCTATCTTTCTCGCGAATCGCAACATTTTTAAACTTTCTCCTTCTTTTTTAAGTCAGTTAAAAATGTATAATATGATTTAGTTTTTTTGTTGAATTGAGAATATGCATAGTCAGTGAGGATATGCATAGGCGTTTCGTCAGCTTCGTGACAAAGCCTACACTCCCTCGACTCGCTCAGTCCTATAGTGGGCATGTGCTTATTAAGACAAAAATGTCCAGTTAGGGCCAGAGCCCTAACCACCAACCAAAAACCAGAACCAAAGTGCGCATATTGTTATCCCAGTTCTATAATTAGATCTGCTTACAAGTATTTTAATGTGAAGTGTTAGTTAGATTCGTATTATATCTACGAATTAATGTAATTGACTGCATTTTGCAGTTGTATAAGATTCTTGTTTTCGACAATAAATAAATAAGTTTTTATATGTTTATTTTTATTTTGAAGGTTAAACCAAATTGTTATCAGTTCGGTGGGTATTACATCTACTATTTTATTCTGGCATGAACTGCGCAGATATTGTAAAACAGAGGTGTTTGATAAATTTTAAAACACAATTTGCTGTTATCGGACCATTCCGGTATACGAAGAAGGAAAACGTTTATACGTTATACGTTATTTTCGCGTTTAGACGGGGAAATAACTAAAATATTATGTCGAAATGTCATAATGTCGATTTACGATAATTATAAATTTTCAATTTGTAGAAAAACCAGATGTTTCATTCATTTTGGTGAAGTGACATGTACGAATATAGCTATTTTATAAACCATTCAATTCAACTGTTTGTTTTTTTGTATGTTTGTTCAGCGATTACTGCGCTAATTATGATTTGATTTTGATGATTCTTTTTTGTTTGGTAGATCATACTTCTTAGGTGGTTTCTTATAACAAAATAACTGGAAAAATATGTCATCCTAGTAAATGAATTGCGTATTTTGCAGTCGGTTTTTTCAGTTTTTTTATTTAGATTATAATTATTTGCAATTTCAGCATTGTGACCAGAGTGAAATGTAATATTTGTATTACAATAGAGTTCCCTTAAAGTTTTCAACAACGGTGACTTTTACTGGACACATTGTGTAGTTAATTACAAGAATGGCAACCTTGTTGGCTTCCACCCCGCGGTTGTACCCGCGTAGTGATGAACAATGGTAATGGTGATCATGAAATGTAGGCCGTCTCCAGGTTTTCAGAGTTCTTCCTAGCAAATTTCATAACAAACTGTTCAGCCGTATGACAAACAAAAAAAGAAATAGAGTGACAGAGTAACTGGATATTTTTTCTCCCATGCCCCAATGTACGATTTTCCATGGATGAGATAGAAACGAAATTTTTCAAAAATACCCAGTTCCATTGAAATTGTATATTGATAGTAGAGATGGTTTGTATAATACTGAGTTATATACTTATATTTATTAGATATATACTTCATTTAAATTTAAGCATCCAAAGTCTTTGTAAATCGTGTACATTTACTATTTTTAATGACCTGTTGGTTCCACGTGTTACTTTCTACTTTACCTTTAATTTTCTATTTATGTGTCATTTGGCGTGTGACATTCCGCGTGATAAAAATAATGTCATTAAGTGTCTAAACATGTTCTTCCATTGTTTTTATTACTACGTAATTATTGCAACCATAAAATTTTCTGCCATCTATAAGACGTATTTCCTGGCTTGTATATATTCATATAGCGTTTTTTTCATTCGTTCAAGGCCTTCACGCGAATTTAGCTCGAACGTTGACATCGATAGAGCATCTCATTGAACGGGATTAAATTAGAAATAATCATCGAGGTAAAATCACAGAGTCACGATATTTAAGTATTTACTTCAGTCTACGTTCTTGATACGCAGTGTACATGAATAGAACGTCCTGGCGCATCCCGGTCTTCTCGATTTCATGAGAACTGCATACCTAGGCGGAATTTTAAAAGCTAGAAAAGCAAGTTTAGTTCTCTAAGTACATCGTCATTTACTATCAGGCGAGTACGTAAAAATATAAAATAGTTGTAGTTGGTGGTCAAAAATAGATCTATCAATTTAATGTAAAAAAATAAGATGATCGGAAATCAGAAATTTGACTCACAGCATTTCTGGCGTGCAATATTTAGCTATGTAAATTTTTTGTATTGTTAATAATCCTATTTACATTTACATAATTATTTTAATATACCTACTTACTAAGAAAATAAAACTATAATACATTTACAATTACATTTATATCTTAAAATTAATTATCTACACTTACATATTTTTAATAGGATCATTTTTAACAAAAAATGTAATATAGAGAAATAAATTAGTGTAATATAAGATTAATTGTAGTTATGAGCATTATCAGATGATATATGAGATAATTGGACTGTTTAAGGTGTAGAACTTGTCATTTAAAATTATTTTTTAATCATCGAAATATTCCTTAATGCTATAGAATACTTTTTGTAACAACCAGGTTTTTAATCTACTCTTAAAATGTGATACTCTCTCCAGTGACTTCAACTCCAGCGGTAGATGATTATATATTTTTATCGCACTATAGTACCTATGAACCTCTTGAAAACACTGCATGATCGAGCAACGTTATACCTAGGTAAAGATTTCCTCGGTATTTTTTATTTGGTAAATTGTGTCACTTCAAAGAACTAATTTTATTGTTTTTATTTTATTCTGTCCAGTAGACATTTTTTAAAGATAAAATCGTGATGACGTCACAAATTCGTTTGAATAGGATAAGTCATCATTATCTACAAAAAAAAAATATTGTGGCTTATAATTAATGGCTAAGGCTAAATACTCATAATAACTGTGTCTTTCTTAACCAACACTTTTTTATACATAAACCTTGCATAAACCACATAATGCGAGGCTCTATCACATGGGGCAGTCTAGACTTTGGCCCAAAAATTCAACAAGACAATCCCCTGCCGCCCATCTCCACTTTACACGATCCACAAAGCGGATGGATTGATTCCATTCCATGATATACATTAATTAAAACCAAAGGAATATTGTTCAAACACTTGACCTGTAATGTTGGAATACACAAAAATGTTCTATTATTCATAGTGAAACTGTAGACCTAAAACTAACAGTCATTATGTAAATTATGCCAATTTCAAGTCTCGCGACCAGACTTGTGCACTTATCTAATTGACCTCTCGCGGCCCTGTCGACATTTTCGCACAATACCTTCAGCCAAATCATAATTCATTGAACTATTTTGATTGGCCTTGTGGCTCAGTTGGCAGTATGTCTGCTTGCCGAGCTGCAGCTCGTGGGTTCGTTCCCCACCCAGGGCAAACATTTGTGTGATGAGCATGGTTGTTTGTTCTGTGACTGGGTGTTTCTATGTATCATATGTATATATATACAAAAAAAAATGGTTGTCTATAAAGTGGGTTTACAGACGATAATTTTACGTGATAACGATGCGTCACAAGCGTTCACACTTAGGCCGATCATGCCTCTCTATCGCTTGTACCGCGCTCTCGCTTGCAAGCTCGGCTCAGGCGGAACGTGAAAATGAGTCATGCTTTTTCGTGCGTGCAGCCGGCGTTCATCGATTTATAAGACGTTATCACGTCAATAAGTATTTATGTATTCTATGAGCCATCTAGTTCCATAGTACAAGCTTTGTTTAGTTTGGGCTAGATGGTGTTGTGTGAAAATATTTATTTATTTTGATGAGCTGAGTTTGATATTCTCCGTATAAACGAACAGGTAATTTCGATCGAATTTTACTCAAATTATACGTACTTAGTACTTAATTAGTAACTAAGTTCAAATGGGCTTAGGCTGGTTTTTAGTATCTCCCACAGAATCGACGTAGAGTCGTAGACTGTAGAAGACTTAATACTTTTAATCTGGGGTTACTTTTAACCGTCAACTCATTTAATGTAATTCGATGTCTACGATGAAGCACGTATTCTTTTAACATAATATATTTGCGAGTTTTTTACTCTTCCACGCTGTATCTGTTGAATGGATTTAAATGAAATTTGAAATGGAAATAAGTTTTACCCTGAAATAACGCTTTGCTACTTTATATCTTGGAAAAAATAAACAAATCCTGTGAGACCGGATGAAACTGCGCAACTATAGTGAGTAATAAATAATCTAAATTTTCGCAATTCAATGACAAAAGTGTAATCAAAGCACTTCATTCTTATAAACAGTGCATCTGCATATGGTTTTATATGAAATTATAACCAAGTTTCGTGCTTTGGAAATTTATAGATGCATTGGTCCAGCCTTAGAATATAGAAAAATACAGAAGGCGCGTCCAGATGCAGTTACAAAATCCGTGCTGTGTCCAAAAACAAAAGAATCGTCCCGCACCCTTCTCACCTCTCACCCGCATAATGTTGCTAGTGTAGGCATTATTTACCCGTTGCTGTGGTAAAACGTGGAGATAAAAATATATTAAAATAAAATATTTACTTTCTTAAACGGATATCATTATTTTTATAACTGTTCTCTTGACTTACTATTCGGATTAATCGGTCAAATAAATTATTTTGTGTTTGTATCTTATTACGTTAGCTTATAAGGTTAGGCATTATTTTAACCTGTCACAGCTAAGTAGGTTTGGGGGGTTCTACCCCCCCCCCCGAAATCCTGGCCATTATCAAAAATCCTTCCAGGCTTCAATCATTTTACTAAAAAAAAGTTTCGCGCTCTATTCGCTCGCGCATGGTTGTTTCATATTGATCTAAATTTGTATTGATCATTAAAGTGCTGTGAACTTTCTAATACGAGCAAATAAATAAAGCAATAAATAGCCACTAACCAAATTTTTTGGGTTCACTAATACGAAAAACAAAGCATAACGAGCGCGAAAATTGTAGTAGTGTTTTTATAGTATATTACTATAAAAACACTACACTACTACACACTTCATACAATTTTCGCGAATAAACCATAAGCTATGCCCAAGTCCATTGCTGAAACCCCCCCTGAAATGAATTCCTGGCTACGGCCCTGGTAGGCTTTATAAGTTAACGGTTATAGACTACCACCACAAAAAAAAAAAAAATATCTGAGGAAAATTTTTGCACTAAATCCATTTAAATCGCAAAATCAATCAATATGTTCACAATATCAAACAAGTAGTTCTATTCTAAGTCCATATAAGGTGAACTGCAATTATGAAACGCTACCCTGAACGCTACTCGACATGCACTTGGCCAATTAATTTTTAATCGGATAAAAATATATTTAAATACCTACTCATTTAATTTACAAACTACTAACTAAAAAAATCGGTAGCAAGTAAAAGTAAGGAAAATCAAAACGTTGATATTGGCAACACCAACAAAATGGACGATTCTTTCTCTACGATGATCAAAGACCGAACAATTTATTAAATAAATACGTAAGATAATGTCAATTGTGCTACTTACACGTGAAATGTTATCCCATCGTGTTTTTTTTTCACCCCAGCAGTATTTTTACACGTAGGAACGACACATGACGGCATATTTGAATTAAATTTAACACCAACAAAGCTTGCCACTCGTTAAGACGTTCATAGAGCAACTGATCGCGCGCGCTTCAAACTACTCTATATATGAGTAGTTTTTGTCGCTTCAGTTCTAAGCATGTTCACGGTTTCTGTATTTTTCTATATTCTAAGGGTCCAGCAATATATGCCGATGATGAAGACTCGGCGTCACGTTTAATCTGGTATTACAATCAATGGTCATCACATCCATTCTGGCGCATGTCCAAGAGTTTCTAAGAATGACGTCACCGGTCCTGGTTGACGCGCATGACACTCCTTCGAATCTCTGCCAAAAATTACAGACGCCTGCGTCAGATTGTTTTCTATGGTTGTTTTGAAGCTATTACGTATTGGCACAGAATCTATGTTCAAGAGACACGTTCTTGTGACAAAATTCTGACCTTATGGAGGGAAAGTTAACAGATATCTTACAAAGATCGTGACGTGCGGAAAGCAATCAAAGATAAACCGCTGAAAACCGAAAGTACTTAGTCAGATATTTTACAAGATCGTAAGATGTCTTCGGATAAATTTGATTATAAAAATCTATGTACCAGCTGTGTTTTTTTATGACAGACGTCTTTTATTGATCGACCAATTCAAACAAGCGAGTATCTGAAAAAAAAACTGTCTATGTGGATATCTGTCGTCCGCAGGACATGTTGGGTTTGATTGTTGTTAGTTTATTTTTTTACGCAAGATAGATCTACGATTGACCACCAACCCGCCTGATGTTATGCAATAGTATTATGGGAACAAAATGTAAGTATTTATCTACTTTCCACTTTGCGAGTAAATTTTGGTTGAACACCGTCTCTCACACATACAATAAGTCGCAAATCAGATACTTATGTAATACTAATAAATAGTCGTTTATTTATTTCCCGTGTTATTTGTCTTTACATTATATTCCAAGTTATTTTTCTGGAATAGGTCAAACAAAAACAAAAGATTTCAACGTTTACTTCACAAAAATTGGGTTTACGTGGTCGAACTGATGTTAGAATACTTAGTTTTTAATAGTGTAACCTACTCCACAAACAGCCTAACTGGCATAAACAACTTACCTACTGTTATATCGTGTTTTTAAATCTCTCAACTGTATTGCGATTTAACTAAACCCAAATTAATTAAATCTATTTTGTGTTTTTGCTAATTCCTCTACTTTGCTCAAAATCCTTGGGTCCGTTCTGGGAATGAAATCCAATAAACTCCAGGTTATTGAAACAACTTCTTCGCAATTAGAGATCACATTTTTGTTACATGAAAAAAAAAATGTATAGAAAGATCCTCCTAAGAATAATCAACAGAATTTTGATTAAGTTTGCTTATATTATATGGGCCTTATCGAAAAACGTTACTTAACTTTAACCAACGTCTTAAGTGCAGTCCTGGATTTGTCAATAGGCCGTATAGGCCGCGGCCTAGGGGCGGTATCGTCCTAGGGGCGGCAGATTTCAGAGGACGCCCGATATAGGTCTCATCCTGGTAGTCGATGAGGGGGCCGATCGCGTTATTTTGAACATCTATTAGTTCAGTTGCGGTTCAGCTACGCTTGTAGTCGAGTTACGGTTCAACTTTGGTAATATTTGGTATTGCGCTAAAGTTAAAACGCCAACCAAAGGTGGCTAGTGTTCCATTCCACAAAATATTTTTATATCATTACGTGTCAGCCAGAAGTTGACAAAATATGTTAAGCATTGCTTAGAGTTAAGTAACGTTTTCGGTAAGGCAGTAAATCTCCAGAGTTAGGAGTTTCGAAAGAAGGCAGGCTATCTCTAATAGCATTTAGCCTCATACAGATAAGCTAGCAGTAGGTAAATAATCGGAACTACTGAAGACGTTAATTGATTGCTCTGTAGAGGTGAATAGGTGGTGATTATTGGTGTAGTAACTACAAAGAGAATGTTATATGTATAAAGTAGATGTTTTAGGGTTCTGTAGCTCAAAAGGAAAAAACGGAACCCTCCTTCATAGGATCACTTTGTTGTCCGTTTGTCCGCCTGTCAAGACCTTATATCTCGGGAACGCGGGAAGGTAACGAGTTGAAATTAAAATAAAATATTTATTAAAAAATATATATTTAAAAACAAGCTTTTATTTAAATGCACTAAAACGAAGAAAATAAATTTTGAATGCAATCAAACCCACCATTTTATTAAATTATAAAATTTATATTGATATAAATAAAAGCTTGTCGCGAGATTTCAAACACCGATTTCGATACCTATCTACTAAGTAATATTTAATTCCAACAAAAGACTTAGACGCGTTCTTATCATTTACTTAGAATTAAAGTTAGTTTGTTCTTTGAAATAATAAAAACCGGACAAGGCGAGTCAGACTCGCCCACCGAGGGTTCCGTACAAACTAGTAGATAAAAAGAGGAAATTATATTTTTTTTTTGTATTTTCCTTCATTAATCGAAAAATATACATCGTAAAAATATTTCAAAACCTGTTTTAGCTTGTGGTAATTTCTTTCATATGATACGTTTAAAGTACTTTAAAATTTGGACCTTCTTTCCTTGCTTAAATACCCTATTTTTTGTGATTAAATTAAAAATGACCAGTTTTTGGATTTTTTCCTATATGTGTACTATAACACAATGCTTCTTGCCAAATTTTATAGTTCTAAGTCAACGGGAAGTACCCCATAGGTTTTGATTCCCTTGTGAGTGTCGAAATGTGCGTTTTTTCGACTTATTCGGCTGTAACTTTTTTTACGAAAACTGAGATTTTTTTTCTTTCTGCAGCAAGATACAATGGATCTACGTATATGGTTTTAATTTTAACTCGATACCTTCACGCGTTCCCGAGATAAAGGTCTTGACACCCGGACAGACGGACAGACAGACGGGCAACAAAGTGATCCTATATGGGTTCCGTTTTTTCTTTTGAGGTATGGAACCCTAAAAAAAATATGTTTGTGTTCTCGCGACAAGCTTTTATTTATATCAATATAAATATAATTTAAAAAATTGTGCGTTTGATTGAATTCAAAATTTATTTTCTTCGTTTTAGTGCATTTAAATAAAAGCTTGTTACAAAAAAAAAAAACTAGGCTAAAAAGAGTGCTTGTCAAGACTATTCAAACGAGTCCAAACTCGACGGTTTTATCTCGTTCAGTTTAGGACTTCCTATGGCCACCTTCCGACACCATCTTGAGACCCTGGATATCACGTAACACAAGAGTGCTTGTCAAGACTATTCAAACGAGTCCAAACTCGACGGTTTTATCTTGTTTAGCTTAGGAGTTCCTATGGCCACCTTCCAACGCCATCTTGAGACCAGCTTCATGGTTAGGAACCATATTATTGCATTGTCACCGAAGTTACGTAAGTAAACCAAATTTCAACCTAATCTAACGACAGGAAGTGGTTCTAATTTAACTCGCAAGATTTGTCCCATACATACTAACAGGGCAAGTTAAATAAAAGCTTTTAAAAATATACGTATATCTGTAGTCCATTGCAGCTAAAGAAAAAAATAAAAAGATCTAATTCTCGGCTATCGTGAAAAAAGTGACATATATATATGTCGTATATATATGCCGTATATATGTCGCAAAAAACCGCATATTTAGACACTCAATAAGGAATCAAAACCTATAAGCTACTTCCCGTTGACCTTAGAACTATGAAATTTGGCAAGAAGCATTGTCTTAGGAAAAAATTGTATATTTGTTGTGTTTAATTTAATCACAAAAAATAAGGTCTTTAGGCAAGGAATGAGGGTCCAAATTTTAAAGTGAGTTAACCGTGTCATGTGGGGTGTTATACGAAAGAGCTTAATTGCCACACGTTAAAATTGGTTTTTAATTATTTCTATTAAGTAATTTTCAAATTATGACCAAAAATGTAAAATAAAAAATAATTTCCCCCTTTTATCAATGACTAGCTTCGCCCGGTACTTCTTTTATCTAATTTAAACGGAACCCTTGGTGAGCGAGTCTTACTTTCACTTGTCCTGGGTTTTTTTAAATAAGAAATCATTTGATAAAGACCGAAAAACATGGACATTATTTTGACTGGTGTATCACTTGCAGGCAACCCTGTATCTTAGAGAATAAGAGCATTTTAGATGCTATTTTGACAAAAACGTAATACGAAATCAAATGTAGTTAGTTTACCCGAAATCAAAAATATTTGATTAAAATTTGTTCATAATTACGAGTATATCTAATATGTGTTATATATATATAGCAATATTTATAACCGTTGATCAATGACCTTTGAAAGTTTCGCGTCCCTTGAATTAGAGAAAGATTGCCCAAATCTTTAAGAATTCCGGAAGGAAAGGTACGGAATACAGGAAATTCTGAGCCTAAATAGTCTATTTTTGGGACTACATACACTCATTGTCAAGATTTTCCTGAAAAACATTTTTCCGTAAACACACACCATAAAACTTGTTTGCCCAATATTCATCAGTCTTCCTCGAAAAGTATCGCAAGATCACTAATTTTGGTGATGAGCCATCATGACAATGTTCGAGCACTTTGATGTGAGAGTCTGCAACATTTCGTACATTTTGGTGCGTCAGCTTCCGTAAACAGTGAAGAAGCACTCAAACCTGTTCACGTTTTATAAACTAATCTCATATTTTAAGCTGTAAAACGAAATCGTTTGTTATGATATGAATTTAGCAAGGCAGATTAATTTCTAAAAACAAAAGCTCAAAAAATGAACAAATAAAAAAATTGTCTGTAAAGTCGGTTTACGGACGATAGTTTCACGTGACAACGTCATAACAAAACATTGATGAAATTATGATGATGTAACGGGACAATAAGCGTAACGGGACAATGAGTCATACTTTTTCGGGCGTGTAGCCAGCGTTCATCGATTTATTAGACGTTGTCACGTAAAAAGTTCTTCTACGTACTTACTCATAGAAAAATTTGAACACGTAAACCATATTATCAGGCGAGTTGGTGGTTTAACGTAGATTTATTTCATATATAAATAATTGTAAGTATGTAAAAACCGTATCAATCAATATTCGCAATTTTATTTTAAAAATACTACCAATACAATTACAATTTTGTTATAATAAATAATCGGTTCTACTGAACCGATTTTCATTAAATTTCGGTGGGCGAATCTAAAGTGCTTGCTTTTATCCTTTCAAACAAAAAAATAATAATTTTAAATTGGGTGTAGGTAAATGACTGAGTTATGCGATAACATAAAAAATTAATAACCTCCTTCTTTTTGAAGTCCGTGAAAAACGTCGAACGTGCCCTTATTTTCAAGGTATCACGTACCTACACTTTTTAATGCATTATTAAAATCTGCGTGGTCTCTGCAAGTTGACGATGACAAACTATTATATTTTTCTTCAGAATTTCAAGTTCAAATTCAAAATGATTTATTTGCTAAGACATTGGTACAATAAATAGGTCTTAGATAATAATATATTTAGTAAGTATCTCTATATCTAACTAACCCCTTTTAGGCGTGCTAATTTACTAATATAAAAAAAAAATATATAGACACTTAAACACACTTAGAAACTTATGTTATTTGCCTATAATCAGTTTATACCTACCAAATTTCATTATGATTCGTTCAGTCGAATAATTCTATAATTAATATACTTAAAGTATTTAAAAAAACTGAAAAACCGACTCCAATATGCCCAATTTTGTTTTAAAAACCAAACTACTTAACCGATTTTACTGAAACATCTATGGGACCAATCTGAAAGTAAATATTTTCAAATAAAAAAATATGTTTTGAAATCGGTTTATAAATGAGAGAGTTATGTGGTAACAAACGTAAAAGAAAAAAAAAATACAGGTGAATTGTTAACTTTCTTCTTTTTAAAGTCGGTAAAAAATGTAAAAGTTTTATTTAGATAGCCACTTACTTAAACTGGCGATGGAGTAGTGTAATAACATAATTTTCTTACTCCTCAGCCAATTTCAAAGATTTCATGAGAAAAACTATTTGTTTTAAATATTTCTACTATCTAAATAACCAAATTCATTTCTTAATTTTCTAAATCCCTAACCAATGATTTATACATTTAAAAATTTTGTGATGCGTGAGAGAAATAGCTGCGCGCGTTGAGCCCGTTCTTAAACTACACTGTATATTTTATTATCGTTCCTTTAAGGATAGCGAGCGAAACCATGGCACACCGCTAGCACTAACGGTGATACAGGAACCATATTTTGGTTGCGGTTGCTACGGAGATTCCTTTTTCAAATTTCCTTGATATTGATCTCATTCTACCCTCACATTTGTAAGACCATTTGGGGTTTTCCCTATTTCGTAATAAAGAATGGCTATTAGGGTGAGTCTCTTGAGTAAGGGCTAATGTCACGCTATTATAAAATTCAGATATTTTAGTTCCACTTGTTATTGTAATTACAAACAAGTGGAATAATCTTATTGTAATAAATTAAATCTATCTATAAAATTGAGAATATTTAAGTTTTTTTAATCAAGGTCGTTTTGTTTTAAAAATTTGTTGCAATATTTAGAAACAGTAACATAAATAAAGAGAAAATAACAATTTTAGGTAAACTTGAATGAGGTACGTATCCTACTTTTTGAAAGAATAATTATTTAAGTAGTTTTTGTTGTTGTTGTAAATACATACTTAAACTATTATTTTAAAGGGACATGACACCCAGCCACCCACCCACATTACATATTATAACAACCATCCATGCTCTTCACGTATACAATAGGCCTGGGCAGGAATCGTACAAAGAAACTGCAAAGAAATTCGCGCCCCATTTACAATAAACCGGATGTCTTTTTTTTTTAAACTGTCCAAAAATGGTTTTACCAGAAATCGATATTTTTTTAATTTGATTTTCATTCAGTGCACCCCGTTTTCGTTTCGTGACAAGCGTAGTAGTGAAATATGAGTGGGTGGACGGACGGACCGTCGCGACTCGCGACCGTGTGCCGATCGCCGCCACCACTCTGCTACCGCCCCGGTCCGGTCGCTCGCCGCTAAGCGGATTTCAGTTTGCAAACAGCCGTTCTAGGTTGCGCATGGCTGTGTTTCGGAACACACCAGTTTGGCGGTGGCACATTTGACACTGATTTGACAGTAAGAACAAATGTCATATCATTTTAGTCTTGGACATGGACGTTTGTCGTCGGTCTGTTTTCAATTTTATCTCCGAAAAAATCGCTTCGAAATGAAATAAAAACAATTTAAACTGTGGTAAAACTTCGTATTTTGTAGAATATCTACATCAGTACCGAAAGCAGTGATTTACTCGTTTAATTTTCCTATGCGTTGATCAATGTTTACGTGTTGCGAAATACCTGTTCCTATCGTAGAAGATCAGACTATTTTCGCGTTAAAAATGTGTGCAGACTGCTTTTAAAGTGAACAATTGCCTTAGTAAAACGAATCGGACGATTCGTGAGGTCTGTGACCTTATTATTCGCTTTGGAACTGTGGATATCAGGCATGGCCTTCTAGATGAATGAGACTTATCCTGACGGAATTATGTTGTGTTTCGTTCAAGGATTTGGAGAAGGAGAACACGGTTATAGTAAAAAAACTGAATTCGATGTTCTCGAGCCCAGTTTGAAAGATAAGAAGCGTCCTAAACGAGTGTCGCTGCAGCTGGACGATAATTTTGAAGTTGTGCCTTCGGATTCTAAAGTTAAAAAGTCCCAAGGTCTCGTCACTGGGAAGAGTTTGAAGCTGACATCAGGAGCCAAGCTGCCCGAAGTAAAACGCAGTCTTAGTGATCGGTTCTCAGTCATCACAGACCCAGGCAGTAAAAGGCCTACAAAAGGACTTTTGACCATTCGGAAAACTTGGTAATTATTTTATCTATAATTCAGTATAAATTTCTGGATAAATATTAAATTTAGTATAAGGTTTTTTATTTATTAATAGGGGATGTCACAATAGATCTGAAAAGGTCGCAGTGACCAGCCAGGGCTGCCAGAGCCCATTTGGCCCCCTAATGATCGAATAAATATAAAAAAGGTTTTTTTATTAGATAATTAGCTGGACATTGTAGTATTATCTGCTGCCTTACAGGGGCTCTTAATTTTCTGTTATAAAACAGTATATTTGGAGCTTTGTTATAAAAATACTTATTTATATGATGTAAAAACTTTTGCATTCTTAGTAATAAATTAAAAGTATCTATATTCTTTTAACTTGATAATTAAATAGTTAAATATGTTTTAGGATCAACAACAGAATATTTGAAATATGCTCTGTCAATTATGTCTCCTATAAATTGGTAAAAACAACAATGCTTCATTCCCATTAAGTAATGCAGAGTTTGAAGTGCCAATTTTGAACTAATGTCTAAGTTTCTTTATTTGTCTGATAATGTAAAGAAAACAGTAGATTCATGAAAGCTTTTAATTTAAAAATTATAAGCTCTCACTGCTTGCCAGTGTAATTGTTGTTTATATTACAGTACAAAACAAGGCACGATTCTAATGTTATAAAAGCTAAAGTAAGTCTGTAATTTTCTATTATTTAATACATTTAAACGAGCAATTCTTGTTATATACTATATGTAATCTGAATCTCAGAAACAGCTCCAACGATTTTAATGAAATTTGGTTTGTAGGTAGATTAGGGGATGATAAACCGATCTTGCTATGTTTAATTTTCAGTGAACCTGCGTTTGCTCGTTCATATTTTCAGTCATAAAAAATCCGAGTGGAGCTCTGTCGCCCAAGTACTATTCCTTTAAAGATACATGAAAGTTCCTTGACAATTGATTTTCATATGGTATGGAGTAGATATTTATATTGATTGAACATGTTTCTGATATAACTCCACCCTCATTACAATGTCACTTCTGTAATAAATTATTGTGTTTTTGTGAGCTCAGTAAAACTGTGTAACTTTGAATTGGTGGATATCTTAGGTGGGATAAAAAGAAAAACATAGAATATGCCTGCTGCTTCTCTTCCCGGGCATACTGTAAAAGTCAGTTAAGGGACTTTAGGGAAATTGTTGTTGATGTGGACAATAGGCTGACCAGCCAACATTACATCTTACCCTCCAATATTTCCTAAACTTCTAATACCCTCTTCCTCTCATCTAATCCATGAACAAATGTGGTGTCAAATGGCCTTGTGGTTTTTGATGCTCTGCCTACGCCGTAAAGGAAAATAAACGTAATTGTACGTATGTAAAATGCTATTTAAAAAAAATAACATACAAAATAATATCATCAGTCATATTATGTGTGTCATGTCATGATGTATTTTACATATTTTATTTGAGGTGATGGTTCTAATTAGAAGTGGGGTTCATCAGACCTGTACAAATGGCATGCAGGGGGAGGGTGGGTAATTTACATTTTCCCATAATGTTCTAGCCAGACTAGTGTGTTGCCAGCATAGTTGTTTTTTCTCATTGCATTTTAAAGGTTTTTTTATCAAGTTGACTTCATTGTAATTAAACCAGGTTTTAATTTATGTTGTGAGAAATATTCATTGTTATAATTATTTATGTATTATTGACTGGCCTTGTGGCTCAGTTGGTAGTGTGTTTTTGTCTACCTGCTGAACTGAAAGGTCGTGGGTTCGATCCCCACCCAGGACAAACATTTGTGTGATGAGCATGGATGTTTGTTCTGTGTCTGGGTATTTCTATGTATCATATGTATATATTTACAAAAAAAAAGTATATATGTATTCTATCAGCCATCTAGTTCCATAGTACAAGCTTTGCTTAGTTTGGGCTAGATGGTGTTGTGTGAAATGTCCACAAATATTTATTTATTTATTTTTATATTTATATTTATTTCTATTTAATTTATTTATATTAAAACTTGCTACAGTTTCCTTACTACTGCAGGAGTTTTGATAAAATATAACGAAGAACCTAGTATGAAACCTCCTATTAAATAAATATCTATCAGGGTTTGCCTGTTGTGTGATGAATAACGCAGGTGTTAAATATTAACGATAATCTATCTATATGATAAGATTAAGCAGTTCTGTTTGAAAAGATATGCCAACACAATAAAAATATTATAGTATCTACTTACTGCAGGAAATATCTAAGTACTTACTCATGTTGTATGTACATCTGTATATACCTATAATTTAAAAACCAATGCAATGGAATAACTTCTCTCATTAACACCAAATTTTTTAATCCCAACATGAGAAGCACATATTTCCAGAATAAGTATTTAGTATAGTATTAATAATTATCATTCAAGAAATTCTGTGATGAGAAGAGGCTTTTTTACTGACTTCAAAAAAGGTGGTTAACAATTTGGCTGTAATTTTAGGGTCCCGTACCTCAAAAGGAAAAAACGGAACCCTTATAGGATCACTTTGTTGTCCGTCTGTCCGGGTGTCAAGACCTTCATCTCGGGAATGCGTGAAGGTATTGAGTTGAAATTAAAACCATCTAAGCAAATCCATAGTATCATGATGCAGAAAGAAAAATAAAATTTCTCAGTTTTCGTAAAAAGTTATAGCCGAATATGTCGTAAAAAACGCACATTTCGACACTCACAAGGGAATCAAAACCTATGGGGTACTTCCCGTTGACCTAGAACTATGAAATTTGGCAAGAAGCATTGTGTTAGAGTACACATATAGGAAAAAATCCGAAAACTGGTCATTTTTAATTGAATCACATAAAAATAGTGTCTCTATGCAAGGAATGAGGGCCCAAATTTTAAAGTGAATTAACCGTATCATGTGAGGTATCATATGAAAGAGACTCATTAGCATAAGCTAAAACAGGTTTTTAAATATTTTTACGATGTATATTTTTCGGTTTATGAAGGAAAATATAAAAAAAAAATATGATTTCCCCCTTTTATTTAGTTTGTACGGAACCCTCGGTGGGCGAGTCTGACTCGCACTTGTCCGGTTTTTTATTTATGTTTGTTACCGCATAACTCCGTCAATTATAAACCAATTTGAAAAATTTATTTGTTTAAAAGGATATACTTTCAGATTGGGCCCATAGAAATTTTATTAAAATTAGCTTAGTAGTAAATTGGTATACTAGTTTGGATTATAAAACAAAATTGCTCGTTTTGAAGTCAGATTTTCAGTTTTTCTTAACTATAATTATTAACTATAATTAATCATAGAAACCAGCCAGAAATTTTTTTTTCAGTATTACTTATTATAATTATATTTTTTATTATTATTATATTTCTTGTAACATAATCTAGACTGACAGCTATAAAATAACCACTAAAGTTGATTGACTGCTGCCACATGTCTGCGCCCCACTTTTGTCTGTCCTATATGCCTAAAATAACCTGAATTAACAAAATTTAAAATGTACAAATTACAATAACTGCAGTATCTGAAATTGGAATGAAGTGTTTGTTAATTGTGCAATAAACTGTAATGGATTTAAATGAGGTGTGTAAACTAAATTTCTTAGGTATTTATTAGAAAATCTCTGTGCCAAACTTCATAATGATTGGTGCAGCCGCTTAGCCTTGAAGAGGTACAGAGAGGCAGGTGACAAACAGTGTTATTTTCGATTTTACAACTTTCGTTAGGATTGCTATGTTTTCCAGTGTTTTCCTACTTTTTTGGGAGGACCAGCGTCTAATTTCCATCATTGCAATTTACACTATCGTCTAGCCAAATTTCAGCTTAGAACAGTTCAGCCGTTTAGTTAATTCTGATAGATACAATAGCTTTTGCCAGTTTCCTGGGGAACATTATCTTGTTTCCATCTATGCAATATCTTGCAATATTTAAAATTCGACTGAAGAAGTTCTTGGTCAGCAAAGCCTACTACTCACTAAAATAATATTTCGGAGCAAAGTATTACTTGCGTAGTAACAAATGACATAATAGCATGTATATGAGTGAATGAATCATATGTACTTATATTATTGTTATTATTTTTTATCATTTTGTTATTGTATGGTGTTTTTTGACGTGTGACATATTGTAATGATTCACCAATAAAATCTGTATCTGTATCTATATGAGTAGTTTAGCCGTTTTATCGAATTTTTAAGAGGACATACAAACATGACATAAAATCATTATTCTATTATATATATATATATATTATTATATCGTCTATTTTCCCTTAGAGAATATAGGCAAAGCATCATATAGACCATGAGGCCTTTTGACGCCACATTTGATCGTAGTTAGAGGGTTAGGGGGGAGGCAGAGGCAGAGGGTATTAGAGGGTTAGAGTGGATAAGAGGGTAGAATATGTAGAATATAATGTTGGCTTGCAGTGACCGGGGGGGGGGGGGGGGGGCTATCGACTACACAAACGCCATTTTCCCTCTCCTTTAATCTATCTTACATTTACGTATTCTATCAGCTATCTGATTCCCAGAATACAAGCTTTGCTTAGATTTGGGCTAGATGGTGTTGTGGCAAATATCCACGTATATTTATTGAATTTTAATTCTATCTAAGAGTCCTGCGGCTTATCAGTGTTCCCGCATTTCCGGTAGACCGTTGTCTTGTTTCCATCATCGCAGTTTATCTACCGTCTTGCAAAATTTCGTGATTACTAGTCTAGCTAGTCAATCGTTTAACATTAGTGTGAAACTGTGCAGTGTGCACTATGCCTATGTGGCTAGGAACAAGTTAATATGGTGTTCGTTTTGTGTTCATTTACTGTAATTCAAGTAGTGTCGACATGCCTAGGAATGTGTTACAAATAAATGCGTAGTTCCAACCAGTTTTATGCGAATATCTCACGCACTCATTAGCAATTACGCTATAGCCTACAGAAATGGTACAACATGATAGGGGCTATTCATTTATTACGTAACTACTACTACTACGACTATTTATTTTTGCCAGTTTTTGACCCCCCCCCCCTATATAAGAAAAAATAAGAATAGTACGAAGAATGGTAGGTCATACTTCAGAGGTAGTCCCATATAAATTTTATCAAAATCGGTTCAGTACTTTGATTTTTATAACAAAATAACTGGTAAAATACCATCCAATTAAACAAATTGAGTATTTTGACGTCGGGTTTTTCAGTTTTTTAAACTAGTTATTATCGCAGTCGGGCAAAAAATAATTTCCACGAGTGTCGATAGATATTGCATACCAATCTGCCGTGATGATGTCACCTGCACGGATGGTAGAGACGGAAGCGCCTAATTCGTCGTAGGTGGTGACTGTAAGTGTGTAGTGTGGTCGTTAATATTGACATTTAGTATCAACTCCGACTTCTCGAAAATATTCTTGTGTTAAAGGTGCCAGGTTCCTCCCAAAGCTTGACTGTTACTTTTGTATTTTTTCCCGACTGCGTAAGAAGGTTCTGTTTTTGAGTGTATGTATATGTAGATTGTAGGTATGTATGTTTCTATATGAGCGCCTACAGCATAAACGGCTTAACCGATTTTGAAGGGCGAGGTGTCGTTAGATTCGTACTCTCAGAGTGTCATTGGCTATATTTTTGGTGAAAATAATAATAATGTTGACTCGACGATCATTGTCCCGATAGTCGTTTCGGTGAATGGTGTCATAGCGAAGAGCCTCGACCAACATCTCCAGAGGCTCTCGCTCGACGGCTGGGTCAAGGGTCTGATACAGAAGGCAGTCATCCTGGACACGGCACGCATTGTCAGGAGGTTCCTCTCTCTGTAGCCCCTACCACCGGCAGCTTGAGCCCCGCCCCGCTGCCGGCGGCACCCTAGGTTTAAGTTTTTTATAATATTTATATTTTTGTATTTCTATTGTAAAAAACTTAGATTTAAGATGTAAATTAAATAAAGAGTATAATAATACATCTCTCGCAGAAATAAAAAAAAATCCCTTTTTTCGTAATCTGCAACCATAACCAATGATTGTATTAGAATTATTTTAAAGAATGTGCATTTATAATTTTTTACAGCGATTTTCCGCATACTTTCTCTCAAAAAACGTACACTCAACTGCGTCTCAACCATAACAAAATCGTACCTATCTTATATCTTGGTGTTGTACTTTCTAAACACACAGGATGGCATTGTCACTGTACACAAACACAAGTCACGACACGCATCTAACAGCGTTGCCCGACGTGTCGCGACTGAAGACAAGTCGGGTGATTACCTTACTTGAGGCTTGCCACGCAAAGCTTGGGAAACCTACGTATAAACTACTAAATGGTGCTTATTTAATAATATTGTTTAGTAAAATTAGATATTTATCACTGTAAGTTTTTCGAATAAAATAAAATAATACATCATTGCTTTTGCAAGTACAATGTATGACATGTTACGTACTCGGTTTTCACACATTAATTAATAATTAATTAATTAATTATTGGTTAATTTGTAACCAATTCCTAATGCAGTTTATTATAACAAAAATATAGTAACTAAACGAAAATAAAGTGGTCAAGTTATGAAAGATTTGCCTGGTATTCTTATTAAAGCGGTCACCTTGGTGACCTAGATTCTTGAAGAAGTTCACTAATAGTGCTTTGGATGCGGGCTGGCTTTGACGTGTAAGGCAAATAAACATTGCTTGCAGTTTCACACTCATACACAGTGCCGTAAATAGCCTTTTCTGCGCCCTGTGCGAGCTTCTATACCTGCGCCCTTGTTTTTTTTTTTTAGATATTATAGGAATATGATATAGTCCCTGGTCTGGCCATTCTTGCGCCCTCCAGAGTCTACGCCCTGTGCCTGGGCACCGGTGGCACCGCCCTATTTACGGCCGGCACTGCTCATACAGTATATTTATGATAAGTTCGAAGTGGGTTAATACTGTTGATTGTTTACATTCTGTTAAATATCAACTTATATCTAGCAGCTAGTTGATATGCTCTACTTTGAAAATATCAACGACGAATCGTTCAAAAGCTGTATTCAACACGAAAATTTGATTCATGAACTAATATTTGTTATTTAAACTTTTGCTCGCGTCGAATATTATTCACTTAGCGTTGCACTTAGCAAACACTTTGTCAGTAGCTAAGGACCAGCTACTGTCTAAGTTGAAAAGAAGTTTCGTATTTGCTTTACAACTTAAAATGTTACTACCGAAAAGCGTTACTCAAATTTGAGCTATGCCCAACATATTTTGTCGATTTCTCGCTGACACGTAATGACACTTGCGGAAAGAAGACAGAGTTTGAGACGTTGATCAAAGTTAACTAACATTTTTCGATAAAGCCGTTAGGTTAATACATACAGCTTTATTTGTTCGTGATGGAAATGTTTTAATCGCGAGTAATTTGATCGCGTAGTGAACATTCGCACACCAAATGCTCGCTTAAAAATCTTCGCATAACATTT
Organism: Lycia hirtaria; assembly: GCA_947563715.1. NCBI lineage: Eukaryota > Metazoa > Arthropoda > Insecta > Lepidoptera > Geometridae > Lycia > Lycia hirtaria. The sequence goes on along the minus strand of OX387377.1, from coordinate 39,709,652 downwards.
ATAAAGACGTTACATTTTGTATGAGTAAATAAAACAATCACGTAGGTATTATATTTCCCATAGAAGTCTATGCATAGACCCAATAGTGTGGTTGACGCATAATCGGCGAAAATGTGATAGCTGCTGATAGATCGATAGGTTCATCGATTTAGCTTTTTAGTTGTGTCGTACTTGTCCGACTCGTCGTATTTTTCGGTTCGAAATTAATTCATGTTTTGTCTGATATTTTAAATATTGAACGCATTCCTAGTACTTATTTGATTTAATATCATTCTAACAATGCGTCGTCCATCCTCCTTTTCCGTTTTAGGTCGCTGTTTAGTTACATAGTAATTTATTTTAAGAGGAAATACTCGATTCGTTATTCTATACATTAGTTGTCATTTATGAATGTTTTATATCTTGTTTTATAGTACCTATCGGTGTATAAATATCATTTTATTACTTCAACATGTTGAACATTGGCATTATCGTCAAGAGGAGGTTTTATTGTTTGCAGGACACGTCAGATTCCATATTTATGGAAAGAGGAAGGGGGATAGATAAACTCTAGTCAAAAAGTTTTAAAAGTGGTAATTACAATATCTACGAATATAATTTTATAGTTAAAAAAATAACTGAAAAAACCGACTTCAACATTACGCAATTCTTTTACTTGGATGACATTTTTCCAGTTATTTTGTTATAAAAACCAAAGTGTTGAACCGATTTTCATGGTGGTCCCAGATAAATTTTATCAATTTACATGGGACCACCTCTGAACTATTACATACCAAACAAAAAATAATTATCAAAATTAATTCACAGTTGGCGGTAATCGGTAATCATTGTGAGCAAACATACAAAAAAAAACCAGTCGAATTGAGTACTTCTTTTTAGAAGTCGGTTAAAAAAACAAAGCACTTTGAATCATCTCAACATATTGCGAAAACTGATAGTGATAATGATAAATGATAAAGATACCTACGTTACTGTCCAATTTTATCTAAATACAAGTATGAGATAGTGTTCCACCTTAACTATATTTACCCAACTGCGCAAGATGAAGGGTTATGCTTTTTGAGTGTATGTATGTTTCTAAATGAGCCCCTGCAGCCTAAACGGCTTGACTGATTTTGATGTGTGAGGTGTCGTTAAATTCGTCTTCACTCTCTGAGTGTCATAGGCTATATATTTTTGTAATAACAATAAATACAACTCTCTCAAAAAAAAATGCGCTTTTTCGTAATATCCAACGAACATTTTCGTAAAAAAATAAGTGGGTTTACTGGAATTATTCCAAAAAACGTCTACTATTATAACCTTTTAAGCGAATTTGCGCACACTTTCTCACAAAAAACGCACATTTAACAGCCTATAAAGCGTAACGAAATCGTAAGTTGGAATGCAAAAATCGCTTTTCTGTAGTCGGATATTTTGTTTTTCTTTTAAATATACTTAAATATATACTTGTTGCATTGAACTTATATATAAATAAAAAAACTTTCATTTAACTTCCTGAATTGATTTCTTTGTAAAGCAAGTTTAAGTTTAGAAAACTCAAAAACCCCAGGTAAAAAAACGGCTGAACCAATTTTGATGACACATAGCTTAGAACACTCTCGATGAAATCCTCTTTCATAAAAAAAAAACTAGATCAAAATCGGTCCATTCCTTAGAGAGCTACGATGCCACACACATATATATATATATATATATATAGTTCCTGTCACTTAAATAGTTTAAGAAATTGAAAAATCCGACTTCAAAATACGCAATACAATATATACATACGCGACTTGCTGTTCACTTTTCTACAGGCACTTGGATGATATTTTACCAGTCAGTTATTTTGTTATAAAAACCAAAGTACTGCATCGATTTTGATAAAATTTATATGGGACCACCTCTGAAGTATGATCTACCAAATACAAAAATAATCATCAAAATCAATGTACAATTGGCTGAGCAATCGGCGAACAAACATACAAAAAAACATACACACCGAATTGATAACCTCCTTCATTTTGGAAGTCGGTTAAAAATAACGCTGGTTTGTTCGTAAACGCGAACAAACCAGCGTTATTTTTACGTAACGGAAACAATACACATGTTAAAATTATAACATCCCTCTTTTTGGTTTGGGGTTAAAAATAACAATAAAACGTTTCGATATATTTTATTTAGTAGAAAAATAGCAGATTTTACAAATCCCCCATTCGGTTATTAAAAGTGACGTTTAGTTATCGTGAGACATTGTGGGTTTTCTGTCCCCATGTCGTGAAGTATTAACTAAACTAACATATCTCAAAAGGCTATTGCGTAATACTGGGATTTCCAGGATGTGGTACTGAGTCAGCAATTGATATAGTTTGGAAGTTTTTAAATCACGATTGAATCGATTTCTTTTAAGCACACGCGCTCTATCTTAGACATTAGGTAACGGTCGCGAACAGGGCCTATTATGTAGTAGTAGACTAATAATTTGTTAAAATAGTCGCTAAATCGTATCACGAGTGGTGAACGAGTGATAGTTCAAATAGCAGCCTTGAGGCCCAGCCAGGGCGTCGAGGCTGCTATTTCAATTGTTAATCAATCTTCAATTCTATTAAGTATATAAATTGTAAATCTGCTTATGGACAACATTTCCCAGCAATTGAAGATTGATTAACTATTGAAATAGTGGCCTCGACGCTTAGGCGAATTAGTGGTCTCTTGACCACTAATTCAAGCGGTCAACTGCAAGCCTTTCCGAGAACAGAATCTTAACGACATTTAACCGTCTCGGAACGACACGGCGTAGTGCGTCTTATAAAATTATATTTCGTATGTGACTAATATCATCAGTGAATACGATGCCTCCAACCAAGGCCACAGCACTTATCTGTCACATTACGCTAATGAATTAAACATGACCCTACGGCTCTGTCCTCTTTTGATATTGCCGAACTTCTCGAATCGGTCGGGTGGTGTGCATTTTACTGTTCTATATAGGGTTGCCAACATTTGTCGGCTGGATGGGACAAAAATGTTGGCAACCCCGTAAAAAATTTGAATCTAAGATTTTAAAGTATCGATTTGAAATCTTAGATTCAAATTTTTTACGCGGGACGGATAAATCACATACTCTTTTAAAAAAACGCTTCAATGTAATTGAATTGTACCGATAGTAATTGATAATTATGCTGTTAAAAAGTAGTCTCTGAACCCAAACATACAGTTTCAACAAGAAAGAAACAGAGAGATGAAACATAAAACCACTGAAATGTCCAAAATTCGTACGCTACGATTTAGGTTCACATTTCTAATGCGTACTTGCATAAGAGTGAAACTCCTCGCCATCTTCTCTGTTTCCTGAGATATCTCCGAGAATGTTAAAATTTTCAAGGCTGGAGTGAATTTAATTTAATTTTAGTCATTGCTAAAAAGACGTGTGGCACTCGGTGACTGCCGCGGTAAAGCTATTGCATAATAGCTTTACGCGCGGTGTGTTAGGTTATTTTCGTTACAGAATTTCTGGATTCGGTCTCCACGCTCAAGGCCCGCGATAGAAGCTATGCAATAGCTTAAAAGTGAAAGTACTAGTTGCTATTTTAAGTTTAATCGTTCTGTACATTTAATAGTTTGCGAATTTTTTAATAATGATAAATTATGTTACGCTGCGCTTGCGCTTATATGACTTTTTTTTCAAAAATACTAGTCTTGTATTTTATGCAAAAAATAATTGTCGATTAATGCAAAAATAAGAAGGGTCCCATAAAACACGGTACGTTTGGCAACTCTAGTTCCATTCCATCGCGGAGAAATACAAGCACCGCTTTGAGCTTGTATGGAAGTTCAATGTTGGCACGTCGCCAATTCAACATTTGGTCATTGGCTTGCCGGTTATACCTACATGTTCTGATGAATAACGAGTAGGGAATAGGCTAATGGCGGCTTTAGTGATGTTAACTGTGGTGTTCTTTCATCTGTTCGAGTTAGTGTCATAATTAATTATTTACGGCTGATGATTAACATGTTTGATTTGTTTGAGTTGCCTTTTGAAGCGATGATAGGTCAGTTTTGTTATTTTTTTTACATTAAGTAGATTGACCATCAACTCGCCTGATGTGTGGACGAGGACGGAGCTCATAGATCTGGAAGATATTCACTCTACCTTTGAAAATTGCAAGATTGCGTTCAGTAAACAGAGCGCTATCTCTCTCTCTCTCTCACACACACTGATGGAAGTCGTCTTCATATCGCATCTCGTCTCCCTGTTTTAGACCGTACACCACGAAGCTAAATAAAAGCCTGTAATGAAATCTAAGTACCGGTCTACATTCAAGGAAAGAGTTTAACAATCCAGGCCAACGAAACTTTTATAGTTCTGTTTTCCCGTCTCTTAACGTATAACCCGGATACTAGTTCATTCCATCCAAACATCTAATGTTATCCACCAAATATCTGCCTAACTCGAAAGACTGATGTTTAGTTTGGTTTACAATAATAATTCAACCTCAGATTATCATGCTTGTGTTAATGATCTTTCTTTAATAACATTGAGTATGTAAGCAATACCTGTTTAGTGTTATAGAATACTGGTATACGAAAAAATTCCACTGCGCTCTTTGGAAGACGTTGATATTCTGGCGAATCCAGATGATGTTTATGTCAGTAATCATTGCTCGCATTTTTTGACATAGTAGTGTCTCATCGCATTCTTAGCAGGCAATGGTTAGTGATATGGTTGGGGGGATAATCTGGATTGCATAAAATTATTAAGTCCGGCACAGTCAATAGTATGGAAGGAACATGTACTTGTAATCATTTTTTTTTTTATTTTAATATACCTACGATGTTTATGATACATACTGTATGAAACATAATACCACTATAAGATTGAAAAAATACTTACCTACTCAGTCAAGTATTTAACCATAGCATATGACACGCCCCAATTAAAGGGATACACATGTCATGTGTAACTTAATTGTGGTTTAGAAATAAGCACCAATGTACATGTGTGTACGAAAGATTCTCGAGTGGAGACCACGCACCGGCAAGCGCAGCGTAGGAAGACCAGCCACGAGATGGGCAGATGACCTCATGCAAGTGGCGAGAAGACGCTGGATGCAAGCCGCTTCCAATCGGTATTTTTGGAAATCCATGGGGGAGGCCTATGTCCAGCAGTGAACTTCTTATGGCTGAGATAATGATGATGGTACATGTGTGTATTATGCAAAAATAAATATACTAATAACGTTTGACCATGCACTCGATCGATTTATTTATGTAGGCTATTTGTTCTCTATTATTAGAAAAATAGAAGGTACCTACTCGCATACACTCATCACCAGGAAAACATTACTCTTCTTGCGCAGTCGGATAAAACAGGTGTCACAAGCGATACCCCTGGCGCCACACACAGGTGGTGGCCACCAACTGTTATCTTATTATCTTTAAAGGCTAATAATCTGATTAATGAGATTAAATCTGACTAATAATTGTTATCAAAATTGGTTTCATCATAGGTGATAAAGTAGACCAATATCTGACAATAATTCATTTTATCTGATATAAATACGTACATAAAAAGGAATGATTCATAAGGAAACAATAAACGCAGCAATTCAATAATAATAATAATCTAATGCTATTTTAAATCTGATACAAGGATAAGATAGAAATTGTAGATACTTTATTGTGAATCTGTTCGTATGTAAGATATATTATGTACATTGTACTTCGTCGCTGCATTCTTTGAGATTTTATATTCACCAGGTAGTCCACTCTTCAATGTGCTGGGCACCGAACACTTTTTTAGAGCTAAAACCTTTAAAAATACAAAATCTAATAATTTAATAGATATCCGGTGGCGAGTAGCGACATCTGCCGCTTGCGCCGGCCGTCCGTCAATTCTTCATTCGCTTTTCGTGTTCGGGCATCGACACATACATTTTCAAAGTATTTTTATATTTTAAAAAAGTATTTTACCTAATTATAAGTTTTTTGTACTAAGTGTTATCAAAGTGCATTTGGTGTAGGTTTTAAATATAAGGAAGCGTAAAACGCAGGAAGGAAAGTACGGCGATTGGAACGCTGTTTTTTGGAAAATGTGAGTACTTGCTTATAAACCATGTTAATACCACATTTGTCTATTATATTAATGTGCAAATATGTAGATTGACGAAAATAACAATTGGAATTGTTGCATTTAATTATGGTTCACCTACCCACATTTGTGAACATCAATCAAAGATGTTTAGTTTTCACATTGGGTTATTGAATTTAGTGACCTTCATTTTGCAAACTTTTATCGCAAACTTCTGTTGCAAACTTTATTGATAATAGTATGTATGACTATTCGAGAAAAAGTAATTTTTACTTTCGATATTGATCTATTAAGAGTATTAAGAATACCTGCTTATTTTTTGACTCAAATAATCTTTTTCTTCGATGAAAAAGAGAATTTAAACTTTATATTTTTGTTACCTGCATGAGAACTTCAATGCAGTTATAAAATGTATTTAATTATTTTTAAATTTCGAGCTGTGATGCGATTACAGCCTGTTTTAATTTTGAGCTGTGATGCGATTACAGCCTGTTTTAATTTTGAGCCGTGATGCGATTACGGCCTGTTTTAATTTTGCCTGTAGTGAATATAGAGTTGTGATGCGATTACAACCATATAACAATAAAATATATTTTTTAACTGTGACGCGATTACAGTACGCCTAGATATTTAAAGTACTACTAGTACTAGCTTTTTTGAGTGGTGACGCGACCACCATTTTGTCGCCATCTTTCTCATCATTCCTCACAGATTGAGAAATTGAACGATAAATTTCGTCTAATCGAGGAATACAGCTTATCGCTTCGATACCACTAATCCTCACGATAAGGTGGTCTTATTATAAACTCCCATCGGCGATATGATGGTTCCACCCTCACAACCAAATTTAGAAATCGGTGTATCACCGGAAGTTCCGGCTTTGGCCGAGGACATTTTAAAAGCCTTGAGAGGTTTCAAAGGCTAAAGTTAATAACTTCGCACCTAAGATTAGGAACGAGATCTCTGAACTTTGGGGCCAAATCATAACAAATTGCCTCAGCAAGGAGGCTGTACAAAAATTGGTAGAAAATATATTAATATTACTGAAGGCTCATAGAAATGGCTGATATACTATCGGAATCTACTAAAAGTAAAGATTTGCGTTTGGATAAAACGCAGAACTACCTTAGCTTGGGTATCGTGGCAGTTACAATCTTTATATGGATAACGTTTAATGGCAAAATGGAGAATATTACTAAATCAATAAAGCACTGCCAAAATATTTCTAGGAGAAGAAACCTGATAACGCCTGTATAAATATATACATATACTTATATTTTGGTACATACATATGTATACATATATGTATATACCTTTGATAAAAGGGCTCGAGCGAGACGCAGACTCAGATGTGGTGAATCAAGGCTCAGAACATCAAGATTAACAATTATTAACATGTTCCCAAGAACTAAATAAGGTATTTCTTTATAGATGGGTACTGACAAACTAAACGATTTTTAGGTGCGTGGAAGTCAATTAAAAACGCCCCACTATACTTGAATACGTACTTAACAGGATATAAGATATCGTTTATTTACCCTGTTATGCAGAATTAAGAGCCGACATATTCTGTTGAGTCCTAGCATATTAAAAATAATATATATTTTATAATATAATCTTTAAATACCCAAATTATTACAATCTGGAGTTATTATATAATTTCAGGCCAACTTATTTTAAATATTTCTTAGTACAAATAAAGATTTAACGTTTTTTAATGTAATTTTAGATTTATAATGAAATCTTAAAGAATTATAAAAAAAAAAAAAAAAAAAGTACAACCGCACGATTTTAAAATGGAAAACATTCGGCATAAAATCTAGTTTCGAAGAAGTACCTACTTTATAGGCATATATAAAGAGGCTTACCTTATTTTTTCTTATTCACTCGTCCAGTTGGAAATATTTAAGGTTCTAATTCCAAGAACAAACCTATGAGTTCCAATGCCTACCTTTGTCCTACGCCTTTCGTGTTCACGAAGATCATGACAACCTGTAACAACTTAACTAAGAAATCAGGGCCATCAGCTGGATATATATGTATTTTATAATACAGACAGCTATAATTATAAAGGGCTGTTCCACGCAAGTTAAGGAACCGGTCACTCTATCCCAAAAGTTAGGTTTTTTTAATAAACCATGTCGGAAGCAATCTTATTCATAGCCAACTGAAAACGGTTTTTTGGGTTCCGAGATAAGTACTGTGGAAATGACCCTCCAATTACCTAACGCCAAGCATAAAGAAGATTTCCGAATTTTTCGAATAGATTTACCAAGGTTATCAGAAAGGTTCTATTCTCATTCGTGCTAAATGCTAAATTTTCAGGTCTGTAGACCTCAAGGTATCCAGTAATAGATTACGGCAATTCGACGAAATATCTCTTATTTCCTAGGACGACTTCGATACAGAATTGATACAGCTATGAGTTTAAGCCCTGCCTTAAAACCTAGCTTCGCCTGGGAGGAGAACAATATAATGACCTCCATTTCGTTTCGTAGTAATCGGTTCTTTCTCGGGGGCATATAACCAACAATGGCGAAATGTCTGATGGTTTAATTTCATGATGGGGTTCATCAGATATTGAAAATTATATTAATTTATTAGAATTACAAGCGGTATTCATAGGAATAAAATACTTTTGCATGTGAGTTGTCTTATATAGCTATTCTCTTGAGAATCGAATAATACGACGGCAATTCCCTTCATCATCAGGATGAGAAGTATCCAATGCGAATATAATATCGAACATCTTCATACGGAAGCGAACGGTTGATCGAAAGAGATCGCTCTTAGCGATAGGGTCGTCAGTTGTCACACTAGTTCGTGGTTAATGTCTCTTGACTGTACATTTTATGTTGGATACAATAAAGAGTTTATCTATCTAACAAGATATGCCAATAGTGTAATAAACGCCACCTACTTATTTGTGCATCATACATGAAATCCAAGGATAATGTAGACAGGCACAAGACAAGGAATCAAGATGTATTAACGTAAATACTGAATGGAGTCTTTCACTTCATGCATTTCATGAAATTACACTGAAGTTAGAATATATACACAGAGACTTTTTGCTTTCTGGCTGAATGTAAATAAAGAATTTTAATATAGACGGCTTTACCTTGAATTGGAAAAAATACTTTTTTCTAATGATTTTCCCGTTTACACTTACATTAAAATGTTTGCGCAAGGTCCACCAAGCAATGTTTGGATGACCAGGCGTCTGAAGTTAGTGTGGTTCCCTACTGGTCGAGCCAGCCGTCGTATCCTTTAATTCTCGAACTTCGCCCTCAGAACTAATTATGGCTTAATAGTCTTACCAGGACCCAATATCCTCTGTGTGGAATCTTATCCTGCACATTGCATCTGAGACCTGCTGTTATCAGACGCTTATCAGGGATGCGTTTTCACGCCAGTCTCTCACAATAGAAAGATAGAATTTATCAATATAATATCATGGTACATTGAAACCTTGTGATGCGGCATGTTTAAATTTGTATAATTTTTTTGTCACGGCAATAAGATCGACGATTGTATCTCTATATCCAATTATATCCAATCCGGTAGCATTAAGCTTTATTTCGGAGCAATTTAAATTAGAAGCTAATTAGTCAACTTTAAGCACGCTTCGATTGAGCTGAAAAGCTCTATCACTTATATTGGGGTAAACAGTTTAGTTCAGATTCAAATGTAAGTACATAGTACATTACTAAGAGGTGTTTCCGAAACTGCCATGTTTCCCAAGATACTAATATACTTGGGCCACCAACGTTTTACTAGATTTCGTAACTCAATTGTATCTCAACCTGGCATTACCATCGACAACTACAATGAAGAAACTTGTAGCTCTGCTTACTTTGTCAACTGCTCATCGTGTACAGATGTTGTCACTAATCACGCTATCGAATGTCAAAAGAAATTATTCCAACATTATAATATCTATAGGTGAATTAACCAAGAACTAGTCTCCCGGGAGGCATTGACCTCATCTATTCATTTCATTTTATCAGAATAAGAAGGAAATATGTTTGACTAAGTACCTTACAAGAAGTCAACCAAGTTATGTAGCGACAATACTAACACGGACAACTCAAATTTGACAACTAATACAACAATGATAATAATACAACAACGCAATCGCAGCTACGATCAGCTTCTGGATCGAACAAGTGTTGCAACATAGTGGAATCGACACAGATCGGTACTCCGCTCATAATAATTCTCGGCAGGAGTTCAGAAATTCATGTCTACTGTCAGCCGGAGAGGCGCTTCCATTGACGTGATTAAGAAAGCTGCTGATTTGGCAAAAAAAAAAAAAAAAAAACTGTCGTATTCGATTTTTTATATAACAAACTAGTATTTCCTAATATTGATAGTATGATAGACATTGATTCCGCAAATGCGATGATCCTGAAGATAGTCAAATAATTGATTATTAGTAAATTAAGACAAGTGTTCGTATAATAATCAGCTTAATTGTATTTAGTTTTGCCTTATCTATTGTATATTTACTCTTTAGAAAGTGATTTCTCTAAAGCTCTAAACATCTACCTGGTGAATATAAAATCTCAAAGAATGCAGCGACGAAGTACAATTGAAGGTTAAACAAACTCACCTGTAGTGTAGTTTGACCGTAATTGTACGAGTCGCTGCATTCGAAGAGATTTTCGGTCCCTCCCACCCTTGAGTTTTTTCCTACGGCAACTCTCCCTAGATATTATGGGTGAGAAAAACTTTAGTGAAATCACAATTATTATTAACTCTGAAAAGAATGAAGAATTGACGGACGGCCGGCGCAAGCGGCAGATGTCGCTACTCGCCACCGGATATCTATTAAATTATTAGATTTTGTATTTTTAAAGGTTTTAGCTCTAAAAAAGTGTTCGGTGCCCAGCACATTGAAGAGTGGACTACCTGGTGAATATAAAATCTCTTCGAATGCAGCGACTCGTACAATTACGGTCAAACTACACTACAGGTGAGTTTGTTTAACCTTCAATTATGCATTATCCTAAATTATAACTACGGGCTATGAAGACAATAATCACCTAAATATTTCGGGTGACGAGCGCAGTACCTTGTCACACAAAATTATAAACTGTTGAAGTCAGTGGCGCCACCAACACGGTTGGTTTATAAGCAAAACGATTGTTCAGAGATTTTCCACACCCCATGTGATCAATTCCGTGGCAGAATTGGTAGTGGTACCAAGTACCTACTGATTGTGATGTTGCGGGTTCGAGTCCTGTGAGTCCTGTTGGATGTTATTTTTATTTTGCTGTATACTCTTTTGTGAATCTTTAAGTGTAAAATTTAATAAAAACAAAAAGTAAAACTTCAAAAAAAAAATTTGTTGAAAAGTTTAAAAAATCTATTTTAAAAAATCGTTGAATAAGTCTTTTTCGCGATGTTATATAGAAGTATAAAAAGGGCTGCTTCTGAATTGTCTAGTTATATTTCTTTTTCTTGAGAGCTATAATCTTGGAACTTTCAAGGCTAAAGTGAATATATATTTTCTAGATCGACGAGCATCATTTTCGACCACACCGTCGCTTAAGATCAGGCAAGTTGGTGGCCAATGGAAGATCAATCTAATTAAAAAAAATATAATTGAAAAGTAACCCTGTTTACACGGCAAAAATTTTTTAGACATGTCCTTCTAAATGATAATTATGTTAGAAACGAACAAAGCAAGTGCATTGTTATCGATTTACATCATTGTCGTACTGTAAATAAGTAGTTGATACTATATTTTCAATGTCACATATGGCTGGTTCCCACAGAACTGTTTACAATGAAGAACAACCTTCGTGATATGAGAAAAACCATTTGTTTATTAAAATTTTACTAGGTCTAGTAACACAAGCTTACAACAAAGAAAATAATGAATTCAGATATATTTAGAATTTTACCTATTTACTCATATAAATGATTCATACTGACCCTTTTCCTAGGTTTCTTTTGTCTGAGCAAGTGTTTATGTTTTATTATAAAGGAATTGTTAAGGAATTTTATCTCTATATAAAAAGGATTATAATAAATAAAGGAAGATGTAGTGACAAAGACAGAGAAAATAACGCTTAGATATATATATCATATCCTATTATTGTGCCTACCCTGAATGGGAAAGGCTGTGTATGTACATATATGTATGTTCATACGAGTACTTGGGTCTAATGTAGTTATAGCATTACAATTTATACCATGCAAGTTTATTTGCCATGGAGCTTACTTTGTAAGACAAATTTACAAACAGATACTTTAGCTATTGTTATTATGAAAAATACTACGCAAGCAGCCACAATTTACAAGGACGGCGGTATCGGTGGCACTTCTTTGTAATACCTGAAATGATAAAAAAATTAAACATTAGAAATTATCCTCAATATGTGATAGAAAAAGAGTAAAAATGAATGAATGAAACCTTGAAGTACCTAATGGAAATTATGGGGTATCCGTGCTATTAAGCATGAGTTATATAAAATTATGACGATGTGTTTTGTCCTGATTCAGAATGCTTTAGAACATATACACAAGGTATAATTTTGATCCTCAAAATATTTGAAACAATACGTGTTGCGGTAACATCTATCTGTATCGCTTAGAAAAAGCCTTACCTAGCTTTATTATTCAGGATAAACCTTTTTACAGATACAGATTCAAAGTCCTTCATCGATTGTATTATACATATGTTAACGTAAATTCTAAACTGCTCCTAAAGATGTAAAGTTTAGAAGAGGCATCTCACAATCACAAAGAATAAGCGTAGATGTTCACAAAGAAAGGGTTCATCATTACAATGCAGCTAAACCGCGTTGTAGGAAGTTTACGTATAATATAGGTAATCTAAAAATAGAATAACCTGTGCGATCCACACACGTATTCACAACCGAATTTGATTCGGAATGTATGTACATCTTTCACGTTCATATTCGGAATGACAGAGAAAGAAAACAATATACGTAGTTTGCAGGGGAGCACCAAAATAACACCCTTTGTTTGTAAAAGCTTTGCTTGATCTAATTTTAGGGAAAGAGTAAATTGAGTTAATGTGCAGAAGTTTTCCTAGATAACACTGACCTTACGAATCCTCCCAAAGGTGAAAAGGCCTTGCCTGTTAGTGGTACTAAAATCGGAGCCGATCCCATGCCTGGCATTTTTATGTAATACTTTACACTGCTCGGAATAAGTACACCTGAAAATGAAATGCTCACTGAAATGTTAAATATTACGTCTACACTAGTAACAGATTTGTGTGCGGTAGCAGTAAATTTGGTTAGCAAAAACATGTTAAGTGATCTAACCGTTTGAATCGTATCTGTATTTGCGTAGGAGAGATTGCATCGCTGAGTTTTGGTTGCTGGATACCATCACTACTGAGCAGGGCTGAAACGTCAAATATATTTTTGCTTTATATATTTGCTATCTATCATCATCATCATTAACTTAGCCACAAGAAGTCCACTGCTGAACATACGCCTCCTCTGTGGATTTCCAAAAAGACCTGAAGACTTACACAAGTGGCAAACGTTTCTATTTCTACTAACGCTTACGCTTCGAAATGCTAAGAAACTGGCGTGCCGACACGTAACGTATCGTTTATCATCTCAGCCACAAGAAGTCCACTGTTGGACATAGGTCTCCCCCATGAGTTTCCAAAAAAGACCGGTCGGAAGCGGCCTGCATCCAGCGTCTTCCTACGAGGTCTCCTATCCATCTTGTGGCTGGTCTTCCGACATTTCGTTAGCTAACGTCAATCCCTTACATTTCCTTTCTATTCCACTGGTATTCACGAAATTAGAATGTCACTTGCCTAACCCCCCCAGATGTAAGCGGCTTGCACCCAGCATCTTCATGCCACTTGTATGAGGCAAGTGGCTTGCGCTTGCCGGTGAGCCTGTCGGTCCCATCGGCTATCAGATTTATGTGCTATATATACCCTATGATAAAATAGAACATATACATGCTCTCTCTCATTTGAATTAATAATATTTCAGAAGATCAAACCTTCTTAGTTTCATTTGGTTCTTTATGCTGTAATGGAAATCCAAATCCTTTATTTTCTCCTATGCCGTCGTACTTTACTGTCGTTTTCTGCAGATCCCGTAATGTCATCACCCCTGTGGGGTTTTCATACAGGTTTCTTTGTGTCCAGTCCGAATTATCTTTTTGTGAATAATAATTATCGAGTAGGCCAAACGGTATCATTGTCTGAAAAACAAACACTTGTGAATTAGTGTTTGTTGCTAGGCAGTGTTTAAGTAGGTAGATACTGTAGGTCATATTGAAGTTAAGACTGATATTTTAAATTTTTATTTGTGGGGTTATATGATACAAATAAAATAAAAAGGTGATATGTATACAAATACAAACGTGTAATTTTCAGATAATACAGCTATAAATAATAAATAAATAAATATTTGTGGATATTTCACACAGCTGTAAAATTGATTAAATATATGAATGTATTTTGTCGCATAGCAAATCGATGTTTTTGTACTTCGAGAAAGTTTTTTTAATTGAACGATTTAGGTATTTGATTTTTAATAAAGTGGACTTTTTGAGTAAGTTTTTATTTTATTTGTTTTCTGTACATATATTTTAAATATTTTTTCATCCCCCCATCTCGGAAAGAGTATTTTTGCTCTTCGATATCTGAGTGCAAAAGCCGTTTTTATCCTCTAGAGGGTAAAGTAAATTCAAATTCAGAACATTGTGTGCACTGAGTTTGTGAATTCAAAACATCCATAAACTTATTTACTTCTACCTCCATGGTGCCGAATTTATCATAGAACCTTTTTTAATTTGTTAAAAACTCAGACTCGGAACCTTTTTGGTGTACTTTTTTTTTTATTTGCTATGCACGCGCCATTTTCTTTTCACGATATATTGTTAAAATCTTAGGTTAAAAACAAGAAATTGGAAAACAAGTGAAAAATCAAAAATGCCAACAGAATTGACTGAAACTGTTAATAATGCGCAAACTTTTTGCATTTAGTCATATCCTCGCTGAGGTGGGATGAAAAGTTACGTGTTGCACTCGAGTGCAACACGTAACGATTTTTCACCTTGTGCTCTAATTTTTAAAATTTTTAATTTTAGAATCCTTCGCTTGCTCGGTCATCAAAATTGAGCACGCGGTTAAAAAGCAACTTTGCACTCTTGTATAACAAATAACTATTTTAAGTAGTCTTAATGTGTAGATAGTAATGTTTAGTTTATTTAAGTATTTAGGCTCTATATAATTATAATTAAATTAAAGGCATAATCTATTTATTTATTTATTTATTTAGATACGCCAACAGTGAACTTATTATACATTCTTAATTTTTTAGTTCGTTCATACATAGATCTGATATGATCACCTATTACAGGCATATACAACTTTCATTATAACAATGGTTACACTATTGCTACATTAGATAAAATAAGTTTATTCATTAATATATAAATCTATGAGCCAAATCAAAAAGTGATAAAATCAAAGGATAAAAATTTGAAAAATCAGAGCAGTTTACAAAGAGACTTTGTAGAAAGAAGAGTAAAGTAAAGTAAAGAGAGTTTGTATCTAAATAGTAACAATGTCAAATATTTTTAATAGATTTTTTATCAATTAATTTTGGTCTCGTTTCACCTCTAAGTCTTACGTCTCACCGCACAGACATGAAACCGCGTGGTTTCCGGTCTGAACGAATACTTACTCGAAGACTTACACATTTTCATCATAAATTACAGGATAATTGGAAAATCGCTTATAATCACTCAGACAGTTCCAAATGATAGGTAATATTTACCATATAAAGTAAGGTTTGTATGGTAATCTACAGGTATATACATATATAAGGTAAAAAATAATCTTGTATGATTATTGACAGGAAATACATAAAAGAAAATATCAGGTAAAGGAACTTACATTTTCCACACAAAGGATTTTCAAATACAACGCAATTACAATTCCGATAAGTGTCATGTCCGTCAACGTACCGTTGTCCGAACACAGTGATTGAAGTAATCGAAAAACTCTTGTTTTTACAGTTTGGAAACAATGAAACAATGTTTTCACAGTTTTTCTGTAATAGAGAAGCCGGCTTCAAATAGCACTTTGTTTTGGAACATCGGTACGTAAAGACGAACAAAATTAACTGAATTGAAACACTGCAGTGCAGTTGTTAGTTATTTCGAAGTAGAATCAGAAATGGGACGTTACAGTAAGTTTTGCCATTTTTTTAAATAATTGTATAATATCCATTGAGATATACCAGTGAGTTACTTACCGATTTACAAATACAATAGTCTAGTAAAAATAAATCCGTTTGTATGGAGCAGACAGCAATATTTGCAGTAGGAGGGATTCTTTGAAATTATGATAGCAAAATAACTAAAAATCATAGATCTACAATAATCCCCGATTTATAATACATATTTCCTTAGTAATTAGCATCAAAAGATGTTTTATTTGATTTTAACTATTGTAGGTTTAATATAACATATGGTTTCTTATGTGATTCGATAGCATTAATTTCTGTTTATCAGAAATGACAAGAATTTCCAAAAAATCTATTGAAGGTTTTAAATAATTCAGTAAAAACACAAAATCTCGCGGATGAATACATAAGTACATATACCTATAAGTAAGTATTTACAAACCGCAGCGCGAAGCGGCGCAGGCGGCCCCGGCCGTCGCGGCGGCGCGGGGGTGCGCGGGGCAGGGGAGGCCGGCCGGCCACCTCATACTCGCGTACTTAGATTTCAATTTCGCGTGTAGGTACAAAGACATTTTTACGCAACTGCTCAAGAAGGATAAGTTTTAACTGTTTTATCTGCTTATTACATACTCGTAGTCGTCGATACCATATTATTAATTTCTTGCAGAAAATATTGGAAAGAGAATTTGTCTATTTTTCGTAGGACAGACAGGCAGTTATCAAACACACATTTATTGTTGCGTAATTACTTATCAAGTACCTATAATGAGTAGATTTAATAACCCCCTCCTTTTATGAAGTCAGTAAAAAATAAAAGAACAACTGCGTGCTAAGCTATATATAAGTATATATATAAGTAGGTATATGTTCGTTTAAATAAAATTGCACAAAATTTTCATATTTAGGGTTCCGTACTAAGGGTGCGGGAGCCTATGAGGGTACAGTGTTTGTCCGCCTATGTTTCCTACACTTAAACGGTTGTATTTTTAGATACAAGTCTTGGACAAAATTGGCAAGATTATAGGGTTCACTTTGATGGAAATCGAAAAATAATAATTAAATATCAAACTCTAGTCTAACATTATCAGTTTTATACCATTTTAATAATAATAATTATAGTTAAAAAAAACTGAAAAAACCGAATTCAAAATACGCAATACAATACATATGTACGCAACTGGCTGTTCACTTTTCTACAGGCGCTTGGATGATATTTTACCGGTTATTTTGTTAGAAAAACTACAGTACTAAGTACATAGATTTTGATAAAATTTATATGGGATCATCTCTGAAGTATGTCCTACCAAATACAAATAACAGGACAAGTACGAGTCAGACTCGTCCACCGAGGGTTCCGTACGAACTAGTAGGTAAAAGGGGGAATTTATATATTTTCCTTCATAAACCGAAAAATGTACATCTTAAAAATATTTAATAACCTGTTTTAGCTTATGCTAATGAAGATCTTTCATATGATACCCCACATGATACGGTTAATTCACTTTAAAATTTGGGCTCTCATTCCTTGCATAGAGACACAATTTTTTTATGATTAAATTAAAAATGTCTAGTTTTCGGTTTTTTCCTATATTTTTACTCTAACACAATGCTTCTCGCCAAATTTCATAGTTCTAGGTCAACGGGAAGTACCCCATAGGTTTTGATTCCCTTGTGAGTGTCGAAATGTGCGTTTTTTACGACATATTCGGCTATAACTTTTTTTTACGAAAACTGAGAATTTTTATTTTTCTTTCTACAGCAAGATACTATGAATTTGCGTATATGGTTTTAATTTGAACTCGATGCCTTCACGCATTCCCGAGATAAAGGTCTTGACACCCGGACAGACGGACAACAAAGTGATCCTATAGGGGTTCGGTTTTTTTCCTTTTGAGGTACGGAATCCTAAAAATCATCGAAATCAGCTGGCATCGAAACGATTGGCTGAGTAATCGGTGAACAAAGGGGTAGAAATGGGGGTAAACAATGTATGAAAGTTCCTGGGTTTTGATATTAGGGGCCTGAAATTTGGTATTTGGGTTACATAATAGATATAAATGAACAATGGTTATTATATTTTCCGTGTAAGAAAATAAATTTTCTTTTCTAAGTTCACTAAATTTACACAAAGTTTTCAGGCCCTTATTTCCAACAGTAACTGTGTCACCTTCTAATTGTTTTTAGGGTTCCGTACCCAAAGGTTAAAAACGGGACCCTATTACTAAGACTTCGCTGTCTGTCTGTCTGTCTGTCTCCAGGCTGCATCTCATAAGCCGTGATAGCTAGAAAGCTGAAATTTTCACAAATGATGTATTTCCGTTGTCGCTATAACAACAAATACTAAAAATTAAAAAAAAAAATATTAAGTGGGGTCCCCATACAATAAACGTGTTTTTTTCGTATTTTTTTGCTCAATATTAAAAACGGTAACAGGTAGACGCTTTAAATTTTCACAGAATATTTACTTGTATATTACCTTTCAAATTAAATAACAATAAAGTAAATATTAAAGGGCTCCGGAATACAACAAACGTAATTTTTAAGCAATTTTTACTCGATCTTAATTAATAGGTAGAAACTTGAATATTTGTAAGTAAATATTTAGAAATATATTAACTATAAAAATAAATACCTAATCTAATACATAAAAACTCACAAAATGAAAATAATCCGTGCATCTAAACGCGGCGCGAGCGCCGCGCCGCGGTGTGGTGGTGGCGTGAGCGCGAGACGGTTGCTAAGCAACGGCCGCGCGGGTAGCGGGGGAGGTAACATCACGGAGCGAGCCATAACCGCGCGTAATCGCGCGAGCGTCGTTATGCTGCCCGGATGTGTATCGAAAACCTACCTATAAGTTTGCAATTTACTACTTGGAATTTCGTTGATTTCTCGTTATTTTCTACGATTTTCTACTATAGATAATAGTACGGAACCCTTCGTGCGCGAGTCCGACTCGCACTTGGCCGATTTTTTATTTACATATTAAACAGGACATGATTCAAAATGTATATTCATAGCAAAAGAAAACGAACATTTTTATAACAATTTTAAACTGAGAGTCTCACTATAATCTGCATCGCATCGCAGCATCGAAAGAGTTTTTTTTTTGCCGTGATCGCGTCGCCCCGGGGGCGCCCCGGTAAGAAACGATCGAAAAGTATGGAGTCTAATGGATGGTGTTATACATAGCAAATACCAATATAATTAGAAACAAGTAATTAGATGTTAAAAAATATAGCTTTCGTTTTAACCTAGGTACCGCCGAATGTGCATGATTATTTATTTGTGTGATGTTATCACATAACACTAATAATATTTATGTAATATACTTAGCGTAATGAAAACGTAAGTTAGACTGAAAAAACCTAATTTTTTCAGTCGGGTATTTTGTTTTGTATTTTATTATATATACTTGTTGGCAAATCTCATTTAAACGGAAACTAAAAATAGTATTTTTCCTATCTTAATCCTAATCATCCTAAGTAATTATTATAAAAGCGAAAGTAATTCTGTCTCTGTCTGTTACTTATTTATGAAAGGGCTACATAAGACTGATCTCGTTGATTTTCTTTTTCATTCTACAATTTGATAACTTAACAATCAAAATAATTTTTCTGTCAGTAGGTCAAAAATGTACTTTAAAATCATAATTTATTGCATAACCCGATCCAGCGCCATTGCATCGCTGCGCGCATGCGCACAGCTCCCCGCTGCGCGGCGGTCGGTAGCGCGCGGGAATTCAAATAAATGATTAATGAAAAAAACTCATTTTCTCTATGTTTCTACTAAATTACTCTGATGATTATAAATTAAGTATATCCTTAAGTATAATTCTCAATAATTATCAATCAATATGAATGTTTTGTTTAGCTATAAACTTGAAAAGCACAACTTTAGGTATTTTCATGGTATTTCTCAGGTTCTTCACATCTCATAACTACGACTATGTGACAAATGTATTTCCAAACACCAACCCTATCACATAAATAACAATTTTCTATTATTGCATTTTATGAGGTCTAAATTTTATTTTTACTGGACTACAATGTTTGTTTATTGAACGCTTATTACATCAGCTCACCTGGGTTTTTGCTTACTCAAATTAAGTATTTACGCTTTTAATATTTGTATTGACCTTGCCCTCGAACTCGGCGTTAGCAAAAATGTATTTGTTTGTACGGCACATTTGATTGATATTCAAGTTTTTAACGTTGTTATTCAGCAGTTTTGAAGTTTTGTTGCTTATATTCATATTTTTAGGGTGCCGTAGTAAACAAGGAACCCTTATAGTTTCGCCTTGTCCGTCTGTCTGTCAGTCTGTCCGTCTGCGGCTTTGGTCAAAAACTATAAGTACTAGAAAATTGTAATTTGGTATTGATTATAAATAATGCCGTAAAATCTATTGTCTATGTAATAATGTAATAATGTAATAATAATGTAATAATGTCTATTGTCTAAAAAGTCGTAGAATAACACGTAAAGTGGGGATGAATATTTTTTTCTCATCTACCCCATCGTGTGGGATATCCTTGGATAGGCAATTAAAAAATAATTGGGAGTGTACGCCTCTGTTAAATGGTGTACGCAAACCATTTTTTAATTTATAGATCCGTTTGCGAAATATTAAGCTCAAAGCTTAGGTAAAGTGATAATTTTTGTAGAGTCACGTGTCCCCCCTCCCGGTTAAACAGTTGACTTTGGAGATATAAAAAAAAATATGCTTGTAAAATATATGATGAAATTAAAAGGAAAACTATCACGGCTAAGTAGGCTTTATAAGTTATCGAGTTATAGTCGATCGACTTCAAATAATTACGTCGCTTAACACCTGGTGAGTTCACGGCGAAGCGCACTGCGCAACCCTATTTACGAAAAAAAAAAACTCTAAAATCTAATTCAAGGTTATTTTCATATAAATATATTATTCTAAAAACGACTATCACTAATTTGAAATGAAAACTACGAGACACTCACGTCTGTTTTGAGTCGAAAAATCCGACTATACTTTCACTATAGTTTATAATCAACTATAGTTTTTATTTAAAATGTGTGAAAACCACGTTAGTTTCCATAGTAAAATTAATTAAATTGTTTGACATAGCGTTCGATTTATTCAACCATGTAGATATATATATATAGTAGGTTGAACACGTGATATAATAGTAACAGACAACCGGGCGCCAGATCTTCAACTCTATTTTAGTATGCTCGATCTATATCTTCTAAGAGTGCGTGTATCTTCACTGGTAAATCCCCAAATCTCTCAGAACCATCACCACGTTCCCTGATTACGTCAACCAGATCCAGATTTCGATATTTATTGCCTATTTCTTTTCTTTTATTTATCGTTCTGTTTGCGAGATATTTAAAACTCGGTTAGATAGTAAACTTGATATTATGCTTGCGAAATTGAATTAAACAAGTGTCGGAATCTATCTTAAAAAGTGGCTCTACTAATTTACAATTCTAAACATTTCAATGTGCAATGCACCCTATTTATTTTGATATGAAATGAAATGAATATTGACTTGTCATGAACATATTAGCAAATTCAATCTCATCTGTGACCTGTAACCACATATTCTGTAAAGTGTTCGAAACGTCAAACTTCAATATTATGTAAATATAGGCGATAAATCCGTTAAAAGGTTGTTTAACTTCAATGAGTAACAATTGCGAAGGTTAAGCATCATTCTAGCAAATTTCAGTATGATCAAGAACACAATATTAATTAATATAATGTTTAAGCTACGAAATCATTTTAATTTGCTAATGTAAGTGACCTCGAATAAGTTTGTTCATAAGCTGATAAATACGCGGAGCCTTGAAATTCCCGGGAACATCCTGTTTGGCCGTGGAACCTCCGCTCTCGCGAAGGTCGTCACAATAATGGGGTCGGAAGAAATCGGCATTAAGGAAAACGACCTTTTGTCTTGCCCGGAAACATTGGCATTGAAAACCATTGAAATGCTATCGACACTGATTCACTCAGCGTTTTTATTTATTTCTTTATACTTACACGTGTACTTGATATCATTTATTTTAATAGTAAATAAAATTTACTTTTTAGCGTCACTCATAACTATCATTACCTAGTAATTGAACAGGTTTAATTTCAAGGTTGACGTCAACGACGATAATTATATGTGCCGTTATTATGGTGTAATAGAACAAATGATACAACAATAATCATTATTTCAGCTTTCAGCCACGAAAAGTCCACTGCTTAGGCATATATAGATAGGCCTCCTCTATGGATTTCCAAATGACCAATAGGAAGCGGCTTGCATTCATCGTCTTCCTGCCATTTGTGTGAGGTCTTCCTATGCTGCGCTAGCCGATGTGTGGTCTACACTCGAGAACTTTTTGACCATCAGTGCTGTGCTCTGCCCACTGTCACTTTAACTTGCTAATATGCCATGCTATGTCGGTACTTTCGTACGCCTACAGCCTTCTTCATTTCTGATTCC
Source organism: Lycia hirtaria (assembly GCA_947563715.1). Lineage (NCBI taxonomy): Eukaryota > Metazoa > Arthropoda > Insecta > Lepidoptera > Geometridae > Lycia > Lycia hirtaria. The sequence goes on along the minus strand of OX387377.1, from coordinate 39,686,904 downwards.
ATATTAGGGAATGCAAATCTCGCGAGATTGGGGGTCAAGCGAGATCCTGCGAGTTTATGAATAACAATACTGCGAGATCTCGCCAATTTAGAGATCTCGCGAGATTGGCAGTTTTGTGTGTTTTTTTTTGCAAATAATAACAATATTTGAATAACTTAAGAAAAAAAAAATTTATAAGATATTTATTATAAGCATTATAAGATAAACATTTATTTTCACGATTTTTTTCAATAGACTTTTATGCATCAAACATTGTTTGACGTATCTGTCTATAATTTTTTTAATAAACTTCTAAGTAGTAAACTTTGACGCCCGTATCTATCAAATAACAAATGAAAGAAACAACCAGTCTTCTCTTCTAATATCAAACAAAAATCTTTTATTAATAAAACAGTTCTTTTATAACAAACAAAACAACGAGAAGTAAAAAAAAACTAAACTTATTAAGTTGAGTTGACTATTACACTGAGATATTATTATCAATTAAATAAAACTATATCTACTCAGTAGATCCATTAGATATTACAGATTAATTAACAAAATATACCAATTAATCAGACTATTACAAATTACAGATTACAGACGTGTCAGTCCGTGACGTCCGAGCTTAGAATAAGACGTTTTTATGCTCGAGTGCAATCTCGTTAAACTCGCGAGATCTCGCCCTTTTTTCGTCCGAGATCAATCTCGCTAAAAAAAGGCCGAGATCTCGCGAGAACGAGATTGCATTCCCTATTCCATAACGCAGAGATCCCGAGCATATCCGTCTCCATAGCTCGTTGTGTGACTTGGAGCGTCCTTATAAGGTCCATAGCACAGGTCAGGTCAAATTCAATTCTTAATCTTCAATACTGTTATCGAATTGGATTAAAATATATTACCTGTAATTATCATAATAGCATACAGTTACATCAGCGTTCTAAGCGAACTAAAGCCTTGGTTTCGAATGTAATTGCGCGTATGATCGTGTTTTTGTCAATTATTTATACAAATGCTTTAGTGTACTTATCTTCACTTCACCATTATTTCTACATCTACTAACGTCACTTGCAGCGTATATTTTGCCACCGTTGCTTCATCGTTGTTATTAGATTTTTTATGTTCATCGCATTCAAATAATATTATGTGTTATAGAAAGCACCACGTGCGTTGAGATCATTGCCGAGTTTATAATTTCCGGACAATAGTGTTTTTTCATGTATTCATTGTTCGTATCTGTTCGTTTAGAAGACCTTATAAGTTCTTGTAGTTGTACAAGTGTGGTGTTGGGGTGAAGTTAAGTTTTGCCATGTCAAAAAGAAGATTTCCCAGACGGAATAAGCCACAACTGTTTTACGTCGTCCCTCAAACTACTCTCATGCGGCGTAAAAGTTATAGATGCAGAAGGTTTGTGAATATTCTTGTTCAGTCCCGTGTCGATAATTAAACTCTTCGAGTTCAAAATTGTACTCTTGCTACTAGAAAACTCATCAAAACCCCTTTGGAAGCGGTCTTCATTCTCTAGCATATGTTACATTCTATTTCCCTCGTCATTCCATTCATATCTATCGTGTTCTTTTTTTAGATTTAATTCTTAATTTTACTGAAAATTCATATTAATTAATAGCACGCCGACTTTATATTATGTATTTTGTAAATATATACAGATACTTACCTACTTAAGGAAGGCTCATGGCCTTGATTGTCTAAGACCTGAAACTTTCCTTTCAATCGTAGCCCTTATATCCTTGATATTTGCCGAGGGCTGTTCAATGATGTCCTTGTTTGTTTGTCAACAGGTCAACCGGCAATTTCGCGGCGGGCGGTGGTGCGGGGGGCGGGGGCGGCGTGCCCCGCTCCGCGCCCGCTACCCCGCTGCAGCTCGAGCCGCAGCCACGCACCAAACATGACAAGTGAGTGACACCTTATCCTAGCGGTGGTTATTTCTACCAGCATCATGCTGACTTGGAATCGGCTTGTGAAATGGTTAAACTATTCATAGGTCTTTTTTCGGCTTCATGGGATTAGGTGATTTATATATTGGGCTCCGACTTAGGTTCTAAAGTTAAAATAATAAAAGCATCTTGTGTCCAAAACAAAAAACAAATTACTTGAAAAATCTACAATTGCAGTACTTTAATAACCTATGTTGTGTATTTTTAAATAAAAACTACGGGTCACTCACGTCTGTTTTGAGCCGAAAAAAAAAAATGAAAAAGGGCAGAAGCTTTTTATTTTTATTTGTTAAATTTGGGTTATATTTTTTGGTTGTGTGTGTGTTTTATTGATATTAAAAACCTTAACATGTTAAAATCATAAAAAAATCTCAGGTGATAATATAAAGCTCATTAAATCTGTCATTTTGAACCGATGAGCCTTAAACAAATGTCTATGTTTTTTTAATGAGATCTCGAATCGTAAAAATTTCGCCCTTATGCGTGGTGAACAGTGATAAGGTAGGGTTCCAACTCCCGTCCCGTACCATACCATTTATGACGTCACAACAACAATTTTTAACGTGATATAACTACAAGCTTAAGTTTAAACAAATTATACAGTAGCTTTGCGCATACTTTCTCACAAAAACGTACACACAACAGCGTAATATCAATTTACAGTACGAAAATCGTAGTTCAGTTCGGGTATTTTGTTTTTGAATGTGTATTCAATAACTTTATATCAAACATGTACGGTGCCCACCTTGGCCGGAACGATTTCTTGCCAAATTTTGTGATGCTAGGTCAGTATTAGTACGGTACATAAATAGCCACAGTTTTTTTTATTGTTTGAAATTAGAAGGTTGATTTTTTTAAACTTCGATTACTATTTGATATTAATTTCAATTTAATCTATCAACTAGTTATTGATACCAAGTATAAGTTTAGAAAACTCAAAAACCCTCAACAAATAAAAACGGCTGAACCGATTTTGATGAAACATAGCTAAGAATACTCTCGGTGAAATCTTCTTTCAAACAAAAAAAACTAGATCAAAATCGGCCCATCCGTTTGAGAGCTACGATGCCACAGACAGACACGCAGATACACAGATAAATACGTCGAACTTATAACATCCCTCTTTTTTGGGTCGGGAGTTAAAAATGGTCTATAGAATTACATCGAAGCGATCCTATTAGAGTTTATTCTTGCCTCTTGAAATACAGAACACTAAATCGAGAAATAAACCTTCTTAGTATTTGATATATTTCAACTTGTTACATCTACGAGTACGTTCGATAACAAGTATAAGTTTAGAAAATTCAAAAACCCCCGACAAAAAAACGGCTGAACCGATTTTGATGAAAAATAGCTAAGACTAACACTCCCGACTAATTCACCTTTCAAACAAAAAGATCAAAATCAAAATCGGTTCATCCGTTCGGGAGCTACGATGCCAGAGACAGACACACACACAGACACATCAAACTTATAACACCCCGTCGTTTTTGCGTCGGGGGTAAAAAATGGTCTTAAAGACTTAAAAGACAGATAGACGCACGTCGATCCTGTAAGGGCTCTTACGTCTTGACGTACAGAACCCGAAAAACGAGAAACAATAATGTTTTGTTTAGCAAGCACAGTCATTATCTCGCCGATTGGACGATTAGTTCTCCATCCAGCACCAGTGTTGGTTATGACGCGAAACAAGCGAAACGTGTTATGTACGGTGTAGCAAAAACCTGTTAGTTCCACTCCACGGACTGTGTTTGAAATGTTTCTATGGAAAATTTTGCAAGTGTGCTTGTGCGATGGTGGCTATGTCTTTGACGGAACAGCAGCAGGATGCGGAGGATCAGACGATCCTTAAGTCTCTGAGGTTCTTGTATTCGCGATCGCTCTCCGATGTAAGGTACTTTACTATTTATACTTATCGATTGTTGAACTGTTTGACGTTCTGTGGTTTGATTGCGATCTTACTGGTTCTGTTTACGAATCAGTGTAGTTATAATTTGTAAACAGTTCAAATAGCGGCAACAAAATATTCATATGATTTGAGCTGGACAAAAATTAATACATAAAATAAAATTAAATATTAGTAATCATTTTCACACAAGAGCATCTAGCTCTAATCTAAGCAAAGCTAGATAACTGATAGAAGACCTACGTACTTTTTTTTGTTAATACATTCTAATGATACATAGAAACACCCAGAGATAAAATAGAGAAGAAAATATCCATGATCATCGCATAAATGTTTGTCCTGGGTTTCAAACCCAGCAAGGAAGACATACCTACTACCAACCAACTGAGCTGCAAAGCTAGTCTTAAATTATTAAGGAAAATAACTAAACCAAAGTTACGGAGATTCAGATAAAAAAATTCGCAATATATAATAATTTACATAAATAAACATACTAAAGAATAAATTCTTGTCGTCGGGTATAATAATCACAATTTATTAGCGTATAACCATTCATAAGATTATTTAATATTTACCACTGGTCTACTGTCTGTATTGTTCACTATATTCACTAAAACTAAAACATACTCGTATATTACATACACAAAAACAATAGTCTCAGCCAAGGTGAATTTTAACACGGCTCTCGAATTTTCCAATTCCAAAGGTACGCATTACTTACTATGCCCCGCGCTTTCTCGCGTGGTGATGTATAATGGTAATATTAATGTTTTAATACATCTAAATGTCTTTCTCTAGCATCGCGACTATCTCTATACTTAATTTTATCATGGACCGTTCAGACGTTTGGTTGATTAGTCCGATAGATGTGAACAGAGTCTTTAAAAGGCGTATGAATTGGTTTCTTCATGACAAGTGCGCTCCATCGTAAATTGACCAGGCGCAATTAAGCCTATCTACGAATACAAAAAAAACTTGCATCCTGAGAATCTACCAGCTAAAGTTTTGTCTCGTAGCTCCAGTAGTTTTTGAGATTTCGTGATTGGTCAGTTAGCTAATGTGTTTTGCTGTCAAATTAAAAATAAATTTTCTATTTTGACATTTCTATTGAACCATTTGCATTGAAACTTTTTTCTTCTTCTTTTTTCCCCTCAAGAGGATGAGGAATTGCGCGATTAGTATTTGCCATTTTTAAGTTGTGTCTTGTGTCATAAGTCCACCCTGTCGATTCTCTAAACCAAGTGACCGCGCAAGTGAAGTGAGGCCTTAAGTGAGTGTCTAATTTTCAAGCTGAAAACTTGCGAGATATGTCTAAATAAAGAGTGGTTACATGTAGGTCGCAGCCAATTCCTCTATCGATCAGATATTTTGATATAATCCCTTAATTATATTATTACCCTGAGTGAACTTGTATTTTTCTTATTTATTCCTGCAGATAATATTAAAATATCTGATCGAAAGTGGAATTGGCAGCGACCTACATATAACCACCCGATATTTAGACATATCTCTGCAGTTTATTATTGTTTAAAACAATCGACATGCTGCTTTGGGTGTTGAGTCTTGTCTCGTCTACTTTCCTTATATTCAAAATGATAAGCAGAGTGTTTATCTCAGGTGAAAGCCCTATTTAAGCACGCAAACTATTGGTGCCCTCGCAACGCTCGTGCGTCAAACCATCTAGTGCATAGGTTGTTAACTTTCGACTCTTGTGTAAAATAATCTACTATTAAAACAAAAGTGTCAATGTGCCAGTCCAATTTCAATTTCTCTACACTCTCCAAGCAAGCCTAGCAACTGTCAGCAAACTTTAAGACCTTTTTCCACCCGCACGAGCAACTTGTAAAGATCTCTCGACGATGTAAGAGTCATTGTGCTCTGGAAGCGCGCTCGTTCATTTGGGAAAGCCTACGTATTTCAGATAACAATATGTTGCAAAAAATGTATGTCTATTCTTTATGTCTCCGACATCTAAAGTTTTTTTTAATGTTACACGTGGAGCTAAAGTATTTGTGTAAAGTACGTGTTATGGCTGAGTTCTAGGTTATCGACATACGAATATGAATCCTAGTTATATGGAATTATGGCTGCTTGCCTGTTTTCTATGTTGGTGTATGAGGATCCGTGGTGCCACAACCAGCTTATACACATAGGAATAGCAACTCTAATTACATGTTATTATGCCTGTATTTTATTTTGGCATAAGGATTTACGGTGTTAGAAGGGTTGCTCGGTTAAACCTACTATTGAAAGCTATCTTACGAGTATATACCAATTTTTAAAGTGGATATTTCCAAGCTGGCGAAGAGCGCGACCGCAGACTTGCAAACCTTTGGTTACTTTTTTCAGAATTCCTTTCTGTGGCCTCACAATCAAAACCCTGAGTTTGTACAAACTATTAGAGTATTCTATGCCCTGAGATTACTTTCTTAGAATGTCTGTATCTTTTTGTGTCATTGTATCGTCATATAGCTAAACCACAGAGATGTTATAAGTGCTAATTAAATTTGTAATTCTTAGTTGATTTCACCGGCATTTACTAATAATTATAGTTTAAAAACTGAAGCAACCGACTTCTCATGGATGCCATTGTCAGAACTGGACCAAATTGAAATGGGATCACACGGGAAGCGCCAGCTTTCAAATTAAAAATAATCATTAAAATCGGTTCACCTAGTCTCGGTGTTCCCGAACGATCACCAATGTTAAGCAACGGACGGACCGGTCAGTCTTCGGATGGGTGACCGTGAGTGCAATTTCTTACTGAGCGCTACCGTGGGTCGGATGACACGTTAAATTGTAGGTCCCGGTTGTTCAGCAATCGTCAAGCCAAGTCAGAGGCCTTTCGGCGGCTTAATAACTCTGACAATAGGGCTGGCCACTCAGTCTATACGAACTTACTTACTTACCTAGTCGAAAGTTTTGAGGTAAAAAACATAAAAAAAAGAAAAAATACGGTCGAATTGAGATCCTACTCCGTTTTGAAGTCGGTTGTAAAAGTATATGCGTTTGGCCGACAGAAATTGGATTTCCTTGAGATTGGCTTATTAACTTGAGGAGTAAGGCTAGCATGTTGGGAAATGTCTTGGCTGAATAAAAGTATACGTATTACCTTAATATATTTATTCTGGTTACCTAGCGGCGTAATGTAATGTTCCGTGAAACTTACATTATTCATACCATTTAGTAACCATATTTCATGTACGGAATGCGATGCTATACGATATTTCATACAATATCTAGTGAAGTGAACAAATAGGTTCAATCAGGATTTGACTGAATATTGGTATATGCTATCAGTCTATTATTTTTTTACTCTTCTTGTACGTTAGACTGTTTCTACAGAAGTACTGCTGCTTTTAGGTCTCGATTGATTTTCCTTAATAAAGTAAGGTTTTGTTTCGTTTTCCAATTTTTAATTTTCTAAAACGAAACACTTTATTTTACTAAAATTTACTTGTTAGGTGACTGAATTTCATCAAATACGCCAACTCGACCGTCCCGAAAAATATATGTTTAAAGTTAAAATCCCATAAATGATCAATATACGCCACCAGAGTAATAAATCTGGTTTATCTACCAAACATCAACATCGCAGTTATGAAAACTACCGTGAGCAAACGTTGCGAAACGGGTTCGTCAAACATGTTATCTTTATTATTCAGATAACACGTTTGAGATTTTTTTTCCTAAGCATGTCTACATAACGGCGTCAATGCATGTTCTGTCAACAGTGACTCAATATTCCATGCCTTTATTGTCATTATCAGGTGACTATCAGAGAGATAGTGCTATATTCCGTGCCACCAGTCAGGTTAATATACACAGCGCTTGAATCGCATTTCAGACATACTTACTATTATGGTATGCTGTGTTCCCGTGGATAGTGGTGGGTTGTTTAATTTAGTTCCAAAATTTCATCATCGGACTTCAGTGTGGCGCGGGCTCTAGTCTACAGGTTGGAGCCAACGGCTGCTCTGCACGCATTTCACCAATGAATAATTAAAGTTTAAAAAACTAAAAAAACCGACTTCAAAATACGCAATATGTATACATATTATGCCTGTAGAAAAGTGAATACACGCATATACGCGATTTGCTATTCACTTTTCCACAGTTGTTTGGATGATACTTTACCAGTTATTTTGTTATAAAAACCAAAGTACTGCGTCGATTTTGATAAAATTTATATGGGACCACCTTTAAAGTATGATCTATCAAATACAAAAATAATCATCAAAATAAATGCACAATTGGCTGAGTAATCAGTGAACAAACAGACAAAAAAAAACATACAGACCAAATTGATTTTGGAAGTCGGTTAAAAATATTTTTTCTATCTTTTTCCTTTCATTTATCTGCTGTTTGTTGGCGCCTATCGTAATCGGTAATGTGGTTTACATTCACTTCTCTAAGTCAATAATACATGACACGTTAATGCACAGCATGATAATCTGTGATCTTTCGTTTTCATGCTTCAACTGGGTCGTTAAACTTACATGGCACTAGTGACTAGTAAATACGTTCACGTTAGTTGTAGGTTTAGGTTATTTATGAAAATGTGAAAACGCGCGGCAAAACCATAGTAGGATAATACTTATATGCCAAATAAAAACAATTATTTACTAAGCACTGGTGATAAAATAATACTATTCTGTTGCAACGAAGCATGGTTATATTGACCAATAGGAGTAAACAATTAGAGAGAGACACCAATTATTGTGTTGTATATTATAGATATGCAATGACCACCATATTTTTATTTTTATTTGTCTTCTTCTATCTGTAATTTGAGGTAACGTGAGGTCTGGTGATCATCATAATTATATATCTTTCCATAAGTGAAATAATGCTCTTCCATTTTGCACCAGTCATTTCAAGAACACCCCTAATTACGTTGCCTTAGTACAGAAGTAACAGGTAGGTAATATGTAATAGATTAATTATTACCCATTACAGTTAACTACCTTCCGAGTTATTATAAACAACTAGATTGACTTATAGGTTATCTTGATACATTACCGCGATTGACGTCAACGATGTCACACGTTCTAATGAATATTCATAGACTAAATACGCGTTAAACTCTTATGAATATATGGAACAATTCGGTCTGAATAAATGTATTATTATTAAAATTAAATGTGTTATCGATAAAGATAATGCTATTATTGCTAACTTGGTAACTATAGTGGGTATTATTAAATATTCTTTTGTCATGAGGAAGACAAGTGCTGATTTCAAGGACTTGGTCGTCTGGTTTAAATGTTGTGTGTAAAAATTTAAAGACGTGTGAATGTTAATTCAATTCAATTTATTTCGGACCATAGATTATTTAAATAACACTTGGTAACGTCAATTACAATATAGTTTTTTTACAATTTTAATGACTGTTTTATAGTATTATTATTTGACATAATTCAATAATTATTACTGTTTGTTACGTGGTTTGATTATATTATTGTTATAATGTATTATTGTGGTTAATGTTGTTATTAATTTTAGGTCATGTTATTTAATTTGACATGAATATTTTTTAGTATAATTGGTGATGAACCGTACTAGTGATAAATAAATAAATTGTGATGTTTCGTCGAATTGCTTTGAATTTGCTGGGCTAATACCTATTTGCGTTGAAACGATTCATGTTTACATAATTTAAACTTTTTAAAATTATGTTGATTCAGGCTTCCGCTTGTTTAGCTGACCTGGAGTCATCTCGTTGGGCCTCTTTGTTAACTGACTTTAAAAAAGGAGGAGGTTCTCAATTCGACTGTATTTTACTCTCTTATGTTTGTTACCTCAGACAGAAGACCTTAATAGTATTAGTAGTGGTACGAGAGCTAAGTTGGATTAGGGCGGGAACGGGATCAGGTGGAAACATAACGCATGCGGATTCTATTCTACAAGTGCGAAGCTGCGTACGACGGCTAATAAATTATAATTTTATTGTGAAATATAAAATCTTTAATAACAGCTACGTCTTCAAAAACTTGCAATGGTTTATTGTTCTTGCTCGTTTGAAATGTTCCCACAAAACTTAATTATGTAGGTAAGTGAGTTACTACCGCAACGGCAGCTGCTATAAGACACATCGGAGAATAACACTCCGTAAATTGAAGATTATCCGTACTTAGGATTTATCCGGCTCGATAAGGCGTTCTAGTTCGAGGCGCGATGGCAACCTTCAGTGACGCGTCCACTGTGCCTCTGAAAAAAAATCCCGAATTTGTTGTAACTACAGATTTCCCCTCAAAATGACGTGTGTGACCTGTTACCCATAGTTTTAAAATACACGATGAAATAATTTGAGTTTGGTTTACTATAATATAAATATTTAACTTTCATGAGATATGCTCATTTCTTTATCAATTTTAGGTGTCACTTCTAAACGAGACTTTTACTCGACTGCCCTTGGAACAGGATAATATTAGATAATGAATGTTAAATTAGTGTTAGATGTATCTATGTATGTATGTATGTATGTATGTATGTATGTTTCTTTACCACCACTATGCAGCTAGAGCTTGTACGGCATGACGGATTTTGTTATGTGAGGTGTCACATTCTAATAAAAATTTACTCGTCCCCAATGATGTATTCTACGCATACAAATTTACTTTAGGTAGGTTTTCCCCAGCTCAGTGTGGCAAGCCTCAAGTATGGTAATCGCCCGACTCGTCTTCAGTCGTGACACCCTCGTGCTCAGTGCTCGTCCCTCGTACAATAGAAAAACTTTCTTATTTAGCTCTGTCTATTATAAATTGAATCGTTCTATCATTGAACCGTCCGATCGTACTAACGTTGGTCAAAGAGAGCTCAACGCCTATTGGTACTTTAATACACAGTTATTTTTTAGTTGTAAATTATCCTTGTCTCGGATACTAATTTTGGCTAATATAATACATGCTGACTGATAAAGTATTAAATTAAATGTACCGCTACTTAATACTTAAAATTTAAGGCATTAGCCTTCTTCCAATAAATAAAAGATGCACATTGGGCATAAAGAAATATAATAAAATGTACGTGATGTAAAAACTCTCTATGAACTCTGAATGATAATTGAAGTATATATAAAAACAACACATAAATGAAGAACAATCTAGAACCTAATAATTTTCAATTAAATTGTTCAACATTTTTTAACCGTAATTACTAATTAGGAATGCGGTAGCTTTCCACTGCTAGGTAAATTCAGTCCGCGTAACTAAACAGGGTAATTAAACGGGTATCGGTGTACACCCGGATTAGGATTGTGTTTCAGCCGTTCAGAATATGACGCGTGTTGTGTCACGTGTGTCGGACCCATTCGACCAATCAACACAGATAATGTTGATGTTCCCGTCTCGCCCACTATTCATGTGTTTGTAGCGGCAGCAAAATAATTGCAGAGGTACTTGAAGTATTAGTAGGCGTTTATAATCATACACGATTGAAATTAAAATTTTATAAGTTGATGTTGAAGTCAAAAGATGCCCTAAAATGATGTTTTCTAGTTACAAACTACAGGACAAGCAATAGAAGTTCCCCATTTCCTCATTCATGTATTACTTTCATTATTACTCTCATTACATAAGTTTTCTTTGCTTTTATTGTCGATGGACCATTTTTGTGTGGTAATGTTTAAGAAAGCGGATTATTTAGTAATTTCACTTCGCGTCTGTGGAAGTTATTCTTATTATTATGTAAAATACTTATACGCTAATAAAACGAACATAAAATAGTTGCTATGAGAGGCAATGCCTCAATAAAATGCCATTTGGCATTTAAATCGATATTAAATGCTAATACTGTTACTATTTGCAGAGTTCTGTTATTGACACCTGGTAATTTTGTTTTATGTTTATACGATATAGGTGCTTTGGCTGAATTTGCTTTATGTTTATTATCCTCCAGGGGAGTTTTGTTTGATAAATTAAACCTGTCGTCCATTTCAAAACATTTCTGTTTATGTAGTTTATCAAAATTGATGTCTTACGTGTCTGACCGTACTCAGTGTTTGTAAACGTACACTCTTTAACTCCGTTCCAAGTAGGATTCCTGCAGCTGCTCTTGTGTGCTAGTTCACATCGCGCCGGGTGAATGAGGAGACGTCAGGTGATCTCTTCATTCGCCAATCATATGGTGGCGCTACCTTTCTCTCCGGTCTCGACTAACCGTGTCAATGGCACTCGATCTTTACGCCGCGGTCTCTTGATGTTCCGATTCGATGAAGCACAAGGTCGTTGTACCCGTATTTTTCGATCATATTTCGCTTATTGCGGTTTCGGAAAATTACCGGTAATGTTGGCTTTTTATTACGAGCCGCAACTCGCTCGCTATCTTATCGTTGCGATAAATTACCACCTATTCGATACACAATCGATATTACGAGATACGTTTGTGTATGTTTAATATCAGCAACAGTTAGTCCCGCGATCGCGTGTGGACAGCAGCTCGAGCTTGTTCGCTCGTCGTTTCGTAAACATCTAATGTCTCGATAAAATCTGTTTCTATCTGACACGTGGAAACACTCCGCCAAATGTGTATTACAAAGTGATAATGTTAATATATTCGCAGTTCTGTTTGTGACGCGTATGTTTGAAATAACACCGGTAAATTCGTGACCTCACAAGCGCGTTGTTTTGTCGCTTCTAAATTGATCGTTGAATAGCTCATTCACTTCATACGTAATAGTAATTGTAGCACGATATTGTTTTTCGACCGGTTTCAATTTTCAAGTGTGCTCTTATGCTCAGCTGAACAATTCCCAGTGACCCCGCTGCGCATGGCGTGTTCATTTGTGCCATGACTATATTAGATAGAATAACTTGTTGCTACAGCGACTAGTTGATAACCGCATGTTTCTTCCGTGATACTGGTTATAAATTGTCGTTGTCATCGAATTCGTCTATCTAATCATGTGGCGGTTGGGGGTCAAATACATTTTCTGTAAACACAGCGTTTTATGTTCTCAGTTGTATTGTTACCGCGTAAGATGAATGTCTTATTTCACTGTTGCCTACGTTATACAACTTATTTTTATTTTTATCTCTATGACTAACAAAAAAATTGATCCATTAATCAGCATTATCTAATACTATCGCACAGTATTAATTCGACACACCTGCGCACTCGATTTCATTTTAGCAATCGCGAGTGAGTCATGCGTTTCCTCGATTATCTAAATTTTGACAAAACTTAAATCTTTCTAGCATAACGGTCATGTGAAATGTCTAACTTCCTCTGTTTTTGTGAAACAAAGCTAAGTTAGTAAATAAACAAGTGACTAATGAAGATGCAGACATTGACTCTGACTATGCCATAGAAGACATAATCATGGTGGACAATGCTTCATTCGAACATTCTGACGAATCTACCTATAGTACCGGTAGACATAACAGCAGACAGAATGGCCGGTAAGTTACTCGATTCATTAGTGTTTTTTTTAAACGGTGCCTAAGTGTATAAATGTCTTATTTTATTTATTGAGGAACAGTAAACAGCTGTATTATAAAATCTAATAATAAGTATACATAAAAGTCTTAGTAATAACACAACCCACAGCACTATTCAGAGTTTACTGAAATTAGTTAAATAACAAATACCATACCGTACACAACAAACAACAGCAAAACAAAATTGGAACTAGAAAAAGCAGAAAAAGTTAAGCCTAGAAAATTATAAATAGTCTTAGAACAAAAGAGGTCACAGTGTATTGACATTCGTTATACCGTTCGTTCACATTATTCAGATCGGGTCAAGAATGAGGGCATTATCGGCACGAACGGGAACATTCAAATTTACATGGATCCATATAATCGTATGTATATAAGTAACGGTCAAGATCAAAAAATAAAGAGGCCTGATTTCTTGGAAATATAAAAATACACAACTGTTACTGCAAACTTAACGTTTCCAACTTGATAGTCTGGATAAAAGCGATTCTGAAACGTTCAATTAAATTGTCAATGTGTATGCAATTGACAATTTCAAGAAACAAGAGAACAAAGTTTATTGTTCTCGTTCACTTGTTCTTGTTGTCTTACTTCTGAAGTCTACAATATTGAAAGTTTGATTGAAAATTTCGGGACCTCTTATAAATCTATGAATGAACCACGTGCAACTTAAACTAAACGGGTCTAGTTTTTGAGAACTTAGTTGTATTGAATTTGGTAATCTGGACCATGAATGCATAAAAGATTACTCCCAGTATCATGGCACACCTCAGTACCTACTTTATGTCACTTTATTCAATAACTTACGTAGGAAAGCGCGTCATCTTATCTTTAATGTATTTGGAATATCTCGGGTCCTAGCTCTTACGGTTGCGGGAATAAGATCTGTTTTTGACTATTCTTTTAGGGATGTTTTTTCTCTTGCCAGTCTTGTGTTCTTATTTGGTATGGACGCATATAACCTAGAGCAAATACGGTTTCAGTCCAGTCTGTGTTGTGGCTCCCTTGATCCAGTGAGTTTGAAAATGGGGGTGTTCTTTTTAACAAAGTGCGTAAGCAAATCACTTTTATTGTTCAAACAATCGATTGGGATATTAATGGATGCAAGTCACGAGGAGATTATTTGTCTTCATTAGAAAGTAATTTCATCCAATCGTCGTAATCAGAAAGTCTTGAAATTGTTAAAAACGTATTCCAGGGTACAATAGCTCCTAAATTGGGTGAAAACTTCAAAGCTATTTGTTCAATTCCCTTTTTATTTTCCTGTGTTATTGATACAATTTTTGTTTCGTTATTGTTTTTTTTGCTTCAGATTGGCAATTTCGGGTATAACTTGTTATCTTATTCTTTCTTACTAATTTTAATTTTCTACATAACGCTATTGTTTATCGCTGTCTACTCAAAAAGGGGAAAAGGAGGTAAGTAAGGCATGAAAAGTCACGAAATCCAAAATATGATATCCAAAGTTCATAACGATAATGTAAATATACCATTTTCTTATAATAAAGCTCGGCTACCATTCGACGTTTGTTTGTGATACGTCTTCTCTTGTTTCAATAGTATCGTAGTAGATCGATCTGCCAAGTGTCGTTGTCGCTACTCGCTAACTGCTTTAACACAAACAAGTCCATTGTTCCCCCACCTGTTACATTATACTTATTGTTGCGATGAATTGTAATGTTAATGTTACCTAGCTGCTAGGTAACATTAACTTTGTGTTAGGTCCTAGCACATAAATTGTCTATAACCATTGTTGTTATATTCAAGTATTTATGGTGAATGGACTTCACAGGATATGAGAAACGACTTGTATGTTATGTACATTAAAAGTAAAATAAGATGTTTGGATTCAAAATAAATGGACTGTACTTTGATGATCGATAACGACAAATCTAGCGACAACTCGCACATAAAAATCGATTAAACCGCGTAGGAGGAATATAATTTGTTGATTAAACCCAAAGAAAAAAACTTTTTAGAGACAACTATATATACCTAATTTTAATGAAAAGTGCTCTGAAAATGGAGTCAAAAGTCAAACAGCATTGGACATCCGTCGGGGCCGGGTCGTCTGGTGAAAGAAAAGTCTTATCTCTTAGTGGTATAGTTTTTAGAAACAAAACAATCTTATTCAGTTCTTCGTTTCCTACCTTTTTATTTACCTATCGTAAACTTTTATCTAAAGGCAAAAGTCACGCAGAGGTTCGTCTGTGTTGACCTGTTTATCGGTAACTACATTGTAACAGAAACAATTAAAATCGGTTTTTGTTGTTGTGAAACCGCATTACTTAATAATCTCATTTTTGTGATAAAAATAATTACATTACGCTCATATAGTGTTTTATTTTGTAATGGTAATATTCGTACGTAACTACGTAGTGGTATATTGATTATGAGGATCAGTTAACACGTATTATCATCATCTCAGACATAAGAAGTATATTGATACAGATCAACATTAAGGCCTCCCCAGGGATTTCCAAAAATACCGATTGGAAGCGTATTGTTTCCAGCTCTTCCTGTCACTTGTAGGAAGTCGTCGGTCCACCTTGTCTGGCTTTCCCATGCTGCGCCTGCCGGTGCGTGGTCTCCACTCGAGAAATTTTCGGCTCCATCGGCCATCAGTTTTGAGTGCTATTTCCCCTGTTCATATATGACATGTGTTAAAACCAAAGAAGGTAACTGATTTCTACCCCCACTAAAAGTTGCCTGATTTCGACGAATGTATATACATATGTACCTACATAGGTACCTGATATGAATGGCTAGGCCTTTTGGTTTATATTTTATTAGTAGCTATGCCCCGTGGTGTCAACCGCGTTGATGAAAAACGGTGATGATGATAAAATATAGCCTATGTCTTTCTACAAATCCTAAAGAATTTCTAAGCCAATTTTCATACCTATTGGTTAGCAGTTTAACCGTGAAGATGTAACAAACAGACAGAGAGATAGATAACAGACTCTTTCGTCTTCTCAGCTTCTTTCGTATATTCTTTATAATATTAGTTAGAATAACTTTGAGCTAAATGAAGGTAAAACACTATCCTAAGACTATCATATTATTTGTTTATCCCCAGAGCGGCCATCAAGCCCCTGTCCGGGTCGACGCCGTCGGTGCGCGCGTCCAGCCTCGGCCCCGGCGGCGGCGAGGAGGCGAAGGAAGGCAAGCAGCCCAGCAAGTCGCGCCAGAAAAAGTTCCAGCGAAACTTCCCGCAGGTCGGCCCCGACGAGAGGGTCCTCAATTGTAAGTTTACTTAACACTATCGCGGTAAATATTGCTTACGAGTCTGTTCAAAAAGAGTGGCTAAAAACCGGAGTTGAAAGAATCATCAAAATAAATTCTTAATTGGCGAAATATTTGCTGAAACAACATACAAAAAAAATACAGTCGGATTAGGAGCCTCCTTCTATTTGGAAGCTGGAAAATAATGAAATAATGAGATCAATACCATATTATCCCTCATTACTACCTCTATACCACATAATTCCCTATCCGAACAGAGCCTAGCTAGGTACACGTACTGTTTTGAGGATACGAAATACCTGATTGGTCGCTGCAGCTGTACCAGCAGTGGATACAGTGAAATAGTAGTCTGTTAATTAGAACTAGAATTACAACTAGTCAAATTACTAAAATTATTTGAAATAATAAGAGTTTTGGTAACATTAAAAAGCGTTAAAACAGATACGAAATATATTTAGATCTCGTATCTGTTTTAGCGCTTGACACTCACGAAATAAAGACGTCATTAAGAGTCCTAACGTCATTTCACACTTTAAAATCTGTTATGAAATTATTCTATAAGTGAGTTAGAAATAAATAAATCATACATACATATACTGGATAAACAAAGTGATGGTATTTTTAAATAAAAACTACGGGTCACTCACGTCTGTTTTGAGCCGAAATATCCGACTATAGTTTCAACCGCAGTGCAAGGCGCGTCACCGACCGAGAGTGACGTGTGTGCTGCTCCTTTGAAAAAGACCGCCGAATGCGGTTGAAACTATAGTCGGATATTTCGGCTCAAAACAGACTTGAGTGACCCGTAGTTTTTATTTAAAAATGTGTGAAAACCACGTTAATTTCCATAGTAAAAAAGTGATGGTAGATGGCAATCGCAGTGTTGGAAGGCCAGCCACAAGGTGGACGGACGACCTCATTCATACAAGTGGCAGGATGACCCTGGATTAAGCCACTTTCAACCGGCTTTCGTGGAAATCCATGGGGAAGGCCTATTTCCAGAAATGAACTTCTTGTATTTGAAATGATGATGATGACACGATAAATATTGGACCTACATGCCTGTGATAGCTATGACACATAAAGTCAATAAAGGTCGAAATCTTATTGCAAAAGTATACAGTAGAACCAAGGCAGTCACAATTACAGAATAAACAATAATCACAACGAAGAATGTTTGGGCATTCCCAGTGAGGTAGCAAAAAATTTCCTGTTATCGTTCTTTCGACCTTCGATTCAAGAGTCATTGCAGAAACCAGTTGCGAAACTCGTACCAATATCTGTCTAGTTTGGAGGCCTACATCGAAAAATGTTGTATTCTAGTCTTATTTAATAGTTGAGAAATTTATACGTAATCCTTGCTTTTGGCGAGGTCGTTTGAATGGATATTCTGTATAAGCCGATATGAGTCTATTCAAAAGGTGAATCTGAGTGTTAATACAGTAGGACCTATATAAGTCGAACATCAAGGGAGACGCCAAAAAATTCGAGTTATAGAGTTTTCGACTTAGAGAATTTTGACTTAGGCGGATTTTGATTCGACATAAAGAGGTTGTGATTCATTCTTATAAATTTTGAGTTAGAGAGGTAATATAAATAAAAATTTAAGTTGGAGAGGGGGACACACATATTTTTATTTGTATTAACAACACTATTTCAAAACATCCATAGAATAAAAAAAAAATGTCATTAAAAAAGTCAGTAATTTATTATTGTTGACAGAGTGCTCATTGGCAGGCCAAATTGTTCAGCAACATCTTTATTCTTTTGACAGTTCTTCACAGCTTCTAGCACTTCTAATTTTTCAGCGAGACTCGAAAGTTTTTAGTTTACGTTTCACAGCACTCATGTTTCAACAATTTTATTTGTAAACTGTTGTAGGTACAAATTGATGTGTATTGCAATAGAACCAAACTACTTCTGACTATATTTCACTCGAAAACTGACTTGCTTCGCTAAGTTCAATTGAAATAATAAAATTAAACACCTGACACCAAGAAAGTAAACACGTGTTAACGTGAGTCATAAATCTGGTAATTCTATTCATTGTATACTCCTAAATTGCTTTCTAAGAAACAATGGTGTACTTATACTGTCGGTGAATTTTTAAAGTCGGTAACTTATTATTTCGACTAATAGAGGGTTGAGATTTCGAGTAATCGAGGTTTTGGTGTTTGAAGGGAAGGGAAAAAACATTTTTTCGAGATTTGGAGGTTTTCAACTTATCGAGGTTCGACTTAACGAGATTCTACTGTATTTTGATTCTATAAATGTTTATTTTTAAATAATAAATAAAATAAATAAATAAATATTTTGGGACATTTCACACAACACCATCTAGCCCAAACTAAGCAAAGCTTGTACTATGGAACTAGACGGCTGATAGAACACATATATACTTTTTTTGTAAATACATACTTATGATACATAGAAACACCCAGACACAGAACAAACATCCATGCTCATCACACAATTGTTTGCCCTGGGTGGGGATCGAACCCACGACCTACAGCTTAGCAGGTAGACATACTACCAACTGAGCCACAAGGCCTGTCAAACGAGACGAGGTAACGCTTAACGTTTTGACGTGACAACGTCTAATAAATCGATGAACGCCGGCTGCACGCAAGAAAAAGTATGACTCATTGTCCCGTTACGCGTTACGCTCATTGTCCCGTTACATCATCATCATTTCATTTCATCAATGTTTTGTTATGACGTTGTCACGTTAAACTATCGTCCATAAACCGACTTTACAGACAACCAATTTTTTATTTATATAATTTTTTTATTATTTATTAAAAATTTATAAAATTATTGATTGACTGAGATGACGCACTTTTCATCTTGTGAATAATTAAAAGTTTTTGTGAGATGTTCAGAGTAACGGCTCAACGGATTTGTTTTTGAAACAGAAATTTTGCATAATTGTCTTTTTGTGTATTTGTCACCTGCAATAGTTTTGTAGTGAATTTCTCAATCTACCATTTCATTCAGTAATAGTGGGTGCTTGACAGCTAACGCAACTTTGCGGTCTACGATGGAGCGCGCATATTTAGAATATTTTAGCAAGGTCTACTGTTCGCAGAGCCATTAGTAGTGCCTAAATAAATAAATTTCGATGGACATTTCACACAACACCATCTAGCCCAAACTAAGCAAAGCTTATACTATGGAACTAGATGGCTGACAGAATACTTATGCACTTTTTACTCAAAGCATCTTTCATCTTGTCAAGCTTCACTTCACTGTTGTTACTGATAACACGAGAAGGTTGGACTTGGACAAGTGCATTTACTTCAATCTAAGTAAAAGTAGCATGGTTTCACACTTTCTAAAGTGCACTTTCTTTCTTTTTAACGGGATTGTCATAGTATGGATTATAATATTCATAATCTAAATAAACACGATTGTGTCTTATCTTTCCTAATACCACGCCCTGCCCTATTTGTGAAATATATAAATAGACAAACTCTTGGTATTGAGGGCTTAAAATTGAAAGAATGCCTCAGTAAGTAACCCAACCCGTGCGACAAAAATAACACACGTTCATAACTAGGTCAATGCTACTATAGCTCTGAGTGGCTGGTGTCCTGATTGATCGCTGTCTGACTGATGGATACCGTTGATAACTGATCATATTTCAGATGAAATCTTCTTTCAAACAAAAAAAATACTAGATCAAAATCGGTCCATCCGCTATAATACGCTAGCATCACAGCTGATAGAATCTCCAAACCAAGGCAAAAGGCTGAAAGAGGCCTAAGGTCTCAGAACTGGAAAACATACAAAGATAATGCAACTAGGAAATGAGGTCATTGGGCCTCAACCTGCACATGCCCACTATCAATACATTTCTGCTAATGGCTCTGCCGATTGCAGTTAGATATATATAAATAACAAAAAAAAAACCGTCCATCCGCTTGAGAGCTACGATGCCACAGACAGATACACAGATACACACGTCAAACTTATAACACCCCATTTTTGGGTCGGGGGTTAAAAATAATTTCGATCGGTCAATAAACTTCTGAGACAAAAATATTGTAAAGTTTTTCATAGTTCATGCTCAGTCCTTTTCACACGAAACGACTTTTTGTATAGAAGTTGTATGGCGAATATGTTCAATGATTCTATCGTACATAATTGTGCGCCTGCGCTCTCACTCTAACATGAAATTAAAATACTTGTAATTTTCTTATATAAAAAAAAAATTGAAACCATATTCTTTATTTTGATATATGTAGATTCGCAGAGTGGTGTTTATTATTTTAGCATAGCTCACGTGACTTTTCTACCATGTGAGATTTGTTATTGGAAATTCTTGACACAATCCAAAACCCTCATTTGGTAGTTATGGGTTGAGGCTAGAACTGTCCAGGCTAGAAGTGATATGAATGAATCGAGCTTGCTATCTACCCGAATACATTATCAGACCTAGTTAGCTTCACCAGAAACTTCAAATGAACATTAGAGTGGGTATATCTAAAATGGAAGCAAGTTAGCTAATCTAAATAGTTATTGGATTAAGAGCACTGACCAGAAAAGGACAGAGGGATAATCCTATACAGAGCCTTAGCACGGATAAAAATACACTGAACAAATACACTAAATACACTACTGGCAGTATTTAATGTTGTATCTGTATTTGTCTGCATAATTATTTATATTTTATAATATAGGACTTGAATCAGCGATCTGACTACAAATCACGGTCTGAAGTTTTTTGGCTTGTTTCTGCGAATGATATTTCAGGCCAACGAGAAATTTACAGAATGTTTTAAGCATTATTTCATGTTAATACAAAAGTGTAAGTCCTATAAGACTCCATACTTCAAGGGGGTTGAAAATAACTTAGACGGGCTTAAAAATGCGTAACAAAACATAGGCAAAGTTTATACAAAATGACAGCCACGTCCTCAATATGATTGTGTAATCAATGACGTCTTTTTTCTTGCGTATGTAAAAGCTCGTCCAGCTTTAGCTTTAGAGCCTTATGAAACCTTCTTCTTTCTCTTCGTGACATAACTTTCTCCCTTCGCGCAGAGCAAAAGATGTCATAAGTAAGAATATAGTTATCTGTCCCTTTCATGATCTCTGTTAAAAGTTACGTAAACGAGGCATGCTAATTGTAAATTTTAGCCGCAAACTATTTACATAACAGGTTAGTTTGATACTCTATATTGGGACGTAGAATTTGTTTAGTGTTTGTATTGGTGATAATATCATAGAGGTCAGATCAGCAAGTTAGTGAAATGAACTCTTGTTTATTTTTAGACTTTTAGTTCACGATTTGTTCTGAAAACTTCTCAAATAAAGGCCAGCGCACATTAGCGCGCAGCGGACGGTAGAGCGGGTTTTTTTTATCGACATACGAGATCCATTGAGTGTGCATCTGAGATGGATGACCTTATTCTACCATATCTTTTCTGCCTCAGAACCATTTTTAATACTTGACAGAAACATGTAGTAATCTGAGTTCTATAGTCTCCGAAAAGTTCTAGAGTGTAGACCGCACACCGACAAGCGAAGCGTAGGAAGACCAGCCACGAGGTAGACAGAAGACCTCATACAAGAGGCAGGAAAACGCTGGTCGCAAGCCGCGTCCAAATGGGGAGGCCTAAGTCCAGCAGTAGACTTCTTGTGGCTGAAATGATGGTGATGATGATTTAGTGATCAATTCTAAACAGATTCCATTTGATTTCAGACTACTCGTGCGCGCTGGTGGGTGACCTCCTTCTACAAGGTCACCTCTACATCACCAAGAATTACTTCGCGTTCTACTCTAACGTATTCGGATATGTTACCAAGGTAATTTTTCTTCTTTATTGACACTGGTAGTGGAGCATTAGCAGACTCAGTTGTAATATTATTATTAAAGGAAAAACAAAATATCCGACTGCAAAATGTTGCAGTCGCTCGAACAATCCAACAAAACCAACAACAAACACTCACGGTATGACAACTCCGACACCTTTATTTTTAGTGTCAAGAGGCCTACCGGCGGCTTAATAACTCTGACAATAGGACTGGCCACTTAGTCTATACGAACTTACTTACCCTTATTTTTTTTTAAATATCCTTTTTTTACATACAAATGTTGTAGTGTTCCTTGTAGTACTATAAAACAATCTAAATGAATACGTAAATTGAGAACCAGTAATACTAGTATGTGTTGAGCTTTTTGTATAATAGGCTTTAGTACTTTCTAAGTTTAAATTTACACTGGTTGCGGCTGAAAAGTAGATTTTTTTTATCGGCGTATCACTAGAATTGGTATAAAATGTATCCGTGACATGCAGGATATAAAATCAAAACTAATGACGTACTTATAGCAAATAATATTGTTCCTTGTTTCATTTTCACAGCACTCTTAATTACGGTCTAACTTACTGTACGGACTTACTACGGTAACTGTGACTTTAATAGCTATAATTAACTCGCTAAGTAAAATATTAATGTCTCACTACGAGTAAATACTGACATTGTAAAACTGTTTCAATTCACGAAAGCGAACGAGTCTTTACATGTAGTTTTGTGTACTACACAATACATTAGTGTGCGTGCCTAATGGTGAGAGCGGGCGCAACTCAAGCTGCGTATCGGTTATAATTGTATGCGGCAATTGTCGAATCTCATGGCGAATACTGGTGCGGCAGCCGCGCCATCACCTTCGAATATTGGCGCGTTCTAACGTACCGCGGGGTTAGCCGATCTAATTGAGATCCTCGCGCGTAGTTGTGTATGTTGTTATTTGAATTCCAATATTTTATACATTTGTCAGTTAACGCCACTCGATCGAGTACGTATTTAAACTATATAAAACTCGAACTTGATTTATAGCGTTCTGAACGCTAGTAGCGCGCGGCAGCTGCGCTTAGTCGCTACACGGTTCACACGTACTCAAACGCAAATAAAACCAAATGCCGCACGCGTTCGTGGTTTGCAACAAATGTAGCACCGGCCTAAACCCACTTAGTGACCTTTTAGCACCATTCGTGACTAATATATGGCCAATAGCGTAAATGAGCATGAGCATAACATGGCAACCGAAATGAACGGTCGTTATAATGAAACGTGTGAGTTTGTAGCTTCGAAATTTTTAATATTTAACTTGGCAAGGCAATAAAAAAAATATGGCCAAGGTTAGGACGCTAATGTTTCAGTGACCCTGAACTTCAGAGTAGGATGTTTAACATGTATGTAAACATGTAAAGAAAAACTAAATACCCGACTGCAGAAAAGCAGTTTTTGCAGTCTTATGATTCGCTTGGTATTTTATTTTATTCATTTAAGTATACAAAACAGAATATAGCCTTACGTAATACAAGATAACACGTGACAATCGGTCATAACCAGACTATAATCCAAAGCATGTATACATCATTTGAGTAAACACATTTTAGGTATTAAAAACAAAGGAAAAAAAGAGAAATAGAGGCTATGAATATTTATAATATGCTGTTGAGTGTACGTTTTTTGTGAGAAAAGCTGTAAATGATTATAAATGCGCATTTTTTACAATAATTCTAGTAAAAAAAACCACTTGCTTATTACGAAAAAGTTCGTTGCAAGTTACGAAAAAACGCTATTTTTTATTTTTTGAGAGATGTATAATTATTATTACAAAAAAATTGCCTATGACACTCTGGAAGTGAAGACGAATCTAACGACACCTTGCACATTAATATCGGTTTAGCCGTTTAGTTAGGCTGTAGGCGATCATATAGAAACATACATACATACTTATATACATACACTCGAAAAACATAACCCTCCTTCTTACGCAGTCGGGTAAAAATGTAAATAAAGTCTACACATACGTGTTTTACCTATAATGTAAATAATAATGGCAGAGAAGCGACCAATTAGAGCTCGTAATTTCCAAAATAAGAGCTTGCAGTAGTCGCAAGTTCACCAATGTCAAATTATTATAAGACGTGTACAGACACAGACTAAGTAAATTTGTTTCCAAAACCGATAATGATATGGTAGGTCATTGAAGAAGTAATCGCACAAAAACATTTATATATTTTTAAATAAAAACTACGGGTCACTCACGTCTGTTTTAAGCCGAAACTAACTATAGTCGGATATTTCGGCTTAAAACAGACGTGAGTGACCCATAGTTTTTATTCAAAAATGTGTGAAAACCACGTTAGTTTCCATAGTAAAACATTTATATACTTGCAACAAAAAAAAAACATAGAGACCAAATTGACAACCTCGTTCTTTTTGGAAGTTGGTTAAAAATATCATCTCTTAAGTGTTAGCTAGTAAAACGTCATATATATATATATATATGCAAACAAGAGTGCTTTAATTTAGTTGTAACTACAATATTAAGTTACTTACAAAGTATATTTACTATCTACTTAATCACCTTAATCTATTCCCATTAAAATTAACCTACCGTTGTTGAGCGGTATGGTTTTAAAAGATTAGTTTAATGATGTCTTTAGCTGATCTTTATCTTTTTTATTACAGTTACTAATTCCAACGACTTCCGTGCTAAGGATAACAAAAGAGAAGGTTGCACGAATAATCCCCAATGCGGTGGGAGTGTGCACCAGAGAGGAAAGACACGTATTCGGGTCGCTCCTGTCACGAGACTCCACCTACAAGCTCATGACACACGTTTGGAAGGCATCGAGGGCCCCTGAACTGGTTATACCAAGTAAAACACAGGTAAATGTTATTTAAAAAAGAAGGTTTCACGAATAATCGCTAAAGTGGTGTAGTATTTGCACGAATAATGCCCAATATGGTGAGAGTGCACGCCAACGGACAATATGTGTACGAATAGCTCTTATTGAGATATCTTACTCACTAATTCATGACACTGCTTTGAAAAACTTTAAGAGCTCCCGAATTGGCGATCCCCAGTAAAACACAGGAACGCGCGAATAATAACCAATGTGTTTGCACGAATAATTTCCGATGAATCTCTCTTGATGTTTAGTGAAAGATAATTGAAAATAATTATAAAGTTTAAAATAAAGCATTTTTCTTTTACATTTACAAGGCTTAATTTGGATATGAAGTATTTATGACTACAGGAGATAATAAATGTATGTTTATTTCATTCTTTAGTCTAAACGGTTTAATCAATTATTATATTATGTGGAGTCATGATTAAACTTTTATTTGATTGTAAAATAGGATATGTTTTATCCACGAGTCTAAACTTGAACAAATTTTTGTAAGTCATAATGGCAAATGTGTTTACCGCTCTAGTCCAATTCCTTGACAGTGAAAAAGAAGCAGCTTAGTAAATTAATGTATTAATTGCAGGATCTTCGCGCGTCGGAGGTAGAGTTGGACGCATCGGAGTACTCTCCAGAGGACGATAGTAGCTCGGCGGGCGGCGACCGACTCGATGCGCCCGACCCGCCCGCCAGGAGGGAGTCTGAGGCTATCGTTACATCGCGTGAGTTACCATTTATAACTCCACACATAAACATCAGGAAAAACAGTGATAGTACGCGTCTGGAAAATCATATAGATATTCGTACGCGTCGAAAAAAGTAGTGATAATATTCGTACGTATCGGGAAAACAGAGAGATAATCATACGCGTACACGCGTACGATTATCTCTTTAGAGGTCTCTAGGATAACAGTGAGATATTCGTACGCGTCTCGGAAAACTGACATTCGTACGCTTCGAGAAAAGTAGTGATAAATTATTCGTGCATAACGGGAAAACACAGAGATTATTCGTACATAACGGGCAAACAGAGATTATTCGTACGTGTGAGGAACAACAGTGAGATATTCGTACGCGTTGAAAAAAATAGTGTAATGTTCGTAAGTATCGGGAAAATAGCAAAATAGCGAGATATTTGTATGGGAGGGGAGGAAACAGTGATATATTCATATGCGTTTGGAAAAACAGATATTCATATGCGTCGAGAAAAATAGTGAAAATATTCCCTTTGGTCCATTTCATAACTAAATACGAATGAACATTTTTCTTGTGCGTTTAGGGGACAACAGCGATTTACATTTTCATATCTTATACACTATGAAAAATCTAGCTCCCCTATTGTTGAACAAAACTTTTCCCACGACTCGGTCAAAACTTTCTCTCGGGCACTTTTTCTCTCGGTTCAGTATTTTTTTTTTCGGGGTTTTTGAGTTTTAGTCGCGTT
This sequence comes from Lycia hirtaria, assembly GCA_947563715.1. Lineage (NCBI taxonomy): Eukaryota > Metazoa > Arthropoda > Insecta > Lepidoptera > Geometridae > Lycia > Lycia hirtaria. The sequence continues at coordinate 39,660,226 of OX387377.1, read as the reverse complement.
TTTAAACCTGCATGACATAAGCATGTAATTGTATTTTACGTTTACTCTTTCAACTTTTTAATTATTTTTTTTTTACTAAAATTACATTTTTGTCGTATTACAGCCACAGGTGCGGCAGTGATCCAGCCTTCTCTACTGATCCCCCCCACAGGCGGTGCGCCTGCGCCGAAGCGCCGCTCGCAGTCCTGGCACATGCTTCTCATATCTTTCGCTGTGTGTCTCTCCCTCACCGCGCTCTGGCTCGCGTACAGACTCTACGTGGCGAGGTTTCAACAACAAGTGAGTCCACATACACAGATACACATACCCTCGCCGAGTGAAAGCGAGCAGGGGGGCAATTCAGTTATCATTAGTCAAAACCAATCCGTAACTGAACCTTGTGCGAAACATTTCCTGTCGGCTGCTATCTTTTTTTGATTTAGTAACGAGCGAAGGACGTGTTACGTTTTATCAAATGTGTCAATTGTATGACATAAAAGTGACTGAATCAAAAAAACTATGGCGGCCGACGGGAAACGCTACACATATGGTTCGGCTATGGAGTGGTCTTGAATAACTGAATTGGGCACCTGTTTCTACTTCTTATGTCGTGTTGACGATCCTTCCATCTTGGACTGGAAAAAGAAAAACATAGAATGTAACAGTATCTGTATTTTCTTTAATCTACTTATCTCCTCATTTCTGAATCGATCTCGCAGAGAGACTCCGAGCATAACCCCCTCCGTAGATAGATAACACTTTATTAAAAACCATACGGTAACAAAATTACAGAAAAATAACATTAAGTACTTAGGGCTAGGTTTTTAATTGGCGGCCTTATCGATTAGAGCGATCTCTTCAAGCTCGTTGCGTGATTTTAAGCTTCCTTTTATGGCCCACAGTGAATGACCACATTTCAGTGTCATACGTCACAAACGGTAACACACTGTACGGTCTTAACAGTGTAGGGCATATTCCTCGTGTTACCGCTTACATATGCAATACGTGTTCTGTAGAAGTGATAGTTAACCTTATACTGCGCAATAAACTGTAGGACGTTGTCACACTACACGGTGGATTGTACACACACTGATCCATACACTTTCAACATGAGCCAGAAGACAGTTACTTATATGTATGCCATGTCATCAACATATTCGTATTTTTACTCGACTGCGTAAGAAGGGTTACATTTTTCGAGTATACATACGTATGTTTCTATATGACCACCTATAGCCTAAACGTCTTGAGCAATTTTGATGTGCGAAGTGTCGTTAGATTCATCTTCACTCCTTGAGTGTATTGACTAAGTTTTTTTTTTGTAATAATAGTAATACGACTCTCCCAAAAATAAAAAATACGGTTTTTCGTAACCTCCAACGAACTTTTTTGTAATAAACAAGTGATTTTATTTGAATTATTCTAAAGAATGCGCATTCATAATATTTACGGCGATTTTACGCATATTTTTACACAAAAACATACACTCAACAGCGCATCAAGCGTAGTTAGTAACGATAGTGTGTGTGTGTAATTCCAGGATGATCTCCTGAAGCTGTCGGGCGAGGAGTTGTACTCGGAGCTGGTGCAGTGGCGCGCGCGGCTGCACGGGCGCGCCGCCGGCGAGCTGCACTCCTTCCTCACAACCAACCTGCTGCTGCTCACTAAGGTATTACTCTTGTACATATAAAGTGGCTATATGGCAAGGCTGGCTGATTTGTCTCTAGACCAAGACTAGTTGATTTCTTTCTAGACTAAGACTCGCTGATTTGTATCTGACAAAGAAAAGTTGATTTGAAAACAGATTACCATCAGGCGAGTTGGTGTTCAAACGTAGATCTATTGAGTATAAAAAAGGTAAAATTGTTTCTAGACAATTTTTCTCTAGGCTTAGAGACTTTTCTCTAGACCAAGACTGGTTGATTCGTTTCTTGATAAAGATTGCATTCTAGATATAAGACTGAGTAATTTGTATTTAGTTAAAGATATGTTTATTTGCCTCCACACCTATTTAAAATTAAACGGAGATCTTTATACCTATATGGGTAATTACATTATAATTATGTAATTAAGTATTGATCAGCCATTTCGTAATTTAAAGTACTGCCGTCATTATATCACAAGGGCTAAAACAGTTCAATATCTCATTTTTCGAAAGCAGGGAATTGGTAATGAGTCGGGACTATTTCTTCAGTTGTCTGGTTTGCGTATGTGTTTTTATTTAGATTTGATATCATTGAATTTCCGAATATTGGAAGCTTTTCATTCCTTCTGCAGGGTTAGTATGGAACTTAGATAAATAGTCTTTCCACCGTTATATCCACCTTTCAGTATAAATAATGTACTGACATTGACAATTGACATAACAACGCGGATAATAACTGTTTTTTATATTGAATTTGGATCTGCTTAGAGCATTAGAGTATTTGCTAGTGTCAATATCAAGATCTTTAAGTTTCTTGAATAAAACAAGTTTTAAATATTCTAGTCACAATTTAAGTCACGTATAGTTATTTTCAAATTCGAGTCCTGCTTCAGTAAGTAGACTTTATAGGAAGCTTCTATGGAGTTTTGCCGACAGCGTTTCGCCGCTTTATTTCACTTCCCCACACTCACGCACTTGATGAAACACTTACAAAATAAAATAAAACAACATGTTTCCATGACATTCCCGCCAAAACCACACAGTTTATCTACATTCCATGCACAGCTGGAGAACTATTTGGAATGTATTATTAATAGTAATATTTTAATAATTTTAGTAATTATTTTAATTACAGGTGCGTCAGTCCCTAGAAGCGCTCTCGGGCGTGATATTGACCGACACGGGGAATGCGCACATGAATGTGAATGTACCCGCAGACCCCGTGTTCAGTTAGCAACTGTAGAAGAAATGCGACACCAGCGCCACGGCGAGGTACACGTCATGCTAGTTTAATTTAGTCTATGGGTACATGAGTCGAAGCCGGTGTGTAGGATAAGGGTAAGGGTCCACATGGCCGTATCGTACGGATCGTATAGATTTTGAAAAAGGAAACAAGAAATCAATACTGACACAGCCCATGATTACGCCCTACGACATAATTGCATGATATTCTAGTTCGTACTTTTCTTTTGAATGAGTACAAAATGAAATAGCTAGATGGCGCTTTTATATTGATTATACCATTTACCTTTATTTTTATTTGATGTTATATTTGAATACATATCACGCGTTTAATGTTTTAAAAATAATTTATAATTTAAAAAAGACCGATCTAGTGTAGGTAAAATGCATGATTCTTAATATGATTAAAAAATCAAGCATTTTTTACACTAGCCATGCCATGCATATTATTTGCCATATACCGATAAGCAAAATATCTATATAAACTATTATTATTAAAACAACGAAACCTTCTGAATTGGTGAGAATTAACTTTATATGCATTTTGCTAGCACTATCTACGTTTATGATCGATTTATCGGCGGTCATATTTTGGTTAGTGTTAGCGGTCTATAGTATACCAAAGTTTAAAAAAAGGCATTTATGTGTGACAATGAATAACAGCTCGTCCGATCCGTACGATGCAGATATTTGGACGCGTTTAAGAGATTGATATTCGATAGTGAAAGCGTAAATCACAATTAGAAATGCGAAAGTAATGTCTGTTTGTAATTATAAGTGAACGGCGGGCTAGATAGCTATTAAGTAAGCAAGACGGTAGAGTAAATCCTGTAAGTAGCATACTTTTCTATAAATATCTGAATGATCGCGGGGCAAAGTTAGTCAAATTATGATTTTGTTTGATTTATATAGACGGTAAAGATTGTAGAAAACGTATACAGAAAGGTATTATTTTTGTAAATAGTAATTTAAATGACGACTTTACTAACAATGTGTTAAGGTTTAATTTTAGATGCATCAGTGTATTTTTTTTTCTGTATCGTTATTTATATCAATCATGAGTCTCATTACAGTTGACTCCGTTGTGGCATTCAATATATCTGATAAACTTAGAATTTAAAAGAAACAAGTACCCGAAATGCCCATAACAATCCAATGACAGAACTTTGAATTTTAACAGTTCAATACCCTGTGCGCCAATCACAGCGACCATCTCTAAAAATGTTAAATCTCGTGGTGCCGAGCAATTTCGCAAATTTAACAAAAGTAAGCACTTTTCCATACGGACTCTGAGAAAGAGTTGTATCTTCTATCTATATGTGGTAAAAAAAGTGTGGTCTATAAAGTTAAATTAAATATTTACAGAAAATAAAATGATTATTTGAATGCCACAATGCGTTATGTTGTCTGTGGGACATCTCTACGTAATAATTGTGTCAAACACGGTAGGGTTAGGAGAAGCGGGTGTTTTGAAATGTTTTGACGGTAGATATACACAATTTTAATTTTGTACTATCACAAACCGATGACAGCTCGTAATTCCTTAAATCAGAGCTAGCTTTAATTGGTCGGCGCATTCGCTGAGAATGGTTGACCAAACTGTATGTAATATTTGAATACAAAAAATATAATTTGTAAATCATAATATTCTGTACTAGGTATACAGTAAATTCAATATTATTTCAGTGTGACTGTTTGAATTAAATAAATACCTTGTTTATGACCGTTGGCCGCATAATGCGATTCGGTGTTCATAAATACAATTTTAAAACTTATTTTAGATAAAAAAAAAACAAGAACTGCAAAGTCAGATCAAGAATAACATAAATCTTACTATAAAAAGTATATATTTTTATTTTATCGTGTCCAAAACTGCAATTGTGTATATTTCAGGCAGTGGTGCTAGCTTTAGGTAAGGATAAGCAAACATTCCTGTTTTAATGTTTTATGAAAAATGGTTGAGCCGTGTGTGATGCCTCGCTTTTCATTCGCAATGGTTTGCCAAATATAGATTTTTTTAACTTCTTGCCAATATGTAATGACAATTCTGTAATAATTATTTTCGTTTCTTTGTAAAAGCTTGTGTTTTCTACAAGTCTTATGACGTAAATAACAAAATGGTGGACTGATGACTAATGAAAACCAATCGTTTTGAAACTAAGAATTCCTTATAACGTAAATAATAAATCGTAGACTTAATTTTATTTTCATTCAAATGCTTACTGTGCTTACAGCAGAACCAAAGCGCGAAATTTTTCATTTCACTAAATTATGCGTCTGGATTCTGAGCAATTATGTCGTTGAATAGACTTTACGACTTATGATAACTAGTAATTTTGAAAATAATTGCTGTCATTGGTAACCAACATCGTTGTTTACATTACGAGATATGTAAAAAAACACAGATTTTAGTGAATACCTATTTTGGTTTACATTGATTATTTTTTCATTACAAGACGCATACAATAGAAGTGGGTTTTCTCCAATAGATTTTTTTGTATTTTTCTATTCCTTTTGGTGTTTAAACAATGTCAAATCATCATTGAGTTTGGTTCCATATTAATAATGGCTTATATTTTTTTTACGTTTTTTGTTTATATTGGCTGGCTTAGTCTGTGTAATCCAGTGGTCGAATTGGACTAACTCACCAAACGGAACGCATGCCCCTTCAAGCCTTACGATATTTTTCACAAGGTTTTTTAAACCGACTTTAAAAAAAGGAGGTCATCATTTTGCATACAAAATGCAAGTTTGATGAAAACGCAATGTTATTGTATCATATTTACGGTTCCGTAGTAAACAAGGAACCTATATAGTTTTACCATGTCTGTCTGTCTGTCTGGGGAAAGGTTTTTTTTTTTTTTTTCTTTATAAACCGAAAAATATAAATCGTAAAAATAGTTACTGTTTTAGCTTGCGCTAATGAAGGGTTTTCATGGTTAAGGTACCCCACATGGTTAAAGCACTTTAAAATTTGGACCCTCCTTCTTTGCATAAAGACCCTATTTGTTGCGATTAAATTAAAAATTAAAAGTTTTCGGATTTTGTCCTTTATGTGTACTATATAACAATGCTTCTTGCCAAATTTCACAGTTATAGGTCAACGGGAAGTACCTACCCCATAGGTTTTGATTCCCTTGCGAGTGTCAAAATATGCGTTTTTGAGACATATTCAGCTGTAACATTTTTTGATGTATACTGTAGCATTTTTCTAGCAAGAGACTATAAATCATATATGGTTTTAATTTCAACTCAATACCTTTACGCATTCCCGAGATACAGGTCTTGACAGACGGACGGACGGACAGACGGATAACAAAATAATCCTATAAGGGTTTTATTTTTTCCTTTTGAGGTACGGAACCCTAAAAATTAAAATAATTTAACTTTACCTATTTGTTTACTTAGCACATATATGCTGGATAATAACACATTTTTAAAAATTACATTATTTAGTAACAATGTATTTTGTAATAATAACAAAGCGCGAGCGAAGCGAGCGCGAAAATTTTAAAGGTATTGTTAAAAAAAATAGTAATTTGATTATTTGCTCGTATTAGCGAGTGACGCTCTTATACCCCATATAAACTTAAAAAATATCAAAGTATAAAGTTTTTTTATACATTTTTTGGTATTAATAGGGTTTTTAGAAGTAATAATCACTTAAATTTTAACTAAGAAATTAGTTAAAACTAAAACCTATATACCTAATAACCTATATACCTAATAACTTATATTACCTACCACAAAATTTTTGGGATTGGTTTAGGCACATGCAAGAATAAAGTATTCACCGAGGCATCTCTCCGCACAAACGTGTCCATTAGACTGTGGCACGCTTTTTACAGTTCTGTGCGTGGTCCCAATGCTGCCATGCCCCGAAATTACAAAAGATGTCGTCAGCTCATCGACGACCCCCGTTTTAAAACAATGTTGAACTAAATAAATGAATGGTATCATATTGTTTAGTTAACCTTTATTTCTATGGTTGGCACCTAGCAGAGGTTGTAAATACCTTTACTTCGGAGCTTTTCCCAATCTTAACATAGGCTCCATTACAGGCAAAGGTTACGAGTTAATATATTTTTCTGGTATACAATAAATTCATATAAAACTACGCTGTGAACTCTGCTCTGCAGAGTGCGAAGACACAAATACGTGGAACGCACAGCCACCAACATGCGAAGCATAAAACGCAATGTGCATGGGTGTGTCTGTGTGCGAGCGACCAGGGGCGAGTCAAATAGAGAGCGCCAGGTACCGTCCGAGAGCGGAGAGGTTGTCAGATGGTTCACACGTGTGTATTCATAGAACAATAAGGGAACACTTGCTTATTTCTGAGTATTAAACAAAGGTTCGGAATTTTTTCGCCGTACCGGAACGATAAGAAGGCAACTTTTACGAAAGGGAACGGTCATTTCACGAAGCGGAACGGCGTTCCGGTGCGTTCCCGTCCATTTCGAGCACTGGTGTAATCCAGAATGGTGTCAGTTATTGCGAAGTGATGAAGTGAACCCAGTCTTAAGGCGCGAGGGGTGAATGCAGCAGCTGTTTCGCTCGCACTCGGCCCTTTTTTGTTGATATAAAATATTTAATGCACTTTTGTTAAATACGCAGTCAGCGTCATGAGTTATTATTTATTACCACAATATATTTAGAATATTTTTTATTTTGATATCTGCTACTTTGAAATGAACGTCCAATAGCAACGTCTACTTATAACTTAATGTAGTTATGAAAATAAAAATTGTGTAGTTCTAAATATTGTTTCCACGAATCTGACGTTTGCATATGTATCAGAAGGTGTCGCGCGCGAGCGTACAACAACGACAGCTACCTTGGCGCCTTAAATCATTTAATGAATAGTAAAGTAGTGTAAAGTCGGTATAACTAAATGTTAAGTTATTGTTCTAGTCTTCGGTAAAGCTCAAGGGTTTAGTTATAATTTTATAGTGGTCAGTACTTAGGGAGTCCAAAAGTTCTTAATCGTAAATTTCCCAAATGACTTTGGATGTCTTGTTGGAATTGGAACTATTCCAGTGATTTATTATGCGATATTTTTACAGTAACATATGGATGTAAGCAGTTACGTACATAAACAAATAGTTAAAACAAAATAATAACCATATTTTTTTTGCTGAAAAAGCATGAATTTGGATTAAAACGATTCGTGCAATGATAAACAAAATTAAATTTTTTTTATATTTCACTAAAACTAAATTGATATCATCTAGTCGTCTTGTGAATTTTTAATTACTGTGTAAATGAAGTTAGCATTTAGAGTTGATATAATATTGTTAATTTTAATATCGGTTATATTTACACCAAATTTATTAGTTATTTGCTAGCAAATTGTATAAATTGTAATCGAACAAAAGTATAATCATTGCGTTCTATGTTATATTTTTTTTTAGATTTATTATATGTTATATAAAATTTGTTTTTCTTTACATATTAAGTCATATAAAAAACGGTGGTGGATTGGTAACCAATCAGAGCTCTTAATTTGGAAATTGCGGGCTGTGATTGGTAGATATATCGCTGTTTGTTTACTTTTGACAAGTATAAAAAACGCTATAAATCAGCAAAATTTAAGCGTTATCCGAAGGAATAAGTCTTAAAGTTGATTTTAAAGGCCTAATTTTGTTGTTATATTTAGGTTACCATTGGTGCCAAAGCGGTTGTACACTTTTAGTTATAGAGCTTTAAAATGATTGTAAAATTCTCTTTTATCGTTTGTACATAGTTCATTTTTCCATACAATAGGAGAAAACCGATTTCTATTTCTTTTTTGTCGGTTTAGAATCATGCTAGACTAGACTCGTCTCTTTTGCTTAAATTAAAATTTAATAAATTGAAATTTTATTGCTACTTAGTAGAAAAGTCAAGAGCAAAAAGTAAAAAACAGACAAAAATCATAAGATTAGCCATTTATAGTCCAAATCACATAAGAAAAAATCATTGAAATCGTGTTTAAAATGTAAAACCAGTTTTCTTCTGTTGTGTGAAATATGTGATGTATGTATGGGCTTTAAATATGCACTTCATAATGTTCTTAATAAAGCTTTTCTTTTCTTAAATGCTGTTATGAGTGTAATCCATCCTTAAATGTAACTCAATCGTTGAAAATCTTAAGGTCTTATTCGAAATCGTCCAATACGCATGTTTTCGTAGTGCTGTCTCGTTTTCGCGCATGACATTTAACGCAAGCGAAAAGTGGACAGAAAACTATAGAATAGATTAGCTTGGAAATTTTGTAAATAAACATTTTATCCGTGGCGAAATCATGATCATTTTATTCATTCATTGCGTAGTTTTTCATAGTAAATTATATTCTAAAATGTACGGCTCAAGGTTGATTTTGTTTTGATTCGTGTTTAGCTGATCGAACTACGTCCTGTTTGTACTAAATGTCTCGCGGAACGGTATTTGCCAAAGATAACTTACACTAAGATTATTGTTGAGGGGTTCACTTTTTTGGAAATGATTTAAAAGCCTACCTGAAGTTTTTCCACTATTTCAGGTAGGAGAAAACTAGAATATTGACATCGCCCATTAATAGGCTATAGTAAATGTCAATTTGTAGTATTCTTGTAAATGATTTCCATTAGGGTGGTGAATGACCGGAGTGCGTGGCAGTTCGTTTTGAACGAGTTTTTTTACGAACAAGGAACTCAAGGAATTAACAATCAATTTGTCATAGTTACTGGCGATGTACTGTAATGAATGCTGATCAGTCATCACCTTAAAAGAACCCCCCAGACTAGTGCTATAGAGAAAAGTTTGTACAATATAGTTAGATTAAGTACAGTTGAGGACGTCTCACATTAAATTCACTTAGCGATGAGCATACATCGAAATTTGAGCTTTATGCCTTGTACTGTAGTTCAAATCTAAATAATACACACTCTCGTGTATATAGCGTTAACCACGCAAGATACTTTGCGTCTGTGAAAAGAAAACCAGCTCTGGAAGTACAAGTATAGAGTTCATTAAGTGATACTAATGTAAGATTGCCTTTTAATATATATTTTTCAGTTTATTCATAATTAATTTTAAGACCTCATTTTGTTGCAGTAGCTATGTTGTTTAGATTACACGTTGTTTATAAACCATCAAAATAGTTTGTTAAAAATGTTGACCATTTAATATATTTTGTTATGACTTGACATAAAAAAAATTTAACTAGCCGCTTTTAAAAAAGAGACTTTAAAATGTATTTTTTTATTGATTTTTTTTGGCTGTATCCACAAATATAGACAAAAGGACAAATTAAGAGAATTGTTGAGCTCGTACCTATTTGTCCTTGCAGATAGAGAAAAGTTATTTCTACTTGTTAATTATTGGAATTCGACAATTCTCTTTTTTAACTCCCGACTCAAACAAAGGGGTTTTATAAGTTTGACGTGTGCAGAAAGCTGTGGCATCGTAGCCGTTTTATCAGTTTAAAAACACGGATTTTTTTAGAGTATTCTTAGCTATGTTTCATAAAAATCCGTTCAGCCGTTTTTTTTGCCGGGGTTTAGGAGTTTTCTAAACTTGCATTTGAAAGTAGTACTATATTTTTAATTTAAAATGCAAAATTTAAAAGTTTGTATCACGCAAAAGCCAAACGCCCTGGCTTAATACCTCCAATGATAGAAAATAATCATCAAAATCGGATATTTAGGGGTAGAACAGTTTTCTTAATATGTGCACCTATTAGCAAAAAATCCGGCCTCAGCGATTCTCTTAAATCGATTGTGGAAAATAATAAAAGTAGTGTCAATATTATAATACATTTTAAAATGTATCTCGTAACATTTTGCGCAATATTCTGTTAGTCTGTTTGTCTGTTCTGTAGTGTTCTGTGTAGCCTGTGAGTACATGCAACAAAATTAATATGTTTAGTAAGTTGCAGCTCATTAGAGCGGTGTTTAATTTATTTCTACCGCGTAGGAATTGTTAACGTAATTGTATGTTTTTATGTATATATTTGTTTAAATTTGTGATTCGTTCGTTTATTGTAAATAAATAGATAGATGAGTTAATACAATGAATGCTGTTGTTTTAATCTTACCTGAAGTTTCATAAGTTTAAGTTTAAGTTAAGGGACGTTTGAAAGAACAATTCGGGTTGTGGCTGTGTTGACGACGCTTACCCCCCCTTCGCCGCGTGCAATGCTTAAAAATCCTTATTTGACTTAACAAAAAAGGAAGTCCATCCAATCTTAAAAACTTTAAAAACTCATTTCATAGTTCGAGCGAAATAAAACGTAACATCATTGTAGATGCACCTATAGATATAGATTTTTATTAAATATACCTCAAAGCTCAATGGGCTGCACTGGCGACAGTTTCAGAAGTGGCCGTTGAGATTTTTTTTAATTCCAAGACCAAACGATAACCTTGGTGGCCATTTTGGGGGCGGCCAATGGGAGTAAACCATATCTCCACTATTTAGATTTATCATGATTGATCGTTAGCTTAGCAAACTTGTTTTTGCCCAACGGTTTTTTTTGAATTTGTCTATATAGGGTCCATTACTGTTTGCAGCTAAGATTTATTTTTCTTTCATCATCTACCTAGTCAGTTCGCAAAGAGAACTGTGGAATTGTAGACGCTGCTGTCCTTATTACATATTTTGTTCCACTAATAACACAATCGTCGTCAGTTCCCATTTTTTGCCACGATAGTTCTCTTTCCAAACACTATCATGACGAGGAGTTGGTATTTATTATTCAGAAGGACACTGCCAAGAAAAACGTTAATTTTACGTATTAGTAATTTTATTACGAAGAACATAATAACGTTGGCAAAAACTTACTTACAAATGCATTTAATAAATGTGGTATAACAATAATAATTTGGCATTTGTTACTAATTTATAAATGGGTTTATATTGTAGGTAACCTAGGTATACACGTACCTTGCAAACCGCAGCCAACAAGAACTTGATTAACCCACTTGGATCAGATTAACCAGGATCAAGGATTAAACCCTTGGCTAAGACATCTGGGGCTGTACCACAAGCGTTCAGTCCTATTTTAATACTACTTTGACTCTTTCCACAGTTGAGAGAACAAGACAAAGATAGGATTGTGGTAGCCCCCTTTGCTATAGAGGAACAGTAATTCCGAAGCCGTGTATATTCAAAGTATGTATAAAAGATATCAACTGCAACATATAGTTTGATATTACGTAGAGGTAATTTAAAGAAGAGTGTAAATCACACATACAGTTTGTTAATCGTGCGTCTCGCTCGCGCGTTTATTTTTGAATTAATAAATAGATTTATAAAAATCGTCGCATATTAGAACTAGAAAGCAACACCACAGATGTCCGACAAAAATACATTTTAATTAAATCAATTTTCATACTAAAGGATTTTTATAAAGGCATACCTATACCTATAATCTTCTGCTAAGGTATCTCTGCCGATTACAGTTAGAAACACCAAAAAAACTTCCGTTCATTTTCGATTTCGTTTTTACGAGTACATGAATAATTTCGTAAAAACACATCGTATACCTACGGTTTAGCGTACGAGTATAATAATTTAGTTACTCATAAAGTAAATTAACAACATGTCTAAAACAAAACTTGTCTAAACTAAACGAGTCTGCTATGCCATACAATATCAATATAATAATAACCTTTCTCAACTCAGTAGTATAAGTAGTATTTGAAACAGTTTAACTGGAATAAAATTCTAAGCTTGAACAAATATTTTGTTCATACAAACATATCGTCACAATCCGGTACTTAGTACCGTCACAATCCGGTACTTAGTACCTTCAATGTCAAGATGCTCTGTTTTCGCGTGTGACAGTTCCTGTCTTACAGAACGTGGCAAGTCCTAATTCAGCGAATAATATTGCCGTCTTACTTATAAACTCATTAACATGCGTTTATATGCAAGACGGCAAGACTGTATGCTTTGAATAGTAATTTTATGATATACATATATGATACAGAAGGAGTAGGGGTGTTTTGCAAGAATTGTTTCAATACTCTTCGTTCTCATTTCCACCTTCGAATCAGCCGTGACATCATGCCGAATTTCTAAAATCAATTTCGTCTCAACAGTTTCATATAAATTTGTTCAATTCGCCAAGCGTACCAAGATTGGTGTGTAGGACTGAGGCCAAACGAGTGTAATGGAGTAGAAATGGTCTGGCGCCCGGCAGAATTTCGGTCAAGCCGAAAATGCGCCCGTTAGACCTTAGCCCAACTGTTAGGGTAAGAAAATAAGCATAAAGTCTAGGTTCCCAGCGCCCTGATGATGTTCTTAAAGTAGTCTTAGTGTCTACTTGTTCTTGGAGAGTGTCCTCTGCTTCTCCCCATGTTGGACGAGCTGTTTGTCAGTCGCGAGCCCCTTCCTCGCGCGGACGGAGTCCATGTATGCTTTGGCTCTGTTCACGCCGTCCCACTTCTCGCCCCAGTGAAGGTACTCTTCTTCAGTGCGCGGACGCCAGAACGGGTCGATGTCTATCACCTGGAATACCAGAAGATACAATTATAATTACGGATACGTAGTTACTTAACCACATTTGTTTTACATCAGGGTGTCAACCGACTTCTTTTTTTAAACTAAGGCAACATTTGGATAACCTTTTCCGGTTTACATATATTTTATTATTATCGTCCACAGAAGTAACATAGATGTTTCAAACCCTACACAAAATTTAAAAACGAATGAAAAATCTAATTGCGGAGTTAATTTGAAAACTGAAAGAAGAGTTTTCAAAAGTTTTCATTAAACTTTTTGTAACCCTTTTAATACGTTCTTTACCGTTTCTTCATTCTCAGTAGAATTTGATCAAATATCTATGATTGGCGACCCGGAACATGCAAACGTCGTAGCCAGTGCCGTAAATAGCCTTATCTGCGCCCTGTGCGAGCTGCGAGCTTCTATAACTGCGCCCGCGCCCTTGTGTGTGGGGGGGGGGGGGGGGGGGGTTAATGGCCGGGATATTTCGGGGTTCGGGAGGGGGGGGGGGGGTTTGGCTGTTGTTAGCACTAGGGGCGTAGCGAGAACTTATCAGGAGTAAACCGAAACAATAATAGTCCTGCCTGGTCTGGCCATTCTTGCGCCCCCCAGAGTCTACGCCCTGTGCCTGGGCACCGGTGGCACCGCCCTATTTACGGCACTGGTCGTAGCTTAAAAATACCCGGACTTCGTTTAACCTGAGCACGAGATCTCTGTTCCTCGAAGTTGTGACGAACAGACACGATAGCTTTTATGATAGCCTTCGGAAGAAAATGTCAACCTAAGGAAAATAAAGATAAAGAGGATTGGTTTACGCCTCGCCTAGATAATAAGTCCATATATTTAGCTAAAACCTATTACTAACATGTAGGCTGAAGTACAATTGAGAGGCGGTGAAATTTAACGAGTGCATTCTTAAATCCAACGTGAATTTCAAACCCTCTGTAAGTATCTGCACCTGGACGGGTAAGGAGAAATGGCTGAAGAGCAGCAGACTTGCCGCAAGTGAGTCGCGATCTGAGTGTCTTTAGTTCTAGAGCGAACTTGAAGCTTTCTGCAACAGGCAGCTCGCAGCGTCCGAATTCGATAAAAGGTCGGATCGGTCTTCTTGCAATTACCTCCTAATGACTGAAAAGTAGCTGACACGCGGCAATCCCGGACTTCGTTGCGTTCTTAGATTTAGCGTGAATATGAAGCTCGCCGCAACTGGCAACAGTGCTTGATCGCAGAAACGGGCTGAGCCTATTGATGTATTTATTATACGTAGATAGGTTTTCCCAGCTCTACGTGGCAAGCCTCAAGAAAGGTAATCGCTTGACTTGGCTTCAGTCGCGACACGTCGGGTTACGCTATTAGACGCGTGTCATGACTTATGAACAGTGGTAATGTCATTCTGTGTGTTTAAAAAGTGCAACATTAAGGAACCAAAAAGCCCTTAAAGATGTGGTCTTACGAAAGTGCTGAGAACTGAGATTTGCCATGCTTTTACTTCATACTCAATGAGTATTGCTCTATATAAATGAAATCTCATTGGCTGAGTCACTCCTTTCACGCTTACCACCCAATGATTGAAGGGCAGGCGAGACGCGGCAAACTGAGGCAGCCCCGGATCTACGATTTTTCCGAACCGGGGCAGAAAATTGGCAGTGGCGCCCCTCTCTCCAGCGTTTAAAATAACTTACTTATAAAAACTTTGTATAAAATTTATCTATGTGGCGCCTTTTACTTACAAGTTAACGGTGAGTCAACCAAGCTTTCGTATGCTAGGCGCTTTGTGGAGCAAGTATTTTTTTATTTTTAATCACATTAATTATGATTTTTGCGCCCCCTGAAAATGCCGCGGTGCCCCAGTTTGCCCCCCCCCCCCCCCCCCCCCCTAGATCCGGGGCTCAACTGAGGTCAAGTGTCAGACAGCGTGAACTTGAAACTCTCCGCAACAAGCTTTTAAGCAGTGCTTATAAGGAGACTGAGTCGCTTATTTCGCATTTACCTCCCAATGGCTGAAGAGCAACTGGGGTGCGGCGAGTCCCGACGTGTGGGTCCTCAGTTCAAGCGCGAACTTGAAGCTCTCTGCGACTGGCAGGAGTGCTTGGACGCGGAAGGAGGCCGAGCCGGTCTGCAGGTCGCTGCCGACCACGCGTCCGCCGCGCCTGCCCAGAGCCGCATACAGCTTGCCTGGAACGAAACGAATTGTTCAATTAAACATTTTGCAGAATAATGTATTTTGACTTAAAGAAGTTGGACGAGGGTAGCGACTAGGTTTACAATATGTTCAGTCTGTGTATTCCAATTGCGAAAAAAAAAACACATGACATTATGTGAGTGTATAAAAGTAACACAGTAGTACTTTTATATAATAAATTAATACAGCGCGACACATTTTCAATTCATTAATAACGTTTTATAGAAATGCCTACATATTATTTTGGCTGGCCTCGCAGGACAGTTGTAACTGTAGCCTGTTGAGCTGTAAGTTGTGGGTTCGATCCCCATCCAGGACACACATTTGTGTGATGTTTGTTTCGTGTCTGGGTGTTTATATGTATAATAAGTATGTATGAACAAAAAAGTATATGTCATGTATCAGCCATTTAGTTCCCACAGTACAAATTATGCTTAGTTTGGGCTAAATGGTAGTATGTAAAGGAAAAAAAAAACAAGCTGGCCTTCGATTTATAGTTAATTCCTCATATCCGCAGTGTCCTGCTATCGATAGAAATATTCAATGATGCTCAATCACCGGAACAAAATTCCGAAATCGCAAAAACTGTATCCGCAACACGCAACGGAAGCTAAAAAAGCTCCAAAAAAGTTCGCTTCTTAGGTATTTGTCAAATATCCAATGAGCAGCCGCGTAGAGAAATTCCTTGCGTCCGAGAGATTGGTCACAGAAAGAACTAAACAAGCAGTATTGAAGCTTCTGCTTTGCTAAATCGTTATATTCGACTACAAAATAGCTTTTTTTTTAATATTCAAATACAATATTTAAAAAATAGGCAATACCAAAGATACCTAGAAGGATTTTAGTACATACATAGGTAAGCACAGATTCGAAAACTTAGGCTATAAAAATGCGATTTAATCCCAAAATGAGTAAATGCTGCATTCGATGCTCGCTGTCAATGCAGCTAACGCTAAAATTGAACATGCGCATCTGAAATTTCTACAGTGCACTGTAGGTTCAAGTACATATTGAGAAGACCTTAACAAGGTGCCTGCCCTAAGTGCGTTCTGTTGGAAACCGGTCGACTGTGCTCCACGGCCCCGGTGGATTGGTCGTGGTCATTCTGAGAGTGGAGATGAAAGGGGGCTTCCGGTCACGGGCGCGTATCCGGCCCGCAGGCACGTCCGCTGTACCGCCGCGCCGCGCGCCGGCCCGCTGTCAACATTGAGATGTTTGTACAGCGAGCGCCGAGCGGTCGCATGCGCACTGCAAGATATCAGGCGCGATATATTTCGGAGGGTGAACAACGGATCGGAATGGTTTCAATTTGATTCGCTCATCATCGTATAATAGTACTATCAGATGGTTATGGAGGTTATTTGAAAAATAGAATATTTATCCACCTCAAAACACTTTTTATAGTCAAAGAGCAGTAAAAAAAGTGTAATAGGACACGTGTCGCGATATAAGTTCAAGCTAAATTTAAATTACTTATAAGCCTCAGGGCTAGATTGTAATTATGACAAAGAATGCCCTTTCACTGCTCGTTACGTGAATAAAAAAAAAAGAGAAGGAATTATTTTGTTTAATAAGTTAATAAGGCATAATAAATAAACTTTGTTTCATTGTGAATATTACTGAAATGCGAACACATAGGCTTGAATCCATTTCATTGTCAGAACATCCTGCATGAATGAGTCTTCTCGGATACATTAATCTGGATATATTTATATGGTCGACCGTCGAATATACGATCAGTGCGTTAATAACTCACTTCAGTAAGTTGTTACTTGCTTGTAACTTGTACTGTAAAGTCATTCGTTATATTTAACGAATAAAATTAAAATGACTTTGCAGTACAGTAAAGATTGCCCACCAATTTTAATAGCATACGCATAGTTTAGTTGCTTAGCTTTGGATACCTTGGCGTTAGCTTAGGACAGTGGAGGTGCGACCCGTTAAAGCTTTTTGTGTACACAGATATTTGAACTCTCAACACGCTAAGAATGTTAACGAAAAAATAATATCAATTAGTGACGGGAAACGCACAAATTGTTACTTAATTGCCACGAACCTGACACGCCGGACTCCCTATCAAATGTATAACGTTTCCGAACCGCTGTCACTAATACTGTATGTGTCATACTAAAATTAAACTCACATTTTACGATGCCTAACTAATTATAATAAACAAGTGATAAAGTATCGGTTTTATTTCAAATTAATAATTAAGTTATACGCATTAATTATTTATTTGTGTATAATGCAAATGACTAATAATAATTTAATCTAAATATACGCACTTATTTTGAAAAGTGTAGGTATAGTTCTATTTTACGCATTTAAAAAAAAAAAAAAAAAAAAACGGAAAGTTTTTAAGAAATCTGACACAAACTGTAAATCAAAGAGCTTTTGTAAAAATTAACTTGTAGATAAGCTCAAAGTAGCGCAAAAGGATAAGAAAATGGAGGATATGTTCGGAGACAAAACGATATCAAATCAGAACTGAAGAGATTCGTAGACGTACGAGAGTCACCAGCAAGCAGGGCAAATAACGCGCAGAACTGATGGCCGAAAAGTTTTCGAGTGGAGACAACGCACCGGCAAGCGCAGCGTAGGATCATCAGCTAGAAGATGGACAGACGAGACGACCACATACAAGTGCCAGGAAGACGCTGGATGTTGGTCGATTCCAACTGGTCTTTTTGGAAACCCATGAGGGAGGCCTATCTATGTGCAGCTTTGAACTTCTTGTAGCTGAAATTATGATAATATTTTATAACACATATATGTATGTTATACGTTCAGGACTTTAATGTCGAACTGCATTCATGATTATACAAAGAAAATCGTATGGCCACAAGGTGTTATATGTTTACATTTGACCTAATCATATAAACATTTGATAACATCAACATTAGAAGTTGCTGAAAACACAAAATAAGTGAAAATGGACGGTGATATCAATGTAAAAATAACAAAAAAGTCTAACATTACTAGATCAATCCTTTCCCGATCTGTTTATTATTGATTTGGGGTAGTTATGTCAATTTAATTATTTAAAAAAAACTTTATTAAACTGTAACAAACATCTATAAATCACTTTGATAATCTAGTTCTTATAATCCTCTTTTATAGTCCTGTTATAGGATAACCTTGGTACTCAAACTAGGTTAAACCTGTGTGATGGCATACCAGGGCAAATTAGGCTGATTAGTCCAGTCATTTACTTACTACACAGCGTGAAAGCCTGCAAAACTCAGCATTTTCCAAAATAGCTTGACATAATGATGCAATCGGAGGTTCCGCGTGCCTCGAGAAGCTGTAACCATTTCCTGTGGTTTCATTCAGTAAATATAATTATACTTTATGAACGGTAGACGGCGGATTGTGGCAACTATGAGAAAGTAGCGTCGCGGCCAGCCTCTGTGTGTGAATGCTTATTTTCTTACATTCCGTTCATTTCACGCTCGATGGTATGTAGAATGATTGAAGTTACGCACGACTATGAGAAAAATATTACCACCTACAGGCGTGTTATGTTAGAAGTAGGCAGTGATTACAGAGTGCGAGGCGGGTTAAATATGGGCATCTCTTCCCTCCCATTGCTTCGTATTTACTTTGAATTTAGACTTGAGAACTACTGATTACCTAACTACTGTTTATTGAACTTGATTATTACTTTGTATTGGAAATTTTTACTCAATTTTTGAGCTAACATTTCTCAGATGTCGCGATGACTTACGAAAACAGCGAGTGAAAGAATTCGTTATTCTCAGACTGTACAGTCAACTACAGTCTATGTCTGTTGTCGTTCCAGTGCTGTCTGTTAAAAAAGTTATAGAAGTGATTGGAACACAATACCATCATATCAAGCCACGCTACTAGTACATATATATTTTTATTAATAGGATAAAAAGTTTATATAATATATGTTTAACACCAGTAAAAGTACCAGTAGATTTTAGAGAGATTATACAGCCTAGGTGACGGTACACCTAAGCTGTATATGTATAACCACTAAAAGAATTCCAATATGTGCAAGACATCATGATACAACGTGGTTACATCTTTGAAACATTTCCACGCGCACCTAAAAAACCTCCAACTGACGCAGTGTTCATAGACACACAGAAGGATTTGCCTCAGTTCCTTACCAAAGAACTGGCTATGTAGCTATGTAAGGGTATATAAATAGCCGGCACTTTCCACATCTCGGTGGCGAGCGCCCTCGGAAGCCGCCCGTTACTAACGGATAGAGATATAGGACACAACGGTGTCCGCACCGCGACACAGCACGACGACCTGTGGTTATTATACTTCGACATACTCGTATACAACCTGCTTTGCTAGGAACACGGAGTTTTTATTTTATTTTTACTTATGTATAAGCTCAAACTTGCTTTAACGAAGTGAAAAGTCATTATTACAAAAAAATATAGCCTATGATATTCTGGAAGTGAAGACTAATCTAATCACACCTCGCACATCAAAATCAGTTAAGCCGTTTAGGCTGTGGGCGATCATATAGAAACATACATACATACACTCGAAAACATAACCCTCCTTTTACGCAATCGGGTAAAAACTGGACTTTGTAAAAACATAAAAGTAAGTCATACAAAAAGTTTACGTACACGAATAGCTAGCACGTCAATTAATGTCCGGAAACAACAGAAATGGCCTCCATACCATTGACATTCAAGCAATGTGCCTATTTACAAAGCATAATATTAATTATTAATTATAACTACAAATTTACAATAGCTTTACTATAATAATAGTACTAAGATAGAAGTGATAAGGCACAAAATGCACGCAGGTAAATGTGCCTGGCTTCAAATATATACTGATAACTTCTTGAATTTACGTGATTTATAATTTTCCCACGATATCTTTGAGTAAGGTTAGCAAAGCAAAAAAAAAAATACGGAGAAAAGACGTAAAGTAAATTGACAGGACACACACCGAATTTTTCTAACAGTAGAAACAAATAGTAGGCATGACTTTTAGCGCTGTAAAATTTAGTACATTCATTCACCCTACATATAAAATAGTAGTGAAGTGAATAGAAAACATCAAAATGTTATGTTGTTTTTACAAGAAAAGTCGACAACTTTCGATCGTCAATATGTTAACAAAATATGTACATATTTTCAAAAATTATTTCGATTATCATACATGTAATATAAACAAAACGCTGTTCGTCAGCAATCGTATAACTTAACAATTATAAGTTTAGAAAACTCAAAAATTCCCGACAAAAAAAAAACAGCTGAACCGATTTTGACGAAACATAGCTAAGAATACTATCGATTAATACTCCTTCGAACAAAACAAAACCTAGATCAAAATAGGTCCATCCGTTTGAGAGCTACGCTACGATGCCACAAACAGACACACAGATATAAAGATATCTATGTACACACACAGATATACTCGTAAAGATATATACGTCGAACCTATAACAGCCCTCTTTTTCGGTCGGGGGTTACCATCCAATCAACTAAAGTTCGAGTAGGTATAGAGAAAAATATTGGAAAAGTTGAGCGGAAAATTGCAAAATGCAGAAAACTCTGAATGTTTTTTTATATAACAGTTTAGTATAAACTGGAGATTTCAATTAATTGCAGAATAAAATTACACGTCTCGGTGTTTTTGCGGACGGTACACACGTCCCATTCAGTTGTTCCAGCAAACATCGCGTAATGTAAAACACATGATTACAATTAATTTATTACGATTCAACTCATTTCTAATCCATGGAAGTGTTGCAGTATACATTACACGGCGTGTTATGGTAAACGCGGACTAAACATTATGTGACTGAAATTTGTAATATGTAAGTTTGGTTTCGAATATCACGGAATTTCAATTGTAGCCGTTAATAGCCGAATTATACTTATTTAGCACAAAGTTTGTAATTTTGGTTGATTGTAAAATGACATCCGGTCAATCATATTTCCTGTATAGGTCTGACACGCATAATTTGTTTCTTTAAGATTTCACAATCATCATCATCATCTCAGCCACAAGAAGTCCAGTGCTGGACAAGTGGACATAGGCCTCCCCCATGGATTTCCAAAATGATCGATTGGAAGCGCCTTGTATCCAGCGTCTTCCCGCCACTTGTATGAGGTCATCTGTCCATCTCGTGGCTGGTCGCTACGCTTGCCAGTTCGTGGTCTCGATTCGGGAACTTTTCAGCCGACAGTTCTACGTGCTATGTACCCTGCCCATTGCCACTTTAACTTGCTTATCCGCTGTCCTATGTCAGTGACTTTCGTACGTTTACGGATTTCTTCGTTTCTGATACGATCTCGCAGAGAGAGCCCGAGCATAGTCCTCTCCATCTCGTTGCGTGACTTTGAGCTTCCTTATAAGGCCCATAGTAAGTGACCACGTTTCAGTGCCATATGTCATCACTGGTACAACACACTGGTCGTTAACTTTCGACTTGAGGAACTGGGGTATACCTATTGGATGAGAAGACACTTTTGAGTTTCCCGAACGCTGCTCGCCGAGTTGGATTCGACGATTGACCCCTCTCGTAAAGTTAGACCTGCCTAGTCGGAATGTTTGTCCTAGGTAGACGTATTCGTCGACAACTTTAATGTTTTACAATCAATATGTACCATAAAAATAAACCTCTAATGTATCATTTTGAAAAAATCAAAATTCTAACTGAAAATAATCAAAATCATCAAAGATCTACATTCAAATGGAAACACAAAGAGTGAGAGCGAAAGCGAGTGTCCTGTTGAGCGGAGAAGAAACAGCAGAAGAGTGAGAGCGAAAGCGAGTGTCCTGTTGAGCGGAGAAGAAACAGCAGAAGAGTGAGAGCGAAAGCGAGTGTCCTGTTGAGCGGAGAAGAAACAGCAGAATGAGAAAATGGATTCGGCTTTTGATATTTTTTTCTGAAAAAAAAAATTTCAAAAATTTTGCAAATTTCGTCATAATCGTACTAATAAAGAGGAATGTAATAAATTAATTCCAATTGTGATTTGTTGTGTAAATTATTGTGACAAAAATGACAAATTTTCTTATTGTTATATGTCATACATATTGTTTTGGAATGGTAATACAAAAACTTACTAACATATTATAAACTACAAAAAAATAAAAAAAATAAACTGCATAAAATATGCACATATACTGCAGATTAAATGTTTGTTAAGAGAATAAATTTTCGAGAATTTTTGGGTACCCATAAATAAATGTTTACAGTTGTGGCCAATTTGACCAATCTATAAAAAATACACGTATAGGCTCGTTAAGGTGGTTTATTGCAATCGCCTGTGGTGTGGACCCACTGGTAGATTAGGGGAATGCCTGAACCACCCGAGGACATGCTCGGTACGATTAGGGGATGCCACATTATTCGTAGAGGTATCCGTAGATTTACGTCTTGATTACTCATAGACCAATCCGGTAGGATTGCGGGAATACCACATTATCTATGGACCCAGCGATAGGTTTAATGGCTCATTACCTGTGGACGCATCGGTAGGTTTATGGGAATGCTATATGTATTAAACGTAGACCGTTAGGGGTGTATCGTTACCTGTGGATCCATCAGTAGATTTAGAGGAATGTCTTGTTTCATGTGGACTCAACGATGGGTTCAGTCTGACGGTAGGGGACCATTTTAGGCACCCACAGTATTGCACTGGTCATGAGCTCACGGTGTTCAGTGAAACGGACGTTATCACGTGTAATAGAGTAATGCTGTGATTCCGTTGGTGATTTTTTCGCGGCAGGTGCAATCCGCTGATTGAAGGACAGGTGACAGCCGCTGCAATAAATACTGGATCACTTCCCAAGCCGAGGTGATAGCACTCACTTTTATCCGCCGACACCGTGCTGGTAAACTCTATCGCACACACCGCATTCACTCTACATCAAGAATCACGCTCAAAGTAGTATCATGTCATCATCATCATCTCAGCCATAAGAAGTCCACTGTTGGACATAGGCCTCCCCCATGGATTTCCAAAAAGACCGATTGGAAGCGGAATGCATCACATCACAGTTTACAGATATTTCTTTCAATTAATCTTAGATAGCCTATATAAAGTATCTAAGCAGTGAAAAAAAAAAACAACCACTGCATTGACTCATAAATCCACTTTTGGGAAGGAAAATATCGATGACCTTATTCACAAAGACTACTGACAACAATTATTATAGCAGACAGTGTTGATAACCTCGAATAAAAAGTTACTTCCGACATCAATATGTTTTTATTTACATGTACATTTCGTCACATGTTGACTTCAACACAAATTACGCCGAAGCTCCATCCCAACTGGAGTCAATACGGTGTGCGCCAGCCATTGCCCTATAATTTGTAATAGTACTCTTACATGTCGCGTTCAGGTGGCCACAGAAAAAGTAAATAATCACTACTTGAGACATAATAACGGGCCACCAGCTGTAATTAATCTGTTAATTATCTGCTGAGAACTGAGTTGCTTTACTGAACAGCTGTTGGCAACCATTGGAGATAAATTGAACTGGTTTAGTACATACTCGTAGGTACGGGTTTCTCAAGTTATTATTAACTTATTACTCCACTCGAACTCACACTTGGTCACTATAAGGTAGACAGACGACCTCATACAGGTGGCAGGAAGAAGCTGGTAAACGGAGGTCTCTTTCAATCTTTTTGGAATTCCTTGAACGATGTGCAGCAGAAGACTTGTGGCTGAGAGAATAACGATGATGATGATGATGACGGCTATTTCACCGCCAGGCGTATTTTATGTTTTTACGGTAATAGTATTATTATTTATTATGTTAATAGTAGATTGTTATACAAGGGGGCTAAAAACACCCATTGTAACGAGGTAGATTTTTACTCCCGAGCTTTAGCGAGGGAGTACATAGAAACCGAGTTACAATGGGTTTTTAGCGCCGTGTGTTACACTCTACTTTTCATAGACATAGACATAGACATATATTTATTTATGGAAGACACATAACACCAAGTAAATATTAAGCAATAAAAACAAAACAAGAAACTACAGTATACAAGAATTATGTGTCCGCCACAAACCGATCCCAACTCGGCATACTTACTGCTCTGGCTGTGTTTCACTACGATTGCGAGAAAATAAAATAATTCAAAGTTTATTTTATTTAAAAGGAAATGTACAATTTGAACAATTCTGGATATTTAACGATATGTTTGCAAAGAGAATGTAAATATACTCCAAAGAGATTATTCTACTTTTGAATAAATACTGTTTCGTTTATGTAGGCTCTTTGGTAACAGATAAAAAATAAAAAAACTTTTTCCCCTATAGTATAATATGCTATTTTTCCCCGCTCTAGTACGCTACAATGACGGACTTTTTGAGCAAGAGGAGTGAAAAAAACATATTAAATAATAATACCATTATCGTAAAAATATATCCTATGACACCCAGGGAGTGAACACGAGTCTAAGGACTCCTCGCAAATAAAAATCGGTCAAGCCGATAGGCCGTAAGAGGTAATACAGAAATATACATACATACACATTGTATACACTCAAATAAACCTCCTAGTTGCGCAGTCGGGTAAACAATAATGTATGCGCGTCCGAGACAGAGGATGACCTACCGTATCTAAATATGATTTCTCTAAAGACCTCCAGGCACCCTACTTAGCCCGATCTATATTCACAGCTGCTTAATTAGGTACATCCACGTATAAGAGAGCGGAAAGGGCGAGGCGCGGTCGAGCGGCGAGTGTTATTACGAACTGATATCCCTATATCGAATGTAATCTCGTGTTATGCGTTATCGTGACGGGAAGCGCCGGCGCAGGAAGCGCACTGCTGTCGGTGGATGTCATGAGACGGCTGGCTCTCGCTTGTGACAAATCGCGGGCCGGCATCAGATGTACTGCACGGGATGGACCCGTATCCGATTGGAGACTATTTGTAAAAGTATCAATGTAATGGAAAACGAACAGCCGACATAAGTTTTTATCTCATTATGGATAGTCCATTAATCACGTGAGGCTTGAATGAGATGGGGACAGATTCGAGAAAAATCAAACAACTTTTGTGTTAATAATAAATATTTGTAAGGAGATTAGTATAAAACCTCACAATAGTTCTATTACTTAAATAGGTAATATTTCATTTCCACTTTATATGTACGGGAGGTACACCAAACTCATATTCATATCCATGCCAAATTACAGCTTTCTGGTATTAATAGTATGTGGGAAAAACCGCGGACAGACGGACGGACATGGCAAAACTATAAGGGTTCCTTCGTTCATACAGTTGGTGTCGTGTGACAAACTGACAATCATTAATTATGAATTTTCATGATCCAACTTGCCTGCTTAAAATACAGCAAATAGTAATGTCAAAGTCTATTTGGATAAAAAAAGGTATGGACCACTTACTTATTTGAACTTGTATGTGAACTAGGCTATTCGTACTGTAGAAAATATGCGAAGTTACAAATATTCTTAGATATTAAGCACATTTTGTTAAGTAATTTAGCCCTAGTGTCCGTGTTCATGCAATATGTCATGCTTAAGTATATTGAAACCTCGGAGTGCGAGTGAAATTCGTACTTTGTTGGATTTATTTTTTTGACTATCCAGAAAATGCGTAAAGTAGCTAAAACTTACATATCTAAATCTGTTAACATGCGTAGCTAGCAAAAGGTAAAATAGAAACATCATCATCATCTCAGCCATAAGAAGTCCACTGCTGGACATAGGCCCCCCCCCATGGATTTCCAAAAAGACCGATTGGAAGCGGCTTGCATCCAGCGTCTTCCCGGTACGTGGTCTCCACTCGAGAACCTTTCGGCTCCATCGGCCATCAGTTCTACGTGATATGTGCCCTGCCCACTGCCACTTCAACTTGCTAATCAGCTGTGCTATATCGGTGACTTTTGTACGTCTACGTATCTTTTCATTTCTGATTCGATCTCGTAGAGAGACTCCGAGAATAGCCCTCTCCATAGCTCGTTGCGTGACGTGTGCGTGAAATAGAAACATACAATCATTATAAATCTACGTTCGAAAATCATTACCCTTCTTCGACAATCCGGTAAAATCAATTACAAATGTTTAAACTGCGTATTGAATGTAATCAATATTCAACACGTGTGATTTTCAAAAATTTAAGAAATGTGCATTGTGCACCACTTTAAAGAACATATAAAACCTTCGGTCTCGAGCTAGGCTGAGGTCAAACGAGCGCAATTTTTTGAGTTGTGAGTCGTGTAAATTGAGTCGCGTAATTTCGGTTCGATCGAAATTCTGCTGCGCAATATTTGTAATTAACTATAATTATATAATTACAAATATTGTGCATTTACAAAAAAAACTGAAGATAATGTCAGAAAAAGAAAAAGCTGGGTAAATCCACTCAATAAGTAGTAAAGTGTCCCTTTCCTCGCTCTCATCCTTCACCCCGAACGCAATTCGACTGATATAATGAGCGTGAACCGATAGACAACTCATTTTGCATCGTCGTGTGGCACAAACCGAAATGTTGTATAAAACAAATGCAGCGTAAATTGACCGCCTCATTTTACGCGACTCAAAAATTGCGCTCGTTTGGAGCTCAGCCTTAATCTCTTCCACGTTAGGCAAAGTCCTTGTAAACATAATATCGTGAGTCACATACGAGTAAACTTAGCTTAACTCACAGTATGTGCATTGTGCATATTTGATACAATTAATCGCAATAGAACCTTATATGCCGTATGTAAATGTAGTTAACCAGAACGGTGGGCCTTTCTGGGATGAACAGCTGCTGGTATGATTATAGTTTGTAAAAGGAAAGGTTTAAGTATGATGAGATTGCTCGTTAGCTTCCCTTGATGTTGTATTTAATATGAATACTATCTCTC
Organism: Lycia hirtaria; assembly: GCA_947563715.1. Lineage (NCBI taxonomy): Eukaryota > Metazoa > Arthropoda > Insecta > Lepidoptera > Geometridae > Lycia > Lycia hirtaria. Next base: position 39,632,856 of record OX387377.1, on the reverse strand, counting down.
AAATACACGTCGAGTATAGTTCTTTCCATAGCTCGCTGAGTTTTTTTTTTGTAAGTTATATCTACGATTGACTACCCAGCTCGTCTGATGTTAATCGACGGTGTGGCCTAGAATAATAAATACAAATACAAATAATTTATTCATAACGCCCAAGTTACAAGTTCATAATAAATTATGTCAAAGCATGGTTGATAAAGCTATTTTGATATTAAATAAAGTTCATTCTCGGCAGTTCAAATTTCGAACGTTAGTTTTTCGTTCCAGTAACAAGGTAACTTAGGTACCAATATTTCGTTCTAGAAGTTGAGTATAGTAATGACATAAAAAAACGGCTGTTCGATTTTGATGGAATATGATGAAGAACACTCGATTAAATTATTTTTGAGACAAAACATTGTTTGCGCAAATTCTCAGATTTCCGCCAAACTTATAACACTCCTTTAGGAGTGTTATAAGTTTGTTTTCTATTACTACTTCAATCTAAAAATAAAATCTTTAAATCTTTAAAATCTTCAATCTTCAATCTTTTCAAATAAAAAAAATTTAATCAAATCTGTTCATAATGTTGACGGAGTTAAGAGGTAATATACATGAAACAAAAATACAAGCAATAAGAGAACCTCTTTTTTTAAGTCGGTAAAAAGTAATCTTATAATTATTAAAACTTTTATTTTTTAGTTAAATTTTATAGTTTTGTGTGATTGTGTGTGACTAATTATAGCAATATAATAGAAATAACTAGGCATTCATACATTAACCCAGAAGGGTTGGACGGGGTCATATGAAAATTTGAGTCGAAAATACACATATTAAGTAGATATTCATTAGAACAAGTATCTATATTAAAAGTAAAACAAAACACCCAACTGCAGAAAAGCAGTTTACGTAGTCCAACTTACGATTTTATTACGCTTGATACGCTGTTGAGAGTAAGTTTTTTGTGAGAAAGTATGTGTAAAATCGCTGTAAAAGATTATAAATGCTCATTCTTTAGAATAATCTTAGTAAAATCACTTGTTGATTACGAAAAAGTTCGTTGGAGATTTCGAAAAAACGCATATTTTATTTTGCTAGAAACGTATTGTTATTACTTATTACAAAGGCTAATAACAACACCTCGCATATCAAAATCGGTCAAGCCGTTTAGGATGTAGGCGATCATATAGAAACATACATACATACATACACTCGAAAAACATAACCCAACTTCTTACGCAGTCGGGTAAAAAATCAAGTTTTGTTAGCATGACGTTTTCGTTAGTTTTAACTACTAAGATATATGGGAAGGGAGGTAGGACAAAAGAATATCGCTAGGTCCTGCTTTGTAAGCAGACAAGCACTACAAAAAACTATTACATGTAACGGTGAAAAGACATTGAAATTAAAAGTTATGCAAGCTTTGGCAATGTAAGAAAAGAACAGAAATAAGAACTGTGACAAGGTCCGCTGGGATAAAGGTACCGTGCTTCAAAAAAAAAAGTGAAAAAGGGTAACAGATACGGCAGGTCAAAGTAACAGGAAGAACGGCATAAAAAAACGCAATAGTAAGAAAACAATACAGAATATTGTAAAAAAGTATAGTAGGTCAAAGTTATACGGTAGCTTTGAATTCTCAACTTCTTAACAAAAACTGCCGCTCGTTACGAAACAAAAATGGCATCTCAAATCAGAGACAAATATCCCGCCAATATGTTGTGTAACCCGCGCGATATTTTATCCATCCATATTTGTTACAAACAGCAACCAGTGGGCATGGAGTGGGACGAGAATCGAACCCACCGCGCGGCCACTTCACAACCCCGCGTGGGCAGGTGTAAACAATTACATAACTGTGAGGCCAGTTTCTCTATAGAGGCATTTAAAGGATGTTAACCTAGTTATATGAATAATAGTAATATTGTAAATGCAAATGTTTGTGTGTGCGTTTGTTACTCAATTTAAATGGCCAAGTGCGTATCATGCCACGCGCAAAGTATGGTTCCGTAGTAACACATAGTAATTTATGTAAACGTAAAACAGGGTCTTCTATTTGATACTATGAACATACAAAGTTAATTGTACAAAATTTAATTTCTTACTCTAAGTACATTTTTTAAAGTTGTCCGACTATAACTCGTTAACTTGTATAGACTACTTTTCCGTGATATTTTTCCTTTTAATTTCATTATATATTTATCTCCAAAGTCAATCGTCAATCGTTTAGTCGGTGGGGATGACAACGACGACGACGACGACCTTGACTCTAACAAAAATTATCATTTCAAAGTTTTATATTTCGCAAACGGATCCCTAAATTGAAAAATGATTTTTTAGCACATCCGCAATATTTTTTATCGAAGTCGGTAAAAACCGATGGTTACTTTGAAATCGCGGGTGAAACCGCGAGATTCAGCTAGTGTTATATGACACGGTGAATAGTATAGTTGTTTTATTATCATTTATTGACAGACGCGTGGGCGACTCGATTTAATTACAATTAACCTGAATAGAAGAATATTATAAGGGCAAATCAGTTAAAATCCTACGTAAGTATAATATAAATCATGTATATAAGGCATTTGCATGAGCAACTCTCTGTTTGATATTTCATCTCATAACTTAAATAACTCTACTTGCTGCGACCCGCGGTTTCACCCGCTTAGTGATGAAAAAATCTGATGATGAAATATAGCCTGTGTCTGTCTCCAGATTCTCATCTATCTCTGTACCAAGTTTCATAACGATAGGTTCAGTCGTTTGACCGTGAACAGGATTAACTTGACATAATCTTGAGTTTCCGGCAGCCTAGTCGGGAGACCGTTTGACTTGCGATCCGCAGGTCCTGGGTTCCGCGGCACGCACCTCTGTCTTTTCGAAGTTATGTGCGTATTGTTGATTGTCGCCAACTTCAAACGGTGAAGGAAAACATCGTGAGGAAACCTACATGTCTGAGAGTTCTCAATGATCTTGAAGATGTGTGAAGTCTGCCAACCCGCACTTGGCCAGCATGGCAGACCTTGGCCTAACTCTTCTCACAATGAGAAGATGGCCCGTTCCCAGCAGTGGGACAGTTTGTACAAACAGGGCTGATAAAAAAAAAATCTTGCGGGTAAGTTTTTACGAGAAAGTATACACTGAGCTACTGTACTAATTATTTGAATGAGCATTTTTTTAAAAATCTTGTAAAAATCACTTACTTGTCAGAGGAGACTTCGAAAGAGTGCTTTTTTATGTTACACGAAAGCAAATAATGAAATTCAGACACTCAAATGTACTTGCACTCTAAACAATAATAATTCATCTTGCGCAATTGGGTGAAAATAGGCACTCGAAAACATCCTTCTTTTGGGGCGGTCGAATAAAAAAATATGCACGTTTTGAATATAAATAGCATTCTCGTTAGGGGCTCATTATGGGGTATAAATATAAAAAATGTATTGAGATAAATAATAATTTCTCTAGGTAGGACAAACACGATGAGCAGGGGTCACGGGTGGGCGGTGCACGTGTAACGAGTGAACTGAGGGCACCAGAGGTACGAGTAAGTAAGCTCCACAGATATAACTCGACAAAATAATAATAGTAGATTGTTAGACAAGGGTCGGAACCTACTTAAGCACGAGATGGTTTGGCGCACGAGCGTATAGCGATGGCGCCAATAGTTCGAGGGCCTAAATAGACCTTTCACAAGAGGCGAACACTCTTTTCGATTCGTATATAAGGAAAGTATATAAAACCTGATTAGGTAAATAAATTCCAGATCTGAATCTGATAAACTAATTTTTATACAAATCTGTGTTATACGTAAATAATTCGACATAACAACTGAAGATTGAATTGCCACTTTGACATATTTTTAAACAACTTCAAAAAAGGAGGAGGTTATCTATTTGTAGCGTATTTTTTATTTATGTTTCAGCCTGCCAGTTTTTTTTACTATTGGAGATGATAAAATATTATAAAAATATCATATCAGGAATATTTTTTTTATATAATTTGATTGCGTGGAAAATCGTTTCCCAGGGTCGAGAAGTGCTGTTATAATCCCTGTGTTCAAGCGAAGTTCAGAGTATAGGAAATGAAAATTACTTTTAAATTTCAACTTCAACTTGTACGCTTCCAAATGATTTATACATTATTAGAGCTGGTTAAAATAATATAAAATCGGAATTGATTTTTATAGAACAACCTCTAAGTTCAAATAGGTTAAATGGACATAGGTTTTTAATTTCCGAAGATATGGAAGAGTAAATTAATACACACACAAAAAATGCAGTCGATTTGAAAATCGTCCTTTTGAAGTCAGTTACAGGAATTGACTAAGGCCAGTGACACATTATAGTTATGAAATCATAGCAATTCCTAATGACAGTTTTAAATGGAGGAAAACGAGTGACACTGATACATAGTTGTACCTGACATGCCGAGTCCGTTGAACGCAGTGGAACACACTATCGCTTGGTCGCATTTTCGAGAATGTAGTGTGAACGGTTACGTAATAATAAAAATATTACGTAATAAAATTATTTACTTTAATTTTTAATTTGTTTCTGCCATTGTTACCTTCGTCTACGCATTGTTAAACATCACTATGACAGAATATTTTTTTGTTTGTCAAGCCCTAGTTTTTAAACTGAAGGGCGTCTTCGTGTGTTTAGTACTGTTATTGCCAACACTTGTGCAATTTTTCAATTTCTTAATATAATCATAAGATTATATTAAGAAAAAGAATCATAAGATTATATTAAGAAAAATAATCATAAGATTATATTAAGAAAAAGAATCATAAGATTATATACAGATGGATTGATTCGTCTCATCAATTGGTTTCACTTTAAGCCTACCGTATGGAAGGACGCCCTACCCTCTACCTACAGTAAGTCACACGTAGGCGGTACACGTGTATACCTACTCAACAAAAGCTTATAGCACGGTGGGATTGTTGTTCATAGAAAAAGCACTTTTGTAATAAATTTTTTTATATTATAATTTTTAGTTGCAGTTTTGCTACTACTATTTCAATAACAATAATACTTTAAGAAATTAAATGCAGGGTCGTTGAATTTCAGAGTTGATATAAAACAATGTGACAAAATTACAGACCTGCTATAAAAAGGTTGAAACCATAAAGTTACGTTTCAGTAAGTATAAATTAATACTTCGCAGTTGACAGTTAAGTACCGCAATTAAAATCACGAAAAGGCACTGTTGAACGGAAATTGCTCGTATTTTACAGGCCGGTCACAGGAGCCCTTGGAAACAGAGACAAAACTTAAACTAGACAATTATTTAAAAATTAATCTAGAAGAACGAGTACAAGTAGAAAGGCACACGACATATCGCGGGGTAGTGCTTACTGGCTGGCAATAAATTATGAAAATATACAAATACAATTAAGGTCGGACTTGGAGAGAGCAGCTATCTCTGTCACGCATCACAACATTTTCGCTATTTGTTCGCTGTTTAAAATGTTGTGTAAGTCCAACCTTCTAGGTTAAGTAGGTAGTAGGTCTTAGGTTTTTATAACAAAATAACTGGTAAAATAAAATCCAGTGCCTGTAGAAAAGTGAACAGCAAGTCGCGTATGTATTGTATTGCTAATTTTGAAATCGTTTTTTTTTGTTTTTTAAACTATATTATGACAAAATGTAGCCTATGACACTAAAGTTACAGCGAATTGTAACGACAACTCACACTTTAAAATCAGTCAAGTCGTTTAGTTAGGCTGCATATAAAAAAATACATAAGTTTAACGAATAACTATAGCTTAAAAAACTGAAAAACCGACATCAAAATGCGCAATTTTGTTTTAAAAAACAAAACTACTACACCTATTTTTAGCCGACTTCCGAAAAAGAAGGAGGAGGTTATCATTTAAGTCTGTATGGGTTTTATTTTTATTTTTATGGGACCAATCTGAAAGTATATCCATTCTAACAAAAAAAAAACAAATCTGTTTATAAATGACTGAGTTTTGCGGTAACAAACATACGAAAAAACATCCTCTTTATTAGGCAGGCGGACAACAAAAAAAACAATGTAATAATGCAAGCGCCTCATCATAAATTGCCTACATTATGTCACTATGAGCCCTTATTGCATTGTTAATCAGCCGTACATCATAGCACCAAGTGTGAAAGAGCCGCCAAGTTCATCTATAAAAGGAACCTTATTTATCGTAGTTCCTTAGTTACATTGCGTGATATTAGCTATTACAACTTCGCTCGTTACAAACACGTTTTCAAGAGCTAGCCGAATAAAATGCAGTCAGCTTTACACCGGGCCCCATCCGGGTCACGAAAATGACGATATTTAACCATAGACCTGTGTCAAATATAGCTTAATGTGATCAAAAACTGTTTTTTTTTTGTTCACAAAGTTTTCATTTTTTGCATTCGGATCTGGTTGGCAATAGTAGTATCTCTACTAGTTTTAGCGTAGTTTTTTGGACAGTGTCTACTTAAAAAAAAAACTCTATTTTTATCTCCCGTTTCTCAGGAGTACTTACAAATAAAAACCGGCCAAGCGCGAGTCGTACTCGCGCACGTAGGGTTCCGTACCATTATCAATAAAATCTGCAAAAAAATCACGTTTGTTGTATGGGAGCCCCACCTTAAATATAAATTTTATTTTAATTTAATTATTTATTTTTAAAGTGAATAATATAACTGAATATTCTGTGAATATTTCAAGTGTCTACCTGTTGCCTTTATTATAATTGAGCAAAAACGAGCAAAAAAATCCCGTTTGTCGTATGGGAGCCCCGTTAAATATTTATTTTATTCTGTTTTTTAGTAGGTATTTGTTGCTATAGCGGCAACAGAAATACATCATCTGTGAAAAATTCAACTGTCTATCTATCACGGTTCATGAAATATAACTGGTGACATACGGACAGACAGACAGACAGACAGACAGACAGCAGAGTCTTAGTAATAGGTTAATAATCGTTTTACCCTTTGGGTACCAAACCCTAAAAATCACGCGACTGTCTCTCTCATCGACCTAACAATCATTGACTGGACCATGTCCAAAATTGCATATAATACCTATATACATACACGACACGGTTTTAGTTTAATACATAACCAAACCATAACATATTCGGTTATAACCGAACCGCTTATCTGGGTCTGTTCCTGGGGTATGGAAGCGGTACGGGAGGGGTATATATTACGGTACATCAAATGACGCGTGATGTCAGCGTTGCTATTTCATATTAACCCTCCTGTGCCGCTCCCATACCTCAGGAAGAGACGGTTAAGCGGTTCGGCTATAGCATTAGATACATATTTATGTCTGCTCCGTTCCGTTCCGGCCTAGGTCCGTTGTAAAGTGACAAGAACGTATAACGATTGTAGTTTGTAACGAGTAATTAAAGTAGTTATCATTTTCGTGCCCCGCCCATCAGATAGGGATGACAGGGCCGTGTTAATTTTTATTTGCACGATACCAAGATTAAGTTTCCGTGCGCCAGATAACGATCGTGATTGACGTCGTCCTCGGATTTCGAAATTTAAATGAGGCACAAAATGTTGTTTCGTTCTACAAAAGATTGACGGGAACATGCGAATGAAAACTTTGTTTTAGTTAATTTTCCGTAGTAACGGATGGTATGAAAATAGATATGCTGAGTTGCCGCTATTCTGATGTCGAAACGTGTGTATGTGTAGTCAAAAATGCTATAAGTAGGTATTTGAATTTCGGGTGTAGTCTCAAAAATATTGAACAAATTGATAATCTATGCTAGAATCAAATGGTAGTCGCAGTCAAGTAAAATAAGCACTGAACGATCTCTATATTGGTGTGCGCGTGGCACGACACGCACTTGGCCATTTATTTTTTGTGGAATCAAGAAGGAGGTTTTATCTCCGACAATAATTTCCCATTTTTTTCAAAAAATATTTAGATAAGCTTGTCTCGCATTTGACCAGTTTTTAGTATTTGTTGATTTACAAAATGAATCCTACCTTAATCCTGCCAATTTTGTGACTTATATCTATTACCGTTCAAAATATACAATCGTTTAAGGATAGGATAGACAGAGAGACAAACACCGTAGCCTCACAAATAGGCTCCCGCACCCTTACTATACTGGTACTGTGTACTGGTATGGAAGCCAAAAAATTTTTAGATAAATAAAACAGTACGGCGACCAAATTTTTCCATGTTCTCGCCAAACTCTACTTCCGCAAGGAACTTACATTTTGAACAAAAAATAACTCATCTGCAATTCAAAACGCAAACTACAAAAAAAACTCAACAGCGCTAAGTACGTTAACCAAGGAACATCCTTGTGAGAAGAAAAAACGCCCTAACCGGATTTCTCACACCACTTCTAAGTAAGAAACAAAACGTCGTCTTTTACAAGGGAATTTCGAAGGAACAAAGGTTTTAGAGTGCGCGTGCCAGCGAATGCGTCCCTTTCAGGTAAACTAGTGATGCAACATGCAGATTTATTTTTTACATGACTAAATTTAGAGATTTTTATGTTACACAATAAACTGAAAAATAAATAAAATCGTTGACGCAGAAAATTAATACTGTACCTAAGATAAGATAATTTATTTCTAAAATTACTATATAAAAATAATGTTATTGTTATCGAATTAATTTATTAACAAATTTTATCAAGTTTCTTACCGCGATGTGTGCCAGATACCAAAATTCAATTAGTCTTAACTAATATTATTTAAAAACAAAACATATAAGCTACCAACTAAAGAAATGACAACAAATAAGAAATAAATAATCATCTGAAAATTATAGCAAAAGAAAGTGATCTCGCAACTTCATAACATATATTGGAATATCATTTATTGCATCGTAAAATGGAATCTGAATCCAAGATATTTGTAGTAATACATTCTATTATAGATTTGTAAACACGAAATATATAATATTTATATAATTGTATGTTTCTCGATTTTCTTTTTTATTATTTTCACTAGTTTTATCGTACACTACCCGAAAACTAAAATCAATAACAATCGATAACTGCTTCACATCCCAACCCTACTCTGCAAAAAGCTGACCACTCGAAAAACTCAAGTGCGTTCTTAGAGCCCATTGTCTACCCAAAGTAGTACCACAATGCAACACTCGTGAAGAACCGACCTTATCTATCTTGTTTACTGCCGGGAATAACCAAGGGCGAGCATGTAGCTAGGCCCTAGGGGATTTTAGCGAGTTTTATATTTGATTATATTGGAAAGATAGAGGAAGAGTTCTTAACGTAAGTATAACATTTGCGTACTGCGGGGTTCCGTGCCGTATCCGATTTTAATCTCACTAGACATAAACTTGGACTTACTTAGAATATGACCCAAGCATATGGCATGATAAGATGCCTATACTTACTAAACTATGGAGAAAATTGTGGATGATGATGATGATATCAGATTTTGATAAAAATCCTTTCTTGATATTAAAAAAAAATTAAGTATGTTATAAGAAGTATATTATTTTTAAAAGTTATGTTAAAAAATTATAGGTAGGTAAAATAAAAACAAACAATAAGGTAGGTATAATGCAAACATTTGAGTTCAAAAATAATAAATATATAAATAATATAAATATGTATTTGTGGATATTTCACACAACATCTAGCCCAATTCAGCCCAAACTAATCAAAGCTTGTACTATGGAACTAGATGGCTGATAGAATACGTATGTATACCTACTTTTTTTTTGTTGTAAATATATACATATGATACATAGAAACACCCAGATATAGAACAAACATCCATGCTCATCACACAAATGCTTGCCCTGGGTGGGGATCGAACCCACTACCTACAAGCTCAGCAGGCAGACATATTACCAACTGAGCCACAAGGCCAGTCGTTATCAATAGCAGGCGTCCTATCATTTTTAAATAGTAGATATAATCTGAGTGTGTTCAAAACAATAGGTTTCTTCTAGGCAAGTGTTCTTAATCATGAACAGCAAAGGTCGTTGTCGCAGTCGCAACATCAGGCGAGTCAGCGGTCGAACGCAAACCAAATTGTTTTTTTTTTTTAAATTGTAGTATGTTTGTAAGTACACGATTTTAAATGATTTTTTTTTAAATTAGTAAATTTCAGGAGTAGGTATGTACTGAACCTTAAAATTTTCTCCAAAGTACCCTGGTCAAGCGCAGCTTAGCGATGACCAGGACGTTACTTCGCGTGGCTATAAACAGTTTTTTTAAAAGTTTTTTATTAACTGTTAATATAAACTGGTTTCGTAAAAAGGTCCAGGCTTAAGGAGGATTTTTATTACTTGATGGCCGATGGAAAAGTAGCTTATGTGCGTTATAAAAAGGTGATAAATTATTTCGGTGTTTTTGTGGGTTTTTGAAGGTAATTTTGTAACATCCGGAAGGCATTGGTATCGAATTACGTTTTTTTGTCGAATAGAACAAATGACTTTTAGATAGGTAAGAACTTACTCAGTGAATTTGAGTCATCAAAAACAAATTGTTGGTACTGAGGTATTACAATAAGAAACTTACACGTGCCGTTCTAAATCATAAAATAATAAGGTATTTATTCAACATACAGTACCTACAACTATTTATACTCATCATAGCAAATGGTTGTCAGAAAGAGATGGTTATAAGCGTTAAGGCCGCCATTTGTTATACAAGTTTGTAAATAGACAATAGACAAATATTTTTCTGGGTCAAAAACTTACTTTAAACAATAAGTTTTGCCGACTAATTTCCTAGGATTACCTAGCTATTTAATAAGTATCGTAGAGGTTAGGACTCTTTTGCAAAGCCCGCCCCAGGAAATACATTATCACACCTAAGTAATTGAAGCAGCAATAGTGTGCAACGATAACTGTTTCCGATTGAAAGGAAATGTTTCCAAGGAATTTCCGGGTGTAACGAGATTTAACAACTAATGCTTATTTCAGTTGACAAGCGAAGGCCATTGACCCCTTTAGAGTTTCGATTTGTTGAGGTCCAAAGTTTTGAGTGACATTGGATTGTTAGGGCAACCTAAAGCTTAAAGGTACTAACAGATAAACAGACTTGTTTAGAACGAACTAAGACAAACGTTGTCGCGCGCTTTTCCATACAAAAGTATTGTATAAAAAATGCGTAATGTACTGGAGAAAATATTTGCGACAGCAATGTTCTTAATATAAAGCGGACTATGGTCGAATCGACCATAAAATAAAGATACTCAAAATAGATTTCTTTTTTTTTTACTTTTCACCTTTTTAGAAAAATAAGCTTCCTAACGCTATCCCATCAAATGTAAATAACCTTTTATATTTGAAAAGCCACACCAGCGAAACATTTATTACGTAGAAATAAAAAACACGAATGACCACGTGCCGGCAAAGTAACTATATACCAATCTGTGAAGTGGCCTCCAACGTACATACCTACACATATATTTCTACATAAACACCTATAGACATACCTACGATCCGCGCAGGTATCTATAGTACTATAGCGACTCCATTCATAAGAAACTTCATTCATGTCTTGGCGAGGTGAATGGGAGCGAGCAAGACGGGTGATATAAAGCTCGTGTTACACTGACAATGGAGTTTTTTTATTCAAAGGAAAATCCTGTTCTACGAATGCTTGAATGGTGTTTTTAAAACAATTGAATTGTATGGCCGTGATTGGTCAGTGAAGTGGGGGATTAGAGGAATATGGTACCACTTGTATTGTGCTACTGTCGAGTGTTAATTCTGACGATAATGTCTTTGTTAAAATTTGAATGGACGTAGTTGACTTCATTGATACCCGGAAACATCAATGGACTGTGATTATTAAAATTCTAAGTTTGTAAAGTTGGGAGAAAAAAAAGATAGACGGACAAAATAGCTAAAAATATATTGGTATAAAGGTATAAGTTAATAAATAATAGAGCAAATCAGTTAAGAACTGACACATATTAAGATCTGGACATTAGTCCAGCTATGAGATAAATAAATAAGTCTACTAAACAGTATTGTTAACAGTATAGTTTTGGTCTCACGGGTTTTGGCAGCGCCCCGCCCACGGGTTTACCTGCGTAGTGGTGAAAAATAAATAAAAAATGTGTTGATGGTATGAAAAAATATAGCCTATTTATGTCTCTAAGCTCTCAGTAATCTTTGTACTTAATTTCATAACAATTGGTCCAGCAGTTTGGTCGTGAAAAAGTAACAAGCAGAAAGTACGATATAGTATTTTATGGTTCTAATATTTATCAAGTCTATTGAATAAAAACAAGGTCTCAAGGCTGCTATTGAACTATCACTCGTTCGGCACTCGCTGATACGGTTTAGTGACAATTGTGCCAATTTGTTAGTTTATTTCTATGTAATAGACTAGCGGTTTGTCACAATTGTTGTTAAATCGTATCAGCGAGTGCCGAACTAATGATAGTTCAAATAGCAGCCTTGAAGTCTAGTGTGATTGTTATAAGTGAATGTAGATGTATTATAGCTTCTCTACCTTCTTCCAATTTAACAGGTTTTTTTGCAGATTAATATTTAAAACAATTGTATATCAAAATCTAAACTACCTTTCAAAGCACTAAATTACACTTTCTAGCCTGTACGAAAAAGTATTTAACATATTCTCGTATTTTATAGATATCTTATATTTAATTTTATTATTTCGTAATTTTAATAAATTAAATGTAAACACCGCCTTATATCAGAGCAACAAGATTGTGTAAAAAAACATCGTCGGTAGGAAGTCAACCCGTCGCAACAAAACAGTCTTGATCTTTGTAAGAGTTAAATAAATTGATCTAGTAGGTATAAAAAGATGTATATTGAGCATATTGTTTGTTTTTCTGAATAATAAAGCCTCTTTTTATAATATATCGTCTCCTGAAACCTAAATAGTTTTTTTAGTTAAATGTTGAAATCTCCTATAGTTTGAACCGAATTTGGTAGTCTTTTTCAAAAGGAGCAATGCAGACATCACACCCAGTTGCCATTCCGTCAAGTGCTACGAGCTAACAACGTGAGGAACCCGAAATTTAGTTTAGAAATGTTTTTTTTTTATTATACATTTCAAAAAAACTAGAAAACACACTATCTACAAATGCAATGAGCAGACTAGACATGTGAATAAATATAATGTTTTAAATTTGTTAATACAGAGTTCATCTCTGGGTTACGTTTGATTGTTGATGTTGTTGTTGTTTTTAGCCTGAAGTGTCCCACTGCTGGGCAAAAGCCTCCCCTCGAGTTTTCCATTGCTGGCGGATTTGTGCGTTGGTGAACCAGTTTTGTCGAAGGTGTCAAGCTCGTCATGCCACCTCTTACGGGGCCTGCCGAGTGGACGCACCACGCTGGGACTCCACTTAGTGGTTTTCTTAGTCCAAAGCTCTTCCGGCATGCAGCTAATATGACCATATTAATGATAAATAATAATACGTTTAATTAATTAAAAAACAAAAACATCGAAATAACAACTGATAACTGAATTATAACTGATAGAACCAACGAAACAACTGATAAACATTTAAGAAAAAAATACTTATAAAAATGTCGAATTGAGAACTTCCTTTTTTGGCAATAAAAAACTACGTAACTAAGTTATTTCATTCCGGCCAATAAGTTACCTAACAATAGCAATTACATTTTAATTAATTATTTTATGTGTATTATAAGTAAATATTGGTGGCAGATATTTTTATATGATATTCTAGCCTACACTAAGCCCATATACTTTTTTGTAAGTATTTACTTATTTAATATTTTTTATATAATTTATGTACATGGATATCTATTTATGTAATCAATTAAAATAATTAAACTTAAAACAATTACTGAAAGTATTGACTACTAAGAAACTAAATAAAAATCCATAAAAATCATGAAAGCTTATGAAAGCTCGCAGAGTAGTTTGAGACAAAATCAAGATTTTTACTTCACTGCCTGCCGAAAATGTTATCAATTGTGTAATTAAAGAATCCGAGATTATATAATGTTGACGATTAATGATAACTATCACAATATACAAATTAATGCACAAAAGTTCGTTACTGCCTCCGCCCGAAAGCCTCTAAAGTATCAAATCTACTTGATCCCAGCCCAAGGTGGTAATACCGGGCGTAGGCAAAGACGTACCTGCCTTGGCTCGCCCGCTGCCAGTCCGATCTTGCCCGACGAGACGACGCGACACGCGGCTTGCGCCCCGAACACGCGAACTTCGAATTTCGAACACAAAACTCAAACTTTAGTGCACAAGTGGCCAGTATGCAAGTGCTAGCATTCGTACTACTCGCGTGGGTGTCCAGCGAAGTTCGGGCGGTGATCAGGACGCCCCTGGAGGCGTTCAGGCCGTCGGGAGAGATCCACATACGGAGACCGGATAAACTACCGCTTCTGCCGCATAGAAGGACGACTTTGCCGCCAAAAAGCGGTTTGAAGATTTTATATCAGACCGGGGTGAGTTTATTTCTGATTATCTAATTATAAGCGACGATTAAGCTTGTGCGCATTACAACTTTCGACAATTCGGCGCCAAAGATGAGAGTATGCATGCATCAAGTTAGTTTTTAAGCAAATTGAGGTGTTCAATTGAATTTCACGATCATCACGATTGAATCGTTGCTTATTCAATCGTTGAATCGCTTGAATAGATGGTTGTTTTAATAAATGTATGCGTCGTGACAACGGTCACGAATACAGATTTGAAAAATGTTTACTAGTTCTTGAGCTGTCATTTGAATGACAGAAATTCTGATGTCGAACACAAAGTATAGAGAATGTTGTACCTACATACCTACAATTTTCCTATTCTAAACATGAGTCATATACAATTTTAATATCCATTAAACGAATTTTATTAGAACTTCATATAGAAACAGTTTACTTCGTGTATGATCATGTGGATGCCACCAACAGCGTAGATATCCGGAGCACATGTTTACAATAAACGAACGAAAACAATGCGTAATATTAACGCGTAAATTAAACAACCTCCTCGTATCACATGAATGAATGAAAGAATGACGCATACACACATGCTACAGAAGGTATACACGCCACTTGCCATATGTGGTTCTATGAACTGATCCGTCCAACAATTAACCCAATTAACAGGGATCATATTTAATCAGTCATCAAAATAACTCGCTCTTAAATTAAAATATTACTACTGTAAATTACTGCACAGCAAAATATGCAAACCAGATTTATTAACGTTAATAAAATAATTAAAAAATATGAAAACTTATTTTCAATCAGAAGACGCTCTAACAAAACTATTCATATTATTATGTGTTTGTTTAGAAAAAACAAAACGACTTCATAAGTTATGAATTTTTTTATGGATCCATCTCGAAACATTTTAAGACAGTCGTATTGAATCTCTTTATTGGAAGTTGGACAACAACAGTAAGTTTCTTTTAACTTTAATGTTATCAATTCGGTTTTATTTTTTATGTTTGCTACGTCATTACTCCGTCATTTATAAGCCGATTTGGAAAAAAAATTTATTTCAAAGGATTTACTTTAAAATTGGTTCCATAAAAATGTCATCAAAATCGGTACAGTAGTTTGCTTTTAAAATAAAATAACTGGAAAAAATGTCCCATTCAAGTAAACGAATTTGCGCATTTGTAATCGGTTGTTACAGTTTTTAACCCCCGACCCAAAAAGAGAGGTGTTATAAGTTTGACGTGTGTACTTGTGTGCCTGTCTTTGACATGGCTCTCAAACATCATTATCACCATCATCGCAGCCATAAGAAGTCCACTGCTGGACATAGGCCATGGATTTCCAGAAAGACCGGTTGGAAGCGGCTTGCATTCCAGCTTGCTCTCAAGCGGATGGACCGATTTTGATAAAAAAATTTGTTTGAATAAGGATTTTGTTGAGAAGAATACTCTTCCTAGGTATATTTCATTAATGATTCTAAAATCAGTTTTTTTTGTCGGGGTTTTAGTGTTTTCTAAACGTATACTTGTTTAAACTATTACTTACTTATTTTACAAATAAATTTGAAGACCTACACAAATCAAAGACTTTCCCTGCTGCCTATCATATTTTGACCTGTAAGTGTTAAACTTAAATGTAGTACATAGTTTAATTTTGATGAACAATAAATTGTTCCCAAATTAAACGGGAACGGTAACCATATTCATTTTTTAAAGCACGAAAGTTCTGCGCAACTGTTCCCAGAAATCAAACGCAACATGTAGCGGAAAATAAATATCTAACGCAACGGATACGACGAAATCATACCGAGTTTCCTTCCAAACCACTCCAGAACACTTATTAAAGTAATTACACTTTATAAACCAATAAAAATATGACCAGTTCCGGATGTCAAATCATGTCGGTCATATTTTAAAAACAACGATAATCATTATTATACCTAATTTTAGAGTCGATTCAAGAAGATAATCGCTTAAAGCTAGCCCGGTAATTGCGTTTATGCGATTGTAAGTTTACGAAATAAGATCTTGCGTTGGAAATACGACTGTACGTGCTAGGATTTAGGGTTTAGAATTGTGGATGCGTGTTGGGGTTTTAAAATTGGAATTGTGTGTTGTGTTGTGTGCGATGCGTGGGCGCACGCGTAACACCGGTAGCGGCAGGTGTTCATTCACTCATTCTTATCTTGACAGCTTCGATGACTTACGGTGCGAGCTTTGCTTCGCCGCACACGGTCCGTGTGTCATATTAACTTTTTTTTTTTTTACTTTTTTTATGTCACTACATTTAAGCTCATTCGTAACGGTAACCGTCTTCTCGACCGACTTTGGAATTTTAAAACTTAACTTGTATTCATATTTCGTTTTAAGGGCTTAAATCTTGACAGATATACGAGTGTGAAGCTTTTTTAATTGATTTTTGCTGGTTTTTGTTAGGTTCGTTAAAAGAGATTGTGTTGGACTATATTTTGCAATCAAATACAACATATAAATAAAATAAGCAACATCAAATGGAAGAGAGAACAGAATAACAACGTAATTGGAATAGTTTTGTATTTTGTAACGGCTTTGATAGCAGATGTGTACTGTGAATTTGTAAACCGTTCAAAAATACCTGCGTAATTTACAAGGTCGTAAAAATACACAGATGATGTTAAGAGCCTTACCGAAAAACGTTACTTAACTTTAACCGTCGTCTTAAATTCTCTGTCTTCTTTCCGCAAGTGTCTTTACGTGTCAGCGAAAAGTTGACAAAATATGTTAAGCAATGCTTAAAAGTTTAATAACGTTATTCGGTAAGGCCGTAAGTTTATAACTTTTCAATTCCTACTATTCTATCCGGTTTCTAATTAAGGGTACCACTACCGTACAACAAAAATTTGATTAAGCATTTTTTTTCCAAACTACAAATATATCTACGTAATATAAAGTAGGTATATAACATTCCGGTTACAAAGAATAATACGAAACTAAAGTTTTTTACATTATGTAAAGACATTTTGGATACATGACGTAAATTACACAAAAATATATACACTTATAGTAAAGTATAGTAAGTAAATACTTAATACTTTCTTTCTTTTTGAACACTCGTGTGAAATTCCTTAAAATGCAAGTAAATAGATGAAAAAAAAAAGAGAAAACTATGTGTTCTTTATGCAATGCGTTATTCATGCAGATTTCTAGAACAATTTAATATATCTCAAGCACGCATGTTTACTGTTTACCAACATTTACATCTCATCAATATTTTGGTATTTCCTTAGAGCTTGCTCGCGTGATTTGTTTCGGGTGCACTCGCTGTTTTCAATAAAGCTTTAATAACAGATACACAGGTAGATACCTCACTTACCTACTATATACAATTACTCCAATTTTGTTCGATATTTTGGCCAGAGGACTTTGATAGGTTTCCGAATCTTGACGGAATATTATGCATATTTGAAAATTGTGATCTTGTTTTAAGTATATATCTTGCCATAGTTTTTGAAGCATTTATGAACACATGCTCACACACAGTGCAGTCAATTGTGCGGCGGATTTCCAAGCTGCAAATTTGTTTATCTCCGTATTATAATAAAATACAACTCGGAAAACCCTCAAATCGAATTTAATTTAAAATGAAATTTTCACTGAGTAAGTCTGAGGCAATTAGGGAAGGTTTATTTAAGTTTAAAAATGGGATTCTTCAACATGGTAATAAATTTAAAAATAGTTATGTAGGCAAATTAAAAAATAGTTACACAGTTCCGTGTATTTCTGAAACTGTAACAACAGAATACACATTCTTACATAGAATGTAAGAATCCACGACAGTTTATTTTCATCCAAAGTTACATTTACAAATGAAGTAGTGCGAAGTTAGGATTCGTGCGTGCCATCAGAAATTCAGCGCGTGGCGGCTGAGCACGACACTTGTCCCTCGCCTCCTGATTTTAGTTTTGCATGCGAGTTGCATTTACCGTACACGAGAGTTCAAGGTTCTGCCGGATTATGTGCAGAATTACTTAACTTCCGTCCATTCAAACGAAACGTAATAATAACGCGGCAGTTTGGTGTCGTTTGACAAACTTGTTGCTTGGAGTGTTCTTTTGTTTTATTGTAATTTAAATGTGAATATAACAAAATAACTTAGAAATAACTAACCTGCCACTGTATATTTCTACTGACACTTTTTATAAATTCCAGGTAGTCAGAGAATGGTTTTATAGCAGTGGCTGTGATGATAGCCAGTGGGCAGGAGTTAAGGCTTTTAAATGTACAGAATTTTTTATCGTTTGACAGACTGTAGTCTTTAAAATTTTATGTACGTTTAGATAACTGGGTATAGGTGCTGCTAAATCTGACACACAAGACACAAAATATTGCGAAAAGTATGGGCCTTAAAATTAAATCAAATTTTCCGTAACTTATTAATTTTATCATTATATTATTTGTAATGTTGTGGTTGTAAAATTCCTAGTACTTATTTAATGGTAGTCGTGATGACCACAAAATCTACAAATATCAATTTTATTAATGGCTTTCCGAGAAATAACCGGACTGAAACAAGATAGATGATGTCTGGCGATGCTTTTCGGATATTGCGAATAATCCAGTATAGGTACTAATATATAGAAGCATCTTTGGTATATTTTTTTTATCAGTCCTGTTTGTACAAACTGTCCCACTGCTGGGAACGGGCCATCTTCTCATTGGTATAATTATTCTTCGTTAGAATAGTATAAGGCTCGGTCACAAATATGTGTATAGGTCAAACCGATGAATATAATCGATCTCAATAGATCGATTAACACATGGAAGCTTTTTACTCAACTACGTTAGAAAGGCTGTTTTTTGGGTATGCAAATATGTACGTTTCTATATTACATCTTTTTTAAATACATTATACAGTAGCTATGCGCATAATTTCTCGCGAAAACGTATGTACCCTCAACATTATATCAAGCTTAATGTATGTTAACTAAAATCGCTTTTATGTAATTGTGCATTTTGTTTTTTTACCCGACCAAAAAGTGGAGTGTTATAATTTTGACTTGCGTATTTGAAAATCTATATAACTCTGTGTTTGTCTGCGACACTTTAGCTTTCAAACGGATGGACCGATTTTGATCTAGTTTTTTTTTGTTTGAAAAAGGATTTCACCGAAAGTGTACCTTCTTATCTATGTTTCATCAAAATAGGTTGAGCCGTTTTTTTTGTCGGTGGTTTTTGAGTTTTCTATAACTTGTTCTTTTAATAATATGACTTCTTTCATCTCACCACATTACCTGTGTTTCGACCCTCTCATGTGACACCTCTGTGGCCAAACTGGTAAAGGCTCCCAAGTACTGATTGTAATACTGAAATACGCGGGTTTAAGTCCCGTCAGACGTATAATTTCTGAACTGTAGACATTTTAAGACAATGAAGAATGAAGATGAAGATGTTTTTAGGAAGAGCCCGAAACCCACGACACAGATCACCTTAGTGTGGGTTTCAGTGCACGTCGCCGGTCTTCATTTCACTTATATCGGTGTTTAGCAATAGAAAGTGTTAAATAAATATATTTCATGTCATTAGCAATTTCTTGAAATAATATTTGAATATCATCGCAATCCGTACAAACACTGGTTGCACGGAATGCGGAGATATCATTGAAAATGTAGTTGTAAACTGGATTTGATAGAAACACCTATAAGTACCTATATAAGAATAGAAATGATACGAAGTGTATAACGATTGATCTTTTTCGATAGTCAAATGTAGTCAAATATGTGGCCAGACACATATTTGGTATAGGGTTCCATAGTGAATACCTACTATAATCTAAAAGATCACTTGGCGATTGGTGAGTACTTATTGTTTGTTAAGGCACTTTTCAAGAAGTCTCTACCATAACGACATAAGTGTTTTACATATATATCGCTATATCTCGAAAAGTTGTAATTATAGTGTCCAATTATTAACCGACTTCCAAAAAAGAAGGAGGTTATCAATTTGGTCTGTATGGTTTTTTTTAATTGAAAGTTTTAACGTGGCTTAGGTACTACTGTGGTTAATCACGAATCTCTAACGATGGTGTGCCAGCTCTAATTATTACTTTTCTGTCAATTTTACTATAGCATAATATGGCAGAGGTTCACTGAAAACTTCTACCAGTCTATTTTCACTTGTGTAGTGCTAATAGTCTCCGTCTAAAATGTCTGCGACTCACGGACAGACAGAGCGACGGATATGGCGAATTTATTTAATTTACTAAAAGGTTCCTAGTAGTTATTGCGGAACCCTAAAAACGTGCACGGTAATATTTGGTTTTCATATATAAACCGGATTGGACAAGTTATACAACCATCCAATTTCGATTGATACAAAAACCATAGGTATTTCGTATAATTAATTGTTAGCGCCTTCATTCGACTCCGAATTGATATTTAGCAGTAATTTGCATACAAAAACTATATGCATTGTTTGACTGGCGCCACATAAACGTGTAGGTGTAATCAACACGTTTTTTATGTTCTCAAATAGACATTAGAAACGGTTATCTACTTGATTGCACGTTATATATTTATTTAGGAAACTTAGAACACGATTTTTAGTAATTATCAATTGAGCAACATATTTCATCATTCGGAAACGAAAAACAACCAAACTAAATCATAAAAAAATCTAAAAACCTGACTGCACTACAAAAATTACGCCTTTTTTCCTTTACGGGGCAGGCCTCTGCCTGTCCCGTAAAGGAAAATAGGCGTATCGAGGACTATGAGGCAGTTTGACGCCACAAAATAGGGAAAAACACGCGACATAGTACGTGTACCCATTCGTGCGTAATTGAAAATCACTTCATTAAATAAACCAGTCAATATTCAGTGGTAAGTTAATTTCAATAGCAAGATAAGATTTTTAAACCTGCTTATTGAGCTGTAGATGCATGTGTTATGTTGCCTTATTTAGCAAAATTTACTTTTTCATTTTCTCAGTAGATTGTTGTATTCTTCTTCAGGTATTTTTGTTTGGCATCTTATAACATTGTACTATTATATTATATTATTTATAAGTAATCTCACATTCTCACCAAATTTATCATGGCTATTTAGTATATACGGCATTGTCAAAGAAACCTTATAATATATAACTAGATATATGTATATGCCTGAAAATCATAACCCTCTTTTTGTGCAGTTGTGCAATAAACGGTTCAGTAAGTTTCAAATATTTAAAAGTGACAAAAGATTCTCCCACGACTACGGTATATTGCCTCCGGATAAATTAAAACAAACATGAAAGTTAAAAAAACATATAAATAAGATGGAAATTAAATAACTTACACGAATAATTTATTTTTGCACTAATGGAATCAACATATTTCTAACACTTCAATATAATTTCGTTTCGCAAAGCTTTCTTCGTCTGTGAGTAAGAATTTATATCATACAAAGACTTACAAGACTCCTAATGCGATACAAAATATTGTTCCAAAAACTTAACACCAAAATCAGGTGTTTGCTAATGACAGGTCACAAACGTCATTTAATCTTAAACGTCATCTCATCGCAATCACTTCTCAATTCTTACGGTGCCAAGATGGTGAACTGTGTTAAACAATCTTGTAAAAATTACAAACTTCTTTAAAAAACTATGGAAAACATTATCACATCCATCTTTAAGTAGCAAAAATATATTTCTAACAGTATAAAAAGCGAAATGAAACAATTTTTTACGTATTTGTAGCGTATGTTCGTGTTTCACCTATGAACACGGATGCTCCAGTGTTTGAAAAATCGGGTCTTAAATTATGTGAAATATACGCGATGAAATTGTTGAAATTTATTTCATTTCAATAAATAACATTCGCGAATATTAGTATAAAAAGCATATATGCATTTCATTTCATAAATTGATTTTATTATTTATACAAATTACTGCAAAGAATTAGAGATGGGTCGATGTAATATAAGTTATCGATAACAATTATTATTTTTACGGACTTCAAAAACGAGATTATCAGTTAGCTTATATTTTTCTTATATGTTACCCGCATGATTTCGTCATTTAAATTGATTCAAAATTCCTTTCAAATCTCAAAATCGGTCAGTAGTTTGGTTTTTAAAACAAAATTGCGAATTTTGAAGTCGGTTATTCTAGTTTTGTTAACTATAATAATTATGATATGTGAATCATCATCATCATCATCTCAGTCATAAGAAGTCCACTGCTGGACATAGGCCTCCCCCATGGATTTCTATAAAAGCCGATTGGAAGCGGCTTGCATCCAGCATCTTCCTGCCACTTGTATAAGTTCATCTGTCCATTTCGTGGCTGGTCTTCCTACGCTACGCTTGTCGGGGCGTGGTGTCCACTCGAGAACTTTTCAGCCCCATTGGCCATCAGTTCTACATTCACTGCCACTTCAACTTGTTAATCAGCTGTGCTATGTCGGTGACCTTTGTACGTGAAACATGGTATTTGATTTTACGATAAATGTTTTTTTTTATTTTTATTCTCAAACTAACACAGCACCATGCTAACTATTCTGTTTAGATTTTCTAGTTGATGCTGTACAAGCAGAACATTTGGCAGATATAGTAAGGCGAAGTCAAAATGATCCTTGGTGGAAACCGAATTCTCGCTTAACAATTTGTTCAGTGAATTTCCACAATATATGTAAATACATAACAAAAACAGGGCGCCAGCGTTTACAACATTGAGAAATACCTTCAAAGGTTACTTTGAATTATAAAATCATGACATTAATAACATTTATTCAAATTTAAATTTATAGTCCCATAGATAAGTTGGAGTCACAGAATGTTCAAAATAATTTTCATTGAAAGTATTTAATATGGTCTACTATTATGGTTAATAATGAATTTTTAGGTCTTAGTTGAGAAATGTAGAGGGAGGGCGGGGGGACACAACTTTTTAACTTTAGCGAGCTATATCTCGCACATATCACATCTGAGACACGATAGGGTGGGGGTTAAAAAAATGATCCAGTCTTTATTGTACATATGAAAAACCCAATCTCGTTTTAATTTTTTTGAAAATTTTACTACGGCATTTTGTTGCGGCTCACAAAACACAATTATGTATAAAAAAATGTTTTTATAGGGTTAATAGTCTCCGAGTAGAATGACTGTGACATACGGACAGACAGACAGACGGACATGACGGAATTATAAGGGTTCCCCGTAGTTACTACGGAACCCTAATAAAACGATGTTTCTTGAAACATTACAAAAAAAAATCAAAAGAAAAAATTGGTACCTATAATTACTTATCGATATCGATACTTTAATACCTCTTGGTCTATCTCTGGCTTAATGTCATTAGGTTTTTTTTTTATTTATTTCAGTATTGCCAGTATATGTTTTCTCAATTTCCCTGTATCATTTGTATTTACCTATACTATATAAATAATAAATAAATAAATAAATAAATAAATAAATAAATAAATAAATATTGTTTGTAAATAGGTGTGAAAATTTATTTATTCAGTAGAATTTAATCAAATTAATTTGGTACATTACTGGTGCTACGAATTAACCATTGTCATACTTATCTAAGTATTGTGATAAATTCATTAGATTTCGAGAGGCAGTAATGTGTTAATGAATACGGAGGACAAAAATAGTGCTACGTTAACCACAATGTAGGAACTCTGCTATAATAAAATAAACATTTGCTGTTTTATCCTATTTTCAAAAATGAAGTTCCGAATGAAATAGCTGGGCGTGGACCGTTGCACTCCAACAAAAAAAAAACATAATATATGTTTACCTGACTGTCAACTGATGCGAAAGCAAAAAGAACCTTCGTGATCTTAACCTACATTATGTACACATTTATCACGCACACACACACACACACACACATACACACACACACATACACACACACACGTATGTTTCGCCGTAGCATAAAAATATAGTCTTTCCAGTCACAATTACTTTGACTCTTATTCTTCTCAACAGATCGTGCAACTTCGAAGTCCGTGTTAAGGCCGGCTTAAAGTTTACTAAAATAAAATATGACATATCAGAGTCAAATTGAAATGAAATGAAATTTATTGGAAAAAATAACTGCGAATGACTTCTACTGAGTTACTGAGTTATTTTTTTATGAATGAGGTATTAGTCGATTCTTTGCCGTTGTGACATCAGTAATATGACGTCACAATTTGTAAATTGCATGTATAAACTTATTTAATAAATACTATCATCATGAACTGTATTTTTTATTTACAAAATAAAAAGATTCTTTTATGAAGTGATGAAAGTGGCGCCGCTGCCTGTTTCGCTCGCACGCGGCACCCATAGATATAAAATTATTTAAATTACTGATTTCATTTTTGATTTCAGATTTTCTTTCAGAGTCATAAGAACGCTATTACAATGTATTAACAGTAGCTGTTATTTTATATGTGATATTTTGACCGTGATAAACGTGTAAACGACAAAATTTTCACGTTTATACCTAAATTTCGGTCAAAATAACAAATATAATAATTTTATAGTTTAAAAAATGGAAACAACAGACTTCAAAGTTACTATTATTTCAGTTATATGATTGTATGAATCTCCCATGGACCATTCTGACTTTAATCATGATTACCCGATCAAATCGGGAGATATCCTTTTTAAAGGCAACTTTGTAGATAAATTTGGCAAATGGACGTGTATCTACGGTTAAAAATAAATTTATAAAAAAATGAAGTGTCAAATTGAAAAAATAAAATTGGCCCGAATTTAAAAGGCGGTTTGTATGGAGATTATCCTTCTGGGTCCTATGTAATAGGGCGAATTCTGTGATATCATAGTTAACAATAATTCATTGGAAGACGTAGGCTTGTAAAATATATTTGTTTCGTCAACGGATACGTTGATTACCTTTGATATAGAGATAATATACGAACATTCACAATATTTATATTCAAAGGTCGCGATATGATGCTGTCTAGAAAAGGATGCTGGGCGCGCCGACGTGGGTTAATGTTACAAGTGCATATTATACTGCGCATGAAGAAATGATCACTGAAATCACTTGTATGGTGTACGCCTACAGTTACTTAAGAGTTAATTCATTTACATCTGACACATACGGTTTTTAAATGATAGTAAACATTTGAAAACCGTGTACCTTACTTACCTGCATAACAAAGCAGCAAAGAATTATAATCCAATGCTCACCATGCACAAAGTTTGGACATACGTATTTTTAAAATAATGGATTACGTTTATATATTTACGGTTTCATATTCTTGCAATTACTTTAAGTTAATCAAAGTACGAAAAACATTCGTAATCGGAGCAAGGCGATCAACAGAACAGTGAATTGAAAAGGCCATGTCGCAATGGGAAAATAGGTTTCGGTCACCTTAATTGCATATTGCAAGGTAATGAGAGAACACAAACATTTCTTTTTGTATGAAATCGACGATTTGATAGAAAAGTGACCGCAGATGAGAGGCGGGAAAAAGTTTTGATTAGTTTTTGGTTTGCCGGCTGGATCTGTGGTAGAAACAGGGTATGAACGAAAAACACTTTTGGTTGGGTTTTTTTCTTATAAGGAACGGCAAAGGGAACAGAACCAAACCAAATGGCTGAGCTATCGTCTGTAGTTGTTATTATCTTTATTTGTCATATTATGTTTTTTTTTATTTCTCTTTGTTTGTCTTTTATTCTCTTATTTCCGTCATTAGAGTCCTAGTCATATTCAAAGTAAAGTAAAAAGAGTCAAAGTCAAGTCCTTGTCACGTTTCAGTAAAGTGGTGGTGACTTTACTGGAAGCTTCTATAGTATATGAGTATTTCCGACAACATGAAAAGACACGTTTCACCGCTTTATTTCACTTGCAACACTCGTGAACTTTATTGAAAATAAAACACAGCGGCGACATGTTCCTATAACATTCCCGCCAAAACTCAGAACCTCTAGGCCGGTCGAAAAACTAACGCCTTGAATTAGTAGGTCCACAGACGACAATTGACTTTTTTTAACAACAAAGAGTAACATCGTTAAAATCAGAGAAAAAATATTAAAACAGGAACTATAAGTTAATTTACGCTTCGTCGCAGTAGGACGATTACAAACACCGTGACACCGAGACACGCGTCAACAAAGAAAAGTGAGTGTAAAATAATAATAAAAAAAATATCTCGAGACTCACAAAGAATATTTTTAGAACCACAAAAAGCCTGAGCAGGGATACGGTCGATTTGAGATAACCACTGAGTCTGGAGAGGCGAAGAAATTGGAATAGGAAAAACATAAATAATATCTGTGAAAACAAAAAGTCCCTTCTGTTTTTTGTGGGATTGCCTGGCCTTGTAAACAATAAAACTACAAAATATAGTATATAAAAATGGTGGAACTGACACGTACGCGTTGTCTACATGCTTATTTACGTATTTATTTATTTTACATCCTTTAAAAATATGACAACCTTTGAATGAACATTTTATTTCTCTCCTTTTTTACTTTTTTTTTTCACTGTATATACCGATAACATCATAAATATCGAGAAGGGTTTATTTATATCGATGCTATATTTCAAACTTTTTTACGATATCGGAACCTCACTATCTAAACGTATTATCTACTGCGTAGGAAAAGGAAAAAAAAACTGGCATCCAAACAGGATTTAAGGCGCACCTGCGTTACGCAACAAAAAATATAAATACGCCTCCTTACTTTTTGTGTAGATAAAAACACAAAAAGAACTACATGACTATGTCCATTTAAGGAGTAACGGTCATTTTTGGCAGACGTAATGATTTGTGGTAAAATTAATGGTTACGACCAAATCAATTTTTCAGTGAGTGTTAAAATAATATTAGAAATTTTAAAATAATAATATTTTGTTCTTGTTATTCACAAGAAAGTTTCATAGAATGTGCTAACGAAGCAACAAGTTTATAGGAAACATGACAAGTGAATGTTTTTGCTTTTCGCATATTTTGTGACGTACAAGCTTCACGCCATCTAGCAAGCACACACGCGACTATTTCAAAACAACGTATGTTGCTCACATGACAGACACACAGATGCACACGTCAAACTGATAGCACCCCTCTTTTTACATCGGGACTTAAAAACAAAACCAGACGAAAAAGCAGGGCGTTGATAATAAAAAAAAACCATTAAGTTCAATAAGGAATTTTACCTAGGCGTACCTCATTTGCAGACCTACCATTTTTTTCTATATTATTTTGTCATAATTATTATATTGATTCACTTTGCTATTTCTTGTTTTTTTTCAAGTATAATACCTTAACATCCGTTACTAATTAAAGACTACATTCTAATTCACTCTTGTGACAAGGACCCAAGGTCCTCACAAGACAGGCCTACCCTAGTGTGGGGGTACCACTACTAAATCGTGTAATGTTTATAAACTCTTTAGTTTTTTACAATTTCAGTGAACTCGGGTTTGCCCGTATTTTCAGCCATAAAAAAACCAAGCGGAGCTCGGTCGCCCAGGTACTTAATTTGAAGACAGATAACAGTAACACATTTTCCCCAGTTGTCATCTCATTATTCGTAATGTAAGACGCGAACCGAGTGCCAGCATCCGGCGCACGGCGGCCACGTGCGTGCGTGTTGAATGGACCCGGTCCGGATGCGCGGGCGCAGCGCACAATGAGGGCACGGTGATATTATGTACCGCGGATGTTGGATCTAGTCGCACCATAGGAAGGGGGTAAGGAACGAACCTTGAGGACGTTGCTTCTTTATGGGGAATGTGGAACGAGGTCAACATATGTATGTTTTTTTTTAGTGAAAACTTATTTAGGCATGCTGAGCACTTTAATTTGTGGGTACCGAATGAAACTGAACACATTCATTCTCTCATTCGGATCAAGTCATCTCGAGTCGACTAAGGGAGCAAGAATGAATATAGTTTAAAAAACTGAAGCAACCGACTTCTCATGGATGCCATTGTTAGAACTGGACCAAATTGAAATAGGATCACACGAGAAGCACCAACTTTCAAATAAAAAAAGAATCATCAAAATCGTTCCACCCAGTCGAAAGTTATGAGGTAACAAACATAAAAAATACAGTCGAATTGATAACCTCCTCCTTTTTGGAAGTCGGTTTAAAATAGTCAACGCTATTTCGTATTATTAGCCTTGATGAAGTTTTCACTTCTGTCGTGTGGTCATGAAAATTATGCACAAATAAAGTACATAATGTTAGTCACACCTGTTGCATAACACAAGGCATAACTTGGGTCAATGTTCAATTATATCATTGTTGCATTAAATTAATTGTCAACAATAAACACATCCGCATACTTGTATTGTCTCGCACGTGACGTGATTAACGAAGCGATTGCTAATGAGTAATCACTACGGATTAGGATGAAAAAGATTCATAACTCTACACGGCTTCAGCAGACTTTAAATAAGGAGCTATGTTTACCGATATCTCCGATAGTTGGTAAACAGATTTCGATAAATCTTTTTTATGAGAAAAGGCATACTTCAGAGGCAGCTCCTAAAAAAAATTACTTTGCCTCAGTACTTTAGTGCTAGTGTTTTCAAATTACGAGTGAATAGGTTTCTCCGACGCAATCGTGTACATCGTGCGAGCTGGTAATCAAGTGTATCATTGAAAAAAAAAACTACTTCAGTTACACACCTATAATTTTTTTCAGCAACGTGTTCAATGGAGGTTCTCAAACTTTAATAAACATTTTTTTAAGATTGTAGTTCTCCAGAATCAGGGAATTCGGCAACAGGAGTTCCACTCCTAGTACGCATCAAGATTGTGGATCAAAACATGTATACAAATTTTACCACTTGAATGTATGTGCTTCAGATAAGTGGAATTTTATTTGCAGGCTAGATATCACTACCTCAATGGTAAAGATCAAAGTTTGCGAACATGCACATTTTGAACTGTTCATCATCATTTTGGTAGTCTGTTTCTATATATTCTGTGTCAATTGTATTTATACATTTTGATCATGTACGAGCAGTTAATGCATTGTAGTTTTATCAGGGTCTTTCTAGAAATCGAGGCGCCATCATTTAATGGTGCATTTATTGATTGTTAGTACTTTAAAGGTGCCCAATAAAATTGTCCGATATAATGTCTGGTTTGGAACAGAAGCATAAAAAATACAATATCCACTGTAAGTGAGAAAATACGAAATACGTGAAAATTCTCTTAATCCAAATGTTAGAAATAACAAGACAATTTATCAACGCCGCCATAAAAGGTGAGACGATTTGACGGCGCGTGCGCATACCAAATAAGGAGCGCATTGCCCAAACACTTCCGAGTAAATCTGAAGTTCAAAAGAATCTCTGCTTAGGCAACGTGACTAGTGGAAGAAACAGAAAAATAAAAAAAGGTATTATAAGGTAATATTGGAAGTAGAATATTCTTAGGTTATAGTAACGATTATAACCATAACTAAATAAATAAATAAATAATAATAAAATACACAATGTAAATAAAAGTCAGATTTGAAGTTGAAATCGGTCAAAGTAACACCTGATTTAATTTATCACTTGCGTGTATTTCCGAAGAGCACGGATGCGCGTTTAAGTCTTTTGTATGGACGAATGTGAAGGAGCTCGTAGCGCTTTTACTAACGAGATACAGTTGTCTCGTTATATTACGTAACAGTTGGCTCTTTAATTATGTTATATTATATGCAACTAAATATTACATTCTATTATAGTGTGTTCTCATAAGTTACTACAGATTGGGTATACCGTGAGATGGGTAACATAAATGTATTATACCTACTTATACGTTATACCTACCTCTAAATAAAAACAAGTACTTATAAGTTTAGAAAAATAAAAAACCCACGAAAAAAAACAACGGCTGGACCGATTTTCATGAAACATAGCTAAGAACACTCTCGATGAATTTTTCTTTCAAACAAACAAAACTAGATCAAAATAGGTCGATCTGTTTGAGAGCTACGATGCTGTAGCATGACAAACAGATATACAGATACACACGTCAAACTTATAACACCCCTCTTTTTGGATCGGGGGTTAATGAGAACGATGAGTTGATAGGAGCGGACTCCATTTCAAAAAACCTGGGGTACATCTTCTATAGGATTCATTTTGGAGAGTGTCTATCAGAGCTGCACGATCTGATGCTAGTCTGTGTGCTTCACCTTCGACCACATCGTCGCTTTAAACAGGCGAGTTGGTATTCAAATGTGGACCTATTCGCAGTTATAAAAAAAAACAGTTTTTTATACATTAAGTATAGATCTACGATTGACCACCAACTCGCCTGATGTTAAGCGACGGTGTGGCCGAGGATGGAGCTCGTTGATCTAGAAGATATCTATTCACTCTAGCCTTGAAAAATCAAATTCCAAGATTGTTGGATTGATTTAGCTGAAACACCAATTCATTTTTTAGAACACCAGGCTGAAAAGTTCAAACTGTCCTAACTTATCGATGAAGAAGATTTTTTTTATTTCTATCTACGAGTAAGTTAGTTTTTTTTTGTTTATTTTTCAACTGTTTAAATCTTGACAAACTTGTCTGTTTCAGCATTGGTAGTTTAGTTGAAATTCTGAACTGC
Organism: Lycia hirtaria; assembly: GCA_947563715.1. Classification (NCBI taxonomy): domain Eukaryota; kingdom Metazoa; phylum Arthropoda; class Insecta; order Lepidoptera; family Geometridae; genus Lycia; species Lycia hirtaria. Next base: position 39,601,934 of record OX387377.1, on the reverse strand, counting down.
GAGACTATTACCGTTTCACACGCACACATTGGCTAGTAAGTTGAGCGTGCGGAATAGTAATAGTTTCGCGATCGGGAATCATATCAAAAATACCACTACAGATTGGATGAGCAAAAGGACAACATAACCTTACCGAAAAACGTTACTCAAGTTTGATTAACGTCTCAAATTATCTGTCTCTCATTCCCGCATGTGTCATTACGTGCCAGCGAGAAGTTGACAAAATATGTTGAGCATTGATCAAATTTGTGTAACGTTTTCCAGTAAGACACAACATTTTACACGGTCTCGTAATATCAACACGTAATATTTATCACACCCGTCGGCAGCTAATAAATCACCTTGACACGTAATTATCCACGTAGGATGATTACAACATGTAGGATGCGGTTACACATACTCGTTGAGTTTCTACCAGCTCACCTTTACTGGTGAAGAAATGATGGAACTAACAACGTACAATTAGAAACAACTAACTGCGTATTTAAGAACCAAAATATTATGAGCTTTGTTATGATCGACTATTGTACTTGTACAGTTTAATTTAAATTGACCAGAAATATACTAAAAAATGATAGTCCTTTTTTGCTACAAATTCATGAATAATTATCATAAAAAAATAAAGAAACGTCGCACATCAAAGCCGCTCAAGCATTTAAGGCTGCAGGAGATAATATATAAATACACCCCAAAATCATTACTATCTTTTTGAATAGTACGATAAAATGTGTACCACCGACCATGCAGTTGTTTCTTTAGTTACGAGAATAAACCTTGAGGTACTTCACCTTTAGTCTTATGTGTTTAAAGCCTCGATGTTAACATGACACAAAACGATAGTGGCTCCATGATCCAATGCTGTAAATGTAAATAGTTTGGTCACAGGCACACCGTAGGATGCGCCCAACGTCACAAGCCTACGCTCCGTAGTAAGCCACGCGCATAAAAGACGTCAATTCATTTTATAGAATCGGAAGTTCTTAATGACGTTGAGTAGGCAGGGTTAATCAGTATTTAGGTGTACGACTCAATTTGTATAATGAGCATTTTAAATATTTTAAAACTATAGGTACGTTTGCTCGTGTGATACGGATGGGAATAAGAATCATGAGCCAAATTCTAAATGTTTTATTTTTATCGAACTAACCAAGATGGATACAATTTTAGGAGTATGTATCTATACAGTTTCAAATATTCCTCGAAAAAAAACTTTCTTTCTAACATCAACATCAAAAATTTCAGTTTTGAGTTTGAGTTAATTTTTTTTTCATACTCTTTGTTCGGTGTTCAAGTGAATTGTATTTGTGACCATTGGGCATTCAATAAGTAACCGATTGTTATCCGAAATCATAACACTCATTAAAAAAAACAGTACTATTGAGCATTAAGGTAAAATTAAGCTATGCTATGTTCTCTTATCCATGAAACACTATTACTACACATTGCTATTTATATCCTGATGCCAAAGAAAAAAAAAAGGTTTTAAATCCAATAAACAGTCCTGACGAGGTCAATTAGCCATCTAAAATTAGAAAAAATAAAAACAAAAATAAAACAAATCCCATCCTCTTCTTCTACATCACATTAAAATTCAAAAGCTCCCGTGCACACCGTTTTTTCAACAAGAATTTATCTCATCCGCCCTCAATGATCCCCGGGTGTAATTACACTTACGACGTTTTACTAACCGTCGGGCCCGTCCGGCGTCCGTCCGGCGGACGGCCGTCCGGGTCCGGGAATACGGATATTAACGTCCCGGACATCGACGGCCACTTGAGATGCTGTTTATTAACCGGTGAGAGCTATAAAACAAATAATCATAGTCAATGAATATCTAAATACCTTATTGCAAAATGAATACGAGTCGAGGAGATATATCATTTAATGATAGGTACCTCGAATCCTATCGAGTTTATTAAGAGCATAGTCCAGCTATTTTCGCCATTACATTACATTCTACTCCTGAATATTATTACATGAAATATTTTATTGTCACAAAACATTTTGTATAATGACTCATCCATCATAATATAATATTATCGTAAAAAAAAATTAACACTTAGGAGATAAAGACATATATAAAAAAAACACATCAAAAGTGGTTTATACTTTTTGACTTTCAGAAATATTAAATTAGACATGTTTACATATGTATATCCAAAGAACATCACCATCGTCGGCAGTCGGATAATTAAAACAAATCAACAGAAAAACCAGCACCTGCGCGCGCGCAACTGCCATCACAAAGCCAAAAAGGCAACAACACGCAACAAATCAAAACCCAGCAATTTCGCCGTATCAATAAATCAAAACGAGAACAATCGATTCATTCAAAACTTCACCCCGAGTCCTAAAGCTATAAAGCCTGGAGCTAGAAAGAGAAGGCGCATTCTTAATGGAGTTAGAGCGAGACAGTTGTACGGAGAAGGTTGTGGAAGGTCGCAGGGACTGCAGGTTATTCTGTGTAACAAATTATTTCATTAGAGTGGGCGCGGCGCTGCGCTTGCGTCGACGACACCTGTTCGACGACCGGATGCCGCACCCCCCACCCCCCACCCGCTCTGCACACCGCGTGGAGACTTGGTCACTCAGATTGCGAATTGAGAAAAAGGCTGTATTAATTCAAATCTTGTCAGTCGAAAGAAAAAAATGGACTGAAGACGTTCAATTATTTGGAACATCTATAGCTTTTGACGTTAAGAGTTGACATAATATTGGTGGCTATTTTTTTTTTGTTTTGCTAAACAAACAATTAATTTTTTATATATAACTAAAATTTGGAAACATTAAGTTTAAATCTGTTTTTGGCTCACTACAAATACGTATTCTATAGAAATAGTAATAAATTAGAAATATAATACCAGATTTTAACCTTTAGCAGGATAATACTTTTAACTCATACAGGCAAGAAAATAGGCGAAATAATAAGATAATTGAATAAGTAATATCCGAGTGAAATTAAAAAAAAAACAATTCAGGTTTTTTATTTATTGGACTCGCGTCGCTCGCTCAATTATCTTAACATCTACGAATATCTAATGTAAACTGCAATTTATACCTATAAATAGTCTTTTACAACTCATATTGCATGTTTATAGCATGAATTTATAAATGATGCCATAATGATACTTTTTGTAGCTTTTTGTCATTATTTCGTCACGCAAATTGGACAAATCTGTATACATTTTTGTCTTCGAATTTGAGTTCAAGCCCATAAAGTGCACAGTCGAATACCCGAGGGAATTCATTAGTAAAAAAAAGGAAGATCGTGTTTGTCTTTTGCCTGAAGGCATTGTTATTGTAAAGTTCAGGACCGCTAACTCTTTTTGTAATGTCACAAATTGTATCATTGAGTATTCAGAACGACGTATTAGACGCACGCAAACGCACGCAATAAAGCGATACTCCAGTTCATATTTTATTCATCGTAATGTGGTTGTTAGGTAACGCTAAGAAAACTATCAAGCACAAGATTACGTCCGGTAAAACGCGTACTCTATAACTACAGGCGAAAAATCTTTCCACCTCTGAACATTATTCGATTTCTATATTTTTTTAAGATTGCAACCATAAAGTGACTCGATCTCTGTTTTTTACCTTGTTTTAAGTTTAACTTTTAACAATTAAAATTATAATGAATTAATATAGGAAATTGAAATAAGGCAAAAAAAAAAAAAAAAACATCAAAGTCAGATAATATTTGGGAGAAAGCAGTCAAATTCCCAACACGCTGTACTTGCAATTTCTTATGGATTTTTATGCAGGTTTGCGCTAGACCTAGACCAACTCGCCTGATGTTAAGCGACGTTGTGGTCTACGATGAAGCGCGCTTACCTAGAAGAAACTAATTCACTCGCGGTTTAAAGACACCCAGATTATATCTATCGGGAAATACCCACTCAGGAAGCGTATTTCACGATGGAACTGATCTGACGATGGAGTTAGAAAGTAGGTGCTACAATTTTCTGATGGTATCTTGTACATAGATGTATGTAGGTATACATAGATGCGTCGAGTTGTTGTGTAATACATATATCATTAGGCGCATACGATAACGAGGTTTATGATAAAACACGCTGAAACCTACTGGAAATCACAAATGATGATTCGCTTAGATTAGACTCATTCTTCTTGACTAGTGAGCGCTTTTTATTGCATTCTAAAGGCTAAATATATTTTTGAAATTTATTTTTATTTCCATTTCTTACATTTTTAACAGACTTCCAAAAAGTAGGAGTTACCTATTTTTTATGTTTGTTACCGCATAACTTAAATGCATATTTAAAAGGAGGTTGTACTGCCCGATTGGTCCCATAAAAAAAAAAGAAACTAAAATCGACTCAATAATTTGGTTTTTTTAAACAAAATAACTGGAAAAAATGTGTCATTCAATTAAACGAAATTGCGTACTTTGAAGTCGCTTGTTTCAGTTTTTTGAAGTATAATAATTATGAAGTAAGTACAAAGAGAATTGTATTTGTAGATATTGAGGATTCTGACACTCAGAATTAGAGCAATAATTTTTTTAATGTCGGAAGTTCGACGAACTAAATCTTCGACTTTAGTCGACTTTAGTCTTTAGGTCTAACAATATGGTCTCGTTACTAACTCCAGTCTTCGTATTAGTAATTCCGCGTTGTAGCTGCAGTGTTATTTTCTTAGGAAGAACATTAGCATTCTACGGCATTAGGATTCAAGTCAGAGCGTCGCTCCGTTAAATATAGTCAAACTGTAATACAAGTCAACAACCCGTACATTGTCATTTGTCATGTTGGCTTAGAACTTTACGTGCTTGTTACGTTTATGCTATTCGACGTAGTAAGTTAGTATAATATTTTTTTTCAAAATAATGTTCGAATAACAGTATATGTTACATAAAATTATATTAATTATATTATATATAAAATTTTATTGTATCTGTTAAGATACAATAAAATTTTAAAAGTACCATTTAATAACAAATTAAATTAAAACCCTTAAACCGTGATGGTTATACACTACATTGTAATCTATTAATTGTAATTGATAATATTAAATGAAATTAATTTTAAAACTATAAATAATCAAAATGTTTTGAGTTTTGACAGTGATAATTTTTTTTTCAGAGTTAAAATTATAATTGGAATGGAAAAACTTTTTTTTATTTTTTATTTCTATAATCACGTAGTAGTGTCATATCAAAAGCAAAACCAAAAGTAGCAACATATTTGATAAATTTATTTTTAAATTATTCAGAAAAATATGTAAATGTATATTACTCGTAATTACAACAACAAAGAAAATTTAACTAGCACTTGAACTCGAACGCTTGAATGGGATTAAAATAAGTCAATGGCACACAGAATACAAGACAGCGCGAGATATCCTAAAGACGCAAAGAACTGGCACAACACAAACGGTACACAACGCGCTGTATGCGCGTATACAAATGCTCTTTTTGTGTGTCACACAAAAGGGCTGTTTCCGGTGGCTCCGGGCTAGTTTCCGCGAAATCTATCGCAATACACAAGAAACGGGAAGTATATCCGGAACAACGAAAAACATTGCTTTTTTCACACCTACCGTACAATAGGGCTGTCGCGAAACGGAACTTAAACAGTTTTGTTATTAGCTGTTTTTTTTGTATGATTACTTTTTGGGCTTCCGTAAGGGTGCAGGAGCTTATTCGTGAGACTACGGTGTCTGTCTGTCTGTCCGTCCTACACTTAAAGGCCTGTATCTTTTGAACGGTAATAGATACAAGTGCCAAAATTGGCAAGACTGTAGGGTTTACTTTGATGTAAATCTACAAATACTAAAAAGTGGTCAAGAGCGAGATAAGTTTGTGTAAACAATTTTTGAAAAAAAATTGAAGTTATTGTGCGAGATAATAGCTGCATCTCCTTGCTGATTCCACAAAAAAGAAACGAAAAATGACAAGTGAAAACGTTACAATAACAGTTGGTGTCATGTGGCATATAATAGAAAACCTAGCGTTAAAAATCTCTATGGATAAAGAAAATAGGCTTGCAGCTCTTACTTATTTGTACCTAATATTGTATGTGAACGCATTTCAGCCTATTCCTACCTGTAGAAAATATGTGAAGTTACAAATATTCTTAGATATAAAGCATATTTTGTTGAGTAATTAGCTCTGGTGTCAGTGTTCATGTTCACGTATTGTGTCGTGCATAGGAGAAGCCTCGGTGTGCGAGTAAAACTCGTAGTTTGCCGGATTTTTTTAGACGGTAAGTAGTAACTACTCGATGTAACTCGCTCATAGTAACATTTTAAGAGGATAACTGTTTTGTTTTATTGCTATGTAGGTAAAAAATAACATTTAAATTAGAATAAAAAAGGCGATTCAATCCATTGCGACCCACGGCTAAGCTTTGTATGGGCTACGAGCGTTTAAAATAGGAATGTGTTTACGTGCATATCTTACACTGCTATTAAATTTTTGAAAGACAAAAACATTGATTTAGCAGATAAATAGTTTAAAATAGCTCAAAAAGGCACATTTAGTGCTAACCCTGTAAATTTAAGCATGCGTGTGCGCACAAAAAAACCGTTCCCACAGTTAACAGGTTGCAGAATGGTGCGTCTTCCGGTCGGAAGTAAGACCGATGGTCCTTTTGGTACAAAAAAAAAAAGTAATGAATGGATTCAGAGCGCACATGTTCTGTTCATTTGGATCGCTATAATTACCATCTTACAACGTATTGCGTTGGAGGTTGCCATGTTTGGTGTTCTGATTTCTACTTCACTACACAAATAATCGTTATTTTAGGATGTATTTTTATAAAAATAACTTCACTTACAAATAACATGAAAAGCTTTTGTCTTTACCTCCGGAAAATAGAGACTAATATTTTGTTCTGCATAAGAAGGAATCCTCCATCTTTTTTTTTAGGGTTCCGTACCTCAAAAGAAAAAAAACGGAACCCTTATAGGATCACTTTGTTGTCCGTCTGTCTGTCAAGACGCAAGGGAATCAAAACCTATGGGGTACTTCCCATTGACCTATACTTTGAAATTTGGCAAGAAGCATTGTCATATAGTACACATAAAGAAAAAAATCCGAAAACTGTTCATTTTTAATTTAATCACATAAAATAGGGTCTTTATGCAAGGGAGGAGGGTCCAAATTTTAAAGTGCTTTAACCGTATCATGTGGGGTATTATATGAAAGAGCTTAATTAGCACAATCTAAAACAGGTTTTTAAAAACGATGTATATTTTTAAACGATCTATGAAGGAAAATATAAAAATATATGGTTTCCCCCTTTTATCTACTAGTTTGTACGGAACCCTCGGTGGGCGAGTCTGACTCGTTCTTGTCCGGTTTTTGTATTATTTAAAATTTCACGTTATATATCAAATGCGCGAGATTAATCGTCTGATTTTAATACATTTTTGAGACAATTCATTTGTTAAAGCAATATATTATGTAGTATAGTCGGGTAAAATTTTTGCAAAGCCCTGGTAGAGAACCAAAAATCCATGAAACGAACTCGAATAAAAATCCAAATTGAAAACAGTTTTCGGCCATAAAGTATCAGCTGGAAGCTGGAAGCTTTAGAATCAGTGGACCGGCGAGCTGTGAGGTTAATCGGTGACGATAAACTAGCTGCCAAGAATCTACTTAGTCTCGAGCACCGCCGTAAAGTAGCATGTCTGTCTATTTTCTACAGGATTCATTTAGGGGAATGTGCGCAAGAGCTTCACGACCTAATTCCTCCCCATTTCACTACAGGACTAGCAGAAAGTCGGCGAATTACCACCTATTTCTCGTTGAAATGCCAAAAATCCGTACTCAGCGATATCGATCCACATTCCTGTTGCGTACTGCACAACAATGGAATTCGTTGCCGCCATCTCTGTTTCCTGAGACCTACAATCTTGGAATTTTCAAGGCTAGAGTGAATAGATATCTTCTAGATCGACGAGCTCCATCCTCGGCCACACCGTCGCTTAACATCAGGCGAGTTGGTGGTCAATCGTAGATCTATCTACTATAAAAAAATAAAAATAAAGTTTTTTTTTTACGTCTCCACCTGGCAGCACAGTTTTCGAAGAAGCAGGTGCGTTCTAATTGTGAACACCTTACGAAGTTCCCACGCAGTATATCAGCTCCCTTTCAGCTCAGATTGATCTTTTTCTTTTATTATTGTTGTCATATCTTGTACGCCGAATGTATTTTGAATACAGACGTGTGTTTTGAATTTGTAAGCGAACTTCGAGCTGTTTGAATTATAGTTTAATTTTATGTATGTGACCGTTATTGTGATATCTGTTTGTAAATTTAACAATGAGACAGATCTACATAAGTACTTTTAATTAGACGTCTTCTCTGCGGCATAGCGAACAAGTTTTGTACGACAACAACTTTTAATAGTTTTTTTACACAAATACTATTTACATTTTATTACCAACTCAACTGATGGTAAGCAACTTTGTGACCGAAAGTGAAGTACGTCGCTATACAAGAAATCTATTTACAAAGCTTGAAAATTACAAGATTGTAGAACTTACACAAAAAGAAAGTGGCAGGGAGTTCCACTCTTGCGCACTATGCATCAAAATATATATGAATGATATAGACATATTTTTATTATGTAACAAAACAACTACAATGATAAAATACAAATAAAAAGTTAAGTAACAAGATCAACAACATTACATTAAACTATTGTTTTTGTCACAAGCCGATTATTATACATAATAATATAACTCGGCATAATGCTGGTAGAAATAACTAGCGCTGGTCTTCCGTTGGTAATTATTGTCTATTGGACATTGATACTATTAGACAATACAATTTTGTATCGAAATAGTAGCTTTTACGCCCAGGTGTTCAATACATTTTATCGATGGTCCAAATATTTTTTGTACGGAATAGGTGATTTTTAGTAGTAGTTTAGGTAGTAGTTTTGAAGGTAATCTAGATATATAATTCAAAATACATTTGTTTGAATCTTACTTGGCCGAATCCGTTTCATGCATCTGTCTGATTCCAGAGTATCGCTTACCACGAGCTTCTGAATCTATAAGTTTCTTAGCCATCGGTTCAATTTTCCCTAACAGTTATTAGGTTACGTTTCTGTTTTATTATATCCAGAAACATTATTTACTAAGATACGGTAATTAGATATATCAATTATTAGGTTAGGTTTGTTAGGTTTCTTTTTATTATACACATACCCGAATCTTTGTTATACGAAACAAAGATTCGGGTATCAGACGAGTTGTCAAATGAGCTTTCGGGGTTTTGATAAAGTATCATTTAAAATAAAAACAAAAAAAAAAAAAAAAAAAAGTGGACATTTCTCCCAATAAATATTAGTGGACATTTCACACTACACCATCTAGTCCAAACTAAGCAGAGCTTGTACTATGGAAACTAGACGGCTGATAGTTTTTTTTTTTTGTAAATACATACTTAACGTATATAGAAACACTCAGGCACAGAACAAACATCCATACTCATCACACAAATATTTGTCCTGGGTGGGGATCGAACCCACGACCTACGGCTTAGCAGGCAGACATACTACCAACTGAGCTACGAGGCCAGTCAAATTTGAAAACAATAAATGTTGTTTTCGGCAAAATGATATTCGGTAAGGGTTATAGATAGTTTTTAATGATTGTGTTTTGTTTATAATGATGCCCCCCTGATAAGTTATTCAATATATTACAACTAGGCAATAGCCATCCAATCATACGCAGCGTTTTATTTCTTAGAATAAGTACAAAATTAATGCGTACCAAGTCGTTTGTACTTTAACAGGAAAAAGAGTTTCGAGAAAGCACGATTGGCTTATCCCCTTCATAAGAATGTTATATGACTGTGTATTCCGAGAAAAGTTTTTAAATTAATTACGGGAATACATTGGCAGTCATTTTGTCAATTGGCCGATACATAAAATCCTCTCGATGATCCTATTAATTCGGTGATGATAGCAATTAACAAACAAATTTGTAAAAGGACTCGACCGAAGGTGTATTTCTAAAGAGCAGTCATTCTTTATAAATATTTGGAATGCCCTTTCGAATAATATGGGTTCTTACGCCAGATATACAATTATACATTCCTGAAAGATCATTGTACCCATGCGATAAAAAATTTTTTTGTCATCCCTGTTTGTACAAACTGTCCCACTGCTGGGCGCGGGCCATCTTCTCATTGTGAGAAGGGTAAGGCCATAGTCACTTTAACAACATTTACTACGGGACTAATACTGACAGCGAAAAAAATTCAGGAGCCCTACAAATGGCATTAATAAAATTATAAATATTATAAATAAATAAATATTTGTGGACATTTCACACAACACCATCTAGCCCAAACTAAGCAAAGCTTGTACTATGGAACTAGATGGCTGATAGAATACATATATACTTTTTTTTTTGTAAATACTTATATACTTAAGATACATAGAAACACCCAGACAGAACAAACATCCATGCTCATCACACAAATGTTTGCCCTGGGTGGGGATTGAACCCACGACCTTTCAGTTCAGCAGGTAGACGTAAACAAACTACCAACTGAGCCATAAGGCCAGTCAAAGCCAGTCATTATGGCTGTCGAAATGCCGTGCAGAACTTAAAAGCGTCAGCGGTTTTAGAAATAGAAACGCTTCGAAACTTTTACCACGTGTCTAGGCCCGGGGTTGTTAAAAGGAACAAGTGTATTTACATTTGATGAAATTTACGTAAGAACTGATTTTTTTGTGTTTCTTGGGTTGGTTCTAATAGTTATAGTAATTGTTAATGATAATGAATACCAGTCATCTTTCATGTATGGTAGTTGTCTACATAAGCTACTCGTAGAATATTTCGCACGTTTTAAAGGCATCTCGCCTTTGAACACTCTATTAGTATCTATAAAATTAAATATAAGAGTAGGCACTTAGCGCTTGTGCAACCTGAATAGCTCTTTATTGCGCCGTAGCAAAAGTAGCTCCTTGATTGTGGTTATTATATATGTTTCCGGAATGAGTCTCCTCTACATGCAATCAAAGTTAACGTTGGTCAACCAATGTTGTCTTAAAATGAATGAATAAAATGACTGGTCAACGGCTTGGATTTAATTTCAATGGCTGGTCACTGTTTAGTCGAACAATTCAAAACTATAGTTTAGGAATCACGAGTTGTCATTGGTTGCCGGTCCGTTTATTGTTAATTTGTTTCACTACAGAAACAGTTTATCAAAATATATTTAAAAAAAAAACTTTTATTTGTTCATACAAAAGATACAGCTGGTACATAAACTTCATACATAAATCTTTATGTATGAATTTTATTTAATTTAAGTAGTAATTTAATTTTTCATATTTGCACATTGAACAAGTTTAGAAAACTTAAAAACCCCGAAAAACAAACGGTTGAATTAATTTTAATAAAACAGGTAAGAACAGTCGCGATAAAATTTTCTTTCAAACAAAAAAAAAAAAACAGCAAAAAATCTTAGTATTTTTAGTCCGCCATAGAATATATATTTTTATTTCTGGTTATGTAAGAAAAAAATTGATAATGTGTGTTTCTATAATATAACTCAAAACACTTGACCAAGGACTGGCCTTGTGGCTCAGTTGGTAGTGTTTACGTCTACCTGCTGAACTGAGAGGTCGTGGGTTCGATCCCCACCCACAGGGCAAACATTTGTGTGATGAACATGGATGTTTGTTCTGTGTCTGGGTGTTTCTATGTATCATATGTATATAAGTACAAAAAAAAATATATATGTATTCTATCAGCCATCTAGTTCCATAGTACAAGCTTTGCTTAGTTTAGGCTAGATGGTATTGTGTGAAATGTTCACAAATATTTAAATTTAATATTTATATTTATTTAGTATTGCGATGCGAGATCAAGTACCAATCGATATATTCTCTTTGAAGTGCCACAGACTGTCTTTCTATAAGTTTGTGTATTCCCATTAACTGATGGAAGACTTATATACAATTCCAGGGATCCGAAGAAGACCTCCCAGACTGCAGAGCGAGGCAGGTCTGCAGCAAGGTGGACCTCTACGATTCAGCGCAGCCTTGGATCGAAAGGAAGTGTCGGTGTTTGGGGCACAGGCCCTGTTCCAGGTTGGTGTACTTCTATTTCCTCCTATACTCATATCTCAGGTTATAGAAGGTCGATTTTCACTGCCGAAGTTCAATCTCTTGGTTAGTCTCCTTGGAAACAGAACTATATACATACATATAATCATGCCTATTTTCCTTTTCGGGGTAGGCAGAGCATCAAAGAGCATACGACCGTTTAACGCCACATTTGATCTTGGTTAAAGGTTTAGATGCAAGGGAGAAGGTATTAGAGGGTTAGAGGGGATACGAGGGTAATATGTAGTAATGACTTGGAATGACATAATTTTCTAGACAAACATGCTTTATCCTCGGCTACACCGTCGCTTATCATCAGGCGAATTGGTGGTCAAACGCAGATTTATTTAGTTTAAAAAAACACATAAAGAGCACACACTCAAATACGTATCCGTGACGAAGCTGCTAAAATTCGTACATAACACGCAATGACAAAAATTAAATGGTCATGTAAAACTGAATAGAATAACTTCCTTCCTTGTTTCGAATTCCAAGGAGGAGATAAGGAATCGTTGAATAAAACAAAGAGCGCGTAACCTAGCAATGAAAAATTGGTACTCTCTGTTTTCATATTCATTTTTAACCGACTTCCAAAAGGAAGAAAGTTCTCAAGTCGACTGTTTTTTTGTGTTTATTGCGCGATTACTTCGGCAATTATAACTCGATTTTGATGATTCTTTTTTGTTTCGTAGGTAATAATAGTTCAGAGATGGTCCCATATAAACATTATCAAATCAGTTCAGTATTTTGGTTTTATAACAAAATAACTGGAAAATGTCATCTAAGTAAACAAAATTGCGCATTTTGAAGTCGGTTGCTTCAGTTTTTTAAACTATAATTATGACATTATTAACTTCAGCATATCATTTATTTTTAATTGACGTCCAAATTTTCATCTTTGCATTGATGTTTGAGAACAGAGTAAGAGTACAGTTAATAAATCCGGACAAGTGCGAGTCAGACTCGCCCACCGTTTTTTTTTTCAAATTTACTACTATGTTAAGATTTTAATCACATTCTAATTAATAATTTCTAAATTCCAGTGACATAACGAGTGACGACAACCACACGTTGGCGGACAAGACGACCCTCTACAAAACCTGCGAGCCAGTGAAACGTCTGCCAAAATGCCGGTACTTCAAAGAGGCCGCCTGGATCATCTATTCCTTCCCTGACAGCAATGCCACCCAGCAGATCGTCAACTGTCACTGCCCGAAGATGTCCGTCACTTACTTATTGAAGAAGCTACCGTATACGACACCTAGCGGAGAGCAAGGGAATCAGTACCAGTTTGCGTGCTCGCCTCAAAGCGTAAGTTTTTAAGTTGGTTAGTTCAAGCGCGGAGCGATTGGTGGCGCCAGTAGTAGTTATCGTAAGAGATTTTATCAATCAACGGTGTAAATACTAATTTTCTTGCAAATTAGTTTTCATATTAATTTTCTCACAAATTAGGTTATATATTGCTCTTATAAGAATATAACTCTAGCAACTGACTGACGATGATGAAAAGATAAGTTAAATTATACCTACCAATCTTACTTCTAAGTAGTTCAGCGGTAGACTGATCAGCCCACATTAAATCATAATAGGAAAACTGTTGAGATAAAATAACTTAATTTCATAAGATACGATCAGTGAATAGATATCTCCTGAGCTTGCGTGCTCCTTCTTAGACTTTCTCATCACTCTGATGAGACAATGTAAACCATGAGTCTGTTCCACATAAAGAAAAATTTAACTAATTCAAACCATATCTCTCCGTTACAGAGACTACGGTGTTCAAGGAAAGAGCCATGCAAGCTGTTCAGCGCTCGCCGACGACACGAGCAGATAGATGAAGTGAACGCGAACACGATCTGCCAATGTCCTCGGGACCACACATGTCCTCGACATCACACCGAGCCGGGAGTCCTCGCTGGAGTAACGTACGCTTCCGAGGATATACGCACGTACCACGGATACTGCATGCCAGAACCGCCGCCAGATGCCTACAGATTCGTTGGTGATAAGGATTGATATCGCTTGCATATGGTATGATGTAAAGACCTGTCATTGGAGAGAACTAGGCGAAATCAGGAGATTTTATTTGATAGAGGTCTATGTCACTTGTCTCTGCATTTTTTTATAACTTGTATAATCGTCGTTACTCATTTTTTTTTTCAATTGTAAAATCTTGTTCTTTTTTGGCAAAAGCAGTGACATCTTGTTTATAATACTCTTGCACTTAGTTACCCCATAAAACTAAGAGCTGAGAGAACGATTTTGAAGTGAAAACTTATTGAAGTTATTTACATCTAATGATCTAAGAATATAGAGACAAGCGAGGACTTTTCTAATTTTATAACTACTTAGTTCTCGGTTACTGGCTTGAATAGGTATGCATAGAAATCAGAAAGACAGATTGTAGGCTTCGCTTTGCTCATTACCTGTTTAGTACAAAAAGTATGAAAATATTTGGTTATAAAAAAAAAAGGTTGTTTGTTATATTATTCAATAACAATACTGTGACTACTGCTCATTTTAAGGTGGGTACTGACCGATGTTACGGGGTGTAACGTACCATTCGTTTCGAGTATGTTACGTTACGTCGTATGATTAAATCCAGGGAACATGCTCGTTGCGAGCACCTTGTTTCCTCGTAATGACTGCACGAGCGCTCGCTGTGTAATATGTTACATTACAGCCCGTAACAACGGTCAGAGACACCCAGCTTTAAAAAGTGAAAATAGCGGGGCTATTTTCGGGCAATGGATATTATTTCTGGAAATGATAACTCTATCTCAGACGGGCAAATTTATAAGTTTGGTCATTTAATATTTTGATGTTTGCCGGAGTTTGTTATAAGAAAAATCTGGCATGAATAGGCAGCTGATTGGCTGTTAATAGATATCTACAGCCAATCAACTACCAGTTCTTCGTATAAACTGCGATGAACGCTTATTCTTCCATATTACCATCTTTTAGTCTCCATCAGAGTACTGCCTCAGAGTAAGGAGACCAGAAACAATATCGAATGCACCTGAATTGCCACCCAGGCGTTTGTTTGTAGTTTTGTATTTCTTAAGACGCGATATGTTCAAAATCTTTTTAATTATGTTGTGACGTTTTTTGAAGACATTTCTAAATTTAAGTTTATGTTAAAATTAAACAAAAATGTGTTATTAATTGTACTCGTTTAAATTCAACACACAATGAGGCTAATTCGACTACATGCTTACTAAACTAAATTTTAGAGGACTAAACACATAATATAGCCTTTTTTTTTACCGCGGTGGTAACAAAACTTGACATGTGAGTTTTAGTGAATATGTAACAGAGTTGGTCCCTCTAATCTGATATACGTATTTATATTGTCACTTTATGTTGACAATCTCAAAATTTGGTTAAATAAAAAAGAATAAAAAAATATACCTACCTCTCGCTTAATTTAAAAAACGTCAAACAGCTTACGATTTGAATCGAAAAACTCAAATCAAAATGTTTAACATTTTATCTTTATGTTTTTTTTTAAATAAAAACTCTAGAAACAAAAAAAAAACAAAAATGTGCAACAGTTTTAAGTGTAAATACCTAATGTAAGTTATTCGGTAGTATCCATTGTTTCTGTTATATCGTGTAAATATTATTATTTGTAAGTATTCATTCCAAACGTTTAGTTTAAATTATTATATTACATATTTTACTATTACTTTATTTACTTGCCATAATTTGTGTAGGGTGTTATGTACCGTGTCTTCCAACTGCAGTCAAGAAGACAACTTGTTCGTTGTGTTTTTTTGTTTATGTACAAATTGTGTAATAATTATACTGTTATATAATTATTATTATAATGAGCCATATCTTAGGGTCACTCGCTTATGTCAATAATTGATTTATACACATACATACATTAAGATAATCGTTTAACGCGTATTTATCTATACAACAGGAAAAATTATACTATTAACCTTACATTATTCAAATTTCGATCATTTTAAGTGAATGCTATTTGACTTAGTTATTTCAGCTTCTTTTTTAAATTTCATTATAACTGTAAGATTAAACGGGAAAAATAGAAAAATTCAAAAAATTCATATTAATAAACATTCACTCAAAAAAATCATATTTATAAAGCATTCATTCAAATAGTCAAAGTTCAAAAATATTTCAATTAGCTACGTAATAAAAAGATATCAAATCGTATTTATGTAGCAGGATTTTTCCTGTTTCATGGATAAATCCACAGTACGGTACTTTGAAATTACGTAGAAACCGAAAATTTTACTTCGAATCAGCACTAGAAATGTATGAAATTATCAAGTCTGAAACTCAAATGAAACATAGCTGTAATTCATGTCAAGCATTCTGTCAACTGAAATTACAATAATTAAGTTTTGATTCAGGAGATTTTAAAATTACAATAATTTAGTTTGAATACAGGAGATTTTTGTGAGTTTTATACTGCAAACTAGACCCGATATCCGTTTTTTTTTTATAGATTCTATTGTAAATTTTCTGACAGGGAAGTTTTCGTCTTAAAATTGGTATGTTGATTGATTGATTTTTTGTTATTAATTTAATTTTTCATGTCTTAACGAGCCAAACAGTTTTTACCCGTTTCCCTCTCAAGCGCCGATATGTTTTTAAGTAATATTGATACACGGTAAAGCAAATAATTATGCAATTCTTATGACCAATATAAGAATTGCATAATTATTTGCTTTACCGAGTACATATACATTTTAATTTTTATTCGTAGAGAAAACATCAGTGCTTATAACGACTCTTTAATAATCTTACTTCATCAAAAATGTGTTTCCGAAAAGTTCGATTGTGTGTTGCCGGCTTTATGTTTTATTAATATAAAAATCTACGTTAGTCTGTACTTACTAAATACGAACGCTAGTTTGTTTTGAACACTGCCTCTGATATGGTGTCTTCCTTTGTTTTATGTAAATCATTAAGTTAAATTATTGAAAGAAAACAAATAAATGTTTCAATATCTATTTCTATTGTTTGTCTTATAAAATTAACAAGTATACATTTAGAAAACTCAAAATCCCCCGACAAACTAAAATTGCTGAACCGATTTTGATGAAACATAAAAATAACACTCTCTATGAAATCCTCTTTCATGAAAAAAAAAAAAACTAGAGAAAAATTGCAACCGTTTGAGAGCTACGATGCCACATGATGGTTGCGGTCTACGATGGACCGCGCTTACCTAGAAGAAACCAATTCACTTGCGATTTAAAGACACCCAGATTATGTCTATCGGGAAAGATCCACTCAGGAAGCGTATTCTACAAAGTGTTTAAGTATTTTGAAGTCGGTTTTTTTTCAGTTTTTTAGGGTTCCGTACCCAAAGGGTAAAAACGGGACCCTATTACTAAGACTTCGCTGTCTGTCTGTCTGTCTGTCTGTCTCCAGGCTGTATCTGATAAACCGTGATAGCTAGAAAGCTGAAATTTTCACAAATGATGTATTTCCGTTGCCGCTATAACAACAAATACTAAAAATTAAAAATTATAAAATATTAAGGGGGGTCCCCATACAATAAACGTGTTTTTTTCGTATTTTTTTGCTCAATATTAAAAACGGTAACAGGTAGACGCTTCAAATTTTCACAGAATATTTACTTGTATATTACCCTTCAAAATAAATAATTAAATAACAATAAAGTAAATATTAAAGGGGGGCTCCCATACAACAAACGTAATTTTAAGCAATTTTTACTCGATCTTAATTAACATGTAGAAACTTGAATATTTGTAAGTAAATATTTAGAAATATATTAACTATAAAAATAAATACCTAATCTAATACATAAAAACTCACAAAATGAAAATAATCCGTGCATCTAAACGCGGTGCGAGCGCCGCGCCGCGGTGTGGTGGTGGCGCGAGCGCGAGGCGGTTGCTAAGCAACGGCCGCGCGGGTAGCGGGGGAGGTAACATCACGGAGCTAGCCATAGCCGCGCGTATTCGCGCGAGCGTCGTCATGCTGCCCGGATGTGTATCGAAAACCTACCTATAAGTTTGCAATTTACTACTTTGAATTTCGTTGATTTCTCGTTATTTTATAAACAGAACTAAACTTTGTAGTATTATAGATGATAGTACGGAACCCTTCGTGCGCGAGTCTGACTCGCACTTGGCCGATTATTTAAGCATAATATCAACCAACTGAAAACATTTCGTCTCGTATAATGCTGGCGTAGTAATATTATAATATTGAGATTTACTACATCGATTATGTCAACATTTTCAGCTAACATTTTTCAAATCTGTCCGACAAAATATTTGATTGTGGCTAAAACTTCAAAACTAAACAGGAAAAAAAATATCCAAAAATCTAGTAGCACTACATTGACAATCACTCGTAACCTAAATGCTGGCTTTTATTGGTTAACAATCGGGCTTTTATTGGTTAACAATCGGCACAGTTAAGACACGATTCGGCGGAATTCAACTGTAATCCCACTACATTCATTTCAATAATTCGTGATTACTTCCTTGACATGACAAAGCCATTTTGTTAACATTTTTTTCAGACGCACTGTGTTCTTCACTTAAAGTTACACAGTTGATTTTTCTATAGGCATGAAATATCATAGATCCTTGTCAAAGAAAGTGTTATTAGAAACAATGGTACATTCCCGGGAACTTAAGAATTTCCCCGAAGTCATATTCCAGTCACTACGCGTTCATAATTTCGCTTTACTTAGATATGGGATTCAGTAAAATTCTGTTCGCAAAACATTCGCTTAGCTTAGAGTATGCGTCGGCGTCGATTGGTTTCTTTGAGGACTAGTACCTATATTGCTGTCCGCGGCTTTTGGCCAAAAAGGCACGAACGAACGCATTGAGTTACGCTGTTAGACACCGTCGATAATAAATCTTCTCTCGCTAGAGCATACGTACAAATTAAAAAAAAAACGACTTCAAAAATAATTCACAATGATGCCACAACAAATAATGAAATAATATTTTAAATAAAATATCCCAGAAATTCACGGTAAGCCGACAACACTTGGACACCTGTACATCGACCACTTATATAAGTTTTGAAGTCTACGCTACTCACTTTAGTCTATTCAACGAATCGAGTAAATATTCAGTAGATAAATAAAACTTCGAAACAAATAATGTGTATTTAAATTATATTAAGAGAAAAGAATTTAAATGCAGGTTAATGGAAAGTTCAGCATTGTGTTTGATTTTATATGTGTGTATGTGATTTAATGTGTATGTGTGAGTTCAACCACTTTACATGAATACATATTAAATCAAACACAATACTGAACTTTCCAAAAACCTGCATTTAAATTATTTTCTCTTAATATAATTTAAATACACATTATTTGTTTCGAAGTTTTATTTATAGATAGATATATTTTCTGAACCCGTCCGACTTCAAAACTTATAGCTTTCTATATTTCACTTTCATACAATTGTGCAAGAGAGAGGGTGCCATATTAGCTCGATTCGTTGAGTAGACTATAGTGAGTAGCGTAGACTTTGCCTTTATTTTCTGTATAACTGGCATTATCCACACGACACGACAAAGATCATGCCGGAGCATTATCTGGTAGTATTTTGTAGAAATATGAGATTATGCCAAGCAACATAATAAAATCTACTTACGTACACTTTTTAGGAACTTTTTATTAATTAATTCAAACTTTGGCCCATAAAACTCACGTAATAACTGGGGAAGAATATGGCGACTACGTTCTCCATACAATCTCATAAATAAAAATATCTAAAATTCACCAAATTATTTATTTGGTAGGCTAAGTATTTCGACTATAGCTCTCCTAATTTTATATCATGGAGAGGTCAACTAATGAGGCTGGTAGACACTATAGGGTTAGCAGACACTATTGGATTCGATGCTAAGTGCCAGAAAATTCTGATACAACTTGTTTCTTGTCGTGAGTCGTGACAGAAATAAAACTGTATCGCATCGGTAGGGTAGTAAGTAGTAAGGCGCCCTTTCCTTGTCCGTGTCTTATTTTGCGAAGCAGTAATTGAATAGTGAATAGGTTGGTGCTTCCTTCGTGACTGTAGGTACTCATTGGTAGGTACACATACCGTCTGCGGCTTGTGGCCGGCTATCATTAGGAGCGACCACCCGAGATTTTACTTTAGTCTCGTGAGATGGGAAATAATGCATATGGAGAAGTTAGATCTTAGTTACGTTTGTATAGCAAAGTTTACGAGTTAGTAATATTAATAGCAACAAGAGTTGTATTTTTGCTTGATGTATGTTTTCGAAGCGATGATAGTTTCGGTAGTGTGTTAGACTTCCGGAGCGGGGGCGCGCATTCGTATGGGGACATTCATTTATTACGTTTGACTATTTTTGCTAGTTTTTGACCCCCCCTATGTAAGAAAAAATAAGAATAGGCCGACCCCCTCACCCTGTGTAATATTTATTACGTAAGAATATAAAGGAAAAAATGAATACACGTTTGGTTTATTGTAATGTTTATTTATCAATGTAATTTTTTTTAGGAATGTTTATTTGTACTTTTATACACATCCGAGCGCACTGCGGCACTCGCGCGGTTCCCGCGCTTTTTCAAAGTATAATTTTAACTTTGCGCATTTTTATGATCTTACGAAAGAACTATCAAGACTCCCTCCCACCCCCTTGTAAGAAAAAATAAGACATGGTCAACCCTCCTCCCCCCCTAAATCGTAATCGTAACAAATGAATGGCCCCTAATGAGTTTGAGTTTTCAGAGCAGGAGAGCAACCTCAAATGATAATCACAGTTAGTTCTAGGTACAACTACCACATTGGAAACAACAAGAAGCATTACAAAAAGGATAATATCATACACAACATAGATTTAGAAGGAGATTTACTGCGCGTATTTTGAGTTGTGCCCGTTACTCACAAGTAGTGAGTAATGACCTTTCGACTATAAAAAAAGTAAGAAGTTCGTATAGACTGAGTGGCTAGTCCTAGTGTCAGAGTTACAGAGCCACCGACAGGCCTCTGACTTGGCTTGACGCAAACAACCGGGACCTACAATTTAACGTGTCATCCGACCTTCGTTAGCCCTCAGAAAGGAATGCCACTCACGATAACCCATCCGAAGACGGACCGGTCGGTCTGTTGCTTAACATTGGTGACATTCGAGAATAGTAAAGCTAAGCCACGAGCGCTACATAGTATAAGGTCTAAGAACCCTGTATGAAGTGCCTCCGCATTGCAAGTAGACAAGCCAGCAGTTGCAACGAAAATTGCGTCTTATTCTGAAAGATTTCATGTTAAAGCTGACTAAATATTATAGTTTTAAAAACTGAACTGACCACCGACTTCAAAATACGCAATTCTGTTTACTTGGATGGATATATTTATTCTAGCATTCTAGTCATTATGTTTTAAAAACCAACTCTGAACCGATTTTGATTAAAGTACTCATCTGTAAGTATATTCTTTCAAATAATAAATAATTTTCCATATCTGTTAATAAATGATCAAGCATGAGTTCGTCAGGTAACAAACATAAAAAAAAATTGAGAAAGTCTTCCTTTTTTGAAGTCAGTTAAAAAAATAATTAAAAAACGCGTTTTTCGTTAACAGTGATTATGACGATACGTATTAAGAGTTAATTTGAGGCTTTAATATTTTGAAACAAATTTTAAATACAAATTAATTATTATTTGTTCTCAAATTCAAATTCTTTATTTTTGCTTGTTAATGTGTATACATCATAAGGTCTTACAGCTAAGTTTATATAACGGTCATGCAACGGTCTCACATGAAGATTATATAGATAAGATTGTTCTGTTGCACGTTTCAGAATGTGGCAATCTAGACCCAATAGATGCGGTAAAACTGAATGATTTTGTCTGTTTTTGAGGTTTTTTCTCTTTTATATTTTTTAAGGATGTGAACAAAACTTCAACTAAATGTGTACGGCAAATAAATAAAGCACTTAGTCAGTATTGGTACTTAAAAAAACCTTAAGTAAGCGTTACGTTATGTAAAGCCCCACTGTCCAAATTTCCAAAACCAATAGACTACTGAATGAAACGCAAATTAAAAGAAAATATGAAAGTGATTGTTGCTTTGACGGCAACATCAAAAATGTGCATCTTCCGGTTGGCAGAGTGGTTTACAATAATAGCACCTGGCGATAGAAAGCGTGTCGCGAATCGCAAACCGTCAGATATAGTTAGCACGAAACAATCAATATGTAATCATCACTAAGGGCAGGCGAGAACAACTTTGTTGGTAGTATTGAAGCTCGAGCAATATCTGATATTTCCAATTCAAAAAGCAAATTCGTGCTACTACGAAATACATTCTCTCATCTGTTTTACTTGTGTGTTCGTATGCTATCATTATCTTCAGCCAAAAGAAGTCCAATGCTGGATATAGGCCACCCCCATGGATTTCCAAAGAGACTGGTGAGAAGCGCCTTGCATTCAGCGTTTTTCTGCCACTTGTATGAGGTTTTCTGTCCTGTGGTCCTGTGGCTGGTCTTCCTACGCTGCGCTTACAGGTGCGTGTTCTACACTCGAGAAATTTTTGGCCCCATCGGCAACCAGTTCTACTTCCTATGTGCTCTGCCCACTGCGAGTATCTTACTAATTCGCCTTACTACGAGTATGTTGGTTACTTTCGTATGCCACCGGATCTGATTATTTCCGATTTGGTCTCTTAAGGACTCCGTATATCACAGACATTTTATTCAGAAAATATTACTACTACGTAAACGAAATTTTGTAGGGAGGCGTTTCCTCAAATTCTCTGTAAGTTATTTTATATACAATAATATTACTGTACGTATCATGTTATTGAATGACCTAATCAATTTACTATATTATCGAGATAACATATTTTATTAAACTGAATAAAAAATATTCAACAATTATACCTATTAAGCGAGATGACTGCCGCCCATTTTAACAGTTACTTTTTGTAAGCCTATGTTTAGGTAGTAGAAAGAAAATATAAGAGAACAGCACAGAAGCATAAATTGATAAAATCATGCAGTTTTATTCAGAAACGACTAGAAAGGTGCATACATGAGAATAACACGATGCCCAGAACCCAGATGGGATGAAAATATTCTGAACAAGAATGAATTATTACATGAATTATTTCGTATGTTACCTTACACGGGTTTCACACGCTCGGTAAATTATGCAAGTCTACCGAAATTTATAGGTCCCAATTAAACTATAGTAAGTGATTAGAATAGACCAAAAAGATAGCAAGAAACAAATAGATGAGACTGAACATATGATGATAAATGAACGCAGCTACCCGAAAGAGTTACACTGACGATAAATAATATTTCTCTGCAAGAAAAAACCAATGAAAAGTATCTTGGCTTATATATGGACACCTATTTAACATGGAAAACCCACATTGATAACATAAAAACAAAACTAGTAACTCTCCGCGGTTCCCTCCGTAACATTGTTCGATGTATCCCTAATAAACTACGACTGACAATTTATAATGCACTAGTGAAGCCGCAACTTATGTACCTTGTTGAAATTTCGGGGAGTGCGATCAAAACAAAAATAGCTGAACTCCAAATCTTACAAAATAAAATCATCAAATCAATCTTCAACTATCACTACCTAACACGTACTAGAAAGATTTATGAAGAAACGAAATTAATGGACATTAAACAATTATATATTTACAACAGTTGCATGTTTATACGAAAAACTCTAAAAAATATGTTCATACAAATTTGCTATTCACCAAACGGAAACAAAATGTTTCATACCCCTGCACTCGGCGCGGTAGCTACATTGTCTTGCCTAAGATCCGAACGAACTACGGCAAAACAATGATCACTTTTGAAGGTGCGCACTTGTACAATAAACTACCCTCAAACATAAAAAACATTGACTCGTTCAACATATTCAAGAAGCAGCTCGCCGAACACATTATTAAAAATAAGTTAACATTATGAAAATGCAACTGAACGCATTGTACGAATGAATGTTTAAATGTGATGTTTAATGCGTTGTGATGTGTTTGTGTTTGTTTGTATTTATATTTTGGACCTACTATCTGCGATGACGAACTGTATAAATTAAATCATTAATTATGTACTCATGGAAGTGATGTAATATCTTAATATGAGAATAAATAATCTTTAAACCTATGAGTCTATAGACAGTCTTTAGACTCTGCAGCCTTTCTTTATAAACAAGTTTTTGACGTGATACAGCTCAGCAGCCGTACTCTCAGCTTTTATAGCGCTCAGCGCTCGTTTTTATCTTGCTTTTTCTGCAATTAGAGTGACATAAGTTGAAGCTATTATTAAAAATATCACAATTTAAAGTAGGCTCATTTAAGCTTTTGTCTCACTCTCTCAATTACAGAAAAAGCAAGATAAAACCGGGCGCTGAGCGAACTTTGCATCGCTGTAAGAATTGAGAGTAACTCCGCAGTACGATAGAGTTAGATGATTCTCAAGATCTGATTAAAAAAAAATCCGTAGCTTCATCTCTGTATACCACAGCACTATGTGACATTTCCAAGCTTCGACATAAAACTAATAATAAATAATTACTTCTCGGCCATGATGACTCGAGTAAAAGTGTTTGCCGTGTTCGCACCATTACCCGATGAATTGCAGAGGCAGCGGTCATTAAGTTCGGTTATCCTATAACGATCTAACATTGATTACTATGAGAATGGGTACGGGTACAAAAAAGGGGGCGAAGGAAAATCTGCTTCCATGTTATCATAACCTACACCATTATAATGGTACAATGTTGATAACATATAACCTACACCATTATAATGGTACAATGTTGATAACATTATACATTTATGTGTACAGTCAACTTAACGGTCTGTTATTAAAAGGAGGTGCATTGCGGAATTCAGGTCGTCGTGGAAATCTGAAGCTGATTACTGCGAGCGAATTGAGGTGAAAGGTTGTTAATCAATATACTTGCAGATATTTCTGGGCCGTAAAGCGAAGTTTCATTTTATTATGGAAACTAAAATGGTTATCAGACAGTTATAAAAAATTGGGTCACTAATGTATACTACATTGTTTCGAAATTTTCAACTATAGTTTCAACCGCATGCAGTGCCTTTTTTAAGAGGCAAACGTCACTCACAGAGAATTTGTTAGTTTAAATTGTGTTGTAAAAATAGCGATCACTAACGACTATCACGACTTCGCTTACCAAATCCCATAAATTTCTCGTTCAAGATGGAATTCCACAACTTTGCAACGTCGCAGAGTTTTGACATCCATAAACTTAGATGAAACTTTTTTTTAGTTTCGTATGTTATCTTTGAATTTTTACCAGTTTGAATACATGGCGTAATATTTACCAAGCAGAGGAAGTAGCATGTGAAAAACACTGATGTTCATACAACATTATAAGTATTTCCTTAAGGACACCATTAAAGGTTTTTCGGTTACTTTGAAGGCTTATAACTTCGAACTATTTTCAAATGCGTTCCGAAATTTCGAAGTAGGTAATATTTTTTTTTATATTTAATAAGCTTAAAGCATTATCTAACACTAACTTCAATGTTTTCACATAATTTTCATTCGGCCGAACTTAGTATAGCCTTTTGAAACGAGGACATTTCATTTCGTTTCTATAAGACATTGTATTATCCTTTCAGGAAAATTTTGTAAGTTTGTTTAAATTGTACATTATGACTAACATTGAGCTAAAATAATGCTTTTTATTAACACTTTTTTCTCTTTTTAGGGTTCCGTACCTCAAAAGAAAAAAACGGAACCCTTATAGGATCACTTTGTTGTCCGTCTGTCTGGGTGTCAAGACCTTTATCTCGGGAATGCGTGAAGGTATAGCGTTGAAATTAAAACCATATACGCAAATCCATAGTATCTTGCTGCAGAAATAAAAGTCAAATTTCTCAGTTTTCATAAAAAAAGTTAAAGTCGAATATGTCGCAAAAAACGAACATTAATTTCGACACTCACAAGGGAATCAAAACCTATGGGATACTTCCCGTTGACCTAGAACTATGAAATTTGGCAAGAAGCATTGTGTTAGAGTACACATATAGGGAACAATCCGAAAACTGGTCATTTTTACTTAAATCACAAAAAAATGTGTCTTTACGCAAGGAATGAGGGTCCAAATTTTAAAGTTCTTTAACCGTATCATGTGGGGTATCATATGAAAGAGCTTTATTAGCATAAGTTAAAACAGGTTTTTAAATATTTTTACGATGTATATTTTTGGGTATAAGAAGGAAAATATTAAAAAAAAATATATGATGTCCCCCTTTTATTTACTAGTTTGTACGGAACCCTCGGTGGGCGAGTCTGACTCGCAGTTGTCCGGTTTTATTTTATAGTTGACAGTGTGAGTGAACCCGATAAGCACACTATACATTTCAATTCATTTCTGTTTAAAAACAGAAGGAATAGAAACAGTTCTTAAGTCATACTGCCGGAATATACTGTTTGATGTTTAGCGACATTATATACAGAAGAAAATGTACGGAATCCTCTATGTACGCAATAAATTCATGTTGAGTCTGTTTTGTTTTCCATTATGAGGCCAAAGGTCAAAGAAAAATGTAAGGTCAAAATATGACCTCGTTTATAATGTAAGTGAGTCAGTGCGATATCCTTGCGAAAATGAACATACGGAACTACAGCCTACTAGGTTAAAACCAATTTGTCCACATAAGGAAGTCTATACAATACCTATCTCCCATACAAATGATCTTGAGTCTGTATAAGAATGCTAAACACCACATGCATTCAAATAGAAAGTACAGACCATTAAAGTCCTTATTGGAAAGCAGCAGCTTTTATGGCATGATGGAATGGATGTGCGCCAAATCCTGTGCGAAAACCGATGTGAGATTTAATAAAAGCTTTAGGAATTGTGCCCACTCAATGAGATGAGATCTTTGAAAGATATTTTTAATAGCAACGAGCTGAACTGAAATATAGTTACACATTAGGGTAGGTAAATTAATAAAGAATGATTGTTTCCATGAGATAATATAGATCTACGATTACCACCCTCTCGTCTGATGGTAAATCACGGTATAGCTGAGGATGAAGCACTAAAAATATCTATTCTATCGAAATTAAAGTGAGTACTGTACTGCATCTCTAGTCGGCCCGGAGATATTATAATTATATTAGTATGTAGTATAATACATATTTAAATTGCGCAATGTGCCAATTCTATTTTGGTAACGTACGTATGCAAATGCATAATACAAAATATTTTTGTTCTAAGATTCTTGCATCCGTTTAATTTTTATACTATTGTCTGATTCACATATTTCTAATTCCTTAAGTTTTTATCCTTAAGTTTCATTTGCCCGAACAACTATTAGGTTAAGTTCGTTAATTTTCTTTATTTATCACATACATTTTAACCGACTTCGAAAAAGGAGGAGGTTCTAAATTCGACTGTATGTTTTTTACGCGATTACTTCGCCAATTAATTTTGATGATTATTTGGCGAAGTAATAGTATTTTGTTTGTTAGGTAATACTTCAGAGGTGGTCTCATATAAATTTTATCAAAATCGGTTCAGTACTTTGATTTTTTAAACATATCAACTTGAAAAAATATGTCATCCAAGTAATTGCGTATTTTGATCATGTTGGTTGTGTCGTTCCAGTTTTTTAAACTATAATTATATTTAGCAATTTTAAGTTCATAGAAATTGTTTGCACTACTTTTTTCAGCGAATGAAGCTGCCACTGGGCATTTAACCCAAGTCTCCTCTCATAAAGTTCCAAGCGAATTTAATGTCGGCCGACCGATTCGTTTCCGGATTCAGCCAGTGTTGGTGAAAATGTGCGATCCCGTTAGCCGCGTGCCATCGGTGGCCATTCCGACGCACGACCACATCTATTTGTTTTGGAAATGAAATCGAATAACGATGCATAATGACATGTTTTCATAGACACTGATTTATTAAAATAACTTTTTTGTCAAGTATTCAGCAGTGGGATAGCACCAAATCATTGATTTTATTTTTTTATTTTATTTATTTAAGTATACAAAACAGAATATAGCCTAACATATATCTTATATTATAAACACGTGACAATCGATCAGAACCAGACTATAATCCAAAGCATGTATACATGATTCTGTTTGGATAAAGAATTAACGCGTTAAAAAATAGTAACTAATGTTTCGATTTAACAAAATAATGAAATAAGGACAGCAGCGCACTTAATAACAAAATAAGTTATTATGTTACTAGTCTAGTAAAAACAAGATTTGTGACAACATAAAAGACAACTAAAAATATTGTTATTTATATGAATGTTGATGTTATGAAATACATTTGACACAATATCAAAATGATATTATAAAATCAGACTTTGTTACCTTTACACGCTCAAACGGCTAAACCGATCGTTATGAAATTTAGTATAGAGATAACTGTGAACCTGGAGACGGACATATGTTACTTATCATCATCATACTCATCACCGTTTTTCATAACTATGCGGGTGTAACTGCGGAACGCAGCTAGTTTATAAAGATAGATTTATTTGTCAAAATATGTGTACAGGTGCAGATATCAAAGCATTAATATCGTTCAAACATGCTTTTACCGCATAGGGTGTACAAATATGAGAGACAAGTAGCTTACACTTACACGCTTACTTAAGTCATTTCATTGTTACAATATCAATTTTCTTAGTTACAATATCAATAAATAATAATATAAATCGGGAATTAACGTAAATTTATGTTTTTTAGTTATTTTCCTATTGTAATTTGAAAGAATCCATCGAGTTGCATTTAATGTGATCAGCTCCATACAAACGGATTTATTTTTAGGTACTAGACTACTAGACTATACAGCAGCACTCTCAATGCCGTATTACTTCTCTATCAGAACAGACTCATAGCGACGTTATATTCGATGATGAAGTGTGCTTATCTAGAATAAAGAACAATTCACTCGTAATTTAAAGACACCCTGATCATATTCATGGAAAAGACTACATTCAGACACTCATCGGTATTAAATTCGATATAAAATCGATAAACTAGCGACTTTGCGGCGACACGCTCCAAGCTTTGCAGATTACGTTGAACAAGGGACTCGTTACTTTTACTTTATACTATTTTCTTCTTCTCCTAGTACAATGTAAATAAATCTTGGAAGTTTATTTTAACCTCAGCACTCTTAATGAATAGCTTATGGAATTTTTCAATTACTTTTTATATAAAACCACCGAATTTGAACTCCTTTAAATCGCATTTTATTGTTAAATGTGTGTCTAAAATTTATTATTTCGATCAATTTAGAGTTAGAAATACATTTATATTTCAACAGAATTGTCCTGTAGAACATGTTACAACCTTCTAATACAAAGTTATTTGCAGTTAGTTGTTCTGTTTATGTTGGCGAAAACCAATTAAATCTTTACACTGGCTGGATAGTTAATCTGAGAAAACCAGGTCAATTAACAGTTTGGTGGCATCAAGATCGATCGCAAGAACACAAAGATCTGTTCTCTATCAATACAATAAGTACAAACAAAATACACATTATAAAAGGAAAATCGAAATATTTCAGTTTTCGAAAGATAGAGATAAAAATCAGGAATGAAAAATCTGAAAAAATCTATTGCAAACAGCAGGCAACCGATAAAAACATTATTATTAATGGAGCTGGTTTAAAAACTACTGAATGAAAGTTAGGTGCCTACTGATAATGTTACCCTTCCTCCCTTTCTAGTAAAAAAATCGACATTTGACACCAACAAGCCCGTTCCAAGTCGACGAATATCTAGGAACATAAAAAAGTACAACTTTTAAGTTTACATTAAAAGTATATGAATAAATTTAGGATTAGCCACTAAATCTCATTATAGAAAACGTTAGTAGTAGCGCAAAACTCAAAAACTTTGCAACGTCGCAGACTTTTGACATCTACAAACTTAGCTCACTTCGGTTCCGTATGTTATCTTACACGGGATTCACTCGAAAACGTGTACACGATCGGTTTTTGAAGGTTCGCTATACGTTTGACGCGAGCAATTCGATCGTCTGTTGGCGCTGAAACTTTGACCGCGTTCCGTAGTATTTGGGTGTCGGCGTGGCACCGCGCCACCGCAACCGAGTTACAGTGTGTAGATGATAATATTCACAGATTATCGAGGCGGTATCGGGTGGTAAGTGGAGCGTGCCCGACGACCCGACCCGCCATTACACGGTCTGCAGTGGTTTACCATTTTCGGTATTTTCCTAATCGAACGAGTGTTACCAGTTTTTTATTACCTATTGTTTATTACGAAAAAGTTCGTTGACGGTAAGGACAAAAATAAATAAATGCGAGAGATGTATTATTATTACAAAAATATAACCTATGAAAATCATGGAGTAAAAACGAATCTAACGACACTTCGTTCGACACACATCAAAATCGGTTAAGCCGTTTAAGCTGTAGGTGATCATGTAGAAATACATACATACACTTGAAAAACATAACCCTTCTTCTTACGCAGTCGGGTCAAATTAGGGAAATTCGAAAAATATAAAATAGTTTTTTCTTCTGTAAGAAATGCACGAACTCACTTTGGGATTACTACTACTGTTACTTTTCTATAATCATATAGAAAAATATGAGTTTGAAAAATGAGTCATTGTATGATTTTTGTGATTTTTCAAACACAAGCTATTCATTATTATTTATAACCCAAGCGTGGAGTAGTAACTGACTCTCACGCGAGGCGAGACCAGAAGAAACTGATTTAAAGATTGAACTTGAGCTTACTTTTTTTTTCACATTAAATTGATCTAAAATTAAATCTAACTGCGACTGTGAGGTCGAGGATGAAACTCGCCAATCTAGATATTCTAGCTAGAAGATATCTATTCACACTAGCCTTGAAAATTCCAGGATTTTAGCTCTCAACTGTGTGATTGTAGTTTCTACTTGAAGGCTACGCTGAAAGTATCCTGCAGGAAAAACTATGTTTTGATTTCCTCACGTTTTCATACATCAGTGGCTCAATCTCATTGTCAGGATTTGAACCCACTTCTTGGATCGGAATTCAATCGCGCTTCGAACGTCCCCTAATATCGGAAAACATCTATACAGCGGCAACACAAATTTTCAAAAATACGTGCATTTGCTGCGACACGAAGTAGAATTCACCGGTGGCGATTGAATAACGGTAACCCGCAACAACCACGGGGGAAATATCGAGCGCAGATATTCAATTATCATTCTAATAAACACATTTAGATGTTAAACAATTTACAGGCCGCTGTGATAACTATATTCTGCCGCACGGCACATTTGATTAGAATAATCAGATAGTTAACAAAACAGGACCTATGTATGTAATAGATTAGCCAATGGATATTAAACGACCCACAAGTAGCCAAAATGGTCACAAATTATATCAAATGCGATATTTAATATTTGTGAAATTGATAAATCACTTAAATCAAATCTAAAGCAGTCTTCACTGTATCACCTTCCTCATCTAATTTGCTATGGGTTATATCAGAATAGACTTTGAAACATCCTAAAATGACAAAGAGCTATTGCCACAGAATGACACACTCAGTGAATTTATAGATAATATAAGAATGATACATACTTAAATTATACAATATGAGAGCATCGTAACATTGCATTCGTAACTTAATTACTTAGTGCAACTACTTTATATACCTAAAGTTTATGAATACACAATTGTTGCCGTTGTCATGTGTAAGGGGAAAACGCATACCGTATCCGCTTGGTCCTCGTAGGGCGGCTGTGGTGGATGTGAGCGACGGCGGGCGGCGCACGCGCAGTCCCGCTCGAACCGTCGCCGCGGCAGCACGCGCACGCCGCGATGTCCCGCCTCACGCTCGCAGTACTCGCGCTCGCCGCCTTCGCCGCCGCTTCC
Organism: Lycia hirtaria; assembly: GCA_947563715.1. Classification (NCBI taxonomy): domain Eukaryota; kingdom Metazoa; phylum Arthropoda; class Insecta; order Lepidoptera; family Geometridae; genus Lycia; species Lycia hirtaria. The sequence goes on along the minus strand of OX387377.1, from coordinate 39,569,965 downwards.
GACGCGCCCAGTCCGCGTCTTATAGACTTCAACCCTTGGGCATGGCTTCCGACCAATCGCAACCAATCACCGGCCATCATGGACTACTTTTTCCCGCCGTCGCGAACCCCCAAACAAGCCACAGACTTTCCCGCAGATCGCAAACCACCCCCCGTCACCACGGATAACACCCCCGCTCCCACGACTTTAGAAGAACGCACAACTTTCGCAAAAAAAATCTCCACTAAAACAAAATCGACCGTGCCTGCGACAAATCCGACCGCTACGACGTCGCCCAAAACGAAAAAGTCCACCCGTAAGCCGACAACGACCCAGGAGCCGAAGACGACGCAAACCAAAACAGAGTCCACTAAGGACACGACTGTGACGACCTATCGGCCGACTAAAAAGTACACGATAAGGCCCGTGCGGACAACGGAGACGCCGACGGTACATGACACAGAGATTACAAACGACGACAGTACGGAGACGATTTCCATAGATACGGCCGGGACGACCGTCGTGGAGCCTAAAGAGACAGGGCCGACACTGAGCACTGATGATGTACGATCTACAGATGCCGGTACCGCGAGCACCACTACAATAGAATCTAGCACGCAGACGGACAGCACCGAGCCCGCCGACAGCAGAGAGGGCTATCTACCCCTTCGCGACAAGCCTCAGCAGACCCACGTCAAGATCAACGATCAAACCAAGAAAGAGGTCAGTGATTTAACACTAAATAACACAACTACTCGAGCTTTGTTTTTTTTTACTTGTTGATATTATTCACAGTCTAATAGATACAACTTTCCTATTTTCTTAGAGCGCTCGTAAATTCCTAATCGTCGAAGTAAACGCACCGATAAATATACATACATTCTAAATAGAATTTTTTAAGCGTAAAATATGCCGACGTAAAAGCTTTTTGCGATATACAGCCTTAGATCTAAGCTATAATCACATAAATTTGAGCTAATGAGCTATCAAAGAAAGGTTAAGGTTAAGAGTGTTCTCACATTATGCGTGCAAATTGTGATTAATTATGCATTTTTTATAAGTTCGATGAAGTGTAATAATATATTGAGCTAAAAAACGCTTGTAAGCAAAAACTAAATGATTTACGCCCTGTGCTCCCGGTACAAATGTAAAGTGAATTAATTGCAAGCAGTTAGTGGTTACACATCTTCTATTCCCTCAAGCTTGATAATGACAGCACTAGAATTATAATAACAACACGAGGTGAATTAAATTACAGTAAAAATATACACTAAAGCATCTTGATCTAATATTGCAAATGATATTACAAGAAAGATGTATTTAAAAATCAAAGAATCAAAGCGTAAAATGCATGTACATCAATTATTTTAAAACATAGTTTTGTAAAAAGAAATGTATCAAAGTATTATTGTTTCAATCTAAATATACTAACATGTCAATGTACTGTAAATACCGCAACCATTGAAATTACACACTCTAGGTGTTAACATTAACATACCAATTCAGTTTTGTCTAATTACTGATCGTCGCGATAAAAACTAAACATCAAATCATCTACATACACAAAACAGAACACTGAAAAAACTGTTATCCATTAGGGCAATAATTACACAAAAAACTAACAATAGAACGGGTAACCGGTTAAAAATGTAGAGAAAAAAGTCATGAGCTATCTTGTAAAACTATTTTCAGTCTTTACACTCATTAGCAATCAACGCGGAACAAAAAATACAATATAATGAAATTTTCTACGTGTAAAAAGATGATATATTGCGTTGACATTTTTTATAAAGCCATTTGTTGGTAAGTAGTAAATTGCCGAGGTAAATCTGTAATAAGTATCTAAAGTCTCGATCTGATGAAGTAGACGAAGCTTAATGACTAAAAAGAGTATCTATACAAGTTTAAGATGTGGCGTGCTTCGGAATGAAATAGTGACCATGAAAATGTCTAACTAATATAAGATATGTATCAAGTTTATGATTTAATAAACACAATACTTTTTTAAAATACAGATTAATTGCAGGTCTATTCTCAGCATTGGTATAATGAAAGAACGAGAGGAAAGGAAAATTTCCTCTCTCAACGAGAGGAAATTTTATTTGTATAACATAGTGTAATAACAATCAGTGAAATAGTCAAATTGCAAACTCAAAAACTATAATAAATATAATAATTTTATCAGACTCATAGTAGCTTCAGTAATTCTGATAAGACAATACGCATTTAGTTCCAGGAATACGTCGAGTGGAAACGATAAATCAATGACGTTGTTAAAAATATACCTTTTTTTTTTGAAATATGTTATCAGTGTTGATCTTTCACCACAAAGAAACAAAATGCAGTTGCCATTCATTACCAGGCATAGAAAGTTTTATCGAACTACAAATTAATACGGTATATATGTAACAAAACAATAAAATTGTTTTGAGATCATTTTTTTTTTTTTATACTTTATAGATCTACGATTGATCACCAACTCGCCTGATGATAAGCGACGACGATTTTGACTAGATAACAGTTTTATTAAATAAATATCAAAGCTCATGACCATATAGATCATGAAACTTACATTACACAACCAGTCATTAAAGAACCAACACTTATTATACATCATAACACAAAACCTGAACAAGATATTAGAACGGTCTAAGATCGTGAAACGAAAGCAAATCATGCTTATGCAAAATCACAGACGTCCAAAAAAGGTAGACACCAATAATATCAGGAGACTTTCTGGTCATTAGCATGTCTGTGGTCGTCCATAAAGACATTTTTGGTCAGCATCGTATTTTTTGGTAAGAAAATTTATTTCTCGCGGACAGTATTCAATGTGGACTTTCACTGTTACACAGTCAATCATGGGTAATGAATTGACGGTTTTTGATGTAACATCTCCCATTGTGGCATTTTTGGCTTAGTCACTAATTAGTCTTCTCGATGCATTAGTAAAATTATATTACTTTCTGGTTTCTGGCTGTTTTGGAATAGAAAACGCTGTGCCTATTACACTATCGCGTATTACACAACTATTTGTCATTCCCGTCTAATATACTTGTACTATGATAATTATGATATTTGTAAGTCACGAACAATTTTTTGGGTTCCGTACCTCAAAAGAAAAAATTGGAACCCTTATAGGATCACTTTGTTGTCCGTCTGTCCGGGTGTCAAGACCTTTATGTCGGGAACGCGTTAAGGTATCGAGTTGAAATTAAAACCATATACGCAGATTCAGTTTTAGTTAAAAAAAGTTACAGCCTAATATGTCGTAAAAAAATGCACATTTCGACACTCACAAGGGAATCAAAACCTATGGGGTACTTCCCGTTGACCTAGAACTATGAAATTTGGCAAGAAGCATTGTATTAGAGTACACATATGGGAAAAAATCCGAAAACTGGTCATTTTTAATTTAATCACAAAAAATTGGGTGTTTATGCAAGGAAGGAGGGTCCAAATTTTAAATGGCTTTAACCGTATCATGTGGGGTATCAAATGAAAGAGATTAATTAGCACAAGCAAAAACAGGTTTTTAAATATTTCTGCGATGAAAATTTTTCGATTTATGAAGGAAAATATTAAAAAAAAAACATTTACCTACTAGTTTGTACGGAACCCTCGGAGTCTGACTCGCTCTTGACCGGTTTTTATTTTCTCTAAACATTTATTTAGATCGATAGTCACACCGCTTGTATGATGATATTTACTATAATATCTTATCAATATATTATTATTGTCACCAAATGTAGTAGGGTTATTTTATTAGTTTAACTGTAAAATATTTTATTGAGTTTTGACATAACAGAGTAGCATTCTTTACGCCTAAAGGTGCACTTCCGTGTATCGCGGCCGATCGTAGCCGCCTGCGATCAATCGTGTGCGGCTGTGATCGGTCGCAATGCATGGAAGAGTGCCTTTAGAGTGTAGGAAAATTATAAATAAACAGTTAAATCTAAACGAGCAGCTTGTATTGAATAAATTTATCTTGGCCATATATGGCTTAATTGCATTAAAATATCATATAAAAACAGGTAAAGTTGGTAATAAGTATTTTGTAATAATTATCAATATACAAACTTATTCATTTATCTTCAATTAAGATATCGGTTAAGATAGGTAAGCAGGCTCAATTGCTTCCTGTAAGCGGTAAAATAAACTTACCAGATGCACCGTTCAAACTAGCGCCATTGGTAGAGTAACGGCCTCCCGGGTTCTGAGATACGATAGGCCGTTTACGATCAGCCATTTGCATTTGGTATGATTTAGCCATAAAATTGCTGTGCACAGCTATTTTGTTACGTCATTAGTCGATTATCTTACTTGCTTTTACGATCTTTAAGTACTTTTAAACGGTATTTCTCTAACAAGATAAATAGTTTTAGAAGTGTATCAAAATAAACAACAATGTCAAATTCGTCACGGCGACCGACCAAGTAACACTTTGTATAATGTCATTACTTAATTGCCATTTTATAGGCCCATTGTAATGCAAAGATGATGTCGAGAGAAGAGTTAAGCGTCGGGAAAGGCCGTCAAGCTAACTCTGTTATTGCCGTTTATAATTTTATCTCAGTGTTCGGTCGGCTTTATGTGGGTTGCCATTCCGAAAGACACGGTATAGGAACGCCAATCGAAGAAAATAGTTAAATTGCAATAGTAAAAGTTTCTAACGAAGATATCGATCTTGATAAAAACACCGCAGAAGATTTAGTAGACACAAATAAGTACAAACAAGAAACTGATACTGTAGCGATTGTAAATAGCGCTAATTAAGTGGTTAATTGAGATCAATACAAAACGGAATCAAAATAAATTTCGCTTTCGCGAAGAATCGACCGATTCAAAGGTCGTTTCGTTCGATGTTAATCGTGGCTAATTAATCAATACGCATTACAGATGAAAGCAGATAGTATTATCTATCGCGGATTTCAAGAGAAAGGGGCAGGAGTACCTTAGGAACGTGATGAAGCAACTGACAGTGGATTGAAATAGCATAGAAATTTTCCATTACTTTACAATTTATACATAATAATAATAATTTATACATACAAGTATATCATGTATTGATTAAAAAATTATCTTATATAATATTTGAAGATGACTTTATGATTTGTGATATAAATCTGATAAAATTGAGATCAACGACTTCAATAACGCTTGCGTGCACAGTAGATCAAAAATAGACGACGTCACTAAGAGTAATTCATATTGTCTCACTTATGTAAGCAATACCGTTCCACTTTATATAATGCAAGGCAGATCTTTTTTTGTCGCATTTATCCGAATCGATTCCGACAAAGCGTGAATCTTACTTTCATTAGAGTAAGTGTTAAATAATGTGTTATGCAACATCCGTTAATACAGTTGCAATAGTAAAATTAAATTTAGAAATGAGTACAATTGGACTAAAAAGTGTAATTTTCTTAGGTTGTGATAAAGGTACTTATCATCATTAAATAAGATCTTTTGTGATATGTTTTATTGAAATAAGCGTGAAAGAAACGAAAACAGGAATAAAATAGAGGAGTAACGAGGACATTACTCAGGACAATTTCATAAATAAAACCGGACAAGTGCAAGTCAGACTCGCCCACCGAGGGTTACGTACCTAAAAACTAAATAAATGGGGGAAATCATATATTTTTTATATTTTCCTTCATAAACCGAAAAATATACATCGTAAATATATTTAAAAACCTGTTTAAGCTGTATATGATAATGAAGCTCTTTCATATGATACCCTACATGATACGGTTAATTTACTTTAAAATCTGGGCCCTCATTCCTTGCATAAAGACACTATTTTCTTGTGATTAAATTAAAAATGTCCAGTTTTCGGATTTTTTCCTATATGTGTACTCTAACACAATGCTTCTTGGCAAATTTCATAGTTCTAAATCAACGGGAAGTACCCCATAGGTTTTGATTCCCTTGTGAGTGTCGAAATGTGCGTTTTTTACGATATATTCTGAAACTAAAACTAAAACTGAGAAATTTTATTTTTCTTTCTGCACCAAGAGACTATGGATCTGCGTATATGGTTTTAATTTCAACTCGATACCTTCACGCGTTCTTGAGATAAAGGTCTTGACACCCGGACAGACGGACAGACAGACAGACGGACAACAAAGTGATCCTATAAGGGTTCCGTTTTTCCTTTTGATGTACGGAACCCTAAAAATAAATGCAAATCAAGATAAGAAAAAATTACAATTAAGTAAAGAGGAAAAACAACTCATTTAAACAAGGATACTTAAAAAGGAAAAATAAGTAGATAAATATTTAAAAAAAAATGCAATCACGTGACATCTTCAAATGTTATAATTAAATATACATGCGATGTGTATAAATAATAGATTTATCAGTTAGAGAACAGTAATAAGAAATATATTGGGTAAAATTGCCTTATATCACTATTAAAGGAGCACAGAACATGTCTATATAATCAGAGATATAGTGACCTTGTTATAACGCCTAAGAAGGACATTTATTTATATAGTATTTCGAGAAAGAAAATTGATAGTCTATGAAAGTAGACCACAAATAAATGTAGGACATTACAAAGATGGAACTCAGTCACGATTTAGAACGAAACATTGAAGAGGAATGTTGAGAAACTGAGGATTTCTCAGTGAAAGGTTACGTTCCAGTTGTGCATGGTCAGTTACGGTTAAACGATCATAGACTAGATTTTAGACTTGATCATAAAAAATAATACAAAATATTAATATGCATATCATCGAAATTCTTTTCGATTGCGCATTTGTGTACCATCACATAGTATAACTGTATATTTGTACGTATATACATATGAATAGATAAAATAATAAAAGCTGCTAGAAATATGCTTTTTGCCACAAACTCACTCGATCGAAAACAGATGTCAAAGCTACAAAAAAGATCAGTCAGAAATACAATCGTAATAAATATCAGAAAGTTTTAGAATTAAATAACGTGGAAATACACGAAAACATCTAACAAGAAATTTAAAAGCTCAAATAAATTATATCAACGTACAGTCAGATAAGAAATTAGTTTCATTACAACGTCATTGTTTAGTTATTTGTGGTTTAGCTAACAAAGAACACTCTCATTCATAATTACACCGTGTCAGTATCAACTTTTACTGATGAACATAAATAAGCTTCGAGGCAGGTTGCCGTCTGTCGTAATTTGTGTATCCGTCGACGACCGACATTGACTTCAATCACTCGTTCAAGGCCACCTGTTATTGCATGAACTGATTCATGTTACTGTGGTAACCATAATACGTGTGTATAAGATTTTAAAAAAAATCGAGGAAAACTTTTTTCAATTTTAAATAGATTATCTGATCAAGCTTCGTTATGATAATAAATGACGGTACGGTTAACCGCCTAACTGATAATAAAAAAAAAAAAAAAAAAAAAACATTTATTCCAGAAAAAAGTACAATAATACATATAAAATTTTCTGCCAAACTATAAAATAGTTTATTGGCAGATAAGCTCTCTATTAGATTATTATGTACATTCAACAACAACATACAACATTCGAAAATAAAAAAACAAACCTAAAAAACCTATGATAAACAAACCTAATAAAATCATTACTTATAACTACCATATATCGCCATAAAAACTGCAGGAGATGAAACAATGCTGAAGAGTCCTGTTTAGAGTAATACATGATTAATGTTTTTTTTGACATAAAACATGACACATCAACGAAGAAGACGTAATAATCATATTCTACATTTCTGTATCTAAGAACTACTAAGAAGGACTAATAAAAATGTTAATAACAACAAAAAACTTTAAAACTCACGATAAGTTTAGCACTGTAATCGCAGATATAAAGTTTGTAAAAAAGGATGATAGACCGAAAGTTTGGCGAACCTACACGTAACTGTATTAATAATACAGCAAATAATTCTATTACGAACAGTCGTTGTACTGAATGTTTGCATCTTCTTTGTATATAAATGTTGTATAATCGAAGAAAACACGGATATGTTTTTGAGTATGCCAGGGAGTTTGATCGTAACAGTATTTTATTACAATACAATTATTAGTACCTAATTCGCAACCTGCCAAAAAAATTATATATACGCGATGAAACGACTACAAGAAGCACATAAGTAAATTAAGTTAATAGCTTTTTAATTACCTATTGAAACTACAGTGATTTATATTCCAAAGACGTAAATCTAAATTTGAACAATATCAAAACCAGGAAACCTTTAAACATAACTGTTCACTGATTCAATGACAATACAAAAAAATTGCACGGTATCAATTTAATAGCGAAGATGACAATAGTTTAAAACTAAAAAAACTAGCCCCAAAAAAAAGCCCCAAATCCCCAAATGTGACACAACCGATTAGTTTCACCCAATTATGAATTGTGTTATTGTTAAGTACCGTACTATTCGAGGTATCTGGATAAGAACCCATTTTAGAAGTTTCTGTTTTTGTTTAACCTAACAAAATTGGAGTTAATGAACCAAATCAACCCAAATTGTAAATGCAAATTTTTTATTCACACAACAGTACGCTTGAAGGTTTTAGTCAAAACACAGATGATTACTACAAAATATAACTTAAATCATTTAAAGAAAATGTATAGAAATATGAGAAAGCAGTAGATAGACATATCACTTTGTGCCACTCAAGTAGACGGAACGAATAATTACAACTCTTATGTTAACAATAGTATTGATGAAATAACAAGCCGCGTCATCATTAGTCATAAAGGTATCAAACACGAAAGCGAATCTAATGGAATAATTAACGTAGAAAGTGTAAAGAATCAACGTTTGGTACATGTTTGTTAACCGAATGCCGATCGGTTAGTAGTAAAAGTATTAGTAGCAGACGTATGTACAATATAATACAAATGGCGATGTATGTGAGGACACACCCAGCACCCACCCAGCAGCACCCAGCAGGACCCAGACGCGAACCTCACCAGAAAGAAAGTTACCCTGGTGAAGTCCACCAAGCTCACCCATGCCATGGGTCCCACTATTTACGGGAAAATACCAGACTCAATAAAGTCTGCTCCAAGTCTGGTCAGTTTCAAGCATCGTCTTCAGCGCTGGCTTATCGAGCACTCGTTTTAAGACTTAAAGGAGTTCTTAGAGTTACAGTCGTAACAATTATTTATTTTTATTGTTTATAAATTTTATAATGTATAATTTATTTGAAACTAGATTCCATATTGTTATTTCTGACATTCTTTTTGTAATTTATATTGACGTGTAAATCGGTTTTACCAACAATAAATGAATATGAATATGGCACGGGAGCGCACTGCAAAAAGCTTACCTCATCAGCTACCAGGATGATTCCGTGATTAATAGGGGTCCTGAATATACGTATATATCTATTAAGGGTTGCCTGCGTAAATCCTGGAGCGTTTGTTGTGGGAGCCAGTTTTCATACAGATTTTTTATATTTTTTGTCCTATGATAACTACCCTTAACCACTTTACCAAGATGAAAACTACACCATGACATATTTTAAGCAATCTATATAGATCTTAAAAACATAAGGTTTTCTGACCTCAGCTTGGCAAATTTCGTATAAGGCCACGTTAAAGTTGCTTCGACCATAAGTCTTATTAACCGACTTCCAAAAAAAGGAGGTTATCAATTCGAACTGTATGTTTGTAATATTGTCAGAATTGCACAATTTTTGTATATGATAGTCTATACCAGCTTCTAAACATGTGTACCAAATTTCATAAGTGTATGTATGTTTGTATGTTTGTCCACGCATTACGCAGAAACTAGAAGTCGTATTTAAAAAAATATTTTTTTCTTGAATAAAGTATCTTTCAACTTAGGAGTAACTGTACGTTTTATCAAAATCGGTTCAGTAGTTTTCAAGATATGGGCTTTTGAACACTTACTTCGTTCATCGCAACTGCAGAGCAGTGTCTACTCCTTAAATTTCAATTGTTTGATAGCAGTGACATGAGCGGAGATGAGCTTTGACGACCGTTTTTCAATTCTAACAATATTACAAACATACATACACTTATACAGGTCGAATTGATAACCTCATTTTTTCGGAAGTCGGTTAATAAATATTACAAACTAAAAGTCTATCAATTTAAAACAGATATTATAAATAAATAGGCAGTCCTCCTCTCTCCTATGTTGCTGCGCCTGACGGGGTCCTTATGATACATTGTTTGATTTACCATTTACCAACTTTGTAACTCTATGGAATGGCAATAAAATATCTGAATCTGGCATACTTATTAGTGCTCGCAAGGTAAATGCACTAGTTTTAGTAAACCTTACTATTGAAGAGAACTTAAATTGATATCACGCCGTTTTATTTTCGAACCATTTCCCCTATTTCAACGATAGAAAGCAAAACGATGTATGCTAATGATACAAAATGTCAGCAAGCTGCGAATAATTACTAATGCATTCAGAGCACAGAGTAAAATTGTCACATACAAACAACACGCGGAGTGTTAGCTAAACTAGAAACACAGTTTACAGAGCAATTACAAGCAAATAATCGACAATTCGAGATATTAAACGGAGATCTATATTGGCATAGCAGTGAAAGCGGTCAATGAAATCAATTTGAGTACCATAATGTCGATTACAACGCTTGTGGTCTTTGACCCTTCTATCCATCGGATTTCTTTACTCATGGGAAGAGATATGCTAATGAAGATGAGACCATAATAACTATACGCTGAATAAGAACAATGGGAAAGAATCACAGGGTTCACCTATCGAATAATATTTTATGAGCTGGCCAAAGGGAACGCCTACGCAATAAATTATGTGATATTTTTTCAATTAGTGTAAGTTTTTGTCAGTCGCATGTTTTTTTTCTTATCCTACTTGCAGTGGGCAGGAAGTTGCCAGCTATGAGGACCCGATGCTCAGCAAAATTAGTGTAAATAAATTACGTAAGTATAACAAATATTATAGACAATTCATCAATTTCAACAAACTTACGCCATCAAAACTCAGTTGTTTGTGCGTTGATAGGGAGGTGCGTTGATACATACGCAAGCTCATTTCGTTTTTTCAGTCGTGACGTTCCGGCGTCGCCGCTGTGAATGACGGCGCAACGCGCCAGTTCTTAGTTGTAAAGAATATCTAATTTTGACGGGGTTGAGTTTCAAGTTCGAATACCATCCGATATTAGATTGGAACTTTTCTATTGTTTATAATATAATCCATACCAAATAGTAATAACAATAAAAAATTGTATAATACATATGAACTTTTAGGAAAATCTCACGATAATATTCAGTTAAGGAGCAAGTCTTCAACCGGTTACGGTTCTACCAGTTACTTTGTCAGGGCATACATGTCTCTGGAGTTGATCAACGTTGTATTTACGGCAGTTTTAATAAAACTTAGGATAATTTTGTTTTACTTTACCGTATTTATATACTTACTGCAACGGCATCTTTATATTTCTATAATATACCTCCACAAAACAGCGTGATAACGATTACGCCAAGAAAGCTACGCAAAACCACTTACCGATTAGCCATACTTGATTCCACGCAACAAATAAGAGTACGTACCTGAAACCAAAACACTACAATGAAAAACATGCTTATATAACTAGCAAACAGTAATTTATCCGCATGCATAACAACGGTATTATATTGAAGGCCTTAGGCGAAAGCAGCACTGACCCCTCTATTCATTATAAGATAATCGAAAGTGAAATTAATTCGACCACTGTGAGTGATTATTTTGGAGGTGGATTTCATTAACAAGTGTTGTTACATCAATGGACGAGCCGGATTGATTTTGACGAATGAATACAAATATTTCGATTTGTTTATTGTTGACTCGAGTTGTATTGTTGAATCGAATTAACACTGGCTATAATCGAAATTTATACTGTTGGAATGTACAACTGTTGTATGAATACGTATTTATTTCCCTTCATATTTATAGTCATGAGTAGTTTGCCGTTAAGCTTTCTTTTTTTCTCGAAAAAATTGTACTTGCACGAGTTCAACATTCGATTTTTGAGTGATAATAAGTAGTTTCTTATGATACAATTTTGCATGTCTAATATAAATATATTTTTTTTCAAAAATAATATTGCATAGAGAAGACTTAAATGCTTAAATCTAATAATGGCAATAAATTTTCTTTCATATATAATATTAAACCCTTCATCATTCAGAATGCTTTCCACAATCTTAATAACCTTATGGAAATGAAGTTAGCGAACGTTTTCATAAAGAAAGTGCGCGTAGTACCATATAATACTTTAATATTACTACGTAGTACGCAAACCTAAAGTATTCTATGTAATATTTTTTGTCTTTAATTTGATTCTATCAAAGTTATAAAATGAATTCGATATTTTTTTATACTTGTAATTGTATTTGCTCTTTTTTGACAATTCCTCGATAAAACGTAAGCTTCATAATTACTAACACAAGATGGTTATTATCTTTTATATGCTCGCTAATATATCAATAAACATTAATTATGCCAATAAAATAATGACTAACACAAAAACCTCATTGAAGTAGTATTTAACAATTTACAGATGTTTATGACAGCATATAATATGGTAGTGCAAATGTAGGAAGGTCGTAAAATTTCACTGTAATAATGTTGGTGTTATTTCATGCACGAGGCATGGGTCAGAATGATATGTGATAGAGAATGTATATAAAATTTATTGATGCTGATTTCTAAGTGTTTTTGGTAAAAGCATCGAATAATGCTTCTATGTGTAATGACACACTTGATAGTAGAGTAGTGTAGCCATGGTAAGATAGGAGTAAAAAATTGGTTATCCTGCAAAAACATGAATATGAATATCTGATCTACATCGACTATTTATCACAGCACTGAAGCAAACATAAGAAAGAGATGCCCATATCTATAAGCAGGATAAAGAATTGTATAATGACAATAATTATAACTGAAACAAAATATTGTAAAGTTTTTATTTATGTACACTCTGAACTTGTATTTTGCTCATACTAATATACTAATAATACTATGACTAAAAAAAAAAAAAAAATATATTGGGCCAGTAAAATTAGGCTCTAAAGTCTAATTTTACTGGCCCGGTGACGGTAATACGAGTATTTGAGAAACGTATGCAGTTCGATGACAATACAATGATATGAAAAATGAAGCAGACGATGGAGACAAAAATATGGCATAGAAACTACTTACTGTTAATACATGCATCAAGTTAGAGTTCGTTATCATAAACATTTATATACATACATACGGCGATGTTTTGATAAGCCGAAAAATCGACAATGGAACTAGCAAATGGCAAATAGTGGATCCATCAAGTTCGGACTGATTGCATTAGTCACCTCTCCACTTTACATTGCATTAATAAAATTTTGTGTACTTATAAACTTTTTTAGATTACATTTTATTATTTCTCTTCATAACAAACAGTAAACTTCTGTACGTAGTTAAATCATGGATATTATTGCTGTTATAATAGTCAGCGAATGCAATCTGGACATCTATGGCGATACAGCATACAGCTAGTATTGTAAAGATTCCATATATGAAGACGTTCACCGCTACTCTAGTCGTCGTAACATCCATTCAATGTGAAATGAAAATCAAAGGAAAGCTACATACTTTACACACTTTACTGACTTTAACGTTGACTTTAATGGTTATTACATTATACGCCTCGCGTTTGTTACTACAGTGAGTAAACCAAAGTTTCACTATCCTATACCATAGACAACTTGCATTCATTCAAAAATGAACGCATTTTTTATATCTCTTCATTTTCAGTTGGTGATATATCTTTTATAACAAATACTAAACAAGTGGATCTAAAAAATTAAAAAAAAGGTAGAAATAACAAAATTATATGCCTACTTTGATCATGAAAATGCTCAAGTAGAACAGATCAGCATTAGACGCAGATTTGCCACTCTAATATGCGTGTATTGGCATCAATGTCAGTTTTAAATTCAAACTTTCGCATTTTATTGCAAATGACAATATGCTATTAGATAACGGTGAACAGTTAGAATAGGAATAAGACGCTCCACTGAACTACTTGCAAACTGGACATGATTTCGAGACAAATCTAAGTATATTTGCGCGTATTTCACGTATATCAGCGAAATGTACCGTTGCAATTGTAGTCTCATATCTCTTGTGATCTCGTATATAGTTGTGAGTAGATCGTAAAAGCTGCGGAACAACTGGTATTATTGTCACGATGATCGTTGTAGAGATCTTTACTACATTGTGAGACCGTTTGGGATGAAAGTAGATACCTGTAGCGAAGGTGATAAAGTGGAATTTATGATTTTTTTTACAAGATTAGCCATTTACTGCATTACCGAATAACGTTACTTTAAGCAATTCTTAACATATTTCAACTTCTGGCTGACTCGTAATGACACTTGCGGAAAAAAGACAGAGAACTTAAGATGTTGGTTAAGGTTAAGTAATGTTTTTCGGTAAGGCCCACAGTGACTCCAGTAAATAAGATTTTAACGTAATTTCATACAGATTATATTGTTGTTATGAGTAGGTACCTATAATAGAATTTATACATCTCAATAGATTTACTTATCGACGAAAATAAATGTTTTATTTTTTGCTTGTTGTGTGATCTTAAAAAATTCGGAATGCTTGCATAGGTCAAGGATATAATTCTTTTTCCGGAAATTGCAAAAAAGTGTGTGGAGTCAAAATCACTGGAACGGAATATTTTTTTTTTTTTTTTTTTTTTTATTCGAAGATAGGCTTGCGCTTGACCGTCAACTCACCTGATGTTAAGTGACAGTTACGGTCTACGATGGAGCGCGCTTGCCTAGAAGAAACCTATTCACTCGCGATTTGAAGACACCTAGATTATATCCAGTCCAGTAATCTTCTGTCCACAACTATTTCCTCTGTGAGATAAAAAAATATAATTTCGAAAAATTCTAAAACGAAAAAGAATCTAAAGTCTAGAATAATTTTATCTAGATCGACGTGCTGAATCTTTGGCTGCATCGTCGCTTACCATCGAGTTAGAGTTAGGTTAGACCTAAAAATAAAATATACCTATTTCGTACTAAAAATTATCATTGCACTAACTATGGAAGCGGACAATGAATTATAATGCAAATAGTAGTATAACCGTATTTTATAGTTTTGGACTCATAAATTAGTATCATAAAATTGCTAACAACCGATAAATAAATTCAAGCGTAATTTATATGTTAATTAAGTACTAACATAAGTTACTCGTAGCATTTGCCTATTCCGTGTTTTTTTATGCATATCGAAAAGGAGAATCTGACACACATCTGTTATTTTTATTCTTATTTACCTGCCCTACTTATTTATAAAAGGAAAATGAGATGTAATATTTTTTTTGTGCATAATTTTATATCGATAACAATTCGATTAAGTAACGGATGTTTTTTTTTTTTTTTTTTTTTTTTTTTTTATTTACTGATGTTCGTAATGTAGTATGTCGTAAAGAGTGGATATTACTTTATACGGGTAATAATATAGAACATTTCAAGTTTTGTTTCATAAAAATGCCAAATAATCCGAAAACTATGAGTCATTTCTTGAAGAATCGTATTAACTATCTGAACAACCTTAAGGCCCCCCTATATATCAGGATAAGTAAAGGATTATCCCTTGGAGTATGTGTATTATAATCTACTGTAATTAACAACTTAATTAAGTATTTCATGTATGCTAGTTTTTAGTTAAAGTTTTGTTTTAAAGCTACTTTGTGCCACCTTTATTCGTGATTGGTTTCCTGGCAGAGATCACTAAAAGCGACAAAGCACTCGATTAAACGACATAGTTATAATTTAACTGTACTGTATCTGTTAATTACTATCTTTTAATAAAAAGTTATCTATCTATCTCATAAGTAAAAATAATTTAAGTACGTCATTCCAGGTTTCTTCTCATATAAACCAAATATCAAAGTAGGTACACCAGCACCAGCCGAATTGGTATTAAAAATAAAGAACACCGTTCAATCACGAACCACAATTAAACAACCGTGTCATTATGGCAGTGGGTAAAAGAGAAACCTTCGAACAATTAATCAAGGTGAAAATTACCTAAACCCTCCACTTCCAAAGTAACTGTTAACTGATCAAGTGTTATAGTAAAGGGCCAATGATTAACAGTGAAACAGGGCATTTCCGCGTTACAAATTCTTTATGGGAACTCTATGAACGATAATCGTTTTAATCGTCTTAAGCGTGGTTGAGTTGTAATTAATCAGAGTTTCCGGGCAGGTTGCTTTATTAATTGCTGGCTAATCTGAGAGCCAATTAACACTTGTTGGTTTTGATTTAGATAGCTAAGAAATGTGGCGGAGTGAGGTTGTGTTGGTATTGGGATCTTTTCGCACACTTTTTATTGACGTAGACCTTTATGAAAAGAGAGAGAGAGCGAGAGAGAGAAGAGAACATACAATATTTTTTACAATTACAGCAAAAGACAATTTATCATGTATTAAGGTGTCTTAATGTTTTGCTCTAAAGCTCAAGCATTTCATGCATTAATGTTTTGCATTTTCAAGTCGCTGAAGTTTTAAGTATATACTTATCGTTGATATGTACTTAACCTATCTATACCTAGATCACTGCCTTTACAGAAGAATGAGCAGCAATACATTGAACTATAGTGTTGCGATAAACAATTCTCAGTACGATGATTTGCAGGTCGTAACTCAAGTCGTAAAAGGCGGCTTGCATTTGAAGAAAACTTTTTATGTCAGTGCGAATGGAGCTTTAGACCACCAGAAAGACACGGTATGATGTGAAAGAATTTAAATATCTGTTTTTCTGTTCAATAAGGTACCTTTCTTCATATATTTGAAATGTTAAAATTTTATAACTTTTTGTTTGAGTTGATGTTTCATTTTTTTTTATTCGACGATAGGCTTGCGCTTGACCGTCAACTCACCAACTCGTCAACACGTTGTTTTCTTTCGTGTTATTTAACGGATGAATATACCTTGAAACTTATCAAAAACACTATGCACACCATGTTTGTAGTAATTTTTTGCAGGTCGTCTCCCCAGAAGCACTATACCCCTCTGTCGTTGTAGTTGAACCGTCAAGTACTAGTTGTAACCTCATTGTGTTCTGGATTGAAGAGCGATGTTTTTGGCGAAGTTTTGTGAATTTCTAATATTTTAGAGTGATGAGCGCACAACATTGACGCGCAGGGTTTTCAATTTATTATCATCTCAGCCACAATAAATTTACTTCTGTTCTCTGGTATGAAGTCGTCTGTCCACCTTGTAGCTGGCCTTCCTAAGCTGCGCTTGCACGTGGGTGGTCTCCATTTGAGATCTTTTCGGCCCTATTGGCCATCAGTGTGCTCTGCCCACTACCACTTCGAATTGCTAATCCGCTGTGCTAGGTCGGAGATTTTCGACATCTACGGATTTCTTCATTTCTGATTCGATCTCGCAAAGACTCCAAAGATAGCCCTCTCCATAGCTCGTATTCAACTGTTTAAATCTAAAATGTTGGATAGTATTTGACAATTAAAAGCTTGCAAGATTGTTAAAGTACCAACACGTGTCGTCAATTACGTGCTTAAAAAATTAATGATATTCAATTGTATAAAATTCAATTTAAAAAAAAACATTGTAATTTAGTTGAGATAGGTAAGGGATTTGAGCGGTTCATAAGGAAAGTACGAAAAAACGAAAAACTAACTTCACATACGAGTCGATTAACTAGTGTAAAAAGTGAGTTAATGCCTAGTTTAAAGACACTTAAAGATGTATATTTATGAAATAACAGTTGTAAATGTCTTTATGTAAATTTTGCTGTCACGAACGACTTTAAATCCACGTTTTGGTTAAATCGTTACGCCGGGTCATGCAAATTGAGATAGTTTAATGTCAAAAACAGTTACGCATTAAATAAAATGTTTTGACTGCAAATACGTGCTCCACTATTGTTCACTTTTTTGTGATTTTAATACTTTAAGTATATTTTTTTATAAAAAAAAAGAATTCAGCATTTTCATATAAATTAAATACCTAAACTACAATTGAAAATAAAATTTAATTTACAATTACATTGTACAACCGAAATTTTATAATTCTCTCTCATACGGGGTAGGTATGTAAACTATTTTTGAGGTACATATTTATTTTATGTTTTTATTCAAAACCTGGAATTGTTTTTGACATTATAGACCCACATCCACTACAATACTTTGAAAAACATAGAGCAAAAAATATGTATAGTTAATTAAACCAGTTATAAATTTCGAATAAAAACATAAAATAAATACTTACCTCAAAAACAGTTTACATACCCCATAAGACAGCGAATTATAAAATCTCGATTGTAAGTACAATGTGATCGTAAATTAAGTAAATTTTATTTTCAAAGGAATTAATTATTTATCAAACAAAGTCTCAATGAAATCGGTTGAAAAAAAAAAAAAAAAATAGGTATCAAATGTTCACAAAAATAATTATCAAATTAACCGTCTCATGTCTCTACACTCATATAAAAAATGTAAACTCAACACACAATAAAATATTTCACAGATAATTATGTCCATGTCACTTTTTTTCCTATAGAGATTAAGTTGAGCCATAAATACGGATTTCACACATTAGCAAGCGATAATAATCTTCATAAACCTACAATTCAGACGGCTAATAAACTTTTTTGACATTTTAATTCGTCCGTAGCGGGATTTAGTAGTGGCAAATAAAATTATGAGAGTAATGGAATGGGGTGTGTAAACTATTTTAAACCGACTTCTAAAAAGGAGGAGGTTCTCAATTCGTCGGAATAATTTTTAGGGTTACGTACCCAAAGGGTAAAAACGGGACCCTATTACTAAGACTCCGCTGTCTGTACGTCCGTCTGTCACCAAGCTGTATCTCATGAAACGTGATAGTTAGACAGTTGATTTTCCCAGATGTATTTCTGTCGTCGCTATAACAACAAAAACTAAAAAACAGAATAAAATAAATATTTAATTCAATTTAATATCACATAAAACAAACGTGTCTTTTTTGCAGTTTTTATAGTTAATGGTACGGAACCCTTCGTGCGCGAGTGCGAGTCGCACTTGGGCGGTTTTTATGTATGTTCCCCGATTACTCGAAGACCCCTGGACCGATTTGAAAAATTCTTTTTTTTTGTTGGAAATACTATACTTTTCTGGTGGTCCCATATAAATTTTATCAAAATGGGTATTTCGGTTTTTATAACAAAATAAGTGGAAAAATATGTCATCCATGTAATCGAATTGCGTATTTTGAAGTCGATTTTTCAGTTTTTTAAACTATAATTATTTCAACAATAACATGACTTGTATTTTTACGTTAAACCGTGTCGTACAGTATCAATATAAACAAGGTTGCTTCTGCATCTTGCTAACCACTCGACACAGTGAAACTGTTAAATATAACTGGACAAGTAGGTAAACAAAATAAATTGAAGTGGCTCTATTTGTGTGTAGACTGCTTCACCGGAACCTGTTCATTAGTGAAACATTTCGATGTGAATAACGGTACGATACAGGAAGGTAAAAATAAAAACTTAAGACGAATTTAAATGACGACGGCATTATAAAGGTCCGTCGTACTACTACGGATCTCTAATATAGTACCAACTAAGATTAGTAGGCTCACGAACAAACTTTCAAATAATTGGAACTGATTAAAACTCCTGAAACGAAACTGATACAAAATTATGGGACCACCTGCGAGTATTTAAATAAAATAATTATAGTTAAAAAAAACTGAAAAAAATCGACTTCAAATACGCAATTTGTTTGCTTGGACGACATTTTTTCAATAATTATGTTATAAAAACCAAAGTACTAAACCGATTTTGATAAAATTTATATGAGACCACCTCTGAGGTATTAATAATTATTACCTACCAAACAAAATAAGAATCATCAAAAACAATGCATAATTGGCGAAGTAATAGCTGAACAAGATATAAAAAAACATGCAGTCGAATTCAGAACCTCCTTCTTTTTGGAAGTCGGTTAAAAATAATTATAAATAAACTTTTCATAGCCAGGGAAATATGAAAATTGGGAAACACACAAAATGCAACCGAATTAGGATACTTCTTATCATTGAGAAAGCCTTTCTAACGCTTCGTTACACCAGCAGTCGCGTTTGAGATGTAGTTACTATTCCAAGCTAGTTGCATTTACCAGTATCCAAGAGTACAAGTGACAACTTGTACTCGTACTCCAATGAAAACCTTTATCTAGTAAATAACTGAATTTTACAATAGAAGTGATAGATACATAGTTTACTTACTTACCCTGTTATTTTTAGGGTTCCGTACATCAAACGGAAAAAAACGGAACCCTTATAGGATCACTTTGTTGTCTGTCTGTCTATCCGTCTGTCCGTCCGTCCGGGTGTCAAGACCTTTATCTCGGGAATGCGTGAAGGTATCGAGATCGAGAGTTGAAATTAAAACCATGTACGCAGATCCATAGTATCTTGCTGCAGAAAGTTTCTAAAAAAATAAAGTTTCTAAGTTTTCGTAAAAAAAAGTTACAGCCGAATATATCGTACAAAAAGCACATTTCGACACTCACAAGGGAATCAAAACCTATGGGGTACTACCCGTGGTATGTGGAGTATCATATGAAAGAGCTTAATTAGCATAAGCTAAAACAGGTTTTTAAATATTTTTACGATGTATATTTTTCGGTTTATGAAGGAAAATATAAAAAAAATATATGATTACCCCCTTTTATCTACTAGCTTGTACGGAACCCTCGGTGGGCGAGTCCGACTCGCACTTGTCCGGTTTTTTTATCGAACACCTTTCTGAAATGTTGCACGCAATGTCTTAAAATCAAGTGACCTGTGGTCAAATACTTACTCTGTCAATTGTTTATATGCTAACCATAAAAACTCACGCTATAAAAAGAAGATCTTTATCATATAACCAACATTTAACATAATTGTAGAAATGTAGAACAAAATCTTACATCACATAAGCACAGTCCAAAGAAGCATGACTTGCTCCATAGCACAGACGGTAAAAACTACACCGACTGTGCCATTACTTACGCTCTTATTCTTAATCTCTTCCACTAAACCGTTTGATATTTCAATAACCACGACAACTATTCGCCAAGAATGTTGAGCAAGCACAAGGTTTTTTTATCAATAACAATAACTCTACTTTTTCTACTCCATTTTGTAATTTCAATAACATTCCGACCAAAAAATGCTATGCAGCTAAGCTTCGTACATTTCGCCGATTAAAAAAAACCATGTTGCAACCATTAGTTGCGTTTGCCGCGCGCTCTGTCGAATTGGCGAAGGAAAAATAGGAAAAAATTGCGTTACCGCTAGTTGACATAGTGCTTTATTGAACAAGAATTCCGTTGGAAGTCGCGGCTAACGCGGCTGTTGCCTTATACGGGGGGACGAGGAAGGCTGGCGGAGGAATCCTGGGATTTATGGCGTGACTGTATGATAGCTCCTTGTTGAGAAAGGGCTTGTAAGAAAATAGGAAGACATGCTTTGCGTTTAATAGGAATTCCTTGCCGTTTTGTAATGTTAATGGTGACAGTTTGCTGTTAAGAAGAGATGGAATCTTTTTGTTGTATATTTATATAATTATAAGGCATGTATCCAATGTATGGTGATTTTTAGAGTTTGGGCACCGTGCTACCGTTTATTCGGACATCTGGAAAAGTTACGTAAGTGCGATAAATAAGTATGAGTATAATAGTGGGTAGGACGCGATGAAATCTAATAATAATTAATGTACTTCAATATGCAATTTCAAGTATTTGGATGACATATTATTTCCAATTATTTTGTTTTTAAAACCAAACTTCTGCACCGATTATGAATTTCTATGGGACCAATCTGAAAATGTTTTTTTTTTTAAATATAAAATAGGTGAAGCAAAAAGGCAGACGGCTCGCCTGATGGTAAACGATAACCGTCGCCTATGGACAACTGCAACATCACTGACATTACTGTTGCTTTGCTAACCCGGAAAGGTGCTTGTAGATATCCTTTTTAAAACCCCTTTGTATATATGTATGTGTATATTTTTTCAAATAAATAATTATCATAATTACGAATTGGTTTATAAATGAGGGAGTTATGAGGTAACAATTATTTTCTCGCACACCATACTGACCAATTCAGACAGAGTAGGTTATAATACCGATGATAATAACCTGGGGAATTTTTTATCGTCTTATCTTGATACATAAAATAAGTGGTCAGGACCGTGTCGAGACACGTTTATACAGGGTTCCATAACTAATGCTGTAATTTAAAAAATCTATTTAGCGAGTACTTTTTGCTTAGACTACTGTGCGAAAAGGTCAATGACCTCGGTGCTATCATCATTAAATCATTAGATTTAAGTGTTTTATATATTTATCACTATATTTCTGTGACTGTGACATACGGACGAACAGACAGACGGACATGGCAACATTATAAAAGTTCCTCGTAGTTATTACGGAACCCTAAAAAAAATTACAGACAAATAATTCCTCTACAACTTTTCTAATTCTAAATGAAGACTGATTACTGCGTTAGAGAGCTGTCAATCACAATCCAAATACATCCTAATTCAGCAATATTATGTTATTACAAGTCTGGTGTAACAGGACTAGGTATTATGCATACGTGATGAACAACAATCGCGTGTATACCCCGAGCGTGACCAACAAATAATTTAACTATTTAGAAAGCAAAAGTTCAAATTAAAACTACAGAGGCGTTATAACCACTTCGCTTCTCGTTCCGTCTGTTTAATGACAGCATCCGACGATATAAAATATAGCGATATCTGGCAGTTATGGCGTTCACAAAAAGCTGTAGTTACTATATACTTAAATGGCAACCTCTCACTGTCCGTAACTGTAACACTTGTAATCCAGTATAGCTTTATCGTCGCAACTGTTACACAGACTAGCTTTATCATCCGCTCGTATATTTCTATAAACGGCCTGCACTTTAATTTTTTTATTTGAGTTTATGTAGAAAATATACTTTTAAAACGTTTTAGCTGTTGCGGTTTAGCGGTACTTATCAGTCAGATGTAGTTCGATCATTTGCGATAAAAAGTAGAAATTCAGGTAAACGGAGTTCTGCGAACCCGTTTTCGCAAAATATCGCAAAAATCTAAACGGCTGAAGCGGAGATATACGGTTTTGTTTGACTAGTTAGGTATGTGGATTTCTAATTCTGATTAAACTTAGTTGTAGTACGAATGGCTCGCGTATCATTCACTTTTATACTAAACATGTTTAGTAAAAAGGTGAATGTTGCATGTTTATTTATCATTAGTGTAATTCGTAGACTTATGCGGTACTAATTTGATTAATAAATAAATAATCAATAATAAATGAAGAGCCAACAGAGAACGAGAAAACGTCAATATTCGGAGCACGAGAACGTGGGAATCCAACATCCAGGTATTAATAATGGCGATGAGAAATCGGAATAGATTAACAATTATACAATAGTCGGTTCATTCTCCGCCGCAAATTAAAGCTCGCGGTTACATTGACACCCGCGACGGCGGCGGTCTCGGGGACCGTGACCGCACGCTCTTGTTTGCACTGCGGTTTAAATGACTGCAAACGGACGAAAGTTGCAACCTAGATTTGAGCACGTATGTATCGGTTGCGGACAATTTCCCTGCGCTGTCGCGGGTCAAGCTCGATTATATATGTCAGTGTGTTGGTGCGCGAATTGAATGCCAACACGTTCCGAGCGTCCACGGCTTAAGCATGCACCGCACGGAGCGAAATTCGCGTGCGAAGGCTCGTGCCACTCATCCACTACGACTGCTAATCGGTTTTACTTACCCACGAATATAAAACTGTAGGTCAAGAGCGAGAAAAAGTAAAACACTTTCCAGTAACGCATTAAACATTCGAGAAGCATGGTAGAGTGCAGATATGGAGTCGTAACGGTCGCCGGAGAAAAGCGGCGATAACAATTCTACGAAAAATATTAAAAATGTTGGTTCTATATTTTATAACAGGATGGGCTACACACGCCGCGGTCGGGCGAGCGTATCACAGTGGAAATCAGACGAACGTGCGAGACTAACAAATACGTACCGCCTCATTTACATCGTGACGCCACTATCTCGGACCCGGGAATGGAGGATTTCACGGAAAGCCTTTCTTCGCATAGTTCACGGTACGAATTCACGTCATTCGATTGATCTTATCCCGTCCCTATCTGATTTGCGGTACGCGATTCGCGATTAGTTTCTGCATCGAAGCGTCGGGGATGCGTGTAGAAAATCGACGAAGCAGAATAATTTGCAGCTTTGCATACGCCGATTGGACGCTTCCAATTGCTTCCTGTCTCACACGTTTACGTAATATCTAACGTAATGATTTGCATTACAAATACGTGGAAGGCGAGATTTTCTTGTAAAGGTTGCAACATATAATTTGCTTGGGGTTGAACGACCAGACCAACTGATTTGTAATTCTGTCAGGCACGACTGTATTCTTGATCGATAACAATATGGAAGAGAAAACTGTATATCGCTGTCAACAGACTAATGGAGCCCTTCTAAGGTTCTATTTGTTTTAGAATGGGGTCGGACGCCCACAGCGACGGTAACGATCGTGAGATCCAAATGGTATGAATCTTGACATAAAATAATAAGCCACAAATCGGGCATCTATTGCTCGCGGGCATCTTAAGATCGTGTGTATGCATTTTATTACTGTCCATAATGATCAGTTGGCAATGGTTTGTCATCAAGAGCTATTAATCAAAACTGGTGCTTAGCTACGCAGATGATACTGAAAATGCAATTACCACTATACTTCCTCCATTTATCAAATGACAAGGTAAATACCTCTCCAAGGATGCGAGTCAGTCTATGTAAATGCACCATTGATGGGCAATAAGAGCCTAAAGTGCCGTAGAAAATTGTACAAAACGATATCGATCATGAGATGTATCATTTCCAACTTATTACAGGTAACACGAAAAATGTAGAGTTGCCTATTGGTGTTTTTATGATCTTGTGAAGATCCGTAATTAACCCCTGGTTCAAATCAGAACAAGCTAAAATTATTCGTGCATCATTGGAATCTAAACAAAAGAGAGAAAGTTTAACAATTTATCCATCATAATCCATTACAAAGTTTACCACCTATTTTACGACTAAAATAAAAATTATTATAGAACCTGAATGCGATAATATAGCTGAAAAATATACGTCATATAGAAGAAAGCAGACAGACACAGATGACAACCAAATTGGCCGATTCTGAATAGAGACAATTCGTTCTCTTGATCTACAAATACGTACAAAACATAAGAACTTTTGTATTTTGTCCAATAAGCGTCGCCGTCGCCGCGAAGTGTCACAAGGAAATATTTTAACTAGCTTTCGAACGGGGTTAAAATTTGGGATGTTATACTAATTGGGACAAACTTATCCCAATTAGTATAACATGATGTAACTTTTTAACGACGAAAGAGTTTCATACAAAAGGCAACGTAATCGGTGAAAGCAATAGAATCTGAAGGCCTCATCATCCGGTCTGATAACCTTAGCGGCTATTGTGAACGAGCGACTTCTTGCCTAACAACAATAAGGGAGAGTGGAGAGCATCTCTCGGCCTTTTCATTTTCCAAAATGAGTTGCCGGTTGACGGCGACCTCGGTCGCAGATGGTTATTAGGCGTCGGATAGTGGCATTATAATGCATCGATGTGCCCGCCACAATGGAGGCTTTCTCGCGGCCTTTGAGCTGTCAATAAAGATATTCTTCAAACCCAGTAATGACCGTGCCCGTAATTATCGACTTCGGATATTGTGATATTTAAATTAGTGAAAGGTCAGGAATTCTCACCAATTGTGATTTCAGATTGTTCTTGTTGGGATCCGTTTATAGCTACCGGAACGCTGGTTAATCTGTTTGGCACACATTTGAACCGTTCAAATGTGAAATCTCGCGACGCCTACTGTGGCCCATGATGGATATTTAGCGAGCCCTTATAGGGTCTATCAACAAGTACGGATGGAAGCAGTTAGCCAGAAGTGGCCCTTGCCCTTTATGTTGCGTCAACATGAGGGCTATAAAATTCAATGATCTCTGTTTCTTGACACCATAACAGAATATGAGTTAGCAATTTAAGTTTACAAGTTAGGTTAATTATACAGGTATATGTGGATAATATTGCAATATCATACTCGACAAGTCGACACGATAATGTGGCACATAGATATTCTACTTTATTGTAATTGATAATATCGAGAAATACTGAGATTTTCAGCAACGCTTTACTCAAATATTGAACAATTTAACTTTAACCTTATTTAACAATTGGACAAAGGTAAATATCGCCAACCCTTCTAATGTAAACTGACGTTGCGGTCTATGATGGATCCCGCTTAACCAGATGGTCTGCGATTCACTTATACTCCTAAAGTATATCAACGTGCAAAGATCCGCTCAGGTTACGTATTACGCGTAATAAAATATTTATTAGGTACATGTGAGTTGTTTATTTAACACACGATACATATCGAATAGTTTGTTCATACTCTTTTTGAATATAATTGGTAAAAATACTTTTGTATGGCAATTGAACCACCTTAATGCGGGGACAAAAGATTTTTTTTGTTTCGTAGCACCATATATACAGTTACTACAAGTACTTTCATATGTCAACTTTCCTCAATAAAATGATTGTTAATAAACATTGAAAATATATATAAAACCCATCAAAACTACGTAAGCAAAATATAAATAGTTCATGGAACTACCAAGGAGGTGTGAATTCACACAATAATATAGTTTCCTGACCGCAGTCATAAATTTTAGAGCCATGTCGAATAACTCTTCGAATCCCAATACAATGCCACATTGTATAAAGACGACGCTTCAAGGGAAATAGCCTTAGGTCCAGCACTTAGAGATCTAAATAATAAGCTAGCTAGAGTATAAATAGTAGAAATAATTTTATAGGTTAGGTATCCTACACTATAGCCCCAAACTACTAACTAGGACCAATCTAAGACCAGTCACTTCATAGTGGTTATGTAGTCTTAGATGATAAGCACAACTAGTCTGGAATTAGAATTAGCTCTCAAAGCTGCCGGTACACCGTGATTACGAGTTCATTCATATGGCGACCAATGTAAGCTTATATTTGAAAAATAAAAGCTCTTAGTGATCAAAAGTCCGCCATTACTGTTTACATTACAAGTGACGTGCCAAAACAATGACTTCGTAAATCTCCTATCTTTCTTCTGCAATTTAAAATATAAACATAAGTATAATTTTCGTGACAAGTAATTCCCGACCGCACATGGCTTGAGCACTCGAAGCGTTCTTGTGAAAACACCATAGCGAAATGCAGTTTACGCTCGTCGGGTATGTGTCGAGTGGAAGATGCCTTCCCGTTACTCAGAAATTCTATCGAGACCGCACAATGGGCCCTTCGAATCAACATCGATAGATAATTTGGGGCTATAGTGTATGAAGTTGCGGTTCTCAAACTTTGAGCGCGGCCGATTGGCGGCATTGAAACTTTCAAGGTCTAATAGCGCAGCTTGAAAGTTTCATATTTTGAAATTAATATGGAAACGTATTTAAAAATTTAGTGGAAGAATTTTTTTGTTCTCTTTATATACTTACTTACATGATATACAAATGAAAGACGGGTATAGTATAAAGGTGGACGCCCACCAGATCGGCGCGGTGTACATCATGATCGTGATCGTACCAACACAGACAAGAAAAATACAGTTTGTATAAATTAATATGAGACAACGCCAACTAGACCGCTTCGGTACCGTTCAAGACCGTAGCTGCCATGCACGGTCCGGCAACGAATTAATGCCGATACGTTGTCGATGCGTTCTAATGAGTGGAGTAGCGCCGTTCCGTGTCTGACACGTTCATAACATGTTATTCATGTTATGAACGTAAGTCTGACTTATGTATTTCACGTTAGGGTACGTAGCAGTCTTAGATTTACCACAATATTTTGAAGCGGTTTACAGAACACATACGGACAGAGAATCAGACAAACATGGATAATTTGTAAGGCTTCCTCGTAGTACTGATGGTTTAGTAGGTAAGTAGGTAAATAGGTCGCAGTACGACGGTTTACATAAACAATATGAACATCCGAATTTTTCTTGCGGAACAAAACATTTAAGAGCCTGTGTACCCGAAGGGCCGTAAAGGCGTGAAAATGCGTTCAAACTAACAGCCATCAGACCGGAAACACGTCGGGGACAGTTTAATTGAAAATTGAGAAAAAAACCACTAAATGAACGAATAGAATTAACCGCGGCCCATTTGATATTGTGAGGGGACAAAATGAAGAGTGGCGCGAAAGAGAATTGGGTACCGTTATTTTGTAAGGCAGTACCTTATTCGATTACTTTTTTAACCAACTGCGTAAGAGATGAAGGGTAATGTTTTTCAAGTGTATGTATATTTGTACGTCCATAAATACATAGGCACCCAGTAACCACACGTCCGTGTCTATGTTACTTTCTACAGTTCAAACGGCTTGACTGATTTTAATATGCGAGGTGTCCTTGGATTCGTCTACACTTAACTAGGCTGTCTAGGTGTCATATGCTATTTATTTTTTTAAATAGTAAAAATACATCTCAAGAGACTCTCGCTTGATGGGTGGGTCAAAGATCGGATACAGAAGGCAGTCTTTCTAGACACGGCACACATTCTCAGTAAGTTACTAAGTCGGAATCCCCTACCTTCATCAGCTTACGTTTAGACAAATTCGTAAAGAGACGAGCCGATTGCTAATCTCATTACCATTTTCGCCATTACCGTTGTTATTTTTAAATATCACGCTGTTTCAACAGTCACCTGGAACTTAGGACTTCAACGGTTCAAACAGTTATATGAAACGCACTACGCTCGTAAACTTTCAAGATATTAATGTCAAATGCACGGAAATTTCCTTGAAAGCTTTGCTCTACAATTCGAAACACAGTAATGCTGCATTGGTGTTTGGCGGTTAAATAACTGAATAAATACTTTCTTCTCAAGCGAGTTCCGCAAAAGAGTACGACTCTTCGATTTCGATTCGATTTTACGATTCATATTTTTGATTCTTAAGGAAAACGAAAACGGACCTGCTTTTTAAATTGAGGCAAAAGAGTGAAAGTTTTAAACAAACTTGAATTTACCCGATTGCTGAAAAAGAGTAATGTTGTGCTTGTGCAATGCTTGTGCGTATATTTCACTCCTTGGCACGTTCTATAGCCTAAAACGTTTGACGGATTTCAATACGGATTACAATTGCACGGCCTTAGGACTTTGGTTCCTTTGCAGTTGGCTACATTTTTTAAATCCCTGGAGCAGCTAATTGGCGAGGCCCTTGAGTGAATATTTGGGTATTTTATTTTCCTTTTAATGATAAACTCGTAATGATGTATCTCAACATTCTACGACAACATACAATCAGAACATGATTTTCTACTGAAAAACAAGAGACGTGTTTTGCGAAATGACTGCGACAGGCTTAATTATTTTTTGCTACCCTTGTTATTTTAGGCATCGTGATTGGTGGTCTAACTGGTAGAAATATGTTGATAATTACACTCGGGAAGTAAAGACAATCTAACTACACCTCGAATATCAAAATTGGTCAAGCCGTTTAGGCTGTAGAAGGTAATACAGGCACTTATTTTTCACGGTCATTCAATAAATTACTATTATTATTAAAGATATATTTACCGTGGTTCGCGTTAATTTTGAGCTCCGGATATTTCGGCGCAGCTACTTGCACCATGTTCACGGGCGACTGAAGAATGCGGGTGGATTATAAGCAGCTCTTTCTTTATCTTTTACTGCGAAGAGAGTTATCACTGGCACTTAACCGTATCATCCACTCGCATTCATCAGTCGCCCATGAACATGGCGTATGTAACTGCGCCGAAATATCGGGAGCTCAAAATTAACGTGAACCACGGTAAATATTCCGTTTATAATAATGGTAATACAAACATTACAGAATATAAATGGTTCACTTACATAAATACAAACTTATATACGCGAAAAACATTACCCCCTTTTCCGCAGTCAGGTAAAAATAAAGCCAAACATTACGACTAATTTAAAACGTCATTTGCCTTTGTTTATCGGTTAATCAAAAAACAATCCCCTTAAGTAGCTTTGCAAAGGAGGAACATACACTCAACAGACACATTTTTGCGTTTATGATCATTAATAATTAAAATATAATTAATAAATAAATCTTAGTTTAAAGAGGCCAACCTCTTACTTACTATCACGTCAATTTAATATACCAATCAATAAAATTTTATACCAATCAGTAAAACAATTTTCCTCAAGTACCAGCAAAATAGTTTTCTCTAAGTATACAAATAAATTTGCTGCTTTATTATAATACGTATAAAATCTTGAGTTCCGTAAGGCCAAAGGCCGGAGAGTGTCGACATGTCCAATACAGCTAGCTATCCTATATTTCGTCCCGTGCAAGTAAATCCTCTCCAGTATCACGTAAATTTATGAGGTCTAGGTCCAACGTTTAGAGCAGTGGTTCTAAACCCGTGGTTCGCGAACCAATAGTGGACACTGGGAGCATCCGAAATCATAACCAAATTTTTAAATTATAAGGTTATTATAAGTTACGATTTAAGTTTTTTGAATTATTATGTTTAAAAAATACGTATTTCGTATACTAGCACGACATATTTTTTTCCAGTTATTTTGTTCTAAAAACCACACAACAGGGCCAATTTTGAGGACTTTTTATGGGGACAATTTGAAAGTATATCATTACAATAAAAATAATCGGTTAGTAAAATGACGGAGTTATGAGGTAACAAACACAGAAACAAATATACAACAGAATTCATAAACTTCTCCTTTTTTGAAGTCGGTTAGAAATGGCATTTCATAGGATTGTGTAGTAACTTATGATTTTCGCTCTCGCTAGGTTTCAGTCATCAATTTTTGTTTTCATAAAAATCTTTTCTACTTCTTATCGTGCTCGCCAAGGTCGCCTTCGATTAAAATTAGCTTGACATAGTTTGAAGTATCAGCAATATATGTATTAAGTTCAGGAAAACAATTTTCCGTTTAAGATTAAACCAACTTCCCCCATTTCATAGATTCGTTTGGAACATTTGGACGACATCATATTTTTGTCAATATTTCCCTCATCAAAGACAGGTTAAGATCCACTGGAAAAGAGGCATATATCAGAAATAGCGGAAGTATCGGACGAAACGCTGGAACCATCCGCTTAGACATCGGATAATTTTAATGTCACTACGGCAATTAAAATACGCACCAACGACAGCCGGTATGTTCTCAAACCATTTTCATAACGGTGATCTTTTAATGGGGCGGTCTCAATGTTTTACTATTAAGTTCAAGCTGTGCATTAAATTTGAATTCGTTAGTGGAAATATTTCATTCGAACCGTCATGGTTTCCTACATTTGCTTAACTACAAATTTGAATGTAGAAAACGTTATTATTCAATTTTTATTATGATATAGGTTTTTGAAGTGAAAACTTCTATAGCGGCGTTGTGCATTTTTGGGATGGGTAAAAAATGTTAAACTCGCGTCAGATCGTCCGATCGCAAGACGGACAGTCAGAAACCTATTCTAACGTTCTGCATTTAAAATTCATTATTGTATGTACATGTACAATTCAGCCGTTGTACGTTGCATGTATGTTGTACAGCCGTTACAAAGTAATGACTGAACATGTTTGTTGCTCGTTCGCAACTTCGCACTGAGCAACGTACATGTCGTCGGACGGCGCGCACGGCAGGCGAGAAAACAATTACTGTATTATATACGAAAAATGTGATCATGTGCAGTGCAGATTCTTATTGTTTTATAATTTTATCTGAGTGCAATGTGAGATAACGAAATAATCAAGTGAATTTTGTGCGTTTCTTGTTCCTACTACGTCCTACGTTACCTAATTGAGTAAATAAAGTCAACTATATGGTAATTATTGCATACGTATGCATTCACCAAATCCCAGCGTTATTTTTTCTAATTCGTTGTATGCGTTTGACCGCCAATTCGTCTGACATTAAGCTTCCGTTGCGGTTATTGAACCATTGCAAGGTACTTCAAATTCCATGTAAACAAAAACATTTAGGTAAAATACATAATATAGCACGATAGAAACTGTTTCATTTTGAGCGAAATTCCCAAAAGATATGCATAGACATGCACTAGCGTCACACCAGCTAGGAGAAGTTGCTAAGGCAAATAGCGTTTGCAAGCCGAATAGCATTTTCAGTTCCGATATGGTCCCGATGGCGTGAGAATGGCCCCAGGTCAGAGCCATGCTAATTCGACGATCACGATCTATGAGATATATCACTGCTTATGCACGCAGCGCTGATAATACTACAACGTACATATCTTTAAATACGGGGTCTAAGCTATTATGAGGTTAAAATCTATATTAACTACTATTATAAAAAAGACAGTAATTCTGTCTATCTGCTTGTTTGTTACGTTTTCACGGCTAAACGGCTGAACCGGAGCCTGATTCCTATGAAATTTGATTAAAAACATATTTCAAACATCGAAAAAATATTTTTTCAGTATAGAAAGGTTATCATTAAATAATATAAAAACTGCTGATTGTAAAGTGAATTTACGGAAGTGTGAGCAACGGAACGCGGAGTTTTCATTTATCATGTAGTATACTGTGACTCAATAATATACTGTGTATGCTATGTGTATGTACGTATTGGGACAGAATGCGCTCGGGCAAATTTCGTAATTTTTTTTCTTTCTTTTGACGCTGGGTAAGTATGTACTACTGTAACCAATTAGTATTAGTTATATGTAGTTGGGTATATAGTTTTCCTACTATTACCAGGTCGTGGAAAACAGATAGTTAGACCTTCCGCACACGGAACTACTTGAATGAGACTCCAGTTTCATACGCATACAGAACTGAGATGTATTTCATACTTTTTAGGGTCCGGTTTACGGTTTACGGTACACCGTAAAAGGAAAAAATGGAACCCTTATAGGATCACTTTGTTGTCCGTCTGTCTGTCTGTCTCTCAGTCTGTCAAGACCTGTATCTCGGGAACGCGTTAAGGTATCGAGTTGAAATTAAAACCATATACGCAGATCCATAGTCTCTTGCTGCAGAAAGAAAAATCAAATTTCTCAGTTTTCGTAAAAAAGTTACAGCCGAATATGTCGTAAAAAACTCACATTTCGACACTCACAAGGAAATCAAAAACTATGGAGAACTTCCCATTGACCTAGAAGTATGAAATTTGGCAAGAAGCATTGTGTTAGAGTACACATACCTATAGGAAACAATCCGAAACTGGCTTTAAATGGCTTTAACCGTATCAAGTGGGGTATTATATGAAAGAGCTTAATTAGCACAAGCTAAAACAGGTTTTTAAATATTTTTGCGATGTATATTTTTCGATTTATGAAGGAAAAAATTAAAAAAATATATAAATTCCCCCTTTTATCTACTAGTTTGTACGGCACCCTCGGTGGGCGAGTCTGACTCGCTCTTGTCCGGTTTTATTATTATTTCGACCCACCGCACCGTGTGCGAACGACAACGAAATTGTATGGCGGCGATTTAAGAGCGACGCGTAGGATATGCTAATCAAACTAGAGTCGCCTTACGTGCAGTCCCGTGTGCGGAAGCCAGTCTAAATTACACACGCGACTAATGTACGTGCGTACCATTCGCAGTGTCAGCTATTCTTAGAATTCTAATGTACGTTCACGCCTTTTTCACGTCGGGGTAAGTAGAGATTATACCTTTCCGTTTGCACATCCTGACATACGTCATTCTTTAAACGACGCAAAAAAAAAAAAACACGAAACCGCGTGTTGACTGCACTCTCACGTAATGTTAGTGGTTAAAGTGAATTCTATTTTCTACACAACAAATTGTTTAGAGTATTATCATCATCACCATCATCTCAGCCATAAGAAGTCCACTGTTGGACATAGGCCTCCCCCATGGATTTCCAAAAAGACCGATTGGAAGCGGCTTGCATCCAGCGTCTTCCCGCCACTTGTATGAGGTCGTCTGTCCATCTCGTGGCTGGTCTTCCTACGCTGCGCTTGCCGGTACGTGGTCTCCACTCGAGAACCTTTCGGCCCCATCGGCCATCAGTTCTACGTGCTATGTGCCCTGCCCACTGCCACTTCAACTTGCTAATCCGCTGTGCTATATCGGTGACTTTTGTACGTCTACGTATATCTTCATTTCTGATTCGATCTCGTAGAGAGACTCCGAGCATAGCCCTCTCCATAGCTCGTTGCGTGACCTTGAGCTTCCTTATAAGGCCTTCCTTATAAGGGCTTCCTTATATATAGAGTATTATAGTTCTATCAAGTTACGTCGATACAAGTTTTTGTCCAAAATGGACTTCACTTGGTGGTTATAGAATACGTTTGACCAGTAGCTCGCCTGATGGAAAGCAATACTGTGGTCGAAGATGAAACACGTAGACCGTGAAGGTATTAATTCATTCTAGACTTACCAGAAGGGTTATAGTTTTTTGGAAACAAAGACGGCGATAAGGCTTTCTATTTCCAAGCGGTTCGCATTAGGAAGGTGGAAGCAAAATGCTTAGTGAGGTTAGGTTTTCTTTGCCCCGCTTGCTGTATAGCTTGACAGCTTTGAGAGTTGCGTCTATAATCCTCTTTATAGAGCGTAGTTCCGTATTGCAGATGTAATCTAGTAACGATACAGCACTACATCACTTGTGATATTTTAGCAATGTGTCATATAAATACGAATCCACCAACACAAGAATAAACTAGTTGTCATTGAGGTTTCAAAATTTTCACACGTAGGAAATTGGCCAGTAAGGTTTACGAGGAGAAAACGCAGTAAAAGCACACAAGTAAAAGGTGGTAAAGTTAAATTCAAACGTCTCGCGTATTAATTAACTTTGAGTCAGTTATGAATGAAATAAAGATTGTGGAAACGTAATCGCTTTTTGGTACTTAAAAGTGACAAACTTATGAAAGGCCAGAATAAGTGAACGACATGTTAGTTCATAGTTCATACTTAAGTCAAAGTAATACATAAACATAGTATAGTAGGTACAGAAAACCCACTTTTCAAAGATATTTAATTCAATAGCAACTTTTGGCACATTACTTATATATTATTCATATTCATATTTATTTATTAGCATTCCACAAGTTTCAATTAGGTGGTAGGAAATTATTTTAACAATTAAATTATATTAAATTTAAATTATATTTAATTAAATTATAATTATAATTAAATTATTTAAATTAATTATATTACATTACACATATTTCGACAATTCGGAGTACAAATCTTCTCTCCCCTCACCTCCCTGACGCTCGGTACAATTTTGAGATCAGTCATCTTCGTCTTTGTACCATTTAGCCCATATAAATTCCTATACAGCCCGTGTCAGTGCCGGTTTGTCCAGCTACCAGTGCTTTCGCCATCGTTAGGTACTTCATTAGTATCATTAGCATTAGCATAAATATCATTCAACCACATACTTGGCATCAGCGTAATCATACCATTTAAAATAGTAAAGCAATGCTTCCGTCACATCTCATGCCGCGTTTGACTTAAAACACCGGTGTAAGAATCACGGTCCATTTAACGCGAGACACTGAGATATGCGCCTATTTTTAAATATTTTATTAATACAGTGACTAGAGAAGATAAGATTTACTCAGACGAAACTGCACCTGCAAAGTTCAATAAATGATGTGACACACAAGGTGCCCTTAAATTATTCTTCACTGTTGATAAGTTATACATACATATAAATTTTATATACTCATACGTCGCTTGGTTTCATGCAATCGAATTCGTAGCCTGTAAGTATTCTATAAACTGGCCTAAAAATTATAAATATTTTAGTTATACATTCCTAAAACAATTTTCCTTTGCACTCACAATGCAACTCGAACAAACATGACCGTAGAAACGACCGCACTAACCATTTTAATTTGATGAAGAAACGAGCGTGATTATGTGGGGATTATTTATGACGATATAGCTTCGTGAACCTACTTCTGAAATCTTTTGTAAGCATAAACTATGATAACATGTTATCAAGAGCATTCTACCATACAAAAAGTAAAGTCTATAAATATAGTTATAAAAAAAAACAAATTTCGTCTTACGAGCTATTTTCATCGTGTGATTGTTACTCCTGATATGATGTTGAGTGTACGTTTCCGCGGTGCCACCCAACTATTTGTTGAAATAAGCATTTTTTTTTTCATGAGATCACTTATTTGACACGGGGATTCGTAAATAAAAAAGAAACAAGAATTGTTTTATTATTAGAAATGGACTGTAGGAGGTAATATAAAATGGTACATACATATTTACATGGATACGTACATACACACATACCTACATACACCGGAAAACATTACCTGACCATCCATTGTGGGTAAAAAAAGTACTTATACGCCTGAACTCTACACAACAAGCAAATCAGCAAACCTAATGAAGCGACATTGCACCGCACCCACATCGCACGACGTCGACCGCACGGCCCGCAGTTCAAATCCGATACGGGGTTAAATAGACCCTAGGGCACGCGGGCCATCGTCTGGAACTGGAATTAATTTGGCGAAGAGACTGCAACTATGGTAACTATGTCATGAGGTTATAGTGATCCGAGACCCGCCGTGTTCCGTTACGCGAGGTTCACGCGGCACCGTGAAATTGCACAAACCAATCATTGAAACTGACGACTTTTCATTCCCGACCTCCGATGGAAATGACCATTGAAACTGTCTGATCTTCGGGCGCAGACGTGCTCGTTAGATAATTGGGAGGAAATTGTATGTCAGATTTTAGGCTACCCGACGGTATTGGTAATTTGATGACCCTAGTCACTTTACAGCCGAATTTGTAATTTAATAGTTATTTGAATACAATACATATGATGTGATGTATGTACTCCATACACTTGCTCGACATATTAATCATCATCTACGGGTCCTTCTACCATGGATTTTCAAAAAACACCGGTAGGAAGTGGCTTGGACCCTTCCATGCCCACCCTTGCTACCTGTCTGTCGACTTGCGTTTGTCTACCTTGCGGCTGGTTATCCTACGCTGCATGCGTCAGTGCGTGGTCTCAATTCTAGAACTTTTCTGCCCCATCGTGTATCCTGAGTTCTGCTATGTGCCCTGTCACTCCAACTTGTAAATCCGTTGTGTTAAATCGGTGATGATATAAGTACTATCTACTACTACTACTACTACTTCTGCTTTCTACTTCTACTTTTAAGGGGTGTACAATAAAGAGTTCATCTATCTATCTACTATCGATAGAATGGAAAAAATCGAAGTAAACTCGCCAAACACCTAGAAAATGTTTTACGTGTAATACGAATCGTAAAATAAATACATACTAAAGTCACCGTGCCCATCAAAATCTAAAAAAATCTTTCCTGGGCAGGAAGTGTTTTCGACCTGGGTTCATCTACGTCAAGTCGAGACAAAGTCACGGGCGCTCGCCTCGTGTGACGGGAACAAGTGGCCACTATACAACA
Source organism: Lycia hirtaria (assembly GCA_947563715.1). Classification (NCBI taxonomy): domain Eukaryota; kingdom Metazoa; phylum Arthropoda; class Insecta; order Lepidoptera; family Geometridae; genus Lycia; species Lycia hirtaria. Next base: position 39,532,437 of record OX387377.1, on the reverse strand, counting down.
GGCTAGAGCGCCTCGAGTGGTATAAGGAACTTGACCATATTTGGAGCACGGACGTGGAATGCTTGCAAATGTCATGTTGGTTGGTCTTTGAAAAGATGTAATTGGATGAATCTTACCAGTATCAGAATATACACATCGGTTTGAGCGACGAAACCATAAAAAAGTATTTGTAATGTGAAAATAAAATTCTACTGCTGCTAATGACTCATTAAAATGATGACTCTCAGGTAGCTTTTTATTACACTATAAAGTTTATTTACTGATAGTCTACTTATACCTATAATAAGTGGATATAATATACAACCTAGAATAAAATGAACCCCTGAACAGCTCATCTAAAGTTCTAAAACTAAAGTGTTTGACGATAATTTTATACGTCAGGATGCAACGGCAAACAGGTGAGTTAGGGTGTATGTTCACGACGGAAATCCAGTAGAGGATATTACAGGACGCCTCTATAAAGAACCCTCTTCCTCGAGACGATTTGCGGTTTATGCCACAGGCAGGAGACACTAAATGCCTCATTTCCACATCGGATTTGAACAAACCGCACAAGTTGAACAAGTCACTTGGTCGCAACAGAACGGTACTACTTATAAATGTAACCAGAATCCAATTTAATGCAATAATCTAACAAATTAAAAAAATATCTTATAAGCGGTCTTTAGAGTGGAATGCTTCAAAAATTAATTAAGTACATACCATAGAAAAATTTACAGATGAGTCACCGTCACCGACATAGGAAAGCGGATTAAATTTGAACTGGCAGTGGGCAGGGCACATAGCACGCAGAACTGATAGCGTATGAGACTGAAAGTGAGAAAGTGACCACATAAACACACAGCGAGGAAGACCAGCCACTAGGCAGACAGATGACCTTATGCAGTCGTAGATGACAGATGCTTTCAGATGCTTTCAGATGCATGCAGACGTAGATGACAGATGACAGTTTTTGTTTGTAGTACGATCCAATTGTAGTAATAATTATAGGTAAGCTTCATTAGTTAATAGTTCTATTACATGATTTACAATGATGAAAGAGGAAGCTTTCGAGTGCATCAGAACGAATAATCAGTGACGGCAGTGAAAGATGAATAACAGTTCCGTAAGTAATTAAAGCAGTTGCATTGCATACATAAGAGCTAAACGTAGCGTTATAAACGCAGTTAGCGTTATCTACTCGACACGGAACAAGTGGGGCTTTCGACCGTCAACTATCACGGAAGAAGAAAAACTGACGTTTCCGAGTTTAACTATCGCACGGCATATCTGTCTCAATGGAGCAGCTCGGTCGCCTCCAACAATACAACTCGGTGAGATGCATGACAAAAAGGTTATAGACACAATAACACGGCGTTTCCCGACCTTGCATTTCACCTCGGATCTGGGCTATGGTCGTGCCAGATGATCCCACTTCGTTGGAACGTTTCAATTGCATCTCCGATTGTAATACCGTTCCGAGTACCGCTCCGCCGAAAGACGTAACCATTGTCACAAAAGAAATTGAAAAAAGTTGACTTTATCATAGATTTAAACAAGGTCAACGGACACCCTTTATAAGACGGCTTTTTATGTTACAGTCGTTTTTTATCCGTTCGTTTGCTTTACGCTCATAGAACTATTATTATGAACCGATGATACAATATTTTATAGATGATTCAAGACATATTATGTTTATTTAAACTGTATTCAGTAATTTTAGGACTTACTTACTTACTTAATTTTTATACTTATATACTTACAGTATATAAGTATAAAAATGGGAGTTTTGGCGGGAACGTCTTAGTAACGTGTTGTTGCTTTGTTTTATTTTCCTAAACTTATGTTATTTTGAACATTAATGCTATAAAAATGGTGGTGTTTTATTCATTAAGTGTTCGATAAAGTGCGTGAGTGTAGGCAAGTGAAATAAAGCAGTAAAACATGTGATTTTACGTTGTCGGCAAAACTCCATAGAAGCTTCTAGTAAAGTCGCCACCAGTTTACTGAAGCAGGACTCGACTTATAAATTGACTGTATACGTGACTTAGATTGTGATTAGAACATTTACAACTTGTTTTATTCAAGAAACTTGAAAAAATCCTAATACTTGACACTGGCAAATGCTTTAATGCGGGTCCAATACAAAAAGAAGAAGAAGTATAAAAATTACAGTAGTACTATCACTATTAACAATTATAAGTACAAACATGTAACAGTTAGTAATTATAACATGTTGTGTATACATTTAAGGAATATAGTTTAGGTTAAAATTATGAATTGTACATTGTAAAGACTGTATTCTGTTTCGTGTAGGTACCAATAAACTAAATAAATAAAGTAAAACACAATATTTCATTGAACACAAGATCCTACTATACATACACTTTATAACTTATTGCCAACTCAAATATCATTAGATTTCGTTTCAGAGGCATTTGCCCATTATCCGCATATTAAATTGCTCAAACGCACAATCTAGATAATATGGTAGAACAAAAAGGAAAGATTACCGCAAACATGTATTATGGACATCATTTGAATAATTACGAGTGTAACACACCACACATCACAATGTGTAATATGAATATTTAATAATCCGTGGGAAAATAAAAATTGTAATAGCGAATAGACACTAAATATAAGAGCAAACTATTTTGCTGTTTTACATTACAAGGTCAACGTTTCAAATCAAACGCAACACATTCTTATATCCAAGAACTTATAGCTAGAAAACAAATGGGAAAGTAATATGAAATATTGATTACAAACAAGAAATGGATAGCTTTCCCTTAGAAGAAAACCTGAAGCCTAAACCTGGGGTTAGACGGCGGATGTTGCGTCGCATGTAGACCGTATCGACAAGAGCAACCGACAAAACGACAAGCGTCACGCCCAACCGAACCACGCAAAGATAAAAAATTACAAGAAACTGCAAACCTAAGTATAAAATTAGCTAAATCGCTAATCGTTTCCGATAATATGCAAATATATAATATACGAGCAAATAAAGAAATGAAACAAGTGAAGTTAGCGCGGTAACTTCACGTGTTGAGAGATTTTTTACTAATGACAGTAATAAACCTCCACATAATTGAAACAAATCGGTTATTAAGGCACGAGAAAACGAATGTAGATGTAATATTTTGACTATTTAATTGAGCCAGTCACATTCGCGGGTAAGACGCGAGCGACGGCTTCTGCACTTGTTTGAATAGTGAAAACGGAACAAAAACTGACCCAGATGCGTAAACAGGTGATTTCGATGTAGCGTCCATGCCAAGTGAACCATAAAAGTTTTTACAAATAATTTTGTATCTGGGTAAACTGAAGCATGCCTAATTTCTGTTTACATTTAAACGCATTATTGGAATTTTAAAACAACGTGACAACCGTTTAGTGTCGACATAGCGGGTTAATCCGAAACCGATATGATCACTTTCGGTAGTAATTATTGATCCGGAAGAAAGTAAATGGTTTTATCTGATCGATTGGCAATCGGATAGTAATGAAGTGAATCAGAGTTTCGTTGTGAATGATGAGAAAACAATGCGGAGAAACGTTTATCAAGAACGTGCCAACTTATATTAGAAATGGTCACGGACTTGCTGCTTCTATATTATAGAATATGGCATTATCTTATTGTGCTGATTTAACCTTGCTGATTTATGGCTAAATTACTGTTGCGAATAGACAGAAGAATCAACAATTACTATTTGCCTATTTCTTTTGTTTCTGTAATAGTCGTATACGCCTGTGACCGGAAATCACAAATTATGTATCATAATATTGACTTCCTTTATTCTGATTTGTGTTTAATCCAACTTTCGTTTACATTGCTTCATTATTTTAAACAGTTTTTACATCAAAATTCCTGAACTTTTTTACTTTACTCTCACGATATAAATTAATGCATATCAATAAATACAATTTAATCTTAAAGCATCTAAAATATAAATCTTTATGCAGATACTCCATATAAAGACTTTATAGTTAATTGAAACAAAATCTTTCATCAATGTTTTAATTCTCACAGCCGACTTCGCGTCTTAATGAGCGAAGCACACTAATGATTACAACACACGATAATATCTTTATGAGTGTGTACTGAAATAAATAAATAACAGCTTTCAAACGGCTTTAAGCTAGAAGTACCTAGCTTCTTTGTAACATTTTTGTAATTATCTACATTAACCGCTGGTTAACTATCATCAAACAATTTGTGTGTAAGTACATACAATATACATAGTTTTCATATGGGTCCATTCATTTATTACGTAAGACGATTTAGAGGGGGTCGACCATGTCTTATTTTTTTCTTACAAGGGGGTTGGGATCCCAGTCTTGATAGTTCTTACGTAAGATCACAAAAATTCCCAAAGTTAAAATTATACTTTGTAAAAGAGCGGGCAACCACGCCCAAACGTGTATTAATTTTTCCTTTAGATTCTTACGTAATAAATATTATACAGAGGGGGATGCGGCCTAAAATAGTCTTACGTAATAAAAAAATGAATGGCCCCTATGCATAAGACAAATGCAGGAGAGTGCAGCGCTTGCACAGCGCTGTTCCAATGACCTGCTATGAACTGAAGCCTACTTACGAACAAGAAACTGGCGATTAACTGGCAAATATGATGTATGGCACGTAGAAAATTGCGGAGACTACTCGAGACGATCCTTCGACTACGATGACATGCCGTTTTGTAATTGAAACCGAAATAACTTTAGTTGATAACAGGGTTTTACGAGATACGAAATTGATTTTATGTATGTCAGAACAGATATTTAATTTGAATGTTATTCTTCTTAGAATATCGATCGAGAGAGCTTTGATACTTTCAGCTGCTATGATATGATATGATATGATATTCTTTATTCATAATTATAATAAATTACATGTCAGTTAATCAGAATTAAAATTAGCATTACAAGTGCACAATTAATGTCATAAAATAATAAATATTAACAATAATGTCGACACTCCTTCATAATATCACATGGTATTAATGTAATATGTCAACAGAAAAATATCAAATTGTAAAAATAAAATCATAGTAAATATTCGAAAATAAATTAAAAATGTCAATGTAAATATAATTTTAAATGTCATAATATAGATGCAAAATCCAATATAGGCCTGTCCTACAATAGAAATAAAATAATACAAACAAATAATTAAATAGAGAGGTAGTTATTCTACGTTCGGAATGAGCTCCTCGACGGTATATGGCGCCATGTTAGTCAAAAATGCTTTTAATTTATTTTTTTAAACTACTACAGACTTAGCATCACGAATGTGCTTGGGTAGCGCATTATACACCTGTGCGCCAAATATCCGTGTGCATTTTTTAGATTTTTTTAGATTTCCTAAGACTATATGTAAGTAAATATAACTATTAGTGATACAGTTACTATAGCAACTTCCTTTGTCGGTCTAGTTTACGAGTTAGCATAGTAGCAGAAAGAAACTAAGATTTGAAATAATCAACAATAAATAAGATAAAGAAAGTTAAGAAAAAAGTGTTTGCAATACCACAGAAGCCGCAATGATTGGAGTTACAATGCGAAAAATCAAAGCAACAGGGATGCTCTACTTTCTACGCGATGACATATTTACTTAATCATTTTTCTAATAAAAAACCGACTTCAAACGCAACTTACTAAATCTTTCACGAATTCAAACTTTTTAAAAACTCCTCTTTTCACTCTTTTTTAGGGTTCCGTACCCTAAGGGTAAAAACAGGACCCTATTACTGAGACTTCGCTGTCTGTCCGTCCGTCCGTCTGTCACCAGGCTGTATCTCATGAACCGTGATAGTTAGAGAGTTGAAAGTTTCACAGATGATGTATTTCGGTTGCCGCTATAACAACAAATACTAAAAAACAGATTAAAATTATTATTTAAGGGGGCTCCCATACAACAAACGTGATTTTTTTTACGTTTTTATAGATAATGGTACGGAACCCTTCTTGCGGGAGTCCGACTCGCACTTGGCCGGTTTTATTTTTTTTGTCAAGAATGAGATTTGTCATTGAATGTCAAATGCTTCGTCTTCTAAGATTAGAATATGTGCAGATGTTTATACGATAATCCTTAACATTTGACACTTTTCCAAAAAAAAACGTGTAGGTGGAACTCTGCGATTCTATAATCAGATGCACTTCACTCATGAATACAATGAAAATATTCACATTTTCAGAGATTATTCAAAAAGTATTAAATAATTGTTTATAAAATAATTATGGGACCAACTTGGGAGCTTTCTCTATAAACCAATTCAAGAAACACAAAAATTTGTCCACGAATGACGGGGTAATTTGTATACATAAATATATATATATATATATACGCTACGAATTGATAACCTCCTCCTTTTTTGAAGTCGGTTAATAAATAGGTGAAATCACTGTGTGATGATTGTTTTGTTTAATATAGAAACGTATTATACATAAACAAGTATTGAAGATTCAATACGGACGGACAAATTAAACGAACGGAAGCCATTTAATTTAGTAACTAGCGTTAATGCAGCGTCAAATTGGTAAAAGTGCCAATCGCATATCTACTGATACTTCACTGTCGTTACATAAATGATTGATGTCAATTAATTAACAACGGACAAGAAGTAAACCAACATTGAAACTTCTGTACACCAAAGTTTAACAAGAAAAGCTATTATCGTGTTAACTGTGGATATACATTATGGCAATTCTAATTTATTAATAGTTATGATAAAAATACACTTGTACTTAACGTGGAATCAATAGACGACTATGAATTTCGTTTCAAAGCTTTCTCATCGCAAGTGTGAATCGTTGGCGGAATAAATTGATTAAGTTTTTCCGATTTGTTTACAAAAAATAAATAAATATTGATAAAGACGACTTTTACTACGAGACAACGTAAATTAACATACTATAGATAAAGGTTTTCAAATAGCTTATATAGGTTAGATGTGGAATTTCAATAGCGATTGAGAGGCCCGATTTATTGTTTGTTTTGGATATAGGTGCAGACTGAATTTTTTAAACGTCACCATCGTTATGGTGATTTTAGATTGCCTAAAGCCTCTAAAGTCAGGTCTTGCAACTAGTTTTTGGCAAGCATACTTTTTTATTTATTCTCACAGTTCTGAATTAACGAGCATAAATGTATGACAAGATCATGTCAGTATGGCACGTCAAAGCACTAACAATCCAGGTGAACAATCCCAAGAATTTATTAGAGATATTTATCGGCGATGATCTTATATTTTAATTTTTTTATAGAGTACCTTGTATAGAAATACAAGTGCGGAGCGCGAATAATACAGAAACAAAAGCAATAAAAACCTTTCACTTCGATCTTATCTGCATTTTGAATTGCTCAGAATGTGTTTTGCTTCCGAAAGGTATGAGAGGTGAGAAGTTATGATAGGTCAACGATCATCAAGTTCAATTGTATGCAGATATAACTATGGAACATTAGGTCAGTAGAATAACGCTTTATAGAATTTGACTGATGGGCTTCAGAGATCTCAAATGAATTAACGTGATAATGATAAACACCAGAAAGAAAGAGCAAAGGTTGTCAAAGTGAATTTAAATAAGGGCGGACAAAATGAAGCTATACTAGAGTATGATGTAGAAAAACGAGTGCGAGGGTTCAGTGCAAGGGATCTTAACTATCTACGACGGGTTCCCATAAGCTCCTGTAATGATGAAAGTGCGGTTCACAATGAGCACTCACTTGACAGATATAATATAGCTCCAAGGAAATCCTATTCCGCATTCACTGATAGTTCGTAAACGAATCTGAAACAATTGTCACGATTCTGATTTCACCTAACTTGGGAAATATGGACAGTTAACGGTGTATTAAAGTGCCAATTTTGTATAACGTGACAATTCCTAAAATGGTTAAGCACGATTGTTTTAGTAAGTATCATTTTAGATATGCGATTAGCTTTCTATTCGCAATTTTCACTGTCATTAAATAAGTAAACGTTTAGATGAAATATTGAAAGATAAAAAAATGGTATATCAAAACTATTTAGTTACAAGCAATCTATTAAGTTATATTTTAAATAGTGCATAGCAATAGTTTTATTTGTCTTTTTTTTTTTTTATTCTACGATAGGCTTGCGCTTGACCGTCAACTCACCTGGTGTTAAGCGACAGTTACGGTCTACGATGGAGCGCGCTTGCTTAGAAGAAACCTATTCACTCGCGATTGAAATTCAATTGAATTCATCTACATATTGAATTAGCGTACCATTTTTAAGAGAGACGATTAAGGTGATTTAGATGCTGATGCTAATCTTGTACATATATTTTATTAGCACCATTGTTCTGTTTACAAGATTGAATTAAAGCACTTTGTTACTATACGTGAGTGAAAACTACATATTTAAGGCAAAAGAAAGTTCAGGTCATTAGGCGGTAAGCGATTATTCGTGTATGTTAAATTAAACAGTAAATTAAACTTTAACATTTTGTAAGTTTAGATGATTTGAAAACTCATTAGCTGTGAGTAATTTTCGAGTAGGCGCCTCTTCACAAAAAGGTAGACTATAAAGTCGTTCAAATCAAAGAGAGCGATCAATTAGGCATCATTATAAAGCAATTTGTCAGGTGGTTCTTGAAGAAAGTTTAGTTGGTAACATCGCGTGTTTAGTAGCCGAAAATGTGTCTAACTTGGAACAGATGTAATCAAATTATCTTATATCAATCAGATGTTATCTTTATTAATATAGGATAATTTGAAAGATTTTTCGAATCACGAATAGTGGTTAGATACTAGTGATTTCGAGAAATATATTTTTTTTATAAATTAATAGCGGAATTGAAACAGGTACTTCTTTTTATAGAGGTATGATTGCACTATGCTACAAGAATAACGTTCAAATACACAATAAGGTTATTATACATAATGGATAAGAATGGACAAAGACGATCGGTAATGGTAAGATATTGCCTAGTTGCATTCTGCACAGAATCTATGATCAGATTATATCCTCTTTGGAAAGGTATTAACTGCAAGAGAAACATTAGTTAAAGGTTAATTTAGTGAGATGGAGAAATAACACGTTAAAACACATTGATCTACGAATTAAACCATTATTTGACGATTCTGTAATAAAATCATCTAGAACCGACTGGAACGCGATCAACTTGAACGTTGTCCAGTCCAACTGTCTATTACGTTGTTTTGTTCTACTATAGACATGCCAATTTTATAGCTTTATAGAAATTGTTATTATATCTTCTATTATTTTCATTTCCATTTAGTATTTATGTGAATCAATTACTTCTTCATTTTACATTATACCATCAGGCGGTAATATATATTTAAAAAATATTTGGAAATTGAGTTTGTTGTAAAAGTGGATAACAAAACTACCTTCTTCTACTCTAGCTCGTTTGATTTTATTAATATACTAGTCGTATTCCGCGTTTTTACCTTTGCACTTAAAATCCTTTCTTAGTGGATATCTACACTTCACAAGGAAGTTTCTAAACTGTGTCTCAAGGAAAAGCGGTTTAAGCTGTACGTTGTCTATGATTTAGTCAGTCACTTAGGACAAGCTTTATACGTATAGATTCGTACCTTCTACATAATTATCCCTTTTCCCCCATCAATAATAATTATTGATGGGGGAAGAGGGTTAGATATGTAGAAGGTAATTAGTGTTTTATTAATTATTAATTAACACTTCAAAACTACGACTTCATCTGCAGCTAATGGCAAGCACTAGAACTTTAAATCCTTTAAACGCAAATTGGTAATGAGAAAGGCATTCAGTGCTAATGTTCTCATTGTGGCAAACATTTCACATCCTACTATTTCAGCTCCAGTTTTCCCAGCGTACGTAACAAATACCGTTAATTAGTTGAATAGTCGCATAAAAGTTGAACAACCGTCATTGAATACATTACGAATCGGTAATATAATCCTTAGATCTTGCTATAAGATTAAATTATGCGTGAGACAGATACTTATTGAAAGAATATCAGATTAAAATTTTAAAGTTTATAATTTCTTCCATTAAATACTATCTGATTTCGATTTTTTTATTAGGCTTCTGTTTTTTCTTTTTACAAATTTTTTACATTTAACTTTTTTTATTTGAAAGAAGGCTTGTTCTTGTCCGCTAACTCGTCTGATTTAAGGTGGTACGATATCCGTAGATAAGTATTTTTACCAAATATGCTCGAAAAAATTTAAAGATTAGTATAAATGACCATATTAAAACTATACAGTTTTACTATAAAGTCATTTTGGTTACTTTTAATATCGGTCTTAGTTGGCGGCAAATCATATTTGTTTAAGAAAACAAGACATTACTGAAAACAAAAAAAAACTGTCGCCTGTCAAGCAATACACTTTAACTGATTTGACATTTTGAGCTAGGCCTGCTTAGTGCTTCATGTCATGTCATCATCATCATCATCATGTCTAGCCATATTGTCAGATGCTGAAAAGACTGCCTACGATTGATTCTTATTAAAGATAAAAACAAGAGCCCAACTTCGTGCTATAGAAACAAAACGTAGCTTTCTCCAACTGACTTCTCCAATTACGCTTAAGACCCACGACCAAGAATCCATAATATTATTATTCCATGGCTAAAAAAATAATATAAGTATTAATTTTCGTGAAGAAAAAAATGTGACGGTGTTCTGAGATTTCTTTATAAAACAATACCTATGACACTCTACTACACATATGTATTATCTACGAATCTATTGACCTCGTACATACATATCGATTGTATTTCTTTTAAATAACATTTGTATTTCTTATAAAAGCCAATACTGGCATTATGCTGAATTGGGATCGCCTTGACAAGAATGATACTTATTATCCACAGTTTGATAGTATTTTAAATTATTTTTACCTCGAAGGTATTACCTACCAAAAATAAAAAAACATCAAAAACAATTCACAATCGGTGGAGTAATCGCTGAACAAACTTAAAAAAACATAGTCGAATTGAGAACCTCCTTCTTTTTGGAAGTTGGTTAAAAACTATTATCCATCTTGTAGTCGGTTAAGAAAAATGTTAAAGCGAGCCCCACGTACGGGCGTCCGGCACCTGTGCGCTTACTTTCGGTTTCGGCACAAGCGCTCATTGTAATGCTACCTTTGTTGTCACGACGTGCCTCACTCACAACATGGCTTTATCGAGAGCATAATAAGACAAAGGCGAGATTTCACGGACGCAACCACGAGAAAGATTGATGATCGGTCTACTGAAAGCTATTCATCTACATGTTTAAATCTAAGAATTAAAATCTTATAGTCTTATAAAAATAACTAGATCTTTAAGAGGCCTTTGATATGCGAATGTTTCAAACATCTGACGAAGCTTAGCTATTGTTGCCATAGTACATAATGATTGCCAAGAATCTTCTATAATACTATACTATTATAGGGTATATGACATAATTGTAAAGTAGCATGTTCGACTGTATTGTTCAGTTCGGCGAGTGTAGCCAAAAATTATACGACCTTATTCTCTCTCCATCTTCCACTACAAGACAAGCAAAAAGTTAGTATAATACCAACAATTTGACGTCTTTACCGAAACCTACACATAACGATTAACACATTTTTGATTTGCACTGCACAGAAGTTGTACTGCTTGCCGCCTTCTCTATTTTCTTATTTTTATTAGGCTTGCTTGCCTGTCAAGTCTGTCAACTCACCTGAGATTAATCAAAGTTGGGGTCCACGATATTTCGTAGAAAGTAATTACAATCCCGGATTTTTTTTAAATAGCGAGTTGGTTTCTTCTAAATCGTCCAAAAATGTAGAAACTTCAACACAAACTAGTGATTTTACTTAGAAGGTTGCTTCTTCATCGAAATAAATGTCGCACTCGTACCAAATGAGAAATAAGACGAAAAATCAAATAACAAACGTTTGAGATAGTGCACCAATTTTTAATTTCCTTTTTTGTGACGTGACCAACGTTTGTCGCGTAGTTTTTCCCAGAGTTCTTGCCGGAGATGAAGGCAGATTTTATTTAAATGTGGTACAAATACCGGTGCGTCACGTAAACGTTTAGGCATCTAGGTTAAATCACCAAACCGATGGAAATGATAAAACTTATAGGAGCAACTACACGTTTCGAATACGTGCCGCCAGCCATTCGAAGGGACAGAAGGGAAAGCAAACATTCCCTTTTCATAGTGCTAAGAACTTTCTTTGAAACTATGCTATTTAGTACTTGTATAATCAACATTTTCTACAACGCTGGCAATGGGAGAAACAGACAAGTTCCTAATCAAGGCAAACCATAAATTATACAATTAAGATGTAACATTTATCTTGGCATTATCGCAAAATTGTAAGGTAGCACAAATGAAATTTTCTACAAAAGTAGTAATAAAAAGTGCATTATATGAGGCATAATTGTCAGGTGCTGTATTTTCATTCGGATATTCCCACACAAAAGTGACGCATTTTATCAAAAGTATGAGAGCGTCAGGCCAAAGACTAGCTTCCTAAGTTATAATAATTAATTCTATCACAATAGCATTTTTTTTTTAAATCCTATATTTTACAAGAGTTTCGTCATCTATCAGTATATTTTTTATATTTAAAAGGGCCTCTCTTTGTTGGCTTCAACTCTACTGGACCACTAAAGTACTGGACGTGACTGATAGACTATCAAAATGAAAATATTATATTAAGGTGGAGCTTAACGCGCGCAGCTATCTCTCTCGCCCATCACAACATTTTTAAACACATAGAATCATTGGTATAATAGAAAATTGAGAAATGAATTTGTTCATTTAGATAGGAGAAATATATTTTTTTTAAGTTTTTATGCAAGATAGATCTACGATTGACCACCAACTTACGTTTTATTCAGATATCACTTATACTGGCGACGGAGTAGTGAAAAAACATTTCCCTACTCCTCAGTCAATTTAAAAGATATAAAAGAAAAACTTTTTTTAAATATTTCTCCTATCTAAATAAACAAATTCATTTCTCACTCCTTTAACATCACTTACCAATGATTTTATATATTTAATAAAACCGGCCAAGTGCGAGTCAGACTCGCGCACGAAGGGTTCCGAACCATTATCTATAAAAACGGCAAAAAATCACGTTTGTTGTATGGGAGTCCCCCTTATATATTAATTTTATTTTAATTTAATTATTTATTTTTGAAGTGAATAATATAACATCATATTCTGTGAATATTTCAAGCGTCTACCTGTTGCCGTATCGAGCAAAAACGAGCAAAAAATCACGTTTATTATATGGGAGCCCCTTTAAATATTTATTTTATTCTGTTTTTTTGTATTTGTTGTTATAGCGGCAACAGAAATACATCATCTGTGAAAATTTCAACTGTCTAACTATCACGGTTCATGAGATACAGCCTGGTGACAGACGGACGGACGGACGGACAGACAGCGAAGTCTTAGTAATAGGGTCCCGTTTTTCCCTTTGGGTACGGAACCCTAAAAATGATGCGCAAGAGAGATGGCTGCGCGCGTTGAGCCCGTTCTAATTAAGTAAGCCCAATAAAGAGAATTGATACACTTAATAGAAGTAATAGAGAACAGACATATAAATCAGGGCAAAGAACCATTATCGCTTTACGCACGTCGTCAAGAGATATAACAATGTACGAGTATTCTGGTACGCAAAGAGCAAAAACACGACAACGAGATGTTCCCACCGATAAAAGCGTAATATTGTGCCGATACACATAGCAACACTTAATTACATAATATAACAAGTAAGTATTGAGTTCAATGCTTTTTAAAACCCTAAAACCAAAAGTTTAAAGTTAAAGTTTGATATTATGTGTATATTAGCATATCAGTTTGTGTTACATCTCCGTAGATTTAGTTTTTTTTAAGCGACTTCCAAAATGGAGAAAGTTCTCAATTCTACTGTAGCTATTTTGTGTATGTTTGTTATACTTTGCCAATTATGAATTGATTTTTAACCCACTTCGAAAAAGGAGGAGGTTATCAATTCGCACCGTATATTTTTTTTTTATGTATGAACACGAATTACTCCGTATTAAAAGTTTACAATCGTGAGGGATTAATTGAGATTGAAAAGTAAAACCTACTTACTCCTCATCCAATGTGTATAAAAGGAGAAAATAGAGTTACTTCAACGCTTGAGCGCCTTGTTTAATTATTATCCTTACTTATATTACAAATAAACGAAATAACGTACTTTGAAGTCGGTTGTTTCAGTTTTTTAAACTATAAAATTATGATCATTCTTTTTTGTTTGGTAGGTCCTATTCCCTTAGCGGTAGTCCCATATACATTTTATCAAAATCGGTTTACAGAACCGATTTGGATTTTTGGTTTTTAACACAAAACAACTGGAAAATTATGTCGTCCAAGTAAACGAAATTGCGTATTTCTAAGTCAACCGACTTTAACTTTTGTTTCAGTTTTTTTAACTATAATTATTTTATGTTTGAATCTGAGCGTAGCGAAAATTTTCATGTCTGTGGTTTGAATGATGATTTGCTTGAGAGCGTTCTTAACTAAGAGCGTCAGTTTTTAAGTTTAAAAATCACAGTTATTTTATTTTTTTAGAATTTCACTGCGTTATTTTGGACATTGAATTTGTTCAAGAGAGTTCATTATATTTTTATCAGCATTGAATAGCTTTAGGAGTTAGGTGTTCCAAACTCTGGAGAACGCTCTTTATGATTTTTCTAATATTGATGTAGGTATCGCTATGATGTTAGATGATCGCTTTATTATGAGCATCGCTAAGATGTGGAACAAACTTGCTGAGTGAGTTTTCACTAATTGATGATATGAAATCATTAATTGATCTCGGTGTCTTTAAACCGCGAGTGAATCGGTTTCTTTTAGGCAAGCGCGCTGCATTTTAGGTGATTGTAGGTGACTTAGCGTCCCCTATGTTAAGCTATCTACAATCACCGGTATATAGCGGTCCGGTCAAGCGTAAGGCTATTTAGGAATAAAAAAAAGTTTTTTTTCCGTATTGGTACCTTATAGTGAAACATAAGAAAGTAAACATTGATTGGATTCCGCAGGTGGCAAAAAAGAAAGCAAAGGTCAATATGAGTCACGCAAGTGAGACATAAGATGTAAGTTATTCAGTATTTCGATACGCAAAAAATAAAAACAAAAGAATACATAAACATGATCCGGAAGCATCAAGGGAAAATAATGATACGACAGCTTACAAAGTAAGCGATGGAGACGACAACAACAAAGATAGGCTGCATAGCTCGCTAATGATGGCTGTGGGACTGCGGCAACTATCAATTTCGTTAAAATAAATATGTTTTCAGCTTGCGGAAGCTACCGCCATGTTATTTGAGTAGCAACATTATCCAGCCACAATCACTGCCTGAGAAAGCGCAATTTTCTCATCTGTTATAGCCCATACAGACTCACGCCGAGAAAGCCCAAGAACCCCCGAGAAGCGTGAATGTGAGAGGTTTCTCTACGTCTCGTTCTCGGGCTCGCCTGTTCTCCGATCGGTGTTGGTATTTTTTCCCGCTTCAAAGGGTGTCTCGGGCGAGAAAAGAGAAGACTCACATTCTTGTTCGGTTTCAGTGCGATCTAGGAAGCGAAATCAAGTATACGTACGTGTTTATCCGTTTATAGTAGGTATATCTGTTACCATCGTCTGGGTCTTATTTTTTATTTGCTTTTTGTTTAGTTTTAACAAAGTTATAATAGGCTATTGCACAAATTAGTATTGTACAATAACACGTCCATAGCGGGTGGGAGCGAGAACATAGTGAGTGTGGACAGTTTATTAAGTCTCGATAGAAGTCTCGGCGAGACTTCTTGCCGAGACTTCTCGGCGTAAGTCTGTACGGGGCTTTATTAAGTTTAAGCGCGAGCCGGGAATTGTGAGGATGCCGCGCTCGTGGGCTATGAAAACGATTGAAATAATAAATCACGGTAATGATAGAGATGCGATAAGATTTATGATGAGCCTGTTTATAATTGCGTTCACACTACATAAACATACGGCAGAACGCGAAGTTCAAAAGTTGTTTCATCAGATTTACAGCAGGTACTGCAAATAATGAATGAATTGACTACTTGATTGTTTTCCTACAAAAAATAATAGGTTATTGTTTTACATTATGACAAGTACCTACAACTAATTAAAAAACAGACAGCAAAATACGTCCTATGGGATCCTATCCTACGTGAACCATCCTCGGCCACACTGTCGCTTGCCATCAGGCGAGTTGGTGGTCAAACGTAAATTTATTTACTATAAAACAAATCTTCATAAATTACGTTAGAAAAAAACTTTAAACTACAAAACCAAATAATATCTCAGATAACTTTTACCTTATTCCTTATTCGAAAATACTATTTTTATCCCATGCACTGTATTAAATATCACCTATTTATTCAAATAGAATCAAATTAACAGAGATGAACAGTTATTCAAATAAACATTTGAAGATGAATGGCGTTGCAAGTTGTTTATTTGTATAGATAATCATTTGTCACGAGTGAAACCGGTACCGAAAGCACGTTAGATTTGATGAGCCTCTTAATCATAAAGATGATTATCTTAATAGAGTGATGTTAACGCGTTATATGATACCTGCTTTTCGGTTTATAGTGTTGATATTTGAGCTCACGATGGTGATAATACTAACAACATTTTAACCCATTGACTGCCAACCGTCTAAGAGGAAACACCACGCGGGAGCCAACATTTTTTTTTAAAATAGGAATTTGAATAGTGCCGTCACCGCTCCGAGGCGGGACCGGCCTCCCGCGCCTTCCTCATCACCCCGTTCCGGCGCGAGGTTGGCACTCAAAGTGTTAACCACGCCGTAGACCTTTCATAAAATATTTTTGACCGATCGAACGAAGCGAGTAATGCAAAAAATGTTTGTACGATTTCAAATGTTTTGTGTAAATTTAAAAATGATGGTTATGGGTTTGTAATTTATTAAAGTACAACTGACTCAATTTCATTACTTCAGATAAAATGTTCTCCATTTTAGCTGCCTATCACCACAGAAGACTTTAATAGTATCTACTAAGTACTATCACACAAATATTACAAAATACACCTAGAAGGTAGGTCTTTTAGTTATTTTGAGATCGCCTATTCTCGTACAAATATATCCATCAGGCCAGCAGCGCTCCCATGATAAAAAAATAATTATCAAGAAGTTCTCATAAACCCCAGCCCAGTTCTGAGACAAAGTTCTCTGAAAAACCACCAAGCCTCACGGTCCTCTTGCCTAGAATGCAAAAGGGACTGATTAGTGCGTTGATTCGATAACGAATTTAAGATACTTGCCTTTCACCACTGATTCCACTCCCGCACTCGTATCAGAGTAGGTACTATAATAAAAGTTATGTGCTTCGGCAACCTTCCAGTGACAATCCAGAAACGATTAGTGATAATCTACGTATGCAAGCTCTTCTAATTGCTTGAAATGAAGATTGAAGGTGCGATCACATTTAGATCTCTTAAATGAGTGATGAGACGCGGATGTAAATGCATTATAAGTAACAAACATGCAAATTGCCGAGCATCACTTTGCCATTACATAATGCGTTGAACCATAAAGTTCGTGTTAAGCATGAAATTGTACAAATCTCGTCCGGTTAGTCTCCCGCTACTGGCTTTAATATCTAACTCACCGCAGAGGGCAATATAAGACAGATTACCAGGAAATTGCAGAGATATTAACTGTTTCATTCATTGTAATAAAATCTGATAGCTTACGAGAAATGGTATTAAAATCACTTCTTGCTAGTCTCATGCCCGCTGAAAACATTGTATTAAAACAAACATTAAGCATTGACGATTAAATCAATTAATAACTAGAGGTCTGTAGGAGTCACGATAGAAATTAAATTCGATTTCTTATTACGAAGGATTGGCCTTAGAGAGGCGCGGGTCTCAATCGTGATCAAAGCGTTAAGACAATTTAAAATATTGACAGTGGACTTTCTACAAAAAGCTTTGTGAAAAACAAAGTAATGAAATACAAATAATGTTACGGGTGAAATAAAAAGAAATGAATGTTGATAATAAAACATTTACGCTTAATCACGAATGCACGAACTCATTAGACTAATTAGTTTTTTGGTATAAACTTTTTGCGAACAGTTTTGACTTATCAATTAATAGACGAAAAAAATATGAATTTTTAACACGCTTTTATTAGATCGACCTGTATGTAACTAACTATGTAATGAAATCTATGGTAATTTCAAGGATCGTAGCGTCATCAAAATTGGCAGTTGTATGTAGTTCTGATGATAATACAATAATATGGTACTGTCGAACTGATCTGATGATGGAGCCGGAAGATATAATAATAATAATAACAAATAATAAATATTTGTGGACATTTCACACAACACCATCTAGCCCAAACTAAGCAAAGCTTGTACTATGGAACTAGATGGCTGATAGAATACATATATACTTTTTTTTGTTGTAAATATATACATATGATACATAGAAACACCCAGACACAGAACAAACATCCATGCTCATCACACAAATGTTTGCCCTGGGTGGGGATCGAATCCACGACCTTTCAGTTCAGCAGGTAGACGTAGACACACTACCAACTGAGCCACAAGGCCAGTATGAACTAGAACTTCATGATGGAACATCGTATCATAGCTGTGTTTGGATTTGTTAGAAAAGTCTTGTAATGAACTTTGACCACAATAATTTGTAGTGTTTTTTAGTTTTTTAAATTGTAATTTATTATAAATAATAGAAGGACCCCCTGATAAGCCGGATTTTTTGTTTAAAAAAAAAAGGTGAACATTATTATTTATTAGACACTCGGAGTAAGTTTGATCAAAGTTTCACTTGATGGTAAGTATCTGATTACTTTGCTCTTCAGCTTGTATTTTTTCGGAAAGGCAGACTGCACTGAAGTTCTCTAAAGTTTATTATTATAGGTACCGAATGCCTGGTTATTACTAGTGAGATGAAATAAATTTACTTTCATTTTTGAACCTTGTAGTTCAAGAATGAAGGTAAATTTATTGCATCAAAGCAATCAAAGGGTTGGATTTGTATTATCTATCCGTGATGAGATTTCTATAGAAGCTATTGTCTATTAGCCTTGTGTGAAAACGAGATCCAATACAGAGATCCGCTAGTGCACGAACGAGGAATTTGCTTAAGCCGTGATCGGATCGGAATTGATGGAGAACAAATGTTCAAGCTGAATAAAAGAGATTAATACCTTCGGAAACGAAACCTAGCATTTTGCAAATCACGTGGAAGACAAAAGCTGTAAAACTATAAATATCACAGAAATCGAAGTTGGCACTCGGAAACTTCATGATGCCAGTTGGACGAGGAATACACATAAATACATAGGTTTGCTCAAATACTTTCTAACAATAGGCAGGTATGGAAAATATACGAACCTTTATCTGAGACTCAATGCGAGAAACTTTCGTTTGTTCAGAAAATGCCATCGTGAAAATAAAACTAAACTTAACAAAAAATCTATAAGTAGCGCAAAGTACCCATTCAATGTCGTGAAAATAGTAAACGTGACTTAGTTTTACTCTTTACTGTACGAGTAATTACTTGGCGCCAACAGTTACGCTTCTGTTCCCACTTAACCGATATCTGACACAAAATTCTATCGCTATAAGTAATTAATAGAAGCCTCGCAAAAACTAGTATAGAATATTGTCATTGTCACACGATGAATTGCCTAAGGCATAAGGCACACCGTTAATATGGAATACGAAGAACGACTGAAAGACAATAGGTGTGATAGAGAATAATTTTTACACATCTTGGAATGAGTGGTTACCGTAAGCTCTCTTAAAACGGGATCAGCTTTTTTGGCCAACGCCGCAGCCCCGATACATGCCATGGACAGCTAAACTCTAACGCAAAAAGTAGTACAACTTAAACGAGCCTTGTTGGTGGATAATAGATTTTTTACTTAGATCGTTGTTACTGTACATTGAATAGACTATAAATTAGAACAAACAGTATTTCACAAAACGGTAAGTGTAACAGTCTTCAATGAAAGCCCTAAAGAATCAGAACTGGAATGTGTTTCGAACGTTGTAAAGTAGCAATATCCGCAATGTTTTGCCGTGTCAGAGTCGCAATATACTGTTTCCAATTACGTGTCGGTAAAGTATTCATTAGATCTCCGTATCTTAGTATAATGCATAGGCGTTAGACACGGGAACACGCCCGGATAAGCGTAAAGTACGATACGGGCCTTATCGATATATCGGCAGCGGTACCACGCACGTGCCTTAGCATACTAGTACTTAGATGAAGTGGCCACGATACCAACCGAGTACTGTCGTGCACTTATTACAAGCCTTGGGAACATGGAACAATGAAGACTGCTGAATCTCATTCTGATGCAAATCTAAACCATGCAGCCACTAGTTTTCAATGGCTAGCATTGTTCTGTTTAACGATACAATCCTAGCGAATTTCTCCCGCTTTCGAGACTTTATATGGAAAAGTGAGCATTTATTATGTTGCACATCGTGAATTTATTTGGTGTAACAATATTATTTATGCGCTAGACCATTTGAATTAGACGAGCTAATCTTTCTTTAGTGTGTGCCGCTACGTGAACCGAAGCTAAGGAAAATGTAAGTGCGTTTAGCAAGATCGTTACTCAAGGGGTATATTTCGAGCGGTCTACGTGGGAACGTCTTGCTTTAAGATTTAAAAGCGATAAGTTCAATTTATCTTATTAGAGGTCGGTTTATCGTAAGGCGGTGTCTCCAGTTGGCAACGTGGGCCGGTTCTATCGTGCAAGTTCTCAGTTGCTCTGTTGTTAGGGACGCATTCGCTTCACTTATCTTCACTTCCTACGCTTTGAATTGCATATTATTGAATACTAGACCAGATATTTGCAGCTTAATAGATTCGACTCTCAGTAACTTTGTCGGATTAACTTATATTTGATGCTACAGTTTAGCTGGTGCAATTACTCCTTTCTCGATGATCGCTTTCATTTTACTGATGATACTTTACGTGGTATCGCATTCATTCGTTTGTTTTTTTTTTATATATTATATTTTTTTACTAATGAAACTATTTTTTTCCTCAGTTTTAGGGTTCCGCGGTTTTCATCTCACACAATAAAATGAACAAATAATATTAAAGAAAACCCGACATCAAAATAGAGAATTATTCTTCTATTTATTTTCTTGACTGAGACAAATTCAATGACACATCATATTATTAAGGTGAAATTTATCAAATTATTTATTAATGGCAAAGGGCATATGTTCGAAAAACATTAAGCCTCCCCTCGCCAATAGAGTAAAATTTAAATAATGATAATTCTGTATGTAGGGCCCCTTACGCACTAGCGGTTTGCCGCCTAGGCGGTTAGTTTGAGCGGCCAGCCGCCTGACGCGGTTGGTAAAGCGGCTGACCGCTACGGCGGCCAACCGCGATTAAAACCGCGTTAAGCGGTTGGACCGAAGGACTCGAAGGCGTGTTGGGTCCATTAACGAAATGGACACCGTTGAGGTAGCTTGTGTTATCTAGTTTTACTACAGATAATAATAATAAATACCAAGACTTCCTTTTCCTCTGTTGGCATCTCCTTTTTTCCAAAAATTTCTACTAATTATTCCCATTGTTTTCGTTTTAAAACTCTGTTCTTATATACTGCTCCTTCACAATTCCAAATAGCTTCTCGTTGTTGAATTTTAACAACATTGGCGGCTCGCCGCAAACTGAATCGCCAGAGCGTATAAACAAGATGGCGGCTAGCCGAAAACCGGACCGCAGCTCTCCATTCAACCGCCGCGGTTGAAACTTTGTGGCGGTTAAGTGCGTACAATCACCAGCGGTTGCATATTAAATTGGAAAAGCGGCTAGCCGCCTCCGCGGTTGACCGCTAGTGTGTTAGGGCCCTAACTATTGCATTCGAGAGAGATATAATATAACGTCGCGGTCTTGTTAAAGTCAGTTACTCGCTAAAGCGGATTTAAGACGGCGGCGTGAACATAGAACCAGGAACCTGATCAGGCAGCGTCCAACGTACCTCAAGTAAGATTGTGCAGTTTATCTGATTTCCACGACTAGATCGTCACGATTGTGTCGTAGGCAGACTAGCTAAACTCGATTGTGTCGTAGGCAGACTAGCTAACCTTTAATATTTATAAGACTTAAATAAAAATTGAAAACGCACCCTTCATGACATGATTACGTAAGCAAGATATTTTTAAAAGATTACTGTTTCTTCAGATAAATCCACCATTTAGTAAGTACAATTGTATTTTAACTTTCATAGTAAATATTTTCTGAAATTAGAACAAGGAATATTTTTACACAATAAACAAGGCATGCGTTTGACCACAATCTGATATTTGATGGAAAGTGAGTGAGGCATTGATGAGATTGAAGAAATATGACACCTAGGAGGTAGCTATTCCCGTACAACCCCGGGTTGTACTTGATGTGGGAAGAGTGATTCCAGAATTTGTAATTAAAATTACTCTTGTTGAACATTTGTGTTTAGATACTTGATAATCGTAAGACTTCAGAGACAGAGATACAGGAAAGCAAAATGCGCTTAGATGACCATACAATTTATAGAATCTAGAACAACTACCATGATTTAATTCGCCATAAACCATTGTAGATACTAATTATTGTGAATTTACGTTGAATTAGGATGCAATTGATTTGATTACTTAATAAGCACTTTAGTGTCAGGTATAAGATAGGCGCTAAATTGATATTAAACTCAGGAATAACATAAAAAATATCTTTTTCATTATGCGGAATTTGAACCAACTGACTAAAAAGGGACAGAACAGAAGGCAAGAAGAGCGAAGACTTATGGCTTAAGATTATAATAACGGGGATGGAATAGGACATAAAACAGTAAGGGTCTTGAGGATATGAAATAAACGTCAAGTAAAAAGTATGTAGTTTTATTATCTCATATAAATTATACTCAAAACACGAATTAGTTGCGATGCTGAAAAATACCTAATATCAATCAATAGTATCTGTTATCAAGTATTAGTATCTTCTGTAATAGGCTGGTATTACAGAAGGTACTTATAACTTTATTATTGCAACCCAAGATGAATAGATACTTAATTAAGTTGACAGAGCTAGTCCGACTAATATTTTCGCCAATAAAAGTTTTCCAGTAATTCAGTGCTCTTAATAAGAACAAGACTATAAAATCGAGAAGGCAAATAAGTATTTTCGTAGCAACAACAGCAGATTTCAATATAGTATTGATAGAACCTATTGAATACTCAATACTAACAATGTAAGTGACGAAAAGCTCGAAAGAATATTATATCACAGAATTTAAAATAAGAAAATAAATACGAAGGAGGACCGTTCATAGTCGTGACTTGATAGCGTCTACTTTGTATGTTAGCTTAGGATGCTGTTTTAGTGATAACTAGTTGAAATAAACGCATCTATGAACACAATGTAGATGACGAAGGTCGAGATTAAGCCACCTGCATTTTTATTACTCTTTCAAAAGAAAAATAATAATAAAGAAACACTACATTTAATTTAAAAAAAAAAAAAAACAGGCAAATAGAATATCTTGCATCTTAGGTACATAGAGATAAATTTATGCAAAATTATACAGATGCAACAAGACTCGCTATGTATATTGGTTATCCATTTGCAATAGGCGTCAAAACAGCATGTAATTTTACTACCACTTGTTTAACAACATTTTTTAAATACGAGTAAACAGTGCGTGCTTCTTGTTAGTCATTAAGTCTTTATGATAATTGTGTCAGATATAAGTACTTACTTATTTTTTTTTTTATTTAAACGTTTTTATTGAAAAGAAAGGTTATGATGTAGGTAATGTATTTACTGTATTTTACTAGAAAAGCCCTTTCATTTCATACCCATATTGTGGGGGTTGTGTTAAAATACGAAATCCGCCATTTTGTGGCAGCGGCCATCTTGGATTTACAATAATACAGAATATACTAAATTGTATTGTCATCAGGACTAAAGGTGTATACCAAATTTCAGATCGATCCATCAACTGCAAGGGGGTAAAATTTCAATGACTAAATTTGACCCAAACAAACAAATAAACAAACAGGTTAAGCTAAATAAAACCGTTTAAAAACGATCATAATGAACAAACGAACGATACACAGATACACACGTCAAACTTATAACACCCCTCTTTTTGGGTAGAGGGTTAAAAAGGAGTAAAATCGCTCAAGCTACACACAAGCCTTTGAGGAGTTTCCTCGTAATGACGTATAAGCCTGGCTGTATCATCAGGTTACTTTTATCTAAACACTAACTGCACCCCGTGGTTTCAACCGCGCAGTGATGAAACACGATGGTGATGATGATAATAAAATATAACTATTTCCGTCTCCAATTTCTCAGCTATCTCTGTACTAAATTTCATTTGTATAATATTAGGTAGAATTGTATTGTCGTCTTAACAAGTCTGCAAAATTTTAGTCGATTTGTATTAATGATACATACAGATAAAGAATGTTAACAACCGAGAAAGCATTGACGAAGTTAATGTTTGATGGCTAGAAATAATGCATAAAGAAATACCGGTTATACCGAACTGCATAGACTCGTCTATAATTAGTTCTCATCACTGTAACTGGTTGTCAATGCGTGAACAACCATAATCACAGAAATACACTATCAACAGTAAAGTGTGCGGGCAGAATTAACCAATTAGACCCTTACCATGAAGACCATGAAGAAATTCTTTATGCCGCATGAGTTAGTAATTACTTAGATTGAGCTGCGTACAAAGTAGTTACCGATTGTTGCTGTATTGAAAGTGAAGATGCTCTGTCAAGTTCTAAGGAAAATGTGGAAAGCTATGATACTACTTTAGAAGTCAAATCTGGTTATTTATCACACGGACGAATAGTTTAGATACCTAACTCAATATTTTATAGACGCCGGAACAGGTGCTTACATTATGTCAAGCACAAGTTCGGTCGGTCAAGGAGCACTGTTCTCATCTTTGGGATGGTTCGGCTAAGTAATAATTTGAGGCGTTGGAATCAGTTGAGAAGCGTGCTAGGAAACTCATAGGCAACGATTCTCTTGTTCGTCCATAACTCCAAAGTTTGGCGCTCCGCCGCAAAGTTGCTAGCTTATCGGTTTTTTATCGGATTCATTTCGGTGAGTGCGTATCTGATCTGCATCGTCTAATTCCCCCTCGCCCTTTTTACAGTCGGACAGTCAGAAACACGAAAAAGCGTCACCGTTTCATGGTGGATTTTCCAAAAACCCGAACGAAACGCTTTAATTCCACTTTCATCGTGCGGACTGCTAGATTGTGGAATACGCTTCCTGAGTGGGTCTTTCAAGTGTGTCAAGCGTTAACTCACCTGGTGTTAAGCGACAGTTACATTCTACGATGGAGCGCGCTTGCCTAGAAGAAACCTATTCACTCGCGATTTGACACAGATCGAGACCTAAGACAACTAGATTACATCTATTCGGAAATACCCATTCAGGAAGCGCATTCCAAATTGCAAACAATATAAACTAAGGTCTAAAATACTTAACGTGCCATATTTTACTAAACTTCGTAAAGAACACGACAAATTTTTACTAATACTAATAACTAATAAACAAATTTAAGTAAATATTTTAAGAGTAAAAAATATTACTAATATATTTTTATCTGGTACTTACTGATTTTCGAATATAAGAACCTAACTAAACCGATTTTTTTCCTGGTGACTTGTGATAACCAAATTTTAAAACTAGTTTACCAGAAACAGTTTGACTATACTTTGGGATACATAAAGAAGTAAGAATGTTTAGATCAGACTATTTTAAGCGTATTTTTTTATCCGACTGCGTAAGAAGGAGGGTTATGTTTTTCGAGTGTATATATGTATGTGGGAATGTATGTAAGTATGTTTCTATAAGATCACCTACAGCCTGAATGCCTTGACCAATTTTGATCTGCGAGGTGTCGTTAGAATCGTCGTAACTCCCTGAGTGTCATATGCTATATTTTTTTGTAATAATAATAATACATCTCGCAAAAATAAAAATAAACGTTTTTTCGTAACCTCCAACAAACTTTTTCGTAATAAATAACTGATTATTTTATTCTAAAGAATGCGTATTTATATTCTTACAGCGATTTTACATACTTTCTCACAAAAAGCGTACACTCAACAGTATATCAAGCGTAACGAAATCGTAAGTTAGACTACAAAAACTGCTTTTCTGCAATCGAGTTTTTCGTTTTTCTTTTAATATAGTTACTGTATGTCAAAATATGAAACAATACAGGCGACTGTTTACACATTTTAATCGATTCACTACGCAAAATACCATAAATTGATTCAGCAACAATCTCAACAGCAGCATCCGGAACGCCGCTAAGATATTCAGTAAATAAACCGTTATTTAAGTGAAACGCCGTATCTTTAACAGAAAGCTGGATACCGTAAACGAGAATCGATAATAAAGTGTAGTGATTGACGAACGATCTGCACGCAAAACCGCAGGAGATAACAGTACAGGCGTTAAGGCAGTAACTGTTTGTGATATACATCCTGCCGATATAAATATGCGCAAAATGTAGTGTGCAAACGTGAATTTGTGAATATTTAGTAATGGTGACATAGAAGATGACAATTTGAGAGATGAGAAGGCAAATAATTAAACAGAGTCTTATTAAATCGTTATAAAGTTACCGAGCGGAGAGAACAAGTAAGTACAATTTAGGACAACCAGCCACAAGGTGGACAAACGATTTCATGCATGTGCCTGGTTGATACTAATCACATAGACCGCGCGAAAACTTGTATTTTCGAAATTTGTTGAGCAGTTTTATGTATAAATATAATTATAGTTTAAGAAACTAAAAAAAAACGACTCTAAAATACGAAAACTTGGATGTTGCCTTTTCAGTCATTTTAACATAAAAACCAAAGTACAGAACCGATTTTGATAACATCTATATAGGACCACCTCTGAGGTATTACCTACCAAACAAAAAAAAATTATAATTAGCGGAGTAATCGCTGAACAAACATACAAAAAAAAACATACAGTCGAATGGAGAATCTCCTTTTTCGGTAGATTAAAAATACTAATATTAATTGTAATAATCAGAATAATCAGAATTTTATTTTGTTGAACATGGTGGCACACTACACTACTAATATTACAAAATAGCATACAAGATGGAATTACGAGTATAAATAAGTATCACATGTCCATGCCCTCTTGGGGCGTACAAATTATATGAAAATAAATTAAAAGATTAAAAAGATACTTTCTTAAACGAGCGAAACGATCTCTACCACTATCCAACATCTTGTACGTTTTTGTGGCACACTTTGATTTTAAATTTAATATAGTATTTAATATTCATATCTAGATTTATCATCTATCATTAAAATATCGTAAAAAAATAATTTTATCACTAAGTGAAAAAAATCTCGCGAGCCCTCGCAAAGCTGCGCTTTTTGCTACTTTTTAAATAAATTAAGATGTAAAAGCTATAACCCATGATAAAACTTTATAATAGTAGATACTTTAAATCTGTGTATGTAAAATTCAAAATCTCAACAGACCCAAGACAACTTACACCTGAACTGTTGAGACAAATGAAAAGATGTTTCTAGTGAAGTGTATTAAGAGTTTCTCAATCGTGAGTAAAATTGCCAAATGCAGCTAGACTGGACGTGTAAAGTTTAAAGTACTAAATAAAATACCAATGTACAACAGCTCATCCAATAATTATAGAGACATGTTTGAAGGGTGTATTCCATGACAGGCATTCATTAAGAAATTATTTCCTGGTAGCCGTACACGACTAAACTAGTTAGAACACACAGTTACTGTTGCACATTAATTAAACTATTAAATAAATTAAGTTTCCGGCAGCCTAGTCGGGAGACCGTCTAACTTGCGATCCGCAGGTCCTGGGTTCGAATCCCACGGCACGCACCTCTGTCTTCGTAGTTATGTGCATATTGTTGATTGCCGCCAACTTCAAACGGTGAAGGAAAACATCGTGAGGAAATCTACATGTCTGAGAGTTCTCAATGATCTTGAAGATGTGTGAAGTCTGCCAACCCGCACTTGGCCAGCGTGGCAGGCAGACTATGGCCTAACCCTTCTCACAATGAGAAGATGGCCCGTTCCCAGCAGTGGGACAGTTTGTACAAACAGGGCTGATAAAAAAAAAAAAAAAAAAAAAAAACATCGAACTTTATTACTTAGCTAATCCAGCAAACCCTCAAAAGATACGATCAAGTCCAGTACATGTCATGTTTTTGTAAATTCGACTTTGATATTACGAACTTACTCTCGTACATCGCTGCAGATATGCGAATAAATCAGGATATAGTCGGAAGCTATTACAAGATCGTTGCGTAAGAGAGGACCCTGAACTAGGCTGGAAAACCTGTATTGAATCTGGTCGCGGCGAACATTAACAACCGACTACTCTTGATCCTTTACACATACTACATACATACATATGTATGTCGCTCCACATCAGACAGTTTCTGTTTTAATATTATGCGTGACTACTTTACTAACCATTACTGGTATGAAATGCGAAGTCATACCATATGTCAATGTTATTGTAAGCAATGTTTAGTGACATTGTACGGACAATCTAGGTCCAGGAGAATATTGACATCCGGCGTTAGATGACGGTTATTATGTTTCATGGTTTGTGCCATTCAAAATCTTTCGTAATGCACGAACTTAAATGATTTCAGCTATGAGTAATGATGCGGTGCTAAAAGAAATCGAAACTTTCTAGTTTTGATGGAAAAATTTTAAGTTAGACTTTCCATAGAAAGTACCTGGCATCCAGGCAAGATTTCTCGTCTTGGTAGAGAGCTAGAACAAAGAATACTCTTACCTATAACAGAATTAGGTAATATCCTGAAAAATTTACATTTATAATAACATTGAAACGTTTTTTTATTTTCGCGCCCCCTTTTACTGAGTTATTTACGTGTAATTACGATGCTTCTTTATTTGTTAAGTTGGTCTCGTTTTTATTTGACCAGCTCCAGAAACTAATTTATTATAGAGGCGGCTGCTGACTGAAGTAAGTTTTGACAGTTATTAAAACTATAAAATTATTAAATATTGATTAATGTTATATATTTTAATATTTTGATATATTTTTAATAAGGTTGGCCATTGCCATTCAGCAGGGTAATGCTATCTTAATTAATGGTATTATGGGTATCTTTGCTTCAGGATCAATTCGGAGCGGGTTATTCGAATAATTGGTATGACTTTTTTTTTTTATCAGCCCTGTTTGTACAAACTGTCCCACTGCTGGGAACGGGCCATCTTCTCATTGTGAGAAGGGTTAGGCCACTTATGTTACGGGACTTATTTTTCCTTACTGAGATTTTAGAGGTTATATATTTTATGTTTCTAAAACCCACCAAAAACTTATCAATAGCGTGAAAACGAGAACTTAATAGGTGGATAACTTTTTAACGTTCACAGCTACTAGTTACATGAGCAATTTTCATAATATTGTTTTTTTTTTACTTTGACATTGCATAAGTAACTTGATATAACAAAAATAAGATCATAATTATAAGTATCAAGCTGCAAGGAACACGCTATAATGTTATCGACCTATCAATGCACTATCCGTGTGGGGTCATTTCTCAAAGGAAATTAATTATGGGAGAATACAAAAGACGTATTGAAAAGCCTTTACATTGTAAAATGCTTCCTTGTAATTTGCATGTACCAAGTAAGCGTGAAACATGGTAATTAGTACTTAGATATGAGTCGTGTTCTAACTTTCCGATAACGGTCTCTGGTTGGGGTCAGAGAGGCCATAGTATGAACATGCGTGACACATATGAATGTACAACTTTATATGTTTAGAATATATATGTAAATTCCAGTATGAAAGACGTAAAGATAGAAGTATCAAATATATACAAACCCTACTAAAACACGTGCAAGCTTCTATAAGCTTCTATAAACTAAGTAAAATAAAAGTCTCAAACTGTACAAGAACAAATCAAACTGTACGGCAAATGTGTATGTTAGAAGGTGGTGGTTTACGTGTTTCATCTTCGGCTACAGCGTCGCTTTACAGCAGGTAAGCTGGAGTAGGCGAGCGATATCGATGCATAGTAAAAAATAGCTCAAATAGATTTTATTTTTTTCATCATTATCATCATCAGCTCAGCCACACGAAGTCCACTACATAGGCCTCCCCCATGGATTTCCAAAAAGACCGGTTAGTTGGTTTATTTTTTTACATGAAACATATCTACGATTGATCACTGGTGAACCTGATGTTAAGCGACGGTGTGGCCGAGGATGTAGCACGTCGATCTAGAAGAATCTATTATCTCTAACCTTGAAAACTCCACAACTGTAGCTCTCAAGAAACAGAGAAAGTAGCAACGAATAATAGTATAAAAAACTTAAAATGTTACTTCAAACCGCGCAATTTTGATTTAAAAACCATATCTACTGAACCAATATTAATTAAATTTATATGGGACCAAATATATGAAAAAATATTTTTTGTATGATACTTACATATAAAAAAGTAGCGCTCGTGGCGTAGCTTGACTAGGTGTTCCCGAACGATCACCAATGTTAAGCAACGGACGGACCGGTCAGTCTTCAGATGGGTGACCGTGAGTGGCATTTCTTTCTGAGCTCTACCGTGGGTCGAATGACACGTTAAATTGTAGGCCCCGGTTGTCCAGCAAACGTCAAGCCAAGTCAGAGGCCTTTCGGCGGCTTAAAAACTGACAATAGGGCTGGCCACTCAGTCTATACAAACTTACTTACTTACTTATATAAAAGAAAATTAAATCGGTTTATAAATGAGGGAGTTATGCGGTAACAACTATAAAAAATACATTTTTCTCCTTCTTTTCGAAGTCGGTAAAAACAGTGAGACTGCGAAGTACAAATCATAGAATGGCATAAGTGAAAGATTGAGAAAGGGAATCGTTGGCAGTAATTACTCCAATCACTTCTTATTTCACATCAGGTTCACACCAGAGCTCAGGTCTAATTGGTTTTTCTCACTAATTGAACTACATTTTATAATGAGTCTATTTGATTTAGTTGTATCAGGCAAGTGATAAATGTGATTTACATATCAGATTTTGTGAGAAATATTAATAATTAAAAGGGATGTGTAATTATATATATAAATTATGTTCGCATAACCCAATAATGGAGGGTAATGCTTTTAAAAAAATTGTAAATGAGTCGTGTATGTTTTCAACCGACATCAAAAAAGAAGTTCTCAATTCGTTTTTTTTTTAATGTTTATTATTACTATTTAACCTAATTATTTTTGTTTGAAAAGATTTGTTTGTAGATATTTTTAGATTGGTCCCACAACATTTTCATCAAAATCGGTTTAATAATTTGGTTTTTAAACAACATTGCGCATTTTGAAGTCGCTTGTTTTTTTTTTATTATAATAATTTATATATTACCTCCTTTTAGCCATTCATACCGCCAGAGGGCGCTGCAGTGTCAACAACAGTTCCGCAATAATTTAATTTTTAAAATTTAATCATGTTTATTCTCATATGCAAAAATAAAATAAAAGTGATCCACGTGTAACGTAATATAAGTGACAATGTTAAAATTGGAGTGAAGATCAACTAATTGTAGAATTTTCGGATAGTTTAGTGAACATTGCTTGTCCTATGGAAACTGGTTTATAAACAAAACAACATCTGAATTTGGATAATTATTCAAGTAAAGTGCTCGAACATCTTGTTTTAATGCTACAAGTGACAAATAATTAGTGTTGAAATAAATAAAATTAGAAGAAGATACAAATAACTGCACAAAATTAAAATATTTTTAATACTACCGCCATTTGAAAAATATTTTGCAGTTACAATACTTAGAACAAAAAGATCGTATTGAACAAGTACAGATACTTATTTTCGCACCAGTGAATATCAGCTCCGTAGTTTAATGGCAACAGAGACCGCCTTCGGACTGTGACACCTCGGGTCGTATCATTGCGCGAGTGTCTTTTTGCATGTGTTTTGTTTTTATACCTTAACTCAATTTGTTTTAAGATAATTTCGATGAAAATAAGACTATTTTATTTGGAAATGGATAAATCTACCGTAGAGTGCGCTGCAGAGTGAATTGTAGCTCAGTGTAGATTTAATTCTGAAAATCCATCAAGGCAATATTGTTAGCAAGAAGATGAGAAACGTATACATACTTCAAAATTATACAAGTGATATTGTTAATAGCAGTGAATACTGACAAATACAAAAATAATGATTATTGTCAAGTAAAAGTAGTGACTAGGTATTCAAAGCAACATTGCACTATAAGTGAATAAAAGTAAGACATTACGTTGTGTTAGTGCAAAGCATTGGAAATATAATTCAAATTATTGAATATAGTATTAAATAAACGCACGCCGAGGAGTCTTCTTGCACGTCGTTTTCTCTTTACTATATTGCTCAATATAATAAATATTATTTGAATTTTGGAATTAAATATTGATTTAGAAAATGGATAACACTACTACTGAACATGTCACTTATAGGAAATTACGGAAGAAAGCTAACTCATTGTGTGACTTAACTGCACAAAGCCTAACCGCTAGTCATTCAACACTTTTTGATAACACAATATTGAGTTTACCAAATACCTCCATTGAAGAATGCTACTACATGAAAGAACTTCAGGACAAGATTTCCAATCTTGAAACACAATTAGAAATAGCCCATCATGAGATTGAGGATTTAAATGCCGAGAACAGAGAACTTAAACGTGAATTAGATAATAAAAACGCTACTATACAATTGAACAAGAAGGTTAGTTTTGATGAGAGTAACAGCAGTACACCTCATTCGGGTAGGAAAAATAAACGAAACCGACGATCTGTAATTGATGACGACACGAACATCCAAGCTATGTCCAGTACTAGCATCCAAATAGTAAATAAAGAAATACCAATTACAACTTCATTGAAAACTAACATCATGAAGGCAGAAGATGAGATGACTATACAAGCCAAATTAGGAAAAAGTGAAGATTTTGTACTCAATGCAGAAGAAACAAAAAATATTACCAATAAAATCTCAGAAAATTGTATAGATAATTTTAAACATCAAAACAAAATCGTCATCCTCGCTGACCAACAAGGGAAAGATATTCAAAAAAATCTACAAGTATTGGTCGGCCAACATTACACAGTTACCTGCCTATGGAAACCTGGAGCTACTCTCCAGAATATCTTAACCACAATAACTGATGAAGAGTTAAACAACCTTGGGATAGAAGATTACATTATATTGCTAGGTGGAATAAATGACCATAGCCCATACGAAGTTCAATTATATTTACAGAATTGGCTAACAAAATTAGGGAAAACAAACATAATAGTATGTGAGGTACCATATAATCGATCTTTGAACGAAAATAAATTAAATTATGAATTGAAATTTGTATGTACTAAATTTAAAAATGCACGTTTTGTAGATTTAAACTATTGCTTATTTAGACCTAACGGTAGGTATAAGTCAATGTATATCTGCAGATCTATACTGAAGGATATACTTCAAATAGATTATCATCGTAAATATACAGTTCATATGGAAAATATACAAAATAAAGCTTATATGAAAAGTAAATTGTATGATAAAAGCACCCAAACAGAAACAGTAAATGTTATACATTATGAAGTAGTGGGCAAACCTGATAAAGTAGAGACTGATAATGACATTTGTG
Organism: Lycia hirtaria; assembly: GCA_947563715.1. Taxonomy (NCBI): domain Eukaryota; kingdom Metazoa; phylum Arthropoda; class Insecta; order Lepidoptera; family Geometridae; genus Lycia; species Lycia hirtaria. The sequence continues at coordinate 39,498,719 of OX387377.1, read as the reverse complement.
AGGAAGGTAAGGTGGTTAACAATAGTTTATTTCGTATATAGTGAAATAAATATACTACATCAAAATATAAATGGACTAATAACAAAATCTGATGAATTTGCATTATATATTATTAATAATAAAAAAAAACTAGATATAATATGTGTCACCGAACATAACATGAAAGCAGAAGACACAAATCTCCTGACAATACCAAATTTTAAATTAGCAACAGCCTTTTGTAGGAAAAATAGAACTGGTGGCTCATGTATATTGGTTCGTAATCATCATAAGTTTAGGGTACTTAAAGAAGCCAATCTTGTAAGTATCAGTAATTATATTGAATGTTCTGCTATAGAACTATCAGAACACAATTTAATTGTAATTTGTATCTATCGACCTCCCAAACATAAAAAGGAATTTGTTGACCTATTCTTTAATCGATTGGATGACATGTTAATGAAACTGGGCACTAAGAGTAAGAAACTAGTAATTTGTGGAGATTTTAATATTAACCTATTGAAAAATTGTCCAACATCCAAAAAATTTGAGCAATTATTAGCTGGATATAATTTGAAACTGGCCTTAAATGAACCAACAAGATTAAATAGCAAAACTTGCCTTGACAACTACGCTCATAACATTAAAACAGCAAAAGCTAACATATTAGAGCTAGCGTTGTCCGACCACACTGCTCAAATACTTCAATGTCCAGTCAAAAAGAGTTTTGTTTTTGATTATTGGTTTAAATTATCCAGAGTCTACAGTGAGGAGAATATAATTAAATTTGTGGAATGTCTGAAGAGTCTATCTTTTTCCGAAGTGTATACATGTGGTGATCCAAATAGTGCTTTTGAGGAATTTCATACCACATTCAAACTCTTTTATGATCTCTGCTTTCCATTTATTAAAGTTAAAATTCCAATCTCAAAAAGGCCTAAATGGATGAGTAAAGGAGTTAAAACTTGCTCAGCACGTAAAAGAAACCTACTATGGAAATACAGACACTCCGGCTCAGATACAGATAGAAATAATTTTAAACAATATACACAGAGATTTAGAAAAATCATAAAACTTACACAGAAATCGCAAAATAATTACTACATTCAAACATCTGCCAATAAATCAAAAGCGGTATGGCAAATTATAAATAAATGTAAGAATAATACTCCACCTGAAGAAATTGGTGTTATAAAATTTAAAAATGAACTCATTTCTGATCCTGGTTTAATAGCAGAGACATTTAATAATTTCTTCATTGATGACATTTTAGACGATGACATAAATACAATTAATTTCAATAATTCTTTGACATACGATAAGTCTAATTCATTTTTTATGAATCCAACCACCCCTTATGATATTGTCAAAATAATAAACTGTCTTAAAAACACAAATAGTACAGGCTACGATGGCATCTGTACAAAGGTAGTTAAGCGTGCGTCCATGATTATAGCCCCAGTTATGAGTCACGTCATAAACCAATGCATGGAAAATGGGTGTTTTCCAACTTGTTTGAAAATATCTCGGGTTATCCCAGTTTACAAAAAACAAGATAAGCTAGATATACGCAACTATCGACCTATTGCTCTTATTCCAGTCATGGCTAAAATATTTGAAAAAGTTATGTACAATAATTTAAGTGACTACTTTGAGAAAAATGGGATCTTTGATAGCAGTCAGTTTGGCTTTCGAAAGGGTAAGTCCATAAACAATGCAATGCATCGGTTTCTGTCGAATGTTCTAACAGGGTTAGAAAATAAGAAGCAAGTGACTGCTCTGTTTATGGATATGACAAAGGCGTTCGATCATGTAAATCATAATATACTCATAAAAAAATTAGAAACATATGGCGTACGAGGCAGACCTTTAGATATGATGAGAGCTTATCTTAAAGAAAGGCAGCAGTGTACTGAAATAACAAGAATATGTCCTAGAACAAAAACCGAAATTAAATATCTTTCGAGTCCTAGAACAGTCAAGTCTGGTGTGCCGCAAGGCAGTATAATGGGTCCTTTTATGTTTGTGGATTATATTAACGATCTGCCTAGAGTGATTTCCTGTCCAATGATCTTATTTGCTGACGACAGCACGGCACTTTTTACAAATAACAATGACAATCATGAATATGAAGTTAATAAAGCTTTTTCAGACATCATCAACTGGCTAAATAATAATAACCTTAAAGTTAATTTAGAAAAAACCGTATTCATGACTTTCCGGACTAAAAACTCGGAAGAGAAATCAATAAAAGTACAGTACAATGGTATATCTATCACAGAAACTACGTGCACAAAATTTTTAGGTATGTACATAGACTCGAACCTGAATTGGAAATCTCATGTTGAGCACGTAGCAACTAAACTACGTCAGTATGCTTATGCACTGTTTATGCTTCGAAAAGTTGCTAACGAAGAAGCGTTAATAACAGCTTATCATGGATATGTGAGCTCTACACTTAGATATGGGGTTTTATACTGGGCTAACTCGACTGAGAAGGAAACTGCATTCAAGGCACAGAAAAAGTGTATTAGATCTATGTGTGGTCTTCAACAAACTGATTCATGTAAGCTTTATTTTAAAAAATTGAAAATTCTTACACTTCCTTCTCTATATATCTTGGAGGCATCTCTTTTAGTAAAATCTAATATTAACGAATATACAACTCTTACCACTTCAAGACACAGGAATAAGTTATGTAATGCAAATAGCCGAACCCAACTCCATAGGAACAGTATATTTAGTATGGGAATACAAATATATAACAAATTACCGTTAAGCATCAAGGAAGCTAACTCATATTTTATATTTAAAACTAAATTGAAAGGGTTCCTTTTGGAAAAAGTATATTATTCAATTCAGGAATTCCTAAACGATAAAACAATATAGCTTATACTAATCGAACGCAATGAATCACAGTGTCGTGAAATTTGCGATAATTTCTTAATTAACTTAGGTACAATTAGTGTTTATTTCATATCATAATTGGTATTAATATTTTTGACATTTTATCCAATTTTAAAATTTAAGTTAGACGCTTGACATTAATTATTTTGACATTAATGATTTTGACGTATTCCTATTATTTGTAACTTTGAATTACATTCATCTAGTCTAAATTATCTAGAAGTTGATATTTTGTTTGTCTTGATGAAAGTTAAAATTGGAATAATAAATAGTGTGATTTATAAAATTAATAGACTGATAATAATAAAATTATTTGTACAATTTTACCTGTAACGATTTGCACGTCCGCTAAGGGCTAGAATATAGCGATACTTATATTTTTAAATTTAAGAACTGTTTTCTACCTATGTTCATGCAAATAAATTATTTTGAATTTGAATTTGAATTTGAATTTTTATATTAGGTACCTACACGACTTGATGGATTGATTGATGTGTGAGGTGTCATTAAATTTTTCATTATGTCTCGTGTAAGTTATATTTTATGGCAATAATGATAGTCGATAACGGTTAACGGCTGAACCGATTTTGATGAAACATAGCTAAGAACACTGTCGACAAAATCCTCTTCCAAACAAAAAAAAAAACTAGATCAAAATCTGTCCATACGTTTGAGAGCTACGATGCCACAGACAGACACTCGGAAACAGAGATACACTTAAAACAACTCAAACGTCAAACTTATAACAACTTTTTGACAAAAACTAACACCGGATAATGGCAAACTGCATGATATATTGGCAGTAATAGCAAGCTCAAAGATCTTCTCCAGTTGCTCTTAAGCCGTCATATCAAAGAAATCTAGCAAATTGTCACTTGCGAATGCAGGTTCTCCCCGCGATATCTTAATTCCAGAATTAATTGAACCTTTATTGAACCTTTATGCATTTATGCATACATTGTATTAGTATTAGTAACGGGTTGATCGTACGCCCTAAGCCACGTGATCGTAAGCCACTGGTTGATTATGTGTCGTAATGCCGATGTGCTCTACATTTTGCATAAAATATTTCTTGTGACAATGTTTAAGTTGTTCAAGTTTCACTTTAAAGTATATAGTCTGTTCGGAAATGTAGTATTGATGGCGCTACTGTTTTTATTTCATTATTTTTAACCGACTTCGAAAAAGACGGAGGATGTCAATTCGACTGTATCTTTTTTGTATGTTTGTTACGCGATTACTTTGCCAATGATGAATTTATTTTGATGATTCTTTTTCTATTAGATAGGACGTAGTTCAGATGTGGTCCCATATAAATATTATCCAAATTGGTTCAGTACTTTGGTTTTTGTAATAAAATAACTGTAAAAATATATGTATTCTAAGTAAACGAAATTTTGAAGTCGGTTGTTTCAGTTTTTAATTATTTGTTTAGTCGGTTGTTTTAATTATGTTTGACTAACAGCACAATGGAGACGTTAGTTCCTATTTTAACCACGATAATTCTCTTTCCAAACAGACCATAAAATTATGTATCATTGCATCAAGCATACTAAAGATTGAACTGCATTAGTGCGATGTATACATTTCAGATATAGTTTTGAATCTATATTTGTATATAGTTATTAAACTCTAGTCTATATTAAAAATATTTACGAAACTGTTACATGGGGAAAAATGCATAGGCTACTCGGAAAATTCGGGAAAAACAAATTTATTGTATTTATGCAATATGCAAAGACACATTTTTGAGTTTTCAAATCTAATTTTAGAGATCTATTTAAATACAAAATGCGCGTATATAGGTACCTACAAGTGGGGAACGTGTCAAATAGGTAAACAATTTTTTTTTTGAATTGTTACCTATATTTATTTTATATATTTTTTTGTACAAGTGGGGAACGTGTCAAATAGGTATACTAAAAGTTGAATATATTGGCATACGCAGTATACACCTGACGCACATAGAAGTAACGCAGTGTATATGCGCACGAAGAAAAGGGAGTCGAAAGTGGTAACGAAGTGGCAGCGTAATGGCATGAAAAAGCGTCATGGAATTTTCTAACACGGCTTATGAGGTTGTTATAATGCCTCGCTCGGCACGCCAATAGATATTTCACACAATCATCCTCTATCGTAGATTGCAAGAATGTTCAGAACCGGATGGACTGAAAAAGATACAAACGGAATTACGGACCCTTCAGGCCAAACACGTACATAAATAGTAATAACATAATTATAGTTTAAAAAACTGAAGCAACAGACTTCTTATGGATGCCATTGTCAGAACTGAACCAAATGAACCACACGGGAAGCACCAGCTTTCAAATAAAAAAGAATCATCGAAATCGGTTCACCCAGTCGAATGTTCTGAGGTAACAACATTTAAAAAAACAGTCGAATTGTAAACCTCCTTCTTTTTTGAAGTCGGTTGAAAATAGTATTACCCATTCTTGGGCTGCTAAAGTTATTATCCAGATTGGCATTGACATTGTAGCTAATATCTTAGTCTTAGAGGGCATTGGTCCATCGTGACTATCGGTTATGCAGACATTACAAAACAGTAAACGGTAATATTTATGTATCATAAAGTCAGGGATTTATCGCGATCTGTCTGTCTGTTACATCACGAAGCTACGATCACGTCAAGATCGCGAAGTCGAGATGCCTCTTTATCGGGATTCGAACGCCCTGGGGTGACTTATCGACCTTTTTATAACGGATCATGAAACTTTACTGATCTGTTTTTGAATTTCAAATAACGGTAAAAGTTTTTTTTTTATGACGCCACTTTAAGGTTATCTATCCATTCAGTTAATCTTTCCTCATTGCTTAGTATATACCAACTTCTTTCACTTTATATATTTAAAAAACCCGGCAAAGTACAAGTTTTACTGGCACACCGAGGCTTCCGTACTCCTATGCCTAAAAACAAAATACCTAACTACATATTAGCGTTTTTCGTCCTGTAAGTAACGCTTTCGTTTACGCTTGATATGCTGTCGAATGTACGTTTTTCTGATAAAATATGTTTAGATTACCGCGGCACAGACTCAGCCTAGTGCGGAACTCGCTGTTAACTCAATTTGTATGCTCAGTTTACTTTTGGAAGTATATTATTTTTTTATTTTCAAAGCTACTGTATCTCTAGTGTTATCTGGGCCGAAACTACGAGCGTCAAAAAATCCGAAGAATCGCTTCGAGAAAAGTGACATGGCGGAGGCACGGCCGTGCCCTCAGATTTAAATGAACATTTTTTTTAATAGTTTTTGTAACATCACTAAATTATTACTTACTAAAAAGTTTGTTGGAGGTTACGAAAACGCGTTTTTTTGCGAGAGTTTTATTATTATTATTACAAAAATAAGGCTTATTAATGAGAACTGAAGACCAAATTTACGATATCTCGTAAATCAAAATCGGTCAAGCCGTTTGTGCTGTAGGAGGTAAAAGAAACATACACACAATCCTTCTTCTATCACAGCCAGGTAAAGCTTAAATATTTTTCCATCGATTTGTACCATTCTACGATTACTTTTTTTGTTTTGCATTCAACCAGTAATAGAATACTAGTAGCATTATAAAAAGAAAATTGACGTAATGCAGACAGTATAAAATAATATTATAAAAATTGAGAGTAAAAAGAAAAGTAGTAAAGCGAGGGAAACCATCAAACAAGATCTCCACTCAAAACCGCTAATACGATAGAGATCGTTCAACTACAACGTGACGTCCGGTACGTGTTTAATGTGAATAAAAAAAATACTTAGATCTAGTTGAGCATACCTTGCCCTCTCCTGACTCACCTGCTTAGACAGAACTCGTTATCGACGCAAAAATCAGTACGGTACTGACGCCAGGTGCCAATAAACTTAAATATAATAAATTTAAAAATAAAAATGTCGTTTCAAAATTACGCTTCAGCGATATCGCCGGAGTTGTTCACGGTGAGAAAATAATTAGCATTCGTAAACAGTGGCCGAAAAGTGAAAGCTTGTATTGAAAAGCGAATTCCAGCGGATTGAACTAATATGGGTAAGACGCAATCAAATATAAAAAAGTTAATCAGACCGCTCAGTGAATTTACAGAATAGAGAGAAAGTTGACTTGCGATTACGCAAAAAACCAAAATCAAATCCAATTGAATTAAATAACAAAACAGCTTCTATTGTGAAGTATAAATCGTGAAGGTCGGTGGAGAGCATGAAAAAGCTTTTCTATCCTGCACGTGTAATAACAAATAAGGTATAAGATACCGTCATTAATATTTAGATCTTCGGCAGATTCAGCAGCCACCACAGGATATCTCGGTTTAAAAACAAGTATATATCTATGTTAAAAACAAAATACCCGACTGCAGAAAAGCAGTTTTTGCAGTCTAACTTACGATTTCTTTATGCTTGATATGCTGTTGAGTGTACGTTTTTTGTGAGTAAGTATGTGTGAAATCGTTGTAAAAGACTATTAATGCGCATTCTTTAGAATAAATCTAGTAAAACTTGTTTATTACGAAAAAGTTACGTTACGTAAAAACGCCTTTTTGTATTTTTGCGAGATATTATTATTACAAAAAAATATAACCTATGACACTCTGGAAGTGAAGACGAATCTAGGACACCTCACACGTCAAAATCGAACAAGCCGTTTAGGCCCTAGGCGATCATTATAGAATCATACATACATACCCACATACATACATACGTACAAGTATATACATACATACTCGAAAAACATAACCCTCCTTCTGATGCAGTCGGGTAATTAATAACACGCTTCGAAACAGGAATTGAAAATAAAACTTAAAAGAAAAACAAACAGATAAGCTGGAAAGATCGTCAAATCATGAGCGGTAATTGGAAACGTCCAATACTTCAAAGGGACGTAAAGCCAGAGTGAAAGTTAATGAAAGTAACATGAAGGGTCTCCACCAAATTGAAAATCGAAGTATTTTTTATTAATTTTAAGCCATAAATCTATCTGATAGGATTAACGAGCCAGATGCAAAAATAAACGATGAGGGCATCATTAACGGTTATTCGGTTAACAAAATTGAAGTGTCATGTCGCTTTTAAGAGAATCAGTTCTTTTGTGAGAATAAAAAAAAAGTGAAAAACGAGTTGAATGGATTCGGTGTATCAGTACAAAAAGGTCTTTGTTGTGAGCTAACATCTGATGTCAATATAGAGGTTACTAGAGCAGATGGGTGTATTGATCGACCAGGGACTGATATTTATCTGAATTAAAAATCTCACAGCGGGTGAACATTGTAGTTATTGACAGAGTAACTAGATGTTTTGGTAGTAACGGCTGTTGAAACGTTCACCAGAGAAAACGAAGACCGTGATTATTTAAAAAAAAGTTCGTTTACTAGATAACACATACAGACCAATAAAAGACAAACAACAACATTATTACAGTAACAATTTTGAATTTTCAAATCTAAAAAACGAAAAAATGCAATTCGAAAATCACAAGACAATGGACACCGTTGATCGAAACAGCATTCGGTAATTGACATAAAATTATCCCAAAACCAGAGGAAATGTTGCGTGAAGAAAAAAAGACGAAGGACAATTGTCAGCTAACAGGTTTATTAACCTTATCGACCAGCAAACGTGACAATGTAATCGGCAAATCGCTAGGAGCATGACCGTGAAGCATTGTTACAGGGAGGACAACGCACGAATGCCTTTTCATATGCCAAAATCCATAACTGAAAAGTAGATATGATACAAAACCCCGATACAATGGAGAAATAAGTAAGAAATTGTCTGAAAGACCATTATCCAGCAATGGTGAAATCAATATGAGGATAGGTATATAAGAGCGTTGACACAGAAACTTGAAATGCACTGAATGAGAATGAATGAAATTGTGGTTTGCAAGCCGAGACCGACCTCGAGACGTTTCCCATCACAGCAACAATAACTAATGACACCTCGGATGAATTAACGCTTTCGAGAGATCCATTAATTATAGCTATTGCGGAATTTGTTTCCTTATGTTGTTTTGAGTCATAAATCAATGTTATAATGATGTTTTTTGTTTGGTTGCAGACGGTGCCTTTGCCAGCCGGGTCTACGTCGGTGTTAGCGAAGCCGACAAAGTACCATTACTATCCGCATAATCAACACATCTATTTACTACCAGAGTGTGCCATACAACAGGTAACTTCCATTTCGATTCATTGTGTGACTTTATTGACGTCTCAAAGGCTTGTTGAAACGTTTGAATTAACTAATTATATTGTTAGTCATGGAGGATAATTCATTACTTACTTATATTAATCATGCTTTTTAATCGTTTACTGAATCATGACTCAGAGATTAGGCAATATAATTTGGCACGGAGTTTATATAACTTAGAGATACAATTCGATTTTCGCCAAAAAAATGGGTATCAAAATTTTTAACGCCGAGTTCATGCAAGTCAAATCAAAAGTCTGTAACAAATTCAAAACCCAATCTAAACTTAGTGAATTGAATAGGTGTACTAAAATTTAGGTAGCCTGAAATATCGTAACTAATTCACCAGTCATTGTTCGTAAGTTGGGAACAGAGTGCAATGGCTGATGATTTACAAGAAATGAGTATAAACCGCAATGCTGCGCTCAGTTAGGTTACACTCGATGACCCTGGAACCGGGTTCTTGTAATACAGTATTTCGTGCCTGAAAATCGATCAATGACCTATTTGGTTGTAAATGGTCAGATCCAAGGATGTGATACACCTAATGTACAAAAGAATAATACGGCCTACCTCACGGACAGTGAGACACACTACGTCACTATCAAGTTCCTATTTCTAAATCAGAGCACAGTTTGGAAATATATCTGGCATTACTCTTAGAGGTACACAAACAAATAATAAAATTTACATTTTCGTGATTTCAACAGAAAACAAAACGGTTCAAAAACTGGGGTCCTTTTATAGTAGGTACATATAGTGATTACAAATTAAATGTGTATGGAGGAGAGTATACAATAGCGACATCATACTAGTATAATGATGTAACACGATCATGCCTTAGTTTTTAGGGTTCGTAATAAATAAGGAACCCGTCTGTCTGTCTGTCCACGGCTGTGCCGACAATTACTTAGTAATAGAAAGCTGTAACTTGGTATATATATACATATTAGTTATGTCGAAAAAGTCATAGAATAAAATCTTTAAGAAAAATGTTTTTGGGGTACTTCCCGTGAGTGCGGAGTGTTTTTTTTCCCCTGGGGTATCGTTTGATATGTAATCAAAATTTTTTGTCAAGTTTGTTTGTTTTTGTTAGTGTGTCGTCGTTGCCCCCCCGTTACCGGAAACGTTCGTTTTTCCAGGATATAACGTCCTTTATCATTCTGAAGGTACTCCTTTTCAGCAAGTTTTAAGATCACAAGTCAAAGTCACAGTTTGAACAAAAAAACACAGTCAGATCCAAATCACGGCCCAGTATAGTGATGGGCAAATTTACTGGGCCATGATTAGTGACTGCCTTTGTACCTGTTGTGCCTTTTAAGAATGTTGTTAACCGACTTCCAAGAAGGAGGTTCTCAATTCGTCGCATTTAAAAAAATAATATTTTGTATGTATGTTCCCCGATTACTCGAAGATACCTGGCAAATTCTTAAGTTTTTTTACTTTTTTAAACGATTATTTGTTTTCTAATACATCTGTGTACTGCTTCCAGGTCTGCAACGCAGTGTACGTGAGGTTGAACTACACACAGCCGCTGTGCGCGTGTCCCTCGCGGTACCGGGACCCTTGCTCTGCCAGTCTAAACGCTGACGACCTGCACACTACCAGGCTTACTACTGATTCTAAGAAAAAGGTAAGATTGATTTCGAAACCTTACCAAAGTTTGTATAAAAGGTGATAATTAATATACTTAAGTAAGATAAGATAATTTATTTATATAAAACATGAGATAAATTTACACACAGTAGCATATTATTCAGTGGATATGGTCACTTAAAGTCATGTTTTGCCTTCGTTAAAAGGCCTACAAAATTTTAGAGATGGCATAATACAAGTAAATTTTTTCTAATAAAATATGTCAAAATATGGAAATGTCAGGATAATATTAATAAGAAGCATGTCAATAACAATAATAAATGAAATCAATTATGTTAAAAATAAAGAACTATGTCAGAAATTTAAACTTCAACAACTAAAAGTTTTCATTCAAAAAATCATTATTAATACTATAAGTATCATAGCAAATCCCATTTTTGTAGATTAAACGATCTTTGTTGGCTAATGTAGACGAAAAGTAGTAGATTGGAGATCACGCATTAGCAAACGCAGCGTAACGCTCAGTTCACGCTCAGCCACAACGTGGCTGGTGGCTGGTGGATGACCAGCCACAACGTGGACTGGCGACCTCATATAGGTGGAAGGAAGACGCTGATTACAACCCCCTGCTAAATAGTCTTGTCTGGTTCTACGGGGAAGGTTTTGTCTTCTTGTGACTGAGCGTGACGATGATGACGATGACGCACGCTCTATTTAACGAGGAACATCTACTTAATTAAGTGATGCTGTTGATCTGGTTCTTATATAGTAATGTCTACAATTTGTGCATAACTGCGCCTTGTAATTTCTGCAACTCATCGCTGGAATAATTCGTCTACATCTCTTGTATGGACAACGTATTACCGTAATCCATTGGTGGGTTCGTTCCTACTAACAAAGTCATATTTTTTTAAGTTAAAAAACCGATCGGAACTATCAACATATGTCCAAACAAACTTTCATATAAATTAACAAACACACATACATACAGTCGGGTAAAAAACTAGGTCTCTGAAAAATAATTGGGAACGGGAGATACACGAAAAAGCATTCAGACAAATAATGGACCCCCTATTTTAAGTATTGAAGACTGTTAAAATCACTAATATTCAACTTCCAGTACGCAAACAAAGCCGTAACCCTAGTGAAGACTTGCGAGGCGGTGTCGGAGATGCGCGAATGCAGGGCACCCAGGGACTGGTCGCTGCTGGCGCTGCAGAACATCAGGACGGGCAAGTCGCACTACCTGGTCATATGCAGGTGTCCAGAGAATCATATACTGGGTAAGGATATTTCAAAATTAAAAAAAAAAACTTTTAGTAAATAGATCTACGTTTGATCACTAGCTCGCCTGATGGTAAGTGTCGGTGTTGCCGAGGACGAAGCACGTTAATCTAGAAGATATCTATTTACTTTGAAGATGCCTTGATAACTCAGAAAACAGAGAAGGCGTCTTAAGTCTTACAGGAGTAACTTACCACCAAACTTTCCCGCGAATATAGATCAATATGGTAGTATTAATTATCCAGGATAATGGAGGAATCACAGTTTAAAACATACAGTGATCCTACGCTTTTGATCCTGTATAATTGCCCTATCTAGATAGTTTCGTTGGAGAACTGTATTTAATGCACAACTCGATGTTAAGTCATGTAATCCTAACCTACCCTTATTATATGAATACTCTTTGCTCTTATTAGTCGGTGTGAGCCTGTGATTTGCTAGGATCGGTCGGGATAATACTGCCTTCTAACTTATCTAGGGAAACAAAAAAATATACTGTACTGCGGTACTGTCAGCAAGAGCTTTCAGATTGTCATTAAAATCTAACCTTTTCATTTCATTTTAACCTGAATCTTGACACGCAAGTTGAACGACCCAGTTTAAACGAAGCATCAAATCAACGTGTCACGGATTACCGTGATGTACATTATTGTCTCCCTAAATTCATGGGCTGTGACGGTAAGGTACTTACAGTACATAAAGCAACAGACTTATCTGGTCCATTGACAGAGTCACCACAGTCGCTATAAGTGTTACAATATTTCAACAAAAAACGTTAGTTCCACTTTTAGCCACCGGGCCAGGTAAGTTTGTGGCACCGTAGTACCCAGCTGGCTAATCACCGCTTTCAAATTGAAAATCGCAGTTTAAAAAGCATTAATCGAACCGCTGACACAAAAAGAAGGAGATGACAACCTGGAGTTCTGCAGTATAATTTAAGAATTATTCTACCTCTACTGGCAAGGTTACACTTTTGGGTACACTTTCACTTAATCTTTAGTTATGATCAAACATATAGCTTACCTATGGCTAAACATATTTGCCACTAGTTGTCATCGTGGTATTCATGATCCCACGATGACAACTAGCGTAAGAGCACTAATGGAAACAAAGTGTCCAATATATGTGTAAAATGCACGTAGATAGAATTTGTCGTAAAATTGTAATCATGTAGGTATCTAAATTCCAATTTGTAAATTTGTAGTTGTATACGTACATAACATAAAAAGTAGTGGATAAAATTTGTAAGTTACCCAAAGTCTGGTTGCTGTTCAGAGAAGGGAGAATGCTGGCGAAGAACAATAAAAAAATATTATGAAAAATAAAAAAATTATAATATCAGAAGTGAAAATTTCATCAAGGCGATGTTATTAATACTAACAAGCAGTATAGTAGCAACGCGTTAACATAGCCGAGCGTAACGGCCAGTCTCATTCAATACCCACAAAATAAAGCTCAAATGCTCAGCGCGCCTATAGACGTTTTAACTTCAAAAATGCTTCATTCTTATTTATCATTATTTCCTTTTACAGAAGGTCCGATGTCTCACGACCAGCCGACCTATGCGTCTGTTCCGGGCATCAGGGTGTACGGTATGATGTGTGTAAAGCCAACATCAGCGGTCTATCATTCAGGTAAATAGCTTTATTAGATAAAATATATGAATAGTAGCTTTACTTTGGAAAACAGTGGTAATACTAGTCTGGGGCAACCGTTATTTTTATTTGTAATTTTCATTTGCAATGAGAAGATGGCCCGTTCCCAGCAGTGGGACAATTTGTACAAACAGGGCTGATAAAAAAAAAATAAGAGGAACAGATATATTGAAGTCTACTTGAATTGCCAGTATATTATTGAATCAAGCGTCATTTTGAGATTTTTTTACGTATTTGTCAATACGTAATTTGTCTTGAATATTTAGTGTATTTCGTCGACACATTTTTAATTTTATTTGATTTCACAACAAGAATAATACGTAAAGAAATGTGATTCGCGCTGATGTAGCGCTCAATTTATTTTTTTTGTACGACATAAGTTACTTAATCTGTAACAAACAGCATCATGTATCGTGCCAAAAAATTAGAAAAAGACAAATCCCAAATCACCATCTGAGCTATTTTGAAATGTAAGATGACAATGATGACATGGCAGATAATTACACATTTAAACCTTATACTAGTAGGAATAAAAAAAACTGATCCATTAATTTTCTTTTTCAGGTTACAACGCGAACCGATACACAGGTTTCCAAAGCACTACGATGTCGTACAAAGTGGACTATTCGCAGCCTCACACGTACGACAAACCCGTATACAATCGATATAACTATTACAACAGGCGGTCGCGAGCAACGAGACAGAGGCGGTCGACGTCAGAATACCCCCCCTTTCCATGGTACAAAGTACAAGAGCTAGCGAGATCTTTACATTGGATTTAAGGCATTTCTCTATTAGTGCATTTAGGTTTCAGGCTAAGTGAAACTGTCGAACAAATAAGATCTTTATGTTTAATAACACTTGAATCAAAACAAAATGTAACTTAGAACTTAAAAAATATGCAGCTTTAACACCGAATTATGCACATTACTAAATGCTAAAAATAAAATAAAAAACAGTTACAATATGATTTTAAAAATAATTTAAATGCATTCGTCATATTTAGCATGACTATCCCGTTTTAAGCCCTTTGTTGATTTCGTATAAAAAATGTTCTTTTTTCATTTTTATCAAATTATTCGTTACCAAATTTTCTTTTAGTTTTATGACACGATAAAAAAATCTTAAACTATTGAGATTAAAAATAATGATTTTATTTGTTTGATGGTTCTTGTCTGAATATCGGATTTGTGACATTAATACAAGACCCTAAAATAATTATAGGGTAAACGGTAAAAAGTTTGTTGGTTCCATCCAGGCCGATAGCCTCTTTGGATCCAACACATACTTTAGACGCTTTTCGCTTATGTATCAGGACTTTCTGTATTTAAGGAAAGCTTCACTTTTCCCATTCTAAATCGGTGTTTAGTTTGGTGAAAATACTTTTACGCCTAATACTCAGTGTTCAGTGCATTTATTAGATTAAACTGCCAATAACTTTACGCCTAGAGAAATATAGTTTTTAACCACATGAGAAATTTTTGAGGCTGTTTCGTATTTCGAGATTATTGATATGTTTTTGGTAGGTCTTCATATGAAAACATATGTAACTATATAATGTAAGCAATTTATCATACTATCATTATCATCACCATCTTTTTCATTATAATCATCATCGTAATCATCAATTTCATTATCATATAAAAAATATATATCATTAAGATAATACTTGTAACTTCACTTAAAATCTTAATTTATTGTGAAATATTTCATCTTTTCGTTTTGGGCCATTTTTTCATCATTTTAAACGCTATCAATAACTTAAGTAAATGAAGACAAAGTAAAAATGAGTTCAGAAAAGGCATAACAAGGCAAGGCACACGCCAAGTACACCAGCCACGGAACAGCCACCACGGAAGAAGGCTGTACGACTCAGTCATTACAGTCATACGCAACTATTGGCTAGTTTAGTTAGAACTTATTAGATCTGGATTTTGGTGATGCAGAATGCAGCAAGATAACTTATATTCAAAGTTATCATTACCTGATTCTAGACATAAGAACCATAAAGTTGGATGTCCCATTTGTAACGAATGAGAGATCTTACTTTATAATTCTAATGTTGAAAATTGTAACTTCGCTGATATACACTACTAAAAGGGCACCTTTTATCGAGTTTTAAATTGTAAACCTATTATTCTTATTTTAGCCAAATTGAATGGCCTATAATCTATTTTTTATCAGATATAATTAAATGAAGACCTATCTGCACACGATTTGAAAGACATCGTAACGCCTGTATTTCTATGTTAGCTGCTAAAATTAACTAATTTATTCCTCGATTGACTAGTATAAAATTGCCAGAATATTAGACGTAATCATGACTTTAGATTTAAGTATTGGGATACTCAATTGGCGATAATTCATACCCACCAATGCAAGGTGACTAAAAATTACTAAGGCGTGAAGCTATGTCAAGCAACTTAAAAAAACATTGAAACTTCGACCCTATCTCGTGTTAACATAGGAGAGAATGTCTAATGACAAAAATATTGTAGCACTGTTGTCCCGCCGCGTATCCTTATTTTACGTGGGTAAATTCAGTTCAAAATAATACAAAATAAGGCTTAGGTTTCAATGTTTTCGTTTGTCGATACTTTTGATCAAATAGCGAAATCCCTCTTTATAAATATAACGTAAGTACACAAAAAGATGTGATAGTGTTTTCCGTTGGTTTTTTGTGTAACTTTTCATGCATTTATACCTTAGTTAGGGTAGAACTAATTAAATATTATTTATATAAGATACCCATATTATACTTAGATTAAAATGTTGTACATATTAATTATAGGAATTATAATATTTGTAATTATAGAAATTAAATTTTAACTGATAATCAAATATCGTTTTATTTTATTACGAATACTTACATTGAATGTATTGATGAAACAACTAGAGCCGCCATCTATCGTAATTTTCACGAATCGATATAAGTCTGAGGAATAACAACTATTTAATATGGTCCGAGACCACGTACCGGCAAGCGCAGCGTAGGAAGACCAGCCACGAGATGGACAGACGACCTCATACAAGTGGCGGGAAGACGCTGGATGCAAGCCGCTTCCAATCGGTCTTTTTGGAAATCCATGGGGGAGGCCTATGTCCAACAGTGGACTTCTTATGGCTGAGATGATGATGATGAATATGGTCCGCGAGCTAGGTACAAATTTCGTCAGTTAAACTCTAGGCCACGAGTCGAGGTTCACAGCGTGACGCATGCTTCGAGAGAGATTAAAGATCTTACCACTATCTGTTTTATCTTTCCCGAAGAAAATAACATACAAACATAATACGACATAATACATAATACGTAATACGACATAATACATAATCATTGCTGTTGTTGCTTTAATTTAGACCCTATCTACATACTTTCGGCGAAAATAGTAGGTATATTCGTGTAGAGCCGGGAGAAGGCAGTTGTATTAACACTTTCCTCCATAAATGGACACGAAAAGTGATTCAAAGTCAACATTTTTAAATCACGAGGAAATCTGTACTGAAAAGTTCACTTTACTGAAGATGTTTCGTAGCAGACCTTTTCCTATGACGGGATCTAAGAGAGTTGCCGTATTCACAATATATTGGACTCGGATTCGATTTGAAATATCTTTCTCTCTGTCTTTCTGTATATAAATGACGGAGAGGAAGATGTAGATTCCGATTAGAACCTGAATCCGATGGATTGTGAATGTGGGAGCAAAAATGTCAAAGTGAGGCTCTGGGTCTGAACCAATGAGATTTTATCTATAGAGGTTATACTCATTGAAGTAAAAACATGACAAATCTCAGTTGTCAGCACTTTCAAGGATAAGACACATAATTAAGTCTCTAAGTATCTTGGCCCTTGGTTTTGCATTTTTCTAAACACAGGATGGCATTGTCACTGTTTACTAGTTAGCGGCACGCTGTTAGCATCTAACAGTGTTGCCCGCCGTGTCACGACTGAAAACGAGTCGGGCGATTACCTCACTTGAGGCTTGCCACGCAGAGCCGGGGAAAACCTATCTACGTAGATACATCATCAGTCTGAACTGTCTCTTGGTGATGAATGGATAATGATGATAAGAACTTACCTAATACTTTCTGATCGACGGCGATGTCGCATGTATACATCGCAGCCATTAGCCTCTGTGGCTGCACTTGGAAGGCTTTCCGGCATCCGTCTTTCACTGCTGACATTATTTGCCCTGAACATTAAAACAAATTTCTCTATAAAAATCTAACAAAATATTGATTATTTTGTGTATTATTATATCTTGGTATACATTAGGAGAAAATGTTAAATTTGTATTCAAATATACACAAAAAAAAAATGTGGATATTTCACACAACGCCATCTAGCCCAAACTAAGCAAAGCTTGTACTATGGGAGGTACTACTAATAGGTGATATTTTTAGAGGAATGAGTGATGAAACACAATAAGTTGAAAATGTAATTTTTATATAGTCTAGACTAGTCTACTAGATAGTAGCGGACTTTGGCAGTAAAATTCACATTTTATTTCGACTTAAATGGTTTCATCACACCCATGGGATACATTCTAAATCTAGTTTTTAGTAAACTTGAAATGTTGTTTAGAATTATATATAGAAAGCCTAGCGCAGTGAGTAGACCAACTGTTATGTCGGCTGTTGATATTAATAGTTCAATACAAAATTTATTTACCTGAAAGTGGTCCAAAAACGTGGGACACCTCTTCACCCTCACTCCTATCTAACGCCCATTCCTCCACACAAAAAGCCACACCCATCATCGGTTCCTCGCACAGAGGACCAGCCAACGTAGCCAATTGGAATCCATTCACGAAACTACTCTCAAACTCGAATCTCGGGTCTTCTGATATTTCCTTCTCATGGTGAAGATATTTCGTATTGTAATCGCTTGTGTGATTCAGAAGCAAATTTGGCCCGCAATTCCTAGGCCCCACGGACCATATTTGACTGGCGACATCCTTCCATTCGGGATCCAATTTCGAACATATATTTTCTAGATCAGCTTTAAAGATTTCTATCAGTTTCAACATTCTTTCTGAAAGCTTATGTTTCCCACTGAGTTTTAAATCGTCGAATTTGTCTTCTAGTTTTTCGTTTTTGGATAAGGCATGTAAAGCTTTTATATGTTGCGATATGGCTTTGAGTAAATCGGTAGAATTTTCTAGTAAGTTTGTTATTTCGGTCGGTAGTGGTTTCGCCCGTATTTTTATACGGCTTTGCTTGTTGTTTGTGACGATGGTGACGACCGGGTCTTCTTCTTTATTGAGGCCCTTGTCTATATTATGTGAGTCTATTTCTTCGTTAGCCATATCCATTTTCGGTGGTATTATGATGGTTTCTCTGAAGGGTACTATTGGCTCCGATACAGTTATAGGTATTTTGGCGTAATTGTTTCTGTAAAAAAAAAAATGCAGTGTTTAATGAACTAACTGTTGGTGTTGTTAATTTCTTATCTTAGTTTAACCGTGAAAATAAAAGCGTATATGTATATGTACAAAATAAGTCTCTAAGCAATATAAATCAATTCTAAAACGAAAATCGTATCATATTTTAAGAATTCAAGAATGAAATTCTTTGCCATCTCTGTTTCCTGAGACCTGCAATCTTGGAATTTTCAAGGCTAGAGTGAATAGATATCTTCTAGATCGACGAGCTCCATCCTCGTCGCTTAACATCAGGCGAGTTGATGATCAATCGTAGATCTATCATGTATAAAAAATCTAGTTCACAGTGGATTAGTTATGTAACCTTTATGCTAAAGACTATAACTCAAAAATCACTCCTTTTCCGAAGAACAATAATAATTAGTTTAAAAATATATATTAAAAAACCGGCTTCATTGTTCGTTTACTTGGATGACATAACTTTCAAGTTATTTTATCATAAAAACTAAAGTATTGATCAGTTCAATACTTTTGATTTGATAAAATTCATATGGGACAACTTCTGAAGTCATTTTAACAGTATCAGCAACCGAGCTGATGCTTGATCTAATGTTTAATTTTACATGGATATTTGTAATGTTTAGAGAATTTTTTTTACGTTTACTTACTTCAAATCCTCAAGACATCTTTCCAGATGCACTTCACCAGCTGTCACCAACACATGCTCTCCGGTCTCTTGAAGCAACACTTGCACGCACGAGTCCGATTGGTTTAGGAGTTTCAGGCCTGAAATATTGGCACTAGCACAATCTAACAATAAACGATATTTGAAACAAAGACAGGAGTAGTAACCACGAGCGAGGCATACACCGAATTTGGTGCATTTGTTGCAACCAATTTGAACAAGAGTCTGTATTAAAAGAAAAACAAAATACCCGACTGCAGAAAAGCGGTTTTTGCAGTGTAACTTACGATTTAATTGTGCTTGTGATACGATGTTGAGTCACAGAAAATATAATAAACTACGTATAGAACGGACACTCCTCACCTCCCACCAAATCACGATACCCCACCCCGCGAGTACTTCACAGTGAGTATCACGGAGCGGTACTCGCAGGATTTTTATTTTTAATTTAAGCAAATTTGTTACAAATACCGACAATAGTGTAATAAATAAATAATAAATATAAATATTTGTGGACATTTCACACAACACCATCTAGCCCAAACTAAGCAAAGCTTGTACTATGAAACTAGATGGCTGATAGAATACATATATACTTTTTTTTTTTAATATATACATATGATACATCACACAAATGTTTGCCCTGGGTGGGGATTGAACCCACGACCATTCAGTTCAGCAGGTAGACGTAAACACACTACCAATTGAGCCACAAGGCCAGTCGATTTAATGTGTATTTTTGAACAGGCTATGGCTGTATGTCAACTCGACGTGATAATAATAGGAGTTTTTATACAATTCCTAAAGCTAAAATAAGGTACATACATACCTAAGTAATTCATTCTATTTCTATATTCATTATCCTTTAGATAAATTAAGTAAGATACTTTTTTGGCGTATAACGTGATTCAAATAATGTGCCTAGATATTTTACTTATTTACATATCAAAAGATAAGTAGTTTTGGAATTGTTTTTCATTTGCATTGATTACGCCTGGCTGGAGTTATTTATCACTAACTATGTTAGTTATTATTAACTGAGTGGATTGTTGTGATTAGACCTGTGAAACTTATTATTGTAAGTACGTAAAATGTGGATTTTTTCGAAGCATGCAATGACTACGTAAGTGATTACAAAACTTCATTGATAAGTCTAAAATAGTAACAACTATTGACGGCGTGGTTTGCTACATATTGATGGTTTATTACAAAGTGATATATATTCTGGAATTTCTAAACCATCCACAAACGAAACCATTTTTCCAGATAATTTTCTCATTGTAGTTCACTACCACTATGATTTTGAACTTTTATGTTCATAATGTTTTCTAAGGGTTTCACGATTTATGTGTTCATTATTATGAGTGACAGTAAGTAGTAATAAATTAACCTGATTTCATTCAGTCTACCTGATTTATCTTATCGAAAATTTCCATCGAAAAAATCGGTTTATCTAATGGAAAACAAACCTTTTACCAACTGCGGAAGTTGCGAAGGGTAGGTAGGTTCCAAAGCTACCCTCAGAATGGGCACGACAGCGTTCTGTATTTCACTGAACGCGGGACATGCGATAGTGCTGCTCAGTGTGGCTGTCTTTAATATGTGCTCCTCTAGACCGCCGATACCTGGAAATATCAGAAAAAAACAAGTTAGTAATTTGCATATCGTATAACAAGTGATCGTTTACAAAACTATAAAAACTGACCTCAAAATACGCAATTCGTTTATTTGGATGGTTTATTTTTCCAGATTTAGTATTTGTGACAGATGTAGTATTTTGTTATAGAAACCAAAATACTGAACTGATTTTGATAACATTTCTATGGGACCACCTGTAAAGCCCTTTCTAACATAATAATATTTTTTCAAATCCAGGTGTCTTCGAATAATCAGGGAGCATACATGAAAAATAAAATAATACGTTTATAAAAAGATCCCGACGAATTGAGAACCTCCCCTTTTTGGAAGTCAGTTAAAAATAGTCCTATAGGCCTAGACAGACAAGGCAATATAATGCTGCTAACTGCTTATTGAACGAGGCAGTCCAGAGAATCAGAATCATAAAATATTTATTGGTAACTGTGTACAAAGGTAGTAGTATAAAAATAAGTTTCAATAGTTTTGTCCATCACGAACATACAATATTGTTGAAGAGAAGCTGAGAAGAGCGCTGCTCTGTGGCACCGCTGCTGCCTATGTATGACGTCATAGCGTTCAACACCGTTCCGTGCACGTTCCGTGGGAGCGAGGATCGCTAGCAACCAGACTCCGTAATAGGGACTAGCGCGAGACATACGAGTACATGTGCGGTGCGGTGCGCGGATTTAGGATCTACTAATTGTAATTAAATAATTTGGCGATATTTGAAGTTTTTCTCTTTTTAGTTCCACTTCTGACTATTTTCCTTACAATATTATTTGTAACATTTTTTTTTTACAATGGCAATATACAATGCACTTAAATTATAATAGTTATGTTCTATGCAGACAAGGCAGTAACATAAAATACACTACAAACATGTATTCATGTCTGCGTCAAAATATTCTTTGAGATGATAGAACACATAGATCATAGAGGAGCGAGGTGGTGGACAGCTTGTGTGACGACACGCGCAGCGATGCCCGACGCGCCTTTTTCTTCTTTTGTAATAGACCAGAGCGATTAGCCCATTTTCCAGTTTGACATTTCTTGAATATAACAAGTTTTATACATAAATAAATAATAAATAATAAATATTTGTGGACAACATTTGATTTAACTTACCAATAATATTGCCGGCGATCGCTTCGTCAATAATTTCCAATTCTCTTCCCATTAAAATGTACAGGGATTTAATCCTGAAACCATTCAAATAATGTATAAATATAACAAATGTATATAAAAATCAAATTAGAAACACAGAAAAGTTTGTAAACAGCGATACTTGGTAAGCTCTGGTAAGGGGAGGGAGGAGAGGAGTTAGTCATGTGGTAATCTAATTTTGTGAACACCAGTAGAATAGAAAAGTATGTGTGGGATACATTATGTTTATTTCATTAGTATCACTAATCTAACTAATCACTAATTCAAATCAGTAAAGTAATTCAAAATAACAATGATGATAATAAGTCTGCAATAAAATCACAGAAGAATTTAATTGATAAAATAGAAACAAATTAATTCTTAAGAATTAACGTAATTTCACACATTTTCTTAGTATTTCGAAGCGGTAACCGTTTAAAGAAATAGCAGTTATTGTCTAAGCCTGCAGGTATTCTTTTAATTATATTTCTATTATTTGTCCCTTTGAGAAGAACATAATTTATGATGGTAACTTCACAGAAGTAACAAACTCTGTTACAGTACATCGCTATATTTTTCATACAAGAGGAGGAAAGTAATTTTAATCCGTAAATATTGTAATCAATTCAATGATTTTTATTGGAAGCATTAATGATTACAACTAAACACAAGAGGACATCCCCCCTCATTGATTTCTAAAATGACACCAGTCGCTGTGCTTGCCGGTGAGTGGTCTCCACTCCAGAACTTTTTGGCCCATCAGCCATTAGTTCTACGTGCTATGTGCCCAGCCCATTGCCCCCAACTTAACTTGCTAATCCGCTGTGCTATGTCGATGATTTTCAGTTATCTTCTTATATTTTTTTATTAGATCTCATAGAGATGAGACTCTTATTGCATGCATGACTAGGACTATTGCTTTATTAATTTAATTTTTAACCTTGAAGCTATTCCAAAATTTGAAGAAAAGAGAAAGAATATGGCTCCAATCACCTAAAATAATAATAAATATTGTAAATACATACTCAGCGCATGTAACATGTTCATCACTTTGCAAATCTTTCAACTTCTTACTCGGATCAACTTTATAGTCCTTCCAATTGAGCACCTTGGACGGGTCATGTTTAGGTCCTAAAACATAAACTTTATCCCCTCTTTTAACTTTCCCACTAAATATTCTAGCAAAAGCAATAAACGCCGGCTGTTCTTCCTCTTTCACTTCCACTTCTATGCTTTTCTCAGGTTCGTCAGTCTTTTCTGACAGTGGAATAGCTTCAGAATTTGCATTCTGTTTCATGTCTTCGCGAATCTGTCTCGCTCTTTCTCTTCTTAAAGCCATTTCTTCAGCGGTCAACGCTTTGGGCTTATTCTCTGGGAGTATACTCTTATCTACACTGAACATTTTTGATACAAAAATAATTAAAGGTCTTTCTTCACTACTATCACAGGCTAAAAAGTCTTCCTTAAGTTTTCGAGTCTCCAGTGAATAGGAATCCAAATCCCTTATCTTTGTGCACATGAGTTTTTCTACTTTTTCTGGTAGAAGTTCTTTTGGAGATGGTAATTTACTACAAACCATGTTCAGTACAGTATATGACAATGGAAGCCATTGCACCATTAGTGATTGAAGTTGGATTCTAGAATCTGTATGCCTCAAGTCTCTTGTAGTCAATTTTATACCTAATTTCTCACATATTATGGGCACTTTTTCCTTTTCGTTTCTCATGGCTATTGTTTCATACACGTTCCAGAGATTGTCGAGAATTACTTGGACAAAGAGAGGTTTCTTTGCCTTTTCTTGGGCGCCTTTCATGAATCTCTTCGTTTTCGCGTTCAAATAGAAATCGCCCCACAGGACTTTACGTAGGATCTCTTCTTTTACTCCTGAAAAGTAAGAGAGTGCAATTTTTTTATCAAAACAAAGAAGGCAAGAAGTGAATTTTACTTAAAAAGGTATATGGTTGATTGATGGATAATCATGAATTACTAATAAACAAAATTAATTTAATATGCAACACTGCGATTACACCCGCATAGTAAAAGCAATTATGATAAAATATAGCCTTCTCCAGGTCCTAAAAAATCTTTGTGCTAAATTTCATACCGGTTGGTTTAGACGTTTAACCATGAAAAAGTAAATAAAAATAAAACCGGCCAAGTGCGAGTCGGACTCGCGCACGAAAGGTTCCGTACCAATATCTATAAAAATGACAAAAAAACACATTTGTTGTATGGGATTAAATATTAATTTTATTTTAATCTAATTATTTATTTTGTATTTTTAATTTTTAAATATATATATATAACTCAATATTCAGTGAATATTTCAAGCTATCTGTAGCCGTTATCAATGTCGAGCAAAAAAATCAAGTTTTTTGTATGGGAGCCCCCTTAAATATTTATTTTATTCTGTTTTTTAGTATTTGTTGTTATAGCGGCAACAGAAATACATCATCTGTGAAAATTTCAACTGTCTAACTATCACAGTTCATGAGATACAGCCTGGTGACAGACGGACGGACGGACATACGGACGAACGGACGAACGGACGGACGGACGGACATACGGACGAACGGACGGACGGACAGACAGCGAAGTCTCAGTAATAGGGTCCTGTTTTTACCCTTTGGGTACAGAACCAGACAGACCGAGTTACTTTTATAATGTTAGTTGGGATTGGGACCTTATATATCCTTAATGATTTGAAGTTTATGAAGTTATGACAAGCAGTGGGGTGATTTATACGATGAACACTAACATTGCAAAGAATCTTAATATTTTCAAAGACGTATGAAGTTTGCTAATCCACAGTTTTACCAATGTGATGGATGTTATCCTTCTCATAATTATTACAAGAAGATCCTTGCAGGAGTCTATCAGTAGGAAAGTTATTAAAAACAGGATAGCAATCCGAACCAAACCATACTACCTAGACAAATTTACCAGAGCCATATTGTTTTATTATATCCCAGTAGCATAAATGTTACTGGTTTAGATAGGCAATTATTTATTGCATATATGGTCAGATTCAGATTTGATCAGTACACAATATGCATGGACGAACCATAGTCAAAGCAGATTAAAAAATAAACAAATTCTGAATTTGTTTATTTTTTAATCTGCATTGACAACAATCCGAAAAGACTGGTCGTAATTATAAATTAATCAGATACTTACCAAGTTTTTCAGAAAACAGCCTAGCAAAAGTGTGTATGGTGAACCCCCAGCCATCAGCTGCACTGGCGAAGACCACATTCCCTTGTTCCGGTGAGAAGTATAGGTTAGAATCATCTGAGTCTTCCAATGCTGAGGTCCAATCGTAGAAGTTGTTGTCTTCTTTCAATGTGTCTTTCTGTTCCTGAAAAGAAGGCAGTATTGATAGTATAATATGGTACATTGAAGAAGACTCGAGAAATGATAGATCAGTAGGTTGGGCAGGAAAGCAATGAAGTCTAATAGGTTTCACGTTGTGGTTTGAAATAAAAAACCCTGATCAATAATAATAATATTTAAAATAACTGAAAAACCAACTTCAAAATGCGCAATTTTAAGGTTAAAAACTACTGAACCAACTTATGAGATTTTTATAGGGCCAATCTGAAAGATTATAGAGTATAATATATATCATTTCAGTTCATAAATTAATTAATAAGTACAAGGTGGAACATGACAGAGATATGCGGTAACAAATATTAAAACAAATACAGGCAAATTGTTAAACTCCTTCTTTAAAGTAAGTTGTTTATAAAGATAAGTACAGTGTCCTCCATTTGGCTTAGTACAATTCACTGAAATAACTTGCGACATTTTAGTCAAAAATGAGTTATGTATGCTAAATGAAAATGAGGAAAATTTTAAGTAAGATAGCATTCATAACAAATTTTTGACTAAAATTTTGCTTTACCCTATTACTTTTCGACTACAATGTCGCTTATACCCTATTACCTTTTAACCGTTGAATGTATGTTTTTATAGATAAAGCTTTTATGTTATTCTCTGTCATTTGTGTATTAGTGAAATCAGAGACCAATGTGGTGGGTTATCAAACTAACTGGATGTCAAATGGGCTCTGTTAGTATTCATGAAAGAGCAAATAATATTGAGTTTAAAGTTTATTTCGCTAGTTAATAAATGTCTTCTATGCACATCCACTCCATCATAGACCAATGCCCAACTGCTACTTAACATCAGGCATGTTAGCTATCAAGGGCAAGCTTATCAAAAAAAAACATAAATTTACCTGTTTATCTATATTGGTCTCTTCATTAACAAATACTTCAGTAGCAAATAGTTCTCCCATAACTGCATTTACTTGTTCCAGTACTTGTGTCAAATGAACATAGGCATCTAGAGGTGTCAGCTGCATTTCCAATATGAGCCTATCAATTTTGTTGAGGACTAGAACAGCCTTCATGTTCTCTGAGTAGGCTTGCTTGAGTACAAGGCGAGTTTGAGGGCACACTCCTTCTACAACGTCGACCTGGAAATTTATTTAGATTGGTATCAAACAATATAATATGTAAATGTCTAAGACACTCACAATATGTTTCTTGTTACAATATTCAACTATAGTTTCGACTCTATTCAATGGGACTTTTATAGTTTAACAATAAATGAAAATGACTTTTTGAGTAACACAACTAATTGAAATTTCTTAAAAGTTAAATTATATTTTGCTATGCTCCTATCACAACATAAAACAGTTAAAATCTAAGTGAAGTGTCACCCACTACATAATTATCATCACTATGTTTTTAAAGCGACCTAAAAATAAGATGAGAAAAACTATTGGAATGACTAGTTCAAGATTTGTTTCTCAATAAATAAATGAATTTAAAAATAAAGATTCACAACTCACCACTACAATAGCTCCGTCGCACAGCCTGACTGCAGTGGACACTTCACTAGAAAAATCTATATGCCCAGGAGAATCTATCAGGTTTATCAAATACTCTTGCTGTTCTACAGCATGGTATAATGAAATGCTGCTGCTCTTCATGGTGATACCGCGCTGTTGTTCATCAGGCCGGCTGTCCATATATCGGAGCTTCCCTGACATTCTTTGAGATATAATGCCATTACTAGATATCAAAGAGTCTGCCAAAGTGGTTTTTCCATGATCAACGTGAGCCACAATGCAGATATTGCGAATATTCTCTGGTCTGTTTTGAAGTTCAGAAAGTTTCGATGAATCTATAAGTCGCATTTTGAAGATTTAAGTATACACTGAAGTTTTATAAACTTTGAATAAAATTGTATGATTCAAAGCAAAGGTATTTAGAAAGATAATACAAAATAATATTGCGAAAATACAAAGTTAAATTGCACCAAAATTGCACAACATGAATTTGTCTTCACAAAATGTGGTCTACTACTGCTGACTGACTGGTGCGCTCGTTCCGAATCCCGCTGATAAACGAATTTGTGTTGGTTGAACAACCTAGCGCAACTCCCTAAAAATTTTAAATTAAAAAAAATATGTTTGAGCAAAAATTTACATTTACCAACAATGATTTTTTTTGCTTGATGTTGGCATCATGTTTTCACATTTGCCACTTGTCGACTAATAATTACACTGACACAGAATTAAACATTTTTTTTGGTCTTTGGTGGCTGATGTCTCTAACAGCCCACGTATTTAACCCATTCGGTTTCGGAATCGATTCGATTTGTATATCTCCGTCTCTGCCATTCTCTATGGTCCGGTTCGGTTGTCCAGTCAACCGGACCACGGGAAAAAGATTTTTTGAGAAACATTTGGTTTTGTTGGTTTTGTTTTGCGCAATTGCCGAGAATTCAAATCTGTCAAAACAAAGATTATGCTATACGATTCCCTGGTGCGCAGCGGCTTAGAGTATTGCAGTGTTGTTTGGAATCCCTTTTACAGTGTTCACAAAAAAAGACTGGAGAGCGTCCAAAGAAGGTTCTTGTGGCATTTGACCTACTCGAGTTATCTTGGAAAGGAACTGTTGAGCTACAACGATAGACTACAGCACTTCAAAATGGAGTCACTCGCACATCGCAGGCATACACTATATACTCTATTTCTATACAAACTTGCCAACGGATCTTTGGATACTCCGGATTTACTGTCGGAATTACTGATAAGTAATCCTCGAACGGTGCCAAGAGTATCGTGTTTTAATATCTTTTCTTCTACTAGTTCACGCTCTAATCTGGGTTATAATGCACCTCTAGCGAGAATAGTGCGTCAATATAACAGCCTGTCTAAGACAATCGACATTGACATATTTGGCGATAGTTACAATACATTTAGAAAGTCCCTGAGATCACTGTATTTCTGATTTATTTTTTTATATAGCATGACATTTAATATTTTTAAATTTGATGTTATTTACCATTATATGTCGTCACTGCAATATATCTATCCCACCAAAAACATTTCATGTAAAATTGGTTGCCATGTGTCGCATTGTCATGCCACTTTCACTGACAAAAAGATATCAGATGAGATCTGACTGAATCTGAAGAGCCAAGCCGCTAACTCTACAAAATCTAAGGCTACAATACTTATCTCTGTAAACCTTAAATCTTGGTAAAAAAGCATGGCTTGGCCGTTTTCCGACGGTCAGTTACAAACATATGTCGCATAACATGTCGTACATGGACAAGGAAGAAAAAGAAACTAAAAGTTCTGCTCTTGAATGTTGTATAATTGGAATAGTAATGTAATAGTTCCATGAAAGTGAAACGACCAAGCCATGCTTTTTGACCAAGATTTAAGGTTTACAGAGATAAGTATTGTAGCCTTAGATTTTGTAGAGTTAGCGGCTTGGCTCTTCAGATTCAGTCAGATCTCATCTGATATCTTTTTGTCAGTGAAAGTGGCATGACAATGCGACACATGGCAACCAATTTTACATAAAATGTTTTTGGTGGGATTTAATTTCTTTTTGTAAGAGACCCTGTAATTTCTGCAACGTTTTGTTTTAACGGAATGTATTTCCCTGTGCATCTGTTATCATTTCTTTAGCAGTACACTCTCTGTCATAGCATGTTTTTCTTGTTGACTTATTACTTAAAATAGATGATAGCTGCTGTAACCTTCAATTCTGATGTGGCGCCATACTATAGCGCGTGAATAAGAGTCGGTTTCCAGATACACTCTTCAGGACAAGTATAAAGTTGCAAATCGTCCCAATATTCTACAACATCACGAACAATAGCACACCTTAACTTGCAACGCCACATCAAATACGGTCTTCTATAGATTGAGTAAATGTCAATGAATGGAAAAGGCATGAACCATTTACAGGCATACTATGAACTGTAGTATAGACGATAGGGCCCTAGCCCTTCTCCCAAAGAAATTGTTTCGTTACTCATATTGTTCGTCTTATTTCCTTTTTATAGGAATACGTCCACTAAACCAACTTTAGATTTATTCTTGTATCCAGACTATTATTCAATAACTTAAATTCTTAACCTATAACCTAATACCCCTTCTCTTACAAGATCGGTCCCGAAACCAAGCTTCTAAATAAGCTCTCGGTTGAAAGTATTATAATTTTCTGTGTAAATAAGTCCCTAAGCCTAAGTAAGTACTACCTAAAACAAACCAAGTCATCAATTAAAGTCGAATAATGTATATATATATAACATACAAACCTATAACCTAATGTATATATATATAATACAAAATTACAAACCCATATTTACTAAACAAACATGAAACAAAACAACGAACGAAAACGATACTATTTATCCTTATACCAAACAAACCGTTATCATAATAATAAGCCTTTATTCAGACCACAATATACAATTATGTTGAGTTTATATTAATGTTATAACTCTGATGAGTTGACATCGACAACTTGGTCTGTTTGCCCAACTTTGGCAAAGGCCTCCTCCATATCTTTCCATTCTTTTCTATCTTGTGCTGTCCTAGTCCATGTAGTTCCTGCTGTAGCTTTAATATCGTCTTCCCATCTTCGAAACTGTCTTCCTCGTTTCCTTTTTGAGTTTCTGGGATACCAAAACATCACAGTTTTATTCCATTTTTCTATTCCTCTTATGATGTGGCCTGTCCATTTCCACTTCAGTTTCCGTATTCTTGATGTTACATCTTCTACTTTTGTGCGCTTTCTGATTACTTTGTTTCTTATTCTATCGCTTTTTCTAACACTCAGCATGCTCCGCTCCATCGCTGTCTGGCAGCACTTCAGCTTTGCATTTTGCGCTTTAGTGAGAGCCCAAGTTTGGCAACCATAAGTGAGGACAGGTAGCACACAGGTGTTGTAGAGTTTCTTTTTGACGAACATCTTAATTTCCGTATTTTTCATTACTTCTTTTAGTCTCCAATAGCTTTTCCATGCATTTCCTATTCTTATATCTATTTCTTTTGACATTAGATCATTCGTTGAGATAAGTTGGCCTAAGTACGTATACTCTTTTACATATTCTATGGTTTTGCCGTTTAGAGAGACAGGGTCTTCGAACACATTTGTCATAGCTTTAGTTTTTGAGGTATTCATTGTTAGTCCAACTTTACGGCTTTCACTTTCCAGGTCCATTAGCATATTTTGTAGTTGTGTTTTTGTTGCAGCGAATATAATGATATCATCAGCGAATCTTAAATGAGTTAGGTGTTCGCCGTTTATGTTTAATCCGTAATCATCCCATTTTAATTCGCGAAAGATGTTTTCCAGAATTGCTGTAAATAGTTTTGGTGATAACGGATCACCTTGGCGTACGCCTCTATTTATTTTTATTTCTTTTCCATGTTTTTCTAATTTGATCTTTGCTGTACTGTTACTATATATGTTTTTCAGAATTCTTATATATTTATATTCGACTCCTTGGGCTTTCAGACTTTGCCAGATGCTTTCATGTTCAATTGAATCAAATGCTTTATTGTAATCTATGAAGCAGCAGTAGAAGGGTACATTGAATTCTTTGTTCTTTTCAAAAATTTGCCTTACTACATGTATGTGATCCAGTGTTGAATACCCCGCTCTGAAGCCGGCTTGTTCTCTGGGTTGATTTTCATCAAGAATATTGGTTATACGGCGAAGAATAACCTTAGCGAATACCTTGTATATATTAGACGATAAGCTGATAGGTCTGTAATTGTTTATTTCGCTCTTGTCGCCCTTTTTGTGTAGTAATATTATCGTTGAATTTGTCCATTGGGTTGGTATTATTTCACTTTGTAGAACGTCATTAAAAATGTATTTCAGTATAGGCACGATGGCATCTTTACACTGTATTAATAGTTCACTGGTGACTTGATCGGGTCCAGAGGCTTTGTCTGTTTTTAGGGATTCAATCGCTTTAGTTATTTCTGCTTCTAAGATATGTGGTACACTGTCATTGTTTTTCAAATCAGTTTCCTCTATGTTATTTTTTCTAGAGTACAGGTCTTCGTAGAATTTTGTGGCTATTGTTAATATGTCTGGTCTTCTGGTCTTAATGTCGCTATATCGGTCTTTCATATTAGGTATCCAGTTTGTCTTATTATTTAGCTGCTTCATAGCTCTCTTAATGCCTCCGGTCTTGACAATATGCTTCTCGAATGTTCTACGTCTGTGATGTTCTCGGTCTTTTTTCATTTGCATTTTTATTTCTTTACTTAGTTTACTTATTTCATCTCGGATACTTTTAGTTTTATTAGTAATTTTTATAAGTTCAAATCTTTTTTCTAAGAGGTTGTTAACTTTTTGAGATATAATGTTTTTATTGGATTTAACTTTGCTGGTATTTTCAGATTTAATGGTAAGTATTTCATGTAATATGTCATATTTTTGTTGAGTGTTCAAATTTTGAATCGATGACACTTCCAGAGAATTAAGCCTTTCTATAATCATATCTACTGGTATTGTGTTTATATTATTTAAAGATTTTACTTTGAATGGCCTGCCTGGATTTGAAGATGCTAGGTTTAGACATGTTCGGAGCATTCTGTGGTTGCTGTTGAAATTTAGATTTATAGTGCTGCAGTCGTCAAAAGATTTGGATCTATTCGTGAGAATATAGTCTATTTCATTTTTATATCGGCCATCTGGTGAAATCCATGTCCATCTTTTGGATGCTCTTTTCTTAAATTGACTATTCAGTATTTTCAAATTGTTTTCGAAAGCGAATTCCATTAGCTTTTGCCCATTTCTTGTTCTTTTTCCTTTACTATGAGGGCCTAGTATAATGTCTTCTCCAAACCTTGATGTTCCAACTTGGGCGTTGAAGTCTCCCAGTACTATGCAGTTTTTATGAGTATGCTCTTTGATGGCAATGTTCAACGACGAATAAAAGGACTCAATATCGGCAATGGTAGATTTCTCCGTTGGTGAATATACTTGAACAATAGACCATCTTTCATTTCCAGGCGGGACTATTACGTTCAGCACTGCAATTCGTTCCGAAATGCCAACTATTTCCTCGATACAATTCTTAAGCTCTTTTTTTATTAAGAACCCTACTCCATGTCTTCCTGGTGTTTCTCCTTTGTAGTACAATATGAACTGATTGTGCTCTTCAATAGCCTCACCATATCTTCTTACTTCACTCAGCCCGATAATATCCCATTTAATATATTGGATAGCATGTGTTAGTTCTTGGAAGCTCTCTTCTGTTCTTAATGAAAGTGTATTGAAAGTCGCTATATGACATGTTTTTTTCGTTTTATAGTTCTCGTTTACTCTAAGTGTGGAAATTGGAGGGTAGTGGTCTTTTTTCCCCACGGTGACCGGCCGTCTTGGGGAAGCTATTTTGATTTGTTCGTTGGGTATATATGTTTCATTATGTTGTTTTCGTTTCCGGTTGTCGATGTCTACTGGCTGTTTTTTGATGTTGTTGGCAGTGATGTCTGTGACATAGATCTGACTCGTGTCACATAGTCTAACACATTTGTTTTGTTAACTTTCCATGTAGCCGTAGTGTTGGGGTTGATTGGCGATTTTGGAGAGCCAGTGCGTTCGCGTTTCCTTTTGTCTTTTTGATTTTCTTTTGGGTCTTTAGTAATTAATTTATCTTTAGCAAAATAACAAATTTTTCCCTTCGCTCTTTCTTGCTCTAATTGGGGCAAGAGTTCTTTTCTTTTCTCTAAAATTTCTTTACTGTAGTCTTCTTTGATGTAGATCTCTGACTTGAGTCTCTTTTTGTTCTTCAGGATCTCCTTTTTCCTCCAATTTGTTGTGAAAGTTACTAAGATAGGACGTATTTTGCTACTATTTTTATCACCCAGTCTGTAGGCGTTATTTATCTCGTGCGGGTTGATATGAATATTCATTTCCTTTCCGACCAATTTTATGACAGTTTCGATCTGAGACTCACTGTGATGTTCTTCTTTTACTCCAAAGAAAATTAAATTGTTCCTTTTTCTATCCTCTTCCATGAATTTAATTTTTTCTTGTAGGTTCTTGACCTCTGTTTTTAATGTTTTATTTTCATCTATGAGTGTAATTAGTATTTCATTGACACTCTCGGTTACGTTCTTGGTGACTGCTTCAGTTATTTCCTTTGTTTGTGCTGACATCTGCTCCTTCATTTTTTCCCAAAAAATATCCGTTTGCATACCCATATTTACTTTATTTTTATTTTTGTTTGATATGAGATTTTTGATTTTGCCGTTTCGGAACGTACTTTATTTGACGTCTTAGTCTATGGTCTCTGTTGGTAATGTTGGCACCCTTGGTTGTCTGTCGTGAAAGTGTCAGATTTTTTGTAACGGTAATCTAACCTCTTCAATCAGCGTATTATTTCACGACGAATTTCTCTGCTTTTCCACAATACACTACTAAGTTTATTATTTCACTTTGTTCTTTGGTTGTTGTTTTCACTTTTTATGGCGAGTGATAGTTACTGTGGTTGATTTTGACGGCGATTGGAATTAATTTTAGCGCGAGTAGCAATTGACAGATGTTTACTATACGACGCCGGAACCGGAAAAAACCGTTATCATAAACGAGAACCAAATCAGAACGAACGAATACACAACACAGACCAACCATAAATACGGAATACATAGGTGCCTCAGCGTGTCGACTTCCAAAATTGATTTGCGACAGAGCGCGAGAAATGATACCGTGTGCTAACTTGAGGCGCACGCCATCTAGTATCGCCTTTTGAAACTAATTAGATAAACGATCCTCACTGAGTGGTAAAATTGTCGTATTTTAGATGTGAATCATATCTAAAGTACAAAAGCTAAATAAATGAAACTTTGTATGTTTTATAAATGTACTGTCTACTTTTTATCCTGAAAATTTGGGCTCTCTAGTATTATCCATATCGAAGTTATGTTGTGTTACAGAAATATAGACACACACACAAGATCACACTTTAAAAGGGTTGGAGGGTGAAAAATACAAATATCGTAATTTTTCTGTTGTTTATGTACCAATCGTAGTTTGCATACCAAATTTCAGCTTTCTGAAACTTCAGGAAGTACCCTATCTTTTTGATTACACTCAGGGGGTGTGCTCCCACAAATAAAGGGTTGGAGGGTGAAAAGTAATAATATCTTAATTTTTTCGTGGTTCATATGTAAATATTAGCTTACACACCAAATTTCAGCTTTCTAAGACTTCAGGAAGTACCTTATATTAATTATTGATGAGAATAACGTAATAGCCCCCAAATAAGGGTAGAGGGTGAAAAATACAAATATCATAATTTTTCTGTTGTTTATGTACCAATCGTCGTTTGCATACCAAATTTCAGCTTTCTACTACTTCAGGAAGTACCCTGGAATATTGATGACGAGAACGGGATAACCCCAAATAACCCCAAATAGGGGTTGGAGGGTGAAAGTTACAAATATCTTAATTTTTCTGTTGTTTGTGTGCAAATTGTAGCCTACATACCAAATTTCAGCTTTCTAAGACTTCAGCAAGTACTTTATCTTTTTTATGATCATCAATTAATTTGTGCCAAATCGGCGTATTATAGGTATTAATAAAATCGAAAGTATAAAAGCTAGATACATGAAACTTTTAACATTTTATTAGACCGTGGACCACACTTGATCCTGAAAATTTGAACCCTCTAGTGTTATCGAGGCCGAAGCTATGAGGGTCTAAAAATCCGACGAATGTGTTCGAGAAAAGATAGTCCCGGCCGTACCCGCTGGCTCACATGGCGGGTGCACGGCCGTGCCCCCAGATATAATCATTTGTTGTATATTTCCATCCAAATAATGTGATGCATTTTTAGAATCTTTAATTTAATTCTGACTAATCCAATATTTTTAATTAAGTTGACCAATTTTATTTTATTTTATTTTATTGACCAATATTAGATTATTTTTATGTATTATTTTTTGACGTACAATATTTTATAATTTATTTGTTCGCTCCATTAATGCATGCTGTCTCCATCTTTAATTATTGTGGCAATTGTAATTATGTTATTATTATATAAAACCATTGCAAATATTGTTATTGTACACAATGTTGATGGACTTAAATAAATAAATAAAAATCTATCGAGAAGAATCTGTCGAGAAAAAACTATCGAAAATAATCTATCAAGAAGAATCTATCGCGAAGAATCTTACGAGAAACATTTATGGAGAAGGATCTATCAAGCAGAATCTATCGAGGAGAATCTATCGAAAATAATCTATTAAGAAGAATCTACCGAGAAGAATTTATGTGGAATAATCTATCGAGAAGAATCTATCTAGATTAATATATCGAGAAGAATCTCTCGAGGAAAATCTATCGAGAAAAATCTATCGAGAAGAGTCTATCGAGAAGAGTCTATCGAGAAGAATCTATCGAGAAGAAGCTATCAAAATCCATCGAGAAGAATCAATTGAGAAGAATTTATGGAGAAGAATCTATCGAGAATATTAAATAGAGAAGAATCTATGGATGGGAATTTATCGAGAAGAATCTTCTCGATTGAGAAGATTGGGTGTTTCTATGTATCATATGTATATGTTTACAAAAAAAAGTAAATATGTATTATAACAGCCATCTAGTTCCCTATTACAAGCTTTGCTTAGTTTGGGCTAGACGGCGATGTGTGAAATGTCCACAAATATTTATTATTATTATAGATTCTTCTCTAAAGATTCTTCTCGATAGATTCATCTCGATAAATCCTTCTCTATAAATTCTTCTCGATTGATTCTTCTCCATAGATTCGCCCCGATAGATTCTTCTCGATAGATTTTTCTCGAGAGATTCATCTCGATAGATTCTTCTTGATAGATTATTCTCGATAGATTCTTCTCGATAGATTCTTCTCGATAGATTCTTCTCGATAGATTTTTTTCGATAGATGTTTCTTGATAGATTCTTCTCCATAGATTCTTCTCGATATATTCTTCTCTATAGATTCTTCTCGAATATTCTTTTCGATAGATTCTTCTCGATATATTCTTCTCTATAGATTCTTCTCGAATATTCTTTTCGATAGATTCTTCTCGATAGATTCTTCTCGACAGTTTCTTTTCGATAGATTCTTCTCGATAGATTCTTCTCGATAAATCGATCTTGCTAGGTTTCATTTTTAGTGAACACGGGTTTGCTCGTATTTTCAGTCATAAAAAATCCGAGTGGAGTTCGGTCGCCCAGCTACTGACATTGAACAACGGTACGCATAAGTACAATAATATATTATTTGAATTAAATTTAGTAAAGCCTGTTTTGTAAACAACAGAACGTAGGTATTTAAAAAAATAGGTTACTTTTAGGCTCTACTATGAAAGAAACATTCTAAATAGATTAAACTGTAGAAATAAAAGTTTTCAGTCTTTTTGTTCAACATTGGCGGTCTATAGTTCAGCTGCCTTACTCTCAACTTTTATAGCGATGCAAAGTTCGCTCAGAGTGACACAAAAGTTGAACCGATTAATTAATTAATAGTTAACAATAATAGGCTCATTTGAACTTTTGTCTCACACTCTTTTAAATACAGAAAAAGCAAAATAAAACGGGCGCTGAGCGAACTTTGCATCGCTAAAAGAGTTGAGAGTAACCCCGTTTTAATGTATAACACCAACGTGTATGAATGTTCGAATGTACGTATATATGTAAATACGTACTTCATCTCAGCCATAAGAAGTCCACTGTTGGACATAGGCCTCCCCCATGGATTTCCAAAAAGACCGATTGGAAGCGGCTTGCATCCAGCGTCTTCCCGCCACTTGTATGAGGTCGTCTGTCCATCTCGTGGCTGGTCTTCTCGAGTGGAGACCACGTACCGGCAAGCGCAGCGTAGGAAGACCAGCCACGAAATACGTACTTATGTATGTTTTATATATTATTACCTCCTACAGTCTATCTAGTCTAGTCTATCGGCTTGACTGATTTTGATGTGCGAGGTGTTGTTACGAAAACTATTCTAAAGAAATAAATTATCGTGCATACTTTCCCACTAAAACGTACACTCAACAACATATCAAGAGTAACGTAAGCATAGGATAGGAACAGTGAGAAAATCGATCGTATGCATGTGGGTATTTGTTTTTCAATGCCAGGTTTTCCTGATGTATCATGGACTTGACATTTGCCATTATGTAAAGCGTTACCGCGTAGGTACATATGTTGCTGATGTGGCCTATATTTCACGTTATGTTTGTGTCTTATTGCTGTTTACAATGCTACATTTTTAGCAATACTTTCACCAACCTCAAAGCAGAGTCGTTACTTTTCATTCGCAAACAAGAGCACGGGAAAATCCATACAATGCCAACGATTCTCATTAAGTCGCGTGCATTCATCGAATAAGTATAATAAGTATTTCTAGTAATTAAACAAGGATAAAACTTAACTAGAATCCTAGTTAACTTGTAGTACCACTTTAATGAACAAAAATAGCATAAATCAGGCGTCTTCCGCGTCTCCTGAGTCGTAACCTTGGTTAAAGTTAGTGCCTTCTTGAAAATTCCCAAGAAACTCTGTAACTTTGGACGCGGTTGGAGAGAATTCTTGCAATGAAATTCATGAACTGGAAAACCTCGGGAACGTGCTATTTGAGTTATCATGGAAGATGTTTTACCTTGAATTTGCTCTAATTATTTTGCAGTTGGCTTTGTTGACTTCTTGCCAGCTTACGTGGTGGGTGGAAATTAATGTGGGTAAGTAAGAATTTATTTTCTAGCTTGAGAAGTCGGAATTGCGGTAATGAACATGAAATGATATTATTACGACTCTTTAAATAAAACTGAGGTTCCATATATCGTTTTTAGGGTTCAGTACCCAAAGGGTAAAAACGGGACCCTATTACTAAGACTCCGCTGTCTGTCCGTCTGTCACCAGGCTGTATCTCATGAGCTGTGATAGTTAGAAATTTTAAATTTTCACAGATGAAGTATTTCTGTTGCCGCTATAACAACAAATACTAAAAAAACAGAATAAAATAAGTATTTAAGAGGGCTCCCATACAACAAATGTGATTTTTTTGCTCGTTATTGATAACGGCAACAGATAGACGCTTGACATATTCACAGAATATCGAGTTATATTATTCACTATAAAAATAAATAATTAAATTAAAATAAAATTAATATTTATGAGGAATTAATACAAAAAAACAGAATAAAATAAGTAGAGTAGAGGGCTCCCATACAACAAACGTGATTTTTTTGCCGTTTTTATAGATAATGGTACGGAATCCTTCGTGCGCGAGTCCGACTCGCACTTGGCCGATTTTATTTTTTCAGATGTGATATGTGCGAGATATAGCCCGGCAAGGGTGAGAAAAATATTTCCGTTCACGCTTTTCTAAACCTATTGGGCCTAGAACACGGTCACGGTCACTGACACGATCTTGGCCACTTATAATTTTTTTCTGATTTTATTAGTGCACTATCTTGTCTATTTATAGTAAGTAACGTAATATTGAACTGGTCGTTAACGAACAGTATTTTATTTGTATTACAAAGAAAATATAAAAACTTGTTAAAATTGTCACACCCACATAAAATTCAATAACATAGACACTCAATATCGGTGACGCACTAAGCGTGGCGTCCAACAAGGCGAAGCGCTGATTTCACAGAGAATCCAAAGGAATTTTTCGTTCCGCATTTATTTTGCTCTGCTGCTCTTTGTCAACTTTATTGCAGTGAGAGACATAAAAAATTATTCGAATGTTTGCATTTACACTTAATATAATGCGGAATGTGTTTACGTGTATATTGTTTCCAGTTATAGTTACGAGGTGAAGTAATAAAGCAAGGTATTCAATATTATGAATGAATTTACAATTGGACCAAACTGAAATAATGAGAAATAATTACCTATTTTTTTAAATGTATATGTCAAGTGCCTTTATTTACTATAAAAAACAATATACTTACAAAATACACCTACTTAATTAACTAAAAACAGGTCTAAAGATATTCCAATTGTTCTAACCCACTACCAGTTGGTAGCGTACCCAGCATGCATGCGTCTAATCATAGTCATGTAGAATGGCAACGCTTATGGGTTGGGCCAGATATACTATTCGTAGGTTATATTGTTATGTGCTATTAGTACGGGAGCTCACTGCATAAAGTCTACCAGGATGAAATGTTTATCAAATGATTCCGTGATTGATGATTGATTGATTGATTGACTGCACAAATCCTGGAGCGTTTCTTGTGGGAGCCAATTTTCGTATTGATTTTTAGGGTTCCGTACCCAAAGGGTAAAAACGGGACCCTATTACTAAGACTTCGCTGTCTGTCTGTCTGTCTGTCTGTCTGTCTGTCTGTCTGTCTGTCTGTCTGTCTGTCTGTCTCCAGGCTGTATCTCATAAACCATGATAGCTAGAAAGCTGAAATTTTCACAAATGATGTATTTCCGTTGCCGCTATAACAACAAATACTAAAAATAAAAAAAATAAAAAAAATTAAGGGGGTCCCCATACAATAAACGTGTTTTTTTCGTATTTTTTTGCTCAATATTAAAAACGGTAACAGGTAGACGCTTCAAATTTTCACAGAATACTTACTTGTATATTACCTTTCAAAATAAATAATTAAATAACTATAAAGTAAATATTAAAGAGGGGCTCCCATACAACAAACGTAATTTTTAAGCAATTTTTACTCGATCTTAATTAACAGGTAGAAACTTGAATATTTGTAAGTAAATATTTAGAAATATATTAACTATAAAAATAAATACCTAATCTAATACATAAAAACTCACAAAATGAAAATAATCCGTGCATCTAAACGCGGTGCGAGCGCCGCGCCGGGGTGTGGTGGTGGCGCGAACGCGCGGGTAGCGGGGGAGGTAACATCACGGAGCGAGCCATAACCGCGCGTATTCGCGCGAGCGTCGTCATGCTGCCCGGATGTGTATCGAAAACCTACCTATAAGTTTGCAATTTACTACTTGGAATTTCGTTGATTTCTCGTTATTTTATAAACAGAACTAAACTTTGTAGTATTATAGATGATAGTACGGAACCCTTCGTGCGCGAGTCCGACTCGCACTTGGCCGATTTTTTTGACCTGTGATTACAAAATATGCCAAGCTGAAGTCAAGCAACGCTGTTTTATTAAGAAATATATTGTTTAAGCTATCTCTATCGTTGTTTTCATCTTGGTAGGTTGTCATCTATTAGATCATAGATCAAAAAATCAACATGAAAATATCTATCATACCCTATCACAAATTTTTACCTGACTGTAGAAAAGCGGTTTTTGCAGTCTAACTTACGATTTTATTACGCTTGAGACACTGTTGAGTACACGTTTTTTGTGAGAAAGTATGCGTAAAATAAGCTTATAAGGTTATAAATGCGCATTCTGTAGAATAACTCTAGTTACTTATTTGTTACAAAAAAAAATGTCAGTGTTTACGAAAAAGCGCATTTTTTGTGAGAGTCGTATAGTTATTATTAAAAAAAAATATAGCCTATGACATTTTGGGAGTGAAGACAGATCTAATGACACCTCGGATATCAAAATCGTGCTTACATACATATATACCTACATACATTCATTCATACACACAAACACACATACACTCAAAAACATAACCTTCCTTCTTACTAATATACGATTAAATTAATACGACAATATTATACGTAAGGGATCTTGAAAATTGTATTACACATGTATCTATTACACAAAATTAAATTTTGATTCAGATAAATTATCATTAATATTAAGTACCTACCTATTTAAAGCATGGTTTTGTGGATTCTGATAAAAATAAATAGATCATATTTTTCCGTACAAAACCTTGATTGCATCAATGTTAAATTTTATGTCTTATATGATAAGTATGTGTATCTACCAAAATTATTATTTCCCTATGTTCATTCTTTGTAATAAGTCAATTTATAATTAAATTTGGTAAAAGGCTATGTGAGCCTCTTAGCAAAACTTAATTATATCATGACATCAAGTCCAAGATGGAGTGGTCCAAAGTTTGTAAGTAGCAGCCACAATGGCGGCCACATAACGAACTGCGAACTACCCGCAATGGCTCGCAGCTGACGGGGAGAACCAACTGTTTATAGAACAATTCAAGCTTTGTCTCATAAAACTGTGTATATCATTTATAAACCCGTACGTTCTAAAATTATTAGTTAGTTGTGTGTTAGATTAAATATCCCAAAAACATACATTGTTTAAGTATAAAAATAAAATTGCATTTAGGAAATATAAACAATTTTATGCTACCTTGTATTGACTTATAGTAGTTTAATAATTAATGACTTTTATCAAAATAGGTAGTGTTTTTTCCTTTTTAAACCAAAATAACTGGAAATAATTTTATCATCCAAGTAAACAAAATTGTGTATTTTGAAGTCGGTAGTTTCCGTTTTTTTTTTCAACTTATGTTAATGCTAGGTTGAAAAATTGAAATAAAATATTTCGAATGAGCCGTAGTAAAGACGTAAGATGTTGGATTTAACAAAAAAAAAAAACATGTTAATAACAGCTAATCCAACTATTTGAGTACTTGGTAAGTTTTCAATGTAAACAGAGAACGGTGTAGCGATACTACATAGAACTCTAATTTTCGAGCAGGCAGAGGCCTTACGCGCAGATGAATGTGTCAATCCAGACATGTCCCTCGCAATAATTCAATTGGAAGCTATCAGAACCGTATTCTAGGCGGGCAGGTGTGGGTCATTTCCCCCTTTACATTCGAACTGTAATATTTCTTATGCAACTACTTATATTTATGGTAAAGTTGTAGATTTCCGCCCGATGGTAACCAACAACTCGCTTCTTTAGTTATAATGCTTTTAGAAATGTTAATTCCAAATCTTGCGTGGCTCTGTTTTTTTGTCAAATTCCATATGTTAGGTACATATGGAATCAGTAGTTCCATCAACTATCCACATACAATAAAACTGTATTTATATATACATATTATTTTACGTAAAGGGCCTCTCAGTGTTGGCTTCGGCTCCACTGATGCCCATCAAAGGACCGGGCTGCGACCCGAGATTTAAGTTGAATAAATGATTATAATAAATATGTATATTCAGGGATTTCATACTCATTAAAAGTTCTTTGTAGCGGCCGGCGGTACCGTGTAGCGAGTTACCTTCTTCCTTGGGATATGGTTGGGGAGAGCGAATTCTTGCACTTACAGCTTACGGGAGCTGGGCTGGGCACATATGCAATTTCTATACTGTAAGTATAGAAATACTTGATTCTATACTGTAAGCATAATCTCGATTTTTGTTTTATTGAACCAATTGTATAGCATAATAAGTGTAAATAGTATAAAATGTAATAAAAACAAATGCATTAGTTTCATAACGGCATGGATCGCGGAGTTTATGAAGGTAAGCGGTGTAATAAATTAAAAATAAGACCGAACAAAGTCCTGAATGCTCTCCTGTGTTCAACTCACAATTAGAACCGCGGCGCGCGTTGCTTTATAAAGGATTACGCTATTGATATGCGCGCGTGATTTGAAACGGCTTGTATGGGCTAATTGAATTGGAAATTGGGACGGATTCGCTCGTGTTGTAAAAACTCAGTCGGTGGAAGGTGATTTTTTCTTTTAGAAAACTAAATGATTAGATAAACTTTGGTGGATTTTATTTGCCGTAGGGTTTTAACACTTAGGTTCACATTAAACGTTTTAAGTAGGTATGTGAAAGCATTTGAAGCCGAAAAATAAAGGGTTTCAGAGCAATTTTTTTAAGACAGTATTTTTTAATAAACTAGCTATGCCCCGCAGTTTCATCCGCCGAGTGATAAAAAAAGGTGATCATGATGATTAAAAGTAATCTGTGTATGTGTTCAGGTTCTTAGCTATTTCTGTACCAAATTTCATAAAGACTAGTTCAGCCGTTTGATATGTGCATGTGTTTGTTACATTAAAAAACAAAATAAAAGTTTTCAGCTTTCTTTAGTTTATTTAGGTATCTTTTTTATTTAACTTGTGTAATTTTAGTTTAGTTTTATTTAAGTACATATTTTATGTAATTACAATAATTTAAATTAAAATAAATTCTATACAAATAAAATAAAAATTTAATTATACTTGTTTGAAGTTTCTATTCAGTTTTATGGCTGAACTTTATTAAAATATAACTTCATAGAAAAAAGCACGACAAAAATTTTCCCTACCTTGTCAAGTAAGTATAGATACCTAATTTAGGTCATCCACTGAC
This sequence comes from Lycia hirtaria, assembly GCA_947563715.1. NCBI lineage: Eukaryota > Metazoa > Arthropoda > Insecta > Lepidoptera > Geometridae > Lycia > Lycia hirtaria. The sequence continues at coordinate 39,454,711 of OX387377.1, read as the reverse complement.
CTCTATCCATTACTTCTCGATACATTTAGACGTGACGTTTCGGATTGACGTACCAAAATAACCAATAGCTTAAAAGAGAAAAGCCAGTCCTAAAAATTGAGGTCAAAGAGTCTAATAAATTTTTCATACTCGGTAATTATATAAATTAACATTATAACTCATATATTAAAATGTTTACAAAGCGCACCGTCCTCGAAGTTTCACCTTTCATCTTTTCAATTAGCAGTTGGTACAAGTCTGCGAGTCGTCAGCGTTTTCTTCAAATTGGGCACTGGCAGTGGTCCAGGCGATTAACAACTTAGTGCAAGCTGTTTAATTTCATGCCTGGTCGCTCGCCTCCGACCTCTGACCAGGGGCGTACTTGGGCAAACTGTTGCACGCGTAGTTTAATTTTAAGCGGACAACTTGCAATGATTTTCTTTTAAGTAGTAAATATCGATAATAAAAAAAAAGATATGAATATTAGACATTATGGTGTAAAATGCAAGTTTTTATGCGAAAAAACATGCAAAAGCTAATGTATAATTTATTTATATTTCTTGTAAAATCACCTACTCGTTACAAAATGTTCGTTGGAGATTACAAAATAGCCCATTTATTTATTTTTGCGAGAGTTGTATTATTATTATTACAAAAAAAAATTACTCATCAACTAAAATACTATACTCAGTGAGTGAAAACAAATCTATTTACACCTTGCACATAAAAAATCAGTCAAGCCCAGGCTTTAAGCGGTAATATAAAAACATACATACAAACACTCACTTATAACATCATCAACATACAAATATACACATATACCCGCAATCCACACAAATACATACACATATATTTATACAAACACTATGTATACTCGATAAAGGTAAATAAAAAACACAATAAAAATAAAATATAACAACATCTCTTTCTCGTGCAGTCGGGTATAACGTAGGAATCAATTAGACTTTTAACAAATATGAAAATACTAAATCGTTCGAGAACTACAATGCCACGGACAGGTTAAGTAGATATTACACTATACACAAAGAATATTAATTTTTGACCATACACCTTCTGGAAAAGATCACCGAATATGGTTGAAACTATAGTCGGAGACTTCACTTTGTTATTATAATAAAAAAAAAAAAACGACTTCAAAATGCGCAGTTCTGTTATAAAAACCAAACTACTAACCCAATTTTGATGACATTTCTTTGGGACCAATCTGAAAATATGTCCTTACAAACAAAAATAAAATTCAACTAAAACCGACTTGAATAAATGGCAGAAACATAAAAAAAAAACAGTCGTACTTTTTAAAGTCGGTAAAAATAGCCATGAGTGATGTAGGAGATAACATATAAACAAGCATACATACATACGTAATAATACTACAAACATACGAAAAACGTAACTCTCCTTCTTGCGAGGTTGGGTAAAATATATTGAATTTGTAAAGACAGAGTGCTGAGGACCGTTTTCATAGATTCTAAGGCGCATATTATAGCGCACGCAAACAGAACTATAGAATAAAATGAATGCGTAAAGCTAAATTATCAGCCCTTAGTTACATCCCTGGCTTCCATGAAAAGGTGTACAGTTTTGTTTCAACTGCAGTTCCTCCAGGTGAATTGCTAGACTTTTATGTGTTAGGGTGTCGAAATGTGAGTTGTCGGGTGTTTGTTTACATTTTGTAGTTATGAAAATACTCAACTGATGTTTTTTTATGACCGTCCTTGGCAGGAGAATGTGTGATGTTTTTCAGACGTGTGTTAATAGAAGTCTAGTTTTTTTGTTGCTACATCACTACAACATCAGGCGCTACAGTCGCTTAACACCAGGCGAGTTGGTGGTCAATCGTAGATCTATATTGTATATAAAAAAAAAACGACATTTCTGCAGTCAGATATTTTGTGTTTCTTTTAATAGAGACCTATTTGTTACGCATATAAAATAGGCATTAGAGGGCTTAATGTAGTCACGAGCTAATGAATAATAATAATTATAAACCTACAAAAGTCTTTTCCTTTTCACGCTTTTTTCCCATCGGGGTAGGTATTCTGACGCACATATTTCGGTTCTTCCACTTGTATCACTCTTCTCGAGAAGTTGTAAAAAGAAGAAAGAGACAAGTATATCTTGAAAGCAAAGGAAACATTTGGCGGTTGTGAATATTGTATTGCGTTAACGGTCCGCTTCCCAAAAGATAATCCCAAACACTGGTTAACTCGCAAACTGCTAATGAGCGCGGCGCGGATCTTAAAATTTTCACCAAGACCATTAATTGTGTATAAATTGGTTTTAATTAACCGGCTCTTTGACAAACTTAATAAATGTGAAATGGGCCCTTCATCTTAATTAATATCAATAGGGTTTATTGGGTTAACTTTCATACGATGGTTGGTGAACTGCGATTAGCACAAACAGGTCTGTCGTTCACGGTGGAATTAACGGTAACACTTTTAAAATAACTTCAGTGAACCATTTGGGACAGGATTTGGAGTTATTATGGAGAGTAGGAAAGTAAGAATATTGACTTAAAATGAGTACAAACTTGATTATCTTAACACTTTTCGTCAGGGTCGAGTGGCAATCTCCCGGTTCCATATTCAAATCCTCCTTATCAAGTGCAGTGGAAGGTACCCAAGTCCACAAAGTTGACAAATCCAAACCTAAGTATTTTAGTTTTTTTTTTTTTACGCAAGATAGATCTACGATTGACCACCAACTCGCCTGGTTTTAAGCGACGGAGTGGCCGTGGATGAAGATCGTCGATCTAGAAGATATCTATTTACTCTAGCCTTGAAAATTCCAAGATTGTAGTACTCAGGAAACAGAGATGGCGGCAAAGAATTGTGCAGTACGCATCAAGAACGTGGACCGATATCGCTGAACTATCTCCTTAGGGAAGATCCTGTCCTTATCCATCTTACATCATCAGATCATGTCCATGTTACAATTATATTGCATTGTCATCTAATTTACATAAACGAGCAAAATTACAGCTGCGTCGGAATCCGGGAAGTGATTCAAATTTAATTTCCAAGATTTGAATACAGACAACGACAGCTGAAACTAAATAAAAGCTAGTAATTAGAGGCTTTTGATGAACTACTTTGGACCGACATAATAAAACTGTAAGGGTTTTATTTATTAGTACGAATCTATAAAAACTTTTTTAATGAAATTATGAAATTTAGCAATGTTATAATACCACCATTTAAAAATATATTTAATAGGCTACCATTAATTTTAATTAATTATAACACGTCAGCAAAATACAAGTATTAATTAAAATGATCGTAAAATTATTTTATGCTCAAGGTAATGGTAACCACACAATGGTAAATATGTTCATGTAATTCAAATTTATGCTGTACATACTTTATTCATCTTTTCAAACAAACACAATCGTGCCATAATAATTACAAAATTAATTGTTAAGTAGAAAGGATTTTGTAACAAACATCGAATTTCATACTAGTATTGACCGATGCCGAGGGCGGATTTACATTTTACAAATATGTTTAAAATGAGAAATATCAGACGCAAAATAACTGCAAATTGTGAACCAGGAACCAAAATGAACGCAAGTACTGTGTATAAGACATTTAATTATATTTCCGATACTTATTGCTATTTTAATCATGATTTTCTGGGTGTAATTGTTTAGAAGGGGGGAGGGGATTTAGTAAATTTAGAAAAAATTTAACAATTTGCGTACAACTATAATTCTATTCGTATTGAAATGAACAGAGTTTTTATTTCAGAAATTCAAAAATGCTTAAAAATTGTCTGGTATTGTCTATGTGACGGGACGAGGTCGAACAGCAAATTTCTGACATGCAAGTCCAATACGGTTCTTCATATGTCTTATTTTCTGCCGCCGGATAGAGTGTATGTACTAGCGACGTGTTTCTATGCTTTTGTATGTAGGTATGAGTACCTAAATATCTTCTAAATAAAATAAATTTAACACATTAATTGAAAAAGTTAGTGATTTTTTTTTTCATCTTGGTACTCATTGATATAGTTATAGTTTGTTCTGAGTCTGGGTGTTTCTATGTATCATATGTATTTATTTACAAAAAAAGTATGTATGTATTCTATCAGCCATCTAGTTCCATAGTACAAGCTTTGCATAGTTTGGGCTAGATGGTGTTATGTGAAATGTCTTCAAATATTTATTTATTTAGTTTACCAAGATATAATATTCCAAATTATGATGAAGCAAGATGTGATTAAAAACCGGACAAATGACCGAAAACCCACCGAGGGTTCCGTACAAACTAATACGTATGATAAAATATATTTCTTATGAATTAATATAGCTTTCTTATCCGACAAATCCCACGAAATCCGGAATTAAGTTGTTAAAACCTTTAGGGAAAGAAACTCGTCATTGATAAACGGGTACGATTACGGCGGTAATTTTTTTACATTATTCGTCATAAACAAAAAAAAATAGGTTTTTAATTATTTTTGTAATGTAAATACAAAAATATTTTTTATAATACATTACAAAAACAATTGAAAATCTATTTTAGCTTGTGCTATTGAAGCTCTTTCATATGATTCCCCACATGACACGTTTAAATCTTTAAAATTTGGACCCTCATTCCTTGCATGAAGACTATTTTATGTGATTAAATTAAAAATGTAGAGTTTTCAATTATTTCCCTTTATGTGTACTCTAAGACAATGCTTCTTACCAAATTTCATAGTTCTAAGTCAACGGCAAGTACCCTATAGATTTTTTGATTCCCATTTAGGTGTCGAAATATGCGATTTTTTGCGACGCAAATCGCTGTAACTTTCTTTTACATAACTGAGAAGTTTGATTTTGTCACAGCTGCAAGGGACTACAGATCTGTGTATATGGTTTTAATTTCAATACCACGCGTTTCTGAGATAGAAGGTCTTGACAGACGGGCAGACGGATAGACGGACAATAGTAATCCTATAAGAGATATACAGATAACAGAGATAAATGATAAATGATAAATTCGTTTATTGAGATAAAAACGGAAAAAGACCAATTACAATTATCTCACAATATTAAAAAATTATTCTTAAACAATGTCATAAACAAATGTCTGAGGATTACAAAATATTCATTATATAAATACAATATCATTTAAAATGTCAATACAAAAATGTCAAATGGGCAATACGCCTAGCATGTCATTACAAAAAAAATAATTATGTCATACAAAGTAAAATATACCGTTCGGGTAAGTACTCATCCCTCTTGGATTTCCTAAAATACCAATTAGTAGCGGTTTGCATCCAGCATCTTCTTGCCACCAAATTATAACTATCGTCTTACTAGTAATAGTCCTTGCCGCGGACAGACAGACGGGCGAATGTGGTCAAACTCAAGGGTTCCTCGTTGACTACAGAACCCTAAAAAACCTATAGAATTGATAATATACAAATTGTATTTACAACAAATAGTAATATATCATTTACTGTAAAGTGTAAGTTTCATGTACTGTTTAGTGAAGCGTAGCGATAATATCCAATATCTGGTTTAGTCTAATTTATTCAAATCTATCCTTGAGGCACTTATTTTTGCTTGTAACTAAAGAAAACAATATAGTAAGATCACGTCGAAAATAGCATCACCGGATCAGTATCATATAAAATAGTATAAAACAGATCAAAAAGTTATTGTTATCACAGCGAGATCAGGAAATGGATCATTCAATGTTTGTGTTAGAAAATTGAATCTCTACGGATCTGGAGCTTAGACATTTTAATAACCGCACTTTCACATTAAACTTGCTTTATTATGAAGGTATATGATGTAAAAGTATTTAATAAAATGTGTTTGAAAACTAAAGACGCATAAATTAATTTAGTTTTTATTGCTACGCAGATATCCTTTTTTATGCCGTTCTAAGGGTACACCCTTAGAACGGTATAAAAATGGATCGGATATTCGTGAGCAAAAGAGGACAGACAAGCGTCTGTCCTCTTATGAACGGTGATATAATTTATATATTATTTTAAATAATAGTAAGTGTAGGGTTTACTCTTAAGCGCGACAAAAGCTTGCGTAAATATTTAAAAAAAAGGGAAATTATTGTACGCCATAAAACCTCCTTCTTGATTCCATAAAAAAAAAATATATATAAGAAGTGAACGTTTCGCAGACAGGTGGTCTCATGTGACATAAACTTAAACGGTAGTGCTAAAATCTCTTTGGATACAGAAAATAGGTCTGCTACACTTAGGTACTTATTTGAACTGCCTAACATTTCAGCCTATTCCTTCTGTAGAAAATTTGCGAAGTTACAAATATTCTTAAACATTTTGTTGAGTAATTAGCCTTGGTGTCAGTGTTCAGGAGTACGGAAGCCTCGATGTGCCAGGCTTCCGTACTCCTGAACACTGACATCTTGTATGCTGTTTTACAATGTAGGTATATATCACTAACCATGTTTAACCTAATAAAATTCTGATTCTGAATCAGATTATTAGCTTGATTGTTTTTGAAATACGAGTAGTATATTTAGTCAAGATTAAGAAAATTAAATTTAAAGCTATAAACAAATTTATAGACAGTTAAAAAATTACACACATCTGACGGAACTTGAACCCGCATATCCGTGCCTAAAATGGTAAAGGCTTCCAAGCCCAGATCGGGACATGCGGGTTCAAGTCCCGTCGGATGTGTGTAATTTTTGAACTGTCTATTTTGTAAATACTTCAGTTGTAAAACACAAAAAAATATCGAATATTAAATCTATTCTTAAAATAAAAGCGAATGCTAAAAATGGTCAAATCGAAAACTTTTACGTGAAGACCACGAAAAGAGTTATAAAAATATGTTTAAAAACTGAAAAGGTTGCGCAAGCTCGCTCCAATGTGAAAACGCTTAAAACTGAGAGACCATCTAGAACGGAAATGTAGTCCGGAACCAAATTTAATGATTTACGAGTACAACCATGTACGGGAACTCGATTGCACCCGTCACAGCTAACACGAACGACCTGCTGGATTAATTGCATATTTCTTTACTAACGGGAGAACTCAATTTGTAGGTTTCAATTGAAAGGAACGCCTATGGACAGATAAAATTAAACGTTGAATTAAAAAATGTACACATAATATTTAAAAAAAAAAAATTTCAAGTCAAATAACATTATCAGAAGATTCTTTGATCAGCAGCGTTCGTTGTAAGTTTTTTTAGGGAGCAAGAATGTAGCTTAAATGAGACACTTGTCTGGTAAAGACTTATCTAACTACATTTCGCGTATCAAAATCCATCAAGCAGTTTAGAATTAAGTCCGATTTAGATGTTTTTTTATGACTGGTACCGAAAACAAGCCATTCTTTTATTATGTTTTGTTATTTTTCTTTACTTTTAACGACTAACAAAATTTAAAAAAGTTAAATATATAAGCCTAGCTATTATCCTAAACAGTTAAAACTAATTTAAATTGGATAATGTTCAGAGGACAAAAATAGTTTTAATCCATACATTAAAACTATTTTTGTCCGTGGTAAGTCTGTGGTAAAAGTTTATCTTCAGAGTTTGTATCTGTATATGCGCGAGCGAGACGAACGATGGTCGAATCATCGTCCGTCTCGCTCGCGCAATGCATTTATGAAGATGTAAAATGACTGAATGAACTTAGGTATAAAAAATCGTCAATCAAATTTAGGTTGAAAAATTTCAATTTGATCCAAGTTAATTTTATACATAACAATGATTTTTAGAAGCTATTAACGTAAAAATATTTTTTATGTATTAACTTGGTTCAAAATGAAATTTTTGTCAATAATTTGTTACGTTACTTTATGACGATTTTTATACGTTCATTCAGTCATTTTGTATCTTCAAAAATGTTGGTATACGCAAGAAAATATGCGCTCCATCGTGGACCGTAGCTGTCGCTTAACACCAGGTGAGTTGACGGTCAAGTGCAGGCCTATTTTCGAATAATAAATAAAAACCTATATTCAAGCAAATAAATGATTTTTAATTTGAATTTAAAAAATGCGAGACGGACGACGCGCGATGTGCGAAACTACACACTTAAAACGTGCACCTATGTACTAGGTGGTACGGTGCTACGATACTCTACGGTGATACAGTGTTACGGCGCGCTACGTTGGCTACGTACTTTACAATGATTCTACATTACTTTCGTAACCAACGTCTTGACAAAATAGTTGCTAATTTACATTTACGGATATATTATTTTAATAACCACCGCAATCTGTTTCTGCATTTCTATTTCCTGAGACCTACAATCTTGGTATTTTCAAGGCTAGAGTGAATAGATATCTTCTAGATCAACGAGCTCCATCATTGGCCACACCGTCGCTTAACATCAGGCGAGTTGGTGGTCAATCGTAGATCTATCTAAAAAAAAACAAAGTTCATATAATTCATTTTAGTATCAAATGATCCAACAAACGATCCGTCGGCAGTCCATCATAGCGACCACAACGAGAATTTGTCATCAGTGCGGATAATACCGATAAATCAGCTCCTCCAACGATTCTAAACCGATCTAAATTATACTGTCCGTGTCGGCCCACTCTGCCATACATGATGAATTATTCAGCCGTATTGACACGGGTGTAGGGTGTAATCCGCACTGCGACCAGATTACTTCTATTTGCTAGTGATGACTATTATTGCTACAATTTATTTAATTTTCATTTAACAAATAGCAGAGGGCGTTTTTTAAGGGCAAGTGGCGTTATCGAATGTGTATTGTGAAAGGTCGATGGGCGTATGTCAAGTTATATAAAAAATAAATATTTGTGGACATTTCACACAACTCCATCTAGCCCAAACTAAACAAAGATTGTACTATGGAAACTAGATGGCTGATAGAATACATATATACTTTTTTTATAATATGTAAATATAAATAATAATAATATAACAAGTATACCTATTTGTATTAAAAGAAAAACAAAATACCCAAATGCAGAAAAAAGGTATTTGCAGTCTGGCTTACGATTTAGTTATGCTTGATACGCTATTGAAAGCACGTTTTTTGTGAGAAAGTATGTTTACATATACTTTCTCACAAAAAACGTTGCTTGACAACAAAGAAAACAAAAATGGGTTATAAATGGGCAAGAATAAATCCAGTAAAATCACTTATTTTTAAGAAAAAGTTCGCTAGATGTTACGAAAAAAAACGCGTTTATTTTTGCGAGAGTTGTATTATTATTCCATTTATTTATTTAATTTCTTACATTTAAGTTTTTTTTCAAAAAAAAAAAAAAAACCAAAAAATAAACTCAAACCTTGGGTGCCACCGGCAGCGGGGAAGGTATTATTACTATTACAAAAAATAATAGCTCATGATACTTAGGGAGTGAAGACAAATCTAACGACACCTCGTACATTAAAATTGGTCAAGCCGTTTAGGCTGTAGGGGCTTATAATTATAAAAATATACATTCATACAAACATACATACACTCGAAAAACATAATACTCCTACTGTGCAGTCGGGTAATAATAACACAACTTTTGAATAATTAATGTAAGTTTTTGTCGAATAAGAGTAATATTTTTCAAGCGTATTTATGTATGCATAGCCGTAGATCCACGAAAGCCACCGACACGACGTAGCAAAGCGTATTAGCAAGTTGAAGTGGCATTAACAACGCACTGGCAAGCACAGCGTAAGAACACCAGCCACAAGGTGGATGACGACGACGAGAAGACCTCATAAAATGAGGCATACCGGTCTTTTTGGAAATCCATGGTGGAGGTTAGTTGGACATCTTGTGGCTGAGATGATGATGATGATGTTTTTTTTTTTTTTTTTTTAACCTATACTGTCCCACTCCTGGGCAAAGGTCTCCCCCATTTCCTTCCATAAATCACGGTCCATCGCTGCCTCCTGCCAATCATCACGAAATGCCTCAAGGTCGTCACGCCAGCGATGATGATTTATATTCATTATTATGTTTATGTCTTTGGCATGCCCTACATCGTTTGACGGATTTAACGTATGAATTGTCATTTAAATTGTCGTAGTTGTGAAAACGACATCTAGGTATATGTGGGGGGCGAAAAAAATATAGAGGTTTAATTTTTGTAGTCATTAGTCGGGTATACTGTATTATTTCACTCTTCAAATGTAGAAGCTAGTGCTAGTTTTACTGTGCCTACGACATAAAAATTTAGACCAGTCTACATAAAATACTTCTAAAGTGACCTTGCGAAAAAATTGATTGAGGCAAATAGAATTTCTTCGATCTTGTCTGGACCTAGTGATAGTCTAGGTTATAAATTATGAATGGAATAGAACTGATATAAGTTTATTGCTTTTTCTAGAAATTTTGTTATGATGTACAAATCTCATTTGTGCCAACCACTGGGCGGAATTTTCAAAGCACTAGTGCTTTCATCTAAATCGTAATTTTCTTAGGTGTCTTTTATGTTGTCACAAATCTTATTTTTATTAGACTTATAGCCCACTGCTAGGCGTAGGCTTCTCTTATTGTGTATCATCATTACGTCACTCCGCTCAGTTCTCTTAATCCTATGCTAACCTATTTACTATTTTTAGACCGCTGTACTTAATCTCACAGTAATCGGCTAGTAAGAAATTGCTCTACTTATTTCTAATAGGAATTTGACGGCCGTCTTCTGTCTATAGACGACCTAAAAGTGGGCCATTCGGAAACAGTACATGGACGACTCGCACCGCGGTTCGAATCGCTCATGGTGCGAAACGACTAAAGACCACGATGAACATATCAGCTTCATTGAATTGTATTTATTTATTACCTAGGTGACCAATTTGAAATTTTATCCAAATCGTTCGACCAAATAGTTTACAAACAAGTATCTATATTAAAAAAAGCTTTTTTAAAACAAGCTTTTATTATGCTCTTGTTAATAATAAAGTACTGGCCAAGAAGAATCAAACGTGCCGAAACTCGATGGGGTTGCGTCGTTTCATTACAGAGTTCATATGACCACCTTCCAGCTCCATCATCAGACCCTGGTTACCATTGAAAGACAAACTACTCGTCAAGACGATTCAAATGAGCCCAAACTCGATGAGGTTGTGTCGTTTCATTGCGAAGCTCCTTTGGCCACCTTCCAGCTCCATCATCAGATCAGCACTATGTATTGCATTGTCACGCGATTTACACATGTATGCAAAATTTCAGCTCGCACGGTAACCGGGAAGTGGATCAAATTTTATATGCAAGATTTGATGACAAACATTGGGACATTTTTAAATAAAAACTACGGGTCACGTCTGTTTTGAGCCGAAATATCCGACTATAGTTTTAACCGCATTCGGTGGTCTTTTTCAAAGGAGCAGCACACACGTCACTCTCGGTCGGTGACGCGCCTTGCACTGCAGTGCAAAACAGACGTGAGTGACCCGTAGTTTTTATTTAAAAATGTGTGAAAACCACGTTAATTTCCATAGTAAAACATTGGGACAGGTGAAACTAAATAAAACCTTGTGATAGAAATACGCGAAATTATTATATCAAAAAGTCATTCAAATATTTATAAGTTTATTTTAATTTATATTATTTGATTAACCGCAAAAAACTCACGATATTAATCGGTCAAAAGAAAATTGTCTTCCAACTGAAGTTTCGGGACTGTCAGAGTCCCATCCTCAGGGTCACACATGCACCTCAGGAGTCGGTCGACGTCGTGACCGATTAATATCGTGAGTTTTTTTCCGGTTAATCAAATAATATAAATGAATGCTCACGGAAGTTTTAGTACACTTATTTTCATTGTAATTAATTATAAATAGATTTATTATCAAACGCTACTAATTTGTCTGATTCATGTTGTGTTTGACATAATACTTAAGACTAATAAAATACATTGATATAATATGTATTGCAGACAAATGCATACGTACATATATGGTAGTAACATAGTACGTATAAGTGCTTGATTCTTGTTTGCAGAGAAACTAGATTCCTACAAAATAGAAATATACAGAGATGCAAATAAATCGAAATAAAGCGGGGATAATCCATGGGATGAATATAAATAGCGTCATCGTTAATTGAACTCAGATATTTTGCGAGAATAACCTTGCTGAATAACAAGCAGTGGAAAATAACATGGAGCGACGCCCTCGCAAAACTAGGGATGAATAGGAATAATATAGTTCGAAATAAAGTTAAAACATACTTTGAAGCAAACAATTGGTAAGTATCCACAAAGGGAATTTTCGATCGTGAGATTTATAATTTCATAACGTAATCTGAGTTGAATGCCTGGTGTGTTTCTGCTTCGATGTATTTACTAGAGTACCCTCTAGTCATACGTGTTTCAGTACGGTTACGGTGTTTAAGCTGGTAAGCTTAAATACATCGGAGCAGAAACCAGTTACCAGTTACCTATGGCAGAAAGACACTGGAACCAAGCCACTTCCAACCGGGATATTTTGGAAATACATGAGATAGATAGATAGATAAACTCTTTATTGTACACACCTTAGAAATTTACAATCAAGATAAGTTATTTAAAAACTAGTGTAACAACTTATCGCTAATAGCGATCTCTTCCAAGCAACCTTAGGATGGAGAGGTTTGGTGGATGGAGAGCATGAAGAGGCCTTTGTCCAGTCATCTCAGTCACTTCTTGACTTCTTGACTGAGATGATGATTCAAGTTAGATTATGTTTTGAAGACGGACTTCCACAAAGTGACTATTCACTATTCACCGTTCAAGAAAAAAGATTTTTTTTTTTAAGAACTTTATATCTCATTCCTCAATAATTGCCATCTCTATTTCATTTCCTACATCGGCAGCTTCGTTGTCTTGATGTTTGGTCGGGATGCGCTTTGAATAACTATTTGCAGTGTTACCAGTATTGTTTGTATGGCTATTAATCTGAACCGGAAGTCCGGACGTTGGAGCCATTTCAACTTCATCCCGATATTTATTGTGTCTATTGCTGTTTAGGATTTATGCTTAGACAAATTGATAATTATTTAGTACTAACGGTACTAGTGGTAGTTATTTACGTTTATCCCCAGTAGTATCCGGTTGCCAGTCCGGTTGATTGTACTACTGAGACTTTTAATTTCCAGTAGTTCAATTAATGGCGGCTGATTGTACGGTTGAGACATATTTAGTAGAAACGTATAGACCAATAAAAAGCTAACAAACATATTTTCTTTGCAATTTATTTATTATCTTTGTAATACAACTTTTAATTAAGCAGTGATATCGAGTATCATAGTCAGTATCACATATATTTACTCATTAAAATTTAAGAAGTTTCAAAGGTTAAAGGCTAGCTTCAATTTCACACAAAGCCACAAATAGAATTTGATGAAAAGTAAACCCTACTCAAATATTAAACACGAGCTTAAAGAACCGAGGACAGTGGCCATCACAGTAAATGTAGTCTATTCCATCAAAGCTAGAAAATAGTGACACTAAAATTCTAACAAGTACAAATGTCCCAAGAGTAATTACAACTAGGAGTACCTGTTGTAAGTTTTAGTAAATGTTGGTCTCTAATGTAGATCTCTTTTTATGGACAGGTAGAATATTCAACCATAGCTTCTGATGTTCTAGAGGGTATTTACATGTAGCTTAGAGTAGGAATTTGCTTTCAAGTGAGGCTACACACACTTGACAGATTTAAGGGTGGTAGGTAAGGAGCGTTACACACTTAAGCGGGCCGGCTTAGCTCGGCCCAGCTGGGCGGCAAAATAGTAAATAATTATGTAGATGAATATTCGGAAAAAAAGATACTCTGCTTATGCCAGCCGGATTTTAAGCGATCAATGTTTTAAATAGTGCTAAGAATTTAAGACGAAGAGGACGTATTTTCAATTTCCGTAGCTTTTGTGGTGATTGTGGGCTTTTTACGAAAACCTCGAAGATTTTGGGTGCGACGCTGCTTTCAAAATTTGTGCTGAATGAACCCGATCGGTATTAGTAGAATAAAATACAACATGAATAGTGATTGCTTTGGGCCGTCTTGTCGAATTAAATGTGCCGATCCGGTTTAGTGTGTAACGCCCCTAGCCAGAGCAGTAGAAAGTACCCTCACTACCTTGCTATGGTTTCGTTATGATTCTTCATCGAAATCTCAAGCTGATTGTTGACATTCGAACCCATTCCTAACGGCACGGAAGTACTTTGCACAAACGAGAACCTAAGCACATAACCTGAAGTTTGGCCTCATATTACACATGTAAATAAACAGATTTAATTCGGTTGAATTTAAAAGATCGTAAAAAAGACATACAAGTTCCTTAAAAAAATTGTACGCAAAAGCGTACGATATTTTTAAATTAAATTTTAAACTATGTAAGTACCTACTTAATTATTTTTTTACAAAATATTATTATATTTTGTTAAAAAAATTAAAGTACACCTTGGAACTCCTTTCAGCACCCTTCGTTTGAAATTTTGCATTCATCCGATATTCCAGTAGAACATGAAGTTATCACGTAAATATTATAATTTATCGTACAAAATTCAACCTTGGGGTATAATTATCCATTTGAAGACATAAGTCATCTGAAGCCATCACAAAAATTCTAAATTATTAATATTATAATAACCCATAAGTCGTTCAATACCGTATTCCACTAAAATCCCCTAACAAATTGAGGTAAACAGGTAAATATCTAAGATTAAAAAAAAATCTAGTCTATATCTGCAACAAAGATTCATAGATAAATCAGAGCGCTTGTTCCGGAACTTTCTACTCGCAAATGTTAAAAAATACTGCAGCAGCTATTTAGTAAATGGAGAGAAAAGTATCGTTTCTAGTTTTGATAAGGGAACACTCTAGAGAGGAAAGTGAGCGCTTTGTTATCGCGAGTAACATTTTAAGAGTTGCTTTTAAAGTTTTGGTTTATGGGTAGATGTTGCGGTGGTGGTGAGTGGCGGGAGGTGATTTTATAAACTAGGCTAATGAGACAGAGGGGTATTGTATTGTAGCGGTGTGTAATATAGTCTAGGTATATAAGTTTAGACAGAACTGCTGTGTTAGGCCGAAAAAGTTTTTTTTATTTAACAATTAAATTAATCAACCGTTGCCAATAATGTATTATACGTAAATAGGTTTTCCCAGGCTCTGCGTGGGAAGCCTTAGGTAAGGTAATTGCCCTACTCGTCTTCAGTCTCGACACTTCCGGCAACGCTGTTAGACGGGTGTCGTGACTCGTGAACAGTGACAATGCCATCATGTGTGTTTAGAGAGTGCAACACCAAGATAATATATAAGGCCCAGACATTAAAAAGCCTTAAGTATGATGTAGTCTTACCCTCAAAAGTACTGAGAACTGACATCTGCCATGCTTTTACTTCAAATTCATGAGTATAATTTGTACATAGATACAATCTCATTGACCGTTGCATTCTACGATGGAACATATTTTTATAGAAGAAACTAATTCATTTGCGATTTAAAAGTACTTAGATTATACCCACTGAGGAGAAGAATATACCCACTCACGAGTACACCCACTTCCACTCTTGGGACTCAGGATGCTCATTTCAGAGCTTAGCGGTACGCACAATAAAAATAAAAACAAAGCCTTTCATTCGAGTTCTTGGAGTAAACCTTGAATAAATATCGCATCGTTCTTTTTACGGTTCCGTACCTCAATAGGAAAAAACGGAACCCTTATAGGATCACTTTGTTGGCCGTCTGTCCGTCTGTCCGTCCGTCGGGTGTCAAGACATTTATCTCGGGAACGCGTGAAGGTATCGAGTTGAAATTAAAACCATATACGCAGATCCATAGTATCTTGCTGCAGAAAGAAAAATAAAGTTTCTAAGTTTTCGTAAAAAAAAGTTACAGCCGAATATATCGTACAAAAAGCACATTTCGACACTCACAAGGGAATCAAAACCTATAAGGTACTTCCCGTTGACCTAGAACAATTAAATTTGGCAAGAAGCACTGTGTTAGAGTACACATATAGGAAAAAAAACGAAAACTGGACATTTTTAATTTAATCACAAAAAAATAGTGTCTTTATGCAAGGAATGAGGGTCCAAATTTTAAAGTGAATTAACCGTATCATGTGGGGTATCATATGAAAGAGCTTCAGTAGCATAAGCTAAAACAGGTTTTTAAATATTTTTATGGTGTATATTTTTCGGTATAAGAAGGAAAATATAAAAAAATATATGATTTCCCCATTTTATCTACTAGTTTGTACGGAACCCTCGGTGGACGAGTCTGACTCGCACTTGTCCGGTTTTTTTATACAAGATAGATCTACGATTGACCACCAACTCGCCTGATGTTAAGCGACGGTGCGGCCGAGGATGGAGCTCGTCGATCTAGAAGATATCTATTCACTCTTGCCTTGAAAATTCCAAGATTGTAGGTCAAAGGATCAGAGATGGCTTCTAACAATTTTAGAGCAATTCACGCAATGCAGTTACTTATCTACATTCAGCAAAACTGTTCTATAAATTTACAGCGTGCCAAATTCCCAGTTTGATGGCGAAACTAAACGATCCAGATTCAAGCGTCGATTTTCCTCGTAAGTTCCTAAATGAACAACAATACAGTGTTTGGTAGCTGCCCACAAACAAGCTAACAATCGTAGAGTTGGTGTTTGGAAAGCGAGTCGTTTGCCAACTGACCTAACCTAACGTCGTAAAAATGAATTGTATCAGGAAACATGCATAGATTTCACGCATTGAAACTGCGGTTTTGCTATTGTATTTTATGCAACAATAGAGTTTTAAAGTAATTTAGATAGTCAAATAATTTTTCTGATATTAAATTATAACCGTTGTTTCAAAAGAATTCAGATATTCTATAACGAGAATCTTTCGCGGGGGCGTTTTTAATAGGAACTATTCAAAAACATGATTTTATTTAATTAGTACCTAGCTGCGGCTCGCGATTTTATCTTCGTAGTTAGTGATGAATAAGCGGTGAAGTGAGTGTCGAGCCACGCGCAAAATAGGGTTCCGTAGTTGTACATTACAATTTATGTGAACTTAAAACAACTATTGTTTCATACTATACATACGAGTTATCTTAGTTTAAATGAGATTTGCTCATATTTTCGGACCGGCGCAAATAGCGAAACTGTATCAACAACACAATGCGATGGGAGCGTGTATTGGCTCTTATTACCGCTAAAAGTAGAACTTTTTTCAGTTATGCAAGCAAGGCAAAAGTCGGAGCGAGCCAAATTTGAATTGTGACTTTTATGATAATCACATGGACTTTTGTTAGCCACTCACTCTTTATACTCGATCAATGGAATAACTTAATAGAACTATGGGAACACACCCATTCCCATAGTTCTATTAAGTTATTCCATTAAGCTTTAGTTCTATTCTCTTAGGCTTCGTCTTTATTAGGTAAAAGTGAGCGGCTCACTGTCCGCTGACTGATTGGCTTCAGATAGCTGGCGTCTGGCTTCAGATTATTCTCTTTGCTCTGAATCTTTCGATTACTCACGCATCAGATCATGTAAAAGACAGTGCATTGTGTGCTCTTTCAACAATGGACCCGTAAGAGCACAACTTGTTTTTGTAAACGTTTATTGTTCCAAGAAAATTAATTACTCGAGCGAACACGTTCATCGATAGAAATCAAATGGCACGTAAACGCGGCGGGAAAGCTAAGCTTGTTGTTGTGAACAGGGTTGCCATTTTGTAATAAAATAATTTTATTTTATTGTTTTCAAAGTTTCAATCGTTATCAGTTTGGAAATCGAATAAAAACAAAATCTCTACTAACAATATTAACTTTTATAGTATAATATTATAAATAAAATACCGAAAATTTTAATCAAACTGTACATCTACCTAAATGAGTATGTACTTGTACACTATTTTTTTTTTTAAGTCGATGCCAGTCCCAAAACTGCCACCAATTACTTTCTAGACTGGCTACTTACTAACAAAAGAGATCGACACATCGAATTGATAATCCCCATTTTGATGTGGATAAAAACTGTTACAGTGTCATAGCGTAAGTACTTTTATTTAATAATTATAGTTTAAAAAAACTGAAAAACCGTCTTTAAAATACCCAATTCGTTTACATAAATGTCATTTTTATATAATAAAATTTACATTGGTTCTATGTAAATTTGTATAAAAAAATTGAATTAAAAAAGTAGATTTGTAGCAAATCCTGTCGTTTGGCAACCATGCGAGAGTGAACATGAAAACACGTTGCGCGTCTCCGATTTCATTGTTACGAAGCTCGCGCCGTATTTACAAGATAATTTGGATGAAGCGATTTCCATTGCCTCGCATTTGTAAGGGAAAATAAATCATTAGAAGCCTTTTATTATGTGCAGTATGTAATTGATTAAATTACCATAAAAATACAATACTTAATTCTGAGTAAATTCACAGATTTCAAAGGAGGTTGATATTTTTGGATACCCAAACGCAAAGCGGAATTGATGTTGAAATTGTCCGTCGTTTTATATGGGGTTTCTTTAATTTTCTTTGATGGAATTGAGTACCAGGCACTAGCGCGACGTACTTATTGAACATATAAAAAATTAAGCGTATTAAATATTGAATAGGTTATGAATATTTGCAATTTGGGGAAATCGTCAAACCAGTTATCATAAAATGTTGTAAGTAATAACTAAAAAAAAAAAAAAAAAAGTACTTTTAAAGTCTATTAGAAAAATTGATTCAGGCATGTAAAGTTTTAGCGGTCGTGAGGTCTATGTCCGTAACAGACTGTAAGTAATTGGTGGGTTACTTCTACGTTAGAATCTTGTTAGTTGTACTGTGGCTGTAATACTCACCATGAATCTCTTTGCCTACGACCGTTGCAGTTTGGTGGGGTTGCGGGGAAGGGCAAATTTTTACTTTTGAAAGCTATTGGGTATTTTTTGTTTCCGAAACATTGGAGCTTTAAGAGTTTGTAGTTCGACCATCGTCTGTCTCGCTAGCGTACACCAACATTTTTGGAGATATAAAATGATTGAATGAACTTATAAAGAAATCGTCGTTTAAGAAATTAATAAATAACATCTTGGAGGGACGATGGAACTACAATCTTCATGGATTGAACTACAGACTCTGAAACTGTTTTAATGAAGCAATTTCAATATGTTTGTGAGTGCATGACCTCTTCTTTAGACGGAGATGTGTCAATGGGGATACCACAAGGTTCAATTTTAGGTCCTTTGTTATTTTTAATCTATATAAATTACCTCGCAAATGCTATGCCAGAATGGATGCATGTATGTCTTTTCGCAGATGATCCTCATGTTGGAATTAAAGATAAAATATTGAAAATCTAGAATTGAAAACAAATAAGGCATTGGACTTGCTTAAAGAATGGTTTGATTGTAATGGTATAATTATAAATTCTAATAAAAGCGTCGTAATGTAATTTAAAACTTCAAACGAGATTAGGTCTTTTTGAAAATTTTATCAGTAAAGAGAATGTTTTTCTGGGGTATACAATAGATAACACAATTAATCATACAGCTCACATTGACAAATTATGTACGAAAATTGCTAGTGGAAATTATGCTTTGTTTAAACTTAAGCCGTTAGTAGATAAAACAACTCTTATATCGGTATATTATGCATATATACATTCTGTGATTAGATATGCTGTTACAATTTGGGGTAATGCTATAAATGTTATTAAAGTTTTAAGATGTCAAAAAAGAGCAATTAGGATAATTGAATGTCTGAAAAAGCGTAGTTCTGCACGAAAATATTTCAAAAAAAAAAACAAAATAATGACGGTGACATCACTTTACATATATAATAGCCTACTAGAAATACATGAAGCTGATTTACAGCAGAATAAAGATAAGCATATGTACAATTTAAGAAATAAAGAGAAGTTGTATATCCCAAAGACTAGGTTAGTAAAAACAGAAAAACAAGGGCGTCACATCAAAATATTACTGTAAAATAAGCTGCCAAATTGTATTAGCAAACTTGATTATAGTATGCTTAAACATAAATTAAAATCTTTCTTTGAAAATAACCCTTTTTATAAATTAAGTAAATATATGGAAATGGATCTTTCAAAATCCTCATTTTTTACAAATACAGAGCAAGCACAGTCACGCGTAGCAAAAATATAATAATATTTTGGTATTTGTAGTTGTACTAGTATTTAAACTTAATTAACTAGATAATATGTTTTTAATGATAGGTATTGATATTTTTAATTATTCTTGTTTTAACGGTTGGAGTCTTAAAACAAATGTCATTAAAATTTATTGGATACCATAATTTAAATTAAATCGATTATATCATTTTATTTATGCTATTATCATAAAATTTAGTTAATTTATCATAATATGTGTAATTCTGACTTACCTGTAACATGTATGTTATTCAAGGTTAATAAATATTCTTATTCTTATTCTTATGATGTTGTTTTTATATATTTATATGTTTATTTTTCTCAGCGTAGCGAAAAAAAATATGTTTGTGGTTTTTTTAACTGTTGTGGTGGGGAGCAGTGTGACGCCAAAAGCTACGCCCACATTTAGCATATAAAGTTATAATATTTAGTTTATAAAGTTATCACATCTCACATATGCAATAATACGTTTTTGTCTTTTATTCACAATGGAATAAGGTCTAAAAAACTTAAAAAAAAAAAAATGATTTTGGAACAATAGACATTAAAATACTAGGGTAGGAATTAAAAAGGAATCATTAGTCAAATGACTAAGCGTCACAGCGATTCCGCAACAGCATTGAAACACATTTCATAAAATAATTTAAGGTTTCAAATAGAAGCATGAAAGAAATAGATTAAAAATCTAAGACCAAGAAGAGTTAAAAATACTCGAAATCTATTTTACATGTGTCAAATACAAACATGTAATTTTTCCAATAACAAATCCCCGGTGCAAAGACCAATATCGTAAGACTCACTTTGCAGTTAGCTTCAAGTTGGGCACCGCGCTACCTTAGTAAGTAATTTCATACTACGATAAACTCACACACCGGCTAAGACAAACTGCGGTTCTTTAATCAATTTACAACTTAAAACTTGTTACTAAGAGCCTAAACACCTTATGTTATATTCATTGTATTCAAAATCTGTAGACTTAAGGAGTTTGTCTTGTGACCCTTATGTTCTATGTCACAGATAATATAAGTGTCCTCATGACCCCTCCGCTGTTCGCCCAGGGATGGACTAGGGTCACGATCCATTTAAATATTATGATTTCATTACTTTCTATTTACATTTTACATCTATTGCAACTGTTATGGTTGAATAGTACTTGTAATTTCTGATTGATAACATTGACCTAAAAAAATAATGCCAAGGTTCTATAGAGAATAAATCGTCTGTCTCGCTCGCGTATACCAATATTTTTGGAGCTATCAAATGATTGAATGTTAAATATTATTCGACTCTTTGCCTGCTTAGCTTTGCTTAGTTTGGGCTAGATGGTTCCGTACCTCAAACGGAACCCTTATAGCATCACTTTGTTGTCTGTCAAGACGAAGGGAATCAAAACCTAGGGTACTTCCCGTTGACCTATAACTTTGAAATTTGGCAAGAAGCATTTTCATATAGTCCACATAAAGGAAAAATTCAGAAAACTGTATATTTTTTATTTAATCACATAAAATAGGGTCTTTATGCAAGGAAGGAGGGTACAAATTTTAAAGTGCTTTAACCGTATCATGTGGGGTATTATATTAAAGAGCTTAATTAGTACAATTAAAACAGCCCTTTAAATATTTTTACGTTGTATATTTTACGATTTATGACGGAAAATATAAAAAAAAATATTTTCCCCCTTTTATCAGTAGTTTGTACGGAACCCTCGGTGGGCGAGTCTGACTCGCTCTTGTCCGGTTTTTTTGTCCAGTTTATTATACCATAAAACTAATAGTAGGTATATCTAGTTGGATTAAATCTTTGGTCATTCTATCTCTTCAAACATTTTGGATTTACGTGTTATTCATGTTAAGTGTTCGCTTGTGTGTGACGTCACCTACCGGTCCCAGCGGAAGACCAGCGCTGGTTGTTTACAACTAGCATTATGATGAGCTGGGACCGGATTATGACAAAAACATTATTTTGTTACCTATTTTGTATGTTTGATTTTTATTTTCTGTTGTATGTTTTTGTTATAACAAATGTATGTTTTATGGGGGCTTAAAATCACATTACATTGTGACGCGTCACGATGTACAGTTAGTTACAACGCAGAGTAAAAATTATCTTCCTTGGTCTTAAAATTATCTACAATAATGGTCTTACTTATATAGATTTTATTACAGAAAGTGTTAATATCTCTCTGACAAAAGTTATTATAAAATAAAATATATTTTATTTTTCCTTAATTCAAATACGGTCCAGTTCCGACAAATTTCTACACCTACCCTCGGCTCGAACTAGTCCGTGCCCGACAGAACCCTAAGCTAACTTCCTGTGAGTTAGTTAACCGTTTTCTCTCACTATTTTTCTACACGGTACGCTTGTGAAAACTCGTTAGATTCACTGTAGTTTCAAACGAATTTCACAGTTGTTATAATTATCACTAGGCAAACCAGTCATTATTTTTGGTGTCAAAATGAATATAATATTCTAATTTTGTGTTGCCCTCGCCAAAAATAATAAAAAGTTTCAGATGCTCCCAATAGCTATTTTATTTTTATGTAAACTATGCTAGATCATAATCGATGTTTAATGACGGATGTCGGTAGTGTATAATAATTATAGTTTTAAAAATTTAAATATAACGTTTAAAAATGACGGAGTTATGCGTTTTTTTTTAAATACATCCAAATTGTTAACCTTCTTCTTTTTGATGTCGGTAAACAGGTAGTCCACATAGGCTAGCCAGCAATGGGAACTAGCTATGAAGTAAGGCTGTTGACAATATATCGTTAAATATTAAGCGACAGTTTTTAAGCTTGAAGACGATAGTTAACCAGTGACGCCCTTGAAGGTACCTGTGAACATGTGTGAATTGTGTGGTCTTCCTTTTTATCTCACGACATCTTTCATAAAATGCTCATTATTTTTGGGTTGAGAACCTGCGCCTTTGGGACTGATGTTTGACGTGCAACTCACTGAAATTTCATCACTTCAATAGCTTTCTGGAGATGCCAAGGTTCAAGACCTTTGTCGAATACCAAAGCTGTCTATAGGACGATTTAGGTTCATACCTACAAAGTTGATTTGATGAGGATTGACCTACTTTTATTAGAAATATCCCCAAATCAAAGTTCCTTATTTCTTAATTTCTAAATATAGATCTCAAAATTGACATAAAGGTTTATTTACACGGGTTGATTTTTACCGGGCGGCTACTGGTTCATTTCGTATCACAGCCGCTTTGACGTTTGGCAGGTGGCAGTCATTTTGTTCGAAAATATTGAGCCAAGATTAATGTTGCGTTTAAATATGGTTAGCAAATAATCAATATTTATTTTAGCATGGATTCATATGGAATGGTGATGATGATGATAAAATGTAGCCTATATTATGTTTTGTAATTTCTCGTGAGAAATAAAGGCAGCAAAGTTAGCATATATAATCTGCTGATAGTGTTGCTTATATTTAATTAACTTGTTTAGGATATGTAGAGATTATAGAAAGTTATCGTTGGAAATGCGTAAAAACTTACAAAAAAATTGTTTCAGTTAAAGAAAAGAGGTTCACGCGATGATTATGCAGGAAGATGTAGTATCTGGACCCTAGATAGATAGATAAACTCTTTATTGTACTTTCCTTAGAAACTTACAATCAAGATAAGATATTTAAAATCTAGTGTAACAACTGAACCATAATAATGAATCGCGTTACATCTCATTCATAGCAATCGGACAAGTTGTTTAGGCGCTACGTCAGAACATATTTAAATGCCATACGAGTACGAGCTTATTCAATTTTATGAAAACAACAATACCTGTAATATAAAGTCTCTAATTCTCAATCAGAGAGAAGGCCTGGTGGAACACAATTTTGTTATAAACACAATTTATTAATATTTGTGATACTCACTAAATTAAAAAAAAAAAGAAGAACAAACATTACAAATATATGGGCATTTCGTTCGTTTTTTGAATTAAGTTATTTAAAAAAAAAATAGTTTAGTGGTGCCTTCTAAATTGTTTTTATTATACACTAACATATTTTAAACGCCTAAAATCATAACCTTTACTTTTTTAACTTTAAATACCATTTTTATCATACAGCCTAGTCATGTAGGAAACCAACCCGTGCGAATGCCCCGTAGTCCATAATTTAGGTCATAACTGACTGACATAGGTATGACACTTTCAATTCAACTGTCGAAATTCGAGCTATTTTAATTCCGCTCTGAAAAATTGTAAAATAAACAAGCAACGGTTATTCAATGTTTAATTCCTTGTTTCAAATAAACTGGACTCGCGAATTGAATAGAAACAATGTTAAAAATAATCCATTATCTGGTGAAAGGTATTCGACGCGCGAATTTGTTTCCGCGTATGGAGCTGTCATGTCATATGTCATGGGCTCGGTTTTCGCACCTATTGTGGTTTACTGGTTCATGGGAGACCAGTTATACAGCTTGGTTGGTTCAGAATTTGTCTTTAGTATTCTTGGTTTGAGATGTTCTACCGTGGCGGTAGCTTTTGTAGAAGAGGCCAATGAGATGTGACAATCAAAGGAATAAAATAATGGATGACTCCATTATTTGATTCCTTAACACTTATTTTTCTCGGCAATCAATTACATTTCTAAATATCGACGATAAGTACTTAAAACGAGTATGTGCTCAGTTTCAGTTCAGACTTCCTTCGTTGTATATCTCGACTATTGTTGTACCATCTATAAGAGTTGTAATTTCTTTGGTGCTACTCTTCTTCTACTAGCTGTGCCCCACAGATTTACTCGCTTATTAATGGAAGGCGGCTATAATAATTATAGTAAAACGCAGCTTATGTCTGTTTTTAGTATCTCTGCCATATTTGTAGTAAATTTTATAACAATCACTTGTACTAAGGTCACAAGTAGATAGAGAGACAGAAGGACAGCAAGAAACCACAGAGAGGAAGAGTTACTTTTGATTATAGTTATAATAATAATTTAATATATAAGCATTTAGTACAAATGATGTATTACACGTAGATAGGGTTTCCTCTGCTCTACGTGGCAAGCTTCAAGTAAGGTAATTACCCGACTCGTCTTCAAGTAACGACACGTCGGGCAACACTGTTAGGCGCGTGTCGTAATTTGTGAACAGTGACAATGTTATCCTGTGTGTTTAGAAATTGCAACACCTAGATATATAACGCCAAGATACTAAAGGCCTTGAGGATGTGTCTTATCCTCGAAAGTGCTGAGAACTGAGATTTGCCATGCATTTACTTAAAATATTCTACGAGTATAATCTCTATAGATAAAATCTAACTGTCTAATACCTAATTGATAAACAGTGAATGCTTAGATACTGTATTATATAACACGTAGCTATTGGTGAAAACGATATTGCCTATTGATCTGGAGACCTGTCGGTTGCAGTTACTCTGACGGATCTGAGGCGAACATCAATAACGCCTCGAACCTTCTACAGATAATACAAGCTTCCGTAACAAACAAATATGAAAATATGTATGTAAAATTACTTAGTTTTTTTATTTATTTTCAAAACAAGGACTGGTTATAGCTTAGTTGGTGGTACGTGTCCTCGAAAGTGCTGAAAACTGAGATTTGCCATGCATTTACTTAAAATATTCTACGAGTATAATCTCTATAGATAAAATCTAACTGTCTAATACCTAATTGATAAACAGTGAATGCTTAGATACTGTATTATATAACACGTAGCTATTGGTGAAAACGATATTGCCTATTGATCTGGAGACCTGTCGGTTGCAGTTACTCTGACGGATCTGAGGCGAACATCAATAACGCCTCGAACCTTCTACAGATAATACAAGCTTCCGTAACAAACAAATATGAAAATATGTATGTAAAATTACTTAGTTTTTTTATTTATTTTCAAAACAAGGACTGGTTATAGCTTAGTTGGTGGTACGTCTGCCTTCTAAACTGTAGATTGTGGGTTCAATTTCCACTTAGGACATTCGTGTGATGAGCATGGCTGTTTGTTCAATCTAATTTTTCAAAGAAGACATATGGACGGTCAGATCACCAAAAAATTATATCATATTTTATAATTATTATTAAAGTTTGAAAAACTTCACAATGCGCAATTTGTTTTGAAAACAAAACTACTAAACCAATTCCGATTTAATTTCTAATGGATCAATCTGAATGTAGTTATATCCCTTCAAACAAAAATATTTTTTCAAATCGGTCTATAAATGACGGAGTAATGAGCTAACAAACATAAGAATACAGCCGAATTGTTAAATTCCTTCTTTTTGAAGTCGATAAAATGCGAAAGTTTATCTGTTTGTTTTATTTTGTCTTTTCACGACTAAACGGCTGGATCGGTTGTTATGAAATGCGGTACAGAGATAATTGTGAATCTGGACACGGTTATAGCTAAGTTTTCATCAACATCATCATCGTTTTTCATCACTACGAGGGTGAAGCAGCGGGGCGCAGAATGTAAATAAGTAAATTAAAAAATAAGTTAATAAGTATCTAAGTGATGTCATGAAATGAATAATCCTACAAATTAAAGCAAAGCAACGATGAATCGATATAAATATATAAGTAAATTCGACTATTTAGTCAGCGTAAATTTTCGAAAATTGTCACTATAATTCTACGAGTATGTTAACATGAGGGTGTGTCCAGACCTGGCGAACTTGCCTCGAATGCGCAGTACACATTTTATAATCGCGCGCCATTCTGTGCCGTTCGCGCGCAAGCTACGCGCTGTGCGTGGGCGGCGCATGTGCCGCTTTGTCACTATGCACACAAAAAGCGCGCGTGTCGCGCGCGCGCTCTGTACGAGCATTGCGTGAATTGCGCTATAGAGGCGCACAAATCAATTGCAGGAACTGCACGCGCACAGATCGCGAGCGTCGCGCGAACGGCGCATTCGAGGCACGTTCGCCAGGTCTGGACACACCCTTAAAGTATCTACATTATAAATTAAACAGTTCCAACTATCATTAGCAATATCGTTGATTAAATCACGTCATTCGGTAACATTTTGTTTTGAATGAATTAAACGTTTTGCAATCTATATATTTCAAATTATTATTGAAACCGAATCAATTAACAATTGTATCTATCGTTGAATTTGTATGAAATGTGTGCTGTGTCATCAGCGTTTGTTTATCTATTTTCGGATATAAGTCTTCACTATACGGATGATACCAATCACGGCCGTAGGCAGGGGGTGGGTTTTGGGGGTTCGACCCCCCCGAAACATCCCGGCCATTATAAAAAATCCTTCCGCGAAAGCTATGGAATTGATGTAGCGCTCGTGGCGTAGCTTGACTAGGTATTGTCGAACGATCACCAATGTTAAGCAACAGACAGTCTTCGGATGGGTGAGTGGCATTTCTTTCTGAGCGCTACCGTGGGTCGGATGACACATAAAATTGTAGGTACCGGTTGTTTTTCTTAAAAAACAGCAATCGTCAAGCCAGGTCAGAGGCCTTTCGGCGGCTTCATAACTCTGACACTAGGGCTGGCCACTCAGTCTATACGAACTTACTTACTTTTCAATAATTATGATCAAATTGGTCAAAAGTTTGTCTAGACAAAAGCTTGTGCAATTTAGGTTAAAAATAAGAGACACGAGTAAATTTTTTGACAATATTTGGCAGAAAAATGAATGAACAAGAATTTCTAATATGAGCAGTAGATCTCGCGAGCACAAATAGGTATTTGTGCTACTAATATTGCTGCAAACATTTGTGCTAATGAGGTTTATTGATCGCAGTACTACTAATCTAATATTTTTACCCGACTGCGTAAGAAGGAGGGTTATGTTTTTCGAGTGTATGTATGTAGGTATGTATGTGTGTTTGTGGGTACGTATATATGTTTCTATATGATCACCTACAGCCTAAACAGCTTGACTGATTCTGATGTGTGAGGTGTCGTTAGATTTGTCTTCAGTTCCTGAGTGTCATAGGCTACATTGTTTTGTGATAATAATTATACATCTATAGCAAAAAATAAAAAAATACGTTTTTGTAACGTCCAACGAAAGTTTTTGTAATAACAAGTTTGCTGGAATTATTTTATAAAATGCGCATTTATAATCTTTTACAGTGATTTTTACACATACTTTCTCCAAAAAAACGTATATTCAACAGCGTAACAAGCGTAACGAAATCGTAAGACTCCTTTTCTGCAGTTGGGTATTTTATTTTTCTTTTAAGATAGATACTTGTGTACAAAACTAAATGTAAAGCAAGTATTTTGACTTCACAATAATAACTAATGGTGCTTTGCAGGAATTCTTTGAATTAATGTCAGTCAATATCTCATGCAGTGGGAATATTTCCCATTGAGCTGATCCAATGAAGTGCGAACATGGATAACACGACTGATGTTTAAGTAGGCAAGTATTGCCATTTCTATAAATTTACCCATATTTACGGGAGATTAAGTGAATACCAAAGTGTTCAAAATTGTCGTTTCTGATTTATTTTAGTTAATTTGTTCTTTTTCAGCACTAATTTACTATGTATTTCAAAAAATGGTTGTATGATGTATAATTTGTAGTGGTTTTTGTTTAAAATTTTAAAGATTAATGTAGTAAAAAATATAATTAAGGGTGGACATTTCATACAACACCAGCTAGCCCAAACTAAGTAAAGCTTGTACTATGAGAACTAGATGGCTGGTAGAATACATAATATGTATACTCGTATATACTTTTTTATTTACAAGACTTGTATAAAAATAAAAGTATTGCAAGGAAATTGTATGGTTATAATGTTTCACTATAATTATTATAGTGAGCTAGCTTGTAAATTTTTGTTGTTTTCAGCTGATTTCATTTTATCCCTATTTAAATATTTTACGAAAAAAATATTTTTTTTTCGTATGTAGGCCCTAATCCGACCTAGTTTTGGTAATTCCGAATGTGTTCCTTCGCCATGAGCCTAAGTTCATAATCTAAAGGACAAAAAGGTGTACTCCATGGGTAATATGAAGGGTTACTGCGGGCAACCCCACCAGAATGACAATGGTCGTCTGAACACCTTAAGGTTGGTGCATAAAGATTAACCTCGCATAAAATGGTGTCGAGTATCGAGTTTCACTTAACGGTGCACTTTATGTTTATGCGAAAGAAGTTAAGAGTGGTGCACATTTTCTCTTTGAAGAAGTGAAGCCCTAGATCTATTTCAGAGCGGTAGTTTATAGATCTAGCTACTTGGCGAATAAATAGCTTGGCATTGGTAAGTAAAATAAAATGGTAACATTGTGCGTAGCCTTTTTAGAAGATTCTCGATTATTTTTTTCCAAGAGATTAGTAGCCAAATTTCTTGATCAATTAATTTGTAGTCATTTTGTCTACTAATCTCTTAAGAAAATAACCCAGAACATTCTAAAAATAACACTTACAATGTTTGACGTAGAGTAAAAGTTACCCACGTTGACAGTACGTAAATCTTATTTGTCATCTCTTACCCAAACATTTTATTTATCATTTCCATCCTTGGTCCAACCGTCGCTTAACATCAGGCGAGTTGGTGGTCAATCGTAGATATGTATAATATTTTTAAGAACTCTCAGGTTCCCAAATATGCTATCATAAACCTGTTCTTATCTTTTATAATTAAGCAGTCAATAACCACGTTTTTGGAACCATATTTATGGCAATAAAATTGAGAGAGAAAAAGTGCTTGAAACACTCATTTGTCATTTTAAAAACCGTTTACCATTTGTAGACAATTGTCTACAAAAAGTGGGACAGGAAATATAAATGAAAGAGAAATGAAACATTAAGCATTACTTATCTGTACATACCTCGGAAGTTTCTGAGAAAACACATCGAACTTGTTCTCAAGTTTCAACCAATACGGACCTATTAATAAAGAATTATTCCCTCAACTTGGATCAGCGAGCGCTGAGTTCTCTTCCTGTTTGTCCCAACTTTTAATAGGAAAAATACTGAAATATTGGAAACCGTTCCAAATTCGTTGTCGCTGTTTATTTGTAATACTTGAAGAAATTATTGTAATACCTATTATATGAAATGAATATGGCAATTACCTGCTGATAGCAGAGCGATATTGTTAATGATAGCCTTGTTATGATAGCCTTGGACAGTATCTACTTTAATAGAAAATAATTAAATTGAAGAAGATTTTGAAAAATAAAAAAATGCTTATTTCATGTCTTCTAATTTTATAAGCAATTATATAAACTGTAAACTCGACAAATGGCAAATGTGTAAGCATGATGCCAACATCAAGCAAAAAAAAAGTGTGCGTCTCGGAATGCCCGACAGAAGTGATAACTAAAACTAATCTAGCCAGACAGACTGGCGCCGTAACACATTACATAACGAATCGGTTTACCTTTTCATAAGAAGTTATCACTTCAAAAATGATATAAACTGTCAATCTGAAATAGTGGATTTGAACATTTAGATTAGGTATCAGCAGGGATACGCTGCTAACCGAAAAATTTAGACTGGTTATCATTATTTACTTCGAAAAATACACGTCAGGCACTTAAACTATCAAATTGTGCTATTCGTTAGAACGACCAGACTTGAGGCTTAAAATATTTGTTTGAATTTCAAGTTTTAATACGTAGGTAATAGGAGGTACTTTACGGAAGAGCTCTACTATTAAGTACCTACTTATTAAACACCTTCTATTAAAATTTAAATTTTCAGTTTCAGTAGCAAACTTGAGTTTGACTTGTACTTGGGGAAACATCTTTCTATTCAAATTGTCCTACTTAGAATTTCGATTGGTTCAAAACTTCTAAGTATCACTCGTCTACACAAATACTTGTTTTAGTTGGAGTTGTGATCAAATATGGATGTGCTGGTATTTCGTAGAATTCATGCTTTAAACGTACGCTCAATCAGCGTTTTGATTTGTACTGATTTTTTCTACTCAAATCCCAGGAAAGGGTACTTAGAGCCCTGCTCATATATTTGAGTACCAAAGGGTATAAGTATCCCTTACAAATTAAAGTATTTAGCTGTTGTTATTACAGGAACAATTGACTACTATACTAATTTTGCTGAAGGGAAGCGTTGTGGCAAATGGAGAAAACTTGTCGTTCTATGATCTCATAATTTTCAAAGCTAGAATGAATAGTTATCTAACTATTCATTCTAGCCTTGAAAATTCCAACACTGCATCTTTCAGAAAATAGGGAAGGTGGCAGGGAAATTGTAAGAGTTTCCTCATCATCCAATTCGAAACTCAATAATAACAAAGTTTAGTGATACACATAGTTGCAGGAGCTGTAATGTAATTGCTTCTGGCTGTTCTGAGAGGTGCTAGAGCCTAATTATGAGAGCTACCTTACTCTGAATCTAGTTAGTATTTATTAGTATTTTTTTACCAAGTACTATGGCTGGCTATACATTGCCGTGTATAAATCCAAACTGAGGCCTTAGTTAAGTGGCAACCGTTTCTATTTCTACAAACGTTTACTCTTCGACATGCTAAGAAACTGTGACGTGCTATCACGTGACATTTCGCTAGCTAATGTCAATCCCATACATTTACTTTTCTATTCTACTGGCGTTCACGAAAATAGAATGCCACTTGTATGCAATTGCCACTTGTCTAAGCCTGCTGCAACGCAAATTCTATAAGTTGTAACACCACAGTGTACTTACCTACGCAATAGTAACTTTAGCTCGTTGAGATGAAACCCGCTCGGATAGTTTCCGTGATTTTGTATTTTTTTATAAGTTGCTTTTTATTTTTTGATAAATTAGTTGGTAGTTTTTTTACGAGTACAAAGTCGTAGGTAACAGCTAGTAACTAATATACTGTGTGATTTAATCCAACTGCACGAAAATCTTTGTAAAAAAATGCATACGGATATCTTTTGAAGCACCTAACCCCTCCTAAACAAAAAAAAATGTCTCTAACGAGATTTTCTTTCTGAACACAAAATAAAGTACGTAACACATGAAACGTTTACCGGAACAGCATAAATATATTGAAGACGAAGCACGTACTAACCTTAATAGCATTTTAATAGCATTAGTCAAATGTGTATTTTACCAGTGTGCGCTAAACCTAACGACACAATGTATGATCTTCCGCTACCTACACCTACATACGCGTCTCGAGCACGTACTAACACTTTTACACGCCAATTTCGTTTTATATGTGTGAGTAAAGTTCACATTTTGAGGTTTTGACTCCCTATCTTTGCATCTTATGAAGCAGTAAAACTACGGGAGGAAGTATTTTCCATCTGGTTACTATAATGTACTTGTCGGAATCTTTTCTTTGTTGAAATTGAGATGTGAATGATGTTATGATTTTTGTGACTTTTGATTAGGACATAGGACTTTTGTACGTAAGGATTTATACGAATAGAGCATTCATGCTCTATTCGTTCATCTCGGTTAGGAATTTACACATTCATAAAATAAAGATTTAAATAGTTAAATTTACGACAAATTTGTACTACATTAGAAATTTCAACATTTTCAGTTAATTAGATAGTTTTGAAGTGCACCAACAAACATCCGGACAGATGAACGATAATGTTGCTAGTTGAAGCAGAGACTTCAACTAGCAACTTCGTTCCCTTCGCTTACTCAGTCAATTTACTACACAACTAAATTTAGTGCAGAAACTGTCTCATCTCGTGTTTCCTTGATAAACGTCTTTCGTAATCTAGTGCGAGCGTGATTAAGCACCCTAATGAGAGTCAGCGAAGTTGAAACCTCTATCGGGCGTGTCTAGCGAGAAATTACGTGTTATATTTTAAGCAGCATTCTATGTTTAAACAGTTATTTTTACCCGATTACATTAAAGACAAACGGAGGGTTCAAGGAGAAGAGGGAGGGATTTTAGTCCAAATTTATGTTTTTTATATTCGATAACACACTTGCGCTTGACCGCTAACCGTTAAGTTGCCTGATGTTAAGTGACTGTAGCGGTCTACGATATACATATAAAGCGCGCTTGTTTAGAAAAATAATAATTACAGTTAAAAAAACTAATAACAAATTTAATAACACGCTTCTAATTATTGTAATGTCTTCCATCGGTCGTCGATAAAACTACAAAATTTGAATGAAATCTGACCGGTTGAAGTGGGTCAAAATCAAGTCCAAAGGAGTCGATTACAAACATGCATACAGTTGAAGTTGATAAAAGCGTGTTAAAAAGAACTTATTTACTCGCGATTTGAAGACACCCAGATTAATATATCAATATATTATGTGTTCCTGCATAACTTATCAACTATCATAATGTGTCAATTAAGACATAATTAGATGCATTTTGTATAACAATAGCTAGCGACGTCACAATAAATCAAATATGGCAACCTGTAAAAGACTTATGTTTTCCAGAAGGCATATATATTATAGCTTTATAGCCATTAGTTTAAAAAGGTGCCGTGTTAGGTATCAAATCAAAGATAAATATGTATGATTTATTTGTACGTAATTTTCCTTCATAACAAATAATTAATTAGTTATAGTAAAGTACTACAACTTCCGTGCGTGTTCATTATTAACATTGTGAGTTCGTAATATCGTGAGTTTTCCTGGAAAGTAAGCAATATATTAGTTGCTATACCCGGAAATTTTATTTGTCCTCCATACTAGAATACAGTAATGTTTGCAGAATGCTACGCAATTGAATAACTGGTAAGTGTGCTATATAAACTAGCTTTAAACGATTATTTTAAAAGCATCCATTCATGTTAGTATCACAATATAGACATATATGACGGGGTAACATCTAAGTCATGAACTTCTTGTAAGCCTTGTCTACCTTACAAGGCTAACAAGAGCTTTTATGAATTGATTGTTTAAGAATAATTTTTGAATGTTGTAAGATCAATGTAATACGTCATTCATACGTACGTACATACATCATTCATCGGTCATTTTTACGTTTTTATGTCAATAAACGGATTTGAATATGTTACTGATAACATAGGAAGCAAATTTTGTGGAATCAAAATGATTGATTTATACTTGAGTAGCAGCATCGGAAAATATGATATCTTACTGAATCAATTGCTTCTGTGCATATAAAAAAACGTGTTTCTTAAAATTGGAAATTTGATTATTATACAGATATTTATTTATTAATGTTAAGCCTAAGTTTTTACAATATTTATATAAAAAACAATAAAAACATTATAAAAACTTAAACCTAGAATGCCGCCGACAGCGGGGCAGGGCCTAAGCTGCTGGCGGTAGGGGCTACAGACTCAGAAACCTCCTGACAATGCGCGCCGTGTCTAGGACGACCGCCTTCTGAATCCGACCCTTGATCCAACCATCAAGCGAGAGCCTCTTAAGATGTTGGTCAAGGCTCTTCGCTATTAAACCGTTCACCGATACGACTATCGGAACAATGATCGTCGAATCAACATCCCACATGGCGGTTATGATTATTATTATTATTAAAGGAAATGTGAATGTATATAATTATAATTATTGTAACCGTGAGTCTTAGGAAACTTGAAATAAACATATTATTATTATATTAAAACAAAATAAAATTTATTTTGTTTAAATATGCACAGAAGCAATAAACGAATCTTATTTTGTTTTAATTTACACAGGACCAATAATAATCGATTAAGTGAAATAACATCATTTCCGGTGTTATAACAAATATTTAAATTAATCATTTTTATCACTAACATGATGTTCATGAATTATATTTCATCTCGTATAGACATTTTTATTTTGTGTCAAACAAATACAATAATTTCATCTAGGTATTATATCAATATTTATTTTCTAACTGAATACAGATTACTTTTTATAGTAGAAACTTAAAACTAACTTATTCTATTTGTATAATACTTAAATTGGATTTAATCAAATATAACATTACTAATAACTAAAAAAGAAAAATAAAATATAAAAACAAACAATTGGAAGTTAAAACCTAAGACGAGGTATCTCCCCGCCCAAACGTGCCCATTAGGCTGACGGCATTACCACGTTGAATGGCCAGGGAAATGTTTTGGGCTAGAAAGTGGCCAGACCGCGGATCACATAATTTCATTGTATTAAAATAATAAAAGCAGTATGATCAGGCCAGTGTTAATCAATGGTCTTATCACGATAAAATAAGAAAACACAATTAAGTTTGTAAATTCGATGTTAATGCAACAGCATTGGCACCATGGAGCTGATATGATGATGGAGCCGGGAGGTTGGCACTGAAGCTTTTGGAATTCTGATGGCATAAAGTACTTAAATACATTTACTATAACTATAGTTTAAAAAACTGAAGCAGCCGACTTCAAAGTTCGCAATTTCGTTTGCTTCGATGACAACTGTACGTACAGAACTGATTTTGATAAAATTCATTTAGGACTACCTATATCTGAACTATTTATTACCTACAAAAAAAATATAATTACCAAAATCAATTCATAATTGGCGAAGTACTCGGTGAACAAACAAACATACAGTCGAATTGAGAACCTCTGTCTTTTTGGAAATTGGTTAAAAATAATGCAGTAAAATAACAATATCACGATAGCTAAATATTATAAGTTAATCTAATTCAGTGTAATTTAGCGATAAGAAAATATAGACAAGTTGTATTCATTGATATCAAGTCTTATTAAAAAAAAGCCTTATTTCTGTATCAATAAATGAAACGTGAATAAAACGTTAAAATGTATATTTCCATAATGAAGAATTTTTAATGTACCTATTTCTTAAATAATTTTGTACCTAAAGGAAGTGAGGGTAAAAACATTCCTTAGAGAAACTCCCGTCGTAGTAATTAAAAAATAAACACCGTCGTTAGCATGCTAATAAGTAATTAAAATTTGAACGAAAGTGCAGGGTCTCCTTTTAAAACTTTTGAGCATTTAACTAAAACTATTATTCAACTATAGTTCAGCTTTCCTTGAAGCAGGTAATTCATATGTTAATTTGAAATTGCTATTTAGTTAATCATTTTTCGTCGTTATATATACCACCATCGTTTATGAAAAATTAAAACATGTTAGAGATATTGCAACTTTGTGAACTGGATATATATTTTGCATACAGTTTTCAGTAATATATTAATCACAAGACAAATATTGTATCTCTGAAGTCATAATTTAAACCGAAATCGTATTTTCCAAAGAATATTTTGCATAATTTATATATCTAATAAATAAAATAAATAAATAAATATTTGTGGGCATTTCACACAACACCATCTAGCCCAAACTAAGCAAAGCTTGTACTATGGAACTAGATGGCTGATAGAATACATATATACTTTTTTTTGTTGTAAATATATACATATGATACATAGAAACACCCAGACACAGAACAAACATCCATGCTCATCACACAAATGTTTGCCCTGGGTGGGGATTGAACCCACGACCTTTCAGTTCAGCAGGTAGACGTAAACACACTACCAACTGAGCCACAAGGCCAGTCTAATATCAGTCTATATCTATAGGTAATATCTTTAAACAAGCTATTCTTGTATATATATATA
This sequence comes from Lycia hirtaria, assembly GCA_947563715.1. NCBI lineage: Eukaryota > Metazoa > Arthropoda > Insecta > Lepidoptera > Geometridae > Lycia > Lycia hirtaria. Next base: position 39,418,213 of record OX387377.1, on the reverse strand, counting down.
TAATTGTATATATATAATCTGAATCTCGGCAACGGCTCCAACGATTTTAATGAAATTTGGTTTGTAGGTAGATTAGGGGACGATAAATCGATCTTGCTAGGTTTCATTTTTAGTGAACCCGGGTTTGCTAGTATTTTCTGTCATAAAAAATCCGAGTGGAGCTCGGTCGCCCAGGTACTAATATTTATTGTATGAATTTTATACATGATTAGGATGGGGTGTAAATTTTTTAGGTTCATTTTATTTTAAATCGACCTTTGAAAGAATCAGCTGTTTTTGCTTCTCACAAAAACTTGCACTCGACAAGCGTAACGAAAGCGTAAGTTAAAAAAGTTGCTCTTAAGCAGTTTGTTATTTTGTTGATCTTTTCAAATAAGTATATACTAGTTATTACTACATTATACCACAACCTACGAGCAAATATTACAACAAAGTACCAAAGTTACCGCCACTGTGCTTAGGTTTTAAATATTAAAACTGCATTTCCAAAAAGCTTGAGCAAACTTCTCCGTTCCCTAGAGTCTCTTGAAAAGGACGCATATTGCCAAAAGTTTGCTAACATTTAGTCTTTACCATTAGATTCGGTTGGGTAGTGTTCGGTGCGACAAAGTGAACTAAAGTGGTCCGCAACCGCTGGAAGTGGGGTCTGGGCTAAGTAAGCAAGTGCGTTTAAGTATGTGGAATTTACAGGTAAAGTGTATTTTCCCTGTAATATTTTGATTTTCTGGTCTACATATTTTATATACAATTTGTACTATTCCTTAAAATATGTACTGCACACTAGAACACTTCGTATACATTAATATCTCAATGTGTGTATGTGTAAGACCACCATTTGGATTTTGTATCCAAATGATCTCGGAAATCATTATCTGTCTCTCTGTCCTTAATAAATGCTTTAAGTGATAAGTTAACCTACGTATGTAAGTTAGGCATCTAAATAAATAAGTAAACATAAATATCGCAATGTCCTAAAATAAGTTATATAGCCACAGATGTACTTAGGTAGTAAATAAATAGTTTTTTTTTTAATTTACTAGAGTTATTTTAAATAATGATTACAGTGACTTTGTGTATATATTTTCATAAAAAAAGTTCTCGCAACAGCGTATCAAGCGTAACGCAATAGGAATTTATGATGAAAAAATTCGCTAGTTGGGTATCATGTAATTCTTTCAGTATAGATACCTAATAATAATAATATAAATATATTGAATTAAAAAAAATGTATGTGGAGAAGATAAAAATGATAATAAATATAATGAATCCGCAAAAATCATTTTCTCAATAAAGAATTACACGATATCACAAACAAGCACGTAATTCATACGCAAAAAGCTGTTATTACAGCTTGCGTTTTATAGTTTTCAATTTGATCAGCGATATGGTGATTTCATAAATCCCGAAAAAAATATAAAGCTACTATATTGCGGGGAATATGCGATATTTTACAACTTCCGCGAGTCGTTACGACAGCCACGCCCATAAACCCGCATTGTTGAGACTGTTTTCTTCGAGGATTTAATATCGAGTGTTATGCGTCTACAAATATTAAATTTCCTTGTTTCAAAGCCTGTAAAGGTAATTCTGTGTCCGGTACCAGAGATTAATGACAGTAGGGCGGCGAAATGAAACAGGTGTGCTACAGTGAATTACTTTTATGTTTTGCTGTTGGGGACAGGAAACTGCGGTTAAAAAAACCTAATAATGTCGCTTAGGAACTGCGACCGGGGGTCACTTGAGGTAAAATTAAACAAGCTTTAAAAACTTTGAACGTTTGAAACAATTTTTACCTAGTAACAAGGTGGGGCGTTTTTCATTTGTTGCTTTGAAAATAACTGTAAAAGTAACAGTGATTATTTTTGTGTCAAGCTTTATTTTATCAATGTGAATGATTGTTTGCGATTTGTAGAAATGTTTTTAGTGGTCGCGGAATTAAGTATATCGCAAATTTATTAAAGAATAACAATACTCAAGTCAAGTGCTAACAAATTACAAAGTATAAAGAAGTGTAATAATTTTAGTAAAAAAAACTGAAACAACAGACTGCAAAATATGCAATTTCGTTTAGGTACTTGGATGTTATATTTTTCCAGTTATTTTGTTTTCAAAACCAAAATACTAGACCCATTTTGATAAAATTTTAATTGTGGATCCTCTGAAGTATAAGTATGAAGTAAGTACCTACGAAACAAAAAAGATTCATCAAAATAAATTTATTATTGAAGATATAATCGCGTAACAAACATACAAAATAATATACAGTCGAACTGAGAATCTCCTATTTTTAGAGAATCAGTTAAAAATAAATACATTTGTGTGTTAAGATTTATGTTTAAGCAAACTACATAAATATAATCCATACGAATTTTATTAGATTTGTTAGTTTTAACTTTCTCCATTAGATGGCGTTGCAAACCCCTAACACAAGCTAACGATATTGTACATCTTTAGTTAGATTTAGAGGCGATAATTTTTCAATATATCTCTAACACTTGATTTGGATTTCATTATCGAAGTGAATCCCATAGTCAGTAAAGAGACATTTGTAGAAGATTTGAGCTATCCCAAGTGAGAAAGACTGGGATTTTTTTATTTATAACATATTATACTAAGTACATTACGTAGTCGTAGATATGACTAAAAACACAACGTAAAACAAGCTGTATTCATAGCGTATAGACGAACTCAATTTGCTTGGTACCTTTTAGCAGAATTACGCATGAAAAGCTACGCCAAGATTATTTAATTGTGCAAGGAAAATGTAATTACTTAATTCCGAACGACCTGGATTTCAAAAGATTTCATCTACCTACTTGTACTTAGGCTCAAGTAAACTGATTGAATATTTAGGGACTTTGAAACAAGAAGTTTGGATTCGATTTACGATTATTTGTAAAATTTTGGTCTTGCCTTAAATTAATTATTCTGAAATTAAGGAAAAGTTGTACCATCTCACCTTTTGTAACGTATTTTGTAGCTTACAATTACGAACTACCTATAGATATCTTCAAGAACGTCGAGCTCCATCCTCCGCCACATCGTCGCCATTTGGTGAGGTTGATGGTCATATAACTAATATCGTAGAACTTACATAATACATAAGATAAAAAAGTGATAATATCTTACTAATACCTCTTCTTAAGTTTTTGGTGGGCTAGATAAAAAATCTGATACAAATGCTCTACAGTGTTTTTTTTTTCTAATCAAGTATATGATCAATTTACATGAAGAAAAAAGGTAAGTATAATAGTGAAACGAGTTCTGATAAAAAAAATAAAGATCACACGCTGATTTGTTTGTTAACCTACACTTATGACAGTTGCCATAGGTCTCAGGTATCATTAAATGAACCATTTGTTTTTTCTACAAAAAAAGTTCAGGAAAATAAAACAGAATGTGATCATGAAGCCCTATTCGCTGTGTAATTTGAGATTTAGTTAAAGTTATCATTATTAACGGGATATTTACCAGTGGGTTGTATTTATATTGATATATTTATTTATTACAATTTTGGTTTTGTTTTAATATTTAATTTGAATAAAGAGTTTATCTATCTACATACGTGCAAGACTACTGAATCAATGTTGCTGATAAAGTTTCAATGACGTCACCTGGGAGGGGTTTTGTTTGTGTTCTTACGCTACATAGTGTTAATGTGCAAACCGGTATTTTATTTATTAAAGTCCTATCAATAGTAACATTTCTGTCTCGTTCAAGCATACCTACATTTTTGATGATATAAAACTACTAAATAGACTTAATGCATAAACCTAGAGATTAGCATTATAACACCTTTAGCAAAAATAATTTTGACATACTAATTCTTATACATATAAATATGATCAAAAAACTCATTTTTAGGGTTCCATACTCAAAGGGTAAAACGGGGCCCTATTATTAAGACTCCGCTGTCTGTCTGTTCGTCTGTCACCAGGCTGTATCTCATGAACCCTGATAGTTAGACAGTTGAAATTTTCACAGATGATGTATTTCTGTTGCCGCTATAACAAAAAATACTAAAAAACAAAATAAAATAAATATTTAAGGGGGCTCCCATACAACAAACGTGATTTTTTGCTCGTTTTTCTCGATATTGATAACGGCAATACAAATAGATTCTCGAAATATTCACAGAATATTGAATTATATTATTCACTTTAAAATAAATATATAATTATAATAAAATTAATATTTAAGCGGGCTCCCATACAAAAAACGTGATTTTTTAGCCATTTTTGTAGATAATGGTACGGAACCCTTCGTGCGCGAGTCCGACTCGCACTTGGCCGGTTTTTTATATCTTTAATATCTAAAGCAATTTAGTAATAAAAATAAACAAGACATGTTACCTAAATGGGAAAGAAAACAGCAAAAATGATACTGTTATCTCAGAGAACAATCTCGTCTTTGCAAACATTTACCAACCTGCGTACATTCTCGGTTAGAAATGGCACATATTTATCATCCCAGCTTCCTTCCTCAGACATTACAGTAAACAAGTGCCTGTTGCAAATAAAAATAGAACTTCCCTAATGAGCGTACTTATGAATATTCATAAGATTTTGACGGGTTTTCAGACTTCGCTATTCATTCATTCATTCTTCGTGTCGATTGTCGTTTTTTTTTGTTTTTTTTAGTGTAATGGTGGTGACTTGGCTTATAGCATCAATGGTGTTTTCCGTCAATACAAAAGCTTTACGACCTAATTCCATCCTCCCCATTCCACTATAGCTAGTATAGTGACTAGCGTAAAGTCGGCAGATTACCACCCACTTCTCTTTGAAATGCCAAAAATTCGTACTCAACGATCACGTTTCAATTGATGCGTACTGCACAAGAATGGAATTGTTTGCCGCCAACCCGCCGCCGTCTGACAGTTATAATCTTGGAATTTTCAAGGCTAGAATGAATAGATATTTTTTAGGTCGACGAGCTCCAATTTCGGTCACACTTCGGATCGCTTTACATTAGGCGAGTTTATGGATCTATCTAATTAAAAAAAAGCATTACTCTCTAATTATTAGCAAGTAAGTTCGTATAGACTAAGTGGACAGCCCTATTGTCAGAGTAAGTAAGCAAGTAAGAATTAGAAATGTTTTCTCTATAGGTACTTTTGTAGTATACTGTAGTCTGCAGCTTCCTTTAAAGCTTTTCATAATATTTGCATAACATCTACCGGCTGAAGCTCGCTTTCAAGATGGCTTCTATTGATTAGCCTTTTTATTGAAACAGTTAATTACAGGCCTATTTAAAATGGATTTTTGAAATTTATTGCAAGGTTTATCAGTGACGTTAATAAATTTATTGAAGTAACGTAGAGCAATAAATTAGTTATTATAAATTTGAAATGAGATAACGTAATTTAAGGCAAATAGTGGGCTGGATACTTTGATTCTATAGTTCTCATAACTGACTGAGCTTAGTTATTAGCTTGTTAGAGCATCAGTTATTTTGTAACGAAACTTTGAAATTGGTTATTTTTCTTTAAAAAATATTGAATCAGACGTCACTTTGTACAAGTACTAAAAAACTTCAAAATGTTAGATTAGAACATATTCTAATTCTAATTCTAATCTATTTAAATTTTAGTTTATTTTTATTAGTAAACTGGATGTAAGTTTTACTGTTTAGACATCGATATAAATATAGACATGAATTTTTTGCAACAAAAAACATTAAACAGAGAAAAAACATACACTCGAATAGACTTTTTTTAAATAATTTAGTAATAAGTTTACGTAAGTAGACCATTTTAGCAATAACACTCAAACAATATAAATCAATTAACTTGTAACAAGATACGTAATAAATAATTTAATTACGGAAAATAGCGCGGTTATTACGTCTATTTTCATTCGAAATCTCCGATGTAAATTTGTATAATATACTGTAAAGAAAAGAATATATTGTAAAGAAAAGTTAAAAAAATCTGAAAATCCGCTGATTTAATTTAACCCAGAAACAAAAAGTTCACGAGGAAGATCAACACATCTTATAATATATGCAATATAATTATACCTACTACGTATTTTATCTACCCATCGAATGAAGCAAGTTAATGCCTCTGCATCAACTGGCAAAATTTACTTTTCTATATCAGCATGTTTGTTTGTTAGTTTGAATGTATATTGTATGACTGTTGTACGATAATCGTACAAGATTCATACAAAGAATTTTTACCAAATATGATAGAAAAGAGTATAATTTTACAATGAACAAATTATGGTTAGCTTTAAGATCTTGCTTTATTGGCGTAAAATTACATTTGTTGAAAAGTTAAGATTAATACCATATATGTCACTTAAATATTTAGTCATAATTTTGGATAAAAAAATATATTTGGATAATACTCGCCAAGTTCTCAATGATCTTGAAGATGTGTGAAGTCTGCCAACCCGCACTTGACCAGCGTGGTAGACTATGGTCTTACCCTTGAGAAGATGGCCCGCGCTCAGCAGTGGGACAGTTTGTTCAAACAGGGTTGATAAAAAAAGTAGTTTTCTTTTAAATCACAGTCTTGGCCACTTTTTTATTTTGCCAGAGGAAAATACTTAATTTCAATATCGTTGCCAATATCGAGCAAAAACGAGCAAAAAAATCACGTTTGTTGTATGGGAGCCCCCTTAAATATTTATTTTATTCTGATTTTTAGTATTTGCTGTTATAGCGGCAACAGAAATATATCATCTGTGAAAATTTAAATTCTGTAACTGTCACGGTTCATGAGATACAGCCTGGTGACAGACGGACGGACGGACGGTCGGACGGACGGACAGACAGTGAAGTCTCAGTAATAGGGTCCCGTTTTACCCTTTGGGTACGGAATCCTAAAATATATATTTAAGATATAAAGCAGATTTGAAATAAACATTTTTTACGGCATTAGCAATCCATTTACTCATCGTTTTCGGTCTCTTGAAAAAGGAGAAAATTATTAAGTCTCCATTAGGTACCACTGCAATGACCTGCAACAAACGATATCCTTCCAGGATAAATCGCTCTTTCTCAGAGTTGTTTATGCAATTAGTCGCCATCTTGAGTTACCTCCTTGTTCGTAATCGCCCTCCCTTGATTTATTAGCTTTGGCATAATAGTTGTACTAGAATAATGGGAAAGATCAACATATTGATTCTGTATCCTTGACTGTTTATGTATATTGGCTCATATAATAATATTCGCTATCAGTTTAATATTGACTGGCCCGACAACTTAGTGGTAGTATGTCTGATTTCTGAGTTGTAGGACAAAATTCTATTCTCATCCTAAATAAACATTTTGTGTGATGAACATGGGTAGTTTTTCTGTCTGAATGTATATAATTAAGTGCTTAAAAAGTATGTAAGTATTTTATCAGCTATTTAATTTCCTTAGTACAAGCTTTGCTTAGCTTGGACCTAGATGGCGTTGTGAAGAAAGATATATAAAAAAAATAGGTTACTCGGTTTACTATGAAAACAAACGTGGTTTTCACACATTTATAAATAAAAAACTACGGGTCACTCACGTTTGTTTTGAGTCGCAATATCCGACTAATAGTTTCAACCGCATTCGGTGCTCTTTTTCAAAGGAGCAGCACATCACTCTAGGTCGGTGACGCACCTCGCATTAATTATTTCGACTTAAAACAGACGTGAGTGACCCGTAGTTTTAATTTAAAAAGGTTACTCGTTTTTGTTATTACGGATTTCGAAAAGTAATTTCGTTTTAGTTTATTTTACAGAGGCTTATAGCTACTTAACATAGATGAGCCTAGCAACCATCCTACTTAAACGAATCTAACAGATTGACTGAGAAAATTAAACTTCATCATCATTATCGTCTCAGCCACAAGAAGTCCACTGCTGGACATAGGCCTCCCCATGGGTTTCCAGAAAGACTGGTTGGAAGCAGCCTGCATCTAGCGTCTTCCTGCCATTTGCAACAAAAAAATGAATAAACAAAAACTCAACTTGCAAAATTAAACTTAAGGACTGAAAAACTCGTGTCAAGTAAACATCTGGAATCAGACAGACTATGAGACGGTTTCAGACAAATAAGGAATAAAATATTTCAGATGATAGAATATCTCCAGGCAAGCTATTTTACGCGTGATCTCTACGAAATATAATGTGACAAGTACTGACAATACTATTACCACTACAATGATTATAATCATAACATTGCTTGTTATGGACTGATTCAGCTAGTTAAATAGAACACTAACGATAATTAAACACATTGATTGGACTAGATGTAATCAATTCGGAGGATACATTGATTGCCAAGTACCTACATTGAAATAGAGAATGTGAATCGCACTTGACGCGTTTATCATACAGAGTTATTACAGCGAATAGGGATTCACAATTTGTCGGATTTGGATTTGATTCGGAAACGAAATCTTTCATTCTGTTTTTGAATGTAAATAACAGAGAGGGAACGTCAAACGATCATCATCCAGCTCATGGCCAATATGAACTTTGATGCGTACATTGAATGGATATTGTACTAAGCCGGTAAGGGCCATTGTATTCAACATAATAAATAACTTTTTCATCCCCCCATCTCGGAAAGAGTATTTTTGCTCTTCGATATCTGAGTGCAAAAGCCGTTTTTATCCTCTAGAGAATAAAGTAAATTCAAATTTAGAACATCGTGTGCACTGAGTTTGTGAATTCAAAACATCATTAAACCTATTTACTTCTACCTCCATGGTGGCGAATTTATCATACAACCTTTTTTAATTTGTTAAAAACTCAGACTCGGAACTTTCTTGGTGTACTTTTTTTTTATTTGCTTTGCGCACGCCATTTTCTTTTCACGACATATTGTTAAAATCTTAGGTTAAAAACAACAAATTGGAAAACAAGTGAAAACCCTAAAATGAGTGATTCTAGCGACGAAGAACTATATTTGACGCTAACAGAATTGACTGAAACTGTTAATGCGCAAATGAGCTTTCTCCCTCAATAATCACGCGAGAAGTATTTTAAACAGTACGATATGTTTAACACGTGGCGACTAGCTAAAGGAGCCAAAACTTTCTCCGAAAACGTTTGGTGGTATATTTTATTGAATTATCCGAGACCAAGAAATCAAGCACTCTATGGAGTACGTATTCAATGCTACAAGCAACAATAAAGATGATAAAAGACATACATATCGACACCTATCCTAAAATAGTGGCATTTTTAAAAAGAGCCTCATCTGGTCATCAATCATTATACTTATGTGTTATTTGTTATAATTTAAAGATTATTCTGTAATACTTACCTATCATAATGCAGTAGTTAATACCTAAACTGAAATAAAAGTATCTTGTGATTGTAAATATTTATTTTTTGCATTTCGTTATTTCCTCGCTGAGGAGGGATGAAAAGTTACGTGTTGCACTCGAGTGCAAAGATTTTTCACCTCGTGTTCTTTTAATTCCCTCGCTAGCGCTCAGGATTCGAAATTGAGCACGCGGTTAAAAAGCAACTTTGCACTCTTGTATAACAAATAAGTATCTATTACTATGGTCATAACACAAAATTTGCGAAATAAAAATCAGTTGTTCAATAGGAGATATCAGTATATGTTGAAATTTTTGCATGTTTGACTTTATGCGTGTTTGACTTCTTGTGGTTTTGACTTTGTGCTTGTCATTTAGCTTAACCGACTGATTGCCTGTTGACATGTCTTCCGCGGATTTCGAGTTGTGCCCATAGTAAAGGTTATTTTGTAATGACGAGTAAGTATTTACCTTCTTATAGGCAATATATAGATCTACAATTGACTACCAACTCGCCCTATGTTAAGCGACCGTGTGGCCGAAGATGGAGGTCGTCGATCTAGACGATATCTATTCACTCTAGCCTTGAAAATTCCTTGCCTTTTAGTATACCTTTCCTTTCTGAGTAGCACACGGTAAGTGAATAACCCTGTATATTTAGTTCCACATCTTGTTTATTTGATTTTATTTTATAGGACAGATAGACAGAAGTAAAAAAATAAACTAAGAAATTTAGACATCTGACTGAGCCAAATAAATGCTTCAACATTGCCACATTAGTTGTGCGGTATTTATTAATTATTTATTACATACATTGATGTAATATCTCATTTCTATATAAGAGTATAAGACTTCAGCGAATAAGTATAAGAAAAAAACTCCCAGGTTCTATACATAACAGCTAAAAGTGCAACATTTTAAAGCAGCATTTTAAATATGCAAATTCCGCTCCTGTGGCGGTCAACATCTAAAAATAAAATGACTCCAGTGAAGCGCACTTTTCACCTCGCTTGCTTTACGGGCTGAATACTATTTTTGTGCTACGCTGCCCTAAATATTCCTAACATGACGTAGAGTGGACGTATTATCGACTCCCAGTTTTCTATACTACCATCAATGACGTTCGATCGCATGGACGTTTGTCTAAAACAAAATTCACGAATATAATGTCCTGGGTTGACCTATACTCATAGACCAACAATGACAACTTAAAGTTTTTGATCTAAAGACTTTATATCGCCACACAAGCCTAATTTAAATTGAGACGTCTATTTTGCCACTTTGAATTATTTTGAAAATTAAAATTATTTTAATCGTGGTATCTAATTAGATCTCATTGAGCTCTGGCGTTTTTAAAGACTGACGCTACATCTTGTTGATACTTTATAAAAGACTAACATAATCCACCACTTTTGTCAGGTTACCTATTTATAATCCGAAATTATTGTAAAATACGGAATATCTACGCTCTTATGTTTACAAAATTGTATGTATATAATAAATAAATATTTGTGGACATTTCACACAACGCCATCTAGCCCAAACTAAGCAAAGCTTGTACTATGGAACTAGATGGCTGATAGAATACATATACTTATTTTTTTTTGTAAATATATACATATGATACATAGAAACACCCAGACACAGAACATACATCCATGCTCATCACACAAATGTTTGCCCTGGGTGGGGATCGAACCCACGACCTTTCAGTTCAGCAGGTAGACGCAAACACACTACCAACTGAGCCACAAGGCCAGTCAATATGTGTTGATACATTCGTCTAGATGTATCTATGTCAATATGTCGAGCGTCTCTATTTTTGCCTAGCATAAAAAAGCCCTCAGCTGAATTTGTACATTGGTTCATAGAGAACATATCAAAGAGAGTACATAAGTCATGTGAAGCGAAACAGCTCATTACTACAGAAGCTTAGTCGCCGTGGCCGAAATCAGCTAAGATGACATCATCATCATCAAAGAGAAGTCTTTTTTAAATACAGAGAGCAGCAAGAAGGCAGTTGTCTCGCTTAATGGTAAGAGATAATCGTCGCTCGAAAAACTGAAACCCAGTAGCGTTGCTGTTACTTTGTTAGCCCGGAGAGGCTTGCTCTGAAATCAAATTAATTAGAAATGTTGATGACGTGTTTCGCGTATAATGATCATGAGTCAGCCTGGCTACTTCGTCTGTTTCAGTTTCAAGTATGAACAAACATAATTTAAGAAGTAAATCTGGTTAGCTCGTCAAAACTCAAGGTTTACCTATTCGAAATATTGGAAGTTGAAAATATTTCGTTAGCTTCATTAATTGTATTATTAGGTACCATTATTGTAATGAGAATAATGAAATAAAAGTATATTCGACAATTTATAAGTTTCAGGCGTAGTTAACGAATACATTTTCATAGAAAAAATTATTTAACTACTATAATTTTCTATCTAGTTCAATAGAAGATTTTTTTGTGGCCTATTATTTGTGTGGTGTATATAAAACTTATAAAAAATTAGACAAATTAGAACAATTTTATCCAACTGTGATGAGAATTACAACCTATCCTATTAGGTTAAGTTGAAATTCTCCTTTGTTATCCAAGTTCCGAGATGTAACACATCCTAAACAAGGAAGATTTTATCCATTTCCGTTGTTAATTGGCAGTTGAATAATTGACACTCAATTTGAATATCTAAGCGATTAAAGGCCTACGGTTGCAGTGTTCCCCCGGTGTAAACAAGCAGAGCTTTGTACGCCCCTCTTTGTTGGCTATCCACTTCCCGCTTTACTCGATTCAGAAACTTCAGTTTGGTGCACGTACCACTGTATCTATACTGACTTAATTTTAAAGTACGCGGATGTCCGAGCTTTGCTCGGTTTTTTATAATAGTTTTTATCACAAAAAAAGGAACTTGAAAAAAAAAGTTTAAAATATTATCATCTATCTGGAACCGAACCGAGGTCTTCTGATCGAATCACCCGATTTCGCACCTGAGCTATTACAACCTTGTAGACAGTGGCGAAATTTACCTTCGTTTTCTAATGATATTGTATCAGTTTTACATTGCCTGAAAACACGGATAAAACGACATTTTCTAAAAATGAAACTTAGCTAGATAGATTTATCGTCCCCTAATCTACCTACAAACCAAATTTTACTAAAATCCGTTGGAGCCGTTTCCTAGATTCCGATTATACATATATATATATAAGAATTGCTCATTTAAAGTATTGGATTAGATAGCTAGACGGTTCTTAACGACCAGAGTAGAGTGGCGCTGCTGTCTTGCTTTTTAAACGACTTCCAAATAGAAGGAGGTTCTTAATTCAACTGTATCTTTTTTGTATGTTTGTTCAGCGATTACTTTGCCAGTTCTGAATTGATTTTGATGTCAAGTAAACGAATTGCGTATTTTTAAGTCTGTTTTTTCAGTTTTTTTAACTATAATTATGTTATTTACATACATACATAAAATCACCCATAATTTTTCCTTACGGGGTAGGCAAAACATCAAAGACCATGAGGACGTTTGACACCACATTTCACCGTGATTAGAGGGTTAAAGAGGGGAAGGTGAGGTTATTAGGGGGTTAAAAGAAATTAGAAGGTAAGATGTAATATTGGCCTGCAGTGGCAGGAGATCAGCCTATCGCCTACATAAACCACAATTTCCTTCAAGTTTCTTAACTGAATTTTACCGTATGCACGGGAAGATAAGAAGCTGGTACATTCAATGTATTTTTCTCTCAGACGATGTATTAGATGATGCATGATGGATTAGAGTAATTATTCTTATTTTTCATTTATGAAAATCTTATTACAATGTATTAACGATAATAGTTTTTTTTTTTTTATAGAAGATAGATCTACGATTGACCAATAGTTATTTTTATTTGTGTTATTTTGATCATAATATAGTTTAGGCCTTAACTTAACTTAACATAATTTAACTTATAACTTATGTAAATATTTATACGATTGACGTCGTTTTCGTATTTTTTATTTTAGTAGTGGGAAACCTATCCTTTTTAACTAATGATAAGAATGATAATAACATTTAAATCCTAACTATTTATTTCATATTCATGATACAATAAGAAACTAAAAAATACTGAATAGCATTGTTATTGGTCAATTTTGCACCTTTAGAATCAGTGTGGAGGACACTGATTCTGTGAAAACGCAGCCTAAATCTCACATGGAACTTCGGAGGCATCCTAACAGCCATATTTATTGCTCCGCTAAATGTGAAAGTAAGTAATATGATTTAAAAGTTTAAATTGATTACCATGACCAACGCTCCTTAGAACTGAGATAATGTGCTTTCAACCATAAAAATAACAAAAATAAGAAATAAATTGAATCGAGTGAATTGATTTCTTCTAGGTAGGCACGCTCCATCGTAGATAACAACGTCGCTTAACATCTGGCGCATTGGCGGTCAAGCGCATACCTATTACTACATAAAAAATGTTTGGAGTTATCTGTAGTAATATGCGAAATTTATTAATTAACCAGCATTTTATTTTAATTTTACATAATAATATAAAAAATCTACACGTCACGTAATCCTAGACCAACGAGCTTTATTCATCATCGTTATGGTCTCAGCCACAAGAAGTCCACTCCCTAGACATAGGTTTCCCCCATGGATTTCCAAAATGACCTGATAAAATCAGCTCGCATCCAGAGTTTGAGCCACTTGTTCATACAAGTGCAGGAGCCTCATGGTCATCTGCCTATCTTGTAGCTGGTCTCCCTACGCTGCAACTGCCGGTGCGGCCGTGGTCTCTATTCAAGAACTTTACGGCCCCATCCTGCTAATTTGCCGTGCTGTCAGTAACTTTCGTACATCTCCGGATCTCATCATCTCTTATTCGATCTTGCAGATAAACTCCATACATAGCCCTCTCCCTACCTCTCCATATTATACAGTTTTATTCACATGTTGAAAAATTATATTCAAATTGAGAAATAAATGTAGGTTTCCCAGTAGATATTGTATCTATCTGTCTCAATTTGTTATACTGCACCAGTCGTTGGTCCGTACTCATTTTTCAGCGTAAGCAGCGATAAAAAACCTATAAATTTTCTAGTATCCGTTTAACTCAAATCCGTTGGCGATATCCGCATGAAAATAGAGACGGAAATAAACCAAAAGAGGGTAGGAAAATGAACTTCCCGAATAACGCGGTTCATTTTAATCCTGGCGTGAAAAATTGGACTGGCATACCATGTTGGAACAGCACAGGAAATTACAAATGTGTTTGAGACATGTAGTAAATAAGTAATTTGTTTCTATGTAGGTATAGTAATAATAGATTAAAAAACTGAAAAAAACTACTTCGAAATACGCAATGTGTTACTTAGATGCTTGGATGATATTTTTTCAGTTATTTTGTTATAAAAACCAAAATACTGAACCGATTTTGATAATATTTATATGGGAGAGATATTATACTATGAGATAATAACTACCAAAAAAAAAAAAACGGCAGAATCGAATTGGCGGAGTAATGGCGGTGAACAAACATACAAAAAAACCGCACAGTCGAGAATCTCCTTCTTTTTGGAAGTCGGTTAAAAATACAAGATATATGCGAAATCTTAATTGAAGCATCGCAGACAGAAATACATTTGCAATCGGCTATATACCATTTTTAACCGACTTAAAACACGAGGAGTTTCTCAAATTATTATTCCTCCTATTATTTAATGATTATTTTTCCTTTCATATTTGTTACCACATGACTCCGTCATTTATGAACCGAAAAATTATTTTCTCAATTGAAAGTCCTTTCAAAATTTCAGACTGATCCCATAGAAATTTCATCAAAATTGGTTAAGTAGTTTGTTTTTAAAACCTAATAACTTGACGAATGTCGTAAACGAAGTTGCGTATTTTGAAGTCGGTTGTTTCGGTTTTTAAACTATATTATTCACCTACATTGTCTCGGTATACTAGAGAGTTTAAATTCCTGGAGATAAACTTCCTGGATTCCTAGTTTAGGAGCACTATAATAAAACATTTTAATTATAGTGCTCCTAAACACGATGCAGGTCGACGATTTATTCGAATTTGAAATGTTTTTGTGATAGCCAGGACATATTGACAATACTGTACTACGAGTACAGTACAGTACAGTATTGTCAATATGTCCTGGCTATAACATAATTGTAATAATGGTCCTGCCATTGTGAGAATATTACAACCGTTTATTACCATTTAGGAATACCCATAATAGATAGATAGCTAGATGTTATATTATGGGTACTTTACTGCAAACACAAACATCACAGGAAAATAAGTGACCAAGACCGTGTCGTGACACGCATATACAGGTTCCGTAGCTAATGGTGTAATTTAAAAGAAAACCACTTGGCGAGTATTATTTGTTTATACTATTTTGCTCTCTATTTATAACGATTTAATTGTTTTACAAATCGTGGTAAAACAATGCGCGAAAGTCGAAATTAACCCTGTGAAGTTTTATACATTATTGGATAGGTCTTCTCGAAGCGCATCCTAATTATAATATATTTTGCCTTGTGTACTACAATTCTGATTAATTGTTATTAATCAGATAATTAATTAATTAATAATTATTTATCATTCCTGGATACATATCACACGTTTCTAGAATATAATTCAGATGGAAAACAGTTTTTGTCTCCTGAAAAGTAAGCAAATTCGACTTTCGTGGTATTGATAAACTTATAGGGAACGATATTAATCGCTAAGTAAGTATATTTCGAAAAGTTGTAATTAAAAATAATCGAAGAAATTGACACTGAAAGTTTTTTATGCGTGATAAGTTATTCTTTTATATACTTACTATTAAAATGAGTAGTAGTATATTTTTTACACCAACGAAGTAATTCACACGAACTACAAAGTTTTATAGGAAAACTAGGTGCCTTTTGTCAGCGCGACGCAACGCTGGATTGGTTTTCTACCGAAGAAAATAAGAAAAAGTATGACAAAAGTCGGAAATCACAGTCGATGAAAAATCCAACACTACGCCTTCAAGTTTTCTTCATTTTGCAATTTCACGGCATAAATTATACCAATAGTTTGTAGAGGTTTGTATTTTCTAGTTATTTATGAATTTGCTTTAATATTTCATTCTAAATTGTTTGTTCTGTCATAAAACAAATAGTTTGTGGTTTGAATATTGATGAATATCCTAAGTTTGATTTGTTTATCCTGCCTCCTGAGCTGTAGGTCGTGGGTTCGATCCCCACCCAGGGCAAATATTTGTGTGATCAACATCGATGTTTGATCTGTGTCTGGGTGTTTCTATGTATCATAAGTATGTATTTACAAAAGAAAGTATATATGTATTCTATCAGCCATCTAGTTTCCATAGTACAAGCTTTGCTTAGTTTGGACTAGGTGGTGTTGTGTGAAATGTCCACCAATTACTGATGTGACGTCATGTCTAATGATATCAATCTTGTTGTACTGGAATTTGTCGGAAATTCGTATTTGATCGGTATTTTATATTCGATTAAGATAACATTGTTAGTCCGGAGTTACAGGAACGTCATTGAAACATGCACAAATATTTATTTATCAAATATTTATTTATAGATACACTAACCAGAATTCAAAAACTTTATTTTCATAGATCCAGTAACAAGTTTAAGCTTGTATAATCAAGATTTACAAACCGTTATTCGATTGTAAGTAAGCCATTTAACGATAAATTCTGCCGCAGTTATACAGGCATTTAAAAAGTAATTAAGCCATCACCCTTTACCTCAATGATATTGGTTTATCGGGTTTTAAAAGCGGCGGTCGGTCGATCTAAAAGCAGATGAGATGGTAATGATGTCTGGATACTGCCGACCAAAGGGGAATACTTGATATTCTAATGCGGAGTAATAAAAGTTCGGTATTAGCATCGGAAAAGCTCGAGTCGCGCTCTTGTGCAGCCTTTGTGTGGTTCACTGTTATTGCCATGTTTTAAATTCGTTGTTGTTGATTTCGTCGCTTTTTTGTTTCTAATCTAAGGATGAGTCGATGAGGGAACATTTTCTACTTAATACTACACTGACGAAACTTTTTTTTATTTGAAAGCTGGTGTTTCCCGTGTGGTCCCATTTCAATTTAGTCCAGTTCTGACAATGGCATCCATGAGAAGCCGGTTGCTTCAGTTTTTTAAACTATAATTATTTTAATTGAAATCCAACATAGTAACAAAATATTTTTCGATATTGCTGACATACAACTAATACTATTTAGGAAATTGCTCGTTTCAAAGAAATACACGAGGGAATTATATTAAAGTAGACTTCACACTAATTACGTCGAATTAGATTACCATTGACCTCTCGAAAGCCAAATACAATACAAATTAGGTTTAGAAAACTCAAAGACCCTCGACGAAATAAACATGGCTGTACCGATTTTGATGAAACATAGTTAAGAACACTCTTAAGTGGGTGATCGACGTACGAGCCTGTACCGCGGAATTAAAGAACGTCGACGACGACGACGCGACTAGCGGCGCGGTTTTTTTTAACACGAATAGGTAAGTCCGCGTTTGACCACCAACTTGCCTGTTGGAAAGCGAAGATGTGGTCGGAGATGAAGCACGCAGACTTAGAAGATACCTATTCACTCTGACATTGAAAAGACCAATGTTGTAACTCTCAGGGAATAAAGAAGCCGGCAACTTGTTCTACTCTTTCGCTGTTCCAATAAGAAACGTAGAATTTAACCGTTTAGTACGAATATTGGGTTAATCCACAATATATGGGTGGTAGTGTGCTGATTTTCTACTTGTTCTGTGGTAGAAAGGAAATGGTAAAATGAGGTTATGCAGCTCAGATGCACATTCTCCGGAATGTATCCTGTAAAAAATTGACAGACTTGTTGGCGGTGTTCCAGACTGAGTAGCTTTTTAGTAGCATGTCTGTCTATTTTCTACAGGATTCATTTCGGGGAATGTGCGTAAGAGCTTCACGACCTAATTCCACCCTCCCCATTTCACTACAGGACTAGCAGAAAATCGGCGAATTACCATTTCTCGTTGAAATGCCAAAAATCCGTATTCAGCGATATCGATCCACATTCCTGTTGCGTACTGCACAAGAATGGAATTCGTTGCCGCCATCTCTGTTTCCTGAGACCTACAGTCTTGGAATTTTCAAGGCTAGAGTGAATAGATATCTTCTAGATCGACGAGCTCCATCCTCGGCCACACCGTCGCTTAACATCAGGCGAGTTGGTGGTCAATCGTAGATCTATAGTGTATAATTAAAAAAAAAGTAACTAGTTTATCGTCACCAATGAGTCGGACAGCACGTCGGTCTACCGATTCTAGAGCTTGGAGCTGGTATTTGGCAGCACCGTTCCAAAGATGGCAGCAGTACTCCATACATGATCTTGGCCAATTTTCATGACGCTACGAACCTTGGAAGATGGTTAAATTAGTTACCTTAGATTTCATTACATACAGGTCGACCTAATAAAAGCGTGCTATAAAGGTGTGATCTGCGATCTGACAATACAGTACCTGAAAAACATAATAAAGATTAGCTTTAAGTAAGGTTTTGTATAGAGTCTTGACTATGTATTTGAAGAAGAAAGAAAGCATGAACAGAGCTCAAATCTTGAGGCTCAAGAACAGACATTATTACCTCAAGAAATCCTACAAATGCGACCGAGGCGTCTTGAATGTTCACCTGGACCATAAAATATAATAATAATGTTTCCTCCAAGCCTTTCCTCGTTGACAAATCCACTACAAAAATTAAAGTGTATTACAACATACGAGAGTAAAATACTTTGGTTATTTGCAGCCAGCAGTATGCTGAGCTGGAACCAATTAGTGGCGGACACAGTTTATTTAAAATTATTATTTTAGTTATGTTTTATATATTTTTGGTGTTGTCTTCCTTATTATATCGTATATCGTGAATTACTGCAGAAACCTTTTTTCCGATGAGACGAAAATCTTGAAAGATAGATAGCCGGCCTCAAAGATAGCCGGCCGCGCTGTGCGTTGGGGATGCAATCGGGTTATATGGGATTGTACTATTGTACTCACTAATCCCCCCCCCCCCCCCCCCCCCCCCCCCCCCTCCTTCGACTTCCAATAAAGAAGAGGTTCTCAATTTGACTACTTATATGTTTTTTCTGTATATTTGGTACACGATTACCTCGCCAATTATATTATATATTTTATATTATTTAGGCCATATTTTAGAGGTGGTCCTATATAAATTTTATCAATAACGGTTTAGTATTTCGGTTTTAAAAACAAAAAAATATGTTATTCATGTAAACGAAATTGCGCATTTTTATAATTATTGTATTCATTTTCATCATAAATAAAATTTTAAATGTCTTGAATATTATGCCTTGAATTAATCATACCTACTTATCTTATGCATCTTCACCATTTCGGTCAGTCTTCGGCTGGGTGTCCGTGAGTGGCATTTCTTTCTGAGCGCTACAGTGGGTACACTTTAAATTGTAGATCCCGGTTGACAGAAATCGTCAAGCCGGATCAGAAGCCTCCCGGCGGCTTAGTAACTCTGACACTAGGGCTAGCCACTTAGTCTATACGAACTTACCTATCATAAATTACATTTAAAATGCCTTAAATGTTATGCCTTGAATTAACCCTCCTTTTCGTAATCATCTTCATTGTCGATACCAGTCCAGTCTCCCAGTATTTGGCTAAAGCGATCAAGCAGAGAAAAGCACTGCAGAGGTCGTGTGATTGGAGACACTGCTAGTACGGGTGTTTGGTCTGCGATAAGGACCGGCACAGTGGCTTCGTGCTCTTTCATCCCCACTCCCACTCGACATTGTGTATCCCAACTCGACCATGTTGACCTGTCAGCAGCCCACTAAGGTTCTGAGTCAGTATAGCGACTTCCACGTGGGCCATGGGAGATCATCATCTGTTGGGAAAACTCCCAGCAGATGATGATCAGCGGCAGCTAAAAAATGGCAGATTATTCGACTTCCATGTCGTCTCTAGCTTACCTCAGTTTTGCGGAGTCGAAGTCTAATAAAACTTCATATATAAGTAACTTTTTTTTCTATTTTACCGACTACAACAGAAGGAGATTAACAATATGATTGTATTTAATACTGTATTTTAGTTTTTTTAATGCGCATTTGGTGGGCAGTTTTTCTGTTTTTGAACTATAATTACTATCTTTAAAACTGGATGGTTTTAGTTGTGAGCTGCGGAACCCTGGATAAAAAGCACACTTAAATAATTAGTAAGCCAATATTATTTCATAGTGACACGTATTACTATATACTATATACTTACATATGCTTATACTATATACTTACATAAAATATTAGCAAGTACCACGAAATAACACCATTTAATCTTCATTTTAATGCAATACAAACGTGCTACGTGATTAAAAGTAGGAAATAAAATATTATTCTAATGTTCTGACTACATAATAGGTACGAACTTAAGCATATTTAGTTTCATTTATTTGTTCAGAGTATTTGCACAGTTGATTTATTTTAGGTACTTTCACGCACTTGATGTAACAGTGGCTTATTTATTGTGGCGTTACAGGCTAAATATCCAATATTTTAGCTGACTTCAAAAAAAGAAGGTGGTTTTAAGTAAGATAACTATAAGCCTTACAAGGAAGCTCAAGGTTACGCAACGAGCTATGGAGAGGGCTATGATCGGAGTCACTTTACGAGATCGAATCAGAAATGAAGAGATCCGTAGACGTACAAAAACATAAAAATCACCGACATAGTGCAGCGGATTAGCAAATTGAACAGCACACTTAGCACGTAGAACTGATGGCCGATGGGCCCGAAAAGTTCTCGAGTGGAGACCACGCATTGGCAACCACAGCGTAGGAAGAGCAGCCAAGAGATGGACAGATGACCTCATACAAGTGGTGGGAAGACTCTGGATGCAACTCCCTTCCAATCGGTCTTTTTGAAAAACCCATGGTCTTAGCTTCTTATGGCTGAAATAATGATAATGAAATTTAAAGATCTTTATTTCACCACATTCAAGATATCCACTGGATTCTGAAAAGATTAATAAGCAGCCAAGTGCGTGTCGTGCCACGCGCAAATTAAGGTTCCGTAGATGCTCATCCCAATTAGTATGAGAACTTAAAATGGAGATACTATGATCATACGAGTTAACATACATTAGCTAGTTTAAACGAAATTTTCATTTTTTACTTCTGTAAGTAAAATTTTTAAGTTGATTGACTATTCCTCGATAACTTGTAAGGCCTACTTAGCCGTGACAGTTTTTCTTTTAATCTCATAATATATGCTACTAGCAATTTCATCAAAATCGGTTCAGTAGTTTGTTTTTTGGCACAAATAAAAACATACATGCACTTGAAAACAAAACCCTCGTTCTTAGGCAGTTGGGTAAATAGGAACGAGAATCGTATAAGAATTTCGCCTGATTTTTTGCATTTAGATATTAGATTGTTTTATTAATTTAGTGGTCTCTTAAATTTGATACTATAATTAAGCTAAATACGTAAAAGCAGTAATTAAAATACTTACATAAACTGAGTTGATAATACGTAGGTACCTAATATCTGTAATTTTTAAGACTTCTGTTCACTTGATGTATTTGCGCAGATGTAAAAATAAATAAAAAATAAATAATAAATAAATATTTGTGGACATTTATTTATTAGATGTAAAAATGAAAGAATTTGGGGATTAAATATTCACTCTTGATAAGACGTATCTACCTATTTTTCATTATCAGATATTCTATAATTTCAGATTGAAATGCATTGTTTATACAGTTTTTGAAATTTTTATTGTACAGTTGTAGATTATACCAACAGTACAATTGATAAGTAACATAAACAGTTCTATGTTTTTCTTATACAAAGATTGAGGAGAAGAGAAGAAATTTTCCATAACTCCGTTGCCAATAAAAGTGATGTCTGAATAAAACATTTGTAAAAATGTTTATCTTACATAAATAAACAAAATTGTCTCTCACTTCTTCTTCTTTTTAGTATTGGACCCGCATTAAAGCATTTGCCAGCGTCAAGTATTAGGATTTTTTCAAGTTTCTTGAATTAAACAAGTTGTAAATGTTCTAGTAACAATCTAAGTCACGTATACAGTCAATTTATAAGTCGAGTCCTGCTTCAGTAAAGTGGTGGCGACTTTACTAGAAGCTTCTATGGAGTTTGGACGACAACGAAAAATCACACGTTTTACTGCTTTATTTCACTTGCCCACACTCACGCACTTTATCGAACACTTAATGAATAAAACAGCACCATTTTTATAGCATTAATGTTCAAAATAACACAAGTTTAAGAAAATAAAACAAAGCAACAACACGTTACTTGGACGTTCCCGCCAAAACTCCGTCTCTCACTTCTCTACTATCCCTATTTAGAGATTTTTTAAGTTGTAAAAAGTTGTGATGCGCGGGACCTTAGTGTCTCGGAATCGACACCGATTTCTTATAAAGTAAATAATTACAAAATTTGACAAATATTTATTTGCCATTAAATATTATTCAAAAGAAAGAAGAAATGCATTTTACTCCTCATTCTTTTTTTTTCTTTAGAGTACGCCCGCTAATTAATACATTTAATCTTGCAAATCTCAGAGGATCCCGCAATCCTTAATAACTTCTGGTACCGTTATAAATGGAACTGGAAAATTGTGCAAGATTGAAAGCTAATGAAAACTGGCTGTCGTAAATCATACTCGTATATACAACAGACTGAAGCGATAGCTTATCGAGCAAACGTTTTACAACTATAATGATTTCTTGAAAATCAATATTTTAATGGGAAATAAATAATAACTTCAGACCTTTATTTATTCCCACAGAAGACATTTACTTCTGTCTTCTGTATTTATTCCAATATGATATGAAAATTGAATTTAATTTTATACGAATATGTATACACGTTTTGACATGTTTTTATTATTATTGTATTCTTCTTCTTCTTCTTCTTGTGTTTACAAAACACATGTTTAAAAAAAATAACTTTGTAATAACTTAATTTTTAAACTATTTATTTAATTTAAAAATTTAAAAAATAAAAAAATGCGTATTTTTTGTAACCTCCAACGAACTTTTTCATTACAAACAAGTTTAGTGATTTTACTAGAATTGTTGTAAAGAATGTGCATTTATAATCTTTTACAGTGATTTTACGCGTACTTGAAGTCGATTTTTTTAAGTTTTTTATTCTATAATTATTTAAGATTTAAATAGTGAAAAGACACAACCTATTTGTACGATAAATAAAGAAAGGTCAAGGAAGGCTGCTGATGATGATGACTATAGTATAGAATTTATTTTCATGGTTAGGTAAATTATACATTATCGCTTTTCAATATAGTTAACTTATTGGTTAAGCTTAGTTACTTATTTTGTATATAGTTTAATTTGGATACTTTTGTAACTTAATTGGCTCGTCTATGAGAAAAAAATGAGATTACGTGAAAATTACAATAATATTGGTATTAAATCTAAAATTAACTAAAAACAATTAAAACAATATTAGATTTAATAATATTATGACATAAAACATGCTTTAAATTTTGACTGCTTTAAACATGCATATGTACAAAATTGTTATACTTAAAACTTACAATAATAAAATTAATCACAATATTAGGTATTACTCATTTACATTTTTTAAATATTCATTAGACTTATTGTAATCAATTATACTTGCTGAAATAAATCTAACGAATGAGATTTGTAGGCCCAAAAATAATATCTAATAGAGTTTTTTCAAATTCAGTATCAGGCATACCGAAATCATCGTCGTCTGAAAAAAAAACAATGTATATGAAAACAAAAATACTAAGACGAAAAACTAGCTACGCAACATAGTAATAAGTACTTAAATTAAAACAATAGTTATTTGTTATGCAAGGCTGCAAAGTTGGTTTTTGGGGCGAGTACTTGTATTGGAAATTGAGCAAGCGAAGGATTCTAGGATTCAAATATAGAATTCTTCAGCGTAGCGAGGGTTTCAAAAGTACGAGATGCAAAATAACTTTGCTGCCGAGTGAAACGCTAGTCCAGTGCTGCCACCTGTGGCTGGTGATGGCAGTGTGATTATTCAAAGAAATGAGGTTGGCGCACTGACATGAAATAAGTATTTAATGCATTTACAGTGGACTTGCAGTATAGAAAAGTGTGGAATAGAAAGGTTCTAATTTTAAAAACTCTTTCCACGCTAGCGGACAAAATGCACTTTTCCACTCTGATTTCTAATGACAAACAGAATCTTTCCGAGCTTGTGAGGTGAAAAATATTTTTCCCGTAACGATAAAGTAGTAAACAATAGTTTGTAATTATGACAAAGGTCACGGACCCTGGTGTCTGTGGAGCTAAAAGAATTAACAAAAAAAATACTAGCTAGTTACATTCGACATAGGTATTCCTTTATAAACATACTTACTTAAAGCCTGAGCAATGAGGACGTCTTCAAAAGCTTGCTTTACAGCTTTTAATAAACCTTGTCTAGTTGCTAAAACTGTAACAAAAATAAATTTAGTTCAAAACATACACACATCCGACGGGATTTGAGCCCGCATTATCCCGATCTGTACTGGGCGCGTTTACCATTTTGACCACGGTATCACGTGGACATGTGTAATTTTTGAATTGTCTATAAATTTGTGTACTTCATTGTGTAAAACACTCAAAAATATCGATAATCCAAGTTATTAATTTAGTAGCTTCCATGAAGAACAGTTAGAATTTAAGGACATACGCGTACATACAAGTACACGGACAACTTTTTATGAAAATTGAAGAAACGAAAAACATGTGCTAAGGATCCTAGCTAGTGGAAACATATAGAATGGTCGTACCTAGACGGAAAAACATATTATCATTGTACGAGTATAAAAAATGTACTTATAGTAAGTATCTAGTATTATAAAGCGAACGAAGATGAATAAAAAGAAATTGATAGAGACATTGCCTCACGGGAAAAATAACTGAACTAAAACCCCCAAAGCTAACAATTTAAAGAACAAATCGTTTTTTTTTGAGCTTTGATACAATAATTGTATTATTTAAGTTTTGTATGTAAACAAAAAATACTTAGGTATACACACCGGATTTGGCGATTTTTTCCATGCTGTCTGAAAACGTATCTTTAATTATTTGAATATCTTGGTAAACGTTGGACTCTGAAAATTATAAAAAAAAAACAATTTCAAAAAGATAACTGTGGTTGCGTGATCTCAAAATATTTGTCAATTTCAAAAAGATAACTGTGGATGCGCGATCTCCCATACATAGGAGAAATCTGTTTTCTACCACTAAACATTAACTGATTTCGTTGATTATTTTTCATTTGATTAAAATCATAAGTGTCTGTGCCTATACGGTTTGTTTTTTTTTTTGTTTCAAATTTCATCATAGTTCCGAAGTTCAAAAACTAAAAGTTGTAGGTACATTTTTAAAAAAGCAAACCATGAAGGCATACCCGTTTAAAATTTCAATCATTTTAAAAAATAATGATCGATATTCAAACCATTATTAGTCATAGAATTACAAATAAAAATAAATAATGTCGAAAAAACACAATAAATTAATCAATTTTATCAAATTGTAAGAAATTAAATTATCAAATTATCATTATCATTGACAATTGAATAATATTTAGGAGTACCTACAGTTAGTACAATAGAATATAGTTTTCTTCTGTTGTATGAAAAACGCGTAATTTGCTGGGCAAAGATTATACAACAACGACTCTCATAATGGTATTTGAATCTCTAGGAATAAATAACAAGGGTCCTGTACACCCTATTCCTAATTTATCTATTAAGTTTAGATTCGATTCGGAAAATATTTCTTTCTCTCTGTCTTTCTGAATGTAAACGATAGAGAGAGAAATTATGTTTCCAAATTGAATCCGATAGATTGTAATTGATGTAGTTTTAAGCCGTCCGCATCATTAAGCGTACGTCCGGCGCAGACGCACGCGCCGGCTCCTGTTTTATGTAATTTCATAGAGCAGCGCTGCGTCAAGCGGATCGCGCCGCGGATGACAGAGCCCACCTCGCGGGAGACGGGTCACGTTCATGCGTCCCGCGCTGTGGTCCCGCGAGACGGAGCATGCTGTCGAGATTTCTCTTGTTCACGTCGTCTTTTCGCTAATTAGTAAATCATCAATCCATTACGTATCGACTATACACAAGACAAGACAAGGCAAGACTATTCTAGGCAAGCGCGCTCCACACCAGGTGAGTTGACGGTCAAGCGAAAGCCTATTTTCGAATTAAAAAAAAAAAAAAAAAAAACACCTGCACGACTAAAATTATACTGGCGGGGCGATTTGTTCGTGACGGTGCACGGCGCAGATACCCGCTATGGGCGATTTGTCCATCACGGTGACTGCGACGGGTCCCGCGCCGGACGCCCGCTCATCGATGCGGAGGGCCTTATGATTAAAAGCAACTACACAAAATGTCAATTTGTGTAGTCATAATTAACAGTAATTAGCTACACAAATGTCAAATTGTGTAGTCATAATTAACATTAGTTTTACTTACTCGTTAGAGTTTTAAATACCGAATCGCTAAATTCCGTCCCAACTTGTTGATAGTGATTAATCATACCTGTAAATATTATAATAATACTATCATAAATAAGATAACAAGACTATCTATCTGCAATTAAATAAGATTTTAAAAATTAAGAGGAGGCAACCCGTTGTACTTTCAATACAAGAGCTCGTACGTCTCTATGACGTAATAACAAAACTATTCAAATTTGTTATTATAACTTATATATTGTGCTGTAGATCGAGGTTTCTATCGAAGCTAAAATTATTATTAGGTATTTATTTATTTTTATTCTCTTTCTTTTTCTTTTTTGTTGCACACCCCGTCAATCATTTCTATTGTTTGGATCATCACTAGGTTGCCTGGAAGAGATTGGCGATAAGGCCACCTGTTGTTTTCGCTAGCGTGTAAGCTCTCTCTTGTTAGTTAGTGTTTTAGTATAGTGGTGTAAACAATAAAGAGTTTATCTATCTATCTAAAATTTAAAACTATGAGGCACAAATACAAGACGAACCAAAAGAGAAAAAATATAGAATTCCGTACCCTTGTCAGGTTCTCGCACGATAAAAAGAGTAAAATATTGTCGCGGCTCGCAACTTAGAATCTTAGGTCTGATGATATCGAAAATGTCCATGTCAGAAGTGCAAGTCAGACTCGCGCACGAAGGGTTCCGTACCATTATCTATAAAAACGGCAAAAATATATGTCTGTTGTATGGGAGCCCCCCTTAAATATTAATTTTATTTTAATTTAGTTATTTATTTTTAAAGTGAATAATATAACTCATTATTCTGTGAATATTTCAAACGTCTACCTGTTGCCTTTATCAATATACAATTGACTGGTCTAGTGGCTCAGTTGGTAGTATGTCTACTTGCTAAGCTGTAGGTCGTGGGTTCGATCCCTACCCAGGGACCAAACATTTGTGTGATGAGCATGGATGTTTGTGTCTGGGTGTTTCTGTGTATCATATGTATATATTTACAAAAAAAAGTATATATGTATTCTATCAGCATCTAGTTCCATAGTACAAGCTTTGCTTAGTTTGGGCTAGATGGTGTTGTATGAAATGTCCCCAAATATTTATTTATTTATATCGAGCAAAAAAAAACAACGGGTTGCACTCCGGGAGTGCCGGCAGAAGTGAAAACTAAAAAATAAATAGCAAAAAGACTGACTCGTAAGGGATATGAACCTCCGCCGTCTGATTGACAAATTGAAATTTGTATCGGTGCTAACCTAACTAACCTATTGAGCTAGGGAGTCTTACGTGCATGTGTCGAAAAAAAGTATTCGGCGCAACGAAATGACGTCATGCTAGAATGACAAACTTGTACATACAATAATGAACTTTAAATGCAGAACGTTAGAATAGTTTTCTGACTTTTTCGTTTCCGTTTCCGTCATACGATCTGACGCGAGCTTAAAATTTTTTACCCATCCCAAAAATGCAAAACGCCGCTAAAGAAGTTATCACTTCAAAAATCACGTTTGTTGTATGGGAGCCCCCTTAAATATTTATTTTATTCTGTATTTAATATTTGTTGTTATAGCGGCAACAGAAATACATCACCTGTGAAAATTTCAACTGTCTAACTATCACGGTTCATGAGATACAGCCTGGTGACAGACGGACGGACATACAGACAGCGGAGTATTAGTAATAATAATAGGGTCCCTTTGGGTACGGAACCCAAAAAAAATAAAAATTATGCTCTTAAAGTAGTTTATTTTGCTTTCGATGAGTTTTTCTGCATTAATTACAATATAACGTGTGGCGTTAGAGCTTAAATGTTTCATGAGAATTTTAGCGACTGCAAATTGCTATGAAAAATAACGAATGTGACTCCTTACATACGATAAATACCTCAATCAAACGCAATAGACTATTATAATTATGGATACTTACGATTTAATCTCGTCGCAATTAAATTTTGTAATTGATTTCCCTTTCTCTTCAATCCCGTCGTCATTTCACCTAGTGCAAAATATATCTAGTTATACATAGGATTTAAATAAACATAAATGTTTAATTTTTTGTTATAATGTTACTAATAAGCTTGAGTTGGAGGTTAAATTTAGTGTATGGCCACTTTATAAATGCGTATTGTTAGAAATGATCTTTAACCTGATCACAGAGTAGTTAATAGTTACAGAAGACTTACTCTGCAATAACTCTTGCAATAAAGTGCAAGTCAGTTTGCACTTTTACCAATATTAATTAACGTAAATTTATAGAGTGCTTATAACATACCTAAACTAAATTATAACTTTTTTTTGAAACATTGCTCTTCAACATGTAATCCCATATTTGAAATTTATTAAACGTTACCAATTTTTTTAATGTAATAGAGGCCTAGCATTACTCAAATATTTTTTAAATATTCTTAGAAATTACTTCATCTTTTAATTTCTTTTGTGTACAAAAATAAAATTATCTTGAGGAACTACTTACTTGATAACGCCTGTAATGTATTTGTTACCATCATATTTGTTTGCTCTATTGTCTTATCCACTGAAAGAAAAATAAAGTAATTCATTCATAACTTTTATTCATAATTTATTATTGCTTTTACATATAGAAATAACTTAAAAAACACATCGACATATTGCAGCTGAAGACTATTCATTGGAAATTAAATATTCATTGGAAATGACTGAAAATACAAAATCTATCTTTAGTAATTACTGAATAAAAAAAATAAAAAAATGAAAAATCAACATCAGCCTTGAAAAATCGAAAAATACAAAATAAATTAAATACAAAAATATAAATAAAACAATGATCAAAGGAACTTATAGGTTATGTTTAGTACTTACATGCATAATTGGTTTTAGGACGTAGAAACTTAGTTACAACATTAGCTGCTGTAGCAGGGTGTACTGGAATAAAAGATGATCGTACGTTGGCTGTAGAGGAAAGTTGCTTTGTAGTACTGTATGACTGTGGAGTTTTTACGCCGATGGGTTGTTTTGCTGAATTAACCAGTCGAGCAGTGGAAAGTTTGGGAAGGCTAATCGGTTTTATAATTTTTTCATCAGAAGATTCTTTTAGAACTCTAGCTGGCTCGAGAAATGTTGCAGTTGAAATTCCTTTAGGAACATTAAGTGGTTTTGTAGTTGTTGCTATAGAAGATTCTTGTATGATATTTGGTGATTTTGTAATTTTTACAGTAGAAGATTCTTTTAAAACATTTGACGATTTTGTAATAGAAGATTCTTTAAGAATACTAAGAGATTGTGTATCTGTTGTAGTAGAAGGCTGTTTTGGTTTTACAAATGTTGGGGTAGATTGTTCTTTTAAAACATTAGGTGGTTTTGTATTTGTTACAATATAAGGTTCTCTTAGAACAGTAGGTTGTTTTGTAATTATTGCAGCAGTTGGTTCTTTTAGAACACTAGGGAGTTTAGTAACTGATGCAGTAGATGATTCTATTAGAACCGTAGTTGGTTTTGTAATCATTGGAGAAGAGTCTTTTAAAACATTATGCAGTTTTATAATGGAAGGTTCTCTTAGAACACTAGGTTGTTTTGTAATTCTTGTAGTAGAAGGTTCTTTTAGAACACTATCTGTTGCAATAGATGGAATTTTTGGAATACTGCGTGGTTTTTTAATTGTTGGAGTAGAAGGTTCTTTAAAAACATTAGGTGCTTTTGTAATTGTAACTATGGAAGGTTCTCTTAGAATACTAGGTTGTTTTGTAATTGTTGTAGTAGACGGTTCTTTTAGAACACTAAGTTGTTTTGTACTTACTGGAGTAGAAGGTTGTTGTAGAGAATTAGTAGATTTTATGATTGTTGCAGTAGAAGTTTCTTTTGAAACACTAGTAGGTTTCATGATTGTTGTAGTTGAAGTTTCTTTTAGAACGCTAGTTGGTTTCATGATTGTTGTAGTAGAAGTTTCTTTTACAATATTCAGTTTTTTTGTAACTGTTGGAATAGAATATTCTTTTAGAATACCAGGTGGTTTTGTGATTGATACAGTAGAAGGTTCTTTTAAAACTATAGGAGGTTTTGTAATTATTTCAGTAGAATGTTCTTTTAGAACATCAGGTGGTTTTGTAATCATTGCAGTAGGAGGTCCTTCTAAAACACTAGGGGGTTTTGTATTTTTTGCAATAGTAGGTTTTATTGGAACAACAGTTAGTATTGTTGCATTTGTAGGTTGTATTTTAGAACCCACCGGTTGTAAGATTGCTGTAAAGATAACAGGTTATAGTTAAAAATAATGAATTGACGAAATGAGGTTAATGCACACAAACTAAATGTATTTTGAATACGCTAATGATAAGCGCTAACATTTCACTATTTGTTTTGATTGAGTACGATTCGGTAAATGCTTATAGTAACATTTTTACTAACGTTCAACATAGGCTTTTTCTATTATATCTTGAAACTTAAGTTTATTCTCAGAGGGAAGATCTGAGGGTCTTTTCATATTTGGCAAAAAAACTCATGTAAATAATGGACACACTACCATAGTTATAATGATATACAAGTATAGTAAGAATGCTGGGTTTTTCGTCTATAGTTTATAACTAAGTCATAAAATAAAGTTTAAATTTCCTGTTAGACGTCTTTTGCCACTGTTTTTTGTATGATGCATATGCATTAAATTGCTTGTATCTTTGATAATTTTGATGCAATTTTTCATTACAATTGTTAGATTACCAATCATTGCAAAACTACAATAAAAAAAGCATTAACCTCATTTTTTGTAGTATACAATCATAGAAAAATAAAATAAAATAATGTTTTTTTTTGTTATTAATCTTACACAGTGCATTTGGCTCATTATCTGCTGCTGATTGGACAGCTTGCATAGGTGTTGTCTGCAAATTAGTAGGTTGTGGTACTGCAAAAATAAAGAAAAGATTTGAGAAAGAATATAATTATTTTATTAGGCATATTGCTGGTACTATTTGACTGTATTACGTAACTATGAATTAGTCCCACTGCTGTGAAAATATCTCTTCTGATCCTATAAATTAAAATAAATAAAATAATAAAAAATATATTTTGCCATGTGCTTTTTCTGTCAAATTTTCACTGATATGGTTGAGTATAGTCTACTTTACCTAGAAGCGTAAATAAAGTGTATGTTTGTGTAATAATTTTTTTTAAATAAAGAGTAGAAAACTAGCAGATGATTAACCCGATAGAAAGTAATATATATTCTATCTGCCCTAACTGCACATTATTTGATATGCAGTTATGCTGTTGAGGCTTTGCTAGACCGAAGAGATATTTGTAGATTCTCTTTTTAATGCTCTTTGTCAAAACCTGAAAATATTTGGAAGAAGGACATATCTTACTGGTCCGTGAAAGAACGGAGCAGAGGAACCTGATTAGACGATTTCCTATTATGCAGAATATGCGATGTGATTGTGTGTTATGGCTCATTATTTGTTAAAAAGTACTCACTTAAACCACCTTGGGAGGCTTCCAAGATTAATGCCACTAAAAGCAGAAAATTTTTTTTTTTAAATCCAGCATACTGTTGCTCATTAGGATACCGATACAAAGAATAAAAAATAATTTTAAAACAGGTTTTGAAGTCAAACCGTTTGAAGTGAAATAAATATTGTAAAAATCACGGACAACATCAGTACATTCGAAAAAAATACTTTAAGCACAGCCTGAAACAATTTTTACAAATTATTTATTATACCAGCATAACAATAACTGCCAGGCTACAAAATGATAGTTAAAAAAAACAATATGAAGTAAAACTTACGTTGAAAGGTCCACACCAAAAATATATTTTTGAAAACTTTCATAATATAGGAAAGTATCGCAAAAAATGTAATAAAAAAAACAGAAGCATGT
Source organism: Lycia hirtaria (assembly GCA_947563715.1). Taxonomy (NCBI): domain Eukaryota; kingdom Metazoa; phylum Arthropoda; class Insecta; order Lepidoptera; family Geometridae; genus Lycia; species Lycia hirtaria. The sequence goes on along the minus strand of OX387377.1, from coordinate 39,385,579 downwards.
ATTGCAGTTGAAAACGACAGACGAAATGACAAAGAAAGGATAAGTCATCACTTATTCATTGTTGAAACATGTTGTAACAATTTGCAAGATTAATTTATTTATTGTAAAGTAGATGTGTATGTACTTTTGTTTACTAAATACAAAATATTCATGTTTTCTAATACATAATTTAAATGAAATACTGTTTTATTACATAACTAGCAATTCATCGACCAAGACCGAGACGAGCTAAGGCCTCTTCATCAACTGGGAAAAAGTGCTTTCAGGCTTTGGACATCAGTAATTTAATAAATTATAGACAATAGGAAATCAAAAGACGTAGGACATAATAAAAACTTAAGCCTTAGTAATGGAAAGATAGGCGAAAAATACAATTTTGTCGTTTGAAAGATATTATTGTATTAAAATTATAATAAATACTATGTCTTGCCTACTAGTACACGGATATGGTCGAGTAATAGGCATTATTATTTGCCAAATTTCATAGTTCTAGGTCAACGGGAAGTACCTCATAGGTTTTGATTCCCTTGTGAGTGTCGAAATGTGCGTTTTTTACGACATATTCGGCTGTAACTTTTTTTTACGAAAACTGAGAAATTTGATTTTTCTTTCTGCAGAAAGAGACTATGGATTTGCGTAATATGGTTTTAATTTCAACACGATACCTTCACGCGTTCCCATGATACAGGTCTTGACACCCAGACGGACGGACAGACATACAAATTATCCATTAGCTTCGCGAACACGGCATAGCACAGAGTGCAGAGCGGCCTTGGCGCACCTAGAGTAGGTATAACGCCTCAGTGTAGTGAAACATGCTTTGCTTGCGTTTTACTGCACTGGGGTTTTAGATACTCTGCGATCTACGTACTCTATCTACATTTCTACTCTCTGTTATGCAAAAAAGCGCTGTGCGCGATAGCGTTTTCGGTATAAACAACAAGACTGGTCGGAAGCATTAATCGCATGTTGTATTTTATTCGGCTAGTTCTGATCGGATTAATTCGGCACAAATTTTGAACGTTACGTTGCATATACATTGTGTGTACAACGTGCAGTTAATTTCCGCAGCTTTTGTGGTTATTGCCTGCTCTTTACGAAAACCTTGAAGATTTTGGGTGCAACGTAACCTTCAACATTTGTGCCTACCTACTGAACTAATTTTGATCAGCATAACCCGACTGGTATAAGGGTGTTACCACAACAATCGATCGGTCATATATTTTCTACTAGATCAATCGATCGATGGTAGAATAGAACAGTCGACGTCGATCGACAACGACGACTGATCGATTTAGATGACGTTTCATCGACCGATGTCCGTCGATCAGCCAACGATCGATTGGTTACCACACCAATCGATCGATGTCGATCGATTGTATTGATCGATTAGTGTATTCGTCGATCAGCCAAAGCTACCACACTAATCGATTGCAATCGATCGATGAACGATCGATTGGTGTGGTTACACTCTAACCCAGGCAGTTTTTCCCGAATATTCATCTACATAAATGTAAATGAAATCTAATTATATTATATTTGATTTTACCACCCGCCTGTCTTGCTTAATGCCGGCCTGCTTAAGTGTATAGTGCCCCTTATGCACGAACACAAAGCGTAGGTGCTCCGAGCAACACGTGTGTTTCTTGTAAAAAAAAAAAAAATACGCGTTGACTTGAGAACCTCCTCCGTTTTTTCGTCGGTTAAAAATGCACGTATTGTCTTCGAACAGATACAGATACATTCGATATTTGAATGTTTACACACTTATGTATCCCCCTAGACTACACTTAAGTTTAGTCCCGTCGGGTGTGTGTAATTTTTGAACTCTATAAATTTATAATAGGTACTCAAAAATATCGAATATTTACAGACGTACACCATTTCTCGACAGTCTATGGAACCTGTAAAGGGTCCGGCTGAGTAATTTCACGCTTGAAGCGTGTATTACGGGTGGCACCACCAACCCTTGATTGGTTTAAGCAAAACAGCCTCTTAGAAAGTTTCGTCCAACCCACGTGATACTTCCGTGGCCAAACTGGTAAAGGCTCCCAAGTGCAGATCGGGATATGCGGGTTCAAGTCCCGTCGGATGTGTGTAATTTTTTAACTGTCTATAAATTTGTAGATACAGTCACAGTTGCGCGAAGCGCAATTTTATTGGAGCAAGAACCTTGGAAGCCTATGGGGGTACGTATCTTTGCCTTTCGTGCCACTTTCTTCAAGAGGAATATCTGTATCTCTTTCGAATGCAATTTTACTTTGACATTGTCACCTCGAGTTTAGTATGACACCTACTTGGTTATCAGATACCTACTTCAAATTTCCGAATATCTTCGTATTTTATTAGGTGCGTATAAAAATTATTAAATTGTTATATCGAAATCCTTTGACGTGATTCAATTAACGTCAAAGTTTAAACCTAATTCAATTATTCGGAAACAAAGTACGAAACTCGGTGGAGAGTTGAAGGGATTTATCGCGGACAGACGGACAAGTTGTTCTTTAGAATAGATTATACTTTTCACAGGCTGTTTGCTTTGAAAATTAAAAATCATCGCGAAGGCTTTGAGAAATGTAATAAATTATTATGATGGATTTAACGCAATTTTTGTATATTACTGCAGTGGCAGCCAGGAGATAAAAAAAAAGCAAGTATCCGTTGATCAGTCAGACCCTGATTATAGGTAATAATATGCTGTTACAGTACTGACATGGCTCACAAATACTGGTCCTGGACCCAGCCCAGCCTGTTATATTATAATCACTTGCATATTATGAAATAGTTCGATGGAGGTTACGAAAAACGCATTTTTTATATTTTCTAGAGATGTATTATTATTATTACAAAAAATATTGCCAATGACACTCTGGAAGTAAAAATTAATCTAACTACACCTCGCTCTCACAGCCATTTAGGCTGTCCTATAGAAATGGAAGCATACATACAAACATACATACACTCGAAAAGCATAACCCTCCTTTTTACGCAATCGGATATAAATACGGATATTTATGACTCGGAAAAATAGTAACGTACTTATATGGTATTTCTTGTTGACATAGATTCATAAAACTTGGAAAAAATCACCAAGAAAATAAATGTATCAATCAAAAAATTTTGAAGTATTTTTAATTTTATAATCGTGTCTGGAGTACCTACAATTCAATTCATTTCTTTATGAGTTTGTGAAACTAATAATAATTCTTTATTGCAGTCACGAGATCCATAATTATAAAATAAAAATAAAATAAAATAAAAATAACTACAATTAATAGCTAGGCGACAATAGCCACCCAACGTCTATAAGCAGCCAGCGGCAGCCTGTCTCCTAAACTTTTTATAATCTTATTTTGAGACGTGTCAACTCTGGACATAAACGATGCTATCCTCTTGCGCTGTATCGCGTTGAAGGAATCCACTCGCGCTTCCCTGAACATCTCGGACGCACTAAAATACCATTCAAGACCCATCGCGTTTTGCGCTTTTTGGGCATATTTAATCCTGAGTTGTTTGTTCTTAAAAACAGCAATCGTCAAGCCAGGTCAGAGGCCTTTCGGCGGCTTAATAACTCTGACACTAGAGCTGGCCACTCAGTCTATACGAACTTACATTTTTTTTATCCTGAGTTGGCTTGGCACGTGCAAAAAAATTCGCAAAATCACCGAAGCAGCGTTATTTTCACATCAGGCGATACACAAAAAATCTTTCTAGACTTCCTAGCAACCATGTTGCCTACTACACATAGAGACCTTCTCTGTGTCTCCAAACTAAGTGTATATAGGTAACATAGATAAGTCGGAACGCTGGCTCTAGTACCAGTGCTATATTTGCTATATTTTTGGCGGATTAGCTAAATGCATGCTGAAAGGTTTGTAGTTAATTTGTGAAGATAATAAAATAATAAATAAATATTTGTGGACATTTCACACAACACCATCTAGCCCAAACTAAGCAAAGCTTGTACTATGGAACTAGATGGCTGATAGAATACATATATACTTTTTTTTTGTAAATATATACATATGATACATAGAAACACCCAGACACTGAACAAACATTCATGCTCATCACACAAATGTTTGCCCTGGGTGGGGATTGAACCCACGACCTTTCAGTTCAGCAGGTAGACGTAAACACACTACCAACTGAGCCACAAGGCCAGTCAAGATAAGCTAGAAAGAAGCCAAGAAGCTATTAAGAACATCGCCGCAAAGTAGCATGCTTGCCAATATTCTATCGTATCCATTTTGATGAGTGTGCGCAAGAGTTTCAAGAGCTTATGCATACTGCTAACTCACTGCCGTCTTCTCTGTTTCCCTGAGAACAATAATATTGGAATTTTCAAGGCTAGATCGAATAGATATCTTCTAGATTTACGTGTTCCATCCTCAGCCATACCATCGCTTACCATCAAGCGAGTTGGTGGTCAAACTGCCACCAACTATTTTTGTTCTTTCTTTGATTCGATTTTAAATTAGGATAAACTAGTAAAATAAGAAAATACTCGATTAAGAATGGTCACTATGACCATTTGAATGGTTTACATGAGTAAATATATCACTTCGACAACAGAAATTACTCTAATTACACCTTATAAATGTTGAAATCCGTTAAATAGATCGGGCTGTAGTGTGCCAAAAACGGGTACATAGTTATAAAAATACGCCTTCGATCAGCAGTTGGGTAAAAATAAAATTGTTAACATTTAGCCCCAGGGATGCAACACGTAGCATGTTATCGCAATCGACACAATTATTCAGTTTTAATTAAAGTTCCACTCGCCGTAATGACGGTCGACAAAACAAAACAACAAAGATTTATAGAAAAATTTAATGATATGCTTATAGAGGTATTTATGCGAATAATGTATAAGCTAAAACACCTGTAACAATATTTTTTGTTTCACTGTTGAGTGTTGACGGATATTTTAACATGGATCGAAGACGTAAATAAACAGGTTCTACTCTGTTTTAGTGAATATTTCTAGATACCTATTATAGTCTGTTTACTAACAGATCTATCGTGGCAAAAATGCGGAACTATCGAATTGTAGCAAACACTACTATTATATTCTGTGGTCTCGACTGAACAAAATAATGAAATAAGGACAGCAGCGCCCTCTGTTCAGCTAGAAAACTAAAGTGGCAACTTTAGTTTAGCTATAAAACATCCTCTACCTATGGTTTAGTAATTTGCAGGCAATATACTCTCACATTTAGGATTTATAGGATTATTGTTATGATTACTGATGACTGGCCTTGTGGCTCAGTTGGTAGTATGTCTACCTGCTAAACTGTAGGTCATGGGTTCGACTCCCACCCAGGGCAAACATTTGTGTGATGAGCATGGATGTTTGTTCTGTGTCTGGGTGTTTCTACGTATCATATGTAAAAGTATTTATGTATTCTATGAGCCATCTAGTTCCATAGTACAAGCTTTGCTTAGTTTTGGACTAGATGGTGTTGTGTGAAATGTCCACAAATATTTATTTATTAATTATAGGGACGATTATATATTTGTTTAAAGTCACGTAACTTGTAGTTAAATGATTAGCGTGTCAACTATGGACGCTAGGAATAAAAATAAAGGAAGTGACTAAATTTGTTGAACCAGTATCGACTTACATCAATACGATTGTTTTTCTTTTTGGTTTGGCTGGGACAACAATTTTGGTCGATAGCTCTTAGCTTAACTCATATTATTCAAGTGGCTAAGTGAAATGTGCAAGAAAAAAGTACAGCTAAGTTTATTTGATTTATTTATTTGATATCAAAATATGTCTTGCAATTATATAAATATACAAAACTTATTAATAATGATTCATAAAACATTATATCCTCATCCCTTATTAAAAAATACATTTAAAACACAAACTAAAGTAGATAAGTACAAACAAACCGCCATAACTTTTCATTTTTTGAGTTTTTTTTTTTCAAATTCGGTTTCAGTTACATTGTCAGCTTCTGAAAAAAAATATGCAAATTTTATAACAATATTGTCAGATAAGTCCAGATTATAGACATATCTCTTATTAAGGGGCTACCACCATAAAGATAGCGATCTCTCTGTTATTTTACCATATTTTCACATTTTTTAGAATATAAATTGCCGTATGTACCTACATTGTACATACAAAAATCTGAACGGAATAAATCTTCACAACAATAGTACACAAAATTTTATTATAATTCAGATAATTTTCAACCAACTTCAAAAAAGAAAGACTTTCAATTCGACTATATTTTATGTTTGTTACCTCATAACTTTTGACTGGGTGAACCGATTTTGATGATTCTTTTTTATTTGAAAGCTGGTGCTTCCCGTGTCGTCCCATTTCAATTTGGTCCAGTTCTGACAAAGGCATCCATGAAAAGTCGGTTGCTTCAGTTTTTAAAACTATAATTATTTACACACAAAATTATACCGAAAAATAGATTATATTTTTCTGTGTGAAACCTTTTTTGAATTAATTCAAATTAATTAATTGATTCAAACCTTGTTTAAATTATTCTACTATTAATAGTAGATTATGCAGCAAGGGGATAAAGTAGTGTTTATGTCATGGGCGATATATTGAATCCCAAGTGTAACGAAGGATCCATGGGTTAACTCCCTAGCGAAGCGAGAGATCTCAGGCTAGAATCCGAAATGCAACGAGGGATTCAAGCTCGCCTAAAGACTAAAACACTTTAATTTTATTTGAGTTACTTGAGAAGTAAACAATCTAGTAGGCTTAGGTTCCAAATTAAAATCATATCATGTCGCAGTGGGATATAATGAACTCCGATACAATATATAAACCCTTGGGCTTAAATGACGTACTTTAGAACCCCTTTACATGACGTAAAAAGGAACGTTTTCAAAGGAAGGTGGTGTAACAAATTGTATTTCGTGTGGGTAATGGTTATTGTCGAGATTTCTTACGTACATATTTGTCGTAAATACATAAATTACATATACATACATACAGGCCTTTTTTTGTCAATTCTTGGGGGCCCACTAATTCTCGAAAGCTGTAAGTCAACAAAGACAGGAAGGATTTTGAATTTGGATAATTTTGACCTATTAGAAGAAATCCAAAAGTTTTTGTAAAGATTATCAAAATCGTTTTTTTTTTTAATTCGTATATATATTTTTTATTTTTCATGTCATTTTTTCTATATTTTCGAAATTTCTTTTGGGTGTGAAATTTCCTTTTCTTTGGTGCCCCACGAGCCCCCACAAAAAGCCCTACATATATATGTATAGGTAAAATTTGGAAGTACATGAGCGAGATAACAAAATCTACTTCATAGCCCCTAAACAAAAAATACTCACGGGGATATTTTCAAGAGCTTGTATTACAGCATTTAGTAAACCTTGTCTAGTCACGAAAACTGTAAAAAAATCAAGTTAATAATTACTTTACTGGGTGAATGTTTTGAATGAAACTATCTACCTCGGCCTTATAAATCTGTAAGGTTGCAACTATTGCAAATACAATGATACGAAACATAATTGGATGAACAGTGTTTGTAATGTAAACATAACCGCTTGTATACATAGGTGTATACTAAACTGAAAAGAATATTCCAGTAGATGGGTACTGTTTGTTCTTTATTGATAAGTTATCTTTTCAGTTGAGTAGCAAGTAGTCAATACATTTGTAGTGATCATATTTTATGTTACAACTACCTGTTCAAGATGCTATTTACTAGTCACCTTGAAAATGACAAATTCTAGATGATAGGTGAATTTTGATTATTTAGTATAACAAGTAGGCAGAATGAACAACTTCATCTCTCCATTTGGGGCAAACGTCAGTAGAAGCATTTAATTATTTTTTTATCTAATACCTTTAAACGTGCAATTCTTGTATATGTTAATATGATCTGAATCTCGGAAACGGCTTCAACGATTTTAATAATATTTGGTTTGTGGGTAGACTAGGGGACGATAAATAGATCGATCTAAATCGAAGTTTCCGGCAGCCTAGTCGGGAGACCGTCTGTTCCGATCCGCAGGTTCTAGGTTCGAATCCCACGGCACGCACCTCTGTGTGAAGATGTGTGAAGTCTGCCAACCCGCACTTGGCTAGCGTGGCAGACTATGGCCTAACCCTTCTCACAATGAGAAGATGGCCCGCGCCCAGCAGTGGGACAGTTTGTATAAACAGGGCTGACAAAAAAAAAACGATCTTGCTAGGTTTAATTTTTAGTGAACCCAGGCTTGCTCCTATTTTCAGTCATAAGAAATCCGAGTGGAGCTCAGTCGCCCAGGTACTTTACTTAAAGAGCATAAGTACTAAAGTTGTATACCCACCGGAATTGCCGAATTTTTCCACACCGTTTGAAAACGTGTCTGTGATGATTTGAAATTCTTGCTTTTTGGACTCTATAAATAAAAATAAATAGATTTAAATGTCGGCATGAGTACTTAGAGACTTTAGGGAAATTAGCATTTCTGTAGGCGATGAGTTGACCCCCTGTTACTGCAAGCCAACATTATAGCATATCCTCTTATCCGCTATAAGTAAACTTCTAATATTATCTCTCCTCCATCTTGACCGTGATTATAGATCACGGTCAAATGTGGCGTCAAACGGCCTTATTGGCTTTGGTGCCCTGCGTACTCCTAAAGGAAAACATAACAGAAACTATATAATAATACTGTATTAGTAGCATTCACTACACAAGCAAGGACGAATATAAAATCATTCTTGTTTGAGATCAAAGCAAATAGAAAATATAGGTATTTCAGAAAAATATGTGGTATTTGTGTTGGTACTAATTACTAATTTTACTTACGTAATAAAGTTTTGAATACCGAATCGCCAAAATCCGTTGAAACTTGTTGGTAGTGTTTAATCATCTCTATAAACATTATAATAACATCGTCAATTCGTTTTTAAACTACAACAAAACAATATACAAACTCAAGTAACTAAACTACTATACAAAAAGTATATCGATTACCCCAGAGTCCCAGACCGATAAAGGTCTAAAGACAATTCGTTATAAATAGCAACAAAAGTTATCCATCCTTAGTTGAGTACCTTTAAAATATTTATAAATCTAACGATGTGTCCACTTTCGAATACTTACCAGCAATTCTTGCCGCAGTCAAGCCTTTGGTCAAGTTTTGTAATAATTCTGCTATTTTCTTTAAGTCCATTGTCATGCCATCTGGTGAAGGATATGGAAGGTTATGCCAAGAATTAAAATACAAAAAAATTTAATATAAACATTCGATGTAGTAATTTTAGAATAATGTTGTTGTCTTGGATTATATTATAAATACCCACTTACTTATTCTTAATTTTAGACAAGACTGAAAGAATTTTAGAAAAAAACAATTAACTAAGGGAACTTATAGATTAGGTGCTTACATGAGCTATTGATATCAGATACTTCTGTTGATAAAGAAACATCGTCCAACGAAGGTAAGGCATTAGGAACACTAGCATTTACTGCTGTAGCAGGTCGAACTGGAATAAAAGATGTCTTTATATTGGCTGTAAAAGAGTAAAAATTGCCTTATATTAATGAACAGCTAAAGAGTTGATGTGCTGGTGAGTTGTTTTGCAGGAATACTTAGTCAGTCTAGCAATTATTACGTTTGAAAGTTAATAAAGAAGACTAGACGGTTTTATAATTGGTTGCGGTTGAAGATTCTGAAAAAAAAGGTGATTTTGTAACTTTTTCTAGTAGAAAAGCTAGACGATTATAATATAATTGTTGCAGTAGCAGTTTCTTTCATTAATACTTGGTTGTTTTGTAATAGTTGCAGTAGAGTTCATTGGAACACTAAGTGCTTTTATAATAGTTGCAGTAAAAGGTTCTCTTGAAACAATAGGTGGTTTCATAATTGTTGTAGGAGTTTTTTTTTTACTTTAGTTTAGGTTTTATAATTGCCATGTAGAAGGTTTTTTTTGGAATACTGGGTGGTTTTGTAATAGATGTTGATTCTTTCAGAACACTAGGCAGTTTTATAATTATGCAGAAGGTTATTTTGGAATTCTAGATGGTTTTGTAACTATTGCAGTAGAAGTTTTTTCAGAATCAACCCTTTGATAGATTGCTGCGACGATAATATATTATTACACACTTGTATTCATAGTTCATGTACTAAAATGTCATAAGTGGGACCCACTCTGGCAGCGGATTCGCAAGCGGTAGCAATAGCTATCTAACTGCAAAACTTTTTATGTTATGTTTATAACGCTTTTTGTTATAAACATGACATAAAACACAATAACGAAATAATTATAGTTTAAAAAACTGAAGCAACCGACTTCTCATGGATGCCATTGTCAGAACTGGACCAAATTGAAATGGAACCACACGGGAAGCACCAGCCTTCAAATAAAAAAGAGTCATCAAAATCGGTTCACCCAGACGAAAGTTCTGAGGTAACAAACAATAAAATACAGTCGAATTGAGAACCTCCTCCTTTTTTGAAGTCTGTTGAAAAATTAATTAAGTAATTAAATTTATTTATCATAATTACAAGGTTTAAAATAAAATGCACATATTTACCACATGAAAACAACAAATGGTTTGTGGAGGTGGATTCACTGCAATAAACACCTAATCAATCACAAAACAATAACAAATCAATTTAACTACCTGCATATTTAAAAAAGTCAAATGAATTTGCACACGAGTTGCATCATCCCGACCGGTTTTGCTGGCTAGGCACGGCTTCGTATCATATATAGCCCGTGAATGAATGGAGCGAAAGTATCTGACTATGGAATTTGAAACTATGTAAAATTTGAGATGAGAATGTGAGTTTCTCTTTGTTTGGTAAAAAATACTCACTTATACCACCTTGGGAGGCTGCCAAGAAAATTGTCACTAAAAGCAGAAAAATTATTATGTACTTCAAAAACCACACATTTTTACAAAATTACTTACACAATACATTAAGAGATCATAAATATTACTTTAAATAATAGTTACGTATTTAATTTTAATTATAAGAAACTCCTAAAAGAATAAAAATAATCGTTTAAAAAACTACAAAAACCAACTTCAAAATACGCAATTTGTTTCTTAGATGACATATTTATTATTTTAGAAGAGGTAGATTTTAGCGATAAGGGAGTCAGTTAAAAATAATAATAATATTATAAATAGATTTTTCATTTTGAGAGAAATATAGGAAACGTCACTCAGAATGTTGGACAATTTAGAAAAGATTTTCTATTTATTTTCATGCTCTTCTTCAGAGTTTCTTGAAAATTATCATAGAAGCAGAATTAGCAATCCAAACAACTGCAAGGCCATGCTAGATATTTTTTTAATATTTTTAAAAGCAATTCATAGGGTTAAAAAGAAGGTAATTTATGTTTCTACAAATTTTTGGAATTTAAAAAGCATATACAATAATTAAGTACCTAAGTCAAGTACCTAAAGCTAAATGAATTAAATCACCGAGGCACAAAGGTTGAATAATATAAAACAACTTACATAGAACGCTCCATACCAGGAATATTTTCTTGAAAACTTTCATAATTATGAAGTTTTCTTTTCATAGGAAATTAAATTGAGATAATATAAATATGTGTCACAATTCGAAACAACATACAAAATGACAAGGGAAAATTAGTCACCCATCACTTAAATATGTTCTAAACAGTTTGCATTTTAATATATTTGCTGTTGTAATACTTATGGAGGTATTTTGTTTACTGATACAAAATATTAGTGTTTACTAAGATCTACATCATTCATATGAAATATTGAAATATGGTATATACAATACCTATATTTAGTACATATGGACCTATATACCGTCTTACTCATAATCGTCTGATACGCCAACTTTAGCTAATACTTATCATTATTTGTCAACCTCTATCAGACGGGAACTGTCACGCGCGAAATCGGAACAAAAACACTTTTTAGCTAAAATGCGCTTATTGAAGATTTAAGAATGAGCTGAAGGATATGTATATACCTATTATTCCTTGACGTATCTGTCAACCGGTGAACCCTGTGAGATCTAGTTGTGAGCACGTTTATAGGTTGCTAGCTATAAACGTGTCAAATTTAGTTTTAAAGATTCTGTTACAAGCTGCACAGTGCAATAGTCCCTTTTTGTTATTTATAAAAAGGGTAATGCACTTCTAGGTGTAGGTGTAAGAAAGCTTGGGACGCAGTCATCGACGCTTATCGTTCTATTTTCTAAAGTTTTTTTTAACTAGCAATTAACTTGTGAACAGAGCTGCGACATTCTCGTTTCTGTGTCGCGAGGCCTTCTTTACCCTCGCAAAGGATTATATATATAACATACCTATCTACTGCCAAAAATCTAATATACGTATAATTTATTATCATGTCATAAACAAATAAAATTACAAGTTATCAAAAAGCTAAAAACTAAATCAGTCAAATAACCCCTAACTGTTCCTGGTTCTACTTATTGATTAAGGAAGTGAAGAGATCTAAAATCTCTGCATTAACTATTAAAATTTTCTTTTAAGCTTTTGGAGATTATTTTATTATATAATTATTGTAGGTAGTTTAAAAAACTGAAACAACCGATTTCCAAATACGCAAATTCGTTTACTTGGATGACATATTTTTTTCAGTTATTTTGTTATAATAAAAACCGGACAAGTGCGAGTGTCTGACTTGCACACGAAGGGTTCCGTTCCATTATTTATATAAACGACAAAAAAAAAACACGTTTATTGTATGGGAGCCTCCTTTAAATATTAATTTTATTTTAATATATATATATATATATATTTTAAGTAAATAATATATCTCAATATTTTGTGAATATTTCAAGCGTCTACCTGTTGCCGTTATCAATATCGAGCAAAAACAAGCAAAAAAAATCTAATCTAAGTTGGAAATCTAAACGTAACCCAGTATTTTAAACAGTTCACTACCAACCGTATCTCGTGATCGCAAAAACTCGAACCGATGCGCGATGGCAAAGCGTTTGTCGCCCTCGTTGGGTGAGTTTGACATTTATCGGATTTTCCTTTTGTGGTGCACCTGTACATTATTAGGGCGGGTGCACAATTATTGTATCAAAGCGTTTGTGTACTCGGCACTAGGGGGGCTTTCACGGACAACTCGCCGCAGATAATTCGATCACGGTAGGCGCGATTGAGCGCTTATATAGTGTGTTTTGTACTTATTTCTATATTTTGGATTTCTTTTTTTTTATTGTAGGTTATTTTTATAAGTTTTATTTGGCTTGCGATGTTCGTAGTCACTTTGCTTTTTGAAATTTTCAGCACTATGGTTGCTAATTAGTTCACAGCATTTTTTAGCATTAGAATAACTAAATAGTGCTCAGCAATACGTTCAATTGCAAATAAGTATACGTTTATTGCCCATGTTACTACCAATCTTACTACTAGTAGTAACACCGGTCAATGAATTACCCTTCTTACTATTATTAAAAATTAAAAAAAAGGGAAAAGAAATAAGTTCCTATTTCAAAAGCTTTTACTTAGCCTACTAGGTACGTCTGTATTAGTTTTGTGTGTGTGTAGTCATAAAATATTGATACCTAACATAACTTTTACCTACCTAATTAAAAATAATTATAGTTAAAAAAACTGAAGCAACCGACTTCTCATGGATACCATTGTCAGAACTGGACCAAATTGATATGGAAGTATAGAATATGGACTACATGAGAAGCACCAGATTTCAAATAAAAAAAGAATCATCAAAATCGGTTCACTCAGTCGAAAGTTATGAGGTAACAAACATAAAAATAATAATAAGTATATACAGTCGAATTGAGAACCTCCTCCTTTTTTTAAGTCGGTTGAAAATTACACAGTTCTTTGTACTAAATAAATGCACGCTGTGCTAGCTCCGCATGCTAGAATTCTCAATTCAAACAGCCGGCTCTATTATTTGAAGCAGGCTTCAAAAGCACATTATTGTCAGCTTTCTGAGGACTGCACTGCTCACAGAACGTAGTCTGGTTTGATATATCTACGTGACCGCTTAGCAGACCAACTATGATGCTTTTACAATTCATACCCGCTTACAGACTGTAACCGAATCAAAGATCTAAAAATTGATAAGAAATTAGAAAAAAATCAAAGAATGGACCAGACAGAAAAAGAGAAAAAAACCTTTGTTATACAGTACACGTTAATTCACGTTATATAGTATTACTAGCCATTTATCTAATCACTGTAATATTAAATAGATAAAAAATACTGTGTCAATGTTCATGATGTACCACACAAAACATCAATTGTTTTACACGAACATGTTAGATTTAAGAAAGTCGTGTCTGAAATCAAGCGGAGGTATGCAGTTATATTCGCACTTTAACTTCTTTATATCAAGATCTACCAAAATATAAAATGACAGTAAGTATGGCGCAAGGTTTCTATCCCCATTATTTTTGTAATCACTTGATCCAATTAATATAAATATAATCAAAATCAAAACTGTAATTGTATAATCGTTGACATGATCACATCTGAAATAAAGTTGATGTTACTTTTACATGTTTAGGTATCACACAGATTTTTTATTTTACTTCATGTTAGTAATGGATCCCTCAAAAACATTCGAAATAAACATGTATACGCACTAAATGAGTTAACAAAATTAAAAGGTTCGTGTAAAATTCGGGTATTTTACACTGTAAATAAATAATGTGTGTTTCGGAACCCGCATTGGTGTTGCCAGCCTCGAGCTTTGAATTTTAACTAAAATTATGAGTCCCAAAGGCGTGCATTTTTAGCTCACCAGCTCTTGTATGTCAAAATTTAACTAAATGTCTGGATTTATATTAACAGTTATGACATTGGCCTGTGTTTTTGTTACCTAAACCATTTATAACGACGTGTAAAATACGCATTTTCTTAAAGAGTTTTGTTTGTACAAACTGTCCCTCTGTTGGGCACGGGCCATCTTCACATTATGAAAAGGGTAACATAAATACGGGTAAATACGCATTAATTCTTAATTAACCAGCACCGCAAAAAATTACTTTTATGATTTGAGTTTTACATATATGTATTAGTATTTTGTGTGCATGTAATTTTATATCGGTATATCTGTGTGTCTATGGCATTGTAGCTATTCTTTAGTGATATTGATGGCGTTCTTAGCAAATGAATAAAAATTGCGGTGTCTTTTTGTAGAACCCACGAGTGAAAGTACCTACTACACTAGTCAGTTATTCATCATGAATATTAACAACTTCATATTATATTCAAGCAGTATGTGAAAACATTGAAAGCAATGTTGCCAGCAAATTTTCTAAGCATATTAAAATTCAACATTATATATCTCAGACTATGAGTAGATTATTGGGGGGCTGGGTCAGATTACCTCCTGGGGGCCAGACAACAACTTCGCTCGGTAGGATCTTGTTGTCTGAATACTAAAAACCTGACATAGGAGAAGCTTCTGCGAACGTTCCCCTTATTAAGAGTTCCCTGGGGAGTGCTTACAGAAGTCGGGGATGGAGCTCGCCTCGGCTCAGCAAGTTTAGGCATGTGTGTCCCTCTAAATAGCAGAGGGCACAGTGAATGAACTAGACGGAGGGGGCGTATGGGCTGGGGCCGCTACTGGCGCGAACTGGATAACGCGCTGATGCGGTCGAAGCCGGAGGATGATGAGAGACTGGCAGGTGTTTTTGCCTCTGGCGCCCGTTAGTCAGGGAGTGGGAGGCGATCTCTTTCTGATTTGACTTGTGGAAGCTCAAATGTGGGAGATCGCAAGAGCTGAAAGATGGGTTAATGAAGAACCGCGTAGTCTCTCACCCGACCCCTTATCGACGAGTGGTGGAGTCTGGTCTCTTGATTCCGGTGTTTCTTCACCCTATAGTGCTTGGAGTCGGCAGACCGCTGGAGGTGACCTGTGATGGGGTGCCATCACCGGGCTCTGTGTGAGAATGACAACTCACTGAGTCAGGAGCCCCTATCGAATTTCCATCTGTGAATTTCCATCTGGGTGTTCACGGAAGGAAACGGGGGCTTTTAGTGATGGACTTGGGGGAGTTCGTCACCCAGCTGATTGCCCTGGAAATGGAGCGTGCGGTGCTTCTGCACGCCTCTTTTGAGAGGCGTGCGGGCGTGGTTTTGAAACGAGCACGTTGAATAAGTGCGAAGAGTGCGCCCAGACGAAACACCCGAGGAATTTTAGTGGGTAAACCGGTATACCAGGCAATCTGCCTGGGTAGGGCTCCCACATAACCACGCAGCCTCCCCCGAGGCGCGGTGGTACCTACCCATAAAGGGTTTCCCCTGGATCAAAAAAAGGTTACCGCCGCCGGCATACAGTGTCACAGGCAAAAAATCTGAAATCTGCTGTGATTTTTTATCCAATTTATTTAAATAACCCGGAAAAGTGCTTGCATCATGTCGAACGATTTCAAGTATCTATTTATAAAGAGCTTTTAAATAATCTGAGTGTGTTCACATCCGAAAAGCTTCATATATTTCCTTTGTCTAGATTTGAGCAAGGAAATAACTGATAAAAATGACATAAAAAAAACAATTATCTAAATTCAGAGCAAATTTATTAAATATTTGACACTTTTTGCCGAATTACCTTACAAAAACCACGGGCTATAAAATTTATCTTGGTATTTCAGTTGTCAGACTTTATAACTTTTTATTGACAAACAAATTCTTCATTCTTATATTTCTGTCGAATTATAAAGTAGCTAAGAAAACAGAGACTAACATAACTAGGAGTATGTTATCGTAACGTTAATACTTACCTAAGTAACGGCGACGTTTTTCATCATTAGCTCGCGGAAAATGTTTTCTTGAGAAGTTTGTTTGTTCCCGTGCCCACAGGGATTTGTGTCTAATTAAATTGTCGCCTGTGACCCCAAATCACTTCGAGTCATGCCTTACAATAGTCGACAAGCCTTTCGTCGGGTCGGTTTCGGTTGTGACTAGTATCACCTTTGAAGCGTGACATAGCCTCATTTGGGCTATCCGAATTGTGAAATACCGAATATAATTTTCTAGAAAACGATTTAAAAAAACGAAGACACTTCATCAAAATCTCAAAGCTCATTTGAGAATTCGTCTGATAGCTGAATCTTTTTTGTAAGTAAGTTTATGTGTATTATAACCAGTAACCTAATGAAAATAACCTAATAATTTTTTTTTTTTTAATGGCAAGCGCCTTTATTAACTGATATCGGTTTTGAATGTTGACATGAATGACAGGATATGGTCACAAGCCTCACTACCTGTACAGCTAGGAGGCTTAGGGGTCCGCAAAATTTCGAGTGTTGCTTTACCGGCTTTCTTGTCCTCGGTTCATAGTACTCATAAATTAGTAGAAAAAATTCTCGCTCCATCTTTAGGCCATTCTGTAGTCGTTGCTTTTTTGGACGAGGCCCAGATTGCTTGGAGGCTGGCTTGTCCAAATACTGATTTTCCCAGGACGTTATCGTCGCAGAGACTGTGGGATCGGCCGATCTGTGAACTAGCACGGAATTCTCATTTAGATACGTGTACTAGCGTCGCAGATCGTGCTCGTATTCTTGCAGTTTCTGTTTGGGAATCGGGTCTTTGGTTACAAGCTATGCCGTCTTTTAACACCGGCTGCCTTTTAGATCCAACTGCATTTCGTCTAGCAGTCAGCTTGCGTTTAGGAGCAAGGTGTTGTGAGGCCCATATCTGCCAGTGTGGTACTGCAGTTGATCAACTCGGCCACCACGGTCTCTCATGCTCGAGAAGCTCTGGTCGAATTGGTCGTCACGCGAGCCTGAATGATATCATCCGCCGGGCTTTTACCACCGCCAATGTTGCAGCTGTGCTCGAACCTAGCGGTCTTGCGCGTGACGATGGTAAAAGGCCTGACGGGATGACGCTTGTGCCATGGAAGTTCGGACGGTCCCTTGTGTGGGACGCCACGTGCGTTGACACTTTGGCACCGTCTCATCTTCCTGAGACACGGAGTAGGGCTGGCGCTGCGGCTAATTCGGCGGAGCAGCACAAGCGGCGTAAATATGTTAATCTCGGTAGGGGTTACATATTTGAGCCGTTTGGTGTCGAAACTTTGGGTCCGTGGGGACCGGGAGCTCATCTCATTTTCAAAAATTTATCTGAGCGCCTGATCGATGCGACGCGTGACCAAAATGCTGGCGCGTATCTGGCCCAACGCATAAGCATTGCCATTCAACGTGGCAATGCGGCTAGCATGCTGGGTACGCTGCCAACTGGTAGTGGGTTTGAGCATTTGGATTATCTTTAGACCTTTATCGGTCTGGGGTGATCGATGTGCTTTTTGTGTAGTAGTTTAGTTAGTTGAGTCTGTATATTGTTGTGTTGTAGTACCTAATAATTGATATATCTAATAACCGAACCTATGTAAATATGAAAAATTCTGGGCATAATAAAACAGAAACACAGAGAATTTATGGTTAACAAATTTGGAATCAAAAACTCGTGCGAAGTAAAACATATGGAATCAGACAGTTTAATGAAAAGGGATTCGGGCAAGTAAGATTCAAACAAATGTGAGTCGGATCATAGATGGGTTATCCCAGTACCACCTTTTTAGGGTTCCCAATTACTGCAGTGTGGATGTTGATATGACCTCATTTGACATACATTTTTCTCTCACGGAAAATCATTCAGAAGATCGAGAACAGTGGCGGAAAGTTACTGCGGGCAGAATTTAAATATCATGACGATGCATAGCTGAAGGTACTGGCACAAAAGCGTTAACACAGGCATAACCAATTCCACCACCACCACTTAGCGCCTTCTACCAACAATCAAGGTATTGTATGGTAGAGGTAAAACCGCAAGTGCGGTTCCCGGATTGACCTTTTTAATCACCAACGACGGTGTAACTCCAGTTTATGACGCCGCTGAAGCCATCCGACAGGATGGAATAAGGCCCATGATGATGATGGGTACTACAAGGAACACTTACTAATTCACTTTATCCGTCAGTTTGCCCCTATGCCCCTAACTAGGGTTTATCCCCGTTCTAAGCAGCGTTTATCACAGCAATTGATCATGAGGCTTAAATTATAACTCATACGGTCACATTTAGCGGAGCAAAAATATGGCGGTTATGATGCGGTTAAAACTCCGTGCGAGCAGCTTTAGTGGTTTCAATTATTTATTAAATGAACACTGATTACTATCGTCACTGGTCTGTCTTTTGGTACTGTATGTACCAGATCTATTAAATAGTTTCATAACATTTTGATATTAGAAAAAGCTTCTAAATCGACCTTTCGCCACGTGGTTTCCTTAAAGATTATAGCATTAGCTACGAAACCCTACCGTATAGGTGTTTCGACCCGACTTTTACCATTTATCTTCACTGACTCCGGAGTCCATGCCTTTAAGTTTATTATACATATATCTATTTTTTAACTATACATTAATTGATGTTTAAACCTTGCGTGTAGAGAGAGATTTATTAGACTTGTTAATTTGTGAAATAGGGCTCAAAACTTGTTCAGTATTTTCTGGCTTCAACATCAAATTAGTTTTTCTCTATTAGATAGATCTACAATTGACCACTAACTTGACTGATGTCAAGTGACGGTGTGGCCGAGGATGGAGCTCGTCGATCTAAAAGCCTAGAAAATTCCAAGATTGGAACAAAGATGGCGGCAAAGAATTCCATTCCTGTGCAATATGCATCAAGAACGTGGACCGATATTTCTGAGTACGGATTTTTGGCATTTCAATGAGAAACTCTTACATTTAAACACTTTAAACATTTTATTGCTTTGTATCAGATCTGAGCAAATATGTAAAAAAATTAAGTCGTAAATTTACAGAAAATTGTTCATATTTACCTTGTTTGAATCTCCCATTTTTGAAGCCGGTTAAAATTTATTTGAAATTAAAATTATACGATGCTACGTTGTTAAAATTGATAGACCCTGAAGAAAAGTACATAATCTTCGTAGATGTTTTACTAAAACTCCTCATCAAAGTTAATCCCGTACCGGACATGTCTAAAACGTTTCAACGTCCTTCCTCTCAATAATATCCGCTGGAATCCACAAAAATCCCCGCGGCTTCCTTTCCACGAAAACAATAAAATAGCGATTCGAGTTAATACTGGATCTATGTGGAATTTTCCGCCATAGCGCAAAAAAACTAGTTAAACTATTTTGTTTCGGTGTCTTTGAGAAGCTATCTCTCAATGTGCCGCTATCCCTGCATGCTTCCGGTGCGATAATAGATTTTCTTTCTATCCATTGTATTGATAAAATCTATCGATTAAATAAAGGCATCCTGAGTGAGTGAGTTCTCGAGTGGAGACCACGCACTGGCAAGTGCAGCGTAGGTAGACCAGCCACAAGGTGGAGAAGATCTCACACAAGTGGAAGGAAGACGCTGGATGCAAGGCGCTTCCAGCCGGTTTTTTTTTTTTAATCCATAGATGGATGCCTATGTCCAGCAGTGGACTGCTTGTGGCCAAAATGATGATTATGTACATGAAATTTGGAAGTTGACTTACCTATAGTCAAACGCTTAAAGGAGGTTACAAGTGACCAGAATGCTGGCTGGCTCATACTTTGCTCAAAAAGTTAGCGTTGCCATTCAACGTGGCATTGCTGCCAGCATTTAGGCCACTTTTTCCATCTCCCGTGGACTTTTAGATTAATAACTTAAGTATTCCAAAAGACCACTGGTGTATATTTATAAACTTTTTGCATATATATTATTATTATTATTCTATTTATGATTGGTTTTTGTCGTTGTTATATTAAAAATAATATGTACTTATTAATTAAAAATTAATTTACCTAAAAGATTAAAATGCATTGTTAGAATATGTTTTAGTTTTTTGTTTAGTGCTTATGTAGTTTAGGCATCCACTAAGAAATTATTGTTCTATTGTATCTTATCTCGTCTAGTATACTGTGATTGTTTCTCTGATGGATAAAATCTGAATGTCTTAAATTGCATGTAAATCGGTTTCTTCTGGGTACCAAGATCTCTTTCCATCGTAGACCGCAACGTCGCTTACCATCAGGTGTGCTAGTTTTTAAAGGCAAGTTTATCTTAAATTAAAAAAAAATATCTGCGAACTGCTTTGACAAATGCAGTGCCTTTTTTTTTTGCAAAAGTGAATTGAATAATTTTACTATGGTACAATTTGTTCGCTATAAGTTAGTAATTGTCAGCAATATATAAAAAAAAAACATGTGGCGTACTCGAATTTTTCAACTGCCCTGTTGGCCTTAGGATGACAGAAATCCGACGGGCGCGATGAGTCGAGTGGCCACTGCGAGAAATCCAATCGTCCAATGCGATACGGCACGGCGTAGACCGAGAGATCGGACACGAAACATTACTTGTGTACCTAGATTCTTTTTAAATAAAGACGAAAAATTTGTGTTTTGATATTAATTAAACATTTCTTCTTGTCCATAGTAATCCAATCCCTTCAACATTTTGAATTTTAACAGTTTGACATCTTGTGCGTAACTTTTCCAATACTGTTAACTGCTGTATTAGTAGATTCCTTCAAGCCTTCAAGTAGATAAAGCTCGGCATATTAATACGGGTACATTACTCACTTTTGGTTTGCCGACGATATTTAGTCATGTCAGAATCAATAGAAAATCCCAGCAATATGCTCGAAGACAGCAGTATTTATCATTGAATAAAAAGTTCTTGAAGCCAAAAGACATCATGTAGAGAGACCGCATCGGTAAGTGTTGCGTATGATAACAAGTATTTTTTTGGAAAATAAATCCAAGGAGAAGACCTACCTCCAGCCGTGGACTTCTCTACTTTTAACTTTCATCATCATCATCATCTCAGCCATAAGAAGTCCACTACTGGACATAGGCCTCCCCCATGGATTCCAAAAAGACCGATTGGAAGCAGCTTGAATCCAGCGTTTTCCCGCCACTTGTATGAGGTCATCTGTCCATCTCGTGGCTGGTCTTCCTACGCTGCGCTTGCCGGTACGTGGTCTCCACTCGAGAACCTTTCGGCCCCATCGGCCATCAGTTCTACGTGCTATGTGCACTGCCCACTGCCACTTCAACGTGCTAATCCGCTGTGCTATATCGGTGACTTTTGTACGTATACGTATCTTAACTTAACTCTGGCTCTCTTACTTTTAACTTTATAGTTTAATTTCAATACATTTACACCGGCATTACATTGTATCGGTAGACTAAACATTATATCCCATCCTGCCACTCTAGAGACACTTGGAACAATATTCGCAATAATCTGATCGCCCGACGAAAAATAAATATAATTCACTGATCTTCGGTAATTTTAAGTTTGTAGTTTTCTTTTTGTAACAACAGGAATGTTATTATCTCTCCTTAACTTTTTATTTATAATACATTCCGTAAACATTTTACCCCGTTAATCAAGTGCTAACATTTTCGCTAGGTCGCATGTGACATAAATACCTAACTGGGTAACTGTGGATTTAGGAGTATTAGAGTCTTTACGATACAAATGCTCTGAGTTATGATGCAGTGAATCGACTACTGAAATGCAACGGGGAAGAAAGTCAACAGCCTTTTAGGATAGGTATAGATTTTGTTTGCACACTGTGATATTGATACATTGCTACTAAGCCTTAAATACGTTAACCTCATTATCTGTGACTCAATACTGAACTTAAGACAATTTCACTCTTAGTCTAAACTCAGTAAAAAAATTGTCATCCCTATCATCATAATTATCTAGAATTAATTAATGCTTTACCTGTATGAAATCTAGGTCCGATCTTGTGTGGAGTGCTAATTGCTTTTTGACGGAGCTGGAAATTTTAGAGTTATTGCCGGAGCAATTATGTTTACCCTGGAAGTATTAGTGTTTGTTGACATGCGAGATAATGAAAATGGAGATGATAAACTAGTTGCTAAGATGCTACGCACTATCGAGCATTGCTATAAAATAGTTGCCTATATTATAATGTATAATGATGAAATGTATTTTGATGCTATCGGAATCTTATAAACTTCCAGTAAAGTCACCACCACATTTTAAATAGGCGTGACTGGGACTTGACTGTGACTTATTGTACTTGACTGTTAGTGCGTTGGCTTAAATAAACATTCAAAAATTTTTGAAAATTTTCAAAATCAGGGATATTTCTTGATCCTAATCGCGCAGAGATCCACAATAACTGAAAAGGAAGATAAACGAAAATAATAACTCAGAAGTGCGTCACGAAGTTACATTATTAATTTATTACCGAAAAAGTTAATACTTTGCAGCAGCTGTTCAAATATTTAATATCAAAAAATAATAATTCTTCATAATACGTATACGCCATTCTAATATAATAGTGTTTCAGAATTGTGAGCACATATCTGATATAATTATCTACCTAAAGAAAATCATTGTGCTATTTAAAATGAAAGTATTCTATTATATTCTTCATCTGCTAGTGTTAAGCGTTTTAGGTGAGTAAAAATGCAGGTTGTTCAGCAATTATAATTACAAACCTATATATATTACGAAATTTAAAAATACAATTATAAATAATTAAACAGTTTTTGACAAGTTACAGTCTTATCATAAACTAGCTGTGTGGTTTCCTCCGCGTAGTGACAAAAAACGGCGATGGTGATAATAATGAAAAGTAGCCAATGTTTCTAGGTTAACAGCTATCTCTGTAGACCAAATTTTATAATGAGCGCTTTAACCGTTTAGTCATGACAAAGTAAAAAATATAAATTTTTATTATATAAAATATAATAAAAAAATAAATAATATTAAATATATATATATATATATATATATATATATATATATATATATATATATATATATATATATATATATATATACAGAGATTTAGGATACGTATATATATAATATACGTATCCTAAATCTCTGCATAATGATTTGGGTAATATGTAGGAACACCTTAGTATGAAATCATTACAGTTGAAGAAAAATGAAATATATTGTATTAAAAGTATAAACTGCCATTGTCAGTGTCATCCTGTAACCTGCTGTCACTCTGAGATCAAAGATCAAATTCCGAATTACGTCAACAATCGTTTTATACTTAGGATTGAGGAAAGGTTGTGTGCGCAACATTTATTTATGAGATGTTCTTTGAAACACCGGTCGTTATAAATCAGAGTTACCAGTTATAAATAAGCCATCTACAAAAATGGAGGCATGTTCAGTGCTTTTATTTATGGCTGTATGTTTAAAATAATATGCTCTTTCTTCACGTCAAGATTTATTTTGCGTACATATTTCAATTATTTCAATACCAGCTTCCATACATTTTTTGACCTCTTCTTTATAACATTTGTAAATATAATGTAGATAACGCTACACCTCACGATTTCACCTGCGTAAAAATAAAAAGCAGGAATAATACTGATGAATAGCACCTAATGTTCGTCTTTAGATACACAGCTATCTCTGTACCAAATTTTTTAACAATCGGTTTGATATTGTAAAGTTTATTATTAGACAGAGACAGACTTTCGGTTTTATAATAGATTTTATTAAATGATAGATAATAAAGATAGTTAAGTATCGTAGTATATTTATAAATATGCTAAGGATTACTAACATTTTTTTTGAGTCCAAGTCTCCAACTATAGTTTCAACCGCATACAGCGATCTTTATAAAAAGGAGCAGCGCAGACGTGACTCCCGAAAAACATCTCGCTGTCCTTCTAGAGTGACATCTGAGCTGCTCCTGTGTGCTCATGTGTGACAAATAAGTTAGTTTCCATAATAAAATTATTACGTTTGTTTTAGCTCTGCAGATTGTTGATTCGCAGCAAAGTGCGCAACTGGATTCATCAAACCAAAATTCAAGTAAACAAAATAATGTCTTATTGTGTATTGTAAAAAAATAAAAAAATAGAACCAGTACAGGAGGTTCTCAAGTAATGTTTTTTAATGTATGTTCAAATGAGCTATGCTCAGGGCCTATCTGCAAGATGGAATCTGAAAAGAAAGATAACCGTAGACATACGAAAGCCATCAATTTAGCAGAAAGATTAGCAAGTGGCAGTGGGCAAGAACCTGATAGGTAATGGGGTCGAAATGTTCTCAAGTGGAGACCATAAAACCGACATACGCGACGTAAAAAGACCAGCCACAGACGACCTCATAGAGATTAAAAAGGAAGTTTATTTTTGGAAATATGGGGGACCATATTTCCAAAAATAAGCCTCCCGGCTTATGTGCACCAGTGGACTTCTTGTGCCTGAGATGATTGTGATGTGTATAAGTGTTATTCAAAATTAAATGTTCAAATCAATTCCAATATTATATTTTTCGAGATTCATTCTGAATATAGTTGTCACGAATTTTCGCTCAGTAGTATTGCAATGCACGTAACTTTTTTTTTTTATCTGCCCTGTTTGTACAAACTGTCCCACTGCTGGGAACGGGCCATCTTCTCATTGTGAGAAGGGTTAGGTAATAGTCTGCCACGCTGGCCAAGTGCGGGTTAGCAGACTTCACACATCTTCAAGATCATTGAGAACTCTCAGACATGTAGGTTTCCTCACGATGTTTTCCTTCACCGTTTGAAGTTAGCGGCAATCTACACGTAACTTAGTCCATGTATAATCTCCCCAAGAGTATATACGTGTACCTACTGTTTTTATTGCTAATATAATATATATGTAAGTCATCATCATCCTCGTCATGTCACCCACAACAAGTTCACTGCTTAACATAAGCCTCCCTCCCCCATGGATTTCCAAAAAGAAACCTAATCGAAGCCGCTTGCATCCAGCGTCTTCCTGCCTCTTGTATGAGGTCATCTGTCCATTTTTTGGCTGGTCTTCCTACGCTGCTCTTGTCTGTGCGTAGTTTCCACTCGAGAACAGTATGTAAACATTAAATACATCTCCACATTTTTTTACATGAATTTTAAGGTTAAATATTTTTTTATATGAAATTATATTTGCGAAAATTCAGTTGTCAGTAAAGAAGTACTTGATTTAAAAATTGGTATCTATCTTAGAACACACAAATAAGTAACTAAACAAACTAATTCAGTTACAAATTAAGTTTCATTCACAGATTAATATGTGATTTCAGGAAAATCTAATAAAAATATGCTTCAAACTCTGAACCAAGGTTTTGCTTCCAGTATAGCTGAAATCGCAGTATCAGAGCAAGGAGGTAAGTCATTATGGGCGTTGGCAGACTACAATCTGTTATATTCACAATAATTCTGATTAAATTTGGAATCTATATCTTCATCTCTGTCATTTTCATTCAGAATGGAAGATTCAAAATTCCGATTCCAAATCGAATTTGAATTCGACATGATGCCAATTCCGGACACAGCTTGAGTCAGTTCAATAACGTGTTAATTTTACGCCATTTAGTTAAAAAAAATATGTACGCACTAAAATCACTGCCCATGAAAATGAGATATACTTATTTAGCAAATACGTGTGTTAATTATATGTGTAAGAAGGGTCTTCATTGGTTGTCATTTGTCTTTTCCATCAGATACAAGGACGGATTGACATAGTTACTTTCACTTTATAATATTAGGATACTAAGAATGTAACCTACCAATTAAATGAATGAACCTATCAATTAAAATATAAAAGGAATTGAAAAAAATGAGTTCAATAATTTAAATATTTACACAAATATTATTAAATAAACGATAACTATAATTTTATATAGTGCCCAAAAACAAGACGAGTGAGAGGGTAGGTATTAGTAGCCTATATTATTAGGGTGCTCCCTTACTGACTATTCTCCTATAACGTAACATATCCGATTCGATTTTGAGCATTTATTTATCAGCCCTGTTTTAAAACTGTCCTACTGCTGGGCGCAGCCATCTTCTCATTATGAGAAGGGTAAGGCCATAGGCCACCACGCTGGCCAAGTGCGGGTTGGCAGACTTCGCACATCTTCAAGATCATTGAGAACTCTCAGACATGTAGGTTTCCTCACGATGTTTACCTTCACCGTTTTGAAATTGGCGGCAACACATAATACGCACATAACTCCGAAAAGACAGAGGTGCGTGCCGCGAGATTGGAACCCAGGACCTGCGGATCGCAAGTCAGATGGTCTCCCGACTAGGCTGCCGGAAATACAAACCGGGAATACAGCCGCAGGACTAGCAGAAAGTCGGCGAATTACCACCCATTTCTCGTTGAAATGCCAAAAATCCGTACTCAGCGATATCGATCCACATTCCTGTTGCGTACTGCACAAGAATGGAATTCTTTGCCGCCATCTCTGTTTCCTGAGACCTTCGACGACGAGCTCCATTCTCGGCCACACCGTCGCTTAACATCAGGCGAGTTGGTGGTCAGTCGTAGATCTATAATGTATAAAAAAAATACTTGAAACTTTAAGCAATTACTTTAGTTGATTTCACAACGTGCGACGAAGCGGTCGTTCTGTTGAGCTTGACAAAACAAGTACAATATTACAGATCATAATAGGTTGCGCACTATGTTTAGATCTCCTCCCTCACTAATCATCATCATCATCTCAGCCATAAGAAGTCCACTGCTGGACATAGGCCTCCCCCATGGATTTCCAAAAAGACCGATTGGAAGCGGCTTGCATCCAGCGTCTTCCCGCCACTTGTATGAGGTCATCTGTCCATCTCGTGGCTGGTCTTCCTACGCTGCGCTTGCCGGTACGTGGTCTCCACTCGAGAACCTTTCGGCCCCATCGGCCATCAGTTCTGCGTGCTATGTGCCCTGCCCACTGCCACTTCAACTTGCTAATCCGCTGTGCTATATCGGTGACTCCTGTACGTCTACGTATCTCTTCATTTCTGATTCGATCTCGTAGAGAGACTCCGAGCATAGCCCTCTCCATAGCTCGTTGCGCGACCTTGAGCTTCCTTATGAGGCCCATAGTTAGGGACCACGTTTCAGTGCCGTATGTCATCACTGGTAACACACACTGGTTGTAAACTTTCGACTTGAGGGATTGGGGTATATTGGACGAGAAGACGCTTTTAAGTTTCCCGAACGCTGCCCAGCCGAGTTGGATACGACGATTGACCTCCCTCGCAAAGTTGGACTTGCCTAATCGGACCGTTTGTCCTAGGTAGACGTATTCGTCAACAACTTCAAGAGTGGAGTTCCCCACAGATATTTGGGTGGGCACTACTGGGCTATATGGGCTATATGGCACTATATGGGCGTTCGACATATCTTTCGTTTTGTCCATGTTCATTTTGAGGCCCACCCGTTGGGAAACTCTATTGAGGTCTTCGAGCATCGTACTGAGGTCTTCCATCGACTCTGCCATGACTACTATATCGTCGGCAAACCGAAGGTGAGTGATGTACTCGCCGTTAATATTGATGCCAAGCCCTTCCCATTCCAGAAGCTTATAGGCATCTTCCAAACCAGCGGTAAACAGTTTCGGAGAGACAACGTCTCCCTGCCTCACGCCTCTTTTCAATGAAATTGCCTCTGAGTTCTGGTCTTGTACTCGGACTGACATGGTGGCGTTGTTGTACAAACACTTCAGCACTTCGACATACCGATAGTCAATACGGCATCGTTGGAGAGCCTCAAGCACCGCCCAGGTCTCAATCGAATCAAAGGCTTTCTCATAGTCCACAAACGCTAAGCAAAGGGGCAAGTTATACTCTTCGGTCTTCTGTATCACTTGCCGCAGCGTGTGGATGTGGTCTATGGTACTATAGCCTTTCCGGAAACCGGCTTGTTCGGGAGGCTGGAAGTCATCGAACCTGCGTTCAAGACGATTCGTGATGACCCTTGAAAACAGCTTATAGACATGGCTCAGAAGCGAGATGGGTCTGTAGTTCTTCAGCAAAGTGTTGTCTCCTTTTTTGAAGAACAGCGCCACCACGCTTCTGTTCCATGCTTCTGGCGTTGTACCTTCAAGCACGACTGAATTGAAGAGCCTCTGAAGGACTTTCAGTACCGGTGTTCCACCCGCTTTCAGTAGCTCTGATGTAATTCCGTCATCACCCGGTGCCTTGTTGTTCTTTAGCTGTTTCAAGGCCATCCTAATCTCGTACAGGCTGATGTCCGGGATATCTTCGGTATAATGTCGAGTCAGCTTGGCTCTTGGATCTTTGCCCAAACTGCTAACAGGTTTTGCGACCGATGTGTATAACTGTCCATAGAACCTCTCGATCTCCCTCAAGACTTCTGCTTTGGTCGACGCTAGACTGCCATCTTCCATCTTCAGCTTCGTCAACTGGCTCTGCCCAATAGACATGTCTTTTGCGAACACTTTGGAGCCTTTATTCCGCTCTATCGTCTCTTTAATACGATTAGTATTAAAGGTACGGATGTCGTGTCGCATAGACTTTGATATGAGTCTATTGAGCCGCCTATATGATTCGGCGTCACCAGAAGACTGCAGTTTCAATGAGCGTCGTTCAGCCATGAGGTCGAGGGTATGGCTCGAGAGCTTTTGCGGTCTATTTGTACGGTGGGGTTTATAAAACTTCGCGCCCACCGTACGGACAGTTTCCACAAACCTGTTATTGATCTCATCCACTGATGCGCAGCTCTCCAGGCACTCGAAGCGATTTGATAGTTCGAGCTGAAAGCTCTCGGGGTCTTGGATATGAGCGCGAGTAGGTCGGAGTGTAGACTTCATCATACGGGACCTCTCAAGTTTAACATTAATATTCAAAGTGCCTCGTACCATTCGGTGATCACTTCCGGTTTTAACCATGTTGATCACAGAGACATCATTGAATATTTGTTTCTTGGTGGTCAGGACGAAGTCTATCTCATTTCTCGTAGAACCATCGGGACTCAACCAGGTCCATTTCCTATGAGGTGGCTTCTGGAAGAAAGAGTTCATCATGAAGAGTCCCTCTTTCTCCAGGAAGTCGGCCAACCTCTGTCCCCTGGGGTTCCGTTGTCCATGTCCAAATTGCCCCACTTTCAGCTCATTTTCGCATTTCCTGCCCAGCTTCGCATTGAAGTCCCCCATAACAACATTAAAATAGGTCTCAGAAGTGTGTATGGCCCTACTTATGTCCTCATACATCACCTCTACCTCATCATCGGAGTGTGCCGAGGTCGGTGCGTATACCTGGATGACCTTCAGCGAATACCTCTTGGATACTCTGAGTATCAGGTACGCAACCCTGCTCGATACACTGTCGATGGCAAGAATGTTGTTAACAAGGGACTTGTGGACGAGAAACCCGACACCACCTTGGGATTGTTGGTCGCCCTCCCGGTAGTAGAGTAGGTTGCCAGATTTCAGGGTTATCGTGTCCTCCCCCTCTCGTCGGACTTCTGATAACCCCAGGATATCCCAATGTAACCTACCCATTTCTTCTTCCAGCTCAGCTAGCTTCTCGTCTGTCCTCATCGTACGAATGTTGTGTGTTACCAGGGCCAGTCGTCGTTTATGCAGGGGGTGGTAGCCGGATCTCTTCCGGAGATTCTTAGCACCCCTTGCTCCGCCGTGACCGGGACCGCTACCATAGCCCGGAATAGCGGAGCTGCCGGGGACTGGGGGCCTGGTATTTTTGTCGTCTGTCATAGGGGGTTTTTGCCAGTACTCGCCACGCTTGGCAGGCGGGTTGGCGAGCGCAGTAGTTGGCGTTTTTACTCAGAATGTGCTGCTGCCCACTTCTGGTAATATTTCCCTTAGCCGGTTCTTACGGCACCCACGGGAAGAGAGGGGGAGGTACTATTCTAAGCCGGTACCCCACGGCACACCTCCCTCACTAATGTAATGCTCGAATCTATAACTTTATATTTACATACAGGCGAATGGTCCCGGTGAGACGGCATCTAACATAAATATTTCACCTAGTATTTCAGGAGCCATATAACTGAACGCCAGTTTAGAAACGTACTTAGTGAAGTGTAATTTGATTCATCACTCTTTTGTCTTATACAAGGGAAAGTAGTACATTGTCAATTTGTCTCTGTTTGTTTATTCTCCGACTTTCACAAGTAAATGGCAGGACCGATTGTTATTAAATTTGGAGGTCTTAGATATAGGATTTACTAGAATTACTACTTCTACTTTTACTACTTTTTCTACCAAATTTGCTGATGATGATGAAAAGTAGCTACCTAGTAGAGCTAATTTTCAATATCATCAGTAATTTTATCACGTTTCATGTGTAGCCACTATTAATATTTATATATTTGTTTTAGGTGCGCCACTGTCGGTTAAATCGGAAGCAGGTAAATAAAAAAAATGTGTACC
Source organism: Lycia hirtaria (assembly GCA_947563715.1). NCBI lineage: Eukaryota > Metazoa > Arthropoda > Insecta > Lepidoptera > Geometridae > Lycia > Lycia hirtaria. The sequence continues at coordinate 39,354,471 of OX387377.1, read as the reverse complement.
GTACCTACCCTATAATCCAAAACAAAATTACCAAATCGGTCCAGCCGGTTTTTAACCGACTTCTAAAAAGAAGAAGGTTCTCAATTCGACTGTATGTTTTTTTTGTAGGTATGTTTGTTCAGCGAAAATTTCGCCATTTATGAATTGTTTTTGATAATTCCTTTATGTTTGATAGGTAATCAGAAGTCCGACGAGAGGGTGAGGACACGATAAACCTGAAATCCGGTAACCTACTATACTACCGGGAGGGCGAACAACAGTCCCATGGTGGTGTCGGGTTTCTCGTCCACAAGTCCCTTGTTAACAACATTCTTGCCATAGACAGTGTATCGAGCAGGGTTGCGTACCTGATACTCAGAGTATCCAAGAGATATTCGTTGAAGGTCATCCAGGTATACGCACCGACCTCGGCACACTCGGATGATGAGGTGGACGTGATGTATGAGGACATTAGTAGGGCCATACACACTTCTGAGTCTTGTTTTAATGTTATTATGGGGGACTTCAATGCGAAGCTGGGCAGGAAATGCGAAAGTGAGTTGAGAGTGGGTCAATTTGGATATGGCCAACGGAACCCCAGGGGACAGAGGTTGGCCGACTTTCTGGAGAAAGAGGGACTCTTCATGATGAACTCTTTTTTCCAGAAGCCACCTCATAGGAAATGGACCTGGTTGAGTCCCGATGGTTCTACGAGAAATGAGATAGACTTCATCCTGACCACCAAGAAACAAATATTCAATGATGTCTCTGTGATCAACATGGTTAAAACCGGAAGTGATGACCGAATGGTACGAGGCACTTTGAATATTAATGTTAAGCTTGAGAGGTCCCGTATGATGAAGTCTACACTCCGACCCACTCGCGCCCATATCCAAAACCCCGAGAGCTTTCAGCTCGAACTATCAAATCGCTTCGAGTGCCTGGAGAGCTACGCATCGGTGGATGAGATCAATAACAGGTTTGTGGAAACTGTCCGTACGGTGGGCGCGAAGTTTTATAAGCCCCACCGTACAAATAGACCGCAAAAGCTCTCGAGCCATACCCTCGACCTTATGGCTGAACGACGCTCATTGCAACTGCAGTCTTCCGGTGACGCCGAGTCATATAGGCGGCTCAATAGACTCATATCAAAGTCTATGCGACACGACATCCGTACCTTTAATACTAATCGTATTAAAGAGACGATAGAGCGGAATAAAGGCTCCAAAGTGTTCGCAAAAGACATGTCTATTGGGCAGAAGCTGAAGATGGAAGATGGCAGTCTAGCGTCGACTAAAGCAGAAGTCTTGAGGGAAATCGAGAGGTTCTATGGACAGTTATACACATCGGTCGCAAAACCTGTTAGCAGTTTGGGCAAAGATCCAAGAGCCAAACTGACTCGACATTATACCGAAGATATCCCGGACATCAGCCTGTACGAGATTAGGATGGCCTTGAAACAGCTCAAGAATAACAAGGCACCGGGCGACGACGGAATTATATCAGAGCTACTGAAAGCGGGTGGAACACCGGTACTGAAAGTCCTTCAGAGGCTCTTCAATTTCGTCGTGCTTGAAGGTACAACGGCAGAAGCATGGAACAGAAGCATGGTGGCGCTGTTCTTCAAAAAAGGAGACAACACTTTGCTGAAGAACTACAGACCCATCTCGCTTCTGAGCCATGTCTATAAGCTGTTTTCAAGAGTCATCACGAATCGTCTTGAACGCAGGTTCGATGACTTCCAGCCTCCCGAACAAGCCGGTTTCCGAAAAGGCTATAGTACCACAGACCACATCCATACGCTGCGGCAAGTGATACAGAAGACCGAAGAGTATAACTTGCCCCTTTGCTTAGCGTTTGTGGACTATGAGAAAGCCTTTGATTCGATCGAGACCTCAGAGGCAATTTCATTGAAAAGAGGCGTGAGGCAGGGAGACGTTGTCTCTCCGAAACTGTTTACCGCCGGTTTGGAAGATGCCTATAAGCTTCTGGAATGGAAAGGGCTCGGCATTAATATTAACGGCGAGTACATCACTCACCTTCGGTTTGCCGACGATATAGTAGTCATGGCAAAGTCGATGGAAGAGCTTAGTACGATGCTCGAAGACCTCAATAGAGTTTCCCAACGGGTGGGCCTCAAAATGAACATGGACAAAACGAAGGTTATGTCGAACGCCCATGTAGTGCCCACCCCAATATCTGTGGGGAACTTCACTCTTGAAGTTGTTGACGAATACGTCTATCTAGGACAGACGGTCCGATTAGGCAGGTCCAACTTTACGAGGGAGGTCAATCGTTGTATCCAACTCGGCTGGGCAGCGTTCGGGAAACTTAAAAGCGTCTTCTCGTCCAATATTCCCCAGTCCCTCAAGTCGAAAGTTTACAACCAGTGGCAGTGGGCAGGGCACATAGCACGTAGAACTGATGACCGATGAGGCCGAAAGATTCTCGAGTGGAGACCACGTACCGGCAAGCGCAGCGTAGGAAGACCAGCCACGAGATGGACAGACGACCTCATACAAGTGGCGGGAAGACGCTGGATGCAAGCCGCTTCCAATCGGTCTTTTTGGAAATCCATGGGGGAGGCCTATGTCCAACAGTGGACTTCTTATGGCTGAGATGATAATGATGATGATGATAGGTAATATCTTAGAGGTGATCCCATATAAATTTTATCAAAATCGGTTCAGTACTTTGGTTTTTAAACCAAAATTACAAAAAAAATGTCATCCGAGCAAACTAATTTCGTATTTTGAAGTCAGTTTTTAGGGTTCCGTACCTCAATAGGAAAAAAAACGGAACCCTTATAGGATCACTTTGTTGTCCGTCTGTCCGTCCAACCGGGTGTCAAGCAAGACCTTTATCTCGGGAACACGTGAAGGTATCGTGTTGAAATTAAAACCATTTACGCAGATCCATAGTCTCTTGCTGCAGAAAGAAAAGTAAAACTTCTCAGTTTTCGTAAAAAAAAAAGTTACAGCCGAATATGTCGTAAAAAATGAACATTTCGACGATCACAAGGGAACTAAAACCTATGGGTTACTTCCCGCTGACCTACAACTTTGAAATTTGGCAAGAAGCATTGTGTTATAGTACACATATAGGAAAAAATCTGAAGACGGGACATTTTTAATTTAATCACAAAAAAATAGTATCTTTATGCATGGAATGAGGGTCAAAATTTTAAAGTGAATTATTTTATTTATTTTATTTTATTACTTTTGGGGAAATTAAGAGCCAGGTTTTACATTGTAGTTATTAAGTATAAACAAAAGAAGGTCAATTACAAATTTCCACGAATATTCTACAAGATTAAAAATGTGTTGACGTTAAATAACGTGATTAAGTAAATTTTAAATGTTAAAAAATGCGTTACTCAGCTTCCTCTTGCACTGCACGACGGACAGGTTAACCGTATCATGTGGGGTATTTTATGAAAGAAATTCTATAGCATAAGCTAAAACAGGTTTTTAAATATTTTTACGATGTATATTTTTCGGTTTATGAAGGAAAATATAAAAAAAAAATGATTTTCCCCTTTTATCTACTAGTTTGTACGGAACCCTCGGTGGGCGAGTCAGACTCGCACTTGTCCGGTTATTTAAGACATATTCGACAGTACCTTTTTTTTTTACGAAAACAAAAACAATATGTTTCTTTCTGCAGCAAGAGACTATAGATCTGCGTATATGGTTTTAATTTCAACACGATACCTTTACGCGTTCCCGAGATACAGGTCTTAGCACCCGGACGGACGGACAGATGGGCAGACGAGCAACAAAGTGATCCTATAAGGATTCTGTTTTCCTTTTGAGGTTAAAAACAGAAGAAACGATATAAGTGTCATGAATTATTTCATTGATGGCGCGTTGATGTTACAAGTAGTATTACAATATTACATATCATTATAGGTTGCGCACTGTATCTGGATCTCCTCCCTCACTAATGTAATGCTCGAATCTATAACTTTATATTTACATACAGGCAAATGGTCCCGGTGAGACGGCATCTAACCTAAATAATATTTTACCTAGTATTTCAGTAGCCATATAACTGAACGCCAGTTTAGAAACGTACTTAGTGAAGTGTAATTTGATTCATCACTCTCCTGTCTTATAAAAGGGAAAATAGTGCATTGTCACTTTGTCTGTTTGTTTGTTACCCGAGTTTCACGAGTAAACGGCACTTAGGCTACGTTTCATCATCATCAGCAATTTTATCACGTTTCGTGTGTTGCCACTATTAATATTATTATATTTGCTTTAGGAGCGTCGCAACTAAGAGCACAGATGGAGTTATCGAATACAGGTGAATGAAAAAAAAAAGTGTACCGTACCTATAATCTAAAACAAAATTTACAAATCGGTCCAGCCGGTTTTTAACCGACTTCCAAAAAGAAGAAAGGCCTCAGTTCGACTGTATGTTTGTTCAGCGATTACTCCGCAAATTATGAAATGTTTTTGATAATTATTTTATGTATAATATGTAATATCTGACGTGGCCACATATCTGGGGGCACGGTAGTGGCCCCGGGCAAACATATTATTGCTTTGTATCAGATCTGAGCAAATATGTAAAATTTCAAAGTCGTAAATTTACAGAAAATTGTTCATATTTACCTTGTTTGAATCTCCCATTTTTGAGAAGCCGGTAAAAAATTATTTGAAATTAAAATTATACGATACTACGTTGTTAAAATTAATAGACTCTGAAGAGAAGTACATAATCTTCGTAGATGTTTTACTAAAACTCCTCATCAAAGTTAATCCCGTACCGGACATGTCTAAAACGTTTCAACGTCCTTTCTCTCAATAATATCCGCTGGAATCCACAAAAATCCCCGCGGCTTCCTTTCCACATACAATAAAATAGCGATTCATGTTAATACTGGATCTATGTGGAATTTTCCGCCATAGCGTAAGAAAACTAAGTTAAAATATTGTTTCGGTGTCTTTGAGAAGTTATCCCTCAATATGCCGCTTTTCCTGTATGCTTCCAGTGGTATAATAGATAATATTTTTCTATCCATTGTATTGATAAAATCTAACCAATAACTAAAGGCATTATCCTGAGTGAGTGAGTTCTCGAGTGGAGACCACGCACTGACAAGTGCAGCGTAGGTAGACCATACACAAGGTGGAGATGACCTTACACAAGTGGAAGGAAGACGCTGGATGCAAGGCGTTTCCAGCCGGTTTTTTTTAAATCCATAGATGGATGCCTATGTCCAGCAATGGACTGCTTATGGCCAATATGATGATTATGTACATGAATTTTGGAAGGTGACTTACCTATAGTCAAACGCTTAAAGGAGGTTACAAGCGACCAGAATGCTGGCTGGCTCATACTTTGCTCAGAAAGTTAGCATTGCCATTTAAGGCGAGGCTTGTCCAGAAATTTAGGTATTTTACGCTATCTCAGTTTACGGCATAGTTACGCGTTTTATGAGAGCGCGAAGTCCGCACAAAACGTGGCGTACGTTTAGTGCGATACCGATCCGCCGCGCGCCGTACCGCGCGCCACATCGTCTGAGCCACATCTTCATTACATTGTAGTGGCAAGTAAGTTGTGATATACTGATATCAATCTATAAGCTTATTTCTTGAAAATCTATGAAATAATAATTTACTACTCGTACTCGTTTATTTTTCCGGGATAAAAGCCTAAGTATGTCATACTAAGTGGGTATATCTATCTCCATTCAACAACCAACTCACTAACTCACATAAAACACTAAATTATCACATTTATAAAATAATAGCTATGCTCCTGCGGTGTAACCTGCGTAGTGATGAAAAACGATGATGATTATGATAAAATATAGCCTTTGTCCTTCTCCAGGTCTTGAAGAATCTCCTGTCCAAATTTCATAAATATTGGTTAGAATTACATATTACAGGTCAAATATATCACGTAAATATCTTTGACAATAATGTAAAGGTCTATACAGGATGTTAGGTAATAAACACAAGCAGACACAACAAGGTTAATTTTATAATTATATTGCAATACCATTAGTTAACTGACTTCCAAAAAGAAGGAGGTTTTCAATTTGACTATGTTTTTTGTATGTTTGTTCACCGATTACTCCACCAATTGTGAATCGATTTTGAAGATTATTTTTTCTTTGGTAAGTGATTTCAGAAGTAGTCCCATATAAATTTTATCAATATCGGTCTAGTACTTTGGATTTTTATAACAAAATAACTTACAATTATTGTAGGTTTTAAAAAGATCCTGAGAGAGTTTACTACAAATAATATAAATAATAAGTTGTCTATTTTGTTTGTTTATTGATTAACAGATTTGCAGATTTACATATTTACATATTTACAGAGTTACAAATTTAGAATCCGGAGTGTAACGAGGGATTCAATCTCGCCCAAGACAAAAACACCTTTATCCCCGAAGTGCATACTCTACTTTTTACACCTAATGCGTGATTATAGAAAGAAATGGGTTTGAATCTACATTATTTAACAAAACAGAGCGCTTTGTTGTTATTTTTAACGTACAGCCTTGAAAAATTTCAGCATACGCTACCTGAACGGATTTTCTTTGATTCACATTATTATACCTACATTATGTAACAGAACGTCGCAATCGCAATTAAAATAGAGTTTTTCTAAGAAAACGCGCTCCATCGTAGACCGTAAACGTCGTTCAAAACTAGCGGGATCGGTGGTCAAGCTAAAGTTTCCCATAATAAAAATATAAAAAACAACCGTAGTACAATATCAAAAAATTAACAGATCTTTCAGTTGTAGCATATTTCATCTTCTTTGGTTGCAGTATTCGTGCCTGTTTTATTTCTTTTTTATGTTCTATTCTCACAACTATATCACAGCTCACATGTCGATGTTATTACTCTCACATGGTGGAGTACGGGACAGATTATGCGAGTTTTCATTGACGGTCGTTCTGTAATATCAAAGTAAACGTTGTAGCAACCACACATTTTATCATTACAACGAGGCTAATGCACATAAGATATATTTTAATTATACAAACAGGTGCATTATAATTTATTTTACTTTTTTGCGTGAGGTTTTCACATAAATTGCTGGTCTACCTACCAATTCATACAAATTTGCAGTTACAAAAATATATGTGCATAAACCTCATTTTTTGTAAAATAAATAAGGTTGTAGTGCTCACTCAATCCTAGAAGTATTCAAATCAACTGGCTCTAATGTTATCAAAGACTCGTTGATTACTTCAAGATGCTTCTTTGATCTGCAATATACAAGAATAATGCTAACAAGGTCGATCACTGATAAATGCACCTAACTAACTTAACCTAACCTAACACCCTGTATTTGTGGTGGAAATATAAATGTTATGAAACTACCTATCTAAAATATTTTATACTCAAATACGTAATATATGTATACGTAAAATCGCTGTAAAAAGTTGAAGTGTGTATTTTTTATTCCAGTAAAATTACTTATTTCTTATTTATCACGAAAAAGTTCTAGGTTATGAAAAAACATTTTATTTTATTTTTGCAAGAGTACAAAAAATGCGTTACAAAAAATATAATATAGCATATGATATTCAGGGAGTAAAGACGAATCTAACGACACCTAGCACATCAAAATCGGTCTAACTGTTTAGGCTGTAGGAGGTAATCTAAAAATATGCATAGTACATACATAGATATACACCCTTACATACATAAATACAAACATACATATACTCGATAAACAACCCTCCTTACGCAATCGGGTAAAAATTACCTACCTACGCGCGGCGCGGGCGGCGCGCGACAGACGGCGGTATACCTATATAGGTACTCTGTCTGTGACGCGTTCAAAGATGCCGCGCCATATGCCGCCTGCCGCGACCGCGGTGTATTTTTACCGGACTGTGCAAAAAGGTGGGTTATGTTTTTGAAATGTATGAATCATATAAGATTATAAAAGCGAAATTGTCTGTCGTCTGTCTCTCTGTCTGTTTGTTACCTAAACGGCTAAACGGCTGAACCAATAATTATGAAATTTGGAACAGAAATTCTTTAGGACCTGGAGAAAGACAGAATATATATATATTGACTGGCCTTGTGGCTCAGTTGGTAGTATGTCTACCTGCTAAGCTGTAGGTCGTGGGTTCGATCCCCACCCAGAGCAAACATATGTGTGATGAGCATGGGTGTTTGTCCTGTGTCTTTTTCTATGTATCATATGTATATATTTACAATAAAAGTATATATGTATTCTATCAGCAATCTAGTTCCATAGTACAAGCTTTGCTTAGTTTGGGCTAGATGGTGTTGTGTGAAATGTCCCCAAATATTTATTTATTTATTTATATATATATATTATTATCACCATTTTTCATCACTACGCGGGTGAAACCGCGGGATGCAGCTAGCATGTGTATGTATGTTTATGTATACATTTATTTTTTATGAGCCCTGTTTGTACAAACTGTCCCACTGCTGGGCGCGGGCCATCTTCTCATTATAAGAAGGGTAAGGCCATAATCTACCACGCTGGCCAAATGCGGGTTGGCAGACTTCACACATCTATCATAACTGTAATATTTGAACATCAGGTAAGAGTAAGTACATTTTCTTTATACGAGTATGAATAGAACTCATAGGTTTATGAACTGCGAGTGCGAGTGATCTATATAAATACTTACATGTATATTTCTAGGAAATAATAACTTGCAACTGGGTATTTACCTTTTTCGGGATCGCATCATTTCTATATGAGCCAAAATTTTACGCTTACGCGTTCGCTTATTTTTTGGTTTCTTTGTTCTATGATTTCCCATAGTAATTTGTTTTATTTGGCGCGCGATGCAATCCGACACAGTACCGTCGCTGACAGTGGTCACCGACAGACTGGCGCGGGTGAACAGCTGAAGCAAGGCGGCGGGACGGTTGCTCGCGAGCAAACTTATTGTAAAATAAATTACTATAAAATAATGCACTAAACGTATCAAAAATGTAATTCTAGAGAACACTAAAAAAATGTAATAGCTACTTAACATGGTAAATTTGGTTTTGATGGCTTTAAACACTTTAGAGATAAATGGGAAAAATAAATAAAATGGCATATTTTTCAAAAAATAAAGCTATCGAGGTTTTTTTCAGCAATCGTGTTTTTGTTTCTAGCGAAACCTAGCCAACAGATCGAAATTTTACATACAAAAAATTTGAGCTTGAACTAATAATACAAGTATTTTTTGTAAATTTTCAAAAAGCTTTGTTTTACTGCTTTTGCGGACTAGCCGGGCCTTAACGTGGCATTGCTGCCAGCATTTAGGCCACTTTTTCCATCTCCAGTGGACTTTTAGAATAATAACTTAAGTATTCCAAAAGACCATTGGTGTATATTTATTAACTTTTTGTATATATTCGTTGTCGAATATATACAAAAAGTTGTTTTGTCGTTGTTATATTAAAAATAAGATGTACTTATTAATTAAAAATTAATTTACCTAAAAGATTAAAATGAATTGTTAGAATATGTTTTAGTTTTTTGTTCAGTGCTTATGTAGTTTAGGCATCCACTAAGAAATTATTGTTATATTGTTATATCTTATCTCGTCTAGTATACTGTGATTGTTTCTCTGATGGATAAAATCTGAATGTCATATATTGCATGTAAATCGGTTTCTTCTGGGTACCAAGATCTCTTTCCATCTTAGACCACAACGTCGCTTACCATCAGGTGTGCTAGTTTTTAAACGCAAGTTTATCTTTAATTTAAAAAAAATATTCTGCGAACTGCTTTGACAAATGCAGTGCCATTTTTTTTTTGCAAAAGTGTATTGAATAATTTTACTATGGTACAATATGTTCGCTATAAGTTAGTAATTGTCAGCAATATATAAAAAAAAATCATATGTGGCGTACTCGAATTTTTCAACTGCCCTGTTGGCCTTAGGATGACAGAAATCCGACGGGCGCCATAAGTCGAGTGGCCACTGAACTGATAGGTAATGGGGTCGAAATGTTCTCAAGTGGAGACCATAAAACCGATATATGCAACGTGTAAAGACCAGCCACTAGATGCACAGACGACCTCATAGAGGTTAAAGTGGCAGTTTATTTTTGGAAATATAGTCCCCCATATTTCCAAAAATAAGCCTCCCGGCTTATGTGCACCAGTGGACTTCTTGTGCCTGAGATGATTGTGATGTGTATAAGTGTTATTCAAAATTAAATGTTCAAATCAATTCCAATATTATATTTTTCGAGAATCATTCTAAATATAGTTGTCACGAATTTTCGCTCAGTAGTATTGCAATGCACGTAACTTAGTCCATGTATAATCTTCCCAAGAGTATATACGTGTACCTACTGTTTTTATTGCTAATATAATATAAATGTAAGTCATACTCGTCATGTCACCCACAACAAGTTCACTGCTTAACATAAGCCTCCCTCCCCCATGGATTTCCAAAAAGAAACCTAATCGAAGCCGCTTGCATCCAGCGCCTTCCTGCCTCTTGTATGAGGTCATCTGTCCATCTTTTGGCTGGTCTTCCTACGCTGCCCTTGTCTTTGCGTAGTTTCCACTCGACAACTGTATGTAAGTACATTAAATACATCTCCACATTTTTTTTAATGAATTTTAAGGTAAAATTTTTTTTTATTTGAAATTATATTTGCGAAAATTCAGTTGTCAGTAAAGAAGTACTTGATTTAAAAATTGGTATCTATCTTATAACACACAAATAAGTAACTAAAAAAACTAATTCAGTTACAAATAAAGTTGCATTCACAGATTAATATGTGATTTCAGGAAAATCGAATGAAAATATGCTTCAAGCTCTGAACCAAGCTTTTGCTTCCAGTATGGCTGAAATCGCAGTTTCAGAGACAGGAGGTAAGTCTTTATGGGCGTTGGCAGAGCACAATCTGTTATATTCACAATAATTATGATTTAATTCGGAATCTATATCTTCATCTCTGTCATTTTCATTCAGAATGGAAGATTAAAAATTCTGATTCCAAATCGAATTTGATGCCAATTCCGGACACAGCTTGAGTCAGTTCAATAACGTGTTAATTTTACGCCATTTAGTTAGAAAAAATCTGTACGCACTAAAAACACTGCCCATGAAAATGAGATATACTTATTTAGCAAATACGTGTGTTAATTATATGTGTAAGAAGGGTCTTCATTGGTTGTCATTTGTCTTTTTCATCAGATACAAGGACGGATTGACATAGTTACTTTCACTTTATAATATTAGGATAATAAGAATGTACCTATCAATTAAAATAAAGTTCAATTTATAGAGTTCAATAATTTAAATATTTACACAAATATTATTAAATAAACGATAACTATAATTTTATATAATGCCCAAAACCAAGACGAGTGAGAGGGTAGGTATTAGTAGCCTATATTATTAGGGTGCTCCCTTACTGACTATTCTCCTATAACGTAACATATCCGATTCGATTTTGAGCATTTTTTTATCAGCCCTGTTTTAAAACTGTCCCACTGCTGGGCGCAGCTATCTTCTCACTATGAGAAGGGTAAGGCCATATTCCACCACGCTGGCCAAGTGCGGGTTGGCAGACTTCGCACATCTTCAAGATCATTGAGAACTCTCAGACATGTAGGTTTCCTCACGATGTTTTCCTTCACCGTTTTGAAGTTGGCGGCAACACATAATACGCACATAACTCCGAAAAGACAGAGGTGCGTGCCGCGGGATTGGAACCCAGGACCTGCGGATCACAAGTCAGACGGTCTCCCGACTAGGCTGCCGGAAATACAAACCGGGAATACAGCCGCAGGACTTGCAGAAAGTCGGCGAATTACCACCCATTTCTCGTTGAAATGTCAAAAATCCGTACTCAGCGATATCGATCCACATTCCTGTTGCGTACTGCACAAGAATGGAATCTCTGTTTCCTGAAACCTTCAATCTTGGAATTTTCCATGCTAGAGTGAATAGATATCTTCTAGATCGACGAGCTCCATCCTCAGCCACACCGTCGCTTAACATCAGGCGAGTTGGTGGTCAATCGTAGATCTATAATGTATAAAAAAAAAACTTGAAACTTTGAGCAATTACTTTAGTTGATTTCACAACGTGCGACGAAGCGGTCGTTGTGTTGAGCTTGACAAAACAAGTAGTAGTGTTAAAATATTACAGATCATAATAGGTTGTGCACTATGTTTAGATCTCCTCACTAATGTAATGCTCGAATCTATAACTTTATATTTACATACAGGCGAATGGTCCCGGTGAGACGGCATCTAACATAAATATTTCACCTAGTATTTCAGGAGCCATATAACTGAACGCCAGTTTAGAAACGTACTTAGTGAAGTGTAATTTGATTCATCACTCTTTTGTCTTATACAAGGGAAAGTAGTACATTGTCAATTTGTCTCTGTTTGTTTGTTGACTTTCACAATTAAATGGCAGGACCGATTGTTATTAAATTTGGAGGTCTTAGATATAGGATTTACTAGAATAACTACTTCTACTCTTACTACTTTTTCTACTAAATTTGCTGATGATGATGAAAAGTAGCTACCTAGTAGAGCTAATTTTCATCATCATCAGTAATTTTATCACGTTTCATGTGTAGCCACTATTAATATTTATATATTTGTTTTAGGTGCGCCACTGTCGGTTAAATCGGAAGCAGGTAAATAAAAAAAAATGTGTACCGTACCTACCTATAATCCAAAACAAAATTGCCAAATCGGTCCAGCCGGTTTTTAACCGACTTCTAAAAAGAAGAAGGTTCTCAATACGACTGTATGTTTTTTTTGTAGGTATGTTTGTTCAGCGATTATTTCGCCAATTAGGAATTGTTTTTGATAATTCCTTTATATTTGATAGGTAATATCTCAGAGGTGATCCCATATAAATTTTATCAAAATCGGTTCAGTACTTTGGTTTTTAAACCAAAATTACAAAAAAAAATGTCATCCGAGCAAACTAATTGCGTATTTTGAAGTCGGTTTTTAGGGTTCCGTACCTCAAAAGGAAAAAAAACGGAACCCTTATAGGATCACTTTGTTGTCCGTCTGTCCGTCCAACCGGGTGTCAAGCAAGACCTTTATCTCGGGAACACGTGAAGGTATCGTGTTGAAATTAAAACCATTTACGCAGATCTATAGTCTCTTGCTGCAGAAAGAAAAATAAAATTTCTCAGTTTTCGTAAAAAAAAAAGTTACCGCCGAATATGTCGTAAAAAATTAACATTTCGACACTCACAAGGGAACTAAAACCTATGGGTTACTTCCCGTTGACCTAGAACTTTGAAATTTGGCAAGAAGCATTGTGTTATAGTACACATATAGGAAAAAATCTGAAGACTGGACATTTTTAATTTAATCACAAAAAAATAGTATCTTTATGCATGGAATGAGGGTCAAAATTTTAGAGTGAATTATTTTATTTTATTACTTTTGGGGAAATTAACAACTAGGTTTTACATTGTAGTTATTAAGTATAAACAAAAGATGGCCAATTACAAATTTCCACGGATATTCTACAAGATTAAAAATGAGTTGACGTTAAATAACGTGATTAAGTATACAAATTTGAAATGTTAAGAAATGCGTTACTCAGCTTCCTCTTGCACTGCACGACGGACAGGTTAACCGTATCATGTGGGGTATTTTATGAAAGAGCTTCTATAGCATAAGCTAAAACAGGTTTTGAAATATTTTTACGATGTATATTTTTCGGTTTATGAAGGAAAATCTAAAAAAAAATGATTTTCCCCTTTTATCTACTAGTTTGTACGGAACCCTCGGTGGGCGAGTCAGACTCGCACTTGTCCGGTTATTTAAGACATATTCGACAGTACCTTTTTTTTTTTACGAAAACAAAAACAATATGTTTCTTTCTGCAGCAAGAGACTATAGATCTGCGTATATGGTTTTAATTTCAACACGATACCTTTACGCGTTCCCGAGATACAGGTCTTAACACCCGGACGGACGGACAGATGGGCAGACGAACAACAAAGTGATCCTATAAGGGTTCTTTTTCCTTTTGAGGTTAAAAACAGAAGAAACGATATAAGTGTCATGAATTATTTCATTGATGGCGCGTTGATGTTACAAGTAGTATTACAATATTACATATCATTATAGGTTGCGCACTGTATCTGGATCTCCTCCCTCACTAATGTAATGCTCGAATCTATAACTTTATATTTACATACAGGCAAATGGTCCCGGTGAGACGGCATCTAACCTAAATAATATTTTACCTAGTATTTCAGTAGCCATATAACTGAACGCCAGTTTAGAAACGTACTTAGTGAAGTGTAATTTGATTCATCACTCTCCTGTCTTATAAAAGGGAAAATAGTGCATTGTCACTTTGTCTGTTTGTTTGTTACCCGAGTTTCACGAGTAAACGGCACTTAGGCTACTTTTCATCATCATCAGCAATTTTATCACGTTTCGTGTGTTGCCACTATTAAATATTATTATATTTGCTTTAGGAGCGTCGCAACTAAGCGCACAGATGGATTTATCGAATACAGGTGAATGAAAAAAAAATATATATCGTACCTATAATCTAAAACAAAATTTACAAATCGGTCCAGACGGTTTTTAACCGATTTCCAAAAAGAAGAAAGGCCTCAGTTCGACTGTATGTTTGTTCAGCGATTACTCCGCAAATTATGAAATGTTTTTGATAATTATTTTATGTATGATACGTAATATCTCAGAGGTGACCACATATACATTTTATCAAAATCGGTCCAGTACTTTCGTTTTTAAAAGAAAATTATAAAAAAAAACATCCAAACAAACTAATTGCGTATTCTGAAAGTCGTTTTTAGGGTTCCGTACCCAAAGGGACCCTATTACTAAGACTTCGCTGTCTGTCTGTCTGTCTGTCTGTCTGTCTGTCTGTCTGTCTGTCTGTCTGTCTGTCTGTCTGTCTGTCTGTCTCCAGGCTGTATCTCATAAGCCGTGATAGCTAGAAAGCTGAAATTTTCACAAATGATGTATTTCCGTTGCCGCTATAACAACAAATACTAAAAATTTAAAAAAAATAAGTATTTTTTTGCTCAATATTAAAAACGGTAACAGGTAGACGCTTCAAATTTTCACAGAATATTTACTTGTATGTTACCTTTCAAAATAAATAATTAAATAACAATAATGTAAATATTAAAGGGGGCTCCCATAAAACAAACCTAATTTTTAAGCAATTTTTACTCGATCTTAATTAACAGGTAGAAACTTGAATATTTGTAAGTAAATATTTAGAAATATATTAACTATAAAAATAAATACCTAATCTAATACATAAAAACTCACAAAATGAAAATAATCCGTGCATCTAAACGCGGTGTGAGAGCCGCGCCGCGCGGGTAGCGGGGGAGGTAACATCACGGAGCGAGCCATAGCCGCGCGTATTCGCGCGAGCGTCGTCATCCTGCCCGGATGTGTATCGAAAACCTATCTATAAGTTTGCAATTTACTACTTGGAATTTCGTTGATATCTCGTTATTTTATAAACAGAACTAAACTTTGTAGTATTATAGATGATAGTACGGAACCCTTCGTGCGCGAGTCCGACTCGCACTTGGCCGATTATTTAAACTATAATTTTATCAAGCAATACGATTACTACTGTCAACGTGGGTAACTTTGACTCTGTGTCAAACATTGTACGTGGCCTTTTTAGAAGGTTCTCAATTATTTTCTCGAGAGATTAGTAGTCAATACGACTGTAAATTAATTAATCTGTTAATTTCACTACTAATCTGTTGGGGAAAAAATCGAGAACCTTCTAAAAAAGGCTATGTACAATGTTTAATGCAGAGTCAAAGTAACCCACGTTGTCTGTAACGAATACACTTTTTAAACCTATTTTTTGGGATAAAAAGTATGACAAATACTTTTTTAAGTATAATTAATCCTTACTAACTACTTACTTACTTTTGTGTAGTCATGTAAGTATGTAATAATCCTATCCCAAACCCGTTTCGTAATGATTGCGTCTATAATGAATGCCGACAGAAACACTGACAAAAACTTTACAAATGCTGTTTTTGTTTCGGTAGTAGTGCGTTTGCCGATCAAACTTTTCGAAAAATATTTAGTTTACTAACTTTTACGTTATAGCGCATAGAACAAAATTATTATTATTGCATGTATAGGAGATATCCATAATTCGTACTTCGTTAAGTTAATGAGTAAATAAATATTCGCACCTACACCTTGTTACGCAAGCCGCCTTATCCATAATCCATAAAAAATACATAAGTTGACTAGGTA
The DNA here is from genome assembly GCA_947563715.1 of Lycia hirtaria. Lineage (NCBI taxonomy): Eukaryota > Metazoa > Arthropoda > Insecta > Lepidoptera > Geometridae > Lycia > Lycia hirtaria. Next base: position 39,338,251 of record OX387377.1, on the reverse strand, counting down.
AGTATTTTAAAAAAATACAATTTACTTTCACTAAACTGATTCGTCTTAAAACTTTTTACTTATACGAATACAAAATACTCGTACTAATTACGAAGAAAAAAAAATAACGAAGAATCTAAATGGATTAGCTCAGTAAAAACTAAATTAAATTAAATGTAACACCTATTTTTTGATTTCAGTCAATACGAGTATGATAATGAGGTTTTTAGCGCAGGCTATGCTACAAACTGTTGGTACTATAGAAAACATGTTTCGGTAAGTTAATTGTGAGAATAACCATACGGCAGAATATGCCCGAGTCAACAATAATAGGGAATTTGCATGAATTATATTTCATATTATAGTATTAAATTATATACTAAAATGTGAATAAACTAAAAATATTTCAATCGGTCAATAAACTTCCGAGATATGACCATTTAAAAATTTTGAAGAGAGATGCTCTGCCCCTCTCTCGCGAAACAACAGTTTTGTATTGAATTTGTACGGCGAATTTGAAACAAGACGTCACCATTCGCTATCGTGTGCTCTCTGTCTAACATGAAATTAAAATCCTTGTAACTTTATTATTTTTGAAGGTATTTTAATTTTATTTTTGTGGAATGGATCTATTTATGGTTAGATTTTTTATGACCAAATAAAAATAAGTCATGCACATTTCCTATTATAAGTTGACCTAAAGTTTAACTTATAGTTTTGTCATAAAACTTATAATTTTAATAGAACAGCTGTCTTATCGGCTAACTGTCTTCGGCAATGAAATTCATTCTCATTGAACCCAAGTTCATCTTTATGGGCTTCAATAACCATTTTGATTGGTGTTTACCGATGCCCATTGGCTGGTTGTGGTGTGAAAATGGTTATGTCCAGGTTTTTTGTCCAGTGGTCGTTATATTTGAGTATTGGTTACCTAGTATACCTAATGAAACACACATACATTTCCATCATTATGAATCAACCGTTTTCATGTCATGGTTTTCAGTTTACTAAACATGCACTTGGTTTGTTTACCTACAACTAAGAATTAGCTAGGTAGTTAATGTATACATTGAATTTATGTTACAGGTCCTGATATGTATTCTGTTCAAACCGTTAGGTTCATTCTGAATAGAACAGGAGCGGCGCACCAAAATCGTGTATTTATTTATTTAACAATCTTATTATTATATAAAGTAGAATAACCATGCTTATATAATATTTTAAATAAAAATGTATTCGGATTTATTCGTTTTATTTTTATTCGATTTCAATTTTATAAAATATATTATTAATTAACGTCTTATATTACGAAAATCGATTAAAATCTCTATATATATATAAAAATCAATTGCTGTTCGTTTGTATCGCTAAAACTCGAGAACGGCTGGGCCGATTTAGCTGATTTTGGTTTTGAAATGTTTGTCGTAGTCCAGGAAAGGTTTAAATGTTGAGAAAATATCGGGTCCACTCATTGATAGGTGATACGAAGTATGCCAGTAAGGTCATTTAGTAGAAAATAAAAATATTAAACGACTGTGCTTGTCGACGTGTGTGACTGTAGGTTAAACGAACTTACCAAGTGAAGTTTGAATACAATTGTGCAACGAGACTTATTCGGTGCGGTTTATTGTTTACATGTATGTGCGGTCGGGCTTCCACTAATTAAGTAGTATGTTTTAGAGATCCTTACTAATATTTTAAAAGCTAAAGTAAATCTGTCTGTCTATCTGTCTGTTTGTCACCTTTTCACGATCTATCAACTGAACCAATCGATGTAAAATTTGGCACAGAGATTTATTAGGACTTAGAGAAGGACATTGTATATGTCCTGACTGTACCTGGCTGACTGTTTGAACACTAGCAATATTTAAGGACATGTTAGTTAGTGCTCTAATGAAACGTATACAGAAGTAAAATCGAAACAAATTAGCAAAAAAAAATAATGAAAACTTCGGTTAAACTTTTCTCAAGACTCCAGAATTTATGTACACCGCGCAGCCTCGCGCACCGAGCGAGCGCAAGTCACATAACCGGGTCATTGAACTTGTGTTGTTCGATGACGTAGCGCGCGCGATTGCACGACTCTCGACGCGCGTGGTTGAGTGTCCGTAATTTTTGTGTTTGCTAAGGATAATTAGGTCAAATACTAACCACCAATGTTCGATTATTTGGAACAAGAATCGAGTACTGAACACCCTGTATCAATATTGCTAATGTTCAACCAGTCACGTTGTATACTATATTTCATCATCATCATCTTCACCGTCTTTCATTTTCACGCGAGTGAAACTGCGGACGCAGCTAGTATATAATATACCTACCTATATTCTCACAAACTATAGCGGCGTTGGATACAGGTACGAAGGAAGGACCAAAATTACTCTAATTCCGGCGCTAAGGGTCGAAACTATCTAAAATTTCGACAAACGTTTCAATTCATTTTACACAAGTTTGTTGTTTGGGTAGCTTTATTACGAGATGAATTGTTGCTTGTTGGTTTGTTGTTTTCATTGTTTTGAAGGACGTGATGAGGTAAATGACAAGTAGGTATGAATTAATTAATTGGTTAAGAACGTGTCGAGCCACGAATATGGTAGGGTTTAGTGGATATTGTCGTAGTCAAAGAGAAAATCGCTTTTCAAATATTTCTTGAACATTCGTGAAGAACAATGGTTTTAGAGTTGCAACTTTTTGAATGTTTTACATGTTTATGGTTATGCTTTGAAAAGTAGATAATGGATAGAAGGCTGTTGGCGATCATATAGAAACATAGATACCCACATACATACATACACTCAAAAACATAAGCCTCCTTCTTACGCAGTTGGATAAAAATATGAATAATAAAATGATAAATTAGGTTAACCTATTGTTTGAAATAGAGTAAAAAAGACGAATAAATAAATGAATTTGAATCTGAGAAGTATGTAAATGTAAGTCGTCATATTTTCTCTATATATGTATAAATCCTACGTAATATAATTCGTATTCCACTTAAATTAATCTATAAAATTACCTACCATCATAATCCATTCAATTTTGTTTTGCACTTGTTTCAACATTTATATCTTTTATGTAAAGCGAAATGATTCCGTAAATCTAGACCGTGGAAATATTTTTTACAAATGAAATGCTCCTTCCCAAGTTTGTCCCTAACTGGGTTGTGTTTACTTTCAATTTCGCTTAGTAGAGCAGTTTATTTCAAAATTGATGTCAAATACAAGGAGACTGGGATGGTAAAAAGTTACAGAAATGTAGGTAATTGTGTCAAAGATTTTCTTTTCGATTTGTTTGAAAGAGGGAGGGAGTAAACTTTGGTTTTAGGTATATTTTAACCGAAAAAAAGGAGGTTATCAATTCTACCTCTACGTATGTATAATATTGTCAAAACTGCACATTGTTTGTAGGTAAGTATATGTTAGTCTACACCAGCTTGTAAACATGTGTGCCAAATTTCATAAGTGTATGTATGTTTGTATATTTCTATGTCTGTCTACGTATTAAGCGCAATACACACCAAAGCCGCCGACCCGCCGACATATGTCGGCAACTTTTTGTCGGCGGGCTAGTTGGCGACTTCGCTCATTGCAAGTCGGAAAACTTTGTCGGCGGCATGTCGGCGGCATGTCGGCGGCTCGAGATGTGGAAATTATTTGGCAGTTAGTGATTGCCGCGTGTCAAAAGACGTTGTGTCACCGGGCAACTGAGTGCTCGCGTATGCAAGCCGCCGACATGCCGCCAACATGTCGGCGGGGAACACGCGCGGACACGCGCGGGCGCATGTTGCCGACATGATTATTTTCATATAGGCCGCCGGGTTGTGTCGGCGGGCTATGTCGGCGGGCGGGTCGGCGGCTTTGGTGTGTATTGCGCTTTACGCAGAACTAGAAGTCGTATTGCAAAACTACTCACAAAAAACGTACAATCAACAGCATATCTAGTGTAACGAAATCGTAAGACTGACTGCAAAAACTGCTTTTAGCAGTCGCGTATTTTGTTTTTATTTTAACGTAGAAGTATCTAAGTTAAAAGAAAACTTTACTAAAAACTTAGCGCTAACGAAATCCTCGATAATCGTGATACGCTTTCAGCGAAAGTTTCCGACGTGACCCATCGAAAATGCATCGGATGGTAAGAAGGCTCATATGAGCTGACTTTAAAGCAGTTCGGAGCGCTAAGCGAGATGTGCATTTACTCAACGGCTTGCTACATTATGCAGTGATTCTCCAATATGCAAATTTTTCAACGGGTTAACATCTAGCGTCATAGTTTACTCGTTTACCTATGTCAGTTATTACCGTTTATCCGATGATGAAAGCGCTGGATGCAGATTGGAAATCCATGGTGTTGAGGCCTATGTCCAGCAGTGGACTTCTTGTTGCTTAGATAATGATGATGATTACATAAGAACTTCATACATATAAAAAATAATACGATAAGATAAGACTTTTTTCAACATCACCCCATTGTATGGGGTAATTATTGAATAGGTATCTTAAGTCGTTAGTCTCTTTTGTAAAGTCATCAAAACAAACAATACTCGCTAAGTGGATTTCTTTAAATTACAGCATTATTCAACCCTATCATATGCATGTTTCGCCACAGTCTTGGACATTCGTGAAATAAATAAAAAAACATTCCTTCTAGTGTCATTTCGGAAAATTTTCCTAAGGCATTGTTTAGCAGTTCACAGAACACATCTAAGTACCTGTCAAATTTCGTTTATGTAGAGCTGATAGTATCCAAGTAAAATGGCTTTGACATACGGACATACAGACAGACGGACATGGCAAATATATTAGAGTTCCTCGTAGTTACTACGAAACCCTAAAAATCAAGGTCAGAGTCATAAGAGCTGATTAACAAGAGGTTATGATACCATATACATACTTACATATACGCTATTATTACTATTTACACTATTTTCCTTACAGGGTTGGCAGAGCAGAACACGGTCTTTGAGACCGTGTTGACCGTGACGTAGTTTGACGTTACATTTGACCGTGAGTAGAGGATTAGATAAGAGGGAAAGGTTATTAGAAGGTTAGAAGGTATTGGAGATTAAGATGTAATTTGGCCTGCAGTGTCAAAGGGTTAGCCCATCGCTTACATAAATAACAATTTCCCTCAAGTCTCTCAACTGAGTTTTACAGTATGCCCGGGAAGAGAAGCAGCTGATACATCTGTGTTTTCTTTTCTACCAGCCCAGCACTCACGATACAATTATTACCATATACCATTTATTTTTCCCCATGCAAACTTCGGGCATATTCGTAATTAAAAATAAAACCTACAAATAGTAATAGCAGCCATTTTCATAACGATTTGTATTTACATTTTCCGAGAGTTTTCTAAGAATTATGAGCTACCGCTTCACGCTAAGACTTTCAATTTGCGTTTCCGACATATTTCTGTTTCCTCGTTTCTTGAATTAAATGGAAACGCGTATTTTATAACGACGCGGTGGATTTTAATGCGATTATAATTAGATTTGCGATCTGGATTCTCTTTTATTTATCGGAAGAATATTTCATACACAAGTGAATTCCGTACCTACATTATTTTATAATAACATAAATCGTTGCTTATGACTTGTCTCGACAGTACTTGTCTGAAATATTTTACTTTTTAGTTTATTTTTGTGCGGTTGAATTATTTTAGATCAAAATATCTTGTGCCGTACCGTTCTGAAGCAAAATAAAATTATTGTCACATTTTTTTGGTAAATAACAAAACAGCGCTACAACGCTGGATTAATAATTACATCATTTATCTCCGATTATACGATATGATTGATACTTGCAGGGCAGAATTGCGTCAATTGTGTGTTTTCTCGCTAGAAAAACGTCGAAAGCACTTACTTCACTAGTAAGCCACTGAGTGAGGTGCGGCGCTCTCGCTGCAGTTGAATGTAACAAAATAGTCATGAGTGGTGTCAGATCTTGTGCGGCGCTCTCGCTGCAGTTGAATGTAACAAAATAGTCATGAGTGGTGTCAGATCTTGTGTGGCGCTCTCGCTGCAGTTGAATGTAACAAAATAGTCATGAGTGGTGTCAGATCTTGTGCGGCGTTCTCGCTGCAGTTGAATGTAACAAAATAGTCATGAGTGGTGTCAGATCTTGTGCGGCGCTCTCGCTGCAGTTGAATGTAACAAAATAGCCATGAGTGGTGTCAGATCTTGTGCTTACGCACATACAGCTACATACAGCTCAATGATAAAAACACTATTATAACGAAAAAGATGATTAAGCCTCAATCAATCAATCAATATCACTTTATTGACACCACATAAAGTAATAAGACAATGAGTATTACTTAGTTGAGTAATAATTTTATACGTTAAAAAATAATTTAGTAAAAATACATAGTAGATCTATTAACATGTCTAAACATTTAAATTTTATTTAGACAAGATAGCCTTAAATCACTACTCGGCTTTTCAATAGGCTTAGATCCGTCCGTAGTCACCGATATAGCACAGCGGATTAGCAAGTTGAAGTGGCAGTGGGCAGGACACATAGCACGTAGAACTGATGGCCGATGGGGCCGAAAGGTTCTCGAGTGGAGACCATGTACCGGCAAGCGCAGCGTAGGAAGACCAGCCACGAGATGGACAGATGATCTCATACAAGTGGCGGGAAGACGCTGGATGCAAGCCGCTTCCAATCGGTCTTTTTGGAAATCCATGGAGGAGGCCTATGTCCAGCAGTGGACTTCTTATGGCTGAGATGATGATGATGATGATGAGATCCGTCTATGGAGAAAACAATGTCTCGTGAAAGTAAGTAACCAGTCAAAATAAAAAATTAGAAGGATATGCACGTATAAACAATAGTACCTGGGCAACCGAGCTCCATTCGGATTTTGTATAACTGAAAATACGAGCAAACCCGGGTTCACTAAAAATGAAACCTAGCAAGATCGATTTATAGTCCCCTAATCCTACCTACAAACCAGATTTCATTAAAATCGTTGGAGCCGCTTCCGAGATTCATATTATATATAATATGTATACATACACATATATACAAGAAATTCTCGTTTAAAGGTATTAGAATATATCAAGTTTTTTACTGTTTTGAAACTATAGATAACTGACAAAGAAAATGGTAATAACTCAGCGATATAATGTCCCAACGTATTTTAAAGTATAACTGGATAAGTTATGAAAAGTTTCACGGAAGTGGTGGCGGCTGCGACAGACTTTGGCACCTTGCTCGGGGAATTTTCACTATGAATTCGGATTTAAATTATACTTTGAAGTTAGTTTTATATTCACCCAACAGATACTATAGTATATATCACTATTTTGACTTCACAATATTATTTAATAAGAACTAGTCGAATTGTGCAGATAACCAACGGTATTTTGGTGGATCATATTTTCTCATACGTCATTACTAGAAAAAACCGGACAAGTGAGAGTCAGACTCGCCCACTGAGGGTCCCGTACAAACTAGCACTTTTCTGGCAATGCGGCTAGCATGCTGGGTACGCTGCCAACTGGTAGTGGGTGTGAGCATTTCGATTATCTTTAGACCTTTATCGGTCTGGGGTAATCGATATGCTTTTTGTGTAGTAAGTAGCTTAGGTAGTTGAGTCTGTATATTGTTGTATTGTAGTTAATAAAGGCACTTGCCAGTAAAAAAAACTAGTAGATAAAAGGGGGAAATCATATTTTTTTTTATATATTTTCCTTCATAAACCGAAAAATATACATCGTAAAAATATTTAAAAACCTGTTTTAGCTTATGCTAATGAAGCTCTTTCATATGCCACTCCATATGCTATGGTCGTTTTAAAATTTGGACCCTCATTCCTTGCACAAAGACACTATTTTTGTGATTAAATTAAAAATATCCAGTTTTCGGATATTTTCCTATATGTGTACTATATAATAACACAATACTTCTTGCCAAATTTCATAGTTCTAGGTCAACGGGAAGTACCCCATAGGTTTTGATTCCCTTGTGAGTGTCGAAATGTGCGTTTTTACGACAAATTCGGCTGTAACTTTTTTTTTACGAAAACTTAGAAATTTATTATTTCTTTCTGCAGCAAGAGACTATGGATCTGCGTATATGGTTTTAATTTCAACTCGATTCACGCGTTCCTGAGATAAAGGTCTTGAAACCCAGACGGACGGACAACAAAGTGATCCTATATGGGTTCCTTTATTTTCCTTTTGACGTACGGAACCCTAAAAATGTATCATACCATTAAGTATATATGTTAAAAGAAAACCGGTACAAAATATACCTGTTACGCTTGATATGATGTTGAATGCACGTTATTGTGAGAAGGTATACGCATAATTAAAGAAAACAAATTAAATTAAAATCGATTCATTCGTTTGAGAGCTACGATGCCAGACAGATACATAAATACACAGAGACACAGATACACACATTAACTAAAACATCCCTCTTTTTGGGTTGTTAAAAAATAGTACACAAAGGGTTAAAAAAAAGCTAATCCAATTTATTTTGATTTAGATGTTTGATTATATCACGTTCCGAGTACGTATGCAAATAGGCAAAACCAAAATTTTACGTATAATCTCGCCAAAATATAACTGGATACGGGACGAGTATTTGGTTTCATTACCCAGTGTAAACACGGCCCCGTCACGACTCGAGGAGTCGAGGCGCACATCTAGTGCGGAGAGACCTTAGCGCCTAGCAGGCACTAGTGATGCCACATCTGAATTTATATCATAATACTTTGACAACGGCGAGATTGGACATCATTTTAACATATACCACTGCATGGCACCAGGAATTTGTTATTATTATTATTCTATCCAAGAATCTCTATCTAGGGGGGGGGGGGGGGGGGGGGGGGGGGTCGTTGAACAAACGGACATAATATGTATTATGTGCGAGATATTTAAAAAAATATTTCTAAGCATACCGAGAAATTCATGAATATACCAGTTAAACAATACAATAAAGGTAACTTTTAAACTTTTTTTTTTCATATTAACTAACAACATAGGTATGTCAAAGCAAAAAATAATAAAAAGAAACGAGAAACATGTATAGTTTATACTTTAACAATACCTGTGCAATTTTTTTATACTTACTCTATCTGAATTTTACGATTTCACTGGCAATAAAAACAAATGCGAATCCGAAAGTAGTCACATAACATAACCTCCAAAACAAATCTCTCGAAACAGTGGTTTATGAAATACGTTGATATTCAGTCAGTAATCTAGCCAGACTTTCAATTTTACATCGTTACCCTCAAGGATACACTATGGGCACGTCACTAACATAGTGTACAGAATTTGTGTAGTTTATGCAAATATTTGATGAGGTTTTGGCAATGTAGTGTCGTGCAGTGAGTTATTACCGCTGTCCAAAAAAGATAACCGTGACCAAAGCTTGCAAAGCTGAAATAGTAATTTATAGCTGCAGCGTTTTAGCTCAGTACAGTACTCCGGAATCCAATCTCATGGATGATTCTGACCTCAAGCGAAATATGTCTTCCTCTATTACATATTTTTTTAGTGTTTTACACATTGCGCTTGAAGCGTGTTACAGGTGGCGCCACCAACGCTTGGACGCTTGACGTGTCACGTGGGACACCTCCGTGGCCAAAATGGTAAAGGCTCGCAAGTACAGATCGGTATATGCGGGTTCAAGTCGAGATGTATGTAATTTATGAACTGTCTATAAATTTATTACGTCTTCCTCTGTTGCCTGAGCTACTAACACGGTGACTTATAATTTGAAGTATCATAGAGCCAGGTCCCGATAAATAAATACAGTTTAAAAAACAGAAGAAACCGACGCGTGAGACGTGATCAAACCGATGTCCGCAGAAGCTTGAATGATACATAACCTCTTCGGACATTATTACTCCCAATGGCCTGAATGGAACATCACGCTTTTGACAATGGCAGCTAAGGTGTTAACAACAGGTGAGTTGGCAGTCAAGCACAAACCTATTACAGGATAAAAAAACTTAATTATAATACGTATAGTGAGTATATATCTTACGTAAGTGTGGCTAAAGATGGATTGGCTGTATGTGAAATGAAAATACAATGTAATTTAATAGTGATAGTTATCAGAAAAGCAATTTTAACTGGGCCATGTTTGTATTAAGAGGTGGTGTATTGAGCCGATGAGCTTCGCCTCCTACATAAACTTTGTTGTTTATGTTCATATATCTCTCAAATTATATATTCATCGACGTATTAAGGCACAGTGAGTTTTGAATGTAACTGACTCGTTCGTGCATTGCACTTATACAAATACTAAATTGATTTATAGACCAAAAAAAAATGCTGTCGCAATTTGGAGGGTAGTAGCTAGCTAATAAAACGTACCCTACGACTGCAACTAAAATTCAAACCTGCGCTCTTCGGCACGGAGGTCCAATGCACGACTAACTAATCTGTCGTAATATTATATAGATATCACTAAGGTCATGTCTACATGGATTTGGTAATTGTCTAGTGCGTGTAAATATGCTTTAATTAGTGCATCTACATAATAGTATATACCAGGTAGGCCGCTTCAACCGGATGCTTCAGTACAGAAATAAAAAAAAAATCAAAGTCCGGTCGTGGATATACATAAAATCATGCCTATTTTCCTCTTACGGGGTAGATCTTAAAGACCATGAGGCTGTTTGACGTCACATTTGACTGTTAGAGGGTTAAATTAAAGGGAAATAGGGTTAAAGCAAATGACAAGGTAAGTTATAAGTATAATGTTGGCTTGCAGTGGGGGTCCATCCCATCGCTTACATAAACGCTAATTACCTATAACGCTAAATCCAATAATTGACTTTTACGGGAATGATCGGGATGTCCGGGAAGAGAAGCAGGTAGTACATTCAACGTTTTTTTCCCGCCCAATCAAGCATAGAAAATGTTGTACATTGACCTATTGTTACCCGTCTCTGTTGCTCCCGCCTAGGTAAATAATTATTGCCGTCGCGCTCACACAGATACAGTGATCATGTCATGCTCCGCTCTACTCAGCGACCGGACTTTACATACACGATAGTCAACTCTTTAAGTGTCTATAGGTTAAAATAAAATTAGACAATTCGTATTTGTGCAAGCTGATTTTCTCCTAATTGCGCCGCTGCAAGATTTATTATTGGATTACATGTGTGTTGCGGAATATGTTTTTTAACTGTACTATTAACCATTCTGAAGATAGCAAGTAGGTACGACAATCAGATAAATATTCTAGTAAAAAAGTTGCAAACAGAAATATTCCTTTGCCTGTTCACAAAGCAGCCGTTCGGTACAAGTGTGTGCATCGCTTTACAGTCCCCTGGATAGAGCGTCTATATTCCCTGAACTAAAGAACAGATGAAGCGTGACCGAGCTTCGCGCTTCGTATCCTACAGTAGATAGCTTTATAGGTACCCAGGGAGACACTCGTAGTCGCTGTCTCTAGGCATTTATTGTACTTAGTTGAATGTGTTTTTTGTGCTTAGAATGTTGGATAATTGGAATTTTAAGAGTATTTTCACCTAGTTAATACATCACTATTACGGTTACTTGTACTAACATGGAAAGAGGTAATTATATTCATACTTTTACTTAAAAAATCGTAAAGTAAGTCAGCTCTTCCCATTAGCTGTTTCATAGAAGTAATACGTCGATCCCCAACAAAATGAAGAACCTGTTTCTTGAAATTGGATTTATAAATTGCACTATGAGTACCTACACATTATGTTTTAAAGTGCATTCCAAACTTAATTTATAACAGTTGTAGTCACGATAGTATTTTGTTTTGTCGTTTTTTTTCTAACTTTTTCCTTTAGAGAATTTAAGAGATTTCTAAACTGTATCATTAAGGTTGGTCTTTTGCCTTTCAGCTCTGAAATGAGACGATGTAGCGTAATATCTCACTCTCAATATATCGGTGTCATTTATTTATTAGACAACACATTAATTAGGTTCTAGCTCATCAAGCGAAGCCTTAAATTTTAGGTGTAGATCCATAAATATTTGTTATCTTGTATTAGTTGCTTAATTAAGTTAATTTATGATTATGATATCGTGTTCTTTATTGAAATACCTATACCGGGTGTGTTTGTGTGTAAATTAATTCTTTTTTAACCGACTTTCAAAAAGGAGGAGGTTCTTAATTCGTCGGATTTTGATTTTTATTTTTTTATGTATGTTCCCCAATTACTCGAAGACCCTTAGACCGATTTGAAAAAAAAAATTTTTTGTTTGGAAAAAAAAAATGGTCTCAAATAGACGTGAGTAACCCGTTTGTACGAAATAAAAATGAGTAACAACCACGTTAGTTTTCATAATAAATAATAGCATAGTTGATAGGTAGCCTAAGGTATCCTAGCTTAAAGATAACAAAATAGTATATATTGACTTTATTTCCGTTTACTTCATAAACTAAGGTTGCCCCGGAGGGATTAAAAATAAATCCCAGTTAAATCAATTGACTTTAAGGAAACTTGTTACCGATCTCAGCGCGAAAGATAAGTGGATTCTTAGATAGTGTATTACCCACTCTATTTCTATTCTTTCTACTTTCCGCCCCGGGTCGTAACCTTCTCATCTCGTGTGTCCTCCCTTTTGGTACGTTTACATTGAGCATGCTTCTCGCGCAAGTGCTTTGTAAAATTAATGGTTTAACTTTAGCTGTTATTTTTTTTTTTACTTTTATGATCAAACTTAAGCCTAACCTATATTGAGGCCAAGTCTATAAAACGATAAGGCCTTTCGGGGGCTTAATAGCTCTGACACTAGGGCTGGCCACGCAGTCTATACGAACTTACTTATAAAAGGAGACGATGGTAGTTCTTTGGCGTACTTAAACACTAAACGAACTATTTGAACTTACTTTAAGTCGAAATCTAATTAACGATCAGATTACGCAGAGAAGACTAGTAAGCTCTTGATTACTTTGATTATCAAGAATTTCAAATTCCATGTCCTTGACTATAATGGTTCTTAAAACATTGACGTTTAACTCACCAAATTTGAAATAACATTAATCAAAATTATAACCTTAACAGACTTCGTAACATTAAATCTGGCATCAAGACAGGCTTGATATATGTAGTTTTCGACTGTACTATATTAAATTAATAAAAGTAGGTATGCTTTGATACTGGCGGTATGGTAATTCAACAATTTAATTTAAAATTAAATTAAAAAAAAACTACTTTAATAAAATACCACTATAATATTTAACTACACTTCTAAAATAAAATTGCATACAATAAAAACAACTCTCATGTAAAAACTACGAAAGAATGAACCCTCGTGTGCTGGGTTCATTCTTTCGTAGTTTTTACATCAATCGTAATTTGATTGGTGGTTTATTTTATACGGTCAATGGTTTAGGTATTCGCGGTTTTCTCACCGTCCGAAGTGGGGAAAGGCGTATTCTCAAATTTTTCTTGGGAATCATCCAATAAAAAGTTCATAAAACTCTAAAATTATATTAATATGTTAATCAAACATCTGCAAAAAATAACGGTCTTAGCCATAGGCATACATCCAACCAACACATTGGCCAGCAAAGAAACATACACAGAACAAACTAGAGTGTGATTAAAATGTGCCACATCAAAGATTGTTTAAGTGACTGACACCCTACAAAAGCTTAAAAACTAGAGCTTTACAAAGAGAATTTTCATAAGTGGAAACAAAGACATTATAAAATACAAAGTTCTCATTTTTTTAAACGGTTGAAAATAAATAGAAACAAAACATTTTTTATTATTTTTAAGACCGTTAACATCAATGACTTTCCATCACATGGACGTAGTCTAAAATAAAATTCACGAATATACGGCCTTACCGAAAAACGTTACTTATCTTTTAAGCAATGCTTATCATATTTTGTCAACTTCTCGCTGCCACGTAATGACACTTGCAGAAAGAAGACAGATAATTTAAGACGTTGTTTTAAGTTAAGTAACGTTTTTCGGTAAGGCCCATAGCGTCATGGGTTAACCGAAACTCTTAAACCAATAATGAAATAATGATAAATTATTTTATTCGTGTAAGGGATGTAATTAGTTATCATTGAGCTCGGACGTTTTTGAGGACTGACGCTACATCCATTTGGTATTTTTTAAAAGGGCAACGAGAGTAGTTTCGGCAATTTTCATTATGCGACTAAGCTAAGCGAATGTAACCCTGGACTTGGTAACTGTCATTGCTGTCAACCAGCAGTGCTTTAAACTGTTATTGGTTACATAATTCTTAATGAAAAAAAACGTGAAACTGAAGAGTCTATTTTTACACACATAATTTCACTGAAATAATACAGCGTTTTATTAATCCAAAGCGGCTCTGACAGTTTTAGAGACGGTTAGAATTTGTACCAGATACTGGGTCGATTCAAACTGACTTTTATAACTCGGGAGCTGATACATCGCCTGCCATAACAACGTTAAAGAAAACTTTATAACAAGTATCCTTTGAAACTACAAAAACTTAATAGTGATACTGAAAAACTTATAATGAGACAGACACTGATATATTGTTGCTGTTAAATAGGCAACAACTTTATAATTAGCTTTTAAAAAGTTTTAAATTATATAGTTGGGTCACAAATTAAAAAGCTTCTCTAATAACCAAATACATAAAATTATGAAACTTCTGCAATATTTTTAAGTAAGTAAAAACATACATACCTAAAAGTTATAGTTCTTAACAGGAACAGTTAAAAAATACAGTTGTGTAATCTTATGAATTAATTCACATTTATCTATAAAAAACGCCTATTTTCAACCGACTTCAAAAAAGGAGGAGGTTCGATTCAATTGTATTGTACTTTTAATTCGACTGTATTTTTTATGTTTGCTCATAACTTTCGACTGGGTGAACCGATTTTGATGTTTTTTATTTATTTATTTGAAAGCTGGTGCTTCCCGTGTGGCCCTATTTCAATTTGGTCCAGTTCTGACAATGGCATCCATGAGAAATCGGTTGCTTCAGTTTTTTAAACTATAATTATCTCTTATGAGGTAGACAAATCATCAAATAACATGAGCCTGTTTGACGCCATATTTGACGCTGTATTATTTATACGTGTGTGGTGGAGAATATTAGAAGGTAAGATATACACAATTTTGGCTTACAGCGACAGGGGGCCAGCCCATGGCCTACATACACGCTATTTTTCTCTCAAGTCCCACAGTATGCTCAAAAAGTGAAACAGCAACTGTTTTCTTTTTCTCCCAGTCCAATAAAGAAAAGAGAATCAAAATGTCCTGAACTTTTCTACAATTGCATGGCTCTCTTACTTATTAGGGTTCAACTTAGAATATTGTGTCCATAAACAAGTTTTATTTTCTAATTTAGGAGTATGTAAATGTATCAATATTATTAGGTAGATAATATAATGACTAGCCTCGTAGCTCAGATGGTAGTATGTCTGCCTTCTAAGCTGTAGGTCGTCGGTTAGATTCCCAACCAAGATAAACATTTGTGTGATGAGCATGGGTGTTTGTTCTGTGTTTGTTGGATATTTCTATGTACTTATCTTAAGTATGCAATTACAATAAAAAGTAGGTATATATGTATTCTATTAGCCATCTATTTTCGATAGTACAAGCTTTGCTTAGTTTGAGCAAGATGGTATTATGTGAAATATGCACAATTTTTTTTTATCAGCCCTGGGGCCTAATTCAGTTATTCAAGACCGCTCCATAGTCGAACCATATGTGGACCGTTCCCCGTCGGCCGCCATAGTTTTTTTGATTCAGTCACTTTTATGTCATACAATTGACACATTTGATTAAACGTAACACGTCCTTCGCTCGTTACTAAATCAAAAAAAGATAGCAGCCGACAGGAAATGCTTCGCACAAGGTTCAGTTACGGATCGGTTTTAATAACTGAATTGCCCCCCTGTTTGTACAAACTGTCCCGCTGCTGGGAACGGGCCATCTTCTCATTGTGAGAAGACTCACCAATATTCATTTATTATTTATTTATAAAACGTTGCCTATAGATACACTAAAATCATACATAGTATCTAATATATAAACTAATGCACATACATACCGACGTACTTAAATAGGTACTTTGCGTATTTATAAACAACCATTCTCGCCGATGTTTTCCGGCTTTATATCCCAAAATATTAATTTCCTTCTTGCGCAGTTAACTAAAAACATGCTAGCGAGATATTTCCCAAGAAGGTAAATCAATGAAATAGCTAAAATAATAATAATGTGAAATAGAACACGCACCACATAAAAAAAAAAGTTTTAAATCAATAAACCGTCAATAAATAAAAATATCAACAGAATACTAAACAATTGAAACTAAAAGAGATTTATCGGTTCAAATGCATGTACGGCTGCTCGTAAGTTTCAATAGTTGTATTTACTCTACCGTTTTTTGGGTGCAGATTAAATAGACTGAGCGCATTCGCTAGTCGAAAAAACCGTCTGCAAATGTAAAACTGAATTGGAATGTAAATCAGGAACGCCTGTTCTGTGTTTCCCTCGATTCTCGATACACCTGATTACTGGAGCTGAATTTAGTTTAGTTGGTTTCCAAAAGGTAAAAGCAACTCAAATATATATATTTTATTATGTTAGATAGATAGATTGACCAACAACACGTATGTCGTATACCATTTTCATCAGGATTAAAATAATATGACAGGTTCACGAGTACCAACAAACATCCGGACATATGAAATAATTTTTTGCCAGTTAATGCAGAGACCTTTGTGCGCTTCGCTCACTCTCGGACGAAAGTCAACAAGGAGTCCGCGTGTGGCCACGATTTACTGTACAATTATCTCCCGTTCTACTCAACACCGCTGTAAATTCTTCATTGGCATCCTTGTACAGGCACAGGGAATATTATTTGGTACAACTTTCAATCATGTAGTATCACAGACTAGTTAGTACCTACTTTTTGTTATGAACTAAAACAAACGTATTACGAAGAAAAATAAAACTTAATTATTTAAATTTAATGGTTTACCTATAAATGTTATGTAGATAACTTATGTATTAAAATATTTATATTTATACGTATAAAGGCCTGACCGTGACTGACTACGTGTTCGAGCTCTCTACGAAAATATTTGAAATATAGAGGCTATCATTTGGTGAAAAAAAAATATATATCCACTAAGAAACGATTTCTTATACACTGGTAAAGGATAGACATAAACATGAATTTATTGTAACAAAAAACTTACAATATAGGATGGTATCAACAAACATAAGTGAATTATTCAAACAACATTGAAGCTAAAAAAATTGCTCACTCAAATCATAAAGGAATTATTACAGAGTCACCGCAATCGATTGAAAGTTAGATTAGAAAACTCTGAATAGAGCACGCAACAAAGCAATTGTAATTTTGTTTAAAAATATCTACAGAATTACCCTTTCAGTTAGAGTGTATTGTATTGGCATCGTGATGTACAAACGTATTTATTTTTAGTAAACCTACGGTGTATTGTTAACAGCATTGTTAATAGTTTAACAACACATTTTTTATCGTGAATCAATGTAGTCCAACTACAACTATTGAAAAACGACAATGAAATTGAAATTGAGTAATAAAAACTTATAGAAGATACATATTCAGTCTCATCCTGCCTTCAGACCTGACATTATCAAGAAAAAGAAAAAAAAATATGAGTCCCTAAAAAACAACACGTTTCTAGGGTTAATGCTCGGCTAGCCTCGCCTAACCACGGCAAGTTGGTAGTCAAACGGATCTATTTAGAACTAGTATCGTACTTTGTATTACCTATCAATGAGTGGACCCAATATTTTCTCAACGCTTAAACCTTCCCTGGACTACATTTCAAAACTAAAATCAGCTAAATCGGCCCAGCCGTTTTAGCGAGACAAACGAACAGCAATTGGTTTTTAACACGCTTTTATTAGGTCGACCTGTATGAACTATGTATTGAAATCTAAGGTAACTAATTTAACCATCTTCCAAGGATCGTAGCGTCATGAAAATTGGCAGCTGTATGTAGTTCTGATGACAATACAATAATATGGTACTGTCAAACTGATCTGATGATGGAGCCGGAAGATATCAACCAGAACTTCATGATGGAACATCGTATCATAGCTGTGTTTGGATTAGTTAGAAAAGTCTTGTATTGAACTTTGACCACAATAAATTTAGAGAGATTAAATAAAATAGATTTTATAATAATAAAATAAAAATGGGTACGCAGATTTTTTCATTATATTCTTACAAAACAGCATCTATAATACCTTTATCCTAAGCAGTGATTCCCTGGCAAACAAATTTCTCGCGAACTTAATTTTCTTCCGCATCGAAACGACGAACCTAATTAAGGGTTCTTCAAAGTTCGTTAGTTCTTAGCTAAAGAAAAAAATATATATTTTCTCGTTCTAAGAAATACTTTTTATTGGAAATAAATTCTACGGTACAAAATATTCACACAAAAATACCGACCGGTTCAAAAATGAAGAGGTTTCTTTTAAATTAAAAGGAATTTCCAATAATTTCATTAATGCGATTCAAATAATTTTTGCGGTGGGTTGAAAGGTATAGCTTGTCTAATTTCCTCTACTGGGGCAAATAAGCCAGCCCTGATTTTATAAACTAACACTCATTAATGCAGATAAAAGATAGCCTTCTTTAATCGTGAAAAGTTTAAGGCCATAAGTTAATAACGTTTAGGAAGATCGAAAGTCTCAGACATTATGGACTTGTTCACGTTACTTTCATTCTCTATATCTAGCGACAATTAACAATTTTACAATTTGACTGGTCTTGTGGCTCAGTGATAATGTGGTGTGTCCACCTGCTAAGCTGTAGGTCGTGGGTTCGATCCCCACCCATGGCAAACATTTGTGTGATGAGCATGGATGTTTGTTCTGTGTCTGGGTGCTTATATAGGTATTATATGTATGTATTTATCAAAAAATAGAGTATACTCCTATAGGTATTTAATCAGCCATCTAGTTCTATAGTATAAGCTTTGCTTAGTTTGGGCTAGATGGTGTTATGTAAAATGTCCACAAGTATAAATAAAAACGGGAGTTAAAAAGTAAATGTTGTAAAAGAGAAAATGTTAACCTTTGCCTTTAATCTCTTTTTAATATAATATAAGTAAGATAAACTGCTGTTTTTATTTCATAAGTTTATTCAATCGAGACGTTAGGTCCCTTTTTTACACGATAGTTTTCGATCCAAAATAAAATCTAGGCAACATTTTGTCATCTTAATCGTTGTTTTAATTACCTCGTAGGTTAAACGGCGAGACACATCTTATATGGACATGACTTCCAAATACAAGAAGTGAACGATTGAATCTAGTCGTGGAATATTCTAGAAAGAAAGCAACAATAACATCTTGACAGATCCCATATTTATTCGTTTATTCCTTATCTTATATAGCTACTAAAAAAGTTTTTAGTATTTAGGCAAATCCGAAAAATGGTACTCACAAAAATATGTAACAAAGCCGATAAAATATTTTGCTCAATTTTGAAGAAACAGTTTTTCACGAGAAGTAATAAACCGTTTACATAATTCCACGCGCATAAAAAGCGTAATATATTCCGACAATCGTGGAAAAGTTTCGGTGCGGGCACAAACCGAGGTATGAATACAAGATCTTCGTTCACGAAACACATAACTCTCTTGTGTGTGCGCGATACAGTGCCTTGCATTTCAGATGCTTTGCATGACGGATGGTTTTCTGTTGGACGATACTTGTTTTTGGTAACGAGACTGGGATAGAAACCATAGGGAATATGTATTTTTTTTTTTTATTTGCTCATAAACAAGCTTATCACAAATAAATCCATATCACAAAAAAAAATTATAATATCTTCAAAAAATAGACAGATATAAAATGTTATGGGGTCTGATGAACTGATTGACTGACGTTATGGGGACTTTTAGATCAGGGTCTGCATGTGAGGGACTTGCAGCTTTACAATAACATTGGTTAGAAATTAGACTATTTGTTTTATTTTATTTTATTTTGTTAACTAATATATTTAGTATGTGTAGAAAGGTATATATATAAAGGTATATAAAAAATCCCACACACACACTGAAACATAGACCTGAGTGGGTTTATAGGGTTCCGTAGTAAACAAGGCACCTTTATAGTTTCGCCATGTCCTTCTGTCCGTCTGCGGCTTTGCTTAAAAACTATAAGAAGGTACTAGAAAGTTGTAATTTGGTATAGACATAAGTTTTAATAATGTCGAGAAAGCCTTAAAATAAAATTTTGATTAAAATTTACATATATAAAATCAAATGAGATATTATTTTTCGGGATAAAAGTGGCCTTTGTTAATCTAGGGTATCCGCTACCTCCATATCAAATTTCATCGAAATCGGTTTTGATGTTAGAGCGTGAAGAAGTAACAAACATACAAATACACACGCAAACTTTCGCTTTTATAATATCAGTGTGAAGTGGCATATACACATCTATTTTTTCATCGGCTAAAAATATTTCCTTTATTTGTCCAACGAGCGTTTAACGATCTATAAAATGAAGTAGGCTAGTAATTGAAGTGGCGAGATCGGGACCCCGACTGGAGTGTTAAATAACAATCTGTTTTGTAATTCACGTCGAGTACACTTCTCTGTAATTTTTTTGGGACTATCTCACGGAATAACAGGAAAACTTGAGATATAATAATTGTCTGTTATTGTCAAGATTGTGGAAAGTTTCAAATACAGTCAAGCATCATGGCTCAGTGGTAGTAGGTACGTCTGTCTTCTGAGCTGTCTGTCTTCTGTAGGTTGTGGATTCGATCCTCACCCAGGGCAAACAGTTTCTAGTTGAGCATGTTTGTTCTGTATCTGGGTGTTTGTATTGTTTGTATGTAAAAAAAGTATATATTATTTATATCTGGTTCATAGTACATACGTACCTTCTTAGGTAGACGTCCAGTTTCGCTTCATTTCGTGTTATTTCTCCCTTTTCAGTTAATTACATTGTTTTGAAGTAGTTTTTTTATTATAGATATAATTGAAGCAGCGGAGAAACATATAAACTACATTTTATCACCATTGTCATTTTATTGTCATTGTCAATGCGAGTGAAATCGCAGAAAAATGCTAGTTACGTTCCATGAATAATAAATAGTCGATCTATTTATTAGCTTTCATTTGTAAATATTTTGTTTTTATTGTTACTCTTTAGCAAAGCATAAAAGCAGCTGGGTTTATTACCAGACCACTACTAAACATTTAGCGCATTGCACCAGAAATAGGTCACGGACATTCCGCAGGGATTGGACAAAGTTTACAAGCACGTGCTTAAGTTTGTTACAAAAGCAGACGTTTACAGGCTTCGCGACAAATCGAGGTCATTTTCAGGCGATTTGAGCAAGATTCAGATATGTGTATGATTTTAAATTGACAGTTTTGATGGATTATTGGATTTTTCTTTTATTGGTTTACAAAACTGGAAATATACAGTAGAAACGTAAAAAATATTATGAAATGGTAAAATTACGGTAAAATATTAAAAAATCATACCTACGCCCTACTAGCTGTAAGTACAGCACGCTTAGAAGAATATTGTAGGGTACAAGTTAATTACTTATTATTATTATTAAAATAAGTAAGTTATGTACCTATGTATTTAATGTAACAGATTTATTTTGTTTGTTTTGTTTTCAAAAGGTCTTTATTTATCATAAATAAAATTACACATACAATATAGACACAGTCTATAAATTGTAGAAACATAACATTTTATACATATAACTATCAGACTAAAAACGCCTATATTAGTATTTTAAAAAACTATGTTTAAGTAATAATACATTTTAAAACCTGTGGTTATATTGCCATACGATATGGTTAATATTATGGCTAACTTATAAAATTGTTATAGTGCATTTATGTAACCAATGTACTTTTAATAATGTATATAATGAAATTTCTTAACTACTAAACATGTTGACATAAACATAAAACACAAACGACGAACACAACATGATAATTGGACACAATCGTATCGTATTATTTGCATAATAGTGGTGCAGCTACCCGTATTTGCACTATTAAAAATTGAAAAAGAATCATGACTGGCTAATTTATGCGTCAACCGCAATCGTCGCCGAGTAAATAGTGATGGGGTAAACGATATCTTTTGTATGTATCGACATATGGAAGTTTTGATAACCGAGTTTTACCTATGTTAGAAATTAGTTTGTTTCTGTGATTTTGATTAGTATATATATAAAATTTAATTGTTTGTTTTGTTAAAAAATTATTTAATGTAGGAAATTTAATTTTATCATGTAGTTTTTTTATGTTATCATAAAATTTAGTGTTGAATGCGATTTTCAATGCCTTATTTTGCAAAACTTGAAGCTTAGCAAGGTTTGATAGACAGGTGCTACTCCATACGGGCGCGGCATAAGTGAAGCAAGGTCTTATTAGAGCTGTATATATTTTGAGTTTGGTCTTAGAGCTGAGATTAGACTTCCTATTCATGATAGGGCTCAATGCACCAAACGCTTTAAGGCCTCTTAGTTTTGAATTTTCAGTATGTGTAGTCCAATTTAACTTATTATCAAGGTGTACTCCTAAGTACTTTACGGATTTAGACCAAGGTATGTTATGCTTGTTAATAGTTAACGTTCGAATTGGAGGCTTTCGTTTCCTAGAAAACATAATGGCCTCAGTTTTTGACTCATTCAATTTTAGCTTCCATTTTGTAAAGTAATCGGAAAGTGAATTTATTGATAATTGTAGCCTGCTAACAACTAAATCTTCATCGTTTGATGAGGTATATGAAGCAGTGTCATCTGCGAAGCACGCCAGATTAGTGCGTGGCTGCTTAGGAATATCATTTAAGTATCCCAAGAATAAGATTGGCCCTAGGATTGAGCCCTGAGGGACACCTGCAGGGACGTAAAAAGCCTCGGAAGACGTATTGCCTATATAAACTTTAAAACTACGATCACGAAGATACGATTGTAGGAGTTTTATTAGATTTATAGGCACTCCGCTTTGTAAAAGCTTATGGAACAGGCCGTCATGCCAAACGGTGTCAAAAGCCTTTTCTATGTCTAATAAAAACATCCCCGTGGATTGCTTGAGGTTTAAGTTATGGGAGATATGTTCACTGACACGAGCCAGCTGCTGAATAGTCGAGTGCGAGTGACGAAAGCCAAACTGTTCATTTATGAACCGGTCATCAAGATAATTCAGCAGCCGTTCATAAATAACACGCTCAAACAGTTTCGCGAGTGATGGTAATAAGCTGATCGGCCGATAGTTAACAGCTAGCCTGTGGTCTTTCCCAGGTTTAGGAAGTGCAATTACTTTAGCTGACTTCCACGCTGTAGGAAAGTATTGTAATTTAAAACAAGCATTAAATATTTTAGCCAGTAACACTATACATTTCTGTGGAAGATTTTTTAAAAGTATGTTATGAATGTTATCTTCACCTGGTGCTTTACGGTTTTTTAGATGACGAATATGTCTGACAATTTCTTTCGGTCGAACTAGCTCAACTTTGCAACAACTGTTGGGAGACATGTTTATAATGTCTATTGAAGCCTTTACGCTAGTATCAACATTATCATCTACCCAATCAGTGGTTAGGCTCATATTTTTACTAAATGCAGTGGCCAATTCGTTACACTGTTCCACCACTGATGTTGTAAGCTTATTATCAGATTTGATTAGAGGTGGAATATTCGAATCTTGATTTTTAAGGGACTTAGCAACGCGCCATAGCTCAAGATGAGAGTTTTCCATTTTTGTTAATTTACTATTCCATATTTTGTCATTATGAGTTTGAACCAGTATTTTAATTCTGTATTGGAGGGCATTTATTTTAGATCTAAGTATTTTATGCAAATTTAGGTCAGTAGAGTAAATATCACGCAGTCGGAGGTTATTTTTTAGTTTGATTAATTTTTTAATAAATTTAGGTAATGGCTTGGGCTTATGATCTATTTTAATTTTAGGAATAGAATAATGTCTAGCTGTAGTAATTGCATTAGTCAAGGTGTTAACTTCTGCGT
Organism: Lycia hirtaria; assembly: GCA_947563715.1. Classification (NCBI taxonomy): domain Eukaryota; kingdom Metazoa; phylum Arthropoda; class Insecta; order Lepidoptera; family Geometridae; genus Lycia; species Lycia hirtaria. Next base: position 39,314,281 of record OX387377.1, on the reverse strand, counting down.
CAACTAGCTCATTTGAGCTGATGGTTTTGCTTGTTAGTGAGATGTTTTCATTCAAATAAGACCGAAATTTTTGCCAGTCAGCTGACTTATAGCAATACTGTTCATGAGATTGCCGTTTTACTATACCGCCTATTGTTACCAATACTGGTAAGTGGTTGGATGAAAGTGCTGTAATTGCTTTAATATTTTTTACTGTCGGGACGTTAGATGCTATAACCAGGTCTGGTGTTGACATCTTGTGACCAATACAGTAATGGATTAGAGTAGGTTCAGAAGGAGCATGAATGATGTAGTCGCGATCTTGCATATGCTGAAATAGGATTTCACCACGAGAGTTTTTACTATAGGACTTACACCAGTATGGATGACGAGCGTTAAGGTCACCTACAAGTAACGCCTGTTTGCCAGTGTTTAACAGAAGGTCTAAATCACATTTTAAAAGAGTCAAGTTCGGCGATTGATATATGGAAAATATATTGACTTTTAAAGAGGATATTGAAATTTCAACACCTACAGCTTCTAAATGCTCTAGGTCCGGGGTAGTAATCTGCGAGTGAGGAATATCGGAACGTATAAAAATGGCTACACCTTGACCGCGATTATCATAACGTTTGTCTTGCCGATAGCACCTGTATCCCGGAATATGGAGGGGCACTTGTCTACCAATCCTAGTTTCACAAATAGCAATTATATCCGAACTCAACTCGCAGACAGCAAGATCTGCAAGTTGGTATAGTTTCTCACGAATACCGTCCGCATTCCAATATAAGATACGCAGCTCTTTAGCCTTATTAAACATAATTACCTAAGTAAGATAAAACAAGAATAACCTTGTCCATCATTGTTGTGCATGTTGTAAACTCATATTTAATTGATTTAATAATGTTTAGTAGCTGCAGCATTTCAGTGGTCACAGGATCGATAATTGTAGTCTCATCAGGTTTAAGGAAAATCCTTTGTGGCTTCGCAGAAGATGCAGCCTCTGCCCAGGAGCGTTCGTTTTTCTGGGGTCGTGATATTGGTTTAACAGGTTCAGGTTGCTTCGTAGCTTTTTGAGGTTGTATAGGCTTCTTCTGCAGTCGTTTCAAATATTCTGTCCTGGCTGGGCACTGGCGGTAATTTGCTGGATGGTTGTCCTTGCAATTGCAACACTGAGCTGGGCTGTTTCTTTCTTTTTTAGGACAATCTTTAGTTGGATGGTCACCAATGCATTTCACACAACGCTCTTTGAGGTTACAATTTTTCGACGCATGGCCGAAACGCTGACATCGGTAGCATTGTGTGCCAAAATTGTTTTTCGACTTGAATCTTTCAATTTGGATCACGCAGTTGCACAAATATTTAATCTGTCTAAACTTAGTAATATCTGCCCCAGGAGGGAGTTGTACTAAAATTGGTGAACACGAAGATTTGTTGGCCGTAGATTTACTTTTTAGTGTTGTTACTGTAGTTTCTTCGAAACCTAAGGATGACAGTTCTTCACTAACTAAATCTATTGCTTCAGTGGGTACTCCTCTGATAACAACTTTATATTTCCTCTCATCTTTTCTGTCGTGAGTATGGAAAAGATGTTTTCCATCAAGAAGGCCCTTGACAAGGGTTTTGTGACTCTCATTAGAGTTACAATGTATTGCGATTTTGTCTCTTGACCTATATTGGAGGTGAAACTCTTTTGTGAAACCAGTAACAATATCAATGATGGATTTATGGGACCAATCATCATTTTTTTCCAGAACAATTACTGGGATACGGCCTGATATGTTTCGCTTTGGTTTAAGAACATGTGAATTCTCACCTTGGTTGCTATCGGCATCATCAGGTAGACCTCCGAAACGGTTAGAAGTTTTAAAAGATGTTTGATTAGTTGAACTTTTCGGGTTGGTGAAGGTTCGTTTCGGCTTCCTCCATATGTCGTCTTCAGCTGGTCTCTTGTTGGAGAGACTCTCCGTCGATGATGTTCTTGTTAGGAATTTATCCATTATGGTTTGAGGTGCATTGTCGATAAATAATTTATCGACTGATAGGCACCACTACCATGCAAGCGCAAAACCGGATTGCTCACGACGTCGGAACGAATGAATACGTGTAGTCACTAAGCAAGCCGAACAACGAATGACAGATTTATTAAATATATCTAAATCTATTGCATGAGTGATTCTATGAGTTACACAAGCGTTACAAAAAGATGAGTTCTCGCCATAGTTTGTACAGAGCATGGAAGTTTGAACGTTCTTCTAATAATTGATTTCATTTGTAATTTTAAAATAAAACCGGCCAAGTGCGATTCGGACTCGCGCACGAAGGGTTCCGTACCATTATCTATAAAAACGCAAAAAAAAACACGTTTGTTGTATGGGAGCCCCCTAAAATATTTATTTTATTCTATTTTTTAGTATTTCTTGTTATAGCGGCAACAAAAATACATCATCTGTGAAAATTTCAACTGTCTAACTATCACGGTTCATGAGATACAGCCTGGTGACAGACGGACGGACGGACGGACAGACAGCGGAGTCTCAGTAATAAGGTCCCGTTTTTACCCTTTGGGTACGGAACCCTAAAAAATTACCCACTTAGAAAATAACATATTAAAAATTAAAAAAAAATATATTAAAATTAATAATTACGAGACGGCTGGATGGACAAGGAACTTTAAATTTATATGATTAATTTAATTTTATTTTTATTAATATGATCTTAATTTGACAGTTTTGGCGGATTTTTTAAACAGTTTTGTTGGGTCTTTATTTTCTTTTGTAAAACTAGTTTTTCTTCTTAGTTTATAAATTACTTAGGTATATAGATGTGGCTTATTGAATGCAGGAATGAAAATATGAAACAATATGTATGTACTCGCGCATGGCACATCGAATGTGCAAAATTCGATAATTATGTGAATTTTAGCCATGTAATTATCGCAAAGGATTCAGAAATATATTGTGACAAAAATAATATATTAAAATTGTATACTCTTATTTTTTTATTAATCAGGTTTATTAAATAAAAACAAATATTTTGTAAGACTGTTTGTACGATTAGGCACCAAGCTATGAAATCTAATTACCATCTTAGGAAACACTATTATAGTTTACATTAGCATTTATCACTTGTCAGTCTCACTAAGACGAGCAGGAAACAGTAAAACCCACATTATCGGGGTCAATGAAATACACCATTACAATACTTTATGTAAAAAAGGTTCAAGGTTTTTTATGGAGTGAAGAGAAAAAACCGTAAAAAAGAGTTTTGCAATATTACGAACCAGACCACTTTTATAGTGATCTACCCGACCTTATTAAGTCAACTTCCGACCCTTCTTCAGGTGGGGTCCCAGTATGCGCGACTGACAGACGGGCGTAACTGAAAACGGAAAAACAGAGCAATATAGAATTTTAATCTGATTTACTTAACGCCATCATTTTTACAGTTATACCTCTAATAAAAAATTAACATAAGATTTTGTTGTATAAAAACTGTAGTAGTTATTTACAGAACTTATAAAAGTTGTAGTTTCTAGAGGTATTTAAATTTTTGTTTTCAAAAAATTGTTTCTTTTGCAACGCTACTTTTCAAACTAAGACAATCATTCTAAATGATTGTCTTAGTTTGAAAAGCCGAAAGAACCGCAATTTATATTATAATACGCAATTAGTTCACGTTTATTTAAAAATTAAACTACTTTTTGAATTTTGGATATAATTTGTATAGCTTAACAATCTGAAAGCATATCTTATCAATATTTTTTTCGAATACCTTTAGTATATGATGGAGTTATGACGTAACAAACATAAATAATACAACTGAATTGACAACCTCCTCTTTTTAGGGTTCCGTACCCAAAGGGTAAAAACGGGACCCTATTACTAAGACTTCGCTGTCTGTCTGTCTGTCTGTCTGTCTGTCTGTCTGTCTGTCTGTCTGTCTGTCTGTCTGTCTCCAGGCTGTATCTCATAAACCGTGATAGCTAGAAAGCTGAAATTTTCACAAATGATGTATTTACGTTGCCGCTTTATTAACAAATACTAAAAATTAAACAAAATAAAATATTAAGGGGGCTCCCCATACAATAAACGTGTTTTTTTCGTATTTTTTTGCTCAATATTAAAAACGGTAACAGGTAGACGCTTCAAATTTTCACAGAATATTTACTTGTATATTACCTTTCAAAATAAATAATTAAATAACAATAAAGTAAATATTAAAGGGGGGCTCCCATACAACAAACGTAATTTTTAAGCAATTTTTACTCGATCTCAATTAACAGGTAGAAACTTGAATATTTGTAAGTAAATATTTAGAAATATATTAACTATAAAAATAAATACCTAATCTAATACATAAAAACTTACAAAATGAAAATAATCCGTGCATCTAAACGCGGTGCGAGCGCCGGTTTAGCGGGGTAGCGGGGGAGGTAACATCACGGAGCGAGCCATAGCCGCGCGTATTCGCGCGAGCGTCGTCGTGCTGCCCGGATGTGTATCGAAAACCTACCTATAAGTTTGCAATTTACTACTTGGAATTTCGTTGATTTCTCGTTATTTTATAAACAGAACTAAACTTTGTAGTATTACAGATGATAGTACGGAACCCTTCGTGCGCGAGTCCGACTCGCACTTGGCCGATTATTTGAGATCGTTTACAAAATCTTTTATTAGGTACCCGCATTCATTCAGACCAAACCGAGCCACTCTCCAAATGTTTATGAAAGTGAAAATGTCTTTAAATTCACCTGCTACCCTCTGACGAAGAAAAAATTGAACTGGTAATTGTTAAAAAATATATACTTAGAACTTAATTGCTTCGGACTTTACGTTGAGAGGTTGAGAGCAAACGTTTATTTAATTCGAGGGATATTTGCGTTAACACTGGAGAAACTTTTGGTGTCGGGTCATTTTTACGAGTTTATACTTTGTTGAGAATGTTTTAAGCATTATTGTTAATTTTTGTTAGGTTATTTTAAATTGGACAGTGCATAAAGATGACGATTGTGGTTTTCTGTTCTTTGTTTTCTTATTGTAATAAATGGCCTAATGCGTGTCGTGACACACGCATCGGTTCCGTAGTTAAGTACATATCATAATTTACTTGACTTGACTAAGTAATACTTTTCAGTTCATTGACTATAACTCGATAACTTGAAACTTAGCCTACTTAAGCCGTGATAGTTTTCTTTTTAAGTTCATCAGTATATTATAATAGCATGATTTTTATATCTCCAAAGCAACCGTTTAGCTGGTAGCCCCCCCCCCCCCCCCCCTACCAGCGTTGATTTTGGACACGTGATTCTAACAAAAATAATTATCATTTCAAAGCTTAATATTCCACGCAAACGGATCCTTAACTTGAAAAAGGATTTTCGCAAATCCCCATGTTTTCTGATTACCTATTCAACGATACCCCACAAACTGTGGACAAATAATAATTCATCCCCCACATTACGTTTAGGGAAGGTACAAAAACTTAGAAAACACTAACTATATTTACTTAACACTACAATATTATTATTTTATTAAATTCAATAGTGATCGACTTATGAATCGGTATTTTTGTAAAAAATGTGTAAAATTATCGGTTGTATATTTTTATAGCTACATGATACACCCATTTCTTTTTAGAAGTTTGCATACTGGATATTACATCTATACAGATACTTTAACTTAAAGTTACAAAAACATTGGATAAGCAACTTTCTAAATGCAAATACAACATGTATATGGACTTAATATTCAATAGAAATCAAAATATAAAAAATACGGAAGAAAATCAGCTGTATTCTATCAGCCATCTAGTTCCATAGTACAAGCTTTGCTTAGTTTGGGCTAGATGGCGTTGTGTGAAATGTCCACAAATATTTATTATTGAAATAGTTCGGAAGCAAAATTATTTACAAGAAACTTTTAAATAGATTCAATAGACTTTTGACTTTCTTAGCCGAACGTATTAAAAATACCTATTATTTTAGAAATAATAAAACCATCTTTTGGTATTAATGATACTTATAACTTTACCTAATCTTTAGATTATTCATTTAGTAAAAATATTTATATTTTAATAGGAACTTCCGCTAATTTAAGTTACTCGGAGTCACTCTATGAGATCGATTAAGGAATAAAGAGATACGTAGACGTACGAAAGTCACCGATATAGCCCAGAGGATTAGCAAGTTGAAGTGGCAGTGGGCAGGCCACATAGCACGTAGAACTGATGGCCGATGGGGCCGAAAGGTTCTCGAGTGGAGACCACGCACCGGCAAGCGCAGCGTAGGAGCACCAGCCACGAGATGGGCAGATGACCTCATACAAGTGGCGGGAAGACGCTGGATGCAAGCCGCTTCCAATCGGTCGTTTTGGAAATCCATAGGGGAGGCCTATGTCCAGCAGTGGACTTTTTATGGCTGAGATGATGATGATGATGATGATCCGCTAAGTTAATCAGGATTCACTTAGCGGAAGTAGTAGAACTTATGTTAGTGAGACATATGAAAAGTATAATCATAATTGTTGTCTAAAATATACGTAAATACGTGGCTATGATAAATAACTCTTATTTTGGTATTAACCAAGAAGATGGTTCAGTAAACACAATACACGGATATTACTTAGTTCACTGTACCTTTTAATTTTATCAGTCGTTTCCCCGGAAGACCTTCGGAATTTAATACGCAATTTTCCTTAGACGAGATTTCGTGAATACGCATTGTGTTCCAAACTGTATTCACGGTAAATGTTAAATTATTTTCCTATTTTTTTGGAAAATAGAAAAAAGAAAATCCGTGGGGTTAATATTAACCATGTTACGAAAAATTTCAAAATAAAGGTATTTATATTATAAATAAAGAGTAATAGAATATACAGGAGTATCTATAATTGTATTTATAACTGATGGCCGATGGGGCCGAAAGGTTCTCGAGTGGAGACCACGCACCGGCAAGCGCAGCGTAGGAAGACCATCCAGGAGATGGACAGAGGACGTCATACAAGTGGCGGCAAGACGCTGGATGCAAGTCGCTTCCAATTGGACTTTTTAGAAATCCATGGGGGAGACCTATGTCCAGCAGTGGACTTCTTATGGCTGAGATGATGATGATCTATAATTGTAAGCGCTGGATGCAAGCCACTCCCAATCGATCTTTTTGGAAATCCATGGGGGAAATCCACGCCTATGTCCAGCAGTGGACAGTTCTTTTAACTCAGATGATGATGAAACAACTGGTTTGGCCTTTATACCTTAAAAGTATGTATGTAAAACGTAATGATACATTTTATAATGATGGTAAATCTATAGTATAGATTTACCATCATTATAAAAATAAAAATAAAAATAATATATATATTATATAATAGATTCTATACACTAAACACTAGCTTCTATTAGACTGTTTCGCGGTTTTTGCCTTTTGCGTTTAAAAATACTTTCTTTGTACATAGCTATATCTACACCCTTCAAAGTAAAAACAAAAAACGGAATACAAGTATGTTTTACTGCCAAAGCGCGCCAATATATATTTGACAAAATAATATCGATTTTTTTAATACAAAGATAGGTTTTTGTCGATGCGTTAGATCAGATTTCACCTCTCTTATTTAAATAATTAAAAAAACAAACAAACAAGAAATAAAAAAATACACAATATAAAAACTAAGGTAATTAACGAACACAAAACATTAGCTTCATTAAGATGAAGAAAAATAAAAAAGAAAGAAAATAATTTATATGGATATACTTAAGTATTTTATCAAAATAATTAAAAACGGCCGATGAAACAAACTTTGTCAATAATTATAATTAAAAATAACACCGGCCAAGTGCGAGTCGGACTCGTACACGAAGGGTTCCGTACCACTATCTGTAAAAACGGAAAAAAATCACGTTTATTGTATGGGAGCCCCCCTTAAATATTAATGTTATTTTAATTTAATTATTTGTTTTTAAATAATCAATATCGAGCTCACGTTTTTTGTATGGGAGCCCCCTTAAATATTTATTTTATTCTGTTTTTTAATAATGGTACGGAACCCTTCGTGAGCCAGTCCGACTTGCACTTGGCCGGTTTTATTTAGTATTTGTTATTATAGCGGCAACAATAAATACATCATCTGTGAAAATTTCAACTGTATAAATATCACGGTTCATGAGATACAGCCTGGTGACAGACGGACGGACGGACGGACGGATGGACGGACGGACGGACCGACGGACGGACAGACAGCGGAGTCTCAGTAATAGAGTCCCATTTTTACCCTTTGGGTACGGAACCCTAAAAACTGGCTTCAAAATACGCAATTCGTTTAATTAGATGACATATTTTTTCAGTTATTTTTCATAAAAACCAAAGTATTGAACCGATTTTGATAAATTCATATAGGTCTACTTCTGAAGAACTACTTTCTACCTACCAAACAAATTAATTCATAATCGGCGAAGTAATCGCTGAACAAACATAAACAAATAACTAAAACACAGTAGAATGAGAACTACCTTCTTTTTGGAAGCTGGTTAAAAATATCCCAAAGTAAAAACTGCAGGTAAAATTATGATAATCATATAGAATACGGGGTTAGTAAACAAAAAGTTTCGGGTCTTGTTCTCTTCGGGTTTTATTTGAGTTACGTATTTGGAAAGGAAATGTTTCGGTGTTTCAAAAACTTCGATTTTGCTTAGGAAGAGTTACAAATGCACGAACAAGAAGTTATGTAATTTTTATCCAACTTCCAAAGCAGAGCTTCCTGGTAATAAGGCTATTCGTAGTTCACGGTTAGCTAGCTACTATCTTTAAGTACCCAATAATGTTTTTCTTAAGCTTTATTTAATCTGAAATTTAGGCTGCAAAAGCATATTTTTTTCAACATGGCACGAAAACTTGTGAAAATTAATTAAACACATTTTTATTTTAATATTAATTCAAAAACCAAAAACCCAATTGAGTGTAAAACAATCAAATTATTTCGAAGCTCTTTTGTAATGAACTCTACTTCAAGAGTACGACTTAAAATGGTCTTAGTTAAAAAAAGTTAGTTTTCAAACTTACAACTCTGTATCATAATACAGAGAAGAAGAAAAACGACAACTCACATACCAAGAGTTATCAAGTACATGTCCTACAAGAAGTAATATAAACATATAATATATTTATATATTCATTCATTTTCATATACATACATCCATCGCCACATCCCGAAAATATACTTTCTTCGACAACTGGGTGAAAATATATCTATTTACAAATGCATTCGTTAAATACCTATAATTTATAGTTAATATATTAGATTTAAATTAAACGTGTTCTACATCAAAGAGCTATCGAAAAGCAATAGTCACAATCCAGCTTTAATAAAGCGGTCAAAACGCTTTGCGTCGAGTGTTGAAATAATGTTCTGGCTGCAATTTTTGAACACGAAACAACAATGCTACGCTAAGCTTTGAAATGGAGGATAAAACGGTTATTGGATTAGTTTGTGATAGTTTATGAATGAGTAGCTTTTGCCCGTAACTTGGTAAGTTTGCGTGGAGAAAGGATTGTCTGTAATCTTTTTGTTACTTAATTTGAGTCTACTTCTGAATTTTATTAGAATTTCATGAAAAAAAAAAAAACTTATTATGAAATAAAGCACTACTTACTAATACTTATATCACATATAGCATAGTAAAGTATAATTGAAATAATAAATAGTACCTCTATGTAACACAGTTTTTTATTTGATTGAGAAACAAACGTCTAAACCAATTATTTATGTATAAGTATAACTTTCCAAACATAAATATTTTTTTCAAATCGGTTTATAAATGATAGAGTTATGCGATAACAGAAAAATACAACCGACTTGTAAACCTCCTTCTTTTTCGGAAAAAAAACATACAGTGTTTCCTTCCAGCACGTGACTATTTTAAGTTTAATAATGTTAAGAATGGCGTTAATGTCCATTGCTAAATTGGCTAAAATTATTTAATTGTCAAATAACATTGTCCTGTCATTTCAATTTCTGAGTCAGAACTGCTTTGTATAATTTTTCTATTAAAAAACCGACTTCAAACGAAAATTACTAAATCCTTCACGATTGTAAACTTTTTAAAAGAGACCTCTCTTCATTCGCTCTATTTTTCTTTTGTCAAGAATGCGATTTGTCATTGAATTTCAAATTCTTGTCTTCGAAGATTAGAAAATATGCAGATGTTTATACGATAATCCCTTAATAATTGACACTCTTGCAAAGAAAAACGTGTAGGTGGAACTCTGTGATTCTATAATCTGACGCACTTACTCAGAAATACAATAAAAATATTTTCATTTTTAGAGATTATTCAAAAAGCAATAAAGCGATGTTTATAAAATATTTATGGGACCAACTTGGGAGCTTTCTCTATACACCAATTCAGGAAACAGAATAATTGGTTCTCGAACGACGGAGTAATTCGTGTACATACATAAAAAAAAATACACGGTACGAATTGATAACCTCCTTCTTTTTCGAAGTCGGTTAAAAACAGTTTTTTTTAATAAAACCGCAGGACGTAGATTTTAATTTCATTTGATAACAGGAATTCACGTAAACTTACGTACTCTCTTCATATCCCCGGTCCTATGTAATAGGGTGAATTCTGTGATATTCCCAAAGCTCGTGTGCGCTGTATAACTTCTATTTAGCTAATTGTATGAACTCAGCTTAAACAAATAGGGGTCAGAAATTACCTTTGGTTAAGTAATGCGCCGCTGTATAATGTCCAGGCTCTTTTCATCTCGGACCAAACGGCAATATTCCTATGAAATATAGCTCGAATTTATATTGTGAGGGCTCTTTAACGCGTTTTACAGTTTTTGCGAGCGAGACCGTGCCGTTTGCGCACCGTTTCAGAGAACAATTTGGATTTTGATGAGACGATTCCAGCTTCATCTGTAGAGGACGCATTTGCTCATTTTGTTTGGAGCAATTTTTTTGTTATATTAAATGTCTGGTGTTTTGAGTCAAAGATGAATACCTATCATTTATTTTATATTCTCTTTAGAAATTTGATAACAATGTGTATTCTATTCATTTAAATTGAGATTGGATTATAGTAAAATACTATAAAGATAATAATACGCTTGATTTCTGTTTGATAGAAATGTATCTCTAATATTCGCACACACATACACACACATACATAGATATAATTAAGTACTAACGTGATACTTAGAATACCCCTTTTTTGCTACAGAATTAAAATAATATCTACTTTTCTTACACGTTTTCGTGTAATTTTAAAATATGCAATATTCATTATAATCTTTTGAAAGTACCTGAAATTAGTGTCTTTGTATAAGCAATTTCAAAAGTTTATGAGTAGGTACTTAGCCAGTTCCCTCCGAGTTTGGTGAAGATACCTAAACAAAGTTTAAACTCGTCAATAATTAATTGAAATTATAAGTTTAACGTAATGTCGGAATTTCATTAAAATTTACGAAACTTTGAAAACTTTGTACTATTGAGTTTGTAATTAGAATTATCAATTCATTTTGTAATATACCTTAGTGTATATTAGTTAATTAGAGGGTTAACTTTGAATTATATATATTTATGAGAAAAAATATTTTTTATCATAATATATACTAATAACTGTTACCCGCGACTTCGTACGCGTAGGTAAAGTAAACTATTCCTGCCTCGCTCCTATTTGTACTTACTGCACGCACTGAAATCTTTTTTTTTTTTATATAATTGTAAAAGTGTAACTTGTGTACGCTTGGAAAATAATGACAAGTTATAAGGACATCTGATACGCCAAAATCCGTCACACCGTCTAGGCTGTAGAAAGTAATAATAAAGACACACATACATCCTTTGAACCTTAGGTACCTACTTCAAAACGCAATATTATATCATGTTGCTGTACCAAATAATATAAATAAAATTTACATACATAATTATGTGCCTGTCTCGGTTTCTATTCCTACGTACATGTAACATTATATCTAACATTTATGTGTTAGTAATAGGTATATAGATCACACGGCTGAATACTCAAAGCCAAGGTGTTTCCCTGCATAATTACCGCGTTTGCTACAATTTACATGCTCTGCCGACAGGTAGCATAGGTAGAACAGATGTCACATAATGAAGCTACGTGTGGTCCAAGTTAACACATAGAGCGATCGTTATCTATATCTATATATATGTCACCGGAAAATAACAAAATCCGCGAGAAATAATACAATTTATCTCTCGTTTAGAATCCTACGAAAGTTTATAAATTTCCTAGAAATTTTTAGGAAATTTATAAACTTGCGGATCTTGTTATTTTCCGGTGACATATACATATAATAAGACTGTAACGGATCAAAATCTGTAAATTAAATATATTTGAAAAATTTTGATTGGAGGATGCATTACTATCGATACAGAAGCCAAAACAGCAATTTTTATAATTGTTGTCTGTCTGTTTGTACGGTGTGTCTGATGGACGCCGAAACTACTGGACGGATATGGACGAAATTGCAGGATTATTAATTATACTATGTAGAAGGATCTGGCATACTTTTTATCCCAAAAATTTTTACAGTTCCTGTGGGAAATAGTGAACAATAACAACTTAATCGACCACCACTCACGCGAGTAGAACCGCGGGCGCAGCTAGTTAATATTATAAAAGCGAAAGTAGCTCTTACTATCGTGTCTCTCTGTCTGTTTGTTTGTCACCTTTTCACGGTTAGACGGCTGAACCAATCGTTATGAAATTTTACATAGAGATTTTAGACCTAGAGAAGGACATCACAACCATTTTACGGGGAGCACCGCGGGGGTCAGCTCCCTAGGTTTTAGGTACAAAATAATTATTATAGCTTAAAAAACTGAAGTCGGTTGCCTCAAGTTGCGCAGAAATTATTTTGTTTATACGGATGATATTTTTCAATGAATGTATGTATATCTTATTAATTAAACAAATATCATTTAAAAACCAAATCGGTTTATTACTGACGGAGTTATGAAGTAACAAGAAGAAACAATCATAAAAAAAAAATACAACCAAATTGAAAACCTATTCCTTTAATGAAGTCGGTTAAAAATAGTCCAACGAATTATTTGGAATCTTTATAGTATCAAATAACTAGCGAATTATACCGTGAAGGTTGTTCACTGTTTATAAGGAAATATGAAAAAAAATAATCTTATTATGGACCATAATCTACTTGATGTTTATACCATCCACATATTCCACAACTACCCTGAAATGGATACTACTTGCTTACAAGTAAAGTCTTTTGCGTATCTATCTAATAATATTGTCGCTGTGAAACAAATAATTTGTACAAGAATGTGTTCTATAGTAAATAAAATATAACAAAAAAAAACACTAATATAAATTAATATGCAATCATATAAAATGACATACGCTAAAGAATTTAAATGCAAAATGAACGTCGATGTGATCAACTTGTAATCATTCTCATTAATCCATTTCAAGCTGAACTGATGATTGTGGGTACAATCATCAGTTTACCTGGGTAGGTACAATCATCATTGTGTTATAACATAACATCTAGATGTACCTATTTATGTTATACCACGCATGACACGCTGTTGAGTGTGCGTTTTTGCGAGAACGTATGCACAAAATCACTGAGTAGTCTTTATTCGAATTCCTGTGAATAATCCAGTAAAAACACTTATTTGTTAAGAAAAACTTCATTGGTGGTTACGAAAAATTGCAAGTTTTAATTTCAGAGATGGTTTTATTATTTTTTAAGCAAAAATAATTATTACTTATTCCGCTCAGGAACTAAAGGAAAATCTAACGAACTTCGCACAACAAAGTCGGTCTAGCCGTTTAGCCCCTAGGTGGTGTTATAGAAACCTACATACAATAAGTAGCTAACTAAGTACATCATTTTGTGTAGTAATTTAGTTAGTTATGTATGTACAGTTTGTATTTATTTATTTATTTATACAAAAACTATCAGAAACTTACAGTCTAACTAAACCAAAACATTTCTGAAGCACTTTACACAGACTAAATTTAATTTATGAGTAAATACATAGCTCAGACAGCAGTTGTATACAATGTTGTATAAACATTTTATGATTAGTAAAAAATAAATCAATATCTGGTTGGCGGATAGTCAGAGCGTTGAGTAGTGTGAGTGCGTGGTGTGTCGGCGCGTGTCGCGCGGTCTCCGTGCGCGGGGCGACAAGCGGCGCGAGCACCGGCCAGCGGCGCCCGCGCCGCGCCGCGCGTGCGCGGGACTCGAGCTCTCCTACAAACAGCCCACATAAGGATAACGCCGTCGCATTGTCGATTCGGTTGTTGAGCAGCAGATAGTAATGAACTACGAGCGCACACTTGCGTCTCAATTCCAGTGTGTTCATCCCTACCATACCGCTCACAAACAGCGACGGATATTCCCATGTAGGATAGTACCCGTATATTTTTCGGTAAAGGAATCTCGCGAATTTTCTTTGAAGCCGTTCCAGTAATAAAGTGTACTTCTTTTCGTGTGGATCCCACACTAGGGCATTAAACTCCAACTTGCTGCGGACAAGTGCATAAAAAAGACATAACACCGTGTGCTTATCATTAAACTTAGCGGACTGTCTCATGACGAATCCTAGGGACTTATACGCCCGTTTGCAGAGCTCCGTGATGTGCGTATTGAACGTGAGCTGCGTATCTAGTATGAGTCCCAGGTATTGTGTTTGGTATTGTGTTGTTGTAGATGTAGATCATAAAGTCACTTTCCCGAAAAAAACTACATCATAACATGGATATAATGCTTTATCTCGATCATATTCCATATAGCACGCAAACCGTAGATGCAAACCTATGCATGGATATATAAAAAAAAAAAAAACAATAGCAATATCCATATAAGGATATTGCTCGTTGCGCATATTCATACCGTAGCAAGCCTTCATTGTTTGTTCTAATTGGACTACAATCAATGCTCTTCACTCAATAGTAGATTGTTACACAAGGGTCTAAAGTAACCTATTTAGGTACAAGATGGTTCGATTGCCTAAATGGGTCATTCATCCGAGCTAAGCACTCTCCTTTTCAATTCGAATATAAGGAAAGTAGACAAGATAAGATTTAAGATCAAGACTCAAGGCACAAGACTCCAGACTTGGTACTGAAGACTCGGAACTCAAGACTTAGAAGTTAGATCTCGCTTGGGACTAAAGACAAACAAAAGTCACAATTTAAAAATGGCAAATGTGCTGACTGAGCGAGTCCACATCCCGCGAGAGAAAAAAAGAAGATAAAAAAGTTTTGACATGATTCAATGTAAATGTCAAAATATAACGTGATTTTCTAATAATTTTACAGTATGGAAAAACGATTCTCTCTAGGGACGAAAAGTAGTGTTTTCGTCTCTGGGTACAGGGTACAGGCAAATTTAAGCGTACTTTACGAATATGGGAAATGAAAATACTTTTAATGAACTTGTTCATTATCTGGAAATACATTATACCTTCCATTTTCATGCAGTTGTGTTACGCAAAATTAGATCTTTTTCTTATCCATTGTACAATGAGAGTTTTCTCATTATTATGCTAGTAAGGGCTCTAAATAGGCCAATGGGAATTGTTTTCGAAATTACAAGCTATTATTGGTAGTCAGTCATATATTGTTGATGGTTACATTAAAGTGCACCTCAATGGGAATTCTTATTTTCGAAATATCGAGTTTTTATTGGTCGTTAGTCATCTATTGTTGGTTTCATTAAAAAGTATGTAGGTAGAAAAACTCAAACTTATATATTCTTCGGATTCTTCCATATAATTTCTTACCGACATCGACAAACCTTTCTCTCATTGTTTGTTTGCAAAGATCTTTCAGTTTAAAAATTCACGACAAAGTAGAAAAAGATTGTGATTTTAAAGTTCTGAAAGACAGAACGAGGTAGAACGGTTTCTAGAGTGGAAGGACGTGCAGTTTTTCAGTAATCCTTACGCTGAATAAGCGCATTTTAGTTAAACAATGTTATGTTCCGTTTTCACACGTGACTTCTCGTCTGACAATAAGTGACAAGACGTTATTCAGTGAATAAGATTTTAACATGCTAGAGTGAAATATCTCGATATATTTCATTTGTACAGCTGCTATTTAGATTAAACGGATTAATAAAATATTTAAATGGCTACACAGTTAACGAAATTTGATGTGGAGACATTGGATATCTTAGAATAGGATATATAATACACTATGTTACCCTTGATGCCGTACCTACATACAAAAAAATCTGCTTCCGATACACTTCCGTCCGCTCCCATCCGATCGATTCTTGCTCTTGTACCGCTGATCATAAATAAAATAATATTATTATTACATCCCAAGCGTCAAACTTTCTTAGAAAATTTCACCATCTTTTGACTACCTTAATCCATACCTGTCGTAAAAGTATTCATTCATATTTATTAGGTAATGCAAATACTAACATTTTTAAAACATTTCATAACTGTGACCATCTCATTAGCATCTTTTACCGCTACGCGATCGAAACAATAGATTAAATGAAAAATAGTTAAAATGAAAAATAATAAAATATAGTCTCATAATAATTTAAAACAACCTTAATAACTTTGTTAACTACAATTTAGCCATACACTGTTATGAACCTAACGACTACTTACTTCTTAGTGCTTACTTATTATTTCTCAACAACTCACAAAAACGAACGTGTAATTTCCAGAGTAAGTTTAACAGCTAAACGAGTATATATCAGAGTATTAAATCGTAAATCAACTGCAGCCATAACAGCGCAGCAACGCAGTCCTAGCGGTAAGTCGGAACAAAGCGGCAGTTGGGTCACAGTGCAGCAATAATCCTGGAGAAGCAATGTCATTGCATTGCTTTGGCCAGCTTTGATATGAGGTAGAGAGCACATGTGCAGGCTACTTACGAGAAAATGGTCAGTAGTGAAAATAAAAGTGAAAATTAATGTAAAGCTATAGGCTATAGCTATGTTAAAAAATGTACAAAACTGACAAGTAAAAATAATTTATTAATGTCTGTGTGGTTTGTCATCTGAGATTTTTGAGATGAGTGGATCTGGACGTCGATTCATCTCAGTCCATACTGATAACGAAGTGAACTACAGACTAGCAAAAAATTACGCGCAAGCGCGACAAGTCTTAGAACACGCGTAATCGATGCGTATCTTAGAACACTTGTCACTTTATAACTGAATATTCAGATTAACGTACGATTTACGTATAGAATTTTTCGATGAAGAAAAAAATGTAAAGAAGTATTATTAATTAAATAGACAGGATTCAGTCTTGTGGTTACGACTCCGTTCCGTACACTTCCCTATGAAAAGGGTTCGCTTACCTTATGGGAAAAGTCGAATCACCACCATGTCGCGACTGCCCGAACGAGGAAGATGCTTACCACATATTGATGGAGTGTGTCCAAAATGAAGTACCTAGACGTCTCCTATTCTACGGAGCCCCAGTGGATTATGCAACTGTTATCTAGCTCAACATGCAGCAGACAAAATTAAATCTAGCCATGGTAAAACTTGGTTTGGCTGGCAGAACCGATTTTATTTAATTTTGTTAATTAAGTCTGTTATAAAGTTAGAAATACTAGTGCGACATTTTCACTATACGAAAAAGCACGTAAAATAAAGATTTAAAAAAAGTATTATTAAAAATTGAGTTCATTAAATATTATCCCATGGCCCCTTACCTAGTACTTGTTCTACCCTGCACTCGTACGGCGTTCAATTTTCCCCAGAGTTGTGTCGGACAGCGAGGAAGCCAGCTATTTTTGTGCAAACCCAACCGAATAATTTCACTCGCAAACGCTTTTGCATAAGTGGCTGCTATTTTTATTGTGTACGAGAATGCGCAATATTATTCGACAGCGAGACGGCTGAGAAAAGGGTTCGAAGTGGTTCATAAACAAAATGAATAGTTCACATCAGGATGTTTTTCCGAGCCTAATATCCCTCTTCAGACGATGAAAACTTTGTAGCGGGCTTACAAATCTTGTAGAGAATTCGAGTATGGTAAATACTACAAGTATCTAAGAAGACAACAGAATTTTGAAGGAAACGTGAGAAAATAATATCGCCACTATGTTTTTAGTAACTTATTATTTGAATATTTTTTTTCCTGTATGTATGTAAGCATGTAACTCATTTGTAGGTATATAATTATGTTTCTATATTACTTTTAGTAGCCTAAACAGATTTTGATATTCGAGATATTATGAGATTGCTCTTTACCATCTGAGTGTCAAAATAATCTTAAACTAAATTTTTAGCTTATAATCCTCAAAACGTACATAACCGTAAGTATTTAAGTTGAAGCTTGAGAAGTATTCTTGCCCATGCAACATAGAGCTCAACTATCTTGATATTCTATACACGAAGATGGATTTTGAATTTAAATTGGTATACTTGTATTTCCCTAAAATTGGATTGACCCCAATTCAATAAATATATTTTATCTAATATATAATATTAGAAATTGATAAGTCTGTTTAATTCAAAATGGAATTATTATTATTTAAATAGTATACAAACAAGTCTTAATATTAAATAAGTAAGTCAGTAATAAATTCAATTCAAAATAAATTTAAATTTAGTCAATTGAAGCCCACCATGCATCGACCCTGGTAGAAAGGTGCCCATAATTCAAGCAGCATTGCCACGCTGTATGGCAATAGCCAACCTTTGCACCAGGAACGAAGCAGAACGGGAGTCACCACTGTTGTCCTTTAGTCTTCGGCCAATTTCTTGACGAGGCCTTTGGCATCCGCTCCCCATCTATGTAATTAAACAAATTTTATCTAATTTATTCATTGAGTTCAATAACATGTCTGTGTCGAGGAAAGTAAATTACTGAGGAGACAGTGCATTTGCATTGGCAAAATTCCATAGAAGTTTTCAGAAAAGTCAATATGACTTCACTGAAACGTTACTAGGCCTTGACCCCAACTAGTTTTAACTGACTATGACTAGAATTTCGTTAAATGCACTACCAGTCAATGATAGTCTAATTGTAGGACTCTTTGCAGATTATGCTCGGGGAAGTATAAGTTCAAGTTCAACTTTATTTCAATTAGGTACAATGTTTATATCTACACTTTTGAAACGTCAAGATAGAATAGGAAGTCTATAAATATCACAAACAACACGGTAATTAACTGTGCTTACCGATATAAGTTGGTAAGTAATCGCAAAATAATATATTTATGATGATCAAAATAAACAAAGCACAACGCAAATTGGTTGGTGTTGTGCCAAACTTTTACTTAGTACCAAACTTTTGCCAGTTACGTAATCGTAGTGTGAAAACATAATCTATTTCGAATTATAGGATATTGCAATTTAGTAAAATGAATGGTCAAGACGTGATTTAACATTGAAAAGCCCAGACGGGCGCGGTGCATTTCCACACAGTGTGCTTTTTTAGTAAATGATGAAGTTCGGGATGTCGTTAGATGAGCGTATGTGTGTGACATTAGTCGAATAGTTTCGTTCATCTGGTCATTTAGTTACAAAAAACTGATTAAATGAAGGTAATATGATACAAAAATACAATTAAGATAATTACGCTATTCAAAACTAGTATCAAATTGCATTAAAACTTTACAAAGAACGAGATAACACGAATACAAAAGGTTTTAATTTACTGTAATTTCCCTTTAATCCGATCCATCTCAATGTCAATAATTTCAGTTAATTCTTAAAGCGTCCCATCGAATACTATTAAAGGAACCGTTTGAGTATAAAGACAACTCTTCGAGCGTTAGATAGCGGAAATTATTTTCCGACTTTACCAAAGTCTAAGTTAATCTGCGTACCGGAACGGGAATTTTAGGGGGCCAATTTTGTTAGGCAGTGGATCGACTAGAGCAGGCAAATGGGCCGATACCCAGTCCGGGTAGCTTATATACAAATACTACTTCAGTACGTCTTCTTTACAGAATAAATCATATTACATTTGTAAGAGATACTAATTCGATCAGCATTTCCTACGTCCTCAGGTGTGTATACGAGTATAAAAATACTTTAATAAATTTCATAAACCTCGAAGAGAAACGTTCAACACACACCCACTAATCCATATGAAATGAAAAAAAAACGGTCACTATCCCTACATGTATTATTTATAAGACTAGCATATATCTACATTTGTTGCAATAAAAACTATTGACTATTAACATATTATTCTATTAACGATGATTTTTTTTAGTTTTGATTGTTCTGTTTCTCTACAGTACATTGTGAAAAATTAAAAGTTAAAATATCAAAAAGAAAAAACATAGCTAATGTACTATTTATATAAGTAAGGGACAAAAGTAGGTACCTTTATAATTAATACATCCTTGTATTAATGAATACTTATTGTTATTTAAATAATATAGGCCTTGCAAATATGAAATAAGATTTAATAGGAGTGGCATGGTCGATCATCGACAAAACTCCTACAAATAAATAAGAATAAAAAAAAACATTTATTTATAGTTTCATACATAAAAAAGAATCATCAAAATTGTACAATATTTTTGTTAAAAAACATTTTGTTCTTAATTTTTTGAAAGTTATGCAATGTATTAGCGACCTCGTTAACTTATTAAACTTCTGAATGTACCATTATTCTATAAGAGCATGTCACTATTTAAAATGTAATTACATAATATTTACCACAACAAAGTTACAGGGGGGTCGAAATTGCTCTGAATGGCTTCGAGAAAAGGATGGTACGGCGTGGCCTTTCCGCTCGACTTGGCCGGGTCACTGCCGTGTCCCCAGATACATAATATTTGCTAGATAATGCTAATCAAATAGGTCTCAGACTACTAATACTTTTTTATACAAGATAGATCTACGATTGACCACCAACTCGCCTGATTATCTACTTATCATAGCGGGGAATGCTACTGAAGTAGCATTTCTATATACGCCGCCGGGTAGAATTGCCCGGATGCGGGTCGCCGATTAAAATCCACGTCGAAAGTCATTTCACTCCTGCCATCCGTCCGTGTAAGCCTCAGTATGCACACGCGATTTCACTGTCTATCTGTGTGGAATCCGCAATAAAAGTAATATAGCTACACAGACCCACAAATCTGCGGCCCGTTGCGTTCTCGCAAAGCTTTTATCTTCTCAAAAAGTATGTCGCGTTTTGCCGAAATAAAACTACCGAATAAAACATTTTCCATCTGGACGAACGTAATGAAAGCGGTGATTTGTCTGCTTCCGCAATTCGTCGGTTTCTATGTTGCCCAAAGTAAAGGAACGCATTACCAGAATGATTATGGTGTTCTTCGTCGCAACTTTTACATTACTATGTCTCTCCTTCTTAACTAAATAAATTTTACAGTGGATGTCTCTTACTCTTTTTGTCTGTCTTGTTTGCCATATTGACTAGGGCTTGGACATTTTGGAAGAAATTCGGTTGCTTATGACCATTTTAATTTGCTTTTAGCTCGGTAATTTTTTCAAGAAGTTCAGGTGCAAGCATTTTGTTCATATACCTACCAAAACATTAAAAACAAATCGATAAAAACTATTATTTTAATAATTAATTCAAAGATGCGAATATGTCTCAAATTATTATGCATATCCATTAGTGACATGACAGGACAAGTTAAACTTGCAGATTTTTGTAATATAAAAGCTAAAGATCCAGCAATAAAACGGTTATCAGACCGTTATAACTCCGCGGCCTCTGACGATTTCATCATACATTGTATCAAAAACGTGTAACGGGCCACCCATAAAAGTCGATTCAAGCCACAAACATTGAATTTTACGTATGAACTCGCCCCTGCATACGTAGTAACCACGTCCGTAAATATTCCCAGCACGCAGGAAATCACGAGTTGGTAATAAAATTTCTGGGTCGCAGTTACGCAGCTCCCTTTACAACAAATACCTGTGTCTCCCTAAAAAATAAATATCAGCAGAACAATACATGAGATGAATAATAGCCCCGCGAGGTTTCTACGGAGCTTCGGCCTGAGCTGGGGGGTTAGTTCGTGCCAAGTCGAGGGTCGCCCTTCGATCGCACTACGCTCTACTTTATGTTTTGAACGGCTAGGATAACACAGTTTGGCTTTCAAGGTGGCGATATTCAGGTTTTTTTTTTTTTTTTTTTTATTCTCCACAGACACCAGTGTCCGTGACCTTTGTCATAATTACAAACTATTGTTTACGGGAAAATGATTTTATAACTACTGAAATACTAGTATTTCTGTGAATGCAGTCACTGGTAGAGCCCGATTTTAGATGGGGTTTCCTGATTATCTGTTTGTCCTCGGTTGATCGGACTCTATCAGCGACTGGACTCACATCGTCTAATTACATAAATCTGTCGCCTACTCTCGGCCCAGGGCCTCCATCACCGCCGCGTTCCGATCTTTAGGTTCGATATTCAGGTTTAAGAGTGAAAATTCTATCATGAATATTATGTTAAAGAAACGGACTGAGAAACTATTTGATTTTTAAATCAGCAGTGCGAAAGCTTTTAGTTTAGACTTTTCCTTCGATGTATTAACATAAAAAAAAGTTCTTATGTTAATATAGAAAAGCTCTTAAGAATTGCTATCAGTGAAGCTATAATTTGAGAGTATATAAAATCTCTTTATAGATTCTCGTAAAATAGCCCAAGTTACGCTATAAAATAACACTAACTAAACTATTTTACCTGCCTACATTTTTTCACCGAGTCAACGTAAGCACACTTCACTAAATCCCTGAAAATCCTAGTTCACGAAGCTGCCTCTAACTTTATTGTCCGTCGCTAAAACCCACTCACCTGTGTACCTACCTAGTTTTAGTTAAGCAAAGTACACTCAAAACTTATATCGATTCTTATGAAAGGTAAAGTAACTGGCCAGATTAGAGTTTTCCCCACAATCTAGACAAAGTTCGTTCATAGCTCGACTTCGCGAGGCAGCTAACTTTTGAAAACTAAATATGCGGATAAAACATGACAATAGTATTGCAAGCACGTTTTTATGGTTATGGTCGTTGTTTTAGAACTAACGCATATTGGATTTAACAAATTGTTTTAAGCGAAACATAAAGACCGCAGTTTTTGTTTTCCCACTATTTATGAAAAAAATTAAAAAATAACGTGTCGTTGTTGAACAGATAAATTCGCCAGTTAGTCAAACGGCCCAGCCATTGATCAGAATTCTTAGTTGTTAATGTTGAATATTTAGACTGATTTAACGTAATGCCTAGGCTGATTCAACGCAACAAGTAAGCTAAATGACTGCTAGCTATTTAGAGAAGACTAGTTTTTGAATTCTTATTTTGTACAATAAATTATCTTCGCATACCGTTTTTGAGTCGCTGAAAATTTTATTTTTATCATAGCAAAAATTACCAAAAACTAAAACATCCTCGTGTCTTTAAGAGCCTCTATTAATAATGAGAGTATATTTATCAATCGAAGGCATCACCTGATAGAAGTGGCTTTCAATATTTGTTTTGCCCAGCAACTGGCTAAGAAGAAATCAGTTCGATATATCGGCTTATAACTTATCCGGCGTTATTAAACTTATACTTTAATAATATATGCAGTAGGTTCATAAAATTAGTTTTAGTAGGTAAAAAGGTAGTTTGCAAACAGTTAAGTAAGTAATTTATTTTATTTTATTTTTATTTTATTTTACATGGAAAACTAACAGCTACTAAATGAAAATAATAAAATTAATAGGAACACATTAGCCATACAAAGTTGTCGCTTATAGGTACAATTCCAATATTCAAGTGCACATTTCAACAAATTGTGTAAATATAAAGATACAAATTAAATTATATTTTATTCTTATTCTTTTTAGCTAGCTATAATGTAGTGCAATCATTTTTTTTTTGTAGTATCAAAAAAGTCTTTTGAGATTATGTTTATAGAAGTATCTTGCTTCATTGTATACAAATCAACATACTTAGAATATTTAGCGTTAAAATTACTAGATGTTCGAGCCATGAAAGAGTTTCTACGGTAGTTGGTATCATGGCGCGAGGTGAGTATCTGCAGGTAGTTTCTACGCGGTGCTGAACGAACAGAGGTCACTAGACCTACCCTGGCCAACAGTGAAGGACAGTCAATTCTGTTCAAAATAATATTTTTTCGAATAGGTACATTATCTATATATTTTTTTTTTATCAGCTCTGTTTGTAAAACTGTCCCACTGCTGGGCGCGGGCCATCTTTTCCTTGTGAGAAGCCATAGTCTGCCACGCTGGCCAAGTGTGGGTTGGCAGACTTCACACATCTTCAAGATCATTGAGAACTCTCAGACATGTAGGTTTCCCCACGATGTTTTCCTTCACCGTTTGAAGTTGGCGGCAATCAACAATACGCACATAACTTCGAAAAAACAGAGGTGCCTGTCGCGGGATTCGGACCCAGGACCTGACCTGCGGATCGCAAGTCAGACGGTCTCCCGACTAGGCTGCCGAAAACTATATAAATATATATTATATTATTTTATCTATATATTATATATTGCCAATGACATATTTATCGAAGTATAGTGCGTGCGTACATAAATCGTATATAGGATATACTTACGTCATAAAAACCAAACCATCGTTTATTACAACATCTATATCACGGTCGTCCAAAAAAGTTAAAACCTTCAAATAAAGTTTACTAACATTCCGTCGTATCTAAACTTTCCATAAAGGAGACGGCGAAAAGAAAATACGTCCATCCAACATTCCTTCCAGAACATTTGCAGTTTCTTCATAATGTACCTATCAAGGCTTGAAAAATTAAACCGCTCTCGTGAAGCACCGCAGCGCTTTTTTCCCTGCTTTCCTGTTAATTTACGAGAGTATTTATCATATTATTTTGAGCGGCACAGGCTCTAATGACTCAACGATGAAAATACGAAAACGCATTTCTTTTAATCTCTCGTTATTTTTAATATTGGCCTGGCGAAAATGAAAACAGTGTCGGCAATTACTTTTTCAATTATATCGCCGTAAATAAGTGCTTTAATTTCTGGTCTGGTTTATTTTAACAGGCCATTATTTGAGCTTTATGGCTTGAGTGATAAGGCACCTATTACTTTGTTTAAAATCTGGAAAATAAGTGGAAAGGTTGATGCGTTAACGATATTGTTGATATTTCTGAATTCCTTTAACACTATTTGGTGAAACCTTTGAATTGATTTGTGAATTTGATTTGTGGTATTTTGTAAACTAGGCATAAAAAGACACTAGGCATTATAAGGCATGCAAAATGAAATATTCCCATCAATAGATAATTATCATTATGTATTTATCGTTACATATTTTTTTGTTTATAAAAGCACCGTGTCCCCGAGTATGAACGATGTTTCCCGTATTTGACATAACATCATCATGACGGGTGGAGCAGAAGCTCCCCGAAGCAGTCCGCAAAGAACGTGCGCCGTTAGGAAATTAGCGGACTCCGCAAGTGTACCCGTTTCCATAACAACACAGCGTCGAGATGGAAAACCCCAGGGTATTTAGTGGTGGAGACTCCCACACAGCAACCGGGTCCCCAGGGGACCGGTAGTCTCCATAAAAGATTTTCCCTTTTTTTATGTAAATAAGTATATGTAGGTTTCCGTTTGACCGCCAACTCGCCTGATGTTAAGTGACATGGCGGTCTACGATAAAATAAATAATTTATTTATTTTATTCCCTCGCGATTTAATGACACCCAGATTATATCTATCGAAAAATACCCACTCAGGAAGCGTATTCTACAACTTAGCAGTCCGCACGATGAAAGCTGAAATAAAGCGTTTCGTTTTTGAAATAAAAAACAAACAAAACCAGTGCTCACTCAAATAAACAAATAAATGATTTTTTTTCAACCCTATCTCATATCGTATATCGTTATATAGTTTTTAGAAATAACAATAAGATTTAATCATTCTTGTCTGCCAAAGTGAAAAAATGTGTTCGAAATAATTAGATAATAAATCATTTTAAAGTTTAAAAAACTGAAACAACCGACTTCTAAGAACGTTATTTTGTTTACTTGTAATATTAGTAAGGATAATAATTAAACAAGGCGCTCAAGCGTTGAAGTAACTGTATTTTCTCCTTATACACATTGGATGAGGAGTAAGTAGGTTTTACTTTTCAAGCGCAATAAATCCCTTACGATTGTAAACTTTTTAAAGAGACCTCTCTTCACCTACTCGTTTCTTTTTCAAGAATGACATTTGTCATTGAATGTGAAATGCTTCGTCGTCACAGATTAGAAAATGTGCAGATGTTTATATGAAAAACCTCAACATTTGACACTTTTGTAAAGAAAAACGTGTCAGTGGAACTCTGCGATTCTATAATATGACGCACTCACTCAGGAATCCAATGAAAATATTTTTGCTTTTAGAGATTATTCAAAAAGTAATAAAGCAATGTTTCTAAAATAATTATGGGACCAACTTGGAAGCTTTCTCTATATGTAAATTCACGAAACACAAAAATTGGTCCTCGAATGACGGAGTAATTAGTGTTCATACATAAAAAAAAAATACGGTACGAATTGATAAACTCCTCCTTTTTCGAATTCGGTTAAAAATAAATAATAGACAACATGTAAAAAAATTGCATTTTAAACATTCTATCAATATTTAACTGTGATACATGTGAATAACCCTCAAGACCTTGGTAGCTCAAATGTTAACAACATAATGTTTTTTGCATAACATTCTTAAAAATAATCCTCTGAAAGATAGTCTGGTATTGTAGGCCCTTTTCAACCGACATCAAAAAAGTTTGTTTTTTTATTTATGTTTGTTACCTCAGAACTTTCGACTGGGTGAACCGATTTTGATGTTTTTTTTATTTATTTGAAAGCTGGCGCTTCCCGTGTGGTCCCATTTCAATTTGGTCCAGTTCTGACAATGGCAGCCATGAGAAGTCGTTTTCTTCAGTATTTTAAGCTATAATTTACTATTGCTTATGATATTGGCTACAGAATACAGAACTAAACTTGTTTTAATACGTTTTTTGCCTACTTTGCAAAATATGTTGTATAATAATAAAAGTAATGCTCTATCTAAACAATAAAAGTGAGGTGTTATAAACTGCTATCGTTGCCGTGATTTTAACTTATTCCAGCAAATATCTCGAGTAGATGTGTAGGTGTAAGAAGATTAGTCGCGTAAACAAACCTAATGAGGGTTAAACTTAATCCCATGTCGATAGTGGGATCGGGACGAGATCTTGAATCGTGATTAATGAATAACTAACCACTTTACGTTTCAACCACAGTTCTATTTTGTTAGGGATCTAATACTTGTTTTCATACTCATCTATTCGTAGATAGCTGCTTTTATTCTGTGCAATTTGAAGAAGCAATTTTATTTGTGACGTACGAAACGCTTTGGCTCCATTTTCATTGTGCGTACCGACAGAATTTGGAATGCGCGTTCCGAATAGATATAATCTAGGTGTCTTCAAATCGCGAGTTAATAGGTTTCTTCTAGGCAAGCGCGCTCCATCGTTGACCGTAACTGTCGCTTAACACCAGGGTGAGTTAACGGTCAAGCGCAAGCCTGAACCCAAAAGAAGGATTACGATTTTCAGCCAGAATGTATGTATATAATTATATATCAGGCTTAAAGATTATTTATCCTCATATAAAGATATTACATCACTTCCATGAGAACATATATATATATATATATATATATATATATATATATATATATATATATATATATATATATATATATATATATATATAGGTATATGCTCATTTGTTCTCACATAAATTCTAAGCAACTTATTATATTTTAACAAATAAGATATAATCACCAAGATCTCTAGTTAGAAACTATGTTACACCAAATTTAATATATTGTCCATAAATAGTCTAGTAAAAATAAATCCGTTTTAATGGAGCACATCACAGTATTTGAAATTATTATAGGAAAATAGCAAAATATCATAGATCAACAATAATCCCCGATTTATAGACTAGCTGCGTTCCGCGGTTTCACTCGCGTAGTTATGAAACACGGTGATGATTATGATGATGATAAGTAGCTTATGTCCGTCTCCAGGTCCAAAGTTATCTATATACTAATTTTCATAACGATCGGTTCAGCTGTTTGAGCGTGTAAAGGTAACAAAATTAGCTTTTATAATATCATTATGAAATGGTGTCAAATGTATTTCAAAACACCAGTACATTCATTTAAATAACAATATACTTAGTTGTCTTTTATGTTGTCACAAATCTTATTTTTACTAGACTAAAAGGATGAAGTCATGAATTAAAACAAAAATAAAAAGGTGCCGATTCTTTCATTCGGATCGAGGATGAGTATCAAAAGAATTTAATTATTAAAATTAAAATTGAAAGGAATTAGTGTTTTCCAAATATGTATAATTTTCATAAGTATTCATTAATTCATTCATTAAACATTGCGTTTTAAAAAGGGTGTCTACGAACACCTCTCTGGGTTAGCAAAGCAACAGTAATGTCAATGATGTTGGAGTTCACCATAGACAATGGTTATCGCTTACCATCAGGCGAGCCGTCTGTTTTATTGCTGCTTTTTTTATTTAAAATTTTCACGCGCAGTCGCACATCAATTTGACAGACATCGTATTTTTAACAAAAAAAAAATAAGTTAATACATTTAAATTGTTGTTTTTTAACATATAGTATTGTAAGAAAAGAAACATAGAATAAGATTGTAATGGGATTTTAGTATGTTAACCTATAACTTGTATTAAATAAATCAGCCTCAGTTGAACACTTACTATCACGGTCATTCATTAAAACACTATTATCAAAAAAAACACAAAAAAAAAAAAAAAAAAAAAATTAACGCGAACCACGGTAAATATTCCGTTAATAATAATAGCTTCAGTTGAGTCACTTACGTACGTCAAAACAAACAAATTAAACAAAATTGTTATAGTGCTGTAATTTCCTAGCACTTTTCCAAACCAACTTCCCTGTAATTCTATAAAGAAGTTCCGCAGTTGTCACAAACTTGCCTACTTTCATTGCCGGCTTTCCTCATATTTCACTAAAGGGAAAATACTCAGTGAAAGTGTTCACAAAGCTAATTTGTAAATGGCACGTTGGAAATAATGCAAATTAGGGACAATCTTTTCAGAATTTTTCTTTGAAATCGTGTAAAACAGGAATCACCATCTGTTACTGTCCCGGCAAAAATAATTCCGGACAACTTTCAAAAATATATCTTAAATTTTTCCCCTAGCCGAGGAAACCTTTTCGCAGGTTATTTTTATACATTTAATTAAAATTCTACATCATTATTATGCGTTTTCTAACAAAGATTCCAGCCATTCTGCTTGGTTGCCACATTTCATTCGCAGAGCACAAAAGTTTTTAAAAGAAATCCGTCGAACAATGGCGTAGTGATAAAAAGGCAGACGCAATTGGTCGTGAGTACTGAAACGTTCGGGACCCCGTTCCCTGGACGAATTGCGGTACGGACGGAGCTTTCCCGGACATTGGCCGGTCCGTGTTACAATAATCTTGAGTGTTTAAGCTTACGAGATTTTCCAGAGTGTAGTTTCCGATTTCCCGGAACGTTGGATCTCTCTATCGGAGAGATATTGTATGCTCTCAGCCAATTGACGCGGTCTTGCGTCTAGACTTACTTGAGAGGACTATAGGCACGTGTAAATTGTAAGGTATAGTACTCGTCACGTAAAAAAGACGCTGGTTTGTTTGCGTTTACGTACAAACCAGCGATCTTTACGTGATGGGAATTATAAACTAAATCCTGAGCTAACTAAGCTCCTGAGCTGTAGGTCGTGGGTTCGATCCCCGCCCAGGGCAAACATTTGTGTGATGAGCATGGATGTTTGTTCTGTGTCTGGGTGTTCCTATGTATTATACGAGCAAGTATGTATTTACAAAAAAAAACAAAAATAGTACAGGCTTTGCTTAGTTTGGGCTAGATGGTTTTGTGTGAAATATCCACCAATATTTAATATAATATATTCTACATTTTTTTAATAAGATACAAGTTCCTTTTATATATTCTGCACGCTATAGTATTATATTGTATCCGGAGCTATCTTGGCTCCTTTCTACAAAGGCCCCGCAATAACCAAACCATCTCAGTCCGTCTCGCGAAATGTTACCAATCTTTTTTTAATTAAATTACTCCGATAAAAACAGAACGCAGGAAAACGTGTCGCGATATTTCGCGAGGAACGACGGCCGTCGGGTAAACGTAATGAGATCGCGCAAAAGAGACGGAAAATAACCAATTCATAACCAAAGAGCGCAGATTATAGATTGAACTTCAATCAAGTACTTGAAAGTCTTGAAGGCTTGAAAGTTCGAGTGTCATGATCTCCAAACAATGCGGCGACCTCAAAACCAGCTTTCACGAGCAGAATTTATAAATTATTCTCTTATTGGCAGAGACGGAATGTCTTGGCCGATATCTGGTTAGTTAATATTCATGAGTGAGGCTGAAGGAAGATCTCTATAAGAAGTATAAGGAGTGTACTAATGCCGTCTAATTCGAAGCTAACAGTCGAAGCTTGTGGTTTGAATAATA
This sequence comes from Lycia hirtaria, assembly GCA_947563715.1. Taxonomy (NCBI): domain Eukaryota; kingdom Metazoa; phylum Arthropoda; class Insecta; order Lepidoptera; family Geometridae; genus Lycia; species Lycia hirtaria. The sequence goes on along the minus strand of OX387377.1, from coordinate 39,283,787 downwards.
TATTTCCGATGGAACGTGAAGTCTCAAGAAGTTCCGGGTTTGTTCGTGGCTCAGGTAATTCCTATACATTTTAAACTCAATCTGTCTGAAGTCTTCATAATAATCATCTTAATTTATTTTAATATTATTTTTCTGTCCATTATTTTTGTAGTCCTAATAATGACGTTCCAATTATCAAAGAGTTCTGACAAAAATTACACAGAAATAAAAACAAATACTTAGACAAATTAATAAGACAAAAAATTAAGGTCTACAAAGCTGCTACGGCGTAGGTCTACGTTTTATATATAGATTTGCGTAGGATTTATGCCTATTCTGTAGGCAAAATAAAATTGTGTATTTTAGATCGACGAGCGCCATCTTCGAGATTTATTTTTATTATTATTCCTATCGTTCAGGCGAGTTGGTGGTCAATCGTAGATCTGTTTTATGTAAAAATATATTGCATTGATATTTTCAAACTAACCAAACCTAATACAACTTCTATTTAACCTTAAACTTGTATCTCTACTTACGAGAAGTTACACATGTAGGTATAAACTGCTGACATTTCCTAGCTAATTCTGCGCGATTCGATGAATATAAATTCTATGAAGGAGGATTGAATAGGTAATCTCATCACCCTAATCTGAGATGTGTGGTTTATTTATAAGATGAGACAGTACCTGGGAGGGAATAGAGATTTATTAGGTTGTTCGTATGTATTATTAATGATGTAGTATCTTATTTCTCATTGTCGCTTATAATAGCTAACGTATCTAGAAAATGTAACGTTATAAAAAATACCTATACACATGTATAGGTATTTTTATATAGATATAATATTGGATAAAATGTGACTGCTGATCAAATTGGAAATTACCTTAATAGTTCGGAAAGACTGCTCTCTTGCACAGAAACCTGCGTGATTTTTTTTACCATGAAACGGGAAGGAATTTAAAATGCGGATGTAACGGATTTATTTTATTTTCACCATTAAAACTTCTAATATTTAAAAAACTTTTCAGCACATTTGTAAAAAAAAAAAAACTTGGTTCTATTTTTTTTTTCAAAATCATTTTTTTTTTCATATTTTATCTCAATATCTCATTGAAATATAGTATAAACAACAAAATAATACAATCAGAATCTTTTTATTGCGACACACATATTTTACTTTTGTAAAATAGCATTTGTTTTCTGTAACTTTTTCGAAAAATTATTAACTAATCTAATATAAATATAAATATACTCAATGCATACACAACCACCGGAACACATCGATCTAGAACGTAACACCTACATAAATATATTAACTAGACCGTTAAAATTTATTTTAATGATAACCGGATTTATTTATTTATTTATTATTAAAAATTCTTCGATTGAAATTTTCAAGTAACAGAGACAATGGCAATTAGACCACTCCGATACAGTATCACACGTCGGATACTTCATACAACGGTGCAACACATAAGCAAGTTGACGTCTATATTTATCACACACGAAATGTATTGTATGAACTTAGGATCGTGGTCTGGCTGCTGCTCGCTCTAGGCGGCGCTTGAAGCCTGCAATGCTTACCTTGACTGACAAATATAAATCTTCTGAAGGCAAACTCCTTCATACAAAAGAGCAAACGTGGGCAGCAGCTTTGGAACCGGAGACTTTGTATATAATGCTATTAATGTACCAAAAAAGTGATGTGTTCTTACTGAAACTTAGTTTGTTTAAAATTCACAAGTTGTCTTAATCTTTTACGGCCCAACTTCGTTCACCCGCCCTGTAAGGTACTTAATTCAGGTCAGCAAGCTACCTACTTGTTCATTTGCTGAAACTAATTCATCGGATCCCTTGAGACGTGCAGAGTCATGTCCAATAATAAATTAACGACGAGCATGGATGCGTTAGCTGAAACTAGCAAATAGACGTAGCTAAACGGTATGGGAGGAAAACATGAAGGGGTTTTTTTTTCTATGACAAACTAGGCCTGCGTTTGACCACAATCTCACCTGATGGGAAGTGATGATGATGTCGAAGATGTAGCACGCCTGCCTAGGAGACACCTATTCACTTTTTTAGGTATGTTTAATTTATCAGTTATTCATTAAAATTGTATTATAAACGGGATGTTTGACAAAATTTATTTCGAAATATTGCATTCTTCAGTACGCCCGTGAATCAGTAAGCCTAATCACAATCATTCGGAATCGGCTCGGAAACTATATCTTAATCTCTGTTATTCTGTACGGAAATGACAGAGATGTATTATGCCTACTACACAGATGCTGACCTCAGACAATCTTACATATAATGACAATAAGGAATATGTATGTATTATTTTTATTTGGTCATGAAAAGGTTGAACCATGAATAGATCCATTCTATATAAAAACAAAATTGAAATAACTTCAAAAATAAGAAAGTTAGAAGCATTTTAATTTCATGTCAGACAGAGAGCACACGATCGCGAACGATGACGTCATGGTTCATGTTCGCTATAATACTAATTCAATACAAATTGTTGTTTCGCGAGAGAGGGACAGATTATCCCTCCCCTAAAACATTAAATGTTTATATCTTGAAAGTTTATTGATCGATCGAAATATTTTTTTTTAGGATATAATTATATATACATATATATTATATTTTAGTGTTTCAATTGATTGAAACTATTATTCCTATGAAATAAAATTCATGCATATTCCCTAGGTACACTGTAGCCACATAGTTTAGTGTTCGTGATGCGTGATTATACCTATATGTAGAATGATAAGTCATCTTTAGGATACCTTAGCATAAATAATAAGAGTATGACTGTTATAGATAGGAGGCCTCTAGCACGTAGTACTTAGTATATAAGTTAATAATAGTAGCTAATAGTTATTTGTTGCAATAAATTAGACCGATACCATCATGTGTCTCAATATCACCAACCCTCCAGCCTCCGGCATATTGGTGACCCCGAGTGCATCAGAGCACCAAACTTTGGTCTCGGCAAATTGGTAACCCCGCGTTACCAACCTTCGAGGGTTTAGCCCGACGTCAGTGTCTGCAGTGATCGGGTTTCGGGGCGTTGACAAATTAGTGACCCCGAGTGTCGCGAGTAATAAGTGTACGAGAAGAAGACATACAGCATGACATCACCGTGCAAGTCAAGTTGCAGTCATGGATATTTGGAAATAGCAGCAACAGCAGCAGCAGCAGCAGCAGTGGAGGTACCCTCCACTTTATACCGCATTCCGGAGTTCTGGTACACTATTAATAAATTTTGAAGAAAAACAATCCTTCATGGTAAATAGTTTTATAAATCGCAATATCATGTTAATAATAGCTGTATTTAATTTTATTAGGCATCATTAAAATGTGTTTGTATGTTATTTTGAAATTAGGTAATATGACTGAAACTTATTTTTCCCATACTGCGTATACTTCTATAGGTCTCATGATGAAACTGACGAGAAGTCAGACGGCAGCGAAACAGATTGTATTTCAGTTTATTTTGGTTCCTCGACTGGAAAAGCACTCATAATTTGAGTTAAAATCATTTATGTGAAAATAGTATATAGATTAGTACTGAAACACCTGATTGAAACTAAAATCACTTTGATTTGATCTGAAACTTTTTAGTACTCCTATTCTAATACAGCTATAGCAGAGCTAGATAGGCGTCTAACCGTCTGCGAGCGTACGATGGAACCAACATCCTTATATGCTTCGGGTCGCCAGAAGAGTAAACAAAATACCTACTACAGACACTTACAAATACTGTTTCTCCGTGTTTACTTTAGCACTCCATGTTTACTTTAGCAAATTGTGTTATCGTCAAAGGGCCATACCAACAACTAGCAATACAGCAATTTAGATTTTATCTATAGAGAGGATATACTCGAGTTTTGGCGGGAACGTCTTAGTAACATGTTGTTGCTTTGTTTTATTTTCTTAAACTTGTGTTATTTTGAACATTAATGCTATAAAAAAGGTGGTGTTTTATTCAATAAGTGTTCGATCAACTGTGTGAGTGTGGGCAAGTGAAATAAAGCAGTGAAACATGTGATTTTACGTTGTCGGCAAAACTCCATAGAAGCTTCTAGTAAAGTTGCCACCACTTTACTGAAGCAGGACTCGACTTATAAATTGACTGTATTATGTGACTTAGATTGTGACTAGAACATTTACAACTTGTTTTATTCAAGAAACTTGAAAAAATCCTAATACTTGACACTGGCAAATGCTTTAATGCGGGTCCAATACAAAAAAGAAGAAGAAGAGGATATACTCATTGAATATAAAGTAAAAGCATGGAAAATCTCAGTTCTCAGCACTTTCGAGGATAAGACACATTCGTAAGGTCTTTAGTATGTTAGCGTTATATATCTTGGTGTTTCTTACACTTTCTAAACACGGAGGATGGCATTGATACAGTTCACACGTCACGACACGCGTCTAATGGCGTTGTCCAATGTGTCGCGACTGAAGATGAGTCGGGTCGAGTTACCTTACTTGAGGCTTACCACGCAGCACCGGGGAAAATCTATCTACGTATAATACATCATTGCATACAGCTAATATAAATTACTTCAATGTATAGAAATAGATAACTATGTAACTTCTATTTCTGGAAGCTTTACACGTATTTTTTTAATAGAAAAACAATTTAAAAAAAAAATGCATGAGTTAATAAGAAGAACTTTTGTTGAGTAATTATTGAGTAAACGCTAGTATACGCAGTGCCGTTGTACAATTGATATAATTAAAGTCGTGTAAAATCACTTATTTGTAAAAAGGTCTATAAAGAAGTGTTTTTTTTTTTAAATACTATGTTACAGTTATCTTGTTTTATTCATAAAAAATGGCTAAGCACACTCGGGAAGTAAAGATGAGACTATTCTAATGATCGCATATTCAAATTAATCAACTCGTTTAGGCTGTAAAGGGTAGGTAATATTTAAAAAAACCGGACAAGTGCGAGTCAGACTCGCCCACGGAGGGTTCCGTACAGGGTTCTTTAACCGTATCATGTGGGTATCATATGAAAGAGCTTCATTAGCATAACCTAAAACACTTTTAAATATTTTACGACGTATATTTTTCGGTTTATGAAGGAAAATATAAAAAATATATGATTTACCCCACTTATCTACTACTTTGTACGGAACCCTCGGTGGGTGAATCTGACTCGGTCTTGTCCGGTTTATTCTTTACCAAAAGCTCATTGTAGGTTAAGTACAAGGGGACATTTCCTTGCCATCGACGCGCCATATACATGCCATATACACACGCGATACATCAAAGCATTGTTCCATTGAAACTCCCCACCTCTCGCGATTCTGAAGCAGGATGCAGTTGAGCGTGTCCCATCCAACGAGCGACGTACGCTCACCTAACTTCACTAAAAGTAATAACATAAACTTGAAACTTTGACTATCGAAACTGAGGCGAGGGAATTGATCGCGTCTGATTTTGCATTAGAGCGTACTTTTGGTGAATATTTTATATTGAAGACAATGTCGCCTTCTTATTTTCTTCATTCTTCGTTGACTGGCCTTGTGGCTCAGTTGGTACTTAGTGTGTTTACGTCTACCTGCTGAACTGAAAGGTCGTGGGTACAATCCCCACCCAGGGCAAACATTTGTGTGATGAGCATGGATGTTTGTTCTGTGTCTGGGTGTTTCTATGTATCATATGTATGTATTTACAAAAAAAAAAAGTATATATGTATTCTATCAGCCATCTAGTTCCATAGTACAAGCTTTGCTTAGTTTGGGCTAGATGGTGTTGTGTGAAATGTCCACAAATATTTATTTATTTATTATATTTATTGGGATTGTTGGCAATACGCGGTGTTTGTATTTGCCATTTTCAAGTTATAATTGTATTTAATAATAAAGACAGCTACGTCGTACTAGCTGTAATCACAGTCAAAATAAAGTATAACGAGTTATAGTCAAGTTGTAGCCACGTCTTAGGAGGTTATTACCTCCTATATGGAAACTTCTAGCGCTCGCTCACATGGCGGGGGCCCGGCCGTGCCCCCAGATACAGTTTCGAAAATAACGCAAAACGACACGTTTCACAACTTCAGTTCATCTGCTTATGGTTTTGCACGTAAAAAACACATACTAATAACAAATATAATAAACATAATGTTTAGATCAGTTACACTCGATAAAATAAAAACTTAAGAGATAAAAACAAAACGGCACGTTTTTCCAAGTCCCCGCCATAACTGCGTGAGTTATTATAAACGAACAGCCAAAAATCAAAATGATGTACCACACAAGTTACCAACAGTGACTTTTATAGTCAAATATTTGACATAGAAATTTGTTCTAAGGTTGCAGCACACTACTACTTTAGAGCGTTCTACTTTACAGCGTTCAAACATTCTTGTCCTAGCCGTCATCGTTGTTTCGTTCAATCCTATCAGCAGATGCAACCATTCGGAGGTACTAATATATTCTGCTTACGAGCTTGGTTCATTTGCCGCTTGGTTGAAGTTGGGAAATGGGTGGCTAGCCGATGAGGTGAGACCGTGAAACAATGACGATTCAGAGCTGAAGTGAGAATTGTTCTGTGACCTTTATGTACAAACTGCAAACAGATACTTAACTATGACGACTAAAACTAAAAGGCTTTAGGGTGCTGTAGGGTGGTTTTGTTATTTACTATTAAAATTACTGTATGGTTATTTTTTTTTTCAGGAAAACTTACAGCCAAAATACTTAAATAAACTATACATTTATATAAATTACGAGGCTAGTTACAAGTTAAAGTTTTTAAAAGCCTTTTACGCAAAAACTATAAAATAGCATTTAAAACGTCCAACAAAAATGACAATTTAATCTAAAAATAAATTATACTAAAAATATCAGTATAAGAAGAGTATAAGTCAGTTTTATGCGTAAAAATATTTTTAAACGTAACATCTAACGTAAACGTAACGTAATATCTAATAAATCTATCTCTAATAATATCTATCTTTGATATTCGCGAGCGAGACATAATATTTATTATCTAAAGTACCTTAAACTATCATTCTTACTTATTTCTGTGTAAGTATTCGAATTTTACACGCCCGTTAACAAAGTCATGCTAATTATAAGAGTGTCATAAATAATTTAAGCATAGACTTGTCTATTTCACAGTCCTTTGTAGTCATGAAACAGTAGCACCATCCGCTGACAAGTGAAGGCGTTAAGCACCACTAATAACATAAGTGCTGCTTTCACGAATATATCAAGTTAGGAATTTGAAAGCCGTGTCTCTAACTTCGGCTGTTAAAGCTAGAGCGTCCATTGTCTATGGGAATTGATGGTAGAATATATTGGAAGCGCTTGGTTATTTTTTATTTGTAACAAATATGATTTTAGTTTCTGTCACACTCTCACCTAGCTCATGCCACGCTACCGACCCGCACCCACCACGTTCCCGCCTTTGTTCTTCCTCGTTCCTGTCCCGCTTTCGTTTAGCCTTCGACCCATACCTGACTCGCACCCAACTCCGTCTCGCCCCGCTCTATCACTTCCGCTTGGCTACCCCTCTATCGTCTTAAACTTTTATACTATAGTGATTATATAATTGTAATATACCTACGTACTGTAAAACAGCCCTAAGGAGTAGCTTTGACCCAAATCTGAGAAAAGTTTAAGCTTCCCGCCTTGCGGTGTAAACGTAAAATTGGCACGTCGCCATCACGTCACCATCCTAAATATCCATTATATCGATTTTTGTAATTGTGTTATTAATAAGTACTTATATAAATTGAGGCTACCACTATTTTTATCGCGTATTAGGCACAAAATGTGTATTTAATTATGAAACTAAGAGCTGAGAGATATATTTTGTAAAATAATAAATAAGGCTTTAAATATTTTGGTAGATACATATTGTTCACAACTTTTATATTATATGAATAAAAACCTATACATTCGTGGGTGAATTTTGTATAAAATTAATAGGTACATGTATCACAGTTTATTAGAACTAAGTAATGTGGAATTGAAGGCGCTTGCTGTCCTTATTTCATTATTTTGTTATACCTCCGTCATTTATAAAGCGATTTGGAAAATTATTTTTAATTTGAAAGGATTTATGTTAGGATGGATTATATAGAAACATCATCAAATCAGTTTTGGTAGTTTGGTTTTTAAAACTTAATAAATACAAAAAATATGTTTCGAAGCAAACGGAATTGTTTCAGTTTCTTATAATAAATATATCGCTTAGGCAGAGAAATCCCGAAAAACATTACTAGTTTTTAAATAATAAATCAATTACAACATTAAAGTTTATTTAAACACATATCATGAAACGTTGAGTAAATATATACAGAGCAGGTCTTCACACCCGTTACCCATTAGTACATTAATTAAAAATTTATTTGCAATATTTCTGATGTAATTAACAACGTTGGATATGAAATTATGGAGTCGGGTGAGCTTGACGCGTGCTTGTTAACTGTCAGTGTCATTAAGGGAGCTAATTAGGTATGCGAGCGTTCATTTGCAATGCCAAGTTGAAACAAATGAATGGAGCGTGTCTTTGTCGGGTAACACCCTCTATTATTCCTACCAATGGAGTCGAAAGTTCTCGAGTGGCAACCACGCACTAGCAACCGGAGCGTAGGAAGACCAGCCACAAAGTGGACAGAAGACCTCATACAAATTGCAGGAAGTCGCTGGATGAAGGCAGTTTCCAACCACTGTGTGTCCAGCTGTGGACTTCTTGCCGTTGAAATGATGATGTATGGAGGCGTACGGAAACTTTCATCGCCGCGTTTCTTCATAAAAACTTGTACTACTGATCATAGAAACCGTGCATTTTTATCTTGTACTAAGGGTAAATACTGATCATAGAAACTGTGCATTTTCGGGAATGAGAGTAAGGTCTTCGTTAATCGTCAAAATAAACATCTACCTACTCGAAATTTCACTAAACTTCGTTTGACCGTTTTAGACTGAAAAAGTAACAAACACAAATTTTACAATTTTTTGTATTTAACACGCTTTTATTAGGTCGACCTGTATGTAACTAACTATGTAATGAAATCTAAGGTAAAATTTAACCATCTTCCAAGGATCGTAGCGTCATAAAAATTGGCAGCTGTATGTAGTTCTGATAACAATACAATAATATGGTACTGTCGAACTGATCTGATGATGGAGCCGGAAGATATGAACTAGAACTTCATGATGGAACATCGTATCATAGCTGTGTTTGGATTTGTTAGAAAAGTCTTGTAATGAACTTTGACCACAATAATTTTAGCGTGTTTTTAGTTTTTTAAACTGTAATTTATTATAAGTATTACTACCAGCTGGTTTTTGCCTTCAGCGCACGTTCACACGAGCGCGATTTTTTCAGTGCGAAACCGCGCGCAAGTTACATGCGTACGCTTGCTCTTTAGACACTTTAGAATTTAAAGTGTATGTTTTTCACATAAAGTACATATTGTATCACCGACCTTATCAGTGACACACCTCTTCCTCTGCGACTCCAATTGGACTGCGTTAGATGGCGTTCCCGCAAATCGTGGAGGATAGGGGAAGCATCGAACTTTACCAGTGACGATTCTCTTCCTCCACGGCTTTCCTCCTTCAGTTGCGGTGTCGCTACGTATCGCAAGCTAAACGTGGTCGCTTCCGATAAGGCTTGGCCCCGAAAGCTCATGAAATGGCTCCACCTCACCGGTTGTTTTGCCACTGCCAACAAAATCCCTTTGTAGGGGAAAATTGTTGGTAAGCCCCCAGGGTACACCAGTCATCCATTACCATTCCCCATACCAAGAAAAGTAGTGGGGGCGGCTGGCACCGCACCACGATACGGGCAATATCACTTAGTTATATAAAAAATAAAGTATTTTTTTATTATTTAAAGATATTCAGCTTAAATTTACTAGAAAATAAAGGCATAGAAAATTCCAAGAATACCGTTATTCTTGGATTTTTTTCCTAAGATAGAAAATAACGATGCTTAAAATATCCTTGGAAAAAATGTTATTAAGTTTTTCTTACCTTGAGCCCAATGAACATGAACCTTTCAGTATAATTACTCAAAGTGATTCAACATAGCAAAACAAAATTTTTACTTCGGTGTTTAGTTATTAATTAACTAAAGAACATTTTTCAAAGTTATCTAAATAAACTGCAAAAAGCAGTTTAAGTATGCAGTCTAACTTACAATTTCGTTACACTTGATACGCTGTTGAGTATACTTTTTTGTGAGAAAGTATGCGTAATATAGCAAATTATTATAAATGCGTATTCTCTAGAATAATTCTAGTAAAACCATTTGTTTATTACGAAAAAGTTCGTTGGAGATTACGAAAAAACGCATTATTTATATTTGCGAAAAATGTGCATATTATTATTATTACAGAATATATAGACTATGACACTCTAGAAGTGAATACAAATCTAATGATACCTCGCACATCAAAATCGGTCAAGCCGTTTAGGCTGTAGGCGATCATATAGAAACAGATACATACATACCCAGATACAAACATACATGTACTCTTACCCTAATCTTACGCAGTCGGGTAAAAAGAATTTTAAAGGCATCCAGTTAATTAAAAGTTACCCTATATACTTACACAGCGTTATATTTGCTAGAAGCGTTTGTTTAGGAAAACTCAACTTTTTTTACATAAAACTGTCTACTTTTGAGCTTCAAGTGGGATAATTACCTGCTTAAACGAGCCAAAACAACGTGAAGCGACACCCAAACTAAATTCTTTTGATACTAACAAGAGCGCACGGGATAATCTACCGCCATTAAAGTAAATTGGTAACATTTTTGTCTGGTTTCTCGGAAAATTCAAAGGCCGCTTTAGCGCTAATCCAACAACAATGGCTTTGAATCTTCAGAAAACGCACTAAAGCAATTTCAATGACAAAGGAGAGTAATTTTTTAAAATCCTTGCGGAGTCAGCAGTTTTTCCGCGCCGTCATCGGCCTGATGAACTTGTTGCGATCCGCGAAATTGGATTGTGTTTTATAAATCTTGTTATATGTGAAGAGTATATACCGCTTTCGCCTAGTATTTCGGTTAAAATCGGAATAAAAATATAGTTACTGTCGAAAAAATCCGGTTACTGTCGAAAATATGCAGAACATTTCAGTGTTCTACATCTTCACTAGATATTACCGTGGTCAATATTATGTGATTGAAATATGGTCCAACGCTTGTCGCGTTATATCTCGCAAATTATGCACAATCTAATGAAAAAAATCGCAGGAAATAGTGTGACACACGTTCTCACTGGGAAATTACTGTGATGTAGTCACAGTTAGTCGTTCAATTAACAACCAAGCCTTTTTCCTAAACGGCGCCGTCCAACTAGTGACCGCGAGTCAGCATCATATTTTTATGACCAATTTCCTTCCGGACGACAGCTCGTTTATTCAATACGAGAGTATTAAAACAATGCAGTATGCATATGTAAACCATTTTTCAAGTTAGAGATCTGTTTGCGAAATGTCCCTACTGTCGGCTAAATGGTTGGTCTAAAAATGTTTTAGTTTTTTCATGATAGTTGATTATACTATTGTGAATAAAAAAATCGGCTGTAGCTTGGTGGAAAGATCGTTACCCTCTTCAGAGGGTATCAGTTGACGAGTAACTAGCCCTACCCTATCTCTAGTGTCAGTGTTTATTATATATATATGGGAGTATCTACGTATGCCTCGATGAGCGAGTAAAGGTTGTACTATGCCGGTTTTATTTAATAAACACATAATAAATTATTAGAGAATAAAGATTTTTATCAAATGGTAAAATCAAAACAAACCGTGGAATCAAAGGAAGTAGAAATTTATGCAAAACGGTTAGTCAATTTAAAAATTCTATCTCGGAGAGATATAATAAATCCCCACCGCAGCCAGTGCTGCGGTGGGGATTTACTTACTGAAGTCAAAACATCTGGCCCGAGCCCCGACCGAAAAGATCAAACCGCGGCTCGGCACATTTTGATAAAACCGCATTAATTAATTATTAATGTCTACAGTATGCGGTGCGCTCGTAATCAATATTCGCGCAACAGCAGATGCCCGAAATAATGGCGAATAAAATTTGTTTGGTTAACAACTCATATAAAATTTAAAGCCATCAGAGAGTGCAAAAGCGTTTAATGTTTTAGGTTATTCGTGTTCCGGAATAAACAAATTGATAGAGAAGATTGTTAACAATGCGGATGTAAATTTAAATTATTCTCTCCATGGCAAGTTTTTCAAATTTGTTATAGATATGAAATTATACAAAATTAGCTGACCTTGGAAGATTTTCTTGGCAGTATAGTCTCTAATACGTGATGGACAGATGACCCCATACAAGTGGTTGGAAGACGCTGCTTGTAAGCCGCTTCCAATCAGTATTTTTGGAAGTCCATGGGGGATATCTATGTCCAGCAGAGGACTTCTTTTGGCTGAGATGATGATTATGGTCACGATAAACTGGTCGCCAAGAAGCTATTTAGTTTCGAGCACCGCCGTAAAGTAGCTTGACTGTCTATATTCCATAGGATTTATTTCGGTGAGTGTGCGCAAGAGCTTCACGACCTAATTCCACCCTTATTATTACAGGACTTGCAGAAAGTTGGTGTAACACCACCCATTTCTCATTGAAATGAGTGAATGAATGAAATGCCAAAAACCGTACTCGGCGATATCAGTCTACGTTCTTGATGCGTACTGCACAGAAATGGAATTCTTGGCCGCCATCTCTGTTTCCTGAGAATTAAAATCTTGGAATTTTCAAGGCTAGACTGAATCTTCTGGATCAACGAGCTCCATTTTCGGCCACGTCGTCGTGGCGAGTTGATGGTCAATCGTAGATCTAACATAAACTAAAGAAAGATGTATTCAACCTTTGATGTCTTACAAATGTTAAACGATCCGCGAATTTCATTCTTTTTTTTAAATCTACAAATTAATTTACATGAAAACGATCTCTTATGCACTTCATTCATTATGATATTTGAAAGAGATGATACTTTAGTCACGTAAAATACTTATTTGTTCGTTACTTGAGGAATGAAATAATGTACGAGCCATTAGGCTAATGAAAACATAATAAATGTCATTCAAATTTCGAATTTCTTCAACGAATTAAATGTTCAACAGCTGTTCCGCTGACATTTTCTCGAGACTGGTAGATCACACACGGGCAACTGACAAGCGAGTATCGGGAGACTAGTAGCATAGTGTTATCCAAATGTGCGACTCATCATACAAATGTATGTGAGATACTCCTTATCGACTCTTGTCCAAGACTCACATCGTTATAATAAACTATAGTTTATAAAAGTGAAGCAACCGACTTCTCATGGATGCCATTGTCAGAACTGGACCAAATTGACCATTGAAATGATAACACACGGAAGTCACCAGCTTCCAAATAAAAAAATAATCGTCAAAATCGGTTCACCCAGTCGAAAGTTATGAGGTAACATAAACATTAAAAAAGTACAGACGAATTGAGAACCTCCTCCTTTTTTGAAGACGGTTGAAATGAAAAGTATCGTAATGTAAGAATAGCATTAGAAAACACCAAATAACGTCCCAGGTTTGAAACACGCAAGGAACCATCATATATTCGTCCCCGCTCAGAGATTCTGCATATATCATGACAACACGTAATCCTGGATATATTACCTGCCGCACCCGAGAATAAAATAAAGAAAGTCTTTGTGAGTACTCCAGTAAGTAATAAAGATTATGTTCTTAAAGCTGTACGTATCTCGAGCATGTTCAGGTGAGAGGAGTTTCCTGGAGTGCCGACGGCGCGACCCAGCCGAGTATTACGTCTAATAAATTAGAGTGAGACGGTGGCAACATTCCCGAGACTCGGGAGTCTTGTAATAGCAATTGTCCCAATATTACAGGACGATAAATTGACGTTATACATAAACGCTCCCAACGTCTGCTAATACTTCGAAGGTAGAGCAAATTTTATTATGATTATAACGTTCCAGTGAATTTTTCTGGATTTCTGGAGGCGGTAAAAAGGTATTGCTGGAATCTTGTGGCTGAACGTCTTGTCGTTATGTCAAAATTATATTGGAAAGCCTTTATTGAAATGGCGAACTGAGTAGCTTTGGGAAAGATATGAGTTCTATATGTGATATTTAGTAGAATATTTGAATTATACTAAATAAAAATTACCTTCTTATTTATTGAGTCTATTTTACTTATTTTTCTTTTAAAAATAGAGTAATAGATTTTCTTCAATATTTTCTTTTTCAGAAGCAAAATTCATAAAGATACCCGCCTATTTCAATTTAATTTAGTCATTTCCAAAAATAGCTACGTACTTATCACGAAAATGACTGCCGTTTAGGCTGTAGGCTGTCATATAGAAACATACATACATACCCACATATGTACATACACTCCAAAAAATAAACCCCCCTTCTTACGCAGTAGGGTAAAAGTCATTCGTTTCGTAAAACTAAGTGTTCCATCCTCGGCTACACCGTTGCATACCAAGACGCGAGTTGGTGGTAAAACATGGATCTATTTAGAATAAAAAAAAAGTATTGAAATACTGTACATGAATCCAATTTATCTCGAAGCGATAGCAAATAAACTATAAGCAACACGTCACGAAGATATTTCAATTACTTGCCCTACGCAGTATATCTCAAAATTCAATAAGTAACAAGAGCAGGTATTGAAAATAGAATTGAATTTTCAAGAAATATTTCAACACACTAGTTGCGCCCCTCAGCTTCACCTGCGGTGACTAAGTTAAGAAATTCAGACATCCATAATTACCTATGTACTATCATTGTGATATGTACTGTAATCTGTTCGGCCGTTTGAGCGGGAAGAGTAACAAACAAACTCGGAAACTTTCGCATTTTTATTATATGTGTAGAATCAAATATTCCACAGAAACTCATATAGGTAATAGGATAAGAAGATGCCAATCTGTTTATTGTGTTATTCTTTGCTTAGTAGCTAGCTACCTTCATAACAAATTTAATGTAAATCGGTTCAGACGTTTGAACGTAAAATACCAATAAACAAACATAAAATTTCGCATTTATATTAGTGTAGATATTGAAATGAAATGACCATCTGAGAAAATACCTTCTAACTTATAGCCATACATAATTAAGTGTACATAATGCCGTAGCGTAGCGTAAAACTATTTGCGTATTCCATCCGAGATCATAGATACTTAAATCCTATTCAGATCTAAGCGATATCCGCTACCGCTGTAGTTAGAAGGAAATACCGATCGAGTTTGATCAAGTATTGATAGGAAGTTCCGTGGCTAGAATAAACTTTGCAATGGTTACCGTTGAGGCGGGTTTTTCTCGAATTTGGCGAAACAGGCTCCGAAAGGCGGTGCAGTGAAAGTACTAGCAGCAGCATGTACTGCTACTTAACAAAGAGATTTTTATCTATAGAGAGCATGGAGGAGAAATAATATATTCTCCTCCAAGACAGAGAGGTTATACTCATTGAATATGAAGTAAAAGCATGGTAAATCTAATTTTTCAGCGCTTCCGAGGATAAGACCATAAAGCTTTTTAGTATCTTGACCTTACATAATTGGTGTTGCACTTCCTAAATGCACAGGGTGACATTATCACACGTCACTGTCAAGCCACGCGTCTAACAGCGTAGCCCAAAGTAACGCAACTGAAGACGAGTCGGGTGATTACCTTCCTTGAGGCTTACCACGCAGAGCTGGGAAAACCTATCTACGTATCTTAGTACCGATAGCGAAATGCCAATGTTGTGGACAGTAGGATTACCAAACAATCACTTACTTTTGTTGATCACAGGCAGTACGCAGCAAATAAAGCATAGGTCTGAACAGGCTGAAACTTACTTATACTGAAATCTGAATAAATCTATGTTTGACCACTAACTCGTCTGATAGTTGATAGTAAGCGATGGTGTGGTCAAAGATGAAACATGTCATAGAACTGTTCACTGACCTTGAAAATTTCAAGATTATAGTTCTCAGGATATTCGGAGCGCTAAACTTAAACTTATCTTAGTGCGTATGATTTGATAAAGGCAAAGTGTATGTACGCACGATTAAATAAACAAGCGTCATTGTTATAGATTTGTCTCTGTCACAAAATAAGCTGTCAATGAAATCTTGTTAGTGCAGTACCAATATCATCATTCTGCCACCAATATTTTGTGATTATTTTTCTTTATTATTTTGTGAGATGCTTCGACTAAACGAGTTATATAATTATTTAACGTCACTGCTAAAGCGCTTTAGCATAAAGCAAGCGATAAAGCAGACAAATGAAAAATAGAATATAAGATAAGGAAGCTTGGATAAAAATAAAAAATTGTTAAATATTTATTATATTTTTTCTGTAAGCACCATTATCGTCAGAGATAAGAGAGGCTGGAGGGCACAAAAGGGTCGCAATCACAAAGGACTACAAAATAATGACGTAAATTTTTGGCATAATTTTAATTAAAGCCTAATTTGCAACATTCGCAAACCGGAAAATTGGGCCCAGTAGGTAACAATTAAGTGAAAGAGATAGCCAATATTCGCCACGTATGAGAGAGAGCGAGCACGATGCGGATATAATGTGTTATTTCTTGATGGCACATCGTGATAAGAATCTGTTGTGTTCAGGCTTCTAATTAATTTTAATGTTACCTTCATTATCTTAACCACTTGGGTTGCGGAAAAATTGTAAATTTTCTTCTAACAAAATTCTCGTAATTGGAGCATAATTTAGCGAAAACATCTTGTAACTTTATCTAAGCGTTCCGTCGCACAACTTTTGTAAGCTTTAAATAAGTGGTTACCATAGATTCCTTCCTATTAAAATTTCCTATAACTTTATTCATTACAATATTGAAATGTAATCTTTATAATTCCTTATGAAAAGGGAATAAAATATGACCAATAATCAAAGAGATTATTTATACATGAAAGTCTTAGTAGGTACCATTACATGAACAATATTGTAATAGAAACGGTTTCCGAGAACCTCTCTCTTCACAGAATTTGTAAACAACATTGCGTTAGTAAATCTTTGTTATTCGCTATTATCGACCTTATCTGTACAGATAAGGTATAATGTGAGCAGATAAATGTACATTTATATTTATATTTATATTTATTTGTGTGTATTTCAGGTATATGAACAGACTATATTTTATTAAGCTTGTACTGGATGTCATGAGGGTAACAGGTAGATTTGAGGTAAGCAACCACCCAATTACCCATTTCTCGTTGAAATGCCAAAAATCCGTACTCAGTGATATCGATCTACATTCCTGTTGCGTACTGCACAAGAATGGAATTCGTTGTCGCCATCTCTGTTTCCTGAGACCTACCTTGGAATTTTCTAGGCTAGAGTGAATAGATATCTTCTAGATCGACGAGCTCCATCCTCGGCCACACCATCGCTTAACATCAGGCGAGTTGGTGGTCAATCGTAGATCTATCTTCAATAAAAAAAAAAAACATTTAGGTATTTGTTTAATTAATCAATTTTAAACGTTTGTAATTAATACGTGTATTTGTTAAGAGACATGTAGGTACAACCCTAACGAATATCCCAAGCCGATAGCCCTAGGGAGGTTTCAAGTTTCTACTATCTATACTACACTGTTATCCGTAGATATATATTTGCCAGACTAGTTTACCCGGCTAATCGGAGAGGGTCAAGAACAGCCACCGATTTATTGGGTTAGGCCCTGTTTGCGGGAGCGTTACGTACTTTGTCTATGTACCTAGATGTAATTTATACCCTAACGTTAGCCTTTCTATATCGTGATTGAGTAAGATATCTGGACGAAACTTAGACGTTACCAAGTGTTGGCAGGATGATGATTTTCACTTTATTTTGTGGGTATTCAAGGGTGTCGCCAGCCCATGGCCCGGGGGGGGGGGGGGCAAGTTAATATTATGGAGGATGAGAAAAATATGAATTGTAGGTATAGGTACTTGCATGGCCTTAGGACTTTGGTTGATTTGCAGTTGGCTACATTTTTAATCTCTAATGGGGCAGCTGCCCCCCTTTGCCCCCCCTTGGCAACGCCTTGTGGGTATTGAACGTGACTGAACCATCACGCATGGCTATGTAACTCGTTCGTATTATTAACGGCGCCTGAAATTTTCACTTCTATCGTGTGGTCTTAGGCACACACATTTTTTTATGTGAAACATATAAAACGTCGACTTAGACAGGAGCTAGCTGTCGAGTCAGCAAGATTGTTAAAACAAAGAAAGTGTTCTATAAAAGAAAGCGAACTTCGTTGTCAGACCGGCTGTTGATGTATCACATCAGCTGCTCTCTTTTGTTTTTTTTCTCAATCATTTTATAACGCAAGTCAATAAGCACGGCAATCACGTAACGATTTTTTCAGATAGATTTTGAGAGTCAGTACACTATTTCAAGTTAGTTATTTTATACCGCACCATCATATAACGTTAGGTGAGGTGTAACTGAATATCGTGAATAAACACAACTACAACAATAATTAACACCGTCGCTTAACATCAGGCGAGTTGGTGGTCAATCGTAGATGTATAGTGTATTAAAAAAAAAAAAAAAAAAACATGCAGTGTAATCAGTATCTAATAAGATACATAGGTACAACGTACGAGGAAGTTTATTTTATATGTTTTTTTTTCACACTCCGTCTTAAACGTATTTTTGTGTGAAAGGATATACTTTCAGATTGGTCGTATAGAAACTGTATCAAAATCAATTCAGTACTTTAGTTTTTATAACAAAATACGCATTTTGAATTCGGTTTTTCAGTTTCCTATTTTCGGAAACAACTTGGTTTTTTGCGTATTCAACTAAAATGGAAAACTACTACATAAAACTCTTGCATCGTAGCTGGGGTATTAAAGAAAAGGGGTATTACAGTATTTTATGACAATGAACTGCGCTTAATATTTTAGACAATTCAAACATTATTATTAAAATTATAATTACTAAGCCAGTATAAGTGAGTCAGTAGGTATGTCACGTGTCTTATGGTTTTGTCTGTGGTTTTGTTTCTTGTCTCTGTCGAATTATTTTTTTCATTATTAAACCAAGCAAGGAATTGGGGTATCATCTTTGTTTAATTTGCGATATAAGCAAGTTATTCTAGAGGTATGTAGATTAGCTATACCTGCTTATGACGATCTGTTATCGACATCGAGTAGCCTAAGAATATAGAGAGCTATATTGCTCGCAATACTTTTTGTAAAGATTAATTACTTTCATATTTATATTATTGTGTTTGTATCAATTACAACAAACATATTTTGTATAACAGAATTTGTTAATATTTTGTTTAAATTTAGTTTTTGTTTGTCCTTGTTTCCTGAAATCCCCGGGCGTCTTCAAATCTAGAGTTAATAAGTATCTTCTAGGTCTACGTGCTTCATCTTCGGCCACAGTATCGCTTTCCATCAGGCGTGCTGATGTTCAAACGCAGAATTATTTATATGTATATATATAAAAATACACTACATATAATTAGCTATTAATAGACGAAATAACAATCATCTTATCTCATATTGCCAACCTCATTTCTTTGAATAATCGCACTAACCAGCCACAGGTGGCAGCACTGGACTAGCATTTTCCTCGCTGTAGTGAGGTGAAAAATTTTGTGTTTCACTCGGCAGCAAAGTTATTTTGCATCTCGTACTTTTGAAACCCTCGCTACGCTCAGGATATATATTTGAATCCTAGAATCCTTCGCTTGCTCAGGTTTCAATACAAGTACTCGCCCCAAAAACCAACTTTGCAGCCTTGCATAACAAATAACTATTTTTTGCATTAATTTGTTCACATCACCGATATGATATAGATGTACTCGTAAATATTATGTAAGTATACATTACATAATACGTACTACTTGTAGTTACGTTAATTTGAGATGCTAAAAGCAGTAAAGTTTAGTAAATAGACGTGTATAATACTTAGCATAAAACAACGATGTTTCAACGATGCTTTTAAGGGGATCCGCTTAACATAACTTTACTCCGAAATAAGGCCCCTTGAACCGACCTATTTTATTCAACAATTGTTCACCGGAGCACCTATAAAAATATCCAAACATGCCTCAAAAGATAAGCCGATTCGTAAAGATTGGAATTTATTAAAAACTTAACAAGATTTTTATGCAAAAGCAATTAAAAGTTCGCCCTTTCTTTTCAAACTTCACAGATCAAATAAAACGATCGCAGTAACACGTAAAATGTTTTTATTTACAAACGTAATTAGTATTTACATTTATTTTACATAAATTCTTACACTAAGGTCTTAAAGACAATGAATTTATCCAGTTCGGCTAATATGTTCGGGTACATTTATTTATTAGTAAATTAACAAATATCTACTTTATATTTATATCCGATTGAATATTATATACAATGATCTTGCAAGGTGGTGGAATTCACAGCTATCTCGCTCGCACATGACCTCTTTTCATTGGATATGAAATTATTGAGTATGTAATAAGTACCTAAGTATAATACGCCAACGTCAGCATCATAAAAACCTTATCATAAAACATTTAATTATTTTTTTCTACTTATGATAGATTTACAATAAAACATCCAATCGTGATAATTATAAATTAAATTAGTTTAGTTGTATATTTTGGTGAAAATAACTGATAACAAAATTAAATAAAACCGGAAAAGAGCGAGTCAGACTCACTCACCGAGGGTTCCGTACAAACTAGTAGATAAAAGGGGAAAATCATATATATTTTTTTATATTTTCCTTCATAACCCGAAAAATATACATCGTAAAAATATTTAAAAACCTATGGAAATTAACGTGGTTTTCACACATTTTTAAATAAAAACTACGGGTCACTCACGTCTGTTCACGTCTGTCTAACTATAGTCGGATATTTCGGCTCAAAACAGACGTGAGTGACCCGTAGTTTTTATTTAAAAATTTAAAAACCTGTTTTAGTTTATACTAATGAAGCTCTTTCATATAATACATGATACGGTTAATTCACTTTAAAATTTGGACCCTCATTTCTTGCATAACGACACTATTTTTGTGATTAAATTAAAAATATCCAGTTTTCGAATTTTTTCATATATGTGTAGGTACTATAACACAATGCTTCTTGCCAAATTTCATAGTTCTAGGTCAACGGGAAGTACCCCATAGGTTTTGATTCCCTTGTGAGTGTCGAAATGTGCGTTTTTTACGACATATTTGACTGTAACTTTTCTTACGAAAACTGAGAAATTAGATTTTTCTTTCTGCAGCAAGAGTCTATGGATTTGCCCGTTCCCGAGATAAAGGTCTTGACACCTGGACGGACGGACAGACGGACAGACGGACAACAAAGTGATCCTATAAGGGTTCCGTTTTTTCCTTTTGAGGTACGGAACCCTAAGAATAATAATTGAATAGTTTTCATGACGTTGACATTCTGATATGAAATAACAAATGATTTATTAGCTAATTTTACACCTAAAAACCGGTGTCGCGTGTGAGCGAGACAGCTGCGTTACTTACCTCGTCACGAGCGGTACTTAAACTTGTTGTCATTAGCAATATACAGTACCTTTACATAAAATACTGGTATGATTGAATTTGGTAAGTCAAATACAAAATTATTCCGGCATAATTATTTACATAATAACTTGTTCCGAAGTCTGATAAAATGTCAGCGTATTCTATATTTCAATGATATCTTTAAATAAAATAGTGGCCACTGTAAATTGATTTCAAGAGTTATTGAATATCAGGAGAATTTTTATTGACATTGAACTGCCAAAAACATTTAAATTAAAAATTAATATGAGTTGCATGCAGTAAGCATGCATGCATGTGTTAGATTTTTATTGTAAAATAACAGCAAAGTTTTTACCGTAGTCAAAACTGTATACACAGTTGTACTTATGTTGTTATTGTATCTTTTTAGTTGTACATAATATTTATGTATAACCTTTTTTTTTACATTTTCACGGCTTCACTATTGTATTTTCGATTTTCTTTATATGTTTGCCGGTTACGAAACTATTTCTATTTTTATTATACATTTATTAAATTAGGTCGTTCAGGGATAGTCCCATAAAGATTTTATCAACTTTTGCTATTTATATTGCTTATGATCAATTCTATTTTTAGCTGGGAATTTTTGTATTTATTAACTATTATTTTCGTCACTTGTGGCTCGTAAATTATCAACAATTTAAGTATAACTGATTATAAATTAATAATAAAATTATATGAATAAATAAATAATAGAAGAGAATAAAAAATAAATAATAGAATAAATTCGATAATCTATGTTATACCAGTTATACGTAATATTTTCTGTACTCATACATTTCAAGCTCGCAAGGTACGAGACAACCTTCGATCTATTCAAGGCTCATGTAATAATCAAATTAATTCGTAGCTTTTAGCAGTAATCAGCAACAATTTCGCAGCGCAACGCGTTTAATTCTGTATTTAATAGAATGAAAATTTAATTAAACCAAACATCTAAGCCAAACATTATAACTTATACCGTATCTAATATAATAAAAAAAGTTAAAGTAAATCTCTTTCCGTGCTTCTGCTTGTTACCATTTCAAGAGAAAGAGATAGAGCGCTCGCCCGTCACAACATTTTCAAAAGTATAAAATAAATGATTGGGAATTCCTGTTAAAGAACTGAGAGATTATTTTATTTATTGAGATAGGAGAAATATTAAAATAAGTTTTGTAAATATATCATTTATTTGAGCGAGGGTAATTTTGTTTGATAATAATTATTCCTACGCGTACGAGTCGCATTTTAATTAATTATATAATATTATAAAGCAAAAGTAATTTTGTCTAGAGATGCAAAAAAATTGCTGAGTTGTAAACAGGTAACAAACAGAGGTTTATAACAAAATAGCCAAATAAATCATGTTGCAATTTGGTAGGTATAAGCATAGTTAAAACATCGATAAAAGATATATATTACAATTCAGTACCATTTCAAAAGGGAATATGCATGTTTTAATTTAATTTGTCCATGAAAAGGCTAACTGAATAGATCATCCTAAGGTTGTCTGAAAGATATCGCTTTAGCGATAAGACCGCCCTTTGTGCCATTATCTTATGTATTTTGTTATTTTAATACTTTTGTGGTGTCAATAAAGTGTTATTGATTATTTGATTGATTGATCCATTCAAGACAAATTGCGATCGCGAATGATGACGTCATGTTTCATGTTCGCTATACTAATTCAAAATGTTGTTTATTGTTTACTAAAACAAACTGTTGTTTCGCGAGAGAGGGACAGAGCATCCCTTCCCTAATACTTTAAATGTTTAGGGATATCTGGGAAGTTTATTAAATGACCGAAATTATTTTTTTAGTATGTTATCAATTGAAACTATTATTCTTATGAAATAAAATTCATACATATTCGCTAATAACATTTCATCATCAACATCATCTTCTTTCATCACCATATCAGTGAAACCGCAAGGTAAATCTAGTCAAAGTATAGTTTACAATCATGTACTATTAAGTTACAATCATGTACTATCATGTAGTATTAAGTTATAATATTACGTTTCATAGTGATTTATTTTTTGTAAAGACTGGTATAATATCAAGTAATGTATCCGATTCATATTGAATTTTCAAAAGTGATAAAGAGATAATATTGGATTTTATGAAGGAGAAAGTCCAGAGCAACTTTTACGACGTTCCTTAACATATAAACATAGAAAACCTTTTACAGTATCATATACTTGTTAAGGGGATGGTACTTTCTGAAATCATGAATAGAGATACATTTTTACAATTTGTACACATTAGTTTTATTATGATTTATTTTTTGGTAAATAAAATGAGCTATCTTAATTTAAAAACATTTTTTAAATTCTTGAAATTTCATTGATGGTATCGTTGGGACTTTACTATAATATTTATAGGATAGTTGTGATTTTAAAAATGCATTTTAAATAAAAACTATAGTAGATATAGAAAAAAACTATAGACGGATTTTTCGGATTAAAACAGACGTGAGCGACGACCCGTAGTTATTATTTAAAATTTAAAAAATGCATTTCGATTTAAAATAACTTAATAACTTATTAGTACCTATTGTTTGTCCCTGCTAACTAGCAAAGGGAGCTAGTAGACTCGGTCAACTGACTGAGGTAGCATTTTGTCGCAGGCAAAATTAGAAACCGGCCTCTGATTGTTAATTAAATCTCAGAATTAAAATCTACCAATCAACAGACGTGACAAAATTTGTTTGCTTTAAGTGTCAGTGAATCGTTCGTGATTCACTTACTTTGCGATAAGTGTCAGTAAACTGTTCGTAACAGCAAAAATGTTAATGAATCGTTCATGACACAAATTGTTTGTTACAACATTCAGTCAATCGTTTGTAACGCACATTGTTTGTTACAACGTTCAGTCAATCGTTTGTAACACACATTGTTTGTTACAACATTCAGTCAATCGTTCGTAACAAATGTAGTTCTCTATAAGTGGTAGTTAATTATTCGTGACAAAATTAAACTTAATGTAATGATAACTAAAAGTTGTATGATAGTCATTAAAATATATACATAAAATTCATTTGAACGGTATCTAATCTCTTGAGTTTTATGAATAAACGATTGTTTAATGACGCACATCAACACGACACTGATCTTAAAATATTCATAATTCGAAACATCTTCCTACAAACAGGAGAAAAACTCATATATAAGTAATACTAAAGTAAGCCGCCGTGAGATGGCAAGTTGATTGTCAATTTTGTTAATTAATTCTAGACACTGTACATCAGAGCTGCACAACTTTACAGTGACATCTCATTTCTACATCAGCAGGTGTAAGATGCGCAGCGCGACAAAATATTACTTTTTGAGATGCGAAGACATGATCAAATTTCGAAGATCTGTAGTCTGTAGATTTGTAGTGTATCTGTAGTCTTTTTAAACATGATAGAAAGAGTAGAGAATAAAATATGTCTGCACGCATCTTAGGTGAGCAAAGAGAAATAGAAAGTCGGCCCACTACTACTTTACATTGTGAATATTCGTATATAGAAGGTATGAAATAAATACCCTACTTGTTTCCTAAGAGATACAGCATAGGATTTTTTAAAGTTAGAAGAAGTAAATTTTTGTGCTTTATCTTCGACCACATTGTTCCACAGATAAGTTATGTTAGGTTATTCAAATATAATCTTATTCACGATAAAAATCGCAATTAATATATTTGTGGGACAAATTAATTAGAAACAAATATATCTATATATCTCAAAATCTCTATAACTCTGTCAAAACATTCAAGGTATTTATGGATCAAATACACGTTAGAAGCATTATCCTAATTTAGCAAAGAAAGTTACTTATTAATAATTCGTTTCTTTAATATGTGCTATAAGACCTACTATTACATTCCAGATCCAGATAACTTAGTATCCGAGGAACTCCGGTCATCTCGTGACGAACCTTCTAATTTGAAAGTCATCCCAAAACGGGCGGACTTTAATAAAATGATCTAACGAAAATCGATGAAAAAACACGAAAAAATGTATCATGATGTCATTGAAATATGCTCTACTTTGGTATGCACTGATGATGGCAGGTAGTATATGATAAGGTGGGGTCACTCTTGCAGCGGTGCTCTGCATGGCCGCGGGGCGCTCTCCGCTTACGACATGGACCACCACTGATGCTGAGTCTGTGGAGGAAAATATTGTATGAAAGACTGTCATCATTAACCACATGAACAATATTGATCATCAAAATAACTTAGTGTCAAGAGGTAAGAAAGGAGACCGGCCACGAGATGGACAGATGACCTCATCATCAAGTGACAGGAAAACGCTGGATGCAAGCTACTTCAAATTGATATTTTTGGAAATTCACAGGGGAGGTCTATGTCAGCAGTTTGCCTACTCGCATAGAATTTTATCTAATGAATTAAAAATATGTATATTTTGAGCGTTAACCATTATATAGGTACACAAGTACGTCTGTAAAAGTAGGTAATATAAATTATGTAATTTCTCTATGTCCTATTTTAACTAAGCGTAAAATATTAAAACCTTTTCTAATATTCAAATGGTTGGTGCCTTCAGATAGTAAGTAGTAAAATTTCTTCAATACAGCCCAATGTTATAAAAGTGCCATAAAATCGAAGATACATATCAATATACTAAAGCCCATGAAAATATTCATATTTAAAAAGAAAACTTCAATTCACTCCACGTCGTTTGTATCCTCTTGGAGTTTTACGGTCAACACTTTCTCGGGATTAAATTCAATAAAAAGGATAAATGGAGTGAAAAGAATACAAATGGATGATAAGAGCTAACACTGAATCAGCGGATTAGAATATTAAAGTAGACTACGTTACTAGCATGAGTAAAGCTTAGCTTTTGTAACGCATTCTTAAGCTCATCTTAAGGCCAGTACACACTATCGAACCCGTTGGCGCGTTAGAAATAAAATGATACAATGTGATGCCAGCTTGATTTCATAGAGTGGTATAAATTATAAATGATTCGTCAAATGCATGCCACGGTTCTGAATATATGTTACGTTTATTTGTGTAATTTTATAGGGATTGTAAATTAATTTAATGTATATGATAATGTATTTAAAGTTAATGTATATAATTTAAAATTGCGCAAAGTGGGCGGCGGATAAAAATTTAACTATAATTAATGTCGGTATACTTTAAAAGATAATAATAATATAAATAGCAGCGATAGAGGGATATAAAACTGGTACAGACTGGGTATTAGTCAATATTTGTCCAGCGTCAAATGAAACCTGTATAAATCAGTTTTTCTAATGTGACATATTGTTTACAGTCACTGAAATAAAACGCAATAAATTGGAGTCATTTCTTGAGAGTTACTTAATTCACAAGTGAACTCATCGAGAGGTTCCTTTTAGCAACATGTTACAGTTCAACAGTAAGTTAACAGCGTAAAGGGTGTAAAAGGAGTGAACGAAAAAGTCTAGATAGCTTACCTAAGGCACGTCGCTCACTGGTAAGTCGAGGCGCGGTCGCGGCGGCGTCGCGGCACAGTCGAGGCGTGGCATTTTTGTTTAGAGTCGAGGGGCAGACGGGCGGATATACTTCCTTCACACACTACAGTGTAAACACGTCTACGCACGAAACAAAATGACAAAATGGCGGTGGAGTCTCGGCGCGGTCGCGCACAGCACCTCTGCCGCGCCCCCGCCCCGCCTGCGCTCGACTCCACGTCGCCTGCGACGCGACTCTAGTGTGTGAGCGCACTGCCATTTAAACCTGAAGGAAACGTAGAAGCGGCGCGCTGCTTGTGCGCCCGTGCCTCGACGCCGCCTCGACTCCAGCTCATGTGGGCGACGCGCCTAAGAGAGGATTACGTCGTTTCCAACTTTTGTGTTGTAATGTACGTAACTTTTCTTTTGTAAATTGTCAGTTTGTACCGCTATTTTCCAAGTATTTGTTGTTCCTAAAGGTAGACTAAATTTTGCAGGCAAATAATTTTAAATTTTAATTAAACCAGCCCATTACGGTTTACTTTTAATTTGAAATAAAAAAATATCATGATCTCCTTGACCTCGTTCTACTAATAATATTGGCACAGCTTATTTCCTTTTTCTGTTTCACTTTATCCGTCGTTATCTCTGCATTTTCGTTTTATCTTATACAAACATTTGGAGGGAATAAAGAAAGATTCGGTATAAATTCTCCTTAAAAACAATGTCAAATGTAATTATAATAATTATCTAACGGCCCGATATTTTGTGAAACACATACAGAAAGACAAAATTTCACAAAAAATACTTGCAATATTTCACAAAAAATACTTGCAATATGGTTAGTGAATGGTAGGGTAAGTAATGTAGTATATCGTTGAATATTGGGATCGACCAGAAATCAAAATAACTCTGTCTCTCTCTGTCTGTTTGTTACCTTTTTCACCACCCAACGGCTGAGAAATCGAAGACGGACTTAAGCTACTTGTCATCATCACCGTTCACCATCACCGTCGTTGTTTATATGAACGCGGGTGAAACTGTGTGGCGTAGCTAGTACAAAATAAATCAGCTAAAAGTTGTTACAACGAGAAAAAATCACGAAAAGTGAAAAAAGTTAAAATTGTTATACCTATCAAAAACGTTAATTCACATAGCAACAAATCCGATAATACATCCCATCGTAATTCCACTCGTTAACACCGCGAAACTATTCCTATACATATAAGCCTATAATTACGTGCGAGAATTCGGAAAATCATGCGGCTTCCGATAATTACGAGTCCTACGGGACAAGAGCTATCAAGTACTTTACCGTATGTTCGAACGCGTTGATTCGGTCCTCCAACTCACGGAGATGGATGACCTTACCGCGGATGTCGACAGAGATGTAGTGCCGATACGTGGCCTCACCTACTACAATAATATGGTCGGATAATGGGACGAAGAGGGCCTTTAGGAGGGCATATTTATCTGCGATGCTGAAGTGGGTTTTACGTTTCAGCTTTTTAGTAGTATCTGTAATAAAGTGCTGAATTTGGATTGTTTGAAGTAAAATGTTTGTAATACCATCGAATTGATATTGTTAGCGCCACTCTGTGACGCATCCTTTTACCCATCACCTACCCTCATTTTATTACGAACAACGATGACCGAAGCCACGGGTGCATGGGATGTACTGTTCGCACTCGCGAACAGTCTGCACTTGACCCGCACGAGCGTCGGATGTGTCAGATTCAGATCACCGCTATTTTCCTTGTCGTTCCCCTTGGAACTACGACACCGCTCAGGAAGCATCCTATTGTTTCACCGCGTCGCGATCGTTGCGACAACCGCATACAACACCACTACTATCAAGGCCGCTATTGAGAAGAAGACACGCAGCTATCGCTCATCATCCTGGAACAGGTTAGTCGTTGTTCTTCTTCTCCCTCCCTTGAATGGACCGCATTCTGCCATAAAGCTTGGCAGCGGCGGCAACATTCTTCTGTCCTTCGAGCCAACATTCTTCTGTCCTTCGAGCCAGGATATTCTGTCTTCCGAGCCCGAATCTTCTTTCCTTCGAGCTTCTTTCCGACGCTCTCGGATCTCCTTTCCATCGATCCTTATTCCTGGATCCTCGTTATTTCATCATTATTACAGTCCATTCCCGCTAATTTCATAAAATTCGCATTTAAAATATTAATTTTTTCTTCATCTACCGCAGTAGAGGGTAGATCTCGTTCATACCGCACGAGGTTAAATTCCACGAACCTCCGCTTATCTATACCGCTCGCCCGGGTTTTGTTACTGTGCAACCATTAAGTTAGTCGTTTCGTTATTTGGATAAAAATTTCATATATCTTCCAAAATGGCCTATCGTCAAAAGGACAAAAACGATGTCGATGATGATGACACTTTCGATAAATTTCAGATTAAACGCTTAACTTTAATTGGTAAAAGAGACGCCATATTTTCTCGCTTACAAGAAATTTATAACCGCTCCTTAAAGGCTTTCGATGATGATACTGAACAAGATTTATTTTTGTGTGGAATTATTACACTTGACCGCTTACAGTCAGAGTTTAACGATATTGTGAACGAAATAAATATCATCGAGCTGACGATAAATCCTAAATATCAAGTAAATTATCAATCTCTGAATTCTTTCGACGATATGTACTGTCGCTGTAAGTTTGTTTATAATAAACTCAATCCGCCCGCTATGAACGAGAAACCATCTGTTTCTCATACTTCACCGCAACATAAGACCGTCAAACTTCCTAAGTTAGAACTTATGAGCTTCGATGGGAATCCAATGTCTTGGAAAATATTTTATGAATCATTCACTCAGACAATTCACAAAAATCCAGATTTGAGTGATCATGAGCGCATTCAATATTTAATTAATAAACTCAGTGGTCGTGCATTGTCTGCCATTTCCGGTATCGTTCCGAACAGTGACAACTACCGTCTAATCTATAACACGCTCGTAGATAAATACAACGATCCGCGTTCTTTAGCTACGTCTTATTTACAACAGCTGCTGGATTATAAGCCTACCAGCAACACCGCATCCACGAAAAACCTAGAATCTTTTCTCGAGAAATTCTGTGCAGCAGTATCAAGTTTACAATCACTTAAACTAGATAATTTATCTGACTTTATTTTGATGCAAATTGCTTTAAAAAAGATCGATTCAACAACCGCACGCGCATTCGAAATGCATATAAGAGGTAAATCTATGCCCACTTATGACGAATTAATAAAATTCATTCGCGAACAAAGTAAAATCTTGGATCGCACTGCATCTTCAGGACGTGAAACAGCTGATATTAATAGTAACTACAAAAAGTCTACTCATTCTTTCACTGCGGCATGCACTCGACAACAATGTCCATTATGTAAACAAACCGATCACGTGCATTTATATAGATGTCGTATGTTTGACAATCTTTCGATAGATGACAAGTTTGCTTATATAAAACAAAACAAAGGATGTACTAATTGTCTTAGTATTTCTCATAATTATGCTAAATGTAAGTCAAAATACAAGTGTTTCAATTGCGAATCTGCTAAGCATCATACGAAATTATGTCGTAAAATATCTTCCCGCGGAAATCAACGTTTGCATTCCAGTGCACCGGCTATGTCCCGCGGTCGATTTGTCGACGTCGCCACGCCGCCGCCGGCGCCCGCCCCGCATCAGCTGGCCAGCATGCAAGCTCGCAGCACCGTGCGCCCGCCTCCCGCGCAGCCTTCTCAGCCCGCAGCCCGCGCTGCCGTCGATTCTTATCAGCCACAACAACAAATTGTTTCACTTTGTAATAATACGAGTATTACGCAATCAGCTGATCCTACCATTTGTTTACTAGGAACCGTACAGGTTTATGCTACCGATTTAAATGGTCGTAGACATATTCTACGTGGTTTGGTGGACAGCGCATCTCAAAGCAATTTTATAACTGCAAACTGTTGCAATAAATTAAATTTAAAATGCAACAAGGTTTCTAATACCGTTGTTAAGGGCATAGGTTCAGCATCGAATCCGATTAAAGGGTCAATATCCACCACGATATATTCGCGATTAAATAATCATTTTCTTTCGATGGACGCCTTCGTCATCGACCGCATAACAGATAAACTGCCATCTGTAAAAGTTGACGTATCGAGTCTTTCATACCTAAACTGTATACCGCTCGCTGATAACAGCTACTCGAACCCATCTGAGATAGATATCCTTATTGGAGCTCCACTCTTCTCTGACATCTTACTGTCAGGTCGCGTCTCCGGACCGCCTGGTTCTCCTACCGCTTTCGAAACCATTTTTGGTTTTATTGTAATCGGAAACGTGCCCGTTACATCCGCACAAGCTAATATAGCCGCTAATGACGATAATCGTCACTCACAAATTTCTCTCTGCGCTTTTGCAGAAGGACCGCGTTTGGATCAACTTGTCCAAAAATTCTGGCAACTCGAGGAGGTGCAATGCTCACCAACTTTGAGTTCTACCGCTATCGAAAATGAACATATTTTCAAAACCAATTTCTCCCGTGACTCAACGGGCCGCTATACAGTCGCGTTGTCTTTCGCTCGTGATCCCGCAGCCTCTCTTGGCAACTCATATAAAACCGCAGAAAAACGTTTTATGTACTTAGAACGCAAGCTCATCACCGCGCCTCCCCTGAGAGCGGAATATGATGCGATTATCAAAGAATACCTACAGTTAGGTTACATTTCGTTGGTCAACAATGATGATCATTTAACCGGTTATTATATACCGCACCATGCAATAGCTAGGTTGGATAAAACTACCACCAAATGGCGTATGGTCATGTACGCTAGTTCAAAGACTGATACAAACTTATCACTTAATGACATCTTGTATACCGGTGATAATTTGCAAAATGATCTTTTCACAATCCTCTTGGATTTTCGTTTATACCCAATAGCGTTTACATCTGATGTCAAACAGATGTACTTGAGAATTCTTGTCAACAATGACGATCGTAAGTACCAAAAATTCTTATATCGGTTTGATCCGTCATTACCGCTTGATACCTACCAATTCAACCGCGTCTGTTTTGGTTTACGTAGCAGTCCTTTTCTCGCTATGCGCGTTCTACGTCAGCTGTGTACTGACGAGCGCACCCGCTTTCCGCACGCCGCTCGTGTTGTCGAAAATAATACCTACATGGACGACATATGCTACTCGATGCAATCCTTATCTGATTGTTTACAACTCCGCGATGATCTCCGCGATTTGCTCAAGGCCGGGGGCTTTGACCTTGTAAAATGGGCTAGTAATGAACCCGAGGTCACTGAACTCCTTCCGATATCTGATCGGCACGCCGCGGACATCTCTTTCGATGAACCTAACTCTAATTTAAAAATATTAGGCTTACAATGGTCACAAAAATGCGACGCTTTCATGTTTACCGTAAACGTTGAAAATCGTCCTGCTACCAAACGCAACATCTTATCTGTGATTGCGCGTCAGTACGATTGTCTCGGTTTGATCGCGCCGACAATTTTATTCGCAAAATTGATTTTACAAAAGCTACACATGCTACAGCTCGATTGGGATGCTGAACCGCCTGCAGATATCGTAAATGTCTGGCAGAACTATGTACGCGAATTACCACGCATTCAAAAGCTGCGTTTCGAACGCCACCTAGGTGTTGAAGCCAAGTCTAAAATCTCGATTATAGCATTTTCAGACGCTAGTGAAAAGGCTTACGGTTCCGTAGTATATATTCGAACTCAGTCCGATTCTGATTTAGCCCCAATCGTGAGATTAGTTTGTGCTAAATCGAAAGTAGCTCCGCTCAAAACAATTTCCATTGCCAGGTTAGAACTCTGCGCTTGCTTACTCATGGCAAAACTTGTACGCCGGGTTATCGATACCTAC
The DNA here is from genome assembly GCA_947563715.1 of Lycia hirtaria. Lineage (NCBI taxonomy): Eukaryota > Metazoa > Arthropoda > Insecta > Lepidoptera > Geometridae > Lycia > Lycia hirtaria. The sequence continues at coordinate 39,250,954 of OX387377.1, read as the reverse complement.
GAAAAACGGCATGCGATAGATAAGGTATTTTGTTTCACCGATTCCATGGTAGCTTTACAATGGATCACGGCTTCACCGCATAGATTTAAAACGTTTATTGCTACGCGTATAACAAAAATTGTTTCCGCTATTCCCGCTGACAGTTTCCAGCACGTACCTGGAACTGCAAACCCCTGTGCCGACGCTCTGTCGCGAGGGTTATCACCCGCTCAACTAGTTGACCACCCTCAGTGGCTAACTGGTCCCGCTTGGTTACATCAAGATCCTTCTACTTGGCCAGCGAGGTCAGTAATTCCCGCAAAGGTAGACGAAGATCTACCAGAATCAAAGAAAGTTGTATCACTTCCTGTGACTCAACCACAGGATGACGTCACTCACCCGTTTTTGGAACTCTCTCGACGAGTTTCCAAATGGTCACGACTATTACGCATAGTTGTTTTCATATATCGTTTCGTCAAGAAACTACCGCGATCCGCTCACTTCTCTGCTGAAGACATGAATTTCGCAGAACTGCAAGTTTTAAAAGCTTTGCAAAAACATTATTTTTCTGATCTCATTCAGAATATTAATTTAGGAACCCGCTGTCCACGCGCTATACAACGGCTCGTGCCGTTTCTAGATGCGAACGGGCTTATACGAGTCGGAGGCCGTCTCCGCCACGCAGATTTGTCGTACAATCAGCAACATCCAATTTTATTACCGCGCAAAGATCACGTGGTCGAGTTGATAATTAATCACTTTCATCGTGTTAACTGTCACACCGGTCCGGTCACATTAATGTCTATCCTTAGACAACAATATTGGATTCTTTCCTGCCGCAACATTGTACGATCGGTAATACATAGGTGCAATTATTGCTTCAAAGCTAAACCTAAGCCTACATTCCCACTCATGGGAGATTTACCCGCTTGCCGCGTAAACGAAGCCAAGACATGGAGTCATACTGCTGTTGATTATGCAGGTCCCATTTCCATTCTGCCGTTAAGAAAACGGGGCGTACGTTCTATCAAAGCATATCTTCTTATCTTTGTAGAAAAGGTAGTTAGGTGTTGTCATGTTGAATTGACAACTTCGCTAAGTACATGCTCATTTCTTTCCGCATTCAAACGCTTTCTCGCGCGACGTGGTTCCGTTTCTGTCATGTACTCAGATAATGGTCGAACGTTTGTAGGTGCTAAGAACGCATTGTCTGAAGTTTATACCTTTGTAAATTCTGACGAATACCAAAGAGCTCTTACAGACGAACTATCCGCGAACCGCATTACATGGCAGTTCAATCCACCGAGAGCCGCACATTTTGGCGGAGATTTTGAAATCTACGTGAAAGCTTTTAAGAGTCATCTAGCTAGGACAATAGGTTCACAGTTACTTACTTACGAAGAAATGCTCACTGTGCTCGTACAACTCGAAAGTGTTATCAACTCGAGACCTATCACGTTACTTAGCCAAGATCCAGCTTGTCCGTTACCTTTAACACCTTCAGATTTTTTAATGGTTGCACCACTAAAACATTTACCCGCGTGCGCGGCTACAGACGAGCCCGCTCATTTGCTTAAACGCTATGCTTTAATTGACCAAATGGTCCAATCGTTTTCCAATCGATGGAAACTGGAGTATCTCCATTTGCTTCAATCAAGGGGCAAATGGAACACACCTTCTAATCCTATAAATGTAGGGTCCGTCGTACTTATCGTCACGGACAACCTTCCACCGCTTTCCTGGCCCTTGGGTGTAGTCGTCGAGACCATCCTGGGCGCCGATGGAATCTGTAGAGTATGTTTAGTAAAGACTTCTACAGGTGTGTATAAACGACCAGTCGTTCGTTTATGCACGCTCCCTACTCAATAAATTTTCCTACCGCCCCCCGGTCAACCCGCTCTCGCTCTCTTATTTAACCCGCTAATCTTTCCACGCCTTTTTTCAATTTAAAAACCCATGGTTTTTAAGGCCGGGGGCAATGTTAGCGCCACTCTGTGACGCATCCTTTTACCCATCACCTACCCTCATTTTATTACGAACAACGATGACCGAAGCCACGGGTGCATGGGATGTACTGTTCGCACTCGCGAACAGTCTGCACTTGACCCGCACGAGCGTCGGATGTGTCAGATTCAGATCACCGCTATTTTCCTTGTCGTTCCCCTTGGAACTACGACACCGCTCAGGAAGCATCCTATTGTTTCACCGCGTCGCGATCGTTGCGACAACCGCATACAACACCACTACTATCAAGGCCGCTATTGAGAAGAAGACACGCAGCTATCGCTCATCATCCTGGAACAGGTTAGTCGTTGTTCTTCTTCTCCCTCCCTTGAATGGACCGCATTCTGCCATAAAGCTTGGCAGCGGCGGCAACAGATATCTTCTAGATCGACGAGCTCCATCCTCGGCAGCGCTTAACATCAGGCGAGTTGGTGGTCAATTGTAGTAATATAAATATGGAGTCTATTATAAAAATACTAATGTATTTTAAGGATTCATACTAAACTAAAACTTCTACACTAAACTAATAAAATTCTTAAAATAGACAAATTCAAAATCGTGTTATTCAAAAAGGTATGAAAATTCTATATCAGAATTTAGTTCGTTTTAGGAATTGAGTTATTCCAAACTTTAATGGTGAACTTAGTAGCTCCGTGTCTGATGGTTAATGGTCTTAATGGTATACGTTTCATGGCATTCCTACTCAGGTAATCCTAGGGAGTAGCTTCGACGGCAATCTCTTTTTACGCTGTAAAAACATATGTAACCTAAAATTTACTGGCAACATGCTGACCATAACTTCATTAGAATATAATTTGGGATAAATCCGCTTAGCTGTATGAATGTAGCCAAATCGGCTAACATCCAATGGCTAACAGCCAAATTATCCTTGCAATAGAGGCCACGAATAAAGCACTCTAAAAACTAACGACGCGAGCCAAATACCTGTCGCTGGCGTGCTAATATTTTATTTGCAGTGTATGGAGGCAGCAGAATACTCTTCTTTTTAAAAATGAAATCGTTTTAATTGGGTATGTAAAGAAAAATTTAACATATGCTGATTCCAAAACCATTTCGAGATTGTATGTCGATAAACCATTTTTTTTTATTTTGGGCTCATAAAATGATGAGATGGCGCAAATTTTTGCGAAAATATAAAATATATTTGACCTTCAGTCGACCTCTAAAATGACGCCACAATTACAAAAAAAAAGTTGATGCTAACAGCATTGGCATTGAATATCAAGCATAGACAATATCTCTATGACAACTGTCATAACAAAATATTTTTCTATAGAATTGTAGAAATATACATGTCACTGTCAACGTCAAGATAGACGTAAATCATACTTTTTTTTAGTTCATGTAGCCTATCAAAATATATTATTCAGTAGTAAATGTGAAATCATCACGATTTTATCTTTAAAAATAAGTACTGAACAGAATAAAAAATATTGAAATTAGTTCTTTTAAATGACCCAATCTATCAAATAAAAATGCCGAAAAAAACTTTACATAGAGTATCGCCACTTTTTAGAGTTTAACTATTTTTAAGTATTTGTTGCTTCAAATTTAGAACATCCAATACGTTCAAGAAGTCGAAACGGTAATTAGACCAAAGTCATAATTATGCCTGTCTTTACAACTTTTGGATTGGAAGGTTCTAAAGAAGAAGTTCTTTATAATCTTTAAGCATATGTACACGTTCTACACATAGTTTCTTCTGAAATATTTACACTCAGCGTTACATAAAGTATGACAGAGCTTCACTACGGAAATCACTCTTATGTATTCGGTAGTTTTGTGATTATTTTCATATAGATACCTACTTGCTAAAATTTACATTGTTCAATCTTATGAACATTGCTATATACAAAATACAAAACTAGTATATAAGTATGTAGAGAGGTCACCTTTCACTGATTCGAATTACGAAATATTATGAATACAATTTCCCCGAAAACAAATCTGGGGGCACGGCCGTGTCCGCGCCATGTGAGCCAGCGGGTACGGCCGGGGCTATCTTTTTTCGTTTTGTTTTTTCAAAAGTAATTCATCATTATTCCTAAAGCTTATTTGACAACACGTCCGATAACTGAATCTTTGTAATAATATTTTTTCTGTGTAAAATAAACAGAAAACTAGCGATAATAACCTAACTAATATACCTAATTGATACATCTATTGGAATAACCAGCAAAAGAAAACAGCAACCTAACAAACCTAACCTAATAATTGTTCGGGCAAATGAAATTTAAAGCTAAGAAACTTATTGAATCAGAATCTTATGTTAAATAAAATATCTGAATTCAAACAGATTTATGAAACCGATTCGGGTAAGTTTCAAACAAACATATTTTGGATCATAGGTTACCATGTAGAATACAACAATAGTAGATAGTTATACAATGGGCTAAAACGACCCATTGTAACGAGTTAGATTTTTAAATAGAAACCGAGTTACAATGGGTTTTTAGCGCCGTGTGTTACACTCTACTTTTCACTACGAGTGCGAGGAAATAAAATAATCCAATACAATAATTCAAAGTTTATTTTATAAAAAATTATATGTACAATTTGTACAATTCTGGATATTGAACGAAATGTTTGCAAAGAGAATGTAAATATATTCCAAAGAGATTATTCTACTTTTGAATAAAGACTGTTTCGTTTATGTAGGCTCATTGGTAACAGAAAAAAAATACTTTATCCCCTAAAGCTTAAAATGCTTTTTTGTCCTTGCTTTACTACGCTACAATGACGGACTTTTAGAGCAAGTGTAGTGAAAAACTACATTTCGGGTAGCATTCATTATTCTGAACATGGAACAACAGCTGTAATACCCAGACCTTGATGGGACAATTATTTGGTTAGCTTGGAAAATGTTTAAAAACATCCACCAGAGTGTTTCAACGAGTAATTCCCAAGGGAAGCGAGGGTGGCCGTTAAGCGGTTGAAGGTTCACGCCCTTTGCATAGTTTTAACCTCACGTCTCGCCACTTCATTGAGAATGCATTTTATTTGTTGGAAAACATTTTTAATAGTGATGGAGAAAATGTCACACAAAAGGTCTACACTCTAGAGGTGTATTACGAGCGTTCACTTTGCTTTTTTTTTGTAAAATGTTTTAAGTACGTATGCTTTTGATTGTGAGATTCTGAAATCATTTGAATAGTAGATACTTATACTGTTTTTTGCAAGGAAAAATATATTTACGGTGGAAGGTAAATTATTCTGTCTTGTTTGCATAAGTATATTGATATGTTCATCATCATCATCATCTCAGCCATAAGAAGTCCACTGCTGGACATAGGCCTCCCCCATGGATTTCCAAAAAGACCGATTGGAAGCGGCTTGCATCCAGCGTCTTCCCGCCACTTGTATGAGGTCATCTGTCCATCTCGTGGCTGGTCTTCCTACGCTGCGCTGCGCTGTGTGTTACCAGTGATGACATACGGCACTGAAACGTGGTCTTTTTTTTTTTTTTTTTTTTTTTTTTGTGAGATGACTAGAGCTGTTGGCCTCTAACGGCCTCTACAGCTTACCGGACTTTGGCGAGCGCAGAAGGCGCTGGGCCGATTACAAACTAAAGGTTACGAGGGACTAGCTCAAGGGCACCTCGAGGGAGGTTCGGACCTCGGCTTGGGCCGTCGCCTGGGGGGGGGGAAGTCGAATTGCCGTGCGGCAACCCCGATGGGGTGTGCCCTGCGGCCCTATTGGGTTGAACTGGTTGACTATTTGGAGAGAATCTAACCGGTCTTCTACCAGACCTGGGGGTTCCTCGACCTCGCTGGCGAGGTCGGTGTGTCGTGTTTGTGTTCCTTTGGTAACCGACGCCTATACCAAAAACTGAGTATTTCCTGTTGCCTGGGGCTGTCGGATCGGGATGAAACGTGGTCCCTAACTATGGGCCTTATAAGGAAGCTCAAGGTCGCGCAACGAGCTATGGAGAGGGCTATGCTCGGAGTCTCTCTACGAGATCGAATCAGAAATGAAGAGATACGTAGACGTACAGGAGTATTGATATGTTAAAGTTATTTAAATACGGAATTGCTCACAAATAGCCTTTAGGAACAGAAAATTGAATTCTCATATACCTAGTTGAAATCCTAAAATGTATAATTTCCCAGAACGTTTTTTTTTTTAGTTTCGCAAAAATAGACTATTATGAAGAACACATACAACAAGAATTGTATTTTGATTAACGTCCAATATATAGAAACGACTTACTAATAAAATTGTTACCAGTCGAAAAAATAGCATATTAAGTGATTCTAACTTATGTCTCGCACATACGTATATGATTTACTCGTAAGTTGAATCTCATAATAACTTTGACTAAAACAATAAATGTGCATTTTTTTTTTGTATAACGTGTGCATTTCGTTCACTTATGACTTGTGCAATCAGTTGTGTCATTTATAAACAGTTTCAAGCAGATCAAATTTTATACTTAAAAATTTTTCGTTTATTCCCAGTAGTACGGTTGCCAGTCCGGTTGACCGTACTACTGAGACTTTTAATTCCCAGTAGTACGGTTAATGGCGGCTGACCGTACTACTGAGACTTGTAAAGTTATTACGGTTATTAACAGTTTAACTACCAACAACAAAATTTTATCGTAAAGAACTAGTTAACCGAATACATATTTCCATTAAACATATTATTTAGGGAATAAACGAAATTTTTGATATTTCCAAGACCTGGAGCCTTAAAATACTCTTTTTTAAGTCTTCGGTAACCGTTTTGTTCGCATAAGCAAGCACGCTACAATGTATTCACTTTAATAGCGAAACTCTGAACACTTTGACGTCCAACGCTGCAATAGTAATCTTATTGAATTTGTAGTGCGGAGGCAGTAGAATAACAAAGAAGCTTAGAGATTAGAATTTAGCAGAACAGTTTGTTGTGCAAGTACTTATAGTATTTTATTATTATTTGTCTTGCCTACTACATAGTGTGGGGTATCGTTTGATCGAAAAATATTGTTGGTATGGGAAAAACATTTGTCGATTTAATGATCCATTTAAAAAAAATTAAGTGTAGAAGTGATAATTTTTTATAGAATCAAGTCCTACAGCCTCCTAAACATTCCCTCCCTCCCTTTTTTCTCATCTCTAAGGTTTTAGAGATGAGAAAAAAAAACATGCTACTAGTAAATATGTTATATGTGTATAAGATTTCTATCGCAGCTAAGTGAACTTTACAAGTTAACGAGTTATTGTAGACAAATGACTCATAAAAATTATACTCGGAGAGATAAATTTCGTACAAAATTGCAAAATCAATCCACGTCATGTTCTTTAGTTTTATTCTAAGGCTACATTTTTTTTTATATTTTTTTTATCAGCCCTGTTTGTAAAAACTGTCCCACTGCTGGGAACGGGCCATCTTCTCATTGTGAGAAGGGTTAGACCATAGTGAGGCTACATATAGTGAAGTGCAATTAAGGAACTCTACTTTGCGCGTGGCCTGACACGCATTAGGCTAATAAAATTATTTAAACTATAACACTTGTATATCTTTAAAATAGCTGTGATGCGCGAGAGAGGTATATTATCATCCAGCATAGGCTTCAACCAAGATGAAACTTACGGGTATAGTTAAATAAACTATAAATATTCTATACATTTACCAGAGCTACTCGGTGCGCATGTATAGTTCCCCGAATCCCGTGGCGATGCTCTTGCAATCAGCAGTCGGCTGGTGCGCGTGCGCTGCTCCGTTTCTACGCTGATGCCACCGCGCTGTGCGTAGTTCACCACGTTGGTACCTCGGTACCAGTAGATGAAACTGTTGGAGAAAAAAGGACAATACGATAATGAAATGTGTGCAAGGATTCTCACGAATCACAATAAAGGTTTCAAATATAAATAGATATAAGTACCTATAACCAAAACTCTATAAATAAAGCTAAATGCAGAATATAGTAAGAAGTACTTTATAAGGAAAAAGTATAAAGTTTATTTTATTTGCACGACAGACTGTTTGCTCCTAATACTATCATAAAATACTCATTAGTATAGGTAGAAAAATATCACAGATACGATTAATTAACGACTTTTGCCTTTTGAAAAAATAGGTCTTAGGCATCTACGTATCTACGTATATCATCATAATTAAGATAGTGGTATTAGTGATGTCTATTATGCGTAACTATATTAGATACTTCTTACGCGTGTCAAACTACCGAAATTGTCTAGGTAGGTATGTTGATGGGCACTTTTCTATATTTGTTACGTTATACTTCTTTAACTAAGTATGGAATGTATTTTTAAATACTTCCCAAAAAGAAGAATGTTCTTAATTCAACTTATAACAAAATGGATAAAAAAAAACATCTAAGTAAACGAATTGCGTATTTTGAAGCCGATTTTTTCAGTTTTTAAGACTATAATTATGGTCTGCTGTGTCCTACAGACTGGCCGTTATATAAATTTGCAATTTTCACTTTTAAAGAAAACAATATTAGGTATTAAGTCAAGTTAGTAAGTGAAAGTATCCTAGAAGCGCTTAAGTATTCGCTGTAATGGCTGCTCTATCTAACACTAAGCTCTCAAAAATAATAGATGTAACAGACCTGCATACATAATCTTACTTCATTATTTGCCTAATAGCTCTTATATCCCAGCTAAGATAAAATACCTAACTCGTAACAGACTAGCATATTTAGTAGTACATCATTATCTAGCTAATAGCCAAAAAATCTCGCTCAGTCAAATACTTATCTTAAATCTAGGATCCAAAATAAGTCTAGAAATATCAGAATTCTAACTGGTCAATGATAAGGTCGTAAAGTTAAAAGGTGCCCTCTGTTATCATTATTGTACTTTAGAGCATAGCTATGACATATCATTTGATCTTCAATTTCAACGTATAGCAAAATAAACTATTTTCAAATAAAAGTATTTTGCTTTGATCAAACTGGCTGAAGGTTTGAGACCTGTGACAGTTTGAAATATTCATGCAAACAAAGTAAAACTTGACAATTTTGATGGAGTAGCGTTTTGTTGTATGTCACAGAATATTCAACGCATTTTCTTTTGGCGCACATAAATTTGAAAATGGAGCGTTTCGACAACAATAAATTGCTAAAATTGTTGTAGACGGCCATGAAGTTAAACATATTACAATATCATGAATACATGCTATAGGCATCATATACTTATATATTTTAATTTATTGTTAAGGTATGTGCATTTTTGAGCAAAACACCTAACATAATAAATTGTGACACACATGATTGTTAAAATATTGATATTTTTTAAATTTGCTTATTAATCCTCACAAAACCCTGAAAGATTTGAGATTTCTCACAATTCGGAGAATTTTACTATAGCTTTCCAACGTTGTACACATCATATATTCACATAGATTAAACTACTACTATTACTTACAGGCTCTTGCTGAAAAGATATTAATACCTACTTAATCTTTTTTTTAATCTTTCTGACATGGTTAGAAGCTTTGTGTAAGTACGCCTTATCATCATAATAATCTGCACACTATCAGTTTAGCTGCAAACTTCTTATTAATCAACGGAAATTCTTGAGGTTCCAGCTTTATCAAAAGTCAAGTTTTATTATATCTATAATGCCCATACAATGTATGTTTTATTTTATCGGAGATCAAAAGTAAATAGAGTTTTATTGATATATTTGTAGATATTTTATCCAGACAGCACTCCAAAATAGTGCAAGAAAGTAACATAATTGAACCTCAACAAAATATGAAACGCGTTGTTGCTAAATCACAGATTATTTTTAAAGGATTGCCAGCTTTTGTATCACCTGTTTGCCATGAATTACAGATTTAGGACGCACAACAATTTTTAAATATGTAACATTTTCTGGGAATAAGCACATACACAAAATTCATTTTTCCATGTCCTATAAAAAAAAACTCTGCATAAAGAATAAATAAGTTTAAAAAACTAAAAAAAAAACGACTTCAAAATACGCAATTCGTTTACTTGGATGACACATTTTTCCAGTTATTTTGTTATAAAAACCAAGATACTGAACCTGATTTTGATAAAAGTTCTATCGGGTCACTTGGAAAGTAAACTTTTCCAAACAAAAAAAAAAAAAAACATATCGGTCCAGGTGTGTTCGAGTAATCGGGGAAAATACATTTAAAAAAATAAGATTCCGTCGAATTCAGAACCTCCTTCTTTTTGGAAGTCGGTTAAAAAGAGAGCCATTTTACAGTCCTTTAATCTAGTTAAAATGTATAAATCTTGTACTATTTTTTTTTATTGTTATATAAAAAGTTTAGTTTTATGTAAACAAAGCCATTGTACTTTTTCGGTTATTGTTCCCTTATGAGTTGGGAGGTTATGACCTACAAACAGGACTGCCTACTGTCAAATTATATTTGTACATATTTGATAGTCACCCATATGTTAAAAAACAACAGCAAAAACAAATGAAAATTGTATTTCATCTTCATTTAGTTATTGTCGTTAGTGTAGTCATCTACATTTAGTTTGTTAGGGATGTGGTGAATGACTTGAATTGAGAACGATTGTAAAATAAAATAGAAATTGACCTAGTTTTTAATCCGGACAAAGTTGTGAAAAAATAGATACTTAAAACTAAGTCTTTTAACCTTTGCACCTTATATCACAGCTATTGTTTTGTTTGTATCATATAATTATCTTGTATTACAAATTCACAAATTTAATTTTCAAATCATCTAAATAGAAGATGACATGTATTGTATCGTAAAATGTGTTATACCTTGGAGGATCAGGCGCGTGCCTCGCGATGCAAGTAAGGTTGATGTCGGATCCGGCACGGACGAACAACTCCGGTCCGGAGAGGATTTCCGCTTTCGATACTGCAACAAAACCAATAACAAGATTTACAATTTGAACTGATCGAGTAGTAGTAGCTTATTTTATCGAACGCTTGGATTAGGAGAGTTGGTTACAGATAGATTTATTTAAATAAAAAATCTCAAAAAAATCTAAAACAAGGAAATGTAGTAAATATGTTATTTTATTCCATACATATTCATAGTGGTATTCAGAGGATAACCGTGGTCATATGCTACCTACTGTAATAAAACAATACATTCTGCAAAGTAGCATACGACCACGGTTATCCTCTGAACACCACTATGAATATGTATGAAATATAAAAAAATATTTACTACATTTTCTGTTTCATACTTTTTAGAGCGTGATATTTCCATGGTCTTTTTAGAGCGTGGTTTATTTAGAGTATTTTGGGGTTTTTGACAAATGAACATAAATGCATACCTACATGTATATATACAAACTTACATACATACATACCGATCAACAAATATTATAACTTCCCTTTTGCTTTTTTGCGACGCCGTAACCAAGTAACCAAGACATTCCTGAAGTTATGAGGGAACAGATGAACATACATACATTTATACCGGTCAAAAATATAACCCTCCCTATTGCTTCGCTGTAGTCGGGTAAAAATTATACTAAATATTATATGTGGGTTTTGACACTAAGGGTTTAACCGAAAAACTATAGTCAAATTTGAGCAATGCTTAACATATTTTGTCAACTTCTCTATGACACGTAACTTGCGGCAATAAGACAAAGAAATTGAGATATTGACCGAAGTTGAGCAACGATTTTCGGTAAGGCCTTGTTCAGTCTTATCCAATTTTAACTATCCTAGGTACTATAGTTATAAGACCACAATAATTATATTTTATCACCAATTTATTATTATGTGCACTGTACGAGGTGTAACAATGAAGATGCAAGTTAAAATTGCAAAAAAATCTTGTTTTATATATTTTATCGCTTTACAGACGAGACTTTGAACTTGTTATAAGTATATATCTTTATTTATAAACTCACAACCCGAGACCTACAATATTGTAACTATTAATTTAGCAAGGAAAAAATAATCCTTGAGGAAATAGTTTCATCATTCATGTTTGTTTAACTCAAACAAACTACAAAATAAACGAAAATATTTTCCTTCCGACATTTCGGAAGCATCTTTCAGACTATGACGGTGACTTCCCATATTTCCGTTCGCGATTTCAAGCAAAAATCGAATAAAGACTGAATTTCAAGCAAAACCTGTCAGTGTGCTACGATAGTAAAATATTGGCCATGCTGCATGAAAACTTGTCAACTCTAGATTTCTGATTTTTATGCTACTATATAAATCCTTACTTACTAATACTATAAAAGCTAAAGTAACTGCCTGTTTTTGAAGCAGTTGTCCCGGCGAGAAGTATCGCCTAACCTTATTGATGATGCCAAGCTTTTTACTAGCCAGTTTAGCCCTAGATTCAAGGTAGTCCATATGGTTAAATTAAATGAGAAAAAAATATGCTAGTAATATAATATAACAGCTCATTCGGATTCCAATCAGTAGGCGATAATCTTAAATTATATGTTATTCAGAACAACACTTAGTAGCATTTTACTAAAATGTGAGTATGTATGAAAGTAAGTAAATTATTTTATTAAAAAGTTGTTTTTTTTTTGGGTCGTTCTATCTAAATTTGGTACCTACTAACTACCTACATACTAGTTTTTACGTTTACTAAAATTCTTAGTAAAGATTTATTTTTTATTTTTTATAGAAGATAGATCTACGATTGACCACCAACTCACCTGATGTTAAGCGATGATGTTGTTCGTAAAGAGTGTTGAAAAACACCTTTAGCGACAGTTTTTTTTTTAATTATGAACAAATGAAAATACCTACTTATTTTAGTTATATTTTATAGAATACTTATGGTCATATTTATTAATTTCCATTGGAACACATAGGAACACTTATATCTATTGATGTTTAGTTATGATTAGTCTAAGTTAAGATAAACTCAAATCCATCTTAAATTAAAAGGACAATATCTGAAACTATATTACTATTAAAATCAAAAGTTAAATGGTTCAACACAATTTCAATTTTCTATGCTTATGAAATTACATTTAAGTTCTTCTACTATTCCAACTAGTTTAATTAAATTTAATATCACTTAAAAGATTGTGAAGCCCGAACTGAAAGCGAATATTAAAATATTAATAAATAATGAGTATGTATATGTGTCTAAATTTAATATTCATTTGAATAAGAAGACCTACTTCATATTCTATAATTAAAATTAAAGTTACGCAAATCAGGTATTAGCATAGTTAGACTGTTGAACTAAATAGTTCTTAACTTTCAATTAATTGAGAACTCTTGCTGACTTTTGATGGATCTTCAAATTAGTATTTGACTGGGCTTATATTTTAGTGAGTACCAACAAAGCCATACACACTCCGCCCCAGAATCAGCTTGCAGGATTTATATAACGCTCACTGCCGAAGAAAACAATCAGTAGCACCTGCCTCCACCGTACACCAACCTAGCTGACGGTTGGTGTAAGGTAATAAAGGTACAGCTAAACTGAAATGATACTAGCTACGGAATAGAGATAGAATGTCACAAACGACACAAAAACATTCTATTCATGGTGATGGGTGTTGGCTTACGCGCAATCTAAGGTTCCGTAGTTACATATTATAATTTATGTGAACTTAATACAGGATATCTTGTTTGATACTACGAACATACGAGTTAACTTCATCATCATCTCAGCCATAAGAAGTCTACTGCTGGATATAGGCCTCCCCCATGGATTTCCAAAAAGACCGATTGGAATCGGCTTGCATCCAGCGTCTTCCAGACACTTGTATGAGGTCAACGAGTTAACTTATTTTAATTTAAATGAAATATTCGTTTTTGTCTTGTCTAACTATTTCAAGTTGATCGACTATTACTCGTTAACTTGTAAAGTTTTGATAGTTTTTCTTTTAATTTCATCATATATGCTACCTGCACGATTTTTTTCATATCTCCAAAGTCAAAAGTGTAGCTGGTAGAAAGGGGAGGTGGGGAAGGGAAAACTTAACTTCTAACAAAAAATATCATTCGAAGCTTAATAATTTGCAAAAGGATCTTTAAATTAAGGAATGGTTTTTCCCAAACTCGCATTTTTTTAATTACCTACCCAATGATGTCCCAAGCGATGGGGTAGGTGAGAAAAAAACGAATTAATCATATTCACATTTATTCATATCAAACAATACCCATGTTACATGTCAAATGATAAACAAGAAAGTATCTATCTAAAAAAATATTTATTCTTTGCTTCAAGCAATATTAGCAATATTAGCTTCAAGCAAGCAATATTACGCATAATTAAACGTATCATGCAAAAATTAAAACATTAAACACAATAAAAAAAGAAATGCAAAAAAAAACTGGTGATTTCAATAAACAAAAAAAAATTTTTTTTCATGATTTTATTCTACGACTTTGTCGGCATAACTAATATAGATCCATACCAAATTACAGCTTTCTTGTACCTACTTATTTAAGACAATAATTTTCAAAAAGTATTCTAAAACAACTAGGCTAGCTCAATATTTTCATATTTTACGAGCCATCAAGAAATAGAATTTATTATTTATTTTTGGTAATATTTTCTTTTGTCGTTTTTAGTGATTCATTGTAGTACCTACCTTATCGCGTACCGTAGAACATTCTAGTGTGACCTGACCTTAATACTCTCCACAACCTGAGTTAAATCTCTGGGTCTAATACTTTCTTAGCTCATACCAGGTGAATGGCGTCATTTGTAACTATTTAGGCGGCTGTTTTCAGATAATGTGGTGTATAAAATCTTTCGTGGTCGCTCGTTTGCAGGTAGGATGCGTACGGTTTACGCTTGTATCAACGAAATTATATCGTTCAATAGACCGTTGTTTGTTTTGTTGAGATTTTGGAACTCATACGATAAGTACCTTTTTAACTCTCGACAATAAAAGGTGTTTTGTGTTTGGAGTGTATAGATATACCTACGTGTATCTGTGTCTTGCTGTAGTATCATAGCTTACAACATAATGCACTGCTTTTGATCTAGTTTTTAAACCGACTTCCACAAAGGAGGAGGTCCTCAATTCGACTGTATGTTTTTTGTGTTTGTTCAGTTATGAATTGATTTCGATGATTCTTTTTTTGTTGGTAGGTCATACTTCAGAGGTGGTCTCATATACATTTTATTAAAATCGGTATTTTGAAGTCGAGTTTTTCAGGTTTTTAAATTATACTTATTTTAAAGATAATTTAGTTGAGGTGTTACTAGTTTTATTTCTATAGAGTCTGTTCAACTGTTTTTATGTTGGGTTTTTTTAAATTTTTCTAAACTTATTTGTGTTCTATCTTTTTGTTGTAGTGTTATGGTGTATAAAAATAAAATATTTTCTTTCTTTTTTTTTTCTTTTATATATTAATACTTGTAGTATTAATATATGAAAGAAGTCACGGAGAACATATTTATATATATAAATCTGTTCGAAAACGAAATGTAATAAAAGAACGTGCAGATGGACAAAAGATACATGTTGTCGTCATCATCGTCATCGTTTTTCAACACTACACAGGTGAAATCACGGAGAACATGTATCCCTTTTTAGGGTTCCGTACCCAAAGGGTAAAAACGGGACCCTATTACTAAGACTTCGCTGTCTGTCTGTCTGTCTGTCTCCAGGCTGTATCTCATAAACCGTGATAGCTAGAAAGCTGAAATTTTCACAAATGATGTATTTCCGTTGCGGCTATAACAACAAATACTAAAAATTAAAAAAAAAAAAATATTAAGGGGGGTCCCCATACAATAAACGTGTTTTTTTCGTATTTTTTTGCTCAATATTAATAACGGTAACAGGTAGACGCTTCAAATTTTCACAGAATACTTACTTGTATATTACCTTTCAAAATAAATAATTAAATAACTATAAAGTAAATATTAAAGGGGGGCTCCCATACAACAAACGTAATTTTTAAGCAATTTTTACTCGATCTTAATTAACAGGTAGAAACTTGAATATTTGTAAGTAAATATTTAGAAATATATTAACTATAAAAGTAAATACCTAATCTAATACATAAAAACTCACAAAATGAAAATAATCCGTGCATCTAAACGCGGTGCGAGCGCCGCGCCGCGGTGTGGTGGTGGCGCGAACGCGCGGGTAGCGGGGGAGGTAACATCACGGAGCGAGCCATAGCCGCGCGTATTCGCGCGAACGTCGTCATGCTGCCCGGATGTGTATCGGAAACCTACCTATAAGTTTGCTATTTACTACTTGGAATTTCGTTGATTTCTCGTTATTTTATAAACAGAACTAAACTTTGTAGTATTATAGATGATAGTACGGAACCCTTCGTGCGCGAGTCCGACTCGCACTTGGCCGATTTTTTAAATATAGCGAGCTATTTTTCTTCAAGGATTGAAGGGCTAAACTTATTTCTATTACATATTTATCAATCTATCTAAATAACATGTACCCTTTGTCTATCTGCACGTTATTGTATTTAATTTCGTAACGATTTGTTTATTATTTTGGTCTTTAAAAGGTAATAAACAGACCAAGTAACAGAGAGACAGGGTTACTATCGCTTTTAAATTATTAACACAGACGACTTTAATAGTACTACCTACAGAACGGACGCTCTCCACCTCCCGCTAATCTTAGGTTCCTCACCCGCTTCCTGCGCTCACCCTGTTACGAACCAGGGTCTGCCAGCAGGCACGTTTGTCACGTGTGTCACGTTTTTAGGGCTCCGTAGTAATCAAGGAACCCATATAGTTTCGCCATGTCCGTCTGTCTGTTTGTCTGTCCGTCAGTCCGTCCGCGGCTTTGCTCAAAAACTATAAGTACTAGAAAGCTGTCATTTGGTATAGATATGCATATTAATAATTCCGAGAAAGTCGTATAATTTTTTTTTTGGGTACCTCCCCTACGCGTAAAGCGGGGATGAATTATTTTTTCTCATTTAACCCATTGTGTGGGATATCGTTCGATAGCTAATCAAAAACATAGGGTGTGTGTGAAAACCATATAAAAACAAACTTACGTATGTGTTACTAAATAGTGAGAATTTTGTATGGAGTGTCCGAAGTCTAGTACCTATTACTAAGAATATATTTAGAATTAGCCTCATGATTTTAGCAAAGACGGTATTATGTGGCGGATAAAACGAGAAGCAGGATATCAAGATTTCAACTATAAAAGGTTTACAATGTATATTGTATTAAAACACATGATTCTGAATGATAATAACAAAGTTAGTGCTTATAAAAGCCTTATAACAAGTTTATGTGAGCAGATTTGGGTTTACTGCGTATCTTTCTAGGGTACGGCTTGGTAGCTGCTAATCTTATGATGTTTCCATACAAGATAAGTGTGTTTTCCAGAGAAGAAATAAACTAGCCACCAGACTTTCAAATGCATCTGAATATGTGTAATAAGCGATATATTTATTTAGACTTATAAATGTATTTACGCATCTCTAATTTTTTTTGTCACCCCTGTTCATTCAAACTGTCCCACTGCTGGGCGCGGGCCATCTTCTCATTATGAGAAGGGTTAGGCCATAGTCTGCCACGCTGGCCAAGTGCGGGTTGGCAGACTTCACACATCTTCAAGATCATTGAGAACTCTCAGACATGTAGATTTCCTCACGATGTTTTCCTTCACCGTTTGAAGATGGCGGCAATCAACAATGTCTAATTAACTTCACTCAACTTTTTATAGACTTGTTTTTATAATATATCAATGAATACCTTAAACTACATATAAGTCCAGGCGCAATTAAATTTTTGGTGTTTTTATACGTAAAACGCTTAATCTCAAAACGAGGCAGGTATTAAGTTATCGTATCGCTCAAGCATAGCAACATTTTTGTTGAATATATATAAAATTATTGAATTGACGCTAAATAACTGAAGAATATAGTGTATAGTTATAACTTAGAATTCTTATAGCGAAAAGTTTCTTGTTCCCCTGTATCAAATTCTCTCGCTTATTTTTTATTTAATATAACATTAATACATAATTAATAATTATAAATTGGAATTTAGTGAATGTGTGATTATGTTTGTTTATTATTTTACTCTCAAATGGCTAAACAAAAATGAAATTGGAAAATGGATAGAAATATATTATACGAGTACATCGGAATAACACGTAATAACGTCCTAAAAAAAACGGTTCATATGATATACGAGTACAAACATACATGAAACTACATACTGAAAAACCGATTTCAAAATGTTCAACGTTGTTATAAGAACCAAACTGCTTAACCGATTTCGATAAAAATTCTATTGGACCAATCTGAAAGCATATATCCTAACGACTAAATAACGAAATAAACGAATAAGTTCCCGGCAGCTTAGTGGTGAGACTGTCTGACTTGCGATCCGCAGGTCTTGAGTTCGAATCCCACGGCACGCACCTCTGTCTTTTCGAAGTTATGTGCGTATTGTTGATAGCCGCCAACTTCAAACGGTGAAGGAAAACATCGTGAGGAAACCTACATGTCTGAGAGTTCTCAATGATCTTGAAGATGTGTGAATTCTGCTAACCCGCACTTGGCCAGCGTGGCAGACTATGGCCTAACCCTTCTCACAATGAGAAGATGGCCCGTTCCCAGCAGTGGGACAGTTTGTACAAACAAACTGATAAAAAAAAAAAAAAAAACGAAAAATTATTTTTTTCAAACCGGTTTATAATTGATTGTAGTATTGAAGTTGTGTACTAATAAACATAAAGAAGAACAAAAAAGAAAGAAAAAATAAATTATAGTTTCAAAAACTGAATGTTATAGAAACCAATGTACCTCTGAAGTAAAAAACAAAAAAAGAATCAATTCATAATTGGCAAAATAATCGCTGAACAAGCATACAAAAAAACATACAGTCGAATTGAAGACCCGTTTTGGAAGTCGGTAAAAAATACAGCCGTTATAATATTACTAGAAAAATAATTGTTAATCTCCAGCTTTTTTAAATCGACAAAAAGAAAAATTAACTTTGTCTTTTGTTACCTTTTCACAACCAAATGGCTGAATCGATTGTAATAAATATTTGGTACAGAGCTAAGAACCTAGGGACATAGGCTACATTTTACCATCGTTATCACCATTCACCATCACCATCGTTTCTCTTCCCTACGCGGGTGAAACCGCGGGGCATAGCTATTCGTTTATAACATCGAAAATGATATGAAAGAAAGGGAAAGGAAAAAAAAGGAAGGAATATAAATAAATACCTACTTCCTATTGTTCGTTCGTAACATGTTATAGAACAGATACAGAATCAGAATCTTTATTGCATTGCAGATGAGAGCGTAAAACGTTTTGCTTACAAATTGAATTTGTATCAGACACCTAACGATGGTCATCTCTATCGATATTAATCACTAGAATTTCTCACATTTGCCCTTGGAATACAGCTCATCTGTAATTCAAATTAGTTTTTATTCGATATCCACAGTAATTGGCATTCCGTTCAGTTATCGGTACGTAATTCTGATTGGATAGATTCCAAGCTGCCAGAGATTGAGCAATGAATATTCAAATTGTATGTTTGGAGGTAGATTCATGGCAAAGACGGTAATGAATTCGATCAAAATACACAGATATTTATTAATGGTCTTTAACCAAATCCTGCTGAAGATCACGGGTCAGTTGACATTGAAAATTACGTATTAGACTCTGCGGGTTTACTTTCATAGTTTCATGGCTAATTGTGCTAGATCACTAATATTACTTTGTGTTTGGAAGTTACTTCATAATAATAACCAGGGTCAGGGTTTATGATCAAAAGTGTTACTGAATTTAACAAAGACCAGACGACAACTGCAGGAAAGTTCTAGACTATCGTCATCATCTCAGGCATAAGAAGTCCACTTCTGGACATAGGCCTCCCCCATGGATTTCCAAAAAGACCGATTGGAAGCGGCTTGCATCCAGCGTCTTCCCGCCACTTGTATGAGGTCATCTGTCCATCTCGTGGCTGGTCTTCCTACGCTGCGCTTGCCGGTACGTGGTCTCCACTCGAGAACCTTTCGGCCCCATCGGCCATCAGTTCTACGTGCTATGTGCCCTGCCCACTGCCACTTCAACTTACTAATCCGCTGTGCTATATCGGTGACTTTTGTACGTCTACGTATCTCTTCATTTCTAGACTATGGTTTTCTTTAAATAGTATAGTTCTACGTTTGCATAATGGAAAGCGAAGCTGTGGGCGAAGTTGAAGCATATATACTTAGAAGGTACTTATTCACTATAGACTTGAAAATACCCATTATATTTTTCAGGAAACAAGGACGGTGTTAAGGCATTCCAATTCCAAGCGTTTCGAATTAAGAAGACGAACCGCTTAGTTCAAGTTGATAGGATGGTCTACCATGAACGGATGGTATTGTTGCTTTTCCGGCTTGTCCTGTTATAGGGAGAGGAAACAGGGAGCAGGTCGTGTAACTCGAGAGTAGTCTCACCGAAATGCAGTCTGTAAAAAATTGTCTGACACGTCAATTTACGTTGTTCTAAGCTCTGTAGCTAGTCTTAAAGTATGCTCATAAAATATATTTCACTCCATATAAGCGGTATCTTTGTGTAATTACCAACAACAGTGAGCCTGAAAGACAGGCTGATCTTGGGCTCAGTAGACACCTGGCACTCGTACCCGCCGGAGTCTCTTGGCTGCGCGGGCGCCACACGCAGGGTCCATTCATCAGAACCATCAGTGTGGAGTGCTGCGAAACGTGCGTCACTGCTGTATGTGTGCACCCCCACAGTCAGGATGTGGAGATCACGCTTGCGGATCCAGGAGACCTGACAACAATGAAAAAAAGTTTTCTAATATTCGTTATATATTTGTGGGTATATAAATTGTTAAAGGAAAACAAATATTATATATAATTTTGTGCAGTTATATTTATTATTTATTTATTTATTTATTTATTTATTTATTTATTGCACATTGTACAGTTCTTACAATTCTTACAATTATTACTCTGTTCATAGGTATGGCAGTAGGTTATGGTGCGGCGGGGTGAGTCCTTGAGCCGCTTGTGTATTTATTATTATATGTTTGTAAAGTTTGAATACTAATAAGAGCTTTATTTTCAACCGACTTCCAAAAAAGGAGGTTATCCATTCGGTCTGTATGTTTTTTTGTATGTTTGTTCACCGATTACTCAGCCAATTGTGCATTAAACTTGACGATTCTTTTTTTATTTGGTAGCTTATACTTCTGAGCTAATGTCATATAAATTTTATTTAAATCAATGCAGTACCGTGGTTTTTATAGCAAAATACCAGCTGGCAAAATATCATCCAAGTACGTGTAAAAAAGTGAACAGCAAGTCGCGTATGTATTGTATTTGCGTATTTTGGCGTATTTTGAAGTCGATTTTTTCAGTTTTTTAAACTATAATTATAATAAAATTGTTGTATGGATCGATGACATTTAGGGCAATAAATTGTAGGACAGTAGATGTATTTATGACGTAAACTAATATGACTACGAAGTATTATGGCTTAAGTACGGCTAATATATAGTATCGCTTGTAATAATATGACGAATGAATGTACTAGGAGTAATGTATATTATGATGTAAAATTATATGATTTTGTAAAATACGGCTTAAAATAGTATGCGTATAAACAGGATACCGTGAAAACATTCTGAAAACGGAGGAATTAGGTTAAGATATCTGAAATTCTTTTGAATCCATTGAATAGAGAATATGACTTAAAAGATTCGCATGTAATAATTAAGTTGGTACATAAAAATAGGTCAGACATAAATCCGTTTTCAGCGAGATTCCAATAAGTCAATGCTATTCACTGAAATTTTTGCCAAGAACTCAATTTATGATTCATTTTTTGTCCAATTTTCGATTCCATTTTGAAAGTAACCAAATTATCCCAAAATCTGATCTCTCACAAAATGTGATGACCTTTAGACTAGCGGCAAGTGTTTTCACGAGAATAGAAACCGTTTTTAGGGTTCTGTAGTAAACTAGAAACCCTTATAGTTTCGCCAAGTCCGTCTGTCTATCCACGGCTTGGGTAAAAGACAATTAGTTCTAAAAAACTGTAATTTGGCATGGACAATGGACATACATATTAATCATGCCGAAAAGTTGTAGAAAAATCTTGAAATATTTGTTTTTAATATTATTTTTTAAAGTTAACTTGTACGTTCATAGTATCAAACATGAGACCCTGTTGTAAGTTCATATAAATTATGATGTGTAACTACGAAACCCTTCATTGGGCGTAGCACGACATGCGTTTGGCAATTTAATTTTATAGGATTAAAATTATTAGTAGTCTATCTCGGTACAAGATTGTCTCGAATGACCTTAAATTCAAAATAAATAAAGACCGCCAAATCTAAATCTAGTGAGAGATTTGGACTAAGAATAGATGTGAATAGTCCATAATAACATTAAATTTATTTAGGATTTGTTAGAACCTAGATTACATGGCAAAAGTTTTGAAATACTTACCTACCTTTTTTTTCTTTGTTTTTTGAGGTCATTTCACACAACACCATCTAGCCAAAAGTAAGCAAAGCTTGTACTATGGAACTAGATGGCTGATAGAATACATACTTTTTTGTACACCCAGACACAGAACAAACATCCATGCTCATCACACAAATGTTTGCCCTGGGTGGGAATCGAACCCACGACCTACAAGCTCAGCAGGCAGAAATACTACCTAATTAGTTTAACTGAGCCACAAGGCCACAAGGCAAGTCTATTCTAAGCAAACATACACACAACAAACAAAATTTCGTACGCCAATATGTCAGTATTGTCCATACATTTGTCACAAGAGAATATCTGTTTCATAATGCACCATTACTCGCAAATATCCATTGTGTAGATCGTGCGAATAATTAGGATATATACTACTATCACTTCAGCATTATCTTCTGTGTGTATGTGGACGTAATGAACCTCTCATATACGAGTAAGCTGGTTTGTAGTTATACTAAACTAGCTGATGCGTAATTGATGACGCCAGTCCGCTTCTGCCATTTTCAAAATCTCTGTTATCCATTTCAAAAGATCTGTTTAGAGTTTCGGAAACACAATTGAAATTCCTAGTTTCAACCCGTTTCAGAAGAATTATTTATTTTTAACCGACTTCAAAAAAGGAGGAGGTTATCAATTCGTAGCGTAAGTATATATAGGTATTTGTTTAATGAATGTACACGAATTACTCTGTCATCGGGGATTGAATTGGTGTAGGTATTACTTTTTGAATAATCTCAAAAAAAAATAATATTTTCATTGGATGCTTGAATGAAGTGCTTCAGATCCGTATATGTAAGGTACTGATACATTTGCTATTAAAAAAGTATGCTTATTAGCATGCGTAAGAAATACATACTGGAAATGAGCTTGCTTATTTCTAGCAATGCTTTGACACATATGCTACTAAGTAGCAATTGCTCAATAATGGCATTATTTGCGTATTTGCTCAATATTTGCGTATTTTGAAGTCGATTTTTTCAGTTTTTTAAACTATAATTTGTTAAATATATGCAAAGACATTACTAGTGTTTCAGTTGCAAAAAGTTCAGCAAAAAATGTTGCTTACTATTACATAAGATATCTTGCCTGTTGGTTTCTCTTTTTCAACCGACTTCGATAAAGGAGGAGGTTCTCAATTCAGTTATACCTATTTTTTATTGCTTGTTATCTCATAAGCTCATAACTATTTCATTTATAAACTGATTTGTTTTTTTTTATCCAAACAAATAAATCTGCTTTCAGATTGTTTCTAAAGAAATGTTATCAAAATCAGTTTAGTACTTTAGTTTTTATAAAAAAATAACTGGAAAAAATGTGTCATCCAAGTAAACAAAATTGTGTATTTTGGAGTCGGTTGTTACCGATAATTATACAAAATAAAAACTAACACTACAATATTTGAAACAACTTAAAAAAATACATTCTATAAAAGTTAACAAAACTTCTATAAACAATTGATATGAAATCAATTTTAACGGATTTATCGCGTATATTTGACACATATACAAAGTAAACATGCCTACAACACGTGCCTACAACTAATGCCACTTTGTCTTCTTACTGAGAATGATGGCCGAAAGTCAATATTATAAAAGTTGGCACGATTTACCACAAACTTTTAACAGGCCATTAAAACTTCAACTTACAATATTGGTTAACGTTTATACAACCTTGACCTGGTGCCGGTGAAAATACTATAATTGTCACGAGTTTTTTTTTATTCGACGATAGGCTTGCGCTTGACCGTCAACTCACTTGTTAAGCGACAGTAACGGTCTACGATGGAGCGCGCTTGCCTAGCAGAAGCCTATTCACTCCGATTTGAAGACACCTAGATTATATCTATTCGGAAAGACCCATTCAGGAAGCGCATTCCACATTTTGGCGGTACGCACAATGAAAGTGGAGCCAAAGCGTTTCGTACGTGTTTTCGGAATATCAACTATGTAACGATGTCGCTTTTTCGTGCTTCTTACTGTCCGATAGAAAAATGGGCATGGGGAATCAGATCGTGCAAAGCAGACGCACACTCACCGAAACCTACTTGTTAACGTAAAGTAAACAATAAACACTTAAAGTTTCGCTATGTCCGTCTGTCGTTCTGTTTGCAGCTTTGCGCCGACTATTACATACCTATATAATTCTAGAATAGATAGTTGTAATTAAATTTGGTATATAAATAAATGTAGATATAAATGTGGTCGCCGACTAAGTGGTCCGATAAAAACTCGAAAAAAATATTTCGGGGAAAACTTTAGTGGTAAGTTAGGGTTGACTTTTTTCTCGTTTAGGTAGTCGTCTACTCCATTGTGGGTGTCGTTGGATAGGTAATTCAAATTCCAGTGGGTTCAAAAACCATTTTTCAATTTAGGGACCCGGAATTTTAAGCTAATATATTATAGATAAGAATATTGTGCCTAATTATGAAATAACTTTGCAGTTTTCTTAAGAGTAGTCCTTTGTTATACTGTAATACTTCTTTATTATACCTACGCATAAAAATATTTTCAAAAGAGTAACGCTGTACACATAAACAATCAAAAGAACCGATTGCACGAACCTACAGAGTTTTTATTAGTTTTAAATGTTTTGAAATATCTTTTGTGAAACTCAAAACATTTTTTTGAATAATTTAGTATTGCTTGCAATGAAATTTCAAACAATATGAACTACGCAGACAAGAAAACAAAGTCTTCGAGATTACACTTTCTTCGTTATTCAACCTTGCTTCTACGATTACATTAAAAGCTTTGAATTACTTTTGTTGTAATAAACTTTTATTTTATTTATAACTACATAAGTATCTAGACAAGCAAGTCTTTCACGTAATCCTCAATACCAACAAGAAATTTGGATTTCAATTTTTCAATTTCAAAACGTTTTACGTCAATACTGGCCTAGCAGCAGTGTTCACAGGAAGTATAAGTTTGTGGTTTTGATCCCCGCCCAGGACAAATATTTATTTGATTTACATGTATCATAAGTATGTATTTACAAGAAAAGAAGTATATTCTATGAGCTATCTAGCCTCCGTAATAGGTATAAAGTTCGCTTAGTTTAGGCTTAGTTTAAGACCAGCCACGAGATGGACAGATGATCTCATACAAGTGGCGGGAAGACGCTGGATGCAAGCCGCTTCCAATCGGTCTTTTCGGAAATCCATGGGGGAGGCCTATGTCCAGCAGTGGACTTCTTATGGCTGAGATGAGATGATGATGAGAGTGTAGGCTAAATTATGTTGTATGAAATGTCTACCAATATTTATTATATTTTAATATATCATATGCTTGGGAATTTCCCGGGATACAGGCATTGTGGTACACAGAAATAGTAACACATTACTGCTTGGTTAAATAACTAATAAAACAGTGGTATTTTCTAGGCATATTCTAGATAAAATTCTACCACTACTAATACTCCTTCGTTTGAAATACCGCTGAATCGTTTCAGGGCTAACATTATGTAACTTTTAAACTCCACTCGGGTTCGTTAATAAAGAGTTATAATTCTGTGAAGTCGGTCACAAGTACCTCGAATGCCGCTCGGGGCCTTTCCTTGTTTCATTCTGAGGTCGTCGGGTGGTTTAACTTAAATCCTGCTTGACAACAACTCTGAAATCATCCTGAGTAGTTGTTTTGAAACTGTAAGTTTAATTACTTATTGGTTAGCTTCGGCGTTTCCTTTAATACTGCTACTTGTAATTTCTTGAGTAGTTTGAATTGAATTATGTGTTTGAAAATTTGAATATAAGCGTAAGTAACATTGTTTAAGAATCAATTAATTGTAATTCATCTGTATTTTATACTAGACTGCGTAAGAAGGAAGGTTATTTTTAAATAAAAACTACGGGTCACTCACGTCTGTTTTAAGCCGAAATATCCGACTATAGTTTCAACCGCATTCGGCGGTCTTTTTCAAAGGAGCAGCACACACGTCACTCTCGGTCGGTGACGCGCCTTGCACTGCCTTGCACTGCCTTGCGCGCCTTGCTTTTTATTTAAAAATGTGTGAAAACCACGTTAATTTCCAAAGGAAGGTTATGTTTTTCGAGTATGTACATATCGTACAGTCTAAACCGATTTTGATATGTGAGGTGCCGTTAAATTCGTCTTTACTCTCTAAATGTCATAGGTCATATTTTTTGTAATAATATTAATACACTATTATTATTAACGGAATATTTACCGTGGTTCGCGTTAATTTTGAGTTCCCACGCTCAAAACACGTTTTTTGTTAATTAACGCGAACCACGGTAAATATTTCGTTAATAATAATAGTGTTTTAATGAATGACCGTGATAGTTTTAAAAATATTAATACATCCCCTGCAAAAAAAAAAATGCGCTTTTCCTTAACGTCCGATGAACTTTATCGTAATAATTAAGTGATTTTACTAGAATTATTTTAAAGAAAGCGACCTGAATGCAAAAGATTGCGAACAATCTGATAAAGCGATTTTACGTACTTTTTGTCACAAACAACGTGCACTCAACAGCTTATCAAGAGTAACGAAATCGTAAGTTAGACTGCAAAAATCGCTTTTCTGCAGTCGGGTAAGTATTTTGTTTTTATTTTAATATTATTAATGATTAAGACACTTGTTTCTTCATAATTGTACAAAATCAAATTAAGACTAGGGTTTCGTTTGGATTTTGGAACATCTTCCATAAAATGATAACACTTACGGCCTTACCGAAAAACGTTACTTAACTTTAACCATCGTCTTAAATTATTTGTTTTCAAATGACATTATGTGTGAGCGAGAAGTTTACAAAATATGTTAGGCAAAGCTTAAAGTTAAATAACGTTTTTCGGTAAGACCGTTACTGTTCGAATAGAATCCTATGCAAAATGTTTTCAGAAATTTCACCCTAAGCGGAAGTGTACAAATATTTTTTTTTACCGAGCAAGCAAAATGAGCCATTATCTATAAAACGTATATTATACGAAATTATACCTCTATAACGTCAATTATTAAATAAATTTTCTATTCATGTAAATGGGTTGGACGTAGTGTAGAATGTCCTGAGACCCGATGGAGTGACGATATACGGAAAACAGGTGTTGGCAGTGACTGGAAACGGAAATCTGAAGATCGGATTGAGTGGCGTTCAATGAGAGGAGGCATAGGCCTCTCTTGACATAGGTCCAGCAGAGATAAAGTCAGCTGATGACGATGAAATGGGTTGGTAGCTTTGCAAACAATCTAGCAAGAGCATGAACATACAGCATAATACGTTTATTAGCAAACCTACTCATACATAGGATCTAACTGAATCGAGACTCGCAGAGCCTTCTACAATATACATTCTAGCCTTTTACTTCTTTTTTGTCAAGATAAATCTACGATTGATCACCAACTCGCCTGATATTAAGCGACGGCATGGCCGAGGATGGAGCTCGTTGATCTAGAAGATATCTATTCACTCTAGCCTTAGTGATTCTTACTCGGTGTAAAACCTTGGACACTGGCTCATGCTCGCAAGTAATTCTAGCGTGCACTAAAGCTTAGTTTGCATAAGCTTACAGTTTGGTGGAACACTAATGCTGAAGTAGTGAGTGAGTAAGTAGTGAGCGTACGTGCGTGACGTCACCTGCTGGTCCCAACGGGAGACTTGCGCTGACTAATGCGGAGTTGGAACAGGTTTGTGACAAAAACGACTGTAGTTTTTGTGTTGTTTGTGTTTATGTGTGTGTGGTTGTTTTTGTCGCAAATAAAAGTATATCTATGTCTAAGTATGGCAACGTCAAAGAATAAAACATATCTGCATTCTCAACAGTAGGGTAAATAGATGTATATTTATATTTTATTGCTTCTGCAGAGATCTGATTATGGTTTCTTCAGGTACGTCTACGAGACTAAGGTTTTATTAATTTGATGACCGGGTCTCATGCAGGTGGCACTTGCCAACTTATTGTTATTTTTTGATTTCAATAGCCTCGCGTAATATTCTTAGAAGTAAAATTTCTATCCATGATTTTGAGAATTAAAATTATGTCAAATAAAGGCGATAAATCCATTAAAAGTTGTTTAATTTCAATGTTACCATAGTTATATATAATGAAACTTGATTGCATCTGAATTTGAACTAAATTGAATTAATATTCAAACTCTTCTTGTTCAAATAACATAATACTATCAGTTTCTAATTTGTTACCAGACACTCGTACCTAAGTAAATGATAGGTATTTGAAAATCAACACTTAAAATTTAAAGCTTGATTCATTTATAATATAAAATCAACTGAAAGTAAACCAAAATTGTATCAAGGGTAAATGAAAATTATTTATCAACTAGGTTTCAATCAAAACTGAAAGCTAATATTCAACTAATATCACAAATTCTAAGAATTTTTACATTATGCGTAAAATGGATAGAGCTTAGGGATAGAGTTTATTTTATTAAAAACTTCACTGCAACAGTTTAAGGTACTTGAGAATGTAAACGAAACTGGCACTCTGAAAAAGCACGAATAATAATATTAAAGTCAATAAGAATGCTTTGTATAATATACTATTTTATTATTATTTTTCTCTTTCTATTCGACAGAAAATTAGGTATATATTGTTTCCGTGTACAAACAGATAAATAAATTTAGAGTATAGGATAACACGTCTGTACTAAAGAATAAATTATGATATCGTTAGTTTCAATTTTTTTTTAAGTTTGTAAACCGAGAAAACTGAGAAAAATACAAAAAACTTGGTATGGTGCCTATACACATATGTATCTAGACATATTCATTATTTTTATAATGGTTTGCTTCTTTGCAGTTTGTATTGTTATGTTACGGTAGGTGGCATATGACCAGGGTTATCCTCTGAACACCACTATGAGTATGGGTGAAATACAACAAAATATTTATTACATGTAAATTGTTCATTTAATATACTATACAAATCGAATAGTTTGCACATTACAATTTCAGATGAGAATATTTTCTTGTTTCATACTTTTTAGAGCTAGATTTTTTTCAGTAGTCGAGGTTTAGTTTTTGAACTTATTATTTATTATTATATAAAAAATAAAATGTTGAAAGTTTAGTTATAACGCTCACGGCTTGCGTTAATTTCAATTTAATTACATCAACCATCATACATCAGCCGTGCTTTTCCAGCCAAAGCGTGCCATGGGAAATAACTTCCTATTTTTCTGCAGCATCATATTTTAGGAATTTCCCAAATTGCGACTTGAAAAGGCAATTCAGTTACAATTTTCCTGTTACATGGAGAAGGCAGTTTATTTCGGTTGAAGCACAAAAACGCTGTACTTGCAACACATGTTGACATAATTTGACCTTGGGGAAATTCACATGTTTCTTACGGAATTAGATTGGCGTCTAACGTAATGGAGAACATTGCGCGAATTTTTACATGTTGCAATAATTTTATAAATGTATTAGCAAAATAATTGCGTCGAAATTGTTCCCGTTGGTAACTTGTCACCATTATAAGCGAGTACTTGAGCTGTACTTAGTGGCTTTCGTTCACACGAGTGGTTTCACGAGATGCTTATCGTTTAACTGGCAATACTGGCATCAACACGCTTTCTTACCCGACTAAGCCAAAATGAAGGTAATTAATTTATCTGTAAGTATTTACAATTTTTGTCTAGTTGACTTGTTATAATGATGTTCATGCACGCTAGAGATATTTGCATTGTAAGTACGTGTGTTCACTGGGAATTTTAGACTATTTTATTCTTATGATTGAATGTAATCCGTTAAGAAATATCCCTATTTCTTCAATAACTTCCCAGTTATTGAAGTTTTCTTTTTGCTTCGCTTAAAATGGGACCGCTTTACGGTTATGGTCATTAATGTCATGTACGTGACATAACACTCAAATACTACGTAACACATACGTGTGCGTCTTTGAGTGCAAAATGCAGGAATTGTATGTACGGGTAAGTGAGCGCCAGGATTACTACATCACAAGCCATATGATTGCCGTCTTTTTTAACACGCTTTTATTAGGTCGACCTGTATGTAATGAAATATATGGTAACTATTTTAACCATCTTCCAAGGATCGTAGCGTCATGAAAATTGGCAGCTGTATGTAGTTCTGATGACAATACAATAATATGGTACTGTCGAACTGATCTGATGATGGAGCCGGAACATATGAACTAGAACTTCATGATGGAACATCGTATCATAGCTATGTTTGGATTTGTTAGAAAAGTCTTGTAATGAACTTTGACCACAATAATTTGTAGCGTTTTTTAGCTTTTTAAACTGTAATTTATTTCTCGTTTTCGCGTATGGTACACTCGCAGATCATAAAAACAATGGTTTGTTTTTACAAGATTCGAATTTTATGATCTGTGGGATGCACTGATACCGCTGTGCATTACCGTCATATATTATTATAATCCGTCGTTATTATGGCCTATCTTTCTGTCTCCTCGTCTGTATATTACAGTCAATTTATTCGATGACTGAAATCACAAATTTTTTTTTTAGAAAATGAGTTTTTCCATGTACCGCTGCAGTTATAGTAAATAGATACGTTTGACCACCAACTAGCCTGATGGCAAGCGACGATGTGACCGAGGATGGAACGCGTAATTCCAGATGATATCTATTAACACTAGCCTTGAAAATTCCAAGATTACAGTTCTCAGGAAACAGAGAAGGCGGCAGGGTTTAGGTCCACATTTTTGATACGTAAGTACAGCACCTGTGCAGTATCTGTACGTAAATCGTGTTTGTATGGATTTTATGGATTATACTAACGATACAAAGTTGAAACTATAGTGCGTTAACTCAGCAGAAGGGAGCGAGTTTGAACCCTACTGATCGACACTATTTTTGAACAGCTCATAATAATAATCGAAAACTACGAATATTCGTTTCATATGATATTATTTTCGCCAACTCATCACTTTTTTAAGCCTCAGTTAATATATAACCTTGTTTACATTGGATAAACCATAAAGCGGGCGCAATCGACCACATTCGTAATGCCTTCGTTAACCCGGGATGAAAAGTTGGCAGTGCGTGCGCAATAAGCGACGTAAAATCGTTCTCATATATGATGCCGATATTATTGGCGATAAACGGCTGCCTATGCGGCAGAGAGTTTGTTTTTTAGCAAATTCCTGAAAAGAAAGCTAATATTATTTGATTTAAGTTATACCTACCTACCTTAATCTCGGTAGAGGTTACATATTTGAGCCGTTTGGTGTCGAAACTTTGGGTCCGTGGGGACCGGGAGCTCATCTCATTTTCAAAAATTTATCTGAGCGCCCGATCGATGCGACGCGTGACCAAAATGCTGGCGCGTATCTGGCCCAACGCGTAAGCATTGCCATTCAACGTGGCGATGCGGCTAGCATGCTGGGTACGCTGCCAACTGGTAGTGGGTTTGAGCATTTGGATTATCTTTAGACCTTTATCGGTCTGGGGTGATCGATGTGCTTTTTGTCTAGTAGTTTAGTTAGTTGAGTCTGTATATTGTTGTGTTAGTTAATAAAGGCGCTTGCCATAAAAAAAATACCTACGTACCTATGTGAATATTCTATGAACTTGAACGAAACTATTTGTTTCCAGTGGTCTAGTCAGTTCTAAACGGATAAATAACTACGTTTAGTTCTATTTGTCATTATGATATGATGACTTGATGATGCCTTTTTTTCATTTAGTTCTACTAATTGAACTAATTCTAGAACTTAACGGACTAAGCCGATCCAGTTTGTGAACACCCACAAAATGTCGAATAAGTTTCTGATAAATATAACCTGGATGTCTTCATATCGCGAGTCAATAAGTTTCTTCTAAGCAAGCGATCGCTTAACATCAGATATGTTAGCAGCCGCTTGGCTGTTAGGTTAATTATAATTATTATTGATAAAAAGGCGTATCTTGACTGATATTACAAAAGCGAAAATAACTTGAACTCTGTCTATTTGCCACGGGATCACGATTGAACTGATCATTATGATATTCGGGAACTCTTTGGATATTGGATACTTTTTCGCTATCTACGACGTCATTTTCGGTACATTATAAAATCTGTATCTATTGTTCATTAAATGAATTTACTATGGCACGCGCCAAAATGTAGAATTCAAAAAACGGTGACAAATCAATGAACTAAACAGTTATAAACTGTAGTGTACTTATTGTTAATTTATTATGGTGTCAGTAAAGTATTTTTGTATTGTATTGAATTATGTAATTGAGCTAGACAGAATGCATTCGAGTAACTTGAACTTCAACAAAATATCGTGGAATCAGCTGTTTATTGTGATTTAAGGTTTGATCACATTGGAAAGACTGTTCAGAAAAATAATGTTGAATTGAGGGCGCCACTGTCCATGTTTCATTGTTTTGTTCGATTACGTCTGATCCCTTTTTTGCCATGATAGTTCTCTTTTCAAACACACTCTATCTACAATAATGGTCATAAAGCGTCCACATAGTATGTTCGTTGTTTACTATAAATTACAACTCGTGGACACGCGAGCGGTTGAATATTTTTTGTAAAACAAAGTATTCATAACGATTTACGATTACTATTTCAAAAGTATACTAAACTTAATTTTATTAAAGTTTGATTCTATACAGAAGCAAATTAGAGTTATATTTGCTAAACAAACATTATTTTAGCACAAGTCACGTACAACGTTAACTGTACGTGCCACACAAATTCTCATGAAACATAAATCAAGACCCGTCACAAGCGTACTGTATGTGCCTGCCTAGTCTACCTACAGGGTTAGCTGGAAAGTGTATAAGCGAAAGCAAATCACAAAGTCAGACACGATTGGATTTCTACGGAGCAAACATGCAACGTACCTTCAAAATTGATCAGAGAAAACAAGCTATGGAGAGGGCTATGAGTCTCTGCGAGAATTAATCAAAAATGAAGTTTGTGGGGGCACATAGCAAGCAAAAGTGATGGCCGATGAGGCTGAATATATGAAGAATGTTATGTTATGAAGAATGGTTTGGAGTGGAAATCATGCACTGGCAAGCGCAGCGTAGGACGACCACTGACAAGCTGGATAGACGACCTTATAGAAGTGGCAGAAATGCGCTGAATGAGGACCGCTAATGCGATTTAAGTTTAAAAATAAACCAACCAAGATTATATGAACTCAAACACACTACCAGTTGGAGTTGGCAACGTACCCAGCATGCTTCCAGCATTGCTACGTTGGATGGCAATGCGTATGCATTATATCTAAGCTGCAAAGAGTGTCTGATCTGATTTAGTATCGTAGCAAGTTAGTCAAAGTATAAGCCATTCATATATAAGGCCAAATAAGGGCCTAAAGATTCCTAACTCTAAAGACCAGGCGCCCATAAGTACTTACAAACATACTTCAGTGCGTACAATGAACAAACATCTGTAGCGCTCGATTCTGTGTCGAGGAGTGAGCCGTCACACGGCTTTAACGAAATAAAACAAATTCTGCGGTTTTCTGGCTTTGTTCCAAAACGCTGGTTTTCGCGGTTACCGACCCAATTCGGCTTCCTTTTACGAGAAAGACTTTCATGAGACATTTCCTACTGCACTCGTTTGAGGTCGTTTTCTGTTTGGTAAAAAAATAGCTATGTGAGCTGGTATTTGTTGAATCAACCGTTACTTTGTCGAAGTTCACGTTCAAATAATCCGATTTGATAATTTCATGTATTTGAGTTAAAATATTTTCAATATTGTCATTTATCCACGAATGCTAAAGTAGTTAGAGTAAAGAATAGTTTCAATCAATGTGAGGATAGTTTCACTCAAAATTCCGTTCATAGGTGAAGCCAAAAAAATATATCAATCACGTTTTTACTGCTTTTGGCATGCACATGAGCGTTCCAATGATGTTTTAAGTGATGAACTTATTTGTCACAGAATTAAAAAGTGAAATTGTGCCAAATGTTGCTTACATACCGTGTGTAGAGACGGGCGAGTGACGTGACAGACCTAAAAGGGCTTGTTAAAATATTGCTTAGACATAGACATAGCCAAAATTATGTACATTTGTTCGCTTCGCTTAGCGACTCGCATTCTAAGCTTATTATTTCTACGCACATATAATATATGTGTAGTATTCGTATGAATGTCTAGATGGCAATAATATGTATATTTTTTAGGGTTCCGTGCCTCAAAAGGAAAAAACGGAACCCCTAAAGGATCACTTTGTTGTCCGTCTGTCCGTTCTTCCACCCGGATCAATACCTGTATCTCGGGAACGCGTGAAGGTATCGTGTTAAAATTAAAACCATATACGCAGATCTATAATCTCTTGCTGTAGAAAGAAAAATCGAATTTCTCAGTATTCGTAAAAAAAAGTTGCAGCCCAATATGTCGTAAAAATCGCATATTTCAATAGGTTCCCATAGGTTTTGATTCACAAGGGAATCAAAACCTATAGGGTAGGTACTTCGCGTTAACCTAGAACTATGAAATTTGGTAAGAAGCATTGTGTTAGAGTACACATATGGGAAAAAAACCGTAAACTGGACATTTTTAATTTAACCACAAAAATAGCGGTAACTCCCATTAGTCATTAGTTCTATAGAACTGTGACGTCATAGAACTAGTGTCTTTATGTCTTTAATAATGTGGGGCCAAATATTAAAGTTCTTTAACCGTATCATGTGAGATATCATATGAAAGAGCTTCATTAGTATAAGCTAAAACAGGTTTTTAAATATTTTTACGATATAATATATTTTTCGGCTTATGAAGGAAAATATAAAAAATATATGATTTCCCCAGGCCTTGGTCGCCTAGGTAGTAAGATATATTATTTTTTATCATTTATTACAAAAGCAATTTAGGAAATAAATTTTATTTTACTTATAACGTACGCGCTCCATCGTAGACCATAACTGTCGCCTAACACCAGGTGAGTTGACGGTCAAGCGCAAGCCTATTTTTGAATAAAAAAAAAACGTATAACAATCATGTTAACATTCACATTTTAGCTATTAATATTTAACATACCTTACTTTTTCGTTTTTTAGTTTTTATTTATTAAATGTATGCTATTATTAAAAACTCTAATAATAAAATAACAACCTTTAATGCCATTCATGATTTCACTCACTTAAAATATAATCAAAAACAAAGAATCAACTTCTTTCTATTTTACGGACATTGTTAATAACAGAGAATGTGAAAGAAGACGAAAAAAAACTATAAATTGGATAAGAAAAAATCCACGTTCAAGTAATTTTTATCACATTCTGCTATATGTAGGCTCTGACAGGCAGCCATTTGTGATAGACATTTAAATAATGGACATATAAACGTTACCTATCCTCTGTCGAGTAAGCAGAATATGGGAATAAAGTTATTATCTCCCAGCTTTCTACTAAGCGTAGGGTTACCAGATAGAAAATTGGAAATCCCTGACTAAATTTAGATTTTCCACGAGAATGAAACCTGAGATCTTGTTGATTAATAATTCTAGGAAAGACATAAATCCATTTTTTTTGCGCTAGGGCTTGCAAGAGTAAACGTGTGTGGGTTTTTTTCGTTTGTACATAAAAGCGATTTAAATAGTACACGAAGTAGATTGTTTTTGATTTTTCATTTCATTTTTTTTAATAATATGAGAAATATGAGATTCATTGTAAATAGCCCAGTCCATAAGACAATAATAAAAGTGTAATTAACATAACAAACGAGCATTGAAATATTTATGTACTTTACAAATGTAAAGTAGGCATAATACTGAGTTCTTTATAATAATAACTATTTTAATATTGTTTTAGATTTTTCACTAAGGAAAAAAGGAAGGAGAAAGAAGAAAGGAAGAGGAAGGAAGGAGGATTCTTTTAGGTTTTTTTTCTTTTCGACTTATTTTTAAATATTTTTTTAAGTTTTATGTAATCGGATTGAGTCATAAATTATAGGTACCATGAGTGACACAGACTGATACAGATATTGAAATGTTTCTGTATGGTTTCTAAGTTATTTTACAAGTTTGTAAGACTTGGGAACCTAAAAACCTAAAATCTCAGGAAAATCCTGAAATGTGGTAACCTTAAGCACGAGGCCTTCTTTTATGAAATAAAAATCGATTGATACGTAAAAATGGCTCCGCTTTGAAACATTACGGGCTTGATCGGCCTATCTCTTCACTCGTATCAAGCTCCAATGGTTTATAACATTACCTTTATTTTACGCCGCGTCATCGCTTTTCGGCGCTAATATTTTCGGGGGAAATATGTCAGTTTTATTTATTTGCGTCTAATTGCAGCAAAATTTGTTTTTACGATTCAGTGGTTCTAATTTTAGAGATTTAATTTTATTAACTACTAGCTACACCTCGCGGTGTTACTCGCGTAGTAATGAAAAATGGTGATGATGATCATGATGAAATTTAGCCCATGTCCTTCTCTAGGTCCTAAAGAATATCTGTACGAAATTTCATAATGAAATTTAGGTATAAAGTAACAAACAGACAGAGAGACAGACGACAGATTAGCATTTTTCATGTCTCAATATACCTCACCTTCTTTTAAGCTAAATAGATCTGTTACCCCTGTTTTCCCCTTATTCGAACTCAAATCTTAGAATTTTGCACAGCGGGTAAAGACCGTTGTTTAATTTTTTTTACTATGTACAATTATTCGATACTCTGTTGTAATGCGAATCGAGTTTTTATATTGTATTATAAGTATGTATTCGATCGCGTTCACCTAAATTGTGATTTCTATGGAACCATGTAGCGTGGCTCCAATTAAATACATTCGACAGTTTGCGCGAACGCGATCAAATAGGATATAAAAACTTCCTCTAAGACCTTTGTATCTTTTACTTTTTTCTAGTTTTACCCAAGGTTTTATTCAACAGAAGGTTTGGCCATATTGAAATGAAATAACTTTTAACGCGTATATTAAAATAAAATCGCGACGGTCTGAAAAATATGTAAAATACGCAATAAATCCATTAAAGTTTGTTTAACTTCAAGGAGTATAAACTGTTTACAGAACTAGCTGAATAAAAAACTAAAAAAAATTTTTTTTTTTATTATTAATTTATTTATAATTAATTTTTAATTTTATTGTTATAAATAATTTCTACCAACGATTATTTGAACATGTTAACTGAATTACCAACTCAATAAGCCCCAACACAAGAATATGCAAATAAAAGTAATTTTGCTTGGAATTCTAAGCAATCTTATTATAAAACCATGAACAGGAAAGAGTTTTACCCACAATACCAGGAAATTGTATCAGAATATGGTACAAGAAGGTTTATTAAACATTGTGCTATATACATTGCTATTTATTGTAATATTTATGTTTTGTTTTAATTGATTATTTACTACCGTACTTTACTACTCAGTACTCAGATTATAGTTTTTAACAACTTCAAAAAGAAGTGGGTTAACATTTCGGCTATTTTTATGTTTATTAGACGGACTTCAAAAAGAAGAGGGTTAATAATTCAGCTGTATCATTTTAACACGCTTTTATTAGCTTCGTACATATGTTAGTATTTATAATTATGTAACGGAAACTTTGAACATGATTTTGACCCAATTCAAACGGTCAGATTTCATTTAAACTTTGTAGAATTATCGAGGACCGATGACAATACAATAATTTGATAAGATTGAGCGTGTTTTTTTTAGTTTTTTAAACTATTATATTTTATTGTTAATGTTTGTTCCCGCGTAACTCCGTCATTTATAATCCAATTTTATTTATTTTTTTGTTCGAAAGGTCATACATTTAGGTTGGTTCCATTGAAATTCCATCAAAATCAGTTTAGTAGTTTGGTTTTAAAACAAAGTTGGGCATTTTTAAAGTCCATTTCTCAGTTTTTTAACTATGATCAATACATAGTTTTTTTTGAGGTAGCGGTAAAATAGTTTCTAGCTAATGTTGTCGTAAGCATTCATTTTTTATAGCGGTTGCGTGTTGCTAATAGAGCTCTTATAGCTCCTACCCAATTTCACGGCAAGCGTGAAGCGTAATGGGTCCCTTTTGTTCGATGATTCTATGAAAAATACTACTTTATTGCTATTGTGTAAGGGAATTAGCCGACAAGAAAAAAAAATGGTTGGCTGTAAAGTCGGCTTACGGACGATAGTTTAACGTGACAACGTCATAACAAAACATTGATGAAATGCAAACGTTACAATGAGTCATCCTTTTTCGTGCGTGCAGCCGGCGTTCATCGATTCATTAGACGTTGTCACGTCAAAATGAATTTAATAACGTCAGACTTATAAAAAATATAATCACTGATTCTAGAGTAAGCTATTTACAAGCATTTTTAAAAGGTTTCCTATGATAAGGATTACATTTTCATGGAGATTTTTTACAGTAAGTTATTAGGGTTATTATTATACAAGGTTATTATGGTAGCCTGAATGGGTATTTTCGAATAGATATAATCTAGGTATCTTCAAATCGCGAGTGAATAGGTTTCTTCTAGGCAAGCGCGCTCCATCGTAGACTGTAACTGTCGTATAACACCAGGTGAGTTGACGGTCAAGCGCAAGCCTATTTTCTAATAATAATAAAAAACTGTACTAAACTGTTCAGTATTTTGGTTTTTATAACAAAATAATTGGAAAAAATATGTCATCCAAACAAACGACACGAATTGCTTATTTTGAAGTTGTTTTTTATTTAGTTTTTTAAAGGATTACTTGTTCACTTATTTGAAAATTTTGCTATGACATTTAATAATTATAGTCACTGAAAAAAAATTGCATGACATACGGACAGATAGAAGGACATGGAAAATTTATAAGGTTATAAGGTAGGAACTAAGGAATTTTAAGTGATACTAATTTTGGATGTTTGTACACTACTGTGCTGCCTCGCACATCTTTAGTGAATATGCAGACAATAATAAAATTATAGCTTAAAAACTGCGACAACTGACTTCAAAATAGGCAAATTCGTTTACTTCGATGACATATTTTTTCAATTATTTCGATAAAAAAATCGAAGTACCCAGTCACCCATTTTGATAAAATTTATATGGGACCACCTCTGAATATGCTCCTATCAAATAAAAAATAATCATCAAAAACAATTCTCAATTGGCGAAAATAATCGCGTAACAAACAAAAAAAAACAGTCGAATTGAGAAATGACTTTTCCTTAGGTAATCAAGATTTTGAATAAATATTCCCGAAAAAAAAAAAACAATCTGGCTCGTGCAAAACCATATACCTACTGAGAGACTCAGTTACCGCCAAATCATAAGCCATAACCGTCGTAGATGCCATGTATTTCGTGAGTAGATCAGAGCACCACAATTTATGGCTAACATAGAAACTATGAATCAAATTTATGGGCCAAGATAATGGTTTAGGGTAGCGAAGACGTGTAAATGAAACCAATTAGTGATTGGGGGAAGGTAACACGGCCAGACGGGGTAGTTGTTGAACTACTTTGGAGTAACGAGGGCGAAGTTACTTATTG
Organism: Lycia hirtaria; assembly: GCA_947563715.1. Lineage (NCBI taxonomy): Eukaryota > Metazoa > Arthropoda > Insecta > Lepidoptera > Geometridae > Lycia > Lycia hirtaria. Next base: position 39,211,158 of record OX387377.1, on the reverse strand, counting down.
CGAAGTTGAGACGGAATCTTCCGTTAGATAATAATTTATGGAATATTTCAGTTAAAATCTATTACAAACATAAAAATTACAACCTAATTGAAAACTTTTTGAAGACGGTTAAAAAGTGTAACCTATAAAACTAAGTAAAGACGAATTTAACAACACTTAGCACAGCAATATTGGTAAAACCGTTTAGTGTATAATAAATAGCGAATTAACAACACACATATTTGCAAACATACGTCATACATACATACGAAAATCTTCGCATATATTTCTGCGCAATCAAGTAAAAATTACGTAGATACCTCATTAACATAAGTTCTTATTATTTCCTGGCCCATAATATAGGATTACCCTAGCAATTTAAAACAATGAAAATGGAAGCAGTTTCATTGTTTTAAACTGCTAAGCTTTAGATACATAGATATACCTACATATAGCACTATTACCCAAGCGACAATTCCTCACAACGTTGTTGGTATGTCAGATATTCATTGTGGCATTATCTCAAAGGATTTGGAAGGATTATATGCTTAAGTATATTCATTAGGACCATCAAGAGCTAGTTGTAAGTACATTATAAACTTGCAGAATAACCCTTCTAGACATAAAATATATTAATGGTTATATTTTATGAGGCTTATTTTTTATAATCATCGCCGTTAGTTGAATTAAACAGCTTTTAGTTTATTTACATGATCAGGTGCTGCTTGCGGGTCGCTAGTTTGCTCGTGGTATATACACAATATACGGCCTTACCGAAAAACGTTACTTAACTTTAAGCATTGCTCAACATATTTTATCAACTTCTCGCTGACACGAAATTATACTTGTGGAAAGAAGACAGAGAATTTAAGACGATGGTTAAAGTTAAGTAACGTTTTTCGGTAAGGCCGATAGTAATAAGCTAGATAATAAAAAACAAAAAAACTTGTTTTCCTGTAACAATGTATTTAACAATAGTTTGTAAATTTGACAAAGGTCACGGACCCCGGTGTCTGTGGAGCTAAAACAAGAATCAAAAAAAAGTTATTTATAATTAAATGTATTTCTATATAATTTTGACATATAACTTTACAAATATTTAATTTTATTTATTTTTATTTTGCATTGTTCATAGAAAGAAAAGACTATCTTGATCTTGAATGTCATGATCACAGGACCAAGTGACAAGTGTCACATTTTCATTACCTTGTAAAACGGATGGACAGCTACAAGCTCAAAAAGTGACATTGGTAGATAAATCCGAACTAAACGCATTGGTCATTCGTAGAGACAACATTAGGAAAGTGCCTTCTACAAAATAAAAATAATTTGTTAATCGCGGGTAAAACCCAGAGATGCAACTAGTGAAAATATAAAAACTGCCAACTATTATTTTCTAAGCAGCCGTTCCTTATTATACACGCAGAAATTGGTCACATCACAATGATAAAAATTTTTTATACGTAATTATACTTACTTTAAAAAAAAAACTGAAAAACAACCAATTTCAAGTATCAAGTACATCTTTTCAAAACAAAAATATATTTGCAAATCGGTATTTTAATACCGGAGTAAAGATGTAACAAACCTTTTTTAAATCGGCTAGAAATTGTATTACAGTTTAAATTCTATTACTTCGATGCAAGATTGTCTTTTAAAGTTCTGTTGTTATTTTTTTGGCACATGAGCATGTCTCGGTTATTTGGCCAATACTTAAAGATTGGCAAAGATGTGGTTGGCTTGGGTTATAGAGTATGTTTTCATATTGTAAACTTGATCGAGCGTCTATTTTTCATATCTTCAACTCGTTTATAATATTTTGACGCTTGCTCCGATGTTGACTTAGTTTACTAAAACAATTTGATTACTTGGTCTGAAATAATAATAATAATATATTTGAAGTCTATGACTATCGCAGCTCAAACCTAAATTCGATTATAGAAGGAGAAAATGTAGTTGGTAGTTTATTGATATTTTTTTTTTTATATTTCGGTGAGTGTGCATCTAACCATAATCTCTTTCCTCTGCCCTTTCTTTTATTGGACGGCAAGGAGCATGAAAAAGTTTAATGATGCACTAAAAATATGCCAAATTATGTACCAAATACTCAAACGAAAAGCTTTAGCTTCACTTTTGTTGAAATAAATTTCTGCAAGCGCGCTCCATTAACGACCGCAACAGTGTCAACATCAGGCGAGTTAGCGGTCAATGGTATGACTAAATATCTAATAAATAAATAAACATCACGAGACAGACTTGCACATACCACCTATACGTATTAACAACAATGGAATACGAAGCCTGTCTATAAAAGTCCTGGAAATAGATCTATTCGAATTCTAGTGACCCTACTATTTTTTGCACTATTTTCTTCTCCAATTCTACATAAAATTTCATTATTTGCTAATCGTACACAAACTATTGGTACGCCAAACAAATAGCCAACATTTATTCGCAAATACGAATTCATATAAAACACAAGCCCGTACAGACGACATTTTTACATAAGCATGGTACACATAAAGCGTAGTTTATAGTAAAGAGTTCACGAATGGCTCGTCTTTACCCACACTAGCGCTTTGGAGACAAACGCAACTTCATGCCGAGTGAGATGTTTGTATACCGAGAAATAAGGTCTTCTACCTAAATTCCTCAGACTCGAATAGGACTTTAGTATATATATTAAAAGTAAAACAAAATATCCGACTGCAGAAAAGCAATTTTGTAGTCTAACTTACGATTTCGTTATGCTTGATACGCTGTTGAGTGTATGAATCGCTGTAAAAATTTATAAATGCGCATTATTTAGAATAATTATATTTACTGCCATAATATTTGTAGTTTATTTTTATATCTTAGCATTATAATTATTTAAAATATTTAGTACCATTAATATTATGCAAACCCAGTTATATATTACGTCAACTGAAAATAATATCACATGTGCACTGGCTACGTGTGGACGTGCGTCGTGGTCCCCCGCGTCCACCTACCTCCTCATTCCACGGGTGATATTTTTCTTCGTCGGGACGATAACCAAACAGTACTGAATCAGCCAGGTTACCAGATCCGCATGACTAGACTGCAATCCCTAGGTCAGCCAATATCAATCAGTAGAAGAAGATTTGATGATGATGATGTAAAATTTTAAGGCAAGGATTTGCGCTCTTGGTGTGTTCTCAACATTATTATGAAAATATTCATGTATTCCGTTTACGTAAGTCTTCGTATACTTTTATACTGGCAAACATAGCTCGGCTGTGTGTTGTTTGTTCTTTTTTTTTATAACATAAACATGGTATTATTTGACTCGCATGCTTTTAATGTCGCCGTACTTGTCCGTTTCGGGTGTTTTCAATTTTTGATGAAATAGTAATAAAATGAAGACGGAAGACAAAAGTGCATGGATGTTACTCTACTGGCGAAAACCGAGTGTTTGAATAAATGAATGACCGAATAAAAATGCTGGTGGAAAAATTACGTTTTCGTACAATGAATTTTTGTAGAAAAAATAACGTTTAATTGTACATCTTTTAGGTATTGGATTTGTTCGTATTGTGATTTACGTCAAATATCTTATGTGGAATTCCTCCTAACCTATTTGCAATTAAAGTACTTGAATAACTATTTCCCAAAGGTAGGAAAAGATCAACTACATTTATTTATCTTTAATTAAATTTTAATTCTGACGCCCAATTAATGTAAGTGCATTCATTGGGCGTCAGAATTAAAATTTCTATAAATCATTGTCGGTAATATTTTTATATTTCAATAAAGTCAATATTGTCGTAATCTCAGTCAACGTACGTAAAATAATTAGAGATAAAAAAAAAAACAGAAACAACCGACTTCAAAATACGCTATTTCATTTAAACTATTTTTAATTCTAAGCAAATGATAAGAACGCGTCTAAGTCTTTTGTTGGAATTAAATATTACTTAGTAGATAGGTACGATTTTGTTTGAAATCTCGCAACAAGCTTTTATTTATATCAATATAAAATTTTTTTTCTTCGTTTTAGAGCATTTAAACAAAAGCTTGTTTAAAAAAAAAAATACTAGACAAAAAAAAAGTGCTTGTCAAAACTATTCAAACGAGTTCAAACTCGACGGTTTTAAGGAGTTTCTATGGCCACCTTCCGACGCCATCTTGAGACCCTGGCTGCCATGTAGCACAAGAGTGCTTGTCAAGACTATTCAAACGAGTCCAAACTCGACGGTTTTATCTCATTTAGTTTAGGAGTTCCGATAGCCACCTTCCGACGCATCTTGAGACCAGCTTCATGGTACCATATTGTTGCATTGTCATCGAAGTTACGTAAGTAAACCAAATTTCAACTTTCTAACGACAGGAAGTGATTCTGATTTAACTCGCAAGATTTATCCCATACTAACATACAGGGCAAGTAGAATAAAAGCTTTTAAAAAGACACGATGATTGTAAAAAAAAGACTGAGGCAGATATAGTATCATACTTAATAAGGAGATAACATCTTAATTATACCACAATTTGCTATTTATATTTTAGTACAAGCTTTTACATGTTTTTCCGTTACACGTGTCACCAAAATAAAGTTAAAATAGGATATATGGCTAGCAACGCAGCTTATAATATTTCAGTCCTTTATAAATTGATATAAATATTCTGAGAAACGTAATAGAAGCTATAAAACGAAAGACGAGACTGAAAATCAAATTAAGGAATAGGTTACGTAAATACTTGAAAATTGGAATAAATTAACTGGAAGCATAAATACTGACTTACTTAAAACACGTATAGCATTCTATTACATTATCTCGTATTTGGAAGAAGAAAGAACGTATTTTTACCCGACTGCGTAAGATGAAGGGTCTTATTTGAATAAGAATAAGAATAAGATGAAGGGTTATGTTTTTCGAATGTATGTATGTTTGTATGTATATACTATGTATGTTTGTGGGCATGTATCTATATGATCGCCTACAGCCTAAACGACTTGACCAATTTTGATGTACGAGGTGTAATTAGATTCGTCTTCACTTCCTGAGTATCATAGGCTACATTTTTGTAATAATAATAATAAATCACCCGCAAAAAAAAAGTTTTTTCGTATTTTCCATCGAACTTTTACGTAATAAACCATTGATTTTATTTCTATGAAGAATTCTAAAGAATGCGCATTTATAATCTATTACAGCGTTTTTTTTTGCATAAGTAACGAACTCGCAGGTTAGACTGCAAATGCAAATACTGCTTTACTGCAGTCTGGTTTGATACTTGTTACGCAAGTTTTTAATTGTCGATATTCAGGAAATTTTAAAAATATAATAAAAAATCGGACCAAAGTGACGAATACATTCTTTAAAGCGCTTTTAAAAATTGCGTAATGTTTTATTCATAATATCTGATAGGAGCATTTTGATTTTAAAGTATTTCGTTCTGTTTTCGCACTTGACAGTTACTTTAAGTATAACAAAAAAATAAAATGGCTTCGAGAAAAGGATAGTACGACGTAGCCTTGCTGCTCTACTTGGCCGGACCCAGATGGAGGAAATTTAAGCTAAAATGTTTGGGAAATATATGAATAAGATGGTCAGAGCTTAAATAATTATCTGTGTGTGTGTGTGTGTGAACCTCAATGCGCGCTCAGCGATCCTCTTAAGCCATGTGATATACCTACAAATTATTAATTCATCCATACATTAGACAGAATCGTACTCGTGAAATAGTGCAATGTAATTTTAGAGGATTAATATAATGAAAATAATAATACATGAGATAATTCAGAAATAAGCTGAAGCAGGGATGATTCGCTAGTTCAAATTATTCGAATGATCAATCGAACAAGTAACGAAATTATTCGAATAAAGAAAATTAGGTACTTATTTTTTTATATGACTAATATTATTTGACGTGTAAAATGGCTTTACAAAATAAATTACTATGACTATGACTCTGTTGTTTATCGTAATATTTGCTTCTCGCGGTTTTTATTCAAAACATTTATTTTAAACACAAATATTTTTAATTAAGATTTTTCGAGACGAAATATCATTTAGTCATAATTAAATTTAATGGAAAATGGCATTACAAGATGTTTTTGCTTAGTGACCTCCAAAGTTTAATAAAAGATTGCACTTGAATTTCAAACTCGAGATTTAAATCACAAATTCACAATTAGATAAACTTAAATCTGATAATTTATGTTATGTAACTAGATGCATTCCATAATTTTGTATGCAATCGAGCAATCATTTCATATAGATTAATTTGACATGAAGTAAAATTACAAGAAACGTGTTTTTAAAAGCAGTTTATGCTATACCGCTATACCGACGTTTTTCCAATAAATTACGACTTATTGTCAAAATTATAAATAATTCACAAGTTAAGCTTAGAACTATTTTTAAAAAGAAGTAGTGGAACGCAGTTGATAGCTGTGTTCTTTAATAAAGACGACCTAGGACTTTTGGAGACCTAGGTCGAGAGCTGTAAAAATACTTTCATCAATTATATCAATCACATACATATTTTTTTATTACACAAATTTATTACACGGCATTATTATACAATAAATAAAAACATCAAAAAATCTCGCCGCGGTTTGTTTTGATGTTGATCTTGGTATTGTTTGGATTGGCGAATGATTATTCGAATCGAAATCATTCGCATATAAATTTTAGTTGTCTATTTCTAGTCAGTGGGCTGGATTTACACGTTATCGTGTGTAGTCAACTGTTTGTTGATTAAAACGTGCAGCTTGTTAGCCAGTCTGGTTTTAATCTGCTCATTTAATGAATGCAAATGTGCATCCGACTGTTACGAGAACACATGATTGTTAATTTGGATACTAGTACGCTTGCATAATTTTTGACAAGATGTAAATTCTAATTATTTAAAAAATAAAACTGGACAAGTGCGATTCAGACTCGCCCACCGAGGGTTCCGTACAAACTAATAGATAAAAGGGGGAAATCATATATTTTTTTTATATTTTCCTTCCTAAACCGAAAAATATACATCGTCAAAATATTTAACAACCTGTTTTAGCTTATGCTAATTAAGTTCTTTCTTAAGATACCCCACATGATACGGTTTAAGAACTTTAAAATTTGGATCCTCATTCCTTGCGTAAAGACACTATTTTTTGTGATTAAATTAAAAATGTCCAGTTTTCGGATTTTTTCCTATATGTGTACTCTTACACAATGCTTCTTCCAAATTTCATAGTTCTAGGTCGACAGGAAGTACCCCATAGGTTTTGATTCCCTTGTGAGTGTCGAAATGTGCATTTGTTACTACATATTCGGCTGTAACTTTTTTTTACGAAAACTGAGAAATTTTATTTTTCTTTCTGCAGCAAGATACTATGGATCTGCGTATATGGTTTTAATTTCAACACGATACCTTCACGCGTTCCCAATATAAAGTTCTTGACACCCGGACGGACGGAGAGACAGACAGACAGACAGACAGACGGACAACAAAGTAATCCTATAAGGGTTCCGTTTATTTTCTTTTGAGGTACGGAACCCTAAAAAAACACTCGAGCTTATGAATGGAAATAATACTTATTAAAACTCGAATCTTGATAAAGTGACCGTTATAAAAGACCTTGGTGTGACGCTAGACAGTAAACTAACCCTTGACATACATGTACAGAATATTATTGCACGTGGTTTCAAAATGTATAATTTTGTCATTAGATCTGCTAATATGTTTAAAAACGAAATTACATACAAATTATTATTTAAGTCACTTGTCCGATCACAGCTTGAGTATGCAGCATCGGTTTGGAACCCATACTATAAATGTTACGACAGACATTGAAAGGGTCCAAAAAAAATCCTTCGTTGTATGAATTATAAATGTAACCGTAGTTTTATGTCTTATGAAGATTTGCTCAAGAAATATGCCCTACTAGACTTAAAATCCAGGAGGCTACAATTTGATGCTATGCTCTTGTATGACATCTGTCACAATCGATATGACTGCTCCGAGTTGGTGGGCATGCTCAGTTCCGATAAGAGTCAACTCAAGAACTGTTGCTAAAACTTTTTATATTGCGGCTTGCCGCAACAATTCGGGCCAGCGTTCCCCCTTGTATCGTATGACTAAATCTTATAATGATTATTTTAATACTATTGATATATTTCATGTACGCACTTGTAATTTCCGGAGATCTGTATTGGAGGTCCTAGGTAGTGATGACAGTAAGCATTTCTTTTAATATCTCATGTAATGTTTCTTTTGTATGATGCTTATCTTTAGTTCCTAAATGTTTTGCTTCATTCATTGCCCATTGTCCTTCTAGTACCATAACAATTAGTTTCCTTTCATCACTCGTTTACTTTGTTATTCAATTTATTTATGTAAAATTAGCTATGTTAGTGTTTTGAGTTTCAGTCTATAAGACTGAGACAAAACATTATAGCATTGGTCAGTAATTTATTAGATGTTTCACACTCTGTTGAAGTATATTTGATAAATAATTAATCCGTGGTCAACGTTGCTGGTACATCATCGAAATATATTTCTTAACGATTACTGTATTAACCCAAAACTTTGTTGTGTACTGTTTATTGAACTTTCCCACGTGACACTTGGCCAAAATGGTAAAGACTCACAGGTACAGATCGGGAATCGGGATATGCGGATTCACTTCCCGTCAGGTGGATGTGTGTAATTTCTGAACTGTGTATAAATTTGTAGATACTTAAGTGTGTAAAACAATAAAAAATATCGAGTCAAAATTAAGTAAATCGAAAAAAAGAAAATCTAAGCAATTCATATAGGTACTTATTTTAACACTAAATTTAACGAAGTTTTACTCAATGCGTATTCTACGGTTCGTCGGGCTCTTAAATAATGTACCGTAAAAAAGTTATCGAAAGAGAAAGTTTGAAGCTGAGAGCTGAAAAAGAGTAATGGTTAACTTTTTACCTAATACTTTATTAAAAAACTGTTTATTTTACGAAAAGTCAAGATTTCTCGGGGTTATTTTCAATCCAATAGGTACTTACAAAATACTCTTAATGAATGTTAGAAAATAATAAACTCAAATAAAAAAGAAAACTGTTTAAGCCCAAGCTTTTAATGATGTAATGAGAAGTACTTACATTGAAAATAAAATAACTAAAATGGTGAATTTTACCTATTGGGATTTGTTACTTATTTAGCTTCCTCATCATTTAGTTTCTCATAATATTTGTTAGTCCAAGATGTTGTTACACTAAACCCATAAAATTACGTTACGGCTCTACGAAGCCATATGTTACCAAAATAATGAATTATGGAAGCTCAATGAAAGATAATAACAGCTTTTGGATCTTGAATTTGGAATGTTTATTTAAATGACAAAACAATTTTAGAATTTCGCATGGAGGAGTGCGGGAACCGGGTGATGATCATGAAATTACATAAAATAAGCACTCGTTCCACTGAAATATTAGATATTAAATCTCGCCATTACCGGAAATTTACCGTGCGCGTGCAGTGTGCATATACCCATGTGCGTGTACTCGGATGCGTGTATCCATTGCGTGTATATGTGTGTTTATTTTTCCATCATGTTGAAACGTCTGCGGATAGTGTTTGAAAATACAAATCGAAGCTAGTTTGCAATCATAATCATCATATCATTAAAGTCCACTGCTGGACCCCATAAGTTTCAAAAAAACTGGTTGGAAGTGGCTTACATCCAACGTCTTCCTGTCTCTTGTATATGGTCTTCTGCCCACCTTCTGGTTGGTCTTCCTACGCTGCGCTTGCCGGTGCTTGGTCTCTACTAGAGAACTTTTCGACCACATCGGCCATCAATTCATTCAACGTGCTATGTGCCTTACCCACTGTTACTTCAACTAAGTAGTTTACAATATTACTATTTATTTTTTACCAAAAAATAATAATAATTGAAACACCTTAACGTTGTTCTACGTCGAAATCGTTTACATTCAGCGAAACACAATACCTTCTTGCCTACAGTAACCCTTCTGATCAAATATCAAAGCGTCCGATACCCTTTGAAGTACAAAATCATTCGACGTCGCAAAAATTCACTACAGCACATAAAACCGTTATATAACTCGAGCAAATGCTCAGCGGAATACGTCATAGATACGGGTGACAGCTACAAGTTTTTGCGGAGAGCAGCGGCGAAGGCAATTTTTCATTGAAATAAATTACTTTTCTTATCTGGAGGTTCCGTAACATTGTCTGACGGGAACCTAGACTCGGCTGGCTGGATAAGGTGCGTAATTACGAAAAGAATGTCACGTATATTAGGTATCTGGACAGGAGAGCTGTCTTATTGTCGGACGTTGGCAATAATTGGCATTTTACGGCCATTGTAAGGGTGAATTAGAACCCGATTTTTGTTATAAAGAAGGTTTTTATTCGATTAAAATAATGAAGAGACAAATTTATAAAGTTAGTCGTTTATCTAAATTTAATGTAAAGTAATATGTATAAAATGTTCAATTCTGACGCTGCTACTATGTTTCAGATCCTAGAATTGGGAAATTGCGTATATTTATTTGGCAAATTATTTTCCAGGTGACTAATAACTTAAAAGGCGACTAACGATTAAATATTTTCGCGACTATTATAATTAATAAGCTTAAAAAATAAGGGTTTTATAAAAACTGGCAGCTGCGTTAAGGTAGCAAATAAACTTTACTATACTAGTCAGTTGAAATATTAGGCGAGGAGCTATAAATAATGACTTGGCGACTAATAATATTAGCAGGGTGGCATAGATAATATATTACCAACTATTTACGTGCCATCTAATAACCCACTTTCGGGCTCTGATTTGCGGATAGCTCTAAATGTTAAAACGAGTACAATAAAAAAGGAATAAGAGTTAATTTTTTTTTTCATAATTTAATGAAAACGGCGGAAGGCGCGATGGTTAGGTTAGGTTTTTAATCGTTTTAATTTAATTGTGTCACTGCTTGTAACTTTAATACTTAGGTATAACTACTGTCTTCTATGATTTTTTAAAATATTAAAAAATAATTACCCCTTATCATGTTTTAATTTAATCAGAAAAAAAAACAAATTCAGAGTCAGAAAAAAAGAAACCACAAATATTTTTTCTGCATGTCATTTTAGAGTTTATTTAAAGCCTTTTAAAAGTCGCACAATATATGTTTAATATTAGCTAGTTTATATTTATTTTTCATACAAACAACTTTAAATAGTATCTGATTTATATTATTTATGAATGCCCAATTTCCTATTCCGTTCCATATTTCATTCCATATTGCATGTTCGTTTTACTTAGTCGCCACGTTAAATAAATGCCTATTTATTTTATCTTAGATTTTTAGTGAGATATAATGAAATAAGTCAATAACACTGAAGATAATTCATATAAAGAGATCAGATAGAAATATATTTTGTTCTGCCCCTTTCTTTCAAATGGAATTGAATTGAATTAGTATGGCGTAAGTACGCCATACTAATTCAAGGCTTAATTTCATTATTAAAATATTTAATAATTCAATAATTGAATTATCGAACAAAATTCATCAACTTTATATCAAGTTTATTCGAATAGCCCCTTTAGGTCAAATAATAGTTTCTGAAAAATATCGTAAATATATACATATTCAAGCTACGTACTTATAAAACAAACAAACAATCTTCAATTGCGTATTATTCCAAATAGTACTAATGTCGACTTCGATCTATTTTATTTTCCAAGGGTAATGTTGCTACAACTATTCGGGCTTTCATCATCTCTTTCAAAGGTTGTTTATCTTAGTCTCAAATGAAAACCTTAACTTTTGAGGTTTATCTCATTTCTATTCATTTCGTCTTGTTCGTTACTACATTAAATAAACTATTTCTCGAAGTTTCCATGCTTTTGGAATAAACTTACGAGTAATTGAGAGTTAGGGTTCGTCTCCGAGTAAATCCTTTTGACAAATACATCGAGTGGCAGCAGGCGACGTAACAAATTAACAGTGAATAATCTTGATATTTGAATAACGTTTAATTCTAAAATGGACTTTAACATGTTGCAATAAGATATAAAGTGGTGCGAATGAGTTTTTGAATGAAAATGTAAGGGAAACATGGTGTTACTCACCTTTGGATCAGATGTGACAGGCTAAGCCAGGTGTTCGCAATATTACTCACTCTTATAGCATTATCTTAACATGGCTTTAAGATACTTTATTGAAGTTTCATACGTGGCTTTATTTTCCCAATGTTTTCAAGAGATCACGGAAAACTTATGTCGCTATAATTCAACAGATTACAAACAGAGCAATACCGACTCAAGTTTTTTAGATTATATAACTTTTTTAAATTTGTATGCGTAAAATTAATGTTGATTTATCAATTAAGTATTTTATTACACACAGCAGAGTGAAAAGTGAAATATTGCGATGAAAGGTATCTTTTGGCGCTGGTGACAGGAACCCACAGACGTTTTCAATAAATTCAACCTTGATTTACTGGGAAATGACTAGGGTTTAATCAAAAATTATTTTGTTTGATTTTGACTCGTTACGTTTTATGTCGATATAATATATGTATATATTCGTTCATTATAATTATATTAGTATAAGAAACACCCAATTTCGTTTACTTGGATGGCACATTTTTTAAGTTATAAGGTTTTAAAAATAAAAATACTGTAAAAATTTTTGTAAATTGTTATGTACCCAATATGAAAATATCTCCATTCAAGTGATAATAATTTAATTTAAATAACAATTTTCTAAATTTGTATACAAATGAAGAAATTGAGAGGTAGCAAACATATAAAACATAACCGAATTGAGAACCTCATTCTTCTTGGAGGGTCTGTTACAAACTAGTAAAAGCATAAAACTTACCCTACGACACAATAATCCACCAAGAGGTAAATGAAATAAAAAAATACTAATAAATCATAAACGAAAACTCGTATAGTAATTATAAATAAATAAATAAATATTTGTGTACATTTCACACAACACCATCTAGCCCAAATTAAGCAAAGCTTGTACTATGGAACTAGATGGCTGATAGAATACATATATACTTTTTTTTTTGTAAATATATACATATGATACATAGAAACACCCAGACACAGAACAAACATCCATGCTCATCACACAAATGTTTGCCCTGGGTGGGGATTTAACCCACGACTTTTCAGTTCAGCAGGTAGACATAAACACACTACCAACTGAGCCACAAGGCCAGTCAATTATAAAATGTTATTATTTATATAATGTTATACAATTTTATAAATATCTACGTGTAATATCTCCTTTGATATTTGGATTACAACAAAACAGAACCCATTCATTAAATATATAAATATGGCTAAATTTATTTAATTTATCGGATAAACATAATAAAACTGCTGAAACAGAACCTCTGCCGTTTGTTTTGCAAACATCACAGTAGGTAATTCTGATACTCTTCTTTCATTATTATAACGGGCAAGTCGAGTAGCATTGTTACATAAAAATAGCCATAATGGTCGTCCGTCAGTGCCATAAAAACGTTATTTATTATTTATGGTGGCAACAACGCCAGGACAGTACAATAATTGGATTACCACGGCCTACGCGGCGGCGTAGCGCTCGTAGTTTGGTTACGAAATTACGTAGAAGACGCGTAGCTCGGGTTACATTATTACTCGTACTCTGTACATACATATATAATTATGAAGCAAATTAATTAGTAGTTACGGATAGTTTTTGTTTAATTACAGCTCTTTGGTTAGTATTTGTTTTCAAAATACAGTGTTTTTGAACTAGGCAACATCATTATTATTTTTACCCGACTGCGTAAGAAAGAGGGTTGTGTTTTCAAGTGTATGTATTTCTATATGATCGCCTAGAGCCTAAGCGGCTTGATCGATTTTGATGTGCGAGGTGTCGTTAGATACTTCTTCACTTCCATAATGTCATAGCCTATTTTTTTTGTAATAATGGTAATACAAGTCTCGCAAAAATATAAAAATGCGTTTTTCGTAATATCCAACGAATTTTTTTGTAATAAACAAGCGGTTTTACTAGAATTATTCTAAAAAAATGCGCATTTATAATCTTTTAAAGCAATTTTACGCATACTTTCTCAGTAAAAAAAAACGGACAAGTGCGAGTCAACTCGGCCACCGAGGGTTTCGTAAAAACTAGTAGATAAAAGGGTGAAATCATATATTTTCTTAACATAGATACTTGTTTTTTTTCTTATAAAACTGGGTAAAGATATTTAGCTTTTACGTTTGCCCATCGGATGTGAAAAAATATTGAACTGTATACATTTATGTATCTGTAATATTAAACGGTTTTATTTAGCTTGACCTCTTTTTTTTTGTTTATTTGTTTATTTGGGTCAAATTTAGTAATTGAAATTTTACCCCCTTGCAGTTGACGGATCGATCTGAAATTTGGTATAGGTACACCTTTAGTCCTGATGACAATACAATTTAGTATATTGTGTATTATTACAATAATCCAAAATGGCCGCCGCCACAAAATGGCGGATTTCATATTTTAACACAAACCTTACAATATGGGTATCAAATGAAAGGGCTTTTCTAGTGAAATACAGTAAATACATTACCTACATCATTATATTTCTTTTCAATAAAACCGCTTAACTTAAAAAGTTTTTTTTAAGTAAGTCTTGTTATTTTCAATTGATGTACAGTTAGTTGGAGTAAAAAATCTATAAATATGTACAACATGTGTAAATTATTGTTAGATGTCTTAGTTGAGAGTTTCACTTAGTGTTGTTGAAGTAAAACTACTGTACGCTTTCGACAATAACAATAACCCTGCTCGAGGAACAATTATGTTGTTATTGCAGCATAGTTATTTACCGCTTCAACTGTTAATTGACCTCTACAGTGAAGATAAACGGTATTATTTTACAGCAGAATAGTCTGGCTGGCCTATATAGTCAATAGTCAATAGTTTATTTGCAACATATGTAGATACATGCAGGTCTTATAAATAATACATGTCATTGGTTCAGAAGTACATATGGCCCTGTAAGGGCATGGCAACATTTGACTCGGAACGTTCTATTTTAGATCGCTAAACTTATCCTTAAAAAAATCATTTAAATTGTAGTAGCAATTGGCTTCTAAAAAGGCTTTGAGATTCAATATAAAACTGTCTTCTGTTTCCAGATCTTTCAATTTATTTGGCAACGCGTTATATATTTTTACTGCCATTGAGTTACGGCTAGTACTATGGATTACTAGGTTAGACTTAGGTATATAATATATCGTCAACGTAGCGCTCCGAATTAACTTAGTTTTAAAAGTGTGTTTTGAAATAATCGCAAAAATATTTGGAAAAATGAAATGGTCTAAACTTTCAGCAGATGTTAGAAGTTTTTAAAATTGTTATGTTAATTTTAAAGAAATATAGCAAAGTTTTTTTTACCAAATATCAATTAATTTTAAAAACACGTTACCCAAGTATAAATTGATATATAAACAGAGTTCATATCATTCTATTTGTTCGTTAACTTTTGTGTTGGTTTATTAAATGTTTTGGTTCTTAATTATGATTTAACAGAATGAAAAAAACAACAAACTAAATAGGTTATTTTTTGCTTACAAATATTTAGTCAAACTACCGATTTAGAAGCAAGTTAAATCGGTTTAGTGATTTATGAGCAAGGAATGTAACGCTTAAATAATGATAAGACGAATTAAATGTGTTTTTTTTTTTTAACATTATTTTTGCGCTTGACCGCCAACTCGCCTAATGTTAAGCGACGTTGCGGTCTACGATGGAGCGCACTTACCTAGACAAAATCAATTCACTGGTGATTTAAAGACACCCAGATTATATCTATCCCAAAAAGACCCATATAGGAAGCATATTTCACAATCTAGCAGTCCGCACGATGAAAGTAGAATTAAAGCATTTCGTTGGGGTTTTGAGAATAGCCACCATGGAACGGTGACGGTTTTACAGCTTTATTGAATATAAAGCTAAAATAACTAACTCAATTAGTTAATATTCCCTTTTTATTTTCTTTATAATGTCCATAATCGTAATTTATTGAATTTTCAAATTTTATATTTCAAACACCATGAAAATTACAAAATGAGAGTAAGACAGAAATAGAGAGCTTAAAACGCTGATTCATATTATGAAATAAAAAAAATGGTTCGTAAAGCAGGTTTACGGACGATAATTTTATGTGATAACGATGCGTCACAAACCGAACGCTTAGGCCGATCGTGCCTCTCTATCGCTTGTTCCGCGCTCTCGCTTCCATGCTCAGGAATGGCTCTTCAGCTCAGGCGGAACGTGACAATGAGTCATGCTTTTTCGTGCGTGCAGCCGGCGTTCATCGATTGATAAGATGTTATCACGTTAAAAAAGAAACACGGCTTATTTTAATTCTCGCTCTACGGGGACGATATTCGATCTCGTTAACAACAGTAACGTTATTCAAGTTGTATATTGTTGGTGCAATATTGTAACTTACCGCTCGGTCTGCTAAGTTCTTCACTCGACAGTGGAGATAGGCTGGTTGACCAACAGCAGTGGTGTAGTCGCGTTTTGTGTTGTTGTCGAAGTAAGGCTGGCCTACACTCTCGGTAACAACAGTCACGTTCCCGGGGTCTGTTGTCGTGCTGGTGATGTCTTCATGACTGTCCTCGCCTTCGGCTGATATTCCTGGAAAAAAAATAATTATTGTCTGTAAAGCGGTTTACGGATGATTATTTTATGTAATAACGATGCGTCACAAGCCGAACGCGTAGGCTGATCGTGCCTCTCTGTCGCTTGTTCCGCACTCTCGGTTGCACGCTCGGCTCAGGCGGAACGGCGTATTTATAAGACGTTATCACGTCAAAAAATATGTTTGATTAAGGTCTTAGTTTTAAATGAAACTCGATAAATATATAGCCTAGGTACTAATACTTTTAGTATTTAAACAAACGTTCATTCTTATTTCTGATTCTATAGTAAATTATTTTCTCTATTCTCGGCTACACCGTTTCTTACCGTACGAGTGACTTAGTGGTCAAACGTAAATCAAATTCGTTTAAAAAATAATAATTTATATACGTTCCATTTAATTCATGACGAATAAAAACGTTTCAAGTTTCGTGATGTAAACACATTATTGGAATATTAAGAGGACCATAACATACGTATTTTATTGCCAGTACAAAATACCAACAAAACAACAAAAATTTGGGCGAAGAAATTCGTGTAGACTTAACATACTAAATGCATAGAAATATTCATAAAGTCAAGTAAAAGACAAATTGGATCTAGACAACCAATCACAATTAGCTTTTCGTATAATGTAAAAATGTCCTTAACAAACTTAACATGTTTAATTCACAACATGTTTAAACAATGAAGCATATTTAAAAATAAAAAGTAAACTTAATATAAGATGGGTCCTTAACTCTAAAGACAAACATTTAAACAATACATTTTTGACTTAAGGAAATACACTCAGGTTCACATTTCATATATAGTACATTACTCAGTTTTCTGAATAGAAAAATAATAGTGGACATTTCTCCAGCCCAAACTAAGCAAAGCTATGTAAACTTTTCTATTACTTAATACCAGTATAATTACACTAAAATATTAAAAACTTTTCAACAAAACCAACTAGTCAGTAACTAGGTTAAGCCCGCATAAAACTTAATAGGTATAAATTTCAAAACCAAGCCATATCAACTTTTGACAGACACCGTTCGTTAGAGGCTGTGAAACCCCCTTTACGTTCCTATTGTCAGAATAATGACGTTCAAAGCCGCCGTCTTTGCTAAAGGGTTTCCCAGAAAAGGTCACAAGTTTTTCACTCTCATTTTCTTTGATACAACAATGGCACATTTCATTGAAATTGACAAGGGTATGAAGAATCGAAGCTAGGTAAACTTTGGAATCGGTGGCCAATTTATCAACTTGTCATAGTTCACTTAGCAGTTCGTGCAGTTTATAAATCACAAAACTATTGTGGGAATTTTACAACGTTATTAATGGTGGTGAGGCTGCGGATAACAATCTATAATCAACAACATTTAATTATGATCATAAAAGTCACGCGCATACACCACAAAACACGGGCTCCCCGTAGTCACATTTTTCCTTGTCCAAAAATGTAAATAAGGCTAGAGGCTAAATATTTTGGACGGTAAAAAAATTATTATAATGAAATATATTTATTTTCTTTAGATAACAATTATATTTTTTAAAACTTAAAAAGAAACGACTTAAAAATACGCAATTCGTTTACTTGAATCTACTTGGAAGACATTTTTTTTCCAATTATTTCGTTATAAAAACCAAAGTACTGAACTGAGTTTGATAAAATTTATATGGGACTACATATCTCTGAAGTTGACCAACCAAACAAAAACGAATCGTCAAAATCATTTATTCATAATTGGTACAGTAATCGCTGAACAAACAGAAAGAATATAACATACAATCGAATTGAGAACTTTTAACTTTTTACAAGTCGGTAAAAAATATAATTGAAAGGAATTTCTTCGCTTAGGTACTCGTATATTGTAGTGGTAAGACTTATTAGTTGAACCCACCAGGGGAATCATCATCCCTGCCAGTTATTCAACCGCAAAGCTGCAAGGCGTGAGCATTCTGTTCAAAGCTTGTACTATGGAACTAGACGACTGATAGAGTCCATACATACAACTTTTTTTGTAAATATATAGGTACATATGATACATAGAAACACCTAAACACAGAACAAGCATCCATGCTCATGACACAAATGTTTTCCCTGGGTGGGGATCGAACACACGACCTACAACCTAGCAGGCAGACATACTACCAACTGAGCCACAAGGCCATTCATCCCTTCGCAAATATAATCGACTTTTGCAGCCTAATTGTATGTATATAGCATAGATCTGTCGCAGTTATAATCCGTTCAAGTAACAGTCGAGCCGTTTCATTAATTAAACGGTGCCTTTAAATTAGCTTCCTAAATGTTATACAGCCATAACGTCTAATACAACACTTTATTAGTCATGTGAACATGGTATGGTCATGTGGTGTGGTGGCAAAATAGTCTAAACAAGTATATAAGTTAAAAGAAAAACAAAATACCCGACTGCAGAAAAACAGGTTTTGCAGTCTAACTTACGATTTCGTTACGCTTGATATGCTGTTGAGTGTAAGTTTTTTGTGAGAAAACTTGCGTAAAATCGCTGTAATAGATTATAAATGCGCATTCTTTAGAATAATTCTAGTAAAACCACTTGTTTATTTTCTTATATTTGCGAGAAATTTATTATTATTATTACAAAAAAAGTATAGCCTATCTATGACACTCTGGAAGTGAAAACGAATTTAAGACACCTCGTTCATCAAAATCGGTCAAGCCGTTTAGGCTGTAGACGATCATACAGAAACACACATACATTCACTCGAAAAACGTAACCTTTCTTCTTACGCAGTCGGGTAAAATAGGATTGGTGTTCAAACTGTGACAACACTCTGTAATGCTCACAACACACGCTAGAATAATTTAATGTGTCAAAAATTTGTGTTGACAAAATCAAGTCATCTCAAGTTATTTATTTATTTATTTATTTATTATTATAATAATAACGGCTTACGGCCAATTACAATTATTATCAAATTACTTAAAATACAATTATAATTATTAATTATTGATAGCTTAGTCAATGTCAAGTCCTTAACTTAAATGTTAATATTATTAAATATATCGTCAAACAAAATGTTTCTCACAGAAACTCATTAGAGGCCTTAGAACAACGGCCCATTTATCATAAAAAATGTCACATTCAGGGTATTTTTCTAAGAATGAGTTGAGAGCACGAGTGATGCGGCACATTGGGCTGTGATCGTGCGACTTCGTGCGGTTAACGCCGGTGTAAAATAGCTTATGCCTATGACTAGGCCTATGTCTAAGATAGTTTTCCGGTATATAGAATGTACATAACCGGTTGTGTAAGCTAGGCGAATCTATGGCACCTCTCAGCGTCTTCAAACCCATCTTAAGTTGGTCAAATGATCGCCTAACTTTCAGAGAGTTAAATCCTAACTGACCAAGCAGGAAATCGGTGGGGTAAAGATAAGGATAGTACCCGTAGATTTTTTTATAAAGATTTCTTAGAAAAGCTTTTTGGACCTTCTCAAGGGATAAGATGCGATTGGCACAATGCGGGTTCCATACGCAGGCACCCGACTCCAATTTACTCCTAACCAAGGTAGTAAACAAAAGACGGAGGACTTGAGGATCTCGAAAGTCTTTTACGTTTCTCAGTACAAAGCCCAGACGCCTATAGGATTCCTTAGTTGTAATGTCAACGTGGTCATTGAATGTTAGAGCGCGATCAAACGTTACACCTAGATCTTTAATTGTCGATACTTTCCTCATGGGCTCATTACCAATTAAGTAGGTATGACCAATAGGGTTACGTTCAATCAATCGTTAGGGTTATATCTCAATAGGTAGATTTTTGTATGCAAGATAGATCAACAATTGACTACCAACTCGCCTGATGTTAAGCGACGGTGTGGCCGACGATCTCGCAAGCACAGACTTTTTGCTATAAGAATTGTAGCAAAAAGTTTGTACACGCGAGGTCTTATGTTCGTAGAACTACTAGTAAATATTACGTCTTCTTATTACAAGCAAGTTCAAGAAATACGTGCTAAATACACTACGAATATCTGTAGGTACCAAAAGTCGATTATATTTGCGAAGGGATTGATTGAGACGGAGATACCTTGAATGTTCAATAACTGGGTAACATATATGTTTGCGGATATCTTGCAGCTTTGGAATGGGTTAGACGAATCATAGGGGTTAGAGATTCATAAAACCGGATCCACATTATAGTAATACGCATCTGTATTGACTTTATTACGCTTATGCCTTTATTTTTTGTATTTTGGCCAATTGTAATGGATGTTGTTTGTCGGGTTTGAAGGTTTAAAAGTGTTTTTGATATAAAAATAATGTTTGAATAAAAATAATAGTTGCATCAATGAATTATTTCAATTTGATATAAATCTTCCTACGCTGCGCTTGCCGGTACGTGGTCTCCACTCGAGAACCTTTCGGCCCCATCGGCCATCAGTTCTACGTGCTATGTGTCCTGCCCACTGCCACTTCAACTTGCTAACAACCACACCACCAGCCACGAGATGGACAGATGATCTCATACAAGTGGCGGGAAGACGCTGGATGCAAGCCGCTTCCAATCGGTCTTTTTGGAAATCCATGGAGGAGGCCTATGTCCAGCAGTGGACTTCTTATGGCTGAGATGATGATGATGATGATGATATAAATCTTTATCGTAAGAGAAGAGAGATTGATGAATTATTGATAAATACTTTTAGTATAATTTTTTATTCGTTTGTAATTAAATAGTTATATAATTATAATTTATTTATTTAAGATACAAAACATAATATAGCCTAACATAATATAAGATAACATGTGACAATCGATCAGAACCAGACTATACTCCAAAGCATGTATACATCATTTGAGCAAACACATTTTAGGTATTATATTGAAACAAAGGGGAAAACAGAGAAATAGAGGCTATGCATATTTTGTAACTTTACATAGGTGAATATGTGTAAGCAAATCTAGATTTTATTCATTTTGCAATTGATTTTATTTTACAACCTATTTTATGGATTGGTATAGAGGATATCCTTCACTGATTTAGCATAGAATGAGAGTTTAGAATGAGGGTTTAAGGAGTTTAGTTAATTAAATAATTGATCTCTGATCAATTCTGAAGATATCACTAAGCTAATTTAATTGTTTTAAATCACTATAAAAAACCGGCCAATTGCGAGTCGGACTCGCGCACGAAGGGCTCCATACCATTATAATTATATAAAACAAAAAAATTACGTTTGTTGTATAGGAGCCCCCCTTAAATATCAATTTTATTTTATTAATTATTTTTAAAGTGAATAATACAACTTAATATTCTGTGAATATTTCAAGCGTCTACCTGTTGCCGTTATCAATATCGAGCAAAAACGAGCAAGCGTTTGTTGTATGGGAGCCCCCTTAAATATTTATATTATTCTGTTTTTTAGTATTTGTTGATATAGCGGCAACAGAAATACTTCATCTGTAAAAATTTCAACTGTCTAATTATCACGGTTCATGAGATACAGCCTGGTGACAGACGGACGGACAGACAGACAGACAGCAGAGTCTTAGTAATAGGGTCACGTTTTACCCTTTGGGTACGGAACCCTAAAAAGGAACGAACATTTTATAATAATTTTGTTCGTTTTTTATAAATGCGTTATTTTGAATTTTTTTATTATATTAGTGGTGCCTTGAGATGTTTTCCTAATCATCATCTCAGCCATAAGAAGTCCACTGTTGGACATAGGCCTCCCCCATGGATTTCCAAAAAGACCGATTGGAAGCGGCTTGCATCCAGCGTCTTCCCGCCACTTGTATGAGGTCGTCTGTCCATCTCGTGGCTGGTCTTCCTACGCTGCGCTTGCCGGTACGTGGTCTCCACTCGAGAACCTTTCGGCCCCATCGGCCATCAGTTCTACGTGCTATGTGCCCTGCCCACTGCCACTTCAACTTGCTAATCCGCTGTGCTATATCGGTGACTTTTGTACGTCTACGTATCTCTTCATTTCTGATTCGATCTCGTAGAGAGACTCCGAGCATAGCCCTCTCCATAGCTCGTTGCGTGACCTTGAGCTTCCTTATAAGGCCCATAGTTAGGGACCACGTTTCAGTGCCGTATGTCATCACTGGTAACACACACTGGTTGTAAACTTTCGACTTGAGGGACTGGGGAATATTGAACGCGAAGACGCTTTTAAGTTTCCCGAACGCTGCCCAGCCGAGTTGGATACGACGATTGACCTCCCTCGTAAAGTTGGACCTGCCTAATCGGACCGTCTGTCCTAGGTAGACGTATTCGTCAACAACTTCAAGAGTGAAGTTCCCCACAGATATTGGGGTGGGCACTACATGGGCGTTCGACATAACCTTCGTTTTGTCCATGTTCATTTTGAGGCCCACCCGTTGGGAAACTCTATTGAGGTCTTCGAGCATCGTACTGAGCTCTTCCATCGACTTTGCCATGACTACTATATCGTCGGCAAACCGAAGGTGAGTTATGTACTCGCCGTTAATATTAATGCCGAGCCCTTTCCATTCCAGAAGCTTATAGGCATCTTCCAAACCGGCGGTAAACAGTTTCGGAGAGACAACGTCTCCCTGCCTCACGCCTCTTTTCAATGAAATTGCCTCTGAGTTCTGGTCTTGTACTCGGACTGACATGGTGGCGTTGTTGTACAAGCACTTCAGCACTTCGACATACCGATAGTCAATACGGCATCGCTGGAGAGCCTCAAGCACCGCCCAGGTCTCGATCGAATCAAAGGCTTTCTCATAGTCCACAAACGCTAAGCAAAGGGGCAAGTTATACTCTTCGGTCTTCTGTATCACTTGCCGCAGCGTGTGGATGTGGTCTATGGTACTATAGCCTTTTCGGAAACCGGCTTGTTCGGG
This sequence comes from Lycia hirtaria, assembly GCA_947563715.1. NCBI lineage: Eukaryota > Metazoa > Arthropoda > Insecta > Lepidoptera > Geometridae > Lycia > Lycia hirtaria. The sequence continues at coordinate 39,187,689 of OX387377.1, read as the reverse complement.
AGGCTGGAAGTCATCAAACCTGCGTTCAAGACGATTCGTGATGACCCTTGAAAACAGCTTATAGACATGGCTCAGAAGCGAGATGGGTCTGTAGTTCTTCAACAAAGTATTGTCTCCTTTTTTGAAGAACAGCGCCACCACGCTTCTGTTCCATGCTTCTGGCGTTGTACCTTCAAGCACGACGGAATTGAAGAGCCTCTGAAGGACTCTCAGTACCGGTGTTCAACCCGCTTTCAGTAGCTCTGATGTAATTCCGTCGTCGCCCGGTGCCTTGTTGTTCTTGAGCTGTTTCAAGGCCATCCTAATCTCATACAGGCTGATGTCCGGGATATCTTCGGTATAATGTCGAGTCAGTTTGGCTCTTGGATCTTTGCCCAAACTGCTAACAGGTTTTGCGACCGATGTGTATAACTGTCCATAGAACCTCTCGATTTCCCTCCAGACTTCTGCGTTGGTCAACGCTATACTGCCATCTTCCATCTTCAGCTTCGTCAACTGGCTCTGCCCAATAGACATGTCTTTTGCGAACACTTTGGAGCCTTTATTCCGCTCTATCGTCTCTTTAATACGATTAGTATTAAAGGTACGGATGTCGTATCGCATAGACTTTGATATGAGTCTATTGAGCCGCCTATATGACTCGGCGTCACCGGAAGACTGCAGTTGCAATGAGCGTCGTTCAGCCATGAGGTCGAGGGTATGGCTCGAGAGCTTTTGCGGTCTATTTGTACGGTGGGGTTTATAAAACTTCGCGCCCACCGTACGGACAGTTTCCACAAACCTGTTATTGATCTCATCCACCGATGCGCAGCTCTCCAGGCACTCGAAGCGATTTGATAGTTCGAGCTGAAAGCTCTCGGGGTTTTGGATATGGGCGCGAGTGGGTCGGAGTGTAGACTTCATCATACGGGACCTCTCAAGTTTAACATTAATATTCAAAGTGCCTCGTACCATTCGGTGATCACTTCCGGTTTTAACCATGTTGATCACAGAGACATCATTGAATACTTGTTTCTTGGTGGTCAGGATGAAGTCTATCTCATTTCTCGTAGAACCATCGGGACTCAACCAGGTCCATTTCCTATGAGGTGGCTTCTGGAAGAAAGAGTTCATCATGAAGAGTCCCTCTTTCTCCAGAAAGTCGGCCAACCTCTGTCCCCTGGGATTCCGTTGTCCATATTCAAATTTCCACACTCTCAACTTCTTTCGCATTTCCTGCCCAGCTTCGCATTGAAGTCCCCCATAACAACATTAAAATAGGTCTCAGAAGTGTGTATGGCCCTACTAATGTCCTCATACATCACCTCCACCTCATCATCCGAGTGTGCCGAGGTCGGTGCGTATACCTGGATGACCTTCAACGAATATCTCTTGGATACTCTGAGTATCAGGTACGCAACCCTGCTCGATACACTGTCGATGGCAAGAATGTTGTTAACAAGGGACTTGTGGACGAGAAACCCGACACCACCTTGGGACTGTTGGTCGCCCTCCCGGTAGTATAGTAGGTTACCGGATTTCAGGGTTATCGTGTCCTCACCCTCTCGTCGGACTTCTGATAACCCCAGGATATCCCAATGTAACCTACTCATTTCTTCTTCCAGCTCAGCTAGCTTCTCGTCTGTCCTCATCGTGCGAATATTGTGTGTTACCAGGGCCAGTCGTCGTTTATGCAGGGGGTGGTAGCCGGATCTCTTCCGGAGATTCTTAGCACCCCTTGCTCCGCCGTGACCGGGACCGCTACCGTAGCCCGGAATAGCGGAGCTGCCGGGGACTGGGGGCCTGGTTTTTTCGTTGCTCATCATAGGGGGTTTTGCCATTACTCACCACGCTTGGCATGCGGGTTGGCGAGCGCAGTGGGTAGCGTTTTCCGCAGAGGATGCTGCTGCCCATCTCTGGTAGTATTTCCCTTAGCCGGTTCTTACGGCACCCACGGGAAGAGAGGGGGAGGTACTATTCTAAGCCGGTACCCCACGGCCAATTTCAAGTTTTCCTAATATCTAACGAATATTGTAAAAAAGTAATTTCGTATCTTTATCTTTACTTTATTTTATCTGTTGACTATACGAGTGAACTAGCTGAACGATAGTCGATTTTTTTTAGATTGATAAAACCCCAAAAATAATCTCATCATCAACAATATAATCATTTTTAATCACCACGGCGTGAAACCGTAAGGATAATTCGCATTTATTTGTAACGCGTTCTCATTTTGTATTGCTTCATTTTATAAATCATGACAAAATATACTTGTACGGCTTTTTTTTTTTTTTACTATATACTATTAATACTATGAAATACTATTAATAATATTATTACTATTACGTTGTGGTATCACCAAACAGTGCATCATTCTTGTGTGAATCTGGCCTAAAGGGCGCTAGTGAGTCATCGGTATTCTGCATTGCGCCTCGTACGTGACACGCGCACGGCGCGCCCCAGGTGTCGCGCAAACTCAAACCCAAATAACTCAAAGTAGAGGAAATAGACGATTCTCTACGTACTTGGACCAAAACTACACGTGAAATATACTACAGAGATATGTAAGTACTTATACAGGTACACATAGATCACATATTATTATAGAAGCAATTGTTTAAGCGACATATTTTAATTTAAAGACTGTGTACAGTCTGTTCAGATAGATAACTAATGTGGCATTGAGGGCGTATATAAATACGACGTTTTTTTTTTTTTATTGAGACGTAAGTTCTAATTTTTGCCACGATAGTACTCTATGCAAACATAGTTTAGCATGGTTTGAAATTAGAGTCGATTGACCGGTGAGCTATGAACTTAAGAGTCTGTAATACGACCATCGTCTGTCTCGCTCCCGCATACCCACATTTTTGAAGATATTCAAATTCAATTCAATTCAATCAATTTATTTCAAGCCACTGGAGCCCATATTACAAAATGGAGATAATACAATTAATTAATAATACCCGCACTTGGCCAGCGTGGCAGACTATGGGCTAGCCCTTCTCACAATGAGAAGATGGCCCGCGCCCAGCAGTGGGACAGTTTGTACAAACAGGGCTGATAAAATAAAAAAACGGTATAAAATAATCCAATTCCTAACAATTATAAAATCAAAAACATAATGATAAATAATTAAATATCACAAATAAAAAGAAAAGCAAATATGGATTAAATAAAAAAAAATTAATTCTACAAACGCCGATTTTTTATCGGCGTTTGTAGAACTAGAAAACGACATCACAAATATTTGATTTGTCAAAAATATTAACGCAAAAATGATTTTATAAATGAAAATTAGCTTGGGTCAAATTGAAATTTTTGTCAAATATTTTTGATGTTGTTTTCTAGTTTTACAAAAAATGATTTTTTTATAAGTTATTTTAGTCATTTTATATCTTCAAAATTGTGGGTATGCGCAAGCGAGACGGACGATGGTCGAACAACGGACTCTTAATCGGTGATGATATTATGCTAGTTGCCTAGAAGCTATAACAGTTCAGAACATCAGAACATGTAGCATACATTTGATATTTCGGCGAATAAAATAAATAAATAATGTAGACGTAAATTATTAACTATCCAGGAAAACATGCGAGAAAATGGGAAACTCAAGAGGAGAACTTAGGTGCGCACCGAATTTCAATACGTACTCTTAATAATCTTGTTTTCCCGTAATTTGAGAATACTTTTCACATTGAATCGAAGTAATATACCAATCAAACTTCTTAACTTTCTGGATGAAATTCGATATACAATAGATATTATTTTGACTGGTTCTTAAGGCTATTGATCTGTTTACGCTGAAGATATTTTGTCATATACGTAAACATGTCGTGTGAAAAGGTCTGTCCTTTTGAACACAAAATCTGTTTACACACAAAATGGATTTTATTGTTAAAACACCTATTATCGCGGTTAGAGATTGCAAACCGGGCCCGGCTGGGCCCGGTGCCTTTTAAGACACCCACCGGGCCATTATTACCGGGCCCGGTTACCAGACCCGGTAGGTATGAAAACCGCGGCGCGGTAGGGACGCGAAATCATAGAAAATTCGCATGACAACCGCTGCGAGCTGCCACGTTGCCATTCTGACGCGCCAATAAGAATTAGTTTTGTTTGTACCAAATATTACCAAATACCAAAGCTACCAAAGTTTATCCATCTATCTAATCTAAGTTGTTATGACAAGTTTAGTGCTTTAAGCTTTATTAGTTTCTTATTCTAATACTATGTTTCAAATGGACACTATAAGGAGTAAAGAGAAAGACCTGCTTGCTTAAACTTATAAAATTTAATAATTACTAATACTGATGTTACTATTCCGTCCATAAGTAAAAGTAATCAATTCTGTAATAGATCAGAGATTTTGAGACTTTGAGTGAGACTGATTATTGTTGATTTGCTAGTTTGAAATAAATATTAATTCGTAACCTTGAATCATTGTCCTTTTCCATTCTTATATATCAAATTTTCATAAAATACTTTAACGGTTTCATCGCTAACACATCAACCCGCCAACCGGGTCGCCGGGTTGGCGACGAATGATACCGGGCCCGGCCGGGTTGAGAAACATACCGGGTTGCAATCTCTAATTGCGGTAAACCGCAGAAGCGTGACATTAGAGTAAAATATTATAGAATTGTGATTAAACTCTGCAAGATATATTGTGACATGATGCCGCCAACTTTCTCGCACGGAAACATACAGCTGATACAGCTCACAGAGCGCAAACACCGCCACAAGCGTCGCTAAGCGATGCAATAACCACAAGAAATACCCTTTAAAAAATATCTGATAGGTAAATATCATATAAATGTATATCATCAAAGATGTAAACGTCTACTAAACCAAACATTTAATGTCTTATAATCGATACCAGGATTTTAAACTTTTACCACACAAAATAATATAAATCTAGTTAAAAGATTGTTTAAGCCCAAGTAAATCCGTTAATCAAAAATCATTTGTAAGTAATCAACACGTGTTGTCTAAGACTTCGCAATATTTCATTAATCTTGAATTCAACTGAAGTGTTTATAAATGCAATTTCTACGATTTACAGTCAATCAATAAAATATTCGAAGAATAACCATTACAGAGAAATACCTAATCAAATGTATACCGCAATTTAGACGCCCTTAATAAGCTCAAAGTCTCAAGTCATTATCTTGTAGGAATAGATAGTCAAGTTTTTGGTTTGTTACTAATATTGTAAAACCGAAAGTAGCCCTGCGATTACCTTCATCATTACTAATGATGAAGGTAATCGCAAAAAATAATTGTGGATCAATAAATATTTTTAGGCATGGCTTATAATTAGTAATAATAATGAGTAGTTTAAGCCATACCTAAAAATATTTATTGATCCACAAAAATAATTCACAATGACTATTGACTATTTGATTATATATGTATTCTATCAACCATCTAGTTTTGCTTAGTTTGGGCTAGATGGTGTTGTGTGAAATGTCCACCAATTTATTAAGTAAATAAATTTATTTATTTACTGAAAGCATAAACTTGATGGGTCTACTATTTTCTATTTGAGAGTTCCCATTTCTATCTTTCAACACCCTCGTCTCGAGGTTGTTATCACATTTACCTACCAGTACAGATAGTATATCATACAGAACGGAACTCTCCGCCTCCCGCCAATGACCCATGTGAGGTGCGGGTGAGGAACCCGAGGTTCCTCACCCGCGCTCACCCGGTCCTTTGCCGGGGTTTTGGGACGCGGTTGTCAGTCTAGACAAGCGTTGAGGGCTTCAAACATTCGAATTCCCATTGACGTTACGAGCGAGCTGCAATCAGATGACATCTGCACACATATGTGTTATATACAGATGTCCACTGATTATTGATATGGAGTGTCTGGCGTGTGCTATTTCTTTTCAGCCTTGTTTGTACAAGCTGTCCCACTGCTGGGCGCGTGCCATCTTCTCATTGTGAGAAGGTGCTATTAGGTACAACTAAATAAATTAACTCTAACATGAGTTTCTAACCTTTTGACTCCATTATTAGATTTATTAGACTAGCTCCAAGATACTAGTATTTTTGTTATGTCGTCGAATTCACTAGTCTGATTTTACCAAAATTCGATATAAATATATACAAGATGAACGGTATAAATAAATAAATATTTTTAGCATGATTTATCTAACATTATTTCTAACATTCTAACGGCTGCTTCCTTTCATACAAATATGAAATAGACCATGATAAGGGGTTGTACGATTTTGGTGAAAAAAATACTCTTGTCCTTGGCCAGTTGTATAAAATATGAAATGATGTGAACGTGACAAGGCCGTACTAACGCAATTAGTATCGCATTGTTATTCAGTGTGGCATGTCTACCAGAATACTATGCTTAATGCTACGGCCAGACAGCTAGAGTATCTGGACTATCTTTAGACCTTTCAATGTTGTATAGATAATGGATTTATCTCTAATTTTTCATATAGGTTGCAGTCATCATCATCATCATCTCAGCCATAAGAAGTCCACTGCTGGACATAGGCCTCCCCCATGGATTTCCAAAAAGACCGATTGGAAGCGGCTTGCATCCAGCGTCTTCCCGCCACTTGTATGAGGTCATCTGTCCATCTCGTGGCTGGTCTTCCTACGCTGCGCTTGCCGGTACGTGGTCTCCACTCGAGAACCTTTCGGCCCCATCGGCCATCAGTTCTGCGTGCTATGTGCCCTGCCCACTGCCACTTCAACTTGCTAATCCGCTGTGCTATATCGGTGACTCCTGTACGTCTACGTATCTCTTCATTTCTGATTCGATCTCGTAGAGAGACTCCGAGCATAGCCCTCTCCATAGCTCGTTGCGCGACCTTGAGCTTCCTTATGAGGCCCATAGTTAGGGACCACGTTTCAGTGCCGTATGTCATCACTGGTAACACACACTGGTTGTAAACTTTCGACTTGAGGGATTGGGGTATATTGGACGAGAAGACGCTTTTAAGTTTCCCGAACGCTGCCCAGCCGAGTTGGATACGACGATTGACCTCCCTCGCAAAGTTGGACCTGCCTAATCGGACCGTTTGTCCTAGGTAGACGTATTCGTCAACAACTTCAAGAGTGGAGTTCCCCACAGATATTTGGGTGGGCACTACATGGGCGTTCGACATAACCTTCGTTTTGTCCATGTTCATTTTGAGGCCCACCCGTTGGGAAACTCTATTGAGGTCTTCGAGCATCGTACTGAGGTCTTCCATCGACTCTGCCATGACTACTATATCGTCTATACTATATAGGTACTACTATACGTCGTACTATATAGGTTGCAGTAGGGAAGGCAAATTATCTGGACTTGGTTGTTAATTATAGATGACATATAATTTTATCAAATAAAAATCAACTGCAAAATGAAGTCTGCGACAGATAAACAAAGAAGTAGATAAGAATATTTATAGTTAAAAAACTGGAACTACCGACTTTAAAATATGCTATTTCGTTTACTTGGTTAATTATATTTATCCCAATTATTTGGATTTAAAAACCAAACTACTCGTACTAAAGACTTGGAAAGGAAGTAAGTTTGGAAGTACATTCTTTTTAATTTTTAAAATCGGTTAATAAATAAATTATGGAGTTACCTATGTGGTAACAAATATTAAAAAAATATAACTGAATTGACAACCTCCTATTTAAAGTCGGTAAAAAACACGTTCTAACAAATTCGTTCAGTTGCATTATGCTTTCTTTCCTCTTTTTTAGTAGAAAAGATGTGAGAGAAGTGTGGACGTCAAGTAATAGCGACGCGCGCTCCATCGTGGACCACAGCGTCGATCAACAACAAGCGAGCGGTCAAGCGCAAGTCTATATTGTGAAAAAAATAATTGTGGGAAAAAAATATGTGAATCTAAATAGCGGCGTCCTCAATTCAAAATCAGTTCTCTTTCTGAACGGACTTTAGTTAGATATCGAGCGGAAACCTATCACGGAAAAAAATAAAAATACGGATACATACATACAAAAAAAAAAAAAAATGTTAACCTCCTTTTACATCTGTGAGATTAAAATATTTTCAGTGATGTTTTCTTTGTTTATATGTATACAATCATAGATAAAATAATAAAATAGATAAAAAACGACAAGGGGTCGTTACAAGAAATAGAGAAAAAATAATAACATGTCATGAGATTTTCTTCCCCGCAAGGTACGTAGTAGACGTCCATAGGAAGAGACCTGAAGACGCACCGATTCACTTTGAACGGACGTCGTCCATCATGTAGACAGCTGTCGATAGCAGTAACCTCTTCTTTTATCACGAAATTTGTAATGAAATAACGTTCAACCAATTTGTTCCCAGATACGGAGATTAAATCGTTTTTGATGACCCTCGTTTGCTTTGGAATGAGGGTCGGAAGGAATAGATAGAAAATCAGGTTGAATATATAAAATATTAGAAACAGTTTCTGTATTGTTTTATTTTCAGATAATTTATAGAAATAATTCCCGTAAAAAGGCGCAGTTAGAATCGAATATAAAAAATATACAACAGCTCTATGACCTTACAGGTCTATAAAACTAATGGGAGTTGCTAAAAGATTTCTCCAAGCTCGACCACAGCGTCGTTTACCAGCAGACGAGCTGATGATCAATCGTAGGATCCATTTAGTATAAAAAAACTCGCTATCTCGCTCGGATAAAAAATAAAACCGGAGAAGTGCGAGTCAGACTCGCCCACCGAAGGTTCCGTACAAACTAATAGATAAAAGGGGGAAATCATGTATTTTTTTTATATTTTCCTTCATAACCCGAAAAATATACATCGTAAAGATATTTAAAACCCTGTTTTAGCTTATGCTAATGAAGCTCTTTCATATGGTTAACTCACTTAAAAATTTGGACCCTCCTTCCTTGCATAAAGAGACTATTGTTTTGTGATTAAATTAAAAATGTCCAGTTTTCGGATTTTTTCCTATATGTGTACTCTAACACAATGCTTCTTGCCAAATTTCATAGTTCTAGATCAACGGGAAGTGCGCCATAGGTTTTGATTCCTTTGCGAATGTCGAAATGTGCGTTTTTAAGACATATTCGGCTGTAGCTTTTTTTACGAAAACTGAGAAATTTATTTTTTCTTTCTGTAGCAAGATACTATAGATCTGCGTATACGGTTTAATTTCAACTCGATACCTTCACGCGTTCTCGAGATACAGGTCTTGACACCCGGACAAACGGACAGACGGACAACAAAGTATTCCTATAAGGGTTCCGTTTTTTTCCTTTTGAGGTACGGAGCCCTAAAAATGAAAAAAAAGTCGACGCATTACCACTAATTTCTCATTGAAAAGCCAAAAAACAGTAATCAGCAGCGATGTCGGTCCACGTTCTTTATGCGTTGCACACACAGACGTTGCACAGCTATGGAATTATTTGCCGCCATCCCTGTTTCCTGAGAGCTTATCTTATTATTTATTATCTTAGAATTTTATAGTCTAGAGTGAATAGTTCATTATCTGCGATAATTTATTAGCTAAATGTTTTTAAATGCGTGAAGTGAGTCAATATTTTATAAACGCGAGGGTAGTTTATTGTTTAGTCGCGCTCTCACAACAGTAAACATTGTTTTGCTATAATTTGTTCAGTGCCTTGGTACATTTCATCGTAGATCCCAACGTTGTTTAATATTGGACGAGTTATTGGCAAAATAATAATACTTAATTAAATCTAGCATGTTGTTTTATGTATTTATTAGATATATGCATATTATTGAATATTGAATGCCCGATGTGGGTAAACTGTAAGCTAAACATTGCAATACCACCTAGCATAATAATTCACTGACAGTTGTTCAATAAATGATTCCGATTTCTGATTTCTGAAAAATAAAAAAAAACATAATATATGTATAGTTTGTGAGAAAGTATGCGTAAAATTTTTGTGCATTCTTCAGAATATTTCTAGTAAAATTAATTGTTTATTAACCGACTTCCAAAAAGGAAAAAGGAGGTTCTCAATTCGACTGTATGTTTATTTTATATTACACGATTACTTCGCCAATGATAACTAGACTAGATAATTTATTGAATCAGGCGTTACTTTGCGGAAATTCATATTCAAAAACTTAAATCTAACTTATATATCTAGTGTGTTTCCGCTTCGAGGTCTCCAAGCTGGTACTCTTGCCTACTTCGAAGTCTTCAAGCTGGCACTCTTACTTACTTACACGAGAATCTCGTGCAAGAGCTCGAAGAGTCAAGACGTCCTGAGGATGCCTCGTGAAGAGGTGAAACACGTGTCGACAAGAGTACTAGCTTGAAGACATCGAAGTCGTCAAGAGTACCAGCTTGAAGACTTCGAAGTAGGCAAGAGTACCAGCTTGGAGACCTCGAAGTAGGCAGAGTACCAGCTTGGAGACCTCGAAGCGGAAACACACTAGGTATATAAGTTAGATTTAAGCTTTTGAACTAGACTAGACCAAATATGATTTTGATAATTCTTTTTTGTTTGGTAGTTAATAAATAGTTCAGAGGTGGTGCCATATAAATTTTATCAAATCGATTTAGTACTTTGATTTTTATAATAAAATAACTGGAAAAATGTTATCCAAGTAAACGAAATTGCGTATTTTGAAGTCGGTTGCTTCAGGTTTTAAGATGTATTATTAATATTATAAAATATGTAATATAATACAGTCGTCAGTTTACATACATAGTCAGTCAAACAGCCCACCCCTGACTGTACCCGACGCAAAGGTGCCCATGACACTCGCCGCATTACCTCGTTGAATGGCGATGGACAACCTTTGCATCAGGTTAAATCCGGAGCGGGGGTCGCCACAAGTCTCCCTTATCCGCTGCCCCAACTCCAAAACCAAGCTTTTGGCTTCAGCACCCCAGCTGCCCATGGTCTCCACGGCGATGGGTACAAAATGATACCGCGTCACTAGCGCCGCGTACTTCTCCCGCTTTTTACTCGCAGCATCTTCTGCAGCAGCTGCTGGCGACCGGACGGATCGACTCAAGTGACAGGTGGAGAAAGTGCTCACGCAAGTGGCGTCCCAAATCAAGCACTTGCCATTCTTCCATGGCACTAGAGGCACTGTTTTCAAGCCGTTCAGGCTGTCAGATAGAAACATACCTACATACCCACATACATACACACACTCGAAAAACATAACCCACCTTCTTACGCAGTCGGGTAAAAGCTCATAAAATTAGTAGATCTTGAGTAAAGTAAATATGTCTGGATTCTAACCTTAGACCATTTATAATTTTTCTTGCTTCTTGATAAAAATATTTTAGTGAATACTTAATAAACAGTTTAATTTAGATTGAAGGAAACTATTTGATTATACTTAGACATAATGAAGACACTATCTATAAAGATATCTTATGAAACAAACAAACGTACCGTACAAACAAACATAAATCTATACAGATAATAGAAAAAACTGATCAAATATTATCTCTGAAGATCCATAGATAAATTGATTAAGACAGGTTCTTATTAAGGTTAGGTAAATCCAATTTATCATAGTTAACTCAATAGCGCTCGCATTAAGATGAGATAAAGCTATTAAGGTTGTTAATAAAGGCGTTTAGTAAGTAATGCCTATTGGGAACGATTGGTTGATAAGCCCAGAGGTCCCGAAAAACAGAAGTCTGTTGATTTTTCGATAGCGATGTATTTATTCCTTTAGAGATAATTTTAAATTGAAATTCAGTTTTCAGAAAAGAGATGAAATAGTTGATACAGCGAATTGGTAAACATAGAACACCTAGATATAATAGTGAAGTGACAATCAGTCAATTTTAAGAATTTGGGTCATTTGCCAACTGTTATGGTGTTTAAAGTTGTTTTTTTTTTCAGTTACAATAAAAAAGTTTAAAAGAGTTTTTTTGCATTATTTTCATCAAATGCTTAAATTTGATATTCATATGCCATCTTTCCTATTCCACTTCAGGATTAGCAAAAAGTCGACATATTACCCACGATTTATCATTTAAATGCCAAAACTCCTTACTCAATGATTTCGGTGATTGATGCGTATTGCACATGAATGGAATTCTTTGCCACCTTCTTTGTTTCCTGAGAGCTATAATTTTGGAATTTTCAAAGTTAAAGTGAATAGATATCTTCTAGATAGACGAGCTCCATCCTCGACCACACCGTTGAAGTTTTTATTATGTTTTTATTGTTTTTTTTTAAATAGAAATATTTTAAAAACATAAATTTAAGATGTGTAAATAAATGTGTGAATATTTATCAAAGCAAACATGTATGCAACGATTCAGTTCAACCTATTGGGAATAATTGATTAATCTTCAAGATTTGACCCAAAGTAACAAAGTGAGTTAATATTATAGGCAATCGGGTTGACTGGCGTATCTTAGCTATGTTTACCAGTATATAACAATGTGATATAATATATGGTGGAAAACTGGAAGGTATTTAGGTACCTATCCTTCTGAAAGCAATCCATTGTTATAGACAGAGCCTTGACAGAGCTAAAGATAGGCTTAGAAATTAGGTTTATTGGGGCTTATGAGAGGCTAGGTTATTGGGTCTGTTGGTTTCAAATTAAACTGGAGATTTCTATTTTATGGCTCATTATTTGTTAGAATTTTCAAATAAGTTTTTTTAAGTGACATGGTCAATTTAATAGTGATTATTAATCGGTTATTGCATAATTGGCCTTGTGGCTCAGATATAGCTCAGATATATAGTATGTCTACCTGCTAAGCTGTAAGGTCGTGGGTTCAATCCAAGCGTTTGTGTGATGAGCGTGGATATTTGTTCTGTGTCTGGGTGTTTCTATGTATCATATTTAAATGTTTACAAAAAAAAAGTATATATGTATTATATATTTATTATTCAGTCATCTAGTTCCATAGTAACTTAGCTTAGTTTGGGCTATATGGTGGGTGCTATGTGAAATGTCCCCAAATATTAAATAAAACCGGACAAGTGCGAGTCAGACTCGCCCACCGAGGGTTCCGTACAAACTAGTAGATAAAAGGGGGAAATCATTTTTTTATATTTTCCTTCTTATACCGAAAAATATACATCGTAAAAATATTTAAAAACCTGTTTAACTTATATGCTAATTAATATATATTAATTAGCTTATTATTATATGCTAATTAAGCTCGTTCTGATACCCCACATGATACGGTTAAAGAACTTTAAAATTTGGACCCTAATTCCTTACGTACAGACACATTTTTTGTGATTAAATTAAAAATGTCCAGTTTTCGGATTTTTTCCTATAAATTATATGTACTCTAACACAATAGTTCTAGGTCATCGGGAAGTACCCCATAGGTTTTGATTCCCTTGTGAGTGTCGAAATGTGAGTTTTTTACGAAATTTTTTTTTACGACCTTTTTTTACGAAAACTGAGAAATTTGATATTTCTGCAGCAAGAGACTATGAATCTTATTAATTATTGTAGTTCTATTGACCCACTAACACATATTGCTTCATTTCTCAAAAATTTCAGATTATGAGAATTAAGTTTAAAAAATGTAACTAACTCTTGACAAGAATAATTTTAATAAGACACCATGTAAGCAAATACGAGATTGCATTTGCGACTGTTGGTTATAAAAATAAACTAGAAGTTTATTATTATCTCTGTCCCTCTGTCTGTTTGTTGCCTTTTAACGCACAAACAGCTGAATCGATTGTTGTAAAATTTGGTGCAGATTAAGCAGAGAACTTGGAGTCTGGAAAGGACACATTACATCAAAAACTATATCACATCAAAAACTTCGTTTTTCATCGCTACAGCAAGCACAGCTAGTATAAAATATATACGATAGAACCGTTAAAAGCTGTGTAATTTCAATAATATATTCTGTTTAGCACTCCGTTGTTTATTTAGTATGACAATGTAAAATAAATGGCAAGGTTGCCTGGAAGAGATCGCTATTAGCGATAAGGCCGCCTGTTGTTTCACTAGCATTTAAGCCCTTTTCACTATGTAATTTGTGTTTTAGTTAAGGTGTGAACAATAAAGAGTTTATCTATCTATCTATCTATCTATCTATCTATCTATCTATCTATCTATCTAAATGTGCTAATAACACAGAGAATAAATAACACACATGAATCCTTCATAAGTATACTTAACCGTATAAATAGGACTTAATAAGTAAGTACCACAAATGTTTCTAAGCTCGTTTAGTAAGCAAACAAACCAAATATTTCGCAGAAGTTTACACCTTTCCGTTTAAAAGGCTCCAACATAAAATGTGTCCCCTAAAGGCAATAAACCTTACTAATTACATCACAGCAATGAAGGTGGCACTTAACTCGTATTTTGGCTTAATGTTAGACATTAAGCGAAACGCTGGCTGAGCGCTCGTTTGATTAGAACTTCATTAGGAAGAAATCTTCGACAAAATGCAAAGGAAGACAGAAGACAGTGCCCAAGGATTAAACAAAAAAGTATGGCCTGTCATCATTTTAATAACGCAAAACACGTAATCCTTTGATTTTGGCATTTTAAGTAATTGACATTTTGCTTCAAAAAGCTTTACTTTACAACATTCTGCTTTACGATGTAGTGACTAAGACAGGAGATCTGATACTGAGATCAATCGGACATTTAGAGAAAATATATATTTTAAGCTATTGCATAGCTTCTATCGCGGGCCTTGAGCGTGGAGACCGAATCCAGAAATTCCGTAACGAAAATAACCTAACGCAGTAACGCCGATACAACCAATGCCACCTAGAGGCGATTTGCAGAACTAACGAGACAAGCGTGATATTTCAAAAAGTCATTAAAAGTTCTGCTATTCATCGATAGATGGCAAAACTAAAAACTAAAAAGTATCACCGCTGTGCCGGTCGGAGTGGGGGGTGTTAGGAATACTGCATAAATAAAATAAATAAATAATTATAATTACATAAATTGATAAAAAATGCTATGCAATAGTTTTACCGCGGCAGTCTCCGAGACACGTCTTTTTTTATTTGAAAATTTGAGCTCCACAGACTTCAAGGTCCGGGCCTTTTATAAGCAAATACCTACATTTTATTTTTAACTAAGTCTTTTAGCATACAACCTAAGCTAGCGTACAAATTAACAAATATTTTAAGACTAAATAGATTATAACTACATACAAGTGAAATTATGCAAATCAAAGTCAAACATTAGTTTGACTTACCGATTTGCATAATTATTACACGACCAGAATTGAAGAAGATTTATTACCTCTTCATTCTTTAGTCCTCAGACGCTAAGCATATTTGCAAGTAATACTTTTCGGTTTTCTGTTGCTTGCCGCAGTTTGTGGATGTGGACTATAATATCCAATATCCTGTCATCAACAGAAACTGGCTTATTCGGGAGGTTGGAAGTCGCATAACAAGATTATACGTTATGTAAATATACTACTTATATATTATATGTATACATACACATAATTTGTAAAATGTACCATTCTTCAAAAAACATAAAATAATAAAACAATTTGGAGAAAATGCCCAATATAGTTCTATTATTGGAATAACTCAATAAAACTAATAGGAACGACCAAAATAAAATCATGCGGTGAATATCGCTAATAGTACTGCTACATCCCGTTGATACTTTATCAAAGGTTTATCAATTAACTTTGACAAAGTATCAATGGTATGTAGCGTCAGTCCTCAAAAACGTTCGAGGTAAATAAGATCTAATTAGACCCCTTACACGATTAAAATAAATTTGATTTTAAAATAATTCCAAGCGGTAAAATAGATGTTTCTAGACTTCTTAACCTAAATTAGGCATTGCATGGCGACATAGTCTTTATATCAAAATCTTTAAGTTCGATATTTATTGGTTTATGAGTATCGGTCAACCCAGGACACTATATTCGTGAATTTTGTTTTGGACTTTACGTCCACGTGATGGAAATTCATCTGTATTACTGATAAAATATAGTTCTAAAATAGTAACTTTTCGATTCACCCTTCTCACAATGATAAAATATGTTAAGAAAAAAAATGGGGGGGGGGGGGGGGGGAATAACCAATATATTCCCATGGGGGAATACATCGGTTGGGTCGGGTCTATATTATATGAACTCACTCTTGGGCTTAGGTTGACGGTTCATTAAAGTCATTAAAAACAACACCCTGTTTCAAATTCATTACGGAATGGAGTGTGAATTATAAAGTACGTAATGCTCACTTTGCGGCTGTGTTTGCTTTTGGAACCTTCTGTACTTTGTTGTAGACATGTTTCTCTTCAATCCCGATGTAGTTTTAGCACAGTAACATAACTATAAATCGTCTGTTTTATAAATATTTAGCGGCAGCGACACAAGTTTTGTGCACGTACACAAGCCAGAGTGACGACACAATCAAAATGGCGGACATGGCGTCGTGAACTGTGATTGGTCGGATGAGAGCACTTGTTTCACTCGAGCACAAAATTTTTGTTTCGATGTTGGATTTGCGTCAAGCTTTGTACTTATCTTAAACAAGCACGAAATTTTCAGAAATTTTAAACTCTATTTTTGGAGTTTTAAAAGCAAAAAGTTATTTTTTTAATAACCAACAGAACTGAAATTTAATCCTTAACAAAACTGTATTTAAAAGTGATTTTCGATAAATGTGGCGGTTGTGTTAAACAAGCACAAAAGCGAAGATTGATCAAATTAGAGTTAAATTTTTCGATAAGAGCCTATTTCCTGAGACTTGAAGCACTGACTGATTCGTAGCGGCGAGCTCGCACGTTACAGATAATCTTTGATCGCGAACGCACAAGATAAGGTAACAGCAATTACGGTAGCTTGCGTAAGTACAGCCTTTATTTGCAAAGTAGGCTTTTGCCTTGTCTAATACAAGCGAGGTAGTAATTGGAAAAGATTTCACCGCGTTATCTCTCCACGGGCGAGTGAAAAATCTTTTTGAATTTTCGTTAATCTGAAAGCTTGAACATTTTTCGGATATTTTATTTTTGCAAATATTTTGTTGGTATTTTTAACGTAACGTAAATATATTTTTATTAAGACTTGAGCTCATTAAGATTTAATGATGTTACATTATATTTAATCCTGATTACGAGAGAGAATTTGTATCTACCTAATATTTAGACAAAGTTGATACTTAATAGATTATAATACATAATTCCACTTTTTTATTATGATAACTAACGTGGTTGTTGCACATTTTTATTGTGAACAAACGAGTTACTCGCGTCTACGTAATTCCAATTTCATCGTGCGAACTGCTAGATTGTGGAATACGCTTCCTGAGTGGGTCTTTCCCGATAGATATAATTTGGGTGTCTTTAAATCGCGAGTGAATTGGTTTCTTCTAGGTAATGCGCTCCATTGTAGACCGCAACATCGCTTAACATCAGGTGATTTGGTGTTCAAGCGCAAACCTATTACTACCTAAATAAACTTTTGAAACTGAGGATTTTTGAACTGAGCCCCATGAAATCTGAAAAAAAGAAGAAATAAAAGACCTAGCTAAATTTTTGGACAGCATCAGACACATCAGTTTTTTTATCGATACAGAGCAGACAAAGCTTTATACAAAAGACGATATTTATTTACTATAACTAATAGACATGCATTAGAAAAAATCTCGCCTGGAGGTGAGTGACGATGTGATTGCGGATAAGTATACCACGCTTGTCCAGGTTATTCATTCATCCATTTATTTTTTCTTAGCCAATGTCAGATTTTACTTTTTATCGGGTAAGTATCCCTATTAAAATCAATATAGGTATAGTTTTTATTCATAACAGATATGTTACATGCCATATAGAAAAAAAAATTGTATACAAATATAAGTAACTAGAAGTTGCAATACGAATTAACAATTCAATAATAATGGGAAATATGTCATACTAACTATTAAATAAAATAATTAATCAATAGGTAAAAAAATCAATATTAATAATAGTAATAGCAATTAATTTCAATCTATCTACACTCTTAACTACCTACTTCTCACCGGGACAACTGCTTCATCTGTATCAAGCACAGGTCCGATCGTGTATGGAGTACTGCTGCCACCTTTTTGATGGATCAGCCAAGTATCAGCTGGAAGCTTTAGAATCAGTGGACCGGCGAGCTGTGAGGTTAATCGGTGACGATAAACTAGCTGCCAAGAAGCTACTTAGTCTCGAGCACCGCCGTAAAGTAGCATGTCTGTCTATTTTCTACAGGATTCATTTCGGGGAATATGCGCAAGAGCTTCACGACCTAATTCCACCCTCCCCATTTCACTACAGGACTAGCAGAAAATCGGCGAATTACCACCCATTTCTCGTTGAAATGCCAAAAATCCGTACTCAGCGATATCGATCCACATTCCTGTTGCGTACTGCACAAGAATGGAATTCGTTGCCGCCGTCTCTGTTTCCTGAGACCTACAATCTTGGATTTTTTAAGGCTAGAGTGAATAGATATCTTCTAGATCGACGAGCTCCATCCTCGGCCACACCGTCGCTTAACATCAGGCGAGTTGGTGGTCAATCGTAGATCTATAGTGTATAAAAAAAAAACTGAATACACAAAAAGCAAATTGATTACCCCACATCGATGAAGTTCTAAAGATAATATATACAAACACTCAAACCAGTCGGCAGCATACCCAGGCGGGTACGCTACGGGCCAATTAGAGGCACCTGCCTCTTGCACTTGGTAGGGGAAAAATTGTGATGGTGGTACTCTCTGTCTGATTATTAGTACGAGTTTATACAATTTTGAACTGTTGTTACTTTCAGCTTCACCGTTGTTTTTGTTTTCTGTACTGAGTAAACACAACGCGAACCCATGAAACAAAGAACATCTCAACAAAAATATACTTAAATAACGATTGTTTTTGCAAGCTGGGGGATTCGTCCAGGTTTAGCATTTTCAAAATTAATGTAAAAGGAACAGTAAACAAAAGTGATTTTGGATTTAAGAGGCGAAAAGGGATTTCAAGATTGATGGTCCTTGCAATACGTATCTCTTTTGTTTTCCCTTTTTCTGGCCCTCGACGCATAATGCTCTAAAACCAAGTAGTGGACAGGCTAGGTATTTCATTGTTATTAGGTTAGTATAATACTTTATTTTTATTTTATCTTATTTGTTTAAGTATACAAAACAGAATATAGCCTTACATAATACAAGATAACACGTGACAATCGAACAGAACCAGACTATAATCCAAAGCATGTTATACATCATTTGAGCAAACACATTTTAGGTATTAAATATGAAATTGAATAAAGGAAAAAAAGAGAAATAGAGGCTATGAATATTTTGTAACTTTACATAGGTAAATATGTGTAAACAAATCAAAATTTTATTCATTTTGCAATTGATTATATGGATTTATTGGATTTTATATTTTATGGATTAAATACGTAGACTGGAATGAAAACTGGCTCTTAAATCAGGCTCTTAAATACTAGTGGTTCAAGGTATTAGTGCTACATCTGAATGAATGTAATTATTATTATGACGTCCAGGTACTCAAATGGCTATATTAAAAGAATAAACAAATTTCACACTGCGAATGATTTTCCTAGTGAAACTATTAAGCTGTATTTGAAGTTGTCAGTGACAATTTAATTAAATGAATATTCTTTATAATATTTCTTGTAGTCACTTAATTGTGACAGTAGGCATAAAATGCTCAATATTTATTTTTTGTACAATTCGTGTCATATTACCTATATTTTTTTTTTTGAGCAAGTGGTTTTTTAACAATGTTTTATTATTGATATTAAATAAAATGCAACTGATGACACTAGAATAGTAAAGACAAATTGAAAGACACCTCGCACATCAATATCTGGAATGCCGTTTAGGCTGGAAGAAGTAATATAATACTTACATATGTATATGGACAGACGAAAGAAAATTTTACCGGTCAATGCAAAGACCTTCGTTTGCTTCGCTTATTCCGTTAATTAGAATTACACCCAGTTCACAAGTTAAATTTTACATTAAATTCTACATTATTTGAACTGGTCATTTCAATTTGAACCAAATAATTGAAAATCGCCTTTGATAAGTAGAAATAAGAAACTAATTAGATAGACAAAATCAATTACTTCGAAAGAGCTCAATTTTCAACCTCCATTTCACCTTCTTTTTTTCAGTTCAAATCCAGACAAAACCATAAAAAGCAGACGTGAAAATCGAATACAAATCACACAATATAAAGTCTCACACACGAGCACATGTTTATTGCGGTACCTATAGAATTCTAAGAAAGCAGGCAGCCCCGAAAAAGGGGAGTCAATCACTGTCGTTACGGTATTGTACGAGAGCGTTTCTAGAATAGGATCTGTGCTATATTTCATCTGCGTCTAACCTATCGAGCCTCGGAAATCTTCAATTTCTTCAACAGCTACGGATGAAAGTAAGTTATTTCTACGGCTATAAAAGGTTTTTTTATATACTTTTTGTGTTTGAGGAAAAGAGGATTGTAAACGTAACTATGCCCCCATAGTTACGAAAAAAAGAAAAATAGAGGGTTAGTAGCGAAAAAAAGATACCGGAAGGGGCTTAGTGGATACAATTTAACACAGTTGAGTATTTTGAAAAGATTTATTATCCGTACAATATAAATTGACGGTTCCGTACAATATAAATAGTTTTTTCACCTTAAGACTCGAGAGTTGAAAATTTTTACCCAATAAATATTTTTGTTTTAGACAATTTTGTACTAAATTTGAGCGTCGCCAAAGTATGCGGGGTGCGCCATGACTCTGACACCCATATAGTTACGCCACTGGTGTCAAGTATTAAGATTACTGAACAAAATAAGTCAAAAGAAAAATTAACCCATGTTACACAGTACTTACTTACAGATAATTCAAGTTGAGCTACCAGCTTGAGTTACCAGCCTAACAAATAACGAAACTATTTTTGCCGTCTGATCTGGGATCACACCCTACGCCTGGATTCGAACGAACAAATTGATTTGAAGTTACGTAACAACTGAACAAACACTTTGCCGAAAGGGTGAGAAAAGCTCAATGGCCCACACGCAAACAATAATTGCACTGAAAGTATTAGAGATGAGGGTAGATTGAATTTTATTTTTAGGCATTAAGAATGATGACATTCGATTAAATTAAAAATAAAAGCTGCCAAAGGCAGTGCGTAGTTAGGCTAGTTTGAATAAACTGGTGGGGTATATACAATACAGCCCAAGGCCTTGATTTTGTGAACGTGACGTGTGTGGGGTAATTAGATTTTCAAGTCACACTAAGTCTAATTTTAATCATTTACGCACCCCCATCAATTTCAAGTAACGAGGCGTATGGTCATACGGAATAAGGACACGGATCTTATTGTCTCCATTTCAAATTAGAATTATATTATTTATAATGTCTGATTCGATTCATCACCCATTTTCCCTGAAAACTATAACCTGGATCGCCTCAAATCTAGAATGAATGTCTTCTAGGCAAGTGTACTTCATTTTCGGCAAAAACGTTACTTTTCATTGGGTGAGTTAGTTGTCAAACATAAATAATTCTTAATGCTAAACGTTGATAGTTTCATGAGCGTTCGAATGATGTTTTATTTAAGTAAGAGTACATGTATTTGTCACAGAGTAAAGAAGTGAAATTTTGGTTAACTGTCGTGTGTATCCCACACACACATACACACACGACATGTCACCATGCTCCATCCTCGGGTTCACCGTCACTTCCCGTAAGACGATTTGGTGGTCATAAAACACACAAAAGAATTGAAAACCTCCTTTTTTAGGAAGTCGGTTAAAATCTCTTAAAACAAAGTTGATGTTTTTTTTTTTAGGATCACCTCTGAAATTAACAAAAATAAAACTTTGTAAAACACCTTTTTTACACGCTTTTATTAGGTCGACCTCAACAACTACGAGTATCTAATGTAGCAGTGGGTAACGCTACAATAGAAGTGGTGAATGACTATGTGTATCTTGGACATAATTTATCTTTTGGCGGAGAGTCACAAAAGAAAGAAATTACCCGACGCATACAACTAGGCTGGGTCGCATTCAAAAAACTGGAAGATATTTTTAAATCTTCTAAAATACCGCAAAGTCTCAAAACCCGAGTCTATAATCAATGTGTACTGCCTACCCTTACTTACGGGGCTGAAACGTGGGCGCTCACTCTTATGCACAAGATTAGAGTAGCTCATCGTGCCATGGAGCGCACCATGTTAGGTATCTCCTTAGTAGACCGAATCCCTAATAAAGAGATCCGACGTCGAACACGTGTGGTTGATGTCGGTCGAAGAATTACAGAACTCAAGTGGAGGTAGGCAGGCCATATTGCAAGACGAGTAGATGGCCGGTGGACAAAGGCGGTCACAGAATGGTGGCCCAGAGGAGCGGCTAGACCAGTAGGCAGACCACCAGCCAGATGGAGAGACGATATCGACAAGTCAGAGGGCAAGAGCTGGATGAGATCAGCGCAGGACCGGAAAGAATGGTGTGATAAAGAAGAGGCCTATATCCAGCAGTGGATCGAAAAGGGCTGAAATGATGATGATGATGATGATATGTAACTAACTATGTAATGAAATCTAAGGTAACTAATTTAACCATCTTCCAAGGATCGTAGCGTCATGAAAATTGGCAGCTGTATGTAGTTCTGATGACAATACAATAAAATGGTACTATCGAACTGATCTGATGATGGAGCCGGAAGATATAAACTAGAACTTCATGATGGAACATCGTATCATAGCTGTGTTTGGATTTGTTAGAAAAGTCTTGTAATGAACTTTGACCACAATAATTTGTAGCGTGTTTTTTAGTTTTTTAAACTGTAATTTATTAGTAAAAACTCACTTCAACACACATAAGTACAATCCTATCGACAACATCTTTATTAATAGTCAGTTAGAGATAACAAAAGGAAAGCTGAAGCAAATAATTCAAATAGAATGAATAAAACTCGAGGCTCAAATAAAATCATTCGAATAATTCAGTAATCACGTTCAGAAAGTTCTCTCCCTTCCTTAAGTCCACTCTAATTGATTCAAGTACATCGTAAAGACCACCTTATAATTGAACGAAGTAGGTCCTTATTCCTAAGGGCGACCATCTAATTCCCTTAAAGACTGTGGAAAGGACCACTTTGTTTGGTTAAAGACGGAGCAAACCTGAAAACAGCCGTTTTGGTGTGCCTACCTATTATGTACTTAAGAACTGTGATTTACTGAAGGTGAGAGAAACTGCAACCATAATCGAAAATAAAATAGACCGTAAGTAGACGGTAATATTCATAATGTTGACTCAATTATATATTACACAGTTATAGGCATTAATAAAAAGTACGTACCTATTTAAACCGAATTATTATTCGTTAGGTTAATTGCAAAAAAAAAAGTTTTGGACACACACACACATTTTTTTACTCGACTGCGCAAGAAAGATGGTTATGTTTTTCGAGTGTCTGTTTGTTTGTATGTATTTATGTTTCTATATGATTATTGTGAGATAATTGTAATTGGTCTTTTTCCGTTTTTATTTCAATAAACGAATTTAATTTGAAAAATAAAAATGATAACCTACAGCCTAAACAGCTTGATTGTTTTTGATGTGCGAGGTGTCGTTAGATTCGTCTCATACCTTAAGTGTCATAGTATAATGTAGGCAAATTTTTTTTTAAATAATCATTATAATAAATACAACTTTCACAAAAATAAAAAAATAACTTTTTCGTTACTTTCAACGAACTTTTTCGTAATAGGTTAGGTGATTTTACTAGCATTATTCTAAAGAATGCAGATTTATAACTATTAAAAGCGATTTTGCGCATACTTTCTCACCAAAACGTACACTTAACAGCACATCATAATGAAATCATAAGTTAGACTGCAAAAATTGCTCTTCTGTAGTCGAGTATTTACGGGGTACTTAATTACCAAGAAACGTATGCATTAAATATAAAAAAGTAAATCGCAAATAAGTAATTAAAACCCGTTAATGAAATATATACCTAAACAATTAAAAAAACCGAACTGAAACAAAACAATACTACCCTCCTTTCTCAGCACTAGGTAAAAGCCTCCGAGTCTGTTCCAATGCCCATAGCAACATGATTACATGTCGTAAATATTCGACGATTGCTGAAACCGTTCAACGCTACAAAAGCTGCGTAATTGCTAGACATTTTAATACAAAACTGTACAACTTAGAACCTATTTATTTCGATTTTAGGGTGCGATTCCATTGGGAGTGATGAACACATTTTGTAAAGATACGTTGCTAGATGATGCCGCCAATAGATGCGTGGCCTATCACCGGAATTCAACGCGGCGCTCGCTATACGTGTGGCACAAATGACGACTTAGCCTCACAATGGCATAGGATGGTGCAAGTTAGCGGCACACGTAAAAAACTGATAAATAAATAAATAAAATTAATATTTGTGGACATTTCACACAACACCATCTAGTCCAAACTAAGCAAAGCTTGTACTATGGAACTAGATGGCTGATAGAATATATTTAAACTTTTTTTTGTAAATTTAAACATATGATACATAGAAACACCCAGATACAGAACAATTTACTCCACAAACACATTTAATTAAATAGCTATTAATGCTATATTAAAGGCAATAAAGCAAAAGCTCATGGCGAGTTGTGCCAAATTGTACGAGATCTTATATATAGGTATTTTGTGATTTCAGAATTGATCTCAGAACAAATATTGTTCATGTTGATGAGTACAAAGACCCCTTAAAGAAAGCCCTTCGTCTAGATAACCCAGTATGTTAAGGATTCGCTCAAAGGAGCTATCTCTCTCGCGTATCACAACCTTTTCGAACATTTAAAGTCATTGAATAAGGATATTACAAAAGTGAGAGCTAAATTTGTTTATTTAGATAGGAGAAATATTTCAAAACAAGATTTTCTTCGATATCTTTTAAATTGGCTGAGGAATAAGAAAATATATGCTTTTTTGTAATTCCATCGCCAGTATAAATGATATCTGATTAAAACTTTTTTTAAAATGTTGATCCTCTCTAAATAAACAAATTTAGCTCTAACTTTTCTAATATCCCTACTCAATAATTTTATATGTACGTTTAAAAATGTTATGATGCGTGAGAGAGATAGCTGCGCGCTTTAATCTCGACCATATGGCGAAGAGCTCTGCGTGTGGAAAGGCGTAAATAAATGCGCTAATATTTGCGCTGGCACAAAAGCGGTGACCAAGAGCATAGTGTGGCTTAGCATTGATGCTAATACTAAGCCACATTTAATTATTATTAGCTAAACATTTACGAACAATTCTCATTCGCAATTATCCCTTTATTATCCGAAACTTTTCAAATTAAATCAAATAAAATAAACAAAGTTTCATATTCCATTTCGCTCTTAATAAATTACGTTTCAGACTTAATCAGACCTGAGTCTTTGTGCTAAGCCTGGATTTAATATAGGTTAGCTAAATGTTTGTCTCCCAATTTATTTCACTTATACTTACATAACAATATATTCAAGTTTACATATATTTAGCCGTTTTGTGTAGAAATTTGAGATAACGAGCTAAGTTAGTCGACACACTCTGCGACTGTTTAATTCAATTGAGAGTTTAAGGCGGGCTCCCTAGCTACTTGTTTTAATTTTAATAACAAGTTTTTAACGATCTTGTATGTTGTTCCGTCTGTTGAATGCCATATATGCACATTTTTGATTTTTGTGATTACAAAAAACATTTGAACCTTTGATTTTTTTGACGTGACAACGTCTAATAAATCGATGAACGCCGGCTGCACGCACGAAAAATTGTCCCGTTACGCTCATTGTAACGTTCCCATTTCATCAATGTTTTGTTATGACGTTGTCACGTTAAACTATAGTCCGTAAACCGACTTTACAGACAACCAATTTTTTTGTAAGGGCATGTGCCTTTATTAACTACAACAAAACAATATACAAACTACTTACACATACTTTATTTCTTTATTTACTTAAGAGTCATAGTCCGACCATCGTCCGTCTCGCTAGTGCGTACCAATATTTTTGAAGATATAAAATGACTGAATGAACTTAAAGCAACAACACACATTTTCGACAAAAAAAATATTTGATCCAAATTTTCTCATTTTATTGCTTTTCCTTACACAAATTCTGTTTTTATATACACTGAACCTACAGTATGATATACGTAATCTCTGACTCTCTGATGTCGATTTATTATAATTAGTCAATCGCGGACGTTGATTGGCTACGTGCCTGAACATATTAAAAGCTTTTTAACGGATACGAAAAGCTGCAGCTATAAAGTATGCATGCCGATTTTTTATCACACAAGTGGTTCATTGTTGCTTTTATCGGCTAGACGAATTGGTCAAACGTAGATCTGTTTACATACATAATATGTATAAAATCAGGCCATTTTCCCTAGCGGGATAAGCAAAGCATCAAATACCTTGACGTTAAGACTTTTGACGCCATATTTGACTGTTAAAATGTACAAAACTTTGGCTTGCCAACATTTTGTACATTGTACACTCTAAAAACAGTCAAACGCGGCGTCAAAATGCTTCGACGTCATGGTGCTTAATCGCTTACATATAAACGTCTATAAATTTCCCTTCAGTCCCATAACTGACTTTTAGAATATACTTCGGAAGAGACGCAACTGAAACATTTTAAGTTTTTCTTTTTTTTCAGACCAGCATGGACGGCGTATATCTATTTTATATAAAAAAATATACTTTACAGCATTTTTTCAGTATATTGTAGAATAAAACTGTTATTTAACTTCACATTCGCACAGGGACTCGCAACGCAAATAACGTCTGATTAAACGTTTAATCTGAACGTGGCCTTATCACTACTATATTATTTCTAGTGTGTTATATTAGTATATAATAAAAAAAACAATACTACTTTAATCTACAGACACTAAAAAAGCTAAGCTTCTTATGAAACATACCTTCAAACTAGACATATATTATGCAGTACACAACTTAGTTGAGTGTTGTGAGCTACATATATTTAAGTCGCTTGTGCGAGGCCGCTCTAAGCCTCTATATTGAAGTTCTGAGGCTTTTCATCTCCAGTATCTCACGTCTTTCGCAGATTTTGCAATAAAATCTCGGCTTCAAAGCTTTTTGTGTGAATTTCGATGTACGTTTAAGTAGGTACGAATTATTTATTACGCGTTATTATTTAGTTATGCCGTAAGTATAGGCTTTTTTGTAACATAAGATGCCTAATTTTTACCCCGGACAATTTAATAACCTTAGATCCAGTAATATCATAGTTGTAAAGCTTAGTGTACGACAACCAGCCATAAAAAGGACAGAAGACCTCATACTGGTGGCAGAAAGATGCTGATCATTGGAATCTTCCAACTGGTCTTTTTGAAAATTTATGGGGGTAGCCTAAGTACAGCCAGTGATAGTGAACTTCTAGTGATTTAGATAACCTAAGTAAGTACGTACACCAACTATTTTTGAGGCCAATGGCTGTATAGGATTGTTGATACTTTAGGGCCTGACACCGATCTTAAATAATAGCTATTGCACGCACCTACTTAGGTAGACGCCCAGTTTTGATTTTTTTGGTGTTATTTCTCCCTTTTATTTTAGTTAGATTATTTACTTTTATTACATTTCATATTTTTTCTAATTGTGTTGTTACGCAGATTATAGGATAGTAGGTACTCCATACGCGCAAAGAAATAAGATATTTTTGTCAGCTGCATCTCGTGCCAATCAAATAATTTAGGTATTTGCTTAGAAATTCTAAATTATTTAGGTACCAAACACAAACATCCATTGCATCGTGATATACCGACTATACTAAGGATGGAAAGGTTTTGACCGACAGCTAGGGGTTGGCTTACCATTTCTATTACAATTTTCTATTTGGAATATTGCATATCAACCACAATAAAAGGGTTCCAAGGACGTGGATCCTGCCCGACTCAGAATAACAAGCTGAAATAGGTTTTGGAACTGAGACGTCCGAAAGATTACGATAAAGGGGATTAGATTACATTTTGATGTACATTCGTCTAGACAGGGATAAATCTTGTTACTACTGTTTTATTACGTTATTATGGAATTAAATTAAACATATTTTAATATTGCAATAAATCACCATCATCATCGTCACCTCTCTTTTTAAGGTTCCGTACCCAAAGGGTAAAAACGGGACCCTATTACTGAGACTCCACTGTCTGTCCGTCGTCCGTCAGTCCGTCCGTCCGTCCGTCCATCCGTCTGTCACCAGGCTGTATCTCATGAACCGTTATAGTTAGATAGTGGAAATTTTCACAGATGATATATTTCTGTTGCCGCTATAATAACAAATAAAAAACAGAATAAAATATTGGAACGGAACCCTTCGTGCGCGAGTCTGACTCGCACTTGGTCGGTTTTATTTCCTTTAGCTTTTTCTACTCCGACTCATTCTACTCTATTTTATGGATCTTCTTTCTCGGTACGGGCTGTTGCTCTTTGGAATTATCTTCTGATGAGCATCAGGCGTGCGCAGTGTTGACTCGTTCAGAGCACAGATCAGAAACCGTTATCTTTATAATATTACTTGTATATTTATATCCACTATTGGCACGCCCCTCGCGTTAGTGTAAGCCGCTACTGTCATTTTCATATCGCCAGATTTTTACCTATCGTGAATTATTTTCGAAGTAAATTATATGATAATATTCTCCTTGGATGTTTTCTTTCTATTAGCAGTTCACAAAATGTGATCCATCATATTTGGTAAGCCTAATTTGATTAGGCTTACAAATAATTACAAAGTCTCTCTTCTCTCTTCGTTAATATTAAATTTTGATTTACATACATAATGTAATTATAGGTAGTACCGGGTCTACCTATTTTCGTATTATTAACATATTTTAGTCTTATTTTAACACACTTTTATTAGCTCCAACTGTATGCATATTTGTTTGTTTGTAACCGACTCCTTTGGACTAGATTTTGACCCACTTCAAACGGTCACATTTCATTCAACTTTGTAGACTTATCGAGGACAATACAATAATTTGAAGTGTGTTTTTTTTTAGTTTTTTAAACTGTAATTATTTTAAGTGTTAACTTAGCTAGGCAGCGGTTGAGCAATAACTACTTTTTAATGTAATGCTGTTTCTGTTTGTTTCTTTTGGTGTGAGTGTTGTGTAATCTAAAATTGTCAATAATATAGATTTAGAACCTAATAAGTAGATTTAGAAATTTAAGTTTAATCAAGATTTTATATTCTGTGCCGCTTTAGTAATAAATGAAAAACCTTTGAAATAAAATATTCACAGTTTAGAATGTCTGGCCCTGAAAACATTTTCTAATCGTTTCAGCCGCGTCATTATAAAGGCTAGACCTCTCTTTTAAGTATTTTCGCGAAAACTTATTCAGTATGTTTACCGAGAAAATGTAAATCGAGACGAGTTAATATTTTTTTTTTTTATAATTTTTATTTTATAAAGACTTGTTTATTTTTGTAAGATCTTGGATTATAATATTATATGAGTTCAATTCTCGAGGTACAACTATACTAATTAATATGTTTAAATAATTATTTATATATAAAAAAAACGAACCTAATTCTCATACAATTTTTATTCTTTTAGGGTTCCCTACATCAAAAGGAAAAAAAAACAGAACCCTTATAGGATCACTTTGTAGTCCGTCTATCCATCTGTCCGACTGTCCGTCCGTCAGTTTGTCAAGCAAGATCTGTATGTCGGGAACGCGTGAAGGTACGAGTTGAAGTTAAAACCATATACGTAGATCGTAGTCTCTTGCTGCAGAGAGAAAAATCAACTTTATCAGTTTCATAAAAAAGTTACAGCCGAATATGTCGCTAAAAACGCATATTTCGACACTCGCAAGGGAATCAAAACCTATGGGGTACCCCGTTAACCTATAACTGTGAAAGGCAAGAAGCATTGTAGTACAAATAAAATTAAAAATCCGAAAATTAATATATACTATACTATAGTTAACCCTTGTTGGATTCGCGTGAATATGGAAGGAGAATTAATGGAATGTAACCTCCGCTAAAAATAATGTAGGAATTGTTTGGTTGCTTGGTTATGTGATTAGATGGAAGGGAGAAAGTTGTAGAGGGAAATATTTATAAAATATTTGCTACAGTAACAGCTGTAAGTGCCAATTTCTCTCCAAACCTTTAACTGACTTTTACAATATCCCTGAAAAGAGAAACAGCTGGTAGATTCTGTTTTTATTTTTCTCCCAATCCATCATCAGTAATAATATAAAGATAATACTTTTTTATATAACACAGTAATCACAGCATTCATTCTATACGAGTACCATGTATTATATGTAAGTAAGTACCTGTATTTTATAAATAGCGCGGTATTAATGTCAGGTTTAAATTAGAAAATGGTGGATAAATTACAAGAAACGTCAATTGCAATATAAAAGTTCTTCCTTTTCATATCAAGCCGTTGTTTTTAACAGCAATTTAATAAAAACCAGAAAACGGGCATAACTTTTTGATTATTTCACCATACAAGTTATTTCACATCCCGGGGGATTAATTTTGGCATTTAACTGCACGGTTAAAGCCCGTGTTAAAATATTCTCTCTCGCAATATTTTAAAGTGGCGTGCATACAAAAACTGGCCAAGTGTGAGGTAGACTCGTATACCGAGGTTTCCGTACCTACACTATTTCATTTCATTCATTAATTTAATAAAGAAAAGAAGGAAAGAAACATATAAGTACATATATCATCATTACAATGTCCACTGTGACAGAAGGTTAGTTCTCAGCGTTAGATAATGCTGCTGATTTTCGGTACTTACCTTCTGGCTCGCACGGGTGTCTTGCCACTAATTAATCATTTCAACTTGATACCTATAACCTTATATAACTACAAATTGATGATACATGGATGTATTTCTTTTCTTGTGCTGCGAAGCTTTGTTTGTTGCCAAATTTCATGATTCAAGGCCAAAGGGAAGTAAAATTTTAAGAATGCCAAAATATAGAACATAAAATCACCGTTTAAGTTTCGTATTATCATTACGTGGACTTAGAAGATATAAATGAATGATCTTTTATAGTTCTAAGTGACCTAAATAGTTGAAACCTCCACGCGGTCAAGAAAAGAGGGCCTTAATTGACAAGCTGATAGATGCGAAGTGACGTAACGTTCTTAATTTTGCTTTTATGTTACGAAACCCTAAAAATCGTACGAACAATTTCACATTTTCATGTTATTTCATATGCGATGTCATATCTCTTTCGTCCCCTGACAAAAACAGAACCGTAACAATTTTCCTTGTCGTATTTATTCACGTTTATCGATATTTACAACTAAATAAAAGCTAACAACAGTAAAAATATGCTGTTTTCGCAATTATGAACGCAGTAAAAGATTTTATAGATTTCAATTAGGAGAGTGGACCCGTAGCTAATTCTGCTTTGTTTGTTGAGTTAATGTGAATTAACTCCTTGAACTTAATGGAACCAAGAGTAATAAAATACTTGCGCGAGTACTGCAGCTATCTTTCTCGCGCACGTCCCTTTTTTAGTCGACTTCAAATTATGAAATGTATTTTCTTTTGTATATCTTCCTCTTGTAAAATTGTTTAAAGTAAAAAAAAAAGAAGCTATTAGTTATAGTTATAGTTTATAAAAAACATGAACACAGGAATCTGTGGAATTCAAATTAAAAAAAAACCGGACAAGTTCGAGTCAGACTCGCCCACCGAGGGTTCCGTACAAACTAAATAAAAGGAGGAAATCATATTTTTTTTTATATTTTCCTTCATAAGCCGAAAAATATACATCGTAAAAATATTTAAGACATTCCTTGCTCACTACTCGGATCCAAGACGGGCTATAGTAGCGAGCCTCCGACTCGGATCCGAGCAAGCGTCCCGTTCATTTTGTAGTAGTCAGTAAACCGCCGGCGTTTGAGGCAGTCAACGTTGCTTTGCGCGGCCACTCTGTACCTACTTATCAAAATGCAGGGGGCGAAGAATGTGTTAAAAACCTGTTATAGCTTATGCTAATGAGGCTCTTTCATATGATACCCCACATGATACGGCTAATTCACTTAAAAATTTGGGCCCTCACTCCTTGCATAGAGACACTATTTTTTTGTGATTAAATTAAGAATGTCCAGTTTTAGGATTTTTTCCTATATGTGTACTCTAACACAACGCTTCTTGCCAAATTTCAAAGTTCTAGGTCAACGGGAAGTACCCCATAGGTTTTGATTCCTCTATGAGTGTTGAAATGTGCGTTTTTTTACGACATATTCGGCTGTAACTTTTTTTTACGAAAACTGAGAAATTTTATTTTTCTTTCTGCAGGAAGATACTATGGATTTGCGTATATGGTTTTAATTTCAACTCGATACCTTCACGCGTTCCCGAGATAGAGGTCTTGACACCCGGACGGACGGACAGACGGACAGACGGACAACAAAGTGATCCTATAAGGGTTCCGTTTTTTCCTATTGAGGTACGGAACCCTAAAACCGACTTCAAGGGGAAGGTTCTATATTTATATATTATGTCTATTGATTTCTACGTCGATTTGTACATCGATTTTGGTTTCAGCAGTTTAGTTTATTTTAAGTGATGATTTCTATCTGTCCGTGGGTCACAGACGTTTTAGTCAAAGTCGGTTAACATTACATAAACTAAAATATCAGCTTTCCTTTACGAACCACTGTACAATTATGTAGTAAAATTTGAAAATGGGTGTAGCAGTCCATACTTTTCATACATCAGCTGTTTCTCATATTTTTCTGGTGGTCAATAGACCATTTCTATGGATCTTAACTGATTCCATAGTAAAAGTTATCCATAAGGTATAGTACAGCAGGCGTCCTAGGTGTCCTAATTCCGATTCTAAGTTGGCTCATTGCGGCTTTTGTCTCGCTTTCTCAACCATAAAATGAGCAAGACACCAACTTTTAATCACAGTTAGAGCTCACCATGTGCCTGCAAGTCAACGGTAATAACCCTATCATAATAGTTCATAATGATAATTACCTATTTTATATAATTACAAATTACTTTATTTTATATATTTACCCTTTTAAAACCTGAAAAAACGATTTCAAAATTAGGAAATTTGATTTAAAATACAAACTACTAAGCCGATTTTGAAGAAATTTCTATGAAAACTGAAAGTATATCCTTTATTTTTTTTTTTTAAATCGGTGTAATAATGGCGGAGTAGACGGAGTTATGCGGTAACATACATAAATGAAAAAAAGGAAAAAAAAAACTGCTGTTAGTTAGTTAACCTCCTTTTTTAAGACAGTATAAAGAAATATAGACAAATGCAAGCGTTCAAAAATCTCCTTATTATATAAAGTGTGATTTAGTTCTAACATGATAGAGTTGAGGCGGGAATCGCGACGGCTCGCCGTCTGCTTGGATAACAACTTGGTTAGTTCATTTGCCTGTATTTTGTAGACAAAATATGGAGCTGCTTCTCTGTTATTGCTATTTCTAGTTTAATGGATGTGGTCTGAGTGAGATTGCTCGTTGCATCTCAAACACTAAATGCAATTTGGTTTATTCCATTTAGACGGATAAAGGAGAGGTCAAAAAATGTATGGAAGCTGGTAGTAAAATAATTGAAAAAATTACGCAAAATAGTTCTTAAATGTGAATAAATAGCATATTATTCTAAACATACAGGTATATACGAGTATAAATGCACTGAACATACCTCTATTTTTATTGTTTGTGATTTGTGGTAATGATTTGTGATCGTTGACGTGATTCGGAACATGATTTTGATGATCTTAAAGTGACATCAGGTTACAGGATGACACTGACAATGACAGTTTATACTTGGAATACTAGAGGCAATTCATTTTTATCTACAGTATTGATTTCATACCTTAGTGTTACTAGGTATTATCCAAATTATTAGGCAGAAATATATTTAAATTTTCTGTTTAAAGGGAGGCACTAAAATATTTTTTATATATATTTAAATACCTAAGAACATAAGCTTTTATATGAAGTATATATAATTGTGCGTATAATTTCTTCTGAATAAAGTACCAATATTGGCCTCTCCTTTACATACGCATGTACATGGTAACTATAGACAAATTCAAGCAAAGGAAGTTTTATTTATCTTCAATTCATAGAACACAAAATTTTTACATACAGTTTTATTTTTTGTTTGTTGTATATTTAGAAACTTTTACATGCACACTATAAAACTTATTATTATCTGTGGATGAAACTAGTCTGAGCTTTCGAGTCAAAATAGATGTGAGCGGTAATAGGCAAGTAAGTGTGTGTTGGCTTTTATATATTTGTAACGCTTATAACTTGTTGGTAGTAACCACGATAGCTAAAGGAGATAAAAATTATACTTGCAAAAAAACTGTTTTCATCATACAACTATCGTAACATAGATATGCATAAGTTTCGTAGATAAAAAAACAGCCGTAACATCTGAGTTTTATTCTCTGTGATCATTAATAACGATTTACACAAATCTTAACTTCAAAAATTTAACTCAAAATTACTTTAAAGTCTATATTTTTGGGCGCAACAGTCGTAAATGTCCTACTATATATTACATTACCATTATTTCAATCCATAACAATCCCTTGCCGTTTTCTGAATCATTAAACCTGTTTTTAAAAGAAGTATATTGAAATCTACATAAAGTCAAAAATACAACAGATTTGTCATTCTCATCGAGTTACGCTCTTTTGGCGTCGTCTAATTTATCTCACAGTTGAAGTCTAGTCTAGTCTTCATACAAATAACTTAATCCCGTCTGGATCTGGTGAATAATACAAACGGTGCATATTAATTGGAGAGTGGCGAAGCTGCGTGCTATTGTTATTGCACCGGAAACTGCCCGCGGCGCCTATTGTGCCCCTTACCATCGCAAACGGAATTCTAATTGCGGATGAGGGTGGCTTACTCAGAAATGTGTGCAGATTGTCTACTGTTTTTTTTTTTCAAGTGAGTGGTAACTTATTTATAACACGAAATAAAGTAAATGGGTAGGCTTGTACCACAGAAGACTTTAATAGATACTTGTACTTTATTGAATTTTACAAATTTTAACACGCCTTTATTAGGACGACCTGTATGTAACTAGCTATGTAATGAAATCTAAGGTAATTTAACCATCATACCACCATAACTAATTTAACCATCTTCCAAGGATCGTAGCGTCATGAAAATTGGCAGCTGTATGTAGTTCTGATGACAATACAATAATATGGTACTGTCGAACTGATCTGATGATGGAGCCGGAAGATATGAACTAGAACTTCATGATGGAACATCGTATCGTAGCTTTGACCACAATAGTATCGTGTTTTTTAGTTTTTTAAACTGTAATTTATTGTTAAATATGCCATTATGTTTATTCGTTATTTCGTTTTCACGCATTGAGTGAAATTTTTGCCCATTTTTCTATCGGACGGCAAGAAGCACGAAAAAGCAACATGGTTGATATTCCGTAAACACGTACGAAACGGTTTGGCTCCACTTTCATTTTGCGTGCCGCCAAAATGTGGAATGCGCTTCCTGAATGGGTCTTTCCGAATAGATATAATCTAGTTGTCTTCAAATCGCGAGTGAATAGGTTTCTTCTAGGCAAGCGCTCTTCATCGTAGACCGTAACTGTCACTTAACACCAGGTGAGTTAACGGTCAAGCGCAAGCTTATTGTCGAAAAAAAATATTACTGGTAGCTATAGATAGAGAGAACAAAGGGATACGTTTAATACAAGTTAATGTTGAATTGATATGTTTTATTACAGTAAATAGTTAATTACTCCTAATGACAATAAATGAAAATACAAAAACCATCACTTCACTCACACAAGATTCCAACTGGCAGTTTCTCAGTAGCCCTCAGCTATGACACGCAACGCTTCGCCGGCTCACAATTAGAACAACCTCCTGGATACGGCCCTGAACTCAGCGTAATACATAATTCATTGCAAGATGCCACGTTATTTAGAGGAAATTACCTTTCCGGGAGCGACAGCCCTATTGCTGCTTAGTGAGCGGTTTTGGGAGGTCTGCAAGCGAAATTAGTAGAAATGTCAAAAACATTTAGGAACGTTGTCTTTACTACCTAAGCAAACCCTAGGCGGATATTCGCTATGACGATTGGATAATGCTTTGCGGTTGTTGTAGGAAAAGAGACTTAAGGTTTCGTCACTGAAGTCTAATTTTCAATGTTGAATTTTACTTGATCTGTAAATTTTAAACACGGTGCTGCACGCCAGTTCTATTACTTGAACTTGTCTTGACACGCTTCCGCGTCTCTAGATTAATATTATAATAATGAAAAAATAAGTCTGTCGGTCTCTCTGTCTGTTTGTTACATTTTTACGGCCAAACAGTAGAACCGATTGTTATAGAATTCGATTGAATTGTCGTAGAATTCTAATTTTATATTACCTATATTTAATTTTAAATTTTCATATAATGACTTGTAACAGTGTTATTAGTAAATAATTTGTACCTATTTGTATAAAATTTGTCACAGAGATATCTGAGAACCTGGTGACGTATATAGGCTATATTTTAACATGATCACTGTACACTATCACCATCATTTCTAATCACTAACACGGGTTAAAAGTACGTATTATGTAAATGTTCTTAATTTATTACAATTCATTATTTTATTTAATGAATTTTGAACTGAAGGCCAATATTTTGTCACTGCCAATTCTGAATTGTTCAATTTTGGACTGAGAGAACCCGTTTTCCAATTATTGAAGAATCCCTTCCCTAATCAAATATTACCAATCTTACATAAACATACAAAGCTATTACGACGCCAGCGAACCGAGTACACAAAATCAAAGACCAAAATGTTTTCCTTCGATTCCAGAAGCGGCATATGTAGATAAGGCGTGGAACGCTCTAGAACGAGTTTCTATAGCCTTCTATAGGTTTCCATAGCAAGTCATGATCGATCATATTACCAAGAGGAAATTGAGTCTAGCGCGCACCTTTACATCGCAGGTATATATAACTCACTTCATACTCTACGCAAAATTTTGTGATTTATGCGGGTAGTTTGGAAACAGTTCGCTTTCGCTGAAAGCTGGGTATTATTGAATGTAAGTTTGATAGTGATTTTATATTTTGGACCTAAGAGAGTAGTTTCAAATTGTTCAATGTTATGTATGGAGGTACAAATAAATATTTTTAACCACCCTAGAAAATTTGCCAGTTTTTTTTAAAGTTTTACTAAACAATGAAATGGCTACACAGGATAACAATCTTGAAACATAAGTAAAACTCAAAATAAATTATTTTAGACTGAAAATGTATTTATTTTACAACTTACAACTATCATTATTAAATCGTAATGCGATAGCGTAGTAACAATAATATGTGTATTTGTTTCATAATAATATTAAAAATATTTAAAATAATAATAATTGTTTTTAAGACATATAATGTCATACATGATGACATGCAGATTTTATGACATACATGTCCTTGTTAATTCACTCAAAGTACAATGAAATAAGTCCGTCTCAACCGCGACAACGAAACGGCAACGTTGTGAGTGCGCAGCGCGCGCGGCAGCGGCGCCTGCCCAAAGAGGCTGGTGCGAGCTCGCGGCAGCGCCGAGAGTCGCGCCCGCCGCCGCCGCCATACGTACCTGTCCGGGACGTTCACACATACTTGCGCTAATATGTCGCCGTTTTCTGTCTTGCCTCTAAACACCTTAAATATATATGAGACAAATAAATATATATGATAATAATCATAATAATCCGCTTTCGTAAAAATGTTGGTAATGAAGCCCAATATCATAGATAAACTTAAATTCTAGACTCTACTAGTTCAAACAAACAAACAAAATGGTTCTAAATATTGTAAGATATTGTGTTTTTATTAAGTTTATATATTTATAGGTACTGTAGGAAAAATACTTTTAATAAATTAATATCTAGAAAACACACACATAAGCGAGGCAATAATTGAAACAACCGATTGGTCAACCGATTTAGCAGCTTAACCACGAACCAATACGAGCATATAACACCGAGGGATAGCTGATGTTTTATCCCGCAACTAAAGAGTGATTTTGTACTTTTGTATTCCATATTGCTAACATTTACAAGATTTCTTGACGTTTCTATGGATTCCAAAAAGTAGGAGGTGAACAATTCGGCTGTATCTTATTTATGTTTGGTATGGGGTAACAAACCCGTCATTTATAAACCGTTTTTTTTTTGTATTGTTTGAGAGAGGTAGACCTTCGTCCGATAGAAGTCTCATCAAAATTTATTTAGTAGTTTGGTTTTTAAAACAAAATTACAGAACTATGCATTTCGAAGTCGGTTTTCCAGTTTTTTTAACTACTTATAATTATTATTGAACGTTGTTAATGGATTAGCCGATGGGATCGCTTAATAAAAGACAATATAATTTATAAAACTTAATCGGATACTATCACTTCTCTAGGGATTATTTGCTCGAAACTGAGTCAATATAACTTTAGCTTACTATAATACGCAATGTCGATGACTTCAGCTCAACCTAAACAAATTAATTCTAATTATTATGGATACTGTTTCAACAAAATTACCATTCAGATTTCAGCGTCACCATCGTAACTCTAGGTTTAACTTCAAGCCCAGACGCTACAACAATCTCAAAGTAAATCTTTATTGCGGTCTTCCTCCTTCTGTTGAGCTTTATTACAAACATTATCGCAGCAAAACAGCCGCGCCCATTAATAATGAGATCTCAGCCAAAACAAATCACCATTAGGCTAGAAAAGTCGGATGAGAGGCATCAAAGGACGCCCAAGAGGTCCCCTGCACCCCACATCCATTTACTGTTATTACTATTACTGTCATCGCATCACATTTGGACCCTGGAGGTTTCACATTTTTAACCCCCGACCCAATAAGAGGAGTGTTATAAGTTTAACGTTTATAGATAGATAGATAGATAGACTTTATTAACACAACGTATACACATGATGAACATAGATACATTAGTTTTAAAAATAATACATTTATGTGGTACACGCTGTGCCTTGTCAAATAAGAACAGCCAGATTCTTATATTCGAAATGAATATGTCAAATTATTAATGTCAAAAATAAATCAAAGTACCTATAGTAATTGCTGTATAGGGGCATTGTTACATTTGATAATAATAATAATAATTTCAAGAGGCTCACGCTCGATGGTTGGGCCAAGGGTCAGATACAGAAGGCAGTCATCCTGGACACGGCACGTATTGTCAGGAGGTTCCTCTCTCTGTAGCCCCTACCACCGGCAGCTTGAGCCCCGCCCCGCTGCCGGCGGCACCCTAGTTTTAAGTTTTTTACAATATTTATGATTATTTTTTATAAGTTAATATTTGTGTTGTAAAAAATTTAGAATTAAGATTGTAAATAAATAAATGAGATAATAATTTTAAATTATTAACAATTTCATAGTTTTATATTTCAATTAGGTATATATAGAACATTCAACATTAGGTAGCAAGTGTATATAATTTAGTTGTAATCATTATCCAGGTATTCTTTTATTGTATAAATTGTCTTGTCCAGCAACAAGAGTCTGACTTTTATATTGAACAATGCGTCGCTGGCTATAGTCTGTATCGCTTCTGGTAGCTTAAATAGTTCCCTGCCTCTAATTATTGGTATCCTTTTTGACATACCTAGTCTATATTTTTTTATCTGTATATTTGAGTATATGTGTATCTGTGTGTGTGTGTAGTTAAGTGTGTATGTGTGTAGTTTTTAGTTTTCACTTCTGTCGGCACTCCCGGAGTGCAACCCGTTGTTTTTTATTTTTGTTTGATAGAGAATTTGATCGAGCGTTTTCTTAGATATGTTTCATCAAAATCGGTTTGGCTGATTATTTTTTCTTTCGGATGTTTTTGAGTGTTCTAAGCTTATATTTGTATTTCGTCTACTGGAATCACGGTTCGAGTGAAGCGACGTGTGAATGCTTATGATTAGATGAAATGAAATTGAGCGATTGGGTGGGAATTGATCCACATAATCTGTCGAAGTTTGCGACCCTTTTTAACCCTTAACCCATTGGTGCATGGCTTGGAATCCTTGTTTAATTTTATGGAACAAAGTTTTAATTGTTAATTAAAGTTGTATTAAACATTTTGTTAGCTTTGTTACAGATTAATTATGATTGTTCTGTTAAAATGGCCGCGTTCATCCGCAACGGACGCTGTAATAATTTTGGCTACAATAAATACTAATTTATTTATGTGTCATTAAACTCCTTTAAATATGTTCAAATATTATGCTGTAAAATGTATAATTTAAATTAATTAGTTGTTGTAGGTAGTTTTATGTGCGAGTATCGACAACAAAATCTACGGCAATGTATTGGAAACTTTCCTTTTTTTCTTCACTACTTTTTTTAAAATCTTACTTATTTAGAGATCGAATAAATTGTGTCTTGCCACAATCTCATCATTTCAGCCTTTAACGATACACTACATAAGACTTCTTCTTTGTCACACCATTATTGATAATCGTATCCCCGTAATTGTATCGTATAATATTATATCCCCTTGATTATTAATCCCCTTTTTAACCACTTGGTTGTTAAAAACTAAACAATATCTGCTCAAACTGATAAAAAACGCTAAAATTTTATTTAATTTTTTTAACCAACTTTATAAATGGAAGTTCTCAATTCGGTTGCAATTTTTTTTTTGTTTGTTGCCTCTTAAGTCCGTCATTTATAAATAGATTTGGAAAATTATTAAATTTTTTTGTTTGAAAGGATATACTTTAAGATTGGACATACAGAAATTTCAGGAAAGATTTACTCGAGATACATAGATTATAATTTCTTGACCTGACATTCAACACAACAGAAGCAGATTCTTCAAAAGACGAACTATAGGACCGAAAAGCGTCCAACAAAAATAACCTCGACAGCCGGAATAGTTCACAAGTACTAAGAATTGGAAATGGGCTTGCAAATTTTTCACTCTATTTGTTCTACGAAGTAGTTGGCAAGCCGCTCCGTGTAGTTCTGTGTAGCTCTTTAGTTCGGAGTTGAGCAACTCTTGAGATGTTTAAACTGTTTTATTTGTTTATAGTTGGTACTGTAAACTTGCATGTCTTCTTAATCAAGTTGCTTTACGAATTTGTGACTTCACTGGCCTACTCATGATTTTGTGCAAGCATTCTTAACATTGCAGACGTTTACTTAATTAAAAGTAGGTACTTGTGCGACCGAGCTTTGTACGTAATTTATGAAATGGCACTACCTTTAGATAAACAAGTAATTTTAGAAAACACAAAAACCCCAATCAAAAAACGTCTGAACCGCTTTTGATGAAACATAGCTATGAACACAAATCTTCTTTTAACAAAAAAAACTAGATCAAAATCGGTCCATCCGTTTGAGAGCTACGATGCCACAGATATACAAATACAGTCAAATTTTTAACACTTTTTTTGGTTCCAGGGTTAAAAATAATAAATATTTGTGTAAATTCACGCTTTTTAAGGAAATTTAACTTCATCATCATCATCAACTCAGCCACAAGAAGTCCACTGCTGGACTTAGGCCTCCCCCATGGTTTTCAAAAAGACTGGTTGGAAGCGGCCTGCATCCAGCGCCTTCCTGCCACTTGTATGATATCCTCTGTCCACCTTGTGGCTATACTTCCTACGCTGCGCTTGCTTTTAACTTACGTAGATAAATTTAAGATGCAAAAACACATATGAAAATTACTCCATGGATAATAAAATTAATTTTAAAATACGTATAAATAATTTCAAAGTTTCCACTAATATACGGTAGATCATAATGGTAGCATTACATTTTCTACTTATCTCCATCAGTAGGGAAACCTTGGCAAAGACAAAATTAAGTATACTATATGGATATTTCTCTTATTGCGATGCTAATAAGAGAAAATATATCGAGTGGAGACCACGTACCGGCAAGCGCAGCGTAGGAAGACCAGCCACGAGATGGACAGATGATCTCATACAAGTGGCGGCAAGACGCTGGATGCAAGCCGCTTCCAATCGGTCTTTTTGGAAATCCATGGAGGAGGCCTATGTCCAGCAGTGGATTTCTTATGGCTGAGATGATGATGATGATGATGATGCTAATATCATTTTAGCCGAGTAAATTCTAGGTAAATGAAACTCATATTAGGCAGTTATCTTTTTATAAGTATAATCTGTGGTCAGTTCTCAAGGCAACGATTAAAATCGTAAGAATTTCGTTCTTATTTAAATTTAATTGCTTTAGGCATTTTAATTATATATTTTTTCATTCAACATTGAAAAAATAGATATATCTAATAAAACCATATAACAAATCTAACAACAAGTAAGTATTAGTTAAAGGAACTTGCTGTTCCCAATTTTGAGTTTAGCACTAGACAACCCAAAAGTACCAACTGCTGACAATGAGTTTGAAACCTACAACATAGGCTTATCAGAGTCGACTAAACTAGTCCTAAACTATCACAAGTTATACAATCCTTGTCAATTCAAGGCTAGACTGAACACTGACAAACCGACAATACATTGAAATTGGACTCAAGAAATGGAGATAAAGTTGGCTAGACGTTACGTTACGAGAATTTGAAATAAATATCGTTTAAATGTGTTCACAAATTGAGGGAAATACACTTTCATTTATGTAGCTAAAAATACTCTTGATCAAATCACCTTTCTGAGAAAAAACTTGATCAAAGTCGGTTCATCCGTTTGAGAACCCCAATACCGCAGCCAAATATACAGATACACACTTCAAACTTATAACACCCCTCTTTTTGAGTAGGGTTTAGAAAGAAAACTTCGCACCCATGTTCAAATTATCTAGTCCTGAAAACATTACGTGTTAAATGTAAAATAAACAGCCAAGTGCGTATCTTGCCGGGTAGAGTTCCGAGGAACTATGATTTTTAAATTAAATTTGCTCGAAATTTTTATTTCTTTCTTCTCTAAGTATATTTTTTAAGTTGATCGACTATTGACTTTTGACTATTGACTATCAACTATTAACTTGTAAAGCCTACTTAGCCGCGATAGTTTTCTTTTTAACCGACTTCCAAAATTTTTGCATATTAATTATGCATTTATTTTAATGATTGTTTTTGTATTTGCTAGATCATACTTCAGAGGTGGTCCCATATAAATTTTATCAAAATCGGTTGAGTACATCGGTTTTTATAACAAAATAACTGGTAAAATATCATCCAAATGCCTGTATAAAAGTGAGCTTAGCTGGTTATGCTTTACATTATATAAATTCAACACTTGCGACCTAACCGTAACACGAAACCGAACAACCGAACTATATATATATATATATATATATAAATCAATTGCTGTTCGTTTGTCTCACTAAAACTCGAGAACGGCTGGGCCAATTAAGCTGATTTTGGTTTTGAAATGTTTGTCGTAGTCCAGGGAAGGTTTAAACGTTGAGAAAATATCGGGTCCACTCATTGATAGGTGATACGAAGTATTTTATAATTTTCAACAATAGAAGCAATTACCAGAATTTAGAGTTTGAATGACACCAGTACATCATCTAATGATCTGGAGACACGTCTGAATGCAATATAATTATTTTAACTACATACCTCACTGTACACTTTACTTAGATTTGATTTTTAAAACAACCCCTCTAAAATATATTTTCTTTCGTACATCTCCAACTTTCCCTTAAAACAATAGAAGTAGGTAGCCGATTCTACTTATCTGCAAGAACTCACCTTTTATTTAACAGGCCTTAAAATGAACCGTCCAATGAAACACCCGTAAAATTCACTCTAAAGTAAGTAATACAAACTTTACGACCACACTTTCATCAACGTCTAAGCTATCAAAGAATCGTTGTTAAAATATTAATCCCAACTCTTTTGTACTAGTCGAGTGAACGAGGGTAGGTAGAAAATTACCTATTGCCCAGAAAACCGGCCGCTTTCAAACGTGACCTGGCGCATCTCACTTGACCCTTTGAGGTAAAATTAAACTCGTCAAAAGAGTGCCTGGAAATTGTGACAAAGGTCCCGTATAGGATAAATAAATAATTTTAAAGTTTAAAAAACTGAAACAACCGACTTCAAAGTACGTTATTTCGTTTACTTGTAATACATATACCTATGTAGGTAAGGATAATAATTAAACAAGGCGCTCAAGCGTTGAAGTAACTCTATTTTCTCCTTATACACATTGGATGAGCAGTAAGTAGGTTTTACTTTTCTTATTTATATTTATAATCTCAATAAATCTCTCACGATTGTAAACTTTTTAAAATACCTCCTTTCACCCGCTCGTTTTTTTTTTCAAGAATGACATTTGTCACTGGATGTCAAATGCTTCGTCGTCGCAGATTAGAAAATGTGCAGTTATTTATACGAAGAACCTCAACATTTGACACTTTTGCAAAGAAAAACTTGTCAGTGGAACTCTGCGATTCTATAATATGACGCACTCACTCAGGAATACAATGAAAATATTTTTACTTTTAGAGATTATTCAAAAAGTAATAAAGCAATGTTTCTAAAATAATTATGGGACCAATTTGGGAGCTTTCTCTATACATAAATTTAAGAAACATAAAAATTGGTTCACGAATGACGGAGTAATTCGTGTTCATACATAAAAAAAAAATATACGGTACGAATTGATAACCTCCTCCTTTTTCGAAGTCGGTTAAAAAGTATGTTGAATTTTAGCTGTTAAATGGTTAGCCCCTGTTTTATTAGTATAATAATAATAGAAGTACTCAATAACTACTCGTAGCTGCGTCTTCTGTTTACAATTTGCAAATGATATATTTTTTAACAGCATGTATGTTAATTTTATTCACTAAGTAATTGTGGATTTTTTTTACAGGTATTATATTGTGTTTCTTGTAATAAAATAAACCTGTTAATGTATATCTGTAATTTAAATTTGA
This sequence comes from Lycia hirtaria, assembly GCA_947563715.1. Classification (NCBI taxonomy): domain Eukaryota; kingdom Metazoa; phylum Arthropoda; class Insecta; order Lepidoptera; family Geometridae; genus Lycia; species Lycia hirtaria. Next base: position 39,142,865 of record OX387377.1, on the reverse strand, counting down.
ATGCATAAACTAAATTTCATAATTTGAACAATGGACAAAGTATTGTATTACCAAAATATATATTATGTATTTAGGTGAGATTGGATGAGGCTCGCACAAGACTGAAAATGATGGCGTGAACAAGAGGAGGCCTATACCCAACAGTGGGTGGACACGGGCTGATTAGATAGATGTATTTAGGTATCTATGTAGCATGTATCAAAATACAAATGTATTTAAGGCATTTTTTCTAAATAAGGCATTTGTAAATACCTCATTTAGAAAAATGCCGTTTCATAAAAATCTAGGAAAATGAAATTTTATGAAACAATCTATATTATTTTCTATTTATTAATAAAAAAATGGTAAGAAGGTATTTTGACAAGCTGAAATAAAAAGTTTTTTCCTAACTCCGGAACCCTAATAGAGTAGCGTCGGGTCACACTGACTTGCCTCCTATTTGATGCAAAATGGAATAAGTCAATTTCCGTTAGGGCGGTTTACGGGCAAGAGTTTTATGAAATGAGCCATGTCCTTGTAGATGGACCTGCATAATGTATGTCTCTAGGAAAACGGAAAATAACCCTCGGGAGGGTTTCACTGATACTGGTACCCTGCAAAACTCGATTTGGAATAAGAGTGCGGCTTTCCTATTTCATATATTTTAAATAAAATTGCGAGACAAATCATGAATTAATGATGTCAGGAACCCTGAAAATTCACAGTATATATATTTGGTTTATTTTGTTTTACATACTCGTAGTGTAGTTTGTGTAGAACTACATATTCGCCAGTTATTAATCCAATGACAGTGCTTTCAGCAAAATTTTAAGCTGTCACAAAATTTGACTTTTAATATCACAAAGTAATAAACTCGTTGCCTCATACATGGTTATTGAACTGTTGAGAATCAAATTTCTAGGTAGCTTATATGTTATCACCAAGTTGTGAAGCTTAACATCAGACGAGTGACACGCTTGTTGAAAAAAAAGTTTAAAATTGTGTATAGGTGTTTTAATTAAAAAAAAAACGGATAAGTGCGAGTCAGACTCGCCCACCGAGGGTTCCGTACAAACTGGTAGATAAAAGGGGGAAATAACAGTTGTTTATAAATTTTCCTTTATAAACCGAAAAATATACATTTTAAAAATATTTAAAAACCTGTTTTAGCTTATGCTAATGAAGCTCTTTCATATGATACCCCACATGATAAGGTTAATTCACTTTAAAATTTGGACCCTCATTCCTAGCATAAAGACACTATTTTTTATGATTAAATTAAAAATGTCCAGTTTTCGGATTTTTTCCTATATGTGTACATGATATATATCCGCTGATATAATCCCTGACTATAACACAATGCTTCTTGCCAAAAATCATAGTTCAACGGGAAATACACCGTAGGTTTTGATTCCCTTGTGAGTGTCGAAATGTGCGTTTTTACGATATATTCATTCGGCTGTAACTTTTTTTACGGAAACTGAGAAATTTTACTTTTCTTTTTGCAGCAAGATACTATGGATCTGCGTATGTGGTTTTAATTTCAACACGATACCTTCACGCGTTCCCGAGATAAAGGTCTTGACACCCGGACGGACGGACAGACGGACAATAAAGTGATCCTATAAGGGTTCCGTTTTTTCCTTTTGAGGTACGGAACCCTAAAAATATAGATTATAAACAAAATTAAGTCAAGTTTATTTATAATATTCATTACACTTCTGGACAAAGATATTCCCAATTTCTGTCCTAATCAAGGTCTGGTGGACTAGGCACGTCTTCCCAAACTTTTAATTTAGTCAAAATAGTCCCACCCACATCTCCTGCGCATTCTATAACTGGTCTGAAAATCTTTCCACCGAGTTTCAACGTGGAGCAATATAAAATGGTACCCACAAGCAACGACTGTTTCAAGTAGAGGAAGACGACTGGTGCTGATTCATAATTGGACCTAACATACCTACTGAGTCCGCTGGACACAGCGCGGTTATAGCGGGACACACTATCGCTTAGTCGGAATTTAAACATTAGCGAGATTGCTGACAGCTGTCGATGATCGTAAAAAAATTAATACTTAAATTTTTAATTTATTCCTGATATTGTTACCTTCGCCTATTCATTGTTAGACATCAGGAATCAAATTTTTTGTCTTTGTAGTTAGTACAAAGACAAAAATTTAGTTAGTAGTTCTTAGTTCTTAGACTGAAATGTTAGGGCATCACGTTGCCAACAAGCACCTTTTAGGGATGCAATTATCCTTTTGCATAGAAGGCTATTATCACATACCTTCAAACAAATTGTCTACTTTTTAGCGCTTTCGTTTATATTTCCTAGTATATTTAAATATTCTATACCAACTCTCGTATGAACCTGTAAATTTTCGTAATTTATTATATAAACAAAAGTGTAATAAAGGCTATCAGGTTTTCATTAAGTTTCAAAAGGTTGAATACGCAAAGTAAATTTAAGCCCATAAATGTTTCATCCTTTTATTATTCTATTCATGTGATTACAACGCTCACCTGCTCGACGTGGAAACAAAATACGAATTTTGTTACTGAGCAAACTTATTTGTTACGGGGTTCTCTTATATTGTTACACTTTATATTCAACCTTAAGTGAGTATGTCGCTTAAACGAATATCCGTGTTTTTTAGAAATACACTGTGACGCATTCCTGCACTGTTCTCCAACCGGTCCTATTGTTTCGTGTACGGACGGACAGATACCGCGCGAAACATACTTTTGTTAAACATTGTTATAGGAAGAGGGTAGTTCGAAAACATTTACATTTATTGCCGTTTGATCGGACTAGTAGCCGTCAACAACTACTCAATATTATTTTTATAAAATAGTTTTCGTTTTGTATTTTTGTAAAATATTACTTTTAAATCAGAAATCAACAGCTAATAATTTACTTACCTACTTTATGAATGTTAAATTCATAAACACGGAAAAGTTTTACCAGAGTCATACTGCGCTTGGTAATTTATTGTGACGTTTAATTTACAATTTGACCTAAATATTAAAATTTGTAATAAATATTAATTTATTTTTTTGTTATAAGTAGGTAGGTACAATGTATTTTACATATTTTATATACGTACACAGTACACTTTTCTACAGGCAAATCTGGATTACATGGTACCAGTTATTGTGTGTGTAGGTGTCGGTGAACAAAACTACAAAACAAAATACAGTCGAATTGATAACCTAATTTTTCTGGAAGTTGGTTAAAAAGTAAGTTAGACTGCAAAACAGCTATTCTGCAGTCGGGTATTTTGTTTTTCTTTTAATATAGATACTTGTCTAGTTTGTAATCAGAATCCTGGGATTATGTTAGTGAATAATCCTCGGCGGAAGGTGCTTTAAAATAAATAACCCTGAGGTGTCTTCCTGGAGGAATTAAGGTATTTCCATGCCCGCGGAATTCCGTCGTAAATAAAGAGCTTACACGGTAGATAACAATTTAGCTGGAGATTGTTTACATTCTAAAGTTACGTAGATAAAGTTGAAGGTTAAGGACATGCGTGATAATTACTGAAATAACTTTTATCTTATTTTTGTGGAAATATTAGCGGTAAAATAGGATATACGAGTATAAGATAGAATTGGATATAAGTAACGATATGATTCAAGTGGTGAGAATCCGAAAATATTTTTACCAAATATGATCAACAAGAGAGAGGCCTATACCCAGCAGTGGGATAGAGAAGGCTGTGGATGATGATGATGATGATGGTCAAAAAATGTATAGGTTTACAATGAGACAACTTATGGTTAACTTTAATATTGGTCTTTTGGTGGTTTGCGGATTAGTGGAAAAGTTCTCGAGTGGAGACCACGCACTGGCAAGCGCCACGTAGACCAGCCACGAGATGACAAGCTGGAAGCAAGCCGGTAGGTCGTTTTGGAAATCAATGGGATATGGCCTATGACCAGCAGTGAACTTCTTGTGGCTGAGATGATGACGATGATGATGCTGATGATGAAGTAATAGAAAACTAACTTAGTTTTTATACAGTTAAAATAAACAACTACAATATAAACTACTTATATATTATTCATATAAATTTTATCTCGAAACTTTTTTACTTTTATATAGCAGCAGATCTACGTTTTAATTGACGCCATTGGTGAAGATAAAGCAAGTCTAGGAGAAATGTATTCACTGTCGCAGTGAAAATTCCAAGGATGTAGTTTTAACTTAAGATTGTGGCTCACTTTTTTGTATTTAGGTATTATCAAAGCTTCTGTGATCACTCAACGTAACATACTTTAATTCTTTATTTTATTGTGACTTTCACAGAAATTGTATTGTGAATAGTAATTGACAGAAACATGAGGTTTTTGCATAATACTACGTCAGATGATTTAAAAAAAAAAAGTACAATGATCATCTTTCTTCACACGCATGCCATCAACAGTGTAATAATTTATAGTGTTAGGTCGCTTTTTATTAATTGATCTATCTCAGGTGCTTGGACAGGATTTCCACATTCTCATAAAAATACCTAAAATCCTAACTAATTATCAGGAAATGTATAAATATCAGCTATGAACTCTATAGAACTTTATAGATGATGTATTCATTACGAGGTAACATTTTTACAAACTACGAATACTTACATTTTACCCCGGACCTAGACTACTGACTGTCCAGTTTTATTATTATACCTAACATGTTTGCTAAACTTAAATATGTCTAATTTTTTGGCAAGCGTCCGATCCAATCCGCATATATACAAAAAAACAGCCAAATTACGTAAGAAGTAAGTACAGAAGCACTATTATTTGGCTGACCTTTAAAAAGTGTTAAATCACGTCGCAATCCAACGCCCAGAGATCCTTCTGTATATGAAGATTGAAGACCGAGTAACTGCGTTATGGTCGTCCATTTGCAGACCTTTTCACCTTTTCTGCTCAGTTTGTCCCGTGATATGTTAGAGAAATGAAATTGGGTCAGTACATTTTACAGCAAATAACTTGTGTGTTTGTTTGATTAAGTGAACATAAGTAATAGTTCTAAGGAACCATGGTATGTTACCAACATATCAACAAAATAAACTGAAATTATTTAGATGTTAAAGAGCTTGGCCATGCTCAGAAAATGCAATATTAAAAATTTGCACTGGGCTTAAAATGTGCGTTTTATTGGATTTTTTAAACGGACACAATTTTCTTTCATTACAAATAATTTGCACTCCAAAAAAGGATATTTCTTGCAATAATTTATTGGATTCTTCTTGAAAATGCAAAACACAAGATTGTATGTATATAACATACAACCTTGTGTTTTGCATTTTCCATTCTCGTTATTTTTATATTTACATGTTTTTCGATTAGGGGCATTTTTCACGTAATTTTTCCCCAATTTTCTTCTATCGGCTTATTGGCTAATCCGTTCATATACCAAAAATATTTTTTGTTAATCTTCTTTCATATCCATTAAATTCAATTTCTCCACGTGTCCGATCCTGAACATCTTTTTCCATATCTTTTTCACTACACCTTTTTGTTCACTGCAACATTTTCATAACACTATTCTAGCCCCTTCAGCAATATTTTTAGACTTTTCGTTTCCATATACACAACATAGACAATAATTTGGGATCGAAACCGACCAAAAGGTAGACATACTACTAACTGTGCTGTAAGGCCAGGTAAAGAAAAGTGGCCAGAGAAAAGTGCCTATTTTGAGATAGCATATATTGTGAAATTAATATTTTGATTAAAGCATTTGCCAGTGACAAGGTTTTTTTTTATTTTAGGATTTTTTCCAAGTTTCTTGAATAAAACAAGTTGTAAATATTCTAGTCACAATCTAAGTCATGTATAACTGGGAAGAATTCTCAGGAAACAGAGAGGACGGCAAAGAATTCCATTCCTGTGCAGTACGCATCAAGAAAAAGTGACATCTTGGTTTCTTAATTTAAAGTAGAATATTGTATTTTATGTATAGACATTTGCATGCCTCATTGAGGTGAAACATAATTGGACATGTTATTTATATCTTGCAACATCTTATTTTGTACATTTGTTTGACAAATATATGAAATCTGAAATCTGAACGTGAACCAACATCGCTGAGTACGGTTTTTGGTATTTCAATGAGAAATGTGTGGTACTATGCCGACTTTATGTTAGTCCTGTAATAAAATGGGGAGGATGGAATTAGGCCGTGAAGGTCTTGCACACACTATTCTACTCGTACCCTAAAATAGAAATAACAAAATGAAATGTTATCCTTATAAAGATATCTATATCTACCCTGACGTGTGACCAGCATTCATTGGAAAATTGCCGAGTCAATGGTCTTGAATCATCAATGCGCCGCGAGGCGAGAGGCGCGCTTGTTTAGCGTAACCGTGCCTAGCGGAGCATGATGCTGAGTTAAATATTATTAAGGGCTAGATAGTCCTAATCGCTTAAATTGGCTAAGCATAGTAAACTAATTGTATGTGAATATTTTAATCCCCGACCCAAAAAAAGAGGTGTTGTTATAAGTATGACGCGTGTATCTGTGTGTCTGACTGCGGCATTGTAGCTCTCAAACGAATGTACCAATTTTGATCTACATAATTCATTTTTGTTTGAAAGAGGATTTGATAGAGAGTGCCATCTTTCATCAAAATTGGTTCAGCCGTCTTTTGTCGAGGGTTTTGAGTTTTTTAAGCTTATACTTGTCGTGTTTGTATAAAGCATATGGTTTATTATTTCGGAGAATGTGCTACAAATCCACATAAAGTTATTCCATCCTATTCTTTCTTCTATCGAACGGTTAGATTAGATTATGGTTGATATTCCAAGGTCCCGGACGAAACAATTTGATTCTACCTTTATTGTGCGTACCGGTAATTAGTGTGGAATAAACTTCCTGAGTGAGTCTTCCACAATGGATATAGATAGATAGATTTTTATTGACATAACATGATACGCACATTCATATACTTATATATCGGCTTTTACAAAACAATACTTAATGCGGTACATGACTGTGTTTGTGGTACGGTACATTGTGTCTCGTCATTAAGTACGTAATTTACATTTTGTATTTAATTTGTTACAGTTTGTTTTAACCTGGGTGTTCTTGCGCTTCTTTCTGGCGCGAGTAATCGCGATTTCTGTAATCGCGAGTGAATCGGTTTCTTTTTAGCAAACGCGTTATATCGTAGACTGTTATGGTTGCTTAGTATTAGGCGGAAACATTTAACTTTGACCAAAATAAATAAATATTTCTGGACCTTTCACACAACACCATCTAGCCCAAACTAAGCAAAGCTTGTGCTATGGAATTATGGATTATATTTTTTTTTAGTAAATATATACATATGATACATAGAAACACCCAGACACAGAACAAACATTCATGCTCGTCACACAAATGTTTGCCCTGGGTGGGGATTGAACCCACAACCTACGGCACAGCAGGCAGATATACAACCAACTGAGCCACAAGGCCAGTCAAATCAGAAAATAGATTTCCTTGCAACAAAATTCTCCCCCACTATGCTCTTTTAAGTTGCTATAAATTATCCCTAAGTATCCCCATTACTAAGTACTACTAGAAATGAAGTATACAAAAGATAAAACAAGTAAAGTAAGAGCCAAAATCTGTATTATGAGAGTCATGCTTCAAATTGGGTCAAGAGAAACCAGAGATGCGCGGACAAATTTACTCTTCAATAGCGTAATGAGAACCTATTTATATCGTAAGATGGCTTTTATTATGTTACAGTAATTGCGTTGCCCTATACTATGGCTGTATAATATCAGTAACGAAAAATCGACCAAGTTCGTGTCGGGCTACGCGTATTAAGGTTCCATAGTTGCATGTCATAATATGCGCATTTATAAAGGTGCTTTGTGATGAAAACAGATTCACGATTTAAATGGAATTTGTGTAAAGTTTGCCTCTCTAAGTACGTTTTGTAAATTAGTACACATAATTGTAACTAGTAAAACTTGCGTGTAATTGATAGTTTTTCTTGTAACTTTGTTATAACTAAGTATATAACTACTGCCGCGAATCTCACCTAACCAGAAACTACTATATGGCTGATAGGGATACATACTTGACTGTAATAAAAAAACGCACTTTAACGCTTAATAATTCGTAAACGGATTTCTTAATCGAAAAAAGATTGTAACACATCCGCAATATTTTTAAACGACCAATACAACCACATTGTAGGTAATCAATGGTGGTAGACATGGATGAATGTTATCAAAAAAGACCTTGCTAACAACGACATAGACCCACAGACGATCCAGAAACGTAGTCTCTGGCGAAGAAGGACTAGGAGAGCCGACCCCAAATAAAAATGGGAAAAGGCCGGAAGAAGAAGAAGACAACCACATTCCATAATATATTTATTATTATATACATAAAAATTACTGCTAATTTTTTTTTTTAGCTTTCTAGTATTAATACTTTCTACTATATGCTGAGCCGCGGATAAACTGACATAGTAAAACTATTAAGGCTGACTACGAAAGCCTAAGTCAGAAAACTCTTCTGTAAACTACAATTTCAGTCATACCTGATCTACTCTGGAAAATATTCCAGAGTAGATCAGGTATGACTGAAATTGTACAGTGTTCAGTTCACCATACAGTGTTTGGAGTTCAATTACTTTTAACGTCACGGTTGAAGATTTAAATATTTTAAATATAAGTAACTGTTATGTTTTTTTTTTTTTAACACGAATAAGTCCGCGTTTGACCACCAACTCGCCTGTTGGAAAGCGAAGATGTGGTCGAAGATGAAGCACGCAGATTTAGAAGATACCTATTCACTCTGACCTTGAAAAGACCAATGTTGTAATTCTCAGGAAACGAAGAACAACTAAAAAGCATTTAGAAGACATCTTAAGCCTCGTCGTGTAAAAGGCCCAGTGCAAAGGTGTTTACGCTTCTTTTCAGTCGATTTATACGCCTGTAAATTTTGAATACCTATTAACTAAAATTATGCGTATGAACGCATATTTCTTAGAATTGACCGAAGCAAAGCGCATTTTAGATAGATAAATAATTAGATAGATAAAACTCTTAACTAACTCTTACTGTTTACACCTTAGCTAAAATAATAAATTATAAGAAAAGACTTAAATGCTAGTAAAAGAACAGGCGCTCTTAAAAACTTAACTTTTTATTTTATACAAGATAGATAGATCTACGATTGTCCACCAACTCGCCTGATGTTAAGCGACGGTGTGGACGAGGATGGAGCTCGTCGATCTAGAAGATATATATTCACTCTAGCCTTGAAAATTCCAAGATTGTAGGTCTCAGGAAACAGAGATGGCGGCAAAGAATTCCATTCTTGTGCAGTACGCAACAAGAACTACTTACTTAAAATTTTGTCGCCTAAATCAGGCATTAGACACTACAAGTTTAATTATAGCCTTTTACAATTCTAATCATTATTTATTTTGAAACTGAAATAATACAGAATAGGTTTGGTAGCTATTCCGATTGGGTACCTGAGTTTTCTTGCCACATAAAAACTGGAGATAACAATACCGCAAAATTAAAACTAATCTAAACTAATTTACCTCAAACACGCAATTCAATATTAAAATAGCATCATGTCCTACATTTACTGAAGAGAAAATAATATAAATATTCGATAAAACAGTCTATAATGTAAAGACCAAGGATTACTTACTATACTTGGCCCTGATTCTGACATATGGTACTCGTACATGGCGGTGATGGTACTGAAGCCATTGTTCGACATTTGCCGTACTTATTCGCCGTATTTTGTTCAATTTGAATCATATGTGTATTCATGAAGGTATTTTGTTTGAGTTATAGTACTATGTATGGCCGTGTAAGGACCGGTGTCAACCAGCGTGAGATACAAAACTTTCTGCTCCATATTTTTCTTGTTTTTAATTATACTCATGAGATGTTTTATACTGAAATCTTGAAAAAAAACATTGAGACAACTCGGATCAATCAATCAGCATCCAACTAGTGGTTTGATTCCGATCACACTGAGATATCGATAACAATACAACAATATGGTACCACGAACCAAGGAGTTAGCTTTCTCAGCTAACTGTCCCTAGCATTGAACTTCATTATACTCCACCCCAAAATCGTTAACATGAGCCGTCAATTATTTTTACCCAACTGCGTAAGAAGGAGGATTATGCTTTTAGAGTGTATGTATGTATGTTTCTATATGATCGCCTACGGTCTAAACGGCTTAACCGATTATGTGATAAAAGTCATTAGATTCGTCTTCACTCCTTGAGTGTCATAGGCAATATTTTTTTGTAATAATAATAAGACATTTCTAGCAAAAATAAAAAATGCGTTTTTTCGTACCCTCCAACGAACTTTTTAAACTAGTAATTTTACTAAAAATATTCTGAATAATAATCCCTTATAGCAATTTTACGCATACTTTCACAAAAAACGTACACTCAACAGCGTATCAAGCGTAAGTGTCACATAACCCTCCTTCTTACGCAGTCGGGTAAAAAGAAAAGTTATTTAGAGTACGGATTATCAGAGTAATATCGATACGGGTTTTACCAACGTTTGGTTATAATTTAAGGGTATCCATAACAGTAAATGTGAGCAGTAAACTCGTTTGTGGAGACGGTACCTTAGTTATTGAGGCAAACAATAATGAGTTCTTCGAAATGTAAATAATATCTAGAGCTTCGTCGTAAATCGTTGTACGAATAAATAAAGGTTGTTTATGGCTTGTAAGTAATACGATAGCTACAATGCTGCCTTGAAAGAAAATGGTATTGCTACTTTGAAAAACAAAAGTTGACAAAACGTAAATATATTTGTTTTCACAATAAAGAGATTATCAAACCAGTATATTCGCAAACATTCGAGCATCATGACAAAAGCTTCCCCATAAGCAGGATTGTAATAAAAGTTTTATCATGGAGCGAAATTTGTCACGAAACATTGCAGTGGAGTTAACAGATTTCGCGGCAGAATGTCGTTTAAAACAACATTTTGAATAAGCCGCTCGTAACTCTCGACTTATGCAAGGAAGTTGTTGACTCAAGTTTTGGGAATGTGGCGCAGTAGCCGCGAAGCGACCGAGAATTCGCCGTGCCGCTTTATTGCGGTTCGCTGCCCACCTTTTGCGTTTCTTACATCCTGGTAATGTTTATATTACCATGTTTGTTTGTTTTATTAATGGTTACAGTTATTTATTTGAAAATGATCAATGGATGTTATATTATGTATATATAATACAAGCTGTGGATCTAAGTGGACGGAGGAATATTTTTTAATTTTTTGTTTTTACATTAAAATAGACCTAAGATTAACCAACAACTCGTCTGATGGTGAGCAACTGTGTGGCCGAGGATGGATCTCGGCGATCTAGAAGATAAACTTGAAAATTCTAAGATTGTAACTCTCAAGAAAAAGGGAAGGCGGCATGTAGTTCCATTTCTATACAGTACGCATCAAGAACTTAGACCAAAATCGTTGAGTGCAGATTTTTGGCATTTCAATGAGAAATGGGTGCTGATAGGTCCTGTAGTGGAATACAATCTTAATACCGTTTCATATACATTCTTTACTTTTCTTATTTTCTTATTCTTTATTTACTGATTCTCTGGTAACATTAATCTAGCATTAATCTAACATTAAAAATCTTCGTCATGATTATGCTGCATTAGTTTATCAGGTCGATTCTGGAAGCTAAATGATCACGCAAGTGAAGTAAGGCGATAAGGAAACTCGCGTTTCTTTGCACAAGCTGATCAACTTTTTCAGTGGATACCTACTCAGTTCTATTTTGCTTCAACTATTATACTTTTTTACTTAACATTTGATACCAAATAAAATACTTAATTAATACCAAAATAAAAAAAATTACGATATCAATCATTATTTACTTATTGGAGTACATACGAAGTAAATATACTACATAAAAAAGTATCAAATTCAAAATTCAAAATTATTTATTGTAACAAAATTTACATGATATAATTACAAGTGCGTCAGGCTCCGGACTAGGATCCCTGTTTCCCGGAGCCGACAACTTCTCGCGAAAATAAGTATAAATAAAGTACATTATGTTATCGACATGTATAAGACACATCGCCGCAGCGTTGTGTTGTTGCCATTTCAAAAGCCAATTCAAAGCAGCCAATTTTAAATTAATTATCAGGCATTCCCATAGTACAAGGTTTAGTTTGGTTTTCTAGGTGGTATTGTTTGAAAATATCCTCAAATATTTATTTTATTTATAATATAAATATTATTTTTCCGGGTGCATATGGGTTGGTCATTGCCATTATGCGGGGTAATCCTGCAGTATTATGGGCACTTATGTGCAAGGATCTATTCAGGGCGGGTTATTCTAATAATTATTATGACGGGATATTTAATTGACTATATTTATTTACTTCCAATAATTGACATTAATAAAGAATATAGATATATTTTATAATATTATTCCATTAATTACCGACTCTTGTTACCTGTAAAATAACTTTATCCTCAACCGTCGTCGTCGCTTTTCAAATGACGAGCTGGTTATCTGATTTGGATTAATTTACGCTAAAAGTGGGTTTTAAAGAGTACTTCTGTTTTTGCGAAAACTAAAAACAATAAAATCGCTTTTAATGTGTATTTCTATGATATCGTCTGGCTGCAAGACGATATTGTGTTTATCACGGATCGATTCTGGACTCAATTGACACAGGACCGAAACAGATGGCATGAAAAGAGAGCGGGCTATACACAGCAGTGAATGAATGAATGATGATTGGGATAGAAAGGGCTGTGGATGATGATGATATGTGTATTTGAAAATGAAAAACCATACATGAAAAAACAGCACACTAAATAATACTGGTTGGTTTGAATTTACATTGTTGATCTATTTCTTTTGTGTGAAATGTCCACAAATAAAAAAATAAAAAAAAATTGTCAGATTTTAATTATTGAGACCATTTAAGGTGCCGCCGTCGGTAGTAAATCTTCTGTCTCGCTCGCGCATTAAAAATTAAGGTATAAAATTACTAAATTGACATACAAATGGCGTTATAAACTTTCAGCAAGAATTTCATTTTGATAAATAAATTTTCATACACCCAAATACGAAATCGAAAATACTTACTTAAATCTAATATCTGATAGATAACTGGACAGGTGACTCCCGGCATGTTTCTGGTGCAAAGACTCGCAATCACCATTCAGCGGGGTGCCGCCGCAAGTATTATGGGTATCTTTGCAACAGTTAGGGGTGGTTTATTTGACTGAGTCAAATTTAGTTCGTTTTTGCTTTTAAAAATAACAATAACCATTTGTATATTGGTACATAATATCTAATTCAAAACTTCTTTGAATCAAAATTAAATGTTTTCTGTACGTATGTGACACCATTTTTAGTTTTTTTTTTTTCATAGCAGTGTTTCCCTAAGTCTATTTAGTAAAGTTAATATGTTGAAAAAAGTTATATACGTAGATGTTATGTATACGGGAAACAAGAAATATGCCTGAGGACTATGCCTAATGTATAAAATATTATTTAACACCTACATTAGGCATATGATAGTAGTTATATTATAGTTAGTTTATAAAATGTTATTTTATTCTTTAGGAATAGTAGTGAAGCATATAATTACTATATCGTTAGATTTAAGAAAAATTGACAAAAAACCAAATACATCGGCAGTACAAAAGATTAAGTACTTACTTACTTAAATATCATGTCATCTAGATGACAATACTTAAGTATTTAATCTTTTAAGATTTTCAGCCTAATATTATTAGCCATTTGATTTTGATTTAATTTTAGATTTTGCTTAATTTTGATTGTTGACAACAATCAAAAAGCTCGGCCTTATCTCTTCTGAAATCTTGAGCGGTACTTCTTAGCTTGGCAAACGTATTGTTATTAAGCTAACAAAATTACGATTGTCACCAATCTTCTGTTATCTGCGAGTTACTTACGAGTGCGGGGTTATCAGTCAGGGCCGCTGTGAGTTATGTGGGGGGCTCCCCCATTCACGACCTCATTATGTAATTGGTATACTTAGGTATTTGTTATGTTACATGCCACATTAAGCTTAAATAGCGGTGAAGTTCGGTCGTTACGTACAAGCGTACCAGCCGTTTTGGGAATACGTCCGATTTTGTTTTTTGTAATTTATTTTATTAGAAGGCTTTTACTTAAGTGTAGTTTGTGATATATATCAAAAGCGTGGTAAATTAATCAAATAAAAGTCACTAAAATGAATTACATTTCAATTTCATCGGTTGAAAGTATAATTTTTCATATTTATATTTTGTTAGCAGTACAGTCAATGCGGGTAACTTTGACTCAAACATTGTACGTAGCCTTTTTAGAAGGTTCTCGATCTTTTTCCCAACAGATTAGTAGTCAAATTACTTGATTAATTAATTTACAGTCGTTTCGATCACTAATTTCTTGAGAAAGTAGCCGAGAATCTTCTAAAAATACCACGTACAATATTTGACTCAGTCTGACGTAAAGTTACCCACGTTGACAGTATATCATTTTCTTATATTTTTTTATGAACAAAGCAATTTATTAAAAAACTAAAACTTGACTTAATGCATACATTTATTATTGTTAGAACTATTAAGGCATTTGTTAGGGCACTGCTGCCCTTATTTCATTATTTTGTTCGACTAGCAACATAATCAAAATATCAGTTTCAATTTTTTGCTACGATAGTTTTCTTTCCGAACAAACCCTAACCTTCCTTTTAACACCGCCATATTCGTTTAAAAAGTATGTACATTAAATTAAGCGAAAGATTTGTTAATGGTAAAAGTCACAAAATTATAACAAGTACTTGTTATAATTTTGTGACTTATTTATTAGTTATTTAAAATATTTATCGTTTAAATCTGAATGTATCTAACAAAAAAAGATCACATACTAGCTAAATATCTGAGACTCATTATCTCAAAAGATCTAATTTTCCTTGATATTTCTTTTCAAAATATTAAAATATGAAAAAGGAAAAATATATATACCTAAAAATGTTATCAAAGCAGGTAAATATAATAAAATAATAGATAAATATGATAACCTAGAATTATATTTTCAGTCATACAAGTAGGTAAGTAAGTACTAAGAAAAGATCGTACAACTCTCGAGAAAAAACGTCCTGACGACTTGCTGAGAATTCATTTTGAGATCATTCACAAATAAGATTCGACAATCCTTAGCTCATACTTGTCTCGTATTTCGTATCTCCAAGCCGAAAACAATCTAAACAACTTTCACTCGTGTGTGGTAACGTCGCTGGAAAAGGCTCAATACCTCTCACAAAAGTATAACGTACCTCCATATATTTTGATAAGGCGATAAACTGCTTTCCAAGAAAGGAATATGTAGGTTTTTCTAGGTTTCTTTGTTTTTGTCGTAGTCCAGTTATTTATTGTAGTAATTTGTAAATACTGGTCATAAATATAGCCTCCCCTTTTGCTTCGCCGTAGGCGGGTAAAAATAGATAGAAATAAAGACATAAGAAATAGCGAAATAAATGTAATCGATCTAGTTGTGCCGCCGAAATAGAAATGGCAACAAGTTCTGACCACTAAATATTCGCTCAAAGCATGAAGCTCAAGTGAATCGCTTTCTTCGAAACAAATAGAAATATTACATAGGCCACAATTAATCTCTCTAACAAAATAAACACAATGGCTATCTCTCTCTAATTAAACAAACGTGATCTAACTTGCACCAATAACATATATTATTATTCGCTTTGGTTCGAATAGGTTTGCTGACGTTTAGTATACTAGCGGTAAGGGTTTACCGACTTACTCATTCACACACGCCATATTTTGTTTCGCGAACTATCATTCATCCATTTTTCCACACATCTGAATCATCTAAGCTTATCTCTATATTGTTGCTACATCTTCAAATACACCGCTACATTCTCTTATCATTCCATTTACCACTGTAATTTCGCTGAGGATTTAATAGATACTACATTTGCGAGTACACAAAATAAATAATGCGAATCCAAAACATTAACAAAAAAAAACATTTTTTTTTTATATAAAATAATTAAATTGTTATAAAAATCTCAGTTTAATTTTGACCCTTGGCTACGGTGTACATAATGCAAATTCCACAGATACCCTTCTCTCCGGTCGCTGCGGTATTCAAACAAGGTGATGGAGCTATAAACTTTCCTAAGAGCCTCTTAGTGGTACCCTCGCCTACTCGTAGATTATTTCGACTTAATTAAGTGCAAGTAGCATTGAGATAACTTTCAACTGTAAACATGTTAAGCATATAATTAAATTATAATGGAGATTTCAGTTGATTTTAAATTTGAACAAAACATTGATTTATATATTAAATTCTGACTAGGGATAATGTGTAGCGTTTTTCGTAAAATTATTTTTAGTTCACATTTTTAACCTCCGACCCAAAAAGAGGGATGTAATAAATTTGACGTGTGTATCTGTGTATTTGTTATGTGTGTTTGTGGCATCGTGGCTCTAAAATGGATGGACCGATTTTGATCTAGTTTTTGTTGTTTGAAAGAGGATTTCACCGAGAGCGTTTTTAGCTATGTTTCATCAAAATCGGTTCAGCTGTTTGTGTCGGGGTTTTTGAGATTTCTAAACTTATACTTGTTACTTATTTTTAATTCTCATAAAACAATTGAAACATGCGCACTTAGTTTTTGTTTATACGAAAGAATGACTTAAGTATATGTCCCAATATCATTGTATTTTTGGTATGTGAAGGAGTTAAGTTATAAAATCAGACATTTAATAATAATAGTTTGAATACTCGTACGAAATACTTACCTATTATTTGTTGCAGTTCATATAACGTTTTTCTTAGAGAGTTTCTGGCTTCAAAAAATATAACTAACCACTGAAATATCGCTAAAATCTTATGGAAACGTATTTAGGGTAAATTATATTCAATTAAATGTAAACCAGCGAAATAAGGCGTCAACATCTTAATCTTCTGCACAAAAGACTTTGGCCAAGTTTTTAACTCTTAAACTTTCGTAAGCCTGGTTAAAACGTATTTAAATCTGTCAAAAGGTCTAAATAAGTTAACTTGAAGTTTTAAGGAGTTTGAAAACCTTTAAGCGGTTAAAATGTCAACAAAACAATATTTATGTTATTTGAAATAATTACACATCGTATCTAATTCGTAACCGATTCCAATCAGTGTGCCTCCGAAAAAATGTTATTGAAGCTAGTCAAAAATACAGATTTATCGATGGAGAAAATTGTGAGTGACCCAGCTCTGGTCCCACTATCTGCTATCCACTGGTGACTTCAAAGGGAATGACGCATCATCCGTGGATTCACGAGTGCTGAGTTTCAGTGTCCAACTAAAAAAATATAATAGCTCCTCTTACCACATATAATAGCTCCTTCTACTACAGAATTATATTTCATATGAATAACAGTTTTAATTGATAACATACTTTAAAAAAATTGGATCGGTCAAAGTTTTAGGGAAGGGATACTCTGTCCCTTTCTCGCGAAACAATAGTTTGTATTGAATTAGTATTATTGAACATGTTGCGACGTCATTTAACGCGATCGTGTATCTGTCTAACATGAAATTAAAATGCTTGTAGCTTTCTTATTTTTGAAGAGATTTTAATTTTGTTTTTGTGGAATGGGTCTGTTTTTTGTTAGCCTTTTTATGACCAAATAAAAATAAATCATACATATTCCTCATTAAGATATTCCACTTAAACTCACTAATGCTTGTAACAATCGACCTTAGTCCACTCGTGGATCCACTATTTACTATATTATGAGCGTCAGATCGACACGACGAGTGACCGAAATGCTCCTGTTCTAACGCTTTCAACGTAGCACTACTGGCGGTAATCTTCCCTAACGCATAATTATTACCTTTCAACATAGCACTATGCTGGGTATAGTGCCAACCAGTGGGTTTGAACATTTAGATCATCTTTAAACCTTCATCGGTCTGTGTAAACTGTTTTTAACACGAATAAGTTTGCGTTTGACCACCAACTTGCCTGTTGTTTGTTTTTTGCTTAGTAGTTTAGGTAGTTAAGTATATACAAATTGTATACTGTTTTGTTGTAGTTAATATATGCACTTATTAGTTTAAAAATACATATTTTTAATCAAAATTATATATGTATACTAATAGGCTACTGCACGGGTTTTTACTACCTCTAACAAACAATAATCATTATGGACCAGGAGGTAAACATTTTTTTAATCAACACTATTTCCTATAAAAAAATATAAGCTAAGTAATGTAGCATGCCCTAGATATTTTTGTTACCTAGTTTACGTTTAAGTATGTTAGTGTACAATAAAATAACGTTGCCGTGTTATTGTTGCACCATGGCTTAACATATGATTTGAAAAGTTCGCAAGACGCGAGCTGCCATAAAATCAGAAAGTTTATGTGAAAAGTCTTTGTATGCATCACTTCGCTTAGATGGACGTCGCTCATAAAAAGCCATGACAGACGATGAAGATACTGTAATATTAATATTATCGCTAGCCATAAAAAAAAAATTGCCATTATCCAAGTGTGGTGCATTATTTGAATCTACGAGTAGTGGTATAGAAATAATATCATCATCATCTCAGCCACAAGAAGTCCACTGCAAGACATAGGTCCCTATACATTTCCAAAAGAACCGATTGGAAGCGGATTTTATCCAGCGTCTTCCAGCCGTCAGTCAGCCTTCGCAGCTACGGTCCTACGCATCTGCGCTTGCCGGTGTGTGGTCTCCACTCGATAACTTTTCGGCTCTATCGGCTATCAGTTTTGCTATGTAATATTATGTTTTATTCCATTATGTATATATATTTTTAATCTAAATTTATAGTTTATTAAATATACAATTATTATTTTTAAAAAAATATTCATATAAATAATATGAATACAATATATAAACTTGAGAAGATGGCCCGTTCCCAGCAGTGGGACAGTTTGTACAAACAGGGCTGATAAAAAAATATATAAACTACCTACACATACTTAACATATTAGTTAACAAAATAAAATAAAAACAAATAGTCTAATTCCTAACCAATGTTCTTGTAAGGCTGCAAGTCCCTCGCATGCAGACCCTGATCTGAAAGTCCCTATCACGCTCGCATTATATTGTATTGTAATTTCTATTATGTTTTATGATAACGTAAAATTTGTAGAATCTTCATCGTGTGTGACGGTCCTAACTCATAAATTGTCAACACTTACCCGAATGACAGAGCAGGCACACCACCGCCATAAGCCACATCTCGATTGTCTTTTTCACATCATTAGTTGAAACACGCCTTTATGTCACTTTTTCTTAGGGACACACTTCATAGTCTGCAGACACTTTCACAGTTTTAATATTCACTCAGTTCGCTGAAAAATTTGCATGAAATGAAAATAACTTCAGAATACTTTTTTCAGTTATTCAATAAAAGGGTGATACTATTATTTTCGGTTTATTGAATGTTTGAATCAATTGAAACGAAGTATTTATACAGTTTGAGAAAACCAATAACTGTGAATCAAAATATTTATGAATGTACGTATTTATAACTATATTAAAACCTAATTAGTTAGGTTAGGTTAGGTTACGTTAGGTTTCGGTATATTATCCTAAGTTATGGGAAGAAATGATCTTTGAAGTTGTTATAAAATATTGAACGTTGTAAATAAATTTCAGGACTGACCATTGAACTTGGCACCCATTTAGATCTCACTTCTTTTGTCGTTGAAGTCAACAACTAAGGTATATATCATTCATCATCAGGTATATATTGAACTTGGCTCTCATTTAAAAAAAAAACTATTTGAAATTTATGGAAATTTCATGACTTCATGAATTTTCTTTCATGAATTTCATCAAATACTTTCTACGATTTAGAAACAGAGTGATATCTTAATATTAAAGACTTTTAGGTGAAGGCATAAAATTGAGAGGGTTAAAAATATCTCTGAATAAATCGCTTTTAATTCAAACTTGTTATTTATGTTCAATAGTAAATTACAAATTATATATACTAATGTTAATCACTGAAACAAATACATATCTTTTAAGGTGTAAGGTGCCCAGTTAAGGTGACTTTTCTGGATAAAAATACAAATGTTACCTTCATGAAAAAATAACTAAAGAAATGCTTTTTCATAATATTGTTTTTTATTCGGAATTTGTTATTTTTATTGAAATAAACGTCAGAACATAAAAATCATTGGCATAACTAAAGATATTTTCCTAGCCCCTAAGATTTTATAATTAAATGGGTAACCTAAAATCCTGGGGTGGGCCACAGGCCATTCTGGGTGGGCCTGACCTACCCGGCCCGTCCTTATATACACCCATGGTAAAAATTGACACAAAGTTTATTTTACGCGACTGCGTAAGAAGGAGGGATATGTTTTTCGAGTGTATGTATGTTTCTATATGATTCGCCTACAGCCTAACCGGCTTGACCGATTTAGATGTACGAGATGTCGTTAAATTCGTTTTCACTTCCTGAGTGTCATAAGCTATATGTTTTTGTATTAATAATAACACATCTCTCGTTAAAATAAAAAATGCGTTTTTCGAAACCTTCAAATAAAGCGCATTACGGCAATTTTTCGTATATTTTCTCACAAAAAACGTACACACAACAGCGTATCAAGCGTAACGAAATCGAAAATTAGTCTGTAAAAACCTCTTTTCTGCAGTCGGGTATTTTGTTTTTCTTTTAACATTGATATTTGTTATATAAATTGTAGTAAACAAAATAAAAAACGGTTTTGAATATTTCATACCCATGTTTTCATGAGGGTTTGAATATTTTTATGAAAAATTCATTTAATAATTTTAAACCTACAAAAAATTGTATCGCTATATGCAGACAGATACGCTACGTAAATACGCTTTACATAAATATATTAAGTGAATCCAGGCCGCCTTGAAAAACATCATATTCAATAAAAATAAGTAGGTATCTTGAAAAGAAAAAAATCATAATCGAAATTGTTTGAGAAAGTATCTTATTAAAATATTTAAGAAAAACTTCTCACAGCTTGAGTAGAAAATGATCCTGGTTTCTTTCAAGACTTTTTCAAGCTCTAAAACAGAAATAATAAACTCAAGAGTGCGATATTTTGTAGTGGTACTTCTATTCATAGTTAGGGAAACTTTCAGTGTTGCTTTTGTGCTGGAAAATTTTATGGCGGTAATTCATGTCACAGACTTTTCTTAGTACATATTTCCTTGTTGATTTAAGTAATTTAGCAAATATTTTATAAATGTATTTATTGTCTTATATCGTCATAATTACGATTTAAAAAAAAAGTTCGGCTTACATTATTTTATTAGCTTAGTACCCACTCGAATGTATTATTTCAGGGGTTACCTACCTATCTTTAGGTAATGCAAATTGTGAAATACCGAATTACATTTCCCCGTTTTTTTTTTCTTCAAAAGACACTGTACCAAAGTCTTGAATGTTCATTTGACAACTCATGTTATCTTCTTCAAGTAGTTTACCAAAGCAATTACACAATCATCTGCGTAATGAGATGGCACTATAATTAATTGAGCTAGTTACTACAATAGTTGGAATTAATTTCAAGGCCTTGATGTTTGCCGTAGCATGAAATATTTACTTTAGAGTAGATATACATAATTATGTATCTACAATTACTGTATAGCATTGTGAGGAATTTTCTTAAAATATAATACAACTTTTCTGATCTTGATAGATACACTGGACTTACAGATTGCACTGTAAACTATTTTAATAATTTTTGTATATAAATAATAATTGAGCATCTACTTTAATTGACATAAACTACATTTATTTATTTACCCCGAAACAATTGTACATCGTAAATATGCAAAATTATTTCGAAAATATAAAAACATTGAAATACGAATGTTAAATTATTCACTTTTATTAATAATTATTCTCTTTTTAGGGTTCCGTACCTCAATAGGAAAAAACGGAACCCTTATAGGATCACTTTGTTGTCCGTCTGTCTGTCCATCTGTCCGTCCATCCGGGTGTCAAGACCTTTATCTCGCGAATGCGTGAAGGTATCGGGTTGAAATTAAACCCATATACGCAGATCCATAGTATTTTGCTGCAGAAAGAAAAAAACAATTTCTCAGTTTTCGTATAAAAAGTTACAGCCGATTAAGTCGTAAAAAACGCACATTTCTACACTCACAGAGGAATCAAAACCTATGGGGTACTTCCCGTTGACCTAGAACTCTGAAATTTGGCAAAAAGCATTGTGTTAGAGTACACATATAGGAAAAAATCCGAAAACTGGACATTTTTAATTTAATCACAAAAAAATAGTGTCTCTATGCAAGGAAGGAGGGCCCAATTTTTTAAGTGAATTAACCGTATCATGTGGGGTATCATATGAAAGAGCCTCATTAGCAAAAGCTAAAACAGGTTTTTAACACATTCTTCGCCCCCTGCAGACCCTTCACTTCAGCTGGGAACCAAAACTTTTTAGGCGAATTTTGATTAAGTACAGAGTGGCCGCACAAAGCAACGTTGACTGCCTCAAACGCCGGCGGTTTACTGACTACTACATAATGAACGGGACGCTAACTCGGATCCGAGTGGGAAGCGCCGGTACTATAGCCCCGCTCTACTCGGATCCGAGTGGTGAGCAGGGAATGTGTTAAATATTTTTCGGTTTATGAAGGAAAATATAAAAAAATATATGATTTCCCCCTTTTATTTAGTTTGTACGGAACCCTCGGTGGGCGAGTCTGACTCGCACTTGTCCGTTTTTTTTTTAATCGAACAAAATTTTTAAAAACTCGACATCAAACGAATAATATTTTAATAAAATATAATAAGAAATTATTTAATTTTGCTTCACGATCGCCTTTGAGAGTATTGAATACTTAACTTTAATCAAAAGTTCTAAACCCTGTACGGCAACGCACTGCGCTTGTCATTCCCAATCGTCATGCCCGAAAATTTTGTAGAAATTATTCCCTTTCAGTCCAAATTTACTGTTGGTGGTTTAATAACTAGCAATTTTGTGGGACTTTCCGAAAAAGGCTAAGCATAAGTCTTTTACAATTTTGCTATGTCTTACAATAAAAGATAGGGGCCAAACTAGTAAGCAGGTCTCATCGTTGGTGGCAATTCTCTTATTTTTTACTGAGTTCAAAAGGACTCTTCCATTTTGAAGTTGATCTCAATTCGGTTGTATGTTTTTTTATATTTGTTACCGCATATTTATATAGCCGCGTCATTTATTAATCGATTCGGAAAATTATATTTTTATTTGAAACAATATACCTACTTTCAGACTGGTCCCATAGAAATGTATCAAATCCGGTTTAGTAACTTTGTTTTAAATCAAAATTACATATTTTGATGTCGATTGTTTCAGTTTTATAAACTATGATAATTATTGTTAATATTAAAAACAAGAAAAAAATCAAGTTTTACACGTCTTCTATCGTACTAGGTACATCTAAACAAACATACTTTTGTATTACCTGATACTCGTAAAAACAAAGAGCCTAAAACATTGAAGTCTTTCAAATACAAAGTTAAACAAAATGGAAGAGATACATTTTGTTTCAGTCCTTTCTGTAGATGTTACTTGCTTATTTTATTGCCCACTTACTCAGAGTGGTCTTGTACTAGCGCACTAGACTAAGTTAGGCAACATGTCCGAACTCACTTAGTAAACAAACTAACAAGATCATAATAAGACAGAAACATCAAAGCCTGTGGGAAAACCTGCAGCGCTTTGATCACACTGACTGAACGAACATTCTGCCAACCAGAAATTAACAGAGCTGTCAACAGTCAACAGTTCAGAAGTGGTCGACTGTGAAATACTTGTTTTGTTTAAGTGAATATTGCTTTATGCGCGTTGTGCACTTTATTTTGTGGGTATTATATTTATAAGTCTGAGCCATCACGCTTGTTCAGGTAAAGTTGGCTCAAGTCGTTTTACGTCGCCTTGAAGTTTTCACCTTATATATTAAATGTTAGATGGATTTACTATTGACCACCAACTCGCCTAATATTAAGCAACGGTGTGGCCGAAGATGGAGCAGATCGTCGATTTAGAAGATACCTATTCACTCTAGCCTTGAAGATTTCAAGATTGTAGCTCTCAGGAAACAGAGATGGCCGCAATGAATTCCATTCCTGTGCAGTACGCATCAAGAAACTGGACTGATATCGCTTTGTAAGGATTTTTGGCACTTTTGCTGTGTGGCACACACATTTTTAGGCTTCCATACTAAAGCTTCTATATCATAAACGATAATAGATACAAGTCTCAAAATTGGCAAAATTGTAGGGTTTACTTTGATGTAATTCAAAAAATACTTTAAACTGTTCAAGTGCGAGACAAACTTGCGCACTTAAATAATTTTGAAAAAATATTGTTCGAGAACTACGTGATAAAACCTCCTTATAAAAAAAAAAAAGAAACTAAAAATAAGGGGATCGACGCAAATGGCCAAGAACGCAAGAGGCCAATAGACGCATTTAACCAGATACGCAAATGACCAGATACGTACATGGCCAGATATGCAATTGACCAAAACTTGTGTACGTAATTGACCATACATTGAAATACGCAATTGACCAAAACTTAAATACGGCTATCAAACTTGACAGGCTGAGAACACAAGACAAATGTCATTCCAAAATTAAAGACTCCTAAACCACTAGTCACAAACTGTCTATATAGTTTTTGAGATAATACGAACCTGTCAATTTTGACATTTGCTATCCAAAATTAAGATCTCGATGAGACCTATCACTTTTGTAAGGTAACCACTAGTCTAGGATCTATAGTTTAGCGAGATATGAGCCTTGTCATCTTGTCAGCGAGTTTATTTTCTATAAGTGCCCACTTAAGTAACAAAACGAGCTAGAAAAGAGGAAAGAAGATATGATGAGATGATAACGGGTTGAGCCACGATTATTCCTGTTGTCCCCAGTTCCATGTCCCCCACTGGGGGACAACGGGAACAATGTAAATTGCGTTGTTAATCTAAGTTGTGCTGATGTCCTCCACTGGAGAACAACGCCACAACTTTTTACATTGTTCCCGTTGTCCACCACTGGCGCACAGTAATACATTTTCAAAAAGTTTTCCTTCAGAGACACTAAGGTCTAGTGAGCCAAAAGGTCCATTGGTCAAAAATGACAAGACTCAAAATGTCTAGTCTGAAAATCAGTTGTAAATCAAAGCCGCGCATAAGTCTTAAAGTTGCATAATTTTTGACACTTGTCAAAGTGACAGCTGTCATCCGAAAATAAGATCACGATGAGATCTGCACTTCACTTTTTTTCTCTTTCTTCACTTTCGTGAAAAAACCACTAGTCTAGGATCAATATAGAGATATGAGCCTGTCAAGTTTGACAGCTGTCACTTTGACAAGTGTCAAAAAATTATGCAACTTTAAGACTTATGCTCGGCTTTGATTTACAACTGGATTTCAGACTAAATATTTTGGGTCTTGTCATTTTTGCCGATTCACTGTGCGCCAGTGGTGGACAATGGGAACAATGTAAAAAGTGATGGCGTTGTCCCCAGTGGGGGCCATCAGCACAACTTTTTACATTGTTCCCGTTGTGTTCAGTGGGGGACACGGAACTGGGGGACAACGGGAATAATCGGTCGAGCTGACCCCTCATGTGAGCGGTGGGTTGTACGTAAATATTTTTCAAATAAGCATAAGGCCAAATGGTTTTTTGCGTTTTTTGGCCTCCCGCTGATGTGGCCATTCGCGTAAATATTTTTAAATAAGCAAAAGGCCAAATGGTCTTTTGCGTTCTTGGCCATTTGCGTCGATCCCGAAATAAGTAGTGTACTTTTCGGTGACAGTTGGTGCCATGTGACATTACAAACTAAAAATAGAGTAAACGGTAGTACGGTTAAAATAACTTTGGATAAAGAAAAAAGGTATGTTACACTTATTTATTTGAACTAGATATTGTGTGTGAACGCCTTTCAGATTACAGGCTAAATAAAATAAAAAGAAAATATATAAAGTTACAAAATATAAAGAATATTTTGTTGAGTAATTAACCCTGGTGTCAGTGTTCATGTTCTTGGGTTCTTGGAGTACGGAAGCCTCGGTGTGCGAGTGAAACTCGTACTCTCCGAGTTTATTTTGTCCACTTATAATTTATCTTGGCAATAAGTTTTGAAATTCGTGATTAGATATAAGGTTCTATCTTTAGTATAACTAAGATGTTTTGATCCAAGCATATTTCCTTCGATTACTGTTACAATGTACAGTATAATCGAAAAAGTATTTTACATAAAAAATCTCGTCGATTTTACTCATTAATTAGTGCAGATAGTAAAATGAAAGTATCAGTAACAGTTACTTTGTAACTCAAGCGAGAAACAATAATAAACTTACTTTTATAGTAGTTATTGTTCGAACCTTTATTTATAAATAATAAAGGCTTGAGATGAAATGGTCCTCTTGCCGACAACCTGTTACGATGAATCGTAAAAGTGAGGTTGTGTAATTTGAACGGTAGGAACAAACTTTTTAACTGTCTGTAAAATGTTATTTTAGGTAAAATCTGTAGTATCTAAAACAACACACATATATTTGTTTGAATTAATAATAAATAAACAGGGTTATGGTTTTTGAGTGTAGATATGTGTTTGTGTAAGGTATGTGCATATGTATCTATATTACCTCCTATAACCTAAACGGCTTGACCGATTTTGATGTGTGAGATGTCGTTAGATTCGTCTTTATACCCTGAGTGTTATAAGCTAAAATGTTTGTAACTTGTAATAATAATAAAATTCTTGAAAATAAAAATAAAACGGTTTTTCCTAATATCCAACTTTTTCGCAACAAATAGTTGCTCTAAAATAGCTCACTCTTCTGCAGTTGGGTATTATGTTTTATATTGACATTAATACTTGTCATTCGGTAACATTTGAACAGAATGTATTTTTCACTTGATTACCTCAAAAGGAGAGCTTTTTGCATCCTTTTGTTCCACCGCCAGTTACCTACGTTGCATGATCGTGCGCTTGTTTAGAAGAAAACGATATCGCTGAGTACGGATTTCACTTAGTGTTTTGATTTTACAATATGACATTGAATATTTTTGATTTCACCCTACCGCATACCGTGACCTACTTATTTTATATATTTTTTTTAAATTCTGTTGGTTTCTTTACTTTTTCCAAAACATCACAAGGTTGTCTGGAAGAGATCGCTTTTAGCGATAAGACCGCCTTTTGTGCCATTTTCTTATGTGTTTATTGTCTTATTACTTTATTTGGTGTCAATAAAGTGATTGATTAATAATAAAAAAATAAAAATAACAATTGCAAAGTAGGTATGTATGTGGTCTCGAGTTCTACTGTTAGTAGAATTACTAGTAAGTTATGAGCATGATTAGATCACGTTTTCCAGTACCTCTATGTAAAGCTTAAAGTTCTGTCGCCTATGTACGTTGATATCTCTTTATGTCACATAAGAGCATTGAGTTCTCAGCTAAAGTTTCATTAAACCCTCCAACTTTGTAATTAATTTCAAACCGAATGAGAACCTATTGGATTTTCGGCATAAGTCGTAATCAAATTAAACTTCTTCATTCAATTATAATTTTACATGCTGTACATAGATTACGTACATATTAATTATCTAAGATATTGTTTGAATTATGTTCGAACGTGTTCGATTATTAAAAAAATAAGTAAAAAAAATATAAATATTTAGTTATCTAAATAATTATAATTGTTTACTTATTTTTTATATAAGCCAAAAAATAATTAGGTAGATTCTAGGTATATAAAGACAGAAAATTTTATGATAGGTAATTGTACTTTTAACATGAAATGTAATCAATTAATTACAACAGTGTGTAAGTCTAAGATTATAAATTTATAAAATTTAAAAAATATATGATATAAAATGCCACAATTTCAGACAAGTTATATAATTATAAACACAATATTATACAAAGTTTCTCCACTATTAACTTCACCAAAATGATTTTAATTAAAATACAACGGTCAGTCTTCGGATAGGTGACCGTGAGTGGCATTTCTTTCTGAGCGCTACCGTGTGTCGGATGACACGTTAAATTGTAGGTCCCGGTTGTTTGTTCTTAAAAACAGCAATCGTCAAGCCAGGTCAGAGGCCTTTCGGCGGCTTAATAACTCTGACACTAGTCAGTTGGCTGGCCACTCAGTCTATCCGAACTTACTTACTTTAATTAAAATACTTCAGCGCCAAAAACTAACAAACTCAATTTCATCATAGCATAAACCACTGTCAAACGCAGCACGTCGTTAAGCCAAGGGTGCGCGATTGGTAGCTATTCGAGCCGTTTAGCCGAGGCACGACCGAACTCCTCCCAGCGCCATTGTTAAACAGCTCTGACCATAAGGACTTAGCAGTTGCTAAGTCATCTAGTTAACGACGTCGCTACAAGCCCCACAAAAACGGTAAAATTAATTCCAGCAAAATCACCACCGCACCGGGTCGCATTATCTTACAACTATCGCACAAAGGGCAAAAAAGCAGAAAATTTATTCCGCGCACGAATCCGTTCAGGAAGCTCCACAAAGAGGCTTGATACTCACCTCAAAAAGGCATTAAAATATCCACAGAATGCCGGAGCCCTTTTGATCAACGGTGTCGGGTTTAAAGCTATTCCACACGCGTTTGTGTAATCATCGCGAAGGAAATCTGTACCGTCAGCGATTCGGAGCCGTCGTAATCCCACGCATATCATCGAAAAACTTTCCCCTTACGACACGGGTAAATATTGGAAAAGTTATCCTTTGTCGGAAAGTATTGAGTGCCTGAACGTATTACCGAATACTAAACAACTACGACTCGTCGAGCCCGTAACGTAACAATAATCGTAAGAAAACACGACAGTATTAATTTAATATGATAAGAAAAACGAGGAATGACATTATGAGGAGGGCCGTGTAATTGGGCCGTTACAGGGGCGTAATGCCTTCATGAAGTACACTCTTTATTTCGTATAAAACACACCGGCTGTGTCCTCTAATAATTTTGCGCAGTCGGCAAGCGTCGGGGTAAAAATTGTTCGTGAAATTTGTCTAATCGCCGTCAGCGGTCGTAAAGAAGTTAATAGGTCGTAATAATTTTACATCTCGATGTAATGTTGTCGATAAATCGGAAAGGAACTAGGGGTTTCGATAAAAAAATGATCGGTCGCTTGCCGTTGGACGGCCGGCTATCGACAGAGGGCGGTAGTAAAAATTTTACGCTCTGGGCTCGGCTAAAGCGTTTGTGCAATCAGAGCGGATTGTGCGCGGATTCTAAGCTTAGCTGCGTTAGGGAAGAGACTCACCAGGCGAGATACAAGGCCCCTTGAGTCATAACTGGGTCAATAATGGGACAAGTAGGCCACCAGCGCGACAAGATAGCGAATGTGTGGAATATTCTTTTCTGTTATCATGTATCACATCTTTTGGGAGTAAGCATCAGAGACCCAACCATTCATTATTCAGAACGTAGCGTTTGTCGTATCCGGAACCCTTGTTCCGAATATTGAAAACATATTATAAGTTGAATGGCTCATACCCTTGAAAGAGCAATCAGCATTCATGTGCATTGAATCCTTTATTTTATTATTTTTTCAGACGTAATTAGAATAAATTAAAATTTATTAAGAAATTTTCTGTGCACTTGAGTTCAAATAGCATATTACATTATCTTGTACAAAATTTTATTTTTAAGCAATTGCTTTCAACTAGTACACCTCGCTAGCACACCAATAAGTAATATTAAAATAATTCAATGTATGCTATAAGTATATAAAACGGAAAGATCTCGTATGTCAACTTACGCACACAGATAAATTGAAAATGCGTTCATATTCTTTATTATTCAATAATTGATATTAATAATTGACCGCCAACTCGACCGTTTTTAAGCAACATATTGGTCAACGATAGAGCGCGTTGACCTATAAGGAACCGCTTCACACGCGATTTTCTTAAATCGTGACTATAAACTCTTGTTTATAGTTCGATGATCGTCCTCCGCTCGTGCGTACAAACATTTTTGAATACATAAAATGATTTACCATAAAAAATCATCGTTTAGGAAAGTAGACAACAACATCACAAATTTTTGACAAAAATTTCAGCAGTTTGATCCCAGTAAATTTTCTTACATAAAAATACTTTTTTAGAAATTATTTACGTAAAAATTATTTTATGTATGAAAATTAACTTGGATCAAAATGTGTGATATGTTGTTTTCTAGTTTCTTCTAGTTTTGTTACAAGTTCATGCAGTTATTTTATATCATCAAAAATGTTCGTATACGCGAGCAAGACGAATGGTCGAACTACAGCCTCTTAAAGACGGCTTGATTATTTTTATCCCGAATTTACTTTACAATTTCATTCATAACTAATGTTGTTGTCTACTTTCCTAAACGACAATTTTTTTATAATCAGTCATTTTATGTATTCAAAAATGTTGGTATGCACGAGCGGAGGACGATCATCGAACTATATACTCTTAAATCGTGTGTGAAGCGGTTCCTTATAGGTTAACTCGCTTGCGTTGAACTTTTGTGTGATTCGACCCTAATCGCCTGCTGCCATAGGAACGAGGAAACTTTGTGCCCGGATGAGCCGTGTTACTGTTTTTTTAAAAAGGTTCCACAGATTTAAATTTTCGATGTGGTTCCCTCTTCTCTTTTCATTCATTTAACAACAAAGAAAGGTTGATTTTAAGAATGTTTGACTTTGAATTGCTGAATGCTACTTCAGTAAAAAGGTATTTTTTTACAAAAAAAGTTTCCGGCAGCTTAGTCGGGAGACCGTCTGACTTGCGATCTAATCTGATTGTAGAACTTTTTTGTAGTTTTGATAATTTAAAAATTGCAGCTATAGATATAGTTTTAGATAAAGAATTTGAAGATCTTTGTATTCTTACCCTAAAGCTTAAATTATTTTTTTGTAAGCATTTTGTCCAAACTCAATTTGTCTAAATTGCTGTTTGTCTGCTTTTCAATAGCGATACTATGATCAGATTCAAAATCCGTACTCAGCGATATCAGTCCACGCTCTGGATGCGTACTGCACCGGAATAGAATTCTTTGTCGCCATCTATGTTTTCTGAGAACTACAATCCTGGAATTTCCGAGGCTAGTATGAATAGATATCTTTTAGATCGACGAGGTATATCCTCGGCCATACCGTCGCTTAACATCAGCCGAGTTTGTGATCAATCGTAGATCTATCTTGCATTTGAAAAACAGCACAAAATTTGGAGCCTGCTACTTTCTTAGAGAAAAAAGGCAGCTTGCTGAAGTTTGTCTCTCTCGAACAAAGCGAAATGACCTAACTTCATGTATGACAACTAATTATTGTTTTCTGTTCTTCTGTAGTTATGAGTAAGTTTAATAGACACGAATTTAAAATTCACTCTTTCATACATAATTAAGGTTAAAACGGAATAAAACATTCTTGCTATAGGCATAACATTAGTGAAAAAATCTATTCTCTATTGATTCCATAGAAATTCGCTGACCTCCTTACTAAATGTATCAAATAAGTATTCTTTTGCGATTTTATAACCCCCGACTCAAAACAAGTACTGTTTATAAGTGTCCACGTATGTATCTGTATAATTATGTATCTATGTATCTGTCTGTAGCATCGTAGCTCTCAAACGGATGGTCCGATTTCAATCTTTAGGTAATCTTGTTTTTTAAAGAGGATTTTATCGAGAGTGTTCCTAGTTATGTTTAATTAAAATAGGTTCAACCGTTTTTGTCTTGTCCGAAGTTTTTGAGACTGAGTAGTCACTGTAATAACGAGTATTCTACTTGCAGATAAACAACAGCTAAAATACCCACCGCATTATAACCATATTGTAGACATTGTGCTTGTCACTTGAGTATTAGTTAGCAATACTTATGCGCAAATCGCCGCAAAAGTACAAAACTATGTTTAATCTATCTTTCTGCTAAATGATCTATGTCTGGAATTATTTATAGCCCAATCAGGATACGTTCAAGGTTCCCATTATTTCTGCTTCGTACGAGATATGAGGTCAGCACTACCTATATACCGCAAGATCATTACACCCACAAGCCGATAGGTACCCATAGGTATCAACCGCCGCCGCATAATACAACTATCTCTAACTCTTCATATAACTATCCACTAATAGCCGTTCCAGTCCGCTTGCCTTTCCACTAAACGGATAGATATAATCCCTTCCGCTAGAATAATTTAGGAAATAGGATATCCACTTTAATTTCAACAGTCGTTTAGGTAAATTGACTTTGGAAAACGTCCATTTCCGCTTTAGAATGTTTCCTTTATTGTCTTCTGTTTTGGGACCTTCAGCTGTTTCAAGAATAAACCAAAAATAAATTCTCCAAATTTTATCAACCTTGGCATTTTCGGAACTCATTTTGCTTACTGTAGGGGAGAATTACTTCACCCCTCGCGACAATAACCCGCGACTTGGACAATTTTTTTTAGACTTTTGCGTGCCTTCAACGAGACTTCCATTTATAGATGTTTGCTGTTACAAAAAAAAAAACTAAACAACAACGTAACAAATGCTATTTCGACTGCGTGATGCGTATATTTATCGACATGTGATGTCGATGCGTTTAATACGAGAAAACTGTTCTGCCTCTAAACATATTTACTATATCGGACTTTATAATGATGAATCTAGAATGACTTTTGTTTTTTTTTCTTCAATTGTGTTTTTATAGGATCAATTGCTGCTCTGTTTATTGATTATTACAATCTTGGAATTTTCAATGTAACAGTTTTATAAAGTAGTAAATAGTGATAGACGAACACATAAAACAAAAAAAAACGATAGGTCGGTCTACTCAGTGTACCTACCTAGCCAAAGACTCTAGAGATAAGTAAGATTTATTAGGCACCTCACACTTTGAAATCGGTAAATCAGTTTAGTGTAAAGTAGATACTGTAGAGAGAGTACCTACTTATATACAACTAAATACATCGGTATATAGTTGTATACATATAAACAATATCACTTCAAGACTAAATTTCATACCACCAAAAACATTTCATGTAAAATTGGTTGCCATGTCTCGCATTGTCCTGCCACTTTCACTGACAAAAAGAAATCAGATGAGATCTGACTGAATTTGAAAAGCCAAGCTGCTAACTCTACAAAGTCTAACGCTACAATACTTACCTCTGTAAGCCTTCGATCTTGATCAAAAAGCATGGCTTGTGCAAGTGTAGGACAGACAGACAGACATCGTAAACTCACGGTCTGTCTGTCTGTCCTACACTGTTTTCAAGCAAGCTATTTTTTGCTGCTTTTACGGTCAAGCGTGGCCTTAAACGGCTGTGTCTTTTGAACGGTAATAGATATGGTGTTGAAGATGGTGATTAAAAGTAGCCTAATTTTGTAAGCTAGCAACGAAGTGTCATCTGACGGCACGTCACAGTTTGCATTTTGAAGCGTGAGCATTTGTAGAAATATAGTAGAAATAGAAACTTTTGCCACTTGTCTAAGCCTGCTGTACTAATCATTTTATAATTCGTTTCGTTTCGTTTTCGTTTGATCATGAAAAGGTTACAAACAGACAGGGTTACGCTTTTGTTTTTATAATATTAGACACATATTGAAATTTGTATTCAAAATCTGCCTAATAAACATAAATGTAATGTAAACTGTAGACTAAACGTTTGCATTCACATCTATCTCATAATTTTATTTTTATTGCCAAGTGTAGAAATTCAGCATTTTTAACCGACTTCCAAAAAGTAGGAGGTTCTCAATTCGACTGTATGTTTTTTGTGTATGTTTCTTTGGCGATTACTTCGCCAATTATGAATTGTTTTTGATGATTCTTTTTTTCATAGTTCAGATGTAATCCCATGTTTTAAAACTACAATTAAGTATATATAAATTTACACTTTTAATTTTTGAAATTCAAAACTATAACGAAATTTGAAAAAATCAAACCAGACAGACAGACATTATTTTAATCAGATTAAAAAACCGTCTAAATCGGTTAAGGTTTAAGAGTAGATAACAGTTTTCTCCTATTTATCGCGCGACAACAGTTCTCGTTAGCTAGAAATTTATATGTGACATTATATGTATAATTCAATGTATTTGGAAAAATGTCACAAGCTATCTCATCTCATCTCACTTGCATAAAATAAATGAGCTTAGGCTGCGTACACACCACATTCAGGAGCAATATCTGAATAACAGCATACTTCCGGTGTAGTAATGTTCATGTAAGCGCACCTTTACCTCAGACCCAACGGTTATTCAGCCAGAAACCATTGCCCTACTTACGCATTTCGCGATTACTTTTTATTGAACTACCTACAACGTTACTTGATGGCAAATGATAATAATGTTGTTTGGATACTTGGCTGCCTTACCAGGTTTAGCGGCTTTACCGAAAAAGGTTACCTACTTATGTTAGCTTTGATCAACGTCTCAAATTCTCTGTCTTCTTTCCGCAACTATCATTAAGCGTCAGTGAGACGAAGACAAAATATGTGGCGCATTGCTCAAATTTGAGTAACGTTTTTCGGTAAGATCCTACATGTATAAATGTACAAATGTAATGTATGTACATTAATGGTTAGTATATATTATTATGTATAAATTTACTATTGAAATCACTTTTTTATTGAATATTACAAATATTTTTATTTTTATTTTATTTATTCACACGTGACGTATAACTTTGGAGTATGAAATGAATAAAAATTTGAATTATAAGATAAGTCTGAAAATATAAGCCCTTTTGGATATTGGACGCCCACGATACTGGTCTTCTTAGTCCAGGGTTCATGGTGTTTGTAATTTACGCAAATGGTTTGTTAAATAAAGAAATTTGTATTTGTATACGGGGCTACTCGGAAGGTGACTCGATTTTCAGCGTATCCTACATGTCGCTCTGAAGTCGCCGCCATACAATTTCGTTGTTGTTCGCACACGGTTTGAAGTGATAAAATGTATGAAATACATCACAGTCGCATGTGTGAGTCAAACTGGTCACATTTGAATAGTCCTGTGTGCGGAAGGTCTTATGGTATCATCATTTTATAGATTTTTAACAAGTATCTACATTAAAAACCAAAACAACATATCAGAATGTAAAACAACATAATTTAGAGATCTTACAAGTACCTACTTATTTGGAATGGGGATGAGTGTACGTTATTGATGATGTTGCAAAGTCACTTTAAAATTTATTTAGTAAAGGCATTATTTTATAATAATTCATGTAAAAAATATTTGTCCCAAAAACTATGACTACGAAAGTGACTTCTGTCACTTAAATGAATATGAACCTACTACATTTGGATTTGCAAACGAATCTAACGGTAACTCACTCTTCCTCTTGCATAACTTAAAAAAAAATGTAAGTAGTTATAAATGCATATATTAGTTCATAAAAGGCACGGACCCTGGAGTCTGTGGAGAATAAATTTATTAATAAAAAAAAATTAAAAAAAAACGGTAACTCACGGACCAATATTGGTCAAGCCATTTTATCTATGGAAGGATATCCACCACACATACGTACAATTACCAACATACATAATATATAATACATCCGCAAAATTTCACATTCCTTCTTGCGCAGGTGGGTAAAATATATAAAACGGGTAAGTATTCATTTTTATTCGTGCCAATTACACTGGTATCTAAAAAAAATTGATAAGCCTGTATTCCGGCGGAAAGATGTGGCGGATGAAGATAATGCGCTTTGTTGACACGCGTGGCCATTTGAACATAATGTTAAAATTTGTGGTTAGCATTTCGTAGGTCGTAGCCGACGCGATAGCTACAAACGGTAGTCATGGCGGCTCTCAAAAGTTCCCTTAGCTACCCTCTGCGTCAGGTGCTCTCTTCAACCGCATTGGCTGTGGCCATCGGAATGCTACATTAAAACAGATTGTTAACTGTATACCTACTATGTTTTACAAAATATTTTGTACTATGGAAAGTCTGTGATAGTAATTAATTACCGCCTCAAAAGGTATTATTGACAGTCTTAAGGAAAATATGCCCTTAATGTGCCAGCAATAGTTTTTCCAACACACCCTATAAAAGAAAACTAATGGCACATAAATCAGCTTTTACTATCGTGTTGCGTTCTTACCAAATATTATACGTAATCTTAATTCATCCGAAAATAAAATATCACCACACAGTTTGTAAGTAATCAAAAAAATAAATCTCAATGAATATACAATTATAGTTTATCGTTTCGAAACACGAACACATAAACTTCACGATTTATTTTTTTAAATGTTTTTGTTTTGCACTGGCTGGTTGTAGTTTTTTTTTTTTTAGTTTAGAGCGCGTTCGGAACTCGATTTGAAATTTTGGCGCGCAAAGCGCAGGCCCGTTCGGAGGTTAGAGGAGCGACGAGCGGACTGGGTTTCTGAAGCTATGGCGCCTACAGCGCATGTGCCTACAACCTTTTTATAATTTGATATCGCACATCACCGCCCCTGTGACATTCCGCGGTAAAACGTACTCGTAAATTATTCAATTTTATTTACTTATCCGTGCGTTGAGGGACATTATGACATCGAAGGATTTTATTGAGAGTTATTTCTTTGCAGGCTGAAAGTCATAACTTCGATCCGTACAATGTGGATATGTGGGTAATTTTTACGTCAACAAATGAATGTCTTGTTTTTCGGAAATATGGTCCACACCAGAAATTTGAGTGACATAATATTTATAATTTATTTTGTACCAATACACAACGATTTCTCGAAATGGATTATCGTTAAGAAAAAGATAAAACTAGCGCCATGAAATTCTTTTTGAAACGCTCAGTTTGGCGACAGTTCAATCTGGTCGGAATGACCGGAGAATTATGATCTAACCTGACAGACCAGCTAAAGACAAATTCTGTCTTTAGCTGCTTTAACTTTAAAAATTAAATATTTATTAGACAACGGGTTCTGTGGTAGAAATTAACTTTATGATCAGGCTTCGTAACTATAATTCAAATAATCCGCAAAACGATTATGTAGGTAGCTCAATAAATTTATACACGTGATGGATATTTCTCAAAAATATACATTGTAGACGATTGGCATTACCTTAAAATACGAACTTTTAACACACATTTCCCAACTAAATTTTACATTAAACTTCAATTTAAATTAACACTTCACAACTAACAACTGCGACTTCGCGGTACCGAAGTCGACTACCCTTTTTCAACCGTGGAAAAACACTGACTCCCGCTACTCGAGCGGGCCGTTCTATAAATCCGGTTTTCTTAGTGTTCCCAGTACAAAAGTCGTAGTTGCCCTATCGATTTAAGAATATTGCTAACATATTTTATACAATTTTCATCAGACTGTAATATGGCTGAGCAGATATTAACGACTGTCATCTTCTCTCTATAATAAGCCGATTAAGCGTGTAACTAATTTGTTTTTCATCCATCATTCTGGCATCAGTCACAAGCCAGATCCGTCTGCAGACTGATCTTACGCCAAACTGTACATTTAACCGTTGCCTATGAGTCACGCGTCCATGGCACAAAAATAATGACATAATCAAGTGAGCAAAGACTGAAAGACTGACTAAAAATGTGCAGTGCGAAAATATAATAGTCAAACAAACGAACGTACTTATAGATGTGATTTCGGTAGTTAATGAACCGTTACAAATATTTAGTGAAATAAACCACGAAATTATGGAAATTATCAATGAAAAAAATATGTTTAATCAAAATACGGCAACTTATTTAATGATTTTAAAAGCTTGTAATACAAAAATCACTAAGTCCAATCAGGATACACGTTTTGATGAGTGGACTCCCAGAAATCGCGATTAAGTGTATCAATTGGTCTTTGACTTACCTACTGCGGTCTGGTAATGGTAGCTGTATAGAACTTTCAATACAATACAAAAATACTTTATTGACACCATAGTATAATAACAATATGTACATGATTAGGGCGTAAGAAAGGTACAAAAGGCGGCCTTATCGCTAATAGCGATCTCTTTCAGACAACCTTTAGAAGATAAAAGAGAAATATTTATGTAAACGCAATTTTCAATCTGCATACATAATGTTTAAATAAATCTAAATAAAGTATGTATTTTGAATTCAATTTTTAAACTACATACATTATTATAATAATTATAAATTTACCTACATGTACTTATAAAATGCATTTCGTTTTACGAATGTAAAAGTAGGTTTTATCTCTTTTGGCGGCAAAATATTAAAAATCAAATAACCGCACTCTACACTTAAGGTTTACATACGATCTGCGCCGGCTCGACCGGACATACACTTTGTCGAGTCCCGAAATAGATGGAAATACACTATAGAACGAGGTACACTCTGTTCTTCTGTCATATATTGGTTAATATATAGGTAATTTGTGTTTACAATCTGATATAAGCTTTATTGCGTTGCACAAAGACTCGCTATTCATTGCGAAGTAAGTCTTCTGTACATAAACTATTAATATGTGCCAAGCCATCCTATTGCATCTAATTGTAGCATTACAATTATTTAAATGATTGTTGATACAGTACCTACCTACATTGCCCATCAATATTAAACAATCTCTAAAGTTGATCCAAATACTTTTTATATCAAGTTAAATGTAAATGTTCAATTCTTCATACAACAAAACAACTAAAGTTACAAAAACAAACGGAAACTTCAAAAAACTCAACTTTACTTAATTAATAAAAACCAACGATCTTAGGTGAGCCACTTCCAGATACGCAAGGTCACAACGCAATACAAGTTTTGCATGCCAGCCGCCTGTGCCGTATTAGTTGAGCAATTAGTTTTACTACCCTCACTTTAAAAATAAAACGTTTAACAATAATGAATTTAATGAAATTTAATCTCAAACAAGTGAAATTTTATATAAAAACTATGTGATAAAATGTGTGAAAACGACGTTAGTTTCCATAGTGAAATCAAATAAGTGACTGTAAATTATTTTTGAGAAAATAAAATTTCTTTAATATAAACAACAACAAAACTTGCATAATTTTACGTTACGCAAATAGACCTTTTTAACTATTTAACGGCTCTGGATTCTGAGTCCTTTGAGCCATAAAAAGGACGTTCCTAATTAAATGTTGCCTTATTCATAATTATGTACTTCTTTTTTTTTTTTTTTTAATGGCAAGCGCCTTTATTAACTACAACACAACAATATACAAACTTAACTAACTAAACTACTACACAAAAAGCACATCGATCACCCCAGACCGATAAAGGTCTAAAGATAATCCAAATGCTTATCCAAGTACTTCTGAACTGTACTAGTTATAAGACCAGCATGTACAACATGATGTGTGTATGTTGCAATGGAAACTACTAACTGTAATTGATATATTTGCATATAGAGAGCGTTATCATACACTTTCGTTCGCCACTTTCCGGGACCATCAATTGAAGGATCGCCAACTATTTCCTCGAAGCGGCAGACATCGTTCGCAGGTATTCGTAGTTCTCATCCGCGCTATACAAATCGAATACGTCGAGGCAATAACTCTAAAGAGTTCGAGCCTAGAAAAACTGTCTGCTGTAGATATTTTATTAGAGGCATTATCTAAATGTATTGAAGTAAGTGCGGGCGCAAAGAGATTGTCGCGCAGTAAGCCCACTACAAATAAAGGGGCAAAGCAGTACGATCGGTTTTGGCAAGGCGCCACATTGAGACCCCTTGTGCCATTCCCGGGGACTATTTCTCCGGACCCGGCATCGAGATACGAGATTGCAGAAGATAATCTGGATACAAGTTTTCTTTGCTTTATTTTTTGTACGTTGACTTTTATTTGCTGTTTTATTTTGCAACATATTATTTGGTGAATTATACAGCTAAATTATTTATAGTGGCTACCAATCTTTTTCTGTGCAAAAATGTGAATTAATATGCTTTAGGCTATAATATATTGTAGACTTCTGTATGTGATTACCATATTCGTTTTCTAGACTTTTTGATTTTGACTTCTTTGAATTAGAATAAATAAGGTTTTACCACAGAATAACATGACACTGCAGGCAGACCTGCAGTACACAGTACAGGCGCGGCCTACCAGGGTCACATTCTTTGCTGATATCTTTTTAATTTCGGGCATTAGAACTTCGTGATTCCAGGTAAGCTTCGTTCAGACCAGTGCAATGTGTGACGTCACCTCATACGCAAATTTCTGAACGTGACTCAGCTTAGCTTAGCTTACCAACCTTAAAAAATGCTATACCCAAGTTTCTTACTTCTCCCAACACTGTGACCTCAGTCTTACAAAACTAAAACCTCCCGACAGTTTTGACGTCGGATCATTTACGGGCCTGAGTATTTCGTGGGTCCAAAGCGAAGGGATTTTTTACGCCAGCACGGTAATGGAAAAAGGACAGTGCCTGGTTTTCTATCGCGACGGTTAGAAGTTTCGCCTTAGACATTCAATTTGCGGGATAGTTTTGAGTGAAGTAGGAAAGTGGGCCAAAATACGTAAGTGCCATTTCTGCCAACACGGGTATCGTATGCTTAACTAGATTATAAGGATGTTCTTAGTGAGGGTAAAGGGACACGTTATGAATAGGTGAATAGAACCAAAAAAAAACTTGTTCGCCGAGGCGCGAGTGCCCGACTTTTCGATGTCGTGAGAGGTCGCATTACTTCTTTTTGGAACAGTCAATTATGTCAATAGTATTTATGTCAATTTAAATTAAATTTACATATATACCAGTTTTTTTATCAATGTTAGCTTTTCGTTAAATGTTAATTAATTATTGTGATAATTCCGATAATATCTAAAATATTTGCATTATATCTGTTGTATCAGCTATCACCTTTGATAAAGATGTCATTAGCATATCACTCTCGAAAACTACCTTTTAGCTTGGCTTAGCATAAAAATAAATATATTGTACTTATATTTATATAAGAAAATCCAAAAATTCGTATAAAATAAAGGGTGTACCCAAAGTCGTTACTAATTTTATTTTAATAACACAATTTAGACCAAAGTAATTTTATACGGTATGATAAAATATCAAAGCAATTACCTAAATTGTCAACGTAGATAGAATCAAACAGTTTTTGACGTTGTTTTTAATAGCTATAAATAATTAACGTGCCTACGCTTGTGGAAAAAGTAATACATACCACCTGTATCATTAAAGTACCTATATGAAGGATTTAGGTTGTTTAATTTATTGACCGAGCGAGCGAAGCGAGCGAAGCGTCTCTGCATCAACTGGCCAATGTTGTAGCTTTATTGTCTAATACGTGTAAACTTCTTGAGCCATGCAAAGCTGACAGCCATAAACTTAGCTGAATCTGTGTTCAAGACAGCGTAGGCCAGCATGCTTACCCGCAATGGCGTCAAAGAGCTTATGTGCTTACTGCCTGCCTGGAATAGCTTATCTGCGCTTTACGACTTCCACTGATGCGATTGCATCAAAAACAGGTCAAGTAGTTGGGATAAAACGTGGTAGTTACAGCATTGTTTTCTTGAAATATTTAAGTGAAAAATAAAACTACAATATGTTAAATAGAAGAATAAGCTATAGATTTAAGAGGCTTTTCACATTTTTGAGGGAAAGTAATAAAATTTGATTTTTGGTTTTCTTATTTCACCGAGCTATTTATAGGAAATTTAACTTATTATTTAGATAAGTTTTTATATTTATTTCTTGTGCATAAAGTTTTGGAAAAAAAACGATATATCCCATCTTATTGCCACCGTTTGAAGATAGTGTTTTTTTTTTGATAAATTTAGAAAAGTGTAAATATTGCAAAATGTTGACTCAAAATTATTGGCGCAATATATAAATAATGTGCTAGCTGACAATTACGTACCATGTGAACAAGTCACTGGATGTGCCTTCAAGCCACGCGCGTTTCATCCTATACTGCAGAATCATTTAACATCATGCGAACTAAAAAAAATATACTTTACCTACAACAATTAAAAATCTCTAAAAGCTGAGCAAAATTTGAGGAAAAAATATAAATCCCCGAATTCGGAGAACTTTACGAATACTTGAAAATCATATCGCAAACGCTAATAGGCAAAGTTGAAAAGTTATAAATTTGGGCCTTCGTTCTCAGAATATTTATTAAACAGGAAAACCAAAGATACAAAAGCTAGCCATAAAAATGCGGCCAAATACAAATTTGACTTGCACAAAGAAGCTTCCGTACCGATCACAATTTATTGTACTACAGTACTTACCTACTCGTGCTGCTCTAACTTATTTGGAAATCAAAATATAGCTTTAACAAAATGTTTAATCAAGATAAACTTCGAACGTAAATGTAAACTTGCATTGTTGTTTTTTTTTTCATAACGTGAGCTTACCAAACAAGCCTTAAAATGTACGATTTTTGGATTTTTTGGTTTCACGTACCCATAGGTTTTTATATATCGTAATTAGTAGTTTCAAAATATAAGACTAGCCCTCTTCCCTAACATGTGGTTGAGGAGGGCGATGGCTGACACATGCGTCATACTCGTGATCGGGTGCTGCTTGCGGGTCACTAGTCTGCTCATGGTATACACACAATATAGTAATAAGTTAGGTAAGTTAAAAAGAAAAATCTTGTCTTCTCGTAACAATGTATTGTATATTAGCAATATTTTGTAAAATTGACAAAAGTCACGGACCCCGGTGTCTGTGGAGCTAAAAATTAATTTAATATATATATATATATATATATATATGTATATATATATATATATATATATATATATATATATATATATATATATATATATATATATATATATATATATATATATATATATATATATATATATATATATATATATAAATCTGCCAACCCGCACTTGGCCAGCGTGGCAGACTATGGCCTAACCCTTCTCACAATGAGAAGATGGCCCGTTCCCAGCAGTGGGACAGTTTGTACAAACAGGGCTGATAAAAAAAAGACTAAATTGTCATATTTTTTATTATACCGACTTAGAAGATATTATTTTTTTACAGTTCTAAGGAACTTCCGATAAAAAAAATGTTATAATTTCACTTTGATACCTAAAAGACTGAGAAATCAAATTGTTTGTAAGAAAATGGTAAAAAAAGACAGCCAGATAGACAACGAAGTGATGCGATAACTTTTTCCTTTTCAACCGACTTCAAAAAAGGAGGAGGTTCTCAATTCGAGCATTAAAAAAATGTTTGTTACCTCATAACTTTCGACTGGATGAACCGATTTGGATGATTTTTTTTATTTATTCGAAAGCTGGTGCTTCCCGTGTGGTCCCATTTCAATTTGGTTCAGTTCTCATAATGGTAACCATGAGAAGTCGGTTGCTTAAATTTTTTAAACTATAATTATTATTTTGAGGTACGATATATTAGTAACGTTTCTTCCAAATTCACTACACTAATTTCTAATTAGACCTATTAATTAGTCTAGTACTTAGTCTAAATAGATCTAGTAACTAAAAACTTAATTATAGCAATCAAGTCCAAAGATTCTCAAAAAAACATTCTTTTTTTAATTCACTGGACGAAGACATCAATATATTTATACCAATACATCAACTATAACGTGAAATGTTTAAAATTTATTGGTATCTGGCTCTATATACCATACCCTAAGAATTCTGCTCAGTATTGGGTTAGAGTGCTAAGTAGAATTTTCATAGGCAGTTTTGCGTTTGCGATATTGACTGGAGGTCAAACTGTATACTTGGTGCTTTTGATTCTGTCGGGTTTTAATA
Source organism: Lycia hirtaria (assembly GCA_947563715.1). Classification (NCBI taxonomy): domain Eukaryota; kingdom Metazoa; phylum Arthropoda; class Insecta; order Lepidoptera; family Geometridae; genus Lycia; species Lycia hirtaria. Next base: position 39,099,164 of record OX387377.1, on the reverse strand, counting down.
TATTGGACGTTACTGGAATGTAAGTAAGGGTTTAATAAAACTATTGCACTTTAAGAAGAATTTAATGAGATTTGCGGGCGAGGTCACGAGAATTAGCTATATGTACGAGTCAAATATATTTCGATCGTGAAATAAATGGGTCAATATTTACACCAAGATTGATTTTGGTTCCGTGGTAAACAAGGAACCCTTATTATGGTTTCGCCATGTTCGTTTGTCTTTCTGTCCGCGGCTTTGCTCAAATACTATTAGTACCAGAAAGCGTACATTTGGCATAAAAATTAATCACACTGAAAAACTGCAAAATAAAATCTTGAAAAGAAATTCGGGTAGGTAAAGTGGGGATAACTTATTTTTTTTCGTTGGATAGGTAGTAAAAAAATTAGAGATGGGCAACCATTTTTAAATTTAGGGATCCGTTTTCTGAATATTAAGTTGTGGTTGACTTTAGAGATGTAAAAAAATCATGCTAGTAGCATATGTGATGAAATTAAAAGAAAAGCTCTCACGTAAACCATCTTCTTCTTCTTTACGTTTCACTCCTATCAGAGGTTGGACAACATTAGGGCAATTTTCACTTTCGAGGCTGCTGCTCTAAAAAGTGAGATGGTGCTGCAACTGAACCAGTCCTGTAGGTTTTTTAGCCAAGAATGCCGCCTCCTGCCAGCACTTCTCTTTCCGGCAATCTTAAACCATAAACGTAAACCATAACCGAAACAATCTGATATCCGAACTATCTATATCCGTACCTACTCTAGTCCTACCTATAAAAAAGTTTCGTATAATTTCGAATCTAAAAGACTAGTCCATTTATTAAATACACACCAATACCCTTATTTACAATCGATTCGGAATTAGGTCGGAAGATAAGTATATCTTAATCTCTGTCATTTCTATACAGTATGACAGTGATGGAGATATAATTTCCGATCTAAGCTTGGCTGGTTTTTTATATTTTTTATTATTCCACAAATATAAATTTAGAAAACTCAAAAAAAAAACGACAAAAACGTCTGAACCAATTTTGATGAAACAAAAAAGGATTTCATCGAGAGTGTTCTTAGCTAATGAACACTCTCGATGAAATCCTTTTTTTAACAAAAAAAAACTAGATCAAACAAACTAGAGATAGACACACAGATACACCGATACACATGTCAAACTTAAAACACCCCTCTTTTTGAGTCGGCGGTTAAAAATATGATCACCGCTATTCTTCTGGCGAAAAAATAACACAAGGAGAAGGCTTAGAATATTCTATTGGCGTCGAATAATCTAATTAGGTCAAGGCTAAACTAAGCACATAACAAGAATCGCCTTATTATTTGGGAAAACTTTTTGTATGCTTAGGACTTACACAACAACTTTTCCCGAATACCTACTTATAAAAACGTATGTAAGTATTGTTTTTTTATACTCGTTTCAGATATTGTAATCTAAATAAATAAACAAAACTGTCATGACGAGGTTGTTTTAATTTAATATTGTAATCAAGCGCCTAGTAAGGCAACCTCTAGATATAGTTGTTTTTAGCAAAGTAAGTTAATAAATACATTTTCATTTTCATAAATAAACCACCCAACTTTGCGTGTAGATGAGGTACTCTAAAAAAATTGGTTGTCTGTAAAGTCGGTTTACAGGCGATAGTTTAACGTGACAACGTCACAGCAAAACATTGATGAAATGATGATGATGTAACAGGACAATGAGCGTAACGGCACAATGAGTCATCCTTTTTCGTGCATGCAGCCGGCGTTCATCGATTTATTAGACGTTTTCACGTCAAAAATATTGTAATATTTTATTCTACAACTTTGTTGGCATGATAAATATATTATTATATACCGATACTACATTACAACTTTCTAAGTCTTTGAGCTAAGCCAGAGACAGACGGACGGTTTTGAGCTAAGCCAGGGACAGACGGACGGACGGACATGGTGAAACTATAAGGGTTCATATTTGACTACGGAACTCTAAAAATACATTAAATCATTTCATATTACATAACGTAACAAACGTAACGTAAACGTAACGTTTTATTATTAACGTAACATACGAGATAAGACAATAGCGGCATTTACTCCAACAGACCAGACGCACGCTGTAGTTTAGGTCTAAAGCTACAAGTACAAATAATATGACCTGCCGGTTCGACCGGACATTTGAGTAAATTTTCGCACGCCAGAAGAGATAAGGGCTACATGGTAGAACGAGATGCACTCTGTATGACTCTGTAAGTTAATATGAGTATTATTAGTGAGGGTCTTGTAAGAACATTACTCAAATTTGATCAATGCTCAACATGTTTTGTCAAATTCTCGCTGACACGTAATGACACATGCGGAAATGAGACAGAGAATTTGAGACGTTGATCAAAGTTGAATAACGTTTTTCGGTAAGGCCGTAACTTGATCAAGCTGCGCTTACACTATTGCGTCGTAACAAAAGTCGAACAAATTTAACATAATATTTTTGCGTAGTGCGTCTTCAAAATACAAATTATTAAGTATTAAGTAAGTATACATATTATTAAGTATCAATGTCTCAAAATAATCTTCTTTTTTTATACAAGATAGATCTACGATTGACCACCAACTCGCCTGAAGTTAAGCGACGATGTGGCCGAGGATGGAGCTCGTCGATCTAGAAGATCTATTCCCTCTAGCCTTAACCTTAGTTTTTGTTCTCATTTCAGTCTACACCGTAGTTATGCCTGCTCTGGGAAAGTTCAAAAGCCTACCTTTGATAATGGATTTGATATTATTCGACGTTAATGATCCAAAATATTTCATTTATGTCTGTGCTTATCAGGTGAGCTATAATTTACGAAAGATAAGATCTTAATGTTAATTCTGAGCAATATTTTTAAAATATCTTGATTGGAAAATTGGAAAAGTGTAAGGTTCAATGATTTTTACTATTTTGCCGACTGTAGCTAAGATACTAAAACCAGGCACCACTTGCCTTTAAAATATCTGTTGTTTTATCTACACTTTGATAATAATTGACCGAGCGAGCGAAGCATCTCTGCATCAACTGGCCAAATTTTCTTTCCAAATTGTCTGTCAGTTTATTTGTGAGTTTGTTTGTATGTTCGTACTCGCGTACAGGGTGTAATTTGATGAAACTTGGCGTATAGGTTCTATGGATTATTTATTTATTTTCGTCATCGGCAATTTTTGATAGAAGGGGTAGTTCCCATAAAAAGGGGGGAAGTTTATTGCGGCGCTAATTACAAACCGATTTTAATGATATTTGGTAGGTAGATAAAATACTTAGGTATTTGGTAGGCAGATAATTTATAAAATATTAGAGCCTATGTTTGAAGATTAGACCAGACTTATAACAGCTGATAACTGATAGTCTCTGAATAAAATGACTGGGACAACGGACAGACAGAAATACAATTTATATGGGACCACCTAAGAGGCTACCAAACAAAAAATACTTATCAATAACAATTTATAACCGGTGGTAATCCACCAGCTCTGAACAAACATACAAAAAAAACGTACAGTCGATTTGAGAACCACCCTTTTTGAAGTCGGTTAAAAATACTAATAAATCATCTCAGTGTTTTAGCTATATTTAAGTTATACGTAGGGTATTATAGCCCAAAGCAGTATTTAATATGGTTACACCGAATGAAAATATCGCCGGAATAAATCTCAATAATAATAAATTAAACCATAACTCACCGTTGGCGGCGACGTAAAATTTCCATAACTTGAACGAATCCCAAAAATTTCGTACCCGCAAAAGTAAACACAACAAAAGTCTGCGATTCAGCAAAAAATATCCGCAACATCTAAAAACCAGTGTACCCGACGATTTATTTATTTTCCAGCAAGCCAATTGGACGTTTTGATTCACAACTTCGAAAATATGAAAGAGCTCGTTAAGTCTACCAGGCTTGAAGAGAATTGTGACGAAAACGAAGCTTGCCGTCTTACTTTCCATAGGCTGATGCTTCATAATTCTTCTATTATAAGGTAGCAATGATTCAATTACTATGCAAATCGACTTCCCAAATTATTTCCAACTGTAAAGTAATAAACAAAACAAAGATTTACTCTCGTAATTCTCTACGCTTTGATTGACCGGTTTAAAAGTTTTAAATGGAGCGAGTTTAAATTATATTTTGGAAGTTTCAGATTTATAAATAAGCTTCAAGATGCTTTTAGCGGGCAGCTATCGGCGTATTTGCTAATGAGTGCTACCGTTATTGGAACTACCGCTTTGCAGTTTATCTCTGTAAGTTTTATTATATATTTTAATTGAGTGATTGAAGCGTATGAGTGCCTTAAAATGGCATTATGAAACAGACGAGTGACACATCTTCTAGATCTACTTGCTCCATAATCTAATCGGCACAACATGATTTTAAGCGACTAAATTTAGTGTAACATCTTTTATGCACTTGTTGTATAAAATTCTCGTGTTGTATGGAAATAAATTATCTTTATCTTTATCTTTATCCATCCTCAACCACGTCGTCACAAGACTTTATAAAAAAATAATTTATAAGTCTAAATTACAAAAGGAATCTCATAGAAGCCCACTTAATCGTTAACGGTGCTACCGTACTTAGGAAACAACCTACACATAACATTTTCCGTATTCCGATCCTACTTATGGTTATTATTAGTACCTTTTAGGAAAGTAATCTACCTCGTATTCATTCGATACCCACGGAATGGAAATTAATTTTGAGAAAATATAAATATACTTACATTCTGAACATGCTATGGCTTTGTGCGTTTTGCTGTATGTTTTCGAATTTGTATCAATCATTGAATTTTATCCAATGACAGGTTGGTAACAAATTTATCAGATCTTAGAAAAATTATTAGTATTACATCATCATCATCTCAGTCACAAGAAGTCAAACTATGCTGAAGTTTCTCACGAAAACGTACACTCAACAATAGATCATGCGCAATGTATATATAAGTTGCACTACAAAAGTCGAGCTTATGCAGTCGGGTATTTTATTTTTCTTTTATTATAAATAGTTGTTAATTATGAGATTTAATATTTAATTATATAACTACCAGGCGTGAATCACCATTAACATTTTTATTTAATTCTCCTTCCATCAGAAGGTGAAAAGAAGTAATCCATTTTGTCAACAAGACCGCCTGTTATACCTTTCTTATTTATCCCTTTTCATACATATGTATATATGTTATATTTTTAAGAATACGTTCTATTCTTTTGGTGTCAACAATGTCTTTTTGTATTCATATTACGATGTAAAAGTTTCGTCAATGACGTGGATTCAAACAAAAATAGGCCCACACAAATTACGTTACAAAAGAGTGAGCCCAAGAGTGGGCGATACCTAAATATAAGGTACTGATACACATGCTCATTATTAGCACAAAAGCATGCCATTATTAAGCAATTGCTACTTAGTAGCATATGTGTCAAATTGCTAGAAATAAGCAAGCTCATTTCTGTATGTATTTATAAGCATACTTTTTTAATAGCAAATGTATCAGTACCTTAAATTATTTCCCTTTGCTTTTAAGGGTTCCGTACCTCAAAAGGAAAAAATGGAACCCTTATAGGATCACTTGTCCGTCACACAGTTGTCCGTCTGTCTGTCCGTCTGTCCGTCTGTCCGGGTGTCAAGACCTTTATCTCGGGAACGCGTGAAGGTATCGAGTTGAAATTAAAACCATATACGCAGATCCATAGTCTCATGCTGCAGAAAGAAAAACCAAATTTCTCAGTTTTCGTAAAAAAAAAATACAGCCAAATATGTCTTAAAAAACGCACATTTCGACACTCACAAAGGAATCAAAACCTATGGGGTACTTCCCGTTGACCTAGAACTATGAAATTTGGCAAGAAGCATTGTGTTATAGTACACATATAGGAAAAAATCCGAAAACTGTACATTTTTTATTTGATCACAAAAAATAGGGTCTTCAAGCAAGGAAGGAAGGTCCAAATTTTAAAGTGCTTTAACCGTATTATGTGGGGTATCATATGAAAGAGCTTCAGTAGCATAAGCTGAAACAGGTTTTTAAATATTTTTACGATGTATATTTTTCGGTTTATGAAGCAAAATATAAAAAAACATATGATTTCCCCATTTTATCTACTAGTTTGTACGGAACCCTCGGTGGGCGAGTCTGACTCGCACTTGGCCGTTTTTTTTTAAATTATATTCCTTTATTTTTCAGATTGAATCACCCGCAAACGGCTTCAGCTTTATTTATCCATACTTATAATGATGCTGTTCGTTGATTGCTATTTTGGAAATACAATTATAAGCAAGGTAGGCCGGGCTTCATAATGTGGTTTTAATATGCTGTAATAGGCTGTACTTAACTTTAGTAATGATTTTTAATTCACTTTGGTCCAAATAAATATTGTTTCATTAATATATTTAAACAATATATATATAAATAGAGTCTGTTTGGATAAGGAATAGTTCTATAATCAAATAAAATCTATTTATAATTTTTTGCATTAATCGTGGCAAAAAAATGGGCACTAACGTCTTGATTTAATAAGCAACGAAATAAGGACATGCAGTAGCGCCTCTGTACTATATTAGTTATCTATCCAAAAAGATGAAATATAGATAGTTTGAGTGGTGATTCAGTGTATCTACCGCTGTATATGAATTTTCAAAACACCATTTGACTCTTACTTTTTTGAGAAATCGTATCTATCCATTTATTTTGGTAAAAAAGAAACAAACTCACATTTTTTTTATTATTTAATATTTTATTACGAACTATAATAGGTATGATATATTAATACGGACTAAGTATCTAGTATTTTTTCAGTGTAAGTAGATATCGACGTGAGCGTTTTCTTGTCAATGGATGAATTTACAGAACAGAGTTTTATCATATTCATAGCGAAAACTCAACATCTTGTGGTGATAACTGCAGTAAAACTTGTTCCTGGCTCATTGGAAACATGCACTAACTACTAATGTAACTAATTTATTCATTCTAAATATGCTTCCAAACTATCGGCAAGGACAGAGATGAGTGGAAAGGACTGGAGGAGGCCTTCACCCGAGGAGGGGTCCATATCCAATAGCAAAACCAACTCGTAATAAACACTACCACATTTGAAATGGAAAGTAAGGATAAGGAAATAAAGGCTTTTTTATTTTTTTATTATTTTTATTTATAAATATTCCATAAAAAAAGTCTCTGCAAAATGTCTATTATTAGTATATTGAATTTTAATTTGACAATAAATAAAAGCTAATAGAAAAGTAATACGTAACAAACTACAACGTTCAAAAACTTTGTATCTCTAATTGAAATAAATCTTTATTTTATTACTAAGTTTTTAATTCTCAGTAATCTCATTAGTTCATGATATTTATTCTGGAATTTTCCAATATAAACTTATTGTTTAGTTAAATATTCGAAAAGTTTCCCTGGGCCATAGCAACGAGAATATCTTAAGAAAAGTATTTTAAAACAACAGTAACTTGCAACGCATCGTTTTTATTAATTTAACACGTTTAAACTTTGATAAAGTTAAATGTAATTTTATTTTTACACTTTATTTGTTTACTCAATCTGTAAGAACCTTTTTGGCCTTGTACTTGAGTGCGGTGGACAGAGGATATGAAAATCTTTGAGACGATATAAGGTCAAGTTATGATAAAGTTTATTGAAACGTTATGGAAACATGTTGTCGTTTTATTTTATTTTCCTAAACTTATATTATTTTGAATATTATTGCTAAACAATTGTGGTGTTTTATTCATTAAATGTTTGATTAAATGCGTGAGTGTGGGCACGTGAAATAAAGCGGCAAAACATGTCTTTTCGCTTTGTCGGCAAAACTCCATAAAAGCTTCCAGTAAAATCGCCACTACTTTACTGAAGCACGACTCGAATTCGAAAATGACTGTATACGTAAATTAGATTGTGAGTAGAACATTTATGACTTGTTTTATTCAAGAAATCTTAATACATGACACTGGCAAATGCTCTAAGCGGGTCCAAATTCATTAAGAAAATGATAAATAAACAGTTTTCAGTTACTTTGTTATGCCAGTTGTCAATGTCAGTAGGTACATACTTTAATTTCACAGAAAGCTGGATAAAACGATGGAAATACTATTTGTCTACATTCCACGCTAACCCTAATGAAGAAAAATTTAGATAAACAATATAACTATATTTATAGTGAGTCTGAGAACAAAGAAGTCAGAACAAACTAACAGTTTTACCTACTGCGCTGGATACCGTTAAATCTTCTCACGTCCCGACGACCTTCGCAGAGATACAACTTGCATTATTCATTAGCTGTTCTGTGAGACCTATCATTCGTCTGAGACCTAGGGAATTAAACCTAGACTATTGTATATTCTTTGCCGATTAACAGAAAGCCACTCATTTGAAATAAGTGAAGCTCTATTTTTTCTCTAATGCCAATTGTTTTGATTATTCATTTAGTATGGCATTTTTTATATTTACAATGAGGAATCAACTTTTTGTTCTTATATATCAATAAAACTTTTTTTAAATTCGAAAATAGGCTTGCGCTTGACCGCTAACTCGCCTAATATTAAGCGTCTGTTGCGGTCTATGGTGGAGCGCGTTTGCCTAGAAGGAACCTATTCACTCGCGATTTGAAGACACCCAGATTATATCCATCTGGAAAGACCCGTTTGGGAAGCGTATTCCACATCTTGGCGGTACGTATAATAAAAATGGAGCTAAAGCGTTTCGTTCGACTTTTTGGAATAGCCACCATAAAACGATCTCGCTTTTTCGTGCTTCTTGGCGGCCGATAGAAAAAAGGTCAGGGGGGAATAAGATCAAGCAAATCAGATGCAGAGTCACCGAAATGTATTCGATAAAATGCCGATAGGCTAGCAACTTTGCGATGTTCCAGAGTTTGGAGCTTAGCCCGCACAAGCGAATCATTACCAATAACGGCCTTACCGAAAAACGTTATTTAACTTTAACCGTCGTCTTAAATTCTCTGTCTTCTTTCCGCAAGTGTCATTACGTGTCAGCGAAAAGGTGACAAAATATGTAAGCAATGCTTAAAGTTAAGTACCGTTTTTCGGTAAGGCCGTGAGTCTCTTAGCTCGTTACATTTATTACTCATCCCCATTTTGTCTCATTTCATAACAAATTACTACAAAAAAGCAAATCGATACCCTGCATGGGGTATAGGTACCTATAAATATCACTCAACATCAAGAGAGTTAAGGCCTATCCGCACACAACAGTGCCGACACGTGACCGACAGTTCCGTACCGTACGGTTCCGTGACGTGCTATTCACACATGTCAGTACCGACATTGACGCGTGCAGTGATTTTTACCTATCGCACGGACCAACTCAATCAACTTTTCGTCGTCCATCTTAGAATACTGCGACCGTGTCAGGCAAAATATTGTCCGCTAGAAATTCACGTCGGATCACTGCGAGCGTCGGCGCAGCACTGACATCACTGAACGTCACTGTCATTGCCGAGTACGGATAGCGTCGTACAAAATGTATGCTACAATATCATTTTTCACTGACACTGTTGGATCGGCACGTGTCGGCACTGTGCCGGCACTGTTGTGTGCGGATAGGCCTTTAGATAGATAGATAGATATAACTCTTTATTATTCACACCACTCTTTATTGTTCTTTGTCAGTTGACAAATAGTCATATTTTCAGAGTTAAAACATATGTGGGTATTAAGTTAGATACAATTATTAGATACTGTTCTATGCAGCAAGATAAAAGAATAAAAAATAAACGTAAATGATAAATCATCCTTTAGAAGTCTAAATCTGCTACTTACATTAACATCCATATAGTACGAAAGTTTGGATTGCTATAAAGTTAAACATGTCAAATGTCGTTAATTCGTATTTAATGGATTCAGAGAATTAATTCCAACGGTTGAAATTCGGAATATTTTGAGTACAAATACTGTTGAGAAGTTTTATTAGATTTTATTACAATGTTCGAGTTAGGACTCGTCTCGCAGTAAAGTGTATTAAAAGTTAGAGGATTAATACGTTCTTGCAAATTAGGTTAGAATTGTTCTCTCAAATGATCCCTAAGCTAGCCGTTCTAATTAAGAACTTTTTCTCAGTGCTAGACATAAGATTTTTTATTTTTATTTTAGATATACTACTCTTTGACTAGTTTTTTTTTTCGAAATAGGCATGCGCTTGATTTTGGCAATTTTGGCTTAAATTTGGCAAGAAGCATTGTCTTATAGTACACATAAAGAAAAAAATCCGAAAACTGTACATTTTTAATTTAATCCCAAAAATTAGGAATGAGGGTCCAAATTTAGAAGTGAGTTAACTCAGTACTAACTAGTTCTAAAAATATGTGAATGTGCATTCAGCGATATTCGTATTTATACGTATATATATAAATTTCTAAAAGCTTTGTTTGACTATATATCCCATCTGTTAATTGAAATCTGATCAGTAATTTAAGACACTAGAGAGGTCATTTAACATGCTGAGGGTTAATTCATAATGAGATGATTATTCATTTATACACTCACTAAAACTAAAGTAAAATTGACAGAATCAAAACACCTATCACGTATTTTTAATCACGTGATTATAAATAAATCTAGAAAACTAGACATTTGTTTCATCATCATCATCATCTCAGCCACAAGAAGTCCACTGCTGGACATAGGCCTCCCCCATGGATTTCCATAAAGACCGGCTGGAAGCGGCCTGCATCCAGCGTCTTCCTGCCACTTGCATGATATCTTCTGTCCATTTTGTGGCTGGTCTTCCTACACTGCGCTTGCCGGTTCGTGGTCTCCATTCGAGAACTTTTCGGTCTCACTGGCCGTCAGTTCTACGTGCTATGTGCCCTACCCACTGCCACTTCAACTTGCTAATCTGCTGTGCCATGTCGGTGATTTTGACATTTGTTTAGCCCTGTCTAATTAAATTTATTTTTAGTGAAAGTACTTATAACAAAATTGGCCTCATTGATAAGGCTTATGTATTTCAATAGGTATAAAGAAAATTCAGTTCAAAAGATACCTTAAAAATTACACTCAAAATCCTAAACGATGACATGGCCTAATTACGAAATTTAGACAATATCTTAGAGCAACCATTAATAACAGTTAATTAATTTCAGATTTATTAAACAAGCTTTCGTTACAGGTCCTGAAAAGGACGTACAAGGGCTTCGCTGTTATGAACTAGATCAAGTAATTGGAAGACTAGAAGCTTATGCGCGTCTTACAAAAGGAAACTCAGAAAAACTAGTTCTAAATATTTGTCAACCGACTTCAAAAAGGGGGTTCTCGGTTTGGTTGTATTTTTTTTTTTTCTGTTTGCTTAGACTGAAAACAAGATCTCTTACTGCATACGTATGATAATTTACATGACAGTCGTCAAGCAAGCGTCAAGTTTCTCCTGATTCGTTAATCTGCCTACATCCAATACGGTGATGTAGCCAGGTAACGCGTGGCTAAGCCCCTTGTTGATTATTGACTGGCCTTGGCGTCTGATTGCAGCAAACATTGGCGCTATTGGCCGTATCGCTTATTGTTCATAATTCGATACTGGGAAATTGTTTTTGTTGGTGTTCCTCAGTCTACATTTAGTGCATAGAACTCTGTGTGTTCGTTTGTTTATATTGTTTGTACGAGTAAAACTATTTAGGGGAATCGTTACGATAAAAAAAATTGCCAGTAAGTTTGTAACGCAAGTTTCCGGCAGCCTAGTGGTGAGACCGTCTGACTTGCGATCCGCAGGTCCTGGGTTCGAATCCCACGGCATGCACCTCTGTCTTTTCGAAGTTATGTGCGTATTGTTGATTGCCGCCAACTTCAATCGGTGAAGGAAAACATCGTGAGGAAACTTACATGTCTGAGAGTTTTCAATGATCTTGAAGATGTGTGAAGTCTGCCAACCCGCACTTGGCCAGCGTGGCAGACTATGGCCTAACCCTTCTCACAATGAGAAGATGGCCCGTTCCCAGCAGTGGGACAGTTTGTACAAACAGGGCTGATAAAAAAAAAAAAATGTAACGCATTTTTCATACAACAAAAGGTTTTTTACTCCTAAATATTATGCGATTTTGATGGTTCTTTTTATACGGCTTGAATTTTAAATGACTAGGCTTCTATACTTATATTTTTTGCTATTTAAAGTTTTTACTTCAAAGTTATAATTAACATATTAGAAAATTAAAACTTATAAGCCTAATCATTTAAGATTCCAATCAATAAGACTCGAACATTCATCGAATTTTAGGGTTCCGTACCTCAAAAGGAAAAAACAGAACCCTTATAAATAGGATCACTTTGTTTTTAAATATTCTATGTTGTAGGTAGGTTCATGTCATCGGCAAGACATTTAAAACACCCAGACGCAAACAAACAGTACAAAGATTCATGTTGGTCATACGAAATTTTGTCTTAGGTGGGAATCGAAACCACAACCAATAGTTTGCAAAACTGTATTTTAAGCAAATGCAAACATGAAAAAATATGTACTACTGTAACTCCAAGCTACCAAACATACGCTACGTAACCAGCAAAATCGTATAGTAAAAAAATATATTACTGAACGCCTCTACATACCTTATACCATATCAAGACTTGTAAAGGAACCCACTAACATTTCAAAACGCTAGAATTTTATTCGAGATGATAGTTTTCAACTAGCCAGTCCGTGGGATCCAGCATTAGATGAGCATAAAAAAGCATATACGACCAAAATATGTCCAAAATACAATATACTGTGATACTGTACTTTTGAAGAATAACGATCGAGTTTTGGAAATATCGATCGAGTTCGAATAGCAGTGGTAATTCTTTTAGCAGAAAATGACGAAGAAAGAGCGTAGACCGATAGTTTCAGCTTTGTCAACGACCCACATTCTTTATTTGCCGAAATATTTGGAGCTCAAAACAATGTCAATCATGATAAATATCCCTTGATAATAATACGAATATATTGTTTTATTTCTGCGTAACCAGTTTCGTAGGAAGACATATTTGACCCTTTATTCAAAATCAATGAAAACATTGCTACGTAGAAAATGTAGCTTAAAAGAACACACATTTTAATTAAATCCACTTTTAGCGAATAGCGATATCTCTTGCGCATCCAAACATTTAAAAACATTTACATATGAAATCACTGAGTATATTAACAAAGTGACAGATAAAATTGTTTATGTAGATAGGAGAAATGTTTTAAATAAATATTTTCTTCGATATCTTTTAACTTGGCTGAGGAGTAACAAAATATATGTTTTTTCACTACTCCGTCGCCAATATAAATGATATCTAAAGATTTTTTTATATATTTATCCTATCAGAATAAACATTTATTTCTTTAGCTTTTATAATATCCCCCATTAATGATTTTATTTGTTTAAAAATGTTGTGATGTGTGAGACAATAAGTAGCTGCGCGCTTTGAACTCAACCTTAAAATACTTGTTCTCATAAGACAGAAGATTCCTTAGCTTTCTGATTTCAGTAAAGTACAGATTGTATATAGAGGTAAATTAATTTATACCGACTTTGAAAATCCACTTACAAATAATTGAGAATAAGTTATTTATAAACGAAGCTTTGTAGATTTTGTTAACCGTGTTTAGATTGACCTCCATCAAAATTGTACTTAAGTATGTACCCATAGAATTCCAGACCCATTAAGTAGGTTAAGTACCTACCAACTATGAATTAACTTTAATCTGAGTCTACGGCTCTATTAATTGCCACTTGGGATCCACTTGGGATTCCTGTATCCATGTTTCAGCTCCCATATCAAAGCCTCGTCATCGTATAACTAATAAATAATGCTTCTAATAAATAAGTATAGCATCAGGTTATCACAAAAGGCTATAGAAAGGGCCATATCAAGGAGCTAGGTATCCACTTGGTGGATCGTGTGCCAAATGTTGAAATTCAACCTTGCATTAAATTTGAAGACGTAGGCAAACATATCACTAGATTAAAAAAAAAAGATTGGCAGAACATTTAGCAGACAGAACGGCGAAAGTTCTAAGTAACCAAGAAACACGACAACATCGAGGGGCACCATTAGCCCTATGGTCAGATGGTATTCACGTTTTATTGGGAATGGATGAGACACACACAGGATCGGAAAGGATTCCATGAACAAGAGGAGGCGTGTACCCAGCAGTGGGTGGACACGGGCTGAATAGATAGACAGATGGATAATCAATAAACTAATTAAATTTAACTTATCGCGTCTACCATTCGAAACCAGAAAGTTCCAGTGCTGATGTGCTGATTTCGGTGTAAGACCAGTTCCATTATAGAATACTAACTGTGGTCCGATGTTTCACCCGAGTATTGATGAAAAATTATGGTGATGATGATGATAAAAAATAACCTATGTCGGTCTCTAGGCTATCAGCTATATATGTACCAATTTTTGTAACAATCGGCTTAGACGTTTAGTGTTGAAGAGGTTACGAACAGCAAAAGAGAAAGATAGTGTAACTTCGCTTTTATAAATTCAAACCACGAGTGGCTGCAGTGCTAGTATACTTTCAGCAACGGAATGAATCTTCATTTTTATCGAATTTAATTTAATAAAATTCTGTAGAAAAGGGAAAAGTAAATAAATACTTTTCAGTCTTCATTCCCAGTGATATTTTATTGATATTCCGTATATCAAAAGGAAAAAAGGGAACCCTTATCACTAGGATCACTTTATCGTCCGTCTGTCTGTTTGTCAGTTCTTCATTTTGACATTTTACTCTTCTTGTAAAGTCGGAGTAAAAAGTTACCGGGCAAAATTGCCCCGCAGCGGGGCGCTCCGCAGTCCTGGTTATTTTGTAGTGGACTACGGCGATGCCTTGTCTCTGTGGATCTACGAAACCATCGACGTTTCGATACACATTTATACCAAGGAGTAATCACCAAAAATTTTCTTTCAATCTGTTAATGTTTCACGCGCATTTTTATGGCTTGTAAATTCAGATATCGCGTGTTAAAGTATGGGACATACCTACTCAATATACATTAAATAAGGATATTATTAGCGGTTTTATTGCTATAAGCGATCTCTACCAGACCACTTTAAAAATGAGGAAAACAAGCTTAAAAATTAAAAACAGGTATTTGTAGATTTTGACGGAATTATGAAAAAGCTTTTGAGCTGTGAACTTTTAAAACAACAATAATCTACATGCCAAGTTTAACTAAATGTTTTATACACATAAATAAAAGAAAAACACAAGCAACAAGTATTATCTAGATTTAAAAAATTCCCTACTTAAAATTTAAAACACAGTTATCAAAATAAATATTGCTCAATATTTAGTAAAACTGTAAAATATACTTACAAATTACTACATAAAAATCTTGTAAATTGACCCTAAACTGTCACCAAATGTAGTACAAATTTTGGTGACAATCCGATATACTGATAAAGACAAAAAATCCGTACATCTTTCTCTTTCACGCTTGTTATAATCACATTACGCTGTTTCACTGGGGAGTGAAAGAGAAAGAAATGTGATGTACTCTATTCTCTCGCTACACTTCCTTGTCTCGACCGTGGTTAAAATCGCAGCGCGTAGTTAGTGAACTGTAATCACAAACTAAAACTTAGTTGCCCTTTTCGCTCAGGTGTGCCCCACCTTGTAATAAGGTCACCTTATGACCCCCCCATTATGTCAACTGACCTTATCAGCACGCTGGGCTAATCACGGGGCGGTTTCGATGAAAGTTATGTTCATAACAGTCCAAAAAATGGTTTTCAAGCTTTCAAAGTAAAAAATGGGTTGTTTAGTACACGAAAGTTTAATAATCTTGAAACATGGGAAACAACTAGCTATGATAAGGTAGATTAAATATTAAGAAATACAAGCGTCATTATTTAAATAAAAAATAAAAAGCTATTTTTAACCTTTGGCCCAAAAAGAGGAAAAGAGAAGTTAGGAATTTGACTTATGTATCTGTGGCATCTGTAGCTTTCAAACGGGTGGTTTTTATCTAGTGTATAGTTGTAAGCACAAGCCATCTTGTGCTTTATTGAATCCTAAAAAGTTCTCACGTGAGAGGGAAACAGCTGCACTGCGCCTTAACCGAGACATATCCAACTCTATGATTATAGTTTAAAAAACTAAAAAAAATCTACCTCAAAATACGCAATTTGTTTGTGGGTGATATTTTAAGTACCAGTTATTTTGTTATAAAAACCAAAGTAGGTACCTACTGAACCGATTTTGATAAAATTAAAATAGAAGCACCTATGAAGTATGACCTCATCATCATCATCATCATCTCAGCCATAAGAAGTCCACTGCTGGACATAGGCCTCCTCCATGGATTTCCAAAAAGACCGATTGGAAGCGGCTTGCATCCAGCGTCCTCCCGCCACTTGTATGAGATCATCTGATCTGTCCATCTCGTGGCTGGTCTTCCTACGCTGCGCTTGCCGGTACATGGTCTCCACTCGAGAACCTTTCAGCCCCATCGGCCATCAGTTCTACGTGCTATGTGTCCTGCCCACTGCCACTTCAACTTGCTAATCCGCTGTGCTATATCGGTGACTTTTGTACGTCTACGTATCTCTTCATTTCTGATTCGATCTCGTAGAGAGACTCCGAGCATAGCTCTCTCCATAGCTCGTTGCGTGACCTTGAGTTTCCTTATAAGGCCCATAGTTAGGGACCACGTTTCAGTGCCGTATGTCATCACTGGTAACACACACTGGTTGTAAACTTTCGACTTGAGGGACTGGGGAATATTGGACGAGAAGACGCTTTTAAGTTTCCCGAACGCTGCCCAGCCGAGTTGGATACGACGATTGACCTCCCTCGTAAAGTTGGACCTGCCTAATCGGACCGTTTGTCCTAGGTAGACGTATTCGTCAACAACTTCAAGAGTGAAGTTCCCCACAGATATTGGGGTGGGCACTACATGGGCGTTCGACATAACCTTCGTTTTGTCCATGTTCATTTTGAGGCCCACCCGTTGGGAAACTCTATTGAGGTCTTCGAGCATCGTACTGAGCTCTTCCATCGACTTTGCCATGACTACTATATCGTCGGCAAACCGAAGGTGAGTGATGTACTCGCCGTTAATATTGATGCCGAGCCCTTTCCATTCCAGAAGCTTATAGGCATCTTCCAAACCGGCGGTAAACAGTTTCGGAGAGACAACGTCTCCCTGCCTCACGTCTCTCTTCAATGGAATTGCCTCTGAGTTCTGGTCTTGTACTCGGACTGACATGGTGGCGTTGTTGTACAAACACTTCAGCACTTCGACATACCTATAGTCAATACGGCATCGCTGATTCTGATGACTCCTTTCTTGTTTGGTAAGTATGACCTACCAAACAAGAAAGGAGTCATCAGAATCAATACACAATTGACGGAGAGATATGTCAACTAACGTACAAAAAAATACAGTCGAATTGATAAACCTCCTTCTTTTTGGATTTCGGTTAATAATAGTTTCAAATTCCTTACAACAAATGATTCTACAAAACTATCGCAACTTCAGTTCACAGTTTGCATCGGTTAATCTAACTTAGCTAACACTAAGTTCGCCACGAACTTTGATCCGCACAACGTGACTGTAACCGGAAGAAATACTTTAATTCAACGTAACTGAAACAATCGGTTAGGGAATGCGGACTCGATTCTAGGGAACGACCTGCGACGTACCTACACTTTAGAAGTTCTGCTGGTGGTCCTAATCGCTTGATTAGGTTTTGTGGTACATCTGAAGTTATTTTATTATTTATACAGGAGTGCTATGCCCATATTTAATTGTAAGGTTTTGTATGCGCATTTTTGACGTGATAACGTCTTATAAATCGATGAACGCCAGCTGCCCGCACGAAAAAGCATGACTCATTGTCATGTTCCGCCTTAGCCGAGCGTGCAAGCGAGAGCGCGGAACAAGCGATAGAGAGACACGATCGGCCTAAGCGTTCGGCTTGTGACGCATCTATCATGACGTTATCAGGTAAAATTATTGTCCGTAAACCGACTTTACAGACAACCATTTTTTAACCCTCAACCCAAAAGGAGAGGTGTTATAAGTTTGACGTGTGTATCTGTACTTATATATCTGTGTCTGTCTGTGGCATTGTAGCTTTCAAACGGATGGGTCGATTTTGATAATTTTTTTTGCTTGAAAGAGGATTTCGTCGAGAGTGTTCTTAACTGTTTCATCAAAATCGGTTATAATATACCTATATTATATTATAAGATAGAAATAATGGATACGTTAAACCTAGGTATACATAGTATATTATCAATAGTACCTATACATGTTAATAATAAATATATTAATGAGACAAAATAGGCAGGTGCCGTGCTCTATGTGGGAACATCAACCAATAAACTAGTTTTCTAAGTCATAACCATTCCATCCCAATAGCCCAGATTTGTTAAATTCCATATTGTACAACAGTTTCATTTACCATCCTTATACCTAGTTTCTATTTTCTTATGTTCTATGTAAAAAGGGCCTCTCGGAAGGGCCGAAGCTAACAGCTTCGGCCCTTCTGATTCCTACCAAAACACCGGGCTTGACCCGAGATTGTATTGAAATAATATCATATTATAGGTACATACCAAAATGTTAATAATTGTTATAATTAAAAAAATATATATACCAACGACTTCAAAATGCACAATTTTGATTTTAAAATCAAACTACTGACCAGTTTTGATGAAATCTATTCAGTATTCACTCTAGCCTTGAAAATTCCAAGATTGTAGGTCTCAGGAAACAGAAATGGCGGCAAAAAATTCCATTCTTATGCACTACGCAAAAATGTGGATCGATATCGCTGAGTACGGATTTTCGGCATTTCAACGAGAAATGGGTGGTAATTCACCGACTTTCGACGATCGGACCCGTGCTTGATACAAATGCAGCAGTTGTCCCGGTGAGAAGTATCGCCTAACCTTATTAATGATGCCAAGCTTTTTACTAGCCAGTTTAGGCTTAGATTCAAGGTAGCCCTTAAAGTTCATTGTTGGAGTTAACGTGAGTCCCAGCAGTTCTAGACGGTCTGCCAATGATATGGGTACGTTTCGGAAAGTAGGAGACAAAAGAAACTCACTCTTTTTGGCGGAGAAAAGGCAGGCTTGAGTCTTGTTGGCGTTGAATTTGGCGAGATTTTCGTCACCCCAGTCGGACACAGCTTCTAGAGCTTTATTCATACGCACAACCATATCTTCTCTCAACGCCTCGATTTCCGCCTTTTTGTCTCTTGGACCAGACAGAAGCGTATCTTTCCACAACTGTGCTGTCATCTGCATACCCCAAGTGTATGTACTAGCGTGTCAACAAGTACGCTGAAAAATCGCAGTTGACAACCAAGATTTATTTAATTTCAGGTGCTATTATATACTTTCGATTCAATATTTTGTCAACAAGTTACTAGCGTACAAGCGCACGGATGCATTGGGTTGAATAGATTTCGCGCGGATGGAACATTCCATCACAAAATCGTTTGTGTGACGTCACAGTTGATACTAAAAATGTCGCACGCAAGTTTTCATATAAATGAAGTCGCATGCTCCATCTACTATTTCTGTGATTATACCCGTTACAGTTTTATTATATGTATAGATAGAAGATAGACTCATATAAATTTTCCAAAATAGCATCGAGTCATATCTGTATAGAGGCCACTAACTTCGAAACTAAAACCGACCGTTCAACTTTTGACATCTCTTCCATCTTTATCCAATGTCTAAATATTTTACGGCTCTACACGAATTGGTAGACACTGGATACATTTCTCTCTGGGAAAAGTTGGCACATTTCTAAAATAAACCAAGAGATATTGGACACCGCTTCCGGTAACTGTTAAGCTAGCAGTGATTGAATACATGTAAGTGTGATGAAGGATGATATTATTATTAAACAAATATCTATATTAAAAGAAAAACAAAATACCCCACTGCAGAAAAGCCGTTTTTGGGGTCTAACTTACGTCGTTACGCTTAGTTCGCTGTTGAGTAACCGTTTTTTTATAAGAAATTATGCGTAAAATCGCTGTAAAAGTTTGTAAATACCTATCCTTGTGAATAATTCTAATAAATTTACTTATTTATTACGAAAAAGATCTTTAGAGTGTACGATAAAAGGTTATTTTTTTGTTATTTTGGCGAGAGTTGTATTATTATTTTTTGCAGCATCTTCCTGCCACTTGTATGAGGTCTTCTGTCCACCTTGGAACTGGTATTTCTACGCTACACTTACAGGTGCGTGGTCTCCACTGGAGTATGCTTAGGCCCCATCGGCCATCAGTTTTATGCACTAGGTGCCCTATCCAGTGCCCACTTCCACTTCAACTCGTTAATACGCTGTGCTATGTCGGCATATATTCTACTATTTACTTTTTTCCAAATATTGTTGCAAATCAGAAGCTAAGAAATTAAAATATGTATTTATAACTTAGTTCCCTTTGTTATTTTTCTACAAATCACTACATATAATAGTTCGAGCACTGTACGTCGCAACACAGGCCGTGAGCCTAGTACGGCAACAGCAATCGTTTATACTGGTTCAGTGATTCTATCCCATTAAAATGTATCTTTACTTTTGTGAAAACTTTAAATAAATTAATTTGATTTGATTTGATGTACTGGTGCCCATTTTTCATCTTTTCTGTTTGAGTTTATTACGCTTTAGCAATTTTAAAATCAGTTATTCGCGGGGTTCACGTAAAAGAGTCTTACATGCAGTATGGATACTTTTTGAAATGAAATTTAATTTACTCTATATCAAAACTCAAAAACAATTGAGAAATATCAATGACTTTTCATCATGTGGACGTAAAGTCTTAAACAAAATTCACGAATATAGTGTCCTGGGTTGACCGATACTCCTAAACTAACAATGACAAACTACCATCCAACACAGTCCGACCATCCTCCTTCTCGCTCACGCATACCCATATTTTTAATTATGTAAAATGACAGCATGAACTTTAAAAAAAACGTCGTTTGTAAAACTAGGAAACAACACTACAAATATTCGAAGTTAATTTTCATTCATAAAAATCATTTTTAGAAATTATTAACGCAAAAATGATTTTTATGAAAATTTACTTGGATCAAATTGAGATATTTGTGATGTTATTTTCTAGTTTCACAAACGACTGTATTTTTATAAGTTCATTAATTCTTTTTTATCTTCCAAAATGTGGATATACGTGAGACGATGGTCAAACTACGGACTCTTAATGATTTTGATATAAAGACTATGTCGCCGCGTTAAAGCCTAATTTAGATTGAGAATTATAGAGACGTCTATTTTGCCGCTTCGTATTATTTCGAAATTTTAAATCGAAATTATTTTAATCGTGTAAGTGGTCTAATTAGATCTCATTGAGCTCGGACGTTTTTGAGGACTGACGCTACATCCTACATCCATACCATCCATACCATAGTCTTTATATCAAAATCTTTAAGTTCGTCATTGTTGGTATATGAATGTCGGTCAACCTAGGACATTATATTCGTTAATTTTGTTTTAGGCTTTACATACACGTGATGGAAAGTCATTAGTTGAGGTTAACAAAGTTCAATGGCCAAAATGTCCAGTAGGCCAAAGCGTCCAGTGTTTGATAAATCAGAGTTAGTTATTTGTACATTGAAGTATAAAAGCCACAAGTATGCGTATTAAAAGAAAAACTAAATACCCGACTGCAGAAAAGCAGTTTTTGCAGTCTAACTTTCGATTTCGTTACGCTTGATACGCTATTGAGTGTACGTTTTTTGTGAGAAAGCATGCGTAAATTTGCTCTAAAAGATTATAAATGCACACTGTTTAGAATAATTCTAGTAAAATCACTTATTTATTACAAAAATAGTTCGTTTGAGGTTACGAAAACACGTTTTTTTAAATTTTGTCAGAGATATTATTATTAGAAAAAATATAGCTTATGACATTCAGGAAGTGAAGACAAATCTAACGACACCTCGCACATCAAAATTGGTCAAGCCGTTTAGGTTGTATAGAAACATACGTACATACATACCCACATATACATACATACACATACATACATATTACAAACATAGATGCACTCGAAAAAACTCACCCTCCTTCTTACGCAGCCGGGTAAAAACAATGCAAATGTCACATATGTGACGTAATGAAGAAAAACCGAGTTTAGGTTTGACATCTTTCCCATGTAACAGTGTGTTTAATTATAATTAACAATTACAAAGAATAAAAAAACACGTACAATTTTTTTTTCTCAAATTAACTTTAAAACTTTATTTAATCTTAGTACAGCGATCATTTACCCACTGACTTACTAGTCGTTTGTCGCTTAGAATTTGAGCTATATTGGTATGTGAAAATGGCTGATTACGATGATAAAAGAGTTAAGTCGGGTCATTATACTAATTAATTCTTTAAAAACTGGCTTGCTACACTCGCTCAATCGGTTGACAAACCTGCAAATTAACGTCCATACTGTTAGTACTGCCATTTCGACTGGTCTGTTGCCGCGTATTTCTGACGGGTTGAACGCCGCAAATTGAATTGTTGGTAGAGGGAGGGAGGGAGGAAACAGAAAGAGGGGGTGGGAGGGGGGCATGTGTCCAATCCGCATGCTTTCGACAGCCAGTGCTTTTCACTCCTCTAATTTGTTGTGCAGTTTATTAAGGTGTTCAATTTCCAACGGGTTTAATTTAAAATGGTATTAAATCATAAACTGGAATGAAACAGAATTAATTATTTTAATACAAGGTGGGATGAAAGAGAAAATAACGTAGGTATTTCTGTCAGATGATATTTAAATTAAATCGGTATCTTTGTAGTCATTTCTTTTCTGTTGGATAAAATATTTGTATTTCAATTATTTTATAACACGAAATACCAAAAAAGAAAACGAATAGGTATATGATACCCCACATGATACGATTAATTCACTTTAAAATTTGGGCCCTCATTCCTTGCATAAAGACACTATTTTTTGTGATTAAATTAAAAATGTCCAGGTTTCGGATTTTTTCCTATATATACTCTAACACAATGCTTCTTGCCAAACTTCATAGTTCTAGGTCAACGGGAAGTACCCCATATATAGGTTTTGATTCCCTTGTGAGTGTCGAAATGTGCGTTTTTTACGACATATTCGACTGTAACTTTTTTTACGAAAACTGAGAAATTTTATTTTTCTTTCTGCAGTAAGAGACTATGGATCTGCGTATATGGTTTTAATTTCAACTCGATACCTTTTCGCGTTCCCGAGATAAAGGTCTTGACACCCGGACAGACGGACAGACGGACAACAAAGTGATCCTATAAGGGTTCCGTTTTTTCCTTTTGGGGTACGGAAACCCAAAAATGAAAAATTCGCTGTAATTTGAGTACTTTCTTGACTGTAACCAAACACGATTACTAGGTAGGTATGTTTGTACGGCAGTGACCCACACCAGGGAGCCGTTAACTAACCCATTACAAATTTTCATGTCATTGAATATTCAATCGGCTCTCCAGACAATTTGTCTCGACATTAGACACGTCTCTTATTATTCTGCAATGGCCTCTCGAGCCACAATCCATTGTGAGTCAAAGAACGTAGTGCCGTAAACATTTTCATAGTTTTACGTGTGAATGCATTCAATATGCAGTAAAGTTAATGGCAAGTATCCGCCTAACGGTCTGCGAGAAAATAGCTAACGTGGTGTAGCTTGCTTTTTAAAATTATCAGATAAATTAGGTCTTCCCCTTGCTTTATACGAATATAGTAACTAAGCCACAGACATAGTAGATGAAGCATGCGACTTCATTTATATTAAACCCTTGAGTGCCACATTTTTGGTATAGACTGGGACGTCACACAAACGATTTAGTGATGGAATGTTCCACCCGCGCGAAATCTATTCAACCCAATGCATTCGCGTGCTTGTACGCTAGTAATTAGTTGACAAAATATCTAATCGGAGTTGAGTGCACACCTTGAGCATTCATGATCACCATCGAAGGCACTTCTTGCGGCGGCGTCGTGTGGCGGGTCGCCCTCTTCCCTAACATATGGTTGAAGAGGGCGATGGCTGGCACATGCGTCATACTCGTGATCGGGTGCTGCTTGCGGGTCGCTGGTTTGCTCGTGGTATGCACGCAACATAGTAATAAGTAGATACTTACATTAAAATAAAATAATTTTCCCGTAACGATAAGTAGTAAACAATAGTTTGTAATTATGACAAAGGTCACGGACCCTGGTGTCTGTGGAGATAAAAAATTAAATAAACAAAAAAAACCGAATAGGAAGTATATATCACCTGAAATTAAATAATTCTTAAGTCGTCAACTGTGATTTTTCATCGTACTGTTGACACGCTAGGTACATACACTTGGGGTATCTATAGAAGTCTATGACCTACGCTGTACCGATCTCGCGTTGCCGCCTTTTGAACCAACTTCAACAAAGGATGTCCTCAATACGGTTGTATTTTTTTTATGTTTGTTACCGCATACCGGACAGGTCTCATGACTAGGTAGTGCATCTGTCTTTTGAGCTGTAGGTCGTAGTTTCGATTTCCACCCAGGGCAAACATTTCTACTGATTAGTAAGCACGGTAGTTGGGGTACGCAACTATATTTTTGAGGTCGGTTTTTGTCTAGGACTTAGTTAGTGATAGTTTAAGGCCTGGCACCGACCTCAAAAGTATGTAAAGTAGTAGTAGTAGTAAATAAATAAATAAGTATTTGTGGAGTAGTTGGGGTACGTACCTACTTCGGTAGACGCCCAGTTTTGATTTAATTTGTCGTTATTATGTAACAGATGTTATTTCTTGCTTTTCAGTTTTGAAGTCGTTTTTTTTTTTTTAAGCGTTCGGAAAACTTATAAGCGTCTTCGCGTCCAATATTCCCCAGTCCCTCAAGTCGAAAGTTTACAACCAGTGTGTGTTTCCAGTGATGACATACGGCACTGAAACATGGTCCCTAACTATGGGCCTTATAAGGAAGCTCAAGGTCACGCAACGAGCTATGGAGAGGGCTATGCTCGGAGTCTCTCTACGAGATCGAATCAGATATGAAGAGATACGTAGACGTACAAAAGTCACCGATATAGCACAGCGGATTAGCAAGTTGAAGTGGCAGTGGGCAGGGCACATAGCACGTAGAACTGATGGCCGATGGGGCCGAAAGGTTCTCGAGTGGAGACCACGTACCGGCAAGCGCAGCGTAGGAAGACCAGCCACGAGATGGACAGATGACCTCATACAAGTGGCGGGAAGACGCTGGATGCAAGCCGCTTCCAATCGGTATTTTTGGAAATGCATGGGGGCCTATGTCCAGCAGTGGACTTCTTATGGCTGAGATGATGAAATGAAACTCAAGCACTCTGAACCGATCAATATGAAATTTAAACAGAGATAGCTGTGGGCTAATATAGACTACTTTTCATCAATTTCACCAACTACTGACCCGCTTTTGATGAGAATTCTATGGGACCAATCTGAAAGTATATCTTTTAAACAAAAATCAGTTTTTCATAAAAATATGTTTATAAATAACGGAGGTATATAATAACAAACATAAAAAACAATCGAATTGTTATCCCCCTTTTGTTGAAGTCGGTAAAAATTATCCAACACGAACTTCGCCAACTACACTCAAGGTAAATTTTAAAATCGTTTTTCTTCGCCAGATGTCAATATCACTTAGAAAACTACTTTCCAAGTTAGAAAGTTACAGAAGAAATGCTATGACGGTGACTTTTCAATATACCTAAATTGAATTTTATAGAAACCAGCGCAGAGAGTAAATTGAATTTATAGAAATGTTAATATTGCTTCTACGTTTTTCTTTTACTTAATATTTGAAATCGGTTTGGAACTACCTAGTCTTGCCATAAATATTGTCACGAAGAAAAAAAAAAATTTTTTATTGCAAATAATATTTATTACTTTTACAGTGTGTTAGTTTAATACATAAATATAAAACAATTTAAAATATAAAAGCTGATTCGAAGTGGTCTCCATTGGCTGCAATACAGTCCTTTAAGCGTTGAGGCCAGTTATCAATAGAAGCACGCACTCTTTCCATGGGAAAATTCTTCACTGCCAATCGTATGGATTGTTTTAGGGACTCCAAATTATCATGGCGTTTAGAGCAAGCCATACTCTCTAAAACTGACCATAAATCATAATCCAGCGGATTAAGATCAGGACTAGACGACGGCCAGTCTTCAGCTCTGATGAAGTCCGAAACGTTCACTTCCAACCAAGACTGCGTGGACCGAGCTTTATGACCTGGCGCCGAGTCTTGTTGGAAGGACCATACTTGGTTATTGAACATGGTGTTGTTAAGGGGCTTAACTACCTTCTCAAGAATGGTATTTTGATACACTTGTGCCGATGTTTTGATACCTTTTTCACAAAAATATGGCTCAGTCACTCCTTCATAGCTAACACCCCACCAAACCATCACTGAAGTCGGATAATGCCCACGTTGCACTCTGTCGATTAATTGGGAAGCTTCCTTAAAGCTTTGAGCATAAATACGGTCATTTTGTTTGTTAAAATGTTGCTCAATTGTAAAGATTTTCTCATCCGTAAACAAAATTTTTCTGTGACCTCCCTTTGCGTACCGCTTCAGTAGTTGTTTCGATTTTACCACCCTATTCTTTTTTAAATTATCAGTTAAAAAATGACCAGTGCGTCTCTTATAGGCTGCAAGTCCTAAGTCATCTTTTAAAATACGCGACATGGTTCTGGGTGCTATCTTCATCTCCCGAGATAAAATCTTTTGCTT
This sequence comes from Lycia hirtaria, assembly GCA_947563715.1. Classification (NCBI taxonomy): domain Eukaryota; kingdom Metazoa; phylum Arthropoda; class Insecta; order Lepidoptera; family Geometridae; genus Lycia; species Lycia hirtaria. Next base: position 39,072,428 of record OX387377.1, on the reverse strand, counting down.
TCGGACAGGATTTCTTCGAATTCTTTCCCTTACTGCTTTGACCACCTTTTTCGTACGAACACTACGTGGACGGCCAGATCTTTTTCTGTCACAAACAGAGGAGGTCTCATTGTACCTATTAATAGCCCGGTACACAAACATTTGATTAATACCAAGCGTATGGAGCGTTTTAAAAATTGCATTTGGCTCCATACCAACTTTGTGTAATGCAATCACAGCGATTCGGTTCTCTTTATCACCCCACTCCATTTTAATATCGCAAAATATTGTACAATGTATTGGCGCCAAAATTAGAAAACTCAATGAACAATCGTATAAAAATGACAGATTCCAAATTCAAATGTAATATCTTTCTTATTTTTAACTGTAACAGTATTTATGGCCAGACTAAGTATATAAAAAGACAAAAATTGGGCTTACTTACTTACTAGTAATCAAATATATATCATAAGTAATATAAGCGATATAAGTAATATATTAAGAGAAAAAACATATTACCCGTCTGCAAAAGAACGATTATTATCATTTATACAGTTAGGTTAAAACTAATATACTTAGCATAAAAGTTAAAAGAAGCGACTTAGACTAGGTATATCTGGCCTGGACGGTAGCAGTATGAGGAGCGATTTTTTACACATACGAAGTTATAGGGAAAGAACTTTTTTTTTATTGGTGGACATTGTTTCACAATAATATTTACAATTTTTTTTTGTATTTTGTAATTAAATATATGATAAAATACCTGATATAGTTACTTATAATATATGCCCTTTTTTTATTCGACGATAGTCTTGCGCTTTACCGTTATCTCACCTGGTGTTAAGCGAAAGTTACAGTCTACGACGGAGCGCGCTTGCCTAGAAGAAACCTATTCACTCGTGATTTGAAGACACTTAGATTACATCTATTCGGAAAGCGGATCAGATCAGGAAGCGCATTCCACATTTTGGCGGTACGCACAATGAAAGTGGAGGCAAAGCATTTCGTAAGTGTTTTCGGAATATCAACCATGTAACGATGTCGCTTTTTCGTACATAACAATACCAAGACTCAAAACAAATATTTGGATGGTGGGGATCGAACCCACGACGTACAGTTTAGAAAGCAGACATACTACCAACCGAACTATGGAGCCAGACAACATTGATAATTATTTTACTTATATTAACAGCCTATCTTTTTGGGTGATTCGGACCGCAGTTCGAACCGCTCGCGGTGCGAAACGCCTAAATACCCATTCTACTACCTAGTCAACTTCAATTTGACCTTTTCATTCTTATAGTATTTTACGAGTCTGTTTGGATAAGGAACTAAATGGGAAGAAACGTTTCGATTTAACAAAATAATGAAATAAGGACAGCAGTGCCGTACTCAATGCCGTATTAGTTTAACTAAATAGACTGTAACTTTAACTAAATAAACTAATATTTTATCAACAAACAAGTAATAGCATTCCAATAATACCTGCCATCGAGAGAAAAGTGAGAAAATAGTGATAGATAATTTGCACCAGTATGCGATATTTTCGTATAGCGCTGGCAAAGGCCACTTATTCCCGGCACTTATTCCGAGTTAATGTGCTTGCAAATGGATCTTAGCTCGGGAAATAGGGATGTCACTATCGGTGACAATGTCAACAATATTATGAGAAAAGCAAAACCTAACAGGAAAATATCTTCAGCCCTAAAGCCCCAACATCCGGCCCGGCGCCGTGCCGAAAAATTTCACGGCGTGACGCCGGAATCCGACTTTTTTTGTAGGCGAAAACGGCGGATTCCGACGCCGCGCCGGCTATTATTTCAGATACGGCGCCGTGCCGGATGACATATGGCCACAGCCTTACAGAGTGATTTTTACTTATGAGCGACTAAGCAAGGCGAGGGATATAAAATATTTTTTTCGTAGTATTTATATGACTTCTATGTCATCATCACAACAAGTCCACTGCTGGACATAGGCCTCCCCTATGGATTTCCAAAAAGAACGGTTGGAAGTGGCTTGCATCCAGCGTCTTTTTGCCACTGGTGTGAGGTCGTCTGTCCGCCTTATGGCTGGCCTTCCTACGCTGCGATTACTATGCTTGCGCTTCCTAGCTTACCGGTAACTCGAGAATATTTCTATACCCTATCGGCTATCAGTTCTACTTGCTATGTGCCCTACCTATTGCCACTTTAACTAATTCGTTGTGCCGATGATTTTCGTGCGTCTACAGATCTCTTCATTTCTGATTCGACCTCGCAGAGAGACCACAAGCTCCTCTTCATAGTCTCGTTGTGTGACTTTTAGCATCCAAAACCCATGGTGATTGACCACGTTTCAGTGCCATTATGTCATCACTGGTAAAACACACTGTAAACTTTCGACTTGAAGCACTGTGGTAAATTGGACGAAAATACGCTTTTGAGTTTCCTGAACGCTGCCCAGCCGAGTTAGATTCGACGATTGACCCCTTTCGCAAAGTTGGGCCTGTCTAGTTTGACTGTTTGTCCTAGGTAGACATATTTGTCGACAACTTCGAGAGTAAAGTCCCCCACAGTTATTAGAAATAACTGTGAGGACTTCTTAATCATAAGCATAAATTTAACACTAGCTATTGCTAGTGTTAAATTTTTTTTTTAAATTAATTTTAAAATAAACTAAATATGCTTTTTTTTAATAATTTTAAATTAAGCTAAATTTATATTGACCCTTCTCACAATGAGAAGATGGCTCGCGCCCAGCAGTGGGACAGTTTGTACACACAAAAAAAACGGCGTACTCATGGCATGGCAATATTGCCAATTCTATTCATACATTTCATAGCTCATATGTATCGACCGTGACCTTCGAAACGTTGGCTTAAATTTACACACTCACTTATACTGACATAGTGCTCTCAGATAACGTATGATTTGAAAATACGTTATTTTGCTAATGTTTCAAAGAATCGAGATGTTTTGTTCGACACGAGTTTATAATTTCATAAGTTTAATTTGCCCAAATATTTACTATTAGGTTAGGTTTCTGTTTACTAAACAAAGAAAGCTTCTTATTACAAAGATTCAGTTATCCAGAGAGCTTTCGGGATTTTAAAAACTATCTTTTGAAAATACACTTATAAGTGTATTTCACAAATGTGAAATACATTTAAATTTCAAGGAAATTTTATTTGACATTTCATAATTCGTATGGGTAGTTTTAAACAAAATGTAGTACAACAGTGGATGTTAAAATCCCATCAGTAAACAAGTAACAATTTAGTTTCCAATTCGACTGTTTGTTGAAATCCTTGCGTGTACAGAATAATAGAATGATGATTCTACTCTCACATCAGCGAGGTCATGTAAATTTGAATACTGATTTATTTCACTCTGTGTTTGTAAAAACTGCATATTCGTTACAAATTTACAGCATTTTTGTTACAAATTTTGACTAGTTACACTGGTTATACGAGCGGCTAGCAGATGTCGACGACGAACTCTTAGTTGGGCAAGTGGCATTCTAATTTCGTGAACGCCAGTTGAATAGAAAAGTAAATGTGGAATGACATAAGCTAACATAATTTATAGTTTAAAAAACTGAAACAATCCCCTTCGGTGATTCAGTAATTTTGTTTTAAAAGCCAAATTACTGAACCGATTTTGATAAATTTTCTACGAGACCAATAAAAAATCATTAAAATCCATTCATGATTGACGAAATCACGTAACAAACATACAGTCAAATTGAAAACTGCTCCTTTTTGAAGTTGGTTAAAAATGTCACGTGACAACACGTCACAGTTTCATAGCATCTAACGTAAGCGATTGTAGAAATAGAAACGTTTGTCACTTGTTTAAGCCTGAAGTAGCATTATTGACGCTCATTTTATTTATATCGACGTCATGATATCTAATACAAAATAACAGAAAAAAAACGGTTCCTATTTATGTACCCTGTTACCAGTAAAATAAATATCAAATATCTCATTTTGTTTATTCTAGAAGTCGTTCATCCCTAGGTGAAAGGGCGATTAGGTGTGGAAGCCAGGAAATATAATATCAATAGAGGAGATTATGGTTTTCACATTCTGTGCAGATGACTCGGGCGTTTTAATGTTTTGAATGGGGCTAACGACTGCCTTGAGCATTTCATGTCCTGTTGTTTATAATAACATTAAAATCTTTGTTTTCTCATTATTGCTTACACTATGTACCTATAAGGCCGGTATCATGAAAGCAATGTAACTCTTGCATTTTTTTTTTATTTATTACCTATATAGATGTGTAGTGATTTATATGATAATCCAATCATTTCAGAATAATTAAGTGCGAGTCGGACTCGCGCACGGTTCCGTACCATTATCTATAAAAACGGCAAAAAAAAAAACATGTCTGTTGTATGGGAACCCCCTTAAATATAAATTTAATTTTAATTTAGTTATTTATTTTTAAAGTGAATAATATAACTCAATATTCAGAGAATATTTCAAGCGTCTACCTGTTGCCGTTATCAATATCATAAAGGAGCAAAACAATCACGTTTTTTGTATGGGAGCCCCTCTAATATTTATTTTATTCTGTTCTTTTAGTATTTGTTATTATAGCGGCAACAGAAATACATCATCTGTGAAAATTTCACATCCCTAACTACCACGGTTCATGAGATACAGGCTGGTGATAGACGGACGGACGGACGGACAGACAGCGGAGTCTCAGTAATAGGGTCTCGTTTTTACCCTTTGGGTACAGAACCCTAAAAATTGATGAAAATGATGAAAATACATAGATATCATATCAGTACCTAAACAATAAGCAAAAACAAAAAAAAAAGAGACGGCAATCATGTGGTTTGCAACGTAGTCATCTCGCTCTCGCTGATACTTTTATTGTATTCTGTTCTCACACACGCATACCTATTATTTATTTGAGTAAGTATGCTATCGTGTTACGATATCACTGACCATAACCGAAAATCGGTCGAGTTTCAGACGAGGCAAAATAAAGAATAGATACAATAGTATATAAAAATCTAACTGCCCTAATATACTCCTATATACTTAGAAATCAAATATCTCTAGCGTGCAAATACCATTGTCGAGCATAAGAATTTTCATCGTATGGCCAGCGTAGACGCGGTGCGTGGATCTCACGCTGCACGCCCCGCCGCGCGACGTGAGCACACAGCAGCGTACTCTCTGCGTTCATGCTAGTCAGACATTTGAATATGGTATACGCTACGCAGACGCATGCGTGATAGTGGGCTTAAAAAGGCGCAGCTATCTCTCCCGCGTATCACAACATTTTTAATCATATAAATCACTGAGTGGAAATATTAAGAAAGTGGAAGACAGGTTTGTTTATTTAGTTATGAGAAATATTTAAACAAATTTTTATTTAAATATAATTTATATGGGTGACGGGGCTTAGAAAAAACCGGACAAGTGCGAGTCAGACTCGCCCACCGAGGGTTCCGTACAAACTAGTAGATAAAAGGGAGAAATCATATTTTTTTTTTCTATTTTCCTTCATAAACCGAGAAATATACATCGTAAAAATATTTAAAAACCTGTTTTAGCTTATGCTACTGAAGCACTTTCATATGATACCCCACATGATACGGTTAATTCACTTAAAAATTTGGATCCTCATTCCTTGCATAAAGACACTATTTTTATGTGATTTAATTAAAAATGTCCAGTTTTCGGTTTTTTTCCTACATATGTACTTTAAAACAATGCTTCTTGCCAAATTTCAAAGTTCTAGGTCAACGGGAAGTACCCCATAGGTTTTGATTCCCTTGTGAGTGTCGAAATGTGCGTTTTTTACGATATATTCGGCTGTAACTTTTTTTACGGAAACTTAGAAACGTTATTTTTCTTTCTGCAGCAAGTTACTATGGATCTGCGTATATGGTTTTAATTTCAACACCATGCCTTCACATGTTCCCGAGATAAAGGTCTTGACACCCGGACGGACGGACAGACGGACAGACAGACGGACAGACGGACAACAAAGTGATCCTATAAGGGTTCCGTTTTTTCTTTTGAGGTACGGAACCCTAAAAATATAGGTATATTTTAGAACTACTCAATCAAGTTAAAAGATATCGAAAAAAAACTTTCTTATACATTTCTCCTATCTAAAAAAAAAATAACAAAATATAATAAGCTGCCAAAAAACTAGATTGCACAACATATAGAGGTCCTCTCATAGACAAGATAAGATATTTCAACGTTAGTTTTTAAATAACCCAGGGTGAATTGTTTGAGCAAAAAGTTATTTTCTTTTTACTTCTCCGAAGTTTATCAGACTTTGAGTAGATTAAAAGTTTATTTTTCTTATAACTTTTCCATTGGTCAGAAGACAAAAGAAAGCGTTGTGTATTTGTCGCCATTGAGCTACAATATCGATAGAGCCAGAATCTTTAAAGTAAAAACTACAAAAATGTATAAGCGGTGCTATATTAAATTATAATTCAGTCGATTATATACCTATACTCTTTAGACCTTTATCGGTCTGGGGTGTCCTATACCTATATTATATATATATTTTTTTATTATATTTTATTTTTATTTTTATATAGACCTACTTATTTAATAAAATGACACATTTATTAGAATTTAGACGTATTGACCCTTTATAGAAGTGGTGTTTAAAGTCACGGACAGCTTATGTGACATCACATACAACTGAATAACGAAATGTAAGGGACGCGGAGTTTTTTTACCCGATTATGAAAGAAGATTTTTTTTTTATAATAAATAATGTACCTATATTTTACTTGTGTATATGCGTGGATTTGTTGTATGTTTCTATATTATCTCATACAGTCCAATCGCCGGAAAACGTACACTCAACATTATATCAAGATCAAACGAATTTACACTACGAGTCGATTCTATGGTTATTTTGTTTTTCTGCTAATATATCTACACAGATATTTACACAATTGTGACTCCATAGATAGTGTAGTTCAAGAGCATCTTGATTAGTACGTATTCGGTGATAGTTTATCTATTGTTTGTAAAAGTGTGACCTTTCCCAGCATAAAGGCAGGTCTTTGCCCTGAACCGTGACTTGTGATAAACTTATTGGAAGAATTCGGCAAGATTTGTCCGTCATTGCGGTAATTAAGGGGCTGTTTCCGTGTCATTGCCCGAAAATCGCCAACATTGTCATATTATTTGCAAGACCTGTCGTACATAAACTGGAGATTTTTTATCAAAGGTTTTCGCTATTGTTACTCATTGAAATTAAACAATTTGCTGCAAACAATTGACTGGCCTTGTGGCTCAGTTGGCAGTATGTCTGCTTGCCGAGCAAATGTCTTTTTATTTGATACAATGAGAAACCTGCCCTTAGAAATAAAGTTATGAAACCAGTTTTATGAGATAATAATCGGCCAAGTGCGAGTCGGACTCGCGCACGAAGGGTTCCGTACTATCATCTATAATACTACAAAGATTAGTTCTGTTTATAAAATAACGAGAAATCAACGAAATTCCAAGCAGTAAATTGCAAACTTAAAGGTAGGTTTTCGATACACATCCGGGCAGCATAACGACGCTCGCGCGAATACGCGCGGGTATGGCTCGCTCCGTGATGTTACGTCCCCCGCTACCCGCACGGCCGTTGCTTAGCAACCGCCTCGCGCTCGCGCCACCACCACGCACCGCGTTTAGATGCACGGATTATTTTCATTTTGTGAGTTTTTATGTATTAGATTAGGTATTTATTTTTATAGTTAATATATTTCTAAATATTTACTTTAAAATATTCAAGTTTCTACCTGTTAATTAAGATCGAGTAAAAATTGCTTAAAAATTACGTTTGTTGTATGGGAGCCCCCCTTTAATATTTACTTTATTGTTATTTAATTATTTATTTTGAAAGGTAATATACAAGTAAATATTCTGTGAAAATTTGAAGCGTCTACCTGTTACCGTTTTTAATATTGAGCAAAAAAATACGAAAAAAACACGTTTATTGTATGGAGACCCCCCTTAATATATATTTTTTTTTAATTTTTAGTATTTGTTGTTGTAGCGGCAACGGAAATACATCATTTGTGAAAATTTCAGCTTTCTAGCTATCACGGTTTATGAGATACAGCCTGGAGACAGACAGACAGACAGACAGACAGACAGACAGACAGACAGACAGACAGACAGACAGACAGACAGACAGACAGACAGACAGCGAAGTCTTAGTAATAGGGTCCCGTTTTTACCCTTTGGGTACGGAACCCTAAAAAATGATACTATCTGTGTCTGTCTGTGGCATCATAGTTTCAAATAATTAATTTATTGCTTACGTTTAGTGTTTTTGCTACTTGACAGATTTATTGTTTTGGTTTATGTAAAACGTTCATTTTTTTTTCTTTTAAGTTTTGTTCAACTTAGGTACATATGTAATATTTTAGTTATGTAGGCTATTATTATTCTATTTTAATTGTCTTAGATAACTTAATTAATATTATGGTCTTCTTGCCTAAAACACAGGATTACCTAGTTTAGGCTAGCTTAATAAGTTTACCTCTGTAGTATATACTTTCTTTTTGTATTTGGATATCTTAAGTTTTGAATAAATGATTTATTATTATTATGATTTATTAGTTCTGACACGGATGGACCGATTTTTTAATTTCATCGAGTGTTCTTAGCTATGTTTCATCAGAATTGATTACGCCGATTTTTTTATGTCACGGGTTTTTAAGTTTATAAACCTTAATAAGTTTATAAAATATGTTTAATTAAGTTTCGTACACGAAAGGCTGCATGTTGTTTTTTATTTTATTTTACTTTGACACAACCAATGAGAAATTTTGCGTTGATTAGTACTTTGTTAACTTTTATTGTGTGAAAATTCAAGACCGCTGTAAAAGCCCTTACGCTACTTATTTGAGTATCAGGTATTATACCCTAGTGTACGAAGAGCCTAAGCTAACACATTGTATTTGCTATAAAAACGATTATTGTAGCGAAATAATGACTTCATTTATTACCATCGTCGCCAGTCTGTGTGATTGTGTTAATATTGTGTTTGTAGATATTACATAAGCCAATCAACCTACAATTACGGACTCTGACTATGTTTATCGGCAGATTCCTACATTATGTGGAATCTTACTGGATTTATTTTCATTGGGCAATTGCCTTTATTAACTACAACAAAACAATATACAAACTACACATACTTAACTACCTAAACTACTACACAAAAAACAAATCGATTACTCCGGACCGAAAGACAATCCAAATGCACCCAACTGCAATTGCAAACCCACTACCAGTTGGCAGCGTACCCAAAATACCTGAATTTGATATTTTACTAATAGTCCAGTAATTCTATGGAAAATTTGGCAAATTTTAGGGAGTCATTTTATCAACTGGAATGTGTTCCTTAGTGAGCATAATCTCTTCCCCTTCTCTTTTGCGGGCTTCCACGATCTATTCACTCTAGCCTTGAAAATTCCAAAACTGTAGTTCTAAGGAAACAGAGAGGGTGGCAAAGAATTCCATTCCCATGCAGTACTCATCAAGAACGAGGATCGATGTCGCTGAATATAATAGAAAACATAAAAAAATATGTTATTATTTTTATAAGTAGAGAAATGTTTATATTTTTAACGAACCTAGAAAATAATTAAACAGCCAGCTCCGTTTTTATGAACATACCGAGTCATCATCATCTCAGCCACAAGAAGTCCACTGCTGGACATAGGCCTCCTCCATGGATCTCCAAAAAGACAGATTGAAAGTGGCTTACATCCAGCGTCTTCCCGCCACTTGCATGAGATCATCTATCTGTCCATCTCGTGGCTGGTCTTCCTACGCTGCGCTTGCCGTTACGTGGTCTCCACTCGAGAACCTTTTGGCCCCAACCTTTCGGCCTTTCGGCAACATACCGAGTATAAAATAACAATTTCCATTTAAACGTCTGAAACACATCACTTAATAATTAAAACCCTCCAAAATACACACACTACGCTTACATACATTTTAACTTATAACTTATTGTTGCCTGATTAAAAGGCACGAAAAAACTGTATTTGTGAAGTGTAATAAATATTTTCACAGTTTTGGACAAATATTTGCCAGTTCCTTTGGAAAAAAACAAGTCTACGTTTTGTTTTATTATTTACGTAACTGATACGGTTTATTTTTTCACAAATTTCTCTTGTATTATATTAGGAGTAAATAAAAATACTGAACAGGGTTAACTTTCCAAATTTATTTGTTCTAGCACTGTGATACGTCGAGTCGTTTTTGGAACAAAATAACTGTAAAAAATATGTGATCCACATCTATAAACGAAATTACAAATTTTTAAGTCGATTGTTTCAGTTTATTTACATATAATAATTTGTAGTTGATGAATTCTCATCGAGTCACATTATAACACTGTTGCACGTTGGCAAGTTTTCCCATAGAGTATAAGTATATTTCATTGGGTTCCAAATGATTAGTAAATATCTACTTTCGATCAAGTTCCAGGTGTACCTGTGAGTTGATGGGAAATATTTGTAATTTTTTTTCTCTTACTCTGTTGATTCACGTTCTAAACATTGTTATGCTACATCTAGTATATATAGAGTCTAAAACATGTACTAAGCTGAAAAGAGGTTTGGCCGTCACCACTCGTGATCAAAATACTCGTGCTTATCTGGTACAACGTATATATTTAAAAAAAAAAATGGTAGATCTACGCGACGGTCTGGCTGAGGATCACAGATTTCGATTATTCCTAATTTATTTATTTATTCTTCAATTACATCATGAAAATTTATGAGATAATTCTGCTAAACTGCATAACAGTTTGTAGGCAGATCTCATCCACAGTAACAATTCTTTCGTTTGTAGGAGGATATGTGCTAAGGACGGAGTTCGTCGATCTAGAAGATATATCTATATGATATTTAAGTGGCACAACACAAGTACATTCAACGTGGCAATGCCGCTAGCATAGTGAATACGCTGTCAACCCGTAGAGGGTTTGAGCAGTTTAGATTTTGAACTTGGACCTTCATCAGTCTGTGGTACTTTGATTGCTTTTTGTGTTTTATTTTATATGTACGTAGTTTATTAAACTGTTTTATTGTTTTAGTTAAGAAAGGCAACAAAAGGCAAAAGTCACTTGTGTGATCAAAATACTTACATTTCTCTACAATTGTTCTCGTGTTAAGTTTCCAGAATTGTGCAATTTATAAAATTTCCTCACTATATAACTGATATTAGTTGAGAACAAAAGAACAAGAAGTTTTTAACATCAAATTGGATCCTTGGAATTTCTATGTAGCGATATAAGAGCATTTTCTCTTTCACGATTGTCTGATATCCCTGGAAAAATATATTAAAAATAAAGTGTAGTAAGTAAGAATTTGTAATTTGCGGTATAAAGGAAATTCTGAGAATAATGTGTAACTACGAGTAGCATTTATTTTCCTTTTTAACATATTGCTTTGTTCATTCATGCTATAGTGTTTTTGATTGTACAATTTACTTTGGTAAAGATTGTTTATTTTGGTAAAATACAAACTTATTCAGACTTACGAAGAAAGACTATTCATTATATGCGTACTTGTACAAATAAAACAGTTAAGACAGAGGGATATGTTAGTTTGTGATTTAAAGAAATCCCATAAGAAGAACAGGCAGCCTAGCTAGAAGAAGTAAGTGGTAGTCTAGAGATGGGTGAGTGTAAAAAATAATAATCGGTGAACACATTACTTATGCCAACCCGAACTTGGCCAGCGTGGCCAACCCTATTACCTTACCCTTCTCACAATGAGAAGATGTCTCGCGCCCAGCAGTGGGACAGTTTGTACAAACAGGGCTGAAAACAAAAAAAGAAAAATATTATTTATAATTTCTGATCAATTTTATCAAACGTAAGTTAGTAAATGGCTTGACCGATTTTGATGTGTAAACTCCAACGCACTTTTTGGTAATAAACAAATGATTTTACTATAACTATTCTAAAGAATGCGCACTTATAATATTTCACAGCTATTTCAAGCGTATTTTCTCATAATAAAAAACCGGATAAGTGCGAGTCAGACTCGCCCACCGAGGGTTCCGTACAAACTAAATAAAAGGGGGAAATCATATTTTTTTTTTATATTTTCTTTTATAAACCGAAAAATATACATCTTAAAAATATTTAAAAACCTGTTTTGGCTTATGCTAATGAAGCTCTTTCATATGATACTCCACATGATACGATTAATTCACTTTACAATTTGTACCCTCATTCCTTACATAAAGACACTATTTTTTGTGATTAAATTAAAAATGTCCAGTTTTCGGATTTCTCCTATATGTGTACTCTAACACAATGCTTCTTGCCAAATTTCATAGTTCTAGGTCAACGGGAAGTACATAGGTTTTGATTCCCTTGTGAGTGTCGAAATGCGCGTTTTTTACGACATATTCGGCTGTAACTTTTTTAACGAAAACTGAGAAATTCTATTTTTCTTTCTGCATCAAGACACTATGGATATGCGTATATGATTTTAATTTCAACTCGATATCTTCACGCGTTCCCGAGATAAAGGTCTTGACACCCGGACAGACGGACAGACAGACAGACAGACGGACAACAAAGTGATCCTATAAGGGTTCGTTTTTTTCTTTTGAGGTACGGAACCCTAAAAAACGTACACTCAACAGCGTATCAAGCGTAACGAAATCGTAAGTTAAAAACCTTGTTCATGTAACGCAACTTTGTTCATATGTGCGTACACAGCACAGGTTTTTGTGCGAAGTCTGTCTGCTACAATTTAACTGTACCATCTCTATTATCGTAGAAGTACTAGTAGATACCCTCAGTTTTACTTAGCTAAATAAACTGTTGTTTTCTTCGTGAATTGTCTAGGTAATACTCGTTAGAACGTGATCCGTCTGGGCGCTAAGCTCTAATGAAGTAGGTAGATAGTGAGTTGTTTTTGTGGATTTCGCGATTTTTTGCCCGAGGTGGGCAGTTTGTCTTGAGAAGTGCTTTATTGCGTCCCATTCACAGACGTCTGGGGTTTGTAGTCTGAGGGGAGATGAGAGTTGTAATTCACAATGTAAAGAGATGATTTGTTGGGAATCGTAGTTATTTTTACAGCTTTACTATGTTTTGCCTACGTTGACGTTACTGTATTGTTACAATCTAGATTTATAGATTTTTGATTACCTTTTACTAGGCTACTATTTTAATTGTAAATAAAGTGTTTAAAGGGCGATTTATTCCTATACATTTTTTAAGGTTAAGATAATCAATTTTAACTCAAATGACGGAAAACGAAGATGTCTTCTCAACAGACTTCCAAAAAAGAGGGGGTTCTAAATTCATTGGCCTTTTTTTTAAATTAAAAAATAGGCCTGTGCTTGAACGACAACTCAAAGAAGGATGCATGCTCATGCATGACATACGTATAAATAAAAGCTGATGTTTCAAGATTTAGGGCGTGTTGCCGACATAGAAACCCGTGTTCCACAAAAATCATTTCCAGTAGTTTTTGAAGACAAAAAAAACTTAACTTGAATAGCTTCGTTTTTGGAAACAAAAAAACTACAGGTCACTCACGTCTGTTTTGAGTCAGAATATCTGACCATAGTACTCGTAACGTATAGAGTGATAGCCTGCGATTGCGGTTAAAACTATAGTCTGATCTAGTCTAATCTAGTTTTTATTTAGATATATATACCTATACATAAAAAAATTAGATATTAAAGTTACGTTACTTTAAATTGAAGTTCATCGTCATTCTATTTGTAAATTTAAATTTGCTAAAATATATTAAACGCGCAGCCGATTTTTTTTATTATTCGACTGCGCAAGAAGAAATGCTGTTTTTTTATTGTATTTATGTTTATATAAGTATATATTATTTATAGCTCTCGTGCATTATTTAACTTTAAGTATTTATGCTTGTTATATTTTGAAAGTGCCTGGAATGTATCAATAGGTATATAATAAGACGCCGTACAGAATATAAGTATTCTACATAGGTGTACAAGTAAACTTGGGTATATTTAGGTAGTTATCTGCTTAAACTAAAATATATATTGGAGTATACTTGTACAACTCCGTCGTAATCAGGCCCAGCAGATATCGTCAGCAAACAAGAGGGTTGGGAGCTAGCCTGCTGGACGTCTTGTTTGCTCTTCGGCTCGATAGCACAGGGACGAAGTTAAGTGGGGTCCGAGGGGAAAACTAGATCATTCTTGCATTGGTGTTTACGAAAAGTATATTCGTCAATAATCTAGTCAGTTACTATTAGATTCTATTTAATATTATGTTTACATTTTTCACGCAATTGTATTGCTGAGATCAAATAAAAGTCAGATAAAGTCTATCTATTTTAACCAACTTTAAGAAAAGAGGTTCTCAAATCAGTTGTATTTTTACCCGACTGCATAAGAAGAAGGGTTATTTACATTTATTACCGTGTAACTTCGTCATTTATAAACCGATTTGGAAAATTATTTTTGTTTGAATTGAAGGAAAAATGCCAATTGTTTTTCGTTTCGTTTATTTGAATTAAATATATTTTTTTAAAGTATTTGTTAGTAAAGTAAAGTAAGTAAGTAAGTAAAGGTTTAGTTCACATTTACAATTTTTCTTTACAATTGTTTTAATTTTTCTTTAACACAAAAGAAGAAAGAAATATACTCAAGTAAAATTACACAAACATTTAGGTATTTTCGAGTAAGTGTGCGAAATACTTTCTTGTTTTAAATTACACGCTTATATTTGAACCATGAAGGCATAATTTTTAATGAGTTTAAATCCACACCTGATAATTGATTTTGCAAAACTGTCTCGTGTAACTCACTTGCACTTTTACTGCACTCTCATTAGCTACTACACAACGTCAGATTTTATATTGAACTGATTCACTTGGCGTCACTTGCTCGAATTATTCTACACTTCCCTTAATTACAACCCTGCCATCATGCCGAGAATATATCAATGCATTTCAAAGGCTGTATGTAGTCGGCGCAATCTCATGAATTGTGATACACAATGCATTTTGCAACGTAATACGTATCGTTTCTCTATTGTCTGTATGTGTAGTAATATTGTTTTCAAGTTTAGTTAATTCAGCAGAGCAACACAAGTGTCGTAAATATGTTAATCTCGGTAGCCGTTTTCGCGACTTTCAGTCCGTGGAAGCCGGGAGCTCATCTTATATTCTAAAATTTATCTGAGCGTCTAATCGACGCGACGCGTGACCAAAATGCTAGTGCGCATCTGGCCCAACGCATAAGCATTGCCATCTAACGTAGAAATGTTAGTAGCACGCTGGGTACGCTGCCAACTGGTAATGGATTTGAGCAAATGGATTGTCTTTAGACCTTTATCAGTCTGGTGTAATCGATTTGCTTTTTATAGTAGTTTAGTATATGTAGTTAGTTTATATTGTTTTGTTGTAGTTAATAAAGTCACCTGTCCATTATAAAAAAATAGTTCGAATTTCAAATGAGGTGGAAGATTTTGGTGTCATACTCTGGGCCAGGACTGCTATAAAATTCCTTTGTTAATATTTTGGTCGACTTAACGATCGCAAAGGAAGACCAGCCACGAGATGGACAGATGATCTCATACAAGTGGCGGGAAGACGCTGGATGCAAGCCGCTTCCAATCGGTCTTTTTGGAAATCCATGGAGGAGGCCTATGTCCAGCAGTGGACTTCTTATGGCTGAGATGATGATGATGATGAACGATCGCAAATTAGCTGGTTTTTTTTAATTTTGGGCACGATTTTCACTACTTATTTATTTAAGCTTATAAGTTTAAAAACACAGTAAATTTTCCACACAATTCTATAATATTCAATGATAATCTATTCAAATTTTATACCCTTTATTCATGATAATCTGTTGTTTTATCTAATTTTACATAATACACCTTGTTTATATTAGTTTTAGCTATTAACACTAGATGTAATGGTTATCTGAAAAACAAAATGGAAGCCGGTACATATAGACTAGGCTATATATAAATATCTTCAAACTATTTTATTACTGGAAATGCTACTGTGTTGTTAGCACTACTTACTAACTTGTAAGTTACATAACAGAGCTTTACTCATCAAAATTATAAGGATAATAATTGAGGAATAATACTGAAAAATAATCTGGTAGTGTAGATATTATCATTCATTATTTTGTTATTGTATAATTTATTTTATAGGTTTTACATTTTCTTATAACTTTCACTGTTCTTGAATTATAATTTATAATAGTAATAAGGAGCTCCCATAAACTATTATGATTTAGAAAAGTTCAATCGGAAAGATCACACTCATTGAAGTAAAACAGTGAACAGTTTCGGAGAGACTAGGTCTCCCTGCCTCACGCCTCTTTTCAATGGAATCGCCTCAGAGTTCTGGTCTTGTACTCGAACCGACATGGTGACGTTGTTGTACAAACACTTCAGCACTTCGATATAGCGATAGTCAATACGGCATCGCTGGAGAGCCTCAAGCACCGCCCAGGTCTCGATCGAATCAAAAGCTTTCTCATAGTCCACCAAAAGTTTAGCAAAGGGACAAGTTGAACTCTTCGGTCTTCTGTATCACTTGCCGCAGCGTGTGGATGTGGTCTATGGTACTATAGCTTTTTCGGAAACCGGCTTGTTTGGGAGGCTATTAAGGCCCCGCTTGTCCGCAAAACAGCTTTTTTGAAAATTTACAAAAAATACTTGTACTAATAATTCAATCTCAAATTTTTTGTATATAAAATGTTGGTAGGTAGGTAGGCTAGGGTTTGGTACAAAAACACGATTGCTGAAAAAAGGCTCCATAGCTTTTTTTTATATACTATTTTAATTATTTTTTCAGTGGGTTCCACAAGTCGTCAGACCACTTGGTAGGACCAGAAGGAGATGGCGGGATGAACTGGTCTCCTATTGTAAAAATTGGACTCAAAAATCATTGAACCGAGAAGAATGGAAGGAGGATAGGGAGGCATTTGCCCAGCAGTGGGACGGAACAGGCTCAAAATAATAAATAATAATATTATAATTATTTTTTTAATTGATCTCCAGCTTCTCCAAGTTGTTTAAAGTCACCAACACCAAAGTAACCATATTATTAAGTAGCTATTAAAAAAATTGCGTTCTATAGGTATACATTTTTGATATGTTTAGTGCACTATTTTGCAATAACTTTGGCTGAGGTAGCGTAAAATACCTCGAAAAATAATACCTGTAAAATGCCTCGCCTTAACATTACATAGATATAATTAAGTACGTATTTCTTGAAGCCTGAAATTGTCTTGACTACAGAAAATACAATCATGAAGGAAAAACGACGCAACTCATTTAATTTCTATGAAATAATTTCTTTCTTGAAATGTTAAAAGGAAACCAATTATCTTGAAAGTTATTGTTTGTAAGACAAACAGTTCCACTTTTTGTGTTGTACGTTTACTTTTGAATGGATATTTAAGGAAAGATTTGTTTTAACCACAGACATAGTAGATGGAGCATGCGACTTCATTTATATGAAAACCTTGCGGGCCACATTTTTGGTACTGTGACGTCTCATAAACGATTTTGTGATGGAATGTTCCATCCGCGCGAAATCTATTCAACCCAATGCATCCGCGCGCTTGTACGCTAGTAACTAGTTGACAAAATATCGAATCGGAAGTATCTAATATCACCTGAAATTAAATAAATCGTCGTCAACTGCGTTTTTTTATCGTACTCGACGCTCGTTTTGACACGCTAGGTACATACACTTGGGGTATCTATAGAAGTCTATGGTTTTAACTGCTCTGAAAAATGTTTTTCGTAGAATTTGAGTTAGTAGGCGCTACCATATACATTGCTGATGTATTTTCTTAGAATTTTTAACCAGAAAGCCATGTAAAGCTCTTAACTTTTTCATGTAAATACTTATACTGATTTTGACAACTTTTGCTGACAACGACAAGAAGTCTTTTTACCCGACTGCGTAAGAAGGAGGGTTATATTTTTCGAGTGTAACAGCCTAAGCGGCTTGACCGATTTTGATGTGCGAGGTGTCGTTAGATACGTCTTCACTTCCAGAGTGTCATAGACTATATTTGTTTGTAATAGTAATAATGCATCTTTCGCAATAATAAAAAAAAATAGCTTTAACACTAAATTATACTATTTTGGGGTTATGGCGCTACCAATGGTATGATAAGAATTTTAATGAGATGAAAAAATATTAATAAAATTTGTTAAAGATCAAGAAAAATACGGCATGGTTTATTGTGATACTTGTAGTGAAAGATCTTGGTTTTTACCAAATTTCGTTATCGTAGGTCAATGGGAAATACAATGTAGGATTTGATTTACGAGTGATTGTCAAAATATAAGGTTTTTGTCCTTATGTATGTTGGGAATTTTCTCAATGAAACGACGGACTTACGTTGCGGCCATTTTATTCAAGAGAAAGTTAAGTCGTAGATCGAACCATAGATAAATAATTACAGTTTAAAAAACACGCTACAAATTATTGTGGTCAAAGTTCATTACAAGACTTTTCTAACAATTCCAAACACAGCTATGATACGATGTTCCATCATGAAGTTCTAGTTCATATCTTCCGGCTCCATCATCAGATCAGTTCGACAGTACCATATTATTGTATTGTCATCAGAACTACATACAGCTGCCAATTTTCATGACGCTACGATCCTTGGAAGATGGTTAAATTAGTTACCTTAGATTTCATTACATAGCTAGTTACATACAGGTCGACCTAATAAAGGCGTGTTAAAAAGGGTGGAGGTTACAGATAAATATTCATAACCTGAGAAACTAGATACGGTTATTAACAATATTCAACAATGTACGACGCTCAAAAAGGAGGGTTATCTTATTCGGGTGCATGGGCGTATATAAGGGGGGGGTCCAGGGGGTCCGGACCCCCCCCCCCCCCCCCATGGCATTGGACGAAAAAATAATAAGTGCTGTCAAAATTCCGGAATAGGTATCGCGGATGGCACGCATGTTACAAAAAATATATAAAAACCTGATGTGCGGTAATGTGTGTGCTCAGAATACAGAAAAAAGTATTCTGAGCGTGTGTGCATAACTACAGCTTAGCTAAAGAGATGCAGTATGACCCATGTTCGTCTTTCGCCCGCGCATACTATAAGCGCGTATATCTAATGGAAACTATATATTTTTACCCGATTGCGTAAGAAGGAGGGTAATGTTTTTCGAGTGTATGTATGTATGTAACATACATGGGTATGTATGTATGTATGTAACATACATACATACCCATGTATGTTTCAATATGACAGCCCGAACGGCTTGACGGATTTTGATGTGCGAGGTTGATGTGTCATTACAGTCGTCTTCGTTTCCAAAGTGTCATAAGTAGGCTATATTTTTTGTAATCATAATACATCTCTTTCAAAAACATAAATAAAACGTGGTTTCGTAATCACTAACGCACTATTTCGTAATAAACAAGTGTTTTTTTAGAATTATTCTAAAGAATGCGCGTTTATAATCTTTTACAGCAATTTTACGCATACTTTCTCACAAAAAACGTACACTCAACAGCGTATTAAAAGTATCGAAATCGTAAGTTAGACTGCAAAAAACTGCTTTTCTGCTATCGGTATTTTGTTTTTGTATATACATACTTTTTAAGAAACCCTAACTCCATCTCTGTCATATCTATACAAATTGAGAGAGATGGAGATATAGTTTCCAGGCCGATTCCGAATCCGACAAGTTGTGAACAAGGCCGTAAGCAGGGGGGGGGGGGGGCTTAGGGGTTCAACCTACCCTCCCCCAAAATATCCTGGCAATTATGAAAAATCCTTGCTCTTTTTTAAAGTATACTTAATTTGCTTTAATATTTTTCGCGCGCCAAAGCGAAGCGATCGCTCGCGCATGCCCAAATTTTTGAAGATATAAAACGACTGAATGAACTTATAAAAAGATCTTCGTTCGTAAAACTAGAAAATAACATCGCTAATTATCAGGCGAGTTGGATATCAGTCGTAGATCTATCTTACGTAAAAAAAAACACAAATATTCCATGAAAAATTCAATTCGATCCAAGCCAATTTTACATAAAAAAATATTTTTGCGTTAATAATTTCGAAAAGATCGAACGAGACTCTTAAAGTGCCGTTCTTAAATTTGAAATCAATACATTCAAATGGTTATATTTGTATTTTTGATAGCGTAAGTCAGTTTTACTCATCCAGTCGGATATTTAATTTTTTTAAACACTTTTATACTTGTTTGGTTCATCTGGGCCACTTTCTAACATGATCAATGAATTAAATTATTTCCAAGATTTATTTTAAAAACCTTAAAAAATTTCGCGCTCGCTTCGCTCGCGCATTTTTAGGTACTCATTTGTCATGGAAATACTGCGGGCTCATTAATACGAGAAATAAATCATATTACTATAAAAACACTACTAAAATGTTTGCGCTCGCTTCGCTCGCGTATGCTTATTATCTATCTATGTTTTTGTTTTCTTGAGTCATGCAAATGCTGAGCGCACGTTAAAACGGGTGAAGTCATAGGGTACCTCTAGTTTAATACGAATTAATATTGTTCCGACGTTACATTTACACTTTATTTACAGGTATACGTTTGTCCATAATTTAATTTTCGTGTATTTAAATGTTTATAACTTATAATTATATAATAATTATAATTATAATTATATAAACATTGACGTTTAGAAACTAGTACTCGTCTGCGTATAGTCTGCGCAAATAAAGAGGCAAATAGTAGTATATTTTTACAAATTTTTGTACCCGTGGACCCCCCCCATGAGAAAGTTATAGCTACGCCCATGTTCGGGTGTAAGTATGTATGTATGTATGTATGTATGTATGTATGTATGTATGTATGTATGTATGTATGTGTGTATGTATATATGTATGTATGTAACAACAACAAACAATTTTATTTATTACTCAAAAACATGTACATAGTAGCATTTAAGTTACAAGTGTATCTTAATATTAACCATATGTTGCTACAATTTAATTGATGAACTTCGGATTTCCAAATTAAGCTAAAAGCTTAAATTTTGGATATCCGTGGGATCTTCCTATTATACATAATTATTACAGTTTTAATTAATGCTTTTGAAAAAATGAATAATTGAATGTGTGTATATTATGTGTGTGTGGATATATATGTATGTTTCTATATTACCTCTTACAACCTAAACGGTTGGACCGATTTTTATGTGCGAGGTGTCCTTAGTCCGTCTCTGCTCCCTGAGTGTAGTAGGCTATATAATTTTAATATTAATAATAAAACAACTTTCACAAAATAAAAATAAAACATTTATTTCGTAACATCCAACTTTTAGTATCAAATAAATTATTTTACAAAAAGTAAATAAATAAAATAAACAAATACATAAATAAATATTTGTAGACATTAACACAACACCATCTAGCCCAAACTAAGCAAAACTTGTACTATGGAGCTACATGGCTGATAGAATACATATGTATATACCTTTTTTTTTTAAATATATACATATGATCCATCTAACTTACGATTTCTTTACGCTTAATACGCTGTTGAGTGTACGTTTTTGTGAGAAAGTATGCGTACATACGCCGTAAAAGATTATTACGCATTCTTCAGAAAAAAATCTAGTAAAATCACTTGTTTATTACGAAAAAGTTCTTTGGAAGTTACAAAAAACACGCGTTTTTTTTATATTTGTAAGAGATGTATGATTTTTATTACAAAAAATATAGCATATGACACTCAGCAAGTGAAAACGAATCTAACGACACCTCTAACATCAAAATTTGGGCGATCATATAGAAACATACAGATATATATACATACACTCGAAACACCCCCTAGAGGGGGGGCTCTACCTACCCCTCCCTTCTCCCCTCTCCTTACCTTAAAACACAATTATAATGGTACAGTTGTCGGTGATTTTTAAGGTAGGAAATAGGTTTAATCCTGTTTTACCCGTTCCCGCGGGAATTCCGGGATAAAAAGTATCTTATGTGTTAATCCAGATTATAAACTACCTGTGTGCCAAATTTCAGCCAAACCCGTCAAGCCGTTTTACCGTGAAGAAGTAACAGACACAAACTTCGCATTTATTTTATAAGTGTAAGGTGTAATGTGATTTATTAGCATTTCCTAATCCAAAATCCAATAAAACATATAAGTTATATATATATTCGAAATCACTGATAAAAATTCTTTATTTTGATACCACACTCGATGTATTTTGAAAACATTTTAATTTTTTTGAGATTACTTTTTGCCGCCAAAAATCCTTTTTTTTTTTTTTTTTTATTTTGATGTACAAAGTGTCACTCTCACGACTAAGACGAATCTATTGACACCACTCACATAAAAATACGACAATCCGTTTAGGCTCTAGGATAGAAATAGATAAATACTCTAGAAATATACATACATACATACACTCGAAAAACATAACCCTCCTTCTTTCGCAGTCGGGTAAAAAAGGGCTTTTAGATACAGAAAGTCATGCAGACAGACAGAAAATCAAATAGACAAATAACGGAGTGATCTCATTGCTTTTCCTTTTGAAGTACGGAACCCTAAAACGATTATTACAAATATTCGGCGTTACGTTTTTTTTAATTCGATCTTTAGGCGGCCAAATGGGCTCTGACAGCCCCGGCTAGTCACTGCGACCTTTTCAGATCTATTATGACATCCCCTATTTCTTACAGCACCTCTCCAAGTCCGATGCTGAGCATGTAGTCAGTGATGGCCTTGGGGGAGGGGTGGCGTTACGTTGCCCCAAGTGCGTTTTCATAGTTTAATGACTACATCTAGGTAACGATCTTGAAGCTAAACATAAATTGAAGCTGGACGGTACGGCTCGCGGTGTCATCATTATATCAAGAGATTTATGGTTATCATAAAATTATCTCAGTAGAGATACTGTTTTCGATGCAACATATTCTTGTTAAGGATTCGCTCAACGCCAGCTCCCTCTCTCGCGCATCACAACCTTTTTAAACATATAAAATCATTGAATATTAAAAAAGTGGGAGCTGAATTTGTTTATTTGGACAGGAGAAATATTTAAAAACAAGTTTTTCTTCGATACCTTTTAAATTAGCTGAGGAATAAGAAAATATGTGTTTTTTTTTTCTAATTCCGTTGCCAGTATAAATGTTAACTGATTAAAACTTTTTAAATGTTTCTCCTCTCTAAATAAACGGTTTGTTGCCCATGCTACTACCAATCTTACTACTAGTAGTAACACCGGTAATTGAATTACCCTTCTTACTACTTTAGTTGAAAGTTGTTAGAACAGCAATAAAAAATTGCCCGAGTTACTACCGTAAAACTAAAACAACAAAAACAAAACAAAATGTAAGTATATTAGCTCTTACTTTTATAATATACCTACTCAATGATTTTATATGTTTAAAAATGTTGTGATGCGCGAGAGAGATAGCCGCGCGCTTTAATCTAAACCTTAAACATTTTAGTGTTCAAGCTATAAACATGTAAACCTATGGCCTCAGAATTGTTTCTTTCAAACAATTATGATCGAATATTTGTTTTTTACAGACTTCAAAGAGAAGACGTTTAACAAATCGGCTGATGATGGACATTTCACACAACACCATCTAGCCCAAACTAAGCAAAGGTTGTACCTACTACAGAAACTATCTAGTTTTCATGATAGAATACATTCATAATTATACAAGCTTAAGATACATTAAAAACCCAAATACAGAACAAACAATCATGCTCATCACACAAAAGTCAAGCAATGGACGGAACGGTCAGTCTTCGGATGGGTGACCGTGAATAATAATTCTTTCTGAATGCTACCGTGGGTCGGATGACACGTTAAATTGTAGGTCCCAGTTGTTTGTCAATCGTCAAGCCAGGTCAGCGGCCTTACGGCATTTAGCAAACAAGTATAAGTTTAGAAAAATCAAAAATCCCCAAAAAAACGGCTGAACTGAATTTGATAAAATAAAGCTAAAAACGCTCTCAATAAAATCCTCTTTCAAACAGAAAAAAAACTTGATCAAAATCGATCCATCCGTTTGAGAACTACTATGCCACAGACACACAAATATAACAGATACACACTTCAAACTTATAACACCCCTCATTTTGGATCGGGGGTTGAAAATTATGATCTGTCAACAATGAAGTGTTAACTTCCGGAATTCAACGCAATACGGAAGAAGACCGTTAACTAGGCCGTTAACTGCGTAGCAACATTGTGTAATAAAGTTAGCACAATATTACTTGGATGGGTAACATCACTAACGGCAAGTAGTAATAAACTTTAGACAACTAAGTACCTCCGAGTAAATGTACACATGAGATTCTAATAATGTAACAATGTACCTACTTCTCTCTAAAAAAAAACAATGTACCTAGTGTATTTTATAATAAGTGGCCAAGACCGTGTCGAGTAACGCATAAGACCCCTGTACCATAACGACTTAAGTGTATTACATATTTATCTATATACTTATCTCGAAAAGTTATAGGCACAAAGTGCTTAAAATAATTTTCTTTTAAAAAAAAAAGATGTAATACTACTGTGGTTATAATCATGAATTCCAAGGTGTAATGTTTCAGAAACGCAGGAGGACAAAATTCTATCTCCTTTGGAAAGCTATATTTGACACATTGCACATTTGAAAAGAAAAGGATGTATGAAACCATAGTCTTATTTAAAAAAAAATACCTGTTTGACAATACTCCCCAGTACTCCCCACCCCATCAGGATTTTAAAAAATCATCCATTCTGTGGCACCTCTATTATAGACTTTTATTTTTATTTTACTACGGCATTTTATAGCGGTTTATAGATTCATCTACCTGCCAAATGTAACTTATATAGTGGTCATAATCTGTGAGTAAAATGATTTTGACAAATGGATAGACAAACAGATACAGACATTTTTATTTTGAACAAACGGGTTACTCACGTCTATTTTTTTATTTTTTTATGTGTAACAACCACGTTAGTTTTCATAATAAGGTACAGACATGGCGGATTAATAAGGGTTCCTCGTATAGTAATAGTAGTTGTAATGGCTACCATTTACATAGCCCTAAAAAAGTTTGCCTTAAAAGTTTTTCTATTTACGTTAATAACTTATTTTCCTTATCCTCGAGACGCACACAATCAAACAAAAAGACAGACAAACGTAAATAGCAAACGTAAAGTTTTATATATGCTACAAAACCATCAAAATAAGACTTCACACACTTCGTAAGAACGCTGAAATAAATTTTAAAAGCCAAAACTTGACTTGAGCTCTAAAAATCCCCGCAGTCGTAAACTCACAGATTCTTTTACACATATGTATTTTTGAAACTATTTAAGAGCATCGCAGCTTACCGAAAATTCCCTGAGAATGTTCGGTTCATTTTGTAAGAGGTTGCTTTTAGCGGTTTATTTACCCTCGGGTAAGTGTTGCGTTTCGGCACATCCGACGTGCGACACGCCCTCTACATTAGCACTTTACTACTATACGTGGGCTATAGTTTATATTACTAAAACTCTCTTTGGTACTGCTTCGCTCTGGCCTGTGTAAAAATGCCAAGCAAATACGAAAACGTTAACAAAAGTTTTGGGTGATTGGACCTTGCGATCCTGAATGTTTAGAAATATGATTATTTACGAATTGAGCAACTGGTCGGATGCATATCTAGTCATTTAGTAATTGAGCAAATGGTCGGATGCGTATCTAGTCATTTACGAATTAAGCAACTGATCGGATGCGTGTCTGGTCATTTATGAATTGAGCAACTGGTCGGATGCGTGTCTGGTCATTTGCGAATTGAGCAACTAGTTGGATGCGTGTCTGGTCATTTACGAATTGAGCAACTGCTCGGATGCGTGTCTGGTCATTTACGAATTGAGCAACTGCTCGGATGCGTGTCTGGTCATTTACGAATTGAGCAACTGCTCGGATTCGTGTCTGGTCATTTACCTACGAATTGAGCAACTAGTCGAATGCGTATCTGGTCAATTACGAATTAATAATATCACGGTCGTTTCTATTTCTGGTCATAAGTACTAAAAATACGGTCATTCGTGTAACTGGTTATTTTAAAATCTAATACAATGCGTCATAAAGAAACTTATTATATGTATTCTCGTCGACATCATTGATGTTCGC
This sequence comes from Lycia hirtaria, assembly GCA_947563715.1. Classification (NCBI taxonomy): domain Eukaryota; kingdom Metazoa; phylum Arthropoda; class Insecta; order Lepidoptera; family Geometridae; genus Lycia; species Lycia hirtaria. The sequence continues at coordinate 39,046,327 of OX387377.1, read as the reverse complement.
CTTCGTTATTAGTAGACCTCAATTGAAGTTGTAAAAGTATTAAGCTAAACATAAAAATAGTAATGAAGTAATTGTTATTACCAACTTCGAAGACTTTTTTATATTTATATACCAGCTATGCCTCTCTTAGCTTATTTTTCTATATTTTCAGCTGTTTCTGTATCAAATTTCATGAGTTTCGGTTCAAATATTCAAAAATGTAAATACACAGAAACACAGAGCTACTTTTACTTGAATATTGTTAGTTAAAATTATGAAACAACAAATTTCTGATTATTTTTAATAATTAAGTCAAACTATATCTGTTCTTATTTAGTTCTCAAATTTTCTCAGAATATTTATTTTGTTTTAGAATTTTTCAAATATAGAGTGAGAGGATATACGAGTCTAATACATTTTTGTTGAACAAGTAATAAAAAAATTAATTAAATTTAATTATTTATCGTACATATCTATTTGATAAAACAATATCTACCAAAAAATTCAGTAGCTGATGTTCGGGTTGCTTGCCAGGCGGAAGCTTTAACGGCCTGGTGTGCCTCGTGCTCGGGTGTTAGTGTTCCCACCGAAAAAAAAAATCAGTCTCAGTGGGATCTACCGCTAATCGAAATTACACACAAAGCCCTACTGGAGCAAGCTGCAGATAACACGGACCGAGCGCGTCTCTTAGCTGTATCAGAGGCGGAGTCGGGTCATTGGCTACATGCTCTCCCCTCCGATCATATAGGTACTTTACTCGACCCCAGTTGTCTGCGCATCGCTGTAGGTCTGCGGGTGGGAGCTAAGTTGTGCGAGTCTCATCTCTGCCAGTGCGGACGAGGTGCGGACCAATTAGGACACCACGGACTTTCGTGCTTTAAGAGTGCCGGTCGCCAATATCGTCATTGGGCTATTAACGATTTAGTTCGACGGGCACTCTCTACAGCATCCGTGCCGTCGACATTGGAACCGAGCGGAATGGTAAGGGATGATGGAAAGCGTCCAGACGGTGCCACCTTGATCCCTTGGTGTCTCGGCCGGGCTCTGGTCTGGGACGCCACGTGCGTAGACACCCTGGCACCGTCCTACGTCATCAGCTCGGCTCGCAGTGTCGGCGCCGCGGCTCAGCAAGCGCAAGTGAATAAACATAGAAAGTATTCAACCATTACTACTCACTATGAGTTCCTTGCGCTTGCTGTGGAGACGATGGGTCCGTGGTCTTCAGACATGAAGATGTTTTGCAAAGACATCGGCAAGAGATTGGTCCTCGCCTCGGGGGATCCCAGGGCTGGCGCGTTTTTCAAGCAAAGGTTGAGTTTAATTATTCAACGGGGAAACGCGGCCAGCGTCCTGGGAACCTTGCCTAACGGCGGAATTTTAGATGGAATTTTTGTATTATAGTGTTTTGTAGATTATTATTGTTATTTTATTTTTATGTACTATATGTTTATTTTTAAGTTGTAAATATCTACCAATATTATTATAGATTACCCATCCGTTTCTCTTCAGTAAGTTTATAATTCGGTACACGAGAGAAAGAATTCCATTTTTGTGTAGTACTACACAAAAATAGAATTCTTCTTGATGCGAACTCGTACTACACAAAAATGGAATTCTTTCTCTCCTTCTTTGTTTTCTGAGAGCTATGGAATTTTCAATGTTATAGTGAAATTTTATATCGACGAGTCTTCATCCATCGTCGGCCGGACCTACGCTTAACGTCAGGTGAATTGGTTGTCAATCATATGATTGAATGATCTATCAATTGTAAAAAAAATGTTTCGGTATAATACTATATATTTATCATAACATGTTAAAAAAATACCAGAATGTTACTTTCTTTTAATTTGTTAAGAATAACAAACATTTCGAGGTATATATTTATCCAAGCTTTAGCTATTAATTATATCACCAAATTTACTTTCGATAACATCTACGGCTTTTCGAGATTTATTTTTAGAGACCGAACAAAAAAAAAACACATTCCAACGCTAAAAGATTCAACTCGATGTACGAGTTGTTATTGGATTTGGGGTATGTAACGCCAAATCCAATTTACAAGAATTATTTTTTAATTTACAACTGTGTTGCTAAAGCCAACACGAGTGGACCTAATAAAACTTAACGCACATGAGAGAGAAAGCTCTTAAGCTCAAATTCACTAACTGCTCCAGCTTTGACATCACTGGGAATATAAAAACTTGTTTGGCTTTTCATGTGGACATTCTGCGGAACTCTGGCCTGTTAATTAATTTTATTACTTACATTTCATATCCGGATGTCATATTATGTTGCTAGATTAAAAATGTTTATGGCATAACTTTGACCATGCTAATTTTGCCTGCAATAATGTATGTGGTAGCATGGTGCAATAAGTAAAAGGTATAAATGTATTTGATATGTTTTGTTTCGTATTTTGCATAAAAAATTAGGCAGGATATGCACAGTCACAATCAAAAGTCAATTAATAGTATAGCGCAATATTCTAAAAAGTGGTTTTGTGACCTCATTACATCATATGTAATCGAATCGGGAATTGAAATCGGGAATGTATTTGTTTTTTTTTTTCTAGGGCAAGCGCGATCCATTGTGAACTGCAGTATTGCTCATCAGCATGTGAATAAGAGTAGACGGTCAATTGTTTGAACCGCACAAGTCTATGCCACAGTCAAGTTACAATGAATAAAAAAAATATCATTACCATTTTGAAATTACTTGCTCTGAGTCTACGGCGTAGTAAATAAACAAGTCTGCATTTGAAATAAGAACTTCTATTACTTGGATGTGTTATTACAGAAGTCGTTGTTTTTGTCCTGCGTTGAAGTCTAGACAAGACTTCAAAGAATATAAACAAACACATCGCATTTATGTCTGGATTAGGTACCAACTTTCTAGCTAACTAAAAAGCCTGGTAGCCTTCGCGTTATAATTCGCGTATAATATGCACATTTTTAGGGTTCCGTACCTCAATAGGAAAAAACGGAACCCTTATAGGATCACTTTGTTGTCCGTCTGTCCGTCTGTCCGTCCGTCCATCCGTCCGTCCGTCCGGGTGTCAAGACCTTTATCTCGGGAACGCGTGAAGGTATCGAGTTGAAATTAAAGCAATATACGCAGATCCATAGTATCTTGCTGCAGAACGAAAAATATTTTTTTTAGTTTTCGTAAAAAAAGTTACAGCTGAATATGTCGTAAAAAAACGCACATTTCGACACTCACAGAGGAATCAAAACCTATGGGGTACTTCCCGTTGACCTAGAACTGAAATTTGGCAAGAAGTGTTGTGTTAGAGTACACATATAGGAAAAAATCCAAAAAACCGGTCATTTTTAATTTAATCACAAAAAAGTTGTGTCGTTATGTAAGGAATGAGAGTCGAAATTTTAAAGTGAATTAACCGTATCATGTGGGGCATCATATGAAAGAGCTTAATTAGCATTAGTTAAAACAGGTTTTAAAATATTTTTACGATGAATATTTTTCGGTATAAGAAGTTAAATATAAAAAATATGATGTCCCCCTTTTATTTAGTTTGTACGGAACCCTCGGCGGGCGAGTCTGACTTGCACTTGTACGGTTTTTTTATATTAGCTAAACCTAAGATTAACCACCAACTGGCCTGATGTTAAGCGACGATGTAGCCAAGAATAAAAAATAAGCACTTGTAAAAAATCAATGAAATAATGTTTTTTTTATTTAATTGAGAGTAGAGCTTTAATCATTTAGATTATTATTAGATGCTCAAAACGAGTATAGTTTAGAAACCTCAAAAACCCACGACAAAAATAAACAGCTGAACTGATTTTGATGAATAATACCTAAGAATATTTTCGATAAAAGCCTGTTTCAAATAAAGTTTGAGAGCTACGATGCCACAGATAGACAACAGATATACAGGTACACATGTCAAACTTATAACACCCCTTTTTTGGGTCGAGAGTTTAAAATAAATAAACAAAAAGTAAATATGAATCTGACGTCATCATTAAAATCACATAAAAATCTGTCAAGCCACTTATGTTACTGGCCATAAATATAGAAATATACACCCAAAAATCGTTTCCCTAATTACGCAGTTGAGTAAAGAAAAAACTTAATAATAATAATTCATTAATATCATAAGAGTTGAATAATGATTTACAAAGTCTTAATTAGATAAACAACTTAACAAGTTACAAAAGGATTTCGTGGGCCCCAAACTAGGCAAAGCCTGTATCTTGGGTGCCCGTTTCTAGTTTACTATTTATGTGTTTGTATACGTTTCGCGCTGACATTGGTACACATTTTCATCTTAATATTTACTTAACTGTTTAAATAAATTAAATCATAACAATTAATAAATGAATAAGCAACTTCGAAATACATAATTTTCCTTTCTTTCAACAAAACAAACGGAAAGAGTTTGAAGACTGTATGTGTAAATACATATTCAGCCCCAATCACCAATCTCCCTTCCCACCAGTCACGCCTGCACACCCTTGCGTATCAAAGTGTAGTGTGTACGATCACTATCCCGCCTTTAATTAAAGGAGCACTTTGTCCCGAACGTGAACACTTTGTTAAGGAAACTGGGTGAGAAAAATTCTGAAAATTGGGAATTGCAAATTCCAATTCGTACTAAATGAAGGCATTGCTTGGGAAATGGTTAGTTAGTTAGTTTTACGTTAAAGTGAGAATTTCTTTGTAATGGTTAAACATTATTTTATAAAGTGTATTCATTATTAATTGATATTACTGAAACCAAAATACCGAACTTTGTTACAATAATATCAAATGCGCTTTAAAATATGCGCATTAAAAAGAAAACGTGATTGATGTATGTAGGTTAGGCCGCTAGCACACGGCGTATTTTTAAACGCGTTTCAGCGTCGTAGATGCCGATTTTTGAGTTTTTATACATTCGAACGCGCGTAAAACACGATACAAACGCGCGTGTGAAGTGCGTTCGATACTATTTGATGCGCGTACAAAGGGGCGGAGGAGGGGTAGAGTTTCATGACCACCCCGTGTCCGTGTGTGAGGTTACAAGGTTGCGTTTAAATCTCGTTTGAAGCGCGTATACGTGCGTTAGCAGCGCGTCGTCTGCGCGTTTCTGCGCGTTTAAAAAACGCCGTGTGCGTTTAAAAACGCCGTGCAGCCTCAAACCTACTAAAAGTAACGAAATTAGATCGCACAGATTTCGTAAATCTCAAATAATTATTCCTGACTGATTACAAATAAAATATGTATTCAATTACATAATTTTTGTGTTAACGTATTATGTGGTTAACAATATTTTCTCCGATTGTGCATTAAATTCAATGTTTTTTAAGTTTAAGTTCATGAAATTTTTATTTCAATACTTCAGACAGCGATCTGAAGTATTAAAATAAAAATTTCATGAACTTTGGTCAATAATTGATAAATTTATTAAATTTTACATGACAGAATATATTTATTCATTTATATTTTATTTACATTGATTCATTCGACTTTCGGTTTTTTTTTATTATTACCTGTATACTGTTTTTTTTTTTTTACCTTAAAGTATAATATAATTGTTTGAGCATTCCTTGTGCTTCGTTTAATTTTTAAAGTGAAATGTATATATCGTTAACATTAATGTTATACATTTGAGAAACAATTTCAGTATCACATACCGTGATACTGATAGTGGACAGGACCGAGCGAGCGAAGTGTCTCTGCATCAACTGGCCAAATTTTCTTTCGTCAGTTATTCAGTTTGTTTCAGAGTTTGTGAGTTTGTATGTTTGTACTTCGTACTCGCGCACAGGGCGTATTTTTGAACCGATTTTGATGGAATTTGGCGTACAGGTTCTATGGTTTTTTATGGCGTCGGCGATTTTTGATAGGAGGGGTGGTTCCTATAAAAAAGGGGGAAATTTATTGCGGCGCTAATTACCAACCGATTTTAATGATATTTGGTAGATATATAAAGTACACAATTATTACAACTTGTGGTAAAATGAACAGAATTGGTCAAGTGGTTGTCGAGATATGACAACCAACTTGAGATTGCGTGCATCAGTGAGGACGCGTGGATGTGCTAAGCCAACTTTATGTAGGTATTATGTACAAATGACCTAAGGTGAGCTTCAAATAAGCTCTTTCGCGAGGTCTACTGTTCGTAGAACTACTAGTATAATATGATTAAAACTAAATTTAACCAACAGCCGCCCCAAAAAACGATCCTATTAGCCTACTTCACACCCCGAAAATATGAATAGGTAAGTAGAAACAAGGTAATTTAGCTATGAGGCGAGAGGAAAATTAATTCTGGAATGTTCTAGCAACATGGGTACGTAATATCAAGGAAAGTTTTGATAAGGGTCAATGTAAATGGAGGCAAGGTTAGGTTGTAGTACTGCCTATGTGGATATTACGCTTGAAAGTACTAGTGTTGTATGAAATTAGTACTTATAGAAACTAAATAATGAAAAGTGTCTACTACATCCAGACTCGAGCAGCATATTAGTATCTAGTGTATTAATTACCTAAACCACTACATCGACCTTTGTTATACACATATAATAATAAATTTACTTACTTACTTACTTGTTTAATAGGGATGTTATATATAACTTCTCTTTCTGTTTGTATTACGAACTACGTATACGAACAGAAAGAGAAGGCGAACATTTCCCTATAAAAAGAGGAGTCAGACAGGGAGATCCACTTTCACCTAAACTTTTCTCAGCGGTGCTTGAATATATATTTAGAAGACTCGATTGGGATAAATATGGACTTGACATCAACGGAAGGAATTTAAACCACCTAAGATTCGCAGATGATCTGATCCTGATTTCGAAAAATCCAAGAAGCCTGCAAGAAATGTTAGAACAACTGGCATACGAAAGCGATAAAGTCGGACTCTCAATGAACGTTGCAAAAACGAAACTAATGACAAACCATAACAAAGTCACCATAACGGTAAATGGCAACAATGTTGAATATGTTGAAGAATATACATACCTCGGACAGATAATTTCTCCACAAGACCTAACAACAAAATAAATAAATAATAGAACACAGTTAGCATGGAAACGATACTGGTCCTTAAAAGAAGTCTTTAAAAACCCTCAGGTACCACTCAAAGCAAAGAAAAAAATATTCGACTCGTGTATTTTACCCGTCTTGACTTACGGATGTCAAACATGGAGCATAACAAAACATAATTTACGAAAGCTCGAGACATGCCAACACAGTATGGAACGAAGTATGCTGAACGTTAAGTTAAAAGATAAAGTCAAACTAAAAATACTAAGATGTCAAACTAAAATTAATGATGTAGCATACTGTATAAAGAAATTAAAGTGGAGGTGGGCAGGCCACATGACCAGAGATAAGAAAGAAAAATGGGCTAAAGACATAACGGAATGGTGTCCAAGACAAAATAAGAGAAAGAAAGGAAGACAACGAATTAGATGGATGGAGAAGGATGACTCATAATCGGAAAGAATGGCAAGCTCTTGAATGGCAGGCCTTTGCGAAGACGCAAGACAATCTCACTACCGGTGACACATAATTAAATTTAAATGTATGTTTTATAAGATTGTTAAATAAAGGCTATTATTATTATATATAACTATTTAATAATTCCTAAAATAATAAAACATTTGCATTTCTACACAAAATTAGACCAATAAGTCACTTAATTCTATGAAGCATCAGCTATGTTCAGGTAGCTTCCCGTTGTATGGGGTTCTTAGCGTAGCTTGACTAGGTGTTCTCGAACAATCACCAATGTTAAGCAATGGACGGATCATTTAGTCTTCGGATGGGTGACCGTGAGTGACAATTCTTTCCGAGCGCTACCATAATTATGTCGGATGACACATTAAATTGTAAATCCCGTTGTTTGTCTTTAAAACTCAATCGTCAGGCCCAGTCAGTGGTCTTCCGGTGGCTTAGTAACTCTGACACTAGGGCTGGCCACTCAGTCTATACGAAGACTTTACAAAGACAGAGCAAGCACAGTCAAGCATAGCAAAAATATAATAGTATTTTGGTATTTTTAGTTGTTCGTAGTTTTTTTTTTTTTTTTAATAGTTTATGTATGCATTTATTTAATTAGATAATATTTACACCACCTGCCCAATAATATTGTCCTGTATGTATGTATTATTGTCAGAACTGCACAGTTTTTGTATATGTTAGTCTATACCAGCTTCTAAATACGTGTGCCAATTTTCATAAGTGTATTGTATGTCTGTATGTTTGTATTTTTGTTCACGTATTACGCAGAAACTAGAAGTCGTATTGCAAAAATTCTTTAACTAAACTTAGGAGTCACTGTAAGTTTTATCAAAATCGGCTCGATAGGTTTCAAGCTAAGGGACTTTTAGAATTTTGCAATATTATCGTTTCATACAAACATACATATACTTATGAAATTTGGCACACGTGTTTAGAAGCTGGTACAGACTAGCATATATATACAAAAACTGTGCAGTTCTTGTATCTTCGTGTATCTTACATACATACTGGTCGAATTGATAACCTCCTCTTTTTGAAGTCGGTTAAATATATAGTGAATCCAATAAAAATATGACACTCAGGGAGTCAAGAGAAATCTAACGACACCTCGCATATCAAAATCGGTCAGGGCTGTAGGTGATCTTATAGAAACATACATACATACACTCGTAAAGAATAGTAAATCTTCTAAAGCAGACAGAGAGAGTTTAGTAGACTCCTTCTAAAGCAGTCGGGTAAAAAGATGTACTCATTTTCGAGAAAGCTAAAAAAAAACAGAACCTTGTTTTATTATTAAAGAAACACGAAAAGTAATTACCAAAAATACCAACAAGACCTCTCATTTTATTCGTCTACAGAAATCGCAAGACCGTTTTCAGGTACGAGTACAAAATGTCTAAGATTCTTGAAGTTTAAATGCGTAGTATTATTATAAGTTATGTGGTTTTACCACAAATTTAGCAGTGAAGCTTTAATTAAAATCAAATCAAATCAAATCAGTTTATTGGTAACTCCCTAGTTACACGTCATATGTATATATATCTAATAAGTATGTCAACAAACATATCAACCAGACAATTACATAATTGGAAAATTACAATATCAATCATTAATAAATAATCATTACAATCTACAATATTAATTATAAAATCAAGACTAATAATAATAATGATCACAATAATACAGTCTATATAATTAATAATCCTTCAATTTTAAATAATCATTAGCCACATGTTTTAGCCACATGTTTTACAAAACTACCTCTACCTGGTGGTTTCACTAGAATTATTCTAAATAATGGGCATTTATAATATGTTACAGCAATTTTACGCATACTTTCTCACAAAAACGTACACTCGACAGCGTATCAAGCGTAACGAAATCGTAAGTTAGACTGCAAAAACTGCTTTTCCCCAGACAGGTATTTTGTTTTTCTTTTAATGTACATACTTGTTACGATGTGTAGTTTTTGGATTATGTATGACCAAAAATGTAAAAAATATATATAATTTAATCCTTTTATTTATTACTGGCTTTGCCCGGTAGTTCTTTTATCTAGTTTGTACTGAACCCTCAGTGGGCGAGTCAGACCCGCACTTATTCGTTTTTTTTTCTTGGAACCTGATTGTGAAAGTAACGTGGCTCTCCAGGAGAGATTGCAGAGGAGGGCTTTTGAATTTTTCAATATACATATTTTGTACTAACCCTATTTAAGTAAAGCAGCTCCGATATTGAAATTATATCAAAATACAAATACAAAAATCTTTATATGACTCAATTTTATTACAATGTTGTGCAAGTCCCTGGAATACTAGAAAAATATATAAAATATATATTGTTATTATTTTGAAGGCACAAAATACGAACGAAATTCTCATATAATTTTTCTTCCTTTTTAGTGCCTTCAGAAGTACCCTCATTGTTAAATTTAAAACCCCCTTTTCTCTTTCATCCCCTGGTGTGCGCTAGCCGATATTGTGACTCCGAACAAAACAATTCTTTCTTGAACACTTTTGAAGCTCCCGTACAAGATTTAGAAAGACACATGAGGATAGAAAGGCAGGTGCAATTGCCAGGTCACGTAGTGGCCAGTACGTGAGGTAACGTTACCGTACTCGCCTTGAAGTGTTACTGAACCAAGAACTGTGTCATTTGTTCTAGAATTCAATTCACAACATTGTACTTGATCTGTTTGTAAAGGTAACTAAACATGATGTTACAGCAGTTTGTAGATACCTTGAACATCCTACATGTTAAGCATTTTGTTATAGTACTTACTTTAAAACTTAAATCTAACTTATATATCTAGTGTGTTTCCGCTTGACTGCGTCAAAGTCTTCAAGCTGATACTATTCTGCTTCGGTGTCTTCTAGCTGGTACTCTTGACGGCTTCGATATCTTCAAGCTGGTACCTATTCATGAGTACCTGGTCCACAACAACCAACAACACAATAATAACAACAGACAAGAGTACCAGCTTGAAGACATCTAAGCCGTCATGAGTACCAGCTAGAAGACACCGAAGCAGAAGAGTACCAGCTTGAAGACTTCGAAGTAGGCAAGAGTATCAGCTTGAAGACCTCGAAGCGGGAACACTCTAGATATATGTATAAGTTATATTTAAGTTTTTAAACATGAATTTCCGCAAAATAACGTCTGATTCAATAAATTTTACTTACTTTAAACATTGTGTTAAGGCGGTTCGAGTTCCATACAAAAGTATTTAACCAATTATGGTCGAAAAGAGTAGAGTTTTACAATGAAGTATGTGTGGTTCAATCAGCTTCAATCTTTATTGGCGGTAAATTACATTTGTTGAAGAAATAAATTTTGATCCATATCAAAAGTCAATTAACAATTTATTTGTAGCTTTTTGTGTAGCAGTTTATTTAGTTATATGTAAGTGTAGTTTGTATATTGTTTTGTTGTATAACTTCAGTTGAATAACTGGCAAATATCGAAGCGGAGCGGAATTGACCAATCACAATGCTCAATTTTTTTCCAATATTATGATTCAATTCCGCTGCATTCCGGCCAACAGTGGAAACGCTCCCTTACTTCAACAGAAGGACTTTGCGATAGGATCCTATCACTATAACTTAACAAAACTACAACCGCGATATTAAGTTGGCAGTCGACTGTCTACAAATCTTAGGTTTGCGCTTAAGCATCTAACAGTGTGCCAAGCAGACTTTTTAAAATTTGTTTTCAGCCTAACACGCAGAAAATTAATTCCGCGAGCTAAACAGAAATGTACTTAGAAACTGGATCTAATGTGTGGTGCTGTAATATGCAGCTGTTGTGTCAGTTACGACTCCTGAAATGTTACTTAACACGATTTACATCGACCGAGTCGGGCTGGAACGCAGCGCAGTGGGTTTTACAATGTGTTATAAGAAATTAAAGTGTATTAAATTGGCTTAGATGTATATTTGGAATGGAATGGAATGGAATTTACACAGTCTTTTTTATATTTGCCTTCATAAACCGAAAAAAATACAACGAAAAATATTTGAAAATCTGTTTCAACTTATGCTATTTAAGCTCTTTCATATGAGACCTCACATAAGGTTAATTCACTTTAAAATTTGGACGCTCTTTCCTTGAATAAAGACACTATTTTTTATATAAAAACTACGGGTCACTCACGTCTGTTTTGAGCCGAAATATCCGACTATGTGATGTGCACTATAACACAATGCTTCTTGGAAAATTTCATAATTCTAGGTCAACGGGAAGTACCCCCTAGGTTTTGATTTTCTTGTGAGTGTCGAAATGTGCGTTTTTACGACATATTCGGCTGTAACTTTTTTTTACGATAACTGAGAATGGATCTGCGTATATGGTTTTAATTTCAACAAGTTACCTTCATGCGTTCCCGAGATACAGGTCTTGACACCCGGATGAACGGACGGACGAACAGACAGACGGACAGACGGACAACAAAGGGATCCTATAAGGGTTCCGTTTTTTTCTTTTGAGGTACGGCACCCTAAAAACACCAAAGTTTTAGTAACCGATATCCGATAAAAAGCACAATAAACAGTTGTTAACGTGCGGACGGGAAAACGATTGGCCAAGATTCGGAGATTGCGCCTTTAACCTTCTGATTTCCTCCATTATTGAGAAGCAATCGTATTTCATCCTTTGCTTTCCCTCCGTTTCCACCGTGAATGATGTAATACAGGTAAGCATTTTTTTATAAATGAAAGGTCGACGGAAAAAATGTCGCCTCATCAGGACAAAGTGGTAAATAATGTTTCTTGTTTTTTGTCTTTATTTTTCTCCCATTTTCCGGATTACGGAATGAAATACGTTTGTTGAAGTTTATCTTTAGGAGAATTGCAAAATGGGTGCGAATGCGAAGTTGTTTTGTTAATTGGAGTAGATTTGAAGGAGGTTCCAATAATAATATTTATTTGTTTTCCTTTTGATAAGTATTTAGGGCGTTGATTTTGTTTTCACCGATACGTGGCAATACTAAAATGCAACTTAACCCTCTATAAGAAAACTTTATTTTACTGAGAATTCTTCAGTTATTTTTCAGTAAAGCGTAAACCTTTAAAATTCCTTCATTTCAGTTTCGACTTGTGACAGGTTCATCGTACCGTGGTGTCGCGGAATGAAGTCAGCGCTGCAGCGCTGCGACGGCAATCAGTGCTGCGGATTTCGCGCCGTCACTAATTGGTGTCGCTCACCACGCGCGAACAATCACGGCAACACAATTATTATTGGCAGAGGAACACTTTTTTACTGGTGTTTATTTACCATATTGGGACTCACCATTTTTTATGCAACGGAGACGGTGAAGCGATTTGAACTAAAGAATGAACATCGTCATTTAATTTTTATGGTGAATGTTCTAAAAACTCGAAACGTAACGTTTTAGCTTCACTTTTATTGCACATACCACATTGCATATTATCTGAAGAAATATAATCTGAGTTTCATCGCGAGTGGGTAGTTTTCTTCTAGCGCGAGTTAGTGGTCAAGCGCAAGCATTTTATTACTTAATTTTAAAATCCAGGTACATATCCATATCGAATGGATCGGAATAAACGTTATTTAAAATAAAAATAAAACACCGACTTCAAAACAATCTAATTATGGGAGAAATAATACGAAAACAATCAAAACTGGGCATCTACCTAAGTAGGTAAGTACGTACACCAACTATTTTTTAAGGTGGTGTCAGGCCCTAAACTATCGTCAACTAATTCCTATAGAGACACCGACCTCAAAAATTGTTGGTTTACGTGCCTACTTAGGCAGATGCCCAGTTTTGATTGTTTTCGTGTTATTTCACCCTTTTCAGTTAATTAGATTGTTTGAAGTCGTTTTTTTTTTAAATTACATTTATATATTAATTTTTAATAGTATTTACTCGTTTTGTTTGAAACTAAAAATTGTATTCACAAAACTTCACTGGGTAAGGTCGTTTAATTTTCAAACACACTTCACTACTATTGTAACGCCTAATTTTTGCATTATAAAGTTTGCCAGATCCTTTTACATATGAGTGATAAACCTACTGAATTTGGTTCAAATCCGCCCAGTAGTTTGTATAGCGTCGTTGAAACGCTCATATTTTAAAATTAAAAAAGTCCATATCTTGAAATCTACTGAACCGATTTTGATTAAACTTATATGATATTATTATAATATTAATTAATGATAATATTTGTGTATTATTTAACTTGCTCAGGTTATTTTACTTTAGTTTTATTTATGTATACGTGTAAATATATTTTTTTATTATTGATAAGCCAATAAAAAAAATATTTTTTGCAATACGACTTCAAGTTTCTGCGTAATACGTGGACATACATACAAATATACAAACATACATAGACTTATGAAATTTGTCACACATTTTTAGAAGCTGGTATAGACTAACATATAGGCCGAATTGCTAACCACCTTTTTTGAAGTCGGTTAATAAATGCAATTTGAAACTGTTTTATTTCAGTTTACAATATTAATTACTAAATAAACAAATAACTTCTCATTTCTATTGACTAATAATTCAACGCAGCTCTACAAAATCAGTTCATAGCGCAAATTATCAGTGAACTAATTTTGGAATAGAAGTTAACTGGCGCAAATTTAGAAGGACCTACATTGCAGTCATTACCCGCCTCATAAAAACGTACCTAATGACGTCAAACAAAAACGCTGACATCACAAACTCTCTAGTCAAGTTGCGTCGCAAGAAAAAGCGGCTTAGGGCTCGAGCAGACTAGCGATTTCGAGCAACTGCGCTCCGCGACTCCTTCTGAGACAATACGCTAGGACTGCGGCTAAGCACCCGTTATAACTGCTTTTTGGAAGATATATGGCACAACAGCACATTCCTAGCCTAGAAACCTAGAAGTTCAAGATGTATGCAATAAATTTCAACCGCTAAATGTAGCGTCTAGTCCACAGGACTGGACGCTATGCGCTAGTTTTTAGCACCGCTCTTCACGTGCACTTTTCTGGCATGTGTCGCAGAAGCCATAAATCAAGAAATGTTGATAGAGAAAATGAACACCACTAGTCGCTATAATGAGTTTTCAATGTATTTTTATAATTTGATATTGCCATTGACAATAATAATGATAAATAAATAAATAATAATGATGATTAGTCTGTTTTCAATAATTCTATTATGCTAATGTTAATTTGATATTTTTGACTATAAATTCTATTGTGTTCGACTTTTAATTTTATTATTTGAGATCTCCATTGACTATTGATTTATTTTTGTATTGTTATTTATTCCTGTACTTATTATTTTTTGAATTTGTATTGCCTAATATATGTATTTGCTTCAAGTGTAATCACATAACTATGGATTGCGATCTGAAAATAAATAAATTTTGAATTGTATTAGTTACCGTTCTAATAGCCAGTAGTAAACAAAACACCCAACTGCCCAACAACAAAATGTCAGCGGGGTAAAAAATAATTATAGGTACTAGTATCATCATCCTTGATAATATATCTTATACCACTTCCACAGCTAAGAAATACTTAATGACAACTCATACCTACATTGAAATATGTCTCTTGAAAATCTGTATGGCTTTCCAAAGAATTAGACTACATACATACTTAAATAGAAACAAAAAAAATATCCTGTTTGGGCTGTCGGCAAATCGCGCGATTTTGCGATTTTTCGTCGCAAAATTGTCGATTGCAGATTCCAAAAACGCAAGTCTACCCAAGGCATCCTCATAAATCACCTACAGTCTATTTACTTAGGATTAACTCTAATTATTACGTGCCTTATTCGAGCAATTACATTTTAAAATGGGCTTAACGTGATAATTACGAATGAGCGTAAACAATTAGGGGTGCTTTAAAAATGTATTTGCAAATAGAGGTGACATTTTTAATTGCGAAATTAGGGTATGCTTGATATTTACACATGTAAATAGAGGTGGATTATTGTTTTTACGTTTAAATTTTATTTCATAATGTGGCTCAATAAAATAAATGTTAGTTGAAATAAAACCTTAAAATTATAAAAGATACGGCTACGAATATGTGTTGTGCCCCGCTTCCACATTGCGTACACACAACTGACAGATATATTGGAATGGAAATGAAGATATCTCTCAAACTCTAATTTTCACGTAATCCTTAGAGATAACATCATAAATATTCGTAACGTCAATTTTGTACGGATGAACAGATCTGGGTCGCGAGTCATTACAACTAAATTGGTCTGTTTACTTGCAACATGAAATACGTGCCACCGTGGTAATCTTATTGAATGCCGTACCAATTTCACTGAATGCCGTCCTTGATTGTAACACGAGTAAGTGATTATTGAAATTAGGTTACACGATAGATATATTGGGGTTATATAAGAATTTTTATACTAATCCGAATGGAGGTCGATGTGCTTTGCTAAAATTTATTTATTTTATCGTGATAAGTTAGTTGAATTACGAAATATGAATTAAAAAATAATAATAATTAAGGTGGCAAAAATAAATAAGCGACTAACAGAAGTTGTTCAAAATGTTTTCCATTGAAAGTTTGAAAGATCAACAAAGTGACCCTATAAAGGTTCTATTTTTAGGGTTCCGTACTTCAAAAGGAAAAACCGCAACCCCTTTAGGATCACTTTGTTGTCCGTCTGTCTGTCTGTCCGTATGTCCGTCCGTCGGGGTGTCAAGACCTGTATCTCGGGAACCTGTGAAGGTATCGAGTTGAAATTAAAACCATATACGCAGATCTATAGTTTCTTGCTGCAGAAAGAAAAATCAAATTTCTCAGTTTTCGTAAAAAAAGTTACAGCCAAATATGTCGTAAGAAACGCACATTTCGACACTCACAAGGGAATCAAAACCTATGGGGAACTTCCCGTTGACCTAGAACTATGAAATTTGGCAAGAAGCATTGTGCTAGATACCCTTAAAGGAAAAAGTCCGAAAACTGGTCATTTTTAATTCAATCACAAAAAAATTGTGTCTTTATGCGAGGAATGACGGTCTAAACTTTAAAGTTCTTTAACCGTATCATGTGGGATATCATATGAAAGAGCTTCATTAGCATAAGCTAAACAAGTTTTTAAATATTTTTACGATGTATATTTTTCGGCTTATGAAGGTAAATATAAAAAAAATATATGATTTCCTCCTTTTATCTACTAGTTTGTACGGAAACCTCGGTGGGCGAGTCTGACTCGCACTTGTCCGGTTTTTTCCTTTTGAGGTACGCAACCCTAAAAATGGAACCTATGACACTGACCTATGAAGCAAATACAAATCTAACGAAAACTTACATATCAAAATCGGTTAAGCTGTTGTAGAAGGTAGGTACTTAAGGAACATACAAACATACACTAAAAAAACATAATCCTCTTTCTTGCGCAATCAGGCAAAAATGATGATGAACACAAGAAAAACGACCGAAAGACTAAAAATAAATGATATTAGAGCAAAAATTTTAAACCAACATTTTGCTTTCATACAATGTATTCAATCCCATGTATTAAACATTCAGGCCCACTTTAAATCGATCCAACTGTATACAGTGTGTTTTAAAAGCATTTCCGTCCGTCCGGAACGCATAAATCTACGAATAGAGGTGTTCCATTTTACCCCTGGAGTAAAGCCTACTTTGTTACTCTAGTTCTCATTCCATGTACCCCATATATCGTAGGGTACTATTCATTTAAAAAAGGAATGGTACGAAATTGTTGAAAAGGACTAGGTGCATCTTACGGTTTTAGCCTTAATCATTGTCCTTCCTTTCTTAGTGGTTGTTTACAATCACAAAAATACACCCTTCAAGTTTTCATTTAGTTCAGATAAGTACTTTAGACAGTGAGTTCATGCATTCAAAATATAGAATTTACCATAGTTAATATAATTTAATTAAATGTTAGAATTATTAAAAAAAAATTTGCTTGGGCAAATTAATAAATAAATAATAACCAATTTGAATTGAACCGCCGTGGGGTACCGGCTTCGAATAGTACCTCCCCCTCTCTTCCCGTGGGTGCCGTCAGAACTGGATAAGAGAAATAATATCTATCGCTATCTACTGCGCTCGCCAACCCGCATGCCAAACGTGGCGAGTAATGGCAAAAACCCCTCATGAAGATTGACAAAAAAACCAGACCCCCAGTCCCCGGCAACTCCGCTATTCCGGGCTACGGTAGCGGTCCCAGTAATCATACAAGTGGCAGGAAGACGCTGGATGCAGGCCGCTTCCAACCGGTCTTTTTGGAAATCCATGGGGGAGGTCTATGTCCAGCAGTGGACTTCTTGTGGCTGAGATGATGACGATGATGAACCAATTTGAATTAGCTACATTGCGATAGATGTCAGTCAATCTGACTCCTATCACAATGTGAGATATCGAAGAAAAACTTGTTTTTTAATATTAATAAACAAATTCTCCTCTTACGTTTCTAGTATCCCTATTCGATGATTTTATATGTATAAAAAGGTTGTGATGCGCGAGAGAGATAGGTGCGGGCGTTGAGCGAATCCTTAAAGGTTACGGGGCAACGTACTCGGCCCCTGTAGCAAACCGGATTCATAATGGGAATCTCAAAATGCGCAGTTATACAATTTATCGCAGACCTTTATCCGATTACAATACATACCGTCCCGCAGTTGTAACTCAAAACCTTCCTCAAAACTCAAAATCAAGGACGTTATTAATTTCCAGGGAACGGATCCCGCTGTGAAATTAAATTAATTTTCTTGCCACAGTCTCAAAAGGACCGAGATATTCCTTTGGATCATTTATTGTGGCGAATGAATTTCTACAAGGAATTTATATGGGTTCCCGCTTCGACAATTGATTTAACAATGCATGGATATTGGATTTAGAACAAATTGTGGAAGAAATTAGTTTTAATTATATTTATTTCGGATTATATTGACGGGTAAAAAGTAGATAGTCTGTTTGAAGAGAAAACTGTCGTGGCAAAAATGGGAACTAACGTCTCGATAGAACAAAATAATAAAATAAAGACAGCAGCGCCCTCTATGCCAAATTAGTTCCCTGTCCAAACAGACTCTGTGTCAACGATAATACAGAGTTTATTTAAAAAAAACTACCAAAGAAAAAATTGCTCAATTCAGAGAATCTAATAAAAACATATACGTGAAAAAAAACGCATTTTTACACACAATTCCTTGAAATTAAATAACCTTTACGTCATCGATTAAAATATCCATGAGAGAATTTAATTTCTTTCAGATGATATATTCTATGTTTTTTTAGGTACTGAAGTCCAGCATGGAAGAGAGTCCAACATGGAAGATTATCCTTAGTATACAAACTATTGTTTTAATACAATGAACACTATATATAATGCATTTTTTTATAAATTACCAACTCGCCTGATGTTAAGCGACGGTGTGGCCGAGCCAAACCAAATAAAGCTACAAAGTCTCATTACACAAAAGTGACTCCGCATGTTACACACCAGAATGTGGCGTACAAGCTAATTTGCTTTTTGTAACTATCCGTGTAAAACAAGATAGGTGGCAGAACTTCCAAACAATTTTAATCAAACATGAATCAAACCCTTCCGTATTTAGGTGGGCCGCACCGCAGGATGATTCGATTATCCGAAAGGATAAATAGTTTGAAATATCTATTGAGCGAAATTGTCAACAATTTGGAGCTTTACAATTGTATACTTGGATTTTTAATTAAACGGAGTAAATTGATAGATCGAATGTTACCACTTTTTTATGATATGAAAATAGTGCTGCGCTAAAAAGAGCTACTAAAATGAACTAATTCATATAAGTAATCTATTTCATTACGTTGTATTCTAGATCTTCCTAAAAATCTAAATTTTTGTCTAAATGTGTATTTGTTAACTAGTAATAGATATCAAAGATTTCGAACTAAGCTATTACATACCATGATCTTCTTATATGTTTCTTAGGAAATAATTATTACACTATAACTATACGGAGGCACAGTTATAGTGTAATAATTATATTATATTAATGTATAGTGTAGTGACACAGTTATGGAGTCACTTCTTAATTCCTGAGTTTACTCAGAAAAACCAGTAAAATACATTCCTCTTCTTCTAAGGTTGTTGCTGACTCAATAAAAGCGATTCGCTGACATAAACGTTTCAAGATGTATTAATTTTATACTAGGTATTTTCATTCCGTTTTCCGAACTTTTTTGAACTATATATGTGACTCAAATCCCAGCACTATGATTAGAGAATTGGTATCATTATTTTGAAAAGTGACATTTCAGTCTGTCAGTTTACTCCGTCCAATAAAAAATTCAAGTATAGGTATAGGATGAAAAGGTGAACACGTTAGTAAGATATGAATCTTATTACTATAAAATTAAGGTTTGCGTTTGATTATTAGCTGCAATAAAATTAAATTTTATGAGCAACTCTAATTCTTTGAGCGTAAAATAAAATAATACGAATGGTTTCCATTTTACGTACGGGCTGTAGGCTAAGTTGACCAAAAATCTATTATACTTACTATTAACTAAAAAAAAAAAAAAAAACTAACTTAATAAAACGAGCTCTTTAGCTGTTTTCAAAATTCATTTAAAAGCACACTGTCTATATAACTATCATTAAGTATGTATATGTATTGATAGAGATTTAATTTATGTAAATATATTAATGAGTACTTGTTATGTAATGATAATTTTGTTTTCCTCTTTAACGTAAATAGTTACCTACTATTAATTAACTACTTATAGGTACTTAGTACGTATAGGTATTAGTTAAGTTTTATGACCACTAACTGTTGCCATCTGTTCTATTCCTGGATAGTTGCCTAGAAGAGATCGCACGAAATAATAAATCCGGCAATGGCGATACCTCGTTGCGAAAATGATAAAAAGTGGGCGGGGTCTAATATGCAAGCGAGCGCATTACGTACAACAAAATTTGAAATCCGCGCGCAAGGAAGTAGCGATTTAGAACAGAGAATTAGTGGAGTAGATTTACGCTTATGTTTATTTTATTATATGTGTGGAATTGTGATTATTTTATTAAATATTTATCTTCTTTATTCGTTACTCACAAAATTAACAATCTTATTTTTTTTAAGTATTTGGTAATTAGTATAATTTTTATATAACATGAAACACATGTTGGGTTGTTGATACATTTTTAAATAAATAATATGAGAGATTTTTTTTATCCGCGAGCGGGATACAAACCCGCGACCTCCGACAAATCGTGTCATTGCTCTTTTACCAACATGTTTCATGTTAAATAAAAATTATACTAATAACTTTATTATAAGGAATTATTACAAGACAAACATTTTAATTGAAAAATTAGATTTGTCGGGTACCAAAGCTATAAAGCTATGATAATCAGATGTTTCCTACCGTCCTATAAGACGTAAAATTATACATGGTAGTATGAGAGAGAGAATTTCGAAGCAAGCGGTTAGACCGCGATAGCTCAGTTGGTAAAAGAGCAACACGGTTTGATGGAGGTCGCGGGTTCGACTCCCGCTAGCGGTTTTTTTCTCTCATATTATTTATTAAAAAAAAAAATGTATTTGGTAATATGGTAAAAGGACCAGAAAGTATGTTGTATTTTGAAATTAAACTTTTGCGCACAGTTGCATTCGAAGGGAACTCGTACTCATTAGGCTAGCCTATGCGTCTATCTAGGTTAGGTATAAACTATAGAATACCAAAATATCATCCTAATCAGTTGAGCTATTTAAGCTAAATATTAAGCTTTGAAGTGATTATTTTTTGTTAGAGTTACGTGCCTAAAGCTTAACTTAAAAAAACATACTAGTATAATATAATGATTAAATTAAAATAAAACTATCACGGCTAAGTAGGCTTTACAAGTTATAATTGTTCCCGTGAAAGTATAACCATGTAAACAAGTATCTATGTTAAAAAAATACCCTACTGCAGAAAAGCAGGTTTTGCAGTCTAACTTACGATTTCGTTACGTTTGATATGTTGTTGGTTTCCGAGATGTAGCCGTGTCAAATTTGACAGCTGTCATTTGAAATGAAGTTCGCGACGAAATCTATCACTTTTGTAAAGAAACAAATAGTCTAAGATCAATAGTTTCCAAGATATAGCCGTGTAAAGTTTGACAGCTGTCATTAGAAATGAAGTTCTTGACGAGATCTATCACTTTTGTAAAGAAAAAAATAGTCTAGAATTAATAGTTTCCAAGATATAGCCGTGTAAAGTTTGACAGCTGTCATTAGAAATGAAGTTCTTGACGAGATCTATCAATTTTGTAAAGAAACTAATAGTCTAAGATCGATAGTTTCTAAGATATAGCCGTGTCAAGTTTGACAGCTGTCATTAGAAATGAAGTTCTTGACGAGATCTATCACTTTTGTAAAGAAAAAAATAGTCTAGGATTAATAGTTTCCAAGATATAGCCGTGTAAAGTTTGACAGCTGTCATTAGAAATGAAGTTCTTGACGAGATCTATCAATTTTGTAAAGAAACTAATAGTCTAAGATCGATAGTTTCCAAGATATAGCCGTGTCAAGTTTGACAGCTGTCATTAGAAATGAAGTTCTTGACGAGATCTATCACTTTTGTAAAGAAACAAATAGTCTAGGATTAATAGTTTCCAAGATATAGCCGTGTAAAGTTTGACAGCTGTCATTAGAAATGAAGTTCTTGACGAGATCTATCAATTTTGTAAAGAAACTAATAGTCTAAGATCGATAGTTTCCAAGATATAGCCGTGCCAAGTTTGAAAGCTGTCATTTGACATGAAGTTCTCGACGAGGTCTATCACTTTTGTTATGAAACTAATAGTCTAGGATCAATAGTTTTCGAGATATAGCCGTGTCAAGTTTGACAGCTGTCATAAGAAATAAAGTTCTCAACGAGATCTATCACCTTTGTAAAGAAACTAATAGTCTAGGATCGATAGTTTCCGAGATGTAGCCGTGTCATGTTTGACAGCTGTCATTAGAAATGAAGTTCTCGACGAGATCTATCACTTTTGTAAAGAAACTAATAGTCTAAGATCTATAGTATCCAAGATGTAGCCGTCTCGAGTTTGACAGCTGTCAAACTGATAGCTTGACAGGTAACAGCTGTCACTTTGAAATATGTGGCGAGCTTTTTATTGCAAGGACGTAAAAATAATTTTATATATAAAATAAAAAATGTGTAATCGGTTGTATGTTCTTGTGTATGTACTAGTGAAGCAAAGAGGTTACAAATACAGAAGGACATATTTTATCGAAACGTCCAGTTTCGTACAAAGAATAATTACGTTTACTACGTAACCACTTACGTAACAAACGCCGTGATTACGTATAAGGAAAAAACTTCTTCGTACGATACTAGTATAATTATGTTTCGTACGTAACTAGTTACAGAACAATAGTTACGTACGCGGCCGAAGCGCTTATTAATATTTAATTGATTTTCAACCAACGAATTATCGCTTAATAAAAAAAGTGCGAAAACTTCCCTTTTATTAAAGTCGGTTAAAACAATTTATTTCAAAATGCGGTATACTTTTGATTATAACAGTAGTACAAAATAAAAACTTTATCTTTTCAAGTTTCAACACTTTAAAACTTTTACTTGTGGTTGCGACTCCACAGTCTCGAAGAAATAAAACTATCCGAAATCAATATGGCCTAAACACTGAATAAAAGAAGTAAATAATCGTAATTCGTAAAGCTCGTCAAGCGTCAACCGATACAGAACCTTCGCGCACGATGTTCACGGGCGAACTGGGTAAATGGTTGAGAAGGATAGAACTAAGCGATAGCAACGTAAATAGATAGAGAGAGGAAACATGCAACCTGCTCCAAAAAAATAACGTAAGCGCCATACCAAATAAAAATTAATAAAAAATTCGTTTTTACGTTTCTTTAAAAACTGACTTAGTATTAATGTTTAATAAGATATTATCTACATTTTTCATTATTTTAATGTAACAGAAAGTACATGACTACGACATAAAATTCATAAAATGTTATTTTTAGAGGTAAGTTCTGATTTTTTTTCTATCGAGGAAAGTTACTTGTTTTATGTTTCTGTCTTCTAATTAATGGAGGTAATATAGTCAACAAACACATTTACAAAAATTGAATTATTCAAGCAAGTATTCTTAAAATCAAATTATTATAAAAAAATGGTTTTATTACCATGACTCATCTTAAAATACCTAGCCAAAGTATTATTCTCACTGTAATTGACTATTTGTTGAAACTATGTATGAGGTGACATTGACGTGTTTTATAACCTATAAGTTATGTGACGTCACAAATAATCGAATATTTCCGATTCGAACTGGTGATTTATTAAAATTGTTTAATATTTAATGAAAACCACAGTAAAACTGTTTTGTTAAGAAAATAAGCAGCCCAAAAAAGCATGTAGTGGGTTTTTGCCTAAGTAAAGCTTGTACCAAAATATGTATCTATAACTTACATCAACATGTGTTCATAAAAATGTATCCTTACGATCCCTAATACTGCACATAAACAAACTTTACTGCGGTTTCCGTACAAGATGCAGGCTGACTTTGTTTGAAAAGTATAGAAAATCTACGTGGAAAAGCTGATTTCAAAGAGCTTACGACAAACTTTAAGAATAGCTTTCTTATCCATCTCGGCGAATAGAAGCGACAAGTTTGAAAAGAACTTAACTCATGAAAGTTCATAAAGGTATAAGGACATGTATGTTTTTAAGCAAATTTTCTGAACATATTTTATGAAGTGTTAAATTAATAATTCATGACATATGTTTATGAATGGGCTCAATCGTGCTGCTACCTCTCACACATCACAATGTTTTTAAACGTATAAAATCATTGGTTAGGGATATTATAAAAGCAACAACTGAATTTGTTTATTTATATATAGGAGGAATATTTAAGTGTTTCTTTGATGCCTTTTAAATTTGCTGAAGAGTATGAAAATATACGTTTTTCACTATTCCGTCGCCAGTATAAGTGATATCTGAATAAAACTTTTTTTAAATATTTTTCCTATATAAACAAATTCATTTCTCACTTTTCTAATATCCCTAACCAATGATTTTATATGATTAAAATGTTGTGTTGCGCGAAAGAGATAGCAGCATGCGTTGAACTCCATCTTGAGCAAAATTATCCCTAGAGACCCACTGGTTCAATATAATAACACTTTTAGGTTAATGTTGAGAATGCGTTGTTTCATTAGTGCCTTAGAAATGTTTGCTTAGGAGCAAACTGACGGCTTCCATGCTGTTTTCTAAGGTTTTCTCGATTGTCATTGTCCTCATTAGGAAAAAAGGGGCATCTCTAGTAGTAGAATACGAGGTAGTGCTAACGTCATCCTAACTGCTGCATCTGAGGACCCTTTCTTGCCGTTAATTAATCATTTTGTGCAGACGATAACCAATATGAAGTCGGTTTTTTTCAGTTTATTTTTTAATTACAATTATATTATTAACACGCAAACTTTTTTATTCTTGGTAATATTTTATTTTATCCCCGTCTTTATTTCTTATAAGGTGCGGGCACCGGGAGCATTCACGTGTAATGTAACGTTACCGATTTGAGCATTACATCAGTGAGGGAGGAAAACCGAGCATTTAACCTTGAAACGAGGATGTGAAGTCAAATCAAATCTATAATGTTACATTACACGTGAGTGAGTGAGTTACTCCCGGTGAGGTAGCACCTTAAAAGTACATTAATACGATAGCCTACGTCGTAGCGCGTCGTAACGCTCGTACCTTGACTCTACGTCGTAGACTATACACAACGCTTACGTAGGTACCATTTAGTAGTTCTACTGTTTTCAGTCAAGTTTACCATAACATCAGGAGGTAGCCATAGAATAATATGTATATAGGTGGTGTTTGCTCAGTGACCGGGAATTCTGACCCTTCCAAACACGTACCCTTTACGCCATAACATGATAATCTACGGGACTCGTTGTTGACACAGGTATTTTGTACGTAGATACTACGTAATCATTATCAAAATATTTTGACGCAAAATATACTGAAGACCATAAAATATCCTCTAAATTTAGCATAGATAGCGTAAAATGTAATTTGTAGGAATAATACTTCAATCCCTATTACCTACCATAGAGTAATACAATTAATTAAAAACTTGTATTTGCAACGACAGAATAAAAAACAAGTTAGCTTGCACAGGTGCAAGTACTTACTCTTATATTGGCATGCAGATACTTACAAAGTGCTTCTCATGGGGATCGACGCAAATGGCCAAGAACGCAAAAGACCATTGTATCCCACCAAAAACATTTCATGTAAAATTGATTGCCATGTCTCGCATTGTCATGCCACTTTCACTGACAAAAAGATATCAGATGAGATCTGACTGAATCTGAAGAGCCAAGCCGCTAACTCTACAAAGTCTAACGCTACAATACTTACCTCTGTAAGCCTTCAATCTTGATCAAAAAGCATGGCTTGGTCGTTTCATGGAACTATTACATTACTATTACAATTATATATCATTCCATTATTGCGCCAAGTCAATAAGGACGTTTTATATTATGAGAATTGTGTTTTAATAATTTGCTGTTTATTAATATTGCTCTAAATAACTAGACATGTGTCATGGCACAACAAATTTTGTTTGACCTCCGTAACACAACAAATTATTTATGTGCTCACACAAATAAATAGCTCTATATGTATTTGTTTCAAATGACATTTAATTTGAACATTAATGATAATTTTATTTGTTTGTAAGTGATCTATAACTATGTAAATTTGTGTGATGTAGGTACCCTAAACCAATTACACAGGGACTGTAAATAAAGTAGTTTCAAAGAAAATTATTTTTTTGCTTCTGTAAACTAGCTTAAAACACGTAGCGATTATTGAAAACGCAGCGACGATGCAGATTCAACCTGAAAAATGATTTATTTACTTTGGTTTTCACTTTAATATCTTTGAACATGTCAGTTTTTCAAGTAATATGTAAAATATGCAAAAACTTGTAACTAATGTTTGTGAAATTTGTTTTCAGCGACGCATGACAGTGTACTAAAAGGGCTGTTGTGTTTTTGAGTTATTGGAAAAAGTTCGAGAAGCTGATAGAATTTTAAATCAAAGGGGTGCATAATCAGTTTACTTTCTTTTTTACCGACTTCAAAAAAGAGTTTAACAGTAAGTTTAGAGCCCGCTGTAAGGATTTTTACGTTAGTTCAAGTTATTGCGCTTTACAGCTAACTACAACGTTTCGGTCTATGACGTAGCACGCTTACCATGTGAATAAAAATAGGATACTTCAGGAATTATCACATATACATTTCAATAACTGATTTAAATTTGATTCGGCATTGAGTCATAAATAGATCTGTGCTTTGAAAAATAAAGAAAAGTAAAGTTTTTATCGTACTTTTATCTTTTTTGTAAGCATCTCATACTGCCCTGATAATAGCAAACGTAGTACTTACAAAATGACAGTTTCGATCAAAAACATATTTTTTTGATATATAAACGACAAGTTCATGAAATCCATTTTAAGTGTATACAAAGAACAAGAAAAAATTAAACTTCTTATTGACATATTTTCTTTATTTTTTTGTGCAAAAGTAAAAAACCCAAAAATGACGATTAACGATGCAAGTGCAATTAGCAGGGCAGCATACAAATCCGAAGGTAGACAACAATCCATTTCTCCCCAGTGGGCCAACTAAAATTTCGCGTTCTGTATTAGACACCATAATAAACCAAATAACACTATTACATAATTTAGATATCATAAAACAGCTGAGAAATATTCTAAAAAAAACTAAAATGCCCCAGAACATGACCATTCAAATATTAAAACAAGCCAATACCCGACTTATAATATATTCTCGTGAATGCAGCCCATTGCAAGCTCTATAATGGGGAAAAAGACCATAAAACACTTTAATAGCAAGTTGCCCTGGATGTGACCGGATATTTGTCACGCTATCTTCGCCCACAGTTGCTCTATTAAAACCTTAAACAAGCTATAGGTTGAAAAACTAAAACACAACTTGTTATATAAATACTAATACCGTATTATGTAAAAAAAAAGGTGGTGACCATATTTAGGTACTACTTATATTGTGTGTTGATTTGTTATTGATACGATGAATTTGTATTTATTTAAAATGTAGTCATAAAATTCTATCCCTTGATAACAAACTATAATATATCTTTAAAAAAATATGAAAAATATAAAGATTAAAATTACATAAATAACCAAAATAGATTTTCTGTGAGGTCATAGGGACGAAACGAAGTGTAAAAGACCAGTTAATTAACACCATTTATCAAAATGAGGTCTATTTGTACACCAAAATGACGAGCCGAGCAAGTCACTTCGCTGATATCAAACTTCACACTTGTAACCGTGCCAGTAATACGGTATTACTGGCACGGTGCTTTAAACCTCAACAATCCAAAACTCTGAGTTACAATGCACTTTGATTATCACTTTAAGATATGAAATATATATTCGCGCTGTCATGAAATTCCACAGAAAAATAGATCGAAAAAAACTATTAAAATCATGGCACTTTTTGCGCAGTCAGGTAAAAAATACAGGACAAGGGATCACAATATTTAACGGACCCATGTAATAATTCTTTCCTATCCACCCCTTTATGCATTGCAGATATGGGCATGTTTAGGCATGTAACCTACATACTTGCCCTTCGTCTGTTTTGTCAATTTATCATGGTTATGTCACCTATGTGTGCGTAATACTTTTTGGAGTTCCATGCCCAATGGGACAAAAGTCTATAACTAAGCCCACGCTGTCTCTCTGTCTGTTTTTGGCCAGATAATAATATCAGAAGCACATAGGCTCTGTAGTAAAAACCGTATTAAGTACTACTCTCAATATTGGTGTAATATTATTATTAAATCTGGAATAACACAAGAAATACTAAAAACTGGTCATAATTGGAGCCAATTTCCCACGCCTATAGCGTTACAATTATTTTTTCGCCAAGCATAAAATTAACTAATATTGAAAAATATTATTATAGTCAAAAAAAACTGAAAAAACCGACTTCAAAATACGCAATTCTTGTATACTTGGAGGGCATATTTATTTTTTAATAAAATCCAAAACACTGAACCGATTTTGATAAAATTTAAATTGTACCATCTTTGAAGTATCACCAACAAACTCCCGGCCAAGTGCGAGTCGGACTCGCGCACGAAGGGTTCCGTACCATTATCTATAAAAAAGGGCAAAAAAATTAGGTTTGTTGTATGGGAGCTCCCCTTAAATATTAATTTTATTTTAATTTAATTATTTATTTTTAATGTAAATAATATAACTCAATATTCAGTGAATATTTCAAGATTTCAAGCGTCTACCTAAAAGGTCAAGGTCAGGTAAGGTCAGGGAGGCTATAGAAATTAGTAAACGACCGACCTTTAACAGAGATGGGGGATGGCACTTACCATCCACTTGGAAACCTTGCCTTCATGGAGCTCGGGAGGATGATCATGAGTCTGGTGGTGATATTGTGAGTTCCGCTTGCTGGAACATTCCTGACACTCACGAGAGTTCTAGTGAAGAGGACACTTCAGCTGAACCGACGCAAGACGACCAGCTTCCCGCCCTAACCCTTTTGCAACCGATGACATCACGTGCGGCACGAGCGGCACGTCGCAGTGCAAGGCGCGTCACCGACCGAGAGTGACGTGTGTGCTGCTCCTTTGAAAAAGACCGCCGAATGCGGTTGAAACTATAGTCGGATATTTCGGCTCAAAACAGACGTGAGTGACCCGTAGTTTTTACTTAAAAATGTGTGAAAACCACGTTAATTTCCATAGTAAAAAGCGTCTACCTGTTGCCATTATCAATATCGAGCAAAACAAGCAAAAAAATCAAGTTTGTTGTATGGGAGCCCCCCTTAAATATTAATTTTATTTTAATTTAATTATTTATTTTAAAGTGAATAATATAACTCAATATTTCGTGAATATTTCAAGCGTCTACCTGCTGCCGTTATCAATATCGAGCAAAAATTAGCAAAAAAAATCACGTTTGTTGTATGGGAGCCCCCTTAAATATTTATTTTATTCTGTTTTTTTTAGTATTTTTTGTTAAAGCGGCAACAAAAATACATCATATGTGAAAATTTCAACTCTCTAACTATCACGGTTCATGAGATATAGCCTGGTGACAGACGGACGGACGGACGGACGGACGGACGGACAGACGCGGAGTCTCAGTAATAGGGTCCCGTTTTTACTCTTTGGGTACGGAACCCTAAAAAATAAGTATAAAAATCAATTTATATATAATCAAGAAATAAATAATAATAATCGCCTTTAGCGCCATTCCAACTACGAGTAAGTATATGGAAAATGTGTCAAATGACAAACTTAGACGTAGGTAGTTATGAAATATAAAAATATTCCGTATTAACTAACACTGTGCCAGAGTTAGCTTTGGAAGTACGGAAGCCTCGTTGTGGGAGTCAAACTCGTACTTAATCGGTTTCATTTTACGTTTGTAAATATTTTTACGGCATGAGTCCGAAGCACGAGAAGGGACGTGTCAACGGAAATTAAACTCTATAAATGTGACTACCGGAACAGTACCGAGTGTTTTTACGATAAAATCGTTTCTGAGGGGTCCAGTAGGGCGTTATTGTCCAACCGTCCGTTTGTAGTCATGACAGGCACATGCGTGTAAATGAATGAACAAAGAATGGAAATATTAACTGAATTTTCTCTTGAAAAACATTTGAGTTTTACCTACGAGTACAATTTCGTTTTACTTTGATATTGCTCGTTATACTAAATAGCTTTATTTAAAATAAAATAAAAACCGGACAAGTTCGAGTCAGACTCGCCCACCGAGGGTTCCGTACAAACTAAATATAAGGGGGAAATCATATATATTTTTTATATTTTCCTTCATAAACCGAAAAATATACATCGTAAAAATATTTAACACATTCCTTGCTCACTACTCGGATCCGAGTGGGGCGGGGCTATAGTAGCGGCGCCTCCCACTCGGAGCCGATTACGAAAACTGAGAAATTTAATTTTTCTTTCTGCAGCAAGATACTATGGATCTGCGTATATGGTTTTATTTCAACTCGATACCTTCACGCGTTCCCGAGATAAAGTTCTTGACACCCGGACAGACGGACAACAAAGTGATCCTATAAGGGTTCCGTTTTTACCTATTGAGGTACGGAACCCTAAAAAACCGTTTAATGTGAACGGAACACGTGTTTTTAAAACTCCCATAATACAATTTCGCCAAAAATCAAAATGAAAATTTGATGATACAGAAACGGTACAATGAAACGCAATTGATGTCGTTAAATAGTTATAGCTCCGAATTCGATACTCTTTCACGAATTATTTGTACGACATCGTGTGGTTAAAAAAAACCCACACCACACCGGCAACACCGGCCACACCGTCGCTTAACATCAGACGAGTTGGTGGTCAATCGTAGATCTATATTGTATAAAATAAAAAAATAAAAAATTATTTACCTACTCTAAAAAGTAAGGTAAGGAGACAACATGATTTGTTAGAAAAACCGCAGTTGTGTAATAGGCTAGTTGCCTAAATTTGAAAACTTGGTTAATTATATACTTTAATATCTATTTTATCCCAAAAAAACAATTTTTTAAAGAAAAAGTAATATTTACATTACTTATTTTGTATTTAAAAAATAAAACAATTTAGATTTCCCTTGAAAACGATGAATAGTGTCATGGCGTCTTGAATGACGTCTTAGTTTGCGAAATCAAACTATTTACATCTGTGTCAAGTTAAAACAATACGGAGTAACTATAGTAACTTGCTCTGCTGTAGGAAAACGTCAACAACAAATTGCGGGGCGTGACGTAACACTTTCTGATTGGTGTTCGCTATCGTGTGACTTAATGCCTATTTTTGACGAATTTATTTTCTAAAAATATTAATATTCTTTAACTTTTATGAGAAATAGACTGTTTTTTTTTATCTACGTCTCTTCATTTATAATTAGAAACTATAAACCAAGCAATTTGTTATTATTAGTGACAACAAGCCTATTGACGAAGTTGGCAAGTCGAAAGTAATAGAAAGTAGACGTAAGAAAGATGACGAAGAAGGAAGATAGAAAGTCACTCTGAGCAGTAGCGATACTCAGACTCATCCAGATTTTTAGGACTTTATTCAACCGTAATACACTACTTTGCCGCATTGTGCGTCAAGCGCAAGTAAATTATAAATACAATATTTTACAAACACAAGCCTTTGTCAATTGTAAAATCTTTAACTTTGACGGCTCGAACATGCGTGCGTCAATAAAAACAAACCTGTTTATTTATGTCGGTTAACTCGTTAACCAATAAAGAATACGAATTCTAGCGAAAATAAGTTTATAAAACTCAAAAACCCCCGAGAAAAAAACGGCTGAACTGATATTTTTATGAAACATAGCTAAGAACACTCGATGAAATCTTCTTTCAAAAACAAAAACTAGATCATAATTGGTCTATCCGTTTGACAGCTACGATGCCACAGAAAGGCACGCAGATTCACAGATATACATGTATACAGTTATATATAGTTATTCAGCTATGCAGTTATATAGATATACTGATACAAGCTACGGCAATGAAATTTATTGGCCTATTAAGAATATAAAATGTCGTAAACAATTATTCCAGCCTTTTGAAATGATAGAAAATTGTAAATCGGGTCCTACAACAGAGTGGAAAACTGTTTCAAAACAAGTTTAAGCTTAGAAAACCCAAAAACCTCTGACACAACGATTTTGATGAAACAGCCAAGCACACTTTCGACGAAATCCTCTTTCAAATAAAATAAAACTAGATCAAAATCGGTCTATTTGTTTTAGAGATACTATGCAACAGATAGACACAGATACACGCGTCAAACCTATAACACGCCTCTTTTAGGTTCGAGGGTTAATTATACATTTTCAAATTATTTTCAGAATACATAGATTACTGGTGCAGTCCCATATTTTTTACTCTATTAAACAAAAAAATATGTAAGTATGAAAAATTATATAAGTAATTGTTAATTATATTTTTTGTGTCCTTAGTAGAGAAAACCCGAAAATAGTAAAAATTTTATAGACAGTATAAACAGTGCATCAAGAAAGGTTCAACTTGACCGGGTTTTCATAAATAATGCTTCGTTAATATTTTTGTAAGCAGAAAATATCCCATTCAGCCATGGAGGAAAACCAAACTCCAGTTTGGGAAGGACCAATTTGTTGTTTATTTGAAATACTCAAGTTTGATTGAACTTCCGAAGAAATTGTGTGAAATCAAGCGTTCTTTTATTTAGAAATTGATTTGGATTTTTGTAGAAAAATATTGTTGTGATAAAATTTCGTTGTATAAATTCAGATGCAAGGAGAACCAAATAAATAAAGTTAAATCGATAAGAAAGAAAAATGGTCAAAATATTTTCTCTATTGAACTTCATATATTGAATTATCAATAAGGTTAGGCGATACTTCTCACCGGAACAGCTGTGCTTCACTTGTATCAGGCACAGGTCCGATCGTGTATGGAGTACTGCTGCCACCTTTTTGATGGATCAGCCAAGTATCAACTGGAGCTTTAGAGTCAGTGGACCGGCGAGCTTTGAGGTTAATCGGTGACGATTAACTAGTCACCAAGAAGCTAGTCTCGAGCACCGTAAAGTAACATGTCTGTCTATAGGATACATTTCGGGGAGTGTGCGCAAGAGCTGACGACCTAATTCCACCCTCCCCATTTACTATAGAACTAGCAGAAAGTCGGCGCATAACCCATTTCTCATTGAAATGCCAAAAATCCGTACAGCTATATCGGTCCACGTTTTGATGCGTACTGCATAGGAATGGAATTTTTTGCCGCCATCTCTGTTTCCTGAGAAGTACAATCTTGAAATTTTCAAGGGTAGAGTGACTAGATAACTTCTAAATCTACGAGCTCCATCCTCGGCCACACCCTTTTTTAACACACTTAAGTCCGCGTTTGGCCACCAAGTCGCCTGTTGCGAAAGGACGATATGGTCGGAGATGAAGCACGCAGACTTAGAAGATATCTATTTACTATGACCTTGAAAATACACACGTTGTAATTGTAACTGATAACTCTCAGGGAACAAAGAAGCCGACAATTTGTTCCAAAGAGTGGAACAAAGTGTATATTCATGGTTGCCTGGAAGAGATCGCTTTTAGCGATAAGGCCGCCTTTTGTTGCACTAGTCTATTTAAGTTCTTTGTTATTACTTTTAAGGTGTGTACAATAAAGAGTTCATCTATCTATCTATATTTTATTCTTGCTTCTATTTGGCTATTCGGATTTATACGTAGAGACTTAAACAGTTTAGTACGGATCTTAGAAAACTCGACAATGTATGGGTGGTAGTGCGCCGACTTCCTAATACTAACAAATACTTGTTCTAATTGTTAACAATATTTTAGTTATCGAAATTAAACAATTTTAACGGATTCATCTTAACAATTTACTTAAGTTAACTCATATGTTCGTAGTATCAAACAAGAGACCCTGTACTAAGCTCACATAAATTATAATATGTAACTACGGAACCCTACATTGCGCGTGACACGATACGCACTTGACCATTTATTTTAGATATAAAATTATTGAAATTACTTTTGACAAATATTCTTCCTTTAGCTTCATAAGAACACTATTACAACATATTAACTATAGCAGTGTTATTTTGATATCTGTTATTTGGACCTAAAAAAACGTACGCGTGAAAATTTTGTCGGTTCCTAGTTTATTTCGGGCAAAATACCAGACATAAAAATAACAGCTAATGTTAATACATTGTGTGTTCTTATGAAGCTAAAGGTCTTATTTTTCAAAAGTAATTTCAATAATTTTATATCTAAAAAAAGGTGCTGCGGGTGAGCGAGGCCATACTCTTCGAATTACTCTTCTCATCAGGCAGTAAATAAAAAAAAACTATAGGCTCACATTATATACTATATATTCTCATACAAGTGGCAGGAAGACGCTGGATGCAAGCCGCTTCCAATCGGTCTTTTTGGAAATCCATAGGGGAGGCCTATGTCCAGCAGTGGACTTCTTATGGCTGAGATGATGATGATATACTATAGATATAAGAAGATCATACGACCAATTAATAACTATGCTCAAGATCATAAGAGGAAATATTGACGCTCCTGATCTGGTAGGTGAGTTATGTAGACTCTATGCTCCAAATAATTATTCAAGATGTCGTCATCATAAGCTCTTTGCTACCCCTATAGACCGGACGGTTGCACGCTCTAAGTCACCTATACCGCGTACTCTCTCAGCACTCAATGCCCTTCTGGATGTCAAGCCAACCTGTGATGTGTTTGCTGATGAATGGAAGGTAATGTTATCTGAATGCCTGAAGTTTTGCGAGACAGACATGTGGATGTTAATGACTCTTTTATAATATTATTATTTGACATAATTCAATAATTATTACTGTTTGTTACGTAGTTTGATTATATTATTGTAAAAGTGTATTATTGTGGTGAATGCTGTCATTAATTTTAGGTCATGTTATTTAATTTGACATGAATATTTCGTATTTTATCATTTTATGTAACTAGTGTAATTGGTGATGAACCGTGCTAATGATGATAAATAAATAAATAAATAAAATAAATAGGTATGTAGTATGATCATACGAACAGTTAAGTAGCAGTTATAACAAAATACCGACTAAAAAACACAGTTACTAAAACATCAAAGGAAGTAACATAAAAGAATATCACAGAAAGTAACAACCCCTTTCTCTTTTACAAACCATTCGGTTCCATTTGTTTGACCAATCCATCGAAACCGCAACGGAATTGGTCAGAACTATACAATATTTAAGGTTATCCTGAAAAGGTATGCTAAGCTGAAAGGAACTTCATAATTTTAGCAATTACAAAACAAACCCGGTCGTAGATAATGACAAACTACTTTGAAAATAATATTTTGAACACAAGCTTTTATTAATGCAATGAGAACTAATCACGGTGGCAGAAAAGAATCCAAAACTCAATGGCTCCGCTGTTTTCAACTTTAGTGTTTGACAACACTAAGCTATTCATTGTTTGACAACACTAATATATTCATTTTTGAATTCTTACCCTTTATGACCCAAAAACCACATCAACGCATTATCTAATGAAAAACACTTTTAAACAAATTTACTTCCGATTCAACAACATGGTATCAAAAAGTTTCAGTTACAACTTAAAACTCTTTTATCGAACGAGCTCGAGTTACCTAATTATTGTCATGGAAGTGACGTATCAAATACATGATCCGAAAGGTGAATGTTATTCTGTGAGCGTGGATTTCAAGATTTTAACGTTTACTACCCGTAGAAATATCTTCTAAGTCCGCTATCATAGAAGCGATTGTCGAGTGTAACCGATCCTCTAACGTCTGGCCAATGTTGTTGATGCGATGCGTTTAACTTTAACCGGAGCGTGTGACGTGATACTAGTATCACGCCGGGACCAGGTTGCATGATTTATTAGTTTAATGAATCAATCAATATTTTTGTGATTGATATTGTTTGTGTATTTCTATGTTATTTTTTTAAGATTTGGAGTTGAGATAGTTGTGACGTCATAAAATTTGCCTAGTACTTTTGACTAACCACCACGATATTTAAGCACACTGTCCTCTGAACTTTTACACTCATGTTGGTAGGCAATGTTGATGGTGGTCCAACTCCCCTTTCTTACTTATAAACACTTTCATTACTTATAAACCCTTTCAGGTTAGCATAGCCTATCCAAAAGTCCAGCTAAGTCTTTGAGTTAAGGTACCATCGCCCAAATCTGGTAACCAACATCAGCCAGGAATTGTTATGCACGCATCGCAATCCAATGGACGTCGCATATGCGCTGAGAGAAATATATTCAGGAATATATTCCTCAGTCGCCCACATCCAGTCACTAGAGCAGAGAAGGTTCACGGGTTCCCAAATACCCAAAGCCGCCCCTAAAACTCTTTTCTTGGTCCACACTCAAGAAGAAAAGTTAACCCTTAGCAACCAGGGTTACGGAGGAGGTACAGGGTCACGAATCCTCACCATCCATGAAGCTCAAGGTTTGACGTACGAGTCGGTCATCGTCATTAAGACCAAAGGCAAACTGCAGCTACATGACAGCGTCTCGCATGCAGTCGTGGCAGTCTCGAGGCACACCGGGACCTTCACTTACTACACCGATGATGAAGGAGATGCCATCAGCCGTTTTGTGCGGCGGGCAATGGCAGCTACACCAAGGACCATTTTAGACTACAACCTCAAAATGGCTATCAAAGATCGCAACACGGCGGTAGTGGAGGCCCTGAATGGAAAGTTTCGCTGTTTGTTATAAAAAAAAAAAAAAAAAAAAAGTGTTAGGTGTTAGGTTATTTTTATTCTTTAGTTGTCCCTAATTTTGTAAATTCTTGTATGTATTATTTGTCCCCGTTGTGTTATTTTAATAATAATAAGAAAGCGTGTATACTCAGAGCACTCACGCTCACTAAAAAGCTTCTTCTTGCGGCGGCGTCGTGTGGCGGGTCGCCCTCTTCCCTCAAACATGGTTGAGGAGAGCGATGGCTGGCACATGCGTCAACTCGTGAACGGGTGCTGCTTGCGGGAGCTGGACTGCTCGGCGTATACACGCATGCATGTTAGTTAAGTGTAAATTAAAATTTTGTCTTCCTCTTGCATAACTTAAAAAAAAAATGTAAGTAGTTATAAATGCATATATTAGTTCATAAAAGGCACGGACCCTGGAGTCTGTGGAGAATAAATTTGTTAAAAAAAAAAAAAAAAAAAAAAAAAAAAAAAAAAAAAAAAAAAAAACGTCCAGCTACACCGTATCGATTGGATACTGTTCTACTATTCTTCCGCTCCAGAAATCTGAACGGCGATGGGTTCGATCGAAGGGTCAGCAAGTTTTAGTTATTTATTTACCTGCCCTTATTAGGTTGAACCACCGGGGAAATGCGTAGATAACTTACGGACTTCCAGTAAGTGCTCCGGGAGTTTGCGGCTGATAGGTACAAGTTTGAATAGAACTCCTTGATGTATGGAATGATTGCATATTTGTCCCCTTAAGGTGAATGGGCCGTTAATAAGTTATGTTACATGTTTTTCTCAGGTGTGAATAGAGAGGAAAATTTATCAGGATGTTTCAAGATCCAAAAATAACGAACACAAAGGGGGTATAATATTAGCTCAGGTTTATTTAGGTGTTATGGTATATAAAGAGCGCTTACAAATCTTAATGACGTGTATAAAGTGTAAAAAAAACCGGCAAAGTACGAGTTTTACTCGCACACAGAGGCTTCCGTACTGCGAGGGAACAGATGAATGATGATGATTTATACATACCGATCAAAAACATAACCCTCCCTTTTACTTCGTCGTTGTCTGGTAAAAACAGCAATTACGCACCAGGCCACATTAGCTTAATGAATACAGACTCTCAATGATATGCTGCCTGTCCCACTTTAGCTAAAACCTAGTGTCACATCATGATTTTAAAAATATAAACAAATTTTGATATGCTTTCAATTTAGACAAAAGTTGCACTATTTTAAAAATTCCCTCTACGAAATTCCCTCTATGAATCTGTTCCATTGCAAAAGCAACGATAAATGTAATGTTACAAAGTAACATTTTCCTTAAAACTACAATATCGGTCTCGGCATCTTAGTTGACCGTTCCGGGGCAGCATATTCGCGGCCGTTCTCTTGAGATGACGCGGCGGTATCTTTACAAAGTTACTACCTATCCCCTTGTATGTAAAGGCGATAAACTGTAAGAATAACACAAAGAAACATCCTCGCCTGACGTGTTCTTACACTATCGTATTTATTCATGTTTTTATAGAGCTGGATGAATGTTTAGTGAACGTAATTCGCTATTAGGTGGTGTTACTCGAGATGTACAGTTTTCCCATTCTCCCCAGGCTAATATTTAAGAAGGTATTTTTTATTATGTATCCAAATTGAGAAATAAATTCAGTTTCTTTGACAACATTTTGGTTAGCATTCTTGATCCGTACAGCACAGGAGTGGAACTCGCTATTTTCTTCTCTATTTCTTGAGAACTTAATATTTTGCAACACTATCGCTTAGCAGACGTAAATTATAGACGTACTTAGATAAATTTTGTATAAAATTATCCCATAATATTTTGTTCCTTTTAACCAACTTCATTAAAGAGGAAGTACTCAATATGTCATTACTTTTTGATGTATCTAAGTCTGAGCGCCTTATAGACGTGACGCGTGGTCAAAATGCTGGTGCGTAACGCATAAGCATTGCCATTCAACGATGCAATGCTAAGAATTCGGGGTGAGTACGCTGCCAGATGGTAGTAATTAACATTATCATAAACCTTCATCGGCCTGGGATATTCTATTTACTTTTTTTCTGTGGTACGTAGTTGCGGTTAGAGTGAATAGATATGTTTTAGAACGACGAACTCTATTCTCAGCTAAACCATCGCTTAACATAAGATGAGTTGATGGTCAATCTTACTACTATTATAACGTAAAAAATACTTTGCAAGATTTTTATTAGACTACCTTGAAGATACCAATACTTTTAGTAAACTTTGGCTGAATTCATCAAAAATAATCAAACTCTCAAATTTATGCATGCAGAAATAACTAAAAGTAAAAATATGACAGTTTTGTCACATTTATAAGATTTCATAACCATTTCGGTACTTGTATTTGGCTGTCGTTTTTATTTAAATAGCTCCAATAATATGCGTATCTTAGAAGCGCGTTCTCATTATACTCAGTTTGTAGACCCTATACACAAATACAAATACAAAAATATTTATTACCAAAACATGTCTACAAATAACCTTGGCTCTAAAGAAGTTACATTTTACGATATTGTTATAAACTACAAAAAATTGTTTTGACTTATTTCAACTTATAAACATTGTGTTCTCCTTAGCAAGAGGTTCAACAGATTGATTGAACACAACTCATCGTTTATTCTTTTACAGTCTAAAAGCAACAAAACTACAAAAGAATATTTGCATAACCCTTACAAGGAACTAAGTTTATGTGCCTCACAGAACCCCATCTGTTCCGAAAGAAATAGAAAAATGATTCCGAATCTTTTTACTCCCCAGAGTCGGCTGTGATAGCGTAAAAGATTGAAGAGCATGCGTAGTTTCAAAAGAAAAAAGTACGTACTAAAAAATGTCGTTCAATGCTCATGTGTCATACAAAAACTAGTTCAACGCTTTCTGCGGTTCAAGTGATGTGAGAGACGAAATAAATTGGTGAAGTTGGACGGGAAAGGTGTTTGTTTTGACAGCTTGTCTGTGACGTATTCATGCTTTGGAGAGTTTCGGTCCTTTCGAAGTTTGCGGTGCGATATTTATAGCGTGGGAACCGAGTTGACAGATGGATCTTTAGTTTAATATTAGTTTTGACGTGCGAAGAATGGATTGGAAATGAATCGGTCTGACATCAGCTGGATGTGTTGTTTCTTTGATGGATCAATGGAGACAGTTGACGGTTGTTTTGTCCATGGAGAAAGTGTATCCCTACTTCGATTAATCTTTTTTGGGGTTTTGTAGTAAACAAGTAACCCTTATAGTTTCATCATGTCCTGTCTGTCTGTCTGTCCGCAGCTTTATTAGAAATTATGAAATGATAGATGAAATTAAAAGAAAAACTATCACGACTAAGTAGACTTTACAAGTAATTGAGTAATAGTCGATCAACTTAAAAAATGTACTTAGTGAAGTAAGAAATGAAAATTTCGTGCAAATTTCATTTAAACTAGCATTTAAGTTAACTATTATATTTGTACTATCCCCATTTTACATTAAATAAAATGTTATGATGTGTGAGAGAGATAGCTGCGCGCGTGGGCTCATTCTTAAATCAAAGAACACCTTCCGGTTAGGCGTAGGGATGCACGACATGATGATAGGCGCGGCACTCGATAAAATTAAACATAGGTACTAGGTAATACGTTTATCATGTAAAAGCTATATCACAGGCGTTTTTAACTATCTGTAATACTGTATGTTTTATATATGTAATGTAAATAGATCTACGCTTACCCAATGACACGTGTGCCTAATGGTAAGCGACGGCGAGGTCGAGGATGGAACACGTTTTAGAAGATTTGTTTTATTTTCTTAAACTTTATGTTATTTATGTGCTATGAATATTAATGCAATAAAAATTGGGGTGTTTTATTCACTAAGTGTTCGATCAAGTACGTGAGTGTGGGCACGTAAAATAAAGCAGTGAAACGTATCATTTTACGTTGTCGACAAAACTCCATAGAAGCTTCTAGTAAAGTTGCCACCACTTTACTGAAGCGGACTCGAATAAAAAACGGCTGTATGCGTGAGTTAGATTGTGACTAGAACATTTATAACTTGTTTTATACAAGAAACTTGAAAAAAAGCTTAATACTTGACACTGGCAAAAGCTTTAAACGGGTCCAAATTCAATTTAAATTAAAACATCACATCCAGACAAAAAATCAAAGCTAAAATAATCACAATAATATTTTCAGTAATCTTATCCCCGCGCTATCAAAACAGTGTCTTCTTACAGGAATTAGGTAACGAAATACGTTGTACTTGGTTGTTCGAAAAGTTTATTTTCGTCACAATCCCGGTATTCAAGGTAAGTATTTATGGGTTCTTTTATTTATTTATCCTTGAGCTCTGTATTAGGCTTCTTCAACAATGTGATGTTCCAGCAAATTGACAGTGATGTTCTTTGTCTATCAAGTCTTCTTACACGTTTTATATCCACAGCACCGATAAGTACCTCACTAGCAGAAGTACAGGATACTCTCTCCACAAGCACATGTAATTACATAATGATTGCTACGGTGCAATAAAACGCAAGTCAGCTTGCACAAGCGCCAAATGCCAACTTTACTTCCCGAGTGCACCTAGTTCTATCGCGTAGCTCTTATAATATACCTATTCTGTGTATGCCTCGAAGTGCTGAAGTGTCCGGTCAAGCCGGCTCGTATGCAGGTGCCTACTTGTACCATTAGTATTAGTACACAACACTTAAGGTGCTATCGGTAGTAAATGCCCTGTCTCGCTCACGCATACCTAATTTTTTTTAAATATAATATTACTGAACAGACTTACAGAAAATGCATTAAAATTAGTGACAAATAAATAAATATTTGGGGACATTTCACACAACACCATCTAGCCCAAACTAAGCAAAGCTTGTACTATGGAACTAGATGGCTGATAAAATACAATATATACTTTTTGTTTTGTAAATATATACCTACATATGATACATAGTAACACCCAGACACAACAAACATCCATGCTCATCACACAAATATTTGCCCTGGGTGCTTTCAGTTATTAGGTTTAAAAAAAAGAGAAATTTCGATAACGTGTTGTGTCCA
The DNA here is from genome assembly GCA_947563715.1 of Lycia hirtaria. Lineage (NCBI taxonomy): Eukaryota > Metazoa > Arthropoda > Insecta > Lepidoptera > Geometridae > Lycia > Lycia hirtaria. The sequence goes on along the minus strand of OX387377.1, from coordinate 39,004,499 downwards.
ACATGTGTCCAACGAGGTCAATACCCTCGTTGGTTGTGTCAACGTTTTGGATCGTTATCGGGTACCTATAACATTATCAGATGTCTTAAAACGAAGTGTTCTTCACTTCATACTTTTTCTAGACCTAGAACTGATTGGGTAGTCAATTATTTTATTTATTTACATTAATTAAATATCTTTATCACCTTCTTTTATGAAATGATGCAACAAAACCACTTAGACCAGCTGTGTAATCATTGAGCGTTGAAACAACGGGTTTGCAAATTCAACTGCTTAAACTGCTTTCCTATCAACGAGAAACTTTAATGCCTGAGTAACACGTTAACGATATTAAAAAGCCGTTGATAAAACACCTTTCGCTCGGTCAGCTCGGAAGTTTCGAGGTAATCGGGTGTATTCGGAGATCTTCGTGTGTCCCTCGCGTCAATAAACGTTGAATCGACGGATTTACGTACGTTAAAGGTTTGAAGGATTTAACAAAAAGCTGTTAATTCGTTGACGTAAGTAATTTTCTGTAATTTTAATTTTTTTCTGTTGCCATGCGCGAGCAAGACAGAAGAGTCAGGTACTATAGTGACAGCGCCTAAACTGCCAATTGCATTTGGCCTGTCCAAATCGATAGAGTAGAACTCTCTGCCGGAGTCTGTGTTCTACAGATTTATCATTAATAAAAAAAAACAATATCCGGAAGTTTCTGGCAGCCTAGTGAAGTTTCTTGCAGCTTAGTCGGGAGACCGTCTGACTTGCGATCCGCAGGTCCTGGGTTCGAATCCCACGGCACGCACCTCTGTCTTTTCGAAGTTATGTGCGTATTGTTGATTGCCGCCAACTTCAAACGGTGAAGGAAAACATCGTGAGGAAACCTACATGTCTGAGAGTTCTCAATGATCTTGAAGATGTGTGAAGTCTACCAACCCGCACTTGGCCAGTGTGGCAGACTATAGCCTAACCCTTCTCAGAATGATAAGATGGCCCGCGCCTAGACGTGGGACAGTTTGTACAAACAGGGCTGATAAAAATATCCTACATTTCAATGCTTTATTTCAATAAAGCATTGAAATGTAGGATTTTATTTTTTCCGTTTATTGAATCAGAGATATTTCAATATCTCTGATTCAATAAACGGATAAACGCAAATCTTACTGAGATTGATGTCCGATCCGGAAATCTGGTGGATTCCTCGATGAAAGGAGTCCGGTCGTATGGAAACCAGAAATACTTTGCGGAATAGCATGTGGAAATTTAGGTGCAACCAATTTTATTACTATTCTGTTAAGTTTGTTAAGGTGACGGTTTATCTTAATCGTTATTGAAAAGTTTAAGTTTGATTTTTAAATTGGTAATGTAAAAATAATAATAAAATAAAACGGGGTATGTAATAAAATGGGGTACGTAATGGATGCGTACCAATGAGTTTTGAAACAATAGAAATTAGACTTTACAAGGACAAAGTTTCTGAAAAGGCCCTTAACCTAAGTAGTTCTTGAAAAATGTACAGATCTGCTGGTCTTTGATATTAATTATGCTTTATTTTTTTATTTTTGCGTAATTACAAAAATTGTAAAGCAAATGTTAATCTTAGGGGCCATTCAATAATTACGTAAGACATTTTTTGCCAGCTTTTGACCCCCTCCCCCCCCCCCCTATATAAGAAAAAATAAGAATAGGCTGACCCCTCCCCCCCTGTGTAATATTTATTACGTAAGAATCTAAAGGAAAAAAATAATACACGTTTGGTTTATTGTAATATTTATTTTTCAAAGCAACAATTTTTAGGAATGTTTATTTGTACTTTATTACACATCCGAGCGCACTTCGGCAATCGCTCGGTTGCCCGCGCTTATCCAAAGTATAATTTTAACATTTATTTAAATTTTTGTAATCTCACGTAAGAACTATCAAGACTCCCTCCCACCCCCTTGTAAGAAAAAATAAGACACCCCCCTAAATCGTCATACGTAATAAATGAATGGCCCCTTAAAAAGAAGTAATTAAGAAGATATACCATAAATTCAAAATACAATTTCCGATCTTATGCAGTACGCTGAAAAGATAAAAAAAATACTTCCATCTAAATAAATGATGCTAAAAACGAACTGTTTGCTACCGCAAAACCTTATCTTGTTAGCATAAACTCCAATTCCACCATAGATTTAACTAATAACTTACCCTATTTACTACCCGCATCGTACAAAATCTCTTCAGCCATTTCCGGGTACGCGCAATATCTTCTGAATGTTACAGTTGTAATCACAATGTCACAGTATTGCCAATAACTATCTGAATAAATAAGAGGGGTCGTGGCAGTTTCACCCTTAATTTGGTTTAATCCCAGTTCCGGACATGTCCATTCTGCGCATACCTAAGAGATTGGACGACACTAGACAGTGCTGGAAAGTTGTTAACAGTTAACCTATTTGAAATATGGAATAACGAATATCCGATTTTGCTCTATTTTTTTTTAATCAAAAAATGCTTATTTTTCTATTTTATTTATTACTAACTGTGCCCCGCGGATGAAACCGCGTAGTAATGAAAAACGATAGTGACGGTGAACATCAATAATGATAAGTACCTGGGCGAACGAGCTCCACTCGGATTTTTCATGACTGAAAATACGAGCAAACCCGGGTTCACTAAAAATTTAACCTAGCAAGATCGATTTATCGTCCCCTAATCTACCTACTCGTACTAACCAAACATTAAAATCGTTGGAGCCGTTTTCGAGATTCACATTTTAGATATATATACAAGAATTGCTCGCTTAAAGGTATTTTAGATAAAAGGCCTTACCGAAAAACGTTACTTAACTTTAACCATCGTCTTAAATGTTCTGTCTTTTTTCCGCAAGTGTCATTACGTGTAAGCGAGAACTTGACTAAATATGTTAAGCATTGCTTAAAGTTAAGTAACCCTTTTCAGTAAGGCCGAAAATGTCCATCTCCAGGTTCTCAGCTATCAGGTTCAGACATTTGGTAAAAAGGTAACAAGTAGACAGAGAAATAGACAGAGTTACTTTCGCTTTTAAATGAGTAACATTAGTCGTATTAAAACGATGACTGATGATGCCATAAGTCCCTAACTCAACCTGTTAAGAATTTATGGATTCAGAAAGTCGTCGTCTCAAGTGAAACATGTGGAATCAATCAGCAGGGCAATTCAGTTATTCAAGACCTCTCCGTAGCTGAACCATTATGTGAACCATTTCCCATCGGCCGCCACCTATTTTTTCGATTCAGTCACTTACTTCTAAGTCATACAATTGACACATTTGATGAAACGTTACACGACTTTCGCTCGTTACTAAACCAAAAAATGATAGCAGCCGATAGGAAATGCTTCGCAAAAGGTTCATTGCAGTTACGAATCGGTTTTAATTAACTGAATTGTACTCCTGTTCTATGAAACAGCTTAGGATTCTTTTTTTGCAATCATAAACATGAATTTGATCCGATTCATAGTTTTTTTTCTTTATACAAGATAGATCTACGATTGACCACCAACCAACTCGCCTGATGTTAAGCGTCGGTGTGGCCGAGGATGGAGCTGGAATAGAATTATACATTCATGGACACATGGAATTTCTACATAGTGTTCAACTACAAAGTTAACTTTGTTTCATTGATAAAACGAAAACAAATTCGAACTTGACCAGTTTTTTCGAAAGAGGGACATTACCTATACTAATTGTTCTAGGAACAATAAACCTCACGAGTAAAACTTTTTAGAACTACACTTGTTGCAAAAGTCTTTGCTAGGGAGTTATGTGAAAATATTATATAAATTTAAAATATTATATTGCTCATATTCTAAATTATTATTCAGAGTCGAATATCAAATATTTTTGCTAAATATTATCTAAATTGGCCGATAAATAGTCTCATAGGAAATCTCTCCACTTTCGACATTTCAGTATTTTTTGACAACCCCTTAACCTAATAAATATAATATCTACTAAAATATAACATTTAAATCGATCAATAAATGGCCCCACAGCATATTTCCTTCTTTTTTGGGAAATGTTCTCATAATTAAAAATCCCTGTAGATAAAAAAAAACTTTAATATTGTTGAACCTATATGCCAAGTTTCGTAAAAATTTGTTGAAAAATACAACCAATACGCGTGTACCAACAAACATCTGGAAAGAAGAAATGGAAACTTTGCTAGTTGATGCACAAACCTATATTCGCTTTGCTCACTCGGTCAAAAGTAATGCTTATAGGCTGACGGCATTTCCGCATTTTTTGACTGCATTATTTTTTATCATTTTGTACTCGTGGAGAATAGTGATACGTAGCTTTAAACAGTTAATAAAGTAGTTCAAATGCGGGTAAACCTTCTCTGATATTCGAACGCCAGTTTCGAACGGAGAACAAATACAAAGTAGGACGTCCACTACGTGGTTATTGACACACCACTACTCGGTTTTGATCCCGGCTCAATGTAAATTATAGACTATGATGTCTGCATTTTACATGTGCAGTTGTGTATTGAATTAGCTGTTTTTAGGGTTCCGTACCTCAAATTGAAAAAACGGACTCCTTATAGGATCACTTTGTTGTCCGTCTGTCCGTCTGTCAAGACCTGTATCTCGGGAACGCGCGAACGCGTGAAGGTAACGAGTTGAAATTAAAACCATATATACGCAGATCCATAGTCTCATTCTGCAGAAAGAATCAAACTCAAACTCAAATCAAACTTTTCAGTTCTCATAAAAAAAAGTTACACCGAATAAATATGTCGCAAAAACGCATACTATTTCGACACTCGCAAGGGAATCAAAACCTATGGGGTACTTCCCGTTGACCTGTAACTGTAAAATTTGACAAGAAGCATTGTCATATATTACACATAAAGCAAAAATCTGAAAATCTGTATCAAGCACAAGTCTGATCGTGTATGGAGTACTGCTGCCATCTTTGGAACGGCGCTGCCAAATACCAGCTCCAAGTTATAGAATCGGTAGACCGGCGTGCTGTTCGACTCATTGGTGACGATAAGCTAGTTCATAAATAATCGGCCAAGTGCGAGTCGGACTCGCGCACGAAGGGTTCCGTACTATCATCTATAATACTACAAAGTTTAGTTCTGTTTATAAAATAACGAGAAATCAACGAAATTCCAAGTAGTAAATTGCAAACTTATAGGTAGGTTTTCGATACACGTCCGGGCAGCATGACGACGCTCGCGCGAATACGCGCGGTTATGGCTCGCTCCGTGATGTTACCTCCCCCGCTACCCCGCTAAGCCGGCGCTCGCACCGCGTTTAGATGCACGGATTATTTTCATTTTGTGAGTTTTTATGTATTAGATTAGGTATTTATTTTTATAGTTAATATATTTCTAAATATTTACTTACAAATATTCAAGTTTCTACCTTTTAATTGAGATCGAGTAAAAATTGCTTAAAAATTACGTTTGTTGTATGGGAGCCCCCCTTTAATATTTACTTTATTGTTATTTAATTATTTATTTTGAAAGGTAATATACAAGTAAATATTCTGTGAAAATTTGAAGCGTCTACCTGTTACCGTTTTTAATATTGAGCAAAAAAATACGAAAAAAACACGTTTATTGTATGGTGACCCCCCTTAATATTTGATTTTTTTAAATTTTTAGTATTTGTTGTTATAGCGGCAACGGAAATACATCATTTGTGAAAATTTCAGCTTTCTAGCTATCACGGTTTATGAGATACAGCCTGGAGACAGACAGACAGACAGACAGACAGACAGACAGACAGACAGACAGACAGACAGACAGGCAGACAGCGAAGTCTTAGTAATAGGGTCCCGTTTTTACCCTTTGGGTACGGAACCCTAAAAAGCTACTTAGTATGTAACACCGCCGTAAGCTAGCAAGTCTGTAATTTTTTTACAGGATACATTCCGGAGAATGTGCATCTGAGCTGCATCACCTTATTTTACCATCTCCTTTCTACCACAGAACAAGTTAAAGATCGGCACACTAACACCCAGATATTGTGGATTTACCCAATATTCGTACTAAGTGGTTTAAGTCTAGTCTCGTTTCTAATCGGAACAACCAGCAAGAGTGGAACAAATTGCCGGCTTTTCTGTTTCCTTTGAGAGTTACATCGTTGGTCTTTTCAAGGTGAGAGTGAATAGGTATATTTTTAGGGTTCCGTAGCCAAATGGCAAAAAACGGAACCCTTATGGATTCGTCATGTCTGTCTGTCTGTCCGTCCGTATGTCACAGCCACTTTTTTCCGAAACTATAAGACCTATTATACTGTTGAAACTTGGTAAGTAGATGTATTCTGTGAACCGCATTAAGATTTTCACATAAAAATAGAAAAAAAAAACTTGGGGGTTCCCCATACTTTGAACTGAAACTCAAAAATGATAATGAATGATAAGATATTAAGAGAATGATAAAACTAAAAAAATTGTAATGTACATTATCATGCAAACTTCCACCGAAAATTGGTTTAAACGAGATCTAGTAAGTAGTTTTTTTAATACGTCATAAATCGTAAACCGCAATTTACCTTTCATTCAATCAACTCAAATATTAAAAAAGAGATTTCCCCATTTTATCTACTAGTTTGTACGGAACCCTCGGTGGGCGAGTCTGACTCGCACTTGTCCGGTTTTATTTTATGTAGAAATCTTCTAAGGCTGCGTAGTTCAACTCCGACCACAACGTCGCTTTCCAACAGGTGAGTTGGTGGTCAAACGCGATCTTATTCGTATAAAAAAAATTGTTTTTCGTATCAGTAATTTTAATCCATCAAATAAAACTACGCGGTGTTGTTCATGTTTGGTTGGCTGCTTGATAATAGTGGACCTGTAACACAAATTTAATGCATAAACATTATTATCTAACTACGCTAGGTTGCATAAGTTTTTCAAGTATGAACTTATGAACCACACCTTACAGCCAAAACGGCATGACCAATTTTGATGTGGGAGGTGTCGTCAGATTCGTCTTTACTTTCCGAGTGTTGGTTCTGAGAGTTTTGTAGTTTTTACTACAAAAAAAATGTATCCACATTTTTTTGTAATAAAAGCTATAAAACTTCCGTAAAAAATAATAAAAACCGGCCAAGTGCGACTCGGACTCACGCACGAAGGGTTCCGTAGCATTATCTATAAAAACGACAAAAAAATCACGTTTATTGTATGGAAGTTTTTATTAAATATTAATGTTATTTTAATTTAATTATTTATTTTTAAAGTGAATAATATAAACTCAATATTCTGTGAATATTTCAAGCGTCTACATGTTGTCGTTATAAATATCGAGCAAAAACGTAGTGATTTAATACTTAATTTATGTCTGTTTTTCAGTTAAACAATATAAATAAATAAATATTGGAGGACATTTCACACAACGCCATCTAGCCCAAACTAAGCAAAGCTTGTACTATGTAAACTAGATGGTTGATTATTATGAGTTAGTTATAGTTATAATTTATATGCGTATTAAGTATTGTATACAAGAGAGGCTGAGAGATAAAAAAGATAATTTGCAAAATTAAAAGTCTAACAAGCGGCAAATTAGTCTATAAAATATTTATTACCATCATCATCATCATCACAGCCATAAGAAGTTCACGGACATAGGCCCCATGGATTTCCAAAAGACCAGTTGGAAGCGGCCTGCATCCAGAGTCCTGCTGCCACTTGTATGAGGTCTTCTATCCACCTTTGTGGTTGATCTTCCTACGCTGAGCTTGCCGGTTCGTGGTCTCCATTCGAAAATTTTTCGGCCCCATCGGCCGTCAGTTCTACGTGCTATGTGCCCTGCCCACTCCCACTTCAACATGCTAATCCGCTGTGCTATGTCGGTGACATTTGTACGTCTACGGATTTCTTCGTCTTGGTGGCAAATAATAATATGTTGTAACCTACTTGTAACCCACTTGTAACATTATACCTATACATTATTAGAGAGCTTAGATGCAGAGTGCATCTAGGCTAGTAATAGTAAGTCAGAATAGCAACGTTAGCATGTTCCTCAAAATCTTATAACGTACAACTTAAGTCGGCAATGTGTTAGCAAAGGAATGTGATCTGTGGTCAGTGTGGGGGTAAAATTGTTGGCACGACGCCGGGCCAACTTCACAGCCGGAAGGAACTTCGAGCCCAAATTATAAAGACGTCTTCATGCAAGAATTTTGAACTTCGGAACTTATGAATTCGCCATGTCTATCTGTCCGTATGTCACTGCCATTTTACTCAGAAACTATTAAAAAAAAGAGGTAGTACTCGGTACATGTAAAGAAGGGATGTTTTTTTTTTCAACACCACTTCTCCATGTGTGGAATCGCATATGTAACCATTTTCCTCTAAAATGTGGTATGTGCGGGATATAGTCCACCAAACAATGACATTCCCATTATCAAAGCCGCCAAAGGTGAAAAATTGTGTATCTAAATAAGCGTCTCTCGACACGGTTTTGGCCACTTATTGTTTGTATAATATAATAATATCATGCGTGGAAATTTAAAAAAATAATATAGCATTATGTCAAAGAATTTGCGTTAGTATGTATAAATCGTTGCAATGTGTCGATATAGGTGTCCTATGTATCGCATAGAAAATGCCTTGCCTGCTTCCCCTGCAATTATGTACTTACTAAGTCCATCATCTGTCAAACGAGTCTGCCAACCCGCACTCGGCCAGCGTGGCAGACTATGGCCTAACCCTTCTCACAATGAGAAGATGGCCCGTTCCCAGCAGTGGGACAGTTTGTACAAACAGGGCTGATAAAAAAAAAAAAAAAAGTCCATCATAATCATCATATGTATTCCACAAAGGTTATCTGGCTTTCATTTTCAAAGCAAACAGCCTGTGAAAAATATTATCTATTCTTAAGAACAATTTGTCCGTCTGTCCGCGATAAATCCCTTCAACTCTCCACTGAGTTTCGTACTTTGTTTCGAATAAGTAAATTAGGTTTAAGCTTTGACGTTAATTGAATCACGTCAAAGGATTTGAATGTAACTTTATTTTAATTATTTCATATACAAAACTTGCTTCTAATTATGGTGTATTAAGTTCGTCGCCCATTGGAACGATTCGGGGCTTAGCCGGCGCCACAATTTCTCTTCACAGGCGGGAATAATAATTTAAGCTGTGCGATATAAAGTTTTTAATATGTAGGTATGTAGTTTAGTTTCACGTACCGGAAAGCGCAGCGTAGGTAGACCAGCCACGAGATGGACAGATGACCTCATACAAGTGGCGGGAAGATGCTGGATGCAAGCCGCTTCCAATCGGTCTTTTTGGAAATCCATGGCCTATGTCCAGCAGTGGACTTCTTATGGCTGAGATGATGATGATGATGATATAGCTTAGTTTAAAACCTGTAGACCAAGAACACACTATGCGAGATACGATTATGATGATGATGTGTCTATTGGCCTCTTGCGGCTTTGATCATTTGCGTCGATCCCTGTGAAAATAAATAGAGGTAGTATAAATTTATAGTTTAAAAAACTGAAACAACCAACTACAAAGTAGGTACGCTACTTCGTTACTTGTAATATTAGAAAGAATTGGGATACATAAAGTTCATATCATCATGCTCAGTCGGGTAATAATTTAAAAAAATGCTCAATCGTCTAAGTAACTCTATTTTCACCTTATACAATTGGATGAGGAGTAAGGTTTTACTTTTAATAAATCCTTCACGGTTGTAAACTTTTTAAAGAAACTTCACCCGCTCGTTTATTTTTTTGTCAAGAATGAGATTTGTCATTAAATATCAAATGCTTTGTCTTCGAAGATTAGAAAATGTGCAGATGTTTATGCGATAATCCTTAACATTTGACTCTTTTGCAAAGAAAAACGTGTCAGTGGAACTCTGCGATTCTATAATCTGACGCACTTCACTCAGGAATAAAATGAAAATTTTCTTTTTCAGATATTATTCAAAAAGTAATAAAGCAATGTCTATAAAATAATTATAGGACAAACTTGGGAGCTTTCTCTCTAAGTCAATGTAAGAAACACAAAAATTGGTTCAGAAATGACGGAGTAATCGGTAAACAAATATACAAAAAAAAAACATACAGACCGAATTGATAACCTCCTTCTTTTTGGATGTCGGTTAAAAATAAAGAAGTAGAATAAATAAAACAATAGAATAAAAAAAAATTAAATAGGTAAGACACGTACATAAAATTATGCCTATTTTCCCTTAATTTATTATTTATTTAAAACCTAGGAGGCCAAGCGGGCTATAGCAGACCCGGCACGTCACTGCGACCTTTGCAGATCTATTATGACAACCCCTTTGGATCACAGCACCTCCCCAAGTCTTATACCGATCATTGGCCAGTGATTGATAAGAATTAAATAATTAATTATCGAAACATCAGGTGTTTCATTTGTTCTGAATCTGATCATTCAATATTCTCATTATTTTAATCATAATCATTATCATTTTATTAATAACACATGTTACAAGTCAAAAAATAACAGAATAATTACAATACATAGTATGAGTACAGTTTTGTACTAATCAGTTACAACTGGTTCCATATCCATTACACAATAAATTATTAAGTTTATCAATATAAATATACAATATGTCAAAATTAAATAGTTAAAGAATGTCAATCCAATTACAAGTGGCGGGAAGACGCTGGATGCAAGCCGCTTCCAATCGGTCTTTTTGGAAATCCATGGGGGAGGCCTATGTCCAGCAGTGGACTTCTTATGGCTGAGATGATGATGATGAATCCAATTACATATATGACATTATATTGTATATGACATTACATTGTATATGTCATAAATTCATCAAAGCTGTGTAGAACGTCTGTTCAACAGGGCAGCGCCTGAGCTTTAAGTATTCTGTCTTGCTCGCTGCCTGGACCACAATCTCTGAACCGACTTTATTTAGTAGTATATCTAAACATATCTTGAACTTAATTGTGGAAAGTTTGGTATCTAGCAAGACTGAGTACGTGGGAGCAAGGAGCTCTTCTCATTTTCAAAAACTTATCGACGCGACACGTTACCAATTCTGGTGGTATCAGGCCCTATGCATAAGTGTTGCTGTGGCATTGCCATTCAACGGGGCAATGTAAACAGCACGTTGGGTACACTGCCAACTGATAATTTGTTGGAGCAATTGGATTATCTTTTGACCTTTATCGGTCTAGGGTAACCCATATGCTTTTTGTGTAGTAGTTTAATTAGTTGAATTTGTATATTGTAGTTAGTAAAAGACATCTTGCCAATTTTGAGACTTGTATCAGTTGGTTTTAAGATACAGCCGTTTAAGTGTAGGACAGACAGGTAGACAGACACCCAATCATCAGGAATAGGCTCCTAATGCAAAAGCCAAAAAATAAACTTTTTTTTTAAATGAAACTATGGTAAATAAACAGTACCTAAGTATATAAATTGACACATCTATAAACTTATATTCGGTATGCTGCGCGTCGTTGGACACGAGACACGCAGGAAATGAGCTGTTTCCAAATTGCACGTCAGTGGTAGCTACCGTCGTCGTGGCAAGTCGACCGTCCGTAAATAAAGAAAATGACAAAACGAAACAAAAAATTCAAGAACATCAACTTTAAATACACGGAACATTCATAGATAATTCAACTCATTAAATTGGTATAACAATACACATCACAAAATTGGATATATAAATATAGAATTCAGAAAAGAAGTATAAAATAAACCAAATAAAACGACATTAATAAATTAAAATTAAGTAAAACACAGCACAGTAAATCATTACATTAACTAAAGAGATATATTAAAATACCACATTATCGTATAAAACTTTGGACATATATTTACATTGACAAAGCTATAGATATAGCACAAATTCTAAACTAGGATAAAAATTACAAAACCTGACTAAGGTCCCTGATGCTGGGGTAGAAAATTGGGGGAGGAGGACGGCAAAAAAAAAAAGTCGACCGTCCATCACTGTCAACTGCGATTCTCTATACCGATAATTCTAGCCCGCGCATTGACGGTTTTCACCAACACAAAGAGAATTTTGGGAAATTTCAGTTTGAATTACTTAGACACAAATTATACAAGTATGTATATACTTAGTCTGGCCATAAATACTGTTACAGTTAAAAATAAGAAAGATATTACATTTGAATTTGGAATCTGTCATTTTTATACGATTGTTCATTGAGTTTTCTTATTTTGGCGCCAATACATTGTACAATATTTTGCGATATTAAAATGGAGTGGGGTGATAAAGAGAACCGAATCGCTGTGATTGCATTACACAAAGTTGGTATGGAGCCAAATGCAATTTTTAAAACTCTCCATACGCTTGGTATTAGTCAAATGTTTGTGTACTGGGCTATTAATAGGTACAAAGAGACCTCCTCTGTTTGTGACAAAAAAAGATCTGGCCGTCCACGTAGTGTTCGTACGAAAAAGGTGGTCAAAGCAGTAAGGGAAAGAATTCGAAGAAATCCTGTCCGAAAGCAAAAGATTTTATCTCGGGAGATGAAGATAGCACCCAGAACCATGTCGCGTATTTTAAAAGATGACTTAGGACTTGCAGCCTATAAGAGACGCACTGGTCATTTTTTAACTGATAATTTAAAAAAGAATAGGGTGGTAAAATCGAAACAACTACTGAAGCGGTACGCAAATGGAGGTCACAGAAAAATTTTGTTTACGGATGAGAAAATCTTTACAATTGAGCAACATTTTAACAAACAAAATGACCGTATTTATGCTCAAAGCTCTAAGGAAGCTTCCCAATTAGTCGACAGAGTGCAACGTGGGCATTATCCTACTTCAGTGATGGTTTGGTGGGGTGTTAGCTATGAAGGAGTGACTGAGCCATATTTTTGTGAAAAAGGTATCAAAACATCGGCACAAGTGTATCAAAATACCATTCTTGAGAAGGTAGTTAAGCCCCTTAACAACACCATGTTCAATAACCAAGTATGGTCCTTCCAACAAGACTCGGCGCCAGGTCATAAAGCTCGGTCCACGCAGTCTTGGTTGGAAGTGAACGTTTTGGACTTCATCAGAGCTGAAGACTGGCCGTCGTCTAGTCTTGATCTTAATCCGCTGGATTATAATTTATGGTCAGTTTTAGAGAGTATGGCTTGCTCTAAATGCCATGATAATTTGGAGTCCCTAAAACAATCCATACGATTGGCAGTGAAGAATTTTCCCATGAAAAGAGTGCGTGCTTCTATTGATAACTGGCCTCAACGTTTAAAGGACTGTATTGCAACCAATGGAGACCACTTCGAATAAGCTTTTATATTTTAAATTGTTTTATATTTATGTATTAAACTAACACACTGTAAAAGTAATCAATATTATTTGCAATAAAAAAAAAATTTTTTTCTTCGTGACAATATTTATGGCAAGACAGGTATTAAAAGAAAAACAAACTGCCCGACTGTAGAAAAGCAATTTTTGCAGTCTAACTTACGATTTCGTTACGCTTGATATGCTGTTGAGTGTAGGTTTTTTGTGAGAAAGTATGCGTAAAATCGCTGTAAAATATTATAAATGCGCATTCTTGAGAATAATTCTAGTAAAATCGCTTGTTTATTACGAAATAGTTCGTAAGCCGTTTAGGCTAGGCTGTCATATAGAAACGTACATACATACATACCCTTATGCATACATAGATACAAACATACATAGCCTCGGAAAACATTACTCTCCCTTTTACGCAGAAAAATACAAAATATACCATTTCGCGTTTATCATTTTCAATCATACACTCTACATAATTGTGTAAATCAATCAATCAATCGGTCTTTTTGGAAATCCATGGGAGAGGCCTATGTCCAGTAGTGAACTTCTTATGGCTGAGATGATGATAATTATATAGTTTAAAAAACTAAAACATCCGACTTTAAAAAAATTCATCCCTTCTTGATATGTATGGAGTATCACACCAATTTTTTTTTAATTTCCCTACGGCATTCTGTAGAGGTTTATTTTTTATGAGTAAAATGACAGAGATACAGACAGATGGGCATGTCAAAATTAGAAGGGTACCTAGTAGTTACTACGGAACCCTAAAAACAGTCGTATTGAGAACCTCCTCCTTTTTGAATATCGAACGTTTTGTAAATAATATAATTCTGCTGTAGGTACGTAATTTACACATCTACACACTCACAAACACACCCCTATTTTATCTAATTCACCTATAAACCTTTTTACCTATTTTGTAAGATATATAAAAAAAAAATATGTTAGTTTTTTAGCAATTATTTTAAAAACAATTATTGTATGGAATTAACCTAATAAATTATAATAAGATAACGTTAATTTCCTCTAGGGCAAGAAATGGAGAGGGAACCCGCTTTTTACAAATATTTCTAGTATTTATCTTTTCATTTTGTAAAGCTGCTGAACAAAGGGGTTTGTAGAGTTTTGGTATTGGAAATGGAATTTATTTCCTTTATTGGAAAAAGCTTTGGAAGCCAAACGGGATTGGGCAGCCCCGGTGCGTCACTGTGGTCTTCGCAGATCTATTGAAATGTGTAACTCCGTCTATTAAAGGTTTCTGTAACTCCGTCATATTTTAATTTTGAAATCACTTTCCACCCTAGGGGGTACAAACAATTTTCCACGCAGTTTTTAGAGCGAGAAAGCGAACTTTACGTACTAGTGTGGTAAATATGGTAAATATACGAGTAGTGTGGTAAATTAGTCGTTTTCTTTTGAAAAATCAAAGAATAGTACTAATAGTTATAAAATAAAACCGAACAAGTGCGAGTCAGACTCGCCCACCGAGGGTTCCGTACAAACTAAATAAAAGGGGGAAATCATATATTTTTTTTATGTTTTCCTTCATAAACCGAAAAATAAACATCGTAAAATATTTAACACATTCCTTGCTCACCACTCGGATCCGAGTGATGCAGGGCTATAGTAGCAGCGCCTTTCAATCGGATCCGAGCGAGCGTTCCGTTCATTTTGTTGTAGTCAGTAAACCGTCGGCCGTTTGAGGCAGTCAACATTGCTTTGCGCGGCCACTCTGTACTTAATCAATATTTGCATAAAAAGTTTTGGTTCCCAGTTGAAGTGCAGGGGGCGAAGAATGTGTTAAAAGCCTGTTTTAGCTTATGCTAATGAAGCTCTTTCATATGATACCCCACATGATACGGTTCATTCACTTTAAAATTTGGGCCCTCATTCCTTGCATAAAGACACAATTTTTTTGTGATTAAATTAAAAATGACCAGTTTTCGGATTTTTTCCTACATGTGTACTCTAACACAATGCTTCTTAACAAATTTCAGAATTCTAGGTCAACGAGAAGTACCCCATAGGTTTTGATTCCTCTGTGAGTGTCGAAATGAGCGTTTTTTACGACATATTTGGCTGTAACGATTTTTTACGAAAACTGAGAAATTTTATTTTTCTTTCTGCAGCAAGATACTATGGATCTGCGTATATGGTTTTAATTTCAACTCGATACCTTCACGCGTTCCCGATATAAAGGCTTGACACCCAGACGGACGGACAGACGGACAGACGGACAACAAAGTGATCCTATAAGGATTCCGTTTTTTCCTATTGAGGTACGGAACCCTAAAAATGAAAAATACTGATTTCCGGGAATTTCCGGGAAAACAATTTTTTCCCCCGATTCCCGGGAACGCAAAATACCCGAATTTCAGAAACCCTATCACAATAGTGTGGTATGTATTCTTAAGTTGTATTATTTGTAACAATATCGGCATACATTTTAACGTATTGATCAACCGCTAGAATACGTCAGTGACAGTCGCGCGTCCGACAGGTGAATGATAGAAGCGGGGGATTACCCCGGAATTGTGTGGAGTCTCTGCCATTCTCTATCGGGGTGATGCGCCTTGTACATACTAACGTAGATAAACAGTAGATCAACACTTATTCGAAACCAGAAAAAAAATCATGTAACAAGCACAGTTCAATTTGTAGTAAGTAATGTAGGTCTGTCTGCCTTCTAAGTTATACGTTGCGGGTGAGAGAATGAAGGGAGCTAGTGTCTGATAATTTATAGATTTAAAAAATGACACATTAAATAATACTACTCGTGTATGTGTTATGATAAACCTTCAAAACTCACGCCCCATCTAGTGAGCATTCATTGAAACTAAGTCATAAGTAAGATATTCAGTAACACATACGCAAGTGGCCAACTGAATATAACACGCGCACACATGTAGGTGTGAAGTTATGGTTGTCATCTGATTGCTCGCTCGTGACGACTGGAATTCGAACGCTCCTTGAAGCCCGAAAGCACCGTGCCGCCATAGTTCGGCAAACGACTGGACGAGCGCGGGGAGCGAGCGAGGAACCCAGGATTAGCGACACGCGGAATTGTCTGTTCTTTATGGAATACTATCTGTGCTATTGGTGTGCTCACAAGGTATACTGCTTGCAAAGCCAATAATAATATAGCATTATACATCTCACTTTTGCCTTATTTTGATTTCTAGTCATGTTCTTAAGAGCTTTTCGTGTGACAACTTTGTTAAAATATGACTGATCTAAGGTGACGTTGTTACCTAGATCCATCAATAAATTACCCCAATAAGTTTGATCTAGTGTGTATATTGCCTTAGGGATCATCGCCCAAAATCGTTCTGACGCCCAGGAGAATTTGACACGGAAATGTCTATCCTTGTCAAAGAGATCGTTTGATTGTGAGTCACTTCCTACGTTCTGGTTGATTTTTGTTCGTCATGTTTTGTTTACACGTATATCTTTTAGGTTTTCCTTGCTTTATGATGTTTCGAAAATATTGTGTAAATGAACTAAAGTCCCGTCGGTTAGAGGAAGGCGACTGATTTTACCACACAACTCCGATGTGTTTACAAAAACAGAGCCAATTTTTGGCTCTGTTTATTTGGAGGACTGATTCCTCCTAGTAAACAGAGCCAAAAATTGGCTTCTACGCATATCAGTGTACCATACAATCGACGAAAAAACAAACTACAGTCATATGGTTTGTGACGAGAGACATACATACTTACTTAGACTAGTAAGTGAGTGTGCTGCCATGTTCATGTTCACATCACTCACCATAACCGCAAAGCGTTTGTGTTTTAAACCAGGCAACAAAAACTTCAATAACTTTGTTATTTTTTTATGGATTAAAGAATAAAATAGTCCAAAAATCCTAGTTCACAACTGCACACGCCTATATACTTAGAATTCAAATATCTCTAATGTGCATGAACCTCATTGAAAGAGAATGATCTAGGAAAGTGTGGACACACAAGGTCACACACATGCCATCTTTCATGAAAAATGACATGTATGTGAACTTGTGAAGAGTGTGAAATGTGAATGTAAAAAATACCTGTGAGAGAGTGAAGCAACGCCGAGGACCATGCTACGCTGTCATTAAGTAGATTTCTGTTTATTATACACAGAAACTTTCATAATTTAAATACTCGTTTACCAGACGAGTTTTCAGATGAGCTTTCGGAATTTTTATAAAATGTCTATTGAAAAAAATATCATTTTCGAGGAAATGGTATTTGATATTTCATAATTCGGATTATAAATATGTAACCCCTTTAAAAGCTAGCATGTCAGCCAGTCCAAAACAACACAGCAAAGATTCGTGACTCTACGCAGTATGTAGCCTGCGGCCGTGGGAAGGCAAGCTGTAAAATAAAACAAATAGCTCCCGTTTATACAGCCAATCCGTTTCCCCCATAATAAAAACCCCATCAAGGGGTAGGGTCCGAATATCCATTTGCAGGGACAACGGAAGATAATCGCACCGTTTTTTTTTTCGCCACTGGCAACGGAAAAAGAAAGCTTTCGAATTCGAATTTTAAAACCGAATTGAATCACCTATAAAAGAGGATATTATCACGAAGGTCTAATTTACTGTTTGTTTATTTGGTCCGATTTAGCGGTTTATCCCGGTTTACTTATTTGATTGATTTGGAATTATATTACTTCATGTTGTGCAATGATTAGGTTGAATGTTTTTTTTTTTCAATTGAGGACGTATTTGGTAATATAAGACGTTGGATAAGACGTGACTTATTTCTTCATAATATTATTTACGGAAGTGGGCTGCATGAATTTGGCATTTTGGTTGATAAAATTTCAATTCTGCGTTCCATTCTGTTAAAAGTTCCTCTGAATGTCATTCTCAAACGTGGTTAATATGCGAAGTAAAAACATCTTTTATTAATCAAGTAACTTCAACTCCCGCTCCCGATCCCACTTCCGATTTCACTTCTGCTTCTGCTTTCGTTTCCGCTCTTGCTTCCGCTATTGTTTTCGCTTTCGCTCTTGTTTTCTCTCTCAGTTTTGGTTCGGTACTTATTTCTATTTCTATGTACAAAGTCGCGTAGAACAGCTATACAATCTTCGTCTAAAAATATGTTTTGATAGACTTTGTTACTCGTGTTCCACCACTAAATCTGAAAACTTTATAATTACTTATTCAAATCAAGTACAAGTTACTTAGTTTCAAAGTGCCTAACCGCCCAGTGCAATTTGCAACCTCTTATAACAAACCGTCGTCCGGCGCTGCACCTGTGCCCTTACACATGCAATATGCAACATCTTCAAGGAGTATATTTTAGCCAGAAATTTTAATGTTTCGCTGACCTAACAAAAACAAATTTAAGTATTAAAAATTCGGCTTAATTACTTAATACAAAATAACAATAAAATTTAAAATAACTTTCATTGAAAACTGATGAAGCTTATCAGTGATAAGTATTAATTATTATTTTTTATTTGTTTCCTGTATATATATATTTAAAAATTGTTTTTTTTATTAGTCTTAATGTGTAGATAGTAATGTATAATAATTTTTTATGTTTTTTTCAAGTTTTTCAATAGTAAAAATAATCTTTATTTAGTTGTAATCATTATCCAGGTATTATTTTATTGTATAAATTGTATTATTAATTAGAAATTCTGGGAAGGAGACTTAATTTTTTCACATTGGCTATAAATATCGCACATAAAACATGTGAAAAGAAAGTGATTGTGCAACCTTACACATCACATCACATTAAGGTTGCCTGGAAGAGATCGCTATAAGCGATAAGGCCGCCAGTTGTTACACTAGATTTTAAATATCTTATCTTGATTGTAAGTTTCTAAGGTGTGTACAATAAAGAGTTTATCTATCTATCTATCTATCTATCACATAGACACACAAATGATATACACATCGATCGCAAAACCTGTTAGCAGTTTGGGTAAAGATCCAAGAGCCAAACTGACTCGACATTACACCGAAGATATCCCGGACATCAGCCTGTACGAGATTAGGATGGCCTTGAATCAGCTCAGGCACCGGGCGACGGTGGAATCACATCAGAGCTACTGAAAGTGGGTGGAACACCGGTACTTAAAGTCCTTCAGAGACTCTTCAATTCCGTTGTGCTCGAAGGTACAACGCCAGAAGCATGGAACAGAAGCGTGGTGGCGCTGTTCTTCAAAAAAGGGGACAACACTTTGCTGAAGAACTACAGACCCATCTCGCTTCTGAGCCATGTTTATAAGCTGTTTTCAAGGGTCATTACGAATCGTCTTGAACGCAGGTTTGATGACTTCCAGCCTCCCGAACAAGCCGGTTTCCGAAAAGGCTCTAGTACCATAGACCACATCCACACGCTGCGGCAAGTGATACAGAAGACCGAAGAGTATAACTTGTCCCTTTGCTTAGCGTTTGTGGACTATGAGAAAGCCTTTGATTCGATCGAGACCTGGGCGGTGCTTGAGGCTCTCCAGCGATGCCGTATTGACTATCGGTATGTCGAAGTGCTGAAGTGTTTGTACAACAACGCCACCATGTCGGTCCGAGTACAAGACCAGAATTCAGAGGCAATTCCATTATAGAGAGGTGTGAGGCTTTTTAGTATCTTGAACCTATATTTATATCTTGGTATTGCACTTTCTAAACACACAGGATTGTCACTGTTTACAAGTCACGACACTTAGCGTCTAACAGCGTTGCCCGACGTGTCACGACTGAAGACAAGTCGGGCGATTACCTTACTACCTACGTTACCATAATACATCATTGGACGGACATGACGAAATTATAAGTGTTCCTCTTAGTACTACGGGACCCTACAAACGGAATATTGGCGTATGTTATCTATGATCGCGTAGAAAAATATTCACTGTCAGCTTCTAACAAAACCAAGATGCAAGCAAAGTGCTCAGATAAGTGTTTATATGCATCTTGTAGGATGAGAGCTGCTGGGCGTTTTATTAACATTTTAACTGCTTACTTAGTAAGTGTAACTCTGAATCGGTGTCTAAATATAAAAAAGACTGAAATTTTATTCTTCAAAATGTGTATTTTCTAAAAGTAAAATATCATCCAACCATCCATGAAATCTGTATATTTTGAAGATGCAATGATAATTCATCATCTTCAAAATATTCAGATTTCATTTGAGGATATTGAATTACAGTAGCTATTCAAAGTTTCATATCGATTCAAAGTTACCTTAAATGTACAGAATTATCCAATATCCATTACTCAAAATAAGTCTACGTTTGACCACCATAAACTGATGATGAGAGGTTTTAAAAACTAGACTTAAAAATATTCAGTCAGTTTGTAAGTAACAAAGAATACAACAATGTATGATCATTTTAATCATAATAAAATCATTTATCAGATTAAAATAACGCAATTTGCAACAAATAAGCCGTAGTATATTATTTATTATAAAAATATTTTTGCAATTATTTACTACCAGAGTTAAATGCTAATGGACAGTAAATAATCGGCCAAGTGCGAGTCGGACTCGCGCACGAAGGGTTCCGTACTATCATCTATAATACTACAAAGTTTAGTTCTGTTTATAAAATAACGAGAAATCAACGAAATTCCAAGTAGTAAATTGCAAACTTATAGGTAGGTTTCCGATACACATCCGGGCAGCATGACGACGCTCGCG
The DNA here is from genome assembly GCA_947563715.1 of Lycia hirtaria. NCBI lineage: Eukaryota > Metazoa > Arthropoda > Insecta > Lepidoptera > Geometridae > Lycia > Lycia hirtaria. Next base: position 38,983,604 of record OX387377.1, on the reverse strand, counting down.
CGAATACGCGCGGCTATGGCTCGCTCCGTGATGTTACCTCCCCCGCTACCCCGCTAAACCGGCGCTCGCACCGCGTTTAGATGCACGGATTATTTTCATTTTGTGAGTTTTTATGTATTAGATTAGGTATTTATTTTTATAGTTAATATATTTCTAAATATTTACTTACAAATATTCAAGTTTCTACCTGTTAATTGAGATCGAGTAAAAATTGCTTAAAAATTACGTTTGTTGTATGGGAGCCCCCCTTTAATATTTACTTTATTGTTATTTAATTATTTATTTTGAAAGGTAATATACAAGTAAATATTCTGTGAAAATTTGAAGCGTCTACCTGTTACCGTTTTTAATATTGAGCAAAAAAATACGAAAAAAACACGTTTATTGTATGGGGACCCCCCTTAATATTTTATTTTGTTTAATTTTTAGTATTTGTTGTTATAGCGGCAACGGAAATACATCATTTGTGAAAATTTCAGCTTTCTAGCTATCACGGTTTATGAGATACAGCCTGGAGACAGACAGACAGACAGACAGACAGACAGTCTTAGTAATAGGGTCCCGTTTTTACCCTTTGGGTACGGAACCCTAAAAATGAGCTCTGTATGTTTTTGTATCCATACTAACAACATTTTATTAGTAAAATATGTCATATCCAAAAGCTTCTGGTGCTTCTGGTGTTAAATTTGTCTATCTATCTGTTAGTTTATTAGTAGAAAGATGAGTTTTATTACGTTTTTCTCCGCTTTGTAGTGGGGAGTGGACTATCGTAGTCGCGACACGGGGTATCCTAGTGAGGACTCTTATGCAAATGTCTTGTATATGTAAATAAGTAAAATAAAATATACATGGCACAAGTGAAGGTAGCCTTATGTTATATAAAGATACGTTACGTAATAATATCACTCACTGCCTCCTCAACTAGAATAAGTGGCATTCTTCCGGTACAATATCCAGGTCGTCACTCCCCTGTCGTTTCATTTTTCACATTATTTCTCCCGGTTTCATAACGGGCATAGTTGCATGCTGACGGGAAAATGAAATGCAGCTCCGTGCAGTCATGAACATGAATTGCAAAAAGTTGGTCGTTAAGGGCCAATGACAAAAGCACAAAACATAATTATAAAAAATCCTACGTAACAAAAGCGCGGCGCGGCGGGGACAGCGGGAAATTCAAATTTCCGTTTTTCCCAAACATTTTAAAGTAGTAAAAATGTGTTTATTAACTACTACTACTACTACTAGCTACTACTAGTTTGTACGGAACCCTCGGTGGGCGAGTCTGACTCGCACTTGTCCAGTTTTTGCGTACTGATATCGCTGTATCATCGTCATTTTTATCCAAATTTGATATTGTTTTCACTGAAATGTTTTGATTATCAATCGATATAAATCTGCATAATATAAAATGTGCAAGTGCCCCATTATAAGCTTGCGCTGGACCGATGATGCTACCGAGTCAACCGAGGTCAACGATGGAGCGCGAACTTGATCATATTTATTTAAATACAGAATACAATATTATTAAATACAAAACACACTTCAAGTCATTAACAAAGTCATTTCATTAATAATATATTTAAAAAAAACTGTAAGCTCAGTCAAAAAGCCCACCCCGACCGAACTGTACCAGGCGCAAAAGTACCCATGACGCTAGCTGCGTTACCGCGCTGAATAGCGAAATAAACCAACCATAAGTAAGTAAGTTCGTATAGACTGAGTGGCCAGCCCTATTGTCAGAGTTATTATATAAAATTTATTTGAATGTTTTTTTTTTTTATTATTTTTGTGCAATCGCATTCATATTTTTACGAGAGTTTTATTGTTATGATTAGAAAAAACTAGCCTATAAAATTCAGAAAGTAAAGATGAATCTAACGACATGCAGCACATCAGAATAGGTCAAGTTGTATAAAGGTGCTCCCTGACCGGGCGCATGCGCGTGTAATGTAACGTTACATTACATCGGTGAGGGAGGAAAACTGCGCATTGCAGCGCGCACCTTGCAACGTTACATTACATCGGTGAGGGAGGAAAAACGCGCATTGCAGCGCGCACCTGTTGCAAAAAAATGTTACATTTCACGTGCATGCGCGTCGGTGAGGGAGGTATTATTGTAATGTAATGCGCAAAGTCGAATCTATAAATGTTACATTAGACGCGCATGCGCCCGGTGAGGGAGCACCTTAAGATTATAAGAAATTTACATACATACAAGTACTTGCCCGTATCCGTATACCTACATAGAAACAGACAAACACTCAAAAAACATAACCCTCCTTCTTGCGCAGTCGGGTAAAAAGACAGAATTTGAGAAGTTTTAAATGAAATTTTAAAGAAAATTTGGTAAGGCCTGAAACTTACACATTTTCATAATAAGTACCTACTGCTACAACTACATCCTACCCATAAATATCTCGTATCCTCCAGTTACCTCGTACTTTCTCGTTTTACTCTTTAACTTTGTCTTGCCATTTAACTTAATTTGTTAACTTTTTACGACTCACCGTTCGAACGGGTCTAATAAAATTTACCAAAAGGTAATGTGTGGTAACGATAAACTTAACAAACTTTTTATGTCGGAAAATGTGGTTAATACAAGTAAACGTAGCATGAAATTTTAACTAAGTACAATTACAAATGAAACCACTAAAAATTGTCGATTATGCACCAAAAGCATAAAGTACTGTTTCATGCTACAGGCGATATATTGAATCTTAAGTGCAACGTATATAGGGAGTTAAATCCTGAGGGAAGCGTGGGATTTAAGACTAGAATCCGAAGTGTAACGAGGAATTCAAGCTCGCCCAAGACAAAACATCTTTATCCCGAGCTGCATACTATATTTTTTTACACCTACTGCAAGATAATAGAAAGCTCAGTTGACTGGCCTTGTGACTCAGTTGGTAGTATGTCTACTTGCTAAGCTGCAGGTCGTGTGTTCGATCCCCGTCCAGGGCAAACATGTGTGTGATGAACATAGTTGTTTGTTCTGTGTCTGAGTGTTTCTATGTATCATATGTATATATTTACAACAAAAAAAAGTATATATTTATTCTATCAGCCATCTAGTTCCATAGTACAAGCTTTGCTTAGTTTGGGCTAGATGGTGTTGTGTGAAAAGTCCCCAAATATGTATTATTTATTTATTAAATGGTTTCAAAAATCCACATTTTTTCAACCAAATGGATGGCTTTATTTTCACATTTATTGTACAAACTTGAAAAATTATAGGATCCGCTACCTGAATGAGATTAACCTACATAATTATGTATCCAAACGTCGTTAAATCGTAAGTAAAATAGGGTTCTTCTAGGCAAGCGCGCTCCATCGTAGATAGTGACGTTATTCAAAACTAGCGAGGACGGTGGTGAAGCCCAAGCTTCCCATAATAAAATTATAAAAAAAACCACTTAAAATGTACTTAAATCTAAATTCATTTAAATTAACATAAGTTAACATAGTATCAAACAAGAGGACCCTGTTTTAAGTTCACATAAATTGTGGGAACTCAACACTGCGTGTAGCTGTGGCGCGTAGCCAGCGTTCAATGTGAGAAGCGAAGAAATAATAAAATAAATGTACCTAGAGAGTACCATACCCTCTATGATACTTATGTGATATCTAAAACAAATTACGAAAGAATTTCGCCAGCATTTAATACTGAGCTTCACAGAATTGGTGGCCCTATTTGACCTTATTATTTCTACCATTTCGCCACAAAAGTAACACACCTATTCGAATTTGTATCCGGAATGTCCCCGGAAAAGCTTCAGATGTCCGGATATCCGTCTCGCAAGACAGATAGGGAGCTATCCACGGTTGTATTTTATTAACGCAATGAATCTTGGATCGATTGGCAGTCGCTACAAATATTGTCGATTGTTTTGTAATTGAAATGCGGTGTTTCTAATAAACTAGCTACGCCCCGCAGTTTCAGCCGCATAATAATGTTTTTAACAAAACCGGCCAAGTGCAAGTCGGACTCGCGCACGAAGGGTTCTGTACCATTATCTATAAAAAGGGCAAAAAAATCACGTTTGTTGTATGGGAACCCCCCTTAAATATTAATTTTATTTTAATTTTTTAATTATTTATTTTTAAAGTGAATAATATAATTCAATATTCTGTAAATATTTCAACCGTCTACCTGTTGCCGTTATCAATATCGAGCAAAATGAGCAAAAAATCACGTTTGTTGTATGGGAGCCCCCATAAATATGTATTTTATTCTGTTTTTTAGTATTTTTTGCTATAGCGGCAACAGAAATACATCATATGTGAAAATTTCAACTCTCTAACTACCACAATTCATGAGATACAGGCTGGTGACAGACGGACGGACAGACAGCGGAGTCTCAGTAATAGGGTCCTGTTTTTACCCTTTGGGTACGGAACCCTAAAAAAATACTGTTCCTGCCATAACAGGACGTTTGCGATGACAGTATTAATAGATAGCGCGCCGATACCTTACTGGACGCATCGTATCTCTTGCGCCTAAATCGTGAAATATCTGTAGTGTATCCTTAAAAACTACTAATAAAATCATACAAAAATACTAGAGTAAAAATACTAGTGATAGCTATAAACCTCACGTACACGGATATAGGATTTTGATCACACGCGGGTTAAGCCGCGAGTCGTAACTAGTATTTAATATTATGGCCTCAAAATAAAATCTAAAATTGGTCTGTCTAGACAACAGCACAATAAGGCTTATAGACTCAATGAAACTGTCACATACAACGCATACGATATTATAACAACTCCTAGAGTCATTCCCTTTTCAATTTTCGGTCGCAATTTTCACTCAAAGTGATTTTAAAATCCATTATGTTCAAGAGAAAATAATTATGTCAGTCGTTTAAACACGACGACCGACTGGTTTACTGGAGAATCGTTTAAAAACTTTATAGCAGTGGTTTTAAATTATTCGGTGGCTGGGTATACAATTAAAATTTTAAAATTGAACACAGGGCAGAACGGAAATCAAGGGAGCTACTTTTTTTATATCATCTTGACGTGAAAAGTCTATAGATTCGCTCGTAATAGCCGGTCAAACTTTGTTGTTTTACTAAATACCGTCAAATGTTAATCACTAATAATGCGATAACAATAAGTAGGTACATAAAAAAGTGTAACTAAATATCGTCGTTATCTCAGCTATAAGAAGTCCACTGCTGGACATGGGCGTTTGCCGGGGCGTAACTAAATAAATAAGTAGATTATATCTATACTAGCGATGTAACGGATCTTGTATTTTTCACATTCGCGAATAAGACATACAAACGTTAGACAGGTTTGACATTTCGTATTGGCCATTATATGTATATATAAACTGACCATAGCCAACCCGATACAGGTTGAATGAATGAACTTTCGCGAATGCCAATGCGAATAGACATTACATCACTAATCTGTACGTATCGTTTAAAAATCTAAGCGCTTCTTGAACTTTCTGTTCCTACTCCCGCTGCTACTGCTGCTGAGGTTCCCACTCCCGCTCCCGCTTCCACTCGCGCTTCTGCTCATGCTCCACCTTCCGTTCCTGCCTCCTCCCTTATTCCCCCTATCTGTATAACATCAACGAGAGATTACATTTCATCAGAGATAGTTAAACACATTCAAAACTAAGTAGGTATACATCTAGATATCCACCTATCCACCCAAAAGTGGAACAAGATTCCATTTCATCTCTAAATAAAGTTTTGTCCTGAAAAAAGTTCCACAATCTTCCATCCTAATTGGATCGTCCCTCCCAAGTTTGACGGATAATTTTCTCCGACGATTATATTATAGTGTTTACGATCCGTTTAAGATGAAACTTGGATACAATTATTCGGATTTAGGCAGAGTTTGGGCGGATTTAACCGCGCGCCGTGCCGTGTACCTACGCAGTGTAGAATTGGAGGTTAGATAAGATAGTTTCGTCCGGTACATTACCAAAGGCTGTTTTAAAATTTGCATTGCATTTATATGCTAGACATTGTCAAGCAATGTGGTTAACGTTTTGTCCCAAACTCCCAAATGAAATTAAGGAACTACCGATTAACATGTTTGTCAGAAAACTTAAATTGTGCCTTATTGAAAAATGCTATTACTCTCTGTCAGAATTTATTTTTTATTTTATCAGCCCTGTTTTGTACAAACTGTCCCACTGCTGGGAACGGGCCATCTTCTCATTGTTAGAAGGGTTAGGCCATAGTCTACCACGCTGGCCAAGTGCGGGTTGGCAGACTGTATAAAGAACTCTGTCAGAATGTATTAAGTAAACTTATTCATTAGCATTAAGTAAACATATTAATTAGAATGTATTAAGTAAAGTCATTATGAACACAAATAATTGATAAAACAATATGGGACATGATCATTTAATATGATTTAGTATAAAATTCCTGCCACAATTATTATTATTAACTTCTAATAACAAATTTGTACGTCGCAGTGCGGCAGAATGTCAAAAGCTGGGTACTCACTTAGGAGTGTAGCATGTAATGTATCAGATACGGTATCAAGTGAGTACGTAGGCACGAGCCCGCTGCGAGCCGCTTGCGCGTGGAGCGCTGTAAGCTCGCAGTGACCCGCCGAGTGGCGGTAACACTGCGAACACAAAGGCGGCTCGCGGATCCGGCAGCTCGTAGTAGCTAGATACGCGGTGGACCGTGGACGAGCCGTACCCACTTGCAGGTTGATACAGTATCTGATACGTTACATGCAACACTGCTAAGTGAGTACCCAGCTTAAGAGCTAATTATTGTATCCTAACAACTTTAATGTACTGACATTTTGGACAAATCAAAATTCAGATTTTCTGGTTTTTTCTGAAAACTTGTGCCTAGAGTAGATTATTATGTAGCTATTGGTAGACCTTCCGTCTTGTAGTGTCTTGTGGTAACCGATTAAACCAAACTAACCGATTTAAAAAAAAACAGAACTCAAACCTAATAATTTACGGTTCCAATTAGATATACCTATCTAATTAGAATCGTTAATTATTAGGTTTGAGTTGAGGTATTAGGTTGAATTGGCCAAGTATGTGTTGGTCCACGCATAGTATTGGGTTCTTTTATTACATTTCACAATATGCGAATTTAAAACAGCGCGACTTTGTTGCACCTACTTATGTATTTCCAAACACACTTTATGAGCTGATCTTAAATTGAAAAATAATTTTAGCACATTTTTAAATAAAAACTACGGGTCACTCACGAATGCCGAATGCGGTTGAAACTATAGTCGGATATTTCGGCTCAAAACAGACGTGAGTGACCCGTAGTTTTTATTTAAAAATGTGTGAAAACCACGTTAAGTAATTTCCATAGTAAAATTTTAGCACACTCCCGTTTTTGATCCAACGATATGATACCCAACACCACACCCCACGACACGATGGGATAGATGAGAAAAAATAATTCATCCCCACTTTACATGTAGGTATAGTTGAGAAAAGATAATACATCTCCACTTTAGGTGTACGGGTACAGCTAAAGTGGAGATGAATTATCTTTTCTAAGGTACCCGAAAAAACTTGTTTTGAAGACTCTATTCTACTTTTTCGGCGTGATTAATATGTGTGTTTATACTAAATTACAGCTTTCTAGTACTAACATTCTTTGACTAAAGCCGCGGACAAACAAACAGACAGACAAATGGACATGGCGAAACTATAAGGGTTCTTTGTTTACACGGGAACCCTAAAAAACGAAAACCAAAATACGTACAATACCAATAAATAGACAGGGCGTCTTATGAATCGTACCTACTTGTAAACCTGTAACCGGTTACCTACCTGTATATAAGAAAAAATAGAAACAACGAAATATTATGATCAAAGGTCCTGATTTGAGCACACTCGGTTTCACTAAATTGATGAGACTTGCAAGAAATTGAGATTTACGCATGCTTACTCTGCTAAATCGCGTAAAATTACAAGCTGAGCTCATCTCTCTAATACAATATTACTATTAGGTGTGTCCTTGTGAGTTGGTTTCGCCGTGGTTTTAATTTTTTTCGTCGTCTTTGCCAAATTACGTCAATTAAAAAAAAATGTTTCGTCTTTGCCAAATTACGTCAATTTTTATTTAAAAAAAAAAGTTTTTTTTTAAATAAAAATTGTCATTTATTTTATCATTTATTTTTTCCTGGTTATATGTTACGTGTCGTTCGTTTTCTGAAATTAGTCGAACCGATAGGTTTTCAAAATCAAATATTAGGCTTTTGCGTTCGTAAATTATATATTTTAGGCAGTGTTTTTGCCACCATAACTATCATTAAAAAATACGAAATGCACTTTACTTGAAGGTAGACAAATGTTTGCGTGTTTTAAGATCAAACAACGCCATCTAGTTTTATTATATTGATCTATGAATCTATGAACAATGCAATGCATTAAGCATGTCGTATAAAGTCAATTGTCCTCTCTCGGTCTACTGCGAAGAGATATTTAATTATGATTCAATAAGAGCACATAACATATAAAACAAATTTAATAATAATACACGTAATAATACTATTACCTTCGAAACTAAAGTCTTATTGACATGTCTCTATATTTATTTTTGATAGTTTTTAAGTTCTTTACATTATACTTAGTTATAAAAACATAAATATTTAAAAAAAACTTAAAAACTACAATGTAGCAGTGGGGCAGAACCCAGGCTGCTGATGGTAGAAGCTACAGACCTTCCTAACAAAGCATATCGTATCAGGATCAGCCTCCTCTAACCTATCCTTGGCCCAACCATCAAGCGAGGACCTCTTGAGATGCTGTTCTTCGCACAGCTCATAACTTTAAGACTGTACACCGATACGACTGTCAGTATAACAATAATAGTCGAGTCAACATCCCACATGGCGGTTATCTCGAGAACCAAGTCAAGGTACTAGCTGAGCTTGACCTTCTCAACCGTCACGAGATTCTTATTATGTGGGATGGTAATATCGATTAACTCTGCCCAGCGCTGAGACCGTTCATCATAACATCATTAATCTTAAAGTATTTAGCTAAATAAAATGCATACCCAATTAAAAATATAAACTGTCGCAAATTCAAAAGAAAATATTCAATAGTAACCTGAATAAGTATGTTATTCACATTATTGATAGTAATTGAAATTGCATCGTAAGCAATGAGAAATAAAAATGCTTACGCGAATTGAGCACGCGAATTGAGCTTCATGAGAAAGACAGATCTCAATTTTCTTCAAACCGGATTCAGTCTGTGATTAAAGTATACCTACTTGCCTAAGGCTCTTTTTAATAGGCCTTTTCACCTAGATGCCTTTCACAGCAGCCATTAGCGCGCCCTCATTGAAGCCCCCCAAATTCACTTGACAGACAAAATGAAATATTTGATTTGAAAGCGAGTAAATAAGTCTAAAAGAGTAAATTCGCCTTATTTACGAAGTTAAATCAACGGACGTCGCAGTCTACGTACAGGCCTAGAAACATTTTTTTTGTACCTACAGAAGCCGATTTTATTTTGATAAGTACTGATAAAGTACAAAAAAGCCGTGCTGGGGCAAATCATTTCTGTTGGGTGATCAAAGTACAAATAAAAAAAATACAATTTTTAATGACGTTTAATAAAACGTGTTCTACTTCAAAGGTTTTTCTTCTTAAATTGTAAGAACAAGGAACATTCTAAAAGTTGGGCTTAAAGGTACATAAATAATTAATTTCTTGTGACGCCACCATCTTGGTCGCACGTAAACATACAGCTAACAGCGAGCAAACAACGCCATAAGCGACGCAAAGCGATGTGCCTAGCTAGGCAGGCATGTCTCGCTTTGGCCTAGTGTGTGTTATGACTAGGAAGGCAAATAATTTTAATTTTAAATTTACAAATAATTTATTCTCATCGATTTGCCTATTTCAACTATTGGCTTTTGACACAGATAAGTGCATGAATTTGTTCGTGAGTGTGGGTTGGTAGCTTGGTAGGTGTGATCTTTGCGCACCATCTAGCGACATTTGAACATCTTGTCGGTTTCACATAATGGCATAACACAATAGGCACATTCTCCCTGTGCTATTAGTATTCCTACCCATGACATCATCTGCTCGCGGAAGCAAGTAGTAATTCATTTATTTTTTTACTAACATAAATTTATGGTAACTAGTAAGTTTTGAAACTATAGTCGGATATTTCGGCTCGAAACAGACGTGAGTGACCCGTAGTTTTTATTTAAAAATGTGTGAAAACCACGTTAATTTCCATAGTAAAGTTTTGATAAGTTGAACCTTTTATTAGCAAGAAAAACTAATACAAGTGTATGTACTAAACGCATTTTTTAATAATTTGAAACCGAATAATCGGTCGTAGTTAGTTCAAACTTAAAGGGCGCACAATTTTATTAAACTGGGGCCGAACAAACAAGATTATACCCGACTTCAATGTCACCAACTGAGATTAGTAGACTGGAGACACAGAATAATAACATTAAGCAGATAAATGTAGGCAATTCTGAAGGCACTAAATAAATTAAATTAAATACGAATTGATAACCTCCTCCTTTTTCGAATTCGGTTAAAAAAGAACAAAAATTTTATGATATTTGTTATTTTTTTTATTTTAGTAAATTGTATTACTTTAAGAGGTGTCTTCAGAATAAATCACTTTGTATCTATCATAATTATAGTTTAAAAAACTAAAACAACCGACTTCCGAAACAACCTATTTTTTTCAGTTATTTTGTTTTAAAAACCATACTTCTAAACCGATTTCTATGAGTGAGAGCAATCTGAAAGTATATCCTTTGAAATAAAATGGTCAAATCGGTTCATAAATGACGGAATTATGAAGTAACAAACATAAAAAAGTTATTAAAAAACACACAAGATAATTTTTTTGAGGACATTTTTTTGGCAACACCATTTAGCCCCGAACTAAGCAAAGTTTGTACTATGAGAACCAGATGGCTGATAGAATACATTTTTTTTTTTTGTAAATACATACATACATATGAAACATATAAATACCCAGACACAGAACAAACATACATGCTCAGCAGAAATGTTGCCCCACGACTACCACTACTAGGCAGACGTACTACCACTGAGCCATGAATCCTGTGAATTGAGCGATTCCCGATTTTCTCGGGGCGAAACAAATACAATGAAACAAACTCGGGCTAGTGTCTTGTAGGAGGGCACTACAAGACACTAGCCTGACTATGCATTACGAAACTTATTATAATTTCTAAAATAAATGAAAAAAAAAAAAAAAAATTTACTTATTATAATTTCTTGGGGCGAAACAAATACAATGAAAAAAACTCAGGCTAGCGTCTTGTAGGAGGGCACTACAAGACACTAGCCTGACTATGCATTACGAAACTTATTATAATTTCTAAAATAAATGGAAAAAAAATAATAAAAAATTATTTTAACTTATTATAATTTCTTGGGGCGAAACAAATACAATGAAAAAAACTCAGGCTAGCGTCTTGTAGGAGGGCACTACAAGACACTAGCCTGACTATGCATTACGAAACTTATTATAATTTCTAAAATAAATGGAAAAAAAATAATAAAAAAATATTTTAACTTATTATAATTTCTTGGGGCGAAACAAATACAATGAAAGAAACTCAGGCTAGCGTCTTGTAGGAGGGCACTACAAGACACTAGTCTGACTATGCATTTCGAAACTTCTTTGCGTAATGATTCAAATGTCATATTACCACATATCGATTTTTTCGGCCTGATAGGTATGTAATATGTATTTGTATATCCATCCATGCCAAATTACAGATTTCTAGTACGAGTATTAATGGTCTTTGAACAAAGCCGCGGACAAGGCGAAACTATAACCCTTATCTACTACGTTTTTTTTTTCACATTGTTGATAATTAAATTAAGTAAAGGCTGGCGCGGTACTGAGACACAGTAGTCAAAAAAGTAATACAACGACTTCTGTCTCTTATTCTGTCTTGTCAGTCTATGAAGTTTATTTGACAATTATCTTTTGGTTATAATGGAGTTTTTCTGAAAAATATTTTCTCGGACTCTCGCTATTATGAAAATTTAAGGTAACTTACAAATGGATTAATTTCCTAAAGTAAAATTTACATATTTCATAATTTTTATTTATTTTGGAATATGTTCTTTCAAACGTTAAAATTAAAAACAAAAAAAATACTAAAATTAACCTACTGAATATACACTGTGCCCTAGTAGGTCAGTTTAATTCAATCTTCTAAAAGGCATGCGCTCAAAAAATATTTGGCGAGTCTTTGTGAATTAACACTGTAAGCTAGGATTTACTGACTACAATAGATAGGAGCTGTGATTGTGTGTATAATTTCATAAAATAACTGCGCAAAAAGGCCAGGTTTTTTAATGCTGAATAAATACGATTATATAAATGAAGGGCTTTGATAGGCAATCTACTCAAAAAATATGGAGTACTTATAGTAGTCTAGAAAATGTCTGCCCTTTCATCATCATCATCTCAGTCACAAGAAGTCCACTACTGAACATAGGCCTCTTCCATGTATCTAAAAAAAGACCCGGTTGGAAGTAGCTTCCATCCAGCGACTTTCTTATGCGAAGTCGTTTGTCCACTTGTACTCTTTAACATCCATAGGCTATCAATTCGGTTTGTATTTTTTTTTTGTATGTTTGTTCTCCGATTACTCAGACAATTGTGTATTGATTTTAATGACTCTTTGGTAGATCGTACTTCAGAGGTGGTCCCATATAAATTTTGTCAAAATCGATGCACTACATTGGTTTTTATAAGTAAATAACTGGTAAAATAACATCCAATTGCCTGTAGAAATGTGAACAGCAAGTCGCGTATGAACGTATTTTGAAGTCGTTTATTCAGTTTTTTTAAACTATAATTATTTGACCTGTGAGATCGTACAACTTGGTAAAGGTCTCGAATATTTCCTTCCATTCTTCATGCTCCAATGCTAAATTTAAAAAAAAATGTCGTAACATCCAAATGGCAATGATCCCGAAATGGATTTTACTCAACTTTAGGAAAAAATATAAAATAATATTATCCGTCATATAATTTTCATCTTACTCGTACCTTACATTCATATTTAGTACCTACATAATGCAATTTTATATTTTCAAATATATTGAAGTACGCAAAAGAACCGATTCAGCTATCCGCGGTTACTTGTATGTACTATATATGCCATAAATTCAACAAGTAAGCTGACATACGTGTGCAAATGCGACAGGAATTTACGTGCGAAATAACTGTAATTGCATACGAACTTCGCCCATAAAACAATTATGCATTGGCGCTGAAGTGACGTGTACGGATACGCAGCCACAATGGGATTAAAAACTTTCCCACTCATGGAGTTCCGGCGGAATTGTTCGATAATATAAAGCGAAGTACACTCTATGCAATCGAATGTGCTGCTATTACCCGATTACCAAGAAGAATGGTAAGTTTTTCAGGTATGTTTTTGATAAATTCAACGACAAATAAAGATTGAAGATGAGGATCGGAAATTTCATTGATCTGTCGAATGTCACCTAATATACCATGAAATTTCCACAAATATTTATTGTTATTTATTTGTTTAAAATATGACGTGAAATGATGATTTATTTGTTTAAAATATGACGTGAAATGACTGGTTCGGTAACCAGGGTTACTTTTTCTACCTGATTCTACAATCTGCTGCTGTACCAAAAATACTTTGTTCATCTTGCCTATTTAACCTAACTCTTTCTGAAAGAAAATTATTTTTCTTTCTGGAATAAACTTCTATATCTTTCTTTTTTTTTTTTTAGATGTTTACTGCTTTCGTCGTTACCATCCATACACACCAGTTTATCACATTACTAAATTTATATACCTAGAACAACAGTGCCTCAAGACTTCTATTTGAACTATCACTCGTTCGTCACTCGCTGATAGGATTTAACGACTATTTTGACAAATTACTGGTCTATAATTTGTTGATATTAAAAATAAAAAAAACTGGAAAAATATCATCCAAGTAATTAATAACCAAGCATATTTTGAAGTCGTTTTTTCCGTTTTTTAATCTGTAATTACTTTACATTACTTTTTGATCAATTTTCAAAATATTTTGTCAACTTTTCGCTGATACGAAATGACAATCGCGAAAACAAGACCAAAATTTGAGAATAGTTTGAACATTGATCAAAGTAACGTTTCTCGGCCGTGTACGAATAGCTTTAGCGAATTTTACTTTACATTCTACATAGACCGGATTTGCATGGAAAGTGCTTACGAGTCCAAAGTTCTTTTTTGCAGACGCCCGGCGCAGTTGACCGACAATAGGTGGAGTATTAATCGGTGAATAGACGCAGTTCTTACAATGGAAGCAGAGTGGAGTTCTCTCTCAGTGGGGATTAAAGTTTCGTAAGTAGGTATGTGGATATGGTTAGTTTTTAGGTATTTTTGAAATTCATCTTTTAAGCTGATGCAGTATACAGAAACAACAATATAATTATGTAACTCAATAGAAATACAAACCACGGTAAATATCCCGTTAATTATGATTATGTGGTAGGTATATGCTAGCTAGTTCAAGTAAGTAAATAAATATATCGTACAATCCCTGCTATTTTCCTTTAGAGAGAGAAAAAGGAGTGATAATGTTCAATCTTTATTAAAAATACACCTATCTTAACCTCAGCTTGACCTGATCTTGACATATCGGGGCCTCAAGGCTGACATTTCAATCTTACATGAAATCCTATTGTTCAGGAAATAACAGACTTAGATTTAAAAATAGAAGACTGCTATTGGACAATTGTCGCAAGATTTATTAACAATTGAAATAGCAGTTTTGACACCCGAGATTTCTAGTACCTAGTAGCAAAATTGGCAACGAGCAAAACTTCCCTAGGTAAGTACCACATATATTCCTGTTATTGAACCGTCAAGAAGTAATAAAATAAATAAATATTGGTGGACATTTTCACAAAGCACTAGTCACAAAATACTAGTCCCAAACTGGGGTGGCTATGCGTATTTTTGAACGTTAACACGTTCCGTTGCATAAAAAATAACTATTTTCCAACCTCCAATAAAATATCAGGGTGTTCAAAGCTCAACAATATCCGTGCGAATTAATCAAAATTAACAAAGTATATTAAGACGAAGTGAACTACGATCAAAAATCTAACAATCATAAAAAGAAACTTCCCAAAAATTTCATAGATAAAATTCAATGGCGGACCTAAAAGATCCTCCCTGAGTAAGTTTGTGATAATAACAGAACTCGTTATGACAAACTGAATCTGATAAATGGACCAAAAAGCTGAATAATGGCGAACAACACAGAGTTCATCCACAATAGATTTAATTCCAAAGATAGCAATCTCCGATGGGAAAGTTTCGCCAAGTTGAACAATTACATCAATCCGTCTGTCTTTTGGCATTATTCCTTAATGTCCAACAAAATTGTATCAGGCCTTCT
Organism: Lycia hirtaria; assembly: GCA_947563715.1. Classification (NCBI taxonomy): domain Eukaryota; kingdom Metazoa; phylum Arthropoda; class Insecta; order Lepidoptera; family Geometridae; genus Lycia; species Lycia hirtaria. The sequence continues at coordinate 38,968,179 of OX387377.1, read as the reverse complement.
AGAACATTTACAAAACTTTGCTATTTCATTTTCAATGGAGTTTTGAATGTTTTGACGTTTATTTTGGATCCTTTTGTCTCGGTTGTATTTTTTTCTCTTTTCGTATCTTTTTTGTCAAAGACCAAAACTTTATCGCTGCGCTCAAAGTTTTGGTGCACAGTGCATGACAATATTAGAGTGACAACAAAACTTTATTATATAAATTAGGTATTTAAAAATGTCATGAAGTAATGTAGTTATCTTTAATACATACCTAAAATATGTAGGTACTAACTTTAATCCTATCGAAAGATTCGTAATCTCTGGCTTCCCGAGTGTGTTTTGTTCAAATAATAGTAATGTAGGGAATATTGTGAAGACATAGTTTATTTTTATTTTATTGGTAGGCTTACAGTTATCAAAAAAGTCACCACCAATTTACTGTGGAGTTTCTTGCACTTGGTCACTCTTTATGGACTTTATAAGGAAGCTTAAATTCACGCAACGATCTGTGAAGAAGGCAATGCTCAGTCTCTCTGCGAGATCGAATCAAAAGTAAAATAAAGCAAGTTAAGTGGAAGTAAGCAGAGCATAATTATAGCACCACAGACATAGTATAGCACGCACAACTGATGGCCGAGGACCTAAATGCCATGCATCGGAAAGCGTAGTGTAAGAAGACCATGCAGCCATAAGGTGTACAAACGATCCCATACAAGTGGCAGGAAGACGCTGGACGCGACCGCGAGTCGCTTCCAATCGGTCTTTTAAGATCTATGGGGGACGCCGAGGTTCAACAGTGGACTTCTTGAAATTAATTTTTTTTAACGGTATTATCGCGTATATTATACATAATCAGAAACGTCAGGTCAATAAAATTGTGTAAAATATATGCAATAAATCCGTTAAAAATTTGTTTAATTTCAATGAGCGAAAACCTTAGAAAACATTAGTGGTTCTTCTTGCGGCTGATGATGATGGATGATGAGGATGATGTGACTTGAACTTGAAAATGATTGATTTGAGTACTTGACTTTGGTATTGACTAGAACTTATATGACACTTGCAAATACGTATACCTAATAAATAATAGCACCAATAACAGTCTAATACAAAACAAAGAAGAATATTGCTGAGATTTGTATGGATATAATTCTAAGCTTACGGCACCGAAACGTGGTCTCTAACTATGGGCTTTATAAGGAAACTCGGAGTTTCTCTGCGAGATCGAAACAAAAATAAAGAGACGAACTAAAGTCACCGATATAGCACAGCGGATTATCAAGTTGAAGTGGCAGTGTGTAGGGCTGATGGCAGATGGGGCCGAAAAGTCTCGAGTTCTCGAGTGGACCGGCACCGGCAAGCGCAGCGTAGGAAGACCAGCCACGAGATGGACAGATGACCTCATACAAGTGGCGGGAAGACGCTGGATGCAAGCCGCTTCCAATCGGTCTTTTTGGAAATCCATGGAGGAGGCCTATGTCCAGCTGTGGACTTCTTATGGCTGAGATGATGATGATGAATTTTAAGATTTCTAACATTTAAATCTTTTTAAATAAACATTTTGACTGGAACGCGGTAGTGATGGAGGCCCTGAGCCGAGAAGAGGCAAACATTTACATATAATATCAAATAAAAATGAAAACTAAGTACAAGATATCGTTTCATAAAGTTAGTACGAATGGTTAAATTTATATTCGTAGAAAACGTATCGTAAATAACAAACTTGCTTTTTATATCGCATATAAAAGTCTGTTGCCGTGATAAGAGTTTATAGACAAAGAAACCACCCTTTCTTAGGAATAGAGAAAATTGGCTTTTGTTAGGGTGTAGGTACTATTCGCACTAAAATAGCTAATATTAGTTGCAGTAATAGTGCTTCTAGATAGATATTTTTTGTAGTGTAGTAAAAATAAATACCTAAATACGTATGATACGGTGATTCCATAAAAATAGGGCAACTTGCAGGGATACATTTTTCAACTATGTTTTAAGAGACTGTACAATTTTCAATTAAGTACATAGTTTGTATATAAAGGGTTATGTCATACCTAAAAGGGCAATTTTATTTGATATTTGATGAGCAATTTAGGATTTTGTGGATTTAGGCGTCTAGGTACTGTAGGTAGGTACCTGAATGTGCCACCCGAGGCCATGGCCCTATCACGAATACAACTGCGAATACTACACTACTGCGTAATTCTTAACTAGTAACTCAAAATAGCGACACTTCATCACACCCAATTTGGGACTTTTTAAGGTCAGAGTGAATAGGTATCTTCTGGGTCTGCGTGCTTCATCTTCGACCACATCGTCGCATTCCAAAAGGCGTGTTGGTGGTCAAACGTGGACCTAACCGAAAAAACTCTTCACACCGCCGTGCACAATGCATCACAATTAACGATGACGCTGATACATCCAACTGTATCTATCTCCCGATTGTGTTATCATTTTTCATTTCTGTGTTACCTTCCACTATTGGAAGCAAATTTAAAACAATCACACAAACTGCGCTAGGCTAGGCAAAAAAAATAATTCCTTCGAAATGAAGAACAAAAGAGGATCGAAGCTAAAAAAACAAATGAGGCTCGAAAGCCAAAATTAAACGCCGCGGCTCGTCAAAGAAAACGAGTCACCACTTAAAAGCGTTCTTATTAAAAAGTCCCGCGAAAGTTTATCTCCCCAATATAACAACGCTACGTTATGGAGGGTAGGGAGAAAGTCGCAACGGGCAACATTTAACATGTCCCCCGGCCACGATAATTGGATTCATTGCCGGTCGGAGAAATATCGATGCCGTTTGTTCGGTACGACGGCGACGTATTGAAGACAGCCCGCAGATAATTCAACGTATTAATAACGTATGTTATCTATGATCCATATTAATATCCTGTTATCTGTGGACCGCGGCCAATGATCACAATAGAAATTAGATTGAGGCTATCTTTTCAGAAAATCCGTTCCCATTATTCGGGTATTGGTTTTATGTGAAAAATGATGTTGATATAGTTCTAGTAAGTTGTTGCGTGTTTTTAGGGTTCCGTACCCAAATGGTAAAACGGGACCCTATTACTAAGACTCCGCTGTCTGTCTGTCTGTCGGTCTGTCCGGCCGTTCGTCTGTCACCAGGCTGTATCTCATAAGCCGTGATAGTTAGATAGTTGAAATTTTCACAGATGATGTAATTCTGTTGCCGCTATAACAACAAATACTAAAAACCAGAATAAAATAAATATTTAAGGGGGCTCCCATACAAACGTGATTTTTTGCTCGTTTTAGCTCGATATTGATAACGGCAACAGGTAGACGCTTGAAATATTCACAGAATATTGAGTTATATTATTCACATTAAAAATAAATAATTAAATTAAAATAAAATTGATATTTAAGGTCTCGCACTTGGCCAGTTTTATTTATGACTAATAGCGGTATTGTAAATATTCTTTGAAACCTGAATTGAGCCCGTATATAAATATACATATATAAATGCTTACTTTCTTTTTGATTAAACCAACGTTTTCACTAGTCGTCTAATCATGGCTTAACAAGTAAAAGAAAAATAAAATACCTTCCCTACGGCAGAAAAGCTATTTTTGCAGTCTAACTTACGACTTCATTACGCTTAATACACTGTTGAGTATACATTTTAGTGAGAAAGTATGCGTAAAATCGCTGTAAAGATTATAAATGTGTATTCTTCACAAAATCTAGTAAAATTATTTATTACGGAAATGTTCTTTAGAGTTTAAAAAAAAACGCATTTTTTTATTTTTGCGAGAGTTGTATAATTATTATTACAAAAAATATAGCCTATGACACTCAGGAAGTAAAGACGAATCAAACGAACAAACCGTTTAGATATAGAAACATATAGTGATCATACACTCGTAGAAACACATACATTCATACATAGGTACATAAATTCAAACGCAGTCGGGTTAAACAATGCGATGTCATAAAAAACTGGCTTAGACAAAATATTGGCAGTCGGTACTAGTAGTGAATAAAATTAAATATCCGCTAGTAGTTTTACTAACAGTAGACCTCGCGAGTACAAACTTTGCAGCAGTATGTTATTACCTACCAGAGGCGTAGCTAGGCGTGGGCGAAGTGGACCTTTTTTTCAAATCTATATGCTTTCCAATATTCTCCCACCGCGCATTTATATTTTTTTAATATAATGTACCATGAGCAGATATGTCGTGTTTAAGTATGTTTGGTAAGATAGATTTATTGGGTAGATCTTGGGAACGAAAGAAAAGGGACCTCGCTGATGCGACTTTGCCCACGTCTATAATAGTCCACGCTACGCCACTGGTTATTACTTAAATAAATAAATATTTGTGGACATTTCACACAACACCATCTAGCCCAAACTAAGCAAAGCTTGTACTACTTGTTGCTACAAGTAAGTTTAAAATACTTAAAAACGTCCGACATGCGCGGCGTTTATCATAGGCCTTAGGGTGCCCGCACACGGGCCACTGACCACAACCACAAAACGCCGCCACCGGCATATTTCCTGTAGTTTTCATACATTTTATATAGACTCGCCGCACACGGTAAACGACGGTGGTCGCCACTCGCTTCAAACGGCGGCTGTGGCCAGTGGCCCGTGTGCGGGCACCCTTAGGCCCAGGCACACCTCGGACACTACACCAAATCTCCATACAAACGTCGCGCCCTAACTATTACACAGGCATCGATATAGAGTGAATCTGTATACGCGCAGTTATGTCTGTAACGCCAATGGCTGTCACTATTTTATACTTACCAAGAAAAATTTGTAAGCACATACGTAGTCATTGCATGATTATTGTAAGTACGTAAAATGTGTTTTTTTCACATGATTAGAAAAAAAACACATTTTACGTACTTACAATAATAAGTTTCATAGGCCTTATCACCACAATTCACTGCGATCCACAACGAGGAAATATCCAGCCAGGCGTAATCCGTACAAATTATAAACAATTCCGAAACTACTAACCTTCCGATATGTAAATAAGTATACCTAATTGGTCATATTTATAGTCAGTTTCCTACTTAATTTATCTAAAGGATAATAACTAGGATAATAATCACAATTACTTAGTTTCGATTACCAAGAATAACATTTATGTAAGCACCTTATTGTATCCTATTGTATCCTTAGTAAATGTAAAAACTATGTATGTATTTTTCGGTATGTGTTTTTCTTGTGTGTTTGTTTACCGATTACTCAGCCAATTGTGCATTGTTATTAGATGATTCTTTTTGCATTTGGTAGATTATATTTCAGAGGTGGTCCCATATAAATTTTATCAAAATCGATGCAGTACTTTGGTTTTTATAACAAAATAACTGATAAAATATCATCCAATTGCCTGTAGAAAAGTGAACAGCTGGTCGCGTATGTGTTGTGTTGTATTGCGTATTTTGAAGTCGGTTGTTTCAGTTTTTAACACGCTTTTATTAGGTCGACCTGTATGTAGGTAATGAAATCTAAGGCAACTAATTTAACCATCTTCCAAGGATCGTAGCGTCATGAAAATTGGCAGCTGTATGTAGTTCTGATGACAATACAATAATATGGTACTGTCGAACTGATCTGATGATGGAGCCGGAAGATATGAACTAAAACTTCATGATGGAACATCGTATCATAGCTGTGTTTGAATTTGTTAGAAAAGTCTTGTAATGAACTTTGACCACAATAATTTGTAGCGTATTTTTTTTGGTTTTTTAAACTGTAATTTATTTAAACTATAATCATTATCATGTCCAGTTGACATACAGTCGTAGACGGCACAACAATGCCCCGTTATCGGTATTTTTTTAAATAAATTCACTATTTAATAGAAAAATCCTGTGAATAGGTAGGTAGTATTTATGTTCTGTGGGCCAGGTTAGACAATTGTAAACTCACTATCTTCGACCATACCACTTGCAAGGCTTAAATATTTTTCTATAACACCAGAAAATATCTTGGTAGCTAATTTACTTTCCCCTCTGATTTGAATGGTCATACCTATTGATCGCTGTTTCAAAAGCGGGAAAATAAATAATTTATGTTTGGAAATATCTACCTACCTTTTATAACGTCAATCAATCAATTACCCAATAACAAGAATAAATAAAAAATGCGGGTCGTGAAATGTTCTCTGTAGAGTTCAGTAACAGGCAATCCTCGAGAATCGAGAGCGGCGTCGATTAAAAGTTGATCTTGATGGAGAAACCATAGAACAAGTTTTAACAGCCCAATTTTTGGGCTTCCATCTAGATCCAGTGCTATCGTGGGACTCTCACATAGATAGATTATGTAGCAAACTAGGAGGAGCTTGCTATGCCCTTGGTCGAGAAGCGTCAACCCTGCCAAAAAAAGCAGTGCGATCCTGTTACTGTGCCAGCGTGCAATCTCTGCTCCAGTATGGTCTAGAATTCAGGGGATGCGCTGCTGACTGGATGCGGGTGTTTAGATTGCAAAAGAGGGCCGCAATGATGGCACATATCAAGCAGGACGAATCTGCCAAGCCTCATTTTATAAAGTTTAACGTATTGACATTGCCTTGTCTCCTCATCCTGCAAGTTGCATTATATGTAAGAGAGAATATAATTTTATACTCTAAGCGAGGTGATAGGCTACCGCGCCATACCAGGTATGGAAGTAAATTAGTTACTGTGCCGCGACTATTAACGAAGTCTGCCAATCAGATTCACGTGATGGGACCTGATGTGTACAATAGACTACCACAACCGGTCATTGATGCTCCGAGCTTCTTTTTATATAAATCAAGGCTGAAGAAATGGCTTACTAGACAAGCGTAGGAAGACCAGCCACGAGATGGACAGATGACCTCATACAAGTGGCGGGAAGACACTGGATGCAAACCGCTTCCAATCGGTCTTTTTGGAAATCCATGGGGGAGGCCTATGACCATCAGTGGACTTCTTATGGCTGAGATGATGATGATTGACTATTTATGATTAGATACATAGCGCACCTTTCTTTTTAAGATTGGGCTCGAAGCACGCAGCTATCTCTCTCGCGGATCAGAACATTTTAAAATAAAAACACTGAGTCGATATTAGAAAAGTGGGAGACAGATTTGTTTATTTAGATAGTAGATCGAGAAGTGAAGAAACAAAACAAAATACCCGACTACAGAAAAAAGTTTTTATTATCACTTGTTTATTACGAAAAAGTTCGTTGGAGGTTACTAAAACACGCATTTTTTTTATTTTTGCGAGATATGTATGACAAAAAATATAGCCTATGACACTTAGGGAGTGAAGACAAATCTAATGACATCCCGCACATCAAAATCGGTCAAGCCGTTTAGGCTGTAGACGGTCATATAGAAACATACCCACATACCCACACACATACGTATATACAAACCTAAATACACTCGATAAACAACCCTCCTTTTACGCAGTCTGGTAATAAAAATATCTTACATGTATCATTTTTCAAATAAAAGCCTACAGATAATATCTGCCCAGATTAATTTTTTTTTTTGGTTCCCATTTGCAACAGAATTTTAAAAGTGAACGTTGCGTTCATCCCGATATTTACAATCACACGAAAAATTGAATATACCTAGTCTTGCCATAAATATTGTCACGAAGAAAAACATTATTTTTTTATTGCAAATAATATTTATTACTTTTACAGTGTGTTAGTTTAATACATAAATATAAAACAATTTAAAATATAAAAGCTTATTCCAAGTGGTCTCCATTGGCTGCAATACAGTCCTTTAAACGTTGAGGCCAGTTATCAATAGAAGCACGCACTCTTTCCATGGGAAAATTCTTCACTGCCAATCGTATGGATTGTTTTAGGGACTCCAAATTATCATGGCGTTTAGAGCAAGCCATACTCTCTAAAACTGACCATAAATCATAATCCAATAATAATCCATTAAGATCAGGACTAGACGACGGCCAGTCTTCAGCTCTGATGAAGTCCGAAACGTTCACTTCCAACCAAGACTGCGTGGACCGAGCTTTATGACCTGGCGCCGAGTTTTGTTGGAAGGACCATACTTGGTTATTGAACATGGTGTTGTTAAGGGGCTTAACTACCTTCTCAAGAATGGTATTTTGATACACTTGTGCCGATGTTTTGATACCTTTTTCACAAAAATATGGCTCAGTCACTCCTTCATAGCTAACACCCCACCAAACCATCACTGAAGTCGGACAATGCCCACGTTGCACTCTGTCGACTAATTGGGAAGCTTCCTTAGAGCTTTGAGCATAAATACGGTCATTTTGTTTGTTAAAATGTTGCTCAATTGTAAAGATTTTCTCATCCGTAAACAACATTTTTCTGTGACCTCCCTTTGCGTACCGCTTCAGTAGTTGTTTCGATTTTACCACCCTATTCTTTTTTAAATTATCAGTTAAAAAATGACCAGTGCGTCTCATATAGGCTGTAAGTTCTAAGTCATCTTTTAAAATACGCGACATGGTTCTGGGTGCTATCTTCATCTCCCGAGATAAAATCTTTTGCTTTCGGACAGGTTTTCTTCGAATTCTTTCCCTTACTGCTTTGACCACCTTTTTCGTACGAACACTACGTGGACGGCCAGATCTTTTTCTGTTACAAACAGAGGAGGTCTCATTGTACCTATTAATAGCCCGGTACACAAACATTTGACTAATACCAAGCGTATGGAGAGTTTTAAAAAATGCATTTGGCTCCATACCAACTTTGTGTAATGCAATCACAGCGATTCGGTTCTCTTTATCACCCCACTCCATTTTAATATCGCAAAATATTGTACAATGTATTGGCGCCAAAATTAGAAAACTCAATGAACAATCGTATAAAAATGACAGATTCCAAATTCAAATGTAATATCTTTCTTATTTTTAACTGTAACAGTATTTATGGCCAGACTAAGTAGTAGTCGCTGAAGATAAATGACAGTTTATCGAAAAAACCTGAAAAAGCTGTGTATTTCGTCAACATTGGTGTTAAAACAGTTTTCAATTTTATTTACCTTTAGATAAAAAACGAAAATGAAGTTTTAAAACAGACTCATACTCTATTTATCTATTCATGTGTATACCAGCTTAAATATCTATATTAAAATAAAATACCCCACTACAGAAAAGCGAATTTTGCAATCTATAATAACTTAAGATTTCGTTACGCTTGATACGATTTTCAGAGTACATTTTTTATAAGAAAAGTCTCTGTAAAAGGTTACGAAGGCGCATTATTTAGAATAATTCTAGAAAATCACTTATTTTTTACAGAAATGTTCATTAGAAGCTATGTTTATTTTTATTAATGCTAGAGTTACATTATTATTATTATTCCAAAAATATATACTTAGCTTATGACACTCAGGGAGTGAAACTAATCTAACGACACCTCGCACATCAAAATCGGTCAAGCCGTTTAAGTTGTAAGAGGTAATACTAATAGAAACACACATACATACACTCGAAAAACATAACCCTCCTTTTTGCACAGTCGGATAATAACTATAGGTACATACATTAGATAAGTGCTTCAAAACTTTTAAAAATGTTTATCATACGTTTTCGACCACAAACTCTCGTTGCTCTTGATGCTAGCGACGATGTTATCGAGGATGGAGCACGTATGTAGATCTTGAAGATATCTAAGTATTCACTCTAGACTTGAAAATTCGAAGATTCTAGGAAAAAACAATGATTCCTCATTATCTAATTGGAATCACCAAAAACTAGGCATGTTTGTTTATTTTTTCCGAGACAAAAAAAAAAAAAAAAACATGAACTAGTTCTAGTTTCTACTTAAGTATGGAAAAATATCGATGTAAGTATTAGCAATAACTGTGTACTCAAAATATTTAAATATTTGCCATAAACGTGATAAGGTGCAAACTAGCTAACCTAGAGATCATAGGTAGGGGTTCTATATTGTTTTACTAGTATGAAACCTAACTCCACTTCATTTGCGTCCCTCGAGATACCTCTGCCCATATAGAAATAGCAATAACAACTTCAGGTTATCAGGACTTATGTAATCGTACCTATACCTACATTGTCATGAAAAAGTTTCGCTGTTGTCCTAGTTCAAACAAACCCTTCAAGTTTCTTCCCCGAATACAAATAGTAGGTATTTGTAAGAAAAGGACGGGAAGTTACGAGTATCAGAACTTACCTACCTTTCTCACCAAAATTATAATTTCTCGTTAAATAAAATTGGTCAAGAGCGTGTCGAGACACACATGATAGGATCGTTTATTGCTCGTGTTACTACCAATCTTACTAGTAGTAGTAACACCGGTAATTGAATTACCCTTCTTATACTTACTGCATTTGAAAGCTGATAGAACAGAAATAAAAAATTGCCCGTGTTACTTTACTACCGTAAAACTAAAATAACAAAAACCGGCCAAGTGCGAGTCGGACTCGCGCACGACGGGTTCTGTACCATTATCTATACAAACGAGCAAAAAAATCACGTTCGTTGTATGGGAGCCCCCTTAAATATTTATTTTATTCTGTTTTTTTAATATGCTTTCATTCGACCTGTATGTAAATAACTATGTAATGAAATCTAAGGTAACTAATTTAACCATCTTCCAAGGATCGTAGCGTCATGAAAACTGGCAGCTGCATGTAGTTCTGATGACAATACAGTAATATGGTACTGTCGGACTGATCTGATGATGGAGCCGGAAGATATGATCTAGAACTTCATGATGGAAAATCGTCTCATAGCTGTGTTTGGATTTGTTAGAAAAGTCTTGTAATGAACTTTGACCACAATAATTTGTAGCGTATTTTTTAGTTTTTTAAACTGTACTTTATTATTTAGTATTTGCTATTATAGCGGCAACAGAAATACATCATCTGTGAAAATTTCAACTCTCTAACTATCACGGTTCATGAGATACAGTCTGGTGACAAACGGACGGACAGACAGCGATGTCTCAGTAATAGGGTCCCGTTTTACCTTTTGGGTACGGAACCCTAAAAACATAACAAAATATGACGAATTTGTTTTTTTTAAATGTAAGTAGGTATTATGCTGACACATACAGAACACATATCATACAAGTGGCAGGAAGATGCTGGATGCAGGCCGCTTCCAACCGGTCTTTCTGGAAATCCATAGGGGAGGCCTTTGACCAGCAGTAGACTTCTTGTAGCTGAAATGATAATGATGACAATGCCAAAATCAATAATTAAACTCCTTTTTGATGCCTGTTAAAAAACGAAAGTAATTCTGTCTGTCTCTCTATACCTTTTCACGACTAAACTTCTGAACCGACGGTTATGAAATTTGGTATGGATACCTAATAACTGAGAACCTAGAGATATAGGCTACATTTTATTATCATGACCACCGATTTCATCACTATGCTGTTGGAACCGCAGGACACAACTAGTAGTAATATAAAAGTGAAAGTAACTACATCTCTAATTGTTACTTTTTTCACGCACAAAAGGCTGAGCCGATTGTTATGAAATTTGCTCCAGAGATAGCTGAGCAGGACATAGGCTAGACTAAGTATATACTTCATCATAATCACCGATTGTCATCACTACGCGGCTGAAACAATGGGTTGGAGCTAGTATAATATACCATTCAGCAAATTATTGTTTTTTAGGTGTTTTTATGTAATTCTTTCATTTCTTGTCTTCAGACTCTGAAACTTTTGATTAACTATAGTAATACGTTATTCCTAATAGCCCAATACTCTAATCAGTAAGCTATAGGTTGAAATACGGGAATCTGACTGATCTTTCTTTAAGCTACCAGGTATATTTTCTTGCAAAAATATTTTTAATTTGGTTATCATATTTAATACATATTATGTAAATATGCAAAATAATGTATTAAATATGATAATATTGCAAAAGATAAGTTGCTAACTTAAAGAAAGAAGCCAGATTCTCATATCTCAACCTATAAGCTTATTGATAAGAGTATTAGGAATTAATTATCTATGACTATAGTTAATCCAAATTTTCAGAGTCTGAAAAAAAATGTAAAAAAAAACTCAAAAAAGAATGTCCTAAATATTTTCTATGATCAACCAACATATTTGCTACCTACTTAATTTAATCCTATGTGGTACAACATTACCAAGACTCAGAATGAATAAAAAATCGTACATTCTTTCAAATCAACATTTTTATTTTACATAATTATTATTATAATAAAACTAAACTAATTTACAACTATAAAAAGCTACTTAGGTTTGGCTTGTACACTTGATAGCTTTGTAGGGTCAAACTTATATGTTTTCTGTAGAGGCCCCTTGCCAGCTTTTGTAAAGATCATTTCATCAACTCTTTGTCTATCTGCAAGATTTTTAGAAATCTTTAGGTTGGTCCAAGACTCTTTAGCGCCCGCAACAAAACCTTTCTTTTTAATCGGTAGTGCATCTGGTGAATGTTTTATTAATGCTGGGATCTTGAAATGGTCTCTGACTGCAGGGATTTTCAAAATACTGACTTGCATTAGAGAAATAAAGTTGCTCGAAGTCCAATACACTAAAATAGCTCCAGGGAAGTTGATTGTGAACGGAATCATGACTATAGGGATGGCTCGCAGGACATATCTCATTGTCTGCATATTCGAAGCTTCCAAGCGACCTCCATCTACACCGACTTCAATTGTTGCCCACATTGTAGCACTTGTGATCAGAGGTAGGATAAAAAATTGATCAGGTACAGTCAAATCTAGGAACCACCATAGCCCACCCGTAGTTAGACTTTCTACTGGACAGTTGGCCATACTTCTCAATCCCATAAAGAATGATATGAATAAAGGTGCCTGTGCTAGAGGAACAATCATATTTTTGAGCGGATTCATCCCTTTTTCTTTCATAAACAACATCATTTCTTGAGCATATCGAGCAGCTTCAAGCTGGTTGCCAGTTTGTCTTGCTTGTGTCATCTTCATTTGTAACAACTGAATTTCTGGTAGATTATTGTTCATATTTGCTGTGTTTCTTTGAGATATGATGACAAGGGGGAACATTACTAAACGTACAGCTATTGTACCGATTACTATAGCCCCCCACCACGGGACATTAAGAGTTACATGTAGAAACTCAAAAGCATTTTGTACCAGGCCTACTGGACCCCAACCACCGAGTCCAAGACTTGCAAACGTAGGTTCACCGTTAGCGGCTAAAGACTGCACTGCACCAGTTAAATCCAAGACAGTTGCAGGATCTGGCACAGGAGGCGGTTCCGGTATTGCATCCACTAGTGTAGCTGTTTTCCCGACGTCGATACCACCGTTTGATGAGAATCGAACTGATCCAACTGAAGAAAAAGCGTAATAAACCCTTGCTTTTTTAACCTCAAAATTTTCTGTGCATAACTTAATAATACCACTGCGGCGTCCATGCCGGCTTAGCAGTTTGAACATTTTAAAAGCGTAGGTTTAAACCAAGATTCTATAAATTAATAAAATAGTATGCAAAATCTTTAACCAGCAAAACACATATTTTTGTCTGACATTGACATCTATCTTGTTAAATGACACGAAAATACTTTTTTTTAAATTTGGTTTGGGCCCGCTTAGATCATTTGCCAGTGCCAAGTATTAAGATTTATTCAAGTTTCTCGAATAAAACAAGTTTAAGTTCTAGTCACAATCTAAGTCACTTATTTTCATTTTCAAATTCGAGTCCTGCTTCAAGTTATCTCAATGCTTGTTTGGCCTATTTACCATTGTTAAAATTTCGGAGGAGAAGAGTTTAATGGACTTTATTTTTTTGTAAGGCTTGAAAGTCTTTTTATACATGAATTTTATATACTTAAGTATGTATTTTTCTTTATACTGAAGATAACATCAAAATATCAAATCGAAAGTGTGATTGGCAGCTACCTCTATGTGGTCACTCGATATTTTAACATTTTTTTTTGCAGTTTTCTGTTTGAAAAATGGAAACTCGCTTAAGGCCACACTTCTCTTGTGCAGTCTAGCTTGATTTAGGAAATCTACAGGCTGTACGAAAATGGTCTGGGCCTAAATTGCACAGTCAGGAATGCACAGCCAAAAATCCATGTATACATGGTGTAATAAAATATCATAAGAAAAATACAAGTTCACTTAGAGCCTCATTTCACTTGTGCGGTCTCATATTTAGAGAATTGACAGGCTGTCTCGTCTGTGGAATGGAAATGACAGATTGACACTGACAACAAACATTAATACTGACGTCTGTAGCCAATAAAAGAATAACAACACGTTTTTCGCCAATATTGTCTTCTTTTCGTAAAATTATCCGAAATATTTGGTTTTATCCATAACTCTCACCACAAATGTAAATTGTGTACCAAGAATATAAGACTATACTAGCAAAGATGTCTCACGTATCGTTTCCATTCAAGAAATCGAGTAAAGTAGTTTTCAAAAAACCTGCTTCTGCTCTTACTCAAGATGATATTTACTGGAAGAAACTTGGTGTAAGTATCCTTATCTATCATAAACAGAGCTCAAAACAGTTAAGGTTTCTAATTTTGAACATGTTTTTACAGTCGGCGACTTTGGTGAAGGAATATGGTGCGATAGATTACTTGCACTTTAGTCCAGTGGAGCCCTACTATTTTGCCGCTACATGCTCTGTTAGAGTTCAGGTATACAGTCGTTTGTTTCTATAATAACTAAATAATACTGTCGTAATACTTGTTTCTATTGTTAACTCATTAATTTACTTTTTGAAACTACATGAGTTTAGAGGTTATGTTTACTGTGTTTATGAAAGGCTTGACCCTAAAATAATTACATACCATTTTTGGGTCAAGCCTTTCGACCTACTGAAGAAGACTAGATTCACTATATGTCCGTTGAAATCACTAAACTCTACAAAAAAAAGAATGTTCAAGTTTAGTTTCTGAGTTACACTGAATTTAGACTGCTTGCAAAATCACATAGCCCAATTTTTGTTTTCAATTTTAATAACTGGGAAACATAGAAATTATGGAAACTGAGCAATCTAATTGACTCCAGACATCCTATGCTGTATGGCTTGACTGTGGTGGAAAAGTAGGTACCCTAAGTACGAATATGAGACATTTATCCTCACTAATTTTCAATAGTATAGTACTTTTATAGTAAGAAAAAACTTGTTTTTAAAAAAATAACAGTCATGGAAACTCTTCATTAATCATATTATTTGGTCATTAATTTAGAAAGTTTTCGATTCCAGATTTATGATCCAATAACAAAAACAGTGATGAAAAACATATCAAAGTTCCAAGCAAATGCATATGGAGGAGCTTTCCGCTCAGATGGTCGTCTTCTGGTGGTGGGCAGTGAAGATGCAGAGGTCAAAATGTTTGATGTGGCTTCCAAAAGCCTCCTCAGAATTTTTACTGGACATACAGGCCCTGTGAGTTATCACTTAAATTATTATTTTTCACTATAACTAACTTAATAAATAATTATTATCATCATTATTTAGTAACAAATATAGTTTATGTAACCAGAGCAGTAATACTTTCTAATAGAGGTAGTATCAAAAAACATACGCCTCCGTTTCTGCGACTCTTGTGGATCTGTTGTAACATAGGATAACTTTCATTGTCCTAAGCATGTTGAGGCTTTGTACCAATGTAACATGCATGAAGTCAGAAAGTAGACTAGAATGTGCAATATCATAAAATCAAAACTTAACAATTGTATTGCCTGACTGGGCAAGGACAAGGAGGAGGGTAATATGTGGCTTAGGAATATGTATGTATGTGGGTGAGTAAATGTATATTATTTTAAACAACCCCCCAATCCAAAAAGAGGGGTGTCATAAGTTTGACATGTGTTTCTATGTGCATGTTTGTGACATAATAGATCTCAAACGGATGGACTGTTTTTGATCTAGTTTTTTTTTGTGGAAGATTTCATCAAAAGTGTTCTGAGTTATGTTTCATCAAAATCGGTCCATCCATTTTATTTTTGTTTTATCGGGGACGTTTGACTTTTCTTAACTGCTTATTATATTGCTTCCTACATCCTAAATGGCAGTCAAACCATTAAGTGTGGAAGGTGTAGTTAGATTTGTGTTTACATTTTTGTTAAATAATGAATTAAAAAAATATTGCCTCATATGAGAACTCATTTTACAAGAATTATCAAAGTCAACACAAATAAAGCACATTTAAATAAATAGTATAGTGGCTCAGGCACGGCATAGTTTCTCATGAAAACATACACTCTACATTATGTCAAAATGTAAAAGATATGGTATGAATAACGCTCATATAGATGTTTTTTTCCCTTATAATATAATATATACAAATGCATGTTTAATTGCTTTGCTTCATAATAAACTCAACAATCCTTTACAGGTTCATCGTACATACTTCACAAAAGACCAAACAAAGATTCTCAGCTGTTCTGATGACAAGTCATCCTGTTTATGGGATATAGCTGTGGAGAAACAAATTGCCAGTTTTAGCGAGCACAGTGACTACATCAGAGCAGGTGCACCAAGTCCTATGAGCCCTGACCTCTTTGTGACAGGAGGCTATGACCACACTGTTAAAGTTTTTGATGCCAGAGAAAAGCAATCCATTTTAACCGTTAACCATGGCAATCCCGTTGAGTCAGCTTTATTCTTACCTTCAGGTGCCATATTTATTACTGCTGGTGGTACAGATATTAAAGTATGGGACATGTTCAATGCAGGACGACTGATCGCATCTATTTCTCAGCATCACAAAACCGTAACGTCTCTATGCCTTGCCAATAATAATAGCAGGTTGATGTCTGGATCTCTAGACAGACACGTGAAAATCTTCGACATAGGCACATTTAAGCAAGTTCACAATATTGACTTCCCCAATGCTATATTGAGTATGGCTATTTCAGAAAATGATGATGTGTTGGCCGTTGGAATGATTGATGGTATTATATCCATAAGAAAACGAAGAGAAACGAAATCAGAGAAGAAAAAGGGTCTTTTCAAATTTGCCCCAGATAACATTGAATCACAGCAACAGACAAGAAAACGGAAAAAAACACGTGTAGATGTAGTGGTGAAAGGGATTAAGGGAAAGAAAATGACAGAACCAGAGTGTGAGAAATACCTGAGGAAGATGGAGTTCAAACAAGCATTATCGACAGTGTTAAAAACTCACTACATAATTAAAACACCTGAAGTTACATGTAGTATTTTACAGGAATTATTGAGAAGGAAAGTCCTTCATATAGCATATTTAGATTTAGAGGAAAGAAAAATTATATTATTGCTAAAATACTTTAAAAGATATATAGGACAAGCTTTATTCACAACAGTTGTAATTGATGCTGCAAATGTTTTCATTGATGTGTTTGAAGATCAAACTGATAACTTTAGTGTTGATGTGATGAGGGTATATAGAATATTTCTGAAAGAATTGAAGGAAGAAATTGACGTGTGTAAAAAAGTAAGTGAGTTAGAAGGAGCAATATCTTTGATACTTGCTGGAGCTCAAATAAATACAGATACCACTTTAGAGATCAATGACCAAATTGTACCTTCCACTAAAGCTCAGAAAGAGATTGTAATAGATGTCTGAATATATATATTTATGGATACTTTGTAGTTTGTTTTTATTTTTAAATACAGAATTTAATCTTAAGACTAGTCTGATACGACCCCGAACATGGGCGTACCCAGCTTCTGGTCTAGGGGGGGGCAAGTCAGATTTTTTAGGTCAGATCGTCCGCGGCTGTTTTGTCATACACACTACACAAAAACACCTACATAAAACATAGCAGGGAGGGGGGAGGGAGGGGGAGTGTAACAATTTTGTTGGTTAGTAATTAAACATAGGTAAAAAGCGCGAGCGAAGCGAGCGCGAAATTTTTTGTAATGTTTTATAGTAATATGCTTTATTTCTCGTATTAGTGAGCCCGCAGTACTTCTATATTAAATTAGAAAAATGTAAAACGCGAAAATTGAACAGGTTATTTAAATTAAATCTTGGAAGTAATTTGATTCATTGATCTTGTTAGCGTGTCCTAGGTTTTTGTGGCCCAGATAAACCATACAAGTATCTGTGTTAAAAGAAAAATGAAATAACCGACTGGATAAGAACGACTTTTACGCTATAAAAACATATAAATATAACTATTTGAATTTATTGATCGCAAATTATTATTCCTTATTAAACTTAAGCTTATGACTTTATAGAAAATTACAAACATACCTACAAGATACACGCTACTTTCTTGACAGTTGGGAAACAATTTTTGCTTAGTGATTGTTTTTTTGTGAATTATTTGAATGTATTAGCAAGTTCACAGCACTTTAATAATTAATACAAATAAACAAGTATATATATTATAAAAAAAACTAAATACCCGACGTGTAACTTACGATTTTGTTACGCTTAATATGTTGTCGAGTCGCAGAACTACTGTAAAAACTATAAATGCGCATTATTTAGAATAATTCTAGTTTAAGCTTTCCGTTTAGGTTTGTAGGTGATCTTATAGAAACATACCCACATACATTTACTCGAATAAACTTAATCCTCTTTCTTATGCGGTTGGGTAAAAATAATAGGAAAGAACAGGCGTGAGCGAAGCGAGCGCGAAAATTTTTCAAACTTTTTTTCAAATTTGTATTGTGTTTTTAAAGTAATATGCTTTATTTCTCATATAAATGAGCCCACAGTATTTCTATGTTCAAGTAGTAAAAACGCGAGCGAAGTGAGCGCGAAAATTTTTAAGGTTTTTAAAATTAAATCTTGAAAATAATTTGATTCATTGATCTTGTTAACGTGTCCTAGGTTTTGTGGCCCAGATGAACCAAACAAGTATTTATGTTAAGAGAAAAATGAAATATCTGACAGGGATAAGAACGACTGATACGTTATCAAAAATTATAAATACAGCCATTTGAATACATTGATTGCAAATTTATTATTCCTAATTGAAAAACATGACTTTATAGAAAATTACAAACATACGTTTTTATGACAAAGTACCGCTGTAAATGACTATAAAGGCGCATTATTTAGAATAATTCTAGTGAAATCACTTATTTATTACGAAAAATCTCGTTGGAGTTTTACGACACCTCGCACATCAGAATCGGTCAAGCCGTTTAGGCTTGTAGGCGATCATATAGAAACATACCCATATACATACATACATACACTTGAAAATCATAACCCTCCTTACTCAGTCGGCTAAAAATAATATTAAAAAAATATATAATAATATTATTTTTTAGGTATTCAAGCTGATTTGCTGTTAATGTTGTCACAGTACTGACATGACTGACATGGCTCAAAATACAAAGGATATTCAATAACTTTGAACGATCGGCGAAAATATTCGCTTAACGAACCAGCTGGTTGATTTGCCCTTTAATGTTGGCGGCGTGCTGTCCTTGGAAGACGCAGCTCTCAAGATTCAAAGCCTTAGCATAACATGTCAAATAAAATAAATGCTATTCGCTCGCAACTCCCTACCGCCAAGAATACGAACGCTCAGCTAGATTCGGTAATCTTCGTTCGCCATCGTCGCCGCGGCGGTGCGCGGTGGCTGGCGACTGTAGCGCTTGCTCACTGCGCGGTTTTTTTATGGCAATAATAATTGCACCGTTCATTTGCCAGGGTCTACTGCGCGGTTTATTTAAAAGTTAGCACATAAGGCCCCGTTTGAACTTTGATTAGTAGGTAATTAGGCGAGTTCATACAATTTCTGCGAGTTTCCAGGGGGGGCAGCTGCCCCCCCCTGGGTACGCCCATGACCCCGAATTTTGTATAAATCTCCCTCAGCCCTCAGGAATCTCAACAAAATAGGCAATACTGAATCCTTACTAATATAATGGTAGCAATAGTTAACCTATTGCATATAATTGATTGTTATGAAACAGAGAAACAGTCCTATTCTATATTTTTGATCATCATCATTACGCGGTAGCGTAGAGATAGTGAACGTATTACTTTTGTTCGCGGCGGAAACCAAAGAAGATAATCGCTATGCAGAACTTATTCAGAATGACAGAGACAGATATAGATTCCGAACCCGAATGATGATACCCCTATAGGAATGCTTCACATGAAATAGTCTCACGGCAAAATAGGGGAACTAATGTATTTCTCAGGTCAGGCAATTCCATCAAGCGAAGACAGCGCCCCGCCTATGGGACGTCCTTTATGTAAAAGCACTAAAACATTTTTACTCTGCGAACGTCACAAAATACGTAGTATCAAGTAGTTTGTGGTCACAAAGAATGTTTTTTCCACTTCTTTCCGTTGTTGTATTTTTATGTCTGATTCGTTCGACTGTGATTTCAATCGCGTTTGCTCAAGTCATACATAAAGAACTTTTCGCTACGCTCAACTTTTCTGCGATCAATATTCCTAGGCTCAAATCAACCTTTATAACCTTTCCCCTATTTTGCACGATAAAGAGGTTAGAATAAGCGTGCTGGGTTATTATTTTTTAGAGCTAACTATGATTCTAATTAGGCTATTCCTAATTATGCTTGTGCCATGTCGCAATCAATCGATCAAAATAAAAAATGTAAAAAACAAAAATAAAAATATATTATTTATTCTAAATGGCTGTATGGGCTTGATACTCCTTGCCTTTCCTGATAGTGAAAAATTAACCAAGAAAAAAAAAAATTAAAATCTAAGGTTGTCAACTTGACTTTCAAAAGTCAAAAGTCAAAACTGTCAATATGTCAGTTGATTGATGTCAGTCAGTCAGGCAGTCTTTCATAAAAATAGGCATTCGAAGGAAATTAATAATTTTCTGTGTTATTTTCGTTTAGCCATAATGTGTTGTGACTTTGCAATAAATTAGTATTAACAGAATGTATTTATCATATAAAAAACAATGCGTTAAGTGCTTAATTAGATACCTGAAGCATTAAACTTGTAAGTTCTTCTGTGAGGTTTATTGTTAGTGTCTAGGTTTCTTGTTACTTGTCTTTCCAAAACCCTCATTAATCATGTTGCTTTTACTTAAATTTAGTTAGGTTAATTTAGTTAAAGTATATACTTGTTATTCAATATTTTTTATCGATGATTAATATAATAAACAGTAGGTTAGAATTTTTCGTGAACCTTGGCATTCAAAGCTGCTTGTTTTTTTTGTAGATAAACTCTGTTGAAGATGGATGATAAAAGGGTAGCGGATTATTTTGTGATAGCTGGATTGCCGGAGAAGCCTGAATTACTTGACGACTCTGATTCTGGGCATTTGAAAGGATATAGCACGAAGGCACCTATCACAGATATAGGTAAGTTTTTGTAATCTACAATGCCACATAAAAGATTATCAAAATTGCAGTGACACATTGATGTTACTGCAAACACCTGTTGAGGTGTTAGCCGTTAAACAAATTCCTAGACCAATGTCATAATGAGTTAACTGAAAATATTGCCCGGTAGCCCATGGAGGTATTGTAACCAAAATAAACATTATAATGTCAAGTTTTCTGTTTTTTTTGGCATTCATTTTGGTTAAAGACTAAAAAAAAATAAAAATTGTTATAAATATTTTTAAATATCATGTTCATAATTAATTGTTGTCTTCTTTTCAAAAGTACATATTCAATATTTGCATATCTAAAAGTAAGTATTCCAGTTTCCATCCTTGCTTTCTAATGTGCTAGGTAGACTACTGGTTTTAACACATCAAAGGATTTTATAATATCTATATTTGTATCAAGTGGTTTTGCCTGTGATTTAAAAGTAAATATTCCAATGGGTACATATCACTAGGAATATACTCTCCAAATACCATATACTTTCATTCAGTAGTTTATACCGTTGAAATGTCAGTAAGACAGGATTTTGAATTTAATACTAGTTTAATATTTTCTTGATCCAAATATATTCTTAAAAACCTTCTCAGTAATTTTATAGTTCCATTATTAATTGAAAGTTGCGCTGTTTATTAAACTGAAACATTTTATTTATTTATTATTTATCACATATATTTTATGTAATTGTATGACCTGACTCTGGCTCTGTTTATATGATAATAAAAATAAACTTGAATCTCTCGATATCTACACCATGTTCCATAAATGTAGCCCATGTAAATATGTCAGGAAGTGATTAATCATTGAAGTCCAGCAGAGCTCAATGAATTCTCTAGGTCACTTGTATGTCCACAGTTTAGTAATGCTTGCTGTTTTGAATAATTAATCCAGTCTATGTTTATCAATGGCTCATAGATATATTTATAGGTAACTAGTATTCTAGTGCATTTTATAATTTTAACTGAATACAGCTATTTATGTATTCAGCAGTTTTACATGCTATTTGTTAGAGAACCATATTTTGTTGTGGAAAAAAACAAACTTGATCACAATCTTGATTGATCTTGTGTAGAAGTGGTAGTGGGCAGGGCACATAGCATGTAGAACTGATGGCCGACGGGATCGAAAAGTTCTCGAATGGAGATCACACATCGGCAGATGAGACGGACGGATGACCTCATATGAGTGGTGAGAAGACGCAGGATGCAAGCCACTTCCAATCTATCTTTTTGGAAGTCCATGTGGGAGACCTATGTCCAGCAGTGGACTTCTTATGGCTGAGATGATGATGATGAAAAATCTTGATTATAATCACTAGCCACTCAAGTTACAGTTAAGATGTACACCTCTGTACTGTAGACTTCACTTGTCAATTTAGTTGCAACTAGAAGAAAAATCCCAATGAATCTTTATGATATCTGAAAGTTATCTGCAACAGTCATTAAAATGAAATGAAATGAAATTTATTTAAAATTTATTTATTTGATTACAACAGACTTCACAAGAAAACAGTACATAAGAGGATAGAATCAAATTACACAATCTTAGTAAAGGTGCATTGGTACCCAAACTATGAGAACCTGAGAGATGGTATACCAATACCTTCCGCCCAAAGTAACATTTTTCGATCTTTATGTTTAAAAATAGACAATATTAGCAAATTAATATGGAATACAATAAAAGCAATTAAAATAAGGTTTATTAATTAAAATATATATCAAACTACCACGCAGTGTAGCCCTAGTACAATAAAGCTAAACTGCCTGGTGCATGGGAATAATAAGGGCACAAAGGCATTGTTCTTTACTTACATTTCTGATAACATGATCAGCATTGGGCTTATGAAGATGCTGTAGCATATAAGGCCATGTTACAAAAGATCTAAAAATTAGTAAATTAGTAATTAGAGGATTTTTCGTATGTTACAGTTTACTCAGACACTATTATTTATATCTGTATATATTTTATATTATTTAGTATTTATATATATTATGTTTTGTGTAAGTACGAGTATGTATTACAGAATTATAAAATTTTATATGTACTGTACATCACAACCTCCTTTTCAAATTGCCAGTTTTCCTATACACCCTAAGGTTGCCTGGAAGAAATCGCTCTATGCGATAAGGTCGCCGTTGTACTTTCAATTAAGTTTATTATCTATATTTAAGTTACTCTTTATGGTTGTACAATAAAGTTATTCTATTGTATTATCCCTTCATAAACGAAATTTTGTAGGTAGATGTGATCCACTATATATTTTGAACACTCATTGTGGTTACAACTTTTCGTGATGTAACAATTTATTATTATTTAAAACACTTGACTTTTTTTCAAAGTGGTCTAAACAAACAATATTGAAATTAACAATTAGTTTTCTTTTAGATTACGACATTAGCTACGGAACCCTGCATATGTGTCACAACATAGTCTTGGTCACTTATTTTTCTTTCGTATGGATCTTATCTTATCTTATAAATGGGGTCCGATTCTCGGATGCACTTCGAGCCATTAGGTCCTTTTGTGCTTGCCCCTTTCTTTATTCATTCGCACCAGGTTTTCCGAAGAAGGACTGCATTACCTTCAGAATATCACCTGATGCGAAATACCTATATTCCTCCAGTTCCGGGTATGCAGTTCCTAAGAGGTCCAGTCGCTTACTTGCCATTGAGTCGCAGTTACACATGATGTGCTTCATGGACTCCTCCTCTTCCTTGCAGGTCCTACATATGGGGCTTTCAACAAGTTTTAGTTTGTAGAGATGACCCCTATTCTCATAGTGTCCGGTCAGAGCTCCCACCAAAATTCTTGCCTGCATTCTACTGTATTTACAGATCCTCTTGTTCCATTTGGCGCCGTCAGCACCAATGGTCGCCTTGGAATGCGTGAGCCCACTCAACTGGTTCCATTCGGCCTTGTGTCGATTGTGAACGTAATCATTTATCGCCGTGCTTACCATCCCCTGAGATAGTCCTACAAAGGGCTCTGGTCCTATTAGCGGTTTACTAGAACCTTCTCTTGCCAGCTCATCAGCAATCTCGTTTCCATCGACTCCAACATGGCCCGGCACCCAGACTAGCTTCAGGTCATTTTGTTTGCCCAACTCATTCAGAGCGTTGATGCAATCTAAAACCAGTCCAGAGCCAATCCTGCAGGCACCGACAGCTGCGAGGGCTGATTGGCTGTCTGTTATAATATAAATAGTTTGATTCTTACAACCTTTCTCAATATTCAATTTGGCACAAACAGTTATAGCATATGTTTCTGCTTGAAAGACTGTACTCAGTTGTCCCATACTCTGCCACTGCTTCCAGTCCTTAGTAAAGATGCCTGCTCCTGTTCCATGCTTGGTTTTCGAACCATCTGTGTAACAGGCCAGGTAGTCCTTTTGCGAGGGTTTGAACTCCCCCTTCCATTCCTCTCTAGTTGGGACATAAATCTCATAGTTCCTTTTGTAGCTGTACACCGGGAGTATTTTGTCACTCCCCATATTCAGCATCCTGTCAAGCTCCTTTGTTGTCTCCATTTGCGTGTGCCTTGTCCTTGGTGCTAGCCAACTCCAAAGACCAGCTGTTGACAGCCTGTACAGTGCTTTACAGGCCTCACCTTCTATGTACAAATGCAGCGGCGGCAATCCTAGGATCGTTTCCATAGCTGCTGTTGGTGTTGTAGTGAATGCTCCAGTAATCGCACAGCACGCCATTCTCTGCAGCTTCTTCAGAGCATCTCTACATGTCACCTGTCTAACTTTGGGCCACCATACTAGTGCTCCATAGCTCAGCATGGGCCTAACCATCATCTCATAGAGCCAACGCACTATCTGCGGTTTCAAGCCCCATGTCTTTCCATAAGCATTTCGACACATGCCGAATACTCTTACTGCCTTTGTTAATATATTATTAACATGTGTATTCCAAGTCAGCTCCTTATCTAGTGTTACGCCCAGATATTTCACTTCTTTGGACAGTTTGAGCTCCGTTCCACACATCTTGAGATTTTCTAGTCCCTTCAGAATTCGGAGCCTAGTGAAAGCGATAACTGTTGTCTTGCTAGGATTTATGGTCAGGTGATTTAGCATACACCATTCTTGTACTTTTTTAAGAACCCTATTCATTATCCCTCTCACCGTGTCAGGAACCTTCCCATTAATCAAAATGACAATATCATCCGCATAGCCTACTGCTGTGACCGGGCCTTTGTTTAGCGTTACTAATAAGGAGTTAACAACCAGACTCCAAAGTGTTGGTGAGAGAACTCCTCCTTGTGGACATCCCTTTGTCGTCAGAGCTTTTATTTTCTCCCCCATATGTTCAGATGTAATTATCCTACTCTTAAGCATACTCTCTATCCATCTGCATAGCGTGCTCGGAATACCGTGTTCTGCAGCCGCCTTGCTGATGGACTCAAACGTGGTCCGATCAAAGGCCCCCTCAATATCGAGGAAGGCCCCCTCAATATCGAGGAAGGCACCCAGACACACTTCCTTGTGTTCCAGTGCCTTCTCAGCCTGCGTCACCACATAATGCAGCGCTGTCTCTGTTGATCTGCCAGGCTGATACGCACATTGCATCTTGTGTAACGGATGCTTCTTTAACGGACCGTCTTTTATGTACCTGTCCACCATCTTCTCCAGGGTTTTCAGTAGAAAAGACTGAAGACTTATTGGTCTAAACGCCTTTGCTTCGTCATAAGTAGCTCTTCCCGGTTTAGGAATGAACGTTACCTTTACTAGCCTCCATGATATGGGTATATATCCAAATGCAATGCAGGCTCTAAACAGCCGGCACAAGTGCGGGATAAGTATAGTAATCCCCTGCTGTAAGAGTACGGGGTAGATACCATCAGGCCCCGGTGTCTTGTACGGTTTCAAGGACGCCACAGCCCATCTCAGTTTCTCCTCGTCTACTCCTTTCTTTGCCACTTCCCAGTCTCTTTTGAAGGTCCTCACCTCCCATGATTCTGGAACGTATGGATAAGTGTACAGTTGTTTCTCTTAACTCTCAGCTTGTTCATTTATTCTAGCTGTCAGATACATTCTCATTTTGTTTTATTACGTAGTTACATAGAAGCAATGATGAAACACAATTCAATGCAATTTTAAAATGTATATCATAACATATTACAATAAGGATAATTCATTTAATCAACAGGCATTGTCTTTCATACAATTGTGACACTGTTCGTACACTAAAATCATTTGATGACCTTCATTAGTTGAATGTAAAAAAGTATATATAGAAAAAGTTATTACAAATAAAACCGCCCAAGTGCGAGTCGAACTCGCGCACGAAGGGTTCCGTACCATTATCTATAAAAACGGCAAAAAAACACATCTGTTGAATGGGAGCCCCCTTAAATATTTATTTTCTTCTGTTTTTTTAATACTTGTTGTTATAGCGGCAACAGAAATACATCATCTGTGAATTTCAACTATCTAACTATCACAGTTCATGAGATACAGCCTGGTGACATACGGACGGACAAACAGCGGAGTCTCAGTAATAGGGTCCCGTTTTTACCCTTTGGGTACAGAACCCTAATAAACAAAAAAATATGCAATAAAATTATTAATACTTTTTATTTATCAGTCACACTACGTTAATTTTTATTCTAATTAACATACATTATTTAGGTGATATAGAATTCAATGTTAGGTTGAACATTAGCCCAATCAATCAATTTTTATATGAGATATTACATACTAGCTGTGACCCGCAGTTTCTCCCGCTGTCATCTAAAAACCGTACAATTTTTCGCGATAAAAATTAGCCTGTGTTATTCCATGGTGTAAGTTACTTCCATATCTAATTTCAATTAAAACCTTTGACCGTTTCTGGGTGAAAGATTAACAAACATTACACACAAACTTTGGTATTTATAGGTAGTATTAGTGAGATGAGACTAACCAGATCCCGTGGTTTCAAACGCGATTGAGACACCTTAATACATTATATTATCTAAACTCCACAAGGAAGTGATTTATATTTGTATATATTACCAGAGAACCAGGGGCTTTACTCTGTATGTTGTGTGTTATGCGGTGAGGTCAGGAGCCTTTTATACACATAGACATGTATTTTACACATTTAATTAAAAACAACAAACAAAAAAGGCTGAACCGATTTTGATGAAACATAGGTAAGAACACTCCCGACTTATTCACCATTAAAACAAAAAAATCAAAATCGGTTTATCCGTTCGGGAGCTACGTTGCCACAGACAAACACAGACACGTTAAACTTATAACACCCCGTCGTTTTTGCGTCGGGGGTTAATAAAAGAAGTCTTAGATAGGTAGGTACTTATAAAGTACAAGTCCAAGACGTGCAGATCGCTGCCGCAGGCGGCAGTGCGGCAAGTAACGACTGCATTTCCACTTGCACTCCGTTTCTATTCAGATATACATAGATAAACTTTTTATTGTTTACACCTTAACTAAAAAACAAATTACATAGTGAAAAGGGCTTAAATGCTAGTGAAACAACAGGCGGCCTTATCGCTAATAGCGATCTCTTCCAGGCAAGCTTGGGATGGAAAAATACGCTTAATACGTAATGAAGAGATGGACTGTAGACCGCACATCCGTTGACAGTTGGTCTCACTCGTTTCCGTACCTTCACGCGAGACAGAACACGATACGTATAAGCGTGCTGTGGCCAGTCGCAGGCTACAGTATCGCTCTGCTCGGAATGATTTTCATAGAAATTCATAGGGACTAGTAGTGTCGCTTGAGGCCTGCGGCTGCAGTTTGCGACTTGTAGTCCATCGTGGACTTATACTCTTTTTACACCGGATCCAAATAACTATTTAGTCTAATTTTTGAAGCGATCTTATCACGACAAGTAGTAGATTCTTGTTAATCGAGCAAATGTGGTTTGGAATCACATTACAAGAATCTGATATCAGTAGGCACTGAGTTCAGAAAATGACTCACAATGTCTATAGACATGGCAGAACCACACATACTTTTGAGAGATATAATAATTATATCAGTAATAAGAGTTCTTTCTAGATTTTTGTTAAGGTGGAGATCAACGCGCGCAGCTATCTCTTTCGCGCATCACAAACTTTTTAACCGATTACGGCGTAGCAAAAGGGAGGGTTATTTAAACATATAAAATCTGGTTAGGGATATTAGAAAAATTAGAGCGCATTCTTAAGAATCTACATCTAATGTGGTTAGTTAACAATGCGGCTGTATTTTTTTATGTTTGAAAAAATATTTTTTTGTTTGAAAGGATACTTTCAGATTAGTCTCATAGAAATTTCATCAAAATCGGTTCAGTAGTTTGGTTTTTAAAAACAGAATTGTGCATGTTGAAGTCGGTTGTTTCAGTACTTACAGACTTCAAAACAGGGGGGCTAACAATTCGGCTGTATACTTTGTGTGATACTGCATATAACTCCGTGAATTACAAACCAATTTGGATAATTATTTATCGGCTTACTCTGCTAACGGGTAGGACAGTAATCAATTTGTACAAATGTAGGTTTGGACTAGATCTACTCAAAACAGATGGGCGAATGGGACAAGAGCTGAATAATTTATCTGCTCCTAGGGTGTCCCAGTCGTCGAAAGTGTTGGTTAATATCTGGTTCTAAATAATAATAGAATTTGTTCTATAATATCGAAGAGTTACGACGTCAAGAGGATATTGTGGTCAATACTGAAGTCACCACTAAACTAATTAAAATTGTTACAATCACTTAATTTAAAAGAGGAACTGACTGCCTATAGAGGGTTTTGTTTTTTGAGTGTATGTATGTTTGCATGTATCTATGTGGGTATGTATGTATGTATATTTCTATATACAAAAAAAAAGTATATATATATTCTATCAGCCATCTAGTTCCATAGTACAAGCTTTGCTTAGTTTGGGCTAGATGGCGCTGTGTGAAATGTCCACAAATATTTATTTATTTTATTTATTTATTTTATTTATTTATTTTATTTATTTATTTTATTTATTTATTTTATTTATTTATATGATCGCCTACAGCCTAAACGGTTTGATCGATTTTGATGTGCGAGGTGTCGTTATATTAGTCTCTAAAAACACTACCTGAGTGTCATAGGCTATACTTTTTTGTAATAACAGTAATATACCTCTATCAAAAATAAAAATAAATGCGTTTTTTCGTAACCTCCTACGAACTTTTTTGTAATAAACAAGTGATTTTACTAAAATTTATATAGTCTTTTACACCGATTTTACGCAACGCATTCTTAATTTTATTAGTTCTTCTCACAAAAAACGTACACTCACCGCATCAAGCGTAAAGAAATCGTAAGTAAGACTGCAAAAACCTCATTTCTGCAGTCGGGTATTTTGTTTTTCTTTAGATACTTGTTTGTGTTTTGTTACTTTATTTAGACTTGAGGATTACGCTCGGATATCTTCCTTTAGTTTTTAACCCCCGACGCAAAAACGACGGGGTGTTATAAGTTTGACGTGTATGTGAGTGTCTGTATGTGAAATCTTAGCTCCCGAACGGATGAACCGATTTCGGTTTTGTTGTTTTTTTTTGTTTGAAAGGTGAATTAGTCGGGAGTGTTATTAGCTATGTTTCATCAAAATCGGTTCTGCCGTTTTTTTTGTCGGGGGTTTTTGAGTTTTCTAAACTTATTACAATAAATAAGTGTAATATGAATAAATTGTTATTGTAGTTTTGGTTCAACTATTTCCTACGCGTAGGAAGTCGCTTGTAAGAGCCAGTATTTATTACATAAAGTACCTAGATGAAACCGGTTTCGCTCGTTATAGTCTAGTAAAAATAAATCCGTTTATATGGAGCACATCACAGTATTTGCAATTGGGGGGATTCTTTGAAATTATGATAGGGAAATAGCTAAAAATCATTGATCAACAATAATCCCGGATTTATAGACTAGCCGCGTTCCGCGGTTTCACTCGCGTAGTTATGAAAAAACGGTGATGATTATGATGATGATAAGTAGCTTATGTCCGTCTCCAGGTCCAAAGCGATCTCTATACTAATTTTCATAACGATCGGTTCAGCCGTTTGAGCGTGTAAAGGTAACAAAATTAGCTTTTATAATATCATTATGAAATTGTGTCAAATGTGTTTCAAAACACCAGTACATTCATTTAAATAACAATATACTTAGTTGTCTTTTATTTTGTCACAAATATTATTTTTACTAGACTATTAGCCGTTAATCAGGACACAAGGTCTAGACTTCTTACCTCGACTTATAGGCTTTCACATAAACTGGTTCGTTTATTATTTATGTAATACCTAATTAGGATTAATAGTATTTCTCGCGATATCTTTTTAACCGACTTCCAAAGAGGAGGAGTTTCTCAATTCGTCGGAATCTTTTTTAAATATTTTTTATGTTCCCCGATTACACGAAAACACCTCGATCGATTTGAAAAATCTTTTTTGTTTCCTAGGGTATTGTTCCCAGGTAGTTCCATAGAAATTTTATCGAAATCGGTTCAGTATTTTTTTTAGATCATCTTGTTTTAAACCGACTTAAAAAAATGTGGAGGTTCTCAATTCGACTGTATTTTTTTGATGATTATTTTTTTATTTGAAAGCTGGTGTTTCCCGTTTCAATTTGGTCCAGTTCTGACAATGGCATCCATGAGAAGTTTGTTGCTTCAGTTTTTTAAACTATAATTATTAGATTATAATATTTGGGTTAAATAAAAATAAATAAATAAATAAGGTATCTTATTTTCGAAATTATAAGCTCGCATTGGTCGCATGCTATTTAATTTTTAAGGCCGATAGGAAGACACACTTTGGCAATGCTATTAGCGATTGCTATCCATAATTCCATAATTACTTTGATTTACATATTAATATGTCAACATAAACCTGCATGAAGATAAGATCTAGATATGATGAAGATAGGTAAAGGTTATTTTATCAACATTAGTCTTATGTAATCTAAATGAGGTAGTATGTAGGGGTTACCGATACAACGGTTTGTTCGCCGCTTGCATCCTTTCTGATTTTGTCTATTATATCTAGCCATCCATACAAGTTAGAGATCTTTGCCCCCCTTTTGAAAGTGCCGATACGCGCGCGATATAGTCGACATTCGATCGAATCGGTGGAAATTCTCGTGATATCGTATCCAAAATTGTATACTTTTACATTTGTCGTATTTGTAGGGCATATAGCACGTAGAACTGGCGGCCGATGGGACCGAAAAGTTCTCGAATGGAGACCACGAACCGGCAAGCGCAGCGTAGGAAGACCAGCCACAAGGTGGACAGTTCACCTCATACAAGTGGCGGATCCACTTCCAACCGGTCTTATTGGAAATCCATGGGGACGCCTATGTCCAGCAGTGGACTTCTTATGGCTGAGATGATGATGATGTCATTTGTCGCACAAATACCTCGGCAAGTTATAAAGAAAGTCAAAGTCAAGTCAAACAAGTGATTTTACTAGAATTACTCTAAAGAATACGCATTTATAATCTTTTACAGCGGTTTTACGCATACACTCTCACAAAAAACGTACATTCAACACCGTATCAAGCGTAACGAAATCGTAAGTTAGACTGCAAAATTGCTTTTCTGCAGTCGGGTATATTGTTTTCATTTTAATATACATACATACTTGTTTAAGTCGGTTAAAACATACCAATGTAAGGTTCCTTCCCTAACTAAACTTCCCACGAATGCATTTTCTTAACGCTCAACCACATTTATTGCCATCTAAATTGGTCTACAAAGGGCCCAACACGTCTGACCTCTATGATTCACATTTTATCGATCGCTCGTTGAAATCATTGATGCTGTTAATTGTAGAGGCGCAAGGTTCAATGCCTCCGAGGTTCGAACCTCTAGACATGTCAATGGATCACTGTTCTGACGTAACAACGCACGCATTCTTTTGTATGAATCGTTAATTAGTCTGGCAGATAGACTACGTACGTAAGTTTACGTTACTGTCATGAGTTATTTTGTAATGCACTTAGCGAGGTAAATATGACCTATAAACGCTTTGACTTATGTATGTCTCATTTTTGTTGACATAGAAGAAATCCAGGCTAGTTTTATGTAGGATTATTTTATTATATTCAATTAACGGCTGATGTTTCATGACCTCTGTCCTCTATCATGACAGAGAAAACTAAATTCCTATATTATGTTTTTTTTTGTTATCGCGACGACATTTGCCAGTAAATTACGCATTTTTCATACAACAGGAGAGAACTGTTTTGTACCTTTAAACATAGAAGTAAAGTTAAATGACTAGGTATAATAAACTTCTAAATTGTGGAATTTGCTACCAGAGTGGGTATTCCCATGTTGGTATAACCTTCATGTCTTCAAATCACGAGTGAATAATATTCTTCTGGGCAAGAGTGCTCCATCGTGGACCGTAGTGTCGCTCAACATCAGGTTGACGATCAAACCTATAATATACTCGTATCATCATCATATTTCACAGTTTTCGTTACTCCATTGATTGATTGAGCTTTGCTGTTGAGGTCTCGGACTTCTCGCCCGAGACTTCTAACGAATAGCGCGGGTCCGCGCCCGTTCCACCAGTTGAGGTTTTTCATGGTCTGGATGAAAAAAAATAGCCTTGCTCTCGTTTTGCCATGTTCCTCGCTCCCAGTTCCAATCGATTCCGTGGTCGTCCTGCGATAGTGCCACTTTGTCGACTTATCTTGCATCTGCTAGGCACCTTGCCTCGGCAATCACTGTCGAGCTCCTAATGGGTCGTTAAAGTCCATCTCAACCTTACGCCACCTGTCATCATCGCACCTTGTATATATAATACCATACCAATATTTGGCGTTATCAAAAACCAGCTTGTATTTATAGTCTCTGTTATTGTCATTCTTGCGATCTTCAAATCAAGGTGGATTTCTGTATAAACCATACAATGACACCTGGTTTTTATTTAAGAAGGCCAATGATTGTATATAAAAGGCAAAAACGACTCGAGATATAAGGAAGCTTGTATAGATATTGAACCGTGCGGTCAAACAAATTGTTCTACAATAAAGTCAAGTTCTTACTTGGAACTTAAAAGGACAAGGGCATAAAATGTCTCTTACGTTTTTGGGCACGAATTTTGATTGACGAAAAAATTAGCTTATATCACTTTATATGCTCTTGAAATACGATACGGTAATGAGTATTCCTTCGTATGTTAGAGAGTTCCTTCGTATGTTTCTTGCTTGCATTTTCTATTATCATCTTCGTATCGCTACCGTTATCCCAGCTAATGAGTATGCGCGAGAAGATGGCTGAATTTCCTGTATATTTCATTTTTAGGGTACCGTACCTCAAAAACGAAAAACGGAACCCTTATGGGATCCACTTTATTGTTCGTCTGTCCGTCTGTCAAGACATTCTATCTCGGGAACGCGTGGAAGTATCGAGTTGAAATTTAAACCACACAAATAAAAGCAGATCTGTAGTTTCTTGCAGCTGTAAAAAAACATACTTCTCGATTATAGTAAAAAAATAACAGCTGTAAATGTCGCAAAAAACCGCATATTCGACACTCACAATAGAATCAAAACCTATACTTCCCGTTGACTTAGATCTATGAAATTTGGCAAGATGCTTTGTGTAATAGTGCACACAAAGGAAACATTCCGAAAACTGTACAGTGTACATTTTTAATTTAATCACAAAAAAAAAAATGCAAGTAATAAGAGTCAAAATTTTAAAGTTAGTAACCGTATCATGTGGGGTATATGAAAGAGCTTCATTATCACAAGCTAAAACTGGTTTTTAATTATTTTTACGATGTACATATAATTTTCGGATTATGACCAAAAATGTAAAAAAAAAAAAAAACCTTTTATCAATGGCTATCTTCGCCCGGTAGTTCTTTTATCTAGTTTGTACGGAACCCTCGGTGGGCGAGTCTAACTCGCACTTGTCCGGTTTTGATTATTTATAGGTACATATCTGAGAATAGAAACGCATAGAATGTACCAGCTGCTTCTGCTGCTAGCTTTTGACATTTTGCTGGTGCCACGTATACCTCACAAGCCACTGAGTGAGGTGCGGCGCTCTCGCCGCAGTTGAATGTAACCAAGTAGCAATGAAAGGTGTCTGCTCTAGTATGTAAGTACATAAAGTACATACAGCTCAATGACTTGTTCAAGGTGTCTTGTATTGTGTTATCCACAGGCATAGTATTCCCCGGTCTAGACGAGACGGTCCCGAGCGACTACGAGCTAGTGGCCCTGACTCCCACCGGCCTGCCAGCTGACCTGAACCATGGCTCGATGCGGTCGCCGGAGTGCTTCCTGTGCATACGGCGCGGGAAGGATCGCCCGCCGCTCGTCGATATCGGTAATGTTGATAACAGTTCCGATACAATAAAATACAAACATACTATATTGACACCATAGTACTCGTATAATAAAAATGTGTACATGATTAGGGCGTAAGAAAGATACACAAGGCGGCCTTATCGCTAATAGCGATCTCTTCCAGACAACCTTTAGAAGATAAAAGAGGAATATTTATGTAAACGCTGACGGTGGTGAGATCCCCATGTACTTTGAAATATAAAAAAAAATACACCGCCAAGATCCTATCGGGACACGCAAATGGTCCCGTAGCCAATGCTATAATCAATAATAATAATAGACACAACCTATTTGAATGTACGCTAAATAAGTACTTCTACTTATGTATGACAGATATAGATGTAGATCTACGATTGACCACCCCCTCGCCTGATGTTAAGCGACGGTGTGGCCGATGATGGAGTTGGTTCTAAAGCTTCCAGCTGATACTTGGTTGATCCATCAAAAAGGTGACAGCAGTACTCCATACACGATCGGACCTGTGCCTGATACAGATGATGCAGTTGTCACGATTTATTTTTAGTTTGGGGAAATAGTTTGTCAAATACTGTATGAAAACTAAATTGTAGTCACTTTGTACTATAAAATAACAGTTGCATAGAAAATATGTTATCATTTAGCTTTTGCATATTGATAACGCAGGCAATGCAACTGTCAGAGATAAAGGTGGAAATCTACAGAAGCTGTGTGTTGAAATTAATATTGTCCTGTCCAAATATCGTCAGTTCATTTGTCGCTTGTATGTGTACACTTGCTTGCCACGTATATGTAAAGAAAGTAAAACCTATTCTAAAGAATGTTCATTTTAATAAATTATAGTTCTCACAAGAACGTACACTCAACAGCATATCAAGCGTGTAACGCAAGTGAGTTACAGTACGAAAATAGCCCATGTGCGGTCGGGTATTTTGTTTTTCTTTTAATATATAGACTTGTTTCTTAGACGGACTAAACGAGATGTGTGGTTGTGTGATACCAAGTTGTTAACTGTAATGTGTAGTGCGGGGGCTAGGAATGACGGTAGGAGTAAATTGACCTACTTCATACAGCTCAGATCTGATTTCATCGACTAGATAAGAATATTTCTCTAGCGTAACCCATTTGGAGTTATCTTTATACATTTCAAGCACACATCCAAAGGTCGCCCCTCCCCGTTCTATCGCTTACCATACCAATAGTACGAGTATGACTATATCAGATGTAGTTAAAACTAATCACGACTATAGGTAAAGCGGTATTTATATTTTGACGTAGTATAATCATTTCCTACGTCAAAGTATACGTACTAACTATATTTAGAGGAAACGTAAAAATAGAAATCTCACACCTTATTTTGTTTAGGTACTTTACATAAATGGACATGTAGGAAAAATACCTTTACAGTGTTTTCATATCGTTCTAACGTGTCGCTATATATTTTATTGTAGTTATATATTGACTGGCATTGTGGCTCAGTTGGTAGTATGTCTACCTGCTAAGCTGTAGGTCGTGGTGTCGATCCCCACCCAGGGCAAACATTTGTGTGATGAACATGGATGTTTGTTCTGTGTCTGGGTGTTTCTATGTATCATATGTATATATTTACAAAAAAAAGTATATATGTATTCTATCGGCCATCTATTTCCATAGTACAAGCTTTGCTTAGTTTGGGCTAGATGGTGTTGTGTGAAATGTCTCCAAATATTTATTTATATTTTACCTGAGTGCTCTGGAAAGGGGATAACGTAAATATGTTTGTATGTCTATATCGTCTCTTTCAGATCACGCTACCAACTATTTCTCAATGAAGTGTCCAAAATCTGTACATGTACACAACGATTTCACTCCACATTCTCGATGTGAGAATTTTGGAAAGGAGTAAAACTCTATTTTCTGTTTCCTGAGAACTACAATCTTGGATTTTTACAAGGATAGAACGAATAGATATCTTCTTGATCGACGTGCTTATCATCAGGCGATTAGTGGTAGATCTATTTCGTTTAAAAAATACATATTCACATACACCTGAAACGCATTACCCTCTCTCCTGCGGATTCGGGTAAAAAAACGTATCTTTAACCGAATATGTTTGTCAATTCAAATCTAAATCTCTTACTTAATCATATTTTAATATCTCTACAACTTTTAGGCATAGTTGTTCATATAATTTAACCACTCCCCAAAATGGCATCACCTCAATACATTATGCATTGGCGGAAATCAAAATACGATAACACTCGACGCAACAACGCAAAGAATACCTTTTTTGAAATGCAATTTTTTATTGAATGGTGTCTAACGCGTGCGCCTTACATAGTAGTAGCGTACGCATATATTATAAAAATAGACTCGGCTTCATAACTTTTAAAGATTAAGTTGGTAAAAAAAACATCATAATTGAATGGGTGAAGGCGTGAACACACCAAATTTGACATAGTGAGACTAAACAACTACAGAGATACTGTATGCAGTGTCAAGGCCGTAGGCAGGGGGGGGGTTCAACCCCCCCTGAAATATCCCGGCCATTATCAAAAATCCTTCCGCCCGCGCACCCCCCTCTCCCTCCTATGAGAGCTAAACCCGAAATGAATTCCTGGCTACGGCCTTGTGCAGTGTAGACATCTAGGGCCTTACCGAAAAACGTTACTTAACTTTAACCAACGTCTTAAGTTCTCTATCTGCTTTCCACAAGTGTCATTACATGTCAGCCAGAAGTTGACAAAATATGTTAAGTATTGCTTAAAGTAACGTTTTTCGGTAAGGCAACTATATTTTACTAGCATAGCTCTGGCAGATGTTGTTTTGCCTGTTAAAAAACAAAAATCTTGAGTTTAAGAATAATCTCCTTCTTTTGATGTCGATTAAAAACGGAGTTTTTCGTGATTTTTTAAATTTACCGGGCTTAACTTTCCGAATAAGTCTAAAAAATAGCGTCCAAATGAAACTCAGAAACTGTCGACGATTTGTGCCTGCTCCATTGGACGATTGTTCTTTGAACTACTAGCGAGTTGAGGTCTGCTTAGTTACAGATCCACTAGGATAGGTACTACAACATGTACCTGATTGTCTATTTCACTCTGCATAGTTATGACTCAGACGATACCAGAGATGTTAGTGACGTCTCTAACAGAATGTCAACTTTGTACTATTTAGAATTTTCTGAAACTGAAAAAGTGTGAGTAAAACCGATAGACATCATACAATTCATACATGCTACTTGTTCACATGATCAGAGCACATAAAGATCGTATGACTACGAGGGGACATAGTGCAGTATATTATGACCGAGCCTTTATTCCCCGTATCACGTCAGAGGTGGAGATAAAAACCACAACTTATAATAATTTGTAACAGATAGCAAAGATAGTGATTTGGGTCGGACTCGGTTTAGAAAAACCAGTAAGGGATCTTTTATTGGCACTTCTTATTCGAGATGGGGGCGATAGGTTTTGCACTGTCGTCTCGCTTAGGGTGTATTGTGCATTCCCCCCTACCAGCATCACCCGAGCCATCCCAACTCCTTTAAATATCGGAGCGAGACTCTAGGCTGCTGGCACAACTGCCCCAGTGGTCAGGGTGTTCGTGATGGTAATGACGAAGACGAGGAATTGGCACTTTCAAACATACATTGATACGCATTTCGTCCTATTATGCGTATCAAGAATTAAATGCGGGCAAAGGTACAAGTGCCGCTTCCAATCGGTCTTTTTGGAAATCCATGGGGGAGGCCTATGTCCAGCAGTGGACTTCTTATGGCTGAGATGATGATGATGAAAGGTACAAGTGTAGAAAAGTGAACTTTATCTGATTTAGTCTATTATTGACAGAATCTACATTTGTTAGGATAGTCAGATCAAAAATAATAATGTCACGTAGCCAATCATCATATAATAAAATTTCACATACAGTAGAACATAGAATCAGTTCGTTTTAAAAACTACATAAGTTCCCATACTGCCTTCTTCATCATAGTCGTACTTTTAGGGCGTGCGCACTTTTTATCGCCACGCACGCTCTAGTAGCGCTTTGATTCGGCTTTTTGTATCGGCACGGGTAACTTTTTGCGGCTTCCAAAATGACGCTAGCGTGTTTCTTGGTCGAGTCACAGAATATTTGATAGTACACGGATGAGTCAAACGATGTAGTCGAGTAATCCCGTTAGACGGCTGAGAGCTATTAATGCATTAGTTTGTGTAATAGATAACTATGCGAGCAGTAGACCTCGCGAGGTAGGTAGGTGGTGCAATGGTAGGTACAACAGACAAATTTACGTACCGTCAAAATGTAAAATACACTTTCTGAATGGGTCTTTCCGAATGGATATAATCTGGGTGTCTTCAAATTGCGTTTTAAAAGGTTTCTCTTTTCGTAAACCGTAATGGTCGCTTAACATCAGGAGAGTTGACATTTCAGCGCAAGTCTATTATTGAATATAAAAAAAAAACAGTTCGCAGAATGCACTTTATATAGCAAAATGTATGTAGAAGTAAAGGAACTTTAGACTTTTGTAGTACTATAAGGAATCTATAGTTTTTAGGGTTCCGTACCTCAAAAGGAAAAAACGGAACCCTTATAGGATCACTTTGTTGTCCGTCTGTCCGTCTGTCCGGGTGTCAAGACCTTTATCTCGGGAACGCGTGAAGGTATCGAGTTGAAATTAAAACCATATACGCAGATCCATAGTATCTTGCTGCAGAAAGAAAAATAAAATTTCTCAGTTTTCGTAAAAAAAGTTACAGCCGAATATTTCGTACAAAATGCACATTTCGACACTCACAGAGGAATCAAAACCTATGGGGTACTTCCCGTTGACCTAGAACTCGGAAATTTGGCAAAAAGCATTGCGTTAGAGTACACATATAGGAAAAAAACCGAAAACTGGACATTTTTAATTTACTTAATCACAAAAAATAGTGTCGTTATGCAAGGAATGAGGGTCGAAATTTTAAAGTGAAATAACCGTATCATGTGGGGTATCATATGAAAGAGGCTAGTTAGCATTAATTAAAACAGGTTTTTAAATATTTTTACGATGTATATTTTTCGGTATAAAAAGGAAAAAAAAAAAATGGTTTCCCCCTTTTATCTACTAGTTTGTACCGAGGGCGGTGGGCGAGTCTGACTCGCACTTGTCCGGTTTTATTATGTAAGTATGTCGGTTTGTCCGTTCCAATTTCTTAAAACCTTAGGAGGTTTTTATATTTTTTATTATAAAATGTATTTATTATATTAGGAGACTTTTCTATTTATGACTGGAAATAGACGGTAGTTTTAGACATTAGGACCTTGTGACTTATTAATGAAAATATAAATTAAAGCCTTAATTTTAAATTATTTGGAACATTTTGCGAATTTGTACTTCTTAGTTATAAAGTTAAACCTGTAAACCATTCAGGACGTTGTAGCTCAAACAAAAGTTATTGAACTTTTTGCACTTTGACTTGTAATGTTAGTAGTTAATACATAAGAGGTAGGTTTTGTTATATTTGGAACCCTGTCTTAAGGTTGAAATTAAAGCGCGCAGCTATCTCTCTCGCGCATCACAACATTTTTAAACATATAAAATCATTGATTAGGGATATTAGAAAAGTTAGAGGCGAATTTGTTTATTTAGATAGGAGAAACATTTAAAAAAGTTTTAATCAGATATCATTGATACTTGCGACGGAATTAGACAAAAACATATATTTTCTAAACATCGTGACAACATCGTAACATCGTGAGGAAACCTATATGTCTGAGAGTTCTCACTGATCTTGAAGATGTGTGAAGTCTGCCAACCCGCACTTGGCCAGCGTGGCAGACTATGGCCTAACCCTTCTCATAATGAGAAGATGGCCGGTTCCCAGCAGTGGGACAGTTTGTACAAAAAGGGCTGTTAAAAAAAAAACTAATTAATCAGCCAATTTGAAAAAAATCGAAGAAAAACTTGTTTTTAAATATTTCTCCTATCTTTTAACCAAATTCGCCTCTCACTTTTCTAATATCCCTCTATTCAATGATTTTATAAATGTTTAAAAAGGTTGTGATGCGCGAGAGAGATAGCTGCGTGAACGAATCCTTAAGCGTTTCACTGTCTCAGCACACTTCAGCCAGTTACATTTCTCTAGTTTGATCATTTCTATAGGTTTTCTCGTCATACTATATTATGTATGATTGCTAATGCCTCTACGTTTCAAGGCGATGTTATAACATGGATAAATTATAAATATTTAAACCTCGTTACTTATTCGTAGTATCTAAAATAAACCGTATGGCTCAGGACGTAAGATTGATTATGTTTGTGTGTCAGCCAGATGGCAGCTATTATTAGGCCCTTATTATGTTATTCATTATCTAGGTAATAGACACCTGCATTATAGTTTACTGTTAGAAATTCTCTTGTAATGAGAGGCAAACCATCTTAAATAGATTAAGGTATTCCTTCGTCGTTTTGCAAGACATTTGACCCATGTTATGTGAGATTGTAACACTGGATTTCTTTTTCGTTTGGATTACTAGCTCCGTTTCACAGTTCTACCAACGCCATGCCATGCATAAACCATCTTATTATATTTGATCAACCGAGTTTACCAGAAGTTAAATCTCGATCTTCATAGTTGTCTTTATAAAAAAAAATTATAGTTTAAAAAACCCGGACAAGTGCGAGTCAGACTCGCCCACCGAGGGTTCCGTACAAACTAATAGATAAAAGGGGGAAATCATATATTTTTTTTATATTTTCCTTCATAAACCGAAAAATATACATCGTAAAAATATTTAAAAACCTGTTTCAGCTTATGCCACTGAAGCTCTTTCATATGATACCCCACATGATACGGTTAATTCACTTTAAAATTTGGACCTTCATTCCTTGCATAAAGACACTATTTTTTGTGATTAAATTAAAAATGTCCAGTTTTCGGATTTTTTCTTATATGTGTACTCTAACACAATGCTTCTTGCCAAATTTCATTGTTCTAGGTCAACGGGAAGTACCCCATAGGTTTTGATTCCCTTGTGAGTGTCGAAATGTGCGTTTTTTACGATATATTCGGCTGTAACTTTTTTTACGAAAACTTAGAAACTTTATTTTTCTTTCTGCAGCAAGATACTATGGATCTGCGTATATAGTTTTAATTTCAACTCGATACCTTCACGCGTTCCCGATATAAAGGTCTTGACACCCGACGGACGGACAGATAGACAGACGGACAACAAAGTGATCCTATAAGGGTTTCGTTTTTTTCCTATTGAGGTACGGAACCCTAAAAATAAAGAAAAAAGTTTCGACATGGTGCTATTGAAATGTCAAACCATATCCCCATGAAAAATAAGAAGAAAAAAAGTTTCGACATGGTATAGAAATGTCGTGAAATGAAATGAAATATAGCTATAGAAATTTTATGTCAAAATATGAAGTGATTTTTTAATAATTTAACAGCACGGAAAAACGATTTTCTTTGGGGATGAAAAGTAGTGTTTTCATCCCAGTGAACAGGCAACTTCAAGCATACTTTCCAAGTATAAGAAATGGAAATAATTATTTTTTCTCATTATTTACAGGAGTCATGTACGACGGTAGAGAACGACTCATGGCCGACGCAGAGATGGTCCTACAGTCGTTCGGAGGTCGTCTCGCAAACGTCAATAATTCCACCGCAAAAACGTACATAACCTACAGACGCGCACATTCAACCGCTCCCTGTAACGCATTGGTGGTTGTCGATGTGTGCGTGATCGTCGCGAGTAAAGGGGAGGTGCCGCCGCATGCTTTCTGTATGATCGCTAAGAATTTGAATAAAGGTTGGTGTTTTTGTACGATAGATGGCGCTTTCATCAACAATAGTAATATTAGATTTTTTAAACATTTTCATTGATAATGCGTAATAGGTTTTGGTTAGGTGTTTCTGTGTTTTATAGAATTGAAAATTATTTTACGCTTGTCACACACTTTATGTTTCTTTGCACATCCATTTTAATGAAATACTACTTTGCTTAACCGTGATAAAATACCTAAATTGCTATTCTTGGGATTACTTTTATAGATCCCGAAAAAAATAAAAATCCAATGCGCATAAATCAATTTTCGTTTTCGCTTGGCGGGTTTAAATAATTGTAAAATCAATTGCCTTCCCCCGCCCCACTGCACTTCCCCCATCTCACTGCACTTGCCCGATCCCTCTGCGTATAAAATTCCAATACTTTGGAGTGCATTTTATTAGTTACGGGAATATAGTCGTAAGTAATCTGTTATTACATGTTAATATATGTTTTTTATTTCTTTTACATAACAGGTCTAATGGGCAGTGATGTATTTCTCTGTTACAAAAAGTCAATGAACCGTCCGCCGCTGATTGCGTACAAACCGGAAGTATTGTTCAGGTATGATATATTATAATAAATTACAGTTTAAAAAACTAAAAAACACGCTACAAATTATTGTGGTCAACGTTCATTACAAGACTTTTCTAAGAAATCTAAACACAGCTATGATACGATGTTCCATCATGAAGTTCTAGTTTATATCTTCCGGCTCCATCATCAGATCAGTTCGACAGTACCATATTATTGTATTGTCATCAGAACTACATACAGCTGCCAATTTTCATGACGCTACGATCCTTGGAAGATGGTTAAATTATTTACCTTAGATTTCATTACATAGTTAGTTACATGCAGGTCGACCTAATAAAAGCGTGTTAAAAAGGGATTGAGTCAAAGTGATAATAAATATAAAAAATAATAAGACTAATAAAAATATATTGTTGTAACGTATGTAATTAATATCTGATATAATAATAAGTATATTTTAATACCATTTGACATCTGGTTTTCAAATATGTGAATCTATTTCAATGATATTTTACAAGCTTTTACTTTACAAGGATCAGCCGTTGTAAAGGCGACAAAAGTAGGACTGTTACAGTATATATTTATTGAGAAAGTGCTCTGCAAATGTATGAGAAAGATGTACGCTTTTTGGGGGCCGTAGTAAACAAGGAATCCTTATGGCTTCGCCATGTCTGTTTATCTGTCCCCGGCTTTACTCAAAGACTACCTATTAGTACTAGAGAGCTGTAATTTGATATAAGTATACATTAATACGTATACTATTATACTATTACTATTATTATTATTCACATTTAAATATTTAGATTCTTAATTTTAAAAATTTTACATCATAGATATAAACTTATAAAAAAATAAACATAAATATTGTAAAAAACTTAAAACTAGGGTGCCGCCGGCAGCGGGGCGGGGCTCAAGCTGCCGGTCTACTACCGGCTACAGAGAGAAGAACCTCCTGACAATACGTGCCGTGTCTAGGATGACTGCCTTCTGTATCCGACCCTTGATCCAACCATCGAGCGAGAGCCTCTTATTATTATTATTTATTATTATTACTATTATATGTATTTATATGTATGTATGGTGTGTTATCACGCCGACATTTTGGTACAAAAATACATTGAAAAAAATCGTAGTAC
This sequence comes from Lycia hirtaria, assembly GCA_947563715.1. NCBI lineage: Eukaryota > Metazoa > Arthropoda > Insecta > Lepidoptera > Geometridae > Lycia > Lycia hirtaria. The sequence continues at coordinate 38,924,194 of OX387377.1, read as the reverse complement.
GAAACAAAAAGCCTTGTTTAAAGTCCACATATTGTGATGTGTAACTATAGAAGCCCTGACTGCGCGTGGCTCGACACGGACTCAGTAAATTTTTTTTAAATTAGACTCACGCCTACTTATTGACTACAAAACTACCATATGCGTGTATCGACACTTTCTTGGCCAATTATTTCTACAACGATCTGAATAGCTCGAATAAAACCTACTTTAATACTTTAACCTCCTTATATGTACTTACTGAGATATTTAAAAAAAAATTATACTTTTAACTAAAAGGATAATCACTTCTTCCAAAATAACACTCAAACTAGAACAGCGTTTGTTTGTGTGTTAATTGGAGGTGCTTTCTCACAATGAGTAATTAGCGTTTAGCGTCGGCTACAATGACGTTAATAGCGCGTGAACTCGACCGTACCTAATACCTTTGTTACGTAATTACGATAAAAGGATGTTTTAGTGCGTGCCAATTGAAATGCGATTTGCGCTGTTTACTGGACTGCGCAAATTTGAGGATAATGTTTTTATCATCTACTATTATGCCATCGGTAATTTCCAATCAAAACTTTCCAGCTCTATTTATTAGTTCAGTTTCATGGTGTCATATTGCAAAACGTCGGATTCCCGTCGGATTGTGCCGTAGAGATGGGGCCGGGCCCTAAGGTTCTAATTTTTTCAACCTTTGTATTATTATTATAATAGTTCATCCCAAACTGAGATTTGTTCACTTTTTTTTTTTTTTTTTTTTTTTATAAATAATAATATTTCACACACCATCTAGCCCAAACTAAGCAAAGCTTGTTCTATGGAACTAGATGGCTGATAGAATACATATATACTTTTTTTTGTAACTATATACATATGATACATAGAAACACCCAGACACAGAACAAACATCCATGCTCATCACACAAATGTTTGCCCTGGGTGGGGATCGAACCCACGACCTTTCAGTTCAGCAGGTAGACGTACACACTACCAACTGAGCCACAAGGCCAATCATTCAAGATTAGGTACCGAATGCTTCTGCAAAATACACCATCCATCCTCGGCCACACCGTCGCTTTACATCAGGCGAGTTGGTGCTCAATCGTAGATCTATCTTCTATAAAAAAAAAAAAAAAAAAAACACCAAAAAATGGCCGATAAATGGTTCGGTAGTTAAACTTCACCCTTTCTTAATCGAAATCCCCCGCCTCTCCGCAATCAAAAACGCCAACAACAAAATCATATTCTCTCAATATTTGTAGAAAAACACGACTTGTAAATAAATACAAACAAATAAACGAATAAACAAACGTAATTTTGACAAACACGCTTCGCTAATTCGGTCTAATTGTCGTACACACTCTTAAATTTTCATATAAAGTTTGTCAGACTCCAGTTTCGACCGATAGATGTCGCTAACAACAAACTTTCTTCCACAGGTATCCGACAGTCGACCGGCGCAGCTTAGTGTTCCCCTCACAAGTGCCGCTTTTTTGTGTGCCGATGGGTGCGACGCTGGAACTGTGGCCTAATAATGCGGCCACTCCAAGGCCTGTGTTTTCTACTTTTGTACTGACTGTTGCTGACGCTACGGATAAGGTATAACATTATTGATTAATTTATTCGTCTTCTTAATTTTTGCCCAAGTTTTCTTTTTATAATTGCTGCTGTTTTCTGGTTGATGGAATTGAAAGAATTCTAACTATAATAATATTATTAAAGCAAAAGTAACTCTAGTATATTTCTGTATTAAACCATTGTACGAAAACTTCCGTGAGTATTCTTTTTTTTTTTTTTTTATAAAAGTGGTTAAGCAAAAAGGCAGACGGCTCGCCTGATGGTAAGCGATAACATCACAAACATTACTGTTGCTTTGCTAACCCGAAAAGGTGTGTAGATACCCTTTTTAAAACCCTCTTTGTTGAAGCTAGGTGGGAAAACCTTTCGAGGAAGGACATTCCACATTTATTATTTAATTAACCGGAAAAACTCACGACATAAATTAAATCGGTCAAAAGAACGAAGTCTTTCGACCGATTTCGGGACTGTCAGAGTCTCATTCACAGAGTATACATGCATCTAGTCTATTTGTTACTCTTTCAAACAAACAAACAGCTGATTCTTATGAATTCACATTAATAAATTTTACCGACATCTGTTTTGAGTTTTAGTCGTGCAAAGGTAGCAAAACTGAATACATTGCTAATTGTTGCCATTTCCGTGTCCTCTTGTTTTGAGACATTTAACAGTAGCGTATCAAATATTCCAGGTATACGGATCGGCGGTGACGTTCTACGAGAAATACCCGCACACACAACTAACGGAGTACCAAATGGACCAATTAGGATGGCGGGCGGGCGTCACTCAGAACACGCATTCTCTTCACGCGAACAAGTGCATATGTCTTCTGTCGAGGTGGCCTTTCAGTGATACTTTTGAACGGTGGCTGTTGTATGTACTAGTGGGTATCTTTTTCATTTCTCATACTCGGAAAGTACGCTTGAAGTTACCTGTATACATGGACGAAAACACTGCTTTTCGTCCGTAGCGCAAATCTTGGCTTAAAGCTCCTGTAACCAAAAATAAAATCGTTTTTCAGTGCTGTCAAATTCTTAATAGTTCGAGCGCCTAAATAGATGTGTGTTATGATAATTTCGACCCTTGTGTGATTGATTCTACTATTAATTATTCTATACCCGATTTATGTGGACCGTATATCGTTTGACTTTTAATTGTACAGAGCCATTCGTTTGTCTTTTAGATTAGTTTTAAATGGCGAAGAAGGAAATTAGTGAAAAAGTTGTTATAAACTTATAACGGATTCACAAGTTTTTTATTTTTTTGAGTTTTTTTTTTGTGATTTTCATATGATATTTTTTTTTTTCAGGATATGTCATGGAGTAAACAACCGTTGACAGTCCCCATCGAGCGGTACATCACACATTTGTTAGAAGAAGTACCATTTCCAGAGCCTAGTATATTATTGCAGGTATTGGTTGTCGTCCTACAAAAATACAGTTCTTTTACAAAAACATATTATCTTATTATTATTTAGTGTCATTTATGAGCAGTAGACAACGAAAAAATGGTTCAGTTTCGAGAAATTAAAAAAATCCTGCTAGTAGCACATATGATGGAATTAAAAGGAAAATTATCACGGCTAAGTAGACTTTACAAGTTAACGAGTAATAGTCGATTAATTTGAAAAATGTGCTTAGAGATAATAATAAAAAAATCGTGCAAATTTATTCATAGTATTTATTCATAATATTCATAGTATTCCCATTTTAAGTTCACATAAATCATGATGTGCAACTACGGAACCCTACTTTGCGAGTGGCACGACACGTCCTTGGCAGCTTCAGTTTTTGTCTGAGGTGTTTTAATTAGAAAAGTCTATTTAATACAGTTGTCACCAACGAACCCCCACGCGAGGGTGATAGTGACGCGCGGAGATGACCAGCCTCTGGTGCGGAGCGGAGCGAGTTTCCGACAACTGCTACTCAACCTCGGACCGGACAACTGTCTCTTACTGCTGGCGCTCGCTATCACCGAGCAAAAAATACTAATACACTCGCTCAGGTGAGGTACATTTCAATTGATACCAGATAAATCCTAATAGGGAATATTCGAGAATGTCATTCAATCATAGGTATAAACTGTTTTTAACCCTTGACCCAAAACTTATGTTGTAAGTTTAACGTGTATATCTGTATATCTGTGGAATCGTGGCTGTCAAATGGATGGACCGATTTTCATCTAGTATTTTTTTTGTTTGAGAGAGGATTTCATCGAAATTGTTCTTAGATATGTTTCATCAAAATCGGTTTAACCTTTTTTATTTGTCCGGGGTTTTGGGTTTTCTGAACTTAAAATACTAAAATGTAATATATTTACTAAAAAAAAATATTTCGATCGGTCAACTTCCAAGATCTAAAATTTTAGGGGAGGGATGCTCTGTCCCTCTCTCGCGAAACAACAGTTTGTGTTGAATTTGTTCGGCGAACATGATCCTCGACGTCATCTAACACGATCGTGCGCTCTCTGTTTAACATGAAATTAAAATGCTTGTAACTTTCTTATTTTTGAAGATATTTTAATTATTGTTTTTATGGAATGAATCTATTTTTAGTTAGCCTTTTTAAAACCAAATAAAAATAAATCATGCATATTCTCTATTAGTATTATAAATCCACAGAGGAGGCTTGTATCCAGCAGGTTGTTATATTGTCTAGACCATGGGGCTCGACATACAGCGGATTAACAAATTTTGACTGGCCTTGTGGCTCAGTTGGCAGTATGTCTGCTTGCCGAGCTGGAGGTCATGGGTTCGATCCCCACCCAGGGCAAACATTTGTGTTATGAACATGGATGTTTGTTCTGTGTCTGGGTGTTTCTATGTATCTCATGTATATATTTCCAAAAAAAAATGTTTTTATGTATTCTATCAGCCATCTAGTTCCATATTACAAGCTCTTAGTTTGGGCTGGATGGTGTTGTGTGAAATGTCCACAAATATTTATTTATTTTATTTATTTAATTGATGTGGCAGTGCGCTGGGCACATAGCACGTAGAACTGATGGCCGATGGGGTCGAAAAGTTCTCGAGTGGAGACAACTCACCGGCAAGCGCAGCGTAGGAAGACCAGCCACGAGATGGACAAATTACCTTATACAAGTGGCGGGAAGACGCTGGATGCAAGCCGTTTCCAACCGGTCTCTTAGGAAATCCATAGGGGAGGCCTATGTCCAGCAGTGGACTTCTTGTGACGAAATGACGATGATGATGATTAGCCACGTAAAGCGTTAGGATTGACATTGAAAATCACAGTTTGCAGTAAATTTTTATGTGTTACGTATTCAATGGTCATAGTGAATATATATGGTATCTGCTTAGTACTGGCCCAACTGTCAAATGAAAAATCATAGTCTTTTAATATACATAATTTCATGTACGAATATTTCTATTGTCATAATTTGGTGCCGAAACCATGACATTCATTAGCAATTACCAAGAAACATTGTAATATGTATTGCGATTTTATATGCTATTTTGCTCCATTTTCAGACCGGACACATTGACAGCGGTATCAGAAGCTGTATCAAGTTTATTATTTCCTTTCAAATGGCAGTGCCCTTACATACCCTTATGTCCACTAGGTAAGCCATAACTGATGTGTCCGATCACTTATTGATATGTCAAAAGCATTGTACTTTAAGTTTTAAATAATACAGTTGGTTTTCGTTGGCAGGTTTAGCAGAAGTTTTACATGCGCCTTTACCATACTTAATAGGAGTCGATTCAAGGTTTTTCGATTTGTATGAACCTCCACCAGACGTTACGTGTGTCGATTTAGATACTAACAATATAACGGTGAGTTGCAATATATATACATATATATATATACATTAGCAAATTTTTAAGTAGATTTACCGGTCAATTGCGTGTATTTTGAGTCCAAATCTCCGACTATAGTTCGGTACGGGTTACCTATCTATACGGGTTATGACGGGCTACCTATATATGATCCGAAATACATTTGATTTAATTTTACTTGTCCGAATCCGTTGCAGAGAATTGTCTGATTCCAGATGTTTTACTTGATACGATTTTCTGATTTTCTGGTTCCGGAAGTTTGTTAGACATAAGTTTTATTTGCCCAACCAATTATTAGGTTAGATAGGGTAGGTTAGGTTTAAAGAACTTTATTATCAACAAAGACAATTTGTCACCTATGTGATAACATAGTTTAACATAATAAATATAATGTGTGTAGATTTATGTTATATTATATCCAATAACCTTATTTACGAATGTACAGTTTTATCAGACATTTATAAGGTTAGATTTGTTAGGTTTCTGTTTAATAAACACAAAAACCTTATTACAATAATTCGGTTATCGGACGAGGTGTTAATTGGTTCCGTTTTTGGGGAAATTATATTCGATATTTCATAATTCGGATTATAGATTGGTAACCTTCGCGACTTCAACCGAAACGACGTCTACTACTGAAAGTAACCTTTGAAAATCACCGCCGGATTCTGTTGAAACTATAGCCGGAGATTTCGACTCAGAATAAACGGGATGGACCAGTGCATTTGCTAAAACAAGTAGGATAATATTAGTTTCCGTACTTTAGAAAAATCAATTAACATTTTGCATATATTTTGAGTTTGTTTATAAATACATTTTTTCAGATATGTGAAACACAACGACATATATCGCTCAAACTGCTACCGAAAAGGCAATCCAGAGCGTTACGACAAACATTGGAAACGCTACACGGAAATATAAGACCAAGTATGTATTTATTTTCACATTATTAAGAGTCCATAGACAATAGTTGCAATCGTCAATGTAGAGAACAGTATTGTATCGTTCGCTATGTTGTTCTCTAGTAACGTAGAAGAAAAAAAAACGTTCTTAAAATATGTTTTGTAACATTGAAGGTTTCATTTGATTTTTTAATTCCTATTAGGTCACAATAAGTCTTTTTACAAATATAAATTAAAACTTAGTTGAATTGGGAACCTCCTTGTAGTGAAATGACAATTATGACAATTATATGATAATGACGTTATGTACTATGTACAAGTACACATATAGCTTCACACCTGGTGTTTTCTCTTGGAGTAGTCAGAGAGCCGTTTGACGCCACATTTGCCCGTAGTTAGATGGAAGGGATCAGAGAGGAAGGGGCATCAGAGAGTATTAAAGGGTAAGGTGGAGAAAGTGCAATTGCAGTGAAAGGGGGTTAGCCCATCGTCTACATAAACACCAATTACCCTCAAGTCCCTTGGCTGACTTTTACACTATGCCTGGGAAGAGAAACTGGCATATTCCATGTTTTTCTTTTTCTTCCGGTACTGTATAGAAGAATATTGCTATGTATTATTTTCATGGATTTTGTTAAATATTTACGAGTAAAACTGGCCTTGTGGCTCAGTTGGTAGTGTGTTTACGTCTACCTGCTGAACTGAAAGGTCGTGGGTTCAATCCCCACCCAGGGCAACCATTTGTGTGATGAGCATGGATGTTTGTTCTGTGTCTGGGTGTTTCTATGTATCATATGTATATATTTACAAAAAAAAAAAAAAAGTATATATGTATTCTATCAGCCATCTAGTTCCATAGTACAAGCTTTGCTTAGTTTGGGCTAGATGGTGTTGTGTGAAATGTCCATCAATATTTATTATTATCTCTTTATTCAAATGTATACACGGGTCTAAGCCCGGACCTTTGAAAGGCATCAGTGGGGCCGGAACCAACACTGAGAGGCCCTTTTACAATGTATAATAAAAAATACAGATTGGGTATATGGATGGACTATGAATGGATTATTGTACAATATGGAATTTGACAGATTTTGGCTATTGTGATGGAATGTTAGTGACTTAAATAAACTAGGCTATAGGCTGATGCTCTCACACAGCAGGTAAGATGAAGTACCTCTGTGTGAGAGCACCAGGATGAGAAAACGGCACCTGCCAATTCCGTCTCACCATACAAAAATACCTAGGCAGGTGATGACTCGCCACCCACTAGATGGGCCCCCCATAGTGGCACCGCATATTGGCGCCGGAGAAGCAACATCAGTGTGGGTGGCTAAGGGTGTCGAGAGATGTGCTGCGCGTTCACTAAACGCTACTAGCGGCGTTATGCCCTTTAACACTTCCACCCTGGAGCTTAGGTTCTTAGCTCTTGCAGTTTCCACCATCCAGCCGGCTGGTTAAGGCAAGCTGGAGGTCAGGGGTCTCATTTAGCCCCAAGAAACATCGGGGTACGCGGTGTCGCCACTCACCGACGGCTCGCCACAAAGCCGCCCCTGCGGTATTATTATTATCTCATTTATTTATATACAATCTTAATTCTAAATTTTTTACAACACATATATAAACTTATAAAAAATAAACATAAATATTGTAAAAAACTTAAAACTAGGGTGCCGCCGGCAGCGGGGCGGGGCTCAAGCTGCCGGTGGTAGGGGCTACAGAGAAAGGAACCTCCTGACAATACGTGCCGTGTCTAGGATGACTGCCTTCTGTATCCGACCCTTGACCCAATCATCGAGCGAGAGCCTCTTGAGATGTTGGTCGAGGCTCTTCGCTATGACACCGTTCACCGAAACGACTATCGGGACAATGATCGTCGAGTCAACATCCCACATGGCGGTTATCTCGTGAGCCAAGTCAAGGTACTTGCTGAGCTTGTCCTTCTCGGCCTTCACGAGATTCTCATCATGTGGGATGGTGATGTCAACGAGCACTGCCCGGCGCTGAGACCGATCTACGATCACGATATCAGGCTTATTGGCAACAATAGTCCTGTCCGTGATGATAGAACGGTCCCAGTAGAGCAGAGCACGGCTATTTTCGAGAACTGGCGCTGGTGCGTACTGATAGTACGGCACCTCTGACTCTACAAGCTCGTATTGAAGGGCAAGTTGCTGGTGGATGATCCTGGCTACTTGGTTGTGTCTGTGCAAATACTCGCCGTTAGCAAGATGTGAACAACCGGAAATAATATGTCGGAGAGACTCTCCGGGACGGTGGCATGCCCGACAGATGTCGACCGTACCGTCCTTCATGATATATTTCCGATAGTTGTTCGTCTTGATAACTTCATCTGCAATTGCACAGGCAAACCAAGTTTCCCCAAAGAGGTCACCGAATCGTAGCCAGTTCACCGACGCAAGCAGATCTACATCAGGTCCTGATAACACCCTGTAGAACCGCCCGTGCAACTCCTTGCCCTTCCATACGTCCTTGCGGTCTTCGATGCTGAGCACCGTTGGTTTGCGCCAGTTTTCTTTTGCCAAGGAGAGAGGCGTCAGGCCCTTATTAACTGCCACTACATCACAATGCATACCACACTCGTTGTTTCGGAAATAGTCCCTGAGATTGCACACCTCACGGTTGTGAAGGTTTTTGGCATTTAAAAAGCCACGACCCCCCCACTTCCGTGGGATGTACAGTCTCATAACTGACGAGCGTGGATGTAGCATGCGATGTAGTGTCAGTTGATGACGGACCCTTCTATCTTCTTCTTATTATTATTATTATTATTTATTATTATTAAAAATTGCATTTACAATAATCTCATTTTATCGACAAAGAGGGAGGTTAACAATTCGGCCGTCTTTTTTTATGTTTGTTACCGCATAAATTCGTCATTTATGAACAGATTTGAAAAAAAATAAAAAAAATTAAATACTTTGCTTGAAAGGATATATTTTCAGGTTGGTTCCATAGAAATTTCAAAATCAGATCATTGGGTTGGTATTTAAAAATACAATTGTTTCTGTTTTTAAAGTATAATTATTTTTAACTTTCTAGCATCACCAGTACACCATACAAATGAAAGTAAATATAACGGCGAAACAACAACGAGTCTAGATAGGGATTTTCAAAAGAGAAAAAAAGAGGTAAGTATTCTCGCAGTTCAGAAGTCTATTCTGTCTAGCTTTCGAAAATGTCAATACTATTTTCCGCTATCTCCTACCTAGAACCTAAAATCCGCTGTTTCATGGTAATTTACTGGAATAGTTTTCACTCTTTTTTTTATATGTATTTCAGTTCGCCTTGGAACTAAAGATTCAAGAGGCATTCCTTCGTTTCATGGCGGTCACACTGCAAGGCTACAGGAGTCATTTGATTCCTATAACGAAAGCTCCCACTGTTGGGACCACGGACCCGCAGGCGTTGTTTCATATGGACGCTTTCCTTAGATCTAGGGAAAAGGTAAATTAAAGTGCTTTATTTTCTTTGTAAAAGATTTATAAAAAAAAACATTCTTTGGTTTGCTGCATGACTCTTCTAATCGATTTTTCCACTTTGAAAATAAGAGTATCTTCCTTTGTTGTGCAAAATTTTTTCATAACTTCGAATTTGCAATTATTGGATTCTGAAATCTGCATAATAACAAAAAAAAAATACGTTATGTGTGTGCGATTTAGCATACACTTCACAGTCGGCCTTGGTTTGTTAGTGTTCTATGTTATTTTCAAAACGGGATAGGAGTTGAGACACTTTGAAATCTTTAAATGCTCTTCAAAATATATCTCTCTCTTCCAGACGCAACACCGTTTCTTCAGCCTCATGATGCGCACGCAAATGTTCACTCGTTTCATCGAGGAACGGTCGTTCGTATGCGACGTCGACCAAGGGCTCTCGTTCTTCGACGAGTGCATAGAACGGGTCGCGAACGGTGACGAACAGCTCTTAGGAATCAATACGGGGAACGCGTCAGAACGGACTGTATTCGTGTTACCGCCTGACCCGCCTGATCCGGGTAAGATATTTATATTATTTTCTTTCTTTCTTTCTTTGTTTCAATTCAAGCTTATCGTTTAATAAATGTTTGAAAAAAATACTTATGGATTGGGATATCATGGAGGCGCAGATCACGTGCCAATAGTGCGTGAGCGCAGCGAGCGCGTAATTTTTACTGACTGCGTAAGAAGAAGGTTTATTTTTTTCGAGTGTACGCATGTGTGTGTTTGTATGTATTTGCCAGTAAAATAAGCATTTTTGATACAACAGAAGAAAACTTTTGTACCCTTAAATATTATCTGATTTCGATGATAACTTTTTATATGGTTGGAACCATTAATGGATGTGCCTCTACGGTTTGCTTTTTTCAAAATTTTAACTTTTAATACTTTTTTACCTTTATGATTTAAATCAGATAAAAAAAGAATCGTCGAAATCGATCATTGTTTAGGGATAGAATATAATTTCTCGTATTTGTATCAGAGATCGCTCGAAAACGCTTCTCTTAATATAGATACTTATTTACTGTAAATGCTTGTTTTCCGTTCCCCAGATCTAACATACACGTACTCAGTATTCGAGCTGGATTCCAACCTGATAGCGATGTGTGGGTCGTGCGGCGGCGGTGGCGCGGCGAGACGCGCGCCCGCCGCCGTGCTCGCTAGTGCAGAGTCACTCGCTGACGCGGAGCCCATGGCTAGACGGACCAAGCAGGAGATCGCCGCCGCACAAAGGTTAGTCACACTTTTTGCACATAAGACTTTAATAGTACTACATACAAAACGGCCACTCCACCTTCCGCCAATCTCGGGTTCCTCGCCCACTCCCCGCGCTCGGCCTGTCCCGAGCCGGAATCTACCAGAAAGCTGTCACGTTTTTAGGGTTCCGTAGTAAACAAGGAACTCTTATAGTTTCGCAATGGCCCCGTCGGTCTGTCTGTCGGCGACTTTGCTCAAATACTATTAGTACTAGAAAGCTGTAATTTTGCATGGATATGCATACCCCATCGTGTGGGGTATTGTGGGTGTGCTGAAACCATTTTTAAATTTAGGGGACGAAATATTAAGCTTTTAAGTGTTCATTTTTGTTAGAGTCACGCGTACTGTATTGTCGAAGTCATCCGACCAACGAGCAGGAAGTCTTCAGGTGTTAGCTTTCACAATTATTTTGTCATCATCATCATCATCATCATCTCAGCCATAAGAAGTCCACTGCTGGACATAGGCCTCCCCCATGGATTTCCAAAAAGACCGATTGGAAGCGGCTTGCATCCAGCGTCTTCCCGCCACTTGTATGATGTCATCTGTCCATTGATTAATTATTTTGTTATAAATTATTATAATTTTTTCTCAGATTGGCCCGCAAAGCGAGCCTGTCATCGGAAGCGTGGGCCAAATGCCTGCTCGGCGCGTGCTATTCACTGTACTTCTTATCGTTGCCGTGTCGGATATCTCTCAACCGAGGCAAGGAACAGGCCACGCTGAGAGCCGCTTACGAACTGCTGGAGCGAGCGACCAAGTTACGAGTGCCGTGTGATGAGGTGAGGATTTGTATTCTACGAGTATCATCTGAATTTCGTTATTCATCGAATACTTTTTTGGACATGATCTACGTAACAAAGGTTTTTAAAGAAAATGAAAATTGCCGATAGATGACACCATCATGACACAGATAAAACTCTCTATGGAAGGTGCGTTCCAAACTTTATATTTTTAAAACACATTTTTTTCTATTAATACATGATAAAAAATATGTTACTGCAAACTTCTGTCTTCAAAAATTATTCAGAATTTTTTATTAATTATATTATCATAAAACGTTCGATTTATTCATTTGACAATTTATTGGAATATAATAATAATTTATGATGGATGCAAGCCGCTTCCAATCGGTCTTTTTGGAAATCTATGGGGGAGGCCTATGTCCAACAGTGGACTTCTTATGGCTGATATGATGATGATGATGAATAATTTATCATTTCCGAACGCAGTCTACACAAGTTGTTCGCCTTAATAACTAAAACGATCAAAGCGCTATCTAGTGATTAACGTGAGAAGTAAAGTTTTTTTTTAAACCCTTCATTGAAAAACACACTATTGCTGGCCTTAGAGCAATAGTCTCAGTGGCCCAGAGGTTTGCACTAGTATTTCAATAGGTGTTACTAAAAGTAAATGCATAAAACAACACGAACTGGAAATTGTGGTGGCTGAGTAGCTGTGGGAAACTTGTTAGCAATAAACTTCAACACTGAGCGTCTCGAGGTTGCTGTTTCAATGGTTATTCTATCTTCCATCACTGTGAGCTTCAATACCTCTATAAATATAGACAACTAAGTTTCGAATAGTTTTGCCTTATTATTCCTAAACATTGTTTTCTATCACCAGGTATGCTACAGAGTGATGATGCAGCTCTGCGGCATACATTCAGTACCGGTTTTAGCTGTTCAGCTCCTATTCCTTATGAAGCGGGCTGGACTGCAGCCCAATGCTCTTACTTACGGATATTACAACAGATGCGTGCTGGAAGCTGCCTGGCCTCAGGACATGCCTAGGTAACCTACATGCTACATTCAGTGGTTAAGTATACATTGTAGAACGTACAAGAGAAAATGCTCCTCCATCATGTGTTTTACTTGTGTATTGTATTTCAGTGGTGCTCAATTGCTGTGGAATAAGCTTCGGATAGCCGTGGTGGGCGCGGCATTGTTCCGAAAAGCGGGCGCGCAAAGAGCATTACGAGCCGCGGGCGCCACCCTCAACACAGTGGCTTCAGGAAGTAAGTATCATCTTTTTATTAATCGTCTACCCGAAAAGCGGGGCGTTACAAGTTTAACATGTTAACATGTTGTCACCTGGTAAATAATCCGGTTCTACCTTGTGATAAAATAGACAGCAAACAGATTCTTTTCCCATCAAATAATAATAATAAATTAAAAATTGAAGATTATTAAGTTCAGGGGTCTCATAACGAAAAGATAAAGGTTATAACGGTTAAGGGTATGACGTCATACCTTTTTATTTTGATACCTGAAAATAAAGGTATAGGAATTTTACGGTACCGATAAATAACGATATCATTATAAATTGCGCTACCGTAACCGAAAAATAAAGGTTTTGACCTTGACCGCCCGCGCATCGCCATCTCCCGTTCGTATGCAAACGCGTAAGAGCGAGAGGTCCTATGCAACGCGGTGATTTCGGTACCAAAATAACAAAATATCGGTAGAGTTATTATTATATACCTTAACCGTTATTATCACCGTTTTCGGTCTACCTTTATAATTTATACCTCTACCGTTATTATACCGGTAGCGTAACCTTATACCTTAACCGTTTACGATCCCTGATTAAGTACATTCCGTATATTTAAAAAAAAAACATTGAATGAAAACAAAAGGGAAAATTTTGTATTTTGATGAATATCTATTTATGCGTCTGTGGCATCTTGGCTCTAAAACGGGTGAACCGTTTAGAGCCAGTTTTAGTTAGATCTAGTTCTTTTTTGTTTGAAAGATAAATTTAATCGAGAATGTTCTTGTTTTGTTGATCGCCGAAAAGATGATAGATTTCATTATTAGCTCGTAAAATTGCTGACCAGTCGAAATTTGGATTTCTCAATCTATTTGTGGAGGCCCCGGGGCAGTAGCTCCTCCTGCCCTGCCCTAAATCAGGACCTGATTATTCCATGTTCACAGGTAGTGGTACGTTACCGCGTGTACGGTCCGCAGCCGCAGTCGTAGAGGGCGCCGAGCTCGCCAGTCTTGCGGGACTGGCCGCCTGCGAGCCCGCTAACAGCAGGACTAGTCTCGACTCTGGTGAGTTCTTTTTAATTTAACGACCAATTTTCTTTATATTAGTTCGCCAACAGAGTGATACATCATACATTACATGGACCATTAAAATCAATACCAATATATCAGTTACCCTCCAATTAGAGAAAAACACAATATGAATTATAATATTTGTCTAGTGACCTATACATACACAAATAAAGGTCTACTATCACGCTCACATTTTAAAATATATAAATTGTATAAAATTTATATTAATTAAGAGTCCGTAGTTCGACCATAGGCCGAATCGCTCGCGCATACCCACGTTTTTGAAGATATAAAATGACTGAATCAAGTTATAAAAAATCTTCGTTTGTAAAACTAGAAAACCACATCGCAAATATTCGACTATAGCTTAGATTATAGTGACTATAGTTATATAGTTTACAATACATATTTTTGCAGTGTGCGGTCGCGAGGCAGAAGCGCGCTCTCACGCGTTCGAAGCGCTGTGCCGGCGCGGGAACATAGTGCGCGCGCACCCGCACCATGCGCACGCGCATGGACTCTCTGCCGCCGCCGGGATACTCATCTCTGGTGACTGCTCCTTGTTATTATTAAACACACACGCGGAAAAGTAAGACACATAGATAGATCACTCTTTATTGACACACCTTAAAATTAACAAAAAAAGTACAAAAGCAAATTAATTAACACTAATGTAACAACGGGCGGCTTTATCATTAAAAGCGATCACCAGGCATCCATGGAATATACTGTTTAGTGAAAGTAAATATAATACTAAAAACTGTAGATATGACGAACAAGCCGTAGACTTACATACTAATAATACAACATACTAAAACATAAATTACAAAAAGAATGACACACTAATAAATATTATAATTATATTTATTAATATAGTAAATAACATACAACAATACTAAAGCATCAGTTTAGGCAAACAAAGTGCATAATTAAGTTTGTGACAGAGATAGATAATGCGACTTAACCCGAAAGTATCAAGGGAAGGAGATGTTCTAATTGCCACAGACAGTGCGTACCATAACACATGTGCTGCTCATCTGTGGAATGTCGATTATGTAACTAGTTCTAATATAAATGACAACACTTAAATGAAAATCTGCTTGTGATAAATGCATTGTAATATTTTATTTCGTTTACGATTGTGACTAACATTGGAAAGCGATGCGGGTGATACGCGCGGCCCGAAGCCGGGAATTCCAGCGCGAATCCCCACACCACCATTTAAATCATAGTACCTGGGCGACCAAGCTCCACTCGGATTTTTTATGACTGAACATACGAGCAAACCCGGGTCCAGTATAAATGGAACCTAGTAAGATCGATTTATCGTCCCCTAATCTACCTACAAATCAAATTTCATTAAAATCGTTGGAGCCGTTTCCGAGATTTAGATTATATATACATGAATTGTTCGTTCTAAGGTAGCCGCGATTGCGCTGGATGCAAGCCGCTTCCAATCTGTCTTTTTGGAAATCCATGGGGGAGGTCTATGTCCAGCAGTGGACTTCTTATGGCTGAGATGATGAAGGTTTCCGCGATAGTTGCTCATAAAAAAAAAACAAAAAAAAAAACTGCTTTATCGCGTATATTTTACACAATTTTATTTATACGCGATAAATTCGTTAAAGTTTGTTTTATTTCAACGGTATGGTAATTGGTATCAATTTTAGGCGTTCCATCGAATCCCGATCTAAGTACAACGGCGCGACCTCGTAGTAATTCTTTGGGCAGCGAAGAGTCGACCAACAATGTGCCTAGCGCTCCCCTCACTGTCACTGAGAAAAGACAGGTAATGTCACATTTACAATATTTATTACGTAGTTTATGGAATGATTACGTCATTTAACGTAAAAATCTAATAACCGTCGTTTAATATCAGACGAGCTGGTGGCAAATAGTTGATATGTTAAATGTAAAAAAAAAAAAAAAAAGTTTCTCGACAGATTCCAACGACTCAAGTCGGTACTTAGCCAATCCATCCTAAAGATGCGAACAGTATTCCATGCACGACTGAACTTGTATTTGATACAGTGTAGTATACACACCTACGAGAAGACACCCAGCTTTTTCGCAACTAGTAGAGCCTTAGACTCAACGAAGGACAAAATTGAGGGTTGTCAGAGTGACGCTGAAGAGTTCTAGGTGTACATTGTAATTATCTTTTTGTAGACTATCCATGTGAGCCCGGAGAGTCCGTCAGATCTCCGGATATTGACACGGTCTGAGAGTTTCGCCGGAGACGCACAAATATTACAAAACCTACAAAGACTCTCCTTTACTAGTAAGTATAGCTTTTAAACATTTTATTTATACCTGTTATGATTGTTTAATTTAAATATTCTGAATACATATTTAAAAGCAATCAATTGTTTTTTTAGTAGTTAGCTTTTGATGTTGAAGATTGATGATATTCAATAGAGTTTCTCAACGGGTGGGCCTCAAGATGAACATGGACAAAACAAAGGTTATGTCGAACGCCCAAGTAGTGCCCACCGCAACTTTGCGAGAGAGGTGAATCGTCGAACCCAGCGTTCGGGAAACTCAAAAGCGTCTTTTTGTCCAATATACATACATCAGTGTCTCAAGTTTAAAGTTTACGACCAGTGTGTGCTATGAGATACGGCACTGAAACGTGGTCTCTAACTATGGGCCTTATAAAGAAGCTCAAAATCACGCAACGAGTAATGGGGATGGCTCGGAGTCTTTCAGCGAGATCGAATCAGAAATGAATTAGTAAGTTGAAGTGGCAGTGGGCAGGGCACGTAGCACGTAGGACTGATGGCCGATGGGGCCGAAAAGTTTTCGAGTGGAGACCACGCACCGTTGCGTAGGAAGACTGGATGCAAACCGCTTCCAATCGGTCTTTTTGGAAATCCATCTGGGATGCCTATGTCTAGCAGTGGACTTCTTATGGCTGAAATGATGGTGACGGTTGATGGTATTTTACATTACTACATTACAGTATAATATAGAATCACTCCAGAAAAATAATGTTTTAAGCAGTTGTTTGGCTCGACTCACCAATGAAGCAAATTTCATTAAAACTAATTCTTCTTGCAGATACACCAACCCCCAAATCACGCTGTTCAAGAACCCTGAGTTTCCCAGAAGAGCCAGAAAAAGAAGCCGCGGCTATGGATACGTTAGATACTGGGAAACCATCCTCTCCTCTCAAGTAAGTTCTGAAAATATACTTGCTGTGGCTATTTTTGAAAATAGCTATAACTTTTATTCGTTTGTCTTTAGTCGAGTGTTTGATGATATCTTTAACACAAGCCATACTTTAATTTGCCACATCAATGCGAAATTTTCACTTTTTTTTATCGTTAAATCTGTTTAAAATCTCCAAATGCTTAACACTTTAATTGGGCTCTGCTTAAAAAAATAATACGCAAATCGTATTAAATACGGTTTGCTAACGTATCAGGGAAATTTATGCTTTTTTTGTTACAAAATAATGAGAGTTATTTTGTGCCCTAAAACTGATATGAGAGAAGCTTCAGACGATCTGGCATATACAACCGCTACGCATTCCTGCACCTCTTACTCTCCTTGCACATTGTTGGTGGATACGCATCCTTATTTTGAACTCTTCCAGGTTATCCCCTCGCACTCCAGTGTTAAGCGACGACCCGCTGGGCGCGCTCTGCCAGCCTCCTCCCGCGGCGCCCACGCCTCTCCCACCGGATGAGCCTCCGCCTCCGAAGCACGAGCTCAGCGTCAGCCCCAAGCTGTTCCACCGGAGAAGTAACAGCTTCCAGGACGAACCAACCGAGACACAAGGGTAAACACCTTCCGGGAATGATATATTTATGTATCTGTTTTTAATGAGGTCTTTCTCTCAAAAACTGGATATTACATCATTTCCTCCAAGTTTTTCTTTCTTTCACTGTATTGTAGAAGTTAATTGTTATTATCTCATTCTGCTTTGCGGTGGGGTGCGGTGGTCCAGTTTTAGACTGAAAGATTTTCTACCTGTGTGTCTGTGCGACTGCGCTAGCATTGCAAGGTGTTATTGTATTGAATAGACTTATCTAGTAGCATGAGCTTATATAATTCTAGGCCCACCCCTGTGGTTACCCATCTAAGTATATAGAGAGCTTAGGGACTAGGGCCACCCTAGGAAGTATCTCTAGATACGCCAATGGCTAGTAGTACTTCGCTCGCTGCGCTTGCTTGACCCGTCAAACATTTGCTATGGTACGGGCTATACATATGATACATACTATACATATGGGCCTGTAACTGCGTTTTGCCGTTTGACGTATAGCTTGTTTTAGTTTCGTGTGATATCCAGAGTTCATAAGGAGACCCTTGCATGCTGACAGTGTCCCCACTAACGTACCAGCTAGCCCCACCCACCTCCAGAGCAAGATAACCTCTATAGTTTCCTGCTTCCAGGAAACTGCACAGATGTGAGACGGCGCCATCGTCCGTCTCAAACAGCCTCATGAGCTTCGGGAATACATTCAGCAAGATCAGCTTCGGGTGAGTTTAGTGTGTAACAAGTGATTTTTAATGTTTTAAATCTTGTTTTAGTTCGATGTTTTGGTGGGCAATATAAAAATTCAGGCCGGTACGGGTACGTACAGTTAAACAGTAATAAATCGATCGCTATAGTAAAATATTATTGTGACTGGATTTATTTGGTTATGTAAGCACATCAGAAAATCGACTGATGTTGAAGGCAAAATCTCAGACATAATTTTCTGACATAATTAACATTTTGAACTCAAAACAGACGAGTGTCACTCACTGACAGACTGTTAATTTGTTGTTTTACATAATTTTTTTGTAAATTTCTGACTTTCACGTTTTCTGGATTATCTTATTGTCCGCCGTATTTACCGTTAACATTTGAATTTAGTATTGTGATAAACACTTAACTTTAGTTGTTAGTTTTACTTCGTTAGCACACTGACAATCATTACAGCTGGAACTTCATTAGTCTAAATTGTTTTGTGCTGGTTTCTTGATAGTTCACTGTGTAAAATACCTATTACACTACCCGATTTCTCGGGACCTGTCTGAGACCTATGGAGATGGAGACCCTGACTCTTATTACTCTATACGCTATCCCTGGCGACAGTGCACAATAAATAGGGTAGTGTAATAGGCCTTTAAGGATGAAAAGTTTGCTTTTATGCTCTACGACGAATATCTGTACATTCTCCAAACTACAGGCTATATAAATAGACAATTTACTCCCTTTCGGTTGCAGTTGCGAATTCTGGAATTTCGAAACTAATGCAGTTCTAGCGTAAAAGTTCAAACAAACGATCTAACATGGCGAGGCCGAATCATCATCCAACAAAGGAAAAGAGAAAGGAGAAAAGAAGTGCAATGTATCTGCCTCTATTTCTCTCGAATATAGTGTTGTGATACGTCATATTCGATCGTTTGTCAGTACAGTAAAAGTCAGTAAAAGGCGAAACACAAAGAACAGTTTCCAATGAACTGGCTAATTTGTGCTTACGGCTTTAATGTCTTCCTATAGAATAAAAACTGAAAGATATAAATTCTAGCCCCGGTATTATACTCATCCATATTATTACTGAAATAGTTTTAACGGATATTTAAAAGAATCTAATATTAAAAGTATAAAACATTTTAGTTCTAGAACTTTATATTTTTTTTTTAAAGTTTGTTCTACATGAAGACACATGAAATTAATTGTAAATAAATTTTGTCACTCGATGTTTATAGTGTTACATAGTTGTTTTTTTATTTAGTTCTTTAAAATTATTATCAAGAATTTTGGCATGTTCATGATCACAGAAAATCATGGGGTTTTGATGTATATATTGGAATATTTTTTGCTAAATTATAAATGTTGAGCAAATGTAACCCCAAGAGAAGAATTGTTGATCCATTTGATTCTGGACCTGGAATGTTTAACTCTTTTACACCTACGGCCTTACTGAAAAACGTTACTTACCTTTAAGCAATGAATGCTTGTTTGCATAATTTGTCAACTTCTAGCTGACACGTAAATGACACTTGCGGAAAGAAGACAGAGAATTTAAGACGTTGGTTAAAGTTTAGTAACGTTTTTCGCTAAGGCCCTAACTGTATTTCTAGCGCCATTTTTGTTCCATGGTGGTTGATTTAATAAATAAGAACGCGTTTTGTTGGACAATACATTTTGTACATATTAACCTATAATAAAAGTCAAATATGGTCAAATAGCCTAACATTTTTATGCTCTGCCTCTCCTGTATAATGGGAAAATAAGCATGATTTTATGTATGTATAAAAGACTTAGCGTTTTTCAGTTCGGTCACTTTTGGGGTTATTTGCTCTAAGACAACAAGTAATGGAAAGACCATGAAGTAAAGTCTAAATTAGTACATAAAACACTAGAATTAATTCCAGTTACAATGTCATTGACATAGAGATCTCACGAAAAGACGCTCGTCGTAGTGTGCTAGTAAGAGCTTTAAATAGTAATGTGTTTTTTGTTGTATATTCTTTTTACAAATTAAGTTTCTGATCGATGTCTGCTTAATCGATGGCACTTTACTTGCTTCTAAGTCTTTCCAGGTTATGTTTTCATTATCTAACGCAATTCACAATGTTTCCATAACGTCACCACACGAATTCGCTAGCCTGTTTGTTTTCGTAGACGCTATTCGCCAGCCAGAATGTCGTTGAGAAAGGACATGAAAATCGGCAAGGCTATGATCGAGAATTACTTCAGGTAAGGATGTCCTATCAACTATTGTCTATTTTGCAGGATAAAACTATTGAAAATATACACAGAAATTTCTATGTTGCAGCAGATGCCTCACTATTTATTTAATTAAGTTACCATAATCAATGCAGTGCCGCGCAGAATTTTTTCATATTTTTTTTAGTTCAGCTATTTTCTTGTCATGATATGTCATGCATACATCTTAGCCTTTTATATTGTGTTGCATTAAATATAGAGCATGATTGATATTAGATATTTTGCATGAAATATACCATAATTATGATATATAATATTAGCTGTAAAATATTCTACATTATAAGAATTGGGTCAGTTAAATAAAGACAAATATAGTTCAGTTTGATAACAATACCTACCTCTTTATACAAAAAGTCTGTTGGATCTATTGTAATTTCACCCACCAAATCTACATCTTACAAAAACATCCAAAGGTTAGACAAACTTAATTGAGACCGCAACATCGGTTAACAACAGGTGAATTGGCGGTCAAGCAATAGTCTTGTATAAAAAAAGATCTAAACAAAGTTAAGGTCAAATAAAACGCACTTGCTAGTACAGATAATGGTGTTTTTATGTAGTCTTTTAGTCTAAACAAGAAAAGTGCGAAATGTCTGTAGATCATTCTTTATGTGAAGGCTTAAATGCTAAATTTAATCGCTCATTTTTTTTTTGACAATTATTGTTATCTCATTTCGCAGCCCAACAAGCATGGCCGGGAAGAAATCAACCGAGTTATTAACGACATTGAAATCAGCCGCCACGAGTATGGCGAAGAAATACGACGAGTTGAAGGAGGTCATATCGGCCAACTCTACCCCGGTGAAGGGAGCTATCGGCAACGCGACCTCCGCTCTTAGCAATCTCATCGGAGAGGAGGATTCAACTGACGGCTCCTCGGAGATGAATCCGGACGGTTAGTTTATTTGTCACAATTTTCAAAGCCAACAACTAAACTGAAATAAATCAGCCTCCATCAAAAAAACACTACGAACTAACAGAAGTCATATCGGCCAACTCTAACGTTCGTGACGGTGAAATGTGAGCTATAGTCATTGTGACATCTCTAAAATATCCTGGTAAAATAAGCCGGCAGTGACCAACATGTCGTAATTGAAGATCTGTAGGTAGCTATATCGACCAATTCCACGCCGATGAAAGAAGAAATCGGCAACACTTACCTCTGTTCTCAAAATTACAATTGTCTATATCCAACTGGCCAAAATTGATTCTATACTTTATGTACATTTATCGGCTAGAATAGTAGTCGTCCACATAATCGGAAGTGAATTTATTTTTACATTTGGTGCATTTTTCAAATTAGATTTTTTTGGGTGCTTCAAAATGCTAGTTTTTTAATTATTCCTTTTTTTTAACATGCACTTTTAAATGTAGTACTTTGAATTTAACATTAAGTTCTGGTTCCAGAATGGGTGGGAGGCATGAACTTCAGGCGCGCTTCGAGCGACGCGGAGCTCGCGTGTTCGATGGAGCGCGGATCTCTCGCCACACTAGTTTCCCATTTGCCTGATAATCTCTACCCACCCCTTACGGTAAGTTTCATTGCACTACTTTATATAATGGGATTACGCTTGATCACCTCTGTTGCCGCGTTTACTGATAAATTTAAGACAACGTCGGCTTCGTTTTCAGGATAATTCCCGTCACGAGAACCCCTCAGTAACGGTCCACATGTGGTCGTGCTCGCAATGCCATCAATGCCTGTGTTACCTGTACGACGAAGACATCATGGCTGGCTGGGCGGCGGACGACTCTAACCTCAACACGCGGTGTACCGCGTGCGGCCGACATACCGTACCGCTTCTATCCGTGCAGGTACGTGTCAATTCACATTACTAAAACATTACATCCATTAATTACAAGTGTTTGTTTGTTTTTATCGGCCTTACCGAAAAACGTTACTTAACTTTATGAAATGCTTAACATATTTCGTCAACTTCTCTCTGACATGTAATGAAACTTGCGGAAAGAAGACTGAGAATTTAAGATGTTGGTTAAAGTTAAGTAACGTTTTTCGGTAAGGCCCTATATGTTTGACGGTCTGTATCCAGCGGCAAGCCACTTGCAGAAGGCCGTCTTAATAGTGTACTATTAAGACAGCGCTCAAAGCCCGCAGCTGTAAATTTTATCAAAATCGTTTTAGTACTCAGGTTTTTATAATAAAAAAACTGAAAAAAAAACATCCAAGTAAACAAATTGCGTATTTTGAAGTAGTTTTTTTTCAATTTTTAGGTTTCGTAGTAAAGAAGGAACCCTTATAGTTTCACCCTTTCTGTCTGTCCGTCCGCGGCTTTGCTCAAGAACTATAAGTACTAGAAAGCCGTAATTTGGTATACATTTCTACATATGAATAATACCGAGAAAGTCGATAAAATTTTGAATAAAAACAATTATTTTGGGATACACGTTTTTTTTTAAATATAAAATAGGTGAAGCAAAAAATTAGTTGTCTGTAAAGTCGGGTTACGGACGATAGCTTAACGTGAAAACGTCATAACAAAACATTGATGAAATGATGATGATGTAACTGAACAATGAGCGTAACGGGACAATGAGTCATACTTTTTCGTGCGTGCAGCCGGCGTTCATCGATTTATTAGACGTTGTCACGTCAAAAGGCAGACGGCTCGCCTGATGGTAAGCGATAACCGTTGCCTATGGACAACTGCAACATCACTGACATTACTGTTGCTTTGCTAACCCGGAAATGAGCTTGTGAACATCTTTTTTTAAAACGCTCTTTGTTTAGTAAACTTAAAGTGGTTATGTTTTTTTTTTTCATTTACCCCAACGTGTGGGATATCGTTGGATAGGTAAACAAAAAAACATTGCGGGTGTGCGAAAACCATTTTTCAATTTAGGGATCCGTTAGCGTAGTATTTCGCTAACGGATCCCGGAGTTTTGAACGTTTTACTTCATTTTAGTTTTTTTGTTTCAGATAATGCGCACCGGCCAGACAAAGGCGGAGACGCTGAGCGTGCCTTACCTGAACCCGCTCGTCCTAAGGAAAGAATTTGAATCTATATTAGGTATATTTCAGCGTGTATAGATAACCCTTAAATTTACAGATTTCTAACCTTATTGTTGAAGTTTCCGGCAGCCTAGTCGGGAGACCATCTGACTTGCGATCCGCAGGTCCTGGGTTTGAATCCTACGGCACGCACCTCTGTCTTTTCGAAGTTATGTGCGCATTGTTGATTGCCGGCAACTTCAAACGGCGAAGGAAAACATCGTGAGGAAACCTACACGTCTGAGAGTTCTCAATGATCTTGAAGATGTGTGAAGTCTGCCAACCCGCACTTGGCCAGCGTGGCAGACTATGGCCTAACCCTTCTCATAATGAGTAGATGGCCCGCGCCCAGCAGTGGGACAGTTTGTATAAACAGGGCTGACAAAAAAAAACCTTATTGTTCATTTATTACCCGAGTGTATATGGAGGTCGTGGGGTTGAGGTCGGGGCTTTCTCTAGGGAGAAATAGTCGTAGTGGTTATATACATCAGGCTGAGGATCGTCAGAGATGGAAAGAGATTTGTCGTCATCTGCCACACCAGGGTCGGGAGCATCACGACGCTCAGCAGTGAGCATACGAATGGAGGAGGAGGAGGATATGGAGGGTTATATTTTTCATGTGTATGTATTTCTATATGTGGGTATGTATGTTTATACGAGTATATGAGCTCCTACAGTCTAAACGGCTTGACCGACATTGATGTGCGAGGTGTCGTTAGATTTGTCATACGCTATTTTTTTTTTTGCAATAATAACATTAATACGACTTGTGCAAAAATAAATAAATGCACTTTTCGTAACCACTTAACGAACTCTTTCTTAATAAATAATGTCGTTTTACTAGAAATATTCAAAAAAATGCGCATTTATAACTTTATAAAGTGATTTTACGCATACTTTCTCACAAAATCGTTAGTTAGACTGCAAAAACCGCTTTTCTACAGTTTGGTATTTTGTTTTTCTTATAGATTGATACTTGTTTTAAGATAGGTGTGGTTGACCAGTAATATAAATTATTATAATAGAATCAGTATAATAACTACGTACATGTTCCAGGCAGGGAAGGCGACGCGTGCCTCGCCGAGTCCGAGTTCGTGGAATCGCATCCGATAGTGTACTGGAACCTGGTGTGGTTCTTGGAGCGCGCCAACATCGAGAACCACCTGCCCGACCTACTGTGCGCGGACTTCCAGCCGCGGTACAGGAGCTTGGACGCTGTGTCCGATGGGGAGAAATCTGGTATGTCACATCTTCTCTGTTACAAATAATCGTTAAAAAAAACTAAAAAAGTCGACTTCAAAATACGCAATTGGTTTACTTGCGGGTGGCATTTTTTTCCAGTTATTTTGTTATAGAAACTAAAATACTGAGTTAATTTTGATAAAATTAAGTATACCATTTCAAACAAAAAAAAAAAAGAATTTTTCTAATCGATCCAGATGTATTCGAGTAATCGGGAAAGATTCCGACGAATTGAGAACCTCCTCTTTTTTGGAAGTCGGTAAAAAAGAAGTTTCGTTGTCTCAAACCCCGACCCAAAAAGAGTTAAAAGTTTAACGTGTTTTTTGGTATATCTGTGTGTCTGTCTGTGGCATCGTAGCTTGCAAACGACTGGACCGATTTCGATCTAGTTTTTTTTTTGTTTGAAAGCCTGCAAAATTCTTGAAACCATCGCCCTCCTCAACCATATGTTAGGGAAGAGGGCGACCTGCCACAACCTTAGCTTATAGTGAGTTAACATCCAACCTAGTAATTATGTCATGTTATATAGGCTGCCGAGTGGTGTGCGGGTGGGAACGGCCTCACGTAGAAGCAGCGGCCGGTGAGGCGGGCATCGCGCTGCACCGCGCGTGGCGCAACCGTCGACAGCGGCACCAGCGCTCGCGAGCGCTGCAAGCGCTGCTTCTCACCGAGCACGGCGACTCGCCGCCGCACACGTCAGTATCTATAATATAGTTTAAAATACTGAAAACCTTTAAACAATCAAAGTACTTAATCGATTTGATGAAATTTATATGGGACACATCTGAAAGTATATTCTTTCAAACATGGGCGTACCTAGGATGGGTTCAAATCTCTCACACCCCGCCCCCACCCCCATTAAATTCGCCGATTTTCGGGTGGTCGCGACTAAGGCTTTTCTTGTTATTTTCTAAACCCACCGCCCGAAACTAAAACAAGGCTTTGCCCGTGCTTTCAAGTAAAAAAATAAATAAATCGGTTTATAAATGACGGAGTTACACGGTAACAAATATAAAAGAAACTTACAGCCGAATTGTTAACTTCCGTCTTTTGGAAGTCGTTAGTTATTATAAAAAGCCTGCAGGCCTAAGATCCGTGCCGCGACACAATTTTATTTTTATTTTTTGTCGTACGAAATCGTGACGACATTACGAGAACGTATCTCTTTTTCGCTCATCAAAAAGTGTCACGGCGCGCATCTTAGACCTACTATTTATATAGACGATCGACTAGCCTATAAATATTGGCATTCCTACTCATAAAGTAGTATTGTTGTAAGTAGCTGGACTGTAACTACAGTCTAATGTTGGTTGTGTTATGATTTTGTTCAAACTTTTTTAGCAGATTAGAAAAATAAAAAATTCTTAATTCCACTTTTTTATGTATACTTCGCTATATTTTTGCCCATCGTGAACTGATTTCAAAGAATAGATTTATCCTTAAATGCCCAAACTAATACTTAACTTTCTCATCTTCCAGTGTTGCGTTAGCCGTCCTCAACGGATTGCTGAGCAATGATTTGACAGACGCCTTGAGGAAGCTGGCAGTCTGGCGGGAAAACACTTCGAACAACAATAGATATTATTCCTTTTACAGGTAAGTTTATTTCTTAAAATTTAATGTGTACATTGAACTATAAAGTAATATAGGTATGAAAAACAAGTTAATTTCACATGTTTTCTCCATCGTTTGCCGTAGCAATGCGACAGAGAGTTAGCGAATGATAATTAAAAAAAAACAAGTTACCAGCAATTTTGTTGTAAATATGTATATAGCACTGGCAGCACCGGTACTTTTAGATATTATCTATCGCATATTCTCTTAGTCTGTACTTACTTTTTACTTGTAACTTTTATCCCGTCTTTAATATAAATAAATAAAGCTTGCATGTCTAAAAATATACAACTCAAACTAAAAGTTGTTTTAATTGAAATAATATTTAAACACCAATACCGAGTTCCTGAGCAATTGTACTATAATAGCTCACTATTATTATAATCATAGAGTTCTAAATGCCCCAAGAAGCTTCAAAGTATTTACTCAATTCCAAGCTTTTTTATAGGTGAGTCCAGACATGGTGAGGCATGTGCACTACGCCTTCTGCGTTATGTGGATGGAGAGTTCGCTCTGTAATTTGTCGCGTACGCAATTATTTACAGTGAGAATCCAGTCTACTTAATGCGAGGCACAGCCACGGTGATGGATGAGGCATTCATAGCACATGCCTCGCGATATCTAATCTTTAATTTTAAAGTGATCGATTGTAAATGTTCGTTATTTTCTTCCAGGGATATCCTTTTCCTCGCGATGGCAGCTCTAGGCGAGCAGAACATTGACTTCATCGCTTTACAGCGCGAGTACACGCGAGCGCTAGATCAGCTCGGAGGCGAGGCCAGGCCGCAAGACTTACCGCCTTCACCAGCCGCGGTGTGCTGCCGGCATTACTTCAAACGACTGCGTTTGATACTCGATTAATAATGTTTAACATTTTCTAACATAATTTGATCGATGAATCTTGTGTATCATACTTGAATGACTTGACTAATGTTTTCAAACATGCAAGCACACGTAAATTATCATTGTCGATGCGTTACTTAACTAATTTTGATACTGGTTTGACTGGAAAGCGTGTGAATTGATACATGAAACAAATTTAACCTCAAATTGTCGAGAAATGGTTTTTAGGATGTTACCTTTTATGGTTCAATTCGTTTTGATCTGTATTATAATAATAGCTGGATTGAATTTTGAATCTAGCTTTCTACCTTCGAATATAGTTGGGTACAATATTGGTTTAGAAGTGGGTCCAGGTTGTGAGGCATGCTTCGCATTCGCGGCGCATGCTTTATGTCTGTATCCAACTTAACGTTTGACTGGAGCACCAAATTTGGCACCAAATTTCCATAAACAATTTGATTTTGAAAAAGAAAAGGTTATGTGATTTTTTTTACGTTATTAGAGCCAGTAAATCAAGCAGTCAGGAAAGCAAGACGTGACCGTCCAAACATTCTGTCGAATATCATTAACGGCTCCTTGGAGCTTGATTCCATTTCATACATTTATTCAATAGCTTGTCTAATATTGGTACAAACTTAATTAAAAACATGAACGCCTAATGGCACTGGGAAAAAAACGGGGTTTGTCTTACAATAGCTAATGTAAAAGGCCTTGTACTAAGAAATTATAACGAATTTTCTCACCCGTCCAATGTAACTAAAACAAAAAATAGTTGGGGCATCTGTCATGCAATGTGAACAACAAAAACAGATTGGTGAACAATGAGAGCTCTCTAGATGAGACGTCTGCGCTGCTTTTTTTGAAACAGACAACCGAATTCTGTTGAAACTATAGTCGGCGATTTCGACTCAAAAATAGATTTGAGTAACCAGTAATTTTCAAATTAAAACGTGTAACAACCACTTTATTTTTATTTTTAATAAAAAATAAGTTCTTATTTTCGAGATTACAGGCAATTAATAGAAGTCCGATCTAACTAAGCTTATTATGTATTAAGCAATATAGCGACTTAATAGTGTTAATTGCAATTTGGCCTATGGAGATACATGGTTTGCCCCAAAATAAAATTAATTAACTCACAAGCAATTTCGTTAGATTTCACATTTCGGCATATCCATTTAGTTAAGGCAAGTGGGTGCTATTCATAAGTATTGTTTTGGATCGTTGTTACGTAAAATGTGTACATAGAAACATTGTATAGAAGTAGAATGTAAGGGTCCACCCTGGTGGTATCAGTAGGTCTTGTGATTTGCGCACTTTGGATTCGTAAACGAATACTGTGTGAATCTGTCTCATCACTTGGTCACATTATTTACGTATTTGCACTGTAGTTTTTTTTCGTATAGACGAATTATGAATTACAACGGTTCGGTAGTTTAAACCTGTAGTAATTTCGCGATATGAATTTTATTTTGCCAGTTTATAAATGGATGCATCGTAATTACAATATTAGCCTAGTATAGTATAGCTTCTGATTGATGAAATATGAAAGAAAAAATAATTCTTTTCACAATATTGAGATATATTTCAGTAAAATGATTGCATGTTTACCCGCACCTTCGAAAGAGATTGCAATTCATCTGGCAATTCATTCATTTTGCAATTTCATTTAATGATTTTTACACGCAAAATGTATTTAATATATTTTAAATGCTTCAAGTAAATAATGTGACTGCCAAATTGAAAAGTATTCAATCTGTTATGATAAAATCATTATTCTTATTATATATAGAAGTGTTAACACCAATATTTTAAATGTAACTAATTATATCACGAAAACTTGTCATGTTTAACGTTTAATTGTATTATTATTTGGGTGACTCGTCTTCTTTTTTTAATTACAATGAGGCAACAAAATAACACAGTATGAATCTGTATTAGTAACATTAAAAAAATCTTCTTGAGACTTCTTGATAGTTCAACTTATTGCAAGTTATTGCAGGTATAAGTGACCATTTTACATAATTGACTATACAACTAAGACAGTGTGGTATAGATCAACTATAATTCCTAATCGTCGCTTTTAGAGCATACCGCCTGCTTCTAGAACAACAGAGATGTCTCACTCCCTCTCGAAGAATGCGGCTTGCTGTGTCAACTTGTATCTGGATGATAATTAATGAATAATACATGCCTAAAATCGTGAATTGAAATATTTATTAATACTAATATTTCTAACAAACATAAAATAATACTCAACATACTAACAGTCAATTGTAAATACTGATTGATTTCCTGAGAGTGAACAAAATACAAAAAATTAGATTTTGTTAAAAGACCTAAACTGTTATGCAATAATGAGTCATAAAGATTTCTTTTTGTATTTGGTGTAATGGAGTAATATTTCATGATTTTGTTTATTGAATATCGCTTTCAATCATATAAAAATATAGTCAATATAATTGCAATTTTATTTTTCATAGTGATAACTTGCAAGAAGCGCAAGCCATATTTTTGTTCCATATAAAATGTACAATAAATGTAATCAGCTGTTGTTATATTTCATGGTAATATCATATTTAGTTATAATACAATTTTTTATAGTAATTTGAAAGACATTTTATTTGTTATAAACATAAAATATCATCATGGCATGTACAATTATGTTATTTTGACAAAGTATTGAAAGTATGCATTGATTTTTATAAAAAAAAAGAAATAAAAGCTTTTAATTGAATAGTTGTTTTATTTAGTACATTTTATGACATTCCCAAAACTCTGTACAAAAATTTTCCATCATGGTCATAGTAGCAGTCATTGACTTTGTATGTGGCGTCTTTCTTATATGCTTTCTTTGGTATCCTGATTCTCTCTGGATAATTCATAATATCCTTCCCTTTGTCTTCTTCATTTGAAAATGCTGTTAATTTATTTTCCATCTGTGTCTCATCAGACAGTTCAATCTCTGTGTTAACATTTTGCAAACTCATTTTGCTTTCAGAATTCAGTGTGTCTAACATGAGCTTGTCTGGAACGTCTACTTTTTTCCCAGTTTCCAATCGTTTCTTTATCTTCTCAGTAAGTTCATCTAGTGTTACTAGTTTAGGATTTCTTACTGGATGTTTGTTTATTTTTTCTGTGTCTTCAGTATTGGTATCCTCACTTGATGTATAGCTAGCTTTAGATTTTTCTTGAGTGGCACATCTTTGAACTATCTTTGCAAATTCACCCAATTTGTCTTCTTTTACAAATTCAGTTTTGGGTATGATAGATTTCTCACTCAAAGGTGGTATGGTCCGATTGGAAAATTTGAGGAAATGTTTTCGCATGGCTTCTGGTATTTCAAGAGAACCTTCTTTTAATTCTCGCCAGTTTCTCATCACTGATGCATCGTGGCGTGCAATTCGCTGCTCTGTAGCTGGCTTCCATTTATATTTTAACAATTTCTGAAAAAAGAAGTTGAGTTGTGTAAAGAATTACAAGTAAGCATACAGAGGTTTAGCAGCAGGCATATTTTGTAGGATTGTTAAACATAAAAT
This sequence comes from Lycia hirtaria, assembly GCA_947563715.1. Classification (NCBI taxonomy): domain Eukaryota; kingdom Metazoa; phylum Arthropoda; class Insecta; order Lepidoptera; family Geometridae; genus Lycia; species Lycia hirtaria. Next base: position 38,893,135 of record OX387377.1, on the reverse strand, counting down.
ATTCCTAACAAAGGAAAATGCTGTAAACGGTACTATCCACAAGTAGACTCTTATTGTTGGCGATAAGATATAGTTGGCCATACTGGCTGTATTTTTCACTACCCTATTACATTTTTATTTTTTTTATTCGAAAATAGGCTTGCGCTTGACTGTCAACTCACCTGGTGTTAAGCGACAGTTACGGTCTACAATGGAGAGCGCTTGCCTAGAAGAAACCTATTCACTCGCGATTTGAAGACACCTAGATTATATCCAGTCTGAAAGACCCATTCAGGAACACAGGATTCAGACATTGCCAGTCTGTACCTTTAGAATTAGTTTAAAGCAATGATTATCTCGGTTATTTACGTGACTCTGCTATGAACTCAGTGGGATCAGTATTAACCCTTGTCCTCCTTGTATTAAATAGATATAGAGCACTTTTTCACATCCATTTTATTCCAAGAATCTTTTTCGACTGCCTCAAAAACAAATATAAAATAAACATTCTAAATTATAATAAACTGAATTTTGAAAAATATGGCCAGTATGGCCAGCTACATATATTGTATCACCAACACTTATCAAGTACAATATTACAAAAAAAAAAACGGTGCGAGTCAGACTCGCCCACTGAGGGTTCCGTACAAACTACATAAAAGGGGGAAATCATTTTTTTTTATATTTGAGGTATGGAACCCTAATAACATTTGTTATTTGTAATTGTATATAATCAAAAATCTTAATTTGTGACTTTGGTTTGGTGGATTTAGACCAAATGAGAGAATAGGTGATTCTATTCTATACTCATTCTATCATCACTACTAGTGATGATAGAATGAGCATTCTCTCATTTGGTCTTTGGTCTTTGGAGAATTTAGTAGTTACTAAATTCTCCTTGTGTAAACAGAGAGCAAACATTCTTTTGTTGTTCTACCTTTGTTCACAAAGATTCTATGTTGATGAAAACTAGCCTATGACTCTCTGGGTTTCTATCTCTTTACCAAGTTTCATAATGAACGGTCTAGCAGTCTGTAACAGAGCTGTCTGCCAGATAACAGAGTTACTTTCACTTTTATAATAGTAGGAATTTAACTAATACACACACATACTATAGTCACAACCTTTTTATGGCTGATTACTTACAAATTAAAATGAAAAAAAAAAAAAAGAATATCTATTACAAACCTGGATAATGTACCTATCTGTGTTACAAGAATTAATGGCACAATAATTAGATATCAAAATGCCTATCAATGATATTTTACATATTAATAGGTCATATAACAGGTTAGGGGTATTTACCTTCAAAATAGGTACAGTAACAGGGAAGCTTTCAGCCAATCTCTCTGGAGTCCACTCATCAGGATGCTCCTCTGCTAAGAGACGGATCTGTTCTTTCTCACTCCATGTCAACAGGTTGGGCATGTTTTCCTTGAAATACTTTTCTTTGATAATGTGGTGCTGTAACTCATATTTTCCCATGAGGGTTTCATTTAGATGCTCATTGTAAGCTTCACCAACCTGTAAGAGTACCAAAGTTCAGAAATCCCTTCACCTTACATAAAGGAGTATGGTTTCATCAAGAAATAACATGAATATTTTTAAAATAGGGCTCTTTACTAAAAAGAACCAATTATGTAAATATATTCTGATTGTGAAGTAATAACCTAATTTTTAGGTTGAGTACCTATAAGTACCTTATAGAAGTCACTGGCGGATTGTTCAACGAATTCCTCTGCATCCTCGTCAGTAATTTGAAACCCATCTTCTTGGAATGCACGAATTCTTTTATCTAAACCTGGATTAGGTCCTCTCGGTATGCCTTGTCTGCCCCTAATATTTCGCACAATTATTTTGTCACAGGTCCTATAGAATCTTCTTAAGCTCACAACAAACATATTTTTTATAACTGAGATACGCAATCAAAATGAGATCGGTCAATGTTATTTGATTAAGTATTATACGTAAAACTATATTAATTTCACAATTTGTTTGTTTTGCTTAATCAAAGTATGAACTAACCTCAAATAACTAGCCATTTTTTTTTTTATATTTAAAACAAGCCAAACAAAGATCACAAGAAACTATTTTCGCATTCGCAATTTTCAAAAAGTCAAAATCTCTTCAAAATCTGCTTGACTTGACACTGACATGTATCAGCGCTGACAGCGCATAATACAAGTTTTTTTTCTACTGATTTTGTATTGGATCTGCACGATTAACGCATTTTCCTGTGTTAAGTATTAAGATTTCAAGTTTCTTGAATAATCCAAGTTACAAAATTGTTATAGTCACAATCTAATACACGTAGGTTTAGATAGTAATTTTTATGTTTGAGTAATTCTTTAGTAAAGTGGTGGTGTTGCGAACAGGGCTGCCTCCAATGTGGAAATGTGCTAATTATTCATTTTACGCAGGGACTTGTGATGTCATGCTATGTATGTGTCCTGCTAAGTAATATGAAAAATTATTTTGAATTGTCAGAATTCTCGTTTCAGATGTTTAACCACTCAACAACATATTTATTCATTCTGATCAGTCTCAAATAGGACTACGTACATGGCTCAGTGAGGCATGTCTGCATATTAGCGAAAGATATTGGGTTCGATTCTCGTCCGGACAAGTGTGCTGTATGATGAATTTAAATATTTGCTCAGAATATAAGTGTTTGTTGTTTATACACGTGTTCTATTGTATCTCCAACAAAGGTATTCCTAACGGGAAGCATGTATATTTTATCAAAGCGGGAAGCTTTAGTTGTTAAAATAATATATTATAACTTAACCTATGATGACAGTTATTTGTAGTTTTTTTTTAAATTAAAGATTAATGGTGAATATTTGGTTGTTTTATTATTTATGCCTTTCAATACTTACTCATAGCATAGGTATGCAACGATGGTACACCGGGGTACACGACAAAAAATAATTACATGTTCATGTGACCAGCTGTCGATCTTTCCACCCACAGACATGAACATTCTTTTGCTACGTTTCCACACTTTCCACCACTCGTACAGCCGGCTGACGAGTTTTATTAAGATAAATATTATCTGATACAACTTTCAATCGGGAGGAAATGACTGAAAAAATATTTTCTACGAGTTTGAGAGGCTGCTGCTGCTCAACCCACCATCGGAGCCGATATTCACGATAAATCAAAAATAATATTGCTCAATAAATAAATTGGATTTAAATGTTTCTAAATGCTTTGTTTGTTCCTTCACTCGTAAGCCACAGCCTATCTACATCATTACAGCCTTCAGAATTCTTCTATATCCAGAGTAAATTCAATCAAGGATTTAGGAGTAACTTTTGACTGCAAATTACTGTTCGATGTGCACGTTGACAATGTAGTAAGAAAAGCCTCTCAGGCTCTAGGATTTGTTTTCCGAATGTCTGCAGAATTTTCGTCTATCAAAACATTTAAAATATTGTATTGCGCGTACGTGAGAAGCCACCTGGAATATGTTTCTCAAGTGTGGAACCCGAACTATGGCATCTACATTGCGCGTATTGAAGGCATTCAGAAACGTTTTCTACGTTACTTATTACTTAATATCGTTCTAAGGTATATCTACCAGATTATTCTTCCCGATGCAAAAAAATTCACTTTTTACCGCTTCAAGAAAGATTAAGCTTATCTCTTTAATATAGAAGCAGATTTAGCTTATCTCTTTAATAAAGCAAATGTTACGATTGACTGTCCGGAGTTGCTTGGGCAGCTGGGATTGCGCACTCCCTCCGTTTCATTAAGAAAGCCGAATCTTCTCCATGTCCCAGTTGTAAGATGTTATTACCTATAGGCAAAACAGTTTCCTTATAAGGGCGTGCAGGTGTTACAACATTCTAGCAAAAGACACGGATGTTGACATATTCACACTGTCTTTAAACTTAAACAACTTCTTAATATGAACTATTTACTTCAGTTTATTCTATATGTACCTATCTCTTTCTATTCTATCATATTATTTTTTTGTTTGTAGGTACATTTATTCTGTATATATTTTATAAGCTTATATATACATGTATTTATGGCTGTCCGTCTATGGGTAAGGCCGCCAAAATTGTCAATTATATCACAAAAGTAACACAACAGATTTTGTGTTACCATTACACAAATGTAACCCAAAAGTAACACATCTTTTGGGTAAAGGTGGTTTCATAATGGTTAAATAAATACACCTAAAATAATACAAGATAAAAAAATTAAATTGGACGGACTAATGTAATACAATTAATAGGAGTAATGAAATACGATTTTTAAACGATGTACTTGCGTACCTTTAATAATGAAATTTAAAAAAAAAACACACTTAACACAAATCTGTCATAAAACATGAGTTAAAAAAATAAAAAGAATCCTGAGTTCTCTAGGGGTAAAAAAATTTTACAGGATGAAATTTTAATCACCGTTTTCCTCTTAAGCGGTCGTTGTACTCGTCATTGTGAACAACTTTTACTATGGGACCAAGCATGAAATCGTGAAAAAAAATCAGCTATTCCCTACATTTTGACGAGATAAGCGAACATTGTAGGGAACAGCTGATTTATTTTCTCGATTTCAGGTTTGTTCCCATAGTAAAAGTTGTTCATAATGACGAGTACACTTACCTCTTAAGAGGTTGTTGGTATTTTTCCTATAACCCTGTATATGCACATGAATAGATTATATTTCAATAGAAGAAAAACATACTCAATTAGTTCGGTGCTAAAGAGCCTTTCGTGCAAGTTTAACTAATTGCACTTGGCAGGTTTTCACTATTAAAAAGTAGGTATATAAGTACTGAGTTTGTCATACCTACAAAATCACACTCAGATACATGACTTTCAAAAATCAGTACAAATACCACTAAGCATGCGGCTTTATAGATCTACTGTGTTACGTAACACATACTTTTGTGTTACAATAACAACAAATGTAACACAGGTGTAATACAAATGCAACACAAAAGCTAAATTTTTACAACAGTTTTTTGCTTATATTTCGGTTATTTATTAAAATTAGGCACTAATCGGCGGTTCTAAGTATACTTTTAACCTCATCGCCAACAAATATAATACAATAACATTAAAATATCTGTTTCTTGCCTCAGAAATCGCATTAAATATTTTTTTTCCACAAACAAACAATAACGTGACGCGCACTTTAAGGTCCTTCACCGGCGAAACAATATAGCTGCCTTGTTTTTTTTAAATTTTTCGATTACGGTGTTGCCATATTAATACTGCGTTTTGCACTTAGGCTCTATAAATAGTAGCTTTGGGGGTAAAAATTCGTCACACAAATAAATCATAACACAAAAGTAAGCCATTTTTTTATTTTAAACTATCAATAAAACAACTCAGTTCAAGGATTTTCGTAACAATATTACTATCATAGCAGGGGTCTATCTTCTAATTCTTCCACGGTATACGTATAATTCAGATATTCTCTACAAATTATTAAATATTTTAACCAAAAGATACTGCAAAAAAAAACGACAGAAAAAAATTGACAATTTTGGCGGCCTTACCCCTATTTATTTTTGTCTAGTCTTTTATTATTTGTGAAAACTTTTAATTGGCCTTCCGTTTTTATTTATGTTCTCTAATGTATGTAGTTAGCTGTAAGTTTTCCTTTGAAAATAAAATAAAATAAATAAATAAATAAAATAATCTCGAGTCCGTAATTCGACTATTGTCCGTCTCGCTCACGCATACCCTACATTTTTGAAGATAGAAAATGACTGCATGAACATCGAAAAAAAAACGTCGTTAGTAAAACTAGAACATTTTTATAAATTTAATTTAAATATTAACTACGATCAAATTGAATTTTTTGTCGAATATTTGTGATGTTGTTTTCTAATTTTACAAAGGACGATTTTTTTATAAATTCATTCATATCTTCAAAATCATGCGCAAGCTAGACGGACGAAGGTCGAACTACGGACTCTTAAACTTGTATGTTTATATTATAAAACCGAAAACAATATTCTTTTTCTAAAAGAATATTCTTTCAGATTGGTTCTCTGTGCAAATTTCATCAAAATCGGTCCAGTGTTTGGTTTTAAAAATAAATGGCGCATTTTAAAGACGGTTTTTCAGTTTTTGAAATTTTAATTATATTTTAACTTAGATACTCTACTAGCAAGTGTCTATGTTAAAAGATAATTATAGTTTATGATGGTGAGTACTTGCCTACTAACCATGCAGTTCCTATCTTCTTTTTTCGCTTGCGCTACAATTGCGTCTCTATCATCACATCACTGACATGACTGCATCAGATTCTTGCAGCCACGGTCAGTCACACGCGACCGTCTCACGAACAAGCCCGTGTGCGAAGTAGAAAGTGCGAAAGGAATATCGGAGTTTTCGACCACGAGAATCAAGGTATGTGGGACCATTGTTAAAAAAAAGAAAGATTGAAGGTTGTTTTTCTCCATTTAAAAATAAATAAAGTATTTATTTAAAAATTATTAAGTATGTATTTTAAATTAATTAACTATTGATTTAAAAAAATATTTGTTTAGAATAAATGTTCGTAAATTGTTCGTAGATTTTCACGCAACACAATCTAGTCCAAACGCAAGAAGCATGTTTGTAATGGGAACCTGATACAATACTTACCTATATACCTAATAGGTTTTTCACTCCTCTTGCTCTAAAAGTCCGTCATTGTAGCGTAGTAAAGCGGGGGAAAAATAGCATTTTAAGCTCTAGGGGAAAAAGTATTTTTTTTTAATTTTATCTGTTTCCAAAGAACCTACATACACGAAACAGTCTTTATTCAAAAGTAGAATATTCTCTTTGGAATATATTTACATTATCTTTGCAAACATCTCGTTAAATATCCAGAATTGTACTACAAATTGTACATTGTATTTTTAATAAAATAAACTTTAAATTATTATCCCTAAACTTTAAAATAGTATCAAGATTATTTTATTTTCTCGCAATCGTAGTAAAAAGTAGAAAAACACGGCGTTGAACCCATTGTAACTCGGTTTCTATTTACTCCCTCGCTAAAGCTCGGTAGATACCTCTACCTCGTTACAATGGGTCTTTTTAGCCCCTTGTATAACAATCTACTATTTTAAAATATGTTTTTAAATACCTAGGATGCAGCCAGCCAGACAAAGAAATATTTTTACTATGGAGTTTTTATTTTAACCGCCGATGAAAAGGGTTTTGGCATCGTAATTCACAAACGGACGACCCAATTTTCATTTAGTATTTAGGTATTTTTAAAGATTTCTTGATTGAAGATGTTTTTTTTCTGCAAGAAAAACTGTTCAGTTTTTCCCCATCTTTTATAAACCGACTTGAAAAATGCTATGATTTATTTTGTTTGAAGGATATATGTACTTTCAGATTGGTCCTATAGAAATTTCATAAATATCGGTTTAGCTATGTGGTTTAAAACAAAATTGCGCATTTTTTTCGATTTTTTAACTTTAATAATTACAATAATTTATATTTATTAGATAGGTGACTGACTAATGTGCAAGGTGTCGTTATTCCCTGAGTGTCTTAAGCTACATTTTTTAGTAGTAATCTATACTGCTACGGATCCAAAAATATTTTTAAGTTATTTATTTTTCTGGTTATCTGTCTGTAATACAGTGTGCTCGATGGACACCGAAACTACTGGACGGATTTGAAGTAAATTTAGCTTATTGCTTATGTTATGTAGAAAGATCTGGAATACTTTTTATCCCAGATACTTGTTAGATATTACGTTCGTCTATAAACGCTGCATGTATTATAGTGGCTACTATTAATTGCTATGGATGATTCAATAATAACGGCATTTAGAAGGCCGTAAGAAGGTCAGCGCGTTAGTACATAATTAACCATTGGTTTGTAGAATTAATTTAATTTTAGTCGACTTCATACATAGGTACAATCAGGGTTCAAAAGACCATTATCACCTTAAGGTTAATAGTCTCCTAGCACCTTAAAATTATGCACTATATATTTATATATATGTATGTATGTATGCATTGCGGTACAACACAAACCGTTATAATATGACAGTGAGTACGTGCGAATCGACTAATAGATTTTCTTAATAATATTGATTTTTGAGAGTCCTTCTCCTCCTTGCGTCGAAACCCCAACACTGGGGGTCGTGACATCATAGATTTACCACGTAGTATGATGTTCCTCCGTCTGTACCGATTTTCAGCAGCATGTACCGCCTCGGCGACGTTAATGTTGAGTGTGGTACGGATTTGGTCTGACCAGCGCATTGGGCTACTTCCTTTCGATTGCTTATCCTGTACTTTGCCAGTGACGATGAGCGTTTGTAGGTTGTCACCGGGCTTCCGGGCTTTGTGTCTAAAGAACTCAAATATCATCCGAAGGCACGTGTTGTCTAAGAACTCAAACTTGACAAGAAGCCAAGGCTCTCCGGCTTCTTGTCAAGTTTGAGTTCTTGGAGTATCGATTGGTTGGGTCTGCGCGCTGTCCACGGGATGCTTAACATTTTCCGCCAGCATCACATTTCAAAGGCATCTATGTGTGAAGATTAGAGTGTCGACGAGAGTAATTTTTGTATTAGTACTTATACTACGATCCTTACATATCTTACTGAGTTGAGACATGGCGTTTTTGGCCATTCCAATCCGTCGACAGACTTCGACTTGACAGGAACCGTTGTTGAATGTTTAACATAATAAAGTCGTAGACAATTTCCAAATTCAGTGTCCCACTAAGTTCTAACTTTGAAGCACGATTCACAACCATGTTAATCTTTGCCCGATTAATGGTTAATCGTAGACGATAAACTAGTTGTCAAAAAGCTACTTAGTCTCGAGCGCCGTCATACAGTACCATGTCTTTTTTTTTTAAATAAAAACTACGGGTCACTCACGTCTGTTTTGAACCGAAATATCCGACTATAGTTTCAACCGCATTCGAAACTATAAACTATGTATAGTCGGATATTTCGGCTCAAAACAGACGTGAGTGACCCGTAGTTTTTATTTAAAAAAATGTGTGAAAACCACTTTAATTTCCATAGTAAAGTACCATGTCTGTCTATATTCTAGCTAGAGGATTCATTTCGGGGAGTGTTCACAAGAGCTTCACGACCTAATTCCACCCTCCCCATTTCACTACAGGACTAGCAGAAGGTCTGCGAATTACCACCCATTTCTCGTTGAAATTACAAAATCCGTACTCAGCGATATCGGTCCACGTTCTTGATGCGTACTGCACGGGAATGAAATTTTTTGCCGCCATTTCTGTTTCCTCAGAACTACAATCTTGGAATTTTCAAGGCTAAAGTAAATAGATATTTTCTAGACCGACGAGCTCCATCCTCGGCCACATCGTCGCTTAATATCAGGCGAGCTTGTGGTCAATCGTAGATCTATTTAGCGTAAAAAAACTTAGAAAAATGTATCTATAATATAACCTCGAACCTATGTACTGATTTTAATGCATATCTAGTGGCAAGATTAAGATTAGTTTGAATAATGCATTTTTGCAAATCTAATCAATTGTTATTGTTTGTTAAGTTAATCCAAGATTTTCTGATAACACGGGTATTTCGGTCAATAAACACTCTAGTAATCGGTCATTTGGAACGTAAGATAATACCAGTATGCAGCAGTTATTAAAATTTAAATGTAATTGAACTTTCGTTGGACAGCGCCAGTGTCTGTTTGGAAAAGTAGTTAATGCAATGCAGTATACATTGGTTAAAAAAATCAGTAAAAAAAACAACTACAGAACTTTAAAGAGCGTGGTCATTCCAATCAGGTTTTTGTCATGACCTAAATACGAGCTTTGCTTACCGTTACGACGACGGCCGTAATAGTTATGGATACTTACATTTCATATGACCCACATGACGACAATAAAAACGATGTATTATCGATATACCCATATATTTTTTTTTTATTAAAATATCAATTCACTCTTGAAAATAATGACAAATGAAACAAAATAGGTTTGGAACAGGTTTTTTTTAACACACTATTTTGGGGCCAAAAGTCCGTGTTTTTTTAAAAATAATTGTAATATATTCAGTGACACTCTTGCAACAAACATGAATTTAACCACACAATAATAATTATCATCAATCAAAATCGACCCACGCATTTTGTCTCTAGGGCGCTACAAAGGAAAAACATACATACCTACAACTGAAGAACATTACCTTCCTTTGCGTCGCACTGTAGGGTAAAAAGCAGCTCACACTGTAGTTTGGTCGGATAACCAAGCACTTATCGGTGTGTTCCAGCAGTAGATAGATAGATAGATAAACTCTTTATTGACACACCATTAAAATTAACAAAAGCAAGTACAATAAAGAAATATTTTTTACACAACAACGGGCGGCCTTATCGCAGTATTTCTTGAGAACCGATCACTTCTAACCAAACTTTAAATACTCGTATATCACAGGTGAGCTCAGGTCAACTGCCTAGACTATTAATAAGTTAAATCTACACTAATATAAAAAATGTGAAAGTTTGTGTAGTTGTGTATTTGTTACTCTTTGAACCGATGTATCTACATGAAATTTGACGTGGAGACAATATAGATATACCGGAATAACACACCTCGGCCACACCGAGCGAATACTTAACATCAGGCGATTTAGTGGTCAATCGTAGATCTATCTTGCATAACAAAAAAACACATGCTACTACATGATTTCTGTGGGACGCAAAATATAAATTATTATTAAAAAAATATGTTCTTAATTTTATAATTCTATACTAATATTATAAAATGCTAAAGTTGGCTTAGTGTCTAGGTATTATTATAAAACTTAACTTTGAGGATTATCGTCACAATGAATATAGGTCATAGGCTACATATGAACAGTCACATTGCATAATATATAGATATATACCTATTTCAAAGTTATTGAGAAGCAGCACCAGCAGCCTAGACGGGAGACCGTCTGGCTTGCGATCCGCAGGTCCTGGGTTCGAATCCCGCGGCACGCACCTTTGTCTTTTCGAAGTTTATGTGCGTATTGTTGATTGCCGCCAACTTCAAACGGTGAAGAAAACATCGTGACGAAACCTGCATGTCTGAGTTCTCAGTGATCTTGAAAATGTGTGAAGCACTTGGCCAGCGTGGTATGGCTTTACCCTTCTCACAATGAGAAGATGGCCCGTGCCCAGCAGTGGGACAGTTAGTACAAACAGGGCTGATAACATAAAATATATCTATTAAGTTTATCTTGGTCACCGCGGGTGAAACCGCGGGGCGCAACTATTTGTCTATGAAAGTATTGCATGTGAATTGCCTTGAAAAATACTGATAGAAGAACTGCCTTGAACTCACGTTATATTTCTAAGTTTTGTAGTCTCGTGCTGTGCTGCGAAACCAAAACCATGCGACTGTACTAATGCTAGACAGAAATTATATACTTAGCTGAAAAGAATTTAGCATTATCCATTATCGATAAACTTTATCAGTGGAACCATACTTGAAATCTAGTCAAAAGCATGTGCTCAAACCGAGTGGCTATCTCTCTCGCACAGCTACCTATCTCGCATTTTAAACAAAATCACACGGAGTTTTAAAAAAACATAGGTATATTTTGAACTTCTCAGCCAATGAGCAGTTGAACCGATTTTGATGAAACATAGCTGAGAACATTTTCACTCATATCTTATAATTATCAAACAAAAAATAAGTAGATCAAAATAGGTTCATCAGTTTAAGAGACACGATGTCACAGACAGATACAAGTCAAACTTATAACAGCCACCGCCACTCTTTTTGGTCATGGGAAAAAAATGTCGTTCATGAAAGACATGCTTTTTTTTTGGGATTTAATCATTTTTAAATAGTACACGTATGTATATTAAAAGAAAAACAAAATACCCGACTGCGGAAAAATAGTCATATGATTTCATTATGTTTGATACGCTGTTGTGTGTACATTTTTTGTGAGAAAGTATGCGTAAAATCGCTGTAAAAGGTTATAAATGCGCACTCTTTAGAATAATAATTCTAGTAAAATTACTTGTTTATTACGAAATAGTTCATTAGAGGTTACGAAAAAACGCATACCTACTTATTTTTTATTTTTGTAACATTTATTATTATTACAAAAAAAATATAGCCTATGACAGTCTGGAAGCGAAGACGAATCTAATGACACCTCGCACATCAAAATCAAAAATTGTAAATGCTAGTCACTCAAACCTTACCTACACTTATTTTGTGAGTTTGTTTTGTATGCAAATCCTGTTTCTTATCTACGATTACCTCCGCGTATTGGTTTTCCTAAACAAATATTGTTGAATTTTTTTGTAAACAATGTTTACATAGAGCTTGTTTGTTTTGCCTTGGAACAGCGGAGAACATTGTCTGGTGTTTGACGTGTAGTTGTTGAGATGAAACTTAAGATATTTGTTGTGACAACGAGGCTTCTAGGAATTCCCCACATTTAAGTAGCCGTTGTAAAATTAAAAGAGTGATAATGGAATATTAATTGCATTATCACTCTTGACGGGTAACGTAATTTAAATACATAGAATTGGAACTATCTAACTTACTTATAAAATTAATTAATTTAATTATGTTAACAAAAATTCCAAGCCAGTGATCCCTGAGACATTAAATTTGGAGGGTATTTTTTTTTGTAAAAGAAACGGGTGAAACCGCAGTATTTAATTAGTTTATTATATGATTTTATGCATAGGAAGTACCTATGCTGTATTTTTAAGTGTTACTAAGTAGTAATTCAAATACAGAAATATGCAGTCGAAAAGTATGAATTTTATTTTGCACCTACTCATTGCCCCAGACGCGAAAATCATGTGTTAAGTACGTAGATAACATTTGGTTATAGTATTATTTAAAGATAATTAAATATACATTACAAAACTTATAGATTTATTTAAGCATTCTTCTGCATTGTGTGTTCTGTAGTCAAACCTATATACTTTAGGGTTCGTAGTAACAATAAGGAACCCCTATAAATTCGCCATTACTGTCTATTTGTCAATCGTATGTCACAGCCATTATACTCAAATATTTTTACTAGCATTTTATAAATGAAATTGGATACATTTTTAACAAGTAGTTTGGTAAATGTTACAAAAGGTGTTGTAATGCTTTTTTTTTTTTGTATTTCAAGTAGAATAAATACAAAGAGAGATGTTCGTTACTAACATCTCTCTTAACGCGATAAACTCCCTTTTTACAAAAATAACAGACAATAAGTATAGAGATTATGCAAATGTGTCAAATAAATAAGTCAAGTGTGTTCTAGTACTATGTAGAGTTGTAATAAAAATCGATGATAAATTAATATTTTTGTGATCAATTTTGGTAAAATTTTAAATTACACTCATTTACTCTTAGCGGCTGACTGGGGGGTCAACGCACGTTATTGCCAATCGAAATGGAACGTACGTATAGGTAAATGTTTTCAGTAAACCGCTGCATAATGCTGTAGTGAGATTTTCGAAGAATAAGAGACTTGAAATATAAATTTCTTTTTAAATGTAAACAAAAAGATTAAAACACCTTCCCATTCCAACTTTTCCTATAGCAAATCGTTCACTGTGCAGGCTGTCCTGCGCCGCTGTGTAATTCTATGTTACTATTGTATGGATGAACAATAAAGTTATTCTATTATATTCTAATAAGTATGTGTGTACCCACCAAAGGTGAAAAAATTGTGTGTATCCCTCCCCCCTTCATTTCTAAAACTCCTCAAGATAGAGCGATAGGTATATCTGTAAAACATTTAAGTCGTTATGGTAGAGAGTTTATAGACCTTTTTCCAAAGTAGTTTTAACAAACAATACTCGCCAAGTGATCTTCGTTTAGATTATACAGAACGCACATGGGGTGCGTGACTCGACACGGTCTTGACCACTTATTTTATCTGTTATCCTTCATCCATTAAGAGTAAATGTTGCTATTAATTGATGGCAGCTTATAACCGTTTGACTTGTAACCCTTAGGTGTTGGGTTCAGTTCCACACGCAATTCTGTCTTTTTGAATTTATGTGCGAAATTTTACAGACATCAAAATATCAGGGAAACATCGTGTGGAAGCTTATATCTCAGAGTTCATAATGTTTTTGAAGGTTTGTGAATTCCACTAATCCGCACTTGGCCAGCGTGTTAGACTATCATTTTACCCATAACACAAAGAGAAGATCCCGCTGCTAGAAAATTGATTTGCATAAATATGGTTAATCCGTCGAGATAACTCTTTCATCGTATTTTACAATGACGTTGTGTTGTTATTTCGTAAATTTTAGGCAAATATTCGCTGACACCAAGTCAGCAAGTATCAAAAAATACTTGAAGGACGAAGCGGAAGTAAGGGGATTCCTCATTAGGTACAAAGGTTCACTACGAAACTGGCATTTGACATCTCTGTCGCAAACTTAATTATGTACTTACTTTATTTGTCTAACTGAATACGTTGGTTGCCTGGGATACACACAGCTACACACGTCAAACTAATACACCCCTCTTTTTGGATTGGGGGTAAAAAATGGCAGGAGGCAACGATGGACCGCGATTTATGAAGGAAATGGGGGAGACCTTTGCCTAGGACTAGGACGGTATACCTAAATAAAATTAATATAAAAAAAAATATATATGAGTTACAATATTTTGCGACAGACTAGGATTAAGATTTCAATTATTTTTTTAGCACGAATAAGTCCGCGTCTGACTACCAACTCGCCAGTTGGAAAGCTAAGATGTGGTCGGAGATGAAGCACGCAGACTTAGAAGATACCTATTCACTCTACTCTCTATATTTATGATGTAAATTTACATAAGGTGGCTGGTATCGACTGAAGCGCAAATAGAACGGGTCGGTGGCGGGCGAGAGCAAGCGAGAACGAAATACGAGAATGAAGTGGGACTTCATTCCGTATTTCGTTATTCCACCGACCCGCAGGACAGCGGAACGGGAACGGCGGAAACGTAAATAGAGCGGACATTTTTACGCGTACGAAGTCGCGAGCAATAATCTAGTTATATATTTTCCACATTTTTTTTTAATGTCTCTGATTTAGTTTATATTTGTGAATAAGTCTCTAGCAGTACCTACTTGTGGTACTATATAAATAAAATTCAAAGTGTTTACGCACTCGAAAACAATTTATGCAAAGTGCAGACAGACGTACTAAAGCATTCATGTCATGTGCGAGGTCTCGGGCCCAAACTGGCATACAGTGTCGCCAACTCTAGCTGTAGATCTACGGTTTTTAAAAGTAGTCTTAAAAATGCCTGTTTTACCACCAAATCAACACCATTATTTTTAACCCAAATATTGTTTTTTTTACAATGAGAACCATTAAATATTGGTCACATCTGAAGGATTACCTTACGTATTACATCACCTCAAGTTTAGAATTAATTTTAGTTTTTATTTAGAATAATGAATGATATTAAAAAAATAGAGCGAAAATAACTCTTTTATCTATTTGTTTGTTATTTTAAATCTAACTTATATACCTAGTGTGATTCCAATTCGAAGTCTTCAAGTTGGTACTCTTGCCTACTTGGAAGTCTTCAAGCTGTTATTCTTCTGCTTCGGTATCTTCTAGCTGGTACTCTTGACCGCAAGAGTCGAAGAGTCAAGAAGTCCTAAAGATGCCTCGTAAAGAGGTGAAACACGTGTCAACAAGAGTATCAGCTTGAAGACCGCGAAGTGGAACTAGATATATAAGTTAGATTTAAGTTTTGAACATTAATTTCCGCAAAGTAACGCCTGATTCAATAATATTTTTGTTTGTTATCTTTTTACGTCCAAACAGCAGAACCGAATATTATAAAATTTCGTACAGAGATAGCTGAGAATGTAGCAAACGTCCATTACGACGTTTGCTACATTTTATTGTCAACATCGTTCACTATCATCATCGCCACCACCATCACTACGCGGGTGAAACCGCGGGGCAAAGTTCATTCTCAATGCATAATATACCTAATTGTGTTATATTTCACTTTTTTTTTAAAGAAAAACCTGTTAGTATTTTGACAATATTCTGCAGTTTTTTAAATATAGTAGTTTTTTCTAAGGTAGGTAGTTTGGCAACACCGTGGACGTACCAAGTATCTATATATGTCTATCTACATAGGTATATTTAATTATTTGTATGAACTTGGATTGTGAGGTTGCTGTCGCAATACGTACCTAAACAAAAGGGCAAAAGGGCTACAGTCGATTTGGCAGAAGGACAAGTTGTGAAATTCACGAAACATTGTACCTATAGATTGCACGAAACTCTTTATAAAAGATGCTACGCAACGATAGAAAGTTTTTTTTCCAAGTATAAGTCTTAGATGTTATAAAATACTATTGGCTAGTGAGGGGGTTAATTTTATTTAAAGTGTAATTTTGTTTAATCAAAAAAAATATAATCATTATTATGAACACTTTTGTGACTACAACTTTACCAGATAATGCGATAAATAGGTATGTAAAATACTTAGTTGAGTTTGTTAAGTTTGTATATTGTTTGGTAGCAGTTAATAAAGGCACTTGCCCGTTAAAAAAATTAAAAATAAACTATCTGGATATCATTTTGATTTTATGTTAACTTGCTCGTTGTCTGTTTCTTATTTTTGAAGATACATATTTTAATTTTGTTTTCGTGGAATTTTGTGGTTAGCATTTTTATGACCAAATAAAAATTAACTATTGCGCGAATTCTGAATATTTTGCTATCGCGAATGATGACGTCTTGGTTCATGTTCGCCGAACAAATACAAACTTAAAACAAGTTTAAATTAAACAACAACAAGTTTAAGTTACAAGTTTAAGTTTAGGAATAGAGCATCCCTTCCCTAAAACTATAAATGATTACATATATCTCGGAAGTTTATTGACCGGTTGTATTTTTTTTTGTATGTGTATTACATCTTAGTATGTTATCAATCAAAACTATTATTCCTATGAAATACAATTCATGCATATTCCCTATTAATAAGGGACATTAAGGTGCAAGATTGCATATGTGTATTGCATATAAGTAGACATGTATCAATACGACTTCACGTTACGAGCTTGCCTTTAAAAGTATTTCGCAAATTATTTCGACACGCTAGTATTAAGTTTGGCCTTTGAGAAAGATTATAAATTGTCTGTTTATTTTTTGCACCATGACGAAAGAGGGCAGAAGTACGAATACAGACTGACAATTATTAGTTCTTAAGGCGCCAACGTGTGCGTTGCAGCTATCTATGCGAGATACTTTTTAAAGATATACAATTAATGACTGTGATTTGATATTGCTTTAATGTATTTAGAATGATTTTTATGTCATTGTAACTAAAACAACATTCACTTATTTACTAATAATTTATAAATAAGAGTTGCTATACACATAAGCGCGTCGGCACTGCCTGTTAGGCAGTATTTGTCGCTTGACAAAGCCGACTCGAAACAATTACATCACTTATTCAGCTTCGATTGGGTAGTTTATTTGGTTCGACACATTATTCGATTCGGCAGTATTTGTGGAACAACAAAGCCCACCTGCAGCAACTACTTTACATTAGGTTCAGCTTCATTCGGTATATTTGATTTTACTGCCCGGCTTTGCCGAATAATGCCGTCCCGCGGTTGCCCGGCCTAGTGTTTATGTGCGGCAAACCCGAGCCACTTTTCCCGAACATTGGTCTACATATTATGTAGGTCAATGTTATTAGATTTTTCCACCCAGCTGTGCCGGTTAATTCAAGTTCGTTTATTAACAGACAACAAAGTCCACTTTGCCTAAAATTAAATTAGATTAAATTAAAAACTATATTAATGATTAGAATTAAATTAAATGTATTTCCGACACTTCGTGCACACGATTTCAAACCTTTTTACACTCTCTTTTTTGGTCATCGTCTGCACAAGATGTCTGACTGTTGGCGAGACCGGGTCCTCAGCCATAGTTCTTAGGATGATGTTGTCACTACGTCGCAGTCTAGTCATCAATGATGCTACTTTTTTCCTAATGACGGCGTGAAAGTAAAATGAACCGATTTTGATGAAACATAGCTAAGAATAATCTCGATGAAATTCTCTTTTAAACAAAAAAACTAGATCAAAATCGATCCATCCGTTTGAGAGCTACGATGCCACAGACGGACACACAAATACACAGATATACAGATACATACGTCAATCTTATAACACTCCTTTTTTTGGGTCAGGGGTTAAAAAGAGAGAAGAGTGTTTATTGGGAATCCGAACCTACTCATCCGGAATTGGAAGTAGCTAAGTTGCAATAACTAACTTATTTCAATATTTGTAGACTGTTCTAAAAATAAATTATGTACTAGGAAATTCTAGCACTCGTTGATGTCTTTTGTATGAACAATAGGTGGAAATAATTAGAAAAACAAAATACCCAAATGCATGAGAGCTATTTTGTTAGTATAAAGTATAAGATGCGCTTGCGCTACGTTTGATGTTGAGTTACGACGTTTTCGTGAAAAGTATGTGCCAAGCCGCTATAATATTTATTTAAATAAGCATTGTTTTAGAATAATTGTTGTAAATTATTTGATAAGACTGAGTCCGTTGAAGGTTTCATACAGTGCATTTAAACCGTGGCTCTACGCTCGTGCCGTGAACGTCCGCGAACAGGCATGAACGTAAATGTGGATGGTTTTCACGGCGCTCGCGGGCGTTCCCCGATCGAAGTCGGTATTTTGTCCCGCTACAAAGGGTTCGCGTCTCGTTCGCGCGTGTTCACGCGCGCACATCCACATTCACGGCACCGTGCCTGTTTGCTCCTGACTATAGATGCGTACGGACGTGTAATGCGAGCTAAATAGCAGCGCATTGGATTAATATAAGTTGAGATAATGGATTAGAAATGAGCTTTTTGTTATATTACCACGCTGAACGTATACTGTGGGACTTAAAGCATCCACATCCTAATAATAAAAGCAAAATTATGACGCCTGCAGAAGGATTAGTTTTCAAATTAATATCGATCAGTTACGATATATTTCAGTCATCCACCGTCTCCTTTTTCTCCAACGCTTTCGGACAATTTTCTTATTTTGTAGGTATAAATAGTTATATGTTGCCATATCAAACAAAGTTAACGCAGCAGCAGCTTCGACGTCCATTTCACGGCAGGTTTCACGGCACAAATGAGTGGTCACCGTGAATGTGGAGAGAGCGCTTCTGCCGCGAATTCTCGCCGTGAATTCACGGCACAAGTGTAGAGCCGCGGTTAAGATTTTAGCGACAGTTGCATTATTTATTATTATTACAAACAATGTGTCCTTTGACACCCAGGAAGTATAAAGTGAATCTGATCACATCTCACACATCAAAACTTTTGTCAAGCTGTTTAGACTGTAGGAGTAATAAAGAAACATACATAATGTAGATATACACCCTCATATACATACATACATACAAAAATACATACACGCGTAAAACATAAACCCTGTTCTTGCGCAGTCTGGTAAAAATAAACAGAGATCAACAAACACTAATTTTGATTTGGGTACTTTAGTAACCAAATCAAAATCAGTGTTCGTGTTAGTTGAATTAGTGTATACCAAAACATCAACAAATGTTGGTAGAGCGGATGTTTGTTAAAATTAGAACGTAACATTTCGTAAAGAAAAACTAAGAGGCTACTACAATGTATACCTAGTACCACTACTATGTATCTTAGGTTTAGGAAAGTGAATTTAACCCAGGGTCATTATCTGTTATAATTATTATTGTGATCTACAACAATGTAATATCACCACAAGATAATTTTAAAATTTTCTGCGTAGATTTGATAATAATTTGAGAACCTATATATATTTATTATTATAATATTATACTATATACCATGCCTTCACCAATGAGGCTGAAAAGTTCGACCAGCCAACCACGAGCTGGATAGACGATTTCATACAAGTGGCGAGAAGGCAAGAATCCATACATATGCGCAGTAGATTTTTTGTGGCTGATAAGCTGATATCACTTGCCTTATTATACGACTTCAAAAAGGAGGAAATTCTCAATACGTTTGTATTTTTTCCTAACTTTGTTGCCGCATAACTCCTTCATTTACAATGAAAAAATAACTGGAAAAAATATGTCATGCAAGTAAAAGAACTTAGATATTTTGAAGTCGGTTGTTTCAGTTTTCTAAATTATGAATAATTATAATATCTTCGCATTAATTTTTTTGACATTTTGCAATCTTTCCTCTGCTTATGCATGAATTACACACGCATTTTAGTTAAATTTGTTTTGTGTTTCATTTAAGGGCATACAATGCAAATGATACTACCTGAGTATAAGCTTGCCGTCACAGTTATGCTTTATTGTAGTTTTATATGACTCTCATAATTTTGTGAATTTTTATATCTGCTAATTGGCATATACTTGTCAACTCTGTCATTTTTTAAATAATAATAATTTAATTGTTAATTCTATCTGCGTTGAAAGGTAAAACTGGTACCAGCCGTCTATAGCTGATGTGGTCCTCTGACGTCACGGTCCTTAGGTACAACTTTACAGCCCCTTTTCTAGTCCGATCTGTTATATTTGAATGTAAAAATTATAGTAATACGAAATAAATGTCTACAAAATTACAGTGCCAACGAAGCAACAACGGTTTTATCATTCATTTCGGTTCATTTATATTATATATATTAAGTTATCATAGATACTTGTTTATCGACTTCAATAAGAAAGAAGTTAACAGTTCAGTGTTTTTTTAACCGACTTCCAAAAGATGGAGGTTTTTCATGTATATTTGTTCAGCTATTACTCCGCCAATTATGAACTCTTTTTGATGATTCTTTTTCGTTTAGTAGACAATACCGCAGCGATGGTCCTATATAAATTTTATAAAAATCGGTTCAGTGATTTGGATTTTATAACAAAATAACTGAAAAAATATAGTTCAAGTTAACGAACTGCGTATTTCGAAGTCGGTTTTTCAGTTTTTTAAACTATAATTATTATATATATATTACCGCATAACTCCAAAAAAAAAACAAAACAAAAAGCATTTTTTTAAACAACTCGCCTGATGTTAAACGACGGTGTGGCAGAGGATATAGCTCGTCGATCAAATCATGCTGTCGATCATCGGCAAGGCCGGCAAGCATATCCCAATCCTTCTTAAATCTCCGTACTATATCATTTTGTTTTGTAAATGATGATTAGTGAAACATATAAACACACTGAACAGAACAAACATACTTAGCAGAAATGTTTGCTCTGGGTGGGGATCGAACCCATGACCTACAGAAGGCAGACGTAATACCATGAGTCATGAGATCTTTTGTTTGTATTTTTTTCTTATTGAATACGGCTACTTATATTTTTCAAAATAAGTTTCACAAAGTATTTTTAGATTTTAGATTTAGGTAACCTACCTACAATTAGATATTTTCTTAGACTACGTTGCAACGTTTTTATAATAGGTGGGTGTAAATTATGTTGCGGCGTCCGGTTTCTTCAGTACCTACCACATTTTAAAAACAGATTTGTATTGTTACAGAAAACATGCCGGACCAAGACAGTGACTATAACAATGACCTCGCCATCATAAAGGACTGGCTCTGCAAGCAGCCGCATTTACCCCACGATGTTGGTAAGTCGTTTTTAAATCACACTGGACTGTGTTGGACATAGGCCTCCCCCATGGATTTCCAAAAAAAAACGGTGCATCCAGCGTCTTCCTGCCACTTGTATGATATCTTCTGTCCACCTTGTGGCTGGTCTTCCTACGTTGCGAAGCCGATGTGTGGTCTCCGCTCGAGAACTTTTCGGCCCATCGGCAATCAGTTCTACGTGCTATGTGTCCTACCTACTGCTACTTGAACTTGCTAATCCGCTGTGCTATGTCAGTAATTTTTGTACGTCTACGCATCTCTTCATTTCTGTGACTTTGAGCGTCCTCATAAGGTGAGTCATCACGTTTCAGTGCCATATCATCACTGAGAAACAAGCTGGTCGTATACTTTTGACTCGAGGCACAAAATAATAGAAAATGCATCTAATCTAGGTGTTTAACTCAAAGTGAATTGGTTGTTTCTAGACAAGTTCAGCCGATCAGGTACAGGTTCAAGCTTACAATTAGGAATACAGAAATTTTAACTAAAAAAAAAAACAATTGTAGCAAGCCTAAATATTCACAAATGCAATAATATACAAAAAATATCACATAAATCTGACAATGTTTAGGGGATAGGGATTTATTGTATTTAAAATTAGTGGTATTTGTACAGTCAAAGATACTCTTAAAATTGAGATTAATTACTCTTGAGAAATGCGTAGATATCTTATGCAAAACTTTTTTGGCCTCGATTAAAATCGCCAATCGCCGAAAGTCTAGGACTTACGTAACTTCCAGCACACCTGTCGTTCTAGAAAGGCTTACCTGTGGCTATTCCAAGATTGAGCTAATGGAATAATGTAAAGTAAATTTTATAATGTAGAGTTAATTAATAGGTATATATTATTTTATGGCGAGGCGTAATTCGTTTACTTGGATGACATTTTTTCAATTAGTTTATTATAAAAACCAAAGTACTGCACGGATTTTGACAAAATGTACCTCTGAGGAACCTACCAAATAAAAAAGAATTTTTAATTGGCGTAGTAATCGCGTAAATACAAACATAAAAAAAAATGTACAGTCGAATTAAGAATCTCGTTCTTTTTGGAAGTCGGTTAGAAAAGAAACGAAAAATAACAAGTGAACGTTTCATTGACAGTTAATTAGTATATTGTGACATAAACTTTAAATAGAGTAAACGGTAGTGTTAAAATATCTTGGGATACAGAAAATAGGTCTGTAACACTTGTAGGTAAGTGTACTTGTAGGTTATTTGAACTTAATATTGTGTATGAACGCCTAGAATTTCAGATTGTTCCTACTGTAGAAAATATATGAAATAACAAATATTGTTAGATATTTATATCTAACAAATATTTGTAATTTAATGTGCTTTGTTATTTGTTAAATAATTAGCCCTGGTATCAGAGTTCATGTTCATGTATTGTGTCATGCAATATAATTATATCCACGCGTTACACGGAAATTATTGCAATATTATTATCTTTATTTCGCACTCAAAGAGCAACAAGTATCTCGGATCATATCTTTGATCGATATATACACACAGTATCGTATTTTGTCTGTAAAATATAAAATTGCAGAGCATATGTACTTAAAACGCCAATTAAAAGCCTGTCGTTGAAGCTACTTGCCTTGAAAGCCCAGTCTCATGTTGGCTAGTTTCCTAGGCAAGAATTAGGTCAACTAGGTACTAAGTATCCATACGTGGCCTACGTGGTCAAAAGCACGTACAAATCTTGCTACTTTAGGAAGAAGGAACACTATAGTAGGTACATGTAGTCAACATATGTACTGAATTTAAAAGAGGTCACTTGTCAAGTTTTACTTTGCGTACAACTGTAATAGTTATTTATGGTACAAGAATGGTAAGTTGATTTTTACAAATGAGTAGACGAATATTTTTGTAGGTACTTATATGTAGAATAGCTCTACGTTTGACCACCAAGCCCAATGTAATATTGAGACGAAGCCAAGGACGGATACATTCCTACATACTTTTACATAGGTAAAACTAATCATCTGAAAATATATTTTTTTATCAGCTCTATTTGTACAATCTGTCCCACTGCTGGGAACGGGCCATCTTCTCATTGTGGTCAAGATGGTTAGACCATAGTTTGCCACGCTGGCCAAGTGCGGGTTGGCAGACTTCCCACATCTTCAAGATCATTGAGAACTCTCAGACATGTAGGTTTCCTCACGATGTTTTCCTTCACCGTTTGAAGTTGGCGGCAATCAACAATACGCACATAACTTCGAAAATACAGAGGTGCATGCATGCCGTGGGATTCGAACCCAGGACCTGCGGATCGCAAGTCAGACGGTCTCACCACTAGGCTGCCGGAAACTTCAAAACTTAAAATATTTAAGTTATTTACTTACTTACTTAAATTATTTGAAAATAATTATGTAGAGTCAATAACTCATCAAAGTAATTATCTAGAATGTCTGATGAGTATATACTAATCTAAATTATTATTTTTAATATTGTGAGTTTGAAGTACCCTATGCATATCAAATAATTAACCGGTAAGATTTGATACTGCATCTAGCAGATCAAATTCCTGCGAGGCGTTTAGGTGTATTTATAATAATTGCGCGACATTTTTCTTGCTTTCTGGTATATCGCCTAAACATCCTAAGCTCTTAGGTCAAGATCATATAAATCAATAGGTTTTTTTTATTTTATTTTTTTATTTGGTCCACTAAACTGGTCGTAACAAACATAAATTACGTATTCTTAGAACAGAAGTTTACAAAGGCATGAGGATGTACGACCTTCTAGAAGTGAACACTACATGCGTAAAGATGAAAGTAAAGAAAAAATACACTACTGCGTTAGGCTAATAGTTACTTGATTAAAATTCTTTGGTTGGGATACAAGTAAACTTCGTTCTTGAAGTATTGTGGACAAAGTCATCAAGATCAGCCAGCCATTTTCTAAAATTCAACCATCTTGTGATCAATTTACGTGACTTGACTGTTCATATACAATTACTGTGATACTACTACAATCTAGCCGATACAATCACCGACAGGAATCGAATTCCAATAAGTATTTACCGACTTTTTATTATTATTATAACACCAACTCGTTGGGTTGACATGAATATTGCCTCTGTGAATGATGATGATGATGATGATCCAATATTACTTACGTCGTCCTCTCAGACCTACCCACTTGTAACCTCTCTAATATTTTCAAAATAAGCAAATGAATGAAAACTAAGCTGATTCGCCTGTACTACTCACCGTACAATAAACACAGACATGCGACAATTAGTATTGTTGGTCATTCTCATGATTGCTTGCATGATGAAACTGATAAATGTAACTGTTACCTTTTAGATGAAGTAAAACAAATTAATTAAGTATCTTGGCCTCACCATTGATAACAACTTTTCATGGAAGGTACATATCAATAACGTATGCACCAAGCTTAGAATTGTTTTAGGTAAATTTTATTAACTAGCAAATGTATTGAACCGTGGCCACGTGGCACCCTGTACAATATTTACGCGCTGGTCGATGCTCTTATTAGTTACGGACTTAGTTGCTACGGGCTCACTTTTCCAACATAGGTATATACAACTAGTACAAAATCAACAACTTAGAATAAGTAAGAGTAAGCAAGCAAACTAAAGAATCGATAAAAAAAGATTACTCAAAATTATTTAAAATATGTAAAATTTTACCAATTGAAAATAACATTAATTATTTGTTATTATTAGACCAATTCCAAAATAATACATTTAAAACAGTGTACATTTTCCACAAGCAAACCCGTAAGGCAGCTAAGTCACAGTTGGAAATACATCATAGATGTAAGAATTGAAGAATAAATAAATAAATAAAAAAAAGAAAGCACCCCAAATTTACATCCTTTTTGAGGGAACACTAAATGTACATAACAGTGTAACATATAAACTTGCCCATTATTAAAAAATTCAAACAAATTGAACACACAGAGAAATGAAAGTCAAATTGGCAAATACTAATAGCGATTTACGCGTCCGTTCAATAAAAATCTAAGCCTGCGGTCCTTGATGAAAGATCTAGGCCCAGTTGTGTATGGTCACTGGCTGAAATGATAATGGTTTCCTTACTCACTTTTGATGTCACCTGTACGTAAGCTATTATCCTTTGCCAAGAAAATCGTGACTGCGCATTGAAATTGAGTAGTTACGAAGATGAGATAACAATGGTTATTTTTTTATCAGCAATGAATTTTTCCCATCACAAATTACTAACTCCAATTAGCTAATCTAATTGAAGTGCTACTTCAAGTAGCACTTTAATTAGATTAGCTGTTTGGAGTCGTTAAAACAAGTTTAGTGTAAATTAATCACAAACCAAAAACCCATCCGTGTTTTTGTAGCATCATATTAATTAACAACTAGTTATTGGTTCTGCCTCTGAGAGTCTGAGGCGCAAACGCGTTTGTTTAAAGACGAGCGTAGCGTCGCACGACGCGTTTAGCCGTGCGTTGCAAGAACAAATTAAACAGATCGACGCACTCCCGGTGCCACACAACTGTAAAAAAATGTGAAAATGACTTATCATCATCATCATTTTCTCAGCCGCAAGAAGTCCACTGCTGGACATAGGCCTCCCCCATGGATTTCCAAAAAAACCGGTTGGAAGCGGCCTGCATCCAGCTTCTGAAAATGAGTTAGTTATACGAGGCAATTTAAACGCGTTATCAATTCCTTCGTTTTTCCATTAAGAACGCGAGGTGTCTTTGTAGCATTAATACACCGAAATTGTGCTTCATATTGATGCAATATCGTCCAATTGAACAGTTGCAACGAGAGTAACAATTAAATAATTAATTAAATAAAACAAACGCAACTCTGGGGACAACGTAGGGGTGTGTTTCAATAAATGCTCTTGTTTGGAGGTGGAACTAGGTTTTATTATTTTATATTTCAACCAATTAATTGGAATAATATAGATCTGTTTCTGAATCGTTAATAACTAACAAAATAAATACAATGTCAATTTATGTCAATACAAACAAAAAAGTAATTCCTTTTTACACGTTTTTGTGCTACGTGACATTGGCGGACTCGTGATTACGAAGAGGCAGAAACTAAAAGTTGAAGTTACACGTTTTCGTATATTTAAACACCAAATCAAGAAAATAGGGCCAAGAATTCTGTGCACCAAATATTGAAATCGTGTTCTCATAGTATAAAATATACGTCTTTTTAAAGCAGGTTTCATTGTTTCTCTTTAGGAACGTAGGTAATACAATTCGTGAAATACATTTTTTTATTGGATTTGCTCTCCTGTTAAGTGATTTTAGACTTATACCGTTTTGAACATGAGGCACAGAATTTTATTATGTAATTTGGAAATTTGATGTAATGTAGACAGTTTTTCTTTTGTTTTCTCATAAATATTTGATCAAACAGACGATTAATAGAATAAATATCTTTAAAAATATGCAAGTTAATTAAGTATCATAGTTCCATTCCAGACAGAGAGTACAATTATAATGTACACCATCTTCATCATCATCTCAGCCATAAAAAGTCCACTGCTGGACATAGGCCTCCCCTATGGATTTCCAAAAAGACCGATTGGAAGCGGCTTGCATCCAGCGTCTTCCCACCACTTGTATGAGATCATCTGTCCATCTCGTGGCTGGTCTTCCTACGCTGCGCTTGCCGGTGCGTGGTGGTTGGTATGTACACTATATTAATTTATTTTTATTTTATTTCTTAAACACAATACAAATTATATTCCATTACACTGTAACAATAACATTTACTATAAGTGATCTGAGCAGGAATATAATTCTACAACATTACGGAAATTAAACTATTTTGTCCACTTATTATTTCTTGAAAACTTTTATAAATATAATTATTTACTTAATAAACGTATAAACTGTTAAATATGTTAAACGTTAGTTAATATTCCTATTCCTTAATGGAAAAAAAGTCAATTATGTGCTAATTGAAATCTTATAATTAGCATAAAATTGGCAAAGCGTGGTCAGAACCAACCAACTCATCTATGTATTTCAACACACAATTCCACTAAACACCACTATCTCAGTTACTATGTAATATTTTCGTAAGCAAAACAGAAAGTAAAAGTTTCTTTGAATTCAATAGATCAGGTGTCAGTGACCTCAAACTTTCTGTCAAATTATAAGGCAGGTAACTTACGAATAGCCAATGTTTTCGTTTGGGTTATTTATTAACAATGGCGTAAATTTTGTTATACTTTTTGCTAAATTAAATTTAATATTTAAAAGAACAAGTATAAGTTTAGAATACTCAATAACCTACGACAAAAAATACTGAACCGATTTTGTTGAAACATGATTAAAACACACTCGGCAAAATTTTCTTTGTAATAAAAAAAAACTGTATTAAAAAATTGGTCCATCCGTTTGAGAGCTACGATGCCATAGGCAGACACACAGACACACAGACACACAGGTATACAGATACACACATCAAACTTTTAACATCCCTCTTTTTGGGTCAGTGGGCAAAAATTTAACAATTTGTCTGAGCAAATAATTTAGACACTTTTTTTAAACTATCACGGTCATTCATTAAAACTTTTTAAATTATAAATTGATTTTGAATTTTAAATATTAAAATTATTATTAACGGGATATTTACCGTGGTTCCCGATAATAATAATATTGTTTTAAATAATTTAGAGTTCGAAAATTTATTTATAATAGAGAATGGCTCAAAAGGAAATCATTAATATATTCCCAGACAAAACACGTTGATTATTCTAATTCTAAAATATATGCGAAATAAGTTCTTCATAGGTATTATTAATTAAACTGCAAATAATACTTAACAGGTTCACAGACCAGCATCGAGAGTATAAAGCTCCACCCAAGTCCAGTGAAATTTTGATAAAATAGGGTAATAAATATTGCCATCGTCTTTTGCCATGACCTAGTTTTTTTTTTGTAGCTAAGTATCTATCCTACCAAGTCCACGTTTAATATGAGACATTCGCTCAGAGTCCAATAAAATACGACCCGTTAAAACTCAGTAGGCGATAGCCCATATGCGGGCTGTGGACTCATGACGCTATTGGCCTACAGCCCATATATGGGCTGTGGACTGTAAACCTGTTAAGTAAGTACCTACTCAAATCCTTATAAGGTAGTACCATAGAAATTAGAATAGAATAGAAAATATATTTCAATTTTATTTAATAATTATTAATATCACGTGAATATTCATAATATATTATTACTTCCATTTAACTGACATGTAAATAAAATTGGCTTTATGAAATAAATTACTGTGACTATAATCATCTCGGCCTCAAGAAGTCCACTGCTGGACATAGGCCTCCCCCCCATGGATTTCCAAAAAGACCGGTCGGAAACGGTTTGCTACCAGCGTAGTCACTTGTATGAGGTTGTGTGTGCACCTTTTGGCTGATCAGAGCCGGTGCGTGATCTCCACTCGAGATCTTTTTGGCCATCAGCTCTGAGTGCTATTTGTATAAGAGAATACGCCTCTTGCTACGACGCAGTAAAGCTTGCACAGGATAGACACATACAAAGTGCTTCTCGTTCTATCGTTTAGCTATTATATCTTCAGACGTGCGATGAAATACTGAAGTGTCCGGTCGAGCTATAATGCTACTGGTAGACCTGTTGGGTCGAACGGACAAGCCAGCAGGTCTACCAGTAGCATTATACGTAAACAGTGGAGTGCGGCTGGCATGGTTAGTACTCAAATGGAGCCGTTATTCGTATTTTCTGATACCTGATCGTGCTCTAGAAAACATGTTCAGTGTTTATTCTCTTTGTTATCACCTACTCTACGTAGAGATCGTACATTAATCACTTGCATGAGGCTTATGTTTTGTACGTATGCTTATGTCTTGTATACCTATTTATTTTTTCATTGACCGCACGACATCTTCTAAACCGCTGTTGCGTTCGCTGCGATGATTTTTCTCAATTCGACTGTAAGTTGTTTTTGTATGTTTGACCACCAATTACTTCGCCAATTGTGAATTGATTTTGAGGATTATTTTTTTAGTTGGATGACCAACAAAAAAAAATGACTTCAGAGGTGGTCCCATATCAAATTTATCACTATCGGTTCAGTACTTTGGTTTTTATAACAATATAACTGGATAACTGTCATCCAAGTAAACGAATTGCGTATTTTGAAATAGGGTTCTTCAGTGTTTTTAAACTATAAGGGCCTTACCGAAAAACGTTACTAAACTCTAAGTAATGCTTAAAATATTTTATCATATTCTCGCTGACACGTAATGACACTTGCAGAAAGAAGACAGAGAATTTAAGACGATGGTTAAAGTTACGTAACGTTTTTCGGTAAGGCAGTAATTTTTAAATAATATTATACAAAAATACACGTTATTTTGGGCAGGGGATTGTTCTAAAACCACTAGAGGTAAAGGAAGGGTAAAATAGTTGCTAAAAATGATGTATTTAATGGATGACCCCACATAGATATCGTATTTGTTGGCTTTGACGCAGTTTACAGTACCTAACTTCTAAATTATGGACCGCTATAACAATAATATATAGGTTCTTGACCAGTTTGCTTTAAGCATTAGTATTACGGATACAGAAAAGTAGATCATCTTCAAAATGCATAGAAATATAATGAATACACGGGAATATGTTCATAATCACCGGCAAGCGCAGCGCAGGAAAATCAGCCATAAGATGGACAAAAGACCTCTTGACTTGACACGTGGCAAGAAGACGCTGGATGCAAGCCGCTTTCAATCGGTCTTTTGGAAATCCGTGGGGAGACCTGAAACCTCTGATAACTTTTAATCTATATATTTCCAATCTGATAACGTAAATAATGTGATTACTTTGGTTTTACACGTTAATAATTTCTCAACGGCGGTCTGAGGCAAACAACTTTCAGTTGGCAATTGGTAAAGAAATAAAGAGTTAACTGGTAACCGGTTATACCATCTGGTACAGGTATAATAAACTATATAAGGATACAAAAAGGTCGTTATTTGCGGAAGGGACAAAATACTTTTTGACAGATACTTGAAATGGGTTACATTATAAGTAATATTCAGTTTGCAATCTGCCTTAGCACTTTACCGAACATTTTGAAGAAAAATAAAGTAGGTCACCTATATTATCGATTTTTCTAGAGCATAAAACTAGAAAAGTGTGCATGTTTTTGTTGTTATTAGCCCGTATTATACCAGTGCTGGGCAAAGACTTCCCCCGACTTTTAGTGTTTGCTGCTTTGTGAGTAAGCGATTACCTAACTCAAGTAAGGTAATCGCCCGACTCGTCTTTATGGCAAGCTTGCCACGCAGAGCCGGGGAAAATCTGCTTACGTATAATCATCGATCATAGTAGAAATTTTTGACAGACCATAATTGACTTGACTCATTTTACAACGATACATTGCCTTAAAAATATTGCCTGTTCAGAAAAACCTTCACTCTACACGGTCTCGCCTGAACATGCCACCCGCTGAAATTCTAACTCATTGTTATTGCTGCAAGGCGTTTGAGTCTTATATGGTATATCCACAGATGAGCTGCTACTTCGTCGGTTCATGAACAGCTGCCACTTCAGCCTGGAGCGCACCAAGCGGACCATCGACCTGTTTTTCACCATCAGATCAAATGCGCCCGAAATATTTACCAAGAGAGACCCCTGGGCGCCGGAGATCAGACGGGTTTTCGAAATCACGTAAGTATCAAACTAGGACAGTTATAGTAAGACAAGCTAATGAAAATTTAAGTTAGTATGTACCTCTGTTTAATGTAATGAAGAATATTTTATGATGTCAAATTTCTGCGTTGGGATTCCCCATGGCACCTCACGATACCACGAAAAAGCTGCTCCACACATTTGCGTAGCTGGAAATTCCATACATGGAGTTCTTTGCCGCCATCTCTGTTTCCTGAGAACTATAATCTTGAAATTTTCATGGTTAGAGTGAATAGATATCTTGTAGATCGACGAGCTCCATCCTCGGCCACAGCTTCGCTTAACATCAGGCGAGTTGGTGGTCTATTTGAGGATGTTGAATGTTCTTTCTATGAAACTTCCGCCGCGGTTCCATTAGTTTTCAACTCAACTTCAACTCCGGGCTAGTAAGACGTCTGCGACACTAGGATTGCATTTGTTTAAAGGCGATAATTATTTATTTTTTCATTTATTTTGTTTATTTAAAGTTGTCACGTTTTAACAATGTTTCCTGTAGCTCATGCTGTGTGCTAACTATGGCTGGAATGTAAGAATATTCATGATTTTTCAATCTAGGTATTAAAATTACATAGAGAGCTCTAGATAACAATAAATGGTCTGATAAATAAATTTCACTGATAGCACAGGGCTTACTATATTACTGTATTATTTTGGTATGTGTTTTATACATAAATACCTACAAATACTTAATTTAATTTAATTTAAATCCTTTTTTTCTACTACACACTTACGAGTACTTATCACGTCTGTTCAAGACTATGGATCAACTTAGTGAATATGTAAATGCATCCAGAATATAAAATTGATGCAATAAAAAGATTTGTTTACGTTCAAATTGAAGGTCAGTTATCGGATATAGACAGTTTTGTAACTATAACCAGCCGAACTTGACCCCCTTACGATCTGGATCTAACTAATACAGTTTTTATATTTTATAATTTATGCGCATAAATAAATCGAAGTTTGTATTGAGTGTGGATTTTAGATTTATAGGCGTTAAATGAGCTGTAAATAAATAAATTTGTTTTCAAATTAATCTAGGCTTCTGCTTGTAATTTTGGTTGAAACTTATATTTTTTTTTAATGTGAAGTGTATCGATGTAACTTTTTTTTTTTTTTTTTTTTTTTTTTATCAGCCCTGTTTGTACAAACTGTCCCACTGCTGGGAACGGGCCATCTTCTCATTGTGAGAAGGGTTAGGCCATAATCTGCCACGCTGGCCAAGTGCGGGTTGGCAGACTTCACACATCTTCAAGATCATTGAGAACTCTCAGACATGTAGGTTTCCTCACGATGTTTTCCTTCACCGTTTGAAGTTGGCGGCAATCAACAATACGCACATAACTTCGAAAAGACAGAGGTGCGTGCTGTGGGATTCGAACCCAGGACCTGCGGATCGCAAGTCAGACGGTCTCACCACTAGGCTGCCGGAAACTGTAACTTAATACGATATAACTCAAAAGTTACATCGATACACAGTACGACAAAATTAAAAAGTTACATCGATACACAATACGACATAACTATCGATGTAACTTTTATTTTGTACTGTACTGTGTATCGATATAACTTCTAAGTTGTTTCATACTGATAGTATCTACAGTTCTTCAATTTTAATTCCAGGGACATGATACCACTGCCATACAGGACACCTCAGAACTACAAAGTATTCATCTACCGCCTCAACAACCCAGACCTGGATCTGTTCAGCTTTGTCGACGCAGTGAAGACCTTCTTCATGTTAGCTGACACCAGGCTCACAGAAGACGACAACATACCTTCTGGCGAAATTCCAGTCTTTGATTCCGCGAATGTTAGCTTGAAATTCATCGGGAAGATCAATCTGTCTGTGCTGAGGAAATACATGATGTACACACAGGTTAGTAATGCTTTTATTATTGATGTGTGTATCTGTGTGTCTGTCTGTGGTATCCGTTTGAGAGTTCAAACGGATGGACCGATTATGATTCAGTTTTTTTTTCTTTTGTTTGAAAGAGGATTTTGTCGAGCTATGTTTCATCAAAATCGGTTCTGCCGTTTTTTTGTCGGGGTTTTCTGTGTTTTCTAAACTTATACTTGTTGCAATTCGAAATGGTAGTGGATTAACATATTCACCATATAAATCTCATCATAATATGGTGAAAATGAGACAAAATGACTTTTCCCACAACACATAAGAGGCAACGATATTAAGAGGACTGTTTTAACAGAGGATTGATTGCCTATCACTAAGCATTATCCTATTTCAATAATTCATATTTTTCTTGTGATTTGAACGATGAAGGCTTGTATATATTTTTTGCAAGTTTCCATAAAAGTAACCTATTAATAAAAAAAATGAAATTACTAGTTAAAACATTAAATGTAATCAGAAACCGAACCCTAGCTATTAAGAAGCCATCACACAAAAAAAAGTATCACCGGAATGGCGGAATAGGATAAAAATTAAAAAAAGAAAGGGCACAGACGCGGCAGGTAAAAACAAGGTTGCCTGGAAGAGGCTCGCTCTAAGCGATAAGGCCGCCATTTGAAACACGTAGCTATAATATTATTCTCTATATATTTAATGTTTCTGTATTGTGGTCTTTTAATAAAGCGTTATCTACCTATCTATCTAACTGTTTTGTAACAAGTTTATCTTGTTATAATTATGCACTTTCAGTGCATACCTATATCTTTCAACATTCGACCTAAGAAAGATTAAATACAGGACCATTTACCAGGATGCCTATATTACTTACACACAATTAATTATATACACAGTGCATGTTTAAAAGTACTTACATGGCAAAATGTTAAACGCCCGCAATAAGCCCTATTTTAATCATATATATATATCTAATATTTAGACAAAATGTTAGACAAAATGTTATACAGAACTTC
This sequence comes from Lycia hirtaria, assembly GCA_947563715.1. Lineage (NCBI taxonomy): Eukaryota > Metazoa > Arthropoda > Insecta > Lepidoptera > Geometridae > Lycia > Lycia hirtaria. Next base: position 38,858,993 of record OX387377.1, on the reverse strand, counting down.
TATTAGCACTACATGCCCTAAAAGCGATTATACTGATAAAAATAGTACTTACGGCTAATGGCTGTCATTAATTCGAGTTCTTTACACTTTCGTCACACATTAACATGCGTTTATCTTAATTACAGCCATCAAAGGGCTTGCAGTTGCGAAACTCCGTAGGTAACATGTTTGTTCAATGTTGTTCACGAAAGCTACACACGTGGACGCCTTTTGAAGGTTTTCTTTCATACGAAGATAATTTTGTGTTTGATTTACATTTTTCCAACGAGACAATAAAAAATAATGAAAGTAGGGCCCACACATTCTGCGAAAAAATACGTATTACAACAGAATTTAGGTTTCTACTTCTCAACAAAATAATTATAGTTTTAAAAACTGAAAAAAAAACATGCATGCACATTTGCCATTTGTCGAGTTTATAAAAAAACGACTTCAAAATACGCAATTCGTTTCCTTGGATGGTATTTTTTTCTAGTTATTTCATTATAAAAATCAAATTACTAAACCGATTTTGATAAAATTTATATGAGATAACTTCTGAAGTAAGATCTACCAAACATAAAAGAATCATCAAAATCGATTCATAATTGGCGAAGTAATCGCATTTGGAAATCGGTTAAATATAATCACCATTTTGGTGATTGCGCACTGGATCTGCATGATCATAATTATTCTATCCTGCCTTTTTAACCGACTTCAAAGAAGAGGACGTTCATAATTCTGTTAATTTTTTTAATGCTTGTGACCGCATAACTCCAACATTTATAAACCGATTTCTAAAATTTTTGTATTATTTGATAGAGACTCTACTTGGAGTTTAATATTTTTCCAGTTATTTTGTTTTAAAATTCAAAGTACGAAACCGATTTTATAAAATTTCTATGAAAACAATCTGAAAGTATGCTCTTTCAAATCGCTACTTTATTAAAGTTTAACATAAAAAAAACAAATGGGTTTTTAAATCAAATAGTTATGAGATATAAACAGAAAAAGTACAAACGGATTGATAACCTCCTCCTTTTTTGAAGCTGATTAAGAATATAGACCAGACTTGTTCTCTATAAACTTGACAAATGACAAATGTGCAAGCATGATGCCAACATAAAGCAAAAAAAAAACCGGGCAAATGCGAGTTGGACTCGCGCACGATGGGCTCAATACCATTATCTAATCTATAAAAACGGCAAGAAAACACGTTTGTTATGTTTTTTTTTTTTTTTTTTTTTTTTTAAATTTAATTATTTATTTTTAAAGTGAATAATATAACTCAAGATTCTGTGAATACTTCAAGCGTCTACCGGTTGCCGTTAATATCGAGCAAAAACGAGCAAAAAATCACGTTTGTTGTATGGGAGTCCCCTTAAATATTCATTTTATTCTGTTTTTTTTGTATTTGTTGTTATAGTGGCAACAGAAATACATCATCTGTGAAAATTTCAACTGTCTAACTGTCACGGTTCATGAGATACAGCCTGGTGACAAACGGACAGACAGACATCGGAGTCTTAGTAATAGGGTCCCGTTTTTACCCTATGGATACGGAACCCTAAAAAAGCTACCTAACATTTTTTTTTTGATTGTTAGGTTTTTTTTCCTGTAGGTATTCAATGCATAAATTTATTTGGAAAACGGGTTTGATTTCCTAGAATGTAAACGCAAATCCTAACGCAAAGATCTAGAATATTAATAAATATAATTTAAACCTGCTAAATAAAATATCCATACAAAAAATATCAAGGATAAGCCAAATATGTGATTTGTCGATGTCATTTTTATCTTTTGAGGTTTTAATAGTTTCTATTTATATTTTAGTTTTTATTTATATAAAAGGCCGAACGAAACGTTTAAATTCCACATATAACGTACGAACCTCTAAATTGTGGAAAACGCTTCCTGAGTGGATTTTCCCCGATGGATATAATCTGGGTGTCTTTAAATCAGTTTCTTCTAGGTAAGCGCGCTACATCGTAGACCGCAATATCGTTTAACATCAGGTGAGATGGCGGTCTAGATCAAACCTATATTGTATAAATAAAAAAACTAAAACGGTATTTACCAATTACATTAGCTAATGTAACATACATTTTATTTATTATGTGACAATATATAATAGTTTAGTTTGTAATATAACACAATTATGAACAGTAATAAGTATAAATATGTACTATACATTACATAGTACACTATTATATTATTCTAACTTCCTAACCTGTGATATTATAAGTAAAAGCGAAAGTAATTCTGTCTCTGTCTGTTCGATCTTTTCACGACCATGCGGCTGAAAGTATTGTAATGAAATATAGTACAGAGATAGCTTTTTTTTATGTGAAAAATTCGAGCACCACAGACTCCAGGGTCCATGCCTTTTACAAACTAAGAGATAGCTGTAAACCTAGACATAGATTACATTTTATCATCATCAGCACCATTCACTACCACCATCGTTTTTCATTACTTCGACCTCATCATCGCGTCCCATCAGGTGAGATTGTGGTCAAACGCAGGCCTAGTTTGTCATAAAAAAAAAACTACTCGAGTGAAAACGCAGGGCACATCTAGTATCCTATATTATGGGTATTTAACTACTACATTTTTTTTTGAGATGTCTAATAGCTGTCGGCGTTTACCGACCTCTACAGCTTACCGGAGTTTAATACACCAACCTACAGACTGGCACAACATCTAGTGAAGATATCTCAGCTTCGCGGTAATACTAGTGCACTAAAACATTATAAAGAATTCCTACCATTCCATCAGTCAGTTGAAGGTCCTTCAATTAACTGATGCGGAGACCATGGTTAATTTTGTTCGTTAGTCAAGTTTACCTGTCCAGGAATGCATTAAAATTGTCAGAAGAAAGCTTGATTATCCTAAAATCTTGACTAGAGAGGCTTTATGTACCAAGAATATTACGCGAGGCTATTGAAATTAAGAAATAGTCATCTAATATCACCTGTGACCACGGACGCTGCAAATAACAAACCGCCAAGAAGACCTCATTTCGTCAATTTTAAAATTCTAACTCTAACATCCATGTATATTTTAGAAAATTGCAATGTTCGAAACGTCAGGTCATAAAATTATGTAAAATATACGTGATAAATCCGTTAAAATTTGTTCCATTTCAATAAACCTTAAAATTATTTGTGTAGTAAGGAAAGATGACATTTTCTATTGAATCACTTGGTAATAATTTTTTGCTCAATTGCGCCTTAATTAAAAACCACAGACCAAAGAGATTCAAAATGTAACAATCACTGCCACATACAGTTTTTATTGGCATACATTTTGACGTGATAACGTCTTATAAATCGATGAACGCCGAAAAAGCATGACTCAATTTCAGGTTCCGCTTGAGCCGAGCGTGCAAGTACTTTTATAAAGAGTAAAACGAAAGTGACTTAATAAGACCGCCTATAAAAAATTGCATTGTCATAAAATATGTTCAGTATAATTCAAGTTTTCCTTGTGATAAATATCCAAATGTCAGCCTCTTTTACTGCTATAAAATAATAATTACTTATTTACCTTTTATTTGGATGAAATGGATAGGTATGCAAATGTACAAAAAATCAAACTCATTTATCTGCGATAGTAATCATCATCATCAACATCTCAGCCACAAGAAGTCTACTGCTGGACATAGGCCTCCCCATGGATTTCCAAAAAGACCGGTTGGAAGCGGCAATTTTCAATAGTAATCATATTGAAAATTATTACGATTGATTCATAATATTGATTATACCAATCTAACGATTGAATATTTGTCAAACAAAAGAGTCACAAGTGAGACACTTCTATCTACCCTGGCGCCTTAACGCTGTAGTTAGCACCATTTTATATGCGGGTGTAAAATACTGGCACAAAAACTCTCTCTTTTAGAGAAAGCCCAGCGATCTATTCGTAAAATAAAATATGATTATAATAAATAAATAATACATATTGGAGGACTTTTAGAGAAAGCTCAGAGATCTATTACTAAAATAAAATATAATTATAATAAATAAATATGAATATTGGAGGACATTTTCACCCAACACCATCTAGCCCCAAACTAAGCAAAGCTTGTACTATGAAAAAAACCAGATGGCTAAGGTTTAAGGCTTAGATTATATACCTCTAGATTCCGTGTTCAAATACTAGGCGCATCGTTCAATATGAAGCAAAAACGTTTTACGTGTGTGAGTGAGCCGCCTATCGTGGGTGTATTGCTTACACCATTTACATTTGTGTGCACGAGGTATATAATCTAAGGTTTAAGGTTTAAAGAACTTTATTATCAACAAAGACAATTTGTCACTTACGTGATAACATAGTTTAAAATATAACGTATGTTCGTCGTCGCATCCATAAAATAAAATATTCCATGTACATCGTTAGATAGATAGATAGATAAACTCTTTATTGTACACTATTAAACAAAAAAAAACAAAAAACAGAATCTTACAAAACTAGTGTGACAACCGGCGGCCTTATCGCTAAAAGCGATCTCTTCCAGGCAACCGTGGTATGGAGATCAATTCATAGAAAAAGTAAAGCGGGTGTGCAATAGCAGAGACACTGGATATAGCTATAATATAATCATAACAAACAATCTAATAAAATTAAACACTAAATACTTAAATAAAAATAATAATATACACTAATAAATATAATACAATAAATACTAATATTTCAAACATATATAGAAAATCCGAAAAGTGCCTACATAAATAAGAGATCAGAAATCGTTAGGCGCTATGACTCGCTTTACATTTTAAATATTATTTATCTGCGATATAATGTACTGGGCTAAATATTGTTTAAATGCGTGAAGCGGGTTACATTTTTTTATAAACGAGGGTAGTTTGTTGTATAGTCGCACTGCTTCAACAGTAAACATTGTTTTGCCGTAATTTGTTCGGTGCCTTGGTACGACAAGGCAGCTGGCTCGCCGTATTCGGTGGTCGACAACAGGCTAATAGAATACACACATTTTTGTTGTTGTTGTAAATACATACATTTTATTTTATGAACCGGAAAAATTCACAATATTAATCGGTCAAAAGTTCGATGTCTTTTCTTGTCCAACCGATTTCGGGACTCTCAGAGTCCTATACTCAGGGTACACATGCACCTCAGGAGTCGGACGACGCCGTACATTAAATAATATAAATGAATACTCACGGAAGTTTTATTACTGTTAAATACATACATATTATACATATAAACACCCAGGACAGAATAAACATCCAAGCTTAACAGAAATGTTTGCTTGGGTAGGGATCGAACCCACGACCTACGGAAGGTACGGAAGGTACTACCACTGAGCCATGAGGCCTGCAAAATAATGATCTCACGGCATACATAATAGGTTAACATTAAATAACATAACAATTCATATCCGGATATAAAACAGCACTAATTTACTATTAATACAATTAGTATTGTTATTACTGTAATATAAGTACTTATGTAAAAAATTGGCTAAAATGTTATGTAAATAGAGCAAGGTTTAATTTAAAATTGTTAAAAAACACTTTCTGGTATACATTTGTCACAATTTTATAAAATATTATATTATTATAGTAATTATGATTAATATACCTAACATTTCAGGCCTCGTGGTTCAGTGGTAGTACGACTGCCTCCTGAGCTGTAGGTCGTGGGTTCGATCCCCACCCAGGGCAAACATTTGTGTGATGAGCATGGATGTTTGTTCTGTTTCTGGGTGTTAATATGTATCTTATGTATGTATTTTTTTTTTTTTTTTTTATTTATATATTGTGCGTATATTTATTTTCTAACTGAATACAGATTACTTTTTATAGTAAAAACTTAAAACTAACTTATTCTATTTGTATAATACTTAAATTGGATTTAATCAAATATAACATTACTAATAACTACAAAAAAAAAAAAAAAGATATAAAAACAAACAATTGGAAGATAAAACCTAAGACGAGGTATCTCCCCGCCCAAACGTGCCCATTAGGCTGACAGCATTACCACGTTGAATGGCCAGGGAAATGTTTTGGGCTAGAAAGTGGCCAGACCGCGGATCACGCCCTCTCTCCCTTAAACGCCTACCCAGTTCCAAAACAAACGAGGTTGCCTCCACGCCCCACGAGCCCGCAGTTTCCACCGCGAAAGGGACGAACTCGTACGCTGACTCCAAGGCGGCGTATTTCACGTGCTTGCCTCTTGCTGCTGTTTCCGCCCCCGCACCTGCTTCCCGCTGGGTGACGGGAAGATGGCAAGGAGCGAAAGTACTGACGCACGTGGCGTCCCAGATAAGGCAGCGGCCTTTCCGCCAAGGAATCAACGAAAGTCCGTCAGGTCGTTTGCCGTCCGAACGCGACAGGCCAGGAGGCTCAAGGGCACACGGAATTTCCGCGGACACTAGCGCTCTGCGGATTAACTCATTAATGGCGTGGTGCCGCGGTCTACGCCCTGCACTTCTAACACAGCTAAGGCCATGGTAGCCCAACGCATCCACCAACGCCCCACAGACGCACACATGGGGTTCGCACACCGCGCATCCGAGTCGGAGTCCCGCAGCTACTCTAAGAGACTCATTGTCCAGGAGCGTGCCCATTTGAGGTGAAGGTAGGGCATGCAACCAGGCACCAGACTCCGGCTTAGAAGCAGCATTAAGACGAGCCAACTCGGCTCCTGAGGCCTTCTTTAGCAACTGCGAGAGGATGAGGGAACTTGAAATATTGTCCCAACTTCTTTGGTACTCGGGCTTTGAGGGGATTTGTGCACCCGGGTGCAAAAGATACCAAGCATCCTGGGCCTCAGCGGCAAAAGGGATGTGAATAGTGTCACCCAAACTTGGCAAAATTCGAGCGACCAAACCTGACACCCCAAACGAGGAGGCAAGGAATGCAATGGGACCAGACTCTTGCAAACTACGTAACCCCAGCCCACCAAACCGAACTGGTAAGCTGGCTTGGCGCCACTGCGTCTCACTGAGGCAGATGTTAAGCGTATCCTCGACAATCCGTTTGAGTGTGTTGTCAAAGCGGAGGACCTCTTCAGGATGTTTCCAAGTCGGGGCCGTTCGTATTACGTATGTCAATTTAGGCAACGCGAAACAAGACTTTAGGAGGGTCAAGGAAACGTGAGCCGGCAGGTGCTGGAAGTGGTCGGCAAGTGACGATAAGGACTGGGTTTTAGATTGAAGAGTATCAATTATACCTTCTGAAAAAATAGGGGCGCCTAACAAACAAAGAGATTTCCGGTCCATGATTCTAAGACCAGGGATAAGAGACGTAAATTCGACTGACGAATCTGCAGCTATTGGACTACATGAATAGAATTCGCACTTCGCCGAGTTAACCTCCAAGCCCAGTTCCTTTAGAGCCGGGATAAGAGATCTCACGTCTCTTGCCACAACGTCTGGACTCCCACCTATGGTTCCATCGTCGAGGTACCAGATGTTTAAAGGGGATTTAAGGCTTTTCAAAGCCTTGTGAATGGTCAAACAAAAAATAAGGGGCCCTAGAGGGTCCCCTTGCTGAGCACCGACTTCAGAATGGATGATCAACCCGTTGTAAGCAAGATTGCTGGGAGAAGAGTAACATTGGCTTAAAAAAGGGAAAATGGATGGCGTCAACTCTTTGACCTCGGAAAGCATAGGACCTCTTTCAACACTGTTGAACGCGTTAGAAATATCTAATTTTAACAGAACATCATTGTTTCCCTCGCGCATAATAAACGCCCTAGAGGCATGAAAGATGTTTTCACTTGTAATCACTTCCAGCTGCTTATTATACTTAGCTTGAATTGGGTAAAAACGTGTATGTATTTACAACAAAAAAAGTATATATGTATTCTATCAACCATCTAGTTTCCATAGTACAAGCTTTGCTTAGTTTGGGCTAGATGGTGTTGTGGAAAATGTCCACCAATATTTATTATTTATTTTATTTATTTATTTCTAAATTTGTTTATTTAAATGACATATTTGTTTTGTTTTTCTTGTAATATACATATATCTTTAATTATCTTACACTATTAAATTTAGTTATTACCTTTCATACCGTTCAATCTTGAATATATATTTATATATATTATAATAACCAACCGTCTAAGCTACCTTCGCTACGATTAAGTTTTTTAACCGACTCTGTTGCGGTTGGGTTTTTCATGCGCGTCATCTGAGACTGGCTGAGACCCAAATAACGTAATGGAAAAGTTTCATTGTTTAGAATTTTGATAATACTTATACACAAGTGGTTTTCTAATGTGGTTTGCGGTTGCCGCTTATAATTTTTTTACTCGTATCATTCACGTTTTTGCGCAGGTGCTCCATCAATTTAAATGAGATACAAAAAACTAAATCCACTTCTTTTTTTAAAAGAGATGTGTTTCTCAATTCGGATGATGTTTTTTTAAAGGTTTTAATGATGTACATTTGGCAAATGCCTTTATTAACTACAATAAAACAATATACAAACTACAAATACTACAACCACTTTTTTTGTAGTAGTTTGTACTCCAATGTACAAACTATTACACAAAAAGCAAATCGATTACCCCAGTTAAAGGTCTAATAATAATTTAATTGCTTAAACTTACTACCAGTTGGCAGTGTACCCAGGATGCCAGCATTGTTGTTTAAAGACAATGCTTATGCGTTGGGCTACATACGCACCATGCAGCATTTTAGTTACGCGTCGCATCGATTTATTTCGTGAAATGTCCAATTCGACGGTTTTGTCACGACAGAGATACTACTATCTCTTTCTCTCTTTTGGTAATCGTGAACTCTGAACCTTAAACTTTTAGCTTACTTTACTGTAATTTCAATTTTTCTTAAACTTTATCTTTTTTCCAGGAAGCGATGCCGATTCGACTGAAGCAAGTACACGTGATCAATGCGCCCTCTTACATCAGCAAGATACACGCCATATGCAAGCCCTTCCTCAAAACTGAAGTTGCTAAATTGGTATGATCCTACAACCTTCTTACTACTCCACTATAAGAACTCCTTGCTTCAGGACAACAGATGCAAAGCCAGCTATTCCAGCGAAGCGGTTGCAAGTAGATGTTTTCACTTTAAATCACTTCCAGCCGCTTATTATACTTAGCTTGAATTGGGTAAAAACGTGTCTGTTTTTAATGTGATCTCTGTTTTTGCTTCCTTATGTTATGGATAGACATTTATTATAACTTTTTATCTATTTATTGTTTTTAATAATAAAGATATACAACTTAATTTTATAAAAGAGTTAAAAACGAACTAAGTAAATTTGACTCAGTCAAATAATTGTATTTATTTGTACATATCGACTTCATATTATTTAAATAAAACAAATTTCACGGTAATTTCGTCTTTGACATGATTTTCCATATTTTGACATGATTTTTTTGATTTTGTCGATCCGAATTATTAATTATATTCATAATTATTAGTCGAGTCTATCATGAGCTTCAATTAGAGCACAAATTCAAAGAAACGTTGTCACTTCATGCGGAAAAGGTGTGGGTACGAAAAAAGTATGCACACATACATAGATACAAAATAGGGTCTTGAATTCTGTGCAAAGATACATAGATATACGCTCGAAAAACAAAACCCTCTACGGCAACTGGGTGAAAATTCGTATCCAAACTAATATTGTAATAATTATAGTTAAAGAAACTGAAGCAACCGACTTCTCATGGATGCCATTGCCAGAACTGGACCAAATTGAAATGGGACCACACGGGAAGCGCCAGCTTTCAAATTAAAAAATAATCATCAAAATTGGTTCACCCAGTCTAAAATTATGAGGTAACAAACAAAAATACAGTCGAATTGATAATCTCCTCCTTTTTGGAACTTGGTTGAAAACGAAAGTAGCTCTATCTGTCTGTCTCTTTATTTGTTACCTCTTCAGGGCTAAACGCCTGAACCAATTGTTATGAAATTTGTCACGATGTTTTAGATAAGTATTTAATTTTATCATCATTATCAACACAGTTTTTCAACACTACATGCACAATAGCGCAGCTACTATGTTAATAAAACCATTTAGTCACAAAATCTGTAATAAAGCGACATCGTTATATGGTTGATATTCCGAAAACACGTACGAAACGCTTTGGCTCCACTTTCATTGTGCGTACCGCCAAACTGTGGAATGCGCTTCCTGAATGGGTCTTTCCGACTGGATATAATCTAGGTGTCATCAAATCGCGAGTGAATAGGTTTCTTCTAGGCAAGCGCTCTCCATCGTAGACCGTAACTGTCGCTTAACACCAGCTGAGTTGACGGTCAAGCGCAAGCCTATTTTCGAATAAAGAAAAACCGCCGTTTATTTGCAGTCGGATAAAAAGCACAATATCACAGAAACCTGTTTTTTTATATAGAAATAGGTTTGCGCTTGACCGCCAACTCGCCTGATGTTAAGCGACGTTGCGGTCTACGATGGAGCGCGCTTACCTAGAAGAAACCAATTCACTCGCGATTTAAAGACACCCTAATTATATCTATCGGGAAAGACCCACTCAGGAAGCGTATTCCATATTCTAGCAGTCCGCACGATGAAAGTGGAACTAAAGCGTTTCGTTCGGGTTTTTGGAATACAAACAAACAACTTACAAATAGCTTATTTTGTCTACCGACGGGACTAACTTTGTATCAAACCATGATATATAACATGATATCATGATAATGTTGGTTATTCTGGTTATAATATAGTTGGTTTTACCTAATATTTTTATGAATTTCAATTAGATTCTACTTTCGAATATTCCACATTAGTTCGTAGAGGAAAACCGCATACAAATCGCTAATTTTATTTTCTAAGGAACACGTAGAAAATGACAAAATTGTTCTAGTAAATTAAACTAGTTATTCAATCATATAGATTATAACACTATTATTATTAACGGGATATTTACCGTAGTTCGCGTTAATTTTGAGCTCACGATATTTCGGCACAGTTATATGCACCATGTTCACGGGCGACTGAAGATTGCGGATGGATGATACGTTTAGTAAAATAAAACAAAAAAACAACGTGTTTCGATGACGTTCCCGCCAAAACTCTAAATCTCATTCTTAACAGAAGAATAAACGAGCGGGTAAAGAGACGTCTCTTTATTGATAACATTGATAGATGGGAATGTCATTGAAGATAATGCATCTTCAATCACATCGTCGCTTACTATTAGCCAAGTTAGCAATGAAGCGTGGACTTATTAAAAAAAACACAATAAAAATCATGTTATACTTAATTAATCCATTTCATTAAAAAAACCTTCAAATCTACTTTCAGATAAAATTCCACGAGCCGAACTCGACAACCCTGTACAAGGACATCCCTCAAGAGATCCTACCCAATGAGTACGGCGGCAAGGGGGGCTCCGTCGAACAGATTAAGCGGGAGTGGATTAAGAAGATGGAAGCTAAACGGTAAGCTCATAAAGTATGGGTCTTCTGGAGCCGGGGTCGCACCCACAACCTAATTGAAGGGTTGTAATTCTAAAGGGTCCAAGTGCCAAAAAAAAAACATAAACAATTTTATTACAAAAATACGATCTATGTGCCATGCCTAATAGTATGCAAATGAAAAAAAAATGGCACTTAGACCCTTTAGACTTACAACCTTTCAATTATAATTCTAACTGGGGTGTATTGTGCCTACAACCTATTAGGTCATATAATTTAAGACGTCACCGGGTTTGCGCCCACAGCCTTTTTTAACCGACTTACGTGTTGCATCGATCAGACGACACGAGAGCTCTCTATATACTTATATTGCTGCTGATTTCCAAGGTCCCAAAGTTTCAACCCCAAAAGGGTCAAATCCACTATCCAGTGTACTATGTTTGCGCCTTTTGAGGTCTTCTGCAAATTCAGCCGCAGGGCCAGCCTTATTTTGGGTTCTGGGATGATGTGACGGTGCAAAGTCAACGCAAGTGGCGTCCCATACTAAGGGTCGTCCCGTCTTCCACGGAATCAGTAATTCCATTTGGTCTGTACTATCACTACGTACAAGACTACTTGATTCTAGAATGGCCGCGCAATTAGCGCTGGTAAAAACCCGGCGAATCAACGTCGAAAATTCGTCGTCGAAAGTTTTAATGACGTAAGAGGTTAATTTACCAATGCGGCCCAACGTTTTGGTTAGTCTAGTCTCTGGTTTTTGGTTAGACTTTTACACTATAACATGTTTTCATTCGTTAATACTATAATGCAATTGTTTAATATGTTTTGCTTGTTTTTTTTCTACATATTTTTGTGTATTTTTCTTACATTTTGAATGGGAATGTTCACGCTCACACTAAAGTTGCTCAATAGATTAGAATGGAGTTTGGAATAGAGAAAGCTTGTTACATGTTTCCACAGTTTCCATATATGAGCAGGACTTTCTTTTTGTAACCAGTGCTGACATCTTGGTGATATTAGACGCACCGCACGCGACGGTCAATATGAATATTCGTCTACAGTACTACGACCACTATTACGAGTAATAATTATGTATATTTTTTTATTTCCAAAGTTAGTGATATCTTATCATTTTCTGCTGCTAGATTTTCTATGCCACGTTGCGTAGTGGCGAGAGCGGGACCTCAAAATACTGACAGAACTCACTCGTTCATAAATCGCCAAATATTCATTCTTTTATCAGCGCCTTAAGAGTAAATATCTGCTATATTGTATTGAAAAATATGCGTAGATACGAAAAAGTGTGGGTTGTCCTTCGCAAGACGTCCTTCCTTAAACCCAAAAAGTATTAAATTATTTTTAACAATTTAACACTTTTTAACAACGCCTATTTACTTAATTAGCTTAGAGCTGACTATTTACTGTATTGTAACAGTTAGTGAAATATCTCATAGTCTGCTGTCTGCTCATACAACTTCCGATTCGTTTTCTTACAGTTACTATTACCACAGAGCGAGTTATGGCGTCACTCATGTTGCTGTCACTATGGTTTCTTACAACTTACCATCTCCTTCCAGAGACTGGTTCCTGGCCAACGACAAGCGCTGGGCGGTGGACGAGTCGCTCCGACCATCGGGGAACCGCGACGACCGCGCCGACAAAGTGAAGGACCTTCCGGGATCGTTTAGATCCCTCGCACTTGATTAGACAATGCTTTAATTAAGTTTATTCATTCATAAGTTGGTTCTATAAATTTAGGGGGTTGAAAGTTACTCGTGTAATGTTTATGAATGAGTTGGGTATTCGTTTGTTATACATATAAGTGGTTTAATATTTGAAGGAGACAGCTAGGTTATAATAGGTAAACCGCAAAACTAAATAGTCGCTAGTGCGATGTGCTTAATATTCATAGTTGGTTTGTAAACTATTTGTTGGCAATGATAATATTATAATTTTATTTGAAAACTAACTGCGATCAGATCATTTGAAATCGTGAATAGATCTCGCGATTTTAGCAGGATTCGGCCCTTAAAACTTCATCAATTACAAAAATAATGATATTCGTTTTGAAATCAACAATAGTTAAAACAGAGCAAAGTTTCAATTATAAATACCCATACACAATTACTTTTCATAAACGTTGGTTGGTTGATAGTTGGTTGCTAAGAACGTTATATCAAGTTACCAAGAATTTAATTTGAAAGAAAGAGATAAGTATTAATTTTTAGGTAATGTTTATAATTGCTTATATTAAAATGAAATACATATAAGTAAAGTGTTGAAGGTATTTCCTATATTTTCTGTCGCATGTTTCTTTATTTTTGATAAGATAGTACAAATAACTCTATAGTTAATGTGATAAATAATTATATAAATTATCTGTTTTAGATATTTTTACTTTGATTTAGTTCGGTAGTTAAGATATAAAGTCCAATAAATAGATCATTTTTCATCTGAATTTATTTTTTCTTAGATAATAATATATAAATTACTATATATATAATTATCTGTCTGTTTGTTACCTTTTCACGACCAAACGGCTTAACCGATTGTCATGAAATTTGGTTTTTATTTATTTATTATTTTAGTTATTGACGCCCGTGACATAAAACACTACTTTATCCCGTTGGTGCATAATCTACTATTATTATTACCTACAAAGTTTACAGAGCAATGCGTGGCGCCTTACTGCTTTGAGAGCAATTAGTTCACTCTAGATCGTATTTCGAATTTCTTGCAGGTGTTAATTTTAATGTTAATATTAACTAACTATTTAATTTTATAATTCTTCCACTCGTTATTTTTTACATTCTCTTTGGGCGGGCACGTACGAATTTCTCATTCATACAATAAACTCAAAAAATGTTTATATATGTTTTAATATTTATAATTCCGTAAAAAGTAGTAAGTATATAACATTAAATTAGTTAATTAAACATGATAATTCATAGCTTTAATAATAATAATTGCACTAATTTCTTAAAGTAGTCAAAACTATTATTTATCTACTAAACACCAAGTAGGTAACATTCAGGCCACTTAGATATCTAGGAACGGTTTCTGAAAGGTTAATTCATTACAAATATTAGGTAAAGCCAATTTTGTCTTTATATCACATGATGATGTCTTCCTTGACGTATCCGTCAATGGCGAACCCTGCAATATTCGGTTGTGCGCCCGTATGTGGCTGGCAATACCAAATTTTGACTTGAAAATTCTGTTTGCACGGCGCGCAGTGCAATAGCCATTCAGCATTGTATGTATAGTAGTAGGAAGGCTTCGGACGGGTCTTCTTTAAAAGGCATTTAGCATCTAGGTGACTAACATTATATGTGTCATCCCATTGTATGTACAATAAAAAAGTCAGTCAATAGAAAGAGTCCTAAAAGATCCGTTCATAGTCTCTTCTCCGTTGGCTTTGATTTTTTTCGTGAGGTCAGCCTTCCAAAGATTGTCGTTCAGGAACATTTTTCTGAAATATAATTAAAAACATTTATTAGTAGAAGACAAAGGCCAAAACCATTGTCCTACGTATGTAAGTACTACAAAAGCTAAAACTTCGTTTAGAGACCGCACCACAACTCAAGTCTTATATTAGCGGCGCATCAATCGCATTCCGGCTGGGGCCGGAACAAACAAACTGGGCAATCAATGTGTTGTTGTACTATTTATGTTTTTTTTCTGTTATGTGTTTTTTGTCACAATAAAATACATGTCTATGTCTTGTGTGAAAATGTCCTCCAATTTTTTTTATTCTGTCTATGCATATTATTGAGGTATTCTGTGTTCCGGTCCGGCAGACAACGGACCTGTCAAATTTAGTTCCAAAATTTCGCTATAACATACAAACATACACAAAGCGAAATATCGGATGCAAAAATGGCTGTAAATACTTTAGGTAGAATATTATAGTGTGTTATCTTATTGCTTAGATTCATCATCATAATTAGCACAGTACAGAACGGACACTCCCTTTTCCCGCCAATCTCGGGTTCCTCGCCCGCTCCCCCCTGTCGTTTGCCAGAGATTGCGGCGCGGTTGTCAGTCGAGACAAGCGTTCAGGGCTCCAAGCGTTCGAATTCCCATTGACGTTCCGAGCAAGCGGCAATCAGACGACAACCATAACTATATACATGTGTGTGTGTTATATAAAGACGTCAACTTGCATAATATTATGTGTCACTGATCCGCGCGCATTTGTATGGAGTGGCCGACTATCGGTAGCAAGTCAATAAATATCGTCTAAAATATTGTTGTTACTATTCACACCTTTCGCCTTCGATAGTTCTGACCCAATTTCTTTGTTGTTGCTTGAAGCTCTGCGCCTCCCCGCCGTACTCTGCCGGTAGATACTTCTTGTCGATGAAGGCGTGTAGTCCTTCGTGTGACGTGTGGAACGAAATCTAGAAAGTGCGAGGTGACAGGTTTTAATTTATTTTATTTGACGCAGCTACGGAATTACATAATTATTTAAACTTCCCCGTATTAATGTAATTCCGTTAGTTATAGATTCGCCATGTCCGTCTGTATGTCTATCCGTACATCGCAGCCATTTTACTCAGATAGCAGGCACTACATAATCGAAATGACATGTTTTTTTTCAACCCCACACACTTTAATTACCTACAACTTTTCGAGGTACATAGATAAATACGTAAATAACTTCACGTTCTCCTTTCTTTATTTTTGACCATTTTCAAAGTGCTGCAAACAATACTTACTAAGTGATTTTTTTAATCGTCTCGGCGTGGTCTTGGTCACTTATTTACTTTTTTTTTTTTATCAGCCCTGCTTGTACAAACTGTCCCCCTGCTGGGCGCGGGCCATCTTCTCATTGTGAGAAGGGTAAGGCCATAGTCTACCACGCTGGCCAAGTGCGGGTTGGCAGACTTCACACATCTTTCAAGATCATTGAGAACTCTCAGACATGTAGGTTTCCTCACGATGTTTTCCTTCCCCGTCTGAAGTTGGCGGCAATCAACGTTACGCTATGTGCGTATCGTTCATACATACTTCGAAAAGACAGAGGTGCGTGCCGCGGGATTCGAACCCAGGACCTGCAGATCGCAAGTCAGACGGTCTCCCGACTAGGCTGCCGCGAACTAACTTTTAGTTTATTACTACTTATTTACTTTTAGTATTAGATATTCTAAGCGATAGGATTGATAAATTATTGAATAGAGACCACACTCCGACAAATGCATTATAGAAAGACCATCCAGATGGACTGACGACCTCAAACAAGTGGCAGGAAGATGCTGGATGAAATCCGCTTCAAACCAGTATTTTTGTCCCGAGGAAAGCTTATATCTATTATATCTATATCATTGGATTTCTTGTAGCTGATGTGATGTTTAATTTTATAATCTGTAATACTAGGGTAAGCTTACTTCTGGGTCCGGGGTTGGTCAGGAGTGGAACCCTGACCTACTACCCGAACGAACCCGAGATGAACATGCGGAGTGGGTAAAGCGGTCGAAGGCCTAGCAGCCTGAGAAGGAACTGCGTCATAGTGCTGAGGGCTCCGGTATGCGTTCATTAGACGAGAACCCGGAGTCCTCCGTCTAGCACTCAGGCTGGTTACGAGGGGTACAATCCCACAAACCCGGTTGCATCCGCAACATACAGCCGGGTGCACTTTCAGCCAGTAGTCCACTTGGGTGCTGAATGATTTCAAAATGTCGTAGTAGTCGAATTTGTCCAGCGTCGGTGCATCCAGGGGGTACATGAGGATCTCGTTCTCACCAGTGTATATAGGGTATATTTAGAAGATTTCCCCTAGTCAAATAAAAGGCAAACTTACAAGGTCTATAATTTCTTGGGGAAGTGCAGGCTTCACTAATATGAATAGTTTTTCGTAATACGAAGGGCAGTTCACCACGTGTACTTGTTTCAGCCGGATAGGCATGCCTTCCTGAAATATAAGAGTCCGCAGTTCGATCATCATCCGTCTCGCTTGCCCATACTCACATTTTAATGATATAAAATTACTGAATGAACTTATAAAAAAAAACGCCGTTTGTAAAATTAAAAAAAAAAAAAATTACAAATATTAGTTTTTTTTATCAGCCCTGTTTGTACAAATTGTCCCACTGCTGGGCACGGGCCATCTTCTCATTGTGAGAAGCGTAAAGCCATAGTCTGCTACGCTGGCCAAGTGTGGGTTGACAGACTTCACACATCTTCAAGATCATTGAGAACTCTTAGACATGTAGGTTTCCTCACGATGTTTTCCTTCACCGTTTGAAATTGGCGGCAATCAACAATACGCACATAACTTAAAGACAGAGGTGCGTGCCGCGGGATTCGAACCCAGGACCTGCGGATCGCAAGTCAGACGGTCTCCCGACTAGGCTTCCGGAAACTTGAAATTTCAATTAGATTTTTATTTTCATACATAAAAATCATTGTTTGCGTTAATTTCATTTTTTTTTGTATGATAATTAACTTTGATCAAATTGAAATTTTTGTGGAATATTTGTGATATTATTTTCTTGTTTTGCAAACGACGTTTTTTTTATAAGTTCATTCAGTCATTTTATATCATCAAAATGTGGGTATGCAAGAGCGAGACGGACTTAAATGACAAATAGTTAATTAATTATTAATATAATAATTAAATGAAATTAATAATTATAACATTGTAATGTTATTAATATCAACTATGTATTTTGTATGTCATGGTGATAGATCATGGTGGTCAGGGTCACTATTATGTATCTTTATACATCTGCATATAAACCCATGTCTCTTATCAAATAAATAATTTGAATTTGAAAATAAGGTTAAGCTAGTATATCTACTAAAAGATAAAGAAATACCCTGTTTAAGAGCAATTTTGTAAGAACGAATTTAGTGTAGTTTTTTGTGCGGAAATTATGTGTGGAGTGTACATACAAACACTTCCCCCCGCCCGAAAAACCTTATTACGAAGTCGGTTATGCAAAATTCTCCTTCATCATGCATTTCACAAAATTTAACTAAAAGCAATTTATACCTACCAATAAAAATACCAGGTACTTTTGCAAGTGGAATATGTTTAGCTTTGGAATGATTCTCAGCGTGACGTATTCTATGTCCATGATGACAATATGTCCTTCCGGTAGAACCGGGTGCACTTTCAGCCAGTAGTCCGCTTGGATGCTGAATGCTTTCAAAATGTCGTAGTAGTCGAATTTGTCCAGCGTCGGTGCATCCAGGTGGTACATGAGGATCTCGTTCTCACCAGCGTCGTATGTGGTCACGTTACTGAACAGAAATTTACAAATCATTTACAAATTTACATATTTATAAATGATTTATAATCGTATTAACTTGCTTTGTTAGTATGGTTAAAATCTTATAATCGAATTTTCCAAACAATTCCAAGATAGTAGTTGTCAGGAAACAGACTGTTCATATTCTAAATCTTACATTATAAGACATGCAAGGAAGATTTACAAGAAAATACATTTGTATAAACCATTCATTGTAATTATGTAAACATCGAGTCGCATTATTAAGCGTTGTAAAATAGTTTTATTTAAGTTAAACAGATAAATAAATAAATATAAATATTTGTGGACATTTCACACAACACCATCTAGCCCAAACTAAGCAAAGCTTGTAATAAGGAACTAGATGGCTGATAGAATACATATATACTTTTTTTTGTTGTAAATATATACATATGATACATAGAAACACCCAGACACAGAACAAACATCCATGCCCATCACACAAATGTTTGCCCTGGGTGGGGATTGAACCCACGACCTTTCAGTTCAGCAGGTAGACGTAAACACACTACCAACTGAGCCACAAGGCCAGTCGATATAATCTGGGAATCTTTAAATCACGGGTAAACCGGCTTCTTCTGGGGCTTACCCATTTCACGTTTCATCAACAGTCAATAGGTACACATATGAATTAGCTTATCCATTATAAAAAAATTACATTGATTCTTATGTATATTATCAAAGCAACAAGTATTTTAGACAACGATTGTAGTATAGATACAAAAATCTAAAATTCAGAACGCACATTTTTTATAATTAAAATTTGGGATATGTAATAACAAAATCATATATGTTTGCTCAAAAACCTAGTACCTACGAGGTGCGCCCCGTGGTTTCACCCGTGTAGTGAAAAACGCTGATGACGATGATATAATGTATAATTTTATTAGTAACGAAAACAGCGAATATTATACCAACTGGTACAGGGCCGGAAAGGCGCATAGAAAAGAATAACTATACATTTATTGGATTGGTAGTATCCGTACTAAACGGAAAAGAGATAATTACACCGATATGAGGTAGCTTCAGCTTCATCCTTGCTTATGCCACCATAGCATCGGCTTGCATCAACATCTGCAATTGCATTGTCATCTTCATCATCATTTCCATCTTCACCACTAGAGCTATTACATCAGCACCCCAAGACCTAGCTACGTTATTTTACGGAGCTAGGTTGGCGTGGGTCTGGCCCGTGGATGCTGGCCGGGGGGAAATGCACAATACACCACAAGCGGGACGTCAAGTGCAGGACTTATCGCCCCCATCTCGAATAAGAACGGCTGATTGCTTCTACGCGAATTCTGACTCTGAATCTGCCTGGCACCACACCTTGGCCAGCTCCATTTGAATTTCGTGATCGTTGTCGCAATACTACGGACTTTACGAGTTATCTAATGTATAAGTATACACGTATTACATAATATTTTATAATATACAATTAAAATGCAAGACACATCGATATTAAATAAGATGACGCGCGAATGTGACAATTGACATACCATTATTGTTTTGGCAAACAATACAATCGTATAAATTAATGGTTTTGTTATGATTGCCCACAGAATTCGCCCTATTGTAGGTCTTTGTGATTGCCATTGTCTAAAGAGAAACTGCTTACACTACATACAAAAGCAACAATGTCGGGCATGTGACATCAAAATTTTTCTATGAGACATATCACAATCACGATCGCCGATCACAATTTTGATGTGTGAGGTGTCATTAGATTCGTCTTTGTTTCCAAAGTATCATGGGCTATAACTTTTTGTAATAATACTAATACATCTCTTGCAAAAATAAAAAATAAACATATTTTCATAACCTCCAAGGAACAATTTCGTAATAAACAAGTGATTTTACTAGAATTATTTGAAAGAATGCGCATTTATAATCTTTTAAAGCGATTTTACGCATTCTTTCTCACAAAAAACGTACTCTCAACAGCGTATCAAGCGCAATGAAATCATAAATAAAAAAACTGCAAAAACAGAAATAAAATAAAAACTGACTGTTGCAAAAGCTTCTTTTCTGCAGTCAGGTATTTAGTTTCTCTTTTGATATACATACTTGATGCCACAATAGTTCTCTATGCAAACAGATTCCACCTGATCCAACATGCATACCGTGATAAAATTGTAAATTTTTTCGTTAATCTCGTTTTTTTACAAATTCGACTAATTCTGTCAAAAGTCCGCGGGTAGTCTGTTCAGAGTTCATTAGTTTCGTACCCTGTATTCTCAGGAACTAATTAATGGTTCGAAGTTTGTATTATTAATATTGCTATAGAACAACTAGATACTTGAATGTACTGTAATAATAAAGTGTCACTGAGTAGTAACACCTTATTAATAAAAAAAAAATACACGTATTACTTTATTTACATAGCTACAATTATTTCTTTTACTAACAACAAGTTTAGAAAACTCAAAAGCCCCCGACAAAAAAAAAACAGCCAAACTGATTTTGAACGATTGAGAACAAGGGAAGTGTTGAAATTTAAATTCATACCCCAATGAAAATGCATTTTGCAGCTTCAATGAACAGGGATCCCTCAAGGTGTAAGTGTCAGGCATGTTGTATCGTCCGCTGCAGAACTTCTCTATGCATTTCTTGGTCTTCTCTAGGCTTCCGTAGCAACTGTGCAAACACTTCTTGATCATTAGGTCTTCTGGAAAATTTAAAATATACATTTACAATGGTTACATATTTACTGGCTTTGTGGCTCAGTTGGTAGTACGTCTGCCTGTTGACTTGCAGGGCAAACATTTGTGTTATGAACATGGATATTTGTTCTGTGTCTGGATGTTTTTATGTATCTTAAGTATATATTTACAAAAAAAAGTATAGGTTATATTATAAATATTTATATTTATATAATTAGATGATCTAAGTATTGTAATTCTAATTATACTAAGGCCGATTCA
The DNA here is from genome assembly GCA_947563715.1 of Lycia hirtaria. NCBI lineage: Eukaryota > Metazoa > Arthropoda > Insecta > Lepidoptera > Geometridae > Lycia > Lycia hirtaria. The sequence goes on along the minus strand of OX387377.1, from coordinate 38,837,427 downwards.
CTTAATTTTAAAGTCTCTAAAGGTCATTTGATGTAAAGGTTTATGCACCGAATGGATGATAGACCTAAATATCAATAAATCTAATTATTAATATCAATTAATATCAATTGATCTAATTATTAATATCAATTAATATTAATATCAATAAATAGGCTAATTTGATAAGCCTAAATAATGACTGACCTATAATCCAAATCTACGAAATAAAAACCTGCAACGCTTGTCTCCAAACTCTGGTAAACGACAGGTGAGCGCCGGTAGCCGGTAAAGGGATCTGAGATTGGCGGGAGGCGGATAGAGATTGCAAACCGGTGGGTGTCTTAAAAGGCCATTCTTACCGGGCCCGGTTACCGGACCCGGTAGGTATGAAAACCGTGGCGCGGGAGGGAGCGTGAAATCATAGAAAATTCGCATGACAACCTCTCGGCTGCGAGCTGCCACGTTGCCATTCTGACGCGCCAATAAGAATTTTTGTTTATACCAAATATTACCAAATACCAAAGCTACCAAAGTTTATCTATCTATCTAATCTAGGTTGTTATGACAAGTTTAGTGCTTTAAGCTTTATTAGTTTCTTAATCTAATACTATGTTTCAAATGGACACTATAACGAGTAAAGAGAAAGACCTGCTTGCTTAAACTTATAAAAATTAATAATTACTAATACTAATGTTACTTCCGTCCATAAGTAAAAGTAATCAATTCTGTATTAAATCAGAGATTTTGAGACTTTGAGTGAGACTGATTATTGTTGATTTGCTAGTTTGAAATAAATATTAATTCGTACCCTTGAATCATTCTCCTTTTCCATTCTTATATAGCAAATTTTCATAAAATACTTTAACGGTTTCATCGCTAACACATCAACCCGCCAACCCGCCGGGCCCAGCCGGGTTGAGAAACATACCGGGTTGCAATCTCTAGAGGCGGAGTCTCTTTTCTGTATGTAATAATGTGCTACTAATGTTTTCTGTGGTACTGTCTAAAGAACTCTTTCACTTGAACTCTTTCTCTTTCAACTACTAGTAAACAAAAAAGGTAAAATTAAATGAAGAAAATGAAAAGAAAAAAAATACTATAATCAACAACAAAAATCTCGAGCTTCTTTACTGCCGTAAAAACTGCTCACGATGGCTATTGAACTTTCGTCTTGTTGTATTTGAAATATAATTATGTGGAAAAAAAATCCGTAAGTCCAATGGTAATTTTATAACTTCCAAAATTTAGCATACATGAGTTAGCATGCATGAGCGAGACGGACGATCAGCTAACAATACGCCTCTACAATCTAGATATCTAAAACCTTCAACATGACTTTGCTTGTTAGGACAACAACCTAGGCATACATTGCAACATGTCTTCTTCTTCTTTTTTGTATTGGACCCGCATTAAAGCATTTGCCAGTGTCAAGTATTAGGATTTTTTCAAGTTTCTGGAATAAAACAAGTTGTAAATGTTCTAGTCACAATCTAAGTCACGTATACAGTCAATTTATAAGTCGAGTCCTGCTTAAGTAAAGTGGTGGCGACTTTACTAGAAGCTTCTATGGAGTTTTGCCGACAACGTAAAATCACACGTTTCACTGCTTTATTTGACTTGCCCACACTCACGCACTTAATCGAACATTTAATGAATAAAACACCACCATTTTTATAGCATTAATGTTCAAAATAACACAAGTTTAGGAAAATAAAACAAAGCAACAACACGTTATTAAGACGTTCCCGCCAAAACTACTTGCAACATGTCATTCAACTGACAAAGGTAATCTTCTTCTTCTTTTTTGTATTGGACCCGCATTAAAGCATTTGCCAGTGTCAAGTATTAGGATTTTTTCAAGTTTCTTGAATAAAACAAGTTGTAAATGTTTTAGTCACAATCTAAGTCACGTATACAGTCAATTTATAGTCGAGTCCTGCTTCAGTAAAGTAGTGGCGACTTTACTAGAAGCTTCTATACTATTATATTACTCACTCATGATAGTGACTGATTGGAGAAGAACAATATGTAATTTTTGTAGATTAATAAAGAGTACCTACTAATACAAAATACTTAGAGTACAAGCAGAATATTTCTGCAAACATTTATAATGAAATAGCGACTATTTCTACGACGGAATAAAGAGCAAGTCAATTATACCTAAACTATAGTGCTCTCAGCCTAATGTAAATTGCTCAGAAAAACATTCAACTTGTAAATGTGTTGTACATGTACTAATAGTAGCTTTACGAGCAGTAGATCTCGCTCATTAATCCCTACAAAAATCTCAGATTCCCCGATTGTCGGCAAAAGACCAAGCTTACTATAGTTTCACCATCGTCCATCTCGCTCGCACATAACTACATTTTTGAAGATATAAATTTTATTACTGAATGAACGTATAAAAAAATCGTCGCACTAAATACTAACAACATCACAAATTTTCGTCAAAAGTTTCATTTTGATCAAATTAAATTCCATATATAAAAATAATTTTTAACCGACAAAGACTTCAAATATCTCAAGAATTCACGTGTATTTTTGTTTTCGAATGAATGAATGTACAATTTTCCAAACCGATTAGCAGTGTGACCTTGACTCGCCTTTGCCGGCAACAATTTCCCTGCCCGTTGCGTACCAAGAAATACACCGTGTGATTGGGGGGAAGGGGGTTAGTCTAAAACCTAAAAAGGAGAGAGAGGGGAGAGAGGTTAAAAAGTTGCTAAAAATTTCACGTGATTAATATAGAAGACGACCCCTAACATAATATGATTATCATTTAACATTAATACAGGCATAAACAAAAAGCAAAATATTTCAGCGTCTCGTTTTCGTTTATTAACTTTAACACATACACAAACAAAAAGCAAGATCGAAGTTAACCTTGTCGATTTCGGTTCTTAACCTTAAAATATATTTAAAAACAAAAATCATTCACCTCTGCAGATAATTTTGATTGGTTTCTCCTTGTCAAAATAATATTCGAATCGGATATTATAAACATTTGTAATATAAATTTCGAGGTTTTTTACGTATTTGTCGTAAGTAGGTACATTCAGCTATTTATGTACTTTTATATAATATAAACTGAAACAATCGACTTCAAAATTTGCCATTTTGTTATAAAAATCAAACCACTGATCCGATTTTGATGAAATCTTTATCCTTTACAAAGAAATATTTTTCAAATCGGTTTATGAATGACATGCGGTAACAAACATTTAAAAAAATACAACCCTATCGAGAACCTCTTTTTTGATGTCGGTTAGAAAAATTATATCCCCTCAAATAAAAAAAGTATTTTCCAAATTAATTTATAAATGACGGAGTAATGAGGTAACAAACATTAAAAAATACAAGAGAATTGAGAACTTCCTCCTTTTTTTGAAGCCGTTCGAAAATATTGAAATGTAAGTCAGTCAAACAGCTTTACAAAATTAATTATAGAGTATGACATTGTAAGTTAGTCCAACACTTATGCACATACATAATAACACCTACATTTTTCAATGTATGCAACAAAAGTTATTTACAATAGGTATGATAAAAGAGAGTACAATATAATAAAACTATTCGTCACAGTCTAATTGCGTGATTACAAACATGCATTTTTTTCTTTTTGCAGGCATGTTGCAAAAACTCACCGAGGTCGTTCGGCAGGTAGGTTTCTTTCGACAGCCATTCTTTGATAGCGAGCATATCTTTCTCGTAGTCGAGGCTCATCTGAAAAAAAATTGAAATATTAAGTAAATAAAAAAAGTGAACGTCAAAGGACGCATCATCATCATCATCTCAGCCACAAGAAGTCCACTGCAAGACATACATAGGCCTCCCCCACGGATTTCCAAAAAAGATCGGAAGGAAGCGGCTTGCATCCAGTGTCATCCTGACAATTGCATGAGGTCTTCTGTTCACATTGTTGCTGGTCTTCCTACGCTGCGTTTGCCGGTTCGTGGTCTCCATTCGCATCTCAAGACCACATCGAGACAGGCATATACATAGTCTAAAATACACATATTATACAGGACACATATAAATATACACAGGCAATAATCTAAAAGAAGATCAATTGGCGAGTATTGTTTGTTAAGACCGCCATGTAAAAATGTCAATGACCTCTGTACATGTTTACCACTTAAGTTACTTATTCATATTCTGACTTACATATTCATCGCTAAATCTCAAAAATTTGAACTTACAGAGTACCTATGCAAATTAATTATCATTGATGTTTTAGATATGGTTAATCATGAATTATATTCTATTCTTTATGATAATATATGAAAGCTTAGTCTTATTCTAAAGCTGGGTACTCACTTAGCAGTGTTGCATGTAACGTATCAACCTGCAAGTGGGTACGGCTTTGTGTTCGCAGTGATACCGCCACTCGGCGGGTCACTGCGAGCTTATAGCGCTCCACGCGCGAGCGGCTCGCAGCGGGCTCGTGCCTACGTACTCACTTGATACCGTATCTGATACATTACATGCTACACTACTAAGTGAGTACCCAGCTTTAGAGGCCTTGATACTCCATAGGGTTAGGAATAGATTAGGATAGGGTTGAAAAAAATCATCCCTTCTTTGCATGAGAGTTGCTTTTATGCAGTTGGGTTTTTTGTTTTACTTTTTTATCAAACACCTTATTCCATTCACACACATTATAATACGAGTATGATTCCTTGTAATAAAACCTGACAGTACCAAAATAAATATGGTCCCATATAAAGTCATAGACTTCGATTTAACAGTTTTTTACCCACTTTCATATATTATATATCAAACTATAGTAATAATAAAAAAAATCTTTAATAATTTTATTTTTATTCTTTAATAATTTTATTTTTGGTCGCATATTTAGATTTTTCAGTTTTTATAAATTACATTTATTATGAACTGGACTCCTATTGTAAGAATTGGACTCAAAAATCATTGAACCGAGAATAATTGGAAGTAAGTAGGGTAGGGAGGATTTTGCCCAGCAGTGGGACGGAACAGGCTCAAAATAAAATAAATAATAATAATAAATTACAAGCTACGCCCTGCGGTTTCACCTGCGTAGTAATAAAAAGCGGTAATGATGGTAAAACACGAAATCTGTTGTGAAATAATAAGACATTTAAACGTTTTTTATTAATATTCAAATGTTTCGCTATGAGTTTTACCCGGAAACCCAAACCTATGGGTCGCCCTACTTTTTTCATTAACGACATAGCAATTTCTAAATATGTGGATCAAATTAGGGAACTTGGTTTAATACTGGACAGCAAACTGCGTTACCTTATTCATGTAGATAACACTGGTCTACAGTGGTTATTTTGCCTTAGATATAAGATTGATCTGGATATATTTATGCTCACAATTCATGAAACTATCAATGATTTTTTAAGATTTGCTCTCATTTTTTTTAAATCATTATTTTCATTTTACATTACAAATATCGAAAAACAAGAAACACAACAATTTAAGAAAAATCATAAAAAAACAAGAGCACATTCAGTACTTTCATGAATAAATTCGTAATCTGGGCACTTGAAAACATAAAAAATTGCAAAGATATCTAGGGCAACAAAATTTTTTTTTTTGTAGAGCTGTGTAATAGCTTCCAGAGGATTTAAATGCCTTGGTTTTGTTTTGCGCAATTGGGTATGTAAAGTTTTTTTTTGGTATTTTTTTTATATTTTTATATGATAGAATGGATCATTTAGAAAAACTAATTTCAATATTTTTTTATTCTGTTCAGTACTTATTTTTTAATATTTTTTTAAAGATAAAATCGTCCGTAGGAAAGATGACGTCATCGTACCTACTGAATAAGATGTTGTGATAGCCAACATGAACTAAAAAAATACATATACGTCAACTTGACAGTGACATGTACCTATATTCGTTTTCATCGGTTTTTGTTGTGTTTTGAAAAAACAAATACGTTGTGTAAACATAAAGAATGAAAAAAAGAATAATTAATCATTAATATTGAGCTCGTTGTAATTAATTAATGTTTTCTAAGGTCTTCACGATTGTGTTTGCGCATTGAAATGAAACAAATTGGCAATATTATTCAGAAACTACAACTGTGAAATGTTTAGACTTTCATGCCAAAAATCCTAATAAACTGTTTTTTTTCAAGTAAAGGAAACCTTTAAAAGACTGGTGTGAACAAGTTAACGTAGAATATGTTCCTGGGCGAAGCATTGATGCTGCAGTGCAATGAACCAGAAAAAGGAACCAGAATAAAATAAATAATGTATAAATGTAAATAAAATAATCTCTTATATAATTACAATGAAATTGTTATATAATTAAACACAATAAAATCATTTCAAAAAAGAAGTTATGTACTGTCAATCACTTTTATTTCATATCCTGGCATTGTTCATAAGTTTTAGCTCTTTAGCTCCTCGGATTTTTGCGATGTTGTTCTTGTCGCTAGTTGAGATGAACTCCAGAATGATAAGATTCTCAACCTTAGGTAAGTTAGCAGAGTCGGCAGGTACAAAATTATCCATAATTTATCCAATCAGTAGGCAAACAGTTCCTTATAACAAAGCACTGGTCAACATAAATGGTAATCAATCAAAACGGTAGGAAAGCAAGGTCGTCGTAAAGATAATGAACAGAATTAATTTAATACAAATGAATAGAGTAGCAGAGCACCAAACACACAAAATAATTCTTTTCTTTGTTTATTTATTTTGGTATGACAGTTGTCATAGAGATATTGTCTCTCTTGTCAATACCAATGCTGTCAGTTTCATCTTTTTTTACTAACTAAACTACATTTTATTTTACTACATTTTAGAGGTCGACTGAAGGTCAAATATTTTTTATATTTTCGCAAAAATTTGCGCGATCTCATCATTTTATGTGCCCTAAATAAAAAAATATGGTTTATAGACATATAATCTCGAAATGGTTTTGGAATCAGCATATGTTACATTTTTCTTTACATACCCAATTGCCGAGAATTCAAATCTGTCAAAACAAATATTATGCTATACGATTCCCTGGTGCGCAGCGGCTTAGAGTATTTGTAGTGTTGTTTGGAATCCCTTTTACAGTGTTCACAAAAAAAGACTGGACAGCGTCCAAAGAAGGTTCTTGTAGCATTTGACCTACTCGAGTTATCTTGGGAAGGAACTGTTGAGCTACGATGGACTACAGTACTTCAAAATAGAGTCACTCGCACATCGCAGGCATACATTAGATACTTTATTTCTTCGCTGCCACGAGTATCGTGTTTTAATATCTTTTCTTCTACTAGTTCACGCTCTAATAAATTAATAATGCACCTCTAGCGAGAATGGCGCGTCAATATAACAGCCTGTCTAATACAATCGACATTGACATATTTGGCAATAGTTACAATATATTTAGAAGTCCCTGAGATCTCTGTATTTCTGATTTAATTTTTTATAGCATGACATTTTGTATTTTTAAATTTGATTTTATCATTATGTTTCGTCGCTGCAATATATCTCTACATAATGATTTGTTGTATATTTCAATCTAAATAATGTGATGAATTTTTAGTAGGTATGCTTATTTTAATTCTGACGAATCCAGTATTTTTAATTAAGTTGACCAGCTTTAGCTTATTTTATTTTATTGGATTATTTTTATGTATTACTTTTTGACGTACAATATTTTTACAATTTATTTGTTCGCTCCATTAATGCATGCTGTCTCCATCTTTAATTATTTTGGCAATTGTAATTATGTTATTATTATATAAAACTATTGCGAATATTGTTATTGTACACAATGTTGATGGACTTAAATAATTAAATTAAATAAAAATATTTTTTTTTTAAAGAATAGCTCTACGTTTGACCACCAGTAGGTACGCCTGATGGAAAGCGATACTGTGTTCAAAGTTTTTTTAAGTTAAGTTAAGCCCGCGTTTGACCACCAACTCGCCTGTTGGAAAGCGACGATGTGGTCGGGGATGAAGCACGCAGACTTAGAAGGTACCTATTCTCTCTGACCTTGAAAAGACCAACGTTGTAAGTCTCAGGGAACAAAGAAGCCGGCCATTTGTTCCATTCTTTCGCTGTTCCGATAAGAAACGTAGAATTGAACCGTTTAGTACGAATATTGGGTACAATATATGGGTGGTAGTGTGCTGATTTTCTACTGTTCTGTTCTGTTCTGTATCTCAAGTAGCTGTTCTTCAAGTAGAAGCACGTAGACCTGGAAGATATTTATTCACTCTAGACTTGAAGGCATATGGGTTATAACTTTCAGGAAACAAGGACAGCGGCAAGGCATTCTATTCCCGAGCGGTTCGCATTAGGAAAAGAGGTAACTAGTTAACTAGGAGACATGAAATAGATAAGTGTTATTTTTGCTATTATAATATTAGTATGCAGTTCATGTGCCATCCATATCTCTTAGAAAAGCTTAAAATTCGTATAAAATGTCCCTAGATTCTGCGCCACCACTAAATCATAATTATACACGTGGCGATTTAATCGCATTTCGGGTATTTATACAATATTTCACCATCGGACTTCAGTGGTGGCGCGAACTCATAAATAAGTAAATGAAACCATTCATAACGATCACCCGCGTGGTGATCCATTGTGTTGTTATTGTTTTGTGTATCTATCCTAAAGGGACTGTCAAATTTTTCGGGATAAAAAGTATGCCAGATCCTTCTACATAGTATAAGTAGTAATCCTGCCAAATTTCGTCCAAATCCATCGAGTAGTTTCGGCATCCATCGGACACACCGTACAGACAGACAGACAGATAAACAGACAAACAAAACTGTTAAAATTTGCTGTTTTGGCTTCATTATCGATAGTAAAGCATCTTCCAATCAAAAATTTTCAAAAATATCAATTGTACAAATTTTGACCTGTTACAGTCTTATTATATGTATAGATTTAGGATTAGGATATATGATTGTTAATATGTCACACTGCTATTATGGATAAGGCAAATTTATAAATGTTATTCGTCGTACTACGAAACTCTAAAAATACTCAAATAAAATAAAATTGACGTGAAAAATATAAATGGAATAAAAAGGTCGAAACTGAGTTTTTGCAGATCAGTATCAGTTTTTTTTAGTCATTTTATAAGACACTGAACCCGGTCTGTACAATGTGATTAAGATATTTTGTCTCCGTATGAGTACAATTTTTTTAGCTTATTTCAAAGTCGGAGGCTCTCAATTCGGTTGCTTTTTGTTTGTTTATTACTCCATCAGTTGTAGACCGATTTAGATTTTATTATATTTGAAAAAATATTATACTTTTATATTAATTCCGTAGAAACTTTATCAAAATCGTTTAAATGGTTTTTAAACAAAATATCTAGAATAAAATATGTTACCTAAATAAACGAAATTAGGAATTTTGAAATCGATTATTTCAGTTTTTTAAGCTGTAAATATTATTAAATTATAAAAGGATTCAAGGATTCTTCTTGCAAGGACTCTTTCCATTCAAGATTTGTTTTCTTTAACATTTAATTAAAGTACCTTACCTTTAAATGTTAAGTAAGGTCACCTATATAGTTAAAAAACAGCCTTTTACTTGACTGCTTAAAAAATGTTCTTGGTTTTGCTCTGTTTTGCATTATTTTCGTAAGTGACCTTGGAAGAGTTGTGGTTTAATTTACGATTAAAATATATATATAAACTTTGGCATGAAAAATTTGGCATCCCATATATATATAAACTTTGGCATGAAAATTTGGCATCCCAACTGGCGGAAATACCAGTGAATTAATAACAAAGTAAAAAAGCAGTTAAATTGAGAACTCCCTTTTTTAAGTAGGTTAAAAAACAAGTTCTAAATCGATGATTATGAGTAGTTGATGTCATCTGTATTTCATTAAAACACAAACAATCAAATCTTGCTTACAACATAATAATATTCTTTACATTTCTAAAATAATATGTATTTAAAAACTAAGCAGAAGAGTTGGGTTAAGGTGAATTACAACAAACATTACAATTAAAATTACACAAACTTGAAGAAATAATATGTATGAAAAAAAAATACGAAAAATTCTTAGACATTATAAATGCCCTACACGTTGTTTAAGCACGTTTTTTTGTCTTCTATTTCAATGTAAAAGTTTTGACATAATAAAGAAAAAAAAAACAGAAAGTCTTCGTTTCAACTACACTTTTGTAAATTATGTTGTCAATTCTACATTATTGATATTGTTAATATTTGACTCATGCATTGTTTATTTAATTTATGTTTGTCAATATTGCCAGCCAATGCACAAAACACCCCTAGAGGGACGTCAGTGCAGGACCCATCGCCCCCACCTCGAATAAGAATTGCCAGTTTTCGAAGTTTCAATTTGTTTCGCTATTGTTTCATATTAATGCAATTTTCTGCATCAATTTCGATGAAATGTGTTTATGAATTTTCTTCTGTATCTAATTTTATTTTTGTGTAGAAGGTGAGTGTATGGGAATACATAAGGCCTTGCCCAGTTGTTTCCAATAATTTTTAGCCAAATTTACTAAAAATATATACCTACAAATCACTCTATCTACACGTATGGAGCATGCATGTACCGTTTTCAAAAACATCTATTAAGTATTATAAATTGTAATGATGTTCATTATTAAAAGTAGCAATAAAGTAAAAGAAATTTAAAACGGATATATGTATTAATATCATAATAATTACTATCCGATTAAATATAATTAAGAAGAATTGTTTGTCAACAACATGAGAGGTACGTTTTACTTACGGACATTATTTTTATTTCACCACGCTATATCACTTGCCCACATTTTTCATATTAAGAACAACAATTAAGCATTTTTATTTTTGCCATATTTAGGTATAATAAAAATTGAATTTTGTACTTATAACTAAAATAAATATGAATTTAGTACTATTAACTTGGTAAATTGAAATTAACTTGTAAGGAAAAAAAAAACTAATTAGTAAATCTAACAAAGGTCACGGACCCCGGTATCTGAGGATCGGAAATTAATACAAAAAAACGAAATTATTACATTTAAAAAACTATGTCTAATAAATGAATGACCATTTTACTTACGTTACAGTGAAATCGCGGCAGGAACAACTTCCGAATATGCGCGTGAGTAGTTCAAGTTCGACTCTCCAACTGGCACTGTAGTGGTTTGGACATCGCTAGCAAGGTCAGGGCCGGAGGTGTGACGCAAAAATATTATGCTACTCCGCATACAATATGCATGATCTGTTGGTGCTTTACTGCTTCGATCGCAGTAACATTAGGTTTTCTATCAAATAACTCTGTTATACTTTTCTCCACATATTTGGTCCACAAAAAATAAAGCTTTGAACACTATTTCAGATAAAGTTAAACTATTCATTTTCAACTTAGTAAAGGTCAAACCTATTTAATCTAAGTTTTTTTGTAATGAAAATGAAACTATCACTATAAGTATTACATATTAATCTAAACTTTAATGAAAATGAAACTATCACTCTAAGTATTACTAATCTAAGGTTTCAATAATGAAAATGAAACGATCACTATAAGTATTACCTATTAATATAAGCTTTAATGAAAATGAAACTATCACTCTATTACCAATTCCTCTATGCTTTCAATAATAAAAATTACCTATCATTCTAAGTATTATTACTCTAAGCTTTCACTAATGAAAATGAAGCTATCACTGTAAGTGTTATTAATCTAAGGTTTTAATAATAAGAATGACCAATCACTCTAAGTATTATTACTCTAAGCTTTCGATAATGAAAGTGAAACTATCACTCTAAGTATTATTACTCTAAGCTTTCGATAATGAAAGTGAAACTATCACTCTAAGTATTATTACTCTAAGCTTTCAATAATGAAAGTGAAACTATCACTCTAAGTATTATTACTCTAAGCTTTCAATAATGAAAACGAAACAAACACTACTGACTAATGAGTAAGTACTTGTGATTAGGTATATGTTTGTTGAGTAGACTAGTATTCTTGCGTGTATAGACTATAGAAAGTGCACTATCCGTTGTTGTCCATAAACATAAGAAGATATTTCGAACAATTCTGTTATATGGTGATGATGATAATTTCTTGCCATATTATAGTGACTACGTAAATTATAGTTGTCTATATGGCCTGTGCGAGTTAAACTTTGAATGTTTTGACAAAGAGCAAACAAAATATCAAGGTTAAGCGTTTCATATGCAAAAAAAAACTAAGAAAAACTAGCTACTTATCGAAGTTTTAAAAGTAGTTCTTATTATTATAACAATAAAATGTAAAAACATTGGGGGTGTGCAAGAACCATTTTTCAATGTAGGAATCCGTTTGTTTCCGATGTTGTTTGTTTCCGTTTGTTTTTCTTTGAATATTTTTTTAAACTTTGAAGTGATAATTTTTGTTAGAGTCACGTGTCATCGTCGTCGTCGTCGTCCTCTACGTCCACTACGGGCTAAACGGTTGACTTAGTAGATATAAAAAAAACATGCAAAATTCATGCAATTCATACGAACTTACTTACTTTATTGAAAACTCTCAGAGATGTAGGTTTCCTCACGATGTTTTCCTTCACCGTTTGAAGTTGGGGGCAATTAACAAAATGCACATAAAACTTCGAAAAGACAGAGGTGCGTGCCGCGGGATTCGAACCAAGGACCTGCGGATCGCAAGTCGGACGGTCTCCCGACTAGGCTGCCGGAAACTTTAATTATGATATGATATGAAATTATGATTATGATATGAAATTATGATGTGTGACTACGGAACCCTACATTGCGCATGCCACGACACGTACTTGGCCATTTATTTCAAGCTGTGGCTTGCTTATTTCTTGTTGCATTTGTATGAAAAAAAATAACCTTTACTGCGTGTAGTTTGCGTGCAGGGCTACTAGGGCTACATGCAGAACAAACACGTTTTCTGACTTTTGTTTTTCTTTCTATTTAATTATATACCGAGTTTTGTACTTCGTAGGTCGTTTAAGCAAGTAGTTTTACACAAATATGCGAGTCTAATTTTGTAATTTAATTTTTATTTGCCTGCCGTTTTACAAGATTTTAAATATTATCTAGTCCTAAGTGATATTACTGGCCTTGTGGCTCAGTTGGTAGACGTCTACTTGCTGAACTGAAAGGTCGTGGGTTCAATCCCCACCCAGGGCAAACATTTGTGTGATGAGCATGGATGTTTGTTCTGTGTCTGGGTGTTTATATGTATCATATGTATATATTTACAAAAAAAAGTATATATGTATTCTATCAGCCATCTAGTTCCATAGTACAAGCTTTGCTTAGTTTGGGCTAGATGGTGTTGTGTGAAATGTCCACAAATATTTATTTATTAAGTAATAGTATCTTGTTTTTATAACCCAATAAAACATAATGTTTTCTAAGGTTTCGCGACTGTTACTTGTTGAAATTAAACATATTTATTGGATTTCTTACATATATTTTGCATAATTTTATGACCTGACGTTCCGAACACTTTGCAGTATTCGTGGTCACAGGTGAGACTAGATGACAGTTGTCTTGTTTGTTACGAAAATACGATCCCAATCAGATAACAAGTTTTATGTTTAGAAAAACATAAACCCCCGACAAAAAAAACGGGTGAGACGATTTTGATGAAACAAGCTAAGAACACGCACGATAAAATCTTGTTTCAAACAAAAAAAAAACTAGATCAAAATCGGTCCATTCATTTGAAAGCTACTATGCCACAGATATACACGTCAAACTTATAAAAACCCTCTTTTTGGGTCGGAGGTGAAAAAATGAATTATAAAATCAGATAATATAGGGGTAGGAAACAGTTTTTTTCTTTTTTTTATTGAAGAGTGCGCGGCAACTTTTTCCACTTTTCAAAAACCTAGGATCATAAACTTAAGCAAGAAATATGGTGAGACCTTGTTTTTTACTTTCAAATACCTTCAGTTTCAAGTAGGTGAAGGCATACAATCTAAAATCTAGTTAATTTGCAGTTTTATAATTATTTTTTTTCGATTACATTATTACACCTTGTAGTTACGATGACATCATCAATTTATTTCAATAAATCTTACCAGTAAATTATTATTTCTTAGTGCAAATAATTCTATATTATCATGTTATTTTTCTTTCCACTTTTATAATCTCTGAATAAAAATATAGGTTAAATAAGGCAATAAATAAACACAATAATTTTTCAAAAATATTTTATTCCAAAAACGCTCAATATACCGACATCGCAAATTCAAACACCTTCCTATGTAGGTGCATATCCGTTCTTGATTTTTTTGTAGCATCACAGTGGCTATATAAAAAAGTCTAGCATAAGATATTTAGTGCGCATTGCAGATCTCAAGGCAAATGAACATGTTAATTTTGATCTGCGGGGTGCAGTTTTAGATCTATTTGAAGATGAAGAAACTGATTTCTCTGGTGACGTGTGCCTTTGGTTTGCTATTTCAACTATTTTGGATCAACTCTCCATAAATTGTCATCTATTAAGCACTCCCTGGAAAGTTAATATAAATGTGCTGTTATGTATTACATTTTAAATGAATTATATAGGTATTTTGTTTGAATAATTGATTTTGTATTAATATAGGTAATAATTATAAGCTTTCGGAACACATATTAAGTGAAACTCCATTCTACGTAACTAGTTATGTGTAGGTACTCGAAACATTAAAATTATTAAGTAATAGATAGATAGATAACTCTTTATTAAAAGACCACTGTATACACGGAAAAAGATACATAGAAAAATAAGATTATGGCTAGGCTTTTAATTAGCAGCCTTATCGCTCAGAGCGATCTCTTCCAGGCAACCATACACGGATTGGAAAGACGGCACAGATAGTGGCCTTTGAAAACTTAACTAAAATCTAGTATACAGTACAACAAAATTACAATAGGTACCTATTTATGATAAAGGAAATAGAATATCTCTTAAATATTAAGTAACTATGTGCTTGGTAATTTAATATTCCTAAAAATATCTTATCTATAAAGCATTGATTATTAGTTATACTGGTGATTCTTGCCTTATTTATTTTATTAAAATTTGTTTTTATTTTTAGTGCTTCCTTGATAGTGAATATAAAAGTTTGTCATAACAGCCTATATGATTACAATAAATGAGGGAAGACCGAATAAAAAAAAAGATAAAGACAAAAAAACAAAGAATACAGAAAAGTCATGTTGTTAGAGTAAATGACATAACTTTTCTAATATACATTTGGGAAACAGGCATGTAAAGATTTAAAAAAAAATTGTCCACTGAACAAATTCTATCTTCATCATCATTATCACTTGAGCAAAAAGAAGTCCACTGCTGGACATGGGGCTCCCCGTGGATTTCTAAAAAGACCTGTTAGATAGCAACTTGTTTCCACCGTCTTCCTGTCTGACTTTATAAATTAAAGTGGCAGTGGGCAAAGCACATATCACATAGAACTGATGGCTGATGGGACCGAAAAGTAATCGGGTGGAAATCACGAACCGGCAAGCGCAGCATAGGAAGACCAGCCACAATATATACATGTCTATCTTATATTAGATGACCCGGTGTACTTCGTATCACCTATCCTAACGACATTAAAACTCTCCCTTCGCTAAATGAACACTTTTCCAACTTTTCTAACTATTTAAACCTTCCCTGGACTACGACAAACATTTCAAAACCAAAATCAGCTAAATCGGCCCAGCCGTCCTCGAGTTTTAGCGAGACAAACGAACAGCAATTGATATATATATATTTATAACACTAGCTGACCCGGCGTACTTCGTATCACCTATCAATGAGTAGACCCGATATTTTCTCAACGTTTAAACCTTCTCTGGACTACGACAAACATTTCAAAACCAAAATCAGCTAAATCGGCCCAGCCGTTCTCGAGTTTTAGCGAGACAAACGAACAGCAATTGATTTATATATAAGTATATATATATATATATAGAAGATTATATTTTTGCGCTTATAATATGTATTTGTTGTCACCTGTTCTCCATAATACAGGCCGTAGATACAGCGACGAAGTCCGCCAGTTTCCCTCGAGTTCCGCCGTATTCCTCTGGCAACTCGTCTCTACTCAGGTAGTCAAACAGGGTTGTGGAATTAGGTGTGTGGAAGTGAATCTGAGGAAAATAAAGTTTATGTTACGTACACATATAGCTAGTAAATCGTGTTTTAGGATTCCGTACCTCAAAAGGAAGAAGCGGAACCCTTATAGGATCACTTTGTTATCCGTCTGTTCGTCTGTCCGTCTGTTAAGACCTTTTATCTCTGGAACGCGTGGAGGTATCGAGTAAAAATTAAAACCATATACGCAGATCTGTGATTTCTTGCACGTGACAAAAAATCAATCTTCTCAGTTATCTAAAAGTTACAGCCGTATATATCGAAAAAACGGCATATTTCGACATTCACACAGAAATCAAAACCTATAGGGTACTTGCCGTTGACCTAGAACTATGAAATTTAGCAAGAAGCATTGTCAAATACACATTAAGAAAGAAAACTGTACATTTTTCATTTAATACCAAAAAATAGCCCTTTTGCAAGGAATGAGGATCCAAATTTTAAAGTGTCCAAATTTTTAAGTGAGTTGACCGTATCATGGGGACATGATACGGTTAACTCACTTTAAAATTTGGACATATCAGATGCAAGAACTTCATTAGTACAAGCTGAAATTGGTTTTTAATTATTTTTACGATGCAGAAAGTTAGAATAGGTCTGACTGTCCGTTTTACGATCTGACGATCTGACGCGAGTTTAAAAAATTTTACCCATCCCAAAAATGCACAACGCCGCTAAAGAAGTTTTCACTTCAAAAATCTAAAGTAAAGTAAGTGTAAAGTAGTAGTAGTATACTCTACCATTTCTACCAATTCCTTGTTTATGAAGGGTTTGGTCATGGAAAACACTCTGTTAATTATACCAGGCGCGTTAACTACATGAACTTGCGTTGTTCGAACGGGAATGGCATCCTGGAAAGAGAATGGGGTTAAATTAAGTTAAATATAAAACAAAATTTATAAATTTAGGACCAAAACAGTGCAAGTGTAACACTGAACATTCTAAACAAATTGTATGTATAATATACATACCTAGGTATATATAGGTATGTATATTTTTTTGCAAGATAGATCTACGATGAATATGCACAATGCACAATACACCCCAAGCGGGACGTCAGTGCAGGACTTATCGCCCCCATCTCGAATAAGAATAAGAATAAGAATCTACGATGAACTACCAACTCGCCTGATGTTAAGCAACGGTATGGCCGAGGATGGAGCTCGTCGATCTGGAAATTCTAGAAGATCATTCACTCTAGCTTTGAAAATTCCAAGATTGTAGATCTCAGGAAACAGGGATGGCGTCAAAGAATTCTTATTCTTGTGCAGTAAGCAACAAGAACGTGGGTCGATATTGCTGAGTAGGTACGGATTTTTGGCATTTCAACGAGAAATTTGTTGTTAGTAGTTCGTAGTTCGCCGACTTTCTGCTAGTCCTGTAGTGTATATAAAACGGATTTATGCACATGCTTTATCGCCAAAAATGTACAATTATTTGAGCCTTTCGGTGTTGAGACTAGATCCGTGGGGCCGGGAACTAATCTCATTTTCAAAAAAAAAACTGAACGCCTGATCTTTTAAGGTCGATCTTAAGATCAAAGCGCGCAGCTAACTCTCTCGCGCATCACAACATTCTTAAACATATAAAATCATCGAGTAGGGATATTAGAAAAGATAGAGCTAAATTTGTGTATTTAGAGAGGAGAAACCCTTAAGTTGCAGTCAAAACTCTTAGGGTCAGCGTAGACAGAGAGGAATAATTCTCGCGCGGTCTCAGGGATTTTCTGACTTATCGCGTATGCTCGAGCATACGCGCGACGTCGCGAGCCTTCGCGAGTAAACTATTTTGGATTACCATTCTACCGAAGCATGCCAGTTTCCGAGGAGTTGGGCATCCCACAGACTACTTGATGCTGCAGCATCAGGATAGATAGATAAACTCTTTATTGTTTACACCTTAACTAAAACACAAATTACATAGTGCAAAGGATAAGGATAAGGTTACCATGTCACGGAAATACACAGAAGTCACAGTAGACCAAATTTTAAAAGCAATCGGACATGTGAAAGTTAATTTATGCCTTCGTCGACTAAGTGGTTTCCCATTTCTTTCCCACGCATTCATCTTTACTGATTTGTCGCTATACTCGTATGGTCTGCTCGACACATTAAATAAACATTTATGAGATGCTACTAAACATATTATTTTTTTCTTCGTCCATTGTAGGTACTATTCAATACGTAGATACTTCGGATTAAAAATCTAAAAAAAAACACGTAAGAGGTCTCCCCTATTTCAGTGACAACACTGCGCTTAACCCGCGGGCGCCGACTCGACACCGGGCACGCGCGAAGTTTCCCGCGTATCTTCGAGGACGCGCGAGCATTTTTGTCAGGTTCAAGCATATATGCACTTTATTTTAATAATTTTAAAGTTGATTTTCGAGTGCCTTAATAAAATCCTCTCCGCTGCGCTCCTCTCTGTCTGCCCTGACCCTTAACCGGTCAAAAGTACTTTTGACTGAAAATTATTGGTCAAAAGTTAATTTGACTGATGGTCTTTGACAAAATTATTTTTAATAGCTACATCATCAGTGAAAATATCTTTAAAATGAGTCATCTGGGTGGTACCTAGTTCAACAAATTTCCTTGACCATTCAGCGCGGTAACGCTGCGAGCGTGATGGGGACTCTCAGATCAGGGTCTGCATGCGTGGGACTTGCAGCCTTACATTAACATTAGTTAAGAATTAGATTTTATTTTATTATATTATGTTAATATAAATGAGTGATAATGATGATAATGATAATGAAAAGAAATAACGTGTTATCGGAAAAAAAGCTCGGAAATTTCTAGTGGGAAAATATTGTTGAAGGACCTGAGACGGATCAATTAATAGATTAGGTCGTAAGTTTTTTTTTTTAATGACATTATTTTTTTTATTATTATTTCTACTCGTAAGCACATTTTTTTATCTGCACGTTCTCTAATAATATTCAATTAAGTATTTGATACCTTTACGAGTATAAATGTGCGTTTCTCTGTTATCTTTATCGACCTCTTTAACTTTTTATGATCATTGATTTTTATTTAAGTGAAAAGTACTTTTGACTGATTTAGAGTTTTCACTGCAAAATTTATACAACATCTTACCTGTTGAAACTTCATCATTGTTTTCGCAACCGAATAGCTATATTTCATCAATATTTTTAAAGATACATCTTTAGCATCTGTAATAAGAATGTCTTCCTCTGCCAGAAAGTCGTCGAACAAGAGCCAGGCGTCTGCGTACAAGTTGAACAGCTTGGATTCGAGCATATGGTCATACTGATGTAAGCCTGGATCATCTAACTGCATCAACCATAGGTTCCTGTTGCCAGATATACGATATCGAGCTAGTTTTCTGGGAAAAATACGAAGATACTCAGTCACTGCTTGCCAAAATAACAGTTTACTTATCATGCGTTGGACTATTGGTGATGGTATATTAAATTAATTTTCGATGTAAAATTATTGGTTAACTGAAAAATATATTTTTTATTTAGAAAAAAAAAACGGACAAGAGCGAGTCAGACTCGCCCACCGAGGGTTCCGTACAAATTAGTAGATAAAACGGGGAAATTATATATTTTTTATATTTTTGTTCATAAATCGAAAAATATACACCGTAAAAATATTTAAAAACCTGTTTTAATTAAGCTCTTTCATATGATACCCCACATGATACGGTTAAAGAACTTTAAAATTTGGACCGAGATGTGTAAATTGGCCGTCGGCATAAGTTAAGAAGTATGCATCTCTTCAGAATCTACACAAGTACTACTATGTACGTCACAACATAAATAACGTCTATCGGCCCTGGGCTCCCGGAGTGCGTTAGTGTGGATTTTTTAACCAATCAAAAAACATACTTTGTGCTGGTTTAAAAATAAATTTTACTCTGGAAAATTACCTCTTGTTGAAATGAAACTTTTCATGGGTGGAAGCTACAAGCTTACTACTGCAGCTAGTTACAGGTTCAGTTAGTTATTCTAGGTCAATATAAAAGATCGCGCAATTGACGTAATTTTACATACATATACCTACCCCATAAGGGAAAACAGGCGTGAATATAATATGTATGATATTATATTCACGCCTATTTTCCCTTATGGGGTAGGCAGAGCATCAAAGACCATCAGCCCGTTTGACTCCACATTTAACCATGGTTAGATGGAAGGCAGAGAAGTATTAGAGGATTAGAGGGGAATAGAGGGAAAGATGCAGTGCAGGGGGTCAGCCCATCGCCAACATATACGCCAATTTTCCATGACTTTTACAGTATGCCCGGGAAGAGCAGCAGCTGGTACATTCTACGTTTTTCTTTTTCTCACAGTCCAGCATGGAAGAGTGAGGTAATAAATTAAAATACTCACGTGATTTTTAAGGTCTTTTGCATCTGAGGTGACAACGGATCCCTGTCAGTAAACAGTTCTGGTGAAGATGACCTGATGCTGAAGAACAGGTCTGCGCTAGCCTTCGCTTTATCCAAATCATAGTAACAGCTGTGCACGAACCGCCGGTACAGTTTTTCTTCTGAATTGTTATAAGTACAGTTGTGAGATATTTTTTTATTTATTTAATAGATTTACGATTGACCGACGATCTATTGACGAAAATACGAGTTGTACTCGTACATGTGGTTTATTTGATATAGAGAGAGAGAGAGAAAATAAGAAATTATAATATCAAAACAAAAATAAAATATCGTTTTTTTGAGCGATTTTTGTACTGTAATCTATAACTTGCGCTTGCGTTACGCTTGATATGCTATTAAGTGGGTGTATTTTGTGAGAAAGTATGCGCAACGGCACTGTTTATTTTATTTAAATGAATAATTTTTAAATAATGTTTTCTAAATCAATTATTTGTTATGCAAAAATTCGTTGAAGGTTACGAAAATGCGCATTTTTTTGAGCAAGTTGTATTCTTATTATTACAAAAAAACTAATCGTAGGCCGTTTGGGCTGTAGGAAATAAAAAAAAATACAAAGTCCCTTTATAGCCTACTTTTGACTGATAATGCCTTTTTGTAGCTGCAAACAAGCTTTTTGTTTTTTTAGGTTAGGCTAAGATATGTACCATTTATACATAACAATAAAATAATTAACTTGGTATGTAATATATCTCACCTATGTTTTTGGGCACGTACGGTTTTTTCTCAATCCATTCTCTGAGTTGACAAATTAACTTCTGAATATCCTCCTCATTTGGCGATTGTGACTTTTCCATTTTGTATTATCACTTTAAAAAAGATCAAAATATGTTAAATTGTAAATATATTGTTGCGAACATATGTTAACTAATTACAGGATAGCCTCGCCCGATGTGACGCACCTAGAAACCTTATCGATAGAATCCGTGATGGTTGGCATGTGGAACTGTTGATTGTGAACAGTGGTTCATTACAAAAATAGATTAATTAGGATCAATACGCTAACAGTTCATAGTTTCTAAATTCAAATTATTATTTTTCAATTTTATTTTATTTAGTTACTCAAATAAACATTAATATACGAAAAATATAGTAACAACAAAAACAACGCCGAAGTGTGTTTTAACGTTACTAAAAAAAAAAAAAGTGTACCTAGTTGTCTATTTAAAATAGTCTAGTTGTTAAAATAGTAGTTTTTTCTTGTTATTTGATTTTTTTACGTTAGATCTACGATTGATCACCATCTCGCCTGATGTTAAATCATCATCATCATCATCTCAGCCATAAGAAGTCCACTGTTGGACATAGACCTCCCCCACGGATTTCCAAAAAGACCGATTGGAAGTGGCTTGAGCGTCTTCCCGCCACTTGTATGAGGCCGTCTGTCCATCTCGTGGCTGGTCTTCCTACGCTGCGCTTGCCGGTACGTGGTCTCCACTCGAGAACCTTTCGGCCCCATCGGCCATCAGTTCTACGTGCTATGTGCCCTGCCCACTGCCACTTCAACTTGCTAATCCGCTGTGCTATATCGGTGACTTTTGTACGTCTACGTATCTCTTCATTTCTGATTCGATCTTGTAGAGAGACTCCGAGCATAGCCCTCTCCATAGCTCGTTGCGTGACCTTGAGCTTCCTTATAAGGCCCATAGTTAGGGACCACGTTTCAGTGCCGTATGTCATCACTGGTAACACACACTGGTTGTAAACTTTCGACTTGAGGGACTGGGGAATATTGGACGAGAAGACGCTTAAAGAAGATGATAAAAGAAGATGTTAAATAGGTACATACAACTTGGGGTTTTCTTTGTAGCTATGATTGAAAATACGTAGAAAACACATAGATTCATAATAATCTCCAATTTATAAATTAGTTGTGCTCCACAGTTTTTGATGGATGAAAATTGAAAAAATAATGATGATAATAATGTTGTTATCAGCAGCACCCTATGCCTCTTTCCAGGTCCACAGCTATATAATTTCATTAGAATCGGTTCAGCCGTTAGATCGTGAAAAACGAATACCTATCAGTTAGTTTTATAATGAAATTGTGACAAAAGTATATCAAACATAGGTGTCAAAACATGCGTATTTTCATAACATGTTTTTTTTACAAGATAGATCTACGATTGACCATCAACTCATCAACTCGCCTGATGTTAAGCCCCCCCCCCCCCCCCCCCCCCCCTCAAGGGGCGGATTACACTTACGCTCAAATGTAATACATATAATTTTAAATATAATGAATACGGGACCCTAAAATTCAATCTTGTAATCCACAACCGTAATCAATACCACTCTGATAGACTTATCAATACCAAAATACATTAATAAGTTAGCACCATGCCTGATATAATTGTTATTCAACGCTAGATGCGGCAAGTAATCAGCAATGGATATGGGTATAGCTTTCTCAAAGCAAGGGGGGATCTTTTTTTTTTTATCATCCCTGTTTGTGCAAACTGTCCCACTGCTCGGAACGGGCCATCTTCTCATTGTGAGAAGGGTTAGGCCATAGTATGCCACACTGGCCAAGTGCGGGTTGGCAGACTTCACACATCTTCAAGATTGAGAACTCTCAGACATGTAGGTTTCCTCACGATGTTTTCCTTCACCGTTTGAAGTTGGCGGCAATCAATAATACGCACATAACTTCGAAAAGACAGAGGTGCGTGCCGTGGGATTCGAATTTCGAACCTAGGACCTGCGGATCGCAAGTCAGACGGTCTCACCACTAGGCTGCCGGAAACTACGTCCGCGGCTTTTGTTAATTTAATATACGACCGTAGCGAGCGGAAAAAAATAATTATATATTTTTTTAGTTTTTATAAAGCCATTGATACTAAAGGAGTGAAGACGAATCTAACGACACCTCACACATAAACATACATACACCTTTACAATACATACACTTGAAAAACGTAACCCTCCTTCTTACGCAGTCGGGTAAAAAAAAACGATATGATAGAGCATAATTAAGAAGTCACATAGACATAGGCAATAATATTAGATGTAGGTACCTTTTTTACATATCATAGATCTACGACTAGCCACTACCTCGCCCGACGGTGTGGCCGTGGATAGAACTCGTCTATCTAGAAGATATCTATTCACTCTAGCTATGAAAATTACAAAATTGCGGCTGGGATTCTTGCGGCGGCGGCCATTCATTTGTAGTACGCATCAGGAACGTAACCGGAATCATTGGGTATAGTTTTTTTTATCCATGATAAGTGGATATTAGTGTGCCGACTTTCTGCTAGTCCTGCCATGGAATAGAGAATGTGGAATAAGGTGACCACGGACGCTGCAAAGTGTTCGAAACGTCAGGTCATAAAATTAGGTATGTACTTATGTATGTAAAATAAACGCGATAAATCCGTTACAATTTGCGGAATAAGGTCACAAGATCTTGCGCACACCTAATCGATCGATCATAGATCATAACCAAAGAAAAGAGAAGGCGATTTCCGTGATCATAAGCAAATCATAACCATATTCATATATTTAGATATAATTAATTTTCGCGCCACTTTACTCACGATATTGATCTAAAAATTGTGATTTCTAAAAGGTCGCTTTATTATACCACCTAATTTCTAGGGTCCTGTCTATTGAGTGCCTATTAGGGAATTAGGGAGATCGGGACCCTCTCATTTATACCACTCTGTCCCTAGCGACAGGGCACGAGACATAGGGTAGTGTAATAGGCACGTGTAACATCGACTTGTAAATGTTGTGATATATCGGAATAATAACTTACCTTAGAAGGCGTCTCCTTTAATAGTTTGTAAAAAAAATACACATTTTAAACATAATTTTTGCAACTTATTACACATTTTAGAATCAATTTTGCCTTGTCTCTGTAACAGTTACTGCAATAACAAATGTACTCGTATGTCGCGTAGAATATTTTATCGGTGTTATCAGTCAAACGGGTTTTAATACAGTATATATGTCGTCAAAATAATAACATTTGTTAACTTGACTGGCCGTATACGAGTAGCTCAGTTAGGCAGATGCCTTCTAAATTGAAGTATGAAATATGAGTTAGATCGACCCAAAATAAACAGTTGTGTGACGAGCAAGCATGTTTATTCCGTGTCTGAGTGTTGCTAGATAGTGTTGTGTGAAATGTCCACATATTGATTATTATTACTATGACTCTTTATTTGTTTGATAACTGATATCTATTACAAATAAAATGGTTTTTTACAATAAAAAACATGCTGAACCGGAACCGGAATGTGGCAAGAACTTTTTAAAAGTAAATTACTTAATTATTTATTCATTCTTCATGTCGATGGTTTTTGTTGTTTTTATAAATATTTTTTTTATTATAAAATACCAACAAAAAAAGTACTTAATCATCAATCAATCACACTTTATTGATACCACATAAATACTACAACAATACCACGACATAAATACCAATAAATACCTAAGAAAAGGGCTCAAAAGGCGGTCTTATAGCTAAAAGCGATCTCTTCCAGACAACCTTGGTATGGTTAATCGTGAAAATATTTAAAAGTTTTTGTCACAATAATTACATTGTCATTATAAAAAAAACAAATGTTATAAAAAACTTTAACCTAGAGTGCCGCCGGCAGCAGGGCAGGGTTCAAGCTGCCGGCGGCACCTGTCCCCTTATTATTATTATTTATTAACCGACTTCAAAAAGGAAGATGTTCTCAATTCGCCTGTATGTTTTTTATTTGTTACGCGATTGCTTCGGCTTTAATGAACAATTGTTTGGTAGGTCATACTTCAAAGTTTGATATAAAAAAAAGACAAGCAATTCGTCAGGGTTATAACATAATTATGTATATTCTATATAAGTTACAATAGATCCGCGAGAGTCGTAGTGACAGGGAGGCTCATGGCCTCCCACCCTACCTCGAATAATATAAAATACTTATTCTATATCGTTTCATGAAATGTTCCTTCAATGGTTACCATTGTTAGTCTTTGGCGAGAGTTTGTAAAGAACTGCTTTCTGTGAGTTCATTAGGCTCTGGTTTGCTGTCTACTTTTTCAATCTTCTCCTTTTCATTTATTCTCGAATCAGTATTCCATACGTTGTCATTAATTAAATGCTCTCTGAAAAGTAAACATCATATTATTTGCTCCCTTATGATACAATCTACTATTTTATATCATGTACAGAGGGACCAAAGTACTACATTTACGCCCTTGGGCTGTAATGTTGTATGAGATTTCATTATATCACACTGTGATATAATGTGAATTGATTTTTTTTTATATTTTTATTATTGGAAACTTTAGCTTGACCACCGATCCCGCTAGTTTTGACCGACATTTACGGTCTACGATGGACCGCGTTTGTCTAAAAAAACACTATTTTACTTGCAATTGTGACGTCCTGATACCTATTGTAGGTATAATAATGTCAATCAAAGAAAATCTTTTCAGGTAGCGTATGCTGTATTTTTGAAGTTCGTACGTTAAAGATAACAACAAAGCGCTCTGTTTTGTCAAATAATGTAGATTCAAAACCATTTCTTTCTTTTATCACGCAGTAGGTGTGAAAAGTAGAGTATGTAGGTACCACGGGGATAAAGGTTTTTTTGTCTTAGGCGACCTTGAATCCCTACTTAAGTCCCTCGCTTCGCTCGGGATTTAATTCTTTAACACCCTCGCTACGCTCGGAGAATCCTACGTTACACTCGGGATTCAACACGTCGCCCGTGACATAAAACACTACTTTATCCCCTTGGTGCATAATCTACTATTACCCACGTATTGATGAGATATTTATGGTAACAATAATTTTGATAAGAGAAAGGTTAGTTACATATATAACATTTATAGAAGGTTTCTTGTTTCCTCCCACAAATATGGTTGAGTTAACTTCAACTTGCAAAACTGATTGTAAGAAGCCACCTGTTATCCATAATAATGGCCATAGTTTCAGCGAAGTAGTCCGCCAGTTTCCCTCGAGTGCCACCAAGGTCTTCTGGCAACTCGTCCCTACTCAGATAATCGAACAGTGTCGTAGATTTGGGTGCGTGGAAGTGAATCTGAAAAGCAATAATTATAGTTTAAAAAACTGAAACACTCGTCTTCACTTTTATACAGGCAATTGGATGATATTTTACCAGTTATTTTGTTATGAAAAACCAAAGTACTGCATCGTTTAGATAAAATTTACATGGGACCACCTCTGAAGTATGACCTACCAAATACAAAAAGAATCATCAAAACCAATGCGCAATTGGCTGAGTAACCGGTGAACAAACATAAAAAACCATACAGACCGAATTGATAACCTCCTTCTTTTCAAAAGTCGTTTAAAAATAGCGTAGCAAATAGAAATCTGAGAAGAGTAAATAGCGCAGCTAGCGTAGCAGAAGTCTGAGACTCATACTTGTAAATGTACGTAATTCTAACAATATTAAAAGAAAAACAAAATACCCGACTGCAGAATAACAGTTTGTGCAGTGTAATTTACGATTTCGTTACGCTTGATACGCTGTTGAGTTTGCGTTTTTTTGTGAGAAAGTATGCATAAAACCACTGTAAAAGATTATAAATACGCATTCTTTAGAATAATTCTAGTAAAATCTATTGTTTATTACGAAATAGTATGTTGTAGGTTACGAAAAAACGTTTTATTTTTTATTTATCCGAGAAATATATAATTATTATTATTACAAATAATTTAGCCTATGACACTTAGGACGTGAAGACGAATCTAACGACACCTTGCACATCAAAATCAGTCAAGCCGATTAGGCTGTAGGCCGTCATATAGAAACATACATACATACCTACACTCAAATTACGCCCAAATCAATGATGTTATAAAAATAATCCAAATTGCATACTAATACACCTACCATTTCAATCAATTCCTTGTTTAAGAAAGGCTTCATTACTGTAAATATTTTGTTCATCACGGCGGGCGCGTTCACCACGTGAACTTCCTTCGATCGTATCGGAAAGGCTTCCTGAAAACACAGACATAGTAGATGAAGCATGCGACTTCATTTATATGAAAGCCTTGCGTGCCACATTTTTGGAATCAACTGTGACGTCACACAAACGATTTTGTGATGGAATGTTCCATCCGCGCGAAATCTATTCAACCCAATGCATTCGCGCGCTTGTATCTAGTTGTGTCTAGCTTGTACGATAGTATCTAGTTGACAAAATACCGAATCGGAAGTATATATCATCTGAAATTAAATAAATCTTAGGTCGTCAACTGTGATTTTTCATCTTATTGTTGACACGTTACGCTAGGTACATGGGGTATCTATAGAAGTCTATGGCTGAACCTCATTATGGCAGAAAATTAAACAATCAGTGAAATCTTTACCTTTCTAATTATATACTTATATTGTTCCATGGTAGCAATGTTTTTCGCTCGTCACCCTCCAAATAAGCATAATTTTTAGGGCTCCGTACCTCAAAAGAAAAAAAGGAACCCTTATAGGATCACTTTGTTGTCCGTCTGTTTGTCTGTCTGGGTATAAAGACCTTTATCTCGGGAACGCGTAAAGGTATCGTATTGAAATTAAAACCATATACGCAGATCCATAGTCTCTTGCTGCAGAAAGAAAAATAAAATTTCTCAGTTTTCGTAAAAAAAAGTTACAGCCGAATATGTCGTAAAAAACGCACTTTCGACACTCATAAGGGAATCAAAACCTATGGGGTACTTCCCGTTGACCTAGAACTATGAAATTTGGCACGAAGTATTGTATTAGAGTACACATATAGGAAAAAAAACGATAACTGGACATTTTAAATTTTATCACAAAAAAAAATAGTTTCTTTATGCAAAGAATGAGAGTCCAAATTTTAAAGTTCTTTAACCGTATCGTGTGGGGTATCATATGAAAGAGCTTCATTAGCATAAGCATACAGGTTTTTAAATATTTTTACGATGTATATTTTTCGGTTTATGAAGGAAAATATAAAAAAATATATGATTTCCCCCTTTTATCTACTAGTTTGTACGGAACCCTCGAGTCGAGTGCGAGTCTGACACGCACTTTTATTTATTTTTATTTGGTTTTATTCATTACCAAGTTTTGTGCTCTTCTCTTGTAAACACTACTGATTATTGGCTAAAATAATTTACCTGTTGATATCTAAACATTTTTCTCGCAATCGAATAGCTGTACTTCATCAATATTTTGATGGATGTGTCTTTAGCATCGGTCATGATGACGTCTGATTCTTCAAAAAAATCATCAAACTTTATCCAAGCGTCTGCGATCAAATTGAAAAGCTTGGCTTCGAGAAGGTGGTCGTACTGCTGTAACCCTGGATCGTCTAGCTGCCATATCCATAGGTTCCTGTTCCCAGATATGCGGTAGTGAACTAAATTTCTGAAAATAATTAAAGAGTGTGTTTGAAAAGAAATATCGGGGAAAAATGGAAACTGACGTCTTGATTGCGGTGCTATTAGTTGAACATAATTATAGTAAAAAAAAAAACGCCTTCAAAATGCGCAATTTTGTTTTAAAAACCTATGGGACCAATCTGAAAGTGTATCCTTCCAAACGAAACATTTTTTTTTTCAAATCGGTTTAATTTGGTGGAGTTATGCGTAAAAACATAACAATATAATAATTATAGTTTTAATAACTGAAAAAACCGACTTCGAAATACATTCTTGGATGACATTTTTTTAAGTTTTTTTTATCAGCCCTGTTTGTACAAACTGTCCCACTGCTGGGCGCGGGCCATTTTCTCATTGTGAGAAGGGTAAGGGAATAATACATATTAACATTATAATTAAGACCTGCAAGAAATTCGAAATACGATCTAGAGTGTTTTCCATTTTTTCAGTTATTTTATTATAAAAACCTAAGGCCTGAACCGTTTTCGATAAAATTTATATGTGTCCGAAACTGAATCTACCAAAAAATAGAATCATCAAAAAGTGTTCATAGCATAACATACAAGATAAATAAAAAACATACAGTCGAATTGAGGACCTCCTTCTTTTCGGAAATCGGTTAATAATATAATCTAATTGAGAACATCCTTTTTTGAAGTTGGTTAAAAATTATGATATAAGGGCAGCTGTGCCTACATTGCCACATTAGTTATCTTTCCAAATAGGAAATGAAGACAAAAACAAGGTTCTCAATTCGACTGTATGTTTTTTTGTGTGTTTATACAGCGTTTACTCCGCCTATTATGAATTGTTTTTGATGATTATTTTTTGTTTGGTAATTGGTAGGTAAGTACCTCAATAATACCTTATAGATGGTCCCATATAAATTTTATCAAAATCGGTTCAGCACTTTGGTTTTTATAACAAAATAATTTAAAAACCATCATCAAAGTAAACTAATTGTGTATTTTGAAGTCGGTTTATCAGTTTTTTAAACTATAATTATCATTAGTAGCAAGGGCGTCGCCAGCCCATGGCCCAGCGGGGGCAAGTTAATATTATGGAGGATGAGAAAAATATTAATTGTAGGTACTTGCTTTGCAGTTGGCTACATTTTTTTAATCTCTAGGGGGGGGGGGGGGCAGGTGCCCCTCTTGCCCCCCCTTGGCGACGCCCTTGATTAGTAGTACAATACAGTAGTAGGTCTACTATTATACAAAGTATGCGAAAAATTTTAAATTCGGGACCGATACTCACGTAATCTTTATAATCTTTTGCATGTGAGGTGACAACGGATCCCTGTCGGTAAACAGTTCCGGTGAGGATGACCTGATGCTGAAGAACAGGTCTGCAGCAACCTTGGCTCGATCCAGATCGTAGTAACAGCTGTGTACGAAACGCCGATAAAGTTTTCCATCTGAAAACGTCATGTAAAACATTTTTTATGTGTCTTTAATAACTATAACAAAACAATAAAGATACAAACTACACGTATTTAAATAACTAAACTTCGTGTAGTAGTTTAGTAATAAAATAAAGAAAATAGATTACCCCAGACCGATCAAGATCTTTTTTTATATAAAAAGGTGAAGAAAAAAGGCAAACGGCACGCCGCCGTATTGTAAAGCGATAACCGTCGCATATGGACAAATGCAACATCAGTGACATTACTGTTGCTTTGCTAGCCCGGAAAGGTGTTTGTAGACATCCTTTTTAAAACGCTCTTTGTTGAAGCTCGGCGGTAAAACCTGCCGAGGAAGAACATTCCACATTTTCTTGTTCGCGGGAAGAAGGATCGTAAAAATTCGAAGCTAAAGATAATCTAATTACTCAAATCCACGCGTTGACAGTACCATAGTCAGCATGGTAAAAACATTGCCACGTTGAATGGCAATGCTTATGCGTTACGTCAGATACACACGACATTTTGGTCATGTGTCCTATAACAGGCATTCAGTTTTTTTTTTTAAATGAGATGAGCTCGCGGCCCCCATGTCACCAAACCCAACACCAAATCTCGACACCAAACGGGTCAAACTTATGTAACCTCTACCGAGATTAACATATTTGCGCCGCTTGTGCTTCTCCACCGCTTAGCCGCAGCACCAGTGTTCTTCGTGTCTCAGGAAGATGAGACAGTGTCAAAGTATTTAATTGATCAAATTTCGCGTGACCTAAATGCTGGTGCGTATCTGGCTCAACGCATAAGCATTGGCCATTCAACGTGGCAATACGGCAGCAACTGGTAGTGGGTTTGAACATTTGGATTGTCTTTAGACCTTTATCGGTCTGGGGTAATCGATTTGCTTTTTGTGTAGCAGTTTAGTTAGTTAAGTTTGTGTAGTTTGTATATTGTTTTGTTGTAGTTAATAAAGGCTTTTAATTGACTGTACAAGGCAACGTTTAGTCTGTTCAGCTAAAGAACTAATGTGGCATTGAGGACGCTCATGTCTTTATTTAATTAATTTGTTGCGTCGAGCTCACTGAATACCATAGTAGTTAATACTTCCAGACTCTACTTCTTGTGTTTTGCCAAGATAATTCTATATTTAAATAGGCTCTATTGTTTTTTTTTTAAATTTGAATTTAGCAAACATCTGGACAGATGTTAAATGTCAAGTGACAAAACCTGATTATAAAAGTTTCACAATATAATCAGATTTTAATATTTAAAGCGTACTCTTCATCATTTGTTAAATTGCTACTCTTATCCAAACATTCTTTCAACTACCATATGATGAAATCAAAACCATAAGAACGACTTTCGTAGTGGAACTTACGCTTACGTTGCGCTTGCTGATAAGCGTACGCACAGACATAAGCGTGCGTTTATTCTTACGCATACGCAGTCGCGTAAAAATGATTCTATTCCACACTGGCGTGGCAAAATAGTATGACGATGATGAGGGAGAGGTCCTCATATCAAATATGGAACCAATCCTCTGTAAGCTAGATTCGTACTCCTAGTAAGTTAGTTATAGTATATAGTTATTTTTACCTGCATTTTTAGGCACATACGACTTTTGCTCAAGCCACTCTCTGAGCTGGTCAACTAACTGCCGAATTTCTTTTTCATTTGGCGATTTCGAAGCTTCCATTTTCAAATATCACCTTTTAAAATATTCACATAGGAGCCCATGTATTTGTCTTATTCAATTAATTAATAGTAACCAACTAAACATTCACACGGAAAATTTCGTTGGACATTTTTATCATTTTATCGGTAGCGTGAGTGTGTCGGCAAGTGAACTTTTGTGTGGTTCATTACAAAATCTGTAAATTATTTGGACTGACGCGACGTCACTATTAAAATACATATGTGTACTTGTAGCGTCGGCGAGTGAACGTTTGTTGGTTATATATTTTAAATAACACGAACACATATGTGCACACATATAGTGACGTCAGTCCAAATAAGTTACACTGTCCAATAGCCATAATTATTTATCCAACCATTTCACAGTATTATTACTTAGGTACCTAAGATCTATACTTGATTATATTAACCTGTATTGTCCCATTGTTGGGAAAATACCACTTTTCCCTTCTTTCAAGTACCCTAGTCATAAAAATGTACCAAAAATACTCTATCATTTATTGTATTCTGCGCTTCGTATATGATGAAACTTGATAATGATGAAGAAAATAATAACACTGTAGTTTGTCTTTTAATTGAATCTCAGCTATACCAAATGTGATATTAGTTGTTTGCTGTTACATCGTAAAAATAGCTAGTGTGCGGAAGAGCTTCACGAACTTATTCCACCTTCTCCATTCCATAACAAGCATAAAACACAAGCTAAATCAGGTTTTTAAATATTTTTACGATGTATATTTTGCGTTTTTTTTTATCAGCCCTGTTTGTACAAACTGTCCCACTGCTGGGAACGGGCCATCTTCTCATTGTGAGAAGGGTTAGGCCATAGTCTGCCACGCTGGCCAAGTGCGGGTTGGCACACTTCACACATTTTCAAGATCATTGAGAACTCTCAGACATTTTGCGGTTTATGAAGGAAAATATAAAAAATATATAATTTCTCCCTTTTCAACCGACTTCAAAAAAGGAGGAGGTTCTCAATTCGATTGTTTTTTTTTTATGTTTGTTACCTCATAACTTTCGACTAGTTGAACCGATTTTCATAATTCTTCTTTTATTTGAAAGCTGGTGCTTCCCGTGTAGTATCATTTCACTAAAGTCCAGTAATGAGAATGGCATCCACGAGATGTCGTTTGCTTCAGTTTTTTTAACTAAAATTATAATCTACTAGTTTGTACGGAACCCTCGGTGGGCGAGTCTGACTCGCACTTGTCCAGTTTTTTTATATGGTTGGAATCATTAATGGCTATCCTTCTACAGTTTGCTTTTTTCAAAACTTTTAATTTTTTAACTTCGAAAGTATAACGAAATTTGTAAAAAGAAACCCGTAGAGGCATACATTTATGATTTTTAAACACACTCATATGGCCAGACGTATTCGGTATGGATGGTCTTCCAAACATCTTTATGTAAGGAACACTAAAATTAATCTGTTATTATGCATTTGTTACGTAAGTACGTATAATCAATAATTGTACTTTTTTTGGTGTGCTTATCACAAGCGAAACGCATTAATAAGTAGATATAAATTCATTGGTAAACAAAATTGTAACTTTGTCATACTTAGTCTTTCAAAAAGAAGGAGGTTATGAATTCGGTATGTATGTTTTTTTTGTACGTTTGTTCACCGATTACTCAGCCAATTGTGCATTGATTTGATTGTTATTTTTGTATTTGGTAGATCATACTTCATAGGGGGTTCCATATAAATTTTATCAAAATCGATGTAGGACTTTGGTTTTGATAACAAAATAACTGGTAAAATATCATCCAAGCGCCTGTACAAAAGTTAACAGCAAGTCGCCTACATATGCGTATTTTGAAGTCTGTTTTTTTTTCAGTTTTTTTAACTATATTTATTTCTGACTATAGTTACAATCAGTGTCTCCATATACACGGTAATTACCGTAGATGCACCGTAATTAGGTCTTTATCTACCGTCAAGGTAATGATACACTACCGTGACCGTGTCATATATCACCGTATTGCCCGTATTACCATTACAAATAAAGTTGTTGTAAATATTTAATTATGTACTGCGTAAAACGAATCTCAGTCAGCTAACAGTAATAACACACTGGTCCTATTGCCATGAAGTCCCGGGGAACCCTTTAATATTATTTAAACGTCTATCTCCACACACACATACCAAGAAGCCTTGGCAATCTATTCCCGTTCTTATTTAAATAGTGGTAGGAGTGAAATTTGTTAGTGCGACGAGTGAATCACGTAAAAAAAGTTGTTTTCTTTCTTCTATGTACCTACTTACGTGTTACAAATATGTTGTAAGCATTTAAATCCAAAAGTTCTAGCTTTATTTTGAATAATCGTTAATTTAAAGCTAATTTTTCTTTTGCAAAATTACACGGTAATTTACACGGTACTCTTTTATCAGATTCACCGTAATTTTGCCTAGAAACACGGTATTTTTACCCTTGCAACACGGTAATTCTTAATTTACGTATGGAGACACTGGTTACAATGACATACGGCGGTCTTTTTAACCGACTTTCAAAAAGGAGAAGTTTCTCAATTCGACTGTATGTATGTATATATATTATGTAATAACTTACATACATAATACTTCCAAACTTATGCCTTGAAAGTAGCGAGGGATTAAGCTTGCCTAATAGGAATAGGTAGTAGGTACATTCCACAGCTAGCCTAGAATGCAAACGACCTTCTATAACAGGTTATGCACGGTTTGCTTAAGGAAGCAAATGAAAAGGAAAGCTCACTTTTCTCATGATTCAGCTTTCATTTTGACGTGACAACGTCTAATAAATCGATGAACGCCGGCTGCACGCACGAAAAAGGATGACTCATTGTCCCGTTACGCTCATTGTCCCGTTACGCGCATTGTAACGTTACGATCGGAGCGAGATAGTTTAGCGTTGTCACGTTAAATTATCGTCCGTAAACCGACTTTACAGGCAACAATTTTTGTTATGGGTAGAACAAGTAAATATAAGAAAAACTAAAAGCCAACGGCATTAACACTGCTTAACCGATTTTGTTGAAACATAACTATAAGAATACTCTCGATCAAATCCTCTTTCAAGCAAAAACTAGATCAAAATCGGTTCATCTGTTTGAGTGCCGCGATGCCCCAGACAAGCACATAAAGCAATATAAATATACAGATAGTACACACACCTAACTTATAAATAACACCCCACTTTTGGTCAGGGGTTAAAACAGTGCATCACGGCACTGAAGGATCTATTGTTGGATAACAACAAAAAAAAGAATTTAAAAAATTGTGTTTGCTTAGGATAGCACACAATAGAATTGGAAACTTCACAGTGACGTGTTGACTATTTCTCTTAGTCGATTTGAGCGGACTTTACCCGAAGTTGCGTTACATAGCCGAGCGTGACGGCTCAGTTTCATTCAACATCCACAAAGTAAAGTGTGCCTAAAGAAGTTTTCACTACAATCATTTTATCGCAATAAATAGGCAAACTAGCGTTATTTGTAACGGGACTTAAAAAATAATACAATGATTTGATATGAAATAATTTATTTTCGAGAAAAAGCCCAATTTGTTTCACACGTTCACACTTTATCACAGGAGATACCGATTATTTCCTAGTTCTTACAAAATACGTAGTCCTATTTCTGAATACTAATATTAAAAAAAAAAAAAAATAATAATAATATCGCAGGACATTTCACACAACGCCATCTAGCCCAAACTAAGCAAAGCTTGTACTATGGAAACTAGATGGAAACTGGATGCACTATTAACCGTATCTTTGTGTCTGATCATATATTTTGTTCCTTAACACAGATTATTCTATAGTAACATTACAGGAGGCTCGCTTTGCAAATACATACATTTAAGTAAATAGCTAAGTACTCTTGGTAAAAACGCAAGTCATCATACACAGGTACTACTGTCCACGTCAGTTGAAAAGGTTCATCTTATTTTTATCCAAAATGGAATTACGTCTTTTCGTACGGGTGTTTCAGCGGAAATGCCTATTATTAATCACTTCCAAAAGGAGGAGGTTGTCATTTAGGTTGTATTTTTTTGTTTATTGCCTGATAACTCTCAACATGATGCTAAGCCAGTCATATTATTAATTTAATCACATTGTATTCATACGACTAAGTAACAAGTATCTATAACACAGACATAGTTAAGTCTGTGATCTATAATAAAAGAAAAACAAAATACCCGACTGCAGAAAAACAGTTTTGGCAGTCTAGCTTACGATTTAGTTACGCTTGATACGCTGTTGAGTGTACGTTTTTTTGTGAGAAAGTACGCGTAAAATCACCGTTAAACATTATAAATGCAAAGTACAGCATCAATTTTGATTAAATTTATATGGGACCACCTCTGAAGTACGACCTACCAAATACAAAAAGAATCAACAAAATCAATGCACAATTGGCTGAGTAATCGGTCAACAAACTTGAAAAAACTAACAGACCGAATTGATAGCCTCCTTCTTTTTGGAAGTCGGTTAAAAATAATGAAATGAGGACAGTAGCTCCCTCATTGCCACATTAGTTCTCTAGCTGAACAGACTACAAATATTCATAGATGTCAGATAAGAAGAAGGAAAGAAGTAGTTTTCAAATATGTCTAATAATTAAGTTGCGACATTTAAATTACATTTTAGAACGATATTTAATCTTGATAGTTTTTAATTGTTGTACGGGATATAACTATTATACTAAAATGCTATGAACATTTTACAAATTTCTTAATCTATGGAAAGAGTGCGTAAAGAATTTATTTCTGTGGGTACACGCGCCTGCGCTGATTTGCTGTCTACTCTTTCTTTCTTCTCCGTTTTGTCTGTTCTAGAATCGACCCTCCATAAGTTGTCATCTGTTAAACGATCTCTGAAAAGTAAACAAGTAAGTAGGTAAGTATTTTAGTCATAAATGATATTATTCATAAATTTGAAGTAGAATTTCTTAGATGACTATACTATAAACAAGTATAAGAAAACTCAAAAACCCCCGACAAATAAAACGGCTTTCACCGATTTTGGTGAAACACTTTCGATAAAATCCTCTGTCTAAGTAGATCAAAATCGGTTCATCTGTTTAAGAGCTACGATACCACAATTAGACCTGTGTGTCTGATACACAGATACACACGTCAATCCTGTAACATCCCTCTTTTCGGGTGTTGAAAATAAGTGGAACATAATGAAGTGTAAAATTTGAAGGATATATTTTATAATATCAGAGGAAAGAAAGATTATGATAGAAAGAAAAAAGAGCTCTATACATTCCATTGCCACAGAAGTGGAGCAAAAGAGAGCGACTTGTACAAACGACATAATTTGATAGAATACAAGAACACAATGCGATTAACTAAAAAAAAAAACATATTGTTATTAATAAAATTTATCATTGTGTTTTGTGATTATTTACCTTCGTGTCCTGTGATTTTTCGATTATATCAGTAAATCTATGCAGTCACGTGTATGGTGCTAATATATACATGAGCATTTTTAGGGTTCCGTACCTTAAAAGGAAAAAACGGAACCCTTATAGGATCACTTTTTGGTGTTTCACTTATTATTGTATTTCGGGAACGCGTGAAGGTATCGAGTTGAAATTAAAACCATATACGCAGATCCGAAGTCTCTTGCTGCAGAGAATATGAATATGAATATGAATCATAATGCATGCAAGCAAAAATCAAACTTCTCAGTTTTCATTAAATAAAAACTTACGGCCGAATATGTCGTAAAAAACGCATATTTCGTCACAATGGAATCAAAACCTTTGGGGTACCATATGGGCATATGGGGCACCATAGGGGGAAGCTGCTACTCGTAAGTCGAATGTCTTTCGTCAAACTCTTAACGAATATCGCCTTACTAGATAATCTATCAATAATTTAAATTCAAGTATTTAAATCATCCAACCAATTGCGCAATTTACAAATATAATGGACACCGCACTAGGTAGACCAGTGTCGTTTTTGACGATGTTACATTTATGGCAGATTGATAATATTGAGCACTAGTGTTTAATTAAACAGCTGAGATGTTTGTAGGGTGCGTGTTTATCCGGGGGAGAGGATGACATGAAACGAATACGAAAAAACTCTCACTTGTTTCTCATAAAAGAAGCCAAAGTCTTAGCGAACTGTTCCGACACCTTCCCTCGAGTACCGCCGAAATCCTCCAGTAGTTCTTCTCTACTGAAATAGTCGTAAAGGGTTGTCGATCCGGGTGGGTGAAAATGGATCTGAAATGCATTCTTCACCATCATCATCATCATCGTCATCATCATCTCAACCATAAGAAGTACACTGCTGGACATAGGCCTCCCCCATGGATTTCCAAAAAGACCGATTGGAAGCGACTTGCATCCAGCGTCTTCCCGCCACTTGTATAAGATCATCTGTCCATCTCCTGGCTGGTCTTTCTACTCTGCGCTTGCCGGTGCGTGGTCTCCACTCGATAACTTTTCGGCAAAATGCATTCATACCATGGTAATAATTGGCCAAGTGCGAGTCAGGCCACAAACACGGCTTCGTAGTTTCACTACTCTTCATGCGGACTTAGAATAGATTTACTTGCTTGACTCTATGATTTTGCGATTTAAACCTAATTTGTACATTATAAAGTTGGTCGTCTATAACTCATAACTTGCCAAGCCTACTGAGCTATGATAGTTTTCCTTTTAATTTCATTATATTTCATGACCCTTAATCCCAAATGCAATATGTTTTAGAATCGCCCAAAGCTTACTAGTAATTACTGAAGGTCTAGGATACATCATTAGATCCTCGCCACCAAGTGCCATGTATTGGAGTCGTTATAACAAACCAATGAGTCCAAACTCGAGAGACATAGAGCGGGTAAAGAGTGTAGCTCTTCAACCCGCTTGCTGCACCAGAAATAATAATAAATATGGCCTAATAGAGGGTAGCGCCACTATCGCATTTAGCACCATAAACATTTCTGTGACGTCACACTTGCTTATTCATCATCATCATCATCTCAGCCATAAGAAGTCCACTGTTGGACATAGGCCTCCCCCATGGATTTCCAAAAAGACCGATTGGAAGCGGCTTGCATCCAGCGTCTTCCCGCCACTTGTATGAGGTCGTCTGTCCATCTCGTGGCTGGTCTTCCTACGCTGCGCTTGCCGGTACGTGGTCTCCACTCGAGAACCTTTCGGCCCCATCGGCCATCAGTTCTACGTGCTATGTGCCCTGCCCACTGCCACTTCAACTTGCTAATCCGCTGTGCTATATCGGTGACTTTTGTACGTCTACGTATCTCTTCATTTCTGATTCGATCTCGTAGAGAGACTCCAAGCATAGCCCTCTCCATAGCTCGTTGCGTGACCTCGAGCTTCCTTATAAGGCCCATAGTTAGGGACCACGTTTCAGTGCCGTATGTCATCACTGGTAACACACACTGGTTGTAAACTTTCGACTTGAGGGACTGGGGAATATTGGACTTGCTTATTATGGTTAAACAAACATTGGATCCATATGTTCCCATAGCAGCCAGCGGCTACGTCATTTTTATCAACAGTACAATGGAACCAAATTATTGTATAGGCATCGCTGTTACATATATTTGCAGTTTCCAATGTTTACACGGATATTTATTGTTGTTAACAAACGCTAATAAGAACGTGTAAATTATTGGGTTTTCGTACTTACTCCATCGTAAATTTCTTTTTTTATAAAAGGCTTCAACATTGAGAACAATCTGTGTACTATTCTAGGCGCGTTAACTATATGAACGTCCTTTATTCGAAATGGTATTGCTTCCTGGAAAATAATTAGATGAAAAATCAATTAAAAATACGTATAAACTTTTGGGAAATATACTGACGCATGCGATTGCACGGCGCGAAGGGGGGAATATGAAATATACTGCAACAGAAGACGCGCGAGAGCAAGGCGCGATGGGGTGATGTATGAAATAGATCTATGATTGACCACAAACTTGCCTGACGTTATGCAACATGGTGTGGCTTCGAGAACACACACGCAGATAACAAACTCTCAGAAAGTAACTCGCACCAAAATAACTCTTTCTAACTTAGTTAAAAAACTATGTTATGATTACTGTTATCTAGACATTTTATGACATTTTGCCTCAGCTCATATGGTAAAAAGTAAGTGAACAGGAGAAAGACAATTAGAAAGTGTAATCAGCCCCGGATCTACGATTTTTTAGAACCGGGGCAGAAACATGACGGTGGCGCCCCTCTCCAGCGCTTAAAATAACTTACTTAAAAACTTTACATAATTATCAATGTGGCGCCTTTTTCTTAAAAGTTAACGGCGAGTCTACCAAGCTTTCGTATTCTAGGCGCTTTGTGGGGCAAGTTATTTTATTTTTAATCATATTAATTATGATTTTTGTGCCCCCTGAAAATGCCGCCCGGGGCGGGTGCCCCGGTTTGCCCCTAGATCCGGGGAGTGTAATATACAAAAACAACTGCAAAAAATTACCTGTTGATATGTAAACATCTTTTTTACAACTGAAAAGCTTAATTTTGTCATTATTCTGAAACATACGTCTTTACAATCAGAGATTGTAATATCTGATTCTTGAAAAAAGTCATCCTCTAGAAGCCAGGCGTCTGCACACATGTTCAAAAACTTGGCATCGAGAGAATAATCGTACTGGTGACAACCTGGATCATTTAACTGAAATACCCACAGATTTCTATTTCCAGAAATACGATATTTGCATATGTTTCTGAAAAGTAAAGAACGCATACAGATTAATAAATAATATGAATTTACATTTATTGACAGAGCGAACAAAGGTTTCTGTATCTACGAGAAAATAAATTGTCCGAATGTTTTTTGGTACTCTCACAGGTCGTATTTTTCCACCAATCCTTACAAAATTTGGTATAGAGATTTTTCAATTTTTTTTTTTTTTTTTTTTCGTCGTATTTTTATCTGTGGCATCATTCACTGGCCGATTTTCTAGCAAACGCTATCACATTTACAAGAAACATTTAATATTATATTGTATTCTAAATATATATATATTAGCAAAATCAGTCAAGAGGTAGTCGTGACAAAAGGCTATGTAATTTCGATTAAAAATTAAGAAATTATGTAATATCTACAGTGTTCCGAAAGTGATCGTAATGATTAGAACACATACATCTTTGATAAATCTTTGGATTAAAAATTGCGTAGACGCAGGAACGCGCGGTGTAAATTGTAAAATTTCTTAGTTTAAGAAAACTCACGAGATCTTCATAGCCTGTTGCATATGCGGCGATAAGGGATCCCTGTCGGTGAAAAGTTCCGGAGACGAAGACCTGGTGCTGAAGAACAGGTCTCCAGCAACCTTCGCTTTATCCAAATCGTAGTAGCAGCTGTGCAAGAAACGACGGTATAATCGATCTTCTGAAAATTTTTAAGAGAAGAATTAATGAAGCGTTCAGTTTTTAACTCCCGATCCAAAAGAGGTGAGTGTTATAAGTTTGATGTGTGTGTTTGTGTATCTGTATATCAGTGTATCGATGTGTCTTTCTGTGGCATCGTAGCTCTCAAACGGATGAACCGATTTTGATTTTGTTTTTTTTTTTTGTTCGAAAGAAGATTTCATCGAAAGTGTTATATCTATGTTTCAGCAACATCGGTTCAACCGTTTTTTTTTTCAGGGGTTTTTGAGTTTTTTAAACTTATACTTGTATAATCCACCTTAACATAATAATAATACTTTCCATTACTGCAGTAATGGAAGGCACCAGATGATGAAGATGTTTATACAAACTTCCTACTTGCTTTGGAGTTTCCGTTAAAGTTATGTTAGATTTAATTTTATTGAATTAGATAGAAAATGTTATATTTATTCCAAACAACAAAGTATATTTTTATATTGTGACTAGGTAAAATGACCTCCATTATAAAAAGCAAAGTCGATTTCGTAATTAGAATTATTACAACTTGAATATAAAATACTTTAAATCGTCTTTAACCAAATAAAAGAAGTATAAAAAGGTGTAAATAATTAGCTCCGTTGTGTAGAGGTGTCGAAAATATTGACAATTTAAAAAAATATATATTGTGTAAAGTGTAATGAAGTTCTTGCTATTTAAGTAGATAAATAACCCCTCAATTTACTGGTAGCTGAAAAGGCTGCAGATTTTAATTTGTTTAGCAGAATAGAAAATATGGAGGTGCACAGAAATGTTATTTAAATATATAAATAAATATTGGTGGATATTTCACACAACACCATTTAGCCCAAACTAAGAAAAGTTTGTCAATACATAATACTTTCTTTTTGTAAATACGTACTTAGGAAACATAGAAACACCCAGGAATAGAACAAACATTCATGCTCATCACACAAATGTTTGTCCTGGGTGGGGATCGAACCCGTAGCCTACAGCTTAGCAGGCAGACAGTCTACAGTTGAGTTGCGAGGCCAGTCTATTTGAAGAGATAGTCCGTATGATACTGTTTCATACCACCCAACTTTACGGTGAAGTAGTTAGGAACACTCGCATCGCATTATCTACTCTACACTAAGCAACCACCGATCTAAAGAAAATAATTAGTTCCAGATTTAGACCGTGTCGCAGACAAATTGATATATGATAAACGTCTTTCACATCTACGGAAAGATAACAAAATATCTGAACTTTGCATGCGTCGTTGCCTATGTATGCATGTATTTTTCTGATTTTTTTTGTCAAATAACTCCGTCATTTATTAACCGATTTAAATATCTGTTTTTATTTGAAAGGATATACTTGGATAGACCTCATAGATTTTTTATCAAATATAATTCAGTCGTTTTGATGCTAAAACAAAAAACTAAATAATATGTCAACAAGGTAAACGAAATTGCGTATTTTGTATCAGTTTTCTAAACTGTTTTAAGACATTATCAAAAAATAAAATAAAATGTAAATGACATGAACAAAGGCAGTTGTGGACCTAGGTTATAGTTATAATTCATATTATAAACTAAAAAAAAGACAAACATAAAAAAAAGCTGAACCTTACCTACGTTTTCGGGCACGTACGGCTTCTGCTCAAGAAATTGTCTGAGGGTCGCTGCTAGCTTTTCAAACTCCTCCTCATTTGGTGATTTCGTAGCTTCCATTTTGAATTATCAACTGAAATATATTAAACAAGTTTTTAATGGCGTATACTTTCAACGCTTCGCTTTTTCTTGCTGACAAATTTTAGTGCACGTCGCAACCGAATAAATTTTGTTGTCAGAAAGTGCGGCGGGTGATGAATTAATTTCATTCATTATTTAAAATAATAATACTCGTTAAAAAATTATGATTTAAGTCAGAAAAAAAAGAATTATCGAAATTTATTAATGTTCAGGGGTAGAGAACAGTTTTCTCCTTATTTTCTACCGACTTCAAAAAAGGAGGAGGTTCTCAATTCGACTGTATTTTTTATGTTTGTTACCAGAACTTTGGACTGGGTGAACCGATTATGATGACTATTTTTTTATTTGAAAGCTGGTGCTGCCCGTGTGGTGGCGTCCATGAGAAGTCGGTTGCTTCATTTTTTTAAACTATAATTATTATGAGAAATACGGGATATCGCGCGACAGCACTTCTCTTATTGAAGTCTCTTTTCATTAGGAAGTAAATGATGGCTCACTCATTGTACCACAGATTAATAGAAACACATATTAAACTTATAACACCTCTCTTTTTGCATCGAGGGTTACAAAAATGACAATACCGATAGAAAGCTCTATATAATATTCTGTTTATACATATGATAACCTCAAACGGCGCAAATATGCATATTTAGACCGGATGTACATGTTTGTGCCGTTTGAGGTCGAAACATTAAGTTCATGAGGTCCAGCCGCTCAGAGTTTATACAGGGACATATGATATTTTAATTATCAAAAAGTAAATTTATATTTCTACTTACATATTTTTGTTTTATTATTTTTAGAACACCACTGTTTATTTTAAATTTCACGGTAGAACAACAGCCTCGACCTAGCGCTACCGGTCTCTGTCGCAGTTACTGCAAATATACAATAAAGTATATTATGTTGTAAAAACCGTCCAGTACGAATTTGTTTCGTGCACCAAGGATTCCGTTCCCCTCTTTATTATTTCTCTGTACCTTTACTGTTCAAGTATTCAAGTCACAAAAACCGGTCTAGCTAGCGAATAAACAATATTATATTTTACTTCATATGTAGTTGAAAATAATGCTTGCCCATACATTCTAAATACGGTGTCAATACATAATAAGAGTACAAATGGCGGGAACACACTGGATACAAACCGCTTCCAATCGGTCTTTTTGGAAATCCATGGGGGAAGCCTATGTCCAGCAGTAAACTTCTTATGGCTGAGATGAATAAAAGGATATAATAAGAAATTCATAGATAATTCATCATTCAATTCATGAATATAATATATAAACAAGAGGCTGCTTAGTCTTGAGCACCGACATTAAGAAGCATGTTTG
Organism: Lycia hirtaria; assembly: GCA_947563715.1. Lineage (NCBI taxonomy): Eukaryota > Metazoa > Arthropoda > Insecta > Lepidoptera > Geometridae > Lycia > Lycia hirtaria. The sequence continues at coordinate 38,793,045 of OX387377.1, read as the reverse complement.
TCTGTATTCTATAGGATTTATTTCGGGGAGGGATTTTGAGTGTAAGAGCTTCATAACCTAATTCTACTTTCTTCATTTCACTACAGGACTAGCAGAAAGTCTGCACATCACCACAAATCCGTACACAACAGAAGAAAGAAGAGTACACAGGAATCAATGATTTATATCTACAGGAATGGAATTCATTGCCACCTTCTCTGTCTCCGAGAACTATAATTTTGGGATTGTAAAGGATATGTGAATAGATCTAAACAATGTAAAAATAAAACCGAACAAGTGCGAGTCAGACTCGCCCACTGAGGGTTCCGTAACTAGTAGATAAAACGTTTTTTTTTTATATTTTCCTTCATACCGAAAAATATTTATAAACCTGTTTTAACTTATACTAATTAAGGTCTTTCATATGATACGGTTAAAGAACTTTAAAATTTGGACCCTCATTCCTTGTGTAAAGACACAGTTTTTTCGTGATTAAATTAAAAATATCCAGTTTTCGGATTTTTTCCTATATGTGTATTATGCTTATTGAACTGTTACTACATGATGTGTAGTGCTTACCAAGGAAATGGAAATTATGATGTATAATTGTACAAATTATCAATAAAAATGTTTATCTGTTTATCTTGCCAAATTTCAAAGTTATAGGTCAACGGGAAGTGCCCCATATATAGGTTTTGATTCCCTTGCGAGTGTCGAAATATGCGTTTTTTGCGACATATTCGGCTGTAACTTTTTTTATGAAACTGATAAGTTTAGTTTTTACAGCTCCAAGGGACAGTAGACATGAGTATTTGATATGAATTTCAGCTCGATACCACCACGCGTTCCTGAGAAAAAGGGTCTTGATAGACAGACGGACAACAAAGTGTTCCTGTAAGGGTTCAGTTTTTTTTCCTTTTGAGGTACGGAAACCTAAAAAGTATCTTGTAAGTTACTTCAAATTAACATTTTTTACGAATTAACAGGGACTTTTTCAGTTCCTAAGTAAAAAGGTCTCGACAAACATACAGATGGACAACGAAGTGATCCTAAAAGTATTTCAGTTTTGATACGGAACCCTCAAAATGCTACTTAGATTATTTTTACAAGAATAATAGCAGTTACGACCGTATTTTTTTATTATTTTTTTAGCAGTTAACGTGTCACGACATCTCTGTAAATAAGTAGTAGGTAATTTATACTTATGCATATATTTAGTTTTGCGCAGACTTACTTCCTTAGTTGCAATAAAATTTAAGGATACCTATCTTTAAGTATATATAGTATTATTTATAGGTCTCTGTTGTTTGATGTAGGTACAATAAAATCTAGCTATTCTGTTAAAAAATTATAGACCCGGATTCTATACCCCAAAAGAAAACACGCTTGTGAGGTCTCTTTATTCGTCGTTGGTCAGTTAGACATTGATACATTTTAATACACACCCATGATAGGTGATTGTTTTATCCAAGATCATGGAACATTTAATAATCCAAGATGATAATAACCAGCTAACCTGGAATAGAAACTCGCTTTCAATTAGTGTGACGGAGTAGGTAAGCAGGGCCGGATTATCCATTAGGCGGATTAGGCAACTGCCTAGGGGCCCCGCACCGATTAGGGGCCCACGGGGGTCTAGTCGATGCGGGCCACACACAAGGCCGTAGGCAGAGGTGTTGGGTTTTGGGTGTTCAAACCCACAGGATATTTCGTATTCGTAAATATCCTGACCATTATCAAAAATCCTTCCAATCATTTAAGTTATTTAATATCCTTTGTATTTTTGAGCCATGTCAATGCTGTGACAACATTAACAGCAAATTACCATAAGAATACCTAAAATTTGATAAAAAGTTTCGACAAATTTCGCGCTCACTTCTCTCGCGGCTGATTATTTCCTATCATTTTCAGCAGACTGTGTAAAAAGGAGGGTTATGATTTTCAAGTGTATGTATGTACGAATATGGGTATGTTTCTATATGATCGCCTACAAGCCTAAACTGCTTGACCGATTCTGATGTGCAAGCTGTCGTTAAATTCGTTAGAACTCCAACGAGCTTTTTCGTAATTAATAAGTGATTTCACTAGAACTAGAATAGATTAGATGTCTTTTACAGCGGTTTTGCGCATACTTTCACATAAAAACGTATGTTTGTAATTTTCTATAGTCATATGTTTTTTCTACAGTTGAGAGAGCAAGAAAAAGGTCAGAGTAATTTTGAAATAAAATTGCAATTACGATTGTAGTAACCCACCCTGATCCGATCAGGACCAGGATGTAGTGACTGAGACTTCCTTTTTTTTTATACACTATAGATCTACGATTGACCACCAACTCGCCTGATGTTAAGCGACGGTGTGGCCGAGGATGGAGCTCGTCGATCTAGAAGATATCTATTCACTCTAGCCTTGATAGCTCTAGCACTCTGAAATTCCAAGATTGTAGGTCTCAGGAAACAGAGATGGCGGCAACGAATTCCATTCTTGTGCAGTACGCAACAGGAATGTGGATCGATATCGCTGAGTACGGATTTTTGGCATTTCAACGAGAAATGGGTGGTAATTCGCCGACTTTCTATTAGTCCTGTAGTGAAATGGGGAGGGTGGATTTATAGTACTGAGATACTCTAGTTTAGGCTCGTTAGATTTTTAGTCTTGCATATCTTTCAAATTACACGTAATAATTAAATCCTGAAGATGGAGCCGGAAGGGCCACTAGAATTTCATGCCTGAAAGTGCTCATATTTTAACTCCGAAAAAGTGTTATAAGTAAGTTTGACGTGTGTATCTATATATCAGTATATCTATGTCCATAGACTTCTATAAATACCCCAAGTGTATGTACCCAGAGAGTTAAAGGAAGATAATAAAACACTCTTGACCCCAGATTTATTTAGTTTCAGGTGATATATAGTTTCGATTCGATATTTTGTCAACTAGTTACTAGCGTACAAGCGCGCGGATGGAACTTTCCTTCACTAAATATACCAAAAATGTGGCTCGCAAGATTTCATATAAATGAACTCGCATGCGTCATCTACTATGTTTGTGTCTGTCTGTCTGTGGCATCGTAACTCTCAAACGGATAGATCGCTTTGATCTAGTTTTTTTTGTTTGAAAGAGGATTTCATCAAGTGTTCTTCGCTACATTTCCTTATTATGGGTTCAGCCGTTTTTTGTCGGGGGTTTTTGAAATGTCTAAATATGTACTTGTTAGTAACCGTAGCCAGTTTTCATTTTATAAAAATTTGTACCAGTTTTTTGAAGTGAAAACTTCTGAGCATTTTTTTTTTATAGCAGAGCATTTTATACATATGATACATAGAAACACCCAGACACAGAACAAACATCCATGTGTCATGATTTGAATATTTGTTGTATGTGGTGTGCGGTGTTTTCAGTGTTGCGGAGTGGCAGCACTGCTATTTTCTTAATTTATATACTCTGGAGAACGGTGATCGAACAGAATGAACGCTACCCCGGATGATGGCGTGATGTTGTAATTCCGGGGAGGGGATATATCGCGGGCGGACGAGCGCGAGCGGCGCTTCAAAAAAGTGGTCGCGGCGTAACTCGGTAGTAAAAAGGCGGTCTTAGCGTCAGACCGCTCAGTGCAGTGAAATAAGTGCAGAGTTATAAGTAATAATAAAGCGTCATAAAGTTCAGACAAGGAGTTGTTATCATATATCAGAAGTGGCAATCAACCTGCGAGCCGAGCCCGGTAAAATCGTGAGTCACCTACGAGATTATATTTTACCCTCCGATTATTGAATATTGATGTTAAAAATTTGTCACGCATATCGAATTGGAGAAAATGGTTCTTAAAAGTGTTGAAACAGGTTGTTAAAATAATTATAACGGGATATTCTTAATACGGGTAGACAGAATCTGTTAAGATACTGCAATGAGATGTGATCTGGGTTACTCTCAGATTATTTTATTGTAGCACAGCGATTAAAGATTATAATCCGACGATTTTATTATAACCTAATGAAATTTTGATAGTGTGGTTGGGGCTACTCCCCGATAATTTTATCGTAGTTTAAACGAAATGAAGTCTGTTGTAAGTAAGTCATTAGTAAATTATTTCATTAACATCCCGAGAGACAAGTATACGAAAATATGTTTTTCTTGTTTGAGAACCATTTTTACTTTTTGTATTTGATTATGCTGCAGCCATTCAGAGGAACCATAGCGTGGTAATATTTTTTTGGTGTGATGGTGAGAGTAGTGTTTTTAATAGTACAATGGCTATGGCATATCGGTCTGTGGCCGTGTCAGCGATCAGCAGTGTGTTATTTTTCTAGAAGACTAGTAAAGTGCTGCGAGTAAAATATTTTAATTCGGTAACTGGGCTACATCAATACAGCCAATTAAGCGAGCTTCTAAATGTAGTTTTTCTAGAATATTGCTAACAGTAATGCAAATAAAATATTATGGTAAACTTAACAGCTTATTATCTAGCTGTTAAGGTTGGGCTCCACTAAAATTGTGTTCAGATTCAGAACACTTGTTGATAAAAATTTGGTGCAGACCTTTTGCAGTGCGCGAACTTGATCACAATAGTAGATTGCCTGTGTCCACCACCTCAGTTGTGCGTAACTTTAGTATGCGTGCTGTACGGTACATTTGTACACGAACATTTATACCTCGGAAATGTGCTTTACTTTCAGTTTAGTGTGTAAACATGTGTGCGAGTGCGTCGTCGCGGGTACACCGCGAGACCGAGGAGTGCGCGACAAAAGTTCACGGTTTGTCCAATAGAGTGCGCGCACAGTTTGCTGGTGCTGCCCGTAAGAGTTCACCAAGAAATACATTTATGCTGCACTCTGTGCGGTACAGAGCCGCACGCTGGTGGAATCCTGTCTTTACGGTTACGGCCATTTAGGGCGAGTTGTACTGTGTTCGTTTTTCTGTAAGGTTAATAAAGTACCGCAAGTAAAATATTCTAGTACGACAACTAGTCTACTACAACTAGTAGCACTGTCTTTAGTCGTGTAAGTATGCTATACCATGAAGCGAAATTTTGGTATTGTATCTCCACCTGCAACACTATAACTACTTTGTGACGTAACTATTGTAAGATATTGAACCACATAAGTGTGTCAAACGAAATTTTATATGAGTAGAGCTACAATATTGATGGATTTACCAGAGTATCACTGCGTAAATATTTAATACAGAAGTCTGTTTATGAAGTTGAATTATACAGAGATAACATAGTTCGATTGACTTAAAATCTTAATTGAATTTCGAAGGCATGTAATGTAATAACCTCAGAAATAGTACCATTGTGTACCGGTAACTTGTCGCGAATATTTATCCGTTGACGCCTTGTAATCATGGAGGCGGAATTTAAAGCCGCGCTAAGATATCAGAGTATCGACAGTGCTGAAAATTAAAGTGCATTTCTTAGTGTTAACAACTACACTTAGTGTTACTGCAAGTTTGAAATTAAAGGATTTTTAGTGTTTACGAGTTTGTTAGCTGCAGTCATGTAGGTGAACTGCAGGGAAAATGTTCCAAAGAGTGCCATGTATGTGTGCCGTAAAGTTGAAGTTCGTAGATTTGATGATGTTATCGCTGCAACCGTGTAGGTGAGCTGCAGGGTAATATTCTAAAGAAGTATGGCCATGTAGGTGTGCCGTAAGGAAAGTTCGAAGATTTGATGATGATTTCGCCGCAGCCATATAGGCGCGTTGTAAGGTTGAAGTTTGAAGATTTGACGATGTTTGAAGTGTGAAGATTTGACGATATTTGAAGTTTGAAGTTTTGATGATGTTTGAAGTTTGAAGATTTGACGATGTCGAAGTTTGAAGATTTGATGATGTTCTGGCTGCAACCATGTAAGTGAGCTGTAAGATTGAAGTTCAATTATTCAATGATGTTTTAGCTGTAACCATGAAGGTTTGGTTTCAGGATGATAATTTTAACCGGTCACGGAACACTTAGCTTCCAGCCATGAACGTTTTAAACTGCAGCAGGTCAAGCCTATTCAAAGGAAAGTAGAAGCTCCAAACTGTATTTAATCCAAAATAACTTGATTAACTAAATTTTGTATAATATGTATATGGTGTGCAAGAGTGTGCACAGATCTTGTATTTTAGTGGATTTGATTAATCCAGTCGATTAATGATCATTTTAATGTGATTATGTTAAGCGTTGAATAGCAGAATCATTGATCGGACTTTCCCAGAACCTGATCACCTGACTTTTAATGATGATATAACGTTATAATTCCAGTTTTGATGTAGTTTCGAGTTTCATAGAGAAAATTTAAATCATATATGAGAGATCAACCGATCGGACACGCAGCAAGTAACCTTGACGAGCATAGCAACTCGAAGTGTCGAGGAGTTTTGACAAATGCCATTATGCTTGAAATTTCCGAAACGTACTAATTAGAATCGACTAAGTCACTTACTTTTGATAAAACGCGTATAGTACGTTAGAGCGAATAAATTTATGAGTAATCTGTTTGCAATTATTAGATTCTCAATTATTATGGTTATTATTATTAGATTATAGAGAGAATGGAAATTACTCCATCAATAAGATTCATGAATTGATAAATGAGTAAGCCTAAGACATTTTCCTAAAAATACTATTCGGTTAAGGATTATTATAAAAATATATATAGATGTCAGCGATCTGTAGGTGCCAACGTAATTAGATGTCATGTTTTGAACACCCACGTTATTTTTCGCAACTGCAGAGCAGTGTCTACACTTTGTTGAATTGTCCGCTGGACAGTGACGTAAGCAGTGATGAGCGTTGACAATTATCGTAAAATATATATAAACAAATCTGTATGTTAAATGAACCACTCGATAATATTACAAAACTATTAGTCGAGAGTAAACGTACGTAGTAAACGTACGTTCTTTGAGAGAAACCCATTTTATGCCTTGAATGAGTTGATGAGAATAGATCTTGCTGAATTCTCGTTCTAATGGAACAGCGGATCATATTTTCTACTTTCTTCCATAAGTGGATTAGCATATTTTTTATTATTCTATTTTGGCCTTTTGAACATTATTATGAATATTGACATAAGTTTGACGACATCCTTTTATTATTTATTATGTTATTGGATATAAAAATTACATAAATAAATAGAATATATTATATCTAAATTAATAAAAACTACGTTAAATCGTATTTTATAACAGAAAAAGCTTGGAGTACAAACATAACAAAAAATACTAATTTGAAAAGGGCTTTTCTAATATAACACTTTTGTTACAAGCCCAAGAAATAATTTGACTTTGAATTTAAACGATGACCGAAGTTTCTTATCACGAACTAAAGATAACTCAAAGAGAGAACTGATTGATCAGTTTCATATTTCAAACAAAGTAGCCTCAAAAATAGATTGCACCGGTGGCGGTTTTATTGTAAAAGTACAGTTTATGAGTTCAAAAATTAGTCAAATATAAAAACCGAATATTTATAATTAATTTATTTCTTGCAAAATAGGTATACAAACATGTGGTCTTATGATAGTATTAACATTTGGCCCTCTATTTTTGCTGTCAAAGCGTTCAAGTATTTCTAGGTTCTAGATCAATATCGTTAAATATCGTTCGTGCATATGAACATTTTGATAAATCTAGTATAATGTTGGTAAGCGTATAACAGTATTGGATCCAGCATACGAAAATTAATCGATAAATAAAAAAATATCTTCATTAAAAATAAGCAATATTTGATAGGACTGGTAACGTTTCCGAAATATGATTGTTAGTTGAAATAAAACGGCAACTATCAAAATCACCACTGGCTTGTACTCAGTGCAAGAGCAGTTATGATATGACTAGTCGACATCATATAGACCTTTAAAAAAAAAACAACAGAAATTAGTAAGACAAATATTGAGACTAATTTTATTTATGGAAGTGATTACCTGCTTCTTCTCTTTTGATGCTTTAGTATTAGTTCAGGTGTGCACTAAAAGGAATTAAGTATGCTTCTGTGTATAAACATTCTCAGTCTTTACCTACAATTAAGTTTATTAAAACCTAGTCAAGTAATTTCTGCTCTACTGTTACATCAGTACTATAAATATTGGATGGGAAAATAAATATGTCCACATTCTCGGTTTGAGTACTGTTAGTATGTAATGTGTACAGTATTTTTTCTAGCTAACGTGTCATCAAAATAGTGATGACGTATTTGACAAACAACCAACAACTCTATCCTCAAAGAGATTCATATACGAGATAGATTATCGTCGACTGGGCAATTGCAAATACTGAAGTTCTTTGCGCAGATCTCAAGAAAAGAGCACTCGACGGAGAGCCTATCGCAGCATATGCATGGCCGTGTAGAAGGCAAGCGAAGTCCTGGACGATCACCAACACGTTGGACCGACCTCATTAGAAAAGCTACGCAGTCCACCGAAGTAGAGTGTACTCGCAATGCAACCGACCGGCAGAAATGGAGAAGCATCGCGAGAAGAGCAGCTGGCCTGGAGAGTGACGGTGACGGCGAGGAGCCACCGCCATTGCAACCACGACCACTCTGACTAGAGTGTACGATTAAGAAGAAGAATTTGGCAAACAACAGATTAAAATCCGACAGATGTCAACTCAGGGCATCTGTGATGTGAAGTGATTCAACTTGATAGTACATCAATTTAATGGTAAACAGCAACAGGTATACGCCAGTCAAATAACGGTTGGTGAAGGACTGACAATGGATCAGCTACCTGTAGTTTATCGTGACTAATTTGTCCCTATGATAATGAAATTTAGTGATTAGAAAATAATAATACTTCTGACATTCTAAACTGACAAAATTTTGCTCATGTGCTTTGCCGATCATTCACAAGCTTGACAGAAATTAATGCGGTTGTAGCGACTTGCTAAGAAAAAAAAAGGGGTTTGGAAAATTATTTCCGTTCTCTTATTCTCTCTATTACTCGGATTTGGGGAGTATACGTTACACAATTTTAAAATGCTATTTGGTAATGGCAGGACAATGACAGAAATACAGTTTAAAATGTTGATTCCTATGAGAGCACTTACAAAATTAACGTACTCGTGTCACCAAATTATTACTGGAGCTGGTTTGAGTTGGATCTAAATATTTGAATTTATGTGTAATTATTTTTGGACGAAATTTGCTTTCATTTTATTCAAGCTTTGTCGTTGGTCATTTTAATGTTTGGACGAAGAACAAAAAGGAGTATTTATAGAGTTTTTCATAAAAAAAAAGTCTACAAGTCCAAGTCTACAAGATTTGAATGATACTTCAGTGGCCACAACAACATTGGGACATTTATATAATGATGCTGCCGTTCGCAATCACTAAGCCAGAGGAGGAAGTAATTGAGTAACCGACAGTAAATTAATAATGCGAATTGAATAAGTTTTTATGTACTTTTTTTAATTATATACCAAACCTCTGGAAATACCAGAATATATACTCGATCCGTATAACATATTTGTACAACAATGATTTATCTGCATAGTGTACATTTACACACGAATAGGAAGCCTCCGGTTCCCAGACCAGCTAGAATAAACATAAAATAATTGTCATATTTAAAAACGAATCCGAGTGTCATGATTACTTGTATCTACAATAATAACTAGTTACGACAACGTATACTACAAAGTTTAGTGTGCCATAAGTAGTTTTATAAAATTAGCATAATAATTACTGTTTAACTATTTTATTTTGCAGCAAATCTTTAAGGAGTCCAAAGGGTTCGATATGATTAATCAGACTTGCTTTAAGAGAGTTGTTGTGCATCGGGACGTTGCACAAAAGCGGATGGCCGAGTGTCATGATTTGAATATTTGTTGTATGTGGTGTGCGGTGTTTTCAGTGTTGCGGAGTGGCAGCACTGCTATTTTCTTAATTTATATACTCTGGAGAACGGTGATCGAACAGAATGAACGCTACCCCGGATGATGGCGTGATGTTGTAATTCCGGGGAGGGGATATATCGCGGGCGGACGAGCGCGAGCGGCGCTTCAAAAAAGTGGTCGCGGCGTAACTCGGTAGTAAAAAGGCGGTCTTAGCGTCAGACCGCTCAGTGCAGTGAAATAAGTGCAGAGTTATAAGTAATAATAAAGCGTCATAAAGTTCAGACAAGGAGTTGTTATCATACATGCTCATCACACAAATGTTTGCCCTGGGTGGGGATCGAACCCACAACCTTTCAGTTCAGCAGGTAGACGTAGACACACTACTAACTGAGCCACAAGGCCAGTCAAAGTAATGTGTCTCTAAATGTACAGGGTTGCCTAGGCGAAACCTGCTAAAAACAAAACCTGCGTTTTGTACAGTTTGCAAAAATGTGTCCATTTTCTGTGTTCACCACCTTATTGGGTAACAAGTAGTACTTTCGAAAGTGCATATCAAAAAGTGCCTAGATCAATATGGTTTCATAAGTCTCATCTCGTTTCTTGATGACGTTATTGATATTGTTTTATTAGACAGAATTATGTAAGCTCCAGGGTTAGGCGAAGCAACCATATTGATTTTGGTACATCTCGAAAGACACTTTCGAATGTACTACTTCTTACTCGATGGTGCTGGATGCCCCAAAAAATGGTCACATTTTTGCTAACTGTACAAAACGCTCCAGGTTTAGCCAAGGCAACCCTGTACATTTAGAAACAGCTTACTAATGTGCGTCATCCTAGATACCTCACATTTTGTTACCCGACGAGGTCGGTAAACATACGGGTACTTCGGCGTTTCGCACCGCATACGGCCCACTCTTAGTCTAATACTGCTGTTTCGTATTATTAACGTTGCCTTGATGTTTCGCAAAACCTTGTCTACCAGGTTTTGCTAATTTTAAGTAAGATAGTTAACATAACAAAATATAAAAATATTAATATACCTATACTCAAAATCTTTGTAGCGAAACTTGCAGTAGGCACTTTGGCGTTGACCTCGAAGAGAACAATAACATGTAAGGATATTAAAGAATAATTAGTAGATAAATATGTATTTTATTATAATTTAACGTATTATTACGCTTTTCCTTTGGTCTGCCGGTTTTAAAACAGTACGTTTGTAAGACATGTTTTTAAAATAGTTTTAGTAAAATGTTGAGTTGTACTTAGTTGCGTGTAAAATGGGGCTGGCATAATCGCATAGCGATTTAAGCCTCAAAATTAATACAGATTACTATTAGTATTACCATAAACTCGAACGAAGCGCTTCATTTTCACTCTTATTGTGTGTACTGCGCGATATAAACTTTCTGAATGGGTCTATCCAAATAGATATATAATGATGATGATATGGTGAAAATAATCTCAAACATTTCTTAATATTTATTATATACATTTTTATATATTAACCTATACTATCCCACTCTTGACCAAAGGTCCCCCCCCCCCTCCTCCTTCCACAAATCGTGGTCCATCGCTGCCTCTTGCCAATGTTCCCGTCATGCGTCCAAGATCAACACGTCAGCGTTTTCTAGGCTTTCCAGCGAAAGTTTCACATAATTAAATAATTTTGCCGTTTAGATTTCGGGAAAAATGTCATTAGCCCCCCCCCCCCCCCCCCCCCCCCTCCATTTTCCTTCATAAACCGAAAAATATACCTACATCGTAAAAATAGTTAAAAACCTGATTAGCTTATGCTATTGAAGCTCTTTCATATGATACCCGGACATGATACGGTTAATTCACTTTAAAATTTGGACCTTCATTCCTTGCATAATGACACAATTTTTTTGTGATTAAGTAAATTAAAAATGTCCAGTTTTCGGCAAGGGGAACGCTTAATAATTATGTGCTTTTTTGTGCCTTGATTCGATTTACTAACCTTAATAAATTCTTCTGTAGTGTTTACCAGGCCAGTCAGTTAAAATAAATGCTTTTTAAACACAGATATAGTCGTAATACTGAATGTTTGGGTAGATAACGGAGTGATTTTGGGACTTTGGAAGATATAAATAGTTGTCTGTACGATGAACTTCCGTGCCGGAAAACAGGAGTGTTGGTACCGATGAGTTTGAGATTTCGGTGAAGAAAAACATTGTGCGAAAACCACATCAAATTATACAGTAGCTTTGTGCATACTTGACTGGCTTTGTGGCTCAGTTGGTAGTATGTCTGCCTGCTGGGCTGTAGGTTGTGGGTTCGATCCCCACCCAAGGCAAAACATTTGTTGATGAGCATGGATGTTTGTTCTGTGTCTGGGTGTTTCAATGTATCATATGTATATATTTACAAAAAAAAAGTATATATGTATTCTATCAGCCATCTAGTACCATAGTACAAGCTTTGCTTAGTTTGGGCTAGATGGTGTTGTGTGAAATGTCCACAAATATTTATTTATTATACTTTCTCACAAAAACTTACACTCGACAGCATAACAAGCTTAACACGAGCTTAGGTTACAGAACGAAATTTGCTCTTTTACAGATTTATTAATTTTATTGAAATAGGTACAGTTACATATATATATATTATCAACCCTGTTTGTACAAACTGTCCCACTGCTGGGAACGGGCCATCTTCTCATTGTGAGAACGGTTAGGCTATAGTCTAATATATTATATAGTCTATATATATTATTAATACATGATTAATATACATTAAGCTCAACCGGCAAAACATTAGGAACCTAAAATCCAATTACAACAGTACACAGCTTATATAAAGATAAATTTGACACCAAGTGTTAAGTGAATATTTGTAGCAATAGGTATGAGCAATAAAATATAAAGGAGCAATTTCAATAACTAGCACTTAAATTTGAAATCAATAAATATACATTTGATAGCTATTACTTTGATGTTCTTTTTTCAAACACTAAATTAAAATTTGTATTAATTCTTTACAATGCAAGCCTTCAAATACCTGCCATACCTCGGAATTACGTCCTTTATATGACCGAACACCCTGTATTTATTTGATTTATCCCTAATTCATTTATAATGATCAAAATAATGATGAGTATCTAAATAATATACTTATTTGCTACTAGAATAAATCACCGTGATCCGTCACGAAATCACTCACATCCGCTAAGATAAAAAAAAAAAAAAACAAAAAAAAAAACAGGAAGCGAGACGTTGTAATCACTCCACGGCCTTATATAGACTAACTTAACTATTTCTATAATTAATATGTGATACAGAAAATACAATAAAAGTAACTAAATACAGCTGTAATTTTTGCATAATTTAAAGCTAAATGTCAGGCAATGTCAAATTGAAATAGAAAAATCCTATATGAAATCAAAGTATATTGGACCATTGATCAAGCAATCAAATTAATAAAATCCTAACCCCGGTACATATGAAGGGCACAGGGGAAAAATTAAAATAATAAATACATATTTGTGGACATTTCACACAACACCATCTAGCCCAAACTAAGCAAAGCTTGTACTATGGAACTAGATGGCTGATAGAATACATATATACTTCTTTTTGGTAAATATATACATATGATACATAGAAACACCCAGATACAGAACAAACATCCATGCTCATCACACAAATGTTTGCCCAGGGTGGGGATCGAACCCACGACCTTTCAGTTCAGACACACTACCAACTGAGCCACAAGGCCAGTCACATGCAATGTCACATTTTTGTGTTTTTTTAACTGGTAATACTGTTCTATAGTTCAAATTTTGTACTATAGAATAGTATAAAAAATAATAAAAAAATGTGACATTGCATGTTTTTCCCCTGTGCCCTTCATTTGTATCTCTAAAACTTGTCGACATTGTGAGCCGCTTCTGCATGTAAAAAATATATACTACGAATTGATAAGTAACGTTCTCTTTTTTTAAAGTCGGTTAATCATCATCATCATCTCAGCTATAAGAAGTCCACTGTTGGACATAGGCCTCCCCCATGGGTTTCCAAAAAGACCGATTGGAAGCGGCTTGCATCCAGCGTCTTCCCGCCACTTGTATGATGTCATCTGTCCATTGATTAATTATTTTGTTATAAATTATTATAATTTTTTCTCAGATTGGCCCGCAAAGCGAGCCTGTCATCGGAAGCGTGGGCCAAATGGCTGCTCGGCCAAATACCATATTATTGTATTGTCATCAGAACTACATACAGCTGCCAATTTTCATGACGCTACGATCCTTGGAAGATGGTTGAATTAGTTACCTTAGATTTCATTACATACAGATTGACCTAATAAAAGCGTGTTAAAAACGCGTAAAAAAATATACTGGCGAAAATTGCCACGACAACTATTTAAAATTGAATTTTCTCTTGACAGTTTTCTTTCAGATGTTTTTCTTCCCAAGCATACTTTAAAATTCATTTGTAGGCTTTGACGCTTATGGAGGCGATGAGCTAACTGCAAGCCAAGATTTTTGTACATTTTTATTTATTTATTTATAGGAAAATTAACAGCTTTCTAACATATAATAAAAAAATATTGTAACAACAGAAAGCTAATTATAGATTTGCACGGATAGCTTAGGATACAATCATGAAAATATAGCTAGCTCGGCTTACACAGTGACATACTCGTATATATAAAGTTTAAATTTCAAGCTGCATACTAAAAGGTTTACGATCTATGAAAACAGATAAGGCCACGATTCGTGGCCTTATCTGTTTTCGTGGCCTTATACGTTTTTATGAAAAGGCGCTGCAAAAAAAAACAGCTCGCCTGATGGTAAGCTACGGTTGTAGCCTATGGAAAACTGCAACATCAGTGATATTACTGTTGCTTTGCTAGCCCGGATACGTGCTTGTAGACACCCTTTTTATAACGCTTTTTGTTGAAGCTCGGCGGGAAAGCCTTCCGAGGAAGGACATTCTACATTTTGCTTGTTCGCGGCAGGAAGGAGCGTGAGAACCTGACTGATCTTGTGAATTCCAAAGAAACATCTTACCAATCCAACCAAATTACCTTGATCTCAGTCTGTGGTGCTTATTAAATGTAAACTGTCGGCCAGTGCTCGATTACATCTTTCAAATTTAATTTGGTTTGAGATGGTCTGCCTACCCGTACGTAAGAGACGATGGGCTGACCTTTACTACATCTTCTACATACATACATTTATATTCACGCCTGGTTTATTCAGACACGGTACGTTGTGATGAATTTTTCAATAAAAACTACGGGTCACGTCTGTTTTAAGCCGAAAAATCCAACTATAGTTGTAGGAGTACGTCATCGAACGAGAGTGACGTTTGCGCTGCTCCTTTGAAAAGACCCCGAATGCGGTTGAAACTGTAGTCGTATTTTTCGGCTTAAAACAGAAGTGAATTATCCGTAGTTTTTATTTAAAATGTGTGAAAGCCACGTTATATTCTATAGTAAGATTTTTTTCAGTCTTTCTTAACTATTAATAGGCGAGTCGAAGCTGAGCTTCGATTTGCTTTTATTTTAATTTCATTGTAGCGAAAAATTTGGATTAATTACTATCGCGGCAAAAATGGGAACTAACGTTTCAATTTAACAAAATAATGAAATAAGGACAACAGCGCCCTTGTTCTCAAACAAAATAAGGACACCAGCGCCGTCAATGCCGATTAGCTGTTTAACTGAACATACTCTATTGATAAAAACTGATCCAAACATGGTTCAGTCACAACAAAAATAATAATAACATCAGGTGAAATTTAGCAAAGAAAGCAGTTTATTCCTTTGGAAAAGTTCGCATTATATGATAAATTCGTGGTAAACGAACATTTCAAATATTACATGCCTTACATTTGCCATGGGATTTGTTTGTTGTCGGAATGTTATGGCATTCTATTTTTGTAGCCGTTTTTCGGGCAAGTGTAATAAACATATGTTTAATCATATAAATCTTTACTTTCTTGCTATGCGATATATATAACACGAACAGGCCAGCTACCCACAGACAGCACCCGATCACGAGCGTGACTCATGTGCCAGTTTCACCCTTTTTTGTTTTCCAGGGGAAACCGTTTATGGGTACCACCACGCCCCGGGGAGCCTACGTGGTTATATGGTATGCTAGGTGACCGGTATGCCGATTGCCGAGTTGCCCACTAAAACCCCTGGCGTGTTTCGTCTCGGGCTAATGGATGCATCATGAAACTCGGAGTGCCAGTTTCACCCCCCCCTCAATCACGTGGTGGGAAGGGGCGACCCGCCACAACACTCGCAAGAAAGCGCCTTCGATGGTGAGCATGAATGCTCAGGGTGTAGGCACAATTGTTATTTTCTAAGCCCTGATTTGTCCGTATTTCTATGAAAGTGATCACTAGTAGTCTATTTTTAGACAGGGTTGCCCAGATGAAGTGGATGGAATATTCCTCAATGATTGGTATGTTTGGTGTCTTCTTTCAATAGGGCTCAAGTCGCATAAAATCGCTATGTATCGCTATATTGCTATTCTGTTATGTTTTTTTGGTTTCTTTTATCTCCAGCATAGGAAACGATTACTGTATTAGTTTAAGTATATACGCCTAAGAATGTGACATGTAACAATGGTTATGAATAAATTATGATTATGATTGAAGCTTGGCATCATTAATAAGGTTAGGCGATACTTCTCACCGGGACAACTGCTTCATCTGTATCAAGCACAGGTCCGATCGTGTATGGAGTACTGCTGCCACCTTTTTGATGGATCAGCCAAGTATCAGCTGGAAGCTTTAGAATCAGTGGACCGGCGAGCTGAGAGGTTAATCGGTGACGATAAACTAGCTGCCAAGAAGCTACTTAGTCTCGAGCACCGCCGTAAATTAGCATGTATATCTATTTTCTACAGGATTCATTTCGGGGAAAGTGCGCAAGAGCTTCACGACCTAATTCCACCCTCCCCATTTCACTACAGGACTAGCAGAAAATCGGCGAATTACCACCCGTTTCTCGTTGAAATGCCAAAAATTCGTACTCAGCGATATCGATCCATATTCCTGTTGCGTACTGCACAAGAATAGAATTCGTTGCCGCCATCTCTGTTTCCTGAGACCTACAATCTTGGAATTTTCAAGGCTAGAGTGAATAGATATCTTCTAGATCGACGAGCTCCATCCTCGGCCACACCGAGTTGGTGGTCAATCGTAGATCTATAGTGTATTAAAAAAAAGATTATAGTAATAAATACAACAATATTTGTTACACTTATGTAAGTAACTATGGCACACTTTTTATTAATAAAAAATAGGCAACTATAGTAATTGTTCTAATCTATAGGAAGATTGTCTGTATCAGGATCTAACGGCGTTTCTTGTTTATTTTGCTTTCCGTTTTTGTCACATCTCCATAAGAAATCATCAAGGAAGTATTCTCTGAAATAAAATAAAAAACAACTTGATTTCTTATTCACAAATAAAAGAACATAGAAATTATTATCGCCCTGAGAAAGTTTCTCAAATTTTGGAGACACATTTGCTAATGCAAAATAAAATTTTATCAATATCATGTATATTATAAATATAATTATAGTTTATAAAACACTAAAATCCTCGAAAAAACCTCTGACCAGATTTTGATGAATCATAGCTAAGAATACTTTCGATGAAATCCTCTTTCAAAGAAAAAAAAACTAGATCGAATTCGGTTCATCTGACACCACTCTTTTTGGGTCGGAGGTTAATAACAGTCAAAACTGTCAAAAATTGAGTGTGACTTGCATACCCAGGGTTTCATACTGCCACAAAGCACTGACACCAGGGCTTGACAGAAATTAAAAAATATAATTATATTATTGGCAATGGCTTCACGGGCGATTGCTTAGGTGAATGGTTAGGCGCTTAAAATAAATTCATTTAAAAACAAACTGTTAGTAACCGTAACTGTACTTTAATTGAATCGCGATCATATTTTTAGACTTCATCAGCCAAACTGAACGATTTCGATTCACATTTTTGATGCGTACTGCACAGGAGTGAAACTCCCGGCTACCTTAATGCTTAATAAGTTTTTCGCGATTATAACTCATTGAAATGAAACATAAATAAAATATAAAATATAAAAAAATAAAATATAAATAATATTATATGCAAATATATAAAAAATATGATAAATATATAATATATGCAAATATGTAAATAATAATAATATATGTATGGTTGTCTGGAAGAGATCGCTTTTAGCGATAAGGCCGCCTGTTGTTGCACTAGTCTATTTAAGTACTTTGTTATTACTTTTAAGGTGTGTACAATAAAGAGTTTATCTATCTAATAGATATTTTTTTAAGCTCAGAATGAAACTAAAGTATTTATACAAACAGATAAAAGCCCTGCATATTAAAAATTAGAGACAATTAATAGCCAAGAAAAAAAGGTGTTCCATCCAAAGTCCTGCCGTCGCTTACCGTCATGCGATTTGCTGATCTGTTTCATATATAAAAAAAAAACTATAAATTTACCTATTTCTAACGAAAGTGGCGACAGTTTCAGCAGCACTCTCAGACAGCTTCCCTCGAGTACCACCGAATTCCTCAGGCAGGTCGTCTCGGCTAATGAAGTCGAACAACGTCGTCGACTCTGGCGGATGAATGTGGATCTGAAAAGCATTTATACATAATTCATATATTTTTCAAATTAGACAATTCTGTTATAACTGTAATGTCAGTGATGTTGCAGTTGTCTATAGGCGACGGTTATCGCTTACCATCAGGCGAGCCGTCTGCCTTTTTGCTTCAACAATTTTATAAAAAAAAAAAAAAAAAAAAAAAAAAATGGGCAGAACTAAAACTGTTGGTTATTTAAAAAAGAGCGTAGCTATCAATTCGCCTGTATCTTAAATCCTTAAATATATACTTTTTAGCCCTGCCACCCCATTTAAAAGAACTTTTTACCAACTGAACTGCATTCCTCACATTTTCTACCCCTTAGGTCGAAACACACCCAATAATAAATAATGTAAACTAAACCTAACATAAATATATATATATATATAAACAATAATATAAAGATCATCAGTTAAATATCTATACTAGTACTATCTACATTCAGATCTACATTATGCAAAGTCGATATCATTGCTTAATGTCAACATGTAATTAATTCTATTAATGTCAATGTAATTAAATTAATGTGTTAAATTATATAAATCAATAAATAATAAATCTTAGAGGTATGGTCATTAACAATTTCAACCATATAAAAAGTATAATCGAAGTCTGATAATATTTAGGAGTAGGAGAAAACAGTTAGTATAGCAATAGCAGTGTCGCGTTGACTATATCTCATACTCATACATTTATTGCGTCATATGTACATTACAAATGTCTATATACTCGTAAATATCATATTGAAAATACATATGGCCCTATAAGGGCATGGCAACATGAGGTTCGGAGCGCTCTATTTTGATCTTTGCAAATGTAATTTTGATCTCTCTCACTCCTTTAGTCGACTTGAGCCGACTTTACTCGAACGATCGTTACATAGCCGAGCGTGATGGCTCAGTTACGTTCAATAGCCACAAAATAACGAGCGCCTAGTGATGTTCACTTCAAAAAACCAGGGAAAATTATAGAGAGGGAACTATAGCGACTTGGTGACACACACACTATAATATGTACTTTCTACTAATATAATACTAAAGATAGTATAGAGTAGTAAAGATTAGTAAAGATAGAGATTCCGTACCATGTTCAACAAATCTTTACCCAAAAACGTCCTTATGAATGGAAATATTCTATTTATTGCAAACGGGGCGTTTATTAGATGGATCTGTTTCAGCCGAATCGGCACTGCCTCCTGAAAAAAATGATAAACAAAAGATAAAATAAAATGTTTTCTTAAAATATAACAATTTCTGTATTTATTTGTCTTTTATTTTACTTACATTGATATTTAAGATTTTTACGTAATATTAAATAAGTAAGCGTATTGTTGATTGCCGGCAACTTCAAACGGTGAAGGAAAACATCGTGAGGAAACCTATATGTCTGAGAGTTCTCAATGATTTTGAAGATGTGTGAAGTCTGCCGACCCGCACTTGGCCAGCGTGGCAGACTATGGCCTAACCCTTCTCACAATGAGAAGATGGCCCGCGCCCAGCAGTGGAACAGTTTGTATAAACAGGGCTGTTAAAAACAAATATATTAAATAAGTAGGAACTCTGACACTTCGGTATTTTGCGGTGCAACAGAACAATAAGAGCTACACTATAGAACGATTGTCTGGAGTATATACTTAACAGCTGTGCAAAAAAACTTGCGCTTTATTACATCGAAGCAAGAGTTGCTAAATATTTAATTTAATATATGAAAAATTTATTCCAGAGTGAGTTACTTAGTACTATTCAGTGGTTTTAACTCCGGACCCAAAATGAGTGATGTTATAAGTATGATGTGTAACTGTGTATCTGCGTGTCTGTCTGTCGCATTGTATCTCTTAGACAGATTTTGATCTAGCTTTTTGTTCAAAAGAGGATTTCAGCGAGTGTTCTTAGTTCATCATCATCATCTCAGCCATAAGAAGTCCACTGTTGGACATAGGCCTCCCCCATGGATTTCCAAGAAGACCGATTGGAAGCGGCTTGCATCCAGCGTCTTGTATGAGGTCGTCTGTCCATCTCGTGGCTGGTCTTCCTACGCTGCGCTTGCCGGTACGTGGTCTCCACTCGAGAACCTTTCGGCCCCATCGGCCATCAGTTCTACGTGCTATGTGCCCTGCCCACTGCCACTTCAACTTGCTAATCCGCTGTGCTATATCGGTGACTTTTGTACGTCTACGTATCTCTTCATTTCTGATTCGATCTCGTAGAGAGACTCCGAGCATAGCCCTCTCCATAGCTCGTTGCGTGACCTTGAGCTTCCTTATAAGGCCCATAGTTAGGGACCACGTTTCAGTGCCGTATGTCATCACTGGTAACACACACTGGTTGTAAACTTTCGACTTGAGGGACTGGGGAATATTGGACGAGAAGACGCTTTTAAGTTTCCCGAACTTCTTAGTTATGTTTCATCAAAATTGGTTCAGTCGTTTTTTTATTGTTGATGGTTTTTAAGTTTTCTAATCTTATACTTGTGTAATAGGCTCGGCTACTAAGCATCTAAAACAAGTAGCACCTTTTTTACGATGAACTAGGCCTGCGTTTCACCACAAACTCCCCAACGATAATGAGCATATTATGTCGGACCTATGTCGGCAAAGTTGCCGACATAGGTCGACTCGTTGGCGGATTTGGTAAGTATTGCGCTTTATGAACACTAACGTCCTTATGCTATTTTTATTAAAACAAGTTGGCAAATATTAATTAAAGTCAAATAGAAACAATAACCGGTTTCCAGTAAAAGGTTAAAGTTATATGTTATATGTTTATCTCGTAATCAACATCTACATCAACCTATGAATAATTAACCGAGTGAGCGGAGCGAGCTAGCTCTCTGCATCTACTGGCAAACTGTTGGTACTAACGTAAAGGTTGTATTTATAGCCGATTTTAAAAAAGATGAGGAAATGAGTGATAAAGTTTCTTCTAGGCAAGCGCGCTCCATCGTAGCCCGTAACTGTCGCGTCAAGCGCAAGCCTATTATCAATATATCAATTCGTTGTTTATTGTATTTGTCTTTGTATTTTTATAAGTGTGTTACCTCATAACTCAGAAATTTACAAACCGATTTGGAAAATTATTTTTAAATTGAAATTATATACTTTCAGATTGGTTTCATAAGTTTTTCATCAAAATCGGTTCAGTAATTCGATTTTAATGCAAAAAAACTGGAAAAATATGTCATCCACAGTTTTTAAATCTGCAATTATGATTTAACTAAATTTGATTATTTTTTTATTAACTGTTCCACTCTTGGGACTTCAATTTTACATAATTTAGTGATACTACAGTTTCATAGATTTTTAATAACAAGTTTAGGTTTAGAAAACTCACAAGCTCCGACAAACAAAAACGGCTGAAACGATTTTAATGAAACAACTAAGAACACTCATAGAAATCGTCTTTCAAACAAAAAAAACTAGATCAAAATCGGTTAATCCGTTAATTGAGAGCTACGATTCTACAGACAGACAAACAGATACATAGATACACAGATATACATGTAAAATTTATAACACCCCTCTTTTTGGTCGGGGGTTAAAAATACGAAATGAAGTGCTATAAACTGTTTTATTATGGTAAAGTTTTTTTTTTGTATACTTACAGGGTAAATAAAAACTACTACACAAAAATAAATCAGATTGCCCTAAACTGGTAAAGGTCTAAAGTTAATCCAAATGATCCAACTGATCAAATGATGACTGGCCTTGTGGCTCAGTTGGTAGTGTGTCTACGTCTACCTGCTGAACTGAAAGGTCGTGAGTTCGATCCCCACCCAGGGCCAACATTTGTGTGATGAGCATGGGTGTTTGTTCTGTGTCTGGGTGTTTCTATGTATCATATGTATATATATAAAAAAAAAGTATATATGTATTCTATCAGCCATCTAGTCCCATAGTACAAGCTTTGCTTAGTTTGGGCTAGATGGTGTTGTGTGAAATGTCCACAAATATTTATTTTATTTTTATTTTAACTCCCTCACAGCACACCCGCATTTATTTTTTAGTGGATTGCAATTTGAAGTAAAATTTACCGCTATGCTGGCTAACAGATATTAAGTTTTGAGTAAATCTTAACTGCGTATATCCTAACTAAGATTATAAAAGCGGAAATAACTCTGTCAATTTGTTACGTTTTAACGACCAAACGGCTGAACACGTTGTAATGAAATTTGGTGCACAGATAGCTAACCAACCAGAAGACGGAGACTGACTACATTTTATTATCATCAACACCGTTCTCTGATGTTCTCCATATTTTTTCATCACTACGTGAGTGAGCAATAGCTAGTATAGTTATCTATAAGAGGAGGGAATGTGAGCGTGAATTTGTCTATACGATATATAAGAAGAAACTAATTTCTTTCAGTTTACCAATTTATCAACAATTTACCCGTTGAAATGAAACAAATGTTAACGGATTTATCGCGTATATTTTACATAATTTTATGACCTGAAACTTCGAACACTGCTACGTCTGTGGTCATAGGTGAGAATAGATTGCAGTTGTCTTTTTTGTTATGAAAACATTTATTACTACCGTCTATCATTTATTTTGCAAAACGATAATTTATAATTAGAGCGACGCAGAAGTCGCTCACAATTATAAAATTGTGTAAAATATACCCGACAAATCCGTTAAAATTTGTTTCATTTCAACGGGTAAATTGTTGATAAATTGGTAAACTCAAAGAAATTTATTTCTTCTTCCAGATCGTATAGACAAATTCACGCTCAAATTCCCTCCGCTTATAGATAATTATACTAGCTATTGCTCACCCGCCTAGTGATGAAAAACTATGGAGGACATCAGTGACCGAAGAACGAGAACGGAGAACCAAAGAAGTTGTATATCTACTTTCTAAGACCAAATAAAAGGCAAATAAAGTATTTTCTATTTCAATGAACAACAATCGCGAAAACCTGAGAAAACATTACCTGTTGAAATTTGAACACCTTCTTGGCTAAGAATATGTTGTATTTAAGCAGCATTTTAATAGAGAGATCCTTCAAATCATATACGATGAGATCTTCCTCCTGCAAGGTGTCGTTGGTAATCAGCCAGTTGTCAAGACTCATGATGAGCAGCTTTGCTTCAAGTAGCTGATCATACTGCTGCAACCCTGGATCGTCCAGCTGACAAAGCCATAAGTTTCGATTCCCAGATAACTCGTAAAGTGCCATTTTCCTGAGAGCATTAATTAGATTAAATTTAGTAGTAATAATTTTATTTTCGGTATATATAATCTGAGTGTTTTGAAATCACGAGTAAATAGGTTTTTAGGGTTCCGTACCTCAAAAGGAAAAAACGAAACCCTTATAGGATTACTTTGTTGTCTGTCAAGACGAAAGGGAATCAAAACCTATGGGGTACTTCCCGTTGACCTATAACTTTGAAATTTGGCAAAAAGCATTGTCATATAGTACATATAAAGAGAAAATTCCGAAAACTGTACATTTTTAATTTAATCACATAAAATCAGCCGAATATGTCGTAAAAAACGCAGATTTCAACACTCGCAGGGGAATCAAAACCTATGGGGTACTTCTCGTTGACCTATAACTTTGAAATTTGGCAAGAAGCATTGTCATATAGTACATATAAAGGAAAAATTCCGAAATTCCGAGTCTCAAAATGAACTCGTTGGCTTTATCGGACCATCTCTAAGGCAACCCTCAAAAATCGGTCGTGACCCAGAACAAACGAAGGTATCGTCATTAAAACAAGTGAAATCAATTTTCTATTCAAAAGAGTTCAACGCGCTTTTGTTCTGACCAAAGACATTTTGTAGAGAAAAATATGTCTATGGTTCCAACTACCATTGATATTACAGTGCGGTGAAACTCAGTCAGCGAGCAATATTACAAAGATAGTAAAGCGAAAAATCATGTAAATTTGTATTGATACGGTGAAAAGTAATCATGATGACTAAAAGAAAATGACCCTAAACTGTACAAGTACCATGCAATGTTTAATTTGCTGTTTGCTCATAAAAACATCGCAATTGAATGCATCCAATGAAACATGTATAAGGGGTCATCTATAAATTACGTCACACATTAAAGGGAAGGCAGAAGCCAACAAAGTGTGACATGGTGTGGCAAGGCGGAGGAATTAGTCTTACGCTAGTCGTTACACATCGTATAAAAACTTGAAATATTTGACTTGGGTGTATTTTTCTTCGTTCTACTCTTTCGTGATTTTCAATGTATTAAACAAAAAAATATTTGGCATTCTTGCATATTGCATATAATAGCGTATAGCGCAAATCAAAATTGTAAAAAAAACGTGACGTCACACCAAGTGAGGGAGGGATGACCCTCCCTATTTGTATAAACAAATGTGACCATCTGTGAACAGGGTTCCAACCATGAAAATCATGTGACGTAATTTATCGATAGCACCTAATGATTAACCATAACTAAACAAATAAAATAAAATCTCGTAACACAATTTTGCAAGCAGTCACACACATGTGTAATGCGAACTTACGTAATTGCAAAAGTTTTCTGAAATGGAGCTGACAGTGGGTCCCTGTCAGTCAGTAGTTCCGGCGATGATGTCCTGATGCTGAAGAACAGGTCTGCAGCAGTTTTCGCTTTTTCTAAGTCGTAGTAACAGCTGTGCAGGAAGCGCAGGTATATTCTGTCCTCTGAAAAAATTGGAGAAACGATAGAGTGCGCTTGTCTACAAGAAACTGATTCACACCCAGATTATATCCATTGGGGAAGACCCACTATATAACTCTATAAAGAACTGTTTGTATTCTTAGATATTTTCTGTTATTAGAAGATTATAAAATGTTCCAAATTATTTCGACGACAAATAGAAGAGAGAAGAGTTTTTAGTATCGTTACAAATTGTATTAATTTTATTTTATCATGTTTAGAAAACGTATTCAGCGATTTATTTAAACTTTGTTCTAAGAAAACAGTTTTATCTTGTTGCGTGGAAAAAACGCAATGGGAAAATTGTGGTCAGCATATAATAATATCTATACATAAAATCACGCTTGTTTTCCCATATGGGGTAGGCAGACCATCAAATACTAATAAGGCCATGTCAGGGGGTCAGCCCATTACCTACATAAATGCCAATTTCCCACAAGTCCCTTAACTTGACTTTTACAGATGCATGGGAAGAGCAGCTGATACATTCTATGTTTATCTTTTTCTCCCAGACAAGAACGGAAGTAAGAAAATGTTAAAAGTGACAAATGTTACAAATTAACATTCTATCACTAGTATAATTGTAATTTACAATTATGGTATAGCAAAATGTACCGACGTACCAGCCACAATGTGGTCAGACGACCTCATACAACTGGCAGGAAGACGCTGGACGCAAGCCGCGCGCAATTATACCTTTTGAAAATCCATGCGGAGTGGAGGCCTATTTCCATCATAGGACTTATTGTGGCTAGAAAATGGCAATGAACATGTAATTGTGTTTTTTCTAATCTCATTTTATATTCGTTTTTTTTTTAACTTACCGGTTGCAGTAATCCTAAATGCTCACCTTATACTTCTATACTCCAAGTGTATGTACCTAGCGTGTTAATAGTAAGATAAATAATTATAGTTTAAAAATCTGAAGCAACCGACAGTGTGTTTAATTTCAGGTGATATATACTTCTGATTCGATATTTTGTCAACTAGTTACTAGCGTACAAGCGCGTGGATGGAATGGGTTGAATAGATTTTGCGCGGATGAACATTCCATCGCTAAATCGTTTGTGTGACGTCACAGTGGATACCAAAAGAGTGGCACGCAAGGTTTTCATACAAATGAAGTCGCATGCTTCATATACTATGTCTGTGATGCTCACCTATATTATCAGGAACGTAAGGCTTCGATTCCAGCCACTCTCTCAGCTGTACCAGTTGATTCTGCACGTCTGCACTTACTGCACCATTTTGGTTTTCCATTTTGGTGTCTGCTGCAAAACAACATAATTATAGTTAAACTGAAAAACCGACTTCAAAATGCACAATTATGTTTAAAACCAAACTACTAAGTCAATTTTGATGAAAATTCTACGGGACCAATCTCAAAGTTTTTTTTTTTTTTTTTTTTTTTATCTGAAAGTATATGCTTTCACACAAAAAAAACCGACAAAAAACCGGCTGAATTGATTTTGATGAAACATAGCTAAGAACACTCTCAATGAAATCTTCTTTCAAACAAAAAAGCTAGTTCAAAATCGGTCCAACCATTTGAGAGCTACGATGCCACAGACGGACATGTACAGTGTACAGTGACAGACACATGTCAATCTTATAACACCCCTCTTTTTGAAAATCGTTGATGTTGGTTAAAAAATTATAGCGCCTGAACAAAACATTAATATATTTTTATTTAGTGCCGAACCAACGCAACTGAACCACCGAGATATCACAAATGCAGTCGAATTAGATATAATCTAAGTGTCTTCAAATCGCGAGTGCATAGGCTTCTCCTAGGCAAGCGCGCTCTATCGTAGACCGTAACTGTCGTTTACACCAGGTGACTTGACGGTCAAGCGCAAGCCTATTGTCGAATAAAAAAAAACAGATTATCGTCGAAGTGAACAAAAAAAATACATATTTGTCGATTTTGTATATAGTGAATATAACTTCAAAAACTACTTGATATTAATGAAATTATTTAACGACTGTTTTGAGAAGTCAAATGTCATCTAAGTATATCGCACTAGTTATATAAATAAATTAGAACAACGGATAGAATAGCGATAAAACGTATCGAAAGACGTAAATTATTATGTGAGAGAAATTAATTAATTAAATAATTCGACTTACCAATTGCAAGGAGATTCTGAGTTCTAATTACTTTAATCACAAGACTGATTTTCCATTAACGCTATTATATCGCCTAATACGAAACCTACACAAAAGTTATTTATGCGATTATGTAAATAAGCCTGTAAGACTGACGCGTCGTTTTCGTTCCACGGTTGTTTAGAGACTGCTAATCAGTCTTTGAAATTTGAATTATCTGACCCACCATTTTTTAACCAATCACATTAGAAAGAATACATATATCTACTAAGGCGTGTACTCACTAGATCTTAACATACGTTTACAAGTGTATTTTGAGATTAGATTATCTTGATATGAGTTAGAAGATAACGGTAGTTACGAATGAACTCATATACTCATACGTAGTAGTTTAAAACCGTTATTTTGACCTAGGCCGTCCTCTTCGTAATTATTTCCCATTATATTATAGTACTCTTTGGTAATTATAGCCAGAATTTTGCATTATACCTACCAATTTAAATATGTAGTTGTTTTTTTTTTGATGTTGGCATCATGCTTGCACATTTGCTATTTGTCGAATTTATATTGAAATAGTTGTTTACTATTTATTTATGAATCTAGCCTAATATCGCTGTTGCGTAGGATGTGCATTAGAACAAAACGTGCACCGAAAAACGTTACTCAAATTTGAGCAATGCTCAACATATTTTGTCACCTTCTTGTTGACACGTAATGACACTTGCGGAAAGATGACAGAGAAATTGAAACGTTGATTAAAGTAATGTTTTTCGGTAAGGCCTTTATTAATTGTACGCATCCGTATTATTCCGTACGCAGTACCTAGTGATACCGTGACCGTAGGTCGGATTAGATTGATCCGCCTAAATTTTCTAATAAAACAAATGAAAACACACGTGCGTAGCGTGCGACGGCCGTACGTAGCAATGGAACCTGTTCTATTTGCACTAGATTTTTCATGTCCAAATAAAAGAAAAAAGACGGTAGCGGACGCGAAAACGCAGAAACGAAACACACTCGGTAAATTCGTAATATAGTTATCTCATTGATATGCTTAACCTAGCTAGCAAACGAGGCGGCAAAGAACTGTAATTTTTTTTTCAGCCCTGTTTTGTACAAACTGTCCCACTGCTAGGAACGGGCCATCTTCTCACTGTGAGAAGGATTAGGCCATAGTCTGCCACGCTGGCCAAGTGCGGGTTGGCAGACTTCACACATCTTCAAGATCATTGAGAACTCTAAGACATGTAGGTTTCCTCACGATGTTTTCCTTCACCTTTTGAAGTTGGGGGCAATCAACAATACGCACATAACTTCGAAAAGACAGAGGTGCGTGCCGTGGGATTCGAACCTAGGACCTGCGGATCGCAAGTCAGACGGTCTCCCGACTAGGCTGCCGGAAACTGAAAGAACTACCTGCCCTGAGCCTTTTTTCTGCAACAACTTGCGATGCATTGTATCCCAGGCGCTCCCAGCGTTTACATTCACACCCTCTTCAATGTTGCATTCCAACAGGTCAATTCCAAAGTAGGTGTGCATACTTGCCATTTTCAACCGACTTCAAAAAAAGAGGAGGTTCTCAATTCGAGTTTTTTTTTTATTTTTTATGTTTGTTTCCTCAGAACTTCCGACTGAGTGAATCAATTTTGATGATTCTTTTTTTATTTGAAAGCTGGTGGCTTCCCGTGTAGTCCCGTTTCAATTTGGTCCAGTTCTGACAATGGCATCCATGAGAAGTCGGTTGATTCAGTTTTTTAAGCTATAATTATTTACCACACCTAGTGAGTTGCAGTCGCATTCCTGATCTGTCGGTCATAAAAAAACTCGTAAACTTGCGCTGGGTACACAACAAAAAACGGGTGAGCAATGCCGCCCAAACTAAAAAGTGCTTAGGAGACTAAGAATAATATTATCTAAAATTTTTGCAAGAATCTAAACAGGTTTCATTAAAACTGGAACCTTGCAAAAAAAAAAGAAACATAAAGTGAACACTGAGTCAGTGGATGTGTATGTATATGTTTTATTTATTCGTAGC
Source organism: Lycia hirtaria (assembly GCA_947563715.1). Classification (NCBI taxonomy): domain Eukaryota; kingdom Metazoa; phylum Arthropoda; class Insecta; order Lepidoptera; family Geometridae; genus Lycia; species Lycia hirtaria. The sequence continues at coordinate 38,763,802 of OX387377.1, read as the reverse complement.
ACGGGATACAGGTCCATTGGCTGCCGATTGATTTATGCTTTATTCAACATCACCCTCGTTTTTCATCAATATGCGGGTGAAACAGCAAGGTGTAAATAAGTATAGTTCCCGTCACTTAAAAAGAACGCTGGTTTGTTCGCGCTTACGAACAAATCAGCGTTCTTTTTACGTGACAGGAACTATATATAATTTAGATTTATTCGTTTAAAAAACTAAAAAAACTGTCATCAAAATCCGCCATTCGTTTACTTGGATGACATATTATATTTTCCAGTTATTTTGTTATATAAATCAAAATACTGAACCGATTTTGACAAAATTTCTATGGTACCACCTGAAGAGTATACCCAATAAAACAAAAAAATAATATTTTTCAAATCGGTGAAGGGGTCTTCGAGTAATCGGGGAACATACGAGTAGGTATTTAAAAAATAAATATTCCGAAGAATTGAGAACCTCCTCCTTTTTGGAAGTCAGTTAAAAATAAATATCTAAGTATACATATTTAAAATTAAAAGAAAATATTTAAAAGAAAAACAAAATACCTGACTGCAGAAAAGCGTTTTTGCCAAAGGTTTTTGCAGTCTAACTTACGATTTCGTTACGCTTGATACGCTATAAACATTTCAAAACTTTTCTAGGCAAAAAAAATATCTTGATACCTTTAAACAGATGTGATGGGCTTGCGTTTGACCTCCAACTGACCAGATTTCTAATACATCTATATGTCAGCTACGTCACGGTCTACGATGCTTGCGTAGAAATCTCTTGCAATTCGAAGACTTAGGTAAAGTCAGTCGACTTCCCAGACGTGAGTAGCGATAAAATTGTATCATCTTCTTACTTATTCAAATTTTGTACTTGTTCAAATTCAATCTTGGAATTTTCAAGGCGAATAGATTTCTTCTAGATCGACGAGTTCCATCATCGGCCACACCGTCACTTAACATCAGGCGAGTTGGTGGTCAATCGTAGATCTATCTTGAGTAAAAAAATTATTGTGCATTGTTGTAACGACGAATGAAAAGACAGAGCTTTATCATTATTAATATTTTGTCTTCTTTTTGGAAATAAAAAGAGTGGACAAAATTTTATGACAGGCCCCGCATAAAATTTAATTTCTTGGTAAAATATAGCACTAAAATTACGAAATAAGACACAAAATTACATTGTAATCACAATTTAATCGTTTATCAGATCAGAATTGACAACTATTTCCACATACTTATTTATAACTATACACTATAAAATAAAAATAAATACAACAATTAAAAAAGGAATGTAGTTTCTAGACATTTACAAAAATATATTTATCTATTCTAAAATTATTGTAAATGTACAAATATAAAAAATGCATTAAATAATAGGGAATATGCATGATTTATTTTGATTTAGTACTTAATGGAAAAGCTAACCACGAATACATCCATTCCACAAAAACAAAATTGAAATATCTTCAAAACTAAGAGAGTTAGAAGCATTTTAATTTTGATGTTAGACAGAGAGCACACGACCGCGGAAGATGACGTCATAGTTCATGTTCGTTGTACTAATTCAAATACAAACTGTTGTTTCGCGAGAGAGGGACACAGCATCACTCACCAACTTTAAATGTTCATATCTCGGAAGTTTATTGATCGATCGAAATTATTTTTTTAGTATATGTATTACATTTTAATATGTTATCAATTGAAACTATTGTTCATATGAAATAAATTTCATGCATATTCCCTATTTTCGTAAAATTTGGCCTACTACACAAATAAGACCTACTAAGTACCTACAATACAAACACATATGTGGATTTTCATTAAATTTGTTTCTTGTTGGCAAATAAGAAAGATCTCGTATTTGATAAATTTTGCCTTAAAGTCTCTAATTATAGTAAGAACAATCGTGGCAAAAAAAAACAACGTCTCAATTGAACAAAATAAGGACAGCAGCGCCCTCAATATTAGTTATCTATTCGAAAAGACTAAAATCATTTTTAATATTTACATTTACATATCTTTCATGTTAACCAGCATTTTGATAACTAATTCAGTCACTAAAGCACTAAGTGTTCTTAGTTCAACCATCGTCCGTATTGCTCGCGCATACCTAAATTTTTGAAGATATAAAATAATTGAATGTATTTATTCAGTCATTTTATATCTTCAAAAATGTGAGTAGGTACCTATGCGCAAGTAAGACGGACGATGGTCGAACTACGGACTCTTTAAATCAATATAATAAAAAAACCTTAATATTTTTAAAGAATGGTTTCACATGACAGTTGCCGAATATAATTCGGTAACTCATTGTGTGTGACGTCATAGAATTTGGCTTTAACCAAATGAAAAGCCGCGTAGGTACATGATCGGAATATTATATAGCCTACTTATATGTCATGGTAATTGTTCTTAAATAAAATAATAAATTCGTTTAATACTACATTGATACTTTGTATAACCACTACAAATTCTAATATATTAACTAGCCCTTTCAATATTATATCACAAATGAATTTGCGTTTATCATCACATTTAAATTCCTACATCTACTTGATTATGTGCGTAAAAATATAGTTATTGGAATTCATAAGCGCGCGTACTTTTACGTGTAGTTTTACGCGCGTATAGTGTTAGTGTGTGTTCCCGACGCAGCGAGCGGGTGCCACTCACACATGCACAAAAACGATTCGCACACAACTAAAGGCCGCGCGCAATCGTTGTTGGTGCCATTATCTAAACTAAGCTTTAGTTTTAGTAGTAGTCCGTTTGTTTGACCAGTTACCGGAATAATGCTACATTTTAGTGTCCGTAGTCCTTTTGAGATATCACCGCAATAATGCTAATGCTAACATAAGTATCATTTGTCCGGTTGTAGTTGTCAATAGTCCGGTGAGCAAAAAATACTGACCTAGGTACTAAGTAGAAGTACTACAGATTGACAGCTGTCAATGTGCATTAGTCCGCGGACAACCAGTATACTGCTACTAAAGGACTATTTTGTTGTACAACCTAAGTTATATTATATCTATTATTATATCTTGGACAAGTTAACAGGAACTTTGTCTGAAAGATCTTCATGAGAATAAAATCTTTACATAGTGGCATGACTTGACATACCGCGTTTTTAATCGCGAAAAAAATAGATGGCCAATTTAAAAAGTTTACAACAAAAATGTATGGGTTCTATTTTTTTGTGATTTTAGAATCTGTCAATAAAACTTGTTCAATAATTATGAGTACAATGAATGATCCCTTAAAGGATGTCTGACATTCAAGTTTAGATTCTACATAAACAATCAAAACTATCGGAACATCTACATTTGTTGCAATATTTTTGAACAAATTTCGTAGGGCGAATACCTAGGTATATAGATTGATCTAGTATGTATTCGAAGTCGAAGAATGCTACCTACATTATATTTTTAACATTCCCAAAGATACAGAAACTTGGTGTTTTATAGGCCTTTTACACCCTAAAAACAATTTAAAACCCTACATAATAATACCACTAAGCTACTAAGCTAAAATAAATTTTCCCTGTTTAACTATAAATAACTTAACACTTTTACTTATACCCCAATTTTGTAAAAAGTAAAATTTCCTAATAAAGGCAAGTTGATAAAAAGCATAAAATATAAGTCTAAATTGGTTCGGAGCTGAGTTTTTAACGACGGAATAAGATATATTTTTCCCAATTTTCAGTAAGTCCGACAATTTAAACAATTAAGAGGTAATACGTTGAATACGCATTTGTCGTCAATATATACAGGATGTACGGAAAACCGGGGAAATGTCTTGAACAAGACTTATAAATTTAAGCACTCAGTTTGTCTAACCTTAGGCCGGACACCCTGTATTTACAGATTTTTTTCATACAGAAGAATACTACTACTAATTTTAACCCGTAAACTTAATTAGATTCCATTGATTCTATTTTATAAATTTGTAACGTGGGTGCGGGGTGCGGGGTGAGCGGGTGGTTGGCTCCTCCACGTCACAAACCGCGTCTTTCAAAATGTGTGCTGCGCAGCCAATTTCAACCTCAGAGACCTCAAAATTTACGTGTGTATTATATTATAATGATTCCTGTTTTTTTTTTCATTTTCCATGTTCATAAGAAATTTGAATTTTGAATAATAGAAAATGAAAAAAAGAAATCAGAAAATAAATCATCAGAACCAGATAATGCTAAAAATTTATTTTCTTCTGTATGATGCGGACTCAAAAATCCTCTTAAATTATTTAAATGTCAAAATACTTTTTACATAATTTCGGCTACTGTAATAAAATAAAACCATCTTAATCTATGGCAAGAGTTCGAAAAGAACCAATTTCTGTAGTCGCGTCCGTATCGCCTTTATTGTTTTTGTCCTTTTTGTCGCATCTCCATAAGTTGTCATCCGAAAAGATCTCCCTGTAACGTATAAGAAATAAATTTAAATACACTCGTATATGTTCATTATTTTTTCAAGTGTTACTACACACCCATTAGGAAATTGAGCGTGCGTGCGCGAGTTATATATACTTATATATACAAACAAGTCTCGAACACAACCAAGAGCACTGCGTCATGAACATTTTTTTAAACCAGATTTGATTTGTAGTAATCATCATCATCATAAGAATATATCTCAGCCATAAGAAGTCCACTACTTTTCAGTTAACTGGATTGTTTTGAAATCGTTTGGTTTTTTTTTTGAGTGTCGATTAAAAATCCTAGTGCCCACCCCGTGTTATGTATTTTTTTTTATTAAGAACAAACGACAAAATTAATCTCTACAGACTCCGGGATCTGTGCCTTTTATAAACTAATACCTATATGTATTTTTTAATAACCTACTTTTTTTTTTATAACAGATATTTTTCGTTTTTTACTTAGATTTTAAACTATTGAATTAATGAGTTAATGAGTCATTGTGCCAAATAATGACTATATGAATAGTTGACTCACCTTTTCTTCATGATCGCTTCCATGGCCTCGGCATTATAATCATCCAGTTTACCCCGAGTGCCTCCGAAGTCTTCCGGCAACTCTTCCTTACTAATGTAGTCATATAAAGTCGTCGATTTTGGAGTGTGGAAATGAATCTGTAAATTTGATACACCAGATAGATATTTCAATGATACTAGCTTCACCCGCGTATTGATGAAAGGCAGTGATGATGATGATGACGATAATATATAATCTATGTACTTCGTCAGGTTCTAAAGAATATCTATGCCAAATTTGTGACAAACAGAATGAGAGATAGACAGACAATTACTTTCACTTTTATATAATATTAGTTAGGAAGTTACGAAAAACTGGCATTAGACATATAAGAACATCTCAGAGTTACGAACGCAGTGCATTAATTACCATACAACGTTTTGAACAGTCCAAAGTTATTTAAGGTAAGTTTTTGTGCGAATATAAAACACCCTTATTAACTACTTATTTCTTTTGATTTTCTTTTTTTTCCTGATCGGATTTTTCCCACAACTTATTTAATTTACTCAAATTTGAACGAAGACAGCGTAGGAAGACCAGCCACAAGTTGAACAAAAGATATCACACAAGTAGCAGGAAGACGCTGGATGCAATCCGCTTCCAACCGGTCTTTTTGGAAATCCATGGGGGAGGCCTATGTCCAGCAGTGGACTTCTTGTAGCTGAGATGATGACGATGATGATGATGTTTACGTGAACCTACGTCGTCGGTGTGACGTCGCGGCAAACTTGCATACACTCGGAACGATGCGTTCATGAAATCTCTATTATTTGTGATATTTCTTGTAAATATAGCCTGTGCGGCTTTAAATAACAAGTAAATTGACTTTTAAGTAAGCATTGACTATAAGTCAACGTATCATCAGGTTTGGTGTTGGTCAAGCACAAGCCTATCAATAGTCAAAGTGATCTCTGAGTGCTGCTTGCGGGAGCTGGACTGCTCGGCGTACACACGCATGCATGCTAGTTAAGTGTTTATGTTATATCCGTCTTCCTCTTGTTTGCTAGTTTAAAAAAATATGTAAACTTAGTTAAAAAATAAAATGAAAATTATTAAATTATTAGCATATGAAAAGGCACGTCCTATCCTGGAGTCTGTGGTGCTCAAATAAAAAAAAAATGAGCTAATTTTTTTTAAATAAAAAAAAAAAATTAAAAATAGTGATCTCTTACCATGTTAGTCATATCCTGTTTCAGAAACGGTTTCATCAATGAAAATATTTTGTCGATCACTGTTGGTGTATTTATTACGTGAATTTGCCTCAGTCGAATCGGCATTGCATCCTGAAAATGTAGAAAAATGTATTAAACATTACTTTTATACGGTATAGGTAAAAATTATTATTTTAAATCTAAGTAAAATATTATATTCAAATAGGATTTGAGACAGAACAAGTATATATTATTTAAAAAAACAAAAAATATTTTATCTGATTGCATAAGAGTCATTTTCATATGTAACTTTAATAATTAATTTACTCTTGATATGATGTTGAGTGAACGTTTTCACGAGAAAGTATGCACCAAGGCTCTTTAAAATATATTTAGATGGGCATTCATTAGAAAAAATATTGTAATAAGACTTAGTTGTTACAAAAAGCTTCTTAGGAGGATAAGAATATGAGGTACTTATTTTTAATTTATTGCGAGATTTGTGTTATTAGTATTCCAAAAAAAATTTGCCTATGGCTCTCTGGAAGTAAGACGATTACAACGACCTTACACATCAAAATCGGCAGAGCCGTAGGCTGTAGAAGGTAATATAGAAACATAGCATACAGAAATACACAAAAATGAAAAAAAAAATCTTATTGCGCAATCGGGTAAAAAGTGAAACTGAAATTGACAGTGACAGGTTGCATTTGTCTATAGGCAAGGGTTATCGAGTACCATCAGACGAGCCGTCTGCCTTTATGTTGCACTTTTTACAAAAAAATAGTTGTCACACCGTCCAAGAGAAGATTTTAACTAATGAATTTCGCCAAAACTTACCTGCTGATACTTCGACAACTTCCTAGCAATGGACACATTAAATTTTGTTACAAACTTCAGAGATATATCCTTCACATCCAAAATGGCAATATCCTCTTCTTCCATAAAGTCGTTATCCATAAGCCAAGAGTCCGTACTCAAGAAGAACACCTTGGCATCCATGAAGTAATCGTATTGTAGCAAGCCGGGGTCATTCAACTGCCATATCCACAAGTTCCGGTTGCCAGATATTTGGTACTGAGCCAGTTTTCTGAAAATAAATAAAACATTGTTTTTAGACCCGATACGTTGCGCTTCGTATGTTTGAAATTGTTTATAATAAACCTAGTGTTTTGTTTGGATCCTGTTGGTAACACTATTGTAGCCCCGTTTATTTACTTTACCAACTGTTCCAAAAAAAAAATATTATTAATATAAGATCAAATCAATTTCTTAAAGCGAAGTTCGATTATATGAGTTGTTTGTTCAAATGTTACCTGTTTGCCTGTAGCAAAGTCAAAATGTTATTATTCATGAAGCGTACCTAAAAACATGTGTAGGTTTTTTTCTAAATAATACTCATAATATATGGTTTCTTATGTTTTCACGATTAATTTTATAATCGGACGTCTCGATTACTGCACCTGTAACCACAGACGCTGCAAAGTGTTCGAAACGTCAGGTCGTAAAAAAATTTAAAATATACGCGATAATGAATTACGAATACTTTTAACGGATTATAAGTTGTTTCGTTTCAATGATTATCTGGGGGCACGGCAGTGGCCCCGGCTAAGTCGAGCGGCAAGGCCACGCCACACCATCCTTTTCTCGAAGCCATTCAGAGCAATTTCGACCCCCCTGTAACTTTGTTGTGGATAAAGCTAGAAGCCTGCAATTTTAGAGGCAAAGAGAGTATCATAGTACTAAATACGTTTCCAAATTTCATTCAATTTGAGCCAGTGGCTTAAGAATTATTGCAAGTCAAATTTCCTTGATTTTGTCACTGACACACTCATCTATCCACTCATACACTCACCGATCATCAAAATTCTAAGGTACTTCTAGCAGACATATAAGCTTGAAATTTTGAACACAATTAGTGTTTAGCCTACAAAGTAAGGACAAATTAAGACAAACAACAATTTCAGTCCCATTCTCGAGATATGTTAACTGCATAAGTAACTTTGTAATTTTATACATTTATATAGGATTACAAAGTTAATTTTGCGGTTTATTCAAGTTTTCGTTGGTTTTACCGCAATTTTGCGGTTTAACCAACGAAAACTGAATGAACTTGTGTTGCATCAGGTGTTGTGTTGCACGCAACACCTGATGCAACAGAGGTGGTACAAACGTGCCAACGATCCAAGGTTGGCTGGCTGGGAGAAATGCACAATACATCCAAAAGCGGGACGTCAGTGTAGGTCTTATCGCCCCTACTTCAAATTAAAATTAGAATATCTATAATAAACCAATTAAGATATAACTGGTCTGCATAACCTTGATTCATCAACTATCATTAGACATAGGTATCTAAGTACCGTATGCGATTTGTTACTGTAATTAACTGTCATTACTAATTGATATTACAAACAACTCGTATTTGCGACAAGTCTTAGGTCTCTTATTTATGAAGCATAAAATTCGCTTGACGATGAGTAATAAGTGAGGCTGGGATGACTAAAAAAATTTATCAAAATGATAGTGACCGTATGAATCAACTTATCAACCGAGTTCAGTTGATAAGTTGATTCATATGAAGTCGAGACTTCCAGCCCTGGTAACTGTCGTAAATGATCATAATATTTGCGGCAATCTAAGATTACTCTTTATGTTCTAGCGTCAATATATTTATCAGTAATACTTCATTGGCACTCTTGCCCAGCACCCAACCCCAGTAATGAGAGACACATTGTCGACAATTGTCGCATTCATTTTAAGGAATAACCTTGCCAAATGAGGTTATTATATGTTACCATTTTTAAATTTAGTATCTAACTTATTTTATATTACGTTTTTCGAAATATACTTTCTCTTAGTTTTCTTGCATTGTAGGTATTCTACCCTAGCCATGTTTGCAATAAAGATATTGACTCGGATTATGGTTAGGTACATGTAGATTTCAAAATATCGCCACTTTAGCTGATTGGGAACGGATATCGTTTTTTTTTAATACGCTTTTATTAACTTCACCTGTATGCAAGTTTGTTTGTTAATTTGTAACCGACTCTTTCCTTTGGACTTGATTTTGACCCACTTCAAACGGTCAGATTTCATTCAAACTTTGTAGACTTATCGAGGACCGATGACAATATAATAATTTGAAGCGTATTTTTTTGTTTGTTTTTTTAAACTATTATTATTTAGAATGCATTCATTGCAGAAATGGTCCCATAATATCTGTCACTTTGTCTCAGCAGTTTTTTAGCCAGCTGCACTTGGATTAGTCGGAATATTTTGTTCAAGCGAACTTCTTAAAGTCAGTGTCATGGTTTTTTAATCTATAAAATTAACTTCATATCTGCTAAAAGTTCGTCGTTCATCTGAACACCCAGTATTATATTACAGGTTATTACCTACTATATTAATAACATTTTTGCTTCTTAGATAGATAGATAGATAACTCTTTATTAAAAGACCGCATTGTACAAACAAATTAAAAGAAGACAATATTACTATGGCTAATCTTTCAATAGGCAGCCTTATCGCTTCATAGCCATATCAATGCCATTGTATATAGCATTTTATTATCTTCACGCTAACACGAAACTATATTCCATTCCAACTCATGTATTCATAAAAATATTTATGTTTTCATACTAATAAAAATATAAATAAAACAGTCAGTTCAAATCAAACCTAGTTTTATACCATCATAGACCAGAAGTAACGTCATCAGATGAGTTGACGATCAAGCTTAAATAATGATAAAATCTGTAATAAATAAGAATTGCCATTCAAGATGGCAACTGGTGCTGCATGCTGGTTACGCTGCCGACTGGTAGTGGGTTTGAGCAATGGATTAATTATTTATCTATACCTTCATCAGTCTGGGTTAATCTGTTTGCCTTTTTTTATTCATAATTATTATTGGGACTTTCATTATTTAAACATGACAGTACCATTGTATAGTCTTAATCTATTGATCATTTGAGATAACTTACACAGTCAAACAGCTCTTTAGCTGACTCAGACTCAGAGTTAGGTTAGGATTCGCTGTTTGCATTTTTTGCGATGTACTTAGTTTAGTTCTTTAATGTAGGTTCTATATTCTTTAGTTGTAGTTAATAAAGGCAAGTACCCGTTTAAAATAAAATTAATTGTTTAGAGGTAATCTACCCTTCGTTTTTAGTATCTCGTATATTAAATGGTTAAGTGCTTATAATAACTACAACAAAACAATATACAAACTACACACACGTAATAATATCTACTAACTAAGCTACTACACAAAAAGCAAATCGACTACCCCAGACCGATAAAGGTCTAAAGACAGTTGTTCGCCAGTTGGCAGTGTACCCAGCATGCTACAAGCATTGCCACGTTTAATGGAAATTGTTATGCGTTGAGCCAGATACACAGCGGCATTTTGATCAGGAGCTCATACTAATACTTTTTATACCGGAAAATGTACTTCTGCAGTGCATTATGGTGTGGTACAATTTTAGGTATCAGTTACTATATTAAGACTCACATAATTTTCAAAGCCTTCTGCATGGGCGGCGAAAGAGGGTCCCTATTGGTCATGATCTCTGGTGCTGATGCCCTGATACTAAAGAAGAGATCAGCCGCCGTTTTTGCCTTCTCCATATCGTAGTAACAACTGTGTAGGAACCTCAAGCATAGTTTATCATCTGAAAATGTATTAACAGAAATAGTGAGTGTTGGAAGAAGAAAGAAGATAAAGAATTTTAAATCTATTCTTATTAATTTGTGGGTATGTATGTATGTATCTATATGACCGCCTACAGCCTAAACGGCTTCTAAATCTTCACTCTCTGAGTATCATAAGCTATATTTTTTGTATAATAATAATAATACATCTCTCGCAAAATAAATAATTATAGTTTAAAAACATTGTACCTGTACGTACAATTCATATTTTTTGAAGTCTGACAATGGCATCCATGAGAAGTCGGTTGCTTAAATTTTTTAAACTGTAATTATTTAATATATGTATTATATTCATAAAACTGTAAAATATATTTAATTTCAAAAGAGAACAGGTACTTTATGCAAGTCACACTTACCTACAAGTTACCCGACAAGTTGCATTAAGTTGAATTAAGATTTTTATGCCGGACGTTTTTTAATTAAGGATTTAACAATGAGATAGGCACTTACTTAATTTTAAAATAAAAAAAAAAAAAACATTGTAAATCAGGTTTTTTCTTTTTTTATAAATTTGTCTCACCTAAGTTTTTAGGAACGTGTGTTTGTTGGTCAAGCCACTGTTTCAGCTGCACCACTTGTTTTTGGACATCCTCTGGACTAGTCTGATCTACCATCTTGGACGGCCCGTCTGAAATAAAAAAAAAGTTTGATTATTATCAATTTTACGTATTTTATTAAAAAAAGTTTTTTTTTTAATAATTTAACTTTTGTCTGTTGTATTTGACGATTCTATTGATTGTTTTTCATGCACCTATGATGATAATTGATGTAAATTAAAATATTATTCAATAATTTTAATTATATAAACAACATAATACGAATGTAAATCTGTAGTAGTACTATATGGGCGCCACGACAATATTTTCTCTAAACATATTGTCGAGCAAAAAAATTGGTTGTCTGTAAAGTCGGTTTACGGACTATAGTTTAACGTGACAACGTCATAACGAAACATTGATGAAATGCAAACGTTACAATGAGCGTAACGGGACAATGAGTCATCCTTTTTCGTGCATGCAGCCGGCGTTCATCAATTTATTAGACGTTGTCACGTCAAAAGGGCCACAGTTATAGGTCACGTTTTCGCACGACAAAAAAAGTAGAGAAAATTTTATCGGGCCGCGCATCTTAGGCTATACTTCCTGGAATAAAATAATTTCATTTCACAAAAGATTTCCGAAGCAAGAGCAAAAATTGCAAAGTACCATGTGCTTGATTTGATCAATAAGTAATAATCAAGTGGTGACCGAGAAACATGTTATTACCGACACGGAGCGTACGAATTGATAATATCCTGTTTCAGTCTTGCTTATACTATGTACTCATAAATATAGTAGTGGCTCTTTGACGAGGCCAGTAGCCTGGACGTCTACTGGCCTACGCGACTCGCTAGTCTACTCTACTAAGCCACTCTACTCGACCGGTAATCGGGATCGGGCTTAACTCACGCACTAATTTAATAAAAAATCGAAAACGAATTAACCATACTATTGTATAATATTATATGTACATATGCATAGTATGTATGTTTTTATTTATGTAAGTATGTATGTTTCTATATTACCTCTACACCTTACCTCTACAGCCTAAGCGGCTTGACTGATTTTGATGTGCGAGGTGTCATTAAATTCGTCTTCACTCTCTGAGTATCTTAGGCTATATTTTTCATAATAATAATAATACAAGCTCGCAAAAATCGCTATTTTGTATCCTCCAATTACTGTTTTTTTCGTAACAAATTAATTTACTAGAATTATCCTAAAGAACGCACAATATGCACATATATAACCTTTTACAGCGATTTTAATATATTATCTCATAAAAAATCGTACACTCAACAGCGTATCGAAATCGTAAGTTAGACTGCAATAACGGCTTTTCTGCAGTCGGATATTTTGTTTTTCTTTTCATATATGTAGATAGTTTTATTTTATTGTTTACAAAATAATGTACATACGTAAATGGTATTAGACAATTAGTAAACTATTAGGTTCCTACAGTAGAGTACAGTACAATAGACACCAGGACACTTGCACTAGACGAAATCTGTATTGCGGTGTCTTGTCTAGTTTCTTTCATATTATCTATACCACGCTAAAGTTACATAAATAGTCTAAACATCTAAGATCTTTTTTATGCTGAATTAAGTTTGCGCTTGACCGCCAACTCACCTGGTGTTAAGCGACGTTGCGGTCTACGATGGAGTGCGCTTACCCAGAAGAAACCAATTTTACCGAAAATACCGAAAAACGTTACTCAAATTTGAGCAACGCTAACATAATGACATTATGACACTTGCGGAAAGAAGACAGAGAACTTAAGAGCTTGGTTAAATTTAAGTAACGTTTTTCGGTAAGGCCCATAATGATATTTACAAAAAACCCAAATAATTTGAAACGTTGATATAATTTAAGTAACGTTTTTCGGTAAGGTCGCTAGAAATAACTGCTTAGAAAATGTCATTCAAATGTTATCAAAACTGTCGTATTTTTGTCCTATTTATACACGTGACATTTTAATAATTTACATGAAAACCCACGAAACGACAATTTTTCCGCATTGAACTTTGATATCTCATTTTGCTCGTTCCAAACGCATTTAGATTGTAGGTAGATATGTAGAGTTGACGGAAAAATTATTCAGCACATTCGAGTAATTTCGCATTTCCTGTTTAAATACTCGTTTTCATGGCTAATAACTAAACATTAACCCAAGCTTAAATACCTTGATTATTTTGTTACCTTCAAAGGTTACACAGGCAGATATTACATACTTATGTCGTTTTGTTTGAATTTCAGTACCTAAGTAACTTTGAACAAAAACTGATTCGGTTTACGTTTATATAATGTGATTCTAGTATCTAAATAAAAATATACCAACAATCTTTTCGAAAGAGTATAAATAAATTTGTATTTAATAATACCCATAGCTTTGACACATAGAAAGGAAACGAGTCATTCCCGCCCCAAATCATTTCAAGTTTCATTAGCTTAATATAGCTATTTAAATAAAATCACATGTACATAAACATTATAAACAGTATTTTCGATACTACCTGAACAGCGAAGGTTGCAAATTAATAAAATGAATAAGTATTTCAATATACAATTTAAAGTCAAATCATTTATTTCCTGCTTCGTTAAAGTCTACGATGATAGATTTATTAATTTAAAAAAAGTTTGTCTTTAGACAGAATTATTCAATATGGTTGGACACGATTGCGTAACTGACCTTTTACGCGATTTATTAACAATGTGTAGGTATATAATATAAATACGAATATAAATACCTACGATCGTTTCTTATACCCGCTTTATACTTAAATATATACGCTATAAAGGAAAAAATCAACGGGTTGCACTCCGGGAGTGCCGGCAGAAGTGAAAACTTGAACATTAACGTAGCAGGCTGTAGTACAAACACACAAGCGCAAGAGCCCTGCGCCGTCTTACGAATTTTCGATCAGGTCACGTGTCCTGACGTGATTTTAAATTTTTTTACCCATCCCAAAAGTGCACAACTCCGCTAAAGAAGTTTTCACTTCAAAAATACTGATGTAGCAGCTATTATCTAGAAATCGATTCTGTGATTCAATTTTTATCGTGATGAATGTGTTGTCCAGGCATTTTTACATACATTTAATTGTGGGGGCAAACTGGTATGTGAGATGGGCCGTCTCCTTTATCAGCTAAGTACATTACGCGTGATAACAAGAGAAAAGTGTTATGCTTACCAAAAAAAATATTTTCATCCAAACCATTCAGTCAAAAATAAATACTTAACATTTTTTGTTTTCTATTCTATATTCAAATAAAGAAACTGGCTGCGCCCCGCGGTTTCACCCGCATAATGATGGAATGCGGTGTTGACGAAATATAATTCGATAACTTTATATCTACGAAAATGTAGGTAGCTCCGCGAGACGAAGAATTTACTGCCGAAGTATGGGATATTATGAGTTAACTCCTCACACGTAACAATATGTGTTTACATTCTACCGCCTTCCACTGACCAAACGAATTCAAGTCGACGCATATCTTGTGTGAAAACCTTGGGTTCTTTAGTACCTAAACGGAAACATCATCATTATTATCCAGCCACTAGAAATCCACTTTCTTGAAATATACCTCCCCATGGATTTCCGAAAAGATCGATTGGAAGCAGCTTATATCCAACATCTTCATGCCTTGTATGAGGACTTCTATCCACCTTGTGGTTGGTCTTTCTACGCTGCGCTTGCCGGTGCGTGGTTACTACTCGAGACCTTATCCGCCCCATCGAACTTCAGTTTATGCAGATAATAAACGGCAACACCAACGACAAATAAAAATAGGAAATGTAACTATAAACTTAATTATGACGCACGTACTCGTATATACTCGTAACTGTACCTAACTGTAACTCATTATGCATGATATGTACCTATATAACTAAATTTGCTGCCTTTATTTATTGTTGGCAGAATTATTTCGGAAGATTATGATGGCCAGTTGAGATCTACGATGGAATTTTTCGGAAGATTATGATAGCCAGTTGCAGTCTACAAGGGAGTTATTTCGGAAGATTATGATGGCCAGTTTGCAGTCTACGATGGAATTATTTCGGAAGATTATGATGGCCAGTTGCAGTCTACAATGGAATTATTTCGGAAGATTATGATGGCCAGTTACAGTCTACGATGGAATTATTTCGGAAGATTATGATGGCCAGTTTGCAGTCTACGATGGTATTATTTCGGAAGATTATGATGGCCAGTTTACAGTCTACGATGGAATTATTTCGGAAGATTATGATGGCCAGTTTGCAGTCTACGATGGAATTATTTCGGAAGATTATGATGGCTAGTTGCAGTCTACGATGGAATTATTTTGGAAGATTATGATGGCCAGTTGTGGTCAACGATGTAGCGAGTTTACCTAGAAGAAACCGATTCACTCGCGATTTAATGACACCCAGATTGTATCCATCGTGAAAGATCCACTCAAGAAGCGTATTCTACAATTTAGGAGTGCGATTAGCAATTATTTCATATTTTTCGTTGAATGAAACCGCAGAAAGACTGAAAATAGCAGAACACAAAAACTGCTTTCAAATTGAAAATTTTCTATTTTGAAGTTGGTTAAGACAGTTTTTAAGCTTGAAATCCAAAAATACTATCTACATCCCGCTGTTTTACAAACGATCAAGATTCCTACATTTCACAAAAACACCCTCTTCTTAATGTCATGCTTCTAGGACCAGCAGTTTAGGTATGTTATCGTCAGTCAGTTTTTTCGGGACAAAGTTGTATATAAACATAGATTGCAAAAGAGCTTGGACAAATATACATTTCATGGCTCCGAATAAAAACAAACACCAAAAAAAACTGAACAAAATAAAAACTTGTTGACTTTAAGACAGCACACGCAGCTGTTATTGACACTCTGCACGTTGCATAAAAGCAATTTATGCATGAATAAAATATACACTAATGTATATTTTTAATATTATGTACAGAAAAGTCACGTACACTCTGTTTAGAGTAGCGGAAAATACTTAATGCTACGGGGCTGAAATTTAACTTTACTGCACGTATTCGACGTCCGCTATGATATTTTATGCATGTTTTTGGTAATAAAAATAACGAAAAAAAAACCAGAATCTTTTATGGCCAACATGCGTAGGCCGCAGACGTAGTTTTAACAATATTGAGGTTGAGGATATGTAGAAATTCAAATTGAAATTATTTTATTGAGATAAAAACGGAAAAAGACCAATTACAATTATCTCACAAAGTGATCCCCACTCTGTAAAATTACTCTATTTATTTAAGGTATATATAAGGTATAAGCAAAGGGTATAAGGTATCCTAACATGCATGTTAGATTCCATCCGAAGTTTGCTTGGAAGAGATCTATCTCTATCAGAGATAAGGTCGCCAGTTATGACACTAATTTAGGCCTCATGGTCTTTGGTGGTATTTGTACTCCGGGAGCGAAAATATGCGTTATTTAATGGTTATTTTATGGTATGTAAGATTAGTACAATATAGTATTCTATACTCAATCCGGTAATTCCATAATAGGTATGCATTGGAAAGTGCCCTCAAAATGCACTCAATGAATTGAGATAGTAACTAAGTAGATAAGATACATAAGTAAGTCGATTCCACATAAATGTTATTGATTATTATAATTATTTTATCATCATCATTCCAATGAATCAAGTCAGTTGAAAAAAGCAAACCGTAGAGGCATAGACATTTATGATTTCAATCAGATAAAAAAATAAGCAATTATTGAAATCAGATAATGTTTAGGGGTAGAAAACAGTTTTCTCCTATTTGTATAGGAGATCGCGCGACAACAGTTTTCTTAAGGTGGAGATCAACGCGTGCAGCTATCTCTTTCTCGCGTATCACAGCTTTTTTACTCATATAAAATCATTGGTTAGGGATATTAGAAAAGTGAGAAATGAATTTGTTTATTTAGATTAGTTTAATTCAGATATCACTTATACTGGCGACGGAGTAGCGAAAAAACATATTTTCCTACTCAGCCAATTTGAAAGACATAAAAAAAACGCTTTTTTTTTATATATTTTTCCTATCAAAATAAACAAATTCATTACTCACTTTTCTAATACCCGTACTCAATGATTTTATGTGTTTAAAATGATTTGATGCGCGAGAGAGATAGCTGCGCGCGTTGAGCACATCCTTGATGCGAAATTTATACCTAAGTTAGTTGCTATAAATCCGGCTTTGGATAGTGGGCTATTCAATACCTAGATTAACTGCTATCAGTTCGTGCAATTCGTACTTCTCTGTTGTAAACAAGTTTTTATCCGAAATCTGTTCTATGTAGATACGTAAGTTACACTCGAGCCAAGTATGTTTGCAAACCCAAGTTTTATCTACTTGTATCTAACCACTTATCTGTTTTACTATGATTTCGTAATCTTAACCTTTTTCATCATCATCATTATCTCAGCTATAAGAAGTCCACTGATAAGTTCACGGAAATTCATGGCGGACGTAAGCCATGAATTTCCGAAAAGACTTGATGGAAGCCTTTAAAGAATGGGTTCAACACGCGAAGCTATCTCTCTCGCGCATCACAACATTTTTAATCATATACAATCATTGGGGATATAAGAAAAGTGTGTGAATTTGTTTATTTTTATATATATATAATATTATAAAAAAAAGTTTTTCTTTGATATCTTTTATATTGGCTGAGAAACTTGAATTTGAATTTTCAAGACAAAATTTGGTTTTGCCAGCTACATACGGGCGCACAACCGAATATAACAGGGTTCACCATTGACGGATACGTCAAGGAGGACGTCATTGGCTGAGGAGTAAGCAAATTATACCTATGTTTTTTCACTAGTCCTTCGCCAGTATAAGTTATATCTGAATAAAACTTTTATTTTAATATTTCTTCTATCTAAACAAATTACTTTATCACTTTTCTAATATCCCTAACCATTGATTTTATATGTTTAAAAATGTTGTGATGCGCGAGATAGATAGCTGCGCGCGTTGATCTTGACCTTAACTTGTTTTGGTAAATAAAAAATGTTTTAAAGACACTACGCTGTGCTGAGTTATACATTTATGTACTTTAGTACATATATAACTCGAAGCTTTGAATTGATAATTTTTATTACAATCATCAAGTTTCCCCCTCTACCGGCTAAACAGCTGACTTTGTAGATATGAAAAATAAATGCTTGTAACAAGTTTAACGAAATTAAAAGGAAAACCTCGAAACCACGACCAAGTAGACTTTATAGTCGAACAACTTAAAAATGTACTTAGAGAAGTAAGAAATAAATATTTCGTGCCATTTACACTTGCGTTCATAGTATGAAATAGGAGACCCTGTTTTAAATTAACATAAATTATAATATGCAACTGCAGAACTCTACTTTGCGCGTGCCACGACACGCACTTGGCTTGTTTATTTAAGTTACCTAGTTAAAAATTAACTTGCGACCGTCACGGTCAATAATCCGATTGTCTATATTTTTGTTCTTATTTTAGTCTTTCTTTTCTTTTTAGTCTTTCTTTTATCTTATTTATAGTGTAAAGCAAACAATAAATTAATAGTTTATCTCGAACTCATACCACAATATATAGCGAGTTCTTTAGACTTGGTAGTCAAACCGTTTGCAACAGGAAGGAAATATAGATATACTCGTACTTACCTATCTGAAAACCATTACCATTGCCCGAAAAGTACATTATGACCATAGTAAAGTAAATAATACAATCATTAGCACTCATTGTATAATACCGACAAGGTATTCATAATTTATCTCCATGACGCAAATTACCTCATCCAACCTTTTCCTGATCACACGCCAATCAGCCAGAAGCCCCTAGCATTTTGGCCTTATTCAAATATATGGTAGATTTTATATTTTAATTATATTGTATTTTAATAGTTTAAAACAACAGAGGCCTTATTCATATATATATGGTAGATTATATTTTAATAATATCTGTCTTATTTTTTTAATGTCAAAATAGGTTCGCGCTTGACCGCCAACTCAACACTATAGACTATAGTATTATAGTTTAAAAAAACAGATACAATCGACATTTGTTGTCGATTGTTTTTTATGCAATATTATACGCAATTTGATGACATATTTTTTTCCAGTTATTTTGTTTTAAAAGCCAATGTATTAAAGAACCGATTTTGATTACATTTATAATGAAATCACATCTGAAGTATTACCTACCAAACAAAAAAACATCAAAATCAATCGCATATTAACAAATATACAAAAAAAACGAAGTCGAAAGAAGAAGAAATTGAAATCGAAATTGAGAAGAGTCGATAAGAAACGAACTCATCATCAATTAACGCTATCATCATGTCTCCGGAAATAAATAAACGATAAATAATGTTAATATAGTAAATATAGGATCGAAACTCATAAATGATCGAAACTGATGTCAAAAGATATTTAAATCAATTTTTGTTTGAATAAAAAATGTTTGTAAATAGTTTTTAAAGTAAATATTGCTTTTATTTTTAAGAAGTTTCATTTAATTATGTAATTATTTACATATGGTATTGATATTGTGATTGTAATCTCCACCGTTGCTAACCTTCGGAAGAACAGGTTTTTTCTTATTTCAACGGAAAAACACACATCTAAATTTTGAGAACAATGACTTAATAAGTAGGTTATATTTAGGCAAAAACACAATAGGTAACCCACTTATTAAAAACCTGCTTTGTTTTTTTTTAATAGAATTTTTTAACAGATTTACTGCTTATATTTTACATATTTTTTGATAGTGGAAGATCGAAACAGAAAATGTAAGCAAAGAAATCACTCTGTTTAGCCGCCATGCCATCGCAACCGAAATTCGCAACTAGTTGCGACGGAAGAGTTACTATTCTTGATGTGCTACTAGTTGCGATTTTGTCTATTTTTTCACAATTCGTTGCGTAAAAATTACGTAAAAAATATATTTTATTCATGACAGTCCACCGCTTCATGTAGTCATGCTTTTGATTTTTAACTCCTGACGTAAAATTAAGGGTGTAATGAGTTTCGTGTGTATATACGTATGTCCATTTGTGTGCATGTGTCATTGTAGGTAGATCTTATACGT
Source organism: Lycia hirtaria (assembly GCA_947563715.1). Classification (NCBI taxonomy): domain Eukaryota; kingdom Metazoa; phylum Arthropoda; class Insecta; order Lepidoptera; family Geometridae; genus Lycia; species Lycia hirtaria. The sequence continues at coordinate 38,743,336 of OX387377.1, read as the reverse complement.
GTTCTGTTCTGTTCAGTAGAGTGTTCTATTTCATCAAATTCAGTTTAACCATTCTTTAGGTCGGGATTTAAAAAAATTATCTAAACTTGTTACACATAAGTATATGAAAATTTATCGGAATCAAAATGTAATTTTGTTTGATACATTTTTCGTTGGTTTATATAATGAAACATATGGAACAGCAAATATATATCGCTGTAAACCCTTACATAACAAAAGAATGAATGAATAAACAATAAGCAAATCCAAACTCAATCTAAAAGCGCGCAGCTCTCTCGCGCATCACAACATATTTAAATATTAAAACGTAACATTTTTGTCAACTTCTCCCTGACACGTAATGACACTTGCGGAAAGAAGACAGATAATTTAAGACAATGGTTAAAGTTAACGTTTTTCGGTAAGGCCGATAAACGCTTGAAGCTTTAATCAATGTAATTTAGTAATAAAATTCGTTTTAAATAATTGAATTATTTTAATTGAATAGTTTGAAGTGAATAGTTTTAAATAATTGAATTGAACGTTAAATTCATTATACCTACGTATCTTCTTTTCAGGTACTATTAATTTTTATTGTCATATCTATCCCATTAAATTTAACCGATAAAATTATTAAAATGGACGATTAAAGAATTCATTTAGGTAAAGACTGATAAAGTATTTGGCTGTTAGTTATGTTATTATACCTATTTAAAGTTTCTGTTATCTAACATATCCCAGGAAACAATAATTTTGCGAACCAATGAAGCTCTCGATATCGATATGGCCATATTTAAATAATTGAACATGTAAGAAAATACAAAATGTATACTGGCCGAATCTTTAAATTATTATAGCTGTTATTATTATTGTTAGTTATATACATTTCTAGATTTTAATGTATTTTTAGGCTGTTAGTTTTCGAAAAATGCAAACTAAACTAAGTATATCATCTTAATATTGTTTGTGAACAGAATGGTTATTCAGTCCTAGAGTCTATTTTTACATTTGATAATTAGCGATTGAAACCAAATCACCTGATGTGAGGCTGAGAATGAAGGCTGTAGCTTCTCGATCTAGAAAATAGCTATCCACTCTAGCCTTGAAAAGCTACAAGATTATAGTTCTCAGGAAACAGAGAAGGTGGCAAGGAATTCCATTCTTGTGCAGTACGCATCAAGAATGCGGACCGAAATCGTTGAGTTTTAAAAAAGGTGTTCAATGTTCATCTTACTTCACATGCAGTGCCATCAACAGTGTAACTTATGAGCCCCTTTTCCACCGACTTTAAAAAAAGGAGGAGGTTCTCAATTCGACTGTTCTTTTAATGTTTGTTACCTCATAACTTTCGATTGGGTGAACCGATTTTAATGATTATTTTTATATTTGAAAGCTGGTGCTTCCCGTGTGGTCCCATTTCAATTTCAATTTGGTCCAGTTCTGACAATGGCATCCGTGAGAAGTCGGTTGCTTCAGTTAAACCATAATTATATTAAAATCGATCTAGTACTTACTTTGGTTTTTGTTACAAAATAACTGGTAAAATATCATCCAAGTGCCTGTAGAAAATTGAACAGCAAGTCGCGTACATATGTATTGTATTGCTTATTTTGAAGTCGGTTTTCTCAGTTTTTTTAACTATAATTATTACTATTTTTTTTTTATTCCGTCCTCCTCCACCCATAAACCCCCAACGAAAGTCATCAGGGCTCTTGTTTATTTTGTTTTTGTTTTTACATCGTCCAGATTATACAATAAAAATAAATTAAAAATAAATAAATAAATTTAAGTTAATGTCTAGAGATTTAGTAGGTTGTTTATGATATAACTTTGTCGTTGTTATGTTTCGTCAATTTATTTTAAAATGTATATATAGTAATGTAAATATATATTTATAGTTTGTATACGTAGTTAAATAAAGCTACACAGTGAATAAAGTACAGTGTCATTGTTATAAAAACTATGTTATAGTTTATTTATTATTCTTTTGTTTCGTGCCTGTTTTAATTATTACTAATTGATCTGCCTCGGGTGCTTGAACAGGGTTTCCGCGTTGTCCTAAAAAACCTAACTTATTAATTATTATGGATCCGCCTCGGATGCTTGGATAGGTCTGCGTTCTCATAAAAAACCTCTAACTTATTAATTATTATGGATCCGCCTCGGATGCTTGGATAGGGAGGTCTGCGTTCTCATAAAAAACCTAACTTATTAATTATTATTGATCCGCCTCGGCTGCTTGGATAGGATTTCCGCGTTGTCATAAAAAACCTAACTTATTAATTATTTATTGATCCACCTCGGATGCTTGGATAGGATTTCTGTGTTGTCTTAGAAAATATCGCATAATAAAAAAAAAGTTGTTAAAAAAAATTGTTTATAAAAGGCACGGAACCAGAGTCTGCTAAAAAAGGTATATATGGTATATTTTAAAGTCAGATATTTTATTGATAAATAAAATGTCTGACTTTGAAATATACTTTTTTAACAGACTCCGGGAAAATGTATGAGATATATTTTTTTTTACATACTTATAAAACTGTAACATACCAAAGAGTGTATTGATATTATTTACACTTACGTAGATTACCACTTTATCCACAAGATTATAACAATATAAACGTAACAAAGTAACAAATTACCACTATATCCACCAGAAAAAAGTAAACAGCTGATATTTTTCGCTTACTTATAATTTTTGGGGTTCCGTACCTCTAAAGGAAAAAACGGAACCCTTATAGGATCACTTTTTTTTTAGATTATAGTCAATTCATTCACATAACTGTTGAAATATATCCTAATCTTAAATTTCTTAACATAAATTACAAAAAATAAAGTATCTCTGTCCCTCTGTATATCTGTCTACTTATTGCATTTCATGAGCAAACGGCTGAACCGATCGATATGAAATTTGGTACACAGACAGCTTAGAACCTAGAGACGGACATAGGCTACATTTTATCAACATCATCATCACCATTTTTCATCACTACCCGGGTGAAACCGTAGGGCAGGGCACCTAGCAACAGAATTATTTTTTAAGAAATTGAGTTACTTCTTTTAATAAATAATTTTTCTATTAAATAAGCATTCACGATCGAATCAAATTGAACAAGTATTTTTGTATTATTAGTACATAAAGTAGGTCATTCGTTTACATTATTTTCAACCGACTGCTAAATAAGAATTATGTTTACCTATCTCATTTTATCGCCTAAAAAACAATACCTATAACACAAGTTGTGCCACCGCAGTTTCAGCCGAGTTGTGATGAAATCACTATAGTGATGAAGAAATGTAGGTAGTAGGTATGTCCGACGTCTGTCTCCGGATTCTCAGTTATCTCTACCAGATTTCGGTAGAAATCGGTTCAGCTGTTTGGTTACGAAAAAGCAACTAACAGACAGAGTTACTTTTGCTTTTTTATTATGTATTATAATTACCCTAACTATAGTTAGGGTAATTATTTGAAATTGATTTAAAAAACAATCAAAGTCAAAGAACTTTTTCTTGTCTATGAAAAATAGTTGAAAAGAACTACCGGCGTACGCACCGGTTTCCTTATTTTTTAAAATGGAACGGGTTACCATAACAGGATAGATATTTTTTTATGTTCCAATTTCGAAACCGGTTTCAGTACAACACCAAAACTTATAAAACAAACTGGATAGTAACATCAATAAAAAAATATATAACTTACAAAATCAAGAATCCGATGAGAATATACCGTAGATAACTGATAGCACTAGATACTCTATATTAGTATTCACAGTGCAACGCTGTAAAAAGACAGCTTATAATAAGTACACGTATTAGTCGCGCTACGGTCACTGTGAGACTGCGCGTGCTGTGTGTGCCTGACTGTGACCTCGAAAATATAACTAATAAATAGAGTTGATTCATAATCTGCGCTAGAGCATTATACCATAGCACACTCTATACCTATGATTATACCTAGTTCCCGTCAAGTAAATATTTTTACTTGACGGGAACTATAATGCTTAAACCATAAACCACATACAGACACACAGATACCTACCTATATAGATACACACGTCAAACTTATAACACCCCTCTTTTTGGATCGGGGGTTAAAAATAATCGACATTCTATGAAATTATCATTTATTTTAGTCAATATCTTAAGTACTTACATATAATTACGCGAGCGAAGCAATTTTGTTGGGATTTCAATGTATTATGACTGTTCTAATACGAACTTACCCAAAGACTATAAGCAAATAGTACGAAAATATGCGCAAGCGAACGAAGCGATAGTTTTTTTTTTTTTTTGTAGATAATATTTAAATGAACTGTGCCTGTTCCTATATCAACTTGTAGGTTGTAAACATTATTAGAAATCAAATCAACGATGAAAGTGTAAAAATTATAGAATTAAAGTAAGCACCAGCGAAGTGAGCGAGTTTTTTTTCAGCTATTTTAATGACGTGTGATTATTCTTTTATGAATTCATGTAATATACATTTATGTACATACAAGAATAGTTACATTATAACAAGATCAAGGGCTTTGTAAAGGCGACTGCCCCACAAGAATATTTATATTTTTCAGGATAAATTGAAATTAGGATAAATGAATTAAACCTTATGCCCTGGCAGTATAATTTTCATTCAAGTCCATTCAGACGTTTTAGCATGAAAAAGTAATAAACGTATATACAATTAAGCTAACATTAGCTTTAATAATACTAGTGAGATTAGTACCTCTACATATAAACAAGACGTAGTGCAGTAAAGGTTGTGAGTACCTTTAAAAGGAAGCGCGAGCGAAAGGAGCACTTTTTTTTGGGTAGGTATTATATAAATGAATTGCTAGTACTGATAGTCTTTGAGCAAAGCCAAAGACAAACAGACATACATACAGACGGACATGACGAAACTATAAGGGTTCCTTGTTTACTACGGAGCCTTAAAACTACCTTTACAGGTCTCGTCAAAAGCAGCATTTTATATTCGTGACAACGGCCGGCGGTCTTGATTGCGCACAAAACAATTTTCGAGTCGGTTTGGTGGGAAAAGAGTCCGTTGCGGAGTTTTATGGAAACATTTATTGCACTCCCCCATTCTACTAAGTGAATATCCCCACTAATTTCGCTGATATATTTTTCCTCTATTAAAAGCATGTATCATCATGTAGCCATTTTAGGTAATAGAATATGGGCATCACTCAAAATTCGCTAAAATATCAGGTTTTCCTAATTAGCCATTAGGATCAACAAACTTTGTTGACTATACGTTAACTTCTGACAGCGTATTTTTTTCTGTATAAAAGTGTTTCTTAACTATATATACAATGACATCCTTTCGGCTCAGTACATAGTACTTCGACAATTACGTTTATAATACTTTAGGACACGATTCGCCATTTTTTTTATACAGAACGAAGAGTAATGAGAACGCCTAAATAATGTATACTATCAATGTACCGTTCCGCATTAAAGCTCGTAATCTAGCATGAGAATAATACGAATAAAATTGTTACACTTTGTACAGTAAAATAAAACTGTTCAAGTATACTTTTGAAGGTACATTTTACCTGCTTAATTATTTGTCGAATATTTATAATAATCTAGTTACCAAGAAGTAACTTTTTCCATGGGTAAAATATGAAGACACTATGTGATAATTTTTTTCAAATGTCCGGCAAAATAACTCCAGTCTAATAGTAATTATAGTAAGTGTTAATATTTAATTTTTAATAGAACAAGTACTTTTCACCAACGATTTCAAATTTCTACAACATCTATTTAAATGATATAATGAATAAGCCTTAATGATTAATTATCCAATAGTGCGTCAGTTTGATTCGTAAATAAGCAAGCGACCAATAAGAAACTGCAAAAATGACAGCAAGAAAAATGTTGCCTTAACTAAATATTTTCGAATATAGCAAATGATCTATAGTTTATGGTAAAAGTTTTGGCGGGAACGTCTTAGTAACATATTGTTACTTTGTTTTATTTTCCTAAACTTGTGTTATTTTCAACATTAATGGTGATGTTTTATTCATCCAGTGTTCGATCAAGTGCGTGAGTGTGGGTAAGTGAAATAAAGCAGTGAAACGTGTGATTTTACGTTGTCGGCAAAACTTCATAGAAGCTTTTAATAAAGTCGCCATCACTTTACTGAGATTTATAATGAGATAACATTCATAATTATGACAAGGCAGTATTGGCAAACGGTCTTAGCCTGCCCGCAGGGCAAATTAAAACAAAAAAAAGTTTATGGTAACTATTTAAAAAGTTATATAATTCATATTTGCAAACTTCTTACCAAACCAATAATACCTATTTATAGTGGATTTTACTGATTTAATTGTTCATGAAGGAGATAATATAGATAAAATTATAAAAAAATGACGTCAAAAATATTAAAAAAAAAACAAGACACCTTTGTGAGTGAAAGTTGGATTGGTTAGATGACAATAGACTTCAAGTTCAGCAATAATCAAAATCCTGGCAACACCGGGTGGTGCAAGTTCGCGCATGCGCCGAATGGCGAATCAGTGAAATATTCTTTGAGTTAAATATTTTGTAACTAAGAAATTTTAACGTTATTTGGTAATTTAATTATGTAAACGTGTACTATATTTTACTCCTTGGATCAAAAAACATCATAATACATCTCATCAACTGTATTGAAGTGATAAGTGTAACATTGGTGGCCATTACAAAACCTAAACTTTTTTATCAGGACAAATGTCCATTTGATGTTTCGGCGACGTTGTGACTAATCTTACAGAAAGCTTACCGAAAAATCGTGTATCGTGTTTGTATTCCTTCAATTTCCACTCTCCAAGTGCTGTGTTACAGTATTCGAAAACCTTTTTACTGTTTCAAAGCGATCTGTGCCGACTGAACCGACAAATATTGGGGTTGACTTTTCACAAGGAACTGTCAATTGTTACATTTTTCCGATACATTTATTTCTCAAAAGTAATAAACAGTAATTAGCTCATTACTCGAGAACAGTACTAATCACGATAGGATCGATCGTTTGTGCGTGGCAATTTAGATAATTTAGTTAGCAAGTTTTGACACCCACATCGGTTGTTGTTACTCTTCAATGAGCATAACATTGGCACGGCGACCTCTATTCATTCTCGCACAGTTTTCCTAGTAAAAATCACTCGGAACTACAATTACCTGTATTTCAGATAACAGTCTCGATAACTTGCAATTGTCGCCTAAACATTACCAAATAAAAATTCAAAATTGTGTTGCAGTGTAACAAAAATGATTCTTAGATAAATTGTACGACAGTGAAGTGTAAATAGTGTCGAAAATAGAAATAAAAATAGCAATATTGGAAAAGTGTGGGCTCAGATTGTGTGGGGATGAGTGTGTTGCTTGTGTTGCGGTGGTGACATGGGCTGCGTCGCGGCCCGTTTTGGCGCTGGGCTCCGAGGGCTCTGGGAGTGATCGGGCGTGCTGGCTTAACGGCCTGCACAACACACTTGTAGCATGAATAAGCGAGAGAACAACAAGGACAAAGAACGTCAGAGCGACGACAACAAGAGAATATCAAAGTAAGAATACTACATAAACATCTTCCTAGCTAAACCTGTGTATCTTTGTTAAAGTTGACATGTTAGACGAAACTACAGCTGGCTTGATGTAAGATGATGATGTGATCAAAGATTGTATGCCTATGCAGAGAATGTATACAGGTTGTCCAGAAAGACAGCCAGGACACACACATTATCACAGCATATTTTGTAATGTAACCATGTTTTGGTTACGTACAATGATTTCCTATATCTCAATACTCCTTTATACCACTTATCCTTGATACTTCTTTCCTTTTAAGAATGGAATTAAATATCATGTTATTAAAAGTTGTCCAACTATAGCATGGTGTATCTAAATCATAAAGTAAGTTACTTAATGATCTTACACATTCTAAATGGATGACAGGTAGCATGTCATGTGATTCAAAGATAGACTCATCATCATTAATGAGTGATAAACTTAGATTCCATATTTAATATCAATACTTAATAGGTTTCTACTAGTTTAGCATACTTTATTTTCAATCATATTGCCACTTCCCTTGAGGTGAGTTTTCAGTTAAATGTGTAAATAGGTATATCTATAAATAAACAATAATACTTTTAATTCGAATACTTTTTATATTGCTACTTCTGGTATTATTTCAATACATAGGGCAAGATAGTTAATAAAAGTAACTTTCAGTGAAAACAATTTAATGATAAAGTTTTATTTTGTATTCGCTCCTCTATCAATCTGTATATTTACAGTTTCAATATTATATTTTGGCCTTTACGACCTTTCTTCCACAAAGTATTGATTTCATTTACATAGTCTTCAAAGCTACTTAAGGTGAGACAATACATTAAATTGTATGCTCCATTTCGTATCTATTGATAGTGGATGTCAATATTCTCTGAAATCCAGATAATCCCTGCTATGTCACTATACATTTCTTTGTATCAGAATAATGACATTGCATAGGTCAGTTACATAGGGTAGATAGTTTTTTTTTTCATTGATACTTGACTGCCAGTTTGCCTGATACTGAGTGACGCTGCAGTCAACAATGGAGCGCACTGGCCTAGGAGAAACCTATTCACTTGTGTTTTGAAGATGCCCACATTGTATCTATTGGGAAAAGCCCACCCATGATGTAGATTTAATAGTTTCTTTTATTACCTATTTGTTTATATGTATTAAAGTTCATTCAGCTAAATAACTTGTTGCGATTATAGATACTGTTGCTGCAAGATAAATGACATAATATTGAAATTCATCATAGTTATAGGTGACGAAAGCCTGCTAGCTTAGCATGGGAGGTAGATAAAACGTTTTTATCCATGTTATGTCAGTACATACTTTATTTCCTCTGAAAGTTGGATAAAACAGTGGAATGATATTTGTTATGTTCCATCCTAACCCTGCTGCAGTCAACCTAAAATCTCTTATATCAGAGTTGCCCAGTCTGTCAACAAAACAAATAATTTATGTGCAAACTAATCTACTTATTCTACAATACCAACTATTCTTCTGTAATAGAAATCATGAAATATTGTATACAATGACCTTTTTCCTCGTTTATGATTTACCTTCATTGAATATTTCTCCTGTCTACATAGTATCCTTCAATCTTCACATAAGTATTTGGTTGTTCTCATTGATTACCTAATTGGCTATTATTACTTACTTACTACGTTATTTACATGGTACATGATGTTAATCTATGTATACTCATTCCATATTGGAAGCTCTCGTCATCATCATCTCAGCCACAAGAAGTCCATTGCTGGACATAGGCCTCCCCCATGGTTTTCCAAAAATACAGTTTGGACGCGGCCTGGCACATCCAGCATCTTCCTGGCACTTGTACGATATCTTCTGTCCACCGTGTGTCTGTGTCTTTCGTTTCGTGACTGTTGGTGATTGGAAGTTCTGATAACTGCTAATTTAATTGCAGAATACTGAATGAAAGTGTTCTGATCTAAATTTTTGAACATTGGATTGCAGGGCATTTAGTTTGAACTTGATACCTGTCTTATAATATAAAAATAACTTAAAATGATGGTAAAGTATGAGTTTGTCTCGCATACCAAGGCTTCCAAACTCTCACAGAAAATTCTTCTTGAAGTTCATGTCTATCTCATTTGGAATGGTTTTACAGGCAGTTACTATAAAATGTTAGGCATTTGAAAATAATTATTGATGTTGTACATAAAGATGTTTTAATTTTTTGTAATTATTGTTATTTGTTGATAAATTTACCATAATATCAAATATTTTGTAAAGTTATGAACTCCATATTTATTACAGTTGAAACTACACGGGCAGCGTAAACTCAGTAACAGGCTTCAGTAGCTTTGGTTATGGAAGCCTAAGAATGAGTGTTGACCAACAAGAAGATTTTTTTACAAAATGACAAGTTATCGTTGGTTCCTAGTCCACCATAGTTGAATACATTTTAAGACAAGTATAAAAGCCCAAGTAACTTATTTAGTAACTTGACTAGTTATGTTAACTTATGATGGGTAAGTATGATAAGTTGTATGCTTATCATTTTTAACACCCTTTGAAAACAAAGAGAGAAAGTTTTGAATTCATCCAATGTTTATGAAAGTTCAATGATAATACTCACCATATTGTTTGAGTACAATGCTTTTTTATTTCTTAGACAGAAGGTGGTGTGGTCCCATAAAAACAGATTTTATATAGATCTGGTATTAGATATATCCATAATTACTGCACCACAGTGTATGCAAATAGTAACCATAGTGTTAGAAACAAGTAGCATGGATATCATATTTTTGACAACAGGTAAAAAATATTATAATTATTGGTTTTGATTCAGTAATTTTCCTACACTTATGAAGTTGCAAGTAACAGCAGTAAACTATAATTATAATACATATTAGTAAATCTAGGTTTAAATAATTTCATATCTGCATTTAAAATAAATGTTTCTTTCTGTCTTTCTTAACCTCACTAGCAGATTAAGCCTGAATATTGAAAATACCTGTGAATCCAATTGGTTACAGGTTGAAAGCCTCATTAACCATGTTTCACTGGTGGGGTAATTATCGGTTTTGATCCACTAGGGAGTAGGTATGCTTATATTCCAACTTTTTCCTGGCTAGGTCATTTGATCTTTTAAAAATTGCATACCTTATAAGGATATTTGTTTATTAATACCACTCATTCCATTTATCTTAGCCTATTGAAGTCCTGTATCCATTGTCTATAACCCAGTTTAATGATATAATAATAAACAAGCCCATCCTCTGACTCAGGGTGCCAAAGTGTCTATGTCCACAGACAAATTATACTGATCTTATTATTTATTATTGTTTGCAAAATGTTATTACAATTGGATACTATAATGTCTTTCATTCATTCATTTTCATTAATTCATTCTATTATTCCTGTTTAACTACAATAGATTCTTAGGTAAAGTCAAGAATTAAGATTAAAAGTCATATTACACTACACATAGTTGTACCAAAAAAAAAAAAAATAGGCCTATTACACCACCTTATTTATCATGCCCTGTTGCCAGGGACATGGACAGGGGCATGGTGTAAGAAGAGACAGGGCTCGAGAAATCAGGTCTCTTATACCTAGGTGGTAAATAGACAATGTTAGTGCAAGGTGTTTTGAATTTCTATTTACAGAACAGCTGATTTTTTTAATGTAGATATTGAACTGTCTCACTGTACCTATCTACAACATTATATTATCTGTCTCTTTCCAAAGACTACAAATTTTTACCTTCTGTCTCGGAACAATGACAGATTAAGTGTGCCATAATTCACAGTAATTCTGAATCATAACTAGTTTCAAAACATTGCTCTTTTGCAATGCTCAGCAGTTACCATGCTTAGGGCAGTCAATTTTATTTTACTTCCAAATTCGGAGAATAAAATATTACTTAGTGCAAATAAATAATAAAGTCTAGGATGCCTTTATATTTAAATATTTGATTGAATGTGACTCAGCTCGAGGTTTATGACCTCAAAAATCTATTCATATATATATCAAGGTAAGTAGGTTTCAAAACTACTTGCTTACGTTGGTTGGTTAAATAAAGTTTGATTCACATTATTGAATCATACTTGATTCAGGATCTTGGCATTAAAAATCTAATCTAATATTTTTGTCTGCTTGTTACCTTTTACAATGCAATGGCTGAATGGATCATCTTGAAATTTAGTATGGAGATAGCAGAGTTACCACAAAAGGACATAAGCAACTTTTCATCGTCAGGAGTATACCATTAGCACCAAACCTTTGTTGTCAAAACCACTCACCTTACCTCTCTTTCAAAAATAACTTTATCCCAAAAAAAACTTTTCATCATCATCACAATTTTTCGTTACCTTGCGCACTACATTGTTAGGGTGAAATGAGAATTACTGAACCAATAGTCTGCAAAGGTGGTTTTGAAGCTCTTTTATTATGGAATTGGGAGACTGCTTGATTTCCACCTTTGTCTTTTCAAATACCTATACATATATGTATATATTATTATTATTATATTAGCCCACATCTTCCCATTGCTGAACAAAGGCCTCTCTTCACTCTTTCCATATTTGTCTATCGGATGCTATTGTAGACCAATTCTTATTGAAAGTATCGAGCTCATCTCTCCACCTTTCTTTCTACACATCTCTCTTTCTAGGCCGGCCTTGCGGCCGTTTAACGCGTGGGACCCAGTCTGTGGTGGATTTTGCCCATAATTCTTCTGACATGCAACAGACGTGTCCAGCCCAATCCCACATATATTATCTTATCAAATTTATTTACATTTTTTTTCTGTTACTTTAAAATGGAGAAGGAAAATATAATGCATGCATTAAATATCCGGCCAAATACGTGTCGTGGCACAGCCTTTGGCGTGATATAAATGTATACGTAAATGCCAAATTGCAGCTTTCTAGTGTTAATAGTTTTTAAGCAATTCGCGCACAGACATGACGACGGACAGACAGACATGGCGTAACTATAAGAGTTCCTTGTTTACTACGGAATCCTAAAAACATCTTAATGGATCATTATTAAATGTAGTATAGAGAATAACCGAAACACTAAAAAGAACAAACACAATGGTACATTTAATCATCATCACCATGCAGGTGATGAAAGCATACCAAGTAATCTATATATATATATGTATATAAAAGCGAAATTCCACTCACTGATTAATCACGAAATCTCAGAAACTATAACACCTACAAACTTGAAATTTAGCAAGTAGGTTCCTTATGGGGTAAATATGTCAGTTAAGAACGGATTTTGCAAAATGACCGAATAAAGGAAATTTTCATGAAAGAACCACGATTTTTAATGAATAAATCAACAAATATTTTATAATATTTTACGGCAGAGGTGAATTAAGGTGGTCAAATTAGGGTCGAAGTATTCTATGAAATACGCACGATTTTCACGTTAATGGGATGGAACGCAAACGAGTTGTGAGCGAGATTTAAATGCGGCGTGGGATCGAGGTGGTGACAGGGCGGGAGTGAAGCAAGAGCGGAACAAAAGTCGGGTGGAAGCGAGATGGGAGTGCTTCGGGAGCGAAGTAGAAGTGAGACAGAAGCTAGATTTGAACCGTATGAGTGCGAGACGGTAATGAAGTAGGAATGAAGTGAAAAGTATCCAGAGCGGAATGGGACTTGGGTTGGGAACGAACGTCCGACGGGAGCAAGGTGGGCGGGTATAGGGCACATGAAAGCAGAAATGCAGTGAATACAGGATGGGAGGGGAGTGGAGTGAAAACAAGGTGTCAGCGGAATAGAAGTACGGTGGGGTAGGAATGGGACAAGTGCGACGTGGGAGCAGAATGAGTGTAAGGCTGGAACGGAATGGAGCGGGGGATGGGAGTACGGCAAAGGATCTAGGTGGGTGCGGGACATGAGTGTTTGGGAGAGAGGTGGGAGCGGAATGGGAGTTGGATGGGAGTGAGACGAAAGTGTGGTGGAGGCGAAGTTGGAGAGGAGCTAGGTGTAAACGCAATGAGTGCGAGGAAGGAGGAAGAGAAGTGAAGGTAAGATATTAGAGTGGGAATAGGACAGAAACGGGACAGGACTGGAGTGGAAGTGGGTGACAGCAAAACGGGAGTGCGATGGGAGCAAGGTGGATGTGGAATAGATGTGAGGTAGGAACGGAGTAAGTATAGAGTAGGAGCGAGGTGGGTTCGGGAAAGGAGCTGAACGGGAGCAGGTTAGGAACGGGGCGAAAAAAGAAACAGGAGTTTATTTTTCATATAAATCGATCTACGATCGACCTCATACTCGACACAAAGATTGGGTCGGCAGTTAAATTGGAGCGCAGCGGATGTGTTTTCTCACGCGTACGAAGTCACGGGTAACAGCTAGTTTAATATAACATGGCTGGAAAAAATCCAGTTAAATGTGAATGCAGCATTATACTCGTACTATTGCTGTAACTCAACCTATTCTATATTTATATTCTATTATTTGTTTTAATGAGTTTGTTGTGATCTAAAAAGCGAAACTTCTCTTTAGTTTTATATAAAAAATCAATGAAAAAAAAAAAAAAAATTGTAAAAAAAACATTGAATCAGTGTTTATTTATAAATTGATAAACATAAGATGAGTATATTTGGTTTAGGTTTATACTATAGGCGTGCTGTTAGGCAGTAGTTAACAGGATGGGCTATGTAAATTAATTTGAGAGGTATTTATTTCATGATTTTATTCGAAATTTTAAACTATTTTAATGATCTGATTCGAATATTATTGCAATTTTTATAGATAGATCTAGGATCGACTACTAAATTGCCTTATGTTAACTCAAAGAGTAGGGTGGTGCTGCTGTGTCGCTCTCACATTTTCACACGTTTCATGAATATCGATACAGTGTTTTGTTTTTAAGTTTTCTAAACTTCCTTGTTGTTACTTGACTGGCCTTGTGGCTCAGTTGGTAATATGTCTGCCCGCTGTGCCGTAGATCGTGGGTTCGATTAACACCCAGGGCAAACATTTGTGTGATGAACATGGATGTTTGTTCTGTGTCTGGGTGTTTCTATGTATCATATGTATACCTATATTTATAACAAATAAAGTATATATATGTATTCTATCAACCAGCTTAGTTTGGGCTAGATAGTGTTGTGTGAAATGTCCACAAATATTTGTTTATGTTATTTATTTATAAAGGTCAAAACCAACCAAAATCTAAACATTCTGTCTGTAAATCTAAAGTTAATTCAGTTGTTGCAAGTCAATGAGTGTGGCGTTTGGTTGTGTTGGAGTCATATTTGTGTATGTGTGAAATGCGGTCTTACCCCCTTGTTGGCGCTTGGCACACACTAAAGTATGTATGTACACTAAAGTTTACTTATAAACAATACTTGTAAAGGTTGAAGTGCACTCTTTACTTGCATCAACTGTAGTACCACAGATCCAAAACAGAACTAACCATCTGTTCAAGCAGCACAAAATCATAGTAAAATTACCATTTATGAGAAGTGTTGTCGTGTGAATGTTTATCTGTTTATCTGCATTTTTTTTATAGAAACTGTTTTCTATCCTTAAATGTTATTCGATTCGATGATTCTTTTTTTATATGGTTAGGACCATTAATGGGTATGCTTCTACCATTTGCTTGTTCAAAATTTAAAATTTTAAAATTGTTTAACTTCGGAATTATTAAGAAATTTGAAAAATTTAAATCCAATGAGATTTTATAATATATAGAGTGAGGTTTATTACTCGTTGAATATGAAGTAAAATCATGGCAACATTTTTTTTTTTTTTTATGATTTTAATCGGCAATCAGTCGCTAGACTATAAGCAGATGATTTAGAATATTTATGACATGAAAGCGATGAGGCCAGTGCCTCATCTGCCTTATCACCACACATCTTTCCTTTTCAGTCTTTTTGGTACTACTGATGGTTTCAGGAGTTGTGATACCAGAGTGTTGGGATGCGCTGATAGTCGTTCCGCATATTTTATTTTAAATCTTTTAATTTCGGATTGGACTGTTGGTACATTAAGATAGTCATGTATCTCAACTGTTCTGGAGAACCATGGGGCATTTGTGATGGTACGAAGGATATTATTTTGTACTCTTTGTAAGCTCATGATGTTACTCTTGCTGGCAGAACCCCATAGTGGGATGCCGTATGTCCAAACAGGTTTTAGAACTGCATTGTATAGTAGGAGTCTGTTGTCAACTGACAATGCTGAGTTTCTGCCCATTAACCAATACAAGTTTCTAAATTTATGGTTAATTTCGTCTCTTTTCTTCCGTCATGGCAACTCCCAGTACTTTTTATTTTTGTTTGGTAGGTAACACCTCAGAGGTGGTCCCATATACATTTTATCAAAATCGGTTTAGTAACTTTGGTTTTATAACAAAAAATGACATTGAATTACGTGTTTTGAAGTCGGTTTTGTCAGTTTTTTAAAGCATAATTATAGTATCTTTGCATTATGTATATATAGTAGGTATATCTTGGTGTTGCACTTACTAAACACACAGGATGGCATTGTCACTGTTCAAAAGTCACGACACGCGTCTAACAGCGTTGCCCGACGTGTAGCATTTGAAGACGAGTCGGGCGATTACCTTACTTAAGGCTTGTCATGCAGAGCCGGTGATAACCTATCTACGTATAATACATATTGATTAAATCGGTTAATGTTTTGGCGAAAACTTTTTCTCCTATTTGAATAGGAGATTGCGTGACAAAATATCTGTTAACCAGTCTGATATCATTCATTATGTTACATAAACAATTCACCAACTTAATTCATATATTTATATTGTGTGTTAATGAATCACAGTCTGTAAACATCTTATTGCATCCCTCACAATAGCACTGATAACATGTTCTTATTAAAAACCCTACTTATCAGACACTACAGCGGCAATCTGACCACTGTGCATTGTTTATTGTATTATTCAATGAAATCTTACTGTCTTTATCTTCATATTATATTGTGTTATCAGAAATGTATTGCATACATCATTCTGTAGAATTCCTAGGATGTTTATGTCCTAGTTACATTTCCTAAAATCGATAGGAAACGTATAAAATTAATTTTAAATTAAATTGCACGTTAAATTATAGCTCCTTGTTGTTTATTCTTAAAAACAGCAATCGTCAAGGCGGGTTAGGGGCCATTCATTTATTACGTAAGACGATTGGGGGGGGGGGGGGGGGGAAGGAGGGGGGTCGACTATGTCTTATTTTTTCTTACATGGGGGTGGGAGGGAGTCTTGATAGTTCTTACGTAAGATTACAAAAATTAAAATAAAAGTTAAAATTATACTTTGAAAAAGCGCGGGCAACCGCGCGAGTGCCGAAGTGCGCTCGGATGTGTATATAAAAGTACGATAAACATTCCTAAAAATTGGTAGGTACCTACTTTGAAAAATAAACATGACAATAAACCAAACGTGTATTAATTTTTTCCTTTAGATTCTTACGTGACAAATATTAAAAGGGGGAGAAATGGAATAGCACGGAAATAGGTAGTAGGGAATAATAGATTTCCTAGATTTTACACATATCCGTTAACATATTTTATATGCGCCCGGTGGTTTCAATCGCGTTTGCGATTCAAAGCGGTGATAATGATTATGATGATGATGTAATATAGCCTGTCCTGCTCTAGGTCCTAAAGCATATCTGTGCTTATTTAACAATTAGTTTGACCGTTTAGCTGTGAAAGTTAACAAACTAACAGAGACAGACATAGATACTTTCGCTATTTCAATCGCGTTTGCGATTCAAAGCGGTGATTATGATTATGATGATGATGAAATATAGCCTGTCCTTCTCCAGGTCCTAAAGCATCTCTGTGCTTATAACAATTAGTTTGACCGTTTAGCTGTGAAAGGTAACAAACTAACAGATACAGACATACATACTTTCGCTAAATTACATTTATTAATAATAAATTGGGATTAGCCATTCGGCTAATGTCATTTTTCAACAAAAATCTTGAATCTGGGGAGTCATGATCTATCAAAATTGAC
Source organism: Lycia hirtaria (assembly GCA_947563715.1). Classification (NCBI taxonomy): domain Eukaryota; kingdom Metazoa; phylum Arthropoda; class Insecta; order Lepidoptera; family Geometridae; genus Lycia; species Lycia hirtaria. The sequence continues at coordinate 38,725,837 of OX387377.1, read as the reverse complement.
AAGTGAACTTGTTTGTCCTCGTGTTTCATTTTAATTAATAATGAATATTAATAAGAGTGAGTGTCTTTGTTTTTATTTAAATACACGCCACGATGCATAGGAAATAGTGAGTATTTTGAACCTTTATTTGTTTAGAAGTAACCAATTAAGAGAAACGTTCACCGTTCACCACAAATTCACACCGCCGTTCAATACAAAGGTCGATTATTTAAGGGTTGAAAACAGTTTTCGGCTGTTGCATGTAAAAATGCGTAGCTTACAACAAGTATCTATATTAAAAGAAAAACGAAATACCCAACTGCAGTAAAGAGGTTTTTGCAGTCTAACTTACGATTTCGTTACGGCGTATCACCGTTGAGTGTGTGTTTTTTGTGAGAAAGTATGCGTAAAATCGCTGTAAAAGATTATAAATCCGCATTCTTTAGAATAATTCTAGTAAAATCAATCGTAATAGTAATATAGTAAAACCAAGTTCGTTGGAGGTTACGAAAAAAACGTGACGTGAGTGATGTATTATTATTATTATTACAGAAAAATATAGCCTGTGACATTCGGAGAATGAAACCGAATCTAACGACACCTCGCACATCAAAATCGGTCAAGCAGTTTAGGCTGTAGGTGCTCATATAGAAACATACAATACATACAAACATACATGTACTCGAAGAACATATCCCTCCTTCTTACGCAGTAAAAATTGCAATATCAATGATTCTCTCAATCACAAGCCAAGTGTTTTAGTAGGTAGTAGCATTACATGTTTTAACTTAAAAAAAAACTGACTAGGCGAATCACACTCGCCCACCGAGGGTTCCGTACAAACTAATAGATAAAAGGTTTTTTTTTTTATATGATATATATTAAATACGATTTTAGTATATTGACAATTTATTACAATAATTTTCCTTAATACATCGAAAGATATACATCATAAAAATATTTAAAAACTTGTTTTAGCTTGTGCTAATTAAGCTCTTTCATATGATACCCTTACATGATACGGTTAAAGTACTTACTTTAAAATTTGGACTCTCTTTCCTTGCTTAAAGACTCTATATTTTGTGATTAAACTAAAAATGTCCAGTTTTCGGATTTTTCCTATATGTGTACTATAACACAATGCTTCTTGCCAAATTTCATAGTTCTAGGTCAACGTGAAGTACCCCATAGGTTTTGATTCCTTTCTGAATGTGCGTTTTTTCGACTTATTCGGCTGTAACTTTTTTTATGAAAACTGAGAAGTTTAATTCTTCTCTTTGCAGCAAGATACTATGGATCTTCTTATATGGTTTTAATTTCAACTCGATACCTTCACGCGTTCCCGAGATAAAGGTCTCGACACCCGGACGGACAGGCGGACAACAAAGTGATCCTATAAGGGTTCCGTTTTTTTATTTTGAGGTACGGAACCCTAAAAAACTGAGAAATTAGATTTTTCTTTCTGCAGCAAGAGACTATGGATCTGCGTACCTACCTATATGGTTTTAACACGATTTTAACACGATAACTTCTCATCACATGATGAGCATGGATGTTTGTTCTGTGTCTGTGTGTTTCTATGTATCATAAGTATGTATTTACAGCAAAAAAAAAGTATGAATGTAGCTTTGCTTAGTTTGGGATAGATGGTGTTGTGTGAAATGTCCACCAATATTTATTTATTTATTATGTGAGATATCGTTACATTAGATCAGTCTTGTCGTCTTTTAAGTGTTAATATTATATTTAGTTCATACCTAACCAACCCTAACCCGATTCTCACGAATACCGTCTGCAGACCGAATATTGTTATTATTACTGTAAGCTATACTACGCCACGTGTAAGTTGAGCGTTGAAAACAAAAATAAATCAAAATTGAATCTCAATTAAATAACTTTAAAGTTTAATATTCTGTACTAGGCTCGGAATGGAGTGCGCTTGTCTAAAAAACTAATACGCATTGAAATTAAACAAATCCTCTGACCACGGACGCTGCAAAGTTCGAAACGTCAGGTCATGAATTTATGTAAAATATACACGAGATATCCGTTTAAAATTGTGTAACTATCCCGAAAACCTTAGAAAACATCAACTAATACGCATATCAAAAAAATAGGCAAATCAATCGATTTTTAAGTGATACGATTACTTTTCACAATGTTTGTTACTTTGTAAAGTAGGCTACTAATATAGGTATAGGCTAGTATAGGTTAGGTACCCATAGATTCGTATTTAGATCTACCAAAGTATGAATCTATAATTCGAAATCGTCCGTCTCTGTCGCGCATACCAACTTTAACAACTTTTTGAAGATATGGAATGGAATTATTCAAACACTAGAAAGCAGCATTACCTATACAGTTTCAACACAAAAATCATTTTGATTCAACTCTTATTTTCATAGTTTTATGTCAGTATGAAAATTGTGTAATTTGTAAAAAATATTTTTGTGTGTGAAAATTTACTCAGATCAAAATGAAGTTTTTGTTGATAAATTTGTTATGTTGATTTCTGGAGTTTCTGGTATTTGGTGTGACAAATAGTTTAAAAAAAAAAGTTGGTATGCGTGAGCGAGATGGACGATTTCGAACTATATAGTCTCTTAAGTCATATTGATGAAAGTGAAGCGTCAGCGGCGCAAAAAATAGCAAATAGATACTCGTATTAAAAAAATAAATATATGTTACATAGATCTACGACTCACCACCAACTTGCCTGATGTTGATTGATCGATCGACTAAGTTTATCGATGCAACTTCATAGTTGTGTCGTACTGTACTAATATAGAAGATACTATGCGCCCACGTATATATTGTACTTTAAGTTCATATCTAATCTGAAAAAAAAAAAAACAAATGCTCGTTTAAAATTGGACTGTAAAGATTTTTATTTAAAGTCCAATTTTAAGTGTATATATTTGGTTTCCAGATCTCAACTTATAAGCGCCGTAGTATACATAGCTCTAGATTAGTCCGCCATGCTTTCGGTTGCATTGTTACTTTCACCCGTACGCTCAATGCCGAACGGTCGTGATTCACTCTATACCTAGCAACATTATAATACCTACGTGCTTGTTTTTGTACATCAATAATGATATTATTGGATACCTTTTTTTATAAGTGAACATGATTTTTGAATAAATGCTCATTTATTTACGGTATGTTTGATTTATTAGTTTTTTTTGCTGTTGTTTTCTATGCATAGATAGCGAATTAATGGTTTTTTGTGTGATTGTCTGTCTTTCTGCTACGTTATCCACTGTGGTCTAATCGGCTTAAGAGGAACATTGCACACATCGCCCATTTTTTAATCGACTTAAAAATCGTTCTCAATTCGATTGTTTTTATTTTAAATATTTGTTACCAAATAGCTCCATGATATGAACAAAAAAAATCAATATTTTAAAATCATTTCAGTACTTAATTTGCTTTTAAATATACTCTGAAAAAATTAATTCAACAGAGTAAACGAAATTACGTGTATGTTTATTTTAAATCGGTTGTTTCATTTTTTTAAATCAGAGTTCATTTAAAAAAATATAATAATGTTTTATTATAATTTAAAAACTGTTCTACTCGAAACATATTTCGATTTCGATGAATATTTTTTTAATTTGGCTTTTTTTATGACATAAAGAGACCGTCAATTAACATCAGATGAGTTGGTGGTCAATTCCTACAATAGACCACCAACTCACCTGATGTTAATTGACGGTGTGGCCGAGGATGGAGCTCATCGATCTAGAAGATACTAGTCCTAAAAATTTGAATTGAAAACTACGCTTACATTGTCTTCCTGACACTTGTAGGAGGTCGTCTGTCCACCTTGTGGCTGGTTGTCCTACACTGCGAGCTATAGCTTCAAATTGCTTATCTGCTCAGCTGGACTACATAATAATCATCATTATCTCAGCAACAAGAATTCACTGCTGAACATAGGCCTCCCCCATGGATTTCCAAAAAGACCGGTTGAAAGCGGCGTCCTTCCAGCGTCTTCCTGCCTTCTATGAGGTCTTCTGACCAGCTTGTCCGCCACAAGCTGGTCAGGTTTCCTACACTGCGCTCGCCAGTGCGTGGTCTCCATTCAAGATAACTTTTTGGTCCCATCGGCCATCAGTTCTAAGTGCTATGTGCCCGGCCACTTTAACTATTGTACGTCTGTGGATCTTTTCAATTTAAATCTCTTTCTCCCTGTCTGTTTGTTACACTTACACGTTACACACGATCGCTATGAAATTTGATCTAAAAATAACTGAGGACCTGGAGAAAGACATGTGGTACGTTTTGTCATCGTCATCATCACCGTTTTTCATCAATATGTGGATGACACCGCGAGGCACAGTTAGTATTGGTATAAATTATAGCAACGTCACTGAATTGCATAAAAAACATAGATATAGATATACATCATATCTCTTTAAAAATCTAGATATTTACGTATCAATGTTTGCCATCTGGCAAATGTTATTTAGTTACGATTGTTTACAAGTATTTAAAAATATAAGTATGTGACTGTTGAAATATTTTTCCCTTTAGAAATTTTACTTAAGTAGGTATACGAGGTAGATGTGAGCAAACACCTGCTTTTTGTCACATAATAATTACTTATTAGCTTTCATTGAATATGCATTGTTTATAACTTTCGTTTCTAAGAAGTAAATGTTAATTACTGCTTTATACCCAACTGCGCAAGAAGCGTTATATTTTTCTAGCGGATGTATGTGGGCATGTATGTACATTTCTATATTACCTTCATAGAGCATAGATTTATGTTATTTCTCCTCCAAGATTACCTCCTACATTATAATCGGCTTAACCGACTTTGATGTCCGAGGTGTCGTTAGATTTGTCTTCACTTCCTGAGGGACGCCTCGTCTGGTACTGCAAACTAAAACCCGCGTTTCAAACTATTATACCATATAGTCAATCAGGAGGATGGTACCAACCATCCTGTCCTAACTAAATATTATAAAATCGTAACTAAATATTATAAATTCTGTCATCTACCTATCTCTCTTTGTCTGTTACCTGTTCACGGCTAAACGGCTGAACCAATCATTATGAAATTTGGCACAGAGATTCTTTGGGGCCTGGGGACATAGGCTATATTTTATCATTATCACCATCACAGTTTTTCATCACTATGCAGGTGATGATGAGGGGCGCAGATAGTTGGCTATACCTACTATTGGCCGCGTAACATAACCGCGTTATCTTGTTTATCAAGGTTATTAGTTAGAAGTGTCGTTATATCCCGGTTGTATCCTTAATGTCCTTGAAGGTGTATCCCGATATAAAGCCATGTTGTGATTGCAGTACGACCGGCGCGGTGGGCGGGCGCGGCGTCGGCGGCAGCAGCGCGATGCATACGTCGCGGCACTCTGTCACCTCGTCCTCTGGCGTGCTCATGGTCGGGCCCAACTTCCGCGTCGGCAAGAAAATCGGCTGCGGCAACTTTGGAGAACTTAGACTCGGTGAGTTACATAGTCTTTTTTACCCGATTGCGGTAAGAAGGAGGGTTATGTTTTTCGAATGTATTTATGTGGGTATATGTGTATGTTCTATACGACAGCCTACAGCCTAAACAATACAGCAATTTTGATGTGCGAGGTGTCATTAGATTCATCTTCACTTCCAGAGTGTCATAGGGTTCTATATTTTTTGTAATAATAATAATACATCTCTTACAAAAAGAAAAAAGCGTTTTTTCGTACCCTCCAACGAACTATTTCGTAACAAACAAGTGATTTTACTAGAATTATTCTAAAGAATGCGCATTTATAAACTTTTACAGCGATTTTACGCATACCTTCTCACAAAATACCTACACTCAACAGCGTACCAAGCGTAACGAAATCATAAGTTATACTGAAAAAAAACTGCTTTTCTGCAGTCGGGTACCTATTTCGTTTTTCTTTTAATATACCTACATGTTAACAACATATATTGGAGGAGGACATTTTCACACAACGCTATCTAGCCCCAAACTAAGCAAAGGTATCTATCTATCTTATATGATAAGGTCTTTATCTATATTATTTAGAAAAGATCATAATAAAGAACCTCGAGATAGATTATGGTGCGGCCTAGTTAAGTGGAATTTTCTGATCTGAAATTTCAAATTCAGCGACCTGCCTTAGTTCGTGATTGATAGATTCCGTAACTCCCGAAGATGCATAGCGCCTTCAATATTCTTTACCTACAATTACCCATATCTACTCCAATGCCCACCTTGCATCAGGGATCCTGATCGGGAATGCCTGATGTTTATCAGGGATATGTTGTATAACATAATACGTATAACATAACGGGATAAGAAAATGGCGCATTTATTATATTTATTATTTAATTGATTTGCCTAGTATAGCAGTTAAGTTATAAATAAGGCCAATAAAGAATTCTAATTCTTATTATTTTGAAAGCTTATGTACTGGTTTGAATCTGAACCATAATTCGTTCACACTGCTCGAGACGTAGTCGTACCTAAAGATGATAAACATTTAGTTTTATCTAAACATTCGTTTTGATCGGAAATAAGGTAGGTTAAACTGTAAATAGGTTCGGTAGGTTCCTTCTAGGCAAGCGCGCTCCATCGTAGACCGTAACTGTCGCATAACACCAAGTGAGTTGACGGTCAAGCGCAAGCCGATCGTCGAATAAAAAAAAAACCTACGGGAGTTTGTCGTATATTAATCTAAGAACGTGGTACCCATCTGTAGGTAACAACTATGTACGAGCAATGTGAACTAATTAAGATTTCCGATACTCCCACGCCAGTCATGAGCTATTCGTATAAATGTCCATTACTTACCTTAGAGCATATTATCGTCTCCGATCTAGCCTAGTCACCGCTAGTGTTAGCCTGTTCTATATTAGGAGGTTTAAATCGAACGTATAAGAATATTTTCTGTTCTCTAGGAATTATAATCGGGAAAAAGAGAATTAGGAATCAAATAATAACGTAATTGTAGAATAGCCTTTGATTTTAGTTCAAATAATATGGAAAGAACTTGGTCCTCAGATTCGCTACCCATCTAGCGTTTAAGATAAACAAACGCAATTGTATTGTGAGTCTTCTCTTAGTATTACATTGATAAAAAAAAATTATCCCATTGATTTTTAGGGTTCCGTACCTCAAAAGGAAAAAACGGAACCCTTATAGGATCACTTTGTTGTCCGTCTGTACGTCTGTCCGGGTGTCAAGACCTTTATCTCGGGAACGCGTGAAGGTATCGAGTTGAAATTAAAACCATATAGGTACGTAGATCCATGGTCTCTTGCTGCAGAAAGAAAAATAAAATTTCTCAGTTTTCGAAAAAAAAAGTTACAGCCGAATATGTCGTAAAAACGCACATTTCCACACTCACAAGGGAATCAAAACCTATGGGGTACTTCCTGTTGACCTATTACTATGAAATTTGGCAAGAAGCATTGTGTTAGAGTACACATATAGGAAAAAATCCGAAAACTAGACATTTTTAATTTAATCACAAAAAATTGTGTCTTTATGCAAGGAATGAGGGCCCAAATTGAAGTGAATTAACCGTATCAAGTTGGGTATCATATGAAAGAGCTTCATTAGCATAAGCTAAAACAGGTTTTTAAATATTTTTACGATGTATATTTTTCGGTTTATGAAGGAAAATATAAAAAATATATATGATTTCCCCTTTTTATTTAGTTTGTACGAAACCCTCGGTGGGCGAGTCTGACTCGCACTTGTCCGGTTTTTTTTTCTGAGTGTGCCAATGTTTATTTATCGTTTCTTTTCAAATTGCTGACACTTGATGAAAAGTGCGTATGATAATAATTAAACAAAATAACGTTACCTATATGAATTTACTTTTTTATTAGATTATTCAGACTTTACCGTTGATCTTGCAAATACCGAGTGAGCCAAATTAAACGCTTATAAAAATGATACTCGAGCTCAGTTACTTTAGATTAGTTTAGACAGCGAACTTCGTACTCCGATCCTTTGCTTTTACAAAACACGGGGTCATAATCATAAACGTGCTTCAACGCTTGAAAAGGTATCCGAGATAATCACGATAATTAGGTATATAAGGTCTCATATCATACTCGTAAGGAAACAAAATACATCCTAATGTAACACATACCTTTTTTTTTAAATATTTAACGGCTCTGGTAACACGTACCGTCCTCTGAAACCTGCCAGTCGACATTGCTTTTGAATTCTCTCACTCGCGATTCAACAAGATAAGACCTCTTTCTTACAAAAATCGACGCAAAATTATTGCTACACCGTGAAATTGTCTAACCTTCGATGTTATGGAGGAACGACATGCTACTCCCACCAATATCTCTGATAAAGAAATAAATAACAATAATCCGACAGTGATTCGCACCCCGTAACTGAATAAAAATAGCTTGCTTTCACCAGACAATGCCGATACACGAAGTATGACAAGACCAAGTTATCTTCGATTCTGTGTTAGGGAGCCAGCATCGCTATTTACGTACAAAATTGACAGCTTCTTGTACAAAATTTAGTTTCCCGCATTTGGCCACGGCTACAAATATGTTGGTCACTCTGAATGAGCCTCTGGTTTTTGTTGCGGGCTAAATTTGCAACTCTTTTGATTCTGGCTTTCATGCGGAGTTCTTGAAAGGCAACTAGAGGTTTCAGTCTTTATGTAGGCGATTTATATGAATGTTGAAATGAAATTAACATTTTTTTTTTTTTAGTTTTTTACTAGTTTTGCCAGTATTCGTATGGGCCAAAGTTAAAATCTTGAAAATATTACTAGGATAACTTGAACTGTGATATAAATAGCGTACATCTTAACTTTGATGATCATTATCACCACAATCTCAAGAAGTCCATTTCTGGGCATGGATTTCCAAAATGCCGCTTGGTAAGCTGTCTGGAATCGGGGTCTACTTACCACTTCTATGATTTCGTATGTTTTTGTGGACGGTCTATGGACGGTGTACTAATTTTAATTAATCGACTGAGCGAAACGAACTAAGGTACACTTATGGTATACATCAACTAGCAAAACATTGTTTCTTTTCATCTGATTTTTGTTAGTACTTGTAAATAGGTCTAAAATTATAGGTTATAATTATTAGGTATAGGTTGAAAAATACTCAACCAATCTTTAAGAAACTTTGTATACTTACAGGTTTTTCAATTTAAAAATTTTTTTGTCTTCGAGGATTCTTGATTAAAGGGATATTTCCGCCGAAAAGGGAGAAGTTTACTGTGTCGCCATTTACTGATTGATTTTGAAAATATTTGCTAAAACGTTTTGTCCTCAATTCTAAACAAAAATTTAAATATGAGCCAAATTTAAGAGGTTGTCGTGACAAAAGGCTCTGAAATCTCGGTTTTATAAAGATAAGTTATCTATGTATCGATTTTGAATATTGACAGAGACAGTTGATTCTCAATTGTACATAAGAATTTAGAACATGAGCAGTGCACCTCGCAAATACAGACTTTTTTGCAAGAAGTTCGTGCCCGTGAACTCTTTCAGGCGTATTGGTGGTCAATCGTAGATGTCATAGATGTATTTTAAAAAGAAAAATGTAAATTTTGTAGAACTACTAGTAATAACATATTATTTGTAGTCTAATATTATAGTATTTTATAAAATATACGTTATAATTATTAAATAGACTTGTGAATGAGTTAAGCTCTAGATATCAGGCTAGCTTAGCATAGTGCGTGCGGGTTGCTGGGCTGTTTGATTCTTTGTATAACCTAAGCGAAGCTCCTTAATTCGATTCTCGCTACGGAATCACGCCTCCAATTTCACCGTTTTGTATCGAAATTTTATCCAATAAAAACAGTATCACGTCCCAAATGTATTCAATTAAGTATGCAAGCACTTTACTTACAAAGTTAATGTTCTTCAATAATGCTCAACAACAAAAAACAGTTCTTATTGTGCCAGGAATAAACCAACAATTCATCTGAAGCGGTGGTTTGTTGAATCACTTTCAATTAGCTTCCTCTTTTATTTACATAGGTAGGGTGTTCACACACGGGTTGTCTCATCACGTGCGAGTGCTTCCTCTATGTTCTACTCGAGGTGCATCGAAACCCAATATTGGTCTATGAATAAATCACCATTTTAATGTTGCGATGCAATCGTGATAGGTTTTAAATATAAGTACAGGCTGGACATTCCATATAACAGCGCGTTAATCAGTCACACGGTACGTACGCAAGTTGACGTCTGTATATAACACACACACACGTGTATGAAGTTATGGTCGCCGTCTGATTGGTCAGTCGCTCGTGACGTCAATTTGGATTCGAATTTGCTTGAAGCCCGCAACGCTTGTATCAACTGACAAATTTAATGATTGTTCCGTGCTGGCATTCTTACATACGAGCGCGGGGAGCAGGTGAGGAATTGGTGGGAAGCGGAGTTAGTACGGAACGGATTTTGTATGTAATACTAGTCTTCTGTGGTATTAGTGATTCTCAGTAGTATTTTTAGGGTTCCGTAACTGAAGAGGAACGGAATCTTTATAGGATCACTTCGTTGTCTGTCTGTCTGTCAAGTTGCGGGGGTATCAAGTTAAAATTAATGTCAAAAGTATTGTTTGCACTACAATTCATTTTTGGATATTACAGCCTACAGGATACTTCCCATAAAAAATTACGAAAGTTAACAAAAGGCAGCGTCTCACAGAACAATTAAAAGGAAAAGTGTGAAAAGATTTTTAATTTGTAATTACATGACTTGAAAAAATATGCAATTTACAAACTTACACTGTAGTTGAAATGTTGTTTACAACTATTAAGATTGTTTTTTTTTCATTAGAGACATATTTTCATAGTTTTTGAACTTGTGTAGACGTGGGGGTAAAAGGGGATACGGAAACTTCGGTGTACGAAACAAAGTACTTGGAAGGGTGTATTTTAATAATATTACTTGTTACACAATTTGTTACTATTTATTGCAAAGCAAAACATTGAGAAGTGTTCCTTTTATAAGGGTTTACACCTAGATACTACGACACTAAGTTTTGCACAACTAAGCACCTGACCTCCTATGTTTTAGACTCACTATTTTATACTGACACTACTACACATAAGAGTACCTATCGATGTGTAGGTTGATATCTGGGACACACGTCGCCGCGTGGGATTTGTTTCTCTCCACCCATCCTCCTCAACTGAAGGGTCTATTTAAGGGTTCCTATATTTAGAAATCGCAAATACAATTTTAGCTACTGATATCTGTTTACCGTTAATGTTTAAGGAAAGTATTTTTTAACTTTGCTGTATGTTGTTCTGGTAAATCCTAGAAATAAACTTACTAAACGTAAACATTGGATCAAAACATCCATTGTGTAAAATACAAAAATAAAACATCATAGAATGAACAGAATCAATATCTGCAGTTGGCCGGTACCGTTGTTTTTAGTAACGGGAGGTAATCTCAGTTTCTTGCTTAGTTGGGGTAATAAGCTGTATATGTTGTATTATAGCGTCTTAGTAACCAGCCTATTTGCTAGTTAATAGGTACTGGGATCTTCATAGAATATACGGAAATCGGTTTACTGCCAACGGCCACCACCTAATCGGCCACAACTGGTGGCCGTTAGCACAAATTTAAGTTACAGTAGGTTCTGTTTGTAGTAAAAAACTACAAACATACTTCAATTTTAATTATTTGTTTATCAATTTATCCATCAGTCCTACTGTAGTTTGCACCACTGGCGCCAGTTTTAGTGGCGTCTGTTGAGACGTTTTTTTTAATTTCAATACCCAATCACCACCAACCTTCACCATAAGGGCCGTTGGAACAAAATTTTATAATTTATGCCAACAGCCACCAGTGGTGGCCGATTAGGTGGTGGCCGTTGGGATTAAACCATCTATTTTGTCTTAACGGTGAACCTCAATTAAACAATGTAAGTATACAATCAGGTATGGGTATATTGGATTCCTTGCAATATTGGAATCACCGTTAACTAGGTGACACTCACGAGTCCCGGAAAATACAGATATTATTTTGTTTGTCTGGGTTGCGTATATGGAATGTATACCTTCACACAACGCTCATGACGTCAGAGACCGTGTTGCTGTCGGGTATATTTTCAAATCCAGAAAGCGAAAATCTATTCATTAAAGCCTACCTTTACCTAACATTTGTGACGTCACTGGTGCGTGTTGACTTCGGGTATACTTTCAGTTTGGAAACGCCCGCGCAGTTATTTTAAAACATACCCGGCCGCAACGAAACGAGTAAATAAAAACCCTAACCTAACCCTAGATTAGGTTAGGTTTTTTTTTATAAAACCTTACCTAACCTAACGTATAATCCTAACATATAAAAATAACCATCTCTTTGTCTGTGTCTGTATTCGTTGAAAGGCACTAAAACGGGTATAGATTACAGTATAGCAAAATAGAATGTCCTACATGAAAGTATACCCGAAAAAAAAATGTTGCAGTCGGGTATACTTTGAAATCCTTAATACGACTATATATATTTTTTTATTGTATACCCGAACTCAACACTATAGAGCGTTGTGTAAAGGTATAAATTCCAAATACGCGTCTGGGTTTGCTTTACTATACAGTTCAACACTGGTATTCTCAATTTCAATCCATCTGATTCGGATTTCAATTCGGAAGCTTTTCACTGTCGTTCAGAATGTTAATGAATAGGAAAATGTACATTCCGAATTAAATCCAAATCTGATGTATTGTGAATACTGGTGCTGATCATCAGTACAATTTTTTCGGGTATACCGACAAAGCCCGAAATTGTAAAAAGCATTTCGAAAATAATTAGACCCGATTTTGTAATCGGGCTTAGTGCAAGTTATCAAATTATAGATTATTTTGTTCTATTTAACAATGATTCGTTATACTAGGTAAGTTCAGTACCAGCTGTTTCTATGTTAAAAAAAAACTGTAATTAACCGACTTCGAAAAAGGAGGGAGGTTATCAATTCGTACCGTATTTTTTTTTATGTATGTACACGAATTACTCCGTCACTCGTGAACCAATTTTTTGTTTCTTAAATTGATGACATAGAGAAAGCTCCCAAGTTGGTCTCATAATTATTTTAGAAACATTGCTTTATTACTTTTTGAATAATCTCTATAAGTAAAAATATTTTCACTGTATTCCTGAGTGAGTGCGTCAGATTATAGAATCGCAGAGTTCCACTGACACGTTTTTCTTTGCAAAAGTGTCAAATGTTGAGGTTTTTCGTATAAACATCTGCACATTTTCTAATCTGCGACGACGAAGCATTTGACATTCAGTGACAAATGTCATTCTTGAAAAAAAAAAACGAGCGGGTGAATAGAGGTATTTTAAAAAGTTTACAATCTTGAGGGATTTATTGAGCTTGAAAAGTAAAATCTACTTACTCCTCATCCAATGTGCATAAGGAGAAAATAGAGTTACTTCAACGCTTGAGCGCCTTGTTTAATTATTATCCTTACTTATATTACAAGTAAACGAAATAACGTACTTTGAAGTCGGTTGTTTCAGTTTTTTAAACTATAAAATTATTTTCATTTCCCATACCTTCATTTACGTAGCCTAAAACTCCAATGGAAACATAACCATAGTTGTATCTGCAAACAAAGACACTCGCGTCGCTCGTATTTACGTCCCAAACAATAACTTTGCTAATGAATTTGACAGTCAATGATGTCCAGTAGAAAGACTAACAAGCCATAGCAGCCCGACCTTGTACGGTCACCGAAAATATGCAGATAATAACGTTAACAATAATGTTCAGGATTTAAAAGTACTTGACACACTTGTCCGATTTCCAAATGTAAGCCAATTTTCCGTGGCTACGCAGAGGCGGTCTTCTTTGATAGTTGCTTTCAGAAAAGTTTAGATTTACGTGGATGCTTTACATCTGTGTTTATGTTTGGATGAGCTTTGAATGCATATTTGTGTTCAGAGGTGCAATTACGGTTGGGATAATGCGTGAAGACTGTACAATCGTAATTTTTTTTTTTTTTTATGTAAATCGAATCCCATCAAAAACGTAATATGTACAAAAAGCCAAGTCTCGCAACACAACGATTTTACGCATACTTTCTCACAAAAAAAACACACTCAACAGCGTATCAAGCGTAACGAAATCGTATGTTACGACTGCAAAAACTGCTTTTCTGCGCTCGGGTATTTTGTTTTTCTTTTCGTATAGATGCTTGTTGAGTATAAAACTGAACCTCGTGACCCTGAACGAAATTAATATACCCACTAAATTTGATAATGATAATTAAATTCTCACTACACGTTATCGCGGGACAAATCGCGGAGTTATAGTTTCCCGCATCAATATTTATTTTATTACATTGATCACCAGTTCCTACTGATAAATATACAGTTATCGGAGATTATGTCTAAAATCGCTGGGTTTGCGATAATTCTGTCAATTATGAGTAACCCGTAATGTTATCTGGGGAAAAAAACAAAATGTACTTGTCGTTTTTAACAGACTTTGAAAAGGAGGAGGTTCCTTATTCGACTGTATGTTTTTGTACGTTTGTTACGGTTTTATATCGCCAATTGTGAATTTATTTTTTTGTTTGTTAGGTCATACTTCAGAGATGATCTTATAGATGTCACCATGTCGGTCCGAGTACAAGACCAGAATTCAGAGGCAATTCCATTAAAGAGAGGCGTGAGGCAAGGAGACGTTGTCTCTCCGAAACTGTTTACCGCCGGTTTGGAAGATGCCTATAAGCTTCTGGAATGGAAAGGGCTCGGCATCAATATTAACGGCGAGTACATCACTCACCTTCGGTTTGCCGACGATATAGTAGTCATGGCAGAGTCGATGGAAGACCTCAGTACGATGCTCGAAGACCTCGATAGAGTTTCCCAACGGGTGGGCCTCAAAATGAACATGGACAAAACGAAGGTTATGTCGAACGCCCATGTAGTGCCCACCCCAATATCTGTGGGTTGTAGAAGCGCTGCTTCAGGGGAGCTTGTTGCCCTAGGAGAGAAAATAACTTCCCTTAGGCAAGAAACAATGAATGTACAGGCCACCTTAAGTTCGTTACAGCGACAACTACAGGAATTACCAGAACAGCTTAAGCTCTCTCAACCACCTCCACAAGAACATCAAGAGCCAACGAAGCTGGATATTGAGCCCCTCATGCAGGAGTTGAGGGCCCTCAGAACAGAAATAAATTTCAGCAACTCTCTGCCAATCAGGCAGGAAATCGCACAAGATATACACGAGGAACTTATTCCCATAAAACAGCAGCTGAAGGATATGAATAGATCAATGAATGAGATGAAGGAGGTGAGGGAAGCAGAGGTAGCTACATTAATGATGCGGGGGCAGTCAGGAGTTGGGGCAGAAATAGCACTTTCAGATATGAGAGACAGGCTGCTGTCTCTGGAAGAGATGGTCCGCCAAACACCTGGTAAGCTACTAACCACTACCAAAGGCACTACCGAATTCAGGTCATCTTCGACGTCTGGCGGGTCCACCTACAGAGACGCCCTACTCAGGCCCCGCTACCCGGTCCTGGTGGAGTCAATAGACCCGCTGCACTCCAGCCAAGATGTTGTGGGAAGTCTTAAATCCTCAGTGGATGTGGTTGACCTGGGAATCGCTATTAGTGGTGTGAGAAATTTGAAAAATCAGAAAGTAATTGTTAACTGCGTTTCTGAATCTGACCGGACCCGACTTACTGAGGCCATTAAGTCGTCCAATCAGAAGTTGACGGTAACTCAACCCAGATCTAGAAATCCGCTGCTAAGATTGGTAGGCGTAGCTCCAGACTTAAACGATACGAAGTTAGAAGAAGCCCTTCTCAAACAGAACACGAAACTTTTGTCAAGTGATAAAACTGGAAAGTTTTCAGTAAAAGTGGTCAGAAGAACAAAGGGAAGGAAAGATGCTAGGACTAATGTAACCCTGGAAGTCAGCCCTCACATTTGGTCCTGTCTCAGGGACAAAGATGTGCGTTTGGGCTACCAGACCGTGCACGCCATGGACCACTCCCCTGTTGTGCAATGTTACAATTGCTTAGGCTTTGGACACGTTGCTAAGGACTGCGGAGGAGAGCGGTGTTGTGGTTATTGCGCGGGGAGCCATGATACTCGTCAATGCACCAGTCGCAGCGCAGCTCCCTGTTGCTCCAATTGCTCATCGGCCAAGGAACTAGGGAATCAGGCCCACCCAGCATATAGTTCTGAGTGCCCCGAATGGCAACGTTGGGATCGAATAGCACGTTCTAATGTTTCGTATTGTTAATACACGCCTAAGGCTCTTCAATCTATACACAATGCTTAAAATTTGGACAGGTAAACCTGGGTAGAGGATACGCCGCTACCAAAGAGTGCTTACAATCGGCAGCATCCAATAAAACCTCAGTGCTCCTGCTGTCGGAACCATATGTAGGGGCAAAGGCACATGTCACTTCCTGTGGCCGGGTAATTCAAAAAATGACATCTGATAAAAGCAAACCTGTTCGGGCGGCAGTCGTTATTGTTGATCCAAATCTTGTAACGGTTGTAAACGATGACCTGATTAGTGAGACTATAGTGGCACTTGTTCTAAAACTTAACAATAATACAAAAATAGGTGTAGTTAGTGTTTATCTTGACAAAAATGTATCAATCGAAACAGACCTTGCCAGAATCCAGTATGTTGTCGAGCGCTTAGGAACCAAGAACATCATTATTGGTGGGGACGTTAATGCTGACAGCATCTGGTGGGGTAGCCGAAGGGAGGACAGTAGGGGACGGGAGTGCATGCGACTCGTCTCGCAACTAGATCTCAACATCCTCAATGAAGGCGTTACACCAACTTTCTTTCGCTTCTCAAGAGGGAACATCTGTTCGAGTATTATCGATGTGTCTTTCTGCTCAAACAGCTTATTAGACAAAATAAAAAACTGGAGAGTAGATCCTAACGCGGTAACACTATCAGACCACAGGCAGATTTCATTTGATTTGGAAGTCCAAAGCGTACATGCAGCTGATTATACAGGAACGCGCAAGTATAATACAAAGAAAGCAAAATGGCCAGTCTTTAGAAACACATTCTCCGGGATCTTGGAAGAAAAATCAATAAAATTGGAATCTCTGGAAAGGAATATTGACGCTGGCCTAACAAATGACGTGCCGTCTAAAATCGAGGAATTTGTGACGACTTATGTTCAAGCTATCTCGGAAACTTGCAAGCAAACACTATCACCCTTACCTAAAAAGAGAACTCAGAGACAGGCAGTATGGTGGAATAAAACCCTTAAAGAGAAAAAGCAGCTAGTAAATAGATTTCGGAGGAAGATACAAAACTCACGCAATCCATGCAGAAGAATAGCTCTGATCAACGAGTACAACAATCAGAGAGGAGAATACAAGGATTTGCTTGAAAAGACAATCACGGAGAGCTGGCAATCATTTTGCTCCAAACAAAACAGTGAGACCGTGTGGCAAAAATCCTACAGAGTTTTAAAACTATGTAGTAGATATAAAGAAGATCAGCTACTACGTCGATCACAGGACTCACCTGTATTAGATCCAGTAAAGTCTGCTGAACTGCTCGCCGAAACCTTTTTTCCAGCAGATGAGGAGAACACCGACACCAATAGTCAGACGGAGGTCAGAAAATGGTCGAACGATTTAATTGCCAAGATAGAGCAAGATCCTGACTATCCAAGAGAGTATCTGCCTTTTACCCTAGAAGAAGTTGAGACTATCTATAGTAATATGAATCCCAAAAAGTCACCAGGTGATGACGGCTTTACTTCTGACATTTGTTACCAGAGTTACAGAGCCAATCCTGCCTTACAGCTGGGAATTTTCAACACATGCCTAAAAAATGGATATTACCCAAAGATCTGGAAAAAAGCACATATAAAAGTAATACCAAAGCCAGGAAAAGATTACTACAGCATGCCCAAATCTTACAGACCAATCGGGCTCCTCCCAGTACTAGGGAAAGTGTTGGAAAAACTCTTCACTACAAGAATCACGTGGAGCATTGGTAACTCAGGGAAAATAAGTGGCCGCCAATACGGGTTTATGCCTCAAAGAAGTACTGAAGATGCACTATATGACGCTCTACAAATAATAAAAGACGGGGTAGAGAACAAAAAACTAGTAGTTGTCGTTTCCCTAGATATTGAAGGGGCATTCGACAACTGTTGGTGGCCTGGACTAAAATCTGAACTTTTTAGAAAACAAATCGATGAGCTAACAATAAAATTAGTAACCAGCTACTTAGAGGACAGATCGATAACTCTAACCTACATGGGAGAAACAGTCTCAAAGAAAACAAACAAGGGGTGCGTTCAAGGGTCGATTTGTGGACCAATGTTTTGGAACGTACAGCTAGACCCATTATTACATGAAGCTGAAAAACTGGAAGCACATATACAAGCATTTGCAGATGACATCTTGGTGATTGGATGTGGCAAAACAGCGATGGAAGTTGAACGGAAAATCAGTGAAGCTTTAAAGACAATTTCTACTTGGGGAACAGCTCACAAGATGAAATTCGCTGCCCAGAAAACACAGGTGATGCTAGTGACTAGAAAGCGGAAATTTGATAATCCAAGGCTAGAGTTGAATGGCCAACCTCTCCTATATACTAACTCAATTAAGTTTCTGGGCTTAACGATTGATAAATCGCTGACTTTTAAGCCCCATTTAGAAAACGTCACGAAAAAGGCTGCAAACATATGCAAGATGCTATCTCGAGCTGTGAAAACAAAATGGGGCCTAAACCCGGAGATTACCAGGCTCATTTATATCGCTGCGGTAGAACCAGTTATTCTATACGCGGCAAGCGCGTGGGCAGAAATCTGCAACAAAAAGTATGCCAAGAACAGACTTGACAGAGTCACGCGCATGTTTGCTATAAAAATAAGCAGGGCACATAGAACTACTTCGCTTATGGCCAGTGCTCTCATGGCAAGGATCTTTCCGCTGGACTTGCGACTCAGAGAGAATGCGAAGATCTTCGAGCTGAAGCGGGGAAAGCCACTGAAAGAATTACCAGGTCGAAAAATGGAAACAAGACTAAGCCCGTTTCAGTTAAAGCACCCAGCAAAACGAAAACGACTACAGTACGCTAGCGTAAATAATCAACATGAAGCGGATTCTATTCAAGGTCTAAAAGTCTTCACAGATGGGAGTAAAATAGACGGTAAGGTCGGCGCCGCTATTTCTTGTTGGCATGAAAAAGAGGAGATATATAAGGCGAAATCCCTGCTTGCAAGCTACTGCAGTGTATTTCAAGCAGAACTTGTGGCTATTCTGAGAGCGACAGTTTATCTAAAGGCAAAAGGTCCCGGAGCTATTCTCAGCGATTCTAGGTCAGCATTAGAATCCGTATGTGATCCCAATACAGTAAATCCCATAGCAGCAGAAATTCAAGCGCGTTTGGAAGAAAACATCAATCATATAGAATTCTACTGGATCAAGGCGCATGCTGGCATAGAAGGAAATGAAAGGGCGGACGAACTCGCGAAAGAAGCAGCTCAGAAATTACAAACGGCTCCCGTGTACAGCTTGTTCCCTCTGTCCTTTGCGAGGCGCTCCACCAGGCTAAAAACGAAAGAAGAATGGCAAAGAAGATACCTTGAAAGCTCAACGGCGACAACAACCAAGTTATTTTTCCCTAATCCCACGGAAGCATACCGGATTTTAGGCAAGCTTGACACTACGAACATTAGGACCCAACTATTCACAGGTCATTGTGGCATAAAGTCCTATTTGCATAGATTTAAGCTCAGGGATAGTCCGTTTTGCACTTGCGATGATGAGTCTCCTGAAACAATCTTGCATATTCTAACAGATTGTCCAAAATATGGTTTTAAAAGACTAGAATGTGAATGCAAAACGGACACCCTAATATTAGAACCTAACCTACCTTTATTGATCAAGGATGACGACTGTCGACCAACATTTGGAGTTTGGAGTTTGCCGAAGGCGCCCTCTGCGCTGCCGCGAGAGCCAATGGAGCGTGGATATAGATGAAATGCAGATCCCGAGATATAATAATTAGTTACGATTTATAATGAATCTCATATATATCTCCGCTCTGTTACCATGAACCTTGGCGATGGTATCGTGAATATCAGAACTTGTAAGCTATCGCCAAACTTCATATTAGTATTATTAAATACTAATATGAAGTATAGTGGGTATAGTATTATTAAAACACTTTATTTATAAATATATATTAAAAAAAAAAAAAAAAAAAAAAAAAACACTGTAAAACTCAACAGTTGTCAGTAACAACTCATAGGCTCAAGCCCTGCATATTTAATAGTAGGGGTAGTAAATAAGGCTAGCTAAGCTGGCAATAAATAAAAAAAAAAAAAAAAAAAAAAAAATATCTGTGGGTAACTCCACTCTTGAAGTTGTTGACGAATATGTCTACCTAGGACAAACGGTTCGATTAGGCAGGTCCAACTTTGCGAGAGAGGTCAATCGTCGTATCCAACTCGGCTGGGCAGCGTTCGGGAAACTTAAAAGCGTCTTCTCGTCCAATATACCCCAGTCCCTCAAGTCGAAAGTTTACGACCAGTGTGTGTTACCAGTGATGACTTACGGCACTGAGACGTGGTCCCTAACTATGGGCCTTATAAGGAAGCTCAAGGTCACGCAACGAGCTATGGAGAGGGCTATGCTCGGAGTCACTCTACGAGATCGAATAAGGAATAAAGAGATACGTAGACGTACGAAAGTCACCGATATAGCACAGAGGATTAGCAAGTTGAAGTGGCAGTGGGCAGGCCACATAGCACGTAGAACTGATGGCCGATGGGGCCGAAAGGTTCTCGAGTGGAGACCACGCACCGGCAAGCGCAGCATAGGAAGACCAGCCACGAGATGGGCAGATGACCTCATTCAAGTGGCAGGAAGACGCTGGATGCAAGCCGCTTCCAATCGGTCTTTTTGGAAATCCATAGGGGAGGCCTATGTCCAGCAGTGGACTTCTTATGGCTGAGATGATGATGATGATCTTATAGATATAAATTTTATCAAAATCGGTTCAGTAATTTGGTTTTAAAAACAATATACTTAATTGGAAAAAAATATGTCATCCAATATTTTTTTTAAAAGGTTCAGCAAAAAGGCAGACGGCTCGCCTTATGGTAAGCGATATCCGTCGACTATGGACAACTGCCACATCAGTGACATTACTGTTGCTTTGCTAGCCCGGAAAGGTGCTTGTAGACAAACCCTTTTAAAACGCTCTTTGTTGAAGCTCGGCGGGAAAACCTTCCGAGGAAGGACAAACGAAAGTAAACGAAATTGCGTATTTTGAAGTCGGTTGCTTCAGTTTTTTTTATTATAATTATTTAACGTGTTGACGAGTGCAGTGCGTTGCTGCTCAGTTTTGTTTTATTTCTACTTCAAAGTTCTAGATGGCATCGAACTGTTGTCGTTGAAATGTGTGGCTTTCCATCTGGAAAGCGACTTGCTATTTCTTATTTCTTTATTTCAATTTAAACATATAACTAACAGACATGGTCCAATTTATTATACGTTACAGGTTACAGCTAAGATAGGCTAAGAGTATAGGGATAAACCTACCCATCCCATCGAAAAATATGTCCAAATCAGATATGTCTATTGGTTATTCCGTAGCGTATTAAAGTAATAATATTAAAAGAAAATATTAAATACACAATTGGAAAATGTAGGGTATGACAATCAGAATGCGAAGATGAATCTACCGATCGAACGATACCTTTCATCTCAATCGGTCAAGTTGTACCTACAGGCAACAGGAAGATATTTTTTTAAATCCAAAATAGGCTTGCGCTTCAGTCGTTGCGGTTGACGATGGAGCGCGAAAACGATCGATATATCGATTCCTTCTGGCTCCTATAATAAATTTAATTAACCTGGTATAGGAGTCTGGGATTTGCACAACAATGTTTATAAATTGAGTCAAATAATGATTTTTGTATTTTTTCTGTATTATACCGAAAAAGATTAATTTTAATCTTAGTTTGCATTTTTTGCTGAAAGAACTTGCACGAAATCTGTGACCCTTTTTTTGCACAGTCGGTTAAAAGTTCCAGTGTTCCGCGTGTTGTATTCTACGTCACACAGTTTCCTACGGCCTAGACACAAATCAATACATGAATGGTTGACTCGGGGCTAAGCGTGTGATTGTTGGGCAAGAAACTAACCTACGTGTGATCGCTACACGGCATTTACTTATTTACACTGGAAAGAAATGGGGTCACCCTTCTCGGGTAGACCTGCCACGAGATGTAAAGAATTCTTTGACGACTTATTGGGATGAGAGGTGGTAGCGTCTGTTTTATTACCCGGCCGCGCAAGAAGGAGGGTTTTATGTTTTATGGGCCGAGCCTAGCAGTGGGCCAGTCTATACAAACAAGGTGAATCCGTGTGAGAGAACGTTATATGTTTTCACGACAGAGATTCGTGCCGCGGGATTTGAATCCAAAGTCTGCGGATTGCGAGTCAGATGGTCTCCCAACTAGGCTACTGGAAACATACTCTCCTATATTAGGAATGAAATATTTAATATAATTTAGTATTATTACTTCACCATCATCATCAGCCCAGCCGATTGAGGACTCCAGGTTCTCGTCTGACGAACGCATACCGGAACCCTCAACACTGACGCAGTGCCTTCTCAGCCTGCTAGGCCATCGACCGCTTGGCCACTGCGCGTTAATTTTGGGCCCGTTTGGGTAGTAGGTCAGGGTTTCACTCCTAACCAACCCCGGGCCCAGAAGTAGCCTCTTACTACAGGCAGGGGATACCGATGCCGTATTTTAGTGCCCAGGCACCAGGGCGGAAAGATATGACCGGCCTACTGCCACTCAGCTTCTGCAGCTTTCAGCTTGCTACGCTATGTCGTTAACTCTCGACTTCCCTAGCGAATTACTTCGTTACGGATACGAAACGATCCCTTAGTGAAACACCGATAAAGCTCGTTGAGCGACTTTAAATTTGTGAACCATACCAACTGCGAGTGTGCACCTTTCGGCAGCGTAGGGCATGGCAGGAAGGCTACACTGATTGAAGACCTTCATCTGGAGACTGCGAAGACGTAATTTGCCGAAGTAATATTACTAAGTACTTACTTACAAAGTTGTATTGTATAAAAATATTGCATTTTATATTGCTGCAAAATTTAATATTCCATTCAGCATTAGCTATAAAATACAATGTAAGAACCAGTAAAGCAGGCTGCAGATTACAACCAGACTATATTTTCTATTCGTGCATGTAAATAAGGACAAGAATAGATAGTAATTTTCAAGGAGAACGCATGGAAAATTAAAATCAGTGTCGTTATTTCGAATTTATCATGCATTTGACAAAAAAACTGTTGCGAAATAATCGTAGAATCTGTTCGCAAAGAGTACAAATGAGGCATTGAGAGCGCTGCTCTCCTTTTTAATTATTTTGTTGACTAGCAACACAATCGAGTCGTCAGTTGCCATGTTTTGTCACGATAGTTCTCTCTCCAAACAGATTCTACATAAGGGCCAACGATACACATGCGGCGGGAAATTCAAATTTCGAACAGTATTTGTGGCTTTGTTAATTATTACTATTGTTAATAGCTCGGTTAATTATTGTAAGTATTTACAATGTTTGCGACAATTTAAGATATTTTTTTTTATATTTTCACGTCAAATTAACTATCAATAATGCACCTCGTTGCTTCCATATCCAGAGAAGTTGCTTGATTTACTAAAAATGGGTTACTAGGTTAATATTAAATTACAAAAAAACACCTGACTTAGTTACAAGGAGAAAAAACTGTTTGAAATTTGAATTTCCCGCCACATGCTTGACGTACCACCTTAATATGAAATTATGAATATATGTATATTTTGCATAGTCGATCAAGCAGGTGATTTGTTTAAAGTTTGCTTAATTTTAGAAGAATGAGAGTACCAGACAATATCAAAATCCAAGTTCATAATATATTTTCTAAATTCGAAAGTTGTCTGGAAGGAGTAGCTTAGTAGGTAGTAGTATCTTGGCGCCGAAACAGTACCTCCTTGTTTAACGTTTTTCTTGTAACCTTCTTTAACATTTTCTTCCTTCTTTAAGTGCTCGTAATCATCTAATATTTGGCAACCTGTATTTATTGTCAAAAAAATCTACACATTATTAAACGAGCGAGCGAAACGAGCGCTTTGAAAAAAAATGCGAACGAAGCAAATGCATTGCGTATAAAATCGAAAAATAGATAAATTTTCAATTCGTGTGTGTATGTGCGTTAGTAGACGTCTGCACTGTACGCGCCCTCTAGCGAGCGTATATTGAGCTAAGTTAACATGACCTATGCTTCTTAGTACCTATTATGCCCCGTACAGACTCACGCCGAGAAGTCTCGGCAAGAAGTCTCGTCGAGACTTCTACCGAGACGTAAAAAACTGTCCACACTCACTATGTTCTCACTTACTGTTCTCGCTACCACCCGCTATGGACGTCTGTGCAGCAGCCTTGGTAATTTGTGCAATAGACTATTATAACTTTGTTAAAACTAAACAAAAAGCAAAGAAAAAATAAGACCCAGACGATGGTAACGGATATATTATAAACGGATAAACGCGCACGTATACTTGATTTCGCTTCCTAGTTCGCACTGAGACCGAAAATGAATATGATAGTCTTCTCTTTTCTCGCCCGAGACACCCTTTGAAGCGGGCAAAAATACCGACACCGATCGGAGAACAGGCGAGCCCGAGAAAGAGACGTAGAGAAACCTCTCACATTCACGCTTCTCGGGGGTTCTCGGGCTTTCTCGGCGTGAGTCTGTATGGGCTACCACATTCATGCTTCTCGGGGGTTCTCGGGCTTTCTCGGCGTGAGTCTGTATGGGCTACCACATTCATGCTTCTCGGGGGTTCTCGGGCTTTCTCGGCGTGAGTCTGTATGGGCTATTAAGGTACTTGCGAGACCTAATACTCGTAATAATATATGTGATGGTAGAAAGCAAGTCTGGCTTTTGTTTAACCAATTAACCAATTTGTTCTGTTAGAATTTGAAACATTCAATCAGCTTCGATTATTATAATTATGTATTATTTCAATTTAAATCAACGTTATAATAATCGAAGCTGATTGAATAATCTTTCAAATTCTAACAGAACACATTGGTATCTTGAGTCATTCAAAGACGTCAAGTTCGTATTCAAAGAAATTACTCACACGTTCATACACTAACGTGATTCTACGATTATGTATTTGTGCTAAGTACCTAAAGTTAACCAGCTTATCTCGTGATCATTGTGGAAGCCCTTGTTTGAGATAACAGTCTAATTTATTTATATTTATTTGTACCATTGCACTCGATTGGCACAAGATCGAAGCAGTTGGCATGATAAGAGAGAGGCCTATACCCAGCACACTGCTGGGTCCGACAGAAAGGGCTGGATGATGATGATAGTGAT
Source organism: Lycia hirtaria (assembly GCA_947563715.1). Taxonomy (NCBI): domain Eukaryota; kingdom Metazoa; phylum Arthropoda; class Insecta; order Lepidoptera; family Geometridae; genus Lycia; species Lycia hirtaria. The sequence goes on along the minus strand of OX387377.1, from coordinate 38,700,460 downwards.
GTAGCAATGTTATGCTTATGTTATTCTTATTCCAATCATAGTTGGTATGTTTACTGTCTTCGACCATACAGTCACTTGACCTATCAAATAAAAAGAATCATCAAAATCAAGGTGGAGTTATCCCGTAACAAACATAGTCGAATTGAGAGCCTCTTCTTTTTTGGAAGTCGGTTAAGAATACACGTCAAACTTACATTAACCCGCTTTTTCCGCCGCTTTAATAAAAAGAGTAACATACATATAGAAAACCCAGAATAATGTCAAATAACAAAACAGGATGTCTCCAAATGCCTCGGAAATTGCTCCTTCAGCGTATAAGCCTGTATCTAAAGAACTCTTTCAAGCTCACGCAGAGCTTTTTTATAAATTTTGTTCTTTGATGTCTCAATCGATAGAAAACTTTCTAGACTTAAAAGTGACAGTAACGATAAAAATCACATCAAGCTGTTTTATGGCTGAACTTAAACGGAACAAAATCGTACTACTTTTTTAGGGTTCCGTACCCAAAGGGTAAAAAAAAATGGTTGTCTGTAAAGTCGGTTTACGGACGATAGTTTAACGTGACAACGTCATAACAAAACATTGATGAAATGATGATGATGTAACGGGACAATGAGCGTAACGTAACGGGACAATGAGTCATACTTTTTCGTGCGTGCAGCCGGCGTTCATCGATTTATTAGACGTTGTCACGTCAAAACGGGACCCTATTACTAAGACTCCGCTGTCTGTCCGTCCGTCCGTCTGTCACCAGGCTGCATCTCATGAACCATGATAGTTAGAGAGTTGACATTTTCACAGATGATGCCGCTATAACAACAAATACTAAAAAAACAGAATAATATGAATATTTAAGGGGGCTCCCATACAACAAACGTGATTTTTTTTGCTCGTTTTTGCTCGATATTGATAACGGCAACAGGTATACGCTTGAAATATTCACTGAACATTGAGTTATATTATTCACTTTAAAAATCAGTAAATAAATTAAAATAAAATTAATACTTAAGGGGGCTCCCATACAACAAACGTGATTTTTTGCCGTTTTTCTAGATAATGGTACGGAATCCTTCGTGTGCGAGTCCGACTCCACTTGACCGGTTCTATTTCCTAATCTCATGGCAGTAGCAAGTCCGATAATAACGCTATGTGAATGGAGTTACTCGTTTCTCGCTGACGCATTACCACATTTATGAGGATATAATTTGACAGAATGCACATATGACAAATCTGTAATTAAGAAACCTCAGCACACCGTCGCTTCGCTTACCATCAGGCGAAATAGTGGTCTAACTAACCTATTCAAGACTTATTCATGTAAAAAAGTATCTATGTTAAAAGAAAAACAAAATACACGACTGCAGAAAAGCGTGTTTCGCATTCTAAATTACGACTACTTTTCGCTTACTACGCTGTTGGATATATCTACTTTTTTTTTGTGAGAAAGGATGCGTGAAATCGCTGTGAAAGATTATAAATGCGTATTCTATAGAATAATTCTAGTAAAATTACTTAAATATTACGAAAAAGTTACCTACATACATACATACATACACTGGAAAAACCTGACCCTCCTTCTTACGCAGTCGGGTAAAAAAGGATTTATAAGCTTCTTTTATAAGTGATTCGCACTTACGCACTGTTCTATGACGGGGAGTTTTGTGCTATCAAGTACACACATTGTATATACATACATATGTATGTATGTATGCGACCATTATTAAGTTACTAGGCGCAACTATTGACCACAAGGTGATAATGGACTTTAACTTTTGAATCCTGACTATAGTTTTCGTACTCCATGGAGCGATAAAGCTAAATTTCTACACTCACCCGCGTCGCTTGCGCAAACTGCCAAGCAGTTTGTGTCAAACAGCACATGTGGGTTCATCTCAAGTCACAACCACTAAAGTGACAGTAAGTACATGTGATTGTCTTATTGTTAAAGCGGTAAGGTTTCTATTGTATGGCTGCGTGCGGATTGAAATCGGCTTGTACGTCACTGAAAATAACATTGACGACACGTGCGTGTAGTGATTAATACATGATGTACTAGAAGGGGTCGCGGACAGTCGCCGTCCGCGTCGGTGAATCGATATGGACGGACCAAGGACCTAGGTATTCTGGGGCTAGTCACTGAACATATCATTTCGGTGTGACGTATCGAGCCGTTATTGTTTCGCTCGGTCGGTACAGCGATGTAAATGGTTGACCCTCGCATTGCTTCCTGTCAGAACTACAATTTCTAGTACGTGTATTAAGAAGTAAAACTAAAATAACCCCGATATAAAAAACGGCTGAACCGATTTTGCGATTTTGATTAAACATAAGCGTAAAAAATAAACAATAAACATAAAATAAATTAATTCTGGGACAATGGGAAGTATCCTGTAGGCTTGCGAGTGTTAAATTTAAGGCAATATATGCCTTTTTTGTTGCGTTGACCTTAAAGTTTTTTTTTTAGCTTCCATGTGTTATACAGTTTAATATCTACAATGCAAATGAATACTTTATAGTGTTTCTGTATACAATCTATATTTAAATAAAAATCAAACGCATGACGCATGTTAAGCTCACTTGAGAACGTCTCGACCAATTTGGCTGACTTTTTTTTGTCCTTCTGGATTGGTTCTGGACAACTGAAACAACCAGCTGGACAAGGTTTTACGTTACCTCGTCCGTTTAAGTTTGTTATTTCATACTAATGAAAGGCTTTTTTTTGGCAAATACAGCTAACCACAGGTTTTCACTACAACGCTGGTGGAACCGCGGGTTACAGCTAGTTATTATGATTTTTGTAATAAAAAAAAAAAAAAAAAGCCTTTTATTTCTTGCAAAATACACAAAATTATCTTAAGTATTTTGTAATATCCGATGAATGGGCAAGATGGTATAAGATCACAAGTACGCATGCAGGTCCGACGCAGACACCAAAATGAATGCGATAGAAAACCGACAGCCTAGCAACTTTGCGTCGGTGTAACAAACCTTTCAACCGACTTCAGAAAAGGAAGAGGTTCTCAATTCGACTGTATTTCTCTTTATGTTTATTTGTTTATTTTTTACCCGTCTCCTCAAGGAGTGTTATGTTTTTCGAGGGTATGTATGTTTTTATGTGGCTATGTATGTATGTATGTTGCTATATGATCACCTAGCCTAAACAGCTTGACCGATTTTGATGTGCGAGATTGGTCTTCACACCCTGAGTGTCATAGTATACATTTTTTGTAATAATAATAATAAAACTATCGCAAAAATAAAAAATACGCTTTTTCGTAATAAATAGGTAACTTTTCTAGCATTATTCTGAATATGCGAATTTATAACATTTAAAAGCGACTTTGCGCATACTTTCTCACAAAAACGTAGGTACATTCAACAGTATATTAAGCGTAATGAAATTGTAAGTTAGCCTGCAAAAATCGCTCTTCTGCAGTAGGATATTTTGGATGTTATGATATTATGGATGCTTGTTTATTTAGTAATAGGTTTGCGATTGACCGCCAACTCACCTGATGCTAAGTGACGTTGTGGTCCACGCGATTTAAAGACACTCAAATTGTATCTATCGGAGAAGAAACTCACTCAGGAAGCATATTCCATAGCTTTATAGTACGGACGATAAAAGCGGAATAAAATCGTTTTGGTCGTATTTTATTTATCAAACAAATTAACATGGAAGTTAAAAATAACACGGGACTCACCCAAGTACCTACACAGTTAAAATAAAATTCCCTCGCATCTCCAAGCTTTAAAGTTGTTTGGAAGCAACTTGCACGGTAAAAGTTCTGCCGTTCTGCAGGGCAAATTTTAAGTAAGATAGCATTCATAACTAATTTTTGACTAAAATGTCGCTTTAAATACCCTATTACCTTTTAACCGCGTCGTCGATATGAAACATAAAATGGTCAGAGTTAAAAATCGCAAGAGGCAACAGTAACTACAAATATAACAATTTACTAAACGAGTTATAATATATGATGTGTGTATAAAATATGCTATCTTAAAATTAAAATAAAAAATCCTTTAATCTTTTCTGACAAATGTACAACTTCGGATTAAAACATCAATATCACTGTCTCTGTTATCTGATAAATATAGAATCTCATTGAAATGATCACTCATTCTTCCTAATATATCGTTATTGCAAATTTGAATACTAAATAATTTATGACCAAGTTTGTAAGATTTGATCTAGTGTTAAAATTTAAGAGAGATTCGATGAGAGGAGGAGAGTCGATATAAAAATGGATTAATTGTTAACTACATAGATAGCGTAGGCTTAGTAATGGGCTCCCTTGACACTTCTGCACGAAATCCTAGTAATCACTTCCCAGTATACGCACACGCACAGTAAGCACTATTTAATGGTTATCAAGGCTACAAATTACAAAACTAATTTGAAGTATGGTGTTTTGCTTTTTCGCTAATCACCACATAAAATTTAATTCGTGATCGTTAAAAATCTACGTATTAATGGTATCTTCCAGTAGGACTATAGGTATGGCACTTAGTTAAATTAAATCGAGCAAAGTTTATTCGATTCAGACTCATTGCATTTCAAATCTACCGACGATACAATTGAGGTACATTTTCGCTCTCCCCAAATCGCTTTACGTTCCGTTGATTTCTCTCAGAAATGTGAATCATTTTGAATTTGAATCGGGCGACTGCAGACGTTGCCATCTCGTTTTTTCTTTAGTATCCCTATCAGATAAATCGGCCTATTGACTTTGTTTTACGAATCGACGTCTGTGACACACTTGAATTTGCTCTATTCAATTTTACCGACTGTGATAAGATTATAGGAAACTATGCAGATATGACCATGACGTTCTTCATTGTAATCGATAAATGGACAAGTAGCACCTTGTCTCTGACGTCAAGAGATTTTACGGCGGCCGCTGTTGCCACTTTAGCAATTACATATCTAGATCTGGCACCTTTTTGGATCTCCAGAGCAGCTGAATAGGTACATATTTCGGTAGCTAAGAAATCAGGCTGAGTATTATTTCGGGCAACTTTTTGTTTTGTCTAGAATTCCGACAAAAATCTAAATTTAAAACTGTTTTAAATTCACTAAAAACATCGACACGTATGTTTATAGTTATTTTATTAACAGTTTTTTTTTTTTGTTTACAAACTTTATTTAAAACTTTAAACCGATATGGCAAATAATTAAGCGGTGGAGGGGCTTCTAAGATATTATTTCGAATAATTATTTATTTAACCAAAAAACTGAAACAACCGAATTCAAGTTAGGTTGTTTCGTTTGATGACATATTTTTTTCAGTTATTTTATTTAAAAAACAGAACTGATTCACCAATTTTGATAAAAATTCTATGAGACCAATCTGAAAGTATAAGCCTTTCAAATAAACAAAATATTCAAAATGATTACTCGTCGGTATATAAAATTGAATGAGTTATGATATAACAAACGTTAAATAATTTTATAGTTTAACAAACTGAAACAACCGACTTCAAAGTACGTTATTTCGTTTACCTATAAGTAAGGATAATAATTAAACAAGGCGCTCAAGCGTTGAAGTAACTCTATTTTCTCCTTATACACATTGGATGAGGAGTAAGGTTTTACTCAATAAATCCACGATTGTAAACTATACTAACTATACATCAATTCAAGAAACACAAAAGTTGGTTCACGGATGACTGAGTAATTCGTGTACATACATAAAAAATATACGGTATGAAAAATACAATAAAATTGCGAACCTCCTTTTTTTAAGTTGGTTCAAAATACCTCTATAACCGTTTTTTTTTTGTTGAGCAGCTATGAATTCAGTAAATATATAGCAATCTATCTAAATTTTTTTTTGGTATAGTTTAATTACCACATTTGATATCAATGTGGCAACACTCGCTCGCATTATCAACCGCCAAATGTATTCAGGTTCTGAACTGGACCAGTCTCCGATCGACACCCGATATAACTATTGCCTATATGTTTTTACTGCTATATGTTTTTAACGGACTTCAAACAAGTATCAATGTTAAAAGAAAAACAAAATACCCGACTGCAGAAAAGAGGTTTTTGCAGCCTAACTTATGATTTTTTTTAATTTTGATGTACCCAGTGTCACTCTCACAACTAAGACGAATCTATTGACACCACTCACATCAAAATCGGTCAAGCCGTTTAGGCTCTAGGGCGTGTCAAAGAAATATACATACATACACTCGAAAAACATAACCCTCCTTCTTACGGAGTCGGGTAAAAAAGAGGAGGTCCTCAATTCGGTTTTTTTGTGTTTATTACCGCATAACACCGTCATATTGTAAATGGATTTGAAAAATTCTTTCTTTTTATTAAAAAATATTTTCACTCTCAGATTGGTACCATATTTAAATTTTACTAAAATCAATTCAGTAGTTTGGTTTAAAACCAAATTAGCAAGTTTTTTTATTGATGTAGTGTGAACTAACTGCGCGAGGCAGTTTCACGCGCGTGGTGTTGACACAAAAATTGTTATATTTATGCACATGTACTTATTTACCGAATACGGCATGTTACATTTTCATCTGGCCCTTTTGTACGAATTTTTACCGTGGTCCGTTCCGTCGTTTAATTTTGGAAATGTTTGTTACGTTTCCAAGTAGAGAAAGAGACTATAAATACGAAAAAGAAATGCTTGTTGAAGGTATCTATTATTGGTGCATAAAATCTGCACCGTTCGTAGAGAACAACCTTCAAAAATTGACAATTGTTTCATATAGTTTCCTTGTTTGTTTGTTATAATATAAAGTAAAAAAAAAAAAAAACTCCTTTTCTCAAGTCTGTAGAAAAGGCTTTGTTCTGAGTCAGTAACTGACGAAATGACAACGCACATCCTAAAACGCTGGTGCTGCAGATACGAAAGTGCCTTCCTTGTATAGACATTCACTATGACAGAATTTCATGATCGCGGGTACTGTGCGATGCTGCTAGTAGTCTGTTTGGAAGTTCGTAGAAAACTATCGTGCCAAAAAATGGAAATTAATGTCTCGATTGAACATAAATTTTATAGTTTAAAAAACTGAAGCAACCGACTTCTCATGGATGCCATTGTCAGAACGGGACCAAATTGAAATGGACCACACGGGAAGCACCAGCTTTCAAATAAATAAATAAAACATCAAAATCGGTTCACCCAGTCGAAAGTTATGAGGTATACATAAAAAAAAAGATACAGTCGAATTTAGAACTTCCTCAATTTTTGAAGTCGGTTGAAAATAATGAAGTAAGGACAGCAGCACCCCCAATGCCACATTATTCACATTAAGTAATGTGGCTCTACTCGAACAGACTAACGATATAAATGCGGTCAATTTTAGCCCCGTCACAGATCGAATTAGTTTAGTATTGTCACAATAGCATCGACGTCAATGACCAACAACTAAATGGGTAAAGCGTAATTACCTACTGTTTATTTATATACCTTCGTTTCGTATCATAATGAGGACATCCCCGATTTATTCACGTGATTATTATATATATATATATATATATATATTTGTGTGTGTGTATTTTTTATATCAGTAATTAATAATAATCTAATTTAATGCAGCCGAAATAAATATTATTATGATTCTCTCTCTCTTCCTAGCTATTCATCCCATATGGTAGTGGGGTCAGCTTTCCTGCTTTTGTTTCTCCACTTCGCTCGATCTTCGACGTCATCGTTGGTCAACTCGCATTCTCTCATGTCCTTTAGCACTACAGCTTTCCAAGTAGTTTTGGGCCTGCCTCTAGATCTTTGACCGGGGTTGGAAAGTTGTAGTGCTAAATTTCCTACGTATTCGGGTGGTCTTCTCTTTACGTGGCCATACCATCGCAGCCTACTCTCCTGCATCTTATCGGCGATGTCGCGCACACCCAGGCTACCTCGCACGTACTCGTTGCGGATTTTGTCGAGCCTGGTTACGCCACACATCCACCTCAGCATTTTCATTTCGGCAACTTGGATGGCATGCACATTCTTTTGAGTTACAGCCCACGTCTCACTGCCGTACATAAGGACTGGCCTTATTATGGTCTTATAAATCAAACCCTTCAGCTTAACAGGCATCCTCTTGTCACATGTAACACCAGTCACTTCTCGCCACTTTAGCCATCCTGCGGCTATTCGGTGCTGAATATTGTATTCCAACTTCCCAGAATAGTGCATTACATTTCCCAGATATTTGTATTGATCACAGGAAGTGACCAGTTGTCCATCAATGTTAATTGGACATGTATTGTTAGTATCTGGTTCGTTGAAGCACATAAACTGAGACTTTGCAACACTCAGCACTAGGCCACCGGCCTGTAACTGATATTTCCACGACAAGAGCGCCTGCTGCAGTTCAACACGGCTCTCTGTACAGATAGCTACATCGTCAGCGTAAATAAAAGTCCACGTAGCTAAGTTCTGCGACATCTCAGTGAGTGAGTCTAAAACCAGGCAAAACAGGAAGGGACTCAGTACTGAGCCTTGGTGCACGCCTTCTGTGACCGCTATTGTTTTAGTCTCACCCACCACTGTCCGTACCATAGACCTCGCATCTTTATACATGTCGGCAACGATGTTAACATATTGCTCGGGGACATTTTTCTTACGAAGGCTCCACCAGATCGTATCCCTTGGGACCCGATCAAATGCCTTTTCCATGTCTAAAAATGCTACGTACAATGGTTGGTTTTTAGCGCGGTATTCCTCAGCAATCGTGTTTAGAGCGAACATTGGATCGGTGGTCGATAACCCAGGCACGAAGCCATAATGATTTTTAGACAGTGAGCACTCAGATCTTAGGCGGCTGTCAATCACTCTCTCATATATCTTCATGGTGTGGCTTAGAAGCTTGATTCCGCGGTAATTATTACACTCGTACTTACTCCCCTTTCCCTTATAAATTGGAACTATGGTACTCAATCTCCATGCCTCTGGTATTTTAGAAGAGAATAACGCACAGTTAAAAAGATTGGTGAGCAGCACAACACCTCGTTCGCGTAAGCATTTCCAAGCTTCGACTGGGATGCCATCGGGTCCTACAGCTTTTTTGTTGGACATTTTCTGTAGGGCCTTTTTAACTTCAGATGGTTGTATAGGGGGTATAAGTCCTGAATTTTTATCTATTTCTGGAAGTTGTGTAGTAACTGGATTAGGGTTTAAAAGCTGTTTATAATACTGATGCCAGGCTGTTATGATGTCTTTATCTTTATATAGCATGTCACCATTTGGACCTTTGATGGTTTTGCATCTAGCAGGATCTTTTGTACTCCGGGAGCGCTGCTTGGCGAGCTTATAAATATTCTTTTGACCTTCCTTACTATCTAGTTTACTATATAGGGTTTTCTGGGCGTTTGCTTGGGCTATCGCTATTACTTTTTTGGTTTTCTTTTTTATATTATTATAGTGTTCTCGGTCTTCGGCGGTGTGAGTGGCTTGCCAAGTTTTAAATGCAATTTTCTTTTCCTTTACAGCTTTTTGAACTTCTTCTGTCCACCACCACGTCTCTCTATCTGTTCTTATCCCTCCTTTTGTGCGGCCAAGAGTTTTATTTGCAGCAGTTATAATGGACTTTCGTAAATGTTCCCACATGGTATCTACGTCTGAATCAACATCGACCTCAAGGTCAGTTAGATGTTCACAGAACTCTGGAATCTTCTCACCTTTCAAGTTCCACCATTTGGTGATTTCTGGAGTTTTAGTTGGTATCTCCTTAACTGTTTTTTTGAATGTCATGTCCATTACAACAATGCGGTGTTGGGGTGTTACGCTTTCTCCTGGAATAACCTTGCAATTTGTGATGCGACCAATATGTGCTCGATTTAATAAGATGTAGTCTACCTGTGATGATGTTTGTCCACTTTTGTACGTAATTCTATGTTCAGGATTCTTAGCAAAGAAGGAATTTACTATAGCAAGATCAAATGCTGCTGCTGTAGATAGTATTACTTTGCCAGCATCGTTTAGTGTGCCATATGCATGACCTCCGTGCACTCTTTTAAAAGCGTCGTTTGCTTCTCCAATGTGGCCATTTAGATCAGCTCCTAGTACAGTTGTTTCTTTAGTTGGTATTAGCTGGAGTATACCTTCTAAGGAAGTCCAAAACTGTTCCTTCTCAGCTTGGCTACAACCCACTTGTGGAGCATAAGCAGAAACTACATTTATGACTTCTCCATGAACCATTACTTTTAAGGACATTAGTCTGTCGTTTGTGCGGTTTACCTCTAGGATGTTATCAAGGTGTTCTTCTTTGACAGCAATTGCTACGCCATTCCTACCGTGCCTTGCTCCGACGTACATGAGTTTGTAGCCCTCTCCGATGTTACGGGCTTTTGATCCAGTCCATCGTGTTTCTTGCAGACAGATGAAATCTACCTTCCTACGTTTAAAGAGCGATGCAAGTTCTTTCGTCTTCCCTGTTAATGTTCCCACATTTAAAGTAGCGAAGCGGACTTTAAGGTTACAATTTGGGACTAACTTCTTTAGCCGAGCCCGTCCATAACTCGGTAGCCCTAGCAGACTGTTCGCAGATGTAGGGCGATGTGTCTGCGCGTCGTTTCGCGGCGACGCCCTATCCGTTATCGTCCAAGCATTTTGTAACCTTACCATATTCTTTTCCTCAATTTTTTGGCATTTTTGAGTTTATTAGTCCAGTGCCGATTGCCATCTGACGCACAAAAACCTACCCACTTAAGGTAGGGAAACCCTTGGATATTTGGTGTTGACTCCATGTACAGGTATTTCCCCCTGTATGCAGTGATGCCTGGTTATTCCGCCAGAGCGTCGGTCGTCAGAGCCTCGTCCGTTGATCAGCAGGGGGTACCGCGTGCAGGTGAGGATGACATTTGGGCTGGTAAAGATCTTAATTCCAAGCCCCTTAACCCCCCTTAAATAAATATTATTATGATTATTATAAAGTAATTAAAGTAAGTTCGTATAGACTCAGTGGCCAGCCCTTTCGGCGGCTTAATAACTCTGATTATTACAGAAGTGACGTTAAATCCCTACTAACGCTGTGCGTGATCGCGGTTAAGATACGAATAATAGATTTCGATTCCTGAAAATGTTACGGGATACATCTACTTACCTTTCCTGCCTGATGATTGATGACTGAAAATTGGCTGCGTAAACTATAGATCTTTAAAAATATAGATTCGGAATCAATGTATGAAAAACGACAAAATTTTATGTAAATTCCGGTCGACACGTTGCGCAGCCGCTTTGAGAAACACTACGTACGGCGTACTTTTTCGTAATAAACAAGTGATTTTACTAGAATTATTCTAAAGAATGGGTATTTGTAATCATTTATAGCAATTTTACGCATACATTCTCACAAAAACGTACACTCAACGAAATCGTAAGTTAAAATGCAAAAACTGCTTTTCTGCGGTTGGGTATTTTGTTTTTCTTTTTCTTTTAATACTTCTTTTCTTTTTTAAATATTTGTTTAAATGTATTATACAGCATAACTCTGTTATTTATATTGCGATTAGATTGTTTTTCTTTTTGTTTGAAAGGATATACTTTCAGATTGGTTCAATAGAAATTTCATCAAAATCGATGTTGAATCTGCGTTTTAAAATGTCTTTGGAGTACTTATACTGATTTGGCAAGTTCTTTAGTTGCGAGAATTAGAGTACAAAGAGGTTCTTTCACGTAAACATAGATGTTTTGAAGACTATAATAAATCTTATTCTGTGGAACTAAAAACCATCTTGCATTCAAAGAACACGCTAAAATTAACCGAAGAAACTCGCTCGTGATTGTTTCTTTGTTTTGCGAAATAAAAATACGTTTGGGGGAAAATACGAAAGAAAGGTCATCGTCTTTATCGAAAGAATTACAAAAAGCTTCAGATCCCATCAGCCGTTTCATCATCATCATTATCTCGGCCACAAGAAGTCCACTGCTGGACATAGGCCTCCCCCGTGGGGTTTCAAAAAGACCGGTGAATTCAAAACAGGCATACATACAATCACTAATTTTTCTCATTGGGGTAGGCAGACTATCTTTCCAATTGCTACGATCCTGACATATTTCTTTTCATTTAGTTGTGAAAAAATAACAGACACAATAATCGTTTTCTTTTGTTTCAGGCAAAAATTTATACAACAATGAACATGTAGCGATAAAGATGGAGCCTATGAAGTCCAAGGCTCCACAATTGCATCTAGAGTACAGATTTTACAAATTGCTAGGCACGCACGGTAAGTCGACCCAATTACATACATCAACAACCAGCACACACGACGATGATACAAAAATCTCACCGAGACTCCTTCCTTAGTCACCGCATCGAACGCACCCGCCCTTATTACCTGCATCATAATAACCATATTCGCTCAAAAACATCGGAACTGATGAATCACGATCAAAACGAGGCGATGTTACGGAAATAATAAGTACCGTTTCGACGGTAGCCTTAGTTTACGATCCATAATTGTGTAGACTTCATGACTCTAAGTGTTGGAAGTTATTAATAAGATTCTCGAGCGCACATGCCGGTAATATGGCACCGTCTGTCGTATGCTGTCATGATTATTCTCGTGTATCAATCATAGGATCTGATTTATACAATGTTTATAGAGCTGGATGCGTTGAAAAGCAACGCATCGCATCGCATAAAAGCTCTATAGCAGTGGTTCTGAATCGTTTTGTGGCGAGAGACCGTTTGTTAAAATGTTTCTTGCTTTCAACCAGATTTTCAGCAGTCAATGTGTTATATTCATAGATTTAACTTTTTTTACTACGCAAGAGACCGACCAACAAAGTGTGGGAACGAGGGAACTCGATACGTAAACGAGACCGAGACCGGTGCTAAATAAAATATAATGTGATTATTTAGTTTGTTTACAATTATGTTAAGATAGCCTAGGCAACAAGAGCTAAATTATAATCTACCAATGGAAGTAATAAGTGTCATTTTTCAACCGACTTCAAAAAAGAAGGAGGTTATCAATTCGACTGTATTTTTTATGTTTGTTACCTCATAACTTTCGACTGGGTGAACCGATTTTGATGATTCTTTTTTTATTTGAAAGCTGGTGCTTCCCGTGTGGTCCCATTTCAATTTGGTCCTGTTCTGACAATGACATCTATGAGAAGTCGGTTGCTTCAGTTTTTTAAACTATAATTATTATATGTACTTTGCTCACGTACGTACGCATTATTAAATGACCTTTGAAAAAAAAACATAGTTTTTAATTGATTTATTAGGTGCTCTTTTAACACACTCTATGAAGAGCATTCTGTAGGCGACAATACTGACTCTTCCTTAGGGATTTGAGAGAGTATTAAAATAATTGAAGCACATATTGGTTTGTAAAAGTAGTAAAATTGTACTTACGCTATTGAAAAAAAAACAGAAAAATACATAATATCGAGAATTTTGTGCGAGTCATGCTGGTTTTGCTCCAGCCTTCGTTAAAAATACAATCATTTTTATGTAAAAAAATAATTAATGCCAACACGGACCACTGATGCCTTCAGAGATCGTTCCGTGGACCACCGGTTGAGAACCACTGTTCTACAGCTTCGCAAGTTACTATCTTGCTACTTTCTGATATTCATGAGTGTATGAAGTCCGCACAATTAACAGGAAACAATTACAAGTACGATTACTTTGTTATATTGATCGCGCTTTCATCGTATAGTATGATATTGATAAGTTAATTTGCTCAGAGGGCGTTCCGAAAGTGTATTACCTGGGTACATGCGGCGGCCGCTACAACGCTATGGTCATGGAGTTGCTAGGGCCCTCACTCGAAGACCTGTTCGTGCATTGCGGCAGAAGGTTCAGGCTGAAGACGGTCCTTATGATCGCTATGCAGCTAGTAAGACCCCCTACTGCTACTAGTTAGACGCCTTTGACGCAACACCGTATCCGATATTCGATTAAATTGTCTTGTTTTTTAGCGAGGGTTCGCACGCCGTGGTCATGGTCGTTGTTAGGTCGAGGTCAGGACCGAAGGCGGCGCGCTCTCGGCTAAGGCGCACTCCGAAAATATTCGCCGCCTTGAGCCGTTTATACACGAGGAGTATTTTATGTGTGTTCGCATCCTGTCGCGGCCTGACCGCGACCTTTAGGTGCGCCGGAAAAAAATAACACGTAGCACTGCTCTCGCGTCCACGGACTCGGCAATATCGGCTGCGGTGTTGCGAATTTCAGGTGCGAGCGAGAGCAATGCTCGTGTGTGTCCGGATGTGAGTACTAATTTGGTGACCTTCTCCCCCCTCCTCCCTCTCCCTCGGCCCTTGTCCCGTTATCTCTGCAGCGCCGTCGACAGCTGAGGGTATACCCGAGGTCTACTACTTCGGGCCGTGCGGTAAATACAATGCCCTGGTGATGGAACTTCTCGGGCCGTCGTTGGAAGACCTGTTCGACCTCTGCGGCCGTCGGTTCTCCCTAAAGACTGTGTTAATGATCGCTATGCAGTTGGTAAGTGTACTGTAAGTTGGTAAACACCGGGGATAACTGAGTCATCGGCTGGGAACCGGATAGCGGGATGATTCACCGCGCTGCTATTAGAATGGATGCAAGAAAGTTGGATATTCTAAGCGTCGAAACCTTTTTTTTTTCGTATCCTTATGATTGGTTCTTAGTAAACACAAAAAGATGTCTGCCTTTATTCATTCTAATAACGGCGTATATTTTGTTCCACTTTTTTTTACTAAGCTCAGACTTAAAATCATTTTAATTTAAGAGGAGTTATCAAATCTATACTGCTGTGCTAAAAGAATGGCTACTTTTTTTTTATTATAAAGTTCAGAAGTTTTTATTTTTATTAAGAGTGTATTTTCGGAATACCGATAAATTCAGAGACAAATGGGGATAACAGGCTATTAAATGTTCTTTGGTGATAGGCTTGATCTTTAGATTTTACCACATTTCACGACCGGGCTATCAATAGATTTCACTCACTCTTTTGCGAATTTGACAATTTGAAATTTTATTACAAGGAACAGTACTTGCTCTGCGATGGATATTGTTTATACTCAGGGGTCAGGAGCCAAGACATCCCTGTCAAGTCACTGCGACCTTTGCGGATCTATTGTAGCAAAACACTGCGATAGGTAGAAAAATAAATAATTCGATTTTATTGAAACAAATCAAAACAAAATAGTTTCTCATGGCTGTCAAAGTAAATAGAAAACTTACAAAAGCTCCAAATTAGTTGGCCAGCGATTATACTCGCATCCAATTTAATCCAATAACAACATGGGAACAATATAACACAGTTGAAACAATCTGTAAATTGTTGTAAACACATCAAGGGTAATTCGAGCGTGGAGCGTGCTACCGATTCTGTACGGGTGTTAGCTACATTATCACATATACATAGTTATATATAAGTAACGTATCACGTCACACTTCATTTGAATAAGACGTAGCGACCCGCCTCAAATCGGCGTCGTATGGCGCGGACAAACCAAGCCCCACCGGCCAACGGCGGCGTGTCGGCACCACATGACGTCATCGATGCAGTAACCTCGCAGCAGACGGCGGCCGTCCGCTGATCTACTTTATCTTTACTTAGACTCAATGAGTAGTTTTGTCTGTGAATTATCGGTAAATTTTCGCCGTATCTGATTGATTGGATTTCGAAATTTCGTTTTATGCAGAGAAATGTACTTAGTTAAGTTTTAAGGTACACGGGGCAATCTTAGCACTAGCAGCAATGCAAATATCGTTAACCCCCGTCTGTATAAAATTTATCAATTCACTCAGTTCGCATTCTTGCTGCGAGCTTGTGACGGACGACGGATTGTATAACTATGTGAGAAGATATTTGTATCCCGACAAAATTATATTCGACATCTGTATCGCGTATGCTGCACTAAAGACGCATTGTTATAACTAAGTATTTATGTATATTAATATAAAAACTAAATACTCTGCTGTTTATGAGAAATTTTCATAGACATAGACCATACATTTATTATAACAAAAACATACAACAGAGATTAAAAAATCATACAAACACAATAATGTTTTTGTCACAATCCGGCCCCAGCTCAGCATAATGCATATAATATAGCATTAAAAAAAACAACCAACATTGGTCTTCCGCTGAGACCGCTGTTTTACGTCGTGTTCATATTACGTTTCATACTATCTTGCGTATATGTATACTTCTTTGCGTATGGCCGGAACCGCTGTACAATTTGTTGAAATGTATTCTTTAGTATTATTCGGGTAAAGTCACAACACAATAGATTATGAAAAGTAATTCTTTATTTAAAAAAATGCACTTTTAAAGATACTTTACAGTAATATAGAAGCATATATACTAGAAAACCAATACCCTCCTTCCTGCACAATCGAGTAAAAACACTAAGTTTGAGATAGTTTTCAGTTTTCAGATGACTTGGTAAAACTATCCTTACCGACAATGGCGACGAGTTTGCAATACTGATAGATCCACTACAAACGTTGTTTTGTAATGCAGACTAGCGCCGATCAGCTCAAGTGAAGCTATAAAAATTGTAAAATGATTGAAGTGGTACTATAAATAAGAGTTTATGTTATGACACCTGTGGAAGTAGGTCGTCATTGTTTGAAGTTTTCTGTTGTGTAAAGTGAATTATTATATGCTTTGTTATATTTAAGATTCCGTTATCGGCGTCCTGACTCGTTTTTGACACGTTCGGATTACACAACTTTGTAAACTTCCGCAAACAAGCTTTAAACCGTGACGTTACTTCTTAGTCTATGGTTGGAGTTAACGAATTAGATTCATAATTTCATTTATAAAAAAAAAGATATTACGATTAGATTTATTATAACTATCTCATTCTTTGTTTTTCAAATTTGAAATTTCACAAGAGCGAGACCGATATATGTATTGTAGTGTTAGAACCCGTAGGAACTCTTTTCCAGAGTCCCTCTGGGGGAAGTATTGACTTTTCCATTTATTCAACTGCTAAGCATTAGTGTGCATACAATAAACTAGTGTGCATACACTAAATTTCAGGTATAGGGATTTAACATCTAAGCTAAGATAGCAGAATGCTAAGCGAAATGCATTGGCACACGATTTTGAGCTGTCGAGGTTCAAATATCTGGGTAGTAATGTACAGCTACGGGCATATGTGACGCTTTACATCGGGCGAGCGATCTGTTCGTCTCACCAATCGGTCGCAAAAACAAAAGTCTCAACCAAATTAGGCAAAACACTTACTAATTCAGTGTTGGATCAACCACAATCAGCACAGTAACTGCATTGCTGTCAAGGCTAATGCTCCGCATAGCATTTCCTTCGTTAATTTAATTAGCATTAATAAATGGGCTAAAGGTATATCGAAACTGTATTCAACACGTTTTGTTTTTAACCCCCCGACGCAAAAACGACGGGGTGTTATAAGTTTGACGTGTCTGTGTGCGTGTCTGTCTGTGGCATCGTAGCTCCCGAACGGATGAACCGATTTTGGTTATGTTTATTTTTTTGTTTGAAAGGTGAATTAGTCGAGAGTGTTCTTAGCTACCACTACAAAAAATACATATTACAAATAAATACTAACACACCTAAATATGTACTGGCATCTGACATTTCACTTGTTCTGTTGGTTTCTTTAATAGTAATAATCAGCTGTAGCTGTAGTCAAAAATCTAGCTCATCAAACATTTTAAAACGAAATAAAATGTCACTCGCTGTATAAAATTATAGTGACGCACTTTGTTGCACACTGCTAGAATTTCCCCTGAAAAGTTTTTCCCAGGAAACGCATAGTAAACTTTTTTGTTGTTGACGAAATTTAAAAGAATGAATGAAATACCCGCAATTTTCTCTGTATTCTGCCAAATTCTAACTCTAGTTTTGTATCAGACGTGTGAGACGTGTGACTCTAGTGTGTATCAGATAGTAATTACATTTTAGTAGAAATCGCTAGCAATTATTCGACAAACAACGTAAGTGAACAACGGGAATTAGTTCATTCTATGTGTTTGGGTTTAATTTATTTTTATTCGTAGCAACAGACAACGAAACTGACGCACTGAATGTACCGATTGCTTTTCGTATACGGTTGCATCTTGATATGTGTGGGTATTACTAGTTTTCAAGTCTTTTTCTGGATGTAAATTACGAGGTACACATACAAACAACGCACAAAACAATGAAGCCATAGAAATCTAAAAAAATGCTTTTAAGAAATTTAGCAAACGCGACTACGACATATCACAATTTTTGAAACTAATAATACGAAAACATAACTGTGGACTGCTTCAAATTCTTCTTCAAATTGAGCAGTTTGGTTTGCGTAGTAATTTAGTTGCTTACTGTTTTTTTAGGGTTCCGTACCTCAAAAGAAAAAAACGGAACCCTTATAGGATCGCTTTGTTGTCCGTCTGTCTGTCCGTCTGTCCGAGTGTCAAGACCTTTATCTCGGGAACGCGTGAAGGTATCGAGTTGAAATTAAAACCATATACGCAGATCCATAGTCTCTTGCTGCAGAAAGAAAAATCAAATTTCTCAGTTTTCGTTAAAACAAGTTACAGCCGAATATATCGTAAAAAAACGCACATTTCGACACTCACAAGGGAATCAAAACCTATAGGGTACTCGTTGACTTTGAACTATGAAATTTGGCAAGAAGCATTGTAATAAAGTACACATATAGGAAAAAATCCGAAAACTGGACATTTTTAATTTAATCACAAAATATAGTGTCTTTATGCAAGGAATGAGGGCCCAAATTTTAAAGTGAATTAACCGTATCCTGTGGGGTATCATATGAAAGAGCTTCATTAGCATAAGCTAAAACGGGTTTTCAAATATTTTTACGATGTATATTTTTCGGTTTATGAAGGAAAATATAAAAAAAAAATGATTTCCCCTTTTTATCTACTAGTTTGTACGGAATCCTCGGTGGGCGAGTCTGACTCGCACTTGTCCGGTTTTTTTTTATCGGCCCTGTTTGTACAAACTGTCCCACTGCTGGGCGCGGGCCATCTTCTCATTATGAGAAGGGTAAGGCCATCGTCTACCACGCTGGACAAGTGCGGGTTGGCAGAATTCACACATCTTCAAGATCATTGAGAACTCTCAGACATGTAGGTTTCCTCACGATGTTTTTCCTTCACCGTTCTGAAGTTGGCGGCAATCAACAATACGCACATAACTTCGAAAAGACAGAGGTGCGTGCCGCGGGATTCGAACCCAGTCAGACGGTCTCCCGACTAGGCTGCCTAGAAATGTGTTTTAATTTTTTTGTAGTTGTTTCTAAAAATTTGTTCTAACACATTTTCCTTTATGTTTTCAGTTACACCGCATCGAGTATGTGCATACGAGACATCTAATATATCGAGACGTGAAGCCGGAGAATTTTTTAATAGGTAGAACAGCAACGAAACGGGAAAAAATCATTCACATCATTGGTGAGTGAACATGCTTCAGTTCTATTTCGGTTCAATTATGATTTCATGCGGACTGTCTGGTATATAGTGCAGTGGTCATGCCGTTTGTACTCGTGCATAGTAGAAGAGGAAAAATTTCAATATAGTGATTAAGTATTAGTGATAAAATAGTATTTTTCCACCTTACCTGCTCGGAAAGACTGTTTTCCCGCTGAAGAATCAGCGAAACGAACGGCAAAAGAAAAAAAAAACGATTCAATCCAATTCCAATTATTTTTGTCTTTAAAATCGAATATAGCTGCAGATCGCTTTAAAACGCGGTATAGAAATGCGTGGCTCATGGCCTCGCAGCTCAGTAGTATGTCTGCCTACTAAGCTGTAGGTCGTGGGTTCGATCCCCACCCATAACAAACGATTTATGTGATGAGCATGGGTGTTTCTATGTTTCTTAAGTGTGTATTTACAAAAGAAAAGCATATAGTTACGTATTCTATCAGCCGTCTAATTTCCATAGCACAAGCTTTGCTTAGCTAAGGCTAGATGGTGTTGTGTGAAATGTCCACCAACATTTATTTATTCAATTACCACCGTAGCTTCGCAATTGCCCTATTGACTACACTACCGTATTTCTATTCTATGTTGTATACGTCATATTATAATGATATTATGCCTTCTAGAGTGCAGTGATTAAGTAACAAGATATTTACTATGGAGTAAGCAACACAATACGCACGAAGGTCTGCGGTTGATATGTGTTACGGTAGCGATATCTTATATATAGCGTAACATGATGTATTGTAATTATGAATACTTATCGTTTCAATCGGTGATAATTATTTCAATTATTACACTGGGAAACCATAGACGTAGTATGTAATTATTTAACGTACTTACTGAGGAAAACGTTACATGTAAATGTTTTAAGGTTCCGTACCTCAAAAAGAAAAAAAACGGAACCCTTACAGGATAACTTTGTTGTCAGTTTGTCCATCTGTCAAGACCAATCTGTGTTGTTTCTATCTTGGGAACACGTGGAGGTATCGAGTTGAAATTAAAACCGTATACGCAGATCTGTACTCCATTAGCTGTAAATAAAACTAAACTTCTCGGTTGCCGTAAAAAAGTTATTAGATCCCGTTAACCTATACCAATACGGCACAATGCGCCAATTACATCAGTTACTTAAATTATAATAAAAATGGAATAAAAGTTAATGTAACAACAATGTCAGATTTAAAAAAAAGATAAAATGGAAAATAAAAAGTATTGTCTTAAAGTACATAAAGAAAAAATCCGGAAACTACATTTGTAATATAATCACAAAAAATACTATGTTTTGTTTGTAAAGATCCTTCTTTATGCAAGAATAGAGAGTAGACATTTTAAAAAGAGTTAACCGTATCATGTGGGGTATCATATGAATGAGCTTCATTAGCACAACCTGAAACTGATTTTTAATTATTTTTACGAGGTGTAATTTTCAGATTACGACCAAAAATGTAATATATATATATATTTTACATTTTAATGGAATGGAATTTAAATATATATATTTAATTTCCTTCTTTATTAAATGACTAGCTTCGCCCGGTAGTTTCTTTTTATCTAGTTTGTACGGAAACTTCGGTAGGCGAGTCTGACTTACACTTGTCCGGCTTTTTTTATTTCGATGAGTAAAAACTAGTTTAATTTCATAACTTTGAAATAATAATCACAAAAATTATATCTAAGAAGTTTGAAAGAAGTTTTAAAACTAAAGATAAACTTAAACTAAAGATTAAGAATTATTATACCTAGTTTATTAACTGAGATAGCGACTCGATCAGTGAGCGCTCGATTTAAATCCTAATTAATATTATAAATGCGAAAGTGACTGTCTGTCTGTATCTGTTTTTACCTTTTCACGGCTAAACGGCTGAACTGATCGTTAGCAAATTTGGCACAGAAAAGAGAAGGACATGGGCTATAGTTACAGTACAAAAGTCATTACCCTATTTTCAACCATGTATTTTTAAAATGGCCTTCACAAATAATACCGAATGGTGTTCTTTTACTTTATAACATTAGCTACGGAAACCTACAATATGCGTGTCACGACACGGTCTTAGCCGCTTAATAATAATTTATTTCAAAGAAATATAGTTGATAAGTCCGCATCCGCATCATACAGACGCAGTGAATCCTAATTATTACTAAATTATCTCTAATCTATTTTATTTCTTAAAATCTGTTGCGATCTGCTCGATACAGATATATTATGTGAACGCGTATCTTAGGTGACAGTTTTAGGCAACTTTCTACTGAAGCAGAGCGGAGCAAGAATTTACCAATCAAAATGCTTGAAATTTTTCACGTGGCGATTTAGAACCTTGTGATTGGTCTATTCATGCAACGCTAAGCTCCGCTTTGTTTCTGTGGAAGCGCAGCCTCAGGGTCAGCACTTCAGCAGTCGCATAATTTTGAAGACAATAAAAACTATTATTTTACGTACCTTCTATCTATTTTGAAACTATTTATAGTAACATAACTTGTTTTGCTTTTTTCAGATTTTGGTTTGGCCAAAGAATATATAGACTTAGAGACAAACAAACATATCCCATATCGGGAGCACAAGTCGCTGACCGGCACCGCGAGATACATGTCAATAAACACACATTTAGGAAAAGGTAATTAATTATCTGCTTTTTTTTTAAATCTTTTGACAATTACGTCACAAATACGTACAACTTTGTACGACAAGCTAAACTTATAATGCGGAGGCCACGAAACGGAACGTGTCGCTTTCTTCGAGGAGAGATATATATTGCAGTCGCGGCATGTGACTTGCTGTCATGTGCCGCTACTACCGGGTGCTTACGAGTAAGCTGTAACTGTGGAACTAATCAAAAATCATCAACCAATCACAATTATACATCAATAGTTTGTCATAATCAATCGTAAAAGTAGCAAGTTTGACAATAATTAATAAAAAAACATTTTTCATTGACACTAACTTTTCTATACGCAAGATAGATCTACGATTGACCACCAACTCACCTGATGTATGTTAAGCGACGGTGTGGCCGAGGCTAGAGCTCGTCGATCTAGAAAATATATATCAGCCCCGGATCTACGATTTTTTCGAGCCGGGGCAAAACCTTGATAGTGTCCCTTCAGTGTTTGAGAAAAACTGTTAAAACTGCCAATGAGTAGCATTTTTGTGACCATTTGTTAAAATAATAATCCTTTAATAAATTTAAACTTTTTATCATCTAATAACTAATAACTTTCATTTGTGACATAAAACAGAAACACAGATAAATATATAAACAGGAAAGACAACAAATTAACACGGCGTGCTTTCTATTACTATAAAAATAGACTAACAATTTGTCAAAATTGTCTTTGAATCATATCAGCGAGCGTCGAGCGAGTGATGTACACTTAGCAGCCTTGAGGCTCTGTTTCAATGTACGTTTCTTTTTATTCATTGATAGACTTACGCTTGACCGCCAGCTTGCCTGATGTTGAGCGACGCTTCGGTCCAAGATGAAGCGCGCTTGTCTAGAAGAAACCTATTCATCCGTGTGAACGGGATTTGATAGATAGATAAATAGATAGACTCTTTATTGGCACACCTTGAAATTAACAAAAACGTACAAAAAGAAATAAATTAACGCTAGTGTAATAACGATCTGCCTTATCGCTGAAAGCAATCTCTTCCAGGCAACCATGGGATGGAGTGAAATTTATTAATTCATTTATTTTATTTATGTCTTTAGCTTTGTCTAATATTACCTGCCGCTTTACGCAAGTGGCGAGTTGGTGGTCAAACGTATATCTATTACTACAAAAAAAGTAGTATCCTGTGTCAAATTCGTTGTAATTGTTTTTACAAACGTGACTGTACTCTTTTTATCATACTGCGTAAGAAGGAAGGTTATGTTTGTATGTACATATGTTTCTATAAGATCGCCTACAGCCTAAACGGCTTCACCGATTTTGATGTGCGAGGGGTCGTTAGATTCGTCTTATTATTACAAAAAAATATAGCCTATGACACTCAGTGAGTACACTGAGTGTCATAGGCTATATTTTTTTGTAATAATAATAATTGTATAATAATTTTGTAATAATAAAAAACGCTGGCCATTACCATTTACTGTGATTTTACGCATACTTTCTCACAAAAAACGTGCACTCAACAGCGTATCAAGCGTAACGAAATCGTAAGTTAGACTGCAAAACCCACTTTTCTGTTGTCGGGTATTTTGTTATTCTATTAATATGGAGTCTTGTTTCAAATCGGTTTAATTGAGAACATTCTATTTGAAGTCGGTTAAAAAGATGGCGCACTATCTAGTTCGAATTAACGGAATCTTATTTCCCTAATTTTTAACCTATTGAACGCTTATTTACTTGAAGAATTTATATAATTAGTCGTTATTTAATACAGTTTATTTAATAATACTTTATTTATTTAATACATTTCTAACAAACCCACGTTGTACTTTTCAGAACAATCGAGACGCGACGACCTAGAGGCTCTCGGCCACATGTTTATGTATTTTTTACGTGGTTCCTTACCCTGGCAGGGTTTAAAAGCTGATACACTGAAAGAGAGATACCAAAAAATTGGCGACACCAAGCGAGCGACACCGATCGAGGTAAATGCTAATTATATTTTTTCAACAAAACAAAAAAAAAACGCAACGAGTTATGGATCGGGCTATGCTCGGGGTCTCTCTGCGAGATCGTATCAAAAACTAAGAGATCGGTAAACGTAAGAAAGTCACCAACAAAGCAGAGCTGATTAACAAGTTGAAGTGGCAGTGGGGAGGGAACATAGCACATAGAACTGATGGCCGATCCGGTCGTAAAGTTCTCGAGTGGAGACCACGCACTGGCAAGCGCAGCGTAGGCAGACCAGCCACGAGATGGACAGATGAACTCATACAAGTAGCTGGAAGACGCTGGATGCAAGCCGCTTCCAATCAGGCTGGAAATCCATGGGGGAGGCTTGATGATGATGACGATGAAACAAATATTAGTTCTGGTTTTTTGGGCAGAGTGTGGGTTGGTTGTAAGTGTGAATTAATTTCTCGGATGTTTGAGATTTTCTATAACGACAAGATGGGCATTTTGGCTAGTACAGTTGATGCTAAGAGAATCGTTGCCGCGCGATCTTTCGCCAGCATATTACGCGTTTTTCATACAACAAGACAAAACAATTTTTTACCCCTAAATATTATCCAATTTCGATAAAAAAAAATTTATATGGTTGGAACTATTAATGGCTAAGCCTCTGGGGTTTGCTTTTTCAAAATTTAAGTATACTTTTAAATTTTGAACTTCGGAACTTGAAAAAAAAGTACGTTCGAAGAAAATAAGTACACCAAGCTTGGACTATAATTTGGCTGTTTCGGACTTGTGATGTATGTAGTCTTATCTCATTGGAAAGGAAGGAAATCTTTACTGCATAGACATACACATATATTTATTTGTGGAAAGCAAATAAAAACAAAAGATACAACAGATTCTATTTGCTCGCCATAAATCTGTTCCAGCTCAGCATATTGCTAACTGCGAACAGTCAGCGCTGGTCTTCCCCTGGAAACCACAGTGACGTCACCCACGGTTAATACACGCAAAATAAAAATAAAGATCCTCGTAAATAATAAAGTAATAGTAAAAGACGAATACAAATATTGAATAATCCGCTTCGGTTTTATCACATATATCGATAGGTCGATTAATGTTAGAGTGAATCGAATCGATTTACCTGATTGCTCAATTTGAATCTAATCGAAGGTTGGTCAACGACGGACGATCGAGCGAGCTTTGAACGATTTTCGCGAATTTCTACAAAGTCCCTCCCAATCATCGGACAACCATCGAAGATATTCGTCCATTCGTCAGATCTATCCCGTATCAATGATCGACTACAACTATTTCTATCTAACTATTTATCTATTTTGTGTGTCTATGTATAGATATGGTCCGCTTGAAGAATAAGATTTATCCTTCGGGATTTGCTAAAAGAAATCTTCTCCTGTTATTTTTGTTTACCATTCGATATATTGTGAAAGGTCTTAGATAGATAGATATATAGATAAACTCTTTATTGTACACACCATAATATTTACAATCAAAAGAAATTAATTAAAAACTAGTGTAACAACTGGCGGCCTTATCGCTAATAGTGATCTCTTCCAGGCAACCTTAGGATGGAGAGGAACGAAAAGAAAGTAAAATGACCGGGCGTGCATTAATAGAGAGGGGAGATTAAATATTAAAATAAAGTATTATAATCTTCAAATACACTATTTCAAAATTTAATTAATATAATTATATTTAATATGAATAGACATACATTCTACCGACTATTCGATATTTTATTAAAGTGTGGTTTCTGTTGCAGGTGTTATGTGAAGGGCACCCAGAAGAGCTGGCCACGTATCTGCGCTACGTGCGCCGGCTGGACTTCTTCGAGACGCCCGACTACGACCAGCTGCGGCGTATGTTCCGCGACCTCTTCGAGCGGCGGGGCTACGTCGACGACGGCGAGTTCGACTGGACCGGCAAGACCATGGTAAATAACAACGTCGCTTGACGAACGGCCTATACATACACTGTAATATAAACAAGCTCCTCGCACTGCTTGGGGTAATATTAACAAACTCCTCCCTCTGCTTGGGGTAATTTAGGGTATAAACTCCTGACACTGTTTGGGGTAATATTAACAAAATCCTCACACTGCTTGGGGTAACATAAGCTCCTCACGCTTCTTTTGTGTCATATAAATAAGCCATTCATAGTGCTTGGGGTCATTTAAACGCAGGTCTCACACAGTTTGGGGTAATATAAATAAGCTAGTCACACTTTTCTCCAATAAAACGCCTGTTTCCCATCGCAGAGACTATATCTTTCCAGTTGCTACGATCTTGACATACGTATTTCAAAACTTATTCAATTTGGTCGTTATAGGTTCGCCTTCGTCGATCCTTGCCAACTTGCCCATTCACACTCGCCAAATAAATCTGCTTCGTCAACCTTTCTTCATCCATACTCTTCCCTTCTTGGGGTAACATAAACAAGCTCCTCACGTTGCTTGGGGTAATACCGTTTTGCAGGTCTCAATGTGTTTGTATATCATCCCGCTTACTTGTCTCATTACCTTCTTATTTTGGCCTTGCTTAATTTCAACATAAATAACACACTTTTTATCGCCTGTTGTTTTATACCCAGGCGAGCTTACGCCGCTACTTTATTAGTCACCTCAGAACGTTGTGTTACCCTCAATGTCTGTTTTGGATGTTAACTTTTTCCTGTATTTAGACCGTTAAGGGTTAACCTAGAGATCCCAATACCAAATATAAACTATTTTTGAATATACAAAAGTTGTTACAGTAAAATTTGTGATAGTAATATCTAACTCTTAAACAATAATATATTGCTTCACTACATACTTTATATGATAATTCCATGCTGAAATTATGAAAATTATACAAATCTCACTGCAAATACAGAAACAGTTAAGTGTCCGTTTTCGCCTTTCTGTTAATTCAAAGCTAGGGTTGTTGGCTTTCGCATGTTAGTTGGTTTAATACCACTCTAGTGACATATTAGGATATACCGTTTGTTTACTACAGTAGGCACTACACAACTACACACCCGTAGTATTGTATGAGTTGATACGACTCCGATGTGGCTTAAATAAATAATTCCAGAATTTTGGTAGCATTCAATTTCTGCAAACCGTTGACGCGACCCTGTGACTTACGCGAAAAATACCGTAACGACTCGATTATGTCAGAAATCCTTAGCAACAGCAAGACATCTTCGAAGTGCGATTTTTTCACGCGGTAGCATGTTTGATAAATGCTTCAATAGAAAACGTTATCTTATTGTCAGAGGGCTTACGGCAGATATTAACATGCGAGTGAGTGCATATCGCGAACGCGTTGTCAGTATAATCTTAGAGCCCGGTCATATTGCGTTTCGTTGCGTTGTGTCCGTTGTCACGACGTTGTGCCAACGTGTTAGTTAACGCAGTGACAGTCATGTGACAAAAGCGTTAGTGACGGGTGACATACATAATATATACATATTATGTACATGCTCTGTGGTATGAGATCGAATATGCTGCGTTGCTACTCCGTCGCTTCACCGCAACCGTACCAGGGTTGGCTCTCTGAACTTCCTGTCCATCGCTCTTGCTTTATTATGCTGTTTCAAGAGCGTATAACCAAATATTTCAACAAACTATATTTTGAAAACGCGATCGCGCCATTTCTGCTACATTTCTGTTTTACTTCACTTTTTGTTGTTTTTTTTCCGTTCGAATAAATGTTTTTTCATTTTCCACAGTTCTAAACGCAAGTTGAAAGTATAACAATCATTATTGTTAAACGATAGAAGCTCGTGTGTGGAAATGATCAAGCATTTGACTATTTTGTGCATGACGAGTCAGTTTTCGTGAAAAAAATTGCAATGTTTTAAAAATAGCAATCTTTAAACCGGCGTGAATGAGGTCGGGTTTGATAACAATTAAATAAATTTAAAATTTTCTTATTGCAATTTAACTTAGCAAAGCAATTTTGCAAATTTTCTGTTGCATGTCAGTTTCATCTGGCGGATAAAGCTGGACTTGTACAATTTTTAGCCCGACCTCATAGTCGGTGTTATAATTTGTATTCAGAAAATTTCGTTCTGTCTATGTTTTCTTTTTTCTTCATTATATTTTTCTTAAATTTTAGTCCGATTTCAAAGGAAAACATGGGGCTGAACTCGAAAAAGTGTTGGATAAACTTTGTGCCTCAGCCGTAACCGAAACCACAGAAACCACTGAAGAAAGCGTTGCCCTTCGATACACAATACGCAAGTAGGAATATGAAGAAACTCTATAAAAAGTGCCAAAAAATATATCATTTGCGTAATTCAAGTTTATAAACAATTATATTTATTTCTTGACCTCATTCACGTCGCCATATAAATGAAAGGTTATTTACTAAATATAACTAAAAATTAGTACTATATTTGCGCTTATACGGGTTTTTATTTTTGTCTTTGTAAACATCCGTGGCAGTTTCTAAGTGAACTATACGAAATTGTAAACTGAAACTAATGTGAAATATTGATTTGAAATAACTTATTTTCGTATAGTTTACTTATGCTGGGGTAGTCATACATTACTAAGTTACTAATGCACGTATTTACAATTAATTTAAAATATTAGGACACCGCCGGTAAGTGGTCGGCAACTGTCTCGCTTGCACATTCAAATTGCTTCTGTTTCACATTGGTGTGACAAAATAGTGTGAAGATTAGTCTGTCCCCCACCCCTTTTTAGAAATACTGCAATACGACATATTTCGTATATTGTTTTTCATTTTCACATATTTTATGTTAACATTTGCATAAATGAAAATACAATGCTTAAATAATTTACTCAAATATCGGTCGACATAAAAAGAAGTCAAAATAATAAAAAAATAGCGAGTTAAAAATGGCTGTTGATCATTTACATACTAAGAAAATATCTACTGATTATTGAAAAATTTCCTTTTTTTTTGGTCCTATTTAATTTTAAACCTTCATGCCGCTGTTTGACTTAGTGTTGGATGTTTTAGTAAGTGATGATCACTCCAGCATACATACTGTACTCTATTGTTAACCGCTCACTGCACTTGTATTAACCCTGCATCCCAAAAGTCTGGTCTGTGTCACTCTTAAGAAAAACAGCAATTTTCGACACGTTATTACGTATTTTTCTACACAACAGTTAAAACTTGTTTCCTACCGCAAAATTTAGACCATTTTCGATCGTTCTTTTTTATATGATTTGGAACCATAAATGGTTTTGGTTAGACATCTTCCGAATATATTACTGGTTACTCACGTTTATTTTTGAGTCAAAATCTTCGACTTTAGTTTCAACCGCATACGGCGGTCTTTTTCAAAAGGAGCTGCGCAGACGTCACTCTCTATTGAAGTCTCGTCTGGTGGTCTGGTTTTGGTTAAGTTTTAACTTTTTGTTTTTTTAATTTTGGATGGCGATAGCAGGCTAGCTATTTATGATTCCAATCAAATAACAAAATACCCGAATTCATAAGACCGACTTTCGCATTGTAACTTATGTTTGCGTTACGCTTGATATGCAGTTGAGTCTACATTTTTAATAAGAAAATATGCACAAAGCTGCTGTATAATTTATTTAAATGAGCATTCTTTAGAATACATTTTGTAAAATCGCTTATTTCATATAAAAAAGTTCGTTAAAGGTTACGAAAAACGCTCTTTTTATTTTTGCGAGCGTTATATTATTATTATTACTTACAAAAATTATTGAGTACTATTGAGTGACAGGGAAGAAGACGGATTTAACGCTCTTTTTATTTTTGCGAGCGTTATATTATTATTATTACAAAAATTATTGAGTACAATTGAGTGACAGGGAAGAAGACGGATTTAATTCGCTCATCAAAATCGCTCGAGCCGTTTAGGCTGTAGGAGGTAATATAGGGACATACATACATACCCAAATACATACATAGAAACATACATACACTCGAAAAACATAACTTCCTTCGCAGTTGGGTAAATTAATAATAATAATCGAAATAGGTCAGTGCTTAAGTGTAGGAATTAATTTTCTCCTTTTGTATGGATAAGTTCGTGGTAAACGTATTTCTTAAATGACGTTAAGATTTTGGAGCGAGCAATATACCAACCAAACAAATTTATAGAAATATAGAAGTGCTCTCCTATTGTGTAGCAACTATGCACTCGATCATTACAGTCCTAAAAAGCTTTTTCACCCCAACTTATTTGTTTTTATACCTACTCATTTGTAATCAATTCATAACCATTTGGATTCCATTCGGAATCTAAATTTGTCATTCTCTATGTAAATGACGGAGAAGAAAATGCGATTCCGAATTCAAATGATTGTGAATAATGGTGCAGATCGCTTGTATCATGTCATTTCATGGGTTCCGTGATGCTCTGAATTATATCAGTTTTAAATGTTTAAGTGTATATCAAATTCAAAAAAGTGAACAGGCTTAAATAATTAAAGTTGACTGCTTTTTTGAACTACTAATGCCTTACAGGCAAGCATATGCCATACAAGTGCATTAACATTATTTGCTTTGATTCATCAATCAGTTCTGTTCGCCTATCTTAAAACACTAGTTTGACTCAATTTTTGTTCACTTATTTGACTCAAATTTAATTTACTTTGCGCTTTGTATGTTATTAAATTTCGTTTTACCTAAGACATAAATGAGAATATCTTTTTCACTTCTGTTTGTCGGTAAAACGAAATAATTTTAGTGGCATGGAAAGTAATGTATTGTTCGGTAACTAATTTAATTGATGGTGTTGTGATATCATTCATATATAGGTCATGTATTCTTGGAGCTTATTAATTGTCCACTATTTTTTGTAAAGAGTTATTAACATAGGACTTGTTTTATGAAAGTGCTGCTTAATTTATTTAATATTGTTCTAACAAAAATAACGATCCGATGCTTTAATTGTGGTAGACTTGAACATACAAAGTCAAAAATCGTTATTACGGTAAAACTTCACGTTTTGATAAAATGGCTAAAGTAAGAATAATACAACAAAAAGCGAAGTATATGGAACCAATATTAAAGGAATAGAATGGCCTGTATGAAAATATTTTTGCTTGTCATACAGATTTATTTTCGATCAATATTACTAAAGCTTTCATGAAAGAAGTTCATACTATATAGGATCCGTTTTTATATGTTTTTTTGTTTGTTTTGTGGACTGCCAAAATGTTTTGTTTCATTGACATGAACTTAAAAACGTATAGTTAAATTAGTTGACGCCTAGACTAGCGTTGCTAATTATAGATAATAAATATTTATTACGTTTGGTTATTAAAATGTTTACTTAATTCGTGTGTTTCTGTGTAATATTTGCATATAGTTCTATAGGTTGTTTGTCTATGGTAGGATTAAGGTGGTGACTGACCAGCTCTTCTTGACTTTATTACTGAATTAAACTGTGTGGTTCAACGTTAAGGCCTTATGTTTCCGCTTGGTAGTGTAGCGTGACCTCTTCTTAATATCGCCAATGATGATGAATGATTATACGTAGGTAGGTAATCCTCGAATCTGCGTGGCAAGCTTCAAGTAAGGTAATCGCCTAACTCATCTTCAGCGTCACATAAGGCAACGCTGTTAGACGCATGTCGTGACTTGTGAAGTGACAATGCCATCCTGTGTGTTTAGAAAGTGCAATACAAAGATATATAAGACCAAAATACTAACAGGCCTTAAGGATGTGCCTTATCCTCGAAAAGTGCTGATATCTGAGACTTGCCATGCTTTTACTTTATATTGAATGAGTATAACCTTTCTATAGATAAAATCTCAATGAATATCGCATGATTGAAAAGTGGTTCGGCCGCCTTGCGAAAGTGTTTGTAAATTTTTTATGAAAGCTGGTATTTTTTTCGAAATTTCCGATTAAATTAGTATTTAGGATATATACACTTATAGGCTTAAACAAAAAATATGAAGTAATATGGCACCCTTCAATGCCACGTTCTCAAGTATATCCACAACTTCTATCAGTCACTACCTTAATTATAGAAATTACGGTGAGTAGGTTTTTTTTTTTCGATGTATGGTATGGTTTATGGTAGCTATTAGATATTAATATTTTTAGTGTAGACTTTACAAACAGTCTTCAAAAATAACGGGGTTAAATTAGGTTAAGTATAATTAAAAGTTTGCGTACAGGGAGTAAAATTTGAACATATTAGATACTTAATTTCTGAGACAATGTAGGATAGTGCCCGGTTCCTTCCTGTGTACATATTTTTGGCTGTAAATAGTGGAAATGGGTGTGAAATACCATACATTCCATCTATTGAGCGTAGGGAAAAAATCTTAATCTATGTATTGACCAAAGTTGATAACGTTTTTTTTTTCGGTAAAGGCCAATAGTGTTTTATCATTAAGTAGATACTCGGACGGTGTTCGACCACTGCATAAGTTTAGTTGTGCTTTATCTATCATAAAATACAGTGATGGATCTAGTTATATAGATGTTCTGACTGAATGTTGCATGTCGCATGCTTACCGCTTGTCTACCGTCAGCCAAAGAACATTCACGTGATGAGAATACTTCGCAATGCACCGCCTTCTAATGTCGTTAGAACTAAATCCGACAAGGTATGTGGGCGCGCGCGCAACTTTGGGTTTGTATGCATTTTACGCACGTATACGCTGAGTATGTTAGTCATTTTTCGCTAAACATTTACGGCCTTACCGAAAAACGTTACTTAACTTTAACCATCGTCTTAAATTCTCTGTCTTCTTTCCGCAAGTGTCATTACGTGTCAGCCAGAAGTTGACAAAATATGTTAAGAATTGCTTAAAGTTAAGCAACGTTTTTCGTTAAAGCCTAACGTTTTTCGTTAATTTATAAGAATATTTTAAAAGGTCTTTTGCAAATTGTCTCTATCCATATTTTCCTTCTCGACATTTATTTTGCTCGTTTAAAATGGACTAAGATTAAATATTGATATTGATAGTCTTTCGTCTAAATTTGGACTCAAACAAACTCAAAAATTTTGGAGTTTTAGGTATTTATTTGAAGCTTTGAATCATTTTAAGAAATCATTTTTTTGCTTTGAATTTTGCGCACAGTAATTTGGACTATAGATTCCCATTTAATTCCCATTTGATATCCTTTTATTTCAGGTTCCATAGTCCCGAAAAATGTATTTAGACTGATTTTTACGCCACATTATATAATAATAAATAAAAGACAACACTGTTTACCATATAAATAATGAAGCTATATAAACTAATCATGAATAATTGGTCAAAACTACTACGCGAAGCTTATGACGTCACAAGGGTCCCACTACAAAACTTTAAAAAAATATTAATATTACACAAACTACATCAATCACAAAAATATTGAAATTAAAGTTTCGAATAAAAACAAAACATAAGTACCTAAAACTTGGCTTTATATACCCCTTTCTAGTATCCGTCCATTCTAGTATCTTTACACAGTCATTGAGCTTGCACAAAATGCAATCAACAATAATAATCACTCAATAATGTTAATTTTATTCAAGCAATGTTTAGTGACATGGAGAAATCTGGATGTGACAATATTAAAATCGACCTCAATTGGTGACCTTTGTTTTCTTTAACTGTACTGCAAAGTAATTTCGATGCTCTGTACGTGTATCTTTAAGTTGTATCTATTTATTTTTTATGTATCACATTTCATACAATAGTAGTGCAAATTTACCATATGGAAAGCAAATTTACAATATTCACTTATTTTGACAGAATTCGTGCAGAATATAGATTATCTAGACACTAGCTATCGAAATTTAAATGGAAAAAGAACAAAAAATTTGCTTACAACGATTTTAACATACGCTGAATCGGACCTCTCTCGCTCCAATAGCTCAAAGACAGGTTCGATTCGAAATCTGAACATTATGAAAATCGTTCATCTGTGCATGAAAGTAAAAACAAAAAATCCATCATTATAGTCTGTATATAGTCTGTATATGCGTGTCTTGTAATGTAAAAAAATAAAAATAAATCGTAATTTTTTAAATAATTCCCATTTATGGTCCATCAGTTAATATCGCTAAAGTAAGACCTACGTCTTATTAAAAAGATAAATTTTTGTAGTTTCACAAATAAAGTAGATTAGTATGTTGCCTATTCTAGATTAGCTAGATGGTTTAAACTTTTAAAACTTATTTATTTATGAAACCTTTGTACATTTTCAGTCGACACCAGTGGGATCTATCCAGACTGGGCACGAAATAGTGGTATCTCCCAATCGGGATAGTCACCAACCTTTCAAGGTAATTATTTATTCTTTTCTAATATTTTAGCTTACTTCAACTAGTATAGTAATGATTCTTCTATTGTGCTATTTAGTACATAATACAGATTTTACTCTCACATCGGCATTCTACTCTGTATTACATTCGTTTGTAATAATCTAGTC
The DNA here is from genome assembly GCA_947563715.1 of Lycia hirtaria. NCBI lineage: Eukaryota > Metazoa > Arthropoda > Insecta > Lepidoptera > Geometridae > Lycia > Lycia hirtaria. The sequence goes on along the minus strand of OX387377.1, from coordinate 38,666,104 downwards.
AACACGCTAAGGTATAAGGTATAAGCTTATTAGTCTGTTGAAGATCACTGTATTAATTATGAAGCGCTATTGATCGTGACTGATATATTAGTGGTATTGCCACTTATTTGTTTTATGATTTTTTGAGAAGGGTAAAAAGTCGTGAGTAAAATGTGTATGGTGTTGTTACAAGTTAAATATTAATTTAATTTTCAATTAATAATTTCTGATAGCGTTCTTACTATGTATTAGCAAAATGAATTTGATTCATTTTCATTTTCTTAAGTAGTTATAAATATTCACGAGAATGATGTCCGTCAGTTCGCTAATCAATATTGCATCTACCCTCTTATAAATAATCCTTTCTTGAACACTAACGCCTTTACCGAAAAACGTTACTTAACTTTATCCATCGTCTTAAATTATCTGTCTTCTTTCCGCAAGTGTTATTACGACAGCGAGAAGTTGACAAAATATGTTAAGCATTGCTTAAAGCTAAGTAACGTTTTTCGGTAAGGCACTTAGTTTCAATGTTGTTTAACACTGTGATATAAAAAGGAGGATGTGCCCGAACAAATTTTTAATTACAAACAATAAATTACTTGCAAAAGCAACGCAATTTGTTAAAATTCTACTGAAATCGTTACAACACGTGCGTCCGCACGCATGTAAAGTCGACACGCGACTGGCACATGACGCTTTTGTACTCCAACTAACTGGCCCCATTTGGACTAGTTCTTAGGGCATGTCCTTCCTATGTACCTTTTGTTTTGCCTAGTGTAACTGACAGACCAACTTACATTGCTTTTTTGTCGCCACAGGATGATTTATGTGATTATATGATTGGTTTGGTTGAGGACGATGAGGCAGCGCTTATATCCCAAGAGGTTTGGTTCACATACGATGTTGTTTTTATAGTCGGCTGACCCTTCGCCAAACGCCTCGAAATTATCCATTTGTTCCCTGAAACCTACCGATATACAGCTTGCTTTTCAGTAAATAGAACTTAACAATAATGTCGTTTTGTCAAGTAAATAATATAATTATAGTTTAAAAAACTGATTAAACCGACTTCAATTTACGCAATATAACGCGTTCGTACACGACTTGCTGTTCACTTTTCTACGGGCACTTGGATGATATTTTACTAGTTATTTTATTATAAAAACCAAAATACTGCATAGATTTTGATAAAATTTATATGGGACCACCTCTGAAGTATGATCTACCAATACAAAAAGAATCATCAAAATCAATGCACAATTGGCTGAGTAATCGGAACATAAAAAAAATACATACAGACCGAATTGTTAACCTCCTTCTTTTTGGAAGTCGGTTAAATATATGCCACAGCAATGTGCAGTGCTTTTGTAGCTAGTTTTTTTCTGGGAACTTCTACGTTTACTAGACTCACACGCGTTTTGCAATTGGTCTTTAGAAACGAATTTCTGGCACTACTAGAGAACGAAGACTACATGGTCAGTGTGAGACCAAACCCAGACATATCAATAATATCAGTAAACATAAAAAATTTATGAACAAAAACCTTGCAACAAGTAAACTAAAAGTAATAACTTCATTCGGGTAGTCGGGGTAGTTAGAAATAAATTACGCCGATTCATCTCTAGAATAATGCGCTTTCATTGGATAATTCTAGAAATAAATTACGCCGAGTCATCTCTAGAATAATGCGCTTTCATTGGATAATTCTAGAAATAAATTACGCCGAGTCATCTCTAGAATAATGTGCTTTCATTAGATAATTCTAGAAATAAATTACGCCGAGTCATCTCTAGAATAATGCGCTTTCATTGGATAATTCTCTGCCGCACAACAAAGATGACGCTACACATTTTATTAGGGTAAGGGAGATACATACACAAAATATGAGTGCAAAATAACTCTTCAGTTACGGACTTCAAATAATTAGAATAACTTTGTCGGGATCAAAATATTAAAGAATCCACGAAAACAATATCTTTTTTTGAAGGCGATTAAAAAAGTCACATCCAAGGCGTGCCTTGCCTTGTCCGCGGCAAGCCTACACGCTAAGCTAAGCTACAAACGCATCTAATTGTGTATAGAACGTATATTATACGTATATTTACTGAAAAGCAACATTGTTCGTTTGTGCTGTCATCATGTTCTTAATTATTCCAAATTATAAACCAAAAATGATATTTAAATCTCCATTTTCATCATATCGCTTTCGCTTCTAGGATTTGCTAGTCCCTAACAATATCATTGTGTGGAATTCCCAAATGCGGGCTCTATACTTCAATGGGGAACTGAAAGTACTTACAGATCGAATGTTGGATCAACGAGAGAGAAAAAGATGAAAATGGATTACGATCTCTTTCTCTCTCGTTTATCAGATATGGTTCGGTCGCACCATATTCAATCTTCTGTTATAGTTGATGCAAATCACGATTGCTTGCAGTCTTCGGTTGTGATCGTGTTGTGTTATGCACACACACACACTAACGCAATGGGCATATACACGAATATCACATGTAAAGCTCGCTTGCGCTCGTGAATTACAACAACTTATGTACATTGTGCGGTGCCTTTTTTCGTTCAATTTGGTTGTTAGAAAAATATTCTTATTCTTGTGCTCCACTAGAACCATTTTTGTGTGACCGCTTGTCTTGTGTCAATAATAATACCTCCATTCCTTCTTTGTTGGGGTTTAGTTGTCACCCATGGTTTTGTTTATTTTCCAGTAGTGCTATTCTCTTACCTCCTTTTTTTGTGCTAAATAGGTATATTTTAAGAAAATATACATATATATATACTTAGTCTGGCCATAAATACTGTTACAGTCAAAAATAAGAAAGATATTACATTTGAATTTGGAATCTGTCATTTTTATACGATTGTTCATTGAGTTTTCTAATTTTGGCGCCAATACATTGTACAATATTTTGCGATATTAAAATGGAGTGGGGTGATAAAGAGAACCGAATCGCTGTGATTGCATTACACAAAGTTGGTATGGAGCCAAATGCAATTTTTAAAACTCTCCATACGCTTGGTATTAGTCAAATGTTTGTGTACCGGGCTATTAATAGATACAATGAGACCTCCTCTGTTTGTGACAGAAAAAGATCTGGCCGTCCACGTAGTGTTCGTACGAAAAAGGTGGTCAAAGCAGTAAGGGAAAGAATTCGAAGAAATCTCGGGAGATGAAGATAGCACCCAGAACCATGTCGCGTATTTTAAAAGATGACTTAGGACTTGCAGCCTATAAGAGACGCACTGGTCATTTTTTAACTGATAATTTAAAATGAATAGGGTGGTAAAATCGAAACAACTACTGAAGCGGTACGCAAAGGGAGGTCACAGAAAAATTTTGTTTACGGATGAGAAAATCTTTACAATTGAGCAACATTTTAACAAACAAAATGACCGTATTTATGCTCAAAGCTCTAAGGAAGCTTCCCAATTAGTCGACAGAGTGCAACGTGGGCATTATCCGACTTCAGTGATGGTTTGGTGGGGTGTTAGCTATGAAGGAGTGACTGAGCCATATTTTTGTGAAAAAGGTATCAAAACATCGGCACAAGTGTACCAAAATACCATTCTTGAGAAGGTAGTTAAGCCCCTTAACAACACCATGTTCAATAACCAAGTATGGTCCTTCCAACAAGAGTCGGCGCCATGTCATAAAGCTCGGTCCACGCAGTCTTGGTTGGAAGTGGACGTTTCGGACTTCATCAGAGCTGAAGACTGGCCGTCGTCTAGTCCTGATCTTAATCCGCTGGATTATGATTTATGGTCAGTTTTAGAGAGTATGGCTTGCTCTAAACGCCATGATAATTTGGAGTCCCTAAAACAATCCATACGATTGGCAGTGAAGAATTTTCCCATGGAAAGAGTGCGTGCTTCTATTGATAACAGGGGCCCAATTCAGTTATTCAAGACCGCTCCATAGCCGAACCATATGTGGAGCGTTTCCCGTCGGCCGCCATAGTTTTTTTGATTCAATCACTTTTATGTCATACAATTGACACATTTGATGAAACGTAACACGTCCTTCGCTCGTTACTAAATCAAAAAAAGAAAGCAGCCGACAGGAAATGCTTCGCACAAGGTTCAGTTACGGATCGGTTTTGAATAACTGAATTGCCCCCCTGGCCTCAACGTTTAAAGGACTGTATTGCAGCCAATGGAGACCACTTCGAATAAGCTTTTATATTTTAAATTGTTTTATATTTATGTATTGAACTAACACACTGTAAAAGTAATAAATATTATTTGCAATAAAAAAATAATTTTTTTCTTCGTGACAATACTTATGGCAAGACTAGGTATATATATATTATTTACAAATGTTGTTATGATAAATCTGCTAAGAACAACTGAGCTGAACGGAGCTCAGCTAACGCGAAAACTATAATCTTCGTTATTATAACATAGTCGGTAACAAAATGTATGAAAATGTATTTAATTTCAGTTTATCTTATTTTCATTAATTCTGATATGTAATATGTAAAATAAAGCTGGTGCAGCCGCGAGCTAATGGACTATAGGAAAAAACTATGCACACACCAAATCAATAAAATCAGTTGTAATCAATATTCTACTCACCGAATTCACCGAGAATAACCGCCAGCTATAACTATCACACACCGAAGCTTTTTTTGGAAGTGGGTGTCCGCCGAGATGCAGATTGACAGCTGATTTTTGACAAGCTAGTCGTGACGTCATTTGCTATAGGCGTCATGAATGGTCCAAGGAGACACCTAACTTAGAAAACAATACTGGTTGCAGCAGAATTCATCAATCTAGCGTGTACAGCTGGGTTTTCACTGTGCGATTGCTCTCGGGCCGACTGCAACTCTGACAACAGTACACGTGTAATATATACGCGTTTATGTTCATACGGTACGAGTATTGTCCGAATTGTCTGAGATTACTCGCGTAGTTAAAACCCGGCTTCATGCTCGGTGCATCATCTTCCGTCTCGCTCATGTACATATAATACCAACATTTTTTAAAATATAAAAATGATGTATGTACGTACGATAAATTTGTCACGTAAAAAAGTAGAAGGCAACACGACAAACGTTCATCAAAACTTTCATTTTGTTCCGAACAAACTTTAAGTACATATACATAAATATATAATCTGAAGTGAAAACGAACTTTAATTGTTATTTATGTATGAAAAATTATTTAAATTCAAATACAATTTTTGTTGAACGTTTTTTTTCGTCTTAGTTTTTGCATTCGTTCTATGTCCATTCGATTATTTTATATTTTCAAAAAGTAGTATGCGCAAACGAGATAGATTTTATGCTACCTAAAAGCCCTCAACGCAGACGATAGCTTTCGTGCTAGAACCCCGTTTTCCTGTATATTTTCCCTAAGACAGTGCCGCATGCTCAGCGCGGTCCGTTTCAGATGGCTGCGCTGGCTGCGAAGGAGTTCGGCACGGGCACAGCTAACGCGGGTGGGAACTGGCCTCACAGCGGCAAGGCCACGCCACTCACCGCTGGACATCTCACGCCCGCTGATAGACATGGATCTGTGCAGGTATGGGAGGCTCCTTGTGTGCTCACTAGGGTATAATAAAAATAAAATAAAATAAAAAAGCCTTTCTTTCATCTACACTATTAAATTAAATCAATACAAATGTCAAAAATATCAGTTTTCAATAATTACAATAATTAATTCTCTTTTTAATGTCAATATTATTATTATTATTTCATATTAATGCAATCTTCTTCGTCAATTTCACTTAGATGTCCTCAATATTGTATCTGTGTCATAAATTTTATTCTACATAATATATATCTATTGTTGTTCTTGTGTAGATGTCGCATCTTTGGCGTAGGCCTCCCCCAGTTTCTGAAAGATAAGATAAGCTCACTGGGGTATAGTGAAAGAATATTGTGTTAAGGTAGTATCCCGTAAGGCTCAGCGGCTCACGACCTTTTTCTCTACAATGTTTATTACTGTCGCAACCCCCTGCGACAGGTGGGTGTGACTATCGCATTTGTGAGCCCTTCGGATTGCTATCTTTACGTTACTACAAGATATTACTTTTATAGATTTCGTACTTATTATTTGAGAATCGAATTTCACCCCGCATCAGTCAAAATAGATCTAAAAAAAGATTACTTTAATATGACAATCAATAAGACTGCTTTATCCTAAGCATATAAGTATTGGTCGTTAATTTATTTGCTAGTCTGGTGTATTGTAATAAATCGTTGCATTTACACAGTAATTTTTGTAGGTTCTTACGGAAACACTCGAAATATAAGTGAATGATAAGTAATTTTGCTTGAAAATTTGATGTAAGTATATGATCAGTATATTACGAGACCACCACACATTTTAAAAGGTAAACAGTCTTTAGAAGCTGTATAATATTCTTATTGTTGTCTTTTCATTATCGGCAAATAAAACAACGTCCAAATTAAAAAATGAATTTGAAAAAAAACTGAAGATGGTTCTGGCATAATTTAAAATACTTAAATTGCACCTTGAATTTATGAAAATCAGTTTAGTATTTGTGCATTTGAATTGTTTTACCACCAATTTATAAAAAAAGATATGCATGTGTAAAATGTGTATCATATTTATTTTTCCTAATTTTATTTGAGTGCAATATTATATTTTAGTAATCGTGAATGTATATTGGTGTATTTATTTTTTAGCTATTGAAGAATAAACATTTTCGGTATGTGAAATTTCCCGGATCGGTCACAACGGTCAGTTTTGATGATAATGTGGCAATGAGTGGTTGTGTGCATGCCGCTTTATGCACACCATACATGGCGCGACGTGCTTTAAACTTACCAAAAATATTGTAATCGTACATCAATCGAATTTCATTCGCCACTTATGTGTTTTCTCAATGCGTTTATTTACTTTTCACGGGCGGGCAATTCAGTTAATTAAAGCCAATCCATTTGAGAAATGATGTTCTTCGGCCGACACTCCTGTCGAAGTTGTGTCAGTCAACTTTAAGTCTAATGGCTACGTCATACGTTCGGCGGAATGGGTCTCATTTTTCGATCGTTGCCCTTGAATCCAAGTTACGCAACTGAAAGAAGCTCGAAGGCTCGTTTGGCCTCGGTAATAGTGATTCGCCGACAAAGATTTGAAGAGAAGTTGCAATATTTCAGAAATATTCATTTTCGGATCGGTTTTGATTAACTGAATGACCTGATACGGAATCTTAATGGATTGGGAGACTCAGTCCATTTTAAGGAGGTGTTACCATAAATCAATACAAAGATTTAGGAACAAACAACTTACATCTAGCCTCTGATTATTGTCTTAAGTTATCAGACACGTAACTTAAGTAACACCTGTAAAATATACATCTTATAATATACATGTTTATGCAATAAATACATAATTATGCAATAAATTTGATTTGATATGACCTGTTTTATAATGAATGACTAAGATATACTAGTGACCAATTCCGATTTTCGAAATTACGAATTTCACTATGGAAATTAACGTGGTTTTCACACATTTTTAAATAAAAACTACGGGTCACTCACGCCTGTTTTGAGCCGAAATATCCGACTATAGTTTCGCAGTGCAAGGCGCGTCACCGACCGAGAGTGACGTGTGTGCTGCTCCTTTGAAAAAGACCGCCGAATGCGGTTGAAACTATAGTCGGATATTTCGGCTCAAAACAGACGTGAGTGACCCGTAGTTTTTATTTAAAAATTACGAATTTCTTTGGCCACCAGTTCATCATTGTCCATTAACTAAAGGACAGATAAGTTAGCTTTAACTTTACGCGTATTAGATTCGTCTGGCGAAAGTAAAATATCTACGCCGTATTCCAAAATGGACTGAGGTACCATGACACTAAGAATATTAGACAAAATTATGAATTATCAAATGAGTGTGTTCGAAAAATCACTAAACGCGTCGCACCATGTGTGGAGAGTGTTACTGTCCTTGTACACCAACGCAATCTAAAAAAAACTGGACATGTGTGAGTCAGACTCTCCCACCGAGGGTTCCGTACAAACTAGTAGATAAAAGGGGGCAATCATATATATTTTTTATGTTTTTCTTCATAAACCGAAAAATATGTACATCGTAAAAATATTTAAAACCCTGTTTTAGTTTATGCTAATGAAGCTCTTTCATATGATACCCCATATGATACGGTTAATTCACTTTAAAATTTGGACCTTGATTCCTTGCATAAAGACACAATTATTTGTGATTAAATTAAAAATTACCCGTTTTCGGATTTAATCCTATATGTGTACTCTAACACAATGCTTCTTGCCAAACTTCATAGTTCTAGGTCAACGGGAAGTACCCCATATGTTTTGATTCCTTTGTGAGTGTCGAAATGTGCGTTTTTTACGACATATTCGGCTGTAACTTTTTTTTTACGAACACTGTGAAATTTTATTTTTGTTTCTGCAGCAAGAGACAATGGATCTGCGTATATGGTTATAATTTCAACTCGATACCTTCACGCGTTCACGAGATAATAAAGGTCTTGACACCCGGACGGACGGACAGACAGACGGACAACAAAGTGATCCTATAAGGGTGCCGTTTTTTTCCTTTTGAGGTACGGAACGCTAAAAAGAAATAAAATATTCTGCAAAGTTACTAAAGTTATTCTAATGTTCATGTCAGCGCACGATACTTAGAAATAACTTAACTTTAATATTAAGTAATTATGCTATAAATAGTTCTTTAAAACACTTCTTTCCTCCATTTTGCAAGGGACAGAGACACATCACACTTTTGACCCAAAGTTAATTGGTCGGTGTTTTTTTTTTTTTTTTGTAATGATATATTTTTCGCTAAAACAGAGATATTATTATAAATATCTATCTATCAGTAAATATCTATGCTAGTGCTAAAATACTGTTTTGTGTTTCTTTCACAATATTGCCTCCAATTAACGGTTGCGGGGTACAAGGACTTTTCGTTGTTGTGCTATTGTAAACACTGCTTTATATTCGGAAGCGCATAGCTTAAAATAACTTGCCAATATTCATTCATATTTAATTTGCTTTCCTATTTTTTAGGCTAACTTGTTTATATAATGTTTTTGTTGTCATTTTACTAAGTTTATAATCCATGGTCAAAATCATCCCTAGACTGACTTATTAACAAGTAATACGCAAATAAAACTTACATGTGCTAAATTATCCGGCGGTATGAACTGTTTGTTATTAAATTTGTTTCCGCTATTTACCGTAGGACGTCTTGCAGGAGTTTTGGCGCGAACGTTTTAGTGACACGTTGTTGCTTTGATTTATTTTCCTAAACTTGTGTTATTTTGAACATTAATGCTATAAAAATGGTAGTGTTTTATTCATTAAGTATTCGATCAAGTGCGTGAGTGTGGGCAAGTGAAATAAAGCAGGGAAACGTGTAATTTTACGTTGTCAGCAAAACTCCATAGAAGCTTCTAGTAAAGTCGCCATCACTTTACTGAGGCAAGACTTAAATTTGAAAATGACTGTTTACGTGACGTAGACTGTGACTAGGACACTATATAACTAGTATTATTCAAGAAACTTGAAAATATTTCAATACTTGACACTGGCAAATCGCTAATCGCGGGGTCCAATACAAAAAAGAAGAAGAAGAAGAGAAAGACGTCTTGCAGGCAAAGCGTTCTATATAAAACTCATTGCAAACTGGCCATCAAAAAAATTAAAAGAAATACTCTATCGCAATAGAGACTACTGCACTCGTGCGTAATACTTTAGAACAATGTTAACAGGCATTGTAAAGCACACTTTTGGAGCAACTCAATTAAACAAGTATAAGTTTAGAAAACTCAAAAACACCTGCCAAAAAAAACGGCAGAACCGATTTTGATGAAACATAGCTAAGAACACTCCCGACTAATTCACCTTTCAAACAAAAACAAAATCAGTTCATCCGTTCGGGAGCTACGATGCCACAGACAGACACACACACACTGACACGTCAAACTTATAACACCCCGTCGTTTTTGCGGGGGTTAAAAATAGAATACGTGTAATACATATACCAAATATATTATGGTGACAACCTGGATCATAGTCAAAGATGGTAAGCACGACTAGCCTGGAATGGAACTGGCTCTTAAGCTGCTGGAGTACACCAACTACCAACTAATCTCTTTGGTGTTAGCAAAGACTGATCATCAAAAAAGACTATTAGTGTCCATCTCATCATATATTATGTGTAGATTTAAGATGTAAAACCGCTTGTGATTGTACAAAAGTAAGGAATGATGTACATAACCTTAAGATACATTTTCGAGTGTCGCAGTTGATGCAACAGACGCAGTCGGCCGATGCGCGGTCAATAATAGACATGGCGAAAATAGTCGCGGCATTTCTCTAAGGCTCGCCCTCGATATGTTTTTTTTTTTTTATACAAAATAGATTTTTCACAAACTCGCGAAATTGCCGTTATTCTAGCCTTGAAAGTTCTATATGTCCACAGCGCGTGCATCGACCGCATGCGACTGTTGCATTGGTCGCAACTCTCAGAACGCCACCTTAATAATTGTAATAATTGATGTTGTAGGTAGGCATTGAAATCGTTTCTTAACAATTAATAGTAATTACAGCTTGATGTTAGTGTGGTAGAGTTTAATGTCTAAAGTTTTTAAGATTTTCGTGGATGCTGCGGCCTTAAGATTTAGTCGTTTTGTAGCTGAGACCGGTGACTAAGTGGTTATTTAGTTGGGTATCTCTGTATTGATTAAATAGTCGTAGAAAGGCGTAAAAATATGTCAATCTTAGGTGTTACTCTCAACGGAATGTCTGCTTTGACGCTGAAATATAAATGTGACTCAGTTTGAGTGTTCGTGTTCTATGTACCCCTCTTCAAACATCACATAAACAATTGCATAAGCATATGCATATAATTCGGTCTTTAACAATGACATTATTGTCACTTGGACACAAAGTCTAAAACAAAATTCACGGAAAAAGTGTCCTGAGTTGACCGATACTGATATACCAACAATGACGAACTTAGATTTTGATCTAAGAATCTGCAGTTCGACCATCGAGCGAGACTGCTTGCGCATACAAACATTTTTGTAGATATAAAATGACTGAATGAACTGATAAAAAAATCGTTCCACAGAACACTACAAAACAACATCACAAGTTTTCGACAAAAGTTTCATTTTGATCAAGTAAATTTTCATACATATTAAATCAATTTTACGTTAATAATTACCCCCTATGACAGCCTCATACAAGTGGCGGGAAGACGCTGGATGCAAGCCGCTTCCAATCGGTCTTTTTGGAAATCCATGGGGGAGGCCTATGTCCAGCAGTGGACTTCTTATGGCTGAGATGATGATGATGACGTTAATAATTTGTAAAAATCATCAAAAGCGAGACAGGCGATGGTCGAACTACAAACTCTTACACTGTCGCCGCGCTAAAGCCTAATTAAGTTGAGAAGTTTAGATACATCTATTTCGCCGCTTCGAATTATATTGAAAATCGAAATTACTTTAATCGTGTAAGGGGTCTAAAGTTTGCCAATTTAGACCTCATTGAGTTGGACGATTTTACAATCGTGAAATCCTCGCGCTGACGTGAAATCCTCGTCGATGTAATATCGTTGGTCTTTAATGTGAATTCTCGTCATACAGGTGGTGAGCTCTACGAACGGAGAGCTGGGCGCGGATGACCCGACCGCCGGACACAGCAACACTCCGATCACGCAACCACACCACGAGGTGGACGTCGTTGACGACACCAAGTCAGTTTTCCAACTGTATGGATCAACGTTTTTATCATTTTGGTTACGCTTGGCTCGGCGTTGGTGCTAAAACTGTTAAATGATTACTAACATTGGATGGGATTCTGTATAGAATCTACTTTATCACATTTTTAACGCGAGTAAGATTGCGTTTGAGCGCCAGACTCGCTTCTTAGAAAGCGTAGATCGATTAAAGACGTGGCGTATGATTCCCATTCACTTTCACCTTGAAAATACATATGTTGTTAAGGGAGAATGGATGATAATAATAATACTTAGTTTAGTCCGTTTTCCTTTAACTTAGTTTTGATTGATATGGCTTTTACTAAAAACTATAACTCACAGAATATAATCTAATGCATCTTTTGAAGTTACTCAGTGATATTGAGATCAAACTCGAATCCCGAACCCTGAAAGTAATTTAATAACAAGCTTCAAATGGAAATTAACAGTACAGCTTTGTAAAGCTTGGGTGCACATGGTTTTATTAACATCAAATATATTTTTATTGACGCGTAGAAATTCCACATTTAAACATCTATTCGTCTTTAGATAAGGAAGTAAATGATTGTTTATTTTTTATACTTTATACAAACGTTTAAATCTACAGTCAAATAATACGCCATCCTTATGTTTTGCATTATGTTTTCAATTACTTTTCCATCGTTTGTCGTACCTACATACTTCCGAGTATTTGTTGTCCTAATATTTCGTGTCATATCCTAGTTATGTCAAATAAGTAATTAATAAATGTATGTACAGTAGATGTAAAATACCCTAGATTTTTTAGTCATCTTGTTTCGAAAGGAGATTTCCTTTACCATTTTCTTTTACCCATTATAATGTAACTTCCATGGCATCCTTCATTTATCATCTTTATTTATAAGCTATTTTTAGTAGAAAATGTAAAATATTTTGGCTATGCAAACTGATTGGTGGGTTTTTTTTTTTTTTAAAGATTTTGAACCTCATTGACAAAAACGCTTGACCTCGTTTTTTAGCTAAACGTCGAATCTCTCTTTTCTGCCAGGTTCAAAATCTTCTCTTATTGAATTATATTTACGAAAATACCAGTCAGGGAAAAAAGATTTACATATTATAAAAAATATGATTAAAAAGGATGTAACGATATGATGGCCGATGGGGTCGAAAAGTTTTCGGGTGGAAAGCACGCACCGGCAAGTGCAGCGTAGGACGATGAGTCAGATCACAGGTGGACAGACGACCTCTTACCAGTGTCAGGAGGACGCTGATATAAAGGCTACTTTCATCAGGTCTTTTCATAAATCCATGGGGCGGCCTATGTTCAGCAGTGGAGCTTCTTGAGGCTGAGATGATGACGATGAATGAAGAATGCCATAAAAATTATATTACACCCTGGCTTTGTTTGTGTATTATGTTGTGTACGTTGTGACATTGGTACCGACAGACCCCGTCAAATCTTCATACAGACAATCCGTATATTCCAGATGTTGCTGTTTCTTCAAGCGTAAAAAGAAGAAGTGCGCCGCGCGCGCGGGCAAGTGACGCGAGCGCGGCGCCGGCCCGTGACGTCACGCCCGCCCCGCACCGCCCCGCACCGCCCGCCAACTGACACGCCGACAGACGACACGCCCGACCGACACACACATAATATAAACAGTGTAGCCAACAATAATAATGCCATTGACACTCACATTCTATAAAACTTACATTTGAGCATTGTTTCGTTATGTATTTTTTTACAATAGTATTGCACTATAAGTAGCAGACCTCGCTGGTACACCATTTTAGTCTCATCAATCGTCCCAGTTTTAAATTGAGTGAACAATGAACGGACTGACTTTCAATGAGACGGAATTTTCGAAAATCAGAGCTTTTATTGGTCGTCAGTCCGTACGCTGTTCATTCATTTTAAAACAAAGAATGATTGACCGGATTATACATATACATGCGCCATTTTTAGATAGTTCAATATATACTCTATAGATGGCGAGTGTAGTTTGTACGTTAATCAACCCACGCACAGCTACCAACTCAATTTGTCGGATAAATAAGTCGCCTTATACAACTCGCTCGTTCAGTCAATAAAAAATGTGGATCATTTATCACAAATCATGCCTACTCAAAACGATAGTTTCTACCGCTTGCGGTCTTATTCAAGGTGCATGCACGCAGTCTCTCCTTGCCCTTGGCTTGGCCTTGTCTCTCTTGGTACCACATGTCACTAATATACAGCTACTAGCCTCATTTTACATTAGAAACGTTCGAAAGTATTCTTAATTTACTTTTTTTACTACTTTTTCTTCAATCGCACGTGTCAACGGCATTATTATTTCGGATAGATTATATAACACGCCCAGTTGCACTAAACAATTTGTTAGGGTCATATTCAAAAACAAAAAAAAAACATTTCGGTCATAAATAAACTTCTGATGACTCAATTGGAAATTGTTTGGTATAGACTAAAACATAACTGTCTCAGGTAGTCTAAAACTCTAAAATGAATCCAGTCAGGCATATTGTCCGATTGAATAATTTTGATCATGATCCTTTAATAATATCTGTATTATTTGGATGCTGTAAATATGGTTACATTTGCCTTAGCAAGCAAGCACTTTTCGCCGCTTCAATGTACAGTAATAACAAATTTCGGAAAATATTCGTTTCTATAAATTATTGTTTCTAACATCAAGTAGAACTAACAAAATTGTCATTCGATTCTATATAAGGCTACTCCCGTCGGATTTCTTTAGTGTGTGTATTTTTTTTATCAATCTTTACATTTTCATCGAGACTCGTGGTGACACTGTAGGGTCCTTGTCCTTATTTAATTTGTTTACACTAGTAGGGGTAAAAAAATATGTTTCAGGTACAGTAGGAATTCAAATGCCTTTAAATCTTGATGGTATAGTATTATTAGAGTTGTATATGCATGAAACAAAACTTGCATAATTGCCTTTTCTCGGGTATGCAAATTAAAAAAGATGCAAGTATTAGAAAACTCTGGCGGGATTAGAGTACTTCTCACCTAGGCATTTCAATTTCATCATAGACAGAGAGACCAATATCCCTGATACCAACACTCGCTTTGCCAGAAAGGGACCGAGAGCCTAATCAAAAACTTTGTAACTAGAGAGTTTATTTGTTAGTTTTAATACATCTGTTCATTTGTATATTTTTTTTCTCTAAACCTGTTATATATATTAAAATCATCAATTTTTTTTTGTTACTAACAAAATAAAACTTTTTTTCGTGAAAGGTTGGGTTAAATGATGAATGGCTCATCCATCCATTCATAAAGGCAATTGATAAGTTAACCATTTAGATTATAATCAATCTTAACAGTTTATTAAAAATGTACGGCCAGTACACTAAAACGCCGATTCTCTCACTCTAAATAAAACTGATACTTTTGTGTCGTTTGGGAATTAAGTACTATTCATACAAAGCGATGTCTGAAGATTTTGGTTTTCCTATGTGGAAGTCATATCTTCTAAACATAGCTGGTCTAAATTTGCTGATTATTTCTGCTTCATTATAGTTAAGTTGCGATAATGGGTTTTTTCTTTTACAAAATCAACCTAATCTGAAACAAAAACATAAAATTAAGTTTGATAAATACTAGTTTGATTAGTTTGAAGGAAATGTAGTCACACACACACAACTTTTCATACTGGGAAAATAACAGTCATCTCGACACTCGGGTAAAAGGTCATGACATTCAATTACACAGGGTTTAGAATGCTCTCTTAGCCAATAACCTCAATTCATATTTACTCAAATAAAATATTTTCTTTATACTCAATGTTTAAGAGCAACTGGGTTAAATATATACGTAAAATTAATGTACAAGCGCTGTCTATTTTACGATGATTTGCAAAACCTATTTTCGACTTTTTGAAGTTAATCATGAGGTGTAAGATTCAATAGAAGCTATTAATTTTTATCGGCCGCCAGATTAAAGTGTATTCAATAGCTCACCGTAATGTTTTCGCCTGTATTACATGCGAGATAAGGTCTTATATCGAAAACATTCTCGTGTGATATAAGTTGTTATGTTCTTAACCAACTTGTTAAGTATGAAAGTTCTTTTATAAGATTCTAATTCTGTTGCTAATACTATTAGTATTAGATAGAAATTATAGTATTCCTCAACAGATTAGTTGATTCCTGGCTTTTATTTTGAAAATTTTCATGTCTTTGCTGTGTGAAAGTTCGGTTCAATAGAAACGAGACACCATTTTGACATACGAAATGATGATTGTTTATTAATACTTAATTATTGCACCGTTGACATCGTAATGCCTAAAATTAGATCTATAGATAATTATTGCGTTTGCCTGTTTCACTGTGGGCTTTATATAGAAAAGGGCGGATGGGCTGTGCGCGGGCGCGTACTTTTCGTTTGTGTTCCCGTCCGTAGCAAATTATTGTTTTAATTTCTCATCAACTTTCTTGTAAATTCTATATCTTACTAGAATGGAGATTTTGATTTACCTCATCAACATAATTTCCACACAATATGTCCATTCCAAGACATACATAGATTGAACAAATCTACTGATTTGTACGTTAAAACAATATTATTATCGTGAAAAATCAGTTTTTCCTTGTATGTCCAATTATGTAGATAATGGGGGAAGACCAATAAGAACTCATTTTCGAAATTACGAGCTGTGATTGGTCGAGCCATGTTTGTTTACAATTTTGGACAAGTAAGAAAGAATGTACTTTAAACAGCTGTAGTTTATAATAAAAAAAAAATACTTATCGAGT
Source organism: Lycia hirtaria (assembly GCA_947563715.1). NCBI lineage: Eukaryota > Metazoa > Arthropoda > Insecta > Lepidoptera > Geometridae > Lycia > Lycia hirtaria. The sequence continues at coordinate 38,649,634 of OX387377.1, read as the reverse complement.
AGTTGTATAAACGCTTTTCCCCATATAAATGAAGCAGTTAAAATATTATTTTTATATCATTTGTGAGTTTAATTTTGAACACAGAAGTAATCTTTCATTTTTGTTACATAAGTAATGAATTACCATAACATAGGGATTATCGTGACTTTGTATGTGTGTGAGCGAATTCTCTGTGTGCGTGCGTCGGATATCGTGAACGTTGGGTCCCTATTTAATAATGCAGGTTGTGATATTTGACTGGTTTATTGACGTTCATATGCTTTAAAGTACTTTATCATATTGAAGTATTAAGTATATTAAGTAATATTATTGTAGAAGATTAAAAACATTGATAGTGGGCGCACGTGATCGCAACATCGCTTAACATCAGGTGAGTTGGCGGTCAAGCGCAAACCTATATTTTATAAATAGTAGGTAAATTCAGCAAAGCAAATGGTGAAGTGACATCATTTTATGATGATTTTTTATGATTTTTTAAAAATTCTAACGAAACGTTTCGATTCCCCATTTATTGTTCGCTATGTTTTCTCCATATGCGCAAAATGTCGGTTATAAAAGCGCATTCTCTAGAATGATTCCAGTAAAATCACTTATTTTTCACGGGAAAGTTCGTCGGAAGTTACGAACAAGCGATTTTTTTAATTTTTGCGAGAGTTGTATTATTATTCAATAATATTTATTCTTATGTATACTATTATTATTATTACATAAAAAATAGCCTATGAAGTAGGAAGTAATATAGAAACTTACATCATTCATTCTAAAAACATAACCCTCCTTGCACAGTCACCCGACTGTGCAAGAAGAAAAGTTATGTTTTTAGAAAACTAACATTGATCCAGAGGTTACAACGCATCTACCAGTCATCAATTTTTTTAATTGTACACCTACAATAATATTTTAAAATACTTCGATTGATAAATAGAAGTAAGGAGACCGCCGGGCACTATTGTGCTTTAGATTAGTCTATTTGGGTTGTTCTCGATTTGTCGATGGAATTTGTGTTGGTTTGATGCATTTTAGACAGTTTAGTCGCTTTGTACCGATCGCTCACGATAGCCGACGCCCTGCGTGTACGCGTATTTCTAGGTTTTAACTTTATTTAGTCATGTCTAAACCTAAGTTCAGTTTGAGCGTAACGAATGGTTATTGTAGTGGCTCCGTTCCTAAAGAGATGCCACATGTACTTTCCTATCTTTATTTATACCCGTAGTTTAATGTACGAGATGGCGATTTGATGCAATAAAAGAACTTTTATGTAATTTAATTATAATTGGTATTATCTGTATTTGTAATAAGGAATATTGAATGAACGCCTTTAGTTTGGTAACTGAACAGCTTTTGCTCAATTTGGTGTAATCAAATGATTTTTGAGCCAAGAATTGTTAAAAAAAAGTTCGTTTAGTGATATACGAAGGTGTCTCAATATTTTCTGTTGTCAAATATTTGTTAGGTATTTATGACATTGGTTTCCGAGTATAATGTGAGTGAAGAGATTGAATGTTATATGAAAGTGCAATAATTTATGTATAAATTCATTACATTACAATAGTATATTATGAGAAAATGTAATATTTGTTTCAATCGGTGTAACCCAATCGAGTCCCGAGTGAAGGCTTCAATGATTCCTACAAGACTGAATGAGACATTTCACATTGTGTAAAAATAAAACACGTTGGCTCCGGACTCATCGTCAATTTGTATTGTTACAATTCGCCTTCCTTCTTAGTGTTACTATCGAATATCATTTTGAATAGACTTGGTAGTCGCAGAGTTGAAAAGCCGCGGTTGAAGTCGCCGTAAACAAATCATTCCAAATATCGCGGCCATTTTGTGTACATGTCTTATGCTGTCAACGTGGGTAACTCGGACTCCATGACCAACATTGGACATAGCCTGATTTAAAAGTTTTTTTTCCCCCAAAATATTAGTAGTCAAAACGACTGTTAATTAATTTGAATACTAATCATTTATTAAGAACATCAAGAACCTTCGAATCAGACTATGTACAATGTTTGACAAGGAGACAAAGTTATCCACCTTGACAGTAATCTGATTTTAAAAAGACTTGACAAGTTATCCATTTTGACAGTTGACTAGTGACTTTATTTTGGTCGTGATATAGTGTCGGTGATTTCGCGCGCGGATTGCACTCTGGAAGGTTATCGGAACGTTGGAGTTGCATTACGAATAGACTGAGATAAGATGTCATCGGCAAGCGTGCGTCCCCCACTGCCGCGGTCCGCGGCCATGCGAAGACCCGTAGCCCTGTCATGGCCACAGGACCTCGGTCGCTAAGCGATGGTGTAAAAATTGTACAGCTTTAGAGAAACACATTTGTATATTTTTGCTTGGACTGGAAACGGCAAAGATTCGACAAGCGTGATTTGTGTAGGAGTAAGAATTTGTAATGTTTTTCCATCAGTATAATGCTGGCTTGCCGCTTAACTCTATGAGTAAATGAACGATCAGCATTTTACTGACCGATCGACATTTTGTAAGGTATTTTGGATTAGTCACGGATATGTAGTCATCACAAAATTGTATTCCCACATATTTAGGAGTTATCCATTTTGACTAAGTAATGTTTAAAAATGTTTTATAACATAAAAAACATCTTGTTGTGTCGTTTCATATTTTTAGAGAAAAAAGTATAGCTAATGCAAATATTGTCAATAAATCATAATGTAAATGGGGATTTTTTTTAAATCCGCGCATTAATAATGGTTTTTGATAAATTATTATTATTGTGAAAAAATTTGAAGTATTCTCGTTAAATGAATCGTTATTGTACATCATTGCAGTATATTCAAATGTAATAAAAACTACATGATGTAACAATGAACAGACACTTAAACACACTTACTCAATGTACTCTTATAGTTATTAACATTTTTTGCTGTGCACTTAGCTTTGAAATAGCGAAAACTAAATCAACTGTTTTATACATTTTGTTGAAAGTCAATGAACTTTTTGTATGGAACAATGTCAAGAGTTAGTCTATGGTAAAAGCTGTTCTAAACGCGTAGTACACTGACGCTTTAGAGCGTTCGTCGTTTGTTGTTACACCCTGTATAATTATACAATAAATACCATAGTTGTACCTAATTGTTACTTTCTATTTGCTAGATAGAATAATCAAATTAGATTGGGTATTGGAAATCGAAGTCAAATTGTGTGATCTTTACAATGAACGATTATGCTCTTGAGTGTTTATTGACGTAGGTACCTAAATTATTGTGTGAACAGTCTACGCTAGCGTGCTTTGGGGTATGGAGAGAGTATAATGTGGGTTCCTTTCTCTATGACCATTGGCATTGACAAATAACCGATAAATAGACCGATGCTGAACAAATAGATAGTAGATGGCGCTGGCATGTTAATATATCAAACTTGCTATAAATGATATTGATTTACCTCGATCATTTCATTACATGAAACGTGGTTTATGGCGCTTATTGATAGATGACTAGGTGGAAAGGTAATGATTATAAATCGCTCACTTTTATGTAGGTGAAGTTGTGTTTCTTATTGTGTAGTTACTGTACTAAAACTTATATTTAATAGGTTTTTTTTTTTTTGTATATCAATTCCAATAATTATAATTAATATATTTTGTAAAGCGCCATCTAGCGTTTTTATTTCATACTTACACAAAAGAAAGGCACAGCTTAGAAAAGCAAACGCTTTTTGTTCAGCATTGCTCGTTTATAACCATTGGCAATGTAAAAGGCAAAATTTTATATAGAAAATTTAATTGTAAAGTTACAACTTAAAGTTTAATTTTAATTGTCGACGAAAATTTGACTTTATATAACGCTGTTAATGGTCATAGAAAAATGCCCTGCAAGAGTTATTTAAGAAATACTTCGCTGGAGATCTCCGATACTACGAGCTCCCAGTCATCTAAGCTAAGCGAATAAACGTGTAGTATAAAACTCACTTGTAATTATTAACATTGTGGCACTACTTTATTTCATTGCGTTCTTCGACTTACATTTTTTTGATATGTAAAAAATTATCTTAAATTTATTATTTATTACGAACGCTGCACCAAAAATGTAGAATGAAGAAAGAGCCGAGACTTTGTCGAGGCTATGAGACGAGAGGGGTCTGAGATCTAGTGAGTGTACGTAAAAAAGACTTTCGGACTATAGATTGAGCATCACCAATTTGAATATAATTTTTTATATAAATTACGATAATACAAAGCGTAGCTTTGAAACTGATATATTTCCGATCTTAATACTGGCTTTTAATCCAAATAGCACTTTTTTCGAGGTAAAGTGCGTGTATATATTTGCCACTTTCTTCAAATTTTGAAGGAAAACTAACATAACTAAGAGTTCTTAATCTTATTGATTAATATAAAGGTCAAATCGCACTCGGTGAACGTGGTGGACTTATAGCTTTACCCTTCTCACAATGAGAAGAGACTTGCGTCCAGCAGTAGAACTTTATAACAAGTATAAGTTTACAAAACTCGAAACCCCCCGACAAATAAAAACGGCTGAACCGATTGTGATGAATCATATCTAAGAACACTCGATGAAATCCTTTTTCGAACAAGTATAAGTTTACAAAACTCAAAAAACGGCTGAGCTAATTTTGATGAAACATAGCTAAGAACACTCCCGACTAATTCACCTTTCAAACAAAAAAAAATCAAAATCAGTCCATCCGTTTGACAGCTACGATGTCACAGACAGACAGACATACATACATATACACGCGTCAAACTTAATCATCCCTCGTTTTGCATCGAGAATTAAAACAATCTTACCGTATTTACTTTACAAATTTGTTTGCACTCCGCATATATATGTATTTTGACATTCGTAAGTGTAATCTGGTGTGCCTTTATTTTAGAAAGATAAACGGAACTGTTAAGACAAAGTCAAATAAATTATAAAAAATAATATTCTCAGCAAATACTATATCACGGATAGGCATATGAAATAATACACACATTACCCTCCTTTGCGACGCGCAGTCGGGTAATTAGTCCGCCATTTTTTTGGGAATCCGCCATTGTATTTAAAAAAAACATCTAACCATACATTGTCATCATACATGTATGCAAAATTTCAGCTCAATCGGTTGGAGACTGGTTTAAAAAGTCCAAACAAGATTCGAGATATAATAAAGCAATGATATGAGTTTGTAAATATTCAACCATACTCTGTTACGATTCATCTCTATATCAATATGTGGCTATGTCCAATCTATAGCAGTAAAGCTCTTTAAACTTTGTAGTTAATTTAATTTTAAATCTTCGCTTACTAAGTAATGTTCAGGTGAGACGGCTTGTGGATGCACGAGGGTGGATATTCGAGATAGTTATTAACTTTTATGTATTATAAATATACATGATGATGCTTTTGAAAATGAATTCTTATTGTAAGTATAAAAATAAATATTACTATTCATAGAACAGTTCTCAGTGTTTATTTTTTCAGTAAGATGTATGAAGTTTGCGTATGCAATTTGACATATATTCAGTTAAGGTCACAACCCTATTCAAAATTTGTTAACTCGTAATTAAAATAAAGCTTATTATAAGATATTGGTTTTATTCTTTACCGACCGATTTATTTTAAAGGGAAAACTATACAATAGAAATGTTCTACTAGTTGCACCCCGCGTAATGATGCAAAACGGCGATGATGGTAAAATATGTTCAGGTCCCAGGTTGTAAAGAATCTGTGCTAAATTTCAGAGATTGGTTCAACCGTTTAGCCGTAAAGAGTTAACAAACAGACAGACTTACTACGTTACTACTACTAAGTTACTTTCGCTTTTATAATATAAAGATTCTATTTTTGCAATAAATAGGCTCAGACTAAGACCCTTTTGCCCGAAATTTGTGTAAGTAGATCAATAGAAATCGCTCATATTACGAAAACACGCATGTTATATGCAAAAAACTAATATTATAAAATTAAAAGTAACTGTCTGTTTGATACTTTTTCACGATCAAAGCGCTGAACCGATCGATATAAAATATGGTATTAAGCGGAGGACCAGGGGAGACCGTTTAATCAGTCTTGTTTCAATATTACCTTTGTCTTGCTCTCTTAACATTAGAAAGAGCGAAGCAAAATTCAAAGTAACTAGAAATTTCTTTCTTTTGTCTTTGAAATTCTTAGGATTTTTGACTGGACCAGTACATGAGAAATTAGCGTTCGCAAGTCGCACCCAAAATCTTCGAGGTCACAAAAGCAGCGTTAATTAAAAAGTTGTCTTTGTGCGACATTCTTAGCACTACTAAACTAATACTTACCGTCAAAACCAGACTGGCATAAGCCGGGAGACTTTTCTTCGGAACATTCACCTACATTTTGCCTAACGGCCCGCTAAGTGTGTAGCGCCCTTAACTCTAAAATATGCGTATATGGAACAATTAAAACAATCTACAATTACTATCATAAACTTTATTTGAACTAATTATGATCTTAAATTTAGTTCGTTTATCATCAAATATAAGTAGGTAAATAAAAAGTAATTTTAAACACAAAAATGTACTTAACTCTAAGACCGATAAACCAGTCTCTACTCGCTTTTAATTGCACCAAAATAACGTCAAAATGCTTAGAAAATAAATCGCACTTATGTGTAAATAAAAAATATATCCGATTTAATCTACACTAATAATATATAATTTTTGAACCTTTGAATAAATATATCGAACTTGCAAACTAGATTCATACATCCATAAAATAATACTTACGCCTATTTATAATCATTCAAATGTATTATCTCACAGCATAATCAAACTAAGTCTAGCGACATCCCAACGGGAAAAGTCCTAAAAAAACAACGAAATTTTATGCTAAAAATCTCTTAAATCTAATAAGGAATAACATTATCTATAGCAAAATATGAAACATGATACAAATGAAACAGAATAATAGAAAAAAAGAAAATGATGAAAGAATGATGTATTGAGATAGAAATTAGAAATCATTCAAGGTGCCGTTGACGACGAAACTTTTGATATCGGTAGAATTTCTGTTAGTTTCCTCGTAATCTGAGATCTCCTCTATAACTAAATCTTCGCTTTTCACGGGTACCGGAGGGAACAAATCCAACAACTGACCGAGTTTTCTTCCAGTAGACAAGAGCGTTTTCGTCAAAAATCCGTGATCCATAAAGTCGTAATCAGTTTCCGTTTTGAATTTGAAGTCGAACTTGTTGTTTTCATAGCTCTCCTCTTTGACGATCGGTGCTATGAAATCTTTCCCGTCGTCATAGTCAAATTCCAGCTTTTTCATGCGTTTTTTGAGGTTGGGTGGCCAATCTTCGTCTATCGGGAGGTCGACGTACCCTCCCGGGAGTGCCTTGTGGGACTCCAGGTTCTTGACGATCTGGTAGTCGTGGTCCGAGTGCGGCCGGTTGTTGAACGTGACAAGTTCGTCCATGTTGAACTCTCCGTCGTCTATGACAGTCTCGTCGAGTGCCATTTCTGTTGACAACGAAACTTGATTTTAACTAAAATAAAGATGTTCTCGAATAAGTTTAAAAATTGTATAATAGTCAATAGTTTAATGCGTTCATTATAGTTTACATGGCAATAATAATGACAACCTAACTTAAATTAACTTTAGATTGATACATTGGAAGTTTTTTGGGTCTATATGAAGGATTATTTTAGACCCAAAAAACACCCGTTATACTATAAATCAGTTAGTTTCCCCTTCCAAAATCCTACCAATCCCTCCATCATTTTCATCAAGCTCCATAAAACCGAGGCAGTACTACTCAGCTACTAATGCAAAGTGAAGCAGCAATAAACTAGTAAATAAAATAAAAAAAACCCATCAACACGAAGAATGAATTAGTAAATTAAACAGTATTAGTATCTGAAGCTTTACAACGGTTTGAAATCGAATGATACCGTAGAAATCATAGACATAGTTTTAACCATTACTAAATATTTCCAGGATAAAGAAACCGGTGTATTGGTTGCCTTAAAAGATCTTTCATCATTTAAAGTTCTAGTAAACCTAAATATTTTGACATTATTCAGAGTCTGTTTGGAAAGAGAACAAGTTGTAAAAATTTGGATACTGTTAAAGCATGAAAGTTTTGTAAGACTTTCACTAGATGGCGCTGAGCAATGAAGTCCGATTTGTTAAGCCGCGCTATCGAGTGATGCTGAAAATAAACATGTCGCAACACCAGTTGTGAATTTTTTGGAAAATAAATCCGGTGGTGAAGGAACCACCACAGATTTATTTTCCCCAAAAGTTTCATCACTGAGCGATCAGATACTGAGGTCTGGATTGCGTTGCTAATTGAATAAAATAATGAAATAAGGACAGCAGCGCCCTCAATACCACGTTACTTATCTTTCCTAAAGACTCTAGTACCTAATAACTTGTGATCATTAAGGAACCAAAACCATTTTCAGTTCCAGTCTAGATCATATCAGACAATTGTTCCGCTTTTACCACAAATTGTCGAATTTCAGTGAATTCGCGATGCAATATTTCTTACGTAACTAAAAGCAATTAAATGTTATCCAAGATGCAAAAATCGTGATTACAGATTATGCAATACGAAAGCTGAAATATAAGTGAACCATGCAACTGGGTATCAGACAATATTTGAATTTATATAACCAAGCAATAAAATATTAGTATAATTGCATTACATAAAATTTATAACAATGAGTGATACATTAAAATTATTTACTTTTTGCACAAAAAACAAAACGATATTCGAAAAAAAATTATAACTTAAGAATCTACCTCAATCATGAGTTTTTATTATTGATCAAAGTTGGAACGAGTTCACTTGACAAAAGTCAAAAGTGATTATTAAAAAGTTGACAGTTGACAGTTGGCTTGATTCGACTTTTCAAACATGTTTTATGGTTCTTTTACTTATAATATTAAGTAACGATATATTACTAGGCTTCTATGATAGATAGATAGATAACTGTTTATTAAAAGACCTCACATACAGAGAAAACATAAATATAGCTAGGCTTTTAATTGGCGGCCTTATCGCTTAGAGCGATCTCTTCCAGGCAACCATGCGATTGTGATTTGCTTATGGTTTGCTTTTTATTATTTGCCTGTTTCCTCTATTTCGTCGGCTTTCACACAAAAATATGCAGTGTTTGTGGTGTTTCCGATAGTAATGTTATTATTATTATTTTGTCAAATACGAATTTGTAATTCTCGCATCATATCTAAAAGAGTATCAACAACCTACTTAAACCTCTTTTCTATAAAACTATTTTATTGCCTCTTTTTCAAAAATTTTAGAATATTCCGTAGAAAATTATTTCCATTCTTATAATTGCCTTGAACACTGCAGAGAATACTTTAATACTTTAAGCAACATACATATTCGTTAAAATAAACAGCGATAACATGATAGCATCAAGGAGACATAATCGTAATATTTGCAATTATCATTAATTTTAATAAACATCGTGCCGCTTGTAGCTAACATTAACTACAATTTAAGGCCAAATGTTTATCGCTATCAATAGATACCGGTGTTTGCTCATTGTATCGATTCGATTATTATCTGACTAAAAGCATAACGTACGCGTAGTAATCTATTTTTGTCGCGTCTACCAGATTTAAGCCAGTTTTTATTTATTGTATTATTATTCTATCGACTTCATTGCCTTGTCCTATTTCCACTAGGTGGCGCCACCGCACATTTCCTTTTGTCACTTCACTCTGTCCAGACTTCATCTCTGCATTACCATCTTTCACACGCATATCATTTTTCAGTTCAGACGACCAGTCGTCAGTGGGATATTTCACTGTCACTTCCAATTGGAAAAACCAGTCGTCAGTGGAATATTCTACTGTTAGTTGTAATTAGTCGTAGTGCGATATTTTACTGTTAGTTGTAGTTAGGCGACCAGTCGTCAGTGTGATATTTTACTGCCAGTTCTAATAAGACGACCAGTCGTCAGGGTGATATTTTACTGTCAGTTGTAATTAGACGACCAGTCGTTAGTGTGATATTTTACTGCCTATTTCAAATGGACGACTAGTCACAGTGGGATATTTTACTGGCAGTTCAAATTGGACGACCATTCGTCAGTGGGATATTTTACTGGCAGTTCAAATTGGACGACCAGACGTCAGTGGGATATCCACTGCCAATTCCAATTGGACAACCAGTCGTCAGTCGACTATTTTACTGCCAGTTTTTATTAGATAACCAGTGTCATAGGGATATTTTATTGTCAGTTGTCCCAGTGGTCAGTAAGACAGTTAACTGCCAGTTTGTATCGTTCAACTCACTATTGGCGGAGAGTAGCGCCCTGGTGACTGCCGGCGAGGGTTGCGCGTCGTTGTGTCTCCGCACGGTGCCCTCCTCACGCATGGACGGGAGCGCCACCAGCGCCACTGACAACAGGAGCACGAGGAGACAGGTCGCGGGTTGCGCAGACTTGCCACTGGGGCCGCTTGTCACGCTCGTCAACACTTTCTGCAATATAACAGTTTAATGATCAGTTGTTTTTAACGGATATATTTACGTACATAAACAACAACAAACAGAGCTTGCTCTGTTGATTGATCTGATATTTGGTACACGCCTTTAGATCAGATATATTTAGACACAATTAAATATATTTAGTATCATTCTAAATTCAATATGAATAAATATTGGAGGACATTTTCACACATCATACCTTCCCATCAAATGTGATTGTGGTACTCATGCTTAGTAATTATAGTCAAGTCACAGAATAATTATATTAATACTCCCCGCGCTCGCCCTAAGTTTGCCAGAGTTAGCTTGTACGGCACATTCGATGTCAGAGCTCACTAGCGAGCGGCAGCCAGACGACGACCCTAACGTCATGCATGTGTATACGCCAATTTAAGCAAGACAAACGTTAGACACTCCATACAAAAGCGCGCTAATCAGTGACGTTTGTATATAACACACACACACACGCACATGATGCTATGGTCGTCGTCAGATTACTCGCTCATGACGTCAATTGGAATTCGAAAGTTGAAGCCCTGAACGCTTGTCTCGACCGAGAAACGCGCCGCAAACTCCGGCAAACGACAGGGCGAGTGCGGGGAGCGGGACAAGCGTTCAAGCGGGGAGTGAGGAACCCGAGATTGGCGGGAGGCGAAGAATGTCCGTGCTGTATGTAATAATATTGCCTTCTGCGATATGGAGTATCCAACTTATGCTATGCTATTATAAACACTAAACACAGTAGATAGGTATGAAAACTGACCTGTAGCCTCCTCAACTGCGCGCTGAGTGTGTGGTTCTGCGACTGCAGTATCTTTATCCGCCGCATCAGCGTTTGGTTCTCCACTGTGCACTGTTTCACTCTGCAATACACAAAACATTTCACTTGCTTATCAAATACAGTCCACGTGGTAGACCGCCATTACGTTGGACCGACCAAATAAAGGCTGCACTTAACGGTCCCGTGAAGGAATGCACGAGAAAGGCGTCAATACGTGAAGAATGGCGACGGATTGTGAAGCGAGTCAACAGCCAAAACCATGAGCACGACCACTCTAACAAGAGTGATAACGACTAAGAAGAATCAAATACAGTAGGTATCAATTACAGTTGAACCCTAGAATAATAAAACTGACACGGACAACTGAATACATTTTCTATTCTGTACCTCATTACCCTCACTCAGTGTAGGTTGGTAATGGTCTAAGATCCCGCTATAGAACGACCTTCACCGAGCTGATTAATGGATGAAAAGTATTTTATTTTCAATTAAATATGTCAATAAATATACTCTATGTCTCTTCACTCTGAGATATTAGATTTGTTTGTATTTTTATTGCATATGATTTATCAATTAGTTCCTCATTCGCACGCTACCATCTATCGTGTAGTTTATAGACCGGAAAGTAAAATTTAGTCTATATTATACTATTATATTGGGTTACGTATTTTTGATTCGAATTATGATTTATCGAATATTATTTCCCTGAAATCGATTGTTATATTCAAAAGAGACTATCAAAATCCCGAAAGCTTATTTGACAATTCATCTGATAAGAGATCTTTGTAATAAGGTTTTTGTATATAATAAACAGAAACCTAACCTAATTGATATATCTGATAACCGAAACCTTTGATCCGGATAATCAACTCCGGATCAACTCTGCAATATAACATCTGACGTATGTCAGCAACAACTATGACAGCGATCCAAGGTTGGTGGGGGAAATGCACAATACAGCCCAATCGGGACGTCAGTGCAGGACCTATCGTCCCCCACTCAAATTAGAATTAGAACCGGTCCTTTTTAAATGAGAAGGTTTCTTGATGTTATAAAACAGAAAACTAACCTAATAATTGTTCGAGCAAATGAAATTAGAATCCCGTGTCAATTAAAACATACGGAATCGGACAGCTCTATGGGACGGATTCGGGCAAGAGTCAAACAAATGTATTTCGGATCATAGATGTGTTATCAATATATTGAAACTGACCTGTCCTCAAGTCCGTCCACGTATTCCTTCTTGCGCTTGCGCGAGTCTTGTGCGGAGATCTTATTCCTGATCTTGCGTCGGATCCTCTTCAGCTCGCGCTCCTCGTGCTTCGTTAGAGGGTAGCTTGATGGGAGGGTGATACCCTCCTGAAATTTATACATTCCTGGTTTAGACTAGTGGTTTATAGGATATATTAGGGTTTAGGTCAATGAGTTTAAGACATATGAGGTTTGGGATTATGATTTTCTTCGAGAGAGAGAGAGAGAGAGAGAGAGAGAGAGAGAGAGAGAGAGAGAGAGAGAGAGAGAGAAAGAGAGAGAGAGAGAGAGAGAGAGACAGCTAGCCAATGGCTGCTGGCCACAATTCTCTCCCTCGAAGAAAAGTCACCGTCACGCTCCAGTCTCCATGCTGAAAGCTGACTGTTGGAGCGAGAGAGAAGGAAATACAGCTATTTTTATCACTCTCTCTCTTTCTCTCCCATGCAAAGCGTCAGCTCCGATTTCGTCGTTGAGATTAAATATTGCCTACAAGGCCAAATTCAGATGCTACTTGCCACGACTGCCTTGTTCAAGTTAATCTTATAATTCTTAAACATTGACGAGAAATTGTGATTCTCTCGTTTACTAAAAAAATTTAAGTTGAATAAATGTATTCTGGATATAATGTTGAATAAATGAAGTTGAATAAATGTATTCTGTATCTATATCAGTAGCTTGGCCGTCCTCCAATACTAAAAGAACGATAGAAGAAAGAAAGGATTTGCACAAGTTCATATCTAATACCCCTTTCCATTTCCTAGAAGCACAAAAAGCTATAAAAACTGTTAAGCAAATAGATATAAGGGCGATATTACCTTGGCGAGTAATCTCCTCTCCTCAGCAGTAAGCACCAGCCGAGGGTATCCGTTCCTGCCGTCAGGCACGGGGTGGTCATCCTCGTCGTCGCTATGTTCGCTGCCCGAATCATCTGGAGGGGCAAGTCTAGTTAGATGGGCTCGCCGACTGTCTTATCATAATACTAATGGAGTATATACTATATAGTTTACGAGCGTAAAGGTTTTTCTGACTGCAATTGGGTAAAAAAAAAATATGTTGGAGTATGATCCTATACAGAAAATAAAATATTCAACATAGATGATTTTAGCTTTATTAAGCCTTTGAAAATTAATATATAGATTATTATTAAATGGTTTATAAAACTACTACCTATAGAGACGGGACTTGATGAAGTGAAAGAGAATGACAATAGACAAGTGCTAATCGACACATCGATCGATATCTGTCAATGTGATAGACTGTCAAAATATCATGTCACTATTAGATTTAAATATTTATGTTACAATTTTATGTGAGATTCTCACAGCTGCAATAGGAGCGAAAAAGACATTGACTAGCTCGCTCCCGCTCTTAAAACGCTAACAACTGCTTTATGATCAAGAGACCAAAGCTTTATCTTTCTAATCGAATGACATTATTTCCATCGATCTGAAATGCTATCTACATAATTATATTGCAGCGGACAACAGAAAGTGAATTGTTCATCAAGTCGTCAACTTTCTATTAAATGTCAATCAGATACTGAACTAAATAATCCGGTCGGACTCGTTTCAAGTTGTCCAACATGCAAGCCTCACGTAACCATGCGTGGAGGTAATTTACAACAGGGATCTCATACCGAAAAGATAAAGGTTATAACGGTTAAGGGTATGCGTCATACCTTTTTTATTTTGATAAATAAAGATATAGGAATTTTACGGTACCGATAAATAACGATATCATTATAAATTGCGCTACCGTAACTGAAAAATAAAGGTTTTGACCTTGACCGCCCGCGCATCGCCATCTCCCGTTCGTATGCAAGCGCGTAAGACCGAGAGGTCCTATACAACGCGGTGATTTCGGTACCAAAATAACAAAATATCGGTAGAGTTATTATTATATACCTTAACCGTTATTATCGCCGTTTTCGGTCTACCTTTATAATTTAAACCTCTACCGTTATTATACCGGTAGCGTAACCTTATACCTTAACCGTTTACGATCCCTGATTTACAAGGATAATACGAAATTAGCTTCTGTCCAATAATGTCGTTTTATTATAATGCCCTGTAGTTGAAGAAGTAGTTTTTATCTTGAATTACAAACATTGAACAGGATAAATGTTGTTAATTCTATTAATTAGTAATATGAATATAAAATCTTTCGCATATTAACGTTATACTCGTAAACATGTAATTTATTACTATCATGCAACTCGGCGAAAATGTTTATTTCGTAATTATCATTGCATATAGCTGTCAGATGGTCGATGTAGGTTTCGATTTACCTAACTACAGAAGGAGGAGGTAATTTACAAGAATAATACGAAATTAGCTTCTGTCCAATAATGTCGTTTTGTTATAATGCCCTGTAGTTGAAGAAGTCGTTTTTATCTTGAATTACAAATATTGAACAGGAAAAATGTTGTTAAGTCTATTATTAGTAATATGAATATAAAATCTTTCGCATATTGACGTTATAAACATGTAATTTATTACTATTATGCAACTCGGCGAAAATGTTTATTTCGTAATTAAATAATAATTATTGGATAATTGTGTAATTATCATTGCATATAGCTGTCAGATGGTCGATGTAGGTTTCGATTTACCTAACTACCGAAGGAGGAGGTCATTTACGGGTGTATGTAAGTTATGTACCTTTTGTAAACAGTTGTGGTCTTTGAAATTGAAAAGTGGTTCGCATTGGCACCGGCTAAAATGAACTCATCTTGATCGTTTCGCTCGTACGTGTTATTATTATTAGTTTTGAAGTTGATTGTTACCAACCTTAAATTGGAAAGCATACGAATTTCTAATTTGACGCAAAAGGCAAAATGCAAGTACCACGATGACAATATCAGAAAGCTGCTTAGTTTGTCCGATGCGCTATTAAGAAAGTGTATTTTTTTATGGTTTATCAAACAATGTGGCGTAAGCACCATTAAGTGAAATTGATTCAACAGCTCTTCTTTTATTTTAACAAGATATATTAAATATTATTATTATTATTTGTATGTATACTAAATACTATTATTATTTAGTATATTATATAGTGTGTTTTATAATTATATTTTCAATTAAGTACCTAAGTTTTGAAGCACGCCTACATCTTGTCTGTCTTTCACTATGAGGATGACTGGCAGAAAATGCTACATTAGCATAATTCCTCCTATTGTACAGGTTGTTACTTTGTACTTGTGTACAATAAAGTGTTAAATAATAAATAAGATAATTACACGAATCTCTCGAAATGTCAAGCAGTCAACAAAAACACAAACAAACAAAAACAAACAACAAACCAAGATTACAAAGATTGGTACTATAAGTTGCATGCAATGTGTCAAGCACTACCATTTACTTATTCCGAGTTCATTGTTTTACCAATTGACTGCTGTTAAACTATTTCATCTCTGATTTTGATGCCATCAATTAGACTCATCTATCTAGTAGGCATCATATGGAGGGCAATGTACGAAAATAACCAATTAATAAGTTTGAACACGCGTGGTCATTGATATTTGAGCACAATATAATTCCGAGCAGAGGCGGCTCGTGAAAAAAGTTAATAGGTATTCAATAAAAAATAAAAACATTTGCACCATTTATAAAGTAAATCCATGCGGTGGTTTTTTTATTCGAAAATAGGCTTGCGCTTGACCTTCAACTCACCTGGTGTTAAGCGACAGTTACGGTCTACGATGGAGCGCGCTTGCCTAGAAGAAACCTATTCACTCGCGATTTGAAGACACCTAGATTATATCCAGTCGGAAAGACCCATTCAGGAAGCGCATTCCACAGTTTGGCAGTACGTACAATGAAAGTGGAGCCAAAGCGTTTCGTACGTGTTTTCGGAATATCAACCATATAACGATGTAGCTTTTTCGTGCATCTTGCGGACCGATAGAAAAATGGGCATGGGGGAATGAGATCATGCAAAGGTCGATCTCGTTGGCGCAAAAATATAGCGTTGATCACTTTTTAACAGACTTCCAAAAAGAAGGTTCTCAATTCCACTGTATGTTTTTTTGTATGTTTGTTAAGCGATTACATCGCTAATTATGAATTCATTTTAATGATCTTTTTATTTTGGTAGAATAGAATAACTTTATTGTACATCCATACAGAGTAACTTAAATGTAGATAATAATCACAAAATGTCCCATATAAATTTTATCAAAATCGATTTAGTATATTGTTTTTTATAACAAAGTACCTAACTGGAAAATATGTCATCCAATCCAATCCAAAGTAAACGAATTGCGTATTTTGAAATTTTAGGTTTTCCATTTTTATTTAATTTAATTATTATTATAAAAGTATTTTTGTGTAAAACACTATTATTATTATCGGAATATTTACCGTGGTTCGCGTTAATTTTGAGCTCCCGATATTTCGGCACAGGATTTATTTTTTCGGGATATTTTGCCGATTTTCGCCAGTCGCTCGTGAACATGGTGCATGTAACTGTGCCGAAATATCGGGAACTCAAAATTAACGCGAACCACGGTAAATATCCCGTTAATAATAATAGTGTTTTAATGAATGACCGTGATAGTTTAAAAAAGTATTTTTGTATACTTATGATACTTACACAATGCAATACTCAGGTCACGCTCACTTTCTAGAGGGTACACTATAGACATCAATCGCATTTCGAAGGTCGAACCTAACTGAAGATCGTTTACGCATAACATAGAACCTTTGCACGTCTATATTCGCACACGTGGCTGCCATATAGTGGTCAAGGCGGCTGTCCAGTAACGCATCGCAGGATCTGCAGAAGCGCCGCGCCGCTCCGAATTTCTCTAATTTCACATACATGGATATGGATTACCCAGAGAGACTGCCTTATTATTTAGCTGTACAATAGGAGGACTATATTATAATGTAGCATTTTCTGTCAGTTATCCTCAAAAAAAAAACAAAAAAAAGACAGAAATGATGTAGGCGTACATCAAAATGTAATTAAAATCAGTATCCAAAAGAGAATTAGAATGAGTTACTTATCGGGAGTAAAATACGATCCACTAATTAACCATAATATCTACCACGAGCGAAACCACATAACACGACTAGCATAACTTTAAATATGAAGGCATCCGAAAACAAGTCCAACAAGCACATTTGTCAATACAGCGCACCAGTTTCGACACAGTTTGAACAATTGCGCCCAATCAACCGTTGCGAGGCGTCAAGACGAATCGAAATACCTACCTACTGAATACTTTTATCTAAAGAAATTGCTAGAACTTTATTAAGATCGTTGAGTGCGCAATAAATCCCGCTAGTACATGGCGTATTTTTTTTAGTTTTATTCGCGATCATCCAATTTTTTTATTATCTATTATAATGAGTGTAATTATGAATGGACGTTTCTATTTTTTGCTTTTCTATTTTTTTTTATTATGTAATTATGAAGTTATATTTAAACATCAGGCGAGTTAAGATTAAGATCAAACCTATTATCGTATGAAAAATAAACAACATTTTAAAAAGTTGAAAACAGACGTTGGGTCAAACGGCAGAAATGCGGCGGGAGGTTCAATTTCTTACAGATTTCTA
Source organism: Lycia hirtaria (assembly GCA_947563715.1). Taxonomy (NCBI): domain Eukaryota; kingdom Metazoa; phylum Arthropoda; class Insecta; order Lepidoptera; family Geometridae; genus Lycia; species Lycia hirtaria. The sequence continues at coordinate 38,631,568 of OX387377.1, read as the reverse complement.
GCTCGGGCAACTATTGTAAGGGATCAAAACACAATGTTTGCGATAATACAAAATTATTCTTCATATTTTCACGTCAATATTTATATTTTTACGTCTACGCGCGTTAATCTCTTCCTTAAGGGTAGAAATAAGATTTTGTACACACAAAGTAAACAGTGAAGGATGGATAGAAAGAATGGCGTGATAAGGAACACACACACACAGTTCATACACAGTTATTTGGTAAGAGTTAAAATAACACAATTAGTTATTATTCTATAATTTACTTAACATGTGAAAGTGGAAGCCAAACTAAAAGCACATAACAGACTTATAGATTAAAAGTAACAACTAAAGCCGGCAAATAAGGAAGGTCACTTTAGATTCAAGGTTTGGCAGTTTTCCTGTAAAAACTTTTTTTCGTTTTAGAGTCGTTCACTTGCATTTATAATCTGCATTTTATATTAACTATTTCACGAAACTATGGCACTGTTATTTTATACTAAGAAACATGCTGTCCATTAATCTCCATCTTTATTATTAAATAATTATTATTCTGATACTATATACCTACCTAATAAATTATAGTTTAAATAACTGAAACAATCAACTTCAAAATACGCATTTTCGTTTACTTGCATAACATATTTTTCCTGTTGTTTTAATAACCAGAGTACTTAATTTTGTCAAAATTTATATGGGACCACCTCTGATAATCTCTGACCTATCAAATAATAAAAAGGATCATCAAAATCAATTAATAATTGGCGAAGTACTTGCGTAACAAACACACAAAAAAAACATATAGTCGCATTGAGCACCTCCTCCATTTTGGAAGACGGTAAAAAGCTAAAGTAACTCTGTCTTGTATTTTTAACCTCCGACGCAAAAACGACGGGGTGTTATAAGTTTGACGTGTATGTCTGTAGCATCGTAGCTCCCGAACGGATGAACCGGTTTTGATTTAGAGAAGATGGTTGGCAAGTACCACCTGCATGAGACCCGGTTATCAAATTAATAAAATCTCAGACTTAACACACGACTTCTGCGTGCATAGGGAACGTTTTGCATAAAAATAGTGGGCGGTAGAAATTAATATTTTCTCAAAAAAGACAATTATCACCTAGTCTCACCTGTGACCACGGACGCTGCAATGCGTTTTTATGTAAGAAGAAAACTAACATATGAGTCCTGTCACGCATTTGAACTAAGCCCTATTGTGTTATTTACATATAATAGTATATTGCTCTTTGCAACACTCAACTAATCATCAGTTTATTAAACCGTTTTAAATATTCCGTAGCTAACATGAACTATAAATATAATAGCCTCTTAGTATGAACTGTTTGACAACGGTACATTGAGTCATCGGTACTTAGCATGTTGACTATTAAGGCGGGTATACACAAAATTCGTGAACTTGCAACGTTGCATGCTCCGTTTTTACTAGAGAGCGCAGTTCGTCTTTGTACGCTGACGCATCGTTGTGTGTGTGTGTGTGTGTTGTAACGTATTTATGTAAGGGCGCAGTTCGCCTCTGCACGCTGACGCATCATTGTGAGTGTGTGTTGTAATGTATTTATGTATGTTGCACTGGACACTAACTCTGGTCTCTCAAAGGTTCGCCAAATACTGCGAAATAGGACGAAGGCGTATTGGAGGTAGGACAGACGTATTCTACGGTTTAGGTATGATTCTACATTTCTACAAGTACACACGACTTTTGTGATTTTAACCACGTTTTCACGACATTAACAACAATGTAGATTAATATAAGAATAGGCACTTAACGCGTGTGCATACTAACATACGTTTTATTATTGTCGTAGTAATAGCGCTATTGCCATTTGCAGAGTGAGTCTTCTGTACCTTTACACTCTACGGTATAAGTATATTTGGATAGAGAACTATCGTAGCAAAAATGTAAGCTAACCGTCTATATTGAACAAAATAATGAAATAAGGACAGCAGCGCCCTCAATGCCACATAACTTTTCTATTAAGTATTCTCTGGTAGAAGATCACAATAGCGGCCACTTGGGAACGTGTTGCAAGTCCGCGTAACGCGTGACGTTGACGAACAGTGTGCACCCACCTTTACGGTCTTACAAAGTCGTGCGTTCGTGAACTTTGTCTACTAGCTACTAGCAAATCCGCGCGGAGTCAACGCAAATATATGTCTAGTAAATTAGTAGTCATAATATATTAGAATAAGGACGTTCCGCTCTGTGGAAAATTTACTACGTCTCGATAAGATAACTAGTATTAAAATAATACCTAGTTACATATTTCGATAACTATATCTACAGTTACTTAGTAGGGGACTAGGAAAACACGTGCTTGCGTGAATCTTTTAAATTAATAGATACGATCAAATGTATTTACAACTTTTATCGATAAAAAGCTGCATGATCTATTTCCTGTTCAATGGTGGATGTTATTTATACTCCCTGCCTTATAATGTAATGAACACTAACAGCACAAATGGACTGGCGACAAATAAGCTCTAATTTTCGAAATTGAACATAACAAATACACAAATACGAGGCCCGAAGAAGAGTGAAAAGGCGAGATATGGCCAGAATATCGTAAAAAATGCTACTTACCTCTTTAAATTCGAACACAAAATCTTGACATTAATATTGTATGATGCATGAGCAAAAATTTCGCACTAATATCGACTGACACAAATATGTCAAAACTTGAATGGTATTCAAGTTTCATTCTGCGATTGAAAAGCAAAAAATTGGACACTAATATTGTGTGAACATTGTATAAATTGCCCCTAAATTTATGTAATTTCATGTCAAATTTGATGCTCTCGTGATTCTATCTGAAAAACATAACGCGACACAAAATGGCGAAGAAGCAACGAAACTCACCGCAATTGTTTCCAATATCGTACTCATACTCTTGCCTCGCGTCCTTTAGGTCTAGTTTCCCTTGCGCCAGCAGGTTAGCCGCCGCGAACTTGATGTTACCAGCGTTCTTCAAGTCAGCTGCGTTGATAATTTTAATGGATTTCAAGTCTTTCATGTCTTTTATCGTTACGGGGAGCAAGATCGATCTAGGATTGCCAGCCATCGGCGCTACCCGTATGACCCTTCTCTGAGGCGCGACCGTTTCCACCGGTTTAGAGTAAACCTTAGTTTGGGGGTTCAGGAGTTGTATGTTGGACACTTTGACGGGTTTCTGTGTTTGTGCTTTCACGACTAATTGGGGCTTATTTTGCGTCGTGTGCGCGGATATCTTTACTGTTGGCTTCTGGACTTTTGGTTGGACGGTTACTTGCGGTGTCTGGGATAGGCGACGTTTTCTGTTGCCTTTACCTGCCAGGGGAAACATACCATTTACTAACTCTCACCTCAATCGCCCAATATAGCCCGTGTTTTAAGCTAAATAGTGCTTTGTACCGTAGGAAAGATGACACAAGTACATAGGCAGATTATTCAGAAAAAATGGAACTGTACCGAGATGACGCAACCACTATTTCAATTAGAAAAGTACTCATCATCAGCCAAAACAAGCCACTGTTAGACTTAGACCTCTCGCATCATTGGAAAAATTCATTTCCACAAAGACCGGTTGAAAGCAGCCTGCAATCAGCATCTTTCAGCATCATCTGCCACAAAGAAGTGGCAGGAAGACACAAAAAAAATACATATCTACATGAATTCTGTTTCGTCATTTCAGTTACGAGAGTAATCAAAGTGACTAAGTCATTTTCTATAGCGCTCGTGACGTAGCTTGACTAGGTGTTCCCGAACGATCACCAAAGTTAAGCAACGGACGGACCGGTCAGTCTTCGGATGGGTGACCGCGAGTGGCATTTCTTTCTGAGCGCCACCGTGGGTCGGATGACACTTTAAATTGTAGGTCCCGGTTGTTCAGCAATCGTCAAGCCAAGTCAGGGGCCTTTCGGCGGCTTAATAACTCTGACAATAGGGTTGGCCACTCAGTCTATACGAACTTACTTACTTTACTTCATCATAAATTTATCATTAATTAATTTCAGCCGCAAACATTCCAATCGTAGACATAGTCCTACTTCAAATGGGAAATCGAGGAATTCATGTATTGTTTAAATTAAAAAGGTAATTAGGTACGTCCTCGCGTGACAGCTCGACACATTGAAGTACTATGCCTATATACATGTGCCATGGTAAAAAGTACTCTTCACTACGAAATTTTATCACCACTTTTTAGTAGGAATGATAACATATTACATTGATGGTAATACGAATCAAACCTAAATAGGCTTATCGGTTTATTTGTAAAGGGTATTAATTAAGTTTTTAGCGTATTACTAGTGCATGCATTTCTATCTACAATTCTACAACCGTGTCACGTGTATTAAATAGATTACATATTATTATACATACGATTGCATTATACAATATAGTTTGTGTGTTTAAAGCATATGGAATTATAAGTAGAACAATAGGATCTCAACCTTCAACAGTGAGTAATTTCAAAATTCGTCTCTACGATAAAGTAAATATTTGTTCAAATGTATTATTTAATGAACAGTTCTGGAAACCTTGAGACGCAAAGGCCTTAGATAACAATTTGATATCTACCTTTTTTTTTACTGCGTAATACACGAGAACTTATATAATTAGTTATAGCGAAAATTGGTTACGGACAATTTTACGCAAATTATATTTTATATTTATACTATGACTAGTTGTGTTCGCCTAACTTTAATCTCTTTCAAATGGGCATCGGTGAACTTTATAAAACAAGCTAGTTTAAATACCGAATGAAATAGGGGGCAATGTTTTCATAGTGTCTGTATGTATGTCCGTTTATATATTTCCCTAATCTGATTTTGATGTGTGAAGTATCGTTAGATTTGTCTTAAACTGTCTGAGTGTTTTATGCTATATAATACAATGTAATTACCTACTTTAACCTATCAAGCTAGGCTTACACAATTTTAGGATGCGATACAGTTTATAAATATGTATTTGTAATGTGTACTTTCTCTTATTGCATTCTGTCGTGTGTGTTATTGAATAAAGAATAGGTACTTTATTTCCTTAAGTTTACTTATGTGCTACTATGGTAATATTAGAAACAGTAGACAATTTATAATATCAATCATCTTAGTATTAAAGTAAAGCACCAGGCATATTATTTGGAAATGAAAATAGATCCCAATGATCAAAACCCAAAATAAAGAAAAAAACATATATAAGCTGGCTAATGCATAATAATGTACATAATAATATGTGTATATACAGGACACTAGGTCGTATGCTATTGTATAACAGGCAGGGTTAAAGGCCAGAACACCAAAACAAACACGATTTATATAATGGGAGCTCCAAAACTGTCAAAATTGTGTGGATGTCAGATTTGACAGCTTCAAAGATCTCATTATAAGAATCGAGATGTATGCAAAAATATATAGAAACCGAGTCCGATATTAGTATTAATATAGATTTTCACGACGAAAATATTAAATCATAATAACTGCTCCGTGATACTGTTATCATTATTAATATACTAATATTGTTATAAAAATAGAAGCCACAGTAATATCACAAAATAACATACCTACATATGTTATTTTTAATTTCTATGAGAGTGTCCACACTTTTCCCAGTCGATCTATATTCGCAATCTGTCTATATAAAATATGTATATGTACATATCTCCCTCTTTGTCGATTATATTTTGAGTGACAAAGATGAAGATATAGATTACGAATCGAATCCGAAATGATGGATTGTGAATCGAGCACTGAAAAGCTTTTATATCAATGCGATAAATGCGAAAACGACATCATTGTGCGGTTTGTTTTGGCTCGCACGACACGACTCGGAACTATCGCTCAATTTGTATTGACATTTCGCGAAATTGACAGGATTTCACGTCGAGATGTATGGACATTCTCGAAGCCACCAAGTGCAAAAACAATTTGTCAAATCTGTCATTTTAATATGCTGGTGATTATCGAATCAAACGGCTTGACAGATTTTGATGAGCAAGGATTAAGAGCTGTTAGATAGAATTAATTAACTTTAACTTTTTTAATTACTTGTATATATTTTTTTATATTGTTTTGTAATAAATCAGGGTTCGTTTCATATTAAAAGTTGTTTATAACAATAAATGACACGACTCCTTTTATTAATATACAAAAATCGGCAACTATAAAATATGCAACTAAAGTCAAACAAGGATATAAAATATATAATACATATTTTAAATATATACCAACAAAAAAAAAACAATAAGAACAAAACGCTAATCCTTATCTGACTGTAACGAATTACCAGAGCAAAAAAAAAAAAAAAAAACACTCACCAGTATTATGGAATGTATTACTATTGTTGATAAATCCGGGCATAACGTTCTGTTCGAAGTCGACAATATCAAAGGTATCATAGTGATCCAACTTTTTGTGAGCTTCTCCTTCGTTTGACGTATTGGAACTGTTTGAAGTGTCAGTGTCTTGCATTATGACGTTTTGGAGGTTTGACGTGTCGACGATGGTGCCGGAGTCATCTTCGCATGAGTTTTGGATCAGGAATGGTGATAGCTGTTGCTCGAAGTCACTGGAAGAGAAAGAAGACACTATGTTAACCAACTTTGTTCAGTTCGTCTTTTTTTTAGGGATATTGGTCTCACGCGATTTATGCATTATCATTTTCGAGTAAAAATAAAATTAATAGCCGACTGCATGACAGAAATTAGCTTTACAGTCAATTTATATCTTAAAAATTGTGGCAATGCGATAGCGAGACAGGGAAATTAACTTTCCATAAATTGCGGAGCGACATAAGTGGAACCTGTGCAGCGACTGTTTTTCAGGTCTGATACGTTTAGTGTTGTAGTGAGGTAGGGAGAATTATGCAACGTCATTTTCTAATTGATCTTGAAAATACAAAGCATTTATTAATACATCTTCGATTCTTGGCACGTTTTATAGGCCAAGGTAACAGTATAGATCGAGTCGGCACAGTCTGGTGCCCTGAAATTCTCTGAAACCATACTATTTGGTCCAGCAGCAATTAAATACAAAATCAATTAGTAGGTATAAAATTTAATCTAAATAATGATAAAAAATATAAAAAACATTTAACTGGATTAGAGACAAATCTAGCGACGCCACGCATATCAAAATCGGTCAATCTGTTTAGGCTGTAGGAGGTAATATAGAAACATACATACATACACAGTCGGAAAACATAAATTTCCTACTTGTGCAGTCGGGTAAAAATAGGTGGTAAATTTTTTAATACTATAACCGTGTTTAGTTTACGCTTTGAATTGACGACGCAAACGGTCGGCCAATCACCTTGCGAACCAAACAGGTAACATTGAAATGGTAAACATTTCTGTGATACATTTTAAATTCATAAAAAACTGCGTACTAACTTACACCATCTTCACACATATGTACGTAAACTGTGCGCGTGTAGATCGTCTAGATATATTCTTCTTGATAACACCGAACTATATTCATGTCTATGTAAGTTGTTTACGAATTGATAACAATGTGCGCATGCGCCGGAGGTGTGAGTTGATACCTAATGATAAACATCTCAACAATGTAGCATGGATATATGTAGTGAGATTAGGTCAATGACTAATAAATGTTCGCTACGAAAATTCGAAGAAAAAATAAAGACTACAAAATAATACCGAAAAATAATAATAGATAAAGATTTATTTATTTATTTATTTTAATTCAATTAATACGGTTGAAAACCAATTACACTAAATGAATCACATTATCGTCAAATTTAAATTAAAGCAAATAAATAATTTTAAAAATTAAACAAATTATTTATTTAGTCAATAACAGAGAAAAAATAATTGAACATACATAGGTACATTCATATAAGATAAAGGTCAATGGCATAAAGAAAAGGAGGACAAAACCTAGTCGAGCTTGTGTCATGATTATGATGTAAATACAATAGAATATAAAAAAAAAAACTGGGTAGTAACTGTGACACGATAAGTACATGACACATAGATAACGATAATACACAGATAAATAATACCAGTAAAACCCAGATTATTTTGTTACGAAACATCAAATTGATCAAATTAACAGCAGATAGGAAATATTCTAGACTAATTCTGTAATTAATTGTTATTAAATATCCGATTCTGGTCTACATAGCTACAGCATTATATCACACACAAAAAATGTTTTAGGTAAAATATAGTGATAAGAATGAGTTTATCGTGGAAAATTTCGTAACTATTAAAGCTGCTAGACATAGGCTAAAGCCACATAATAACAAATATACATATTAGTATTTAGTTTAATTTTAAAAACTTTTTTGTATTCTTAGGTATTTATTTAAGTCTAATATTTAAAACACCACCGCCCGCCCAATTACATTTTTTTTTTCTCCTAGTCCAGCATGGAAGAGTCAATATAAATATGAGAATATTATAAAATTCTAACAAAAGTGCTTTGTTTATTTAAATAGGAGAAATACTACAAAAAAAAAAGTTTCTTCAGATACCACTTATACTGATGACAGTGTAATGATAAAAAAATCCAACTCGTCAGCAAAGATCTAAATAAACAAATTTATTTTTCACTTTTCTAATATCCCTTAGCATTTATTTTATGATTAAAAATTATGTGATGCACGAGAGAGATAGCTACGCGCGTTGCATCCAGTCTTAAATAAAACAGGCCAAATGCGTATCGGCCACGCGCTAGTAGGGTTGCAAGTAAATCCTTAGTTGTAAATCACAACATGTGAACTTAAAACAAAGCTTTTTGTTTGATACTAGAATGGCGAAACTAAAGGTTTCTTATTGACTACGGAATCCTAAAAAGGAAGGGTAATGATGAATTGAGATTCCCATTTTTTAAAGTAGAGTACGTTAAATATATACGGAACTGTTGACCGAGCCTTATAAGCCATCGCAACCATTCTTTTTAACCCTGAGTTAAGGATAAACACGAGAGAAAGGTTAACGAAAGGGCACCACTTACTCGATTCACTTCGTACTTGATCGTGTTATAAAATATGAATTTATTTTTATTCATTTTACAATTTTATGACTCGGAGAAATATTTATTTATGACTCAATTTAAATAAATACAATATTAATGGTTTTGTTTGTCTGTCTGTCTGTCTGTTCGTAAAATTTTCATAATAAATGGCTAAATATAATTGTTATTGACGGAAAAATAAACATTGTACACATAAAATTACAATTTAAAAAGCCAAACATTAAATCAGTTAAAAATTCAAAACTGAATAATCACATAATAACTTCAAAACTATACTTAAATAAGAAATGAAGAAATCGGTAGATCTCCAATCATCAAGTTGGAGTGGCAGTGGGCAGGGCGCATAACACGTAGAACTGATGGCCGATGGGGTCGAAAGTTCTCAAGTGGAGACCACGGACCGGCAAACGCAGCATAGGAAGACCAATCACAAGGGGGACAGACGACCTCATACAAATGGAAGGAAAATGCTGGTCCTAGGTGACGCAACAACTGGTCTTTTTGGAAATCCCAGAGGGAGGCCTACTTCTTGTGTCTGAAATGATGATGATGATGAAATTAAAATAACAATAAATAAAATTATCGTTCAGTTTTGTACCATCACGATAAGCATCCGATTTATTCTGGATGGGACAGTTTATCGGGGTAAGAGGTATTTGGATTACATTTTATCATCATCATCATCATTGCGTAGGTAAAATCGCGACCAACAATGAGTTGTAGAATAAAGTAATATTGTACTTACGTGTTATTAATGTTATACGAGTTAAAATAAACAATTAATCACCTGTTATAATAAAAAAATAACGTTTATTATAAGCTATTATTGTTTTATTAAAATAACATCTAAAGAATTTTCTGTGCTGTGACCAATCAATGTGCTTCGGAAGAGAGTACATAAAGTACTACTTACATTTCTCGTTAACTGAGTAACATTTTTCACAGTTTGTTACCGTTGTACAAGACGTCATTCAAGCTATATGTCAAACAAATAGGCAAAGAACTACCAATAGTGCTACCTAATACACAAACGAATATTATATGACATGACTACCGCCACACTAACAAGAGAGAGAGAGAGAGACAAAAGATAATATATTGCTATCTCTCTCGTTTATCGCAGGTGGTCCGGTCGTATCATATTCGATTATGTAATCTAGTTAATGAATTAGGTAGCATCACTATTAATAGCATTTTCCTTCATGCACGCTGGATGACCTAACATCGAAAACATTTATGTATAATCAATCATACATAAATGCCAAAAAAATAGTGAACAATAATGAGGAAAACCAAAAATAATTTGTTTTATTTTCACTAACCATATCATGTCAAAATCACCGACATAGCACAGCGGATTGGCAAGTTGAAATGGCAGCGGGCAGGGCACATAGCACGTAGAACTGACGGCCGATGGGGTCGAAAAGTTGTCGAATAGACCAAGAACCGGCAAGCGCAGCGTAGGAAGACCAGCCACAAGGTGGATAGATGATATCATACAAGTGGCAGGAAGACGCTGGATACAGGCCGCTTCCAACCGGTCTTTTTGGAAATCCATGGGGGAGGCCTATGTCCAGCAGTGGACTTCTTATGGCTGAGATGATGATGATAATGACGAATCATGTCATTACCATATGGATCAAGGTTGATTATTACAATAGCCTACCACTGGATAAAGGTGGCAAGCGACCTTACTAATAGGAAAATGATGATGGTGGTGTGTACGCAGACAAAGCGCCATGAGGCAAACGCAGTGGAATTAAAATGACCGTATCCTTTAAAATATCAATAATTCAATAGTATGACATAACTTTATACAAACACTATACAGGAAAATTAGTGGCACGGAGTAAAATATTGCTGACAAAAGTTAAGTTAGGTTGTTAGATGGAAACTAGGTACCTTCTCAGCTAAAACAAATATCTACGTAAATTACCATGCATACAATAGAACATGTAAGTAGCTCATAGAGCGTGCGTCAGAGAATGTAGGCGAACGAATTTTAGCCAGAAAATAACCTAACACCATGAAATTGCAATATATAATTTAAAGCCTTTAAAACAAGTTATTACCATAAAGCAAAAAAAACAGGTAAAATTTTTGGTGACCAACCTTTAGACTTATGACAAAAACTTTTGATTATTTCCGCCAGTTTACCTCTACATAAGCCTTTCGAGTAATTAATATTTCTGAAATTTCAGGCTTCTATCTTTATCCACAACAAAGTAACAGGGTGGTCGAAAGTGCCCTGAATGGCTTCGAGAAAAAGATGGTACGGCGTGACCTTGCAGCTCGACTTGGCCGGGGCCACTGCCGCCGTGCCCCCAGATCATAGTACTGTCACATGCGCCTTAAGTTTAGGCGGCTTTACTTTTCTTATAACTTAATTAACAACCGGTCTCGTAATTTCGACAACAAGAGCTTCCACTGTTTCATTAGTCCGTCAGTAATATAAACTGATACATTTTAAAACAGGACCGTCCTATTACTATTAAGGCCTATAGAATATAAACAGAGAAGGAAAATATCGCGAGGAAACCTGTAATAGTTCTTCAAGTTATCGAAACTGTGTGAAGTTTACCAACACGCACTCGGCCAGCGTGGGGACTTACCCTTCACACTGTGACAGGATTTTTGGGTTTTCTTAACTCATACGAATCGAAGTAAGAGTTTATAAAACCCAAAAATAATCCTCGACAAATAAAAAACGGATGAACCGATTTTGATGAAACATAGCTAAGAACACACTCGACAAAATCCTCATTCAAACAAAAAAAAAAATAGATGAAAAATCGGTCCATCCGTTTAAGAGCCACTCTATACCACAGACAGATATACAGATACACACGTCAAACTTGTAACACTCCTCCTTTAATAACAAAATTGATATGAAAAACCTTTTTTTTTAGATCTACGATTGAGCACCAAGGCACCAACTCGCCTGATGTTAAGCGACGGTGTGGCCGAGGATGGAGTTCGTCGATCTAGAAGATATCTATTCACTCTAGCCTTGAAAATTCCAAGATTGTAGGTCTCAGGAAACAGAACCTGCTATAAATATACTATTTGTTCAGTTGAACTGGCTCAAAATACGCTTGACGGTAAGACGTCACACGGAGAGCACCACGTTTGTTTCAGCATTTAATTCCAACATTGAATAATTCCAATCACGCCTCTCGAACGGGAGCCTTCCCCGGCGAATACTAATGGGCGAGTGTCAATAACTCCTCGCCGAATATATCGGTAATTTTTTTTATCGACTACCTTAATTTTAATTTTAATATCCCTTAATTTTACATCCAGTAATTTTTGTTCCTGCATATCAGAGCAGCAACCAGGCAGATGGTTCAACCACGGCTGATTTATGTTCAACTGACCATAAAAGATATAATTTTGAATTTTATTATTTCTGTGTTGTCGCCGATGCTTCGCTAGTAGGTACAGCGTAAAGGTCTGGACTTTGGTCTTGTTTAGGTCCCTTGGTGGAAAAACATTCCAAATATAACAGGTCAGTAGAAACAAGTATCTATATTTAAAGAAAAACAAAATACCCTACTGCAGAAAAGAGGTTTTTGCAGTCTAACTTACGATTTCGTTACGCTTGATACGCTGTTGAGTTTGCGTTTTTGTGAGAAAGCATATGTAAAATCGCTGTAAAAGATCATACATTCTTTAGAATAATTGTAGTAAAATCACTTGATTGTTATGAAAACACTTTTTTTTCTTTTTTTAACGAGAGATGTTTTATTATTAATATTACAAAAAATATATAATCTTCACATCTACAAATCTAATGACAAGAGAAATAGTAATTAATTATTTAAATACGTAATGATTAATTAAATAAGTAATTTTACGTTGGTTTGTATGATTTGCAAATCTAACTTGATCTCTAGGGAACATTGGTTGGATCCTGAGTGCATCAGCATACCCTTCAAATATCACTGGAACCTACTAATCCAGGGTTTCTCAAAGTAGTGTACACGAACCCCTAGGGGTTCGCCATTCAACGGTAGGGGGTTCGCGACAAGATTTATATTTACAAGACGAGCGGCACACATGGTGCGCGCGCTCGACTGAACTCGTCACTCGCTCACTCTCAAAAGAAAAAAAAACCTACACAAGCCATTCAAAAAAAGGTTCGTTCTGAACGAAAAAGTCGTGAGGTCAAAACTTCAGTGAAGGTAGGTCTTCTAGTCACAGAAGTACCGCAGATTACTCATTAGTCACTAAGCGCAGACGTGACTCATTGTCTCGAGAACGGGTTTTTGATTGAAAGGAAATAGAAAGGCGCCGCAACGGTGTCTTAGATCCACGACTGAAGATTCTTACACAAAGCGCTAGTTGTCTGTGCAAATATCTTATAGCCTGAAACTATTTCTAGGTGAAGTAGGTAGTTAGAAGTCTGTGTCCAATTGGGTATGTAAAGTTTTTTTTTGGTATTTTTTTTATATTTTTATATGATAGAATGGATTATTTAGAAAAACTAATTTCAATATTTTTTTATTCTGTTCAGTACTTATTTTTAAATATTTTTTTAAAGATAAAATCGTCAGGAGGAAAGATGACGTCATCTTACCTACTGAATAAGATGTTGTGATGGCCAACATGAACTAAAAAATACATATACGTCAACTTGACAGTGACATGTACCTATATTCGTTTTCGTCTCTGACTGATACAAGATATCATCGGTTTTTGTTGTAATTTGAAAAAACAAATACGTTGTGTAAACATAAAGAATGAAAAAAATAATAATTAATAATTAATATTGAGCTCGTTGTAATTAATTAATGTTTTCTAAGGTCTTCGCGATTGTGTTTGCGCATTGAAATGAAACAAATTCACAATATTATTCAGAAACTACAACTGTGAAATGTTTCGAATTTCGTGCCAAAAATCCTAATAAACTGTTTTTTTTTCAAGTAAAGGAAACCATTAAAAGACTGGTGTGAACAAGTTAACGTAGAATATGTTCCTGGGCGAAGCATTGATGCTGCAGTACAATGAACCAGAAAAAAGAACCAGAATAAATAAATAATGTATAAATGTAAATAAAATAATCTCTTATATAATTACAATGAAATAGGTATATAATTAATAACAATAAAATCATTTCAAAAAGAAGTTATGTACTGTCTATCACTTTTATTTCATATCCTGGCATTGTTCATAAGTTTTAGCTCTTTAGCTCCTCGGATTCTTGTCGCTAGTTGAGATGAACTCCAGAATGATAAGATTCTCAACCTTAGGTAAGTTAGCAGAGTCGGCACGTACAAAATTATCCATAATTTATCCAATCAGTAGGCAAACAGTTTCTTATAACAAAGCAGTGGTCAACGTAAATGCAGTATCAATCAAAACGGTAGGAAAGCAAGGTCGTCGTAAAGATATTGAACAGAATTAATTTAATACAAATGAATAGAGTAGCAGAGCACCAAACACACAAAATAATTCTTTTCTTTGTTTATTTATTTTGGTATGACAGTTGTCATAGAGATATTGTCTCTCTTGTCAATGCCAATGCTGTTAGTTTCATCTTTTTTTACTAACTAAACTACATTTTAGAGGTCGACTGAAGGTCAAATATTTTTTATATTTTCGCAAAAATTTGCGCGATCTCATCATTTTATGTGCCCTAAATAAAAAAATATGGTTTATAGACATATAATCTCGAAATGGTTTTGGAATCAGCATATGTTACATTTTTCTTTACATACCCAATTGTGGACGCTGCTGCTTGATTAAAACTCAGGTAAATACTTAGATTGTCATAATAAATTAAGGTTGTCTGGAAGAGATCGCTATTAGCGATAAGGCCGCCAGTTGTTACACTAGTTTTTAAATAATTTCTCATGATTGTAAGTTTTAAGGTGTGTACAATAAAGAGTATATCTATCTAAATCAATGTCAATGTTTTGATATTCAAATGATTGGTGGTAAATGAAACTTAAAAACTAACAGTGTTTTTTAGTTTTTTATTTACCTACTTTATTAAATTTATATTTATAACAACGTTAGTACAAAACGTTATTAGGTACACAAATGCTAATGTCAAGCAACGGACGGACCGGTCAGTCTTCGGATGGGTAACCGTGAGTAGCATTTCTTTCTGAGCGCTACCGTGGGTAGGATGACACGTTAAATTGTAGGTCCCAGTTGTTTAAGTATCTACACTAATTCTGACACTAGGGCTGGCCAGTCTATACGAACTTAATTAGCACAAAATACCTACATTTCGTAGTGCTATCGTTAGCGACCGGGTTTCTGGTGGTAGGAACTACATGTCTAACATATTTTTGTATCTTTTACATAACCATAAATATGATTAAATAACTTTGTAACGTTTGAAACACCTAATGTGTAGTTAATTTTACATTACACTGTAAAATAAATTGATTTAGAGACATTTTAATCGACTTGTAAGCTAACATTGTAGCTTAATCAATAGTTTTCATAGAAAACGACAAATATAACTAAATAATTCTGAATTCTGCTTTTCGCTTATATGGAATTCAAGTAATACATATTTGCAGTGTCAGCAATTCAGCATTAATTTGTTGCAAGTCAACTCAATTTGGTTAATTAATATAAACAATATAATATTACAAAATTGGCCTTAATTTCCAACTTAATTAATACAGAATAATTAGAGATAATGAGATAAGAAATGAATTTAATAACCCTAACTTTGTTGTGTGTGCGTTATATAGGTCGGACGTGTGATACATAAATATACGACATTAAAGTTTGACAGAAAACTCTAAAAATATATAGAAACTATCTTTAGATAGCAATTTCGTAGAAAATAAGAAAAAACTGAATGGCTTCTTAGGTCTTCACGATTGTTAATATTGAATTTATCACGTATGTATTTTATTTACATAATTTTAAGACCTGACTTTTCAAACACTTTGTTTTCTCACAGGTCGTGACTAGATGGACACCTGTTTTAGTTTTTGTTACGAAATCAATAAGCATCTCCTATTTATTGAAATGAAATAATATGAAAATTATTGATTCCACATGTATATCTATATCAATTAAATTAAATTAAATCATAAAACCAAGTAAATTAAATAAAAATAAAAATATTTCATATAAGAATAAATAAATGAATTAAATTAAGGATAGTCAATAAATTACCTATGTGATCGGCGCGTGATACGCCCTCCACGTCCGATGAAGGGGACTAGCTTATTATTCTGTCGTTTCCGCTATATTTTAAAATAATATAAAGTAAGCAGATAATCCCGGTAAGTTCTGAACTTCTGAAGAACTTACCGGGATTATATATAGAAAAAAATCTCCTGTATGAGCCATAAAAACATAACTTCGATTCACAGTTTCTCGATTGTATGACATAACATAACAAAATATTGTACAAAACAGAAAAGCCAGTACTATCTCCCCCCTATGCGCCAGCAAAACCTGTCCGACTGGTCTGATAATATAGTCAATTTTGTTAAAATACCATTTGATACGAGGTTCCTTGACTTTGAATTTAGCTAACACGTGGAGAATATAGTTTTCGTGATCGCGGCAAGGAATGTTGATGTATTATGCATGTTTTCTCGAGCGAGCGCTAGGCCTCTTCTGATTATGCCATTAATGGTCATTCAGAGAATAACCCGACTCATTCAAGCTGCTAATAGTGGAAGCTATGTACGAACATTTTTAATGGCAAGCACACTGATCATATTTTTATTTATTTGAAATTGTAATATAAAATATGTTTTGTTGAAAATAAAAAATCAGCAGCAGCAGCCCAAAAATCATGAAATATCAAGACATTCTATGCTATGACGTATGGTAACCCTAAATGAGACCGCCCCCTTTAGACACTCTTTCATCTGCCCATCACTTACAATGGTACATGTATGTATCACAGCATTACAATATTCCTCACATAGGTATGATCACATCTTAAAAGCGAAATCAGATAAAGGGTAAAATGAGTTTTCTCTAGCAGGCTTAAAAAAGAAAGTAGACGACCCGTTTTTATCCACTTATCATGCCAGTTATCAATGTCAATACCTACATACCTACTTTGTTTCCACTAATAAGTGGATAAAAAGTGCAATGACAAAGTTATTGAGAGTACTTACGCATAGGTTTATCGAAAGCACACGTCGGACACACCATACAATGGCGCGGACATCCACACAAAATTGTATGAAATTATGGTAGTCATCTAATTGCCGCTCGCTCACCTACACTTATCTCTACTGACAACCGCGTCGCTAAACTCCGAAAAACGATAGGGCGAGTGCGGGGAGCGGGTGAGAAACCTGAGATTGGCGGGAGGCGGAGTGTCCGTTCTGTATGTAATACTAGCCGACGAAAGTGCATTCTGTCAATTTATAAGTTTAAAAATGTAATACATGCCCGGGATGGCGAAATCTATTTGTAAGACCTTTAAATCTAATATTCGGATGTGTAGGTCCAAGGCCAAGCTTTATACTGAAATTCACGTACAGTACCCAAAATAGCATATTCTGACTAGTCCAGACTTGAATTGTGATGTTTATCCCTAACATCAGAGCTAGTTTTTGCAGACGTCGATTATGCAGTATAGTGTTCAAGTTCATGTAGTTGTAGACACATGCATGTTTAACTATTAAAATAGATATTATACGCAAACAATTGCGTACTTAGTACATAAATATAGAGACAGAAAGGTCGAATAACATGGGGCGAATAACATGTTTATAGATGGTTACCATCTAGACAAAAACAAATCGTCTAAGTATACCTACCCATTTCTTATAAAACGTTTTGTCTTGAGTGATTTCTCTTCGTGTCAGCGGTATGATTCTCTTATTATGTGTATCATAATATATTTGACCAATTGACCAATAAAATACCACAGGAATTGCAGCAGCATTGGCCTTCCATAAATCAGTGCATAGGGTTCGGGGCACAATGGGCACACAAGCAAATGTGCCATGCTTTGAGATGTGGCACCAGAGACACATTGCTCCACCGGAGGAACAAGCTAGGCTCCATTTACACATATTTTGTCTGCAATGGCCAACTTGTGCTCGGAGACTATTTAAAGACTTCCAAATTAGTCATTGCAGATCACGTCCTGGAGGTAGCTTTTCCTTCGGTGCGGCAATGTTGGATGGTATTTGGCAGTGGCAAAACGTGGTTATTTCGAAAATGAAAGCCCATAAACCGCGGAATGTGGCTAATTGACATTAGAATTACTTAAATGAGCACTATTTACGCGTAAATATTACTTACTAACTTTGTCCAGCGATTGATGATGATGATGATGACAATTAAATGTAGCTTAGGCGTCAAAAAATCTTAGTTATACTTAGACAAAATCACTTTTGCTGTTATACGAACGATATAGTTTTTAACATACAAAGACGACAAACATGAAAGGCGCGAATTCTTACAAAACGTACACTTAGCAGATAATAGTGAGGGATTTGGGTCCAATGTCCAAAATATTAGGTTAACCCTCTTAAGAACTAACTTCAAAACAATTTATACGGCAAACGATGACGACGACGACGAGTGGTAGGTACGAGTAATTATTAAATTTGTATTTTGATTTCGTTAATTGTTTCATACAAGGCTGATCTGAAATGTCGCATACACACAACTTATAGCAACGAATTTTAGGAGTATTAAGATGAGTAATTCCAAGCTAGATGTGTTTCCCATCTTGACCCCCTTTAAGTGTGACTGCCTTAACTTTATATTATAACTGACTGGTAAAAGGGAAAAGTAAAGTAGCACCGTCGGAATATTTTAACATGAACACGAAGCATGCACACATGCACAAATCAATAATTAATGTAAGAAGTATCGAGGCAGATGGCATAAGAGAGGCCTATACCTAGCAGTAGGACAAAGAGGGCCGTAGATGATGATGATTACGAAGCATGCAAGAAAAGCAAGTAAAAATTTAAATATTTTTTAAAAACTAAGCATTCATTGGCCATTATTTAATCATCATTGATAGAAAGCTCCTTGTAAGGAAGCATACGTGAGCGACCTGACTAGAGAGGCCGAAAGAAATGCCATGAATATTTTAAACCCTGACTCACAAGGCCTAAAACGTCTCAGGCCGTTGGTCCTTTTTCCTCAATAACACATACATAATAGAGACAAGGTAAGGAAATGTTCATGGAACTATTCTACCTTTATAGTTAGGAAGAAATACGCTAAAAGTAACACAGGGTTATGTTTCAGAATAGGCATCGCTCGGCAAGTAGAGAAGTGGAATTGGAATTGGGCGCATCAGGTCTGTTGAATGCACCCAGATAAGTGGACAAAGGTTTTAAGCACCGGGTGCCAAGAAGATCCCGGTAGCAGGATGACAATGGCACATTTTATCGTGACTGGTCCTAAACAATATTAAAGGATAATGAGGAATGGAAGGATATGGGGGACACATTCGGCAGTGGTAGATTCCAGTGGTGGCTAGATACGTTTATCTGCAAGGTTTTTGTCTGGGATATTACATCTTTCCCACCATATCCTCTAGAAAATGAATCTTATACATTCCCTTGATGAATGCTAACGCTTTAAATTTAATCATAATCCATCTAGTCGTTTGATTGATTGGAAAATTAGACAAAGTTATGTTATAAATCAATGTGTCTTACATTAACACGTTGCCTGGCAATATTCCCGCCCGCGTACTGAGAAATTGCATTACATTGGATCGCATACTGTCACTGTTTTCCTTCCTTTTTAGAGTTCCGTACCTCAAAAGGATAAAACAGAACCTTTATAGGATCGTCTGTCAAGACCTGTATCTCAGAAACGCGTGAAGGTATTTGAAATTAAAACCATATATGCAGATCCATAGTCTCTTGCTGCAGAGAAAAAAATAAACTTCTCAGTTTAAAAAAAAAACAATATAGATCATATGGCAGGGCTTCATTAGCACATGCTAAAGTAGCTTTTAGCTTTAACCCTTTTATCTACTAGTTTGTACGGAACTTTCGGTGGGTGATTCTTAGACAAGTTCTTAAGTTCACACTTCTGACCATCCACCAACCCAAAGGCACAGGCTATGGCCAAACAGTATTCTATCAAACCAGACTTGAGGATCTACTTGATGCAGTAGTTTTCTTAGATATTGGCAAATACAAAGGCCTACATATCTAAGGCGCGCTCAGAAAGCCCAAGAGGCAAGACGCTCTAGGAAAATTTTGACCATAAAGAAAGGCAAACTGCTATAAAACAATATCTTGCCTAACTAAAGTATAATACAATGCCATTCAGAAATTCCCCAGGCTACGTTTCATCGAAGAAGATCATAGAAAGTTCGAGATAAATAGGAATATAAAAACAGTACTCACAATTCTGCCTGGTCAGTAGAGACGCCACTATCAGAGCACGCGCTGCTGATGGTTTCTGGAGCTGGGGGAACATTCTCCTGAATGTTGAAGTCTGGCATGGGCGCGTCCAGGAAGTCCAGAGAACCCTGCTCCAGGGAGAAGATGTTCTCCAGGAAGTCGTCCGTCGCCGGCCATGTGTCCGACTAGGTAATAGAAAAATTTGGTCGGGTTAGAATCTAACCGTTAAGATACTATATTGACCTAATTTCAATTGGATAAAACTTCTAACACGAACGATCAAACATCCTATCCATTCATAATATCAAAATAAGAAATATAATTATGTATATAAAAATCTAGCAATTTGGTGTTAGTAGAAACATTGAAGTCGGCGTAAATTAGTCTTCTCTGTCTCGTGCTGCAAGAATCTCCCCACTATATTTATTTACCACAAATTTACCCAAAAGCTTTTTATCATAATAGGATCTGTACTGGCGACAATAGCGCTCTCAACCGTCCTCATAAGACATCAGACCTTGACCTATGACCCCACAGAGAATATAATAGGTTATTTTTTCATTATTATACCTCTAAACCTCATTACTAATTGATTATTGCTTTGCAATATACAATCAATAACTGCTTCGACAATTAGTAACTAAACAATTTGCTGAATAATAATAACATTCGGCTAAATCACATAAAAGTAGTTATATCCACATTCCTGTTGCGTACTGCACAAGAATGGAATTCGTTGCCGCCATCTCTGTTTCCTGAGACCTACAATCTTGGAATTTTCAAGGCTAGAGTGAATAGATATCTTCTAGATCGACGAGCTCCATCCTCAGCCACACCGTCGCTTAACATCAGGCGAGTTGGTGGTCAATCGTAGATCTATAATGTATTAAAAAAAAGTCTTAATTTATAGTGTATTTGAACTAGTAATGAGTTAAATAATAATTCAATTTTAAGATTTTAGATTCATACAAAATCAGTTCTTCCGTTAAAGAAATACCAATATGTCATAAATATTACCACACACATTATGCATCTTGTTTCATTTCAATTGTCCTCTGGGTTTGTCCCACTTTAGTAATTTAAGCAACTCAATTCGGAGTAATGCAAAATGTACATTCGCTCTGACAACAAATCAATGTAAGTTATCTGTTGTCTATAGAAATATGGGTCGAAAAGTTATCGCATTCTCATTTATTTATGTATACCTAAATTGGATTTAAGTTAAAGATGTTAACATTTACCCAGCTTAGGCATGTAGGGATTTCCAGAAGTGGATAAGTAAATCTGATATTAAAATTCCATCATTCTGTGTATATGAGTGATTTATCATAAACTATCTTGTTCTTGCCACTGAGGGTGGAATAAGAGCAGATTACACCTATAGTTTTTTTTTTTAATAATAGATAATTTATTCAAAACTTAAGATATCCAAACACAAACAAGATCTATATTACAAAGGTAAATTTATAGTATAATTTTATTAAAAGTATCAAACAGTTATAGAACAGAAAAAGTTTTCTACAAGAAATAGCACATTTTTTGGAAGTGCTTCATATCTTATCTTATTGGAAGTGCTTAATCAACTCGGAACATTTTTGCATGTTTGTTTTGATAGTTTCAATGGATAAATTTCTAGTTTTGAGTATTGGATCTAATAGGGTTGAGTACAGTATTAATAAAAGAGAATATACTCAACTACCAAATATTGTTTTCTAAGGTTTTCTTGATTACTTCTTACTTCTTGAAATTAAATAGTTTTTAACGGATTGTATATCAAGTAACACCTGTGACCACAGCAAACATCAGGTCAATACAAAATCCTATGTGATATTTATTTTTATTTCAATTTCAAAAATAGCTTATGGAATTCAGAAAATAATGAGCAAATGATATTTAGTATGTCACAATACATATTTCCTTAGTCTATAGAAGATATTACATATTAGAAATAATGCCATTTTTCCAACTAGTGTCATAATGGGAATTGGTTTGACTCTTTTAATTTAGTTATTTTAATCATATTATTTAGTGTATAAGTTTTTATTTAATTCCATTCATTACATTGATATTGTCATAATAATTGAATAAATTTAATTTAATTTTAATTTATATCGTCAAATTAGTGTCATAATGTAATTAGCAATCTTATTTTCACCGCTAGCATCAAGTGTTATAAGGAAATTATTAACTTATTGGTCACTTTAATATTGTTGTTTACAATATTGCATAGGTAGGAAACAAGACGCTTCCAGCAACACCTTATTTGTAAAATATGATGAATAGTTTAGAAGTTATGAGGGAACAAATCAATATACATACACACATACTGCTCAAAAACATGACCGTCCCTTTTGCTTTGCTGTAGTCAGGTAAAAACAGTCCACCACCAAGAGGATATCCTCTTTTATGGGCAGTCATGTATAAAAATGGTGAGCCAAACATGCATTTTGCATCAGCCTGATAACTTCACTTTCATAATGCCTTAAAGTGAAAGGATTTTAGCCTACAGTTGCAACTTTCATATTTAAATAGTTGCTTTTATTGTACTAGGTATTATGACACTGAATGAAAGTACAGTAGCTGTTAGCTTACCATAGAAATATGTTACCTATTACTGTAATTTTATTTAGCAAGGACCTTGGAGAAATACTATGGTTGTTTCAGAGAATATTTTTACTGGCAAATAAAGAGTAAAAATAAGTTGAGATATATAAAATAGGTATGTTTTCTTCTCTCAACATATTCTCAGAACTACTACTTTCATGTAAAGTTGAAAAGTGAAATTAATTAGATATATCTCACTTTCATTCGTTAAAATTAGAAATTTAGTTAGAGTTGGGATAATAAACAATAAGTTGATAAAATAAAATTTATTATGAATTGTAAGTGTTATATACAGAAGATTCATAACATTATGAAATTTTAATATTCATACTAACCATCCTGTTTTGTCATATTTGTGTACAATTTCATCACTTTATGTACGCTGAAGATTTACTTATAAAATATTTACATTGTGAATGTAAGTACATTTGATCACAATTATATCTTAAGAGATAAGTTCATCAAATTATTCAGAACATACTTACACTTCCTTTGAAAAAAAAAATTTACTTATCATAATGTTCAATCACTCATGCATACAGGACACACATACACATTCACAAATGATGATTTGAATGCATCAATTGAATCTTTATAAATAAAATAAATTTGAAAAAAATAATTAAATATTGATGAAAAAAATTCTTATTAAATTTTTGCTACATATTTTTTGAAATAATCTGCTATTGGCATAAAATTTTAAGCAAGAATGTATTATCAGAAAATTATCAATTTACCTCGAACAATGATAGTAGATCTAATTTCTTATCCATTTTAACACTTCACAAATTTCATCAATGTTACATCAACATAGCTCACTTAAATTATGTAAATGGAGGTAAAAACACACACAAATGAAAGTTCTGAATCACAACACTTAGTCACTAAGATCTCCGTTTGAGCCAACAGTGGCAGGCACCGGTGAATATTTAGAATAATTTATGCGGCATATGGTGAAGGTAGCGACCGCATGGTGCCTAGCTGGCACTTCACTAGAAATTGTTTACGCGAACCGGGCCGGCGCGCCGCTCGCAATATGACGCACTTCGCACTAATTTACTGAGGTATTACGCGCCACGGGGAAACCCTCGTTCCTGACTGATGGTTTAATTATGATGATAACACTGGAGTTAAGCGAGTGCCGAAGGTGAAATAGGTGTCAGCGAGCAATCGCCGCCCGTTCACGAAACGAAATGAACGGATAACGGTAAAAGTAGGAGCGTGAGTTCACGAAAGCTGTGGAACGAGGTCCGGCAGTTGCCGATGCCGATCACTATTACTTCACCGCACGTCTAGTAAGTACGCCGCTCGCGCTCACTGATTCAAATTCTCTAGTTCTGGCCGCGATGCCTTATCAGTACTTAGATTACGCCATGGACTAGGTAATAATACGCACCATAAGACCTTCCTGCGGGAGGTACTCCATTTTTGCACTTTTTTTATTCAATCCATCAAAATTTTGATCACTTCGGAGGTACTCCAAGATCCTGTTCATATCCTCATTCGGGCAAGTCATTTTTATACATGCACAGCGCGAAGGTCATCTTATATAACAACAAACAACTATTGTTCCATTTATTTATCGATACGCCCGCACTGATTTACTAATTTTAGACCTTTTATTATTATAAAATCATGTTTTCAGATTCAGATTTACAAACAATAAAAACAAGGAAATCTGACAATTAATTTTGACATTTCAGACAACTTCCAACGTGGAACGTGACGTCATGAAGTAAGGACACCTTGCAAGATTTGATTGGCCCTTGCATTGTATGTGTAGCTAAAGCAGAGCAGTGAGATAGGTTAGTTACGCCATCTAGGTAAAATTAGCTACAACAACAACACAAGTTATGTACGTTCTATTCATCGCTCTGACACGAACAATCGCGCGCGGATACTGAAAAAACTTTGGCGCCGAATTGAAAAAAATAGCATATCAGTCTCTGACTAACTGTACAGTTTTTTTAGAGTTCCGTACTTCAAAAGGAAAAAAACGGAACCCTTATAGGATCACTTTGTTGTCCGTCTGTCCGTCTGTCTGTCTGTCTCTGTCGACACTCACATGGGAATCAAAACCTATGGGGTACTTCCCGTTGATCTATAACAATGAAATTTGGCAAGAAGCATTGTGTTAGAGTACACATATTATAGGAAAAAATCCGAAAACTGGACATTTTTAATTTAATCACAAAAAATAGTGTCTTTATGCAAGGAATGAGGGCTCAAATTTTAAAGTTAATTAACCGTATCATGTGGGATATCATATGAAAGACCTTCATTAGCATAAGCCAAAACAGGTTTTTAAATATTTTTCGGTTTATGAAGGAAAATATAAAAAAAAAATATGATTTCCCCCTTTTATTTAGTTTGTACAGAACCCTCGGTAGGCGAGTCTGACTCGCACTTGTCCGGTTTTATTTATTACACATACACTCACATCTTTCACTCGCAAATAAGTGATTTCGACAAATTTAATTAACAATTTTATTAATTTGACTACAAATGTTTTGAGAACAAAACCAAGAAACTTTAAACCAGGTTTTTTATATAAAAAACATCAAAAAATCATTACTCTGAGAACATCGATGAGTTTACTTACTCTAAACATTTTGAGCAAAGACCTCTTTCCTATAGTAGCGCAAATCAGCGCAATATATTAATATATACCTAATAGGTACATAGATTTCAAACTCGGGTAAATTATGACAGATGCTTCGCTTGTGCCGCAAATTTAATGTCACCTCCGTTACTTCTTTCTTACTTCGTTCATAAATTACCTATTTATGTATACCTCCTACATAGAGTAAGTACTATTTAATTTATTTGTCTATATGTCGAGGACCGAAACTCGAAAAAATACACGACAGCGTTCGCGAGCATGCTGTCAAGCAACCGTCAATAATCTACTTTTTTTACATACGAGTAGAATGGGCTTGCGTTTGACTTTGTCTCATTAGAGCGAAGACTAAGTCTAAGGTGGAGCACGCTTGCCCAGAAGATACCTATTCACTCTTCGTTTGAAGACACCCAGATTAAAAGATGCAGGAAACAAATCTGCTGGCAGAGAGTTCCAAGCCTTCAGTACGGATGATGAAGGAGTTTCCTAAACTTTCAGCTTCAGTATCAAAATGTAACGCGATTAGCGATATGCCAGTATCAAGTATACGTATTGAGATATCCTCAGGTTTCTTGAATAATACAAGATAAATAGTATTATAGTTACAGTCTAAGTCACGTAAACATTTTCAACTTTGAGTCTTGCCTCAGTAAAGTGATGGCGACTTTCCTAGAAGCTTTTATGGAGTTTCCCGACAACGTAATATTACACGTTTCACTGCTTTATTTCACTTGCACTGACGCAAAATAAAATAGAGCAACAACATGTTTATAGGACGTTCCCACCAAAACTCAAACTGCCACTTTCCTGTATTTATATGTTTTTTTACAGGGCAGTCTACCCTACTAGCCAGTATTTTTTTAATATTGGAGATAAAGAAAATAGTAAATAAATATCAAAAGAGATGTGTTTTTTAATAATTTGACGAAAGGAATAAAAAAAAATACTATTTTCATCCCTGGTTCCTGACTTCAAGAGTATAAGAAATGAAAAGGTGCTTTTATGTGAAACCACAGACAAACTCATATTAAAGGACTACGAAATTCTATGAAACGCAAGTAATAGTGTTACGCACAGTTTTCTCAAACACCGTGCGCTCTATAGAACCTTTTGTGCTCCTTCCATTAGTAATGAAAAGGTGGTAAAAGGACAGTCGTATATACATACTTATAGTTGTTACCTAGCGTATGAAAGAAATCTAAGTGCTTTTACGTACCTACTTAGGTCTTGTCAGAGTGATAAGTATCAGAGTAGTGTAGTGCATAAATAAATAATTAGGTTAAGAGTTAGGTGTTAATATACCTAAGCCTCTACATGTAAAACTTTCAGCCTAATCGCGTAGTTTTTCCCGCGACATAGAGATCTTTTTTTAGTGGACTTATATTTCAGAAGGAATTAAGCATTTTCGAATTTCACATCTCTAAGACCAGTGGCTTCTTCTTCTTCTTTGTATTGGACCCGCATTAAAGCATTTGCCAGTGTCAAGTATTAGGATTTTTTCAAGTTTTTTGAATAAAACAAGTTGTAAATGTTCTAGTCTTGTGACTAGAACATTAACAACAATGAATAAAACACCACCATTTTTATAGCATTAATGTTCAAAATAACACAACTTTAGAAAAATAAAACAAAGCAACAACACGTTACTAAGACGTTCCCACCAAAACTGCGACCAATGGCTTAGTCTGCGGTCTATAATGTTGTCTGTCAATAAGTCACTCAAAGATAGAACGATAGGGAACGTCTTATGTACGTGTTGTTGCTTTGTTTTATTGGAGTGCATCCTCCTCGAACATATTTAAAACTAAACTACCTACTTCAAAGGAAGGCTTATTATAATATTAATGAATATAAGGAAGACAAGTTATAAGTACTTTTGAACTGATATAATTATAAATATTTTATTATTTAATTTAATTTTATGTGATCAATGGACTTGTAAATAACAATTTACCAATAAATGATTTGTATTTGTATTTGTTGTTTATCACTATTAATAATACGTACGAGAAGACATACGCTTGTAAAACGAGGAGCTTATTCTGTTTTTTTTCTGTGATTTTTTTTAATTTAAAATGTGATACTATGTTCTTCTTTTTCTCTTACATAAACCTATGTAGGTAGTTAATGAAATGAATGAAAGTAATTTAAATGGGAGAGGCCATTGGTTCTGAAACACAGAAATAGTAATTGGGAGGATTGGATTCACATTTAATATTTTGTACATGTAATAGGGCGAATTCTGTGTTTTGTACATAATTTACTATTATGTCAAATAAATTGATATGATTTATAGTTATACTAGCTATACCCCGCGTTTTCACCCGCATAGTTATGAAATATGATGGCGCTGGTGAATGGCGGTGATGATGCATGATACAAGCAGAAGAGTACCAGCTTGAAGACCTCGATACAGTATATCTAGTGTGTTTAGATTTATATATAAGTTAGATTTATGTTATAGTTTAGGATAGTAAAGATACTTTATAGTTATGATTAGGATACCATGGACTCTAATCATTCCTAATATACCACAGCATAAAAAGGAGTTCTTTATAGACAGATAAATAAACTCTTTATTGTAGGTACACACCATAAAACAATCAAAAGAAATTAATTAAGAACTAGTGTAACAACTGGCGGCCTTGTCGCTAATAGTGATCTCTTCTAGGCAACCTTATAGTAGTTCTTTATACTGTGGTTATACCTACACAGAACTTCACTGTAATGTAATGTTAGTTTCACCAATCCTTGGTTTCACTTTCATCAATGCTAAAGCGCCTGATATAAACTGAATGGCAGTCTCATCGATAAGTCTTCAGTTTAGTAATTTCGTAACATTGTTCGAAGGAATTTGTATGCCTGAGCTGAGAGGCAAATAATTTTTCTTAGGTGCAATTTCAATTTAATTTAAACATTTTTTTTTTTTAATTAAGTAGAGGAAAATTAAGTAATACGCGTAGGAGTATTAGGAGTAGTAGGAGTTTTTTGGCGGGAACGTCATCGAAACATGTTGTTGCTTTGTTTTATTTTCCTAAACTTGTGTTATTTTGAATATTAATGCGATAAAAATGGTGGTGTTTTATTCATTAAGTGTTCGATCAAGTACATGAGTGTGGGCAAGTGAAATGAAGCAGTGAAACGTGTCATTTTACGTTGTCGACAAAACCCCATAGAAGCTTCTAGTAAAGTTTACTTTACTGAAGCAGGACTCGACTTATAAATTGACTTTATACGTGACTTAGATTGTGACTAGAACATTCACAACTTGTTTTATAAGAAACTTGAAAAAATCCTAATACTTGACACTGGCAAATGCTTTAATGCGGGTCCAATACAAAAAAGAAGAAGTAATACGCGTAACATTATATATCCGTCTTCCTCTTGTATGCTAGTTTAAAAAAAAAATTTTATTAGGTAGGTAGTAAAAAAAATATTTTTTAATTTTATTTTTTTACTAATGTATGAGCCTAAAAAAGGCACGGACCCTGGAGTCTGTGAAGCTCAGTATTTTTTCAAATAAAAAAAAAGTAACACACGGAGGTTATAGGTACCTATATACAATTTTATTTATTCTCTGGTACGAATACATACAGGTACCTGGATTTACTTGTAATATATTCTATTAGAGATTATAATAATTATTATATTTTATACCTATATTCGTTCTGATTGTACTCAAAGTATTCATTTCAAAATGTCACAGAAGACTTTATAAATATAGTATAGTACTACAACTCAACTATAACTATACTAAAACTCTACTACGAAAAACTAATAGGTATATTATGGAAGCCTTGGGTTTTGAGTTAAACACATACCTACTTCGATTTAGATTTTTTTGTTACCAGTGAAATTATAGGTAATTTTTTTTTTTTTTTAATTTAGGATTTGTGGGGCAGCGTATGGTTACAAGAGAGTACGTTTTAATTCATCGAGCATAGATGTTTTATTAACTTTTAATCTATGCTCGATGTTTTCATGGGTGTTTCTTTTTTTTGAGGATATTATTGAAATGTAGTGAGACATAGGTCGTTAATCAATTTTGATAAGTCACTTGCTCGTGTTGTCATTTACTTTCCTTTTTAGGGTTCCGTACCTCAAAAGGAAAAAAACAGAACCCTTATAGGATCACTTTGTTGTCCGTCTGTCCGTCTGTCCATCTGTCCGTCTGTCCGTCTGTCCATCTGTCCGTCTGTCCGTCTGTCCGTCTGTATGTCTGTGCGTCCGTCCGGGTGTCAAGACCTTTATCTCGGGAACGCGTTAAGGTATCGAGTTGAAATGGACATTTTCAATTTAATCACAAAAATAGGGCCTTTAAGCAAGGAATGAGGGTCCAAATTTTAAAGTACTTTAATCGTATCATGTGGGGTATCTTAGGAAAGTGTTTAATTAGCACAAGCTAAAACAGGGTTTGAAATATTTTTACGATGTATATTTTTCGATTTATGAAGGAAAAATATAAATATGAAATATTTCTCATAATAAATGTCGTCAAAGTTTACATAGTCAGTCAAACAGCCCACCCCTGACTGTACCCGACGCAAAGGTGCCCATGACACTCGCCGCATTACCTCGTTGAATGGCGATGGACAACCTTTGCATCAGGTAAAATCCAGAGCGGGGGTCGCCACAAGTCTCCCTTATCCGCTGCCCCAACTCCAAAACCAAGCTTTTGGCTTCAGCACCCCAGCTGCCCATGGTCTCCACGGCAATGGGTACAAAATGATATCGCGTCACTAGCGCCGCGTACTTCTCTCGCTTTTTAAGGAAAATATATTTTGAAGGAAAATATTAAAAATATATATATAATTTCCCCCTTTTATCTACTAGTTTGTACGGAACCCTCGGTGGGCGAGTCTGACTCGTCTTGTCCGGTTTTATTTAAGTAGTGTTTACTCACTTACTTTACAGGGCGACACAGAAAGGGTGTAGGAAGCCGAATGGAATAGCTCTCTGTACTCACTGTTGTCAGGTACAAAAAAATATCTTGTATAACTTAGGTAGTAGCCGTTGCTCGGTACACATTATACCAGTAATTCAGTAGGGTCAATGACTCCGCTATTTCAAAGCGCGCTAAGCAAGAGATGAAATAGAAGACATGGCGAATCTGTTCACAGGATGTCGTACTAACGCGGAGTTAATCATAATTTCACTAAATTACCAACATAATGTGTACCGAGCTTGATTAGTAAAATTATGATTATGAATACTAAAATGTTAGGTACATTGAACTTCTTCCGATTAATTGACCTTTCTGTATAACCCAGTAGGGCTAGATAGCTAAGAGAGGTATCCTTCCGCTTAGCAGTCAGCACGTAAACCTCCTTTCATTCGAGATATCAAAGGAACCCAAAACTAGTTTCGTCTGAGGATGTGTTTGATTTGTGGAATAGAATATTTCCTGAAAACTTCCCCTTGGGACCTCTATTCCACTATTTTCCTAGCTGGCCTGAAGTTGAATCAGTGTTTTGTTGTTATCTCGTTCACTCTTTAGATAAAGGATAACGTTATCTTTGTCTTTCATGTAAAATGGGCTGATTCTAGGTTTTTGACAAAGTCGAAGCTTCGAGTCTAAGTGTCTCGAACACCGCTGTAAAGTAGCATGTCTGTTTATATTTTACAGGATTCATTTCGGGGAGTGTGCGCAAGAACTTCACAACCTAATTCCACCCTCCCCATTTCACTACAAGTCTGGCAGAAAGTAGGCGAATTACCACCTTTTCCTCGCAGAATTGCCAAACATCCGTACTCAGCGATATCGGTCCACGTTCTTGATGAGTACTGCACAGGAATGGAATTCTTTGCCGCCATCTCTGTTCCCTGAGAACTAGGTTAGAGTGAATATAGATCTTCTAGATCGACGAGCAGCGGGCTCCATCCTCGGCCACACCGTCGCTTAACATCAGGCGAGTTGGTGGGCAATCGTAGATCTATCTTGCGTACAAAAAAGTTACTGTATTATTTTTTGTCGTTTCAAGCTTTATGTACTCTAGCTGCGAAGCTATCACTCTCTAAGCTAACTACTTCTAAACAAATATACAATACAAAATACAAAAAAAATATATTTAGCAGAAACAGTACAATTAAAACCTTAATCTATTTACATGATATATAATCTATTTAAATCATGGATCTAGTTTTGAGAGGCCTAATTCTAGGGAATTAGGCCTCTCAAAACTAGATCCAGAAGATAAAATATTCACAGTTGGGATATGATTTTGTGATTTATTTATATATATATATATATATATATATATATATATATATATATATATATATATATATATATATATATATATATATATATATATCCATATAATATAATCATAAATTGAATACTTTATTTAACTATACATATAATACTTATTTTACATAAAGAATAGTATAACAGTATATAATATTTACATTATAACTCCTACGCATTTTTTGTTATTGTATATAAACTTGTTTATCTTTGTAGTATTCTAGTTATCTAATTTACATAAATGGTAGAAATATAATATAATATGTATTAAGCTTTTTCTCCGCTTGTAGTGGGGAGGGGACTGTAGCAGTCCTCGACACGGGGTATCCTAGTGAGGACTGTTATGCAAATGTTATTTAAGATCGTTTTCCCTGTGTATGTAAATAAATAAAATAAATAAATGATACAAGTGTTATAAAAGTATTGAGGTCTATCAGAGTTCTATTGGACCCTGCACTAGGCATAGCCTGTATCACAGGGGCCTGTGTTATGCCTGTATGTCTAACTATTAGGCGAAACGAAACATGCTGTGCCTACCCTACATAGTGGGATAAGGGCAAGGAAATGATGATATTAATATTCATATTCGTTTATTGAGATAAAAACGGAAAAAGACCAATTACAATTATCTCACAATATTCAAAAATTATTATTAAACAATTCATGTCTTAACATTAAGAAATATTCATTACATAAATACAATATCATTCAAAATGTCTATATTATAAAAATGTCAAATGGCCAATACGCCTAGCATGTCACTACAAAAAAAGATATATCAAACAAAGTAAAATATACCGTTCGGGTAAGTACCTACTTAGAGTACCAAGTCAATAAACTCAGAGGTTACCGTCAAAATCCAATGAAACGTCAGGCTTTTTACACCTGTCCCATTGAACCATTAAATTTTCACAGTAAGTCAAGGAGGTACTTAAAATAGTCTTCCAGTTATCATAAAAAATGTCACAATCAGGGTTGGCAGCAAGGAGTGCGTTTAAGTGGCGACGGGCACGATTCAGAGGCGACACAGAACGTGCTACTGTGCGACCGTGATCTACGTGGAACAGGTCATGTGGGCGACCACGTCTGTTTGCTGGAACCCCGGGCTCGTCCGGTACGAACAGTACGCATAGCAAGTCGTGCAGACGTATAGAATCGACGAAACCCCTAAGCGCCTTACAGCAGATAGTTAGCTGGTCTAACATCCTTCTAACTTCCAAAGAGTTGTAACCAAGCTGACCGAGCAGGAATTTAGTTGGGTACAGAAACGGATAGTAACCATACATTTTCTTAAACAGCGACCTTAAAAAGGCCTTTTGGATTTTTTCAAGCATTCGCGCGTAGGTGACATGATAGGGGTTCCAGA
Organism: Lycia hirtaria; assembly: GCA_947563715.1. Taxonomy (NCBI): domain Eukaryota; kingdom Metazoa; phylum Arthropoda; class Insecta; order Lepidoptera; family Geometridae; genus Lycia; species Lycia hirtaria. The sequence goes on along the minus strand of OX387377.1, from coordinate 38,598,428 downwards.
CACAAGCACTCGATTCAAGTTTGCTTCTAACTAAGGAGTTCTGATGTAACTATTATATGAAAAAGAAATACTCGACTGCATAAAAGGGATTGTGGCACTGTATCTTACGCTTGTGTTACGCTTGAGTAAGTTTCTTTTGAGAAACTATACTAAAGTTAAGTTATTCTATAATTTTTTGAAACGAACATTTCTCTCGAACAGTTTTTTAAAATCAATTATTTGTTACGAAAAAGTTCTTTGTAGGTTATGAAAATGCGTTTTTAGGGTTCCGAAGTAAACAAGGAACCCAAAAATATACCCTATAGTTTCGCCATGTCCGTATATCTGTCCCCGGCTTTGCTCCAAGATTATTAGTATTTAGAAAGCAGTAATTTGGTATGGACATTGCATATTGATCATGCCGAAAATGTAGAATCAAATCCCCAGTATTATAAGTAAACATAGTACAAGCTAATGCCTATATGTTACTAATTGAATGCCTATTTGTAATTAACTTAATTTAATATTATAATATATTTACACGTACTGGAATAACTGCAAATAACCCCTGCCATTTTACCGTGTGGTGGGAACGGTAGAGTCTGTACTGTAGTTTGTATGTCATTTATTTGCCTATTTGCTATAAGCTATATCATGACCGGTGGTTAACTAGAAGAGCTAACTTATTTTTTTACATAGATTTCTTCGAGAAACCCTTAATTAATCTTAGCAACGTTTGTTGTGAATTAAGGCAGGGCAGTTTCGTTTGCTATAAAATAACAAATGAAACCGGACAAGTGCGAGTCAGACTCGCCCACCGAGGGTTCCGTACAAACTAGTAGATAAAAGGGGGAAATCATATATGTTTTATATTTTCCTTCATAAACCGAAACATATACATCGTAAAAATATTTAAAAACCTGTTTTAGCTTATGCTAATGAAGCTCTTTCATATGATACCCCACTTGATACGGTTAATTCACTTTAAAATGTAGGCCCTCATTCAGCATAAAGACACTATTTTTTTTGTGATTAAATTAAAAATGTTCAGTTTTCGGATTTTTTTACTACTTTTTAGTAAGTTTTTTACGAAAACTTAGAAATATTTTTTTTTTCTGCAGCAAGATACTATGGATTTGCGTATATGGTTTAAATTTCAACTCGATACCTTCACGCGATCCCGAGATAAAGGTCTTGACACCCGGACAGACGGACAGACGGACAACAAAGTGATTCTATAAGGGTTCCGTTTTTTCCTATTGAGGTACGGAACTCTAAAAAGGGGGAAAATAATCATCTGGACTCGAACCGGTGTCATCTGGTTTCGGGACCGCCCGATTTCTCACCTGAGCTATTATAACCTTATAGATGGTGGCGAAATTATCCTTCGTTTCTAATGATATTGTAGCAGTTTTTCGTTGCCTGAAAACACGGATAAAACGACGTTTTCTAAATATGTAACCTAGCTAAATATATTATCGCCCCCCGAAAACCTCTGCGTACTAAATTTCATGAAAATCGTTGGAGCCGTTTCCGAGATTCAGATTATACAAGACAAAATACAAGATCAAAACAGAATATACAAGATTATACAAGAATTGCTCGCTTATAGGTATTAGATTAGATTAACGTAGGTACTATAAGACAGTCTGTCCATGCAAAATTATTCCTATCAACTTTTCATTGCCATGTAAATGTCTCTTGCAAAGACAAAAGAAAACTCTAAGCAGTGAGTCAGTTAGTTATAGTTGTGAAGTCAGGCTCTAAATATTCGTAAATGGCACAAACTTAAAGTTAGAAGAGCTTGCTTTTTTGCAAATATCTAATCATAGAAGTAATAAACTTGGAATGCGAGTCGCTTCCAGCTATGTGAAGCATCTTTTAACAGGCAAGTCTGTCAGGTCAAAATAAAAGGCCTATTCCCGATCCCGATTTGGTCCCTATCACCATACTTCCCAGACAGGGACCGGGCCCGAGAAATCGAGTCAATAGGAACAACCAACGACATTAACGTCATTGAGAACAAACCAAAATTAGCGAAAAAAAACTGCTAAAATGTAAATGTACAGTAAATATGTTGTTTTTCGCGAATTTTGAGTGACGCTCATAGTAAAAAATGGTTTTGATAAAAAATGATGGCTCATAATAATTAGTATACTATCCTCCTTACCCCTTAGTACCGGGTGACATAATAGCCCTGAATCAATATCTATGATAGCATACAATATATAGAGTGGAACTATGAAGTATGCGATGAAACACGCAATTTTAGTTCCAAACAATAGTTATTTAAGTATTTACGTAAAAGCATAACTAATGGCTCCTTGGAACGTTATGTAAAGTTTTTCGGATGTACCGACGACATGTTATTATGCAACCCTCGTGCCTAAGTCCCGGAGCCACGCGTATGGCCACTTAAATAAAATAGCCGACCGCAAGGTCATAGGAATATATTTGGGGTTCTACAAAATTCTACGTATCATTCAGGTTGCTAAAAACCATTACCAACTGTTGTCTCTAGATCATTTGTTTGTAACTAACTTGTAAGTCCGAACTCTACATTTTTAAATTTTTCAAGTTGTCTAAAAGCATGATAATGTACGTCTGCACTACCTAATACTGCTTTTAAAATTTGTGGAATGCATTAAGTAATAAACTTCTGAAATCTTTAATGGCACAAAAAAAACATTATTACAAAGCAATCAATTACACATTATCTGGGATTATGTCCATACCTGCAGTGCGACTGATGACGTGGCGCGATTTCCGTCTGGTCCCTTTCTTATCAGTCTCGGATTTAAAAGTGCGGGTGTAGCCATATAAAAAAACTCCCCATTTATGGGCGAATTCCCCGAAGCTAGCAAGGCCGATATCGTCTCCGCTCGGGTCGCTAGCGGCCGACCGAGATCCGAGAGTACAGGCTGGCGGACGGAGGGCCGGAGCGGAGGCGCGCGCGGACCAGTCAGCATCACGTGCGCGACCGTGACGCCTGTGTTTCGCTCCTCGCCGCGCGGTTATTCACGCGCCATTTGACAGTTGTGCCGTGCCCTGTCATGACTAGTGCATCACAGTGTAACGCAGTGCATACATCAGCTTATTAAACGTGAGAATCTGGTCATCATAACCTGTTCAGTGATAACCAGAAGCGGGATGCGAGAGGTGAACGCTCGTCGCAGCGGCGCCGACTCTCACCGGCCACTATTGTCTAAGTGCCACGGAATCTTGGTCCTTCCCATCGGATTCCATCGAAGCATCCGCTTTTCGACGTGGGCTGCACGCGAATTGCCTTTCGCGATTACTCACAAAACGAATGTTTACATTGCCGACCGATGGAAACAGATAAGATAATCAAACTTTGTTTACTGTCTTTAGTTATTCTTACCGAATAGCTATGCAAGACATTCAATATTATGGCATCCGATTGGTGAGCTTGACAAATAAAATCGTCTACGCTAACTGTATCTGCCAGACATTTGTACGTGTGATTGTGGTTACTGGCCTACTTTATCTTAAATCTATTCTAAAATGAGTTTGGTGACAGTAGAAATGAGTTTTAACTCTCTTTGCTTTGTTTATACACAGTCTGAGTTTGTAGACATCGTGTGCTCGAAGTAGAGCGCCAATTTAGAACGAGAAGCAGTAAATTTTTTGCTGCAATATATTTTGTTTGTAAACCTGTCGCATCGAAGACCAAGTACTGTTGGAATTCGGTATTTCACAATAGCTGAGCTATCACGCTATCGTCAAACCACACATTCTTATCTAGTGTAGGTACCACCTGCTTTCTAAACGTTTTGTAGTCTGTTAGTCAAAGCAACGCCTGCTTATTTGTTTAAATAACATTTTTGTTCTATTGTAGAGATCAAACACAACGTTAAACAACTTCTTAATCTGTCATCATCTGAACAACAGTGCAATGCGTGTATAATACATATAAATTAACAATAATATTATCTTTATTGTGAATGAGGTTATCTAAAAGTGACGAGGAAACATTCTTAGTTAATTTGTTATCGACTATTCAATACCGTTAACTTCACCACTAGTATGGTAACATTAATCACAATATAATTGCAACCAATCGACAGTTAAAACGTCAACCAATGGAGTAATGCAGTAATGACTGACCATTAGTATTTATCTTTTGTAATATCCCTGATCGCTGGGGACGATTAATTTTACATTATGAAAGCTATAATTTATTGTAATAAACTGTTATCATTTTACTCTACATAGGTAGGTAGGTGTTTTCAATCTTTGTGGCTTAATAAAAGCCCCAATGGTACTACGTTTTCTGTTTATGTTACAACCTTACTCCATATTGAGGAAAACTTTGATACTTACCTAAACATATTTTTTTAAATAAAAACTATATGAATAAGTTCATTGAATTTGACTCTTAAATTCTGAGTATTAATCTCAAATTATGGTTTGTTTAATTACGAGAAAATGTGACACAAGTATGTGTCACCTTAGAAATATTCCAGAAAAGTTGGGAGACTCTTCATTTTGACAGGATTACATAATATATTCATAATATAATATCGTACTAAGGCATTTGGATAATCATTTTAGGAATAAAATTTGTTTAGATACACTTTTACAACCAAGTCATGCAGGCATACAATATTATACAGCATTAATATTTTATTGAGAATAGTATTATTAAGTATTAATAATATTATAGTGCACACAAACCACGACTTTTAGAAAAAAAAATGTCATTTTACCGATATCAGCGCACAGAAAAATCGGGAAATACGACTCAAGCACAGAAAATGATGTATGTCTTGTTTATCGCAAAAATAGGGCAAGCGTCAGACACAACAATACTTTGAGGGAAGTAGGCTGAAGTATATCGATGAAAGGAATTGTGATTAATGGTTGTCCGGTGATACGATCATAAAGAGCGTTATAACAGACCCTCGGGCGCTTGAGTTTTTCCGACTTTGTCCTTCGTTGTATACTTGACCTAATTATTGCGAGATTGCTGGCAACATTGGCGCCCGATCCAAGTTTTAATTTGTAGGAAACCGATTCCCGATTGATTGGCAATTTTCTTACGTCGGACGTGGTTAGCGTGTGCACCGTGTGGATCAGTACTCACGTCTCATTGATTGGATGCTTCCTTTCGACTGAGAATCTTTGTTTAAATAGGTTTGTCGTTTGCCCCTAGCATTTAAATTTGGTGGAATTGCATTCATTTACTTCAACTAGTTATATTGGAACTAATTTCATCACCACCTACTTCAAATAACTTAGAGTAGTCATACTCATATTATTTTTTTGGCTTTTCTAATTTCTTTGTCACATCCATCTGTGTTTGTACCTATTGTAAATCCAACAAGTAAAATGTACATACGAAATGACTATTACAATATTTATATTTTTATCTCAATAGGTACCTATATTCACTGTAAAATCGTTTGCAACAGTGTTAGGGGTAAAAGGGGTATATACATAATGGCATGTATTGATTTTAAAGTTGCCCTATGATTTATTGAAATAAAATTTACTCTATATAAACCTAATGATATTATGTCATCACATTAAAGTGAAAGTAAAGTGTTTCATGGTTAGGTTAAGGAGTCAATGTTTTTGTACCATGCCGTACGAGAATAGCATAATGTGCCGCGTGTTAATATCAAATTACATTTTATAGACACTGAAACAGCTTAGGTTTCTCAAATAAATTCTCCGCTAAAGACCGGTAACCACCACAGCCACATTAAAGTAGGTAATTCCACAATACGATGCAGCCCACGCGAAAGCGCTTTGTATCCGAGTGCTTCTTACGAATCCACATAATGAGGCACTTATTCCTACCATCTTTAATCCAGATTCCTTCTGAATTCAATGCGACAGCTATGAATTAATACCTAACTTGAATAAAGGTTATTTGATAATATCCCTTTAGTATCTCTAAAGTTTGTGTAAAATTGTAAAAGTTTTTGGGACTTGCGGATAGTTGTAAAAAGGTGGGGCGTGTGTGCAATGCTGACAAGTACTACCCGGTGATTGTGTGTTGAGTGCGATGGCGCGAGGAGTGCTGGCCTGGGCTGCGCTGGTGTCGATTCTGTCGATTTTAGAAGCTGTGGCAGCTCACTATACTCCTACATGGGCAGTTCATGTTCCAGAAGGCAAAGAAGCTGCAGATGCGGTAGCTCATGACCATGGGTTCATCAATCTTGGAGAGGTAAGCTACTTTCTTACAGGAACTCTAATAATATTAATTTTCAGTAGTATGAGCAAGCGAAAATATAAATTATATTATTATAAATATAATCCACCAACTTTGGACAAATTTCTGGCCTCTATCAACATGCTAATCATGAAAAGGCTAGGTCGCTGGGACCTTCAGCTCGTTCCAAATCCTAAATCAATCGGTAACTACCCTCTATTGTTGTTATACAACAATTAACCGCAAACCTTACACACTAAATTGGTTAGTTTAATTCGACTTAATGAAAAGGCTGGTAAGGTTGTCATTGACCGACTGGGGAAGGAACATGACCTTATTGGTAGGAAGTGGTGAATTGGCCAGACCGTTTTTAACGTCCTCTTGGACTGTTATCGGACAACGTCAATTAGCCATTCACTTAGAAGGAGACATCGTTGATTTATGTCAATGTAACAAATGACTTTATTAACCGACTTCGAAAAAGGAGGGGGTTATCAATTCACTACATGTACGGGTATGAACACGAATTACTCCGTCATTCGAGAACCAATTTTTGTGTTTCCTGAATTGGTGTATAGAGAAAGCTCCCAAATTGGTCCCATAATTATTTTATAAACATCGCTTTATTACTTTTTGAATAATCTCTAAAAATTAAAATATTTTCATTGTATTCCTGAGTAAGTGCGTCAGATTATAGAATCGCAGAGTTCCACCTACACGTTTTTCTTTGCAAGAGTGTCAAATATTAAGGATTATCGAAACATCTGCACATTTTCTAATCTTCGAAGACGAGCATTTGACATTCAATGACAAATCGCATTCTTGACAAAAGAAAAAAAGAGCAAGTGAAGAGAGGTCTCTTTAATTAAAAAGTTTACAATCGTGAAGGATTTAGTAGGTTGCGTTTGAAGGCGGTTTTATAATAGAAAAATTATTGCATAAGAAATTGTAGTGGTTGGCATTCATGCATTTAAATCTAGTATTTATAACACATATTTAGATTTTATTCCAAGAATTCAATGGATTTCCCTTTGTCGTTGTTTCGTTTTCCTCATTACAATTACCATTATTTGTTTAATAAATGAACTTACTACTAAATGAACTGGTATTATTCCAATTTATCAATTTTCAAATGTAGCTATGGTTTATAATTATAAATGTGTATTATGTTGCATATGCTTATATCATAATTATGTTTCGTTAATTGTAAGTACAATATTACTATCTGGATAATAAATCAATGACCTCGAATCGACAACATTTCACTTTAAAAGCGATAATGCAAATTAAATCAATTTATATTGACAATTGTATAGAGACGAACAACTTGTGAACTCGTATAATATTAACTAGGGATCTTATTACACTGGTATGATCATGATAAAGGTAAATGATGAATGACGTCGCAAGAATACTGAATAATGTTGGTATATGACTTTGTATTGCCGTTTAAGGTATAAATTGTGTCTCGTGACGTATCTGTCTCTTTCTAACATGATATTATAATTCTTAGTTGTATTGTTTGTATTGAAAGAGTGTGTCTTACCTGTTAGGACCCACGGCGTCGAAAAGTTGACTCATAGTTGGAATGGTTTACAAATTTAAAGTCGCTCGGTGTTATATGGAAAGAGTTTTCCTTGGCGTTTCTCTGAGGGGTCACATCCGGAACGAAGTAATTCGAATTAAATTAAAGAGAATTAGAGTCACCAACATACTCGTAGTAGTGGCACCATATAAGCAAGCCGAAGTGGCAGTGGGCCGGTTATATCTGTCGTGGAATCGATAACCGGTAATCACTGCGGTTGAAGTGTTCTAGGGAGGAGTGTGTGTGATAGCAGACGTAGGGAAGGATCCACCTCCTCCTTGATACAAAATGGAGTGACATCATATTTAAGGCAGTTGACAGAGGAAACGGAAACCTGAAGATCGGGTAGGGTGGCGTTCAAAGGGAGAGGCCTGTCCGGCAGTGGACTAAACTGAGCTGATTATGAGTTGATGATGATAATAGTTTGTATTTACTAGAATATTTAATTATGTTTTGTTGAACAGATATATTTATGGCTAGCTTTTGTTTGATTATGTTTCTGGAAAATATCTGAAAATGTTGAAGCTCTGTCTGATTTATTAAATCCATTTGTAATTCCTGCCAAAAAGATGGACGCTTCATGCGTCACACACTTACCTGATGTAAACCGTTTCAAATGAAACAGTAAAGATTAAAAGCAGGTAATCAAAACAAATTCTGAGATCACGTAACGAATGAGATGGGCCGCATCGCTGCAGTGAGATAAAATTAGTGGAGTTATTTCAAGACGTTGCAAACGCGTGTTGTTACAACAGATTTCAGGAAACGTCACATTTAACATCTCAAAGTGAAGACAAACTACTTAAATAAAGTAGAAAGCAGTACTCTATTTTAATCACATTTAAGGACCTAGAGTGCGAAAAAGAATAAAGAATGTCTTTAGAAATTGAAACATCAATCAGGCAAGTATCAGTCGCAAATTGCATACTATTTGTTTAATTCTCCTAAATGGGTTATTTTTACGGCAATGTTTGGCTGGAAAATTCTTAATTTTGGTCTTGCTACTACAAAATTAAATACGGGATAATGGCGACTTATGTAGACAACTATGTGTCAGGCCCGTACATATCAGTTGTAGCTTTAATAAAATGTTGACAAATGTAGGTATTCGTCATATCTCACGTGTGTAGGTCACTTATTTAACTCAGTTTAAAGATCAAACCCGAAATTTTTTGCGCATCTCTGTCACATTTCAGATAAATACAAAACGTCTCAAGTGTACGTGACTCAGATTCCCTCATCACTGTTAAGGAGCTGGTATGAACGTTATCTGTATAGTCGTGTACCGCATATCAGCACCGCCCACTCGACTCATGCTTTCAACATCTTCATAATCACCATGTTTGTGAACATGCAAATTAATCGGGCACGATTGGATGACTCGGACGGAACTTAGAATTTCTCAAACAAACACTGGCATTAGCATTTACCTGACGTCGAAGTTAAACGGTATCACAACTTACTTTAATGGCTTCTTTAATGTGCGCGTGAGAGAAATCAGTTTTATATTTACCCAGATCTGAAACTGCAGTTACGACTTTTCGAGTTTGTTAAGTGCAGTTTCAGGAGTCTTAGTTGTTTTATTGGTGTCGGTTTAAATATCAAAGGCAGGCTTCAAAACAGTGGCTCCGTAATTGATTCTAGAAATCTCTTAAAACCACCAATTCCATATTTAGAAAGCACTCGCCATCGGAGCAGGGGAGGACGAAAATAAACAAGATATTTAAGCGACATTAATTTAGAGTGACAACGGGATCTCATTCGCTTATGGCACTCTATTTCTGTGGCAAGAATTTCCATCTTATATTTCTTTATGGGCTAGTTATGAACAATCTCGTTTCTGTTATTTGACATGTTTTTATACCAGTCTCATATTAAAAGAAGTTTACGGAATAAGGATAGAATGTCGACTTAAATTGTGAATGTAAAAGTAATATTTAGGCTGGCAAATATTTGTCCACGCTTAATAAAAAAGTCCTCAATGTAGCGTCCCTCATACATAAAACCTGTGGAGGGGAAGTGGAATTGAATAGGTTGGGAGGAGGACTTTTCAATTCCGTTGTAGAGGTACGCTAACAGAAATACAATGTCACATGTAGTGTGTACCAGAGAATATTCCACTCTAGGCCCGGCTGAATACAAAGGCTGCTGTCGCCGGTGTCAGTCCACATCGGTCCACCGATAACGAGATGTCATCATACAAAGATGAATGACTTCGCGTTGTGACGTCACGTTCTCAGAACTTGCTTCACGATAATGCGTATGTCAAAATTTCTAAAGAGTAAATACCATTGTGTTTTGGTTTTCTTTGTTACGTTGCTCTGCTTGGGCGATCAAGCGGAGATCGTTAGTAAGTACGTATGAGTACTTACATAGCGTTTAAAGAGTCAACGCTATCATCTCCTACTTCTTTATTGTATTGGACCCCGCGATTAGCGATTGGCCAGTGTCAAGTATTGAAATATTTTCAAGTTTCCTGAATAATACAAGTTATATAGTGTACTAGTCAGTCATTTTCAAATTTAAGTCTTGCCTCAGTAAAGTGATGGTGACGATACTAGAAGCTTCTATGGAGTTTTGCCGACAACGTAAAATCACACGTTTTACTGCTTTATTACACTTGCCCACACTCACGCACTTGATCGAACACTTAATTAATAAAACACTACCATTTTTATAGCATAAATGTTCAAAATAACACAAGTTTTAGGAAAATAAAACAAAGCAACAACACCTTACTCAGACGTTCCCGCCAAAACTCAATGCTATCATATAGTTGTTATGACTGTATTTTTTAAATTTCCGTGCTTAAAGTGCAATGCCATTAAGGGTTGTAATGCTCGAGTAAGTAGGTTACTATAAAAATCTACTAGTTGCGTTAACATCTAATATAAGTATACCTAAACTGAATCTATTCAATAAAATTAATGTTTTTCAATGTAACATCATCATGTAACAGCATGACTTACTATATTGATGTTACATCAATCTAGTAAGTCATGCTGTTACATTTATTGAAATATAAGGTCTCGTCCATAGAGCACGAGCGGTACTATTGTGGACACGGAGGGAGAAACATTTGCGTGAACTTGCGTCGTGAGTTGTAGTAACAAGAAGGCTGTTTTTACCCGACTGCGTAATAAGTAGGGTTATGTTTTTCGAGTGTATATACGTATGTATGTATATATGTATCGCATGTGGGTATGTATGTTTGTTTCTATATGATCGCCTACAGCCTAAACGGCTTGACCGACTTTGATGTGCGAGGTGTCGTTAGATTCGTTTTTACTTCCAGTGTTATAAGCTTTATTTTTTATAATAATAATAATAGATCTCACGCAAAAATAAAAAAATGTGATTTTTCGTAACCTCCAACGAACTTTTTCGTAATAAACAAGTGGTGTTACTCGAATTATTATAAAGAATGCGTATTTATAATCTTTTACAGCGATTTTACGCATACTTTCTCACAAAAAAACGTACACTCAACAGCATATCAAGCGTAAGTTAGACTGCAAAAACTGCTTTACTGCAGTCGGGCATTTTTCACAACAACGTGATACTAATAAGGGGTCCATTTTATCTTTTTGAGGTACGAAACCCGAAAAAGGAGGTTGTTGGCGTACAGTACGTTAAATATTATGGTTAACGCAACCGTATCGCAGGTAACGCATTAAACCAGATAAAAACAGGCAGAGCATTCCACAGCAGGACAGATTACATGGTTAAAGGTTCACCATAGGTATTCTATGACTTGAACCTTGCTTGAACCTTTAACATTTTCGCAGTCTAATATGGAAGGTGTTTTTTTTTGACATTTCGCGTCAATTATCAACTCCGCGTCGGCTCCTAGCTACAGACGAGGCCTTAAGATGATTTAGCAAGGTTAAAAACCTATATCTACCTAAGATTCTTGGTATAAATAAAATATGTTCGTAGTTTCGGATAGTCACCCAGTAAATTTTCCTCGTGTAACTCGGAAAATTTACTGGGTACGCCTCTGTAATAATAAACCAAAACTGACGCCATCTATAAGGAAAATATACTCGGTATTTGTTTAATTAGAAGTCTAGATAGTGAAGAAGGCTTAGTTACATTATATTATCTTTAATTGAAAATAAACTGACTAATATTCATTGTTTAGTTTTGGTACTAAAAGTACTAATGCCTTTTGGTACATGAGTAGGATAACATTGTTTATAAAACTTTTCAAAAGAATCCAATTTCGATTTATATTAGAGTAAAAAATAAAAATACACTCCGAGTAAAACTTTTGATGTTTTTGTCTATTATAAAGAAAAAAAAATTAAAATGTTCCTTTTTATTTTGTTATACAAAGTAAAAATAGTTATTAGACTAACTTGAATCAATTAAATCTTACGTTGACTGAATAACGGAGTTTTTTCGTTGAATTTGGATGTAACATCGCATTTTTTTTCTATCAAAATTTTTTTATGATATTGTATGTTGAATATAAAAATTAATATATTGTTATATATTAATTTCAAACTGAATGTTCCAAAATTGTTGATAAATTAGGGAATTAAGCTAAGCTATTTGAGTGTAAGTAGAACCTCACCGTACCTCAATCGTTAAGCCCTAAACAACAACATTTTATTTTTTTAAGTATACTTAGACGGCCTTTCTTCTATTTCCCCATTTCGCCACTTCTATAAGAAAAGTAGGTCAAATTATAACTATCATTATTTTAATTTAAACTGTTTCTCAAGCAACTAGTAATACAGAATACCTAAGTGACTGAGATAATTTTTTATTGAGACTAGTATTCCAGTCACATAGAAAAAAGTCATTGTAAGTCTCACCACAGGATTTGGGATTGCCAGGTCTGGCTGCGGTTTGTGTTTCCGTTTTTGGATTGTCCTTCGCTTTATCAAAGCAATAAAATGACTCACGTGGGTTTATTTCACCATTTAATGCTGGCGAACTGTTATATTATATCTATACCTAAGTACTTACTTAGCTACTTACAGTGCCTACAGTCTGATTAATGTAAATTGCTCATAACCTTTTTCTATCCATGTATTTTTCTTTCTAGTTGAGTATCTAATTTTGGTTCGTATCGAAAAGTCTTGATATCGAAACGATTTGGAACTCAATTCTTGAAAATCGCTCAATGTACACGTGAATTCCTTGCGAGCGTTGTGAAGTTGATAGATCTTTATAAGTCTCACAAGTGCAAAAACTAAGAAAAAAAATATGATGAAATTAATGTTTTTACGAGTAGTAACTCGTGGCGTAGCTTGACTAGGCGTTCTCGAACGATCACTAATGTCAAACAACGGACTGACCGGTCAGTCTTCGGATGGGTGACCGTGAGTGACAATTCTTTCTGAGTGCTACTGTGGGTTGGATGACACGTTAAATTGTAGTAATTGTTAAACATTGTTGTGTTTGTCAATCGTCAAGCCAGGTCAGAGGCCTTTCGGCGGCTTCATAACTCTGACACTAGGGCTCGCCACTCAGTCTATACTAACTTACTTACGAGCAGTGAATCTCTAATCTGGTAGGTCTCGATCGCTAATCCCTATAGGGCTGAAATCCGCAGTTTGAGAATTTTCTCACAGCTTTATAGCTCTGTGGATAACTGCCAACTTCGAAAACAAAACTTAAATCCATATACCTACTTAGCAATTTTGTACATCACCTTATAGTCAAGGCAATAGATACTCGCTTATTTGGCTTACACACTACAGGTTTTTAAGAAAAAAAAATATAGTTGTCTGTAAAGTCGGCTTACGGACGATAATTTTACGTGATAACGTCATTATAGATGCCTCACAAGCCGAACGCTTAGGCCGATCGTGCTTTTCTATCGTTTGTTCCGCGCTCTCGCTTGCACGCCAGGCTCAGACGAAACGTGACATTGAGTCGAGCTTTTTTGTGCGTGCATCGATTTTAAGACGTTATCGCGTCAAAAAATCAGATGCATCTAGCTTGTAGATAATAAGAACTTGTGACTCTTTCTCTGGTCTTTTATAATACCAAACCTCTATGTGATAATGAATTGCACTCATCTTTATAGAAGTTGAAATTAAACAAATTTTATCGGATTTATTGCGTATATTTAACATAATTTTATGACCTGACGTCCCGAACACTGCACCGTCCGTAGTCACAGGTGAGACTAGATGTCAGGTTTCTTGTATCATCATCATCATCATCATCTCAGCCATAAGAAGTCCACTGCTGGACATAGGCCTCCCCCATGGATTTCCAAAAAGACCGATTCTAATTGGTTTCTTGTATATTATGAAAATATGAATTACTACCGCCTATTTCTTCTAAGCAAAATGTTCCCTATGCAAGCAGAAGTCGCTCACGGTGTCAACAGGTACCTATCGCAGATTTGTGATGAGGCTGAGATTTTTTTTTATTTGATGACCCATGCAGGTGGCATTTGCCAACCAGGAGGTCTATTAAAATTTCGAGTATTCCTTAATTTCAATAGCCTCGCGTAGCACCCCCTAGTCCAAATCTTTAAAAATATATTAAAATATAAAGACAATATCAATTACAAAAATATTGAAACAAGTTCCATAAAATAGTTCAAAGTTTTAAATAAAAGCATAAAACAAATGCCTAACAGTTAACATTACATTTTATTTTACATTGTAATGTAATGAATCCCGAAGAATTTTGGCTCATCTAAGCTAGATGATAGAAGATAAAGCTGTGTTCTTGGATCACAACTGCAGAGATACAAATTAAGTAACTACAAACTTTTATCGCTGTTAATGCTGCATCTCTGACATTGAGATAAGTGATAACCATACACAATAAAAAACAATTGATGGCGTAGACAATGAGGCACAAACGCAATCTAATTTCGAATCTACCGAAATAACACGTGCTACAGGTTACTAACCCTAAAATAAAACAAATGAACACTGTTTTAATTATTCTGCGAATGTCTAACTGTCGACGAATGAGATCATATAACTTTTTTGTGCGGTTTTTGAATTGCATCACTTACAATTTCTGAGAAACAATCAAAAGCGGTACAGACTGTTGACTGGGCAATCAATTACGAGCCTGCTACATAAGTGGAGCTATTTAAGTTTTTATATCCTTCACTACTCGGTTTTTATGATGCGAACGCTTTTTCTAACAATAAATAGTCACGACCTCCTATGAAGCGTTTAAGAGTAGATTGAATAGAAAGGTACATTGGTGTTGCCAATAACGTCTAAGGCAGCTCTCTCTCTCGCGCGTCACAACATTTTAAACATATAAAATCATTGATAAATAGACATTGAAAAGATAAATATTAGTACTTAGTTATAGTTTTTGATAGAGAAAAGTCTATCTTATGCAGTCGGTTTTCTTTTAACACAAATATTTGTTAAAAACTAACCTAAAAATTACTATTTGTCACCTAGAAACGTAGAATGATGTATAATTACTGAGAAAGAAGTACTGAGGTTAATAACGTTTAATCAGATATTTTTTGTAATGAAAGTACCTACGTCAATGAGAAACGAACGTAAATTATAATATTTTCTCGATAAAACCTGTTGTAATGACGTTTGAACCAAAAATAGCTATCATGAAGACGATGTTCTCATTTTTTTATCTTTAAACACCTGATGCATTAAGATAAGTTACCAGTGCACTTTATTAAAGTACTATAAGTATATAGAGTCATTAGTTTAATTATATGTACAAAAAACGGAATACCATTTTTTTTCTACCTAGTAAACTTAGTACAATCGGTACACCCATTTAGGTTCCGACAAAAAAAGATGTTTTGCGTGAACTTTTTGATAAGTTGCTCAAATTGAATTTTCTCGATCAATAATACCGTTAACTTTTGTATAATAATATAAGTAAAAAAAAAAATTGGTAAGTAGGTACATAGTTTTTAACAAGTATGGACCCCGAAATCTATTGAGCTCAATTTTTTTATCAGTTATATCAATCAAATTAATATCTCCAAAATACTACGTGATGTATAGAGTAAAGCATGATATTCTAACATGTGTAAGTTTTTTGGTCACACTAGACCACATGATACTTGTGCGGAAAGTAGATGAGTTTCCAGAAAAGTTATTTATAACAAACTCTTAAATTAGTTCTTTTCCGCTATCGCTTCCGCTTGTATTAAGATCGTTGACAGGACGTGCATCCATCGGAACTATTCGGAACTGTCGGACGATTGCCAAAACTGTGCGTCGACCGACGTTGCGTGACTTTGCGCTACCTTTACTTTACATTTTCAGTGATCACATAAACGAGACGATGTGCTTAGAGAAGATATCAGTGCGATTGTAAATTGAGAGTCGTAATCAGACGTTATACATTATGGTAATCCGTTAAGATTGATACCCATGAATGCCATTTCATAATTTTAAAAATCCCGAGATTTTTTTTATTTCGTATCCGGAGTTAGTAAACATTCCAGGGTTGCCATATGAAAAAATAAAAATTCATGATAATATCAAATGTGTCATATCATAATCCAGAATTCAGAAATTGACAGGATTGCATAAAAATGTATACATAACATTGACAAATTTGGTACTATTTGATAATCTGGACTTAGCATATAAATATTATATGGTTTATGTACCATTTACGAGCATGACAAAACCAAATGTATTATCATATCTCATAATTATTATACTTAGTTTAAAAACCTAAAACAACCGACTTCAAAATGCACAATTTTGTTTTAAAAACTTAACTACAGAATTGACTTTGATATATATTTCTATGAAACCTATCTGAAAGTGTTCTATTTCAATTAAAAAATAATTTTCCAAATCGGTTTATACTTAACAAAGTTTAGAGGAAACAAACAAAAAAAAAAAAAACTAGGTACCGATATGTTAATTCCCACCTTTTTGAAATTCGGTTAACATATATAGTAGGGATTTTTACATTATCAACATATTTAACGTAGCTTTAGTTCAAAATTTGACATAATGTCTCTTTTAAGGTATTCCACAATGTTTTTCCGCATACAGTCACTGCCAACAGCCATAAAAATATCGTCAATTCCTTCCATCTTGTCACGGAAGAGTCAATATTCTACTTTATATTTTGTTGACATTCGGTCTTAAATCTGAAACGAATCTGGACGTCTTTAAGCCACTAGTGAATCGGTTTCTTATAGGTAAACGTGCCCTCTATAGTGGGCCTATAGTTGACTTTCAAACGCAAGCAAAATTAAACTGCAAAAAGTTTGTGCTCGCAAGGTCTACTTTTCATATTCTAAATTATTATTCGCAATTGAGTATTGAATGTTTCTACTTAATATTATCAGAATCGGCCGACAAATTGCCTTGTTGTTGGTGAGAAATAAATAAATAAATATTTGTGGACATTTCACACAACACCATCTAGCCCAAACTAAGCAAAGCTTGTACTATGGAACTAGATGGCTGATAGAATACATAAATACTTTTTTTTGTAAATATATACATATGATACATAGAAACACCCAGACACAGAACAAACATCCATGCTCATCACACAAATGTTTGCCCTGGGTGGGGATCGAACCCACGACCTACAGCTTAGCGGTAGACATACTACCAACTGAGCCACAAGGCCAGTCTATGAGCCGTATCTTCTTATTTCTCGTTTCCAACGACACAGTAATGTTCACAGCGGAAGTGTGTCGCCAGTTTTACGCGACTCCTTCACACCCAGCTTTAAATACTTTTTAAGGTAATTATGACATGGTTGGAAGGAAATTTCTTTTGAGAACTGTTTTTTTTTTTTTTCACATACCACCCATTTCTCGTTGAAATGCCAAAAATCCGTACTCAGCGATATCGATCCACATTCTTGTTGCGTACTGCACAAAAATTTAATTATTTGCCACCATCTGTTTCCTGAGACCTACAATCTTAGAATTTTCAAGGCTAGAGTGAATAGACATCTTCTAGATTGACGAGCTCCATCCTCGGTCACACCGTCGCCTAACATCAGGCGAGTTGGTGGTCAATCGTAGATCTATCTTGTATAAAAAAAAATAGTTTTATTGGTTCTTTCTTGTCATTGTAGCTATGATAAAAGTTGATTAAACATCAAACGTTTACTCTAATACCCAAGTTGGAGTGTTTTTTTTATACATTATAGATCTACAATTGACCACCAACTCGCCTGACGTTAAGCGACGGTGTGGCCGAGGATGGAGCTCGTAGATCTAGAAGATATCTATTCACTAGTTTTTGCGACTGTATGACTACAGGGAGACTAAGTTTATATTCATGTCTTGAAGTGAAAGATAGACTCCTGATAGACTTTATTTTTGCAGCCCGAATTTTGTATAACGAAAACTTGTTACGACAAGTAAGTTTAAACCTACTTGTTTAATTATGTCATTGCTATTTATTGTCCAGCATAAAATACTTACAAATTCCTAACCATATCTAATCCTGAGTGACGGTTGGTTTTTTGATAGATTTTTTTCAATGGATTTTGTGTGGTAAGTAAAGTTTTAAAAATGGTTAAAAGCACAGACTTGTGAAAAGTAACAAAATTTATAAAAAACCGTCTGTCTGGGTCGGACTAAGGTCGGGTCATGTCAAGTATAATATTAAAATTGTTTGAATTGTAATTTTTACACTGCTGGCTGACAAACCACATTGTCTACGTATGCGTATTTTTATGCATATTTTTATTACCTATTATTTTTTACGGCTGCAAAAACAATTAAAACAAAAATGCGACCTCTACATAACAAAGTTAACCGAGTGAATAAAAAATGGTATATATTTCCGAAGGCATGTCAAGATTTCATAACTCTCACTTAATATTTTTGTGCAATACTGACTCACATTCTGTTTTCAGATAAGATAAGTGTTTGATAATGTAATCATGTAGTATACCTACTTTTGCGTGCATATAAGTACCTAATTTTCATTCTTTGAATTTTATTATACGTTGTCTTATAGAATTTACTTCTATTCTAGACAGCAAGGAAAATAACAACAAATAATGTGTTAGCCTCTTCTCCTTTTGAGATGGCTAATAGGTCCAATAAGGGATTTAAGGGAAAATAGCGGATTTGTAGTATATGAGCTGACCTCTGGCCACTATTGACCAACATACAATTTATAATCTTTTAACAATCGTCAAATGTTGAGTCAAACGGTTTGATAATTTTTAACCTTCCATACTAAGGGTGTGGGGAGACTGGGGAGCCTGTGCGAGAGGCTATGGTGTCTGTCTACACTTAAACGGATGTATCTTTTGAACGGTAATAGATACAAAGTTTCAAAATTGGCAAGATTGTGAAAAAATACGGTATCATGTGACGTAAACTGAAAAGAGAGTAAACGGCAGTGTTAAAATCTCATTGGATAAAAAAAATTGGTCTGTGACACTTATTTATTAGAACTTGATATTATATGCGAACGCCTAACATTTCAGGCTATTCCTAATGTAAATTACGTGAAGTTACAAATATTCTTAGATATAAAGCACATTTTATTGAGTAGTTAGCTCTGATGTCATTGTTCATGTGTCACGCATAGGACTACGGAAGCGGAAGCGGAAGGAATGAAAAACGTACTTTTCCGGATTTATTGATTCTTTGACTACGTGCGTTTATACATGTACGAGTAGGTAAGTACTTCTAAAGGAGTTTCTATTATGATAATAATATTTGAAATGATCATCAGCGCACTAACATGTAGGAGATCACATGTTATCACTTCGAAGATAAAGAGTCGAAACTGCAAGACGTTTAAAACCATTGACCTGGAGCGATGGAGTTTTGGCGGGAACGTCTTAGTAACGTGTTATTGCTTTGTTTTATTTTCCTAAACTTGTGTTATTTTGAACATTAATGCTATAAAAATGGTGGTGTTTTATTCATTAAGTGTTCGATAAAATGCGTGAGTGTGGGCAAGTGAAATAAAGCAGTAAAACGTGTGATTTTACTTTGTCGGCAAAACTCCATAGAAGCTTCTAGTAAAGTCGCCACCACTTTACTGAAGCAGGACTCGACATAAAAATTAACTGTATACGTGACTAGAACATTTACAACTTGTTTTATTCAAGAAACTTGAAAAAAACCTAATACTTGACACTGGCAAATGCTTTAATGCGGGTCCAATACAAAAAAGAAGAAGAAGAAGACCTGGAGCGATACCTACAGCTAGTATGCTTATTACATATACTTGCTTACAAATATCTTACAAATTTACGTAAGTGTGATAGAAATGTGTCTTATTTGGGGTCCGATAATCGGACGCACTTCGAGCCATTGAGCTCTTTTGTGCTCTATTTATACCTATGTATATGCACTTGCTATTTGTACCTACTAAATGAAATACTTAGGTAAGGAATCTTTGAGCTATATATACTTTACATTAGGTAAGTACATGTGCTTTATTATGAAACAACAATTCAATAAACTTTTCACAATGTATTTTAAAGTAAACACCTTTATTATTAAAAGTCCTTGTAACACTATTATTTAACAACACTGAGTTTAAATATTTAAACTTAATACAAATAAACGGATGTTTATTAACAAAATAGAACGGTAGGTATGCGAACTGAATTACTCAATAACTCACATTGTTTAAGAAACTAATAACTATGTGCCAAATGCAGTTTGACTCCAACTGCAGTTTGACAATTGACATTCATTTGTTTTGATTGAAGGGTTTTGAATTTGAATGGTAGTGATAGAATTTTTGTGGAATTTTGTTTGGAATGTGTTATTAACTTTGCGATATTTATTGCCATTAATTATTATTGTAATGAAACCAGTCATATTTAATGCTTATATATTATCTACAATAGGTAGGTATTATAACTTTGCACGCCGCAAGGCAGATTATGGCGATCTACTTTTATATGTTCCACCAACTGTATGTATACCCATAACCGCAAATAAAGAATATATTATTATTATTAAATGTACTCATAAATAGGTACCTACTAAATTTCAATGACAAATAATGCACAATGACATGCAAATGGCTTAAACAAGTTTAGTGTCATTTTATTCTTAAAATTCCTTTTGAAATAAAAATTTAAGTCAATTAGTAATATTCTACTACAATTCTTGATACCACATTGCATTGATATGAACCAACAAAATGATCTATGACCCTATAAAAGATAAGAATATGAATAAAGACGTTGAATAAACAACACAATATTAACCCAGAAACGTAATAATGAAAGCAAACAAACTGCATTAAATAGCTTCACGATATTAAATAGCTTCAAAGTCGTTCCTCGCAATAAAGTTGCAAGACCGTTGTCGCATCCATACCAATCATAGACTGGGATTGTCGAATCGAAAAAGCAATTGAGAAGATTCTCAAACAATGAGAGCCGGCCTGGAATGGGATTTCGTTTTCTTACGAATCCATTCTGCAGTCGAATGAGGGGGGCTTTGTGAGGGCAATCGACGTTGGCTTAAACGCTCCTTGTATAGGGTTGTTGTTAAGTACTTTAGATAAAATGGTTAAAGTCAATTTATGATATAGCAAGCGAAGGAATCAAGCAAAACAAAAAATCGTATATAATGGCTATTTCTGGTCTAAGATTATGTCGGAGAAAATACGTTACATATTTCAACTATGCGTGTCAAAATATATACATGCATTAGGCATCCAAACATACGAGTACCATATTCTGAAATATAATAAAAATAAGACTATTCAGAGATAATTTAATAATAAATAATAAAAGCATATGTTGTAGCTTATGTGAAAGAATCATTGAAAGGGCAACTAATTTTGGATAAAATCACTTTATAAAAATAGATCAAGTAGAAATCAAGGAGGAGATGTTACTGTAAGGGTGCACTTATTTGCAAGATAGAAGAAAAAAATAGAATAAATAATTAATTTATACTATCAAAGTCTTCTAAGCACAATACACAAAATACTAAAATGTGTGTTAACACACATATTGTGTCCATTTTAGACTTTGACAAGAGCCATGAGCACAATTTATTTTATAGCCAATGGTTTCTTAGTACTTACTTTATTTACCTACTACAATTGCTTACCTACCTATCTAATGCTTGTAGCGAATTCAACATTATCATATTTATCATCAACCGTTTCCTATTCACTGCGTAGAGCAATGAGCTCAAAGCGAGCAGCTTTCTCTCGCATTACAACATTTTGAAACATAAATCTAAATTAAATATAAAAATAAAATTATTGGTTAAGAATATTATAAAAGTGAGAAATGACATTGTTTATTTTGGTAGGAGAAATATAATAAAAAAAAATCTTTGATCTTTTTTAAATGGCTGAGGAATAGATAAATAAAATAACGTTTTTTTTACCACCACCAGTATAAGTGAAATCAGATTATTTGTATATTTCTCCTGTCTTAATAAACAAATCAATTTCTCACTTTTGTAATATTCCTAACCAATGATTTTGTATGTTTAAAAGGATTATAATGCACGAGAGAGATAGCTGCGAGCGTTGAACTCCACCTTAAAGATATTTATATATCTTATTGTGCCGTGCTTTCCTTTCGCTTTCCTATGTCAACCAAACAGGGTTGGAGGTTTACTATTAAACATCAAAGTTGTATCGCATATCCCGGCACTGAGCTATTTCTATATAATTAATATCTATAACATTTTTTAATTCTTCTTTTTACTTACCGGTGCGAATGGAAAGTCTTCTCTAAACGTCCTCACAGCGAATCAGAAACGTTTTAATGATGATATCTTTCTACAAAAAAGCAGATGAATCAAGATCATTTAGTAATCCCATCTATTGTAGCAGCCCTACTGCAAGAGAGTATAGATGCAGACACAAGCCAAAGGCATCCGCTTTTGTGTGTCCG
The DNA here is from genome assembly GCA_947563715.1 of Lycia hirtaria. Lineage (NCBI taxonomy): Eukaryota > Metazoa > Arthropoda > Insecta > Lepidoptera > Geometridae > Lycia > Lycia hirtaria. The sequence continues at coordinate 38,575,875 of OX387377.1, read as the reverse complement.
TGCCTTTCACCCCCCGCAAACAGTCTGAAACGGTCCCTGCTACCGATTGCATTAACCCGCTAAGAAATGACTTTTTCTCAACAAAAGCGCCGATGTTTCTAAGCAGAAAATGCCGAGAATGTCGACAAAACTCGCAATTAATCCAATTTGATGAAACGAATTGCTTTAGAAACGTGTATTATTATTTTTATTAGTTATTGAACTTGTTTGATCTGGTAATCAATTTTTATTTGAATGCAATAAAATTATTGGATAAATATATCCTAATCTATCAAGTGAGAGTAGAGAGCGTCTATAAGTTGTATGAATTTGACAAGTAGGTAAATAAATTAAATAATATCGTGGGTTAGTAGATGAGCTTTTATTGCCATCAAGTGAGAATTATCAAAATATTGAATCATGGCCTATGCCCTCTGCTCTATTTATTAGTATGCTTGCACAGTTTACTGTTCGGAGAGCCTAGTAAATACAAATAAATTTATCGAGGTTTTTTATAATGTTTTTCGAGGATATATTTTTAACTTTGGCACGTTCTACAGACTAAGCCATTTGATGAATTGCATTGTTTATGATGACATGATCATAAACTTTATACATTACATTAATCAAAGTTGTGGTATTTTTTAAACAAGTACCATATGGCACTCCATATGGTAATTGTTTAAAAAATACGACATAATAAAGAAAAGCTTTCTGCATTTTGGTATCCCTTAATAATATTCTTAACTTGTTTTCAAAAATAATGGAACGATTGTACATAGTGCTAATAAGCTTTTAGAAGTACCTACAGGTACTTCTAGAAAATTCTATTGAAAATAGGTAGACTGTTTGGAAAGAGAACTATCTTTGCGAAAATGGGAACTGACGTCTCGATTGTGTTACTATTCGAACAAAATAATGAAATAAGGACAGCAGCGCTCTCAATGACACTGTGCAGGCAGCTTAAAAGATATTGCCTATATTTTTTTTTTATTTCAAAGGGAGTCTTTATTACAAAGCACTTATGCCAGAGGAGACCCTGCAGCGTGTGGCCAGCGCCCAATCTATGGCTGCAGAGGTCCCTAAATTATGACAATGCGCTTACTTGGTCTTTCACCGCCACCGCAGTATATTTCTTTCTTCGTACATTTATGCTAGCCGTATTCTCCTTCTTGATATCTTCTTTTAACAAAAATATACTTTAAGATAAAGAAAACACAGAGAGAGAACTTTCCGAATAGATTAAGAATGTTATTTTTGGATGTTCGCTAGAAAACTCAAACTTATGTAATTATAATTATGATGGAATGGCTAACCACTAATCACTTTGTCATCCTCATTACTAGTTATTTTGCTGGTAATCCATCATCGTCCATTGTTCATGTTCTAAGTCTTACCAACCTTCAGTTTCATCTTATTCAGAATCGTATTAATAATTATTTTCTCGTCATTGTCGTTGGGTTGATAACAACATTTTTCAATTTGGTAGCTAACCAACTTAAATAAATAAAAAAACCGGACAAGTGCGAGTCAGACTCGCCCAACGAGGGTTCCGTACAAACTAGTAGATAAAAGGGGGAAATCATAAATATTTTTTTATATTTTCCTTCATAAACCGAAAAATATACATCGTAAAAATATTTAAAAACCTGTTTTAGCTTATGTTACTGAAGCTCTTTCATATGATACCCCACATCCCACATGATACGGTTAATTCACTTTAAAATTTGGGCCCTCATTCCTTGCATAAAGACCCTATTTTTTTGTGATTCAATTAAAAATGACCAGTTTTCGGATTTTTTCCTATATGTGTACTCTAACACAATGTTTCTTGCCAAATTTAATTGTTCTAGGTCAACGGGAAGTACCCCATATTTTTGATTCCCTTGTGAGTGTCGAAATGTGCGTTTTTTACAATATATTCGTCTGTAACTTATTTAATGAAAACTTAGAAACTTTATTTTTCTTCCAGTAGCAAGATACTATAGATATGCGTATATGGTTTTAATATCAACTCGATACCTTCACGCGTTCCCGAGATAAAGGTCTTGAAACCCGACGGACGGACAGACGGACAGACGGACAACAAAGTGATCCTATAAGGGTTCCGTTTTTTCCTATTGAGGTACGGAACCCTAAAAAAGAGGTTTTTGATTCGATTGTTTTTTTTTGCGACGAAATCAAAAAAGGAGGGTTATGTGTTTGACGTGGTATGTATGTCTGTCTCTATTTAAATAATTTCTTCGTTGGTAAGTACCTACTAAACGATTGAACCGATTTTGATTTTAAAATAAAATAGATGACAACATTGAGGATTTTTTACGCCAAAATGTAATACTTTCATTTTTAGGGTTGCGTACCCAAGGGTAAAACGGGACCCTATTACTAAGACTCCGGTGTCTGTCTGTCCGTCTGTCACCAGGCTGTATCTCATGAACCGTGATAGTTAGACAGTTGAAATTTTCACAGATGATGTATTTCTGTTACCGCTATAACAACAAATACAAAAAAATATAATAAAATAAACATTTAAGGGGGCTCCCATATAAAAAATGTGATCTTTTGCTCGTTTTTGCTCGATATTGATAACGACAACAGGTGTCTACCTGTTGTCGTTATCAACAGCTTGAAATATTCACAGAATATTGAGTTATATTGTTTACTTTAAAAATAAATAAGTAAAATAAAATTAATATATATATAAGTGGTGCTCCCATACAACAGACATGACTTTTTGCCGTTTTTATAGATAATGGTACGGAACCCTTCGTGCGCGAGTCCGAATCGCACTTCTCCGGTTATATTTTTTCCTCCCAAACCTCTTAGTATCATATTACGAGCAGGATATTAAAAGAAAGGATTTATATCATCAAGTTAGCAAAATTTCAGTAATAAGTCCATAAGATTTAAATTAATGAGTTCCAGAGGCTCTCATAAATAAATTGGCGGCTTAATGCAAGATCAAGAAATAACTCTGCATTAGGCTACAGGCAATGTTATACACAATATTTTACCAACCTAACCTAACTTTTTTTTACGTGAGTAAATGCATTTAGGCATACATATAGTGACGTAATAACAATAGTTAGACATATGCTATCGCGATGATTTTTGTAGATATTGATATTTATATATTATAGTAATAATTACACAGCCAGTAGTCTAACTGAAAACAGTAAAGTTAGCAATTGTTTAGTCCTAACATACATCTTTATCTAGTGAAGCCAATAAAGCATTATCAGTGACATGGGTGCAAGACAGTGGGTATACAAAGTCTCGGATAGTTTCGGTCTTTCGGCCCTTCAATTTAGATTAATGGTGTTAAAATCTAATGCTCCACCGATAGGGTCACAATTGGGGATCTTTCCCTTTGGAAATTGAATGGGGATTTATTGCTGATATATCGAACAGTCGGATGTTGTTTCGTTATTTTTCTATTTATTTGTTTATATTTCTATCATTTGTAAAACAATGCATGATATTTGTTGTACTTCTGACGATAGGTTCAGATTAATATTACTTATTATGTTTGAACTAAGTACATCATTTATGAACAGAGTTGGATATTTTTTTTTTATTTGAAAGGATATACTTTCAGGTACATATATTACAAAAAGTATATATTATGTAATATATTAGCTATCAAGTACCTATAGTACAAGCTTTGCTTAGTTTGTTAGATAGTGATGTCTGAAAAAATCCACCAATACATAATAATTTATAAAATAGTTTTATCTCTTATTCTTAGGACTTACATAACATTCTACATTATCAGCTTCAAGATTCCCTAGAGGTAACAACTTAACATCTAAGCATTGAGTCATAGGCTTGATCGGGTATTGAACCCAGGGCCACTTATTCAAAAAGCAGAAGTTCTACCACTGGTTTGATTCAGTGGTAGAACTTCTTGCAATTCAAAAAGCAGGTTGCAATTCATTTTATTGCGGTCGCCTGTCTGACGATTGCACGCGAATCGATGCGCGACGGGTAGTCTGCGGATGCAAAGGGCTGAAGACTGGTTAAGACAAAGGTTGATTTGGAGTTGAAATAAATTAATTGTCTTCAAAGTTAACAACGAAACTAAAAAAAAAATGTTACCCAAAGTCCAACATTACATTTTATCTTCTAATACCTTCTAACCTCCTAATACCCTTTCTTTCCCATTGAACCCTCTAACCACGATCAAATGTGGCGTCAAACGGCACGAAAGGCCATAAGCCTTTCGTGCTCTGCCTAAGGGAAAATAGGCGTGATCAAATAAGTTGACTTATTTATGTATGAGTATCTATGCTTAAGTAGATACTTTATATATATATATTATTTTTTATTTAATTTATTATCTCCCAGGTCCAGGTCCCAGGACCAGGGTCCGTGACCTTTGTCATAATTACAAACTATTCAAATTCAAATTCAAAATTCATTTATTTCGGGCCAATTGCACCCATAGAATTTTCACAAAACACATTACAAAATACTATTGTTTACAAATAGTAAACAATAGTATCGTTACGGGAAAATTATTTTGTTTTAAATTAAGTACTTTATATTCATCATCTTTGTAGTTTCAACCCTTCTCAAAGTTTTTAGCCCGCTCCTTCAGTGCTACAGTGGCCTATAAATTAACAAACTGCTGTCTTTTGGCAGTTGGCATGAGTTCAAGTGATTTATCATTTGAAGCTATTACATTACTCTCTTTCTAACCTAGTTGAATAATGTAGGGAGGAAACTACTATTTCGACAATTTGATGTATAAAGCTTTCTCTTTATGTATTTTAAGGCATTATAAGAGTAATAATACATATATGCACATAATTTTATTTCTGATTCCAAATGACAGGCCTCATGGTCACTGCCTCAGCTGAGCTGTAGGTCGTGGGATCAATCCCCACCCAGGGCAAACATTTGTGTGATAAGCATGAATGTTTGTTCTGTGTTTGGGTGTTTCTATGTATCATAAGTATGAGTTTAAAAAAAATAAAATAATATGCATTCTATCAATCATCTAGGTTTCATAGTACAAGCTTTGCTTAGTTTGGGTTTGATGGTGTTGTGTGAAATGTCCACTTATATATTTATTTGTATTTAATGCATTTTAGTATGTTTTTGCAGATATGGATGACCTCCATTCTACTGAAAATTTCTATATGCTTTTTAGACATTCTTTTAGAAAATATAAAGAAGGTTTTTAAACTGAGTATACCGGGAGTTTTTTTTTAAATTTTAAAGTTTATTTATGATATAAAATAGCATTAGATACTTTACTACTTTATTAACTTTCACAATAGGATGAAAATGATTTCAAATACTAAAAATAAGAACTTAAGTCTATGTCTAGTCTTGTCTGTGTCATGTCTTATGTCCATGTCTAAGAATACAGGTACCTATTGTTTGTCTATGCATTTTACATTATCTCTTCTTCGAGAGTTCGGAATCATAACCATAATCCAAATCGTTAGAAATTCAAGAAACGTAACACGAATATGACTACTAAACTCGTCCAAATGATGGTATTTTATTGTTACATTCAGAAGTTACAGTGCTTATTGCGGATTCCGAGTTTGTCTAGACCGCAAATTCGTCTGCGAGACGAAAGGAACTGTCTTGGCGAAGACAAAAGAAATTCCCGTTGTCTACCCGTGAGCCGTAAAATGAGGTACCTTACAAAAACATAAAAGATAAATCACATACATTTCTAACGTGGGTTATTTTACCCGAAGGTTAAAAAAATAAGATATACTTTTATGTATTTTTTTCATGTACGGACGTTACTTTGTACAAGGTTAAACTAGCTCGGTACATTGGTTCAGAAACTACTGTTTATGTCTTTATGTTATGTAATTTTTTTTGCTGAATCTAGCAATTTTCTTTAAAAAAAACCTTGATCGTAAGATTCGGAAGTGTCAATTGATACTCTAACTCGAAACTAGGTTTGTAGTAATCTTTATATATATAAAAACCGGACAAGTGCGAGTCAGACTCGCCCACCGAGGGTTCCGTCCGTACAAGCTACAAAAAAGGGGGGGGGGGGGGGGGAAAGGAAAAAGGAAAGGGGATAAAAGGGGGAAATCATATATTTTTTTAATATTTACCTTCATAAACCGAAAAATATACTTCGTAAAAATGTTTAAAAACCTGTTCTAGCTTATGCTAGTGAAGCTCTTTCATATGATACCCCACATGATACGGTTAGTTCACTTTAAAATTTGGACCTTCATTCCTTGCATAAAGACACTATTTTTTTGTGATTAAATTCAAAATGTCCAGTTTTCGGATTTTTTCCTATACATATGTGTACTCTAACACAATGCTTCTTGCCAAATTTCATTGTTCTAGGTCAACGGGAAGTACCCCATAGGTTTTGATTCCCTTGCGAGTGTCGAAATATGCGTTTTTTACGATATATTCGGCTGTATTTTTTTTATGAAAACTGAGAAATTTGATTTTTCTTTCTGCAGCAAGATATTATGGATTTGCGTATATGGTTTTAATTTCAACGCGATACCTTCACGCGTTCCCGAGATTAAAGGTCTTGACACCCGGACAAACGGACAGACAGACAGACAGACGGACAACAAAGTGATCTTATAAGGGTTCCGTTTTTTTTCTTCTGAGGTACGGTACCCTAAAAATCAATTGCTGTTCGTTTGTCTCGCTAAAACTCGAGAACGGCTGGGCCGATTTAGCTGATTTTGGTTTTGAAATGTTTGTCGTAGTCCAGGGAAGGTTTAAACGTTGAGAAAACATCGGGTCCACTCATTGATAGGTGATACGAAGTACGCCGGGTCATCTAGTTTATGATATTAGAGAGATCACATGCGCATTTATAAGTACTTGTATGGTCTCAAAATTAAAGGCAGCTTAGTTATTACCGTAGCGAAATAAATTGTGTTTTAAATCGCTAGATTTCATTACTATATATAGTCTAGGACATACGGAGAGTGAAGATGTGTCAATTGATAACCCATTTGTTAAAACTTGGCCTTTGGTATAAAATATTCGAGAGATCATATGAACCTTTTAACATTTAGAAGTAGCTGTTTTCTTGAAAAGGCAATCTCTAAAAATTATGGCGAATATATTTTGATCACAAATTGTGCCAGGGTCGTCCATCAAAAAGGAGAGAACGATAGATTTTGCATTCAAAAAGGTCTGCTTGAAATTTATCTTAGCTCCATCGACCCGGCAAATTGTCGTCTTAACTTGAGGGTACCATTTATTTGCGTTTAGTCTACACTAGGCCTGTCTTATGTTATGTAAAAGAGTTTTCATTCAGAGTTGGGGTTTTGATAATGATCGGAACCCAGCCGCACAAAATAGAATCAAACGGGTCCGTGCAACTTTGGCTTGTTTGCATATTTGAATGTTTAGCTGTAGGAACCGGTGCCAAACGAAAAGATGGTGTGTCAATTTTTTGAAGTGCTTCCTTAGACGCGTTTTGCACTTTATTTTGTGCGTAATTGGACTAAGCTGTCACGATCGGCCATGTAAAGACAGTTTTTTTATTTTTTTATAGTACCTGTCCGGGTGCTTAGACCCGGCCCGCGAGCTACTTTCCCTAACGTAGTCAAGGTCGGGGGTGTAAAGATCGTTTGGATAAAGTCGGTTCGAGTCAAAAAGAAAACGAGAAAGATATATAGTCAACTCGTCACTGCCAAGTTTTCACTTCTGTCGTGTTGTCTTTAACACATACAATTTATTTTTCTTGGAACAACGTCCTCTTTAATCACTGTCTGGAAATACATGATACCAGAGATTGAACATGTACTTGTAGGTAAATACCTTAGATAGCTTTACCTTACCCTTAGATATTTTCACATCAGGATCATTCTTTCATTAGATGTCATAATATGATTTAGGTACATACCTACCTATGTCAAAGTTATTTTATGCAATGGTTAGTGAAAAGATGAACGAAGGAATATTATCATCTCCCATGAGCTGATTGATAAGGATAGATAGTTAAACTTTTTTATATTTCTTATCTACACCATGCTCAATTGCTCATACACGCAAGAAATATTTATATTCTAAGTACATAGGCGTGTGCACTAGGACTTTTAGACTATTTTATAATTTTCAATAAGTATAGGTACATCCATCCATCCATTAAGAAATAGCGAAGTTACTGAAGTTTTTTTCCTCTCGTTTAGAACGCAACCGTTTCACGGTTACGGGCAGTGACGTCGGAACGTGACAGCATATTCACTCACTCTTCTTAAGTAGGTTTGCGAGTGAGCACAGTATACTCGTACACTAATAGTATGTCCACGAGAGTGAGCGAGAAGATGATACGTCACTGCGTATGATTGCTGTATTTTTTCACCTCATTCTTGCACCGTAATTCCGTATTCGTAATTTTTTATTAAATTTTAATATTTGTTTCACAGAAATGATTAGATTATCAATTACTGCATATATGTATAACAAATTAAAAAAATTGCACAAACTCCATTATAAAACAAAATAAATCAACTTACAAAACAACACTATTGTAACAACTGGCAGCCTTGTTTCTAAAAGGGTTCTATAAATAACCTAAATTTACCCGAATTTCAGCCCGCTGCAGGAGACTGCGCAAAACAAAAAACTGGTATTTTGTTAGTATCGGAGATACTCGTATAAATAATTTACTAGGGTAAGGTATTAATCCAAAGTATATACTTTGGATTAATGCCTTACCCTAGTAAATTATTTCTAATATACAATACATATTTAATAATAAGAGTTATCTAGGTCTTACATGATAGCTTTCTATTTTCCGTAAAAAAACCTATAATACCTTTACTGTAACAAATGAATATAGGCAACATGAAGAGAGGAAAGCCATTCATGACATTATTGAATAGATATCACATAAATGGATGTTCGGCATGAATGGAGCCGCCTTTATCGACGGGCTCCACTGCACTGCATTGAAAATTATACTGGCAGAAACTGTAATAGTATAAATATCTTGACGAGGAAAACTGACGTGAAATTACAATCCTGACTGATATTATAAAAGCTAAAGTTACTCTGTCGCTCTGGGTGTTACCTTGTTATGAAATTTGGTACAAAAATATGAAAAACGGTCGCGTAAATAAATATTTTGTGCAAACGTAATTTTACTTAATTTTTCTTTATTCAAATTCGACATTTATCACACATATTTACTCGTAATAGGGCGTTTAATTTGTAGCATTTTTCACACTTAAAAAAGTTATTTAGAAATTAGTGGAATACATTCGAAACTTCTTCAGTATTTGTCAACTTAATTTTTTTTTTGTATATACATATGTATTATTTTATTTATCTTGATCATAATTTAAATTTCATCTTAAATAATTATCAATGTATTCGACAACTAATATTTTTTGGGAAAAAATCAGGAATCTTTAAACCAGTTCTATAAGTTACCTGCGGAGTCATAGTTGTGAAACCCACAATGATAGTAAATGAAACCGAAATTAACAAACGTCATCTTTCATTTCATGCACAACTGACAGTGACAGATACATTAAAAATTTTATTTTATTTTGTGTTTACGACATTTAAAACGTTTCAACTCGGTCCATCTAAATGGAAATGTTAGTGAGATAGCTTTCTGACGTTTTGAAGCACTTTTATTATGTTTTGTTTACTCTTTTTGGGATTTATTGCGACAATTATTTCATGAATTATTGTTTCAGTCTGTGGTTCAGTTTGTAAACAATCGAATTTGTGTAAGCAACTTATTCTTGTTGATAGTTTACAGCGGGCAATGCTTATAATCTTATAAATATTAAAGGTTCTTTGTAACATCTGACATGTATGTATTATGTAACATTAATGTTAAAATGTATGTTATCTACTCTTAGACCACAGTTTTGAGTTCATTTTTTATTCGTAGAAGGTTGTTTGTTGGTGGTTAGGGACTCTTTTTGTGTTTATCTGTACCTTTATAACTAATTAAATATAGAAAACTCAAAAACCCCGGCAAAAAAGGGCTGAATGATTTTAATGAAACGTACTTAAGAACACACTCGACGAAATCATCTTTCAAACAAAAAAACTAGAAAAAAATCGGTCCATCCGTTTGAGAGCTACGATGCCACAGACAGACACACAAATACACAGATGTACACTTCAAACTTATACACTCTTTTTGGCTCGGGGGTTAAAAAGTAGGGGTATCTAAATTCGTGGTAACTTAGTTGTTTAGCAAATATATTTTTTGTAGTTTTATTATATGTGCGAATGTTTTATACAAATAAAAAATATTTATTTATCACTTTGTCCAATTAGTACCTACTTAAACATATACTTAACAAAGTAATCATTGAGGTTACTTTTATCGCAGTTTTTTTTTCATGTTAGATTGGTCTACGATTGAACACCAACTCGCCTGATTTTAACTCTGTCATCATCATCATCAGTTGATGTTGACAGAGTTTGAAAGTATTTGAGTTTAAGAAACTTCTTAAACTCAAATACTTGATCCGAAAATATAATTTTTAGCACAAAACAAGTACTTAACATAGCATTGGTAGTGATCTATTTATTTCGTTTGGAGTTCAACAAAATAAAATTGTTTCATGTAAATAAATCTGTTTCAACAGCTTATTCATTTTTCTTTCATCATAACAAATTTCACTGATTCAATACGTGTACAAGTACGAATACATAGCGAATCTCTGACATCGAAAAGCACTCTGAATGATGTCTCTCTCCCGAGATCATTTCAAACCTAATAATACCTAATGGAATTGTCGTTATTTTTTATCACGAACCACCGCAAGGTAATCACGGCTTAGAAGGGTCGAAATACATCGAGCTCAGACTAGACTTATAACTAAAAGTCTAAAGTAAAGTAAAGTTTGGAATAAAAAAATTGAACTAAGGGTCCACGGCGGGTCGCCCTCTTCCCTAACATATGATTGAAGAGGGCGATGTTTGGCACATGCGTCATACTCGTGATCGGGTGCTGCTTGCGGGTCGCTGGTTTGCTCGTGGTTATGTACGCAACATAGTAATAAGTACTTAAATTAAAACAAAATAATTTCCCGTAACGATAAGTAGTAAACAATAGTTTGTAATTATGACAAAGGTCACGGACCCTGGTGTCTATGGACCTAAAAATTAAATAATAAAAAAAAAAACTAAGGGTCCACAGTAGACTGTTTTTCTGTTATTTTTACTGGGACTCGGGACTGACCCGATACGTCTGAAATATACGATATAAATAACCGCTATAGCGGTGATATGTCTCGGCGTACCGGGGCAAATAGCAACCCTATCCTAGAGACATGTTTTGAAGGGCGTTTCATATGAAGTATAGGTACCTATCCATTAGAAAAGAATGTATGAATGTCTTTTTTTTTAAACTTGATATTTAATTAAGTAACATAAATTATACTTTGTAAGACTAAAAAATAAATAAATAATTGTAAAACTGAGTAATTGGAGATTATTTAAAATATCCATAGGTATCAAAAGCCTATGGATAGTTCAAATAATCTCCAGTTTCAGGCAAAATGCCTAAAATGCCGGCCGTGTTACAGTCTGAATGTCTAGTTACTGAAACGTAAGTGCGTATTAATACTAATAAATAATCTCATCTCTTCCATTCTGGACTGGGAGAAAAGGAAAATACATAGAATGTGTCACCTGCTTCTCTTCCCGGGCATACTGTAAAAGTCAGTTAAGGGACTCGAGGAAAATTGACATTTATGTAGGCGATAGGCTGACCCCCTGTCACTGCATACTAACATTAGATTACCTATATTACTTACCTTCTAATAAGTAAGTAAGTAAGCAATATTACCCTTTAATACCCTTTCCCTCCTAACTAACCCACTAACCACTGTCAAATGTGGCGTCAAAAGGCCTTATGATTTTTGATGCTCTGCCTAGTCTGCCTAATCCGCGAGGGAAAATAGGAGTGATTTTATCATCATCATCATCATCATCATCTCAGCCATAAAAAGTCCACTGCTGGACATAGGCCTCCCCTATGGATTTCCAAAAAGACCGATTGGAAGTGGCTTGCATCCAGCGTCTTCCTTAGTGAGAGTGATTTTATGTATCTATGTAAATAATCTAATATCTGAGTGACGAGCTCAATGCATTGACACACACAGTTTTGAACTGTTCTGTTTTTTTGTGGAGAGAAGTGGTCAATCTTTTGACATCCTTGTTCGCCTCATGATACACTATCTCTTTACAAAATTTGACTGTGATTAGTTCATCCGTTTAGCTATGATAAGGCAATAGTCAGAAGGCCAAAGTACGTTACAGAATTCAGTAAGTATTTTGATATTATTATTTCTTGTACTACATTAGTTTCACTTTCTTTCTATATCAGTAGCAAAATGTTCATAATTTTTCATATTTTTGTTGTATTTAGTGTGTATAATGTATATAATTATATAATATTTTCTTCCAAAAATGTACACTCAGCATCGTAAGCAGCAAGTAACGTAAACAATAGTTTCAATACCAGAGTCCACAGTCGCGTATTTGCTTTTCTTTTAAAATGTATACTTGTATTAAGAAAAATGTGTGTGCTTGTTTGATTTTATTGACTCTGTTTACTTATTTCTTATGTTATTTTCCTTCTTGCTTGTCTGTAAACCTATTTGTTATATCTTATTGTTGCTGTAGTGTGTGCTGTGACAAAATAAATGTTTCTTTCTTTCTTACACACGACAGAAGTGAAAACTTCATCAAGGCGACGTTAATAATACGGAATAACAGTAGGTATATCAGTGACGCATTGACTATATCTCTCTCGTACGCATAGTCGATTCGAGACGACTTTACCCGAAGAAGCGTTACATAACAGAGCGTGACGGCTCGGTCTCATTCAATATGCACAAAATAAAGTACTCAGCGCGCCCGAAGTTTTCATTTGAAAAATTGCCTCGTGTTGACTTTCTGGCTCGGTGCCCCCTAGCCCGGTGGTAATAAAAAGCTAGCCACTCGTTGTTAGGATGTAAGGCAGCGATTACCCAACGATAATAAGGCGGTTCGAGACGGTTGTCCGACTCGAAAAAAACTTGTACCTGCCGCTCCTAATGAAGGTCGCGGGGGAACAAATTATTACCTACGTTTAGGGTTGTCGAACAGAAACAATGAAGCTCCTACGGCAGGGCTGATTTATGGGGATTCTGAAGATTTAAACGACAGGTTTGGTTGTAAACTCGTTCCCTTTAGTATTAGAAAATAGAGTCGCTTATTTGTGTTGCCTTTTTCCTTGGCTTTCGTTATAATACAATTAGAAATATATCGCAGTAACAATGAAAATTGCGAGTAAAACCGCCAAAGCTGGTCGTAGTCCAGAAAAAATAAAAATTGTGACAACATAAAATAAAACTAAGAACGTTGTAATTAAAATGAAAGTACTAGTTGTTTTGAAATATATTTGTTATAATTTCATAATAATCCTAATGTTATCAAAGCGAAGTTTGTTACCTTTTCACGATCAAATTGCTGAACTGATCGTTATGAAATTTAGTATAGAGATTGCTTTGTACCTCTTTGTACCTGGAGACAGACAGATGCTACTTATCACCATCATCACCATTTTTCATAACTACGCGGGTGAAACCGCTGGCGCAGCTAATTTATAAATAGGGGATTATTGTGAATCTATGTTTTTTAGGTATTTTCCTGTCATAATTCTAAAGAATATCCCAAGTTGCATAATGTGATATGTTCCATAGAAACTGATTTGTTTTAACTAGACTATCGAGGAACTTCAATACACTAAGTTCGTTTAATTATGAATCATATTTTTTTTCTGGTCTCGTAATTTTATTTCGTAGTTGAAACATGTCAGTGAAATGACAACATTTACACAAATTATTAGCTCAAAAAACATTTTATCTACCGCTGCAGAGTTTTATTGAGGATAAACATTGCTTTACAAAAGTCAGAAAAGTATCTCATGCATCATTCCGTGCGGCGCTGCCTTGGTTTGAATTCAAATATTCAGCAAAAATGTTTTTGTATCCTGGAAACTTCGCTTCGGCAACCCTGAAGCAGGATGTGGTGATATATAGGTATATCTAGTTTAACGTAGCGATACGAAGAAGTACTGTTTTGTTTCATTCGCGAACGAATCGTACCTCTCTTTCACTCGTGTTTTTTTTTTAATATGAAATCTCAGAATGTACTGCAATATGTGGTATGCATAATATTACGACCATCATTGAGTGGTTTTCGTTTTGTTATGTAGGTGTATTATTTTGTTTGTGTTTTCATTTTGTTTCCTATTGCCTACTTATTTTATATTTACTTTATTTTTAACACCAATAAGTGCATTGTAGCTCGCAAACAAATTTAGAATTATTTTTTTTCGTTTGAAAGGTTTGCGTACCTACATAATATTATTAGTCGCATTCTAAAATTTTGCCAACGATCGAGAAATCTTTATGTAGTAGATTTTTAGGGTTCCGTACCCAAAAGGTAAAACGGGACCCTGTTACTAAGACTCCGCTGTCTGTCTGTCTGTCCGTCTGTCACCAGGCTGTATCTCATGAACCGTGATTGTAAGACAGTTGAAATTTTAACAGATGGTGTATTTCTGTTGCCGCTATAACAACAAATACTAAAAAACAGAATATAATAAATATTTAAGGGGGCCCCTATACAACAGACATGATTTTTTTGCCGTTTTTATAGATAATGGTGCGGAATACTTCGTGCGCGAGTCCGACTCGCTCTTGGTCGGTTTTTATTAGTTGAGACACTTCACAAGAAAAACTCCCAAATTTTATATCTCAAGGACCGGCTTTAGCTTGTACGTTGTCTCAGTCAGTCAAGACGTCGATGTTCATTTATTTCGTGCTTTAATAAATTATAAACTAATTAAGGTAACTTTGAAATTCTCAAGTTTCGTAATCTCTAATACTCGTTCAAGTCATGTACAAAGGCTCCCTGAAGCCTTGTTTCTTCCGCTACAAGACTAACAACATGAAAACCATGTTCTTGTTAAGCTTATTAATACGATACCTTGTTAATCTTTGTTAATATAACATACGTATCTAAAGGTTGTTAATATAAAGTTGAAGTAAAATGAAGATGTTTCTGTAAATTAAAACCTTATACGTGGGAATCAATCTTAGTAATGAGTGTTTTCTAAGATTTTAAATAAAAACCACAGGTCACATCTGCTTTGAGCAGAAAAATCCGACTATAGTTTCAATTGCGTTCGGCGGTCTTTTTCAGAGGAGCAGATTGCGATTGTTACACATTGAAATTAAACAATTTTTAAAGGATTTATCGCGTACATTTTACACAATTTTGTGATCTGACCTAAACAATGAGATTGAGGTACTGTTAAAAGTAATCGTCACGAAAACGTTTGAAGAAGTCGGTATAGTCGATAGATATTATGTACTAGATAGGTACTTATTTTTAGACACCAGAAATTCTATTGCTGGTCCCATGACTGTGTATAGGTATGTTGTAGGATTTTGACTAAAATCTATCACAACAAATGATAAAAACAGTCCTAATGCCAATGATTTATTGAAATATTTTAATCCTGATAGGTGATAGTGATTCAAATATACTTAAATTTTATAAATGCTATATTTGTGCTTTTAATTAGAGAAATTAGATAAGCTATATTCATCATCATCTCAGCACAAGAACTCCACTGCTGGACATAGGCCTACCATGGATTGATTGAAGATCGGTTGGAAGCAGCTTGTATAAAGCGCGTTTCTGCCACTTAGCTGTAGTGAAACGCATGTCATCAAAACAATCAAAACAAATCATACCTCGAAATACCCCTGTTAACTGTGCGGTAGGTCGTACGCCATAATAAGAACATTTCAACCGTTTGCTTCAAACTTTTTGTTCATATTTTTTGTTCCCTTCGTTGCCTCCTTTTATTCCGTTCGCTCTTAAGCCTTTGTTTTGTACGATTTGTATATCAATCGACGTTAATTTAGCGCTGGTTTAAGATTTTTGTTGTTTACAATCAATATGTGCACGCTGTCATATCGCGACTTATTTTTAATTTTGTTTATATGGAGATGGAGTTTTTCTGTTTTCTTTGTATAGTTTTTTTTTTCTTTTTGTATTCTGAGAGGATTATTAGGTTGCAAGTTTTTTGTATTTGCCCATGGCAAGTATTGTGGAAATAAAAAATAAACTAAATAAATATTGGTCGATATTTCACATAATACCATCTATCCGAAACTAAGGAAAGCTTGTACTTATGTTGGTAGCTTGTACATAGATTACATTACCCAGAAACATAACAAACATGCATGCTCATCACACAAGCACCTATGGTATTTTGCCGATAATATGAAAATGCATGTTCCACCATTGTTATACACACTTTTATACGTACTGAAACACTTTCACAATAATACCAATTTTAAACAAACATATTTTTGAACAGATCAAAGTCAAAACGGCGACATGTCTTTTTAGCGTTGGAAAAAAATTAGTTAATTATATGTATTCGGTATTCATAAAATGAATTTAAAATTATCCTAATATTTATTATAAAATAAAATAAAAATAATTACTAAGAAGTTATTAAGTCAGAAACAAACAAAACTAATCGCAGCCAAGTCTCAGTAAAGTAGCGTCTTACAAGTTATGTGGCTACTTTACTACGAATTTTGATAGAGTTTTGCCGACAACATAAAATTAAACCTTCCACCGCATTATTGTCAACCACTTATTAAACAAAAATCCCACATTTTTACTGACAAAATATGAAAACTAAAATAAAGCGAAGAGTTTGCTTTTTTCATACGCCAAACGTACTAAAATCGTAAGAACTTAACGTATGTAAAGCTAGAAGTTCTGAGCTTTTTTACAAATCATTCTCATTTAGAATATAATCCCAACAAAGGAATATTACCTTCCCGCAGAGAGAAGGCATCTCATTCCTAACCTTATTTACTCTTTATTTTGAAAAAATCTTGTTTCTCGGAAATTCAGGAGGGACCCGTAGCTAGGTTCTCGAATTTTCTATTTAAATTTCTAGCAAGCCTGTAGTTTTTCTAATGTAAATTACTTCTATACAGTTTCTGATTTCGAACTTGGTAATGTTTCTTCGCAAATTGGATAGACGACATAGCTAAGTATACTTAGTCTGGCCATAAATACTGTTACAGTTAAAAATAAGAAAGATATTACATTTGAATTTGGAATCTATCATTTTTATACGATTGTTCATTGAGTTTTCTAATTTTGGGCCAATACATTGTACAATATTTTGCGATATTAAAATGGAGTGGGGTGATAAAGAGAACCGAATCGCTGTGATTGCATTACACAAAGTTGGTATGGAGCCAAATGCAATTTTTAAAACTCTCCATACGCTTGGTATTAGTCAAATGTTTGTGTACCGGGCTATTAATAGGTACAATGAGACCTCCTCTGTTTGTGACAGAAAAAGATCTGGCCGTCCACGTAGTGTTCGTACGAAAAAGGTGGTCAAAGCAGTAAGGGAAAGAATTCGGAGAAATCCTGTCCGAAAGCAAAAGATTTTATCTCGGGAGATGAAGATAGCACCCAGAACCATGTCGCGTATTTTAAAAGATGACTTAGGACTTGCAGCCTATAAGAGACGCACTGGTCATTTTTTAACTGATAATTTAAAAAAGAATAGGGTGGTAAAATCGAAACAACTACTGACGCGGTACGCAAAGGGAGGTCACAGAAAAATTTTGTTTACGGATGAGAAAATCTTTACAATTGAGCAACATTTTAACAAACAAAATGACCGTATTTATGCTCAAAGCTCTAAGGAAGCTTCCCAATTAGTCGACAGAGTGCAACGTGGGCATTATCCGACTTCAGTGATGGTTTGGTGGGGTGTTAGCTATGAAGGAGTGACTGAGCCATATTTTTGTGAAAAAGGTATCAAAACATCGGCACAAGTGTATCAAAATACCATTCTTGAGAAGGTAGTTAAGCCCCTTAACAACACCATGTTCAATAACCAAGTATGGTCCTTCCAACAAGACTCGGCGCCAGGTCATAAAGCTCGGTCCACGCAGTCTTGGTTGGAAGTGAACGTTTTGGACTTCATCAGAGCTGAAGACTGGCCGTCGTCTAGTCTTGATCTTAATCCGCTGGATTATGATTTATGGTCAGTTTTAGAGAGTATGGCTTGCTCTAAACGCCATGATAATTTGGAGTCCCTAAAACAATCCATACGATTGGCAGTGAAGAATTTTCCCATGGAAAGAGTGCGTGCTTCTATTGATAACTGGCCTCAACGTTTAAAGGACTGTATTGCAGCCAATGGAGACCACTTCGAATAAGCTTTTATATTTAAAATTGTTTTATATTTATGTATTAAACTAACACACTGTAAAAGTAATACATATTATTTGCAATAAAACAATATTTTTTTTCTTCGTGGTTATATTTATGGCAAGACTAGGTATATATAAAGTATAAGTATGTATATGGATAAATCTTTTAGTAAGTTCGTAAAAGATCCTATAGTTTTCTAAGAAGTCTGTACCTACCTATTGACTATAGACGATTTCCAAAATTTTTAGTTCGCACTACGTCAGTAATTTAGTCAAATAGCAAGTCATTGCGAATGCAGCGTAGGACGACCAGCCATAGTTCCCATAGGTCAGACTCCTCCAAATGGCAGAAAGACGCTGGCTACGGGCTGTTTTTACACAAAATAACTGGAAAAAATATGTCATCCAGTAAAAAGAATTTTGTATTTTGTCGGTTGTTACCATTTTTTTGACTTCCAAAAAAGAGGAGGTTCTCAATTCGTCGGAATCTTTTTTATTTTTCATGTATTTTCCCCGATTACTTGAAGGCGCCTGGACCGATTTGAAAACTTCTTTTTTTATTCAAAAGGATATATTTCCTAGGTGGTCTCATAGAAATTTTATCAAGACCGGTTCGGTTTTTAAGTGTAGGAAAAGCCTCTGTGTTAACGAAGGGTTATCACTACATTTAGTCAAGTAGCAAGTGAATTAGTTTCTACATCATTCTAGTCTTTGGTTGAGTTGCTTAGTATATAGTTTAGTAGGGACAAAATGTTGCGTTATCCAATGAAGTTACTAAGTGTGAATCGAGTTTTAAACCCAAGCTTACTATCTAATTACTTTAGTAACTAGTGGCGTCTAATTTATTATTTAACCAAGGATTCAAAGAATCGCGCTTATACTAAAGTGGTTACCTAGCCGAAGAGTAGGTACGTCTGTTTGTTGTATTTTTCTTAAAAAATGTTTTAGACCGATTTTCGATTTGCCGTGCCCCACAACCTCCCGCACCCACTCCTTGTAGTCCAGGAAAGTTAGCTCAAAAATTTAAAGTCTGTCAAAGTTTGGAGTCAGTTTAACAACTGAATTCAATGTTTCTTGCTGACCAAAAATAAAATCTACTCTTCTTCCTCTCCCCCGCGAGCGTCACACCCCCGGACTTGACGTTTTTTTTTAATGTAACAAAAACTGTATATGATATAATAAAACCGTGTAAGTACAAAATATTCATAGATAAATTTGAGACAAACCGTACAGAAAAAGCGATATTTCTTATAGTTATTGCGCAATCGTCCACCGCACATTTTTTGTACTTATAAATCCCTCAATAGCGAAAAATTTTCATGTCTGTGATTGAGACATGGTACAATATAGTCTAAAGTCTAAACTAAACGACACAATGTGTGTTTTATATACAACCTATAAAAATAATAAAGTATATATTAAAGTTTTTGTCACAATAAATACCTTTGGTGGTTAATATATGTCAGATTTCTTAGTTTTTTTCTTCTGGAATTTCGACTACATTTTGCAATTAAATTCATTTTAATACCATTAATACCTTTTTAAAATTTATGAAATGGCGGGCAAAGCCACGGGGCGCAGCGATGTCACAAATGCTTAGTTATTAGTACGGTCTTGAGACAGAAAATTACATACCTGGTTTAATTATAAAGAGCTCCGCTGAATAATAATGAAGCATTATATCGTACGCTTCGTATAATTACTTGTAAGGAGAAGAATTAATTAAAAGTTATTATACATTTATTAATAAGCTTCTTAATAAAGAGCCCTGGAGATTGAACTGTTGGAAATGGAAAATATCTTGACTGAAATAATACTCTCTACTGCCTAATCCATACTAGTACCTAATAGTAGTAGTGTGCGAGTTGATGCGATATTTATACATTTACATATATCCATACAGAGACTACCGGCTTGACATATTTTGGAATGGGCACAAGGCGTCGTTAGATTCTGGCTTAAGACTGAAATGTAAGACATAACTCATGTTTATATTTATAATTTTATAATATAATTGACCGAGCAAGCGAACCAATCGAGTGTTTATAAGATTATGTATCAAATTGACAAGTGAATAAATTATTCGCGTAGTATAGGGTGGTAGAGTGGCGCATACTTGTTGAACCTGTTTGTGTGTTCGCAAGGTCTACTGCACTCTATCACTAGATATAATCGTTAACATATTCGTTCCCGATTTCGTAATAAATGTCGCGGCACATCAAAGGGCGGTTATTTAGGTCAAAAGCAAAGCAATGGTAGTTACAAATAGTCATAAAGGCAGACCATAAATCCTAGTCAACGTGCCATAACCATAACATGGGGAAAAGGCGATTTTTTTATTGTAACACCTAAAATATTGACTTATACATAATGTACATATATATTGTATTTATATAGTTATAAATTCTTTAGATATACAAGACAATGTAAACAATAAATAATTTATCTTTAATAAATTCTTTATTGTTCACAATGTCCTGGGTTGACGTCAAATCGCGTCGTCTAAGCTGAAGCCTGGGCCCTTCTTTTTAACCGACTGCGCAAGAAATAGGGTAATGTTTTTAGATGTATGTATAATGTATATGAGTATATTTCCTAGTATAACAAAAACGGCATGATCGAATTTGATATGCGAGATGGCGTAGTTACTTCCAGAATGACAGCAACTTTTTTTTTGTAATGATAATAATACAAATTTTGATTCTGACTGAATATATCATAAAGTTACCTAGTAGTAGGTATTAAGCATCGTAAAGCATGTCCAAACCTTACCGCGCGTTGAAAGCGTTAACTCCGTGTTATAACTCGACATTGGGTAGCATGAAACGTTTGTGCAGGCCTTAACTTAAAGTTGGAATTATTCACGAGACGGGCACGTCGTCGACTGTGAAATGTGGCAGATTTAGTAGATCTCCACTGTTTGCTGTTTAAACTATTACTGTAGTGCAGTTTTGCTTTATTTCTGTTGAATTTTTAATCTTTATCTTAATAAGAAGAGGTAAAGTAACTCTGGATTTGTTTGTTTGCAGGTATGTTCGACGGCAGTGACCGCGGAGTAATAGTAAAATTTACTATAACGAATCTGGCTGATTGTATTTGTAATTTTGGTTGTAATTAATTTCTCTCTATATGGATATAATAGTAATCTGGTATAAATTGATTTGAATTTAAATAAAAAAATAGTTGCATAAAAAGTTGCTAATCGAACTCCCGCCCTCAATAATATTTGTGGACATTTCAAACAACACCATCTAGCCCAAACTAAGCAAAGCTTGTACTATGGAACTAGATGGCTGATAGAATACATATATACTTTTTTTGTAAATATACATATACATATGATACATAGAAACACCCAGACACAGAACAAACATCCATGCTCATCACACAAATGTTTGCCCTGGGTGGGGATCGAACCCACGACCTACAGCTCAGCAGGCAGACTAGTACCAACTGAGTCACAAGGCCAGTCAATGCCGCATTATAGTCTAGTAAAAATAAATCCGTTTGTATGGAGCACATCACAGTATTTGCAACTTAGGGGATTCTTTGAATTTATTATAGGAAAATAGCTAAAATCATAGATCAACAATAATCCCCGATTTATAGACTAGCTGCGTTCCACCGTTTCACTCGCGTAGTTATGAAAAACGGTGATGATTATGATGATGATAAGTATGTCCGTCTCCAGGTCCAAAGCTATTTCTATACTCATTTTCATAACGATCGGTTCAGCTGTTTGAGCGTGTAAAGGTAACAAAATTAGCTTTTATAATATCATTATGAAATTGTAAATGTATTTCAAAACACCAGTACATTCATTTAAATAACAATATACTATTTGTCTTTTATGTTGTCACAAATCTTATTTTGACTAGACTATTAGTTCTCTTTCAAAACTGATTCACACATACATATACCTAAATTGCAGCGTGCGTCTTGCCTTGTAGGTAGGTATGGATGGTGTAGTGTTCATAACGGAGGCACACGTGCAAATGACGGGTCCTTGGGTACCGGTAATTAATTAACGTAGTACTATAGTTCTAGGTATAGGTGTAATGGAAGCTCACCTCATACTCGTACTCCTCATACTTGTCAATAAGTTAACCGAACTTTATTTCAGTTCTAAGCATCTTTGTCACAGCAATTATATATTATATATTTGGTGTAGCAAAATCTTCCGCGGACAAGCAACATGTGCAATGGCCTTCCTCGGGAGGTTTTCCCGCCGAGCTTCAACAAAGAGCGTTTTAAGAGCTACGATGCCACATAATATGAATAAATTATTTAGTACATATACCGAATATTTTATGTATTATTCTGTTGCCAAACTTAATTCTAAATTACTTAGTGTGTTGTTACTTGTTACTTTCTGTTTATTTGCCTTTTAGTATATATTATTTGTATTAGTCTTCTTACTTGTGTTATAGTTAGTTTGTATTTCTTTTTAATTATATATTTTGTGCGTTAGCCGTGGGTGACGTCACCGTCGGTTCCAACGGAAGACCAGTGCCGGCTGTTCGCAGCCAGCAGTATGCTGAGCTGGAACCATTTGTGGCGGACACAGTTTTTCTTGTTTATTTATTTTTGTATATTCAATGTATTTTTGGTGTTGTGTCTTCCACAAATAAATTTATGTCTATGTCTATGTCTATGTATACATATAGACACACAGATAAACATATACACCGATACACACGTCAAACTCATAACACCCCTCTTTTACGTCGGGAGTTAAAAAAATCTTCTTTTCTGCACTGTCATGAAGCAAGACAGTATTGATCAACTCCAAGTAGTTCATCAACAGTACACCTTTCTTAATGGCAATCGTTAGTTCTAATTGAATCGCCTGTAACCCTCCTGTACTCTGCAATCAGAGTCGGTTTACGAACAGATATAATTACATTGCTTGCCCTGGCGTCTGACAAATCATGAGATTCACGAGTAACCTAACAACTTGAGCAATCCCGTAAGATCATTCGAGATCTCAATATATGCGGGGTCAACATTTTTTATCGATGCGGGATTGCAGTATAGCGCAATCCCGCATTAATAGAGAAACATAAATTTACAATGAATTGAATGAATGATTTTTAATCGAAGCATGTTTAAAAATTTTACTGTGAATGTTTATAAGTAAGAGAAAAAGAAGAGGGGAAAAGAAAACTTGGTATTTTTTTATGTTGAATATTTTGTGCTTCCTCAGACAGCGCGCAACGTTCTCAATGCAGCTTGGCACTGGCGGAAGGATGCGCTTGTAATAAAATTAAATCCCGCAATTCTTGTGGCATCCCACATTCCTAATTTAGCTGTGAGTGAGACTAGAAGTGCTGTATCTCGGTATACTGAGATTGGAAGCTTGAATGGTTATGAAGGAAATTGAGTTACATATATAATTTTCTTTATATATCAGTACATGACATTTCGAAAAAAAAGCTTAAATATGGAATAATATTAAAGTCTATATATAGCTTATATATATAGTCTTATTATAGCTCTTATTATACTTATCATACTCATATCTTGTCTTATTATACTCATATATATAGTCTTATTATAGCTTAAGGATAGTAATATTTTTTATATTTTTTTTTAGTATATTCCACATCACTGACTATAAACGAAGCTTCAAAAGTCTACGTAAAAGTTTCCGCGGCTTCTTAATCATATTTATCAAGCAAAACTCCATTGTATTATCATAAATACAACATTATTAATGCTAAATGATGTGCAAACTGCGCTGGTCAAATTAATATTCATAGCAATATACATACATCAATTAATCAAGTGATATGCCAGTCTCGGAAGAGCATTGTTAGGTAATACGAGACGAGCTAATGGCGGGTATATTCTGGGTTAAACTGGATTCTACATAATAATTATATGTTATAGCTATGATTTAAGGTCTTCGTCTACTTAGCGACAACATACTAGACCAGTGTCATATTGTCTTACGAATATTTTAATACATTAAAATATTTGTAAGACAATGTGACACCTATTAAATGGTGCGGCATTTTAGATTTCACTAGTGAAGAAGTATCTAAGTCAAATCAAATCAAATATATATTTATTACTTAAAAAATCTTTACAATAGTTCCTAATTACACTGTGGCCCCACACTAGACACAGGGTCCGTATTGTGGGAACCTAACGTCGAGCAGTCTTATTTTACGAGTTACTCAGTTGAGGGTTGTCTGTTACATGAACCAGTTACATCTAAGTATATATATATATATTAAAAAACCGGACAAGTGCGAGTTAGACTCGCCCACAAATGCAAAAACAATTTAGAAGATGGCGACGCGAAAATGAAAACATACCTACCTACCTAGATAACACATTTCTTTAGTATCTCTGTTTTTCTGTCAGTTCTTTAGATTTTAGCACATATTTTGCATTTATTATTGCTCTGCCCGCGTTGTCTGACCGGACAAAGTAGAGCAACGATCGGACCACTGGAACTTTTTCTCTACGTTCGATTTCGCTTGGATAAACTCGGTGATATGTTATACAATCTCTTTGTATGAAAAAACTATCATTTTTTAGATCTCGTAGTCCCACTGTTCGGACGACCTACAGTTACAACTATTACTGAATAACTAATAATTAAGTGCACCTACTACAACTACTAACTTCATCCCTTTTTTCAATACCCTTACCCATCAATAAATTTCATTTTTGACGAAAAATAAACAAAATAAATTTCAATTTCAAGACATTTAGCGTAGTTAAAATTGCAATATTGCATAATTTTAAAGATTTGATTTTTGCTATTTTATATTATACTAGCGTGCGCCCCGCGGTTTCACCCGCGTGGTGATCGATTATGTGGTTATTGGTTGTTCGTCCCAAAGGGTTTGTCAAATTTTTCGGGATAAAAAGTATGCAAGATCCATCTACATAGTATAAGTAGTAATCCTGCCAAATTTCGTTCAAATCCGCCCAGTTGTTTCGGCGTCCATCGGACACTCCGTACAAAACAGACAAAAATTTTAAAAATTGCTGTTTTGGCTTCTGTCCTCCAATAAAAAAAACAAATATATTTAATGTAACAGATTTTGATCCGTTACAGTCTTATTATATGTATAGATAAAGAGAGATAGATTATGATTATTTATTTGTATAATATCAAAGAAAGTATTAAATCTCAAATAGTAGTACTTAGTTGTATTTTTTTGTTTTTGGTTATGCGCTGAACGAGTCTAATATGCAATCATTTGTAAATAAATAAATAAATAAGTACTGTGAATAGGCCTAACAGAACAGTGCCCAGTATGCAAGATTATCCTTTATTCTATTCCCTGTTTGTTACTTTGAAGGCAGTTTACGGAAAGGCCCAATTAACCCGAGAATGTTACCCCGGGCCAATATTCTCAAATTCGCGTGGTTTCGCTTGGATTACCTTCGATAAGATTAAGCATGGTTATTATGTAACATTAGACACGGATTTACCAACTGAACGGAAAACTGAGAGTAATTGAGTTAATCTGATCCTCATAGTGTGTTAGAGATCATACACTTTGCGGTAGAGTTGGGGAAGTCTCGGAATATTCAGTCCCGGAACTTCATGAGTACTCGGGAAAAGTCCCGGCAAGTCCTGGGACTTAGACTCTTCCTCTAAATATATACATCTAATTGTGTCGTGTACCAAAAAAAAAGTACTGTTTAAATCTTAATAATCCATATTAATTGATTATAAAATCAAAATGTACCTACAATTTGAAACGACAATTAAAATAAGATTATTTCTTTGATTTGAATTATGAAACAGATCGTCAAAGATTTCGGGATTTTTATAATCTTTGAAAAAAAAAAACGTTTTCGGGAAAATAATATTCGATGTTTCTTAATTTTAAACCCTATATTTTATAAGTAGTTATTATTTCAAGCTAATTACCAACGTAAATTTTTTACTTCATAATATAACATAGCTTACATAGCCACTGAAGAAATACGTCCTACCTACCTGTTTAATTTCCAATAATTCTCTACAAGCAAATCCCACATCAAGATCCATACATGAGATATAATGAGATACATCATACAAGGGATAAGGGTTATTAAACGCTCGAGCACGCCGGTTATTCAGATAACATCAAGATTAACGATTACACTGCTATTAATCAAAGTAACTTTATGTGTGCCGTAAACGACACAGATAGACGTGTAATAGCTAAACTGCTATGATTAGTCTCTATTAGTAAAATGGCACTGAAGTAAATAGCTGACTTGGCAGATGTCAACAATGCAAACATTAAAGTCGGCATCATTGATTTTGTAGAGATTAAGGGACTGCGATGGATCATAAAAATGCCTTCAAAACGGTGACATTTCTGTTGAAAAGTAAACTCAGCGACCCAAACTGTGTTTTCGTCTTCTTTTTTGTATTCGACCCGCATTAAAGCAACTGCCAGTGTCAAGTATTAAGATTTTTTTCAAGTTTCTTAAATAAATCAAGTTGTAAATGTTCTAGTCACAATCTAAGTCACGTATACAGTCAATATATAAGTCAGTAAAGTGGTAACGACTTTACTAGAAGCTTCTATTGAGTTTTGCCCACAACGTAAAATCACACGTTTTACTGCTTTATTTCACTTGCCCACACTCACGCACTTTATCGAACATTTAATGAATAAAACACCACTATTTTATCGCATTAATATTCAAAATAACACAAGTTTAGGAAAATAAAACAAAGCAACAACATGTTTCGATGACGTTCCCGCCAAAACTCTCGAACTGTGTTTAGCTTGGCTTCCAATACTGACAGATTTTGAGAGTTTTCTTTATTATACCTAATAAATATTGTCACGAAGAAAAAAAATATTTTTTTATTGCAAATAATATTTATTTCTTTTACAGTGTGTTAGTTTAATACATAAATATAAAACAATTTAAAATATAAAAGCTTATTCGAAGTGGTCTCCATTGGCTGCAATACAGTCCTTTAAACGTTGAGGCCAGTTATCAATAGAAGCACGCACTCTTTCCATGGGAAAATTCTTCACTGCCAATCGTATGGATTGTTTTAGGGACTCCAAATTATCATGGCGTATAGAGCAAGCCATACTCTCTAAAACTGACCATAAATCATAATCCAGCGGAATAAGATCAGGACTAGACGACGGCCAGTCTTCAGCTCTGATGAAGTCCGAAACGTTCACTTCCAACCAAGACTGCGTGGACCGAGCTTTATGACCTGGCGCCGAGTCTTTTAGTCCATACTTGGTTATTGAACATGGTGTTGTTAAGGGGCTTAACTACCTTCTCAAGAATGGTATTTTGATACACTTGTGCCGATGTTTTGATACCTTTTTCACAAAAATATGGCTCAGTCACTCCTTCATAGCTAACACCCCACCAAACCATCACTGAAGTCGGATAATGCCCACGTTGCACTCTGTCGACTAATTGGGAAGCTTCCTTAGAGCTTTGAGCATAAATACGGTCATTTTGTTTGTTAAAATGTTGCTCAATTGTAAAGATTTTCTCATCCGTAAACAAAATTTTTCTGTGACCTCCCTTTGCGTACCGCTTCAGTAGTTGTTTCGATTTTACCACCCTATTCTTTTTTAAATTATCAGTTAAAAAATGACCAGTGCATCTCTTATAGGCTGCAAGTCCTAAGTCATCTTTTAAAATACGCGACATTGTTCTGGGTGCTATCTTCATCTCCCGAGATAAAATCTTTTGCTTTCGGACAGGATTTCTTCGAATTCTTTCCCTTACTGCTTTGACCACCTTTTTCGTACGAACACTACGTGGACGGCCAGATATTTTTCTGTCACAAACAGAGGAGGTCTCATTGTACCTATTAATATCCCGGTACACAAACATTTGACTAATACCAAGCGTATGGAGAGTTTTAAAAATTGCATTTGGCTCCATACCAACTTTATGTAATGCAATCACAGCGATTCGGTTCTCTTTATCACCCCACTCCATTTTAATATCGCAAAATATTGTACAATGTATTGGCGCCAAAATTAGAAAACCCAATGAACAATCGTATAAAAATGACAGATTCCAAATTCAAATGTAATATCTTTCTTAATTTTAACTGTAACAGTATTTATGGCCAGACTAAGTATACTAGTTTTATGTCACGTGTGATTATCCGCGATCCCCTGAAACGAACATTTTGTTCGTCTTACTTTTTAATAACAGTCTAAAGTCAAACGTCAAACGGTCCTATAGTTTATGACGCTTTGCCTAAGGGATTTTCTCTTTGATGATTGATTTTATTTACAGTATTCTTGATTCTTTTCGTGATATTACGAACTGTTTATTATTTCAAACTTATTAATTCGATGTATTTTTGGAAGTCTCTCAAATCACGTAGTACGGACTAGCTGCGGCCCGCGGTTTTACCCGCGTGATAATGAAAAGAGGTGACGATGATGATGATGAAAAAATATAGTCTATGTCTTTCTCCAAAGTTAATCAATAATATCTTTATACCTAAACATCAAATCGATCCAGTACATTCAGCGTAAAACGCGATTAATCGATTATGGGAACAGGAACTGTCCAAATTTTCGGGATAAAAAGTATTACAGATCCTTCTACATAGTATAAGTAATAATCCTGCCAATTTTCGTCTAAACCCGTCCAGTAGTTTCAGCGTCCATCGGACACATCGTTCAGACAGACAGACAGACAGACAAAAAATAAAAAAAATGCTGTTTTGGCTTCTGTATCGATAGTAATGCATCCTCCCCTCGAAATTTTTCAAAAATATGTAATGTACAGAATTTGTCGTGTTACAGATTTATTATATGTATGTATAGATAGAAGATATAGATAGTTAAAGAAGTTTATTATATGTATAGATATTATTATATGAATAGATAGTCAATATTATGTCTACAGTAGCGTTTGCAGGTCCATATGCGATTAAAACTATTTAGTTGAGATCTATACTTAGTTCTATTTCTCCTCTACGATAGTTTCTCGTCGGTTTATCTGCCCCGATATAAACTCGGAGTAGTTTATAGCAGTCATTAACGTATACCGAGAAATGTGATTGTATGAGGTCATACGTGACTGTTTACATTCCGCTTTATAGGCTGCGTTATCGGACACTAACAACATCCTACGTTAAATAACGCGAAATTTTCTAGCACACTGTTTACGTAAACACGAAGATGAAATACTTCCATATTTATATCGAAGTTAACGATTGGCTCAACGCGCGCAGCTATCTTTCTCGCGCATCACAACCTTTTTAAACATATAAAATCATTGAATAAGGATATAAGAAAAGTGAGAGGCGAATATGCTTATCTATATAAGAAAAATGTTTAAAAAAACAAGTTTTTCTTCGATATCTTTCAAATTGGCTGTGGAATTTGTTTTTTTCTAATTCCGTCGCCAGTATGAATGATATATGATTAAAATTCTTTTTTTTTTAAATCATTCTCCTGTCTAAATAAACAAATTCGCCTTTTACTTTTCTAATATACCTATTCAATGATTTTATAGGTTTAAAAATGTTGTGATGCGCGAGAGAGATAGCTGCGTACTTTAATATCGACCTTACAGAATTAGTATGTTGAATTGATTGGTCGTATTTTAGACCTCGCGAGCACATTTTTTGCAATATTTCTTTTTTTTATTTCTTTCGGCGAAGAGATATATCTCTTGCACAATACACCCCAAGCGGGACGTCAGTGCAGGTCTTATCACCCCACTTCAAATTAGAATTAGAATTATATCTCCTGCCGACTTTGCTTATGCGAAACTAGCTGCGGCCCGTGGTATCACCTGCTCAGTGACGAAAAACGGCGATGATGATAAAATGTACCCTATATTCGTCTTCAAGTTCATATCTCTGTTCTAATTTTCATAACAATTAAATAAACTCAAATCAACCGTTTGGTTGAAATTTATAAGGGTTCCTCGTTGTTACTGCGGAACCCTAAAAAGTGTATAAGGTCAAAATTGTGTGAATTCTGGTGCAAGAAAAAAAATGTTGCAAAAGTAAACTTACAGTTCGGCAAGCATTCGCCAAGTTACGCTTGTTAATTCAGGAGTGGGTCCGATTCGGCAACGTTGGCTGGTTCACCTTTAAATTGCTTCTACAGGATGTTCGGTCTGACGTAGAATATTCTTGATTTGAGCCATTTAATCAATCAGAAAATAAATGCTGTCGCGAAGGTCGCTTCAATAGTCTATACATGGAGGAAAGGAGTAAACTGCTGCAAGACATGCGACTGTCGTTTAGTCGTGACGTATGGAATGGTATCCGTTAGTATGCGTGTCAGCCATATCACGTCGCGGTCCTCGGAGCGCTAGCTTTCGTTTTTTACGTTTAAACTTTAAGTACGTGGATTCGATTTCCACCAAAGACAATTATTTGTGTGACGAAAAATGGACATTTGTTCCGTGTCAGGGTATTCATTACAAATATGTAAGTATTTATAATATTTAAATAAAAACAATTCCCGAAATGTATGTAAGCGTGTAACTTCAAAGAAGGTTGACTGACTTGGTTGATTCTTTTTGTTATGATTGTGATTGTCAGAACACGATTTTGTATGAAAGATAATCGTCATAATTATCATCATCATCACCGTTTCTCATTCAAAGTTCCATCATTTATATAATTCTTATAGTAAAAGCTTTGTTTAGTTTGGGACTAGATTGCACTGTGTGAAAATGTCCTCTAATATTTATTTTTAACAAGTTATTAATCCTTCACAATTATTGTAATAATTATTTTTTATCATCAATTTACTGGAGATACTCATATAGATAGATTCATCGTAGTATCTAATAAAATAATAGTGTACCATAATAAGTCTCTTGCCTACCTAAATGAACACAGAACATCCTGTATATATTTCTTCCCTTACTACTTTACATCTGCCTCACCGGTTCTTACCGAGTGGAGTGAGCTCTCAAGACTATATGCATCCTCTATGAATACTTTACTCCGTATTAGGGTTCCACGACAAAATCACCTGAAAATTAAGTTTATAAATGGGGAAATTACCCCAGAATGTACAGGACAAGGGATTTGGAGGACAACGTTGGGGGACTATAACAGTGTCATCCTCCAACGATACTCCTCGATATAGATTGATAATATCTTTAAACGAGCTATTCTTGTATATAATATACAAGAAAATAATATCGCTGAATACGGATTTTTGGCGTTTCAATGAAGAATAAAGGGTACTAATTCACCGACTTTTTGGCAGTCCTGTAGTGAAATGGGGAGGTGGAATTAGCTCTTTCTTATAATCTAACTCAAGTCATATCCAGATTGGTGATTATGTCCGGTGCCAAATATTAGAAGGAATCCTGAGCCGTTCTCACTATTCCGCCTCACTGCTCCTAAGAGTCACTTGAAGGCTAGCGTGCGGGATCATAACACGGTATCGCACCGGTGGAACTAACGAAGTGCTCTTGGCAAAGGACGCCAAGTTGGTAACGTGGTGCTTCCAACCGCGAGCGCTGGCCCTTGAGAACGAGGAATGTGTTTACTTAGATGTTGTGTACAGAGTCGTAACACTCAAAAGTCAAATTATTCTCGCATCTCTGGTTTCAAGCTCTTTGCTGAGCTGAAAACTGAATCGATTACAGTCGAGAAAGTGTTCATTGAATACCAGATTTTTTTTCGGAATTTGCTAGGTATACAATAAATAGGTAGTACATACTTAGTATTTTATCAAGTAATATTTTTTTACCGACTTCCAAAAAGGAGGTGGTTCTCAATTCGACTGTTTTTTTTGGTGTGTTTGTTCATCGATTACTTCGCCAATTATAAATTGATTTTGATGACTATTTTTTTGGTTAGTATGTCATACTTCAGTGATAGTCCCATTTGTTTTTCAAATCGATTCAGTATTTTATAACAAAATAACTGGAAAAATATGGCATTCCAGTAAATAAATTGCGTATTTTGAAGTCGTGTTTTTTGGTTTTTAAAGTATAATTATTTTATATTAAATAGGTAAATCTTACGTTTGATTACAATTTTTTTTTATTCGACTATAGGCTTGCGCTTAACCGACCACTGCACGGTTGTGTAAATGGAACTTATTCACTCGTGATTTGAAGACACCCAGATTATATATTATATATTTGTACAGACCCATTCAGGAAGCGTATTTCATTCACATTTCACTCACATTTGACGGTATGAACAATAAAAGTAGTGCTAAAGCGTCTTCCTGCTGCGCTTGCCGGTGCGTTGTCTCCACTCGAGAACTTTTCGACCCCACCGGCCATCAGTTCTACGTGCTTGCACCCTGCCCACTGTCATTTCAACATGCTAATCTGCTGTGCTGTGTCGGTGACAACACACCGTATAATATAGTATTGTTAACGAACCGAACTCAACATCCTAAATTAGGATTACAGCTCTTAATTCCTAAAGGTTCCCTAAAATATATCAATTTAATTTATTCTGTATTTTACCCCGATTTTTGGTAATAACCAGAAAAGTGTCCCTTGCGTAATTCCCAGAGATCCTTGCGAAAGGTAATTTTTTGTAAAAAAGGTAATGGGTTGGCTAGATTTACCTGATTTCAAATAACTAAAAGTTTTAGAGTTTCGTATCCACAAAAGGAAAAAGAAGAATTCATATCATTTCATTTGTTAGGGTATTTCCTTAACCCCCGACCAAAAAAGAGGGGTTGTTATAAGTTTGACGTGTGTCTGTTGTATCTGTATATCTGTCTGTGGCATCATAGCTCTCGAACGGATAGACCGGTTTTGATCCAGTTTTATTGTTTGATAGATTTAACCGATAATGCTCTTAGATATGATTCATCAAAATCGGTTCAGCCGTTATATCTTTTTTTTACATTTCTAAACTTACTTGTATTATGGAACAATAAAATTCATAAATTGAGTCAGTGGTCCCAGCGAGCTTCAAAAATCAAAATTCTAAGGCAGAATATAAACGTACGGTAACGGTACATATAGTACGGTATTACGTATATATTTTGATATTCAAAAGTAGGTAAATAAAAACCTATAAAATATTGACAATTTACATATAATTCAAAAACATTTGAAGTAGAAGAACATTTAAAAACAGAACTTATTATAAGGTACTTCATAGATCATGAAATTTGACAAGAAACATGTTCTCACAGCTCAAGCTATGGAACACTCTGAAAAAATATTGGTATGTACTTACATGACAATTTTGCAGTTTGTCAGAACACATCATTATCAACTCTATTCCACTGGTAGATATAGGCCTATTAAACGCCAGTCAGCCCTATCTAGCTTTTCGATTACGTCACTGTCAACTGCTTTCCGTATATCGTCATTCCATCGTGTCTCAGGGCGCCCTACACTACGTTTGCCAAAACGTGGTGTCCTTTCTTGAACGCGTTTACTTCAAGTTAGTTAAGTTAGTTCTGCGACAGATATGATCGGCCCACTGCCACTTCAGCTTGCTAATACACTGCACTAAGTCGAAGGCTTCGGTTTTCTGGCGAATTGCTTACACTACTATCCTCAGAGCAACACCGAGCTTATTAAGTTTCTTTCATCGAGACTATCTTTTTATATTTGGTGAATCCATACCAGTATAAGTTTTTTTTTACAAGATAGATCTACGATTTACCACCAGCTCGCCTGATGTTAACAGACGGTGTGGCCGAGGATGGAGCTCGTCTATCTAGAAGATATCTAGATAGTAGTATTATATCTTATCTTATCTTGGGTACGGATGCTTCGAGCTTTCACAAGTCAAGCTCGCACCTAGACGTAGACGACTTAGACTTTTTTCTGTTTGCGGGGTTAAAATTTATTAGGGTTGCTACGCTAGCTAGGGATTTTAACTAGGTCTGATTGACACAGCTGATTGGCGTTCCTAATTAGTTTTAGCTGAGCGTAAGGCAGTTTGTGGAATTGTATAGTTTGAGTATAGTTTGTTCAAGTTAATTAGTCAAGACTAGATTGAGAGGGAAGTTTGCGGTTGCCATGGAGACGTTGATTCAGGATTCTGCGTTGACTTATTTACTACTGCGAAGTTTATTATTGACAACCGGGAAAGTAAAATATAGGAAATGTTAGGAGGTAGAGTTCCATAGTAAAGGAACCCTTACAGTTTCGGCATACCCATCTGTATGTCTGTCTCCTATAGATTTGCTCAAAAACTATTAGTGCTACAAAGCTGTAATTTGGCATGGGTATACAATTATATATATTAATCACGTCGAGAAAGTCGTAGAACAAAATATTGAAATATAAAATGTTTCTGGGTACCTCCCCTACACGTAAAGCGCGGGTGAGATATCGTTAGATAGGTAATTAAAAATATTAGGTGAAAACCCTTTTTCGATTTAAGAATTCGTTTGGGAAATAAGTGATAATTTTTGTTAGAATCAAGTGTCTCCATCTCCTAGCAGCTAAATGTTTTTTTATACAATACCTATAGGTTTGCGCTTGACCGCCAACTCACCTGACGTTAAGCGATGTTGCGGTCTACGATGAAAAGGGAGTGGGATATGTGTTAAAAAGTCATTTTCTTTCAAGAACCTGACTAAGCGCCAGGTTTTAATTACAAATCACGAAAAAAATTATTCAATAACAACTAAAAATATTTTACCAATGAAGATTGCCCAAGTTTTTTATTGGTGAAAAAGCTTCAGATTTCACGGCGAAAGGCGGAGTGATAATACTTTTCGTATAAATTCTCCGCGTTTAATCCTCGGTAACCCGGCTACATAAATAAACAGACCTACATTTTACTAATTACATAGACATAGAAATTTATTGTAATAAGAAACAGACAACAGAGAGTAAAAAAACACAAAATAGGTAACTTAATAATGTTTTTGTTACAACCCGGCTCCAGCTCAGCATAATGGCTGCTGTGCGCTTTGGTTCTGCTGTAAGCATAGTAAGCATTTGAATGAAAATAAAATAAATAAATTCTAGTTGTAAACAACCAGCGCTGGTCTTCCGCTGGGACCGGTAGGTAACGCTGATGACGTCAACACGTCGTCACGCATTTAGCTAAACAAGTTATCCATCCGTTTAATAACCCAATTAAAATTAGGGTTCTCGTACATTAACCGGTGCGAATACGGCCGAGATCAATCAAGGAATTAGCTTTTCCGATATTCGTGTAAATTCGTTTCTTGCGCAGGTAGTTTCAACCAGAACAGTTACAATTTCAATCAATACTTTTAAGGTCGCCAGTTGTTTTACTAGTATGAGAACCGTTTTCACTAAGTAATTTGTATTTTAGTTAAGCCTAAAACATAAAAGAGTTTATTTATCTGTTTTTATCTATTTTAAGTAAATTGAAATTAAACAACTTTTGACAATATTTCACGTATATTTTTCGTAATACAAGAACAAGGAAGGCGACATGGATTTCGATTAATTTCACGGTATAGATTTTACACAAATATAATAACAACAAACATATATGCTACGTATGTTAAAAAAATAAGATGAAATCTTAAATAATTGCTGAATTAATATATATTTTGTCAATTTGCCTTGGCTTAGCCGAACAATATGTTTTACAAAAATATACATAAATGTCTTGCTTGTTTTTTGATGTGGTTGTTTTGACATCTTGTGGTCGTGGTCATAATTATAATGATGAACGATGACCCCAAGATGGTTTATGCCCAATAAAGCCCAATTGTCAATACGTAGCTCGAATATTTGTGTTCTTAATCAACTGATTTAAATTAGATCAATTGATTCCAAACATTGAGTTGGGTTAGATAATCAAATGAAATCTACATAGATAATTTATGTAATATAAATATATACCTTTGAATGCGCAGATTTACTAATGAAAGGTACACATCGTGTAACATTAAGCAATGGACACGCTGGAATTAAGGGGTCATTGTACTCTCCTTTATGTACAACTTTTATGTGGGATTAAACTTGAAACCCAAAAAAATTAGTAGTGGCTAGGGCACATAGCACGTAGATCTGATGGCCGATGGGGCTGAAAAGTTCTCGAGTAGAGAACTGGAGACCACGCACCGCAAGCGCAGCGTAGGAAGACCAGCCACAATGTGGACAGAAGATATCATACAACTGAAAGGCGCTGAATGCAAGCCGCTTCCAACCGACCTTTTTGGAAATACATGGGAGAGACCTATGTCTAGCAGTGGACTTCTTGTGGTTGAGATGATGACGTTGATAAAATTTTATCGAAATTTTCGTTTTAATTTCCCTGAGTAAATTTTTATTTTGATTTTTAACTTGTGATGTCTACTTAGCTGTTATAGTTTCGTATAGTATAGACGCTACACGTTTACAGCATTTGTATATTATATCCTAAAGCAGTAAATAGAATTGTAGGGGGAAAAAGTCTCACTAGTTCAATCAACCGAACTACCAATTGTACTAATGGGAATAAACTAAAAAAAATAGGGTACCTATTTTTTTTTTTTACTTTGTTGTTGTGATTAATATTCGTGTACCAAATTACAGCTTTTTGTACTAAAAATCTTTGAGCTAGACCGCGGACAGAAGGACAAACACAGACGGACAAGGCGAAACTGTAATGGTTCCTTCTTGACTAAGATTTTAGATTTGGTCCTAAAATAAAAATGAACCCCTAAAATTATCTATGGACCAATATTACTCTCCATATAAGTATATCTTGCTCCTAATGGCAGGAAACTTTGATTCGTTACGGAACTTGAATTTGAATCGAAATCTAAAATTAGCCGAAGCTTTGTGCGAGCCAAATTTAACTTGTTGGATTTAGTTATACGAACTCCAACCCTTTCCGATACCGTAATCTCTACAGAGTATGGAAAGAAGAGTAAGGCTGCGTTCACACCCAGTGTATTGTCATGTATGGCCGCCGAACGAGCATTACGCAGTTAATTGAAGTGAAAACTTCTTTACGCTGAGCACTTTATTTGCGAACATTGAATGATCCTGAGCCGTCACGCTCGGCTTTGTATACGTCACTGCTATACTGTATTTCGTATTATTAACGTCGCCTTCATGAAGTTTTCATTTCTGTCGACACACATACTCTTTCGAGTTATTGTATTAAGATCGCACCAAACAAATTATGCGAATTATCATATCCTTAATTCGTAAATAACCAAAATTGACCGAATAATATAATTGTAATATTCCAATTTCTCAAATACTCTCGTTTAGACGACGCCGCTGCTGGTGAGAGAATGTAATATTCCAATTTCTCAAATTCGTTCAAACGAGAGTTCGTTTAGACGACGCCGCTGCTGGTGAAAGGACTGGCTCAAAAAAGGATTACTTTAGCCATTCAACGTGTGAATGCAGAAATATGGCAACCTTACCACAAGGGGCACGTTTATTTATATTTTTAACCGACTTAGAAAGTTTCACTCCGGGAGGTTAACTCCGGTTGTATTTTTTTTGTAAGTTACCTCGTAACTCCATCATTTATCGATCTGGAAAATTATTGTGTTGTTTTTAATTGAAAAGATATACTTTCAGATTGGTCCCATAAAAATTTCAGCAAAATCGGTTTAGAAGTTAATTTTTAAAAAACATTTATGTATCTGGAAAAATATGTTATGCAAGTAACGAAATTAAGTATTTTGATATCGGTTATTTCACTTTTTTAAACTAAAATGATTTTTATTAAATATTAATATATGTATTGTATATACTGGCAAGCGCCTTTATTAACTACAACACAACAATATACAGACTCAACTAACTAAACTACTACACAAAAAGCACATCGATCACCCCAGACCGATAAAGGTCTAAATATAATCCAAATGCTCAAACCCACTACCAGTTGGCAGCGTACCCAGCATGCTGCATTATATTGAATATATTGTATTGTATATATACTGTATTGTATTGAATATATTGAAATTTATTTAGATTATTTAATGTATTAAAATGTTTCATAATAATAAATTATAGTTTTATAACTGAAAAAACGACTTCAAAAATGCGCAATTTTGTTTGTAAAACGAAACTACTGAACTGTTTTTGATGTCATTTCTATAGGACTAATCTGTATAATATCTAAGTATGTTCTTCCAAAGAAAAAATGAAATCAGTAATTAAATCACGGAGTTATGCGGTAACAAACATACATAAAAAATATACAGCAGAATCGTTAACCTCCTTCTTTTAGCATTTTGAAGTCGGTAAAAACAAAACTCCCCCTCCCCCCCCCCCCCACACACACAAACATACAGAAATTACCAGAAACAAATCAATTTTGATCAATTGATTAATTGATCAAATTCTTAGTTATTCATAACCACGACTGCAATAAACGCTATGTGTAGTCGCTGACACCACGTCTCGGCGGCAGACAATACGTTAGTATGAACGCGGCCTAAGTGAA
Organism: Lycia hirtaria; assembly: GCA_947563715.1. Classification (NCBI taxonomy): domain Eukaryota; kingdom Metazoa; phylum Arthropoda; class Insecta; order Lepidoptera; family Geometridae; genus Lycia; species Lycia hirtaria. Next base: position 38,537,325 of record OX387377.1, on the reverse strand, counting down.
GTAAAGTATTCTAAAACAAGGTACCTAAATCGTGTATTTTCCACGTGTGACTTTGCTTTTATCGATTTTCCATTTGCAACGATTTGGAGCATTGTCACCTGATTTGTTTCATTCCTAACATTTATAAAGATCTGGAGAATAAAAGGTTTGCACTTATTTTATATTTTTCTGTCAGTATATCAGGTTAAAAAGTGAAATTACTATAGCAAGCAATAAAAAAAAAAACAACTGTGTGTATAAGAACCGAATGTGTGACATCTCTTTGAATTAAACTATGAGCTTACTAATACTTAAAAGTACAAATAAACTGACGTAAAAATGTTACCTAATTAAGTAGGCAAGTTTTCTTTTTCTGTGAGCAAAGTTGAGTTCTGAAAGAAAATACCGTAAAAATCTAAATTATGAAGGTAATATATTAGGCAATCATTACTTTATTGTTTAGATTCATAGGAATCTAATATCATAGGCATAGGCCTATGATATTTAAGTGATAAAAACGAAAATGTTACGATTTCTCGCATATCACAATCGGTGAAGCAGTCTAGTCTAAAGTCTGTAGTCTTGAGAACATAATATACAAACATACTTACACACATTCACATGAAAAACATTAGCCTGCTTCTTGAACAGTCGGGTGAAATAATCCTATTAGCATTTGAGTAGCACAGAGTTACTAAAGATATGTAAAAGTATTGATCCCACTCGCAAATTCTAAATTTAATCTCACTCAACAGTTACATTGCTTAGATTTACGCGTGTCCACAATTTGCTACGTTTTCGTGGTCGTGCACGTGTTATTGAATTTTTATTCGACGAGAAGATTTATAAACGGTGAAAAATTTGTCTCAAATGTTTAATTCATTTTCGTTCAAGATGGAAAAATGTGAAAATCTCAAAAATGTGCGATACTCAATTTCAATTGAATTTAATGGAATTTTACATTTACCAGCTTAAGAGAATAACTTAACGCAATTTTGTTGATAAGAAATGCGATAACGAATTTGTAACCCTAGACCTTACTGGATCTCGATGTTTTTTATATGTACATTTGAAATGCTTATGAGTATATTATTATGTTTTTTGCATAAGAACTTTGAAATCAATAAAATAAAAAAATTTAATAACGCAAAAAGAAACTAAAATAATCAATACAATCGATAGTGTGGATAGAAAATAATTTTATTCATATCATATTTCTATGTTTACCCCACTAGATGGGGTTGGCACATCCTGTTTCTTTTAACCACTGCAGTCTGTCATATTAACAGGCCTCATGGCTCAGTGGTAGTACGACTGCCTCCTGAGCTATAGGTCGAAGGTTCGATCCCTACCCGGGGCAAACATTTGTGTGATGAGCATGGATGTTTGTTCTGTGTCTGGGTGTTTCTATTTATCGTAAGTCTTTATTTACAAAAAAAGATAGTATATATGTATCCTATCAATCATCTAGCTTCCATAGTACAAACATTGCTTAGTTTGGGCTAGATGGTGTTGTTTAAAATGTCCACAAATATTTATTTATTCATATTTATACGTCATCTCCACTCACACACCACTCGCACGTTATTGTTACAAGGTTCATCCACAACTTAGGTTGTCTTTTTTCGGTCCTAATATAAGTATTAGGACCGAAAAAAGACAACCTAAGATGCACGACATCCATGCTGTAAGACACGACTATCTTCCTCTCTCCTCTCGACTTCAACGACCATCTTAAGGCGTTCTCAAGTCGGCTCAATAACGTAGACTTACCACCTTCCCAACCGTTTTGACACATGAATATGATAATCCCCGAACACATTGGCAAGTCACAGGTGCCGATGGGAATTCGGTCGCTTCGAAGCCTACGAAGCATATGCAAAATGTCTATAGTGCCTGTCTTATGAAATTTTTCGTGTTATGACAGAAAAACCAATGATGTATGGGAGATTTATATCACTTGTACAAAGGTGGAAGTTAGGTGGAGGTTAGATGGTAGATCGATTTTTCTTTTATTTTTCCTTTTATCTGAGACATTTGGTGAATAGGTGAATAGGCGAAACTTGGTTACTCTTTTAACGATATAATTCGGAATATGTTTAGGGATTAAATCTTTATGACAGATATAACCAGGGTGTCTTAAAATTATTTTCAAATTAAAAGTCAAAATACTGAACCAATTTTGATAAAATTCGCGATTAATCTAAGAGTAACATCCTTTCAAATAAAAAAAAAATCCAATTGAGTTTATAAATGACAGAGTTATGAGGTAACAAACATAGAATAAAATACATTTGAATCGATAACATTCTTCTTTTTGACGTCGGTTAAAAAGGCAGAAGCACTACCATGTGTGCTAAGTGATGTACAAATCATCATTAGTTTTAGGTAAGAGCTCTGCAATTATAGGACGCAATAGTCGGACAAGCATTTTTATGAATAAAAATAACACGATTTCCATTTGTAAGAAAATATTCCTTATGAAATTCGATTGACGATTTTATAAACGGGCTTGGTAAGATGTGACATTAGATGGTAATAATGACATGAAATAACTCAATGATACTGTTTTATAGTTAGTCTTATCTTTTTTCACGTATTATTTACGGCCTTACCGAAAAACGTTACTTAACTTTAAGCAATGCTTAACATATTTTGTCAACTTCTCGCTGACACGTAATGACACTTGCGGAAAGAAGACAAAGAAATTAAGACGTTGGTTAAAGTTAAGTAACGTTTTTCGTTAAGGCCCTTAATGTATTCGCCGTACAAGTCCGATCGTGGGTGGAATACTGCTGCCACCTTTGGGACGGCTCTGCAAAATACCAGCTCCAGGCTCTTGAATCGGTAGAACGGCGTGCTGTTCGACTCATAAGCGACAATAAGCTAGTAGCAAAGAAACTGCTCAGCCTGGAGCACCGCCGCAAGGTTGCTACTTAGTCTGTCAATATTCTTCAGGATTCATTTTGGAGAATGTGCATCAGATCTGCACGATCTGATATTGCCATCCCTTTTCTTTTACAGGACAAGTAGAAAGTCGACCCACTATCGCCCATACATTGTGGATTTTCCTAAAGTACGAACCAAACGGTTTAATTCCACGTTTTTAATCCGTACAGATAAGGAATGGAACAAATTGCCGGCTTCTCTGTTCCCTGAGAGATACAATTTGGGACTTTTTAAGGTCAGAGTTAATAGGTATCTTCTGGGTCTGCGTGATTCATCTTTGACCACATCGTCGCTTTCCAACAGGCGAGTTGGTGGTCAAACGTGGACGTATTCGCAATAAAAAAAAAATATTCGTCAATGCCTCATTTAATTATTTACTTATATGCTGTCTCATGTACTTACTGTTTTATTATTATTTATGACGTATAAATGAATTGAATTGAATTGTTTCAAACAACTTTGGGATTCTGACATTCAGGTCTATTAACTTGTTATACGGGCCCTCGACAAAAAAACATGTTCAAATGTTTATTTGCCCACGGTATCCCTAATTTGTAAACATCAGTCGCGGTCACCCATCTTACAATCCCTTATCATTCACTATCTTTCCAAGAAACATGACCATCTGTTGCGGCCATGCGTCATCGGCACACGACGATCCTTCGCCTTGTTTTGTACCGAAGATTTTTTCTTAACGTTCGTTCAAAGATTTTTTTCTTTATAAAAAAAGAAGGAAAACAAACAAGCCGGCTAATTTGAGAACTGGTTATGGGGGTTTGAGTTATGGGGAAGGACAGATGGTTACATTGATTGAGACCGTGTTTGTTGGAAATGTGATGAGTCGAGTTATATTGTTATTTAGATTTTGACTCGACGTAAGAAAGAGGGTTGTGTTTTTCGTGTGAATATTATGTTTGTATGTATTTGGATATGTATGGTATGTGCTTCTATATTATACCTCCTTCAGCCTAAATGGATTAACCGATTTTGATGTGCGAAGGCTCGTTAGATTTGTCTTTACTTTCCGAGTGCCATAGGCAATTTTTTTTGTAATAATAATACAAGTCTCGCAAAAAATGCAATTTTTTTCAAATTGAATAACTCTCAGCAACATAGAACAAACATCCATGCTCATCACACAAATGTTTGCCCTTGGTGGGGATCGAACCAACGACTTACAGTTCAGCAGGCAGACATACTACCAACAGCTACAAGGCCAGTCAAGTTTATAACATTTAATACTCAAAAATACACCGACAGATATTCGAGATATAAATCGCCAGAGTTAAATCTAGGTTAACCCTAAATGATTGCCGGTGGCTGCTTCCACGATTGCTCTCAGTAATTTAGTCCCCCATCTGTGTAGAATGACCATCCTCGTTTACTCTCTGCCTCCCCGGTAAAAATATCCTAAAGGCGAAACCTGAAAAGGTCTCCGTTAGAGATAGCCCACTGGAGTTGGCCGAATAACAGATTTATATCGTATTTCGAAAGGTAACCAGGAAAAATTCGTGAAATTAATCTGTATTTTTATCTACCTAGAAAATAAGATTTTTTCGAATAGGTGTTTATGTATACAACGTGAATAATTTTTAACTTCAACTTTTAGTTTGTGGCTCTTCCTATTCACGACTCCGCTAATGTCACGTAGCACAACCATCAAACTGAATAATTTTGCAATAAGTTTTGTAACATGTATGTTATTCAAAGTTAATAAATATTCTTATTCCTAATAAGCAGAAACACATCGTTGATCGTTAAATAATTTTATTTAAATAAGTTTTGTTATATGACATTTTTCGCATTAATATTTTTGTGTTTTAACAACACCTTTTCTTCAACTTAGACCAATTTGACCGATTTAGGTGCCCGAATGTTTGTCCGGATTTCTCATCCCTAGCCCCGATGTACTTAGGTTAGCAGTACAGGTGCGTTTCGGTAAGTGCTTTTCTTTCTTAGATTAACATATTAATGAACTTTGTCCCGAATAATGAGGTCGTTTAGACTGCGTAAATATTGTAACAAAAATATAGCTCTCAGATGGCTTTCAGTACTTTTTTGACCCGTTTGATTTCGCGATTACAGCTCGATTTCGTTAGGGTGTTGGGAAAAAAGTTTTATATTTCGGAGGTTATTTTGGGACTGTAGCAGGTGGGTGCCGATTTACATTTTACCTTTGAAAAATAATCTTCGGTTTGTATAACTTTTTGGTGTCGTACACGGATTGTGATCTAAATTGTTGGTTTAATTAACAGTTATTGATGTACCTGATTGTCATTATTATTGTTGCAGTCAGTCCGTAATTTTTAACTACTGGATATTGTTATGGTTTATGGTCATGTGTGGAATTTTATTCGGGGGTTTTTAGAGCTACTGTCTTGGAATTTTCAACAATAGAGTTTTTTTTTTTCATAATTTCCTACTTAGTTTATATACAAGGAATGCCCAAAGGTGTCGCTAAGATAAAGTTGACAATTTCATAATTGGAATATTTTGATACTGGATTACATAAAATATAAGAGATATGAGATTAATCAGTGACGATAAACTACTTAGCCTCGAGCACCGCCCTAAAGTAGCATGCCTGTCTATTTTCTACAGGATTTATTTCGGGAACTATTTTCTACAGGATTCATTTCGGGGAGTGTGCGAAAGAGCTTCACGACCTAATTCCACCCCCCTTTTTTTTCAAGGCTAGAGTGAATAGATATCTTCTAGATCGACGAGCTCCATCCTCGGCAACACCGTCGCTTAACATAAGGCGTGTTGGTGGTCAATCGCAGATCTATCTTGCGTAAAAAAAAGATGATTAAAAACTAAAAGATAAAGAGAAAACTGATAAATAATAATAATAAATAATAAATATTTGTGGACATTTCACACAACACCATCTAGCCCAAACTAAGCAAAGCTTGTACTATGGAACTAGATGGCTGATAGAATACATATATACTTTTTTTTTTGATATAAATATAGAGTGTATTTTAGAGAAACGTATTTGTGTGCGCACTTGAATGTGAGCAGCGTACAATGTTAACGCGTCGCCGTTGGAAAGTGCAGGTCGATAGTTCATCGAGTCTGGTTTCATTTCCGCCCTATGAATAGCTATCTGCTGATACCTAGTTAACATCACTTGCTCTCTCGCCCTTTATGCCGTTGCAACATCCTTTACCGACCAGTTTCTAGTTGATTCCAGCTCGAAATAGCTACACCTGAGCTATTAAGAGCTTAAATATTGCAGTATCAAAAAGAAAACTGCTTTTCAATATTACGCGGGTGAAACCGCGAAGCTCAGCTAGTCTTTACTAATCCTTATCCCAATTATGTATCTATATATAGTATTATACGAAACTAACTCAGTCTGTCGTCTGTCTGTTTGTTATATCTTCACAGCTAAACGGCTGAACCAATCGTTATGAAATGGCACAGAGATTCTACGGCGAAACACTTAGGCGACATTTTATCAGTATCATCACAGCTTTTTATCACCGTGGAGACGGACAGAGGATATATTTCATCATCGTCATCACCGTTTTTCCTTAGTACCTGGCTGAAACGGGGCCCAGCAAATTGTCTTTAAAATAAACACACAAGCTCTTATCTCCTGCGAGTGATCAATTTCATAATAAAATCTATCTATACGTCCCCATTGTACGATGAACGACGTCCTGACAACACAGGGGCATACTAGTGTATTCTTGTTTCTTTTGTGCTCCGCCAGAGGCCACCTTGCTTTGATTGCCTTTTTATGACTCGGTTATTTTATTGTATTGCTCAGAAAGGTGCCTGTCATCGTCTTCTATTCAAACTTCAAAGCGATTATGTTAGATCTTTAGGGATCCGCAGTGCTATGAGAGAACCTCACAGCCATTTTATTCAGTCTATTTATAATTATAATTTAAAAACAAAAATTATGAAAAAGTAAAATGTAAATAGGGGATTCTATTTTTCCAACCGTACCCCTACGTGTGGTATAGATGAATGGTTTAATAAAACAATTAGCTATGTTAAATGAAAAACAAAATACCCGACTGCATAAAAGCAGTTTTTGCAGTCTTAAGTAAAGAAAACTAAAAAAAACGGCTGAACCGATTTTGATGACACATAGCTAAGAACACACTCGATGTACCTAAATACTCTTTCAAACAAGATTAAAATTGGTCTATCCGTTTGAGAATTAGCTACACGGAGCAATACAATACGCGTGTCACGATGCAGATTGCAGTTCTGCATATCTGCAGATCTGCAAAGGTCACAGTGTCGTGCCGGGGCTGTTAAAGCCCGTTTGGCATCCTAGGTTTTTTTAAGGCTACGGAGCAATTCAATACGCGTGTCACGACAAGCTCTTATCCATTTTATTTATAGATTCAATCGGATTGAATCAAGCCCAGTGCTAGTATTGTTAGCTTAGTTATTTATTACGTTGTTTATTTCAATATTAGATTCTGATTCATCCAATTTTGTAACTTGATATCTTAATATATTTCAAAAACAATTGAGATTTTTCACAATATAATTTTGATAAAGTTAAACAAAGATAAGAAAGATTAAAAGGAGATGTTTTGACTTATAGTTGCTTGTGTTTTATGTGATATGCGAACATATTTGACCGAGCCAGTAAATGTAAATTTTTATGAGATTACGTATGTACTTGTGAAAGTCTTTGCTATAACTCTAATGTCTATGTTGACGCGCCACGGTGTTGTATGGTAAAATTAATTGTTTTCCTTCGCCAGGGAAATACGGAAATCACCATAACAAAGAGAACTTTAATAGGTAAAAAATAACAGTTTGTACGTACTCATCTAGTACTTATCCTATCGTACACGAGACGACACCGATCGGCAGCAATATAGAACAAGCATGTACTGCGATGCTCACTACTCTACTGTAGTAGCATCGCAACGCTATATGTATAAGAAAGGTTGTTTAAAAAAAATTGCTCTATGCGATCAGCCATGTTTGTATTGCCAATAACACATATTGTTTAGTTTTAAGTATTTTTGTACAATAAAGTTATATTATATTCTATTTTGTAGGCTTGTTTTTATTGTAAGCTTGTTTTTTTATTTTAATGCCTTAGTAATCTGATGTAAACCTTAATTTTATAATGAGTAAGTAATAATTGGTCTTCAAATTGAGTGCTCTGTGAGCAAATACTAATGATGCCGTATCGAAGATTCCGTAAATCTCATTTTTAGTTATTTTATCCAACACAAAATTTGACACAACCCATGAAATAATTGGAGCTTTACTATACACAAAAAAGGTTCTTTTAGCACGTGTTCAATTTTTAAATGGCTCTGATATCAAATGTTTGTAATCAAACGTAGGCCACGTTTGATTACAACTCACCACATGGAGCTGTCGAACAGGGCACGCTTCCATAATTTTGATCTAAATTTCTACTAAGTCTACTTGCATGAAGTCACACATAACACTATACAAACAACAATAGGGGCCGCCATCAAGCGCCAAAAATTTCCTTAACGGCTTAAACTGTACTATATGTATGACCATAAAGTTTAATTTAAAGAATAGCATACGTGTCTCTGAATATACAGTACTTTGGTTGTCTTCGTGTCCGAACGGCGTTACTTTTATTTTCATATTGCATAATTACCGCAATTCCCGCTTTCATTTCCAAGCAATATATCAACGTTTAATGACCACCTTTTAATTTTATGTTTCTCTTTTTTCAGGTAAGTTGCGGCAACGGTAACTGCTCCATATTTGCCTAATTGGATTCATCTTATATTATGAAAGTCGACATCATAGCTATAAAAATGTAAAATACAATGTTTTTCTTTTTCGCAATTGTAAGTTTTTGCGATAAATCCGTTAAAATTGTTTCATTTGAATATGTAAAATGCATGTCAGTGATAATATGTTTTTTGAAAATTAACAAATTTATATTATTAAAATTAAAACGAAATAAACAACTGAAAATGTAATATTACGGTTAAGTACGTTACATGTTACATTTTGATGTGTATTTGTCGTTAGTTTGAGCTGATAATCTGTCAAGTTCTTTAGGCTCCATAAGTTAATATTAATATATTATTTTATGAGTACATACGATAAATATTTTTTTTAAATTAAATTTCTATTATTGCGGTAAATAGTACTGATTATCGTTTTTGGGCAGTCGGGTAACACTAGATACACAATGTTATTTAGAGTTAATAAATATTTTAATGTTAAAAAAATCCTTCCGTGCTATATCTTTGAGTAGTAGTGCCTATGAGTATGTTTTAGTATATCAGTACGAACGAACTGCTTCATTTGAAAATAACTCTTAAGCGGTTAACTTTTGATCCATCAATTGACAACGTGGGCCGGAATAACATGTTCACCGATTCACCCCATAGGTTGAAATCGTTATAGGCGAAATGGTGAACGACCAGTATTATTAATTTAGTAGAATACACGTGTCAATGTACAAAGCGATTACAGTTCCAAGCTCGACTGGTTATGCGGGCGACGTGGATGCGGGGCGAATCGCTTATCCATGTATTTTGTTGTTCCATGGTTATGCATACGTTTTCATATGCATATTTGCATGCTGAATGAAAAAGAGCTCGATTGTGCCGGGCCTTAACGAATATCTTTTTATTTGTAAACTTATCTATTGGTTATCAATGGAAAATGATAAAAAGGAAACCAACAAACCATTGGGTGTCATTTTAACTCGTAAAAACATTAGAATACAAATTACAATTAAAAGTAAAAGAAAAACAGAATACCTTACTGGAATAGAGTAATTCACGTAGTGTAATTTAATATGATGTTTAGTGTACGTTTTTGGTGAGAAAGTGCGTGAAAAGTTATTGTATATTTTATTTAAATGAGAATAAGAAAAAAAAACGCTTATTCATACATAAACGGCTACGTCTGAACGATAAATATTAAAAAGAAAAACACAAAAATATATTAGTTTTGTTATTTTTATTTAAATTTATACACGGGTCTAGCCCGGACCTTTGAAAGGCATCAGTGGGGCCGGAACCAACACTGAGAGGCCTTTTTACAAATGTATAGTAAAAAATACAGATTGTGTATATGGATGGACTATAGATGGATTACTGTACAATATGGAATTTAACAGATCTTGGCTATTGTGATGGAATATTAGTGACTTAAAATTAGTTTTGTTATTATTATATCTAATATACGAAGTGAATAAATAAATAAGGAATAAGTAGATAGTTACTAACCCACTTTGTATCTTGTGCTTACAGGCAGAATCAAAATTATCCATACTGATAACATTAATGATACTGTCCGTATGAATCGGCTTATCGTTCGTATCGTCTGTGTCCAGACTTCCAGATCCGTAGTCAATGTAGACAAGCCATATTCAATTATATCCTAGGTTTATGAGACAGACTAGGTCATAAAAACAGGCTCAGATATCCCTGATGCGTATATTTACGTGAATATCTTCACTATGTGCGATGCAAGCTAAAACCCGATATATATTATGCCTTACCGAAAAACGTTACTTAACTTTAAGCAATGCTTAACATAATTTTTGACAACTTCTCGCTGACACGTAATGACACTTGCGGAAAGAAGACAGAAAATTTAAGACGATGGTTAAAGTTAAGTAACGTTTTTCGGTAAGGCCGTATGTTTGTAAGATATTATGTTAGGTGGCGCGTCGATCGTTCCATATTATGTCAAGTTGGGCAACTTGTGTAGATTTCGTTCGAAAACATCTGTTATAATTTGTTGTCAAATGAAGAAATCGAACGTATTATATGATTATATAAATGATAAAAACTTCAAGAATACGGTTTGAGGACATAAATTTGCAGTGAAATATCATGTATTAATAGAAAAAATATATTTTAAAAACTTAATGTTCCGTTTGGAAATTAACTTTTATAACGATTATATAACGTCTATTGGCAATTTTCAACATTATTTTTTCTAAAAGCCATTAATTTAGTACTGATTTTGATGAAACATAATAAGACTACTCTCGATGAAATCCGCTTTCAAACAAAAAGAAACTAGATCAAAATTGGTCCATACGTTTGAGAGCTACGATGCCCACCCACACAAACAGATACACACGTTAAACTTATAACACACCTCTTTTTGGTTCGATAGTTAAAATACCCGACAACAACAAAAATCTATTTAATTGTGAAACCTGTATAGCAAATTTCGTAAAGATTGGTTTGAAAAATACGACTTGTACTCCAGTACCAACAAACATCCGGACAGAAGACAAAAACTCTGCCAGTTGATAAAGAGACCTTCGCTTCGCTCACTCGGTTAATAATGCGAATTGGGCTTAACTATTATCTATGAAGTAAGTAATTTTATGCCCCCGTGATCGTCAGCAAAATTGCTTTGCGTTCTTTATGGTTTTATAGGTTGTACCCAACTAGAGACCTTCGCTTCGCTCACTCGGTTAATAATGCGAATTGGACTTAAGTATTATCTATGAAGTAAGTAAGTAATTTCTCACAATGAGAAAATGGCCCGTTCCCAGCAGTGGGACAGTTTGTACAAACAAGGCTGAAAAAAATATATATATGTATATATATTTTATGCCTCCGTGATCGTCAGCAAAATTGCTTTGCGTTCTTTATGGTTTTATGGCTTATAATTTGTACCCAACTTGCACTAAAATCATACCAATGTAATTCTAGAAGGCTCTCTTTGCAAGCAAAGTAGAACCAATGCAATTTCACTGTGTACAGTCTATACTGTAGTGGCGATAAAAGCTACACCAGGAATACTTGACTAACACGTAGCAAATAAAACTATGTTTTTGTACAATAAAGTTGCTTTTGCGTTGTAATAACAACGCTGAACTTGACAATGTTTGAAATTACTTCTTACTTGTATTATTTTACTACTAACTACAGAAACATAATAAAATACTTAAAAATCATTACATGTAACCCATACGAGTAGTAAAGTGCAACACAACTAAAAAATTACAGCGATATATAGCGATATATATGTATTTAAATTTATAGTATATATATATATATAGTATACACAGTGTTCTGTCAAGTGCTCTTGCGGATGCTTCGTAGGTTACATACATGCCACCATCAGTCACATAAAGCGTGAAATACACAGAAACGGCGTATGGTGAAGGTAGTGTAATGCCTGCGCTGCGTCGCTCACGCTCTACATCTCCTGTCGCTTTCATAGATTTTGTGTGAACAAGTTTCGAAGCGGCATGCGGCATATGGCCTGACCGTGTTTGACCGTGTTTTCAAAACAGCTTCACCTTATGTCGCCTCTGTGTAATTCACGCCTAAGGTAGACAGAAAAGTGGCAGGAAGACGCTGGATGCAAGCCGCTTCCAACTGGTCTTTTTGGAAATGCATGAGGTCTTCATGCATTTTCAAAAAGATCGATTCGGTGCTTAGTCTGGACTTCTTGTGGCTGAGATGATGATAATGCCACTTAACCCTTGCTTACAATAAAACTAATAAATAGGTATGTAAAGATAAAGATTTTACATACCTATTTTACATGTTTATTTACTGTTATTCACATAATATATATTTTTATATACCACAGCGTTTGTCTACGTTTGTTCATAGACTACTCTCATAATATTATTTTACTATTCATACAATTTTGCAAGTAAATAATTTATACAGAGCTTTCCCTCCAAATATCGACGGAATTGACCCAGGCGTTATAAAGTTACAGGGATTGTGGGATCATAATCCGACACGGCCGATTATAAAATAACTACAAGCACTCGTTAAAGTCACTATCAACGAATTTAATTTATATTTCACCCGCTACGATAAACAGTGTTCCGTATATCGTAAAATATAACCGACAGAGGGGAAAACCGTTCTGCTATTTTTCACTAGTCAGCTGCTATAACTCAGGCTCGAACACCTGTTCCAGTGTTGCGGACTGTGTGATGCTGAATCTGATGTTCTGGGACCTGTAAATCTGCGGATACGAATATACCTAGAGTGTGGTATTTTGATTTAGGCTGAGGTCAAACGAGCGTAATTTTTTGTTGTGAGTCGCGTAAAATACGCCGCGTAATTTACGCTGTCGGTTTCATGCAAAAGACCTATTGGTCCCACACGGCGACGCAAAATTAAGTTATATGCGTTCAACTGAATTGCGTTTGTCATAATAATCCCGGAGGTGAGGAGGGAAGCGACACTCACTATTGAGTGGATTTACCCAGGCTCTTTTTCTTTTTCTCACATTATATTCTGAGTTACACCGTAAACGCAAAATATTTGTAAAGGATCCAATGAAACAAACACCCCGTATACACGTACAGTACAATTTCAATCGAACTGAAATTGCGCGACTCACAACTCAAAAAAATGCGTTTGTTTAGCCTCAGCCTAAACAACAGGCTAGGGCTTCAATAACTGTTTTGATTGGAGGATACGTTCAAGTTCGCCAATGCTCATTGGTTGTCCGTTGTAACGGCCATAAATACAATTTACGTCTACAAGAAAAACAGAATACCCGACTGCAGAAAAGCAGTTTTTGTAGTCTAGCTTACAATTGATACGCTGTTGAGAGTTTTTTGTGAGAAAGCTTACGTAAAATCGCTGTAAAAATTATAAGCGTGTGTTCCTTAGAATAATTTAGAGTAGATAATATAATAATATAATGAGTAAGATTAAAATTTTCTAGTTACTCCATAATATTATTTTATGAGTTCTCACTAATCAATACTTACAATCTACCAAACTTTTTTCTCAATTTCTTCTTAATAACCAATCAGAAAAGATCAAAATAAAACTGAGCTTTGGGGAAACAGGACGGGACCCAATTAAAGCAGGACTTTGTTTACACTCCTTGATTCATTATACTAATGAAGTCCCTAGAAAAATATCTTAGACTTATTTCGGGACTTTGAAATTAAGCGAGACTTTGGAATTCTTCACTCAAAAATGAGCTTTAAATATAAAGAGATACAGGAATAGATTTTAACTATTGGGCGGTAAATTTACTTCTTTTATGGGAGTAGTAAAGCCCGAAGGAGTTAAACAGCGATTTGCTACGACCACAAATAGGTTGGTTTATTGTGAGTTGGTACTGTTATACGTACAGGGTGTTTGGAAAGATAAAATACCAGATGTAGGTATTTGTTATAACATTCAAATTTTAGCATGTTATGGAGAAAAATAAATAAAATAAAATTTAAGTACTTAATAGACAATAGTTAATTCTTTTACAGGTAGTTCCAGGATATGGTAATTTAGGCTTGTAGGACAAAAAACAGAATTCACTCTTTATTGGCATAATTTATTAATTACACATTAATTTATTAATCAATTACACACAATACTTGTTTGTAAAATATTAAATTCCTGATTCCTATGCGTCATTAAGTTTGTGTTTGACCACTCACAGTTCACACGCTTAATATCATTTGCTTGCAGCTTACAATCAAGCACACGCTCTTCTATCGGACATATTTGCATATTTTATTATCATTTCTATGTTTGAAAATCGACCAAAATCATTAAATATTCCTTTTTATTCTTTTTTGTTATATTCATGATAAGTTTTGACTTAACTATAGTTTACAATTTACAATACTGAAAAAACCAACTTCAAAATACGCAATACAATACATAATATGTACGCGACTTACTGTTTACTTTTCTACAGGCACTTGGATGATATTTTACCAGTTATTTTGTTTTAAAATCCAAATTACTGCATCGATTTTGATAAAATTTAAGTATATGAAACCACTTTTGAAATATGACCTATCAAATACAAAACTAATCATCAAAATCAATGCACAATCGGCTGAGTAATCGGTGAACAAACATACAGACCGAATTGATAACCTCCTTCTTTTTGGAAGACGGTTAAAAGATTAAAGCATACCTTTTTCCTAAGTTTCCGACAGCCTAGTCGGGAGACCGTCTGACTTTTGATCCGCAGGTCCTGGGTTCGAATCCCACGGCACGCACCTCTGTCTTTTCGAAGTTATGTGCGTATTGTTGATTGCCGCCAACTTAAAACGGTAAAGGAAAACGTCGTGAGGAAACCTACATGTCTGAGAATTCTCAATGATCTTGAAGATGTTTGAAGTCTGCCAACCCGCACTTGGCCAGCGTGGCAAACTATGGCCTAACCCAGGGGTCTCCAAACTACGGCCCGCGGGCCAAATCCGGCCCGCCACTGCCATCGATACGGCCCGCGACAGCTTAAGACTAGTGTCATCAATCTGGCCCATGACAGCCAATGTTTCACTGTTGTTACTATTGCTGTGATAAGTTGAATGGAAGAGAATGAAAACACAGAATGATAATTACTCGGTTTTATTGACTTGCACGGTATAACTTTACGACAGAAATTATGACGCAGAAAACTAAACTTGAATGATACAATGTAATACTAATGGTTTTGAACCACCATCATTTTCTACAGCCTTTGACACAAGTGTGGTCGCACTATCATTCATCAACAGTCCTTGTGCGGAAAATGTTTGGATTTATCTGAAGTTCTAAGACCACATGAGTTGTTAATTTTATCAGATCCACAGGGCTGAATCATCGACAATTCCGCGAGTTTATTGAAGAGATCGGAGAAAATGATTTGCCATATCATACTGCCGTACGCTGGCTTAGTTGCGGAAAAGTCCTTAAGCGCTTTTTTTGCTCCTTTATTTTTACCACACATATTTTCCTCCATCGGTGGTGATAGATTTCAAGTTTTTCCATCGAAGGTTTTTTTAATTAATGGCATTTTCAACTCTCTTAAAAATATCTGCCCCAGTTGTTGTGCCGTGAATACTATCAATAACAGGAAGTTCTTCATACACTTCATAGCTTTTATCGACTCCGCGAATAAAAATCAACACCTGAGCAGTATCTGACACATCCGTTGACTCATCCAAGGCTAGAGAAAACCACTCAAGATGTCCATTTTTGTCAGACAGTTGAGATGATATATTTTCTGCGATGTCTTGCACCCTCCGAGCCACGGTGTTTGCTGACAAACTGACACCTTTCAATAAATTTACTTTTTCGGGGCATATTTCTTCAGCTACTGCAATCAAGCATTCTTTTATCATTTCTCCATCGGTGAATGGTTTTCCACGTTTTGCGATTTCAAGAGCCACACGAAAGCTGGCGCGAGTTGCAGACTCTTGCTCAGTATTTGCTTTGGTAAACAAAGATTGCTGCGATTTCGAAAGTCGCAGCAAAAGCAACAGCTTCAAATTTTTCCGTCCGCAATCTTCCTGTATATTTAGAGTAATTTTGAAGATGTTTCGATTCATAGTGACGTTTAATGTTATATTCTTTGAGAACAGCTATGGTTTCATTACAAATTAAACATTATTACTGCACTCAATCACAAAATACCGAAAGTTCCATTTATCTTGGAACGTTCTGCATTCACTGTCTATTTTTCGCTTCTTTTCCATACTAATAAATCACATATAAAAACAAGTCTAATCAAAATACTCTTATTACTTTATTTCACAATAGGCAATTTCGCTTCCTTCGCCTTTCCCGCGCAAACTGACTCGCAAGTGCGCCGCTAGCCTTTTTATACCTATGCAATTACTGCCATCTAGAAATGATCGGAAAAACTAGCTAGAACCAGAACTTTCTCAAACCAATGCGGAAATTCCCAAATATGCCACCTGTTAGTAGTGTAGCTGAAATAGATAGTACCTAGAACAGTACATAGTATCACTACTCGACACTAGATGTCGTTACGTGTCACAATACACAATCAATAGTAATTGAAATGCAATAAAAACCTATGTTTGCTTAGGTGGGCAGAAAAATTAAAATTGTTATGGCCCTTGCAACATACCGAAAAAAATATTATGGCCCCAAGGCTTCAAAGTTTGGAGACCCCTGGCCTAACCCTTCTCACAACGAGAAGATAGCCCGTTCCCAGCAGTGGGACAGTTTGTACAAACAGGGATGATAAAAAAAATACCTTTTTCATCCCGACCAAAAAATAGGGGTGTTATAAGTTTGACGTGTGTATTTGTATATGTTTGTGGCATCGTAGCTCTCGAACAGATAGATAGATTTGATCTATTTCCTTTTTTTAGTAAAAAAATTATCTAAAGCGTTCTCAGCTATGTTACATCAAAATCGGTTCAGCCGTATTTTATGTCGGGGGTTTCTTAGTTTTTTAACTAACTTGTTATTGATAGCATTTATTACCTTTCCCGAACATTTTGTACATTCTGTGGAGGGTATTCATTCCGGGAGCGCGTGAGAGATATTTTCTGGTGTGAGGTAAAGTAAACGACCCCGTAAGTAAAAGAGGCGCCCATTGGTATTGATATTGCGACAGTTTGTGGGTGAAAGGGGTCGCCGTTCGATCAGATATACGATACTAGTATCTGTGCGGTGGAATTCCACCCTTTGTGATACCACTCTGGATATTTCTTGACGTTCTAGAGACAACTCAGCACTGACGTACAGATTGGTGAATAAAAGTGTCCCTTTAGACAGGAAGGACTTGTGTGGATGAAGATTCCCCTAAAACCAAATGTTTTATTATTTTATATATCTCAGTGTCTAATCACTAAAAAGCTAACTATGTCTGAATAAAGATTCTCTACTAAACCAAAATGATTGAATACACGTTTATATGTATCCTATCATCCATCTAGTTCTATTATACAAGCTTTGCTTAGTTAGATGGGGTTGTGTGAAATGTCCACAAATATTTATTAATTTATTTTAATTTACACCTTTTGTAACAAAAATAATAATGAAAATCGGCGTAAATATCCAAAAATAAATACATTTTGACACATTTTTGGTACGGAGCAAGATGGTTCTTTGTAATCGACTTCAAAAAAAGGAGATTATCAATTTGACATCTATGTATGTAATATTGTTAGAATTATATAATTTTCACATAAGTTAGTCTATGTGGCTTCTAAGCACGTGTGGCATATTTCATAAGTGTACATACATACACATGTATACAAAAA
Source organism: Lycia hirtaria (assembly GCA_947563715.1). Classification (NCBI taxonomy): domain Eukaryota; kingdom Metazoa; phylum Arthropoda; class Insecta; order Lepidoptera; family Geometridae; genus Lycia; species Lycia hirtaria. The sequence continues at coordinate 38,519,444 of OX387377.1, read as the reverse complement.
TACATGTTTGTTATAGGTATATGTTTGTCGACGTATTACGTGAAAACTACGACAGTTTGTACAAACAGGGCTGATAAAAAAATATGTATCAGTTATTTCTTCCTTTTTAGTTTTGAAGTCGTTTTTTTTTTTATTATTTTTAATTGAAACATGTATTGGTATTATTCAAATTCCTTACTAGATAACTAGCTGAGCCCGCGGTGTTGATTTTAGTTAGGATATTAAAAAATATTGTAATGTGTGATTAAGATCTGCGCCCTATATCTAGGCCCTTGCAAGGTACAAAACTTACACACGTATCTAACATCATTCCCTCAGAAGTTACCGAAGTCGTTATTTTTAATTACGACAAGTATAAGAAAGCGGCCGAAGAGCAGGCTTGAATTAATTTAATTTCGGTCCATTGTTTGTCTTTTTAAGGGCACTTAATTATAATTTGAGTACTTTGAAGATGTTCATGCTGCGAGTAAATGTTGGGGTGACAGAATTAAAGCGAAACTTTTGTGATTATTTTTATTGTACCCACTGGATTACATATTGAAATGTTTTCATTGCCTTTGATTAATATTTTTGTGAAGGTCACACAGAAACGTAAGACGTTCTTTAGGAATTTTAATTGCGTATTAAAGCGTGATAATTTCTGGTCAACGTATGAAAATCATTCGCTTACCGCGTATCTGGTAAGTATGTATGTACTTAATGCCCTATCTATGAAACGTTTATTTTGAAATGTTTCTGTTGAGTGAAGTGAAAACTGTAACTGTTAAAAGTTTTACTCTTTATATTAAACTATATTCTGTAAGCTGAATAAATCAATAAACACAACACATATCTCCGTACAAATTTAAAAATGTAGTAACTTCCTTAACCCTTTTTAACCCCTAATTTGGTTGTATTTTTTTTATGTTTGTTAAACTCTGTTATTTATAAACCAAACTGAAAATTTATTTTTTGTAAGGATATACTTATATATTTCATTAAAATTGGTTCAGTAGTTTGATTTTTAAAACAAAATAACTGCAAAAAATATGTCATCCAAGTAAACGAAATCACGTATTTTGGAGTCAGTTGTTTCAGTTTTTTTAAACTATTATTATTTAAATCATTGATAGACTCGCGCTTGGTGTCAACTTTTTTTAAATTTTATTTTTATTCTAAAATAGGCTTGCGCTTGACCGTCAACTCACCTGCTGTTAAGTTACGGTCTACGATGGAGCGCGCTTGCCTAGAAGAAACCTATTCACTCGCGATTTGAAAACACCTAGATTATATTCGGAAAGACCCATTCGGGAAGCTCATTCCACATTTTGGCGGTACGCACAATGAAAGTGGAGCCAAAGCGTTTCGCACTCGCCCGATGACTAACGTATGATATGTCGCATTATTGACCGCTACTCTAGTCTTGAAGAAACCTCGTATTTGAACGGTGAGATATCGGTAAAACCGACTCAATGTAAAGAAATAAGATTTTTCAACAATTAAATCTGTTGACGCTGAACAAACCAACAATTGCCATTAGTCTGACAAGTTGTGCAGTAAATAAAAACTTTTAGAATCGCGCTCAAGAGCACAACTTTATACTGGACCGACGGACGGTTTGGTGGAGTCCAGCATTGCCATGGAAGATTTTTACTGGTGCTGACTACGGTAAGCTAAAGTTGGGGTTTTATTGTAAAATAAATAAAATGCGCTTTTTCGTAACCTCTGACGAACTTTTCTAAATAAGTAATTTTACTCAATGAGATTTTTTCTATAGAGAAGTTATACTTCATTAAATATGAAATTAAAGCGTAGCATTCAGTTCGAAACAGTTCAGTTCATTTATTTCTCAAATATAGGTACACCAGTGTACACTTATGAATGTCAAAAACAATACAGAGTTGGTACAGAACAATATAAAATATCAATTAAAATTTATAATGCAAACATGTCAACAAACCGACAAACAGATTTGACTGTATTTGTCAGATTTAAATGTCACAAAGGTTAAAAAGAAATATACAATGTAAAAAATTAAAATGTCAACAATATTAAATTTATATGTCAAATAAAATTAAAATTACCATTGTAAAAATAAACAAATATTACTAGTCATTTATAGTATTAGACATATTGCGTAAAGAATCTTTGTCACAAATGAAATCTTCAATCTTATAATAAGCTTTTTGCATAAAAAATTGTTATATAGTGTTTTTAAACTTTGTTTCATTTTCATTTATCACACTACTCGGTAGTAGATTATAAAATAATATGCAATGTTTTACAAAAGATTTTGTAGTTTTAGCCAGCCTAGCGAAAGCGAATCTTAGTTCTCAACACTTTCGAGGGCAAGACAAACCTTTAAAGAATTTTAGTATCTTGTGTAGTTGTAGTTAGTAATAATAATAAAAAAAAACTAATAGAAAAATTATAGCCAAACTTACGTCAATATGTTTTTACTCACAAAATTATTTTTAAAGTGATCATATTTACTAGAATACATACTTGTTGTCCATAGTGGCAACACTTTTCGATCTACCCTATGGACGGACATTGTGGTGAAAATGATATACTTCGTGTGTGTGACAGAAAGATGTTTTGTTGAAACATAATTCAAGTTATATAAATCAAATTAAGTGCAAATAACTCCAAGAAAGTGTATTCTAAAAAGTGTATTGTGTTTAGTGTAAGTGTATTATATATAGTGTATTCTATAAAGTGTATGCTGCATTATTTTTTCCAAATGCTGTTATCAATATTGAGCAAGTTTATAACCAACATTCTAAAGTGACGATATGCTGGTGTCGGTGACTTGGATATCTAATATATTGATAAGAATCGGAGTCCGAGATTGGTTTTAAGGGCATCCTATCCTACAAGGCGAAAAGTACGTACACTTATATTTACGGTCGTAAACTATGCATATATATTTGGAATGTAGAAAGCCCTTCCCAGTGATATGATACCTTTCATTTTTGGGATTCCGTACTTCAAAAAGAACAAGCAGGACAAACAGAAATACGGCACAACACCATCCATTTCTCATTAAAATGCCCAAAATCCGTACACAACGAATTCGGTCCACATTTTTCACAGTCTTTCGTCGTCACACATTTTGGTCCACAGGAGCGGAACTCTCTGCGACTTTATCTGTATAAATATTGGATTTTTCTTGGCTAGAGTGATTAGATGTCTTCTAGATCGACGTCCTCCATGCTCGGTCACATCGTGGCTGATCATCGAGTTGGTGGTCAAACGTAGGTGTCTTCTATACATAAAATAAAAATAAACTAAATAACTTTGTCCGTTATAATGTATTAAAAATACTTGTATGCCTAGGTCTATTTATTGCTATAGTTTGAATAGAACAGCATCAAGTCGCGACAGTTACAAATGACTTCATTAATTTTACCTACAGAAAGCCTACTTCGAAAGACTATTACTCCCTGAACTTCCGACCGCGAGTGCTTGGTTTCTAAATGTCTTAATTGCTTACAGTTTCTTTGTTCCCAATACGACGGCTTTTCGTCAATTGATTGATTGACAAAGCATGTAACTTTTTATTGTTTATGCCGCACAAAGTGGGTAAATTGGGCTACAAACTAGTTAAATGCAAGATACTTAGTTTTGTAGACTTGTAAAAAAGGACTCCACAATTTTTTTATGCCTCACGTTTAGTCTTTTTAATCGACTCAAAAAGTTCAAGTACAAGTTTGGTGTGTGTATTTGTGTGTCTATCTGCGGCATCGTAACTCTCAAATGGATGGATCGATTTTACTCTAGTTTTTTTTTGTTTGAAAGAGGATTTGAGTTTTCTAAACTTATACTTTTAACCTTCATGACTCAATTTGGGTCGCAGTCTTATATCCCCGGTCCTTAACAACAAAGTTGTTACTTAAAGAAAATGACTCGCCACCGCCAGCCGTGAGGCATGTACCAACTAATTGGTCGACTACTACTATTTCGTTCAAGTTTCATAAATCAAACTACAACTACTATACTTTTATGGTGTGCAATTAAACTTAACTTTACTAATATTTTTGACACCACATTTTTGGGATAAGTTATAGGTTATACCAAATTATTCTACATAGTAAAAAAAAAACTGACAAAGCTTGTAACTTGGTTTACAGCCCATAGACTCTATAAACTGGGCTCGAAACTATTGGTGAAAAAGACTGAAGTCTTATAAACATCAGAAGCCTTAAAAGACTGAGTCTCTCACATGACTAGTCGAAACCAGGGCTCAACCGAAACCACTCCGTGAGAAAAGTTCACAAAGTCCTAGGAATTATATTTTCGCTCGTATTTTTGCTCGATTTTTTCGCTTTGACCGGAAAACGAAGGACACAGAATACAATTACAGTGGAAGCCTTTAAGCCTGTCTGTAAAGGTAGAAGCGAATTGAAATAGAACGATGTGACCCAGTCGTGATTTGAATCGAAAACGATGGGGCAATTATATTTCGTTTTACTGATTACTGAGATTAACTCAGCGAGAAAACAAGGTATGAAAATTAAACGAACGAACAATTTATTGTTGGAAAGTAAATTAATGCTAATTAAATATTAAAATATATAAGTTAAAAAATAATGTATTCTATAGTAAAAGTGTCAAAGATGGGTTATTTAAACCCAACTATAAACAAACAAACAACAAACTTTTCGTTTAAGTAATTGTTTAAAAAACTACCAAACTTCACCAGTTCATGATTTTTTTATGGGACTACCTTTAAGGGACTCTATTATAAACACCACTCACGAATATATCACACAAAGAAAACAAACAAATCCTAAATAGTTGAATCGAGAACTTCTAGTATTAAAGTTACTTAAAACTTGATACGATATCATAAAAACTTGCAGTTGTATAATTACACACATTATGCATAAGAACATAGAAGCAAACAACTAAGAAAGTTGGATCCGTCCCAAACAATATTCATGTCATGACATAATAGTATTTTCCGCGAGAAAATCTTGGTTGTGTTTAAAATGTGCAGTCACAAGTCAAATTATTCAGCCAGTGCTGCCAAAGAAATTTGTTTATCTTGCCATATGCAAGAAAGTAGATAGTAGATAGTGGCCAAAAAGGAAGAGGAATTTATTTTAGAGAGCTACTTTAGATTTTGTTTAATACATTCACAGCGTGCTTTCAGCTAGGCATTGAAGCATACATTATTGACTGAGAAGGCGAAGCGAACAAAGGTCTTTTTATTAACTGGATAAAACGTCTTTCTTCTGTTCAGATGTTTGTTGGTCCTCGAGTACAGGTTGAATTTTTCAACCAATCTTCGTAAAATTTGGCTTACAATTTTATAGATTCTTTTTGTTATAGGGGATTTTTCATTAAACGGGATAATACCCCATTTCCCTCAAAAAGGGGGCAAGTTTGCTATGGTGCCATTTACCGACCGATTTTGGTAATATTTCCTAGAAACGTTTGGTGGTCTATTCTAAGCAACCAAAATATGTATAAACAAAATAATTGGTCACTAAGTTGTGATTGACCACGTTTCAGTGATATATCAACATATGAAAACATACACTTGGTCGTAAACTTTTGACATGAATCTTTGACTTGTTTTTTTTTTATTTTTATCAATTAGTACATCTCAATGAAATACATATTGGATGAAAAGCCGGTTTTGAGTTTCCCGAACGCTACCCAGCCAAGTTGGATTCGACGATTGACCTCTTTCGTAAAGTTGGACCTGGCTAGTCGAACTATTTGTCTAAAGTGGACGTATTCGTCCGGAACGCAGTAACGCATACTATTGCTAAGCGGTTGAATTTACTTATTGGAAAATGTCAATTATGATACTGAACAGGAAAGAACATATTTCAGACTAAACATTTTGGGTATTGTAATTTTTGCCCATTGGATCTTTTGGATCACTAGACCTTGTGATTCTGAAGGAAAACTTTTTGAAAATGTATCACTGTGCGCCACTGGGGGACAACGGGAACAATGTAAAAAGTTGTGGCGTTGTCCCCCAGTTGGGGACATCAGCACAACCTTTTCGATTATTCCCGTTGTCCCCCAGTGAGGGGCATCAGCACAACCTTTTCGATTATTCCCGTTGTCCCCCAGTAGGGGACACGGAACTGGTGGACAACGGGAATAATCGATCTGAAATTAGCAGCAATGCATTGTTGGCATGTAGAAATTCACTTTTGTGTGAGTTGTGACGATGAGCCGAGGAATGTTATTGCAGTGTTGACGGTGCGCCAACTAGGTCCTCGCTCTTGAAATAAATTAAATAATGGAGTGCACGTGAAAACTGCTGCTATTTCTGTCTCTCTCCGTCGCCAGTGGCCTCTTCGTACGATGATGGATTAGGCGCATATATTTGTAACGATCAATGGAAGCATATTATCTATTTAGAAACATCGATCAAGTGAGTTTAATGACTTCAAAAGAGGAGGTTAACAATTCAGCTGTATTTTTTTTTCGTATATTTGTTTATACTTTCAGATTGATCCTAAATAATTATCATCAAAATTGGTTTAGTATTTTTTTTTTAAGCAAAATTGCATTTTGTAGTCGGTTTTTTAATTTTTTTTAACTACATTATATAATTATTACCCAACTTTACAAAAAGAAGGGTAATATATTTAATGATCGTATATGTATTTATGCATTAAAGCTAAAGACCGTGAAGAGTGGAAGGAGGATAGGGAGGCCTTTGCCCAGCAGTGGGACATATCAGGCTGAAAATAATAATAATATGCATTTATGATCTGTATGTAATTATGTATATAATGTATGATTATAATATATCTGTTACAGCCTAAATGGCTTGATCAAAAAATGTATTATGAGATATAATTTGACGTTACATATTGTGAGGTACAGGTGACATAGTTGAGCCGTGTGGTGTCGAAGTTTTGGGTCCGTGGAGGCCGGGAGTTCATCTCATTTTCAAAAATTTATCTGAGCGCCTGATCGACGCCACGCGTGATCAGAATGCTGGTGCGGATCTGGCTCGACGCATAACCATTGCCATTTAACGTGGCAATACTGAGCATGCTAGGTACGTTGCCAGTAGGCAGTGGGTTTGAGCAATTGGATTATCTTTAGACATTCATCTCATCAGTCTGTTCTGGGGTATTTGCTTTTTGTCTAGTAGTTTAGTTAGAGTTTGTTATATTTTTTCTTGTAAAAACAGGCCGTTAAAAAAACTACTTTTAAACTTTCCACATCACAAAAGCGCTTGCATAAACTGTCAAGAACATTCCTTCTTTTCTTTTCTCGTCGCAGTAGGACTCAAGTTTTGAGGGACAGGAAATTAAAGTCGCTGCATAGATTTCTCGGTCGGACTACTGAAGGGCGGAAGTAGGTGACAAGCGCAGACTTTCGCTTCGAATAATATTTCATATTCCTTGCTATTTTCAACATCAAATGTGACGTCTGATGCTGAGCTGTATGTAAACAAAAATATATGTAAAGGTGTTGTCGTTAAATTGAGTTATTGGATGAGTAAATCGTGCCAAGAAGCTTATCGGCAGCGACATTCTTTTTTTATTTTTATCAGCCCTGTTTGTACAAACTGTCCCAGTCCTGGGAACGGACCATCTTCTCATTGTGAGAAGGGTTAGGCCATAGTCTGCCACGCTGGCCAAGTGCGGGTTGGCATACTTCACACATTTTCAAGATCATTGAGAACTCTCAGACATGTAGGTTTCCTCACGATGTTTTCCTTCACCGTTTGAAGTTGGCGGCAATCAACAATACGCACATAACTTCGAAAAGACAGAGGTGCGTGCCGTGGGATCCGAACCCAGGACCTGTGGATTGCAAGTCAGACGGTCTCACCACTAGGCTGCCGAAAACTTCATGCGACATCCTTATTCAGGATAGCATCGATATAATGTCTGGTCTATGGTATTTTTATCATATAAATTTCGATTAGTGTGCATCGGATCTGCATGATCTTATTCCGTCCTGGCTTTTAAATCGTGCTTTTTAGGGTTCCTTATTCTATTATAACAATGGTTTTGCCATATATCCGTCCGTTTGTCCGTCCACAGTTATGAACTTATGGGTATACAATATACATACATGTTAATCATGCTGAGGAAGTGGTAGAACAAATCATGAAGAACATTTTTAGTGGAATACCTTTTTTTATTTAAAACCATTGGAGGCTAAACGGGCTTGGGCAGCCCTAGCGCGTCACTGTGACCTTGGAATACTTACCTCACATTGTTTTTCTCTCATCTATCCCATCGTATGGAGTTTGTATTGTATATATACGAGAGCCATTTTTACGGGTCCCCGTCATTTTTACGTTCCAGAAATATTGAGTTTTAATTTAAAGTGATCATTTTTGTTAGGCACAAGTTTTTCTGAACGAACCTAAAAATTGTGGAATTCATAATCGTATTCCACATGAAGGGATTCAGCAAAAAAAAGATCCCCATAGTTTATTTAGATCCTTATAATATAGTTATCTCAGATCTACCTCTAAAATTTTCTTTTTTTTTTGTTTAACTGAGATTTACACTTGAGCACTGCTATATATTAGGGAATACTTACTTATAATTTAAAATATGACGTTTCGATTGTTTGCCCCCAAGATCTATCTTTCCAATGTTTCGGAAACTTTACGAATTAATAATTCTGGCAGTAGTCACCCACTGTACATAATATCTATAACAACACGGTGTACTGGACTTGGATCATAAGTAAATCAATAATAAACACCAATAGGAGAATGAGAGACGATCTAGACGAATCAATTACTGAAGTTCCTTACACAACGTCTATGACTAAACGACTTTGACAAAGTTTGGAGGTCTCGACGAAGATATAGAAAGTAAGTTGTTCTAAATGACTTTCCTTATATTACCAACAAGAGGTTCTTGAGTGGATAATTTTGCGAATGAACCTATTGCTATAGAAAAGTACCGTATATGTACTTTACGAACTCGTCCGATATCTTATAATATACCTTACGAGCCAATAAGTATATCCAAATACTGCATCATAGCATTCATACCCAATTACACATGGCGTAAATTGAATAAGGCGTTGTCCTAGGCGAGTAAAAACGCTGCAAAGCGATGTAATGCGATGCGACCCGACGCAAATACAAAAAAAAAAATGGGTTGTCTGTAAAGTCGGTTTACAGACGATAGTTTAACGTGACAACGTCAAAACAAAACATTGATGAAATGATTGCATACTTTTATGAATAAAATTGAGCTCGACAATGAGCGTAACGGGACACTTTTTGCGTGCAGACGGCGTTCATCGATTTATTAGATGTTGTCACGTCAAAATATGGAACTGAAGCTGGCAGTAGCACGTGGCTTACGATGTCCAGGTAGACCAGTGTTCGACGAAACGCAATAAATAATAAGTCGCATTGCGTCATGTGATCAATGCTTGTCGCTTAGGACAACGGGCAATAAGCAAATTGTCTGACCGACAATACTGAAACTTTTAATCGCTTTCTAAAAATAACTTTTACGTACTTATGCGTCTAAAGACTACTTTATTTGTCTAATGTCGACAGACCAGGTGATTGGCCATAATATATCACTTGATCTGATATAAAACATGCGAATGAAGGAACTGGGAAGGATTTAAACGAGGGTATTCCGAGGGTACCGTAGTTACTGTACTGTACACTGTACCTAATTTGTGTAACCAGTAAACTGGATACCAAAATATATATTAGATATCAATGTTTTTCGTCAACAACAACTAAGTTTCTAATACTTTATGTAAATACTATTCCCATTTCTCAAAATAAATTCCCTCGTCTCATGGCAATTTCGACTTGCGGATTTATTGTATGACAGAAATAAATCAGGAAACTTCTCGGGCCCGGAATAAAATGGAAGTGGATTGTGATTGGTGATATAACGCCTATTTCTAAGTAAACAAATGCCACTCTCGCCTGCTGATATTTGGTGAACAAATCGCGTTGGATTGGCGAAACGGTTGAACGTTGTCGAGTGTTGAACAGATTGGAATTATCACTTGAAGCGTGGAATACTACAGATACATACATGTATGTTCTTTCTTTTTCTATAGATACACATTACTTCTGTATAGATACATATTACTCATTACACGTACGTCTCTGTTTTTTTCTCAAATTTTGGACATATCGGGGTATTAATATTTCCAGGATACATGCATTTTGAATTGTGACTCAAGAGTATACGTAATGATCACATCATACGAATGGCATGCAATGGATTTAATACTAACTACTTAATGCCTTACTCATAATTTGTTAAATAAGTTAATGTATAGACTATATATTGATTTCTCAAATTCTGTTGCCGACCTTCGACGAGTGACGTTCATACGGTACAGATAGTAATAGAATAGAATAACTTTATTGTACATCCATACAGAGTAACTTAAAAATAGATAATAATCGTAATTGAAAGTACGACGGTGACCTTATCGCATAGAACGATTTCTTCCAGTACGGATAGGAAATCTTGCAATTTGAAAAAGATAGTTCTACGTCTCTTACTCTATCTACATCAGATCAAATTAGATCACAAAGTTATAAATTATTATTAATTTCATAATAAAATATCCGTATTCTTTTGCAACATATCCAGAGATACCATTGTATTAGAATTTCCAGGTAGTGTAAAGAGCTTGTATGCTTAAATTGTATAATCGACATGATCGTCTTCTTCTTCGACATTTATAAAAGTACCAGGAGCATTTCCACGATGTGTGATTGTACTAATACTTATAAAGCCTAATTCGCACTACGTTATTGCACTCTAGTAGTTATAATCTCTCAATTGCATGTTAATGTAATTACCACCAGACCAGTTCTGACCATGACCCATTTCAATGTTAATTTTTTCAACGAGTGTCGGAATAGTTTCCGTATTATACGAATCAATAACTACTGTTCAAATATTACTAGAGTAGTACTCAGACTACGTCTGTCTCGTTCTGCAACATAATAGGTAAGATGTACTAGGGTATTAGGCATTGCCTGGCTATGGAGTTTATATCCAAGTGCGCAAAATCGCATAGCGATTATATTACGTTGCTTACTTTTCATTGGATTAGATCGCCTCTATGTTCCACATCTGTGTTTTTCTGTAACGTATTCAGAGGTACTAGGGTAACAGCATTGCCAGGACGTGTAATGAGTTCACATGCATGTGTGCAGATCGCATCGCGATGCTAATCGAAAAGGCTATTGTGTATGTCCGGATGCAGACCGCACGCTCCAATCTCGCGCCCTACAACAATGCTGGTTCCACAATACTTTCATGCCAGGGTTGCCACGGTTTTACGAAATATGGGCTGTTTACTTTCTAACTACATCTTGTATTTTTTGCACTATTGATGAAAATGTTGATTGTCTCAAGGATGTTGGTAGATGTATAAGTATATGTTACGGCTATTTAGCCGTAACATATACATCTACCATCACCCATATTTATGGGTGTAGAAATACACTTAAGATTAGTCGGCAAAACTTGCCGGCTAAACTGCACATTAGCCTATGAGTATTCGATCAACGTGATACGCGGGGAGTGGGGGAAGGGGGGGGGGGGGGGGAGCCTATGGGCACGCTTGCGATGTTTTTGTTAATGAGAATGATAACTGCCAAGAGGATGATTACTACTAAAAGTATAAATTTTTAATAAAAAAAAGTTTTCCGGCAGTACCTTTAACATTAGCCTCTACTCTAAAATAAACTTAAGCTTAGTCGGCTAATTTTAAGTTTATTTCCATACCCATCTTTAGCCGTAACATATACAAAACATGAAGTGACTACTATTGTAGGATGTTACATTGTGCAGGTTTTTCCGGACCAGATAGCGGTAGATACGTATTTTATTTACAGAATATGTCAATTAAACCTAGATTATATTTCACGACCTTATGTTTAGTTATGTATTTCCCGTAACAAACAAACATATAAATGTCAAATTAATAAATAAATAAATAAAGTCAGTTATTTGCGCTTTTATAATACATACATAATATTTGATAAGATAACAATAAAATATTTACTTAGCTACCTATCCCGTAAGTATGGACGCAATGTTAGCTATAATCTCAATATTAATAAAAACTTCGTCTCTAGCCCATTCTGCTAATTAACTGCCCTCCCTAAGGATCCATCCAGACAGGATACTCGCTAAGTTTTCTCAATCGATTGCTTCTCCGGCTCGGAAGTCGGCACTGTTAGTTGGAGCCAGGAGTCAATCAGCTGTGTCTGAAACATTCTATTTGGCGCGCCCGATACTGTCCGTACACTGAAGTGTCTGCTTTCATTAATATTCTGTCTGAATTTATATTGTGGGGTAGCCTGTCAACAATTTCGAGAAACAAGTATCTATATTAAAAAAAAAACAAACCGAGTGCAGAAAAACAGTTTTTGCAGTATAGCTTAAGATTTCGTTATGCTGTTGAGCGTACGTTTTTTGTGAGAAGGTATGCGTAAAATCGCTTTAGAAGATTATAAATGTGTATTCTCTAGAATGAATTCACAAGAAAAAGTTTGTTGGAGGTCACGAAAAACGCTTTATTTTTGCAAGAGATGTATTATTGTTACTACAAAAAAATTTTACACTCGGGGAGTGAAAATGAATCTAACGTTATCTCGCACATCAAAATCGGTCAAGCCGTTTAGGCTGTAGGCGATCATATAGAAACATACATACATACACTTGAATAGATAATCCTCCTTCTTAGGCAAGCGGGTAAAAAATATGTACCCATTGGTGTCAGCCCTACCAAATCAGTATGACATTTATCTAGGCTGTGCATAATCTAATATTCCGGTACGTTTGTAATCGAGCTGATGAGCACGAAACCGCTAACAATTATGATAACTGCACCGGCCAGTACAGTTCGCAACGTAGGTAATAATGAGCATAATGACTTACATACGTTAAACTTACAGGGCGCTCACTAAAAACTAGGCCGAAATATTTTCGGTCTTCTCATTAAATATAGTCTTGAAATATTTCATCACAGATGAACTATCAGACATGTCGAAATAACGCACTATTTTTGAATTCATCGTAATTTTAGTTCAGATCACAGTATTTGCACGGCAAAATAACACGAAACAGATGTAGCAACGGGGTTTGACTAACCGCCATCTTGCTAACCACCGGCTTACCCTCTACAGTGGTTAAATATTTGGACAATAATCAAAAAAACTAACCAATAGGTTAGTTATTTAACTAATGGTTACGTTAACTATGGATCAAAAAACAGATTTATCGCGATTTTAACAATTTGTTACGATTTTAACCATTAGTTGGCTTAACTAAGAATAAAAAACCGGCCCATAATCAGCGCAACCAGCGGACCTAGCGCGAAAAGTAAACAAATACACTCATTATCCAAATGTCATGTTCGTTCCGTTGCGAATGTCAATAAATACTTAACTTTTATTGACAAGTGGAAATAAAGTATGTGTTGTTTTTATATTAGTCTAAAATGATTAAATTTTATTTAATGATTTATTTTAACAAACATTTATTTTAGAAATAAATGTAACCACTCTGTTTTAGTTTTCTAAACTTGTGTTATTTTGAAATTAATATGTATACATATGCTTGCAAATGTGGATAAGTTAAATAAAGTAGTAAAGCATGCTTATTTTTTCAGGAAACTAACGTGCTTTTTTTCAAGAAATAGACAAAATTTCTTAGAAGCTTCCAATGTAGTCACTATGACATTATATACACGTGATTATAACTTAAGAATGTCTACGTTTGTTTAAATAGAGTTGTATTATTCATGAAGTTTAATAAATATCAATATTAGACACTGGAAAATACGTTAATCTTGCAGGTTCAATACAGAAGAAAAGATGGTAACTGTCTTAATATCTATGCTACACCTACACTGCCTACCGGGAAGGGCATAGATAATATTCGTCATTTTAATTTTCACAATTGAATAAAGAATTGCTAACTTTCATTCAAAGTTAAGTTTGCATGGTACCCATTGCTAGCAATTTTTTAGCGCTGTCTAGATCCACCTTTGAAAACTTTATTACACAGTACGCATCAAGTATAGAATGTAAAAAAATCTATCTACATCACGTATGGCGTCACATTCATTCTTGTGAATTATTTTTTCAGTTGTTTTCATTCATACTGAGTTACCACGTAAGCTTGCATAGTTAATTAATTGGCCGATATTATTAAACGTTTCATAGGAAAATTAATTCAATTGAATTCACAAAAGAGTGACGCAAATAAAATATGTTTCTTCTAGGCAAGCGCGCTCCATCGTAGACCGTAACTGTCGCTTAACACCAGGTGAGTTGACGGTCAAGCGCAAGCCTATTTTTAATAAAAAAATAAATAAATTATAGATTTTTTTCAATTTACCACTTGCAGCCGAAGATTATATATCATAATTCAACATGTCATTTCGATACGTCAATGTAATTGTGAGAAATTGTGAGTAACAGATCCATACTATTACTCAATCCGGATTTGGCAGATTATTTTATTATATAGGTATTTTTTATCCGCATTTAAACAACATCCTGAACGTATCTATGATTGTTTACTTTATCCACGCTTCTAGTTCATGCTACTTCGTACATGTATGTCTTCGTGGGATATACCTCTACAGCTACATATATTTGCATTAGTGAACATTGTTGGCAAACGTCACAACACACGCATAGATATAACTTGCTTGTGTTTGTGCGACATACAGAGCAGCTTATTCAGCTGTATGCGAACAAATATTTGTTTAGATGTCACTGCGTAACGCCATTTTGTTTAAGTTTACGCTCTAAATACGGAAGCCTGCAAATGGCTTGCTGGCTGCGTACATTATAGATTGACAAGTAGTGAGACTGAAAAGAACACAGAAAATGAGAAGTAACTTACGTTTTTATACAATAAATAGACCTAAGTTTGACTACCTATTAATCATCAATCATCAATCATTATATCAAATATCAATCATCTGATGGTAAGCAACAGTGTGGCTGAGGATGAAGTATGTCGAGCTTAAAGATATCTATTCAATCTCATCATCATATCATCTCAGCCATAAGAAGTCCACTGCTGGACATAGGCCTCCCCCATGGATTTCCAAAAAGACCGATTGGAAGCGGCTTGCATCCAGCGTCTTCCCGCCACTTGTATGAGGTCATCTGTCCATCTCGTGGCTGGTCTTCCTACGCTGCGCTTGCCGGTACGTGGTCTCCACTCGAGAACCTTTCGGCCCCATCGGCCATCAGTTCTACGTGCTATGTGCCCTGCCCACTGCCACTTCAACTTACTAATCCGCTGTGCTATATCGGTGACTTTTGTACGTCTACGTATCTCTTCATTTCTGATTCGATCTCGTAGAGAGACTCCGAGCATAGCTCTCTCCATAGCTCGTTGCGTGACCTTGAGCTTCTTTATAAGGCCCATAGTTAGGGACCACGTTTCAGTGCCGTATGTCATACTGGTAACACACACTGGTTGTAAACTTTCGACTTTGACTTGACTCTATTCAATCTAGCCAAAAAAATACTAAAGGTTAGTTCTCAGGAAACAGAGAAATTTATTTTTTCCAGTAATGCAATAGTGTATTAATATTTTTTAACACAGTAAAAACAAAAAAAAAGTCGTCACTGTTAGTTACATACAGCTTTATGTGAGTGATATAAGTACATAAAAATGTTAATTTAAGTAACAGCTCACAAGTATTTTACAATAATATTTATAGCGTAGCTTACAAAGTTTTTTTGATTAGTAGATAGTATAGTATACAAATTAATTCCCAAATAATTAACCTTTTTCTAACGTTTTTTCACCTAATTTTACTATCCGCATTTTCAGGCCCTGACAGCAGCGAATAGTGGAGAAATTTTACGTAATTTCGATTCTGATCTCGAAGAACATTTTCCGGGAAACTCCCAGCCCTAATAATTCTAAGAGTAATTCACTGCTCCCCAATCTTAAGCGTGCGTGTTCCCCCATCCACGCACGCGACTGTGGTAAAAATGTACCCGTAAATCGTACCACGAAATGTTGCCAGTTGCGACCGTATCCATGCTTGTCACAAAATGTGGAGTTTTTTAAAACAAAAGCTTATTTCTTACGTTATTCCCTAGGTGGCTTCAATCGTTTCAATTGTCAAGTCGAACAACTTCAGTTGACTGCGTTCGAAAACGTCTGTTCCAATACGTTGTCAAATGATTAAGCGGCTGCCTATTGAACGTATTATGATAATTTAAATGTTAGAATCTTTACAATATTTTCTGAAGACTGAAGTTTGCAGTAAAATATTTTGTTATTCAAAAAATGCAATTTAAAAATAATGTAATGTAAAGTAACTTTGGAACGCACCTTTTTTTACTAGTGTACTTAGTGCCATCTAGCGGCATTTTTCAATTTTTTTAATGGAAGTGGGAGTGGGTTGAAGGTTATTAATGTCTTCTTCCTCCTGGGCGGGTTACGGAGTTACATGTCTTGTGAAAATTATAGGTGGCAGGGCTCCTTATCAGGAACCAAGTGGCTAGCTGTCCTTTCCTTCAATGGACTAGTAAGATGTGGAAAAATCCTTCATTTCCGAGCTTTGATAAAGTGTGACTTAAAAATTCATTTCATTTAAAGCTCGTTGGAAAGTACAGCATTTGAAAACGTTTTTAAATTGACAAGACAATACTGATCATCACGGTGAACTGTGGTCAATTCTTAGTTTTAGCATATCCAAATGTAAGTTTCAGTGGTACATAGCACGTAGCACATAGATTACCTCTACAAGTGGTATGAAGACGCTGAATGCAAACCGCGCCATCAGATCTTTTTAGACATCCATGGGCAGACCTATGTCCAGTAGTGGACTTCTTGTAACTGAAATGATAACAATGATATCGGAAGACTTTCGTACGTCTACGGATCACACGTATATTACGTTATTAGTAAACATTGGGTAATCCCAATTTTTGGCACTTGAAAAAAATCGGTAGACATAATGTACTTTCTCCATGTCAACGTAACGGTTAAGGGTGATTTTCCGCATGTAGGGAGCGAAGTGAGACAACAATAACATATAAGGTATCGAAAGGAGAGGAAGGTACATATTCTCTACCTATACTGGGATTCTGTGTGAATTATCCGCAATGAGGGGAGGCGCATTATTGGTGGGTGCTCTATGTTGTGTGCACTGTTGGCTGATATTGATTTTATTGAATATTGCAGTAAGGGTCACTTCAAATTGACTTGTTTGGCAGCATTTTTTACAAAAAAGTAAGAAGTTCTTCATTTGTCCTGTATTTAAATTTGAATTTTTATTTAACCGTCGATGAAATAGACGTTATATTTTAAAAAGTTTAGGTTATGGAATTAATCACAAAATTGATGTAAATTATTGGTGTGGTTAAAAACTGTAATTAGTCTGGAGTAGGAAGTGGCTCTGAAACTAGTAGAACAATAATATGTACTAGGTGATATACGGACAAATGTTATTAATGAACCTTGGTTCAGGAGATGGTTTACTTACTATCATTACTGACTCATATTTTGGTCAAATTTCATTAATGTTATTTAAATATCTATTAGTGCTATTTCTCAATAAAATATTTTTGTTTAGTTCGTGATCAAGTCCTAGTTGTGTGATAAAGTGGTGGTGACATAACTGAATCGAAGCTTCTATGGAGTGTTGCTAGCAACCTGAAGACACGTTTCAAAAGACTTGCCTAATCTGTGCGTATAAATATAACACTACAGCACTAGCAGAAAGTCGGCGAATTACCACCCATTTCTCGTTGAAATGCCAAAAATTCGTACTCAGCGATATCGATCCACATTCCTGTTGCGCACTGCTCAAGAATGGAATTCGTTGCCGCCATCTCTGTTTCCTGAGACCTTACAATCTTGGAATTTTCAAGGCTAGAGTGAATAGATATCTTCTAGATCGACGAGCTCCATCCTCGGCCACACCGTCGCTTAACATCAGTCGAGTTGGTGGTCAATCGTAGATCTATAATGTATACAAAAAAATTGATAAGTACAGTAATGCAAGCATATAGCAAATTAATAAAAAAACACAAACTCAAGAAAATAAAACATGTCAATTTTTCACGTTTCCGTGAAACTCTTAGTGGTATCTACATTATTTTCATCAAAACCAGATTTGGCTCTAGAGATAATTTCTTTCAAAAGCCCAAAGCAATGATTCGGATCAACGAAATGTTTCCCCGCTCATGTTTATTTTCGGATTTCTGTTTTTATTTTTTTATTTACAAGGAAGTTGCTAGCTCCAGGCAAACTTACCCTTTAACCATCGCGCTAAAAATGGAAGCGGTATTCCTGCTTTTCTTCTGTTGATCTTTTTAAGGTAAACATAGAAGCGCTGATGTCGTATTATCGTTGAACCGAGCAAAATTTTTGCGGTTTGTATTCTGAGGAGATTTTCCGTTATTTTGATATTCTGCAATATTTTACATGTTTTTAAGTTTGGCAAGAAATAATCATTGGTACTGGTCAGTAATCTAAATATGTAAATGTAATTGTAAAGTTCCCGGCAGCTTAGTGGTGAGACCGTCTGACTTGCGATCCGCAGGTTCTGAGTTCGAATCCCACGGCACGCACCTCTGTCTTTACGAAGTTATGTGCGTATTGTTGATTGCCGCCAACTTCAAACGGTGAAGGAAAACATCGTGAGGAAACCTACATGTCTGAGAGTTCTCAATGATCTTGAAGATGTGTGAAGTCTGCCAACCCGCACTTGGCCAGCGTGGCAGACTATGGCCTAACCCTTCTCACAATGAGAAGATGGCCCGTTCCCAGCAGTGGGACAGTTTGTACAAACAGGGCTGATAAAAAAAAAAAAAATGTAATTGTAACTATTCAAACTTTGAACTGATTTTTAACCCACTAAGAATATACGGGTATCAGACTAAACTATAGATCGTGTCATAAACACTTTTTGAATTGCATACTTAGGTGATTTAGTTTTTTCGCAATTTCAAAATGAGCCCCATTCTATTACACATCGTAAGATAACATAATTATAACGTATAAATTAGCTATTCAGCGGTCGGTGTAGATTGGTAGTTACCCAAGTTCAGATGGTGATCAAATAATTAATCTTATGCTCGTGCTATCTATAGCACGAGATTGCTCATAGAGGCATTAGATATAGAATTAACTTTATTTTCATTAGATTTATGACGAATTGAACAACTTGAACATTGTAACATAATGATATAGATATCAGAATACAACAGATTGTGAATACGGGTACTGGTCTCGACCCGTTTCAATGAGCGATGACCTTCATACTCACTTATAGTATAGTTGGAAAATTGAAAATGTTCATTAGGCAAGTCTCGACCAAATAATCTTCCTGGATCCAATGACACTCCGAGATTGTCACAAATTCGCCTTTGAAAAAAACCCTTGTCGACAACGACGACAAACTTCAGCAAGTAAACAAACTTACTGAAGAGAAGGAGTAATTGGCGTCCGAAATCCGAGCCCGCCGGTTCTTTTCGACAAGGGGATTAATGCGAGATTATGGAAACCAGAATCTGAACTTCGTATTTTTTGTAAATGTTAAAAAGTAACAACAAAAATTTGACTACAAAACGTAGTCATATGCACTGAGCATTATTATAAAGTAAGAAGTGTAAGAATTTTAATATGTGGGTCTCAGTTGATAGCTCTATTAAGTGCAAATACTTGTTATTCACACATTATGACTTCGCGGAACAATTTTGAGTAAGCATAAAGCAATGTCCAAATTATTGTGGAATACTCGTTTGATGCTAGAATATTCACTAAATAAGACAATAACATTCACGCAATACCGTCTAGCGCAAAACACCCGAGAAATTGGATTACTATTCTGCTGCTGCGAAACAACGATATCGCTCTGGCATCGTAGCACATCATGCTTGCCGTTTATCTCTATGGACCGCTTGTGTGTTGTGTTGCGCCAGCATTACATTACTTGCTATACGACTATTGTAGCTCCATATGCCATAAGGATGCGTTGCGCTGACGCAATGTAGTCACGAGGGTCCAGAGAGGCGTATTAAATTATTTGCATTTAACATGCGTTTGATTTTCTTTGTTTCATCATCATTATCATTTCAACCACAAAAAGTACACATAAACCACATAAACCTTCCCCATGCATTTCCAAAATATCCTGATGAAAGCGCTTGGCATCCGGCGTCTTCCTGCCACTTGTATTATTTCAATTTGGTTCTTGAGTGAGTAAAAAAATTATCCCAGGGGAGGCAGGAAATAAGAATGCCTGTCATAATTTAAATATATTAATATACTTAATACGTGAGAATGGAATTGTCGTCTTACTTTTCTGGAACTCCACAAAGAGATGTTTTGTTATAGCGTCAAACTCTATTATATAACCTCACTCTTAGCCCTCTAGGAGAGACTCTAGAAACAATTCTTATTTCAGAACTGACTATTTGGCCTAAGAATAACTTTATATACTAACCATACCAACAGAATGTCTTCCAACTCTTGTAACACAAAACAAAACTTTAGAAGCTTTTTCACTCCTCTGTACCGTGCTAAGCCAAACAATTTATCAAATTGATTCGTGCCTTATTCCTGCTAACAAAGGGACTCGAATTATTAAAAATTCCATGATCGTAATTCGCGCAATTTTAGACAAGAAATCCGATATGACAGAATTAATGGACTTTAAAATATTTCGCTGGCGATGAAACAAACTGATTTAATCTTTGTTGCTGATTTGGGATTGGGATTCTTAGAATATTTTGTCTCTTGACTTTGAAACGAGTTTAATTTTTGACGTTATCTGGATTATGGTTTGGGAGAAAGCGGGCGATATCGTCTAGATATTTTAGTTTTGTATAGTTTACGTAAGTATAAAAAATTATAACGCCGAATTCAAGCTAAGTCGAAGAATGAAATTAGAGTTTATCTAAGCCACTATGGGAAAATAAGATAAAAAAAAATCAAATGTCCGGACATTTTAATTAATAAGCTGAAAATTGGTAGAAATTTAAGTGACAATGATCATTGAATTATTACAACTCGCAGCAAAAACAAATACACATCGGACGCTTGATTCTGGTGTTATGCTCGAAACATGTAAACATTTAACTCGCTTAAATTTCTATGTGGCTGTTTGGTGGCGGCGGTTTTTCCGCTGATGATCCGTGTGCTGTTGGATTTTCTCCGGGATAGATAATTTGATAATTTTGGGGTTTCAATAAGAACTTCATCTCTTACATTTCTCCTTATTTTCAGATTGTTTATTTAGATAAGATCTCCGGGTCTTACGGGGTAGCCAGATCACCAAATACCTTGAGGTTGTTTGATGCCACACCACATTTGACCGTGGTTAGAGGGTTAGATGGAAGGGAGAAGGAATTAGAAGGTAAGAGATACAAAATATAGGCAATTACAAAAAAAAAAAAACCGCCTACGATTCTCGGGTAATAACGACGAGTCTAAACAACATCTCATAAATCAAAATTGGTCAAGTTGTTAATGTTGTACGAAGTAATATAGAAACACAAATACATACATACATCCGATAACCATTACCTTCTATCGTGAGCAGTTGGTTAAAAAGCGGAAGATTCGTTTTATAAGTCCTTACCGGGCCAATATTAACGAAAATTCAAGTACACAAAAATCTCGCAAATTCCATTTAAATTATCTTTCAAAACATTTTTCCATTTCACCGTCAAATTACCTAAATTTCGGCTCATCCTCGGTAAACAAATGGACGGATAATGCGACCAGTTCCGGCTGTAGCCGGTTATTTTGCGAAATACCTGGTTATATCCGCTTAAATATCGCTAATAATTAGAATAGACGCGGAAAATGCTCGGAAGTGGAAACATACTTTTTATGTGGTTTTAATAATGCTAAATAAATACCAAGATTCGTTTTCTGCAAACTTTTAACATAATTTTTTTAATTATTTTAATATTAAGGTTCTGAAGGATTTCCAAAATATATGTTATTTTAAAACTTATATTTGTGTATAGATAGATAGATAACACTTTATTAAAAACCACATGATAACAAAATAACAAAGATAGCATTAAGTACTTAGGGCTAGGGTTTTAATTGGCGGCCTTATCGCTTAGAGCGATCTCTTCCAGGTAACCATGCAAGGACAGGAATTGTGTATATTTTTGTTTAAAATATTAGACAAGACATAAATTTATTGCAACAAAAACATACAACAGAGAAAAGAGAACATGCACCCAAATAGAAAATTAAATATGTGTTTGTCACAATCCGTAATCCGTAATATATTCCTTCAATGTTTATGACATCTGCCTCAGTGATTAATTTTATATAAATAGCAGTTTAAACCGTGAGGCACACCGTAACCGTGAGTGACCCTCTTTAGTAAATTAGTTAATGCAAGAGCTTAGTAATGAATAAACAAAAAAAAAACAACTCGCAAGGAAAATCTACTATTTTGACTCATATTTCTACATCAGCCATACTAATTTATCGCGCTCTATTTGTCCAAATTCTAAAACTAATTTACATAACAATACAACCCAATTAAGCGTCCAAAGTTACGATACGCAATTAAAACATCGCGCGGAATCCCCTTAACTTTTCAATTAGTATGCAAATTTTCTTTATTATCCATAGGTGCTGTCATAACAATCAGCTCGATACGGTCATTGGCAATCGATTGGTAACACAGATAGCCCGAAAAGGCCTCTTTTTGGACTATCCATACAATGATATTGTATTAACTGTACTAAAACTTCCGTGAGTATTAATATCGTGAGTTTTTTTCCGGTTAATCAAATAATATAATAATATTGTAATGCAAAGTGATTGTTTTTCTCATTCGATTGGTACCAGAGATAGCCCGGAAAGGCCTCTTTCTGGATCTTTCACACTAAGATATAGTATGAAACGATGGTCATAATTAATCAGTTAATAGAAGAGATAGAAAAAGTCTTACTTTCTAGACTCATCACGCTATAGCATCTACAAAATGTCCGTCTATAGCAATTGTTACAAAAAAAGATATCCCGAAACGGCCTCTTTCTACGCTCAACGCACTATAGGTACCATAGTACAAAATGGTGGTCATTAGCAATTGTTGGTAACAGAGATATCCTGGAATGTCTTCGGAATGTTCTGGTAAATCTGGTAGTTCTGGTAACTTAATTATAATTGTTTAATGAAAATGAACATTGTCATTGAAATAACGCATAACGCATACTATCTGATACGTGGAGATTTTTCTGAGAGTAATAAAACTAAGTGAAGTTACGACAGCCTTTATAGATGAGAGACCGAATAATTTTAATATAATAGTCAGTTATACTATTGTGAAACTGACAGACTAGTCTGGTGTGACAGACAGGTGCATGTAACTTTGCTAAAAAACTGTCAAACTAATAGCCTATATGATAGTGTAGTCTGAAAAGGGCAGCACCAGTCCCTGTATGAGAGAGAGAGAGAGAGAGAGAGAGAGAGAGATAGAGAGAGGGATGTTTGTGTAAAATGTCCCTTACTGGACGTTCAACTGTTTACATTACATTTTTATTCATTGCCTTCTCGTGAGAGATTTCCAAATGAGGCTGTTAGGAACGGTCAGTTGATAGATCAATTATTCATAGCATAGCTTAGTAAGCGATACATGCCTCATCGTTACCCGATCTTTAAGGGCGGCTTGTATACGTGCTCATTAAGGGACTCATCGATATATTGACTGGCCTTGTGGCTCAGTTGGTAGTGTGTTTGCGTCTACCTGCTGAACTGAAAGGTCGTGGGTTCAATCCCCACCCAGGGCAAACATTTGTGTGATGAGCATGGATGTTTGTTCTGTGTCTGGGTGTTTCTATGTATCATATGTATATGTTTACAAAAAAAAAGTATATATGTATTCTATCAGCCATCTAGTTCCATAGTACAAGCTTTGCTTAGTTTGGGCTAGATGGTGTTGTGTGAAATGTCCACAAATATTTATTTATTCATTTATTTATTTGTAGAAGAGATATCGTCAAAATCATACGATGATGTTAGGAAATTGCATCAACTGCTGCGACAGCAGCAGTTGATGCAATTTCTCTACCAAGACTCCTGCATATGAGGAGTTTTGAGCTTCTTCTATGAAATATCTATATTATACATACATATAATAAGATTGTAACAGCTAGTACTTACATATGATTTTAAAACATCTCAACTTTTTACAAAACTAGTTAGTCTGCATAATTCCATCGAACATAATTATACATAACACCATACCATCATCATCATCATCACCAGCCACAAGAAGTCCACTGCTCGGTATGGGCTGACCCGATGGATTTACGAAATGATCGTTTGGAAGCGGCTTGCATGCAGCGTTTACTATGTCAATGACTTGTCCTCATGGCTCAGTGGTAGTACGACTGCCTCCTGAGCCGTAGGTCGTGGGTTCGATCCCCACCCAGGGCAAACATTTGTGTGATGAGTATGGTATTGTTCTGTATCTGGTTGTTTTTCTATGTCACATAATTACAAAAAAAGTATATACTTATGATGTATTATATCAACTATCTAGTTTCCATAGCACCAAGCTTTGCTTAATTTGGGCTAGATGGTGTTGTGTGAAATGTCCACCAATATTTATTTATTTTATTTTTTGTACAACTGTCATTAAATATAAATTTAACTAAGCAATGTACAAACAAGGACGACGACTCGTTATTTTCCTTCGGCTACATAGAAATGTGCGAATGGGCGAATGCGGGTAGGCGATAAATTCGGTGCGCTTCAGCGGCGTCTTGTAGATATATGGCTGCGGGGCACGGACGAATATTCGCCGGCACGCCGGAAACGAACGGAAACCTAAAGGATTCGCTAATATATAGACGGGAGGAAAATCATGAGAGATATTAATATCGCTTTTGTAATTTGTCCGACTCATATTTGGATTTATATTTGGTGTAGAAATTAAGTTTAAATACAAATAATTATAAGTTAAAAAGCTGACACAATCGAATTCAAAATGCGCAATTTTGTTTTAAAAATCGGCCAAGTGCGAGTCGGACTCGCGCACGAAGGGTTCCGTACTATCATCTATAATACTACAAAGTTTAGTTCTGTTTATAAAATAACGAGAAATCAACGAAATTCCAAGTAGTAAATTGCAAACTTATAGGTAGGTTTTCGATACACATCCGGGCAGCATGACGACGCTCGCGCGAATACGCGCGGCTATGGCTCGCTCCGTGATGTTACCTCCCCCGCTACCCGCGCGTTCGCGCCACCACCACACCGCGGCGCGGCGCTCGCACCGCGTTTAGATGCACGGATTATTTTCATTTTGTGAGTTTTTATGTATTAGATTAGGTATTTATTTTTATAGTTAATATATTTCTAAATATTTACTTACAAATATTCAAGTTTCTACCTGTTAATTAAGATCGAGTAAAAATTGCTTAAAAATTACGTTTGTTGTATGGGAGCCCCCCTTTAATATTTACTTTATAGTTATTTAATTATTTATTTTGAAAGGTAATATACAAGTAAGTATTCTGTGAAAATTTGAAGCGTCTACCTGTTACCGTTTTTAATATTGAGCAAAAAAATACGAAAAAAACACGTTTATTGTAAGGGGACCCCCCTTAATTTTTTTAATTTTTTAATTTTTTGTATTTGTTGTTATAGCGGCAACGGAAATACATCATTTGTGAAAATTTCAGCTTTCTAGCTATCATGGTTTATGAGATACAGCCTGGAGACAGACAGACAGACAGACAGACAGACAGACAGACAGACAGACAGACAGACAGACAGACAGACAGACAGCGAAGTCTTAGTAATAGGGTCCCGTTTTTACCCTTTGGGTACGGAACCCTAAAAATTAAACTACTAAACCGTTTTTGATGAAATTTCTATGGGACCAATCTAAAAGTAGGTACATATATCATTTCAAACAAAAAATATGTTTTCTAATATATTTCTAACTGACGGAGTTATGTGGTAACAAACAAACATAAAAAATACAGCCTAATTGTTTACATCCTTCTTTTTGAAATCGGTAAAAAGCTTCTGTTAATGCTACTCCAACTGAAATTTTCAAAAAAGTATTTAACGTACAGATTTCGCCTCATTACGATTTTATTATAAATAAAATGTAAAAAAGAAGAATATATTTTCACAACTAATTTACGACTGATGTATGTACTACAAATAATATACAAATTTCACAACTATTATCTATCCACTGCTCAGTAGTACTCAGTATAAGCACAGCTTTGACATATCTGAATCTTCTTTGAAAAATATGATAGATTTCGGTTTTTTGAATGACATTGACAGCGGACAGTGCATTCTTTCACGACAAATAAAATTATTTCTTTTTTTTTCTTATTGGCATCACTGTGGCTGGCCAAAGTTCTTTTTTTATGTTTGTATAATCTTATATTTTCAATGAATGTTAGTAAATATAGTGAGCATACTTGCGTGTCGCCTGCCGGTCTCAACGAAAGATCAGCGCTGGTTAAATTAACCAGCTAATGCTGACTTGAAACCAGTTTGTGACAAAAACGACTGTAATTTTTGTTTATTTTTGTGTTCTAAAATTAATTCCAGTAAATAAAGAAATTGTAATTAGCAACTTTTCAGGAAACCAAAAATAAGATATTTCAATAAATTATTTCGCAAAAGTAGGCGCCTGTGAGTGAAGTTAATTACCAGAAGCGCTATTTCTGAACAACTCATAATTAAATTTGAAATGAAAAGTGTTTCTAATAAAACGTTATTCGTTCCAACAAATAATTCGTTAATTTAACTCGAGTTATAAATTAGAATTGGAAATTAAAGGACAATCGGCAATGTAAATCGGACTTAATATTATAGGAGTTGAAGAACTAAGTTTTACACTTTGACAAAAGGGAAAGCTATTGTTCTAAATAATTATGGAAATACATTATTATCAACATGTTTCTTTATTAATTTTTGCATAGATATTTTTTCTCAAAGCTCAAATAAAGTCTGGTACTTAAAGATATATTGGAAAAAATAAAAGACTACTGAAACTACATTACATCATTACCGTTCGTCAAAACAATGCGTAAAACTGTAGGGCATAACTAGTTAATTATAAAAAAACCAGCAAAACGCTACCAATAACAGGTATTAGTCATGTTCATGTTCAAATAGTTCGATGTATGCTGGCTACATGACACTCAAAGAACGGAAGTCTACCAAAATTTAAATATCAATCAATCAATCAATAACACTTTATTGACACCACATTAAGACAATAAACACATAAAAAATGGCACAAGAGGTGATTGTATCGCTAGAAGCGATCTCTTCCAACCTTGGGATGTGATGGAAAAAGTATATATAATAAAGGTGGGCGGTGGTGCTAATTCATGAGTAAATATCTAGTGTGTTTCCGCTTCATTGTCTTGAAGCTGGATTGTAGGTACTCTTGTCTGCTTTGAAGTCAGCAAGCTGGTACTCTTGCCTGCTTCGAAGTCAGCAAGCCAGTACTCTTGCCTGCTTGGGTGTCTTCAAACTAGTACTCTAACTTACTTCGAAGTCTGCAAGCTAGTAGCGTTGTCTGCATCGGTGTATTTATATAGGCTGGTACTCTTACCATCGAAGCCATTGAAAGTATTGGCTGCTTCAATAAATTTTCTAAGGACTGTTATCAACGCACCCAACTTATAGAACAATTCATATAATTT
Organism: Lycia hirtaria; assembly: GCA_947563715.1. Taxonomy (NCBI): domain Eukaryota; kingdom Metazoa; phylum Arthropoda; class Insecta; order Lepidoptera; family Geometridae; genus Lycia; species Lycia hirtaria. The sequence continues at coordinate 38,491,801 of OX387377.1, read as the reverse complement.
CAAACACCATAATTATGACTCTGGTGCGATTCGTTCGTTTGATCAATAAGTATGTATGGTATAATTGGTTTCGACGCCCAGAATACTTCACCAATCATCGTCTAAACGAGACATTGGAGCAGTAATTTCACAATATCTATGATCAAATTAAAACTACCTCCTCCTGACAAAATACCCTTTTAATTTAAACCTAACCCAGAGCCGGGGAGTGATAAATTCGACCAGACTATTGGAATTTAGTGTTTCAACATAAATCGGTTTCGTTCGACCCGCGAGATTCTAGTTTTAATCCTACTTGTTTAATTGAATGTTCGAATTGAATTTATTGCTTTAAAAAAATATAAATAAGAGCACTTTCATTATCGTTCTGAAAATATATATCAAAATTTTGTTTTACAATTCTATGTTTTTTTGTTGTAAATTCAATGAAATCATTACTAAGTTTTGTTTTAAGTATATGTGCTGTATAAATTCTTGCATGTAGTTTATACCTGTAATTGAAGTACCACTCAATATGTATCTCACTTTGTACCTTATTTTTATTTGATTTGTCTTGGTGGTGGCTTTGTTGGTGTAACAATGAAATAAATAAATAAAAAGAAAAGTATTTTACTCTATTTATTAATAGCAAGTAGCAAGAGTAATTGCAAAGATTACACGTGAGGAAGCTTTTTTTTTCTTTTAAGCGACCGAAGGGAGTAATTACTTCACTACGTCTGTCGTCGTGATTTATTTTTACACTTTTATCAGAAATGTGTTCTTTCACCTGTAAGGATATTCAGAACTCTATATCTATATCTCCGTCTCTGTTATTCTCTATGGAAATGACAGAGACGGATATATAGATTCCGAATCGTTTCCGAATACGAATGAGTTCTGAATACCCCTACTGATGGTAAATAGTTCAGGAACGAGGACGCATATTTTCCTAGAGATGAACTAGGCCTGATTGTGATAAAATTTATAAATTTAAAGTTTTTGTTGTTCCGTATTCAACCCAAAATCTCTCGTATTGTGATTTTTTGACCTAACCCATTTTCTATTCCGTATTAGATGTAGGATATTAAAAAAAAAATCTATACTCTTTATTCAATCCATTTTGTGTAACTTGCTATGCCTAATTCAACCCATGCCGAAATTTCCAATACAAACATGTTTTGCGTGCATGATAAATTTTCAATTGATACTTTCTAATTTTCTATTTTATCTTAGTATCCGTAGCTAATACATAAATGTTGCTTTTTGCATTTTTAAGGTTCTGTAGTAACTACGAGGAACCTTTACAATTTCGCCATGTCCGTCTGTCTGTCTGTCCGTATGCCACAGTCATTTTTCTCAGAGACTATCAGCCCTACGTAAACGAAATTTGGCATATAAAATGTGTTCTATGAACCGCTATAAAATGCCGTAGTTAAATTAAAAAAAAATAGGTTTGGCACTTTTTCTTTTTCAGCCCCACATCGTGTTGAATCGTTGTATCGTTGAATAGGTATCTTAAAATGAAACTAAGGTTTCACTTTTTTTAATGCGATGTGATATAGCCCGCCAAAGCTGAAAAATTTGTTTGTTACCACCTGCATTTCTAAACTATTTGACCTAAAAATTTATGATTAACAAGTTCTAGTAGACCATATTAAATACTTTCAACAAAAATTGTTTTGAACAATCTGTAATAACAACTGTGTATAGCGAATGAAAATTGGTATACAAATAAAACCACTCCATCAGAATTACAAAAATATTTTAAAAATAAAATTATAATATACTGGGATCACCATTGGCAAACATTAAATACAACAATGCTATATAATATAAGAAAATAGATTTTTGAAAAACCCCCTACCCCTTTCCCCTCTAGAAAAGACCAAACAGTAATCACTAGAATGCGTATTGGCCACACAAACATGACAGATATCCACTTATTATATAACTAAAGCTGATAAAAATAAATGCAAGTGTGGACAAGAACTAACTGTTTTGCATGTATTGGAGAAATGTAGGTACAGTATTTAACAACGAAAAGAAACAATGTAAACTTCCAAACAAATTAAAAGATTGTTTGAATCAGGACGGATATATGGTAACATTAAAGTTCTTAAAAATGTTGAATATTTATAAACTAGTATAAAATGGTATAGGGAGGCCTAGGCCCAGCAGTGGATGGCAAAATTATACTTTAGGGTAAGGTTAAAGTCAATATAATAATATATGTGTATTATGTATATAGTATATAAAAATATATAAAAGTATATAAAAATGTCAACCGAGGTCGCTAATGACCTTGGATGTTAAAAAGCGACCTAAAATAAATAAATAAATAAAAACTGTGTATAGCGATAAATATATAAAACATCTCTTCCATGTTGGATTGGGAGAAGAAGAAAAACATAGAATGTGCCAGCAGCTTCTCTTTCCGAGCATACTGTAAAAGTAATTTCAGGGACTCGAGGAAAATTGTTGTTTATGTGGGCGGTAGGCTGACCCCCTATCACTGCAGGCCAACATTACATCTCATCCTCCAATACCTCCTAACCCTCTAATACCCTCTCCTTCCCATCTAACCTTCTAACCACTGTCAAATGCACACGATCTCATGGTCATTAATACTCTGCTTACCCCGTAAGGGAAAATAGGCGTGACTATGTATTTATGTATATAAAACACTGATATCTTTGTAGTGCTGAGGTTATTGACCTTTTCGCAAATTAGTCTAAACACAAAACACTCGCCAAGTAGTCTTTCTTTTTTTAGTTACAACATTAGTTACGGAACCCTACTATAAGCGTGTCTCGACACGGTCTTGGCCTCTTAATTCTTTAAAAATCTTCGCTTTTGTTCTTTATTTCCCTTTATAGATCTTTGCCTACAATTTTCAGGTTCTAGTATTACCAAAAGCCAAACATTGTTTTCTAAAACAATAGTTCCTCGACTCAATTATACAAGTACGAGTATATGTACAATTTATTGGAACTATCCCCGAAAATAATGTTACCCTTATCAAAAGAGCACATGCCGTGATCAGAATCAAAATGAGATTTCGAAACCAATTTCAACGGGTTAAGAAGGTAGATTTTGCTGTTTTGACGATCGGAAACCAGATTTGTTGAAATTTCAAATCATTTAAAAGATTTCAATTAGATTAGGATAGTGTAACTTTTCGTAGAATCAAAGCAAAATTGTTTGGTAACTCAATTCTCTTTCTGGAAATACGACGAGTATTGTTTGTTTGAAAGCGTTTAAATGTTTACTAAATTTGCAAGTTTAAATTGCTCTGTCATGCTCTATTATTGGATCGTTTTCGTTTAAGTATTGTCGAATATATCTGCGATATTTTTTGAAAAGTATGCAAACCATAAACGTTGAGTTAAATTATTTTGTTTAGTATGTCAAGTGAATGAGCGTGTCATCAGCGTCAGTCTCATTTTTTTATTTGGATTTGGACCCGCTTATAGCATTTTCCATTGTCAAGTATGAAGGTTTCTTCAAGTATCTTGAATAAAACAAGTTATAAATCTTCTAGTCACAATTTAAGTCACTTTAATAGTCAATAGCAAATAGCTGCCAAGAAGCTACTTAGGCTCGAGCACCGCCGTAAAGTAGCATGTCTGTCTATTTTCTACAGGATTCATTTCGGGGAATGTGCGCAAGAGCTTCACGACCTAATTCCACCCTCCCCATTTCACTACGGGACTAGCAGAAAATCGGCGAATTACCACCCATTTCTCGTTGAAATGCCAAAAAACCGTACTCAGCGATATCGATCTACATTCCTGTTGCGTACTGCACAAGAATGGAATTCTTTGCCGGCATCTCTGTTTCCTGAGACCTACAATCTTGGAATTTTCAAGGCTAGAGTGAATAGATATCTTCTAGATCGTCGAGCTCCATCCTCGGCCACGCCGTCGCTTAATATCAGGCGAGTTGGTGGTCAATCGTAGATCTACAATGTATAAAAAAAAGTCATTTTCATATTCGAGTCGTGCTTTGCGACAACGTGAAAAGACACGTTTCGTCGCTTTATTTTGCCTACACTCACGTTCTTGATTAAACTTAATAAATAAAGCACCACCATTTTTATTGCATTCAAGTTCAAAGTAACATAAGTTTAGAAAAATAAAATAAAACAAAACCCCTCATAAAATTTTCTTTAACAGTAATAAGCTTTAAACTCAATAGATTTTCAGCCAGTTTCAATAATAAAAAGATTTTCGCCTGAGGTCAGTTAGCATGTCAGCTTCATAAACTTGTGGGGTGGACTCCCATCAAAGATTTTTGTGATAAGTAATAGCTCCTTTGTAGATCCGTAGTAAACAAGGAACCCTTATAGTTTCGCCATGTCTGTCTGTCTGTCTGTTTATGTGTCTGAACACTTATACTATTTATTTAAAAAAATATTCTATCAACTATCTGCATCATTACCATACAAGATTGAATAATTATTAGTAGGTATCTACTATGTAAAAATTTCCACTAACAGATATTAGTTAATTTTTTGTTTTCTTGAAATACATATTTGTTGTTTTTCCTTCTTGTGTATCCAAACTATCACATAAAAAATTCACATTACTAAAATGTCCTTTTAACAACAAACAATGTTTTGTTCCAGGTAAGGCAGTAAATGTCAGCTCGAATCAGCCATCTTCCTGATCCAGACAATGTAAATGTCAGATAAAAAAACCCAGTAAGTGAAGGTAATCTAGATCTGAATGCTACTTGCAAATCAACTGCTCCCTTTTAATGTTAGCGGCCAATTTATAGCATGATATTTATGAAGGCAAAGCGGATCAAGTAATAGTAGATGATATTATTCAAAAATGTCTATAGTTGTACTAAAGTATCCATATTTGTGCTTGTAACTGAAGCTAGTATGTCTAATTAATTTCTGAATCATCATATATGAAATGTCAGTTTTGACATTGCCAAAAATTAATCATAAGTAATCACCAATGTCATATACATAATTATTTTCATCGTAATTCCAAAATTATAGTTATTTGAGCATGGCGTGACCTCAGCTCAAAATCCTCACGAAATCATAATTATAATTTCGAAAATATTATGACTATTTATATATTGTGACATTGGTGACTAATACACGACTATTTTTTGCCAATATTAAAATTTATTTTCTCGATGTTTTTAAAAATGAGGACTCTAGCGTGAAAGCTGCGTTCGCTACTGACAGTATAATAAATAAATACGTCAAATAATAAAAATATGCCACCAGTTTACCTCAAATCATTGTAAGTAAAAAGATTGTGATTTGGTATCTATCTTGGACTAATATTTCGTATATTATGTACGTCTGACGGTGGTTATAACATAAATATATAATTATAAATATTTGGGGACATTTTACACAACACCATCTAGCCCAAACTAAGCAAAGCTTGTACTATGGAACTTGATGGCTGATAGAATACACTACATACATACATTTTTTTTGTAAATATATACATATGATACAGAAACACCCAGACACAGAACAAACATCCATGCTCATCACAAAAATGTTTGCCCTGGGTGGGGATCGAACCCACGACCTACAGCTTAGCAGGTAGACACTATCAACTGAGACACAAGGCCAGTCTACATGATAAAACGACAAAGGTTTTGTTCTTACTTTATGACAGAATCTATGTAATAATATAAAGACAATTCTATGAATAGGTCATAACTATACTGAGTGTCATTGATGCTCTTGGGAATAAGCTAATTGTAATATTTGTGTTACAAAGTTTGCTATGTTTGTTAGTTTAAGAGAATGACATAAATACGACATGCATAAACCTAAAACTCTGATAGACTACATTTCACTCGGTAAGCTAGCTTAATTTTTTTAACATACAGTTTGTTGGGATAAAAAGTATGTCAGATCATTTTCTATATTATGAGTTATAATCCTGCCAAATTTTGTTCAAATCCGTCCAGTAGTTTTGGCATACATAGAGAACGCCGTACAGATATATTTTTAAATTCGGTTTTAGCTTTTGTATGAAAAAAAAAAAAAAAAAAATTCAATAAAAAATTAAATCCAGTAAAAAAAGTTTTTAGAAAAATATTTAATGTACAAATATTACAGTTACAGACTCGCTACAGTTTTATAAGAGAGAGATATATATGTATATAGAGGGAGTGAGTGCGGGGCAAGAGCGAAGTGGGAATGAAAAGGGAGCAAAACAGAACCGGGGTGGGAGCAAATATGGAGCGGTACAGGAGCGGAACGGAAGTCAGGCGGGAGTGAGGTAGGTAGGAGCAAGGCAGTTGCGGTGCTGGAGCGGGTCATTAGATGGGCGGGAGTGCAACGGGTGCGGGTGGGAGCGTGACAGGAACAGTTATCTTACGCGTACGAAGTCGCGGGTAACAGCTGGTTTAGGTATACAATGACAAATGATATTTGATAAATCTCCTTCACTCCAGTACAAAGACACGGGGTTAACGATCAGAACCTCAGTGAAGGCGATCTGCAATTGAATGTCACTTGCAAAGAAACTAGTTCCGTGTGGAGCGACCTTGTATTACTTACTGGGCGGAGCAGATTCTTGTACATACAGAGTGTTTAGGGATCCCTAAATGGGTAAAGTAATTTTTATTTAATACCATTTTAAGAAAGTTGTTTAATTTTTTTGCGATTAATAATCTCAGTTTTATATTCTAAGCATTTTTTTAAAGTTTTGTGGTCATTGTGACGTCACAGGCTACATATAACTTATACGCATTCAGTTCCTAGCCGTTCGTACGTATTCATTTTTTTTACTCTGGAAAGTTTTACGTTGTCTGTCTGTGTGTTTTTTTGTCACCATATTCTACAATAAATAAAAGACAACAGATATAAAGATAAATACCACCAAAGTTACACTGAAGTAAGTAATATTTTATGAAAAAAAGCTTAAAAACTACTACTACTAGTAAAAGAAACGCTTTAGATATACAAAATATCCCACCTACCCCACGTAACTCTTCAGGATGCCAACCCCAAATTTGATGTGCTCTGTGATGAAAGGAAGTTGAGTTTGTCTGAGTGTCTGATGTTTTGTGAGAGGATTGTGTGAATGCCAACACTGACATACTAATTTTTGACAAATTGAGAAATCTCATGACGTTAATTCTTCAGATTTAATTTATTTGTATTTTAATTAAGGCCATTATTATTATCATTGTTATTTTAAATTACTTACCTTACCTATTTGAATTTGTGTAATTAATCGTACTAATGAAATAAATAAAATACTGTATAAATATTCATCAAGCCTTCACAATATTGTCCTGAATAAATCTAGCTGAAATGATGTATTATGGCTTGGTTACACTTTTCACTTTTGGGTTAGTAATATTTTTATGGTGGTATTTATTTTATGTCCAAAGTGATCGATCGATAGAGACTAGAAGAGTAAAAGTAGTTTTTTTAATTTTATTATTTGTTTAAAACCGAACACAATGTATATTTTGTTCAATGTAAACTTTATAGATACTCTACTTGTTAGCAAATTAATATTATATATGATTGATTGTTGATATAAAAATCGTATAACTAATTGTAGCCTAAATTTGAAATTATGTAGTGTAGGTATAATAAAGATATAATTTAGGTAAAAGATATAGTGCAGACGACAATAATATAAAGTAGTTTTTGGTAATAATTTAGTAGTCTAGCTTTGTTTGTAGTGGTAGGATTCTTAAGCGCGTCGCTCACTGGTAAGTCGAGGCGCGGTCGCGGCGGCGTTGCGGCACAGTCGAGGCGTGACAAAATGACAAAATGGCGGTGGAGTCGCGGTGCGTTCGCGCTCAACACCCCCGCCGCGCCCACGCCCCGCCTGCGCCTCGACTCCACGTCACCTGCGACGCGACTCTAGTGTGTGAGCGCACTGCCATTTGTACCTGAAGGAAACGTAAAAGCGGCGCGCCGCTTGTGCGCCCGCGCTTCGACGCCGCCTCGACTCCAGCTCGTTTGGGCGACGCGCCTAAATGTCGCGTCTTGTTAGGGAAGTATAACACGTTAGACAGAGAGCACACGATCGCGGAAGATGACGTCATGCATCATGTTCGCCGTACAAATTCAATAAAAACTGTTGTTACGCCAGAGGCACAGAACATCCCTCCTCTAAAACTTTAAATGTTTATATCCCGGAAGTTTATTGACTATTGAAATTATATTTTTAGTACATCTATTAAATTTTAGTATGTCATCAATTAAAAATATTATTCCTACGAAATAAAATTCATGCATATGCCCTATTGTTTTTTTATAGTTATTATCACATAGTAGTAGTCATACGCTACTACAACAGTTTCTTATGGTTCACGAACGCTGTATATGATCTATATAAACCTAGACAAGTTGCAAGGGCACAAACCGGTGGCGCTGTGAAGACTGGGAAGGTGATAAATACTAGAAATTAAAACCTTGATTTAAATTGCGAAGACGATTATCTTCCTTCACAGCTAGGCTTATTGTAACTTAACATGCCCAATTTAAAAAGTAACAGTTACAACCAGACAAAACCTAAGGACAAAGAAAAGGTTAGCTAACAGTCCCTTCCTTGGCCTTGACCCGATAATTATCGAGGCAAGAGGACTCTATTGAAATGCGAACTCTTAACAAAAACTGGAAGTGGATGTATGGCCTGAGATGTTGGTGATATTGTACCAAAAACAGGTTGCTCGACATAACGACCTATGTTAAACTTCGTAGTGGTAGAACACTTTTGCAGAATCTGCCTGGGGAATAACTGTACCACATCAATGCCTGTTTTTAACCGTCGTCACAGGAATGTATTCCTCGTGGAAAGAAAATGATTCCAAGGAAAATTCTGGGCTATTAGGATGACGAGCACAATGTATTGACAAACAGGGTTTTAAACTGCTGAATAGCAAAGTTATGGCTAGCATTGGACTCGCATCAGAGTAGTTACATAAAATATAATATAAAGACATAAAAAATAAGTATATTCATGTTTTATTCCAAACATAGAAGTGCTAACTTCTGTTCTTATTTTGTGCTCTTCAATTTACATATTTTTGTAGACACTTCCTATTCAAGTTGCAGTAAACACTTTATTTGTTTTTGTAATTTTTACATGTGAATAGTGGAAAATCACCAAATTTGAATGTGACGACTTCATCAATAGTTTTGTAAGTCTAAATGTTATTTCAAAAAGTTATAACATTCCACATGCACTTATCTATATTTGAAGTATTTTTTATAATAGAAATAATTAATTCAATCAGCACGATTCCAAAAAATAATAATTGAGGTAGTTACGAAAATACTGAACCAAAGATAGACTGTTTCTGACTTCTGACTTAATAAAATTGCTTTGGATTCTATAATGGAATTATACACACTATTGATACCCTTATGTACTGAACCGTACTACGATAAAAATAACAGTAAATAACTACTGTTCAATTGTTTGTACTTAGTATAACATAGGATGTCGAATACAGGCACAGAACTCTTTTTTTTTGTAGAAAAATATTTCACTGCCAGAGACGGCTGTCACACAAATACTAGCCAATTCAAAGACTCGTAAATATATCTGTGAGAATTTTCGTAAACGTAAACCATATCCTAGCAGGATTAGGAACCTTCTTTATTGCTTAGACCTAGATTTCGTCCGGAAATCAAAATTTGTACCTACATAAACCTATATGTATAAACAAGTTTAATTCAAAAAATTATCAGTTTGTATCATTGTATACACACCATAAATTTTTAGTTATTAACAATATTTTGAGGGGTCAATGTACTCATAATTTTCAACAGCTTTTCTAGGGGACCAGTCCTATAAGAATAGTATACGACATCGTCCGTCTCGCTCGCGCATAACATTTTTGAAGAAATAAAAAAAATGGTCCAAGTTATATTTCAAATGAAAAATAAAAATCATTTTGATCAATAATGAAAATCATTTCTAGAAATTATTTACGCAAAAATTATTTCTATGTATGAAAATGTACTTGAACCAATTTTTTTAATTGAAATTTTTGTCGAATATTAGTGATGTTATATTCTAATTAAAAAAACGACGATTTATTTATTCAGTCATTTTATATCTTTAAAAATGTGGGTATGCGCGAGCTAGACGGACGATGGTCGAACTACACAAACTTAAAGGTTGTTGGAAATTCTTTAAGAAAAAAAAAATCCCGTTAAAATTATCAAGTTAGTTTAGTTTTTAAAACAAAATTACAAAAAAAAAATGCGTCGTGTAAGTAAAAGAAAACACTTATTTTGAAGTCGGTTGTCTTAGTTTTTAAAACTATATTACGTAATTATGTAAGGAAAAATGTAGAGAACACTCCTGAAGACGTACTCGATTTTGAGTTCTTCAACCTAAACTTGTTCCTGATCTACAGCAACTTTTTGAAGTGAACAGAGTATAACAATAGTGGTATATATTGGTCAGGTTCGCCGATGGGCTGAGCATCGTTAAATCGTACTCCACGAGAAGAGCCCTCGACCGTGTCTTCCCCCTCCCTCAGACCCCGGCTAGTGTGTCCATATTCCTTACAAAAGGCCTCCCCTTTGTCTCACAAGTGGCAGGTAGATTCGATTACAGGAAATTTCTCGTTTTTATTTGAACGTAGAATTTGAGACGAGAATGTTGAAGATGATAAGTATGGAAAACAAATAAGAGGATTTATTTCGTAAGGTTTTTTTAATGATGATTCTTGTATGTTCATTTGATCCATAAAATAACATCAAAAGGAATATAATAAAAGAGTATTGTTAAGTCTACATACTTGTAATAAATCGATATATATATATATATATTTTATCAGCCCTGTTTTTACAAACTGTCCCACTGCTGGGCGCGGACCATCTTCTCATTGTGAAAAGGGTTAGGCCATAGTCTTCCACGCTGGCCAAGTGCGGGTAGACAGACACGATGTTTTCCTTCACCGTTTGAAGTTGCCGGCAATCAACAATACGCACATAACTTCGAAAAGAAAGAGGTGCGTGCCGCGGGATTCGAACCCAGGACCTGCGGATCGCAAGTCAGACGGTCTCCCGACTAGGCTGCCGGAAACTTCGTCATCACGTTATCATCAGTTTGTTGTTTTCATTTTTTAATTGCTAACGTTTGGAACCCCCTGCCTGAGAGTATGTTTCCTAAATCCTAGAAGACAAAAGTCTAAACGAAGAAAAAATATTATTTATTATTATTTATCATAATTACAAAGATTAAAAATAAAATACACATATTTAACACCTGAAAATCACAAATGGTTTGTGGAGGTGCTCATTCACTACAATAAACACCTACTCAATAACAAAACCTATTCAATAACAAATCAATCTACCTACATATTTAAAAAAGTTAAATGAAGTGAAACTGTTAAGAACAATAAGTTAAATTACAAGGATCGTCGTTTACATAGAACTAGCTTTTAATCATAGATCTTATACATGTTAGATGCCATCTCGAACTGCATTGAATGATTTCAATATAAAACTAAGAAATTTAGCATATTGAAAAAGTAAATTAGAGAAACTACTCACATATTAATTTTTTCAACGAACCAACCAACGGAAGTCTTGGTCACCCGATAAGAGCTGTGAAGCTTAGCTAAAGCTGAGGTAGCAGATATTTCGAGCATTGAGTGGTTTCACCTTGGCCGTTACTAAAGTTCCTGAGAGTTTTCTTTACCATTATAACTATGTTTACTTAATTATTATGTACATTTTTGTTGGTGATTCAGCCTACTTTTTTTTAAAGGTATCATGAAAATACTTACTGCTTGACGGTGTTATTAGAATAAATAGTCACAATTCTAGTCACGGTTCAGTATTAGTTATGTCTTAGTATGATGATGACTTTACCGGAACTTTCTATATACATCTCCCAATTTTATTTTATTTTCTCAAGCTTGAACAAGGACATATAATACCACTTTGTTTATAACAGTTTTGAAATTCAACGAAACACAATTTCAGGGAAATAAAATAAAGCATCCATCATTCCCACCTAAAACTCCCAATGTTGTCGCGCGATCTTTTGACAGTAAAATACGCGTTTTTCATACAAAAGATAGGCTTCAAGCTGGTATTCTCTCTATTTATTACATTATACCCGTCTTCCTCTTGTATGATAGTTTAAAATCAATGTAAAGTTAGTAAAAAATATATATATTAGGTTGTAAAAGGCACGGACCCTGGAGCCTGTGGTGCTCAAATTTTTAAAATAATAAAAAAAAACTGGTACTCTTGTTCGCTTAGATGTCTCCATGCTGGTACTCATATCCATTTACGTTTGGTACACCTCATGTACTGGACGACTACCTCGTCTTATAACCAACCTTCATTTTCAATTAGTTTTCAGCCTAAGTATCTGTTTCTCATCTGCTTCAATGTATTCATGCTGGCAGTCTTGTAGCTTCAATGTCTTCAAGTGGCTGCTTAAATGTCTCCGGACTTGTACTCTCAAGTCCGTCAAGAGTATCAGCTTGAAGACAGGAAGCAGAAATTTACTGGATATCTAAGCCAAATTGCGTTAATCGAGAAGTTAGATACCTACCTAACTTCTCGATTAGCCAATGTTTATCTCAACTGATGAGTTGCTTTAATTTGAAAGCGTTTCAGCCAGTTTTAGCTGCATTTCGTAATTAGGTTACCCACACCTATCGCGCGAACAATACAAAATTAAACGATTATGCCCCAAGCACACTTGACCTGATTGCTGGTCGCTCGTGAAACGTCTTTTGATTGTTTTCTAAAGGAAATTGTACCCTTGGCTTGATATTGGCGAATTTCCTGTCTCGGCGACCTTTTGTTCCTCTTTTTTATCACAGCAAATCCATTTGGTGTAATTCCCTAGGAAATAGAAATTATTTCTGTTGAGGCCGTCTGACCAGTGAATGATATTTGATTGTCGGAAGATACATTTTTCTGCGATTCCTGTAAGAAATTAATTAATGGCGGATTGGGTTTGGATGAAACTGCCAGATGCCATGAGATTGGACTAGAGTCTCGATATGTTTGGGAATAATAGAAACATATCAGAAAATGTTACCTACTAAAGATATTTCCTATAGATTTTATTAAGGTATAATCTTATTGCGCCACTCAACTAATTATAATTCTTAAAATCGCTAAATAAATAAAAAAACTTAAAGGGAAAGCTTAATTATTTTTAGTAAGTATTATGCAGGCAAATTTGCGGTTAAAGTTAAGTAATACATAGGTTACATAGTTATAATAACGCCATTTTCCCGTTGCAGTAAGCAGAGATCTTTCCCGTTGCTACGATGATAGTTTTTCGCTTCTACTTTCATGAGTATTTTCTATCTTTGTCGCTACATACCTACCAATTCTATTATTTTTTTATGGCTAGAGCATGCGTAAGCTATTGTTCAGACAGAATGTAACAATTTTATTGTCTGAGTCAAAGATCCTTATTTAAATCTAAAGATTCAATGTTAGTGATAAGTATGAAATTATTAGTCCAAAATTTGTCTTTTGATTTTTACTTCAAAGATCAATCAGAGGGCATATATAATGTTATACCTACCAAGCATGAATCTGCTTTACCTTCCCAACCTCTGAACAGATAAAAAAAAAAAAAAACTTGAAAAACATCGTGATGAACTTATTTATTTTAATGACTTCCTATTTGTCCTCGAAATGTACATAGAAATATCGTTCATTTCAGTAGATAGATATTGACAAAAACAATCTTAGGGCACAATTCTCAAGTAGGTACTAAAAATATTATTTAGCTCACTTTTGAGATAAGTCAATGATATAGATCATCTCAACCATACGTTCTTGCACGTCAAAAAGAATAAAGGAAAACTGCGACTTTTTCTTTTTCCGCGACGTAAAATCATACACTTTACTGCTGTTTTCGGCGTATTTATATTTATTTATTTAAATCCATGAACATTGTGTACATTGACAATAATTTAAAAGTCTAACATAATAAAGAATAAATCCAAATGTCACAATAATTATAGATGGAGACGGCATGCATAAGAGCGAAAAATTATATAAAATTATACATTACTCCAAAGATATTTAATATATTACATTTAAAGTTAAGCAATCGAAATAATAATGAAAATTAAATTAAAGTAAATGTCAAATGATATAAAATGTTGCTACATTAAAATAGATTTAGTGTCAAAGACTTTAAAGACTTTCCGAAGATATTATAACTGTCGCCAAATATGTCTATATCTGTTGTCTTAGATACAATGTTATATTGACGCACCATTCTCGCTAGTGGAGCATTAAAGCCAATAATAAGCCCATAATATTCAATCTATAACTTTAAATATCTCGGATTCGAACTTTTAAATTAGATAGAGTCAATCGACCGTCGTGAAAAGTCTCAATTTCAATATGACCTAGATGATGATTGCGCGACTGCGCGTAGGTAATGTCTGTCATAAGTCAATTGGCTGCACAGTTTAGCTGGGGTACACAGTAATGAGTTCAATTCCGACCAATTACAGCCTTGTCTAGACGAGTATACACAGACGGGCGCAATTACAAACAGTAGTGGAGCTATTTTGTGCGGATTTTTCATGTTATATTTAGCTGACGGCAACGTTAAAATTTCATTGGCGGTTTCCTAGCGAGTCACAGAGTGACCCGTCTCTATGTAGGGTGTATATACGACTAGTTGAGCCAAATTATTGACGCAGTGACGCTTGAACGGAAGTACATTACCATTGCAGTAAAACCTCGAAGCGATGATCTTATCTAGTTCTGGACAGTTTAGTTAAATATACCAAATGATTCGTTGGCTGGGAGGAGATGGAGACGTTCTGCAGGAGTGGTACATTATAGGTCAAGAAAAAGTAAATTTGAAGAATACGCCGTATTAGATTATTATTTTGTAATTCATATGGATGGAAACATCCGGAATAAAATTATTCCATTTCATTTTTATTTCATAAGTCTGGTGTTCTAATACGGTCATCTCATGTTCAGACGGATTAAAATGCGCCTGAATTAAGGTACGCCGTATTGTTGTTATCGCACAACATCGTGCCGCCGTTTTACAATTAGGTGGGTTTTAGTTATGCAGCTATGTGATTATTAATTCTTAATATAGCTGCCAGTAGTGCTCCACTTTCATAACGATAAAAATGGCATCACAAGCAGCCAAGACACAAAGAAAAAAAAACAAATGATATTGGTATCTCGCGTAAAAACAGTTAAATACATAGATATATTAGATATATATATATTATATTATCTTTCTTTTCTATCTTATGTCACAGTTCATGATCATTTTATGGGTTATTTTTTCGTGTCAATAATACTTACAGCTAAACGATGGCCACCGCTTCGATAAACTTATTGTGACTACAATTCGCCTGAACACGAGAACGCGGTTTTGTTACCCGTTTTACTGTTTTGTAATACGGCGTATATACACTATCACACACTGTACTGTACAGCCACTATGCATGCTACTGCCCTACCAGGATACCGTACAATTGGTCCAATATATCGTACCTGTCCATTAATTGGACCAAGCGACGCTAAATTACCCAGTTCCGTTAACCGAGATGTTGGTGCTAATCCATCAGTGTTTGTGGCTTCACATGCAATATGCCATGTGGTTGTTATGTTGTACCACATGTGTAACTACGAGCTGTGTCCTGGGCTTACACCTGCATTTTTACAGTGACTATTATTGTGATAAAAATCAACTACAAAATATTTGTTGTACGTATTAATTCTTAATTATCATACCTAAGTAGCGCGGGAGCGTATCAAGCGTTTTAATCTTTTTTTGAAAAATATCGCTGAACTAGGTTGAAACTATAGTCGCTGTTTCTGGATTAAAATACGTTGAGTGATCCAATCATCCTATGTCACTTTCCAGTCTTTATACTATGAGATTTCGAAAGTATTATAAACTTGTGAACACGGGTAAATAATGCACACAGAAAACGTTAAATCACAACTGTATTCCTTATATCCTGTTATAATCAAGGTTACAATCCTTTTTTTCGCCAAAACGTCTTTTCCAATCCAATTTTTATTCTCTCCCTAACAAAAGTGACTACCCAACGTGTTGCCCGCTCTTGCCGAGTCTCTTCTCCCAAAAATGTTGCCAGTCCATACGTATCAAAGATTAGCAAAATATATTTTCTTTTTAATTGAAATTTAGTAAACCTTACAAACTGTTAAAAAAAATCCGTTGCTTGGCCAAGATACAGAATATTCAAAATAGTAGTGCGATATGGCTTATTATTATTATCGCACTGCTAGCGCGTGCTTCTTCTTAAAAAAAAAAGAAATAAAAAAAAAATCTTCTCGTTTTTTTCTTAAGAAAAATAAAGTCAAAGACATCAAACTACTTCGACAACATTACTTTAGACAAGCCGTATTGAACTATCAGATCTCTCTTTAACCTGCAAATCGGGATCTACATTGACTCAATTACCTCGCATAAAACTCGGCATCTTTAATAAGGCTAAGCGCTACTTCTCACCGGGACAGTGCTTCATCTTTATCAAGCATAGATCTGATTGTGTGTGGAATACTGCTGCCATCTTTTTGACTGATCAGCTAAATACCAGCTGGACTAAGAAGCTTCGCCATAAAGTAGCATGTCTGTCTATATACTTACCACCTACAACATTAAATTTGGCGAAATTAATCTTGCAGGTAAATGTGTTGGAGTTTAATCTCAGAACCTACAAATTGGAAACCAAACGTTTTCAAACAATTCTGCCGTAACTTGACCTGGCCACAGAATTCTAGTTTGTAATACCAGAGGCAGTGGGAATGTATTTGTATATACATGCAGATGTTCATACATTGACATCGTTGTGCATGTTTTTATGTACACCAATATAAATTGCTGTCAATATGTCTGTGTGTGCAACGTGTAGAGTGAACATTGTTTAGTTTTATGGGTTAGCAGGTCGTTTAATTATTCAAATAGTTGAAAGAGAGCAGATCCATTTACAACTCGGTGTAACACGCAGTTTTAACTGCTAGGTAGGTTTTAATTTGTTTAATAGATGATGGTAACTAAATGTATGAGGTCTGTTGTAAGATCTTAGAAACTTAGATTTCACCATGTTGGTTTATTGTTTTCAATTATATGGGTTCCGTAGATTCACTCTCGTGGCGATGAAAAATGGTGATGATTACGAATTAGTTAATAGTTTTTTTTTTCTGAAAGCAATAGATTGTATCTCTGTTCTATCATCTTATAGGTTTTCGTTTTAAAATAATGTAGTCTTAGTTTTATCAATAAATAATTATGTAGATACCTGTTAAGGGTATTCATATCAGAACTTATAATAATATTTTTTGTATACTGTTGGTGTTTTTAAAATAAATAAATAAATGGTGATGTTAAGGTTTAGCCTACTCGAAATAAAATGTAATGTATGTTGTATATTGTTATATGTATGGTATTGTTGTATGTTGTACCTTGATTAGTTTTCTCTCAAGGCACGTGAATGTGTCCGGAATCAGTGCTAATAATAACAGTTGAACAAAACTGATTGGCGTTTCCTGGCTTCAATTCTGTAATATTAGTCATAGTCATAGTCATAGTAATTTATTCATAACGGATAATATATTATAAATATATCTCAGCTTTCGGTAGGTCCGCTG
Organism: Lycia hirtaria; assembly: GCA_947563715.1. Lineage (NCBI taxonomy): Eukaryota > Metazoa > Arthropoda > Insecta > Lepidoptera > Geometridae > Lycia > Lycia hirtaria. Next base: position 38,474,205 of record OX387377.1, on the reverse strand, counting down.
TCATTAAACATTCAAAATTGCATTTCATTCGGTGCAATAGCTGGAAGCTAATGTTTATTTTAAATGAAATACAATATATACGACTGCATTAAAACGATATCCGTAGCGTAAGTGTTACGCTTGAAGGTATCGAGTGGACGTTTTTGTGAGAGAGTATGTATAGAAGGTGACAAAGGTACTTTGCTCAAAAAATAAGAATTGCCATCCATCATCATCATCATCATCATCTCAGCCATAAGAAGTCCACTGCTGGATATAGGCCTCCTCCATGGATTTCCAAAAAGACCGATTGGAAGCGGCTTGCATCCAGCGTCCTCCCGCTACTTGTATGAGATCATCTGTCCATCTCGTGGCTGGTCTTCCTACGCTGCGCTTGCCGGTACGTGGTCTCCACTCGAGAACCTTTCGGCCCCATCGCCATCCAACGTGGCAATATATAATATATATACAGAAAACAAATAAAATAAAAATGTATTCAAAAAGTCCACTGGTGGTGGAAAAAATGGCCAGAATGCTGGCAGCTATATATGTATAGTAGCTATATACCTATATATATATAGTAGAGGTATAATCTTAGTTCTTAGTAGTTTTTCTTACATGTTCTTTAATATAAAGTGTAAATAAATAATTATTGACATTATTATTATTACTTAATAAAACATAACATAATAATTAACATAAAAACTAAACCACGAAAAGAGCAAAGTATCCCTCTAAGATAGATAAACTAGGTCGCAAGTACTCTCGCAACTAAGACCGACAAAGCTCCAGTGATTACACGAGTATTCTTCCAACTAATAGCACTCATTGATCTCCATTGTACCGATTAATTAGAGGCCTAGCAACAATACAGTGTTTGCAAGATAATTTGGCACATTTGAGACCAAAAAAAAACGAATGACATTTGTCAATAATCTATCAAATCCGAATTAAATCAATTTTTCGGAAATTCTTTTGGGTGAGTTACGGAAATAAAAAGTCGGGATAATGTAGTATAAGCTTCTGAACCATACTTTTTGCTAAAGTAATCGAGCGTTGGTGGCGCCACCTATAACATATGCTCGAAGCATGTTATTACTCAGCTGGATCCTTTACAGGTTCCTAAGTCATCTAAGCGATGATTAGTGAGATCTAGTCCGAATTTGGCAAAATATTGATACACTATTATTATTAACGGGATATTTACCGTGGTTCGCGTTAATTTTGAGCTCCCGATATTACGGCACAGCTACATGCACCATTTGTCGCACCATTGAATCGCTCGTGAACATGGTGCATGTAACTGTGCCGAAATATTGGGAGCACAAAATTAACGCGAACCACGATAAATATCCCTTTAATAATAATAGTGTTTTAAAATATTGATAACCGCCATTAGCCCACTTTTTAATAGAACCTAAGTATATTACTCAAAAATATAGTGCATTCAAAACTACAGCGCAATATCTATATCGTCAGTTTTTAGAATCTGTGGAGGGTCCAGATGTATAAGAGCCATTTAGTTTATACATACCTAAATTGTCTAAGTAAAGAAAAAAATACGGCATTGAAAAAACTAAATATAGGGGCAAGTGCTGTTCCTATGGACGGTTGCACCTGTGGACACAGTCAATTCCGACGAATCTAGCAACTCTAAAATTCTAATTTGAACGCGACCATTTAGCTTTGTCTATGGTTGAAAGTTTTGACGTGTCGCCATCTTTGTTTTCTGGGTGATTGTTTACATGCCGGCTATGAAAAAATTTTGCGCCAAAAAGTAAGTAATTTTGCTTAATTTAAATGAGTTTTACCGTGAAAATACTTAGGTTATCGATTTGATTGTTTTTGCAGAATGATCTCTGGTATTTATTGCTTAGTTAATGCTTTTTCCGTGTCTGTCAAGCTGTTTTAGGCTCAAAGATAGATCCGATTTATTTTTTATGTCTGAATTTGTACCTGTGGACAAAAATATGAGTGTACCTATGGACTGTCCACAGGTACAAACGTGCCTTAAATGTTTGCTTACAAAATCTAATTTACCGGTTTGTTAATTTTTTTCAGTGCCTCGCAGTAAAATTGGTTTAAAAAGAAAGAGAATATGCCCCGATACACTGACAGAAGCAGTAAGAGAAGCAAAACATTCTGGAAATTCTTTAAGAAAAGTAGCCGAAAAGTATGGACTGCCCAAGTCAACTATTTTTAAATACTTAAAGATACATAAAGGCAATGATTTGAAGAGTAACATTCAGCTGTTGAAGAATGATGTAAGAAAGGTATTTGACCCGGAAGAAGAAATTTTACTGACCAAATATTTAAGAAAAGCTGCATTTCTACATATGGGTTTAAATACAAAACAGTGCAGAGAGCTGGCTTACCAATACGCTGTTTCTAAACAGAAAACAAATCTCCCTGCTAACTGGAAAAAGCACAAAATGGCAGGTATTGGGTGGCTTCGCCAATTTCGACTCCGTTTTCCAGAGTTATCTCTTCGCAAACCCGAACCAACGAGCATAGCAAGAGCAACTAGCTTTAACAGGGCAAACGTTAATGATTTCTTCAACAACTTAAAATCGGCCATGGCACGATTCAAGTTTCTACCAGGATCGATTTATAATGTCGATGAGACTGGGATCTCCACGGTTCATAAGCCTGGAAAAGTATTGGCTCCTAAAGAGATCCGCCAGCTAGGGAAGATGACTTCAGGAGAACGAGGAGTGAATACTACAATGATAGGTTGCATAAATGCGGTTGGAAACGCTGTACCTCCTGTGTTCATATTCCCACGGGTTTTCTACAAAGATAACATGTTGAAAGGAGCTCCACCTGGTTCGTTGGGTGTGGCTAATCAATCAGGGTGGTCAACAGAACCAATTTTTCAAAAGTTCTTGGATCATTTTATTAAATTCGCCAAACCAACAAGAGAAAATCCAGTTCTCCTAATAATGGACAATCACGAGACTCATATCTCCATTGAGATAATAGACAAAGCCAGAGAGAACGGAATTGTCTTATTGACTTTGCCTCCACATACATCCAATCATCTGCAACCACTAGATCGCACTGTTTTTGGTCCGTTTAAAAGCCAATATAGCCAAGCAGCTGATAGATGGATGCTCAATAATCCTGGTAAACCTATTACCATTTACGACGTAGCAGAAATAGCTGCCGAAGCATATGGAGTCTCGTTTACGCCAAAAAACATCATAAAAGGCTTCGAGGTTTCAGGTATTTATCCATATAATAGAAACATATTTTCAGACGAAGATTTCTTATGCTCATATGTAACTGATCGTCCAGACCCAAGCCAAAACTTAATTGGAAACCTGTCCGAAAATCAAGAACAGCCTTATATTGAAGTCACTGGAAATGATCAAGAAACACCGATGGTTAATTTGGAATTACAACAGTCGGTTGACCAGATTTCTAATCAAACTAACCCAGAAAACTTGGATCGAAACGAATTATTTAGAGATTCTGTTTTTCAGGCCATCACAGAACCAGTTTCCCCAATTCGAAAAGATGAACGGTTGATACCAGAACAACCTGTATTCCGAACTCCACTGAAGATTATAGATTCACAAGTAACGCCCGAAACCATCCGCCCCTTTCAAAAAGCAGGTCCTCGAAAGGGTGCTCAACGTGGAAAAAAGCCTGGAAGAACCAGAATTTTAACTGACACGCCAGAAAAAGAAGAAGTTCTAGTTGTAGCATTAAAAAAAGCTGAGAAGAAAAAAATAGCCGTCCAGAAAACGGAAAAGAAAAAAAACGCAAAAGCTGCTCAAAAAATAATTGCTGCCAAAGCTCCTTCACAATCTGGTTCCTCTGAAGTTGACACTAGCTGCTTCAAAAGTCATCTGACTCTTCTGTTGGCTAATAATCCTTCTGAACCTGGTCCTTCCAATGCACTTTCGAATGAAAACGCTGATAAATCTGCCGAAAAAAATATTAAAATAATTCAAAACGAGAAGTTGTCGTTTGTTAGATGTATGAAGTGTAAATCTTATTCCAAAGACAAAAACCAAATGGTTAAATGTAGTTTTTGCAGTCATAGCTATCATATTTATTGTGTTCCAAAGTCACACAGAGAAAACTTTGAGTCTGATGATGAGAATGAAGGTTTTATTTGTGTGGCATGCTTCGTATTAGACAATGATGACGATAGCGATGAATCTACTCAAAACTTATATAAAGACTGTCGTAATGAGTACAAATAAGTTACATAAATTAATACAAATAACAAAGTAGGAATGTTTACGTTATTTAGAAGTTGTTTTTAGAAGTTTATCATTGTTTTTTTCTTTTTTAATGTCTAATTAATATGAACCGTCCCTAGGTACATCACCGTCCCCAGGTACAACTTTAGTGTACATAGGTACAATCGTCTGTTGTACCTGTGGACAAATTTGGTGTTTTTAAAAAAACGTTGATTATTTTCGTAAGATAAGTGATATTGAGACAAGAAATTTAGATTAAGAAAGGCTGATTATCTATTAAGACATGTGATATGTTAAAAATAAGAATAAAATAACTAATTCAGAAATAAAAAATGTTTTATTCCAAATTCTGGAAACTGTCCACATGTTCCGCACTTGCCCCTAATAATTATTTTATTTTTGTTCAGATGTATCTTTTTGTGAATTGATTCTTGGTTAGTGGATTAATTTGGGGTTTGTGGCAGTTGTTGTGATTCAAAATATTGGCATATCTTTTATTTGTTGCTTATGTGTCACATAGTGTTCGTAAAGATCAAGATATATTTTTATACAGACTATAACTATTAAAATTTTACTCAAATCTGTTGAGTAGTTTTAAGAAGAAGTCAAGAAGTCTTAAACATAACATGCACAATTCTCTACATTTACTTTTCACCAAACTTTTACATTTATAATTTTAGTGTTAAATAAGTATAATACAAAGCTAAAATGTAAAGTGTGCCAGTGTATTTGTGTATTTAAGTATGTTCAATACTTCTTCACACTGGAATGTGTGTTTTGCATATTACAAACCTTGTCTCCAATCAGATAGGCTAGTATTTAATTATAAGCTAAGCTGGATAGCGAGAGACTTGTACACACAGGATTACAAGTCTCGCGCTTGGTTTTGTGCATCCTTTCGCGTGTAATTAATTTTGGCCGTCACTGCACCCAGTATTGGTCTGGGAGTAAAGTTGGAAAGGTCAAAGCATAGGGGAATGACAAATAAGGGCCTGTGTAGGGAACTTCGGCTTTGTGATGGCCACTGTACTTGTTTGTCCTCTGTAGGTCGACAATGTTGGATTTGAGTTGTGTTGACGTCACTACACCGGGAAAGTTGAAATTAAATATGGCATATAAACTGTTATAACTTTTGTCAACTGAGCGAGCGAAGTGAGCGAAGCGTGTATATTTCGGAACCGCTCCGTTCGGCTAACTTGTATAAAAGTGGATATGGTCTTCATGATCATTGTCAGACAACAGACAGCCAAAAAGTATTGATGAACTTATCTAGATATGACAACCAACTTGAGTTTGCGAGTTAACAGTTAACAGTGATGTGGATGTGCGTGGATGTGCTTGATGCAATATAGTGCTGAAGCAATTTAAATTTATTTTTGAGCTGAAAATAAGATCTATCGCGAGGTCTACTGTTCGTAGAACTACTAGTTTTAAATGCGCCCGTTCAAGCTGTAAACAACTAGCAATCTCCTTTTGATGCTCTATGCAAAAAGATAGAGTATGGCCCAGATAAACGTAACTGTCTACCGATTCCAGAGTCTGATTTCCAATAGTAACTGAATTCGAGTTACAATTAATAGTTCAAAACTTTACGTGACAATGTATTTTGTGCTCGTCATTTTTAGATATTAGACGTTAAACAATTGTCTAAACATTTACAAGTGCGGCGGGAAAAAGGATTCATAACAGGGGGCCAATTCAGTTATTCAAAACCGATCCGTAACTGAACCTTGTGCGAAGCATTTCCTGTCGGCTGCTATCTTTTTTTGATTTGGTAACGAGCGAAGGACGTGTTACGTTTCATCAAATGTGTCAATTGTATGACATAAAAGTGACTGAATCAAAAAAACTATGGCGGCCGACGGGAAACGCTCCACATATGGTTCGGCTATGGAGCGGTCTTGAATAACTGAATTGGGCCCCAGTTCTATAACTCACTTAAGCTCTAGAACTGTTATGAGTCCTTTTAACCGACTTAAAGAAAGTATTGTGGGCTATCGTGAAACTTGCTCTGAGTTTATCTAATCAGATTAAGAGGTTTCATCGAGTAGACTTTCTCTGCGCTCGGGCGCTTACTCTCAAAGGCTTTGCAGAATGTAAAGGTAAAATAAATGTGTAATCCAGATACGGCGATTTTTGCCTTATGTAACTTTTACAAGGTGTTTTTAAACTATTTGTGTAAAGTATAATAATATGATTTAAATTAATCCATTTATAAATATCTGTTTAATAAATAATAAATAAATAAATTAATATGTGTGGACATTTCACGCAACACCATCTAGCCCAAACTAAGCAAAGCTTGTACTATGGAACTAGATGGCTGATAGAATACTTATATATACTTTTTTTTTGTAAATATATAGATATATATGATACAAAGAAACACCCAGACACAGAACAAACATCCATGCTCATCACACAATGTTTGTTTAATATATATACTTAATCTAAAATCTGACCTAGAAATAAAAAGCTTATTACACTAATTTATTGTATGAGTGTATTTCCATATATAAATTATCATCATCATCATCATCATCATCATCATCAATCAATATCCACCTATTGCTGAGTATTATATAGGTCTCTCTCACTCTTTCCGGTCCTCCATGAGACCAAGGAGCGAATGAGACGTAAATTATACATGATTATATGAAATGTACACGCTGAAATATTAACCTACTTCTTTTCGGTTTTGCCTAGTCGGGTAAAATATAATAATTTCACAAAACACCAACTAGCCCAAACTAAGCAAAGCTTATACTATGGAACTAGATGGCTGATAAAATACATACATATATACCTACTTCTTTTTGTAAATATACCCATATGATACATAGCAACACCCAGACACAGAACAAACATCCATGCTCATGACACAAATGTTTTTCCTGGGTGGGGATCGAATCCACGACCTACAGTTCTGCAGGCAGACATACTACCAACTGAGCCACAAGGCCAGTCATGTCAAATGACAAATAGCCATGGACAAATGAAATCTTCCTCGTTTATCTAAGCATGTACATACTTATATAGGCACACAAACTGCGTTAGAGTGATGCTCCCTGTGTTTCTGCAGTGCTTATGTTTGCTTCTCCCTTGTGTGCTAACTGTACAGCTACACACGAACTGACGTATATGAATCCCCAGAGTGCTGCAGTATTCAGAGTAAACTGTACAGACCCTGAGGATCTCTAGATTTAAAGCCTTCGAGAGTACGGGCTACGGCCGATACGCGATAAGCTAACGTGACAATATGCATATGACCGATTATCCAATCTAACTTACAAATATTTTAAATAAAATCATAATAATATTCTTTTACATAGAGGAATGATGACATCGCGGATGTCAGTGAATGAAACTGAGAAATGAGAGGAGGCCTATACTCAGCAGTAGGGTGCATACAGGCCGAATAGATAGATATTCTTAAAATAATAAAATATTTTTTCAAAACGATTTTAAAATGATGGAGTTATAAGTAACAATCATAAAAAACCGGACAAGAGCGAGTCAGACTCACCCACCGAGGGTTTCGTACAAACTAATAGATAAAAGGGGAAAATTATATATCTTTTTTATATTTTCCTACATAAATCGAAAACTGTACATCGTAAAAATATTTAAAAACCTGTTTTAGCTTGTGCTAATTAAGCTCTTTCATATAATACCCTACATGATACGGTTAAAGCATATTAAAATTTGGACCCGCCTTCCTTGCAAGACCCTAATTTATGTGATTAAATTAAAAAAGGTAGTTTCCGGAAATTTTCCTTAATGCGTACAATATGACAATGCTTCTTGCCAAATTTCAAAGTTATAGTTTAAGGGTTCCGTTTTTTCCATTTGAGATACGGAACCCTAAAAACTACAACCAAATTGTTGACCTCCTTCTTTTTGAAGTTGGTAAAAACACTTCATATTCCCCATTAACAGTGTTTCTAATCTAAATAACAGCGAACACTTTAGCCGGAACAACCTAATACAATAAGCCACAACTTCTTACGACAGTTTACAGTAGAAATAACAAAGGGAGGAATTTCTAGCTGGAATTACGATGCCGTTTGTTTTCATTTAAGATGTTCTCACAATCTCACCGAAACACGTATAACTACTCAGTTGTTCACCACAAATTCTGGTTAGCCCTGGATGCCCCACAGTAATCCCCCCTTTATCAAGGCCCCTCTTAAATTTACATGGATTAGAAAACGAAAGTGATGTAAATGGTTTATTAGAATTTTAAGGAATCTGGTTAGGTCTGTTGGTTCTCGTTAATTTTGGTGGGTTTTTGTGAGTTATTGAGTTGATAGGTACGGATCAGATTTTTTTTAATGCATGATAGATCTACGATTGACCATCAACTCGCCTGATGTTAAGCGACGGTGTGGCCGAGGATGGAGTTCGTCGATCTAGAAGATATCTATTCACTCTAGCCTTGAAAATTCCAAGATTTGAAGTCTATGGAAACAGAGAATGGCGGCAAAGAATTTCATTCCTGTGGAGTACGCAACAAGAATGTGGATCGATATTGCTGAGTAAGGATTTTTGGCATTGCTGGTTTACGCCCAGCACTGGTATAGTTTATAGAGGGATATTACGGTGATATTTACTAAGCCCATGGATGGAGGTCATCGTACTCATCATTATGGACGAATTTCACTATAGGTACAATACGTAATTCGGAAGAAAAAAAACTGAGAAATGATGTTATCGCCACACTAACCATGTTGATCCCAATATTTTGTAAAATCCAGTTTTCTATCTGAGATAAGTATTTAAGTAATAATAGAAAATTACTCCAGTACCTACTTAAATGAAGTTGATAAAATGGTTTAAGGTACCACGTAGGTATGGGCCCTTTTTAATAAAAATATAATTATTATAATGGGTTTACAACTAATGATGATATCTGGGAACATATACGCAATAAAACCTCCTTTCTTGTAACTTTTTTTTTTTTTTTTGAAATCCGGTAACAAAACATACCCATTGGATTGATATACAAAAGCGAGTTTTTGGCGGGAACGTCATCGAAACATGTTGTTGCTTTGTTTTATTTTCCTAAACTTGTGTTATTTTGCATATTAATGCGATAAAAATGGTGGTGTTTTATTCATTAAGTGTTCGATCAAGTAAATGAGTGTAGGCAAGCGAAATGAAGCAGTGAAACGTGTCATTTTACGTTGTCGACAAAACTCCATAGAAGCTTCTAGTAAAGTCGCCACCACTTTACTGAAGTAGGACTCGACTTATAAATTGACTATTCTAAGTGACTTAGATTGTGACTAGAACATTTACAACTTCCTATAAAAAAGAAAAAATCCTAATACTTGACACTGGCAAATGCTTTAATGCGGGTCCAATACAAAAAAGAAGAAGAATATACAAAAGCGAGAAAATTACATTAGCGTGCCATGTCACTCCAATAAATTTGTAGAGACACCACATCGCTACTTTATGAGTTAATAATTGAAATTTCTGACTTTGTAATATTAATTAATAAATGCAAAGTACCCTTCACAAGAAAACAATATTAAGTAAAGTCAACATCTGTCCTCAGGGAGTTATAACTTATACATCTAAAGCCACGTTTACACCTGGTAACTGAAAGTCTAAATGGTTAGAATGGACTCAAATTGTGTGTAAAAATGTAAAACATAGTTTTTGCAGGACACAAGATGTAGATATAGATGTAGATTTTCACTAACGATCTCGATATATTTCACGACAAATTTAACGCATTCAAGTTTAAGTTATTACTTTTTTTTACTGAACCCAATAGATTATAATGTCACTGTTATATTATCTTATAGGTTTTAGTTTTAAATGAATATAGTTTTAGTTAAGAATGATGTAGACGCCTGTTAAAGGTATGCATATCAGAACCTATATTTGAGATTACATACTAAGTCAATGTAATATGTATACTGTTGGTGTTTCTAAAATAAATAAATAAATTAATTAACCGGACGTAACCGAAGATACATGTGATATCTAAATACTGTCACTCTGACACTTGGCATGTCATTTCGTCACACTGACACTTGGAATGTCATTTTTGGAAATTCGTCACCAGTATCGGCATATACCTTGGCCAAATTAGGATTCATAAAATCATAAATCTCCATGATTATTGGCATGTAACATGACGCATAAAAATGCGCTACGTTGCGTGGCAATAGTCATCTAATCTACGTGTCAGTATCAGCTAAATAGGTACCTACCTATTTCAACCGTGTGTAACCCTTTGAATATAATTAACTATCAATAATTATAGTTTAAAAAACTGATAAAACTGACTTCAAAATACGCAATACAATACATACGCGACTTGCTGTTCACTTTTCTACAGGCACTTGGATCAGTTATTTTGTTATAAAAACCAAAGTACTGCATCGATTTTGATAAAATTTATAAAGGATTATCTCTGATGACATACCAAATACAAAAAAAAATATGAAAATCAATGAACAATTAGCTGAGTAATCGGTGAACAAACATACATACCGAATTGATAACCTCCTTCTTTTTCGAAGTCGGTAAATTATTCTCTCTAAGATCCTTTCTCTCGTGTAACTCGTGACCGCGGTCATTGCAATGTCGTTAAGATAGAAGTGTCGAGAGATATTATTTTATTGGCTAAAAATAACTTTTACCTAATACTGTGTAAGCAGGCCTTCAAGGTGGTGAAACGACGACCTAGAGAAGGTCGCAGGAATCCATTAGATATGAATAAGGCTTATCGTCGTGGAGGACCTTTGGTGAAAAATCTATCGATTGATAGGACCTAAACGTTTGTAATACTTATTTGAATAAAACTATGGGCATCTCCCTTAGGTCACTCAAATCGATAAAACCACGCCTCAAATTTTGAGTCGCGGTTTTTACGTGGAATATATAGATAGATACATACTTATAGTCACGCCTGTTTTTTTGGCGGGAACGTCTTAGTAACGTGTTGTTGCTTTGTTTTATTTTCCTAAACTTGTGTTATTTTGAACATTAATGCTATAAAAATGGTGGGGTTTTATTCATTAAGTGTTCGATAAAGTGCGTGAGTGTGGGCAAGTGAAATAAAGCGGTAAAACGTGTGATTTTACGTTGTCGCCAAAACTCCATAGAAGCTTCTAGTAAAGTCGCCACCACTTTACTAAAGCAGGACTCGACTTATAAATTGACTTTATACGTGACTTAGATTGTGACTAGCACATTTACAACTTGTTTCATTCAAGAAACTTGAAAAAATCCTAATACTTGACACTGGCAAATGCTTTAGTGCGGGTCCAATACAAAAAAGAAGAAGAAAGTCACGCCCATTTTCCCTTACGGATTAGATAGAGTATTGGAGATCATGAGGCCGTTTGACTCCATATTTAACCATGGGCGCGTGGTTAGAAGGTAGAGGGGATTACAGGGTAAAATGTAATAATAATTATAGTTTAAAAAACTGAAAAAAAACCGATTTCATAATATGCAATTCGTTTGCTTGGATTTTTCAGTTATGTTTTCTATATATATATAAATCGATTGCTGTTCGTTTGTCTCGCTAAAACTCGAGAACGGCTGGGCCGATTTAGCTGATTTTGGTTTTGAAATGTTTGTCGTAGTCCAGAGAAGGTTTAAACGTTGAGAAAATATCGGGTCTACTCATTGATAGGTGATACGAAGTACGCCGGGTCATCTAGTTTTGTTATAAAAACCAAAATACTGGACCGATTTTAATAAAGTTTATATGTAACCAGTCATGTTACCTACCAAAACAAAAAAACATCTAAAACATTTTATAATCGGCGGAGAAATCGTTGACCCAACATACAAAAAAATCGGCCAAGTGCGAGTCGGACTCGCGCACGAAGGGTTCCGTACTATCATCTTAATAGAAAGTCGTATAAAATAACGAGAAATCAACGAAATTCCAAGTAGTAAATTGCAAACTTATAGGTAGGTTTTCGATACACATCCGGGCAGCATAACGACGCTCGCGCGAATTCGCGCGGCTATGGCTCGCTCCGTGATGTTACCTCCCCCGCTACCCGCGCGGCCGTTGCTTAGCAACCGCCTCGCGCTCGCGCCAGACCACACCGCGGCGCGGCGCTCGCACCGCGTTTAAATGCACGGATTATTTTCATTTTGTGAGTTTTTATGTATTAGATTAGGTATTTATTTTTATAGTTAATATATTTCTAAATATTTACTTACAAATATTCAAGTTTCTACCTGTTAATTAAGATCGAGTAAAAATTGCTTAAAAATTACGTTTGTTGTATGGGAGCCCCCCTTTAATATTTACTTTATTGTTATTTAATTATTTATTTTGAAAGGTAATATACAATTAAATATTCTGTGAAAATTTGAAGCGTCTACCTGTTACCGTTTTTAATAATGAGCAAAAAAATACGAAAAAAACACGTTTATTGTATGGGGACCCCCTTATTTTTTTATTATTTTTAGTATTTGTTGTTATAGCGGCAACGGAAATACATCATTTGTGAAAATTTCAGCTTTCTAGCTATCACGGTTTATGAGATACAGCCTGGAGACAGACAGACAGACAGACAGACAGACAGCGAAGTCTTAGTAATAGGATCCTGTTTTTACCCTTTGGGTACGGAACCCTAAAAACATACAGTCGAATTGAGTCAGTCATTCCTTCTTTTTGGAAGTTGGTTAAAAACATCACCTTCTATCGTGTAGAAGTGCTACGTCTTCAATGTCTTTAGCCGGTTATGACTTCTAGCGCACGGCAAAGTCCCTGAACTGTCTAGTCGAGCTGACAGGTCGCATGTGCTTGTAAAATTATTTATACCTAAACTGCAGTTGAGCTTGACCTGTTATAAGTAAAATATAAGCGCGACTAACATGTCAAAGTGTAAATTAAACTTTACAACAAGCTGAAAACTTATTTGTAAGTGCAATTTGTATACTTACCTTAATGATGGCTGTTGCATGCATTATGCATGAAAACTTTGTTTAATAACACTAACTAGTAGGTAACTCAGAGTTAATTACAGGCACTCGGCGCGCCTTTCAGGATCTGAAGCAGTTAGCTGCAGTAGATAGCGAGGTAGCAAAATTTATAGAAGCGAGAATGAATGAGAACATACTTTTCCAAAACAACCCAAGGTTGTCTGGAAGAGATCGCTTTTAGCGACAAGACCGCCTATTGTCCCATTTTCTTATGTGTTTATTGTCTTATTACTTTATGTGGTATCAATAAAGTGTTATTGATTGATAAAATTCGGTCTGGGGAAATCGATATGCTTTTTGTGTCGTAGTTTAGTTAGGGGCCATTCATTTATTACGTAAGACTATTTTTTTTACCCCTCCCCCCCTATATAAGAAAAAATAAGAATTTTAAGATCATTACGTTTATTTTACGTTTCCCGCACGTAATAAATATTATACAAGGGGGGACCTGTATAATATTTATTACGTAAGAATCTAAAGGAAAAAATTAATACACGTTTGGTTTATTGTAATGTTTATTTTTCAAAGTAACAATTTTTAGGAATGTTTATTTGTACTTTTATACACATCCGAGCGCACTTCGGCACTCGCGCGGTTGCCCGCGCTTTTTCAGAATATATTTTTAACTTTTATTTAAATTATTGATCTTTCGTAAGAACTATCAAGACAGGGAGTCTTGATAGTTCTTACCCACCCCCTTGTAAGAAAAAATAAGACATGGTTGACCCCCCTCCCCCCTAAATCGTGTTACGTAATAAATTAATAGCCCCTTAGTTGAGTCTGTATATTGTTTTGTTGTAGTTAATAAAGGCACTTACCGGTTAAAAAATTGATTGATCATATGAAAGGATTTTTTTATTGACTTCCCAAGAAGGAGCGAGATCTTTTATGTGACATCAAAAAGAAGAAGGTTCTCAGTTTGATTGTATTTTTTATTTATTAATATTATTATCAAATAATTCTGTCATTTATATAGGTACAGATTTTGCAAATTTCTTTATTGGATATATTTAATTTTGTTTTTGTAATAAGTTATAATTTCAATTCAATTATTTATTTGTCCGTATTACGCTTGTTAGAAATGACTTGGCAAGAAACTATTTTCCTTTATATAGTGCCAGTACTGTTTATATAAATAAATTATATATAAAATATTAACTAAATATTTCGTCTGGACATGTACACTTTCTTGCAATGCAGTGTACAATAATAACTAGGTACGTAATTTATCATACTATACTGTAGTTTAGCCGGTGCTTCTTCCGCATTGTCAGAGCTCTGGTCCGTGTAGAATATTAACAGTTAAACTGGCTACAACTATCTCCATAACTTTGTAGGTTATCTTCGCAATTAATCGTGGTACAATATCTCAGATAAAAGAAAAAATATAATAGTATTTTATATACGGATATAACCAGAGGATGTAGGGGGATGTAGGGGTCTCTATAAGTTGTCAAAAACTTGAACAAACAGTTCTGAGAGCAGTGGATCTCGCAAGCACATCTAAGAAAAGATAACATACCAAAAATGCAGCACTCATGAAAGTATAGTAAAGTTTTATTATTCCCAACTTGTGATATTTAATCTACCTAGTGGGAAAAGCTAACAAAGGTGTCTGCATCAACTGACAATATTTTCTTTGTTCTGTCCGGATGTTTATAGGGTTTCCCATACAGGTCTTATTTTTCAACGAATCTTCACCTTATCTCGCTTCGCTTGTTCGGTCAAAAAACATCCTAAAAACATATTATAAAGTTAGTTCGATACCATAAACATAATATTGTTATAAAGTTTGCAAATTCATTTATTAAGTTTTTTCTACTAGAAATCTAGAGTAAAAGTTATCACCGTCGGAGTTTTATCTAATTTGCTTTCCTCACCGGGATTGGATTAATTTTCCGCCATTTATCTCCGGGGCAAGTTTTTTGCTATTACAGTCTTCATTTTATCTTTAATTATTCCAACGGTTAAACACTTGTAGAATATTGCAAAGTCTTTTCTGTCTTCTATTATGCAAACTAACGTAGTTTTCACACATTTTAAATAAAAACTACGGGCATTCTAACTCAGTGCGAGGCACATCATCGACCGAGAGTGACGTTTGCGCTGCTTCTTTGAAAAAGACCGCCGAATGCGGTTGAAACTATAGTCGGATTTTTCGACTCAAAATAGACGTGAGTGACCCGTAGTTTTTATCTAAAATGTCTTTTCTAGAACGAATCTCACAGTAAGGATTTTATAAGGCCATTGGATCTGCCCCACGGTTTCAACTGCGCAGTGATGATGATGATGATGATAAAATGTAGCCCTTTTTTAGGGTTCCGTACCCAAAGGGTAAAAACGGGACCCTATTACTAAGACTTCGCTGTCTGTCTGTCTATAACAACAAATACTAAAAATTAAAAAAAATAATTAAGGGGGGTCCCCATACAATAAACGTGTTTTTTCGTATTTTTTGCTCAATATTAAAAACGGTAACAGGTAGACGCTTCAAATTTGCACAGAATATTTACTTGTATATTACATTCAAAATAAATAATTAAATAACAATAAAGTAAATATTAAAGGGGGGCTCCCATACAACAAACGTGATTTTTTGCCGTTTTTATATATAATGGTACGGAACCCTTCGTGCGCGAGTCCAACTCGCACTTGGCCGGTTTTTCTGTCTCTAGATCCTCGACTATATATGCACCAAATTTTATAAAGATGGGTTCAGTCTATTCTTTCTAAGAGGTAATAAACAGACAGAGCTACCTACATCCTCTTTTATAATAATAGTTATTTACGTATTTTTAGCCTAGTGAGGTAAATATTTAATTTAATTCATCACAAAAACCATTACCAGGTTCTCAATTTGACTGTATGTTTGTCTTGTAATTACTCCCCCAATTATGAATTGTTTTAATTTTTTTTTGTTTGATAGGTAATCTCTCAGAGATAGTTGCGTATAAATTTTATCAAAATCGATTCAGCACTTTGGTTTTTATAACAAAATAACTGAAAAAATGTTATCCTAGTAAACGAATTGCATATTTTGAAGTTGTTTTTTTCTCTTCAGTTTTTTAACCTATTATTTTCGGGGGCTTATGTCTAGTTGGATAGTCTATTGGACTTCTTGTGGATATGATGGTAATCTAAACAGCTGAATGCGATGTCATACAATGTGTCAATAATATATGAATCTGTTCCATTGTGGTGGAAAATATATTGAATTCGAATAATGAATTCGGTCGTTAGCTACAATTTTAATGCGATTAAGGCTAAAGGGATCCCACAATACGGGATTGCAGAGATGTGCCCATGTTGTAGTAAGTCGTTTAGCGACGGTTGTTTTTTCTAGCGTGTCAGAACGAGCTTTTTTTTACTAATTTTGAAATTTTTGCGCAGTTAATTTCAAAATTATTGAATAAATGAAAACGTAACCTAGGTTTCCGTATCCGATCGAACATATCGGAATTTAGTAGTATTGCCTTTATCATGTACGTGTTTGATTGCGTGTAGCTGTGTTACGTTTTTGTCAGTATCTAAAAAACGTTAACTCAATCTTCTTGGATTCAAATTTGTGATTAGGCAGTTTTCTTCAATAAATTAAGATTGAGTATGAGAAATATTCGTTAATATGTTGTAAACTAACAGAAGTTACAATGTCTCACTGCTACATGCACTTATTTTAATTTCATATAAACCTCGTCAAATGTTTCACTAGTTAAACAGTAGGTGTCCATGCGGGATCTCTGAGATACTGAATCCCGCGAGATTGACAATACTCAGTCTTGAAAATATCGGTACAAAATTTATTTTGCGGGATCAAATCACAGATCACGCGATATTCCCAACTTGCAGTTGTCATGTTATGTTTGTAGACTGCAAACCTTGGGAATAACAAAATGCTTTCAGTTCTCTTTACCTACTGCATAAAACCACTTCTCGCGTTGCATACAAACTAGACTAGTAGAAAGCGCGACACATTTGTGTGAATAGCACTTTACAGTACCGCTTTACCTCTACTCCCATGCCAAGTTGCCAGCTTTTAAATTAAAAAATCAGGTGACGGCTCGCTAGCAGCTCTTGTGCTGCCGAGAGCCCTTGGGAATTACCTTTTGCTGCATTTTCTTAGCCCATGTAACAGTGTTTTTAACTGACTTCAAAAAAGGAAGATGTATTTTTGTATGTTTGTTACGGCACAACTCCATCATTTATGAAAAAAAATTGTGTAATTGCGCATTTTGAAGTCCGTTGTCTCGGTTTTCTGTTATTAGAAATTGAATTTTAGTTTTAAAAAAATTATAAAAATATTATAGGACTATTTCAAAACTATATAGAATTCGAAATGATTTTTAAAATCAGTTTACAAGTGACGAAGAAATCGGGGAACATACATGCATAGAACCTCCTCTTTTTTAAGTCAGTTAAAATACTCTTATGATAGTAGTCCAGTCATGCGGACATCGACCACCCGGGTAATGTCGTTGGCACCCAGGTGGATGCCTTCTTCGATGCCGCTCGGCCATGTGTTGTAAGTAGGCGTGTTGTCTGTGGCGTTTACGACGCCGATGATACAACAGTAACTATCTAACATATTTAGGTAATTTAGTAGGTTTTAGTCTAGATTTCTTAGTATAAACGTTTCTGTTATAACTCGCAATCCGCGATCGTAATCTATGCTCCACTTCTATTTCCACGTAATACAGCGCTCCAGGAAATTAAGGCTGTAATGAAAACTTCGCCTTTTTCCTTTTTCTTGAGTCCAGGCTTCGATCTTAATGGAATTTCCAATCAACGAGCGAAGATTGTAAAAAGCAGATCTGGGCTTTAACAAGCATCCCAACGGAGGCTTGGTTATCCACTCTATATTACATAATAGTAACAGTAGCTGCGCCCCGCGGTTTCGTTCGCTTACTGACGAAAAACGATGATAAAGGTGGCTGAATATAGTCAGCGTAGTCTCACGCTCTGTATTGTCTGTGCCAAATTTTGCAATGATTGCTTATAAAATTTGGCACGATTGCCGTTTAATCGTGAAGAAGTAACAAATTGTCAGGGAGGCAGATTTTCTCCGCTTTTACTTATAACGTTTGTTTAGAATTTTACCATTTTTGCTAATTTTCTAATATTCTTAGTGGTAAGACGCTTTCTTAGTATGTCGAAGGTAGTACCATACTTTTTCCAATTATTCAATCATCAAGCAGTAGTGTGTAAGCGTTAAGGTACAAGCCCGAAACGCAAACTGCAGCTGCAGCCCGCAAGCGTTACTACTGGTTCTTACGAATTTTTATGAAAATGGTTTCTAATAGAATGACATTGCAGCCTGCGGCCGTGGCGTGCAGCCTGCAGTTGGCCGAGCGTTGGCTCACACGTATTGCGTTCTATCTGTCTCGCTTGAATATACGGAAACGAATGAGACCAATTTCCGAGGATGTGCGGTCTACAGTCAATCTCGGAACGGAAACTGCTGCGACTTCAGGTGGAAATACAGTAGACTGTGGCTGCAGGTCGCAATATCGCCTGCCGCTGCGATCTGCAGTACGTCTCGACTGTATCTTTACTTAGCAGGATATTACTACGCCATTAGTCCCAGCAGGCTTCGCGTCTAATGATGACGTCATTAAGTTATGCATCTTAAGACGTAGTACCAACGTAGTAGTAAACACCCATACAAATCCTGTGTGAGTGTGAACCGTTGCACCATAGCAGAAGTCGGCAAATTGGTGGCTCACCTGACGAGATTAAAACCTCCTCCCTCAAGGCCATCACCGACTACATGTTCGGTATAGGACTTGGGGAGATGCTGTGATCCAAAAAAGGTTGTCACAATAGATCTGCAAAGGTCGCAGTGACGTGCCGGGGCTGCTATACCCCGTTTGACCTCCTAGGGTTTCAAATATAAAAAAAATAGGACGTAGTCGATTTATTCACTTACATGTGCGATATAACCACTTTTATTTTTCTTTGTACAAATTGCACAGAATTCAAATTAGTAGCCTTACTTACTAAAACTTGGCGCTGAAAACTTTAAAATGAACTTAGTTCAAGTTAGTCGAAACAAGCAACAGTTTTGTAACTTATGTTGCGCAGCGAGATGTTATAAACTATAGCAGTTTGTTACCAACAGCGACTTTGAATATTTGCCAGTTTACAATGTATGTAGGTATGTATAGATAGATAAACAGATAAACTCATTATTATACCATAATCATCCGGCTGCATCAATAATAATAAAATTTGTCAAAAAATAGTGAACTCAAAATGAAGATGTTACTACGTATAAGAAAAAATACCTATGTCATTTTAATATTATATTTTTTCTTCTGGAAACATTTGTGAAATCAAAAAAAAAAAACTACAGACGAATTTTGGCAGAGATTAATCATTTTGGTATTTTGCGTGTTGGTCCTTTTGTGTTTTGGATATTCTCCTTTACTTTCCTCAATTCATATTGGTTATCATGCGTCAAAATTTGTTAATTAATCTCGTATCCTGTGATTCCGCTCAAAAAACCGACATTCGTACTTGCGTCGCTCGTCTTAGCTCCTGGAAAAAGTAGATGCGGGGTTAGAAAATTATAGAAGGTCAGACAAGTACAATCACTTGCAGAAGCATAGCATAATTGACGGTGGAGGGTACGCTTTACTGTTAATGTAAGCGATTAATATAACGGCTAGATGGTATCAATAAAGATGTCGTAGAGCTGGCTCGTTACTTTAACTGCCATGTAATGTATGCTCCGGTGGGGACATAAATATTTCACCCCTAAGAACCTGGCTCGCAATTAAAGACTGGTGATAAGTCGGTTTGTTCCTTTAATAACATATGAGAGATATTGTATCACATTTTTTTTACATTAGATCTTCGCTTGACCACTAACTCGCCTGATGCCAAGCGACGTTATAGCCGAGGATGGATCTCATCAACCTAGACGATATCTATTAATTCTAACTAATGACTATTTGATTTATATTTTTTTTTTTGTTTCCATGACTTTTTATTTTTCGCTTATTATTAATGCATGCTGACTTCAACTGTAATTATTGTGACATTAAGGTGTATTTTATTTATATGATTTTTTATTGTCAATGCATAAATGTGCACAGTGTAGGTAAACTTTATAAATAAAATAAATAAATAAACTATTCATTCAGACCTTTGAAAATTCTAAGATAAGCTCTCACAGAGAAAAAAGAGGAAACAGAGATGGCGGCAAAGAATTCAATTTCTGTGCAGTACGCATCAAGAACGTGGACCAATATCGCAGAGTACAGATTTTTAATAAGTATTTCAATGAGAAATGAGTGGTACCTAATACCCCGACTTTCTGCTAGTCCTGTAATGAAATGGGGAAAGTGGAATTAAGTCGAATGAATCCTATGAAATATAGACACACTAGTTTAGACAAGATATAGACAAGACTAGTTCTTCAGTAGCTTCATGACAACCACTTATCATTATCACCTCAGCTATAAGAAGTCCACTGCTGGACATAGGCCTCCCCCATGGACTTGCAAAAAGACCGATTGGAAGCGGCTTGCGTCCAGCGTCTTCTGGCCACTTGTATGAGGTCATCTGTCCATCTCGTGGCTTCGTGGCTGGTCTTCTTACTGTACTTGACGGAGCGCGGTCTCCACTCGAAAACTTTTCGGTCTCATTGGTCATCAGTTCTACGCGCTGTGTGCCCTGCCCACTATTCACTACGTTCATATCTGATTTGATCTCTCAGAGAGACTCCGAGCATAACCCTCTCCATAGTTCGTTGCGTGATTTTGAGCTTCCTTATAAGGCTCATAGTGAAGCTATCACATAATTGCGTAGAAAAATGTTTAACACAATACAAATTTAAGTGACATACACTTATACACACACAAGTGTCTCTAAATTGGCCTACCCCAGTTTATTCAGTCTAATAGAGCGTCTCCGTATGTTCTGAATCATTTATTAAAATAGAATAAACAATAAATGCAACAGAAATATCTGCTCCAGTTAGGTTTCAGAAATGTCGGGATAGACAACTATTTATTATTGAAAGCTGGCCTACTCGGCACTGGAACGGTCTAATTCTGAAGCGCTTCCGTACCCCTACATAGATAGAAACATATGTCACGGTTAATGCGTTTGAAGAATGTCTAGAATACAGACTGAGTTTTCTTTTTTGCTACGTGAAAGAGATATTTATTTTAAACTGCTAGAGAGAGAGAGAGACCGACAACAAATAAGTTGTCTTTTTTAGGATTACGAAGAACCTTTATAAATTAGGTGACGATATTTACGACTAACCACAGTAGTACAAAACAAAAACAAACAAAACATAGACATATCAAAAACTTCAATGAAAATTATTTTGAACACTATGTGATAACAAATTTTCGTGCTATAGCGTTACATGTAATAGACTTAAATAGTTATACTATAGACAGGTCATTGAACTTTCTGTAAAATGGTCTTAACAAACAGTACGATGGCTTCATCAAGACCAAAAAGGCACTGGGAAGGCCTTATGTTCAGTTACAGACTTGAATTTTTTTCGCTACGCTCAGGATGTCTTTGTGTTCAGGTAGTGGACTTCTTGTGGCTGCAATGATGACTATATATCATTGGTAAGAAAAGTCAAAAAAATTCAATTTCCAATAAAACAATTTGTGTACCATTTGAACAATTCTACAGCAATAGGTACTCGGTTATTGACTGAGCAATAATATCTTAGCATCAAAATGTCCTGGAAAACCCGTCGTAAAATCAGATGTCTTTACGATGGAAATAAACCAGCAACAGCATTAAAGCGCAGTTACATTATACTTTGATGAAAGATGTCCAGTGGTTGATATATGATATGCGCGAGATGTCGGATATTAATAGCGAGGTGCATTGACCGACCGGCTTGCCATTTGCACGTTTTCCGCTAAAAATTAACGTTGACTTCAATAGGGTATGACTAGTGTTGCAATAAAACGGTTTTTTTTCAGAGTTGAAAAAAAACATGTTTTTTTATAGAACGTGTTTTTTTTCATATGTATTGAATCTCAAAAATTTAAGGCAATTAGTTAGTTTATTATGAATGTTTTTTTTTAGTTTGTGTTAAGCGTAATCTTAAATTTTAAAAATTATTATAGTTTTCTTGTTCAGTAAAACAAAAATTGTTGAAAATATTGCCAAAAATCGGAACAGAACAGTCGAGCTTGTGGGGAATCCCGGTTTCCCGTTGCTTGGTTTGATTGTCGCTATTCACGTAGACTCGTACTTCACTTGCAAGTCTACTTTATTATCTAAAGTGTCTATCAGATCTCTCACCCTTCAAACTACATCAGCAGTAGCTGAGAGAACATTTAGTACTTACAACACAAACAACAGTGACAAGTGACAGGGTATATATTGCTCACAATTTAAAATTGTAGTCTGTAAGTGTAGAACCTAAAAGAAACTGAGACAGAAGAATCGGAAAATTCTGATACAAGTTGAAATAGTAGTAGTGCTGGTGAAAGTTATACCGTTATGTCAATGTAAGACTTAAAAATAAAACAATAATTATTAATGTCGTGTTTTTGAAAAAAAAAAAAAAAATTTAGAAAAAATTCAACGGCCCCAAGTTTTTTTTCACATATTTGAAAAAAACATTTTGTTTTTTTCAATTTGCAACACTAGGTATGACGTCCCAAAACATAAATTTTAATTTTAAAAGATGTATGGATTAACAGCTGCATGTGCGTGTATCGCGTGGATATAAATGCACTACGCTATATTCGTCGCTGTAAGGTAGAATTACTCGTATAAATAGCGGGTCGCGTTGACGTTCTAAGCCTTATACTTTTTACGGCGCAGATGTCATTTGCCACAGAATTCGCCCTATTACATTGTCATTTGCCTACTGTCTAGATTGTAACTAAATCGTCATCGTCTTTTTCTCTGTTATAGCCCACTGATGAGCATAGATCTCTTGTACTACACTCATCTCGGTTCTGTGTGATTGCAAAGAGGAACCAAGTTCTGTGGGAATGTCCTATGTATGAGGAGATATGTAGGTGATTGATGGATCCCGTCCCGAGGCGGGACCGGTAACTCCGTGCGGAATTCGAGAAGCTTCTGGCGGCTGCGTGAGATCGCTCACGCTTGGCAAACCGCGCGCGCTATGCTTAAATCCTAATCGCTGCCCGGCGACAAAGGTCGTGTGTATTGCCTAAGTACCTCAAATCTGGGGCGGTTTTCAGATTTTTTGTAAAATTTTGGCGCTTATTTTGTAGTGCATGGACTTACGCTACCTTAATAGATAGTGTCATCTTGGTCCTGTGCCAACCTTGTCCGGATTCGACTCACGATCTTTATGCTATTGGTGTAGCTGGAGACTGTATGGAATGAAATACATGAAATTAAAATGTTTATAAAATTTATATAAAAAATATGTGTTTGTAGTTATTATAATCTGTTTCAATAGAAACTAAACAACCAGTCAGTATGCTTCAGTTAAAAATTTGCCCCCTAAGGCGTGCGTCGCGACGCAGGTGGGTAGCTGCTCCCTAAAGTAATATCGCTTTCCAGCAGCATTATTGTCACCGTGCTGATTCCCGTCAATCAACCACAAAGTAGGCATTACAATATAATTTATTATGTATCAAAGCTATTAGTCAAGGGATAGCTTTGTGGGGAAGACAGATGATTAATTGAAGGTTAAATTAAAATCAACCGACAGCGATTACCTAGAATAATGTGATTAATTTGAATTCCCCTTAGAGATGGCAACCCTTATCCTGCTCTAATAATTTTCAATTAAAATTCTATGAAATGATTGAATGTAAAAGCTATTCAGTGAAATAACTGGTACTGTAATAACAGCTATATTTCTGCGAACTGCTTAACTGATAGAAGGGCATTTCTGAAATTGTAAATGAATAGTGTTTATTTTTTTATCAAACTAGATTTGTTTTGGCCAGAACTCAACAACTGATGCCGGAAAATGAAAGGCAGGCCGGTTTAGAATATGGCTTTGTTTTCTAATGCAACTATATTATATAATTAGACGGATTGCAATTCGCCTGAAAAAATACTCCGCACGCTGTATTCCTCAAAGCGGCTGTCAGCCCTTTGAGAAATGTGCAACCATAATAAGATTAGTAAAGCTATTTCGAGGTTCTTAGTTTCAAAAGATACCGCCGGTAGCGCTGCGATAGCATAAAAATAAAAGTCACATATTGCAAACAGTTACTGTGTCAATAAACTGAGTTATTAAAACTTTTGTTTCCCACGAGAGAAAATAAAAACAGAAAAAATATGTAGATATGTATTTAAAATAAGTGATCCTTATATTGTATTTGTTGTTTATTATATGATCACTATATATTTTGCTCTGTCAATAGAAAAGCTACAAGTTAGCCGCCGTTTTGGAGAACGTACTTTGACTACAATACGTCTGAACACAAGAACGACATTTTATATAAAACCACTACGTATTTAAAACCATGCCGTTTTACATTTATAAAATTGTCTGAGACATCATGTATAAGTTTGTTTACATATATATGTACACTAGAAAAGCCTTACCCACTTTATTGTGCAGTAGGGTAAAACACAGTAGAAACTGCGCACAAACAATGTAAACAAACAATAAAACAACATCAACAGTTTCACTCCAATCGTAACTCCACCTTGTACGCTTAAAAATGCAATTTTTATGTGCGTGGGGGTAAAAAATTTCATTACATGGCAGCACCCTCGTTCTCTTCCCATTCCATTCTTTATAGCCCTAATATTGTTTCGGCGCGTCTTGCAGCGACAAAATAAATATTTAGGCGAGGACCTTGCGCAACGGAGACGTCTATCGAACAATTTGGGCATTATTGGCTCTTTAAGATATTGTATACGGCGTTAGCGTATTTATGAGCGTTTAATAAATTAATTGAAATTATAGATTTATGGTGTTTTGGCTTTTAATGAGCAAGGAATTTAAACGGTGTTATTTAACACTGAGTTAGTTATTTAGTCAAGTATCAAGTAACCACCGATCACAAAAAAAAATTTGATCTGTGCCAACTAATCCCTATGTCAAACAATAAAAAAATGGCCAAGTGCGTGACGTGCTACGCACAATGTAGAGTTCCGTTTGTGTTTTACTGTTTAAGTAATTCAATTATTTCTGGAATTTGAATTATTATTTATTATTCACATCTAATATGTCCAAAGTCTTACTTGCGTCATTGTTTAATATCACTGCTAAATATAAAGCTAAATATAAACTTTCTGGACTTTCAAAGTGTCTGAGTCTCAACTTTCTTTTTCATATACACTTTTTAACGTGTTTTTATAAATTATAAAGTTTACTAAATTGACAAATTTCTTACACAAAATGTAAAGATTGTAAATTGAAAAAATAAAGCTAAGTATAAACCTTTTGGACTTTCAAAGTGTCCGAGTCTCAACTTTCTTTTTCATATACACTTTTTAACGTGTTTTTGTAAATAATAATGTTTACTAAATTG
The DNA here is from genome assembly GCA_947563715.1 of Lycia hirtaria. Classification (NCBI taxonomy): domain Eukaryota; kingdom Metazoa; phylum Arthropoda; class Insecta; order Lepidoptera; family Geometridae; genus Lycia; species Lycia hirtaria. The sequence continues at coordinate 38,448,584 of OX387377.1, read as the reverse complement.
ACAAATTTCTTATGCAAAATGTAAAGATTGTAAATTGAAAAACTTTTCTAAGAAACAAGAGTTTATAGATACGAAGACCGTCCTCAAAAGGGTCGATTGGTGTCGTTAATGCAAATAAATTATTCCATAAAGATCACCCGGCAACGAAAAGTGTTTAGAAATTCGACCTAAAGGGATTATTGCTCGGTTCCATTTGCTTTCTTCTCATTCCCTCACTTATTAATGTAATTAGCCAGCCGTAACGTAATTTGTTTACAACTTTTGTATTTTAATTGATTTTCCTGTGAGTTTTAATATAACTTTTTGAATTTCTGTATTGCTTTTAGTTTTCATTTCGAGAGTTTTTGATAAAACTGGTTTGCAATCAACGGTGCAACCTACCATACATTTCAAATACAAAATTGTTATTACGAATACTGAAATATTGCCTACTAACACGAAACGAAAGTTTCTCATCTCTTGGCTATTACCCGACTCTGTAGGAAGAAGGGTTAAGTTTTTCGAGTGTATGTATGTTTCCGAACTCCTCCTTTTTTGAAGTCAGTTGAAAAAATACCTACATTTGAAAAGTTTTGGCGACGTCAAAATGTTGTTTTGAATATTTTGGCATCGCGAATGTGGAACGGTGTGTATCATTAATATTTCAGTTGGTAGGGTTTTCCGGTTCACCGTTTATTGCCCTTTATGCCCTTTTTGTATATGTTTTGCTTTTAAATATTAATATTTAAAGAATTACTTTAGCTAGAGCTTTAGCGGAGACGCAGAATGCTGGTAAATAATTCTTGTGCATTTTTTTCGGGGACTGGTACATGGACCCTCTTCAAGATTAGTCCTAGTTTAGTGATGAGGTATCCCTCTCGTTACGTAGCATAATTTATTTTCGGTGTTAAGGTATTGTATAAGGAAATAGAATCTTGTTTAAATATATTTAATTTTTGTTGAGCATTATTATGATAATATGTATGTACAACATGAATTTATTTAGATTATTGAATTAATCACTAATTACTATAACTAATTATAAATGTAAAAATAAAAAAGTAATCAATTTAAAATATAATAATTCTTGTGCATTTTTTTTCGGGGACTGGTACAGGGACCCTCTTCAAGATTAGTCCTGGTTTAGTGATGAGGTATCCCTCTCGTTACGTAGCATAATTTATTTTCGTTATTAAGGTATTCCAAAAGAAAATATAATCTTGTCTAAATATAATATATTTTCTTGAAAAAATAAAACTAAATGTTATCTATTTACCAAGTTATCTTTGTATTTTTTAAATTATTTACAAGAGTTTGGAACTTACTGTGAGTATGAGAATGTTGAATGGAATTAAATCATACTTTTGTTTTCAGAAAACTTATTGAATCAGGCGTTACATTAGGCTAGTTAATTTCAATTTCTTTTTTTTTCATTTTCATTTATATTTTAGTCTCAAAAATAGCATATCTGTCTGTATTCTACAGCGCATTCTCCCCGAAATGAACGGGGAGAATGCGCAAGAGTTTAGCGACCTAATTCCACCCTCCCATTTATAATCTTAGCAGAATGTCGGCGAATCTTTGCCGCCATCTCTGTTTCCTGAGAACTACAATCTTGGAATTTACAAGGCTAGAGTGAATAGATATCTTCTAGATCGACGAGCTCCATCCTTGGCCCCACCGTCGTCGGTTAACGTCAGGCGAGTTGGTGGTCAATCGTAGATCTATTTTGCATAAAAAATCTAACTTATAAGCGGTAACTTACTAGTATTATGTATCCGCTCATCTATTTACGGTCTCTGATATTTAAGTTAGATTTAAGTTTTAAAGAACATAATTCTTTCATTTTGATAACTTTCTTTTATTCTTTTATTTTACTCTACTAGAGGAAAAATACTGAAAATTGATGAATTATCGATGGGGCTATTTCTGAAGTATTCACCAAATAATAGTGAAAAAATCGGCGTAAAACCAGCAAAAAACTGCTATATGATAGGTACCTAATGTTTTAGGATGTATAACAAAATTAAAATCGATTTCGATATATAAATTTATATGTATATTTTCAGAAAAAAGTTCTTATCGTATTGATTTTGCATGAAATTTTCCTTATAGTTAATATTTCCGAACTGTTTCCCATAACCTCCGTAAACCCCAAACAATTTTCCTGTGGTCGCTCACTATATCGAAGACTCGCGCCAACTTTTCCTATAAAATAACACCTTCAAGTATATTGTAATGATTAATTTAATCCTAAAATAGGAATACACAATAAGGGTCTTACCGCAAAACGTTACTCTTTGGGCAATGCTCGACATATTTTGTCAACTTTTCGCTGACACGTAATGACGCTTGCGGAAAAAAGACAGAGAATTTGTGACGTTGATCAAAATTAAGATAAAAAAAGGTCGTTATTCACTGAGACAATATATCACAAATGTATATTCCTCAATTATATTTTTTTTTAAATATCATTATGATCTCGAAGTCATAGAAATAAAAGTTTAGATTTTGAAAAAAAAAGCAAACCGTAAAAGCAGTTTACAATACAGTATCCCCCTTTAAGCTTATTACAGAGTACCATAATATAGGCACATACATCCAGAAAAGACTTTCCATCTTGTGCAGTTAGGTAAAATCTTGCTGGGTATAGAATAAAATTTATAGAAGCGCATTCCAGCGGTAGTTATTCGTATCTCTATTGTTCTTAATGCCACAAAAGGATTTGTTCTTTTAATCCAGTTTGCTCCCCCTGTCCTTCGGGACCGTGATATACCTTTTATTTGTGAGGATCGAGTATTACGTAGGCAAATAGGATTTGGCAGTCTCGCTATACAGTAATCCTAAGTAATACGAAGTTTCGTTCTTTGGTAGTTCTTTCTTATTTGGCGTCCCCTATAAGAGATGATTAAAGGAAAGATAGACGTGAAGTTATACGAGTCTTTGAGTATTTGAGTAAGGGTCTGCGTAGACGGGTGAACAGTAGTGCAGAATATTTTAAGCTAAATGTTATCTCAGACAAGTCCATACAAAAGATGTAAAACATTTTATCTTTAAACATAATCTAATTTTGATTAACCATTTTATACATATTTTTTTTTAATTTAAAGTTGTAAAGCCAAAGAAAAAACGGAACAAAACATTCAAACAAGCTGTGTATTTATAAAAAGGAATCTTCCAAATCTGATAAAATTTGAAGATAGAAATAAGATAGGTGTAGGTATTTCAATGGATTTCCATTCCCTGGTCTGCGCTGCTCCTAATTAGCCTTAAGTCTATTGTACATTTGTAAAAGAGTGTCCTCACTGATTGAAGCTGAAATTTCGACGAAATTATTTTTGCTACATCGTTCTATTTAGCTTGGAGTGCTGCTTATATTGTTTTGATGTAAATTCTTTTGTAACCTTATACGACGTGCAACGCAAATAAAATATGTAAGTATTTTATAGTAGTGTACATATTATAATTTCTACTTTTCACGAACTGAATTTTAAAAAACATTTTTTTTATTATTTTCCCCTTCTTCAAAGAAAATTGTCAGGTAGTTCTAAGTTATTCTAACAGATGCGTTACTTTATAACACAAACAATTAACCCTCCCTACAGTACCAGTCATTCGTCACTAAAAATTTAACTGTACTATGCACTACATAGAGTTCACATTTGCATGTTACTAGACAACAGTGGCACCACATCGTGTGACCCTACCGTTACTATGTACATAAAATAAACAAAAGTGATTTGATTAAGTCTTTGAAATATAATTTACCTTTCTTTACCAAAACAATAACATCACAGTCTAGTAAAAATTTATAAGAATCGTTCTAAATTTTCCATATATTCCTAGTAGTTCCATTGGCTAATTCTATTATGGAGCTATACTAGGAATCATTTCAAACAATAATTTACGTGGAGATTTTTACGTTTTTACGTACGATTTTTACATTTTTCGTTATTATAGTTTTTTTTTTTTATATTATCACGTCAATGTAACTACCAATAATGCACCTCATTACTTATATGTCCTGAAAAGTTGCTTGAATTATTAAAAATGAATTGCTGGGTTAATATAATTAACACGATGACATTGGTAAACAAAATGACTTGATAATATATATTTTTTAAAGTTAAGATAATGTATTTGTATAAAATTTGAGATAAATTTACATACGTAGCATGCAATTGATAGCTGCGCGCGTTGAACGAGTCTTTAAGTTTATTTGTTCCAAAATAAACCTTATCTACTTACAATAAGAAGACAGCAATATAGCTGACCGCTCGTGCTCGTATGAATGAATGAGTGAGTGAATGAAACGAGAAGTGGCAGACTGATTGATAGTGTCAGCCGACCTGCTTTTAACCCCGCGTACTCAGAGGGCAAGATCAACTTCCAGATACACATTACACATGTGTGTGTTGTTTACTACTATGTTGTGAGGTAATTTACTGGACTTGGCACTGGTGACTCGTGGATCTAACGCATTTAATTGGAACACACTAAAAGTGTTTGGATAAAGATATTTGCGGCAAAAAATGGGAACTAACGTATCGAATTAACAAAATAATGAAATAATAGCAGCGCTCTTGTTCTGGAACAAAATAAGCCCCTTCAATGCCGCATTAGTTCTCTAATTGAATAAATTACAATGCTTCCGAAGGTTTTCCCATGAGTAACAACTCATTGAAATGAAACATTTGTGACCACGGACGTTGCTAAGTCAAAAGTCTAAAATGTCAGGTCATAAAATTATGTAAAATATACGATATAAATCCACTGATATATATTATACGTATATAGGCTTTCCCCAGCTTTGCGTGGCAAACTACAAGTAAGGTAATTGCCCGACTCGTCTTCAGTTGACACGTCGCCGCGTCGGGCTGTTAGACGCGTGTCGTGACTTGTAAACAGTGACGATGCCATCCTGTGTGTTTAGAAAGTGCATTACCAAGATATATAAGGCCAAGGTACTAAAAGGGCCTTAAGGATGTGGTCTTATCCTCGAAAGTGCTAAATACTGAGGTTTGCCATGCTTTTTCTTCATATTCAATGAGTACAACCTCTCTATAGATAAAATCTCATTGCATAAATCCGTTAAAATTTGTTTAATTTCAATGAACAAACTGTTTTTTTATGCCAGTACAGTGCGAACAAGTTGAGTAACTTGAGCCCCATGATCCGTTCCACGCTTGCTCTTGGAAATTAAGTCTCATTATCCCTATTCATTATTGCACATTATTGCTTGCCAAACTGCAAGTAAACATTCAAAATTGTTTGAAGTGAACTTCACATTCAAACGAAACACGAACAGTCTTTCACACGAAAGGAATTCGTTCTCAGAACATTCAACTTTCACAGTAAACAAATTAGAAGTTTCCGTATGAACTGAACCGATCTTGTTTAAAAAAAATCTGATCCTATCTTGTTATTAAAAAACGTTACCATTGTAAAAACATTATTCATCGGTTATTTGTGTAATAAACTCAATTGTAAAAGACAATTATTTATTCAAGAGTATTATTAATATACAATTAGTTATAAATATTTACAACTTAAAAATAAAATAAAAATAAACATATGAAAATAAAAAAGAAAATAGCCTTTATTTCTACTACATCCTTAAAAAATAATATTAGTACAATTATTTAAATTAAATTATACGAACCATAGCGTTATTATAGAAACATTCATATTAACCAAAAAAAAAATTTTTTTTTTGGTTACTATGAATAAACATATAGGTAATACATAAAAAATAAACAATAATAATCTACAAAACAAAAGAAAAATAAATTTGATCTTTATAGATCGGAAACTTCCGTTTTAATTTTAAGCTATTGCATAGCTTCTATCGCGGGCCTTGAGCGTGGAGACCGAATCCAGAAATTCCGTAACGAAAATAACCTAACACACCGCGCGTAAAGCTATTATGCAATAGCTTTACCGCGGCAGTCTCCGAGTGCCACACGTCTTTTTTTTACTTATTTTTCTAAGAATTAGTACCTCATGCCATGATATTTTAGCTCAAAGCCAGTGTCGACATATTAAGCGATTGCATCGATCGTACAGTATCCGGAGGTTTAAGAGATTGGCACTGAATGGAACTATCATGCCCTCTCCAGACTACGTTGTGGCATTATGTAGTACAATCTTACAGAAAAATTTCCAATCTCGGTAGTTGCAAGATTTTATATGTTTAATCTTGCATGATCTGGGTATTTTTCGGATCTCGCAATTCTTTGAATTACAGTTAATTTCTAATAGGTATTTTAGTGTAATCTGGTGAAATTATTTAATCTGACTATTGTTTTAGAAGCAAAATAATGAAATAATATGAAAATACAAATAAAGTGAATTATGTATTAAAAAGTTATGAGTTATATTGAAAAAAAGAAACTACTAAATCAAAAGTATCGTCAGATAACAAACTGGCTTTGGATGTTTTTGCCATAATATACAACCAACAACAGCATAAGGCCTGTTCTGCCTTTACGTTTGTCGGCATCTCTGATGTTAGGCATTGATACGCTGATTGAAGGCCCTTTTGCACGTGAAGGGCGGTCTTTCAAAATCACTATTAATTATTTATCAAGAGACAGCTTTCTTTCTCTCTCTCTCTCTTGATTTGCGGCTACTGAAGATAAAAGCATGTTATCATAATCTACTGGATCTAATGTAACATTTGCATCTGGAAAATAGTTCAGGAAAACGCAATCTTGCAATCTTGCGAGATCGCACGTGTTTTAGGTGCAAGTACTCGGTAGATTGCACACCCTATTACTGGTTCATGTTCATTATCTTTTGAAGTGTTCGAATTGGTAGAGGTTCCGATCGGGATAGTGTGGCTTCGAGACCCGAAGCATGTTGTTTTTTTTTACTGTATACACATTAAATTTGTCTATTTGTCGTGAAAAAAAAGAAAATCTAGTAGCTCGACCTACTGTAGAAGTCCTATCTTATTTCATGTCCCTTACCAGCTTGTCTAACCAGGTAAGCTCAGTCACTTAGTCAAGACAAGATTTGTCGATATCGACATTGCAAGATGAACTCCTTTCGACTTAACTACCTACACTGTATAGCGAAATCTTCCGCTACAATTGTAGCGGAAGTACTTTCAGAGTACGCTAATTAGCGTACTCTGAAAAGTACTTCAATTATGCAGCGCTTAGTTCAGCCAGTTCTATACGCGTACTTTACCCACAGTGACGGTTGTAAGTCGGTGACCCAATTCGAGCACAGATGTGGTCTCAGATTAGCTCGTCTACTGCTGTAACTGCACTGTGACTACTGAATAATTGCTGTTCAAACTTGTACTACTGATGTTTTGTTCTATTTGAGGTCCTTTTGAGGAGGATTCTTTTATTAATTTTTCGATCTTCAGATAGAACTTATTAGATAGATAACTCTTGTAGCAGTGGAATTGTTTAATGTGTCGTTTATAAGGACAAATAAATATTTGGATTTTGACGTCAAAATATGAATTATGTTATTTCACGAAATCACAACATAACTTAACATTCTGAGGGACATTTGACGTGCGATCAGAATCTCGAGCAGTCTTTGTGAAATTTGAACATAGTTTGACCCACTTATTTATACTAAGTATATACTTGTTATTTATACTAAGTTTGTCTCTATATGAGATATATAGAAACAATTTTAGAGCTATCCGAAGTTAACATTAACTTAATAATTAATACCTAATATCATTTTTTTTTCTGGCAAGTGCCTTTATTAACACAACAATATACAGACTCAACTAACTAAACTACTACACAAAAAGCATATCGATTACCCCAGACCGATAAAGGTCTAAAGATAATCCAAATGCTCAAACCCACTACCAGTTGGCAGCGTACCCAGCATGCTGACCGCATTGCCATGTTGAATGGCAATGCTTAAATAAATTATAATTGATCAGATACCTATTCACGGTATAAATTTAGTACATATACATTGTTTGTGTAAATTAATTAAAATAATTGTAAAGCATTGAACAATAAACAAAGTCGTAACATTTCGATCTATAACACCAGCCATATCAAGATTCAAGAATATGTCAAAATTTTAAAGCAATTATAAACTTGTATCTCATATACCTACATACATATTGTACCTACAGATACAAGTAAATACCTCATCTAGTATAATCATCATAGAATACACAATAGCATGCACCTTCAGGTCTTCTATTTCATTATGTACGCGCTAGACGTTTAGTGCTCCAGAATATCTGAGAGATGTCATCAAACTTTACGAGATCGTCTCACTGGACTGGAATTACCCCTAGGAAGATAGTTGAATAAATTTACTCGATTCGTATAAACGTTTCTTGGAAATAGAACATTCTAGTGTATTTACAACTGATTAAAATGGACTGAAATTATATTTGTCTGAAGTACCTACTAAAAAAGAAGTTAAATATAGCATTCTGAGTCGCAACCACAGAGTTTCATGAATACCTACTCGCATCTGTTTGCAGTAAAATACTCATAATTAAATTAGTATATGTATGAAGCATAAATACCTATACTTTGACATCCATACCATCTGAGGGATATTTATTAATATAATTAATTAAAATAAATTTAATTCCTGATTACATATGATACCCTAGCTATTTCCATAAGCCAGCGATTAGTCTAGTAAAAATAAATCCGTTTGTATGTAACAGTATTTGCAACTGGGGGGATTATTTGAAATTATGATAGGAAAATAACTAAAAATCATAGATCAACAATAATCCCCGATTTATAGACTAGCTGCGTTCCGCGGTTTCACTCGCGTAGTTATGAAAAACAGTGATGATTATGATGATGATAAGTAGCTCATGTCCGTCTCCAGGTCCAAAGCTATCTCTATACTAATTTTCATATCGATCAGTTCAGCCGTTTGAGCGTGTAAAGATAACAAAATTAGCTTTCATATAAAATTGTGTCAAATGTATTTCAAAACACTAGTACATTCATTTAAATAACAATATACTTAGTTGTCACAAATCTTATTTTTACTAGATTGTGATAATATGTAACGCACCAGATATAATAGCTAATTTCATGATTTGCCATAGGTGCAGTGATATTCTGAAACGCTTAAAATTCCCAAGCCGATTCCATGACTTCCATAATGAATAAGCGATGATCTTTTCAAATGCGCCAGTTTATCCAGCTAATTTTATGATAGCATGGGCAGTGATATTCTCAAATGCGCCGAATTATCTAGCCGATTCCATGACCATGATAGTGATATCCTTAAGCGCGCCTCATTCGCTAGCTATCCATGATCGGCATGTTTCCCTGTACGATTCCATGATCAGGAATAAACTATTCTGTGATATTTTCACATGCGCCTAATTCTCTAGCTCATTCTACGGTCCGGTATTTTTTTTTTATCAGCCCTGTTTGTACAAACTGTTCCACTGCTGGGAACGGGCCACCTTCTCATTGTGAGAAGGGTTAGGCCATAGTCTGCCACGCTGGCCAAGTGCGGGTTGGCAGACAACCCGGTCCCGGACAACTACGGTCCAGTATAAACAGTTCTATTCTCAATGACCGATAACCCGATTCCACGACCCGGAATAGACAGTGACTTGAGCGGTCATGATTACTTTGCTCATTCTATGACCTAGTTTACTACAATCGCAGAAGTTTCAAATAACCATAAAGCCATTACATTTCCATACGTTGGTATGAAATCCCATAATGCTCAGTTATTTGCACGGCATAAACACCATAACACTTCCCTCGCAGGACTTGCAGAGCGGGCGGAACTTTTCGAATCACTCTTGTGTGTGACAGCTTAACGAGATTGCTGGATATTTCTAACGCATTTTTAGGTAAATTTCATGGTTTTATTTACCTGAAAGTTGTATGTTATTTTAGCTGTTATAATGGAATGGTTCGGAATCCTGTTGTGTATTTTTTTTTATCAGCCCTGTTTGTACAAACTGTTCCACTGCTGGGAACGGGCCATCTTCTCATTGTGAGAAGGGTTAGGCCATAGTCTACCACGCTGGCCAAGTGCGGGTTGGCAGACTTAACACATCTTCAAGATCATTGAGAACTCTCAGACATGTATGCTTCCTCACGATGTTTTCCTTCACCGTTTGAAGTTGGCGGCATTCAACAATACGCACATAACTTCGAAAAGACAGAGGTGCGTGCCGTGGGATTCGAACCCAGGACCTGCGCATCGCAAGTCAGACGGTCTCACCACTAGGCTGCCGGAAACTTTGTGTTGCGTTGTGTATTACTTTATTTATTTTTATGTGGATACTTAAATGTAATTTCTTGGTCGAATTAGAACGAAACGGTGCTAGTTATTTAAATGAATGAAACAGTTTTATTGTGAATAATTTATTTTTTATACAAAAGTTCATGTGGTAAATTTAGCAGTTTAGTTGCGGAAAGACAAAACACGAAGATACTTAGCTTTACAATATTAGTTGCTTAGATTAGATTTTCACATGTAGTGAGTATGATCAACAAATATTTTAATTACCCGATTTTTAATTATTCAGATTAGTTGATTTGTGGAAAGAGGGTTATGTGACTCTTTGTACTTGCATTATTATACACTACAGTGGTTTTTTTTGACAAAATTAATCACCACATAATCCGGGGTCCGTGCCTTTTATAAACTAATTAATATATGTATTTTTTAACTTCAGCGAATTATTTGAGACGTTAGAGCTTAAAAAAGAAATGAGAACATTTTACACACAGAATTCGCCCTATTACATTGATTTTACAGATATTGACAAGTATGTACACTAAAAAAAATTACGTCAGTCAAATTTAACTTCATTTTTAACCGACTTCGAAAAAGGAGGAGGTTATCAATTCATACCTATATATATATTTTTTATGTATGCATACAAATTACTCCGTCATTCGTGAACCAATTTTTATGTTTCTTAAATTGATGTATAGAGAAAGTTCCCAAGTTGGTCCCATAATTATTTTAGAAACATTGCTTTATTACTTTTTGAATAATCTCTAAAAGTAAAAATATTTTCATTGTATTCCTGAGTGAGTGCGTCAGATTATAGAATCGCAGAGTTCCACTGACACGTTTTTCTTTGCAAAAGTGTCAAATGTTGAGGTTTTTCGTAATAAACATCTGCACATTTTCTAATCTGCGACGACGAAGCATTTGACATTCAGTGACAAATGTCATTCTTGTAAAAAAATGAGCGGGTGAATAGAGGTCTTTTAAAAAGTTTTCAATCGTGAGAGATTTATTGAGCTTGAAAAGTAAAACCTCGTTACTCCTCATCCAATGTGTATAAGGAGAAAATAGAGTTACTTCAACGCTTGAGCGCCTTGTTTAATTATTATCCTTACATATATGTATTACAAGTAAACATAATAACGTACTTTGAAGTCGGTTGTTTCAGTTTTTTAAACTTTAAAATTATTACATCACACAAAACTAGAGACGCCAAACTCTTCGCCATCCATCGAGGATTGTTTGAATTCTCGTCGATGATTAAAAGATGTGTGCTCAGCGATCGTCACTTTCAAACTGTAGGGTAGTTGAAGTAGGTCAGCTCCCGGGCCGACGCATACTTAATTTCATTCCTCGCTCCTACCTACAAAGCGGTAAGCTTTAATTTTTTGCACGACTCTTGCATATCATGCGACTTTATAAATTAACTTTTTGAAGTTCTCCTTTGATGACAACTGAGAGTAATTTTTTTGAGTTATGAATCATAAGCAGATGCTGGTAATGAATTGAGGTCTTATGTAATTTGCTTATGTTTATTTGTATGGGGAAAAGTAAAACAGATGTTTTATAGTATACCTGGGACGAGAGCAGGTGACACGCTGCTTCTACTACAAAACACTGCGTAATTCTGCAGGTATACTATAAAACATAGATAATATTTGTGAAATTAACGTCGTTGTAGATGCTGGGCTGACTTCCTGTCATTATTTACGAGCAAATATAATAACATCTTGCAACTTTTCAGCAACCGTAAAATGTAGCCTAATGACCTCACGGTCATCGATGCTTTTTTTACCCCGTGTTGGAAAACAACAGTGATTTATGTTTTAATTGATTTCCTGATAAACTTAATAATACCTTTAAGTGACTAAAAACTGAAAATCATTATCGTTATCATCATCTCAGTTATTTGCTTTCCATTACTGCATTTAAGCTTCACCCTCGTGGATTACCGAAAATACCGGATCCTGGCTCCATACACTATAGGTACGTTTAAACATTAGATTAGCAACTCCCAAACACAGTCAAGTAACCTTAAAAAGTTTTCTTTGTTATGATGATGATGATGATGAAAAAAAAACTTAGTCTCTTGAAATTTAATTGTAATTTAATTAATATTAATGTAAATGTAATTTTATTTTTCAGAAGAAAATCTTAATTAAACCAACGGATAAAATTCAAATTTACCAGAATTCATTAATTAATAGAAACTCCTTATAATTTGTTTCTATAGATACGCTCTTACTTAAATTCTTTCTCAGAAAAATACTGAAAACGTTGCTAAATTCAGGACCTATCGGTTTCGAATTAAGCAACTGATATGATTAGGAATCCAAGAGCCTCTGCCAATTCTCGGTATAGTTAACCCATTTGAGCTGGCAATTCCGAACAGACCCGTTTTCATTACTTGGCCTCCAATTTCGTTAATAGTTGATACATTTCGTTTTATGGTCATTGTGAGAAGCCTGCATAACGTAGTCTAAAAAGCTTGAGAGTTAGAAATACGGGTACTTCGGCGTTTCGCACCGCAAGTGGTTCGAACCGCGGTCCGAATCACCCAAGAGCTCTTTTTGAATAGGTCCTTTCGCACCGCGGTGCGAATCGACCAATATCATTTTGGAATAGGTCGATTCGGACCGCAGTGAGGAATAAAACAGTTCTCTTTTTGGGTGAGGAGGTGTCGTTAGAATTGTCCTTATGACCGGAAAGTCATCTAAATACGCATTAACCTAATCCCCATCTCGCTCTAAAGTCTACCTAATCCAAATTCTAATTTATTTAGTATATTTTCTAATCTTGCTAATAAATGTAAAAACTATCATAACTCTGTCTTTCTGTCGTTGTCTGTTTGTTAATTATATGGCTAAACAGAATACGATGAATTTGTGACTGAAAAATCATCCACGTCCGCACTAATGCTATTGAAATCTCCCTATTTATTTAATTTTTAGTCTATATAATCTAAATTCTAATTTATCTGATTTAATTTATAATCAGAAGAATAAAATAAATATATATTCTGTATTTATTTAGAGATTCTGTGATTATACATACAAATGACACTAAGAGTCAAATTTGTATATATTATATATTTATATTCTTGTTGATGTTACATCTTTTACATTTTTGTTGTGTATATTTTTAAAGAATTACTTATTGAAAAGGCCTTCCTATATTCCAAAAAAAAAAAAAAAAAACAAGAATTAACATAAAAAGCTACCATAAGTCTGTATTCCTGTCTCAGGTTGTTATATTTATGGCTATACGGATTATGATTAAATATATCGTCTGTACTCGGATTTTTTATACGTACACATACATAGACTGTAAATACGAGCAAACTCGGGTTCGAAACCTAGCAAGATCGATTTATCTTTCCCTAATTTACGTACAAACCAAATTTCATTAAAATCGTTGGAGCCGTTTCCGAGATTCAGATAATAATTATATACCTATTTATACAAGAATTGCTCGTTTAAAAGTATTATATGTTACAAGCCATTTGACAGACCGTATGGTTCAGTGGTAGTACGTCTGCCTTCTGTATATCGTGGGTTCGATTGCCACCACATGGATGCTAGTTCTGTGTCTGGGTGTTTATATGAATCTTAGGTATGTATTTACAAAAAAAGTACATATGTATTCTATCAGCCATTTGGTTCCCACAGTACAAACTTTATTAAAACTTTTTGTACCAGTAATACCTATCTTTGTATATTATTGCTATTAAACATTACAATTAAGTCTAAAATGTCTACTAGGCCTCACACTATTTGTTAATCTGTGTTCACCACTTCATAGGATTCGGTAATCAAGTCGATTTAGCGTTAGGTCGATAGTCTCCTATTTAAGTTGTCCCATCTCACTCCAAATTGTAGTACAAGTTGGTCGGTTGAGTCGGCAGTCCTTCGCTCTGTTCCAATGACTGAATACTCTATAGACAGACCACAGGGTGAGCATTTTCTGAAACAGTATCGGCTCAAAAAGTTTCGATAAAATCTGCTCTCTCATCGTTACACGAGTATGTCATACCTCGAGTGTTCAATACGTCATTCATCAGTATAATAATTAATGATTATTCAGTTTATTGAATAAAATATCTATCAGTTAAACTCCTTTTCTTTTAGTCACTAATTCTGTGTTGAGTTGGCTTGATGCTCAATTGCCGACTAGTAATTTTGTAATCCATATTTGGAAATGGGCAATAACAATATATAATCATGTGTTTAATTTCACACAATATAAATTATATTGAATATTGAATATTGTGTGAAATTAAACACAGGATTATGTATTGTTATTTGCAATCACTGCTAATTTCACGTCACTCAAGTTATACTTTACGGGCTTTACGAGCAAGGATTGCAGAACTTCCTAGGTATAAAGCTTTTTAGGTAAAGATGACGACAGATTCCTTCTCTGCATGTAGTTCTGCAAGTTATTGAAGTGAACTTCTGCAATTTCTTTTGATTTTTTAAATACCAGGCGTTAGTGATGAAATGTCTACACAATATGCAGTCGTTGGTAAGCTCCCTGATCGCTTGTAGATTGCGATACGCAAGTTAGACGGCTTGCGCCGCTACTGAAGTTGCTTGACCAACTTGAAATGACCTTTGTGCATGAATATCGAATTAAGTTTGGTGAAGTACTGAAACAATATTTTACTACTAAGTATTTTAAGATTTGGCATAGTAGCCAAATCTTTTTTAAGGATTTTAGCATTTTTTAAGGAGCATTTTAATCGTGCCTGATTTTAAACGTCATTAGCTCGCGCTTTACCATATCCGGTCCAAAACCGGCTAGACATTTGAAG
Source organism: Lycia hirtaria (assembly GCA_947563715.1). Taxonomy (NCBI): domain Eukaryota; kingdom Metazoa; phylum Arthropoda; class Insecta; order Lepidoptera; family Geometridae; genus Lycia; species Lycia hirtaria. The sequence continues at coordinate 38,433,565 of OX387377.1, read as the reverse complement.
TTCAACAGTTAGAAACATTATGACCCTATGTAAACGAGATCATATCTCATTCAAAGCTTCAAACTATTGGACTATTGGGTTTATACGTTTAGCTATTAGCTATACAGCTATCGGTGCTTGCATCGGCCACGACTCTGACGCGATGCCTAAAGTTATAATTAGGTAGTTATCATCACTTTTAGCACTATTGTTTTCTATCTCCATGTTGTTATTATTATTTTTAAGTACTTTGGAAACGAATAACTCACGTGTACTTAAAATATACTCAAATCGGTCGAATATTTTGACATAAAACGTAACAACAAGTAAGTTTACAAAACTTAAAATGCCCTGCTATAAAAAGGGCTGAACCCATTTTAACGAAACATTGCTTAGAACACTCTCTATCAAATTCATTTTCAAACAAAAAAAAACTAGATCATAATCGGTCCATCTGTTTGAGTGCTACGACTTCACAGGCAGACACAAATACACATAATACACATGTCAAATTTTTATCACCCCTCTTTTTAGGTCGGGGATTAAAAACAGAGCCAAACACGTTAAACATCAGCGAGGTAGATTGGCTCTTTATTGTACATGTTTTTATGTCTAATTTCTCATAGAACATTTTCAAATAAATTATACGTGGATACTTCAAAGAATACCTACAATTATAAATAAAACTTTTACAAATCTTGTCTCGGAACAAAACAATATCGATTGCTATACAAAGATCAACCTGATCAATTACACAGACAATTAGTTTTGTTTCCATTAAGTAGTTCGTGAAACAGTTTGAATCGAGCAAAGTTTTGATATAAAATCCGTTTTGAGTTCGCATCGACGCCGGGGTAAGAAATTTCACCGTCGTCGTTATCGGCGCATTGATTTCCAGTTTCATAACTTCAATTCATTCAATATTGAAATTTATTTTATTTTGTATTCGAAAATAGGCTTGCGCTTGACCGTTAACTCAAATTTATGCATTTAATAAGACACTGTGACTGGGGTCAAAAATTGCACATTAACACAGAGGCCAAACAAAAACCACATGCATTTGTTTTGTTTTGTCTTTATTATTATATTATAGTAGACGTATGAAAGTCACCGATATAGTACAGCGAGTTTGCAAATTGAACTGGCACTGGGCAGGGCATAAAGCACGTAGAACTGATCGCCGATGGGGTCGAAAGGTTCTCGAGTAGTGGAAACCACGCACCGGCAAGCGCAGCGTAGGAAGTCCAGCCACGAGATGGGCAGATGACCTCATACAAGTGGCGGGAAGACGCTGGATGCAAGCCGCTTCCAATCGGTCTGTTTGGAAATCCATGGGGGAGACCTATGTCCAGCAGTGGACTTCTTATGGCTGAGATGATGATGATGAATACAAGATAGAATATAGCAACGGGCCCTAAACTAGGCTAAGCATGTATCTGGTCGCACTAAAACACGTTTGCCTCTACCAGCTGGTTATACGCTGAGATTTGTACACATTATCTTATTAATATAATGATTAATACAGTATCAAATTAATTTGATACTGTTACAACTATAAAAAATATGTTATCTTCCATCTTAAAAGTTATTATTAGTTAGTTAGTATTCTGGGGATTTTTAAATAAAAACTACGGGTCACTCACGTCTGTTTTGAGCCGAAATATCCGACTATAGTTTCAACCGCATTCGGCGGTCCTTTTCAAAGGAGCAGCACACACGTCACTCTCGGTCGGTGACGCGCCTTGCACTGCGACGTGCCGCTCGTGCCGCACGTGATGTCATCGGTTGCAAAAGGGTTAGGGCGGGAAGCTGGTCGTCTTGCGTCGGTTCAGCTGAAGTGTCCTCTTCACTAGAACTCTCGTGAGTGTCAGGAATGTTCCAGCAAGCGGAACTCACAATATCACCACCAGACTCACGATCATCCTCCCGAGCTCCATGAAGGCAAGGTTTCCAAATGGGTGGTAAGTGCCATCCCCCATCTCTGTTAACAGACGTGAGTGACCCGTAGTTTTTATATAAAAATGTGTGAAAACCACGTTAATTTCCATAGTAAAAAGTATTCTGGGGAGTTTACTCGAATGAGTACAATGCCACTTGAGGTCACAATGTCACAACAAACGCTTTTAATGCAAAATAATTTTAGACATTTTATGCATTTATAGCGCCTTCAGCATTGAGTTTAAATTTTTTGAAAAATTTTGATTGGAGGATGCATTATTATCGATACAAAAACCAAAATATATATTTTAAAAATACTTTTCTCTCTGTTTGTCTGTATGGGTGTACAAAATAGACGCCGAAACTACTGGATAGATATAGATTATAGACGCATTGGCAGGATCATTACTTATATAAACTATGTAAAAAGGTCTGGTATACATCATAGTAAAACGCTTTTTATGTCTTTTTTGTTTACTTTTAACACAAACAGTTCTCCAAGCAAACATTGATCAACAGTAAGATCATAATGTTAAATTTTCTTCTCCACCGAGTACACCACAGTATCAAGTTCCTCACTCAATCGATCAGTAATCACTTGGTATCTGGGTCAGCAAGTATTCGTCTGAGAAGAATGCTGGGAACGCACCCATCGGTGTTATTGCTTTTGAATCTGGCCGATTGATGTGGATTCCAGTCACTCATTAGATAGGTGAGGTTTGATGTTATCTGTTTTGACACAGTATAGTCTAACCCTGCCCTAAGGAAATCAACATAAATTTACACTTAAACAGCTATCTGAACTATAATACTATATACCTACAAGTCTTAAAATTCGCAACATTACTTTGACTGGTTAATTGGGTTACTTTGATGTAAATCTACAAATACTAAAAACTGGTCAAGAGCGAGACAAGTTAGCGTAAATAATTTTGAAATTTTCTGACAATTCTATTGTCTGAGATTTTATTCCTTTTTTAAGTGAAAAAGAGCTAAGATTCAGTATATTTTCACTGTATTGTTGAATAACAAGTATACTGAGCAATAAATATCATATCTTTTACGTTTTTTAGCTATTATCTCGAAAAATGAAAATTATCTCAATCGTCTTCTGGGAAAAGTTCAAGATTTTTACAATGATTTACATAAATGGGCGCCATCTTGAAAACATTGCCTTAATAAATGGTCTCTTGAGATAATAATAAGCAAAAAGAGTCATTTAGGTAATGAAAAATCGTTTATTCTGTCATTTGTTGCTTCACGTTTTGTGCTCATCTTGTGAAAATACTTGAATGTTTTTCTTTCTTATTTCGCTGTTTCCTTTTATGTATTCTTGAGTTTGTTTTAAATTGTGTGCCTAAAAGTTGTTTTTTCTCTCTTTCAGGTAATATTGAAGACGAACGATATTAGAAATAAATTGAATCAATCATCGAATGAAACGTAAGTAAAAATAGGTCTTATGATATTGCAAGTTCATCTTTTTCTGTTTTGTATTTTTTTTTGGACCCACACGGTTAGATCGCTGCTAGCGCATTCTCAGTGTCCAGTATTGAAACTTCAAGATCCTTGAATAATACGTTATACATTTTCTGCATTTATAACGGCGTTTTGTGGTAGCGGGTGGTCCATGTGCGACAACCCTTAACGAATATTAACAATAAACACAAGTTTAAATAAAATCTGGTCGACTTGATTTTTATATGATTTTCCATGTCAAAACTCCATATTTCAGTTCTGCTTCGAATTCGAATCCTCCATTATCGCTAAAATAAAATTAAACATATTGCGATACGTGGTTTACGATCCGCCAAATTCGCGTACGACATAAAGATAAAAACACATACCGCAACACGAGAAAAAATATCGACGCATCATTCTGTGCCAAATAAAATATTCAACGGGCGTAATTTAAAAGCTTCCGGGTCAGTTATTCCCGGCTTACCTTGTCGCTCCGGAACTGATTGCCGGAATACGAACCTTAATCCGTTGAATTAAGAGTTAATTCCTACCACGGACTGTGTTGGGGTAAGCCTCTCTGATTGAAAAAAGTGCTCCTCATTATCTTTTGAATGTGATTCGGTTAATCAATAATGTGGAATATGAATCTGAGAGGCGGAGAGTGATCTATTTATTTTTGTTATATTTATATACTTATGTTTTGTGTCTATGTACCGTATTTACACGGGTAGACGGCAGATATCAAATTATTGCAACAGTTTTAGGCTAGGTATCTACTGGTCTGAATAATTTAAGATTTGGTATAGGTAAACTGACATTGCCAATGGTGGTGGTCTCATATTAGAACTGATAACGTAATTGTTTATTTTTATTTTTATTTAATGTTTAGCTCCACAGACAACAGGGTCCGTGACCTTTGTCATAATTACAAACTGTTGTTAACTACTTATCGTTACAGTCAGCATGGGTAACTTTGACTCTACGTTAGGTTACGTTAGGTTCTCGATTATTATTTAAGATATTTTTATCAATATTATGGTGAAATTATCAATATTTTCTTAGATGTCTTTTATGTTGTCACAAATCTTATTTTTACTGGACTAATTCAGTTTACTAACGTCTCGTGTGCTAAAACGTCGGGTACTTCGGCGTTTCGCACCGCAAGCGGTTCGAACCGCGGTCCGAATCACCCAAGAGCTCTTTTTGAATAGGTTCTTTCGAACCGCGGTGCGAATCGACCAATAGCATTTTGGAATAGGTCGATTCTGACCGCAGTGAGGAATAAAACAGTTCTCTTTTTGGGTGAGTGGGTAAATTGAAGCAGAGAAGATTTTTTTTGTTTGATTACATACGTAATACCTTACAGTACAGCCAGGCAAAATAACAGGAAAAACAAAATAATTAAAATTATAGTTTTTTTACTAAGTTTAAAAAAATATTGATTAGCTAAGTAATCTAGTAGCAAAAATTCCCATTTCACTAATAGGTCTAGAACTTCTAGAATATTCAGTCTAAACGAATTCGCAAGATAAAGTAGCATTAGGCAAAAATTTGCGGAATCTACATTATATACTCGTAAATTCAATAATATACCTATAATAATTATTACTCTGTGGCTGTGTTATCAAAATAGCAACCTGGCGGAGAATCAACCTGTATTCTTATAATCAGACGTGTTCATTGAGCGAAAAAAGTCGGCAAACTACTTGCACGGTTACCTACTTTAACCTTGTGTATAATATGTTTGCTAGCTCTAAGTAAGTACTTACTCTGTCTGAGAAGGTATGTCTGAATAGTCTTAAAAGCTTTCAAGCGCTAACCTAATATCAAGGATTTCTTTGCGTAACCGTGTTTAAATAACAAATAGTTTGACAAAAGTGACTGATTTTTTTAACAACAAAGTAAATGTTCCATTTAAAATCGGTCAAAGAAGTAAATAACAATTACTAAACTTACATAAAAATAAATATTCCGACGTATTGAGAACCTCTTTACCTTTTCGAAGTAAATTAAAAGGTACGAAAGAGCACTATTTACAAGACCAAGACCCATTATGCTAACACTTTCAAAGTTAAACAGTTAATATTCAGAAATTCAATTTTTAAATAATAAACGTTTAAGATTGTCCATCGCTACTTGCCTCGCCTCTTAAAAATATGGGCAAAGACAAGACACGGTGCGTTTCTTTTTTTGTTGAAGACGTTTAATAGAGGCATTTGATTGTACTAGATTCAAATATGCACACACTTTCTATGTTAAAAAGTTAATATTATAAAATATATCAAACAACATAACCGTTTAAGATAGACGTAAACAACTTGCTCCAAACCGTAAAAACAAGGGCAAAGATAAGACAGGTTACTTTTTTTATTGTTTAAAAAGAAGAATATTACGTGTGAAAGAGAGCCTGAAATTACTATAATTTCACTTCAAGTTAATATTTTTAAATTCAATTGTCAAGCAACATAAAAATTTAAGATTGCCAACCTATGACTATAATTTGCCCCACACAAAAAGGGCAAATACAAGTCAGGGTGCGTTTACTTTTTTTAATTCTTTTACAAAAACTGAAACGTGTGAGAAGCAGGGCGCGCTTACATATTTTGAAGTAAAAAAATACTGAAGCATGAGATAGCTTGAGAGAGTGAAAGGAAAGTCACTAAAAATACCCTAAGTTAAACAGTTAATATTCCAAAATTCAATTGTCGAGAAACATAACCCTTTAAGATTGCAACATATGATAAAGTTTCATGACCGAAACTTGTCCCAAATCATAACAGGGGCAAAGACAAGACAGGGTGCGTTCTCCAAACTCAATATAACTTTAGGGTGTTCCAAATGTCGCTTAAGATAATCAAGTTTTATTTGCCATTGAATTGGCAATTTTCGTGAAGTTATATTGCCGTTAAAAGTTGGTTTGGCAGTCAATTAAAGTTATCTACGTATTTATGATGTTTTGATAACGCTGTTTCGGGCTGGACGCTCTGATTTTGTTATTTGAGATGAACTCTAAGATTAAGTTCGTAAATCTCAACATTAAGACTTATAAATTCTAATCTTGATCAAGATGTATTTGTTGGTTGCTAACAACAAAGCAATGCTGCACATTTGGCTTTGGCTCCACTTTGACTCCACTTTCATTGTGCGTACCGGTAAAATGTGGAATGCGCTTCCTGAATGGGCCATTCCGAATAGATATAAGTTAAGTGTCTTCAAATAGCGAGTGACTAGGTTTCTTCTAAGCAAGCACTCTCCATCGTAGACCGTAACTGTCGCTAACACCAGGTGAGTTGACGGACAAGCTTAATTTTCGAATAAAAAACATTACTTTCATGTTTTGTATTCACAACGGTAATTTAAGTAATTGAATCTTAGTAATTTTCATTCTGTTTTTCACGGATACAAATGTGCGGTATTAGTAGCATTATCGAGTTACGTCAGCAGAGATTCATTGCAGTTGCAGGGATCGGTCGATATGTGCTTGGAGGCACGCCAGATGCGCGCCGCTCGAAGCACTTGAGGACCGCTGCGCTTAGCGCGGTCTTGTTACTTGCCAATATTGGCTATAATAAGAGTTTTGTGTTGACTTACTTATTAACCGACTGTTATTGTTACTGATGCGGCGGGGGTTACATGGCAATATTGGCTATAAAGAAGTTTTGTGGTAACTTGCCTATGGTACCTACAATACTATAATTGAGCACTTGCACATTTTTGACGTGACAACGTCTAATAAATCGATGAAAGCCGGCGGCACGCACGAAAAAGTATGACTCATTGTCCCGTGACGCTCATTGTCCCGTTACATCATCATCATCATCATTTCATCAATGTTTTGTTATGACGTTGTCACGTTAAACTATCGTCCGCAAAGCGACTTTACAGACAACTAATTTTTTATGTATTATGCAGATTTGTTGCAATTGATAATCCAATTATTTCTGTGAAAAAAATATCTAAACTGAATGGAAAATTACGAATATACAACGATGTCAGTGTATTATACGAGAAGAAAGATGTAGCAATCATATGGCTTGTGACGTAGTCATCTTACTCACTCATCCTTAGACACGATTAATGCATTCTGCGCAAAAACCGGTCGTGTATAAGCATGTTCGTTGTTCGCTGAAATGACGAGTACTTTGAATACTCACTGTGACGTCACAATGAAAAATTTGAAGGTTCGCTCCGGGCATGTCGGATCGTCTGTTAGTACCTTAGGGTTCAGACAACAGCTAACCCGGCTGCCCAAGATGATATTTATATTCTGTAAGTATAGGTATTTAAGTTTCTGTATTACATAATAAGCGCTCTTATTTTTTGTTGTACGAGTTGTCATTGGATTTCTTCTTTACCTTTAGGCTCGGCTCGACCATTCTTAATGTAGAGGTCTCGTCAGCGATATAGCGGAAAAAACATTGATTACGGGTTAGCATAGCAACCAGTAACGTCAGTGATGTTGCAGTTGTCGATAAGCGACGGTTATCGCTTACCATCAGGCGAGCCGTCTGCCTTTTGCTGCACCTTTTTACTTATATAAAAAAATATATCTTTGCCATAGATGAATAAATGAAAAAGATGTCAATATATTACGATTCTGATATTGCAAAAAATACCATATATAGGTATATAAGCCCAATATATAATCAAAAATTAATATTGTATCAGTATCTAGTAGGAACCATTAATTTATTCCTGGGAGTATACAAATATATATTTAATACAAAGGACGCGGAAAATTTCCAAATGCCTTATTCTGAAAATATTCCTTTATCATATTATATTGAACATTCTTCTAAAAATATTTACATAAATAGAAAGACGATGTAAAAAGCTGTATCGTTACTTCCTACGTCTTAACGTACTTATCTGGAAATGATTTTTCAAGGGAATTATATTGTGAGGTTAAATTTTATAATTTTATAACTGTAAGATAAAATAACTATTTCAATCTACGATCTCCTGGTAACATAAGGTAGGAAAACATAACTTTCAGCTATTTTGGAGAGCATTATAAATATTGGTGGCATTGTCACTATCTAGTCCCAAACTAAGCAATAATAGTTATATTTTTAAGTACTAAAAATATCAAGTATTCATAAATATATATATACCCGACTGCATAACTTAATAACTGACTCATGTTTAAGTTATGAAATTTCGTTACGCTTTATATGTTGTTGAGTATATTATTTACTAGAAAGTATGTGCAAAGTCACAAATTAGCCCTCACGAGCATTCAATTTAGTACAACAGATAGATGTCCTATAAGTATGTATGTTTGATGTCTATATAACAAATGCCGTCGTAGTATTAATAAAACGCATATGCGACTTGCATATTCATTCTCTTGTCATTTTTATATCATTTAATGGATGAGTAATTTATTGACATTCATTTACTTTGTGCGTTCGGTAAAAACATTAGGTACCTACACGATATACACTCAAAACTAACATAAAAATGAAGCCATCTGTTTCCACTAGAAAGTGACTAATACTCCAGACCTTTGGCTCTAGGTTTTAGATTTTAGTACGGTAAAATATGACGCAGAGTTTAAAACAGCTAGCCCTGAGGCAAGGGCTCTGCCAACCAACCAACGATTTCAAATACATAGAGAATACGTATAAAACGAGAAATTTCAGTCAAGACAAAAGCTCAATTTCAGAACGTATGAATACTCTACCATTAGGCGGAAAATTAATATAAAACATATTAATTTTTTTATCCTAGCTTCCTAGCTAGTGTTATAAATGCGAAAGTAACCATAACTATCTGTCCCTCTGTCTGTTTTTTACGTTTTTACGCTCAAACAGCTGATCCTATTGTAATTAAATTTGGTACAGAGTTAGCTGAGAATCTGGTGACGGACATTGGCGATATATATTTCCTCATCAGCATCACATTTGTCATCCTTACGTGGGTGAAACCGCGGGGTGCACCGTGCAGCTAGTATGCTAGTGTGCTTGAAGATATCACCATCACTTAGTGGTTCCCGACTTAATATATTGTATAAGTCCTTTTTTCATTTTATTTCAACGATACCCCACAGGAGGGGGCAGACAGACGGGTATAGCTAATTTATCTATACTACGTACTACTACGGACTCCGAAAAGTATCCTTACCGTTTGTCTTTTAAATGTTTTGATGTTTATAGGCTATCAAGTCGTTGACTCTGACCCACTAGAATATTCAGCCACTTATGCGAGCGACGCGGAATATATTCCGCTGATATGTGCCCCAAATAACATTATAATTTCGGTTTATCCTAGTCATAAGTGAGCAAGCATTTTCCGGGATATCGTTTATCATCTCGGCCTTTTTCGATTCATTTGACATATTATGAGGTGATGTGAAATATATGAATAGAGTTAGGTTAGGAATACATTAGCGATTTCGGTATACTGATTGATGGTTTGATAAGTATAGTGTATTATAACTACAGAAAGTAGATTTCTTTGAGATTTGTACATGACTATTTTCTATGTATCACAGACTATAAATATTATGATAATATTGTCACCGTGGGTAACTTAACTCCGTGTCAAACATTGTAAGTAGCTTTTTTCGAAGATTCTTGTTTTTTCCCCATAAAAATAGTAGTCAAATTAATTAATTAATTAGCAGTCGTTTTGACTGCTTATCTTTTGTGAAAAAATCGTGAACCTTTAAAAACCTATGTAAAATATTTGACATGAGTCAAAGTTACCCTCGGTGACAGTACTAGGTACGTACCTACTACTTGATTAAAGAGAAATGTATTGATCAGTATTTACCAAATTAACTATTACTATTATTATTAAATTTTGTAAATTTAACTTTTACAATACAATATAATAAAATACAAACATAAATAAATATATATACAAGAATTGCTCGTTTAAAGGTATTAGATTAAATACTTCACAAGGTAAGTAATTTCTAAATTTATTTTATCTAGAACTATAACTAGATTTTACATTTTTTTAACAATAAATTGTCTTCATGGAGACAAAGTACAACAGAGACAAGGTAGTCTTTCGGATCACAGGAGAAATAAATAGTGGTTCGTATAGAGAAAATATGTCAGGGGGTTAGAAAAGTCATTCTAATTTCGTGAACGTCAGTGGAATAGAAAAGTAAATGTATGGGATTGACATTAGATGACGAAATGTCACGTGACGGCACGTCACAGTGTGTTAGTGTTTCGATCTAAGCGTTTAATAGAAACATTTGCCACTTGTCTAAGCCTGCAGTTCTGCTTATAACCCTGAGTAATTCGAAAATAATGATAATGGATATTTTCTCAGTTTTCTATTTATTCATTTCAATATACGAGAAAGGGTATAGCCAATTTCATAGCGGTCTCAGAACGGATTCGGTTTCATTGGCTATTATTGTTATAGGTTATAGGCCATCGGAACGACATTTTGTATGTACATACCTATATGAGATATCTACATATAATGGTTATTTTCTCGTACATTTTGCTTCAAATGTTGGAAGGTGGCCAGTGTTGTGCTCTAAACCTGCACTAAGCCCATTAAGCCGGCGCGTCGAGATATTGCATTTCACGCCATATTTTCATCGTATTCAGCGCATCCAACTGAATCTGAGCTAATATGATATATTATGTATAGTTGAAGTTTTTAAGCTAAATTTTATTCTCATTATACCTCTCATGTTTTGTTCTTTTTAATCGACTTCAAAAATATAAGAGGGTAATCTTTATCACATTGTCCGATTTCAGTGCCTTTTACTGTCAGAAGAAATAGTGATTCAGGAGTAGTCCCATAATAATAGTAGATGCAGTTCAGTATATTAATTAAGCTACTCAAAAACAAAAACAAAATGCATACAAAATTGTATCAAGCGTAAAAATTATTATACTACGAAAATTGTTCTTAAGAAGTCGGTTTTTTAGGGTTCCGTATCCAAAGGGTAAAACGGGACCCTATTACTGAGACTTCGCTGTCTGTCCGTCCGTCCGTCTGTCACCAGGCTGTATCATGAACCTGATAACTATCAACTATCATGAACTAGTAACTATCATGAACCGTGATAGTTAGGGAGTTGAAATTTTGAGAGATGATGTATTTCTGTTGCCGCTATAACAACAAATACTAAAAAAACAGAATAAAATAAATATTTAAGGGGGCTCCCATACAACAGAGATGATTTTTTTGCCGTTTTTATTGATAACCCCCCCCCCCCCCCCCCCTCCTTACGTACGGAACCCTTCGTGCGCGAGTCCGACTCGCACTTGGTCGGTTTTTTTTGTTTAATATTTATAGTTACTTTATTATACTCGTACTTGTAATAAAATGCTTGCCTGAGTAAAGTAGCAAAACGTTCAACTATCACATGGTCAAAAAAGCAGGATGTCTATTTAGAGAGTCACTTTTTAATTGTGTACAATCATGGTCATATTTAGTATCATCAACTTTTGTAAAGTTTCCGGCAGCCTAGTCGGGAGACCGTCTAACTTGCGATCCGCAGGTCCTGGGCTCGAATCCCACGGCACGCCCCTCTGTCTTTTCGAAGTTATGTGCGTATTGTTCATTGCCGCCAACTTCAAATGGTGAAGGAAAACACACATCGTGAGTAAACCTACATGTCTGAGAGTTCTCAATGATCTTGAAGATGTGTGAAGTCTGCCAACCCGCACTTGGCCAGCGTGGCAGACTATGGCCTAACCCTTCTCACAATGAGAAGGTGGCCCGTTCCCAGCAGTGGGACAGTTTGTACAAACAGGGCTGATAAAAAAAACTTTTGTAAATACTCGCTAATAAAAAATAAGCTAATTATGACATATTTAACCATGTACAATCTGATAAATATTGCAATATTTATTGTGATCTGGTTTGATTTTTTTTGGCTAACTGCTCCCTGTGAAGTAATGACGGGACAATAAGACGAAAATGCCAATAGTAAACTTATTGGTATTGCACTGAGCTACTGAATGTTTTGACTTAAAATTGTCATTTATTTCTGAGAAGAAAATAAAATAAATCCTCAATCTACTCTTCTTTTCTCAGTTTTAGATACAGACCGAAATCGTGCTCTAAATCCGCTCAGCACTTTCGAGTTCATCTGAAAGCTTCGGATGCAGATAAAATACTAAGCTTTTTGGGTTACCGAGACAACTTAAGAAGAGATCTATTTTTACTAAAAGATAGGGACCATAATCTATCACTCTTTAAAGGATTCACGGAGCTAAAACTCGAGGCAGAAACTTTTATCCAACTTATCCTTTTGGGCGTGGGTAAACGTCAAGGAACTTTAATAAAACCAGCCAAGTACGAGTTTTTTCATTCATCCGAGATTTCCGTACTCCAATCATGCTGGAATATAGAAAACAATATCACTTTTTTTTACTAAGGGGAAATCTTCTAAAGATACCCGGCTGCGTTGTATTTTGGGGATGCAACCGGGTTATGTGGGATTGTACCCACTGACACTTCACCAGTGGCCAGCCTTAGTGCAACAGTGTAACAAGCGTAACGCAAATTTAAGTTACACTACAAAAATCGCTCTTATGCAGTCGGGTGTTTTGTTTTTAGGGTTCCGTACCTCAAAAGGAAAAAACGGAACTCTGATACGATCACATTTGTTGGCCGTCTGTCTGTCAAGACCCTTTTTCTCAGGAACGCGTGGAGGTATCAAGCTGAAATTCTCATTAAATACTCATGTCTACTGTCCCTTGGAGCTGTGAAAAAAGCAAACATCAAAGTTTTCATAAAAGCAAGTTACAGACGAATATGTCGCAAAAAACGCATATTTCGACACTCGCAAGGGAATCAAAGCCTATGGAGTACTTTCCGTTGACTTATAACTTTGAAATTTGGCAAGAAGCATTGTCATAAAGGTAAAATTCCGAAAACTGTACATTTTTAATTTAATCACATAAAATAGGGTGTTTATGCAAGGAAGGAGGGTCCAAATTTTAAAGTGATTTAACCTTATCATGTGCGGTATCATATGAAAGAGCTTTATTAGCACAAACTAAAACAGGGGTTTAAATATTTTTACGATGTATATTTTTCGGTTTATGAAGGAAAATATAAAAATACAGTAGAACTCCAATTATCCGAACTCCGACTATCCGAATCGCCGATTATCCGAATCACAAAAAACAGCTTACATTAACGGAGATGTTTAAAAAACAATGATTTTTATTTCTAAACTTGTACATAAGTACATTTTATTTATATTTAAAACATGTGAAAATTCATGTTTCTTTCATTTAATTCAATAAAAAATAGTGCAATATCAAAACGTAGCTTTTATTCTCTCCAATGGCAATTTTTTTTAAAAAATCCGATTATCCGAATATTTGATTATCCGAATGGGTCCCGGTCCCCATTAATTCGGATAATTGGAGTTCTACGTATATATAATTTCCCCCTTTTATCTACTAGTTTGTACGGAACCCTTGGTGGGCGAGTCTGACTCGCACTTGTCCGGTTTTTTCTTTTAAATTTATGATTGTTTAGGGGGCGTCCATAAATTACGTGAGGTGTTTTTTTAAATTTTCTGCCCCTCCCTCCCCCCCTGGTGAGATGTCGTGAGATTTTATTCAACCCCCTCCCCCATCCCCGAATCTCACGTGAGATTTTTCAAAATGTGAGTTTCTTACGTAAACGCGTTGGATTGTTATTGTAAAAAGAAAAAAACAAATTTGCATCGTCCTTTTATTTACGACTAGTTAAGACTAGTAATCAATATTGCTGAGAGTTTAATTATAAGTGTAATAAAAATTTAACAATAGAATACTTAAATCGTAAATACTGTAATTAAAAAAAGAATATCTACTCTAATTCAGTCCATGAAGAATCATGCACGGTCTCAAGAGAGACTATTGGAACCAACATTTCCATATGATTTTCAGTAAAATCATCTGCTCCTTCAACTTCGTTCTGATCTAGCCACTCTAAGCCATTGGCACTTGTACAAAGTAACTCATTAACTCATTAGCTTTTTTTTTGTTTCAATCAGAAAAAAAAATTGCGTGATATTTGCCGAGACCCCCCCTCTCTCCAACGTAAGATTAGATGAGATTTGACTCGACCCCCTCCCCCCCTTAAACACCTCACGTAATTTATGGACGCCCCCTTATTCAGTGACTGAAATTCGAAACTTGATAGACAGTTCAAGTTTTTTATGCTTACAATTCAAAAACATTATGATCCAGTCGGTTAAGGGTAGGACAGACGACTTAGACTTTTAAATAGTCTCCAGCATCTTTTGGACGCGGAAAACTAAAAAGTAACCAAGCTATCGAGAATATTTTGCTCCTGGGAAAATGCTTTCCCATCTCATTACCTCCTACCGACGTACGAAATACTTTAATACCGGCATTCCTTATAAGTAGGTATAAGCATCGCCTCCCCATAGAATAGGAGCCTATAAATATTTATACACCTTGCTTCAAAGGCCTTTATTACCAGGAAGTGCTTGAAAATTTCCCGCCGTTTATGTTAGGATTTTTGCCAATGGCAACTTTGCACTATTGAATATTAAATGGGGAATAGCCGGAGTAAATCTGGCCATTCATTATTACAGGCCAGCGAGCAATGTCTGATAAGAGCTTGCATTATGCAGTCAGTGTTGCCAGTTGGCGTCCTTTTCCCTTAAAACATTGGTTTACGGGCCGGAGATAGTAATGTGCCAATTTTGTTTGAAACTGTTTCTTTTTAAGAAAGTATGATAGGTAGGTATTTATGAAATTGCTCGTTAACCTTTTTTTTTAGTTTTTGATGTTCATCTTAACAGGTAAAACCGCCCAAAATCACCAGTTTTTCATAATTTATTCGTTTATAAATAAATCACAGTTAGCGCAAATTGTTTCGAGATAAATCTATTGGGGTTCCCGTCTCTAGGTCACGCTTTTAATATTCAAATGAACCGTTTAAACGGAAAGAAGCCTAAAAAATAAGCAAAGATATTTCAGTTCGGCATACTTAATAATTTTCCACGAAACGGAGACATTAATTTTGTTTTCTTGATATCTTATCTTCATCAAAATAACACTGTTATATTTTTAATGGTAATTTTCTTTTACATACACGAACTATAACAAAACCAAAAACTTATGAGTATCTTTTTTGATGATGAGACTATGTGATATTGCTAATTTGCATAAATATTGAAATTTACTCATTTACATCAAAGTACCCCGCATATTAATAGCATTACACTTCAAGGTACCCCGTATATTAATAGCATTACAATTCAAGGTACCCTGCATGTTTTGTTAACAGCATTACATGATACACGATGGTCATGCACACATTGTGATAGATTTTTGTCTTCACCTATGAACGGAATTTTGAATGAAAATGTTACTCAAGGTGTCATTATCCTAAACCCTTACTTTATTGTTTCTGTACGATGTTTTCTTCACCGAAAGCTCAAGTACATTCATCATCATCATTTTTAGCTTGTTATCGCCCATTGCTAAGCAAGGCCTCTCATTTCTGTGTCTATGGATCTATGTAATCCGAAATAAAGCTTTTTTTATGCATCATAGATCTACGATTGACCACCAATCGAGGTGTGGCTGAGAATGGAGCTCGTCGTTATAGAAGGTATCTATTCACTCTAGCCTTTACAATTCCAAGATTGTAGGTCTCAGGAAATCAGATATGGTGCATTCTTTGCCAATCTTGTCCAGGTTCGACCCGCGATCTATACAATATCATCGACCCAGCGAGCTGGTGGGCGCCTGACGCTCATTTATTAAAGTATGACCACCAATAAGGTTTTAAAGCTGCCCCTGACGAGCACTAAACACAAACACCGACATTCGTCCGAGCTTCCACTTTTTTGTCCATCTCGTCATTATGAAACCCAAATAACTTCGTACCATTAAAATAAGGATGAGTTTTTGTATTCTTGTTTAGTTGTTTGAGTACGGCGGAACTTTTCCCGTGGAATCCTGTGTAACTCATAAAGTTTCCCTGCCGTTTTCGCAACTTGCATCGTAAGTGGGTCGTTAAAGGTTATAAAGCTGGATAGCTATTCGAAGCTAAGAAGCCATTCCAAATGTTGAATAGAGAGGTTTGAAATTAGAACTCATTTTTTACGCATATTTTTTACTCATTTATTTTATTTTATTTTATTTTAGCCATATTTTTACATATTGAATTTAAAAAAGTATATTATACATACGTAGAGTGCATCTGGTGTCCAGCTTAAACTCCAGTCTCAGACTTGTAAAAAGCTTGATAGCGTAAATACATACACGTTTTCATACATACCTATCTATATTTTACAAGCTTTAGGTTTATTAAATGGAAAAATATAGCATTATATTATATCGAAACATATCATGATTTTACAAAAAGCAGTATTAGGTTTTTGGCTTCTGTGTTGCTAAATAAAGTGTAATTCATCATCATCATCATCATCTCAGCCATAAGAAGTCCACTGCTGGACATAGGCCTCCCCCATGGATTTCCAAAAAGACCGATTGGAAGCGGCTTGCATCCAGCGTCTTCCCAAAGTGTAATTATTAAATCTAAAATTTATTGGTACTTACCACGCCTTTGTTACGATAGGCATGGCGATTATCGTAACAGTTTCTTATTAGACTCGGTATATGTTTTAAATGAAGTTTGTACACGAATCGACAGCTAGAACACTTTTAAAGTAGATACTTCAGTTTAGCTTTAGTTTAATGAAAGACGTGTATTTGAAACTTTAGAGTTTACATCAGCTTCTGATACATGTTGAAAAGGATATGTGAGTAAATAATATAATATAATTGACTGTCCTTGTGGCTCAGTTGGTAGTATCTCTACCTGCTAAGCGGTAGGTCGTGGGTTCGATCCCCAGGGCAAACATTTTTGTGATGAGCATGAATGTTTGTTCTGTGTCTGGGTGTTTCTATGTATCATATGTATATATTTACAAAAAAAAAAAAAAATGTATTCTATCAGCAATCTAGTTCCATAGTACAAGCTTTGCTTAGTTAGGGCTAGATGGTGTTGTGTGAAATGTCCCCAAATATTTAAAACAAAAACTGTAGATTAATTTTCTAATAATTTGACAACCCGGAAAAACGATTCTCCTTATAGACGAAAAGTAGTAGCATACGATGCTCCTAGTAGAATAGGTAAAGTAGGACAACCGAGTAAATAGAAAGTGAAGGAAAGCGTCATAAATGTCTCTGACTGTACTTCTCTATTATATTGAGACGAGTGGTGAGTTGAAGAAAACAAAATAAAAAAAATATTTTCATTAACTCACCATATTCCAAAACTGTTTTGAGGTGAGTTACGGAAAGAAAAAGTTTTTTTTTTCTTTTTTATTCAGTTTCATCAAGTCACCATTAGTGAGGTAAGATTTCTGTGGTGAAATGCGAACGATTCTTGTTTTTTACTCTGTGTACAGGCAACTTCATCGCTTCGTCGCTTAACATCAGGCGAGTTGGCAGTCAAGCGCGAACCTATTTCTATATATAAAAAAAAAAAACTTCAAGCGTACTTTCCATGTATGAGAAATGAAAAAAAAAACAAAAACTACACCTTAACATTAGTTGATTTAAATGTTTTTTTAAATATCTCTATAACGATAAAGCACCTAAGAATTTATTTGCCAGGGTCTGCAACATATGAAACAGAAATTAAACAAGCGTTCAATTTAGAAAATAAATTATACCCCACAAATTAAAGAATTATAGTACAAATTAAATTGTTGGCAGGGGCACGGTGCAGTTGGCAATGTGGCTGCAATTTATTGCGCTGGCAATAATTGCGAAACCGTAGACTTAAAATAAACGACAATAAAACCTACGGAGCAATAAAATGCACCGCTAGGTACTGAAATGCCTTATATGCAGTCGTACTTGTTTTTATGAAAGTTGTAATCTAATATCTTTAAAGTTAGAGTGGATAATTAATACTTTGTAGTCAAATCAGGGAGGTATGATTGGTTAATTGATGCTTAGGTTATAATAAACGGTTAGAGATACATATTTGAATTTCGAAGCGTTTTCTAACTAATGCTCGCTTTTATTACTATATATATATATATATATATTAATAGTGTAATAATTTTGTATCTATCCCTGTCTTTCGTTTGTCTAATCTTAGTTTTCACAACGAAACAGTTAACTTTAAATCTCACAATTAAACAGATCATGAGGCAATAGCTGAGACCCTGTAGAAGGACATAAGCTATATTTTAACATCATTTCATGCAAGCAGGACCGCGGAGAACAGTTAACTAATTGCTATAATGTCGTTCTGCGATTTAGACAACATGCTAATAGGTCAATGTACGATTTGCTTAATGAGTCGTTTTACTAACAACATGAGCTTTTGATACAAGCCCCCTTTGCCATAGCTTTTAGACAGCTTTTCGATAAGTTAGGTAAAAAATGTGTATGAAATAGTTGATATTTCTATTTAGGTAAAAAAAGTATAGGTTGTTCAATAAAAGTATAATGTATAAAACACTTGCCTTGTTAAAATATGTTTTTCATTCGCATTCCGCATATAAAAAAGTCCATACGTATTTTTTATATTCAAACTGATTTAAATTCCTCAAATAAGTAAATAAAAAAAGAAAGATCTTTTACACTTTTTGTTTATTTTTAAATGTAATTCTTTAAAAAAAAAAGTGTAGTGGTGCCTGTTCCGGAACTGAGTGATTTATTATGTCATTATGTCACTGGATTGTTCGATTGATCGATTGAATTTATATTTTGGACTTTTCGATAATCGTCTTTTTTCGTAATAATACTTGTTACACGTACACGTGCTCGAATAGGTACCAGCAAATTTCCGAACATTTCACGGGAGCCGACGGAACTCTGCGAAACTTAGCACAACGTTAATTTCAGCTGCTTTACTTGTCAAAAAGTTTGCCAATTGTGCCCGTTTCCATGAGGCCCGTTTTGTGAATTAATTTTACACGATACAGCAATATTTCAAATTCAAACTCGGGAACAAATTGAAATGTAGCAAAAATTGATTTGAGAAATTATCTTTAACTTCTTAAGGCCCTGTCAGTAGTAAAACCTGTGTCTCATCTCACTCATACCTAATTTTTAGGGTTCCGTACCCAAAGGGTAAAAACGGGACCCTATTACTGAGACACCGCTGTCTGTCCGTCCGTCTGTCACCAGGCTGTATCTCATGAACCGTGATAGTTAGACAGTTGAAATTTTCACAGCACAGTATTTATTTCTGTTGCCATTATAACAACAAATACTATAAAATAAATATTTAAGGGTGCTCCCATACAACAAACGTGATTTTTTTGCTCTTTTTTGCTTGATATTGATAACGGTAACAGGTAGACGCTTGAAATATTCACAGAATATTGAGTTATATTATTCACTTTAAAAATAAATAATTAAATTAAAATAAAATTAATATTTAAGGGGGCTCCCATACAACAAACATGTTTTTTGCCGTTTTTATATATAATGGTACGGAACCCTTCGTTCGCGAGTCCGACTCGCACTTGGCCGGTTTTTTTTCGTACCTAAATATTTGATGATTTGTATATTGATATAAAAATTACTTAATAGACTAAAAGAAAATCGGATAGGTATACATAAACCTAGAGTTTAGCATATTTATTTCTTTCAGCAAAAATAATACAATTTGGATATACTAGTTCTTAGATGTACAAATAAGAATTTGAAAGTAAAAAAAAGTACTTGATTCCATTTTTTGAGTGAATATATGTTTGATTAAAATTAAATTATTGTGTGAAAATGAAAGTATTAATGTTTGTTATACTTTCGTCATTAAAATCTGGCATGCAAAAATGCCAGATCCATGCAGCGGAAGACCAGCGCCAGTTGGCAACAATCGGCACCATGCTAAGCTGGATCCGGCTTGTGGCAAAAACTTAGTTTAGGTACTTAAATTTAAATCATGTAAATATTTTAAAGTTTCTGTCACAATAAAAAACCTTGTCTATTGTGAAAATCTAGATGTTTTTGCATGCTCAGAAACTACATAATTAAAGCCAAAAATAATGATTTAGTTTACCATTACATTTATTTTTATATATCAATCTGTATTATATTTATTTTATATTATACTTTTTTCAATTATACAAACTTAAAATCACTGTCATATAAAGTTTATCAAATGTCTCTAAGCCAGGATTGCTTTTCAAGCGTCGAATCTTTCTGCACAGAAATGATGATAATATAATCATAAAGGCATGAGCATAATTTGACAGCTGTCAATGCGTGACAAGAGGTCGTTGGACTTACCTAAAACACTCAGTGGGCTTGCTGAACGTACTTAAAAAAAAGAATAATCTTGAAAACAAAAGGGGAATATATTAGGATATTGGAATATTTTCCAATCAGTAGCTGTCCGTCCATATGTTCATTACCTAGGCCCTTGTCAAAACGTCATTATATTTTTAGAAAGATTTTTTGTTTAAAAGTACTTTTTTGTTTTCACTTCGAAGGCAACTGTCGAATACTAGTATATTGAACATTTAAAATCTGTTTATTGAAAGCCTTTTTATTAGTTTCTCGAAAGCAGATCTTGAGTATTTTTTACTTTTTGAGAATTTGAAAATATATATATGTTATAATAATTATTTAGATTGTTGACTGACTTCAAAAACGAGGAAGGAGGTTTTCAATTAAACTGTATGTTATTGTTTTTTTGTTTGAAAGTATATACTTTCAGATTGGCCCCACAGAAATTTAATCAATATTACATCAGTAGTTTGATTTTTAAAACGAAATTGCGCATTTTAAGAGAGAGAGACAGAATCTAACGACACTTTACGCATCAAAATCAATCAAGCCGTATAGAGTGTAGGAAGTAATATAGAAACATACATACATATATACTCACATACATACAAACAATCAAAAAACATAATCCACCTTCTTGCGCACTCGGGTATAAATCATGTGTGGAATTATTGTGCTCTAATTGTTTTCTTAACACTTGTCTGACATAAATAAACTTGTATTCTCCAAACCGGAAGTTTCCATTTCTGAAACCTTGTGTAAGTTTTCTAACTGGCGTGCAGTTTTAATGACGTAGACTGGTGTAAAGCCGGCGAGAAACGCGTGTAACTTGGTGTTGGAGCGTTGTTAGAAGTTCAAGCAGATATTAGGATTTATTGAGGCGAGAAACGCAGCACAATGTGCTGAGAAATGTGAGTTCCTGTGTAAGTTTTCATCATGTAATGAAAACTTACACAGAAACGTGAACTACTTTTTACCTGACTACGTAAGAAGGACGGTTATGTGAAATTGGAAATCCATGGGGGAGACCCCATGAATCCATTCATATGTGAATTATTTAATATCTATTATATAATAATAGCTATATTTCTAAGCAGTCGATATGCTTTAACCCCCTTTACCTGCAACCCAATATATTATAACCTAAGACAAACAAACTTTTTCGCTGTAACCTTCCAACAACCGTCAACTGTGCCGTCAAACGGCGTCATGGTATTTGATGCTCTGCCTACCCTGTAAGAGAAAATACTCGTCACTTTATGTTAAAAGTATGTATTAACTATAGAAGAAGAAGTATTACATAGATATATTAAAATATTATATGATACATCTTTATAAGCTTAATAACGATATAATATATAACTTATATGCTATGAGCTACCACTGGAAATAAAGCGAGCTCCCTCCTTAGCTGTTTTATAAAACGCGTTTAAAAGCATACTATCAAGATAACTCACACTAAATATAATGTGTGTATATTGATAGAGATATTTATGTAAGTATATGAATGAGAATTTGGTCCATTATAATATTTTTGTTATCCTCTTTTAACATAACTGGGTACCTTTAATATAGTTAACTACTGTTGTTTTATGTATACCATTTTAATTAAGTTTTGCTTAAAGGCCACTGTCTGTTGCCATCTGTCCTATCCGTGCAAGGTTGCCTGGAAGAGATCGCTCTAAGCGATAAGGCCGCCAATGCTAGCAACGCTAGCTGTAATATTATTCTCTATGTATTTAATGTTTCTGTATTGTGGTCTTTTAATAAAGTGTTATCTATCTATCTATCTATATAATATATACGTATACGTATATATATATAATAATAATTAAATATAACTAAATAACATATTTTATACGTATTTATGAGAGGCATATTACCGTCTACAAGATGATTTATAAATAGGTACACTAACTAACCAATACACTGGCTAGACATGATTTGATTTTGTTGCTCTGGCAATTTACTATCGTTACCAGATAGTGGCTAATTTTTTACCCAACATCCAAAATAGGGTGTTAATCGCTTCGTCTTTACATTAATTAGGCTACATTATGACTAGACCTTATATCTAAAATATAGCGAATATTCCAAAACTTTTTTTTTTAGATTTAAAGGAAAGGTTTTCCAGCGCACATTCCAAATAGAAATGAATAAAAGTTATTTCATTCCTTTGAGTAACAATCGCCTTAAAAAACATTAGGAATAATTTCCTTATGTGAATAAGATTAAAATCAGTTTTACGAGAAGAAATGCATTAAAGTAAAGATATGTTTTCAGTTAGGTTTTAGTTTGTAGACCTACATATATCATATACGCACAATCTATAATACCTTTAAACGAGCAATTCTTGTATATAAATAATAAATAATATTTATGGACATTGCACACAACACCACCTAGCCCAAACTAAGCAAAGCTTGTACTATGGAACTAGATGGCTGATAGAATACATATAGGTATATACTTTTTTTTTGTTGTAAATATATACATATGATACATAGAAACACCCAGACACAGAACAAACATCCATGCTCATCACACAAATGTTTGCCCTGGGTGGGGATCGTACCCACGACCAACGGCATAGCAGGCAGACATAGTACCAACTGAGCCACAAGGCCAGTCATATATATATATAATCTGTATCTCGGAAACGGCTCCAACGATTTTAATGAAATTTGGTTTGTAGGTAGATTAGGGGACGATAAATCGATCTCGGTTTAATTTTTAGTGAACCCGGGTTTGCTCGTATTTTCAGTCATAAAAATTCGAGTGGAGCTTGGTCGCCCAGGTACTTTATATTAAATGAAAATGTTACCTTGTAACTTCCTTCAATTTATCTCACTCGTCAATATCTTCACTAAACTTCAGTCACTCGCGTCGGAATACCGACATAATCTTTTCATTATTTATGCACATACATAAACTGAGGATAAATAGCATTTCCTCCCCGTTTTAGGCTGCTTACACACTGCACATTTTTGTATCGCTTCTGCAATTGAGTCGTGATTCAGCAACTATGTGACTATTAGTAATCTCTGAGCTTCAAACACCTGTGTATCTGCCTCTATTTAGTAAAATTCTCACAAGAACGGGTGAATCACTTAATGTATGTATGTAGGTGTTAACCTCGATCTAAAAAAGAGGTGTTAATATAAGTTTGACGTATATGTCCGTGGCATCTTAGCTCTCAAAAGGATGGAACGATTTTAGCTTTTTTTGCTTCTTACATACTCATCGTACATTTTAATCATTTATTTTGACTATCAGTCGTCAAGTCAAGTTAGAGCTGACTGGGGTCAGCTCTAACTTGACTTGATATCACATAATTGTATTGCGAAGCTTTTGTACAATTTGTACAACAAAGAGTTGGTCCCATTCATATTACTTTGTACTGGTCCCTGTTTATTGGGAATAATAGGTATAACTGTGATGATCATCTAGCTACAGTTATGTCCACAATCACATACGAGCCACTTCATTGTTATAAGTGAGCGATACGATACAAACGCCTATTAATTGTAAAATTTGCGATACGCTAGCGCGATTGACTAACTCGTGTTTGTATCACTTCAAAAAGTCGCAATGTGTAAGCGGCCTTATAACACGTATATTTTACGAAGTTATGAAAACGCTTAACGCTATATTGCTTTGACCTTTCTTAAGTTTATTTTCAAGTTATTAAGTCGTTTATTACTCGTGGAGAGAGTAAATGTAATTATGAACATGGTTATTAACAGGATAACAGCGCTGTTAGACAAAGACTCGGTAATGGAAACTTACCGATAAAAACTTTTATCTAAGCTAAAATATTGTTTTAATTATAATTAATATTGTAATCTCTATTCTGATTATATTCCTAATTAACGGAATAAAATACCGAACAACCTATCTACCTTCCTTGTTGACGTGGGGGAAAAAATTGTATTAGCAAACTTGATTATAGTATGTTTAAACATAAATTAAAATCTTTCTTTGAAAATAACCCTTTTTATAAATTAGTGAATATATGGAAATGGATCTTTCAAAATCCTCATTTTTTACAAATACAGAGCAAGCACAGTCACGCGTAGCAAAAATATAATAATATTTTGGTATTTGTAGTTGTACTAGTATATATACTTAATTAACTAGATAATATATTATTAATGATAGGTATTAGTATTTTTAATTATTCTTGTTTTAATGGTTGGAGTCTTAAAACAAATGTAATAAAAATTTATTGGATACCATAATTTAAATTAAATCGATTATATCATTTTATTTATGCTATTATCATAAAATTTAGTTAATTTATCATAATATGTCTAATTCTGAGTTACCTGTAACATGTATGTTATTCAAGGTTAATAAATATTCTTATTCTATTCTTAAAATCTTTGAGAGATGTCTACATTGGATCGATAGAAAAACGAGAAAACATTAGAACGCAATTTATTTATTTTTATTTCACAAAATTAATCTCGACAGATTCCGGGGTCCGTGCCTTTTATAAACTAATATAGGTATTTTTAACTACTTAAAAAAACATTCAATCTCGAAATAACTGTCCCTCAAAGAAAATTACTTATTTTTATCATGACTAGCCTTTGACTAATGCGCCTGGAAAGTATCAATACGATTAAAGATGAAACTTACAGACTTAAAAGTACCTATTCATTATAACCTTGAAAAAGTCCTTTAAATATATTGAAAAATCTTACTAGGAGTCGCCTAGTAATTCATACGAGGTAAGAGATAGGTACGAAAACTTTCATTTATGAATTTTCAAAAATTAGAACGGAACGCATTTGTTCCACTTTCAAAGTCCTAAAATATGAACTGTGTCTCCTGCTATGTCTTCACGATATTATAATCTGGGTGTCATCAAATCTCGATTGAATTGACTTCTTCTGTGGACGCGGTTGATCGTAAACCGAAACGTCCGTTTCTTATCAAACTGACTGGTATTGAAGCACATGCCTATTTGCGGTTTAAAACAAAACAAGATGACATGGGATTGCCATATTACAGCTCAAAACCTAAATAAAACGGTTTGTGGGTCGCTTTTCCGCAAATGGTATACACATTAATGAGCTAGCATGTCTATAGCATATGTCATATGTCTGTAGCATGTCTGTCTATTTTCTACAGGATTCATTTCGGGGAATGTGCGCAAGAGCTTCACGACCTAATTCCACCCTCCCCATTTCACTACAGGACTAGCAGAAAGTCGGCAAATTACCACCCATTTCTCATTGAAATGCCAAAAATCCGTACTCAGCGATATCGATCCACATTCCTGTTGCGTACTGCACAAGAATGGAATTCTTTGCCGCTATCTCTGTTTCCTGAGACATACAATCTTATAATTTTCAAGGCTAGAGTGAATAGATATCTTCTAGATCGACGAGATTCATCCTCGGCCACACCGTCGCTTAACATCAGACGAGTTGGTGGTCAATCGTAGATCTATAATGTATAAAAAGAAATAAGCTAAGTAATCTGTAATCTTCCCGTAAAATGGAATTCTGACAAAGGTCATGGACCCCGGTGTCTGTGGAGCTGAAATGTGCTTTAAAAAAAAAATATAACGGCTCATGGAAGACCACTTACGTAGTACTACTTAAGATTATCATAACGAAGTTTTCTTGAGCGTGCTCGAAGTCACGACAAACTTCATTGCTCCTCAACATGTTGAGGTCACTGAACTGTAAAAGTTAAATAAACATATTTAGCCAACAATTGCCAGTAAGTGTCAACAATTCGCGAGGTAGTTGAACTTCTGTTTGTCATTTCTAAACAAGTTGCCAGTATGGCCCGCTTGTGTCAATTATCATCTATTGGGGATAATTTTCAACTGCATGCTAATAATTTTGAGAATTAGAGTACTTACAATATTGTTTCTATGCAAGGTTACTTTTGCGTTTTATCTTTAAGATGTTTGTAATTCTTATTGATATATAAATATATATTATTTTCAGTTTTTAGGCTTCCGTACTAAGGGCGCAGGAACCTATTTGTGAGGTTACTGTGTCTGTCTGTCTGTCCTACACATTAACGGTTGTATCTTTTGAACGGTAATAGATGTACAAGTCTCAAAATTGGCCAGATTGTAGAGTTTACTTGATGTAAATCTACAAATACTAAAAACTAGTCAACAGCGAGACAAGCTTTCGTAAATATAGGACTTTTTTGTGCGAGATTAAATCTTCTTGTTGATTCCAGAAAAAAAGAAAAAAATACGGCATGTGAACGTTTCGGTTACAGTTGGTGTCATGTAAGTTCATGTGACAAAAACATAATATAGAGTAAACGGTAGTATTAAAATCTCTTTGGATAAAGAAAATAGGTCTGTAACACTTACTTATTTGAACTTGGTAAGTGAATCCTTACTGTTGAAAAGCAGTGAAGTTACAAATATTTTTAGATATAAAGCACATTTTGTTAAGCAATTAGCCCAGATGTCAGTGTTTATGTATTGTATCATGCATTGTACGGAAGCCTCGGTGTGCAAGTAAAACTAGTTCTTTACCGGATTTATTTGAAGGACTTCATTGTATAATTTGTTTCAATTAGGTGCCTCACTCATGCCATGCAATTCAGTCACCAAGAGGTGAGCAACGTTTACTTTATTCTATGTTCCGGGTAGTCACAATCATGAAAACCTGAAAAAAAAAAACAAAAAAAAAGTAACATGCAACCCTCGCTTACAGTTAGTCTATTGTCGTAACAAATGTGCGTTGTTTTATTTTGCACCCATTATTTTGCATAAGGGTCGTGTTTTATAATGATTTATTTGCACGTTTCACGGGAATGAAATACGCAAATGGCGTTAACATTTCGCTAACGACGGATCTCGAACAACTCCGGTCATTGTAAACATGCACTGATACGGAAAAATAGGGAGAGTGTGATGGTTTTGTTGGATTTTGATAAATAAATTTAATTTTTCAACGAATAAAATGTTTAAATCAAACGAGTAAAGACGGTGCATAATAATATATTGCTTGGTATATTCTATGAAACGGATTCAAACAAATAAGATTTGGAAAAATAGGATAATAGATATCTACGTAACTATTATCCTATTTTTTCCAAATCTTATTTGTCTGAATTGTAAATTTTGAGTATGATTCAAGATATTTTACTTAACACGAGTTTGTTTCATTTGCTTGAACAACTATTAGTTTTTTTTTCTTATTTATACCTAGAAACGTAATCATTCACAATGGTTTGGTTATCTGAGGATTTGTCAAATGAGTGTTCGGGATTTTGAAAAAAAAAAACCTTCATGAACACATCATGTGACAGCATGAAATAGTGTCATGTCATTTTCCGTAACGGCATACGAGTTTGTTTTACTGCCAAGGCACGCCAAGTCACATTAATAGAATCCGTCTTTGGAGCGTCTAGCCTATAATAGATATCTTCTAGATCGACGATCTCCATCCTCGGCCACACCATCGCTTAACATTAGATGAGTTGCTGGCCAATCGTAGATATCTTGCATTAAAAAATTTTTTGAATTTCAGCAACTTCTGCTCTTTGTATAATAAGTGGCAATGCGCGTTCGAAACCATAATATATTACATGTTTTCTTTATGCTCGGTAATTATTTTGGTATGTTTGGTATCGGCGGTGGCTATTTGGTACTATTCGTTTTTATTCTGGATTTATTCAGCCGGCTTAGCCCTCAAAGGAGTTTGCCCACTGGACCGTAGTGGACCTTCGTGGAATAACACTTGATATTTCACGTGTAAACATTAAAATTGACGATCTTTGTGAATTCTTGGTTGTAATTTGAACTGGTGCGCTTATTAGCGACATTCGTGAAAATCTCTTTTTTAACCCCCGACCCAAGAAGAGGGGTGTTTTAACTTTGTATGTACGACGTACGTGTGTATCTTTGTGTCTGTCTGTGGCATCGTAGCTGGTAATCTCAAACGGATGGACCAATCTTGATCTAGTTTTATTTGTTTGAAAAAATATATGATCGAGAATGTTCTTAGCTATGTTTCATCAAAATCGGTTCAGCCGTTTTTTATATCGGGGTTTTTTAAGTTTTCTAAACTTGTCTATTAGTATTAATATACTGACACCTTTATTTAATTAAAAACCGTATAAATCTAACAAAAAAAAACGATGCCGTATTTATATTTTTTATCTATGTTAAAAATGGTATATTGTGCTTTTTAAAAGTTTCAATATATCTGCCAAGTAAAAAAAAAATATATTTTTAAATCACATTTAAAAAAGTTATCAATATCGTATAATATTTAGCGCTAAAAATATTTTTTCCCTATGGTATGGAAAAATTAACGCTATTTCAAAGACTAATATGGTTCACATTTATCTTGAACTCTGTGTGTCAAAAATAACTGTTAACACAAACTACTGCTTTCTCACATATAAATGTATAAATATTGAATTATTCAAATGGGAACAAGCATTGATGTGTGCGAGAAAATTTCAAGCATTCGGAAGCAAAACGAGAATATTGGTGTGTATTTCTGACAATGACAACCGTTGCATCTCAACGACGTAACATTTTGTAGATATCTCACAGGGAAAAAATTTAGTAAATACATTAGCGCTGAGAGCGCCTATAACTCTTTTTCAACAGCCTTCATAAAAGAGGAGGTTCTCAAATCAACTGTTTTTTTAAATGTTACCTCATAACTTACGAATGGGTGAACCTATTTTGATGATTATTTTTTTATTTGAAAGCTGCTGGTGCTTCCCGTGTGGTCTCATTTCAATTTGGTCCAGTTCTGACAATGGCATCCACGAGAAGTCTGTTGATTCAGTTTTTTTAACTATAAATTTTATCGTTACTAATAATAATAATTTACATGCAAATGTTATCACAATCACAATACTAATACTTAAATGCCGTGCAATATTGATTTTCTGTGTAACTACCTCCCAAAAAGAAATTTGATAATTTACTAATGCAGTCACAATTCTAAGGGGCGTTATTATTGCTATGAAAGTTCTTAGTTTCGTTTATGTAGTTTAGTAGAATGACGAGTAATAACAGATATTCTGTTGAGTGTACGTTTTCGAAAGTTTTTTTTTTATATAGAAACTTGTTCTAGATGAAAAACATTGAAATATTATGGCTAACAGTGACCCTTAGCACAAAGCGAGTGACTTTGCTCATCTTTCCGCTCATCTGTAGTGAAAAAAGTGTTATGCAATGTCTATTGTATTTAAAATCTTCATACCTCGGTAGAATGTTTGAAATGGATTGAAACGCTCCTTCGGGAAACTTGCTAACGTAATAAAAGACTGCACAATGCGACTGTACTCCCGTATTCTTTACACGGAGAAACAACTAACTAAAAAGGGAATAAAAATGCGGTGCATGTTTTGTCTGTGAAATAGCTTTCTGGAATGGCGTTATCACACAATTCAGAAGCTGCATCGGTCTACCTAAGTCCGCCAGTGGTAAATACTGAGAATGGTTTACAAAAATGCGTGTCACTGTCCACCAGTAGTGGAAAAAGATTACGAGAATAATGTAGAAAGCTGTGGCACTGTCCCCCACAGGTGGATGGAGAGTAGCACTTTTTTTTCAAAAACGTCTCACTGTTCTCCAGTGCGGGACAACAGGAAAGAAGGAATCAATTTATTTATTTAGTTTATTGGTACACGAAACAGAATACAGTCTTTACAATTTTCACAATGTACAATTCATAATTTGGACCTAAACTATATTCCTTGTTGTGTATACATTTATTCCTTAAATGTATACACAACATGCTATAATTACAATTACAATAATAAGATTTACAATTTCAAAAGTAAAAGAAATAAAAAGAAAATTGGTAACATCACTTGATTAAATTAAATTAATTAAACTTCATCATCATAATCATATATGCAGCAAACACAATATTTTTAACGTCTTGTTTAATTATGTAATTTTTTTGATTGAAGACATCAATTGAATCATAGTGTTTTTTAGATATTTCATTGTAGGTATTGGCGACTCATTCTTACTATAGCAAGAATTAAGAAAAAAGAAAGGGAATTGGGTTGTAGAAAGAAGTATTATTATTGTACACCCTTAATACAAAAGTATTTGGAAATCCATCGCGCTTGATTGATCAATAGTATTGATATTATTAAGTACCTTAAGTTAAATAACACTGTATTTTCCCAAATAAAATAAAATACTTAGTTCTTGCTAATTTTCGCACCGCTTGCACTTAGTGGGATCTGGGAAGTAGGTGCTTCCCACTTAAGAAGCATATTCACAATTTAACATATACACAATCTTGAGAAACAACCCTCCTTCTTGCCCAGTCAGAGAAAAAATATAGATTTCACTTTTCGATGACACTACGTGATGCTAGAACAGATTTTGTAACATTCATGTGCACTAAATATTATTGTACGAATTTGTCTCAACTACATTCAGTCAATATATAATTAAAATAAAATGATTATTCGTGATCGGCATAGCCTCTTAAAGCGTTTCGTTTGAGTACGGTTTCCTCTTAAAGATAATTCAAATATGAAAATTAAAATTTAGATACTTTTACTTATCATTATACCTACATTTATGTACCGACACGAAAATGTATGTGTTCATGGATTAAAACGATTTCCTTTGTTGAACATATCTTGCGTAAAACATTATTATCTCATTACGAGTGAGCTTAGCCGACAACGTTAAATTTGCTTTGACTGTGTGCCCGCGGCTGCTCTGTTATGAAACGGCGAGGAAGTTTGTTTTGACATGAAGAAGAATATTGGTCCAAGAGCCCAGGGTCGCCAGATCTTACTTATTTAGTGACGAAAGAAAAGAAAATGTATCGTACTGATTAATAACGGAATGTCACTTTTTGTTACTTATTTAACTAAATGTATCGTATTGTTTAGTATATAATATTTAGTCTACAAATAGACTCTGAAGGTACGCATACTAGCTAACTTGAACCTACGGCTAATTTACAGATATTAGACGCTAAAAATGTACAATTAATATTGCTAAAAAATCAGCCGTCAGAATGTAAGTAATTACATTCTGACGGCTGATTTTTGTGTATGTTGTACACAGTATCGTTAGAAAATTGCCCCCTTTAAAGCGTCTCGTAGAAATTACTGCTGACGGTAAGTATCTGGAATTGATAATTAATTTCTGATATTGTGTACAGTATACACACAACATACATAAAATAGATAGATAGATAGATAAACTCTTTATTGTTTACACCACTATACTAAAACACTAATTAACAAGAGAGAGCTTACACGCTAGCGAAAACAAAAGGCGGCCTTATCGCTGAAAGCGATCTCTTCCATGTTTATTTTACACCTTTAACAGCTAATATTTGTTTTTTTTGCCGGCGGTACAAGTTGGCCAATATTTGTACCCTCAGATTCAGATTTGTACAATATTTGTGGCTTCAGAGTCTATACTCAGTACGTTACATTTCGTTCGTCACTAAATAAGTAAAGTCTAGCGGCCCTGGGCTCTCAGAATACATATTTTTGTACAGATGTAGGTATAAGGCTTATCTACGGCTTTTCCAGTCGCTGGGAACGACACGTCAAAGATAAGCACTTTGGTAGAAATAAGTATTGTACTGAAGTAAGTATTTACTCATGGTAAATACTTTACTGGTAATAGTGGCTGGGAATAGCCGAAAATTGGGAGAAGCCTCTATTTTATTATCTATGGTTTTGTGATCTACTCAGATATTATCAAAGTAAATGGAGTCTTTATCGACGTATCTTCACGTACTGCATGTCAAATGCTGTATGTTGACAGATTCACTTCGATTTTTATTATGATTAAGTGACTTTAGGGATATTGTTGTTTATGTGGGCGATAGGCTGCCCCCTGTCACTGCAGGCCAATATTACATTTTACCCTCCAATACCTCGTAACACTGTAATACCTTTTCTCTTCCAACTAACCTTCTAATCATGGTCGAATATGACGCCAAACGGCCTCATGGCCTATTCTATCGGATATTAAAACAAAAGAAAGCCAAAAAAGAAATAAAATAAAGACTCGAAACATAAATGCCGAATCGGAACTTTTTTGCTCATCTTTATTATTGAAAATATAAAATCCCAGAATGCACTTAAAAATGTGCTATAATAGTGTTACGAACATCCTGGAGTAGTTTTAATTTTGTTGTGTATCATCGACATAGCTATTATACTGTCGGATATATAATAGATTAATATTATTATTTCAAAATGGTGAAATCGATAAAAAATAATAAGTACCTACTATTTTTAGACAAGTTCATATCAAATGTCATGTAAAGCTCACACACAAATTATCGCATATGCAGTACGTAGTTCTTTTGTGTCGGCAGCACAAACAGAAATGTAAATATTGAAACACTGTTGCAAGGGGGAGAGGGGATGGGGTGGTGCTAAAGCTTTACTAAAGCGCTGCTACTGTAATCCGAATGTGTTTGGAATAAAGCGATCTGTCGCTGAATGTAGCGATATGAAGAATAGTCCGAATCGTCATGTTGTTAACATTATGTCATGTCATGTCATCATGTGTCAACTCTATTTATATCTATTCGATATTTTTTAATATTTTACACACTTAAGTGTCTACAAATTTATAAATAATCCAAAAATTTCACACACCCGACGGGACTTGAACCCGCATATCCCGATCTGTACTCGGGCCTGTACCATTTAGGTACCAGTGTCCCCCACGTGACACTGGTCGAAACTTTCGAACAGTATTTTTTGCTTAAAGTAAATAAGCGTTGGTACAAAACAAACAAGTTACAGCCTTTACCATTTTGTCCACGGGAGTGTTGCTTGTATTATGTGCGGCACCACCAACGCTTATTTATTTTAAGCAAAAAATACTATTCGTGACACTGGTACCTAAATGGTAGTCTCTCCGGGTACAGATCGGGATAAGCGGGTTCAAGTCCCGTCAGGTGTGTGAAATTTTTGAATTGTCTACGTATTTTTTCTATTGATATCTAGTTGAAAACGATAATGCTGATTTCGTTAAATGTCTGGAAAATCACTGTAAACGGTCTTCAAAAGAAAATTTTCAATTCGCTGTATTTTTTCTACGTTCGGCGATTCCTTCATCAGTTCTGAAAAAAATATGTTTTTTTATATCATTTACGGACGTCAGACGTCAGATTAGTGTAATCTATGCCTAATGTTTACTAAATAAACTTATGCGAAAAATGCTTGTGTGATGTTCATGAAAATTAGTTAATGTACTATTACTTAAAAATATCATTTAAAAGTTTTAAGTATCAATAACTTTCTGCGTATAAATACTTTGTCATGCTTATGAACGTTATTTGTTATTTTATTGTATTGCAAAATACTTAACGACATAAGTATTTTGCCTAGCAATAATGATACGATAAAATAAGATGATGGGGTAATTAGGTATTTGCAAACACTAGACAGTAATGCAAAGCGAATCACCTTCTGAAGCAAACTTTCTTACGTAGTTATGTAGGCGCCACGCCGTCTGTTTTAGAGTGACGTTTGCTACAATTCATGAGCGTAAGTGGCTTAATGGAATTTTTGGTCTTGTTTTAAAGTGTTCGGAAAAAAAACACCGTTGTACTATATTAACATGCTGCCATTGCACGATAAGGATACGATAATATCTAATTTTTTTTTAATTTTCAAGTCTATTTTTTCAGATTAGTGTACCGAATAAATCGAAAGATTATAGATTAGTGAGGCAGATTGACATTCATCATACTCGAATTATGAAAATATGCATGTAGGTTCAGTAATTTAAGAGAAGCGGCTGAATAAACATTGATAAAGTTTAATATAAATATAGATGAGGCCATATTACGTGGACCCAAGATTTAAGGCAAAATTTAATTACATCATCATTATCATCATTTTTCACCATCACGCGGGCGAAACCGCAGATAACCAAACTATGATAATTTGAAAACTCGATGAAATTTTAGGGGCAAGTGGCAATTTTTGTCACGAAACCGAATATGCCTAACATTATATTGGTCCATAATCTTGATGCGTGGAGTGGTTTAAACTCCCAGCCGGCTTCTGTCTCCTGAGAACAATCAATTGTCAAGGCTATTCTGAATAGATATCATCTAGATCGACTTGCGTCATCCTCGGCAACACAGTCGCTTACTATCAGGCGAGTTGGTGATCAAAACAAAAATCAAGATAACGAATTGACTATGCCCGCTATCCTGTTATGTATTGCACCCACACCAGCCGAAGTGGGCGGCGGGCCTGCAACCGTTAAAAGCCTCGCCTCCCACAATAGCGCACGTTTTCACTACATTGCGTTCACTGGGATCCCGTTTCCAATGAATTCTCGTGAAATCAATTCTTGCATCGCGAACGAATCCAAGTCCCGATACTCCTGTCGCTGATACTATTGTGTGAACTTGCCGCTGTAATGGATTTGTTATGTTCGTAAATGGTTCCAGTTTATTTTTATTGATTAAAATGTTTGTAGCGCTCTCGAGTTCTATTTGAGATTTGTCGTTGGAAAATTGAAAATCAACGTGCTCTGTATTGGATTTCATTTAGTCGCTTGATTTGTTGATAATAAAGCACTATTATTATTAACGGGATATTTACCGTGGTTCGCGTGGTTGTTCTTGATAATAGTCGGGATTCGCATTGATGTGTCGTAGTTTTGTTTTGTATTACTGCAGTTAGTTTGAACCTCTTGAACTGTTTTGCCCAGATCGGGCATACCATCTCGCCTTACGGCATTTATCCGGCAGATCCGCCGTCATCGCATTGCAGCTTTACTCCGCCCTCATAATATCCACAATAGCGTATTTATAGCTCAAATAGCATCATTGCTTCAACGAAACTAGGTTACCGTCTATACTAGGTAACGCTTTTGGGCCAGACCACTGCCCGATCCGACTTGACCAGATCCCGACCAGCTAGTGAGGCGCCTGCGCGTGTTGTACATACTTAGAATTTTAGGACATGTGCATGGTTCACTTCACATCATCCCACGAGCCATCCGCTTTCCACTCGCGCGCTTTGCCTAATTTACACGTATTTTTACTGACTTTTTTGAGAAGGAGGCTAATAATTCCGCTGTAAATATTTAAGTTTGTTACCGCGTAACTTCATCATTTATAAATCGATTTAAGGATAATTTTTTTTTGAAAGGAAATATGCACTTTCAGACTAGTCGCATAGAAATTTTATCAAAATTGGTTCGGTATTTTGGTTTCTAAAACAAAATTGCCCATTTTGAAGTCGGCTGTTTCAGTTTATTAAACTAGCATCATCATCATTATCATCGCCTCAGGCACAAGAAGTCCACTGATGTACATAGATCTTCCCTATGGATTTTCAAAAAGATCGGTTAGAGCGGCTTCCATTGTACGTCTACCAGCGTCTAACTAAAAATTGTAACTAAAATTATAAACTTATTACTATAATCGATATTAGTAAATTTTATCTTAATATCAAATGAAAAGTTTGACAAAGATTTTTATTGCTCCAAAGAATAAGCAAAAGCTATCCAACAAATATCAAAGTTACCTGCAGCAACTTTTACATGTTTGGTATATAAAAGTTCACACACATGACCGCTAAATCAATGTCCCATTAAACCGTTTATCTTTTGATAATAGTCCCAAACCGTTAATTTAAAACATGTTAGTGAACGATATTTTAAACTCAAATGCATCGTAAACACAATGATATCAAGATTAAACTTTTAAAACAGCAGTTAAAGTAGCTACGACTGGATAGATCAACTTGAAAGTTTAGTGAAAGTTAGTTTTACTTTTAAACTACCTAAACAGTGTTTTAAATACTTTAGGTACAGTTGCACTGTTGTTATTCCATGCAGTTTGTTGCGATGCTATCTCCCAATAACTTTTTTTTACCACTGCGCCCCGGGAGAGGCTGCTTGGTTATGTGGGAGTCCCGCCCGTCCCGCCTCAGACGGGTGCCCAACACCGCGGTCTCCTTGAGAAGAACGCGGAAACACCGAACTGAACTTATCAGCTGGGCGACGAACTCCCCCGAATCCACCACCCAAAGCCCCCATCCGTTCACTGAGGAAATCCACCACCTCTTTTCCTTCTGTGAACCCAATACCTACCGTAAGCTATCAGAATTCCAATAGCAGTGTGAATTTAATTCCGTGCCATTTAATTGCGTTTTTTAAAGCTATGTACGTAAGATGATTCCATTTCATATAAAATTCGTACTCAGCGATATCGGTCCACGTTTTTGATGCGTACTACACAGGAATGGTATTC
The DNA here is from genome assembly GCA_947563715.1 of Lycia hirtaria. Classification (NCBI taxonomy): domain Eukaryota; kingdom Metazoa; phylum Arthropoda; class Insecta; order Lepidoptera; family Geometridae; genus Lycia; species Lycia hirtaria. Next base: position 38,396,727 of record OX387377.1, on the reverse strand, counting down.
CTTGCAGCCATCTCTGTTTCCTGAGAGATATAATCTCGAAATTTTCAAGGCTAGAGTGAATATATCTCTTCTAGATCGACGAGCTCCATCCTCGGCCACACCGTCGCTTAACATCAGGTGAGTTAGTGGTCAATCGTAGATCTATCAAATGTAACTACTTTAATAACATAAAAAAACTTGTAACTCAGTCAAGCTCAGTCAAAAAGTTCGCCCCAATCTGTACCAGGCGCAAAAGTACCCATGACTAACCGACTAGTTGGCTATCTGCCGTTTTAATTATTATTAAATAAATAAATGACGCTAGCTGCGTTATCGCGTTGAACAGCGATGAAATATTTTTTATATTGTTCTTTCTTCAAAATCGTACAAACAGAAACTGACCTATTTTATTCACACTTTCCTTTAAAGAAAACCAACAGATATTGTCTGTGACATCTCCGATTGAAAAATATTGTTCGAACACTGGCAGCATATTCACCCCGAGGCCTCGGCCCAATATGTCTGGTTTTATTTCCAATACTTGGATTTTCACTATTGGAGATGCATTTCTTAACGAAATATGGCATATATAATAGCACGCATAATAGCACGCTTGCTCTAGGGAGATTTACGATACTTACTGATGACGGGGTATGGAGGTAAAGTGGGCCTAAGAGGTTCCTAATCTGCTAAAGGCATGCTTGAAAAGGTAAGTAGAGTGCTTTGAAGCTGCACATATTGTATTGTGCCGGAAAAAAACTAAAGTTTCTAAAAAGTTTTGTTAGTTTATGTTCGTGTAACGAGACGAAAAGTAAATATATGTAATCGGTCCATATAAGACGGAGTTATGCGGTGACAAACATTTTTTTGGATAGATCTACAAATAACCACCAACTCGTCTGACTTACCGACGGAATGGCGGAGAATGCAGTTCGTCGTCGTTGGAAAAAAATACAACCTAATTGACAACCTCCTCCTTTTTGAAGTCGGTTAACAAAATATTAAAATTGGCAATGACTTTTCTTTAAGTAAAAGCTTCGAGAACTCCATTGAATTCACAAAATTAATTAAAACAGATCTTCTAATTACTACATTAGACATCTCTGCTACAAACAATATTTTCGTGAAGATCTCGCTTTTCAGATAATTTGTACCTACAAACATAATTACACGACATAACCCCAGCATTCTGTTATTCGTCTTCCTAAAATCCCTTCTTCAGCTAATTTAAACGGCAAAAGGCAGTGTTTGAGAGTGTAACACGGGTTCCGCCACCAAATTCTACGAATATTTTGTTGAATTCCGTTCTCGGGGTCTAAGACACCTTGTTTTAGGTTGATGTGAGGCGGTTCGCGATATGGCGCGGAAAATGTAGGCTTACTGCCACTTTCTCAAGTATCAGGTTTTACTTGTAACCTCTTATTTTATAGCTACTGATTTTACAAATCGGTGGAGCTGTATATCTTGAGATGCTTCATCATAGTAGTTCGAATTATTACAGACAAGCTATATAGGCTAGTTCCCTAAATTTGAAAACTTGGTTAACTATATACTTTAATATCTATTTTATCCCAAAAAAACCTATATTTTAAATAAAAAGTAATATTTACATTACGTATTTTGTATTTAAAAAAAACAATTTAGATTTCCCTTGAAAACGATGAATAGTGTCATGGCGTCTTGAATGACGTCACAGTTTGCGAAATCAAACTATTTACTCTGTGTCAAGTGTCAAAACAATACGGAGTAACCAAAGTAACCTGCTCTGTTGTAGGAAAACGTCAACAACAATTGCGGGGCGTGACGTAACACTTTCTGATTGGTGTTCGCTATCATATGACTTAATTCCTATTTTATACGAATTTATTTTCTAAAAATATTAATAATCTTTAACTTTTATGAGAAATAGACTGTTTTTTTCTTATCTATGTCTCTTCATTTATAATTAGAAACTAAACCAAGCAATTTGTTATTAGTGTAAGCCTATTGTGCATAATAAAATCATCGTTATATGTCATTTCGGCCATAAGAAGCCTACTGCTGGAAATAGGCCTCTCCCATGGATTTCAAAAAGACTGGTTGTGAGCAGCTTGCATTTAGCATCTTCCTGCCATTTATTAGAGCTCTTCTGTCCAGCTTGTAAAAAAAAAACCTATTCTTCTTACAGCACGAATATATATAAAACAAAATATATGGATTGATTTATTTATCCTTATTTATTTTTCGATGAAGATTTAGTATAATAAGTATATAAATTATGAAGAATATAAAAAAAATCCCATGGGTACCTCTGTACAGCCGACCGCCAGGATGCCCCCTGATACGATTGCGCGACGAACTCGGGAAATTTAAATAAGATTGGATGGTGTTGGCCACAAATAGAGAAGAATGGAAAGAATTGGGGGGCACGTTTGCCCAGCAGTGCAGTTTATAATAATTTGGTACATAGTATTTTTGTCAAAGACGTTTTTATTTTAATTTTACAAAAAAAAATATCTAAATACTTGAACGTCTATCACTGTCAGATTTAATTTAAAAAAAAAATGTTATTATTTGGAGGTACTACAGCGAGAGAATGCGACCTTTTATTTTAATTTTTAGAAAAAAAAATGTGTTGACTCGCCGAAATTAGAGAACTTTGCCTTGGAAGTGATTACTTCGCTTTCTTTTATTATAATCTAGCTGTAAAATGAATTAGGTTTACTGAGATCCCTCGAGCGGCAACGTCTATTAGCTAAATAATTAATAAACGAAAATATTTAGCCGAGGAATATTACTGAAGTACACAATAAATAATTTGCCGTAATTAAAATAGGCTATCTAATTAGTAATTCTTAGTTATTAGCTGTTTAATTAATTAGATCTAAGGCACATCATTCTTTATACTTTATTATCTACATTTTGTATTCTGTTAGTTCTCATCCATTTAACTTAAACACGATTTAAACTCCGCTTAAAGTTGGAAATACTTTTTAATTTAAAAAGTTGATTCAGCCAGTAACTTATCGAACATTTTGCGAATGAAAAAGTTGCCAGCTACACGATTCTGTCGTTACTCACTGCGTTTACCTCGCCTTCTATTTTACGGGTCTATTTGAAACTTTTGAACGCTCTCTCGAATATTTACTGTTATGGTGTGCGGAGGATCTTATAAAGTAACGCTGCCGTAAGGATTTTAAACGTGTAGGTAGGTGTTTTATACAATGTTATGTATTTTAATAGTTCATTTAATGAACTGTCAAATTACATATTTCCCTCATGCATTATATATCAGTTGTTGTTTAAATCTTTAATTACTGGCCAATTAATTTGAAACAAATATAAGTCTTAATCTGATTACGGAGGAAAAAAAGAGAGGAAGTGGAAATTAAACTAATGCCGGCTGGCCAAGTGCGTGTCGGGCCACGCGAAACTCGGATTCCAGAGTTGCTCATCATAACTCTTGTTCGATACTATGAAATGCGGCTTCATATATGAATCACCGGCTTAAATGTTTGCACGATTTTTTTATTTTATTTGCCCATTTTTGAAGATGATCGATTATTACTCGTTAACTTGTAAATCTTATTTAATTATGATAGTTTTCTGCCACTAGTTTTTTCTTATGTTACCAACCATTCCGCCGGCATAACATAAATTTTCACTTTGGGGTTTAATTTTACAATCTGATCCCTATTTGATAATATTTGAGCGAAGCCGCGGACAAACGGACATATAGACGGATATAGCGAAACTAAGATTTCGTTGTTGACTACAGAACCCTAAAAAGATAATCACATAACATAAGTAATTTTTTTGTTTTCGCATAATTCTACCTATTGTTATCAGTCTAATATTAATAAACCAAACCTCTTTACTATGTATACTCTTGTATGCGGTGTGAAAGGGAGGCTCTTCGATGGTTGCTAGGCAACCGGACGCGCTACAGAACCAGGTAGTGATTTCTATGGAATTTTTGCTTGATATAATAATCAAGTTATTGTATTCTCTTTGATAATAATAATTGCTGAATTGCTGATTTTTGAAAAAAAAAAAACATGAAGATATATTATCTTCACGTTTTTTTATACACTGTAGATCTACGATTGACCACCAACTCGCCTGATGTTAAGCGACGGTGTGGCCGAGGATAGAGCTAAATGATAATAAAATAATGATTATAAAAAAAAACTGAAGGTTGCCAAGAGTTTCGCTTACGTAATAATTTATGTTAGTAGACTTAGATTTTTATTACTGAGTGCATTTCAAATTCAGTGTTGCTAATGTGAGAAAGTACAATGAACACAAATAAAGCTTGCAACAAAGTCTATATTGGTGTGAACTCACTCATGAGAGAATTGTAAGAAGCTATATGATATATGCACAGCTATATGCTATGCATGACATAGCTTGAGATTCTTAAATTATAAAACTAGGCCTGAAAATCAATGAATTGATTTAGTTGAAACATAGCTAAGAATATTCTGGACTAAATTCTCTTTCAAACAAAAAAAATATCAAATTCGGCTCATCCATTTGAGAGCTACGATGCTACAGCATAAATACACAGATACACACGTCAAACTCATAACGCCCTTTTTTGGGTCGGAGTTTAACAATATTTTCAATAATGTCTAAAACAAAGATGTATCTGAAACGCATACTTTTTTTTTTGATTTAAATATTTTATTTTGAAATAATATATATTTAAAAAGTAATTTAATAAAGAAACTGTTGATTAAAAGAAATTTTAATTAATGAAAAGAGACAATTCTGTTATCTCTCCGTTAACATACAAAGGTATTGTCAAAGTACCAGCTACGAAGTAATCATCAAAAATAAATAAAAATAATATAAATAATAAATAAATCTCTGAAAATCGCAATATTAAACTGTATGTATTATGCAACTCGCGTAACTCACTTTATCAGATTAGATGTATTCATTCGGTCAGAACTCGAGATAAGCTTTTCATCTGATATTATTGAGGAAAAGTACGCGAAATCGTTTGATGTGATCTCATATTTCATGTTTAATCCGCCTGAGAATTCTCCGCCACAGTGGATCTAGTAGGCATGCGAATACATATAATACATGAAACGAGATATAACTTTATTTGTGGCACTTATTACTTTTGAGACCAATAAAAACCAATAAATTTATTTTTATTTCCCCTATTTGCGTAATTGGATTCACGTATTTTTCGTATTTGTCTTTTTCGAGCCATAATTGTATCATAGTAATATTGTTGTAGTGTATCTTGTTGGCCACCAACAATCGTCAAATGTGGCGTCGAATGGCGTGAATGTCATATTGTTGATGCTCGGCCTTCGCCGTAAAGAACTATCATATGTGTAGCTTATTTATGTGTGTACAGTCAGTGTTCAAAATTCATTAACATCTAAAGGTCAATAATCGCATGGTAGCTTAATAATAGACATATGTATATATGAGTGTGCACCAAGCCACAACACACTCCTTCATATTATGACAGTATTTAAGTCCGAATAATCCCAGAGAATAAGGTCATAAAATATTTTATTAGAATATTGGGTTTTGAGACTGCTAATGGATTTTGATCGTGACTGTACATAGCCGCGTCAATCTTTCCTTCTTTAAGTAACGTCAACGTAAGAAGGTCGTATGTACGTGTACCATTGTACTTATTATTTGATCTGATATTAATTTTTACCTTAACCTGGATGATTTTTTTAATTCAAAAGAGCTAGACATAAATAAACACGAGATTACTTTGGTAATTTTGTAGCGTTTTTTTTTTCTCAATAATATTCCTTTTTTTTCTCTCACAAAGCTTCTGTTTTTTTTTTTTTGTTATATTCCTGATAAGATTATCTACTTATCGGAAAATCGGAATAGATGGAAACTCACTTCCCAATAACGACCTCCATGCCGCTTGATCTAAAAATGATGGAAAAGAGATTAGCCGGATTTGTTCTTTTCCTTTTAAATACCGCGGAGCTTTTCCTTTTGGGAATTACCCGGGGTTGCCAGTATGTGCTTTGCAATCAGTTTGTTCTGCTCTCGAAGTTTTCAACGTATATTTTTTTCTTTCTTTTTTTTTCAATCGGCTCTGAACATGTACAGTATGCCACTCAGTCATATTTTTTTAAGTTTTATAATTTTTATTACATAAAATGTAACCTATGACTCTGAGGGAGTAAAGACAAACATCGCATATTAAAATCGGTCAAGCCATTTAGACTGTGTGTGATCATATAGACACATACTCACAAATATATACAAACATGCATACACTCGAAATACATAATCCTTCTTCTTGCGCAGTTGGGTAGAAAATAAACAATACTACACATACATAAAAATAGACATACAATTTAGCTACATTAAATACGTTTCTAAACAATAGGTATGTATAATTCTATGTGTGGGTAATGAATAGATAGCGTTTATAAACATTAATAATATCATACCTAAATCAGGCCTCATAAATTTAATATAACCTGAAGCCTCAGTAAATTGTGGTCTAATTTGTATATCGAGGTACCATGAGCGGCTTATTAATGCGATATGCTACTATGCGACTAATTTAATGAAGCTAGGTAACGATTGATATCGAGACTTCTGGAGAATACCAAGTTGGTCTACTCTAGTGGCGATTTATATTATGTAGGTGAAAGTGTCAGGACGCTGAACATTAGGGTGAATAGGACTCAATAATGTAGTAAATATAACAAAAATATGCATGATTACTTTTCAAACAAAATATGAAATGATCGCTGAAAATTTTGTAATTATGCAAATGCATAATCCGGTCTCTGATGATGAACATTGAAACGCCTGAGGATCCTAACAAGAGAGATGAAGTGTTTGAAAGGTCTAATTTTTATATGATTTACGAGTTAGAGATTTAAATACATGGCAAGTCATGTTAAATTAAGGTATAACCGCGCAAAATCCCAACATATTTTTTGTATCATCGCCACAACTATTAATATTGTAGGGACCTCTCCTGCCAACTCCAGAGCCTTTGAGACTCTTTGAGAGAAAAATAACCGTTTCCCTCGGTACGGTCAGACGTGATCCTTGTGAAGAGCCGGGTCTGGGCTATTTATGAAGTCGCGTGGAAAACGGGGTGAAATGCACCCAGCCGGGTGACGCACTCGACTGTGTGAGTATTCGGTGAGATATGTTGACTTACTACGCTCCTCTGCTCTAATGAGTCTGCATATGATTGTGTAACTATTTGGTTGCTAACTGTATATTTGAGGGGAAATAAATACTGATTTTTAATCTCCGACACAAAAGGGGGGGTGTTATAAGATTGACGTGTGTATCTGTGTCATCATCATCATCATCGTAGCCATAAGAAGTCCGTTGCTTGCGTCAGCGTCTTCCCACGTCGTTCTTAGGATGGAGGAAGGTGTATCAGTGTATCTGCCTGTAATTAATTTTACTAAGTAGGTACCTGATTTTTTGGTCAGGATGTTTAATGATAGTTTCCTTCAAGATTATTAAAAAAAATCTTACATTATTTTTATAAAAAAATTTAATGCTCTGTGGCCGCGTCAGTCACGTCGATTGCGACCATCAGAACGCTATCTTTACAGTAAAACACGTAACCACAATTTAAAAGTTGTCAAATAATGACTTTATTTTAATCTTAAGGCGAGGTGGCCTTAACGCGGCCCGAACGCGGCCTTAATTCCTTACTTAATACTAAAAAAAAAACTTTTTCAGTCAGGTGACACAGAAACTTTTAAGTTTATTCCAATATTATTCAAGATACTTTTAGCTTTTTTAATCTTCGATAAGAGATAGTTGCTCCTATTTAGGCAAAGTGCTGTTTTCATCTCTTACTAAAAATCCAGCCCAATATTACTTAAGTATTTATACAGGTTCGCATTGATGCAGACATTTTTATTGAAATCTTCAAGAAAAAGATTACAACGCCTTTAAAGTAATTTTAACAAAGCTTAGGCTTCAGCCACCTTCTGCGTTAAATCACCAAAGAAAGTATTTAAGCTGGCTCGTAACCTAATCTGCCTTTTGTCAGAGTTATACCAGCGAACATGAGAGTACTCAAGCTTTAGAAGTCTAGGGGTGTGATTTTTATTCGCTCGTATGAATTTCTCAGTTCGTATAAGAAAACATCTCGCACGTGAAATGTAACTGATTGCGAGTGGTCCTTTTTGCACATCTTGTAATCACTTGAAAATTTACAGTTTTTACACATTTAAAATTTTCCATTTAAAGCATCAACACACAAGGTAGACAGAAGACATACAAGTGACAGGAAGACGCTGGATGCAAGCCGCTTTCAATCGATCTTTTTGAAAATTCATGGGGAGGCCATAAAGGAAAGTAAACAAAAACAAAATCCAGACAAACAGTTGTCAAGTTCGTCATTGTTAGCGTGTCAAATTAGGTATCTACCGATAGAATTAAAACTGGCAATGGCAATGTCGCCAGCCTTTTGGGAACGTTGCCTTGGGACTGTGACCTGAGTTCTGTTTTTTATCTGTAATATGTTTTTTATTTATAATAATATCTTTAGTTATTTAGGTCATTTATAGAAATAAACCTTTTAAGGTGAAAAAAAATAATTTTAACTCGAATGGTTAAAACTATTCGTTGTGTTAGCGAGTGAGTATTTATAATTATCTTTCGAATATGCATTTTTTTTTCGATATCGCTCGAAAGATAGAACTCTCGAGCGAGCTATTCAAAAATCGCACCCTAGATTCTAGAATATTCTTACGTGTCGTTTGTCAGCGTTCTTAGGCTAAGCGGAGGTCACGATCTTGCCCCAAGGCTTACTTCTCAGCTAAGAGGGTGTTCTGAACGTTTTCCGCCGTTAGAAAGCTAAACGAGAGAATGTTAGGTTCAGTATATCGTTTTAAGTACACAACATTAGGTCGAGTAAATCGTGGCAGAAAAGGTATTATTATTATTATTTTGAGCCTGTTTTGTCCCACTGCTGGGCAAAGGCCTCCCTGAAAAAGTTAAGGTCTTGTAATCTCGATCGTGTTTCGCCGTGGTGTTAATAACAAGTTGGTGTTGACTAAACTAATAACTAGGTAATTTTATCTCGTATAAAGAAGTGAAGATATCATATGTTGATACTCTCGACACGAGTACTTACCAAGGAAGGTTGTTCAGCGTATTATCAATACAAACATCCACGTAACAGGACCGGAAATAAAATCAGTGTTTCTGACAAGGGAGAAAAAAGCTCGACCTTTTGGGATCGATTACGTGGTTACGTTTTTCTGACTGAATGGTTGGGTGAGGCTTCATGAATACCATTATTCCGTATCCGAGCCAATCTGAAGTATTTTTATACGAAACCCGCGCTGGAATGGATCGGTATCGACTATCGACTGAATAAGCTTTATTAATGTGTTCTTGAGATATAGGATGAAGGAATGTACGTAAAAGGGCAAAGATGAATTACGAAAAATACTGTAGGTTGAATATTTTGTTTCATAAAAAAGTAGGAAATTTAAAATTAAAGGTGTCTATATTAAACATGTCTATTTTATTTCAAAATCTCTGACTATAGTTTTACACTCATTCAGGGGTGTTTTTTAGAGAAGCAATATAACTGTGCTACTGCCGGTTGTCGTTCTAACTGGTAGATATTGCTGGTCCGATTGGACCAGCAATATTACTATTATGCCATATTACTATTATGTATACAAACAGACGTAGAATGAAAAGTAAGGTTTTTACCATTATTTATAGCATGATGTGACACGAGCTGTGATTATCAAGTTTCTACTTTAAAATCATAACACGAAAATTCTAAATTAAAACTATTATTACCTATAAATAATATAAATATGTATTAAGACTTTTGCGATGACATGGGCATAATTAAAGATGTCCGTCGTACCGTAATGCAAAAATAAAATATATTAAGCATTTTTTTCTAATTTAGACGAAATTGATTTGTTTTTATTTTTGGACTTACTTACCATCATAATTTTTGTTTTTTTTTAAATTACGTTACCTGTACCTGAGTCCGCAAGGCAGAGTTTGCCAGTGTAATACGAAACATTCCCGGGATACTTCATCGTCGATGTAGCCGAATATTTGAAAAGAGTTCAGGTTTTTTCGACCGCCCGCACCAAACGGATAACATCTCGTTTTATTGGATAACGAACTGTGAACAGGGAAAATTGGTTATATTCGATCGGGTTAGATTCTTGTAACTTTAGAGGTGGAACTTTCACGTGAAAATTTACTGAGAAAATATAAGTTGTAAATTGAAGTATAGGTCGACATCAGGCGATAATTCTCGATAGCAATCTATTGATGTCGATGAAGGATGTTGCTAAATCACATTAGATTATTATAAAATTTCAAGGTATAAAATTTTGTTGTGTTTAAAAATTTATTATAATAATAAAAAAAAACAGTAGACAACAAAATTTTATTTTGTTTTTTTATTCAGGCCTGAAATAGCTAAATGGTTTGAAATTAGAATTTCAGATGATGTTTTTTTTTTTTATAGAAGATAGATACGATTGACCACCAACTCGCCTGATGTTAAGCGACGGTGTGGCCGAGGATGGAGCTCTTCTGGAGATCTAGAAGATATCTATTCACTCTAGCCTTGAAAATTCTTTTCCATGAGCTATATACTTAATAATATAATGTTTATTAAACCCATGCTCTTATTTAAAAAATTAAAAAATACAGTCGAATTGAGAACCTCCTCCTTTTTTGAAGTCGTTGAAAATAGACACAAGTTACTACAATGACAACTAGTCACGATGAAATTATTGTTTAAAAAACTGAAAAAACCGACTTCAAAATACGCAATTTGTTTACTTGGATGTCATTTTTCCAATAATTTTGTTATAAAAACCAAAGTACTAAAAGTACAAAAGTAATAAGCTACCAAACAAAAAAGAATCATCAAAATCGATTCACAATTTGCGAAGTAATCGGTGAACAAACATACAAAAAAATACAGTCAAACTGTATTTTTTACGAACCTCCTTCTTTTTGAAAGTCGGTTAAAAATATAAGTTCAATCTTGATGATTCCACCAGGAGATTAGAGAGTTCACAGAATCCCTTAGTGAATCCTGCAAAACGCTTCTTATAAAAGCTGCCAAGTGCGAGTCGAGCCACGCCTTTAAGTTTCCGTTACTCTTTGTTACTTCTTCGAATACCCACATTTTTTATGTTGGTCGACTTAATTTAGCTGTGATATTTTTTCTATATTTTTTTTTCATAATAGAACCATAGCTGTAATATACTGAATACAAAACGTATTTAGCTGAAGCAACTTTTAGTAAGTCTTATAGGGCTAAGTACGTTGTAGTCCGGCTTTCAATACTCGCATCAGATAAGCAAAATTTACCATAATTTTATTTGGCAACTTTTTGAAGAAATGCCCATTTACTTGATATATCATTTGAACGCTTATGTGTGCGTGTCATAGAGAGTAATTTATTACGTTATGGTTAATGCACACATTTTTATTGATTTTCGGCTTCAATTATGAACGGAATTTAGAATGAAATTATCACTCTAAGTTTCGTTATTCTATACTAAATAGAAATATTTTATTATTTCAATAATAATTAAATTGTTGGTGAAATGTGAACCCGTTGTGAGTGGTTAACATAATATTTAAAGGTTGCGATGCGGTTAATTTTAATTATGCTAGCTAACAATGTTGATTAAAATTTGATTTATTTACGATGCATCAAAATAATAATATTTACATATGCCTGTTTGCGTTTGCACAATAAAATACGCTACGTGATTGACTGGGAAACAAAATACAAACATCGTATTAATATTAAAGTTGCCAAAGTATTTTGCGTATATTTGTAACTGCGTTATCAAACTTTGGCTTAAATTTGAAACAAAATTATTTACAGAATTTGGTTTCTATTTCTGCAAAATAAAAGCTTAAGGAACAAGTATATATATTTAAACAAAATACCCGACTGCAGAAGAGCATTTTTGTAGTCCTAACTTCGATTTCGTTACGCTTGATACGTTGTTGAATGTATGTTTTTTTTTTTTAGAAAGTATGAGGTTATAAATGGACAACATTATTAACATTATTAAAGGACATTCTTTAGAATGATGCCAGTCAAATCACATATTTTTTTAAGAAAAAGTTCGTTGGATGTTACAAAAAGCGCATTTTTTTATTTATGCGAGAGTTGTATTATTATTATTATTACAAAAAATATAGCAGACATTCAGGGAGTGAAAAGTAGTCTAACGACACCTCACACATGAAAAGCGGTCAAGCCATTTAGGCTGTAGGGACGCCTATAGAAACACATACATACCCACATGATTACATACATACGTACGTACCATACACTCGAAAAACATAACCCTCCTTCTTGAGCATGCGGGTAAGAATAGGTGTGATTTATGCATGACGTATGCTCTTAAATATTAATAAACATAGACTGGCAGCTCAGTTAGTAGTATATCTGCCTCCTAAGCTGTAGTTCATGGGTTTAATCCCCACCAAGGACAAGCATTTGTATGATGAGCATGGATATTTCCATAAAAAAGGATGTTTGTATTCTATCAGTTCAGTTGTACAAGCTTAGCTTAGTTTGGGCTAGGTGATGTTGTGTGAAATGACCACCAATATTTATTTAAAATCTCCATTTCTCGTCCCCAGATCTTTGACAACCACTTCCACTTCCACCACTCGAAGGTGGTGAGGAGATCGGTGTCGCCAGCGCGCGAGCACCACGGCAGGTTGGAAGGAGACAACAGGGTCCGGTGGGCGAAACAACAGAAGGCGCTCTCCAGAAAGAAACGGGATTTTATAGAACAAAACGACTATACGTCGACAGGTGAGCTGCAAAGAATAGCATTATTTTATTTTAAAACCCCGACCTAAAAAGAGGGCTGTTAAGAGGCCTATACCCAGCAGTGGGATAGAAAAGGCTGTGGATGATGATGTTGATAATTTTAACGTGTGTATCTGTGTGTCTGTCTGTGACATTGTAGCGCTCAAACGGACCGATTTAGATTTATTTATTTTTCGTTTGAGGATTTCATCGAGAGTGATCTTTACTTTGTTTAAAAAATCGGTTCAGCCATTTTTTTGTCGGAGGTTTTGAATTTTTTAGACTTATACTTATTTAACAACTATATTCTCACAGATTTACGATACGATTATTTATTGAAAAAATATTTTTCTGTTGCATCGGCTTGCCAAGAAAGAAGGAATGTGTTTTTACCCGACTGCGTAAGAAGGAGGGTGTTTTTCGAGTGTATGTATGTATGTATATTTCTTTGACACGCCCTAGAGCCTAAACGGCTTGACCGATTTTAATGTGAGTGGTGTCAATAGATTCGTCTTAGTTGTGAGAGTGACACTAGGTACATCAAAATTAAAAAAAAACATAAGTTAGGCTGCAAAAACCTCTTTTCTGCAGTCGGGTATTTTGTTTTTCTTTTAACATTGATACTTGTTATTTGACAAGTGGTTGAGAATGTCAGTTGCCAAGACGACCTAAAGTATTGAATTCAAGCAACTTTTAACTAATCTATTCAATTTATCAAATACTCTATTGCTCATTATTAGATTATATTCCAGATTAGATTATATTATAGTTATTATGAGATTTATATATTTCTAAAAACTAGAAACCTTGTTAACTTCCGTAAAATACTTTGGAAATAGTTGCGTATTTCTAATAATATTTTTATTTGAGCAAACGGGTTACTCACGTCTATTTTTGAGCCAAATTCGACTATTGCCGATTGACTATAGTCGGAACTCTAGGCGGAGAATTAGGCTCAAAATAGACGTGAGTAACCCGTTTGTTCAAATAAAAATATTAGTAACACATACCTACATTTTATTAATGACACACATATTTTTTTAATATTTATTTATTTATATATAAAGTAATACAATTCGTTATAAAATCATCTAAATACGTAGATAAGGTTTGTCTAGATGACCAGGGGCCCAATTCAGTTATTCAAGACCGCTCCATAGCCGAACCAAAATTATGTGGAACGTTTCCTCTCGGCCGCCATAGTTTTTTGATTCAGTCACTTTTATGTCATACAATCGACACATTTGATGAAACGTAACACGTCCTTCGCTCGTTACTAAATCAAAAAAAGATAGCAGCCGACAGGAAATGCTTCGCACAAGGTTTAGTTACGGATCGGTTTTGACTAACCGAATTGCCCCCCTGCTCGTAGTATTAAAACTTCAAAATACATAATAACGATTTTAATATGCATCTTAAAAAAATGTTATGTTTTTTTAGTTGAAAGTAGAACACCCGGGGCGCCATCGCCGTCCTCAGCGTCTAAAAGAGAGACGGGCTCCAAAAGAGACCTTCAGGCAGCGAGGGTCAAGGGGCGGCCGAGAGCAGCTGACTCCAGGTTTCAGTTAAACGACCCGAAATGGCCACACATGTGGTATTTAGTAAGTACCATCTTAATATTTATTACTATGTAACCTTCGTATGTATGCTATCCTAAATACGTTTCTATGTGTCCGCATAGTGTGAATCGTAAGCGACAGATTTTATAACATTTTTACTTACGATGGTATTACTTATAGAAAAAGTTACTACTAATAGTGCTTTGCTTATAGATACATTTTGAATGTATCTTGCCCGATTCGCACGATGCACACTTGTAAATAAATATACTATGCGTACATTTTACACGAAAATTCAAATTATTGACAAATGAAATATGGGATATACTAAAACAATATTTTAAATGTAAACGTTATCTTTTAACATTTATTCGTACTTCGTTACGTCGTAGCAAGACTCGCTATTTATATATGTAAATGTGTTTGCGGATCGAGTTTGTACCTGTATTAAGTATTCTTAATTGGTATTAAATAAGACTTCAAATCTCGACTGCACTAGTTGATAAAATGTGCAGGTGTTCCTGATGAACTCATACAGGAGGAGAAGTTAATAATTAGTTTGAGTCAAAGTTCATCTTACATAGCGGCGAGTAATTAAATATCTGGGGCTTTTCCCTAGTTACGTGCCACCTGGATCGCTCTACCTCCATTATCAATTTTCAATTATAGCGTAAATATTGAAGCGCTAATCGTCCAGAAGCTATAAAGTTACTGAGTGTTAACACCATTGACCTCCATGATTATATGTTATAACTGGACAGATTTACCTATACAAATGACATCTTATTAACACGTCAAATTGGAACGCTATATTTATGCAAGGTAAATTGTTAATTTCACGTATTTAAAAATATTTAAAAATTGTTTTTTTTAATAGTCTTAATGTGTAGATAGTAATGTTTAATTAATTTTTATGTTTTTTAAACTGTAATTATTTCACGTACATTTGAAATGGTTGCCGCTGATGTTAAAAATGTTGGTTCGTGGATTTAAATGTTATATTCATAGAAATTTGTGTTTGCCTACAGTGTTAAAATAGATATAATCCTTATTTTCTCGTTTTTCTCATCTTGAGAATATTAGACGTCGAGAGCCAATGCGTAATTTATACATTGTCAGTATTTTAGTAACAATAATACTAGTAAATTGTAAAACTAATCCAATTCACTGTAATCATTATCAAAGTCAAGTAAAATAACTCACGGTCAAACTTAATAATGATATTGAGCTTAATCTACGAGTTTTGTAGATTACACGAAAAGACGGTTTATGAATTTATTTCGCCTATTCATGCTCCACTTAATAAATAAAACGCCATATTTTTGTAATACATTTAGGTACATGCGTTCAATGAATGTATAACTTAAGAAAAATAAAACCGAGTGGCGGCGGTTTGATATTAACATTTCACGTCTCCACCAAAATGGTAATAAAATAAAATTAGAAATGCATGCATGTAATTTGACAGCAACCAGTCTCGGTAGCAGGTCAGTGGCCAGCACTCATTTGACCTCGGTTTGTTTTCCTTTAGCGTTTTCTCTGAACTGAAAGAGAAGTTTAATTTTCTTTGCCGAGTTTACTGCTTCCTAAAACATTGACGAGGTAGAAGCCAAAAATTTGAGTTTTATTAAGACACCGCGGTTTTCCCTCAATGTTAATTTTTCAAGAAAGTTTGCGGTTCCGTAATGGGGATGAAAATGTTTGCTAACTTAACAGTTTATGGCTTTTATCAAAGTTTATGTAATACTCGTTAAATATCTTCTGCAAAGAATTTAAATCTTACTAAGAGACCAAAATGAATGATTTACGTAATACAGCTTTTGACTGAAATTGTCAATTTTAAGAGGCTGGGCTTCGATAAAGTATCAACGGGATATAGCGTCAGTCCTCAAAAACTTCCGAGCTCAATGAGGTTTAATATGACCCCTTACACGATTAAAATAATTTCCATTTTCGAAATAATTCGAAGCGGCAAAATAGACATCTCTAGACTTCCCGATCTAAATTAGACTTTAGCGCGGTGACATAGTCTTTATACCAAAATCTTTAAGTTTGTCATTGTTCGTATATATTTTCTGCTTTACAGCCAATCCACACGGCGCGTTGCGTCGTCGCAACGTAAATATTTTAACGGATAGACGGCCACACGGGCGCTGCGCCATCGCAGCGTTACTACAACGCAGTCGTGACGTTCCGTCATCTCAGCGGCGACGCCGGAACGTCACGACTGAAAAAACGAAATGAGCTTGCGTATTCCTCCCTCCCTATCAACGCACAACTGAGTGCTGCCGTTCCGGCGTCGCAATGAGTACACCCCCGCCTGCTTCGTCTCGGGGGCTGCAGTTCAGTTGTGTGTGCGTTGCGTCGACGCAACGCGCCGTGTGTACGCTATGATTATTAGTATGTAAAACGACGCAGCGACAGCGCTACGTCGACGCAACGCCGACGCAACGCGCCGTATGGACCGGCTCTTAGTACCTACCTGGATATTATACAGAAATGATCAGGTCAGTCTGATCTGAATCATCAGTGACCAAACCGTGCTAGACAGGTGATTCAATATTTATTTTTGGGGAAATACTCACGACGTATGCACATACTAATTAAGGAAGCCCTGACTATAATAACTGAGACAGGTGAGGTATAACAGTTTTGCGGTACTCCGCTTTATTCCGCTTAGTGATAGAATCAATCCTTTATGATGCTTCACAAATTGGCGTGAAATTGAAATAGCAATTTGTAAAAAACCAATTTGCTGTTGCATTGCCTAGCGGTCTGTCAATACGAATTCCCGGTACGTTGCGGCCGACATTTCATTTGGCTTCAACGTTTCAAACATATTTTTGAATGGGCCTTTACTCACATTTACTAGATTAAAATGCGGCCTGACACAAGTGAATAAATACAACATATATTAATCATTGAAATAATGAAAATACACGTTCGAAATGGTAAACATTGACGGATAAATATTCGTTTGTCGAGTATGCTGGAATACCAACAATGTCGAACTTAAAAATTTTGATAACTCTATATTGCTGCGCCATCTAAAGGCTAATTTAAATTGAGAAATTTAGAGACATCTATTTTGCTTCAAATTAAATAAATATAAATATAGGAGGACATTGTCACATAACACCATCTTGCCCCAAACTAAAATAAGCTTGTACTATGGAAACTAGATGGTTGATATAATTAATATATACTTTTTTTGGTAAATAATAATAATAAATATTTGTGGACATTTTACACAACACCAGAAATAATACATAAATACATACTTATGATACATAGAAACACCCAGACACAGAATTAATATCCATGCTTAGCAGAAATGTTTGCCCTGGGTGGGGATCGAACCCACAACCTACAGCTCAGAAGGCAGATATACTACCACTGAGCCATGAGGCCTGTCAAATTATTTCAAATATCTAAATTTTAATCGTGTAAGTAGTCTAAATGTTGCCGTGCCGGTTGGGACCTCATTGAGTTCAGACATTTTTGAGCGTTCTCGCGAAACCCTTGTCGTTATAGTATCGTTGGTTTTTTTATAGTTTTTAGAGTATTTAATATGTTTATTTTGTTTGTTTAGAATCGCGGAGGCGGGCTCGATATGAACGTGATCCCAGCGTGGCGGGAAGGCATCACTGGCCGCGGCGTCGTCGTCACTATACTTGACGACGGACTGGAGACTGATCATCCTGATTTAGTAGCTAATTATGTAAGTATTAATAGAAAAATATCTATAATAATTATAGTTTAAAAACCTGAAGCAACCGACTTCTGATGGATGCCATTGTCAGAACTGGACCAAATCATCAAAACAATAAAATACAATAAAATATATTTAGAATCATTCTAAATTCAATATATCCGCCGCCACAAAATGGCGGATTACATATTTTTTCACAACCCCCACAATATGGGTATGAAATGAAAGGGGTTTTCTAGTAGAATAAAAACACATTACCTATATCAAATACATTAACTTAAAAAGTTTTTTTTTAATTACTTATTCTGTTTTGGCTGCTACGCAATCGAATCGGAAGTCAAAATTCAATTCATCCGCAATTCGCTTAGCTAGTTGCGCTAAAAAGAGTTTTGCTTATTTGTTCATAATTATTTGCTTACAAACAATATATTTTAACAATTGCGTAACACTCACTTATTAATGAATATTGTACCTTCAAAATTATTTTTTTCACAAAATCCATCAATCACATCAAAATATCTGTACGAAATACCGCCATACAGCCAGTATCACGACATTTTCTATCCCTTTAAGAAATTGAAGCCTTAATACCGGGATTAACGAAATCCTGCTTAAACTCATTTACCTCCCCGTAGACTCGGTGCCATTATCTCTTGATCTCGCTGAGATTAGGCCCCGAAGCCTCCTGACAAGCTATCGGTATTGATAAATCCTTCATTTATGTGTAATACGAACATGATACGTGACGCTGGAGCTTATCAGCCTTGTACATGACTGTATTTAGGTAAATGCTGGATAAAATATTTTGTTTATTAGTAATATTATTCGGTATTTTCGTGCAAAATAATCCGTGACATGAAATAGAAACCTAGACTAGACCGTGTCAAGAAGGGGTATGTGGTTTCGTAGCTAGTTAAAAAGAAAGCCGAGAGATATTGTTTGTCACGACTGTTTGAAAAAGGACACCTTTGAGACCTGATGAAAGTGACTTGAATCCAGCTGTATACTTGTGTGAGGTCATCTGTCCATCTCGTGGCTGGCCTTCCTACGCTGCGCTTGCCGGTGCGTGGTTTCTATTCGAGATTTTTGCAGGGCCACAGGTCATTAGCTCTAAGTGCCCATGTTATGTACCCTGCCCATTACCACTTCAACTTGATAATCCGCTATGTATTATTACTATAAGGAATTGATACAGTCATTGGAGTAATAAATACATACACCAACAAGTAGGTATATAAATTTAAGGAAAAATAAAATACCCGACTACAGAAAAGCTATTACAATTTCGTAACGTTTGATTCGCTGTTGAGTATACATTTTTGTGAGAAAGTATACGTAAAATTGCTGTAAAAGATTATAAATGCGCATTATTTAGAATAATTCTAGTAAAACCTCACTTGTTTATTTTTTTATTACGATAAAGTTCGTTGAAGGTTGCGAAAACGTTTATTTTTATTTTTACGAGAATTGTCTTATTATTATGTCAATAGTTTAAAAATATAATAAAAAAAACGCTTAATCTTATCAAATAATTTTATTGTCATCGGTCGTCGATAAGTCTACAAAGTTTGAATGAAATCTGACCGTTTGAAGTGGGTCGAAATCAAGTCCAAAGGAGACGGTTACAAACAAACAAACATGCATATAGGTGAAGCTAATAAAAGCGTGTTAAAAATATAGCCTATGACACTCACGACGACGAATATAACCACACCTCCCACATCAAAATCGGTTAAACCGTTTAGGCTGTAAGGTCATATAGAAACATACATACATATATACCCACATACATACATACACTCGAAAAACATAACCCTCCTTCTTACGCAGTCGGGTAAAATGAGAATAATGCTTACACAAAACAGATAACACCTGTTTCATTAGTTGATTATGATGAAGATTCATTTAATGAATAGCATAATGCAATTTCCGTTACCAACTCTAGATGAAATTAAAATAATATTCCTTCTCACATTATATTTTGTTCCACGCTATATTTTTGGGATAACTAAAAAGGTATGATACAATATAATTTAAATTCTCATTAATCCCAAAAATAGTCTACAAATTTCTATTTTCTCATAATACACTAAATAAAAATATTTATAACATCTACCCACTACCAATATGTGAGCTATTTATGTCCTAATGACCATTAGTATAAGTAATTATTTATATAGCTAGTTTGTCTTTATTGACGTAGGCGTACGTAGCTTAGGCTGCCTTGGCCTAATGTAAATCAAGTATTAGATGTTCAACGCGCGTAGACGTCTACGAGCAATGTATACTATGTGCTACGAATGATCGACAAATAGTTAACGTTGAATAATACATAAGATTACCTTTAACGCGGATTACTGTAATACATGTATCACTGATTGTATAAGGTAATTGAACGCTCCAGTTTCGTCAAATAGGTAAACGACCCAAATGTTTTCAGCTGTATTTAGTTTCTGTTTATTTGGTGGTTGGTGGTCAATCGTAGATCTATCTTCTATAAAAAAATAAAAAAATAAAAATCTCTCTATAATAGGCAACTACCTCATTAGCTCACGTTATTTGGCTATTTTGGCGCACCGAAGTACAATAAAAGGACTTTTAGGACGTCTTTCAGATCAAATAAAACGATCTGTGACGTGGATAGGGACTAGAATTGTGGAAATAGGTGAAAGCATTTGCTTGGAAAGACTTTGTGATTCTAAATAATAGACAAAAATTCGGCTAAGTATCTAACAAACGAAACATAAATATCGTCCGGTTTGATTTGGCGACTTGAGTAAATATTATTTAGGTATTACATTTTTTAATACCTAATTTTGTAAATGCTATACATCTGGTTCCTAATTAATTTCTGTAATAATGTCTATAGAGATTAGTTATTTTGAAAGAAAATAATATTAGTTCCATTACTCATGCACATACCCAAATTTTGTATTTTTTAATTATTTTATGAAAATTGCATCTCAATTTGGCTCCACTGATTAACCTCCCACTAAAGGACCGGGCTTGACCCAAGATACTACTACTATGAAAATAAAAAGTGATAATATTTAAAATTAAAATGTAATATTTTTTTCTTTGAGCATTTTGAATATGAATTAATTTCTGAAACCATGGCATTTTCTAGATTCGGCAGTAAAAGATAAATTAAACTTACTAAACATTCTGTTTCTAATTTTACCACCCGTAGTTTTCATTCTGCCCATAAACATGGTACTTGCATCTACGCTGAAATATTGAAAACTCTGTAAATTACAATAGTGCCCACACAATAGCTGTAAATAACTAAGAAGCTTCATTGGTCGGTACGTAGAATGCAAAGCCTGAAATAGCAAATTCTCAGCTATTCTCTAGCTAGTTGAGTATAAATTGGCGCAGCGCAGACGACCCAATTACCCATTTTTCCGTGCGCCAACAGTGAAATTAAAACCGTGCGGGAGAGATGAATCGTGTAATTTCAAACACCGCCTTTGTTCCGTGCAGATGTCACTTGCCTACTTATTCGCTGTTCTGATTTCCTCGATGTATTTTGAGCGTTGTATTTATAGCAGGTAGGTATGGAGTATACCTGAGGGGACGGTGAATGCTTTCTGCGGATAATGAAGGGGTTGGGTTCATGTGTGATGAATGGAATGAAAATGTCGAACGTCGGAAGTCAAGAGTCGAAATATAGGGTACTTCGGCGTTTCGCACCGCAAGCGGTGCGAAAGCGTGTGGTTGGTGCTATACGCTTTCGTTGTCGTTTTGTGATAGTAGCACAGACATAATAGATGGATCATGCGATTTCATTTATATAAAAACGTTGCGTGCCATCGTTGCGTACTTTTGGTACCGACTGTGACGTCACATAAACGATTTTGTGATGGAATGTTCCATCCGCGCGAAATCTATTCAACCCAATCCATCCGCGCGCTTGTACGCTAGTAACTAGTTGACAAAATATAGAATCGGAAGTATATATCAACTGAAATTAAATCAATCTTGGTCGTCAACTGCGATTTTTTATCGTACTTGACACGCTCGTTTTGACACGCTAGGTACATACACTTGGGGTACACACACAAGCCTTCGATCCATTTATAATGTGGCCTCAAGGTGGCCTCAATTTGTGTTAGAATTGAGCATTTCAATAAATAATAATATTTATATGTAAATGTCTGAAATATTGTATGTTGAACGTTTTTACAATCACGTAACAAGTATCTATATTAAAAGAAAAATAAAATAGCCGACTACAGAAAAGCGGTTTTTGCAGTCTTATTTACGATTTCGTTACGCTTGATACGCTGTTGAGTGTACGGTTTTTGTGAGAAAGTATGCGTAGAATAGCTGGAAAATATTATAATTGTCCTTTCTTTAGAATAATTCTAGTAAAATCAGTTGTTTATTACGAAAAAGTTCGTTGGAGGTTACGAAAAAATGCATTTTTTGTTTTTGCGCGAGAGATGTGTTTTATTATTATTACAATAAAATAATTATAGCCTAATATGTTACATTATTTTCACGTTCAAAAAATGTCAACACGTGTCGTGATATTTTCTTTTTAATTTCTTGGTTTGCTTTTTTTACTAATTTCCTAATTCAGTATTTCTTGTCCAGGACCCAATGGCGTCGTACGACGTGAATTCACACGATAACGACCCCCAGCCTCGGTATGACATGATCGACTCCAACCGTCACGGCACGAGGTGCGCAGGCGAGGTCGCAGCTACTGCCAACAACTCGCTTTGTGCTGTCGGCGTCGCGTTTGGTGCTAGTGTTGGAGGTAAGATACATCTTACTACAATGGCGTCATATATTTTATCTCGCACTAATTCGACTCGTTGCAACTGGTAGGTACGGCTTAACATATTTTTATTTCAATTCGAATATAGATTCACTTAAGGCGAGCTCTAATCACGATTTCAAATTCGTTTTTCACCCGCTCCTCCCACTGAGGGGTAGCTACCAATCTGAGAGCGCAGCTTACAAGCAGTATATGCAAATAAAAAAGAAACTTCATTTGTTTTATTATTTGGTGTTTGTATACTTGATCAGATCGTTCCTACAAATATTAAGAATTTGATGAATTTTAAAACTTGTAACAATTTAAGCTAACTGGAGAAAATTGACCTGACAGTTGACATAAAACGGAATACCTACATTGAAAGAAGTTTTGTGTAATTTGGATTGGTTTAGAATATCAGTATCAACAAAAAAATTTTTTTTTATAATATCATATATATATTAATTTAAAAAAAAAAACACCCACACATTTCACATTTTAGTTACATTTAGACACCAATCCAATTCTTTTTTCTCGAACTAATAATATCAAGCATTATTCTACAGTTAAATTGATTACTGTGACACTATTCTATTCTCTTAATTTGAAAAAAAAACATAATAAATCTTCTTTTTCCATAAATCTACACTTGTGACGTTTTGCTCGGTTTCTGGTTCAACTACGCATGTTTCATCGTCCGAATTTCTGTAAAAGAAATAATACATTAGTAGAACCTGTAGATTACCATTAGCTACTTTCCATAATCATAATTTAAATATATATTACAAAAATTAGGCTTGCTAGTATGTTCAGAAAAAAAAGGTAAATACTTACTCTGTTTGGATATCATCAATACGGTCGACTTTTTTGCATTTCGCCGATCTAAAAATTATAATGTAACAATAAGCGTTTTGGTATTCACAAAACCTCGTTAAAAGATAGATAGATAGATAGATAGATTCTTTATTTGCATACGACATGAGGAATTTTTATACAATATATGCACAAAAAGATGGAACAAATGTATATGTAGCTTAATCATGTTGTGCCAATTAGGCGTACAAAATGTCAGGGCAAATAGCATTCTGCTCAAGTATTTGATTAAAAATAGCGTTAAATGTTAAACGTTAAAATAAATCAGAAAATACAAAAAGCCGAAAAAAGCAAAAGTGAGCCGTTACAAATAAATAATGTGAACTGTAACGTTCGAAAACGAAACAGTCGCGTTTCAGTATCGCTACTGAAAGTAATTGCCCCATAAAAATATTATATGAGAGGAACGAATATGATGAATAGCCACCGCGATATCACCGCCGCGCTGGGAGAGTTAAAGTTTGTCCTGACTACACTACATCTCATATACGGTATAAGTTAATAATTTCAGTCAACACATTAGCAAATATTGTACCTATCCAAATTATTATACCAACAATCAACAATCTATAGCGGACTAACATTAGATTTTCATCTTGATCATATATAAATAAACAATTTATTTTCCCATTTAGTTAAAAGTACTACAATTCGTCTTAAAAATAATGTGGATACACAAAAATGTATAACTTTTACACCACACAAGTCACACACATATATATTAAATTTGTGTCCATATTTAAGTATATTTTTTGTTTCTTTAAATTTATAGATTATACCATGTAATTTTAATTACATCGAACAAAGTACGAACTTTAAATTTATAACTAAAGATAAATAAAATTAAGCGTCGTTTAATCTGATTTTATTGTAAGTTTATTGATATTACCCTTATCCATACACGTCTAGTAGTAAGCTATTAGATCCTTCTAACATGTGACAAATTCCTATCTGTCACATGAAAAATGAAACAAAACACTTTTAAACTTTAAAAAAAAGCCTTGATCACACGCTTACGAAAATCTATAGGTTAAAAAAAAACTAAAAAAGAAAATCTAAAAATCAAAAAAAAAAACTAAAGGTCAAAACAAAAAAAAAAGGTAAGGTAAGGTTAAATCTATAGGTTATTCAGTCGTTGGCTTACCCAGAATTTAAAGGTATGATAAAGTCGGTTGTTTCAAAACTTAAAGCGGTAAAATAAACAGTATCATCTCTGTGTTGCCAATATTTACAGCAATAAACCCGAATTGGATATAAAACGTGCAAATTACATCGCCAGCCCGCGCGTAAAAGATTAACTTGTCTCAAAAAAGTTTACCGAATTACGCGCAAAACTCATCTCGCCCAAGATACGAGTGTAGTCACTGACCTCCAAGAATTTAATTTTAAGATTGGATAAGTATTTTCCGTGCAAAATACAGTTTATTCACGTGGCAATGGAGTATGTAAAATAATAATTTTTGTATTAGTTAGCTTTTATTTAAGTATGCATTATTTTAAGAAACCATTTCAATGTTTTGTGATTGAAACTGTTTTTGTTCACACTAAATCCTTGCTTAGTTATTTTGTCAATTTAATTTGTAAGATAACAAGGTATAATATGTATACAATATAATGCAGTGTTGTGGTTTATCTACTTTTGCACTAGTATCATATTAAAATATGTCAAAGTATATTTTTCGGGCACCATTAGTTAACACGACTAATAGTCAAAATTATTGGAATGTATTTATTTAAATTTAAATATTCGAATTAACTCATAATATTTAAACATTCTTTAAAATTTCCTAATTTTCCTATAATTTTCACATCGTGACTTTTGCAGTTCTCAATCAAACTGCAAAAGTCGCGATGTGGCATATGTCAAAAATATCGATTCGGGAAATATCGTTTCAGTATTTTTACTTTCATATAATAATCGTCTATCTACAGCGCAGTGCCGAGATAGTAATATGATAGGACAGAAACAAACATAATTTACAGCCACGAACCCGTGAGTAGAGGTTAGCGGTACTGAAACAATAAGGTCATTCACAAGTTTATTGTACGTATGCACGTTTTATGCCTTATCGTAAGTTTTTATTGCTTCATTTTTGTTCAAACGTGCTCCGACTGCTTTTCTTTTATGCAGACAATCTAGAGGAGGAGAAATTAGCTATACTCGTAGCCTGTCTGTTCCCTTCGTTAGGTTTTATTGTGTTTTTATGATTACATTTTACTGATTGGTAGTTACTACAGGGCATAAATAAAAGCGTAGACACGACAAGAAGTAATTTATTGGTGTTTTTTATCACACACGTTTTTAGTATATGTTCGTATAGCAGTTGTCTCGCTCGTGCGCGACAATCCTTTTTTTTTTATTATCGAATGATCTCCTATATTTGCGCGCTGAAGTAAGTAGGTATACATGGAAAGATTTGTTCATGAATTATGTAATGAATTATACTCATTTTAATTTTCATTTAACGGTGTACACTCAAATCAGTTATTTAGTTAATATTGACTTTTGCTATATCTTTAAAGCGATAAGATGCATTATTTTTATTATACGTATTTTAAGTTATGCCTATCATCATAAGTTACTTCGGTTATCAATCTATCAAGAAATAAAATAGGGATTCATGATCTGAAACACCCGGTCTACTAAAATAATATTAAAATAATCTTTATATAAAAAAAAACACCGAATTCAAAATAAATAATTTTATTTAACTTGTCCAGTTATTTCATACTTAAAGAAACTACTGAACAGATTTTAATAAAATTTATATAGAACCTCTGATCCTATATCATCTCTGATAACAACATCTCTGAAATATGACCTGACAAACAAATTATAAAAATCTATTCATAATTTCCTAAGTAATCGCTGAACAAACATACAAAAAAAACATATAGTCGAATTGAGAACCTCCTTCTTTTTGGAATTTCTTTAAAAATACAACTGAATTGGGAAAGTCCTCCTTTTTCAAGACGGTGAAAAATATTGTTTCCAAAATAATGTAACATCACACTTTGACCAGTTTAAAGTACTGACAAGTATAAATTTAGAAAATTCAAAAACTCCCGACAAAGAAAAACGGCTAAACCGATTTAAATGAAATATAGCTAATAGCACTCTCCGAGTTGTTCTTGGCAATGTTTCAGTTCCCGATCCTTCGCTGAAGTACCAAAACACGGCAAATATCCCATAAATAGTAAAATTATTGAAATGAATAACCGTAATAATACAAAAAAAGTGTTAAACTAAAAGTGTGTTAAACTAAAGTAAGTGTTAAACTAAAAGCATGCAGTAGTATGTCTGTCTATTTTCTACAGGATTCATTTCGGGGAATGTGCGCAAGAGCTTCACGACCTAATTCCACCCTCCCCATTTCGCTATAGGACTAGCAGAAAGTCTGCGGTAATTCTGCCCCACCCATTTCGCGTTGAAATGCTATAAATCCATATTCACCGATATCGATCCTAGTTCTTGATGCGTACTGTACAGGAATGGAATTCTTTGCCGCCATCTCTGTTTCCTGAGAACCACAATCTTGGAATTTTCAAGGCTAGAGTGAATAGATATCTTCTAGATCGACGAGCTACATCCTCGGCCACGCCGTCGCTTAACATCAAGCGAGTTGGTGGGCAGTCGTAGATCTATCTTGTATAAAAAACTCATTATTAATAGTCGGGTAAAAATAATATTTTCCAATCTAATTTAGAGGAAGAATTCAAAGCATAACATTTTCCTTTGGCGAGTATCGCATAAAGACGTCCTTTTGACGATGTTACACCGATTTGGCGTGAACAGATGAAACGTTCCGTGCTTTGAAGTATTGCCGTGGAGTAACGGAGCAGCACTCGGTTACAGAGTTATTAGGCGTGCTGTCGAGACGATGTATGATATTATTTTGAGCATACCTTGGAATATTTACTGTGTATTTTTATTAAACTAGCTGTACCCCGCGGTTTCACCCATGTGCTGAGGAAAAATGGTAATAATGATAAAATGTAGCCTATTTCCTACTACAGCTATATTTATTTCAAAGGGGTATAAGGTCTTTGTGGCGCAACTACCTATGAACACAAATTTTGGATTGTTAGCATAGACTTACAATAAACCAGAGGACTTAAGGCATTTTATAAACATTAAACACATAGTAAATCGCATATTAATTATTTAGGATATTTCTCTAATATCAGAATCTTGTAGTCTTGTCATCCTATTTTGAACCGACTTCAAAAAGGAGGCGGTTCCTTTTTTATGATTGTTGCCTTAGAACTTTCGACTGGGTGAACCGATTTTGATGATTATTTTTTATTTGAAAGCTGGTACTTTCCGTGTGGTCCCATAGTGAGTACCACAAAAAAAAATTGCTTAAAAATATCTAAAGAAACATAGAATATTCCTTGACCTAGCGTTGTTTCGTCGAAGATTACTTTACATTATTTGTTATTCTGATGTTCTGTATGGAGTATAGAAGCAAGAAAGTTATTTATAAGTTCTAGTTTCTGGCATGCGGTGTCGTAAGTGTGTAACTTGCTTAATATCAGACTGTGTTGAAGTTTTGGCGCCATACGTCGACGTTTTGGCCTCAATTTGTTGCAGTTCTAAGTGAAGTGTTTATCTATGTTATATTCAGTCCCAAATGTTTTCATTATTCAAGAGAGGATTATTAGAAAAAAATCAGAAATAAAAACAGCGTTGAAAAATAAAACACAAGTACCATTAATTTTAAAATTACAAGCAGGCCGTTTCCAACCGGTCTTTTTGGAAATCCATGGGGGAGGCCTATGTCCAGCAGTGGACTTCTTGTGGCTGAGATGATGATGATGATTCAAGTTATTCACCTGGGCCTAAAAGGTTGATCCTACTACATTCTAGAATAAGCAAGTACGGCCTGATCGGAAATAATTTTGCCGAGTAGAAAAGCAAAAGCAACTTGGTGCCTGCAATATCGGGGATTCTCAAGTTTGTATCTCACACACATTGTACCAACCGTCGTTCCTTGTATAACCATCGAACTGCTTAATTAAGCCGATTCGTGCGCATAATCAGTTGTTGGAAAGAAGATAAAACAATAGTAACCTATATAATATGCTCCGAAATACATTTCTTCGAATCTTACTTGCCCATATCAGTTTCATAGAATTGTCTGATTCCAGATCATGAACTTGACATGAGTTTCTGATTCCATTTGTTTATTAGCTATAGTTTAATTTGCTCGAACATGAAACCAACCTTCTTATTTACAAAGGTTCGATTGTCAGACGAGTTGTCAAAATGAAGTTTCGGTATTTTGATAGTGTCTTTCGAAAAAATGATATTTCGTTTTCGGGGAAATGATTGTCGATATTTTATAATTCGGATCTTTGATAAGTAAAAAAAATACATTGTTTAACATTAAACTGCTTTATTGTGTTTTACTTCACGGAAGAGAACAAAAACAGAGTTCAAAAACAGTAGAGGAATAAAATATAATGAATTCTATTTGCTGGGAAGCCTCCCGGCTGTTTTATCGGCCTACGCTGAATAACTGGTTAAAATGTTATAAAAAAAACTAGCTGCGCCCGCGGTTTCATCCGCGTAGTGATGAAAAACGCTGATGATGATACAAAGTAGCATATGTTCGTCTTCAACTATCCCTGTACCAAATTTCATATCAATCGGTTCAGCGGTTGAACCGTGAAAACTTTGGTAACAAACAAAATCGTAAATTGCAACAATTATAGTATATTTTTACATAGGCGATGGGCTGACCCCCTTCACTGCAAGCTAATTTTATATACATCTTGAGAACCTTTAACCATAACTAACGTCAAACACGGTGTCTATAATTGCCTTAATATCATGGTATTTGATGCTCTGCCTACGGCATAAGGGATACGATTAACTTTATATATAGACTTGTAAACATACGAAAAAAGTTGACTTAATATGCACAAGATAAAGTTAGCCTGTTGTACATCAACCATGCTCCATTTTCCACGTGCCCGTTTAAAATGTTGAGCATTTTTCCCAGATTAGGTTTGTTTTATATCTTCAAATTGCCTGTTTACAAAGAGAAGCCCTTGGGATCAGCTGAATAATAAATTACCAGATGTACAACTTTGCAAGCTTTATCTCCCACTCTCACTTAAGGGCCCGTTCTAAGCAAACTCGCACAATGCAACGTTTTTCTTGAAATTAGAAGACAAAGTAACAAAGACACGTAGATACGTAAGAATATTCGGAATATAAAAATAATGTCTTTTTTCCTAGAACAGAGAACATTTTGAGTAGACATTATTTTACAGAAAATATTTGAATGTTGAAATGCGCGATTTAGGTGATAAAGTCTAGTAAAAATAAATCCGTTTGTATGGAGCTGATCACAGTATTTGCAACTGAGGGGATTCTTTGAAATTATGATAGGAAAATAACTAAAAATTACAGATCAACAATAATCCCCGATTTGTAGACTAGCTGCGTTCCGCGGATTCACTCGCGTAGTTATGAAAAACGGTGATGATTATGACGATGATAAGTATCTTATATCCGTCTCCAGGTCCAAAGCTATCTCTATACTAATTTTTATAACGATCGGTTCACTGCATCGCAGTGCGAGGCGTGAGTGACTTGTAGTTTTTATTTAAATATATATTTTGTACTAAGTACCTACATAAAAATACTATCACAAATCATTTATCACAGACAGTTAAAATGATCAATGAACTGTAACCTGCTTACGTTGCCACATTTTCCGTATAAAATGAGAGAATTAGTTTGTACCCTTAAGTACTATCAGATTTCGATTACTTCTTCTTTCTTTCTTTTAATTTATATCTCTCAATTTCTTAATCTGAAAGTAATAAGAGAATTTGAAAATGATCATAGAAATCTATCAATTCATACTTTATATCTCATAAAAAACATCCTAAAACATCCTGTGTGTTAATTTTTGGCACTAAATATTACATCGGTAATATTTAGTGCCAAAAATTAACACACACATAATATCACGTCTATTTTCCTTTACGGATTGGGCAAAGCTTCAAAGGCCTTGAACCTGTTTGACGCCACGAATGGCGTTAAAAATTAACGATATGGGATTCTCTCCTTTTGTATGAACAAAAATGCTATACTTAAATCATTCTCTTGAGTGGTTACAGTTTTTTTTTTCATAATCCCTTCTATTCCATATAAAGTGAGTATATGGACTCATACCTTTACAGTGGAAACATGCCCTTAACTTGAATCACTAATACAAACACAGTGTTCAAAGAGAGAACGAGTACTTACTTAGCCAAATGAACATATTTTGTAAGGCCTAAAAATGGCGTCTTAGAAGTTTATGAATAAACCGAAATGAAATAATGAAAGGTAAATTAATTCCGAAATTCCAAATCTATTACAATATTTATAATAAGATATTTTTACGTGCAATCTATTATTATTATATCTTTCGAAGCAATGACCTGACGTTTTCCTCGCGTCACTCAAAATAAGTTATCACAATAGTGTTTATAAATTGCTATATTCAAAACTTTCTAAATTCTCAAAAAATTAAATTAGCAGATCCAATTTTTTTTTTAAATGCGAGTTTTGAGATTTTTATCGAACGCCTTTTATATTACATTATATCAATTAAAATTACCTGACCTGCCGTCCTCAGGTATAATTTTGTGAAGCATAACAAAAAAACTTAAAAAAGTAAGGGGGGCAGCTGCTTGGCGACGCCCTTGTGGCAATGACTTCCCATCACGTGGACGTAAAAGTCTAAAACACAATTCACGAATATAGTGTCCTGGGTGTACTGATACTACCAATATATATACCAACAATGACGAGCTTAAAGACTTTGATATAAATACTCTATGTCGCAGCGCTAAAGCCTAATTTCGATTGAGAAGTCTAGATACATCTATTTTGTCGTTTCGAATTATTTAAAAAATCCAAATTATTTTAATCGTGTAAGGAGTAGCTAGTAAGTAGCTGACGCTACATCCTGTTGATACTTTATCAAAGTATTATGGTATAAAACTAAATCAGTAGGAAACAAATCTCTCTCTCTCTCTCTCTCTCTCTCTTTCGATATATTTACAGGCATATTTTTCCCCAGGTGTTCGAATGCTGGATGGTGACGTCACGGACGCGGTAGAAGCCAGGTCTCTCAGCCTAAACCCTCAACACGTGGACATCTACAGCGCCTCCTGGGGCCCTGATGATGACGGGAAGACGGTGGATGGCCCGGGAGAACTGGCCACTAGAGCATTCATTGAAGGTGTTACAAAGGTATATCAAGTTCATCTATCTGTCTATAAATCTAATTTATATCGTCGAATTACAATAAATTCCTACATAATAATTCTGTCTATATATATATATTTGGAAATCCATGGGGGAGGCCTATGTCCAACAGTGGACTTCTTATGGCTGAGATGATGATGATGATATATTTATATTTATTTATACAAAAAAAAAAAAAAAAAACATCGACACGAAGAATGAATAAATTTCTCCATACATAGATAATAATAAAATTGTAACTGGTCTAATTCTGTACATTAAACATTTTTTCAATTTGACAGTGTTTTTTTCTATGTTTGTTCAGCGTTTACTTCGCTAATTATGATGTTTTGTTTTGTTTGGTAGGTCATACTTTAGCGGTATCACTTAAATTTTATCAAAATCAGTTCAGTACTTTGATTTTTATAAAAAAATATGTCATCCAAGTACACGGTTTACGTATTTTGAAGTTGGTTTTTCAGTTTTTTTAACTATAATTATCTTTTGTTTTTCCCGAGTCAGAGGAACATTATATTATTTTATATAAGCAATTATCAATAAAGTGGCAAAGATAAACAGTATTTAACAGAATAATGCCATCTACCGCAAGAAGATATTGAAGTTCAAACGGATTGAACCTAACCATTTTTCTCGCCTGGCTGTCGCCGCAAAGCTTTGAGTGGCCAGACTAAGAACTTACTTGTCGTAATAGTAGTAGAAAATTAAATTTAATATAGTCTTTGTACCGTTGAAGGACTATTTAGGCTTTGAATAAAAGCTTTCGCATTAGACGGCCATCTGGCGTTGGAAGGCTTCTTGAAAGACGTTTTCGTTGCTTTCAGACCTGAAAAGGCATTCATTTTGTTGAAATGTTTTTTCAACGGTTTCTATCTGTAATAAGTATTAAATGTAAGTTTGTATAGGCTGAATGGCCAGTTTCTTTTTCGGTTTTTTGAACACCCAAAATTTAAGGTTTCAATCATTGTAAAAATAAACATAATTTAAAAAATTTAAATCGACTTCACAACAATCCATTTAACTGAAAAGGGAGAAATAACAATTATTACGTAATGCCGAAAAATTAAATAAAAACTGGACGTCTACCTAGTAGGTACGTACACCAACTATTTTTTGAGGTCGGTATATATCTAGGATTTTGTAGGTGGTCATTTAAGGTCTAGACCCGAGGGATAGGGCTTCTTATATATAAACTCCGGGAAGTACGAGGGCCAAAAATAAAGTTCTAAACATTTCTACGTAAATATCTTTACAAAAGTTTTAAAATAAACACTTTTCCTATATCTGGTATGACTCACAAATTATTTTGCGACAAGCAATTTCTAGCTGACTGTACCGCGAACAGTACAATCGCGCTCGAAAGGCCATAATGAACACCACCGCTGCGTTGTTTCATTCTCGACTTTAATTGTCTTCTCGCCTCAAACTCATACTAACACTTATTTTATACGTCATAAGGTTCTTTTTTACTCGTCCTACAAAATAGATTGTGTAGGTAACTTTGTTAAAGAACGCGACACTTGTCTAAAGTAATTTTTGTAATGACCCTATTATTTTCTCCCTATTTCCCGCACTATATGGTCAAGTGCTTGTAAAGCGGAATTTACATAACGCTGTTTTCCTTTTTAACACGCTACGGCCTTTGAGGGCTCTCGTGTGTATAGAACAGACTTTTAACCACTTTTTCGTTTAACTTGCACGTTTGGACTACATATCTTTATTCTTGTAGCACGCAAAGCTTCGTAAACTCTGTCGTGTATTTTAAAAGGGATTTTTTCGTAATGTCAGGCTTAGTTTTTTTTAAATTAAAACTTTCAAATAACGCACATCTTCATATAAATGTGTCTGATTTAGTATCTCATGTAAATAATTAAATATATAAACTGTTCTAACCTAAATAAAGTAATAAAATAAAGTAAAACTAACCAGAATAAATACATTCGTAAACACATATGTTGTGGCCAGATTTTGAATTGGCGCCATTCACGAACTCGCATCGTGGGCAAGTTATTACTTATATCAAGCTTCTTTCAATCTTTTACTTGTCAATGTCAAAAACGCGATTCCCGCCTTTTTCCTGTCTCTCATCCCCGACCTATTGGGTACATCTACGCGAGCATTCGCAAGAAATCAGCACCCGCAAGCGGACATAATCGCGCGCCGAGTAACCGGAGCCCATATTTTTAAAATCAACGCACTCTGATGAAAACACCTACTACGGACACCTCGTTCCACGGCCGTGGAGAAGACTCTGAATAGCAGAGGACCATCACCATCTGCTCCGCAGGCGTTCGCGGACCAGGAAACTCAGGTGTGCCCATTTTCATCCCATTTCCAATACGCTTCCTGTATCTATATCGTGTTTATCTCTCACATGCCGCTTACCCGCAGGTCCTTCGAAGCATTAAGTTTAATTCCCTAGGGTTTATTCGCTTAATCAGCGGAATCCGTAATGCATTTTTTGATATAATAGTGACGGTGGAATAAATATTTAAAAAAACGAAGCTGTCGCTATTCCATATTTTTGGCCCTAATCGAGCCGGATACGAACCCATTCGTTATGAATGACATAATTTCACATATCTAAATATTGAAATATCATAATATAATGCTTAATCGTAATTGCCAATTATCTTCCTAATAATAAATCATACCATGTTCGGAACGTGCGGATAGTGAAGGAGTGGATATAATTACAATAAAATATTTTTGTTCACAAATCCCGATTGACGTCACTTAGTCAATAATTACCGCTATATTTATTATTATTATCACACCTTTGTCACCGGTCGGATTTTATTCTATTCAAAATTATTTCATTTACCTACATATCCCATTTAACAGTTCACGTAATTTTTGCCGAGATCTACCCACTTCACAGAAGTGAATGGAAAAAAAATCGTCAGAACATTCCAATAGATTTTATTGTTTATCTATCGCTACGTATTGTCAGTATAACTTATGTGTTGATATTGTAGGCTTGTAAATAAATCATTTTTATCCGGAGATTTGCGTTAACTGTTCCTAGAATTCTAAATAGAAGTGTTTTGTGAGTGTTATAACATCATCGGAGTGCAGTGGGATCTATTTGTATCTGTTTGTCGTGAATAATTAAGTAAGTATTGTTGGCTTATTATTGTTCACGGCCAGTGGAACGTTTAGGCGTTGTTTGACGCGCTGTTACATCAACGCATTGCCTATACTATCAATTGCACTCTATAGGATTATTTAAACTTAGTATTAATTATCATATGTGATACATATAATTAAATGTGTTTATAGTCGTATCTAAGAAATCAGTGCATTGACAAGTTAACCATTTTTGAGATAAATATATGTGTTATTCCTACGCGATGACTCTTCCCTCGACTTATAAGCTTGTCTTGGAAGTTCTTTCACACTTAAGAATGTTGTTAAAATATAATTTGCGTCGGTCCCTGCACCACTATAGTTTGTTTACATAACGATATACTCCTTTATTTGTTACTTTAATCCGCGGTTGGGTCCACTTAAGGTCCTTTCACATTAGCGCGTAAACTAAATTCACGTGTAGTTGGAAAACATATCTAAGATACTTATATATATATATTTATATATTTCCATTAATTAAATCATACTAGTCTCGCATAAAAATGTCCAAATCGGAAACTAGAATTCAGGCTGGGGATAAACTTTCCCCCGATGACATTAAGCTACAATTAGCCTTGGCTAAGAGAAATAGCCTCTTTTCACGGCTTCAGACCATCTTCGACTACACAAAGGTAATTGAAACGGATGCTCATGCTCTTGAAATATTTTTGTGCTCCTGCGTAAATATTGATAATTTACGAAATGAGTTTAATGAAGCCGCCAGTCGTTTTAGCGAATTACAGCTGGCAGCCAACCCGAATATGGATATAGAAAGTCACATGCTAAGTATGTTTAACTCATTTGAGGAATTGTATTGCCGTATCAAATACACGTACAACAAACTATCGGCTGGGACCAGTACTTCTCACGATAACAACGTTACAAAGGCCAGGCCTCAGTTACCGGCTCTTGAGATTCTTGCTTTCGATGGAGACATTCGTTCGTGGCCTTTGTTTTTTTCGAACTTTAAGACCGTCGTACATGAAAATGGCTCGCTCACGTATTCCGAGAAAATGTACTATCTTCTGGCTAAGCTCTCACCTAGGGCTCAATCCGTTTTCTCGGGCCTCACCCCGAGCGGCGAGAATTATCTTGCTATAATAGATGCCCTCGTGCAACGATATGAAGATAAGCGCGCGCTTATTTCCGCCTATCTGAATAGCATCTTCGACCACAAGTGTTCGAGTGTCGCATCTCTGGCTAGCTTTGAAGCCTTCTTTGATAAGTTCGTTGCATCTGTGAATGCTATAAAGAATCTACGTATAGAAAACATTGCCGATACAATTTTTTTAAATATCGCGCTCAAAAAATTAGACGACGACACAGTGCGCCTTTTCGAAATGACGCACAGGGACACTGAAATACCTACCTTCGATAATTTGGCTTCCTTTATGAAGAGTCAAATGAGAATTCTGCAGAATAGAGACAGCAGTGCTGTTCTCCCTAAAATTTCTCCCCGCACACCCGCTAACAATACTAAGATTTCGAAAGCGCCACAACCTCACGCGTACGTCACGTTTTCTGATACGCACAAATGTCTATGCTCTGATATAATACATAATCACCTATACAAATGTTCCACATTCGCTAATCTAACTCCAATAGAGCGATACAAATGCGTCAAGGACAGAAGCGCCTGCGTTAACTGTTTAAGTGTCAAACACAAAGTCAGTGGCTGCAATTCTAGCTCTGTTTGTAGAGTATGTTCGTCAAGACATCATACTCAGTTACATTTTGAGAAGTCCACAACAAGTAACGAAGCGACCGAGGAGCCTCCTTCAAAATGTTTGGTCACGTGCGACTCAGCATATTGTATAGATACCGCGACACGGGAGGGCCGGGTTGACAATATTCCTCTCATGTTAAACAAAAGCCACGGCCCACCTTCGACGGTTTTACTTGCCACCGCGGTAGTCTTAGCCTTCGACAACAAAGGAAATCCTAAGCCTCTTCGATGTCTACTTGATAGCGCATCAGAATCGAATTTTATAACCGCCGATGGTTGCAGGCTATTAGGCATAAAGCCAGAAGGCGCTACTGCACGTATAGTCAAGGGTATTGGTAAAACTGAGAAACCAATTAGGGGTTCAGTAACCTTCTCGTTTGCATCGAGGCATGACCTTCGCGCGCAATTCAAAATAACCGCTCTAGTATTAGATCATATAACTGGAAGCATACCCAGTTGTCCAGTTAGTCTGTCCACACTACCGCACATAAAGAACCTGCCGCTCGCTGATGATTCCTTCGCGCTTCCGGGACGCATTGATGTGCTCATTGGTGCCTCCCTTTTTCCGCATCTAATTCTCCCGCACGCGGTGCGATATGCTCAGCTACCGTCCGCGATCAACACCGTGTTAGGTTACGTATTCATGGGGTCAGTCCCCACTCCGCATCCAAACCCACGCTTAAGATCTCCACGCGTCAATTGTTGCGTCACACCGAGAAGTGATCTTGATGAACGCAGCGTTGATTGTCTCTTGAGGAAATTTTGGCAGATCAAAGAATCTCCTCTAGTTAACTCGCCTCCTCAATCTATCGAGGATATTCAATGGGAACCGAATATATCCGCCCGGTGGTAACGCTAATCCCTTTACCTACGCAATAATGTACGAACCGCCATCTAACCGTTATTAGCAATACATACTTAGTCTATAATTAGTATGTAAGTCAATAATAACAACAAAACATTTCATGATACAAGTAGATTGTAACTATATCGCACTATTTTCACAATCCGCACTATCCAGACGCTACTGAGCGTTCTTAATCATTTCTAAAGGTTACCCTTTATGGCCGGGGGGATGTTGTGGCCAGATTTTGAATTGGCGCCATTCACGAACTCGCATCGTGGGCAAGTTATTACTTATATCAAGCTTCTTTCAATCTTTTACTTGTCAATGTCAAAAACGCGATTCCCGCCTTTTTCCTGTCTCTCATCCCCGACCTATTGGGTACATCTACGCGAGCATTCGCAAGAAATCAGCACCCGCAAGCGGACATAATCGCGCGCCGAGTAACCGGAGCCCATATTTTTAAAATCAACGCACTCTGATGAAAACACCTACTACGGACACCTCGTTCCACGGCCGTGGAGAAGACTCTGAATAGCAGAGGACCATCACCATCTGCTCCGCAGGCGTTCGCGGACCAGGAAACTCAGGTGTGCCCATTTTCATCCCATTTCCAATACGCTTCCTGTATCTATATCGTGTTTATCTCTCACATGCCGCTTACCCGCAGGTCCTTCGAAGCATTAAGTTTAATTCCCTAGGGTTTATTCGCTTAATCAGCGGAATCCGTAATGCATTTTTTGATATAATAGTGACGGTGGAATAAATATTTAAAAAAACGAAGCTGTCGCTATTCCAACATACAACAGTTGAGGATAAATATTCTGTATCTGCAAACATTGGAAACGATTGTATTTTATACTATGTGTTTATGCTAATAAATTATTACCAAAAAAAATTATACAATTTAAGTTTAATAACCTTAAAGTCAAAGTCTAAGTTATTTACTAATAAATATATATTTACAAGTGAAAAATAAACTTTATACTATATGCTCGGGCTTCCAATCATAGATTTTGAGTCGATGAAATTATTTTTAGTAAAATGAAGCGAACCTCGTATTTTTCTAATAATAATATTCTAATGGGGGTGATGTTGCCAAATACAAAAATAAGTCTCTATTAATTAAGTCTAAGTCTAAGTCTGTCTTTATTAATTAGTTTAATTTTAATTTTAATTTTATGTATTTTACAACTAATGAGCGAAAGTACATAGTTCAGGTAGTACACAATATTTTATCTGAAATAGTTTATGTTATTAGTTTTTGAGTTTTACGAGTTATTACTCTTTTTATCATGAACATATTTACTATCTACAGAATAATCGTAGAATTCGCAACAACACAACATGTCGATAGTTCTTGCAGATCTGTGCCGAAGTTTTTTATGGCGAGGTTCCATGCTATATTTGACATTATTTATTCTAATCAGACTATTTCAAGGTAAAAATTAATGTAAACAGGGCTTATATATATAAAAATAGTGTTTTAGAACTCTCAAAGATAGTTTATAGCGAAACAGCTCTTGTTTTTTAATCGTATCTTGTAACTCTTATTCTAAGCATTAAATATTAAAACAGAAAAAGCTACGAGTGCTACGGGAGCTACGCGTCTACGCACCACGTATACACGTGGTACGTAGACGCGTAGCTCCCGTTACGCGAATTATGCTACGCATACTAATTCATCAACACTAATAAGATATGAATCAAGAACTTACAATATTTTTTTCACGAGGTAGAGAGAGAGAGAGTGAGAGAGAGATTGATCGTTTAAATGATTTTAATTTGTATCCAGTATTAACCAGTAAGTGTTTGCAATACACTCTTACCCATAACTAATTACTTAGTAACCCAATGCCGCCACTCCCGAATATAACCGGCAATAATGTCCGTGATCGAGCACACGTGCTTTGACTATCTAATCTGTTGATGAAATTGGACAATTACCCACTAGTGTTTGGTATCGGTTTTCGCTAGATGAAATTTTATTTTATACTAGTTATGTTCTGCGGTGTTACTTACAGTTTTAAATTTTTCCTTATTTAAGTTATTTCGAATAATAATGTTATTTATTATTAAATACTAATTGAAACAGGCAAAATGTATGGGTGGTCTTAAAAGACTACCACTGTCTGATGTATTTTTTCTTTGAAATCAATTAATTAGTGGTAAATATATCTTGTACTTACATCCTCAGAAAAAGTACAAGTCTAAGAAGAAGCTTTTTTATATGTATATTTCAATATTTTTGAGTAAATTTTTACTTTTTAACACGCTTTTATTAGGTCGACCTGTATGTAATGAAATCTAAGGTAACTAATTTAACCATCTTCCAAGGATCTTAACGTCATGAAAATTGGCATCTGTATGTAGTTTTGATGACAATACAATAATATGGTACTGTCGAACTGATCTGATGATGGAGCCGGAAGATATGAACTAGAACTTCATGATGGAAAATCGTATCATAGCTATGTTCGGATTTGTTAGAAAAGTCTTGTAATGAACTTTGACCACAATTAGGTTTATGACAAGACAATAATTTGGAGCGTGCATTTTGTTTAGTTTTTTAAACTGTAATTTATTATCAATATACGTTTCAAGTTTTACTATATTAAAATTATAATCTGGTTTATATTTATCGTACCTACTCTAAAAAACAGTAAATGTTTACAATTGTGGCAAGGCGAGTAATATTTTTTCATAGTAATATTGGGCATATACATGTATATTTATTTATATACATATTATATGTATATAAACACCTCATCTCATTTCTTTTACGGCTTGTCCGATTTTGATATATACACAATATTTTACAAAAAGTTTAACACATTTAAATATTATTATAAATATGCACATACCAATATATAATCCTCCTTCTTCGCTGGTTAAACTAAACACTTTTCTTCTATCTAAACGTTTACAATAGAGAAATCCAATAACAACGATAAACCAACCTAATTCGTGATTACCAGTATAAACGGAACTATAACGTATTGCCGTCGTGCCAACGACTTCGACTGCTGCTCGCCGATCGACTCTACTAATTAATTACCCAGCAGTGGGACCGCCTTTTACGTACCTAGCTATAATAATAAACGCTGTAACGTTGTAAGATATGGCTTACTATGAATTACTACTATTAATGTGTTTATAGACATATTTGAACATGAATAAATAAATTGTTACACTTTTTGAGTTTTGTGTGTAGTACTAAGAGGTAACGTTATAAAATCATAATGCATGTTTGTCTGTCTGTTCTTAAATTGACGTTGTGTACTTTTCGCTGTTTAATAACAAAAAATATTGTAGTTTAAAAAACCAACTTCAAAGTACTCAATGTAATTTACTTGGATGCCATACTCGCAGTTTCTTCAGTTTGTCTAAAAAAACAAACTGCTTGATGAATTTTGATGAAATTTACAAGAGACTAATCTGAAAATATATCTTTTCAAATGGAAAAAAATAATGAAATCAGTTTATAAATGACGGAGTTATGAGGTAAGAAAATTAAATTAATTATAACCGAAATGATAATTTTCTCCTTTTTTAAAGTCAGTAATAAATTGCCATAAATGGATAAATTACAAAACTAATTTATATACATTCTCACAATTTTACATACATATGTACATAAACTCATTTAATTTTTTCAGTGGGTCAACTACTCGCTTACAAAATCGCTTAATTTTCCAAAATGTATAAACAATAAGTTTGAGTCGCAAAAATACTAATCAATATGATGCTACAGAAAAAAAAAACAGTTTATGATCTTTCAAATATTAATCTAAATTACGAGCGAAAACTCGTGAAACTTCTGAAAACTTTTACCTAGTCTTACGATGATCAGGAACCTCGGTGACTCCTCCGAAGTTAACATCGATATGCCATCCAATCAACTCTCTAATAATTACTTAGCATTGCCTGTTGACCCCAGCGAAGCTCGGGGGCCGAATCATAACACCTCCCCCCCCCCCCCCCCATCTCTCCTTACCGTAATTAGATGATTTCTGACCCAATAAGTAATTGGTGTCAATAGCCGCCCGCCAAATTGGATGCCGAGTATATTGGATCGCCGAATAATATCTGTCGTTTCTCAATTATGTGTTGATTTTTGCAA
Source organism: Lycia hirtaria (assembly GCA_947563715.1). Classification (NCBI taxonomy): domain Eukaryota; kingdom Metazoa; phylum Arthropoda; class Insecta; order Lepidoptera; family Geometridae; genus Lycia; species Lycia hirtaria. Next base: position 38,354,940 of record OX387377.1, on the reverse strand, counting down.
TTAGTTTATTAATGACAGTGCACTGGTTACAGTGTCTTTAATAGGAATTTTAACCGTTAATATTTACTTAAAAACTTAAAAAAACTCCTTCGTCGCTCTATTTTTTTATTATCTTAGATTGTTTTAAGGTATAAAGCCCAACACAGACGTAGCTTTAATATGTAACTTAGTTAAATAAATAAATATTAGAGGACATTTCACACAACGCCATCTAGCCCAAACTAAGCAAAGCTACTATGCTACTAAGCTACTATGGAAACTAGGTAGTTGATAGAATACATATATACTTTTTTTTTTTTTCGTAAGTTACAAAAGAAGGTAGGATCTAATCCGAACCAACCCTCTGGAGACAAAGCTAAATAAAATTGTGTGCTTTTTAGGGTTCCATAATAAAAAAGAAACCCTTATAGTTTCGCCATGTCCGTCTGTTTGTCTGTCCGTCTGCGGTTTTGCTCAAAAACTATAAGTACTAGGAAGCTGTAATTTGGTACAGATATGCATATAAATAATGCCGAGGAAGTCGCAAAATAAAATTTTGAAAAGATTTTTTTAGAATATCTCCCCTACACGTAAAGTGTAGAAAAAAAAAGTGTAAAAGTAGAAAACTATTACAAAACAAGTTGACGCCTCGGTGGTGGATTTGATTCTACTGTTAACTTTTTAATTTACATTAACAAATTTTGATATGGTAATTGAATATGATCTACTCATTTAGTAAATTAACTGTTAAATATATAATTTAATCGCGTAGAAAAACAAGACTGCTAAATATTTAAGTAACAGAATACTCCACTTCCGACAAATTAAGAACAAGTAATGACGAATTTAGAATGTAAGATTAAAAAATCATGACAGTAGGTAGGTAAGTTATTCTAGAAAAAATCATGAAAATTGGAAAAAATACACGAGAAATTTTACAATAATTTTGCTCGTTCATTTAGGTTGTTTCTTTATTTAGCATTTAGGTTAATTAGATCAACTTAACTGCCAGCACAACTTTAGTAAATTAAGATTCTTGAGTAGCTTCCGGCACTTCTATGAAAGAAAATATATGGGTAATAAATCTATACCTACTCTATTAGAGTGTTATCAGTTATCCCGAGATTGTACCAGATTAGATCTCACTTGGCTCCAATATATTGGCTCTGTTACTAATGGTAGCAATCTACCGGAAGGGAGGTGACAAATTGATTAGCATAATTAACCGGTGAATATAACACCTCTACGTATATTTACAAAAAAAAAATATATGTGTATTCTATCAGCCATCTAGTTCCTTAATACAAGCTTTGCTTAGTTTGGGCTAGATGGTGTTGTGTGAAATGTCCACAAATATTTATTATTATTTATTATAAAAATTCAAATGGATACACGGGTCTAGTTATTTATTATTATTATTATGTTCAGGTATTATTTATATATTTCGCATTTATTGTTATTGTTAAATATTTTTGACCTAATTTAACTCATTATTATATAATTTTTGTGTCTGTCTGTAACGTCATTGCTCTCAAAGGGATGGACCGATTTTAATATTTTGTAATCGACTTCCAAAAAGAAGGAGGTTCTCAATTCGACAATTTTTTTTTTGTATGTTTCTTCAGCAAGTTGTGTTTTAGTGTGCCATAATTATGCTTTACAAAAGGGCCCAATGGTTCGAAGTGCCTCAGAAGATCGGAACCCTATTAAAATGAGATGCATTGTTTTTGATGATTATTTTTTTGTTTGGTAGGTAATAAACGGATTCTGATAAAATTTATATAGGCCCACCCATATAAATTTTATCAGAATCGGTTTAGTACTTTGGTTTTTATAACAAAATAACTGAAAAAGTGATATCCAAGTAAACGAATTGCGTATTTTGAAGTCAGTTTTTCCAGTTTTTTAAACTATATTTTTTTTTGTTGGAAAGGAGATTTGATAGAAAGTCTTCTTAACTATCTTTTACTTTTAATTTTACTTTTACTTTTTTTAGTTTTAATTTTGACTGCCCTTGTGGCTCAATTGGTAGTATGTCCGCCTGCTCTGCCGTAGGTCGTGGGTTCGATCTCCACCTAGGGCAAACATTTGTGTGATGAGCATGGATGTTTGTTATGTGTCTGGGTGTTTCTATGTATGATATGTATATATTTACAAAAAAAAGTATACATGTATTCTGTCAGCCATCAAGTTCCATAGTACAAGCTTTGCTTAGTTTGGTCTAGATGGTGTTGTGTGAAATGTCCACAAATATTTATTTATTTTATTTATTTATCTTTAATTAGAATCGATTCAGCATTTTTCTATTAGTAAATAATATATCTCATCATCCCTGGCCTATTGAAGATGGCAATATTCTGTCAAACTTAGATTATACCATTGCATGAAATAACAAATAACATGTCGTAGGACGTCGCATTCTGTGCAAGCAATGGCTATTAAAAGGATAGGAATAATCGGGGCTAGACAGATATTGTCTAAGGTCATGAATAAAAAACAATTCAATATTTACATGTATTTTTTTCTCTAGGGTCGTAACGGCAAAGGATCCATTTTCGTGTGGGCTTCCGGCAACGGCGGCCGAGAGCAGGACAACTGCAACTGTGACGGATATACCAACTCCATATGGACGCTATCGATATCATCAGCCACGGAGCGGGGGGAAGTCCCGTGGTACTCGGAGATGTGCAGTTCAACCCTAGCCGCCACTTACAGCAGTGGAGCTATTAATGAAAAACAGGTAAGTTACTTTTTTATACATACATACAATCACGCAAATTTTCCCTTATGGGATAGAGGAGAGCATCAAAGGTCATCATTAGGCCATTTGAAACCACATTTGACCATGGTTTGAAGGTTAGATGGAAGGAAAAGGATATTAGAGGGTTAGAGGGGATTATAGGGTAAGATATAATATTTGCTTGCAGTGATAGTTATTTTATTTTATTCAACATGAAAGTTATTTTTATTATATTTTATTTAAGTTTGCCTTATGATTTATTATTTTCCCATAAATGCTTAATCTACAGTATACTTCTCTAGGGATGCGTACCTCGCTAACTTTAGTGGCGCTTAAAGGTACTAAATATACAAGTATAAGTTTAGAAACCTCAAAATCGTCTTCGAAGATTAGAAAATAAGCAGGTGTGTATACGATAATCGTCAACATTTGACACTTTTGCAAAGAAAAACGTATAGATGGAATTCTGCAATTCTATAATCTGACTCACTTCACTCAGGAATACAATAAAAATATTTACCTTTTTAGAGATTATTCGAAAAGTAATAAAGCAAAGTTTATAAAACAATTATGGAACCAACTAGGGAGCTTTCTCTATATACCAATTCAAGAAACACAAAAATTGGTCCAGGAATGACAGAGTAATTCGTGTACATACATTTAAAAAAATATACGCTACGAATTGATAAACTCCTCCTTTTTTGAAGTCAGTTAAACACTAGATCAAAATCGGTCCATCCGTTTGAGAGCTACGATGGCACAGATAGATACACATTTAAAGAGATGCACAGATATACACATATATCAAATTTATAACACTTTTTGGATCGGGGCTTAAAAATAGGTATAGAATGCTAAAGGTTGCTACGTACATTACATTAGCATATTTATGTGTTATACCTATAACAACATACAAGTTGAAAACTATAAAATACACCTAAATGACTTTCTTCTCTAGCAAAATGTAAATGCAAAGTGGATGCAATTTCGCGGCTTCCCCAACTTTTCTTATTATCCTTGGTTCTTGCAATATAAGCGCTTCCGTGGAATTTTGCGGTTAACTTAGCCGTTATAAAACTAAACAACTTATATGATGCCACATATAGTGATATTAAAACTTTCGTATTTATAACTTAGGTTTCATTTTACGTGGTTGCGTTAAGGGGTGAGACTAGAATTTACGACTTTAAAGGCCTATAGCTATACAGAGAATCTATTTAATCGAAAACTGTTTTTAACCCTAAATATCATTCGATAAAATTTTTTTTATCCACTCGGTCAACTGCCACGCACAACTTCCAGTCAACTGCGTCATACAAAAAAAAAACGGCGCGAAACAGTTGTTGATTTTTTGTCTGCTCGCGTCTGAGCAAAGGCAAAATATATATATATTTAAATACGACTCGAGATAAAACCTATCACCACTTATTGTTAGGTTTTATATCGAGTCGTTGTTTTTTTATTATTTATAAACTGTATCATAAATAAATCACCACTTATGTTTTACGAATATTTATGATACATTTTATAAATAAACAATTCAAGTGGTATGACGTGTGTTATATTTGACTTCTCGCCTGATCTGTAAACAAACCTCTTCAAACTTCAACATTGGAGTTTTTTATTTTTTATACTAGATAGATCTACGATTGAACACCAACTCGTCTGATGTTAAGCGACGGTGTGGCCGAGGATGGAGCTAATATAGTGGAAATATGGCGCTGAGGAACCTGCTGTTCTTAATTCATTATTTTTTTCGGCTAGCAACACAATCGAGACATCAGTTCCGATTTTCGCCACGATAGTTTTCATTCCATCAGACTTTATCAGTAATCCAGTAATGTTCTTATACGTCTCACGTTTACCTGCTAAAAACATGAGACCCCCGTATATAAACAACTACATTTGAATGTAAATTATGTAGGTCCCTTTTGTGGGTGACTTCAAAAGAGTAGTAGTTCCATCAGAGTTGTGAGTACCTACTCGCTATTACAAAGACGCCGAGAACAAGAAAATAACAGATAACAAAATACCAATACAATTTTAATTTTACCCGACTGCATAAGAAGGAGGGTTATGCTTTTCGAGTGTATGTATGTTTGTATGTATGTGGTATCAAAGGTATCAAATGTAACGAAATCGTAAGTTAAACTGCAAAAACTGTTTTTCTGCAGTCGGGTATTTTGTTTTTCTTTTAATGTACATACTTGTGCAGTTTAAAATTATATACATTATAATTATATTTATTCTTGTGCCTGTTTTGCTGGAAAATCTCGTAATATGAAAACCTTTCAAGCTTCAAGTTATAGTAAGGTGGCGTTGCTGTCTCGTACGCACGCGACACCTTTTTTAACCCCCGTTAGAGGGGTAAGTTGTTATAAGTTTGACGTGTGTGTCTGTATATCTGTGTGTCTGTCTGTGGCATCGTAGCTCTCAAACGAATGGACCGATTCTCTTTAAAATCTAGTTATTTTATTTGAAAGAGGCGAGAGCGTCCTTAGCTATTTTTCATCAAATTCGGTTCAGCTTATTACTACTTACTTATACTTATTCTTAAATAAAAATTGATAATTGTCCATATTTTATTTTCCTGAAAACACTATAACAATGTATTATTAGCAGCGTTATAACCTTTACACTTCTACTCTGGAGCTTAGGTACTTAGCTCTTGCAGTTTCCACCACCCAGCCGGCCAGTTAAGGCAAGCTGGGGGTCAGGGGTCTCATTAATCCCCAGGAAAACATCGGGGTATGCGGTAATGTCACTCACCGACGGCTCACCACAAAGCCTTATCTATACATTTTTTTATTATTATTCATAGTTTATGATAAAAGTTCCATTCCCTGTTTGACAAAGATAAATGAAAATTAAATAAAAATAGAATATATTCAATTTATCTATTCTATCTGTTACTTAGAAAACCTCTAGCTTGATTTATTTAAACTCTGTATATTTTTAGTCTGTCGTGAAATAGGAGCACTCAATCAAAGTTGCTTAAACTTTAGGGTCAAACGAACGCGATAGGATCGGGATGCTGACCAAATATGTGAAATACCAATATGTCGGTTGATACTTGTAGGTACAAATCAAACCTAACTGACCTAAAATTATGTATACTTAGAATGACATTAAACTTATATCATTAAAGGAGGTTGAGTATGCTAGTTTTTTTTTTATATGCGTAGTTTTTTTAGTAAAAAGATGCTGCAAAAAAGCAGACGGCTCGCCTGTTGGTAAGCGATGTCGCCTATGGACAACTGCAACATCAATGACATTACTGTTGCTTTGCTAGCCTGGAAAGGTGCTAAAGGTGAAAGGTGAAAGTTATTCGTAGTTTTTAAATATCACATTTTGAAATTAATAAATATATATATATAATTATATACGCGTAACTCCAATGACAGTTACAAACAGAGGGATTGCAGAGGAAGACGAATGGCGCACTAACATTAAAGTTTAAAAATAGGGCTGGACAAAGAAAAAAAATCATGTGTCATGGTCTAACAACGCGTAGATGAATATTTTTAACGACTATTGACATTGACATTCTTGGTAATATTCAAAATGCAACTAAGTGTTAGTGTGTCCTGCTGTGTCTCTCAGCTGTGTCTCAGCGGACTCAGTATGTAATGTAAAACCATGAAACAGCATCACTCGCCTACCTCTACTAGAAACTGTTATTGGGTGACTCCGTCTGTCTGGTTTTCTTATTTAATTAAGAATTATTATACAAATATTACAAAATTTCTAGCCAAACCGCCAGATTCCTCTAAGCATAACCTAAAACTTTCGCGCAAAAAGCTCTACATTCACGCTTGCGATAAGCCCACCCGTTAAGCTCTTTTAAGTAGGTGGTTTGGGTGTGTTGATTACGTTTTAGTTACTCGCAGTATGTCGGAGATTATATCCAAATAGAAAATGGTATAAACGACTTATTCTTACAATGATTTAACTTATGTCCAAACATTGCTCAGTAAGAATACAAAAGAAGTGAGAACTCAAATGAGCATACTTTTTATACATGTCAGGTCTGCGATTGACCACCTATTCACAGGATGCTAAGCAACAATATGGTCTACGATGGAGCATGCTTACTATGTATATAGTTATGTAGTAGACTTAAAGTAATGTATGACTATGGGCGTTACCGAAAAACGTTACTTAACTTTAAGCAATGCTTAATATATTTTGTCAACTTCTTGCCGACACTTAATAACACTTGCGGAAAGAAGACAGAGAATTTAAGAGGATGGTTAAAGTTAAGTAACGTTTAAGTAAGTATTAAGTAACGCTTAACGTTCGATAAGGCAGCATAAATATAGTATATTTTTTTTTATATTCGCTATAAAATAATGATGCGTGTGATGTTTTTATTGATCCAATAGTAATAAAAGTAAGAGATAATGATTAACATTTTGTATTATTACGATTTTCTCTACGAAACGAAGAAAAATCTTTTCTGTGATCGATTTTTTAAATTTTGAGTATGTCTCAAAATTTAAAAATCGATCTCGCTCTTGAATCCGTTCACTCTAACGGATTTTAGACACTGACCGTTTTAATAAGCTTTAATAGTGTGTTTATTGTTTGTTTAAGGTGGTAACGACAGACTTACACCATTCTTGCACAACCGGACACACGGGGACATCTGCGTCGGCGCCGCTGGCGGCTGGTATCTGTGCTCTGGCGCTGCAAGCTAACAGAGACCTCACCTGGAGAGATTTACAACATATAGGTAAATCTATCTCTATATTTTAATTCTTTTCGAAAATTATTAAAACTTTACTAAAGGCACAGAAGTCAAAGGGTGCAAGTATTGAAATCAAGTTTAAATATAAAATACGTAAGAAAAGGTAAGTAAATTGGTATCAAAAATGTTAAAATAAATGTAATATTATATCAAAAACCTTTGACCTGTGTATCTGTATATTTGCGTACCTCTGTGTCATTGGTATCGTAGCTCTCAAACGGATGGACCGATTTTGATCCAGTGTTTTTTGTTTGAAGCGAAAAATTTTATTTCATTTGCCCACACTCACGAACTTGATCGAACACCTATTGAATAAAACACCACCATTTTTATCGCATTTTATACAAATATAACACAAGCTTAGGAAAATAAAACAGAAAACAATTAAAAAAAATAACATATGGGTGATTATTTATTTAAAAAATTATTTAAATTCGTTCAGCCGTTTTAGTGGAAAGGAGTAACAAATACACACACATGAACAATTTCATATTCGTAATTCATTGTTTTTTTTTTTTTTGTAAAAAAATTACTAAATACATCAAACATTTTCATGGTTTAGTTTTTTATTATCATACCTATTTAAAATATATTTAAACATGTATTTGTAATTTAAATTGAAAACTTTGATTAAAGATACAAATACTGGATACAAAATCGATAAAATCAGTACAGATAGTAAGTTTTGTGTATCTGTTCGAAACTGATTGTCATACAAAACGATTTATTGCAAAGCGGATTTTCAAATTTTTAACGAAATCGCTCAATAGTAAAGCGAAGCTTTATTTAAGCCGGACATAAATCTACATTTGACTGGAATGCTGATAATTCATTGCAGACATAAATCTCTTTGTTGCTTTGTTACATCAAAATAATTTGAGAAGCAAAATTATGTCCACTGTGAAAAACTGACGACGTTTCGTTAGAACTGTGTCGCAGAATTCGTTTGTAACAAAAAAGTTATTTAATTGTGTCTTGACCAAAAAAATTAAGGAAATGACTTCTGGAGTAAACTCAGATAAGGCAGAATTAAAATACGACCCAAACACAAGCGCCCTTGGCGGTCGTCTAGTTTGCCTATTTAAACAATCTGGTCCTGATTATCATAAAAATAAATAATTTCTTATTTTTAACCGGCCAAAACGGAGGAGGTTCTCGATTTGACTGGTTTTTTGTATGTGATGTTCAGAGATTACCCAATTATGGATAGATTTTGATGATTCTTATACTTCAGAAGTGGTCCCATGTAAATTTTATCAAAATCGGTTCGGTACTTTGGCTTTTATAACAAGCTAACTTAAATATCATTTAAGCAAACGAATTGCGTATTTTGAAGTTGTTTTATTTTTCTGTTTTTGATGGACTTCCAAAAGGAGGAAAAGGAGGAAGTACTCAATCTGACTGTATTTTTTTAAACTATAATTGTTATATTCTATACACAGTTGTCAGAACCGCGCGTCCCGAACGGCTCAGCATCGGTGGCGAATGGCGGATCAACGGTGTCGGCAGGAATGTGTCACACTCGTTTGGCTACGGACTGCTGGATGCTGCGGGCATGGTGCGGCTCGCGAAGACCTGGAGGACGGTGCCGCCGCAGAGGCGGTGCGAGTTGGCTGCGCCAAGACCACAGAGAGCGGTCCCGCCCAGGTCTACAGTCACTTTACAGGTGGGTATTGTTGTTAGCTTGTAGTGACCCACTGGTGGACAAAGGCCCTGACTTTTACATTGTTGATGGTTTTATGCTTTGGTGTGTTAATTTTTAACAAAGATGTCAAATTCAATACGCCATCTCTAACGCAGCCTGTCGAGTGGCCATGCTGAGTTGGGACGTCCTTTGCTAATGATATTGGCCCAGAGGCTTACCAGCATGCGACCGACATGGCCGATCCTATTTCAACTTAGCAACTTTAACCTACATTTAGATATATCTATAACCTTCGTTCTGAATTGCAGTTCCTTATTACTTATACGGTCAATTAACCTAGCGCCGAGATACTGCGTTTCATAGATCTCTGACAAACATTGAGCTAGGTCAGGAATTTTAATTAAATAAATCTTATTAAATCTGGGTCTTGTTAAATAAATTAAAACGTTTAGAATTCTTCTTGAACTTTTATAAACCATTGATCTACCTTCAAATATTTTACGAGGCCTTGAAATAGATTTCTCAAAGATTTCAATTTCGTATCGCTTTGTGTTCAATGAAAATTAAATTTTACACATCAAATGTAACTGTGTAGAATGTAGGATTACGATTGATTTCAAAATTCTATCAAATCCAGTTTCCTTCTACTTAATAGTTATTGCTTGTATCGTTTTTGATGCGATCTATTAATATCATGGGAAGCAATAAGTGATAAATAGGAATTAACTAGATTTGGCAGTGTATTGGCGCCCGCCATTTGGAAAAAGAATAGTTTTTTTAACCGACTTCAAAAAAGAAGGTTCTCCATTTGGTTGTATTTTTTTAATATTTCATCATCATGAGATGATGATCTCGGCCACAAAATGTCCACTGCCGGACATAGCCAATCCAATTGGATTTCCACCTTCATCCTCCACTTAAAAACTTTTAGACCCCACCGGCCATCAGTTCTTTATTTGTTACCTCATTTATAAATCGATTAAAATAAAATATTTGAAGTTTATACTTTCAGATTGATCGAAAAAATACGTCGTCCAAGTAAACGAAATTGTGTATTTTGAAGTCGGATCTTTATTTATTTTAACTATATTTTTTTTACATTGTTTCTTCTATTGACATTTTCTTGTATTGACAGTGGATTCAGGTTGATTCAAAAGGGATACCATGTACCATGGGATTGGAGTACCATGAGAGAGGACTATGTTCAGCAAGAGGACGTCATGTAGCTAAAAAGATGATAAAGTTTTTTTCTTAGTAATACTTCGTCATAACTGATTAGTGGCAATTCTCTCTGTACATTATGTGCGAATCTGCGGTCTATTTAATTCAATAGACCAAAGGTTCAATAGATCAACGGTTCTACGAAAAGCGGTCAGCTGAAAAATGCGTGGGTCTAACCTTGCGCCTGGTTTTAATACTGAACGATAACCTACAGACATGTGTGGGATGTTATTCCAGTTACTAAACGGCAACTTTAATTACTTATTTTTAAAGTAAACTTATCGTATCCCTTAGGATACGATAAGTTTAACACTGTAGGTTTTATTTTATTTTTAGCTCCACAGACACCAGGGTCCGTGACCTTTGTAATTTTTTTTTTTGCAAAATATTGCTAAATACATGCATTGTTACGAGAAACACTGTAGGTTTGAAATTAATCATTTTTCGCTGTTCGCTTTATACTAAATTTAGTTTAGTTTTAGTATTTATATGTCTGTAGAAGACAAATATATACTAAAATTAAACTAAATTTAGCGCATAACTTTATTATGCTTCAATTTAGAACATTTTAGCACATTTTAGCAAAGTTGGTAGTGTGTCGGATTTTTATTTGATACCATCTCAGATAGTGCATCAGATCTGCACGGTCTTATAAAGAACGTGATTTACTACGTGCTATGTAAGTAGAGGATCGCAATTATATAGAATTAAAAACTCGTATCAAATAAAACATTTGGTATTATACAGTTCAACGAAACGTTTGCGGGCAAGTTAGATTCATATATAAACGTATTTCTCGGATCTTAGATAGGTGAAGCATGGTCGTACGTGACTCAATTTTACTTTAAACAAATTGAGAGCTTACGATAATATTTCCTTTTCATTACAGCTCGACGTAGGCGCATGTCCCGGAGTCAACTATTTAGAACATGTTCAAGCAAGAGTATCACTCTCCGCGGCGAGAAGAGGAGACCTGCGAATCGCACTTACTTCCCCCGCCGGTACAAGGGTCACGCTACTTGCTCCCAGGTAAATACATATATTATGTACCCTTGTATATGCGTTACTTTTTGAGCTCTCGTAGATTAACACAAGTTGCTGCTTATGTATATTTTAGGAGAAAGAGGGACGCGGAAGGCGACACTGAGGGCCACCACCCGTTGACCCCACACCGCTTCCGCGCGCCTCTGCCAGCATTCTGTGTTAAGGGCTGTCGCAATTAACTCTTTTGTCTCGCTCGCGCATATAATTTAAAAGTACAACCTGTGAGATCTAAGATTTACTGCCGACAGTGTCTGAAAACCCCTCTACACAACAAAAAGGGGTAAAACATTCCCATTTCTGATACACGGAGACATATCTTTGTGGAATTGGCAATTGGAAGATCTCCACTGAATGTTTATTTTGTTAAAAAGTATAATAAGTAGTGTTAATAAGTAAATATTACAAAATGACAAAATATTACACCTTCTTCGAATATTCAGCTACTTATACCTACCTACCACATAAAATTTGCCCAGTTGTTTAGTCGTGAAAAGGCAATAAACAAATTGAAAGACACTATAGCTTTTATGGTCGAGTTATATTAGAAATGGTAATTCGATAAAGATACCCAGGTTATATATATCTGAAAAGGCCTCCTTAGGAAGTACTTTTCAATTTTAATTAGCAAGTAAAATTCATCAAGCCTGGTAGATAAAATACAGCAGAGATTTATTACAAAAGGGGTAAAATTTAAAATGCTAATTCAAAAGAATTACGCCATAGGCGGGGTGGAGTATTACATACAGCGAAGGCATATCTCGAGCGGAATAGTTTCGTACATTGTTAATATTCGTTCGTTGTATTTACATTTTGTGACCGAGTGCGGGAAACTTGGGGGAATTTCCCTGTGTTAATAAAATGTACGGAGATAATTTATTTAAGTTACTAAGAGAATGAGAATGTATGATGTATACGTACGTAAACCGTAGGTTATGCTATACTAACTATATTATTGGCTGTTTTTGAGTTATTTTGTTGCGTTGTACGTTTGTACGTTGAAACAAACAAAGCAATGAAATCGCAGGCTTTCTGCTATTTCAGCTACGTATTTACTCATCTCTCATTTTTTTTTGTTTAATTTTCAAAAAATATATTAAATTGGACGTCTATGTCTTATACTCTTACTATACTCATTAACTGTTCGATAATTTTATCGAAGAACACCGAAGTTTTAAATACATTATGTGTAGGGATTACATGGTATGAATTTTGAGAAATAGAAATACTTACAACATAGAACACTTACCCTGTACTGGTACTTATATAAAGTCGATATATTTTTATGTCATTCTGTCTGTTTGTTACCTTTTCACTACTTAACAGATGAATGGATTGTCATGACTTTTGTCACAAAAATAAAAGACATACCGGAGAAGGTCAAAAGATATCCGATGAGATCTCAGATCATCAGCTCTGATTTCATCACCACACGGGTGAAACCGTTGGTTACTACTATTTGACTGGCCGCACAGCTCAGTTGGTAGTATTTCTATATTCAAAGCTGTAGATCGTGGGTTCGATCCCTCCACCCAGGACAAACATTTGTGTGATGAACATGGATGTTTGTTTTGTGTCTTGGTGTTTATATGTATCATAAGTATGTATATTTATAAAAAACTACCAGTTTTCTACCAGCTATCAAGTTACTTCAGTACAAGATTTCCTTAGTTTGGGCTAGATTTTGCGTGAAATATCCATCAATATTTTATATTAATTTATTTTAGCTATTATATTTTCTTTTATAAAACCCAGACTCGCTATGGAATTTGATTTAACGTTTACCTTAGGTATTATTTGTTATACACATACTAATGGTACCTTGAAACGTGATCATCAAGTGAGACAGAATTTCACCACAGTTTTATACGTAACTTAGATTCAATACACGTGTACATCAACGCAACTAAATACCCAACAAACCCTCCCAAGGATAAACGAGTTCTTACCTGGAAACGCAAATTAAACTAAAGCCGTACAAAATCACGGTGTATTATTGGCAGTTTATTCTGAAATCTCGATATATTTCCAATCATTTCAATTGAAGACTTTCAATATATAGATTCTATACTCTTATGAGTATTGATTAGATGGATGTCTACTAGTTAGTTTTGTTACACAAATAAATTTAGAATAAGGTAATCTAATCTAACGTACATATATCAGCAGGTGCCTGAAAAAAATATTCACATTAGGCATTTGAGCTGGGTAAAACTACTGAAGCCAAATCGATGAACATTTTATAAGACTACATGCGCGCCCTCTTTATTTATTTTTATTTTAATTTATGTATTACACAAACAATAGATATCTAGAAGATAGATCGACGAGCTCCATCCTCGACCGTCGCTTAACATCAGGCGAGTTGGTGGTCAATCGTAGATCTATCTTCTATAAAATAAAATAAAAAAAACAACAAAATATGCTATTAACAAAAAGTGCCATAAAAAGAAATTATCGTCATCGTTGCACAATTAACAAAAATATTCACCGTCGCTTAAACGACCAACCAAATCAACCGTCGACCAAATATACACTTATATAATAAATATACACTTATATAATTAGATTGTTAATTGCGCTGGACTAAAAGTATATTTTAATTTAAATAGAGCAACTAAGATTATTTCGTCTCGAATCTTTGGCAAAGTATCAACGGGATGTAGCGCCAGTCCCCTAAAACGTCCGAGCTCAATGAGTTCTAATTAGACCCCTTACACGATTAAAATAATTTCGATTTTTCTAAATAATTCGAAGCGGCAAAATAGACGTCTTTAGACTTCTCAATCTAAATTAGGCTTTAACGCGGCGACATAGAGTATTTATATCAAAATCTTTAAGTTAAGTTAAGCCATTGTTGGTATATGAGTATCGCCAACCCACTATATTCGTGAATTTTGTTTTACATGTTGCGTCCACATAATGGAAAGTCATTGATTCGAATAAACGTGACATCCATTCCATATATATAACAATTGTCAAAGTCAACAGTTAATTTATACCTGTATTTAATTAGATAAGTCTCGTCGGGCCGACATTGTTATTTATAGGTGTAGTTACTTAATTAGAACAGTACATAACAGCACCCTTGAGGATGGGTAATGAACAAATTTTCCTTGAAGGTGCTCGCTTGGGACCCTTCTGTTGTGTGCTGATGTAGCGCTCATAATCTTAAAGATATCAATTACAAAAAATGCGTTAATATAGAAGTTAAATCATAAAATGAAATGAAATTTGTAAAGAAGCAGAAAATAAATTATTTGAATTAATTAGATGAATCAGTAAAAATTTAACTGTTTTTCCCAAAAGAAAAATATCGTTTCAGCTTTTTTTTTAATAAGATAAATATTGCAAAATAAATCCTATCCGCATTATCTGTCACCGTTGCAAAATAGTTGATATGGTTGATAGGAATTGTATATTTGTTCGTAGTTTTGTTACTACGTAGGTACTGTATTTTAGTGACTCTCACATACAACCATATTTCTTTACTACCATTGTTTTGTTGTAGTTAATGAAGGCACTTGCTCGTTAAAAACATTTCTTGCTTATTATTGTTTGGAGTCAAACAAGAACTAACTATATGTTTACCTTAGTTTTGTGTTGTCCTATTTTTTTCTAGTTTATTTATCAAATTATTTACATTTGGCTACGATATAGTAAGTAGTAGTATTCTCTTTATCTCTGATTCAAATTTGTAACGCTGTTAGGCACTGATTTTCAGTTTCAGTTTCCTCCTTTCGCTTTCTGATATAGGTTCTCACCGTTTACTCTAATTAACCGACTTCATAAAAGAGGAGGTTCTCAATCCGGTTGTATTTTTTTTTATGTTTGTTAGTTAGCGCATAACTCCGTCATAACTCATAAACCCATTTATAATTGAGGATTTGTTATTTATGTTAAAATATTTTTTTTATTTTAAAGAATAAAAGTACTTTCAGATAGGCTCCGTAGAAATGGAACAGAATCGATTCAGTAGTTTCAGTTTTTTAAACTACTTTTATTATATTGAAACTACATAATCTAGACATGTCGCGCTAATGCTATCCTTAAATCTCACCAGAGAACGTCGACAGACCATTCGGTCGCTGATATTACCATGGAGGACTTGCCTTAGAGATGGCTACATTCTGTCCATGTATCAACGCAATCTCGTCTCAGAGCAGTCCTCTGTATTAACAAAGCAGAAACAGAAGAAATTGCGTTGCTGAAATGTGTGAGACAGGTTATCAGAAAAAGGAATATAACATTTAATTTAAAGAAAATGGTTTGACCAAAGACAGCGTTTTTTTTTATATCTGTGGGTTTAACTGATTGTACAGAAAACGCCTAGCAATGAACCACAAATTAAACCCGCAGGCGAATCTCAAGATTTATATCTTTACGATGATACCTGAACCTTGTTGTACACGATTGACCAATACAAGTTTTTACGAGGGGAAAATCTAAAGATACAATAAATGAGCCTCGATTTCGTCTCTATTTAGACTGGGTAGCCAAATTCTAAGTAGATTCTTAAAATGGTGCCAAGTGAGGTTGGAGATTACATTTTCTGCGTACGTTATTATACGGCAGTGAATAGGCAGGACTTCTCTTAAGGCTGTGTGCGAAGGAGATTTAATTTTGTAATTTTTTCAGAGCACACGACTCGTCCCGCGCCGGGTTCAACGCCTGGCCGTTCATGTCCGTCCATATGTGGGGAGAGTCGCCACTTGGCCTCTGGCAACTTGAGGTCTCCAATGAGGGAAGGTATATGGGTAAGTAATTAGAAAACTTTTTAACGGTATTATTTAAAGATTTAGTAATATCAAGCTTGAATCTTAACAGACACCCGCGCATCAGGTTATTTTTATAAAATTGTGGTAAATAGTTTTTTTTTTGGGAACTGCGTTGATTTTGTTAAAACTTGGTTATTATATGATCATTAGGTTTTCAATAGAGTACAGTTTCAGGTGCGAAATTGGCTTGAGCCGATCAAAATAACTGTTATGTCAATTCAATATGTGCGATTGTTTCGAGTCGGCGCCGAGTCGCGTCGTCCGAGTCGAATTGAGCTGAACGACGGATTCAACTCTGATGTTCATTTTAAGTCACTTTACTCCAAGTGAAATGGTCTAAACTACGTTTTCTATAGCTTTTATGACCGGCTTAAGCCGATTCCGTATCTTAAAGTGAAATCAAAAAGTGACTCCCATAAAAGTGTATTCTAAGTATTGACTAGTTGATTCCTAATAACTAAACCTTACATTTTTATAAAAATATCATATGCAAAAATTCTAAAATTAAGATTCAAGTACCTAATTACCTCGCTCACATTTCTTCTGTAATTGTGTGGGGATACTAACACTTGTCTCATATTTTATGTACTATCATTGTAATTTTCTATACTAGGCCGAGCAACGTTACAAGACTGGTCATTACTTTTATACGGTACGACAACACCGGCCGCCAAAAATGATCCGATACCATTCCGGAATCCGATAATAAGGAACCGAGGCAACGCGACGCGACCCGTTGTAGTGCAGCGGAAAAACAGCAGAGGAAAACCCGTATCAATGACGCCGACTTACTCCGTCGGTCTCGTTAAAAGAAAAAAGAATAAAAATTCCAAAAATCCAAACAGACAGAAAGCGAAGCAAGCTCGACCGGCGACGCGGTCTCCTATCGAAAGCACGACGGCTCGAGTTGTCTCAACAACAGCAGATTTGAGCCTGAATTTGCGAGGAGACATGACAGATCCGCTGGACGTTAGAGGGCGCAAGATGTCTAATTTGTTCGAGCAGTATCCGAAAATACAGCGGATATATCCTGCGCCGCTGCAATCCAACGGTACATAAGCTGCGTGCATGTTGTGTCACACGTCCATATCCGCCTGACTCAAGCACGCGTTGGTCGCTGCATGGCGTGTTTGCCAACTTGATATTGTATCCAGTAGCATCAGTTTTGGAATTCGTTTAATAAGCTCTCATTTAGCAATTTTTCGTGTGCTGTTTGAGTTTTGTAGTTTGCATTTTTGGGCTGCTTCTCGGGTAATTGACATTTTTTCGGTCGTTTATTGCAACTCTCATTTGTATCAAAATGAGAGTTGTTGAGTAGAAAATAATGTCGATTAGTTGAGAATCAACTTGCTATTAATAGATGTCTCGTCGTTGTCGCTTCGTAATTTTGTTGAACATTTCGTTTTTTAACTAAATGTAGATGTTTTTGTGGATTTAATTTGCGCTTCGAGTAATTTTGTGTTTATTTCTAACGCTCAGTTTCTCATTCAAAAACGCTAGATAAATTTAATTAATGCTATAAAGTATCATGTTTCATATAAACGTCACCTGCACAAAATCAAAATAACATAATGTTATGACTACTAAAAACAACTAAAGCACTATGAGGTTGAATCTTTTATATTCAAGTTAAATAAAGGAGGCGGTAATCAGTTCGTAGTGTATAAATTTGTTTATCAATCTGAGATAGTATTATTTTTATTGGCACTTAATACTTTAAAACTTAACATTGTAAACAAGACATCAAGTACAAAGCCTTAAAGTCCAATTGTATACGACAATCATAACGCATTACGCTGCTAATGGTTAAAGCGAGTAACTTCAACTTTGTATTTCATAGCTGAGAGAATTAATGCCCTCCTTTTCTTAGTCACTTACAGGCCAAATCTAGAACTTTGACGATTATAAATTATTCATTCGCCTATCCTCGAATAAAAACTGATTTTCAGATAGGGTATCGCAACCCTTCATGAACAACAACCTTTTTAAAAGCTTTTTACACTACCCAATTTCTCGAACCCTGTCTATGAGAGCCTTCCAGGGAATGAGGGAGATCTGAACCCTGTTTCTGATAACACTGTCACTAGCAACAAGACACGAGAAATCGGGCAGTGTAATAAGCCTTTTATCCATAGAAATCTTGTTAAGTTTTGTCAGACGGAAACTGTCACACGCGACAAAACATTATAAACCTAGACTTTTATAATAGATGATCAAAAAAGAGTAGAGACGGCAACCAATTTTACCTTATTAAGACACTCATGTGTGCCATAAATAGTTTGGACAAACATCGTGCGTTTTTTGAATGGGATTATAGCTACTAACTATGCTAATATATTAAAATAAGCATACATTCCACTTGTACAGCTGGTCCGCTGACGCAATGGCAGCTGATATTCTACGGCACAGAGACACCGCCGCAAGAGTATGATGTGTCACAAGAAAGCGTCCGTCCCGCGGTTCAGGTCAGCACGGACTCTACGTGGAAGGCGGCCTTAGAACCGGAGTCTATTGAAGAAGTTCCTAACAACGCCATCGATGATGGCTGGCCTCATCATGGTGTAAGTTATAATAATAATAATAAATATGTATTTCCTGAATATCCTTAATTACTACTTAAATATATTACAATCCATTGACGTATTACAGGGGCAAATTATATGACAGCATTAGAATCGGGCAAAGCCAAACTAGCAAACTAGCCCAAACTAGGCAAAGCCTGTCTTTTGGACACCCAGTGGCCTGATTCCAATAAGACACAATTGTTACAGCAACTTTGTTGAGAATACAGTATGGCATCTTTCGTTAAAATTAAAATGTAATCACAGTTAACGTTAAAGTAAAACCTAAAATTTTAATTACAATTAACAATAATTACTATTCAAGTAGGTACTATATAAATAATAGGACTACCACATTTTTATTTTATTTTTTATTCATTTATTTAAACATAAATTAATACACGTTGATATAAAATCATCTAAAAACCTAGATAAGGTTTGTCTAGATGACCTGTTCTCGTAATGTTACATTTACATAATTATAACAAACATCAAAATTATTCAAATCAAAATTAAATTGAAAGTAAACTAAAATTCAAATCAAAATTACATTAAAATTAAAATCAATATTAATATACAATAGTTTACATACTCGTACCTATTTATATATTTTCCTCATGGAAGGAATGTGGTCCTATGAATGTTATACACTTGCTAATCACATTCACCATTTCTCAATTTTGAAATTATTTAATAAAGATGCGTCAAAAATACATTTATTTATTAATCATTTTTTATATATTTTTAGGATCAATTTTTTTGCTATAAAGGCGAATGGATGCTATATTCCTTTCCCGCAAAATGTATATAAACTATGTGCGATCTCTGAGCTGAAATTAAAATTCTTATTACGTTTACATTCTAAAAAACATTTTAACTATGCTTCCGTTGATTTTCACTATATATATTAATCTTTTTGAAAATTGCATAAAAATATCAATCAATATGCTAACAACTCTGTAAAACTAAATTAAAGCAATAACTACACTAGATAAGGACAAGTTTGCTTAGCTGACGGCCAACCTCCAGTTTTGGAGAGGCACTAAATTAATGAAGTGGAGGTTATATCTTTTTACTATGGAAATTAACGTGGTTTTCACACATTTTTAAATAAAAACTACGGGTCACTCACGTCTGTTTTGAGCCGAAATATCCGACCCGTAGTTTTTATTTAAAAATGGAGGTTATATCGTTAAAAATAATTAAATTATAATATTCCCGTTATAATGAATGAAGTCTCCCGAAGGTAGCATAAATCAAGGCCCGGCTTCACCGATACAGATGAATAACACGTTAGATTATGGCACGTGACAATCTCATATAGCGTGCGGCGCTCGCTTTTGTGAGAGAAATGATCCAAGAGCCTGTTTCACTAACTTTGCGATAGTATTACAAACGGCACAGAGGAATCAGTGACACCAATACTTTTTTGACATGATAACGTCTTATAAATCGATGAACGCCGGCTGCACGCACGAAAAAGTGTCACGTTCCGCCTGAGCCGAGCGTGCAAGCGAGAGCACGGAACGATAGGCACGATCGGCGTAAGCGTTCGGCTTGTGACGCATCGTTATCACGTAAAATTATCTTCCGTAAACCGACTTTACAGATAACCATTTTTTTATGCAAGATAGATCTTCAATACTTGCAATACTGCAATACTGTTAGTAGGCGTCCGTAGGCGACGGCATTTGTTATCCTTAAGTGACCCATCTGTTGTTTTCTGCTTATTTTATATGTAAAAAATGTAGGACAGTATTTGTTAGCACGGGCTTGTAATATTAAAGTAAAAAAAATATGAAACAGCGGCAATATAACAAAGTGTTCCAGTAAAGTAAATAGTATTGATTATTTTAAAATCAATAAAATTCAACTAACCGTATAGAACAAGGCAATCAATAATATCAGTCCAAAAAATATTTTCTCATCTAAATCTTCTAAATCTAAACATATCAGCATGAAAACTACAGTTACGTAAAGCGTAGTTTTTGCCGTAGGCTGTCTACAGTGTCTACGCACTCTACGGCGTAGCGTAACACTGTTCTACGCTTGCAGTTTATTGTCGTGTATCCCACAAATGTCTATTTGTAAACGAAAGTTTTTATTATATTTTCTTGTTTGATTTTTTAAGGGAAACATATATTAGTCATATTAATACTATGATTATAAATTAATATTACTATTGAGATTCATTACATACAGATCTATCGTTATTAGATTCATGCAATTTGTATCTTTAATGTAGGAATGCGTGAGTGAGACAGCGCATTTCATTGGTGTAACTCCTTAAACTTGTAAAGGGTACTTGTGAATTCACAGAAATAAGTCCCAAGACAAATACCCTCGTCACTGTGTGACGTCGACATCAATTCTTGCTTGTTTATTTCACGGTAAGAAACGTGTTACGTCCAAAACACAATGTACCGCATAGTACATTTATTACATTACCTACTTTCTCAATATTTTAGTTAAATAGGCTTAATACCTAAAGATAGGCCCTGTTCTGCACGCTTATAAAAATAATGCATGTTGCGTCGTGGCTACGATTTACTCAATTTTACTCGCAAACATTTTAAGTTTCTAAGACTTTCAGCTTCAACATCGGTATTTCAGTTGCTCATTCAGTGAATAGATTCAAATAGCACAAATATTTCGTACGCGTGTAATACCCCTTTTAACAGACTAGAAAAAAGGTGGAGATTCTCAATGCGTATTTTTAATTAATATTTAAATATTTTTTTTTTTTTTAAAAGCTTAGTCAAAATCGGTTTAGTCGTTTGGTTTTTAAAAAAAAATAACTGGAAAAAAAAATCGTCAAAGTAAAGGAAATTACGTGTTTGAAGTCGGTTGTTTCAGTTTTTTAAACTATAAATGTATTAAATATAAAATAATCGAATATATTGTTGACGAATGAAACCGGTATTAGTGGTATTTAAGTATTTTATACCTAATTGTCCCGCTTGAATGTCACGGCAGCGACACGCACCCCGCGCCTTAAAAACATATTTATTTTTAAATCTAGGTCACACATCACGCATTAAACAAATTAAATTTATTCCGCCAGAGACTGGTACGTATAAGGATATTAATTGAATTTCCGTTCGATTAGATATACCATATGTGCTGCTTGTGGTGACAACTGGTATGGAAATAATGTTCAGTGTGTTGAATAATCATACCTACTTGTAGACGCACTAACAATACTCAAAGCGGAACGGAAACAGTTCGTGTGGAAATCTATTATCATACTTTACCTGTGTTAGGTTTCGAAAAATTGTTATAGTATAGTTAAAAATCACAATTTATAAATAAAATTAAAAGAATAAGATTCTTTGTGGTATTTGTTCGAACGAAAAATTTAATATTGTTTTTTTGTTGATGTTATAAAATGAAACGTTTATCTTTGTTGTTCTTGTTTTCCGCCTGTAGTATTCCATTGTTTACGTGCACTTTTATAAAATTTATTTTTATTACACTTCAAGAAGGCGTTAACATTTCATATGTACTTATGTTTCTATATTAGCTCCGAGGTGTCGTTAGAATACTTGTCGTTATTACTGTAAAGGCGAAGGATGTATCTTCGCAAAATAGATGTTATTTGAATACCTGTCCATTATAGATGGAACCGTAGAAATTACGAACGCCAATCACAACAGAGCTCAAACATATTTTTGCCATGCAGGTTTTCTTGAAAGTATGGTAACCCTATACGCACACCCAAGTGTTAAATGTATGCCTCTAAAATCAAGTTCACAATAATTCGCTAGAGTATATTTGGACAGAGAAATAATGTTTGTAAAAAAAATGTGCCATTATTTCATTATTTTGTTCAATAGAGATGTTAGGGTCTATTTTTTGCTGCGAATAGTTATCTGTCTAAAGAGACTACATATAATCACAGTCTTCCTGATCGCAATCTTTGTAAAGATAACTAACCGAAAAACGTTACTTAACTTTAACCAACGTCTTAAGTTTTCTATGTTCTTTTCCGCAAGGGTAATTACGTTTCAGCCAGAAGTTAAAAAAAATGTTAAGAAGTTGAAGTTAAGTAACGTTTTTCGGTAAGGCAGATAATGATAATTTCACCGAACCCTTTCCGTTCAGCTTTTATTGCATCGTGTTAGAGAAAAGATAGCCGTTACGTTTCCCGATATTAGAAACTATAAACATAGAAGTAAGCTTTGCTAAAGCGAGACGTTCTTCGCAATTTTCACGGAAGCTCGGCTTGGGCTCAAATGGAAATCTTATACGAAATGTGAGGAAGTAACTTTTTGCGCTCGGTTTTCTATGAATATAATTATTTTGTGCTTGCTTAACTTATCGTTAATAATGGTCGTATTATAAACAAAAAAGTGCTACTACTTATAATGTCTTAATAAACTAAATAATGTAATAATAATTAAAATAATCGAAACTAATTAAATAAGCTTAAATTAGTTAACATTACCAAAATTAAAGATAAAGATAAAGATAATTTATTTGCATACAACACGAGAATTTTATACAACAAGTGCATAAAAGATGTTACACTAAATTTAGTCGCTTAAAATCATGTTGTGCCGATTAGGCGTACAAATGTCAGGTAGACAGCATCATGCACATTCGAAAAATTTAAAACTAATAATAATTATTAATAAAAATGCTTTGTATTTTTTTATGATTATTATTATCATATGATTTTTTAATATGACACATGAAACACACTAAAATAAAATAAACATAATAGCATATTGTGTTAGTTTATTTTTTAAAGCGTAGCATATGGCGCATAAGATATTAACTTGAATTTTGCGTAGAAAAAAGGTCATTGGTTTCATGTCAATCGTCAGTAACTAATATCAGTTACTTAACATTATTTGTTGTCCTTACATTCTAACATGAACTGTACGGTAAACGGGTGGCAACTGTCTCGCTCACGTAGTCTTGCATATTTTTTTCACATTATATTTGAAAATAAAATAAAAATAGAAAAAAATTTACACGATATTCATATAAAATATAATAATAGTGAATTTTAACTAAAGGTTGATACGAATTTTCCGAAGGTAAATTTTATATAAAAGTTGAGTTTCTTAGGATCGAGACATCTGCCGCCCGTTACCGACGAATTTGAAACTTCGGAAAGTTTATAAATGTTGTTTTTTTTTCATAAGAAATTGCCAGATGCAAACGTAGCTGAGATGAGTTCCCGATTAATAAACTTTACTTTTTCTAGATCCGCGAAGAGGGCCCCCAAGATGTGGACCCAGGCAACGCGGGCCCCTACACAAGTGCTAACGGGTGTTCTACTCTAGCTCATCAACCGCCTCACATCTGCCTAGGTTTGTGCCTACTGCTAATGTTACTAACGTATATCTCAAGTCAGCCAGGCCACTTAAGGCACAGTGCGACCGACAGCGGGGCGTGATCTCTGCGGGGAGGGGGTGGCGCGGTAGGGGAATGCTGCGTTGACTGATCTTTGCTTGCCCACAGAAAATTTATAGTAGGATAAATTTACTACGAAAATGGCAGAATAAAAAAGATAAACAAATTTTATGAGTGAGAAATTGAGTGTTTGTACATAGACCAATGTGTTGTAGTTGAGATAACCTGATAAAAGCTTAACTACAAAGCTTTATGTCGATAAATATATTTAAAAAATAGGTAGCGAAATTTTTGTTTTATTTTTAAACTATCCAGCTTCTTAAGACCTTATTTCGAAAGGTGCTCAAATGTCATTGAAACATAAATAGAAGCGGATTTTGTTTGCGTTACTTTTTTGTAGTCTTGGAAAAATTGTTAAAACCTATCTAAAACTAATAAAGACTAAGTTAAGTTTAGTTAATTAAGTTAATTCCTTTAGTTATGCTTTCAATGCAGTTTGACAATACACAATACCTACTTTTTCTGTGGTCATGCAATTTAGTCCACCATCTTGCCCTTCCTTTCCTCCGCTGCCCCGCGTGACACACGGGCGCATCGTGCCTTAAGCTTATTTATAAATAAGTACGTGTGCACTAACTGCTAGACCCACACAGGAAATATCTCCGTGCTTGTGATAAGGCATATGTATGTATCTGCAGTATCAATGCGGTGACAATGACATCTGCAGTAATCGGGCAAACCAAACTGCCTATCTCATTTCAAATTAGCTTCCTAATTAATTAATTAGCGTGGTTTTGATTTGAAACCTGAGTAATAATCGTCGATGTGCAAAATGTTAGAGTAATTGTATTTTCACTAACACACGGTCTCCATAATGTTGGAACTAATGAAATAGTTTTAATAATTCAACGTTAGTATACCCGCAGCTCTGAATATAATTTGAAAAGTATGATATTGTCACCGCATCACACTGTACCATAGTAGACTTACCGCAGTAACATATTTCATGAAGAATAATAGTTACTGGAACTGCAGTTAAGGATTCGCTCAACGTGCGCAGCTATCTCTCTCGCGTATCACAACCTTTTTAAACACATAAAATCAAATCAAATCAAATCAAAATAGTTTATTGATAATTACAATTTCATAATTAAAAGTGTGTTAGCACCCGAACTAGATATTCTGTGTCTCGAGTGCTAACGTCTTCCTGCGTTTTTTCTTTCGTTTTTTAACACATAAAATCATTGAATAGGGATATTAGAAAAGTGGGAGCTGAATTTGTTTATTTAGACAGGAGAAATATTTTAAAAAAAATCTTCGTTATCCGATATTCTAATTCCGTCGCCAGTATAAATGATATCTGATTAAAACTTTTTTTAATGTTTCTCTTCTCTAAATAAACAAATTTAGCTCTCACTTTTCTAATATCCCTACTAATCGATTTTATATGTTTAAAAATGTTGTAATGCGCGAGACAGATAACTGCGCGCGTTAATCTCAACCTTAAAGCGCACTATAACGGTAGCCGCAGCGCACTTCCGTATTGCAAATCCTTTTGAATTGGTCTCGTGTACTGTACACTAGAGGCAAGCTGTGCCGGCTCGTTGCCATGTCAACTATTGCTTAATTGCTATCGGTGCGGGACGTTTTTATTCGTAGCTATTGGAACGAAACTGCGTTGTTATTTTTTTCGGGATGCGCACTAGTTTATGGGCGAATAGTGTGTTGCGTTTAAATGTGGTTTTTGACAGTTGTCATATAGTGTTTGGTACATTTACCAATCAGTGCCGTTCTTTGGATATTATTGGTGAAGACCATTAAACTAATTTTAATTCCTAATTTTTAAAACTTACTTGAGAAGCATGGAAAAGACGCGGTAAACCTTTCTCTCAAGCGTCGGTTAGACCATCGTCCGTATCGCTTACGCATGCAAACATTTTTATATATAAAATGTCGGAATGAACTTTTCAAAAGTTCATTCCGACATCATTCTACATAACACCTGAACGGCAACATCACAAGTTTTCGACAAAAAAAAAACAGTTTTGATCTTAATTAATTTTCAGTATATAAAAATCTGTTTTACAACAATAATTTGTAAAAATATTTTTTATGTATGAAAATTAACTTGGATAAAAATGAAATTTTTGTCAAAAACTTGTAATGTTGCTTTCTAGTGACGAAAGTTTATTCAGTCATTTTATATGTAGAAAAATATTGATATGTGCAGGCGAGACGGACGATTCGGTCGAACTCTTAAGGCAACGATTCCATTGCCGCAGATACTACGCACATAACGTTTAGCGTGCATAAAAAATCAACGTAACTAAAATGGACACTAATTCAAGTCGAAAACTGATTTAAAACGCATTACATGTTTGAAGAGGACTTTAAACGGGGCGTAACAACGAATGATTGAAGAATTCATAGTACTCATTATTTTGTACATTTTTATTGTTGTGCATGTTATCAGAGATCCTGACCTTTTTGTCTGGAACAGCTGATATTCCCACGATTTCAATATTCTAACATTTCGAGAAACAAGCCGAAAATTGACAGACGAAAATTGATGGTTCATTTTTATCGGGATTTTCCTCGGGAGCTTAATTTTTTTATCACTAGAAAGTTATCGCCCACTTATATGACTTTCTTTCGAACGATATTCATTAAGCTCGCTCATAATCATTCACATCAATCGCTAACGCTTCAAAATGCTGTCAACCATTCCTATTTTGATTCTATCAACAAAAAATCGATCAAACTTTTGTTGATATTGTTTAGCACTTAGACAAATTTATATTCGGAAAGGACATTGATTAGAACATCATTTACCATATTTCTTTCAATTCTCTGCTTGTTACTTGAAATTTTCTGATTCGTCCAATTTTGTCTTATTAGCCTAAACTATTTGGTCAATTTGTATGTACCGATGAGTAAAACGACCCGTTGTTATACAACCATCGTTCATTTTTACACCCACAATAAATTTTCTATTTAACAAAAGACATTATTCTTCATGAATGTGGTTATGCTTGTCTGTATACGTACATAAGCACATGAATGGAACTAAAGGCAACTTTTCCTTGCAAAATTGCCAAAACGAGGCATGTGATTTTAGTTAAATATATAAGTACAAGTTTTTATGTTATCGTTAAGACTGTCCACACTTCATTGGTTTGTTGCAGACTAGAAAAAAATGCAGTCCAAGCGCACAAAATACGAAAATGAAGCCAACTTTCGTAATGAAATTTGCAAAGATATGAAATTGTACTTAGCAAAAAGTAGAGACTCATTCGAGGTATAATGTGCGTTTTGATAATTACCGCCAACTTGATATTGTGGTTGATTTCTTATTATTATCAGATTTGATAACAATTAGTAATAAAAACAAATGTTTCATAACTAAACTTTTTCTAGTTCGAGCTGAAAACGATTTTGTATCCTTTGCAAAAGTTGCCTTCACTTTCAAGATTTATACCTATGTTTCTTCTGCATTTTTCTCTAGTCTGCGTTTTTTTACTTAACTCAACTGCCGTACTTATCAAGTATTGATAGTCATAGTGATAAGTCATTGTATAAATTAGTCAAAGAAAATACGTAATTTTTTTGCTGAATGAAATACGTATGTAATATGAAATATCTATTTCAATAATTTTTAATTAAAATCCATTTATTGTTTTACTTTTTGTTTTAAAATGCCTCACATAAAATAACCACAGATAACATTTTTTATTGTTTTTAAAAGTTTAACAAAAAATAATTTTATTATTTGTCTGTGATAAAATCGTCGCAAGATGTGGCAGTTGTCAGTATAAAATGTTAATATATTAGAGTGCCAATTCTGTTACCTATTCACTATAAGCAAATTAAATTTAGGAGGATTAAAATAAACCCTGCCTTTTTCTTAGCGCAGTAGTACGAAGGGGGCACACATTTTAGTCCTGTCAAATTTAGTTGCGTTTTAGTAAGTGTACAGCTGAATTGGCTTCAATGTCCATTTTTATACGAAACGATCGAGTGATTGGCAAAGTAATGTAATCAAGTGCAATTACATAAGGAAATGTAAACATTGTACTATATTTAGGACATCAAGGCATCGACTTGAACATATTTTAATGTTTTTTGTCATTTTTATTAAGTTTTTCACGTACTAGAGCCAAGTCTATTTTAATTTTAACCAGCTAATATTATCTATTTCAAAAATGTATATTTATCTCTTTATCGACATCAAACATCTACTTTTATAAACACTTGTCTTATCTTCGTTTCTTTTGGGGATTTTATTCGTTATTTGCAACTTTTAGTTAATTTCTTTTACCTGTAAGTTTTTTTTTAAGTTGCAATTAGAAGAAAGAATATAAGCAATAGGTTATTAAAACATTTACATACAAAAATGTAATTTTTTTGTCGTAGTTTAAACTAAAAACGTCCATTTCGATGACACAACAAGAGACAAGAAGCTGAAAGTATAGTTGGAGATTTTATTATACGCAAAAAGTATAAAAGTATGTTTTTTTACAAATTGTTAAGTACTTAGGTACATTTTTTTACGTTTAAACTTTGAAAACCCATTTCAAAAGCAGCGAACATAGAAATCAATTTAGATTAATCTGTTTATAACTCCAACATTTTAGAGTTATATAATTTATTACGATCAATTTGTTGTTCCCTATTGATTAAGTACTTATATTAGTTTCTGAAGTGAAATAATAGTTATTCATTATTCAATTGAATTGGGGAGAAACTTGCCCAATAATGATACCAAAAGTTGAAGCATTTATATCCAGAATATGCATTGCCCTTTTACTAGTGAATTATACAATCTTTATTTAGAATTGTATAATTTTATAATTTTTACCTTAGACTATTTTATTTAGTAACTATACAAACTAACGATTATTTGTAACATTAATAAGTGATATGAAATGTCATCTGTCAAGCATGAAATATAATCGAGTTAAATTTGACAGATCGATAGAGTTGTCACTGTCAAAAAGTGACACTAACTAAGGTAGATACAATTAAATGGAAAGATGATTGATTTTATACGGTAATTTTTACAGATACCATTACAATTAAAGGGCAATGTATTATATTTATATAATTATAGAGTAATAGATAAAATGTTATATCACGCAGCATAAATCCACGCGGCATGTTACTTGAGTACTGGAAACTATTGAGCAGTCGAAATTAGACTTCAATTTCCTATCTAAAAAGTCTAAATTTCAATAATCATTTTATGTGCTCAACTTATATATCACGTATTAATGAAGTTCAATGAAATGAAAGTTACTTTTATTCAGTGACCTAGCGATACCCACATGATTATATTTATTTATATAATTATTTTTTCCTGTTACATTTATTTCGGTGCTGCTATTGATACATACATAATATTTATTATATTCATATAAACGCCATGTTTATATTATAGTGAAAAGTCATACATATCTGTTACAATAAGTTTATTGTTTATTAGGAATGTCTATATGTTTATTGTGGCATAGAAATATGGTCTTCTTATCTTTTAAAACTTATTTAAATAATTTGAAACACATTGCTGTTGAAGACACTATAATAATGCCAAGATAAACATAAGTAAACGAATGTAGCTTTTTATTAACAAACGTAAACGTTGTAGATAATTTGCATTATCGAGCATATAACACCGAGAGAGGAATTTTTGATTTGAATCCGAAACATTTAAGTGATTGCGCACTAATGTCTAGTATATGCATCTCATTTACACTTATTGAATTTTTATGGCCGTCTTTGTTGAACGGGGATTGGTTAGCCAATGACAGCGCGTTGTATTTCGACAAGAATGGCGGAAATAATTCGAACTAAGCGAATTTCTACTCTTGGGGTTTTTTGTTCGAAGTTTGAAATAGAACATAATTGCGTATTGTGGTTGTGATCATAGCAAAGATTGCCAATCCATATAATAATATAAAATAACGTTAAAATTGTAAATAAAGTAATTATGTATCGATATATTTGTACAAAATGCTCACAACTTGTAAATTGAAAACGACTGATCGATCATTTTTCATTGACTGGTAGTTAAAACTAATGTAATGTTAATTAATAGGTTAAATTACATTTTTTACCACAACTTTTTTCAGGAGAATGGGACGTCCAAACTTTTCTGAGATTTGTTAGATGAACTCATTTATTATTGGTTTATCGTCGCCTTTAAATTACATATTTTTACTGAAGAGCTTCATTGAGTGATGTAAGTTAACAAATTGAGTCGTCGACAAAAAGTTCTGCCATATAATAAAAACCGAACATGTGCGAGATATGCTCGCACAACGAGGGTTCCATATACTCAACACGGGCTACAATTAACGATTTTCGAATTTTTCTTCACTTATGCGGTCGAGACCTTTTTTTATCAAGTTTCATGATTCTAGATCAACGGAAACTATTTCATTAGCATTTTTTTTTAACAACCACATTGGCCACATTTTTATTGCATTGTTATAAATGAATGATTTTTATAGTTTCAAATTACTTGAAATTTATGTCAAATACTTAAACTTATGTGTATAATATTAATTTTGGTCTTTTATATTCACTAAAAGGGGTCACATAAAATGACAAATAAGTGATTCTATGTGGGTTCTCTTTTTCTCTTAAACTACGGAACTACAAAAAAAGTAAAATAAGTACCTACGTAGAAGTTAGGGTCGCTAGCTTGACCTTTCGCATACAATGCACAACTTTTTATTTTACCTGAAATGGAGCTGATCACAAGAATGATAAAATACTTTTTAAGAAACTTTGAAGTTTGAACGAATCGATTACTGATAGTGTTTTTACTGAACTTTTCGTCGATGACTTACTCTTCAATATATTTAGAATACCCATTCTTCTCACCATTAGCATTTTTTTACTCGCCTGAGCGAGTCCATGTAGATCGATGTATTTAGTCGTTAAAGCTCATTTTTATAAACTATTGTTTGATGTTCATGAGCTAGAAGGTCTAGCGACCTTGTGTTCTGTATTTAATAAATGTAAATGTCGCATAATATGTATATATTGAACAATGTGAACGGAAAATAACAATAAAACAACCTTTTATTACAAAACATGAACGATTTCATTTAAAAAACTGTTCAAGAGTCTTGTCTCTGATGTTTAATAGCAGTTAGTTGCATCTCGTTTTAATTTAAGGAAACAAACTTTGATTTTATTTTATTATTTGTTTATGTACTGCATGTATGCATGTGCCGCTTCGCTTATTACACCGCTTGCTTCATTATCATTTAACTTATTTGTTCATTTCACGCCACGCTTCTTTATTTCACTTCATCTAATTTCAAGCACGATTTCTTTCTCACACTGCAGTAGATCTTTTAATTTTTCACGTCGTTTCTCTTGATATCTGTCTGATTTCATTTAATTTTGTGCACGTATTATTTGCATGTTTGAATTGTGACAGTCTGTTTGTTTTCCTAAATTATCTCAATAGT
Organism: Lycia hirtaria; assembly: GCA_947563715.1. Classification (NCBI taxonomy): domain Eukaryota; kingdom Metazoa; phylum Arthropoda; class Insecta; order Lepidoptera; family Geometridae; genus Lycia; species Lycia hirtaria. Next base: position 38,323,380 of record OX387377.1, on the reverse strand, counting down.
AAAGAAAACAAAATTATTTGAGATCAGCGACAAGATTCTACCTGTCCTTTCCATCTATCCCTTGAGTGGATCGCTCTTTGGACGCGGTTCACCATTCGCCTGCAAGAGCTGCGAGCTGCATGGACGCTGCAAGGTGCTGGTGGTGAAGGCTGATACTCCTAGGCTCTGGTATTAAACGTATCTTCTCTGTTCCACTAGAATGCGCGAAAGGCTTGCATTTGTACGATGGTCGGTGTTACAAACGCTGCCCGGACGGTACATACGCCAGCGAAATCACTATGGAACGAAGCTCCAGACGACGTAATCTTACTTACTTTTCTGAGAGCAACATCATGAAACGACAAGAGATAAAGCCTACTGCGACGGAAGCGATAGATATGGAACCCCAGGGGGCGCTCGCCAAGCTCCATTGCCTTACGTGTCATTATACTTGTGCGACTTGCGTGGGTCCTCAGTATAACCAATGTATGTCTTGTTTCGAAGACGCGCAACTGGTCAATTTATCGGACAAAGAAATAAGTTCTTTTTGCCGTCTCCTTCACGATGTTAATTGGGACTACCGCGTGAACGTCGCTCTTTCTATAGTTTTATTCAGCGTAACTTCGATCACACTCTACTTTATTATATCGTACGTTTTCAAAAAAGTTTGTTGTAGCAATCACTATGCTGGTAACATTTCATCTAATGTGGCGTATAATAAATTGGTTGACGACGAGAAACATCAGAGCGCCCTCGAGGTTGAAGAGGAAATTTGTAAGGCTTTGAAAGATTACAGCGAGAGTGACTCTGAAGATGATTTAAATTTATAGCATTTAGTAACTCTATCCTAGCGCCGTTGTCATATATTTTGTAGTCAGATAGTTTTAATTTTCAAAATCATCAGGTTAAACAGGTAAAATAAATGATTAGACGTACTTTTTGGCACTTCATTCATTCGTTAATAGTGTTTTGGCCATTACGTTTTTGTTACGTATTGAGAAGTATAGCTTCTTTTTTTAGGTTTCCGTACTAAGGGTGCGGGAGCCTATTCGTGTGACTAAGGTGTCTGTCTGTCTGTCCTACACTTAAACGGCTGTATCTTTCGAACGGTCATAGATATAAGTCACAAAATTTGCAAGATAATAGGGTTTACTTTAATGTAAATCGGTAAATAATAATTAGATAACAAACACTAGATATTATCATTTTTTGTCATAGTTCATTTCATTAGAAATCTATGAATATTTGTAATTTCACATATTTTCTATACAGTTATACATTTATAGAACATTTGGATAATTAGTTCTGTATTCTGTTCATATGTTGCATGGAGTACGGAAATCTCGGTGTGCGAGATAAACTCGTACTTTGCGGGTTTATTTCTCAATTCAATGCATTTATTCAAATAGGTAGATACCACCATATGTACACTCATAAATGTCAGTTTATAAAGTTTTTTTTTTTTATGGCAAGTGCCTTTATTAACTACAACACAACAATATACCAACTCAACTAACTAAACTACTAACAAAAAGCATATCGATTACCCCAGACGATAAAGGTCTAAAGATAATCTAAATGCTCAAACCCACCACCAGTTGGCAGCGTACCCAGTACCCGTGCTGCCGCAATCCCACGTTGAATGGCAATGCTTATGCGTTGGGCCAGATACGCGCCAGCATTTTGGTCAGGCGTCGCATCAATCAGGCGCTCAGATAATTTTTTGAAAATGAGATGAGCTAATTAATAAAGGTTTAGGTGACGTTTAGGTATTACACCGATCATAATTTTTAATATCACATTTATTTAAATACCCTTATACATTTTCTTGAAATAGAGTAGATATCTGATATTTACTGTATACTATAGGTACACTTTATTTTTGTGAAACGATATACCTACCGTTGTGATGTAGATCATATATTATGTATATTAAAAATACTCCTAGACATAGATATTAATACTATCTGATTATCAAATATCTGGATAAAAAGCGGTGTAGTGGACAAAGTCGAGTCGATCGAATTGCAAGTATAATTTTAAAGCAGGGCTTCTTTTGTGATATTGTAATTGTCTGTCACAAATATTTGTAAATTCACGTATAATAATAAAAAAATGATATGTACAAAAATTGTGAATCGAATTAGTCCAAAGAACTGATCAAATTCTTACGTTTTATATGACGTGGTATAATTTTATCTAAAAATTACTTTGAAAAATAATCGCCTTTTAAGATAAGATGATTTAATTTTAGTTTTTTTTTTTGTTTGTTTACGTAAATACATTCCATTTGAGTTAATTCAAAAAATAATTAGAATTATATTAATTGGCTATTGACAAAAAAATTCGAGGCTAACGCATGGCTTTTGTCTATCACACAATATTTTAAGTTTTTTTGCTCATTTAATTTACTTTGCCTGCAAGGCTTAAATGAATAAATCTAGAGATTACATAGTTTTACACCAGGAATATAATACAAGAAATTATAGGACTTAAGGTACTATTCCGAGCTATGATGCAGGCTGCAAATATAGCGACTGACTGGAGGTTGCTGGAAGCTGAGACGCTTGTAATTAATTTCATAGAAAAACATAATAACGTTTGAAGCTGCAACGAGCGCAGTGGCTGCAAGTTTGCTTATACATACTTGCAGCTTGCAGTTGCTATCTGCAGTCCACATCTGAATAACACCTTAAAGCACTCGAATTAAAAGAGGGTATGAGGTTAGTGAACGTGAGCAAATTATTATATTTAATAAGAATTTCGCTATAGTGAACGTAAATTAAACTTAGAAATACATACATACATATATTCACGCCTGTTTTCCCTTACAGGATATGTAGAAAAGACCATCAGGCTATTTGACGCCACATTTGACTGTAGTTAGAGGGTTAAATGGGAACTTAGAAATATTGCTACCAATTAAAAATCACTCCGCTCAAATTGTGTTGTATTTATCCAGAATCTATAGTAATTATTTATATATTTACTGTAAATGAATGCAGAAAAAATTAGTTTATGAAATGAAATCCGATCTAAGGGCAGCTTAAATTACGACCAAGTTCTGCATTTGTCCTAATTTTTTGACGATGTTCGAATTTGTCTGTAACTTTAGGTCAAAAAACTCATAAAATTTGTTTTAATTATAATTTCTTTCTTTTATTAGCGTTCACTATGATATATAAATTTACAATTATTTTTCATATAATTTAGTAGTTTTAAGTTGTCATCTCATTCGTATTTAGTTAACATAGAATTATGCATAATAATTAGAGTGATAGAATTTGCTCAAGTTGCCATTTTATTTGTATTTACATTTCGCGGCATATAATTTAAGGGCTGGAAACAAAAATTAACCATGAATTATTCCAGCGCTCAACTTCTGTGTTGCGTAGTAAATCTGAGCTGTATTTAGGGTACGTACAGATGTCAGAGGTTGAAGACTGTTTTCTTAAAATTCTAAAGTGAGTACATATAAAATCATATAAGTACACTTACTACTTAAAATTACATTTCAAAATTAATTATTTTTTAAATTTAACCTCTTACTCTGAACAACCCTTTAATAATGTAAATAATGTAATTAAATGAGTTCCTATTTTAGCTGCTGTTTTATTTTGCTATGCTTTTCTACAAATCTTTCGCTGTACCTACATGCGTGAAAGGGTGTCAATTTCTTCAAATTTTTATTAATCCATGTAATTTTAAATTAACATCTTACATAGATACATTTTTGCCTCGTATTGTTTCATGTCTTGTGTAGTTTTTATGTTCCATATAGGTTGCCGTTTGACCGCATCCTGCCTGATATTAAGCATGGATGTGAACTAAGATGGAGCACGCTAATCCAGAAGTATTAATTTACTATTTCGTAGGATACAATGAGGTTCCTACACATTTGATTAAATTTGCAAGTTTGTAGTGATTATTAATCCAATAATTTCCATGAAATAAATATTAAAATTGTATGGAAAACAACGAAAATACAGCTATTTTAGTACACTATACGTAACAACGGACGAAAGATTTATAATGCTAATCACTAGTTTTTTGTATAATTTTCACTTAAATTTATTCACTATTTTTATATATTAAAAAATATTGGTATGCGCGAGCGAGACAGACGATTAACTTCTAATGGCGCCTTAAAATTCTTAAGATATAATTCTGAAGGTTGCGGTATTGGAATTGAGACAACGCATCTTCGTCGCGGCTGTCGCGAGGAGTTGTTATAATAAATAGTAGACATATCGAGAGAACAGGGGGGTTACCACAATCTTAATAGCAGTCTTATTTCAATATTACTTTGACATTTGTCTTACTCTGTCTAATGTAGAAAGAGCGAGAAAAAAGTTAAAATAATATTGAAAATAAGACTGCTTGAATGTTTGTGGTACGGCCGCAGTCTCGAACCGCCACATGGACAGCCGTATCTCGCCGCCAGTCGCCGCGACCATTGGCAGGCCCGTGCCCATATTTTTATAGCAGGGGTTGAATGATTAAATAATCACGTAAACAGACACGTAAGGAACCATTGAATTGAGCAAAAGACAGCTGACTAATAGATAGGTGGAGGCGCTGGGCAAGTGATCGGTACAGTGAGAAGTTGCGACAAGAGTTACGCCACCTTTTTCGTTCCGCATATCGAAAACTTTACACTTGGTTCAGACAAAAATCTGGTCTACTTCAATGGGGACCAGAAATAATTTTCAGACATTGGAACGCTATATTTACACGATATTATCACAACTTTACTTAAAACCTCCAATATCTGTACCTTTTTATATAGTGATTTTTTTGTCTGTGGTGCTGTCAATAAGTAAGTATATTTATGTAGTTACTACGTAAAGAAATATCACGGAAATGCCTACCAAACAAAAAATTGTATAATAATCTTGTTTATGACAATTATTTTGACTTTCGAGTCAAAATAATTGTCATAAACAAGATTATTATACACTTTAAAAACTGCTATGTAATCTAAACCAAAATTTTGATTGTACCCTTCGCAGTTGGTTTGAGTTCCTTTCATCTTTTATGGTATATTAATACTGTTTGGAAATTCTAAGAATCAAAGGGTAGATAAATGACAAGGTCTATTTATTTATTTATTGTATTTATCTTTAATTTAGGTTAGAATTTCTCAGAACTTGGATCGTACCGACCTTTGATAGATAAACGTTTGCGGTGACACAAAAACAACCCTATTTCTTTTCTTTAATTTCAAAAGCTGATATACTAAGTAATTCAACTCTTGAAATAAAAGGCGTATTCTTCCGTAATTCTGTACTAACATTCTTTGATATCTATCCATTAATAACTCCTAGGTTACTGATCTATATCCAGGCTGGGGCCCAATTCAGTTATTCAAGACCTCTCCATAGCCGAACCACATGTGGAGCGTTTCCCGTCGGCCACCATAGTTTTTTTGATTCAGTCACTTTTATATCATACAATTGACACATTTGATGAAACGTAACACGTCCTTCACTCGTTACTAAATCAAAAAAGATAGCAGCCGACAGGAAATGCTTCGCACAAGGTTCAGTTACGGTTTTGAATAACTGAATTGCCTCCCTGGGGGGCAATTGATAATTTGACAGCAAAACAGGTTGCTGTCAAATTATCTTCATGCAATTGATATTCGCTGTTTTGACATCGTAGGCAGATGTAATTATTCATGTAAGTAAAATGACAGTTTATGAAACCATGATTTATCAATTTTGCTAAAATTTCGATAGATCGCTATGTTCTTATCATGCTTTTCCTGTAATTAAGAATATGAGACAAAAGTTCAAATGAGCTTACCTACTTTAAATTGTAATATTTTTAATAGTCACTTTAACTTTTGTTTCACTTTTTTAATTACAGAAAAAGCGAGATAAAAGCGAGCGCTGAGCGAACTTGTATCTCTATACAAGTTGAGAGTACGGCTGCAGGTCATGGCTACGAAAGCGTTGTTAGACCGGCATAGTAAAGCACGTGCATCAGCAGCTTCGCAGCAGCTTCCGCCAGCAGGGGGTGTTCTCCATGGTCGACATACTTCTTGCGCTAAACCATCGAGTTACTTAATCATTGTACCAGATCTACATTTAGCTCATGACATTCATGATAAGTGAGTTCGTATAGACTGAGTGGCCAGCCCTAGTGTCAGAGACATGATGTAGTTTGTAGATAGTTCAAATGTTACCAACGTGGCTGTTACACATTTTAATTGAAAAAACAGTACCAGACGAGACGTCCTTCGGGAGTGATGTCTGCGCCGCTCCTTTTGAAAAAGATCGCCGTATGCGGTTGAAACTATAGTCAGAGAATTCGGCTAAATAATAGACGAGAGTAACCCGTTTGTTCAATTAAAATAATTGATGACGTATTGGGTTTTCGTTCTGCGATAGCTCGCCTCTGCTTATAGGTAAGTAGCTATGATCCCTTAAACGTGGGTAATCATGCGACTGAGATATTTGCATCTTTGACATACAGCGCTTTGTGATTTGAGAATCAATTCCTTAAATTTGATTTAAGTAACTACCTGAACTTCTAAAATTTGGTAGAAATATAATTTAGGTACTTATCACAGGTAAGACATAACCTTGGCACTTTTCTTTTTTAAATACTCAGGAAAATTTGAATATCGCAGATAATACCTACTCACAATATTGTATGTTAATTTGTTTATTCTTTTCATAGAACAACAAACAACCGGATGTACGTGATTTTTTCCGAGATTTAGTTGCAAGGCTGTGTTTTCGGTGATTTTTGTCCCGAAAATATCATTCCTGTGGGATTGTTTACGTGCGTGAAATATAGGAGTTAAGTTTCCTTATACTGATACAGTTATGATTGTTTTCTTTCTCCGGGCAAAGAATTCAACCAATAAAAACAAACATTTTTTTTTATTCGAAGATAGGCTTGCGCTTGACCGTCAACTCACCTGATGTTAAGTAACAGTTACGGTCTACGATGGAGCGCGCTTGCCTAGAAGACAGTAACTACGTTTATACGTATAATTATCTTGATACGTCGGGATAAAAGGAACATTTATTTGTAGTTTAGCAATAACCTCATCATTAATTTACTACCTGTTTAATTATCGAGAACAAAATACGATACTTTGTCTTTGGAGGGCAGGTAGTGTATTCTATAATTTTCTTTCATACTGGGAGTACGACTACAAAAAATAAAATTAATCATTATAGTTAGTGGTCTGATCTACCAAAAAAATAGCTTCAGCACAGAAAACTTTAATAGTATACTACAAGTCAGTTCTACAATTAGAACCGGGAAAGTCTTTAGACTCGCACAACCGGAGCTTTTGTAATTTGCTGCGCTTCAGCTGTGTCATCAAACAAGATGTAATGACGCACTTGCGCGTATGTAAGCTACTTTGCACTTTATTCTATTGTAAAAAAAGTCGCTATTCATTTAAATGTGCTTGCTGCTGAGTCTTCTCTTTCTGTACTATCTTAGGAGTGTGCTACGATTGAATATTCAATTTTGTTTAGTAACATTATGAAATTTCTCAGAGACTATCGATTTCCTAAACTTCCCATCTTATTCTTGTATTCTGTAATTGCAGAATGCACACGTTCTAGGGGTCCCTACCAACCACACCATTATCGAAAGAGACCCCAATATAACGCGTCCTAGTGGAACGATCAATAAAGCTAATGTATAGGGCAATAGGGCCCTTTACGAGGTAAAGGTCAGTGTACACTGGCTGAAATGAGCATCCAACTACAAGAAAAAGAGTACTCGTTATATTTTCTATGACTATTTATAAACTTAAAAACTGCGGCAAAGTGGCGGAATGAACAGATGATGTTGAAAGGCGCTTATGACTGACTATGGGGAACTCCACTGTCGAAATTGTCGACGAATACCACCTGACAAACGATCCGACTAGGCAGGTCCAACTTTGCGAGAGAGGCCAATCGTCGAATCCAACTGGGCTGGGTAAGTTCGGAAAACTCAAAAGCGACTTTTTGTCCAATATACCTCAGTGCCTATAGTCGAAAGTTTACGACCAGGGGGGCAATTCAGTTATTCAAAACCGATCCGTAACTGAACCTTGTGCGAAGGCTTTCCTGTCGGCTGCTATCATTTTTTGATTTAGTACCGAGCGAAAGACGTGTTACGTTTCATCAAATGTGTCAATTGTATGACATAAAAGTGACTGAATCAAAAAAACTATGGCGGCCGGCAGGAAACGCTCCACATATGGTTCGGCTATGGAGTGGTCTTGAATAACTGAATTGGGCCCCTGTGTGTGTTACCAGTGATGACATACGGCACTGAAACGTGGTCTCAGTATGGACCTTATAAGGAAACTCATGTTCACGTAATAAGGTAACAAACATACAAAAAATACAGCTAAATTGATAACCTCCTCCTTTATTTCAAAATTGTTAAAAATACCGTTGCATCGCACCATGTACTTCTGCCTTTGATTGCCTCTGGTCTTATGTGAGCTTCTGCACTATAGCAGAAGCCGGCACCTTAGAGGTCACCTAATCTCACCCGATGAGATTAAAACCTCCTCTCCCAAGGCCATCACTGACTACATGCTCAGCATCCGACTTGGAGAGGTGCTGTAAGAAACAGGAGATGTCACAATAGATCTGTAAAGATCGCAGTGACTAGCCGGAACTGTCAGACCCCATTTGGCCCATTAGTATTCCCCTAAGGTTCGAATAAAAAAAAAACATGCACTTACAAGTTGCAACGTTTTTGTGCGTCGTATCGCATCGTGTAACCGAGCCTTAGCAACGTATATCGCAATAGGATCCGGACAACGAGGTAAATACCCAAGAAGGCCCATTACGGGGCCCTATCGGGAAGTTAGATCTGTTAGCTGTTCGAAGTTTTAGTTTTGGAATAGTTATGGAAATTGTAAGCTTTAAGCACGCAAGTTTCACTGGGCTTGGATTAATAGCTCCATGTTAGATTTTTTTACGCAAGTTAGATTTACTATTGACCATCAACTCGCCTGATGTTAAGCAACGGTACCTTTATGTGAAGAGGTGCCGAATAAGGTTCCAAAGTTCCAATGTGACGAAATTTGGGTCCCGGTCGGGCGTCATTGTGATATATGACAAATAGTAGATAAATAGGAATTTGAGAATATCAAATTCTTTTAGATTTGGAGTCCTACTAGGATTATTCAATTATTCAATGAAAAGTTGCAGTTACCAGCGGTGGTCCGCTCCTCCTGCCCCTTACTAAGTCCGCCTCTGGGTTAAATTACTGTGATACCTAATACTATTTATACGGTTCAGAAGTATTGATAAAAAATATATAAATTTAGGTTAACGTCTAATAGGATCCCATTTTGGTGAGCTAAAAATGTAATAAAAAGTGTTAAAGTCAGTTATGATATCGTTTTACAACTAGTTGAAAATAAAACTTAGAATACTAATAATTTTCATTAAAATAAATATTTAGAAAAAATACATTAAGTAATATTTTAATAGACTCTCATGTTATTAGATTTTCTATGAAGCAAAAACCAGGAACAAGAAACATAGGTACATAAACATAGGTAAACATACTCTATTATTTATTAAACTAAAATTAAAAATATCTAGATAGCAAAAGAAAACGCGAAGCACAGAGTGGATGAAAAAGTATTTTCTTATTATAAAAAAAGTAAAAATAAAATGTTCTCGGCATTTTGATTATTCGACTATTCGTTTTGTATGACCGAACCCAAAAGTTATAATAAAATATAACAAGTTTTTGCTATTGTTTATTTTACGATATCGATTTTCTTACCCCATATTAAATTTATCAATCGAATAAAATAAAGTGGATCATTATTTTCGAGACACGCAATAACTTAAACTGCACTGCGAACGCGCGATCCGTAAAATAGCACGCCAGTTTCTCCCTAAACACAGTCTCCCTCACATATAATGGAGATTCATCCGAAAAATGTCAATAATTACGTGGGGGAAGAAATACATAATTCTTTTTCACCCCAACCCTCAACTCACCTTGTATCGTGTTTCTGTCGCCGACATCGTTTGTCGGAGAGAATATCGCTGTTGGGGTGTCGCAGGTGAGGTTAAGTGTAACATACGAGATACGATAGTGGTATTGTTATGTTTTTTTTCATGGTAAAGTATCGCCAAATGTTGTTATGTTGGCAGAAAATAATTTATTTATTAATTTATTAATTATTAATCCATATTAGTGTGTATGTATATATGTAATACACTGTTTTAAACTAGATTATGTTTGGAAAAAGAAATATCGTGTCAAAAAATGGGCACTGACGTCTCGATGGTGTTGCTAGTCGAATAAAATACCCTACATCCTCGCTCAGCATCAGGCGAGTTGGTGATCAATCGTAGATCTATTGCATAAAAATAATTATAGTTTAAAAAACTGGAGCAACCGACTTCTCATGGATGCATTCTCATTGTCAGGACTGGACCAAATTGAAATGGGACCACAAAAGAAACACCAACTTTCAAATAAAAGAAGAATCATCAAAATCGGTTCACCCAGTCAAAAGTTTTGAGATAACAAACATAAAAAAATACAGTAGAATTGAGAACCTCCTCCTTTTTCGGTTGAAAAATAAGAAAGCGGTACCTTCAATGTCATATTAGTTCTCATGAAAAAGAAAGTTCAATATCCGAAGATCCGAATAGGTTCAGTTACTAAGTGGATGGACCGTATTATGGATGAGTTAGGCTATTTTCAGGCGCAAAAGAATCTTTGTGCCAAATTTCATAACCATTGGTTCCGCTTTCTTCTTCAAAAAGAAAATTACTCTGTCTGTCTCTCTGTCTGTTTGTTACCTTTTCATGGCTAAACCAATAGTTATGAAATTTAACACAAAGATTATTTCAGGCCTGAAAAAGGAAAAAGCTATATTTTGTTATCATCATCACCGATTTTCGTCAGTGTGCTGATGAAACCGCGGGAAACAACTAGCTGTTTTAGTCGTTACAAAATCTGTAATTAAAACTATAATTATTCTGGAAAAAATGTAACAATTCTAAGCAATTATACAAATTATTATCAGGTTTTAGTAATATATTTCAAACTTAACAACTTGTTTCTTCAAGTTTATATGGTTTTGTACAATTATTACTACTGTTTTGGCTACTTTTTTACAAATTTAAATTTTCAAAGCGCAATGATTGATATTTTAGTCTATCCCAGCTGCCGTATTGTTTCTACTAAAAGATTATTAATAAAGATGTTTAATTGCCCAAATGCGGAAGTACGTAATTAAAAAATCTCCGCGTCGAGTAAATACTCGTAACTTATTAATAACAAGGTGCAACTCCCCAATAGCTCCCCCAGGAGAGCAACATGTAGACAGGTACAGCGTGAAATTTTCCCGTACATTTCTTTCGCAAGTTTGTCTACGACAATTCTCTTAACGAAAGGACATTTATTGAAGTTGACAGGAACTTTCTTGTACGCCTCTTGAAGTAATAAGTTCTTGTATGTGACAAACTTAGAAGGCGTGTGTTATATATGTAAGTGGAAAGTCAATTTTGGAATATAAGTCAATATAGAAGTAGTGAAAGGTTTTATTTAATCAATTATCGAGATCAAATATCTCCAGTTTTGGTCTTAATGGGACTAATAAATTATAAAAATAATCACAAAAAATAGGGTCTTTATACAAGTAATGAGGGTCCAAATTTTAGTGAGTTATCCGAATCGTGTGGGGTATCACATGAAAGAACTTCATTAGCACAAGCTAAAACTGGTGTTTAATTATTTTTATGATATATCTCAGTTTTAGCTTATATATACCTAAATATTATATATATATATATATATATATATATATATATATATATATATATATATATATATATATATATATATATATATATATAGTTTCCCCCTTTTATCATTGATTAGGTTTGCTCGGTAATTCTTTTATCTAGTTTGTACGGACTGACTCGCACGGTTTTATTCAATTATAATCTACATATTGATTCTAATCTAAACATACAAAAATGTTTTTTGAATAGGTCTATGCTCTGTAGTAGGCGTTCATCGGCTGAAAAGAACAAGAATATGTTTGAATAAAATTAAGTACAATTCCATTTAATGACATAAACAAAACACCTACCCATAAAAATCCGTAAATATAAAGAGACAAAAGTAGCTGTATTACGTTAGAAATTGGTTGAGAAGCTGAAAAATAATATAAATTAATACCGAGTAAAAGGAACAAATAAGTAATTACATTTGTTTATACCTCCTGCGAAAAATATTTAACATCAGTAGTCAGTACCTATAATTAGATTTTCAATGAAGGTTTGTTTCGTTGGAAAAATATTTTTTCCTTATTTTCTTTAATCAATCAAATTAATAAAAACAATGACTTATATTTTTAGGCTTCCGTACTCGAAAAGTAAGGGAATCTATTACTAAGCCTGCGTTGTCTATCTATCCGTCCATCCTTTAAGCATTTGTATTTTTCGAAATAGAGAAAAAGTTAATGTCTTCCCCTTAGATGTCTTCCCATAATGCGTAATATTGCGGCGGATTTATAAACAAATAAAAACAATAACCCGTATGGGTTATAGTATAGGTAAGTAATTCAGAAATACTGAGGGCCAAAACTATTTTTCAATATAGGGATCAGTACCTAAATAAATTGACACTTTAAGTTTCAAAGTGTATATTTCGGAATAAAACCGAAAGGTTTTGTAAACTTACAAAATACGATAAACATTTTTATCCCAGTTTCAAAAAAACTTACAATAAATAAGTATCTCTATTTCCTTTTTTTTATCACCCAAAAGTGGCCTCTAAACATAAACGCTCTCTTATAATACTCTACAAAGTACTTATATATTAGAGTTAACTGATATTAAGAGCCTATTTAACCACTCAATAATGCCATAATTCTTGTAATGGTCCATTTAGGAATATCTTACTTGTTTATGAACACTGAGAGTAAACTAGCAAAATACACTTTGATAAAAAATACAAGTAATGTTTTTAACATAATCGGCCACACCGTCGCTTAGCATCAGGCGAGTTGGTGGTCAATCGTAGATCTATAATGTATAAAAAAAAACACAAGAAAAACTTACAAGAAAGTATACCTACTATTATTCCTTTTTCCCACCCGAACTTAGCCTCCAAAAAGAAATATACTTATATTTTATATCACTCTACTACATTGATAACTGTTAATAGGTACTACTTGAGTGGACAAATATCCACTCAGTAATACTCGTACCCTAAACTTGTAGCATGGCCCATACGCACCATCTTAATCCATTCTGTGAACACCGGCAGATTTTATAGAGTTGAAAAATGAGAGTAATATTTTCATCCCAGTCTAAAAAAGACTACAAGATGTATCTTAGCCATTACTCCTCTTTTCCGCCCAAAATTATCCCCCAAAATAGTGCCCTCTTTTATCAGTATTTACTACTTTGATAAGAGTTAACTGATAGTGTGAGTCTATTTTTCCACCCAATAGCACCCTGCTGCTTCTAACATGGCCCATAGTCATTTTTAAGAACACCGGGAAGTTTACTAGCAAAATGCGAATAATATCTTCATCCCAGTCTGAAGAAGACCTTACAAAAATATTCTAACTCTATTCCTCTTTTCCCGCTCAGTATTAGCCTCGAAAAAGAAGCGCCCTCTTATATCACTCTACTAACTACTTTGATAAGAGTTAACTGATAGTGAGAGCCTATTTGTCCACTCAGTAATGCCCCGTCGCCTGTTACATGCCCCGTACTCGCCTATCTTAAACCTTTTTATGAACACCGGGAGGTTTTATAGACTAGCAAAATAGGGAACGGGGCCATCCAATTTCATGTTATCACGGAAACTAAACATTCTGGGTTGGTTGTAGGTATTTTCATAAGGTATTGTTAGGGGGTTACATTTTGTATGCAGGCCGTGGGGTAACCGTTTTATGAAAGATTTGCACAAAGGCTATTTGCAGTAAACGTTGTTTGACGTGGGGGTCTGTTTATACGAGAGTCAACTATGTAAACTGGAGGGCTTCTACAAACAGTTTGTCTGAATCTCTGATACGTGATTGTTATGGTTAATTATACGAGTTAATTCATAATTTATTTAACATATTTAGCGGTTGAATATTCTGCTGAAATTTGCGGACTGACCTCGCTCTTCAGTTGGTAATACGTCTGCCTTAAAATAAATGATTCTTTCTTTCTTGACTTCTAAGCTGCAGGTCGTGGGTTCGATCTCCAGGAGTGTGGATGTTTGTTCTATATCTGTGTGTTTCTATCTCCCTAGTTCCCATATTACATGCTTTGTTTAGTTTGGAGCTAGATAATGTTGTGTGAAATGTCAACCAGTACCAATTCATTTCTTACAATTTCACTAAATATTGTTTTCTATTTTTATTAAATAATACTTTTCTGTGCATATCTTTCGGCATACTTAGTACATATGTTGCCGAAAGATTATGTCAATGTTTTTGTAAGGCATTGTTGGAGACATGTTATATATATAATATTTATATGAAATGACTTCAGAGCGCGCGCCGCGGCAGTAGTTGTTGGCAGCTAGTTGACAGCCAACAACATGCAGTCGCTGCACAAGCTATCGGCAGCTTGGTTCGGAATAGTAACTATCTCAAATCGCATCGGGATAGAATATGCTGTGATAGCTTCCGTAATTTCGTATTTTTTGACAATGGATAAACAGGTATATACTACTCGCGAGAGAGCGTATTTGAAGCTCACCTTGAGTTATCTGTACATAATACCTACATAAAGTTGGCTTAGCACATCCACGCGCCCTCACTGTTACACGTAAGTTTCTCAAGTTGGTTGTCATATCTAGACAATCACTTGACCAATTTTGTTTATTTTTACCACAAGTTGTAATAATTGTGTACTTTATATACCTACCAAATATCATTAAAATCGGTTGGTAACTAGCCCCGCAACGACTCCCGACTTACCAACGACTTTTTATGGGAACCACCCCTTCTATCAAAAATCACCGACGACAAAAAAAATAAGCAATCCATAGAACATATACGCCAAGTTTCATAAAAATCGGTTCAAATTACGCCCTGTACGCGAGTACGAACATACAAACAAACTGACAGACGAAAGAAAATTTGGCTAGTTGATGCAGAGACGCTTCGCTCGCTTTGCTCGCTCGGTCAATAAATAAATAGTTGGTTTTGAATCCGTGGAATTCTAACGCGTACGGAGATGTAGATAAAAACATTTATAAAAGTTCCGTTTCATAGGAAATCTGTAGGTAAAGATGAAACAGCGGCGGAGTTAAGGGTAAACTATAGTTTGTAATAATTATAGGTACGTCAGGTTCTCGGTTAAAGTTGTAGCCAATTTCACTAGAAGATTAATATGAATACTTAATTCATCTGTAATCGGATATTATTAATCTCGTCGGATTAAACTTCCAATAGGTACATATTAAATTGAAACCAATCATACGGTCTGTTATTTTCTATTATGTGCTTATAATTATGTGATAGGTATGTATTAGTGTTTATTCAACCAGCTAATGCTTAATTTTAACCGGCTTGTGACAACATCGATTGTTGTTTTTGTTTATTTTACGTTTTTATTGTTGTGGTTGTTTTTGTCACAAATAAAAATGTGTGTATGTCTACGTTCCGCGGATGTTTTTAAAAGCTTTTATTCTACTTGCCCTGTTAGTATGTGTGGGTCAAATCTTGCGAGTTAAATTAGAACCACTTCCTGTCGGTAGATTAGGTTGAAATTTGGTTTACTTACGTAACTTCGGTGATAATGCAATAATATAGTACCATGAAGCTGGTCTCAAGATGGCGTCGGAAGGTGGCTATCGGAACTCCTAAACTAAACGAGATAAAACCGTCGAGTTTGGACTCGTTTGAATAGTCTTGACAAGCACTCTTTTTTTAGTCTAGTATTTTTTTTTTTTTTTTTAAACAAGCTTTTATTTAAATGCTCTAAAATGAAGAAAATAAATTTTATATTGATATAAATAAAAGCTTGTCGCGAGATTTCAAACAACATCGTACCTATCTAATAAGTAATATTTAATTCCAACAAAAGACTTAGACGCGTTCTTATCATTTGCTTAGATTTAAAGTTAGTTTGTTCTTTTGAAAAAAAAAATATATATGTTTGTGTTCTCGCGACAAGCTTTTATTTATATCAATATAAAATTTATTTTCTTCGTTTTAGAGCATTTAAATAAAAGCTTGTTTTTAAATATTTTTTTTAATTAATATTTTTTCCGTTTTTGGATTAGAAGACAGGCATCGACAAGCAATGCACTCAATGTTGAACGAACAAAAAAACATATATGTAATAAGTGTTTTACCCCTTAGTTGAAAAAATGTTACATGCGTCTTGCATCTAATTTTTTTTCTCAAAATTGAATTGCCTACGTGTTTTTATAGGGACGCAGAAAGACGCATCTTCTCGCCACTTGTATGAGGTCATCTGTCTGTCCATCTCTGGCTGGTCTTTCTACGCTGTGCTGTTTAGTCTTAGTATATCCTATGAGTCAATATATCCCAAATACATATGAATATTTGCTAATTTTCGCAGCCATACGGCTCACGATATAAATTAAATTCATTCAATTTTTTATTCAATAACAGAGAACCGGGAGTCCATCAGACTAATGGAAAACAAATATAACTCACAACAATAGATCATCGTGTCTCTTGTTTCTGTTTTTCATTTATAAAAATGTATACGACAAAACAAACCCTGGTTTGAAAGCGTTGTCTGTTTTCATTGCTTTTCGATATGCTGGTTGTAATTTGATTTTGTCAATAGGATATTTCAATAGACTTTTGAAAGAAGAAGTTGACAATAAATTGGGTTGTATTGTTTATGTTTTCACCATCCATTTATTTAACACGCTATATTAATACGCGATATTAATTTTATCAAATTATACGCGATATTAATTTTATCAAATTCCGATCAGAGACTACAAACGAACGAAACGCCAGCTTTACCTGAAATTAAAGCGAAATTAGATCGAATGGTAGGTATTTACTTTCGTGTTCTACAGATGTAATCTAAGTGTTTTTAAATAGGTAAATAAATATTGGTGGACATTTCACACAATACCATCTGGCCTAAACTAAACAAAGCTTGTACTATGAAAATTAAATGGCTGATAGATTACATTCTAAACTTTTTTTGGAAATATTTACAACTTGTGTTACTTGTGTTAAAGAAACACCCATACACAGGACAAACATCCATGCTCATCATAAATATCATCAAAAATAAGATTTGTGACCATACAAGACAACTAAGAACATTGTTATTTGTATTTTGAAATACATTTGTCACAATTTCATCATATTCGTAACTATATTATAAATGCGTAGTTTGTGACCTTTTCAAGATGAAGCGGCTAAACCGACCGTTAAGAAAGAAAATAAATTAAATATTTTATTTTTATACACCATACACTACAACAAAAAGAGAAAACACAAATACAAAGAACAAAAGTAAGACTATTGAGCCTAAAAAATATGCAGTTGTCGCTGTAGTATCTGGTGTATCAAAAAAGGTAAGTGCTCAGCGATAATGCTGCCAAACGATCAGCAGCGCTGATTATCAGCACTAACCTTCCGACACACACATGATTCATTACAGTATTGCGTTATGAAATTTAGTACAGTGAACGTGAATTAAATATAGTACCCGTGAACCTGGAGACAAACATTGGTTATATGTGTAAGATGATTATGATGACGTTATCATCATCATAATCACCGCTTTTCATAACTAAGCAGTTGAAACCGCGGGGCGCCATTAGTTTATAAATCGGTGACTATTGTGAATCTGTTGTTTTAGACAGAAGAGAAAGAGAGAGAGAGAGAAGATACTGTGTTCTTTAGAACTCTCTCTTTTCTCACGTTTTAACGTGAGTTTACGGCAAGAATACAGAATTTACATTGCAGAATTTTATGTACAAATCAAGAAATTGCCGGGCCAGAATATGTTATATGAAGATGTATAATTATATTCTTAAATTACATATATTAAAGAATTTAAAAGCCCTTTCGGCTTAGTTTTTTTTTTTGAGTTAGTGGTCATACAGAAATTAAAAAACTGAATTATATTGTATAAGCTATAAATTATGTTTTTTTATTTTCGTACAAATGCCTTTATTAACTACAACAAAACAATATAGGTACAAACTACAGATAATTACTAACTAAACCACAAAAGCAAACAGATTAACCCAGGCCGATGAAGGTGTAAAGATAATACAATTGTTCAAACCCACTAACTATCAAATACGTTTAAATAACTTTTATACGTAGGCAGAACACGGAGTTCCTCCGCGTGAATCTTAACGCTTCTGATTTATAAAACTTAAATGAGTTAAAATACACCAGCAAAATACAAAGATTCGAAATATAATTAAAATCTATTCAAAATTATTTACCCAGCAATGTTTCGCTTTCCTTTACAGTTTGGTTGTTAGAACGCCAACGGGCGGTGAGAATATACTTTATATTTCTTATCAGTTTTTGCTTCAGTGAGCAAAGTTCGCGAGGTAAAATATTAAGGTCTTCAAATGAACTTCAAGCGAAAGCACCTCTTCCTTACCTTAAAGTTTCTTTTTAATATCGCTGCTCCAATGGTTAATAATGGAACTAAAATTGTACTGTTTTGTAATTGTTTCGAAAGTTTGTTAATTATAAAGTCATTTAGAGTCATTAATAAAATACTGGGGGTTGATGCTACTTTTGGAATATTTAGACTTAAATACACTGCAATAGTATAAAGATCGAGTCCAGTATTTTGTTTAAACATGAAGTCCAGTATTTTGTTAGGTAAGTTTTTTTGTTCCCAAAAAGACCGGTTGGAAGCGACCTGCATCCAGCGTCTTCCTGCCACTTGTTTGATATCTTCTGTCCACCTTGTGGCTGGTCATCCTACGCTGCGCTTGCCGGTTCGTGGTCTCCATTCGAGAACTTTTCGGCCCCATCAGCCGTCAGTTCTAACCGGTATTTTTGGAAATTCATGGGGGAGGCCTATGTCCAGCAGTGGACTTCTTGTGGCTGAGATGATGATGATGATGAAGTTTTTTTGTTACTTTATGCATTAGCTGTATAAAATAGTCCTATTAAGCAAGTTTTATTCTTTTACTGAATTCAATAAATGTGTGTTCATCTGTTCATCGAACATTCCGCCAATCGAGGACTGATTTTGGATTTATTTATTTTTTGCGTTGAATTCAGTGTAGCTACGAAATGGTCCCATATTTTTTTTGTTTAGTAATTTAGTAACCATTATCTTAAGAAAAACTTACTGAAAAAGTAAGTAACAAAGAAACTCGTATTTTTATGCCGACACACTAAAGATTCAGTCTAATAAAATATATAAATTTAATTTTATATTCATGACAATTATATAATATTAACATATTATTTTTTTATTGACATATTAATTTTATATTCGGTCAATAAATAAAAATAACAAGATGCTCTTTAATCTCGCAAGACAAGTCCAAAGTACAGGAAAGCTTCGAGAAAGAAACGTTTCCAATTTCAATGACACGCATGGGGAACCTACCCTGAAATATGTGTTCTGCTCAGATAAAATATAGAGCCGAGAAAATGGCTGTGTCGACAAATACGTCAGATATGTGACGAAGGACACGGGGCCTCGTCATAAGAGGATTAATTTAAGGGCACCATAAAAAACCTACTCTTGGTTTAGGCTCACCGATTTAAGAACGGAAATAACGTTCGTGTAGGACATTTGACACTCTTGTACAAGTTTGTGGCTTATTTTTTTACGTAACTGAGTGATCGAAGCAAGACGCTCGCATGATACTTGCCTATAAAAAAAAAGTAAAAAAAAAACTTGTTCAAAACTATACTAAGATGCGATCGGGTCTGCACGATATACGTACTCGTATAGGTATGTAATGAACTTGAAGAGAATTTCCAATATTTTTCAGTGTCTAGAATGTCAGATCTTAAAATTAAAATTGTATGAAACTTACACAATAAATCCGTCAAAAGTTGATTAAGTTTGTTAGATTGTTTATTTAGCTTTATTTGGTTGTACAACCACCTAATTACACTTTATAAGTAGTGAAGCAATGCAACACAATGAAATTTAATCTAAGCCAGACCGCTCATTAAACTATAATATGAGCAGTTAACGAACAAAGTTTGTTTCTAGTCGCCGATGACTAAACTCCGACACTGCACACAGACGTCAAGTTTTGTACTGAACTTTACACGCGGCTTCACTTCTTAGGCAAGGAAAGTTGCCTTGACGTTTAGAAATTTTAAGACTTGTATTATACGATTTTATCATTTATACGAAATGATTTAAATAGGTAAAACCATCGACACGAAGATGAATGAATGACTTTTTTAAACAAATAATTTAAAAACCATATTTTCAAAAGTGCTCGCTTAAAAACACGATGTCTAAACTGGCAGAAACATCTGCCATTTCGGAGTTAAAATGACAATTCTTCACTCTCACCAGAAGCTCGTTATTCAAAGCTATATTTCTACATTATGTACATAGTTTAGGAAGTAATTATATTGTTGTTACATAATTATAGCTTGTGCCTAATATTATAAAATGCTTAAAATCTTATAATACCTAACTAAATATACTTCAACTGGGCGCATCTACTATATTTAGGAAGTTCTAATGTTAAGTTTCTGGCACCATCATCAGACTATCTTCATGGTACTTATAATATCGCATTTTCATCAAAGTTACACAATATGCTCTCCAACTTAACAACCTTTATTAATTTTATTATTATAAAAGTACGTAGCTTATCACAATGAGGCAAAAGTATAAAATTTTAAGAAGTGTATTTAACAATAAAGTAGGTAAGTACCTAAGAAAATGTAGATAAAATACAGCAAACATAAAGAATGTTATATATATTAATAAATTAAAACGTATTAAATGTAATGAATAGTAAAATATCAAAGCAAATAGAGATATAATACAAACAGATAAATGTAATAGCAAGTAGCAAAGCATAAGTAGATAACAGAGTATGCAAGGATATAAAGCAAAGTAAAATAAAAGGTAAAAAAAAGGAATTGAAAAATACTAAGGTAAGTAAATAAAGAACACCCTAGGAACAACCCAGACAGGATAAAAAATCAACTACCTTTAGATTGGTATTATCCCTCTTGCTGGTAGCATTGCCATGTTGAAAAGAAGATTTTCTTTTTGTATTGCTGACAGACTTTTCAGCAATACTTATTTATATTACATAAGCGTTCCATTGTTGCAACACCATTTACTGGAACTTCTAATACTGTTTGCAGAACTTCTAATGGCAGGACTGGTTGGAGACTTGAACCAAGTTTATCGTTTGAAATTAGTGGTTAAAGCCACATAGTTCGTAATCTGTGGTTAAATCGCAGTTTGAGATCGATTCTGAACATTCATCAACTTGTGTCTATCAATGGAATGACGATTCACTCCGATATTTCAACAAAAAATTTACTGCAATAAATTTATCTTCCTATGGAAATACCTACTATACACACACGGTACACTAAATTTGCTTATTTGAGAACTTGAATTTATTAAACTCTTGTGTCTTTTTAACTACGAAAAAGAGTTTCTGTTCTGACTTTAACTATATTTGTAACGCATTTTTTTTTTAAACGTAACTGTACTAGCTGGTTAGGAACCGATCTATATTATTCTTTTTTTTTTATTAAAAAAATCTATATTTCGGAGTGACTTTCATAAAAAAACTTCATCATCTTTATTTATTAGGGGCCTTACCGAAAAACGTTACTAACTTTAACCAACGTCTTAAATTCTCTGTCTTCTTTCCGCAAGAGTCATTACGTGTCAGCGAAAAGTTGACAAAATCTGTTAAGCATTGCTTAAAGTTAAGTAACGTTTTTCGGTAAGACCGTAGATGTTTATCTAGTTTCAATCAGCATAATAATTATTTATTTGAGCTGCCTGTTTCGTCGATTTTTAATATTTTTAACTGTAAAGTGACAAAAATATGTCATTAGTTTAATCGAATCCGATATTTTACATTAAAATACATGCATCGTCTGAATATCAACATAAATAGTTGAAGTTAAATGAAATTATCCAACTTATCGTAGGTAATAAATGTGAACCACATATAGTTCCCGTCACGTAAAAAGAACGCTGGTTTGTTCGTAAGCGCGAACAAACCAGCGTTCTTTTTACGTGACGAGAACTATAGTTCCAGAAGAAATAATACTCCAGAAGAAATAGTATATAAAAAAAACGACTTTGTTTTATCTTCATCGTTACTACCGTAGAGAAATACGGCTTTTTGATGTTATGTTCGTCGTCCTTCTAATTTCGACTTTGTTATTTTGCGTTTTGTTTTATTTTTTATTTTGTTTTATTTATACTACCATGAAACTTAAAATAGGCTATAAGATGAATATTAGAAAAAGCTTATTTTTAATTAAATTTAATGTCAACGACAGGTGATTCTTAATATTATTGCACATAGGTATGTTTTGCTATAGTGCCTCAAATTTTGTGGGGTTTTTTTATATCATTTTTAACATGAAATAGATTTACGAGTAGGTCAGCAACTCGCCTTATAGTAAGCGACAGTGAATATTTTTTAACCCCCAACTTCCATTCCATTAAAATCGGTTCAGCAATATTTTTGTCGGGGGTTTGTGAGTTTTCAAAACTTATACTTGTTATTTGATTGAAAATTCATACGATTAAAAATAGATATTCCATTCAGGTTGTAAATATGACTTTTAAGGATTCATGAAATTACTTTATAATTTTTCGAAAACAAACCACCGATCTCGATAAAAATACCAATTGCCGAGTATGCAAAACAAATCAAAGTTAAGAAAGAAAGTTTGAAATCAGATTCGATGGAAGCACGAGAAAAAATCAGCCCGCAAAAGTTGATGCAATCATCTCTCACATTATTCGAACACAAAAATATATTTTAAGGCAATATTCCGATAAACAACTGACGGTAATTGACTCCGAGCGAAAACTCTGGTTATTTATTAGAAAAGCCCGGCTTGTCCTAAAATTTCAGTTGAGAGAGTTCCGTACAGTTTGGTACGCACCGCACGGAACTTTAATTGGCTTGTTTTATGTTAGTTTACTTTTGTTTTTAGTTGATTGACTGCCTTGTTAATGTTGTATTGATGAACATACTTGATCTGTTTAGCCTTTCATAATATGGAATAGCGGTTAATATTAAAATTAAGCGTCACACAGATACATACATACGTCACACTTATAATACCCCTCTTTTTGAGGGTTACAAATAGGCGTGACTTTATTAATGTATGTATCACAGACATAATAGAACATGAAGTATGTGATTTCATTTATTATGAAAACCTTGCGTGCCACATTTTTGGTATCGACTGTGACGTCACACAAACGATTTAGTGATGGAATGTTCCATCCACGCGAAATCTATTCAACCCTGTGCATCCGCGCGCTTGTACGCTAGTAACTAGTTGACAAAATATCGAATCGGAAGTATATATCCCCTGGAATTAAATAAATCTTAGGTTGTCAACTGTGATTTTTAAAATTACTGTTGACACATACACTTGGGGTATCTATAAAGTCTATGGTATGTGGTGAGACGGGTGAATGATTTACTTGAATTTTTATGTTCAAAACCATCCAGAACATTAGACATCAACAATAAAAAAAGATGTGTTAGTCTACGTTACATATTCATAGTATTACAAACACATAACATTTTGAATTGTTGATGTCTGAATGATGATCAAGTAAAACATTCACCCGTCTCGTCTAATCAGCCATGATCCTAATCATCATATCAGCCACAAGAAGACCAATACTTGGCATAATCCTCATCCATGGATTCCAAAAAGATCGGTTGGAGGTGACTTGCATCCAGAGTCTTTGTGCCACTTGCATGAGGTGGGCACTCTATCTTGTGGTTAGTCTTCACTAATAGTGTGGCATTTGTTAAGCCGCTTTACTATATCAAAAACAAAAACATTGAGTTTACACAGGTTTGCCGACAAATGCATTTTAAAGGTATTTAGGTGTGTTTGTACCTAGACCACTGCAATATCTAGCTAAATTCAGTTAGTCTCTAAAAGCATCCAGCCGTGTGTCGAATAAGTAAACAAATGTATGACAACTACAGCATAGCGGAGAGAGGAACAGAATCAGATCTACGTCCAAGTAAAAATCTAGTTACGTCTCGGATTGTTATATTTTCATTTTTATTTATATATTTTCAAGCTTTACAGGTTTAGGCGAGACTAATACGGCGAAAGATTAATATTATGTTCTAAGAGTTAAATTTGGTTTCCCTGCAGTTTGTTCAAGAAAATTTGTAAAGGGGCTGCTCGCCGAAGTATTTTTATACTTTTAATTTAATTTTAGCTCGTTTTACATTTAACCTATTCACAATATACCGTATTTCCACTACACTACTTGCAATAGTCTTATTTAGAATCCTCTTTAAGGGCCTGTACGAATAAATACAATACAATATAAAAACACATTATTGACACTATAATAAAAATAACATTAGGTACATAATTATAATTTTAGTTTAGTTTTATGTATAATTTAGTTCTTTATTTAAGTAGTGATTAATGTACTTTATTATTTCGACTTAAGGACTAGATTCCTTGGTCATGAATAAATTAAGGCGTTAGAAATAAAGTAGCTCGATATATTTCGATTTGCATATTTTTAAAGATATAAATTGCCTGACAAAACCTGCCTGACTTTCGACAAAATATCTGTGTTAGGAATCTCCTAAATAAATGACACATGTATCATTTATTATTTCATTTT
This sequence comes from Lycia hirtaria, assembly GCA_947563715.1. Lineage (NCBI taxonomy): Eukaryota > Metazoa > Arthropoda > Insecta > Lepidoptera > Geometridae > Lycia > Lycia hirtaria. Next base: position 38,298,595 of record OX387377.1, on the reverse strand, counting down.
GATTCAGAAAGAGAATTAAGAACAGTTTTAATACTGAATTTCATTTTGACTAAAAATCAATTATCAAACCTAAAAAAACATAAATAAGTGAAGAAAAAAAAGATTCTGCTTTTCTGTTTTAAACTTTGAATCAAAATAGAATTTATTGTGAAACATGTATAAAAAAAGTGTAATTATTTTACTGTCGAGATTCATTACACATTTGTCGTAAGTACATTCTGGCTAAATGTACCTACTTACGACAAATTTGTACGTATTTGTGTATGTAGGTACATCTTTAAAAATATTGTATCACATAAGCGAGATAGCTGCTCTATGTGTATAAGGCCCTAAGGCCATCTGTCCCAATTCTAATACGTTACTAAAACTAGAGTTCAGAATAGAGCAGAAAGCAGAGTTTATGGCCCGGTTGGTTTATTAAATATTGCTAGTGGAGCTCGTCGCACCAGTTTTACGAGTACCTACTGCACTCTACGCGAGACAGAACCCACGTTTACTCGCTACCCTGAATATGAACCCATCTGTGATAAAAGTACAGTACTATAGAATATATTTGCATATTTGGAATTTGTTATGTTAGTGAACAACATTTTCAGTAAAATTTGTTTTTCACTATAATTCTGAGTGTTTTTACTGGACTGCCAAGGAAGAGTTGCGTTTTTCGCGCGTTTCTTGTATGTTTGTAATTTTTTTATTGCCTTGTATCTTCCAAACAGCTGGGTAGATTTCGACGATTAAGGTTTCGTTAGATTCGTATTAAAAACCCAAGATAAGATAAGTGTTAGTTATATAAGTGTTTATAAAGAATAACGGATTTTGGCGCTACATTGTAACTCGGTAATAAAAAATAACCAAACCTATCGAGTAATGTATCAAAATGAAGGAAATTTGAAGCATATTGCACAAATATATTAGTCATATGTTTAAATTTTACTAAGAATTATCAAATTGACAATCAATGCATTCAAATGGTTGTATTTATAGTTTTTGATAGCGCAAAAGTAGCTCTTACGCTGTCGGTTTTTTTTTTTGTACTTGTATTAAACACATACTACACTACATTCTGTTATTGCAATCTCTTACTAGTATTATTAGTAGTAGTATTTTGTATCTCTCTTAAGATAACGTAAGAGATGTAAGAAAATAATGAGGAAGGCAAAACTGTATAAAAATCTACCTCCGATACTGATTTCAAATTCATTTATTGACATAAAAACATTATACTTATTAAAAATATTATTAACATGTATAAATTTACGTATCGAAGAAAATAATGATATATATTTATGTAAATGAATTTAACATCAACATAATATGTCGAACCGATAAGCAAATGTATTACAATTTACAATTATTTAATTACAGTTATGTCCAGATAATAATGTCAAGATAAATCAGTATGTTCATCGTCAAAGCTAACTGAGGTGTCCCGCCTATTACTAGGGGTAATAGGCGGGACACCTCAGTTAGCTTCCTATTGGTCAGTAAAATTTTCACAATATGTCAAAAAATGTGCCAGGACAATTTTTCACTTGTCAAATAATATATCAAAATCAGCGTTGGCAGCAAGGGGCGCATTGAAATGACGGCGGGTGCTTAAAACAAAACAAACAAAAAAAACATTACGTTTGCTCAAAAATAAATTTAATATTTTATTTTATTTTAATATATTTATTATTATTTATTAAAAAGTTTTCCGTGATATTATTTAAATCAGAAATCAGGAGTTGTGAGAAAATTTAATAAACGTTAAATTATGTTTAATGTATGTAAAGAACAGAAGTATCATTTTCAGCTACACCAGTTTCACGTAAATTATTATTTTCCAATGAAGTAAATCTTCGCACATTTGCACCATTAGTGCACGAGTAAAGTACTAGAATTCACGGCTGAAATGTTCCAATTATGTAAATATTATCATCGTCTTGTAGAAGACTTTTTGAAATACATATTATTATAAAACAAATGATATCAAACTGGCTTGTACAAGTACACCGAATGTCATTAATTTTAGTCTTTCTACATTTTAGGCTTTATAGATTTTAGTCTTTCGGCATTTTAGTCGTTCAGCCCTCGTAGTTTATTTACTTTATAGGCAGTCTGATCATAAAGGAATACGACGCGCGAGTACTAACTTCTGAATAGATGTAAATATCTGGGTAGATGGGTAGATCTGGGTAATTTTGGCAATAATTCCCAAAATTTGCATTTGCAAAAAATGTTGATGAAAATACTTCATAACTCGATTCGTTTACTCAGTCGAAAATATCTTCAATTAGCTTTTTATAAGATAAAATATATTTTTTATCCATAAAATCAAATATTAGTTTGATTAGAGTGCAAGCGTCTAAAATCTTTAACACTAACATCCTAGTCCCAGATTTTAATCCAAATTTTTCAAAAAATACTAATCCCAGAACCATTTTTTTATACATTAGATCAACGATTGACCACCAACTCGCCTGATGTTAAGCGACGGTGCTTAGCACTTTAGTGTTAAAACTGGGCTTGTAACTGGCGTTGGCAACTTAATTAAAAAGGTAACACCACCTGGGCGTCATACTGTTATCTATTCGTGCTATGGCACATTGAGTATGCTCCATTCAATGAATGCCGAAAAGGTTTTCTACTCCCTGATGCGGTTTTACTTAGTGGGGTATGTATAAAGTTACTTGATGATAAGGGTTACATTTTGTTTATAAAAGTCTCTAAACTTAACGAATTACTTTCTGTTTTACGTGTAAATACTTCTCATAATTAAATAAAAAGTCAGAAAAAAAAAAAAAAAAAATACTCAGAAGTTTGAGTTGAGTCAGCCTATCAATTAAATATTGGACAGAAAATTCCAATACGCAAAGCATGATGTAAAGCTGCATTTTTGGTATGTTATTTATACCCCTTTAGAGAGTGTAGTTTCATAAAACATTTTGCAAGCAAAAAAAATGTGCTACCTGCATAATACGTCAAAAACTACAACATTTTCCGACTTTTTTTCAGTTTAATTCAATAACTATGTTTTATTTTCTATTATAGTTACTTTGATCATTTTTAAAGTATAATAATTTTCAAACAATTTAAGCTCACCCACAGCTCAGTCTAATAAGTTTTGAGATGTCATAAAAAAAAATATTTTTTTCAAAAATATTGGAATCTTGAGTTTTGCACATGTTTTCAGCCAAATATCGGGATAACCGCTCTTGTTAGGAGAAAAGTTGTAAGTAATTAAGTTTTAACACAATCACCCTAATAGTTCTTTTTGAATTGTCAAAAACTCTAAAATAGTATTTGGTTCACGGAACACATATTGTTGCAATTTTTTTGGGTTGTGCTGATAGTTTCTGAATAAAATGGTTGTAAAAATTTCTCGTAGTTACTACAGAACCACGGAACGGTTTGGTCAGAGCTAGGTTAGAGTTAGTGTTTTCTAGTCTAGTCTCACCTGTGACCACGAATGCTGCAAAGTGCTCGAAACGTCAGTTCATAAAATTATGCAAAAGATACGCGATAAATCCGTTAAAATGTTTCATTGCAATAGGTTAGAGTTAGGTCAAAGTTAGGTCAGAGTTAGTTTAAAGTTAGGTTAGAGTTATAAATAATCCTATAGAGAGATTTTACGTAGGTGCTTAGTCGATTAAATTTAAACATACCTATAAAAGTTAATTAACTAATCAATTGTTAACGATTGCGATCGATTAATTAACTTTTACAGGACTTTATTTTATGAGGAAAATATAATTTTAAATATATTCTAAAACATTTCAAAAGTAAAACCATACTTGCAAAAAAAAAAAAATACAGCAAAATGAGACTTCCTCGATAAATTCTTAAAAAGTATACAATTCTAAAATAACATCTTGCTTCAACACGACTTGCAAAAAAAACTAGAAAAAGATTTATTTCTCGAGTCGCTGAGAAAATAAGAATTCCCCTCTCATATTGCGTCTGTCTGAAAGCTGCTGAGGGCACTTACATGAGGAAACGAGATTCGTTCGCCTTACCTTACCCTCTGGATATTAAAATGTCGTTTTGGATCCTAAACTGTTTAGCTTTGCAAACATATTGTGGTGGTTTCCGTGAACCTTTGAGACTATCACGTTTTACATTCCGTTTCCGTAGTAGGTACTCATTTTTTAAAGCAAAGCTTCTTATAAGCACATAGCTAAAGTATTTTTTCATACTAATAGATTTTTGTCATCGCAAGTATGATTTCGGTAATTATTTTCAACACTGGTCTCTACCTAAGTGGTAGGTACACTGTAGTTAGTATCTATTTAACACCAAATGAGTGTACTCAGACCGTATTCGTGAGTATTTGCTCACTGTTTTCAACACGTGGCAGATGAACTAGATAAACATTATTAGGCAAGTTATAGGTTAAGCGCACTTATTATTACATAAAAAATATAACTTATTACTACATAAAAAAATACACCCACACCTGTCCGATCTGCAAAATCCAACATCTTTAATATTTATGGGAGTGGTATTTTGAATTTGCCTGTCAACTTTTTATAGATACAAATACATAGATACAATTACGTAGCGAAAAGGGGCTACATGCTAATGATACAAGAGGCGGCATTATCGTTAACTAACTTTCAGGCAACCTTGGGGATACAATAATGTATGAAAAGATCAGTCAGAAATCAAAAACGATGTAGTAAAATTTGGTGATTTTTGACATCGTTACAATAAAAGATGGATAGCGGATATCATAATGGAAGATTGTGCGCCTGAATTTACTTTCTAAAATTATTTCTTTCGTCAATTTTGGTTGTAAACCACAATGGTTTGGTTTGGTTGTAAATTACTTATGGTCTATATCCCGCTATAGGACGACCTTCACCGAGCTGGTTAATGGATGAAAAGTATTTTATATTCAATGAAATATGTCAATAAATATATTGCAAATGGGTTGTCTAAAAAAATGTTGTCCAGAATGTTTTTTTTTTTTTTAACTTTTCACTGGTTTTTGTTAATAGACAAATTCCATACCAATCGACAGTATGAAGCCCATAGAATATGCAAACGTTAAGTTGACTATTTTTTCCCGTCACAACTCTTGGGTAGGCAGGTATAAACAGGTAAATCGATACTAGTAACTTGCACCAGTCTGGTTAATGAATTAAAGTTAAATTAAAATAAAGATTATTTACACATAAATATATTGAATTTGTCTATTAACCAAACCAGTGAAATGTTTTAAAAATATTTTTTTTATTATTATTAATTAATCATATTCTGGAATGAAATTTTTTAGACAACCCATTTGCAATATATTTATTGACATATTTCATTGAATATAAAATACTTTTCATCCATTAACCAGCTCGGTGAAGGTCATCCTATAGTGGGATCTGAGACTATTAGCATTAAATAAACTCAGCGCAAGTTTTTTTACATATTAAAGGTAAGAAGTTTAGTGTTCCAGCACTTTTATACAGTAAACGAGCTAATGCGGGATAGAATACTTGAAGATCTAATTGAATATTAAAATACAGTCAGCAGCAGAACAAAAAGTTTTTCGCATAAAGTTAAGAACACGATTACGTCATTATCTTTGTCAGTTTGTGATTTTTGTATGATCGAATGTTATATACATCATACAAAATAGAAAAAAAAACTGAGGAAAAAATTAAGAAAGAAAGAAAACTAAAGAATCTACTTATGTGTACTGTTGTGTACTACTACCGTAGTAGTAATACGCAATAGTACAAGCACAGAAGATTCTCTGCATTATGTTGCATAGTATCCACACAACTCAAAAAGAACTGAAAAACCCGACTTTAAAATACGCAATATGTATAACGCCTACAGAAAAGTAAAAAGCACATACGCGACTTGCTCTTCACTTTTCTACAGTTGTTTGGATGATACTTTACCAGTTATTTTGCTATAAAAACTGTAATTGTCATCTGTACTGCATCGATTTTGATAAAATTTATATGGGACCTCTGAAGTATGATCTACCAAATACAAAAATAATCATCAATAGCATTGCTGAGTAATCGGTAAACAAATATACAAAAAAAACATACAGATCGAATTGATAGATAACCTCCTCCTTTTTGGAAATCGGTTAATAATATAGACTACAGTTAAATCATTGGTAATACCACAATATAAAGAACGTGTTCTTTACACTATGGTAACACTTAATGGTAAAACTGCCCATAAGATTTTGATTGACCATATTTTCCTAGTTAGTTTCTGGGGTTTTATATTTTCAAACAATTGATGGCGAAAACTTGTTCGATTTGGTGTATATTAAAGCCTTAAGTTACAAGTTCGTAGCTGACCGCACACAGCAGCAGACAACCGACGTGTCGCGTTGTGTCGCTGCGACACGTCGTCGTCGTGGAGCTCAGACTTATTCCAGTTGGTTCTGAGCATCGACAGCACTACTGATCTGAAAAATTGGACGACACAGTCTGCTGTAGCTATAGAAGGTATTTCTTAAGCGCAATAATCGCAATATACACCCATTCCACCGATACGCGAACTGTATGTCGGCAAATTTGCCAACGTATGTATTTGACGACGTTAACTTTGCCGTAGATCTACGATTGACCACCAACTCGCCTGATGTTAAAACGTGGCCCGATATCGCTGAGTACGGATTTTTGGCATTTCAACGAGAAATTGGTGGTAATTCGCCGACTTTCTGCTATTCCTGTATTGAAATGGGGAGGGTGGAATTAGGTCGTGAAGCTCTTGCACACACTCCTCGCAATGAATCCTGTAGAATATAGACAGACATGCTAGTTTACGACCGAACTGAAATACATAGAAACCAGTAGTTTCACAGCGACTCGTAGCTTGCTGCTGCTGTGTGGTGTGACTACAATGTCTACAATCTTGCACCTTTAAAGTTAGCGAGCTGTATTCCGTTATGACCTTTACAAATATATTTTTTAATTAACTAAATGTGCTTTTGAAAAATTTGTCCGTAGGTATCTAATTTCACTTAACATCAGGCGAGTTAGCTGTCAATCACAAACCTATTATCCGTTTTTTTTGTATGTAACCGATTATTTTTACTGCTAACTATACCAAACTCTCCTCTATCTACAAAATGGAAAGGTTGTGAGCGTTACTTGCTTAAGAACATAAAATCTTCTGTTTTATAGTCAGGTTTACTACCCGAACTTATACGATGCAATGCACTACTTTAACAGAATAAGTATGTTCTTTATATGTATGCTTCTATCAACGCATTTCAGTCACGCGCCTTGCAAAGTGGAAAGGAAAAGATATAGAGTGTTGTTGAAAAACTCAAGATACAAACCTGGGTGATAATATAACGGTGAATAATTTTGTTTTAGGAAGCCACATTATATTACGTGATCTACTGATTGGTGAAATTTACATGCAATTAAAGCATGTGTCGTATATATTACAATACAAATACAAAAACACTTTATTGACACCATAATAAAAATAACATAGGAAAAATAAAATTAAATAAAAATAACATTAGGGCGTACAAAAAAAAGTTAGAAACAAGTTTCAAAGGACAAGTCAGAAAGGTACAAAAGGCGGCCTTATTTCTAATAGCGATCTCTTCCAGACAACTTTTAGAAGGTAAAAGAGAAACAAAAAGTAAACGCTGACGGTAGTGAAATCACATGTGAAACAAATCTTATGCCCAAATATATTTATCTAATACCTAATATCTAAATATCTATTTAAGCATTTAAACGAGTAATTCTCGTTTAAATGCTTAAAATCTGAATCTCGGAAACAGCTCCAACTATTTTAATGAAATTTGGTTTGTAGGTAGATTAGAGGACGATAAATCGGTCTTGCTAGGTTTTTTAGTGGACCCAGGTTTGCCCGTATTTTCAGTCATAAAAATCCGAGTAGAGCTCGGTTGCCCAGGTACAAATTTTTTATCCCAATATCAACCCTCATCAAAACTTTGTTTTCTGGAACATTCTATTTCTATAATAAAGTTGATGATACAGAACAAAGTTAATTTACTGAGTTCGAGTTTTCACCATAGTTTAGCTTTCATAATTGTTACGAAAATAATCACTTTGTGCTGAAAATATGTTTCAAATTGATCGTTGTTAAAATGTTATGAGTTGGCATTTTGATTAAAGCTCAAGAATAACTGAAATTTTAGCAGAGCTTTGTAAAATCAGGGGTTAGAACAATATTCGACTTTATTATTGTTGGAATGAAGGCTATGCTACATTAAGGCATAAATAAGACTATTATTTATGATGTATATCTATTTACGAAATGAAAAAAAAAAAAATTTGTGGGGGATAGTAAAATCTATTATTATATATACGTATCCGTTGCTTTTATGAAAGTTGGCCCTCCCGGCAGATCTGAAAATAATATTGTCAGAAATACAAAATATGCGTTTAGAGTCCGTTCAGTAATATGTTCGCCAAGATGCCATTGCTAAAGTTGTTCACCTTTTTTACCCGACTGCGTAAGAAGGAGGGTTATGTTTTTCGAGTGTATGTATGTTTCTATATGATCGCCTACAGCCTAAACGGCTTGGCCGATTTTGATGTGCGAGGTGTCGTTAGATTAATCTTCACTTCCAAAGTGTCGCTATATTTTTTGTAATAATAATAATACATTTCGCGCAAAAATAAAAAATGCGGGATTTCGTAAACTCCAACGAACTTTTTCATGACAAACAAGTAATTTTACTAGAATTATTCTAAAGAATGCATAGTAATCATCGCTTACAGCTATTATACGTATACTTTCTTACAAAAAACATACACTCAATAGCGTATAAAGCTTAATGAAATCGTAAGTTAGGCTGCAAAAACCGCTTTTCAATTTGTTTAAAGCCACGTAAGTTACCAATACCAAAGTTACCATGTTAAGTAGCTATTACATTTTTTTGGCGTTCTACTAGTTTACATTTTTGATACGTTTAGTGCACTATTTTAAAGTAATTTATTTTACAATAATTTTGCTTGCAAGCAAGGAGGTCCCACGGCGCGCGGCGCGGCGGCTTCGTACGTCTGTGCCACGTACATGAAAACACCACGCTCAAGAATAGGCTGAGGTAGCGTAAAATACCTAAAGTTCTGGGGAAGCCTCGCATTCATACTAGATATTTGTAATTTGGTTTGGTATGGATATAATTGTATTAATCACGCCAAGTAGTAAAATGAAACTTGGAAATATTTTTAGGGTACCTTTCCTACAAAGTGAGCACATTTTTTCTCTTCTACCCCATAGTATGGATTATTGTTGGATAGATAATTTAAAAATATTGCAGGTAAACGCAAACCATTTTGCAATTGCTAAATTGCAAAATAGTATTCGTTGAAAATAGACTTGTTGTTAGAGTGAAGTGTGTCTCCTCTTGCCAGCTAAATGGTGGGAATTGGATATGTGAAAAAATCCGTGGCTTCTAATGAAATTAAAATGAACACTATATTTTTTTAGCAAGATAGATCTACAATTGACCACCAACTCGCCTGATGGTGTGGCCGAGATATAGCTCTCGCTCGCTATTAACATAGCAAGCGCCTACGTCACTACGGTATGCTACGCCTGCGGTGTCGCTATAATCGCAACGTAGTTATTCTTGGTTTTAACCGACTTCAAAAAAAGGAGGAGGTTATCAATTATTAGCATTTTTTTAATGTATGACTATGTTTTCTAAGACTCAGGCGTGTCTTTTCTCCGCGAAAAAGAGCCCATTTCAACTGGCTCCTACTTCCGAGGTGTGTCCGTGCCGATAAATAAAAACCTTGAACTTCTGGGTGTAACTCTCACGTCAACTCTCAACTTCGGATCCTATATTGAGTCTAAGGCTCAGCTGGCTGCAAAAAAGCTGGGCATCCTCTCGAAGGTGCGCCGGTACTTCACGCCGGAACAATTGCTTTTACTATATCAAGCACAAGTTCGGTCGTGCTTGGAGTACTGTTCCCATCTTTGGGATGGCTCGGCTAAGTACCAACTTGAAGCCTTGGAATCAGTTGAGAAACGTGCTAGGAAACTCATTGGCAACGATTCTCTTATTCGTGCAAAACTCCAAAGCTTGGAGCACCGCCGCAAAGTTGCTAGCTTATCGGTTTTTTATCGGATTCATTTCGGTGAGTGTGCATCTGATCTGCATCATATAATTCCCCTTTGCCCTTTTTACTATCGGACAGTCAGAAACACGAAAAAGCGTCACCGTTTCATGGTGGATATTCCAAAAACCCGAACGAAACGCTTTAGTTCCACTTTCATCGTGCGGACTGCTAGAATATGGAATACGCTTCCTGAGTGGGTCTTTCCCGATAGATATAATCTGGATGTCTTTAAATCGCGAGTGAATTGGTTTCTTCTAGGTAAGCGCGCTCCATCGTAGACCGCAACGTCGCTTAACATCAGGCGAGTTGGCGGTCAAGCGCAAACCTATTTCTATATAAAAAAAAAAAAAAAAAAAAATGTACACGAATTTCTCCGTCATATGTGAACCAATTTTTATTTTTCGTGAATTGGCGTATAGAGAAAGCTCCCAAGTTGGTCCCATAATTATTATACTACATAAACACAGTCAATCAGTCGCTTCTTTGTAATGTAGCTCTTATTTTTGCAGTAGAGACCAAGAATATAATTTATAACCTTATTTTCCGGTTCCAGAATCAAAACAAGGTAAAACCAGTGGTAAATAAAAATATGCGATGACCTTTTCAAGTACAATCCCTAATATACATAGCAAAGTTCGCCTCAAGCTAAATCTAGCCCGAACTATAACTATATTTCCGAATATCGGGCCGAACCCTTCTAGATAGTCCAACATCCCGACCCACTATCGAGAATACATCAAAACAGGATATTCGTAAGTGATAAAATTCAAATTGGAACCTCCACCCACTTATCTGATGACACAATCAAAACACCGTGTCAATGTCTTTGGCGACGCCTACGAAATTGCGGAAAACAGTTTCCAATCTAATATCAAAACATTGTTTCTTAGGGCACTTATGTAATAAACTTCTATATACATTTCTTTAACCGACTTTCAAAAAGAAGGAGATATCAATTCACTCCATATGTTTTTAGGGTTCCGTACCTCAAAAAAACGGAACCCTTATAGGATCACTTTGTTGTCTGTCTGTCCGTCTGTCTGTCTGTCTGTCTGTCTGTCCGTCCGTCCGGGTGTCAAGACCTTTATCTTGGAAACGCCTGAAGGTATCGCGTTGAAATTAAAACCATATACGCAGATCCATAGTATCTTGCTGCAGAAAGAAAAATAAAATTTCTGTTTTCGTAAAAAAAAGTTACAGCCTAATATGTCGTAAAAAACGCACATTTCGACACTTGCAAGGGAATCAAAACCTATGGGGTACTTCCCGTTGACCTATAAATATGAAATTTGGCAAGAAGAAGCACTGTGTTAGAGTACATGAGGGTCCAAATTTTTCATGAGGCATTCTTCTAGAATGCCAGTCATCTCGAGTGGCATTCGAGTAGAATGCCTATGCTAAACGGTAGGCAATAATGGGCTGAAATGACAACGACGAATTTACTGGTAACAATTCCTTTAACCTTTTGAACTCCACGCTCTTCTTTATAATCTTCTATTTTCTTCTTCTATTCTTCTATATACATAATTTTTTTTTTGTATCAGACCTGTTTGTACAAACTGCCCCACATTTGAAAACGGACCATCTTCTCATTGTGAGAAGGGTTAGGCCATAGTCTGCCACGCTGGCCAAGTGCGGGTTGGCAGACTTCACACATCTTCAAGATCATTGAGAACTCTCAGACATGTAGGTTTCCTCACGATGTTTTCCTTCACCGTTTGAAGTTGGCGGCAATCAATAATACGCACATAACTTCGAAAAGACAGAGGTGCGTGCCGTGGGATTCGAACCCAGGACCTGCGGATTGCAAGTCAGACGGTCTCACCACTATGCTGCCGGAAACTCTATATATTATATTATTTGCCGCCATCTCTGTTTTCTTATCTTGGAATCTTCAAGGCTAGATAAGAGTTAATAGATATTTTCTGGATCGACGAGCTCCATCCTCGGGTATACCGTCGCTTAAATATAAGTATAGACGAGTTGGTCAATCGTAGATCTGTATAATATAAAAAAAAACAAGTAAACAAGTGATAAAAGTATATATATTAAAAAGAAAAATAAAATACCCGACTTTAGAAAAGCAGTTTTTGCAGTCTTACTTACGAATTCGTTACGCTTGATAAGCTGTTGCGTGTACGTTTTTTGTGAGAAAGTATGCTTTATTTATTATAAATGCGCATTATTTATTATTCTAAATAATGCGCATTTATACTACTAAAATAACTTGTTTACGAAAAAGTTCGCTGGATGTTACGAATAAACGCGTTATTTTTTATTATTATTGCAAAAAAATATAGCCTATGACACTTAGGAAGTGAAGACGAATCTAACGACACCTTGCACATCAAAATTGGTCAAGCCGTTTAGGTTGTAGGCTGTCATATAGAAACATACATACATACCCACATACATGCATACATACACTCGAAAAACATAACCCTCCTTCTTACGTATTCGGGTAAAAATAAAAGACAAACATTTTCGTACCCTCAGCATACGGACTTCGATAGAAGTGTCTTGCCTATTTATTTTTATTATTTTGTACTGTAGATTTCGAAAGTATACCAAGGTAACACTGTTTTTAGATTTTTCAAATTTTGTCACCCTTGGGGTTGAAGGCACGAAAATCCATTTTAGGCATCTCAGCGGTATTTTTTTTTAAATAGGTAAGTGTAGCGCTAAAAATATTTCTACAGGCCGATTGGTAGTACCTATAAGTACTCAGAAATGTTTTAAGTAGTAGAGGTAGTGACTGACTAGAGATAGTGTACGTTTCCTTGAAAGCTTCATTAATTCTTAATTAACTAGGGCAGGTAATTAAACTGAGATCGGATCAGTGTCGTCACAATGTTCTTACCATTAAATGTTTGCTTGTGTTAGGTATCTATTTATAACTTCAAAAATATACATACATATATTATTTACTACTTTCATTCAATAGCGACAAACTAATAGTACTCATATTTATAGACAGTTCAAAAATTACACACATCCTAGGTAAAATACTAAAAATATCGAATAGTTGTGTTTAATGTTGGAGATAGGATTTTTTGCTGTGAACATTTAAAAACAAAAAACGAGTAGGTACTAAAAAACTTTATAAGTTAAACGGTTTTATTAAAAAGAAAGATAATGGTGTAGGTAATGTATTTATTTACTGTATTTTACTAGAAAAGTCCTTTCATTTGATACCCTTATTGTGGGGGTTGTGTTAAAATATGAAATCCGCCATTTTGTGGCGGCGGCCATCTTGGATTTACAATAATACAGAATATACTAAATTGTATTATCATCTGGACTTAAGGTGTAAACCAAATTTCAGATCAATCCGTCAACTGCAAGGGGGTTAAATTTCAATTACTAAATTTGACCCAAATAAACAGGTCAAGCTAAATAAAACCGTTTAACAAGTTATTTTGATTATAAAAACCAAAGTGCTGAAACGATTTTAGTAAAATGTATATAGGACCACCTCTGAAGTAAGACCTATCAAACAAACAAAAAAACATAAAAAACAATTCATAATTGGCGGATTAATCGCTGAACAAACATACAGTCGAATTGAGAACCTCCTTCTTTTTGGAAGTCGGTTAATAAATGGTGCGCCATCTTTGGAAAACCACCATAAAAGATTTAGTATATTGCTAATCATAGCATGCATTGTCATCCAAACCAAACGTGTATACAAGAATTCGGCTCAAAATGCTGAGGATAACAGGTTTTAAAATGTAACCCAATACTAACAAAGCAAGTTATAACAAATAAATCGTGGGCAAAAGCTATTTTAGTTTCAACAATTCCACCATTCGCGATAATGCAGCACGTTTCAATTTAAATAATAATGACCAAAATGGTATTATGATAACGCTTTTGTATTGGTTATTTATGGTAATTAACTCGTTAACAACGTCACTACGTTTTTACGTTTTATTTCACACTGTTGGATACTAATTGCAAGTTTATTTATTATTTGTGGAGTCTATTTATTTGGATATTAAGTATCACTTTAGTTATCGCGGTTACTCTAAGGACTACCTGGCAGTACATGGGTTTGTTTTCATACAAATCGTTGCCTCAATGCTTGTTTGACCTATCTACCATTGGTAAAATTTCACAGAAGAGATTTTTTGCTCTATTTTTCTGAAAAAGCTATATTTATAAAGCTTGAAAGTCTTTTTTAGGGTTTCGTACCCAAAGGGTAAAACGGAACCCTATTACTGAGACTTTGCTGTCTGTCTGTCCGTCCGTCCGTCCGTCCGTCTGTCACCAGGCTGTATCTCATGAACCATGATAGTTACAGTGTTGAAATTTTCACAGATGATGTATTCCTGTTGCCGCTATAACAAAAATACTAAAAAACAGAATAAAATAAATATTTAAGGGGCTCCCATAGAGCAAACGTGATTTTTTGCTCGATATTGATAACGGCAACAGGTAGACGCTTGAAATATTCAGTCAATATTGAGTTATATTATTTACTTTAAAATTAAATAATGATAATAAAATAAAATTAATATTTAAGGGGGGGGGCTCCCATACAACAAACATGATTTTTTGCTCAAATATTGATAACGGCAACAGGTAGACGCTTTAAATATTCATAGAATATTGAGTTATATTATTCACTTTACAAAATAAATAAAAAAATATAAATAATATAATATTTAAGGGGGGCTCCCATACAACAGACATGATTTTTTGCCGTTTTTATAGATAATGGTACGGAACCCTACGTGCGTGAGTCCGACTCGCACTTGGCCGGTTTTATTTATATATGAGTTATATATACTCATGTACAAAACACTAGTACAAACAAAAAAAGTACAAACTTTCAAGCCTTACAAATAAGCTTTTGAAAAAAAAATGCTTTTCTTGTGAAATTTTACCGATGGTAGATAGTGCTACTGTGCTATTATGGACAATGCAAAGTGAAGACTGGTTCGTTATATAACTAAATTGTTCTGAAATAACAAAATTGTAATTATATCCATAATATGTATTTTATTTGAGGCTTGTGTAATGAATTCCTTAATTAGTCATATAGTACTATAATAACTTAAATAAATAAATAAATATATATATATATTATAATGGCGGACATTTCCCACTATCTAGCCTAAGCTAATCAAAGCTTTTACTATGGAAACTAAATGGCTAATAGAATACATATGTACTTTTTTT
Source organism: Lycia hirtaria (assembly GCA_947563715.1). Lineage (NCBI taxonomy): Eukaryota > Metazoa > Arthropoda > Insecta > Lepidoptera > Geometridae > Lycia > Lycia hirtaria. The sequence continues at coordinate 38,283,350 of OX387377.1, read as the reverse complement.
TTGTAAATACATACGTTTATGGTAGATAGAAACACAAAGACACAGAACAAACATCCATGCTCATCACAAATGTTTGTAAGGATCGAACCCACGACCTACGGCGTAGCAGGCAGACATACTACCGACTGAGCTGCGAGGTCAGCTTATATAAATAATTAATTATGTAAATAACCAACCCTACATCCAAATACACCATACAACTATTGCTTAGCAAAACGTAGCATATACTGTGGAAGCGGATTGCAGATAGTACTGTAGTACTAGGTAGTATTCTAGGTATAGTGGATTGATGGCGCGCCTCGAATGATGAATTCGACGTAGTTGGAGCGTATGTCGCGCCTGAATGTCTACGTTTCACGAATATTCGCGAAATAGAGAAATAGAAGCACTAAAGCTTAGTAAGCTAGGATTTAAGCCGTAACGAAGATAGCAAACAGTAAATGTGGATGTGAGATAATGGAATATCTATAAGGGCCTTTATTAACTACAACACAACAATATACAGACTCAACTAACTAAACTACTACACGAAAAGCACATCGATCACCCCAGACCGATAAAGGTCTAAAGATAATCCAAATTCTCAAACCCAGTACCAGTTGGCAGCGTACCCAGCATGCTGGCCGCATTGCCACGTTGAATGGCAATGCTTATGCGTTGGGCCAGATACGCGCCAGCATTTTGGTAAATAAGGTATGTAGTTGAATTGATTTATTTTGTGCTATACTTTACAATGGTTGGATTATTATTAGAAATAAACTAATGTTTAACTGATGTAACTTGACATTGATGTAAATTGATTTTTCTATCCAATAAAATAATTAAAAAACACTTTCAAGTTAAACGGTTTTATTGTGTTGAAGAATATGAATGATGAAAATAATGTACTAAAAGCTAAACAATAATTCATTAGGTCCTAGATACCAGTCATCACACCTCTCGTCATCAATCTAGGGCTAAGATAAGATAAGACTCAAAACACACTCGGCACATTTTTGAATTAGTTATTTTCTTATTTTTGACTTTGACATCGATATTGTATTATTTCACTATGACATTTATATTGTGACTATTTTAATTTTTATTTTATCTTTGACTTGTATGACATTTGCATTAATAGTTCAAATATAATAATTATTTAATTGTATTAAATACAGGACGAGCATAGTGCTATCCCTCTGACATTTGTGCGCCTGGCCGGCACAACATGACTAACTGTATCAATATTGTACCATCTTTTGTGCACTCCGTGTATAAAAACGACTCTCAGGTTGTATGCAAATAAATGATCTTTATCTTTATCTTTATCTTATCTTACATTATCGCCCATTGCTCATTAAAATTCCAAAAATCCGTACCCAACTATACCGCTCCACGTTCTTGATGCATATTGCACAACAATATAATTCTTTGCCGGCTTCTCTGTTTACCCAGAGCTTGTGTTCAATCGTAGATTTATCTAATGTAAAAACTCGTATTTTTCATTCAACCATGACGAAATTTCGTACACAGGTTCTAAAATTTCATAAAATTTTATCGTAACAAAATACCTTCATAAGCCAACTCTGGAAAAAGGTTTTAAGGCCACGCTTGTTCGCAAAAGCAAAACTCGCTTGTTTCAAAATTTACAAAAAATACTTCTACTATTAGTTGAAGCACAAATTTTTGGTATGTAAAATGTTGGTTTGTTGGCTAGGGTTATCCTAGTACATAAACGCGATTGTTGAAAAAAGTCTCCATAGTATTTTTTTTTGAAAAATATGCCATTTTATTTATTTTTTAAATTGAATCTCCAAGTTGTTTAAAGCCACCAACACCAAAGTTACCATATTAAGTAGCTATTATTATTTTTTTGCGTTGTACTAGTTTACATTTTCGATACGTTTAGTGCACTATTTTGTAGTAATTTATTTTACGATAATTTTGCTTGCGAGCAGCTGCCTAGTCGTCCCGCGGCGCGCAACGCGGCGGCGTCGTACGTACTTCTGTGCTACGTACATGAAAACACTGCGCTCAAGAAGTGCGGGCTGAAGTAGCGTATAAAATCTAAAGTTCTGGGGAAGCCTCGCCTTAATGAGAATAAATGAAATATAAATCCGTAATCTTATACCGTTTTCCTCTAAACCGCGTCCAATTCAACACTCCGCCGTGCCGCAGCGAGCACGTCTCCTTCTCTCGGCATGGTTTTTTGCTAAGCTTCGACATAAGCTGGTAAGCCCATAGCGTGTCTGTTCCTTGTTCGCAAGTTTTTTCACTTTGTCTACCAAACTGAGAAATAATTTTGGCGTCTTTCAAGGATTACTTTTAGATTTACAATAATAACAAATTTAATATGATTTGAAATTTAATATATATTGAGCTGCGCCCACGGTTTAACCTACATATATAGTGTAAAAAACTATGATGATGATGAAATAAATAATTTTAGTAAAAAAAACTGAAAAAACCGACTTCAAAATACGAAAATCGTTTACTTGGATGATATAGGGCTATGTGTACTTCTGAGGTATTAACCTACCAAACAAAAAAGAATCATCAAAAACCAATCATAATTAGCGGAGAAATCGCTGAACAAATATACAAAAATAACTGTTTTTATGCAGGACATAGATTAAGTAAATAATTAAACCTAACCAATAATTAATACAAACGTGACATGGGTTAACTAACCGAAACCATTGGAATGGATGCAAAACGGTCTCTTCATTAATAATAATATTAACTGACAATATTCGACATACATAACTTCTGAATATCTAAGATAAAGAAAAAAATATTTTATGACAAAAAAAAATAGTAAAATTAGTTTTCCTTGTGATAGATATTCTTGTACAAAGTACTCTTCCTTCAAAGCCTCCTTAAACTAGGTTCAATTTAACCAAGGATGGTAGTTCAGTAAATATTATTTATTTATTTTTTATTTTATTCGACGATAGGCTTGCGCTTTACCGTCAACTCGCCTTAAGTATTTCAAATTTACTTGAAAACGGTATTGCTCTAGAAACGATAATAATGAATTAAATTAGAGGAAAGGAATATTATGTTATACCCAGAGGAAATTAAGCGACCGTATCTCGTAGCATTATTGTTTAGCAGCCAGTAAGGAGAATTCGGGGTCGGGTAAAAATATCCAAACTATCAATTAACATTTTGAATTATCTCACAGAATACCTACTTAAGAGAAGTGTTGTCGTGCGATCTCCCATACAAACTGTGTATATATTATAAATATAATTTTATAGTGTTTGGTCGTGCGTGAAGTGCGTGACGTCACCTACCGGTCCTAGTGGAAGACCAGCGCTGGTTGTTTACATCTAGCATTATGCTGAGCTGGGACCGGATTGTGACAAAAACATTTTATAGATTTTGTGTATGATTTATATTGTTTTTATTTTGTGTTGTATGTTTTTTGTCACAATAAATTTCTGTCTATGTCTATGTCTAACAGGAAAAAACTGTTTTCTAGCCATTACAACATTAACCAATTTCGATTCTTTTTATCTGATTTTAAACCATAAATGTCTATGCCTCTACGGTTGGCATTTTTTAAATTTTGTTATAATTCGGAAGTAATAAATTAAAAGTTTAAATTTTGAATAAAAAAGAAAATGGTGTGGACAAAACCATTAATGGTTCCAACCCTATAAAAAAAAAAGAGTAGGTAATCGAAATCAGATAATATTTAAAGATAGAAAACAGTTTTCTTCTGTTATACACAACGCGGAATTTACTGGCAAAAGATCGTGCTACAACGTTTCACTTGATACACAAACACGTTTAATTAAATAGTAACTCTTAATACGATGAAATAAAAATGTCACCCGGCGCAAGTACTACGTTTCTGCCTTAGACACAGAGTGGCAAATACTAAAGTGGCAAAGTACTAAAGTGTCCGTTCAAGCGGGCGCGGCGGCAGCCTGTACTAGTAGCATTGTGTCAACTGCAGAATGCGTGTAACCTGCAAGTTTATTTATTTATATCAAAAAAAAATCTATACTTACTATATATAGAACAGAGACAGCCCTGTTTGTACAAACTATCCCATTGATTGGCAAGGACATTCTACTCTTTGTGAAATGGACATAGCCATATATATGATCCACCACTCTGCAAAAGCTGGTTGTATTTGGTCACTTAACATCATTGATAATTATATGGACTCGCATGCTACTTATTATGTTGTGAAATAGTAATATCTACCCCTGCGAACGGACTTCGCACGATACGCACCGAAGCACTACTTACTCTGCTGCTATGAACTGACTATCCCAAAAACAAGATGTCTATAGTTGATAATATATTATTTACGTAAGTAGTACAAATAACTAGATGTCATCGATTTATTTTTTTAATAGTTAAAGTTTTATTATTTAATTGTATCCAACTCCTGCCGAATTTGCAGGAAAATCGTGATTTTTTCCAGAAAATAATACTTAATATTACATACATTAATTTTCTGCCAAATTATCAAATAGTTTTTTGCAAATAAGTTCTCTGTTAGACTTTAATTAATATTTTGATATATATAAAGCGCAAGCCAACTTTGCATCGCTATAAGAGTTAAACGTAACCCCTGATTCCTATCCCAAACCATTTTAAATTTAGCGAAATTAATAGCTCATGTGTCACAACATAGCTATTTCAAAACATGTTAACACAAGAAACAAGGTACATAGTATTTTCGATACCATTTGGGCAGCAGAGAAATAATTGTACTTTAAATAACTGAAAAAAAAACGACTTCAAAATACGCAATTCGTTTACTTAGATGTTTTTTTTTTTAGTTATTTTGTTTATAAAACCAAAGTACTGAACCGATTTTGATAAAATTTATATGGGACTACCTCTGAGGTGTTACCAAACGAAATAAGAATCATCACAAATAATTCATAATTGGCGGAGTAGTGGACAAACACCACAAACATCCAAAAAACATACAGTCTAATTGAGAACCTCCTTCTTTTAGGAAGTCGGTGAAAATAATATTTAATTCAATGTACAACTTAAAGTCAAACAATGTAATTAGTCTCTATTGAAGACTAAAATAATGAAAAATTGAAGTAAATACCGTTTGGCGCGAATATGTGTCTGATCTGATTTTCTTTTACTCAACTATTCAATTTTTATCGCGTGTATTGTGCGACGAAACATGCATCCATTTGCTTTTGGGGCAAACTGGCATACACATTAGGCCGTCTCATTTATTCAACCTAATCTATAGGTAACTAGGTTTCATCTCACATCAGCTATAAAACTTGCAAATATTTTCCACCAACAAATATTATTATTTTTATTACTAAAAGCCTATAAATTTACCCATTGCAAAGCAAAGGCCTCCCTCCCCTCTTTCCACTCTTCCCAGTCCTGGGCTAGATTCATCCAGTTTCTCGTGTGTGTGTCAAGCTCGGTCCGCCACCTTTTTCGAGGCCGTCCGAGAGGTCGTACGTGTGGTGGGACCCAGTTGGTGGCTGTTTTGGCCCAGAGTTTATACGGCATGCGACTAACATGTCCGGCCCAATCCCACTTATACCGGCTTTACGAGCTACGTCCGTTATTTTGGTTTTTGAGCGCAGCTCTGAATTGTGGATGCGGTCAGAAAATTTTACGCCAAGTACCTATACTTACTGCGCTCCATGGCACGTTGACAAACCCCGAGTTTGAACTGTTTACATGTCAAAGACCAAGTCTGTGCGGCATATGTGAGAACGGGAAGAATGCACATGTCCATGAGTTTTCTTTTTAAGGATAGAGGGAGATTCCCTTTAAGTAGATCCTTCATGGACCAAAAGCTTTTTTCTTGTCTTGCCTGGAAAGAGACAATTTGGCCCAAATAAATGTACTCCTCGACATATGCAATCTCCACGCTCCCGGCACAGGTTCTGTGTTTAATGCTGTTGGTCATTAGCTTGGTCTTTGATATGTTCATACGAAGTCCAACTTCGTGGCTTGACCAGCTCAGGTCTTCAAGCATAGCACGTAGCTCGGAGGCAGATGAGGAGAATAAAATAATGTCGTCGTCGAATCGGAGGTTTGTCAATTTCTTCTTTCTTTATCTTTCCATCCGGCTGCCAGTCTTTTAACACCAACAAATATATTTAAACCAGCAAATATATATTCGTTAATTCTTGTCCTTGGTAAAAAAGATATTTTATCACAGAGAAACTTTTATCCAAAAATCCTATTATAATACAAATCGAACAAGGGATTCTATGAATAGCATTACTGGGGTGATAAAGCGTTTGGTGTCAAGGTATTACTTACCATTTTTCAGTTCCGATAGTAAGGTTGTGGAATCGAATAATGTAGTCGTCATGTTTTAACCATCAGATAGAGTTTTATTAATAAATAAACATAAAACGTTTAACGTATCATGGAAAATATTTTCATCAGAATTGTTAATCAATTGATTAAAAAAAAGCTGCCAAGTGCGTGTCGTGGCACGCTCAAAGTAGGATTCCGTAGTAACTTATCATAATTATGTAAACTTGTCATGGGATTTCTATGAACATAATTAAAATTCATAAATTCAATAATTTTATAGTTTAAAAAACTGAAACAACCGACTTTGATGTACGTTATTTCGTTTACTTGTAATATGTAAGGATAATAACTAAACAAGGCGCTCAAGCGTTGAAGTAACTCTATTTTCTCCTTATACACATTGGATGAGGAGTAAGTAGGTTTTCAAGCTCAATAAATCCCTCACGATTGTAAATTTTTCAAAGAGACCTCTCTTTACCCGCTCGTTTCTTTTTCAAGAATGACATTTGTCATTGAATGTCAAATGCTTCGTCGTCGCAGAATAGAAAATGTGCAGATGTTTATATGAAAAACCTCAACATTTCACACTTTTGTAAAGAAAAACGTGTCAGTGGAACTCTGCGATTCTATAATCTTACGCAGTCACTCAGGAATCCAATGAATATAATTTTACTTTTAGAGATTATTCAAAAAGTAATAAAGCAATGTTTCTAATATAATTATGGGACCAACTTGGGAGCTTTCTCTATACGCCAATTCAAGAAACACAATTGGTTCAAGAATGAGCGAGAAATTCATGTTCATACATAAAAAAATATATATATGGTACGAATTGGTAACCTCCTCCTTTTTCGAAGTCGGTTAAAAAAGGAACAAGGTATCGTTCGTTTTTGAATTTAGTTATATTTAACATTTTAATTGGTTAAAAGCCTTCATATGCATAAGGTGCTTTTATTATGCTGGTAAGAGATCAAACATTGTTTACCGGCCAAGTGTTGGACAGTGTCCAGCGACCTTTATGCTAATGTACAAACTCTGTCACAAAGGGTACTGCAGTTAGCGTCGGGTTAACGCGGCTAAATGTTAAACTACTGCTCAACTGGCAACTAATTTGGAAATAAATAAGTTGATTAGACAACGAAATAAGTAGGCTAACTTTTAATTAGCTATAGACGCCTTACAAAGCTGCTACTGTACAATTAAGACAATGAACAACTTTTGTTCTATACAAGTTTTAGAAATTCTCAAAATATATTAATAGTTCCAGATTAACAACGCCAGGTGAAATGTGATGACAAAATAAGAAAGCCCTATTGTAAACAAATATTAATTAAAATAATAGAAAATCTGCTCGATTTCTACACTTACACAGTGGAATAATGTATTAAATACTAGGAAGACATTTAATCTGGAGTTTAAATTGATATCTTGGTCAACTTTCGCGCCAAACTTGCAAAAAAATACATCAATAACAGATCATCACTTCCATAATTTACCTGTGAAATGAAAAGGTGGCATTATGATAAATAATAAATATTTATGGACATTTCACACAACACCATCTAGCCCAAACTAAGAAAAGCTTGTACTATGGAACTAGTACTATAGAAAAGCTTGTACTATGGCTGATAAAATACTTACCTACTCTTTTTTTTGTAAATATATACATATGATACACAGAAACACCCAGACAGAACAAACGAGATATATAGTAAGACAACGATTTGCACAATATAAAAATGGTAAGTAATTTATCAGTGAACGGACTTACTAATGATTCGATTAAAATCATTTCTACAATTTTTTATAACAACGAGTACATAGTAGATTGTTACACAAGGGGCTTAAGGAATAACTGTACTAAAACTTCCGTGAGTATTCATTTATATTATTTAATTTAACCGGAAAAAACTCACGATATTAATCGGTCAAAAGAACTATGTCTACCAACCGGTTTCGGGACTGTCAGAGTCCTACTCAGGGTACACATGCATCTCAAGAATCTAGTAGTAGGAGTTAGGAATCTAATTAGATACGTTCGAGTGCCTAATTAGTTCTTTCACCCGAGGTAAATGCAGATCGCTTCTCCTTAACCCCTTATATTGAGCCATGCCAAATTTTTTGAAAAAAATTTGGCATGGCTCAATATAATTATCAAGTCAAAACGTGATTTGATTATTTAACAACGGTAAAATCATTTTCAAACGAAAACTACGGGTCACTCACGTCTGTTTTAAGCCGAAATAACCGAGTGTAGTTTCAACCGCATTCAGCGGTGTTTTTCAAAGGAGCAAAAGGAGGAGGAGGAGGAGGTTTTTTTTGTAGTTTTTATTTAAAAATGTGTGAAAACCACGTTAGTTTCCATAGTAAAACGGTAAAATAATTTTTCACTGATTAAAAGTACTATTTTCATCCCTTTGTTCAGGTAACTTTAAGAGTCCTTTCTGAGTATGAGAAATGAAAATAAAAATATCACGTCATCGTTCTAACAAACATCTCAATCTACGAACATAAACAAACGTAATCCGCGATCGCAGCGGCCCGATCGATAAGCGATCAGCGGTCTCGAAACAAAGTAAACACCCTCCTATCCGACAATAAAGCTAATGTATCGAATAATGGGAATTGTGTCCTCTCGGATAATGCACTCAATTTAACTGAGGGCCGGCGGTGGGCTTTACTCATGGCGACGTATGCGACGTTCACTTGTTTTTGATCTTGGGAAAGTTTTATTGTAGACTAGCTGAGCCCCGTGGTTCTACCCGCGTGGTGATCGATAATGTTGTTATTGTTTATTGTACCCCACAGGAACTGTCAAATTTTTCGGTATAAAAAGTATACCAGATCCTTCTACATAGTATAAATAATAATCCTGCCAAATTTCGTTCAAATCCGTCCAGTAGTTTCGGCGTCCATTGGACACACCGTACAGACAGACAAACATTTTAAAAATTGCTGTTTTGGCTTCTGTATCGATAGGAATGCATCCTCCAATAAAAAAAAAAAAAAAAAAATTAATGTACAGATTTTGACCCGTTACAGTCTTATTATATGTATGTATAGATAGGCAGTGTAACTGTTAAATGGGCGATCAATATATAAATACAGTGTTCAGTATATGTATATAGGTTTTTTAATCAAAACCGGCTCAGTACAGCACAGCTTTAACATACCATATTAATGACGACTAATAATGACATGCTTATTTTTAACTCTTAATTATGACACAATGTTTACTTATTTATTATATAATGTACCATTGACTAAATTAGCTGTAGCGACATTCTCATCTAAACACTCCATAAATCTTAATACTTTGACATTTTGATTTGTTTTTTTTTATCTCTTCTCATAATTTGTACGCCTCACCAGGTATGGACATGTGAAACAACAATTGAAATAACTATCATGTATACTATTTTTGTAATGTGTAGTGTACCAACCATGTTCAACATAATAAAGTTTTCTGATTTCTGAGTACCATGGTTTTTAAAATAAAATAACTGGAAAAATATGTCATCAAAGTAAACGATATAATAAACTTATAAAATAAAATCTGCACCAGTTCGAAAGTATAAAGCGTACTCCTGCATTCACACGCACGTCCTCCACAAAATAGTTGAAAATTCATTAAAAGTTTTCACTCAGCTTTGATTAGGAAGTCGCATAATAACATGGACTCATTGTGATTCAAATCGTTGGACAATGTAGGCCATGTTAGGCTGGACGTACACACGACGGCAAATTAGGTATTTTATTTTATTTAGGTACAAAAGCAATTAACAAACCAAACCTATTAACTTAAAAAACGAATCCTTACAAAAACACAATAAATTTGTTATTCTACATATTGTACACAGCTTTAAACCATATTATGACAAGTATTAAGTGCTTAGTGGACGATTCGAGAAGCTATGCGTGTGTCAATTTGTGTTTTTCGAGTGTATGTTTTGCATGTATGTGAGTACCTATGCATGTATGATGTTTGATTAGTGAATTGTCGTTAAATTCATCTTTACTCTCTAAGTGTCTTGTACTACCACTGAGCTATGAGGCCTGTCAAGTAACAAACATACACAACACAATCTATAGACAAACATATGTATATAACATAATTATTTTAGTTATTATATTAGTGTAACACAGTTAAAGATTTAGAACCTCTATCAAAATTTCAAACTGCACATTGTACCTACTAATATTTATAGTGCCTTAATATAAACGCTTAAAGTTTCCGGCAGCCTAGTCGGGAGTCCGTCTGATTTGCGATCCGCAGGTCCTGGATTCGAATCCCGAGGCACGCACCTCTGTTTTTTCGAAGTTATGTGCGTTTTGTTGACTGCCGCCAATTTCAAACGGTGAAAGAAATACATCGTGAGGAAACCTGCATATCTGAGAGTTCTCAATGATCTTGAAGATGTGTGAAGTCTGCCAACCCGCATTTGGTCAGCGTGGTAGACTATGGCCTTACCCTTCTCACAATGAGAAGATGGCCCGCGCCCATCAGTGGGACAGTTTGTACAAAGAGCACTGATAAAAAAAAATACGGCAACCGCAATGTCAAAAAGGGTCAAGGCACCAAGCAGAATTAGGGGATGTGAGACAACCCCAAAAGTTTGGCGGACCTCCAAACATCTCTCTGCCTTATGTATGTTCATTAAAGACAGAAAAGGACGCTTAAAGAAAAAGTAAGCTAATGACATACTTTATTCTTTCTTTTCCTTAAATATATTATTTTTTCTTTTATTTACGTGCCGGTTCGAGCACTTTTGGTTCTTTGCAACTTTGTTTATGTGAAAGTAATAGGGGATGGAGTTGGTCATAAATAAACTACTGAAAGAAGGCTATTTGGGTCACGTAAATAGATATGTATATACATATATCACACTAGTAGGTATTACAAATATGTATTATATTTATATTTATAAATATAATAAAACATTACATCTAAATATTTGATACCTTGCGAGCAAGACTCGGCCTAGTTAAGTAAATTCGTGCCTTGGCTACGCGAGCACGGGGAAACCTAATTCCACGTAAGCGTGCAAGAGCGTTCTTTCACTTGTTTTTAATCGAAACAACAACTAAAAACAACCAATCAAATCAATTAGCAGAGATAAGACAAGCTATCCATAGCTATTTCCCCTGTAACATTTCTTATTTTATTTTTGTACACTAAAGCCGACTTCCGGTCACGCGACCTGCTGTAAATGTAAACTCTATTCTACGAACCATACGGCTTAAGGCCAGCTTTAGGTTTTGCAGAAATAAAATTTCGTAGGTCAAATATCGGTGAACGGACTGTACGAGTGACTGTACTGTTCGGTATTAAAAGATTTATTCCATTTATAAGCTACTAGAATATTGAAAATAACACAAAATCTGTAATATTTGTGACAACTGACAAGTAACAATAACACGTCAACCTAACGATTTTTTAACCGACTTCAAAAAATTTGGAGGTTATCAATTCGTAGCGTATATTTTTCATACTATAAAATTAATTAAACCACAAACGCTAACATGTAAGAAACAACGTTTGTTGTAAGTACTAAGTTTGGATAATTGTAAAAAATCGCTATTCTACACAAATAATTGAATGACACTCAGCAATATTTATATGTAGAGCAGGTTTTATCTTTAAATTATAATTTTTTCGTGAAATTTCATAAACCATGCACCAGCAAGCTCAGCGCAAGAAGACCAGCCACAGGATGGACAGACAACCTTATACAAGTTGCAGGAAGGCGCTGGATGCAACCCAGTTCTATCAGGTCTTTTTGGAAATCCAAGGGGAGAATCATATCCAGCAGTGGACTTCTTGTGGCTGAGAAGATTATGATGAAAACTATTCAAACAGTCAGTTTTTTTAAAACAAGATAGATCTACGATTGACCACCAACTCGCCTGATGTTAAGCGACGGTGTGGCCGAGGATGGAACACGTCGATCTAGAAGATATCTGTTCACTCTAGCCTTGAAAATTCCAAGTTGTTGTCAATCAGTTGTTCATTATTGTACATATGTCTAAAATATAAGTTGACTTACCTCGAGTAAAACTAGTTCTTACTGTAGCTTAGTTTTAGCTAATTGAAACAGTATTATTTCCATTAACAAATCAAAAGCCGAGCAGTATTGATCATTCCCAATGAAATTGCCAATACATTAGACCAACGGAACATTTGTCAAAACGCGTCCGGTTTCAATTGACTTCTATTTTGTGATTAGTAGTTAAACTTTACCAAACACATTTACCTAACTAAGTACTGTTCAGAAGCAAATGTTAGAGAATATTATATGTCGCGGCTTGAAATTGCCGCTTCAACAGACATACACCAAACTGCATCACCGGCGTGACGTCACGTATTTTTTCTGCGATCACCCGCACGGAATTCATTTTTTCTAACATTTTATTTTATATAATTGTCATCCACGTTTTATCGATACCGCACGCATCAAGAATAACAGCAAGATTTATAAATTCAGTATATCGTCAATCAAGTGTTTTAACATCCCATTCAAGCAAATAATCGAAATACAGCATCATCAAACACAATTTCGGGTTTTCTTTTCTCCACGACGCAAAAGGGAACTCGCAGTGTCTCAAGCGAAGACATAGTTTTTTTTTTGGCGACCGTGACAAGACTTCGCCGACGTGCCAAGTTACATCAAGTAAACGACGTCGCAGCCGAAACATCCAAAGATTCAAGCAATCTGAAGACAAGAAGGATTACCAAAACAACAAAATAATAACCGGCAGCGTCTGGCAGTGAAGCAACGTTAAGACTTCGCACGGATCACGGCAAACATCAAGCTAAGTGTCCTTCCTTGGTATTCAATCACACCCTAACTAACATTCTAAATCCACAGAATTTGCCTCCACAGTGTGTTTAAAGTGTGAAAAAGTGTCACATAACGCATTCAAGCATAATTCTTGCAATTTTCGCATTTAAAAGTGCTCCGAAGGTTGGACAAGTCCATTTTTCATTGTCATAAATCCATTAAAAAACCACTGTAAATACATTAATTTCTCGATAATACATAAATATCCCCGTATATAAATCGTTGTTGTGTGTTTTAAAACGCAATTGCTTCCAATAATCACTAATTTTCAACAATTACAATAAGTATAGTGCACTGACCTACCCTACTTATTATTTTAAATCAATTCATATTTTTCAAAATCATCACATATTTCAAGCTTATTATTATTTCTCGCTTTTCACCCGCTTTGCCGACTATTCCAGGATACGGAACACCTCAGTACATAAACTTCGTGCGATCAGCTGGTCGCGCTCACCTGGCGGCTGTCGCCGGGACCCAGATTCCTGCAGGAGCCTACCATCATGTCGGGGAAAGTGAGACCTTAACTTACTGCAGCTAAGTCAAAAAGAATTTCATCTTAAAATCAACATTATACGACAGTAAACCCCTCTGTTTCTGAGGCTGGTTTGACGAGATTCATGCACTTCATATTCTTTCTAAAATCAAATATAGCCATCATTTATTTACATTATTATCAAAGTTCAACAACTATTCATAAGAAGCATATAATAATTACCTGCCAATCTTGGATATTTCGACCAAATCATGGCTACTGAATCTAAGTCTATTGCAAAACTTAGAGATTTAAATACAAAGCGAAGTTCAATCAAAGGTCAAATTACAAAATTTAAAAATTATATCACAACTTTGGAGTCAATTGAGATAAGTAGCTTAGAATTGGCCGAATTAAACCTAAAATTAAGTAAATTTGAATCATTAGCTAGTAAGTTTGATAATTTACAAACAGAAATTGAAGTTTTGAATAGCGAATTTTTGGATTCTGAGATAGATGAGAGGGAAGGTATTGAACAAGATATTGTGACTTGCATGGCCAACGCCAAGGTTTTAATCGAAAATGTAAATACGCAGATTGCTACTCGCCGCAAGTCTGAGGCGGGAGAACTGTGCCCTCATTCTCACTGTGATCAGAATTCAACATTTAAATTACCGAAAATCGAAATATCGAAATTTGACGGATCTTATTTCCGCTGGGCTCAATTCCGAGACGCATTTTTGGTTCTCGTCGATAAAAATACTAAAATTACGGATATTCATAAGTTTCATTATCTTATCAGTTATCTCGAAGGGGATGCCGCTCGCGTCATAAGCAATCTCGAAGTGTCATCATCGAACTATGCCAGTGCGTGGTCACTGCTTTGCTCGAGGTACGACAACAAACGAGTTCTAATCAGTCAGCATCTTAATGCTATATTTAACGTACAACCGATCACTCGCGAATCGGAGCGTTCTTTACGATTTCTCGTTGACCACGTAATGAAGAACTTACGCGCTTTAGCTAGCTTAGGTCAACCCACAGACAAGTGGGACACGCTGCTCATCTATATATTGTCGTCTAAACTAGACAACAGCACTCTCACAAAATGGGAAGAACTTCGTAACACGTTCGACGAAGTTCCAACCCTAAATCAGTTCAACGATTTTTTGACCGATCGCGCTGATGTTCTCGAAGCGATAAATCGTAATAAACATGACAAATTTAACACAAGGCCAACCGTCACTTTGCAACCAAACCAGAGTTTTTATAAACAAAACACACACAACAATCAGAACTTTAATAATAGAAATATGAACTTCAACACTAAACAGGATAAAAATCATTATGTAAAAACATTTACAAGTACAAATCAGCATACACGGAAGACATTTTCATGTATCATTTGCAATGATGCACATCGCATCTATCATTGTCCTATATTTCGAAACAAAAACATTAATGATAAATTGGCTGATGTAAAAAAAACATAATTTATGTAGTAACTGTCTCAGACAAGGTCATCAAACATCAGATTGTCGCTCAGGTACTTGTAGAATATGCTACTCAAGACACGCGACGGTCATTCACCCAGGAGTAGCAACAAACTCCCCTATTTCTACAGAATCGGTTGTGAATTTTTCTAAGCAGGGTCCTAGTGAAGTAATCTTATCGACAGCAGTCATCGAGGTGACCAACCCGGTAACTCATGCAACGGAAACAGTACGCGCTCTCTTAGATTGTGGCAGCCAGTCGTCGTTCATCTCCGAAAACCTGAAAAATAAATTACAGTTAAGTACACAGCCAATAAATTCAATAAAAGTCATCGGAATTGGAAACAATTTATGCAACGAGGTAGTTGAAAGTTCTACTATACACATACAATCAAAACACGATCCATACAAAATTACCTTACCTTGCTTAGTACTCCAAGAGCTGACAAGCGAGCTGCCAAAGGTACCTATAGATAGTCATAAATTAAAATTACCAAGTAACATAAAGTTGGCTGATCCTAACTTTAACATACCGGCAAGAATCGACGTCTTGCTTGGGGCGGACGTATTTTGGGACGTCCTGTACCCTGAAACACATTCATTGGGATTTAGAAATCCTAAACTAATCAATTCGAAATTTGGCTGGATTATAGCCGGACCAATTCATGCGAGCTCAGCAAAATACTTACAATGCAATCATTCATTCAACCAATCATGCGATCAAACTTACGATGAAGTAACTAATCATGCACATACTCATATTCAATTAAACAACCAAACAAACAAACATGCACCTACGTATTTAAACAATCATTCAGTCAACTATACAGAAAATCATTCAGTCAAACATCCAACAATATTCTCAAATACACGTAATCAATCAAGCGGTCAAATACGTAATCAAGCAAGCAGTCAAACGTGCAATCAATCTAGCGGTCAAACGCGTTTTCAGCTAAGCGACCAAACATATGATATGTCAAGCGATCAGTCGCACTACCAATCGAGTGATCTATCGCTCAATAATTCAAGTCATCTATCAAACCATAACAACAACAACAATCATTCACACAATCAAACTCACAAATATTCAAATAACCAACCACAAAACATACAATCGAACATTGACAATATTCTAACAAAGTTCTGGGAGATTGAAGAAATTCCACATAAATATATCTTAAGCAATGAAGAACGACTATGCGAACAATATTTTATTCAGAACACCACTCGTCTTAGTACAGGTAGGTTTTGTGTTAAGCTCCCATTAAAATACAGTCCTGATTGTTTGGGCGATTCATACAGCATGGCTAAAAAGCGCCTTCTCAATTTAGAAAAACGCTTTCGTAGAAATTCTGACTTAAAATCAAAATATACAGAATTTATTCGTGAATATGCCGCATTAGGTCATTTATCAGTATGTCCGAATCCTCATCCTGTTCCAGGATATTTTTTATGCCATCATGCCGTGTTCCGCGAAGGCAGTGAATCGACCAAAATAAGGGTTGTTTTCGACGGTTCAGCACCTACTTCTTCCGGACTTTCACTTAACGACATACTAATGGTAGGCCCAAATGTACAAGATTCTCTGTTCTCAATTTTAATTAGGTCAAGGCAATATAAATTTCTACTTTGCGCTGATATCGAAAAGGCCTACAGACAAACACAAGTACATCCTAATGATAGGCATTTACAACTGATCTTGTGGAGAGAGGATGAGTCACTCCCTATACAAACTTTGCGCTTAGATGTACTCACTTATGGTACTGCAAGCGCGGCATATTTAAGCACAAGGTGCTTATGGCAAGTCGGAGAGGAATGTAGAGATGATAAAATTAAGTCAATAATTCAAAATGATTTTTAAGTCGATGATTTAATTACTGGCGCAAATAGTGAAAAGGAATTACGTTTTATACAAAAGTCAGTTTCTGAAGTACTACAAGCAGCATGTTTTCCACTGCGTAAATACAAAAGTAACTCACCAAAACTTCTCGAAGATATTAACGAAACTTCAACAACAGAAAAACTCATCACTAGTGAATCCTCACATACTCTCGGATTGGGGTGGAGCCCTACCGAAGACTATTTATATTTCCCATTCGAACCAATACAAATTCAAAGTAACAATGTTACTAAGCGATCAATTATGTCTAACGCATTTAGAATTTTTGATCCATTAGGTTTATTAAGCGTTTGCAATATTTTACCAAAGATAATTCTCCAGAAATTGTGGCTCTCTAAAGTAGATTGGGATACACCCGTTCTCCAAGAAATCAAAAAAAATTGGGATGAATTTGCAAGCAATGCACACTATCTCTCTGATATAAAAATACCAAGAAACGTTATCTGTGACAATCCAACGTCAATTGAAATACATTCATTCAGTGATGCTTCACAAAAGGCCTACGGGGCCTGTTTATATCTGAAATCAACAAACAAAAATTATGAAGTCACTATCAACTTATTATGTGCTAAATCGAAAGTTTCACCTTTAAAACCCACTACAATCCCTAGATTAGAGTTATGCGCCGCTCTTCTCTCGGCCAGATTGACTAAATGTGTTCTTGAATCCATAAAATACAAACCTTCTCGCGTAGTCTATTGGTCTGATTCTAGCGTAGTCCTTGCGTGGATACGCAGCCCACCTAGAAATTTAAAAACATTTGTCGCAAATCGTATAGGTGAAATTTTAGAGACAACAAGCCCGTTATCATGGCGGTATACAACCACTAATCAAAATCCAGCTGATTTAATTTCTAGAGGCATGAATCCTAATCAATTGCAAGAGTCCAATTTATGGTGGCATGGTCCATCATTCCTCACCAAAGATGAATCTGAATGGCCATATCTTAAAGAAATTACGAAGCAAAAAGATTTACCTGAAATGAAGGTTATTCAATCCAGTCCAGCTGTTGTCGCAGCGCCTGTAATAAAATTCGAAAATTATTCAAGCTTCACTAAGCTTCAAAGATCTTTTGCATATGTCAGAAGATTTATATATAATTTAAAGCATTCATCTAACAGGTTATCGGTTTTTTTGACTGTCAATGAGTTACAAGACTCATTCAATCAACTTTGTGCTATGGCTCAACAAGAATCATTACCCAATGATTTAAAACTACTAAAACAAAACTTACCTCTAAATGCGAAGTCCAAGCTATTATCATTGTCACCTTTTCTAAACAACGCTTTAATACGAGTAGGTGGCAGGATAGAGGCCTCCAATTGTTCATATACAAGAAAGCACCCCATAGTTCTTGATTCATCACATCATTTCACAAAACTATATTTTGTTCACGAACATATCCGACAAATGCATGCCGGTCCTCAGCTATTATTGGCCACTGTCAGGGAAATCATTTGGCCCATTAACGGATGACGTCTTGCTCGAAATACAGTATACAGTTGCGTAACTTGCCGACGTTTTCAAGGAAAAACACTGTGTCCAATGATGGGAAACCTCCCTGCTCAGCGCGTCACGCCAGATTTTCCATTTATTTCAGTATCAACGGACTATGCTGGGCCTTTCTACGTTCTGAATCGCAAGGGACGTGGCGCTAGGTTAACCAAATGTTATCTTTGTATTTTTGTGGACATGCGATACAAATGCGTACATTTAGAAACAGTAAGTTCTCTTACAATGCAAGGCTTTGTGATGGCACTTCGTAGATTCATTTCGCGTCGCGGAAAACCAGCTGAAATATTTTCCGATAACGGGCGTAATTTTACCGCGGCGGCCAAGGAATTAGGATCTTTTTTAAAGAAAAACCATGATGCTCTTTCTGACTTTGCTGCACAGGAAGGAATCAAATTTTCCAACATTCCTGCTTTCTCACCTCACTTTGGAGGCTTGTGGGAATCTGGGATAAAATCCGCAAAACATCATATCACTAGAGTCATAGGTAATAGCCATTTAACCTTCGAAGAACTTCAAACTTTATTCACACAAGTCGAGGCCATTCTTAACAGCCGGCCAATTTGTTCCGGGCCAATCAATTCATCCGACCCTCTTCCCCTTTCACCGGGACACTTTCTGATCGGGAGACCGTTGACTTCGTTTCCATCTCCTGCTCTACATGATGTAAATCCAACCAAACTACAACGATATCAAAGATTAGAACAAATACGCCAACATTTCTGGCTTCGTTGGCAAAAGGAATATATCTCAGAGCTCCAGCAAAGACAAAAATGGACGAAAAATACTGCAAATCTTAACGTGGGCGATCTAGTCCTTATTAAAGAAGATAATTTGCCCCCTCTGTGTTGGAGACTCGGAAGAGTCACGAAACTTTTCCCGGGACCTGACAACATAAGCAGAGTCGCGGATCTCAAGACGACAAGAGGAATCGTACGGCGCTCACTCGTGCGGCTATGCCCTCTCCCGAAAGCGGAAGACATGCAATGTTGAAGACCGAGGGTCTGTCAACGGGGCGGACTATGTCGCGGCTTGAAATTGCCGCTTCAACAGACATACACCAAACTGCATCACCGGCGTGACGTCACGTATTTTTTCTGCGATCACCCGCACGGAATTCATTTTTTCTAACATTTTATTTTATATAATTGTCATCCACGTTTTATCGATACCGCACGCATCAAGAATAACAGCAAGATTTATAAATTCAGTATATCGTCAATCAAGTGTTTTAACATCCCATTCAAGCAAATAATCGAAATACAGCATCATCAAACACAATTTCGGGTTTTCTTTTCTCCACGACGCAAAAGGGAACTCGCAGTGTCTCAAGCGAAGACATTATAGTTTCCACACATTTCCGGTTATCTGTACTATTGCCTCAAGTCGAAATTTTATAACCAGTGTGTTTTACCAGTTATGATATGTGGCACTGAAACTTTGACCACATTATAAGGAAGCTAAGTCACGCAAGGAGGTGGAAAGAGTTAAGAAGGATACATGCCGCTTCTAACCGTTATTTTTGGAAATCCATTTGGAAGGCTTGTGTCCACCAGCGGACTTCTTATGACCGACATGATGATAATTAATAGTAGATTATGCACCAAGGGGATAAAGTAGTGTTTTATGTCACGGGCGACATATTGAACCCCGAGTGTAACGTAGGATTGTAGGGTTAACACCCGAGCGTAGCCAGGGTGTTAAAGAGTTAAATCCCTCGCTTCGCTCGGGATTTAAGACTAGAATCCGAAGTGTAACAAGGGATTGAAGGTCGCCCAAGACAAAAACACCTTTATCCCCGTGGTACATACTCTACTTGTCACACCTACTGCGTGATAATAGAAAGAAATGGTTTTGAATCTAGATTATTTAACAAATCAGAGCGCTTTGTTATTTTTAACGTACAGACTTCAAAACTTGCTGCATACGCTATCTGAATGGATTTTCTTTGATTGACATTATTAAACCTAGATTATATATCAGGACGTCACAATCGCAAGTAAAATAACGTTTTTCTAGACAAGCGCGTTCCATCGTAGACCGTAAACGTCGTTTAAAACAAACGGGATCGGTGGTCAAGCTAAAGTTTCCCATAATAAAAATATAAAAAACAACCGTATTACAACATCAAAAAATCAACAGATGTTTCAGTTGTAGCATATTTCATTCTCTTTGGTTGCAGTATTCGTGCCTGTTTTTTTTTTATGTTCTATTCTTGGTTGCCAGTTAGATTTTCGAGTGAATCCTTTTTGTTATGGTCCGTTAAGGTAGAAGTATTCATCTCTGATTGGACTCTGACAATCTAGTAGGCTTAGATTCTAAATTCAATTCACATTATATCACAGTATGATAAAATGAAATCCCATACAACATTACAGCCCTAGAGCGTAAATGTAGTACTTTGGACCCTCTATACACGATGTAAAAAGGAACATTATTGGGCAGGTGGTGTGAAAAATATATTAAAGTTTACTTTTTTAGTTAAATAGTATATACCACTTAAAAATAAAAGCACCAATTCTTTATTACCACTTGATGCATGTTATTGGACATAATACAACTTTTTATTGTTTGTGTTAATTTATTTAACGTTTTATACCGGTGAAATTCCTTCCCCGGTATCCATATATATTTTAGCACCGCAAAACCTGTTCGTTTTGACTAATAGCCAATTAGCCTAATAGAGTGCTTCTCCGAGCAATGTTTCACATGCCGCACGCCCCACGTCGCGCCGCCCGCCGCCGCCGCGCCGCCGCACGCCGCTCTTGAAATATTTACTCAACTGAAAATGGGCTTGATTCGGTTGAATATCTATATTCGAAAAACAAATTCGTGCAGGAAATTCTATATTTAATTTTCAACTTGATTACACATATAAATTATAAGCTCGCAACACTTTTCTTCGTTTATGATTTGCATGTATGCTTAGCTAGACATGCTTGTCGTATTTGATTATAGCATCTCTCAACTTCTCATTCTTATTCAAATTTTCGAGTGGAGACCACGGACCGGCAAGCGCAGCGTAGAGAGACTAGTCACAAGACGGACAGAAGACCTGATATAAATAACAGAAAGACGCTGGATGCAAGCCGCTTCCAACCGGTCTTTTCTGGAAATCTATGGGGGGAGACCTATATTGAGCACTGGACTTCAAGTGGCTGAAACAAAGATGATGATAATGATAACTCAACTTCAAAGTGTCCAACTCAAACACATACTTAATATAATCAAACTCGCTCTTGGCTGGTTTCATTATTACTTAAATATCAGTTCGATTTCAAATGTACCATCCGAAAAATATCACAAAATGTAAGACGACTTGTGGAATAGGTATTATCAGACCGTTTCGTCAAAACGAATAGGCGGGGAGCGGAAATAAGGCTTCGTCGCCCAAAGAGATATCACGTGAGATTCTAAATGAAAGGGTACTGAGCAGAGAGGTAGCTCGATGAATACAATGTTGTAAATGGAAGTGACACAAATCAAGGAAATAGTGAAAATTGTTTCTTTGTTGTATAAATAGGACATGCGTATTTAGAACTTCACCTTAGCCTTAGATGGACTTGGATTGAACTTTTAGTATGGACACAATTCAAATTTAGAGAAAAAAATAACATCTGTTCTATACACTATGTCGGAGGTCAACAAACTATTTCTATGATAAGTAGTTGAACTGATTAATATTATTATTATTAAACAATAATATGTATGCCATTACAGAAGTAATAGACCAATGCTAAACCATAGACCAATACATAATCATAGACTGCAAATTTGAACAAAAATGTCTCCACAGTAGATAAATTTTTGGTTTTAGTTGTTATTATTATAATTAAACCGAGTAAAAGTTGTTCAAAATTATGAGTGTATTGACGTAATTAATATAAGGCTTAGTACAGGTTACTGTAATAAACTGGTTTAGAGGTATCATTAATTCAAATAGGCTGTGTTTTGTAGTGACGTATTTAGGAAAACAAAACATGTCTCAACGCTTCCTTCCAACTTCTTCCACCGTAGACTGCAACGACAACGCATAACATCAGGTTGGCAGACAAATGCCTGTTAAAAAACAAATGATAATTATTAACGTAGATCAAGTCACATTCAAGCCAATGTAAGTAAAGTCACGGTCAATCTAGTCCTAGTCACGCTTCAGCAAAGTAGTGGCTTGTTTTGCCAACAACATCAAAAGACACGCTTCACAACTCTATTTCATTTGGCCACATTCTTGCATGTAATCTAACACTTACAGAATAAAACACCACCATATTCAAATACAACATTGTTTTTAAAAATAATGCAAGTATAGGGAAATACAAGCGAGCGGCAGCATAATTTTCCCACACCTCCGTCAAGTCTCCTGTTATAATAATAAATATTTTACTTGGTATAATCGTCCTCGCTTGAATATATTTGTGGTGAACACAATGTATCTGCTATTACCATCCTCACATTTACGGGTTTCCGCTCTGAAAAGTAGAATAAATTCGTGTCGTAACTCACTGAATTACAAACGAATATTGTTGTGTACTCGTCACTGTATGTTTCTATTAACATTATCAAAGGAATGTAATAAGACAGCGAGAATAGGGTAAAGACTCGTCCAAAGACTCGCGAAGCGTCGCACGGCGCGTCAATCGTTGGGTCGCATGACGGAGAATTAAGGCTCGATTACACTGGGCTAGTTTACGAGCTGCTAGTCGGCGAGTTTAAAAGCTAGCGAGTAAGCGAGTGCGAGTGGCGATGACACAATCAAAAGCAAATTGTAAAAAAGCTCAATGAGACAGCGAGTTTATAAGCTGCTCGCGAACTCGCTGGCTTGTAGCTTATAAACTAGCTCAGTGTCATCGAGGCTTTAGTAGCGGCGTATATTGTGGTCTTGCGCCGGACCATTGTAAGACAAGTGGAGAATAATGGTATCCGCGGCGGCGGCGGCGCAGCGGTCCCCGTAGAACGCTTTCGTAATATTAACATAATTAAGTATGCAAATGCAATGTATTTTATGCAAATAAATTTACTTTGACTTTGATTTAACCTTGTAAAATGCCACTCGATGTGCCACGTGGCGCCCGTGTATCTCTGTAGGAACCCTAGGAATGCGTTTCTAATTGCCTTTAGATTTTGCGCAAACAGACAGAAGATCCCACCGTGGAGCACGTGATTTTTTTTTAATCGTTAAAGTACAAGTCGCAAACTCCAGCCGTAGGTTGCAGCGACACTACTGGTTCCTATGGATATCTGTGAAAATGAATCAGCTACCGCGACACGTAGCTGCGCCCGGCCGCTGCACCAAGAGGTGAAGCGGACGGAACGCAAGCGCTCATTGGCTCACGCGGATCACATTCTGTCTGTCTCGCCTGAAAATACGAAAACGAGTGAGATTATTTGGCGCAGGATGTACTGTCTGCAGTCTATTTTGAAATAGAAACTTCTGCGGTAACTTGTTTTATTCGAAAAAACACGAAGAAATCTTAATGCTTGACACTGGCATATGCTCTAAGCGGGTCCAATTCCAATTAAAAAAAGAAACTTCTGCGGTGGAAACGCGCTTGACTGGCTATAAGCCGCACTATCGCCTGCGACTGTGACCTGCGGTCGTCTTGCAATTTTAACACTGGAGCAGTTGGCTTTTGAACCTAAGTGGATACTCACCTTAATGTTGAATGTTTTACTCCAGCATTTCATCACGCGAGGTTCTCCGCCGCAACCAGAGATGTGTAAAGCAAAGTTTTAATGACGGACGTAAAAACTTACATAATTTAACAAATGAAGGAGCTTATGACGGATGCTTTATTTTGTTACAATACAAGTGTATTTTAGATACAAAGTAGATACGTATAGCATTTTGTAGCAGTGGTGGTTATTCCAAACAGGAAACGTTTTAATTCCGTTTTTATTATGTGGTAATTATTCTTCAGCAGGTATAAATTGGGTGGTTTTAAATCACGAGGGAATATTTTAGTACGTAGGCTAATGCTTTCCATCCTCAACCGCAATGTAGCTCGATATAAACACAAACATGATGAAAAACTATGTTTCGAGGGAAATAGAGAAACTGAAAACAAACAACATTGATTTAACGAGACGAAGTTATTCGTAAACCTGGTAAATAAAATACACATTTTATTTCAGAGAAAATTGAACAATAAGTTAATTAGACTTTAAATGAAATGCTTTTTGAAAGTTTTCAAACAGTATATGTCGCATATGTGATCGGCTAGTTAAATAATAAATAAAATAAATATTTGTGGACATTTCACACAACACCATTTAGCCCAAACTAAGCAAAGCTTGTACTATGGAACTAGATGGCTGATAGAATACATATATACTTTTTTTTTGTAAATATATACATATGATACATAGAAACACCCAGACACAGAACAAACATCCATGCTCATCACACAAATGTTTGCCCTGGGTGGGGATTGAACCCACGACCTTTCAGTTCAGCAGACGTAAACACACTACCAACTGAGCCACAAGGCCAGTCATAAGTTATTTTTAAAATGCGCAAAACCGCCTTACTTACCGACCACCGGTTTTGCTATTGCAATATTTCTACATCTATCTCACTACATATATCCTCATTATCATCTAACAATACTCAAAACCAGTTAAATTGTCTGTGGTAGTAGTTACTTGAACCTATCAGTAAACTTTAAGTCATGAGAAAACCTATTTTTAACTATACTCAGATGCTAATGTTTGATATTTTAGTTGTATGTTTATTATTATTATTATTTATTTAGAACCTGTTCCGTCCCACTGCTGGGCAAAGGCCTCCCTATCCTGTTTCCATTCTTCTCGGTCTAATGATTTTTGTGTCCAGTCTTTGCAGAAGGCGTCCAGTTCATCCCGCCATCTCTTTCTGGGCCTACCAAGTGGTCTGGTGACTTGTGGAACCCACTGTGTAGTGATCTTAGCCCACAAATCGACCGACATACGGTAAACATGTCCGGCCCATGTATCTTTATATCACGGCAAAAGTTTAAGGATGTTCGTTAATTGACCATTAACTTCATCATTATCATTATCTCAGAAGAAGTCCACTGCTGGACATAGGCTTCCCCCATGGATTTCCAAAAAGACCGATTGGAAGCGGCTTGCATCCAGCGTCTTGCCGCCACTTGTATGAGGTCACCTGTCCATCTCGTGGCGGGCAGGAGGATTAGGAAGTTGAAGTGGCAGTGGGCAAGGCACATAGCACGTAGAACTGATGGCCGATGGGGCCGAAAGGATCTCGAGTGGAGACCACGAACCGGCAAGCGCAGCGTAGGAAGACCAGCCACGAGATGGACCATTAACTTAGTGACATATAATTAAAGTTAAAAAAAAACCGACTCCAAAATACGCAATACAATACATAAGCGACTTGCTGTTAAATTTTTTAAAGGCACTTGGATACAGTTATTTTTTTGTTATAAGAACCAAAGTACTGCATCGATTTTGATAAAATGTATGTCGGACCACTTCTGAAGTATGATCTACCAAATACAATAAAATATCATTTAAATCAATGTACAATTGGCTGAGTAATCGGTGAACAAACATACAAAAAAACATACAGATCGAATGAATAACTTCCTTCTTTTTGGAAGTCGGTTAAAAACTAGAAAATTGCATTTGCAGCCACATACAATATCATATTAATATTTTATTGAAAATACCGTACTCATAAGTATTTTTTTCACATAAAATCTAAACTTACAAACAAATAATATTTCATCCAACATCCATATTTACGACACGAGTAAGCTATGTACTTACATTACAGTACTCACTAGAAATAAGCTTCCATATTTAAATTTACGTTGAAAAATAACATTTCCATTTCAAACTCACAATTTCAAGGTTTCTCTCGTTACGTCGAACAATTAAGCAATTTACCGACACCTACCAATCATAGGCTACCGTCTGACACGAGCCCAAACGAATTACTCTTCTTTGTTATAATTTTGGGAAGGCGGAATATTTTATTTTAGCTAAATAGGTATATTTGTAGCGTTTTTACGACACTTAGAAATTGCTAATTAGTTAATTAAGCTGAGCTTTTAACATAAATTATGTGAACAGGTGTTGTTTATGAAGAAAACTCAAAAACTTGACTGCAAAAAGTACCATAAGAACATAGGACAACACCCTCATTGTGAATGCATTTACATCCATTCCTATCATATATTTTCTTCTAACTGCTTTTTAAGGGCCTGTAGTGTGAAGTCGTTCGTCTCGCTCACGCGTGCGTTTTTGAAGATGTGGGATGACTGACCGAAATATAAATTTATTCGGGATTCGTAGCAACAAGCACTTAAAAGGCAGCATCGCGGATTTTCGAGCGGTCCAAAAATCTTTTTTTTTTTTTTATACATTATAGATCTACGATTGACCACCAACTCGCCTGATGTTAAGCGACAGTGTGGCCGAGGACGGAGCTCGTCGATCTAAAAGATATCTATTCACTCTAGCCTTGAAAATTCCAAGATTGTAGGTCTCAGGAAACAGAGATGAAAATCAAAATGAGAAGAAATGAGATGAGAGAGAAATCGTTTCTCAGTAAGTATATTATTATTAGATACTTCACAAGTAACAAACCCTCTAAATTTTATATCAATAAGTCCAGTGGTTTACACTTTAATATATATAAGTATAGAATAGACTGTCATTCAGTCACAAGAACAAGAGAATACGTTAAGGTGTAATTTTAAAGCTAAATTAGGCAATATAATGACGACACATAAAATAAAGTAGTGTTTAGATATTTACATACGTTATTTATATATGTAGGTATTTACGATATCCGGATAAAATTGCGTGATTTTATATCGATAACTTTATCTATAAATAAATTATAACAACACATAACTTAGTTCTACATATATCTGTCATTGAATATTAAATGCGCAAATTTATAAGCGCACTAATAATGTCGAATTATGATCGTCTCTATTTTATTATCGCTGAAGGCAAATATAAAATTAAAACTATCTTAAAATACCATATAAAATCAGCAGCCATTTGAAATATACGCCAGTCTCGTGACACTTTCAAAGGGGATTGGCGTCCCAAAAATCTGTAATTTTTATGTTTAAAAGCTCGTCTAGACAGACAATTTAGGTCACTGAAGCGAAATCATTATCAAAATAATGACTGCATTTTTTTACTAAGGTTTTTATTCTATACAAATGCATAGTCGCCAATTGTAGAGGGCCCGGTAGAGTAAAAGAGGATCCCTTTAACACGGCAGCCGTTTCGTATAAATGAGGCAGCGGCTGCAATTACGTGGACAAATTTGGCCGTAGATGAGCAAACTCGCTTAAAGTATAGCCAGGGCTGTCATGACCATTATTCCATTTGTAGAAAACGCTTAGATTTTATAGAAACATACCTGACAAAAAATTATCAAGTGTTTTATTAATAATACGAGTAGCATTGATTTATTATTATATTCAGCCCACTATTCTCCAGTACTAAAATAGATCTCTCTACTCTTATATTCCTATTAGCAGTGAAGTGCCACCAAGAACTTAGATTTTATACTGCAAATCCTAATGTGGCAATACGTTGCACTCGTCTTTCTGAAAAATGTATGTTAAATCTCACTGTAGGGTAGACCGAGGCGAAAAGGATCACTTCAAGCTTGGGTTGAAAAAAAAAAACTTCTGAATAAGGCACAGCAGTTTTATTTATTGAATCATAATCAGTATTTATCATAGTTTATAACTACTTACTAAAATTTTAAGTAAAACTAAAACTTTCTTCTTAATTAACAAAAACTTGAAAATCGGGAAAAATCCGATTCACCCCCGATTTGGGGGCGAATTGAATCAAACAAATAAACTTCTTTTGAACAAACAAATATTATAAAAAACTTAAAATGTTTATAAAAACGATTATATAAACCTAAATTATGAGATCAGTTAATTATCTGTACATAATTCACAAGTGTATAAAGCGCTTTTAGCACCGACTCTGTCGGCGGATTTCTCCACCGGTTCATTACTTGAACTTGGCTCTGATTCTGAGAATTCATTAGGTTGTAGGTCCTAATATGGGCTTGGTTTTGGTTCTGGATTTGTACTGCATAGTTCCGAACCATCTAAAACAAGATATAAATAAATATTGGTTAGTTATATGCATTAAGCGTTATGATCAAATTCGCCCCAAAATCAATGATCCGAATAGCCCCATACCCATATTTTCAAAACAATATCTTTTGAAAAAATATCCATCACTATAGCGTAAAAAACTAGCATTATACTCATATTTCATTTCAAATAGCATATGGTAAAACAACAATTAAAACAATAAAGCTAATTAAAGATACCAGAAAATGCAAAACCAAAATCATTTACCTTATATTTGGCGCAAAACGCGACCGCGCCCTACATCCGTGTCACTTGCGATTTTCGCTGGCACTGAGGTGCGGGCGAGAGAGTTCTACTATATGTAAATTCAAAATAGCGTGGCGTGAACCAGGGAACGTTTTGACGTTTGCAGTTACGTTTCATGACGCGCAAATTTTTTTATATTTGAGATTTTTTTATTTTGAACCGATTCGTCTCATGATCCGTTTCGCCTCGGTCTACCCTGTCTTAAAATTTTGCCTGAAATACTAACCATTAATCAGGTACACAATATTATTCTATGTACATTAAAGGTATGGTAGGTAAGTAAGGTACTGCAAGCCACACTTGTGCTATGGCTATGGTTTAACTTACAATAAGTCTGGATCTGAAAAGTTATCTTTTCGTAAGTGATCTGTAATTTCATAGTTATTTCTAAATCTGTAAAATTGTGTTAGATTTTGAAGTAT
Source organism: Lycia hirtaria (assembly GCA_947563715.1). Classification (NCBI taxonomy): domain Eukaryota; kingdom Metazoa; phylum Arthropoda; class Insecta; order Lepidoptera; family Geometridae; genus Lycia; species Lycia hirtaria. The sequence continues at coordinate 38,254,054 of OX387377.1, read as the reverse complement.
CTAAGCGTCAAAATTAATATTTTAGTTAAAAAAAAGTTCTTTATAGCAACCCTACTATTTCATGAGACGCCGGTCTTTACTAAGCATCCTGTGACCACAGTTTTTCACGTTTATGGACCTAGTTAGTTCAGGTTCTTTAAAAATAACAGTATTTTTATTATTTTATCTGAATCATGGCTGAATCATATTCTGTTCTTGGAATATTTTGTTACTATTTAATAAAAAAAACTGTGTAAGAATATTAATACCTATTTTTTAACAAATTACAAATGGAATTTTGTGCACATTGTGTAATGTGTATCTCCAGATACATTTATGTAAAGATTTATCGTAAATACATTCAGAGTCATAGACGTTCATCTATTGTAAATCTTGTTTTTTTTTTTTTGTAATAGGTATTTATATAAAAACGAAAAGAAAATACGTAGTTATAATAAACCACAAGTATCGGACATACTGCATCTTATAAGATATATAATTATTTACCTAATGTTAGAATATAATACTAATCTACTGAATATATCTATTGAAAAAGCTGTCAACCAGTCGCTTCTTTATAGATCCTATACTTGAGTGGAAGAGGTCTAAATCTGGATTAGACTTAAGAAAGTTCAGATCTTTCAGAAGTTAAAGGCATAAATCGTGTGCCAGCGAACCGATGCTGATACTAACTTATTAAAATCGAAACTATACCAGTACTAGTATCATATTCAGAGCATAAAATTCGATCAGTATGTAAGTCGAAATCTTTGTTTCCGTCGACGGCTCTCTCCCGGGAGTGTAGTGAATTGTGGATGGCCTCCAAGTCGATTGGCTGTCTGTTCACTGCCTATACGAGATCTCTTGAGAACAAATTTACTGGTGCACCGTATTGGATCGTATTGATATTTGTATCTTTTAACATAAATCTTTTAAATAGATCTCTGAGAACTTCAAGTGCCATTAAATAGGTCGGCATAGCACCTGGGATGTAATACAAAATTTCGTTTGTAGGTAGATTAAGAAACGCTAAATCGATCTTGCTAGGTTTCATTTTTATTGAACCCAGGTTCGCTCGTTTTTTCAGTCATAAAAAAACCGAGTAGAGCTCGATCGCCTAGGTACTAGACGTAAAGTGACCAACACCGACTTCCAAAGTATTACTTAATATTTCCCTGAAACAAAACGGCAATTGTTACGCGCGTATCTAATGGTTCCGCCTAAAGTTGGTAACTTAAGGGACCCTTGTCTGATGAAAGTTCAACAATAAGACGCCGTATCTCATCTGCCGTAAACGTCGTTACTTTACAAGCAAGTTATGTACTTTAAACTTTGTATTTGTCTATTGAAGTATAATATTTAAGTAACTTGTTGACATTTTCATATAACGACTAAACATCTTAATCTCATCTAGTCATCAAGTCTACTGCTGGACATAGGTCTTATATTTCCAAAAGACCTGATGAAAGCGGATTGCGTCCAGTGTCTTCCTGCCACTTCTATAGGATCGTCTGTCTACATTGTGGCTAGTCTTCTTACGCTGGATTTACCAGTACATGATCTTAACTTGAGAACTCTTCGGCCCCATCGGTCATCAGTTTTACGTTCTATGTGCCCAGCCTGTCCAATATACTTTTAGGCCTTAGCGTCATCAAAGTATATCGGACGAAATGACGAGTATATAACGAGTAGTACCTATTACAGATAAACTAAACGCTATTGACAAAAATAATTATGTAATTGGATATCCTAGTGTTTTTTTTTATATTTATATAATAATTACTTTGACATCCTAATGTATATTTAATTTATATAACTATTGTGATTAAATTTAATAATTATTTTATTTGTAAAACTAAAACTAATCTATTATTGCATCAACATCTTTGCGCAATATCAAAATGTAATTGTATCAGTTATTCAATAAATTATTTCTATTCTATTCTATAAAATCTCAGTATCCTCAATCAAGTTAGGCGGTAATTCAAAATGATATTGTCGTTGCTTTATCTATATCAGCCATAAGTCTGATTGTGTACTGCTGTTGCTTTTTTAATGGAGCAGCTACAGAGCTGGCTGACCAGCGAAATGTGAGATTAATCGATAATAACGAAATAGTCACCAAGAACTGTTACACCTCGCTCATCGCATGAAATTAGTCAGCTTAATTAAAACAACTGATCCATAAAAAATCAAATACATAAACCAATAAAAGGCAAATTTTAGGAATTATGAGTACCTATATATTTTTAAATAATCTATACTGTAACATAAAAAAACCGGACAAGTGCGAGTGAAACTCGCTCACCGAGGGTTCTGTACAAACTAGTAGATGAAAGGGAGAAATTATATATATATTTATATTTTCCTTCATAAACTGTAAATTACACATCGTAACAATAATTAAAAACCTGTTTTAGCTTGTGCTAATGAAGCTATTTCATATGATACGGTTAATTCACTTTAAAATTTGGACTCTCTTTAAAAGTTGGCTGTAACTTTTTTTACGACAACTGAGAAATTTAATTTTTCTTTCTGCAGCAAGAGACTATGGATCTGCGTATATGGATTTTATTTCAATAAGATACCTTTACGTGTTCCCGAGATACAGGTCTTGACACCCGGATGGACGGACAGACAGACAGACGGACAACACAGTGATCCTATAAGGGTTCCGTTATTTCCTTTTGAGGTACGGAACCCTAAAAACTGATTTGATGCACAAGGTTTCAGGGTTCAAAAGTCCTAAGCCACGTTTAACGTAACAGTTTTTTTTTTCGTTTAAAAGTGTCCACTTGGTAACTTACATACATAATACATATTGGAGGGTATTTTCACACAGCATCATGTAGCCCCAAACTAAGCAAAGCTTGTACTATGGGAACCAAATAGACATATGTACTTTTTTGTTCGTAAACACATACATATGATACATATAAACACCCAGACACAATACAAACAACTCTCAGCAGAAATGTTGGGGATCAAACCCACGACCTACAGCTCAGAGGCAGACATTTTACCACTGAGCCATGAGGCCTGTCATAATAACTTATGTTATAAATTTCGACCACCTGCACTGTAAACTGAAATATTCAGACTCATTTCAACAGCATTAATATCAATTAGGGCACGGAGTAAAAGCAAGGTGCTCCACATCTAATTTATTCAGAAGCTTTTTAACGTCCAAATAAATCCATCAAACAGAGTATGCAAACGGACGTTCTTTCAAAAGACGAGTATTTTCATTTAAATAGGGCATTATGCTCCTCAAACTGTCGGAGATACTTAGGCTTTTTGATGAAAACCCACCAAGGTTGTAAAATAAGATACTACACTGCTCAAAGTAACTTTGAAAGTGATGGAATGGGCTTATACGCTTGGAGCATACGTCGGACACTCCATTTTGACTGCCACTCGCTTGTGACTCGATGTTATTTGGGATTCTAGTGCTTGAAGGACGCCTGCCTCAACAAATGACAAATGAATATGCCGTGCAGGCTAACTCCTGCAGAAGTAGGGTGAGCGCGGAGAGCGGATGAGGAACTAGAGATTGGCGGGAGGCGGAGTGACCGTTCTGTGTAATACTATTTATGTATGTATGTATGTAGTAATGTATGTGGTTAGAGCTTCACTACGCAATCGAATAAAAAATTAAGAAATCTACAGAAAAATAAAAGTACCCGTCATAGCCTTCGATTCAAAAAATTAAGGTACGGTTGGTAGGTAACTGCTTTGTCTTTAACGGCTCTCGTCTTTCTGTTTGTATTTGTGTGATAAATATGCGGAGTTTTCATGTTACTTGAATTTTATAAATATACCTATTTAACATATTTTCTAATTACTTGGAATATATTTATATTATCTTATTAATTTAACCGGAATATCTCATGAAAAATATATGATTACTCACTAAAACACTCACTGTACTAAAACTTCATTTTAGTACAGTGTTCAATCACAGTACTATACATTAAAGAAAATATAAAACTGAAATGTAATACCTACATTTAAAGATGAAGGCCTCATGGCCTTTAAAGCTCTGTCTACTTCGTTAGAGGAAATAGGCATGATTTACGTAGTATTTTACATACTACACGAAGTAAGCATATCAATAACTTGCTTAAACTTTAGAATTTCAGAATTCTAAAGTATAATATTAATGAAAATAATTTTCTTTTCATAGTACACCTTACAATACTGTGGTAGTACAGTCGCGTTCAATTATAATACTTATTGCGAACAACAACAATCCCCCAAATCTTAATGAGTTTAAATCCTTTGTATTTTTCTCTAAATTGCCCTTTTAGGGGAAGACGAAGGCCCATTAAGCGTTTTCAGAGTCTCCTTTATAACGACGTTGCTCCAAACTTTGAAACGACACCCTCTAACGTCCTCCATTCATACTTAGATGGACTCTGCCACAGTACCTACAGCATTTTTATAATTCTCACCAGGAACATAAAATTTTTTCGTTGCGTTTCAAAAGTCAAAGACTTTTCGTGCCTAATTCATATTATGGACATAATCACATAATGGACATGGCGAAACTGTAAAAGGAACCATGTTTCGCCATGTCCGTCAGTCAGTCTGTCTGTCTGTCCGTCCGTCCGCGGCTTTGCTTAAAAGCTAGTAGAAAGCTGTAATTTAACACGAACATACATAAATAATTATTAATAACGCCGAAACAGTCGTAAAATAAAATCTATATATCTGTATGAATCCTAAGGCAGTGATGATGATGATGATGATGATGATAATGATAAGTTATGAATTTCACACTGTACATGTTCTCCATTATAAACAACCAAATTCTTAGATTTCTTAGGTTTTCGCAATTATTACTCATTTAAAATAAACAACTTACCTGTTTCACCACTTTCACCTCTGACCACGGACGCTGCAAAGTGTTTAAAAATATGTAAAATGTACGCGATAAATCCGTTACAACTTGTTTAGTTTCAATAACCAAATAAGATTCATAAATTGTCGAAAAAACTTTGATTTTGCAAAATGTCGCGACCTCTAAGAGCCCCTCAATAAAATGAAGATAAGTTTCATAAAGTTAGAGAAGGGAATAAAATTGGAAAAGTAATAAAAACTTTCAAAGTGCTAGTTGTTCCGGAAAAGTTCAAGTCTGGAAGTATAGCGGCCAGTTTTATGGAGACTTGTTATTGATGGAAGATCTTTTATTAAAAGCAAATGAAAACAAATCATTATTATCTAGTAAAATCTGTAGATAAACTTGTTTTATGCTAGTTTTAGTACTGTCGGAACATTGATCTTGTTGCTGGATTAATTTCCATGCTTCTCTGTCTTCGGTCAGCGTTTTCCCCTCCATAAATGAATAACATTTACTTTTTCTGTTTGTTCCTTAAAGGTTCTTCTCCGTCCTCTTAGTTCTCATTTTCTCACGCCCATAAAATCACATTTACCTACTTTACTACTTTCTCCTACGGGGTAGGCAGACCATTAAAGATCATGAAGCTGTACAAATTGTTGGCTTGCACTGACAAAGGGTCACCCCATCGCCTACATAAGCGCCAATTTTCCCTCAAGTCCCTTAACTTTTACCGTATGCCCAGGAGAAGAAAAGCAACTGTCATATTCTAAGTTTTCTCTTTCTCCCAGTCCAGCATGGATACTATGTGAATATCCCGAGTAATATACGCACACTGGCGACAATTGTTTAAGTGTTCTGCAGTCAATGATTAGCGAACGAGTTATGAGAAGAAAGGGTTGCAGAATCAAGAAAGTAAAAAATTAATTGAACCCAATTACATTTTTATATGTTTTAGATAGATTCTTTATTTGCATACAACATGAGGAATTTTTATACAATATATGCACAAAAAGATGGAACAAATGTGTAGGTTGCTTAATCATGTTATGCCAATTAGGCGTACAAAATGTTAGGGCAAATAGCATTCTGTTCAAGTATTCGATTAAAAATAGCGTTAAATGTCAGAAAATATAGACAAAATTTACAATAACAATAAAATTCAATATTTACAAAGTCAACATCAAATAAATTGTTAATTGTTGTTTTGTACTGTTATCTACACTAATTCTTGTTTGTCAATAGTTTATTGTAAAAAAACGGTCATTCCAGCTTTTATAATAAAAACAAAACAAATGAAATCCACCGCCGCAATTAATGCGAATAAGCTGCATTTAGAATGTCGGTTTATCGAACCATTTGGTGTAAAATGTGTGCGGTGAGCATCGAACGTTGACCGCAACACGCGCCTGGGTTGCATTCTACCTTTTACACATACTAAATGACTGTAAGGGCCAGCGCTCACTGACGGCGTGGTACGGCATGGCACGGCAGGTTGTGCTGCGGCATCCCGCGGCGTTCCGTGGCATGCCGTGGCATCCCGTGGCATTCCGCGGCATGCCGTGGCATCCTGCTGAAAGCCCAGCCACTCTGGCATTAATCAGTTTTGCTCCCCACGCACCGACCGGACTGCGCCCCATTAACCGAAATGACCGCTGCACAAGTTTCAACCTTATTTCAACTGGCTTAGCAATCATAATTCCGCGACACAAAGTGACCCATACGTCTTGCGGAATGCAGTACTTAGCGCGCCGTGGCAACCCGTGGAATGAACATGGCAACACGTCATGCCGCAGCATCCCGCGGCGCGTCGCGTCATGCCCCAGCATCCCGTAGCACGTCGCGTCATGCCACGGCCATTTTGATTTCGAATTTAAGTAACATGAATTCTAAACTCATTGAAATAAGATTCAAAATAATTTGATTAGTAATAAAACCCTTTGCCATGACTCGCCGTGCCGTGCCGGCAGTGAGCGCCGGCCCTCAAACGGATAGATCGATTTTGATCTAATTTTTTATTTGAAAGAGGACTTGACCGAGAGTATTCTTAGCTATGTTTCATCAAAGTGGATGCTGCTGTTTTTTTTTTTAATCGGGGATTTTAAGTTGAACTTACTTGCATATATACCTACTTATTTGGTTTCTTGCAATTAGACAAGTAAATCTATATGCCATATATTTTGGCGTATTATTCACTGCATTACTATTTTTTACTACTATCCCACAGAATACGTCCAGTTTTAACGATAAAAAGTTTTAAAAACTAATTTTGTTATTATTAACAGAAAAACAAAATATCCAATTGAAAATTTATAGTCTATAACATTTAGATCATATGTAAAAATTGATGAAATCCGTTTGTAAGTGTGTATATTACCTCGTGTAGATACCAAGAGGTAATATGCAAAATTATACATACTTTTGATATATACGTATGAACTTATACATGTACCAAGAAGATGCTAGTCACAGTCCACTTTTATCCGGTCTTTTCTAAATTCATAGGAGAAGGCAGTCATATTACTTACGTCGTCCATCATCATCATCATCTCAGCCATAAGAAGTCCACTGCTGGACATAGGCCTCCCCCATGGATTTCCAAAAAGACCGATTGGAAGCGGCTACGTCGTCCAAGTAAACTTTATTGCGTAAGCTGGATTGCGTATTTATAAGACGGTTTTTTTCTGTTTTTTAAACTATAATTATAATAATCCAACTCAGAGAAAATATCTCGAGTTCAAACATATAAATCCGCTTAGACGTTACAGTATGACAAGTAACAATATGATTGTAATAGTAAACCCTTCTATGTAGAATATCTAAATGTGATACAAGTGATGAACAGTAAATATTAGTAACGTAGAGCTTAAAATGTTTCTCAAAATTAATACAACTGTATGCCTAGCACGAGCTGCCATAAAATGTTGACCACTCATTTTATCATGCCGCAAGAATAGACACACAGAAATGTGAATTATATTGTTTTATTAACTCCTGACGCAAAAAGGATGGGGTGTTTTATGTTTGACGTGTCTGTGTATGTGTCTGTCTGTGACATAGCTCCCGAACGGATGAACCGATTTTTTTAAATTATTTTTTGTTTGAGAGGTGATTTAGTCGGGAGTGTTCTTAGCTATTTTTCATCAAGATCGGTTTAGCCGTTTTTTGTCGGGGGTTTTGAGTTTTCTAAACGTATACTTATTAGCGAATGACATAAAAAATACTCATACTCATTTATTGCCTTAAGCTAATTCAGATGGTACAAACTTTACAAATAGAAATATAAGCGATAGTCACGGTAGAGTGAGTTCAAACAATATTTAATTCAAATGTTTCTAGATATACCAATTATAAAGCATAAGACGCAAAAAATAAAGCTGAGTTTCTACAATGCAAGGCTGCTTGCGAAGCGTCCTTGCATCGAGCGAGAAATCGCGAGGCAGCCTCGCAACGAGAATGCGCGGCAAAATAATACATTGTACAAAAAAAAAATAGCTTCATTGCATAGACTGTAGAAATAATTTTAGTTCATTTACAATTTCACTGAGTACACTCAGCGACATTAGTGTGCTTAACAGAGATAATATCAAGAACACGTATGTATACTAAAACTTTTTATACCACTAACCTACAGTTCTACTCCAATAAAGGTCTAGGTAGACAGCTGTAACTATGCTAAATAGACTCTAAAATGGTATTCAAAGTACGTCGAAGCGCGCGGTCACGTTAAAGCATTACATTATTCTGATAGAAGCTATTACAAAAGCTACGCAGGCAGACATTGTAAATTCACTTAAAATATTCTGCGCTCTTTGTAGAGAAGCTTCTCGTTATTAATGTAGTAGGTTGCGAGATGGTGGACTATTTAATGTTCATGATCTTAAGTAAGTCTTCAGTAAGACAGAATATACTTTAAACAGAATACTTTTTAGAAAAGTAATTTGAAGGTAAAATTGTTTTAAAAACCCCAGGTAGCGTAAGTTTGAAAACATATTTAAAGTAGTGATTTTTGTTGATAAAATCAATATTCTGATATATATCGCTTTTAACATTAAGACTATTAATAAATGCGTAAAAATGACTTTTTTACCCGACCTCGTAAGAAGAAGGATTATGTTTTTTGAATGTATGCATCTTACAGCCTAAAGAGCTTGCCCGAGTTTGATGTATGTTAGGTAATAAGATTTGTCTTCACTCTCTGAGTGTCATAGGCTGCATTTATTGTAATAATAATAATGACTCTCGCAAAAATAAAAAAAACGCTTTTCCGTGATTCCCAAACTAACATTTTCCTAACAAGGAAGTGATTTTACAAAAACTATTCTGAGGAATGTGCATTTAAATAAAATATACAGTAAGTAGTATTGTGCATACTATCTCCTAAAAACTCTCAATACCATATCATGCGCAGCGTAAGGGTAAGTTATGCACACAAGTTACGCACTACGAAAGTCACCCTTCTGCAATCGGGTAAGTTGTTTATCTTTTAACATAGATATATGTCACAATTGATAATTAACTGAACGAGTGAAGACCTGTAAGATAACGTATGAAGCCAACGAGAAAATTAATTTACCATTTGTGTTCATGGCTTACTTTAGAAGAGTTACGAGCCTTTCGCGCCATTTCGGAAGCTTACTTTGAGTTGTTTAAACGTGACAAGTGCTTATTGTACTTACTGGTGTCTTCACGAAGTCTACTGTAGGTATAGATACTATTTTTATCTACATAATATCTCTATTATTTTATGACTTACTCGGCTAAATCATTTTACATTATTTATTGTGGCACTACCTACAGTAACACTAACGAAAGAGCAGGGTAAGGGCTAGAGTACTTCCGGTGACTCTCTGAGTGACCTTTGCAGATCGTTAGGAATAGAAAATTAATTACGATAATAAGCAAATACCATTGGTATTCGTTTTTAGGATTTTTATTTTATTGGAATAATAACAGTTACAGATATTAGGCTATATAATATACAGTATTACACAAAAATATCTATAATAATAATCTAAACATATAATAATAATCTATTGTCTGAACTTTTTGCTAGTACTGTGGTGGCTTTTAGCGAGTAATTTTGTCTCTGTCTCACGCGTTATGTATTACTAAACTATGAGCGGGAGGAAAACTACCTTTCGAGATACAGAATTTATTCTAGTTCGGAGGGTAGGTGAACCCTATAACATATGACAGGCCTATTACAATTGATAGTAAAGTTGCCTGTAAGATCTAAAACAAATAAAACAAATAATAATAAGTATATAAACTCAACCGGCAAAACATTATTAACCTAAAATCCAATTACAACAGTATACAGCTTAGTTAAAGGTAAATTTGTTATGTGAGTGTTATTAAAAAGGAATAGATCTGTAAATATATTGTCAGAAATTATTTAAATTACTATCACAGGTAAAATTAATATCACATTTTTATTACACGGTTACTGTAGATTGTTTTCAATATGGTTCAATTTTCAATTGTTCTTATTATTTTTTTTCCTAAAAGATTTGTAGAAGTTGTCAAAACGACTGCTAATTAATTAAATAAGCAATTTGACGACAAAACTTTTGGATAATAAATCATAAACTTTCGAAAAAGGCTATGTACAATGTTTGACATGGAGTCAAAGTTACCTAAGATGACAGTACCTAGTATTCATTTTGTTTTAGTTTGAAATTAAATAGTTTTAAATAAGTACTTGTTCTTTCCACTAGCTCGTTGTCTATGTCTAGCAGTAACACCTTTCCCGTAACCTTTATCTTACTTTTTTCATTACCTTTTACATTTCTCGAAAAAACTTTCGCCACGGCTGGAATAGCATTCGGTCTCTACGTCTTTTGAGACACTTAAAAAGTTGTTTTTTTGATGAAATTTCTTTGTGGGAGTTTAACGGAAACGAAGTAGTCTGTTTTGAGGGAAGGTGTTGGAGAACGTAAAATTAAAAGCGGTTTTCTTATCTCCCTCAGCGTTTACTTCATGTTTTACATCTATGTTTACGATTTTGTTATCTTGAATTTTTTTGTTGCGTCTGGAAGTTTCTGTGTCTGTGATTTATTTTGAGTTTTCCTTTTGCTTGCCTTTACTTTCTTTTGGCGGTTTTTAAGATTCTGTCAACCGATCTCGGTTTAATCGGGATATATTTGATATTAACCATTGCTCGCACGGTATACGAGTGAAATGGAATTAAACGATGGCTTGTGAGAAAAATATTTTAATCCGAGTTATAACCGCTATTAACATAAATAGCTAAGACCGTGTCCAGACATGCATATGCTCAGGTTCTGTAATGTAATAATTTACAAATATAAGTTTAGCAAACTCAAAAACCCCCGGAAAAAAAAACAACCGATTTTGATGAAACATAACTAAGAACACTCGCGATAAATACTTCTTTCAAGCAAAAACAAATTAGATCAAAATCGGACCATCCGTTCGAGAACTACGATGCCACAGACAGAAACCCAGATAATTATACTGATACACTCGTCAAATCCAAACAACCAGTGGTTGTAAACAAAAGTTTACAACCAGTTTGTGTTACCAGTGATGACATACGGCACTAAAACGTGGTCCCTAACTATGGCCTTATAAGGAAGCTCAAGGTCGCACAACGAGCTATGGAGAGGGCTATGCTCGGAGTCTCTCTACGAGATCGAATCAGAATTGAAGAGATACGTAGACGTACAAGAGTCACCGATATAGCACAGCGGATTAGCAAGTTGAAGTAGCAGTGGGCAGGGCACATAGCACGTAGAACTGATGGCCGATGGGGCCGAAAGGTTCTCGAGTGGTGACCACGTACCGGCAAGCGCAGCGTAGGAAGACCAGCCACGAGATGGACAGATGACCTCATACAAGTGGCGGGAAGACGCTGGATGCAAGCCGCTTCCAATCGGTCTTTTTGGAAATCCATGGGGGAGGCCTATGTCCAGCAGTGGACTTCTTATGGCTGAGATGATGATGATGATGATGACTCGTCAAATCACCCCTCTTTTTTGGTCATGGGTTAAAAAGAAAATCCTTTAACGAACATTGTTTGTTAAAACCACTTGGCAAAAAGGTCAATGACTTGTATACTACGTTAGTGTTTTATGTTTTTCGCTATATTTTGAAAAGTTTTTACTGTTGTTAGCACAGAGTACCCAAAATAATTTTATTGTATGTTTTTCATATACTACTACGGTTAATCCTGAATTTTTACATCTAATTGTTTAGTAATGCAAGGGCTGGGAGTCAATTTTTTTCCACCTGCCAGTCTAATGATGCAATCATCAATTCCGATGAAATCAAAACAAAAATCGTTTAATGATCAGCTTAAAGTTAAAATTTTAATCATATCGGGAGCACCGAACTAATGTATGCTGAAGCAGGAAGAAGCTGCAGCTTGTTCACGTTCAAAACTCTAACACTGCAGTTTCATTTCAAGTCAAAAATCAAGATATCAAGTTCATAAGACGGGCAAGTGTTATTATGTGAAGTTTGTATATTGTTTTGTTGTAGTTAACAAAACAATATACAAACTACACATACATGACTAACTAGACTACTACACAAAAAGCAAATCGATTGCCAAGTTCATTCTGTATCTGTTCATTCTAGTAATATTAGATTCTGAAATTCGTTGGGGTGGAGTGAACCAAAATTGAACGAAAGCCAAGCTCGCCCAGACATGGCTTCGTTAATTTGACTCGTAAACAAACTGAATCAGTTTAATTTAGGCCAAAGAAGCTGGCTTATCTTGAACGTCAATAATTTGTGGGCGAGCGACTTGGGACCCAGAATTAATAATCCCAGAATAGTATCCCCTAATCTAATGTTAGGAACGCCATTTGATTTTGCAAGCCTCATTTAGGCTAAATAAAAAAAAACCCGTAACGATTAGTAGTAAACAATAGTTTGTAATTATGACAAAGGTCACGGACCCTGGTGTCTGTGGAGCTAAAAATTAAATAAAATAAAAATTTAAAACAACTTGATTTGAGAATTACAGAAAATTATTAGGCCACTGACCTAATTCAGGACTATTTTCTGTCAAATCATAGGTATACATGCTGAATTTGTTACTATTTTTTCAGCGCTGTAGCCAAATGAAAGGTTCAAGAAAGTGAAATTATTGACATGGCATATTAATTTTAAAAGAACATTCGCAGGTGACATTTAAAATTTTCGTGTCAAGAAGCTGTCATTTATACAATAAAAGATTCTTCTTCTACTTTTTTGTATTGGACCCGCATTAAAGCATTTGCCAGTGTCAAGTATTAGGATTTTTTCAAGTTTCTTGAATAAAACAAGTTATAAATGTTCTAGTCACAATCTAAGTCACGTATACAGTAAATTTATAAGTCGAGTCCTGCTTCAGTAAAGTGGTGGTGACTTTACTAGAAGCTTCTCTGGAGTTTTGTCGACAACGTAAAATGACACGTTTCACTGCTTCATTTCACTTGATCGAACACTTAATGAATAAAACACCGCCATTTTTATCGCATTAATATTAAAAATAACACAAGTTTAGGAAAACATAACAAAGCAACAACATGTTTCGATGACGTTCCCGCCAAAACTCAATAAAAGATTGTCTAGTCCTATATCTGGGCCATCAATACACCACATACTTAAGTGCACTCAAACCGAACAAACACTGTTGCCTCGTTAAACGTTAGGTACACCGAATAACTATACTTACTTTAGCTTTAGTTATTACGACTCTGACTACATAAATAGGTATATAAATATCTTCTATTACAAAAACAAAATAAAGATAACATTTGTCAATTGCACAAATCACTCGTTGGATTTTCCTTGTGTTTTGCGCTGCATCTAAAGACTTCATTTGGCACGACTGGGACGAACATAAAGCCGAAATATTTCACGAAGAGTTTCCTGTTTATCATGGCCACAGCCTAACCGACTCATTTGGCACAAATTGGGGCTAAATATATTGTGAGAATATCCAGGAAACAAATCTTTATTAATGTATAAATTCATATTTACAAAGATATAGTAACTTTTGATTGAGGAAAATTGAGATTAAACTTAAAATTTTATTAAGCATATCAGATAAAATTGAAGGGTGTAGCTAGTAATAGAAACAATATAAGTGAAATGATATGACATAATTATAGCTTACAAAAAAAACCTTCGACATACACAATTCGTTTACTTGCATGACATTTTATCAGTTTTTTTTTATAAAAATCAAAGTGCTAAACCGATTTTGATAAAATTTATACGGAACCACCTCTGAAGTATTACCTACCAAACAAAATAAATAATCATCAAAAACAATTCATAATTGGTAGAGTAATCGCTCAGAATCAGAATCAGAATCAGAAATATTTTTATTGCATTAAACTGTGTACAGATAGGTGTTAGATAATATTTAGTCCAAACAGTTTTACCCATTGCGGGCGTGCAACAATTGAGTAAGTGTAGGAGTATCTATTACAATAATAATAACTATACTCTACAAATGCTTTTAAAGTATTACTTAAGCTTATTATTACACAATCTTTGTATTATACTATAATATATCTTAACTTATCTTATCTATACTATCAGATTGGTTTCTTCTGTAATGTATTTCTAGTTATTACATTACATTACTTATGCTAATAAAACATATTTTTTTTAAACTTATTAATTACAGTCAATCATTGAAATACTACCTACATCTTAACTTGCTTTATATATTTTGGTTTGGCTTCTTTATTTACAAATATTTTGCAGTACTCTACATTATAATATTATACATCGTAACTAAGTGTTTTACCTATGCTTACTCCATTATATAATGTCACAGATATTCAATAACATTTGCAGTATTTCTGCGAGGTTATCTATTCTTCCAAGAACTCTTTTATTTTGTAGTAAGCTTTGGAGATGAGCCACGATTTTAAGGCATTTTTAAATTTGGTTTTATTTAATGTTTTAAATGAATAAACATAAAAAAAAACATGTAGTCGAATTGAGAACCTCCTGCTTTTCTGGAAGTCGGTTAAAAATGTTACTGTTGTACCTCAATTTACCTACTTGTTACAATCAAATGGCACCATCTTAAGGATCGATAAGGCCACCCCTTATTTATTATGTTATTTTATATAGGTATTTAAGTTTTTTCATAAGTGTAAATACATGAAAGTATTGAATTATTTACGTAATATTGGAAAGCAAACATCCATCGGCAGGTGCCTAAACAAAACTTTAATACAAGCAACTGAAGCCTTATGTGATTCATTCACTGATATAGGGTACTGGGTGGGTAGGGGATGAGTAAAAAACTTCTCTCAATTATCAATATTATACACCCTTTTGTAACGGGGAATACGACATAGTTATCCTGGTTTTTTATCAGTGTAACATTTACTTACACTGATAAAAAAAAACGTGACAAGGTCCAAAAGTTAAATAAGTGGCAAAGACAGCGTCGAGTCACGCATATGGTGGGGTTCCGTAGGACATGAAGAGTATTGTTTGTAAAGACTATTTTGCAAAAAGATCAATGACTTCTGTACCTACCTACTATAACGAGTTAGTATGTTACATATCTCGGAAAGTTGTAATCAAAAAGTTCAAAATATAATATATTTTTAAGTTTTTGATATTGTGTACTACTACGGTTAGTCGTGAATTTCTAGGTGTAATAGTTAAAAATTCAGGAGACATCGATTGATTCACATAAAATTTTACGTTATATTATATGATACCACACGTCGGACACTCCGTACTAACCCTAACTTTTTAGGAACATACGAAAGTTTATGCTTCTGTAGGTGTAGGTGTAAGTTTTACTTATTACCTCCGAATTTTCGAAATGAAACTTTATAACGTAATTATATCCAAACAGAACTAATAGTAAAACATAATACAGCTAATTATTTATTCAAAAGCGGTACAAATGGTTAATGGAACGGCGCATTTCGGTTAACTAATCGTTAGGATATTAGCATAGAAACTGGATATATCCGCTTTTCGGAATAGATGTCGTACTTACTTCTAATTCTGTTGAGTTTAAATGAGAAAAGCGTTTCAGGGACTTTCTTATTTTATATAGCTTCAACTATGATTTATAAAATATGAATACAGTCATAAAAATTTGTGTATCCTTAAATTAGTGTATCCTTAAATTAATGAAATCCTTGATTAGTTTTCTGTTAATTAGTATATATAATATGTCCGCATGTCAGTAAGGTCTAAATATTTAACAGATTTCCAAAATAGGAGGAGGTTCTCAAATCGACTGTATCTTTTTTATATGTTTGTAACGCGATTATCGACTTCGTCATACATTAATTGATTTTGACGATTATTTTTGTGTTCAGGAGTCATCCCGCGGAACCCAAAAAAATATGTTTCTCCTGTGCAAAATGATTACATTATTTGATGAAATGACGATATTACTTGATTTATGTCAATAAAGCGTTATTAGCAGTTTTCTGAGAATAAAAACACCAATTTATTAGTAAATTATGTTGATTTATCTCTATTAGCTTCAGAGATAGTTTGGACAACTAGTACTTTTACAGTTTTACAAATTTTGTGATTTAACGTGACTTACATTGTAAGAAAAAAACAGTTTTCATTTAATAATTGTATTAAAAGATATGACTCAATTTGAATAATTATACGCTTTTAAATTTTCTATATCTTCAAATAATTATAGATTTTAAAAACCAACTTGGATATACGCAATTTGTTTATTTGGATGATATTTTTTCAGTTATTTTGTTATAAAAACCAAAGTACTGAACCGATTTTGATAAAATTTATTTGAGACCAGCTCTGAGGTTTATTTGATTGATTGATTTTCTACCAAGCAAAAAAAAATCATCAAAAACAATTCATAATTGGCGGAGTAAACGCTGAATAAACACAAAAAAACATACAGTCGAATTGAGAACCTCCTTCTTTTTGGAGGTCGGTAACAAACAATGTTCATTAACTCTTTCGGCGTAAACATAAAAATCTTTGACTGATTTCACTGACTTTTTGATTTAAGACTCCTATAGCGTTAAAAATATAAATATACTCTTAAAATAAAATAACTTTTTTTATTACGCATAATATATCTAAGTCATCTCCTTAAAAACTTTTTGGAAATTAAAACAACAAATATTGGAATAGTTTTTTCCCGCCGTAAAATATAATCTTTTGAAATCATAATTCTTTATTTCTCTTTAGCTAAGGAATACACATTATGAAATATAATTTTGAAATTTTATTTTTGCTCTCCTGAAAAGTTATGACTTTTTTTGTATGGTTTTGCATAAGAAAAATATAATTATTGCTGCATTTTTAATATGAGATAGTACGCTGGAAATTAGCTGTCCAACGCAAAAGGTGCTGTTTTATGCATTTTCTAATTAAAAATGTCAAGAGCTCAGCTGCAATACTAGACTGCATGGGGATAATAATAACGCAAAGTAAAAGTTACACAATAATATTTAAAAAATATAGTCTTCTTATTTATACACCAAATTCAAAATGCACGGTTGTTCGAAAGAGATCGCTTTTAGCAATAAAGCCAGTGGTGGTGGTTTAGTGGTTTTTGTAATGAAGTTTTTGTTTATCTGGTGTAAATAATAAAAATGTCTGTTACCGGCCAAGCCCAATTTTAGTTTAAACTGGTTAGTTAACCCAATCTTAGGCTTAACTAGTTCTTTATAGAAAGAACTAGTTAAGCCTAAGATTGGGTTAGTAATAATAATAATCCCTATAGAGGCATTAGGACAAACTAGTTAAGCTTGGACCAAGTTCATCCTAAGACCGATAGTACAAACTATTTTCGCCTAGGCTGAACTGGTTGATTCTAATACATTCTAGAATAAACTGGTATAGTAGTCTGAAATAATTTTTCCGAGTCTAAAATAGTCAAGCAAAGGGCATTTTATCTATTAACTTGTATTTATATTATCCCACTGGTGGACTTGAAATGTTATTTAAGCCGATACGTGCGCGTATCCGTATCCTATGACCTATGATGATAGTAAATTATTTGTTTGGTAGGTTATAAATACCTCAGAGGTGATCCCATATAAATGTTATCAAACTTGGTGCAGTTCTTTGGTTTTTATAACAAAATAACTGGAAAAATGGCGTCCAATGAAGTCAGATTCTTTCATATTTTAATGCGTAGCCGTGTGGCACAAACCAGACTTTTGAACGGAAGCACTTAGTTTCGTGACTATTAGAGCTCTGTTTCATGGTTATATATACACATACATATATCTAAACAAGTGCTTCATTGAAATACTTGTGAAACCGAACCGCTTCCTCGAGTGCCTGTGGTTGCCGCCTGACTATTGTCCCAATCTAAAGTTAGGTGACGTCTGTGAATTATGTGAACACTGAGGAGAACACAGAAGGTCTAAATTAGAAGCGGGAGGGGATTTAAGTTGTACAGACAGATTTATTTATTTTATTTTAAGTAAGTTTTGGATTTATAGCTTCACCTGTAACTAACTGCGCGAACAAATCTTCAAAAGCGAATTTAATCAATAATTGGTGACTGGCCTTTGTGGCTCAGTTGGTAGTGTATTTACGTCTACCTGCTGAACTGAAAGGTCGTGGGTTCGATCCCCACCCAGGGCAAAACATTTGTGTGATGAGCATGGATGTTGGTTCTGTGTCTGGGTGTTTCTATGTATCATATGTATATATTTACAAAAAAAAAGTATATATGTATTCTATTCATAGTACAAGCTTTGCTTAGTTTGGGCTAGATGGTGTTGTGTGAAATGTCCACAAAAATTTATTTATTTAATTACTATTATTATTTCGGGATATTTACCGTGGTTCGCGTTAATTTTGAGCTCCCGATATTTCAGCGCAGTTCACGGGCGACTGTAAAAAAAGAGTCGAGAAAAGAATCAATCGAGCTCGAGTGCCAGTGATAACGCTCTTCGCAGTAAAAGACAAAGAAAGAGGGTAGAAAGATATGTCTGCTCTTAACCGTATTCTTCAGTCGCCCGTGAACATGGTGCGTCACGAAATATCGGGAGCTCAAAATTAACGCGAACCACGGTAAAAATCATCAAATCAAATGAAGTTCATTACCAGAGACAGATGATAATACAGCTACCCGATGAGGCATCGTATCATCATCTCAGCCATAAGAAGTCCACTGTTGGACATAGGCCTCCCCCATGGATTTCCAAAAAGACCGATTGGAAGCGGCTTGCATCCAGCGTCTTCCCGCCACTTGTATGAGGTCGTCTGTCCATCTCGTGGCTGGTCTTCCTACGCTGCGCTTGCCGGTACGTGGTCTCCACTCGAGAACCTTTCGGCCCCATCGGCCATCAGTTCTGCGTGCTATGTGCCCTGCCCACTGCCACTTCAACTTGCTAATCCGCTGTGCTATATCGATGACTTTTGTACGTCTACGTATCTCTTCATTTCTGATTCGATCTCGTAGAGAGACTCCGAGCATAGCCCTCTCCATAGCTCGTTGCGTGACCTTGAGCTTCCTTATAAGGCCCATAGTTAGGGACCACGTTTCAGTGCCGTATGTCATCACTGGTAACACACACTGGTTGTAAACTTTCGACTTGAGGGACTGGGGAATATTGGACGAGAAGACGCTTTTAAGTTTCCCGAACGCTGCCCAGCCGAGTTGGATACGACGATTGACCTCCCTCGTAAAGTTGGACCTGCCTAATCGGACCGTCTGTCCTAAGTAGACGTATTCGTCAACAACTTCAAGAGTGAAGTTCCCCACAGATATTGGGGTGGGCACTACATGGGCGTTCGACATAACCTTCGTTTTGTCCATGTTCATTTTGAGGCCCACCCGTTGGGAAACTCTATTGAGGTCCTCGAGCATCGTACTGAGCTCTTCCATCGACTTTGCCATGACTACTATATCGTCGGCAAACCGAAGGTGAGTGATGTACTCGCCGTTAATATTAATGCCGAGCCCTTTCCATTCCAGAAGCTTATAGGCATCTTCCAAACCGGCGGTAAACAGTTTCGGAGAGACAACGTCTCCCTGCCTCACGCCTCTTTTCAATGAAATTGCCTCTGAGTTCTGGTCTTGTACTCGGACTGACATGGTGGCGTTGTTGTACAAGCACTTCAGCACTTCGACATACCGATAGTCAATACGGCATCGCTGGAGAGCCTCAAGCACCGCCCAGGTCTCGATCGAATCAAAGGCTTTCTCATAGTCCACAAACGCTAAGCAAAGGGGCAAGTTATACTCTTCGGTCTTCTGTATCACTTGCCGCAGCGTATGGTTGTGGTCTATGGTACTATAGCCTTTTCGGAAACCGGCTTGTTCGGGAGGCTGGAAGTCATCAAACCTGCGTTCAAGACGATTCGTGATGACCCTTGAAAACAGCTTATAGACATGGCTCAGAAGCGAGATGGGTCTGTAGTTCTTCAGCAAAGTGTTGTCTCCTTTTTTGAAGAACAGCGCCACCACGCTTCTGTTCCATGCTTCTGGCGTTGTACCTTCAAGCACGACGGAATTGAAGAGCCTCTGAAGGACTTTCAGTACCGGTGTTCCACCCGCTTTCAGTAGCTCTGATGTAATTCCGTCGTCGCCCGGTGCCTTGTTGTTCTTGAGCTGTTTCAAGGCCATCCTAATCTCGTACAGGCTGATGTCCGGGATATCTTCGGTATAATGTCGAGTCAGTTTGGCTCTTGGATCTTTGCCCAAACTGCTAACAGGTTTTGCGACCGATGTGTATAACTGTCCATAGAACCTCTCGATTTCCCTCAAGACTTCTGCTTTGGTCGACGCTATACTGCCATCTTCCATCTTCAGCTTCGTCAACTGGCTCTGCCCAATAGACATGTCTCTTGCGAACACTTTGGAGCCTTTATTCCGCTCTATCGTCTCTTTAATACGATTAGTATTAAAGGTACGGATGTCGTGTCGCATAGACTTTGATATGAGTCTATTGAGCCGCCTATATGACTCGGCGTCACCGGAAGACTGCAGTTGCAATGAGCGTCGTTCAGCCATGAGGTCGAGGGTATGGCTCGAGAGCTTTTGCGGTCTATTTGTACGGTGGGGTTTATAAAACTTCGCGCCCACCGTACGGACAGTTTCCACAAACCTGTTATTGATCTCATCCACCGATGCGCAGCTCTCCAGGCACTCGAAGCGATTTGATAGTTCGAGCTGAAAGCTCTCGGGGTTTTGGATATGGGCGCGAGTGGGTCGGAGTGTAGACTTCATCATACGGGACCTCTCCAGTTTAACATTAATATTCAAAGTGCCTCGTACCATTCGGTGATCACTTCCGGTTTTAACCATGTTGATCACAGAGACATCATTGAATATTTGTTTCTTGGTGGTCAGGATGAAGTCTATCTCATTTCTCGTAGAACCATCGGGACTCAACCAGGTCCATTTCCTATGAGGTGGCTTCTGGAAGAAAGAGTTCATCATGAAGAGTCCCTCTTTCTCCAGAAAGTCGGCCAACCTCTGTCCCCTGGGGTTCCGTTGTCCATATCCAAATTGCCCCACTCTCAACTCACTTTCGCATTTCCTGCCCAGCTTCGCATTGAAGTCCCCCATAACAACATTAAAATAGGTCTCAGAAGTGTGTATGGCCCTACTAATGTCCTCATACATCACCTCCACCTCATCATCCGAGTGTGCCGAGGTCGGTGCGTATACCTGGATGACCTTCAACGAATATCTCTTGGATACTCTGAGTATCAGGTACGCAACCCTGCTCGATACACTGTCGATGGCAAGAATGTTGTTAACAAGGGACTTGTGGACGAGAAACCCGACACCACCTTGGGACTGTTGGTCGCCCTCCCGGTAGTATAGTAGGTTACCGGATTTCAGGGTTATCGTGTCCTCACCCTCTCGTCGGACTTCCGATAACCCCAGGATATCCCAATGTAACCTACTCATTTCTTCTTCCAGCTCAGCTAGCTTCTCGTCTGTCCTCATCGTGCGAATATTGTGTGTTACCAGGGCCAGTCGTCGTTTATGCAGGGGGTGGTAGCCGGATCTCTTCCGGAGATTCTTAGCACCCCTTGCTCCGCCGTGACCGGGACCGCTACCGTAGTCCGGAATAGCGGAGCTGCCGGGGACTGGGGGCCTGGTATTTTTGTCGTCTGTCATAGGGGGGGTTTTGCCATTACTCGCCACGCTTGGCATGCGGGTTGGCGAGCGCAGTGGGTAGCGTTTTCCGCAGAGGATGCTGCTGCCCATCTCTGGTAGTATTTCCCTTATCCGGTTCTTACGGCACCCACGGGAAGAGAGGGGGAGGTACTATTCTAAGCCGGTACCCCACGGCAACGTATAATATAATAAATATAATTTTCAGAAACTTCTGGTATTGGACACATTCAGTTTGTTTTGATGATTCTAATATTACATTTTGATGTCGAAAATCGATGATGGATGCTGTTGGTGAAGATCCCACCTGAGCACCGACCGCGCGGTCTGCTTTTTTGCTTATGACTCTAAAATCTAATACCTTTAAACGAGCAATTCTTGTATATAATTATATATATATATATATATATATATATATATATATATATATATATATATATATATATATAATATTGTTAGCAATATTCTTAAATCGATAGGGCAACTACGACTTTTGTACTGGGAACACTAAAAAAACCGGATTTATAGAACGGCCCGCTCGAGTAGCGGGAGTCAGTGTTTTTCCACGGTTGAAAAAGGGTAGTCGACTTCGGTACCGCGAAGTCGCAGTTGTTAGTTGTGAAGTGTTAATTTAAATTAAAAGTTTAATGTAAAATTTAATTGGGAAATGTGTGTTAAAAGTTCGTATTTTAAGGTAATGCCGATCGTCTACAATGTATATTTTTGAGAAATATCCATCACGTGTATAAATTTATTGAGCTACCTACATAATCGTTTTGCGGATTATTTGAATTATAGTTACGAAACCTGATCATAAAGTTAATTTCTACCACAGAACCCGTTGTCTAATATCATGAATCTCGGAAACGGCTCCAACGATTATAATAAAATTTGGTTTGTAGGTAAATTAAGTGACGATAAATCGATTTTGCTAGGTTTCATTTTTAGTGAACCCGGGTTTGCTCGTATTTTCAGTCATAAAAAATCCAAGTTTCGTGTGTTAGAACTTCGAATACAAAAGTTCAAACTTGAAAAAAAGACATACAATTTAAAGCTTCAACCAAATCAAAAAAATTCGTTGTCTGTAAAGTCAGTTTACGGACGATAGTTTAACGTGACAACGTCATAACAAAACATTGATGAAATGATGATATAACGGGAAAATGAGCGTAACGTAACGGGACAATGAGTCATACTTTTTCGTGCCTACAGCGTTCATCGATTTATTAGACGTTGTCACGTCAAAAACAAATGCTAAGAATTTGAATATAAATACAAAAAAAGTAGATAATAATTTACTGGCAAATATTGCGATCTCAATGATTCTATTAAATGAATACTTTAATTCAATAAATAATAATTAATTAAGTTAATAAATAGATACCCACTTCCTTATGCTGTCAAGCCTCTCAAGTTACTGGTACAAGTAGCACTCTCAATGCTTCCGGCAGAAATTAATATTCCCCTCTCGTATCTACCGGAATAAATAAAACACATCAACGAGGGTTTCACGCCGATGTTGTGGTTCGACCGCTCCTTAAATTGAATATATCTAAACGAATCAATGGGTTTTGAATGTTTGCCAGGCGTAATTAGATAGGCTATGTTTGACTTCAAGTTTGTAAGCTTTCGTACTAATAAGGGTGCGGGAGCCTGTTCCTGAGACTACGGTGTCTATCTGTCTTACACATGAACGACTGTATCTTTCGAATGGTAATAGATACGAGTCTCAAAATTAGCATGGTTGCAGGGTTTGCTTTAATATTAATCTACAATTATAATAATAATTATAAAATTGTGCTATGGAACTAGATGGTTGATAGATTATATACTTTTTTGTAATTATATACGTATGATAAATAGAAACACTCAGACACAGGACAAACATCCATGCTCATCACACAAATGTTTGCCCTGGGTGGGGATCGAACCCATAACCTACAGCACAGCAGGCAGACATAACAGACTACCAACTAAGCCACAAATCCAGTCAAAAAGAATCGATTTTATGGATGGATTGCGAGGGAAAGAGCATTATGTATTTCGAATGTAAATGTATGTATGTAGAATATGACTCCCTAAGTGTCAAAAACTATAAATTTTGTGATAATAATAATACATATCTCGCAAAAATAAAAAAATCAGATTTTTCGTAACCTCTAACGAACTTTTTCATAATTAACAAGTGATTTACTAGAATAATGCTAAAGAATGCGCATTTTTAATCTTTTACAGCGATTTTACGCATACTTTCTCACAAAAAACGTACACTCAGAAGCGTATCAAGCGTAACAAAATCATAAGTTAGACAACAAAACCCTCTTTTCTGCAGTGGGGTGTTTTTTTTAATATAGATACTTGTCTTTTAACATAGATACTTGTCAAATATTAGGATGTAGCCGAGAGCCTACGAATAAAAATTCACAACACATTTCCCGTAACAACTGGGACACCAGAACGTCGGCATAACTTTTATTGAAAAACCATGTCTAACAATTTCGTCAGGCTTGTTTTTCCTTATCGGATTACTCCACCATATATTATCCCCACTACTTCGGCCGCTCATCCCTTGCGGCATCCCCGGGGATGAAATATGAATCCCTGTGGATGTGCTCCCCGAATATGGGCAGACTAGCTACACTTCGCGTGCATTATTTATTTATTTATTTTTGGAAAACAAACAGCTTTGAACATATATATAGTATAAATTAATATTACAAAATAAGCCTTACAGTTTTCACTAATAGAATTTATGTTTACAGGCCAATAAACATCTGGTAATTAAATACTTTTTATAATAATAAATAGTAGTAATACATAATTAAAAGTTACTAAGCCATATCGATCATATGAAATTGAAATTTAAAAAATGATGAAATACATATACATATGTGTGTGATCTTAATTAATTTTCAAAAAGTTTGATATTGCACGATGTTTAAAATAGTTTTGTCTCATTGAAAAATTATAGGAATAAGTTCTATGTGAGTGAATAGCTTTCTTCTAGGCAAGCGCGCCGTAACTGTCGCTTACCAGGTGCGTTGACGGTCAAGCGCAAGCCTATCGTCGAATAAAAAAAAAATATGCTAGGCCGTCGTGGCAGTCCAAAATAGCCATGCAGAACTTATTTGGATTCGGAATCTATATCTCCGTCTCTGTCATTTCCATAGAGAAAGACAGAGACGGAGATATAGATTCCGAATCGAATCCGAATGAGTTCTTAATACCCCTATAGGTCTTTGTGGTCCAAACTTAATTACTATTAATACTCGTATGTACCATACACCACTACCTCTTTTTCACCATTGCTAGATTTCCGATACACACTAAGGTTGCCTGGAAGAAATTGCTATATGCGATAAGACTGCCGCTGTACTATCAATTACGTTTATAATGTCTCTTTAAGTTACTCTGTATGGGCGTACAATAAAGTTATTCTATTCTACTCCTAATACGTTAATGAGTATAGATAGTGAGTATACAGAAAGTTAAGACAGCTATGTAAGAGAATTGACCGTTGGAGATCGATAAGCTTTGTTTATTCGAAATTAGGCTTGTGCTTGACCGTCAACTGACCGACAGGTACGGTCTACGATGGAGTGCGCTTGCCTAGAAGAAACTTATAAAGGAATAGCTGTGGTAAAAGTAATAATAAAACCAGAAAAATATGAGTTTAACTCGTACAAAGGGGCTTTTACCTGACTGCACGAAGGAGTTGTTTTTCGAGAGTATGTATGTGCAATGTATGTATGTATGTATAATAAATTCTGCTCTCAGAACTGTGTACTTTGAAAAAAATATTTTTTTCTGCTACGAAACCGCGGTTACGAATACGGAAAAACAATTCTCCGATCGACACCAGTTTTGTACCAAGAATAATCATGTTTCGTTCGAAACTAGTTACGAAACTATAGTTACATACCGGCCGAAGCGGTATATTCCGACCCCCTACAGCCTAAACGGCTTGACTGATTTCGATATACGAAAAATCGTTAGCTTCGTATTCACTACCCGAGTGTCATAGGCTACATTTTTCAAACATTAAATATACCCTACACTTCAGTAGACATAAACAAATTTTTTTTCTTAAAAAACCTGCTGTTCCACACAAAAACAATTTATTGACTGTTGACAATTTGTATGGAGCAGAAAAACATAATTTTGAAATAACCCTTACACAATGGGACTTGTGTACACTTGTCTCCCATTGTGTAAGGATTATAATACGGTTACGGTTACCTAAGTTACACGTTATCTAACACTGTTTCTAATGAAATAATAAAAAATATGGGCACATTTTTTCCGTACTAATTTTAATTCATTATAAAAGTTTAACAACTTTAACAAGCCCTTAAAAATATGAAAACGGACGTTACTAATATTTCACGACGGGCAATATTTCAATAAACGTCTCGAGAAAATCTCCGGATATATTTCATCGCTTGGATAACTTCTTTTTTAATGTCCGCCATTTTAAATCATATCCGGAGAAAATTGTTCGATTATTTTTTTTATTAAAAAACTTGTGAATTTTATGGCGACCCGTAATAAAAGAGTCCGTTCGTGGAATCCCTTTAATATAAGTACGTAAGTAAAAGAAAACGTTTCAGTAGTCTAATTTATTACAAAAAGGTTCAGAAGTAGCTTGTAATATTACTAAAATGAAAATACCTTTTTATAGGTGAAAAACTAACGACAGCCAAGAATAAAGAAGCTATTTGGCTTCCCATTCCCTATGTCTTATTGACTAGCCTTGTGGCTCAGTTGTTAGTATGATCTCCACCCAAGGCAAATATTGTGTGTGATGAGCATGGATGTTTGTTCTGTGTCTGGGTGTTTTTATGTATCTTAGGTATATATTTACAACAACAAAAAAAGTATATATGTATTCTATCAGCCATCTAGTTCTATAGTACAAGCTTTGCTTAGTTTGGGGTAGATAGATGGTGTTGAGTGAAATATCCACAAATGTTTATTGAAGTTATGTACATAACTGATGTATGTAATTGTAACTAGCTTCAAAGTGACAGTGATAAAACTTACAAATTGGAATGTTTATTGCACTATTGACCAGCTATCCTAGTTTCAATGGTATCTTTCAGTTTTCAAAAAAAATAAACGGCATAACGGTTTTGATATGTGTAGCGTTATCTTCAGATTTTTTAAGCTATCGCATAGCTTCTATCGCGGGCCTTGAGCGTGGAGACCGAATCCAGAAATTCCGTAACGAAAATAACCTAACACACCGCGCGTAAAGCTATTATGCAATAGCTTTACCGCGGCAGTCTCCGAGTGCCACACGTCTTTTTTTTAGTTCTGGTATAATTGTAATCGGTTTACGTTTTATTATTATTTATTTAATGATTTCCTAGGTTTTGGGGTTGTTACTCATTAAAATTAAACAACTTTTAACGGATTTATCGCGTATATTTTACATATTTCACATAATTTTAACACAATATTTCGAATACATTGCAGCGTCTGTGGTTACAAGTGAGGTGAGATATTCATATACACTTACGCAATAAATACGTTTAATTAAAAGTTGTCTAATTTCAATACATAATTAGGTATTTGTTAGAAATTCCAATTGCAAATAGGTACACGAAAGGAATAAGAATTAATTGAAAACTTGAAACCTTTTTTATTTGAATAGTTTACCATTAAGTACGCTTCCGCTAAAATACAGACCATTCGTATTTCTGGGAAAATATATTTCTTCCACAATAAAAGCTTTTTTTCGTCGCATGATCAAAAGGCAAAAGGGAAATCCGAATTTCGCTTATTATTCAAAAGAAAAATCAAATAGAGCGCTAACAACAATTTATTAGATACCCTCTGGGTATGTGAATACATAATGAAACCCGAAAGAATACATTTCTTTCAGCTCTAGTCCCCGCTTACAAACTGTACAATATACTTTTGTACCCAACTATTTATGACCTATTGTGTACATAGAAAGGGTGCATACCCTTAAACAGCGAAAAATAGAGCAGTGCTTAGTAAGTACTTGACATTAATCCACCCTAGTACCAGGAATATGATACTGGCATACCCACCCTGGTACCAGGGCACTAGAATATGGTACTGGTATACGTTATCCGTACTAAGTCTGCTATGAAGGCTCATTCAAATCTAGGATATCACAAAAGACCTCCAAAACCCAATCGCCAAAGCTGCCTTAGCCCCTAGTCCCCCTTAATATATAATACAAAAAAATCGACGAGCTTGATCTTCGACCACACCGTTGCTTGACATCGGGCGAGTTGGTGGTCAATCTTAGTATCTTAGAAAATATTTAAGTTAACTATAGAACTTTATAGAAGCTATGGTAGCAGGCTTTAAAACATTATTTGATCGTTCGTGGTACTGTGACCTTCTATCCAAGCTAGCCCACGATGAATAATCACGCTGTTGTAACAACAAAGTAAAAGCAGAAGATTTACTCCTCATAAAAAACATACAAGCACTGACAATGGCCAGGCCTTTTGTTTTTTTATATGAAATATAAATCTACATTTGACCACTAATTCGTCCGACAATTAATAAGCAACGATGTCTCTTGCTTAGTGTGTTCCAAATAGAAGGTAAATTCCAGTGAAATTTCTGGGAATAATATGATTTAACATCTAAT
The DNA here is from genome assembly GCA_947563715.1 of Lycia hirtaria. Lineage (NCBI taxonomy): Eukaryota > Metazoa > Arthropoda > Insecta > Lepidoptera > Geometridae > Lycia > Lycia hirtaria. Next base: position 38,225,515 of record OX387377.1, on the reverse strand, counting down.
ATACTAGAGTGACGATCATAGTTCATTGCCACAGATAGTTGGAATTCTGCTTTGCACTATTAATTATGGACTGGCATGACGATTAACATCAGGCAAGCGTCTCGCTTATCTTGTCACTTACCTTCTTACTTATAAACGGTTAATAAGCGCATTTTAGTTAAACAGTGTTTTGTTCCGTTTTCGCGAGTAACAGTTCCCGGCTAACAGAAAGTGACAAGTCCTTATTCAGTGAATAAGATTTTAACATGGGTTTACAAGTAAGACCATTTGTTATTAAAAAACTTTTTAATAGGATCAAATCTAAAACCATAGAGAAAAAAATGAGTTAAGCCCTCTATTGTGTGAGCCAGTATAATTTAAAAGAAAAAACATATAGCTGCACTCGTAAAATTCTACGATCTGGAAAAATATGCATATCTAAAAAATAACTGTTGGACATGTACAGTCGCCACATTCGCATGAAAGTAACAATTTTTTCGGAAACTCCATTGTAATATCAACTCTTTGTTGCAAAGAGTAAAGCTTTTCTCTCCAAAACTGAGAACTAGTTTTGTACAATGGCTTAAAACCTGTTACCCTTTCGTAGAAAATTCAAAGCAACTTCAATACTTATAAATTTTTCGTTGTTAACTCTGAAAGCTTACTAAGTTTTAGACATGTCATTTTTTTTTATGCAATATAATTTACGTTTCACCACCACCAACTCACCTGAAAAAAGTAATTTATGACCACAAATCGAGTGCATCTATCTAGACTAAAAGTTATCTATCTATTCACTCTAGGCATAAATATTCTAAGATTATACATAGTTCTCAGGAAACAGAGAAGACGGTAAGACATTAAAATTCCTGCCTGAAATTAAAATATTATATATCCCTCTTATATTTCAATATCGATCAGACCTAATTTTCAACCGACTTCAAACAAGAGAAGGTTTGTTACCGCATAACACCGTTATTTATAAACTGATTTGGAAAATTATATTTTATATGGAAGCATATACTTTCAGGTTGGTCTCATACAAATTTCCTCAAAATTGGTTAATTGTTTGGTTATTAAAACAAAATAACTGTAAACAGATATGGCATCCGAATAAAGAAATCACCTACGTATTTTGAAGTCTGTTATTTCAATCTTTTAAACTATAATAATTATTCTGATACTTTTCTAATGTATCATATAAACTCATACATTAAAAGCGAAATGAACTAAATCTCAATTTTTAAACGGACAAAATTTAAGTTGGAGTTTTCAGTGCTTGAAATTGTATGACGAGTATGATTACCTCTATAAGATTTTATCTATAGAAAGGTTATATTAAGATTATCTTAGTAGAAGCCTCAACTAAGGTAATCGCCACGTAAAACCGACTTCATCATGTTTGTAAGTTGGTGTTTGTAACTAGATATAATCAATTAATTTAAACATGATCACTGGTAGAAAATTCAAATGGATAAATGTTATTGAATAGTATCAGTTTATTCCTTCAATAAGTATAAAACTCGTCGTTGACTTCACAGCGAACAGCCGGCGTTCACACAAGTGTAATAATCTCAGATCTCTCCGGATGTTGAGTTTTATCTCGCTTCCAGTTCATTGCTTCTAGAATCTGTAGCAAGCGGTAGTGACGTCACAGATTCACGTCCGCATTGTGGTGTTTGTTGAACTAAGAAATACGATTAATGAACGTTTTCAAGTAGGTACTACAAGCTATGTGTATATATATATATATATATATTTATTTATTTATCTATATAGTATGGAAATATTTTTCAACAATGAACATCAAGACATAGAAACGATAAATTTAAAAAAATACTTATTTGTTACAGAACACTACGAAGAAATGTAATTTTCATTTTTTGTAAGTGCTGTCTAATTATTATTAAAAACATATAGCTTAAGACTCAAAAACTAAAGTCGAATCTCATATTAAATACACTAAAAACATCTTGCACATAAAAATCAGTCCAGCCGTTTATAGGTACCTAATATAGAGACATAAACAGACATACATACCCATGTGGGAACATGGGTATGTATGTCTGTACGAATATAATTATGTACATACACTCGAAAAACATTACCCACTTCTTTCGCACTCGCGTAAAAAGTTATCATACACTCACAAACTTTCACATTGCTATTTATTATTGTGTCCACAACCTAAGTCCCATAAAAATTGTGAACTAATCGCTTAACTTATATCTGGTTCACGGTTCATTTCACCGAAAATCTGGCGCGTAGTTATCTCTGACGTAACAGATTGAACTCTCGTTATTGGCCCGTTACAAATCGGATATGACGTCATTTTTCATAGAAAATGATCATCGGACCGTGGAGTTTCAATATGTATTTTGAATAATTTGTATATTATTTACAATACAGGCACCGTAGGTAACTTTGAATCCGTGTCAAACATAACTATATTGTACATTATTTTCATGGCTTTTGCGAAGGTTTTTGACATCTTTTCCAAAAACTTTGTCGTAAATAATTTTGAGATTTTTTTTAAATATTATAATTATTATTTTTGGAATTCTTTGGGAAAATAATCGAGAGCATTCGAAAAAACCTACGTACAAATATTTGATACGGATTCAAAGTATCCCAGCATTACCTACAAGGGGGTTACTCACATCTCTTGTATCGGTGCAAAGTGGGCTCGCGATAAGCCAACTTACAATTGTGATATTATTGATATGCCCTCCAACTGTTATAGTTTTGTGTCTCTCTCCTAATTGCAGAAAAGGCAAGATGAAAACGGACGCGAGCCAACTTTAGACGAGAGATCGTGGATGAAACCTCCACGCACGCATTTCTAAATAACAAGCTCAATTTTCTAATGAGCTCACAAGTACCAGAGGCCATGCATGTTTATAGCCAATTCATTCTGCCATAAAAGAACAAGGTGTACACGACACACCTGAGCTGATTTTACGATCCATTTCTTGACAGTATGTATAACTTTTTTAACCGACTTAAAAAAAAGAAGTTATCAATTCGACCTGTATGTATGTTATATTGTCAGAACTGCACAGTTTTTGTATAATATGATAGTCTATACCAGCTTCTAAACATGTGTGCCAAATTTCATAAGTGTATGTATGTTTGTCTACGTATTAAGCAGAAACTAGAAGTGGTATTGCAAAAGTTATATTATATTTTTATTGAATAAAATATTTCTCAACTAGGGCTCACTGTAAGTTTTATCAAAATCGGTTCAGTATAGTTTTCAAGATATAGACTTTTTAATTTAAAAAATATGAGCTTTTCAAGGACGCTATACAAACTACTAGGCGGATTTGAAAGAATTTCGGTAGGCTTATCACTCATACTATGTGGTGAAGCGCATCAAATGTTTTATTGCGACTCACATATTATATCATTTATTCTAATTTTAAATTTCCCACGTCTGTGTCGGTGAAGTAACGCACCTGTCAAACTAGCATTTGTTTTGCTGAAGTACTTCAGTAATGTATGAGATGGCGCTACGCATCCTCAGCGATGGTATGAAGAACGTTCGCTATTCGCTCGCATGTGTGACGTGCGAAGAACTTCGACGCGAGACCTCTTCTCGCAAGCACTCTTGTGTCTTCAATTTTCAATGGCGGATTACCTTTGAGGTGCTTAATTTTTATATACCGCTTACATTTGGAACTCTGGACTTTTAAATCATACAAACTTTCCTTTAAGTATATTATTGGTGAAGTTTTGTGTTTGGTGTGAGGAGAACTTTTGTGGATCTGTGCCGGCCGGTACTAGAAGACGAGACTATTGGAGTCTGCCACTCTAGACGAGGAACGGAAGCTGGCATTTGCAGGTTAGTGCAGGTGTTTTTCTCCTTCACCGACACACTTTTCCTCTGTTATTTTATTTATTAACAGAAAACACATCTGTGAGCAATCACACCCTTGGAAGGGCTATTTACACGCCCCTCCATTTTTTATGGTCCTTTTCGAGTCGCATTGTCCAGTGAATAATTGCAGATTCACGTAATTATTGGTGAATTCTTGCTAAAATACATTAATATCGCTTCATACCTACATACGTCATTTCGACGATTGTCCCGCTTATCGCCCCATTTATACTCAGGTTTACATAATTTTAGTAAATTCTGTTCATTACGCTAAGGATTTTACGTGCTTATTGGTAAAATCTTTTATTTTCGCCTGAGATTCTGCGTATTTTTGGTAGAATCTCAAATTTTGTTTGTTCTACGTAATTTTTTTGGTAGACATCCACGCTCATTAACCACTTAATAAGAAAAAAAATATCACATGATTTCTACGCAAAATATTTTATTATTTACCTACATTTTATAACTACGCCTTTCGATAAATCCATTGTCCAAATTGTTAGATTACCTAATTCAATTAATTATTTCCCGCTCCGCCTATGCACCCATATTCCGCCATATAACTATTTCGCCATATTATTTCGCCATATCATTAATACGCCATATTATTTTGCTGTATTCGCCACATACTTGTGTAACTATTTTTAAAGTTGCTTGAAATTAACTTTATTTTATACGTTGAATTACCCACATTTACTTTTGATCGTTTGTTTTTTCGTGTTATTGTCAATTTAATTTTGTAAACATGACGGAAAAACAATCCGATATGGAAGCAATGTTGGTTCTTTTGAATCAAAAGAAAGAATTATTGTTTTCACGCATGAATCGTTTGTACAATACTTCTAGAAATATTGTTTCTTTTGATTCAACTTCGCGTTCGAATGAAAACTTCCTAGCTGAGTCAGAAACGATTGACGACATACATGATAAATTTGAATCTGTTGTAGACAAATATAACACAATAAAATTGAAATTAAAATCAGATGCAATCCCTGAGTACTCATGTCTCGAGTCATTTGAAGATCTATATACAAAGGTAAAACGCGTTCGCAACAAGTTGACCGCTGCCTATGTAAACAATGTCACTTCGAATGGAGCGAGTAACTCGTCAATGCCAGTAGTTAAATTACAACCTTTAGTCATTCCTAGTTTTGATGGACGCCCTGAAAATTGGAATTTATTTTATCAGTCGTTTAAAGCTAATATACACTCGAATAATCAGTTGTCTGACTCGCAGCGTATGCAATATTTGATTTCAAAGCTTACTCACGACGCGTTGAAATTCACCGCCGGTATTGTTCCGACTGGAGAAACATACAATACTCTGTGGGATAGCTTAGTCAAAAAATTTCAAGACAAACGCGCATTAGGTTGTCATTACTTGAATAATATTCTCGACTTGAAAGCAAGCTCGCATAATGCAAATAATCTCGATACATTTATCAGCAAATTTTCTGCGTCGATGTCGGCGCTAAAACAATTAGAAATCGAAGACTTAACCGATTTTATTTTTGTTCAATGTGCGCTTAGGAAGCTAGACACGCAAACTGTTCAATCTTTTGAACTCACTGTGCGTGATACAGAGATACCTTCTACCAAACAACTTATAAGTTTTGTGCAGGATCAAGCGAAGATATTGGAACGGTCACGTTATAACACTGCGTCGAATAGAACGCCCGCTAATACAAATCGTGATACGCGCAATCAAAATACCTACAAGTCATTTGTTGCGACCGATTCAGATATTCAGACGCCTTTATCTACGCAAACTGCGTATGCTTCAGCGCCGCCTATGCAACGTAATACATGTTCTTTTTGCTCGAGCAGTGATCACGTGCATCTTTATAATTGCGCTCAATTTAAAAAACGAGATCCGCATAGTAGGTATCAATTTATCAAGTCTAAGCATGGATGTGTAAACTGTCTTAGCACAGTGCATAGTTTACCGAAGTGCAATTCTAATTCCGTTTGTGAATGTTGCAAAAAACGACATCACACCTTACTCTGTTTCACTAAAGATAATAGTGAAAATAAAAATAGTCATTCGCATACCGCTTTGATTCATACCGACGGACATTCGTTGCCGTCTTCAGCGCCCGCTCACTCCATTGTGTCGGACGCTCGCTCGCCGCAACCGCTGTGTACTATCACGCCTTTACCCGCTTCAGAAATTGATAAGCAACTTCAACCTTGCTTGCCTATGAATAACGATCATATTCGTATGCCACTCGTACCAAATATTCATCCGCCATCGTTGCCGTCTTCGACCAACAATGCCGCGACACTACTCGCGGCTGGAACTAAAACAAAATCTACGATTTTGTTGTCAACGGCACAAGTGTATGCACGCTCTAAAGGGAGTATGACGTCATCCATTGTTAGATGTCTTATAGATAACGGGTCGCAAAATCATCTGATAACAACTGATTGTTGCCGGAAGTTGAATTTACCGATAACACCATTGCATAATTCGTTTGTAAAAGGTGTTGGTGCAGCTTCACGTCCTATAATCGGGTATGTTTACGTTGAATTACAATCACGCGTATCTCCACAACAACAGTATACGATATACGCGCTTGTAGTAGATTGTATTGCGGAACAGCTACCTACTCAATTTGTTGAGTGTGATAATAGCATTTTCTCCGAGCTTCAACTAGCTGATTTAAGTTGGAATATACCTGGTGATATAGATATAGTACTGGGTGCACAGCTCTTCCCATATATATACTTGGGAAATAAAGTTGAGTGTGGCTCGCGCGCTCCTCCCGCGTTGTCTACGACGTTTGGTTGGGTCCTGATGGGCGATTACCCGCGTATTGACATAACGCCTGATTCTTCTTTCTCCGCGCTAGTCCTTAATGATTTGGTTCATAAATTTTAGGAACTTGAAGAAATGCCTTCGAAGCGCTTTATTTCACCGGAAGAAACGGAATGTGAGAATATATTCATATCCACCGTGACACGTGACGATGTCGGTCGCTACACAGTATCTCTTCCATTTTGCAAAGATCCATCCGAGTTAGGTAACTCACACGCTGCCGCTTACCGCCGCTATTTGACGCTTGAGCGTAAGTTTCGCCAAATACCAACGTTACGCGAAAATTATAATAAAGTGATCCAAGATTACATAGATAACGGTTACCTCAGTCTTGTCAACAAGTCTGAGTTGTCTTCTGATGGTTATTACATACCACATCACGCTGTGGTTCGGTCTGACAAACCAATGCCACGAATTGTATTGGACGCAAGCGCTAAAACGCACACGGGGATTTCGCTTAATGATGTATTACACATCGGCCCCAATTTACAAGCAGACTTATTTCTATTGCTTTTAGATTTTAGGTTATTTCCCATCGCTATGAACGCTGATATAAAACAGCATTATTTACGCATTGGTGTACCTGTTGACCAGCGTAAATACCTACGTATTTTATTTCGGTTCAATGAATCCGAAGAAATTCGCACTTTTGCTTTTAATAGGCAACCATTCGGTCTCAAGTCGAGCCCATACATAGCTATGCGTACTGTACGACAGCTGGCTTCAGACATGAGTCCGCATTATCCTGACGCTGCCAAAGTTGTTGAGAACAGGCTGTATATGGACGACTTAGTTCATTCCGTCCATAATGAGGCAACTGCGAAGCAGCTAGCGCAAGATTTGATAAAACTTTTCAAGTCAGGTGATTTTGACTTAGTAAAATGGTCAAGCAATTCTCTAGCTTTATTAGATAGTCTTCCCGACTCGCACCGCAAGTCACTGTCTTTTGACGTTGGTGATAATATCTCGAAAGTTTTAGGTCTATCATGGGATCCGTGTGAAGATATTTTCTTTTTCACATCTGCTGTAGTCACAGAGAAATGCACGAAGAGAAATATACTCTCGGTTGTTGCACGCTTGTTTGATGTGTTAGGGATGGTAGCACCAGTAATCCTCTACTCGAAATTGCTAATTAAAGAATTGTGGCAAGGCAATTACGAGTGGGACGCTCTTGCACCGGAACACATACACGCTCGTTTCGGCGCCCTCACGCAAGAACTCCATCTACTTAACACGCTACGGATTCCGCGACATGTAGGCGTCAAAACTGATTGCGAGTTACGGCTGGTAGCGTTCTGTGACGCTAGCATGAGCGGTTATGGATGTGTCATATACGCTCACTGCACTTACCCATCTGGTATCCAAACTCGCCTTCTCTGTGCAAAGTCAAAGGTATCACCGACTAAAATTACAACTCTCGCTCGCCTTGAATTATGCGCCGCTTTGCTTATGGCAAAGTTAGTGAAAACTGTGCAGAATACTTACGCACTACGCATTCCTATTGCAGATATATATGCGTTCTCAGATTCTACCATTGCTTTATCGTGGATACATTCATCGCCACACCGCTGGTCGATTTTTGTGAGCAACCGTGTAGCACAATGCCAGGAAAATTTGGCTGCTAAGCATTTCTATCACGTAGCTGGCGCTATAAATCCTAGCGACTGTCTTTCACGAGGTATGATTCCATCACAACTATTGTCCCACGATCTTTGGTGGAACGGTCCTCCGTGGATCCGCCGCGCTCCTGAAGAATGGCCGTTCAAACCATTCTCTCCCGCTGATTCTAATGAGCTTCCTGAGCATAAAGCAACTGTGATGACAGTTACTACACATGTAGATCCGCCGCTTCTGTACGCTCTAGCGCAGCGTATTTCTTCTTGGGAGAAATTGCTCCGTATTATCGCATATGTGCTGAAGTTCGCTCGACCTAAATCAAAAATTGAACCCCGAACTGTATCGGGATTGTTAGCTGCTGAGAAAGCTTTGCTGCGTGCTGTTCAGTCTGTCTATTTTGCTGAAGACATTAAATTGATAAAGGCAGGGAAGCTACTTCCAAAGAAACTGCAAAATCTAGCAGTTTTCTTAGATGAAGAAAGCATTTTATGTATTGGAGGGAGACTTTCTGCATCAAACCTTCCGTTTGATGTTAAGCATCCAGTTCTTCTGCCAAAACATGATCACATTGTTGATCTATTAATACAACATCAGCATGTTATGAACTGTCATACTGGTCCTGGACTTCTTATGTCCATAATACGACAACGCTACTGGATATTAGACGCGAGAACTGTCATTAGATCAAAATTGCGCAAATGTAACACGTGTTTTAAAACGAATCCAACTCACCCAACGCCATTGATGGCAGATCTTCCTGCCTATCGTGTTTCAGAATGTAGAGTTTTTGCACATACCGGATTGGACTACGCTGGGCCAATTCGTATAACTCTGTCTCGTCGTAGAGGTCAGCATGCACAAAAGGCGTGGATTTTATTGTTTATATGTATGCAGACTCGTGCTCTACATATAGAGCTCGTTTCAAGTCTCACGTCTGACATGTTTTTGGCTGCGTTTAAGCGCTTTATCTCCCGTCGTGGACCAGTTTCTTGTCTTTATTCAGACAACGCCACCACATTTGTTGGTGCAAAAGCGCAATTAGATGAGCTTTATATTTTCTTGGAGAGCTCTACTTATAAATCCGCGTTCTCTAATGAACTGCTCTCTCGTCGCATTGAATGGAAGAATTCCCCACCTCGAGCACCTTCGTTCGGAGGGATTTGGGAAGGTAATATAAAGAGCATGAAAACGCATTTATATAGAGTAATTGGAGATCAACTTCTTACTTATGAGGAGCTTCAAACAGTTTTGACACAGGTAGAGATTGTATTGAACTCTAGACCTCTAGTAGTTGTTGCGTCAGACCCATATCCAGAGGTTTTGACACCTTCGCATTTCTTGATGTCTACTCCGTTGCAATACTTACCCGCAGAAGATATGTCTAACCAACGCGTCAACTTGCTAGAACGCAAGAAGTTGCTTGATAGCATGGTCCAATCCTTTTGGAAAAAATGGCGTGTAGAGTATTTGCACACGTTGCAAGTCAGACAAAAATGGGCCACTCCTGACAAACCAGTAGAGTTAGGAACTGTAGTCCTCGTGGAGCAGGAGAATACTGCTCCCTTAAGTTGGCCTCTAGGAGTAATTGTAGAAGTTTACAAGGGCGCAAATAACACTATTCGTGTAGCAAAAGTTAAAACCAAAACTGGCATTTACAAACGTGCTGTCACGAAATTATACCCTATTCCTACGCAATAAAGAAAACTTAGCTTAAATACATACATAAATTATAGTAGTAGTATAATAGATAAGTTGGTTCTTAAGCATTACGCCCTATTAGTTTTATTTAATCGTTTAGTACGCAATGTATTCTGACCAATTATGAAGTTCGTTCGTTTTGTAAGATCTGGCGACTTCCAAGGCGGGGTGCATGGTGAAGCGCATCAAATGTTTTATTGCGACTCACATATTATATCATTTATTCTAATTTTAAATTTCCCACGTCTGTGTCGGTGAAGTAACGCACCTGTCAAACTAGCATTTGTTTTGCTGAAGTACTTCAGTAATGTATGAGATGGCGCTACGCATCCTCAGCGATGGTATGAAGAACGTTCGCTATTCGCTCGCATGTGTGACGTGCGAAGAACTTCGACGCGAGACCTCTTCTCGCAAGCACTCTTGTGTCTTCAATTTTCAATGGCGGATTACCTTTGAGGTGCTTAATTTTTTTATATACCGCTTACATTTGGAACTCTGGACTTTTAAATCATACAAACTTTCCTTTATATTATTGGTGAAGTTTTGTGTTTGGTGTGAGGAGAACTTTTGTGGATCTGTGCCGGCCGGTACGAGAAGACGAGACTATTGGAGTCTGCCACTCTAGACGAGGAACTGAAGCTGGCATTTGCAGGTTAGTGCAGGTGTTTTTTTCTCCTTCACCGACACACTTTTCCTCTGTTATATTATTTATTAACAGAAAACACATCTGTGAGCAATCACACCCTTGGAAGGGCTATTTACACGCCCCTCCACTATGTGAAAGGATCTGGCATACTTTATAACGCAAAAATTAGGCGTTGCAATTTTAGTGATATGTGTTTTTCAAATTAAACGAACTTAGCCTGTGAAGTTTTGTAGTTTTTTAGTTTCAAACAAAACGAGTAAATCTTAATACTATTAGATGAATAAATAAGAGTAATTTCAAAAAAGTTTAACCGACTACAATCCAATCTAATTAACTGAAAAGGGAGAAATAACACGAAAAAAATCAAAACTTGGCGTCTACCTAAGTAAGTACGTAAACCAACAATTTTTGAGGTCGGTGTCTGTATGGGACTTAATTGGAGATACTTTAGGGCCTGACCCATTTGGATGCAAATTTTGTTATGTTTTAACAAATTACGATGACAATTACGATGTCAGGACGAGGTTTTGTATGAAAGAAAATCATCGTTTCTCATCACGACGCGAGTATAAGAGTAAAACCATGGCGCATAGCTAGTTCTTAAAAATATTTTATGCACATTTTAAAGGAGTAACATTTTTTGTTTCTAGCTAATGAGAAAATAAAAACTTACATACTGTTACGGGCAAACGTGACGGTTAACATCGAGCGAGCGTCTTTCTTGTCTTATCGATTAGTTATCATATAAAAAATGTACCTGTCCAATATGTCGCGTAGTAACTTTCCCATTTCATTTAGTCAGACATGACGAAAATTAGCTTAACTTAGCTAACTTCGTTGGGCTGCTAACGAGCGGTTCTTATTACCTCCATGATAGTTAAGTAGACTATACAGAATGTTTCCACCCGTGAAGTTAGGAAAACAGAGTCTAATACAAGTAAGAGCTGGACGGTTAATCAAACGCACAGCCTCTTTACCGCTTCACCAAACACCTGATCGTTCGTTGCGATTGCCCCGGCGATCGCTTTACCGAATGAATTGTGTTATTCGACGATATTCGACTTAGTTGACAGTAGATACTCAGGACATTTTCCATCAACACTTTAGTAAAATAGCACAATGAGTTAATGGCATGCTATTTACGCTATATTTTTAATATTCCCTTCAATATTATTTTATTTTATTTGACTTGTATGAGAGTATGACATGCCTATTTTAAATGTTATCTATATTTGGTTTAATAATAAATTATCTTTTGTAAATTTTGCACACCTACCTGAAGGTTAAACATGGCGATACTATGTAACTAAAAGTTTTAACACCCTGTAAACACCCCATCTTTTGCGAAATAAATAATTTGAATTTGAATATTCAGTGTAAAACTACCGACAACTATAGCTGGAAAATTTTATACCTAATTTCTTGTTTTTCTCAACCAACAACTAGGCATAGATTTCTTTTAGTAATTTCCACAAGAACCAGTCCCAATAACTCCACCTGCATCCTAAGAACTTCCGCGACCAGTTTGCCGATTTATAGCATTGGACGTCAGCGCACGCTGTATTTACTGGGTTATTGTTGATATTTGAGTACCGCGGTTATGCTCTGTGATCTTTAGTAGCAATTATTATTTGTTTTAGTGCTGTCTACAAGAATAGAAATCGTTGGTTACCCAACTTTTGTATCTCATCTGCCGAATTGGTTACGACTTATGTGTTCTGGCAGTCGGAAAGAGATAATTTATTAGACACTGTCATGCGTATGAAACTTACTGGTGTGAGGCATTTTTATCAATACTTTTTGTTCTTGGCAAGGGTATTTGGATGGAATAAAGTACACCAATATTTGTGGATAGAGTTTCGAAGCCAATGAGATTAATTTTAAGACAACTGAGGGTATTTATATTGTATGCGAACGCCTAGCATTTCAGGCTATCCCTACTGTTATAGATTAGATATTTTATCTTTCATTTATTTCTACAGAATACTGCTCTAAGCTTTATTTAAATGTAATACCAAATATCATGTCGTACATATTATGTCGCTGACAATTTGTTTGATACGCCGTATTGTTTTCTAAAACAACTACCTATCTCAAGGGTATTATAGTATATTTACTTATACAAATTAAACATATCAGAGATTGAGAGTGAAAATATAATTCGTAATTTTTACTACAACAGAATCGACATCTTTCATAACTTGTTCTTATTTTAAACTTATCGAATGTACATTCATATAATAAGGTTTGTATCTAACAAAGGGTGCGTTAAAAAGGCGTCAACTGTCCCGATGACAAGAAGCGCTTAACGCTATTAAGTTTTCATCAACCAGCTTTTTTTATGATAGACAGTTCTACGATTGACTGTAAACTTGCTTTATGTTTAGCTTTAGACTCGAGGTAGGCTCCAAAGTTCAACGTTGAAGTTAAAGTGAGTCCCAGATGGCCTTCTAATGGTAAAGATACATTTCGGAAAGCAAGAGATAAAGGATACTGTCTCTTTTCGGCATTGAAAAGCCAGGCTTTAGTCATCCTGGTGTTGAATTTGACGAGATTTTTTTCGTCCCAATCGGACACACTTTTAAAGCTTGATTTGTACGCACAACCATACAACCATATCTTCTTTCAACGCCTTGATTTCATCTTTCTGGCTCTGGAGCAGAAGTATACTTTCCACAACTGTGCTGTCACAGTATTCCACACACGATCGGACCTGTACTTAATATAAGCAATATAGACTCACGAAAGTTTTAGTACAGTATCCTATGAACCATTACACAATTACTAAATGTTCATAAACTGTGAACAAGTAGATTTTTAAATTCCGCACAATTTGCAAGCGTCCCCGATTCTAAAAGCTAACAAAATGATCAATAATAAACCTTAACAAACTGCGGTCCGATATGCGACACGCAATTAGACTTGGGCACAAATCAATCAACCGAACATTTTTTATGAAAATGGAAAACATTTTCATATTTTTCCAACGTAAAATAATATTCGGGTGGAACCCTGAGGGAGACTGAATCCCGTGGAATGTTTATAATTAAATTTTGTTTGGATGCTTTGCGGTACTTATATTTTTTTTTTTAAAGTGAAGCACAAGTTTTTAAACGTGAGGTATTAAATATTGAACAAATTTTTTAACAGACTTCAAACAAGGAGGTGGTTCGTAGCGTATATATACATATATATTTTGTATGTACACGAATTTCTCCGCCATTCGTGAACTAATTTATGTATTTCGTGAATTGGTATATAGAGAAAGGTCACAAGGTAAGTCCCATAATTATTTATTTAACATTTAAAAACTTTTTTACAATTTTTTTTTGCGGCTTTAAGTATATGTATTAAATGTTTTGTATTAAACTATAAAACACGTAATGCTTTGAGTCAGACCGGATGTTGCGTGTGAGGAGAAGATTGTGAAAACAGAGAAAGTGCTACAAAAATAATGATAGGTTTTAAAAGGTGGATATTATTCTTGAAAATCTTGGAAAAGTTACGCAAATGCGACAGTTGGCAAAACAAGGCGAAATCTTGGCATTGTCAAGGCTAGAGTGAATAGATATCTTCCAGGTCGACAAGCTCCGTCCTCGTCAACACCGTCACTGAACATCAGGCGATTTGATGGTCAATCATAGATCTATATGATATTTAAAAAAAAATGTCTGTAAAGTCGGTTTACGGATGATAATTTTACGTGATAACGATGCCAAACGCTTAGGCTGGTCGTGCCTCTCTATCGCTTGTTCCGCGCTCTCACTTGCACCACAGTATATGTACTATGCTTGCACGCTCGGCTCAGGCGGAACGTGACACTTTTTCGTACGTGCAGCCGGCGTTCATCGATTTATAACTTTTTTTAACAGCCCTGTTTGTACAAACTGTCCCACTCCTGGGCGCGGGCTATCTTCTCATTGTGAGAAGGGTAAGGCCATAGTCTACCACACTGGCCAAGTGCGGGGTGGCAGACTTCACACATCTTTCAAGATCATTGAGAACTCTCAGACATGTAGGTTTCCTCACGATGTTTTCCTTCACCGTTTGAAGTTAGCGGCAATCAACGATACGCACATAACTTCGAAAAGACAGAGGTGCGTGCCGCGGGATTCAAACCCAGGACCTGCGGATCACAAGTCAGACGGTCTCCCGACTAGGCTGCCGGAAACTATCGTATATATAAGACGTTACACGTCATAAATCATACCCTATTAAATGAGGATCGTCGGATATGTGTAATTTTCGAACTGTCTATAAATATGTAGATACTTACATATGTAAAACACTCAAAAATATCGAATAGATAAAAGGAGGTAGACAAGTGGCATTCTAATTTCGTGAACGCCGTAGCATAGAAAAGAGTTAATGCATGGGATTAACAATTTAGCTAACCAAATGTCACGTGGCAGTACGTCACAGTTTCTTACCATTTCGAAGCATAAGCGTCTGTAGAAATAGAAAACGTTTGTCACTTGTCTTAGCCTGCAGATCACGATTTCAATGGAGTTCAGTGACAAAGAATGATAACGTTACCCTGTATGAAATTGTAAGTGGAGTTTCCTCTGGATAAAGTACCGCTTTTAAATTTTCCGTTAATAGGACTCTTGGTCTTGATGTTTTTAAATTCGAAAAGTCAGGCGGTTATGAACGCTGAGTGCACAGGCGCACTATCCCCGTGGAGATATTACCATCAGCTTCTATCAGAGGCCAGCCCGTCAGGATTTCAGCTAACTCATAGGCGTATATACCAAACGGGCCAGTCACTACGCGCCGCCGTGATAAACGACACGTCCCTAACACGCCGCGATGACTGATGGACTATAAGTTCATGTACCGTGGATTAACTACACCAGATACTCGTACTAGTATGAATAAGTAGTTTTATTCACGTTGAATTCCATGCATGATTTTATGTATATATTTACACACTACAATTTTCGCATATAAATAACATTTGTAAGACATGAAAGATGCAGAACGTGGTTGGGATTTCATTTTTCTAGAATTAAAAATTTTCATATATCTTCGTAATCAAAATTAGTTACCCACCTTTTATAGTTTAGATATTTTAGAACCTCATCTTACGTTTATCTTTATATATTACCTAATTCAAGTTAATTTTAATAAATAGTTGATGAATCTACCAGTTCTATAGCATCATCGGTTGGGCTAGAGTTCTTGCACGCATTCACAAAACGAACTTTTTACTCGCGCAAGTCGTTTATTTGTTAGTCCTCGTGACTCGTCGAGTTGTGACAGACAGGGCCTGACTGTTGGAGAATTATGATGTTCATGCCAACGACATCTAACACTACAGACACTACATATGCAGGACATTTACAGACAAATTATTAGCACACCTATCAAGCACGCCTAAGCTTGCAGTAAATAAAACCGGCAAAGTACGAATTTCAGGCTCTGGCCCGTGTCATCCGACACGGTGCCGAATCTGAAACAAATGCCGGCACGGCGGCGCCGGAATCCGACGTTTTCACGTACAAAAAAATGTTGAATTCCGTGCCGGATGACATGGGGCAGGACCCTCACACGCACATCGAGGCTTCCGGGGTTTTTTTATACATTATAGATCTACGATTGACCACCAACTCACCTGATGTTAAGCGACGGTGTGGCCGAGGATAGAGCTCATCGATCTAGAAGATTGGCCTTGGAGATTCCAAGATTGTAGGTATCAGGAAACAGAGATGGCGGCAAAGAATTCCATTCTTGTGCAGTACGCAACAGGAATGTGGATCGATATCGCTGAGTACGGATTTTTGGCATTTCAACGAGAAATGGGTGGTAATTCGATGACTTTTTGCTAGTCCTATAGTGATATGGGGTGCTTCTATGAATGAGATAGTACATGAACAATCACATCCGGTCTAATTATTCAACAAAATGTGCACTATATCTAAGAATATATATTAAAAATATAATTTGAAACTTCACATAATTATGTTTATTTTTCTTTTATGTTTGTTACCGCACAACTCCGTCATTTAGACACCGATAGTATAGTTTAATTTATTTTGTCTACATATTATTTTAAGTGAGCAAGTTCAAAGTGTTTGTGGTTAATTTTAATTTTCGTATAACTACGATACTCAACTCGGACTCTGAACTCCAAAACACAGGCACGCGGCCTAGTTTGGAGATCGCTGATAATTTATATAATGTGTATGTAATGTTTTTTGGGTAATAAACTTATTATTATTATTATTTAAAAAAATCTGTTTTGTTTGAAAGGATAGTTTCAGATTTAATTCATATAAGTAAGTACATTTTATGAAAATCATTCCAATAGTTTGGTTTTGAAACGAAATCTAATTCGCACATTTTGAAGTCGGTTTTTCAGTTCTTTAAACTATAATTATATGTAGTCAATTTTTAATAATGTGGGAGATATGATAAAAATAAATAGAGCCAATTTGATACACGTCCGCTCATCTACACTTAAAATAAATTGAAAAGACTAACACACGTATTAACCTTTATAGTAAGAAAGTAACAGGAACGAATTGTAATCCTGTCAAATTAGTTGAACAATATTGTGTCCAAAACCAATTCTATTACAATAAACATGACTTAGTTCCAATTTTACCGAAAATATTCACTTTGTATCACGTCTTAATATACAAATGTGTACCAAAACCACAAAACAAACGAAGCTTAAGATAAACATTCTCAATCTCAGCCCTACTCTAATTATCCAGTAGAAAATTATAAACAAACCGCAGAGAAAACTGAAAAGGGAAAACATTGGTCTCATCTCTCAAATAAATCTCCGTGATTTCAGTTATTACTTCTCCACAAAGTTTATAAAGCGAGATCGCTTATCTCAGGCACATCAATGGCTACGGAATGTCGTAGTGTCGCGAGTGGTTTGAATAATCATTGTCTATTTATTGATAATAGTCGTTACAAGGTCACAGTTTAACATTATATATTTCTATTTTCTATTTTCTATATAATATACAAATAGTATAATGTGATCACGTGGCACATGTCCAGGAAAAGGACATCATGATGATGATGATTATACAATTCAACAAATACATAAATAAAAACAAAATAATACTTTATAGAGAAAAAAAAATATGTCTAAAATATAATAATACAAGTAATTGAAAAATAAATACCGACTTCAAAACAATCTAATTATTTCTTTTTGCTATTTTATTTGTTAGTTTTCACTTCTGCCGGCACTCCCGGAGTGCAACCCGTTTTTTTTTTTTTTGTGGAATCAAGAACGAGGTTTTATTACACAATATTTTCCCATTTCTTAAAAAAATATTTACAAAAGCTTAGCTTGCTCTTGACCAATTTTTAATATTTGTAGATTTATATCAAAGTAAACTACAGTCTTGCTAATTTTGAGAATTGGCAGATAGACAGGCACCATAGCCTCATGAATAGGCTCCCGCACGCTTAGTACGGAAGCCTAAAAAGGCTGTAGTTGATGATGATGAAACAGTGGTCATATTTACATTTATTTTAAATGACAAAAATGCGGCGAACACCGAGTTTGATAAAAAAAACTACATAGATAGAGAACTAAATAGTGATACAAATACTGCCAAAACAAAGATATTATTATTATTATTATATTATTATTATTATTAAAACAATACTTTTAGCGCGACCAGCGTAAAGAGATCTCTGGGTGCCCCGAATCTTACCATTGAAAGGGCCTATCAAAACTGGGTGTAGATCCCAAATTTGATAAATATATACATATATGTGTAATGTTTGTATAGTATAAATACTTCTTCTGTAGGCTGTCGCATTACGTAAAGTCAATTTATGCTAAAAGAAATTTACTGAGAGAAAAAATATACGACGATAAGAGAGTTAAGGTTCAATATCATTTTACTAAGTGCAAAAGCGAATTACGTTAGAAAATACGACGAAATCGTAAAAGTTTTATATTTTGATACAAAAATACTATGGATGAGACATTTTCAAATTTTAATTTTAAATTAATAATTTTTCATTCATAATAGACATGAGTTCGATATATCAAAACGTAACTTTTAACGGATATGAGTTAGATATCATATTATATCGATAAACCATCCAACATAACTGATATCACAAAATCTATTCTGCCTAAAAAACAGGATTACCTAGTTTAGGCTAGCTTACTAAGTTTACCTTTGTAATATAGACCTTCTTTTTGTATTTGAATATCTTAACTTTTGAATAAATTATTTATTATTCGATTCAAAAAAACTATTTAAAAACTTCTAACCATAGTTACAAATAGCTAAACCGAATACCGATATATAACTTTAAATAACTGTAAAGTGTAAGTTTGCGTTCGTTGTTAGTTTTTTGGATTTAAATAGGTATCATGTCAACGTTTGCAAACCGATCTACTGATATCGATATCTTAAAACCGTTTTCTATATCGATATGCAAACTGTATATCGGTTACATAACCGTTTGCAGAAAAAAACGAAAACGCCCATGTCTAATACATAACGATTTATACAGAGTGTATCAATAAAGGACGGACATTTTTGTAAAGAGGTTGCCAGAGCCCTATGTCTGTGAGCCAGAGCCTAAGATATGGTAAAGGTTATGTATTTCGAGTGTATGTATGTTTTTTTGTATTTACAAAAAAAAATGTATTATATTAGCCATCTGGATCACATAGTAGAAGCTTTGTTTAGTTTGGGGCTAGATGGTGTTGTGTGAAAAAGTCTTCCAATATTTATTCATTTATACTAAGAAAGGATTTTTAAACATGGCAATTCGTAGGTAAACCCACGAAACTTGATTCATTTGATTATATTATATATTATTATTATATTATAGATCATATTATATATATTATATCATAATGTCTCTAACAAAACTATCAAGCTTGAGGTATAGGAATCTTAGAAACATGCCAAAAAGCTCCACTGAAAAAATACATTTGTTCCGGCTAAACTCCAAATCTGGAACATAATCAACAAATCTAAGTTACCGGTTTACCGATTTTTTTAACAAATACATTTTGATAAGCTTGCATTATATCTGCATGATTTGATTCTACCCTGTTTTTCCTTCTATCTGCTAGAAACATAAATAATGGCCTTATTTAATGATAGATAGATAAACTCTTTATTGTACACACCATAAAATTTACAATCAAAAGAAATTAATTAAAAACTAGTGTAACAACTGGCGGCCTTATCGCTAATAGCGATCTCTTCCAGGCAACCTTAATGCCGAATACTTCAAAACACCGAACGAATTTATTTATGAATTAATTATGCTAGTCTATTTGGAAAAAAAACTAATGTGGAATTGAGGGCGCTGCTGTTCTTATTCCATTATTTTGTTCGACTAGCAACAGAATCGATACGTTAGTTACCATTTTTTCCACGACAGTTCTCTTTTCCAACAGACTTTACCTAATTGGGCATTTTTCAATGGACTTAAACTGGGTCGATCAGAGTCAGCGGGCAAGTCTATCAATGAAAAAATAAATATTTTGTATACTTAAATGGCTATTTCTACATTGCACTAAATCTTAATCTTGAAAAACATAACATCAAACCATTTTATGCTTAATATATTAAAGAACTGATATTAGTTTGTAAAAGGTTGCAGATTTACTATTGAAGATAAATAGGTTCAGCGTCCTCTTAAGAATATATTTACTTGAAAATCGCTTTCGCCAAGATCTCTTTTATGATTATTTCTAAAATGTTCAATAGTTTTTCGTTGGATTCTTTGAAATTGTGCCAAGATAATTTATCGACTAGTTTTACTTAGTCCGCTGGAGTGATTCTATTGAGAAGAAACTATTCTAGAATATACTAGAATGTGTACAAAATGGTAGAAACAAGCTCGCAAGACGTTTGACAACCAATTCATATAATATTTTGGTAAAACCGATTTACACGTCAATATAATTACAATAAAATGTCAGAAATAAAATATACAATAAATACGATAATACGATTTATTTTATCTTTGATGATTTGAATGTTTATTCCTTATTATTTTAATTTAATTAGTTTTAATTTATTAATTTCAAAGGTCACCATTATTATAGATAAAAAACTATTATAAGTGCTCAACAAGCCAGCGCTGAAGGCGATGCTTGAAACTACCTAGACTTGAAGCAGACTTTATAGAGTCCGGTATTTTACTGTAAACGGTGGGAGCTATGGCATGCGTGAGTTATATATACATATTTCTTATACATTATAGATTTACGATTGACCACCAACTCGCCTGATATTAAGCGATGGTGTGGCCGAGGGTGGCGTGAGTTATATGGTCCTACATACATAATGCAATGCATATAACGCTGTTATGCTGGAGGATAGAGCATTCGCTTAACTTCAAACGCGTTAGCAGTTAAGCGCAAGCCTTTTTTCGAATAAAAAAAGGTAATCAAAAGATTGGTCAGAACAATTCAGAAGTTCATAAATAATAGTAGAACTGAACCGGAATGTCCACTATGAAACTATTGTTTTGGAAAACCCAGAGCAGCCTTAGGAAGAAACTTATAAAACTGTTATCTGTGCGAATTTTAATAAATAAAAAAATAATTATAATGAAATGCGATAAGTTACATCATGATCTTTTAAACACTTTAATACTGAGAAGCTACTACAAAAAAGTTTCAATTGTGTATTTCAATGAACATTTTATTTTGTATCAATTTATCAACTTTACCATTAATAAGTTGCACGCTAAATTTACTGAGAACGTAGAAGACATTTTGTTCCAATGAACTTTTCGTTAAAAATTGTCCGGCTTTTATAAAAATGCTCGAAAACACTCATGAAAAGTGACGTCACTGGAGTGGACTTCAGCGCAACTGCTACGTTATTTATTTAGTAAAGGAACGGTTATGGGGAAAGCTAAGTACAGTTTTAATATTTTTCGTACACGTTTTCACACACATGCATGAACATAATTTTAACTTTTACTTTCAGTAGATGTACTTGTTTTAAATTTATTATTTCAATAGCTGTCTGACAGTTTAAAAGAAGGGTAGGTTTTCGAGTAAATATTTTATTACTTAAGTATTTACATAAGCTCATCGATCTATTGAATTATAGCTTGATAGGCTTTAAATCATTTTATATTGAAAATGTAATATTTAATATGCTTAATTTGTTTTCAAATCATTTGATTTTTAGAAATTACATTACTATTACAAAATATTGTTATAACAAAAGTATGTAGTAAGTAACTATGACTCTCGGTAAATAAAAATAAATATACCTTCACTCATTAAAATTGGTCAAGCCACTTAGACGGAAATATAAAAACATTTTCTCACAACACTCTCAAGCCCCAAGCTAAGCAAACTTGTACTACGGGAACCAGAAAGCTGTTACATACTTTTTTTTTTCTAAATACATGTTATAACCATACATCTGCAAAAATATAACGCTTTTTGACGCTTAATCAGATATTCATATGTGAATTACCAAGAATAATTAAATTTTGTACGAAACTAGTTACGAAACTATAGTTACGCGGCTGAAGCGGACTAGAAAAAGAAATCTCGTTTTAGAAAAACAACGCTATCACAAATTATATTTATTTTATCTCCCTTATTTACCAAATAGGCAATTATATCTCATAAAAATAAAGTAAGCTGGTTAATCTAGAGTAAATAAGCAATAACCGAGCCCCTTGATTGATTTATTTTTATGAAACTGTGGCTAATGGGAACGTGTCCAAACACAGCTTTACTGAGTCGCAAATAACCGCAAACAAAGATAGGCATGGCTTCGCTCCAACCAACGACTTAGAGACATATTGGATTGTTTATGATAAATATAAACACTAATTTATAAAAAAAAACATACAATCGAATTGAGCACCTCCTTGTTTTTGGAAGCCGGTAAATAAACACTTTTTATACACAACATTTTATTGATGTAATGTAAATTGTATAACTAAAAATAAATCAAAACTCGACGGATCCAACGTATTTTTGTAGTTTTACATTTTAGAGAAGAAAAACATACTTTAACCCTCCTATATTTTGCCCTCCTCATTAAAATATATGAATCATGAGTAATTGTATATTTTAATTTATTAATTTTGTATTTGTACGATTGTCGTATTAACCACAATTTATTAAAATTAACAAAACCCAGCTACCCATTAACCGGTAAAAAATAAAGCATTTGAAATTGAATATGACTGCATGTTTTTTTAACAAGAGTTAAAAGGTATTTCTTTTCAATATATTTTATATTCAACTACATGTTAGTTCATCTCTGGCAGCCAACTAGCCAGCTAGGCACGAGCGTGTCCTATCTACTCAGCGCATCGGCCCGCCTAATGCTGACTCCGATCGCCTCAAACGTCCCACGAATCCACCCACCAAGATTCCTGAATTACATGCGACAAATATCATCATAAATATAAGCAATAGGGAGGGCACATAAATCCCAAAACTGACGGCTAACGTAGCCAAAGAAATTCTCAAATGAAGGCAGCATTGACGTACAGCGTGACTGGAAGACGGTGACGCGCTTCTTTTTAGAAATCTAAAAATCCGGAGTTCTTTTCATTCCATTTTTGTCAGCAGTGGAATTCTTGTTATTAAGATTATTATACAGATTCAAAGTTACCTACGGTGACAGGATTAGAAGAAAGGGTTTAACACATTCCGAATATCGTACCAAAATTGTACATAAATTAGGTTGCCATAATAAACCCAAGGTTAACATATTGATCTTTAAAACATACAGATGTCAAGTTAGGTTATTACGATTATTATTCTAACGAAACGTACTCGTAATGACGCATTAATCGACAACTCATGCTTTACAATTATGTCAATAGTTTAATGTATTTAAAGGAATACGTGACCATACGTACAAAGACTACAAAACCTTTCAAACCATGATAACCTTTTGTTTTGCGTAATCTAGTAATAATCTTTTTAGCAAAGTCGAGTAAAAGGTAATAATAAAGGTAATAAAAGGTAGATAAGTCCCGGTGAGTTTTAACCATAGAGAGCCCCTCTTCAACTTTGGCTACTAGGGTTTAGTGAGGTGTGTGATTATAACTTGGTTAGTTATCATTACTAGCTTAGTTTAAGAACTTTGTAGTTATTGTAATAAATTGTAAACTTTGCAAAATGTTGCCCTTCTAGTGTGAACAAGAAAATGTAGAACTAAGTTTCTATGAACCTGTCTCTTATTTTAGCGTGTAAGACAAAGATAATTATATGATGCTACACGACGGTAATCTCAGCTCTGTGCTGCTCCTTTTGAAAAAGACTGTCGCAGTATGAAGTTGAAGAGTTGATTTACTTCTTCAGCAAGATATTATAAAAACATATGCAGTAGCAAACAAAATACCCGAGTTTATTACAAAAACAAGGCTCCTACGAGGCGCCATAGCACATCCTATGTTCGCTACGACGCGTTATGCCGCTACGATCCTGCTACGAATTGACAGACTACGAAAAACAGACTTCCAGATTTTATTGTGCTTTAAAATTTTTGTAGAGACTTGCAAGTTCGGCTCTTATTTACTATGTCATAAATAAAATATTTTTTGCAAAAAATTCAAGAATGTGTGCCTGAAGTATTTTATCACTGAAATACAGCATTTCAAAAAATATAATTATGTGTACAACTACTTATTTGTGTAAATTAAATACGCAAATCTACCAAAATTACGTATTACGTGCTTAAAATAAAAATAGCCAGATAAATAAATAAAGAATATATTTATCTGGCTATTATATTAACAAAATGATTAGGGAACTTTTAATAGATATGCTTATAAATAATTACATCATTTTCCATATAAAGCAGTTCTTCAATATATAATTTGTATATTTTTAAAACTGTTTTGGAATGAGTTGTTTGTGCAACGGCTTGTAAACAAATAGATAAAATTTGTTTTTACTCTGAGATTTCAGTTCTTCCCAAACCCATCTGTTTCATCATCGATTTCACAAAAAGCGATTCGTAGCTGTGATCAAAGGGTCCAATATCTTCCAGCATTACCATAAAAGGTCCATATTTCGCGCCCTATTGTCGATCGTGCTCAAAGGGTTTGTCTCTCACACGTAAAATAGGTCAAGTGACGGATGAACGGGTACCATAGAGTAGATACAAAAAGGAGACCTTTCGTTAACGGGATGGTTACAATCTAGCAAAGTGTGATGTCAGTTTAGATTAAATCAAGGTTAAGCTCAAAGATGATGCGCGACAGAGATACATACCTACGCAACTATCTCTCTCGCCCATCACAATATTTTTTTACAAATTAAATCACTAAATGGGATGGGACAAAAATGTTTTTTCTTTTTTAGGAATAAAAAAAATCTGATATCATTTATATTAGCACGTGGAGTAGTGAAAAAAACATTATACATATGACATATAAACATTAAAGAATAAGGACAAGGAGCGCAACTGACAATGAGCATAACGTAACGTTAAGGGACAATGAGTCATCCTTTTTCGTGCATGCAGCCAGCGTTCATCGATTTATTAGACGTTGTCACGTCAAAAAACCATTTGTCAGTATAACAGTGGTTATGCCATCTCCACTTCGTATGATCTCCACGTAGTTTGCACAGCGATTTGTCTCCGTCGTGGAGTGACAGGAAGAGTTTAATGTAGTAGGTGAGTGTAGGTGTAAAGCGGTTTAATGTAGTAGGTGTAAGGAGCATAATGTACGAGATGTAGGCGTAACGTAGATAATGTAGGTGAGCGGTGAAAGTGTTGCGGTTATGAAGTGTTGCTTTTGACGGATATATGAGAGGTTCTGAAATGTTTGATGTTATTGCTTTGCTTGATTTTCTGTGTCTGGGATGCCCCGTATCATGTACAGCGACAAGAACAATTAACACTGAAATGCAACCACATGCTTACTCATAGTATGTATGTATGTATGTTTGTATAAACATTTTGTAGATTGAAATTCTTCACCGATTTCGATGTGCGAGGTGCGCTACATTTGTGTTTCCTGTTTGTGTATCATAGCTGCATTTTGAAATCAAGTATTTATGTTTTAAAAATGTGGTGAACAAAACAATTTAATTTGAATTAAAATTAATATTGCATATACAGTTTTCAGGATGTAGTTACAGTGATAACGAGTAATCAGTATATGTACTAAACTTTTCCCCTCGAAAATTTCACGGATGATTAATGATTTACGAAATATTCTACTAAGCGGCTAGTTAAAAATTTATTATGTGTAAGTACTCTGATTGTCGGTCGAATTTACGCGAGGCACGTTGTAATTTGCCAAAAAGACCGTGCACCAGTCGGCTTGTTGTGAGATGGCTCGTGACGGCCGCGTGCGCGAATTTCTTACATACGTGTCGTATCGTATTCGTTTTGCCTGATACGTTCATGACACGGTCATGATATGGTGCGTACCAGCAGGCGTCTACCTTTATGATTAAATCACAAGGTCGGTGGAACATGATACGTTCTTCCCTTGTTAGTGATTTGCTAACAAACGACTTCCGGGTGGTAATATTTCACAAATAATTCTGTTGCAGATAGGTTTTGGTCGAGGATGATTTTAGCGTAGCGAATCTCAGTCCAACATGAAAGATTTTAAATTGAGCATAAAAATAACAGCTTCGTCTTAACTTCGCCTTTCAACGTCATCGAAATTCAAAACATAATTACCCATTTCACACCAAGATAAAACGCGCGACCTTCTCGCACCCGGGTACATAAACAAATTTCACAAGATTTCTTTGCAAAGGTAACGAACCAAACGAATTTGTTTCAAAACATCCCATAAGAGCGTATTTTCAATGTTTAACTTTGACAACGGCTCACAAACATTCGAAATGCGTATCCTAATTCTTAACTTTAAAAATAAATAAAAGTTGCAAATGTGACCGTCAATTGAGTCACGTACGGCTCTTTGACCGAGTTTCACGTTTGGCCAACGTTTATTCCAGTGCCGGATTTACACTTTTGCCGCCAGTAGGCTATTACATTTTTGCCGCCCCTACTGATCTTGATAATCGATATCCTAGTTCAAAATCATATTAATTACGTATAGTACGGTAGCGCACTGCAAAAAGTACACCTCATCGACTACCTGGATGAGACCTATACCGGGCGTCCTCTGAAATTTGTCGCCCCTAGGACGCTGCCGCCTCTAGGCCGCGGCCTATACGGCCTATTGACAAATCAAGGACTGGTTTATTAATGTTACAGTATCTACATGTCACTTGAGTGATAAACGTTCAGAGGTTTTCTTAAATTTCAAAAAGTACGTGATCTAAATTAAAAATTAGTTTTGGTGAGAGTTTTTCTGATCTTTTTTGATGGAATTTCACATTTTAAGCACCTACTTTATTTAATTTTCTTATAGAAATATTTCAAGAAAAGTGGGTGTTTAGAAATTGTGATTTACATTATTGTAGTGGTTATCTTTTTTTCATATTTACACAGGCTTCATTGAAAAACTAATTGTACAATACAAAAAGCAACCGTTTTTTTTTAAAGGATATATTTTCAGATCGGTCCAATAGAAGTTTCATCATCATTAAAATCGGTATAGCAGTTTGGTATTTAAAACAAAATAATTGGAAAAATTATGTAATTATTGTAATTACAGTAGAATTTCGAACTCTAGCAATAACGAGTAAGTTTAGAAAACTCAAAAACAAAATCGGCTGAACCGTTTTTTTTTATAATTATCTAAGAATACTTTCAATAAAATCTTGTTTCAAACAAACAAAACTAGACTAAAATCTCCATTTGTTTGGAATGGACAGATTTTAGTCTAGTTTTGTTTGTAGCTATCAAGCTACAAACAAAACTAGACTAGCTATTATAGCTTACGATACCCTAAACGGACACAGATATTAAAAAAAAGTAAGGAAAATAGGGGGGTGTTCAAAACACCCCTATTTTCCTTATTTAAAGGCACACTGTCCCTTACCATCAAGCAAGTTTTTGGTCCAGCGGAGATCGATTTATTTTACATATTTCATAAAAAAAAATATTTCTTCATCTAATAGAACAATATGTTTTTTTTTTTTTTTGAACAAGTAGGTAATAAACAACAAATCCACCATATCAAAAACAGCTACAAATTTAAAAACTATGTTTATACTAAACTCGAAAATAACCTGAGCTCCGTTCCGTCATAAACATGAGTTACCAGTCTCAAGGGCCAACTCCAAAGACGTGGGCCTCATGCTTCAGCGAAACTTGATACTCTGATTAAAGGGCGATGTCACCTTCACTACTCTCGCTATGATTAAGACAAAAGACAAAGGCATTCTTGTGGGTTTTACCTAACGAATGCTCGAGATATTTTGATCGGTAGTAACCCTAAAGGAAATTGTGACAAACGGTAGTTCTCAGCAATTTGGTTAAATACTATGAATATATTTAGAGCCGTAATAGCTCTGTTGACATATATATATTTTTTTTTTATCAAGATCAGTCTTGTTTTTTCAGTTTTAAAATACTAACTGATAGACAAGTATTGACTGCGTATAGATACAAGTTACAGTGGATGGCAATATTCTATCAAATCCACTGTTTGCTATATTTGTAACCATTGCTTGCAGTAACATTGACATATCAAAATGTTTTTTTTCCCGGATGATACATTAATTTGACAAAATATTTAAATAAATTAAACAGACAATCGTTCCCAAAAAAAAACCAGAGTTATTCTAACCTCAAAATTACGTTAATTAGAATACTGCCTCAATTAAAGGCTTTCCTTAACGAACCAAAAATACAAGTAATCTGTTAGGTACGAGTTCTTTGTACAATTTAATGTCTTTTTCTTTATCCTTCAAAAGATTTATTCGAAACGCTAAAATACAAGTAAGTAAATTTTTTTTATAGCCAGAAAATCCAAATAAACGTACAAAAACCAAAAATTTTGCAGCTTATACTCATAATTTAGACCGGTCAACATATATTATTAGGTCAGCCGACTAATACTGGTACATAAGTACTAATACAAACTACATACACTCTAATATTACGATCCAAAATGGCTAGAACTCAATTTAAAGCGAAAACAGAAATTCGTAATGTAAACTTGTAAGCGGATTAGCCATGGACGCTGTAGCGTGATGGATAACACTTTAATATTGCACCGGCAGGCTTCATTACACGCAACGACTGCGACTGGATTAAAGCGACACAACTGGCTATATTTTTATAGCTGTAAACCGATATATAAATAGATAGATATAGATCAGCAATATAAACGCAGCCTAACACTTTCTTCAATAAGTCACGCCCCTGACCAATCCTGGCATTTTAAGTCGGCGCTGCGTCCTTTTCACTTTCATAAAATTGTGCAAGAGATAGGGTGCCATATTAGCTCGATTCGTTGAATAGACTATAGTTATAGACTAAATTGATCGCCTAATGTAAAGTTTTTCAATAGAGTTCCAGAAATTTTAAATTAAATAATTCAAAATCCTCTGCGACAATTAATTGCGCTCGACACTACAAGATTGCAAATGTTAAATCTTGTCACTTGATAATTTCACTGAATTTTTTTTATATTGTCATCGTCAACCTCATGACATCCTCCAATTTTACAGGTCTGTCAAAAGCGTGGTGAAGTAGTAACGCCATTATTTGACAAGCCTCATGGCTCAGTGGTAGTAC
This sequence comes from Lycia hirtaria, assembly GCA_947563715.1. Lineage (NCBI taxonomy): Eukaryota > Metazoa > Arthropoda > Insecta > Lepidoptera > Geometridae > Lycia > Lycia hirtaria. The sequence continues at coordinate 38,196,257 of OX387377.1, read as the reverse complement.
GACTGCTTCCTGAGGTCATGGGTTCGATCCCCACCCAGGGCACACATTTGTGTGACGAGCATGAATGTTTGTTCTGTGTCTGGGTGTTTCTATGTATCATAAGTATATATTTACAAAAAAATAGTAAATAATGCATTCTATCAACCGTCTAGTTTCCATAGTACAAGCTTGGTTAGTTTGGGCTAGATGGCGTTGTGTGAAATGTCCACCAATATTTATATTTATTTATTAATTATTTGTCTCCCGATCCTCATATTAAAAAAAAAATAGTGTCAGTTTTGAGTCAGATCGCAGGTTGTAAACAAGACTCCCAGCTCAGTTTACCAAGCACATGCGACGTGTGATCCACTTGTGTTATTTCTGACGCTACCCGTCCCTCAAAATGACTGAGTTATATTTCATAACTGTATTACGTTAAAGCATGACAAGTTACACCGCTTACGGAATAAATGAACCGGGTCTCTGCGCTGGCTTAGAATTTGTTTTAGACGAGAGATGATTTTGATGAAAAATTTGCTGAGCCTTTTTTGGAAGTGGTTGTCACACTTTTGGCTTGTAACCGTGTAATATTCATAGGAAGCTCCTACCCTATTTTTATACACTATAGATTTGCGCTTGACCGCCAACTCACCTGATGTTAAGCGATGTTGCGGTCTACGATGAAGCGCGCTTACCTAGAAAAAACCGATTCACTCGCCATTCACTTGAGATTTTATATTAGATAGAACTACAATTGACCACCAACTCGCCTGATGTTAATCGACTAAATTAAAATCAGTCCATCCGTTTGAGTGCTATGATGGCACAGACAGACACACAGATACATAGATAAACAGAGACACAAGTCAAACTTGTAACCCCCATTTTTTGGGAAAAAAATAATTTACTGTTTTATTCACATTTTTTATTTGTAGGTGCTTCGTTAAGTCGATGCTTGCTCATACTCAGTGAATGAGCACCGTTTACACGTAAAACCAAAACAGAAACGCACGAAAACAAATGCAGTCCTACACAAAAGCAAACCATCCCGATACGCTCACAAAGTTAAACATTATCGGATGTTCGAATTTTAAATCCAGAGATAGCGCAAAAAGCGACAAAATACAAGGACAAATTGTCATTACAAGCCGAGAGCGACCGATCGACCGCATTTGGTCAACCGACCGAAGTGACATCTGCGACCGCTTCGAATTGCGTTTTATTGGCTACAATTACATTTAATGGGACGCAAAGTGCAATTTACATGACAAAAACACATTTTAACTTTGATTTTTTTTACCAGAGTATACTGAAAATACATAATTAACTAAATTATTTTACGTAGAATTATAATCTCACATATAAACTGCAATATTGCCAATATAATAGCAGAGGGAGTGCAGGGCGGAAATCAGGAGCAAACATGCGTGAAAGAGATAAATATTTTAAACGAAATAGATTTTTGACTACACACACGGACAGAGTTTGATAAAATGGGTCGGGAGTTATATGGATTGAGACGAGAGTGCATCAATGTGCGGGACAAGAAGCCGGGCCTGGAGCTGGGCGGAACGCAAGAGTTGGTCATGGAAACAGGTTTAATAACGCGTACGAAGTCGCTAAAAATCCCCTCTCTGTTTTGTGCCACGTTTCACCACAAAACACAAGATCTATTATGTGATTAGTTCTAACCTCTGACAAGTATACGCATCTCAAACATGACAAGTAACTAACAGTATCTAAATCCCACAATTCTCGTCTACCTAAAGCACTCAAACTTCGGAATATATCTGCATACTAGAAGGCCTCGCCAGTAAATCTTCAGAGATTTAAGCCTAAGGCCTGTCAAGATAGGGCGGCCAGACAAGCAAGGTTGGTTGTTTTAACCCGACGTCGTGTGTTGGGATAGCCGCCTTGTAAAGTTCACATGGGCCTGGAATAACACAATAACATTTGACATAGGGTTACAACCTAACGCCTCGAGAGGTTAAGCCATGGAGGTCATAGCTTAACGTTTTTATCTGAGCGGCAGAGCCAAAAAACGCTATTATATTTTACAATAATGTGTTTATATTTTTCGACCTCCTGATTCGATACTGATTGGATGGTTTTAGCTTTCAACCTACGTATATCATAGCTGCACTATTCACTTATATTGGTAAAATAGTTTACCCAGTTTAGCAGATTTTGAAATACGAAATTACAATATTCGTCTTTGCCACTTTTCACAGTCAGGGTTACCTATCTCCCTGTGTCATATTCATCGGTCCACAAAATTCTGCGACACCTATTTTATTTAGACTGGTAACATTTTATCATCTTCTTTGACGACACTCTCTGTTGCAAATGTTCCCCGTCGATGACGTCAGGCAGCTCTTTGAACACGAGCTGCAAAATTGGAATGTTTCGGCGGATGACGCTAGACTGCAACGAGTTTGTCACAATGTACGAGACTGTGAAAACTGTTGAAAACTTGCCAGAATTTGGAAATCTTATTCGTGCAAAAGTGTATTTTTAACCCCCGACCCAAAAAGCGGTGTTATAAGTTTGACGTGTGTATCTGTGTATTTGTTTATCTGCGTATTTGTGTACCTGTATCTGTGTATCTCTGTTTATGTGTGTTGCATCTGTGACGTACTCTACGGTTTCCCTCTATATATTTATTAAATCCTTTCCTGTCCTTGAGAAAGAAACAACCTTACTATCAATCGTAGGGTTATTTTTCTACATCATAAATGCGCTAATAAAGATCTACAATTCATTTTAGTACAGTGTCCTAAATATTTATGTTACATTTAATACTGAGGAAATTGAGGATTTACCGGCCATTTGTACGCAGTAATGGCTTGAAATTAAGAATCGAGTTTTAATGTTATGGAGTCATGTACTCACCAAATCTCCCGGCGGCGGACACTTGGCACTAACTGTTACTTCACTCGGAGTCCTGTGGTATAAATAAAAGAAATTGCTACCGCATCCAAAATTCACATACCTAACCTAATCTACTACATAATAAAACTAAACATAACGAGTACAATTTCACTTAAAAAGGAAACACAGATTATGTACGTCGAGCTGTTTGATTATTTTCACCCTGAAAGATAACTCACGCGCAATTCCCCCAATGAGTATTATCAAAGGCAAAATAACTAGTATTTCACACAAGAACTGTGCCCCACCTGCAATGTTTACGTGAGTTTAGGTATGATTTTCACGTTCCTAATAAATATTGTCTCAATAATTTGTATATGACAATATATTAGGAGGTTTAACTATTAAAATTAGGTGTAAACCGCTATCTCCAATTCGTAGATTTCAACAGGAACAAAAATGATTTCTGGTCCGGAAAAGATGTCCTCTTTCATCGTCGCTCAGGATAAGCAGTAAGTAAAAAAAACAAAAATAAATACTGCGTTTCACTCGATATTTGTAGCTTGGTGGAAAACAAAAATAACAATAAATAAATTTCCATTTCAGCGTCGTTCAGCAGTAAGAAAAAATAAATCAACAAAAATACTGCGTTACTCTCCATAATCGTGGTTGGTGGAAAATACAAAAATAATTAAAAATAAATTTTCCATTTTCAGCATCGTTCAGCAGTAAGAAAAAATAAATCAAAAAAAATACTGCGTTTCTCTCCATAATCGTGGTCGGTGGAAAACACAAAAATAATTAAAAATAAATTTTCCATTTTCAGCATCGTTCAGCAGTAAGAAAAAATAAATCAACAAAAATACTGCGTTTCTCTCCATAATCGTGGTCGGTGGAAAACACAAAAATAATTAAAAATAAATTTTCCATTTTCAGCATCGTTCAGCAGTAAGAAAAAATAAATCAAAAAAAATACTGCGTTTCTCTCCATAATCGTGGTCGGTGGAAAACACAAAAATAATTAAAAATAAATTTTCCATTTTCAGCATCGTTCAGCAGTAAGAAAAAATAAATCAACAAAAATACTGCGTTTCTCTCCATAATCGTGGTTGGTGGAAAACAAAAAAAATAGAAAATAAATTCCACTCCGTCTCAACCTTACTCCTTCCCAATGCGCGTTCTCGTAATTAAATAGGTAGGTAAGTTAAACCTCCAACAGACAATTTTCGTTAGAACTACTTCGCCTTTGTATTCAGGAAATATAACTCACGTTCTGGTTAAGTAGTGTTTATAAATAGTGAGTGTAAATTCAAACAGCCTGAAGTCGAACTAGTGTTCCCCAATATATATTAATATACAAAAAACCAAATTTAGTCTCCCTTTCACTGAACAATAAGGTACATAGAATTTAGGAGGTAAGCACTAAGTATACTTAGCTTTAGAACCCTCCTGCAGCTTTTAAACAATCACCCTTCACTATTGTAATGTCCACAAACACACATCACTATGACTGCACTATTTGTTTTCTTAAAATCTATGTAATAAACTGGCGTTGTACTCGGCGCACGCGTCGGTTAATTCTGTCAGGAAATGGTATGGGCAATGGGCGGTTTTCCCTCCCCGCAGCCAAGCTACCCCTCTCTGACCCTGTCCCATCTCATTGGTCATCTAACATTTATTCCTGCCCCTAATAGGAGTCTCCCGTGCTTTGCTGCACAAAAAAAAACAGTGCGATTTTAATAAATTATCCTCAAATTCGACAAGCGTCTCAATAACCATTCCTTTCGACATGTGTTTTAAATAAATCTGTCCCCATCTTGATTGCTATAAGCGTTAGGCAGTTTAACCTTTTTTTTCTTATCACACGTGGGAACAGCTATTGGCCGTTACATTCCCCTCTCTGAATATGCTCGAAAATACATACACCTGCATATAGTCGCAGGACATGGCCGACATGGATTCGATATAATTATGTTTTAGTGAACGTTAGTTTATTAAATGGGCAGTCGTCGGTCATGCCGACAGCCTATATATTATATTTACGAGCAAATTCATTAACCTTTGTCACACTCCGGACACTCGGCCAAATCTCCATAAAACGCTACGGCCTAACTACCTATTACACTGGCATCGACATACGAAGAATGCGTACATACAAAGTTTTGTAATCAATGCAAGTTTCGAAAGATCTACATTTTACGAATTTACAATAATAAGTTTCATTAGTCTAATCACAACAATTCACGAAAAGGAATAATGCAGCCAGGCATGATCCGTGCAAATTGAAAACAATTGTAAACCTACTAATCTTCCGATATGTTTGTAAGTAAAATATTCAGTCCCATTATCTAATTTAAAAGATATAATTATTTTTTTAAACCCTGACAAATACGGCTGAACCCCTGTTGATGAAACTCAATTAAGAACTCTTGACGAAATGATCTCGCAAAGTAAAAATAGGTCAAATTAAATCCATTCATTTGAGAGCTACGATACCACAGACAAACACACAGCTATACACGTCTAAATACCCGGTTCTAGGTCGGGGCTTAAATATTTTTATATTACCTTGATCAAACTTATTTAATCTTACCTAACTCTCTCCTTCCTTTACTCATTAATGTCATTATTATTATTATAAATGTATTGAACGATACAATACAATTGATACGATAGTCTAAGCCATCTAAAATATATAACTGTTATACTGATTAGTTTCATTATTTAAGCCCCGGTAGAATTCTTCATAATGACTTTGAACCATTGTTTCCCTTTTTAATATTTTCTTCGCAAAATTATACCTGCCGAAACGACCGACTGGACTTTTAAACAACGTAAATCGATAACACCCACACCTGGCAGGGTAATGATCAAAGGCTGGTCAAAGCATAAAAATAGAGAAATATAATGACAACCTACCCGATTCTATTGTCTATTGTTTAACCAAAATACACGTGCATCACGGGTTAGTAAAACGATAGTAAAAAGGGATAAAAAATTCAACAGTTCTATGACGTCACAGTTCTATAGAACTAACGGGAGTTACTGGTTGTAAAATGTTTTTTTTTGTATTGAAGAGGAAAAAACGCGTATTATAGTAAGATTAGAAGTTTTATTTTCTCATTTCGCTAAATAGATCTACGATTGACCACCAACTCGTACGACACGTTAAACAACAATTAGTTTTATTTTTAAATTGATTTTATTTATATATGAGATTGATATGATGATATTAGTATCTATGGACTCATGTGTAGGAAAATTTCTACCGAATATCACTGGTTTAGTTTTTTCTTTTTTTGACCAATAGTAAGTGATACCTACGATATCGTTACTAAAGACTTTAACATTTGCTTTTCCCGATTTCTATTTGTAATAATTAAAATTAAACTCAAGCCTGGACTAGATGCAAGCCGCCTCTGATCGGTCCTTTTGAAATTCCATGGGAAAGGCTTGTGTCCAGCAATAGGTTTCTTATAGCTGAGATAATAATTATGATGTCGATGAAACGTTAAATCAACCATCTTTGTGACACTTTGCACCTATCTTTTTTGTTACTTTTTTCGACCAAACAGCCTCCCGATTGTTATGAACTTGGGTACAGAGATAACTGCGAGCCTGAAGTCTAACAGCTAGTTTTTTGCCAAAAATAATTTAATTAACATTATCTTCAGTTTCAGTCCCGTTTGAAAGTAGCTCCCCTCTCTGACCTTTATTAAATCTTCGAGTATTATACGATGGTTGCGTTTCTTTGATTTCTTGATTTATTATTACTAACAATGCGTCCCATACGTATGAATTTGAATAACATTGTCTCCGGTTTCTACCCGGTTTGAAAGTATCTCCCCTCTCTGACCTTTATTAAATCTTTGAGTATTTTACGGTGGGTGCGTCTCTTCGATAATTTTACTAACAATGCGTCCCATACGTATGAATTTGAATAACATTATCTCCGGTTTCAACCCGGTTTGAAAGTATCTCCCCTCTCTGACCTTTATTAAATCTTTGAGTATTTTACGGTGGGTGCGTCTCTTCGATTTCTTAATTTATTATTACTGACAATGCGTTCCCTAGGTATAATAAGCCTCTGAGAGTAATCAGTTTGTTTCGACAATTTTAACCAAGCCATACCCAAATTCAAATGCCTCGGCAGTTGGTTTAATAGTAAACATGGTATATTTAGAGCCGCCCTTTCGATTTCTAAAGTAGTCAACCACTTTTTTTTCTATTTGATTGGCTTTTTTCCGTCCCTTGTGTTTTTTTATCAGTCCTGTTTATACAAACCGTCCCACCGCCGGGCGCGGGCCATCCTCTCATTGTGAGAAGGATCCGGCAGCCTAGTCGGGAGACTGTCTGACTTGCGATCCGCAGGTCCTGGGTTCGAATCCTACGGAATGCACCTCTGTCTTTTCGAAGTTATGTGCGTATTGTTGATTGCCGGCAACTTCCCCTTTCATATCCCTATCCCTTATATTTATTTAGGGTGAAACGTGTGGATATTTCGTTAATTTTTCCACTTCGCCCTTTTTTTTTCACATCATGTATCTAACGCGAACAACGATACCTGGCTCAAACAAACCTCTTTTCTCTTGAGTACCATTAAATTTATTGCATGACTGATAAGCCATAACATGAACCTAATAGATAATCACGTGAACCATCAATAATGATTATAACTTTACGATACTATCAATATGAAAAGGTTGTATCATAACGAACGAATAACCCAACATCTCTTATAATTTAATTGCCTTAATTAAAACTATAGCTTAAATTTGAAAAGTCAAATTCAATCAGTTAATTCACGATCATAAATCATAAGAAAACAAACATGCAGCCTAGTCTACTTGGTTGATATAAATATTCCATTCAGTAATATTGAATCAAAACCCTATTAAACTGATTTTATTAGAATTTATGTGGAACCATAATGCTTTTAACAATTTATTCTAGAAAAATAAATTGGTTCACCAATGATTTAATGCTATAGCAGTTAAATATTATGAGATTTATACCGTAACAAGGACCTCCTTCCTCCTTTTGAAGTTGATTAATCATTAAGTATCTTAAATGAACAATTTGTAATTGATCAACATCTCTTACAAGCACGTGATAAAACTCAAATGAGTCATGATTCCATAACGCCTCGTCGGGAACTTCAAACTAATACCAACAGTGACCTCAAACCTCAATTTCTCAGAACATTCACAAAATATTGTTTGAAAAAACACAATGTCCTAATCCTTTTGTTCATTTGTTTCCCGTTTCTATCGTCATAAAGTTTAGTTGCCTTTAATTATACCATCGGGTTTTCTTAGGATCTCTTACAAATAATTTGCAGATGTTTTACCATTATTCTTTGGTTTTGAGATAAAAAAAGTTTGTATCTGTTTTTGATTATTGCCAGCCCACCTGATGTTAAGCGGCGTCGTATCCCATAATATATTGAACCTACCTAAAAAAACGGATCTATTCCAGAGTTAATTATACCAAATTACACCGACGGGAAAAGTTCTACACGGCGTATTCTTATCTATGCCCCCTATCCGGTTATTTGCATTATTGACACTAAAACAAATTCAAATTCAAATTATTTATTTCGCAAAACATGGGTTGTTTACAGTGTTAACACTTTTAGTTACATAGAATCGCCATGTTTTAACCTTCATGTAGGTGTACAAAATGTACAAAAGGTAATTTATTATTGGTAATTTATAAAATGATCTTTACTAACTGCTCGATCTCCATAGATTATAATATGATAATCGTAAATCTGCACTTTCTTTCCGACTGCACAAGAGTAAATGTATCTCGAATAAGTAAACCCTCTTGTTTTTGTGGGATTGTAATATATATAGTTATATATATTTATATATTTGTACGCTACATTTCTATGTTCCATCTAAAACCTATACGGCGGAACCAATTTTGATGTGAGAAATGCTTTAAGCTTTTTATTTACTTCCTTCCTGATGGTAATATTATTTAATAATATCTATCGTACGTTTTGTATAATCGTTTAGATAGTTTTACAAGAGTCTTTCTAATAATGATGACATCACAAATATTATGTCAGACCGTATATTTTTATTTTTATTTATAATTTGTACCCTACGTTGTGTTTTGTATATATATTTTACATTGTGTATGTAGTAACCCAAGTTATTTTATTTCGTTGTAATAATAAATATTACATTTCATGACGAAATCCTGGTCTCGCGGCACCACATGTGACGTACTCTACGGTTTCCCTCTATATATTTATTAAATCCTTTCCTGTCCTTGAGAAAGAAACAACCTTACTATCAATCGTAGGGTTATTTTTCTACATCATAAATGCGCTAATAAAGATCTACAATTCATTTTAGTACAGTGTCCTAAATATTTATGTTACATTTAATACTGAGGAAATTGAGGATTTACCGGCCATTTGTACGCAGTAATGGCTTGAAATTAAGAATCGAGTTTTAATGTTATGGAGTCATGTACTCACCAAATCTCCCGGCGGCGGACACTTGGCACTAACTGTTACTTCACTCGGAGTCCTGTGGTATAAATAAAAGAAATTGCTACCGCATCCAAAATTCACATACCTAACCTAATCTACTACATAATAAAACTAAACATAACGAGTACAATTTCACTTAAAAAGGAAACACAGATTATGTACGTCGAGCTGTTTGATTATTTTCACCCTGAAAGATAACTCACGCGCAATTCCCCCAATGAGTATTATCAAAGGCAAAATAACTAGTATTTCACACAAGAACTGTGCCCCACCTGCAATGTTTACGTGAGTTTAGGTATGATTTTCACGTTCCTAATAAATATTGTCTCAATAATTTGTATATGACAATATATTAGGAGGTTTAACTATTAAAATTAGGTGTAAACCGCTATCTCCAATTCGTAGATTTCAACAGGAACAAAAATGATTTCTGGTCCGGAAAAGATGTCCTCTTTCATCGTCGCTCAGGATAAGCAGTAAGTAAAAAAAACAAAAATAAATACTGCGTTTCACTCGATATTTGTAGCTTGGTGGAAAACAAAAATAACAATAAATAAATTTCCATTTCAGCGTCGTTCAGCAGTAAGAAAAAATAAATCAACAAAAATACTGCGTTACTCTCCATAATCGTGGTTGGTGGAAAATACAAAAATAATTAAAAATAAATTTTCCATTTTCAGCATCGTTCAGCAGTAAGAAAAAATAAATCAAAAAAAATACTGCGTTTCTCTCCATAATCGTGGTCGGTGGAAAACACAAAAATAATTAAAAATAAATTTTCCATTTTCAGCATCGTTCAGCAGTAAGAAAAAATAAATCAACAAAAATACTGCGTTTCTCTCCATAATCGTGGTCGGTGGAAAACACAAAAATAATTAAAAATAAATTTTCCATTTTCAGCATCGTTCAGCAGTAAGAAAAAATAAATCAAAAAAAATACTGCGTTTCTCTCCATAATCGTGGTCGGTGGAAAACACAAAAATAATTAAAAATAAATTTTCCATTTTCAGCATCGTTCAGCAGTAAGAAAAAATAAATCAACAAAAATACTGCGTTTCTCTCCATAATCGTGGTTGGTGGAAAACAAAAAAAATAGAAAATAAATTCCACTCCGTCTCAACCTTACTCCTTCCCAATGCGCGTTCTCGTAATTAAATAGGTAGGTAAGTTAAACCTCCAACAGACAATTTTCGTTAGAACTACTTCGCCTTTGTATTCAGGAAATATAACTCACGTTCTGGTTAAGTAGTGTTTATAAATAGTGAGTGTAAATTCAAACAGCCTGAAGTCGAACTAGTGTTCCCCAATATATATTAATATACAAAAAACCAAATTTAGTCTCCCTTTCACTGAACAATAAGGTACATAGAATTTAGGAGGTAAGCACTAAGTATACTTAGCTTTAGAACCCTCCTGCAGCTTTTAAACAATCACCCTTCACTATTGTAATGTCCACAAACACACATCACTATGACTGCACTATTTGTTTTCTTAAAATCTATGTAATAAACTGGCGTTGTACTCGGCGCACGCGTCGGTTAATTCTGTCAGGAAATGGTATGGGCAATGGGCGGTTTTCCCTCCCCGCAGCCAAGCTACCCCTCTCTGACCCTGTCCCATCTCATTGGTCATCTAACATTTATTCCTGCCCCTAATAGGAGTCTCCCGTGCTTTGCTGCACAAAAAAAAAACAGTGCGATTTTAATAAATTATCCTCAAATTCGACAAGCGTCTCAATAACCATTCCTTTCGACATGTGTTTTAAATAAATCTGTCCCCATCTTGATTGCTATAAGCGTTAGGCAGTTTAACCTTTTTTTTCTTATCACACGTGGGAACAGCTATTGGCCGTTACACATCTTATCTCTCAAACGGATGGACCGATTTTTTTTAAAAGAGGAATTTATCGAGAGTGTTCGTAACTGTTTCATCAAAATCGGTTTAATAAAATTAAATCGACTTCAAAACTACTCAATGAACTGAGAAGAGAGAAATAACAACAGCTATTACATAATACCGAAAAATTAAATGTAAACTGAGCATTTATAATCATTTATTGAGGTCGATGCCAAGTCACTGTCACCAATTTTAAGTCTTAGACATAGGCATCGGACTTCCAAAAAATAGTTGATGTACACACCTACTTAGGAAGACGCCCAGCTTTGATATAATTTTTCGCTATTATGTAAGTTATTATTTGTCCCTTTTCAGTAAAATGGATTGTTTTGAAATCTTTACTAGTTTTACTTGAAACTAAAATTTTTACTGACCAAACTTCACTGGGTGTTTTCAAACACACTGCCCTACTTAATTTTCATCTTACTAGCTCGTAAAGTTAGGTTTCCAATACTGGCGTGGAAAAGTTCATTTTGCTCCCTAGGGTGGAAAGTAATTTCAAAATTCGAACACGATGGAGCTCTACATTTTCAATACAAAACATTTCTAACCTTTTTGTACAATACCTTCACAAAATGAAAACAAATAGTTTGATTCAAAGAGGTTACTAACTTATTGAAACACTAAATTTTATATTAAAATAACTTAGGAATTTTGTGTACTTACGTAAAATGTAAATAAAAATGTACAATTTACTTTCTATTAGCATTTTTTTTTACAACCATTTACACGAATGAGGTATGAATGTGTGAAGAACAATATTACCTATGCGAGTTGTGCCAAGTGTAAGAAGAAAATATTGAATTAAAAAAAAAACTTTGTACAATATGTAATTTTCATTTTTGTACATTTTGTTGAAAATAATGCTTAAAATTAATTAAATGGATACATGATAGTGAATTCACGTGATTATAATGTAATTTTATGATCAGCAGTAGAGTAGCAGTATACAATGCAGAACAGTTCTACTAAAGAAAATAGGTTAACTAAATATTTCCCTCGCTATGTTAATATGAAAATGTTTGTATTGCACTCGGCTGTAAAGTTATATTATCTCGTGTCTTACAACTTAGAACTTAGAATCCTTCAAACCTAGAATCCTTCGCTTGCTCTGGATTCAACTGTCAGACTCGAACGTAAAATACAACTTTCCAGCCTTATTTCCTAAAATTTAATTGTCCATATCTTGAAAGGTAATGAACTGATTTTGATAAACTTTGGTTGGATTGGACTATACCTAATTAGGGTTCCGTACCCAAAGGGTAAAAACGGGACCCTATTACTGAGACTCCGCTGTCTGTCCGTCCGTCCGTCCGTCCGTCTGTCACCAGCCTGTATCTCATGAACCGTGATAGTTAGACAGTTGAAATTTTCACAGATGATGTATTTCTGTTGCCGCTATAACAACAAATACTAAAAAACAGAACAAAATAAATATTTAAGGGGGCTCCCATACAACAAACGTGATTTTTTTGCTCGGTTTTATGGTACGGAACCCTTCGTGCGCGAGTCCGACTCGCACTTGGCTGGTTTTATTCAACACATTTGATTAACACATGTTTGCAATCCGACTTAATACATTTTGTGATTTGCCTGGACAAACATACACTTATGTAATTTTGCACACATGCTTAGAAGCTGGTATAAGCTAACATAATATTATGTAAAAAATTGTAATTCTAACAATATTAAATTCATAAAAATCAAATTGATAATCTTTCTAATCGACATCTAGTGTTGCAGAAACATGCCGTAAGATGGCGCTGAACGGCGTTAAAACACGCTAGCGGTATGTTAGCGTGCATCTAGTTATACTCACAATATTAATAAACATAATAAGTAGTTCAAACTTACGTATTTGAATGATACGCTTGATACGATGTTGAGATTTTTGAAGCGCGACTGCTGCAAATGCTCAGTTAGTGCGCGATATTTAATATGAAGTACAAGACGAATAATTTAATAATAAATAATTTGTTGTTATTATTCTTAACACGAATACAGGATAAAATAAAATAATTTATTATTATTCAGATATTAATTAATTAATCTTAAGCCTAAGTTTTTACAATATTTATATAAAAAAACAATAAAAACTTAAACTGCTGGCGGTAGGAGCTACAGACTCAGAAACCTCCTGACAATTCGTGCCGTGTCTAGGACGACCGCCTTCTGAATCCGACCCTTGATCCAACCATCAAGCGAGAGCCTCTTAAGATGTTGGTCAAGGCTCTTCGCTATTAAACCGTTTGCCGATACGACTATCGGAACAATGGTCGTCGAGTCAACATCCCACATGGCGGTTATCTCGTGAGCCAAGTCAAGGTACTTGCTGAGCTTGTCCTTCTCAGCCCTCACGAGATTCTCATCATGTGGGATGGTGACGTATTATTATTATTTCATTTATTTATTTATATTCTTAATTTTATTTTTTTTACAACACAAATATAAACTTATAAAAAAGAAACATAAATATTGTAAAAAACTTAAAACTAGGGTGCCGCCGGCAGCGGGGCGGGGCTCAAGCTGCCGGTGGTAGGGGCTACAGAGAGAGGAACCGACAATACGTGCCGTGTCCAGGATGACTGCCTTCTGTATGCGACCCTTGACCCAACCATCGAGCGAGAGCCTCTTATTATTATAATTATTATGCTGTCAATAACGTATTTTTGTATGTGCATTTGTTAAATGTTTACAAAAGAATAGAACAATAAACATCAATACTTTAACATTATATAAAAACTATCTGTACAATTTATCCTTAAATATAAGGTACTTTTAGGTATTATTGTTTGCATCCAATGTTTTAATATCAGACGATCATATTTTTCACTAATGGTTTTTAAAATGCTGAGACACAATTTTTTCACCTTAGGCGGGCTATATCTTACACACATCGCATCTGAGAAAAAATGATGTTATATGAAACCTTAGTTTTATTTTGGTAAGTTAAAAATTATAAATGGCACGTTTAATAACTAGTTCAGCAGTTAAAACTAAGCAGTAAAGTAAACAAAAATGAGTAATAAAAAATAATGAAATGGATCAGTGAATATATAATTGAGAAGGAAAATAATTAAATGGGCGGTAAAAATTATTATCTATAAATTTGTATAAAAATAAAATAAAAAAACCATAACCTAATCTCTGAAGAAATTATTGCTTATACCTATATACATAGATAACTTTCCATCATTTTTACCGCTCATTCAGTTATTGGACTGCTCAATTATTTTTAGATTTGACATTGTATGATAAAATAACCGACTAATTGATTTTTTATTACTGTCCATGTTTTACTGTCGCAATAATTAATCAACCGCCATTAAATTAAATAACTGCTCAATATGTTTTTGAACTGATCATAATAACATCTCGAATATTTAAATAACAGCTCAAAAAATTAGTTCCCATTAAATATAGTCCAAGCAGTACAAGTGTTTTAAAAGGGTTCGGTACTTTTCAAGATATAACTTATAAGACATTTCAATTTTTAAGATATAAACGTTTTAACGACGCAACTCAAATTATTGGGCGAACTTGAATGAAATTTTGTAGGTTTATTAAAATACTATTTAAAAAGATCTGGTATACCTTTTATCCCAAAAATTAGGTTTTCAATAATACTGAAGTGTGTTTGAAAATTCAAAAAACCTACCCAGTGAAATTTGGTGAATAAAGTTTTTAGTTTCAAATAAAACTAATATATGTATACTTCAAAACAATCAATTTAACTAAAAAAAAAGAAATAACTACTGTTACGTAATACCGAAGAAATAAATCAAAACTGGCCGGCTACATAAAGTAGGTTGTACACAATAAGTTTTTTTGAGATCGGTGCCAGGCCCTAAACGGTCACGTACAAAGTCCTAGACAGATACCGAACTCAAAAAAATTATTTAAACAAACTGTAGTAACAAATAAACAAGGAGTAGAAATATTAAATAAAATGTAATATCTCGAAAACAGAAATAAAGTAAATTAAAGTCTTATTTCCCTCTTACACCCATAGCAAACGTTCCCATGGTTTAAGCCAGTTCCATTGTCCTTGACACTCGAATAAATCTCATATCTAGGTATAATATCCCACCGGAAAGCGGAATCGAATCTCATTACATACAGAATCTATAGCCCATTACGTTACATTGCCAACAATAAAATCGCTATTTGTTATTATTGTCACGTTTGGATATATTTTGGCCAATGTAAGTTTGGAGTAGATTTCCTTTGTGTCAAGGACGCAACATTGTACCTAAATCCACTTTCTCTGAAATCATTGCATAAACTCTCTCACCTTTTAAAATAGGCCTTTGTGGTTATGATGATATTTCTGTAAGAAAAAAAATATTTAAATAGTCACATAGGTTTTTTGTAATTTATCTAAACTAATTTACACTTAATGATTTCATCACAATTACAGTTTGGAGCGCCTAAGTGTAAATTAGTCTATATAAATTACAAAAAACCTATGTCTGAACTGTAATTGTGATGAATCGGCGACTTCAAACCAAGAATAGGTGGTACTCAAATTGATTGATTTTTTAACCGACTTCCAAAAAGGAGGTTTTCAATTAGACTGTATGTTTTTTATGTTTGTTCAGCGCCATTTTGATGATTCTTCTTTTGTTTGTTTGGTGATGTGTTTAGTTTTTATAACAAAATAACTAGAAATATATGTTACTTATCAAAGTAAACGGAATGCAAAATTTCGTTTTTTTAGTTAAAGGTTTTTTTCAGTTATTTAAACTATAATTACTAAGAATAAGCTTGATAATATGTTATTTGAGTGTTTGTCTATTTTTGGCACGCTCCATAATCTAAACCATTTTACGGATCTCGTATAATCAACTTATAATAACATAAATCTATAATGTTTTCTACGGTTTTCGCGATTGTTACTTATTGAAATGAAACAAATTTTAACGGATTTGTCGCTGCAAGCGTCAGATCTAATTATGCAAATAATTATATGATCTGACGTTTACAGCGTCCGTGGTCACAGGCCATTAATTATTTTAATATATATATATTGTTGCAAAAAAATGTTCTTATGTTGTCCCTTAAATAGTAGTAGGAAAGCGTGTGTACCCAGAGCACTCACGCTCGCTTAAAGGCTTCTTCTTGCGGCGGCGTCGTGTGGCGGGTCGCCCTCTTCCCTCAAATATGGTTGAGGAGAGCGATGGCTGTCACATGCGTCAACTCGTGAACGGGAGCTGGACTGCTCGGCGTACACACGCATGCATGTGCATGTTACTTAAGTATTAACAGTTATTAGTTAAGTATTAACGTCTTCCTCTTGTACTCTAGTTTAAAAAAATGTAAAGTTAGCTAAAAAAAAATTATTAGTTTATAAAAGGCATGGACCCTGGAGCCTGTGGTGCTCGATTTTTTTTCAAATAAAAAAATATATATATATATTATTATTTTTTATTCGAAAATAGGCTTGCGCTTGACCTTCAACTCACGGTGTTAAGCAACAGTTATGGCCTACGATAGAGCGCGCTTGCCTAGAAGTAACCTATTCACTCGCGATTTAAAGACACCTAGATTATATCCAGTCGGAAAGACCCATTCAGGAAGCGCATATTCCACAGTTTGGCAGTACGTACAATGAAAGTGGAGCCAAAGCGTTTCGATACGCGATATATCCGTTAAAATTTGTTTCATTTCAAAAATAAATCCTGTTAAAAATGAGGGCTGTCAAAAAGTACTATAATTTTATTTGTGTACGCTGTGGTCGTTTCCTTTTACAATTTTTATTTTTGTTTCAATTCATCATCAAATTAAAAATATCAAAAATAGTTTTTTAAATTTCTTCTCCTATTTTACTTTAACAAATTTTTACCTTTAAAATTAATTATAAAACCCAAAAACCGCACAGAAGATTATATAAAAGGTCCAAAACAAAATTTAAAAAGGTCCATAGCCCGAAAAAAATTACGATGCCCATGAAACATTCATTAAAATCCCTAACACGAACGTAAGACCGAACACTTCAATATTCCTTCAACGTAAAGGCAGGTGGCTTGATCAAAATATTAGGGTCTGTGACATTGTTCCCTATGAATCCATAAAGCTTCCAGGGTTTACGAGCAATTTGCGGCTGCCTTACTCAAACCCTACTTGCTTTACACCATTTGTGCATACAGTCTTGGAAAGAATGCTTATCAACGCACTTTATACCTTCTCTCTACAAGATTAAGTTCATTATTCAATTATCAATTTTGTTAGGTATCTTTTGATGACGATATCCTATGAATAATTTATCATGGCTAAACTAGCGAAACGTACAAAAGTTTGGCGTCTCTTGGAGGTAACTTTCAGACCCAGGTGATAGTCTCTAATTTTAATGGTTCCATTCACTTTGCTACAGTTATGTTGTATAAATAGACGACGTAGATTACGGGCCGTTGGCGTTAGGACTTGCAAGGAGATGACTGCAAAATAATTCACCAAAATAGCGTATACGCTAGTTTATGTTTATTTTTATTTTTGTGGGTTTTTATTAAGCATATTTCTTGTAATTACAATTTTTAAACTTCTACAACAACGATTCAAAGTCAAAGTAAATTTATTTGCGTTAAATATGAGTGATAACATGCTATCGCATGCTATATGATTATCGTTTAAATAAATTAGGATGATTCAAAAGGCCAGCTTAGTTCAAATTGAACTATTACTTTCTATAAATTAAATATAGTGTAATTAGAATTACATACTTCCAAAATAAAAATAAAAGCCAGTTATTAACACAGATACTTACGTCAAACATATCCCCCCCCCCATAAACACAAACAACACAAAACAACAACGATGTGTTGACAACAGACAACACATCGACAAACAACAACAACCAACAACAACAACAACAACAACAACAACAACAACAACAATCGATCAACAGTGATGTGTTGTTCGTTAAACATATCGAGGGGTGTTATATACATATAACACCCCTCGTTTTTCGTAGAATAATAATAAAAATATCTCAAATGACACAAAAAATTACTACAACACGCATATCAAGCTTTTAGGGTTCAGAAAATATAACAATATGGTATATATTCATTTTATTGTAAGTATGTGTTTTTTTGGCTACTGAGCCAAAAAAACACATACTTACAATAAAAAACATCATCATCATCATCTCAGCCATAAGAAGTCCACTGGTGGACATAGGCCTTCCCCATGGATTTCCAAAAATACCGATTGGAAGCTGCTTGCATCCAACGTCTTCCCGCCACTTGTATGAGGTCATCTGTCCACCTCGTGGCTGGTCTTCCTACGCTGCGCTTGCCGGTACGTGGTCTCCACTCGAGAACCTTTCGGCCCCATCGGCCATCAGTTCTACGTGCTATGTGCCCTGCCCACTGCCACTTCAACTTGCTAATCCGCTGTGCTATATCGGTGACTTTTGTACGTCTACGTATCTCTTCATTTCTGATTCGATCTCGTAGAGAGACTCCGAGCATAGCCTTCTCCATAGCTCGTTGCGTGACCTTGAGCTTCCTTATAAGGCCCATAGTTAGGGACCACGTTTCAGTGCCGTATGTCATCATAAAAAACATAATATGGGCAAATATTATTTTTTCGAACCTATACGTTGACATTTCGTTAATTGTTAAAAAAAACTTAAAACCAACTTACAAAATGTATATCATAATCTCGTATATGAATCTTTACACAATCTTTACACAATCTTTACAAATTTATTCATAGCTCAAACATCTATTCCATGTAGAATTTGCAAAGAATAAATATGAATATAGCTGATCATGTTTACGACCACCTCCCACACCTATTTGACCTTTTCTTGAATGTAGTTTATTCTTCTTGAAATTCTATCAATGCTATACAAATATTAGGGTACAGATATTGCACAATCCAATTTTCAATGATACGTGTGTCTACAAAAGATTACATAGTGTTTTTATTCTGTCGATGAATTTTTGTTGAGTTACGATAGTAAGATTATTTAAATTGACATTGTTTGTAACAGTTCTTGTGAAATAAAATACAACCCAGGGTAGTTTAAGAAAATAATGAATAGGTATTTTCTAAGCAGGCGTGTTACATCTTCTACCTCATCATCGCTTTCTATCAGGTGAGATTGTGATCAAACGCAGGCCTAGTTTGTCGTAAAAAATCCCTTATTTATACGAAAAATTCCGTTAAAAGTGACGAAAAATTGGTATTTTTTATTGCGAAAATTGAATTATTATTATTACAAAAATATAGCATAAGACACTCGGAAAGTAAAGACAAATCTAACGAAACTTCGTACATCAAAATTAGTCAAGCTGTTTTAACTGAGAGAGGTAATATAAGAACATGCATACATACACATACACCCGAAAAACATACCCCTCCTTATTTCGCAGTCGAGTTGGGTCAGTAATAGTTACTGCTACAATCCTCTCCGACTTTAAAAAAATAACACACGAAACGCACAGAGTTCATAGGTGCAAAATAGATAACAATTATTTATAAAAAGTTCTCTACTATTGTTTAACGTAAATATTTGTTACTTACTATTTTATATTCCCTCACGGGGTAGGCAGTAGGTATAAAAGCATTCAATAAAAAACTGTTCGTTAATAATGAGTTAAAAGTCTGTTACAGCCTATAAAAAGTTATTTTATCTCGAAAATAAACACAATAACAATGCAATTTATGGAACACTCCCCGCATCTGCATTAAGTCGTCCAAACAACTGTATCCACACGAGCTGAAAGCCTGTCCGCGCGCATTATTCCGAGTGATGAGGCAAATTGTTAAAAAGCTACCAGATTAACTGAATCTGGATGTGGCAAGAAATGAACATAATAGTCTTTGAAACCTGCAGCTTCCGTTTTTAAAAGCTAACCCGAGTACAGTTTATAGAAATGTAGAAGTATTGTGTTTGTTTATTGTGTTGTTGTTGAATTGTTGAATGAAGCAATGAAGCTTTCGAAAAACACTAATGTACTCGTATTACCGTGAAATGAAGCTAATAGCAGAAATATAACAAAGAACGCAGACTTTTATTTAATAGCTATACTATAAATAATTAACGCGTTACTTTAATTAGCGAATACTATATAACGTTAAATAACTCCAGACTTACTCGCTGGTCTTATTAGCGAAAAGTTAATTAAGCAAATTAGTGATGCTCCATTTGGCGAAGTTTCATGCTAAATGAGAAGTTTCGAGATGGTACCGTCTGATTCGCCGATATTTTTGACCTCTTAGAAGAACTTACCAAGGGCATTTGTAGTGTTCTGAGTGTTTTCAGTTTTGTGTTTTACCGAGAATACGTCTTTTTAGGGTTCCGTACCCAAAAGGTAAAACGGGACCCTATTACTAAGCTCCGCTGTCTGTCTGTCTGTCTGTCTGTCTGTCTGTCCGTCCGTCCGTCCGTCTGTCACCAGGCTGTATCTCATGAACCGTGATAGTTAGACAGTTGAAATTTTGAAAGATGATGTATTTCTGTTGCCGCTATATTAGCAAATACTAAATTTCTCCCTTTTATCTATAAGTTTTGAACGGAACCCTCGGTGAGCGAGTTTCATTCACACTTGTCCGTTTTTTTAGGGTTCCGTACCTCAATAGGAAAAAACGGAACCCTTATAGGATCACTTTGTTGTCCGTCTGTCCGTCTGTCCGTCTGTGTGTCCTTCTGTCCGGGTGTCAAGACCTTTATCTCGGGAACGCGTGAAGGTATCGAGTTGAAATTAATACCATATAAGCAGATCTATAGTATCTTGCTGAAAGAAAAATACAATTTCTCAGTTTTCGTAAAAAAAAGTTACAGCCGAATATGTCTTAAAAAACGCACATTTCGACACTCACAGAGGAATCAAAACCTATGGGGTACTTCCCGTTGACCTAGAACTCTGAAATTTGGCAAGAAGCATTGTGTTAGAGTACACATATAGGAAAAAATCCGAAAACTGGACATTTTTAATTTAATCACAAAAAAATAGTGTCTCTTTGCAAGGAATGAGGGCCCAAATTTTAAAGTGAATTAACCGTATCATGTGGGATATCATATGAAAGAGCCTCATTAGCATAAGCTAAAACAGATTTTTAACACATCCTTCGCCCCCTGCAGACCCTTCACTTCAGCTGGGAACCAAAACTTTTTAGGTGAATTTTGATTAAGTACAGAGTGGCCGTGCAAAGCAACGTTGACTGCCTCAAACGCCGGCGGCTTACTGACTACTACAAAATGAACGGGACGCTCGCTCGGATCCGAGTGGGAAGCGCCGCTACTATAGCCCCGCCCCACTCGGATCCGAGTGGTAAGCAAGGAATATGTTAAATATTCTTACGATGTATATTTTTCGGTTTATGAAGGAAAATATAAAAAAAATATGATTTTATGATTTGATATGATTTATTTTTTATTTAGTTTGTACGAAACCCTCGGTGGGCGAGTCTGACTCGCACTTGTCCGTTTTTTTGTATATGGTTATATATAGAAAGGACTTATGAAATCAAAGAAGCGTCAGTAAGAAACAGTTATATGATCCAGAAAAGTACAAATACGGTCGGATCTCTTAATTTGTATATCGTATTTTGTGTCAATGATTATTATCTATTAATTTAATATAGTTCGCAGTTATATTATATTTTATTCATCTTAATTCTCGGGTCGCAGCCCGGTCCTTTGATGGGCATCAGTGGAGCCGAAGCCAACACTGAGAGTCCCTTTACAAAAAAAAAAACAGTTTTTTGGTATGTGGATGGATGATGAACTATTGTACAATATGGAATTTGGCAAATCTGGGCTATTGAAATGAAATGGTTATGACTTATACAACTAGTTTATTGGCTGATGCTCCCACACAGTGAGTAAAATGAGGTACTTCTGTGTGGGAGCTATATTATATTATTATTATTATATTCGCAGATATTTTTATAGTGTTAAGAAATATTTTGATTACACAAATACCTACAGATAATAGACTTAATTCTCATAATATAATATAATTAAATAAAATATTTGCGCGTCTGCTTGCAGACTGAATACAATGTCTTAAAATAATAATAAGAACTATTTGTATTATTATGTATTCTAGCAAATAAATGGCTTGATTTGATTTGATTTATTCCAGTTTGCTAAGGCAATGTAAGCCGCAAGTACGTCATGACCGACGAGAGGCTTACTTCCTAACGCGTCTCTGTCCCCATGTCCTATCGCAGTTATGATCCGTTTAACGAGCCGAGACCCGCGCTTGGCTGAGTGCACACTCGTAAAAAACTATGCGGCTGTCGTTAGCAACTTCCGGTTACGGCTTTTGTACGAAATATCGACCGACACTTACGTTGGACTATTACATTCCGTGAAATACAATTTTCTTCTATATAAGATACATTTTCCACTAATTGTAGTGACATTGGCGTAGGAAGTCCTGCCAAATGATGGAGAGATGACCTTATACAAGTAGAAGGAAGACGCTGGACGCAAGTTGCTTACATCAGCTCTTGTTGGAGATCCATGGGGGAGGCCTATGTGCAGCGGTAGATTTCTCGTGACTGAGATGATGATGATGATAAAATAAAACCACTTTATGAAAGTACTGTCAGTTTTTTTTTTTTTTTTTTATTTATTTAAGTATCTATTACTAGTAACGATTCTCACGTTTGTTTGATTAAAATTAAACAATATTTAAAGGATAATAGGCAGTAGATAACACATTTGCATTTTTGTTGCTTAAAAATAAAATGACTAATATTATAAATGGGGGCGCTAATTCAGGGATAAAGTACATATGCACCTAAAAATTGCATTAAATAAATAAATATTTGGGGACATTTCACACAACACCATCTAGCCCAAACTAAGCAAAGCTTGTACTATGGAACTAGATGGCTAATAGAATACATATACTTTTTTACTTATGATACATAGAAACACCCAGACACAGAACAAACATTGTGTGTATACACAATGTAATTTTTAGGTACATATGTATTGCTACCTCCTCTATATTACGTTTCGTATTAGTTCTGAAAATCGTATTGAATACTAATCTATTTTTGTTCCATATATATGAAAAATACGACGCGATAAAGTCAACGGCAAATTTTTCATGCGGTGTTGACGAGGTGCTCACATGTGGGCAATAAATATTAGTTATGATCTATGAAACGAACCGGAACCTTTGTCCCTTGAGTGGCTTTTTATTGCCGTTGAGACCATAGACTAGAAAGGAACAGATTTTTTAAATATATGAACGGAAAATCTCGAAAATAAGACTGTTTGAAGTTTCTGACAACCTAGTCGGGAGAACGTCTGACTTGCGATCCGCAGGTCCTGGGTTCGAATCCCGCGGCAGGCGCCTGTGTCTTTTCGAAGTTATGTGCATAGACATTGTCATTGTCAAAGTCTATATTTAATGAAATTTTGTAGCAAAAAAGAAAATTTTACTATCTAGTGAGAGAAGAATATGATCGCAACCTTATGCAACCTTTCAAAGCCTCAGAAACTAGCGCCGTTGCGGATTAACAATGTAAACGAGTTATCAATATAGCGATAAATTTTAAAATGTCTTCAATTTTCATCATTAATATAATTATTACAAAGAAATTTTGACTCTCTTATTTTGTATTTGCGTGATACTTATTTTTGTGAATAGTCTCTGAACAATAGGATTATCTTCATTCTACCTATGTATGTATATATGTAATGTAGTACCTAGATATTATTATATATGTTGATTACTGACGCGTTACGTCACTCGCGT
Source organism: Lycia hirtaria (assembly GCA_947563715.1). Classification (NCBI taxonomy): domain Eukaryota; kingdom Metazoa; phylum Arthropoda; class Insecta; order Lepidoptera; family Geometridae; genus Lycia; species Lycia hirtaria. The sequence continues at coordinate 38,172,272 of OX387377.1, read as the reverse complement.
CATTTGCGGCTTTCATTTCTGAACAATTTTATTGTGTATGAACCAATGACTTTCCATCACGTGGACGTAAAGCTTTATGCTCGAAGACGTAATGTCTAAAACAAAATTCACGAATAGAGTGTCCTGGGTTGACCGATACTCATATACCAACAATGACGAACTTAAAGATTTTGATATAAAGACTCTATGTCGCTGAGCTAAAGCCTAATTCAGATTGAGAAGTCTAGTCTATTTTGCCGCTTCGAATTATTTTGAAAAGCGAAATTGCTTTAATCGTTTAAGGGGTCTATTTAGATCTCATTGAGCTCAGACGTGTTTTAGGGCTAACGCTACATCTCGTTGATACTTTATCAAAGTAATGAACGATTCATTTCTCTGATAAATTATCAACGGGGTTCAAAATGAACCCTAATAAAAATAGTTTACATATTAATAAATATTTAATGTTTCCTAAATTGTCCTCACACATCTGTCCTCATTTTTAGTTTGTTCCGCCTAAAACATTACCTAAAAATCGATGTTGTAATAAAAAGTACGCGCTTACCGACTTAGGGGAATCTTGGGCTTTTATTTTGGTGGTAAAACGCTACTTACCGGCTTAGTGTGAGTCGTGAAATGTGGGATTTTAGTTTTACGACTTTTCCGATATGTATAGAATAAAATTGCCTCACTTATCGGCAGTCGGTAAACTAAAAATAAGTTCTAGGAGTAATACGTATATCTATACGACAAGTTGTCATAGAAGTCGAGTAGCAGAACTCCTCGCCAGTGCACGACACAGCTTCTCACGGAACGTCACAGTTCAGCCTCTTTTTGAGGTAGTTTCCGATATGCTGCGTCAAAGTGTTGGAACAATATTACTCCGCCAATACGAGACCTGCAAAGTTTACATTCCTTCAGATTTCACTTTAAAGTTTGTTTTTTCTCATCAAAAGGGCGAGGAGATTCTAAGAAACGACACAAGTGTTCTCTAAAGCCGGACACACAGTAAAAAGTAAAGTATTAAGTACATACCTCTGAACAGCACTATTGATATTTCCATATTGTAAACAATATTTATAGTATTTGTTGCTCGTCTATGTGGGTGGGTATATTTGAATGAAAATGCTTGCACGCGCACTGTGCAGTGCGTGACGTGCGTGACGCAACATGCTGAGCTGGAGCCGGCTTGTGGCAAAAACTTAGTTTTCAGTTTTTAGGTTTAAGTCATGTAAATATTTAAGTTTTTGTCACATTAAAACATTGTCTATTGTCTATTGTCTATTAATAAGGTTTTAGGTTTTATTTAAGTGATCAGAAAACGATGACGTTCTAATATTGATAAGTACATATACAATACATGAATATAATTAGCTAAACTGAAAACTTTAAGCAAGAGAGAGAAGAGAAACAAGAGATAGGAAAACAAAAACCGTAGTTCATAAAGATAAAGTGCATCAAATTTCGTCAAACCTTTTTTATTACAACTAATAATATTTAGCTAAACATTTCATTGAAACAATTTTTTTTTAAACGGGTAAACGAACTTAAAATGTTATAAGCTTCATTTTGGATTCATGATACTTTTCAAAGATTAAAGTATTGGATTAAAAAAGTTTCGAGCTGCGGTCCTTAAGGTTTGGCTCAATGCGCGCAGCTATCTCTCTCGCGCATCTCAATATTTTTAAACGTATGAAATCCCTTAATGGGGATATTAGTAAAATGGCGGACAGGTGTGTTTATTTACATAGGAGAAAATGTTTAAAAAAATAATCTTCGATAGTATATTTTTTACTTAGGTGAGAAGTTTCAAAATAAGTATATGTTTTTTTCATAAATCCTGAACCTGAATAAATCTTTTTTAAAAACATTTCCTGTTTCCCACTTTTCTAATATCCCTATTCCCCACACAGTACGTATGTATAAAATAAAATGTGATGTGCTTCGAGCACGACCTAAAATCAGCGCGGCGGCCCTCCACTGCGCGCGTCACAGCAGGCTACGATTTATCACATTCGAGCGCCGCTGGATGACCCTTGCACAGTTATTTGCCACGGCTACAATTTAAAAACGTTGGATGAACGCTGACCTAGATACCAGACCTATACACGGCCTGTGGAGGCTCGTTACACTTTGTATCTGCAGTCACACATTCATTTTTTAACGCGGTCAGTTAGAAACACGAGCAAGCGTTTCGTTTCATGGTGATGAATATCAAAACCCCGAATGAAATCGGCGTACTCCAAAATTTTGGAAAATGCTTCCTGAGTGGGCTTCTCCGATAGATACCTACAAGGTGCCTTTACTTACCGAGTTTTATAAGCTTTCAAATTCATTTATTAATCCTGTAGACATGGGTTATAAAGGTGGTAAAATAAGTTTTGAGTAGAGTTTGCCATGACCCGCTTTGGCAGCAATAGTCAAAGAACAAACTTAACAAATTATTGTCATTGTAATTACATAATAGGAAAGCAGTTTGAATTAAATTACAGATAATACCTACTTTTTATGAATTTTTGTATTAAAAACAATAAAATTCTCGCAAAAAAACTGTAGGTACTTTCACGTACCCCTGTCACAAAGAAGTTATTTTGTATAGCTTTATTGGATGAAAACAAAATATTATTTACAAACCTACACATCAAGAAATACAAGCATTTGTCCTTCAATTAGCATATAATATGGTCGCAAACTTCACTGTCAGTTTACCCTCTGTCTGTTTTTCTAATGTTACCTACGATTTACCCCTTGCAGGTAAGTTTAGGAAGATCGGAACATGGATTAAGGATGGAGCAGTTTCATTAACCGCCAGTTAGGCGGGCGATGCTTCGAGGCAGGCTTTGTAAACGGATTATACAATGCGCTTTTGCTTGAGAGCGTTTGCGTTGCTTTGTGCAGTTTAACAAGTATCTATGTTAAAAGAAAAAACAAAATACCCGACTGCAGAAATTCAGGTTTTGGAGTCTAACTTACGATTTTGTTACGCTTGATATGCTGTTGAGTATACTTTTTTTTTTGTGAGAAAGTATGCGTAAAATCGTTGTAAAAGATTATAAATGCGCATTCTTTATAATAATTCATTGGAGATTACGAATGTATGTATTAATATTATAACAAAAAAATATAGCCTATTATGAAGAAAACTCCTTGTCTGAACTTTATGACGCTTTATTATTACTTATAACACTGCACTTATTTCACTGCACTGAGCGGTCTGACGCTAAGACCGCCTTTTTACTACCGAGTTACGCTGCGACTACTTTTTCGAAGGGCCGCTCGCGCTCGTCCGCCCGCGATATATCCCCTCCCCGGAATTACAACATCACGCCATCATCCGGGGTAGCGTTCATTCTGTTCGATCACCGTTCTCCAGAGTATATAAATTAAGAAAATAGCAGTGCTGCCACTCCGCAACACTGAAAACACCGCACACCACATACAACAAATATTCAAATCATGACACTCGGCCATCCGCTTTTGTGCAACGTCCCGATGCACAACAACTCTCTAAAAGCAAGTCTGATTAATCATATCGAACCCTTTGGACTCCTTAAAGATTTGCTGCAAAATAAAATAGTTAAACAGTAATTATTATGCTAATTTTATAAAACTACTTATGGCACACTAAACTTTGTTGTATACGTTGTCGTAACTAGTTATTATTGTAGATACAAGTAATCATGACACTCGGATTCGTTTTTAAATATGACAATTATTTTATGTTTATTCTAGCTGGTCTGGGAACCGGAGGCTTCCTATTCGTGTGTAAATGTACACTATGCAGATAAATCATTGTTGTACAAATATGTTATACGGATCGAGTATATATTCTGGTATTTCCAGAGGTTTGGTATATAATTAAAAAAAGTACATAAAAACTTATTCAATTCGCATTATTAATTTACTGTCGGTTACTCAATTACTTCCTCCTCTGGCTTAGTGATTGCGAACGGCAGCATCATTATATAAATGTCCCAATGTTGTTGTGGCCACTGAAGTATCATTCAAACCTTGTAGACTTGGACTTGCAGACTTTTTTTTTTATGAAAAACTCTATAAATACTCCTTTTTGTTCTTCGTCCAAACATTAAAATGACCAACGACAAAGCTTGAATAAAATGAAAGCAAATTTCGTCCAAAAATAAATAAATTCATAAATACATAAATTCAAATATTTAGATCCAACTCAAACCAGCTCCAGTAATAATTTGGTGACACGAGTACGTTAATTTTGTAAGTGCTCTCATAGGAATCAACATTTTAAACTGTATTTCTGTCATTGTCCTGCCATTACCAAATAGCATTTTAAAATTGTGTAACGTATACTCCCCAAATCCGAGTAATAGAGAGAATAAGAGAACGGAAATAATTTTCCAAACCCCTTTTTTTTTCTTAGCAAGTCGCTACAACCGCATTAATTTCTATCAAGCTTGTGGATGATCGGCAAAGCACATGAGCAAAATTTTGTCAGTTTAGAATGTCAGAAGTATTATTATTTTCTAATCACTAAATTTCATTATCATAGGGACAAATTAGTCACGATAAACTACAGGTAGCTGATCCATTGTCAGTCCTTCACCAACCGTTATTTGACTGGCGTATACCTGTTGCTGTTTACCATTAAATTGATGTACTATCAAGTTGAATCACTTCACATCACAGATGCCCTGAGTTGACATCTGTCGGATTTTAATCTGTTGTTTGCCAAATTCTTCTTCTTAATCGTACACTCTAGTCAGAGTGGTCGTGGTTGCAATGGCGGTGGCTCCTCGCCGTGTCACCGTCACTCTCCAGGCCAGCTGCTCTTCTCGCGATGCTTCTCCATTTCTGCCGGTCGGTTGCATTGCGAGTACACTCTACTTCGGTGGACTGCGTAGCTTTTCTAATGAGGTCGGTCCAACGTGTTAGTGATCGTCCAGGACTTCGCTTGCCTTCTACACGGCCATGCATATGCTGCGATAGGCTCTCCGTCGAGTGCTCTTTTCTTGAGATCTGCGCAAAGAACTTCAGTATTTGCAATTGCCCAGTCGACGATAATCTATCTCGTATATGAATCTCTTTGAGGATAGAGTTGTTGGTTGTTTGTCAAATACGTCATCACTATTTTGATGACACGTTAGCTAGAAAAAATACTGTACACATTACATACTAACAGTACTCAAACCGAGAATGTGGACATATTTATTTTCCCATCCAATATTTATAGTACTGATGTAACAGTAGAGCAGAAATTACTTGACTAGGTTTTAATAAACTTAATTGTAGGTAAAGACTGAGAATGTTTATACACAGAAGCATACTTAATTCCTTTTAGTGCACACCTGAACTAATACTAAAGCATCAAAAGAGAAGAAGCAGGTAATCACTTCCATAAATAAAATTAGTCTCAATATTTGTCTTACTAATTTCTGTTGTTTTTTTTTTTTTAAAGGTCTATATGATGTCGACTAGTCATATCATAACTGCTCTTGCACTGAGTACAAGCCAGTGGTGATTTTGATAGTTGCCGTTTTATTTCAACTAACAATCATATTTCGGAAACGTTACCAGCCCTATCAAATATTGCTTATTTTTAATGAAGATATTTTTTTTATTTATCGATTAATTTTCGTATGCTGGATCCAATTATATATAATTAATATAATTATATATAATTGGATATGCTTACCAAAATTATACTAGATTTATCAAAATGTTCATATGCACGAACGATATTTAACGATATTGATCTAGAACCTAGAAATACTTGAACGCTTTGACAGCAAAAATAGAGGGCCAAATGTTATTACTATCATAAGACCACATGTTTGTATACCTATTTTGCAAGAAATAAATTAATTATGAATATTCGGTTTTTATATTTGACTAATTTTTTAACTCATAAACTGTACTTTTACAATAAAACCGCCACCGGTGCAATCTATTTTTGAGGCTACTTTGTTTGAAATATGAAACTGATTAATCAGTTCTCTCTTTGAATTATCTTTAGTTCGTGATAAGAAACTTCGGTCATCGCTTAAATTCAAAGTCAAATTATTTCTTGGGCTTGTAACAAAAGTGTTATATTAGAAAAGCCCTTTTCAAATTAGTATTTTTTGTTATGTTTGTACTCCAAGCTTTTTCTGTTATAAAATACGATTTAACGTAGTTTTTATTAATTTAGATATAATATATTCTATTTATTTATGTCATTTTTATATCCAATAACATAATAAATAATAAAAGGATGTCGTCAAACTTATGTCAATATTCATAATAATGTTCAAAAGGCCAAAATAGAATAATAAAAAATATGCTAATCCACTTATGGAAGAAAGTAGAAAATATGATCCGCTGTTCCATTAGAACGAGAATTCAGCAAGATCTATTCTCATCAACTCATTCAAGGCATAAAATGGGTTTCTCTCAAAGAAACGTTTACTACGTACGTTTACTTTCGACTAATAGTTTTGTAATATTATCGAGTGGTTCATTTAACATACAGATTTGTTTATATATATTTTACGATAATTGTCAACGCTCATTACTGCTTACGTCACTGTCCAGCGGACAATTCAACAAAGTGTAGACACTGCTCTGCAGTTGCGAAAAATAACGTGGGTGTTCAAAACATGACATCTAATTACGTTGGCACATACAGATCGCTGACATCTATATATATTTTTATAATAATCCTTAACCGAATAGTATTTTTCGGAAAATGTCTTAGGTTTTTCATTTATCAATTCATGAATCTTATTGATGGAGTAATTTCCATTCTCTCTATAATCTAATAATAATAACCATAATAATTGAGAATCTAATAATTGCAAACAGATTACTCATAAATTTATTCGCTCTAACGCACTATACGCGTTTTATCAAAAGTAAGTGACTTAGTCGATTCTAATTAGTACGTTTCGGAAATTTCAAGCATAATGGCATTTGTCAAAACTCCTCGACACTTCGAGTTGCTATGCTCGTCAAGGTTACTTGCTGCGTGTCCGATCGGTTGATCTCTCATATATGATTTAAATTTTCTCTATGAAACTCGAAACTACATCAAAACTGGAATTATAACGTTATATCATCATTAAAAGTCAGGTGCTCAGGTTCTGGGAAAGTCCGATCAATGATTCTGCTATTCAACGCTTAACATAATCACATTAAAATGATCATTAATCGACTGGATTAATCAAATCCACTAAAATACAAGATCTGTGCACACTCTTGCACACCATATACATATTATACAAAATTTAGTTAATCAAGTTATTTTGGATTAAATACAGTTTGGAGCGTCTACTTTCCTTTGAATAGGCTTGACCTGCTGCAGTTTAAGACGTTCATGGCTGGAAGCTAAGTGTTCCGTGACCGGTTAAAATTATCATCCTGAAACCAAACCTTCATGGTTACAGCTAAAACATCATTGAATAATTGAACTTCAATCTTACAGCTCACTTACATGGTTGCAGCGAGAACATCATCAAATCTTCAAACTTCGACATCGTCAAATCTTCAAACTTCAAACATCATCAAAACTTCAAACTTCAAATATCGTCAAATCTTCACACTTCAAACATCGTCAAATCTTCAAACTTCAACCTTACAACGCGCCTATATGGCTGCGGCGAAATCATCATCAAATCTTCGAACTTTCCTTACGGCACACCTACATGGCCATACTTCTTTAGAATATTACCCTGCAGCTCACCTACACGGTTGCAGCGATAACATCATCAAATCTACGAACTTCAACTTTACGGCACACATACATGGCACTCTTTGGAACATTTTCCCTGCAGTTCACCTACATGACTGCAGCTAACAAACTCGTAAACACTAAAAATCCTTGAATTTCAAACTTGCAGTAACACTAAGTGTAGTTGTTAACACTAAGAAATGCACTTTAATTTTCAGCACTGTCGATACTCTGATATCTTAGCGCGGCTTTAAATTCCGCCTCCATGATTACAAGGCGTCAACGGATAAATATTCGCGACAAGTTACCGGTACACAATGGTACTATTTCTGAGGTTATTACATTACATGCCTTCGAAATTCAATTAAGATTTTAAGTCAATCGAACTATGTTATCTCTGTATAATTCAACTTCATAAACAGACTTCTGTATTAAATATTTACGCAGTGATACTCTGGTAAATCCATCAATATTGTAGCTCTACTCATATAAAATTTCGTTTGACACACTTATGTGGTTCAAGATCTTACAATAGTTACGTCACAAAGTAGTTATAGTGTTGCAGGTGGAGATACAATATCAAAATTTAGCTTCATGGTATAGCATACTTACACGACTAAAGACAGTGCTACTAGTTGTAGTAGACTAGTTGTCGTACTAGAATATTTTACTTGCGGTACTTTATTAACCTTACAGAAAAACGAACACAGTACAACTCGCCCTAAATGGCCGTAACCGTAAATACAGGATTCCACCAGTGTGCGGCTCTGTACCGCACAGAGTGCAGCATAAATGTATTTCTTGGTGAACTCTTACGGGCAGCACCAGCAAACTGTGCGCGCACTCTATTGGACAAACCGTGAACTTTTGTCGCGCACTCCTTGGTCTCGCGGTGTACCCGCGACGACGCACTCGCACACATGTTTACACACTAAACTGAAAGTAAAGCACATTTCCGAGGTATAAATGTTCGTGTACAAATGTACCGTACAGCACGCATACTAAAGTTACGCACAACTGAGGTGGTGGACACAGGCAATCTACTATTGTGATCAAGTTCGCGCACTGCAAAAGGTCTGTACCAAATTTTTATCAACAAGTGTTCTGAATCTGAACACAATTTTAGTGGAGCCCAACCTTAACAGCTAGATAATAAGCTGTTAAGTTTACCATAATATTTTATTTGCATTACTGTTAGCAATATTCTAGAAAAACTACATTTAGAAGCTCGCTTAATTGGCTGTATTGATGTAGCCCAGTTACCGAATTAAAATATTTTATTCGCAGCACTTTACTAGTCTTCTAGAAAAATAACACACTGCTGATCGCTGACACGGCCACAGACCGATATGCCATAGCCATTGTACTATTAAAAACACTACTCTCACCATCACACCAAAAAAATATTACCTCGCTATGGTTCCTCTGAATGGCTGCAGCATAATCAAATACAAAAAGTAAAAATGGTTCTCAAACAAGAAAAACATATTTTCGTATACTTGTCTCTCGGGATGTTAACGAAATAATTTACTAATGACTTACTTACAACAGACTTCATTTCGTTAAAATTACGATAAAATTATCGGGGAGTAGCCCCAACCACACTATCAAAATTTCATTAGGTTATAATAAAATCGTCGGATTATAATCTTTAATCGCTGTGCTACAATAAAATAATCTGGGAGTAGCCCAGATCACATCTCATTGCAGTATCTTAACAGATTCTGTCTACCCGTATTAAGAATATCCCGTTATAATTATTTTAACAACCTGTTTCAACACTTTTAAGAACCATTTTCTCCAATTCGATATGCGTGACAAATTTTTAACATCAATATTCAATAATCGGAGGGTAAAATATAATCTCGTAGGTGACTCACGATTTTACCGGGCTCGGCTCGCAGGTTGATTGCCACTTCTGATATATGAAGAAAACTCCTTGTCTGAACTTTATGACGCTTTATTATTACTTATAACACTGCACTTATTTCACTGCACTGAGCGGTCTGACGCTAAGACCGCCTTTTTACTACCGAGTTACGCTGCGACTACTTTTTCGAAGGGCCGCTCGCGCTCGTCCGCCCGCGATATATCCCCTCCCCGGAATTACAACATCACGCCATCATCCGGGGTAGCGTTCATTCTGTTCGATCACCGTTCTCCAGAGTATATAAATTAAGAAAATAGCAGTGCTGCCACTCCGCAACACTGAAAACACCGCACACCACATACAACAAATATTCAAATCATGACACTATACACTCTGAAAGTGAAGACAAATCTAACGACACTTTGCAGATCAAATTCGGTCAAGCCGTTTAGGCTGTAGGTAGGCGATCATATAAAAACATAGATACATACCCACATACATACGTACATATAAACATACACTTGAAAAACATAACCCTCCTTCTTACGCAGTCGAGTAAAGATGGGCTCAACGCGCGCAGCTATCTCTCTCGCGCATCACAATATTTTTAAACATAATAAAATCCATTGGTTAAGAATATTAGAAAATTGGGTAATGAATTTGTTTATTTAGATAAGAGAAATATTTAAAAAAGTTTTTCATTGATATCTTTTAAATTGGCTGACGAGTAGGAAAATATATGTTTTTCCACTACTCCGTCGCCAGTTTAAGTGATATCTGATCAAAAATATTTCACTTAACTAAATAAACAAATGCATTTCTCATTTTTAACAAGCTTTTATTAGGTCGACCTGTATGTACTCGTAACTATGTAATGAAATCTAAGGTAACTAATTTAACCATCTTCCAAGGATCGTAGCGTCATGAAAATTGGCAGCTGTATGTAGTTCTGATGACAATACAATAATATGGTACTGTCGAACTGATCTGATGATGGAGCCGGAAGATATGAACCAGAACTTCATAATGGAACGTCGTATCATAGCTGTGTTTGGATTTGTTAGAAAAGTCTTGTAATGAACTTTGACCACAATAATTTGTAGCGTGTTTTTTAGTTTTTTAAACTGTAATTTATTCTAATATCCTATAACTAATGATTTTTTTTATTATATTGAAACATGTTGTGATGCATGAGAGAAACAGTTGCGCGTGTTGAACACCACCTTAAGTGAATCGTTCAGGAACTAAATTATTCTGATGTTGAAAATAAAGACATTAAGATGTAAGTGTAGCGAAAAACTGTCTATGGTTAAAACCTAATAACAATTCCATTCAAATGAAACGATAATATGTGTTTGCACTGTGTGACGTGAAATAAAATCCAATCCTATGGATTTAACAATTCAGATCAAATTGAAGCTATTTTCAAGTAAAATTAAGTCTGGTTTTCGTGTATATTTCAGACTTCAAGTGTTTTTATACAAACGAGCAACTTGCTTGACTTCCTTAATAACATTCAAATATCACACACTTTGGACTTCAACAGTTTAAAATCCTGCGTGGTTATGGACTACCATTGTCACTATGAGATGTTAGGGATTAAATCTGATCATGTTTTAAAATGTTGCTAGAAACAATAATTAGTTTGATGTTAATTTGGAACTGAGACACTACTGTTTGTCGGTTGAATAAATCACAAAAGTCTAATTTGGTGTTTCCTGAGAAGACATCTGGAAAAGTATACCTCATAGAGTATTATTTCGTGATTCTAGTGTACATGATTTCATGAAAGTTAATTGTTGTGCATTCGCCAAGCTTACGTAATTTTAATCTCAGCTGTGTCTGTGGTAGCCATTTGCGAGAAACAATTTACTTTTCGGCATTCTCAGACAGAATAACAAGATGAGTTGCTGGGTTATAGCTGAAAGCCTGAAATTAAAATGAAAGCGAAATCTGAATTAAATCTAGCATATTAATTCTTATCCGGCATGCAATTTCTTTTGCTTAATTGTTTTTACCCGACTGTCGAAAGAGCGTTATGTTTTCAGTCTTAGATATCTCATCATCATCATCATCTCAGCCATAAGAAGTCCACTGTTGGACATAGGCCTCCCCCATGGAGTTTTAGATATCTGGGCGTCTTTAAATCGGAACTGAATTGATTTTTTCTAGGTTTCATCAAGTGAGTTGGTAATCAAGAACAAAGTTATTCATGAATAAAAAACTTATTCATAAATAAAAAGTATATACACATAATATATTATATTAATGTAGACACCACAAAGCCACAGTAGCCACAAAGTTAACCAGACAACCTCATACAAGTAGCAGGAAGACGCTGAATGCAAGCCGCTTCCAACCGGTTTTTTAGTTTTAGGGGTAAGCCTATGTCCAGCAGTGGACCAGTGGACCTCTTGTAGGTATGATAATGATGATGATGAATTATTAATGTAATAGAATAAGTGATAATACGTATTTATAAAGCAGTGACAGATGAAGAGATGATATCTTCATGTCAGAGGACAAGAGCTGAGTGAGATCAGTGTAGGACCAGTAATAATTTTGTGATAAAGGGTGAAATTATGATAATAATGCTTTATAAAAAGGAGGAGTAGAAACTTAATAGAATATGCCCTTTTACATTATGTTTGTTATTTAGTTTATTTGTTAATTTAATTCTAAGCAAACGTTGATATACCTACACCATAAAGAGTTGCTGACAATTTAAGTGGTATTGGGCCAAGCATACATCAAGTTGAATTGATGGGTGATAGGGCTGGAAAGTTTTCATGTGAAGATCACACATCGGCAAGCGTAGCGTAGGAAAACGAATCACAAGATGGACAGACGGCCGGCGTCGACCTCCTACAAGTGGCAGGAAGTTGCTGGATGTAAGAGCCGGTCCACGCGGCGCGTTGCGTCGGCGTTGCGTCGACGTAGCGCTGTCGCTGCGTCGTTTTACATACTAATAATCATAGTGTACACACGGCGCGTTGCGTCGACGCAACGCACACACGACTGAACTGCAGCCCCCGAGACGAAGTGCCCGTGTGGTCGTCGTTGCGTGGCATGCGTTAAAATATTTGCGGTGCAACGACGCAACGCGCCGTGTGAACTGGTTGTGAGTCGTTTCCAACCAGTCTCTTTGAAAATAAACATGGGGCTTATGCTCAGTTATATTTTTATTTGTGGCAGAGTGGTGAGTAGCAGATAATAGTTCTGAGCACAATAGTAAAACCATATAATGCCATAAAAAACATTGCCTTTGTTTTAGGAGAACTCTTAGTGAAACGTGCTTACTTTGCTAGCCTGCCCCCGTATTCAGAACTCATTCGGATTCAGAATCTATATCTCCGTCTCTATTATTTCCATAGAGAATGGCGGATATAGATTCTGAATCGATTCCAAAACCAAATAAAGTTCAGAATACGGGGGCTGCTGGTTAGAAAATTTCGTGGTAAGAAAGCTGATCTCACCACTCTGTAGAACACGCAGCTCTAAAAACGAGAAAGTGCTTAAAAAGTAGGCCATAAAACTAGATGTGGTCATTAAAAGAGTTAACATTCTGACTATAAACTAAATTACGAACTGGATAGTTTCAGCATCAAACTGCAAGCTGTAACTTTATGTTGTAGTAGTCATTAAAACTGTATTGTCCTCTTCAACTTTAAGTCTACATTCCGACAATGTACCAGCTACGAGAACAGCAATATGTGAATCTGCGATATGTGTGTGTGGTTTTACCCAATATTTTCCCTACCTTAGCACCATTATAAAATTATTACATCCGTGTTTTTTTTTTATATCGACATAATATTAAATTGATGTCTTAGACGATTGTCAGCTAGGTACCTAAAAAATCGATCCAGTTAAATAACGACAATCTTTGTCGTCGGTTCTAAAAAGTTCCCCAAGGGCGTCGCCAGCCCATGGTCCAAGGGGGAGAGGGGGGGGGGGGGCAAGTTAATATTATGGAGGATGGAAAAATATGAATTGTAGGTAAAGGTACAATTGCACGGCCTTAGGACTTTGGTTGCTTTGCAGTTGGCTACATTTTTTAAATCTCTAGGGAGGGGTGGGGGGGGGGGGCAGCTGCCCCCTCTGCCTCCCTTGGCGACGCCCTTGAGTTCACCCATAACATTCTAAAGGATACGATACACGTTCGTCTTGTCAGAGATGTCGAAAAGTAAATTAGATTTCGGTAAATGGTCCCGACCACGTCTCTGCCGAGATTAAAACTGGAAACAGCGAAAATAAAGAATGCATTCCCGTTTTTTCTCCTGAAAAAGAGTTTACATGAAATTCTTATACGAAAAATGGGTATTTTTCGTGTAGAAAAACTTTGTTGAAATACTGAAATTTAATCTTGGCAAACGTATAAAAATTTACAATATATATATAATATGTACAAAGGCATTCGTGAATCCAATTTCATGATATGGCATATAACAGCAAATGAAAACGGCACAACTAAAAACAAAACCTTTGTTTCTTCTAAGAAAATAAGACACAGTAACAAAATAATTATAAATAGGTAATCATAATAGAATGTAAAATTACTATTATGATTACCTATTTAATCATGAATCCCTTTATATCATGAGCGGTATAGAGATGCAAACTATTCAATAGTGTATTGCTTCTATTTGTAGTTTACATGAAGATCTTCAAATATGTGTTTGCTTTTAGTAATATACTGAACAATTTATTAAAAAACAATTGTCATTGAAAAACTCGACTAAAGTATATTAACACTTATTAATTAATATTTATTTTGAGAATTTGGGCAAACTCCTGTTAGTTTTCAATATCTTGTAGCTGTTGTGGTCACTTATTATAGGTATATTGGATAGGAGAGATGCATTGATAATTTAGACTTTAGTAGTGAAATAGTTAATTGGTAGTTAATAGTACAACGGTAAGAAAAAATGACAAAGTCGATAAAATACCGTTGCTGAATGCGCGACTCTTCCACGGCGTTATCAGCGATGCTACCACAAAATGGCGGTTACAACGAGGCTGCAGCGGAAGATAAGTATTTGGCTAATTTGGTCCCATAGGTACAGCGTACCATTGTATTTTGTTGCGTAGTAACATGGGGGTGTGTGATCCCAAAAACTCCTGGGAATTTTAGACGAGATACAGCTAGTTAACAGCCTTGCCGTTAGATGGCGTTCGCAACGTTTATATGTATGCGCTTTATTCCTCAAAACGAGGTATGTCTTGTAAGCACCTTAACCAAAGGTAACAAGTAACAGCAGCGACAATGTTCCCATTTTTCCACCTCGAAGGAACACCTTGGAATTTTTGTAGAATGGAGTCCCACATTATCTCACTGACTCCCCTTAGCAATGAGGTGTAGTTATTCTCCATGGAAAAATGTGTATCGTGAACTGGGTAAACATATACTTAGTGAAGATATCTACCTCTCTATCTAGCAATAGATGCAAGCTCAATAAACACCTAAACACTATGGGCCTAGGTGAACACACCACTTGCAGGTTCTGTTGCACAAAGTACGAAACGCCCATACATGTCCTGTGCGAATGTGAGCCTCTGCACCATAGCAGAAGTCGGCACCTTGGAGGCCACTTAATCTCACCCGATGAGATAAAAACCTCCTCGCCCAAGGCTATCACTACATGATCAGCATTAGACTTGGAGAGGTGCTGTAATATAGTAGGGGATATCACAATAGATCTGTAAAGGTCGCAGTGACGAGCCGGGGCTGTTGAAGCCTTGTGGCCCCCTATCCTTCGAATAAAAATAAAAAAAACTAGCTGTAGTATAAGGAAGGTTGATAATTGATAATAATAATAAACAATGATATTGTACGTACCTACAAACTATTTCCTGAAGATTCAAGCGTGTTTAGCCCTTTCTAGGTCCACATGCCACTGTTATTTTAGTTTATTGCATATCTTGTATGCAAGAGCTTACTCCGTCTGGCTTTGTAGGCTCGGAGAGTGTTTATCTAGCTTTCTTATGACGTCGTAAAAAGCTGACCGCATTAGACAAACTTGGTATATGAGCTAGTTATGGTTGATTAATATTTTATGTTCTTTTGTTGTCATACATGCTCATGCTCTTAACTTATTCAGACGCATCTCCAAGGATTTATTTTATTTATAAGATAATATTCTAAGAAAAGGTTGAAAAACTAAGCACCATCTTCGTCTTTACGATTTGAATATTTTCATATTTTTCAAAGCGATACTATATAAAATATACATATTTGGAATGTGCTAATTATTCATTTTATGCTCAACGCCACATTTTTTGTTAATTTATACTTACTTTTATTATTATTATTTTTTCTATTTTTATTAATATTTTCTTAGAATTTGTTACATATAAGTTACAAATTCTAAGAATTCTCATATCAATATTTATATGATGTATGTAGGTACTTAGGTACCTACTTACGTAGTACGAGTAGATCTAATAACATGTATCTATGTATATTAAAAGAAAAACAAAATATAAGTATACCCTACCGCAAGAAATCTGCTTTTGTAGTCGAACTTACGATTTCATTGCGCTTTATACGCTACGTTTTTTTTTGAGAAAGTATGCGTAAAATCGCTGTAAAAGATTATAAATGCGCATTCTTTAGAATAATTCTAATAAATCACTTGTTTATTACGAAAAAGTTCGGGTTACAAAGAAGTTCGTTGGAAGTAATGAAAAACTCATTTTTTTATTTTTGCGAGAGATGTATTATTAATATTATTACAAAAATAAAATTGCCTATGGCACTCAGATAGTGAAGACGAATCTAAGGGCCTTACCGAAAAACGTTACTTAACTTTAACCAACGTCTTAAATTCTCTGTCTTCTTTCCGCAAGTGTCATTATGTGTCGACAAAATTAGTTAAGCATTGCTTAAAGTTTAACGTTTTTCGGTAAGGCCGTAAGTAACTAAATCTAACCTCGCGCATAAAAATCTGTCAAGCAACATACAAGAATACATACACCCGAAAAACATAACCCTCCTTCTTACGCAGTCTGGTAAAAATACAATATGGTTCAGTTGGATCGATTTGGTTACGGATAACAAACTTTAATGGAGTATCAATTAAAGAAATCAATTAAGTTACGTCTCAATTATTCATCATCACACTGGCGTAAGCAAAAATATAATTCGGATATATTCACGATTTAAAAAAAAAAAAATTACTTAAGGTACTGATACACATGCTCATTATTAGAACAAAAGCATGCCATTATTGAGCAATTGCTACTTAGTAGCATATGTGTCAAAGCATTGCTAGAAATAAGCAAGCTCATTTCAAAGGTGCTCGTCTTACGTATGCTAATAAGCATACTCTTATAGTAGCAAATGTATCAGTACCTTTAGTCTAAAACCAATTAGACACCGTAACTTAGGAAGCTTAATTTTTTTACTTGAGACAACTTAGGAACCATAATTAGGAAGAGCACGGATATCTGAAGTACAAGCTTACAGCTTAGTTCGGAAATCCGAAGTTCATTCATCAAAATTTGTAGCAAAATAATTCTACTAGATGAATATTATATGTTATTTAAACGCTACTGTGTACCTAGGTATATGTTTTGAGCAATAAATAAATTTGTTTGTTGTTTGTCGTAACGTAAAGCGACTATTTCAATTATTTCGTGCACTTTTTGCGCTTTTACTACACAAATTAGAATTATCATCAAAATTCTTACCCCGAGCAACTTTTCAGCAAATAAACAAGAAGATTATCGTCTCCGGGCACCGCTACCTATCAGTCACAGAGCCCGGAGACCGACTCGATGCAATTTATCAATGCCAAACAAACTTAGCGCTGTCCCAGAGACGGCTGTCTCTCTGCTTCACTTTTGATAAGCGTTGATTTTGTTTATTTTAGAACCTGATCGTCGCACTTCGAAACAGTATTACGGAAGTTTTAGCAACTAAACCAGTCGACGAAGTCTTGAGTTAAAGTTCTGAAATGTTGTTTAGTCTACAGAAAACTTATACGATTTGGGAGAGTTAACTCTTAAGTGTCTGGTTATACTTACCTTACTTTTCTCCAACGAAACCGCGGTAAGCGTTTCCACATTTTTTTTGCGAGAATTGAAAAAGTAGAAGTCTATTTTTTTCCATCATTAACTTTAGTTGTTTGTTGTTCTACATATTATATAAATGACAACTATTGTATGTTACAATCTTGTTGCTTAATAAGTACTACTAAAACTTATTTGCAGTTAGTAAATTAACCACGGCCTATAGCGATGTAAAAAAGTTAAGCCATTAGTACATATTTGTCTATTCGTTAAAGAAATTTTCGTTAATTTAATTACAGGAATTATTATTTAACTATTTGCATAGGTAAATTTGTACGGAACTTTCATTGCGCGAGTCCGACTCGCACTTGACCGTTTTTTTTTTTCATTAGTACATTAGTTGACGAATCTTACTTTCTATTGCTTTAAAGAAAATTATTGAGGTGCATTCAAAGATATTTTTTTACTATTTCGACTTTATTATAAATTTAAAATACATTTCAATTATCATTAGAAAAAATGTATTCTAAGGTTTTCGCTATTGTCATTGTTAAAATCCGTTAAAATTCTTTAATTTCAATTGTTTTGTTTCTCAAAGCTTTTTTGACTGCTAAATGCTACTCGTACTATAAAATAGATGAATAACATACATACAAGATTAATTTGATTTCAATCATGATTAATATTTAACTATTGACATTAGAATCTATAAAATTAAATATACTTATTGTAACTAATTAAATGACCTAAAAATGCAAGTATAAGCTACTTGACTCTCATATTTGTACACCTTATATGGTAAAAGCATGTTTGATTAATGCTTTAACATATGTACCTTTTTTATGCAAGATAGATCTACGATTGACCGCCAACTCGCCTGCTGTTATGCGACGGTGTGGCCGAGGATTGAGCTCGTCGATCTAGAAGATACCTGTACACATGTTTTGACAAATAAATATATGTTTATCTCTAATAAGCCATTAGATACTTTCCAAAGTACTTTATAATCACCAACGGTAAAACCCACAGAAACGCTCACTAAAATAAATCGCATTATGAAAACGGAAAAGGATTAGAAATACTTTTCAGCTTTTACATTTTGACGTTAATTTACTTTGATCCTCTTATCGTTGAGCAATTAACAGGGTATGCGAAATGGGACTGAAAATTCTTACTTCCATTATACTTTTGGGGCTTCGTAAACCTTTTCGTCATAAATTCGACAAATGGCAAATGTCAATGCATGATGCCAAAATCAAGGGAAAAAAAACCTATTCGTCGTTTACCTTTCTCTACTAAAACCGACACGTTATCTATTGGAATATCAAACCGAACTAAATACGAAAATACGAGTAAAATCACAAAAATGTATATGTAAGCTACTTGACTCTCATATTTGTAGTACAAATTGTACACTTGATGTAATAATAGCATGTTTGACCGATATTAAAGCTTTAACATCTGCACCTTTTTTATGCAAGATAGATCTACGATTTAATCATACCCTAAAGAATGTGTATAATCACTGTAAAAGTTTATGATTGCGCATTCTTTAGATTAATTTTAATAAAATAACATATTTATTACGAAAAAATTAAATGCATATTTTTTTTATTATACCAGTCGTATTATTATTACATTTGAGTTTTGTAAAAAAAAGAGCCTATAGCGACACTCATAGAGTGAAGACGAATCTAACGACGAATGTGCGAGGTGCACATCAAAATCGGTCAAGCCTTTAGGCTGTAGGAGGTAATATAGAAACATACCTACATATATACCCACATACAGTCCTAAATACATACAAACATAAATACACTCAAAAAACATAACCCTCCTTCTTACGCAGTCGGGCAAAAAAAAACTCCAGCTTGACCTTTCGAATTTAAACTTCCCGCCGCACGTCAGCCGTTTTCACCTTTGTGGTTGGTGTCCTTCACATCAGACTTGCTGTGCTAATATTCCGTAAGATGGCGCTGTACGGCGTTAAAACACGCTATCGTTTTGTTGGCGTTTATTTAGTTCCTCTCACAATACATACTGGTAGAGCATTCTAACTTACGTAATAACTTACGCTTGATATGATGTTTAGATTTTTGAGCGCGACTACTGTAAATCCTCAGTCAGTTGCGATTTCATAATATAATAATCAAATCAACCTGTAATAACCTGTTACTAAGGTAATCTTTCACATCGATAGACCCGGCCGGATCTCGCAAATCTCGCAATTCGTATAGTAATTGAAAATAAAAATAAAAACTTAATAAATTTATTCTGTTGCCGTGTTTTAGCACATTTCGTATAAGATCGTTTTCTATTCTAGTCTTCGGTGTTTTTTTCTCGTAACTATGCACTAAAAACTGTAGTGGAATCTGGTGTAAAACTTAATATTAGCCTGCAACCCACGTTATATCGTGCAGCATTACTGAACGTGTACCTACAGCACGAAAATAGTTTTGGTCCTTTTTTTCGTCAATATTTTAACTCATAATGATAATTATGAATCTGAGTCGAGCGCGAAATATTTATTAATAGGTAAGAACTGTTTTTCTTTCTTTTGAGTTTCTTCGTATTTTATAGCATTACCTATCGTATATTGTACATTATTTTGAAGATACATTTTTAAAATAAGTAAAATTGCATTTGTAAAGTCAAAGTGCCATTAAAAATACAGGGTCAGAACCTGGGCAACCCATCATATGGAATGGGTCCTCGAAAATGCAGAAGTTATAATATAGCAAAGAAAAAATTATTCTGCTATAAGGATTGCCATCTAGTCAGAGCTGATCATCACCTTCTAAAGATGATTAAGGTGTCGCGAAGTTGTTTCATTGAGTTGATTTTAATATTTTTACTCAAATACATGAGGATGTATATTTTTTTGTTCTTTTATTGTGCACACGTGATGATCACTTCAACTGTTACAGCATAAAAACGATGATGATCATGATGATAAATATAGCCTATGTCCTTCTCCAGTTCCTAAAGAATCTCTGTGTCAAATTTCATAACGATTAGTTCAATCGCTTAGTCCTAAAAAGGTAACAAACTAACAGAGAGAGATGTCGATAGTATAGTATTAAATTAATGAATAATTGAATACAATATCGCCGGTGAAGTTTCAGCTGCATTTTAATTTTATTAATGGACCAGTGGTGCCTAATTTGAAAGTCTACTTAAAATCAATTCATTGGGATTTTGTTTGACTGTTTTTTGTGAAAGGTAAGTACTCATTCTAGAAAGTTATTTTTCTTCTTTGATATTATAATTGTACATCGATAAAAATGATTTTGCCTTTTCTTTTCCTGAAATCAGTTATAATTTTATTTATATCTTGATATTTTATCTCAAGGGCGGATCCAGGGGGGGTCATGACCCCCCCCCCCCCCCCTGGGCTGTTTTTTTTGTATTTTTGAGCCTTGTCAGTACTGTGACAGCATTAACAGCAAATTAGCATATGAATACCCAAAATTTTATAAAAAGTTTCAAAAATTTTCGCGCTCGCTTCGCTCGCGCCTGATTATTTCCTATTATTTTTACCCGACTGCGTATGGTAGGGTTGTGTTTTTCAAGTATATGTATATGTATGTATATATGTGGGTATGTTTCTATATTATTGCCTACAAGCCTAAACGGCTTGACCGATTTTGATGTGCGAGGTGTCGTTAGATTTGTTAGAACTCCAATGAGCTTTTTCGTAATAAATAAGTGATTTCACTAGAAGTATTCTAAATGATGCGCATCTATAGTCTTTTACAGCGGTTTTGCGCATACTTTCTCATAAAAATGTATGTTTGTAATTTTCTATAAAGTCATATGTTTAAATTTAATTAGGAATAATAAATTTGCAATCAATGCATTCAAATGGTTGTATTTATAATTTTGATAACGTTAAAATTGTTCTTATCCTGTCGGATATTTAACTTTTCTCTTAACACAGATAATTGTTTGATTCTTCTGGGCCACAAAAACCTAGGACACGCTCACAAGATCAATGAATCAAATCACTTTCAAGATTTAATTTTAAAAACCTTCTAAATTTTCGCGTTCGCTTCGCTCGCGCATTTTTACTAAATATTTTAACATAGAAATACTGTGGTCTCACTAATACGAGAAATAAAGATATTTCGTTCTTTTTGGATTTAGTTATTTTAGGAAATTAATTCATTTAGTGGTGACCTGAGAATAGCCCCCAATGTTAGGTAATATAATATTATAAACCATAAAAAGTGAGCAAATTATGTTTTTTTTATTAAAAGTAAGTCAAAATCGTAGATTGACTCCTCGACAAACCTAGTTAGGATTATTAATAACCTTTTCCTACTCTACCCATAAGGGGCGTCCACAATGGCTATCCAAAGAATGGAATTATTAATTATAGTTTACAGTGTTACAAATCGTTATAGCTTCCCATACTTGTCTAAATAAATTAAAATTTGTATTTTTTTTCATCTATACCCACAATAATTTACTATTAACTCTTTTTTTATCACAGTCTACTCGGCAATCTCACACACAGCCCAGGTACTGGGCCTATATTTAATTCAGACCTAGTTACTCTATTTTAGTTAGGTAAATTATTTGCTCAACGCGCGCAGCTATATCTCTCGCAAATCGAAAGTATATAAACTAGACAAATTAAACTTTCTATATTTTATAAGTCCACCAACCACACTTGCTAATATTATCGAGGTCGAAGCTAGGAGGGTTCAAAAATCCGACAAATCGATTCCAGAAAAGATAGTCCCTACGCACCTGCTGCCTCGCTCATAGAAGTTCCATAGTGCATCAGACGCCCAGTCCACTTTGTCTATCAAATAAAGGCCTAAATATTAATATCCAGTATTCCACGTAAAATCGCCTTTACAGCGTGTACACGGCACGTTATTAATTAATAGACCCTTTTCAAACTACAACCTCTAATTGTTTAGGTGTAGCGTTGCAAATGGCGAACCTATTGTCCTTCCAATGGTTACATTTAATGACCGACCAAATAATTGTACAACATTGTACGTCAGGGCTGTAACTACACGGTTTTGTGGGTAGCAGGTGAATTTACATATTACGTAGTTACGAGTACTTCATTGCGAAATATGGTGTTTTAAAAACTGACCCGATTTAACAAGGGCTCGCACTCGAATCTAGCAACCTTATTGAAATTAAACTTTTTCACTTTTTATACTCTGAAAGTAAGCAGCTGAAGCGGAAGGGTATCTACAAGCACCTTTCCGGGTTAGCAAAGCAACAGTAATGTCAGTGATGTTGCAGTTGTCCATAGGCGACGGTTATCGTTTACCATCAGGCGAGCCATCTGCCTTTTTGCTTCACCTTTTATATATATAAAAAAAAGGGAGTTTCGTCCCTAGGGAGAATCGTATACCGTGCTGTGAAATTATAAAAAAATCACGGTCTGTTTAGATATGTATATATATTGAATCTCATGTCAAAACTATTATATTTTCCTTTGATGTTGGTAGTAATTTCACGGTCTCGCTCGCGCATAGTTACTTTTTTGAAAATATCAATGATTCATATGACTTACGAAAATTCTATTACGCAAAAATATAGATTTATTAACCTATTGTAAATAAAAATATTACAAAAAAAAAAAAAAATGTTCAAATATATACATACCTGCTGCTCATATTTTCGCCCTAGTTACAGTTTTACTCAAAGCATTGAGGGTTCCACTTGAAATTGAGTTTTCAAGTTTGGGAACTAATTCTGTGGCAGACTAAATTTGCCTTTTGTAACTTGAGAAGTTCCCGTACAAGTAAACAACACTTGAATAGCGCTCTAGAGAAACTCTTTACGCGGTTCGACAAGCATTTTAACTATTTATTTGATTAAAGTGTCATTTTAAAGAAAATTGTTTTTTTTTTAATTAGTCTACTAATCTTGATAAAAGTAATTAGTAAGTAGTCATCTTTGACGTTCCATAACTTATAATTGCGTCGTTTTTCGGTTATATTATGGTTTGACCGATTTTGATGTACGAGAAGTTGTTACATAAAGGTACTAACAGACAATTCCAATTGTCCTAAACGAACCTTAAACATTGACAGATAGATAGATGAACTCCTCAATGTACATACCTTAAAAGTAATAACAAAGTACTTAAATAGACTAGTGTAACAACAGGCGGCCTTATCGCTAAAAGCGATCTCTTCCAGGCAACCATGTGATGGAGAAGAATATAAAATATAAATTGACTTTTTTTTTATGGCAAGCGCCTTTATTAACTACAACACAACAATATATAGATAGACTCAACTAACTAAACTACTACACAAAAAGCACATCGATCACCCCAGACCGATAAAGGTCTAAAGATAATCCAAATGCTCAAACCCACTACCAGTTGGCAGCGTACCCAGCATGCTGACATTTCAAATGTCATATCAAGTGTAACAGACACACTATGAATAGCATATTTCCGTCTAATATACATACAAAGACGGCGAATTCTGTGTATACATAGGTATTTTTATCATATCAAGTTTAGTGTCACAGACACACTATGATTCGCTTATTTCCTTCTAATATAGGTACATAGATATTTGTATCATATCAAATGTAATAGACACACTTATGAATCGCTTATTTCCTTCTAATATACATAGATACTTATACTTTATCATTTCATATTTTTTCGACCTTCATACAAACTGCAGAACTTTCGAAACTTTCAAATTTAAAACTTTTGCAGCTGTCAATGAGCTCAAAATGGACCAAAGAAAAAACTTTTCTAAATAGAATATCAGTTAGTCAAATTCTTTGATAACGATTTATAAAATTCGTTAGACTTTTAAATTACGTTTCTGACAAAGCGATTAACGGGGACAGTACGCATTCAATTTAGAAACTTGCTAATTTATGTAGGTACTTTTATTTTCGAAATCCAGTAGTGCCATCTTTGTCAACTAAATATTTACTTATTCTTAAACTAGTTCACTAAAAATAAAGTCACTGCTAGCCAATATTATATCTTACCCTCTAATCTCCTCTAACCCTCTAATACCCTCTCCCTTCCATCTTACCCTCTAACCATTGTCAAATGTGGCGTCAAGCGGCCTCATGGTCTTGACGCCCTGCCTACCCCGTAAGGGAAAATAGGCGTGATTTTAAGCCGACTTCCAAAAAGAAGCAGGTTATCAATTCGGTCTGTATGTTTGTTCACCTATTACTCAGCCAATAATAATTGTGCATTGATTTTGATGATTCTTTTTGTATTGTAATTATTTTCTTAGTTGTATTTTATGTTGCCACAAATCTTATTTTTAGCAGACTGGCGTTTTTTTTTTCAAAATATAGAATTTCCCGCTGCACGTGTGTCATTGACCCTTAAAGTACTATATTATGTAATCTGTAGGATTATACCGAAACAAAACAGAGTTGATTCATTTATACTTGAGTTACCTACCCAAAAAAATATTTGTAAGAATCTTTAAATTGCCATCACATAATAAAACGAACTTTAGCTTCTCAAATAGAAATAAATTCACAAAACTAGGACAAGAGTAAGTTATGAAGGTAAGACAAATAATCCGGTACGGAGTGGTATAATCCGGTATACCCAGCGGTATGTGATACCGCTTTCTAACTTCAACTGCAAGAGCCGGAAGGCTGTTAACTTCTGGTTGAGATAGTAAAGGGACCACGGTTTCCTTATACGATCTTTATGGACCTTTATTGTTCCCTTGGTGGTTATAACGCGCGGTATAGTGGTTTTACTGGAATTGCAGCTTTTTTGTGGATTTCTGGAGGTTTTAAACTGTTACCTAAGGCGAGGTGACTTTTTATTAACTGTCATAAAAGAATGTCCTAACAGTGGTTGTTTTAATATAATAGTATTACTATCGTAGTAGTAGTTATACTAATCTTGTAATTCCCAGAGACGCGGAGACGCAAAGTTACTCATCAATTATTTTTTTGATTTACTTTGGAATCCAAACACTAAAACATCTAATTTTTATCTGATTTTTACTTCATAATCATCTCAGCCATAAGAAATCTACTGCTGGACGTAGACCTCCCATGGATTTCCAAAAAGACAGATTGGAAGCTACTTCCCGTCACTTTTATAAGGTCATCTGTCCATCTCGTGGCTGGTCTTCCTACGCTGCGCTTGCCGGCGCGTTGTATCTACTAGAGAACTTTTCGGCCCCATCGGCCATCAGTTCTACGTGCTATGTGTCCTGTCCACTGCCACTTCAACTTCCTAATCCGCTGTGCTATGTTGGAGTCTTTCGTACGTCTACGAATCTCTTCAAATATTTCTCCTATATAAATAAACAAATTTATTTCTTTCTAATACCCCTAACCAATGATTTCATATTATGTTAAACAAGTATCTATGTTAAAAGGAAAACAAAATACTTGACTGCAGAAAAGCAGTTTTTGCAGTCTTAACTTACACTTTCGTTACGCTTGATATGCTATTGAGTGTACGTTTTTTGTGAGAAAGTAAAATCTCTGCAAAAGATTATAAATGCGTTTTCTTTAGAATCATTCTAATAAAATCACTTGTTTATTGCGAAAAAATTCATTGGATGTTACGAAAAAACGCATTTGAGAGATGTATATTATTATTACCTAATTTTGGCGCCAATACATTGTAAAATATTTTGCGATATTAAAATGGAGTGGGGTGATAAAGAGAACCGAATCGCTGTGATTGCATTACACAAAGTTGGTATGGAGCCAAATGCAATTTTTAAAACTCTCCATACGCTTGGTATTAGTCAAATGTTTATGTACCGGGCTATTAATAGGTACAATGAGACCTCCTCTGTTTGTGACAGAAAAAGATCTGGCCGTCCACGTAGTGTTCGTACGAAAAAGGTGGTCAAAGCAGTAAGGGAAAGAATTCGAAGAAATCCTGTCCGAAAGCAAAAGATTTTATCTCGGGAGATGAAGATAGCACCCAGAACCATGTCGCGTATTTTAAAAGATGACTTAGGACTTGCAGCCTATAAGAGACGCACTGGTCATTTTTTAACTGATAATTTAAAAAAGAATAGGGTGGTAAAATCGAAACAACTACTGAAGCGGTACGCAAAGGGAGGTCACAGAAAAATTTTGTTTACGGATGAGAAAATCTTTACAATTGAGCAACATTTTAACAAACAAAATGACCGTATTTATGCTCAAAGCTCTAAGGAAGCTTCCCAATTAGTCGACAGAGTGCAACGTGGGCATTATCCGACTTCAGTGATGGTTTGGTGGGGTGTTAGCTATGAAGGAGTGACTGAGCCATATTTTTGTGAAAAAGGTATCAAAACATCGGCACAAGTGTATCAAAATACCATTCTTGAGAAGGTAGTTAAGCAACACCATGTTCAATAACCAAGTATGGTCCTTCCAACAAGACTCGGCGCCAGGTCATAAAGCTCGGTCCACGCAGTCTTGGTTGGAAGTGAACGTTTCGGACTTCATCAGAGCTGAAGACTGGCCGTCGTCTAGTCCTAATCTTAATCCGCTGGATTATGATTTATGGTCAGTTTTAGAGAGTATGGCTTGCTCTAAACGCCATGATAATTTGGAGTCCCTAAAACAATCCATACGATTGGCAGTGAAGAATTTTCCCATGGAAAGAGTGCGTGCTTCTATTGATAACTGGCCTCAACGTTTAAAGGACTGTATTGCAGCCAATGGAGACCACTTCGAATAAGCTTTTATATTTTAAATTGTTTTATATTTATGTATTAAACTAACACACTGTAAAAGTTATAAATATTATTTGCAATAAATTTTTTTTTTTTCTTCGTGACAATATTTATGGCAAGACTAGGTATACATACATACACTCGAAAACATAACCCTCCTTCTTACAGAGTCGGGTGAAAAGCTTGTGATGCGCGCGAGAGATAGCTGCGCGCGTTGATCTCTACCTTAACCTAGAAATTCTCAAGGAATTCTCTCAGAATGTAGTACACAGTACACCTCGCAATATTTTGTCTCCGTCGTCGGTGCGTCGCCCACGCGGGTACAATCAAAGAGATGATTGTCCTCTAACGTAGCTTTGAAATTTCATAAGCCGAGAAATGTATGAGTATATTTTTACACATATTTTATGATACGCGGAGCGAATTTATGAAATTTTGTCTCCTTTTGTTGGAAAATGGAGGTAAAATTTCAGCAATAGCGTTGCTATTTACTCACTTTTATATTGGACATCTTTGGAGTGAAAGAACGAACATGAAAATTTATATCGTGACATTATATTCTGAAAAATGATTTTTTTGAGAGTACCAATGATAAATATGTATTGATTATGTTCTTTAATTTCCTAACCTAAAATTTTTGGACTTAGCTGGCCGAAATTCGCAAAGATTTGTTTTTTTTTCGCAATCACACTAGTTAGCATAATCAACAAAAGAGACGGACCGACCTACTATCCGGAAGCCGTACTTTACGAGCTAGTAAGATAAAAATAATTTATTTTCTTTATCAAGACCGCTTGGCGCAACTCGTCACATGATAACTCATATGGGCCGATTAGAAGTACTCGTAAGAAGTTATTCTTCGTTCGATTTTCTTGCCCGGCAATAACAATATTTTTATGTCACTTGGTCATCAGCCACTAACTAAAGGGTAACTTTTTCTCCTTAGGACGCAAAATGAACTTTTGACGTGATAAAGTCATAAAAATCGATGAACGCCGGCTGCATGCACGAAAAAGTGTCACGTTCCGCCTGAGCCGAGCGTGCAAGCGAGAGAGAGGCACGATCGGCCTAAGCGTTCGGCTTGTGACGCATCGTTATCACGTAAAATTATTGTCCGTAAGCCGACTTTACAGACAACCATATTTTTTTTCTAAACATTTTGAACAGAAAAATATTATTTTGCAATCTCATAAGAGGGAAATAATCATTCTCTAAATAACTGTGACGAAAATACTTTGTAACAGCGACAAAACTCTTTATTCCCTTCACTCCAAAATAGATGTTACAGTTAGTATGCCTTATCCCTATATCAGATTGTCTCATGATGCATGAACCTTCTGTCCAGTAGTCTACTAGTAACTTTCAATCCGTCCCTTGTTTTACTACCGAGCTGAATTGAGTTAGTTCTACTAGCTGTGAGTACTCTAACACATTTTATATGCCGTAAAACCATAGTTGTTAACCCGGAGTGTTAGGATAGAATCTCTAGAATAGTTGGCGAAACTTCCGCATTTTAGTTCACAAGAGTTTTTGATAGTTATTTTCTTACTTTGTTGCTATTTGGTTTAAATCCAGATTATTACTTTGCTAGTCTGGTTTATAGTTTTTTGTAATTGTAATTTTATTTTGTTGATTTCAATTTTGAGGTGTTTTTAATTGCTATTCGATAATAATTATACATAAGGTACGAAAGTCACATAGTACAGCGGATTAGCAAGTTAAAGTGGCAATGGGCAGGGCACATAGCTCGTAGAACTGACGGCCGATGGGGCCGAAAAGTTCTCGAATGGAGACCAGGAACCGGCAAGCGTAGCGTAGGAAGACCAGCTACAAGGTGGACAGAAGATATCATACAAGTGGCAGGAAGAAGCTGGATGCAAGCAGCTTCCACCCGGTCTTTCTGAAAATCCATGAGGGAGGCCTATGTCCAGCAGTGGACTTCTTATGGCTGAGATGATGATGACGAAAAATTATACATTTAGACTATGTTAATGTAAAATTAAGTTAAGTTAATGTTAAATTATCTGTCCACCTGTAATGTTTTTCATAGCAAAATTAATGTGATTTAATTCAAACTAAATGTTTATTTATAGTATTTTTAACCCCCGACCCAAAAAGGTGGGTGTTTTATGTATATCTGTGAATCTGTCTGTGGCATCGTAGCTTTCAAACGGATGGACCGTACCGATATTACGCCTGAAATTATTTTGAGCGTACGTTTTCGTAATAATTATAGTTTAAAATACTGAAAAAACCACTTCAAAATACGCAATTCGTTTAATTTAATTGTATGACATTTTTTCAGTTATTTTGTTACAAAAACCAAAGTACTGAGCCGATTTTGATAATATTTATAAGGGACCATTTCTGAGATATTACCAACGAAATAAAAAATAATCATCAAAAACAATTCATAATTTGGCGGAGTAAAAGCGGAACAAACATACAGTCGAATTGATAACCTCCTTCTTTTTGGAAGTCAGTTAAAAATGGACAAATCTGTAGCTATAATATCTTTTAAAACAATTCTTGTTGTCTGTTTGGGAAAAAAACTATCATGGCTAAGAATGGGAACTGACGTATCGCTTGTGTTGCTAGTTGAAAAAATAATGAAATAAGGACATCAACGCCGCCAATTCCTAATTAATTATCTGGCCGAACAGACTTTAAAACAACTTATTTTTCACATGAGGTTAAGAAAAAGTGTTACTTTTATTGGTAAGATTTGTATTACTTAAAAAAAATTGCTATAACATTTAATATGTACACCTGAAAACCCTTTCTCATGCGCAATCGGATAAATTCAAATTCAAATTCAAAATTTATTTATTTTCAGATCGAAATCCATAGTTATGTGATTACACTTGAAGCAAATACATATATTAGGCAATACAAATTCAATAATTAATAGGTAGTTTACAACAATAAAATAACAATGCAAAAATAAATCAATAGTCACTGGAGATCTCAAATTATAAAATTAAATGTCAAAAACAAGCTCACATATATTATATATATATATAGATAAATAATATATATATAATAAATAATAAGTAATCTGTATTCAGTTAGAAAATAAATGTAATATTATTGAATCCTAAAAAAAATAAAAAAAAATTATATATATATATATATATAATATAGATAAATAAGCTCACGTTTAACTTCACCGAAGCGTAGAGGAGGTAAAAGTATGCTTATATGGAATTAAAGTCACTGCTTATTACTTTCTCTCTCCAATACTTTCAAACAGTTATCAGATGAAATTCTCAGATATATTCACAATTTTCATGCCGTCGTCTCACATTAATCCGAAGCCGCTCTTCGGTTGCATACCGTCACGTTCGATGTCTTCATCTCGCCCCGTTATTGGAAAATTCCTGAAGAAATTATTTGTGCTCCTATGTAGGTCTTACTATTTTAGTACTAGGCTACGTCGAATTTCACGCTTACGACTTTTTATGAGATTGGTGAAATAGCTAACTTTAATTCTATAAAACTGATAAAACCGGCAGCATGTGAACAAAATATTGTCATTTTGGTAAAAAAAAAACAGGAAATGCAATTTATCTGTAACTAAAAGTATATTATAATAATACAAATGTACTATGAAACTAAGTGGATTTGATTAGTTTAATTATTTTTACAAACAATTTTAATGGTACTCAACCCGGTTAGCTTTTCCCCGGTACAAATCCCAGGTCAAAAATCCTCAGCACGCTCATTGCATTGCCACGCAATATCTGTGTGTATTGTATGGTGTTTTATAAATATAATCACGTATTACTATGGTTATGAACCGAATTTAATCATTATTTTTGCTTTGAACTCAGAATAGGATCTTAATGGGAAAATTTTCCAAACACAAAAGCGTACATCTGGACAGTTGAAATGTTGATTGATCCAAATATATTGTGACACAAAAAATAATTCAAAAGCGTTTTACTAACTTTTATTTAGTATCAACTGTCCCGATGTCCGTACCTAATCAAATTTTGCAAGTTGATTTGCACCCACTTTTCGGTTCCGATTAAGCTGAAATTTTGTAAGTCCTTCTTATAGGTAATCCGATATACAACACAATATTGTCTTGAAACGAAGCCGATCTGATGACAGAACCTGATGGGATGAAAGGATTGGAACTTTCGAATGGAAATTACTAAGAAAGTTGAGTTTTGGCTCGTTAACTAATGTCTTGGGTACTTTCCATTACAAATGAGAACGAGGGTATGAAGATGGAGTCGGGAGATTGTCACTTGAAATCCCTGACGTAAAGTGCTAAAATAATAGAATAAGTCGAATTTGCGCTCATTTTTTAGTCAACGTTAGCACTTTTCACATGCAGCGTAAGTGCTGCCAGATTGAGTGATTCCGATTTTATACTATTATATTTGATAGTTTACGTGTAACTGAACTTATAAAACGATAAAAAATGTCTAGTTCTATATAAAAACTAGCACTAGGCCCCGGAACTATTCGACAAAACAAACGACGCTTGGCTAAAAGTGGAATCGATTTTGATTCCCTACCCCCAGACAACTTCGTTGCCCGCCCTAACAATCAAAACCTTACCACATCACTAGAGATGGGGATTCATCTAACATACAAACCGCATGTCTCAAACGAATTGCTTGGACGTGACGTGTCCGGATGTGTCACCTCACTTGTATGAACACATTCCTCTTCGGAAGTATTTCGGTATTTTACATGTTATACGTGACACTTCGATGGATGTCGTTTGGTTTTTATTACAATTTCTTTTTTCTTTTTAGCTAACTGGTCGAAAAATAGGGTAATATGTTTCGTTGGCGACTACAGCACTGATGTTGCAGCGCCCGTCGCTCAGATAATATTTCGGGATAGAAAACAGTTTTTTCCTGTTACGTGATAAAAAAAACTGGCAACTCTGCTGTCTATCGTTCAACCATCATCCGTTTCGCTCGTGCATACCAACATTTCTGAAGATATAAAATGACTGACTGAACTTATAAAAAAATCCTCGTTTAGGAAACTAGAAAACATCATCACAAATTTTCCACAAAATTTTCAATTTGATTCATGTTTTCAGATTTTTTCATTTTTTTATATTTATATAGATTTTTATTTATAAAAATTTTATAAATAAAAATCTATATAAATATAAAAACCAAAGAATTGCATCAATTTTGATAAGATTTATATATATGGGACTACCTCTGAAGTATGACCTACCAAATACAAAAAGAATCATCAAAATCAATGCACAGTTAGCTGAGTAATCGGTGAACAATAATACAGACCAAATTGATAACCTCCTTCTTTTTGGAAGTCGGTTAAAAAATAAATCAAAATCGGTTCATGTCATTCGTTTGAAAGACTAAAGATGCTACGGACAGACATACACACACACATATATACAGATACACGTATACATATACATTGATACATCAAACTTATAACCCCTTCTTTTTGGGTTGGGGGTTATAAATGTATATTCCTAGCTGAATTCTTTCAGCCATCCAACGTCCAAACTAAAAGCAATACTTTACGTCGCTCTCCCCGAGGTATAAACTTTAGCGCAACATAAAATACACACAAACTCACGGGCAGTTTTGATTTTTCGTATTATAAAAGTAAATAGACCAGAAAAAGTGGGCGCGCCATGATTCCCTCTGGGTACTTTACGTAAAGTTTGTTTGAGTTACCTGGTTCAAGTTCTGGTAACTTCCAACTGATAACTTACACCTAAGGGCGATTGGTTAGCTCATTGATTTATGAAATTATGGATTATGTGTAGGACTTTGCTGCTACCAGCAAAGCTACTCAGATGCCCAAATGCTGCCCAGAACCTAGATTATATCAATATATAAAATATATATAATATATATATAATCTATATATAATCTGGGAATATTCAAATATACCCAGGTGAGCTTGTAGGTAATCGCGCTCCATCTTAAACTGCAATGTCGGTTTATTGGTGAAACGCTAGCCTATATTTGATTAATAAACAATTATAGTTTAAAAACTAAAAAAAAAAACATCTTCAAAATATGCAATTCGTTTAATAACATTTTCACAGTTATTTTGTTATAAAAACTAAAGTATCAACCGATTTCGATAAAATGTATATGAGACCACCTCTGAGTTTTCTACCAAACAAAAAAAAAAACAACTCATAATTGGCTAAATAACCGCTGAAGAAACTTACAAAAATAAATACAGTCGGATTGAGGACCTCCTTCTTTTTGGAAGTCGGTTAAAAAACTGTCTAGATAAACCATCCTCAGTAACTAACAGGCTAAGCTTCTGCTCCTGGAGACATGACATTTGAAGGGTAGCTTCCTGTGAAGTATTTTTCGATTACACTTAAGATGCTACCTGGTAATTAAACATTTTTTTATGTTAATTTTATTTTAAGAATACTTTGCTTGAATAATTAACTTTTTTTATATGTGTTTGTTGACTATATTACCTCCATTAATACGAAGACAGAAACATAAAACAAGCAACTTTCCTCGATAGAAAAAAAATTACATTTTATGAATTCTATGTCGTAGTCATGTACTTTCTGTCACACTAAAATAATGAAGAATGTAGATAATATCTTATTAAACATTAATTAGAGATCAGTTTTTAAAGAAACATAAAATTGTATTTTTAATTAATTTTTTATTTAGTATGGCGCTTACGTTATTTTTTTCGAGCAGGTTGCATGTTTCCTCTCTCTATCTATTTACGTTGCTATCGCATAGTTCTCACTAGTTCTATCACTCTCAATCATTTACCTAGTTCGCCCGTGAACATCGTACGAGGTATCGTCTTAAAAATGCGGAATTCGACTAGTTTATTCTTTATTATAAAATGTATTTATAATAAAGAATAAACTAGAAGAATAACTAGAATAAACTGTTTTTTTTTTGTATGGTTGTTAAGCGATTACTTCGCCAATTATGAATTTATTATGATTCTCTTTTGTTTGATAGATAATTTTTCAGAGATGGACCATAGAAGTAATTAATTGATAACACGTAAGCCCTTTCTCATTATGTAATTTGTGGTTTATTTATGGTGTAAACAATAAACATTTTATCTATTTACCTATATTTAGTACCTTAAGGTTTAACGACATTCATAACCAGATCGCTTTCATGACCAAAAATATTTGACCAGTGCGGCTCGGGTGGCCGCGGGTGACACCGGAAGTGTCGACGGTGAGATCTGACGGCCGGAAATGACGTCACCGCCGGCGGACGTCACGTCACCCGCCGAAACCGGATATTATAATAATCATAGTGAGTCTGCTGAACGGAATATCGTTAAATGTGGCATGACGTTGATGTTGTTGTAAATATTTTATGATATTGCTTTATTGTAACGACAAATAATACCTATATCAGAAATTTCTAGGGTTCCGTACCTCAAAAGGAAAAAACGGAACTCGTACAGGATCACTTTGTTGTCCGTCTGTCAAGACCTGTATATCTCGGGAATGCGTGTTACGCGCGAACGAATATTTTTACGATGCATATTTTTCGGTTTATGAAGGAAAATATAAAAAAAATATATAATTTCCCCCTTTTATCTACTAGTTTGTACGGAACTCCCGGTGGGCGAGTCTGACTCGCATTTGTCCGGTTTTTTTGAGTAGCGTAGTCAACACGGCATCCTTATAGTTTCGCAACATTTGTAATACATTTTTCTAATACTATGAGTTTCTGTAAGTCACAGACTTACAGAGACTCATAGTATTAGAAAGCTGTATTCTTGCTGACTAAGTAGTAATGTAAGATCTAGGCAAAGTACAATACAATATACACAATACCTTCACTCCCTCTACCCGCACTCCCCTAAAAAAAGGTAGAGGAAGAGAAGAAAAAAAAAGAACAGAAACACGCAAAAAAATAATATAGTCGAATTGAGCGACTTACTTTTTAGGGTTCCGTACCCAAAGGGTAAAAACGGGACCCTATTACTAAGACTTCGCTGTCTGTCTGTCTGTCTGTCTGTCTGTCTGTCAGTCTGTCTGTCTGTCTGTCTGTCTCCAGGCTGTATCTCATAAACCGTGATAGCTAGAAAGCTGAAATTTTCACAAATGATGTATTTCCGTTGCCGCTATAACAACAAATACTAAAAATTAAATAAAATAAAATATTAAGGGGGGTCCCCATACAATAAACGTGTTTTTTTCGTATTTTTTTGCTCAATATTAAAAACGGTAACAGGTAGACGCTTCAAATTTTCACAGAATACTTACTTGTATATTACCTTTCAAAATAAATAATTAAATAACTATAAAGTAAATATTAAAGGGGGGCTCCCATACAACAAACGTAATTTTTAAGCAATTTTTACTCGATCTTAATTAACAGATTGAAACTTTAATATTTGTAAGTAAATATTTAGAAATATATTAACTATAAAAATAAATACCTAATCTAATACATAAAAACTCACAAAATGAAAATAATCCGTGCATCTAAACGCGGTGCGAGCGCCGCGCCGCGGTGTGATGGTGGCGCGAACGCGCGGGTAGCGGGGGAGGTAACATCACGGAGCGAGCCATAACCGCGCGTATTCGCGCGAGCGTCGTCATGCTGCCCGGATGTGTATCGAAAACCTACCTATAAGTTTGCAATTTACTACTTGGAATTTCGTTGATTTCTCGTTATTTTATAAACAGAACTAAACTTTGTAGTATTATAGATGATAGTACGGAACCCTTCGTGCGCGAGTCCGACTCGCACTTGGCCGATTATTACATGTATTTACGGATATCTCCGCCGATACCGATTTTGAAACTACTTCAGTGGGTATTTTTGTTATGGATGTATTTTAAAGACATAGACATAGACATAATTTTATTGTAACAAAAACACACAGAACTTAAAAAATCATACACACAAAATAGGTCACAAAATTATTTATTTTTTTGTCACAATCCGGCCCCAGCTAGTGCTAATGCTAACCTTTAGCGCTGGTTGTTTAAACTGTAAACAACCAGCGCTAAAGGAAGCGCTAAAGGGTAACACCAATGACGTTAACTATCCTTGGGTAACACTGTAAAGATCCTCAAAGGCGTAACCTCACCTAATTGATTTGTAATATATCATAAATAAAAAATTGGTAGATATACATCATAGATAAAGATTTTTTCACTACACGCATAAAAATGCACATGCGTTTACTTAGTTTGTACATGCGTTTTAGTACATCACTAGTTAGGTGGCGTAAAACAATTAAATTATCGCGTATTCAATTACTTCATTAAAATGTATCTTCACGTGACGACAACTTGACGCAATGTCTCGACTGAAAAGACGGAATGAACATGAACGGGGACACGTTTTATACAGCTGAGTAGCGAACAGGCAATGTTTTGGCTCCTTCCATTGGAATAAATCTTCCTTGGCGTAACATGACCTAATTGATTAAAATAGGCTATAAATAAAACATTGGTAGATACATTTTCACACAACGCCATCTAGCCCTAAAATAAACAAACCTTGTTAGTACAAATAGCTTTTATCACACCAACACCATCTAGCCCAATGATGTATTAGGTTTTCTCCGGCTCTGTGTGGCAAGCCTCAAGTGAGGTAATGGCCCGACTCGTCTTCAGTCGGGCAACGCTATTAGACGCATGTCGTGACTTGTGAACAATGACAATGCCATCCTGTGTGCTTAGAAAATACAACAACTAGATATATAAGGCCTTAAGGATGCGGTCTTATTCTCGAAAGTGCTGCGAACTGAGATTTGCCATGCTTTTATTTCATATTCAATGAGTATAACCTCTCTATAGATAAAAATTTCATTGGTCTAGCCCAAAACGAAGCAAAGCTTGGGCTACAAGTCTCAGATGGCTTATAATATAAACACCTAGACACAGAACATCCATGCTCAACCAGAAATGTTTGCCCTAGGTGGGAATCGAGCCCACGACCTAGCTAAGAGAGCACACGTACTACTACTAAGCCATGAGGCATGGTTACAAATGAAGAACAGAAACAAGAACAAGCACTTACTTAAAAAAACTTTTTAAGTTAAACGGTTTTATTGAAAAGAAAGATAATGATGTAGGTAATGTATTTACTGTATCTTACTAGAAAAGCCCTTTCATTTGATACCCATATTGTGGGGATTGTGTGAAATCCGCCATTTTGTGGCGGCGGCCATCTTGGATTTACAATAATACAGAATATACTAAATTGTATTGACATCAGGACTAAATGTGTATACCAAATTTCAGATCGATCCGTCAACTGCAAGCGGGTAAAATTTCTATTACTAAATTTGACCCAAACAAACAAATAAATAAACAGGTCAAGCTAAAGAAAACCGTTTAAAACCAGAAGAACTATCAACTATGCTGTGAGGTAAGTAAAGTCAAATGTTTTATAAATTTCGGCGCGTCTCGAAAATATATCGTCTATATTCTTCCAGATTGTTCGTATCTTTACTGGTTATTTATCTTTAGGTGATAATTCAGGCTCTATCCTTACCTCAGTCTATATACAACGGTCAGCTGTGATTACCTCTGCTATTTGTTATGGGATAAGATTGTCAGAAGGCCGGAAAGGACGCGACGTGTTAAGGCAGTGATCCGGGACTGGTTATGGGTAAACTGCTTGTACTTACTTTTGTAATACCTACTAAAATTTATAGAAATGAGAAGGAATAATAATAATAGCTCTTGTTTTATATTTGTATTTGAAAAGTTTTTCGGCTTTGAATACGAGTCCTATTATTATTTTTTTCCTTTCCTTTTCTCTGTATATTAACGTTTATAGTCAAAGTCAAACCCAAAGGTCAAGTCCTCTTCATGTCTCAGTAAAATGTTTTAAATAAGACAAATCGATTCGCAAGCCGTAAGATATGATTTACAAACTCACAGTCTAAACGCCTTATTACACTCTTCTCACTTCCTACCCGATTCATCGTATCCTGTCGCCAGAGATACCGTAGTATAACAGCGCCCGAGAAATCGGGTAATCTAACTCGAACCGCATTACAATCCATTAAAGTAGGCATACAGCCTACAGCCTATTAAGATCAAGACCCTGTATCTTATTACAATAAGATACAGGGTCCTGATCTTCATAGTTCCTAGACAGGCACACGATAGACAGGACCCGAGAAATCGGGTAGTGTAATAGACATAATATCGCTTTCACGCAACTCGAACCGCATTGCAATCCATTAAGTAGGGACCTACAGCGTAGTACAGCGTAGTTCCCAGACAGGCACCCAATATACAGGGCCCAAAGAAACGAGTAATCCAATAGGTCTTTAAAACACCACCCGAATTATCATGCTCATATCGTGCTCTGTCGCCAAGGAAGCGTAGTGTAATTAGAGACGGTCCCGATCTCTATAGTTCCCAAACAGGCACACGATAGACAGGGTTCGAGAAATCGGGTAGTTTAATAGGTCTTTAACAGTAATATCACTTGCACAGAACTCGAACAGCATTGCATTGCAGTCCATCGAGTAGGCATTACGTGGAGATGTACTAATTGTGTCGAGCAGTAGGTATCGGTTTGTTATTAAACTGTGTTACCATACGATCGGGCCACGTATCTACTCGGTACACACAGTAATTCTACAGGACGTAATTCTCTCAGGCCGTTATTGTAC
Source organism: Lycia hirtaria (assembly GCA_947563715.1). Classification (NCBI taxonomy): domain Eukaryota; kingdom Metazoa; phylum Arthropoda; class Insecta; order Lepidoptera; family Geometridae; genus Lycia; species Lycia hirtaria. Next base: position 38,133,442 of record OX387377.1, on the reverse strand, counting down.
TTAACGTAGATTTAGAACGGTAGAAAGGCCTAAATTGTGGTTTCTACTCAGTTAAATCTAGTAAGATGTAGGCTGAAGTTTAACGTAGACTCATTTTTCGTAATATAACAAACAAAGTTAAAAAAACTACAAGAAATCTTCAAAAAACGAAAAATCCGACTTCAATATACACAATTTACTTGTATGACATATTTTTCCAGTTATTTTGTTATAAAAACCAAAATACTGAACCGATTTTGATAAAATTTCTATGGAACTACCAGGGAAGTATACCCTTTCTAAAAAAAGAATTTTTCAAATCGGTCCTGATGTCTTCGAGTAATTGGGGCACATACATAAAAAAATATTGTGACGAATTGAGAACCTCCTCCATTATAAAAGTTGGTTAAACCCCCTTATTAATAATTGTATTGTTGTGTTTTGTTTTTTTGTTTATATTTATGCCTTGTTTGTGTTTTATTATGGAATAGAATTATCAGAAAAAGAGTTTTTTGAAATAAAGTAAACAACCGCGTATATTTTAGATAAATAAGATATCATTATGTAAAGAAGATATATATATACATATATTATGTATCACGGTAATGTTATCTATGTACTATCTTTTGAACAATTTGAACGGTAATAGATACAAGTCTCAAAACTGGCAAGATTGAGCTTTATTTTTATTGCAAGGATTTATTTTGATGTAAATCTACATATAGTACTAAAAACTGGTCAAGAGAGAGAGAGTATTTTTTTTAATGGGAAATTATTGGACGAGATAAACCCTCCTTGTTGATTCCACAAAAAAAGAAACGGGAAATAACAAGTAAACGTTAATTGACCGTTGGTGTCATGTGACATAAACATAATACATAGTAAACGGTATTAAAATCTCTTTGGATAAAGAAAATAGGTCTGTACCGTAACAAACACTTATTTATTTGAACTTATAGTAGTATTAGCATTTCAGGATAGAAAATATGTGAAGTTACAAATATTCTTATAATATAAAACACATTTTGTTGAGTAATTAGCTCTGGTGTTAGTGTGAATGCATAGGACTACGGAAGCCTCAGTATGTGAGTGAAATTCATATTACTTTGCTGGATTTATTGAGTTCTTTTACTTAAGTGTATTTACATAAGTAAATTATGAGTTGTATGACAGAATTAAATCTTTTCATCTGATAAACACCACGCACTTTTTTTTAGGGTTCCGTACCCAAAGGGTAAAAACGGGACCCTATTACTAATACTTCGCTGTCTGTCTGTCTGTCTGTCTGTCTGTCTGTCTGTCTGTCTGTCTGTCTGTCTCCAGGCTGTATCTCATAAACCGTGATAGCTAGAAAGCTGAAATTTTCACAAATGATGTATTTCCGTTGCCGCTATAACAACAAATACAAAAAATTAAAAAAAAAAAATATTAAGGGGGGTCCCCATACAATAAACGTGTTTTTTTCGTATTTTTTGCTCAATATTAAAAACGGTAACAGGTAGACGCTTCAAATTTTCACAGAATATTTACTTGTATGTTACCTTTCAAAATAAATAATTAAATAACAATAAAGTAAATATTAAAGGGGGGCTCCCATACAACAAACGTAATTTTTAAGCAATTTTTACTCGATCTTAATTAACAGGTAGAAACTTGAATATTTGTAAGTAAATATTTAGAAATATATTAACTATAAAAATTAATACCTAATCTAATACATAAAAACTCACAAAATGAAAATAATCCGTGCATCTAAATTACGCGGTGCGAGCGCCGCGCCGCGCGGGTAGCGGGGGAGGTAACATCACGGAGCGAGCCATAACCGCGCGTATTCGCGCGAGCGTCGTTATGCTGCCCGGATCTGTATCGAAAACCTACCTATAAGTTTGCAATTTATTACTTGGAATTTCGTTGATTTTTCGTTATTTTATAAACAGAACTAAACTTTGTAGTATTATAGATGATAGTACGGAACCCTTCGTGCGCGAGTCCGACTCGCACTTGGCCGATTATTTATTCACTAGGCAGCGTGGTGGTATATGGCCCAGTCCATCTCACAATGAGAAGATACCCGCGCTCAACTATGGGTCATTTATAAAAATAGGGACGATCTTTATGTCTATACTATAAATCCAACTCGCCGGCAGTACCGCGGCTGGCTGAACTAAAGCCGGTAATACCATCGCAATTAGGGGTGAGACTGGGCATGCCATGCACCGACCATTTTGCATCACTGCGCCGTTCGACGGCTATTATCGGATACGACTCTCGAGCGCTCAAAACGCGATTCGATTGTAGCGAATTGTTGGTACAATTTGAGACGTTGGTATAATCAAGGCCTCAAGGCTGCTAAGTGAACATCACTCTTTCGCCGTTTGCTGATACGATTCAAAGACAATTTTGACGAATTGCTAGTCTATTACTATATAAATAGACTAATAATTTGTCAAAATTGTCTTTGAATTGTATCAGCGAGCGGCGAGCGAAAGATGTTCACTTAGCAGCCGAGTGCGAGAGGCCCAGGCCTCTCGCACTCAACAGTTTAGATTATATAGATGAACAACTGAACTATCTTGTTTTTAGAAATTAATGTCAATGTTTTATTAAAATATAGGTTGTATAATGTATATTGCTTCGAGAGTACGTCAGCATGAGAATAAGCCATCAAAACATCTTCAGAGAATTAAGTACTTACCGATGTTTTCGACTGTAATATCACGCTTTATATTATTTGTAAGTCAACATCAAAAAAAAATATTTAATTATATGCATTAATATACAGTCTACATAAATTATATTAAAATTAAACTAAACTTATAGTGCCAAATTACACAATAAGCATTTACCTACCTTCCCTACTCCAGCCAGACCGAAGCTCTCAAGACAATTTAAATTTATGTGTAATTATTTAACTAACAATTTTAAAAGCATGTAAAAAAGTAATCAATTTAAATTATAATTAAAAATGTTAAAATATTAGTGAAATTTAATGCAATTTAATTCCTATTATTTTTTATAAAAAAATATTTACGTTTATGTATAAAATCATTTTTCCACTATTATATCGATGAATGGGAATAAAAATATAATTTTCGTTTTTATTCTCTTAAGTATTAAGTATTTAAATAAAACACCTTACTAACATAGCCTTTAAGAAATTAAAAATAAATACTTTGCCGCACTATAAACACTATAAAATACTTTACAGCTCTCGTGCGTAATGTTTTTATTTCGAATAATGTTGACAAGCCAAGTAATGCACACTTTTCGAGCAATTGTATTGATAACTATTATTAAACTTATATACCTAGAGCTGTAAGTTTTCCAAAATAAACAATATAGAGGAGGTAAAACCAAATCTGAGGGCACCTCCCACATAAAAATCAGTCGTTTAGCTACAGTCATAAACATACAAAATGTTTATGTAATTCATATATAGTATATATGTAGATATTTATTATATACATTTATCAAACATTACCTTCCTCGGGCAACCGGATATAGAATATAAATTTATATATTTCATTAATTAAATATAATTACCGTAAATTCTAGTGAAAATTTTAATTTCATTTACATAATTGAAATTTGTGTAAACGACAAAATATGACATCTATACTAACGTAGACAAATATTTGTCTCATCGGCTTAGGCCTAAAGATAAAGATCTAGATCATAAAGTATAATTAAATCGCTCAGACGTGATAACAATCCAAAAGTTTCGATAAAGACGAGTTTCAATTCTAAGTATTTCTATTAGAACTAAAGACTTGTTCAGACAACGCTATAATAATATAATGTTATTGATCAAAAAATCAAAATATTGGTATATAGCACGATAAATTATGCAGTTTCCTCCGATTATATCTACAGTTGTATCTGCATAACTTTACTTTAATATCATGCATAAAATTAGAATTTCAATTAATTTTATTTAATTACTTAACAACTACTTAACACGGCGGTGTCGTTACTACCATAGACACAAATAAAAATTTCTACGTTCAAAACAGACCGCCAAAGCGTGTGAGTGTGAAGTCCGATTCCATTCACTCATCACGCGAGAGGAAAATAGATGGCGATAAAGGTAAATAATTTTCAGTTTTGATTGTCCAGATGATAAAGCAACATTTGTTATATAAATATATTTGTTCTAATTTTCGTTGAGAAGTTCACGGTGATAACAATATAAATTTTTACCTTTATGGTATTACTTGATTGCTAAATGAAAAAAATTAGGAGATTTCCTGTTAATTTCATGTCATTCTTTACATTTTACGAATTATATTGGCCACAGATTTTACAGTTTAATCCTAATTTGTTCCAGTTTTAATAAATAAGCGTAATCGTGTTAAAAAATAAATTGAATGTAATTTTTATTGTTTGTAAAATGAAATAAACATATAATTTCTTTGGTCACTACTATAAACCGCAAATTAGAACATAGTCACTATGAAAGCGCAACAATATCTTCATTGTCTCTGAAAGCCTTGAGAAGTTATGAACGAGTAGATATAACGTAATCTGAAACGTTCTGAAGGTCACCTTTATAATATTTACGAGTTACGAGCTTACATTGAAAGCAATAACGACTGACATTTGTTTAGCATTTTATTGAATAGTCTAGACACTTTAGACAGATAAAATGATGCATTATTCATGAGTGTTATAAAGCACACATAGGTGAGATAACGTATCAAGCTTCTTGCATGAAACTAAAATTTTGACACGGGTTACATTTGCCACGATGCATACAGCTGAATAATTTATAAAATAAATAAGCTTTTTATTTCTCAATTACAATTTTGCAGCGGTACATATGCGTATAGTTTGGACTAGGTAAATATAACCATAAAATGGAAAAACAAATGCGACTATTTGGCTTTAAAAAAAAGTAACCTTTTTAAATTATTATTAAATTTATTCTAGTAATTTTATAAAAAAAAAAAACTAACTGCAGGCAGCCAGCAGGCGCTTATATTTTAATCTCGGTAGTGGTTACATATTAAAGCCGTTTGGTGTCGAGAATCGGCACAATTTTTGAGGGCCAGAAGTTAATCTAATTTTCAAACAATGTATCGATGCGACGCGTGACGAAAATATGGCGCAACGCATAAGCATTGCCATTCAACGTAAACAATAGTAATGCTGCAGTACGCGGGGTACGCTGTCAACTGATAGTGGGTTTGAGCTATTGTATTAGGCTTATGCTTAATTGGTTCTCAAATATAGTAAAAATTACGCCCAAAAATCTTTTAATTCCAAAATTAGTAAATTATCACGAAAATTGACTACGCTATGTAATTCAAAGTTGTCAAAGTCTGAATTGTCCCTAAATTACTTTTGCGGCGATCAGAACACGGTATCCTAAAAATATTAATGAAATTTTGCAAAGTACGCTGGAACCCACCACATATCGTTCTCGTATTTCACGTCGCGTCGGTTACTGTATTGTGTGGTCTGCGCGCCAAACTTTTATGTTTATGGCACCGATACTCATCCATGAATTGGGAAAAACACTATATTTAGCTTTATATTTTGCTTTTATGCTAATAGAAATGAAAGTAAGCATTGGGTGGAGTTTTTTTTTTCTCTGAAAAACTTGAATACTTGTTCATTAATATTATTATCGTTATCCTTTCGGCTACTTTCGAAACTGGTGTTTCGAAACCGGCTTCGAAAACAGAATTATTTTTCTTTTTCGGAAACCCGGTTTCCAATAACGAAAAATAACAAGTTTATAATCAAGAATATATGAGATATTGTAAATATGATGGCCGATGGGACCGAAAAGTTATTGAGTGGAGATGACCCACGCAGCGTATAACGATCAGTCCCAATTGTGGACAGGCAACCTCAAACAAGTGGCGTGGATTCTGATTCAATGTCTGCCTCAGAATCCATGGTACGTATATTTCCAAACGTATATAATCTAGGTGTCTTCAAATCGCGAGTGAATAGGTTTCTTGTAGGAAAGCGCGCTCCATCGTAGACAGTAACTGTCGCTTAATACCAGGTGAGTTGACGGTCAAGCGCAAGCTTATTTTCGAATAAAAAAAAACAAAAACAAACTATTGTTAGTCATAGACTTCCCTTTCTTCTTATTGGCTTGACGATGATGATGATGAAGATACAATAATCTATATTTATTTAGCAAATTATAATGTGATATTTATGTTTCATGTAATGCTGATTGTCGCGCACATTGGTGTAAGCTGTAAGCGTGGCAGTCATTTATAAATAAATAAATACAATTTTTTATCTCAAGAAACTAAGTCAAACATTTCTTCTAGAATAATAAATTAGAAATCCGCATCAAAGCAATTTTGTATCAAAAGCAAAACAGTAATTTTAGGCATAAAACCTTTCCCTAGGCCAAAACAAAACAACTAGATAGAGGTACGAAGCGCGTAGGCAACCAAAGGTCTTACTTAAAACGCGGGGATTTCATTAATTCTCTTTGCGGACGCCAGGGGCGTCCAGTGGAACGAAACCCAAAGGTAAAAGCGAATATTCTCGCCTTGCGCTGTCTTTCTGAGTAATTTGATTCAACGCTTTAGGTTCACGCTCACATATTCGTGGGACCCTTGATGTTTTGCTGAAATTGGACTCGTATCAAATGGAATGTATGAAGCAAGCCGCTGGCAAACGGAGCGCAGAAATAAACAGGGAGTTTACAAGTACCTGCCAAACAGATCTGAAAATTGTTGTTTGTAATCGACTGTTGAAGAAAGAAGGTAATTTTTTTTGGAATAAGTATATGTATGTATGTATTTCTATATTAATATTCCTAAGATATTGTAGATACTCCTCATTACTCAATATAATTTTTAAGATAGCACAAATTCGCGAAAAACTAACAGGTTCCTTACAAAAAGGTTTTTGAAATGGGAAACATATATTAGCTGTGTATTTGTTCCGATTTCAGGATTGATATCATAGTGGAAGGTAAGTTAGTTTTAAGTATTGAAAATGAATTTCCGTAAAGGCTTAATGGATTTTATAAGATATCAATTACCTACATAAATTATCTAATTGCAACTAATTACCATTTGGCATTCTTTTATATTTCCTTGCAAAAGTTAACTCCACTTTCGAGTCTTGTGCGTTCCATCTACATATGTTGTTGTCAAGATCTAAATTTTAGTATTCTTACAAATATCTCTCTAGAGCTAAAGTAGTACATACTAAAACTGAAATGTTTCTGTTTACGCGAAGCAGTCTACTACAACATCAGGCTTACCACGTTTTCATCTTTCTTGCTACATCCAATATTTCAAACGTCAAAATACGTGGCCATAAAAATGAAGCTTTCAGGAAAAAAAAAACAAAGCCGTCGATGATTTTCTAAAAGAAACAACGTAACTTCCGACTGAATAATAGATTGTGATTTAAAACATCCTATAATTCCGCGGATAAGTAGATCAAATCGGAGGTCTTATCTGAACAAAGAACTTTGATTGCTCTCGCGTATTTCCATCGTCTCAGCTGAATTATTATTTTGTAAGTCATTTTCTATTACTCAGCAATCTTCGTTGGACGAATTCGTAATCAAATTAAAAATTCATCGTGACTTTGCCTTCAGGGCAGAGGGCAGATTCGTTACGTTTGTACCTAGGTGGCACCGCTGATAATATAGAAAGATATATCGATATTAAGAAGTAAAATATATTTCGGACGACTTCGAAAAAAGGGGTTATCATTTCTATTGTACATGTTTTTGTATATATTGCATATTTTATGGAGCTTTTTACTTTCAAGCGTCAGACATACCTACTCATGTCAAAGTATATATATAGTTATCATTATGAAAAAGATTTTCAGTCATTTTTTTATACTACTTAAATAGATCTACGTTTGACCACCAACTAGCCTAATGGTAGCGAAGGTGTTGCCGAGGATGGATGACGTCGATTCAGAAGATATCTATTTAATCTAGTCTTGAAACTTCCAAAATTATAGCTCTCAGGATGTTTCCTGAAATTAAAAATATGGACCTAAATCGTTTTTACGAATTTCGGGCCTTTCAGTGAAAAATGTGCCGACTTTTTGCTTGAGTAAATATCTGCAGTAGATTTTTGCTACATTTATCATCATTATAATCACCGTTCACCATCACCAACGTTTTTAGCAAATAGCAGTTAAAACAACAAGACACAGCTAGTTATAAATAAGTAAATTAATAAATCAAAATTTATTATATAGTACTAATTTTGTTTTCTCACTTAAACAACAGCATTTAAGCTTGATTTTAACACTGTTATTTTGGGCAAATTAAGAAATAATTTTAAACTAAAAGAACAAAAAATATGTAATAAATATAAGTTACTGAAACAACTATTTGATCACAAACGTCCACAATCAAAACCACTCACTCTCTACACTTTCTAATTGATTTCTGAAATATACGAATTACATATCTACGTACGTTCCATTTATTAATCTCAGACCCGCACAGTGTCGGATTAGGCGTCAAGGTTCCTCCAAATTAAAAATGCTCTCCGTGCCGTTTACAAAATAGAGTATTAAAATTTTTCGCCAACTTTTTGAGCGTTGCGTAATTTTTTAAGTGCGTAGAAAAGCCTGTTGGTAATTATACTTTCAGGGATGGTAACTAAAATGTTGGGTGAAATTCGGATGGCATAAAAATCTGACCCAAAACCTGAACGTGACTTGAGTGCGGCCTTAAAATACACAGGCTATTAGCCTTAAAAACACACTCCAACTTAGTATACAAATGACACTGGAATTAATTTTCTGAAAGTAACTTGTAACAAATTTCTAAGGCACTTGTAAGGCACCTTTGTTTGTGATCATTGATATACCATAAATATGTTTTAGGCATCACGCACTGGTTGGAAAGAATAGAAACTCAAAATTATGTTTAGAGGAAGTTGATCGATTAGAAACGAGTTGTCATTGGATTGATGAGATGAAGGGAGTTTTGTGCCAGTACTGGCTATAGTGCCAAGAATTACTTAATCAGTAAGTACTCCGTTATGTTTACCGAATTTATTACTATGCTATTGTAAACATTACAGTCGGAGACCCAAAATAATTGTTAACTGCTGAACAGGTTTCTGACAAGAGTTAAGGATAAAGTAAGTATTCATGTGTCGAGGAGTAACGTCAAGACGAACCTCGGCGAGGTTTTTGGTGTAAACTCAAATAAACATGAATATACAATAAATATAGATTTATTGTATATTAATGTTTATTTGAGTAATTAAATAAATAACATACGGTGTTTAGAACAATCAGTTTAAGAGTATCAGATGGGTATTTGATTATTATTTTAGTATGTATGTATTTAACAATACACATTTTTAGGAAAAAAATAAGATATTTGAATTGCTGACAAAGGCGTTAAATTCTTGGTGGAGATTAAAGCTCGCAGCTATCTCTCTCGCGCATCACAACATTTTTATATAATACAAATAATTAAGTAGGAATATTATAAAACTGAGAGGTGAATTTGTTTACTTAGATAGAAGAAACATTTAAAAAAAGTTATAATTAGATATTATTTATACTGGCGAAAGAATTGTGAAAAAACATATATTTTCCATTTCCTCAGCCAATTTGAAAGGTATCGAAGAAAAACTTCTTTTAAATGTTTCTCCTATATAAATAAAAAAAAATTGCCCCACTCTTCCTCTAATATCCCTATTTTGTTTTCCCTACTTTTTTTTCGAATGATATGTTATTTTTCTCGGCTAAGAATGTGTATTGTCAAATACAAAATCATTCAAAAATTAAATTAATAAGAAACACCCGTATAATTCGTATAATAAACGGCATCTCCTTCAATACATTATAAAGTAAATTAAAAGGTCAAAAAGTCTATACGTTGACCTTCTTACACAATTAACGGATCGATAGCCATCCCCGACCATTCGAAGCTTGTAAACAAATAAACAACGCTCGGCACCGCGGCCGCTAAACTACCCTCTATTAGTTTTATTTACGTCTTTGACACCCATTAGAAGCGAGGTCTGCTATCGTGCCGACGAGCACGCAATCTTTGCTTGGCATCCGACTATTATTAGACAGTTCTAAAACTTGTGCTTCTACTAGTCAGACTACTTAATTATTTTTTTGACAAATCAGCTAAATACCAGCTTAAGCTTTAGAGTCTATTGGCCAGGATGTGTACTGCACATAAATGGATTTTTTTATATCGCCTTCTCTGTTTCCTGAAAACTACAATCTTGGAATATATACATATGTACAAATTGTACAAAGCTATAATTAATAGATATCTTCTAGATCAATGAGACACTGTCGCTTATACATCAGGACGAGTTGGTGATCAATCGTAGATCTATCAAATATTAAAAAGACTGGACAGGTTTTTCCTAGATAAACATGACAAACGCCTTTCTTGCAAGTGTCACATACATTAACTTGTGGAGAAGCGATAACAGCTTAATATCGGATATATAATATCAATCATTTAATGTTAAAATCACAAATTTCTTATCACTAATTTTAGTTTCATTAAAATCTTGTGGATACTTACAGTAAAGGCTACAATGAAACTACAGCAAACGTATGGCAATTATCAAATAGCCACGAATATAACTTGACAGCCCGTAGTAAATAATAGATATATAATACTTCTTTACGGACGTTATGAGTAATATATTATACGCTTTATGTAACTTTTGTACTCTGACTTCGTATGTTATAATCTGCTAGCTTAATTTCTATTTATCTAACTAGATTTCTAGTTTATTTAATAAGTACTAGTTTGAAAGCTAACTTAGTATAATCTATGCATTGATCTATAAGTATGATTACATATCGGCACAAAATATGCACGCACAATGCACATGCACGTATGGAAAATAGTAACTATTTTACATATCCTTATAGTTAGGGTTCAAAAGTCCATTATCAGTCTCAGAAAGCATTATTATTTAAAAGATTATATTCTAGGAATCGATGTGGACTTGTTGTATTGTGCCGCGACGCATACATAAATAATATATGTATGATAAACGTATAAACGTTTAATACTAAGCTGATGACTCACAACCTTAAAGTGATAAAAAGGACTTTTGAAGCCTGACTATACATAGCGTAACCGTGGGGTCATGATTGATGCTTATATTTTCATACGAAGCGAAAAGTACACTTCCGTAGCTTCAAGTATAGCAATGGATTACATTTGTCGGCTCGTAGCATAGTATGCTACGAAATAATTCGAGAATTGCTACGTGATGTAGCGTTTCGTAGCATTTTGTGACATTATCGATTTATGTGCACAATTAGTGACACTACTTGAATGTACTTTTAATTTGACTTTACTTGAATGTATTAAATGGATTCATCAGCATTGCAGATGAATACAGAAACTTTAAGCTACTCATAGTTATAAATTTATTTCAGCTATAAAAAAATAATTACATGTGTGAAACTTAGAACACTTCTCTTTTTGCGTCGGGGGTAAAACAAAAGAATATTCAAAACAAAAACCTTGAACATGAGAACGTGTCTGATATCCCAGAGACAAATAACTGACATACCGCATTATACAAACCCATTATCGGCCTAGGAATAGCGGTTAACAATACATGCGCAGCCTTTTAGCGGGTCACGTATGCCCTTCGTATTTTTACTATGGAATAAGGGTAAGTGGGGTAAGGCCCGTTCCAATTCTGGGATCACATAACGGCCTAGCCATACTTCGGGCTAGATAACCCGAAAATAATTCTGGAGGTAAAGAAAGTCTGGGGTCAATGAACTGTGAACTAAATAGATGGAAGAGAGATTTTCAATAGTGTTTTAATAGTAACTTTGTCTATTGTTATCTTGATATGATACAAGCTATATGTTGAATAATTAAAACTTAACTGCATCGTTGCGCTTTGCAGCATTTCATACAAATTTATTTTAGTTATCATATGTTTTTTAATGTTCAAAACATGATTATTTTACTTATTAATATAATTATATTACCAAATCAGCCATGTTGAATTTTCAGTGACGCTATTTCATATAGAAAACCATAATATCGAATTAACTGGAACTTCATTCAAAAAATCAAATTAATAGCATCTACAAGTAACTTTAATGGATCATCTATATTAGTTAATATCATCAAATTCTATAATTATATTCCATTTTAACTAGGTTACGAACGTGCAATAATTAAATATTAAAAGACTCGTGACTTCCTCCATTTTAACTATGTCTATGTATGTCTGTAAAGATCCTCCATTTAACTTGGTCACGAATGCGCCATAATTAAATATTAAAAGTGCGCAGGCCGTGAGTTCAACGTTAAGTTTACTTTCGCAATTAAAGCAGTGAATGTGTTAATAGGATCAGTAATGTGCGTCCAAGGATCGTGGCCTACTTTCCCACGTGTGGGGAAGTGGGACGAAGTGCCAAGTTCTCACATAACAGTTATAAAAACTCTTCTAGCTTTTTAGAACATGTTTATGAGGTAATGTTTTCGAAGGTTCTCTTAATTGTTAGTCATTGAAATCAAACAATTTTTAACGGATAAAATTATGTAAAACATACGCAATAAATCCGTAAAAAATTGTTTAATACTATAAAACTGTGGGATAGAATAGAATAGAACATAACTTTATTGTACATCCATACAGTAAAAACTTAAAATAAACAATAAACTTAAACGACAGTACAAAGGCGGCCTTAACTACTTACTTACTTAGACTTTTTTTAGGTATTAACGTCAACATAATAAATCACGTAAAGAAAAGCACGTAAAAATAATACAAATACACTGATTATTCCTATATTTTTGAACTTTATTTATTTTTTACTAAATAAATGAAGCTCTCATAGTAATTACACAAAAAATATTTTTTTATTAAATTAGGCATTTTCACTAGAAAATAGTTTCTTATAAATATGTAATAATTAAAAGCTATTTTTTAATGCTTCATTTAAAGCATTCAAAAATCTAAATATCTTAAAATGTAATTAACTTTTAGTTTTTTTTAATGTAGTAATAGGTTTGCGCTTGACCGCCAACTCGCCTAATAGCAACGTTTCCTAGTTTGCTGGTTTTCATTATAAGTCGTTAAAGTTAAATAATTGTTATTTTACTATACACTGACCCCTAGCTACCCACGGTCCCTCGCCGGTCATTCATTTCGTTCGCGCCTTGCCTCTTCACTTCCATTAGGGACCGATGCTCACCGTAAATCCTTATAATGAAGTTTGTGCAGACTAAATAATGAAGGTACAAGAATGTCTCGTGAATTCATTGTCAACTAGCTCTTTTCCACTGGGTCCACTTTTTAATGTGAAATAGATTAGAACGTTTGATCATCAACTCGCCTGATGGTAAGTGATTGTAAGTCATCAGGCGAGTTGATAGTCATTGATGGATGAAGCTCTTTTTTTAGCGACAAGGAAATCTTCAAAAAATACCCGACCGCTGTGTTGGGTTGGTGATGCAACCGGGTTGATCGCCAGACTGAGTGCTGAACGGAGAACTTCAGGCTTTCGTCACCGGAGCCCTCAGCACTGCAACACAGTTCGTCGCAGCCTGCTAGGCCTACGACCGCGTGAGCCTCTATATCCTCCTTGGGCCAGGGTCCGTCTTACGTCAGCAGGTTTTTTTTTAAATACATTATAGATCTACGATTGACCACCAACTTGCCTGATGTTAAGCGACTGGCCGAGGATGGAGCTCGTCGATTTTGAAGATACTTAATTCACTCTAGCCTTGAAAATTCCAAGATTGTAGGTCTCAGGAAACAGAGATGGCGGCAACGACCAACCCCGAACCCAGAAATCCCTTTCTAGTAGACTCTTACTACAGGCAGTGGCTAACAGATACGGGAGGATGGAGCACTAAAATAAATCTATTCACTTTAGCCTTAAAAAATCCAAAATTATAGTTTTCATAAAACACACAACACACCTACTTCTATGCGGTATGTATCATTACAGAATGTGGACCAAAGTCGCGTTTTTTTTTGTCATTTCAATGAAAAATGATTGTAGTGTAAGCCAGCTTTCTGCTTGGCCTATAACTATAGGTTTTAGACTTACACTTATTACCGTTCAAAAGATACAGCCGTTTAAGTGTAGACCGGTCAGACAGACACCGTAGCCTCACAAATAGGCTCCCGCACCCTTAGTACGAAAGCTTAAAAATTTATAAGAATTTGATTCTTTTCTACTAAGTATTTTGGTACTAAAACGTTTATATTTTTAGCCCCCGACCCAAAAAGGGGGGGTGTTATAAGTTTGGCGTGTGTATCTGTGTATCTTTATATCTGTGTATCTGTTATTGGTATCATAGGTCTTAAGCGGATAGACAGATTTTAATCTAGTTAATTTTTTGTTTGAAAGAGGATTTTATCGAAAGTGTTCTTAGCTATGTTTCATCAAAATCGGTTCAGTAGTTTTTATCGGGGGTTTTTTGAGTTTTCTAAACGTACATTTAGGTATTTATATTAGTTAATAGTACAATTTTATTGTTAAATAGCATTAATCAGTAATGGAATCCAGGTTAATTTCCGTGGTTAGATTACAACGAAATTACGCTATAAAAGTGACGGCAAACATTAAAGATGGCAACAGAATAGATATCTACCCTTTCATTTAACGGGCCGAGCCAAAATACCGTTTAGCTTAGCCAGATGATGAAATAAAACAGACTACAAACTACGAGTACTGTTTTGTGAACATGGGGACAACGAAAAAACGTTATTATTTATTTATCATAAACACAAAGTTTAATAGTTTTAATTAGTTTAATTTTAATTAGTTTAGTATTAGTTTAATTTTTAGTTTTAATAGTATTGCCAATGGGTATTGTATTATGACTAGCCCTTGAAGTTTTTGACTATAGGTAAGTACTAGCTATTACCAGAGATCTTAAAAATTGTGTGCACTCCGCTTCTTATGAACCTATATGGAGCGACCATAGTGCCAATCCTCAAGATTGTTCAGTTTATTTTCCTTTCGTACTTTACCGGTTCGCTGTGACGTCACAGCGATAAAATGAGATGCATGAACCAAATCAGTCAAGTAACCAAAAATTGACAATGGAATAAAAAAAGGTTAGGGAGAAATCAGGGAGGAAGAGCGAGCGCAGATGCGCAGATCCATATTTTGTATGGTATTTTCTTGTGTAGCTTAGTGATGTTTACATCTGCAGTGTTTCTGGTCTGCGACTCTGGCTACAATGGCGATTCCCGGGGCCAAGGGATTCCAAGTGTTAAGGACCGAATATTAATCTTATTTTCACTGCTTAGCTAAATTGATATTTGTTGTTGAGTGGAACAAATGTGCGGGTTTATGGTTGGGTCGTTTGTTTGTTTGGTTGCGTTTTGTTAACAGATATAATTACGACTTTTTTGTTCATTTCCATTTTTCGTTCTATAAAATGGTAACGCTTTAACGTCTAAAACATTTAAAATTAGTTATATTTTTTATTTAAAGTTGTTATTTTTTTATACTTTTATTTAGTTTCAACTGTCCCGGTGTCCATAAATCTAACTTTGCAAGTTGAAAACCTCTTCCTTTATGATTGAGAATAATATAATTGTGCAAGTACAAATATATGCATATTAGATGACAATGTAATATTAATAAAACATGGAACCGATTATGATGATGAAACCGGGATGCACCAACTGGAACTTCCTGATGAAAAGTGCTAAGGCTCGTTAAGTCTTATTTACCATTCATTACACATAAGAACGAGGGTCTGAAGATGAAGCCTGAAACCCACTGAAACTCTCTGTGAAAAGTATAGTTGTATAGTTTGCTTAGGTATTTTAAGTACGTTCCATTACACATAAAACCGAGGATCTGAAAATGGATACGAGCGATTGCCGCTGGAATTCCCTGCTGGAGTGTACTAAGAATTTATCGAGTTTGTGCTCATTTTTTCAGTCACCAAAAAAGTAAGTAAGTTTTTATAGCATTCATAAAAGCTACTTTGCCTAAAAGTATATCTTAGATTATCATATATTTTTATTTATGAATAGGTATGTATTCTTCACTATCTTTAGTACTTACCTCTATTAGATTTGTAAATCTAAAAAGTATTTCTTTTATTTCCATAGTTTTCAATATTAAACAAATACAAATTCTTTATTAATAACTCCGTAGTTACATGTCAAATATTTCGTGATGTCAAGTGTGTATATTAATAATTACTATTAATTACATTATTCTCGTCATCAATTTCAATAATAATGTGTATAATTATATTATTTATTAATTAATCATTCTATTAACAATAATTCAAAATTCGATGTCATGAGTATAATATTAAAATAATAAAAAAAAGTCATTTATATATTAATAATTAGAACAGATTTCAGGTAGCTTCATAGACGCGTTATTATCATAAAATAATTGTTCGAGAAGCCACGTCTTAAGCCTTATTTTAAAGGACGATGAGGAAGGTGCGTCTCGCACATGAGCGGGCAGACGGTTATATACCGCAGGTCCCGCGATGTAGACCGACCTCTCCGACCTCACGAGCCTGTGCGACGGCGTCACAAATTGATCTTTTCTCTTGTTACTTCGCAAGTTTCTTGTCTGATTGACACCCTTCCTCTGGAATAGGTGCAGGTTGTTGTGTGTAAAAAGAGCCAGCTGGTAGATAACGTCGCACGGCAATGGTGGTATTTGGAGCTCCTTGAAGAAGTCTACACACGAGACATCATCGGAGGCTCCATACATGGCACGCAGGGCCCATTTCTGCATGACAAACATCATATAAGATGGCGCACTTTATCTTTGACTACATCATCGTATTTCCACTTGTCTTCCACAGACTCGTAGTAAATAATTTGCATTTATAATGAAGTTAAAGATACTTTTTTATTAATACACATACACATTTGTCAAACTATTTAGGATACATTGCTACATGGCTCACCTTTTACATACATATTCAAACACAAAAAATTCTACCCTTATTGTTGGGCAGTTGAATAAAATAAACAATAACCTGTATCTCATATGTATTTCAGACATATACCTACTCCACAGCAAAAACATAAAAAAACATACAGACCGAATTGATAACCTCTTTCTTTTTGGAAGTCAATTAAAAAAGACACAAAAATTATCAAAAATAAATTTAATAAAAGATAATTTGTAATTGTGTAATTGTGTGTTAAAAAGTGTAATTTTACAGATTATTCTTACTCATAGCACATAAAAACATGAATACTTTATGTTTCACATGTTCAAATACGTAAAAGCTGGAAAAATTGCCCAACATTTATGAAAATACTATACAAAAGCCTTCTGTGGCAGATAACCAGTACGTTTTAGCAACAACCCTGATGCTAATTCTTCGAATCCAGCCGAGCGTAATTTGCATTGTACGCGAAATTGATATTATTCATTGTCTCATTTAAAATATGTACAACATTTTAATTGTAAATATTTAGCTGTGCATTCTTTTATTTCAGACATGTTGCTTGTTTGAACTGAGCGGTAGAATTTTTTTCTTTTTTTATTTATTTCGTATATTTCGTGTTGATTGTGAGATTTTTTTGTGGTATAGTGTGGTTTATTTAAGATGGTACCTACGCCTGAATCATGGTCTACTATCACAAGTCAAATGTCAAATTCTGTGTTGAAATTATGCAAATTCATTTTTATTGTTTGAAAATAAAGGTTTCATCGAGAGTATTTTCAATATGCGTCACGAAAATCTGTTCAGACTTTTTTATTTATTTATTTTTTTAATTTAAGTCAATCATATAAAAAATCGGCGATTTGAACAATGTTTAGCAAGGAAATAAATATTTCGTATAGACATTCATCCTTTCCTAGATTTTCAAAAACTGACAGACCTTCAACCTAACTAACCACTTATATTTCTCTAAGTTCTAGAGCAGGGTTTCTCAAAATTTTGGCTCCACGAACCCGTGTTAAAGTTTCCAGGTGAATTAAATGCCCCCTCTAAAGAAAATAATAATGAAATTGCCTGTTGAAGAAAATAATTCAGCAGTAGACACAATTTGAGTACTTTGTACAGGTTGGGAACTGGATGATGACGTTGAATTACTTGGTCATTTTCTTGTCTCAGCGTGCGAGAGCGAGCGACTCAGCCACCATTACGTAAATCTTGTCGCGAACCCCTACCATCGAATGGCGAACCCCTAGGGGTTCGCGTACCCCACTTTGAGAAAGCATGTTCTAGAGTACCTAATAGAGTCTAAATTCGCTTTTAAGCTTAGTCGCCTCTGAGACGTGTAACTTAGTAACCCTAGACCTAGTAAGTAACGGACCTCCTTCACGTTTATGATGTCTGATCTTATTACGATATGGTAAGTCAAGCCATTCTCGTGCCTTTCTTATAGACTAGCTCGGCACAAAGTCTTTTCATGTCTGGATATTGCCGTGCATCTAATCCCATCTATTGGGCAATATTATATCCCATCTACCGGGTGCCTATTATACGGGGCTTACACTATGCATGTGTGACGAAATAGTAAATCTAACGTAAAAGTATTCTGGTGCAACGACTGGCAATCGCCATTCAGCGGGGTAACGCCGCAAGTATTATACCTACATATACCTTTGCACCAGTAACAGTTAGGGGTGTTTTTTTTGACTAAGTCAAATTTAGTTCGTTTTTAGCTTTTTAAAAATAACAATATCCATTTGTATATAGAATTATAGATACATAATGTTTTTTATTAGAAAAAAATAATTTTTGTTTAAAATAATAAAAATAATAATGTGCAGTTGCTCTTATGTAAAAGTCAACAAAAGTCAAATTGTCTTTCTATCTTTTTTGTCTACTTGTCAGTAATTGCTACTTTATTATGTTGTGATAAAAGAGTGGAATTTATATACTCTCTTCTTCAGAACTAGAAACACTCTAGATGTTTCCCGAACCATCTGATTTTATTGGACATTTTTCAATGTAAACGTTCAGCTAATTAAGCTAATTAATGATACAGCTCATTAGAGTGTTGTGCTGTTGGTCGTTTTGCTACTTAGATTTTCTGATCGGGAGGAAAATAAATTATAAGTATGTAAGTATTTATACTTACAAACGATTGTATAAATGCTTTCGGTCCAAGTGTGCATCCTCACCACTATTGTCACAGTTTAACCACAGCTTACACCTCAAGTTTAGTGTCGTAAACATCAGGTAAGCTGTGGTTAAATTCCTAGCTTGTCATCCATATAAACCAATATAATTAGGTAGGGACTCGTGTTTGATTTATAGACTAAATCCTAACTTATTATATAATATTATAAAAGGGAAAGTAACTCCGTCTGTTTGTTACCTCATCACGGCTAAAGGGTTGAACCAATTTGGTACAGAGATTCTTTAGGACCTGAAAAATGATATAGGCTATGTTTTATCGTCATCATCATCACCATTTTTCATCAACACTTGGGTGACACCGAAGGGCATAGCTAATATTATATAAAATATAAAACATAAATATAATATATAACGGATGCTATAAATTCAGGATCTTCACTAGGATTGTTTGTATAGGAGGTAGAATTTAAGAGGTGGAATAAATACACAGTTATGAAAAATTAATATCTGGATCCAAATCCAACATTCATTAAGCAAACACCTCTTGGGCCAGGAACCTTGCGAGATATGCAGACATTCCACCACTAATGCAGGTTTCACAAATAAGATGGCTCTACACAAATTTGTCAGTTTTATTGTGATTCTAAACTTGGAAACATTTGAGTGTATACCACACTGAAGTGTTAAAAGTTAAAAAGTTCCGGCAGCCTAGTGGTGAGACCGTCTGACTTGCGATCCGCAGGTCCTGGGTTCGAATCCTACGGCACGCACCTCTGTCTTTTCGAAGTTATGTGCGTATTGTTGATTGCCGCCAACTTCAAACGGTGAAGGAAAACATCGTGAGGAAACCTACATGTCTGAGAGTTCTCAATGGTCTTGAAGATGTGTGAAGTCTGCCAACCCGCACTTGGCCAGCGTGCCAGACTATGGCCTAACCCTTCTCACAATGAGAAGATGGCCCGTTCCCAGCAGTGGGACAGTTTGTACAAATTTTCGAACAGTCTATAAATTTGTATGGGAACATTTATTTCTTCAAAAATAAGATTTTCTGAGGTTTTCGCGAAAATTACTTACTACGCACGTCACGACTTCAATGTGACGTGACGTGACGTTCCGAACACTGTGCTTTAATACAGTTCAGTGTGACATAAGAATAAGAATATTTATTAGCCTTGAATAAAATAAATGTTACATGTAAGTCAGAATTTCACTTACACTTACACTAAATTAACTAAACTTTATAATAATAGCATAAATAAATTGATATATTTGATTTAATTTAAATTATGGTATACAATAAATTTTAATTACATCTGTTTTAAGACTCTAACCGTATTGATATTTTTCATAACACGAATAATGAAAAATATCAATACATACCATTAAAAATATATTATCTTGTTAAATAAGTATATATACTTACTAGTAAAAAAAACTACGAACTACAAATACCAAAATATTATTATATTTTTGCTATACTTCACTGTGCTTGCTCTGTCTTTACTTGTATGTCACACGGAATTGTTCTGTGTATGAATTTTAATTCATACACAAAACAATTCCGTGTGACTACACAATACACGAAATGACATGACATGTGTATTTTCTCAGAAAATATTAATTATCTACCGCCTATTATTTTAAGCAAAACTTTATGCGCACAGAAAATTCACACAAAAGCACATCCTAACCGAGGAGACCTAAGTTATGTATATACAATTTCACAGTGAATTGAACATTAGGCGAGTAAGGTCTTGGCATAATCTGGTTCCTTCAGACACAATATTATCTAGATTTACCTATTTCCGACTCAATTCCTTAGAAATGGAATTGAAAGGAAATTGAATATGGTGGTTACGACATGGAGCTAGGCCGGTTTGAAATGTAGGCTAGGCACCTAGTTACTTACAATTGAATTAATAATATGTATGTTGGTTGGTTACTGTTTTTTTTAACATACAATTCCTGTTGGTTACTTTTTTTTTAACATTACATTTTTTTAACATAACATTAGAGATCGCTCTAAGCGATAAGGCCGCCAATTAAAAACCTAGCCCTAAGTACTTAATGTTAGCTTTGTTATTTTGTTATCATGTGGTTTTTAATAAAGTGTTATCTATCTATCTATCTATCTATGTTTAGTTAATGCTGTACTTGTTTTGTAAACAATAATCACTGAGATGTAGTATAACATTTTAGTTCTTTCTTTCTTTACAAATTATGTGTTATTATATTATTTTCTAAACACAATGTCGAATGCGCTGACAAAAAATTGGTTGTCTCTAAAGTCGGTTTACGGACGATAGTTTAACGTGACAACAATTCAATTATCAGCGCGAGCTGATAATTGGAGGGGCGTGCATTTTTGGACTGAAATATTTCTATGTCTGTCCAACTATAGCCTGGTGATAAGCGACAGTTAAGCCGACATTGAAGCAAGGTTATCAAGAAAAAAAACTTCAGATTTACTTTTTCTATCCAGTAGGCACGCAGTATGAATATAGACGGAAAATATTTGTATACAATGCGATACTGATAAATACTGATACATTGTATTCAGTCTGCCCGCATACTGAATACAATCAAGGGCGTCGGCAGCCCATGGCCCAGGGGGGGCAAGCTAATATTATGGAGGACAGGAAAAATAAAAATTGTAGGTACAGGTATAGGCACGGTCTTAGGACTTTGGTTGCTTTGCAGTTGGCTACATTTTTTGATCTCTAGGGGGGGGGGCAGCTGCCCCCCTTGCTCCCTCTTGGCGACGCCCTTGAATACAATGTGTCTACAAAATTAAAATGAAGAACTCAATGTACTTATATTCTTGCAAATAAACAATTTGATTTGGTTTGATATTATGTTAATATATTTATCTCATTAGTATAGTTATCTCATTTCAACTTTTGACATACCACTATAGTACTAGAGTATTATAGGGGGTTGAAAAGGGTCATGAAGCTGAAACCCGCAAATGCATAGCGGATTACAAACAAATTTGTGCATTTACGGCACTTTACATTATTCTTCTATTCTTATGTAATGAAATCGCTACGAGTGATTTTGTATTGTTCAATTTATCATGACCTCTTGCCGCGTTTTCAGCATTGCGCGTGAGATGTATAAAAGAGCACTGGCTGGTAACTGTCGAATTGACAGTATGGAATTGCGTATGAAACGTTTGAATAATAATTAAATTATAGTTTAAAAAACTGAAACAACTGACTTCTCATGGATTCCATTGTCAGAACTGGACTAAATTGAAGGGAAGCACAAGCTTTCAAATAAAAAAAGAATCATCAAAATCGGTTCACCCAGTCGAAAGTTGTGAGGTAACAAACATTTAAAAAATACAGTCGATTTGAGAACCTCCTCCTTTTTTGAAGTCGGATGAAAACACCTGGAAGCGTTTTCGATCGCAACGATCTTTTGTTTACATGATCTACAACCAACTGGCTTGGTGGTAAGTGGCGGTGTAGTTGAGGATTGAGCTTATAATTCTAGAAGATATTTATATAACCTATATAAGTATATAGAAATACCTGACTAGATATCTCGCAGCGAATCAGATCGCGGCGGTTATTTGCTATATGACAAATAAAAATACAAAAACACTTTATTGACTCCATAATAAAAATAACATTAGGTACCTGCATGATTACGGCGTTAGAAATGACTAGGTATAGACTATAGCTTTAACAAGTTTTGAACGCTGATACCTAACTTTAGACTGTGGTTCTAGGCCTAAAAGAATATTTCAGGGATTTTAACCCTTAAAATTTAATTTTACCTTTGGACCAATATAAAATGATCTCTCAGTGCTCAAATATTTTCTAATAAAGCTATCTCTACCCAAGAACGAGAAAATGAGAAAACTTTTGATTCGTACGTTGTTATTATAATGAATGCGCGATATGGCATATTGATTGACCTACTTACCAAACACGGATGTACCTAAATATACGCTCCTTTTGCTTCCTGTCACCCGATATTCAACACCATGACAAGTGGCTACTAACTTCGAGATGCTTATTGGATACTTCGCATATTTTTATCTGTTTGATACTCGTATAACGCACAAGGAAAATCGAATAATGTAGGTCAAACGGGGCTGATCAAGATTTTTTTACGCAAGATAGACCAACGATTGACCAGTTAAGCGACGATGTGGCCGAGGGTGATCTCGTCGATCTAGAAGATATATATTCACTCTAGCCTTGAAAATTCCAAGATTGTAGATCTCAGAAAACAGAGATGGCAGCAAAGAATTCAATTTCTGTGCAGTACGCATCAAGAACGTGGACCGATATTACTGAGTACGGGTTTTTGGCATTTCAACGAGAAATGGGTGGTTATTCGCCGATTTTCTGCTAGTCCAGTAGTGAAATGGGGAGGTTGAAATTAGGTCGTGAAGCTCTTGCGCACACTCCCCGAAATGAATCCTGTAGAATATAGACAGACATGATACTTCAACGCAAATCTGAATTCATGTTAGTTGGTTTATTTTTAACCAAGGTTTCTTAAGCGCGCATATTTGTACCACCATGTTGTGAGTTAGTTTCCAAATAGGAGTCTAGTCGGAAACTATAATAAGCCCTATATTATAATAACTATATTATCCTCCATCTCTGTTATTCTTTAACCCGGGTTTGCTCGTATTTTTTGTCATAAAAAATCCGAGTTGAGCTCGGTCGCCAAGGTACCTACTGTTAATTAAGTCATGAATTATGTTATCGAGTAAATGAGCAATAAGTTCTAAGCAATAATATTAATATATTAAAAGCTTTTGTGTAGTAGTTTGGTTAGTTAAATATGTGTAGTACTTACATCTACCTAAAACAAGTAAGTACATGTATTCGCATTTACCGTTCAGTACAAAAGGCTTTCATCTAGACGTCTAGATAATTTATTCTAAATATGTAGGTGATTATAAACTTAGATTATAATCGAGTAAGTTTTGGCCAAGAAACCCTCATTTCCATTTCAGAATTTAGACAGTACGCAAATATTCCAATATAGGTATGAGATATTTTAACCGTTCCAGCAAAACTTTGATAGTTTCTATATGTATTAGATACTAGAACTTTAGTTGCTTTATTATCGCAAAACTCGTTTTTCTTGAGTAACATGACATATCGAAATATGCCATCACTTTTATAGTTTACGTCACATATCACAACATTGCAAAGCATATCTGGGAACCATGACATCTTAATATTTACTTCAAAAATTATTAGTCCTTAATATTTGTGTCCCTGAATCATAAAATATTAACAGAATCGTTGCAATCGCATTTTCGCTACTACATTAAGTAAGTACCTACGTACTTGTTCTTTTTCAAACAACAGGAGAAAACAAAAAAAAATGTATAAAAAAAATTATGTATCTAAAAATATTTATCTAATAATTTTTTTTAGAAATATTTATGTATTCTTAGGCTTTGTAGTATTATTACAAGCCACAGCGCCCATCCTCTGTCTCACATTTCATACATCTAAGGTTGTCTGGAAGAGATCGCTGTTAGCGATAAGACCGTCCTTTGATCTTATGTGTGTAATTTGTTATTTTATTACTTTTGTGGTGTCAATAAAGTGTAATTAATTGATTGAGAAAACTATGTGGTTGGAACCTTAAATAAATATGCAGTTTGCTTTCTTCGTAAAACAATTGAGTTAGCGTAGCTATACTTGGATTTTTAATTAAACGGAGTAAATTGACAGATCGATGGTTACCACTTTTTTTATGATATCAAAATAGTGCTGCGCTAAAAAGAGCTACTAAAATGAACTAATTCATATAAGTAATCTATTTCATTACGTTGTATTCTAGATCTTCCTAAAAATCTAAATGTTTGTCTAAATTGTGTATTTGTTAACTAGTAATATAGATATCAAAGATAAAGATAATTTATTTGCATACAACACGAGAATTTTATACAACAAGTGCATAAAAGATGTTACACTAAATTTAGTCGCTTAAAATCATGTTGTGCCGATTAGGCGTACAAATGTCAGGTAGACAGCATCATGCACATGCGAAAAATTAAAAAATAATAATTATTATTATTTGTTATTAGATTAATACACAAACCAAAAATATATAAAATATGACAAAGCAGAAGCAATAAAAGATACACATAATGTCAATAAAATTAAAATTTGTCATTTAAAAAATCATTGATAGAATAATAACACTTCTGCAATAACAATGCCTTCAACTTTTTTCTAAATAAATTACTATTCTGGTCTCTTATTGACTTAGGAATCTTATTGTAGATTTTAGGACCCATACATACGATGCTATTTTGCATCAGTGCTGTCTTTCCTTCATGTACACGCCGTTTGTCTTGGTCGCGCCTATTTCTTACAGTAGTATCAGATAGTGTGGGGAATCGCTCCCGGTTTGTTTTTACAAAAAGGGCCGTTTCTAAAATGTATATCAAAGATTTCAAACTAAAATATTACATACCATGATCTTCTTATATGTTTCTTTGGAATTATTTTTTACACTATAACTGTACGGAGACACAGTTATAGTGTACTAATTATATTATATTAATGTATAGTGCAGTGACACAGTTATGGAGTCACTTCTTAATTCCTGAGTTTACTCAGAAAAACCAGTAAAATACATTCCTCTTCTTCTAAGGTTATTGCTGACTCAATAAAAGCGATTCGCTGACATAAACGTTTCAAGATGTATTTATTAATTTTCTATTAGGTATTTTCATTTCGTGTTCCGACCTTTTTTGAACTATATGTAACTCAAATCCCATCACTATGATTTGAGAGTTGGTATCATTATTTCTAAAAGTGACATATCAGTCTGTCAGTTTACTCCGTCTAATTAAAAATTCAAATATAGTTGTGATGCTTAGAATACTTCTTCAAAATCTATCTTGCCTATATTAGATGAAAGACATCTAAAAATAAGTAAGATGATAAACTGATGGTTTTCAAGCAATTTCAGCAAGGCTCGCAACCTTCATCAACCCCTAGACATTTGATTCAAAGCATGAAAGCACTCATTATCTCCATAGCTCACCGAAACTTCAAACTTTCGACATAATTACACTCGACGGGGCTTTGTTCCACGCTAAATTGGGTGCGTCCACAAAACTTGCTCAAATTGAAAGCAATAAAACAACAAAGGGTTGTAAATAATTGCTAATGAACCCAGGCTCTCTCAGGGGGGTAGTGAGGTGGTTTTAGAAGGGGCTTCAACTACGAACGGAAATTAAATCTACTATAACTTAGGGATTTTGGTTTCTACGAACTTTTCTCTAACCTAACCAAAACTACTAAACACTGCTCAAGATTTTATACAAAATTGCATTTTGCAACACAATTTCTGAAAAAAAACATCGTTCCTAAGTAGATAATATAAAAAAAACTAACAAAGCGTTTAGGTACTTACCCTTTTCGTTGTACCAATAATTTAATTGCTATAATAAACTGCATGAGTGAATTTTCAGAATAGATATACAAACGAAAAAAAATATTAACAACTTTAAAACTTTTTAGTCATTGATAGACTTGACCGCCTACTCACCTGACGTTCTTGGGCAACGAAGGCTGAGCTTCACGTTGCAAAGCACTTGCCTAGAAGAAAACCGTGATCATTTATGATTAAACACTATCTACACCCATATACATATTATTATGTACATAATATATCTAGCAGATAAATCTCAAGTATTCTCATCAATATCGCGCGGAGCGCGGTAAAGCGCAAACCTATCTTGTATAAAAAAACCACACAAGTTTTTTTCTAGGCAAACGCATAGAACGTGTTTATAGACTGTAAACAAAACAATAGGTAACAAATTTCGTTATTAAAAGAAAAGCATACCTAATACCCAACTGCAGAAGAGCGATTTTTGCAGTCTAACTTACGATTTCGTTACGGTTCTATGCTGTTGAGTGAACATTTTTGTAAGCGTATCTATTGCTTATCCACTTATTTATTGCGAAAAAGTTTGTTGGAGGTTACGAAAAAGCGCATTTTTGGCGATAGTTTGATACTCAGGAGGTAAAGACGAATCTAACGACACCTCGCACATCTTAATTGGTCAAGCCGCTTAGGCTGTGGGCGGTAATATAAACATATACATACTCTCATTCATACACACATACCTACGCTCGAAAAATAGGACCCTCCTTCTTGTGCAGTCAGGTAATAAAAACCAGTAATTGACATAAACGCGTGTTGTATAAGTACACATTTTGTTAGTTAAAAATACGTTTCTAAGTATCAATAAAGTACTTAAAGGACACATCCTGAGTCCGTCCATCCATCTAGTTTGCTCAGTGGGTGTCTAATGTCAAAGTTCGAGATGGCCGCAAACTGTAAGCTCACGGACTTGGCAAAGTTCGGCGTTTACCGTGAAAACCGTCTTTCGAGGGTAATTTAGGTGATCCACTGCCCGGGGCGGTGCCTCGTCCAAACAGATAAACAGAAAGTTGCTTCGGTAGCGAAGCTAGTTTGTCCTTTCAAACTACAGAAGCTTATAGAAGATTCATGCACCGGAGTCGAATACATAATATTATATGTAGAATATTCTGCAAACTAGATTGATAGGTATTTCCAAATGACAAAAATCCGTATCTACACTATTTAAGAAAACTATATGTGTCAAAAATTCGTAGCTTAAAAATCTAAGATTGTAGATTTTTTAACTACGAATTTATGCCATTTTACGATTTTTTTACTTTTTTTCTAGATTTACGTGCTCCGTCCTCGTCTACAGCGTTGCTTACCGACAGGCGAGTTGGTGGACAAACGTATATCTATTTGGTATAAATACATAGGAAAAACTCAGTTTTATATGTAGCCCAAAGAATGTCAAAACCCATAGGAGTATAAGTTGAAGGTTGAAAAACGAAGCGGTTCTATCTGCTCTTTATATTCTCTCGCTTTCGTCAGTCTTGTCTACGCATTCGTGTGCACCGTGTTCCCCCTGAGGAAATCATTTAAAAAAATAATTTATGAGATCAGTTCACTATCACGAAACCTAACATAAGTACAAAATGACGCATTTCACATCTTTGTTGAAGTCGGTTTTAAGAAGAAAATAAAAAAAACGATAGCTAACTAAACACAAACTATAGGTACACTACTTAAGGAAGTTTTATGGAAGGGAATGTTTAGTAGGTACCTAGCTAGTAACGAAAAATTAAGGACACCTTGCAAATCAAAATGGACCTAGCCGTATTATGGGCTGTAGGAGGCAATATAGAAACATACATTCATACCCACATACATACATACATACATACCCGTAAAACATAACCCTCTTTCTTGCACAGTCGGATAAAAACTCAAGTGTACCCTATATCTATTTTTTTAAGTTCCGATTTTCAACTTCAATTCCCAGTTTTGTAAGATCATGTCTTTCTGGATGCTTGCACTTCACAAAGAACACATCGATGCATCTGGACTCGCATTATAATGAATTATTATGCCCGTTGAATACTGAAAACAGTTCCGGTAGTTTAGGAGCTGGGGATAGATTTCTCACAAGTCTAAAAATGTATCTATAGGTATTATCAAAACAGAATGAAACATTTGTAGAATAAAATAGCCGATTACAATCTTAGCACTTTCACTTTCTGAGTACTAGATCCTGGGAAATAAGCCGCACAAGCCGGGAACCAGATAATGGACCCCATCCTCATTCATTTCGAAATTGATTTGATTTAAATCACCTAAGTCACAGAATATTTAATGGTACAGATAGAAATTACTGACGTAGCAAACAAAAAACAACTCTACCACAAACGTTCAAGCAGTCATAATTCAATAGGTATTACTTTGACTTTTGACTCGCTCTTGCTACAGTTGAGAGAACAAGGGTCATATTGAAATAAGATTGCTATTAAGATTGTGGTAACCCCCAGAAGAGTCCGGTGGGGCCGGCAGGTCGCATTACCTACTTGTAGCAAAATTCAAGTGCAGAGAGCGTCAGGGTCTAAGGCACTTGTATCACAGCCGACGATCTATCGACTATTTTCACTAGTTTGTCGCAGGGACAAGACCTAACATAAATAATACTCGCTGAGTGATGCTCTCTTGGCGGTTAGAATACTTGCAGAGAAAGAGATAGAAAGTGAGGAGATTCTCGTTTGATAAAAGGTCTCAGCTGCAACGAGCGAGCGGTGCTTGTAATTATTACCCGGCGTTCGCACACTTACAGCCCAGCGACAAAACTATCTGAATTAAAATCGTTTCTCGTCAACTCCTAGTTTATAGTTTTATTCGCTTCTCGCTAATCGTCGGTGGTGAGACAATTGCCTAAGACTAAGTGAAACCGACCGCCAGCTCTCCTTCCACAAGGGGACGCGCTCATTATAAATGTAGGTAAATATTGTCCCTGTCCTTTTGTCGGCCCTCATTAAGAAGCCATTACGACCTCCGAAGTAATCCTGCTGGACTTTTGAAGGAATGTTGAAAAATCTCTTTATCTTACTCTCCATTGTGTGACCACAATGGAGAGCCATTGTGGTCACTTTAGTTATGAATATTAGAATTCATGTGCTACACTATTTATGTTTAATCCATCGTAAAAATACTTTTTTATGTATAGGTTTGTAATTTTTCTCATTTACTATGTCTCTTACGCTTTTTGGTATTCCATGTATTAAATTAGGAACTAGGAAAGCTGTGATTCTTCTACCGTATTAAGTTTTAGGTATTTAAAGCAGCTGTAATAGTAGGGATAGATATATGCACTTTGTTTTTGTAAAGCAATATTTTACAGAAATCGAAAATGTCAACTACAATAAGTTCTCTTTAATGATTCATATTATTTTTAACCAACTTCCAAAAAGGAGGTTCTCAAATCCCCAATACGGCGTCGCAAAGAAAAGGGAGCGTTGTTTGTATATACCTATGTAACTATGTGTTAATTTTGTGTGGTCGTATGCTACTTCGAACAAACACCTGCACAGAATGGGGCTGGGTGAAAACCCTGAGTGCAGGTTCTGCCTTGAAGAGGACGAAACACCCATCCATGTCCTCTGTGAATGTATGGCGCTCCACCACCAGAGGAGTCAGCTCCTGGGAGGACCCGTCTTCTATCCTGAAGACGTGAGGGCCTCCGCCCCAAAATCCCTAGTGAGATTCATGTCACACCTGGGACTGGGTGAGGTGCTGTAACCCCAGGAGGGAAGTTACAATAGATCCGCAAGGGTCGCAGTGACGGGGAGGCTCTTATGTCCTCCCACCCTACCTCGAATAATAATAATAATGCTACTTTGCTGAATGTATTGTTTTATTACAGTAGGTGGCATACGACCACGGCTATCACAGGAATATGTATGAAATACAATAAAATATTGTTTACATTTTCTTGTTTCATACTATTTAGAGCGTGATTTTCCAGTAGTCGGGTTTTAGTTTTTGAACTTATTTTCTATTTACTCGTAACTATAATTATTGGAACGACAAGTTTTAATGTTATAATATTCTTTCTTCTAGGTCAGTTATTTTGTCTAAGTACCTAGGTATTAAAAGTTCGACCATAGCTTATAATACCGATGTAACAGATTCAGTCAAAGCTACAATAATATCCGTTGTTTCTGTTTGTATAAAATTTAGCTAGAATAGCTCTTAATTTGTCACATCAACTGGTCCACTTGACCTATTGTATCACAGCCACATCCACTAATGCTATGCTAAAGTGATTTGTGAAGACAGTCATGACTGTGAGTGACATCTACCTGCCAAATTTCGTTTATGTAGTGCTAATTGTCTGAGTAGAATGGCTGTGACATTCGAACAGACAGACGGACATGGCGAACTAAAAACTTTTTTATTATCCTGTAAAGCGGTACAAGTAAAAATTAAACAAGTTTTGGTTTAATTAACATTTATTTTGTACATATTATGTACCTACCTACAGTCTAACAAAGCTTACTGAATAACTTCAATTACACATTACATTATTAAATGGAACACGATTATTAAAAAACACATGATTCAAAACGCGACAGTAAAAAAAGTATACCACACACTTTCAGACAACGTATTGGCACAAAAATACCAATAGGATAGTGTTATCCACCAATAGCACGCGGGCATCGAGACATGATCTTGAACGTACCAATCAACGGTCAGTACCGTGTCATCACGTTAAATTTTATAGACATGATCTCTATTTTTTATACTGTCGCTAAGTGAATTGAAAGACAATACGTCAGACGTAAATTTCAAAGTATAAAATGTGCTTATAAACTAAGACAAAATCTTTAATAACAAATATGAAAAATAAATATTCGAAATGTTAACACATGAATGCATTTTTCCTATTATTGTATGTTTTAATTTTGATTGTACTGATGTAGTAAAAAATTATCCGGAAGATTTATTTACACTTAGAACGATAAAATTAATCTTAAAATTAAGTAGGTATACGAATATAATGAAATGCATTGATTTCTAACAACTAAGTAAGAAAATATAAATATACATCACAAATCATGATCAATTTAAAAACGTTTCCAAAGAATTCGTACTCTCTCGCTCACACTTTTAACTAAACTAAAATGTAAAGTTTAGCAAAATTTTTAATTAAGAAAAAAGTTAGCTAAATAATAAAGATTAGAAGAAAACGAAAATTTTAATTTATTTCTAAATAAGGAAGGAATTACTTCCAGTGAGTAAATAAAATAATAATACATAAAAAAATCTTTAAAACCTTTTAAAATTAGTACTGGGTGTTCGAGCGAGAAATAACGAAAACAGATTTATTTTTCTTAAGAAAATCCTAATAAAAATCTACTGTAGAATCACAAAACCTCTTGTTTTCGTTACTTAAATTTAAAAACAATATATTTAGGAATCAAATCCTATTTATTCAGAAATGTTTGATAAGCTAATCTCACTCTAAAATTTTTATCAACTTCTCGCTTGTAAAAATCGTGACGAAAGAAAACGACGACGAGACATTGGGTAAACCAAGACTTAGGTATTTCTGAATAAGTGTTTATATACTAGGTGTTCGGTTAGACAACGAAAGTTTATTTTGAAAGAATCATTACGTGAGCATTTTTAGTAGAGGTCTTTCGCTGACAGATATACTGAATTAAAGTGGACTTAATCTACTGATACAAGCGACCAATTCAGAGGATTTAAAACCTCACTCGACTCACATCGCTTTAGTACTATTTGTTTATTTTTTAATGAAAAAGATTTTACTAATTCATGTAGATAATGATCTATTGAGAAGATTTTTTTATTTAGCATATTTTCTGACTTACTGAAAAATTTCACTCTTTCTGTTCTCTGCGTTTTCTGCGTTCTCTTCTCACCGAACACTGTGTATGGTATACATATTTCTTAACCTATTATGATTACTAAATAATATTTAATATTGATTACATTTTTTAGAATAAATGAAACCTATCTACTCGTAGACAAACTATACAGATTTTTTTTTTCAATTTTTATTTTCATCATTAACATAAAAGCACCTTAAAAGTACTTAAACAATAAATGCTACGAATAACAAAAAGTAAAAAAAGCTAGTAAACAATATTTTACGTATCCCTTACGTACCTACAGAATCGTGCCTTTAACGCGATAATAAGGGATCGAAATGTCTTAACAATTGACTCAATGCAAGACTAATCTGCGAGCTCATTCTCGAACATTAGATATTATTCGTTCCACTGTCGCTCTCTCACTTAGGTGAATGAAGAGGGACAATGGCAAAAACATTTTCCATCACTCTAGAATTAGCTCACCTGACTGTGATTCAATTTTATTTTCGTCAAATCGACAATTTAATTATTTATGCACAATAAAAAGCATATTCAAACTAAAAAGAGATAACAGCAAAAAGCAAACACAACATAAGGTGCGGCATTATAAACAAAAATTTAAAAAAAGATAACTTGCAGGCGAAACATGCGGGTCAATTGGGTATGTAAAGAAAAATGTAACATATGCTGATTCCAAAACCATTTCGAGATTATATGTCTATAAACCATATTTTTTTATTTAGGGCACATAAAATGATGAGATTGCGCAAATTTTTGCGAAAATATAAAAAATATTTGACCTTCAGTCGACCTCTAAAATGTAGTAAAATTAAATGTAGTTTAGTTAGTAAAAAAAGATGAAACTGACAGTATTGGCATTGACAAGAGAGACAATTATCTCTATGACAACTGTCATACCAAAATAAATAAACAAAGAAAAGAATTATTTTGTGTGTTTGGTGCTCTGCTACTCTATTCATTTGTATTAAATTAATTCTGTTCATTATCTTTACGACGACCTTGATTTCCTACCGTTTTGATTGATACTGCATTTACGTTGACCACTGCTTTGTTGTAAGAAACTGTTTGCCTATTGATTGGATAAATTATGGATAATTTTGTACGTGCCGACTCTGCTAACTTACCTAAGGTTGAGAATCTTATCATTCTGGAGTTCATCTCAACTAGCGACAAGAACAACATCGCAAAAATCCGAGGAGCTAAAGAGCTAAAACTTATTAACAATGCCAGGATATGAAATAAAAGTGATTGACAGTACATAACTTCTTTTTTGAAATGATTTTATTGTGTTTAATTATATACCAATTTCATTGTAATTATATAAGAGATTATTTTATTTACATTTATACATTATTTATTTTATTCTGGTTCTTTGTACTGCAGCATCAATGCTCCGCCCGGGAACTTAGTCTACGTTAACTTGTTCACACCAGTCTTTTAAAGGTTTCCTTTACTTGAAAAAAACAGTTTATTAGGATTTTTGGCACGAAAGTCGAAACATTTCACAGTTGTAGTTTCTGAATAATATTGTGAATTTGTTTCATTTCAATGCGCAAACACAATCGCGAAGACCTTAGAAAACATTAATTAATTACAACGAGCTCAATATTAATTATTAATTATTCTTTTTTTCATTCTTTATGGTTACACAACGTATTTGTTTTTTCAAAACACAACAAAAACCGATGATCTCTTGTATCAGTCAGAGACAAAAACGAATATAGGTACATGTCACTGTCAAGTTGACGTATATGTATTTTTTAGTTCATGTTGGCTATCACAACATCTTATTCAGTAGGTACGATGACGTCATCTTTCCTATGGACGATTTTATCTTTAAAAAAATATTAAAAAATAAGTACTGAACAGAATAAAAAAATATTGAAATTAGTTTTTCTAAATGATCCATTCTATCATATAAAAATATAAAAAAAATACCAAAAAAAAACTTTACATACCCAATTCTGCAACAAACAAAATTCTCCATTATCGTCACGTCTTCGTCAAGAATGACATGAAACGAAAATAAAAAAATGTCTATTGCCTGAGAATATACCCACTAGATAGAAGCTTACATTGAAAATAGCAGTTATTTATAGTAGTGTCTTTATTTGTAAAATAATTTCAATTAAAAACGAATATAATTTTCACAACCACCACAGTGGGGCTACCATCGCCTAGTTAAAAAAGTTTGTGTCAAAAATAAAATAATAAAAACCCGACGGCGGTGTGCCACATTTAGTCAAAAAAAATGTATCAAAAGTATACTTCCATCTTAAAAGATCAACAGTATCTCGTATCGAATTTAATTCATTCATATTATTTATTATATATTATTATTTATTTCATTCAGGTCTTTGAGATAGACGCCATCTTGTTTGTATGATAAAGTCACCTACCCATATCTATCAATACTATTGAGAATAATATTGAACATAAGATATACAGGTCAAAATAAAAAAAACAACTTTTTTTTAATAATAAATAATTCCTTAACCGTCATCGGGTAAAAATAAAAAAGTAAGTAAACTAACAAGCGTAAACGCAGACTACAAGCAAAAATAACCTCTTTCACTCATCACAATAGCAAACACAACAGCGTAAGTCGCCAATACAACGCGCAACTACAATAGGTATTAGGTGCAAGGAGAGGGCGGTTAAAAAAAAATAACGGCTTTTACTAAAACGAAGCGATTCACACAAACAAACCAAACCGAATAAGTGCATCACGTCGATAATACTACTTCTTTTTTTTAGATTTTTTTTTAGTTCTAAAAAATGATTTTATTTTACATGACGCGGAGTCTTGGAACGCTCCCACGACCGCCGGAGATACGGCCGTTTGAGTATTCCAATGCTCTGATATCCGCCAGAAACGTACATATAAACTATTTAAAGTACCAGCTGACATGAATTACGCACTTTCAGCAAAGAAAAATATGTCAAAACACTACAAACATTTTTTTCGACTTGCGACTAGTGAAATCAACTCTACTTGACCATTTATCGATTAGTTGTTATCGTTAATCGATTATAAAAATCTCGATTAGTTCGTTCCACGAATGCACTATGTTTTAGTATACCCCTATCTATTCAGACGCGCTCTGTTACGACATGGATCGATTGAACAAACTTTCACGTGATCATATAGCCGGTATATGAAAAGGAAAGTTCTCGTATTCTGTCCATACAGCCGCAAAGACAGTTAAGTCATTATGAGCTATATTAATAACCGATAAACGTCATTTTCGAATTCGGTAAACGTCATTTGCGAATCCGATAAATGTAATTTTCGAATCCGATAAATGTCATTTTCGAATCCGATAAATGTCATTTTTGAATCCGATAAATGACATTTTCGAACCTGTTTTAAACTACATTTTCGAATCCAATATTCGTCATTTTCTGATACTGACTCACTGTATAAGCAATTGTACCAAGCAACATATCGAAATCACAACGTATCGTAACATTTTTTTTTTTCGATAACCCCCTAAGTTTTACCTTAACTTTTAGCCAATTTCTATAAATAAAATAACCATTTTTTTCGATGACAGGTGTCCCGAAGAGATTCTAGATTGCTATCACGAGTGATGAGTGATATCATTAAATATGTACGAGACGCGACAAATCCTTGACAACAATAATATAGTATTTTATTTAGCCACTTGTTTAAAAAATCTTGATCAGTGCAAAGTACATCCGACAAATATTTAAGAGGGAATTCTATTGCACCTATTTAGTTTTTGTTTTTACGTCAAGGATAGTATAATCGCGTCTAGGTATCAATTGAAATTGTATCGACGTAGTAGTGTTCGCTGTTAGTTCGGACAATGGTACTACGCCCCGTTCGCATAGCAGCGGCTCTCTTATTTACCCTTGTGGACTTTAATACGAAAGATTACGAGACATAGAATGCTAATAGACAAAGAATAAAGTTATGAAACGTGAAATACCGTTTATATACAGCAGAATGAAAAACGACAACGCTAAACGCCTTTAAAATTCTGCCCTTTATTAAAAAATATGATTTAAGCACATACTAAAGAAAATAGATGGACACTAGCTGCTCGAGAATACATTAAGGCCTCACAGCCAATCACAGCCATTCACGGTATTAAACCAACCTAGATAACCAATTAGAGCATAGTACCCTAATAATCCGTCAATGCGTGGCATAACTTCTAACCGTCATTTTGATCCCCGAGTATGTCTTTATACAAAGCTCTGTCCATCTATTCTATACTGTCGAAGTAACAGAATAAGTTCCATATGGTTCACATTTAAGGCTTGAATGAACTCTACGCAGACGCTAATTACGCGTATGAGTATCAAAAGCAAAACAATTCGTTCTATGTAGCATCATGCTATAACGATGACGAATCGAACGCTGATGATGAGACGCTGACCATGGATGATCAGCGACGTTGACGATCTGCGACGCTGACAATGTATAACACTATTCGCTGACAATCTGCGACGCTGACGATCTAAGATGCTAATTACCATCGACGCTGACAATTCATAACACTGTTTGCTGATGATCTGACGCTGACAATATGCAACACTGTTCGCTAACGATCTACGAAGCTACCAATGCATGACACCGCTCGCTGATGATCTGCGACGTTGACAAAATATGACACAGCACTGATGATTTACGACGACAGAAACATAAAACTATACGTGTCCAATGTCAGCGACCAAAATCAGCGTAAATGATTGAAGCCTAAATATGAATAAAAAATAAATTTCATAAATAAATATCATAAAGTATAAGTAGGTAATATCGTAAAGTATAAATATAGAAGAAGGTGTAACATGTCCGCTGCGTGGCGCTGACGGCTTGTAGAGTTGACAATGGTACTAGAGTTGAGATGACCGCGTGTCGCGGTGCGCCGGGCGTTCGTCTATTCTTCTCCGCACGCGTCCTCGCTTATTGTGTCGCCCGCTTTCTCTTGGGAAATGTTTTGACCTGCAAATGCAAGGTAAATTGTTATAAATTAAATATAATGCTTCGCGGGTATGGCAAATAATTTATCTCATTGTTATCAACTCAGCCATAAGAAGTTCACTGCTGTGCATAGTCCTCTTGGATTTGCAAAAAGACCGATTGGAAGCGACCTGCATCCAGCGTCTTATCTCCACTTGTATGAGGTCATCTGTCCATCTCGTGGCTGCTCTTCTTACGCTGCGCTTACCGGTGCATGGTCTCAATTCGAGAACTTTTCCGCCCCAACGGCTATCAGATTTACGTGCTATGTGCCCTGCCACTTTTAATCGTCGGAATAATTTATCTAAAAATTTGAAAACAGGAAATATACCCGCTGGCTCACATGGTGGGTGCACGGCCGTGTCCCCAGATATATATATCGACGTCTGTCTGTGACATCATAGCTCCCTAACGAATGAACCGATTTTGATCTAGGGTTTTTTTTTTATTTAAAAAGGATTTGATAGTACTCCTCGTTCTGTTAAACAAAATCTGTTCATAGGTTTATTTTATGTTGGAAATTTTTAAGTTTTCTTAACTTGTATTTGTACATATTTCTATGACACAGCTCTTCTCTTCCATAGCAAATTAATAAATAATCCGCGAAAAATACTACGGTTTAAAAGAAACACTACATTTTTTCAGCAAAGGCCTGTGGTTGATGCATAGTATCTAAAGAATGACGAAAGATTTGCAAGGAATGTCACGACCCTAGATCACGACGGAATGAAGATATCGTTCATTCTCGCTGTCCCCCACTGGTGAACAGTGACACGTTTGAAAAATGTGTGTTACTAATCCACCTATAGGGCACCACAATTTTTCACATTATTGTGAAGAAGTTAGCAGTGACAAGAAACAGCAAGCTGAAATTCGATTTGAAGGGCATTCTCAGTTGGAGTTATGGACTAAAATAAAAAGAGATGTGAGAAGAACATACCCTTTTTCGCTGATGAAAGTATGCACTTCTTGCAGCTTATGAAGAAAAAGGAGACACGTTAGAGTTGGGCGTGGATGGAAGAAGGTCCATAGTCTTGCACACCCATCCAGCGATGTCCGCCGCCGCAGCGTCCGCCGCGCGGATCCACTCGTGGTTCTGAAATAACATACGGGACCTTGAGATATACAGTGAACACTGAAATCTAATTAAGGTTGTGCGATTCCACACAAAAGTATTTTCACCAAATATGGTCGAAAAGAATATAGTTTTACAATGAAGTAATTATGGTTAGCATTAATAGAAGTGTTGTCGCGCTATCTCCCATACAAATACCCAAAATGCATGAAAGTATTGCATGTCACTTATTTTCTATTGAGGCACGGATTAAGAGGTGTAAGTAAGAGGTAAATGTAGTAGAGTAAATAGTTCGAATAAGTAAGAGGAGTAAGAGATAATTAGTTCAAATCCGTACCATCAAGGTCTTCAAATCCGCCCTCTCGTCGGGGTTCTTTTTGAGACATCGGTCGACGAAATCCTTGAAGTCATCACTGAATATACCGGAGGGCAGCTTCGGCGGGGGCTCGTTCACTATATAGTCGAGGAGCTCGAATATCGCCATCGGACGCGGCGAGTTCGGCGCCTGGAACATGTGTAACTTTACGATATCATCACGGTTCAAAAAATTCAACTCTGAAGATTCGAACATACAATCTACCGCAATCAGTACCAGGGGGGTTAGAAAAATGGCAATCTAATTTCGTGAACGCAAGCAGAATAGAAAAGTAAATGTATGGGATTGACATTAGCTACCGAAATGTCACGTAATGGCACGGTACTTTCATACCATTTCGAAGCGTAAGCGTTTGTAGAAATATAGAAACATATTATGTCACTTGTCCAAGCCCACAGGGAAGGTTTTAACAATAAAGCCACCAAGCCAAGTTGCTAATCACTAGGTGAGATGAAACTTATTATGTTAATGATGTAAAATCGGTGGGGTTTCATTAGGTGTCCGATTATGTGCACGAGTGGACAAGTAAAATAAAGTTTATACGGGTTTTCATGTTTCTGGATTGACTTGGCCATGGTTTATTTTACTTGATTTGAACCATGATTGTAATCTGTTCCACGATACTGGTTTTATAATGAATTAATAATGAGGGACTTGTGACTTGTGACTACCGAGAGCTCGTAATTCCGAAAATCAAAGCTCATTTTGGCCACGAGTATTTTATGACCTTTCATTACAATACTGGTGGCTCAGACTTTACGACTACGTTTGACCGCCAACTCACCTGATGTAAAGCCACGTCATGGTTAATATGGAACGTTGAACGTTATGGTTTTCAGAATTAAGTTTAGAAAAACTTAAAAACTCCAGACCATCTATCGCCGTCTCCACAAGCGACAGACCCAGCGACCAGGGGGGGTTACCACAATCCTAAAAACAATCTTATTTCAATATTACTTTGGCCTTTGCTTTCACAACTGTAGAGAGAACGAGACAAAAGTCAAAGTAATATTGAAATAAAACTGTTTGAAAGCTTGTGGTACAGCCCCACACCCAGATGTCAACTAGAAGTTTACCTGTCCAGGTGAATGGTCCTCATTCTGTCCCCCGAATATCGCGGCGAGTGTCTTGGCATCTGGCGGCGGGATGGGGTACATCCCTATCGCCATCTCCACGAGCGACAGACCCAGCGACCAGATGTCCGACTGCACCGAGTAATGGGTGCCTTGGAGACGCTCCGGCTGGGGAAAAAATCATTTTAAACTTTTTTTTTATTTTTTTATTCGACGATAGGCTTGCTCTTGACCGTCAACTCACCTGGTAAATTCAATCAATCTACAGAATGCTACCCATACGTTTTTATAAGTGTTCACAATGGCCGTATGGAATGCTAGTTTCGTGGACCAAGCACAGGTTCATTTGATTGCGAGGGAATTTATCACGGTTTTTCTAAAATTGAGGCATTGTTTTTTTTTTTATGAATTGTATAAATTATTTATGCCATTAATCTGTCTAATAATAACATGTTTTTTTCCTTATGAGGACTTTTCCGATAGATATAATCTGGGTGTCTTTAAATCGCGAGTGAATTGGTTTATTCTAGGTAAGCACGCTCCATCGTAGATCGCAACTTCATTTAACATCAGGCGAGTTGGCGGTCAAGCGCAAACCTATTCATGCATAAAAAAATATTTAAAAAAATCACTCTAACACAAAACAAACATCCACGTTCATACCGACATATAACTCCTGGTGCCCACAAACGAGTTGGCCATAGAGTCGATGAGTTGCCCCGAGACACCGAAGTCGCAGATCTTGATCTCTCCGTTGCTGTTCACGAGAATGTTCGACGGCTTCACGTCGCGATGCATGATGGCGTGCTTGTCGCGCAGGTAGCTCAGCCCTTTCAACACGGCTGATGTTATTGTACCTGAAAATACAACATAGCATGTTACTATGTATATTTATAATTCTACCTAAGGTCCAAAACATAGTCTTCTATAGATACCCCAAGTGTATGTATGTAACTAGCGAATCACCAGGAAGACAAAAACACACACTTGACGCCCTAAGATTCATTTAGTTTCAGGTGATATATAGTTTCGATTCGATATTTTGTCAACTAGTTACTAGTGTGCAACGTGCACGGATGCATTGAGTTGAATCGATTTCGCGCGGATAGAACTATCCATCACTAAATCGTTTGTGTGTCGTCATAGTCGATACCAAAAATGTGCAACGCAGACCACAGACATAGTAGACGACGCATGCGACTTCATGCGTCGTCTACTATGTCTGTGGTCCAAAAAGAATAGCGCTTAGACTACCCAGAAGCTTTTTGATCGCTGCTAATTGCAGTAATATGAAGCTTTGGCGTTTCAGCGTCAACAGTGAGTCACTAATCACCACAAAACACGGCCTAAACGTTTCATCACGAATAAAAATCGATGAGCTTGAATGTGTAAAAGTATTTTTTTGGATTACTTTGAGATACTGACGCTACCCGGATTTTTTTATTTTTATGTGACAAAATTAATCTCCACAGACTCCGGGGTCCGTGCCTTATGTAAGCTATATTTATATATCGTAATTAATATATTGTCGTTGTGCGCGCCATACCGCGGAAGAGCAGCCCGTAAACACCGCGTATCTACATATTTAGAATTTTACAGGAAGAAGCCGCGAAATCTCAATTTTGCAGTTACGCGGTATTTACAAACCGCTCCCCCGCGGCACTGCACGCGCAACGACATTATGTATTTTTTAACTACTTTTTTTTTTTTTATTATGCAAGAGGAATACAAAAATTACACTAATTTACACTTAACTGACATGCTTCGCGGAGTTGTATGTTAAATCAGTTTCCCTCCCCCGTCCCGTTACGCGAATATCTGCAGTATTTTCGCCAGGACGGCTCACGAAAATCAAGCCCTGTTCACTTTCGGCCTTACCGAAAAACGTTACTTAATTTTAAACATTGCTTAACATATTTTGTCAAATTCTCGTTGACGCGTAATGACACTTGCAGAAAGAAGACAGAGAATTTAAGACGATGGTTAAAGTTAAGTAACGTTTTTCAGTAAGGCCATTAGTTTCCAATTGATTCTCAGACGGGGTCGTCACAATAAGGTGAGATAGTAGTCAAACGTAAAAACAGAATATTTGGTACTCACCTAATATTGACTCAGGAATTCTACCAGCCTTCTTCAAGATCAAATCAAGCGAACCACCATCCATGTACTCCATGCATATAGATATCTCCCCATCGCTATAGAAAGCTCCGTAGAATCCGACTATATGCGTGAAGTTGCACTCGTGTAGCACTTTCAACTCCCGAATGATCTGTTTTTTGATAGCTGGCTTCACTTCGAGATGGATGAGCTTACGTGCCATGATGAGGCCGGTCGACTTGTGACGCACTTTCATTACCACGCCGCCGTTGCCTTGCCCTGTGGAATTGATCATCATTTAGATATCGTCGCTCGCATTACTAACTGTCCTATCTCATTTCAGCCATTTGTTCAGGACAAACGTTTTTTCGGTTCCGAGATTAGATTGTATTTGACAAAAAATATAAAAAATCGGATGTTTTGCATAACTTATGATACTAGCTTTCACAGAAGTTACTTACATTTTAATTTCACATTGATACCATTTTTATTATTTTAAAAATGAGATAGGACAGTTAGTCATGCGAGCGACGATATGTGACGCCGCTATATTAACTATGCTCTATTCTATTTATATTGCCCTATTTGAGAACAAAAACCATCAATCATCTTATTGAGGTGATTCTATAAGTGGAGTGTGAATGGCATTTAAACAATTTTTATATGATTAGATGTTTGCACAAAAACAAGTAGCTATATTAAAAGAAAAACAGAATACCCAACTGCAGAAAAGCAGTTTTGCACCTTACCATTTCGATACGCTTGATACGCTGTTGAGTGTACGTTTTTGTGAGAAAGTATGCGTAAAATTGCTGTAAAAGATTATAAATGCGCATTCTTTAGCATAATGCTAGTAAAATCACTTGTTTATTAGGTACGAAAAGTTCGTTGGAGGTCACGAAAAACGCATTTTTTTAATTTTTGGGATATAAGTCTTATTATTATTACAAAAAATATACCCTATGACACTCAGGAAGTGAAGACGAATTTAACGACACCTCGCACATCAAAAGCTTAGGTTGTAGGTGGTAGGTAGTTTAGGTTGTAAGCGATTATATAGAAACATACATACATGCCCAAATACATAAATACACTCGAAAACAACCCTCCCTCTTACGCAGTCGGGTAAAACACTAAACCTGTATTTGATCACTGCTCTTTTGATCGAAAGGATCGATAATAAGGTAAAAGACGTATAGTTTGCCTGAGAGCAGTCCTGGATTTGTCAATAGGCCGTGGCCCTGGGGGCGGCAGCGTCCTAGGGGCGGCAGATTAGGTACTATTTATTTTTAGATTAGGAACTAGGGTATCGATTTTCAAGATCAGTAGGGGCGGCAAAAGTGTAAATCTGCCACTGCCTGAGAGATTTCATACTTTGGCTTGTCAACACTTTTAAATCGTTTCTAAAAGCACATAAGTCCGGTATAGATGCGAGGTCGGGTCGGGTCTCAACTTCAGTCTGTCTTACTTTTGCAATTCCTAGTAGCGTCATCAAAGTGATCTACTAACCAGTGCGATATCTAAATATATTTATATACCTAGTCTTGCCATAAATATTGTCACGAAGAAAAAAA
The DNA here is from genome assembly GCA_947563715.1 of Lycia hirtaria. Taxonomy (NCBI): domain Eukaryota; kingdom Metazoa; phylum Arthropoda; class Insecta; order Lepidoptera; family Geometridae; genus Lycia; species Lycia hirtaria. Next base: position 38,089,968 of record OX387377.1, on the reverse strand, counting down.
AATTTTTTTATTGCAAATAATATTTATTACTTTTACAGTGTGTTAGTTTAATACATAAATATAAAACAATTTAAAATATAAAAGCTTATTCGAAGTGGTCTCCATTGGCTGCAATACAGTCCTTTAAACGTTGAGGCCAGTTATCAATAGAAGCACGCACTCTTTCCATGGGAAAATTCTTCACTGCCAATCGTATGGATTGTTTTAGGGACTCCAAATTATCATGGCGTTTAGAGCAAGCCATACTCTCTAAAACTGACCATAAATCATAATCCAGCGGATTAAGATCAGGACTAGACGACGGCCAGTCTTCAGCTCTGATGAAGTCCGAAACGTTCACTTCCAACCAAGACTGCGTGGACCGAGCTTTATGACCTGGCGCCGAGTCTTGTTGGAAGGACCATACTTGGTTATTGAACATGGTGTTGTTAAGGGGCTTAACTACCTTCTCAAGAATGGTATTTTGTTACACTTGTGCCGATGTTTTGATACCTTTTTCACAAAAATATGGCTCAGTCACTCCTTCATAGCTAACACCCCACCAAACCATCACTGAAGTCGGATAATGCCCACGTTGCACTCTGTCGACTAATTGGGAAGCTTCCTTAGAGCTTTGAGCATAAATACGGTCATTTTGTTTGTTAAAATGTTGCTCAATTGTAAAGACTTTCTCATCCGTAAACAATTTTTTTCTGTGACCTCCCTTTGCGTACCGCTTCAGTAGTTGTTTCGATTTTACCACCCTATTCTTTTTTAAATTATCAGTAAAAAAATTACCAGTGCGACTCTTATAGGCTGCAAGTCCTAAGTCATCTTTTAAAATACGCGACATGGTTCTGGGTGCTATCTTCATCTCCCGAGATAAAATCTTTTGCTTTCGGACAGGATTTCTTCGAATTCTTTCCCTTACTGCTTTGACCACCTTTTTCGTACGAACACTACGTGGACGGCCAGATCTTTTTCTGTCACAAACAGAGGAGGTCTTATTGTACCTATTAATAGCCCGGTACACAAACATTTGACTAATACCAAGCGTATGGAGAGTTTTAAAAATTGCATTTGGCTCCATACCAACTTTGTGTAATGCAATCACAGCGATTCGGTTCTCTTTATCACTCTTCTTTACCACTTCACTTTATCTTACCACTCCATTTTAATATCGCAAAATATTGTACAATGTATTGGCGCCAAAATTAGAAAACTCAATGAACAATCGTATAAAAATGACAGATTCCAAATTCAAATGTAATATCTTTCTTATTTTTAACTGTAACAGTATTTATGGCCAGACTAAGTATAGTGAAATTATGAGTATGCTGTATAACTGTTATGTTTAGTGTGAAATAAAGTCGGTTCCAATTATTTATCCAAAACCTAGAATCTCGTTACATATTTTAAATACAGGATCATTGACTGCAACGTCGCTTGACGCTTTGAAGCTTTTTCATGAGGCAATCAAGTGCTAGCCGAAAGTAAGACAATAAAGAATAATCAATTACTAGGTGAACAATTAGTATTGGTTTTGTTGTAATAATTTTCCTACGCGTATTAAGTGGCAAGTAGCTAGTGGACATAATTAAAACCGTACCTAATTCACCAAGCTTCTCAAAATCGTCATCACTCAGCTCCCCAATCTTCTCCTTCTGGCATAGGAAAACTTCTATCCTGCGTCTCTGCGTGTCATCCATCTCGATCTGTTCCAGCCTCTCCGTGAGAGCCTCAATGCTGGTCTTCGACTTCCCGGCCAGGCCCTGCCGTCTGACAATAGAGCTGTTTATGAATAGTAGTTTTTGTTCTCGGTTGTGATAATTACAAAAAAATAAGAAATTCAACTAAAAACTTCAGAGCAGAGCTTTTCATTCAGCTTCTTAAAAAGTGCTGTCCATATATTGAAGGACTTTAAACCAAATTTGGTATTAGCTTACACTAAGTTATCTAAGCTAGATGTGATTTACGTCGCTTCACATCAAGCTATGATAAGCTAGTATATCTATTTATATTCTATAGGATTTATTTCAGTGTGCTCTTGCGCATACTCGCCGAAATGAACCCTATGTAATGAATGCTTTCACGATCTTATCCCATCCTCCTCATTCCATTACAGGACTAGCAGAAAGTCGGCACATTACCACCCATTTCTCATTGAAATCCTAAAAACTCGCAACTCAACGATTTCGGTCCACGTCCTTGATGCGTACTGCACAGGAATGGAATCCTTATCCGCCTTCTCTGTTCCTGAGAACTATAATCTTGGAATTTTCAAGGTGAAAGTGAATATATATCTTCTAGGTCGACGAGCTACGTCCTCAGCCACACCGTCGCCATATATGTTACTGAGTAATCAGTAAGCAAATTTATATATATATATACAAAGTAAGTATAGTTTCAAATTCAAATATAAAAATCACTTGTTACAGTTACAGAAATTGAATAAAACATAGCATTATCTCAGTATAATTGTTCTATAATATTTGAATACAATTCTTTGCCCCCAACCTGCATATTTTCGAAATGACTATATCTATACAATCCTTATTCTATCTAATGTTTCCGTGATTTCTAACATAAACAGACTGAAGCAAACGTATGAATCATGAAAATAAATAGCGTAAACAACTGTCTTCTTTCACACACAGTGATTCACATTTTAAAAGTAAACTTAGCATCTAATTATACACATGATGTAGTATTACTTGGAACCCATTTCAAGCAAATGGGACTCGCTGGGCACTTTTAACGATGTATGGGGGAAAATTTTAACTAAGTAATTGTATCATATTATATAGGGTAATTACGGTGACCTATATAAAGCCAAAAGTTTAATTGACAAAAGTTTATATAGTTATGATAAACTGTATAATCGACACAATAGGAAATACACATAGTTTTTTGTTTGCTCAGGTAAAAGCTAGTCACAAATAGGTCTCTAAAGAAAAAAAAAATAAGAAAGTTAAAAGCAAGACAATTTCATGTGAAATAGAAGAGTACACATCGCGAAAGCTGACGTCATACATCACACATACAAATTCAATACAAACTTTCATTTCAAGGAAAAGGGACAGAGCAATCTCCACCAAAAACTTTAAATGTTTATATCTCAAAAGTTTATTGACCAATTACCCTCCGTCCACTTGGATCCATTGTACGGCTCCATTGATGGATTGTTGTACACTTTTTCCTCCACATGAATCCATCATGCCAGTCAATTTCAAATTGAAATTATTTTATTAGTGGGTGTGTCATATATTATTATCCAAAAAAAATATTATTCCTATAAATTAGAAATCGTGCATATTCCCTATACAAAATTTACGAAAAAAAATTTGCTATTTCTTAACAAATATGTACTTCATTGCCTCATAACAAGATTGATAATATTTATAAAATAGATCCTTTCATTAATGAATCTGAGTTGTACCCATAGTAAACGTAGTAGTAATCATATTACATCCAATCAACTTTTTTTTTTTTATCAGCCCTGTTTGTACAAACTGTCCCACTGCTGGGCGCGGGCCATCTTCTCATTGTGAGAAGGGTAAGGCCATAGTCTACCACGCTGGCCAAGTGCGGGTTGGCAGACTTCACACATCTTCAAGATCATTGAGAACTCTCAGACATGTAGGTTTCCTCACAATGTTGTCCTTCACCGTTTGAAGTTGGCGGCAATCAACAATACGCACATAACTTCGAAAATACAGAGGTGCGTGCCGCGGGATTCGAACCCAGTACCTGCGGATTGCAAGTCAGACGGTCTCCCGACAAGGCTGCGGGAAACTATTTTCCCAGTCATCTTAGTATGGCTTATTACAGTACTATAAAAATCGTATAACTATCAAAATTTTACAAATCATTAGAAACATATAATTTATGATATTTAATATTAAATGTTTTGGATCATAGATGGGTAACCATACTGACATTTTAAAAAAATGCAGTTATATTCAGAAGCTCTAATTTTAAATCATTTACAAAACCAAGGCTCATATAAACCAATTTCAAAAAGGAGGTCTTCAATTTGGTTATTTATTACCTCATAACTCCGTCACTTGTAAACAGTTTTTTTTTTTGAAAGGATATACTTTCAGATTTGTCCCATAAAAATTAAGTTAAAATCAGTCTAGTAGTTTGGTTTTTAAAACAAAATTGTGCATTTAGATGTCAGTTGTTTCAGTTTTTTAAAGTATAATAATATCATATCTATTCACAGCCACCCAAAACCTAAACTGTACTGCGTCAAGAGTGTCACATTGTAAGATCACTACAGATAAAAAATATATATGACTACTTACTCAGTAGCAGTGGCAGATTTGAGCTGCGGGGTCATGTTGGGAGTGATTGCAGGAGCTGTGTCAATCGACCCTGGAGGCAGGGTCAGATTGAGTTTGTTCTTTGACATCTTACTCATGATGACGGTTGCACTTTTAACCCATGAAGCTTGATACCCAATCCTTTGCAGTTAGCCTAATGATAAAATAAATAATTATTATAAATAAACATCCATGCTGAGAATGATCATATTTATTCTTGATTTGTAGACACACAAGGGTCTATTTATCGGAAAATTCATTAAATTAATGTATTCCATAGAATTAAAGATTGCACAACTAGGTGTGAAATATTAGGACTGTATAAAAATAACAATGTGTAATTATAACAATGCAGAAATACCAGAACATGAAAAAAAAAACACTTTTTTTTTTTGTATGTGAGCAATACTAGAACTTAGAAAAGAAATGATTCAGAGCAAACCTCAGACTTAATAGCCATCTAGCCAAACTAAGCAAAGCTTAGTTTGGCTGTGGTGTGAAATGTCCACAAATATTTATTATTATACACTTTATTCATTTTAAATCTTAAATCTAAGTTTTTTACAATAGAGATACAAAAATATAAATATTATAAAAAACTTAAACCTAGGGTGCCGCCGGCAGCGGGGCGAGGCTCAAGCTGCCGGTGGTAGGGGCTACAGAGAGAGGAACCTCCTGACAATGCGTGCCGTGTCCAGGATGACTGCCTTCTGTATCAGACCCTTGACCCAACCATCGAGCGAGAGCCTCTGGAGATGTTGGTCGAGGCTCTTCGCTATGACACCGTTCACCGAAACGACTATCGGGACAATGATCGTCGAGTCAACATCCCACATGGCGGTTATCTCGTGAGCCAAGTCAAGGTACTTGCTGAGCTTGTCCTTCTCGGCCTTCACGAGATTCTCATCATGTGGGATGGTGATGTCGACGAGCACTGCCCGGCGCTGAGACCGATCTACAATCACAATATCAGGCTTATTGGCAACAATAGTCCTGTCCGTGATTATAGAACGATCCCAGTAGAGCAAAGCACGGCTATTTTCGAGAACTGGCGCTGGTGCGTACTGATAGTACGGCACCTCTGACTCGACAAGGCCGTATTGAAGGGCAAGTTGCTGGTGGATGATCCTGGCTACTTGGTTGTGTCTGTGCAAATACTCGCCGTTAGCAAGATGCGAACAACCGGAAACAATATGTCGGAGAGACTCTCCGGGACGGTGGCATGCCCGACAAATGTCGACCGTGCCGTCCTTCATGATATATTTCCGATAGTTGTTCGTCTTGATAACTTCATCTGCAATTGCACAGGCAAACCCTTCAGTTTCCCCAAAGAGGTCACCGAAGCGCAGCCAGTTCACCGATGCAGGCAGGTCTACATCAGGTCCTGATAACACCCTGTAGAACCGCCCGTGCAACTCCTTGCTCTTCCATACGTCTTTGCGGTCTTCGATGCTGAGCACCGTTGGTTTGCGCCAGTTTTCTTTTGCCAAGGAGAGAGGCGTCAGGCCCTTATCAACTGCCACTACATCACAATGCATACCATATTCGTTGTTTCGGAAATAGTCCCTGAGATTGCACACCTCACGGTTGTGAAGGTTCTTGGCGTTTAAAAAGCCACGACCCCCCCACTTCCGCGGGATGTACAGTCTCATAACAGACGAGCGTGGGTGTAACATGCGATGTAGTGTCAGTTGATGACGGACCCTCCTATCCAGGGCGTCCAGCTTAGTTTGAGTCCACCTTAATATGCCAAAGGAGTATGTCAGTAGAGGCATCACCCAACCGTTGAAGGCGCGTGCCTTATTGCCACCTGACAAAAGACTGTTAAGTACTTTTGACAGGCGACAAAAGAAACGCTCCTTCATCGATTTTTTAATGTCCTCTACCGCTATACCCAACGACTCTGACATACCAAGGTATTTGTAGGTCTCGGTCTCGGAAAGAGACCTGAGGGTCATTGTCTCAGAAAGTTGTAAGTTCGGAGAATTTACAACTTTCCCCCGCTGTACTTGCACGACCGCACACTTATCAACACCGAACTCCATTTTAATGGCGTTGCTAAAAACCTCTGTAGTTTTTAACAACGTCATTAAATCATGTCGTTTCGGTGCAAAAAGTTTGAGGTCGTCCATGTACAGCAGGTGAGAAATGATCTCACCCCCTCTACGAAGCCGATAGCCTAGCCCTGAATCCTTCAGTAAAATACTGAGAGGGTTCAGTGCTAGGCAAAACCACAGTGAGCTCAAACTGTCACCCTGGAAAATGCCACGTTCAATCCTTATCAAGTCCTGAGGTGTTAAGGACCCATCCCTACTGCCCGGTTGGCGAAGTACTGTGGTCCACTGCCTCATACATGCAACTAAGAAGGATCGTAGAGTTGTATCAATTTTACACAACTCTAAGATCCTTTGAAGCCATGAATGAGGCACCGAATCATAAGCCTTCTTATTATTATTATTATTATTATTTATTAATTTAAATAATGTATCTACGAGAGTAGGATAAGTACATCTACTTTCATAGATATTTATCTTCGAACTATTCTACCAAAAGTAGAAATGCTCAAAATGCAAAATCACTATTAATTTCGCACAAAAACTTACAATATTTTTGTTGTAGAAAGAGTTTTTAGCTCCTATTTATGATTATAGAGTTTATAGTTTATGTTTCGGTTGCCATGGAGACGTTTTTGTTGTTGATTTTGAGAAGTCAAATAAAATAAAAGTATAAAATATTTAACTGTAATCTTTTAATTATTTAAAAGATATTTAGCGGTTAGGTAATGATGTGCTCGTAATCCACTGTGCACTCTGCAACGTCATATATTTTAGGATATGGGCCCAGCACGCTTCCACTGCGTAGAAGTTGTGTAAATTAAATTTTTATGTTTAACAGGTATGCCTGAATCTTACTACATGGGGCGTAGATAGGAAAGTTTATCAGTCTACTGTAGCTTTACTTTCTATCTAGATAAAAACACTATCTAGATAAAAACCAAATCTGCAGTACATCAATTCAACAAGTGTGTTGTTTTTTTTTTTGCTTATTTATAGCTACGAAGTATTGTCAGACTTTAGTAGTTTATTTAGTTGCTTGAATACAAATTACATACAAAGAGGATATATCTAAAGAGAAAAAAGGGCGTAAAAATATTAAGCGATACGGTAATGCGACTATAGCAAAACTTACCAAATATCAATGCTTTCGTCAAGACATGGCAAATATTATATTCTAACGTAAAGCACCGTTAAGCGAAAAATAGTCTACACCTATTAAAATCTGGGTATGCTTCGATTAGTTATTTCGCAAAAAAATTACAAATTCCGGTTTAGTCACAGAATTTTTGTCGTCTTTTTTTTTTTATTGATCTTTCGTAATGTCTTCTTCTTTTTCTTTTTTGTATTGGACCCGCATTAAAGCATTTACCAGTGTCAAGTATTAAGATTTTTTCAAGTTTCTTGAATAAAACAAGTTGTAAATGTTCTAGTCACAATCTAAGTCACGTAAGTATACAGTCAATTTATAAGTCGAGTCCTGCTTCAGTAAAGTGGTGGCGAGTGGCGACTTTACTAGAAGCTTCTATGGAGTTTTGCTGACAACGTAAAATCACACGTTTTACTGCTTTATTTCACTTGCCTACACTCACGCACTTTATCGAACACTTAATGAATAAAACACCACCATTTTTATAGCATTAATGTTCAAAATAACACAAGTTTAAGAAGATAAAACAAAGCAACAACACGTTACTAAGACGTTCCCGCCAAAACTCTTTTTCGTAATGTCACTACATTAACTTGACATATGACATCAGTTACGTATATTTTTTTCTTAAAGTTGGCACCAAGCTGTTGTACATTTGTTATTTGTCGAGTAACAGGCCTTTTCCGAAGGCATTTTCAGAAAGAAAATAACGTTATAAGGCGTCTATCAATTAGAAATACATTAGAAATAATTGTCACTTTCTTCCTTTTTCTCTTTTGTATTGGACCCCGAGATTATGATGATGATATCAATGAAATTTATGTTACAGGCTTGGCTTTGGCCTTACTGCTATATTGCTTTAAAGAAAATTGATTGATTGAAGACTTGGCTTTGGCCTTATTTCTTTCAAAACCCTGAAAGAAGAATTTAAGACTTGGAGGCTGTCTGTATGGTCAAATGACCTTTGCCTCACAGTACACGTACGGCGAAGAAAAAAACTTTGAGTTTGATTGAGGATCTCCGGAACAAAAACAAATGTGGTGTGGAACAAATTCAATAATATTTACGTTTCAGTGAATTGAAATAGAAAAATAGAATCCCATAATATTTTATGAATTGAAATAAACAGCATTGGAATGAAAGTACCGTACATTATAACGGCTGAAATCAAATCAATAAAGTTGTACGTATGAATAAACACTGCTAACGCAAACACTTTCGATTTATCGACGTGTTCTCATATTATTTTGTGATTTAACGAGCTGTGTTTGTAGGTTGTGCCTAATTATTTCTTCGATTTGTTGAATACAGACAATACAACACATACAGAAAATGGAATTAAATTATTCCGACTGTGGGGACAGCTATGAATCTGAAACCAGTCCAGAGACTGTAACTAGAAATAATTTACATAGATGCCCGATATGTGGTTGTACAGCTGCAGGTTCTACTCAATTAAAAGCACATATTCGAAGACACGCAAAACGATTCGCATGTGATTTATGTGAATATAAAGCGGCATATGCAAGTATTATGAAACGTCACAAAATGACACATACTGGAGATAAACCATATCAATGTTACTTGTGTGATTATAAAGCAGTACTACCAAGTGCTATAAAAGAACATGAGCGAACACACACTGGAGACAAACCATATGAATGTGATATATGTTATTATAGAACATCACGAACAAGTGATTTAAAACAACACATTCGAACACATACTGGAGAAAAACCATTTAAATGTGAAATGTGTGACTTTAAATCTGCTATAGCACATAATTTAAAACAACACATCCTTATACACACTGGAATAAAACCATATCAATGTAATATGTGTGATTATAGGGCATCACAAACAAGTACACTAATACAACACAAACTAATACACACTGGAGAAAAACGATATGAATGTCATTTGTGTGATTATAAAGCATTACGAGTAAGTCATTTACAAACACACTTTCTAGTACACACTGGAGTAAAACCATATGAGTGTGATTTGTGTGACTATAAATGTGGACAAGCAAGCACTTTAAAACGTCATAAAATAATACACACTGGAGCTAAACCATATGAATGTGAAATGTGTGATTATAAATGTGCACAAAAAAGTGCTTTAAAAAGACATAAATTAAAACACAATAGAATAAACACAACAGATGAAGAAAAATCAGAGAGTGAAAGCAACACAAGTGCTTAATACATTCTAATCACATACTGGAAAAAACTAAATTGTCTTTAAACTATCACAGTTTTTTTTTACTCCATGTTTACTGAATATTTACCATGTTCTCATCTATTCTGGACTAGGAGAAAAATAATAACAGAATGTACCAGATGCTTCTCTTCCCTGGCGTACTGTACTGACTTGACTTAGCCTGACTTACCCTCTAATACTTCCTCCTTCCCATCTAACCCAGATGGTTAGAACCATGGTTATATGTGACACAAACAGCCTCATGGTCTTTGACTCCCTGCCTACCCACCATAAGGGAAAAGTGGTGCGATTTTATCTATGTTATTTATCATGGTTAAAACTCCAAACTACAGTAAATCCTGAAAACAGTACCATGGGTACTGTTTTCTTTGAATCCATGTCAAACATTTTACATAGCCTTTTTCAAAGTTTCTTGATTTTTTCCCTTAAAAATATAAGTAGTAAAAACAACTACTAATTAATTAATATGACTAATTCTTTTAGGGATAAAGTCAAAAAGAAAAGAACCTTTGAAAAAGTCTATGTACAGTGTTTGACATGGATTCAAAGTTATGTTAAACAGTAATTTAAATGGAACAACTGTAAGTACATAAGTACATTAATGTATAGATAATGTGAAAATGTTCATACACCAATTGGAAGACATGGATGTGCAAGATATGACATATTACATTATTTTTTTAAGCCTATGATGCTTATTCTTATTTAATATGGGTATGATGAGTCCTACACTGACATCCCACATGAAATGTACTAATATCCTGCTTGAAGTGAATTGATGTTCCACTTGAAGTTTACTGATGTCCCATTTCAATTGTACTGATGTGTTGCTTGGGTTGCCTTGACATCTTACACACCAAAATTGGTAAAATTATATATTTGAGCAGATCCGGACCTCGTCACTCTCGGTCTCACACTCGGGGTCTTTAGAAACATACCCTTTACGCGAGATCAGCTCTACGCAGCAGACGTCATTAGGCAAAAGGATGTAATATATGCCCTAACCTTTTTTTTACGTGAGGAAATACATTTACGCATACACCGTCGCCCCGGAGGGAGCGGCGGGTTATGTCAGGCTCGAGTGGTGCCCCTACCGACTAAAACCTCACGGTGTTCCACCTTTAGCACTTACGGGCAGACAGTGGGCACTCTCCCAGACTCTTCCACCATCTAGCCACAAATATATGCCCTAACCTAGTGACAGCGCCCAAGAAATCATACGCCTTTTATTACAGCACTCTGCCCCTAGAGCCAGAGACGTAGAAATCATGTAGTATAATAGGCATTTCGTTCTTAAATGTCCTATAGATCAGTTTCAACTAAAATGTTTTCTGCTAAGTTTTCTGGCATAGGAAGGAACATTTTTAATATTTATAAATACGACATTAAGTGGGGAAATAAAATGTATTTCTCTGATCTGTTTCTGTGAAATGATTGTTTAAAAAAATTTGTAAAGCCTATGATAGAATGGTTTGACTTAACAAGTATTAATAATGCAAGATTTAATAAAAGCCCTATCAAATATATATATATATTGTTTATTTACTCTTTACCATATTGTGAACTCGATGGTCAAGCCGTTTAGCCTGTAGGAGGTAATATAGAAACATGCACTGGAAAAACGTTACCCGCTTTGCTCAACAACTAACGATACGCGAGAATATTACCGCCCCACCGCGCCGCGTGATCGTGTTATATCTAGACGCGCTCTCATTGGCTAATATAACTCCGCGTATTTTTTTACGCTAGATAGATCTACGATAGACCAACAACTCGCCTGATGTTAAGCGACAGTGTGGCCGAAATTAATAGTAAGCAAGTAATCATAGAGGTGTTCTTTGGATATCATTGCATAATAATTTCACACAGGAGGTAACAACATAAAAATCACGCATTCGGAAATATTATCCTCCTTATTAGGATGTTGGGCAAAAGCTAAGGATTTCAAAATTGTCTTTAAAGATATTACCTGCAGCTTCTAATGTTATAATAATGAAATACAATTAAAGTTACTTTTAATATATCTTATTTATTGAATAACTTATACAAGTATCTATATTAAAAGAAAAAAAATACCCAACTGCAAAAGAGCGAGTTTTGCAGTCTAACTTACGACTTTTTTGCTGAGTAAGTATGCGTAAAATCGCTGTATAAGATTATAAATGCGCATTATTTAGAATAATTCTAGTAAAATCACTTGTTTATTGCGAAATAGTTCGTTGGAAGTTACGAAAAATCCCATTTTATTTTATTTTGCAAGAAATGTATCATTAGTATTACAAAAAAGTATAGTCTATGACACTAGAAGCAAAGACGAATTTAACGACACCTTGCACATAAAAATCAGTCAAGCCGTTTCGACTGTAGGTGATTATAGAAACATACATACATACCCTGTTTCTTACGCAGTCGGGTAATTATAAACTTACATCATAAAGCATTACAGACATTTCCAGTATAAAATATTCTGACCATTGAATTAAAACGTAGTCCGACCATCGTCAGTCTCGCTGGCGCATACTCACATTTTTGAAGATATAAAATTACTGAATGAACTTATAAAAAATCGTTATTGTAAAACTAGAAAATAACATCACAAAATATATTCGACAAAAATTTCAATTTAAGCAAAGTTAATTTTCATAAATTATTTTTATGTATTAAAATTGACTTGGATCAAATTGAAATATTTGTCATATATTTGTGATGTTATTTTCTAGTTTTACAAACGATTTTTTTTTATAAGTTCATTTGGTCATTTTATATCTTCAAAAATGTGGGTATGCGCAAGCGAGACGGACGATGGTTGGGCTATGGACTCTTAAAAGGTTCATTGAATACGCATTTCTGCATACAACAAGAGAGAACTAATTTCTACCCCCAAATTTTATGCGATATTGATGAAGTTTTAATTTTTTAAATTTAATTATAGCGTAAACAATAGCGTAGTACTTTTTAGTGCCTGCTTAGCCAGCTACCGCCTTCATGGCAAAAATATGTCACCAAGCGCCTAACAAATTAAAAAAAAAAACTGCCACCTTACTTGAAAGGCCCTGTCCAAGCAGTGTGCTTACCATCCTGGATGAGTTGGTGGTCAATCGTATATCTGCCAGCTTAGTCTGCAAGATTACACTCAACTCTTACAGCAATGCAAAGTTGGCTCGCGCCAATTTTTTTTATCTTGCTTTTTCTGCAATTAAGAGAGTGACACAAATGATGAAGGGTTTTAAAAATATCACAATTTATTGTAGCCTCATTAAAACTTTTTGTCTCACGCTCTTAATTATAGAAAAAACAAGATAAAAACGGGTTTGAGCCAATTTTGCATCGCTGTATGTTTTGAACGTAACCACACAGACATTTAAAAAAAAGTTTTCTGTTGTTGTATGGAAAAATTCGCGATATAAATAACACAAATGCTAATTTCGCATGACATGACCAACCATAATATGTAACTATATTAACAACAGAAATCTACCAATTATATATATAAAATTTTAGTAATCAAATATTTGCCTAAGTAAAATATACAATGTGAAACAGAAAAGTATAGTGATATTAAAAATTAATAAACTTAAAATTATTACATACGTTGACAAAAACATCGTCTTTCTTTTTATATTATTTATTTTCCATTCAATCAGAAATGTTTCAACTAAAATCTCAAAGTCTATTTATCTCTGTTATTCTGAATGTAAATGACTGAGAAGAAAATGTTTTTTTTTGTCTGATTGCTTGGATTTGATAATAGTGCAGTTGATTTATTTTGTACGGAAATGCCATATTTTTTCTATGTTAATCAACAATTGTCGAGACAACAATTGTATGAGAACAGAATTTTTCTCGAATTTAGAAAATTTGTGTTCAATCTTTTATGGGTATACCAGTCTTGCGGTTAGACAAGCTTATACTAGGGATACATATTTATCAGTATAAATGCTATACCTAAACCATATTTTATTTCGGTTTTACCCTTATAAATGCATTTTCGAGATAAAATGTTAGCTAGTTGTATAAAATATGTGTTATTGTTAAGCTATCTAAATTTCAAATGCTATTCAAATCTGTCCAGTCATTTTAATAAACACAAACTTCTGTATTTACAATACTAAACTTCTGCATTTATAATACTGATAATGTGAATTGTAATTAACGCTCTGAGACAATTATATCAACAATATTTAATTTAGTTTATTAATTAAAACGGCCATAGCCATAAATAACAATAAAAAACTAAATATGATATAGTATTAATTATTACAAGTAACAATAATGTGTCCAATATCAAAACCTTAAATGTCAGTTTCATTAATAAATAAAAAAAGAGAGGCTGAATACAGCAGTAAATTATATGCATCAAACTAAATATCTACATACTTGTATTTTTGATATTACTATACTTTTCTATAAAACCATGTACCTAAGTTGATTTTATTTTAGTAAGGAACATATTGATTCCCGGCTGATTCTTCTTTACTTCTGTAACACTCTTTTTGACCTCAGCTTTACCTTCCTTCTCCAGATGTTTCTTCTTCTTTTCAACTTTCTGTTCACCGTCTGCATTTACAGATTTCTTCTTTTTAATTTTTTTCTTTTCAGGTTCATCAGGCTCCTGAGAAGGTTGCAGTAGTGGGGTAGGGTCGTTTAGTATCATGCTTAGTTTACCGAAATAGTTCCAAATGGCGTCGACGCATTTCTCCGGTTTTCCGCCATCTTTGTTTTCCCAGAGTAAGCCGTAGAGACGCGGTTTGAGTTTTTCGGTCGGTTTTTTCATTTCCGATTCGAACTCGTCTTCCAAGTGCTTGAGTTTTTCTTTTTGCGTCTCAGGTGAGAGGGAAAGGACGTCGTCCTCGTCCATTGTAGCTTCCTGTTTGAAAAGATACGATTTATTTTAGAATAGTAAGTAAAAAAATTACGGCACTGCACATACAGGAGTGGAACTCCTTGCCACCTTATCTGTTACTTGAGAACTAGCTTAACTTTTTAAGGCTAGACTGAATAGATACTTTTTAGATCGACGAACTTCATCCTCGGCCGCACCATAGCTTACCATCAGATGAGTTAGTGGTCTAACGTAGCTCTATTTCTCATAAAAAACTTTCTTTTTTGACGAAAATATTGCAATACCGTATTGTAACTTGCATTGTATCGGGCGTATACATCTTGAGGCTTTATTTGAGACTAAACTTGCTTGTTTTGATGTTGAAAATTGGGGCATAGCTCCAAGCTACCAATATATTCTTAAATGGGCGTTAAGTATCTTATGTGAACTCTACTAGTCATACCCAAACACAGAATGCATCTCGTTTTATTGTGTAGTTCTTATGTATTCTATCACGCGGCAAACTAATGAAGTGTCAAGTTCAGCCGGCTTATGTAGGTACTCATAGCATTACATTTGAACTGCAGAGGTAGTTTGCCCTACATACGTTCACCACCCACGTTTCATTTGAACTATTTGATTACCTCGTCACTAAGGTAGCCGTGCGGCACGAACACTTCGTTATCGACCTCGTACTCGTCGGGTCCTTGTTCGTCGTCGCTGCCCGCAGCGCTGCCGTCGATACTCTCGCCTTCTTGCTCCTCTTCCCAATCGTCGTCACTGTCCACTTCGTAATCTAACTGTTTCTGTGTAATATAATAATTATTTTTTTAATTTACCTACTGGATTAGGTGTTACTTGACGGAAATGTATCTCCGGAACTGAGTAAAACGGAAGTGACATGTCAAAATGGGTTCTACATAGTATTACGGAACCATATAAAATCATAATAATTTTTGTTTTTTGACCTTTTTTCATATAAAAACAAAAAATTACCTCATCCTGCCCAAAAGGTCTCCTCGGCTTGATGAAGTTGCTTTTCTTGCGCCAAGTGCCCCAGTAAGGCGGCCGACGGTTTTCGTGGAAGCTGAACAGTTTAGGGCGGAGTTTCTCGCGTACCGCCGGCTCGCACGTGAGGATCTCTCCGGCGCCGTCTATTGGAAGGAGCTCGTCTTCTGTAAATCATAGTACAAACACTATACGAAACTTGCAACTCAAACAAAACTCAAGCACTTGGCGATGGTTGAACTACGGACTTTTTACATTCTTTTAAAGGGGCCCTTCCTGTAAATATATAATTATATACCTAATAACCTATATACCTTATAGGATCACATTGTTGTCTATCTGTCAAGACCTGTATCTCAGGAACGCGTAAAGGTATCGAGTTGAAATTATAACCATGTACGCAGATCCTTAGTCTCTTGCTGCAGAGAGAAAAATCAAACTTCTCAGTTTTCATTAAAAAAAGTTACAACCGAATATGTCGCAAAAAACGCATATTTCGACACTCGCAACCTATAAACCTATGGCATACTTCCCGTTGACCTATAACTGTGTTTGGCAAGAAGCATTGTTATATAGTACACATACAGGGAAAAAACCGAAAACTGTACATTTTTAATTAAATCACAAAAAATATCCTTCCTTGTAGAAAGACTCATATGAAAGAGCTTCATTAGCAGAAGCTAAAACAGGATTTGATTTTTTAAATATTTTTACGATGTATATTTTTCGGTTAATGAAGGAAAATATATTTATAAATAACCTTTTATCTACTACTTTGTACGGAACCATCTGTGGGCGAGTCTGACTCGCACTTGTCCGTTTTTTTTATCACTACATCAGTAAACCAATCAAGTGACCACCTACCTTGACATTCTACCTTCAAAAGTAAATAGACTGTTGTCCTTTTATGGAAACATGGATGCAGGAGATTCCAATCCTTGGATGCATGAATTATATACACAAAGTCAAAAAATGTTTGCATGATTTTACAAAGAATTTTAGTTATTTTATACATACCCTACATACACACAACCTGTATAAAGAACCAAATTTCAAGAACCACTTTAAAGTATGGGTTCTTGGAGGGAAACTGCATGGAAAGCAGATAAGTTGTCTCTTTAAAATTCCTAACACACCCTAAAATATGGTAAAACAAGGTTTCCTCATACTACTGATTGTAAATGAAATGAGGAACACTTATTATAGTATTTTGTAAATTTATCAATGGAAATAAAGTAAGTATATGTATTGACAACTGGTCAAATGGACAGATATGGTTTATCTACTTTCAATCTAGACTTCAGGTGTACTCCACACTTTATATGTATAATAATATTATAGTGAAATATTTGGAGGACACTTTCACACAACTCCATCTAGCTCGAAACTAAGCAAAGCTTGTACTATGGGATGGAGAAGACCGATTGAATACATAACATACTTTTTTTTGTAAATACATACATAATATGATACATATACTTATCTATTGGATTAGTATTTCTCTTACTACAGTATTTTGATTGCTGCCTCAAACTTTGCTCCTGTATTTGTAATTGTAATTAAAACTTTGCCCCTTGTACTTGTACGTACCTTGTACTTGTGTGTTTGGACTTGTATGT
The DNA here is from genome assembly GCA_947563715.1 of Lycia hirtaria. NCBI lineage: Eukaryota > Metazoa > Arthropoda > Insecta > Lepidoptera > Geometridae > Lycia > Lycia hirtaria. Next base: position 38,072,785 of record OX387377.1, on the reverse strand, counting down.
ACTTAACTGCTAACCATGCTGTGTACACATGTTTAGAGACACTTTCCAGTTCTAAACTTATATCTGTGTTTTATTATTTGTTATTAAGAGTGTTTTGTTTTGTGTACCTAATGTAATAAATATAAACACCCAGACACAGAACAAAAATCCATGTTTAGCAGAAATGTTTGCCTGGGTGGGGAACAAACCCACAACCTACAGCTCAGAAATCATCATAGAGTCATAGGGTAAATCATAAGGTCATTGTAGCATATCAAGGCCTGTGTTATTTTGAAATAGTCATAAAAATCATGCCATGCATGAATGAAGTATATACATAAAACATAGTATTTATTACTTTCAGGATAGAGGATATTGAAAATTATTCCTTTGTTAATGAGTTCTTAAGGGATCTTCTTTCCATAAAAACTTATATTGTAGACATTAAAATTAGCCAGTTCTTACAAAAGTTTTTAAATAATATCTCTTGATTGTAAGTTCTAAAGAGTGTACAATAAAGAGTTTCATCTATCTATTAGGAGTCTGTAGTCCCACTATCATCTGTCTCGCTCGCACATACCCTTCATTAATAGAAATTATGAAAGCAAAAATGATTTCATGTGTGAAATTTAACTTAGATCAAATTGATTTTTTTGTCGAATACATATTTGTGATGTAGTTTTCTAGTTTTACAAACAAAAGTTCATTCAGTCATTTTATATCTTCAAAAAAGGGATATGCGCAAGCGAGATGGACTACAGACTCATAACAACTTTCTCTCTTTCAAAGTAATTTTTTGTTAGATCTACGATTGACCAACAACTCACCTGATGTTACAGATGTATCTCATATGGATTAAGATACTTATCCTATTTTTGTTAATGTTTTGCAAAAAGAATTAGGTCTGTGGTACAAAATAGAGTAAGGTTTCATAGCAGTGAGGTTGATAAATAGAGGTAATATACATAGGATAAGATGTCAACTTACCAACTAAAATGACATCATTATCATCATCCTTGTCATCAGGAGGCCAAGTCTTTCCACTAGACATTGGCTTACTTTCACCATTTTTCAACCTCTTCAAATAAAGTCCATCTTCTTTCACATTCTGTTCCTTTATTAACCCAACTAAAGCATTTGCTTTGTCTTCAGAGAGATTTGTTCTGGTTGTTGGAGCCAATCTCATATCAGATTTTAATGTGAAGCTTGTAAGCATGTTGTTGCTGACTGTACCTACAGTCTGGTCTTTTTCTTTCTGCTTTGGTACAAAAAAGCTAACAAATGCTTCTGCGATTTTCTTTTTTTTTAGCTCTTGCTCTTGTTTTTCAAGTTCTAGAGCCTCCTGTTTTTTGCGTCTCTCTTCCTCGCGCGCCTCTTTTTCTTTGCGTTTCTGTTCCTCTTTCTCTTCCTTTTGTTCTGAAAATGTAAAATGATACAGTACACAATCACATTAATGTTATAAGGTGGTGTTGTATGCGAGGATCAATTTAGACAATTATTTAAAACTCAGGGACCTACATGCAGCCGCCACTCGATGTGCAGGGCACCTTCAACAAATTCTGAGGAGACTGGCAAAATCGAACGAACTGACACATATCATGGGTCCGACAGTCTATAATAAGCTACCCAGCAGTATCACCTGAGCGTCTGAATCGGTGGCTTGTCAAGCAGATGTTTTATAGCTATAATTTCTTTTTGAACAGTTCAGTTGACATTGTGATTTTATATATAATTTATTTTTAGAATTAATAGTTGATTTATAAAAATTGCATATTACAAAGAAAATGACATGTAAATAAGACTTACGCATTAAATTAATATGAATAAGCATGAAAATTTGTAAAAAATAATTATAGTTTAAAAAACTGAGGTAACCGACTTCTCATGGATACCATTGTCAGAACTGGACCAAATTGAAATGAGACCACACTGGAAGCACTAGCTTTCAAATTAAAAAAATCATGAAAATCAGTTCAACCAGTCAAAAGTTCTGAGGACATAAACATACCGACTTCTAAAATAGAAGGTTATCAATTCGACTGTATTTTTTTTATCTTTGTTACCTCAGAACTTTCGACTGGGTGTACCGATTTTGATGATTCTTTTTTTATTTGAAAGCTGGTACTTCCCGTGTGGTCCCATTTTAATTTGGTCCAGATCTGACATTGGCATCCATGAGAAGTCGGTTGCTTCAGTTTTTAAACTATAATTATTTGAAGTGGGTTGATAATCATATTTACTTTTTTCTAACTCCTTTAATTTTTCCTTCTCTTCTCTTTCTTTCCTTTTCTGTTCTTCTTTTTCTTCCTTTTCCTTCCTCTTGGCTTCTTCTTTTTCTTCACGCTCCCTCTTCCTTTGGTCTTCCTTTTCTTGCCTCTGTTTAGCCTTTTCTTCTTTTTCTTGCTGTCTCTTTTTCTCTCTATCTTGCTTCTCCTTTTCTCGTTCTTCACGTTTCTTTGCTGATTCTACTTTTTTCTGAAGCTGTAATAGATGAAATAAAATATAAATAAATATTGTACAAACTTTTTTTTTTGAAGATGGAAGCTAAGAGTTTTGTTGAAAAATCAAATCCACATCTCTTGTCCTTGGAAGTTATGCATATTTTGTTCAAAGCCACCAACTTTAAATGGTGGTGAAAAACATTATGAGGCAACCTCAGCATATCTGAGCATTTTGTTCTTGAAGACAAAGGGTTCTGATTGCATCTCTTAAAAAACCATAAAGTCACTAAGGTATTCCCCTCCTCAGCTATAGAGGCCAAAAACAAGGCAATAATATGGTTAGGTACTGGTTTATTGATTTTTTTCAAAGTAAAAATTACTTAAAGCAGCTAAGGGTTTTATTGGGAATAGGAAAGTCTTAAATAGTTCTTTAATATATTTCAATATCATTGAGTTTTCATTCTACAGGACTTGAGTCTAAAATGAAGACTGGAGGTTTAAGTATAATAAAAGACTCAGTTGACTAAATTACTGAGTTGATGCAGTACTTAGCCTTTTTTATAAGTCTTAAGAAGACTAAATTCATCCCTATCTTAATTTGTAGGAAGGTATGATATCATTGAACACATACTTATAGTTAGGTAAAATGTATACTTCATTTATTTATTTATAGAGAACCGAATAACAAATTACATTCTAGGTAATTTTATCTTTTAAGAGTCCATAATTTAACCATCATACATATCGCTTGCGCATACCCACATTTTTGAAGATATAAAATGACTGAATGAACTTAAAAAAAATATGTCATTTGTAAAACTAGTAAACAACATAACAAAAATTTGACAAAATTCCAATTTGATCAAAGTTAATTTTCGTACATAAAATTCATTTTTGTGTTAATGATTTCTAAAAAAATAATTTAAATAATTAAATCGACTTCAAAACAATCCATTTAACTGAAAAGGGAGGAATAACTGTTATGTAATACAGAAAACTTAAATCAAAACTGGTGTCAACCTAAGTAAGGTACATACACCAACTATTTATTTGAGGTCGGTATCTGTCTAGGACTTTGTAGGTGACTGTTTAGGGTCTAGCCCCGACCTTTCCCTACTTTTATTTATTAATTTTTATTAGTATTTACTCGTTTTGCTTGAAACTAAAAATTAGATTCATAAACTTCACTAGGTAAGTTCATTTAATTTTTAAACACATTTCACTACTATTACAACACCTATGTGGGAGTAGAAAAAACACATGGTGCATGTTATCGGCAGTTATTGTGTTAAGGTGGTTCTATAAGGACAATATTTTTATGGCATATTACGATTGTCATAAAGTGCTGAGCAACATTACCAGCAATAACACTAGATACTATGTATATTGCAGTATCATAAGTAGATTTCAGACTTCATTTAATTGCTAAAACATATATATATAATGTTACAATTTTATTTAGATATTTATAAATAGAATAGAAATATCAGACAAATGTCATATGCAAGCTGAATTAGTACAGCCTGGCCATGGCCCACATGTTTAATATGGCTAAAAACATGAGTTGCTAGTGGGTTGTAAGGCATTTTCTGATTTCAAATGTTTTTCTAATAGTCAAGCCATAAATGAAAACGCCCTTCTCACAAATGAGAAGATGGCCCGCACCCAGCAGTGGGACAGTTTGTATAAACAGGGCTGATAAAAAAATATGAAAATATTTTCTTTTTAGGAGCACCTGTTTAGAGCCTATGAATTTGTTTTATGTTGTTTAGTTACCTGTTTAGGAGTTAAATTTGTTGATGGAGTAGACACATTTGTAGAATCATTTAGCTTCCCTGAGGAGTTCTTCTGTTTTGGAGTTGATGGGCTTGAGTTAACAGATTCATTAAGCTTTGAACTTGAAGAAGATTCATTCATATTGTTATTTTCTTCTTGTTGAGCAAGTCTAGCACTTCTTTTCGGAGTAGTTGGAACTTTTAATTCTGTTTCTCGCTCTTTATCATTTTTTTTATCTGAACACTGTGGAGATTCCTTATTGCTATTTTCAGTTATTTGTACATTTTGCATAGCTGTGTTATTTGAGTTTATAGATTCAATTTTATCATTTTGTTCTGAATTATCTAACTTAGTGGTTTCAATTTTTGTAGCACCTGTGTTGTTTGATTCTAAAACTGTGATATCACTAACTTCACTTGATTTATTTACAGTATTTTCAGTCTCTTTCAGGTTTGGAACTTTATTAGAATCCTCAGCACCATTTATTTTGTTTGTTTGATTTGCCGGTTCATCAACCTCCATCATTTCACAAGCAGCCGCTTTATCATCTCCAGTGTCACTGCCAGTTTCCACAGAACCATTTTCTTTTACCGGTTTACTTTTCTTTTTCTTAGAGCTTTTGGTTTTCTGAAGCTTCTTTTTGATTGCGGTGTCCACAAGTTTAACATAAGGGTTAGGAAGTTTTTCGGCTTTTTCTGCAACTTTACCATCTTGGCTGTCGTCATTAATTACTATAACTGGATCTTCTACAATGTCGTTTTCTTTATTAATTTTACCCACTTTAGGTACAGATTCGGTATCATGAGCGGAAAGCTTTCTTTTTCTGCTTGGAGTCACAGGTTTTGGTGATACTTCGCTGATTATCTTGAATGGAAGCAAAGCTTGTTTCAGCTTCTTTTTCGACGGAGTCACTTTGGTGTCCTCCGGCGACTTGCTGGTTTTCATGTTCAATACACAAAAGTAACAGAATAAAATGTAAACTAACACTAAATCAAGTTACAAATAAATAATTTATGAAGAAAAGTTTCATTGCAGCACAAAACGCATTGAACTTTTAGAGTTTTTGTTTGATTTGACAAATGGCATTTGACAGCGCGCGCAAAAACGCGGGAGACTGGAGACATGTTCGAAAACTTTCCATAAAATACGTCTCTATTAATTACTTATTTACGGCCCATGAATATTAACCATACATAGATTTCGTTTATTACTATTATGCTCTAGTACATAATTTAGCTCTCAATTACTGAGTAAATTTGATAATAATCAGATTCGATACACGTATTAAGCAATTTAAGCTATACAAAAAATAAAAAAATAAATCTCAAAAACTTTATTTTGAACGCAAATTCTTGACACCATCTCGTTTTGGCAAAAAAAGTACATAGAGTCCGCCCGGTCCGCCCACAGAGAATTAAGCCGGCTGGCGCATCGTATGCAGGGCCGCGCCCGCGCCGCCCCTGTGTGCGAAGTGTGCGGTGCACACAGGCGCCAAGACCATGAGGGCGCCGACACCAAAATTATTTATGTTACACAACTACACAACAACATATACTTTGTAGTGGACTATCGATAAGACGCTGAATGCAAGCCGCTTCCAATCGGTCTTTTTGGAAATCCATGGAGGAGGCCTATGTCCAGCAGTGGACTTCTTATGGCTGAGATGATGATGATGATGATCGATAAGTAAGTAGGTACAATAGGCGCAACATATGCCTTGTAAATAACAAAACATATAATGCATTTATTGTACAATATAAGTCTCCCAAGATAATAATATTTACGTTTGTGGTTTCAATTTACATTAATTTCATTCTAGGTCTATGTTAATTACTCAGAGCTCAGGTCAAAAGAACCGCCATTGCACCGTGAGTTTTTTTAAGTGTGTTTATGAACGCAACCCGATGCGTATGCAATTCTATACAAATAATTAAGTATGTTTATATTCTATTCTTACACATTTTAGACTTCATGTTTTTTAGGGTTCCGTACCTCAGAAGGAAAAAACGGAACCCTATAGGATCACTTTGTTGTCCGTCTGTCCGTCCGGCCGGGTGTCAAGACCTTTATTTCGGGAACGCGTAAAGGTATCGAGTTGAAATTAAAACCATATACGCAGATCCATAGTCTCTTGCTGCAGAAAGAAAATAAAGTTTCTCAGTTTTCGTAAAAAAAAGTTTACAGCCGAATATGTCGTAAAAACGCACATTTCGATACTCACAAGGGAATCAAACCCTATGGGGTACTTCCCGTTGACCTAGAACTATAAAATTTGGCGAGAAGCATTGTGTTAGAGTACACATATTGGAAAAAATCCATTTACTCCATTTTCACTGTACATTTTTAATTTAATCACAAAAAAAGTGTCTTCATGCAATGAATGAGGGTCCAAATTTTAAAGTTCTTTAACCGTATCATGTGGGGTATCATATGAAAGAGCTTCATTAGCATAACCTAAAACAGGGTTTTAAATATTTTTACGATGTATATTTTTCGGTTTATGAAGGAAAATATAAAAAATATATGATTTCCCCCTCATATCTACTAGTTTGCACGGAACCCTCGGTGGGCGAGTCTGACTCGCACTTGTCCGGTTTTTTTTTTTTAAATATAGCATACGTAAATTTTGTTATTAATATCTTAGTACTTATACCAAGGCCGTAGGCAGTAGGCTCGAAATATCCTGGTGATTCCCAAAAATCCTTCCTCTTCTTTAAGTTATTTAATATCCTTAGTATTTTTGAGCCATGTCAGTACAGTGACAACATTAACTAACATTAGCTAATTAGTATAAGAATACTTAAAACTTCATAAAAAAATATGTTTGTAATTTTCTATAAAGTCATATATTTAAATTTAATTAGGAATAATAAATTTGCAATCAATGCCTACAAATGGTTATATTTATAATTTTGATAGCGTAATAGTCCTTCTTATCCAGTCGGGTATTTAATTTTTCTCTTAATGCAGATACTTGTTTGGTTTATCTGGACCACAAAAACATAGTACTTGCTAACAAGATTAATTAATCAAATCACTTCCAAGAATTAATTTTAAAAACCTTTAAAATTTTCGCGTTCGCTTCGCTCGCGCATTTTTCGTATTTTAACATAGGAATACTGTGGGCTCACTAATACGAGAAATAAAGCATATTAATATAAAAACACTACAAATAATATGATAAAAGTTTCAAAAATTTTCGCAATCGCTTCGTTCGCGCCTAATTAAGGATATCCTATTATTTTTGCCCGACTGCGTAATAAGGAGGATTATGTTTTTCCAGTGAATGTATGTTTGTATGTATGTGGGTATGTTTCTATATGATCGCCTACAAGCCTAAAAAAACGGAAAGTTGTTTGGGCTCACAAATACGAGAAATAAAGCTTGGCTCGCTCACGCATATTATTTACCAACTTGGCCCACGCACTTTACTCATTGTCCATTGCTGGACACCCAGCTACACTGGTAATTACCTCTGAGAATGCTTCCGCGCAGAAAGAGCGAAATTAATAAAAAATAAGCAGTTTTTACTTCTCTAGTAGGAGGGGGGGAGGGGACACATTTGACTCAGTATTTTTGATTACTTATCTAACGATACTCCACACGATAACCAGATGAGAAAAAAAAATTTTATTCCCACTTTACGTGTATAAGGGAAGGTACCCCAACTATTATTATTTTTATTTTATTCTACGACTTTTTCGGCATACTAATATACATATGCAAGCCAAATTACAGCTTTCTAATACCAATAGTCTTTGAGCAAAGCCGCGGACAGTCAGTTAGACAGACAGACATACAGTCAAACAGGCAGAAGGACAAGGCGAATCTATCTATTTTTAGGGGTTCCTCGTTTACTACGGAACCTTAACCTAGATATAGTTTCAAAAAAAAGAAGGGTAACGTCATACGTCATAAAATTTGACTTAACGTGTTTTGCAATTTGAATGAAAATACTCGAAAGAAAAATACCTATGTTTGTAAAAATTTAAAACAATAATTATTGTTTAACAATCGAAAGCAAAGCTCGATACGCATAAAATTATATTGCTAGTACCATGGCTAGAAAACCCTCAAAATTTGATTTCCGCGATGTATCAGTTCTTTTACAAAAGTTCCGAGAAATTTTGCTAGGAAGAGAGCATGTAAAACACAATCGTTTTCCACCTTTGGTGTCACCTCGTACCATACCACAACCAGATATACCCCGCGGCCCAGATTCTAGATATTCGAAGCAATACTACTATAACCGTAATCCTATGAATACTGTAAAGCCACCTGTTGTAGCTCCCGTTGCTGAGGGGCCTCCAATGACTTTGGACGGGAAAACTTGGATCAGCCCCGTACCGCCCGACACGGTAAGATTATATTATGGATTCTAGCCGAAAACTAAAAGCGCCTACATAAATTAAATAGCATTGTAACTCGGTTGGTTCTACTAGGCACTTAAATTCTGTTCGCATCATCATGCTAATAATTTAGTCGAATGGTGGGTGAGTTAGGGTAGGGGTACAGAGTTTCACTGCTGGATATAGGAATATTCTATACATTTCAATAAGACGGGTTGTAACTGTTGTAAGCAGCTTGCAACGGGCGTCTTCCTATCACTTGTAGGTATAGGTGTATACAAGTGTTCGTTGTCAAGTCGTTTTTCCACCTTGTGCTGGTCTACTTACGCTGCGTGCTCCGATGCGTGGTCTGCATTCGAGAGCTTTTCGGTCCCATCGGCTATCAATTGGGGAGCTATGCGTCCTGCCCACCGCCGCCGCCGAATGCCACTTGAACTTGCTAATCCGCTGGGCTGAATGTCATAACCGAATGTCGGTGACGTTCGTTCGTCTTCATTTACTAAATACATACATTACTAGCATAATGCCAACTAGGCTTAATAAACATGGAAACAAAAAAAGAACACATGCGACTATCAAATTAAATATATTTTTTACCCGACTGCACAAGAAAGAGGGTAATGTTTTTCAAACGTGTGCATGTTTCTATGTTATCTTCTACAGCCTAAGCAGTTAATGAATTTTGATGTGTCAGATATAATATACTTGTCATTACTTAAAAATAGATAGATAGATAACACTTTATTAAAAGACCACAATACAGAAACATTAAATACAAAGAGAATAATATTAAAACTAGGTGTTTTAATTGGCGGCCTTATCGCTTAGAGCTTAAAATACATACGGTTCCTCACTTTCCAGCTATGCTTTGCATGTCCTCCGACTCCGGGTATGCCATGGTGGTGGGATGGCCATTGCTTCTACAAGATTATACCAGATCCCTGCCCGCCTTACCCGAGACCCCCCTGCACACTGCCTCCGAAAAAGGTTGACCCCTGTGCTCAGAAGTATTAGTGCTAAAGCTTTTTTATTCTGTGGTAATAAATATTTTGATTTTTTCAGGACTCTTGAAATAATTGTAACAGCTGATAAATTAATTTCCAAGAAACTACTACTAGTAGTAGTTTCTTGGAAATTAATTTATAGACTAGAGTAAAGACTAGTAGTTCTAGAACTACTAGTCTTTACTCTAGTCTAGACTACAGCATTGCCTTTCTAGCTAGTTCCAAAGAGGATATAAATGCTACATAAGGCCTAGTTCTATCGGATACATTTCAGCGAGAGCACGCAATCGCTGAAGCTAATGCTTCAGCGATTGTGTACGCTCTTTATTTGACGACGTTATTCCGCCATCTTCATTCCACAGACAAGAAGAAATTCAGCAAACTGTTTTTAAATTAATACATTTTACGAATACTCTGTAGAAATGGAATTACAACCTACCTACTCTGTTTCTTGAATTTGCAAGGCCTATCTTCTAGATCGGCGTGCTTGGTCCTCGGCCACGCCGTCGCTTCATCAGACAACTTGGTGGTCAGACGTCAATTTAGTATAAATAAATATATGAAATCCATATACATCCCACTCGATCCCAGCCTATAGGATAGGCGGAGAAAAATATAAAAATAGATCATCTTCACTTTACGTGTCGGTACGTTTAGGGGTAGGCATGGGCGTATGTTGACGGTTCAAAACGGAATTCCCAAATTTTCGGATAGCCGGGATTAAAACCTTTTTGTGGGCTGGATCCGCACTGCATTATTGTTACAAAAAGACAGTTAAAAAAATCCACAAAAGACATCCAACGGGACTTGAACAAGATTTTATGGCAAAGGCATAATGAACGGTTATGACTTTAGCGGTCAATGTATGTTTATACTGTGCTTCATGGTGTCACCCGCATAGTGATGAAGAACGGTGATAATAATGATAAAAGTAGCCTATATCTATGTCCAGATTAATATCTGTGTACCAAATTTAATAAATATTGGTTCAGTCGTTTGTTCGTTAAATAAGCTGGAACAAAATGACTGATTTTGATGCGTCGCTAACTGTAGCTCTTGAGTGTCATTATGATTACAACTCCTCTTCGCATTTACTGGTTAGATTTTATTTACGTGATATCATTGTTGCTTATTTAGCTGTCACCAGTGACACCAGTCAGTGAGTTAATTATACCAAATGATCATGCTACAAGTACTGTGTAGGTTTCAAGAGAGAAATTAACTACCCACGTTTGGTACACATTGTATTTGTGAAGCGTCTACTGACACGCCTTGGCAGTAAAACCAACTTTTTATGCCGTGACGGAATATGACATAAAGTTCTTTCATGCCGATACTATGTTACCGCTCTCGAGAGTGCGTGTGTACACTTTGTAACTTCTATTTAATAGCTACCGAGTTACCGAGATATCTATCAGACATTTAGACAAACAACAAATTCCATAATTTAGATATACGATTTTAGAGTTTCATCATCATCTCAGCCACAAGAAGTCCACTGGTTCTAGGACATAGGCCTCCCTCATGGATTTCCAGAAAGACCGGTTAGAAGCGGCTTGCATCCGACGTCTTCCTGCCACTTGGCCACTTGTATTATATCTTCTTTCCACCTTGTGGCTGGTCTTCCTATGCTGCGCTTGGCGGTTCTTTTCGGCCGTGCTATATCGGTGATTTTTGTACGTCTACGTATCTCTCTACGTATCTCTTCATTTCTGATTCGATCTCGTAGAGAGACACCAAGCATAGTCCTTGCCATAGCTCGTTGCGCGAGCTTGAGCTTCCTTATAAGGCCCATAGTTAGGGACCTCGTTGGTCCCATTAGTCCCAAGTTACTCTATTATTATATATACTCGAGTCGTTGACCCCCCCCCCCCCCCCCCATATACTATATCCGTCGATTAGCGTTATGTCCTGTGCATGCTAAGTAGATTAGGTCACTAATTGGCACACGTTAACAAATGGCGGCACGTCGACAGGCCCCCTGGGTTTATAGTGGCCGCCAGTTACCCACTCGTTATTAAAGTTAACAACTCTACGCTAATTACGTAGGGTCATGAAGTCACGGGACAGGGCTATTTTGAATGACATCTACATAATAGTCATGGTCGCGTTGAATATGTAAATAGATTGATGAAGTCTTGATGCGTACTGCACAGGAATGGAGTTCTTTGCCACCATCTCTTTTTCCTGAGATCTACAATCTTCGAATTTTCAAGGCTAGAGTTCTAGATCAACGAGCTCCATCTTCGGTCACACCGTCACTTAACATTAGGCGAGTTGGTGGTCAATGGTAGATCTATCTTGCATATACAAAAATTGTTGTCTGTAAAGTCGGTTTACGGACGATAATTTTACGTGATAACGATGCGTCACAAGCCGAACGCTTAGGCCAATCATGCCTCTATCGCTTGTTCCGCGCTCTCGCTTGCACGCTCGGCTCAGGCGGAACGTGACACATTTTCGTGCGTGTAGCCGGCGTTCATCAATTTAGACGTTATCACGTCAAAAAAAAGATGTTTGTAATTGGTGGTCGCGTGACTACCAATTATGGACGTTTATTTACATGAGCGCTAAAAATCTGTAGTGCGTACTACAAGATTAGCGCTCATAAAGTTACTATTACAAATCAAGCTGCCGACTGCAACTGCAGGAAGCGAGTTGGGTACTGCACGATTGGTTTGTATGTATGTATTAACCCCCGATCCAATAAGAGGGATGTTATAAGTTTGAAGTGTGTATATTTATATCTGGGCTTTGTAGGTCTCAAACGAATAGACCGATTTTTATCTAGTTTTTTTTTTGTTGAATAAAGATTTAATTGAGTGTTCTTAGCTATGTTTAACCAAACGGTCTAGCCGCTTTTTTGTCAAGGGTTTTTGAGTTTTCTAAACTTAGACTTGTTGTATCACTAGCTGAGCCCCGCAGTTTCACCCACGTAGTAGTGCAAAATGGTGCTGATGACGATGGTTAAATATAGCATGTGTCCATCTACAGATTTTTACTATCTCCGTACCAAATTTCATAACAATCGGTTTATCTGTCTGAACAGGTTCTGGGCCTCAAGGCTGTTATTTGAAATATCATTCGTTCGCCATTCGCTGATACGATTCAGCGACAATTGTGAAAAATCGCAAGTTTTTTTTTATCAGCCCTGTTTGTACAAACTGTCCCACTGCTGGGAACGGGCCATCTTCTCATTGTGAGAAGGCTTAGACCATAGTCTGCCACGCTGGCCAAGTGCGGGTTGGCAGACTTCACACATCTTCAAGATCATTGTGAACTCTCAGACATGTAAGGTTTCCTCACGATGTTTTCCTTCGCCGTTTGAAGTTGGCGGCAATCAACAATACGCACATAACTTCGAAAAGACAGAGGTGCGTGCCGTGGGATTCGAACCCAGGACCTGCGGATCGCAAATCAGACAGTCTCACCACTAGGCTCCCGGAAACTTACTAGTTTATTACATAGAAATTAACCTAACCTTTTTTTTTTTTTTTTTAACCTAACCTAACCGAAACTAACCTAACCTAACAAATTGTCACAATTGTCGCTAAATCGTATCAGCGAGTGGCGAACGAGTGATAGTTCAATAGCAGCCTTGAGGCCGAGACAGAGAGACAGAGTTAGGGTGTAGTCCCACTACCTCGTCATGTTTTTTAATCGTTTAACTATTGTCGTCGTAATAACATAAAAAACTCATAAACGACAATTAAGAGTGTTGTAAACAACTTAATGTAATTTAAATTTAATTTGTAAGGCAGGTCATTTCAAACTACTCGACAATCTGCTCTTTACGACAGTTTACGACAAAGTAGGAACACGCTTATTTTCGCCTTTAAAATATTATTAAGCTATTGCATAGCTTCTATCGCGGGCCTTGAGCGTGGAGACCGAATCCAGAAATTCCGTAACGAAAATAACCTAACACACCGCGCGTAAAGCTATTATGCAATAGCTTTACCGCGGCAGTCTCCGAGTGCCACACGTCTTTTTTAGCATAGAAACACTCAGACACAGAAAACATACGTGCTCATCACACAAATGTTTGTCCTGGGTGGAGATCGAACCTACAACCTTCAGCTCAGAAGGCAGACATGCTGCCGACTGAGCTACGGGGCTAGTTAATATAATATATTTACGAGGTGATGATAGATTCGTCTTTATTTCCTGAGTACATAATTTAAATTATGTAAAGGTCTGAAGGTTGTAGGTTCGATCTGAAGGTTGTAGGTTTCCTGAGTACATAATAAGTACATAGGTTATTTTCAATTGTACTCGTTGACATGCGCAAAAATTATAAGTTTTAAAAATAATAGAAGGCTGCCACATTTTGTCCACGTTCCCGCTAAAACGTCAAAATATTCTTTGTGATGTACTAGTTACGTGGTTACGTTGCACACCACAGTCAAGTAATAATAGGGATAGACTTTCGATGGGGCTGCTACGAGGCTACGATAGGGGGCCAAGTGAAAGAAAGCTACTAAAAAAAGCTACACCACCGTAGCACTGCTACGATACCCGCTACGTGCGGTAGCTTCTACGTTGAACCATTTTCTAAACTATTTAGAACTAAGGCCTAGGCCGCACTACGGTTTTTTCCCGCGAGCGGTAACCGCTATAAACCGCGAAACCGCTCGAGACGGTACTAAATCAATCGCGGGGAAAAACCGCAAGTGCGACCGCTTGTATTCGTTTTCCTGTTTCATAAACTCACGCGGTTAAAAACCGCTGCTGTTTAACCGTAGTGCGGCCTTAGCTTAAGGAAGATTAATCTGATCATTTTTAACCGACTTCAAAAAAAAGGAGGTTATTAATAGATAGATAGATAGATAACACTTTATTAAAATACCACAATACAGAAACGTTAAATACATAGAGAATAATATTACAACTAGGTGTTTTAATTGGCAGCCTTATCGCTTAAAGGGATCTCTTCCAGGCAACCTTGCACGGATAGGACAGAAGCCAACAGATAGTGGCCTTAAAGCAAAACTTTACTAAAAAATGGGTATACATAAAACAATAGTAGATAATTATATTATAGGTAACTAGGTTAAAAGAGGAAAACAAAATATTATAATAGATCAAATTCTCATTCATATACTTACATAAATATCTCTATCAATATACATACATAGTATTTAGCGGGAGTTCTCTAAATAGTGTGCTTTTAAACGTGTTTTGAAAACAGCTAAGGGAGCTCGCTTTATTTGCAGTGGTAGCTCATTCCACAATCTAACAGCTGTCACAATAAAAGATGAAGTATAAAAATTGGTACTATGCCGAGGGACATCAAGCGTTAAATTCTCTGAAGACTTCAGAAATCTCGAAAGAAATGAAGAACGGAAATGGAAGCGTTCCTTAAGATAGTAAGGAGAAGATGGTATGAGCAGAATAATATACAAAAGATAAAGTATGTGAGCATCCCGCTGACGACGAATGGGTAACCACTTGAGCTTGTTGCGGAATTGAGAAACATGATCATATTTACGCAACTCAAATATGAACCTTATACAGAAATTTTGGAGGCGCTCAAGTTTATTCAGTAATTCTTCTGTAAGATCTAAATAACAGACATCAGCGTAATTGAGGATAGGGTGTATAGGGATTGTGCAATTCATTTTTCATTCATTCAATCAATTCTACCTGTATGTATGAAATATTGTCAGAACTGCACAGTTTTTAGTTATGTAAGTCTATACCAGCTTCTAAACATGTGTGCCAAATTTCATAAATGTATGTTTGTATGTCTGTATATTTGTATGTTTGTCCACGTATTACGGAGAAACTAGAAGTCGTATTGCAAAAATTCTTTTTATTTTGAATAAAGTATCTCAACTTAGGAGTCACCTCTAAATTACGTTACATAGTAGTGAAGTGTGTTTGAAAATTAAACGAACTTACACAGTAAAGTTTTGTGAATTCAATTTTTAGTTTGAAACAAAACGAGTAAATTCTATTAAAAATGAATAAATAAATGTTTTTTTTTTATAATTTAGGTTTATTTTTTTTTTAATTACTTTTATTTCATCATTTAAGACAATCACGCGATTTTTGCCAGCAAATGAGATGTTTTTCAAACAACAGGAGAAACTGTTTACTACCTCTAAATATTAACCGATTTAAACCATTAATGGCTATATATGCTTTAACGGTTTGCTTGTTTCAAAATGTACACTTAATTTTTGAGCTTCGGAACTATAATGAAATTTGCAAAGCAAACCGTAGAGGCATACACATTTATAATTTTAATCCAGGGATCTATATGTACATTTTAATCAGATAAAAAGAAAGAAAGAATCATCGAAATCGGGGTACAGCAAAGAAATTTAGTACTCTCTACCGAGAAAAAAGTTTTCTCCTATTTGTATGGGAGATCCCGCTACAACAGGTCTCTTAGTTTCAGACGTTATTACACGCTAAGTAATGTTTGAGAATTTCGGATAATGATGTAAATCTAAATCAGCAATAAGAAAACGTCGACTTACTTTACTGTATTTAGTAGTTAAAAAAGTGTTAGTTCCCTTGTTTTTGACACGATGGTTCTATATTTAAACAGACACTACATAATATAACACTCTACATGTATATAAATTTCATAGAAATCAGTTGAATATTTTGGTCTTTAAAACGAAATTGCTCAATTTGAAGTCGATTGTTATAGTTTATAAACTATAACTCTGTACTAAAAAGAATTCAAAGCCAACAACACAATAGCGTGTCTGCTATTGTGAAAGTGTCACCGAGGACGACTGATTTATGGAATTGCCTATCTATATACCAGTATAAATAGAAACGTAGGTCTGTTTAGGTTCTTAGTTTATATTCTAGACTCAAACCAGACATTACATTACTGATGTTCTAGATCACGCAATACCTAAAACACTCCTTGGAATTTGTCTATGTCATAATACATATTAAAAAATGTGTGTACGAGAAACAAATCTATATACATAATCTATATATTATATTTAAGGTTATTAAGTAGGTATTATATATATACTTTTTTAATAATTTATAAAAGGAAGGTTCTATGTTCGACTGTACGTATGTATTTATGTTATGATTATTCATGATTTGTCAGTCGATTTAGAACTAATTAAAAAAAAGTTCGATTCCACATAGCTTCTAAGTGGTCTCATAAATTAGAAACTAGAGAAGTTGATCTTCTGTTATTAAATATTTAAGCTGATACTAATTTCCCTTATGTAAATTATTATTAGTGGCAGGAAGACGCTGGATGCAGGCCGCTTCCAACCGGTATTTCTATGAAATTATTACTTATTAGCACATGAAAATGAAAATATCAAGCGGATTTGAGTGCGCACTCAAAGCTATTGAATTTTTATTTTCATTTTTTCCTATTTTAGCAGCTTTTACTGCTACTTATACTGTGATCGTTAATTCATACTGACAGAAAATTATATATTTCGAGCAACCGAGCAATGAGTAAAAGAATATCTGTGATTAGTATAAATAAAATATATGTTTGCCAAAAACGTTCGTATGCACCTGTCATGTCGCTCGGTCACGCTTTGTCAGCAATAAAATTTTAAAATGACAAGTTATTTATGGAATATTTTATGGACGACTTTTGAGCTACTTCTGAGTCCCCATAAAAGGGTTAAGTTAGTTGCCAACTGCTATACAACGATAATATTGTCTTACGTAGTTACGACAAGATGAAATAAGGCATATGATGATAATGTTTTCTACATGTTCTATTCTATTTCATAACATGAAGCGAATTTTCTATTTGAGAACATAAATGCTAATGCTAAACATAAGCTCTAGGAAATTCCATAAAATTTTATGTAATCATTCATTTCAAGTGAAAAACACATCCTTTTCATGTAAATTCTTCTTGTTTATTTAAATTGTAATAAATCTCCCGAGGAAGAGCTTTGAGCAATGAAAACATGTTTCTCTGAGAAATTAAATTACACCATTTCATAGAAGTAGTCAAATTTTAAGAAATGTACTTGTATGTGTTTCATGGGTATACCTAGGAGAGGGTCTGAGGGTTCAAAGTCTGGGGGTTTAGGGGTAAACTAGATTTAATTAAGCACCAAGCTAATATTTTGTATTAGTACATCATCAAAAACAACTCGTCTCTTACCATTGACCAAACGAGTTTTTATTAAATAATGTGTAAATCTGAATATGAGCACGCATATTTATGAAATACCTATACTTTTTTAAACCACTTTTTTTTACAGAAAGAAGAAATACCTATATAACATTGGGACCACCCTAAAGCATGCAGGATTAATGGCCGAGGGAGATAAAAAGTTCTCGAATGGCGACCACGCACCATCACTGACTTGACTGGCCTTGTGGCTCAGTTGGTAATATGTCTGCCTGCTGAGCTGTAAGGTCGTAGGTTCAATCCACACCCAGGGCAAACATTTGTGTGATGATCATGGATGTTTATTCTGTGTCTGGGTGTTTCTATGTATCATAAGTATGTATTTACGAAAAAAAGTATATATGTATTCTATTAGCCACCTAGTTCCATAGTACAAGCTTTGCTTAGTTTGGGCTAGATGGTGTTGTGTGAAATGTCCACAAATATTTATTTATTTATCAAATGCAGCGCAGGAAGACCAGCCACAAGGTGCACATGGATATTTGGATTTTGGATCATGTGACGGATATGTATGTCATTGTGTATGTCATTGTCTGGTTGATACCTGTTTGTGTGTTCTTTAGGTCCACTGTTGCAGATTCTCATACATTATGTGTAAGAAATCGGAAAATTAAAAAAAAATAGTATTCGGTTTTAACCAACTTTTTAAATTAAATATCCATAGACACAACAAATCTGTATGTCATTACGGTCATAAACTGAGTATAGGTACTAACTTAGGGAAGACATACAGCGAAGTGACAGCATGAAGTTCCGTTTTGTCTTTTGATGGCAGGACCCCAAAACGATACAAACTCCTTCTAGGCACTCCATCGTAGACCGCAACAGTCGCTTAACATCAGGCGAGTTAGTGGTCAAGCCTATTTATGATAAAAAAAATAATTCATTTTTGGTCGACCGCATGGCCTAGAGCGTGATAGACCGTTCCCCCTGATACAACTACTATGAAAATCGTTCAGCAAACAAAGCTACCCAATCTCAACCAGAAACAACACTCGACGCTATTTCCGAGGACTGAGGTGGTGTTTACAGACCAAGTTTATTGTTTTGTAAATAAGGTGAATTTACGAGAACGTCGAGTGTTTTATGTACCAGGGGCCTACCATGGTCATCGTCACCTGCCGGTGACGATAATGAAAATAGTAGCTGCCGCGCTGCCGCGCGGCAGCTACTATTATTTACATACATACAAAGGATTTAATGTAAGATTCCAGAGCGGCAAAGGATGTACATAAAGAGCTGACGCATCACCAATATTGTTTAAGCCTGTCAGTATATAGCCATGGCCGTGGTTTGCAAACAATTAATCCATAATTTACGCGTGTGTCACGTGTACAATGCCCATACCAGTACCATCATGGGAGTACCATACGTTTTTTATACAAAAATTAATTTTACCCACAGATATTTTTTTTCGCTACGCATTTTACGGTAAAGGATCTGTAATATACCATTAAGAAATACCAAAGCCATCGGTACTATGGTATCATATCACTGCATTACCATAATAGTTACATTATCATATATGATAAATTTTGGCGCCATGGGACCAGTGGAAATTGTAGGAAAATCGACTGGACCTAAAATATAGCGTTCGCGTCTCCTGCCGGATAAGTGCCTGCCAATGGGAGACCGATTGAAGAAATATCTAAATTGTAAGTAAAAACCAGCAGCATCATTAGCGAAGCAACGCCCATCTCATCTAATCTACCTTTAAACAAGCAATTCTTGTGTATATGTATACCTATAAATAATCTGAATCTCGGAAACGGCTCCAACGATTTTAATGAAATTTGGTTTGTAGGTACATAGATTAGGGGACGATAAATCGATCTTGCTAGGTTTCACTTTTAGTGAACCTGGGTTTGCTCGTATTTTCAGTCATAAAATATCCGAGTGGAACTCGGTCGCCCAGGTACTATTACTTATTTGAACTACGAATGTATTCACACATTTTCACAAATTGTTTTCTGTCTCCTTTATCAAGGGGGGAAATCAAGTAAATCTATAATTAATGTCAGATATCTTGGCAGGCCCTGAAGTTGAAGCTTCTCGTATCACCTTTGCAATGAAAATGTAACTGAAGCAGTGAAGTATGTCGGTCAATCGTATTCCTGAGTACGTTCTTAAAACGTGGCAGGTTTTAGATTTTTCTTTTATATTATTACACTATTATTACTAATATGTCTACGCCGCGGTTTCATCTGTGTCAATGACGAAAAACGGTGGTGATGGTGACATTTGAGGAATCGAGAGTAGGTATTACTGGATACTTTGTCTAAACCTTTTATCATTATTTATAGAATTCAATATATTTGCCCATTTACATTCACCTTTTAAGAACATTACCCATTCCATAACTTATTTAACACCATTATCAGTCATCCATCTGTCATAAGCCGCAACATCTCTTACCATGTTATTAGTTGCCGATTTAGATTAACTCAAATTGACGATTGAAATAAAATAAATTATAACGGATTTATCGCGTATATTTTACAAATTGACAATTTCGTATACAGTTCAAAAATGTTCAACATCCGATGGGACTTGAACCCGCAACATCCCAATAATCTATCTACAAATTTGTAAATCCTAAGTGTGGATAAATACTTCAAAAAATATAAAAAAAAATTAAATTCAATTTTAATAAGCATGTATAATCCCAACTGAAAATCAAATAAATTCCCAAGCGTCGGAAAATCTATTCTGTGACAAAACGAGAAAATCGGATAAAGGCATCGCACCCGAGAATCCGTAGGAGAAAGGTACGCTTCAAGATCATCAAGATAAGCGATTATCTGAGAACACTCGGTCGCTTGCAGTCCACGTCTGGGCGCATGATCGACCGTCACTCCGTACTGAGTCTCACTCTGTACCGGGCAGTAGCTCCGTCGCTTTCGCATCTGGCGCACGCCCCACGCCGCGAGTTCCAACATATTTTAACAATGAGTGACACCACCCTCCAAAACGCACCCTAACAGCATGAACCGTGCGCGACCAAACCCAACATAAATACAGTGTAGACTTCGATTTCGTGCATTGACTCGATAAATTTGTAACAAAAATGACACAAGACGAGCTTGCAGATTTACCAGTACGTGTGGCCGCTTTCAAAGCGGACCCAGAAAAATATCGAGTAGCTACACAATTTGTCGACCAGCTCATTCAACAAGCCAAAAAAGAGGTTGAACAAAGACAAAAAGAGAAAGACAGAAGTAAATTCGTAAGTATTAATGTTTATTTATGGCCAGGAAGTTGGAATTGATAGGGGGGTAAGTGTTGACAGGTAGATGCTGTAGAAATGCAACAGCCGGCTTTTTACCAACGCTGTTCTTGGATTTAGAGAATATAGAGCACAATTTCAATAATATTAGTATGCTTTTTATAGATTGTGATATAAAACCAATAAGTAGCTTGTTCATTCACTTTACCATTATTGACAGAAGTCTTCAGTAGCTCATCCCAATATTTAATCAATAAGTTAAGGT
This sequence comes from Lycia hirtaria, assembly GCA_947563715.1. Lineage (NCBI taxonomy): Eukaryota > Metazoa > Arthropoda > Insecta > Lepidoptera > Geometridae > Lycia > Lycia hirtaria. The sequence continues at coordinate 38,051,596 of OX387377.1, read as the reverse complement.
CGCATCACTACATAATATATATGGTAGTATCTACCACTATAGTATAATTGACGTGGAACTACATATATTCTAATACATAAGCATATACAATTATATATCTACAGCAAAACAAGATCTAATAAATGTATTATGATCGTACTGAAGTAGGTACTTCGTAGTTCGTATGTATTAAAGCTATGTAAATAGGGCTTGGAATTACATGTTGAAAAGGGTTTTTCTAAGAGTTAAAGAACTCTGGGTTTTCTTTCTGGATGTGATGTTCTTTTCAGGTTACTAGTTACTAGACCTTATCGTAAGATCCGTATGTGATAAATTTTCATTTCAACAGTCAAAAGTACTCGCCTAATAAAATTATTGATGTCTTATTTTATACTCAAAAGTCCAAACAATATAATCTCTTTTGAATAGATTTATGTGTAAATTCTAAGCTTTATGTATATATTTCATTACATTTGAATAATGATGAACATTGAGAAATTTTTAAGCGGAATCATATATAGGAGGTTCACAATTAGTATTCATGTATACTTATTCGAATTTGGTTCCCGCGACACAGGCCTAGCCTAGTGCGGGAATCAAAGTTTTAATTTGTTCATTTGTGTTGTTCTAACATAGACATAACTAACATATAGTTCTCCCTTAGTTACTGATGTTCTTCTGTTGTAATGTGTTTATGTAAATAAAACTAATTTTCATTGTGTACATTTTTGTTGTTGTAAAAACTATTTGCTTACTTTGATCGATTATTACGTATTTATTTCATTAAAATTGCTTATTTACTTCGATTAAGAAATAAACTGTCGATAAATTCGACTTAATCTACGAAATATTATGCTCTTACATGCTACATTATTTAGCTGAAACTTTTCTTGACCTTTTATTATAACTTTGAACTTGTTGAGTCATGTAGTTACATTAACAGGTCATCGATACTATCACCAAAATTCTTATCTTTTATTTATCCATCGAACGAACTATGATGGGGTTATGGGTGTTATCCGGTGAGATAATAGTGGGCAATCGGCTTATCTTTATCTGATAAAAATCATACAAGGCATAAACTAGATGGGTGTTAGATCGATTTACGCCCGACTAGCAAAAAGGAAGGGTAAAATGTTATTAGCAATCTATGTTTGTATTTATGTTATTCTGGATATACGTACTCCATCCTAGGCTACACCATCGCTTACGTTGGTAAGCGATGTCTCTATAATATATATTATACTAATAGATCTATGGTAAACTACGAACTCTTTACCCACTTTAATGTACATAATGTACGCTCGTACTCGTTTGATTTTGGTATATGTAATCATATTTTTTTATTATGGTCCAATTGGTATAGTATAGACTATATTTTATACAATGATTTTATATGAACAAATTCTGTTCGACGGATGTTAGGAATATTTAGTTTCTTACCCGTGGTCAACCTACGTGGTTCACCTATTGTTCCATGGGTACCTTTTTGTACCTATAAAATATTTAGTACCCTTGGTTCACGCAATATGTGAACCACGTGAAGGGTCACCCCACGTCCTCAATTTTTTTTAAATAAATATGACGCATTTGTTATCTACTGAAAAAGTTCGCTGAGCACATTACGAATATTAATAAGTAGTTCCGCCCTGCGATGTCACCCACATAGTGGTGAAAAATTGCAATGATGATGGCGATAAAATATAGCCTATGTCCTTCTCCAGTTCCTAAAGAAACTTTGTGACAAATTTAATAACGATTGGTTCAGCCGTTTAGCCGTGAAGAGGTAACAAACAGACAGACGACAGACAGAGTTACTTTCGCTTATATACTATTATAATATTTTTATTTATAATATTAGTAAGAATTTTCGTAATATTAATATTTGTTCTTTTTATCACTACAATTATCTACTTACTGCCGAGTGCCAGACTCACCCATTGTCTTAAAAATAATAATTATAGTTAAAAAAATTAAAGCAACCAACTTCTCATGGATGTCATTGTCAGAACTGGACCAAATTGAAATAAGACCACACGGGAAGCACCAGCTTTCAAATAAAAAAAGAATCATCAAAATCGGTTCACCCAGTCGAAAGTTATGAGGTAACAAACATTAAAAAAAGAAATAAAATACAGTCGAATTGAGAACCTCCTCCTTTTTTGAAGTCGGTTGAAAATGCGGCATAAGGATGTAGTCGAGTTTTAGTTTTTCGAGCTATATATGGCTTGTCTAAAACCTACTAACAATACGTAGGTATTTAAAGTTTCGGTAGATGTTGTGAACTCTTGTGTGAAATTGCCAATTTATTTGCCCTTACTTGAGAGCTCAAGGCAAATAGGTAATTACGGTGTAATGAGATAATTTCTTTACTGATTTAGATGCCTCGTGAATCCAATTACTAGAAAATAATTCAATTCACTTACGTTTAGTGAATAAAACGGTGTATTTATTTTTTTGAAAATAGGCCTTCGCTTGACTGTCAACTCGCCTGGTGTTAAGCGACAGTTACGGTCTACGATGGAGCGCGCCTGCCTAGAAGAAGCCTATTCACTTGTGATTTGAAGGCACCTAGATTATCATCACTCATCTCAACCATAAGAAGTCCACTGTTGGACATAGGCCTCCCCCATGGAATTTCCAAAAAGACCGATTGGAAGCGGCTTGCATCCAGCGTCTTCCCGCCACTTGTATGAGGTCGTCTGTCCATCTCGTGGCTGGTCTTCCTACGCTGCGCTTGCCGGTACGTGGTCTCCACTCGAGAACCTTTCGGCCCCATCGGCCATCATTTCTGCGTGCTATGTGCCCTGCCCACTGCCACTTCAACTTGCTAATCCGCTGTGCTATATCGGTGACTTTAGTACGTCTACGTATCTCTTCATTTCTGATTCGATCTCGTAGAGAGACTCCGAGCATAGCCCTCTCCATAGCTCGTTGCGTGACCTTGAGCTTATTATATTACATAGACCTAGATTATATTTATTCGGAAAGACTCATTCAGGAAGCACGTATTTATAGGTTGTAATAAAACGATATACACATGCAGAAAATCGAGCCTATTTTCTCTTCCGGGGTAGAAAGGAAGACCATGGGGCCGTTTGACAAGACTTTACCTACGGATAATAGTTTTATATGTATAAAGACAATCTAAAAATGTCGACATCCGATAGGATTCCTTTTTCAACCGACTTCAAAAAAGGAGGAGGTTATCAATTCGACGGTATATTTATATTTTTTATTTTTTATGTTTGTTACCTCGGAACTTTCGACTGGGAGAACCGATTTTGATGATTCTTTTTTTATTTGAAAGCTGGTGCATCCCGTGTGGTCCCATTTCAAAATTACCACTAGAACAAGAGAGATACTAGATTATTATTAGAACTGATCCAAATGGTTAAGTTCTGACAATGGCATCCATGAGAAGTCGGTTGCTTCAGTTTTATTGTCACTTCTTGAGTACCATTTTCAATTAGGCAAAGGAAGTCTATCCGTGGGCATCAACCATTTTTGAATTATCATTATTTAAACCAACTGAGCGTTCGCGTCGGTGACAGGATCAAGTACTCAGCTGGACCACTGATCCTATATTTATATTCAGATGTCCCGTAGCTATGAAAGTACCTATTAATTTTTTTAATATTTCTTCTCTTACCGAAAATACAGATAGGTAATTAAAAATTTCGGCATCTGATGGAAAATACAAGTGTCAATCTGTTTATCAAAGTGAACCACATTTAAGATGGAACGAATCTAGAAATCACGAAAAAGCCAGCTGTTAATTTTATGAAAAGAATTTTCTCGATAAAATAACAAAAAAATAATAGTAATAAAATTTTACCACTTTGACGGGTAGATATTCACAATTATGTAAGTATATTCCAAATATCCCTTGTTATTGTGTAATGATAATAACCATGTATATACAAAATATTTTAGTAATAATTAAAAAAACAACTTAAATAACCGACTTCAAAAAGCGCAATTTTGATTTAAAACAAACTGATTTTGATGAACTTTCTAAGACGCCAATCTAAAAGTATATTTAAACAAAAAATTACTTTCAAAACGTTTATTAAATGACGGAGTTAAGCGTTAACAAACATTTCAAAAACCAGCCGAAGTTAACCACTTTTTTGAAGTCCGTAAAAATATATGGGTGATTTCTTTTTGAAGCCACTAAAAATAAATGTGATTGGGCCTTAGTGTTAGTCTATAGTTATGGAACTATAACGAAGCGAACCAGAAAAATATTTAGTGAAACCTGAGCGGATTCCATAAGATGCTTACAATGTGGAAAACCACTCGCTCCCATGTAATGGAAAGCCGATAATTGAAGGCCCCTCGTCAAATTGTATCCACATCCCTCCGTGTAACTTTCTTATTGTAGTTTTAGAGGCTTTTACTTAGAGCTTTACGAATTAGGGGTGTAAGCAAACTCACTGCAGATGGATTTAAACGAGTATAAGTTTAGAGACTTCAAAAACCCCGACAAAAAAACGGCTGAACCAATTTTAATGAAACATAGCTAATAACACTTCCGACTAATTCCACTTTCAAACAAAAAAAGGTTAATCCGTTCGGGAGCTATGATACCACAGGCAGATACAACATGTTAAACTTATTCCCCTTTTTTTGGGTCGGGGGTTAAAAATAAAGATTAGGTAAATACGTTTCTACTCTATCAGCCTTACCGAAAAACGATACTTAACTTTAACCATCGTCTTAAATTCTGTCTTCTTTCCGCAAGTGTCATTACATGTTAGCGAGAAGTTGACAAAATGTCTTAAGCGATGTTTAAAGTTAAGTAACGTTTTTCGGTAAGGCCGTATATATCTAACAACTTTAACAAACACACCAGCTGGAGAAAATCTTAAAAATCCTGATTTAATTTGATGAGTAATTTGACAAACAGTTTTTCAAGTTACAATAAACATATTTCAAATACACTCAAACTCAAAAAACTTTCACATATAAATTTGTTATTGTTAATGTGACTAGAGACTTAGAGAGAGTCCGTAACCGTTTTCCGAATGCCGTTTCACCGTATAACGACTGTTCGCCGACTGGACGTTTCTTTTATGACGGTTCGCCGATAGGACAATTCGTATTCGGGTATTTCGACTAAAGAACTTTTCTCTTACTAATCCTAAATAACATTATAAAAGCGAAAGTTACTCTGTCTGTGTGTCTCCTTATATGTTCGTTACCTTTTCACGGCTAACCTACAACCAATAATAATGCAAAGACTCGAATACGAAAAGTCCTGTCAGCGAACTGGCCATAGCTAGACTCGTACCACAAGAGTTCAAGCTGTCTCATTTCAATATTACTTTCACTTTTGTTTTGCTCTGTCTACTGTAGAGAGAGGAAAAAAAAGTCAAAATAATATTGGAATAAGATTACTTTAAGATTATGGTAACCCTTCGATTGGGGTTACCATAATCTTATTCCGAACAGTCACGGACTCAACTAGAGAACCTAAGTTAACGTTTTGTTTAGGTTTTACTACTATGAGCATTATTTATTTTCCTGTGTACCTACCTAGGCATCATTCATACTTATTTACACAAAGGATTGCGTGTCTGAAGCCATTTGGTATATGCAATATCTGCATCTGTAGGTACGTACGTTTATACCTAAAGTATATGTAGGTATTATAAACAGGAATAAGTACTGTCACTTTATGCAAAACCTAGAAAAGGTAATATTTGAACTCGTTTAGAACATTTTGTCTTAAAAAATTAAAATACTTCTTACATGTATATGTAAGAAGTATTTTAATTTAGCATACACGTGTAGGTAATAAGTTTGTTATGTGTTTTTTTTTTATACAAGACAGATCTACGATTGACCACCAACTCGCCTGATGGACGTTGTGGCCGAGGATGGAGCTCTTCGATCTAGAAGATATCTATTCACTCTAGCCTTGAAAATTCCAAGATTCCAAGAAGTCTCAGGAAACAGAGATGGCGGCAAAGAATTCCATTCTTGAATTCTTTAATTTAATTTTGTGCTCTCATTCTGTGAATTAGTGACCGATTTATATAAATATACCTGAAAAGAAAAACCCCAAATGTAAGAGCGCTTTTCGTAGTGTAATAACAGTTTTTAACATGAGGCGAGTTGGAGAGCAATCGAAGATCTATTTAATATAAAAAAAGTTTTGTAAGTACGAGTATGTACAAAGCAGCTGTTACGTGTCTTGAATAAGCATTTTTTTTTTAAAACAACTGATAATTACAATAAGTTAGCTGGAGGTTAGAACAAAGTGCATTTTTTATCTTTGGGCCTCAAAGAGCCTTCTTTTCTCCGCATTTTTACCCGACTGCATACAAATACAAATAATTTATTCATAACGCCCAAGTTACAAGTCAAGTTTAAGTTCATAATAAATTATGTCAAAGGATGGTTGGCAAAACTATTTTGATATTAAATAGTTAATTAATTAATTGAAATGATAAAATAATAATGTATAAAAATAATCATAATAGTCAAAAATTATAATAATACTCAATAGTCTCTTAATTTAAAATAATCGCATAATGTCATAAAACATTTGTTCTTGCAACCAAATTCTTAGGTTGGTCTTGAAGCATGCTTTGGAAGGTGCGTCTCGAATGGATGCGGGTATGCGATTGTATATCGCAGGCCCTAAGATGTATAGGATGTATAAAAAGGAGGGTTATGTTTTTCGAGTGTATGTATGTTTTTATGTATGTATGTAAGTTTTTATATGATCGCCTATAGCCTAAACAGCTTGACCGATTTTGATGTGCGACGTGTCGTTTGATTTTGTAATAAACAAGTGATTTTACTAGAATTATTCTAAAGAATGCACATAATATTTTACAGCGATTTTACGCAAACTTTCTCACAAAAATCGTACACTTAACAGCATATCAAGCGCAACGAAATCGTGAGTTGAGTGAAGGAAGACAAAAACTGCTTTTCTGCAGTCGGGTATTTCGTTTTTCTTTTAACATAGACACTTGTTGCAAGAAACACTTGAAACTTATTTTGTTATGTGTAATAGTAATAAACCGGATAACATTTAAAAAGTAATGTAAAGAAATTGTTGTCATATCGTTTAATCGATCTCGATTTATATCGAATGAACTAATTTAGGTGTAAACCATCGACAATGATTTGAACGAAAAAATAATTAAATATTTAAAAAAAACATAATTAGACTTCGCTGAGCATACGTATCTATTTCTAGACCACTCTAAATTGACCTTAAGGTTATGCTATTAATATTTTAATGCTTTTCACACGAAATGAAAATAAATATGTGAAATTATGAAAATATCTTATACCTAATACTTAGTGCCATTGAAATTTTACATAGGTAAGCAGCAAATAAGAGAGGTTTCATTTATATTTACTGATGACACTTGCAAGTCGAATGGATTTATATGACGACATAGGTAAGAAATACACAAACCAGGGGATTTTAGAGGGGAAGGGGTAAAAGCTTTACATACTTTCGTTGACAAGGAGCAGGGGTTAAAAGGTTCAAAGCTATGCTGAAACACTCTGAAACTCTCCTTACTTTTAAATATTCCTAAATTAGATAGAACTAGAAATAAGATGTTATCTTACCATCACAAATATTATTTCAGCTGATCATCATATTATTTAGATTCTGATTATGAATTGCAGCTTTTGCAAAGTACGGTTTTGTAATTTTTTATTTGCTTGCAAATATTGATCTGTAATATTTCTTGTTTCAGGATGGACAAGATCCGGGAAATGGTGAGTACTTATATTTTCTATTGCTTAATATTATAGTTTATCATTACGCATAATAGGTATCTATATATACACATAAACAAACAGGTCTTTTTTGTCACTTCTTTTTTGGGGGCACGCTAATTCACGAAAATTGTCAAAATATACAGGAAAGACAGATTAGATTTTACATAATATGATAATTTTGACAATTTTTTTTTTTTTTTTTGTAAAGGTTACCAAAATTGTTTTTTTTTCAAATTCTTTAATTTTTTTCAGTTTTTATGGCAATTTTTCGAGGTAGAGCGGGGCCGAGTACAGCTCCTTGTGAAACCCCAGCACCTTCTTATTAAAATGCAGATTGTGTCGACGCTACGTTGACGTTAGAGCACTTTGTAATAATGACATTGGTGCTTCGTCCGAGACTTCATTACTTAAAGGGTCTTTCTTCGAAGCTATGTTTTAATAACATCTTTGGTACGGAAATTTTCAAAATTCAAAATCAGTTTTCTGATCAAAATGGTTAAAGATACAACAAAACACACAAATAACTACTAGAATAATAAAACGAATACGTAAAAAAGCTAGATATCCTCAGCTATACTTTTCTAAAAGTATCAGATTAATATACTTACTGGGATGTTTTAGTACCTACTTTTATATCTCTTTTATCCTGGGGAACGTGTACGATTAAATTAGATACCTAAAATTTAGGCTTTTACGGTTTGATAGAGATTAACCAGCTTAAAATCCTAACTAATATTATAAAAGCTAATATAATTCTGTCTGTCTGTTTGTTACCTTTCATGATCAAACAAAAAATAAAAACCGGACAAGTGCGAGTCAGACTCGCCCACCAAGGGTTCCGTACAAACCAGTAGTAGATAAAAGGGGGAAATTATATATTTTTTTATATTTTCGTATGCATAATATGCGTTTTTTGCGACAAATTCGACTGTAACTTTTTTATGAAAACTGAGAAGTTTGATTTTTCTTTCTGCAGCAAGAGACTAATATGGATCTGCGTATATGGTTTTAATTTCAACTAGATACCTTCACGCGTACCCGAGATACAGGTCTTGACACCCGGAAGGACGGACAGACGGACAACAAAGTGATCCTATAAGGGTTCCGTTTCTTTTTCTTTTGGGGTACGGAACCCTTAAAAACGAAAACAACCGACTTTAAAATGCGTAATCGTGTTTTAAAACCAGACTACTAAACCTATTTTGATGAAATTTCAATGGGACCAAAGTACATAATTTCAAATATGAAAATATTTTACAAATCGGTTTATAAATAACGGAGTTATGAGGTAACTCACGTACAAAAACATACAGTTTAATTGAGAACCTTCTCCTTTTTGAAATCGGTTAAAAACATAGGTGTCATAAATAAAGAATTTATCTATCTTCCGTTTCTTCTTTACGTATAATCTGAATTATTTGACAGTTTATTCTTTTTAGTACCAAACCAAAAAAAAAAAAAAACGAACCGTTGACACTAAAAGAAGAAGAAGTACCAAACCAGGCAACAGTAAAATATTTACCAAAAACTAGGTTTAAAATACCACAAAACTCAGCGAACAATTAACAAACCGGCTTTCGTGTAACCTGTCTGCCATCGTCAGGTTTCGCCACAATACATAATTGTATATGAAATGAATTCTCGCAGCGGAAACTGTTCATCTCCGTCAGATGCTGTGACAATATTGTTTCCTTTGCATATAAATGTAGGCTGAACTCATGCATAATTTATTATGAGTGAACACGCGCCCTATTTCTGAGATTTATTTGTTCCTAGAATTTTTTCACAGAAATTGGTGAGGAAAACAAACTAGGTACCTAATACATTTTTGTGAAGAAGAGAAGCCTTTGACCAGGAATTGCGACATGACCTTTATTTTTATTTGACAAAATTAATCTTCACAGACTCCGGGGTCCGTGCCTTTTCATTCAACCGACTTCAAAAAAGGAGGAGGTTCTCAATTCGACTGTTTGTTTTTTTGTTACCTCAGAACTTTCGACCGATTTTGATGATTATTTTTTATTTGAAAGCTGGTGCTTCCCGTGTGGTCCCATTTCAATTTGGTCCAGTTCTGACAATGGCATCCGTGAGAAACCGGTTGCTTCAGTTTTTAAAACTATAATTATATAAACTAATATATGTATTTGTAACTTCATACATTTCTTTTTAATTATGCAATATTAAGGCAAAATTACACTTTCTAATTTACGCTTAACTAATATGAATACGTATATACGCCGAGCAGTCCCAGCTCCCGCAAGCAGTATGTTCACGAGTTGACGCATGTGCCAGCCATCGCTCCCCTCAACCATATTTGAGGGAAGAGGGCGAGACATGACCATTTGCTACAATCCGTAGAATATAAATTATTATTATTATAAGGCCTTTACGTCTGTTGCAGACGATTTAAACTGTGTCTTCGGGGCGGTGGCACCTTTTTTGGTGACTAAATAATCCAATACGAGAACGGCATAGGCGACCACACCGTGAGCAAGCCTGTGTTGCGACGGATGGAATTGTGTCGCTGGTGTGCCGTCTCGCTCTTTTTACTGCAAGGTCATCAAACCAAGCCCTGTCATAAGTTTGTAAACCTTCACGAACACGGTTTCTCCATTGGTTTCTCTCCTCCACGATATTCTCCCATTCGCCGTGCTCGATGTTGAATGAGGCTAGATCACGCTTGATGCAGTCCTTGAATCGAAGCATATGTCGAATATAAATAACCACTGGAAATAACAGTCTTTTAACCTTTCTAGTATAAATAAGTTCTCTCTTATTTTGAAACTCTGTCGATATATTTGGTACTATTAGCAAGTATTGTACAAGTACATTATTAGCAAGTATTCTTAAAAAAATGCTGGCATTCATCTATTATGATATTGTTTTGGCTGTCGTTGATTTGCTACGATTTCGTTAGGTAACTAAGGTTAACTTAGGTTTACCTGTACAAGCAATTACATGATATTAAAGTGATAAAAAAACAGAATTTTCCATCGCTTCCGTACAAACTGTGAAACGTGTTCAGTAAATTTAATTCCCGCAATGTTTTCAGCCTTGCTCGGGACTTTGGGACCACAATCTCATTTGTCCTGCCCTAAGTAGAGATTTACTTTGAATCACGTCCTTCGCAATAAACAAAGTAGCTGAATTAAATCACAACAGACATCTTGTTCCTTATACAGACAGTCTCCCTAATCAGATAGATAAAACAAGTATTATATTAAAGTAAGTTCGTATTCATTTTGTTATTTTTTTATTTGACATTTTGTATTTAATGTTATTATTTATTGAAATCACCAGAATATTATTTTTTGCATTCCTTTTTTGTCGTGTTTAATGTATTTTTTTTTTGCATGAGACACATTTAATTATGTTTATTAATTGCTTGAAGCAAAGAATAATATATTTTTTAGATAGATACTTCCTTATTTAACATTTGACATGTAACATATTGTTTGTTATGAATAAATATGAATATAGGTTGAGTTGAATATAGGCCAGCCCTAGTGTCAGAGTTATTAAGCCGCCGAAAGGCCTCTGACCTGGTTTGACGATTGCTGTTTTTTAAGAACAAACAATCGGGATCTACAATTTAACGTGTCATCCGATCCACGGTAAAGCTCAGAAAGAAATGCCACTAACGGTCACCCATCCGAAGACTGACTGGTCCGTCCGCTTCCGTTGCTTGACATTGGTGATCGTTCGAGAACACCTAGTCAAGCTACGCCACGAGCGCTACATAGATAGATAATGAACTCTTTATTGTACACCATTAAAAAAAAGACAATTATACAGAGAACTTATAAACTAGTGTGACAATAGGCGGCCTTATGGCATAGTATATAATAATAATAATAATAATTTATTTCCAAAATAACTTAAATGCTAATGTACAAAAAATATTGTCACATTTCTGCAGCTAGCTGTGCATAAAGAATACAACAATGGGCCCCAAACTAGGCAAAGCCTGTTTCTTGGGCGCCCTGTAGCCAGTTTACCTGAAACTATTTAAGCGCTGAGAATTGTACACATCTGCTTTATATTAATTTTAAATGTCAAAGAAGAAATTGTAATTAGGTACATTGCAAATTGAAATTATTTAATGTGAACTATATTAAAACTAAAGGACTAAAAGATACAAAAAAAATATATATATAAAAATGATGACTACCTACATCTAAACCACTTAAATTACATAATAAACTAATAATAACTAACTAAACAGTAGATGTAACAAAATGACTGCTCATAGTTTCGTATATTTCATCTTCAGGGGAGTGGGTAAGAGTGTGTGTGCGTGTGAGTGGGGGTGAGGTGTGCGGGTGTGTGTGAATGTGTGGTGGATAAGTATGTGTGTGATGGAGAAGTGTGCGAAAATGTGTGAAAGTACTTGCGTGTGGGCGTTGTGGTCCCTATGAAAGGCTTTTATTTGTAGGAAAAACTTCTTTATATCGCATTTCACAATACTTAACGAGCTTTTCCGTTTGTGTGGATGTGAGAGATAATAACAATTTTTGAGTTATATGCTTAGCGTCATTAACACAACAGGATACAATATTGATGTTCTTGCAGACAGAATTGTAAACAAAAATGTGTACATATTTAGGGAGGCGAGAAGCAAAGACAGTATTGATTTTAGGAAGCAATTGGAAGCGCGAACGTCGCTTTCGTCTGGTCGTATCGTGAGTAGCTGATAGGTAATGACTCTTTGCAACTGCCCGCAGAATAAAAAGTTGACGAACTGTTAGAACCGAGGTCTCCTTATAAAGCTTATCCGTGGGATAGCGACGTGGTTTACCCATTAAGACTTTAAGGACTGCTCTTTGAGCTCGCTCAGCTTCCTCTAAATGCGTCTTGGCTGCTCCTCCCCAAACTCCCACACAATACTGAAGAAGCGATTGACATAGCGTTTTATAAGCCAACATTTTGACGTCATCTTTAGCCGCTGATCTTAAGGTTTTCATTATGTATAGTAGTTTACGGACTTTTTTTGAGATATAAGTAATATGTTCCTTAAAAGATAAGTTCTGATCAATCATTACTCCCAAGTATTTTATATATGCAACTCGAGCATTTGAATTACATGAACAGCTTATATTATATGCCTCGCAGTTCTCACTGTGTATTTGTAGTTGGGACAGATCAGTGCCGGAGTCTTGGGCAATATTAAAAGTAACAAAGCTGGTTTTCTTGATATTTAACATTAAAAGATTAGCGTCAAGCCATTGAGACAAAGCCGTCATTCCAATTTCAGCTTCATTTTTTGCAGACGTCCAGTCCTCACCATGGAAAATGACAACCGTATCATCGGCGTAACAGATCAGATCTGCATTATGTAATCTGAGCCTCAGGATAGCATCTATGTATATAATAAATAGGGTAGGTGCCAAAATACTCCCCAGCGGCACTCCGAAAGTTATATCCAGCTCGTCACTTTTTTGATTAGCTATTTTAGTGCATTGCCTTCTATTAGACAGGTAACTGGAGAACCAACCTAATGCATTTCCTCTGATGCCGAGACGTTCGAGTTTTCTCAATAAGATTGGAGTGGAGACAGTGTCAAACGCCTTAGCAAGATCGAGGAAGACCCCTATGCATTTTTTCCCATTGTCTAGATGAGTCGCAACCGTTTCTGCAAGGAGTTGAACGGCGTCCTCAGTAGATTTCCCCTGTCTGAAGCCAAATTGACGATCATCTAAAAGTCCATATTTTTGTAAGAAGTTAAGAAGTCGTTTATTTACCAGTTTTTCAAGAATTTTTGACGTTACGCTGAGTAAAGAAATAGGTCTGTAGTTGTCTGGACTAGTCTTATCTCCTCCTTTGTGCACGGGTATTATAACTGCAATCTTCCAGCAATCGGGGAATAAACCAGTCGCCATGCTGATATTACAAATGTGTGTTATGGGTTCAAGAAGGGCAGATTTCGCATACTTTAATACTCGCGGAGTTATGGCATCAATGCCTGGCGCGCTGTCTACTTTCAGATCTTGGATGATGCCACTGATCTCACTGTGATCTGTAGGAACCAAGAACAAAGAATTTGGGCAGCAGTTGTCATTAGAGATTCGTTTGCATAGTTCTTCTATAGTTTGTACGAAGCCCTCGGTGGGCGAGTCTAACTCGTACTTATCCGGTTTTATTTCAGTATCAAAAGCCTCGTGTCCACTTTTTCTATGCGTCGAACAGTCAATTCTCTCTGGCCAATCGTGAAAAGAAAACCTTTTTTTTCCTGATAGCATTGTATAGTTGTATAGTACACTGTATAGTGTAGACTGTAGATCTATCGCCGTATTACCTAATGTAGCCTAAATTGACCAATCTTATTGTGCGAATAAATAATAATACTGATGATATAATATTGAAGAAGATATTAATTAGGTAAGTGTGACTATAGATAGAAACTTAAGAAATCGTCATTGCCATTTAGAAGGGCTAGTCTTAAATCCATTCAAAATATTGTGAGTTTTGAAAGCTATTAATCGTAAATTTGAGGTGTCTCAGTAGCTTTATTCAGGTTCAGTAGCCCCGAAGTCTATTCAAGAAACTCAATAAAGACGCTGTCTCGAAAACTTTATCTTGAATCTTTAGGCGAAATGGTTGAACGCGCCGACGAGATTAAATGGAAGGTTTACAGAAGATACTGGGAACGGAGACATCTCAATGTCACACTTTTCTACGAGGTTGAAAAATAAAATTCCAGAACAAAATAGTTTTTATAAAATTTGTCTTTAACGTTTTACATACTTGGCGATTTTCTTATGTGGTTTACTCTGTGAGTGAGTGATTCTTTTGTGAATGATTTTAAAAATATTGCCTCTGGGGCCGTTCAAGCTGTCCGTATATTCTGTGACTTTTATCTCGCTCTTATTATAGTTGAGAGAACGAGATAAGTAATCAAATCAAGTAATATTGCAATAAAAATTGTAGTGATAGTCAAATAACAGTCAGCAATCAACAGCTTTTAAATTTTAATCGAAAAATCGTATTTAAACAGGACTTAGCTACAGGATCTACCATATTTAATTATTTCAATTGTAGACACTTACAACACTGATACTGATTTAAATCTATCTCCGTTAAAATCGTGGGATACAAGTTGGTTATCCACTCTAATTTGTAAAATTAGGTACTCATTGATTTAGTAATATTCAAGCTGGAAGTGCTTACTTAAAACAACTCTCTCTCTCTCTCTCTCTTCTCTTTTGACTTGACGCTGTGTAATATATCGTTGATTATATGATTACGAACAGATAATCAATTTAAAGAGTATTTATTAAAAAAATCGGGGGGCTTTTTATATTATTCCCGTTGCTCAAGCAGTTTTGCTGACAAACAAAATAATTGCTGCTCATTTTATTATTCCTCGTTTTTGATCGGCTTGTTATCACGGATTCAATTAAATATCAAGAGTACGCTGCCCCACTCGCACATCTTACTCAAGTTATGCGTGCGAACAGCTGATCCCTTATGACCATCACACGCGTTGCGGGAAAATAACGTGTATGCGTTGACAATGAAAATTAGACTTTAAACTTAAAACACTAAGTTAAATTTTCATTGTCAACACGTCACGTTACGTTCACGTAACGTAGCCAATGGTCATACGGAATCAGGGCCCTGAACACTTCGCGTCATTCAGCAAATTCTGAAATGACGTTCGTGGTAAGCTTTTGACAGTATATTCAAAGGGTTATGGATTTTATGTGTATCAATAACCGTTTGTTACCTACTTTTCCCTTACTGTTCTTCTTTATGACGTCTTCAGGTTTACGAGATATAACACAGCGGTATAATTACGTCGTAAACCTGTCTCGCAGTACTCTTTTAGTCGGTAATAACTTCGCACATTGTATTCTTTTTCATTATCTTTTGATATTATTCTATGTACTTACTGGGTATTATAGATAGAATTGTAATTAAAAAACGTTAAGTTAAAAATAAAAAGTTGCGAGCGAAGCGTCTCTGCATCAACTGGCCAAATTTTATTTCGTCTGTCAGTTTGTTTGTGAGTTTGTATGTTCGTACTCGCGTACAGGGAGTAATTTTGAACCAATTTTGATAAAACTTGGCGTATATAGGTTCTATGGATTATTTATATTTTTTTTGTCGTCGGCGATTTTTGATAGGAGGGGTGGTTCCCATAAAAAAGGGGAAAGTTTATTGCGGCGCTAATTATAAACCGATTTTAATGATATTTGGTAGGTAGATTAAGTACACAATTATTACAACTTGACGTAAAAATAAACAGAATTGGTCAAGAGGTTGTCGAGATATGGCAACCAACTTGAGATTGCATGTAACAGTGAGGGCGCGTGGATGTGCTTGATGCATTTTAGCGCTGAATAATTTTCTTGATTTCACATTTTCTCCATTTATTAAATTATTTGATGATCGAACGAGCGAAGCGTCTCTGCATCAATTGGCCAAATTTTCTTTCGTTTTTAATACGGCTTCCTAAATCAACTTTCTACGTAGGTATTATGATGACCCAATGTGAGCTACAAATATAAGCTCTATCGCGAGATCTACTGTTCGTAGAACTACTAGTGTTAAAGAGTTAGGGGGGAAGATAAAATTGGCTTGAAGTGACAGGGTCAGCCTATAGGCTACATAAACGCCAATTCCCGGGAAGATTATCTCTGCCTCTTATGCTATTTTCTATCTACTTTATCCAACAACAAACAGATAACTAAGCAAAACATCCTACGATTTCTCCCTATGTGTGCAATATAAAATGAATAAGGTAATGAACCATTAATTGGGTACCATCAAGAAGCCTCCCTTAATGTCTCATAATAAATCTCCTGGCGACAGTTTGAGAGATGTGCCGGAGCGGTCAATTAACCTCCAAACTTGAAATGTGACAATCCCTGCAGATGCCAACCCCTCGTCAGAACTAATGATGCTGTGCTTGTTAATGGTTGCTAGGTGCTAGGTGCTAATGGTGCTAGGGTTGAAATGTTTTATTTACCGTTCGGATAATTTGAAATCGATTTCCGATAAGTCGCCAGCATGTCCGATAAGTCGGTGGAGCACTCATGATTCTTACGTGATTTTTCAGCTTTTTCATATTTTATTATGAATTGTAGTAGGTGTGTGAACAACAGCATAACCAATGACTATCATTGATCCCCAATGACTTGATATGATGTTAAGTGTATATTTTCGCGGAAAAGAAGTTAGAACTTCAAAGTTTAGTCATTCCAATTTCGCACGTAGGTAAGCGATGTTCATGGAACAAAAAATCAAGTATAATTATTCCACTTATAACATAAACTGAAATTTAACTGAGGCTGTAAGGCCTGCTAGAAAATACTGCTAGGTGTTTGGAGACACATTTTCAAGCGTTTTGTCGCACGATCTTTTACAAGTCCCGTTATACCCGTTTTTCATACAATAGGAGAAATGTTTTCCACCCGTAAATATTATCGGATTTCGATAATTCTTTTTTTTAATGGTTGGAACTTACTTTGTGGTTGGAATGTTCAATAACTATGCCTCTACGGTATGCGTTTTTTTTTAAATGTAAAATTTACTGAGAAGTAGGAAAATATGTTTTTTCATTACTCCCTCGCCAGTAAGTGATACCTAGTACATGTATAGGTATATATGTATCAGAAATATTGAGACATGACTCTATTTTCGACTCCTCTCTCATTAACAATCTAATTAACTCTGTATGCCTGTATCCTGAACCATTCTGACGGGTACGCGGGTGAAGGACTACGTAGGTCATTAAACCCTTTCGGTTTGTTGGCAGTTGGCAGTACGTAAACCTCTCCAGAATGTAAAATGGAGCGCTTGTTCAGGGCAATGTTTTCATTTTGACCCGACTGCGTAAGAAGGAGGATTACGTTTTTCAAGTGTATGTACGTTTCTATATGATGGCCTACAGCCTAAACGGCTTGACCGATTTTGATGTGCAAGGTGTCGTTAGATTCATCTTCACTCCCTGAGCAATATTGTAATAATTGTATTATAATACAACTCGTGCAAATTAATAAACTGCGTTTTTCGTAACCTCCAATGAGCTTTTTGGTAATAAATAAGTCATTTTACTCGAATGTATTTATATTCTTTTTATTTTCATACTAAGAGTAACGAAGTCGTAAGTTGACTGCAAAAACCGCTTTTCTGGGGTCGGGTGTTTTTTTTTTTTTAATAATAAGGTATCAAATAAAAATATATAACACAAATAAAATAAAAAGGTTGTTTTAACAACTTTCCACTCGATAAAGGATATATAGGTGCTATAGATAGGTATGCTCTCTTGCCGTTATTTTTAACTTGTGACCCAAAAAGTTGTTATGGGGTGGTATAAGACTATAAGTTTAACGTGTGTATCTGTATATCTGTGTGTATTTCTGTGGCTATCAAGGAATATTGTTCTAGTTTTATTTTAAGTTGATGGTAATAATGATGTGTTGTCTGTGTCCGTATCTATATTCGCGACTTTCTCTATACCAATTTTAATAAAAATTCGTGCAGCCGTTTGGTCGGAAAAACCTAACAAACAGACAGGCAGAATTACTATCGCTCTAATATAATGTAATCTATATACATATGTTTCTCGACGACCTCTAATTTTAATTTAAATAAAAATTGGTGTAAAAATATAGTTAAGAAAACATAACAAATAGACAGAGAGGCTTTAAGAGAAGAATTACTTTCACTCTTATGATATCTGTTAGTTAGGATTTGGATGTACTTGAAAAACCGGTAAAAAACTAGTGTAGTTGAGTTACGATAACGCTATAGTCCAATATGGTAACCACACCTGGCCTGGAATGGAACACCATTGGGTTCTTGGCGACAAATTTCCGCCGGGCATAAAAAACACCATTACAATATTTAAAAAGCTATAAACGCATATAGTTTCTTTTTCATCCTATATAGAAATCCAATCCACGATCTTACAAGTCGATCAATCAAACAAAAAAAAAGTAAAAGGCAAAAGTAAATCGCAATAGAAGTTTATAGAAACATCAAACGAAAGGTATCCCAAAGCCTCCAAATAACCGTAAATCTGATTCTGAAGTAAACCTGACACTTGAAGGACACGGTCGCTTAACCTCTCTGGCAGCGGGAATTCTCTAGAGTCT
Source organism: Lycia hirtaria (assembly GCA_947563715.1). Classification (NCBI taxonomy): domain Eukaryota; kingdom Metazoa; phylum Arthropoda; class Insecta; order Lepidoptera; family Geometridae; genus Lycia; species Lycia hirtaria. Next base: position 38,032,757 of record OX387377.1, on the reverse strand, counting down.
ACCTACTCAGTTGAAGTTGTTTTCCTTCCTCTTTGCCACGTGTTGAGATTGTCTTGAGATGTCGACACTACACTGTTGTCCTAATAACGGTTTGATCAATCGAACTGAGTTTATTTATTTATTTATGCATATACATACATATACATTGGAGCATATTTCTAAAACACAATTAAATTACACATATTTACCCCGTTAATTGGGGCGTAGCATATATTACTAAGGTTAAATATTTGGCTAAGTAGGTAAGTATTTATACAGTCTTATAGTAGTATTATGTTATATACATGATGTATCACAAACATCGTATGTATTGATAATTGTACATTTGAGAACACATTTGAGATCAGTTGAATTAATTTATAATAAAAGACAAGAATAGTATTCGGATTTCAGTTACAATGGATAATAATTTTATAATACGAAACCATGAGCTACCTATCTATACATTTAACTTTGTTAATAGATTGTCGAGAGAAATGTCTCTATAGTAAAAGAAAAACAAAATACTTGACTGCAAAAAATCTGTTTTTGCAGTGTAACTTATGATTTCGGTACGCTTGACACGTTGTTGAGTGCACGTTTTTTTGTGAGAAAGTATGCGTGAAATCGCTATAAAAGGTATTCTTTAGAATAATTCTAGTAAAATCACTTATTTGTTGCGAAACGTTCGTTAATGGTTACGAAAAAGCGTTTATTTTTATTTTTGCGAGAGTCGTATTATTATTATTACAAAAAAGTAGTCTATGACACTCGGAGAATGAAGACAAATTTAACGGAACCACGTACATCAATATCGGTCAAGCCATTTATGCTGTAGGAGCTAATATAGAAACATACATATATACATACACTCGAAAAATATAACTCTTCTTCTTACGCATTTGGGTAGTAAAAGGATGTAAAATCTCGATTTAAAAGAATATGTTTGCTACTAGTGAATATGTTTCGTAACTAATTTCGAACGCAACATAATTATTCTTGGTACGTAACTGGTGTCGATCAAAGAAGTATTTTTCCGTATTCGTAACTGCGGTTTCGTAGCAGGAAAAAATATTCTAAGCAAGAATTTCAATTATAAGTAGTAGAGTTCGCGAGCACACTTTTTTGCGTCCTTAATTTGCAACAAGTAATTTTCCAAAAGTCACGAATTGTTCGTAGAACTTGCTAGCTAGTTAGGTAGGTCCTAGGTATCAGTATTCACCACTCTCCTTCATTCCTTCAATTTCTTAATATAAGACATACCTCCTTCCATTAATTTAGGGCATTGTTCAGACTCAAAAATAAAAGCGTTGGGGCACTTACAAATTCAGTCATTCCCAACATTGCAAACCACAACAAATGTCCTATAAAGAGTACAATAATTTCATAAACAGAAACATACATTTTTAATTTCACTCTCTCTATTCGTACATAAAATTTCATAAACCAACGCAATGACACGTCAATCCCATTTCAATCGCCGAGGTTGTCGAAGGTTACAGACGAGCAGCCTCGGATCTAGGATTTTTTCGAACCGGAGCAGAAACTTGACGGTGGCGCCCCTCCCTCCAGCGCTTAAAATAACTTACTTAAAAAAACTTCATATAATTATCTATGTGGCGCCTTTTTCTGAAAAGTTTACGGTGAGTCAACCAAGCTTTCGTATTCTAGGCGCTTTGTGGAGCAAGTTATTTTATTTTTAATCATATTAATTATGATTTTTGCGCCCCCTGAAAATGCCGCCCGGGTTCCCCCCCCCCCCCTAGATCCGGAGCTGCAGACGAGGCCCACAGGCATTGTCGTGAGGGAAGCTGCGAAATGTTCCCCAATATTATAGACGGATTACTCTGCTCGGATGTACAATATTTGGTACATTGAAATAAATTGAACGTTCTATGATGGATCTGTGTTTGCGAGATTTATTTTTACGGCGGCGATAAGATTTTGGCGAAAATTGGTTATTGAGAAACGGATATTCCAAAAGCTAGAGAATAGCATATAGCAGCAATATATATTTAGCAAAAAAATGATTTCGAAAAATAAATTCTCATTAAATCGGTTTTCTGAATTAGTTTTGTATATTTGTAACTCTGTAACTCTAAAGTATTTTGTTAAAAAGGTTTTTCGGAACCCTATTCAGTAATTTTTAGGACTTTATTTTTTATTGTATGGTTCATGATATAACCTAACAACTCATCTGATTTGATTGAATAAGGTGTCGACCGATTCGTTATTACTCCAGAACATATGAACCATAAAGTAAAACTATTACATAAAGTCACTGAAATCCAAAATTGGTACACTGATCTCGTTTATCAAAAATATTTTTTTTGAGATATTTTTTTCTCAATCATATCCCAAATGTACAATCAACATATGTAAATAAACTTTATTTAAAAAAAATTACATGGAAAAGATGCTGAGTATAATACCTACTTAGAACTTATTGTTACTAAATCGTTTTTGTAATCCTATAATCCTATATGGTGAGTCTAAGCTGTGGTCTAAGTGTAGGTAGATAGATATTGAAGTCTGATCCGTTGTATTCTCTTTAGTCTGATCCGTAGTTATTTTCGTCCAAAGCCTCATCGCTCACTTAACTGTTTTGTCTATTTCACCTTTGCTATTTTCAAAAATACAATGTTTTTAAAAGTCTTTTAGACCTGTATTTGTCACAAATGTGATTTTTTTAACAATTCAACGACTTCGTAAACTAAATAAATGTAAAACCGCTTATGATAGAGGTAGAGAGGCGCGAGTCTAATGGAAACCCTCGGCCATATCGGCTATCTAATTCTGATAATAAACTTATTTGTCAGTTCACATACTTCACAGATGGGTGAACTTCATCGCAATTTTGCGGGAGCTTCGGATTGGATCGAAACGGGATTAAAGCATTAATGACGATTTTCGGTTCGACTACCAATGAAGTTCATTACCAGAGACAGTTAGCTACTAAAGCCGCAAAAGCCTTTCTCCTAGACACAGGGGTCTGACACAAATCTAGGTACCTAATTACCTATCTAATATAATTATAATCTGTAGTTCCTGTTCCCGCACACCCAATGCGGTATTTATGGTTTCTTTCAAAGATTTCTCCCTCCCCCTTTCCCCATCATCAAATAGGTAGTAATAATACCTTTCGTGTCCTAATTTTCCGATAACGACATAGTACAGCGTTACGATTATAGATATTGAGAAATATGTGGATAATATAAATTACATATAAGATGTTGTCAGAGTGTTACATAGAATACGTTATAGTAGTCCCATCGGTGGACGATCGATGAGTTCGATGACAGATAGTAATGGAGTAATAGACCACCCTTGGCTACTCGTACATTCCTCTACGCGCCACTTCCATTTGGTAGTTTGACTCGGTATGTGACCTCATTATCTTTGAAAGGCACCCATATTAGTAAAGCTAGCTTCGCCACGTGGTTTCACTCGTAATTCTACAGGAACCATTGAAATTCGTGATAATTTTGCGGTAAGTATAATTTAAAAACTGCGATTTCACCCGGTCATGAAAACTGTTGACATTGATGAGAAAATGTACTTACTTGCCTTATTTTGGATAATGTTGTTTAATCTTGAAAATGTAACAGACAGAAGCACAGGCAATGAACGAGTTAGGTATTTTTTGCTTTTCTATTTTTAGTTACTAAAATTTAAATTTTTTTGTTAGTAAAATTTTCCTGTCGAAAATGAATGCTTAATTTGATTTTACTATGGAAATTAACGTGGTTTTCACACATTTTTAAATAAAAACTACGGGTCTAGACTATAGTCGGATATTTCGGCTCAAAACAGACGTGAGTGATCCGTAGTTTTTATTTAATTTGATTTATTCGGCCTGAAATATGATCCGACGAATGAAATTTAATCCAACGATGAAGTGTGGAGTTTGAACCGTTTTAGAAATAGCCGTCTATTATTCCACTCGTTATATTGTTTGTTCAGATAATTTCAGTGAAACCTTCTACTGTTGCTTTTCGAACGAGTAAAAACTTAGTTGAATACCCATTCATAAGTATAAGTAATCCTTGTGAAATACCTACCCAGGTATTTCACAAGGATTACTTATACTTATGTTACTGTGAAGTAGCAATTTAACATAATGTTACCTAATAACTTATTACAATATACAGATAAAAATGCTACAAAAGACAAAAAACAATATAAAATATCTCTACATATCTATAAAAATAGTGTGACGAACTAAATAGGTGGTTCTTGTAATCGTTTTATTCCTTTGAAGGAATTCTACAGATATAATCTCTGTAATCCCTACAAAAGAAACACCAACAATAAACGCAAAAGGTGAACTACTAAAGAAAGTAGAAATATTATTCACCTACTGGGGGTTTACGCTTTATAGTCTAGTAAAAATAAATCCGTTTATATGAAGCTAATCACAGTATTTCCAACTCGGGATTTTTTGCAGTTATGATAGGAAAATAACCAAAAATCATAGATCAACAATAATCCCCGATTTATAGACTAGCTGCGTTCCGCGGTTTCACTCGCGTAGTTATGAAAAACTGTGATGATTATGATGATGATAAGTAGCTTATGTCCGTCTCCAGGTCCAAAGCTTAAGCTTAGCTTTTATAATATCATTATGAAATTGTGTCAAATGTATTTCAAAACACCAGTACATTCATTTAAATAACAATATATCTTAGTTGTCTTTTATGTTGTCACAAATCTTATTTTTACTAGATTATTATAGCGATGGAAAGTTGGCTCGAACTCGTTTTTATCTTGCTTTTTCTGTAACCGAGTGTGAGACAAAAGTTTTAAATGAAGGCTCATTTATGAGACTGTTAAAAATATTACAATTTCAAATAGGCACTTTAAATTGTGATGTGTTAACGCAGGAATTGATTTTTTTGCCTCCATCTCTGTTTCCTGAGACCTACAATCTTGAAATTTAAATGTATTTGAATCGCGAGTGAATTGGTTTCTTCTAGGTAAGCGCGCTCCATCGTAGACCGCAACGTCGCTTTACATCAGGCGAGTTGACGGTCAAGCACAAACCTATTTCTACATTAAGTAGCAGCATGGTACCAGCCTTGCTTTATACCCATAATTTCTAAGTATGTTTGTCGTTACTTAACATAGGAGCCCATTTTGTGTTGTTATCTGAGACTTTATCTCTTCGCCGATGTTTGCATATTTTAGTCTTCTGTTGAGATAACATTCATATTATTATTTGCTAGTTGCCGTTCTTAAGTTTCATGAGTAATTGATAAAAAAGTAGGTAATTAATTAACTAAGTAATTGTTAAAAAACACTTGAGTAATTCGTTTTCACCTACCTTTCCAACCAAAGATCATCATAAACCTTTATGATAAGTTTAGGAAACTCAAAAACCCCCGACAAAAAAAAGCTGAACTGATTTTAATGAAACATAGCTAAGAATACTCTCGGTGAAATCTTCTTTCGAAAAAAAAAACTAGATCAAAATCGGTCCATCTTTTTGGGAGCTATATACGATGCCACATGCCACAGACAGACACACAGATATACAAATACACACGTCAAATTTATAACACACCTCATTTTGGGTCGGGGGTTAAAAATAAAACATCTTGTAGTCCTAAACGACAAAGCTACGTTCGGCACATCAAAATCGATCAAGTCGTTTTGGCTACAGGATGTCGACAGGATAATCGGGTAAAAGTTATGAAACAGCGCATATTATTCTAACTTTGCAATTATAGTTTAAACAACTGAAAAACCCGACCTCAAAATGCACAATTTTGATTTAAAAACCAAACTACTGAACCAATTTTTAATGAAATTTATATGAAACCAATCTCAAATCGTTTTATAAATGACGGTGTAATGCGGTAACAAACATTTAAAAAAAAAACGAAGAAAAAATATTTTATTTTTAATATTTTTAAAACCGAATTGTTGACCTTCTTTCCTCTTTTTAAAGTCGGCAATAATCGAAAATAACTCTGTCTCTTTGCCGTTTGTTACCTGTTCAAGATAAAACGATTGAAATGATTTTTAGAATAATTTTAGTAAAATCACTTGCTTATCACGAAAAAAACGCATTTTTTTATTTTTACAAGATATGTATTATTTTTTTTACAGAAATATAGCTTATGACACTCAGGAAGTAAACAAGAATCTAACGACACCTCGCACATCAAAATTGGTCAAGCCATTTAGGCTGTAAGCTGTCAAATAAACATATACATACATAACCACATACATACATACAAACACTCTGCAAACATGACCCTCCTTCTTAGGCAGTCGGGTAAAAAGAGTCCGTTCTTAAGTAGGCTCTTTGCAACAGCAAAATCAGGCACCTAACATTAGCAATCCAAATGTCAGGCTTACGCAAGGGTGCTAAAATCGATAGGCGCCCCATCACAACCCCATTTGAAGGGGATGCCATGACAAAAGGAACACCTTTAGTCTATTCTATCCACAATCAGGTGAATTGAAAAGGGAAAATCGCACACGGAAAGCTATTGTCTAGTTTTATTTAAGTGATGATGTTTTGTTGTTTTGGTAACTATAGGACTAGGAATAGATAATTGTAGGTTGGTATGTATGAAAAGCGGCAACATCTATATAATACCTACTTGTAATATGTAGGTAGGGGATACTATTTTTATAAATTTAATCGACTTCCGAAAAGGATGTGGTTCTTTTGTTTGGTTGTTCAGCGAAGTAATCTTAGCCAATTATGAACTGATTTTGATGATTCTTTTTTTGGTTTGGTAGGTTTAAATTGTATTTAAAATCGGTTTATTACTTTGGTTTTTATAACAAAATAACTGGAAAAATATGTCGTCCAAGCAAACTAATTGCGTATTTTAAAGTCGGGTTTTTTAGTTTTTAACACGCTTTTATTAGGTCGACCTGTAGTTACCTTAGATTTCATTACATAGTTACAACTATGTAATGAAATCTAAGGTAACTAATTTAACCATCTTCCAAGGATCGTAGCGTCATGAAAATTGGCAGCTGTATGTAGTTCTGATGACAATACAATAATATGGTACTGTCGAACTGATCTGATGATGGAGCCGGAAGATATGAACTAGAACTTCATGATGGAACATCGTATCATAGCTGTGTTTGGATTTGTTAGAAAAGTCTTGTAAGGAACTTTGACCACAATAATTTGTAGCGTGTTTTTTAGTTTTTTTAACTGTAATTTATTTAAAACGATTACTTGTTAAACAGGCTTGGCATAATATAATACGGCTTTTTCAACAAGTTGGTACCGACAATCGACATCTCTACATTCTGTCTTCCGTTTACTGAAACAATTAAACTAACTGACTTATCGATAAAGTATCGAAGCTTTATCCAAAGATTAGCGAGAAGCTACTGAAAGCGGTTCCCAGAATGAATAGATGTCTATAACACACAAGTAATTACACGACCGCAGCCTCCCCGAGAATTTAATTTATACCCTCTCTAAGGCTTAAACAACTGCCTGAGGGTAGTTACTCAATAATTAACAACTATATCCCTAGTCCCTTACTATTAAACTATGAAACTACGCTAGAAGGAAGAACAATGAATCTATAGGTATCTTTCATATGGGGTTCTTCTTCTTCTTTTTTGTATTGGACCCCGCGATTAGCGTTTTGCCAGTGTCAAGTATTGAAATATTTTCAAGTTTCTTGAATAATGCAAGTTATATAGTGTTCTAGTCACAGTCTAAGTCACGTAAACAGTCATTTTCAAATTTAAGTAAAGTGATGGCGACTTTACTAGAAGTTTCTATGGAGTTTTGCCGACAACGTAAAATCACACGTTTCACTGCTATATTTCACTTGCCCATACTCACGCACTTGATCGAACACTTAATGAATAACACACCACCATTTTATAGCATTAATGTTCAACGTTCCCGCCAAAAGTCCATATGGGGTTCGTTGATTGCTGGCCTGGAGCCGTACCACAAGCGTTCAGGCAGTCTTATTTTAATATTACCTTTGTCTCGCTCTCTCTGCAGTTGGGAAAGCAAGACAAACATCAAACTAATATTGAAATAAGATTGCTATTATTAGCAGAAAGTCGGCGAATTACCACCCATTTCACGTTGAAATGCCAAAAATCCGTACTCAGCATTATCGATCGACATCCTTGATGCGTACTGCACGGGAGTGGAACTCTTTGCCGCCATTTCTGTTTCCTGAGACCTACAATCTTGGAATTTTCAAGGCTAGAGTGAATAGATATCTTTTAGATCGACGAGCTCCATCTTCGGCCACATCGTAGTTTAACATCAGGCGAGTTGATGGTCAATCGTAGATCTATCATACATTTAAAAAAAAAACTGGTAATTATCGGCCGAGGTCATTTATCGGCCGATTTTCATAATAATTGGCAGAAAGGTTCGATTCTGAATTCTGAACAAGATTTTCGAATATAAGCAGAGTACAGACTTCTTTATAACAAATAAGTACTTATATCTAATTACAGCTTTTGTTTAACTTGCAATGTTTGTATGTATGTGTGTTCGGCACGAATCTTGGAAGCTAAATTAGAACCACTTCCCGATTTCCTATTGAGCTCAAAATTGGTGTACATACGTATCTTTGGTGACAATACAAAAATATGGGACCATGGATCTGTTCTGCCGGAAGACTACCATAAGAACTTTTGAACTAAACAAGATAAGCCCATCGGGCCTGGGCTTTGTAAAAGCTTGTTTAAAAAATTACAATTCATTTATTTGCCAAAAGTTTGTGCTCGCGAGGTCTACTGAACGTAGAACTACTAGTACCTATATATATGTACAGTGTACAGAATACTTTAAGACTTTAAGGTCGCAATTAAGTATTAAATTTTCGGACGGGATTTCATCGTGAGGTTCTAATTCTAACGCTTGCGTCTGCACAAAGAATGATCTAAGAGGTAAACGTATCTCGTGCGCCTACGTTAGGAGGTGACATTTCTTGGTCACGTTTATTTGCTTTGTCATTCATTTTTTATGATAATAAATAAGCGGCCAAGTGCGTGTCGGGCCATACGCAATGTATGGCTCCGTAGTGCACATCACAATTTATGTGAACCAGCCTCGGATCTACGATTTTTTCGAACCGGGGCAGACACTTGACGGTGGCGCCCCTCTCTCCAGCGCTTAAAAAACATGAGTATAATTATCTATGTGGCGCCTTTTTTTTTAAAGTTAACGGTGAGTCAACCAAGCTTTCGTATTCTAGGCGCTTTGTTGGAGCAAGTTATTTTATTTTTAATCATATTAATTATGATTTTTGCGCCCCCTGAAAATGCCGCCCGGGGCGGGTGTTTTGCCCCCCCCAAGATCCGGGGCTGGAACGTAAAACGGGGACTCTTGTTTGAATAACGAGTTAACTTATGTTAGTTTAAATCTTAAATTAAATTTGCACAAACCTCCGAACATTTTTAAGCTGATCGATGTAAAGCCTACTACTAGCATTATGCTACTAGCATAATTTTTTTCAAGAATCAAGTAAATCGGAAATTACAGTTATCTTTAATATATGACATTTTAACTTCATTTCATGGATGGAATTGCCTACTGCGTTTAAAACCGTATAGTCACGGTGGCAGTTTAAAGTGTGATAGGTACCACAATATATAAGTTATTCTATGGTACCAACCACCAATACTCTTCTAGGAGATAACAGAAGTACAGAACTGGTTTTCATAGTACATTCCTACAAGTTTCACTGAGTCTGTGCGAGATGGCGCTGTGTGAAAATGTTCATCAGTGTATATTTTATATACGCGTACACTGCTCCTTTGAAAACGAGCACCAAATGCTGTTGAAACTATGGTCGAAGATTCCAACTCAAAATAAACCTGAGTGACCCGTACTACGAGTATTTGTTTGAGAATATGTGACAACCAATTTATATTTCCATAATAAAAATGTAATCTATTTGTTTCAGGTAATATGAAGAGGAGGCTAGGACGGGCGCAAGGCTTCGTACGACGCATGTTCGACGCTCTATGCAACTGCACGCAGACGGCAGCAGCTGCGGCAAGGACGCACGCTCGCAATAACCCATTCACCAAGCGTTAGACAAACTGACCACTGCCCACTAGTGACAGCAATATAGTCCAGAGCTCTTGTTTTACTAGTCAAGAACACGAATGTCAAAGAAACAGATGCCTAATTTTCACACACTATTATACTATACACTTTGTCTGAGTGGTACTTATATACCACCAAAAAAGAAAGGGAACCTTTCTTTTTTTGAGGCTTCCCAATAAATAATTGAAAAGCTACCACGTAAATTACATGTCTGTATGACCTTAGTGGTGGAAGTCTTGACATTTCATATCAACGGAATCTTATCGATAACCCGATCCATCGAATGACTTTTAATTGACTATGAGAACAGCTAGTTTTCTCATGAAAAAAATGTGTCACAATCGAAACTTAAATAGAAAACATCTCATGATCGAGAAAATATAGTAACTCACTAGACAAATATTTACCGTCGCCGTCGTCGAGTCAGGTCGTTTGCGACAGGAATCTACTTCAAAAACGATATTTGCTTAAATTTCTCATTTGCTACGTTCTCTGAAATGACTTTATCGACATTTAATGTTTGTCATACTTACACTCAACAGTTATAAAACACGGTTTTTGAAAATAAGGGTACATATTTAGAGAATGTTCTGATGAAAAAATTGTAGATAGTCATCTATAAAACCACTGACATATCCCGAGGGGAAAGATAAGGAACATGGGATTTGTCATTTGAAAAGGGGGTAAAAATAGTATATATTTTCTAAAAATATTAAAAGAAACATACCAAAGATCTTTTAGGATAAAATATTTCTACCTCAACGCTCTGAGTAGCTCAATGCTAACGCAAAACTAAGTAAATAAGACGAACAATTTTTTTAGGACCCGAAAAAAGTCAATATAATAAATAAGCACTAAGAAATTTAAACTTAGTTGCTTTTATTATTCAACCAATTTTGCCATTTGCCATTGCCTATCATTATTCTTACTAGAAAAACAAAAAAAAACGCCTGCAATTTTTTTTTTGTGGCATAATGAAATTTTCGTGACGGATATAAAGGTAATTGCTATTATTAGAGATAAATTCTTACTGGTTCATAATTTTTCCCGATAATTGTTACCCATTAAAATTAAAATACTTTTATCGAATCTGTCGCGTGTGTTTTTAACAGAAACAAAGTTGTATTGCATCTTGTTCACTTTAAATTATTCTTTTCATATGTTTTGAGCTATTAATATGCTCCTATAATTTGCTTTTAATAGACATAATATATTTTTTTAATATAAACTAGTTATTTTCATATTTCATATATTAAAAGGTTAACCTGTTAAAATTATATGAAATATTAGTGATGGACCCAATTAAAGTAGTATTATTTCTAAATTTGTTCTGTTTTGAAAAAGCATGACTACAAGGGCGGAAGGGAATAAATTGCAGTTCAAGTCAAAAACAAATTTCAAATCGATCGCAGGGATATGACAGTAATCATGTAGTAATCAGTAATCAATATGACTACATGAAGAAGCTAACTACTACTTACACTACAATTTAGTGTAATAATTTAAAAACTTCACCTTAAAAACCGTTTGTGTCCTCGTAAGCCTTTCTCCCCCAATAACCTGTCCTCCCAAAGACCTGTCCCCTAAAAACCTTCGTCTTCCTAATTAGTATCCTTGAACGGTGTTACACGGTGTTTATGTGATCGGTGTGATTACGCTTATAGATATAAGGTGTAGGTACCTATAGCATAGTTATGGAGGTCTTTATCCCACATGGAAAAGGAGCGAAGCTGTAAGTTATGAATAAACAATGCACCTAATATAATATGTTTAGGAATCATGCAATTAGCTGACGTAATTTGTATCGATTGCTGTAAAACTGTGGAAAACACTTTGAGGTGTGTTTAATCAAATGCGATTGAATTTTGACAAGGATCGCAGTTACGCTACAGGGAAACGAGATATTTCTCAAAAAATTATAAAGGAAAACTTTAATTTTAAATAATGTAACACTAAGATTCACTAAGTGCAGAAACTTCCGATAAAGCTTCACTCCTTTCTACTTTGGCGGATATTAGATTTAAAATGTGTACTGCCGTGTCCTCTTACAATTTCACTTTGCACAATAAAAACGGTAAGCCACCAAGCAAGTTATTTTCACGGTGTCACGCAGAAATAAATGACAGATAATGTTATCAAACAACAACACCAAAAGTGTAAGAGAAAAACGGAGTACGTATGCTACATACTGTAATTAGTTGTATATGTATTTATATCAAATAATGATTATGATGAGTAAACTGTACCTTCCTTAACTACATCTGCCTTTAAAATTATGCTATTTACAAATTTTTTTAAATTTTCGGAGGATATTTTTTCATATTCTAGAGATTTCTAGTTTATTTCTTACCTATCTATATTTTTACCTATAACATATATATTCATTCTAAGTATACCTTTACAATAAGTTAATTAAAATGTAGTGACGTCACTTATTGCTTCGCAAGGTAGTAAAATTGTTATATAATACAATGTATAACGTAAGTATAAAAAACATTTCTTGTTACAATAATGTATGATAAAATAGGTAATGTATTCATTGTTTTACTAAATTTGGATTAAGTATTTGATTCTGTGAGCTCAAAATTAGTTGAAGTAATAATAATAGTAATGACGCTGTAGATACTATTTTATTTGATCGATAAAAATATTTTAATGTGTTTCATAATGCACAAATTTTGCAGCCATCAATATAAGTATATTTTAAGTAGGTACCATAATGTATTGCCATTTTATTTGCAGGTTACGACATCAGTGCGAGTAGAAAGATGTGACAGCAAGTGCAATCAGATTATTTCATTAATTTAATAATTGTTAGTATATTCAGTATATAACACAAAGTACCTCAAAATTTTACGCTTTTAAAATTCCTATAGCTATAGCTTTATTCGGAAATAAATATTTTAGCATACTTACCTCTTTTAGCTTCAAAAATGCGCACAAAGCAATACAAATTGAGAATTGAGTAATTATAGTATATTTTTTTGTATAAAACAAAAACAGCCTCTTCATTTTAACCGATAAAGGAGTAGTTACTTAACCTGGCGCGTATTTTGCAAAATTATTTTAGCATATCTTTCTGAGTGCCCAAGTCGCTACACAAGTATCGTATTGACCGAAATTCTTCATTTGACACGACCGACATAATTGAAGTTACCTTAAAACTAGAGACTTGAATATAATCGTAGTTACCATCATTTTCGCAACTGAGTATTTTCGTAAATATCGTTCGTATGTATATAATCGGTATGTTGAGTCGAGACTTGGGCTCCTTGGTTATTCGATTGTGATGATCTTCCCAAACGGGGGTACTTTATTGGTGGTCTCATAAAACAAGTTTATGTATCCCATACAGTAAGTGCATATTGTATATGGTTCAACAGTATTTCGAGCTCTAGTAATATATTATCACCTCACAAGCTCAGAAAGATTCTGTTTGTCATTGGAAATTTGAGTGGAAAAGTGCATTTTGTTCGCTAGCGTGGAAAGAGTTTTTAAAATTCGAACCTTTCTATTCCATACTTTTCTATACCGCAAGTCCACTGAAAATGCATTAAATACTTATTTCATGTCAGTGCGCCAACCTCATTTCTTTGAATAATCGCACTGACCAGCCACAGGTGGCAGCACTGGACTAGCGTTTTCCTCGCTGTAGTGAGGTGAAAAATTTTGTGTTTCACTCGGCAGCAAAGCTATTTTGCATCTCGTACTTTTGAAACCCTCGCTACGCTCAGGATTCTATATTTAAATTCAATCCTATATTCCTTCGCTTGCTCAGGTTTCAATACAAGTACTCGCCCCAAAAACCAACTTTGCAGCCTTGCATAACAAATAACTATTGTTCAGACGCCTGCTATAATCTGTTTTTCAGTGTCTAAACTATATGGGGCCATCCATAAATTACGTCACACGTTAAATGGTGGGGAGGGGGTCGACGAAGTGTGACATTATGAGACAAGAGGTGGGATAGGTCCTAAACCAACTGTGACAAGGGGGAGGGAGGGGTCAAAAACCCAAGAAATTCGTGTGACCTAGTTTATGGATGGCGCCTAACCAACTAATTTAATTATTATATTTTAAGTAGTGTACTAATTTTGTTCTATTTTTTTTTTTACTATACTATCATATACCTACTAAGAGAGAAATCTACACGTAATCAAAAATTTCCGTAGTGTTTTCTATGTCTAATAATAGATATATTTTCCAATGTATTTCTGTAGAAAAGATACCATAATAAATGAATGTTCAGGGATGTAGCAATATAATTAAGTTGATAAAAAAATGTTTATAATAAATGTTCAATGTGATATCCTGCCTGTAAACCTACTTCCGGTGTGATTCTACTGAAAACTTCTTCTAAATAAATGATTTTACAAACGTGAACTTGTGTTTTTATCAGATTCACAAACAATGCAAGCATTCTTGTGAAATTTGGTATAGAGATACATGTGAACCTGTAGACGAACATAGGCTAGATTTTAACATTACGATCATAACCGTTCACTATCACCATCGTTTTTAGGGTTCCGTAGTAAATAAGGAGCCCTTATAGTTCCGGCATGTCCGTCTGTTCGACCGCGGCTTTGCTTGAAAACTATAAGTAGGTACTACGAGTAAAAAGCAGTAGTTTAGTATAAATATGCATATTAATGATGTCGAAAAACCCGTAGTTTTTTTTTTTATCTGACTTTCTGCCCGCGTCGCTGACATCTCCAGTAGATATAATATGCCGGCGATGCCGTTTCAATATTTCATTTAAATTAACATAAGTTAACTCATATGTTCGTAGTATCAAACATGAGACCCTGTTTTAAGGTCACATAACGTGGCACGACACACACTTGGCCATTTATTCAGCTTTAGGTACGTGGGTGAAACACCCACGTTTCACTCGCATACCGAGGCATTCGTAGGTACTATGCGTGACACAATACATGAACATGAACACTAGCACCAGGGTCATTCATTAAAGCACTATTATTATTAACGGGATATTTACCGTAGTTCACGTTAATGTTGAGCTCCCGATATTCCGGCACAGTTTCATGCACCATGTTCACGAGCGACTGAAGAAAAAAGAAATGCAAAAAAATGTTCTTTGATGCACAGAATTCGTGGCCCTATTTACACAGGCTTTAATGTATTATTATTATTATTACAAAATAATATAGCCTATGACAGTCTGAAAGTAAAGACGAATCTAACGACACTTCGCACATCAAAATCGGTCAAGCCGTTTTGGCTGTAGGCGATCATATAGAAACATACATACATACCCACATACATACTATGTACACTCGAAAAACAACCCTCCTTTTTACGCAGTCGGATAAAATGTCTACAAGGTTCAATTATCGCATTATCCCATCGTTCACCATAAATGAAAAAATGCGACCGCCGAAACCGCCTGACCCTTGACCCGCCATACCTCCACCGGTTAGTTAAACATAAATCGGAGCGCCGATACAATGAGCCGATACGATGCCTCGAAGCCTTCCACTGACCTATTTTCATTTTCATACGATAAAAACCGACTTGACCTGAGAAACGAGGCGAAATTTCATTTAGCCTTTTAACCTACGGCCACAGAAGACTGTAATAGTACTATATACTATTGGTACGCAGATTTATATGGTGACTACATCCTTATAATACAGACATATTTTTATTTTTTTTGTAACTTTTACCTGAAAATTTTCTATTTTCATGTGTTTTTCTGTATAAAAAGTACCTATATAACAGTAGTCGTGATCCGTGGAAGCTGAAAACTTGAAGAAAGACTAAGAGTAAAGACTTGAAGTTATTTGACCTGATATCATTTTATTATTTAGAAAAAGTAAATAGTATAGTGAATATATAATTTAAATATATATATACTTAAGTACTAGGTACACATTTAAGTTTAGGAAGAAAGATCTACTCAGGAACTTCAGAAAGTAGATTTTTTAATTTTAACGTGATAACGTCTTATAAATCGATGAACGCCGGCTGCACGCACGAAAAAGTGTCACGTTCCGACTGAGCCGAGCATGCAAGCGATAGAGAGGCAAGATCGGCCTAAGTGTTCGGCTTGTGACGCATCGTTATCACGTAAAATTATTTATCGTCCGTAAACCAACTACACACACAACCATTTTATTAAAATTAAATTAAGCGTAATTGTTACAGCGTATTTAAAATTACCTATGCTTCCCGAGTAGACCTTTCTTTCTATACTAAAGTGTGTACCTACTTTATATTTTTTTCAATTATATATTCACTGTTACTTCTTCTAATTAATAAATTGATATTAGGTCAAATAACTTCAGCATGCTACAATCTTTCTTCAGGTTTTTAACTATCTATCCCTTTAATAATTATCCGTTTAGCTGATTAGGTACTTTTGTTTCACCCGTGTAGTGATGAAAAACGTGTTTCAGCTTCAGATTCTCAGCTATCATCATCATCTCAGCCATTACAAGTCCACTGCTGGACATAGGCCTCCCCATGGACTTCCAAAGGGACCGATTGGAAGCGGCTTGCATCCAACGTCTTCCCACCATTTACTGTTCTCAGCTATGTCTGTACCACATTACGATGGGTTCGGTTGTTTGGTAGTCATCGTCAAATTCAAAACAAAAAAAAAACAGATAGACGGAATTACTTCGCTTGTATATTATTACTGACTGTGACCCGCGGTTTTACGCGCGTAGTGATGAAAAACAATGATGATGATAACATGTAGCCAATGCATTTAGCCTATATCCGTTTTTAGGTACTCGCCGACAAGTGCGGGTAAATCTCTATATGTGTAACTAACCTCAAAAAAAAAAAAATGTGTACTTTCAAATAAGTGGTAGAAATGCAACGAAGTAAAATTGGAGATTAAACGAACTTATATCTCTGTACTAAATTTCATAACAATAGGTCCAGGCCTTTTGGTCGAGACGAGAAAAAGTAATTGACAGACAAGAGTGACGAGAAGAGTTAATTTCGCTATTATAATATTACTATCTACACCCCGCCGTTTCGACCGCGTAGTAATTAAAAACGGTAATGATGATGATGATGATAAAATATAGCCCATGTCCTTTCCCGGGTCTTACAAATTTCTGTGCTAAATTTCATAACGATTGGTTCAGCCGTGAAGAGTTAACAAATAGAAAGACATTACTTTCGCTTTTGTAATATTAGTTTAAAGTTAGGATTTAAGACTGCGCCCCTCAGTTTCACCCTCATAGTGCGTAGTTAGTCTTAGTTTGACTCACCTCCGAAAAAATGGTAATTTAGATGAGTTCTACGTAACTCCTGTGTATTTTCGCCTTATAGCACCCTGCAGTGAACATGGACCACCGTCACGGAACAAAATGTTATTTACTACAAAAGTTTCCGTATATTTTACTTTACAACCGTTGTGATTAGGTACATAATTTGATTGCTTATTATAATGAACTAGCTGCGCCCCACGGTTTCACCAGGGTTGTGATGAAAAGCCATGATGATGATAAGAAAGTCTGTCCTTCACCTCTCTGTGCCCTTAGATTGCTTAAGTCGTTAAAGGTAACAAACAAGGTAACAGAGACATACTTTCGCTTTTAAGTGACATTTCAATTTCTCATTTACTCTGCCTGGAACTCATTTTTTTAATCGCTCGGAAGTTATCGCATACAGATAAAAATTTCTTTAAAACGATATTCAAGATATAAGAAGACGAATAGAAGAATAGAATAGCGGGAAGACGCTGGTTGCAAGCCGCTTTCAATCAGTGTTTTTGGAAATCCAGGCCTATGTCCAACAGTGGACTTCTTATAGCTGAAATGATGATGACGATCATCATCATCTCAGCCATAAGAAGTCCACTGCTGGACATAGGCCTCCCCCATGGATTTCCAAAAAGACCGATTGCAAGCGGCTTGCATCCAGCGTCTTCCCGCCACTTGTATGAGGTCATCTGTCCATCTCGTGGCTGGTCTTCCTACGCTGCGCTTGCCGGTACGTGGTCTCCACTCGAGAACCTTTCGGCCCCATCGGCCATCATGACGATGATATTCAAGAATTCCATCGTTCGCAATTATTCACATCACTCTCTAACGCAACCATACGAATTTAATTCTATCAACAAAAACTATCTAAATGTAGTTAATATTGTTCAGAAGTCAAGCAAATTCACTTGTAAATTTCTTTCGAGCAATTCGAAAATTAAACGCCTGATTATTTATTAATTCGACTATAAAGGTGAGATGTGGTCAAAGGCATTTTAAATAAGAAACTTAGAGGCACAAATTAACAAGTAAACAATTTATTATTTCATTATTAAACCGGGTTATTTATTTTAGTTACTTCCTATGCTTGCGGTAGTTTGGTGAACGATCTCTGTCCCTTTTCTTCTTTTTACCTTTTCTCTTCTTATCAATATCCCTTTTGCCTTCTGGAGTCTTATTTCGCTTACTTCTATGGTCTGATTCTGAATCGCTCGAATCGTGCCGTCTTCTTTCTTTCTTCTTACTTTTCCGCTTTTTATCTCTGTCTGACTCTGAACTTGAGTCGTCGCTAGTATGCCGTTTCTTTTTCTTTTTCTTTTCACTATCCGAAAGAGACTCTAACGATTCGCTACTGCTGTCCCTTTTATTCTTTCGATTAGAGCTTTCTTCTGTTGAATCTCTTCTTTGCTTTCTGTGCGACCTATCGCGGTCTCTTTCCCTCATATCCTCGTCTTTATAACCTTTACCATTCTTGGTATTTTTATCTGTTTCCCTTGAAGATTTGCTGTCTCTATCATATCTGCTTTCGGCATTTCTTGATGATGTTTCGTCCCTGTCATATTTATCTACATTTCGTGATGATTTTTCGCCTCTTTCATATTTGTTGTCTATACTTCGTGACGATTTTTCTGATGTTTCGTCCCTGTCATATTTATCCACATTTCGTGATGATTTTTCGCCTCTTTCATATTTTTTGTCTATGCTTCGAGACGATTTTTCGTCTCTATCATATTTGCTCTCACTTCGTGCAGATTTTTCATCTCTGTCATATTTGTCTACATTCCTCGATAATTTTTCATCTTTATCATATTTGTAGTCAACATTCCGTGATGATTTTTCGTCCCTTTCGTTTTTTTTGTCTACATTTCGTGATGACCTTTCGTCTCTTTCATATTTCCTGTCTACACTTCGTGACGATTTTTCGTCTCTGTCATATTTACTCTCATCACTTCTGCTCGATGTTGCTTCTTTTTCTAATTTATAATCTTTTCTATTATTACTGCTTCTTTCTGGTGTACTTTCTTCTTTATTTTTTGATGATTTCTGTAATGTTTCTTTCTTCTTATACTCTTCGTACGACCCCGCATCTGAAAAGTAGCAGCAACAACACGACGATTACTAATAATAAAATATATGTATATACATATATATAAAATGTAATAATCGGTAAAAAATAAGTCTCGGTAAGAAATTTTATAATTTTCTTATGATTTTTAATACAGCTCATGACAGCCTATATCTCGCTTGCTTTTTTCGCGGAATAGGTACCTTGTTTGCATAATCTCAAAGAAAACTATTATAATCCTATCATAACTTAATCCAATTCTAACCACACCTGGGTTTATACCATATACCTATTTTAGGTTCAAGTCTGATCTGGACCTTTATCTCCACCGAATGAGTTGTGAATTAGGGTCCTGATAAACCGATGTTTGAGGGCAATTCTATTGATATAGTATTTTAGTTTTGGCAACACTGATATATTATATAATACCAATTTATCGAAAAAATAGAATAAAAAATGTCAGAAATAAACCATCTTACTTAAAAACGCATGTTTAAAATCTTTCTTGTCACTTTCAGTCAGACAAGAAATGTCACGCGGGAAAACTGACCAAAACACTTTAGCTAAAATAAGCTTACTCAGCGTTTATAAGTAAGACGGAAAGTAAGTATGAATAGATTAAATAATTTAAATATCGTGAACTGTTGCAGAAGTTATTGTATTTTTTTGCCTGTTATATAATGTGCAAATAATAGGTATTATCTTAGGTGAGAGTGTACAGCCCGCATTAGTATTGAAGTCCAAGCATTGTACCTTACATGCTCCTGTCAGAGTTGGAATTTAAGGATAAACAGAATTGGATCTCGTCACATATATCTTCAAAGGAATCTGTGGACAGAAACCAATAAAATATATGAGATAATGCTCGTATACAATACTTGGAACTTAGTGATGTGGAATAGACTTAACTACTGTTCCTTTAAAATATTTTTTCTAAAGCCCACAATTCTAGGAGTCTCGAAAGCGACCAAATCACACAATACGCAACTATGAAAAGGCGTTTGAAGTTGAAGCGTTCAAACTAGTTGTGAGGTGTGTGGTTTAAAACAATATAGCATGAAGACGAAGAAGAGTTTGTATCCGTTAATTAAGTATTTTTAATCATGATTCCAATCACATAAACAAAGTAGAAATCATTTTTTACCTATAGAAACTAATATTGTTCTTACATATTATTAATAAAAACTGCGGGTCACACGTCTATTTTGAGTCCAAAGGAGAGGTCGAAAAATGTATCGAAGCTGGTACTAAAATAATTGATAAATATACGCAAAATAATTGTTTGATTAAACAATCAGCATATTATTCTTAACTTAAGGTTATATATAAAAGCACTGAACATGCCTCCATTTATTTTTAAATTAAAATTGAATAATATTACCAATATACCATAATAACTACACTAGGAAACATTATTTATAGTTACCATACAACTTCGGTTAACGATTTCATAACTTAGTGTTACCATGTATTATCCAAATTATTAGGCGGAAATATATTTCAATTTTCTGTTTAAAATGAGGCACAAAAAATATTTTTTATACATATTTAAGTACCTAAGAAGCTTTTAAATGAGATATATATACAATTGTGCCTATAATTTCTTCTGACTAAAGTACTAATATTGAACTCTCCTTTCAAACTATATGCAGAACGGTAGCGCATTGCCAATCGGGATTGATGTCTGCAAAACACTTTTCAAAAAGGCCGTCAAAGCGATTGAAACTATAGTTGGAAATACGACTTAAAAATAGATGTGCGACCCGTACTTTTTACTTAGAAATTAGTTTTTCCTTTTTATATTAACAAAAATACAGTACACATCAAGGCCGTAGGCAAGGGGGGAGGGGTTTGGGGATTCCAGAGTTTCAAGAATTCAAGAATTCTTAGAAAACCAACACTAATTTATTTACCACCATGAAATAAGATTGTATCTGATAACTTACTTATAACTTTAGACTCCTTATCGAACTCCGACTTGGTGACAGGCTGCATCATGAACTCGCTAAGGCTGACCGTTTCTTTCTTCACTGTTATGTCCACCATCACTCTGCCCATATCTTCATCTAAACTTATGATCTGTAGTTACAAATTGGAATAGTCATCAAGAAGTAACCACAATTTTTCGTTCAGGGTTGTTTTTTTTCATGTTCAGTAGGCCAAAAGGTTCAGTGAGTCAAAATGACAAGTCCTAAAAGGTCCAGTGGGCCAATACGTCCAGTGTCGAAAGGTCCAGAGAACCAGAATGTATAGTCCCATAATGTCTTGTATGAAATTATAAGTCAAAGTTGCATAGGTAAGTCATTAAAGTAGCAGAATCTAAACCAGTTTAACACTTATGACACTTGTTAAAAAGACAGATGTCAAACTTCACAGACTCATACGAGTCTGTAAAGTTTTCAGAAAACCGACGCCGAGGTAACTGACGCACGCTCGGACGTGATGGTAATTTTTATATATTATGCGAACGTAAGCTTCATGGGGACAATTCAATGCCTTCAGAATAATGTCGATAATAAAACCGTTGATTCTAATTCTAATTTGAAGTGGGGGTGATAAGACCTGCACCGACGTCCCGCCTGGGGTGTATTGTGCATCGTTGAATCTAATATTATGTTATATCAGCCGCAATAAACATCTAAACGTAAAAATTATCCCACTTGGACGTTTATTTTTGTACCCTCTAATACCTTCTAACTCCCTATTGCCCCTCCTTCCCATTTATCCCTCTAACCAAGGTCAAATGTGGCGTTTAACGTCACGATCTTTAATGCTTTGCATACCCCATAAAGGAAAATGGACATGATTTTATGTATATGTAGTAAATATAAAAATTGGTCTAATGTGAGGTTGATGTTTGTATATTCATCAATATACATTCAGTAATTTAGATTACCCAAAAATAAAGAAGACATGAGGGACACAACAATGGCATCCAAACTGCCTTAAATTGTCTACCTTTAGAATGTACTGCATTTCTAAATTATGCGAATGACAAAGTACCTTGCCGTAATATCCACTGTATTTTCCAGTCGTTATTTTGACATATGCATTTGTGACAATGGTCAGGTCCTCCCCTTTGCTGTCTTTTGCTGTTTTCTGCTTTTGGTTGCCTTTCACCACCTTATCGGCACCTAAGCCTAGACCTTTTGGCCGTAACTGTGGCTGCTTGTAAGTAGATCTAGAACAATAATAATTAGAAGTGTACTAGAATCATATTGTGATTTTTTTTTATTGGAAATCCTTGAAAGAGTCCCAATCATCCCAATCATTATGAAAGAGGTGAGAAAGAGGTCGCGACCCGAGATCTGGGTGGTACCTAGTTCAACAAATTTCCTTGGCCATTCAGCGCAGTAACGCTGCGAGCGTGATGGGGACTCTCAGATCAGGATCTGCATGCATGGGACTTGCCGCCTTACATTAACTTTAGTTTAGTTAAGAATTAGACTTTATTTTATTATATTATGTTAATATATTTAGTATGTGTAGGTATTTTATATATTGTTTCCATATTGTTTTTGTACTCTCATATAATTTATTAGATATTAATTGAAATGAAATAAAGATCACTATGATGATGATGAATGATTACCATTATGTTGTTTTTGAAATTATTTTATCTTAGTGAAAACACTGTGCCTGGTTTGCTGCTTATCAAAGTACTTTCGTTGTAATTTGTGATTTTTTAAAATCTATATTATGATAAGCAAAATAAAATTTGATCTGAATCAAAAAAAAACGGACAAGTGCGAGTCAGACTCGCCCACCGAGGGTTCCGTACAAACTAAACAAAAGGGGGAAATCATATTTTTTTTTATAATTTTCCTTCATATCCTTCACCGAAAAATATACATCGTAAAAATATTTAACACATTCCTTGCTTACCACTCGGATCCGAGTGGGTCGGGGCTATAGTAGCGGCGCCTTCCACTCGGATCCGAGCGAGCACCTCTTTTATTTTGTAGTAGTCAGTAAACCGCCGGCGTTTAAGGCAGTCAACGTTGCTTTACGCGGCCACTCTGTACTTAATCAAAATTCGCCTAAAAAGTTTTGGTTCCCAGCTGAAGTGAAGGGTCTGCAGGGGGCGAAGCATGTGTTAAAAACCTGTTTTAGCTTATGCTAATCAGGCCCTTTCATATGATACCCCACATGATACGGTTAATTCACTTTAAAATTTGGGCCCTCATTCCTTGCATAGAGACACAATTTTTTTGTGATTAAATTAAAAATGTCCAGTTTTCGGATTTTTTCCTCTAAGTGTACACAATGCTTCTTGCCAAATTTCAGAGTTCTAGGTCAACGGAAAGTACCCCCATAGGTTTTGATTCCTCTGTGAGTGTCGAAATGTGCGTTTTTTACGACATATTCGACTGTAACTTTTTTTTACGAAAACTGAGAAATTTTATTTTTCTTTCTGCAGCAAGATACTATGGATCTGCGTATATGGTTTTAATTTCAACTCGATACCTTCACGCGTTCCCGAGATAAAGTTCTTGACACCCGGACGGACGGACGGACGGATGGACGGACGGACGGACGGACGGACAGACGGACAGACGGACAGACGGACAGACGGACAGACGGACAGAAGAACAACAAAGTGATCCTATAAGGGTTCCGTTTTTTCCTATTGAGGTACGAAACCCTAAAAAAAAAGCTTTTTTTAGATTTGGGCACAAAAGTCTTTAAAAGTATGACATACAGAATGGACATTCTCCACCTCCCGCCAATTTCGAGTGCCTCACCTGCTCTCTGCACTCGCTCTGTTGTTTGTGAGGCAGATTTTTGAGCTTCAAGCTTTGCAGGCTTCGAACGTTCACATGCCAATTATCATGAACAATCAAAACTTCATACATAGGTGTGTGTGTGTTATTTAGAGATTTCAACATGCGTATGTGCCATTGATTAGTGTGCCATTGCATTGAGTATCTGACATGTGATTTCGGTCAAAGTTATCCCCTTCGGTTTCATTATCTCAGTTTTATGGTATATACCTAGTCTTGCCATAAATATTGTCACGAAGAAAAAAAAAATTTTTTAATTGCAAATAATATTCATTACTTTTACAGTGTGTTAGTTTAATACATAAATATAAAACAATTTAAAATATAAAAGCTTATTCGAAGTGGTCTCCATTGGCTGCAATACAGTCCTTTAAACGTTGAGGCCAGTTATCAATAGAAGCACGCACTCTTTCCATGGGAAAATTCTTCACTGCCAATCGTATGGATTGTTTTAGGGACTCCAAATTATCATGGCGTTTAGAGCAAGCCATACTCTCTAAAACTGACCATAAATCATAATCCAGCGGATTAAGATCAGGACTAGACGACGGCCAGTCTTCAGCTCTGATGAAGTCCAAAACGTTCACTTCCAACCAAGACTGCGTGGACCGAGCTTTATGACCTGGCGCCGAGTCTTGTTGGAAGGACCATACTTGGTTATTGAACATGGTGTTGTTAAGGGGCTTAACTACCTTCTCAAGAATGGTATTTTGATACACTTGTGCCGATGTTTTGATACCTTTTTCACAAAAATATGGCTCAGTCACTCCTTCATAGCTAACACCCCACCAAACCATCACTGAAGTCGGATAATGCCCACGTTGCACTCTGTCGACTAATTGGGAAGCTTCCTTAGAGCTTTGAGCATAAATACGGTCATTTTATTTGTTAAAATGTTGCTTAATTGTAAAGATTTTCTCATCCGTAAACAAAATTTTTCTGTGACCTCCCTTTGCGTACCGCTTCAGTAGTTGTTTCGATTTTACCACCCTATTCTTTTTTAAATTATCAGTTAAAAAATTACCAGTGCGTCTCTTATTGGCTGCAAGTCCTAAGTCATCTTTTAAAATACGCGACATGGTTCTGGGTGCTATCTTCATCTCCCGAGATAAAATCTTTTGCTTTCGGACAGGATTTCTTCGAATTCTTTCCCTTACTGCTTTGACCACCTTTTTCGTACGAACACTACGTGGACGGCCAGATCTTTTTCTGTCACAAACAGAGGAGGTCTCATTGTACCTATTAATAGCCCGGTACACAAACATTTGACTAATACCAAGCGTATGGAGAGTTTTAAAAATTGCATTTGGCTCAGAGTTTTAAAAATTGCATTTGGCTCCATACCAACTTTGTGTAATGCAATCACAGCGATTCGGTTCTCTTTATCACCCCACTCCATTTTAATATCGCAAAATATTGTACAATGTATTGGCGCCAAAATTAGAAAACTCAATGAACAATCGTATAAAAATGACAGATTCCAAATTCAAATGTAATATCTTTCTTATTTTTAACTGTAACAGTATTTATGGCCAGACTAAGTATAATTGTTGTAAATATATCATGTATAAATAAACGTACTTTTCTTTGTTTGGTGCCCATCCCATCCCTCTCAACATGGCTAGACCAAAATCTTGTACTGGTACTGCTTCATAATCATCCAATGATGACTGAAATTCAATAAATCTCTGTTAAGGTACAAAACAATATGTCTAATAATGTTACAAGCATAAGTTTAGAAAACTCAAAAACCCTCGACGAAAAAGGCTTTACTAATTTTGATGAAACGGATAATAACACAGATAAATGGCAAACTTATAACACCCCTTTTTTGGGTTGGGGGTAAAAACGAAAAACAGAGCTGTGTATCTCTCTCTCTGTTTATTCCCCTTTCACAAAAAAATGTCTGAAAAGATTATAAAGTGGTTTAGAGATTGTTGAGGTACACTTCAACATAGGTACTATTTTTCATCACCATACTGGTGAAGCCATAGGGTAAACCTAGTATTAGATACTAATGATTACAAAAAATGCAAAAATTATTATTGTGATGAAAACCAGCTCGACTAACTAGACATTTTATAAGTGACTTTTTTACTGAATCAGTAATTTTAACATAATAATTTACCTCTTTTTCTCCTTCATTAACAGGTTTAGCTGGTAATGGCACAGTCAGTGCAGGTGTCTCTACATTAACCTCTTTCTTTGAATCATGTAGAAGTTCCCTCACAGCCATTTGATCTAATGTTTCATTTTCAGGAGGCTTATCCTGTGGTGAAGCCGGTTTCTCAATTATTTCTGGTTCTTCTAAAGCACTTTCTACTTTTTCTGCTATTTCCTTGAGCCTTTCAGCAGTAATAAGGGTGTTGGGCTTCATAGGAATGATGAGAGGAGTATCATCTTTGATTTCTTCTCCACTGTAAAAAGAGATACAAAGATTGTGAATCAAAATATTACTTAAACATATGTATCAAATATGATAAATACAAATTTAGACAAATAAATGATTTAAAATTAAAAACATGCAACATGATTATTAAAAATCATCATCATCATTTCATAATTTAGCTTATTATCATCCACTGCTGAGCAAAGACCTCTTTACTTGTATGCCAGTCATCTTGATCCTGTGCGAATCTTGTCCTGGTTTGGCCTGCAATCTTTATAATAATGTCAACCCAACATGTTGGTGGCCATCTAATGCTTCATTTACCAGAATGCACGTAAACTCTTTAATCCACCTGCCAAGACTCAGCCTGTCAACACGTTCGACTAAGCTCCATTAGAGCTTCATGATTGTGTTTGCAATATCGCTGAGTTTACTATATGGTTGTCTCTATATTTCTCACTTGGTATTGTAATTTCATGCCAAACATGGTGTGCTCCTTGATTTCGGTGCTACTTATACACTACTTGTGCTACTTATGCACAGCCTCATCAATAAGCATCCATGCCTAATCTCTTAAAATATTGAATCCAACTTTTATATTGCACTGTGTCATGATGAATGTATATTTTTAGACCCTGATCACCAAGTTTTAGACAAAAATAAATTCATATGAAGCTTTGTAAAATACAAGCTAACCTATGATACTCATTAAAGAGGATTCTAACGCCAATCACATTTAAGCTGGTTCAGGCGTTTTTATGGTGGCATTAAGAAATAGATTATTCTCATAAATTAACCTAAAAACATATACTCATGCTATTATTGTGTGATAAGATGAACAAGGATTTTTGTTGTCTGGTTGTTTCAATGTATCTTACTTGTATGTATTTTCAAAAGTAGGTATGTTAGTATTCTATTACATATTTTGTTAAAGTAGGTACTTTATCGACTAAACCTTACCCAATAACTTTGATGGACTTTTCTTCGACACATTCAATGAAATCCTTTTTTTCTTCCACAATAGGCTTTTCGGCTTTCTTAGTTTTCGTAAAACCAAATGATATTTTTTTGGTCTCCATTGTGCTACACAGTGCTACAAGGTAGACGATGTTTAAATGAACAGAACTCCTAATTGAATCTACATTTTCTACATAGAATGGATGCAAAAAAACTGAAAATCTTAAAGAAAAACTCGAACACTGAGCACAAATTACTTAATTGAGCTTCTAAATCAAAAGGAACACAATTGAACACAAGTAGGTATTTGTGATTTTGTGCACAAGAGAGTTCAAGTACGTTTTTTTTTTTTTTTTTTTTCTTGATGTTGGCATCATGCTTCCACATTTGCCATTGGTCGAGTTTATGAATGTTGCTATTATTTTATGTTACTTATTTTTACGTAAAAATTAGGGAAACAGTAATTATAGGAGTGGTACGGATAATTTAGAAAAGGATAGGATCAGGAAAGTCGACATTATTATATGAAAATGGATGAGGAAAAATTAAGGAGGGAAGGTAGAATTATACTTACAACATACTAGTGCATTTATCAAAGAATGTAAACTATTTACAAAAAACAAATACATATTATGTATGTACATTACTTAAATTTTAATATTATTTACAGATATATATGTTGATATAGCTTTATATATATTATGGTCTTGAGACGACAATAAACACATCATGTTCGTAGGGAAAGAAACTTGCAGGGAAACTAATGTATTGTAAAAGTCCACTACATCAAACAAAGGACAACCAAAAAATATATGATTGACATCAGCTGTATCGTATCCACATTCACACGAAGCATCCTCCACTATACCCAATCTTGCTAAATGTGCTGGAGAGCAAACATGTCCTAACCGCATTCGAATTAAAATTGATGTGGATATTTTATCGAAATTTTTAGAACGGAACCATGGTTTCGGCGGAATTTTTGGTTGAATACAGAAATAGTGTTTCCCTTTTTTTTGTGTACTCTCTAGCCACACATCATTCCAGGAGGATTGAAGTTGAGATGCAGCTAGAGACGCAAGATCATGAGCAAAATTAACATAAGGTAACAAGTCACCGCACTTTACAGCATCTTTGGCTAATTCGTCAGCTTTTGAATTTCCTTTTATTCCAATATGACTTGGAATCCATACAAGCGCAACAGAATAACCCCTTCTCGAACACTCGTGTATTTTATTTTTTAAATCATAAAGAAGGGGGAAATATTTTTGTGGCTTAAATGGGAATCTTTGAAGAGCCAGGAGTGCACTTTTAGAGTCTGTAAATATTACAGTCTGTTTCAACTTTGCTAGTAATATATATTCTATTGATTTTAAAATGCCCAGGCACTCGCCTGTGAAAACTGAAGATTCGGGTGGAAGTTTAATTTTTTGCACAATGTTATATTGTTGATGGTATGTACCTATACCTACAAATCCATCTTTTTCAAATTTGGAGGCGTCACAATAAATATTATGCCAATTGGGCCATTTGTAATGGATTGTGTAAGTTAAATCTTCTTGGGCTGTTGGACATTCTTTTGTTATATCTATGTTATTGTATATTTCTATGGGAGTGATTAAAGTCTCAAATTTGGAGTTATAGATTGGTAAGTGAGAAAGGCGATACGTGCGTGCACTGATTTTAAGGAACCTTTGCAAACTTAAAATTAAAGGAGGGATAGTTTTGGAATAATTTTGGGGAATCGACTGGCTTAATTCATACAATTTGGGAATTAAAGGATGATTTGAAAATTGTATTGCTCGGTAGAAAAATCTGTCAGATAAATACTGTCGTCTCAAATTTAAAGGTGGATCCACACATTCAACTTGAAGTGCATTTATGGGACTTGATTTCATTGCTCCTGATACTATACGAAGCGCTTTTGATTGGATGCTATCCAATCTCCTCAATGCCGTTAGACTACACGGCTCCAATAAAAAGGATCCATAATCAAGAACACTTCTTATTAGTGCATTATAAACCAACTTTAAGGAGAATGGATGCGCACCCCACCAAACCCCAGAGAGGCATCGAAGGAGGTTTAATTTACGTTCACATTTTTCGGCTAAATAATTAATGTGTGGAATTCCTGAAAGTTTTGAGTCTAAGATTACTCCCAAGAATTTTGCTTGTGGTTTGATAGGTAAAGGCACATTATCATAACAGACATTAAATATTGGAGGTATTCTTTGTTTAGTAAATAAGACAACTGAGCTCTTCGTTACCGATATGTCTAAGCCGTTTGTAACCATCCAGGATTTCAAATCCGATAACCCATTATTTAAACTGGAGCAAGCAGTATTTACAGATTTATCATGGCAATATAAGACTAAATCATCAGCGTATTGTAAAATGTTGATTGAATTTTTTATAAAGCAATCTAAATCACTCGTGTAAATATTGTATAGTATGGGGCTAAGGACTGAACCTTGAGGAAGTCCTTTCCACAGCAGTCTCATATCACCATTTAATTTTAAAATTCGTTCTCGTAACATATTAAAGATGAAATTTACTAAAATTTTAGGTACCTTTAAAGCAAGAAGTTTATTTTTTAAAACAGGTAACAAAACATTATCATAAGCAGATTTAATATCCAGGAAGGCAGCTACCTGACACCGATTCGCATGTCAATCACTAAACTATAATTCGCGTAAAATTGGTTTAGTCCTGTCAAAACCGCATTCGCATGTCAATCACTAAACTATAATTCGCGTAAAATTGGTTTAGTCCTGTCAAACACCACTTTCCTATTCAAAATATTGATATTTTACGTAAATTTAGATGCGAACGAACTAAAAATAGTTTAAATTACTCAATTTGATGAAAAAACTATTCACAACGTCTAATTTTAAGTGATTCGCACCAAATTACTGCAAAATTTAGACAGGACCTAAAACTTGTCGCTTAAAATTAGTGAGTCTGAGTAAATCGTCTTTGCTCTTTATTTTGTCTTTTTTCTAAGAAACACTACGATTACAAGCCATGAACTTAATTACAAGCAATAAGGGATGCTTCTAACCCCATCGAATTGGCGGAGAAAAAAATCCGGAGACTTTCGCCTTCCAAGATCTGGTGCTTGTTTATATATGTTTATTTCATTGACATGTTCAAAATTTTGGAATTAACAGATAGCTAGGTACATATGCGCTCCAGTTTTTTGCACAAATGAAGCTATCAAGCTGCTGTTCGGCAAAACAATATTTTGAGCCTGAGGCATCTGACAGTAAGAATTGGGTCTCAAAATTACTATTAGAATCTCCAAAACACAATCTGAGAAAGAGTGCCCATACCGAATATGAAATGTTGTAAAGATGTACAATTGGTCGCTTAAAAAACAAATTTACATGCCTGCACCGCCTTGCCTGTGTTATGATCAACAAAAGGCAGTGAAATATTACTGCATAATGTACAATATGTTCAGTGATTCCTTTTATAATTCTGTTGAAGATGAAGCGGACAAATCATGTAGAATATACAGATATGAGCAGTCATTGTTATTCGGAATGAAGATGACTAATGATTAATCAGACTTCCTTACAGAAGCAAGAATAATTCAACAGAACTTCATTAATAATAATTTTAGATCATATTATCACAAAATAAACTACTTTTACAAAACACAGAATGAACTCGCTCACTGAATGACTTATAGTAAATTAGACATATTTTAACCTTGTGGAGTGGAAATTAAAGTTCTATAAAATTTGTAATTTTTAACCGAAGACTCCGGAGAGACTGTTTTTTTTCACAAATCAGAAACTTGATTGAGTAATACTATTCGAACTGCATTTATGGTTGTATTCCAATGGTTTTATAATAAGCTTGAAGTAACTACACATTTTTTAAGAAAAATTTACAAAAATGATTTCATCGTCCTCTCTCGAAGAAAAATATTTTTCATAATTCAGAATTTTATGTTATGCCATGTGAACTGTACCTATATAAGTAACAAAACTACATTTAAAGAATTTCGAAATACCTTCACATTTTTGAGAAAAAAGTAAATTTTAGTAGTTTATCGTTAAAAGTGGAAGATTTTTTTTTCTACAATTCCAAATTTTTTACAATGCTATATCCACCACCCCTATTGCCGTGACAAAACTGCATTGAAACAATATTGAAATATCTCCACATTATTGAGATAAAATTGAAAATAAGTAGATTTACGTTCTCGGCTAAGCCTAGACATTTTTTTGATATATTTGTTATGCAACTTGTTTAATATCATTCACGGCATTATTCTAACCGTGTACTAATAGAAGATTTTACAGAATGAAGAAGATAGAACGATTCTACAAATTATGCTTATCTAGCTAGGCATACATAATTTCAGAATGCGTTACAATTTATTCAAAAACAACTAAATGTGAACTTTCTTTTATTGCATTCTGTCGTGTATGTTATTGAATAAAGAAAGTATACTTTAACAAGTATAAGTTTAGTTAAAAACACTCTCGATGAAATCCTCTTTCAAACAAAAAACTAGATCAAAATCAGCCCATATGGTTTGAGAGCAACAATGCCACAGACAGACATACAGGTCAATCTTATAACACCCCTCTTTTTGGGTTAAGGTTTAAAAAATAGTTAAAATATTTCCATTTTGGTTTTTATGAGGACATTATGGTTAGTGAGTTAAACAATTGAAATATTTTTAACATCTTTATTTATTATAGATGGGTTTGTCAGACATGACTGCTTCCATTGGCCAGCTACAAAATTACACTAAATTTAATAATTTTAACACTTCATAAAAAGCATTTATAACAGTAATAGGTAAGCGAATGTAGGTATCAAGTGTCCACATGAAATGCATGCATGCATCTCTAACAAACTGGCCTTAACTTGAATTATTACTCCTTTTTGGAAAACTTTTCTTTCAACCTGTATCAGATTGTTAAACTTTGCTGCTTTTCCATATCTTATTTCTCTCTTCATTATCTTTGCTGGACATGAGCACCGACATAATATGATTAACTCCCCAATTAACACATTTAAAAGAGGTTTTCTCACAATTAGACTGGTCAATACATCAACTTTCTTAGATGGGCATTTTCTTGTGGAGTGGCCTAAAGCCCAACAGTGATACAGGATTGCATTGCATTATGATACAGAAAAAACGTAGGGTTCAACTGTAATTCGTAACCCATCCGAGGTTAGTTTCTGGGCGAAAAGATATAAAATAGCTTCACTTGGTTCCCAAATTTCGCCATTTGTTTTTCGTCGTAAAAGCCTTTAACACTGGCACGAATTTTCCTGGAACTTCCATCCTCGATCTAAAGCTCTGGATCGGTTATTGAATACAAAACAATACTATTTAACATATTAATAGTCTTAGATAAGTATGTATTCTAATTGTATTGTAAACAAAATGCTGGGAGGAGGCCGGCAACAACTGATAAAGTGTTGCCAGATGATGTCTGCCGAAAATAACCACACGATTAACGATTTTTTTTCATAGATTTTTATTATTTGATTCTGTCATCTTTCCCAATGATATAGAGAAATGTAAAAACGAAACTTTAAAAAACACTAAGAAACTATTTTTGAACTATCACGGTTATTCACTATGTTTGTAATTTTATTATTTTTTGAACACTGGAAAACAATTAGAAATGTCAGTTTGCTGTGATAATGTAAAAAACATGTAGCTCTTATTGAGCTGTATGTACTTACGTACTAGAGGAGCTACCTGAATCAAAATTATTGTCCCATTTTTGGTAAAGTAAACAAAACAGCGTTACAGCGCTGGAATAATAATTACATTGCTTATCTACGACTATACGATACGATTGATACTTGGAATGCAAAATTACATCTATGGTGTGTTTTCTCGCCAGCGAGAAGTACCTACTCACTTTACTAGTAAGCCACTGAGTGAGGTGCGGCGCTCTCGCCACAGTTTAATGTAACAAAGTAGCTATGAATGGTGTCTGCTCTCGTACGTAAGTACATACAGCTCAATGGTAGCTCTGTTTTATTTCTATAATTTAGTTTTATTCCGTATGTTATTTTATGTTAGTTATTAGTGGTGTAAGTCATACATGGTTTTTTTTATTTAATATTTATTGGTAAACATTACAAACATTCCCAGTAAAGGCACCGTAATTTTACTAAAGCGTGATTAGGATTAAAATTGAGGTAAAATTACTTACGATAACGTGTTTTTTTTTTGGCTGTAATTTATCTACTTTAACTGTGACTATCATTCTATTGACGCTAAATAAAAAGTATCGAAGATAAAACGAATAAGTAATTTAAAAAATTACACCGTACTTCAAAACAATGTAACTGAAAAGGGATAATAATACGAAAAAAATATCAAAAGTGAACGTCTATCTAAGTAGGTATGTACACCAAATATTTTTTGAAGTCGGTGTCAGGCCCTAAACTATCACCAACTAAGTCCTATACAGACACCGACCTCAAAAAATTGTTGGTTGACGTACCTACTTAGGTAGATGCCCAGTTTTGATATTTTTTCGAGTTATTTCTCCCATTTCAGTTGATTAGATTGTTTTGCAATCGGTTTATTTTTGTTAAAATTACTTTATTGTTTTTGTCTTCGATACTTTTCATTTAACTTACTAAAATTATAGTCACAGTCAAAGTAAATAAATCACAGCCAAAATAAAATAAAAATTTAAATAAATTCTGACAGGTCGAATTGATAACCGACTTCAAAAAAAGGACAATAATGAAGAAAAATACTACAACAGCCTATGACTGTCCCTTTACTTTCCTTATAAGAATAAAAGGAACCAAAAAAAAATACTATTTGAGCTCCGTTGGCCTCAAGCATTTTAGAGCTAAAGAAATGTAAAACCTGAATAGGAAATTACTATAACAGTTTTTAATTTATAGTTCTGGCAACACCTCACCCATATTAACCTCCGGATCGACTTAAGGGCTAGTTACCATGGTCATTAATAATAAAAAAAAAAAAACATTCGTTTTCTTACTAGTCTGTGAATTCAATTTAGGAGCCGTTTTAAATTTAGTAAGACGATTAACCTAAACCTAAATTTAAGTTTTAAATTAGTTTAGGTTTAGTTAAAGCGATTGACATGCGAATCGGCATCAACTGTCACTTGATTTTTATGGAACGCTAATCTAATATCAGTATTGAGGATACTAACATTATCTAGAGTACTTCTTCCTTTTCGGAAACCATACTGAGACTGAGACAAGCAATTATTACTTTCAATGTAAAATTCTAATCTATTTTTGACCAAATGTTCACAAATTTTGGCCATCACAGAAGATAAAGCAATAGGTCGGTATGAATTGATATCTGATGGGGACTTGCCCGGTTTTAGTATTGGCAACACTGTTTGTGTTTTCCATTCTGTTGGAATGTTACCGGATTGCAATATTGAGTTAATTAAATCTAGATAATATTGTAGACCATTATCTCCTAAATTGCACATGAAACTATAAATCACTCCGTCTTCCCCAGGCGCAGAATCTCGAAGATAAGAAAGTACTCCGATTAATTCTTCCATGGAAAAATATGTTTCTATTTTGGACAGACTGTGGTTTAGGGTTATGGATTGTTTATTTAACAATTCTTGTTCTGGAACATAAGGAGGAGCTATATGATTTAAAAACTGAGAAGTGAGTGCTGGAGGAAGTGTACTAAAACTGGATTCTGACATGGAATTTTTAAATCTTTTGATATGTGACCAGACTATTGTGGAAGGTGTAGATGGAGTTAAAGTAGAACAAAAATTCTTCCATCCAGTTTTTTTTTTTTGTTTCAATAATTTTTTTGTTGATTTAATGATGTTCATTAAAGAAGTAAAGTTTTCATCGGTCATGTTTTTATTATATAAAATTTCAGCCTCCTTTCTTGCTTTGACTGCGTTAGTGCATTCATTATCCCACCATGGCGGAGAGGGCAGTTTTTCAGGAGGTTTCTTAACTGGAAAAACTGATTTTGCTGATTCAATAATTAAATCTGTTAAAATATTGGAACATGTATTTTCATTAGTATTATTAATATTTGGGAGGGTGTCTATATTTTTCTCAATGTGTTCTTTATAATTACACCAATTATTGTTTTCTTTTGATATTCTAAATGTTATAGTTCGGTAATTAGATACTGCTGGTTGTCTATTATAGGAAGAAGGGAAACTGATTATAATAGGAAAGTGATCACTGCCATGTGTAGAAGTCAATACATACCAGTTCAATGTGGATGCTAAGTTTGGTGTGCAAATAGAGAGATCTGTTACGCTCAGACCTTCAGTTGGTTTTGTGCGTCTTGTAGGAATACCAGTATTTAAGAGGCAGAGATTACAATCATTTAAAATATTAACTATTTGATTCCCATATGAATTTGAAGTTGAGCTACCCCATGAAATATGTTGTGCATTAAAGTCACCCAATATTAAGAAAGGTTTAGGAATTATACCTAGTAAATTTGTGAATTCTTGATAGATTGAAGAAGAAGGATGTGGTATATAAATGGAGACAATACATATATTATTTATAATAGCAGCTACCATAGATATATTATTATTACTTGAAGGAAGAGAGTATTGAGTAAAAGGAATAGAATTATGTACAAGTAATGCCGTACCGGCATAATTATCTGACCTGTCATTACGGAGACAAGCATATCCGGAGACTTTGAAGGTGGATCCTGGCTTGAGCCAAGTTTCCCCCAAAGCAAATACAGATGGATTATATTTATTTAGCAAGTAGGTAAGTTCATGTCTTTTACTGCGCACACTTCGACAATTCCACTGAATTATATTGTGGAATGTGTGGTCCATTAATGGTGGAAGATTTATTAAGTGCATCAATAATAATAGCAGCGTGGTCAGGGTTAATGATATTTGACTGAGAAAGAGAGTTGATAAGATTAGTAATAATATTATATATGTTACATGTATTATTTTCATTGGATGATTTCAATGCACAACCATTAGAAGGTGATGGCATGTCATAGTCCTTTGTGAGCTGTCTGTGAGCATTATAATCATAATGATGATTTTGCTCATTATTATGAGTGCGAGGTTTTGAAACCACTGTTTTTTTATATGATTTAATAGGGCTTTGGCTTAGAGAACTATGTTTATTATTATTATTGCTAATTTGTGGGTTTTTATGTACACTTTTAGTATTTACAACATCTGCAAATGATTTTTTAACAGGTGGGTGTAATTTACAAGCTTCAAAATATGAAATGCAGCTGTCTGCCATTGATTGCTTGATGGCTCTTTGGCGAGAATGTTCTGGACATCCTCGATTGGTGGCAAAATGTAAACCTGAACATAAGCAACATGAGGCCATATCTTCTTCGATGTTGCATTTTGAGCCATCATGTTCTTTACCGCACTTGAAGCACCTCGGGACTGATCTACATTGTAGTTTTGTATGCCCATACCGACAGCACTTAAAACACTGAATTGTTGGATAAGTATACAACTCTACTGGGAGGGCATTATAACATATAAAGATTCTTTTAGGTAGAACTTGACCATCAAATGTTATTACAACTGTTTGTGAAGGTTTCCAGGAAGCATTACCATCTGTTATAACTTTGTAGTTAAGTCGTCTTATTTTTAAAATTTTTCCACAACCTATTGGTAGATTGACATTTTCCATTATTTCTTCAACGGACCAGTCTGCAGGAATACCCTTAACAATGCCTAATCTTGTTACATTAAATGTCGGAATGAATGCTTTGAATTTATTCATGCTCAAGGTGGGGTGTTTCAAAAAATTGTTAGCATCAATGTAATTTGAAAACGAAAGAGCCATTCTGTTGCGACCGATACGTTTTACGCTGCCATTAATTATGTTATTAAATTTATTAAGTTTCAAGAACTTTCCAAATGTGATAGGGTGAAGTATGTGGTTATCATTTAATTCAACAGTCTCTTTTTGAACATGAATTGTATATGGCATGCTGTCTGTAGATTCATAAAAAGTACGTCCGATTGGGGCTGGTCTACCAACATCAACTTTATTGCTAGGTAGGTTAGGCACATCTACTGAAGGGGCATTTGCTTGTAACAGTGTGCTTTCAGATGAAGGAGCAGTCAAGGTAATATTTGATGTAGTGGAACTTTTCTCATCCTGCATTTTCTCTGGAATGGTGTCACTGTCTGAACAGTTACAACAAAATTGTTCAGCCTTAGTGTCCCTACAATATTTTTTCTTTCGCTTATTGCATGTTTTGCAATTCTTTTTATGTTGGCGCGAACGTTTTAAAGTCGAACGATTGTTGGTCATAGGACCAACAGATACATCAGAGTCCATTGCCGACTCATTTGTAGAAGAAACGGTTACATAGTATGCAACCGAAGCTTCTGTTTTATCGCCACCACCTTCGTTGCCGCCGCCGCCGGGATCCGGCGGGCGACCCATTTTTCTTTATGACAAAATAAATAA
Organism: Lycia hirtaria; assembly: GCA_947563715.1. Taxonomy (NCBI): domain Eukaryota; kingdom Metazoa; phylum Arthropoda; class Insecta; order Lepidoptera; family Geometridae; genus Lycia; species Lycia hirtaria. The sequence goes on along the minus strand of OX387377.1, from coordinate 37,994,827 downwards.
AATTACTTACCAATACGAAGATATATACAATTTAACAAAAAACACTAACTACAAATTATACTAAAATATTAAAATCTACTCTCCTGAACGCTATTTACACTTTAATTTTAATTTTCAAGATAATAATTGACCCCGATTCGGATGTCAATCACTTTAACTAAACCTAAACTAGTTTAAAACTTAAATTTAGGTTTAGGTTAATCGTCTCACTAAATTTAAAACGGCTCCTAAATTGAATTCACAGACTAGTAAGAAAACGAATGTTTTTATTTTTTATTTTTATTAATGACCATGGTAACTAGTCCTTAAGTCGATCCGGAGGTTGATATGGGTGAGGTGTTGCCAGAACTATAAATTAAAAACTGTTATAGTAATTTCCTATTCAGGTTTTACATTTCTTTAGCTCTAAAATGCTTGAGGCCAACGGAGCTCAAATAGTTTTTATTTTGGTTTCTTTTATTCTTATAAGGAAAGTAAAGGGACAGTCATAGGCTGTTGTAGTATTTTTCTTCATTATTGTCCTTTTTTTGAAGTCGGTTATCAATTCGACCTGTCAGAATTTATTTAAATTTTTATTTTATTTTGGCTGTGATTTATTTACTTTGACTGTGACTATAATTTTAGTAAGTTAAATGAAAAGTATCGAAGACAAAAACAATAAAGTAATTTTAACGAAAATAAACCGATTGCAAAACAATCTAATCAACTGAAAAGGGAGAAATAACACGAAAAAATATCAAAACTGGGCATCTACCTAAGTAGGTACGTCAACCAACTATTTTTTGAGGTCGGTGTCTGTATAGGACTTAGTTGGTGATAGTTTAGGGCCTGACACCGACATCAAAAAATATTTGGTGTACATACCTACTTAGATAGACGTTCAGTTTTGATATTTTTTTCGTATTATTATCCCTTTTCAGTTACATTGTTTTGAAGTACGGTGTAATTTTTTAAATTACTTATTCGTTTTATCTTCGATACTTTTTATTTAGCGTCAATAGAATGATAGTCACAGTTAAAGTAGATAAATTACAGCCAAAATAAAATAAATCACGTTATCGTAAGTAATTTTACCTCAATTTTAATCCTAATCACGCTTTAGTAAAATTACGGTGCCTTTACTGGGAATGTTTGTAATGTTTACCAATAAATATTAAATAAAAAAAACATGTATGACTTACACCATTAATAACTAACATAAAATAGCATACGGAATAAAACTAAATTATAGAAATAAAACAGAGCTACCATTGAGCTGTATGTACTTACGTACGAGAGCAGACACCATTCATAGCTACTTTGTTACATTTAACTGTGGCGAGAGCGCCGCACCTCACTCATTGGCTTACTAGTAAAGTGAGTAGGTACTTCTCGCTGGCGAGAAAACACACCATAGATGTAATTTTGCATTCCAAGTATCAATCGTATCGTATAGTCCTAGATAAGCAATGTAATTATTATTCCAGCGCTGTAACGCTGTTTTGTTTACTTTACCAAAAATGGGACAATAATTTTGATTCAGGTAGCTCCTCTAGTACGTAAGTACATACAGCTCAATAAGAGCTACATGTTTTTCACATTATCACAGCAAACTGACATTTCTAATTGTTTTCCAGTGTTCAAAAAATAATAAAATTACAAACATAGTGAATAACCGTGATAGTTCAAAAATAGTTTCTTAGTGTTTTTTAAAGTTTCGTTTTTACATTTCTCTATATCATTGGGAAAGATGACAGAATCAAATAATAAAAATCTATGAAAAAAAATCGTTAATCGTGTGGTTATTTTCGGCAGACATCATCTGGCAACACTTTACCTATTGTTGCCGGCCTCCTCCCAGCATTTTGTTTACAATACAATTAGAATACATACCTACTTATCTAAGACTATTATTATGTTAAATAGTATTATTTTGTATTAAATAACCGATCCAGAGCTTTAGATCGAGGATGGAAGTTCCAGGAAAATTCGTGCCAGTGTTAAAGGCTTTTACGACGAAAAACAAATGGCGAAATCTTTTCGCCCAGAAACTATAACCTCGGATGGGTTACGAATTACAGTTGAACCCTACGTTTGTTCTGTATCATAATGCAATGCAGTCCTGTATCACTGTTGGGCTTTAGGCCACTCGACAAGAAAATGCCCGTCTAAGAAAGTTGATTTATTGACCAGTCTAATTGTGAGAAAACCTCTTTTAAATGTGTTAATTGGGGAGGTAATCATATTATGTCGGTGCTCATGTCCAGCAAAGATAATGAAGAGAGAAATAAGATATGGAAAAGCAGCAAAGTTTAACAATCTGATACAGGTTGAAAGAAAACCAAAAAGGAGTAACAATTCAAGTTAAGGCCAGTTTGTTAGAGATGCATGCATGCATTTCATGTGGACACTTGATACCTACATTCGCTTACCTATTACTGTTATAAATGCTTTTTATGAAGTGTTAAAATTATTAAATTTAGTGTAATTTTGTAGCTGGCCAATGGTAGCAGTCATGTCTGACAAACCCATCTATAATAAATAAAGATTTTAAAAATATTTCAATTGTTTAACTCACTAACCATAATGTCCTCATAAAAACTAAAATGGAAATATTTTAACTATTTAAACCTCAACCCAAAAAGAGGGGCGTTATAAGATTGACCTGTATGTCTGTCTGTGGCATTGTTGCTCTCAAACCGTATGGGCTGATTTTGATCTAGGTTTTTGTTTGAAAGAGGATTTCATCAAGAGGATTTCAAGAGTGTTCTTAACTAAACTTATACTTGTTAAAGTATACTTTCTTTATTCAATAACATACATGACAGAATGCAATAAAAGAAAGTTCACATTTCAAATACATATAATAAACTGTATCGCATCCTGAAATTATGTATACCAAGCTAGCATAAGCATTATTTGTAGAATCGTTCTGTCTTCTTCATTCTGTCTATTAGTACACGTTTAGAATAATGCCGTAAATGATATTAAACAAGTTGCATAACAAATATATCAAAAAAATGTCTAGGCTTAGCTGAGAACGTAAATCTACTTATTTTCAATTTTATCTCAATAATGTGGAGATATTTCAATATTGTTTCAATGCAGTTTTGTCACGGCAATAGGGGTGGTGGATATAGCATTGTAAAAAACTTGAAATTGTAAAAAAAAAATCTTCCACTTTTAACGATAAACTACTAAAATTTACTTTTTTCTCAAAAATGTGAAGGTATTTCGAAATTCTTTAAATGTAGTTTTGTTACTTATATAGGTACAGTTCACATGGCATAACATAAAATTCTGAATTATGAAAAATATTTTTCTTCGAGAGAGGACGATGAAATCATTTTTGTAAATTTTTCTTTAAAAATGTGTAGTTACTTCAAGCTTATTATAAAACCATTGGAATACAACCATAAATGCAGTTCGAATAGTATTACTCAATCAAGTTTCTGATTTGTGAAAAAAAAACAGTCTCTCCGGAGTCTTCGGTAAAAAATTACAAATTTTATAAAACTTTAATTTCCACTCCACAAGGTTAAAATATGTCTAATTTACTATAAGTCATTCAGTGAGCGAGTTCATTCTGTGTTTTGTGAAAATAGTAGTTTATTTTGTGATAATATGATCTAAAATTATTATTAATGAAGTTCTGTTGAATTATTCTTGCTTCTGTAAGGAAGTCTGATTAATCATTAGTCATCTTCATTCCGAATAACAATGACTGCTCATATCTGTATATTCTACATGATTTGTCCGCTTCATCTTCAACAGAATTATAAAAGGAATCACTGAACATATTGTACATTATGCAGTAATATTTCACTGCGTTTTGTTGATCATAACACAGGCAAGGCGGTGCAGGCATGTAAATTTGTTTTTTAAGCGACCAATTGTACATCTTTACAACATTTCATATTCGGTATGGGCACTCTTTCTCAGATTGTGTTTTGGAGATTCTAATAGTAATTTTGAGACCCAATTCTTACTGTCAGATGCCTCAGGCTCAAAATATTGTTTTGCCGAACAGCAGCTTGATAGCTTCATTTGTGCAAAAAACTGGAGCGCATATGTACCTAGCTATCTGTTAATGCCAGATTTATGAACATGTCAATGAAATAAACATATATAAACAAGCACCAGATCTTGGAAGGCGAAAGTCTCCGGATTTTTTTCTCCACCAATTCGATGGGGTTAGAAGCATCCCTTATTGCTTGTAATTAAGTTCATGGCTTGTAATCGTAGTGTTTCTTAGAAAAAAGACAAAATAAAGAGCAAAGACGATTTACTCAGACTCACTAATTTTAAGCGACAAGTTTTAGGTCCTGTCTAAATTTTACAGTAATTTGGTGCGAATCACTTAAAATTAGACGTCTGTGAATAGTTTTTTCATTAAATTGAGTAATTTAAACTATTTTTAGTTCGTTCGCATCTAAATTTACGTAAAATATTAATATTTTGAATAGGAAAGTGGTGTTTGACAGGACTAAACCAATTTTACGCGAATTATAGTTTAGTGATTGACATGCGAATGCGGTTTTGACAGGACTAAACCAATTTTACGCGAATTATAGTTTAGTGATTGACATGCGAATCGGTGTCATTATTTCTAAAAAACGCGCCTAACACCGTAGAAGTTTCCCGCCTTTTTTTTCCAAGTACGTTTTAAGTTTGTATCACATTGGGTATCAGGGCTGCCAGATATAAAAAACGGGTGGTCGTACATCTTTCATCTGCTACAAAAAAGTCGTATATCAGGGAAAAACGAAACGAAAAAGTCGTACAGTCAATCGGAGTAACTTAAACCTTCAATAAAACATTAGCCCAAACCGTAAATTTTTTACCTATTCCCAAAATAAAATAATCACAAGTTCCGTGAAAATGCAAATAATAATGCTCCATAATGAATGACGGTAAGACCTATTTTCAAATCAAAGATCTAAAAACTGGCCAATTGCGAGTCGGACTCGCGCACGAAGGGTTCCGTACCGTTATCTATAAAAACGACAAAAATATCACGTTTGTTGTATTGGAGCCCCCTTAAATATTTATTTTATTCTGTTTTTTAGTGGATAGATAGATAAACTCTTTATTGTTCACACATTAATAAAAAAAAAAACACAAATAGTAGTAGTAGTATTAGTATTTGTTTTTATAGTGGCAACAGAAATACAGCATCTGTGAAAATTTCAACTGTCTAACTATCACGGCTTATGACATACAGCCTGGTGTGACATTGGCAAAGTTGCTACAACGCACGGAAGCCACCAAACTGAAGTTGAAGTACAGCCTGGTGACAGACAGACAGCCGAGTCTTAGTTCCCGTTTTACCCTTTTGGATACGGAACCCTAAAAACGCGCGGTAGGTATAATGGGGATTTCCCAAAACAATGCTGCCAATTCTTGTTCTTTTAATAGCTTTGGCCTCAAAACAACATTTCGTGTTGTTTTTTTTTAAACTATTTAACGGCTTATTTTACGGCAGGGCTTAGGTTATGAAATGTTGGCAGGTATTAAAAAGTCGTATGTTTTCGGTACGACTTCGATCTAGCGATCGTACCTCGGAAATACGCCAAATATCGTATATCGTATCTTTAATCGTACATCTGGCAGTCTGTTGGGTATCAGGGTTACCATTTCTACGGTAATTGCCGTGTTTTTCTTCTTCTTTTTTGTATTGGACCCGCATTAAAGCATTTGCCAGTGTCAAGTATTTGGATTTTTTCAAGTTTCTTGAATAAAACAAGTTGTAAATGTTCTAGCCACAATCTAAGTCACGTATACAGTAAATTTATAAGTCAAGTCCTGCTTAAGTAAAGTGGTGGCGACTTTACTAGAAGCTTCTATGGAGTTTTGCCGACAACGTAAAATCACACGTTTCACTGCTTTATTTGACTTGCCCACACTCACGCACTTAATCAAAGACTTAATGAATAAAACACCACCATTTTTTATAGCATTAATGTTGAAAATAACACAAGTTTAGGAAAATAAAACAAAGCAACAACACGTTACTAAGACGTTCCCGCCAAAACTGAATTGCCGTGTTATACGGTAATTAGGGCCGCTTACCATAAAAAACACGGTACACGGCAGAACATTGATTGCCGTATCATAAAACACGGCAATCAGAGCGAAAGAAAAAATACACCAATAAAGTTGCAGGCAACAGCTACTCTACAATTAAATCGAACACATTCCATAGACACGTCATCGAATACACTTGTTAACACTTCAAGTGTAGGTGATTAATCATCATACATCACTCTAGAATACCAAGTCCAATATTACCACATCACTAGTAAAATAGTGACTTAGTAGATCATACTTCAGAGGTGGTCTCATATACATTTTATCAAAATCGATGCAGGACTTAGGTTTTTATAACAAAATAACTGGTAAAAATATCATCCAATTGCCTGTAGAAAAGTTAATAGCAAGTCGCGTATGATCGCGTTGCATTGTGTATTTTGAAGTTGTTTTTTTAGTTTTTTAAACTATGATTGCTTATATAGCCATGGTGATTGTTTATATATATGTCCATTGGCCGAAAAAAATAATCTTAGAAATCGGTTAATGTTTAGGGGTAGAAACTGTTTTATCTCATTTGTACGTATGGAAGATCACGCAACAGCTCTCCTTTTAAGTATCTACGTATAAAAATCTCCTTTTTATATTGAAACGGCAATTTTTGGAATTTTGAGCCAAAACACGGCAATTCAACATCCAAAACACGGAAGTCAATTATTTTTTTATGGTAACCCTGTTGGGTATAAACTTTTTCTTTGGCTCAAAGGACTCAGAATCCAGAGCCGTTAAATATTAAAAAAACACACACACATAACAGCTTACCACGGCTCTACACTTGTGCGGTGTGCCGTGAATTCACGGCGCGAATTTGCGGCAGAAGCGCTCTCCACATTCATCATAACTGATCGATATTAATTTAAAAACTAATCCTTCTCTAGGCGTCATAATTATACTTTTATTATTAGGATGTGCATGCTTCGAGTCCCACGGTATTCGTTCAGCGTGGTAATAGTTCAAAAAGCGCATTTCTAATTCACAATCTCAACATTTATATTAATCCGATGCGCTGCCATTTAGCTCGCATCACACGTCCGTACGCATCTATAGTCAGGAGCAAGTGGGAGCAAGTGTCAGGAGCAAACTGGCACTGGTGCCAAATATTGTTCTGTGCGCGGAGCCATGAATGTGAATATGCGGCGTGCGCACATCCACATTCACGGCAGTGACTCCTCTCAAACCTCCAGTGGCAGTGACCTCCTATCAAAACTCGTCGACGACATTTTTTTTTTAAATAATCCATAGAACCTATACGCCAAGCTTCATCAAAATTGGTTCAAAATTACGCCCTATAAGCGAGTACAAACATACAACCGCTCGCTCGGTCAATAAATGCACGATAGAATCTTGTTCACTGTTTAAAGGACTTGTCACTTTCTGCTGGGCTAGCATGGAACATGGACAATGTCTTTCCCCCGTTATATCCACCCTAAGTATGTACTGACATTGACAACTGACATAACAACGTGAACAAAATAGAGATAACTTACAGTCCCTTGAAAATGGCAACTGCGCAAACCGCGCGAGTCCAAACCCCGTGAGGGACAAAAAGAAGAACTTCCAGTCCATGCTAGGCCAGCTGTCAGACGGGAACTGTCACACGCAACACCCAAAACACTGTTTAGCTCCCAGAGTAGAATTCATTCTAGGTCTATGGTTTATCTAAAATGTGCATCAGCGTTTCTATGTAAGATGGATTATGAATAAATCGCCACCATTTTTACAGCACTAAAGTTCAAAGTAACAGAAGTTTAAGCTTCTTACTTAGAGAATTCGCTACTGGCCGTTAGGTGGCGCTAATAAATAGAAAAAGTTGCACGTCCGTCCGGGACGTGCAACTTTTTCGCGCGCCGGTGAGTGACCCGCCTACCTCACACCCAAGCCAGTGCTCCGCTTCCGTAGGAAAATAAGTTTTTATGGCAACTCTACTTTGCGGTAAACACTGCTTTTTTTTCTTTTATTATTAGATACTTGTTAAATTAAACTACATATACAATGTATAATTATGTAGAGCACTTTCTAATTTCTATTACATTATTATATACAAACCTGCTGGTGGTGTGGCCCCACTGGTCGCAACGCATCACCAAGGCAACAATTTTTTCTGCCGTAATATTTCATATCGATATATAGGTGGGAAGACTTTGGATGCAAGCCGCTTCCAATCAATCTTTTTGGAAATCCATGGGGGAGGCATAGGTATGTCCAGAAGTGGACTTCTTATGGCCGAGTTGATGATGATATATAATTATGTAGGTAAAACATTTTACCACATTTAAAAAAAAACAGATTTTGGGATTTTATTGGTATTTATTAATACTTGGATCTTCAATCCCAAAACTTTTATCACAAGTAAATGAAATAGTCATAGCATATCTTATTCCAGATTTAACTTTTTCAACATAATGTACATTTTCCTTTCCACTTGTAAACATACTGACCCTGCCCTTCCTGGGTTCCACAGTTCTGTTAAATTTTTCATCAATAAAAATAAATCTCCCTCCTTCAAAATCAATGTTATAATCACTTAGGTAAAGTAGAGTTGTGTAATGGAATGACTTATAAGTATCCTGAAATAAAAAGGAGGTTGAAAATCATTGAACAAAAGTCTGACTCTATGACCGGCAGCGGGTAAAAGTAAAAGCCGTAATTTCCGGCAGCCTAGTCGGGAGACCGTCTGACTTGCGATCCGCAGGTCCTGGGTTCGAATCCCGCGGCACGCACCTCTGTCTTTTCGAAGTTATGTGCGTATTGTTGATTGTCGCCAACTTCAAGCGGTGAAGGATAACATCGTGATGAAACCTACATGTCTGAGAGTTCTCAATGATCTTGAAGATGTGTGAAGTCTGCCAACCCGCACTTGGCCAGCGTGGCAGACTATGGCCTAACCCTTCTCACAATGAGAAGATGGCCCGTTCCCAGCAGTGGGAGTTTGTACAAACAGGGCTGATAAAAAATAAAAAAAATTACTCTATGACCACATAGTCATAGACTACTGATATTACTGATTATATTTTGGATACTTTAAGGACTGCCTTATAAAGAGAGTTCTTTGTCCAGAAATCAGAGGAGTCTTTTTTTACCCAACCTAGAGTAACTTTTATGGGTATATATTATATGAATATGTATCTAAAACATTACCAATAATCCCAATATAATGTAGAGATAGACAATAATACATTTACTATTCTGTTGACAAACTGGCTTAAGTGGCTTGACAATTTCTATGTAAGCGGTGTCATTAAATTTGTCTTCAGTGTAATTGTGTACTTGAGTTTTTATTTTATTAACTTATTTATTAAACTTACTTTATCAACATGGGGATGCCAATATTCATCATGGACTGTGACTGCAGCCTTGGATGTTATTTGAGAGAAGAAAGTAGGATGAGTGAGATAGATTTTATCTGGATTTAAGCTGAAATGGTGAGCCACAGCATACTTGATTTTGTCTTTCACAATCTGAAAACATGCACCAAACCCATTTGATATAATATGCATATTATACTAAAGTTTTTCACATTAAAAACAACCAGAAAATATTAGAGATTGACAATTCTAAAACTGAACACAACTCTAATGTAATGCGCACATGCAAATCTTGTGCACAGACACAATACACAGACATCTAGCCAATCTCAACTATTTTATTGGTTCTTCAGAGGCTAGAATGGAATAGGAAACGATTGGAATAAATATTTACTCTCACACGTTGAAATAATATCTTTTGGTGGAGGGGTGTTTAATTTTAGAATGGTCCTACTGTACCTGGGATTATATTGATTCACTAGACATTTTTCATGACTAAACATGCAAAACATAATAGACAAGTGTAGGGTAACATAATAAGGTAAAAAGAATAAACTGTCCAATGTTGTAGTATATACCTGTTCCACTAGGCCAAAATGATGATGAATGGAAATCAATTATTAATTATTATTTAAGTCTTAAAAAAAACACAAACATATTTAGCTATCTGGTTCCCAAAAGACAAGTTTGCTTAGTTTGGGGCTAGATGGCACTGCAAATGTCCTGCCAATATTTATTCGAAAATCATGTGAGTTGAAATGGGTTATTCATACCTACTTCTCTTTCTTCTCACTCTGACGGTTGCTAGAATCGAGCATACATTAAAATATTCTACATTGATGTTCATAGCATTATAACTGATTTACAATAATTTGATAAGTTATCTAAAGACTGCCATTGAGAGATAAGAAATTATTAAATTAATCAAAATTCCTTAAAATAGTAAAGTATATTTACCCTGTATATATTAAAATCACTTTCTGTAAAAACATTTTTTCCTTGATCTGTTTTGTAAAAATTTACAAAATGCTGCCCCATTGACAGCGCCCCACTGTGGAGATCCAGAATTGAAGCTCCTCCTGAAGACCCTCCAAGTTTTAAGCCTTTTTTAGCAATCTCTATGAGTTCTGTCACCTCTGATGCAGACACAATTTTGTCTGAGACAAACCTTTTGCATTCTCTGGGGAAACATCCTGAATACTGGTTTATCTCTTTTAAGTAATCAGGAGAACAATCTATGACTAAACCTTTTCCAGTGAGTACTTCAGATTGTTTGGCAAGTATCTTTAGTTTGTCATCTTTGGAAGTAAAGTATACTATGATAAGTATTGAAATAATAACAGCGACCCGCGAGATGATCCTTAAGGAATCGATAGACGATTTTCTTTGCGGTCCCCTATAAAATATAAACAAATGAGAATTATTATTCCCAGAATCAATGATATCAAGAATAATAAGTACATGGTTTGAAGATGTTAAAATTGTTTATTGTTAAGCTTACCGATTTACGTTGGATTCTTTTAAATCTTTGGTCTCTTGTCCGATATTATCTTTGCCTTTCTGTCGTTTTCTGATTTCAGACATAATGTTATACCCAACGACTTACGTAAATAGGGCGAATTCTGTGGTTATACCAAAGTTAAAAACTTTACCAAATATGTGTATTTAAAGTTATTATTCAATATTCAGTTATTTTTTAGATTTTTGTTCACCATAGTACCATAGTCTTTCTCAAAACCTACAAAAAAATCTCAATACATAAATACCATGAATGAAATTGATAATCTAAATAAATAATCGGCATATATTCATTGAATTTATTTGATTCCTTGGACTTACATTGGACATAGGTAGTATGATTTAAATAATTTGTGGCCGTGTGTGTACTGTGTGTTCATGTTGTGATTCGTTTTTTTCTGACAGTTCTGACACTATATTTTTTTTTAATTGTATTTAGACCCGCATAAAGCATTTGCCAGTGTCAAGTATTAAGACTTCTTTAAGATTCTTGATTAAAACAAGGACATGTCTATAATATTTAACACTATATTGAGTACCATAGAAAATGCTAAATTGCTGATAACATCGATTGATGTTTTTGTTAGGAGACGTTGCGGTCTACTGTAGAGCGCACTTGGCTAGTACCAAAATATAGTTTCAATTAACAAAGTACCTACTTTCATTTTTTTTTTTACCTCAGTAGATTTTTCGTAATAAGGTGTTTTGAAACGTCATAGATATAAACTATACATTACTGTCTACACATTAAGATTAAGAAATAATATAAAAATACAAATACTTTACTATTATTATCTAAGCTAAAAAACCATAATGGAAAATAACACCAAAAGCTATACATTCTTTATTTATAGACAGTCCTCGACAGTGCTGCCGATTCGGGGTATCAGGGTAGCGCGGGGTTTGGGTTCGGGGATACTTACCTCACTCTTTTTCCTATAGAAAATGGGCTAAAGTTCTGTTAATATTTTAATATTTCTGTGTCTCGTTACGTCGAGTTGATGTTGTTTTCTAGTTTTACAAATAACGATTTTTTTATAAGTTCATTTTATAAGCCATTTTATATCTTCAAAAATTGGTATGCGCGAATGGGACGGATGATGGTCGAACTATGGAACTTTAATATGAATTCTTAATATAAAGGAAAAATATACATATTTCATAAAAAGTTTACTATTGTTGGAGTTATGAATTAAAGAGAGCTACTATATAATATTCCTCCATGGATCTACTTAATAAAATAATAGAAGACCCGGCTTCAACAAAGAAAACATAATATTTTTCGTAAACCATAGAATTTGCGGATTTGGGGATTTGCGGGGTTTCGGCAGGGGAAGCACAGTTTCAGGTAATCGCAAATTTACGATTGGCATCACTGGTCCTTGATTTTCCCTACGGAGTGCCTTTACCTACCTTTAGTGCTTAGGAGCTGGTAACATTTATAAAAAAAAAAAACAACACGGCCGTTGTATGTTGACTACTTCTACGATTAGCAATTTTATTTTGAGTATTACTGTAAATTCCTTGTGTTTTCCGTAATTTTGTGGATATTATGCGTGCATTGTAGCCAGGGCAAGTTTTAAAAGTTATTGCCTTTGCCTCAGCTTGTGAAACAAACGCCATGTTTTTCGACGCAGACGAAGAGGATGATATATTTATGAGAATGGACAATCAGAATCCGGACTTGTACCGTATTGTCAGTCGCGAACTCTGTGCGTATTTTCTTTATTGCTACAATTTATTTTCAGGAGGTGAGCAAGTTGTTACACATGATTTTCTTTTCAGATGCCTTGGGATCACAGCTGGACTCTCATTACTCGCGATCTCGTGTACCTACTCACACAGAAGATGGAATACCGATCAGAAAGTTATATGTGTCAAACTTGCCACCAAAAGTAAGCAATGTTTTGTTTTCAAATTGTATCATGCACATGTGAATTCCATCACCTTACATGATTTTTGAGACCCATTTATTGTATAAAACAACTTGACTTCTCAACTTCCAAATGTAGGTAATTTAGAAACTTAAACCGAATTCAATTTCTCAAATATTCTTTAGCAACAGTTGCAAATTGTGTTAATACTATTATCACAATAATTATCATTGTAGCTAGACTAAAATAATTATTTTTTGAATTTGTAATTTTACCCTCTAAAGGCTGAATGATGTGAATGGATTGATATTGATATTATCGAAATACATAGTTTTTGCTTATATGATCTCAACAGTTCATTTAAAAAAATCCAGTTAAGCTACTGTAACATGAAAGTCTTGAGACATGAAATTTGTAGGCCTTATGTCATGTTCATGTCTTCTATGGGGTAGGCAGAGCATCAAAGACCATGAGGCCGTTTGATGCCACATTTGACCGTGGTTGGTGGACATTTCACACAACACCATCTAGCCCAAACTAAGCAAAGCTTGTACTATGGAAACTAAATGGTTGATAGTTTTTTTTTTTTTGTAAATTCATACTTATGATACATAGAAACACCCAGCCACAGAACAAACATCCATGCTCATCACTCAAATGTTTGCCCTGGGTGGGGTCAAACCCACAAACTACAGTTCAGGAGGCAATCATACTACCACTGAGCCATGAGGCTTGCCATTAGATGTTAGAAGCTTAGATTTGCTTAGCTTAGCTGGATGGGAGAGGGTATTAGAGAGTATGATGCACAAAATGTTGCATTGCACTGATGTGGGATTACAAGTAAGACTTTATAACAGGCAACAAAAGGTTTATTAAAAGCTGTTTCATTTTAATTAATGATTAATGTAGGAAACCATGAGACAAGTTTTATACTCATTCATCCATAGGTTCTTATTTTGTTGCTTAACTAGTTTTTAACCAACTAAAAAACGGAGGAGGTTCTCAAGTCGATGCGTATATATATATATATATATATATATATTATGTATGACCATGCATAACTTTTTACAGAGTAGTCCGATTTTTATAATTCTTTTTTTTATTGGAGAGGGTATACACCGAAGTTGGTCCTATATAAATTTGGAAAAAAATCTAACTCTAAGGGTAAGAAAACAGGGGATGATTGATTGTTCACTCACTGATTGTTATGAATGACCACACATAACTTTTTACAGAGCAGTCCGATTTTGATAATTCTTTTTTTATTGGATAGGGTTATACATCGAAGTTGGTTCCATATAAATTTGGAATAAAAACCTACCCTAAGCGTGGGAAAATATGGGTGATTTATTGTTCACTCACAGATTTTAATGCTGAGTTGTGTATTATAAGTTATGTAGCTATTTTAAAAGTAATCAAAAATTAAGCTTGTAGTAATTAGTAGACTAAAGCCACAAAAAATTATAAAATAAAATCTTTTTACAAAAAAATTAACCTCTGAAAAAACTGAAAAGCATAAAATAATAAACCTTTTTTATTTAACTTTAATAACAAAGTCCTTAAAGTAATGTAAGTATACCTTAGTAATTTTGAGTTGGCGCCAAAAATTACCTTAAATTTAAAGAAATAACCAAATCAAATTAACAATGCAATGTGAAATCTCCAGCAATAAACATTGACATTCCAAAAAATGCGCTCACCGCACGACCACGCGCAACGCAACGCATCACGCTTTAAATAATTAATTAATTTGCTTGTTTGGCGCCGACTCAAAATTACTTAGGTATACTTACATTACTTTAAGAACTTAGTTATTAAAGTTAAATAAAAAAGGTTTATTATTTTATGCTTTTCAGTTTTTTCGGAGGTTAATTTTTTTTGTAAAAAGATTTTATTACACAATGTATTTCTTGTTTCAAGCCTTGTTAATAATTATGTTCTAGCTTTTAATCTGGAAATTAAGATAAAATTATTTCAAAAGGGAAAAATTAATAGACCAATTGAAATTAAATAGAACAATTTGAAAATAGAATCAGTTTACTCCTTTGTACAGGGTTATTATGCAACCAAAACAAATTCATTGTACTGATTGGGGGCTTATGATAATTTCTCAGTTAACTTATTTACTTTTTTAAAAGATAAGTTTTCACTGTCAGATTGGCTTTACCAAATTTGATGTGTATGTTTCATTAAATTTATCATCTCACTTCTTCTCTTTAGAGGCCTTGTGGCTCAGTTGGTAGTGTGTCTACGTCTACCTGCTGAACTGAAAGGTCGTAGGTTCGATCCCCACCCAGGGCAAACATTTGTGTGATGAGCATGGATGTTTGTTCTGTTCTGTCTTGTTTTGTTCTGTGTCTGGGTGTTTCTATGTATCATATGTATATATTTACAAAAAAAAAGTATATATGTATTCTATCAACCTTCTAGTTCCATAGTACAAGCTTTGCTTAGTTTGGGATAGATGGTGTTGTGTAAAATGTCCACAAATATTTATTTATTTATTCAAGATCATAGGCTATCGCCATTATCAGCTCAAAGTCCACTGCTGGGCATAGGCCTTTCTCATAAATTTTTAAAAACACCTGATGGAAGCAGCTTCCATTCAGCATCTTCCAGCCACTTGTATGAGGTGTCTATTTTGTGCCTGGTTTACCTACACCTATTGTAAGCTTATGGTATGCAATCATATATATTTTTAAATAACATTACTTGTTTTTGTTTCAGACTACTAGAACAGAATTATTTGGTGTGTTTGCACAGTATGGATTCATAAAGAGTTGTTGGCTACGTATGGAAGATAAGGGTTCAAATAAGGGCCCTACACCAACATATGCCTTCGTCACATACAGTAACCCAGCAGATGCGCATAAGTATGAACATAAGATATTTTTGACAGTAAAAAAATACACGTTTTAATCTAATTCACTGAATAAGGATTTGTCACTTTCTGTCAGACGGGAACTGTCACGCGCGAAAACTAACAAAACACTGTTTAACACATTCATTGCCACTACTATTTTCCAGTAGTTCCCAGTGATGCCGCCCTTTATAAATCGCGAGCACGCCTGGCGTGCTCGCGGCATTGCTTGAAATTACATGAGCACGCTAGGCGTGTTCACTGGCACTGTATAAAGGTGAAATCATAAAAAGTTTAGAACCCTTTGGAGTTGAACACGCCTGGCGTGTTCGCGGCATTACATAATTATAATTTTTTTATAACATAATTTTTTTTTAGATTCTGCGGGCCAATTCAAAATTCTTTAGCTTATGGCATAAAGTCCAAGTTCTGCGCTTTTCGACAGAAAACATACCCAAATCCTTGACTTATCCACAAAAAACCGAGAGCACGCCTTGCGTGCACGCGGCATGGTGATAGGGACTCGTGAGGACACGCCAGGCGTGTCGGTGGCATTGAACGTGTTCTAAAATGCGCTTATTCAGCGTTTATAAGTAAGACGGTACATGCTTAAGGTGGTAAGTCACGCGTGCGGCGGAAAATTCAAATTTCAAACAGTTTTTTGTCCATGTAGCTAAGTCTCTTAGTAATCGATTGTAATATTTGCGACAATCTAAGATTATTCTTTATATTATCATGTCATTCTATTTACCAATAATACATCGTGTAATGACATGTATATTAAACCTAGAAAGTCTAGAAACCCATTTTCAGCAATTCAAGCAACTTCTCGGGATATGTAAGCAATGAGGCGCATTATTGATTGTTAAATTGACATGATAATATAAAGAATAATTTTGGGTTGTCACAAACATTCACTTACAATAGTTACCTGAGCAAGGTATAAGGACGAAAGACTGTTTAAAATTTGAATTTTCGGCCGCATGCGTATTGTTTGCCCTTAAGTGTCCGTAGTATGACCATTGTCAGTCTAGCTCGGGCATACCCACATTCTTGAAGAAATGAAATGACTGAATGAACTTATAAAAAAATCGTCGTTTGTAAAACTAGAAAACAACAATAAAAATATTTGTCAAAAATTTTAATTTGATCCAAGTAAATTTTTATATATAAAAATAGTTTTTGCGTTAATAATTTCGAAAAATTACTTTTATGTAAAAGATTTTAAATGCGCATTCTTTAGAATAATACCAGTAAAATCACTTTACATTATGAAAAAGTTCTTTGGAGGTCACGGAAACACGCTAATAATATAAAACGGAATAGCGAAAGATGTATTATTATTATCACAAAAAAAATATAGCCTATGGCCATGGCCGTAGGCAGGGGGGGGGGGTTGGGGGGTCCAACCCCCCTCCCCCCCGAAATCCTGGCCATTATAAATTATTGATCTTTATTTCTATTGATCATTAAAGTGCCGTGAACTTTCTAATACGAGGAAATAATTCACTAAAAATAGCCACTAACCAAAAATTTTTGCGCGTATCTTGTAGGTATGTTTGTAATTTTCTATGAATTCATAAATCAATGCATTCAAATGGTTGTATTTATAATTTTTGATAGCGTTAAAGTCGCTCTTTACCAGTCGGGTATTTCCTTTTAACAAAGTTTCTTGTTTGCTTCATCTGGTCCACGAAAATCTAGGACTCGCTAACATGATCAATGAATCAAATAACTTTCATGATTTAATATTAAAAACCTTAAAAAATCTTTTATTTTGACATGGAATTACTGTGGGTTCATTAATACGAGAAATAAAGCATATTACTATAAAAACAACACTAAAATTTTCGCGCTCGCGCATTATTACTATTTTGACATAGAAGTACTGTGAGTTCACAAAAAACACCACTAAAAAAATTCGTGCTCGCTTCGCTTGCACATTCATATTATTTTGCGATGGAAGTACTATGTATTCACTAATACAAGAAATAAAGTATATTACTATAAAACACCACAAAAATTTTTGCGCTCGCTTCGCTCGCGCATTCATATTATTTTGACATGGAAGTACTATGGATTCACTAATACGAGAAATAAAGCATATTACTATAAAACACCACTAAAATTTTGCGCTCGCTTCGCTCGCGCTTTATTACTATATTGACAGATAAGTACTATGGTTTCACTAATACGAAAAACAAAGCGCTCACTTCGCTCGCGAATTGAGCGCTATGGATTCACTAATACGAGAAATAAAGCATATTACTCGCGCTTTATTACTGTTTTTACAGAGAAGTACCGTGGGTTTACTAATACAAGAAACAAAGCATTACTATAAAAATACTACAAAAAATTTCGCGCTCGCTTCGCTCGCGCATACTTATTACCTGTGTTTTTGTTTATTTAGATCATGCAAATGCTAAAATGCTAAGCCCTCGTTAAAAAATATTATATTACTACCAAAAATAATAGAAAATTTTGCTATGACAAACTTGGTGTTCATATGAGCACGTTATACAGCATATTACAAACTGCTACGCTCGCACATCATAAGACATGGGCCGCAGACTCTCTCAATTCTTAATTTAATTGAATACTATATTAATTGATTAAAATATGTCTTTTCGACAGGGCATTAGAAGCCCCGAGCCACGAAAAAATGTTACGCGGCCGCACGCTGCGGATATCACCAGCTGACAGTTGGCACCAGCCGGCACAGGACGCGGACGGCCGCGTGCGGTGGAGGCAACGGCAGCGCCGGGATCAATCGGCCGCACCCTCGGAACCAGGTCTCTATAAACTACTAGTTCTACGAACAGTACTCCTCGCGATCACCAATCACCAGTAAGGAATATGCATGATTTATTTTTATTTAGTCATACAAACCTAACCACAAATAGATCCATTCCACAAAAACCAAATTAAAATACCTTCAAAAATAAGAAAGTTACTGGCATTTTAATTTCATTTTAGTCAGAGAGCACACTAGCGAATGATGACGTCATAGTTCAGTTCGCCATACAAATTAAATACAAAACGGTTGTATCGCGAGAGAGGGACAGCATCCCTCCCAACTTATTTTTTTTAATGATTATAATCGGCAATCAGTCGCTAGACTATAAGCAGATGATTTGGAATAAATATGACATGAAAGCGGTGAGGCTAGTGCCTCATCTGCCTTACTCATCACTAATGGTTTCAAGAGTTGTACTGCCAGAGTGTTGGGATGCGCTGATAGACGTTCTGCATATTTTATTTTGAATCTTTCAATTTCGGATTGGACTGTTGGCACATTAAGATAGTCATGTATCTCGTCTGTTCTGGAGAACCATGGGGCATTTGTGATGGTACAAAGGATATTATTTTGAACTCTCTGTAAGCTCATGATGTTACTCTTGCTGGCAGAACCCCATAGTGGGATGCCGTAGGTCCAAACAGGTTTTAGAACTACATTGTATAGTAATAGTTTGTTGTCAACGGGCAATGATAATTATATAGACATCCAATTCTTTTAGTTCTTTCTCGACCTCGTCTTTCCATCTGCGCTTAGGTCGGCCGACGGATCCACGACCTAGTCTACAAAACAAAAAGTATATAATATTGTAGCAGCTACCTTCAGGCTTAAACAAGCGACAAACGTTTCGAAACGTGCAGTCAGTCACTTGGCATATCGTTAGTTAATGTCAATCTCGTAAATTTACTTGTCTATTCTATTGGTGTTCACGAAATTAGAATGCCACTTGTCTAACCCCCTGGTTCTCATAATACAAGCTTTGGTTTGGCCCTACATGGCTCTGTGTGAAAATGTGCAATTAATATTTAGGTCCCTATAAATTAATTCAATTATAATTTAATTAATTATTTAAATTAATTAAATTATAGTTGAATAGGTAAATTTGGCTGACTGATTGTTATTTGACACAGGTACAGTTCCAGAGGAATCTACATCGAAGCAAGATGATGTTGCACCTGAAACTGGTAATGATGATAACCTGGATAATCCTGAGCCAGAAGTAGGAACTTCTGGCTGTGTTGAAGTGAGTGTTTTACTTACTTTTGGTATCTCAATAAGAAACTTCAATGACTGGATTCTAGTGTCTATCTTCATCGATTTCTCAATTTGAAACCAGCCTATAAAGCACCAAAATATTATAGAGCAAAAAAATAATAGAATTTAGATAATGAATAAAAATACAATTTTTCGTCTGGATTAATTAATCCAGACGAAAAATAGTATTTTTGATATAATGGTTTCATAAATAGGTTTTCGCTATTGTTACTCGTTAAAAATAGTGTGTAATACCGCAGCGAAAGCATTTTAGGTTGTACTTGCTATATATAACTTAGAAACGCTTGAATTGATCTCAAAGATTCAAACATCTAAATTTTTTTTTATATTCCATTAACTGTACTCAAGTTATGTCTAACAAACACATAATCACAGATTTCTCCCAGTATAAGCACAAGTTGAAATAGGGAATATGCATGAATTTTATATCATAGGAATAATAATTTTAATTTACAACATACTAAAATGTAGCACATATACTAAAAACATATTTCAATCAATTCAATCGGTCATTAAACTTCCGAGATACGAGTATAAACATTTAAAGTTTTAGTGGAGGGATGCTCTGTCCCTCTCTCGCGAAACAACAGTTTGTATTGAATTTGTACGGCGAACTTGAACCATGACGTCATCATTCGCTATCGTGTGCTCTTTGTCTGACATAAAATCAAAATGCTTGTAACTTCCTTTATATTTGAAGGTATTTTAATTTCGTTTTTGTGGAATGGATCTATTTATGGTTAGCTATTTTATGACCAAATAAAAACAAATCGTGCATATTCCCTATTCGCGAGCGAAGCGATCGCGATATTTTTAGGCGTTTTTGTATAAGATGAACGAATTTTTGAGGGGCGGCACTTAAGAGAAAATAGGAGAAAACCGTTTTCTACCCCTAAACATTAAGGCTAGATAGTGTTGTGTGAAACGTCCATAAATATTTATTTATTTATTAACTTATTTTTTTATATGATTAAAAGAAAAATATCTATGCATCTACTATTTGCTTTATTTCGAACATTAAAATCGTAAATTAAAAAAAAAGATTTTTAAAAACAAACCATAGTGGCGTAGTAGTTAATGGTTCCTCGACCATATAAAAAAACCGGACAAGTGCGAGTCAGACTCGCCCATCGAGGGTTCCATACAAACTAGTAGATAAAAGGGGGAAATCATATATTTTTTATATTTTCCTTCATAAACCGAAAAATATACATCGTAAAAATATTTAAAACCATGTTTTAGCTTATGCTAATGAAGCTCTTTCATATGATACTCCACATGATACGGTTAAAGAACTTTAAATTTTGGACCCTCATTCCTTGCATAAAGATACTATTTATTTGTGATTAAATTAAAAATGTCCAGTTTTCAGATTTTTCCCTATATGTGTACTGTAACACAATGCTTCTTGCCAAATTTCATAGTTCTAGGTCAACGGGAAGTATCCCATATATTTTGATTCCCTTGTGAGTGTAGAAATGTGCATTTTGTACGACATATTCGTCTGAAACTTATTTTTATGAAAACTGAGAAATTTGATTTTTCTTTCTGCAGCAAGATACTATGGATTTGCGTATATGGTTTTAATTTCAACGCGATACCTTCACGCGTTCCCGAGATAAAGGTCTTGACACCCGGACAGACGGACAACAAAGTGATCCTATAAGGGTTCCGTTTTTTTCTTTTGAGGTACGGAACCCTAGAAATGGTTGAAATCCGATAATATTTGTATGAAAATCTCGTAATTTGCTGGCAATAGATTGCGCGACAACGATTCTCTTAGAGAGTGGTGCAACCATCTACAATTCTACATAATAGTCCACTCGGGTCTTCATTAATTGTATTCAAAACGTGTTTATTTGTTGAACAGGAGCTGGCAGAAACGCCCCAAGCAGAGGAGGAATCGTACAGCATACTGGATATTTTAAACCGGGATTGTCTCACCCACATACTCAACTATATTCCTATCACAGACTTGATTCGATCAGAACGTGTCAGTAAGCGATGGCAGAGTATGGTTCAAGATTATCTACAGAGTGAGTACGCTTCAATACTAGCATACATACATCAAAAGGCGGAGAGAATAACATATATTATAATAGAAGAAAATATGACCGACTAGCTGCGCCCCACGGTGCTACCCGCTGTTTTACATTAATTATATCAAAGGAGATGTTATTTTTCAGGATAAAAAGTAGCCTTTGTGTTCATACAGGGTGTCAGCTACCACCATACCAAATTTCATCAAAATCAATTTACCCGTTTGAGCGTGAAGAAGTAACAAATATACAAACACACTCGCAAACTTCGCCTTTATATTATTAATGTGATACTACTTTTGCAGGTATCCGTACATTCAAAACGTCGTGGTGGTGCTCCACCCCCGGATCCTTAACGACAGCAGTACTTCGACGCGTGCTTGCGCGCGCGGGAGGCTCCTTAGCACGACTTCATATAGACAACCACTGGTGTGCACTCAACGACCGGACCGCGCACACCGTCGGCAAGTTCTGTCCCAACCTAGATGAACTCAAGGTGATGTCTCGCTCACACTAGCTACTGATCCAAGTCTCGTTATCTCACTTACATATAGATATAGACAACCGTTGGTGTGCACTCAATGACCGTATAACGCGCACACCGTCGGCAAGTTCAGTCCCAACGTTCCAACGTAGATGAACTCAACGTAATATCTCAATCACACTACCTACTGGTCCAAGTCGCGATATCTCGCTTACTTATAGATATAGTCAACCACTAGTGTGCACTCAATTACCGTTTTGCGCACACCATGGGCAAGTTCTGCTCCAACCTAGATGAACTCAAGGTGATGTCTCGCTCACACTAGATAACGATCCAAGTCTCATTATCTCGCTTACTTACATATATGTATATGGAAACTAGATGGCTGATAGAATACATATATACATTTTTTTTGTAAATACATACGTATGACACAGAAACACCCAGACACAGATGAAACATCCATGCTCATCACCCAAATATTTGTTTTGGGTGGGGATCGAACCCGCGATCTATGGCTTAGCAGGCAGACATACTACTAACTGAGCTGCGAGGCCACCCGCATATAGACAACCACTGGTGTGCACTCAAAAACAGCGCACACATAGTCTGCATGTTTCATTCCACGACAAACTCATTCTATTGTCACACACTAGCCACTGTTAGTGTCTCGCTAGTCACATTATCATCATCATCTCAGCCATAAGAAGTCCACTGCTGGACATAGGCCTCCCCCATGGATTTCCAAAAAGACCGATTGGAAGCGGCTTGCATCCAGCGTCTTCCCGCCACTTGTATGAGGTCATCTGTCCATCTCGTGGCTGCTCTTCCTACGCTGCGCTTGCCGGTACGTGGTCTCCACTCGAGAACCTTTCGGCACCATCGGCCATCACATCAGTTCTACGTGCTATGTGCCCTGCCCACTGCCACTTCAACTTGCTAATCCGTTGTGCTAGTCACATGGGACCAATTATTTCTATGTCGCAATTTAACGTGTCAAAATGAGAATTGGATCTTAAATATTGATACCAAAATTCAGGTTCTAAGTTTCAACAAAGTACCTACCACTATTGAAATTACAGAAATTTTAACGGATTTATTGCGTATATTACAGTTGGTAATATTGTCAGGAGTCAACTTCTATACAAACTTATTTCAAGCCGTACAAAAAAATAGGGTCTTAAGAAACCAGTTCTTAAGACCCATCATGTCGGCTATCCCCTTGCAATATCCTGGAGTATATAAGCTTACTGTGAGTGCGGATTATCATACAATGGGCAGACAAAGAGAAGCATCAGGACTTGGGTGAAGGAACATATTGCGGATATGAAAAATAGACGCTCTAACAGGTCTGCAGTGTGTAAGCATGCACTAGATAAGCCTAACCACTACATCCGTTTTGATAATACTGAAAAATTGGCTAGAGAGACGCGTTATGTACCAAGAATGTTACGCGAGGCTATTGAAATTAAGAAATACCCAAACTTTAATAGAGAAGATGGTTGACAAGTGCCACCTGCAAGCGACCTGGTCATCAAATTAATAAAAGTTTCAGCCTCAACACATCTGCGGTACCTGTTGACACCCTGAACGACTTCTGCGTGGAACGTTTTACATAAAAGTAATAGGCGTGTCATTTAGTCTCACCTGTGACCATGGACGCTGCAAAGTGTTCGAAACGTCAGGTCACAAAATTATGTAAAATATGCGCGATAAATCCGTTTTTATTTTATTTTAATGAGTAACCATCGCAAAAATCTTAGAAAACATTACCTACCACTATGCTGGTCAAGACACCCTTTTCAAAATAACTTTCTCTTGTATTGACTAAATGGCTTTCTTTTTCAGGTCGTCGGAATGCACACGAAAAATTGGAACCCCTTAGTATATGGATGCAAGCAACTGAGAGTGCTCTCGTTTATTTCATGCAATAAGGTAAAAAAAAACTAACCCTAAAGTAAAAATCAAGTTCCCTTGATATTTCCATTAGTTTCTTACACATTATATTGTTTCAGCTTACAGACACGAGTTTAGTACAATTAGTGAAGAAAGACTCATGCATAGAAAGCTTAACTGTTGCGAATAACACACATGTAACTGGACTATTCCTCACTGGCTCCAATCCACCAAAACTGAACTCTCTAGCGTTTTACAACTGCTATAGCCTTCAAGGGACCGTACTCTGCGCAGCGATAGACACATTACAGCACTTGACTACTTTGAAACTGGACTGCTGTCCCATCTCAATGTGGAAAATCATACCTTTCATATTAAATAAGCTACCCAGGCTGACAGAACTCTCGCTCAGTGAATACATATCGGTGGATTTTCTCTCGCAGCAAAACAACGACTTTGCAGATAGTATTGCGAATCTAACGGAGCTTAGAATACTGAACCTGTTCAAGAATATATATGTGACGAATGCAGTGCTCAAACAGGTAGCCCAAACGTGTACAAAATTGGAATCGCTTAACATCTCCAGCTGTAATTCGAGAAAGAATTATACGGGTGAGGTTTTGAAGTTTAGTTAGTGTGGTTTTTCCCTTTATTTTATGGATATTTTTTTTCGCTTTTGTCACGACGACCGCATACAAGAGCATACGCAGAAACTTGGCGATACTCTGCTTTTTATGGTTATTGCATGTCTGATGTGGTGTAACAACGGAACAAGCATATATATATATATATATATATATATATGCTTGTTCCGTTGTTATATATATATATATATATATATATATATATATACACTAGCTACGCCCCGCGGCTTCACCAGCGTCTTGATAATTAATCGGCCATGTGCATGTTGTGAGTTGCACATCATAATTTATGTGAACTTAAAACAGGATTTTATATATAACATACGAGTTATGTTGATGGTATTCTAAAAATTATGACCTCATACGAGTATAGGGGGAAGACCCTGAATGCAAGCCGCATCCAATCGGTCTTTTCGGAAATCCATGGAAGAGAGGCTTATGTTCAGCAGTGGACTTCTTGTGGCTGAGATGATAACGATGCTATGTACGAGAGAGATAGCTTAGCACCGAGAGGAGGTCCCTTAACATCCATGCAAGCATGCATGCTTACTTCATGGTAGTCAAGCGCAAGTTCATCAATAAACGGAACACATGTCCGGGCAGGTGTGAGCGATGACGGCGTGGTGGCGGTGTGTTCGTCCTGTCGCGCGCTGACGCGGCTCGACGTGTCTTACCTCGCGGCGCTGACGGACGCGGGGCTGCGCGCGGTGCCGCGGCTGCCGCGACTCACGGCGCTCCTAGCGCGCGGTAACCCCGCGCTCTCCGCCGCACCCTTCTCGTTAGCGCTCGCGACCTGTCACATGTTACAGGTAAGTTATGCCAATAAACTAAACTCTACTTACAGTCTTTAAATTAATTATTTAAAAAAAAAAAAATAAAAAAAAAATAATATATATGAATTATATGTATTACTATATTAATATATATTTATATATGAATTATTTAGTACTAGTATTTAATCGCGGCTTCGCACACGTGTCTCTGTTTCCTTAAAATTAAAAAAATAATAAACCATAAGACTTTTTCATAGGCCGACTGATGATTTTTCTAATGATGACACAGCTGACATTAAATTTAACTGAGTCATCATAGGTACATATAGTAACGTCAACAGAATTATAATATACTTTGTTTGACTTGCGAGATAGTGTACGACGCTCACGGTCGGTGGTGAACGTCTGTGACTCGCGTCGCTAGACAGAATGCCGCTCGCAATTAGCAGATAGACAGACTCCTTTCTCTTTAGAATAGAGTATCTGAAGCGCGGGCCTCTGCATTGTGTACACGAACAGAACCTAAACGTGTTGTTCGTAGCTCAACACTTTCCTTTGATTAGAGAGTACCTAGAAAATAAAACAAAGCAACAACATGTTTCTATGACGGTCCTGCCAAAACTCTACTTGTGTAATCTTAAATGGCTTGTCCCGTTTCAATGATTCCTGTGTGTGTGTGTGTGTGTGTGTGTGTGTGTGCATAACACGTGTGTATATATGCAGGAGGTGGACCTGTGTGGGTGCGACGGCGTCTCAGAAGAGGTAGCAGAGGCGGGGCTGCGCGCGGTAGAGTCGCGGCCGCGCGCCCTCGTGCTGCGACTCGCGGGCACCGCTGCCGTCAATGCGGAGGTAAATATAGACTTATTCATTGGCAAATCAAATTAAAGATATTTATTATTACATAAGGTGTTATAAAGTAGGTTAGTATATCAGTGTACCCATTTTGGATGTACTATATTTTTGTAGTATTATGAGATAAAGATCTAAAGAACTATTCCACAACTCGTACGTCGGCTAAAAATAATAATAATGCTTAGTATTTATCTATTTACAGACAATTATACCTTAAACAACTGAGAAAAAACTTCTTCAAAATTCATAATTGACATATGACATATTTTTTCAGTTGTTTTATTATTAAAAATCAAAGTACTGAACCGATTTTGATAAAATTTCAATGCGACCACCTCTGAAGTATGATCTACCAAACGAAATGAATCATCAAAATCAATTAAAAAATGACGAAGTAATCGCTGATCCAAACATACAGGCGAAATGAGAACCGACAAAATGAATTGGCGTGGAATGAGTTGCGAAATGGGTCTGTGATTTGTACCTGCCGACAGTTGAACTTCGAGGCTAACACGATGCGAGAAAAAGGGAGTCCTGTATACTATACCATCTTACCCTCTAACCACGGTCAAATGGGGAAATATGCGTGATTTTGTGTGTGTGGTTGTGAAACATTTCCACAGATGCCAAAAGTTTAAGTTGTAAATTTTCTAATTGCCCGAACTGAAACCGCGGTTTCAGAAGCCGTGCAAGGTACATACGACGAGCTCATGAACCATTAATAAAAACACTTTGTTCCATGGATATCATTGGCAAGCTACTTTTTAACTGCATATTACTGTATGGTCAGGAGGTGCCGAGCCACAAGCTACTGACAGTGAACGTGGACGACGACCTAAGCAACCCGAACCTGCGGCCGGACTTCATCGACAACACGTTCGAGGACAGCTCCGAGGACTCATTCTACGATCTCTACGACGAGGACAACTTCGACGAGTTCTTCCGGGGCGCCGACATGTACTTCCCACATTCAGGTACTATACATGCAGCGAGTAAACATTTCTGAGGTATCACAAGTTATAGCTCAAGTGTATGCATTTTTTTCATTGGGTTTGGACCCGCGTAGAGCATTTGCTAGTGTCAAGTATTAAGATTTCTTCAAGTTACTTGAAGAAAACCAGTGATATAAAATATGTTCTAGTCACAATCTAAGTCATGAATACAGTCGTTTTCAAATTCGAATCCTGATTCAGTAAAGTGGTGGCTTGCCGAGAACGTGAAAAGACACGTTTTGCCGCTTTATTTCATTTTTTTACGTCAGATCTACCATTGATCACCACCAACTCGCCTGATCTAAAGCGAGCGACGATGTGTTATTGTCATTTGCCCACACTCACTCACTTGATCAAACACTTAATGAATAAAACACCACCAGTTTTATAGCATCAATATTCAAAATAACACAAGTTTAGGAAAATAAAATAAACAACATGTTTCCATGACGTTCTCGCCAAAATTCCTACGCATATTTTAGGGTCGAAGTGTATCCGAGAATCTGACCCCATTTATAAGATAAGATAAGATAGGTGTATGAATGGCGGTATTCTTCCATGCTGGCCTGTGAGAAAAAGTAAAACAGAATATGCCAGCTGCTTCTCCGAAATTGGCAGGAGGCGTACATACGAGCTGCCGGCTCGACTGGACTTAGATATAACAAGATGTACTCTGTGAGCGTCAGTAGGTTAATATAGTTAATATAAGAGTAGGTATGTAATTAAATATGTTAGTAGTGTCTTTTATGTACATGTATAAGTATTATGTGATGAATTTTAAATGCTCATAAGCAATATCATTGAAAATTCCCAAATTTTAATTCACACAAAACAAAAGGCGTATCAATTTACATATTACAATTTTCAGATGAAGAGCTATTCATGGACGATGATGATCTGAATGATGACTACGACGGCATCTTCGCGTACGGCATTCACGCCCAAGACATCATATTGCTGCAGTAACCACCTCACGGGCTCTCCCTTCGACTACAGGCAACCAGTAATGCAATAAAATATATATTAAGGTTCCGAGATAAGCAGTACAGCTGTTTCGCTCACACGCGACCCCTTTTTTATGGATAATTCGAATATATTGTCGATCAATTTGCGAACGTCACACCCATGAAAAAGTATTAATAAATATTCAGGTCATTTTTTATTTTGATAATTACGATAGATTTATTTATAAATAAACGTCAAAGTGTATTGTTTTTTACATTTGAACATTTATTTTTATTTAAAAATCGTAAACAATTTAATTTAAGTACGTTGTTATTAAATTCTCATAGTGTTTACGTTCGCATAATTATAAAAGATTCATTAGTTTTATGTCTGAAACCAAAGAGTCGCGCGCGAATTACAGCTTCGGCACCCATCTCGCCGCCTTAAACTCGTTAGTTCTTCAATTGACCGATAGTGGCGGTATAATCGATTTTCACTTCTGCATAGAATTATAATACTGGATTTTAGTACAATATTCACTGAAAGTGTTAACTTGGATCTTATCCACATAACATGCCTTTAAATAGTTTGGAAGACAGAAGTCATAGAAATATGTTTATTTATTAGCACAAATTATTTAGTATGTTTCCCAATATTGCTTATAATATAATGGTGGATCAAAGAAACCAATATTCGGAATTAATTGCGTTGTAATGTGGGACTTCATTTCGATTTTATTTTTTTATGATTCACCATTATTGACATTATAAGACATTGTGGTCAACTTTGAAAGCACCAATAAACTAATTAATGTGTCATACATTTTTTTTTCATGTTTTTGTTATTTGGTGATTTTAAAAATCTTAGTTAATTTAGTGGTGCATTCAGAATTAACCACAGTACGTAGGTAAATATTTTACTAATTAAGGTGGTGCATCACATGTGCGGCGGGAAATACAAATATCAAACTGTTTTTTTTTTTAACCATGTCAAGTAACTATTGTAAGTGATCATAATGTTTGCAGCCATTTATGGTTATTATTTATAATATTAGCTTTAACATTAATTCATTGTGTTATATAAGTCTAGAAATCAATTTTTACTAATTCAAGCGTCTGCCAGGGTTATGTAGAAAATGAGTTGCATTATTGGAAGTATTTGAGAGTTGACGTGATAATATTGACGCAAATGTTATGATCACTTACAATAGATACCTGACCTAGCTACAAAAAAACACTGTTTGAAATTTGAATTTTCCGCTAAATATCTGGCATTGGCTCTTATTAATAATGGCGGACTGGTAACCAATGACAGCTCGTAATTTCGAAAATAGGAGCTATCATTGGTCGCTATCATTGCTCTATGATAATTTACATTGTAAGACATGTTAACTACTTTTTTGGTCTAGAATATCTGGCTATTACCTATTCTGTTAAACCTACGGATGCCTAAAAAATCTGGTCAACGTTAAAAATATTATAACAATCATTACACATGTCTTATTCGGAAGTGTCCATTGTCGATTGTAGCTAAAAGTGCCTTGTCCTGACATAACAAGAAATATTTGTCATCTGTGACAAAGCAGTTTATAGCTTAGATTATCGAGCATTTTTGAACAAAGGAAAAGGTTTATTCCCTCTATTGAAGAACTAAGTGTCCATTAGGAAACAATGCAAAAAAGCGAAATAAAGAGTTTTGGGAGCTCTGTACTATTCATACATACTATGAGTTGGTAGTCCAAATACTAAAATATATATTTTAGGTCCAGCCGTACTAAAAAAAAATATTCTGCAACGGATCGCGATATAACCTGCATCAATATAATACCTGTTCATAAAAATTACCATTGCAAATAAATTCTAATTACAAGGTGACTTTTTTTATGTGTCGGGAATAGATGTGGGTGGTAGGTACATAGAGTCCACAGAATCATCTGCTATATTGAAAAATTGCCATAAATAAATCTTAAAATCTACAGATGATTTCTAAATTAAAATATTTTTTATACTGGCTCGACACAAACTTTCTCAAGACAATGTTATCTCAATGCACATTAAATATAACAGTTGGGCAATGGAATGAAAGCATTCTCAATGACTATGTGTTTACCAACTATTCTGGATATAGCAAGAAAATTATATATTTCTGTTTGGTCTAACATGGAAGGTAGATAAACAGTTATTTTCCATGTTGTGTCAGTTATTGATGTCATTACATACTTTATTTTCACTTCTAATTGAAAAGTAGACAAAACATTGGAAATAATTTGTCTACATTCCCTGCTAGACTCGCTGACTCACCCAAATATTTCTGACATGTGTTAAAAAAGTCACCAAAATTATTAATTGCTTTTATAGTTATTTATTTGATGATGCGAAAGTTAATAATTTATAGTAATATATTATAGCGGGTGTAAGTTATATAAAACACCCTGTAACGTGGGCCATGTATGTACTTATTATACGAAAACAAAATATTTTAGAAGTGTTCAATTTTGTTAATCCAACAAGTGCTAAGTTTTTTCCTTGTTTTGATTGTGAAGAAATTTGTTATCGTATTTTTGCATCATTATGTTTGCATGTTTTTAGAATGATTTTGATGAGTTATGGAATTAAACAGAAGGCACATTTATTTTTATTGTTTCTCAATTTTTTTAATTTTCTTTTTTTTTTCATAACTCTGTTATTCATGTGTCAGGTTGCTAAACTTCAGGGTTGTCAGTTATCAGATCATTTAGTATTATGGACTCTAGTGTTAGTAATGGCTGTGTTTTCATACTTGTTTTTATTGTGGAATGTTGCTTTTGTGACATTAATAAATCTCAATATTTACTACACCACTGTTATGTTTATATTAAAAGACAAGCCAGAAAACACTATAGTCAAGTCTGTGGTTTGGTTTGTTTATAATTTAGTAACCAGGATATTATCCTTATTCTGAACCTTACCCAGTTATTTTTAATCCTACACTTTTCATTTAGAAGCTGTTAACAAAAGCCTGGTAAGGATTAGAAAAAGATATAGGTACTGTAAATCTGTGATGAACATTTTATCTTTTAATTTATATCTTCATTATATGTAAAAAGTATCATTGTGTATATATTATTGTGTAACTTATTTATGCAAGTCTGAAAGAATGTGATAGAAACAAATTTTTCATAATCCTAGTAGTATTATCAAGTGTTGAGTTTATAATAAAAATAGCAATTTAATTAATAATTGATGTGTGTGATGTAAGAAAATTCTTAATCAACGTAATATTTGCATGTGGTACAGCTAACAAGGTGTCTGAAATGTTAATAAAACACTTAAGGCTCAGAGTCAGATGACCCAGTTATCTTAATCGCACGCAACATTTTTGGTTCTAAATACAAATTAATCTAATGTATTTTTGATAACTATGCAAATTTTAGCCTCTTGAAAACATTAATACTCAAAACAATAATCAAAACCGTTTTTCTTTCCATAAGAATGATACATATATAAATAAACATTAAAATATGGAAATTTTTACATTTTTACTCGACCAAAATAAACCCATATTCATATTAAAAAAATATTTCTAGTAAATTATAATAATTTTTTCACAAGGCTAACGTTTTTGCATTATTTATCATAAGTACATTCAGTAATTTTATCTAGAAAAAAAGGCCCTTGTTGTGTGACCAAGACAGATGTTTTACTATCTGCAGAGGCTTAAATGTTTTTTCTACCTAAATAAAAATGCATGCAAAATGTAAGATTTTTTTTTAAAGTAATAAGACACCGTCTGTACAACACATCTGTTAACAATAGCTCAAATATATATTGTGAATTGTCATTCTTAGCAATAACACTTGAGCATGTAACCCTGAGAGAGGAATGGCACATCTGCCTAATCTGAAACTGATGACAATTAGTGTATTCATCTTGTTTACACTTACTGAATGTCTGTTGCAATCTTTGTTGCCCGGTTTTTGCTTAGCCAATGAGAATCCATGGCAATACAAGGCTGACAGGATCATTTTCCAACAAATAGAACAACATTACTAATCTTGTGGTTACTAGCTCAAAGTCAATAATATATGTATAATAATATATAGACTAATTCAACGGCTTACCTCATGATAATACAACAAATATTATAAATAAGGCCTTTCATATTCATTTTGCAGTTTCATATGAAATATTAAAATTATATGTTAACTCAATAGCAAATTAAATTATGCAATAAATTAATTAGATGTCGTAAACTTTTTATAGAGAGACATGTGATTTGTGTTCAATTTTAGATGTCTAGGCTAATCAAAAGAAGACCCCATGAAACTATAACATTATTGAAATATTTCATTTATATTACACATACTTTCATAACCAAATAGACCAACTACTGTTTGGCTACCTACCGGATCCGGATAATTTAAAAGTTTTTTATGGCTAAACAGATCATTATGGCATTTGCTATTGACATAACTCAAAATTTGAAGAAGAACAAATGCTATTTCATCATCATCATCATCAGTAGTAATATGGATGTATTAAACATAGTAACAAACAAAATCTTCATAATTTAGGTCTATGAGGACAGCAATAGGGAGTTAAAATCTTGTGCTGTTTTGAATTGCTACAATTGTACACTAAACACATGCATATTGTGATTCACAAACCACATGCTTGTGTATCTTATGACTATGTTCAGAGACCACAAAAAGTTATACACATATAATATAGAAACATACATATTTAAATGTTATATATGTCACCGTAAAATTTTAAATACTGTTAGATTATAATATATCTCGCGAGATTGTAAACTGTCGAAAGATTGTGAGCATTATTTTTCGGTAGATTATAATCTATCGAAGTGAAACTCAAAATGTGAAATACCATGCTACGGTACGCACCTCGTGCGCTGACTGGTTGAACTAACCTAACTCTATGGACACAGAACAGCCTACTGTAAGACTGACCAATCAGGGACTGCCTTCGGACAGTTGATAATTTAACGCGCATCTGATTGTGATTTAACAGTTTCACTTCGATAGATTATAATCTACCGAAAAATAATGCTCACAATCTTTCAACAGTTTACAATCTTGCGAGATTTTATAATTTTATATGCAATGGTATTTACAATTTTACAGTGACATATACATCCAAACATCAAAAAAATAATTCTTGGACAATCTGGTAAAGATTAATTTTTAACCAACAAGGAAAGAGGTTTTATATTTTTGAGTTTGCCATGTCACATTTACACCAAATAACTATTGGGTCTATTCTGTACTACCTGTTTTCATATGCATACTTTAATAACTTAATTTAGAACCTTTTTTCTATGATTTATATGTAATGTTACTTTTGTTAATTTGTTCTTTTTATGAGCATGATATGTTTTAAATCAGTGTCGTTTCTATGATTTTTATTAAAGGATGATTTTGTTTTAAGGCTGGATTCAAGGGCTAAAGATTGTAGTTTTTTCACATCAAAATATTATATAGATTAAGGTGGTAGTTGACCGCCATTTCATGGAATTTGTCACAACTAGACTGCAAAAGGTTCTACACGGATTGGCCATACACTGTTTTTAACCAACAACCAATCAGCCACCTGTAGTGGCAAATGTTGCACCATAACTAATTCTGATGATCGTAGGTATGCTGACCTTAGACAATTTTATAAAAAACAAATCACTGACCTTAGACAAACCATTTTTATGAAAACAACCAAAATCTTGAGCCCTATCCAACCTTAATCACATATTATTACTAGTAATCAACAATAATTTATATTTTTTAACATTTTTTAAGGCTAGCATGTGATAGCCATTTAATTTTCCATCATTGAGAAGAACTTTTACGTTGTTTTGAGAATAACTGTCTTAAAATAATTTGTTAGTAGTAGAGATAGATCCTTGGTTTAATTGCTAAAGATGTAGTATGTTTTTGTGTGATTTCTTTTTATTTTCTGCTGAATGCATGATATAATATGTCTACTATCTTCCAAAATTATGATTTAGTTTGGTTTGAAAAGGAACTGGAAGTTGTGAGTTACCTTTATATGTGAATTATTTGTACATTTTTTTAACTTCCCTAAAAATATTAACAGTTTAGTTTGTTCATTTCACCAAGTTCCATTTACAACTTGCAGAACATAACAACATAGGTTGGAGAGGTTTTTTGATTTGCATTTTGGATAATTTAACATTACAAGGTGGTTTAAGAAGAGCCCTTAGTTTTTATATATAAATTGTTTTAGCATTATTATAGTAAGAAACTGAATACAAGCATTTTCTTCAGTAAATCATGTTTTATTTCTCACTGTTAACATATAATAACAACAATGTTTAAAACAGAATATCACTACCTAATAAAAAAAAATTAGCTATTATATTTGAAATTGGTACTTATAATGCTCACATTAATTTTACTTTACTGTCTTGTACTGGATCTTTATCCTCATCAAAATTCACATCATAGTTAGCAGTTTTTTTATAGAGGTTCCACCATCTTCCAAAAATACCAACATCAACAACACGAGAAGGGAAATTGAAGTATGATGGTTTCAAATATGAACAATGTGCTTTATATAAGTCACATGATGGATTCAACTCTGTAGTGTATATGACAGAGAATAATCCTAGACTCCTGTAATGTATTAATCCTGCATTATAGCTCATTTGTAAGGACCTAAGATGTTCCACAGATTCCTTGTTCAAGCATCCATCACCAACTAATGCTGCTTTATTTTCTATATTCTTTAACTCATGTTTAAAATCTAATTCGTTGGGATTGTTTTTAGCCAGGCCAATGGACGTTCCAAAGATGGTTAACCATTTCATAGCTTTATAAGGATCATCTTGTATGTCAGTTCTCAAGTCCTGCAGCATTTGGCGGTAGTCAATAAATAAGTTCTTCCAGTAGTCAGCCCATTTTTCGAGTATAGTACCCTTAAACTTTTCCGGGAACTTTATTTTTCCAGTAACTTTTGCTGCACCAATAGATACTTGTTTCAAATTTTGCATCATTTTGGGGAAGATTCATTAGTTAAACACATACCCATACGCGAAAAAGTAAGTAGTTTTTCTTATTAGCTTGTTTAGCATAAACCAAATACACAGAACTTTAAAATAAACAAGTTAACAAGAAAAATAAAATTGTTCCAATTAATTTAGGTTAGGTCGACCGAACCAATTCCGTTCCGTACTATAATCTCATATGTCAAATTACAAATATTGTCAATGTCAGAATTGAACAACAAAAAAAAGGAATGAAAAAATCACAAGAAGTTTATGGCTCAGAAACTACCCTTTATCTACCCTGTTGCCAGGGTCAATACAGGTAGTGTTTTATTATTAGGCATATTACACTTCCCGATTTCTCGAGCCCTGTCTATCAGGTGCGATACATGAATTTGTTTTACCAACTGTGTAATACTATGGAATGGCCACAGACATATGAATACTGCAGACACAGCAAACAAAACATCAAAATTAATTAAATTAACTAAAATTAATTTAATTAAATTAATTTACTAAAATTAATTAAATTACTTCGTGCCTACTATTACTTTCTTTTGGAAATCTGTGGAAATGGCAATAAAATATCTAAATCTATCTGTCTTCAAAATATGGAAATCGGGACATTGTCCAATGGTTTCCATAATGAATGGTACTTAGATATTTTTTTGTCATATTGATTTTAAGGACATTGTGTCAAATTGACTAGTCAGTCCCATAGGATTAACAAAGGTGCCTACGGTCTATCTGTAACTAATTTGTGGGCCAACTGGTAGAATACTTTGCATCAGTCCCACTTCTAATCTACCTATTTAATTTATAGGTTACATAGAAGTTTTCACTCCGCCAAAAAAATATGCGCGTCTTCAATGCTGCTCAGTAGGAATGCTGCTGCATGTAGTAAGCAAGTAGTAGTCTACTTATTTCACTAAGAATTCTGGATGTAATAATTAACATAAACCTAACGAACCTAACCTAATAATTTTTGGGGCAAATTAAAGTTATAGCTAAAGTTTTCTATATCTTGCGCGTGTTTTGTCATTTGAATAAGTAATTAAAAACGTATTTTGCTGGTCCAACTGCATTTATTTATGCATCTAAAAATTAAGCTGTTGCTATTCCAAAATCCAAGGTCATTGCTTTGGTCATCTGTATTGTATAACCGTCCAGTCAAAGATTGCTATTATAGGTCCAGTCATTACTATCCTTTTCTTGTAGGTAAAGAGCCTCCTCCCTTAGCTTCTCTTTTTTTACGTGAAAATCCAAATATTTGTGGTGGTGACGGTGGTTCTGGGGGAGGCATATTGAAATTAGGATATTCCTGCGCTCTTCTAGCAATCTGAAAAAAATAAATAGAGTAAACTTTAATATTGTAATAAACAACATTTACCCAGACTCACCGAGTTATATGTAATGTTTGTAAACAGATTAAATAACCATGTTCCTACTTATACTTATGGGCGTATATAAGGGAGGAGGGGGGTAGGGGGTCCAGAGGGTCCGGACCCCCCCCCCCCCCCCCACCCCATGGCATTGGCCAAATAAATAATTAAGTGCTGTCAAAATTCCGCGTATATCAAATGGAAACTATATATTTTTACCCGATTGCGTAAGGAGGGTAATGTTTTTCGAGTGTATGTATGTATGCGGGTATGTATGTATGTTTCTCTAAGACAGCCTGCAGCCTGAACGGCTTGACCGATTTTGATGTGCGAGGTTGATATGTCATTACAGTCTTCTCCATTTCCAAAGTATCATAAGTAGGCTATATTTTTTGTAATCATAATATATCTCTTTCAAAAATAAAAATAAACGTTTTTTTCTAATCACTAACGCACTATTTCGTAATAAACTAGTGTTTTTTAGAATTATTCTAAAGAATGCGCATTTATAATCTTTTACAGCAATTTTACGCATACTTTCTCACAAAAATTGTAAGACATAAAAAACGTACACTCAACAGCGTATTAAAAGTATCAAAATCGTAAGTTAGACTGCAAAAACTGCTTTTCTGCTGTCGGGTATTTTGTTTTTAGGGTTCCGTACCTCAAAAGAAAAAAAACGAAACCTAGGATCACTTTGATGTCCGTCTGTCCATCTGTCCGGGTGTCAAGACCATTATCTCGGGAATTCGTTAGATAAAAGAAAATTACAGCTGAATTCTTAAGTCTCTTTTTTTTTGAAGTCGGTAAAGTCAAATATGAGTTATGAATGCTAAATGAAACAGCGGAAAATTTAAAGTAAGATAGCATTCATAACCCATTTTTGACTAAAATGCCGCTTATAAATACCTTTTAACCGTCGATATGGATTTTATGGAAACCGTTTTATTGGCAAAGTTGAATAAAAATCACCCATGAGTGAAAACAGAAAACAGTCACAGTAGATATGAATTGTGTAAAACATGATATAAATTACCTTGAGTAGCCCTGAGGATATTTTAAATTGTAGTTTAAAAAACTCTTGCGGATTTCACTTTTTTATACTGTCAGTATCACGGTTATTAATTAAATCACAATTATTTAATTATTTATCACGTTAATTTTGAGCGTTTTTAACCTTTTTAACATTTTTTTATGTTATTTGCTAAGGTTATTTGGTTTTGCCACAGAATTCGCCCTATTACATTTGGGTTTGCATTTTGTTTTATCGATATTTTGTCTTGCGGATTTTCCTTCACAAGAATTCAAGTTGAAAAGGGATATTTGCCGTGGTTTCTGTAAATGAGCGTTTTTAATAAAAAAAAATGTTTTTTGGTTTTTGTTGAATTTGTTTTTTAGTGTTGCGGATTTTCCTTTAAAAAATTCAAGTTGAAAATGATAGCTGTACTCCTTAGATTAACACCCATGTTACATGTAATAAAAACGAAGGAAATGTTGATAAAAATGAAAGGTTCTTTTCGTATATATACGGAAGTTACTCTATGTTATGTTCATTGTCCACCTTGCAGTTCATAGTTATCTCTGTACATTTCCTCACAATTTGTTCAGCCAATTGCTCATGATCATTAAATATCAACAAACCGAGAGATAGACAAATCTTATGTGGGATTTCCATTTGATTTTTTGATAATGGCCAGACTCTATGTATCCTATTTATGTATTTACAAAAAAGTAAACAAGTAGGTACGTATTCTGTCAGTCATCTAATCTACATAGTACAAGCTTTGCTTAGTTTGGGCTACATGATGTTGTAAGAAATGTTCAGCAGTATTTATATTTATTTTTCAATTTTATTTCCATACAGAATGACAAAGATGGAGATATCGTTTCAGAATATCCATACCGATTGTTCCAGTTGCCGGACGCACTTTCAGAAAAAGAGCTCAATGACTTTAAGTGCGTCAGAGAGAAAGATTTACATTCACTTTTATTAGACTGACATTTTAATTGAATCTACATATAAAAAATTCGATCGTAGTAATATCTTGGTAATATCGTCGTTTAATTTTAACTGGTTCTTTGTTATTAACTGTACTTCACTATGAATAAACGACTTACCCGATTTAAAATTTGAAGATTTTCGTAAGTACCCTCAACAGATTTATATGGTGCAAGTTGCAGAGCAACCAATCCATACCCTAAGTCTAATGATATAGCGAGATAAATTAATATAACTCCAATTTTACACGGTATACCTTTCATCGTTACAGTAACAACTAGAGGAAAAACTTGAGAGCTACTCATACTTATACCTACCTTCCATGTTGCATGATAATTAAAGATAATATGAAAACTTTTGACAAACAATGCAACAACTTCCTGTGAGATGCATGCACCCGATAATCAAAACATGACAATGCATTCTAATTACACCTGAATATCAAAGATGTAATACCTTGATTAGATTATCTTAGTTCTTATCTTATTTAATGATTTATTATGCCATGTCAGTACTGTGACAACATTAATAGCAAATTAGCATA
Organism: Lycia hirtaria; assembly: GCA_947563715.1. Taxonomy (NCBI): domain Eukaryota; kingdom Metazoa; phylum Arthropoda; class Insecta; order Lepidoptera; family Geometridae; genus Lycia; species Lycia hirtaria. Next base: position 37,955,583 of record OX387377.1, on the reverse strand, counting down.
TGAATATCTAAAGTTTGATAAAAAGTTTTAAAAAAATTGCGCTCGCTTTGCTTGCGCCTGATTATTTCCTATTGTTTTTTCCCGACTGGTAAGAAAAAGGGGTATGTTTTTCGAGTGTATGTATGTGTGTATATTTTTATATGATCGCCTACAAGCCAAACGGCTTGACCAATTTTGATGTGCGAGGTGTCGTTAGATTCGTTAGAACTCCGAGGTTTTTCGTAATAAATAAGTAATTTCACTAGAATTATTCTAAATAATGTGCATCTATAGTCTTTTACAGCGGTTTTGCGCATAATTTCTCATAAAAACTTATGTGTGTAATTTGCTATAAAGTCTAAAATTAATTAGAAATAATATATTTGCAATCATTACATTCAAATAGTTGTATTTCTAATTTTGCTATAAAGTTTAAAATTAATTAGAAATAACAAATTTGTAATCAATGCGTTCAAATGGTTGTATTTACAATTTTTGCTTAGCGTAAAAGTCGTTCTTATCTTGTCGGGTATTTCAATTTTCTCATAATACAGATACTTGTTTGGTTCATACGAGCCACAAAAACCTAGGACACACTAACAAGATCAATGAATGAAATGAATACCAAGTTTTTTTTTTTTCGCGCTTGCTTCTCTTGCGCTTTTTTACTATTTTAACATAGAAATACTGTGCACTCACTAATACGAGAAATGAAGCATATACTTAACTATAAAATAGTACTCAAATTTTCGCAATCGCTTCGCTCGCGCTTTATTACTGTTTTGACATAGAAGTACTGTGGGTTCACTAATACGAGAAATAAAGCATATTAGTATAAAAACACTTCAGAACAGTAGGGGCGGCAAACATTTTATAGCCTACTGGCGGCAAAAGTGTAAATCCGGCACAGCTTATGACTCTGTTGACGAAAATAAGAGAATTAATTTAAAAATTAAGAAAAGAATAACAACAACCGCTGGCTGTATGGGCTCTGTTCTCTTTGTCTTCCCTCTAAGGAAAAAACACAACAAAAAATGTCAATGGCTGTCAAATTGTTTTTGATTCAAAAAATCCCGCTCAGTCGTTGCAAAAGTTTTAGTTCTTTTTTGAATAGCTATTAAAAAGATTTTATTGAAGATACCCGCCTGGATCGACTATTGTAACTGAATTTTGATTGAACCATGGAGACTCCAGTTGTAGCAGCAGCAGCCGGTAAAATACACAAGATCTCTAACCGCGTGGGACGCGGCATTCCCGATATCGCAAAGGCTTACACCAATTCCAAGAAATGTTCATGTCATAGGGAAAAAACCTTTGTATTTTGCCGATCATGCGGCTATTTTTGCACTGGTAGAATCAGGCTGCAATGTGAACAGCATCCGCGGGTAATTACGGCTGTTATTAAGTCATTAATTATCTTGTTATTGCTATATTTTTTTCTGCCTTCATTAAATTAACGAGTGTCTTATCCTTTTAGGTGACATTCCTTCTGGATATAGCTGAGTGCCCTCGCTGCCATTCCTCTGCCTTCCTAGACGAATATTCAGGAAATGTCTAATTTATGAAACTACCCTCATTTTAATCTACCATACATTGCTTTCTTGACCATTCTCCATAAATGCAGACATGACAGGATCAGCTGTGTTTACTGATTAGGTGCTAAAATTTTTGATTTTGACAAGCACACATTACTACATATAAAATTACAATTAGATGTTTAGTTAATCTGTTGATTATTATTAAGGGTCTCCTAAGAATTTGTGGGCTCAATTCTTGAGGCTTTCATATAAGAAATAGCTGCACTGTTCAAGCTTACTTGGGAACAAGCAGGAGACTGAAATTGTTTGACCCTATTGATGCAACTATTTGCATAAAATTAATTTAACATTAGTTGATTTTCATAGCTGTATCTAATTAAGATTGACACCTACACAAGCATAACATGACTTTTGAATATTATTTTGGAAATAATATTTAAGAGTAATCATGTTTTTGCTGTTCACTTTATAGGTATGAAGACTGAAGTTATCTCTCATTTACTTTAATATTTCAGCATTAAATATTAGATTTGATGTGGAAAATACTGTTTATGTTTATAAGAGATTAATGACACTGGGTGTCGAGTTTGTTTCTTTATTTTATATAATATATAACTAGGTTTAGACTAATTAGTATTACAATGTTTCAAGAAACACAGTTTCCTTGATAGAAAACTGTTAATGTTTCTTTTGTGTACTAGAAACACATTTAACCTACCTCTGTTTGTCTAATTAAAATAAAGAATTTTATATGTTATTTTATATTTCCCTTAAATTCTGTGGAAGTGTTCTTCAATCTAAATAATGGTAGCAGCGTATCAAAAGGTTATTAACCATTCTAATCATCTATCCAAAAAATAGAGGGATCTTGGTATTCACAAAAATTTAGAGGGGTTACTTAAAAATGCTATGCTTGTTGTCATTTTTTTTCTGTAAAGTTGTTGCCTCTAAGTGTCCAAATGAGGCCTTTGCCCAGCTGAGGGATACCCTACCAAACCTTTCCAGTAAAACTTTATAGTGTAATTCATAAAATTGAGTTTATTAGTGTTGAGATTAGGCTAGCCATATTTACTTATATTTGTGTTTGTAGTCTGATAATTCCAATTTTAGCAGTGAAGTAATAATGGAGATTTTTTGTGTCAGTTACTAACATGCATATTCTTTATTAATGTATTAGATTGGTATTTGACTAAATCCTCCACAGATTTCCAAAAAGATATGGAAGTGGATTTGTGTCTAAATCCCCCAAATATTTGAAGGGTTGATTTTGAGAGGAAAATTCCCTTTTCTATTTTTACCTCTATGGTAGGTAAGGGGGGGTACCTTACCTACTTGTATACAATATAAGAGATGATAAGTAAATTTATACTTTATTTTCATCATCTGATAAACATCTTTCTTGTGCAATCAGGTAAAAACTGGAAAACGAATTTACCCATATACAATGTAGACAACATAGGTAAAATAACTGCCCATCTTATAGTAACCTTATGATATATGAGGAGTGCCCATAGAAAATAGTGCTGACTACTGATGGTGAAAGCATAGGAATTTCTTTCTTTCTGCTTATCCTTCTCTAGGGTCTACTATCTATATATGTATATCTCCACCTTGTCATCTGTCCATCTCATGGCAATTCCTTTACATTGATGAAAATCTAAAGGCAATCCAAATGCTCAAACCGACTACAGGTTGGCAGCATACCCAGCATGCTGAGCTTTGCCATGTTGAATGGCACCATATATATTATGTTGGGTGAAATAAACACATCACACACCACAAAGCAATTTGATGGTAAGAGACCGTGTGACATTTCTCTTAAACCATTTAGTATGAGTTCTGAAAGAGTTGAATCTTATATTCTACTAAGTCAAAAAGAGGTTTTTGGGGACGGTTTGTCGACTCCTGACAAAATGCATGGAATGTTTTCATGATTTTAGACGATTCAGATTGGCTCTAAATGTATTATACTAATTAGTACAGTGACCTTCATTTGGCTAAGTACAGAGTACCCTAATAACTCAATAGATTCCTATGTATCATGATCATTATCTAAACTAAAATAATAGATTTTATAAATTAATTCTGTTTAATGATCCTAATTATTTACACTAACACTTACATCAAATAGCACTCACTAATACAGTTGTTCTAAATGGAGAACCAACTTGGGATATCTGATCTGTTTTTGTTTTGATCAATGTACTTCTTGAAACCTTCTTTGGCATCAGCTAATGATTTTTGTGCTTCATCATCATCATCCTTCTTATTGTTGAAAATGTCAGGGAACTCAAACTTTTGATCTTTTGGCTGAAAACAAGTGTAATTAATTTAAAACAATGCTATGCTGAATCAATCACTGTGAAATTTAACATAGGTATAGTTCATAGCCTGTACATGGACCTAAGCTATACAAAGGTGCAACAAAACACATAGTGATTTAAGTGCATATAAAAAATACCTCAGTAGTTTTTGTGTTAACAGGGTGCTAAGTAATACATAACAATTGAATAATATGTATGTTCATTGTTCAATGAAATCAAACAACTTTTGATAAACCATCATTAAAGTTGGTACGATTTCTATACATAAGTATTTTTGTATGGCAATCATACCACCTTAACGTGACACTTATCTTTTAGTGAGGCTTGAGACAGGGTGTCAAAGGTTCCGAACTAGCAGGATGGAGCAGAAAGAGGATGGGGTCTATTTTCTTGCACTCTTAAAACTGACTAAATTTACAGGGTAAAAAATTGTGCCTACTCTTTCTCACTAATGTAGTTAGAAAAAGTGAGCATGTGTTTTAGTGAATGTGTAACAATTCTATATTAAATATAATCTTACTTATAAACGCTGAATAAGTGCATTTTAGTTAAAGTGTTTTGTTCCGTTTTCACTTATGACAGTTCCGGTCTGACAGAAAGTGACAAATCCCTATTCAGTGAATACAATTTTAACATTCATTTCTAAGTAAGACTGAATATGTCTCATGTATTTTCAATGTCTGCTGGCTATTATGAATTCTTAAAATGACAATTTAAAACATTATCCTCATAGTAAGTTTCATACTAGAGTACATAGCCGAGTTGGTAAATCTTGTGTACAGTACTGTAGAAATAGTGACAGTGGCATGGAAGGTAAAAGGGTCTTACCAAGGTAACATAAGCATATTTAATATCGTCATCTTTGACTATGTATGCTTTGCCGATATCTTTTCGGAATCGCCCGAGACATATTTTTGTGCGTACTTGTACAACTGGAACATTGTATATTTTTTCCAAATAATTTTTTATGTCAAATTTTGTCATTTCCATTGAACACTGAAAGTGGACAATGTTTGGAAGCTGTTTTGGTGGTGCACGGACTAATTTCATCCAGAAATTAGGCAAAAATACACGAAGTTGTGGATTTCCTCTTTGGTAAATAGGATACCTGAAATATGAAAATATTACTATAGTTATTGGTTCATAATTCATGATACGAGTTAATACGCTTAAGTAATCAATTAATGCAGTGATGTCCCTGATACGGCTATTGCCGTAATATACGGCTTTTAGGCATGCTAAGTATCTAAACTACGGCATACGGTAGCCAGCCCAAAGCCGTATAACATTTGTATGAAAGTATACGGCTCATTTCGTAAGTATCGACAAATAATAATTTCTTTATATAACGGAACGCATCAACGCGGAAACGGTTTCAGGTTTGGGAGTTCCCCTGCACTTAGCGTATGAATAATACGGATAAATTAAAATGTTAAGAAAATAGAGCAAAAACAATATATATCTTTGTTCTCCGAGTGACTAGAATTTTGTCTACTAAACCAAAAATGACATCTTAAATCTTTGGATTGTTTTGACTAACATAGAAACAAAAAGAAACGAAATAAACGAATTACCTCTACTATCAATGGAGCTTTGAGCGAAGCAAGCCGTGCGAAACAAAGGCAATTGCATGCAATTTGAAGTACCAGAAGAAATGATAAAAAAAACGAAGGAGAAGAAAACAAGAGACCTCTCACCAACTAAATCCGAAGTATTAAATACCACTAAAAACTTATCGGAGATTCATTATAAGTAAATAATTATCATAAGTCATATAGTACCCATAATTTGTAAAACTAAGTTAAATTTTAGTATACGGCCGTTTTTTTCGGTTTTCCCCGAAAATACGGCAATTTTAAGGCGGAGATACGGCAACGCCAAAATTGACTTGAAACATCACTGAATCAATGCTATATCGTAAAAGTTCAATTAAACACATTAGGTAGTTTATTTCTTTTGTTTCAATGATTTATAATTTCATTATTGTACATGAACCAAACCTCTACTTACCATCGTGTTGACATGCTCAATATTTTTATTTAGCTGTACAATTTTATAGGAACTTATTTACGAGAGTGTCGAGAGTTTATGGCAGAAAACTCACGAAAAATGAAATTACATATAATAAATAAATACAAATTATAACCTCAAATTCTGCGTCACTCGAATCGTTTTTTTTTTATAGATAAAAAAAAAAAAAAAAATGTCAATGTCAAATTTTGGATTGTCATTTTTTTTTATTGGATTTAGACCCACATAGAGCATTTGCCATTGTCAAGTAATAATATTTCTTCAAGTTTCTTGATTAAAACCAGTTATAAATGTTCAAGTCACGGTTACAGTCATTTTCAAATTCGAGTCCTGCTTCAGTAAAGTGGTGGTGACTTTACTGGAAGCTTATGGAGTTTTGCCGACAACGTCAAATGACACGTTTCATTGCTTCATTTCACTTACCCTCACTCACGCACTTGATCGAACACTTAATTAATAAAACATCATCATTTTTGTCGCATAAATATGCAAAATAACAAAAGTTTTGTAAAATAAAATAATGCAATAACGTATATCGACGACGTTCTCGCCAAAACTTTCCTTTCTTTTAGTTATTGACGCAACTGTGTAAATGTGTATGACATTGAGCCAAAGAATTTTATGCTCTTTTTTTAACCGACTTCGAAAAAGGAGGAGGTTATCAATTCGTACCGTATATTTTTTTATGTATATACACAAATTTCTCTCTCATTCTTGAACCAATTTTTGTGTTTCGTGAATTGGCATATAGAGAAAGCTCTCAAGTTGGTCCCATAATTATATTAGAAATTTTTTGTGGTGTTTTTATAGTAATATACTTTATTTCTCGTATAGTGAACTCATAGTACTTCCATGTGAAAATAATATAATAATATTAATGCTCGAGCGAAGCGAGCGCGAAAAATTTTTAGTAGCGTTTTATAGTAATATGCTAAATTTCTTGTATTTGTGAACTCACAGTACTTCTATGTCAAAATAGTAATAGTGTGCGAGCGCGAAAATTTTTGTGGTGTTTTTATAGTAATATGCTTTAGTTCTCGTATTAATGAACGCACAGTACTTCCATGTCAAAATAAAAGATTTTTTAAAGGTTTTTAATATTAAATCATGGAAGTGATTTGATTCATTGATTGTGTTAGCGAGTCCTAGATTTTCGTGGACCAGATGAATCAAACAAGTAACTGTGTTAAAAGGAAATACCCGACTGGTAAAGAGGGACTTTACACTATCAAAATTAAAATTATAAATACAACCATTTGAATGCATTGATTGCCAATTTAATAATCCTAAATATAAATATATGACTTTATAGAAAATTATAATTAAATAATTTTTGGTTAGTGGCTATTTTTAGAGAATTATTTGCTCGTATTAGAAAGTTCACGGCACTTTAATGATCAATACAAATAAAGATCAATATGAAACAATCATGCGCGAGCGAAGCGAGTGCGAAACTTTTTGAAGCATTTTATAAAATTATTGAAGCCTGGAAGAATTTTTATAATGGCCAGGATTTCGGGGGGGGGGGGGGGGGGTTGGACCCCCCAAACCCCCCTGCCTATGGCCATGGTTGTGTTGTAGTTAATAAAGGAGCATATGAATATGACATTCAATGACAAATGTCATTCTTGAAAAAGAAACGAGCGGGTGAAGAGGGGTCTCTTTAAAAAGTTTACAATCGTGAGTGATTTATTGCGCTTGAAAAGTAAAACCTACTTACTCCTCATCCAGAAAATGTATAAGGAGAAAATAGAGTTACTTCAACGCTTGAGCGCCTTGTTTAATTATTATCCTTACTTTAATATTACAAGTAAACGAAATAACGTACTTCGAAGGCGGTTGTTTCAGTTTTTTAAGCTATAAAATTATTCTTTGCTTGATATTTCTATGCATGGTCATGAAAAACTTTAAAATATGGATATCTCAAATGAAGTTTTGGTGGAAATGTCATATTTACATGTATTTTTTTCTTGGTAAAAAATAGTGGTGTGAGTTCGATTATGATAAGTACGTAAATGTGAGTAAGTGAAATAAATCTGTCAAAAGCACGGGCGTAGCCAGGTTTTAGTTTTTGAGGTTTTTAGAAAATAAAACAACAAATATGCAGCGCGGATCCACCTCTCAAAAAGTTTTAATCACGCACGGCCATCCGAAAATCGGCGAAGAAGTACCACTTGAACTTAAAAATTACTATACATGTGAGTTAAATTCTGACTAGAACATTTATAACTTGTATTTATTCATAAATCTTGAAGTTGTATCTTGAAGTCATACTTCACACTGGCAAATACGTATATTGCGTAGGTCTAATACAAAAGAAGACGAAATGTCAAATTGATCTTTGACGTCCCAGATTCATGCTTGGTCTATGTTTGACGTCTAATATTTTTTTATTTAGCTGTCAGATTTCAGAAAGATGGCGGTGGCGTTGTCACCCGATCAAGAGTTGGTGAGTAATTTATTGAATTTAAAAGTTCAAAAAGTACTTTGATTTGAAATAAGCATTGTACAAGGCATTTTTTGTACTATCTCTGTGAATTGTTTAATTTTATTGGCATATTCGTATTCAAAGGAATGGACAGGATGAGGCTCATAACTTGCGTCGTTTACCATGTCATCAATGTTTGTTTTGATTTCTTGAATGAAGTATTTCATACTGTTATCGTGTGCTACTAAAGTGTTCGACGTGGCTATTCAGTTAACATACATTCATTTATCATCCACGTACAGTGAGGAGATCAATAAGGATTAATTACGGGTATAATCGGAGCTCACAACGGCGTCCGGTTTCGTTGAAACGAGATCGAGTTCTCGGAGTTGACTGGCTCTGTATTGCCCCTCCTATTTCCGTTAATAGTTTTTGCAGATGCATTTTGTTACAACCTATACTCAATCTTAGTTTATGCTGTTTCTTTGTTCATAATATAATTGTCTGTTATCCTAATACGAAACTTGCCTTACTGTACTGTCTATATATTATATGTATTTACCTACTTATGTGTGGTAATGAAAAAATCTGCTGTATATAAAGATACCTGAGTTGTTACTAATATTGCTTAATATTGCATAATATACATACAAAAATTTTCCTGTAGTCTATCTTTGTGAATAATGGTAGCAATTAATATCCCTATAGGAATGCATCAGAACCCCTGGGTCATGTTGGCTAAAGTATAGCTCACAGGATTGGGGAGGGTATGTGGTCCTTTCATCTACAATGGCACAGTCAATAATGAAGTCCTGTTTCCCTGGATTTGTTTGAATTGGAAACTTGACATTACAATAATGATGATTCTTACAATACCTCTGCCTTTTTTCCTTTTAAGTGACTTAATGTAAGAAAATACTTTTTGTTAATGAGATAATTAAATGCTGTTGGAGTGGACTAAAACCTCTTCAGTGGTCAACCCTTTCATCTCACTGGGATCTCCATGGAATGCCATCATTGCTCCTTGTTATAACTTTTGTAATATTCCCAAAGCAATACCACTTTTCATTTAGGTTACCTTGAGGCCCATTTTGAGCAGTTTAATATTACAATAGCTAGGAGATTCTAATTTGAAGTGGGTGGGGTAATTTCTGCACTGCATCCTTTTTTTTAAATTCATTATTAGGTTTGTTCTTGACCTAGGTCTATTATGGAGGATGTTAAAATGCTGGATCAGGTAAATGATACCATATTCTAAGACCCTAGTGCCAGTTCTAAAACACGCCATATATATGTAATGGTTATCTAAAATCTCAGTCCCAGGGCCAGTCATCTATGATAATTTATAGCCTTATATAATATATGGCTATGGAACCAATTACCGCTTGTTAGATACATATTTATGAAAACAAATTGTGTCCAAATCAATAGCAACTTGCATGTCTCAATTAAGTGGAAGTTGCATAAGATATGCAGAACATAAAAAACATTTTATTTTATGTTAGTAGAGGTAAAATCGCTAATAACTTATTTAAAAAAATCTGCATTTTCAGGCATGTGAAGCAATCCAAATTGTTTTGAACCACATCAGTTTGCTTAGATAAGATAGGGCAATACTAAAATTAAGGAGTGTTAGTCTTACTCTATGCCATTATTCATTACTATATAATATTGTCTTGATCCTCCCTTTGCACATACATACATAAGTTTTGGTTATTTTGTTACAGACTTCTAAAAAGAGGATCTACTTTTGTATGTTCATTCCACAGACATAGAGGTTTATTCAGTTATGTTTTCGCCAAAATGGCTTGGCCAATGTTGATCTGTGAATGCTAGTATGTGTGGTGTTATTAAAATTCATCTTTGTTCACATTTTATAGTAAGATATTTATGACACTCAGGCAGGATTATTAAAGCACACGAAAAATACACGAATTTCGTGATCTACACTGACTTAAAAATGATTACTCACATTGTAAATGTCTACATATGCAACAAATTAACGCAATATTGTACCTATTGTTTTGATGACAGGCTTAAGCCATTTCGTCAAGATTTCATACCCTAATCCCACTACCAACAAGAAGTCACATAATTTAAGCATTTATTTCATAGGTATTTTAAAGTAAGCTTGTTAGGTTAGGCAATTACTCAATTATTTCGGCAGCCGTTCTTGACAGCCTTTTTCTATTTCAAATGGAGCATGCCCTCCGACCACACCATCACTTAAAGACTTAAGGTTTAAACATATATTAAGTACAAGTATCAAAAATTTCTCAGGCTTTTCAAAAACACGTATTTTCTAGGTTTTTAGCCCATCATCTCGTGACTTCGTAACCGAACCGAGGACTTCCGAAAGCAGACGGCAGTTTGGCGCTATTTTTCTTTTTTCGCTGTGCCACTTTTGTCATAATGCCTGATGAAACAGTAATGCATTCGACACCTCGGGAAGGGTTATTATTCGTATTATTCGTCCTACCTCTGGAATCTTATAGTTACTAAGATATTTTGATGAGCGAAAAAGAGCTCCGAATTGACGTATGGAAGCTTTGAGTATTGGAAAACGCCAAACCGCGCGAGCGCGAAATCGAATCTTTTTTCCACACTTTTTTTTTTAAAACTGCTCTACTAAAAAAACTATGTATAAAACAAGAATCATTATATAGATAATATAATGAGTTATGAATTAGTTTTCTCGTTTTTTATGGGAAATCTCTAAACGAATCTCTTAACATCAGCTGACCTGTGGTCGAACGTAACTCATAAAAAGTCATAAAAGAAATCATTACTTCAATTGACACATCAGAATGAAAACACGTAGTAAGTACGCGAAAATACATTGCTCCTGACACGCGTGAGAATTGATTAAAACAGGAAATGATAGCAATAAAACAGGGCTTAAGTATGATTGATACAGAGACCGGACGCCCGGCTCCGCTCCATGTTATGATTGAGATTTAGCCCACATTTTGCTGTAGGAAGGCAACTGGCCTATGATATGACATATCTAAATGTCTCTACTTCCTGCGAGGACTCAATTTCAGATACCTCATTAAGACTAAGAAATTATATATTTCGTCTCGATGTGTTTTCGCTAGGACGCTCACATGACACAGTATACAGGCATAGTAATAATATTGGACACAAAATAGGTGTTGCTATTTTTTTAGCAACGAAACAGAAAATCATAAAATTATTACTCTTATTAGGCAAAAGACATAAATTAAACATCTCATTTGTTTTTTGTTGTTGTTTCCAAAAACGAAACTACATATTCAAGTTAGGGTATTTTTGTCTTCAAAACCTGTATTTCAGACCGATTCTGGATATCTGGATTCTGTTTATAGCGTTATCGTTAGTGTAATTTGCCGACTATTATAAATCTCAACCAACTTGCATACATTCGAAACTAAAAATTGTACAGGAAAACTGTACTTATAAAAAGAAAACGACATGTACTAAGCTGCTTTTCTTCCTGGGAATACTGTAAAAGTCAGTTTTAAGGTTTGCGTTTATATACCTTCTAACCACGGTCAAATTACCTTCTAACCCCTCCACATTTGATAGTGATCAGAGGGTTTAATGGAAGGCCATCTAACCCTCTAATCACGGTTAAACGCGGCATTAACGGCCTCATGGTGTGTAATGCTCTTTCATTTCTTTCATTGGAGCGTACCACTCACAATATTTCATGAAAAACAGTTCAACTATTCTCAAGTTAACGAACAAATTTGAATTAGATATCTACCAAACGTCCATTGTTTGCAGTTCTTATTATGCAATATTCGTGTTTTAACATCGGAGTTAATAACGTTATAATATATAACACATAACACGGTCTTAATTCCGCGCCGCGTTTTTAACAATTGACATAAATAAATGTTCAAAATGCGGAACACCAGTAGCACGTCGTAAATCGGTTGCGTTTCGTTTTTCATGTAACGCGAGGAATATCACTTTCTGGGGAAGGTATTCATTGTAATGCCATTCGAGGACTTTTGAATTGGACAATGTGCTCACGAAGGCGTGGAGGCATGTGACATGTCTGAACTCTTGACCGATGTATACTGTAGGTAGCTAAGCTCTTTGTCTGTAACGGATTCCCCTTGTTTCGCTGCCCTCGGCGTGTCGCAGTTTCCTCCTCTGATCCCGTATTTGCTCGACGTCGCGTTCCGTGTCGTTGACTCATCTTTGCCCGCATAATGTGTTCAATGCCTTATCAAGTGCTATTCATACTATCTCTTCGTTTTGTTTACTCATTACACAGTGACTCACAAATTCGTAATAAGATAAAATGCATTAAATTTCGAACGATTAGATTCGATAAAGGTATTTGTCGCAGGATTTATAGCTCGAATATGATAAAACCATAGCATTTGCAGCAGTGATTTTATCATAATCCTGTGTGCAGATTCATAGATTAGTTTTGTTTAGGAATATTAATGTAAAGAGTTTTTTTCAGCTACGTCAAAATAGTCTATATTAATCTTTAAAATGTATATTATTTTACCGAGTTGACATTTTCTACATATGTTTATTACGCACTTGTAGTGGCTCCTGGTTATGATGAAAAACGGGTTCTCTATGTCCGGCTCTAGGCTCTTCGGCTATCTCTATACCACATAACAATAGATCCAGACGTTTGGTCTTGAAAAGGTATCAAACATACAAAGAAAGCAATAATACATTATCCAATGTGTAGAGTATTATGGACAATAGTTTACACCAACAATAACTAATTATATGTATATGTACATATGTAATTTATGAATTATATAAATTAGTAATCATAGCTTTGGTATAAACTAATTTAGTCATAATATTCAGTCTGAAACTTATTGAAATAAACCTCTAGCAGCTCGTTCTACCATAACTTCAAACAAATCCAAGTATCTTAATCTTCGCTGGTTTCACTTGGTTTAAAAAAATCAGCGTAACTATTCGATAAGGTTAAACTTAAGGAGGCGTAACATTAATATAATTTCCTAAAATCTGCTGAAACAATGTTTACCACATAGTTATGTTGCGTGATGCATCACAAAAACAAGTTACGTTCTGTTATCATGCTATAGAAGACTTACTCAGGTGTTAGTCGAGGAAATATGGATTCTGCGAAATATTAGGACGGCTCGAGCGAGCCCGATGCCTTTGTCAGTGTGGTTCGTAGAAAACGTAATTCGATGACGATATTGCGTTAACTTCTACTATTTATTACTACAGATTCTTGCTAAGATATTCTTAGCTCCATTCAAGGTTTACATTAAACACGCCGCGCCGTCTACAAAGCTTTGCAGAGGAAGTTAATGTTGGAAACTTCCATTGGCCGTCTCCGTAAAATCATAACAAAGAGGTAAAAGTTTGTCGCCGGTTCCATTAACGGAAATCGCGAGGAGATGCTAGAGATTTTTCTACGAAGTTATTCAGGTCAGGTGTGCTTTCGAATCAATTTTATTTTGATTCCCAGTTAAGTTTATTTTGTATTGACGTCTTAGTGGCCTGATTTTTAAAAGTTTATGGAATTAGGTCACCATTGAGAGTTGGTTTGTCTTCGAAGTAATTTTTTCTCAAAGGACACAGTTGCAAAATGGCTCTTTTCTTATCGTAAGATTGAATCCGGGTCAGATACGAAGAATTTGAGTCACCCCGCAGGTATTCTTTCGTTTTAACACTTGTTTGGATATCCATTCGCATACTATACTGCAAAGTTCGTATTTCTGACTAGATTACGCATCATATTTTGTTTTTTTAACAACCTTTTCTTTGCCCATCATTGCCTTCAATGTATATTTTTTTTTATAAGTTTTTTTTTTTGTTGGCAATCGATATCTCGGCAAATTCCACTGATCAGATCTTACTGGATTTGGCATAAGTACGTAACTTCTATGACAATGTATTAAATATGATCTCGTAGCATGGTGCTGGTCTGTTCATGGAGCTGGAAAGTTGGCACTGGAAATTTCTAATTGCATACATTGTAGATCCGTTGAGGTGAGTGCATTTGTTTAATAAATTAAGCACTTTTCATTTAGTACTTACCTGACGAGATTCTGACATGGTGACGAGGGAACCGAACTATCGACATTGGTCAAATAATGAACAAGTGGAGTAGGGCAGTTTTTTTATTTATTTTTTATTTAGAGGAGGTTGGGATCGGAACTGAAGAGGATTGTTTTAATAGCAGAAGGCCGGCGCTAACGACATACACCAGCGGAGTAGGGCAGTTAGTATCTCAGAACAACTCTATTTATAAGCGCAATATTAATTTAAGTTGATATGAGATACTAACTGCCCGCGGATTCACCCGCGTAGCGATGAAAAGCGGTGATGATAATGATGGTTTTAAAATATAGCCTATTTCTTTCTTCAGGTCCTAATGAATCTCTGTGCCAATCATAACGATCAGCCGTTTAGGCATGAAACATACAACAAACACAAAGATAGAGTTAGTTTCGCTTTTATTAGGGTTCCGTAGTAAAGAAGGAACCCTTATAGTTTCGCCATGTTCGTTCATGTCCAAAACATTTATTTTTGTGTAACCTCCCCATTACGTAAAATGAGGATGAATTATTTTTTCTCATCTATCCTATTGTGTGGGGTATCGTTTAATAGGTGAACAAACAATATTGAGGTTGTGCGAAAACCATTTTTCCATTTAGGGATGCGTTTGCGAAATGCTTATGATAGAATTAAAAGGAAAACTATCATGGCTAGGTAGGCTTTACAAGTTAACGAGTAGTAGTCGATTAACTTAAAAAATTAACTACTTAAAAAAAAAAGTAAAAATTCATATTTCATTTAAAAATAAGTTAACTTGTACGTTCAAAGTATCAAACAAGAGACCCTGTTTTAAGTGCACATAAATTATGATGTATAACTACGGAATTCTACATTGCACGTGGCACGACACGCACTTGGCCATTTATAATATTTATTGTTGTTAGGACACACACAATAAACCCTTATTTTCATTTTATTATCTTTCCTTTTGTTGGGTTCTAGAAACATCTTTCTACTTTCATTAATTTTTTCATACGTGTCCGTCGGTTGCGGGCACTTTTGACCTGACCTTTCTTCAAAATGTCGTTGATTTAATCTTGATAGGTTCTTGAAAGGTCCACAGTCTTACTAAATCGCCCTCGCCATTCAAACTCTTCCTAATAAATCTTTTTCGTCAGTCTTTTTTAATCCCTATTATTTTCATTCCCTTTATCTTTGTCACATCTAATTCTACAACATTGAACTCTAATTTTCCTGTTCTTACAATACATGCATAATTTCATGTTTTCCAGCATATATTTTATATTGAAATTAAACAATTTTTAACGGATTTATTTATACATGTATATTTTACATAATTTTATGACCTGACGTTTCGAAAACTTTGCGGTATCCGTGTTCACTACAAAGTGTTCAAAACGTCAGGGCCCTTAAGTATTCCGTATGACCATCGCCCACGTAACGTGAATTTGATGTTGGTGCGTGTACAATGAAAATTAGACTCTGGCTTCTTAAACTTAAAGGCTAATTTTCATTGTCATTGCTCCCACGTCAAGTTCACGTGACGCGGCCGATGGTCATACGGGATAAGGGCCCAAGTCATTAAATGATGTACGCGATAAGTCCGTTACAAAATTGTTTAACTTCAATGAGTAAGATTCGTGTAAACCTTAGAAAACATTATGTATTTTCTAGCTTTTTTTGTACATTATTACATGGATATGACGTTAGTCTAATCCATATATCCAGGTTTGTCTATTATAGTAAAAAATTGTGACAACATAAAAGACATCTCAGATTTTTTTTATTTATATGAAAGTACCTGTTGATGTTTTGTAATACATTTGTCACAATTTCAGAATAATATGTATTATAATAATAGTAACCGTATTATTATTACAAATAATATAGCCTATGACAACTCGCACATCAAAATCGGTCAAGCTGTTTTAGGCTGTAGGAGATCATATAGAAACATATACCCACATACATACATAATACACGTACACTCGAAAAACCTCCTTCTTACGTATTTGACTGGATTATAAAAGTTTATTTTGTTGATGTGCTTCTAAATGGGACTTTTTCAAAATGAAAAAACTGCTTTCTAAGGCCTGGCTGGAGCAAGCGTGGCAAAGTGCATTTTATCCCATAGAGCGGAAAGTAATTTCAAAATTCGAACGTGACGGAGTAACAGTTTATAAATAATACAACTTTCCACACCATTTGTACAATGCCATCATAAAACGAATAAGAATAATAGTGTGTAAATGTTCTTCTTCTTTTTTGTATTGGACCCGCATTAAAGCATTTGCCAGTCTCAAGTATTAGGATTTTTTCAAGTTTCTTGAATAAAACAAGTTGTAAATGTTCTAGTCACAATCTAAGTCACATATACAGTCAATTTATAAGTCGAGTCCTGCTTCAGTAAAGTGGTGGCGACTTTACTAGAAGCTTCTATGGAGTTTTGCCGACAACGAAAAATCACACGTTTTACTGCTTTATTTCACTTGCCCACACTCACGCACCTTATCGAACACTTAATGAATAAAACACCACCATTTTATAGCATTAATGTTCAAAATAACACAAGTTTAGGAAAATAAAACAAAGCAACAACACGTTACTAAGACGTTCCCGCCAAAAACTCCGTGTGTAAATGTTATGCTCGATAAGATTTTCATCATGATTTAAAAAGACATCACAATGGGTCAAGTAGTTTAGGCTATACGGGGTAATAGTAGAAAAGTACATGCATAACTCTCCTTGCTCACTCGGACAAAAAGATTGCTCGTTTTGGTGCATCTCGATGGGCAAGCGTGAATCTTAATATCAGGTGACTTTCAGTCTCGTTACGATAGAAATGCTATTGAATCGAGTGACGGTTCGGGCCAAAGCAGTCCAAAGCATGGTACGGCCGGATGCCGGTACCGGTGTTGTGCTGATATGACTTTCATCATGACAGTGGCACGGTGAACCTTGGTGC
The DNA here is from genome assembly GCA_947563715.1 of Lycia hirtaria. Taxonomy (NCBI): domain Eukaryota; kingdom Metazoa; phylum Arthropoda; class Insecta; order Lepidoptera; family Geometridae; genus Lycia; species Lycia hirtaria. Next base: position 37,938,300 of record OX387377.1, on the reverse strand, counting down.
GGTCGTGCGTACGATCGGACTACGCACACCGATATATTTTTTTGCCTCAGTAAACTATCAATTGCCAATGTTCGTGAAATCGCCGATTCTATCTATCGCGTTTGGTTACTCGCGAAGTGAAAAGGGCAAATTAGTGTGGTTTTTACTTATCTGTGGTGCGGTTTATTGGTTTTCGTAATAAAGTAAACATAAGTTTTGTTAAATAAAGCATTTATAAATTTGAAGTCTGAGAGAGTCTGATGGCACTATCTGAGAAATCGTTACATTTAAGGGATTAAGTGTTCATATATTTCAGCCTAATGTCTCCTAGAACATGTGTTCTTTTTCTTGATCTTTTGCTTCGTAAAATCTGAACTTATGTTAGAACAATAGTTTTGGTAAGGCATATCGTGTACTCAAAAAATATTCGTCATTCATAGGGCTTTTATTATCAACATAGGTACTCCTATATATCCCTCTGTTGAATAGGACTCTCTTTTACGCAATTTGTCTCCACACTGTGGTAATAGAGTCGCAGAGGGGTTAGTCAAGTGGTATTCTAATTTCGTGAACGCCAGTAGAATAGAAAAGTAAATGTATGGGATTGACATTAGCTAACAAAATGTCACGTGACGGCACGGCACAGTTTCTTAGCATTTCGAAGCATAAGCGTTTGTAGAAATAGGAATTTTGCCACTTGTCTAAGCCTGCAGGTTCATCCCGCGATAGTTGTATTACCAAGTAATATCCTAACTACTTTTATAAAATCGAAAGTAATTGTTTTTCGGTCTGTTTGATACCATACCTTTTTACGACCAATTGACTGGATCGATCGTTACGAAATTTGGTACAGAGATAGCTGAGAATCTTGAGACCAAAGTCATTAGCTTGAGACAGGCATATAGGCTGCATTTCATCATCATCGATATATTAGACTGTCTCGTTGGTACATTTCGCATTTTTAATGCAACAGGAGAAACCGTCTTCTATCCCTGAACATTATTTAATATCAATATTAAATAATATTCAGGGAAATCTATTTTTACCCAACTGCACAATGCAAAGGAGGATATGTTTTTATTAACCTACTATGTATGTTCCTTTGTGGTGCTCTAGAGACCAAACGATTCTTACGAATGATGTATCGTTAGATCCTTCTTTATTGCGCGATTGTCTTAGGGTAAATAAAAATTTAATAATTATCCATCTTATTCATAATTTCATGTAAAATCTTATTAATTGAATAAAGACTTGTCACTTTCTGTCAGACGGGAACTGTCACGCGAGAAAACGGAACAATACACTAACATGCGCTAATTCAGCGTTTATAGGTAAGACGAAATATATATAAAAAATCAATATAAATGATATTTTTTTGGCGCTAAAACGACATCTGTTTTCCTCTCAAACCTAATTCAGCGGTATCAAAATGAAGGGTTATAAAATTATTTAAATAATACAACTACAACACAACTGATATATGTTTAAATGTAATTTAGCAAGAGTTACGCAGTCGGATATTTCGGATATTTGTACCTTTGTAGTTGGAATCTTCAATGGCTAGGCTTTTGTTTTTCTTTTTAACCGACTTCAAAAGAGGAGGAGGTTATTTGAGACTTACCTTTTTATCATCAAAGTTATAAATATCAAAATAAAAATAAAAAAAATGAAATGACAGGACCAATTTTATGAATACTTGCTATCATTTTAAGCTAGACCTAAAGCTTAACCCATTACAGTCAGATATTTAATGTTTTGGGGTAGGAATACGTTTTCTACTGTATTAAGAACAAGTGCACGGTAAACGTTTCTCTTAAACTTTAAAGCTTTGTCATTATAGGTTGGTATAGCAAAAATGTTACCGCATTTTTTAGCTCTATGTCGCGTATCCGATGTATGGCGCGTGCCCGCACATACTAATGCCACCGCAGCAGCCGGCTCGGCGGTCCTCCAGGAAACACATCCCGGAAGTGCCGCCCCCCGCGTCCCTCGCCGCTCGTCCGCGCATCGCGGCTTATTTGCATCCAAATCCGATGTACTGGGCTAGACAGATTGTGATAATTCGGAAGGAGGTTGCGGATTTTTGAAGTAAAATCTTCTTTAGGCGCGCTGAGCACTTTATATTGTGGCTATTGAATGAGTCAGCCGTCTCGCTCGGCTACGTAACGCTCGTTCGGGTAAAGTCGACTAAGGAAGCGAGACAGATATTGTCAACGCGTCACTGCTATACTGCTACGCATTAATGTCGCCTTGATGAAGTTTTCAGTTTTGTCGTGTGGTCTTATGGACGTAATTTTTTTTATTCAAAGATGGCTTCTGCTTGGTTGTTAATTCAACCGATGTTAGGTGACGATGCGGTGACAAAGTGACAAATTATTGGTAGATTAGATAAGATAAGATAATTAATTGTATAAAACATGAGATAAATTTACACACAGTAGCATGCAATTGATGCTATTCAGAGGATTACTGGTCACTTAAAGTCATGTTTTGCCTTCGTTAAAAGGCGTACAACATTTTAGAGATGGCATAATACCAGTAAAATGTTTCTAATAAAATATACAATATGTCAAAATAGGGAAATGTCAAGATAATACCAATAATTTGTAATTTTGTTAAGTATTGTATTGTCACGAGCCAATTAAGTGAAAGTATCGGAATTTGCAAAGAGAATTTCCGTTTTAACATACCAAATGTTTGTTCGCGAATAAAATTCGACGCGAGCAAAATATTACGGAACAAACGCTGATCCATGAAACGAATACTTGTGGTGATTTTCCTCCCTTTCAGTTGATCACATTATTTCTGACGTACCTTGACCGCTGTACATAATATGCAACGCTCCTATTGTTTCTCGGATGTCCTGTCGCCCCCATCGCCACTTTGTTAGCCGCGGAGTGTCATTACCGCTTGTTACAACTTCTCCCGATAGGTACGACTTCCATACAAAATTATTTTTGCCAATTACGAAAATATAGCATGGTTTGTAATAACATAGTTTTAAACTTGAGTAATTGTGGCCTTTATTGGCGGTAAATCATATTTGTTGAATAAATCAGGAGATTAATAGCAAATTTTAATGATTTTTTTTTTATTGAAAATTATGGGTAAATATTTCATTGACATTTTTAATCAACTTCCAAAAAGGAGGAGATTCTCAATTCGACTATGTTTTTTGTGTGTTTGATACGCGATTACTTCGCCAATTATGAATTGATTTTGATGATTCTTTTTTTTTTGTTTGATAGGTCATACTTCAGACGTCCCATATATATTTTATCAAAATCAAATCAAATCATTTATTGCTCTATTATGTTATGTACATACATTGGTAGGAATTACATAATAACCCCATTAGAGGTATCTCAATTTTAAGTGTGTGTGCTGTGTGTGTGTGTGTCTGCATCAGTTCAGTACTTTGGTTTTTTAAAACGAAATTGTGTATTTTGAAGTCGGTTGTTTAAATTTTTTAAACTATAATAATAATTATTGCTAACACTTCAATATTTTTCTTCTAGAAATGTAATTTACCGCAAATAAAGACCGAAATTAAAGCTAACCCCAATTACTTTATTTATTGTAAAACTATACTCTTTTCGACCATAATAATAATTGGTAAAAATAAATTTGTATGCTTATCTCGAATTCTTGTTGTCTTGATCAGCTTACAAGCCTGGAAAAACGGTGTCAGCGCAGATGATTTCTTTTACACTTCGCAACTTTCGTGAACTGTTTCGTGACGAAGGGACCAGCTGATGCGAGTATCCGGTTCCGGTAGAGATTCCTTGTTTTCGAGTGGCGTTAAAGAATAGAACAATGTGCTGGCTTAACCTTATTTCTCAAGAAAGCTATTTGAAATCACAATGAGTAAATATATATTTTCAATTCCTATTTGCTTCAAGTTCAACTATAACGTCTTCTATTATAAGTAGGTAGAGTATGTTGTTGATCGCGGATTTGTCATGATAATAAAACTAACCTAAAAAAACTTTTTAGTGATAACTAAAAATCAATAAAAATTCTATGTATGCATAATTTGATGCATTATATATATGCATTATTTTAACTAATGTAGCAAAAGTGTAACCAACAATGTTTACACTATTGCTACATTAGTTAAAATAATGCATAATGAAAGATGTATATGCCTGTAATAGGTGATCATATCAGACCTATGTATGTATGAACGAACATAAAATTAAGAATGTATAATACGTTCACTGTTGGCGTATCTAAATAAATAAATTTGATAATTAGAAGTTCCTATTCTCATTATTCTGTTTCCTAAATAGAATTTCGTCATTGCAATGACGAAATTCTATTAAATAAACTGTAACTTTATTTCGTAAAATGTCATTTACATGCCAGGCTTACAATTGATTTAGTAATTATAGTTTAAAAACTCAAAAAAAAAACGACTTCGTAATACGCAATTCGCTTACTTGGACGAAATATTTCAGTTATTTTGTTATAAAAAATCAAAGTACTGAACCGATTTTGTAAAATTTATATATGACCACCTCTGAGGGATATGGGATCACCTACCAAACAAACAAGTATCAACAAAAACAATTCATAATTGGTGCATCAAACATACAAAAAAAATACAGTCGAATTGAGAACCTCCTTATTTTTGGAAGTCGGCTAAAATTAATTAGTTTTCATTAATAGTACAAACATTTAAATATGGTCATATAAGTATTTAATAAACGTAAAACGCATCTAAAATAGTAGATGCTTCTAACATGAAGTCCCAGTATCAAATTTATTTATTTATTTTAGAAACACCAAAGTATACATATATAAAACACCAACAGTAAATTTCCGACTTCTTTATTCTAACTCCGTGGTTGATACCATATAGTTGGACTATTATTGAAATTACATGCGTATATTAAATGTTGAACATGCACAGAGGAGTTGGCTTAATATAGTTTAAAAAAAATAACGTCCGAAGTTTGCGTCGCACAAATACCGCATGAAACTAAATAAAAAGTCATAACAAACCTCCATCAAACGACCACAAATTCATGGCTACTTCGTAAAATACTTTTCACCAAATAATGAATAAACGTGTTAGAAAGTTTTGTTAACGCTCGCATTTCATACGTAATCCCATAAATTAGGGGGATTAAGTAAAGCATCGTCCGACTGCCGTCTGACCCTCTGTAAGACCGACCGTAAACCGTACTTCAGGGTTCCGTTTGCCACCTGCTACTCGTTTCGATTCAATTACTACGAAAATGTGACGATCTTGTGAAAACCATCTCGTCAAGTGAAACGATAATCGTGAAAATTATATGATCTAGTGAGACGTTAATCGTGAAAATTATATGATCAAGTCAGACGTTGATCGTGAAAATTATCTGACCAAGTGAAACGATAATTGTGAAAATTATCTGACCGAGTGAAACGTTAATCGTGGAAATTTGACAAGTGTCTATCAAATGTCGACAATGGGACGAGAGTTCGTGCTTAAAGTGGAATTGGCGTTTTTTCGTCGCCTTCTCAAGTTTCTACGGGTAATAATACGTGTTGAGATGTTGTTTCTTTCATTAACCCTTTCATGAGCATGGCCATGGTATAGTCGTTTGAACCCTGTGTGCCAAGCAAATTTTGTAAACATGTATTCCTGCCAAATATTGACGTGGTCGTTGTACCTAAACGGCCCATTTCTGTGTTCTGTAGCTCAAATAATGAATCAATACTTCTACACACTTATGCACAAGTTCATACATTCATTAGAAACTCTTATTGCAGTTTGCTAAAAAATTATAAAACGATATTGGTAACATATTCGGTGAAAAGAATTAGTGCATTATAAGTGGTAGAGCGAATGAGATAGGAACGGAGGCTTTTTATGCAACTGTGTAAAGATAGCATTTCGAGGTTTTAGTTAAATATAAATAAATATAAATATAAATATTCGTGGACATTTCACACAACACCATAAGCAAAGCTTGTAATATGGAACTAGATGGCTGATAGAATACATATATACTTTTTTTTTGTAAATATATACATATGATACATAGAAACACCCAGACACAGAACAAACAATGAGTTCCGATGAAACAGTCGCGCGCGGCCTATACGGTGCAACTGGTGACATTTGGCTGACGTCTCAGAGCACTTCTTAGCTTATCAGAGGCTGACGTGTAGGAAGTCGCGGGGTGTCCGAGAGAATAGTGGACACATCAAAATGACGGCCTTTAGTCGCTGCGTAACGCTAGCTTAAAGCAAGTCACTCGTCTTATTATATTAGAGAGTTACTTTCGTATTTTTCTAAAAAGTGTTAAGATTAAGGTAATAAACCTACTTTTCATACACATTAACCTCAGACACGTCAACGTGTGCCTATAAATACGTAATTTAATCTACATAATGTCAATATCTTGTACGTATGATCAGTAAATTAAGTGTGAAAACGATTTTCCCCAACTGTGTAAAGAAAAGCGAAACAGGGCCGATAGACCGGCTCGCTCGACGCGTAATTGTTATGAAATTATGAATTAATTCTATTAGCGACGCGTCAATACACTCGCGTAAAGAACTCAGCCTCTGGGAAAGTGACGAGGTTTTCTTCCCAGGGTGAATAGACTGCTCTTGCGACATTGATTGTCTTGTATAAAGGTGGGAATAGATAGCGCAAGACATGCAGTGGAAATACTTTGCTACGAATGCCTCTGTCTCGCTCTGCTAACGGGCTTCTTACTGTGATAATACTAATATATGAGTTTATATGGTGTGGTACATCATCTCATAAACAAGAGAGAAAAAGAACAAAGTATTTCCCTCTTTTTCTCGCTTCTTCCTTGGTTAAATCAAAGACATTAGGCGTAGCGAAAAAATTTATGTCTTTATGTACAGACCATCATTTAGAAGGTTAGGCTGTACCATATTAGTTCGTAATAGTACTTGTAGCAATCACACGACGAAGACGCATAGTGAACACATGGCATGAAGCACAGCCGTTGAGTGCGTGGCGAGGCATTCTTGGCGCATGCCTCGCGCAGTCTGTGTACACCTTTACATGTATTGAACTGGAGACTCGATGGGACTTTGATTTATGGTAAAATGGGAGGCTAATACGGCTTACAATTTTGTGGCAGTATCTTGACATGATAAATGAACGACGATTTTCTCATTTACATTGCAGGGTGGATTTTTCAGAAGATAGATATCCATTTTGCGGAAATGTTTATTGTATGAATTCACAAAAACGTCTACTTTAAAGAGTTTTATTTTAAGAAGTTGGAATTGTCATTTTCCTGTGAAGTTCACAGTTTGGCCGAATTTGACTTGCATCAAAATAGTTAACCAGGTATCTTCCCAAAAATATCAATTTTCTTAGAAATATCAGAATAATTTCTATGGCTTTGATTTCATTGTCACGTCTACTCCACAGTTAGTCAATTTTATATTATCATCAGACTCCATCCAGTGCTACTGTTGGACTTATATATTTGCTGTAATACACCAATTTCCTGGTCATGGGCCATCGCTATTTTATTTCCATCCATCCATCGTGGTGACGATCGCTCCTCTATTTAGGCACTCCAGTCATATATCGAGTCAGTAGCTCCAGTGCATATTTGAAGTGTATGGCGAGTATATTACACGCAAATCTTTTCGAGGCCTCTGAAGTTATTAGTGCAAGTGGTTGTGCAGTACACATATTTTAGTTGTATGAGGGACACGAATTGTGACGGGGAGGACCACCGCCCGGTTGGCATGTAACGCTCCCCCGCGCGAGTCGCATACAACCACATGTTAGTGTACGTGTTGCTACTGCATTTGTGCACAGACCACAATGACCGTTGCGACCTATGAATTACGCTAATGCGCGGCTTATGCCTACATCCAGATACCTCAAAAAGATTTGTGGCAACTATATTTAATCAGAAATTTATCTCCATTTTCAGGCTACAAAGGCGTTTCTAGATTCATTAAGCGAAAGTGGCGCCACATGCGTGTCCCGCGCGACTGCCATCAAGTTCCTGCTCGCGCGCAAGTTTGACGTAGCCCGTGCTCATGCGCTCTGGCGGCAGCACGAGGCAACGCGGCGTCGCGAGGGACTCACCAAGTTTAAACCCTTCGAAGACCCGCTAAAGACTGAATTGGAGACTGGAAAGTTTACTATATTGGTGGGTATATTGAATTCAAATTTCTAATCTGAGATGTTCAATCTCAATTCAATCTTTCAAGTTAGAATTCGTTTGGTCATCAATTCATTACGATAATTATCGGTGTGGTCAAGATTTATCCCCTCACGTCAATTTAGAATATATTAATTAAATCTACACTTGAAAATTTCAAGATACTTCTCAGGAAACAGTTTTCAAGCCAAGACAGCATGTCAGTAACTGTGACTATTTAGCAATGAAGACAGTTCTGTGTATACGTTAATGCAGATATAGATTATTAGCACTATTTTTTTATTCAAAACTAGATAAATATCCTAGTGTCACTGGATCGTCAAATTCACACAATGGGGGTAGTGTTACACATCAATGTTATTTCGAAGCGAGCGTTTGAGATCAGGATGTATGTACTTGTACATGCTTACACTTATTGTTCATGAATGTATTTACTATCTAGTCTAGAGTAGTCATGTAGAGCTTATTAGATAGATATCTCCTTGCACAACTTGACCCAACATATTACGTATTACGTTTTTACATATTACTTATTAACCGACTTTCAAAAAGGAGGAGGTTCTCAATTCGTCAGATTTTTTTATTTTATATATTTTTATGTAGGTATGTTCCTCGATTACTCGAAGACACCTGGACCGATTTGAATATTTTTAGTTTGAAAGGGTATATTTCCCAAGTGATCCCATAGAAATTTTATCAAAATCGGTTCAGTATTTTGGTTTTTATTACAAAATAACTGGAAATTATGTCATCCAAGTAAACGACTTGCGTATTAAATTTTTTGCGTAAGTCGGTTTTTTAGTTTTTTAAACGCTTACTTGTTCGAGTCAAATTGCTGTTTTTATTTATTACTTAGTCCTAACCTAACACATTGTTTTTATATTATGAAGCAACCTATAAAACAGTGGAATATTGCCACACACTTAAATGAGGGTATATCAATCAACCTAACAAGTTAATTAAAAATGAATCTAGTCTAGTGCATGTAATAGAGCGAAAAAGCGTGAAACTTTAATTGTACAATAGGAAAATTAGTAAGCGAGTTTCAATCGCTATTGTCTTTTGACAATTGTCTATGGTGTTGGTGTAGTGCGACTTATTTAGCCGGTACTGATAATGAGGTCATTAGTAAAATATTTCCAGTTATATCCTCTTATCCTGAATTTTACTATAAATATAAACTTTTCCACTACGGAGAATTTAAATTTACAGTTTATTTATTTTGTTGTTATGCTCATCTGTGCAATTAGAATATTCAAAATACGAAAACCCAAAAACTGTCTTTTTCTCCATAAAGTGACAAAAATCGGTCCACATCGACTTCGGCTCCATTTTCATGATGCGTGCGTATCCCCAAGGCCTGCCTACATTATTTTAAGGAGCTAGGCTGGCTTGGGTAGACGCTGGCGGGGGGAAATGCACAATACACCCCAAGCGGGACGTCAGTGCAGGACTTATCGCCCCCATCTCGAATAAGAATAAGAATAAGAATGCGTGCGTATGCTATACAGTTGTGGAACACCCTACTGTCTATATTTTCTAAGAATTATACCTAATCTTAGAATTTTCGAGACTACAATAAATAGATATTTTCTACATAGACATGCTCCATCCTTTACCATATCGTCGTGGACCACCATGCGAGTTGGTGGTTAAAACATAAATGTAATTTATAGAAAAATATGTAATCGAAAATAGTTTTTTTAATATTTATATACATAAAATGGAACTGATATAGAAGTTAGAATATCTATTTCCTATCCTCAATATAGGGCAATAGTTGTTTACAAATTAAAAATCTACAATTACATTAGACAGATACATTTTATGAGATAAGGTCTATATTTTAAATATGTGAATAGCTGTTGAGTGCTGCCACATTAGGTTCATATTATGTTTTCTGAAACTGTTTTCTACCCCTAAACATTGACCGATTTGAAAACGTTAATGGCTTTGCCTCGACAGTTTGCTTATTTTTAAGAAAACTTAGTTTTTATATTTCAGAGCTACAATATTTGAAAATAGACTGAAGAGACATAGCATTTATGATTGCAACCAGTTAAAAAATAATCATTGAAATCTGGTTAAACAGTTTTCTCCTACTCGTATGTAAGTCTCTTAAGTCTACAGTATGATTTATAAAACTATAACGTATCCCAAATATAGGTCCAAAGTTCTTAGCTCATATGTAAAGCTGTGTTGCAATGTTTGCAGACAACGCGAGATGCGACTGGCGCTGCGATCGCGGTGTTCACAGCCAACAAGCACTTCCCCACCGAAACCACGCACCAGACCACATTGCAGGTATGCATTATCCTTCTTACTCATAAACATTCGATAAATAATTTTCTCACACCTCAGCGATACATATTAAAGTTGTCTTCTGTATATAAGACACATAATATGTATGAAGTTATGGTTGTCGTCTGTACTCGTATATAAGACACACAATATGTATGAAGTTATGGTTGACGTCTGTATATAAGACTCACAATATGTATGAAGTTATGGTTGTCGTCTGATTGCCGTTCGCTGGTAACGTTAATTGGACTTCGAGCGCTTGGAGTCAGCAACGCTTGTCTCGATTGACAACCGCGTCACCAAACGCTGGCAAATGACAGGGCGAGCGCGAGGAGCGGGTGAGGAACCCGAGATTGGCGGGAGGCGGAGTGTTCGTGCTGTATCTGTGTAGTGTATATTGTAGTTCCGTTTACGCGTGTGATAGTTCCCGTTTAAGAGAAGCTGACAAATAATGATTTAGCTAAAATGGACTTATTAGATGTTTCTCCTCCCGTATTCTGGAGGGTGGTGTACTTTTGTTAGTCTTTTTCGTCCCTTTCGGAGATGTCAATTCATTTTCTCGCGACATTACAGCCATTTGATATATCTTGCATAATTTTTTTTCTGATTAGTATCTATATTTAATAACTTCAAAAGCATGTTTAGTAATTATTTTATGTTTTAGTATGAAATATAAAGCTTTTTTTATGCACTTTTCCTATATCTCCTACTAGTAGGAGATATAGGAATAGTGGATCTACGTATGCGACTGATCGAGGTCACTTTGATTGGGATTAATTTGATAAATATCTCGATCTCAAATGATTTCGCGATCACGAGTAAAACATCGGAACGTATTTTATTTCAATTCTTATATGGGTTTGCGCTTGACCGCTAACTCGCCTGATGACAAACTACTATTGCGGTCTACGGTGAAGCGTGCCTGCCCAGAAGAAACCTATTTACTCGCAATTTGAAGACACCCAGATTATATCTATCCCGAAAGATCCATTCAGGAAGCGTATTTGTATACGTATTTCGAAGCGTGGTTCGTAATATGTACCCATAAGTAGTGTATAAGGGAATCTAAAATAAACCAATTTCAATTCATTTTATTTTGTCATGGTTGTTAAAAGTAATATAAAATAATCTAACGGTTCCTGTCCCTTACCTTGTAAGTTGAAACTCAGTGATTTTGTCAGTTGATTTATCTTTAGGAGGCAGGCAGTAAGACCGCAGAGGTCAGGGGGCCGCGTTTACCGTTCGCCCCGAAACTTTCAAGCGATTTGTCGCGTTAAATGCGGATCGCTTTCAATTTATTATAGTAATATTAAAAACCATGGATGAATCGAGTGGAGTGACACGCCAATGGTTTCCTACAATAATAGGTATAAAGATTGTTTATTTGGGAGGAATGTTAAACTATTGCAAAGATATTATATACTAACACCGAAAATTTCCAACGAAAATAATGAGAAAAACAAAACATACTAAGGATGGTAATGAAAAAGTAACTTTCGTGACCTTAAAACGGTGAAACTGCTTAACCGATCACGATGAAACTCAACAAGCAAAAAGAGCGCATTTTGAAGAAGTCGTCACTTACCCTTATGTGAAATCTAGTAAATATAATTATATAAGAACTTTTTATTGTGTATATATATATATATAAATATATACATTTTTTATTGTGTTTTGTTTGTTCATTAGTTTTATTGTCATAAGTTATATATTAGTTGTACATATTTAAATTAACTTACTTAATTAGTATTTCTCAATAATATTTATTCCGGATATAAATCTAAAAAAAAGAATTTCGAAAGCCACAGGTATAACCGCAGGGTACAGGTAGTGCAAACATAAATTGGCAATTAATTTAGCAAGGTCAAGTTATATCGTGCGTTTCTAATTAAACGCTACGCCGTAATAAAATGTTCGGTATCTGGGGGAATCTCCATTTAAATTGTAAGGCACGATTGCTTATTCAGAAATGTTTTATAACGAAAAATTTCGATCTTTTGAGCTGAGGCACTTGTCCTACGTCGACGAGCAAGGCGATTGGATAGCTGATCTATGAATTGGTAATTTAGAAGATATGCGTAATGCTAAGGCCCCACACGTTGCGGTAATAGGACTCTTTCGGCCTTACCAAAAAACATTACTTTACTTTAATATCTAAACTAACGTGGTTTTCACACATTTTTGAATAAAAACTACGGGTCACTCACGTCTGTTTTGAGCCGAAATCTCCGACTAGTAGTGCAAGGCGCGTTACCGACCGAGAGTGACGTGTGCTCCTTTGAAAAAGACCGCCGAATGCGGTTGAAACTATAGTCTGAGATTTCGGCTCAAAACAGATGTGAGTGACCCGTAGTTTTTATTTAAAAATGTTACTTTACTTTAATTATCGTCTGCTTTCCGCAAGTGTCAGCGTGAAGTTGACAAAATATGTTAAGCATTGCTTAAAGTTAAGGAATGTTTTTCGGTAAGGGCGTCTCTTCTCTGTCAACTTTTCAGAGTTTAGGTGCTATTCATCGTTTCATGCTGGATATTCTAAAAATTCGAATGAAACGTTTCAACTTGAATAGTTTTGCTTTTGGAACCAAACAATAATTGAGATGTTTTATTTATGTCATTTGCCTGGTAATAAGATTTTTTTCCTGACATTTTTATTTCGTTGTTAAAATTGGCAACATCAAGCTGGGGTCCAATTTTATTATTATGCCAGGTTTTCTTATGTCATGTCATGATTTATTTTTGACATCGTGTCACTACTGGCAATATCGGAATCTAGGTTCTTGGAAACCCATAAAAATATCAAAGCATTCGATCGGGAAATAGTTCGCTTCACGAAATCGCTTAGTATCCGCAATATTAACTGAGTGACACTCTCATCTATCTCATCTATTTATAACGATTTTATAGTGCCTAGGCATCGTTATAAAGTTTTGGATGACTGTAAAAGTAATTACTAGTAATGTAATTACTATGGTAATGTTTTAGAATGATCAAGCTACATTATGTTGCGGTAACGCGTATAAATTTGTGCCCAAAGTTTAGAGTAATTTTTTTTTTCGAGCTCTGAAGCTGTTCGAAACTCGTCACTGCTGTCCTCACTGAAAAGCATGCGGGGATTGGATATTCCAGCTACAAAAAGTTCACTGCTGGATGTAGGCCTCCCCCATGAATTTCCAAAAAGACTGGTTGTCGCTGTTGTCTTCCCTGTACTTGTATGGGATCGTCTGTCCACCTTGTGGAAGGCCGTTCTATGCTGCGCTTACCGATGCGTGATCTCCACTCTAGAACTTAAGAGTATATACCACAGAATACTGAATAGTTTTTACGCACAGTTCGGGTTAAATGTTTTTGTTGTCCGAGCGTTTGATGTGATTTGGTTTTGAACATATCGTTCCTAGCTCTTTGTTACTACCGACTTGGTGCTAATTTCTAACGTAGCTTGCGTCTCGCTTATCCACATTGGGACAGGTGAATAAAACAGGAAAGGATTTGAAATTGAATATCGATTTTATCGGCAGTCGGGGTATAAATATAAATAGATATTATGAGAGTTATTATTGGCATAGAGACGCGACGAAGGTAGATTGTCAATGCCTTTGTTAACGCAAAGAGTAGGGTAGCGCCGCTATCTCGTTTGCACGCGTCACCTTTTTTTAAATATTCTCTCTTTAGCTTCATAAGAACACTATTACAATGTATTAATAGCTGTTATTTTTTATATTTGTTATTTTGACACAAATAAATGTGTAAACGTGGAAATTTCGACGTTTACACGTTACAGATATAATAATAACAGCTATTGTTAATACATTGTAATTAGTGTTCTTATGAAGCTAAAGAGAGAATATTTCTCAACAGTAATTTCAATAATTTTGTGTCTAAAAATAAGGTGCTGTGGTAAGCGAGACAGCGGCAACGGCACCACCCTACTCTTTGCCTTAACATGGGATTTGAATTTACTAAGGAAACCCAATGATTAGCTTGATATCTGTCAATGCTTTTAAATTTGATCTTCTACTTAATTGCTAAATGGGCTCTGTCGTTGTGAAAGCCTAATTGTATTATTTATAACCTGTGTCTATACCAACCATCTAACCGAACATCGAGCATATAATTCCGAGAGAGGAATTTTTGGGCCTCAAGGCTGTTATTTGAACTATTAATCGTTGTAGTCACTACTTGCTGGTACCATTTACTGTTACTGTTTTGACAAATGCTAGTATACAAACTATAATAGACTAGCAATTTCTCAAAATAGTCACTAAATCGTATCAGCGAGCGGTGAACGAGTTATAGTTCAAATAGCAGCTTAAGACCCTAGTCCGTCTGAATCTGAATCCGCTATTGGAGAGCGGTTTTGCGCTCTTGCCCAGTATATGCATTCGCTTACGTTAATTGAATTTCTAGCGCTGTCTTTGTTGTTGAGAATTTTAGAAAAAAAACGCGCTTTCATTGGCTAATGCGGTGGTGCATTCGCCAATGAAAGCGCGTTATTCTTGATAAGAATTAAAAGGCTGTGCGATAGTTTTCATTCTCCTGTTCACTTGTCGTATGTACTGTACATCTAGTCAATTTATCTCTTTAATTTGTTTTAATTTATATAATGTATTGCGTAAGCAGAATAGTGAACTCTATTCGCATAGCCCCTTAACCGAATTTATTTCAAACGTATCCAATTACTTAGTTATTATTGGAGTTATTTGCTCGAAGATATCGGATTTTCACGCGAATTCGTTACAAGCTTGATGACGTAGTCTCTTATTTATCTACGTGTCTGTAAGTAACCTAAATGTATGAGCGTTCTACGTAAACTTTCAGTGCATTTCATTTTTTTTTCAAGCGCGTTAGATACTGTTTTTCAACTGACTTCAAAAAAGGAGGAGGTTCTCAATTCGACTGTATTTAAAAAAAAAGTTTGTTACCTCATAATTCTCGACTGGGTGAATTGATTTTGATACATATTTTTTTTTATTTGAAAGCTGGTGCTTCCCGTGTGGTGGTCCCATTTCAAATTAGTCCAGTTCTGACAATGGCATCCATGAGAAGTCGGTTGCTTCATTTTTTTTAAACTATAATTATTTACATAGAGGTTAATTTTGGAAAGCATGTTGATACGACTTAGCTCAGCCAGAGACATGAAGAGTTCTCGTGGCCACTACTGCGACTATCTAGGCATACTAAACTTGTACCAAGGCAAAACGCTAGAAATGGGATTAAAAGTTTTATCTGTTACATGTCAAAGAAAAATCTAAAAATACGTGTGATTCTGTGATATTTTTAACCGACTTCCAAAACGAAGGAGGTTATCAATTCGGTCTGTATGTTTTTTTTAAAAGCTTGTATTTAACTTGCCCTGTTAGTATGTGTGGAACAAATCTTGCGAGTTAAATTAGAACCACTTCCTGTCGTTAGATTAGGTTAAAATTTGGTTTACTTACGTAACTTCGGTGACAATGCAATAATATGTACCATGAAGCTAGTCTCGCGATGGCGTCGGAAGGTGGCCATAGGAACTCCTAAACTAAACGAAATAAAACCGCCGAGTTTGGACTCGTTCGAATAGTCTTGACAAGCACTCTTTTTAGTCTAGTAAATAAAATATTAATTTAAAAAAAAATATAAGCTTTTATTTAAATGCACTAAAACGAAGAAAATAAATGTTGAATGCAATCAAACCCACCATTTAATTAAATTATAAAATTTATATTGATATAAATAAAAGCTTGTCGCGAGATTTCAAACAACATCGTACCTATCTACTAATTAATATTTAATTCCAACAAAAGACTTAGACGCGTTCTTATCATTTGCTTAGAATTAAAGTTAGTAAAAAAAATATATGTTTGTGTTCTCGCGACAAGCTTTTATTTAGATCAATATAAATTTTATAATTTAATAAAATGGTGGGTTTGATTGCATTCAAATTTTTTTTTCTTCGTTTTAGTGTATTTAAATAAAAGCTTGTTTTTAATTATTTTATTATATTATTATAATTTTTTTATGTTTGTTCACCGTTTACTCAATTGTTTGATTAATTTTGATATTCTTCTTGTATTTGGTAGATCATACTTCAGAGGTGGTCCCATATAATTTCAAAATCGATGCAGTACTTTGGTTTTTATAACAAAATAACTGGTAAAGTATCATCCAAACGACTGTAGAAAAGTGAAGAGCAAGTCGCGTATGTGCTATTCACTTTTCTATAGGCGTTATACATATTGCGTATTTTGAAACAGGTTTTTTTCAGTTTTTAAACTATAATTATTATTGGAGCTGTACATGAATAAATAATCTAATTTTTTTATTCATAACTATTTTGCGACTGTAACGAAATGTTGAATTTACTAAACTATTTGCGATAGTTCGCAGCACCTTACTTTCTACTCATATTTGCCTATCAATAACCAATCAGATAAATATATTGAGATACTAATTCTACGCGCCAGTCTTCGTATGTTTTGACCATACATGACATTTAAAAAAATATAATACCTTATGAAGGCTACTTAACTAAACTTTATATTATACCCTAAAGCCATACATGTATTAGCAAAAATACACCATATTCTGAAATTAATTAAGTTGTATATTGATTGTATTTATTGTTTCCTAAACTTTGTCTTGTCCTCAGGGCGTGGTGTATCAGCTAGATGTGGCCCTGCAATCGCTGGAGACGCAGCGAGCTGGCCTGGTCTTCATTTATGACATGAGTGACTCCAAGTATACAAACTTCGATTATCAGCTCTCTAAGAAGATACTCACTATGTTAAAGGTAAGTGTATTATATATATACAATCTTATTGTCTCGTTGCTTGCTAAATAATAAAGGCCATACCGAAAAATGTTACTTAACTTTAAGCAATGCTTAACATATTTTGTCACCTTCTCGCTGACACGTAATGACACTTGCGAGAATTTAAGACAATGGTTAAAGTTAAGTAACGTTTTTCGGTAAGGCTATAAATAAGTAAGTAATAAGTAAATAAATTTTACTCAGAAAGACTCTGAACCTGATCAGAGAATAATTTATCTTTTTAGGGTTCCGTACCTCAAAAGAAAAAAACGGAACCCTTATAGGATCACTTTGTTGTCCGTCTGTCTGTCCGTCTGTCCGTCCGTCCGGGTGTCAAGACCTTTCTCTCGGGAACGCGTGAAGGTATCGAGTTGAAATTAAAACCGTATACGCAGATCCATAGTATCTTGCTGCAGAAAGAAAAGTGAAATTTCTCAGTTTTCGTAAAAAAAAGTTACAGCCGAATATGTCGTAATAAACGCAGATTTCGACACTCACAGAGGAATCAAAACCTATGGGGTACTTCCCGTTGACCTAGAACTCTGAAATTTGGCAAGAAGCATTGTGTTAGAGTACACATATAGGAAGAAATCCTAAAACTGGACATTTTTAATTTAATCACAAAATATAGGGCCTATAATCTAGGGCAAGGAAAGAGGGTCAAAAATTTTAAGTACTTTAACCGTATCATGTGGGGTATCATATGAAAGAGCTTCATTAGCACAAGCTAAAACGGTATTTTTATGATGTATATTTTTCGATTTATGAAGGAAAATATTAAAAAAAAACAAAAAAAAAACCTTTTATCTACTAGTTTATACGGAACCCTCGGTGGGCGAGTCTGACTCGCCTTGTCCGGTTTTATTTTTTTAATTTATATGAAGTCAGTTTTCATCTTCAAGGACATCCAGTATATTTATTCTATTATTATTATTTTTTATTTATTTATTTGGTACACAAAACAAAATACAGTTAAAATTAATTATTACTTAGTAAAATAAAGGGATAAGTTATGATCTAAACCATATTCCAATACTCCAATTCCAATATTCCAATTCCAATATTCCAATGTGCACACATCATGTTAGGTATAACGAGCAGTACTTGCCAAATTTCATATATTATGTTTATTTTAAATATTATTTTAAAAGCATATATATATATATATTTATTTATTAGTTCTTAATATCTTAACTATTTATCAATGATTAGAGAGAATTTCAACGATTAGAAAAAATAATGTTTCTGGCATCAATTTTGAATTTTGCCAAACTACACTTATTCTCATTTATACATCGTTTTGAAATTATTTCGATGAGAAGGACAGGTAAATTTATCAATAGTATAATAATATCAAGTTCCTTCCATAAATTCTGCATGAAATGATTGAACTTAGTTGTACGTTAAAAAAAAAATTGTGCTGTTTCATAGTAGGTTCTTTACGCAAACTATTCAACTTAAAAAAACGCACTTTATAATATAATATATATACGCACCGAATATATAATGGCAATATTTTTTATAGCAAATTTACATACTACGTCTTAATATAAACACACTTTCAGGCACTTGACGTTTATGAAAAACCCTCTCTCTCTCTCGAGATTATTTTTACGAACTTTGCTACGTCTTTTCGAAGCTAAAAATAAATAAATAAAATGTCGTACACAGACACTGTACAAAAGTAGTGGGTACAAGTTTGAGTGTAGGTAGATCTCTCAGATCTAAAAATAGTGTGAATTCAAAGGAAATCCCGCCGCTGTACTTGACAGGAATAGTAATACTTCTCGGCGACGTATTTATCACTTTCACGACTAGTATTGGCACGGATTGGTTTGCTATAAAGGTTCTCTAAAGGAATTCTTTATCACTTTATCGACTGTACCGAAAATTTGCAAATGATTAGGTTTTTTCTGTCGTATGTAAGGATATTCTCTGTTGCCTACGGTAGTGTAATTAAGCTTTAAACTGATAATTTTTGTTAGGCAATTTGTATGCTCTAAAAGTTAATGAGTAATAGACGATTAACTTAAAAATGTACTTAGACAAGTAAAACATTAAAATTTCGTGCAAATTTTATTAAGAGGGCCCCTTTCCGACCCATTTAAGTACGATGCACGCATGATAAAAAAGCGTGTTGTTTCATCCGATGCGATGTCTACAAAAGAGGCACTGCGAAAAAAAGAAATATAGCTAGAAACTTCGCCAATTTTCGGCCAAGTGTCGAAATCACGAGAACATGTGCTAAAAGCTTATGAAACTTACTCCACTTCAAAGTCTGCAGGCTGGTACTCTTGTCAGCTTCAGTGTCTTCAAGCTGGTATTCTTGAAAGCTTTGGTGTCTTTTTGTATATTTTGTTAATTCTCGACCCAAACAGAGTGGGGTATTATAATTATAATGAGTGCAAGTGTGTGTTTGTGTATTAATCTGTGGTATCTACTAATTTTAATCTATTTTTTTTATTCGAGATAATTTTGATGGAAGTTATGACTATTAACTATTAATTAAGTACTCGTTGATAAGTACTACTACATGTTTTCATTGTGTTGCACTTGGACACAGATAGCACACACTGCTTTGAGGCTCTAATTTGAAATCTTTTTTGGTGTGAATAATAACAGTCCTCTAAATATGGTCATGATGCAAACATCAACATTGTATAAGGACTCACGCCACAGTTACTGGGTCATGGAACCTTTTGTATCACCCCACTTTACCATATTTTTAAAAGCTAATCTTATTATTTCAATCCTCTTATATTATTTTACATTAGGATTGAACGTTTTATTATTTCGCTTGGCTAGGTTGGTAATACATTCGAAAGCCAAAATAAATTACTCTCAAATATCGCAAAGAAAGGGAAAGTAAATTGTAGTAGTATTCTAAAAATCGCGAGAAAATCAATACATTTCGTTTATGTCTCGACATTATTGGTGTATTGGAACGGAGTCGGAAAATCGTGAGAAATACGGTCAAAAAGTCCGTAATTTTGGCAACGCTGATACACAAACAGGTCAGCCAACATTACAGCTAGAGGCAAAATAAATGTGAAAGAGACCGTACCTATTGAAATGTAAACCCCCTACACTTTTACATAACAACAGCGCATACTCTATAATTTTTATTGCGTTGCGTGCAACAGCTATTTGGTGCGATTATTGTTATCGTCGTGAACCATTATGTCGCAAGCTTATTATTTAGGTACTTGATTGACATTAATTTTACGATTAAAGGCGGCTTCCATTAAAAAGCATTATATGAAAGTTAGTTTCGAAGTGCGGTGTAGAAATATATGCTTTACGATACATATGTCAAAGATAATCTGAATTTTCTATCTTTTTTTTTATCTTGGGTGGGTTGCTTTGAAAACTAGAAGACATCTTTAAATCTAAGTGGAAGAGAAGATGCGATTTTTAACCTATTTGTACTTCTATCTATTTGTATCTGCTTAGTCACTGATGGAATAAGAAATGAATATGGAATAGAAAATGGAATAAAATATGAAACTAAAATCGATATATGGCTACTCCAGAGAGTGGCCACTCTCTGGAGTAGCCATAGTTTTTTAGAAAAAAAAACAAAACATTTTATATCAATCGTGTAGCACAAAGAGCTGGACAGCACAACGGAAAGATGCGCACGCTCGGGATTCGCTGGCTAAATAATGTTCCAAAGTCCCGACTTGTAAATTCAACTTTACAAAACGGTTTAAAGCGTAGGTACAGGTACTTGACTAGACAAGATGTCAAAAGAGTGCTTCTGAGGAACGGGGCTGACCACTCCGATCACCCTAAAGACAAATGACTTAGCAAAGCACGTTGGATGACCCAGGATGAGACTCGCTGGATCGGAAAGGACAGTGTAGACGAGTTGTGGCCTTTAATCAGCAAAGGGTGGGCATAAGTTATACATACAAACAAACAGCGAGGAGTTTATAGGGAAAATCGTTTTCCCTTATGGGGTAGACAGATCATCAAAGACCATGAGGCCGTTTGACGCCGCATTGGACCATGGTTAGAGGTTTAGGTGAAGGGGAGAGGGTATTAGAGAGTTAGAGGGGAATATAATGTAAGATGTTATATTGGCTTGCAGCTTATCGCAGGCGATAAGCCGACCCCTTTTTACTGTAAGCCATAAACGCCAATTTCCCTCAAGTACCTTAACTGACTTTTACAATATGCCCGGAAAGAGAAGCAGCTAGTCCATTCTATGTTTCTCATATTCTACTAGTCCAGCATGGAACCCAAAATGGGTATATTGGGTTAAATAGGTATTTAGAAAAAAATAATCGGCCAAGTGCGAGTCTGACTCGCGCACGAAGGGTTCCGTACTATCATCTATAATACTACAAAGTTTAGTTCTGTTTATAAAATAACGAGAAATCAACGAAATTCCAAGTAGTAAATTGCAAACTTATAGGTAGGTTTTCGATACACATCCGGGCAGCATGACAACGCTCGCGCGAATACGCGCGGCTATGGCTCGCTCCGTGATGTTACCTCCCCCGCTACCCCGCTAAACCGGCGCTCGCACCGCGTTTAGATGCACGGATTATTTTCATTTTGTGAGTTTTTATGTATTAGATTAGGTATTTATTTTTATAGTTAATATATTTCTAAATATTTACTTACAAATATTCAAGTTTCTACCTTTTAATTGAGATCGAGTAAAAATTGCTTAAAAATTACGTTTGTTGTATGGGAGCCCCCCTTTAATATTTACTTTATTGTTATTTAATTATTTATTTTGAAAGGTAATATACAAGTAAATATTCTGTGAAAATTTGAAGCGTCTACCTGTTACCGTTTTTAATATTGAGCAAAAAAATACGAAAAAAACACGTTTATTGTATGGGGACCCCCCTTAATATTTATTTTTTTTAAATTTTTAGTATTTGTTGTTATAGCGGCAACGGAAATACATCATTTGTGAAAATTTCAGCTTTCTAGCTATCACGGTTTATGAGATACAGCCTGGAGACAGACAGACAGACAGACAGACAGACAGACAGCGAAGTCTTAGTAATAGGGTCCCGTTTTTACCCTTTGGGTACGGAACCCTAAAAAAGACGTGTGGCACTCGGAGACTGCCGCGGTAAAGCTATTGCATAATAGCTTTACACGCGGTGTGTTAGGTTATTTTCGTTACGGAATTTCTGGATTCGGTCTCCACGCTCAAGGCCCGCGATAGAAGCTATGCAATAGCTTAATAACTCTATCATATTTCAATTAATTTCTTTATTTGTCCCAGAACCCATTTCTCGTTGTTATGTCTAAAATCCGTACTCAGCGATATCGATCCACATTCCTGTTGGATGGAATTCGTTGCCACCATCTATGTTTCCTGAGACCTACAATCTTGGAATTTTCAAGGCTAGAGTGAATAGATATCTTCTAGATCGACGAGCTCCATCCTCGGCCACACCGCTTAACATCAGGCGAGTTGGTGGTCAATTGTAGATCTATAATGTATAAAAAAACTAGGTATATGTACATAGATAGAGGTATACATAGATTTTACATTTAAAGACAGAGAGCTCTAGGTTCTACCTGGGAAGGTATATTATATATTATGTCCCCAATTTCTATGGCAACGAAGCCTTACTGGTTCCAAGGTGTCGAACAATGGATAAACAACGGCCTCAGTCCCTTTTAAGTTTAGCTTCAAACAAACAGCAATAACGAACGGAGTGGCATTAATTACAAAAGCCTGTAAATAATATTAATTTCCGCCATAGCTCAGTGCTTTGTCTCCGAATTCCTCGCTGTCCCTTCGAACGTCTATTTACTAAAAACTTTTTGATTTCTATTTGTCATTTTTAAATGACGAGAAGAGGTTATTCAAGTCAACACTTTTTGGTTATCATAATTTTTTTAAATTATTTTTTGATTTAAGAACAAATTTGGCTTGCATGTGTCCATCTCACCTGGTGGTTAGTGGCGATGAAGTTAAAGATGATGCTTGCTTACCTAGGAGATACATTATTGCGTGTTTTCACGCCTGAACTCTTGATTTGTACGTGGTTACGTTAATAAGAGTTTGTGTTTTAAAAGGTTTTTTTAATTAGAGTTTTTTCTGAGAACTCACTTTCTCAGAAAAAACTCTCAGAAGTGGTTCCATGTAAATTACAAGTAGTTTGGTTCAGTTTATTTTTATCCAGCTGAACATATACCAAGAGCCTAGCTAAATTTTCATATTACTGAAGACGAAAGAATGAAGACTTTGTTCAGGCGCTTGTCAGTTTTTTAAACTATAATCATCCAACTTTGAGAGGTTGTTCTACGCAATCTTTGAAAGTTTCGAGCGGGCGGGCGGTAACGTGTGAGTTTGTTCTTTGTAAGTTTCGCGACATTCTCCGTTTCAAAAGTTCGCAAATATGGGAGCAGTTTGTGAATACCTAGCCAGCGCTCTATTGTCTCGGCTCGTTTATTTTGATGGATATTTCTTTTTGTAGTTTTTATATTTTGTAGAAATATACCAAAGAGAATTAAATCTAGAGTAAGTACGTGATTTAGTTTTGTCAAAGTTTTAATTTAAAGTGTCGTACAGCTTTACGTGTGGCCAATGATAAATCTTATTTTCGAAATTAGGAACTGTTACTTGACGCCAATTCACCATTGATGTTTACTTTAAATATAAGACAAGTAGGAAACAGACTTGAAGTAATGGAGCTTAAAGTACTCATACAGTCCGTTTAAGGCAAAGTTTAAATCCGAAACGTAAATAGGAAATAAGAGCGAGCAGAGCGAGCACTGTTTGCAACTATAGCTAACGCTCTCACTATTTACCGAGCTGAAAGTTTTCGTTCGAGGTGCTACGTTCCCGTTTCAGCGGAGCGAGCTTACATTGAAATCTGTAGCTTCATTTCACCGTAGCGCAGTGGGCGGGCGCGAGCCGTAGCCCCTTCGTAGCCCGCCCGCCGCGCCACCCGTCTGAGTGCGAAACTGCGAAAACCTGACGTCAGTCGAGCTCGCGACACCGATCGGCGCGCACGTGTCGCTCGCTTCTATCGTCTCATTTTACAATACCGGATAAATATTACGTGTGCGCGTTGTACCTGCTAAACTCGTGATTCGTTGATTATTCGCTACGAATAGTTCTGTCGTTGACGTTTGGAAGGATCAGTGATTATTGAAGTTTAATTAGCGTGCTGCAAACAGGTGTCGATCGCGTATCGCCGCTGTAATCGGTTGTTGTTGGCACGAGTGGACGTGGTAGAGGTGTCTATCGGTAGTGCATTCGACGGCCGGCAGTCTCCACCGGGTTACTCTCGATCGATACGAACAGCTGAGCGCTAGAGACGCTACCCGCATCGCTTATCTAAAGGTACGCTGATAACCGCCCCGGGGTGACCTATATAATCACGCAGGACGCTTCATTATGTATGCCGTGTCCATACAAACACTACGTAGAATGTTTTCATTGGTTATGTTTGATTCCGATTCCGATGACGTCACGTCGAAGTAGCAAAACACGATTCGAAGACGACGATTTGTAAATTGAAACGATAACACGTCTGTTCTAATGATTACTAACAGCAGCTAACACAATCGGCTATAATTATCATGTCGCGGTAATTAAAACAGTTTCCATGACACATTTCCACAACCATTTACTCGTAAACAGTGGCAAATGGTTTTTAAAGATGATCTTTAGTGATGATGCCAGTTGTAAATACGCACTTTGTAATGGAAACTACAGAAACGATTATGAGGAATGTGATTTACCTACTCATTTGTTGCATCTCGTATTACTCCATAAATTGATTCCTTATATACATGTGAATCCAATTACTTTTTCACCCTACTTTGTAAAAAGGAGGGTTATGTTTTTCAAGTGTATGTATGTGTGTATATATGTACGTATGTTTCTATATTACCTCTAGCAGACTAAACGGCTTGATGGATTTTGATGTGCGAGATGTCGTTAGATTCGTCTTCACTATCCGTGTGTCATAGGGTATTTTTTTTTAACAATAAGAGTATTCGAAAAATAAAAAAATGCACTGTTTCATAACCTCCAACGAACTTTTCCGTAGTAAATAAGTGATTATGCTAGAATTATTCAAAAAAATATACATATATAAGTTTTTATAGCGATTTAACGCATACTTTTTCACAAAAACATGCGTATCAAGCGTAATGAAATTGTAAGTTATACTGCAGAAACCGCTTTTGTACAGTCGGGTATTTTATTTTTCTTTTAATATAGATATGTACTTGTTTTATACTGTAATTGGAACCATGTTTTTTATTTTATTTTAAATCCGTTCTAAAAAAAGGAATAAATCGTGTATGGTTTGAATCATATTCATAAATAATGTTGAAATTGGATAGTTTTTAGGGTGTAAGAAACCAGTTTTCGATATTACGCATTCCGACACTAATACAGAGCTCAACCCAAGGTTTAGTATAGTTGGAAATCCCACACGGCTACTTTTTTCGTTCTTTTGTTTCATATTCCTGTCTCATATAATGTCCTTCGGCGGAAGGGCTTCTCGTTGCTACAACAAAGAGTTGTAAACACTATAAATGCTTTTTTTCGAGCTAGTAAAGCATTAATAACAGTGTCACTGGTGTCACTCCAGTGGTGTCACTGTGACGCTACAGAGTCGCAGTAGTCTAGGCGACGGTTATCGCTTACCACTAATGCATGCGTCTGGCTTTTTGATGTTCTTACTATAAAAAAGTTGTTGTTGCATAAATAGTTGCGCACTTCACAGGCGTCTTAACGCACGAATGAATTTCACACGTTTTACGATAGATGTAAAATCTAAAATTTTTGAATGTGAAGAATCGCCAGTGAAGGGCAGACGACCGGAGACTGTTAATTTCGTAACATTTCTTCACCACAAATTGCAATCTTATTAGCATGCGGTAAGACTGCGATTCGTTCGCGGTCTCTACAGTCACCCCTAAACCTTGACAGAGCATTGTTAGTTGTGGGAACCTTCTGCAGACTTAGGCAACAGTTTGCTAATTACTGGTGATTAATTATGCATGTGCCGTTTTGCTCTGCGGTTCTGTGGAAACTGCTGAGATGTCGCATGACTGTCGTATTCGCAAGGCCCCACCAAATTGTGGTGAACTGATTGACGAGTCATTATTGACCGTAACTTGGGGTTTTGTGTTCATTTAGAACACAAAACCCCAAGTTGGATAGCTCTGCTATTAATTGCTATTGTGCCCTTTGCCGTTTATTCATAAAGCGTCCGAGTTCGGTTGAATTAATTTGTATAATGTGTAGTGTGTACCTATGCTCAGGTTTCGGTGGGAGCGTTTGCGTAGGGGTGATACATTTATTGTAAGGATATGCGATTTTCCTGTTTTTCCGGGATGAAAATTAACACATGTTGGTGGGACGAGGGGAAACCCGTTACCCGGGGTCCGGGTTTGGGGAGGTTGTTGGGGCTTATGGAAGTTGCTCTTTTTAATTAGTTCTCATTATAAACGATTTTTTAAGATATAGGCTAAGGTTTTTTTCACAAAAATATCCACAGACTACTGGATCCCGTGCCTTTTATAAACTAGTATATGTATTTTTTAACTAGGTACTTATATTTTTTTTATATATAGGCTTGAGTTCGTCCACACCGTTGTTGCTTAACATCAGCCGAGTTGGTTTTGTAGATTTATCTAACATTAAAAAAATGATCACTGTGTGTCATCATCATCATCGCTAACTTTGGTGGGAATTAGTATGGAGGCCTTTTTTTAAATATTCTCACATTAAATACATTTTACTTCTTTGCTCTAGAACAAAGAAGTAAAATGTAAGAACCCTAAAACCAACAAGTAACCATTTTTTATCAAAATATCGTATAAATTTAATAATGAAACCTTTGTTAAATTATACAAACATGATTCTTGCCTCGTGGCGTCTTATTCCACCGACTTACCTCTTATCTATAAAATACATCACTCCAACTAGACTTTCCACGGATGAATCTCCTTTGATCCGCTACACCTAAAGCCTTTCGAGAATTTTCTCGGAAAATGTGAAACTTAAACGAAAATACTTCGTGTCTATTTTAAGATAAGGTTTATTGAATTGAGTTCGCAAATAGCTCTGTGAAAATGCCAGCTTTATGGACACTGCTCATCGATAGCGAAAGTAAGAAAGGATGTTGGTACAAGCCATGTGGAGTGGTACGTACATTTTGTCCTGCTTCGGGTTCCGTATGAGAGGCATACGGAACCGCAATGCGGTAATTATGGCTCTCCATTGTTAGGGTATATGTGCTTCTGCCCATTGTGATAACGGCTGTTATTGACCGAGCGAAGTGAGGTCTTAATGTCGATTCAGATCTGCCACAATAGGTTCTCATCACGACTCTCAATTTTTGTACGATGATAACTTGTGAACAGATCTTATCTTGTAATGCTTTGTACAAGTACTTCTTACCAATACATTTGAATCAATTATTATCATTGAAAGAGCAAATATAGGGCCTTTAACGAATGTACCATATCGTCTGCTGTATTGCAAAACTGTGGAAAAATCCGGAACAGACAGACCCTGAAAATTGACATCCGCCCATTCAAGGTCAGCGCTTTTTACTCGTGAGAGAATCTGTACCATCAAGTGAGCTGGTGCTCAAACGTAAATCTGAAAAAAGTACGGTGTCCCACAAATCATACCTGCATACATACAGATCGATCGTTTGTAGTATTACGCAGAGACCATAAACGCCTTATTTTACGTTGATTGATATTGATTTCCATGTTCCTGACGGAGAGGCAGTACGCGGTGATGTAAACCGTTTACTGCGTCGTATTGTCGATGGCTCCGCGATGACAGCAATCGATCAGTTTATGTCGCTAGCGAGTGGGCGGTGAGGCAGCGTCGCCTTAGCGCTGCCTGGTATACTCTTTTACCATACGGTAATTGGATCGTCACGTGGGGTTTGCCAATTCGCCTTCTTTGATGATATAATGCTACTGCGCAGTATTTTTTACCGACATAAAAAAAAGGAACAGGTTCTCAATGCGTCGTAATCTTTTTTTTTTATTATTATTTTTTATGTTTCCCGATTACTCGAAGATACCTGGACCGATTTGTTTTTTTTTTGTTTGAAAGGATATACTTTCCAGGTCCCATAGAAATTTTATCAAAATCGGTTTTTAATTTATTTTATTTTATTGTTTTTTTTTAGTTTTTTAAACGATTATTTGTAATCATCTTGCAGATAAACTTGAACGTTTGCGGGCCACATTCTTGATGCGTACAGCACAGGAAACTTCCTGTCATCTGCTTTATTTCTTGAGAACTACAGTCTTGGAATTTTCTGGGCTAAAGTGAATAGATATATTCTAGATTGACGTCTTCGTTTTCGGCCATACCGTCACTTGCCATTAAGCGAGTTGGTATTACGTAGAACTATTTAGTATTAAAAAAAAGTAATGTGGGGGCACGACTGTGTCCTCGCCAAGACCAGTGAAGGCCTTGGCGAACTTAATAACTTGGAACATAATCTAACTTACCATTTTTTCTTGATAAGTTTTTTTAATCTTCACTTTCATAACAGAACAAGTTGGAAAACACATAACTACCATCCTTTCATAGTAGATATATGCCATCAGCTCGTACTAAGCGGTGTGCTTCCACCTTCCTAATGCGAACCGCTTTGGATTGGAATGGCTTACACTATCATCATCCTGAATCTTGTATCTGCTTATCGTCAATTCTACAGTCAATAAGCTCCTATTGGTCCACTTGCTTCATCTTCGGCCACAGTGTCGTTTTCAAATCGGACGAATTAGTGGTCATAGACCTGTTGTATATTAAATCAAAGAAGGTAGGACCAGGTTAACCTAAGTCGAATGTATGTAATAAGGACGTGTGGCACAGATTTCTCAGAGTGTTAAAAGGTTAGCACTCGAGAGACAGATCGCTTGACTTCACATAATTTATGATGTGCAACTACGGAATCCTACACTGCGCGTGACCCTACACGCACTTGGCTGGTTTTCTTGTTTTTGCTTGTAATCGTCTTTATCCTGCAGACTGTTTTTCCACCAATATTTCACGCGCTATTGTATCGGATTACCACGTTTTCACAGGATTATATATTTTTTACGGATAGCAAGCCCAACCGTATTCGCCGGTTTGGAAAATCTAAACAACACCGAACGGATATTATGAAATATGGCTCTTTCTCCGCGGGTAATGGCCATACTATAATTAATAGATTCAGCTTTTAACGCAGACATTAATGTCAGTTGAAGGTTAGCATTATATACGTTCCATTCATAGTCAATGCGATTCAATAAAATGACAATAAGACGAGACGGACGAATCCTGACTTAATTTATTATAGACATTTAAAAAATTCACGGCTTCACAAATATTTAATATATCTATGCTGGCTTTAGTTAAAAAAAAAAAAACGAACCGATGGACGAACCAATCAACCAACCAACTCAGGTGCTTAGTTTAACACAAAAAGATGGTTTAACAAAAATAAATTCTTTTATAGCCATTTTCATTTATAAGTTGAAACGTATAGAGTGCGAGCATCGCTCGTCTCTCATCATACTCGTAGTAGAACTTAAAACATTTTAGTTTTGTATTTGCGTTTTGATTCCATGGTAATTAACTCCCAAGGCAATTGAAGGCTGTGATGTCTATGCATTTGTGTATCTGGGTGTCTGTCTGTAGCCTAGTACAGTAGTGTAGGCTACAGACAGATAAAATATTTAGATGTTTTGATTAAAACTTTTATTTTTCTGTGCCTTCATTTTGGTGACTTAGTGTTCTTAGCTATAGATCAAGAAAATATTTTCAGCCGTTTTTTTATTATTTGTTTTTGTATTGTCTTTCGTTAATATGGTGTTAGACTAGTGCCATTGATATTGTAATCGCATATTATGTGGCTTTACAGAGTCGGTGGCTGAAAGTAATCTTCTAATCGCGGCTTGAGTCGGGTTTAGAAACCCAGCGCCATGTCTGCTGCAACCTTTATCGTGCGTGAAGCATTATCTTTCGACACCCGTACAAAACTCGTCGTAATTGGCCTTTCAAGAGCACGTTCTATTTCATGTCTATCTTTCTTTACTATTTACATATTTGTAAATACATTTTAAATATCCGTTTTATTAACCCCCAACCCAAAAACAGGAGTGTTACGTGTGTATCTGTGTGTCTGTCCGTGGCATCGCAGCTCTCCAACGGATGGACCGTTTTTGATCTAGTTTTTTTTTGTTTAAAAGAGGATTTTGTCGAGAGTGTTCTTAGCTATCTTTCATCAAAATCTTTTCTGCCGTTATTTTTGTCGGGGGTTTTTGAGTTTTCTAAACTTATACATGTTTATGTAATGTTGTTGTCTCGCGGTTTCACTCGCGGGATGAAAACTGTGATGATGATAAAATATAGCCTATGTCTTTTTCTAAGTCCTAAAGAATCTCTGTGCCAATCTTCATAACGATTAACTCAACCTTTTAGCCGTAAAGGTAACAATTAGAAAATTAGATGGTAAACCACGACAGTTTTGCTTATTATAATCCTGTGCAAATGTGATTCGCTGCGAAAGAACAGAAGTCGGCACTTTGAAGGCCATTTAACCTCGCTTGGTGAGTATAAATCCTCCCTCAAAACCGTGGTATTATTAATTTATTACACGATTGGCATTGGACTGAGACACTGAGTGAGGTGCAAGAGGATGTCACATTAGATCTGCAATGGTCGAATTCTCGCCGTGCTGCCTTAGCTTCTAGCCCCTTTTATTTAAACAAGCCGCATTACTGTTTCATTTGCTCTCAAAAATCGTTTCTCAGTAGATAACGAGATACTCCACAAGGAAGCTTAGACACCATCTAAATGTCGTGTCTCGTGTAACTAGTCCGGACAAAGCCTTATTATATGATAATATAGATAAAAAAAGCTGATTTGCTAAATCTCGTCACAATCAATCATACCGTGTAGTCGTAAAATGTTAAACAGTCAGAAATAGCGTAACTCTAGCATTTATAAGATGTGGCTGTAGTTAAACAATACAATGTATTATATTGATACCGATAAACGGCAAGTTTGTAACGTTTTATCATATAACAAGTGTCACTCGCTCGTGTCTCAATTGAGTTTCAACTTTGGTCTCAACAATACGAGGAAAACTTATCTCCGATAAACAACTCTTGAAAAATGTCGCAGTAAGATATTTCGCTGAATTGTTGTTTTGCTCCGACGACGGTCGTTTCCTTGAGATCGAAAGGTGTTTCGATAGCAGTGGCGGATCCGCGGGGCCGAGGTGGGCGCGCCGACCAGTCTTCAAGAGCAAGGTCACGATTAAATAGCCACATGTGCTCGCATACCTTGCGGAAACGAGCATAGCGTAAATGTTTCATTGAATTTTGAGATTGAATGGAAGATTCTTAGATTGCTTTCTGTTGTAGAACTAATCTGTCGATGATCCGAAATACGTTTTTTGAATCTTACTTGCCCGAATTCGTTTCACAGAACTGTTTAATTCCAGATGTTTTACTTGACACGTGTTCCTGATTCTATTTTGTTTTTGTTGTTCGCGAGTGAATAGGTTTCTTCTAGGCACGCGCGCTCCATCGTAGACCGTAACTGTCGCTTAACACCAGGTGAGTTGACGGTCAAGCGCAAGCCTATCGAGGAATAAAAAAAGAAAGTATTGTTTTATTTGCGCAAACAATTATTAGGTTAGTTAAGTTTTTTTTTTTTTTTTATTGTATCCAAAAACTTTCGTATTATAAAGATTTGGTTATCCGACGAGTTGTGAAATGAGCTTCCGTAATTTTGATAGTCTTTTGAAAAAAAAAAAAACTTTTTCGGGGTAATGATATTTGATGTTTAGTAATTCGGATTATATATAGGTATTTATTTTGCTTGCCATTTAGGGAGGTACTAGTGCGGAGTAGTTTGTATCTTTGTAAAGGGAAAAAGAGTAGTATCCCGGGTGTGTTAGGTAGGATATGGTGGGGAGTTCTATTGAATCTCGTATCTCTTTCATCATGCCGCAGAGGCTGGCTATGGGGTTTCAGTGCCTCAAAATCCAACATCCCACCCATTTGCTTTGCCACTGTTTTATTTGAGTTATTTTAACGTAAACTTATTTGGAATAAAACAAAAATATAATCAGTTTTTGTCACAACCCGGCCCCAGCTCTGCATGATGTTAGTTGTTTGCAATCAGTGCTGGTCTTCTGCCGGGACCGGCAGGTGTCGTCAACGTCAGAACATACGTTATTTGCCCTGAAAGGTGGATGGACAAAAGGTGAAAAGACTATTGTCTACGTTCCATGCTACCTCTCTACAGTTATGTAGTATTACATCATGAAATCCTCGTCGGATGACTTTTGTGGTTGATGGTATGGTACCGAAGACACCGGAAAATTCTCCATAGGATCAGTATACAGAACGCTTGCCTTGAAGATACTAATTTACTCGTGTTTTAAAAACACCTAGATTACATATATCGGGGATTATTACTGCAATCTATAGCCATGCACAGTGTCTGTATCGATCCAACCTTGAATATTTCGCATTCAACCTACTCATCTAGCCTCAATTGCGGCTTTCTAACTAAAATACTCCGGCCTTCAAGAGAACATCGTAAAATCACTCAAATTGGCCAATACCCAGAATTATTATCAAATTAAACTCTGTTTACAAGGATTTCTTAGAAAGAATGAAATGAAAAAACAAGGTTTTATATGCAAGGACTTTATTTGACTACTGTTTACATTCTTATCTGTTATATATATTACTTTGTATCAATGTAGATTTGTTGTTGATATATACAATATGTGTACTCGGTAGGCAGTTGTACTTTATCTTTATCATTATATGAATCTCATTCAAGTATATCTGAAACATGTGACTGCGATATAAATGTAATCATTTTCATCGATATATTCCTCTTGCATCTTATCTCAAGTGTATTCCGATTGTTTGTGTGTGTCTATAAGTAGAAGTTCGGGGTTGTATATTAAAACGTGACTTTTTGAGTCCTTCTTGTCACTTTGTGATATATTATAATGAGCTGGTTTTAATTTACTCCTTTAAGGGGATAGGTAAATCCACATAATTACTTTACGTGTTTTTGAACCGGATTAAAAAAAGAAAATAAAGTGACAAAAATTATTAAGTGTGTCGTAGTGTGTCTATCGAGCGTTTTATAGTGACTATAATCCCTTCGTATAGGTCGGCTGAATTTCATTTAATTAATAAAAACGCCAAGTCTTTGGATACATGTGGAAGTAAAAAGAGTCACCCAACAAAACAAGTAATATGTGAAAAGACACCCTCA
Source organism: Lycia hirtaria (assembly GCA_947563715.1). NCBI lineage: Eukaryota > Metazoa > Arthropoda > Insecta > Lepidoptera > Geometridae > Lycia > Lycia hirtaria. The sequence goes on along the minus strand of OX387377.1, from coordinate 37,904,798 downwards.
CTTTTGCTGATCTATCGTGGTGTTATCGGCGTGTCCCCTATATTTAGAATTAAGTTATAAATGGATGGCCCCGTAGTAAGATGTACTATTTGTACACAAGTATCTGTTTCGATCTTCACCTTGGAGTCACGTGTACACGCGGCTGAGTCACGGTCCGCCCGGGGGCGCGCGGCGTGCGCGCGCGCAATCCTTGTGATCTAGTAAACACAACATTACAGCTAATCTACTGCGTCGTTACGGCCCATAGCGAGCTTGACCGCTGCGGATGTCAACACAACGTGGGCAGGCTGCCGTTCCACATCCTCTTCATTTATTTAAGACCCCGGCGTCTCGCGTAACGCCGTTTATGAAATATGGGTTTCCTTAAGAATTCAGTTAAATTTAGTTTTAAAGAGTTTTTAAAAAGTTTAAATACCTAACTGTGATCAAAGACAATAATAACATTTATACCAGTACGTTCTTGCTGTGAAATTCAATTTCCATTACTTCGATTTATAGAAGAAAAATCCCGAAGTCAGTCATCATTTTTTCAAGTTTAAAACAATTCTAGACTATCTTATTTTTCTTAGTATAATTTATATATTTTTATATATTTCATAGTATAATAACTTAGTCATACAAATGGTGGCTATTACTATAGTAACTTGTCATTTCTTAAGTGAATTTGTTAATGTGATAAATTATTACTTGGAAGCAAAATTATTAAAATCATAAATAAAGACTAACTAACTACATACTAAGACTAACATACTAAGACTAACTAAAGACATAAAGACTTCGTTCATATTTTAATAATCGTAGCCGCCATAACGAAGTTCGAAATAAATTATCTGGCTATGATATTACGATCGATATAATTCCTCTCATCGCGCGTCCACTTACAAATTTAAGATCCTTGGCCTTAAGGCCCCGCTTGTCCGCAAAAGCAGCAAAAACAGGTTTTTGAAAATTTACAAAAAATAATTGTACAATTATTTCAAGCTCAAATTTTATGTATGTAAAATGTTAGTCTGTCGGCTAGGGTTAAATAAATAATAAAAAGTTTGGGACAAAACTCCTGGTTCTCCTGGTACAAAAACACAATTGCTGAAAAAAGTCTCGATAGCATTTTTTTTTGAAAAATATGCCATTTTATTATTTTTTTAAATAATAAAATGGCAACCTCCAAATTGTTTAAAGTCACTAACACCAAAGTTAGCATATTAAATAGCTATTACATATTTTTAGCGTTCTATAGGTATACATTTTTGATACGTTTAATGCACTAGTTTATAGTAATTTATTTTACAATAATTTTGCTTGCGAGCAGCCGTCACAAGGCGCGTGACTCGGTGGCGTCGTACGTATGTCTGTGCCACATACATGAAAACACTGCGCTCAAGAATTGCGGGCTGAGGTAGCGTAAAATACCTAAAGTTCTGGGGAAGCCTCGCCTTAAGTGGCACGACTAGAATCATATTATCTGCTATTCCGCCCGAAATTCTGAAGCTATTCTTCCGATCGGCGTAATCCGTCGCCGCCAGAGCTTCACAATCCGTAACTAAGCAATGATATTAATTTTGAACGTTAATCGGAGCCTCCGGTTAAGTGGTTCTCGACAGCCAATTTACCGATTGGCAAATTGATGAAGTTGTTGTCGGGGCTGACGTCGATCTATTAAGTTGATTATTAAAGTTAGGCGGCCAGTTTTCAATTAGCCGGTGGGTAGCGTGGAAGCAGCGCCGCTGCCACGGGATGATTAATATCCGGCGTGAGAAGGTCGCGGGCGGGGCCGGTGACGTCACCTCCGTTTCGCTTACTTCCGCTCCTCATACGTGGACTTAATTACAAGCCAATCGTGTCGACCTGTTCGGCCGGAGCGCTGGGAAAGTGATTCCGGGAATGTTGAGGTGCTATTACGAGATACGGAGATACGGTGCAGACTGTAACTGCAGGCTGTACTACAAGTGTTACAGTCATGCTCAGCGGTACTGCTGTTTTGATAGTATTTTTGCTGACTGCGGACCGGTAGTGCATTAGTTGCGCTCCTTTTTCGGAATCATACTAACTGCATGTTGCAGCAATCATGCCACCACTGCTGGTCGATTGCTGCACTTGTACTCTGTACAAATGTTGCTTGAAGCGTAGCGTGTAGCTCGGAATAGCACCTTTAGCTTTAGTAGCTGTGCTGAGTGCTGCTAAATCGATTACCTTTTTGCAATAACCAAGATTTACAAAAATATAAGGATCGAAGAACAATCGAGTACGATCCAAAAGTAAAACACACACCACCATAACCCTTAACTGTTTAATTATTAAATAAAACCGGAGAATTGCGAGTCCAGTAACTCGCCCACCGAGGGTTCCGTACAAAATAGATAAAAGAACTACCAGGCGAAGCTAGTCATTGATAAAAGGGGGGAAATTATATTTTTTTTTACATATTTGACCATAATCCGAAAATTACACATCGTAAAAATAATGAAAAACCAGTTTCAGCTTGTACTAGGTATTGCTGTTGTTGTATAAAATTCATTTGATCAGTTACATCGAAGTTCATGTTGCCGGGAATTGAAAGAATTTCAAGCACGATACAAACGCATAGCCGCACATCTACTAATACGTAATATTGGATTTCGAATTTCAAAATCAAAAATTTCCGAAAGATCTCCACATAAAACATATATGGATCATTAACTTGTATAGCCAAGGCCATAAGGTCGCTTTTCCTGTGTATCGTGTCCATGATTTCATCATAATCCCTGAATTGTGTATAATAGTTGATGATCGACATCTTATCATAAATTCAATACGATATAGATAGTTTATCTGTTACTCAAGGCCATTACAGTTTCACCTACGAATATCTAAGCGTGCCTATGCGATGTGTTCGATAATGCGCGGTCAAAAATATTAAAAGATAAACAAAATATCCGACTGCAAAATGTAGCCACATCAAAAGTCCCTTTTAATGATCCCGGATGATGATTTTAGCGCAAGTTATATTGAAATAATTTACCATATGTCACTTCCAAGACTGAGACGAATCTACATGACACCTCGAAATCAAACGGCTTTAGCTTTAGACGGCAACATTGCGGTCAACGATGGAGCGTACTTCCCTATAAGAAAATGAATCACTCGCGATTTAAAGACACTTAGATTTTTTTCTATCGGAAAAGACCCCTTTAGGAGCAGACGTCGAAGAGAGGCGAATCGAACTTATATACTACATTCAATAATTATAGTTTAAAAAACTGAAAAAACCGACTTCAAGATACGAAATTCGTTTACTTGGATGATATTTTTTTCAGTTATTTTGTTATAAAAAGCTAAGTACCGATTTTGATAAAAAATTATAGGGACCACCTCTGAGTATCTTTCCGTATTACCTACCAAACAAAAAAAGAATCATCAAAAACAATTCATAATTTCTATCCGTGAAAATCTGTAATTAGCTTTCTGTATATGTTGTAAAGCTGTTGATTTTCCTATAAATAAATAAATAATTGGCGTAATCGGTAAACAAACCTCACCACCAAATCGAAGATGTTTTGGAGGAAGTTCAGGTTAGTATACGTAGCCTACTAACATCTATGGAAAGTGGAAAAGTCCAAAAACGTGTGTCGGGGTCGTAGCAGCTAGAAATATACCTACATAGTTTCTGCCTCTCACAATGGGAAGAAAGATTGATTGTATGTATCAATGAATTGGAAGAAAAACTTACCCTCCTTCGGCCGTCGAGTAAATACGGATATATCCATCTCCCGCTATAAATCTGTAAACAGTTGGAATAGTCCAGTGAAACAATAGCGATGCCCTATATATATCGGGACCAGTTTTGTTCTGGCTGGCGGGTGCTTTCCATCGTTCGACCGGCATAATGAGATCAGCGTATATCTCTACGCTTATGCAAGCGTGCTCGCTGATTGCGTCTCTATCATGCTAACGAGCGATTCGAGATGCAATCTTACCGGAGGCTTATTTATGACATCGTGTATTCCCTTTTGTATTTCTGCTCTTTTACAGCCACATGTATTATGAAAATGCAGGTTGGAAATATACTTCGTTGGTTTTTATCTTCATGGCATGTAAACACGAAACCTCGACGTTATCACTTCGTGCTAAGCTGTGATTTGTTAGCACTGGTCAGTTTATAACGTCTTGATTAGTATCTCCCATACTGGAGTTTAAACTTGGTTACTATTCGGAGAAACTACTTAGACTTACATTTCACGACGATCACCTCAATTCTTCGGTAATCGTTGAACAGACCTCACTTTGCTGTGCCAATTTATTTATTTTTGTATTTCATTTCATACTGTATTGGTATGGGTGAAGGTCGAAATCCTGAAAATGATATTAAGACAACTTGCCCTGGTTCGATCACGCTAAAATTTGGCAAAAATTGTTGCGATGATAATATATGGTACCGTCAAGTTGATCTTGGAGCCGCAAAGTTAGTATTGAGTATTGGAACTGTCTCAATAACATATGTACTAGTTGCGTACATTTACGAGTTCATTTGTTTAGTTACATAGACACTTTTCATGAGAACTCGGAGCATGCGACGACGAGTTCTCCAAATGTCTCTAAACTTGTCAATTTTTGGTGTATTTTTATTCCTTTTTTTTTTAGCTTATATCTAGTTTTTGTTATAAGTCAGGTGTTTTTAGTTCACTATTTTACTATCTTTGTCATTCCCAATTTAGTAGGAATGGCTAAGCTTAAAAGTCCACGAGTATTAGTATGATTCTAACCGTATGTTTGCATTCAGATTGTGTGTGACAGTCAAATATTTGCGGAAGTCAAACACGGGCTGGCTTCCGGTGTCAGTGGCATGTCGGACCGTGATATTCGATCGGGTATTGCTTTTGGGAGCGTTGTATAAGCACAGTAAGAAAGCAGCACCTCAGGATGCTTCCTTTCCGAATTTGTTCGAGCCGTGTCGTAACGGTACTTTTGATTTTTAGGGTTCCGTATTTCAGAAGGAAAAAGCGCAATCCTTATAAAATCATTTCGCTGTTTGTCACTGTCTGACAGCTGTCAAGGCCTTTTTCAACCGAATTCCAAAAAGAAGGAGGTTATCAATTCGACTGTATTTTTTTTTGTTTTTTTATTTTTTTATGTTTGTTACCATAACTCTCGACTGGGTGAACCGATTTTGATGTTTTTTTTTTTTTTTTTGAAAGTTGGTGCTTCCCGTGTGGTCCCATTTGGTCCAGTTCTGACAATGGCATCCATGAGAAGTCGGTTGCTTCAGTTTTTTAAACTATAATTATTGTCGGGAACGCTTGGAAGTATGAAGCAGCGTTTAGCAGTCCCTCGAAACTACGAAAAATCAAGCATCTAACAACGTTATTTATGCCTCAAAGTTTGACTCTCGGTAAGTAAAATTAAGCCTCCCATTGATTGACCTAAAGTCGCGAAATTTAGCAAGGAGCAAAGTTTTTCAGCACAAATAAAGGAAACATTCCAAAAATCATTAATTTGTGGTTATATAACACGAAAACAAACACGATTACTAATAATTTACAGCAGGTAGTTGGGATAGATGACATTTCGCTGTTTTCTAACCGTAAAGTTAAAATTTGTTTTTCTCATAGATTTTTGTTACAGCAGCGTAATTTGAGTAAGCGTAAGAGAAAGAGGGGGTACGGAGCCTTGGTGTACGAAACAGATTCGAAGTTTGCTGTTTTTTTTTATTTCGATGCGGTTTATGCCAGTGCATTGATGAAAGGTGAAATGAGGCCGGGAGTCGCGCACCTGGCGCCATGCCTCTGTTGAAGTGACAGCTGCTAAACCACTATCGGCTGGTATTTATTTTAATAAAGACCCCATTTTTCCCCGCGCCGGTGAGCCGACGGGAATACATGTAGGGTAAGAACACTTACCCCAGTTTTTGTACCTACATTTTATTTGCGACATCCGCAATATTGATTGGATGGAGGAGACATTTGTAATTGAAGTGAACTCTTAAGACATACATATAATGAGTATAAGTAATGATTGCGGATCATTTGGCGCACATTTGTCCTTAGGCTATTCTATTGGATTTCTATGGAATTCTATCCAAACATTATTTCATTCTGATAATGCTATTTTTGTGTAATTGGAATCAAGAAAGGCTGGTATTTTGTTCTACTTTTTAGTCGAATTATTTATTTACCTACTTATGGTTTTTTGCTTGTACCTATGCTATGAAAATGAAAAAAAAAAAAAAAAATGAATTGAACGAAAAAAAAAAGTTTAGGGTTAGGATGTAGTTTTCTGTTGTTGTATAGAAAAATGTGCAGTGTGGTGCGCTAATTCAGCTCTCTATGTTCATCGTTCATCATCGTCAACCCTTTTTATTTTACTGCTGGGTATATGCCTTTCTCTTATTATGCCATCTGCCTCGATCCTCGTATTATGTGATAAAATATGTAGTAAAATTGAAATTATTTGATCAAGTCCGTATTAAGCGAAATAAGGAAAATAGGAAGTAAGTCACGGCGTATTTGTTAGTAAACGAGGTGGAAGGAGCGGTGTCGTCAAACGTAACAAATTAGTTTATAACAGGGTAGAGGAGTCGCGCTGAGTTCCAGTTGAGCGCGCTTTACCTTGTTTGTTGTCGAGCCGCCCGCGCCCGTCCGGCGTCTGCATCCCGCAGTGCAAAGCGACGTCATTACTGACCTACATCACGGCCCAGCCTGGGACCTCGCCAACTTACACTGCATTTAACCTTAACTTACTGGAAATGTGTACGAATTTTATTTTAAAAGAATAATACTTTTAATTAGTAATATAAAAAAAAAAAATATATCTATGTACTAAAAGATAATTCAATCGGTCCATAAACTTCTGAGATATAAACTTTTAATGTTTTTGGTGGAGAATGCTCTGTCCCTTTCCCGCGATACAACGGTTTGTATTGAATTTGTGCAGTGCACGCGCTGGATGACATCATAGATAGATAGATAGATAGATGAACTCTTTATTGTACACACCTTAAAAGTAATAACAAAGAACTTAAATAGACTAGTGCAACAAAAGGCGGCCTTATCGCTAAAAGCGATCTCTTCCAGGCAACCATGATCATCATCCGCGATGGTTTGGTCTCTGTCTAACATGAAATTGAATTGCTTGTAAGTTTGTTTTGTTAAGATCTTTTAAATTTTTTTGTAGAATGAATCTATTTGTGGGTAGTTTTTTTTTTGAGCAAATAAAAAGAAATCATGAATATTCCCTATTCTTTCAACAACACTATATACTTTCTTTAAAAAAATCACATCATTACCAGCCGCGCCTGACCTCTTTAAAACCGGGTCGGAAAATAATAAATGGGAAGGAAGCGAGAATAAAATATAAATTTTCTGCCACAGGGACGTTAACAAACGACAACTATTAACATAAAAGCACACCATTTTACTACGGTACGAGCCTTACGAGTTCCGTTCTGAAAATAGGAGAACGTTCATTAATTGTACCACTAATTTTAACCTCTGCGTTCAGAGGGGAGAAGTTTTGAAAGTAATGGGAGTTCTTTTGTTGCTAATGCAAATTGTTCGACTTTGTCTATAAATTGACTAAACGTTGTTTCAAGGTCTACATGGCATGTATATGTATCAGATAGATATATTATGCAAGTTTATATCGATAAATGTTTGTAGTTCTCAATAACTATTGTTTATCTCGAGTATGACAAATTATGTAAATAGCCGATCGAGGCCAGCTATTCCTATTTGTTATCAAACCCATAAAAGTATTCGTGACGAGGTGATTTACATTTCAAAATAGTTGTATCGTTCTATCGATAAAGTTTGTTCAATCGCTCTCTCGATTGTTGATGGCGGGTTCAATATTGCCACATTGTTATGAAAACCGTTTGAGCTTAAAATTATTTTGGGCATTCATAAAGCGTATGCATTTGACAATTGAAGGCACTTAAGCTTCTATTGGCGCTCTATTTTCTCGCGAAAATGTGGAGGAATTTTGTGGTTAAAATTTGTTTTTCGCATTTTACTCAGCACGTGTTGCAAAGCGCTTTCAGCTTTGCACATTTACGTGCCTTTTAGCATTTCGGGTGTCTACTGGACTATTTGCTAATTTTGTTAGCGTCCAATGAATCAGATGCAATACTTAGATGCTTTAGTTTGTCAGAACACGTAATGGAATGACTTCAATTGCGTGGGTGCGTATAGTAGCTCAAGTAGATCCACATTTAGCTCGACCCGAATGGAAGTTTTCTAATGTTCTAATGTATTCATAAGTCACAGGCTATAAATATAGATGGAGGTATTGGCATAATATTATTTTTTTGTTTATAGTAATTGGTCATAGTTTGTTTCATATATTTTGCGTACTTATTGCGTACCGCTTAACAAAAAGAGCGAATTCATTGCTACACACAGGCACGCTACTCACGTGTGCTTTATACCCATATGTTCATGTAAAATGAGTTCACGGCCTACATTTTCATACGGCCATGCTATGTTCTGATGTGTAAAATAGTAACTCCTGGCGTCTGCGTACATTTTGTACTCCACGATGCTTAGAGTGTGTTGCTTGCCTCGAGAGAGATAGAGGTTATGTCTATTTCTATCTCTCTCGTCGTAAACGACAAGACTTTTTATGCAGGTTGGAGCATGATTGCCAATTCACACACGATCGATTGCGACGTTGAGTCCCGCGCCGGAGTTCGCTTATCGAGATGATTCAGTCGCGATTTAAAGATAAGTACTCAGATTATATCATCGGAAAAGACCCACTAAGAAAGCGTATTCCATAAGTTAGGAGGCCACACAATCGATTAAAGTGTAATAAGGAAAGGAAGTTCGTTCCGGTTTATGGAATATCCGTCATTAAACAATGACGATTTTTCGTGTTTGATAGTAAAAGAGCAGGCCAGTCAGCTGATGCACACTTATCAAAATCCATCCGAAAGAAAGTAACTTTTCTGCGATGTTCTAAGTTTTTAGCTTAGTTTTACGTTACGTTTATTTGCTAATGAACTTCTTTTTGAGCTCCGAGCATCATTTCGTAGTCAAGGCACAATGCCTATTCCTCTCGTCGTGAATTTGTAATACCGGTGGCGACCTTAACAGCTGCGTGCTACACAATACGTACATGATAGGGATTATGTCATGAATGCACCGAGGACGCGCTCATTGTTGTGGATCAGCTTCAACGCATGGCCGAGCACCGATACGCCTCACTACCTGGACTATATCATAACTGGGGACGAATTAAGTCGGTGGATTAACACGATATACGATATAAAGATACGAGTATACATATTTAGATAAGTATTCAGCGTTATAATAAATATTTAAAAAATCGGGGCATCCAGTCTTTATGCCCCGATTTTTTTAATATAGTTCCCGTCACGTAAAAAGAACGCTGGTTTGTTCGCGCTCACGAACAAACCAGCGTTCTTTTTACGTGACGGGAACTATACTTATGTATTGTACCTATTGCAAAAATGTGGATTGTGCTTTTTGAGTGGTTATGTCCCGTTAGATATAACCAAACGAAACTAAAGATAAATGCTTTTCAAAATTGATAAAAGATTTTTTATTAAAGGACATTAAATTATTAAACATTAGTGGTATAATCCACTAATGTTTACCTAGCAGATAAAATGAAATAAACTATAAATGTATCTAATCTATCTATCTAACTAATCTAATACCTTTAAACGAGCAATTCTTGTAATACATGTATATATATAATCTAGCTGAATCTCGGAAACAGCTCCAACGATTTTAATGAAATTTGGTTTGTAGGTAGTTTAGGGGACGATAACGATACGATCTATTGCTAGGTTTCATTTTTATTGAACCCGGGTTTGCTCGTATTTTCAGTCATAAAAAATCCGAGTGGATCTCGGTCGCCCAGGTACTTATATATTATAACGTAATGATGCCCTCTCTTTCATTAGAACTACATAGCTGTGCCCGACGGGGTCCACAAATGTAACTGCTATTTTATTTAACACCTTTGTAACATTGTGGAACGCTAAAATTATAAATAAATAAACTGTGAATTACAAAGCCGTTTAACATCATGTGACTTGGCGGTTAAAACCAAATCTATTACTGTAAAATTTTAATTAACGTCTGTTAAAATAATAAATAAATAAACTGTGGATTACAAAGTCGTTTAACATCATGTGACTTGGCGGTTCAGACCAAACATATTACTGTTAAATTTAAATCAACGTATCATTGAAATTCAATAAATTTTAACGGATTTATCGCGTATATTTTATATAATTTTATAACACTTTGGTCACAGGTGAGGTTTGTTTCATTTCAATGAGTAACAATGGCAAAAACTTTAAATTTAAAATCCTGCGTAGCTCGGGCAGCTCTGGGCAAGCGTAATACTTCATGGTTTTTGGCGGGAACGTCTTAGTAACACGTTGTTGATTTGTTTTATTTTCCTAAATTTGTGTTATTTCGAACATTAATGCTATAAAAATGGTGGTGTTTTATTCATTAAGTGTTCAATCAAGTGCGTGAGTGTGGGCAAGTGAAATAATGCAGTGAAACGTGTGATTTTACGTTGTCGGCAGAACTCCATAGAAGCTTCTAGTAAAGTCGCCATCACTTTACTGAGGACTTATAAACGTTTTATTATAAAAGAACCCTTTATTATTTCGACTGAAGGACTTTGTTCCCACGGTCAAGAAAAATTTAAAACAAAACAAAGTACTTAATGCTTCATATCAAACGACTCGCTTGTTTCAGAAGTAAGACGCATAAATACTTACAATGATCAAGATCGCATGTTACTCCAAGGACCATCATTATCCTCGTTATAAATCTCTGGCAACCCTTGTCAGATAATGTCAGACAACATCAGGAGTTTTCGGATTAATTCGGACCATTTCCACTAGAATAAATCAATACGAGATATCCGCCACTTGACCGCACTGCTCAAAGAAGCCTGAAGGTCTGTGTAGCGGGCTGAAATGTCAACTGTGATGAATTTACATAGAGCTGGCTGTATGTATTATTATAAACCTAGACAGCTATCAAATGGCTAATAGCACGGGTATTCTGATGTTCATTGAGGATACTAGTATACCAAACTCCTTGGCATTATCAATGCATGGCTGGCTGACGATTTGCTTCGTTGCCTGCGAGTATATTTTTAGCTTAGTCTGTTTGATGTGTCGTTTCAATTACTGAGAGTTACAAGGGTTAAGTAGGTTTTATTTATTTAATATAAGGGCCAGGATCTAAGGCAGTGAGATAGAGAGGTTTAGACGCAATACGTCACAATTGCAAATCGTCACACGTTCTTAAATGGTCGCTTTGGATGCTGCATCGTTTTTTTCCACTTTTTTTGTGTTGTCATATGCGAATGTCACGATTTGTGAATGTGATATATTGCGAATGTAACGTTTTGAGAATATGACCTATTGCGAATGTGACGTATTGCGTAGGTATTTATAAAATGAAATATAAGAAAGATGATGATAAAATCACGGGCGATATTAGGTATTTTAACCGTAAGTCCTAAAGGCATGGAATTTGAGCGTGCCTTCATTGTGAAGTGAAGGTATCCACATGGATTTCACATGGAGAATAACATGAAATGGACCAGCTATTTTTTCCCCGGGCATACTGTACGGGCTACTGTAAAAGTTAGTTAGAAATTTAGAGAAATTAGCGTTCATGTCGACGATGGGCTGACCTCCATGTCACTGCAAGCCAAAATATTCTATATGCTGCCTTTTAATACCCTCTAACCGTCTAATACCCTCTTCTTTCTATCTAACCCTCTAACCACGGTCAAATGTGGCATCAATCGGCTTCATGGTCTTTGATAGTCGGCCTATGCTTTAAGGGAAAATAGGTGTTATTGTTAGTATGTATAATGGCCGCGTATCTCTCGTAAAGGCTTAAATTATAGTTCCCCATCGTCTGTTTGTAACGTCATTAGCTGAGTTCAGCCGTTTCGGTCGGCCTAAATATTCTGACATCAGGGCTAGCCACTCATCCTATACTAACTTGATATGTGTCGTCCTGAGCTGTGCCCACATATTTGCCGTTATTGTATGGTAATTAGGGCAAACGGATTTGAATCCGATTTGGATTCATACCTACTAATTTGTATCTTATTCCATTTAATTGACTTAATGTTCAAAGGCCAATTTTCATACGACATTGTACCAGCAAACTCTAAAAATATTGAATTTAAACGAATTTTGACGACCACAACTTTTAAAACTTTTTTTAAAAACATTATTTACTTACAATGACCTTTTGTATCTACTATAGAAACATATAGTCGATACATTGCATCAATGGATTCTAAAATAAAAATAAAAATACACTTACGTTGTCAGCGTCACGCGAAGGGGTTGGCACCCAAAACCACACTTTCAAAATTTTATTTTGAAGTTTAATTTTCATTGTTAATTTTTGCGCGTTACGTTGCTAATTGTAAATTTTAATTGTAGTTATTGTAGTTGTAGTTAGTAGTTATTGTATTTTATTTTAAGTGTAGTTTAATTGTATCGATATAATTTTTATTACTTTTTTAAAATTGAATTATACTTTTCTTCTTCTCTCTCGTTCCATTTTGTAATTACTAAATTATTATTTTGATCGGTATTATTTGATTATTTGACATGTTATATTATTTTGATTTTATTGGCATATTTATACAATTACCTCTCTTCATATATTTATTTAGCAAATTATAATGTTATTACCTACTTATATGTTCATGTAATGCTAGAGTGTCGCGCGCTTTGGTACAAACTGTAAGCGTGGCACTCATTTGTAAATAAATAAATAAATAAATAATGATCATGGCGAATAACCGCAGGTGATATCTCATTCTAATGTAGTTTTTTTATTTATTTATCGATACCCAATATTGGCTCTTTACACAAAGCGATACATGATACTGAAACGTTGGATTTTCATAACCGCACATCAATACGTTAGGTATAATCAAAATCGAATTCCGCATCAGACAACGGCTTTTATTCCTGCTACGACCAATATAATATCGCCTACACGTTGCATAGATCTCCAACCGCGAGGGATTTCTGTGAAATATGCCGTACAGACGGATGCTTTATTTATGTTTCCACCTCTGATATTTGCGATGTCGAGGAAGTCCTTTGTAACTCAAATGAAATTTCCCAGTGACCTTTTGTGTGCAAAGGTCAACCTACACAAGTACTCTAGTAGGTGCCGGTAAAGTATTTCAGTGCTCCCCCCCCCCCAATATACATGTTCCCTATATATACTATACTCACAATGTCCGCACGGGAATTAATGAAGAAGACTGATTATTAAAGGTCACTGAGCATTTATACGCTCGCTAACATTTTATTTATAGATATTTTTTTGCAACAACTCGTTAGACATTTTGAATATGGAAGCCCGCCCTGAAAATTCTAGATTATTCTATGTAAAAGCTACTTAAACTGAAACCTTAAAAGTTTGCCAAACTTTGAAGTTTCTGTTTAGGGAGCGTTTGCATGCTCGGTCGACCTTTGGAAATTTTGAAATCATTTAATATGACCTCGAAAGAAAAGCTTGGTATACACGATACACGTATTGTTGGGAAAACCTTTCTGTAGGCAGAGGATGATGATCAGTGTTGTTTACATTTGGCGAGGCGCCAGCTTCGCAAACAGACTGCGGACGTCGCGGCCGCTTACGACACCGCTCCTTCAACGAGTCGTAGTCGAGACCTAGTTGACACTACTGCCGCTGCCAATACACTAATGGAAAACCCACACAGTTAAACTTACCTACCTCTACAATTGCGACTATCTCATCAAGTATTAATTGCCAGGTATTAGCTACTTCCTCTACATATTGCGTCGTAGTTTCGCATAGAGTTACTCGTACGCTCCTCATTTACAGCATGAATGCGGTCAATTTTCTCCGTTGAAGCGGAACAGGACAGCTCTTTTGAGCCTTTGACGGTCTGAAAGCGCGGCTGTATGCCGAGGTATAGATTGCCGCAGCCGCACTTTGCTCGGGCTAAAAGCATTTCAAAGTAGAGGTAGAGACTAGCCTGTGAAAACGTGTTGATAGACGGCCGGAACTTCGTGTTAATTCGATAAAGTTTACCAACCCTTTGCTCATTAAAATTTGCCGTCACACGCCGCGATTACTTTTTATTGTGGTGTGAGCCGAAATGTTTCATGATAGAAAGCCGCGATTTCACAAGCGATGAAATGTTCAACATTTTTCCGGGTTTCGCCTACATTTCACCTGCAATATTGTGTGGTTCGTAAATTCCGGACTTATCGGATACCGTGATCAACTGTGTGTCAAACCGACGCTTTAGTTTGTGAAGTGTTTTCGTTTCGATGTTTTTGTTGTTTTATATCGCGTCGGTGTTGCGTTTTAACCGAATTTAATAAAGAGGAGGTTCTATCTTCGACGTGTGTTTTTCCGGCAGTTATGAACCGATTTTCATATTACAAAGGGGATACTTCAAAGGTGGTCCCATAAAATTTTCATCAAGTTTGCTTCAGCAGTTTATTAACTAGAATAAATTAATAATTTTTTTATTGTTTAAAATAAATAAAAAATGTATAATTTTTTGATGGAAGCGTGCTGATTGTAGTGGAGCTTGTTTTAGTTTTTTAAACAATAATTATTACTTTCTTTAATTCATTTAGTCCAATCCGATTCCGTCTACGATGGTAACACGGTTAATACACGACAATGTGTCTTAGAATTCAATTCCTCGAATGTCGCCAGCGGGAGCTATTCCAGTGACTGTATGTAGTCCGGAAAAACACCTTTTTCTTTCGAGACGTTGAAATATAGGCAGCTAAAGTGCAGCTCCATTCTCTACTGCGAAAGTACTAGTCATCTAGCTCGCTTCTCCTTTACTGTGCTTATGTTTACCTTACGCGGTTCTTGTGTGTATTTGCGCCTGGATTTTGCGTAATTGCTTTCGCGGTAAAACAGGATGTCAGCGAAGGAAACCGGAAATTGCTCGCAGAATTGAATTAAAACGAAACTTCACAAGAAAAGTATAGATAATGAAAAATAATGAAGTAGGATTTACTTTACTAGGTATTTACTTTGTTTATTTTTTAGCTTCAGTTATTTCAGAAAGTGAGAGTTGGAACAAGGCAGGTATGGTTCTGCGACAGATTCGACCGGCCCACGACCACTCCAGCTTGTTTATACGCTGATCTCTGACGAATTACTTTGTTTCGGTTACGATCCCTTAGAGAAACGCCGAGCATCTTTCCATAGCTCGCTGAATGATTTTCAATTTAATTACTTATATAGTAAGATCTAAGGTACAATTTATAGTAGACATGGCTACTATTATAAATTGTATCTTAAATCTTACTAACGCAGATGACAGAGAGCACACATTATGATTCTTTTTTGTTTGGTAGTGTTTCTGTAAATGAATTGTACTTGTTATTTGTATACTTATATCAATTTTCTAATCAAATTAAAAGCACAATATAAAATAGATTAAATGAACTTTGAAACGGATTAATTTAACTCTTGTCTTGGATAAAATATAGTAGACGTTATAAATTAACATTCGCGTCTTGAATACGAAGTGGTGTCTCTAGAGGCGCGAAGAGGGCCGCCTCAAAGAGGTTTATCTTGGAGGCGCACGACCCACTTCCACCCGAGAGTCGCGGTCGAGTTGCCTTCTCGTTGTTGAAGTTTATACCAGCACTCGCCTGCCCGGGACATGCTCCGCTGCCTCAGCTCCTACTTGCGCAAAATAAAGTCAGGCTGAACTAAAATCTAGGTTCTAACGCAGTATTCAAATAAGCAAAAGTAGTCGTGAACAGTTTTCGTTACGGTGATTTCTTAGGTGTGCTGTAAATGTCTGCCTTTTTTCATCGATAGTGTCTCAATCGTTTGGTCGTAGATGTCAACTGCTTAGTTCTTGTGCAGGTTCGATACGCCTTAGTAACGATGTCGTCTACCTATCTACAACTGGACGAATAACGCCCCGCTTCTTTTGCCTCGATCTTTCAGTCCGTAATAACATAACCATACTGTACATAATCTGTATGTCCTGCACCCCTTGCCTAGCAACGGAACGTGCCCTACCCTGCTCAATTTTAGTTTCACTGCCGCAATTCCACTTCGTCATCTCAAGCTTGCTCTTCGCCGGAATTCGATGCATGTACGTTCTTACGTTTAATACGAGTCATTTATATTACGAATCAATTTATCATGTACCACACGCACAATGTGCGATTAATGCACCGAAACTTTGAAAATTTCAGTCACATAATGATCAACACCATGTATGTACATAGTACATACCTGTACATGGCGATGAATATTTAACCCGGACGTGACCAAACAAACGGTAAACAGCAGTCACGGCGGAGTTGCGCTAATCAAACCTAATAAAATTTGCTACCCTCTAAACAACAAAGGGCCGGACCATCCGTCGCCGCCCCTTAAACGGCAATGTTTAATTACCCTCAGAGTTTTCACTCTCAAGCGGAATATTTCACGGAAAAAACTTTGTAATTTTAATTATTCGATTCATATTTGAAAATTTACTCGTCTAATCAAATATAGTCACTGACCGTAAATTTAATCAACCATTTTAATTATTTTTGTTTAAAAAAATATTTTTTGACTCAAGGTGTGCAATTAATAAAGGTTTTGAATAGATCGTCTGGAGAGTTGAACTCTAGTGTTGACGTCATCTGGGCTCGTCTAGACTGCAGACGATAAGGAAGACCTAGGGGTCCTGAGGGGTGCTAGTGGCTAGGACAATGCACTTGCACTTGTCGACCTTTAGTAAATTTAATTCATCTTTCATCATTCAGTGACTAGAGAGCTCAGCAACGGTCTTCTGCCAATTTAGCTATTCGCCAGCTGAGCCCTTGGCCTCGCTAAAGCCCGATTACGTTAGTAATTTTGTGAAGTAGCGAGTATCCCTGAGTCAGTACAGTGCCATGTAAACAGATTATACATAATTCTATTTCAACGCAATGCTTAGCGAGCTTTGAACAAGCGCTCATGCGAAGGTGGGTCGCACACTTCTAATAGACAACTAACAATAGATTTTATCAATTTTGTAGAGTAGTGTAGGTTATAGATAATGATTGCTTCCTCTCAAAATAAAATAGAAATGCTAAATAGGTGTAGATGTAGACGTTCTCAAAACGATGCGCTTATCGACCAACACATACGGATAATATCCAGGTTTGTTGTAAAAGACCATTAGCACGTCCTAAACTGCAATGCTTTATCAAACTCAATTATCGTGTCTCGTTTAACAAACCATATCATAACACGAAGCGCTCTCAGCTGATTATGAGACGCGGCAGACAGAGCTAACCATGTATTCAAGTTGAACCGAATCTGCGATTTGCCGGAGGGGACAGCCCAGGTATAATAATTTCATGACTCGAAGGGAGCTAACCGCGGGGCAACGACCTCTCACCCCTGGCTTTCTTTACGTATATCCCAGACTTGCTCCCCAAATTGGTCGCCCTTGAGATGTTTTCCTTTGATCCTCGCAACTCGGCAAATCTAACTGAATATCAGATTGATAGCATTGTATCCTTTAATTTATTCTCACTAAATCTCTGTGTAATTTATTATGAACTCATAAAAGCTGAATAACGGGAGTTGGCTACTGGAAATATATGGATTCATCGTTTCCCCAGTAACACTTTTATATTTAGGAGAGGACGCATTGTTGCGAAGGAGACGCGGTTATATTGGCGTCGTAAATTTAACGTATGGAGTCGTCGGGAAGTATGATATAAACAGAAACAACTCGCGTGCGAACTTCCCTTCCGACCTGTCTGCGTCTCCCTTCAGCCGTGCAAACAACAACGAAGAATTTATCTTCCCCGCAAAGTTATCATGTATTCCTTCCTATTCGCATCGATAAGAAGTTGAGCATGTTGTTGTCTTAACACGACATGTTTCGATATACGAGAATAGAAAAGCGTACATATGCGTGTTCTTCCACGTATCTTTTTATTTACAAGACTATTGTTACTTCGGCACAGAGAGCTATAAATTGTTAAAAAGTCATTCTTCAGTCGAATGGCAGTGATTAAGCGAATAATTGTAGTCGTAACTCTTCGACGAGAACACGAGACGTGAAAAACCCCCGACAGTGACGTAGGGCTACTGTTAACCCAAGATTTTCATGTCATGCCTTCAAAAGAAGACCTCATTTTACCCTCGGGCGCTCACGGGGTGCTTCGGCTGTGAATATTTATAAGGATTATTCCCGCCCGGCTCCGTGCCGGTAACACGGATTTATTATCGAGTTTTGTCGCTTATCAAGACTCGTAACGAGTGCGATCGGTTTAAAATTGACATGATCGCCCTAACCGTGTCAAGAGTTGATAAAGTCCATTATGTTCTTAAACGGTGTCTTGGGTGCGATCGCGGCTGATCGAGGTCAAGACTACTTTGACAGTTCTAACAAAAGTTTCGTCTGGTGTTTTACGGTGTTACATTACTCTCTTTTCTAATAACAAAATGAATATAAAGCTCTCTCCCTGACCTTTAACTTTTTTTGGTTTTTGATCGTGGTAATATTTAGGAAGACGTCATTGGCTGCTCGTTATGATGTATATTAAAATGTTGAGTTGCGCGATAACGAAATTAATACTTAAGTTGCTATTTATCCGGGAAAATGCGTGGAAACTGAAAACACCCCGGGGCGCAACTGTGAATAAGTAACGGCGCTCTCGTAGCGGGTGTCGAATGACGTCGTTGAGCTGAGTGCCCGTGTATCGCTCCCGTGTCGCCGCCGGTCCTGCCCTTAATAGTCCGCCCTTTATCGGCTAGAAAATAATATTTGGCTAGAATAGTGCTGTACGCACCCAGTTTTCCCACGCATATGAGTCGTCTTGGCAACGAGAACGCTCCTGTTATTGCCAGAGTTTGGTAATTTCGGTACGAACTCTATATAACTATTTGCATTTATTTGTTGTTTGACGTTTATGCGAACCGATGCGAAACTGTGTAATTTTTAAAATATCCATCCAAATAAACAATCGAATACGAATCCCAGATGCGTTTCCAATAAATTCTATTTCCTCGCTTTCGGGTAGTAGTATTTCTGTAGCGTGTTTTATTTCTGTCCCGACACGAATTGTTCAGTGGGACGAAATGTTATTAGTGCTACGTTTATCTTCAGTCGTCTGCTTATTAACGTTTAGACGAACGTACGCGTAATAATCTCGGTTACATATTCGCAACGATCAAAGGTATCCGAGTTGTGGTACAAATGTTTTTGTATTTGGAAATTTTTCAAATGACAATAGGCAGATATTACGGAAATTGTCTCATGACGATCGCTCTGTCTCTGACGGCACAATCGGATGATCTCCGTTAAATGACAGCCTCAATTGTTACAAATCAAAAACCTCTTTGTATCAATCTGCGTTGTTATTGAGCCTTTTACTTACGGTAGAATTGAAATGGGACGTTACCTTTCACTCATTTCTTTTGGGATATTTGGTTAATGTTTTGTTTGTGCTTGTTTTTGTTATATTTGTCCTCAAATATGTATAATTGACTTTGTAATGAGGTTTTTTCTTGGCTTTTACATCTTACGCATTGGATGATATGACCGAAGGACTTCTTCTTGTGTATTCGATTCTTTACGTACATTAGGTATTTTGGGTAACACTACTTCATTTTAGGCAGGGGTTTTAGTGGTTTTACCACATCCAATGGAAGACACTCAAGCTGTACATTGCTGAGCGCGCTCCATCGTAGACTGTAACGTCGCTTATTATCAGCCGAGTTGGCGGTCAAGCGCAAACCTACTACATAAATAAAATTTGTGGGGTCAAATATAACCCACCTGTAAAAGACTTTGTTCTGACTGACTGACAGAAGTCTAAATACAACGTAGGTACATCCAAAACCGTCTGTTCTGTAAGGTCAAATTCATTCATCGTCTGTCAGTTTTTGGCAATTTCATCAAAAATGCGTTTGTAATAGTTTTTAACCCCTAAACAAACCAAGGAGTGTTATAAGTTTGACGTGTGTATCTGTGTATCTATATATCTGTGTGTCTGTTTGTGGCATCGTAGCTCTAAAAAGGATGGACCGATTTTGAGCTACGTTTCAACGAAATCGGTTCAGCCGTTTTATTGTTGTTAGGGGTTTTTGAGTTTTCTAAACTTATACTTGTATCTTTATTAATGTGTTTAATTATACTGTTTTAGGCATTATGTGCTTTTAACCGACTTCCAAAAAGGAGAAGGTTCCTCAATTCGTCGGAATCTTTGTCTTTTTTAAGTTTTTTAAAGGATTACTTGTAACGTGTTGCGTTGTATTGTCCCCAGGGCGGTTACCCGGCCAAGTTGAAGAAGGTGCTGATAGTGACGGCGCCGCTGTGGTTCAACGCGCCGTTCCAGATCCTGCGCCTGTTCGTGCGCGAGAAGCTGCGCGAGCGCGTGCACACGGTGAGCGCGCCGCAGCTGGGCGCGCACGTGCCGCACGCCAGCCTGCCGCGACAACTCGGCGGCGGGCACGCACTCGACCACGCGGCCTGGTATGTCTCTCTCTCTCACACACACACCACTATCTATACAGGTATAGATACCGCCACGTAATAATTATAAAGCAGCCTGTCTGTTGAAGACTATTGGAGACAATAACGATCTTTTTACCTGTTGACGACCTGAACTAGTTTTCATGTTCGCATTACATAATGGCGTCGATTTCGGCTTAGCAGTGGGGTATATTGTGGCCATAGCTCCGTCGGGACCATTTACGCATCATGTAATTTAACAGTCGAGATTCCAGAGTAATGGACGTCCAGACAAGCGTTACACGGTCTCATATTGTGGTATTTTGACGAAGCTGACCATGTCGGGAATTTTTTGTTTGTAACGTCCGCAGTTTAAGCGATGCTTAGTGAGAGCGTAAAACTGAGTCGGCACCATAGTAATCTAATGCTCCCGGTGAATTAACCACAGAAAATCCTATTAGTACTAAATGCCTAAGCTTAGTCAGGAATCTGAAGTCCACATCTTACGTCGCTTCTGCATAAAATGACCTCTAGCGTTAAATGATGACCAGACTAATATAGCATCATCGCTGTGGTTAGATGTCATTTCGATGTCTGTAACAATAAAACGGAAATTAATAAGTAGTTATTGTAATGATAGGACTTTGTAGATTCCGGGGAAGTACCACTTCTTTGCTAGTTATTCAACTGCCAGTTACAAGGTAGTGTATAAGCATTACAATAGGTACCTTCTGAGTTCGGGATTAAACGGTAATGTTTCTAGAGAAATTTTGAGAATTGAACCTATGCCGGATGTGACATATCGAAACTAATTTGTACCAATATAAAATATACATCAAGGGATGATTATTTAAAGCTATAATTTTATCTTTTGTCGGGAACTTTCTTCGATTTCACAATCCAGGTGGTCCCGTCGGCGTTGGCGTCATCAATCTGCCTCGTTAGATGTTTTACATCATAAATACATTCTTAAAACATAATATATTTAAACCTACCTTTAAATTAGTTTTGAATTATTTATACGCAGTACAGAGTTACGCGGGTTGTTCGTATGGCGTTGCGTTTTTGCAAAAAAGGTAAACTCCGTTCCATAAGGTATTCGGCCATTTCCATTCTTTACGCGGAACCCTTCCCACGCATACCTTAATCACCTTCACCTTCAGGCGATGTTTCATGCGACCCAAAACCATTTCTGGAAAAATACTACACTGATTCCGTCCTACCTTTATAGAAGTAAAATGTTTTTCATTTCATTTTTTATTCATAAGCCCTCCTCTTGGTAGAATACTTTCCAAGATTCTATGTCTTCTTTAAGACAGAGAATCTTGGAAAGTATTCTATATTTTTTTATGGTCAACAAGCTGTCTTTAGATAACATATCAGCATGTAATTACAGGCTGATATGTTATCTAATTAAGAATATTATGGAATTAAGAAGAAATTGAATATATAATTAAGAATTGTCGTCGAATTTGCCGTCTCCCTTTTTCTCCATCAATTGTCTTGTTCTTCCTGTTCCCATCCTCTTTTCTTCAACCGGTCTTTGTGAGTTGTCTGTTAATGTATCTTCATTAATCCAAAGGGCTGTCAACTCAATTACGTCTATCTTACCATTCCATCGAGTGGTGGTTTTGATATCGACTTATAGTGTGCGCTCATTTATGCTACCAAAATTCCAGACAATATCTATCTATATATTACTTAGATAGATAGATACTAGGTATGTAGATTATTTTTATTTTCGAGACAGTGAAAGGTATAAGAAAAGTGCTCTAACTTCGGCGAAACGATTGCTTACCGTCATGTATATGCTTTATTGTAAAAGAACTTGTAGCTTATTCTTTCGTTTCGCATTTCGAGATGGAATCGTTTATTACTTTCGCACGCAGGAGCGCAAACTATTTCGTCTGGTATATTGTTTATTGCGTCGGTATCGGACGCACGACAAATAAGAACGGAACGTGTAGACGCGTCAGACGTGACTAGATGTTGTAATACGATTTTCGACACCTAAATTATGTAATTGCCGACCGGGCTAGGTCTTCAGTTCGGTTGCAGATCGATCGAGGTCGATTCCTGCCTGTGTCATCTTGAATTTTAATTAAAGAATGACAGTATAAACCTTACCGATTACTTGAGGATAGCTGACTCATCATCATCATCTCAGCCACAAGTAATGTAGTGCTAAGTCCAGCATGGGTTTCCAAAAAGGTCTAATGGAAGCGGCTTACACGCAGCGTCTTCCCGCCTCTTGTATGGGGTCTTCTGTTCACTTTGTGGCTGATCTCTACGCTGCTCTTGCTGGTGCGTGGTCTCAACTCCAAGCAAAACCTCTGCCTGCCTCTAGATCTTTAACTGGGGTAGAAAACTTCAGTGCCAAATTACTTAGATACGTACTTAGATTACAGCTGTTTAAATAATGTTTGTCAAAAGTTAATAAATGTTTTGTATGCAACAGCTGTTTTTTTTGTCCGCATTTCGATATTGGTCTCATAGAAAAAAAATATAATGATAAAAGACCTCTTAAAATATGCCCATCGTTCACTGCTATACTCTATAATAATACTAAAGTACCTATATAAGCTTACCTTTAATACGAGACGAGGGTAGCTGCTGATATTATCCTGAGATTAATTTGCCCCCGTCAAATGAAAGTACTCCTCGCTCCTAAGAAATAAGTTCATTCAGATAAAATCCTTAAGAAGCTTACGTCTATTAGTTAGGGCCACACTAAATTCTCGATTACTACGCGTGTTCACACTCGGTAGCTCTTCTCGGACTGCTTGGAATGCTTTTTGCTAGTTTTTAAACGTGTGTGTTATTTTTTTCCAGGTTAGAGCACTGCAAAAATTGCTATACAAACAACATACAGAATAACAAGTTAGACGGCGTCATCGATGAATATGTGATCAGCAATCACATACCGCCGACGAAACCACAAAATGGTAAGTGGTTTGATTAAATCTTAAACGTAGATACAGTAATTTGGAACCATGTCTTTATCATCATTGTTGTTACGATTCAAGATTGCGCGCAGGCGTTTACATGTTGTATTGGTATACATCTATGTACATTGTTCTTCTTCTTTTTTGTATTGGACCCGCATTAAAAAAAATGCCAGTGACAAGTATTAGGATTTTTTCAAGTTTCTTGAATAAAACAAGTTGTAAATGTTCTAGTCACAATCTAAGTCACGTATACAGTCAATTTATAATTCGAGTCCTGCTTCAGTAAAGTGGTGGCGACTTTACTAGACGCTTCTATGGAGTTTTGCCGATAACGTGAAAAGACACGTTTCACTGTTTTATTTCACTTGCCCACACTCACGCACTTGATCGAACACTTAATGAATAAAAATACCACCATTTTTATAGCATTAATGTTCAAAATAACACAAGTTTACGAAAATAAAACAAAGCAACAACACGTTACTAAGACGTTCCCGCCAAAACTCTCATACATTGTTAGTATGTGTGAGGACGAAGCGTGAGGCACCCTCTCGCTTCGTCCTCACACGTGCACAAACACAACTAAAGGTTGCATGTAATCATGACTTGTTTGTACCTTTTCTTACCCTGCTCACATGTCGATGCTCATAGAGTGCTGCTTTCTTAGAGCGAGACAGATAACTGCCGGCCGCAATATTTTTATTACTACGTTATGTTTCTTTGTCTATTTCGCACAAGCAACACGCTGTAAGTGATTGTTTAGTCACTAAGACATAGGATTACCATTGATAGATTTGTTTTTGAACTCAAATCGATTGATCAATAGCGACGTTCCACTATACGATAGAACGCTCTTGCCTAAAAGAAATTTATTTACTCGCGATTAGAAAGGCACCGATAGGATGACAGTGACACCCAAAATATACCAAGGTTATACTTATAGGAGAAAACACTCATATGTAGAATTGCAGAATTCAGAAGTTCATGTAATGCAAGTGAAACCTAAGCACTACGTTCGAATATTTCGAATATCCACCATGAAACGAATGTCACAAAATATTATATTCCTTATATCTTAAAGAATGTTAAAGAATAAGGAAATGTAAAGTCTATGAATTTCAAGATTAGTCTTTGTTCATTCTAAGATAACCTTAAAAAGTTTCTTATTTCATTTTTTTTCTTTCTCTATAAATTATTAATGACTACCTAAATTCGGGTCAGGAAGTGCTCACAAAAGGCGCTCGTATATATTTGTGTCTGTACTGCGCAAAATTCCATTACAGAAATTGATTTTATGAATTTTATACGAAGCGTTTCACGGTCCGTACTCACTTTGTGACCGATCCTGAAATAAATTTCGGAACATTCGATTGGCTGCCCGACATAAATTGTGATACTATCTTTGTATTGGACTGTAGGCATTCGCTATTTTGTTGGTTAGTTACAGCCGCAGTGTTTTATCTGGGTTTAGGGTATATCTGATGTTATAATATACTGATTTTAAAGTACCAGAGTTCCGACAGACGAGTGAGTTTAGTTACTGTTCAGTTTCGGTTCCGGCTTATCTGAAAGGTTTGAGTTCTTACAGAAATTCCATAAAAATAAGCACTATCAGTTGTTTTGTCATAACCATTTCATCCCAATAGCCCAGATTTGTTAAATTCCATATTGTACAATAGTTTCATTTGCCATCCATATATCTAGTTTCTGTAATGTTTTATATTCTATGTAAAAAGGGCCTCTCAGTGTTCTTCGGCCCCACTGATGCCCACCAAAAGACCGAGCTTGACCCGAGATGGTAATAATAAATAAGGAATAATAATGAAATAAAACCGGACAAGGGCGAGTCAGACTCGCCCACCGAGGGTTCCGTATAAACTAGTAGATAAAAAGTTTTTTTTTTTTTTTCCTTCATAAATCGAAAAATATACATCATAAAAATATTTAAAACCCCGTTTTAGCTTGTGCTGATGAAGCTCTTTCATATGATACCCCACATGATACGGTTAAAGTACTTAAAAATTTGGACCCTCTTTCCTTGCTTAAATACCCTATATTTTGTGATTAAATTAAAAATGTCCAGTTTTAGGATTTCTTCCTATATGTGTACTACAATGCTTCTTGTCAAATTTCAGAGTTCTAGATCAACGGGAAGTACCCCATAGGTTTTGATTCCTCTGTGAGTGTCGAAATCTGCGTATCTTACGACATATTCGGCTGTAACTTTTTTTTTACGAAAACTGAGAAATTTTATTTTTCTTTCTGCAGCAAGATACTATGGATCTGCGTATATGGTTTTAATTTCAACTCGATACCTTTACGCGTTCCCGAGATAAAGGTCTTGACACCCGGACAGACGGACAACAAAGTGATCCTATAATGGTTCCGTTTTTTCCTATTCAGGTACGGAACCTTAAAAACATTATTTTTACTCCATAAGTATTTAAAATAACACATCGAGTTTTGGAAAATAAAAACAGAGCCTCGACATGTCTTTATCATGTTCCGGCCCAAACATACAGGTTTTATATTGAAACTTCCCCGTGCGTTGTAGCGGTAGAGTGAGATAGAGAGTGTGTTGCAGGTATAATCGAGCGCGCGGGCGCATGTGACATGAGTGGCGAGCACGCGCCCTCCAACGGAACAGATATGCACATCAGCGGAGACCCGCCCTACACCTGCGACCCTAGCCCGCTCAGGTGAGTCAGCCCGCGTCACCAACGCAAGAACTAACTACATCTGCATTCTATCTTGTAGAGTCTGCTCGGAAAGAGAACTAAAGCAGCATTGAGGTAGGCGCGGTCCGAGAGGGCGGAGACGAGTTTGGTGTTTTGAGGGGTCAGATCCTATACATTAAGGGCCCCCCCTTAATGTATAGGATCTAATTCATGACTCCCCGGTGGGGCTCAATGTATAATAGGATTAATTTATTTTTTTAGATTGATAACTGTTCGCTTTTTAATTTCGATGCTATAGTTAATTTTTAAAAGTCTACGGTGAAACCTGCAAAACCCGACAAAGACAAAATGCGTACATCTTTCTCTTTCACGCTCTTGCTATAGTCACATTACGCTGTTTCACAGGGGAGTGAAAGAGAAAGCATTGTGACATACACTATTGCGTTCTCTCTCTACGCCTAAAACATTGGTAGTTCTATGACATCCTCATTTTTCGTATGGACAACCCCTAGCGTGACCACGTTTAATGAAACCTAACCGAAACTTGTAGGTAAACTAAATACTAATGTAATAATTATTTCTTATGGTTTCGCGATTATTACTCATTGAAATTAAACAAATTTCCGAAAAACGTTACTGAAATTTGAACAATACTTAACATATTTTGTCAACTTCTCGCCTGACACGTTATGGCACTCGCGGAAAAAAGACAGAATTTGAGACGTTGATCAAAGTTAGGTAACGTTTTTCGGTAAGGCCGATTAATTCTATTTTTCTCCCTATCTTATTTCTAGCTTCGTCAGATTAAATTTTCAGGTGGTATCAGGATTTCGTAAAGCCACACGCGTTACCCAACTTTGATTGTCTCAGCTATGTTTCTATACAAAAGCCATTACGTGAACGTAATTTTGGCTTTTTATTAGTCAACTTTGAGCGTTTCCCCAAGTTCACAAGTGCTTGTGTCAAGTTGGTAAATACGCGAGTTTCGGCCACTTTTTGACGACTTACGACGTACTTACTTACTTCATGTATCGGTTTGTTTAATGCTGATATTCTCTGTTACAGGAATTCGCACGGATACAATGGTGATATGAAAAGTCGGCATATAAATTCGGGGGATGAGGATGACTTAGACTTAAGTAGTAAGTATATTCATATTTTTTTACTTGGCCTGTCTTTTTGAGCACTTCCTGAATGGGTCTTTCCGAATAGATATAATCTAAGTGTCTTCAAATCGCGAGTGAATAGGTTTCTTCTAGGCAAGCGCGCTCCATCGTAGACCGTAACTGTCGCTTAACACCAGGTGAGTTGACGGTCAAGCGCAAGCCTATAGACGAATAAAAAAAAAAACTTCCCTGCATAGATCGATATCGCTCTCGTCTATCTAAAGCTAAAGTGTTTTCCTTATTATTCGTAACTGGTCGCGCTAGCAATGCGTCTACATTTCAAAATCGTTCCATTTTGATGCATAATGTTCTGTATTTCAGCCGTCTGATTAAAATAAAACCGGCCAAGTGCGAGTCGGACTCGCGCACGAAGGGTTTCGCACCATTATCTATAAAACGGCAAAAAAATCACGTTTGTTTTATGGGTAATAAATATTAAAATTTAAGAGTTTCCAAAAACGGTAAATACTGAATTCTAAATAAGATATTTGGCATTTTTTTCATCTGTTATTTACCCTCTTATCATGAGTGTCCATTGTTATATTTTTGTCATAAAATATCGGATTAACTTATCTCCATAATACTGTGATAATCCGATAATCGATTTTTTGTTTATTTAACTCATTCTAGGAAATCATGCTTATAAAATTATAAAGTAACATAAAACCGAAAGTAACCTTAAGTACCTTTTCACGTCTAAATGTCTGAACGAATCAGCATGGAATTTGCTATAGAACAATTTGAAACATCTAAGATATAAGAAAAGAGCATGGGATGCATTTTATCATCATCTTCATTAGATTTTTCAAAACGGGGACAAGGCCACAAAAGACTGCTAGTTATATTTAATTTAAGGTGTATCTATATTGCTTATATTCAGATGTATATAAAAGTTAATTGTTATGTTCATTTCTTTATAACGGAAAACGTCATTAAATACATGTCGAGATAGGAACTTATTGTCATTGTACAAACTCTTTGATGGACAAAATGAAAACACCATACCATTGACACTAATTGACAAGCGTCACACGGCAATAAATTTGTTTACAAACATTAGGATAGAATGAGCAGTGAAATTAAAAGTTTCGGTATGTGTTTACAATACTAGTAGAGTTAATGGGGACGTGGTCCGGACGATAGAAAACACGCAACACGGGTAGGTCTGTAGGTTATTTACTAACCACAACTTGGATTTACACGTGGTGTTGCTACCTTGGTCTTGACTAGTGGCTAAATTACACCGAAAATATTTGTTAGGTTTAATTCTCCTTATTTTTTTGTATTGGACCCGCATTAAAGCATTTGCCAGTGTCAAGTATTAGGATTTTTTCCAAGTTTCTTGAATAAAACAAGTTGTAAATGATCTAGTCACAATCTAAGTCACGTATACAGTCAATTTATAAGTCGAGTGCTTC
This sequence comes from Lycia hirtaria, assembly GCA_947563715.1. Classification (NCBI taxonomy): domain Eukaryota; kingdom Metazoa; phylum Arthropoda; class Insecta; order Lepidoptera; family Geometridae; genus Lycia; species Lycia hirtaria. Next base: position 37,876,119 of record OX387377.1, on the reverse strand, counting down.
AGTAAAGTGGTGGCGACTTTACTAGAAGCTTCTATGGAGATTTGTAAAATATACAACGTAAAATCACACGTTTCACTGCTTTATTTCACTTGCCCACACTCAACGCACTTGATCGAACACTTAATGAATAAAACACCACCATTTTTATCGCATTAATATTCAAAATAACACAAGTTTAGGAAAATAAAACAAAGTAACAACATGTTTCGATGACGTTCCCCCCAAAAACCCGTTAGGTTTAATTTCGTACTTCAGAAGTTGCTAGTATTAGACAAGAAAGTAATTTAGAAATATCTAAGTGATTTCTTATTCACATATCCATTGCCCCGATTGCATTAATGATGTATAAATTTAAAAAAACTGAATTCAACAAAGAATGTGATCGTATCCTAGCATATTGTACAATTTGTACATCCTTATGCTTAGCGTCTTCCTAACTAAATTTATTGCGATTATATGTTTCACTTGTTTTTTCTACAGAAATTTATAAAACGATTTTCGCCAGAATTCTGATAAAGTAGAATTAAAAAACAAGTAGCTCTGAGAAGTAGTTAGGTCTATTCTATGCTAAAAAAATTTTTTAGTTATAGTGGAGAGTTAAAAATATGCTAGATCTAGCCGAACTAGAACTTACTGAACTGGCAACAGTGTTTACACGAAACCTTGTATTGTTACTCGATTCTTAATCGATTCAATACGTGTTGTGATAAGAGTAACCTCTAGAGTTTAAAATTACTCACATTTCAGATGAACGATATGCGTCGGTGTGCCCTTAAAATTCTCGTTATAATAATATTGTTGTTCGTGTTGAGATATTTTTACGTTTTGAAAAGTAAGATTCTTCTGTGTTTTTATTTATTCGCGTTTATTTTTAGCAATTTAATTTCAATAAGTCGCCGTAATATCAAAGTGTATCGTTAATAGGTATAAGATGTTTATACTGAACTCCTATCGCTTGGGGATTGAATCTGTGATAAGATTTTTGTATTAATTTTTATAAATAGGCCGTCGTTTGCGTTCGATATCAATGTAAATTCAATTATTTACGTCATTGAATTGATTGATTGACATGTTATGTACTTAATGTGTTTATGTTTCTGTAGTATACACACATATTTGTGTCCGAAACTATAAGACCGAATTTAACCTTAGTTTAAAACCCCTGAATCAAAAAGAGGGGCGTTATAAGTTTGACTGTGAGTCTGTCTGTGGCATCGTAGTTCGCAAACGGATGGGCCAATTTTGATCTATTTTATTTGTTTGAAAGAGGATTTCGTTGAGAGTGTTTTTAGCTATGGTTCATCAAAATAGGTTCAGCCGATTTTTTTTTCTCGGGGATTTTTTAGTTTTCTAAACGTGTACTTGTATATTATGCTAAAACTTTTGAATGAAAATCAGTTTCAACATTCATTGATATGTACTTCTGAGATATATCGATCAATGTGTATGACATTCAAGATATCGTATCTCATAGGTCATCGACCTTTATGCAAAATAACAAACAATGCACGATATATGGCTTTTAGATTCGTGGTTATACCATTGGGTATGTAACTTTGCAATATGTGTGTCTGTCTTAGCTTTGTCTCGGTCACCATTCATGTAATTCTACATCAGATAAGTTTTATTGATAGTCCATTGCTGATGATCTCGGTAATGTTTGCGTTTTAACTAGTTTATTAATGATAAGTAATTGATGAGTTATTTTTGTAAAGAAACGATAAGTGATTCGTAGCAATAAGACTGTAATCCGGTAATAATATTATTAAGGCAAAGTGGCAAAGTTTTTTTGTTTTAAACGTTTGGATATTTATTACGATCAGAATAACACATGTATAAGTATTGTTGGTAATGCATTATAATAATGTTTTCATGAAGCTAAAAAACGAATATTTATCATAAGTAATTTCCATAATTTTATATCTAAAAAAAAAGTCGCATGCGAGCGAGACAGCGATGCCACCCTACTCTGGGGCTTAAAGATAGGCTATAAATTCCGGCGATTTCCGTTCAGCGTTTACGGTTTGTCTGCATTACGCGGCGCGGATAAATGATAACACTATATTGTTATCTTCGGTCACACCACCCTCGTATGATGACATAGGAATTACATTTAATAAATCGGGTTAGATTCAACTCCTCGTAGATTACAGTCTCAGGCTAGATTAGTTTTCTCTTTGTCCCGGCGGACTTCAGTCTTAAGCAAGGATAGCTTAACCCAACAGTTGATGTCATAAATACTATAAACATATTTTATAGTCTGAGGACTTCGCCGACGATCGCCCCCACTTCGAAAGTCATGGTCCTGAAGTGGAATGAAAGTGTTTATTTGATGTTGAATGCTCACAATGAAATGATATTTGTTTTTTTGTTTCGTCCTATAGTAGTAAAGATAAATGGAATATGATATGATGTAGTCCTGTATTTCATAGTATTATTTTAATTTTGCTTTAGTTTTGGTCTCATTCAATCTACAGTTACATCTAAAGTTTACGACAGCCTAGTATAGACCGTCTGACTTGTAATCCGCAGGTCCTGGGTTCAAATCCCGCGGCACGCACCTCTGTCTTTTCGAAGTTATGTGCGTATTGTTGATTGCCACCAACTTCAAACGGTGAAGGAAAACATCGTGAGGAAACTTACATGTCTGAAAGTTCTCAATGATCTGGAAGATGTGTGAAGTCTGCCAAACCGCACTTGGCCAGCGTGGTAGACTATGGCCTTACCCTTCTCACAATGAGAAAATGGCCTGCGCCCAGCAGTGGGACTGTTTGTACAAACAGGGCTGATAAAAAAATCTACAGTTGAGAAAGCAGGTAAAAAGGGCGCCTGAAGTGCACTAACACTTGTATATTGTTGCAGCGCGCGGCACGTGGTCCTCGGGCGAGGTGTCGCCCGGGCTGTCGGACGAGGAGTGCGGCGGCGGCGGGGGCGGGGAGAGCGCCGCTGCGCTTGCGGCGCGCGTGCGTCAACTCACGCGGCGCGGGCTCATCGCCGAGTACGAGGAGATACGCGCCCGGCCGCCGCACGGCACCTTCCACAATGCAGAGTTAGTACAAATTTTTTATTTATTATTCGGATTTGTAGCGATTGATGATCCAATAATTTCTGTCAACATGTATGTACATATATTAAAAGAAAAACAAAATATTCGACTTTTTTTGTGAGAAAGTATGGGTAAAATCGCTGTAAAACATTATAAATGCGCATTATTGTATTTCTTTTTCTGTATGTGTGGTCTTTTAATAAAGAGTTATCTATCTATCTATTATTTAGAATAATTCTAGTAAATTCACTTTATCGCGTTTTTTATTTATTTCAAGAGATGTATTATTATTATTAAAAAAAAATAGCCATGACACTCTGTGTTTCCCGAATAAAATAAAATAAAATAAATATTCCAGATTAGCAAGCAACATAGCGAAGAACCGTTACAAGGACGTGCTGTGCTACGACCACTCGCGCGTGCGTCTCTCGCAGCTGGACGACGAGCCGAGCTCGGACTACATCAACGCGAACTACGTGGACGGTTACAAGCAGAAGAACGCGTATATCTGCACGCAAGGTGAACTTACTACCAGCCTAGCGCAGCTTTAACGCCTATTCAGACCTGAACCTTATTCGCTACCGCTGTGGGTAGAGGACAATTTCGCGCGGATATCGCTTGGGTTTCGTTACCGCGCGCGATAGCGATATCCGTGTTTTTGGTGGAAACAGTGAAATTAACGCATAACTCGGATTCGCTACCGCTCGCAGTAGCGAATAACGCTCAGGTCTGAATAGGCCTTTATAGAAAACTTAACAAAATGTATGAAACAGTTGCGAAAAATTACCATTACACTGTTTGACACAACTTCAACAGATTTTTTTATCTTTGGCTGCTGTATCTGAAATCCATTCTTCCAACTACAAACGGAAGGATCAATGTGACGAGATCTAATGAAGACAAATAATAAAGAAAATTGAGACAAACATTCTGCAAAGTTTGCCAAACAAATATTGTTTCGATGTTTCCTTGGTTTTTTACTATCACGATTAACGAAATTGAAAAAAATTACATGAAATTGAACTATTTATTTTAGTTGACAAAGGATTGCCAAACAGGTTTAGCCAGCCCGAAGGGCGAATAAAAGAAATCAAGTTGTCAATGATAACTGAAATGATATCGATTTGTCAAATTTGGACAGAATATTGCTCCCGTTTCATACATTTCGAATCAAATCGAAATTTGAAATATCTTCATAGATTTTTTTTCTCTATGAAAGATCCCGCTCTTATTATACCGCGTAGCGTTCTATTGTCTTTGCGTACTACGCTTTACGTAAAGTACGTAGGACTCGCCATACACGGACTGCTCGACCAGTCAAAGTCAACTACTTGTAGCTGGCATAAATAATAAATAAATAAATATTTGTGGACATTTCACACAACACCATCTAGCCCAAACTAAGCAAAGCTTGTACTATGGAACTAGATGGCTGATAGAATAAATATATACTTTTTTTTTGTAAATATATACATATGATACATAGAAACACCCAGACACAGAACAAACATCCATGCTCATCACACAAATGTTTGCCCTGGGTGGGGATTGAACCCGCGACCTTTCAGTTCAGCAGGTAGACGTAAACACACTACCAACTGAGCCACAAGGCCAGTCGAATGATAACGCGTTGCCGACCGCCCGTAGCAGTCGCGATTACTCGAGTGGTCACAGTATGTAGAAGACTGTAATTTACTATGCAGTGGATACTGACTGCTTCAACTGTCCGTATATGGCGGCTGACATTGAAACTGGCATGCATATAAAGCTAACTTTTTAAGCTATTGCATAGCTTCTATCGCGGGCCTTGAGCGTGGAGACCGAATCCAGAAATTCCGTAACGAAAATAACCTAACACACCGCGCGTAAAGCTATTATGCAATAGCTTTACCGCGGCAGTCTCAGAGTGCCACACGTCTTTTTTTATACAACTAAGTGACGTGACGACCGAGAAGCTCCCATAATTTTAAGCGTCATGTTTGCCTGTAACAGTGCTACAAAAGTAACTGTGGACTTCAACTTTAAAACCTTTAATTTGGAACACAGTAACGCTAACACTGAGTGTTGAATATAATATATATTGAATAACTGGCAAATTTGCGCTATTTGCTCATGTGAACTCTGCAAGAGTCCTATCACTACTGAATTGGGCCTCAAGGCTGCTAAGTAAACATCATTCGTTCGCCCCCCGCTGATACGATTCAACGACTATTTTGGAAAATTGTTAGTCTATTTATATAATAGTAGACTATAAATTTTTTCAAAATATTCGTTAAATCGTAACAGCGAGTGACGAGCGAGTGATGTGCAAATAGCAGCCTTGAGGCCCTGATCGTTTCTATTCAATGGCTAGTCGGTCCATTCATCACATTGATAACGCATAAATCGGCCATAATCGACCATGAATGAAACGTAGATTTTAGGGGAACGCGAGCTGAGTTTCTGGCATTACAGACTGGCGACAAAATTAAAACGAAATGTTGGTCGTACCGCGTTCCAATTCCACGTTACTCGTAGGCGCGTTCCAAGAATCGCGAATTATACAAAAATTTCTTTTTATGTTGCGCACTTGCGATGAAAAACGCTTTTCCTACAATATTATTGAATCATTGATGCACGAGACTTTTCTATGAGTTCATGGTTTTTACCTGGAAAGTGGCTTGTATTAATGTTTCTGGTTAAAAAATAATATTTTTCGAAAATAGAATGTTGTGTCAGACTTACTGGAAATAGCATATGGTTACAGCAATAACAATATTGATAGACAAATAGTACGTGTAGGAAACGCGTTTTCTAGCCAAAGGCAACTGCGGTTCTTAGTATAAGAGTAGTTTTTGATTGATGTACGTCGGAGTTTTTGGCAAGCAAGTATGCTTTGTATGGGCAGTTAATGTCGGCTGTTGAATCATTGGAAAAATAATATAAAAGTATAAGTAAGTGTAAGTAGTAATATAAGGTGGAATTAAATTAAAAATAAAACTATTATAACAAATAACCTAACTTTGATCAATGTCACAAACTGGTCTCAAATTCTGTTGTTTACCCCCAATTGTTAGTTCATACCAGCGAGAAGTTGACGGAATATTTTGAGCGCTGGTCTAATTTGAGTGACGTTTTTCGGTTAGAACGCTAATAATACACACCATTAGCGTGGATTATCGAGCCAGTACTCGGCTTGCTAGGCTTACCATCCTGGATCGCACCGTCACTTAACAGCAAGTAAGCTGTGATCAATAGCCCAAGCTTTCGATTATAAATAAAACCTAAATTAAATATTGCAGGTCCTCTACCCAAAACGTTTGGCGACTTCTGGCGCATGGTGTGGGAGCAAGGCACGCTGGTGGTCGTAATGACGACGCGTACAGTGGAACGTGGGCACGTGAAGTGTGGCCAGTACTGGCCTCTAGCCGCGCCCTCGAGGGAAGTGTATGGCGGGTACGCGGTCACGTGCGAAGGAGTCGAGAACGAAGAAGACTATACTGTCACGCATCTACTGCTCACTGATTTGAGGGTGAGTGACTTACATACATGTGTGTTAGATTAGAATGGCCAATAGAGATGAGTACGGGTGATATGATGTCGAGTATTAAGACGTTCAGACCCAAAATTATCAAATTGTATGGGGTACTTCCCGTTGACCTAGAACAATGAAATTTAAAAGAAGCATTGTGTTTAGAGTACACATATAGGAAACAATCCGACAAACTGGTCATTTTTAATTTAATCACAAAAAAATAGTGTCTTTATGCAAGGAATAAAGGTCCAAATTTTAAAGTGAATTAACCGTATCATGTGGGGTATCATATGAAAGAGCTACAGTCGCTTAAGCTAACAGGTTTTTAAATATTTTAACGATGTATATTTTTCGGTTTATGAAGGAAAATATAAAAAAAATATATGATTTCCCCCTTTTATCTACTAGTTTGTGCGGAACCTTCGGTGGGCGAGTCTGACTCGCACTTGTCCGGTTTTATTTAAGTTCTTCTTACTCACGTCTATTTTGTGTCTATATCTTCGACTGTAGTTTCATCTGCATTTGGAGTTATTTTACAAATCCGCAGCGCAACTTGTTTATTACGTCTAAGCTTGTTTTTTTAAAAAACGAACTGAAATGTTATCTGTTGCCAGCATTAAATATGTTTTTGTATTCCAGACGGATCAGTCGCGCCGCATCTGGCACGGACAGTACAAACGGTGGCCGGACTATGGCGTGCCGGGAGGCGGCCGCGCGGCACCACTACTGCGCTTCCTGCAACGCGTGCGCCGTGCGCAGCAACGGGCGCTACAAGAGTTAGTGTGCTATAAACTACCATTATTTGTCACTGAATTATGTATATTTATCATTAAACCAATAGATATAAAATTTGAATTGATAATAGTGATTAAACTACCAATATGAAACTTTTTAAGTTATAAAAGTTGGGAGAAGAACTATGTACTTAAAAAAAAACATAAATAACAATTTGGTGCCGTAACCAGAATTTTGTAACTCGTGATGTCGGATACATTTTAAATTCGATGTTATTTGGAATAGCTACCGTGAAACTCATGGAGCACAAACAATTCTAACACGATATTTGTTTAATTCCAGTTTGGGTGATGCGTGGGCGGGCCACAGTAGAGGTCCCCCAATTGTAGTACATTGTTCTGCGGGCATCGGACGGACGGGTGAGTTTCGCTAATACACGTCAATTACATATCGACATAACTACATAACGACTAGGAATAAGCACGCACACGCATCAATAATTCATTCTAAGATCATGTCTCATAATGTAAGCAGCGAGGGAGAACTACTGACTAATTGGCCTTTTTATTTTTTAAATGACGAACTTTGGCTTGTCGATTTGAAAATAACTTTAACACTTTAATTTATAAATCGGCATTCTACAATTAAGGGCCTATAAGAATAGAACCTATATATCGTTCAGGCATTTCCACATTTATGAAGATATAAATTACCCAAATGTTTTTACGACAAATCAGTATGTGAGGAATTTCTTACTCTTTCTTAAGCTCGATTCTCATTACCGGTCGAGTAGAGTGACGTAGACGGGCTGCCTACTGGCCTACTCGGCAGTTTCGACCAGATTAGTGCTTACCCATTTGCTCTTCTACTCAACTACGTATTTCTACGTCTAGGAGAAATTGCATGGGCTTGGTATTTAGTAAGGAAAAAAAGTATTATTTTCTCTACTATTTTTTTGACGTGATAACGTCTTATAAATCGATGAACGCCGGCTGCACGCACAAAAAAGCATGACTCATTGTCACGTTCCGTCTGGGCCGAGAGTGCTAGCGAGAGCGCGGAACAAGCGATAGAGAGGCACGATCGGTCTTAGCGTTCGGTTACGTGGTAACGCATCGTTATCACGTAAAATTATCGCCCGTAAACCGACTTTACAGGCAATCATTTTATTTTTATTTTTCAGGGTGCAATAGACGCTTCTCGCAATCTAATTGTTTCACTGTACATTACAGGCACGTTCCTAACGCTGGACATCTGCGCGTCCCGCCTGGCCACCGAGCGCGTGGTGGACGTGCGCGGCACCGTCGAGCGCATCCGCTCGCAGCGCGCCTTCTCCATACAGATGGCGGAGCAATACGTGTTCTGTCATCATGCTGTCATCGAGTACGCGGTGAGCACAATCATACTCGTCGTTCTAATTGTTATAGGGTTCCGTATCTCAAAAAGGTAGAATGGAACATGTCAGGCTGTCAAGACTTGTTTTAGGAACGCGAAAATGTATAAAGCTGAAATTAATAACAAAGACGTAGGATGGAAGGTAGGTAGGACGGAAATTTGGCGCCAAGCAAGGTCGCATAGTGCAAATAGAGCCCCTAATTTCTTATTTCTTTCCTAGTGCCTAATGTGATGATTGTACCAAACGGTATTCTTAAACCAAAGGTTAGTGATCTTAAACAAGTCTTGATTTGTTGTTTCAATCTTTTCAGTATTTTGACACTTGTTTACAGAGACAAATAATGATAAAAAATGTGAGAGCCAGAACGCTATAATTGGTCACAGATTGTACAATGATACAATGGATCATAAACAAATGTTTTATGATAGTGCTGATTGTGTCAATCAGCAAACATCCATATTCGCGTTCTATGTAATATAGTGCATGTGTATTGTTGCAGGCGATGAACGGTTTCCTAGAATCGAGCGAGCTGGCCGGTTTTGAGGAGGACAACGACGATGAATCTGAATGAAGCCATCGCTGCGCCTTGCTGTGAGCGACAAACCGCCGCCACAGGGATACGCGCGTGCGCATACGCACTCTTATACGGGTATTGTGAGTTGGGGCATACTGAAGCAAAAAGAAAAATAACCAATTTTAGCCACTATCCACATATTCAGGATCCAGGAAATAATGATGATGATCTGATCCGCGCGCTCTTAGAAATACTGACGTCTCGAGTGCATCAGAAACTGTCTGAAAAGGTTCATATAAATTGTGACGATTGATTTTTTTTGTCGACGATGACGATTTGACGATTTTTGTTCTCCTCTAGAAAGGAAATCCGGGCCCTGATATGTGTAGATAGAGCCTTGAAGTATTACGATTATTTGCTACATTTCAGGGCGGGTTACGGTTATTTGTACTGAAATCGAGCTCCCGATGTTTCGGCGCAGTTCGGACATAAATCCTATGAAAATCAACGATAATCGTAATTAGGACAGGATGACACCTAACTCACAATATTCCGTCCGGAGCAAGTCGCGTCCATCTAGCGTGCAGTCCCGCGGTCTGCTCACGAACAAGTTCACTCTTACCACAAAAATATCGTTCACACACTTGACAGTGTCTAATGGAGATAAAACACGGAGTTTACGGCTTGTCAGCAACGGTGACTGTTTGGCGTATTGCGAAAAATTTGCTTCGAACGGGCGTCTGATTGGACGATTAAAAACTCGATTCAAGGCCACTGAAACGCCAGTACGTGACAAAATTGCTCACATTTAGCTATAACGAACGCCCTTCAGTCCCCACGCTTAAATTATAGCCATAGATAAAGATGGGACGACAATCTGTTACAATCTTGTGAAACTATAAATTCGACACGTAACGTCCAATTCGCGTTTACCTTTTGTGGTAAGACTGGCAATATATAAACCGTGTTATCTGTATAGTAACCGCATCGCCTCGGCCCCATCGAAACAAATCTGCACTTAGAATAAGCAAACTAACATTGTATAATAAAAAAAAGTAAACGTTCCTGTTGCGTCGATATGAACCGACACGAAGTCGCATATTCGGAAGGGAAGGTCCACTCAAGTATTTTATTTGCATTATTAAAAAAAAAAACTTTGTAACCAAAAAATATTTCCGTAATTATTTAGGGTTTTTACTATTTATTTATACATTGTAAGGAGTATAGTAAGGAGTATGGCTGTGTGATGATTATTTGTCTGTAATTTATGTAGATGTATTTTTTATTTGAAACGCTGGTTTATTATGTGAACTTGATTCGGATATTAGAGACTATTGCCGTCTTACGCGCACGTAATTCAAGAGTAAGTTGTACGTGCGGGACGGCAATAAAGTCTAGTTCGCAGTAATTAGTTGTCGAGTAGTGAGTAATTCCTAGTTTGCATTGGCAGTTTTCTAACGGGTGCTAAAATGCATTAAAATCGAGCAGAGAATGTAAGAAGTTGACACGGGATGTGTGTAAACGAGAGATAACTCACTGCTCTGTTAAATGGTATGATCCCAACGGCCACTCTCAAAATGGCTAGTGGTGACCGTTAGAACGAAGTGTTAATTTTTTATACAGCAGCCGCCAATGGTTTTCGTTGGGTCTTGGGTTAAAAACATGTTTCAACGACCACCGTGGCGGTCGTTGGTCACCACTGGTGGCCGTTGGGAGCATAACGCCGTGCGAACTGGGCTTAAGTCTCGTATTCCGGCAAGGTGTCCATAATAGCCGCTCTGGACTTTTGATTGTGGGTATCGGTTTCGATAAGGAGTGAAGTGCGAAGGTTTGATACGATTTATATACGTTTGAGGTGCTGGTAGGATAAATTGAATCGCCCTTGGGTGGCCGCCACGGCGGTCGATCCGACCGAGGGTATACCCGCTCTCACGCTGGTTTGTACGACAGACACGGGAAATGGAGTCGAATTGCGTATACCCTGGGCGGTCTTATGATGCAATAACAACGACTGATCCATCTCATCCAGTACACTATATATATACAGTAAATAAGTCTTAGTTGCTACGTCGAAACGAAAAGCGACTCAAGCAAACTGTGAAAAAATGTTTCGCACATATCAACATTTTTGCATATATAAAATGACGAACTCTTAAAAAAATACAGGGGTGATTGGGCGTTCAAATTTGTCGCCACGGAAGGAAGGTCGGGCTATTGTTGCTTATTATTGGCTATCACATGGATATCATTGGCCAATCTGTCAACCGTCCCTGCTAAACTTTGCTCGCGACGAACGCCAATCAATCGCCACGCTTAGATCAAATCCATGTCCCGTATCTGTTGTACCGACCAACGAGGGAGCGGACTTACGAGTTATTATTGTAACGCTGAAGCCGCGTCAAGCCATTATTTTATATTAATTACTAAGGCAATCTAGACATCGTTACGAATTATTATAAATTAAATTTTTACGTAAATAGACTGAGTAATGTTAAATATGCTCCAAAAAGTTTGATAATTCACCCCGAGTATATGGGGATGATTCGGTTAAATCACGGTCGATTTCGTTTGATTCTTATGAAAGCTGAGAGATTTAAAATAATATAGAAATTGCATATTCGCCACAAATTAAATATTTTGGTGTGACAATAGAAATTATTTATTTTGTTAAATTTTCGCAAAGTAACATATCTATCAGAGGAATTATGTATTTAGAATCGCCGTCCTTTGCAACTGACATATCGCTGTAAACGTCTCGCATATTTTCAATATAAACGTCTCCGCACTCGAATCTCTTAGAATGGAGCTCACGTCCACCGCCGCTTGACTTACTACCATACTATAGAAATACCTTCATTTATGGAGCATACAAACTTCGAAATATCTATTTGCAAGTTGATATATTCTTCGATATATAGGATATCTTCTACTAAGGGTTTCGCCTTTGTTACTCATGGAAATTAAACAATTAAAATAAAATATACCGTAAAAAATTGTTTATCCATAGAAGTTTGCAAAAGTACCAATGTAAGCATTTATGTGCTATGGTAATAAATCGAATGATGGTCGCGTCAAATATATATAGAATACAAGATGAAAGACGGGCGTTCGTCGGAGTTTCTCGCAAGCAACTGATTGGTTGTTGATTGTAAACTGTCATTCAACAGCCAATCAGCAGCCAGTTGGTGTCAAACTGTTCACAACAAATTCCGACGAACGCCTGTTTGTCCACACTAAATGTCTTGCACTTACATCGATATAATGGTAGGCCTTTATTGCTAATATTGGTGTAAGAAATATCTTTTTCGATTATAAATTATGTTATATCAATGCAATTTGAAAATCGAATTATCAACTTGGATCTAGAAATATAGCAAATAACTAGTTCACTTTGTATAATTTAAGTGTAATGAAATTGTTGATTTGAGCGTCTGTTGGTTCTTGTATCTGTAAATATTTTAATACTTTTCTGTTTTCTTAAATCTAAATTAAAAACCTTGTGAAATATGTGTGAAATAAACTTGTAATATATTCAAAATTCTTTTATTTCACGGAATACCAATGTCGCTCACATTGATCACTCACCTTTCTTAAACTTGGTCTTGACAAATTATAATATTATATAAGTAGAATTAGGGCTTAATTAAGCACGAGCACCGGTATGGTGCCGGTACTAGACTGGAACGGCATCAGTGCCAACACCCCAAAACGGTGACGTCGTCAGCAAATGGAGTTCGCGCTTTGCCCCAGTGCCGTGGCCCGCAGTGTCGATGCCGACGGCGTTTGGTACACGAAACACATGCTCGCTACGATCCACGAATTACACACCCAAATATATACATAATTATATATTATGTAGCATTTAGCGTTTTGTTAATAGCTAAGCGTCGAGCACGGATTTCTCGTTGCCACGCACAAAGAGCACCGGAGGCATGTTGGCACTCATCACCTCCAACCAAGCCATGTAGAGACATGCCGATACAGAGCCCTGCGGAGGAAATTATATTTATTTAGTTTATTGGTACATAAAACAGAATACAGTCTTTATTTTAGTCATTATTTTACAAATGAATAACTCATACATAATTTCCTAAACTATATTCCATAGATGTATACACAACTGTTGTTACAAAGTTATAGTAATACATAGCAAGTAGAGATTGCAAACCGGGCCCGGCCTGGCCGGGCCCGGTGCCTTTTAAGACCCCAGCCGGGCCCGGTTCGGTAGGTATGAAAACCGCGGCGCGGGAGGGAGCGCGAAATCATAGAAACCGCTGCGAGCTGCTACGTTGCCATTCTGACGCGCCAATAAGAATTTGTTTTGTATATACCAAATATTACCAAATACCAAAGCTACCAAAGTTTGTCTATCTATCTAATCTAAGTTGTTATGACAAGTTTAGTGCTTTAAGCTTTATTAGTTTCTTATTCTAATACTATGTTTCAAATGGACACTATAACGAGTAAAGAGAAAGACCTGCTTGCTTAAACTTATAAAAAATTATAATTACTAATACTAATGTTACTATTCCGTCCTTAAGTAAAAGTAATCAATTCTGTATTAAATCAGAGATTTTGAGACTTTGAGTGAGACTGATTATTGTTTATTTGTTAGTTTGAAGTAAATATTAATTCGTAACCTTGAATCATTGTCCTTTTCCATTCTTATATAGCAAATTTTCATAAAATACTTTAACGGTTTCATCGCTAACACATCAACCCGCCGGTATCATTCGTCGTACCGTTCTCAACCCGGCCGGGCCCGCCCGGCCGGGTTGAGAAAGATACCGGGTTGCAATCTCTAATAGCAAGTGACGATTGCGCGGGGCTTTTCGTTGTGCTCGAACGAAAGACAACAATGATGAACTTCAGAAACCATTGGCACTCGAAACACAGTTTTAGACTAGTCCGGGAGCCTTTAGGATAATATTTATTGCAACTAAAATATTGCGTCAAAATAAAATACAGACGTGTTACGTGGGTAACTTTGACTCTGCGTCAAACATTGTACGTAGACTTTTAAGAAGGCTCTCGTTTTTTTCTTAACAGATTAATAGTCAAATTACTTGATTAATTAATTTACAGTCGTTTTGACTACAAATATCTTCAGAAAATAATCGAGAACCTACTAAAAAGGCCCCGTACAATGTTTGACGCAGAGTCAAAGTTACCCACATTGACAGTACTTTATTGTTATTGTTAAAAACTTACCCCTCTTTTTTGGGTCAGGGGTTAAAATGGTAACTACCTTTCTAGGAATCGGTAGAGTCATGACGATGAAGGAAGCTTGTGCCGAGTGCTTCAGCAAGAGTTCACGCAGTCTCAAGTAACGACAAGTCTTCGAGTACAGCGCCGTCATCTCCGTCGTGGTTATTAGTATATCTGATAAATATAACATAAAGCTTTTATCATCATCATGAAGTTTCCGGCAGACGGTCCATGAAATAATTTAAAAACCGGCCAAGTGCGGGTCGTGCCACGCGCATAGTACGGTTCCGTAGTTGCACGTAATATTTTATGTGATCCATTAAAACGGTCTCCTATGAACAAATTTAAATCAAAGTTGCAAAGAAATTTTATATCTTTTAAGTACATTTTTGTTACCGTAGTGACTAGTTCATCATCATCATCTCAGCCATAAGAAGTCCACTGCTGGACATAGGCCTCCCCCATGGATTTCCAAAAAGACCGATTGGAAGCGGCTTGCATCCAGCGTCTTCTCGCCACTTGTATGAGGTCATCTGTCCATCTCATGGCTGGTCTTCCTACGACTCCTACGGCTCCTACGGCTTCCTACGGCTGGTCTAGTTGACCAGTGACTAGACTAGTTATAGTCTTTTATTTCATTAAACCAATTTACATGTCAATTAAATAGAAATAATAATTAAAAATTATTTCCGTAATTTCGCCAGTGTAACACTAGATTTAAATAATTTCTCTTGATTGTAAGTTCTAAGGCGTGTACAAAAAAGATCATTTATAAACCGAAAAAAAAAAATGGTTTGAATACTTCCAGTAATTCTTTATTGGTCCTATAGATTCTGCACAAATTTTAACTTGATGCAAGCCACCTTACCGTTTTTGGATTCTTTTGTATGAAATCCTTCAGTGACGGAATGGAAGAGTTCCCAGGTCGTGTCGGTCGGCTGGTCACTGATGCCGCTGACTATCCGCAACTCATTGTATTCTATACGAAACTTTGCCAGGATTTCCTTCATTCTGAAAATTTTAATTATGATAGTTACCTGCGTATGACTGGGACTGGGAGTAAAAGAAAAACATAGAGTGTACCAGCTGATACTCTTCCCGGGCATACTGTAAAAGTCAGTTTAGGGTCTTGAGGGAAATTGGCGTTTATGTAGGCGATGAGCTGACCATCTATCACTGCAAGAAAATATTACACCTTACTCTCTAATCCACTATTACTTACTTTCTCCCTTCCATTTAACCCTCTAAGCAAGGTCAAATGTGGCGTCAAACGGGCTCATGCTCTTTGATACTCTGCGTACATCGTAAGAGAACATAGGTGTGATTGTACATACCTATGTATTATTATTACTCGTACGACTTAACGATTATGAAAATTAACTTTGATCAAAATGAAATTTTTGTCGAGAACTTGTGATAGTTGTGATGTTGCTTTGTAGTGTTCTGTGGGACAATTTTTTTAAATGTATTCAGTCATTTTATATCTTCAAAAATGTTGATATGCGCGAGCGAGATGGACATGGTCGAAATACAGACTTAACATAGATGTACTGAACCATGCGCCGGTTCAGTACATCTAAGTATGTTAAGTCTGTATTTCGACCATCGTCCAACTCGCTCGCGCATATCAACATTTTTGAAGTTGTGACTGTAACCGTATCGACACTTGAAAAAAATATAGTTTGCATAATTTCTATGAGACAATGCTCACTAGACTGTTTCGGCACCGACCAAGACTGTAGCGTGCACTGCACGGTCCAACAACAAATTTATACCGATACGTTGTTTTAGTGGGCGGAGAAACGTCGTGCCGTGTTTAATACGTAGCAGTGGGCGTCCGCTCAAAGGCGTAGCCAGGAATTCATTTCGGGGGGTTCAGCAATGGACCATGGGTATATAGCTATAGTTTTGCTTTGGTCATAACGAATTTTTGGTTGGTATTATGATTTTTTAATGAGCGTTCAGCGTTTGCATGGCCCATGTAAATAAAAACATAGGCAATAATATGCGCGAGCGAAGCAAGCGCGATTTTTTTATCAAACTTTAGTAGTGTTTTTATAGTACCTAATATATTTTATTTCTCGTATTAGCAACCCCACAGTACTAATGTTGTCACAGTACTGACATGGCTCAAAAATACAAAGGATATTAAATATTAAATAACTTAAAGGAGAGGAAGGATTTTTGATAATGGCCAGGATATTTCGGGGGTGTTTGAACCCCTAACCTCCCCCCCCCCCCTGCCTACGGCCTTGCGTGCACCTTAACACGTCCAGGGGGTTACCACAATCTTATTTCAATATTACTTTGATCTTTGTCTTGCTCTCTCAACTGTAGTAAGAGCGAGACAAAAGTCAAAGTAATATCGAAATAAGACTGCTTAAACGCTTGTAGTACGGGGGCAGTGCTTACCATCGAATAGTCAAGATATTATACTTACTCTTTTTCTGAGTCGTCAACGGTGTTGTGGCCTTTAGTCAACACAAAGATCCTGAAGATGTGGTGTTCCTTAAAGCTGCGCCGCGCGATGAGGTACGGAATGAGAATGTTCATACCGCCGTCATTGAATAGCCACCACGCATCTATCGGCTTCGACTACATAACGTAACAAGAAAAAAATTGAGCCCTACTGAATATTGTGAATTTTTATACCGATACGATTGTACAACTACAAGTTGTAAGACCTAGCTTTTTGCCAGAAATGCATAAATTTGGTTTTATACAAAGGCGTTTTTTTTTGGGTTTTAATGGAACCCTTAGGTAGCCAACTAATGTATACGAGTGGCTAGTGATAGATCGTTTAATTTCCGTAGCAGAGACCGAAATTTGAATCTTAAGGCACGTCTTTTTCCGCCTATTACTACGTGCGCTAATCTCACCCTTGCCTACTTCCGACCATCCCCGAACCTAGAAGTCCCCGTGTTATTATATTCCTAGTAGTTCCTAGTAGTAATAGGCACCATGGCGGAACGCTTGGGAATCCTACCTTATAATGTTTTCGAAGATGTGGCTGTCTGCTCCTCACTTAGCCAGCTTTGCGCCCCTTAGTAATAGCATTACCTACACTTATTCACAATCAAAGGGCGCTCCTCCGACAGTGGGGCAGGTAATAGCGACAAGGCAAAAGGTCGTCGCCAACCCCTGGCCCTCTTGGGGCAAGTTAATATTATGGAGGATGAAAAAAATATGAATTGTAGGTACAGTCAAGAGCATGAAGCTTTACACTTGTAGCGCGAGTCTTTGCCTCTATAGCGATTGTAATAAGAAAGGTTCCAACTTTAATGTGTAAAGCTTCACGAGCTCGTTTTCATTTTTTTAATCTGTAGGGCGTCTTTCCGTCTATCCGTATATGACGTCGCCAAGCCAAGGGGGAGCAGGGAGGGCCCTGCTCCCCCTTGGCGACGCCCTTGGACAAGGCTGATTAAGATATGTGGGGCTAGAGTGGTTCCACACTACATCCGAAGCGAATACGATCCGTGAAATACGGTCCGGAGTAGTTGTAGAACTATAAATTAATAGTAAGATTACGCACTAGATAAGATTTCCCTCATCTGATTTTTCTTTCATTCTGAGTATGTTATTGTAGTGTATAATCGCTTAATTGTTTAATCGTTTAGTGTATAATCGTTTTGTTGTATTTATTATTAAATTATAATATTTGTTAGTATATTTTTCCTCTCTACATAAGTAATAGTATATAATTAGTATTAGCATGTAAATATGTTATATGTCATTATTTAGTTTATAATGTTACTTGTTTAATATCCCGTTGCACGCCCTGTCTTATTTATATTTTATATTTTTCTTCATCCTATGGTTGCCTGGAAGAGAGCGATAAGGCCGCTTGTTGTTGCACTAGTCTATTTAAGTACTTTGTTATTACTTTTAGGGTGTGTACAATAAAGAGTTTATCTATCTATCTATCTAATAACGAATTTGGATCGGATTCGGATCGGACGTAGTGCGAAACCGCTCTTACGCTCATCTCTGCAATGCAAAGTTGGGTCGCGCTCGTTTTTATCTTGATTAGAAAAAAAAACAAATAGGCCTACTTTGAATTGTGATATTTTTACCCAACTGCATAAGAAGGAGGGTTATGTTTTTCGATTGTATGTAAGGGTGTACGTACATATGCACAGAATTCATGGCCCTATTTACATAGAACATGGTACACATTATGTTTCTATATGATCGCCTACAGCCTAAACGCCTTGAGCGATTTTGATATACGAGGTAACATTTTTTTGGTTAGTAATATGATTTTTGAACGAGCGCTCAGCGTTTGCATGGCCAAGTAAATAAAAGCATAGGTAATTAATAGCGCGAGCGAAGCGAGCGCGAAATTTTTTGTCGTATTAGTCGCTTTATTTCTCGTATTAGTGAGCCCACAGTACTTCTATATTAAATTGGAAAAATGTTAAACGCGAAAATTGAAAAGGTTAAATAAAATGGTTTTAAAGGTTTAAATTAAATCTTTGAAGTAATTTGATTCATTGATCTTGTTAGCGTGTCCTAGGTTTTTGTGGCCCAGATAAACCATACAAGTATCTGAAGAAAAATGAAATAACCGACTGGATAAGAACGACTTTTACGCTATAAAAATTATATATATAACCATTTGAATTTATTGATTGCAAATTTATTATTCCTAATTACAAAACATGACTTCATAGAAAATTACAAACATACGTTTTTATGACAAAGTACCGCTTTAAATGACTATAAATGCGCATTATTTAGAATAATTCTAGTGAAATCACTTATTTATTACGAAAAAGCTTTAACGACAACTCGCACATCAGAATCGGTCAAGCCGTTTAGGCTTGTAGGCGATCATATAGAAACATACCATATACATACATACATACACTTGAAAATCATAACCCTCCTTCTTACACAGTCGGCTAAAAATAATAGGAAATAATCAGGCGCGAGCGAAGCGAGCGCGATTTTTCTCGAAACTTTATATCAAATTTTAGGTATTCATATGCTGATTTGAATTGAATTGAATTGAAAAAATATTCGCTTACGGACCAGCTGGTTGATTTGCCATATATTGTTGGCGGCTTGCTGTCCTTGGAAGACGCAGCTCTCAAGATTCAAAGCCTTAAGGCCTTAGCATAACATGTCAAATAAAATAAATGCTAGTCGCTCGCAACTCAGAACGCTCAGCTAGATTCGATAACCTTCGTCCGCCATCGTTGCCGCGGCGGTGGCTGGCGACTATAGCACTTGCTCACTGCGAGGTTTTTATGGCTATAATAATGGCACCGTGCATTTTGCCAGTGCACGGTTTATTTTAAATTTAGCATAATAAGGCTCCGTTTACACTTTGATTAGTAATTAGGCGAGTTCATACATTTTCTACGAGACTTCCAGGGGGGGGGGGCAGCTGCCCCCCCTGGGTACGCCCATGGGTATATAGGTAAAAGATGAGCGTAAACGCTGATCTAAATTTTACCAGTCTATATACCTATATACTCACTTGCTCGAAAGACAATGTATGCGGCTTATTTAGCTGTATATCTCTCATTGAGGGCCTATGCTCGGTTATTCTTAAACTTCTTTCGGGATGTCGTTGATCGCTCGTTTCTCCTGAAAGAAATAAGAACATATATTATATTATTTTGAGAACTCTTCTGCTTTTGGCATTCTTCTCACCCCTTACCCTTAAGATCTAATGACAACTTCATTCTTAAGACTCCTAATGCACAATGTACGACTTTCTATGGTAAATCATTTGCATTCCAAGCAGTCCAATTGTGGAATTTTTTGCCAGTCTCAATTAGACAATCACTCGCTGTGCTCGCTTTAAAGCACAAGTGGAGAAATTTTATCTGACGCAGTTACCACCTTAGTCTAGTAAAAATAAAATTTGTGACAACATAAAAGACAACTAAGTATATTGTTATTTAAATTAATGTACTGGTATTTTGAAATACACTTGACACAATTTCATAATGATATTATAAAAGCTAATTGTGTTACCTTTACACGCTCAAACGGCTGAACCGATCGTTATGAAAATTAGTATAGAGATAGCTTTGGACCTGGACATGGACATAAGCTACTTATCATCAAATCAAATCAAATATACTTTATTGCTCATAACTGTGTACAGAGTTCTTAAAAAATATTGGTTTCAACAGTTTACCCATTGCGGGCGTGCAACATTGAGTTCTTATGTACTATAATAATTTCTTATGTAGTATACAATTTCTAATGGAAGTTAATAATAATATTTACATGTGAAAAATCTTTGGTTACAAATTTTCTTTGGCTATTTGTATATAAAAATATATAAATCTATTATTGTTACTGCCTTCAGTGCTAACATATAATATAAACAAGTAATTAAATGGTTTTTTATATGTGAAAAAATAAAAATCTATTATCTATCTATACTATTATCATTATCTACAGCTAACTTATAAATAGGTAAATAAATGGGCTTGTATATTTAAAATACTCATCTAGGTTGTAAAATGCCTTATCTGCAAGCCATTTCTTTAAATTAATTTTAAACTTAGTGCCATCTAGTGGTAAATTATTATAAATTTTTATACCTGTTATAAGTGAGCTTTTATGAAACATGGTGTTATTTACTTGTGGTATGCATATTTTATGTTGGTGCTTGTGGCGTAGTTGCTCATACCGTGCAGATTTCTTGTCGGAGAAAATATTTGTATTATTTGTGATGAATAAACAAATGTGTAATATATATATGGTAGTTAATGTTAATATGCTATTTTCTTTAAAAATTTTGCGTACAGAATCTCTATTTTGTAGTTTGTATATGGCTCTGATGCATGTTTTTTGCAATAGGAATGTGGATTCTACATTTACAGAATTTCCCCAGAACATAATTCCGTAGGTCAAATGAGGGTAAACATAACCATAATAAGCACTCTTTGGTGTGTTTTTATCAACAATGCTACTAAGCATAGATAAAGCGTAACTATAATTTGCTAATTTACTATTAATTTCAGTTATGTGACTTTTCCAGTTTAGGTGACTATCTAAAGTTACACCTAAAAATTCGACTTCAGTTATTTTATTTATTTTCACGTTTTTGTTTACTATATTTACCGAAATTGGTTGAGTTTTGTAATTGTGAAATTGCATGAGTTTAGTTTTTTGTATATTTACTGTTAGATTTATAGATTCTAGCCAGTTTACTATTGTTTTGACGGTATTATTAACTTCGCTTTCGAGCTCTGTTTTGGTTAATTTTTGTTGTTGAATATAGATTGTTGCATCGTCTGAAAACATGATGCATAGGTGTTTAGTGACATGTGGTAGTTCGTTTATATATATTAAAAAAGTAAAGGCCCGAGAATACTTCCCTGAGGAACTCCTACTGTTATTTCATTAAAGTCTGATTGGATTTGTTCGATTGTTTTGGTGGATTTATTAAAGAAATTTATAGCGGTTGCTTGACACCTGTTTCTTACGTAGCTTTTAATGAGCGATAATGCAGTTCCCCTTATACCGACAGCTTCCAGTTTATTCAAAAGAGTTTTGTGATTTACGCATTCAAACGCTTTTGATAAGTCCAGGAAAATAGCTATACCTTTTTCCTTTTCATTTATATCTTCCCATACTTGTTTTAATAATTTAAATATTGCTAATGATGTAGATTTACCTTTCTGGAATCCAAATTGGTTAGAATTAAAAATTTTGTTCGCATTTAAGAAGGATAATAATCTATTTAAAATTACTTTTTCGAATATTTTAGAGAAGCTAGGGAGAATAGCTATTGGCCTATAGTTAGCTATGTCACTTTTAGATCCTTTTTTATGTAGAGGCTTTATTATAGCTTTTTTTAGATCATTAGGAAATCGTCCAGTTTCGATTGATAAGTTGATTAGGTAGGTTAATCATCAAATCATCACCGTTTTCCATAACTACGCGAGTGAAACCGCGGAACGCAGCTAGTCTATAAATCGGGGATTATTGTCGATTTATGATTTTTAGTTATTTTCCTATCATAATTTCAAAGAATCCCCTCAGTTGCAAATACTGTGATCTGCTCCATACAAACGGATTTATTTTTACTAGACTACCTCACTGATTCTGTTTTTCATTACGATTTTCATTGTTTATTTTTATCTTATTAAATATAGCAAGTATTTAAGTGTATATATATTAGTTTATTATAGATATTTAATTTAATTTATGTAACTTGTTTTAGTACCTACTTATGTATTGTAATTGCATATTTGTATGCAGTCTTTTTTTTCTCTCTTTCATTCTCTTTGCTAATTACCCCACCATCTATTTATTATTATCATTTCTCCATTCCAAGGTTGCCTGGAGGAGATCGCTATTAGCGATAAGGCCACCTATTGTTTCACTAGCATTTAAGCCCTTTTCACTATGTAATTTGTGTTTTAGTTAAGGTGTAAACAATAAATTGCCTTACCGAAAAACGTTACTTAACTTTAAGCAATGCTTAACATATTTTGTAAACTTCTGGCTGACACGTAATGACACTTGCGGAAAGAAGACAGAAAACTTAAGACGTTGGTTAAAATTAAGTAACGTTTTTCGGTAAGACCCAAAGAGTTTATTTATCTATCTATCTATCTACTTATATTATAGTTACTGATGAAGCCCGCAAGTGTCCAAAATTATATATGAAGCTGATAAGTGTATGAATTTGCTGCGACAGGTAGCTATCATGTATTGAACCATTTGAACACGAAGCACTTCTGTTCTTCTTCGTCGTATCATAATTATTAAAGTTTTTTTTTTTTTTTTAATAATTGTCACATATATTTTCCCGTGCAATTGTACCTGTACCTACAATTCATATTTTTCTCATCCTCCATAATATTAACTTGCCCCCCCCCCCCCCCCCTGGGCCATGGGCTGGCGACGCCCTTGGACCCAGAAGAAACCTATTCAATCTGACCTTAAAAAACCCAAATTATATCTCTCAGGAACAAAGATGCCAGCAATTTATTCCATTCCTTAGCTGTACGGATTAAAAACGTAGAATTAAACCGTTTTGTTCGTACTTTAGGAAAATCCACAATGTATGGGTGGTATGGGTATATGGTGGGTGATAACTCTTTATTGTTTGCACCAATATAGAAATATTAATATAAACATATATGTATATACATATTACATACACACAAAGACTGCTCCTTCTTGCGCGGGTAACATGGTCTCAGGGTTCAGACAGACTGAAAGCCGGACACCCGGACTGAAAGGAGAGCCAATAAAGTAACCAAAACCGGACAAGTGCGAGTCAGGCTCGCCCACCAAGGGTTCCGTACAAACTAGAAGATAAGAGGGGGAAATCATATATATTTTTATATTTTCGTTCATAAACCGAAATATATACATCGTAATAGTTAGACAAGAGTGCTTGATGACCGAGCAAGCGAAGGATTCTAAAATTAATTCTACTTAAAAATTAGAATCCTGAGCGTTAGCGAGGGAATCAAAAGAGCACGAGGTGAAAAATCTTTGCACTCGAGTGCAACACGTAACTTTTCATGCAAATGCATTCAATGCAAAAAAAACATTTACAATCACAAGATACTTTTATTTCAGTTTAGGTATTAACCACTACATTATGATAGATAAGTATTACAGAATAATCTTTAAATTATAACAAATAACACTTAGGTATAATGGTTGATAACAGATGAGGCTCTTTTTAAAATGCCACTAATTTAGGATACGTGTCGATATGTATGTCTTTTTTTCATCTTTATTGTTGCTTTTAGCATTGAATATGTAATCCATAGAGTGCTTGATTTCTTGGTCTCGGATAATTCAATAAAATATGCCAGCAAAACGTTTGTTAATGGATAAGTTCTTGTCATTTTGTTTTACAGATGTGGGAGACCATAGAAACACAGAAACGTCTATAAGAATAAAACGTGATGGTAGTTATCCACTGATACTGTCTGAGATAGTATTTGGGGTACTGCTGTACAGTACCCCAAATACTATCTCAGACTAAATTTACACAATTTTACATCAAAATTAAAAAAGGTAAGTAACAAGGTAAAGTTTATGTTATGCATTACATTTTCATCTGCTTGGAATTAGGGAGACAAAGTGTTATTATGGAGACATAGGAGAAGCAATATGTGAATTAAAATGAAATATTGCTTAAAAAGGATAGTAAGTATGGCGTGGCCTTGCTGCTCGACTTGGCCGGGGCCACTGCCGTGCCCCCAGATTAAACTACTTTTATTTACTTATTCAGTGAAACGAATTAGCAAAGTCGCGAAAACACCGCTATGTAAGACGATATTGATAATAATAACCCTGCAGGTCAAGACAACGATAAGACAATTTGCACACTGGAAATACCAGATAATAAGTAAATCTCTCTCTCTCTCGCTCTCTATAAGTGTCCCTCTATCTATCTCCTTCGCTCCTTAGGTATTGTAAGCACAGAAAAGAAAAACGTAAACTAGGATTTTATCTATTCTGCCATTGTAATGGTCCATAATTTTATAGTTTTCGTAATTATATTCCTTGTTCTGAGTAGGTATTTGTGAAGGCAAATCAAACGAATAAACTGATCTCAGTATGTATTTATCGGAGAGAAAACATGTATTAAAATGAGTTGTTGCAGTCGTAGAGGAATTTTGCTTTATTTTTATCATACGAAGTGAAGCCAATGTATTTCATTGTTTTGAGGCGATCGTCTCTATACTGAATGATTGGTGATGATCCTAACTTTCCGAATTTCAGTGTTTCTGAAAAAAATAAATTATAATTTAAACTTCGTGCTATAAAGGAGTCCCTTTAACGTGTTCTACAGATATTGATTTAAGAGTCCATAGTCCGACCATCGTCCGTCTCGCTCGCGTATACTCATATCTTTGAAGATATAAAATGACTGTATGAATTTATAAAATAAATCGTTGTTCGTAAAATTAAAAAACAACATCAAACATATTCGACAAAAAAATTAATTTGATCCAAGTTAGTTTTCATACATAAAAATCATTTTTAGAAATTATTAACGCAAGAATGTTTTTATGTATAAAAATTGACTTTTGAAATTTTGAATTTTTGAAATTTTGAGATTGAAATTTTTGTCAAATATTTGTGAAGTTGTTTTCTAGTTTTACAAACGACGATTTGTTTTACCAGTTCGTGCAGTCATTTTATACCTTAAAAAATGTGGGTAGGTATGCGTGAGCGAGACGGGCGATGGCCGGACTACAGACTCTTAACACAATGATCGTTTGCCGAGCTAATTGACGCCAATGTCAATTGCGTTTGGAACATTTATATGTAAAGTACCACAACCCAACTGAGGCTGAGGCATTGATCGGTTGGAGTCAATCAATCACAATTCACAATAGATGGTACAGTAAACAATTTATGTATTTGGTCGCATAGTATTCTACTACAGAAAAAACAGTTAGTTGATTTACAGAAAAGGCAGCAAAACATGTTCTTCAGTCACATCAATGCGTCCATTCCGTGTTTATGGACACAGATAATACATTTATACCTACACAGCCTTCATTATTTCCATCTCCACAACGAGCTATTAAATCAGCATTCCAGGGCCTTGCTACGTTATTTTAAGGAGCTTGAGTTGGTTGGTTCGAGTAGATGCTGGCGGTGGGAAATCCACAATATACCTACCCCAAGCGGAACGTGTAAAGCCTCCGTATTCTGAACCCATTCGGGTTCGGATTCGATTCGGAATCTATATCTCCGTCTCTTTCACTCTCTATGGAAATTACAGAGACGGAGATATACATCCGAATCGATTCCGAATCAGAATGAGATTATATCACTGGTTTTATCTACTATACTCTAATAATACTTAATAAGAAGACCCCACACAGCCTACATTTAGCATCCATATAAATATGACTTACGATTGTTAATAATGACGTAAAATGGTGTAAATGTAGTGTGAGAGAGAATCGCAGGACAGTATGTGTCAGTGCCATCTATCTCAGGTATATAATATTTGTGGTTCTCATATATCCCTTCTCGTAGCCTCGTTATTGTGTTGTTATTGTCTCCTATATCTGCAACAAAAATACAGAATATACAAATTTATAAACTACTTACATATTTCCCAAATACAAAAATAAGTGACCAAGACCGTATCGTCAGGGCCAAATTAACCCTATCGGGGCCAATCAAATCTGTCTAGGCAATGCAATTCTCCGGGCCCCTTTCCTTTACCCTTTTCTTACTTTTTAAAATATATTTTTTCTATTACAAAAGTCGAGTCGATCAGAGCGACTCTTGCTTTTTGCTTATAGAATAGATAGTATATTTATGTGTGTATATAGATGTGTGTGGCCAAGGCCGTGCCCAGGAATTAGCGCTCAGTGTTTGCATGGCTCAGAGTTTTTATAGTAATATGCTTTATTTTGGAAATAATTTGATTCATTGATCTTGTTAGCGTGTCCTAAGTTTTTGTGGCCCAGGTGAACCAAACAAGTATTTGTGTTAAGAGAAAAATGAAATCCTCGACATGGGATAAGAACAACTTTTACGTTACTAAAAATTATAAATACAACCATTTGAATGCATTGATTGCAAATTTATTATTCCTAATAAAAAAACATATGACTTTATAGAAAATTACTAACATACGTTTTCATGTGAAAGTACGCGCAAACCCGCTGTAAAAGACTATAGATGCGCATTATTAAGATTATTCTAGTGGAACCACTTATTAATTACGAAAAAGCTCGTTGGAGTTCTAACGAATCTAACGACACCTCGCACACCAGAATCGGTCAAGCCGTTTAGGCTTGTAGGCGATCATATAGAAACATACCCATATACATACATACATACACTTGAAAATCATAACCCTCCTTCTTACACAGTCTGCTGAAAATAATTGGAAATAATCAGACGCGAGCGAAGCGAGCGCGAAATTTGTCGAAACTTTTAATCAAATTTTAGGTATTCATATGCTAATTTGCTGTTAATGTTGTCATAGTATTGACATGGCTCAAACCAACCCCCCCCCCCTCTGCCTATGGCCTTGTGTGTGGCCCGCATCGACTAGGCCCTCGTGGGTCCCTAGTCGGCGCGGGGCCCCTAGGCAGTTGCCTAATCCGCCTAATCCTGCGTCCTGCGTATCGTGACTCGCATACGCTAGATTTCCGCACCTAACGTTATAATCTTAAAGATGAGTCTAAACAAACGTAACAAAATTTTCAAAATTTGTTACAGCATTTGGTAGCGATTCGCCGATTATATCTACTAAATATATCTACCAAATTTCGATTATGTAGTGCTAGCAGTCTTTGTAAATATCTACTTTAAAAAAAATTGGTTGTCTGTAAAGTAGGTTTACGGACGATAGTTTAACGTGAGAACGTCATAACAAAACATTGATGAAATTATGATGATGATGATGTAACGGGATGATGATGTAACAGAACAATGAGCGTAACGTTACGGGACAATGAGTCATACTTTTTCGTGCGTGCAGCACGTTCATCGATTTATTAGACGTTTTTTTTTATGGCAAGCACCTTTATTAACTACAACACAACAATATACAGACTCAACTAACTAAACTACTACACAAAAAGCACATCGATCACCCCAGACCGATAAAGGTCTAAAGATAATCCAAATGCTCAAACCCACTACCAGTTGGCAGCGTACCCAGCATGCTGACCGCATTGCCACGTTGAATGGCAATGCTTATGCGTTGGGCCAGATACGCGCCAGCATTTTGGTCACGCGTCACATCGATCAGGCGCTCAGATAAATTTTTGAAAATAAGATGAGCTCCCGGTCCCCACGGACCCAAAGTTTCGACACCAAACGGCTCAAATATGTAACCTCTACCGAGATTAACATATTTACGCCGCTTGTGTTGCTCCGCCGAATTAGCCGCAGCGCCAGCCCTACTCCGTGTCTCAGGAAGATGAGACGGTGCCAAAGTATCAACGCACGTGGCGTCCCACACAAGGGACCGTCCGAACTTCCATGGCACAAGCGTCATCCCGTCAGGCCTTTTACCATCGTCACGCGCAAGACCGCTCGGTTCGAGCACAGCTGCAACATTGGCGGTGGTAAAAGCCCGGCGGATGATATCGTTCAAGCTCGCGTGACGACCAATTCGACCAGAGCTTCTCGAGCATGAGAGACCGTGGTGGCCGAGTTGATCAACTGCAGTACCACACTGGCAGATATGGGCCTCACAACACCTTGCTCCTAAACGCAAGCTGACTGCTAGACGAAATGCAGTTGGATCTAAAAGGCAGCCGGTGTTAAAAGACGGCATAGCTTGTAACCAAAGACCCGATTCCCAAACAGAAACTGCAAGAATACGAGCACGATCTGCGACGCTAGTACACGTATCTAAAAGAGAATTCCGTGCTAGTTCACAGATCGGCCGATCCCACAGTCTCTGCGACGATAACGTCCTGGGAAAATCAGTATTAGACGTTGTCACGTGAAAAAAATTGGTTGTCTGTAAAGTCGGTTTACGGACGATAGTTTAACGTGACAACATACGTCCGCGCGCGAGCTCCGAGGAATGATAATAATTGAAGCGACGGTCGGGCGCGGCACACACCCGCCCGCTTCCTCAGCCACCGCACGCGGTTGTAACGGGACAATGAGCGTAACGTAACGGGATAATGAGTCATACTTTTTCGTGCATGCAACCGGCGTTCATCGATTTATTAGACGTTGTCACGTCAAAAGAGGAGTGTTAAAAGTATGACCTGTGTATCTGTATACCTATACCTGTGTATGTGTGTGACATCGTAGCTCTCAAATGGATTTCAACGAGATTGTTCTTAGCTATGTTTCATCAAAATCGGTTCAGCCGTTTTTTGTCGGGGGTGTTTGAGTTTTCTAAACTTATACTTGTGTTTGATATCTAGCGTCACGATCGATTATTCGGTACCTATATTATGATCGCAGGTACACAGATCTTACTCTTAGGAATCTGTGATCGGACTTACCAATACTAAAAAGAGTGGCAGCGTTTTTTTCGACGTGAGGCATTGGCGAAGTTGCCAGTTGAATGAGGGCCTCCATTTCTGCCTTTATGGCGATATGCATCTCAAAATATGTGATCCCTCCATCTGCGTCAGTAATTAGTGTAGTAGCGTTGAAGCTGTCGATTAGAATTAAATTGAAGTCGAGGCCGGTCACTTCTCTTTCCTTGCAATCCGAATAATCTATTAAAACAAATAAACTTCAATCTATACCACCTACTTTAACATAATAAAGGCTATAAGAGCCTATTTTTAACCGATTTCAAAAAAAAGATAAAGTTCTCAATTCAGTTGTATTTTTAATGTTATTTTATGATTCAGTCATAAATAAACTGATTTGAAAAAATCTTTTTTCACAATACAGGTGTCTGCCCAATATAACGTGCCATACCATAACCGTAATAGGAGCGTGTCAGGCAAAAAAAAAATCTTTGTATTGAAAAGTATGAGACTATGCCCACTAGACCGTCCCGTCAGCGACCAGCACCGTCACGTGCCATGCACGAAGAATCAACAATAGTCATCGACAATATTTTGCCGGTGCCCCAAGCAACGCTCCGCGCATGGAACGCGACGGTGCCAAACTGATGCGCGCAGGCGGCGAAACGGGGAGCATAAGGGTCTTAACCCCGCATGATTACCGTTTTAGAGGAGTTGTAAACGCGTTTATTTTATTTAGTCAACCGCTGCTAGTGCCACTAAGCAAGTAAAGTAAGAGACGGGACCAAAAAGACGCAAGCTTCTATGGAGTTTTGGAAGCAACTCGAAAACACGCAGTATTTGTATAAGTTAGTCTATATATCACTCATACTAATATGTGAAAAGGTCTGACATACTTTATTAACCGACTTCAAAAAATAAATATCTACTATTAAAAATGAATAAATAAAATTAATTAAAAAAAAATAAACCAACTTCAAACTGAAAAGAGAGAAATAACATGAAGAAAATTAAAACTGGGCGTCTACATAAGTAGATACGTACGAGTATACCAACTATTTATGAGGTCGATGCAAGGTTGATGTTTCGTGCATGGCACGTAACGGTGCTGGTCGCTGACGGGACGATCTAGTGGGCATAGTATCATACTTTTTAATACAAAGAATATTTTTTTGCCTGACACGTTCCTATTACGGTCATGGTATGGTACGGTATAGTGGGCATAGTAGAGCGTATCGTGTTGTTTTCCGTGCCTGATACGTTCATAGCATCAGCATGGTATGGTACGTTATAGTGGGTAGACACCTTAAAGGATAGGTACTTCCAGCATAAGTAATCCTTTTAATGAAATTATGTATTTTCACGACGGTTGTTTCAATATCCAAATATTTTGCATGTGTACGTTGATCTGATACATAAATCATGGTTCAAATTGTTTAAATTCGTGTGATAAATATATTGCTCTTACTTAGTGGATAGCTGAGTTTGTTTACTGTGTGTAATTTAAATAAACAATCAATAGTAAAAAAATATTGTTAACTAAATCTAATTTCTGCATATTAATTTTGATTTCATTTAATTATTGCGATCGATGAATCTTGTAAAAATAAAAAGTTAATAAAAATTGTGTGACTGGACTCAATTTGTAGTCCTGGCCGGTCACCAATAGTTCCTTGTAGTCGTTTTAATGTATTAGAACTAAGTCACGCAACGAACTATGCAGAACCGCCTTATCTGTTTCCTGGAAACTAAAATCTCGGAATTTTAGTATTTTCAAGGCTTCTAGACCGACGAGCTCCATCCTCGATCCTCCCCCACATTGTCACTTACCTAAGATCAAGCGAGTTAGTAGTCAATCGTAGATCTATATATCATTGATGTAATTCATAAGACACAGTTAACAATAAATAAAATCTGAATCTGATATAAAGTAAACGAAAATCGTGTCTAAATTAATTCTTGTTCAAAAGTAGTCTCCTATTTATAATTCTATGTCTGTTATAAGGCTAGAATTGCAATTTATACATTATACATTATAACATTAATATAATAAATATTACTTACAAAAAATATATGACACTCAGGAAGTGAAGATAACGATACTCCGGACATCAAAATCGGTTAAGCCATACGTACTACATGTTCCAAAAACATAACCCACCTTGCGCAGTTAGGTAAAAAAAAAAAACGAACGACATCTAAAAAATCAAAACTGATTTCCTATTTTAGCAAGCAAAATTTAAAGAAATTCAAAACCTTAGACAAATTTATAAACAAACTTACTTGTTTTATTCACTTTGTTGAGTATATTTATTTCAAAATTCTCCAAATCAGTCATTCTTTGATTTATGTTTTGTTCTAATTCTGGAATTTTCTTTCTTAATTCATCCATCTTAAAATTTATTTCCTCTGTTAAGGTGTCGTTTAATGTGCCCAAATTACTTGTTAAATTTTCCTTGATATTAAATATCTGTTTCTCTAATGTATGTAATTTAAGTTTTATGCTTTCTTCAAAATGATCTTGCATGTTTTGATCTACCTTATCTAATTTATGCTTAATATTTTCTTCTAATTTAGGAATCATATTCTCCAAATCAATCCATTTACGGTTTAAATTTTCTTCTAATATCGTAAAATTGTTATTTAATTTTTGCAATTTCAAATATAATTTAGAATTGTCTACGTTTGATGAATTTTCTTGTATTATTTGCCATTTTTGGCTTATTACTTCACTAATTTGTGCCAATGTTTTATTTGTGATCATTTTCGTATCACAGGCCTCTGAATCTGGTTGTATATTTTTCAGAAGATCTAATTTTTTATTTATAACATGAATGTCAGTTTTATCTGATAACATTTCCTCCTGTGTTTCTATTTTTCGGTTTATGTGTTTTACTAGAAAATCAAATTTTCCATCCACGTAGTCTTCCAATTTATTGATCATATTTTTTTCTAGCTTTTGAAACATAAGTTGAATATTTTCTTCCAAATCATGATGCTGTTTTCCAGATTTCTGAATTTCATTTTCTAATTGATAAAAATTTTCAGGCAACTTCTTTTCGATGGTATTCAGCTTACGGTTTATGGCTTCTAAGCTTTCAGTTATTTTTGAGTTTTTATACATAGCCTCCAGTTTGCGGTAAATATCAGTTTTTAAAACATTTAGAGCATCCGGGATATTATCCTCATATATGCTCCCTTCGTGTTCACTACTTCCCACAAACATCATATGATGTGTCTCGTCTGCATTGCTTACACTTAAAATTATCAAAATTATAAAAGAATGTGTAGTTAACATATTACCGTTTTACACTCTGAGCAATAATATACTGTAGAATATGTCTGCAGCGCTCAATTTTTATACTAAATAGCCTCATATCATTCAAGTAATAAATGAGTTGGTTTGTCTATATTAGGTACTCATTCACGTTAAAATGGCAGTTTTTTGGAATCAAATGGAATTTGGTCTGAGGTAGGTATACCTTAGTATTAACTAGTATTAACATATTAGATTTGATCCCTATAAAAATTAATATACAGCAGAAGAAATTGCGAAGTGCTGCTAGCATTACTATTCTTTCAGTTTAAATTATCTTAACGGGGCAAGCTCTACCTGCCCGTGGTAAGAGCAACAGACATAAGAACCTCCTGAAAATAAAATGAAAATGCTCGCCACGTCATGAATATCTGGTTTTTGTATCTGACTCTTGACTGACTCAACGTTGTGAGATCGTTCATCGATATAACTCTCGGAATAATAATTATATAATCTATGTGTCCTTGGTTATTGATTAAATGGCTAGGCTATCAGTAGTGCCAAGTTAAATTTAAGTCACAAAATCAAGTAACACAAAATATGCTCGCACTATGCTCACTATCGCACTTAGTCAACTTTTTAGAGAGACGAGTGATATAGAATGCCCATGACATACTGATATAACCTGGGTGTCTTTTAATCGCGAGTAAATAGGTTTCTTCTAGACGAAAACACTATATGGTGGACCACGGTGTTCACTATATGACAATATTGTGAATAATAGTAGTATAGTTGTCAAAAAGTAATTCGTAATTCATCATAGGTTTATTTGCATATATGGGTACAACCTTTGTATATCTTTGTAAAGTATCAACGGGATGTAGCGTCAATCCTCAAAAACGACCGAGCTCTATGAAATCTAATAAGACCTCTTACACGATTAAAATAATTTCGATTTTCAAAATAATTCGAAGCGGCAAAATAGACTAGACTTCTCAATCTAAATTAGTCTGTAGCGCGGCGTCTTTATATCAAAATCTTTAAGTTCGTCATTATTGGTTTATGAGAGACCAGGACACTATATTCGTGAATTTTGTTTTAGACTTTACGTCCACGTGTTGGAAAGTTATCGGGGTATAACTGATAGAATTAGTTTAGTTTCCGGCAGCCTAATGTTGAGACCGTCTGACTTGCAATCCGCAGGTCCTGGGTTCGAATCCCACGGCACGTACCTCTGTCTTTTCGAAGTTATGTGCGTATTGTTGATTGCCGCCAACTTCAAACGGTGAAGGAAAACATCGTGAGGAAACCTATATGTCTGAGAGTTCACATGATCTTGAAGATGTGTGAAGTCTGCCAACCCGCACTTGGCCAGCGTGGCAGACTATGGCCTAACCCCTTCTCACAATGAGAAGATGGCCCGTACCCAGCAGTGAGACAGTTTGTACAAACAGGGCTGACAAAAAAAAAAAAAAACTGATAGAATTTATACATTATAATACGAACGCCATATCCTGCCTTACGATATGTAAAATTTGAGCAGAATAACTAATTTCACCTAGATACGACCTCTCAAAATCAGACTTGCTGCTTACTAAAATACTAGAAATGCTTTATCTTATGCTTTATCTAAAATACTAGAAACTGCCCTTAAGTCCAGAACAGTACAATTTTTTGAAGAAAATAATCTGTTCACTGTTGCTCAATTCGGTTTTAGAAAAGGTCGTTCGACTGAGATGGCTATTAGAGACGTAATTTACTTTATTCTTGAATCTTTAGACGGCTCAAACAGATGTTCAAGCATATTTTGTGACTTATCAAAGGCGTTTGATTGTTTGAGACATGATATACTAATATTAAAATTAAAATTCTATGGCTTTCGTGGCACTGAATTAAACATGATGAAATCTTACCTAAATAAACGTAGCCAAACAGTATGTGTTAACGAATCCTCTTCTTTAGACGGAGATGTGTCAATGGGGATACCACAAGGTTCAATTTTAGGTCCTTTGTTATTTTTAATCTATATAAATGACCTCGCAAATGCTATGCCAGAATGGATGCATGTATGTCTTTTCGCAGATGATACTCATGTTGGAATTAAAGATAAAAATATTGAAAATCTAGAATTGAAAACAAATAAGGCATTGGACTTGCTTAAAGAATGGTTTGATTGTAATGGTATAATTCTAAATTCTAATAAAAGCGTCGTAATGCAATATCAAACGAGATTAGGTCTTTTTGAAAATTTTATCAGTAAAGAGAATGTTTTTCTGGGGTATACAATAGATAACACAATTAATCATACAGCTCACATTGACAAATTATGTAAGAAAATTGCTAGTGGAAATTATGCTTTGTTTAAACTTAAGCCGTTAGTAGATAAAACAACTCTTATATCGGTATATTATGCATATATACATTCTGTGATTAGATATGCTGTTACAATTTGGGGAAATGCTATAAATGTTATTAAAGTTTTAAGATGTCAAAAAAGAGCAATTAGGATAATTGAATGTCTGAAAAAGCGTAGTTCTGCACGAAAATATTTCAAAAAAAACAAAATAATGACGGTGATATCACTTTACATATATAATAGCCTACTAGAAATACATGAAGCTGATTTACAGCAGAATAAAGATAAGCATACGTACAATTTAAGAAATAAAGAGAAGTTGTATATCCCAAAGACTAGGTTAGTAAAAGCAGAAAAACAAGGGCGTCATATCAAAATATTACTGTATAATAAGCTGCCAAATTGTATTAGCAAACTTGATTATAGTATGTTTAAACATAAATTAAAATCTTTCTTTGAAAATAACCCTTTTTATAAATTAAGTGAATATACGGAAATGGATCTTTCAAAATCCTCATTTTTTACAAATACAGAGCAAGCACAGTCACGCGTAGCAAAAATATAATATTATTTTGGTATTTGTAGTTGTACTAGTATATATACTTAATTAACTAGATAATATATTTTTAATGATAGGTATTGATATTTTTGATTATTCTAGTTTTAACGGTTGGAGTCTTAAAACAAATGTAATTAAAATTTATTGGATACCATAATTTAAATTAAATCGATTATATCATTTTATTTTTGCTATTATCATAAAATTTAGTTAATTTATCATAATATGTGTAAATCTGACTTACCTGTAACATGTATGTTATTCAAGGTTAATAAATATTCTTATTCTTATTCTTATTCTTACACAGCGAATATTTCCATTTTCATATTCATAAACAATTTAGGTAAGTTCATTACAATTTTAGTTACCACAAGATATAAAAATAAATATTTCAAAAATAATAAACAATAACCACAAAATTCAAGGCCATATTAAACAGATAAATAATATCATAGAGTTACTTGAACGGGTATTATTATTATTATTCTATTATTACTAGAACACCTATAGTGAGCATAGTGCGAGGAAAGGTTTTGTGTTATTTGATTTTGTAACTTAATTTAGCTAGGCACTACAGTCTAGCCACATAACCAAACCAACTAACAAGAGCGATAAACATAAATTATGTACTGTCAATTTACTTTTTACCAAAAGTAGTTACCAAAAGTAACAAGTTACTTTTTACCAAAAGATGAATAATTAAATTGATTGATTAATGCGTGAATTGTAGTCGCCAAACATTATAAATGTTAATTTATGCATAAAGTTGACAAATGTGATGGAATTTTTAAAAGTTTTGCACCATTTTCTAAACACAAGAATTTGTGACTGAAAAATGTATGTCCAAGATTTGGGATTTAATTATACAAAACTTGTTTAAACTCCATGAGTTTTAATTAATATCGATAAAACATTGATGTATCTTACCGTTTTAAACAATATTTCTTGGTCTTATTTAGTTTTACTACGAAAAAATATAGTAAACAAAAAAGTCAACGCATTTTCTTTAATTGTGGGTAACATTGACAATGGAGTTTCAGTTAATTATACACCTAAAAATGCATTAATAATGTGAATTGTTTCACTTCTATGTCTGACAGAGATGTGTTAAGCAATATAATGTGGTCGAAGATGGTAAGCATACATAACACGGAATAATAACTGGCTCTCAAGTAGGTGGTTGATAGTCATGGCATCGTTAGGTGTTTGACGATAGCTTTTCCACTTGAGACTATAACTCTCAAGTGGAAAGCTATCGTCAAACATCTAGGCTGCAAAACGAATACTCAAACACCATAATTTAGTAATTACAAGGGAGGTACCCTTGTAATTCCTCTACACGTAAAGTCGGGATGAACTCTTTTGCAAAATATTAAGCTTTAAAATTATAATTTTTGTTAGGTCAAATGTCTCTCCCCCTCTATCAACTAAATGGTTCTTGTCGAATAAGTATGCTGAAAACAATCCAGCAATTAATTTCCCTAACAAAATTGTAAGGAAAAATATCACAAGTAAGTACTTAGGTTTTACAAGTTACGGATAATAGTCGATGAACTTAGCTTATTACAGGAGTATTCTTAGTATCAAACAACCCTATTTTAAGTTCGCATTATATTGACATAGACATAAATTGTGATATGGAACTACGAAACCCTACATCGCGCGTGGCCGGACATGCACTTGACCGATTTTTTAAATTGTTTTTAGTTAGTACATACCCGAAAACTAGTCTTCTAAAAACCAAACAAAAGAGAACTCAAGAAACATAAAGAAAACAATAGGTATGCAGTTCATGGATTGGGGTGAATCTTTTTTAAATTTGATATTACTCACTATTAATCTTAGAACTTATAGTTGATAGTAATGTCATTCAACACTCAAATGAATGTTGAATTTTTTGGCTTTTATTTTAAAGAAATTATTCCATTAGAAAAAAAATGCAATTAAACTATTTTATTTTTTCCGCTCGCTTGTAGCTCAAAGTTTTTAATTGGCATTTCCCATGAAAATGAACATAATTGAATATGACAAATTGATTTAATTTGATAGATCTATGTTTTTTACATCAAAAAAGTAAAATATTTCCAACCTAAATTACGTAAATCACCGTTTATGAAGATTTTCCGCTATCGAAATGAACGGGAGTCAATTTTACCCACATTCGCGTTTAACTTTGACAGGCCATTTAAACGCGATTTTCTTAAATATTTTCTATACTATTGGACTTGTTACTTCTTTACTTTAAAATTGACCACGAAAGAACACGCTTAAATAAGTAAAATACTATTAGACTCATACATTAATATTTTGATATCGTCAAAAATATGAAAAAGTGTGTGTAAAGTTACCCACGCTGACAGTAATTATTTTTACCTATAATTTTTTTTGTAATAAAATTATAATTATAGTTTAAAAAACTGACTTCAAATATGCAATACAAAACATACGCGATTTGCTGTTCACTTTTCTACAGGCATTTGGATGATATTTTACCAGCTATTTTGTTATAAAAACCAAAGCACTGCTTCAATTTTGATAAATTTTTTGTGAGACCTACTCTTAAGTATGACCTACCAAAAACAAAAAGAATCATCAAAATTAATGCATAATTTGGCGTAGTAATCGGTGAACAAACATACAAAAACAAAATATACAGACAGAATTGATCCTTCTTTTTGGAAATTGGTTAAAAAGCGGTTTATATCGATTTTGGAATAGGTATTCACCATAAAGCGATGTTACTTTTTTGTGCATTAGGCGCGAATTTACTCGGTCGGGCGGACTATACGAAACAAAATCCATAAAAAATATGGAGGCCGAGTAAATTCGCGAGAAATACTAGTATATATGACAATGAAGATAATAGTGACCTAGCAGGGCAAGACGACGATTTGGAAAATACTTATAAGCAACAAATTCCCAGAGGTCACGGCCGTAGGTCTCATATTTTCGTATACCGAACTCTGTTGATAAGTTTATTTATACAGTCAGAACGGATAATGTATATACAAAGTGCATCATTTTACCTCTATGTGCCCTCCACATTGTGTTGATTTGTCGTGTAACAGACAAACAACAAATAATACTAGCTAACCTGCACTAACCCAACTGTATCCATACTGTCTGTATGAATATAAACTTATAAATTCGTTTCAATATACCAGCTAAATGTGAAAGATTAAAGGTTCATCTGAATTACACAAAGTTACAATTAGTAACAACATTTATTTCATAAAAATAGCCTTTGTCTTTGTTCTTCTTACACAAAATTTGGACAAATTAGACAAGTGATGAAATGGTCGCATAAGTAGTTATATAACTTAACATTTTAAGCTTCGTCTTTACTAAACAGAGGTATGAAAGATGTGAATGTGTACATTGATAAAAAAATATATTAAAAATAGAATTAAATACATATCACACATGAGATTTCCTTCTCTTCATTGATTTTAACTTATATTTAGGTATCTACAACTACCTAAATAAATAAAAAACTTCAAACATATCAGAATCATATAATTTTGCAAAAAAAAATTCTATTTCTACATACGCTTACGCTTCGAAATATTATTAAACGGTGTCGTCACGTGACATTTCCTTAGTTCATGTCAAACCTATACATTTAATTTATATTCTACTGACGTTCGCGAAATTAGAATGCCACTTGTCTAACCCCCCAGGTCTGAGGCCTTCTGGCAGCTTAATAATTCTGACACTGTAGGGGTAGCCACTAAGTCTATATGATCTTACTTCAATTGAACAAAAATAATTGGTGGTTTTGGTGCGCTTAGCCTCTTTTCAACCATATTTAATAGATATAATTTTATATCACATCAACACTGAGTCTTTAAAGAAATATCTTTACAATGTAAACAAAAGCTTCTAAATCGATATTGAGTTAAATTTTGGATTTGAATTGATATAATATTGGGGTAGCTCGCTGGTCTGAATTTATCGCACCTAATGTTGGTGGGCGACCTAAGTTTCGACTGCTCGGTAGTACATAATTTGAGAAGACCTTTACTGTGCTGTCGGGTTGCATTTTGTAAACGTAGCGTGATCTACTGGAGCGGGTATACCCTATAAGGTATCCCGCTAGCTCCAGCTACAGTACCCTACCGTGTGTAATGACTGTCTTGGAAATCAGCATCATATCGTCTACAACATCTTTTAACTCCAACTGAAATTATGGTCACAGCAGTAATTTTCCTATAAAGTTAAATTTTAATACGATCAGTATACTGTCAATTATTACAAAATATATGTAGATATATCGATAGATATACCTATAACTTTTACATATCATAACGAAAGAGTTACTTCGATTATCAAATATTTTAAAAGAAACATTTGCCACGCACTTAAATAAATAAATAAATATTCGTGGACATTTCACACAACACAATCTAGCCCATACTAACCAAAGCTTGTACTATGGAACTAGATGGCTGATAGAATACATATATACTTTTTTTTTGTAAATATATACTTAAGATACACAGAAACACCCAGACACAGAACAAACATCCATGCTCATCACACAAATGTTTGCCCTGGGTGGGGATCGAACCCGCGACCTTTCAGTTCAGCAGGTAGACGTAAACACACTACCAACTGAGCCACAAGGCCAGCCAACTTGTAACTACATACGTAAAACATAGTTTTAAATTCTCTTTGTACATACGATTTTGATCTAAATCGTATGTAGTTGCAAGTGCGTGGTACAAATAAATAAAGAATCATCGATGATTCTTATTTCATTGGAATCGTAAATAGCTAGGCTAATTATAATATCTTCTAAAGTAAAAATTAAAAACGTATTCATAGCAAAATATATGCAAAAGCCTGGCAATAATATAAGGCTCGAAATATAGAAGTAATGGGCTTAGAATTTGAGTCAGCTCTAGCTTAATGAAGCAATTTTTCTGACCGTCGCGTCGCTACGTCAAATGTCAAGTAAGTCAAATTTTGTAGTTTCACTTCCTGACTCTTTGACCAAAACGTCTACTTTCTTAAAATATCATTGGATTGCTCGTGTACATAAAAAGAGTAATTATTCAACTATGACCGGCCTATTTTTAAAAAACTCACTCTAATTGTCATTACTCTATGGCTCCAACTGTATATAAACGAATCATCTAAATCGGGATATATTTTAGGAGCAAAAGCGCATCGTCCTGACGAAACATGCGGTCTCAAATATTCTAATATCATTCGTACATATCATTATGTTCAACATAATAATTTTCCTCTTGTCCGTCGCTTACTTATTAGTTATTACTAAACTATTAATTCTATATAAATTACCTTAGGCATAATGATTACTTATGTAATACTGAAAATAATTTTGTTCATTTTTCTTTGTCTACGGAAGTTAGACGTTTACCACTTATTACTATTTAAGTAAATAAAATTAAGTACCTAAATACATCATCATATAATTAATAAACAATTTATAAACAGTTAATTAAAAGAAGTACTTACCTTACCTACAACTTTTAGGTGGATATCTAAGTACTTCCTCTGGTAGATTGATATTATCATAGAATAACTTATTAATTGTTAGTAATGATTTTCTAAAAATAAGCAAGTTACCTACTTATAAAATAAGTTAAATTATGACTTTGAAAATTTCCATCATTATCTACTTAAATTTACTACATTATATAAGTAATTGTATCAAAATCATTCATTATTAACCATTATAACTTAATTATATTATAAATGACGAGTTTTTCATTTACGTGTACATCAACAATTTTACTAAATTCTTTGGAACAATAACAACAGATTGTGTACTTTTTATTTATATAACTATGTAATTTAAAAATTGTTCTAAATTACAGAAAAACGTGCTTAAGTGTGGTGCCTAAAAGTCTTCTTCTTTTAGTGTCTGCAGTTCGATTTTGACTATGACTATACAATATTTGAATCATTTATATAGGAGGATAGGCCTAGGCATAGGCTTCATAGGAGGCCTCCAAGATGGCAACAAAATTTGATTGGGCATTGATCTCATATGACATTTAATATGCAGGTATTAGGGCAAAATGGGCTCATGTACCTAAAAGTAGAAAGTAAGAACAGAGGTGTAGTTCCCGCTTACGAACATGGGCAGCAAGTCGCGGTGTGTAGATATGTAGTTAATGTCGATCAATTGTTGTTCTCTAAGAGTAGAAAGTGAGTACGGAGGTCTGGTTCCCGCGTACGAACAGCATGGGCGGCAGATCGCGGCTCATCATCTCCAGCCACGCCATGTACAGCGGCGCAGAGACTGAACCCTACAGGCAGACAACACACAGTTGTTAAATGGGTTATTATAATTATAATATGGAAAAAGTTAAGTTAGTTTTAAATATCTAAATTTAAATCTTGTATATATTCACAAGTTTTTGTCACAGTAAAAATATTGTCTATTTTTCAATATTCTTATACAGACGCACACACTTATATACCCACGTCAAACTTAATACCCCTATAACAATTTATTAAAAAAAATATTTTTGTCTTTTTTATTTTAGCCGGATTGTAACAAAACATTATTTAGTTATCTATTTTGTGTATGATTTTTATTCTCTGTTGTATATTTCTTGTTACATAAAAATCTGTCTATGCCTATAATATACTTTGAATCGAGGGTTAAAAATTACGCATAAAATAGTTTTTCAGAAATAGAGGCGGTCTTCGACATTTAAAGCATTGCAGCCAGGAATGAAACAGCAGTTGATGTATCTAGCCCGAGTTCTTACCTTCCTAGGCATGGGTAGCGACATGACGACCAGCCGCGCCTCCTTGGAGTTGGCAAGCAGCAGCTCGCGCAATCGCAACTGCCGGTTGGTCTTCTCAGCCAGCGTCAGCAACTCTGTGTCGCTGATCCGGGACTCTGCAATATTCATCAGTTCACAATTTTATAAACAGTTAAAAAAATCCACACCCTACGGGACTTGAATGTTAGACTGTCTATAGATATCCCGCCAGAACTGTCCTAACCAGCATAAGTGGATGGTAACGCTAATGGGTTCCCACCCATTAGTTATAAATTGATAGTTAATTTTCATTTGTTTTTCTGATTTTATTTTATTGCTGACATTATTATTATTTTTTGTATTATTATTATTATTTGTGACATTGTATATGGAATCTAATTCTGAAATAAACAAATTATTATATTATAAATTTGTAGATATATACTTAAGTGTGCAAAAACACTTAAAACATTTCGAATATTACACAATAAATGAATATATATTATATTTTACGCTTTCTTTATTTCGACAGCGCACATAGCTCGTAGTGGACTTCTTATGGTTGACATGATGATCATGATGAATGCTGAATTTCACTAAAAATCCATCCACAAAGTTCTAACTTTAAAAGATTGGAAATTTCTATGGTCGAATGTATAATAACATGCTCAAAATCATCAAGTACGATAATAAATAAAGGTCACCTGGATCAGTGGACTCATCGGTGAACTTCTTAATTATTTCGTCGAACATTTTCTTGGTATTCGCTTGCGGCGCCTCCGTGATGTCTTGCACCATAGTCAATGAGGAATAGTCTATCCGGAACTTGGAGAGCAGGTTGGCCATACTAGAATAAAGCAAACATTCTATTATTTTAACATTTCAACATTTTATTATCTTCTCGTGCAAGAGCTCGAAGAGTCAAGACGTCCTGAGGATGACTCGTGAAGAGGTGAAACACGTGTCGACAATAGTACCAGCTTGGAGACATCGAAGCCGTCAAGAGTACCAGCTAGAAGATACCGAAGCAGAAGAGTACCAGCTTGAATACTTCGAAGTAGACAAGAGTACCAGCTCGAAGATCTCGAAGCGGAAACACTAGATATATAAGTTAGATTTAAGTTTTTATCCTATTATTTCTAAATTAAGAAACAAAATTTAGATTACCAGACGCACTTTCCAGTTTAGGATACTTTACCTGGTGTCAGAAAAGATTAAAGCATGGGATACACTAGGGGGCAAATGAAGAAACATGTTGCGGAACATGCCCCTCAACAACTACGTGAAGTGTCCCGAGACAATTGTCGCGGAACATTTTGCCCGCCACACTAGTCAGTGCTCATAGAAATGTCGCCAGAGGTTGTGGCTATTGGTGCTACGTACATAGTAATTATACTGAGTGTGTTAAAACGTAAGAGAAAGAGAAGGTGGTGTATGCGGAATTTCTTAATACAACGAGAAAGAAGAGTTAATATTCTAAGTGATCTCGATAATCACGGTGTGAAGTATCCCACAACAATCCACCACTTTCGTAAAGCTCTAGAAGTGACAGCACGGTATCATTTCCCCAAACTACAGACATATTAAGAGGCACGTTGCGTAGGCGACTACGCTCGGTGACAAATGGCGGGGCACGTGCGCCCGCTCTCGAGGCTGGAGCAAGCAACATGCCCCGCGTCACGTACAATGTTGCGGGGCATGTTGCGGGACACTATGCAACGTCACGTATATTGAGTGTTGCGCGTCATGTTGCGGGACCAAATGTTCCCTAGTGTATTCGGTGCTTAAAGCGACACGATAGAATAAGATGCACTTTGTAAATGTCTATAATTCAAAATAATAGTAGCATCTTAGTGCATATGCAACTGACTTGCAATTTAATGCGCCGTAGCAAGAGTCTTTGTTTAATTCAATGTTTTTGCAGAGTGCGCTTCTGTATCTGTGTAAGAACTATTAATAATATACTTTGCTCAGGATGACAAGTGCTATTACCTACTCAATTACAAAACGCCTGATGTAAAATGGCTATCCCTTTAATTTTGGTTAGGCGTATTGAATTTATTTCATCAATTTCATTGACAAAGTTCATATTCAACCATTTTTAGGGTTCCGTACCTCAATAGGAAAAACGGAACCCTTATAGGATCACTTTGTTGTCCGTCTGTCCGTCTGTCCGTCTGTCCGTCCGTCCGGGTGTCAAGACCTTTATCTCGGAAACGCGTGAAGGTATAGAGTTGAAATTAAAACCATATACGCAGATCCATAGTATCTTGCTGCAGAAAGAAAAATAAAATTTCTCAGTTTTCGTAAAAAAAAAAGTTACAGCCGAATATGTTGTAAAAAACGCACATTTCGACACTCACAGACGTCGACACAGACTCACGGGGTACCCCATAGGTTTTGATTCCTCTGAAATTTGGCAAGAAGCATTGTGTT
Source organism: Lycia hirtaria (assembly GCA_947563715.1). Classification (NCBI taxonomy): domain Eukaryota; kingdom Metazoa; phylum Arthropoda; class Insecta; order Lepidoptera; family Geometridae; genus Lycia; species Lycia hirtaria. The sequence continues at coordinate 37,831,426 of OX387377.1, read as the reverse complement.
AGAGTACACATATAGGAAAAAAATCGAAAATTGGACATTTTTAATTTAATCACAAAAAAATAGTGTCTCTTTGCAAGGAATGAGGGCCCAAATTTTAAAGTGAATACGGAACCCTTGGTGGGCAAGTCTGACTCGCACTTGTCCGGTTTTTTTCATACGGTTTACTTAGTACCTAGTATTGATATGAGACTCAGAAATTCTTGAACAAAATAGAATAAAATGAAATGTAAAAATATTTTAGGCTAAATTGAAAAAAGGCTAACGATGACCTAAAAAAATGAACAATATTTCATGTTACGAGGAGGCGATCTTAGCTGCAGCATCATTTTACTAAAACTGACCAAACAATAACATTTTTAACTAGTTTAAATTTTCCTTGAGGTATTGATTGCTACTATAACAGTGTAAGATTAGTAAAGTTAGTATCGATCCCTTACTTCCTCTCCTCGAGCTCCATCTCGTGGTGTCTGTTAGCGAGCGCGAAGATCCTGAGCTTGCAGTGTGCCCACGCAGACCGCTGCGAGATGATATACGGCAGCAGGATGGTGAGGCCGCCGTCGTCGTACAGCCACCACACGTCCAGGGTACCTGATTCCTGAAGGCACAAATTAGCAAAAATTTTAACAAAATATATACTACTAACTGCGCCCCGCGGTGTCACCCGCGTAGTGATGAAAAACGGCGATTATGATGATGATAAAATATAAGCTTATGTCCTGCTCCAGATCCTAAAGAATCTGTGCCAAACTCCAAAACGATTGGTTAAGCCGTTTAGCCATCATGAGGTAACAAACAGACAGACGACAGACAGTTACTTTCGTTTTTATATTATTTAGTAAAGAGGTAAGAAATAGAAAGCTTCTGATTCACAAACTTGTGTATTATCAACGGAATTTGAAATCACTTGCTTCACTAGTTTCACTAGTTCACTTCACTAGTTTTTTATGTTAATACATACGTGTATTAACTTAAAAAACTAAGAAAACCGTCCGCTTAAGATTGAGTCGAAAAGACATTTTGTTCATAAAGAAAACTTTAACGAGAACATTATACGCGTCAAGTTGAGGGAAAACTTTGATTCAAGAATACGGAGGTAGAGTTACGCATGATCATTTTTGGATTTTCATCTATAGGATATATACCAAATCGTTTGATTCTATGTTTCTGATCCGTACAAATAGATGGCGCAAAGAAATAACAAAATCAGAATTTACAAAATAAGAAAAAAATAGTGGACGACAAAAAATCCTTAACGTTATTAACACTAATTTACTATTTTAGTCTAGTGGTTGTTATGATCGTGATTCTATTTAATGGAGATGACTCAAAAGGTACCCCATATTTACCTGTTTTGTTTGGAATATAGTCATTTGAGTGAGCTGGTCCTTGGATATCTCCAAACCGTTAGAGGTGTTATAGATGACCTGCCGATGCATATCTTTGGCTTTTCGGTCTTTCTTGCGTTTCTCTTTTATCACTTTCTCCTTTTCCTTGCATTCTGATATAGTGAATGAGCGAGAAGTACTCAAAGTTAAAAGACCTGCAAATAACAATAATAAATGTATAAACTCAAACATTAAAATGATAATAATAAGATATGATAATGTATACGATAAAATAAAAGATAAACTGTTCGTCAATTGGGGGTTCGTAGTGTTATGCAGAAGTTGCAGCCAGACTTTAAGATCGATAGATAGATTCTTTATTTGCATACAACATGAGGTAAGGTGAGGTAAGGTGTAAGGTGAGGTGAGGTGAGGTTTGATTAAGGTATAAACAATGCACAGGAAGTTGAAACAGATCTATATACTTGTAAAGTGTATACGTGTATATGGTTTATAACTTCATCAAGTCCTCGCAACGACGGATGTGGAATCAAGTTTTCCTGTGTTTTTAAATGATATGATAGAGCGATGAAATCGGGAGTATCAACAAGATTGGAAAAAACTAACTAGATATCGAGAAAAACGAAAGGAATTGGGGTACAGCATAAGTAAAAAACAAAGCAAGCTCACGTAAACAACGCAAACAAGTCACGCTAACCTTTTTTGTTTCGGTTAGATTTGTAAAATAATTCAATGACTGTGTTTTGTTTGTGTACCAATAAACTAAATAAGTGAACAGAAAGGTAAGGAGCAAAATATCTTACTGGACAGATTATGCCTGCTAGAAGGCTGTGAATCTGGTGTGCGTATATCAAGATCAGAGTCCGCGTGCATGATGTTGGCACCCGCAACACTGCGCACGCGCAAGTCACCGCTGCCGCTTGACGTGGCCGTGAGCGAACCAGCAAGCGTGTTGCTCTCTCCCTCACACATAATGCCGTAGTCCAGACCACCAGGTACGCGGACTATCGCCACAGCTAACCGGCTTTCGAATGCAGCACTGAAAAAGTAAAATATTATTAATTATGTTCAAAATCTAACATTCTATTACAGTAATGATTCGTTAGTTAATAGCGCCCAACGTGAGGCCAAAAATTTAGTTTCTTAAATAATCATACGTAAATACTAATAAAAACTATAAACGGGTAATTGTTTTTTCGAACTGCTAAGGGGCCATTCATTTATTACGTAAGACTATTTTTGCTAGTTTTGACCCCCTCCTTTATAGGGGGCTATATAAGAATAAATAAGAATAAATCGATAAGGACATGGTCCGACGATAAGACATGGTCGACCCCCCTCCCCCCTAAATCGTCTTACGTTATAAATGAATGGCCCCTAATTTGGGTAACAAAACAGATTGCTATTAGATGACAAAATAATTATAGTTTAAAAAACTGAAAAAACCGACTTCAAAATACGCAATTCGTTTACTTGGATGATATTTTTTTGTTATTTTGTTATAAAAACCAAAATGCTGAACCGATTTTGATAAAATTTATATAGAACACCTCTGAGGTATTACATAACAAACAAAAAAGAATCATCATCATGTTTTTATTATTTTATTAATTTTGGCGCCCAACATGGGATTACCCATGTTGGGCGCCCAGATTAATAATTCGGAAAAGGTGACAAATTGGATGACCTTTACATCAGAAAATGTTTTCCAAGACATTCAATTCAAAGGTTCTGATACTAACTGTAATACGTTGAAATAAGCGACGAGATCAGCGGCAGGCGCGGTAGACCAGTCCGCCTTGTACCCCATGAGCAACACGTTGGGCGCCAGCCTTCCCACTCCGGAAGACTGCATCAGGGCGCGCGCTCCTTGCTCGAAGTTAAATCCGTGGACACGCGAGCAAAATGCTCGCACCTTGCGACCTCGGAGCCATTCATCATCAGCACGCCCGCGTGTCAAACGCTCTCTGAACGAAATCTTTTCCTGGAGAACAAAACACAAGTTTTACATGTTTAGTTTAATCGAACTGGCATGGGAAACCATCCAAAGAAGGTAAAGGGGGAGTTACAATCATCACTTATAGCGATGCGAAGTTGGCTCGCGCCTGTTTTTTTTTTTTTTCTGCATTTAAGAGTGTGAGACACGTGTGGTATTATACTTTATTATTTGGTAATAAGCTTGCACTTGACCGCTAATTTGGATTCAATCTACAGTGAGCTTACTGAGAAATGAAATTGACCACATACTTTATTGTCTACTCCAGTTTTTATCTTGCGCAAGGTCTCTTTTTCATACTGGGGACAATTCAGTTAATCAAAACCGATCCGTATCATTTTTTTATTTAGTAACGAGCGAAGGACGTGTCACGTTTCATCAAAAGTGTCAATTGTATGACTTGGAAGTGACTGAATAAATAAAAAAAAGATGGCGGCCGATGGGTTCACATATGGTTCAGCTACGGAGCGGTCTTGAATAACTAAATTGCCCTGATGTATTCATTTCTTTCTTCACCTCAGAATATTTAATGATATTATTTACGATGATGTAAGGTCAATCCTAAGCTCGTTGTATAATGAATAAAACCGGCCAAGTGCGTGTCGGGCCACATGCAGTGTAGTATTTCGTAGTTGCACATCATAATATAAGGACAAACAACAATGCTTCTTGTTTCATACAATGAACATACAAGTTAAGGGTTTGTGAAAGCACGAAATTTTTTCTTTTACTTTTCTAAGCATAATTTTTAAATTGATCGGTTATTAAGTACTTGTAAACTTTTGTTGTAAAAAAATTTCTTTTAGTTTCATATGTGGTCAAACGTAGATCTATTTGTATGAAAAATAAACTTCCGTCCCTTTTTCGTCCCGTTCTTGCCCTGCTCCCGTTCAGCTCCCAATCCGCTTTTGTTCTGCTCACATTCATCACATTCCCCTCCTGTTTCGATCTCACCTCGCTCGCTTCCATTCAACTCCTGCCTTGTATCTGGCTCTCTCTCTCACTTTGCTTGCTCCCGCTTGACTACCGTTGGAGGTGACGGAAAATAATTTCATTATTGTGCAGTATACTTATATACTCTTCAAGAACGTTGGCCGATATCGCTGAGTACTTCAGTAAAAAAATAAACACAGTAGTCATTTGTGTTCATTTCTTAATTCAAATACTGTAATGTATTACAGTATTTGAATGTCCTAACAGAAAACAGAGACACAATCATAATCCATACGTCACAGAACAACCAATATGGCGGCGTGGAAATCGCATTTATTGTGTTATGTACTCAGTAGTTACGAGTAGACTAAGTAATTATTCATTTAACTAAGATGGCGCTAGCCTCTTTCAATGATTTGAAAATAAAAATGATTAAGTACAATTAGTTCAATACAATTTCGACAATCGTGTCTCGTCTCGAGTCTCGAACCGAAAGTCCCGGGACTTAGAGACACGAGACGTCCCGGGACCCAAACCCTAGTACACACGCACAAAGTGGTATAGATCTTGCCGCAAAGCTTGAAGCTCATAAGGCTCATACGGGTTCCTTTTTTACTGTGGAATCCTAAAAGCTATTAAATATTACTTTGTTAAAATATGCATATAATTTATAAGTACTTGATGACTCTACTGATTCCTGTTGGCCTTCCGTATTCAGTTTTCATAAATATTTGTATGGCTTGTCTATGTGTATTTGTATGTTTAACGTAATCGCCCTTGGATCACTAATGTTGTTTTAAATATCAGTTTGTTTTTAGCACAAACGAGGAAGGAAATATATCTTGATTAAAACAGGGAGTAACTTATAGGGTAAGTACAAGTCACTATGTTTTACATACATAGTAAAACATATTGACTTGACATGACTCGACACTGAGATATTTTATCAACTGAGCACATTAAATTACCTACATTAATGGATATACGAACATTGTATTTGTATTGTATCTACGGTGGACCACAGCTAGCAGGGGCAACGAGAGATCAAGCGAGCAAAATAATAGAACGAAAATATGTATAAGGTATCTTTGGCATCCCTTATAGCCTAAACAACTGGAACCATATTTATTTTTATTTTGTTTATTTTACATTGCATTACAATTACATATATAGCATAGGTACATACATAATCACCCTAATAGGGTATAGCAATCTAGTGCGGAGCGGAACGGTTTATTCTATTATGTGTTTGTCTTTAAAAAACTCTTCTATCGTATAATAGCCTTTATTAATTAATATATTTTTTAGGGTTTGAGAAAAATTCTGTATATTTTCTATTTCTTTGAGCTGCGTTGGTAAATTATTATATATTTTGATAGCCATATTGATATTATTGATATTGATATTGATATTATTTATTCACATAAGAGCTTATCCACTATTACAACTAGATATTATACTAGTAGAAAAACGAATTATGCATTGTCAGATTACAATAATAGTATTTGAAAAATTCATTTTAGCATTGTAAATTAAATATTTAAATAAATCATAAAAAAATTAGTTAATAAGTGATTACAGAATTGATAATAATTGAAATATAAAATAAAACAAATTAAAAAGTAACAATTTTAACATAGCTGTACAGAGGCTATAGTGATACTAAAAATCTGCTGTATAAGGGCTTCGTCGTTTGGGTATACAATTATCATTGAAAATATAAAAAATGTCATATAAAATTAATGTCATCACAGTACAAATAATTATATGATATGTCATTGTCATGGTAATTAAAATAATAATAAATAAATAGATGTATATTAAATCAAATCGGCTGTATAGAGGCTTCGTCAGTTGTATAAAAATTATCATCAAATTACAAAATACCATTTACATGTAATATCTTTACAATCCAGATAATTATTTGAAATGTCATCAATTGTCGTTATGTCACATATTATGCAATTTAAAATCACGATAATCATTTTTAATGAATTCGTTTACAGTATACAACGTTTTGGATAGCAGCAATTGTTTAACGTTAGAGCAGAACAAAGTATATTTAGTACACTCTTTTATGCAGTTGGGCAACTTATTATACAGTTGCTGGCCAATTACTTTAGGAATTTTTGATGATTTATGTAACCTATGTTGAACTACTAACAGTTTTTCTTTGTGTCGAAAATTACTGTTTGTGATATCACCTCGTGTTTTATACATATCTAGATTTAGTCGGACGTATTTTACGATTTCAAAAATATATACAGATGTAGATGTGAGTATGCCCAGACTTTGGAAAATACTTCTACATGAATCTCTGTATTTAGCCTTTGTTAAAATCCTGATAGCACGTTTTTGCATCTTTAATATACGTTCGTTATCTGTGGAATTGCCCCATAGAATGATTCCATAGATCATTACGGAGTGTATATAGGCATAGTATACCTCTTTTAGATAGGATTCTGAAGCTATAGGTCTTAACTGTATCATCGCGTAAATTCCCTTTGACATTTTGTTGCATGTTGTATTAATGTGTGTTTTCCAAGTTAGGGCAGAATCAAGTTCGAAACCCAACATTTTTACTACATTTGAAGTTTTAAAGGGTTCAGGCCTTTGGGATGTGGGTATTAATATATTTGGATGTCTTGGAGAAACCGCATTAAAATATACTATATTCGTCTTATCCGAATTTAGCTTAAGGCCATTTATGTCGAACCAATTACAAAGTATTTCCATATTATGAGAAATATTTTCTTTTAATTCATCAACATTTTTACCAGATACGATAACGGTAGTATCATCTGCATATTGGATTAGGTCTCCCTTCAGTGTTAGATGAGCAATATCATTTGAAAATATAATGAACATTGCATTCCCCAAGGAAGAACCTTGGGGGATACCAATTTCAGGTTTTAGTGAAATGGATTTCAATGACTTTCCCTTACATTTGATTGTTACTACTTGTTGTCGATTAGTTAAAAAAGATTTTACAAGAATTCCACTCTTGCCTCTAATTCCATAAACTTGGAGCTTGTCTATTAACAACTGATGGTCTACGGAATCAAAAGCTTTTGATAGATCAATAAAGATTCCTGCTACTTTTTGCTTTTTATCTAGACAAGTCACAACTTTGTCCACAAAAGTATGGGCTGCCGATGTGGTTGACCTTCCTTTTCTATAAGCATGTTGGCAATCAGATAGTGCTTTGTTCTTATCTATATGGGCCATTATCTCGTTTGACATTATTGATTCTATTAATTTAGATATGGTGGGTACAATAGTAATAGGTCTATAATTTTTAACGTCTGTCTTCTCTCCCTTTCCTTTATAAAGAGGTGTTAAACGGCAAATTTTCAAATTGTCGGGATATGTTTTGGATGTTAAAATATTATTGATTAGATATGTTAAGTGATCATTAAGGGTTTCCATAATTTGAAAAAGAAAATTTCCTGATATGTCGTATATGTCTTTTGTGTCAGAATTTTTGATTTTATTCTTAGCTAATTTTAGCAACTCATTAGGTTTAATATGTTTAAAGTTGTAATCAGGGAGTTTTGGTATAGCTTGTTGCAAAAAAGTTAAGGCTTCTTCTCTTTTAGGTGAATTATTTCGTGTTAGTTCATTTCCAATTGACATGAAGTAGTTGTTGATATAATCCGGTATTTCTTCATCAGATATTTGTGAATTACATTCATCATCAATTAATTCCCAGTCACACTGTTTGATGTTCTTATTTGTGTTTTCTTTTATTACTTTCCAGATTTCTTTTTTAGGATTTTTAGATTTATTTATTCTGTTTTCAACGTGCTGTCTTTTATCTTCTGTTAAGCATTCATCTCTTTGTTTTAGTTTCTTATTTATTAGGTTTAAATTTGATATTTCAGGATATTGTCTTTTAAATTCATACAGATCATTTATATCATTCTGTATTTTAATATATTCTTCAGATATCCACGGTACTTTATTATGTTTTCTAATTTTAGTCATAGTAATTGGAAAAAACAAATCAATATTCCATTTTATTTTAGACATAAAGCCATTAAATGTTTGGTCGTCATATTTTTGAAATATACTGTCCCAATCATATGACAACATTGCATTTGTAAATTGAGTAATTTTTTCCGGAGTAAATGAGCGTTTTTCAATGTCAATGATTTGATTGGGTTTAGAATAAATAAGCTTAATTTTGGCTAATTGTGCATCATGATCACTGCGTTCCATTGCAGCAGCTATTCCTTCAATTGTGATGCTATCATCCTGTATATTAGTAATCATGCAGTCCACACTTGTTTTAGAGTAATTATCAATTCTTGTCGGGAACTTTACAATGTTTCTGAAACCATACGTCGTCATTATGTCCTGTAGGGTAATTTTATGAGCGGAGCTTAGCAGAAAATCGACATTCCAGTCTCCCGCTAAAAAAACATATTCATATGTTTTCTTGTGAAGTAGATCGAACAACTTTTCCATTACATTCTCAAAAGTTTTGAAAGCGCCTTTTCCAGTTCTATACATACCGATAACTACTAGGGTTGCATATTTGTTGAGCTTAATTTCAATTGCTGCTAACTCACAATCGTATTCTACTGATAAACGGTCTATATCAATAATTGGTTTAGTTTTAAGACCATTCCTCGTAAAAATTGAAACTCCACCATGAATAAGTTTCTTCCTAAAGAAGTTATTTGCATGGTGGTAACCATGTAATGCTATACAATCAACATTATGCTTATTGAGCCAGGTCTCTGATAAAATCAAAATATCAGGTTTATGAATTGATGTTAGGCCGTTTACTGATAAAATCTTATTTTGCAAACTTCTACAATTTTGGTGCATTATAACTATATCAGAGGAACTTAATTGATTAATTTTGGGTGATGTGTCATGTCTAAAAAAATACTTGATTCTACTGGCAACATTAAATTTACTTCAGTGGCAGAGTTAGTTAACGTAATTAAATTACTAAAATGATGTTTTGGTTGCCAAAATATATTATGTATGATTTGCTGGTTCAAAAATTTCATGAAATTATGACATAATTTATTATTCATAGACTTAAAGTTGCTTTTATATAAATTTACATCTATTAGTGACATGCCAGGTGAAGAAGAATGAGAGAATGAGGAGAATGAGGGCCGGAGCTGTGTATATATAGTTTGGAAGATGGCAATATCAAATTATGTTTATAGTTCGATCTCATTAGGCAATCTCTTTTATAAGCTAATTTTGGGAAAAATTGTTTATTAATTTGTGTTTCAATTCCCGAGAGTCATAGGCAATTTTTAATCATAATAATAATAATAATAATAATAATAAATATTTGTGGACATTTCACACAACACCATCTAGCCCAAACTAAGCAAAGCTTGTACTATGGAACTAGATGGCTGATAGAATACATATAATGAATGAATAATAATGAATAAAGTTTCGCAAAAATAAAAGTTTTACCTTTTCTTAGACCCTCGGGACAAATAACTGATTTTACGAAATTATCATGAAAATGCCACAAAATCGCGGAAATAAAACTATAAAATATCATACATACTACAAGAAATAATACCAACTGTTCCAAAGTTTCAACCTGTGGTCGAATTGGTAAAGGCTCCTAAGTACTGATTGGGATATGCGGGTTAAAATTCCGTCGGATATGAAGTTTTTGAACTGTCTACAAATTTGTTCCAAAGTTTGTGGACCCCTGACAAAATGTATCAACAGCTGTTTTTTTTGCGTTTGTAGATTTATTCTCTTCAAAGTTAATTCTAAGGACGAGTACAACGAACCGCTTTATATTTAGTACTAATAACTCATAATACCTGCAAGATGTCTCCAACGATCATGAGGGAGCCAGCCTTCGTGATGAGGTTCCCGAGGTCGACGAGTGCGGGTCGAGACTGCGGCCTCCCTGACAGCACCAGCAGTTGTGGCCAGTAGTTCTTCACGTGTTCGCCGGTGCGCGCCAGGCTGTGCGCACTGGACAGCGCCGTCTTGTAGATCTGCGCTTGAGTACTGCTGCCCCAGTTGACGTCTGTAGCAATATTGTAAACTATCGTGAAATAGAACTCTCGTGGCAAAAAATGCGATCTGGTGTCTTGATATTCAGTCTGGTATGATTATGATAAGTAAACTCGAGGAATCATCCACCTATCACAAATCATTTATTATTATTATTATTTTGAGCCTGTTCCGTCCCACTGCTGGGCAAAGGCCTCCCTATCCTTCTTCTTCTTCACAAATCATTTACGTGACATTAATATCAAACGGACTCCTCGGATGTGGGCATTGAGCCAAATAATTTGAAGAAACCATTTCAGCATGTTCAATGAATCAGTTCTGATGTACTTGCAAATATTTGTAGAACGCAGGAATTCCAGTTATAATAACTTACGGAAGTTTGATTATACACAAACAAGTAGTCGTTACAGCGATGTGAATCAAACGTACAAAGAAATGCGCATACGCAATTACTCATGAGAGTTCAGTGTTACAAGCAGACCGATTTAGTTTCAGTCTATTTACAGCTTGTTCAATTTTGTACTTTACTAAATTCCCATTCATACTATTTACATACTACACTTTTACTTTAAGATTATAAGCCATTAGGCGCCAAGCAACGCCAGCATTAGGCTGGAAATTCAAATATTAAACAGTTAGTTTTCATTGTAGCCATGACCAGTTTTGTTTTGCTATTTTTTTGCCACGACACATTTTTTTTTTTAAATATAACTCTTATTATCAGGCAAACATCTCATTGTTTTTTTTTTCGTTACCGACAATGATATTCCCATAACGGTTTCCAAAAACGAAACCATTCAAGTTAGGCTTTTTTGTCTTCAAAAACCTGTATTCTGGATAATTATTTTGTGGAACGCGGGTTTCTCTTTTCGGCCATACTCCCAAAGTCCCAAAACACCACTTTATTACTATGCCTATATAATTGTGTCATGATTGTACTAGCTTGGGTAACTTTTCCAAGTGATCACAGTGTTTGCAACAAACTTAGATTATTCTTTATTCAAGCCAATTTAATTTAAAATAATGCACCTCTATTAAGCCCTAGAATTTGTAAAAATAGATTTCTAGTTTATCTAAGTAACACAATGTATTATTGATAAATAGATTGATTACTTACATTAATTACCTAACCTAACATAAACAAGGACATAAAACTGTTTGAAATTTGAATTTTGCTGCACGTGTGACGCACTATATTATGACGATTTGGCTTTTGCATCGCTCTTTAAGTTACTCTGTATGGATGTACAATAAAGTTATTCTATTCTATTCTTTTACTTTACAACTGATTGACGGAGACAAAACTTGACCATAAAAAGCATGCTTTCTAGTACCTACCCGGTTAGTAATCTACCATGTGGATCTATTAAGCCCTAAGTTGAAAATTTGTCACCAGCACGCATAGCCTCATTTAATATACCCATTACTCATTCCACTGAAGATATAGAGTATGCAAAAGTACTAACGTACGTACGTAACGAATGAAGTAGACTTACCAGGGTCCCGGTAATGCACGATGAGGTAGAGAGTGAAGAATATGGCGAAGGTGATGAGAGACATTACCCAGCTGATCAGCAGCATGATGGCCACACACATCAGGAAACCACACAGCGATAGCCATACATTGTAGTACTGGAAATAGCATTAGCATCTTAGTAGATATTTTTATTCTGTTTCGGTATAGCCCATTCGAAATAATGTCAAGGTATTTTTATCATCAACATCATCAGTAAAAAGCTATTTTTCTTGATCAGCTCTATCTTTCTATCTGTCCTAATGCTAGCTAAAATGCGGGCTTCTTTTGTGAAAAGGCATAATTCACTATGCTAAAACAAGTGTGGGTTAGAAGATTCCAGCGGTTTGTGACAAAAACGACTGTAATTGTTTATTTTTATGTGTTTATATGTTATGGTTGTTTTTGTCGCAAATAAAAATATGACTATGTCTGTCTTAGTGATCTTTAATGATTTATGCTATAGGTATTATAATAACAGCATGGGGTCTACACTAAACTAATCTCGTGATATCCCATAATACAACATACATACAATAAGGTGATATCAGTCTAGACCTGTGTTTCACATAGGATTCTTATTTTTGTTTTTATTTAAGATAGTTTTGCGCCTGACCGTCAACTCGTCTGATGCGATCTTATTTAGTTTTTAAGTGTTCAATAATTGAAAACATCAGCAATTTGGCACATTTGACTCAGCTAATGATTACGATTAATGCAACTCAGCCAATATGTAGGGGGAATTAAATTGTTTCGCATATACTCGTAAACATAAAATAGATTAAATAGAATAAAATAAACATCCATCTCAATTACATTTCTTGTTGATACTCACTCTAAAAGTAGGCCTCCAACCCAGAGGCCGAACGAGTGCAGCGTGGAATGTACAGAAGTTGATCAGAGCGTATGAAGCCAGATAGAAGTTGGAGATCAGAGGCGCAATCGTGTTTAAATCAGCTGTAACATGAATATGTAAGAAAATGTAATGACAAAATATATACATACATATATAAAGCTTTGATAATATTTGATGGTTTGGCAGCCACGAGATGGACAAGTAGCAGGAAGACGCTAGATGCAAGCTTCTAATTGGTCTTCATTGTTCTTTATTTATCTTCTTATGGCTGAGATGATGAATCTGCTAGGTAAATAACATCTCTAGCTTCAGAAAATGTAAAATTTATTCCCCATTACTAAACTGAAATCGAAATTTTGATATTATCTGTCATGAACCCCATTGTCGTCATCAACATCATTTACGTTTTTTTTTATTCCATACCAAACTTAGTGTCTGCTCTGTAGCTGCTATGCTACTACGGTAAAATTCAACCTCTCATAATTGTCAAGATGTCATCGACCCATGCAATGTTAATAGCTGTGAAATATTCTCAATGACCTACCAATCAGCAAGAACAAGAGTGACACGAAGAATGTGAGCACGTATCCTCTATAGGGTTCCCCGTGTTTTCCATAGGGCTTGGAAAAGAAGATGAGACCAGGGTAGATGCGATCCGTGCCAAGTGCTTGGATGAGGCGCGGCACTGACAGAAGGTTGGTCAGCGCCGTCGACAGCGTTGCCGCCCAGCAACCACCGTAGATGAACGGACCCCAGGATGACATAAGTTGCATCACCTGCAAAAAAATAATTGAAGAACTATCTGTTCATATTTTTACTAAGGTAAGATATTATGAGCGGGTGTTCCCTTGATAGTGATAACACATATAGGCGTATTACAATAACCGATTTTTTGGGACTTTATTCGCATAAGGGCATATTCTGGTTACAGCAGATTATTTTATGGCAGATTCGTGTTAGTGTAGAAACTGGGCAGTCGCAACAAAAAAATTAATACTTAAAAATATTTTCATAGTAGAAATGAAAAATATATCTATGTTAAAATCGCCACGGGCCTTGTCTATCAGGACCCTGCCTGGGAAGTATGGAGATCGGAACCAAATCGGGATTATGTCTCTTACTACACCACGCTGTCCCTGCCGACAGGCACGATTAATAGGGTGGCGTAACAATGAGATTTTATCTATATTATTCATCACTGGGTTAAATAGGCTTTTAATGCTTACCTGAATGTCAATCCAAAAATGAACTACTAAATTAAATTGAAATCGAATTTTGTGGTATAAATGAGTTTCAATCGTTTTGAACCCATTAGATCTAATTAAAAAAATGTAAGTAGCTAAACGCAAAAATAATTACAGACTAGTAATTAAGTTCTAGCTACACCTGTAAGTTTTGTACTAACCGAATAGCTGTTATGCAAGCCGTAAGTGCAGTTGGGCAAGCAATCGGCGAGACCGCTGTAGTCGGTAACAGTTCCGTTGATGAGCACCATGTCGGTGATGTTACCGCTGGCGTCTCTCAGGGCGCCGCCACCAGCGAATAGAACCATCAGCGCGTAGCTCAGCATAGAAATCAGCAGTGATAGTAGCGTGCCTTTTGGGATTGCTGATCCAGGATCCTGGATTAAAAGTCACGATTGTTGCTAATTTTGTGTATATGTAAAATAATATCCAAGACATCGAGATAGACCACCTGTCCGATGGTCAGATGACATTGTAAAGCGCGTCGGTTGGGTGAATGAGGTTCACACGATTAGAAAGGGTGGTGTGAAGGCCTATCCAGCAATAGATGGACACAGGCTGAACAGATAGAAACCTAAAATACCAAAACTAATGTGGATGAAGTTAGAAATATTGATATAAGATGAGCATTATGTGGTTGTGCTTCAAAAGAGGTTGTGAGGTTTTTAATATTGGCTAATAAATCGGTAATACGTAAGTAGCCGATCCATACAAATATCGTAACAAAAACCATAGAAATTATAGGGATTTTTAATTTTAGGATTGCACTTAAAGATTTTCTTCTATAGTTAGTTTCATAATTCACGCTATAGAATTACCGGTTTGGTTTTAACAATTAATGATATTGATTATCAAGTAAGGCTGGATGCTGGACTGTAGGTAACTAAAGTCTCTGCGCGACATTTCTCTAATTTTGCTGTAATATAACACCAGTTCATTTTCTTATTTACAAATAAGAGACAAACTACAGTTTGTTTACAATTTTTGCCTTCGCATATGTCAATTCATTTTCGCGCTGTAAAATAACTGTAGATCGTTTCCTCCTGCATGTTTCACATCAATGAAATAATGATTCCGAGAACGACATTTAAAACAAATTTGTAAGTACTGCATCTTGTTTCAAAGTAATCAGTACAAGTAGGTTCAGTGCAAACAGTATGAGTCATCGGCACACTCCCTCGATTGGTTTAATCGATGGAGTGTTACTGAGAACAAAATAATGATCGCTGACCAAATTCTCCGGGTCAAGTAAATTGACCCATTTATTGGACGAAACATTCTTATTAGATTTGTTTTGCAACATCATTTGCTTAATGACATTGTTTTTCACCTTGTTATATTTGGACATGATCTTATTTGCCAGTTATTTCTTGTCTATTAGCTAAATTCGATTGGAGGTTATTGATGACACCGGAAGAACGATGATGCCATTATAAAATTACGTTTATTGATAAAACTTATGCTGTATTAACTGAATTGTTAGTTTGTTCTATGTTGTTGTTTACTATTTGTAAATTATGTTGTTGTTGTGCCAACACGTTACCTCATCATATTTTTATGGTAGGTAAGTTATACACAGACTATCATGCCTTGAGAGACATACAACTACTAAGCAATCACATTGTGGTAAGCTATGTCTATTAAATTCCACGTATAATGCAATACTTGATTTCCGGTTTTATTTTTAGCCCTCGACCCAAGACAGTTGTTATAAGTTTCACGTGTGTATATGTGTATCTGTGTGTCTGTCTGTGTCATCGTAGCTCTCAAACGGATGGACAGATTTTGATCTAGATTTTTTTGTTTGAAAAAGGATTTCATCGAAATTGTTCTGAGCTATGTTTCATCAAAATCAGTTCAGCCATTTTTATCAGGGTTTTTATTTTTATAATCTTATACTTGTTGTATTAATATAACATCTGTCTTAACCAACTTATGGTAGTAAAATCCTTATTAATGTAAACTCTAAACCATAACAAAATTGTTGCGTTGCCATTTTGCAAAATTCTATGTTTTAACCGTAAAGAAAATTAAGAAATATACACATAAAGAATTTGGCAGATACAATAAAAATACCCATCTTCCCCTTTGATGTAGTCCAGGCTTTACTATTATCCAGAATTACGTATGAGCTGGTAAATAATATAATCTACGTAAATTATTAGTTATTGTTGCGTTGGTTTTTTCTGATAGACATTGTAACTTTTTCCGCCGTACCAGCATTAGTGATGGACATTTTTTTTTTTATGGCAAGCGCCTTTATTAACTACAACACAACAATATACAAACTCAACTAACTAAACTACTACACAAAAAGCACATCGATCACCCCAGACCGATAAAGGTCTAAAGATAATCCAAATGCTCAAACCCACTACCAGTTGGCAGCGTACCCAGCAAGCTAACCGCATTGCAAAATTTTGAAGATAGTGGGAATAAAAGTTTAATAACCGTGTTCAGTTCAATCAAAGGGAAACGGTTTGCCAACTTTAGAATTTGTTTCACCGTGACGTCGCATTGACGTCATTCGTCACTTAATGTCAATTCAATCCAAGCGTTTCATTCGAAATAGCCAATCATTTCGTATGGTCAATTCTTTTTGTTAAATTATAATACCTTCTGGGAAGACACTGTCTGCTGCAACACAGTTTATAGCTAAAGCAGTAGGCAGGGTTATTACTTTTCTCTGTACTATGTATAAAAACAATAAAGAATTTTGTATAATGTATTTGTATAGAACTTTCCTTACCTACTTAAGCAAACAGCAGTAATTTCTGAAATTAATGGATTTTTGAGATTTTTTTAAGCGAAAGTATAATTTTTTTACGCAACTAAGTATAAGGGATTAGACAAACACTCTGTCTGTATTCACATTTCAGTAAATAGCAACTCTAACCACATCGTAATAAAACTCAAGTTAATTTGCACAGACACGTAGTTCCTAAGTTTATACATTTAGTTGGAAGTTACAAAAACATACAGACACTCACAGAAATCATTTCGTTCAGTACCTCCTATGCTGTCGGCACGCTACAAAGTGCTATACCTAGTGTCCGGTCGAACCTGACTTATACGTGTCCTAATATACCTACCTAAACTATAAGTGCGTCTGGCTGGATTATATTAAAAATTGATATCATTTGAATTAAATTTATTATGAGAAATATTTTTATCGTCTCATGTTTATGGGATAGAATAAAAAGGTTTACGCTAGAGGATGCATTTAAATAGAAACTTGTTTACATTTATCTTAAATAACGTAAACATAGTCTCTCAGAAAGATCAGGGTTTCACCATAAAAATGTTATTTTTATCAATACTAAGAACAAAATCTACTATTTCTTGGAATCTGTAACATTCAGTCACTTCATCTCTATGTACCTTTCTCCTATTTACCCACCTGCGCAAAAATAAGGATTATGATTTAACTTCATTAATTCGTTTACGTAAATAATTAATTAAATTATTTTAATTGTTAACAAATAGATATTATAAGACTTATTCAAATGCCAAAAATTCGTACTCAGTGATTTCGGTCCACATTCACAGTAATTGAATTCTTTACCACCTTCCCTATTTCCCGAGAACTTTCAATCCTAGAATTTTCCTGGCAAGACCGAATAAATATCTTCTAGACCGACAAGCTATATCCTCTGACACACCGTCGCTTACCATCAGGCGACTTGGTGGTCAATCCGTAAAATAAAAGCAATTTAAAAATTCAATCTACTTCGAAACTATTCAATGAACTGAAAAGGGAGAAATAACAAGAGCTGTTACATAATATTGAAAATCAAATCAAAACTTCGTCTACCGAGTTTTCGGCGTTGGAAAATACCGTACTTTCTAATGTAGCTTGGTAGCTACCACCCTCAAGTTGAAAGTCAAGTATAAGCACATTACGCTGTGTCATCAAACATCAGCGCCTAGTCTGTCTGCCGTAAAATATAACTGACCTTAAGATCCCCGGAGATGTTGGCGCCAGCCTGGATTCCAGTCACGGAAGGAAAAAATATAGCGAACACGCTGAAGAAGTCCTGGTTCACCTTCTCACTATGCCTGAAGTCGGGGTAGAAATTGGCTGCCATAGTCTCCGCTGAAAAATAAAATGAAACTTTTATATACTTACATAGTTTAAGAGTCTATGGATGCCAGACAGTTGAAAGTTACTCAGTACAAGTGACGGGCTACTTATCTGTGAAGTTTGAATTTGAACGCCACGATGGCTTTAGCCTAAAATCGATAAAGGTTGAAGTGTAATTTTCTTCGGGATAATATTAAAAATCCATTACCAGTAGTCACTCAATATCATGGCAATCCTTTGATCAATTATAGTTGCACTTACGTTATAGTATAAGATAATAGCTGAATTTTATCTGTTCATGTCTGTCTGTAGACAACCCACGTAATATATGCCCTGTCTATGTATTTTACGTATAATAGATACAGGCAACTAGTTGCGCGGTTTCAGCGATGGTGATGGATGATGAAATATCTTTAAATAAATAAATATCTATGTTAAATATCTATATATATAATAAAATGTGTAAATAATACTATCTTACAAATAAAATGAATATGAATATCTTTATAGTAAGACAGAGTTACTATTTATTACCGACTTCAAAAGGAAGGAGAGTAATGTTTTTCGAGTGTATGTATCTATGTGGGTATGTATGTATGTATGTGGTATGTATGTATGTTTCTATATGACAGCCTACAGCCTAAACAAATAAAATTTTCGTGCAAATTACATTTAACTAACATAAGTTAACTCGTGTGTTAGTGTGTAGTATCCCCATTATAAGTTCACATAAAATATGATATACCTACTACTACGGAACTCTACTTTTATCAGAAATATTAAAGTTTTTATTTTATTCGAGAATAGGCTTGCGCTTGACCGTCAACTCACCTGGTGTTAAGCGACAGTTACGGTCTACGATGGAGCGCGCTTGCCTAGAATAAACCTATTCACTCGCGATTTGAAGACACCTAGATTATATCTATTCGAAAAGACCCATTCAGAAAGTATTAGGAGACAAAGTGAACTCACAGCTCAGTCCGACGAATCCTTGTGCGATGTCGGTCGGGTTCCGGGGGCCAATGATGGTGCCCACCACGAAGTCGACCATAGCTCCTACGATGATAGCAATCAGGAAGTTCTGTTGATAATATTATCGATACATTAACAGTGCTTAGTAGGTACTCATGTCACCAATTATGTACCCGTAGCAACTACCAGCAATTAGAAATGTCATCAGCAACACAATTACTCAGGCATTTTTGCTATCTGAATAACTACATGTAAAATGAAGATTTTAATGTCTGCGTAAATAAAAAGTGTTTAGCTTAGCCCTGTATCTAGGGCCTTTTCATTTTTATACAAGGACGGGAAGTTGTTGAAATGCAATTTAATCTCGATAAAATTAAATGAAAATCGAGAAGCGACGTACTATGGCGACACGTTAGCTGGAATGTATTTTGCTAAGTTATACATTAGGTACATGTATACATTTAACTAAAACTGCCATTTAGCATCACCTATGAACGGATTTTGAATGAAACTATATCACTCTAAGTGTAATTAAGTATTCTAAGTTCCATTCTATTTCGCAATATGACTATATAGAGCACTGGCCGTAATTTCACAAAGTGCGACTATACCTACATAGTAGGACAATGATAAACGAGCAAAGCTATAATTTGCAGACTTCACAGCTTTCCCGTTACAAATTAACGCAATTAAGTTAATCTATAGGAACGGCTTCGCATGTTCATATCAATCTTCTACTGACGTGTCCACTTGTTAAGGTTGTAGCTATAGGTGCCTACATATTATACTAATGTTGATGTGAATTTTCTATGTACTTGTATAAACTGTCAATGGAAACACATCATCATCTTCATCACCTCAGCCACAAGAAGTCCACTGCTGGACATAGGCCTCCCCCATGGACATCCAAAAAGACCGATTGGAAGCTGCTTGGATCCAGCGTCTTCCTGCCACTTGTATGAGGTCAGCTGTCCATCTCGTGGCTGGTCTTCCTACGCTGTGCTTGCCGGTGCGTTCTTTTCGGCCCCATCGGCCAAATAAGCCATCAAAAATGTTCAAACATCTCGACATGTACCTAAACACTCGCTAGCTCGGTCAATTACATTTATAATAACCTGTCCAGAGCGATGAAATATGTACTTGTGGAAAGTCTCAATTATAATTGGTCTGCTCCTATTTTCACAATTTCTTGTTATTGTTTGTTACAAGAGATAATTACGTGGGTATTCGTTGCGCATCTTCTTTTACGACCAATTTTCTCGTAGAATTGCGTTGGATTAATTAAATATCGATTGTTTGTTTATACCAGTAAGAGTAGGTGGAAGAAACTATAGCACACATCCTACTGAGAAAAAATAATTAAACGAACGATATAGAAACTATTTCGGATGCTCCAATCGTATTGCTCGCTCGTGACACTTTTTTTAAAGTTATTGGTATTATGGAATGTAATTTTGATTTTGCGCAGATACGTCAGCACAGCGTCCTGGAAATATTATTATGAAATATACGAGTATTCTAAACTATTTTTCCTTTGATAACTTAGTTTTTCGTAACCTCCAACGAACTTTTTCGTTATAAACAAGTGATTTTACTAGAATTATTCTAAATATTGCGCATTTGTAATATTTTACGCATACTTTCTCACAAAAAACTTAAACTCAACAGCGTAACGAAATCGTAAACTTATATAGCAAAAACTATTTTTTTGCAGTTGGGTATTTTATCTTTTTAGGGTTCCCTACCCAAAGGGTAAAAACGGGACCCTATTACTAAGACTTCGCTGTCTGTCTGTCTGTCTGTCTGACTGATTCCAGGCTGTATCTCATAAACCGTGATAGCTAGAATGCTGAAATTTTCACAAATGATGTATTTCCGTTGCCGCTATAACAACAAATACTAAAAATTAAAAAAAAAAATATTAAGGGTTTAATACATACAATAAACCCCATACAATAAACGTGTTTTTTTCGTATTTTTTTGCTCAATATTAAAAACGGTAACAGGTAGACGCTTCAAATTTTCACAGAATATTTACTTGTATATTACCTTTCAAAATAAATAATTAAATAACAATAAAGTAAATATTAAAGGGGGGCTCCCATACAACAAACGTAATTTTTAAGCAATTTTTACTCGATCTTAATTAACAGGTAGAAACTTGAATATTTGTAAGTAAATATTTAGAAATATATTAACTATAAAAATAAATACCTAATCTAATACATAAAAACTCACAAAATGAAAATAATCCGTGCATCTAAACGCGGTGCGAGCGCCGCGCCGCGGTGTGGTGGTGGCGCGAGCGCAAGGCGGTTGCTAAGCAACGGCCGCGCGGGTAGCGGGGGAGGTAACATCACGGAGCGAGCCATAGCCGCGAGTATTCGCGCGAACGTCGTCATGCTGCCCGGATGTGTATCGAAAACCTACCAATAAGTTTGCAATTTACTACTTGGAATTTCGTTGATTTCTCGTTATTTTATAAACAGAACTAAACTTTGTAGTATTATAGATGATAGTACGGAACCCTTCGTGCGCGAGTCCGACTCGCACTTGGCTGATTATTTATCTATACTTGTTGAGTCTGGGGTTAAATATAGTAAAGTAACAGCGGGGACATTAATACTCGTAGCTACTTCGCACGAGGGGGTCGCAGCTTGAAGGACAGCGTTTCAGTACACGTGCCATGAGCCTGGTGGGGTCAGCCGAGTAGTATCGGGTCAATTAGTCCGCGCAACCCGACCCTTCTAGAGCCATTTCAATTGTGTTGTATGTACTCATCCAATTGCAAGTACTTATTGCGTGATCTTTATCAATATCTAGTTAGATTGTTTGGAGTCATGACTTTAGATCCGTGGAGCCGCATCTGAGCTTTATTACAGAGGTCTGGGTCTGAAATCTAATATTGGTCAAAAAAAAAACATGCTCATATTAGTGGTAGTACGTTTGCCTTCTGAGCTGTAGGTGTGTCCGATTCCCACCCATGCAGGACAAACATTTCTGCTGAGCATCGATGTTTGTTTTGTGTCTGGGTGTTTACATGTATATATATATGTATTGACAAAAAAAGTATATATGTATTCTATCAGCCATCTGATTTCCATAGTAAAAGCTTTGCTTAGTTTGTAAATGTCCTCCAATGCTATTCTCATTCGATTACAGACTATTCAATTACCATTGACGATAAGATTGGAAGTCCAAGGGTCTAGGTTCGAAGGTTACAAAAGACTTTAAATCGTCAACGTTTATAAATACAAATACAAAATACAAATACAAAAATCTTTATTATAAGGTTTATATACTATAACTGTCCAAATAAAATCTTGTAAACAAGGTGTCTCACTTGCTTGTGTCGAAGTGTGGCATAGCAACTCCTATCCTTGACCGATTTTCCTTTTGTCCTTCCTAAAACTGTGTAAACAGGCGTGGCGAAATCACTTGTACATTATTTCGTAGTTCCAGTCCCGTTTATAAGCAAACAGGAAATCATGTGTCACAAAATGACATTTGCATTACTGGCAAAACTTAGGGCAACGCGCAAAGCTTTTCTTATATCGAATTTAACTCAAATCTAACATCATAAACCTGAGGTAGGAAAAACAAATCTAAGAAAGAAGTCTAGTCTCCAAGTAAATAAGAAAAGCGTATTCTGGGACACATTTTAAAAAATCTGAGCGTCTGTCGTCTGATTATCACGTGACCAAAATGCTGATGATCACACAATACATTCAATGCGGCAATGAGAGTATACTGGGTATGCTTACCAAACCGGTAATGCGTTACCTTCAGCGGTCTGGAGTAATCTGATAGTAAGTTGTATACTTAGGTATTAATTAATATACAATACGTTGTTGTATTGTACACTTGTAGATGATAAAGAGACATGACAATAAAAATACTGGAATCAGCGAAATCAACAAATGAATGAACCAGGTTATTTTTATTCGTATCTTTTAGTGATTTTAAGGAGACATATAATAATCTCTCTATATATATAAATCAATTGCTGTTCGTATGTCTCGCTAAAACTCGAGAACGGCTGGGCCGATATAGCTGATTTTGGTTTTCAAATGTTTGTCGTAGTCCAGGGAAGGCTTAACCGTTGAGAAAATATCGGGTCCACTCATCGATAGGTGATACGAAGTACAGCTCAGCTAGTCAGCTAGTTTGGTTTATATATTTCCATTTTTTAACAGTGTGGAGTTGTCAGGGATTTTTTGAATAATAAGTAGCAGTTTAGGTATAATTAATTAATAATTGGTTGGTTATTTTGTTGTACATAAACAATAAAGAAAATAGTAATAAAATATATAGATGAATCAATAATTATAGTTTAAAAAAGTGAAAAAACCAACTTCAAAATAAGCAAATCGATTACTTAGATGACATATTTTTCCAGTTATTTTATTATAAAATCCAAAGTACTGAACCGATTTTGATAAAATTTATATGGGACTACCTCTGAAGTATGGCCTGCCAAACAAAAAGTAATCATCAAAATCAATTCATAATTGGCGAAATAATCGCTGAACAAACATAGTTTTATTTGTAGAACATACAGTCTAATTGAGAACCTCCTCCTTTTTGGAAGTCGGTTAAAAACGAATCTGTTCCAGTATATCTAATTTCAAGAACACTATATCATAACAAACATGTGTATTATGTGTGTATACGCAGAATTAAATCAAACGCTCACAAAATATGGGTGTCGATGACCGATCGTCAATTACCCTCAGCAAGGTGATCGGGAATAATTCCATTCACATGGAGTCGTAAAAAATGAAGTATTTTTACCATTGCCCAGAATGAGGTTAATGTTTCTGGGTTTAAGCTGTATTGGTACATATGTATTTCTGTCTTTGTATTACTCTTTTGATAAATTGTAATTTGTAAGTCGCTTGTTAGTATGGGTCAAATCTTGCGTTTGTTTTTTTTTACATTTTAACATAATTAATTTTTAACCGATGGAACTGAACTTTTGCCGAACCGGAATCGAACATATCGGTTTGGATGACAAATTGACAATGCATGATTAGTTTAGTGACATCATTCCAAATGCAATACTAATTTTGTTAAAACCATTGAGACTTCATTTGATCGTTCATACAGATTTGAATATTGTTCTTTCTATATCGTAGTCTTCAACCATTAGTTACCAAGGGATGTTTTATTGCTTCTACAAATATTTATAATATATATTGTAATAAAAACACATTTTTCCTTGGACTAAATGCAAGTCAAATAGTAAGCTTAGTTTAAAATAGAAATGACTGTGTGGAAATCGGTACGCGAAGACTTCCGCTAGGTTCGTAAATCATTTCTAGTAATCTCGGCAGCTATTATTGGCCTCACAGGTTTGATTCAAACATCAAATCTGAGCAAACATACTCTCCGGAAACAACTGAGTGTGTATCAAATGGAGACTTACGTATACATACTTAAAATCTTGCCTGTTTTAAAGGGTTAGATTGTGGGAGGGGGAAGGTATTATAAGGTAATGTTATGTAATGGTAATGCTATGTAGGATGTAATGTTAGCTTGCAGCGACAGGGGGGTCAGCCCATCGCCTACATAAATGCCATTTTCCCTCAAGTCCCTTAACTGCCTTTATAAGTTTTACAGTAGTTATGCACGTGAAGAGAACACATGCAAACTAAAAATATTAAATTAAAAACATACAAAGTTATATATTTTTTTATTTTTCTCTCAGTCCAGTAAGGAATGAAGTTTTCGTTCTATGAAAACTACAAGATTCTATTAATTTTTCCAGAGACTTTTACTAAAACACTAAAAGCTGTTTCTGAAATATAGTTTTGCGGATTTATCGTGACAAAAATGAGAAACTAACGTGTCGAAGTACAACCTACTATGTATCCTGTGGTCACGACTGAACAAAATAAAAAGGACAGCAGCTCCACATTGGTTCTCTAACTGAACATACTCTAATAAAGGAAACTACTTTTGTAGTAACACTTACTTAGGCAGTTCTCGGAAAAAAAACTGCTTCACGTGTTTTAATTTGTATTATAATTCGTTTTGTTTTTTTAATTTTGGCTATATTAAAAGTAGCTGATTTTTTCGTCGTAGCTATACATCACGTTGTATAGGAGGCTTGTAGTTGATTAATTGCACCCACATAACCGTGTACAGAATAACAGGCTAGTTTCAAGTAAAGAGAGAAGCCTAGTTTCAAGTAAAGAGAGAAGCCTAGTTTCAAGTAAAGAGAGAAGCCTAGTTTCAAGTAAAAGTTTAATCTAGAAGACTGAGAAAACATTGCCAAGGCTGCTCGTATCAATAACGGTCGAAAAAAAAACATGGATGCGTTATTTTTTTTAAATTCTAATGTTACCTTCATCTAGGCGCTAAGACGTCAAAGCGGTAGAAGGAAATATTTTACATATATAAGTATGTGTTTAATTAAACACAAATTTTCTAAAAGAAAACTATTAGGGTGTCACTAGCTTCCTATGTTTCGAACTGTCATTGCCTGTATACGAATATGTACTGACCTGAGCTTTACTCTCCCAGTCCATTCCAACAGCACAGATGAAGCACATGACGACCAGCGCCACAGCGCCGACTATCCTGACGTCATTGACGCCGTTGTCTATTATCCCACCGTGCGGTTTCAGCAGGTCGTTCAGCGAGTCGCAGAAGCCTATCGTGTTCATGCTGGCTGCTACAGCGTTCGCGAACGCAAAAATGATTCCCACTGACGCACCGAACTCGGGACCAAGGGACCGGGATATGATATAGTAGATCCCACCTGGAAGACATTATAGGGTTAGTAAAATCTTGCAGAAAAAAACTTGCATTATTCCTTGTATAAAGTTGGATTTATAAATATTTGGAAGCTTGTATCATGGACTATCATATTTATAAAAAAAAAAACTTAAAACATGTAGGTACTTATAAATGAAAAATTTGTGCAAAATTAATTTAAACTGACTTATGCTACATCGGCATATAGAATATATAAAATAGAAGATCCTGTTTTAAGTTCTCATAAATTATGATGTGCAATTACGGAACCCTACTTTGCGCGTAGCACAACACACATTTAGCCATTTATTATTATGTCATTAATTGATTTTCGTTAACGATCACCAGTCTCCTCGAAACGGGTAAATAATTGCTAAGTAACGTGGGGAAGACCCTGTTTCGTAAGGCCGAGACCACATCACTGCGTTGCGGCGTCGCATCGACAAAACAACGTTGCACCGTTATACGATGCGATGACGCAACGCAAAAAAATCATCGTACACGGCGTCACGCGAAATAACGGTAACCATCTTTTCAGTTTCTAGTGAAATATGGACTGCATGTGTCCTACTTTGCTCGCGTTAAGACGCATAAAAAAATAAACAGAAAAGAAAATACTGGATACACCCATTTCTATCAATTTATGAATGAAAAAAATAGTATATAAACTATATCACAAACTTTCCTTCTATACTTCTGTTTTCAAAAAATTATCTTTGAAGTCTGCTATAGTTTTGTCCCAAAGTAAGGGACGGTCCTGAACTAAGGATATCATGTAGTCGATATGATAATCCGCCATCTTAATAACACGCGCACGTCCCGTTCAAAGTATGGACACTAAATGGAAGAACGCGCGACGTCGCGTCGCAGATTTATACGTTGCGGTAGCGCATCGGAAATTTCCACGATGCGTTATGCGGCGTCGTCGATTTTTGCGTTGCAACGCCGCAACGCAGTGATGTCGCCTCGCCCTAAGGTTGTCTCGTTTTGATATCCGATTAAGGAAAACATTCAATGAAACCCAAGGTGAGCCACAAAAGGCCGCTATTTAAGTAATCAAAACAACTGCAATTTGTTGACCCTATTCACGTACAAATTTTAATATAATGAGAATTTATATGACTCCCTCTAACTCTCTAATAAACTAGTGTACGCCATTAGCGCCAGCCATTTGCAGTCAAAACCAATCCACTCTTCCTTCCTTCCAAATCTTCTCTTCTCAAAAAAAAACCTCTAGGCACAATGAGAGAAAGATCCAGTATGAAGCACGAAAGAACGATAATTGAGAGAGGAAAAGGAAACCTGAGAATATAAAATGTCTGGGATAGGCTGTAGGATAGCTCGCAGGCCGGATCTCTGGGCCCGGACAGGAAAAAAACCTCTAGCCACGGTCAAAAGTGGCGTCAAACGTCCTCTTGGTGATTGATGGTCTGCCTACCCCGTAAGAGAAATAAAGGAATGATACCACGTCACATAACACGTACATAAAGTATATGTTATATGACATGGTATGTAAACACGTGAACTCTAGTGATAAAAGACCTTATTGTTTTATTGTTTTAATTGTTTCTAATTCGTTATAAGTTCTTTTGTCGCAATTAAAACATCGAGCATATAACACTGCGAAGAATTGCTGGTCTTCTGAGACCACAGCTGAAGACTGGTTTTATATTCATGATGTGTATGCATCTCTCTTGCACGTCCTGAATTTCTCTCGCATTACTATCGACAGGACATGTCGAAATTTATTTCGAATTAACAAATAATACTCTTGGCGATTACTTGGTCAACTTGGACTTTAAATCATTCCTGTCACTGCCTCTTCCATATACCATATCGAAGTGAAATAATTTTCTATCTATGTTATCGAATTGTCTCAGCGCCAACTAGAGAACTATTATTGTGCGAGGTCTGTTTTCTCACAAGAACCTTAGGTTACAGACGTCATAGGATTGAAAGTGGCCGTGACAATCTTGCATTAAAATACGCCACCATGATTATTTGCACCTTGTCTGGTTGCTAAGCTGTAACAATGCAGTACAATACCTAGTAACTAGATCGTATCTGTATAACATTACACCCGCTTACCAGCACTCATCATTGAAAAAAACGTAACTCATAAATGCTCTCATCATGTGCTGGAGTGACTATGATCATCAAATAATGGGGAAATTACCATTCTATATGATATTTAACTTACCAGACCTTGAATTGGTCTGGACTAGCATCAGATTGTTCTTAGCTTACTGCGTTCATCTTTTGAACAAATTTCAAAATTATCTTGCTATAGTTTTTTTTTTTTTTAGTTGTGCACTAACCTCCTTTGACCTCTCCATTGGTGCATATAGCGCTCATCGATAGTGTCGTGATGACGCAGACCACTGCTGAGATGAGGATGATTATCAGAGACAGGCCAATCCCAGCCTGCGAGACCACCCACGATATCCGCAGGAAGAGCATCACTCCCCAGATGTTGAGCAGGCATGGTATCAGTACACCCTAGGAAAAAGGACCATGTAACTTAATTCAGCAATTATGCTTATACTGCTGCGGCTTGAGGTTTTTACCTACCTGATTTAGGACACACTGACCCTTTACGTTGTTTTCTTTTTCATAACAAAAATCCTGAGTTCATCATCCATTTCTCATTTCAGATTACGATCTACATTATCGATGCGCACTGGACAAGAGTAGAACTCTCTGTTACGTTTTCTGTTTTCTGAGAGCTACAATCTTGAAATTTTCAAGGCCAGAGTGAATAGATATCTTCTAGATCGACGAGCTCTATCCTCAGCCACGACGTCGTTTACCATCAGGTGAGTTGGTACACAAACGTAGATCCATTTTGTAAAAAAATGTGTACTTCCATGTTATAAGCTATGTCCATTCCTAATTTCACTTAAATCCTTTCGAATCAATTATCAAAGCGGTAAACCGCTCTCTTTCAAGGATACAAAACAGAATTTAGAATATGAATTGTTACCTGAATCCATCCTAATTTAATTCCTTGCGCGGGAGTTGGTGACTTTGTATCGCGCTGTCTTTGCTCCTTCTCGTCCTGTAAAAAAGTAAGCATTAAAAATGTTCCAAGCATAGATGTAGGCCTATTACATCGATGGTTCCAAACATAAATAAAGAAACACTTTTAATCTATCAAAATGTTTCACTTCGCTTAGAATACTATATTTGCGATCTATCCGTGAACAAGCTGCTCGCAATTGTGCCGAAAAATCGGGAGCTCAATTTCAAAACAAAGCATGGTAAGTATCCCGTTAACAATTATCGACAAAGAATCCATAGAACTGTTATTTTTCCTTGATGACTATATGCCTTTTCACCCGACTGCTAAGGAAGGGTTATGTTTTTGCGTGTATCTCGTATGTTTGATAATTTCTTTATTACCTCAAATATCTAGATGGATTTCGATAGTTGAGATATTGTTAGATTTGTCTCGAAAACCCAAGTGTCTTTAGATAGGTGTTTTAATAAAAACATAATGGTGAATTTTTGCGCTAAATTGTAAGTCGTTACTAATTTTTTTAACCAAACCTGTTAAGTTTTAGAGATTGCAAAAATAAATACGTATATATATTTTTTCATATAATTAAGAATAATAAATCGGGAACCAATGAATTTAAATGGTTGTATTTATAGTTTTTGCTACCTAGCGTAAAAGTAGCGACTTTTAAAAGTCGGGTATTTTATTTTTATTTTACTTGTTTCTTCTTCTAGTTCCTCCTTTCATTGTTATCCAACTTGAGCAAAACCAAATGAAATGAAATATATGTTTTTTTTTAAATAAGCTTTTTTCTCTGTGTTTGTTTATTTAAGTAGATATGGATGTAGTTTTCACGTTTTAAAATAAAATGTTTTCACGGTGTATGTACCAGTTTACTGAGCCAATTTGAATAATTGTAGTGTCCATCATTTTATGCAAACAAATTTCTTAAGTATTGAATATAACCACTATTAAAAATATATGTATATTCGAAAAATGATGCAGCCCCACAAACGGCCAGTAAGTGTTTCCATTCGAGAATGCGAGTAATCAAAGGCCCAAAGAAAATCTATTATGTTTACAATATTTACCTAAATTCAAAGCAGATTAGAGAGAAATTTCCACGCAACACATATCCGATCCAAAACCAAACAATGCTTTATTATCTTTTGTAGCAATAAACGTGATGCAAATGGATATAATCAACATTGCACTGTATGGCCGTTTCTCTGACATGATTGACATCAGACACTGTTTGCTGAAACTGATGGACAACAAATGTGGACTCAGTGACGTACATAGAATACCTCACTAGACTCAATAGATTAGACATGGTCTGGATCTTATGACTTGCTGTCAATCATGGCCCTGGAAAAAAATCAATGCTTTTTCATTGATTATACTGATGATGGAAAGCAGCAAGTTTGAGTATTGTTCTATTCTATTGTCTTAACTGGATTTTGCTAGTTTTCCCACGGTCATAATTAGATATTTTTATCCGATTGTCAATAGAGGAAGGTAATGTTTTTCGAGTGTATATTACGTATGCGACACTCGAAAATTATAGGTAATATTATTAGTATATACAATATATGTATATAGAGTATAAGTATCGATATGCTTTTTGTGTAGTAGTTTAGTTAGTTGAGTTTGTATATTGTTTTGTTGTAGTTAATAAAGGCAGTTGCCCGTTTCAAAAAAAAGTATATACAGACTTCGGTACATACGGTATGTGCCTAGGTCTGTATATACTAAATATTACTTATAACATAATAATTTGACAGAATTGGTTTTCCAACATCAATTTGTTACATTTTAAAAAGTTTTATAATAATTGAAAGTTGAACCTGGTGTTGTGTTTGAACTAATTGCACCCGTATATTGTTATTGTAGACGGGCGCTAGTCCTAACTAATATTTAAAAACCGGACAAGTGCGAGTCAGACTCGCCCACCAAGGGTTCCGTACAAACTAGTAGATAAAATGGGGAAATCATATTTTTTTATATTTTCCTTCATAAACCGAAAAATATACATCGTTAAAATATTTAAAAACCTGTTTTATCTTATGCTAATTGACCTATTTCTTAAGATACCACACATGATACAGTTAATTAAATTTAAAATTTGGACCCCTCATTACTTGCATAAAGACCTTATTTTTTGTGATTAAATTAAAAATGTCCAGTTTTCGGATTTCTTCCTATATGTGTACTATAACACAATGCTTCTTGCAAAATTTCATAGTTCTAGGTCAACGGAAAGTACCCCATAGGTTTTGATTCCCTTGTGAGTGTCGAAATGTGCATTTTTTACGACATATTCGGCTGTAACGTTTTTTTATGAAAAACGAGAAATTTTATTTTTCTTTCTGCAGCAAGATACTATGGATCTACGTATATGGTTTTAATTTCAACACAATACCTTTACGCGTTACCGAGATAAAGGTCTTGACACCCGGACGGACGGACAGACAGACAACAAAGTGATCCTATAAGGGTTCCGTTTTTCCTTTTGAGGTACGGAACCCTAAAAAGCAATTTAATTAACATTAGTACTTAGGTAGCTCTGTTTTTCTTTCTGTTTGTTACCTGTTCATGACCAAACGGCTGAACCGATTGTCATGTTTGGTATAGAGATAGCTGAGAACCTGAAGACGGACATTTTATCATCATCATCATCATCATCACAACGCGGGTGGAATCGCGGAATTACAGCCCGTATTATTATACTTATATACAATAGTCGGAAATTAGGTTTTCATGTATACAGGACATAATAAATATGTATATAAAGTATATTAGTTCTTAAACACGTAGTTAGGATATTTAGTTTTAAAATGAATTGTTCTTGTTTGTTTTTATATTTGAAAGTCAAACATTAAAATATAACAGCAGAAGTTCGTTGAAACGAAGACGATGAGGCTGTTTGTTGGCTGTAGTTGCGCGTGCGCCGCATGACAGAAACCACGGCCAATCAGAACCGGACACGGCCGGATATAGGCGCTTGCAGCCGCCCGCCCGAAGAACGGACTTTGATTGCTAATTAATAATTTATCAGAATTTCGAATCAGGCTTCCAATTTAATTTAATTAAATTCCTTGAATTATACGATAATGTCGTTAGACATATATTTTCCCACTTTCTACGATCTTGACTCGCGTCTTTCAGATACAGGCTCTGCTAAGTGAATCTACTGTCTAATATCCTTTCCTTTGTCCTGACCTGACAATCTTGTATGTAATAAAAATATCAGCAATATCGATTAAACCATGTTTGAGTGATGAGTAATTGATTTTTCATTTCTCATACGCGGAAAGTATGCTTGAAGTTGCCTGTACACAGGGAAAACACTACTTTTCGTGCCTAGGAAGAATCGTTTATAGGTGCTATCAAATTATTAAAAATCGCCTTCTATTTTTGGCATTTCTATTAAACCATATCGAAACTTTTTTACCTTCTTTTTTCTGGTCTGTGATTTCATGAGTCTGGAGTTTTGCGTTTTGAGTTTTGAGTCTTGAATTTTTTTCTACTTTCCTATTCCTATTCAAAATCAAAATCAGAATGTTTACCTCGGATGAAAGACCTATTATATTGCTTATATGGGCCGGCGGCGCACGCTACCTGCATTCAGCGTCCCGCAATGTAGGACTAATTTATTGAAGTTTGCTTCTATGTCACGGGCGATAACGCTGTTAAATTGTGTTTCTGAATAAATTAATATCTTTAGTTGCAATCTGACAAAATTCATAGAGGTGGCTCGCACACTCTGTGAAAATAGTATAAGTATCTCATCGCATTGGTATGTATTGAACTACTGTAATGGTGTTGTATAACTTGTATAATAAACAAATAAAAATAAAATAAATATTTAGGCACTCAAACTATTCGTGCCATCATCAAACCACCTCATACGTGTTACATTAAGCCCTTATGTAAAAATATATTATTAATTTATATAGATAGTCTTTAATATCTACTTTCATTAGTGTTTTAGAACCCTCTTAAGCTACGAGTGTTTTGATGACTTTTCTTATAACCGGGAGTCGCCCGTGAACATGGTGCGTGTATCTGCCGAAATATCGGGAGCTCAAAATTAACGCGAATCACGGTAAATATCCCGTTAATAATAATAGTGCGTCTTTCTTATACTGTATTTAATTTGATCATATCATAGTAAAATTATCATAGAAAATCTTTTCGTATAGGGTATGTTAGGGTATATATTTGGCCATAAGTCTTGTTTCATATGTGATTTCACCACCGTCAGCGTTTACTTTTTCTTCTCTTTTAACATCTTAAGGTTGTCTGGAAGAGATCGCTATTAGCGATAAGGCCGCCTTTTGTACCTTTCTAACGCCTTAATTATGTACCTAATGTTATTTTATTATGGTGTCAATAAAGTATTTTTGTATTGTATTGTATTGTATGTTACTTATTGCTTCCTCAAAAACACGGCCTACAAATGTATCTCTCTGTTTTTTTTTATTAAGTCTTCACCTTTTCATTTTACAAATATAAATTTTTAATTTTAATTTTGGCATTATTAACCACACAATGCATTATGTACAATTATTTATTTTTCTATTTCTATTTTTAGGATACCAATACCGATGTATGATTATTTGAACAATAATTCATTTTATTCTATTTTAGTTTGACCTATACTGATGTATAAATAAAATAATGTGAATATAAAATTATGTCTCTGTAGGAAGATACTTAATATATAGTGGATAAATACCTACATTTACCTTATAATATGTGTGACACATGTAAAGTGTAAACTAATATGTCTTTGCGTATATGAGTAGGTAATCTACACTTACTATCAATAATAATAGATACAAAATACCAGTTAGATTACTAGGTTGCATGTTAGGAGTATTAGGTATAATACCTATGTACTTATCTCCTATGACGACACTAAGACATCGTGAATGAGTAATTGTATGCTGATTACATTGATTGTGATGTTTACATTATTATGAATAACATCGGTTTACCTTTTACGCACACAATCCTTGCCACAGTGTGGCGAAAGCATTAACGGGTTTATTTAATACAATAATCACAAGTATTTACTTAGTCAAAGACAGTAATATTGTATTAAATAAACCCGTATCAAACAAACCGAATCAAACCCGTATCATTATGTAATTTTTAATGGAATTCTATGATTAATAATATTGTATTTATTATGTTTACTTTGAATATTAACTCTCAATAATTAGAGTATAATTAAGTTTATAGCATAAGCAAAGTGCGAAAATAATTATTTGCATTTCAGTTAATTTCAGTCACGACTTTCATCGTCTAGTCCAGAACCAATATCATCTACTAATTCATCTTAAATACAAGTAATTATTAAATACAAGCTTTTGCATGAAAACTCGAAAGCTGTGAGCGTTAGAAGCGATGGTTTGCAACCATCCCTCAAAAATCAAAGCGCCAAACGCGTCTAATTCGAGGATCGAGAGAGCATCGTGGATTCAAGGGATTCCACGATAACGCGTGCGACTTTTGCTGTTGTGAAAGCTAAAGCTGCACGCGTCACTATAGCGTCAGCCACGTGGTCTCAATATAGAAAATACGTATTAATGAACATTTCACAAAAACATATAGCCCAAACTAAACAAAGATATGTACTATGGGAACTAGATGGCTGATAGAATACATAAATACTATTTTTTGTAATTAGTAATAACTACTAATTACATACTTATGATACATAGAAACACATAAACAGAACTTACATCCCTTTCACACAAATGTTAAATGTTTGTCCTGAGTGGGGATCGAACCGACGACAGCTAAGAAGGCAGCTACACTACCAACTGAGCAAAGAGGCCAGTCAGTATCTCTTACCTCTTCAGTTAAAAGATGATCGCCATGCAACTCTCCTAAAGACGGCCTCTTCAGGGCCCTCTTAGAGTTCCTATAGTTTTCCATCCTCGGTAGCGCTTCCCTCGTGAGCTGCGCAAGGGAGCGCTTCCTCCTCCAGCCGGCGTCATGAAGCCAGGTGTCGGGCTGCGCCCCCGCGCCTTGGGCTGTCTCGGCGGATGTGCGGAGCGGCCGCGTGATAATACTGGCACCCGTGTGAATGCCATTGCTTTTCTCGTTCTCCACGGTCGATACAGTAAACCTGGATAAGAAAACAGCTGATAGAAAAAAAGAAATGTGCTATGAAATTTCGGTGCAACGAAATGACGTCATGCTATAAAGACAAACTTGTACATACAATGATGAACTTTGACTGCAGAACGTTAGAATAGGTTTCTGAATGTCCGTCTTACAATCTGACGATCTGACGCGAGTTTAACATTTTTACCCATCCCAAAAATGCACAAAGCCGCTAAAGAAGTTTTCACTTGAAAAAAAAAAGTAAAACTGTTTTCTACCCCTTCGTAAAAACCGAATTATCAAAACCGGATTATACATATATAGAGATACAAACCAGTTTTCACCAAGGCCCTTATTACGTATGACCAACGACGTGAATTTGACATGGGTGCGTCTACAATGAAAATTAGACTTTGGCTTCTTAAACTTAAAGGCAAATTTTCATTGTCAATGCCACGTCACGTTCACGTAACGCGGCTGATGGTCATACGGAATAAGGGCCCTGTTCTATGAAAAAGGCGTAATTTACTTGCAAAAGATCGTGCGACACGTTTTATCAAAAGATAAAAAAAAAAAGAACACAAAAAAAATACTCTGACTGTAGCTGTAGGTTTGCATGGTGACGATGACAATTATCCCAGCAAATTACCTGGTGTCTTCCATGGTGTTGTGTTTCGGTGGACTACCGGAAGCTCGTCTTGTAGGACACCACTTCGCGTAGCTCGGATGTGATGTGGAAGAAGTACGGAGTTGACATTAACCACATACTTTTCGACAGCCTCAGCCTGGAACAAACGATACTCAGTTTAATTTCAACTTAAAGAAGCTATTTAGGTACTACCTTCTATCGTAGCCAGGCCATAGGTTTAGTGGGTACAAGTCCAAAAAAGGCACTTAACGCCTGTGCAAACAGACTTACGCTTTATTGCGTTGTAGCATGAGTACACCTGTAGTGTTAAGTTTTCAGTGCCGTTATTAAAATTATTTGATTGCTTTTTGTGTATGGATGGAGTTTGTATATTATTTTGGGTCGTTCTCATTTCAGCACAAAAATCTCACCTCACGTTAGGTCGATTAGGTTTTTATAGAAAAGAGAAGAGAAGTTGATGAAACTTAAAACTAAGCATATTTTTTCATTCCGTAACTCACCTCAAAACAATTTCCGTATGTGGTGAGTTAATGAAACTTATTATTTAAATTCACTTGCCCTTTTTATAAAAACGGAAGCTATTCTGTCTGCCTGACTCTCTGTCTGTTTGTTATCTTATCTTTTCTCGATCATACAACTGAACCTGTCGATATGACATTTGGTACAGAGATAGATAGGAACCTGAACACGAAAATAAATTACATTCCTCCATCATCATTACCAATTTCATCCCTGCCTAGTGACGAAAAGTGACAGACAAACTCACAGACAGATGGTAAAAAAATCACACCACAGAGTTCTAAAAAGGGGCGCAAATAATAGATCTATACAGAAATATGTAAACAAACTTGAGTTATGGATACTATCACTAACGAAAGACAAATGTAGCACAGCGCAGGGTATAATCATAATACTTGGTCGGATTTTAGTTTTTTTTTTTTTTTTTTTATCAGCCCTGTTTGTACAAACTGTCCCACTGCGCTGGGAACGGGCCATCTTCTCATTGTGAGAAGGGTTAGGCCATAGTCTGCCACGCTGGCCAAGTGCGGGTTGGATTTTAGTTTAGCCAAAAACTAATATAATAATCCACGCTGTCTTATTGTTAATATCACAATAACCTATTCACACATAGTATTCTACAAGACAACATCACAAAAATCATAGATATACACTCAGAGCTATTAAAACCACCATTCAAAAACAAAAAACAATAAAACAAAACTTAACTCCTTCTTCAATAAGTCGACTTTAGAAAATAAAACATCTCATTTACGAAAGCTTGATACCCCGACACGTGAGCGAGGCTTTCGCGCGCGGTTCACTTTGTACTAGTTTACGCCGGTTCTGGGGAAGCCCGACCACATGTTATGTAGTAAGTATTGTGTATTCTGTGTAACTGCGAGGCAGCCACGCGAGACTTCTGCATAATATTATCTACAATAATCTACATGATTTAAACATGAAGTCGACCTCAGGCTTATTGCTGCTGTATTTATAGAAAAACAGTATATTTTTGTTATATCTACTTATTAGATGTTTTGTGATGTGATGAATGTGATTTGTTGCCAATAAAACCGATATTAAAGCTTACTTTATTATAGACTACTACTCGGTTCAGTACTTTGGTTTTTATAAAAAAAACAACTGAAAAAATGTGATCCCAATATCATCTAAGTGTCATCTTATTCCCCCCTGCCCTTTTTTCTATCGGACGGCAAGTAGCACGAAAAACGCTTTATGGATATTCTAAAGACTCGAACGAAACGCTTTAGTTCCACTTTTATTGTGCGTATCGCCAAAAGTAAAGAACACCCAAAAATGTTATGAACTGGTGGACAAATCGAACCATTTACCCTTGAAGTTGGTAAAGAACTCGATTTAGATATTTACTAGTCATCCATAAAAAGGATTGCTTGTTTTGGTAACCGTGGAAACACATCGCAGCTATGCGTTATAAGCAAGTACGTCAATCACCTTATACTTACAGGTATACCTACTAGATGTTCGGGCAGATGAAATACTTACACAAGTTCCTATAGAGCGTATTCAACTATTCAGTAAGAACACAATTCTGAGACCCAATATGTAATAACATCTTCCGTCTTAGGTAGTCGAAATAAATATATGACTTTCAAATGTAATCCAACAGGTTTGATCTACAAGGTTATTTTATTTGGAAATGTCATCAACCAATACCAGATACGTAAGAAGGGTATATTTTGATAGTGCAAGCACGTTTACGACTGACTGTAGCCTATGCCTACGTCATTAACATATCCACGAATATGTCGTGGGTCGTCGCCTATCCGAACACCTAGTATGTA
Source organism: Lycia hirtaria (assembly GCA_947563715.1). Classification (NCBI taxonomy): domain Eukaryota; kingdom Metazoa; phylum Arthropoda; class Insecta; order Lepidoptera; family Geometridae; genus Lycia; species Lycia hirtaria. Next base: position 37,793,614 of record OX387377.1, on the reverse strand, counting down.
CAAATACAAATAGTTACTAGTTGTTTCGATTAGATCAGAGGACACAAAGCAGTAGCTGTTCTCAAAAGTGTTACTGCGATTGCTATGTTTACCAGCATACGTCTAATTGACGATTTCTTAGATTTGACCGTATGTTTGTCTCGAGAAATGGCTCGTGAATCCATAAATGGTTATTTTTCGTGGAAGCTCTAGACAAATATTATTATAATGAACAAGTATCTATATTAAAAATTTGCAGACTGCAGAAGAGCTAATTTCGCAGTCTAACTTACGATTTAGTTACACCTGATTCCTGATACGCAGTTGAGTGTACGTTTATTACGACAATGTATGCGCAAAATCGCTGTAAAAGATTATGTATACGCATTTCTTTTGAATAATTCTAGTAAAATATGTTATTTTTTACGAAACAGTTCGTTGAAGATTACGAAAAAGCGCATTTTTTGCGAGGGTCATATTACTATTATTACAAAAAAAATATAGCACTCAGGGAATGAAGACAAATCTAACGAGACCATGACCTCGCACGTCAAAATTGGACAGGCCGCTTAGGCTATTTATATAGAAACATATATACATACCTAAACAATCTTTAAATTTATAAAACCTGTTTATAGAAGAAATAAAATAATCCTAGTTGATGCAGAGCTCTGTTCGCTTCGCTCCAGTGATATGTTATACATTGTTAGATTTGGAATATCTTTGCTTCGCTCAGTTAATTATGTACTTCACATTGAAATAAATAAATTGCAGTGAATTGCACTTTAATGCATCGCAGCATAAAATGTATAAATATGGGAACAGAAAACATGTACAATACTCATGTAACGGAAATGATTACACCGTTTACTGTGAAGGAAATTTGGCCTTGGAACGTACTTTTTTTACTAGAGTACGTTATGGCCACAGAATGTCGAAATGTAATTCTAATCACATCAATTTTGTATGGAAATATCCACAGCCAGAATTATATACCTATTATTTGATAACTCGTATTTTTTTTAACATACTTCCAAAAAGAAGGAGGTTATCAATTCGGTCTGTATGTTTTTTATGTTTGGATTCTTTTTGTACATGGTAGACCATACTTTAGAGGTGGTTCCATATAAATTTTATCAAAATCGATGCATTACTTTGGTTTTATAACAAAATAACTGGTAAAATATCATCCAAGTGCCTGTAGAAAAATGAACAGCAAGTCGCATATGCGTATTTTAAAGTCGGTTATTTCAGTTTTTTCAACTATAATTATTTAATCCTCACACACGTCGAACACTCTATACAACGGCGCATTATTCAGTCACACATACGCAAGTTACCGTTTATGTATTGTATGTATGAAGTTAGGGTCGTCTGACAATCGCTCGCTTGTGAATTCGATTGGGGTTCGAGCGGTTAAAGTACCTACGCATGTCCGCCTTGACAATGGCAAAGTCCGGCAAACCACAGGTCGAACGCGGGAATAGCGGGTGAGGAACCCAAAATTGGCCATCTAAACAAATGGCTCAAAGGACTCAGAATCCAGAGCCGTTAAACATTTTAAAAAAATGGCGGGAGACGGAGTGTACGTTCTGTATACATATATTACCTACTATTAATGTTATTCTGTGATTGTACCCAAAAACGAAAACCCATACATGCCATACATTACAGAAACACACATTATAACCAAATTAATAACATTTGGCAGTAGACTCAAAAGGAAGGTGTTATGTTTAGCATGCATCTTCATCATCATCTTAGCCACAAAAAGTGCACCGCTGGACATAGGCCATCCCCGTGGATTTACCAATAAGCCTGACACTAACGTCTTCTCCTTTCATCATGTCCGTCTGTTTTTAAGTCTGTCCATTGTTTAGTTAAAATATTCGTATGTCTATCTGTTCGCAGCTTAGCTCAAGCTCTGTTCTAAGCCCGATCACTTAAATGTGCAACTAAGTATGGGACCTTCCACAGCGAGTGGCCCGACACGCATTTGGCCGATTTTTATTCTATAATTCTTCAAGCAGCTAGACTTCCATATTCATTTCAACCTCTCGAATTTATAGATCTTTTAGACATCTTTTAGACGCTCGCTTTGCTCGGTCAGTAATACAAACAATGAGATACAGATATCGAGCGTAGCGATTTCCTGTTCAATGATGATGTCATCAAAATTATAAGACGACAATTTTAAAAATGAAATTGGTTGTCTGTAAAGTCGGTTTACGGACGATAGTTTAACGTGACAACGTCAAAACAACATATCGTCGCGCGCGAGCTCCGAGGAATGATAATTATGATAATTGAAGCGACGGTCGGGCGCGGCGCACACCCGCCCCTTCCTCAGCCACCGCGCGCGGTTGTAACGAGACAAGAAGCGTAACGAACAATGAGCGTAACGTAGCGGGACAATGAATCATCCTTTTTTGTGCATGCAGCCGGCGTTCATCGATTTATTAGACGTTGTCACGAAATAAATTTTTTTAGAAACTGAAACAACCGATTTCAAAATACTTAATTCGTTTACTTGGATGACATATTTTACCAGTTAAATTTTGTTTTATAGAAACCAAAGTACTAAATCAATTTTAGTAAAATTTATATATGAAGTAAATGTCCTATCGGATAAAAAAGAATCATAAAAATCAATTCATAATTAGCAAAGTAATCGCGTAACAAACATACAAAAAAAATGCAATCGAATTGAGAACCTCCTCCATTTTGGAAGTCGGTTAAAATACAAGTTTCTGCTATGTGATATCTACTGTTCCTAGAAACACTAGCACATTAGTTGATTTACAAATAAGTAAGCAGTTACAATAATGTACTTGTTGATTTCATACCTGTTGCTTCAGGTAAGTATAATATTGTTGTGTCCATGAAACTTAGTAAGTAGGCAGTCGACTTCAAAAGATAATACTATGTGAATCATAGATACCTAAGTACTTAATAAAACCTAATTACTTGCCAGTTGCCTTGTTGCACTTGTAGATGTTGTAGAGTTTTATTTTAAGTACTTAAATTTTATTGAAAAATATATTACGTTAACCACTCGTAGGATTTCTGGTTATGTTTCGGTTTATTTATTACGGCACTGATTTAAAGAGGCAGTTGTAAATAGCAGTTTTGGTAAGTTAAAAATTATAAATGGCACGTTTAATAACTAGTACAACAGTTAAAACTAAGCAGTAAAGTAAACAAAAATGAGTAATAAAAAATAAGGAAATGGATCAGTGAATATATAATTGAGCAGGAAAATAATCAAATGGGCGTTAAAAAATATTATCTATAAATTTGTATAAAAAAAAAAAAAAAAAAAAACATAACCTAATCTCAGAAGAAATTATTGCTTATACCTATATACATAGATAACTTTCCATCATTTTTACCGCTCATTCAGTTATTGGACTGCTCAATTATTTTTAGAATTGACATTGTATGATAAAATAACCGACTAATTGATTTTTTATTACTGTCCATGTTTTACCGTCGCAATAATTAATCAACCGCCATTAAATTAAATAACTGCTCAATATGTTTTTGAACTGATCATAATAACATCTCGAATATTTAAATAACAGCTCAAAAAATTTGTTCCCATTTATTTATTACGATTCATATTGATTTCTTGACTTACGACAAATGTTACTATAACCAAAAAGAAAAAGATCAAGTTATTGATCACCGCTTGCAATAAACGTTAAATCATTAGGCGCGTACTGACTGAGCGAGCAGCCTCGCGAGGCAGTCACGCGAGGTACATCCTCGGTCGGTCAGGACGTGCCTAATGTCATTTGCCTCGGACGAGGCACGTCCTGACCGACCGAGGATTTGCCTCGCGCGACTGCCTCGCGAGGCTGCTCGCTCAGTGGTACGCGGCTAATAGAAAGAATTATGATTATATAATTATGGAAGAAGTCCTTAGAAAATAACTAAAATTGTTTTGTAGCACGCGCTACAAAAGGTAGGTCTATAAATTGGTGTCCCAGTCTGCCACGTCGTAGCATGCTACGTCGTAGCATGTTGCGTTTTATTTAACATGTTGCATTGTAGCGCAAAGCGCTGTAATATAAAGAATACTGATATACTACATTTCGCGAATTTATTCACGATTTTCTAATTTTCTATTTACAGAATAGAAAATCTCCTATTTATAAAATCACTATAATTTACAAAACATGAAATCTTCTCATACGCAGGGAGAAATTTAATTCACGAGATAAACCTAGGTTCTGCATTTTTCGAATGTATGTATGTATGTGAGTATGATATACCTATGTATGTATATTTCTGTATATTTACTCGCCTACGGCCTAAATGGCTTGACCGATTTTGATGTGCGAGGTATCGTTAGATTCATCTTCTCTCCTTGAGTGTCATGGGCTATATTTTTTTGGTAAGTATAATAATGTATATTGTAATATGTATTATAGTAATGTAATAACGCATCTCTCGCAAAACTCTTCTAGATCGACGAGCTCCATCCTCGGCCACACCGTCGCTTAACATCAGGCGAGTTGGTGGTCAATCGTAGATCTATCTTCTATAAAAAAAAGCGTTTTTTCGTAACCTCCAAACGATTTTTTTCGTTTAGATCGACGAGCTCCATCCTCGGCCACACCGTCGCTTAACATCAGGCGAGTTGGTGGTCAATCGTAGATCTATCTTCTATAAAAAAAAGCGTTTTTTCGTAACCTCCAAACGATTTTTTTCGTAATAAATAAGTGATTTTACTAGAATTACTCTAAAGAATTTGTGTGTATAATCTTTCATAGCGATTTTAAGCAAAAAAAAATCACAAAAAAGTACATTCAATAGCGTTTCAAGCGTAACAAAATCGTAAGTTAGACTGCAAAAACAGCTTTTCTGCAGTCAGGCTTTTCTGTTGTCAAGAGCTCATATCTTAAAAGTATATTCAATTTTGTCTCTGAATATTTGTTGTAATTTCAAATCTAAACAACGGATCATAATATTTACTATAACGTTGGGACACCGGATACATACGCTAAACTTTTATTATCATCACCATTTTTCATCAACACCATCGCCGACCAATTTATCTAACATAAAAAGAAATACGCGAGTAAAAGTACAATTACGAAAAGTGTTTTAATACATAGTAGAATTCAATTCAGTAATGCAAGATGTTTAATCTTATAATAACAAAGTGTTGGTCAAGTGATGACGTCACGCGGGGAGTGCCACCCTATGTAATCAACATCACTGCTGTTACTGTGTGTGTATTGATGAGCCTGTAGGGGTGGAGGGGGTGTACACGTTGTTTTCAGTGGAAAATTTTAACACACTTAATTTAGATGGATTCTAGCTTTTACCAAATTAAGTAAGTACCTATTGGAGGAAACCTGTTACTCTCTACCTGGAGCTTTAGTGAAGGATAGGCTTGCAGTTGACCGGAAACCGCTTACTTATAGAAGACAACGATTTACTGACGATTTCAACATACTCAGATTTTATAATTTAAGTAGATGGAATATCGCTTACTTCTAGGTAAGCTTGCTCCATCTCATTCATTCACATTTTTATCATTTCTCTAGACCGCAACGTCGCTACATCAGGTGAGCTGGCGGTCAAGCGCAAACCTTCATTAAAACAATGTGAATTCCCAATTCCTACGTCAATTGAACCCTGTTAACTGACTAATCATTAGACAATAATGACGTGGGTAATTACGTATATACCTGCCTATATTGCGTTTAATAATATGACTCATTTTTTTTTATCAGCCCTGTTTGTACAAACTGCCCCACTGCTGGGAACGGGCCATCTTCTCATTGTGAGAAGAGTTAGGCCATAGTCTGCCACGCTGGCCAAGTGCGGGTTGGCAGACTTCACACATCTTCAAGATCATTAAGAACTCTCAGACATGTAGGTTTCCTCACGATGTTTTCCTTCACCGTTTGAAGTTGGCGGCAATCAACAATACGCACATAACTTCGAAAAGACAGAGGTGCGTGCCGCGGGATTTGAACCCAGGTCCTGCGGATCGCAAGTCAGACGGTCTCCCGACTAGGCTGCCGGAAACTTCAAACTATGACTCATTAAAACACGAAAAAGCATCACCGTTTCATGGTGGACATTCCAAAAAACCCGAACGAAACGCTTTAGTTTCAGTTTCATCGTGCGGACAGCTAGATTGTGGAATACGCTGAGTGGGTCTTGCCCGATAGATATAATCTGGGTGTCTTTAAATCGCGAGTAAATTGGTTTCTTCTTGGTAAGCGCGCTCCATCGTAGACCGCATCGTCGCTTAACATTAGGCGAGTTGGGGATCAAGAGCAAACCTATTTCTACATAAAAATAATGTGCTATAACTGAATGAGTAAGTCTCATCAAACGGGAAAAATAAATCGTCATAGAACCGATATCTCGTCGATGTCGTGGTATCTTCTAGATCGACAAGGTCCATCCTCCGTAGGCGAATTGAGAGTCAATAGATAGAAAGATTTACTAACTCCTTATTGTCTACACCTTAGAACTTACAATCAAGAAATATTTAAAAAGTAGTGTAACCCTTGGCGACTTTATCGATCTCTTCCAGGCTTAGTATGGAGATGATAATGAAAAACAAGTATCAAAATACTCGACTGCAGAAAAGCAGTTTTTGTAGTCTGACTTATGATTTTGTTACGCCTGATACGCTGTTGAGTGTACCGTTTTTGAGAGAAAGTATGCGTGATCGCTGTAAAAGATTATAAATGCGCATTCTTTAGAATAAAAAAAATAGTAAAATCATTTGTTTATGAAAAAGTTCGTTGGAGGTTACGAAAAATGCATTTATTTTTATTTTTCGAGAGATGTATTATTGAAGTGAAGACGACACTCCGCATATCAAAATCGGTCAAGCCGGTTGGGCTGTAGGCGATATTATAGAAACATATAATATACACTTTGATGAATTGATAAATAAATGAAATATAAAATTAAAAATTAAATTTACCTAAACTATAAACTATATAAACTACCGAAGATATCCCGGACATCAGCCTGTACGAGATTAGGATGGCCTTGAAACAGCTCAAAAATAACAAGGCACCGGGCGACGATGGAATCACATCAGAGCTACTGAAAGCGGGTGGAACACCGGTACTTAAAGTCCTTCAGAGACTCTTCAATTCCGTCGTGCTCGAAGGTACAACGCCAGAAGCATGGAACAGAAGCGTGGTGGCGCTGTTCTTCAAAAAAGGGGACAACACTTTGCTGAAGAACTACAGACCCATCTCGCTTCTGAGCCATGTTTATAAGCTGTTTTCGAGGGTCATTACGAATCGTCTTGAACGCAGATTCGATGACTTCCAGCCTCCCGAACAAGCCGGTTTCCGAAAAGGCTATAGTACCATAGACCACATCCACACGTTGCGGCAAGTGATACAGAAGACCGAAGAGTATAACTTGCTCCTTTGCTTAGCGTTTGTGGACTATGAGAAAGCCTTTGATTCGATCGAGACCTGGGCGGTGCTTGAGGCCCTCCAACGATGCCGTATTGACTATCGGTATGTCGAAGTGCTGAAGTGCTTGTACAACAACGCCACCATGTCGGTCCGAGTACAAGACCAAAATTCAGAGGCAATTCCATTAAAGAGAGGCGTGAGGCAAGGAGACGTTGTCTCTCCGAAACTGTTTACCGCCGGTTTGGAAGATGCCTATAAGCTTCTGGAATGGAAAGGGCTCGGCATCAATATTAACGGCGAGTACATCACTCACCTTCGGTTTGCCGACGATATAGTAGTCATGGCAGAGTCGATGGAGGACCTCAGTACGATGCTCGAAGACCTCGATAGAGTTTCCCAACGGGTGGGCCTCAAAATGAACATGGACAAAACGAAGGTTATGTCGAACGCCCATGTAGTGCCCACCCCAATATCTGTGGGTAACTCCACTCTTGATGTTGTTGACGAATATGTCTACCTAGGACAAACGGTCCGATTAGGCAGGTCCAACTTTGCGAGAGAGGTCAATCGTCGTATCCAACTCGGCTGGGCAGCGTTCGGGAAACTTAAAAGCGTCTTCTCGTCCAATATACCCCAGTCCCTCAAGTCGAAAGTTTACAACCAGTGTGTGTTACCAGTGATGACTTACGGCACTGAGACGTGGTCCCTAACTATGGGCCTTATAAGGAAGCTCCAGCCGAAAGGTTCTTGAGTGGAGACCACGCACCGGCAAGCGCAGCGTAGGAAGACCAGCCACGAGATGGGCAGATGACCTCATACAAGTGGCAGGAAGACGCTGGATGCAAGCCGCTTCCAATCGGTCTTTTTGGAAATCCATAGAGGAGGCCTATGTCCAGCAGTGGACTTTTTATGGCTGAGATGATGATGATGATGAAACTATAAAATAGATTAAATACATGTTTAAAACTTACTTCAAGAATTGTTTGTATTGGAATATAAAGGTAAGTATACATTCATTGTGTGTTGTTAGCACCGATTTATTGTTAGATTTAAATGCTATGCTGTAATATTATTCTCTCTGTATTTGTGTTTCTGTATTGTGGTCTTTTAATAAAGTGTTATCTATCTATCTATTCAGAAGTTATAAATATTAGATAGGTACCTATTACTAAAGAATAATAAATTATGCGTGGTATTACTGTAACTAATTAGTCAACAATAAGTTTGCTAAGTATCTATTGTAATGTCAATGATAGATTTAACATACTGGAGGTTAAACTGAAATGACTATCTAGCCATCAGTGTACGACATACATAAGTACATTTTTAATCATCTCAAGTGCTTACCAACAAACTATTACTAGCGTACCCAGCATGTTGCCAGCATTGCCACGTTGTATGACAATGTTTGTATTTTATGGGACAAGACAAGCACCAGCATTTTGTTCACGTGTCGCATCGCATCGATAAGGTTCTTAGATTTTTTTTTTGAATAAGATGAGCTTCTAAACCTCCGGACCCTAAGTCTCGACTCCAAACTACTCAAATATTTTTGAGAATTTGTATTATCTTTAGACCCTAATCAGAGTGGACAACCCGCCAGGCTTAGCGATTCTTATTCGTATTCTAGATGAGCTGATGGTCCTGCACTGACGTCCCGATTGGGGTGCATTGTGCATTTCCCCCTACCAGCATTACCCGAGCCATTCCAACTCCTTGAAATATTGGAGCGAGGCTTTAGACTGCTGGCACAACTACTCCAGCGGTGAGATTTAGCAATAAGATTCAAATCCGATATGAAGTTCGCAGGTAACAGCCGCAGGCGACAGTGCTGCATGTAGCCACAGTCGACCGCATTTCTAAATGTAGTCGCGGCAGTGTCTGTTCCGAGATAGACAGCAAACCGCACTTTCCACGGCATTGGTCTCACTTTCACCGTTCGTACCTTTCGATACAGAAACGAGAACATGCGGTCTGCGTCACTACTGGTGCTGCAGCCGCAGCTTCAAGTCGCAAGCTGCAATGTCACTCTTGCTTGGAATCATTTTCATAGAAATTCATAGGAGCCAGTAGTGAAACTTGCGGCCTGCGGCTGCAATTTGCGACCTGCAGTCCGTCTCGGTCCTGTACCTGTAAGGTCTCGTTATGGATGGAACCTTATAATTAGTAATAATATCAGGTATTTGTATAAGTGTTTTTTTTATACAAGGTAGATCTACGATTGACCACCAATTCGCCTGATGTTAAGCGACGGTATGGCCGAGGATAGAGCTCGTCGATCTAGAAGATATCTATTCACTCTAGCCTTGAAATATTTATAATTTATTTGCAAAGTTTTGATGTATTTTTATTCTCTGATGTATGTACATAAATAGATAACATAATTTTACGACTGTTCGCTAAGCTACCGTAGAAAACTGCTTTGAGTCTACAATGTGAGTTGAAATGTGTTAAAGTGTATTTGGATTACTAACAAGAGGACTATTTAGTACTATTTTATGAGTAACACGAGGTAATTCCTGTACTCGTACGTCATTTCAGTATTTGAGGAAATCTACGGACAGTTAAGTTTACGAGGGATGAGTAATATAGATTATGTAAGAATAGGAATGTGCACGAATAAGATCCTATTACAGTATATGTAACTTTTTAATTTTAAGACTACCATATTATGAACTTGTACAAACACAAAAAAAGAAACAATCGGTACCCGTTCATAGGTCTGGGCTAGGAACTAAGGGTGTTACCACACCAATCGATCGACATCGATCGATTGGTGTGGTAGCGTTGGACACGGACGTGATCGACGGACACCGGTCGATGAAACGTCGTCTAATTAAATTGGCGCGCCGCGCGGGCGTGTGGCGGCGGGTGACAATAGGTCGGCGATCCAGTAGCATCGGCTGTTCCTCATCGATCATGACATCGACATCGATCGATTGATCTAGTAGAAACTATCGATCGACGTCGACTGTTCCATTCTACTGTCGATCGATGATCAATCGATTGGTGTGGTAACACCCTAAAAATAATCCAAATGTACTACCACGTTGAATGGCAGCAGTGCTTCTGCGTTGGGGCTAGCATTTTGCGTTGAGCCACGTATTTAATTTTTTGGGTATTCGTAGTAAATAAGGAACCCTTATAGTTTCGCCATGACCGTCTGTCTCTCTGTCAGTCCGCGGCTTTGCTCAAAGACTATTAGTACTAGAAAGCTGTCATTTTGTATGAATATACCTACATATTAAAAATACCGAGAAAGTCGTAGAATAAAATCTTGTAAAAACATTTTTTTCTGTTTGGGTTACATGTAGATAAAGTCTGGATAAAATATTTTTTTCTCATTTACCCCATAGTATGGGGTAACGTTGGATCAAAATGGTAATCAAAAGACATTGGAGGTGTGCCAAAGCATTTTTAATTTAGGGATCTGTTTGCGAAATATTAAGCTTTGAAGTGATAATTTTTGTTAGCCACGTGTCCAAAGTCAACCGTTTGAGAGAAGCCCTCTACCGGCTAAACGATTGACTTTGGGGATATGAAAAAAATCATGCTAGTAGCATAAATGATGAAATTAAAAGGAAAACTGTCACGGCTAAGTTAAGTAGGTTTACAAGTTATCGAGTAATAGTAGTTTAAATAAGTAAAAATAACCGGACAAGTGCGAGTAGAATGTAACGTGAGAATGTAACGAAATCGTAAGTTAGACTACAAAAACTGCTTTTCTGCAGTCGGATATTTTGTTTTTCTTTTATATTAAAATTTTAAAATAAAAACTAAGTTTACTATTTTTCTATAAGCTATTCAAATTTATAGTTACAATGATTTCGACAACTATAAGTACTCCAAAGTACCTACTACCTACTAAGTTGATAACTTAATATACTTAGATGTTATTGATAAAGATGTTATTTTAGAAGAAAAAAACATAATTGGTAGATGTATCGGAAAATCCCAACAATGTCGGTGCAGAAAACACGGGATATTTTTAAAGCTATTCAGAGTTTTGGGGTTATATTTTCATTGTCTTTTAAATCCCCAGTTCTTCAAGTAAATGAAACTCGTTACTCGTTACAGTAGTAATAATATTTGTAAATGATAAACTGCTTTGCGATCGATGATCAATTGTGACATTTACCGTTTATACCAATGTACTCGTAGTTAATAACCATAAAGAACGCACTTGCGCTTTGCAGCTGCATCACTGCAATGAAACTCCCAATTTATGTCGTTTGTTTCATTTTTTTTTTATTATTTTGTTTATTTAATCTCAAATAAAACTAATAAATAAATAATAAATATTTTTAAAACAGTAATTGGAGATTATTTAAAAATTCCATAGGTATCAAAAGCCTATGGATAGTTCAAACAATCTCCAGTTTCAGGCAAAATGTCCAAAATGCTGGACGCATTTCTTTGCTGAATGGCAATGCTCACTTTTTATCCAAAGTAAAGACCTTTTGGGCACGCAAAGAATTCTTCAGCCTTCCCGACAAATCTTTAAAAATATTGTTATTATTTTTACAGCGCAGAACAAATTTATTTAATTAATTATGGTCTAACTTGAGCCAAAGAGCGATCGTTAGGTGTCTATAAATTTATTTATCGACAAACGTACACACTTTAAACTCAAGTATATTAATTGATATTGTGTATATTTATTGGAGCTATACAATCGCTTTTCGCTACGCTCCACAGAATCTAGAATTATTTACAGTTCTGTAATATATCTAGATAAACTTACCTACCTGCTAAATATTCAAGACATGATAAGATATGCATACTATTGTAATATTATTTTATTTAAAAATACTTAATGCTAGTTTATTTTATCTGAAAACCTACATTCCATTATAGACCAACCTAAAATTCTATTTTAGAATTGCTATATTCAGTTTATATTAAAAAAAAAAAACCTCTCAACCATAAATCAAGGATTTCAATCAGCTGATTTTAAACGCCAGTAACACATTAAGACACCTCGTAATGCCCGTGTAAATAAACTGTCATTTGTGATAAAATTTAATCTACTCACCTCAAACCGGTAACGCGGTAACAGTCCTCAAGATAAAAAAATATCACTTTTTTCACAAAAAAAAATAAGAGTCACTACAACGAAAACGGTCTATCGAATGTTTTTGTGGTATAAGGAAAAAGGATCGCGCGTTCAGTCGCGAAGTAACGCGCGCGTGTATTGTGCAAATCGCGCGCCGTGCGTTCCAGCGCACACCCACGCGGCCAAAGCCCAAGAAGCCTCCAGCCCGACTCTTATAAGCCTCGCCCTTACGCCGCTTTTAATTATAACAATTATTCGTTTCGTTCTAGTTAGGACGAGATTGCTGCCAGTTTTAACGGCGACTCTCACGATTCTGTTTGATTTCGCTTTGTTTATCGACAGTGTTTATTTTTAGTCAATCCGTATATTATTTGCATGGAAGCAAATCTGAAGGTAATAAATTTGGTTTTACATAATATTGGGGGTTATGGCCGTTTTGGTGAACTGCGTGTCGGCGCCGGTGCGGCGTTGACGCAGCCGTTTGCCGTCGTCTGGTGAGATTGGATTGCCGGCATAACATCTATAGAATTGCGGTCAAGCGCGAACCTATCGGCGCACAAACTTTAGCAAAATGACATGTTGAAAAAAAAATCAGTGCTCGCGAGGACTAAATTCTTATTCAAAATTGACTGAATTGAGAATCGAATGTTTCTGCCAAAAATTATCAAAATCGGTCGATAAAAAAGAGTATTTATTATATGTCTTTAAGATCGTCATTGTTGGTATATTATGAGCATTGGTGAACACGTGATGGAAAGTCATTGGCTGCAGGTCTATAAAATTTGTGCACTAGAGACCGCGCCACCACTGAAGTCCGATGGCGAAATTTTGGAACTAAATTTGACAGGCCCACCAAATTGCCCGCCGGAACACAAGAACACAAATACAAAGGCGAAACGACCGAAACGCCGTGCCTATAAGACTTATGGGATAGACCTATAGATACCCCAAGTGTATCATCCTAGCGTGTCAACAAGTACGATAAAAAAATCGCAGTTGACGACCACGATTTATTTAATTTCAGGTGATATATACTTCCGATTAGATATTTTGTCAACTAGTTGCTAGCGTACAAGCGGATGCATTGGGTTGAATAGATTTCGAGCGGATGGAACATTCCATCACAAAATCTTTTGTGCGACGTCACAGTCAGTACCAAAAATGTGGCACGCAAGGTTTTCATATAAATGAAGTCGCGTGCTCCATCTACTATGTCTGTGACTTAAAAGTGGTGGCGCGAACTCTATAGGATACTTTTGTTTCTTGAGTTAGTAGGATTAAATAAATTAAGTGAATACATGATCAACACAACACCGACGTTGAGATTAGCTCAAAAACAACACAAAACACCATACAGGTGTTTTATTAATATTAACAGGATTTTTGACAATGTTTGTAGTGCTTACCTAATGAGATTTTATGTACTTATATTTTTTTATTCATGATAGATCTACAATTGACCACCAACTCGCCTGATGTTAGGCGACGGTGTGGCCGAGGATGGAGCTCGTCGATCTAGAAGATATATATTCACTCTAGCCTTGAAATTCCAAGATTGTAGGTCTCAAGAAACAGAGATGGCGGCAAATAATTCCATTCCTGTGTAGTACGCAACAAGAATGTGGATCGATATCGATGAGTACGGATTTTTAGCATTTCAACCAGAAATGGGTGGTAATTCGCCGACTTTCTGCTAGTCCTGTAGTACATTCCTCAAAATGAATACCTACATATAATACATCATTATGCTTACCTAGTTAAAAGTACATGCACCACACACACCTCCAGCCATCTGAACAAATAAACTGAACACTATTTTCACCACAAAAATTAAGAATTGAACTAATATCAAACCAGTAAGTATAATAAATACTATATGATAAGTAATAAAAAAACTATTAAGATGAAAAATAGTTACGTACATTCTGGATCAAATCCTCTTTCAAACAAAAAAAAAACAGATTTAAATCGATCCATCCGTATATACAAAGCTATAGACAGACACACAAATACACAGATACAAACGTCAAACGTTTTTGACAAAACCAAACCACCGTCTCTTTGATACTATACAGTAATACCCTACAGCAAAGTCTAGTTGTAAACTATGAAACTCAAGAGGTAAAGACAAATCTAACGGTATCTCGCACATCAAAATCGGTCAAGCCAATCAAGCTACGCAGCTAATATTAAATCATACAAAAACTGCCAAGAGAGATAGAGTAATAAACATTTATGCGTTTTATGTAAACACTTCGTCGATCTCGTGGCTGGTCTTCCAACGCTGCGTTTGCCGGTGCGTGGTCTCCACCCGATTACTTTTCGGCCTCATCGGCTATCAGTTCTACGTGCTATGTGCCCAGCCCACTGCCACTTCAATTTGCTATTCGTTTATTTGTTATTTGTATTTATGTTTTTCGAGTGTATGTTTGTATACATATATGTATGTATATACTTATACGTATGTGTGGATGTTTCTATAGTATCGCCTACTGCCTAAACGGCTTGACCGATTATTATGTACGAGGTGTCATTAAATTCGATTTAATTTCCGTTTTTTTTCCAGTTTCGTGTCATAGGTTATATTTTTTGTACCTAATAATAATGATACACCGCTCGCAAAAATAAAAAAATGCTTTTTTTTAAATCGATTATTACGATATTTATCGTAATAAACAAGTGGTTTTATTAGAATTATTCAAAAGAATGCGCATTTGTAATCATTTACAGCGATTTTACGCATACTTTCTCACAAAAAACGTACAGTCAACAGCATATCAAGCGTCACGAAACCGTGAGTTAGACTGCAAAAACTGCTTTTCTGCAGTCGGGTATTTTGTTTTTCTTTTATCACATATTGTTTTTTTTTGTTTTTTTACTCGTTACTTTTATAAAATTTAAGCGGAGCTCGATCACGCAGGTGTTTTATGTATTATAAACACCAATAGGTACTTTTACTTAGTTAACTTTTACGTAGACACAAATCTTATTTTTAATGGACTATATAAGTATAAACTTAGTAGGTACGAGTACCCACACAAAATATGTAAATTGCAATGTACAGGAAAGAAACTAGTTACTGAAATATCTACTAAACAATACTTAAAAATAATTGTTCTACCACCAAGGCAGTCCTATTTCATATCTTCCATTGAAATGTCAAGTGAGCAACAAGAAATAAATTATGTTTATGACATACATACATCGTTTAATTAGTTGCAAGATCATTTTCGCAGCGTGCCTGCCCGATGAAGTCAGACGGTCCATTGAGCGAAACTGCTGGCAACTGGAAATTAATCAGCTTGCATGCCTTCATTTCTCTCTCTTGGTCCTTTTGTTGAACATCGTCCCAGTTAAGGCTACTGAGGGACCAAGGCTAATTTAGCCAGCTGATGATTTATAAATCTTGGGAAAGGGACACGCGCAACACTCTACCTAAGATACCTAAAGGAAAGACATTCAATAAAGCACTATTTCACGACAATCTCGGGTCAAGGTCAAATAAAGCACTATTATTATTAACGGTAAATAGTGGTTCGCGTTAATTTTGATCTCCCGATATTTCGGCACAGTTACATGCACCATGTTCACGGGACTGAAGAATGCGGGTGAATGATACGGTTAAGAGCAGACATATCTGTCTACCCTCTTTCTTTGTCTCATCACTAGCACTCGAACTCGAGTGATAGTCCCGACAAAACACACAAAATCACTGCATTTCTTCTTTTGGAAACATTTTGGACGCGTATCTTTATTTCTAAGATTACCTATGTATAATACTGGATTCCATGCACTGGCTAGTTGAAAACCACCCTTATTTTTAGTACTTAATCTGTAATTATAGTTCGACCATGTCCGTCTGTCTGTTTGTCCGCGACTTAGCTCACAGTTTCAATGTTAGAAAGCTGTAACTTGATATAGATATATGTAACGATTACGCCGACACATTCGTAAAATAAAATCTACAAAAAAATTGGGTAAGTACCCAAGTAAAGTGGAAATGATTCTTTTCCCGTTTACCCCATCTAGGATATGTGCCAGTTGTTGGATACGTATTAATTGAAACAAATGTCCGATCAAATATTACCCTCCTTGTGCGCAATAGGGTAAAATAAGGAAGATACCATTATAACGGATAATTTTTAATGCTTTGTACGAGGGTCACCCGTGCATCTGCATACGTAGGTATGCTTTTTTATGTACGTAGATATGCATTTAGCTTTATTATATATCATAAATACATACGACGTATATTTGATCAAAGACGGTGACGCGTCCATTGATTTCTGATTCATACCCCCTACTTATTGGGAAATTTATAACACGTAAGCAAACTCTGAATTGTAAAGTTTAATTGACTGTATGAACAATGAAGTTTCTCTGATGCTACAATTTGTATTACGCGAAACTGCAGCACGTCATGGAATGACGACATTTTTTGAGGCGATGCCATCTCAGCCACAAGAAGTATCACATGTCAACATCTACAAAAAAACCGGACAAGTGCGAGTCAGACTCGCCCACCGAGGTTTCCGTAAAAACTAGTAGATAAAAGGGGGAAATTATATACATTTTATATTTTCCTTCATAAACCGAAAAATATACATCGTAAAAATATTTAACCTGTTTTAGCTTGTGCTAATGAAGCTTTTTCCTAGGATACCTCGTGGGATTACAGCGGGTGGGGTGGGATTATGGCGGGAGCGGGTGAGTGCGGGATAGGAGTGAAAGGGGAGCAAAACAAAACCGGGATGGGAGCGGAAACGGAACGGCGGGAGCGAAACAGGAGCAGGGCAGATGCGGTGCTGGAGCGGGTAATTAAATGGGCGGGTGGGAGCGTGACAGGAACAGTTTTCTTAAGCGTACGAAGTCGCAGGTAACAGCTAGTGTAAAAAAACATACAAACCTACACTCGATGAAATATCTGTTTTACACCTCTCAAAATGAGAAGAGACTTGCGCCCAGCTGTAGAGCTCTATATAAAAAAACGGCTGAACCGATTTTGATGAAACATAGCTAAGAACATTCTGGACAAAAACCGATTACAAACAAAAAAACTAAATTAAAATCGCTCCATCCACTACGATGCCACAGACATACGGATACACAAATACACACCTCAAACTTATAACACCTCTTTTTTAGGTCGGGGATAAAAATAAAACTGATACTAAACCGCGTGCCGCGAACTGAAAAAGTTTAGAAGCCCCTGAATAGGTAATTTATGCTTCCCGAGCTTATACATCTAGCGATACCTACTGGACACAATCATTTCAAGTCGTAAAATTCGGCGCAGAGGTAAATATCCACTAAGGCTCATTTCAGGAAGGCCCACATTTTTTGCAACAGGAGTGGAACGGGAGTTCCACTCCTGTGCAGTACGCTCAACAGAGGATGCAAGGATGCCATATTCTGTTTCCCGAAATCTCGAAATAATCATGGAATTTTTAAGGCGACGAACGACGTGATCCTTCCTCGGCGACACAGTCGCATACCATCAGGGAAGTTGGTGGTCAAACGTAAGATCTATTTAGTATAAAAAAAGCACAATACGCAGGTACGTACTGCGTACATAAAATAGATATTTAAAAAAATGTTTTCATTCTTACTGCAGCTGTGAATCTTCTTAATTTGGCCGTAGAGACATTACATCACGATGGTATCCTTTTCAGTTCTATTTATTTTTACTATACATACCTACCAAGCCTTATACTAACGTTTACGAAATTCATTAGTCCATATAGGTATAGGTGTCAAGACGAAAAAGGGCCTCGGCAAACAGACACGGCGATGACGAGACGACGGGGTAAGGCCGGAGCGAACCAGCCTCCGCCAGTTCTTACCAGTTACCACCACATCCAGTCGATGATACCCGGTCGCCGTCGCCGGCTATGACAGCGTCGTGATGGCTAATACACTCCTATTAACCCCAACGGCAGAGTACATGTTTGCTACGTTTTAATTGCCCGGCAAAAAGTTGTTAAGTTTTTTTTGGCCGCCAATTAAAACTACATTTGTCGGTTGGTATTTAGTGATAGTTCGGGATGGTTCGTCAACGCGTAATGTATGCGATTATTATCGACATTTGAAATGTAGGTAATTTGGATATTAAAATTGAGATAAGAATTGTTCATAGACAAGTACTAGCAGCGTCATCTTCCGTTTAACCTTCTAGCTAAACGTGGTATAGACGCGAACTTTTTTGTATATTATAGTCTGTAGTTTGTAACTATATATTACAATATTACAAATTACAATTATTAAAAATGGTCATGATGATGATGAAATTTTGCCTATGTCCGCCTCCAGGTTTTCAGCTATCTGTATCTCAGTATGTATAAACAGGTTCATTTATTTGATCGAGAAAAAGTAACCAACAGATATAGACAAGGTCCTTTCACTTTTAGGTATATTAACGACCTGGCGACCAATTAAAGCCCTTAGTTTCTAAATTACAAGTTCTAATTTTTTTATGTTTTTTTATTCTACGATAGGCTTTCGCTTGACCGTCAACTCATCTGGTGTTAAGCGACACATCGCCAGTTATTATTTCTTACATTATAAGTAGGGAAATACGTACTTGATCTAATATAAACATGACAGTCGACACAACCTACAGTCAGTAGTCGTAATTTTTTAGCACAAGCCTTTACCAAGGATATTTAATGATCCATACCTTTACGCATCCTGCATTGAAAAAACACAAATGACTACAAGCCAATGAGCCAAACATTTTGGGCTCACCATATGTCATTTGGGAATTCCAATATCCATTTTTCTGTAATCTCATTAACAGTAGTTATTAAGTACTACAATGTACATACAAGGACCACAAGATTGAGAAGAAACTTGGTACACCTCTACCAAATTTCTTCTCAATTGTTCACCGTTTAGCTCTGAAAGGTAAGAAACGGAGATAAATTTAAGATTATTCATTAAAATTGTAACCCAGTGGCGCCCTCTCTTTTGCGAATTTTGAGTTTTTCTCATAGTAAACATTGTTAATATTGACGACACTAGACAAATACTATATTAGCAAATAGTCGGGACATATCGTTACGACAATGTTATAACTAAATAATTACAGTTTAAAAAACTGAAAAACAGACTTCAAAATACGCAATACAATACATATGTACGCGACTTGCTGTTCACTTTTCTACAGGCCTTGGATATTTTATGTTATTTTGTTATAAAAACCGAAGTAGGTACTGCATCGATTTTGATATTTATATGGGACCATCTCTGAAGTATGATCCTTCCAAATACAAAAATAAATCATCAAAATCAATGCACAATTGGCTGAGTAATCGGTGAACATAGCTTAACATTGATAGCATCCTTCTTTCGGAAGTCGGTTTAAAAGCCCCTAGCCCAAAAAAATAGAATAAGTATACAAAACATAATCCTAAACCAGTCCTCATAGACTTCCTACAGGTGAGGGAAAAAAATTAAAAAATATCGTGATTGTACATGTACGAAATGCAAGTTTCGTAAACCCTAAGAGCGTTGTCCCATTTTTCATAATGACCACGCCTTCGTAGTAGAAAAGCAAATTACTAAAGATTTGACTAAGACACTCCTTCCACGAGCGTGTGCTCACATCAGCCACAACCCTTGGTATAATAACAGAATAAAGCCAGTTGCATACCATTGAAAAATTCTGTAGTGCATTTATGAAACATGCAAAAGCTTATGAGTAATTGGTTTCTTCTAGGTAAGCGCCCTCCATCGCAGACCGCAACGGCGCTTAACATCAGGCGTGGCGGTCAAACGTAAACCTATTTCTACATAAAAAAAGAGTAATCAGTAAATCTACTACACTGAATTTTTCGACTGTATGCAATCAGGCTAGGCATCATCATCATACCACTTTTATTCACTCCTGTATATAGGTCTTACACAGACTGATTTTCTTTCAGGGGCCATACCACAAGCGTTCAAGCAGTCAATATTACTTAGACTTTTGTCTCGCTCTTTCTGTTGATAGAGTAAGACACAGGTCAAAGTAATATTGATATTAAGATTGTGATAACTCGCCAAACCACTACTAACTCTTACATAATATCAGTCTTACTTATAAACACTGATTATGGACATTTTAGTTAAACAATGTTTTGTTCAGTTTTCGCGCGTGACAGTTCCTGTCTGACAAAGTGACAAGTCCATTATTCAGTGAATAAGATTTGAACACGCGTTTATAAGTAATACGGAAAATCATCACTATCGTGTTTGTGTACTACACTATACGAAACAGCTAATTACTAAGTAATAAAACCCATGAATTGGCAACACAAGAGTTTATTATCCTATGTTGATTTTTATACACTTAGCCTAAGAGTCCACTCTACTTGAGCGGGATGAACCGTGAGCTGTGCGTGGCACCAATACCGGGCCTTCCGTGCTTCACAGGCTTGTATGTAACGGAGAACTCGCCGAGGTAGTGGCCGATCATCTCGGGCTTGATTTCAACCTGGAAACATCATAGAATACATTTTAAAATCTTATTCTTTGCAATGTCTTCACAAGAGATGGAAATAACAGTATAAGTAACACACAGATAATCATTGCACCAGGCGCCGCTGTAAGCGCCGTGGTATTATGACATGACATATCTGCGTGGACACCAGACGAAAGAGATGGCGCTGCTCTTAAAAACGATACGGCGTCAACACCGGATAAAGTAGATTGCACATCGCGGTATCGGAAAACTGTACCAGTGGGTAGCAGCGCCGTAACATGCGAACAGATAGCAACAACATGTAACGATGTCGGTGCAGTTTCCCAGCGCCTTACCATAGACAACAGGAAGAGCCCAATAATAGAAGTACCTCTAGCTTTATTTAACACAAGGAAACAAGTACCCACAGCCAGCCATAAGGTGAATGGAAGATCTCATACAAGTCACAGGAAGAAACTGGATGAAAAACCACTTCCAACTGGTCTTTATGTCCAGCAGTGGACTTTTTGTGGCTGAGATGATGATAATAAGCAGAATAAAAGATTTGGTAACCAAGCTTGGTTTTATTTAAATTAACACTATGACAATCGACATATATTGACGCTGGAAAGGCAACATTGCTTAATCCGCCATTTCGCAACTTTATAGGAGAGTGATTTAAAGTTTGAAAATTTGGAAAAAAAACAAAATTCAATTTTTGTCGCAATATGCTGGTTGCAATGAATACAGCGAGGATGATGATGAAATTTATATCTATGTCAGTCTCCAGGTTCTAAGCTATCTCTGTACCAAATGTCATCAATCCACTTTTCATTTTCCACTTTTTCATTTAGCATTCATAATTGATTTCATAACTCATTTTATACAAAATGTCGCTTATACCCTATTCCTTTCGACCTTTCGACTAAAATGTCGCTTATACCCTATTACCTTTTAACCGTCGATATGTATTCTATCAACCTTTTGGGCTAGATGGTTTTGTGTGAAATGTCCACCGATATTTATTTATTTATAACACTTTAAGGGACATGGAGTCTCACATGCTACTGTTTTCAAATTTTAGTTATAAAATTCTATTTGGAAATTTTTAATTGTGTTGATATTTAATCATTGGTATTTATTAAACATTATACAAGTTAAACAGATTTTATTTGCATTATTTTGAAAAACAATAATTAACAGTAAGTATTCAGCCTTGACTGACACAAGTTTTATGGGTTTTATTAAATGTAATTTATTAAATATTTTTTTTATCATGGCAGTTAATATTTTACAAGTAATAAGACAACCAGGACAAAGTGCAAAATTCTAAGAGCTTGCAAAACCCACCTGTGAGACTCCCATGTCACTAGTTAAAGGTTAACTATCTCTGAATCAACTATGTAATAAAAATGGGGGATTGCAAGTCCTGATATTTCCTTTAAATTTAAGCCTTCTAAAATAGGTAACTAAGAATGTCTGTATTTGTAACTAGTTGGTTAACAAGTTTACTAACCTGGTTGAAGGTCTTGCCGTTGTAAATACCAACAATAGAGCCAACCATTTCTGGAACTATAATCATGTTTCTGAGGTGGGTCTTCACGATCTCTGGCTTTTCATTGGGAGGAGCTTCCTTCTTGGCGCGACGCAGCTTCTTAACTAAAGCCATCGGTTTGCGCTTCAGACCACGAGCAAATCGCCGCCGAGCACGAGCGTGCATAAGTTCCATGAGTTGCTCACTGAAACATAACATTGATAAATTTTACTTGAAAACTATTGATAACATTAGAAAGAATACACGTCGTAATACGTCAAGTGCCCTTGACGTATTAAATAATCATCTCCTAAATAATTGAGGTGGAAGCAGGGCCGTAGCCAGAAATTCATTTCGGGGGGGGGGGGTTCAGCAATGGACATGGACATAGCTTATAGCCTCTCATAGCGGGGGGGGGGGGAGTCTGCGGCCATGTGTGTTTTATAGCGAGCGCGAATTTTTTTTAGTAGTGTTTTATAGTGTAATATGCTAAATTTTCGTATTTGTGAACTCACAGTACTTCTATGTCAAAATAGTAATAATGTGCGAGCGCGAACATTTTAGTGGTGTTTTTATGGTAACATGCTTTATTTCTCGTATAGTGAACCCAGTCAATGAATCCCATATCAAAATAAATGATTTTTTTTAAGGTTTTTAATATTAAATCATGGAAGTGATTTGATTCATTGATCGTGTTAGCGAGTCCTAGATTTAAGTGGATCAGATGCATCAAACAAGTAACTGTGTTAAAAGGAAATACTCGACTGGTAAAGAGCGACTTTAACGCTATCAAAAATTATAAATACAACCATTTGAATGCATTGATTGCCAATTTAATATTCCAAAATATAAACATGACTTTATAGAAAATTACAAACATACCTACAAGAACGCGCAAAAAATTTTGGTTAGTGGCTATTTTTAGTGAATTATTTGCTCGTATTAGAAAATTTAAAGGATGGCGTGAACAAGAGGAGGCCTATACGCAGCAGTGGGTGGACACGGGCTGATTAGATAGATAGATAGATTAGAAAATTCACGGCACTTTAATGATCAATACAAATAAAGATCCATATGAAACAATCATGTGCGAGCGAAGCGAGTGCGAAACTTTTTGAAGCATTTTATAAAATTATTGAAGCCTGGAAGGATTTTTGATAATGGCCAGAATTTCGGGGGGGGGGGGGGTTTGAACCCACAACCCCCCCCCCCCCTGCCTACGGCCTTGGGTGGAAGGACCACCATAAGTAAAGGGAAGAATTTAATACAGCGAACTTTCCGGCATTTGGAGGTTAGGGCACCATCAGTTAGTAAGAAAATGAAAACTTGGTATTCCTATACGATAGAGCACTTACTTTGGCATGTCCAGAAGTTGATCTAAGTCAACTCCACGGAAAGTGAACTTCCTGAAGGTACGCTTCTTCTTGATTTCTTCGACCTGAAAACGTAAACATTGTTTTCCTCTATGATAAAATATCACCAGAAAGAACACCACATAACAGACTCTGAGGCTGTATTTCAACACTTGGGTAAACAATTTCAGAGATTACAACAATTATCACGGATTAAATATTTTATTTATTTTACAAACCTCAGCCATGTTTCCAAATTGTTTGACAATCAGAAAAAGAAAGACCTTTTTAAAATGACTTTGACATTTATAAAAAATGGACATTGAGTGGTAATTTTTTTTTTTTTTTTTTTGTTCATGGATGTGTTTTATTGGATATATGTACCAACCTTTATTTTCACAAAATTAAAATGTATAGATGACAAGTAAAAAGAACCAAAGTTGGACATACCTATAAAACAAACCTTTAAAATAATTATTTTCTAAATAAGAAACAGTTTCCCGAAAAACATTTTAAACACAACACTAATTTATTTATTAACAAATTAATTCAAATATATTCAAAATACGAATGGCTTCGAGAAAAGGTATTCCCAGCCGTTCCCACTGGCGCACGTGGCGGGGCCAACAACGTCCCGCGCCCCGTGCAGCCAGATTTAAATGAACTTTTAACTTGAATAAACACCGCGTACTACGCTCACGAGAAACAAACATGTACTTAATTAAATATGTTGTGATATAATGCGATATATTAAATCTATTGTAAATCATGGCTCACGAAAATTCAGCTTATCTTTAATTTTGTGATTAATTTATTATAGAGCTCAAAATCAAAAGTGATGCGGACATATAGGACATCGAAGTAGATACCTCGATGATAAAGGATGGTATTCTATCGAACATAGAGACGAAGTGTGGCCTTAACGAGTACATACATAATTAGATGGTATGGTCTGATTACTTTAGCTTGCCTATCGTTGAGAAAAAAAGGAACCGGAAACATATGGCGCCAAAAGCAATACAAATTCCGCAAAATTCAAAAATGTTCGGTCAGAAAAATTATTGGTTTGGTTACCTAAATTTATTTTTCTCGAATTCTTCGTGAGGAGAATTCTTCTCAAAAATTTATCAAATTAACAAAGGCTAGTTACCTACTTGTTAATATTATAAACTGACCAATAATTAATTTTCCTCGCCTTGGTTACATAGTTACTGGTTTCAGATCCTTCCTGAGTAATGAGCTCCTTCCAGGTATTCAATGTGCGATTAACGATTATTTTGGCACTTACGATATAAATATTAATAACAATATTAATTTTAACTGCTTAATTAAAATATTCTATCAAGATTTATTAGAACAAATACTGAAATGAAATCACTGACTTCATTTCAGTATTTGTTCTACTGCTGTTGTTTGTAACTAGCCTTTGTTAATTTGATAAATTTTTGAAAAGAATACATAGATGACTTAGATAACTAAGTCTGATTCAGTTTTAAGATTTTCTGATAAAGTGAAGACAAAAGAAAATCAGTCTCAAAAAATAGATACAGATAAGCACTATAACATGAAGGAAGAAAAACAAGAATATACATGTATTATTTGTGGTGTAAGCAATAAGGACTATTCTGATTTTATCATGCATAGAAGGACACATTCGCAGATGGGGTCATATAAGTGCCCATATTGTAACTATTCAGCTGTATGGGGTTGTTTTAATCGGCATATGCGTATTCACACAGGTAATAAGCCCCATAAATGCACCATGTGTGATTACAAAGCTACTCGCAAACATCATTTACAAGGACACCTTAAAACACACATAGTTGAAAAACCATTTGAATGTGATGTGTGCTATTTAAAATTTACACACAAAAAATCTTTAACAAAACACTATTTAGCTCATACTGAAAAGAAAAAAGTTAACAGAAAATGTCAGAATAAAATTAAATATCAACAAAAATATAATGAAAATATATTTGAATGCAGTTTTTGTGATCGTATATGTAGAAACAAGACTAGTTTAAACTATCACACATTTATACACACTGGGTTGAAACCTTATGAGTGTGATATATGCCATTACACATGTTCAAGAAAATTTGTTTTAAAAGTACACATACAGAAACATATGGGAGAAAAACCGCTTAAATGTAGAATATGTAACTATAGATGTTTACAAAGAGGTACTTTAACTTCACATATCAGAATGGTACATACAAAAGAGACACCATATCCTTGTCATTTATGCAATGCTAAATATAAGACAAAGTGTGCTTTAGGGTATCATTTGAAAACACATGGGGAGAAACAACTACAATGTAATATATGTGATTATAGATGTCACACTATGAGTCACTTAAGGCAGCATACACATAATATGCACACTGGATACAAACCTATTCAATGCACAATATGTGATTTTAGATGTGCAGGACAGTATCAACTAAATCAACATATTAAAGTACATAAAACTGAACCTTTAAAATGTATAACATGTGGTTTTAAATGTGGATCTAAGAAAGCTTTGTATATGCATAACAAAACACATAAAAACAAATAACAGTTGTATGGAACATTCGCAAATTTGTTTTTAGTTTTGAATGTGTGGTAGAAATAATGTTTTTTTCACTTTCTGCCATTTTGTTCTAGTTTGGTAGTATGGCCAACTGGACCACAGAAAAAGATTTTTTTCATAGTACTGTGACTAGACCACGGAAGAATTATTTTTTCCATGGTCTGGTTGACCAGATATTTAAATGGATGTTATTTGACCTTTTCATATTTTATAGAAAGGTAACAAATATGGTTTTTATACTAAAAAGCGATTTGTGGATAGTCGAGACTCTTTCTTAACCCTTAATAAGGCAACATGAACATTATTCCCACAATGAATTTCACAGTTTAAACGGTCAATGGTACACATTTTCCCACGATCTGTCACTGTCATTTCGTAGTTTAATATATTATCTTTGGTTTAGAAGACTTGTGATCGCGTTTTCGAACGAAAGAAAAAATAAAAAAGAGATGTCAATGTGAGTGTCGCAATAATTACTCACCGGTTCCATAGGTTTGAGCAGTTAAGTGATTGAAATAGCTAATATGTCGAGAAAAAATCCGGTAAGTGTTCATTTTTGGTTATTTTGCATAGATGTAATGTTTATTTAGTTGTTGATGTGTTTTATTTTTCCAAATAACAAAAAATTACTTGGTTTGATGGATTCAAAGTATTTGGGAAATATTTGCTTGTTGCCCGTTTAGGTTTCCTACGTAACGATTTATGTGGGAAAACTGTTTCCGTAAGAAGCATGCAGGATTTCTATTTATCTCATAAGCACTGTTTTACGTTTCAGAAACCACTTAGCGATTCTGAAATTGAGTCTCAGCTGTCACAGCTACTTTATTAATCGGAAGAAGACCTTGATGATGAGGTAGCAAGAAGAAAATATACTGTCCACTTTCGATTAAAAAATATACAGAGTTCATGGGTGGTGTTGATCATTTCGATCACTTTAGGGCATCATACCCGCTAGGACGAAAGTCGCGGAAGAATTGGCACAGACTTTTTTGGTTCTTGTTGGAGGCAGCAGTCATCAATTCTTATATTGTTTATATGGCGACACATTCAGAAAGGAGAAACACCCATAAAGAATTCCGGTTGCGATTGGGCAGAGGACTCATCAACAATTATTCGTCAAGAAAAATCCTCGCACCCAAGTTCAAAAATAAAAAAGGAGGTGCCATTTCAGTACCAGACGAGATTAGAAATTCGGACGTAGGATCCCACATGCCCGAATTGTCCAAATTTAGAAGATGCAGAATGTGCAGCACATGGGAAAAGGAGCAACGCAGCAAATATATTTGTAAAGTTTGCAAGGTATCTTTGTGTGCTGCCCCTTGTTTTGAAATGTTCCACAAATAAAATAAAGATATTATCTTTCAATTTAGTGTTTTTATTTACTTCAATTATCTTAGTCTGACTAACTGTTCCTAATATGTAATGTAAGTATGAAATATATTTCCCACTAGTTGGGAAATAATTTCCCAGGAATCACCAAAGGTTACAATGTAATCGCTCAACAGGAATTATTTTCCCACATCATTTCCTGAAAAACTGAAAACACGTAAAAAAATACTGATATGAAATCCTAAATCTGTATGCTTCACTAATAACATACTAGCTTTGAAACTTTTGCAAACATCCACAGTTTAGCCATGCCCTATTAAGGGTTAATAGTTGAGTGCAGTTTTATATAGGTAGGTACTATATTTTTTTTGTTATACTATCAACCAAGAAGCGGTTTTGATTTCCTTATGAGTGTTTAGTTTTATTTTTATTAACATACAAAGAGCCAAAGACATTACAGTGTTAAAAATGGGAATCTAGACACTTCTTCTAACTGTAAAGAATCAGTAATAACCAGAACCACACTTGCAATTGTCCATAGGTTATAGCATCTGTTGTCTCATTTCTTACATATTGACAGTGTAGCAATAGCAATGTACTGCAAATCGACACTCATGATATTGGTGGTATACATAGATAATACACACTTCATCTCTCGGTAGAGAGTACTAATTTTCTTTGCACTTCATTGGACAGTTCCAATACTAGTGTATGTTCTCATTTGATTACATAATTTTGTTTTATTTTTTATTTTATAAAGAAGAGCACCTTTTATTTGCATTTTTATACTAAGTATTAAAATTCAAATATTTTAAGAAAATATTTGAATTTTAATACCTGCCTTAATGATACACCTAGAACTATGTCCTCGAGTTAAAGAATGAATTGTCTGTTCATGTTAAAAATCCATTTTATTGTGCCTTTGAACTGCCTTTTTCTTTGTTAATTAATAGGTACAATACGAGTATGTCATAAATGGTACATTGTAGAATGTAGAAATTATGTAAATAAGAAGACAAATAAATTGTAGAAAAATATATAATAAGAATTATAACTTAGTACCTAATATACCTACATTATTTTATACATCCCCATTATGTAAGATATTCTCATTTGTAGATCTTAATAACCTTGATAATCTTTTACCTATTAATTTTGGATACATTTTAGTTTTTATCAAAAATTCTTTTGACTGATGTGTAACAGCTCCATTTTCTAATTGGTATTTACAAAGCATATGTAAAGGTTCAATTAATTGTTCTCTATAAGTAGGGTCTTTTTCCAGTTGAGATAATGCCTCTGCAGCTGTTTCAAGGGTACTTAAGCACCCTTCAGTAGGCTGTGTTCTTATTATGTAACTACTGCTTGTATTAGATAATAATTTAACTTGTCTAATATTATGCAGAATAGGACTTGATGCATAGATAGCTTTTGCTTGTGGCCATGTGCCATCAATAAGAATGAGATTATAAAAGTCAGAGTCATTTTCTAAATCTTTTATATCTATTGCTGATTTACTAGGGTATAAAAGGATTGTGTTTGGCTGAGTTAATAAAGTTTCTAAATTTTCATGCCTCGGTTGTGGGAACTTCTTCCCTTTGTAAATAAGGCACTTGTCTTCTTTGAGGCCAAGCAGTAACATGGGCGCCGTCCGTAAACATCGTTTCTCTTCAGCTGGATGTTGTAGAAGGATTACGGTGCTGCGGGGCCGCAGTCTCTCAGGAGGTAATGCTGGACACCAGCATACAACAGACGGTCTTCTGGAATGTAAATGAATACAGATTAATTATGCGAAGGTACGAGAGTTAAACAATGTGGAACTTGAAACGACAAACACATACTTGCAGTATTCACAAAGTTCACGCATTACAGGTGGATCTGCTGGAATGTTTGATAGGTCTTGCCAAACTTCATATTCATCCATCTCATTCAAATAAATGCAGATTTAATTCAATACAAATCAAAAATTAAAGTAATCTTGGTGTACAACAATGACACAAATCACAATACAAAATAATAAAATAAAATAAATGGGAAAGTGAATCCAAGCTAGAGATGTAAACCGGTTTGAAGAAAACCGGTGAAAACCCGGTTTTTCTAGATACCGATAAAAACCGTTTTTTTTTCCACGAAAACCGGTTTTCACTTTCCGTATCTATTAACTACCACATATAAATAAATTATCTTTATCTTTATAACTTAGAAGAATAATTTTTAAACTCAACGAACAGCAAATGTGCAAATCGCACAGTGCACATCAAGAAAAAATAAAGATTAATCAAAGACTTATAACGACATTGCCGACTTGTGGCAATGTCTTGGGGCAACTTCAATGCCATTAGTATTTGGGCCCTCATTCCTTGCATAAAGACACTATTTTTTTGTGATTAAATCGGATTTTTCCTATATGTGTACTCTAACACAATGCTTCTTGCCAAATGTCATAGTGCTAGGTCAACGGGAAGTACCCCATAGGTTTTGATTTCGTTGTGAGTGTCGCAATATGCGTTTTTGCGACTTATTCGTCTGTAACTATTTTAATGAAAACTGAGAAGTTTGATTTTTCTCTCTGCAAGAGACTATGGATCTGCTTATAAGGCTTTATTTATTTTATTTATTTATTTATTTATTTATAAAGTTCACCTACACTGTGTACATCTATACATTGACAATAAAAATCATACAAATAAAATACAGCTTAATGTCACAATAATTACAGGTGAAGTCAGCATGCATTAATAATAAGCGAAAAATAAAAATAGTCATTAAAAATTAAAAATATGCCATTAAAACAAATGTCAAATAAATTAAAAATAATAATAACAAGATATTGAATTACATGTCCATAAATTAAGTGAAAATAAATAGTAAATGTATGTCAAATTAATAAAATTAAATATCCTATCAATAAATCATTAACATCTGAAGAAAAATACTGATACCTACATAATAATTACTCGAGTTCAGAGAGTCAGAGACCTCAAAGACTTCCTAAAATTATTAATATTGTCACCGAAAATGTCAATATCGCTTGCCCTAGACATAACATTGTACTGGCGCACCATTCTCGCCATTGGTGCATTGAAACCCAGGTTGGAACGAGAACTCGGAGTAGAAAATATATTAAAGCGCGAAATTCTAGGTAACGTACGAGGATTGCTCAGAAACAACTCTGATAATAAATCAGGAGTATCCAAAATTCCGTTAGCCAGCTTGTGGAGAAACAAGAGATCAAAAGTTTGTCTGCGGTGTGAAAGTGATTCCATCTTAAAGTATTTAAGTCTCGACTCGTAGCTCTTTAGTTCTTTACCGAGACAACAAGAGTACGTCAAGTGCCACATAAATCTCTTTTGCACACTTTCCAATCTTTTCTTATGAACATCATAAAAAGGATTCCATATCACGCTGCAGTACTCCAAGCCACTGCGAACCAAAGAGTTATAGAGCATGGTTTTAGTGCTATCTGATTTGAATTCCTTGCAATTACGTAGAACAAAGCCAAGATTCTTAAACCCTCTGGCAATTATACTGTCGATGTGGATGTGGAAACGCAATTTACTATCCAGTCTTATACCTAAGTCTCTAACTTGGTCCACGTTAGAAATGACGACATTTTTGATAGAGAAAGTGGGGTGGTTCATAGGCTTTGTTTTCCTCGTAAATCGCATCGCGAAACATTTAGACACGTTAAGACTCATGCAGTTTTCGTCACACCAGACGTCCAGGCGATTAAGATCTTCCTGCAACAAGTCAGCATCACTACTGAAATCTAAGGCACGGTAGAATTTCAAATCGTCAGCAAAAAGAACGAATTTCGAATTTCTGAAGCATTGGTTAATGTCATTGATAAAGTAGTTAAAAAAACTCAGGACCGAAGTGTGAGCCCTGAGGCACACCTGACGAATTGTCAAATGGATCAGAAGAGTCACCATTAACAACTACTACCGACGACCTTTTAGCAAGGTAATTTCCGAGCCAAGTTAACAGGGGATCAGCGATACCAGACATAGCGAATTTGTGAAGAAGGAGCTGATGGTTTACTTTATCGAACGCCTTACTGAAATCAGTGTAAATAGCTCCCACTGAAGAACGCTGGTCGAGGATACGAGATACATTATCAATGAAAGACACCATATTTGTTGCAGTAGATCTAAATTTTGTAAAACCATGTTGCTCTGGAATAATTATGTTTTTAAAATGAGATGAAAGAAAAGGAAGAATTAATTTTTCAAAGGCTTTCGCGAAAACAGGCAGAATTGATATGGGTCTATAGTTGCTAATAACCTCCTTGGCTCCGTTTTTATGTAAAGGTACAATAAGAGCTCTTTTCCATTCCAATGGGAACGTTCCGGAGGTCAGGGACTTATTGAAGATAAGTCGTAAAGGATGAGCTAAAGCAGGAGCACACTTAGTAACAAATACCGATGGAATTCCATCTGCACCCGCCCCCTTACTGGGATCAAGTCTTTTTAGTACTTTTAATACTTGATCATCTCTGAGCTTGATGGTTGTGAGATAATTACTAGTAAGCGCTGACGTGTCGTGGACGGAGCGAAACATATCAGTGCAAAGATTCACATCACAATACACCGAGGCAAAGTTTTCAGCGAAAAGGTTGCATATTTCTTTGCCGCCCATTGCGCATTTATCTGCTAAAAACATCTCAGCAGGATAGTGGCTATTATTATTTCGTTTGTTTTTAACAAATGACCAAAATAACTTCGGATTATATCGTAAGTTAGACTCTAGCCGAGCCAAGTAATTCTTGTAACAAGTGGCCTTTAGTTTATCTGAGCGAGATTTAGCTAATTCAAATGCTAGCCTGTCACGAGGATTATTGTTGAATTTCCGTAGCTTTTGATGGTATTTGTACTTCTCTTTTAATAGATTTATGAGGTCTCGGGAAAACCAAATTGGGTATTTTTTAGATCGAGGTTTATTTTTAGGGATATACTTCGTAATTGCTTCTCGCAGTATCGTGTAAAAGATAGTAACCATTTCATCAACCAAATTGCAAGAAGAAAACTCCATATCCCAGTCGACATTGTTCAAATCTTGAATTATCTTCGAATAATCAGCCTTATGAAAACAAAAACGCACATCATTATTGACCGGTAAAGTAGCGACAGCGTCAAAAGAAAACGAAAACTCTATGGGAGGATGAAACCGATCCACCTTAGACAGAGGAGAGGAGCACACTCTTAAATTGGTTACTGGCTGCGAGCTAAGCACTAAGTCCAAGATTTTATCTTGAAAATTCGGTACACAATTATATTGTTTCAAGCCGTTTAATAGAGCAAATTCTATAAGTTTATTTGCCAAGTCGCTATTAGAGCTCGTCTGGGCTAGACACTCATCGTCGCTCAAACAGTTCCAAGCTATGGAGCCCAAATTGAAATCACCCAGTAATGCCACATTTTCTAAACCGTTTCGCTCAATGACTTGATTAGAATTTTTAATAAACTCTAGAAGGACCTCCAATTTTAGTGGAGACGGAAGGTAGGCAGCACAAACATATAATTTACTTGGTTTACCTAAGGTATCCTTGATATCAAGACTGATCCACAAATCTTCACACCGCGATTCGAAAGAAGATAGGCGTCTCGATCCCAAGTGTTTAGAAACCGCTATGAGAACTCCCCCTCCAATTTTTTTATGAGAATGAAAACCACAACCTCGCCCTATATCTCTGTCTCTTCTGTAAACGTCGTAGCGATTGTCAAAAAGTTCGGCATCAAATATAGAGTCATTCAACCATGTCTCAGACAATACGACAATATCATAAGCACTGCAGACTACATTGTTAAAAAGATCTTCAGTCTTTAGTCTGAGTCCTCTGACATTCTGATAGTATACATTTAATTGATTAGAAGGTATGTTACAAAAAAGATTATTAATACCTGTCATATAAGCACCTAAACTATAATATTTAATTTAGTGATAATTGTATATTTTTTAATTATAATTTATTTTAAGTTAGTTTAATGATTTTAAAGCTTCTTCGTTCCGAATGAGAATGTAGCTCGATGTTTCGGTTTTCCTAAGGAAGACTTTCCCGTCGCGCACCCAGACAAATTTGTAGTTTAACTGGCGCGCAGTTTGGCGGGCAGCAGCGTGTAGCGACTTCGTTTCCGGTGCCAGATGCTCGGCCACGTAGATAGGACTCTTCTTCTGCCCTCCGATACCGAGGTGGCTGCTGTTTAATTTCTCGTTCGGATTGTTCCGGTTGAACTTGATCGCAGACGCAATAAAGTTGTCACGGAGGCGCTTGCTGCTGAATTTGACGACGATCGATCTCGGCCGGGGGCTCTGGTTATTCAGCTTAGCTACTCGAGTGCAAACCTGGAGATCAGATTCAGTAACTGGGCATTTGATCACTTTACCCAGCTGCTGAATAGTGTTATAGATATTCTCGCTTTTATTCTCCGGGACACACTGCACCTCAATATTGTTAGCGCGCGAGTGCTGCTCAAGTAAACCTAAGCGGCGAGTCAAGTCACTGGTAGCGGCGCGCAGCTCTTCGTTATCTTTTTGTAGGTCCGTAATCAAAACTTTTTGGGACTCGTTCTCGTGGCGGAGACTGTCATTCAAAGCGTGGTAGGCCACGAGAGATTCCTCGAAATTTGTCAACTTTAGCTGGATATCGCTCAGCTGATTATTGAACTTTCTGTCAAGCTCTTCCCTTATTATATCGCGGATGCTCTTCGCTGAAATGCACGAGCAGCTACAAGTGGCACGAGCTTTTTGACGCACAGTGACGTTGTTGTAGTCGAGAGTTGCAGAGGGCGGCTCGATCACGGGCGCAGCTGGCGCGGGCGTGGACGGCGCCGGCGCGGGCGCAGACGGCGCGGGCGTGCACGGCGAGGGCGTAGGTTCTGTCACTTTTGTAGTAACTGTTGGTGTATGCGTTGAGTTATTCGTGCAACGGATTGGCGTATTAGAGTTACCCGACTTAGGCTCCCTGCAGCGGCACGCGGGGCAAACCCACGATTCTTTGAACTCGTTCGAGAACCCACTGAATTCTTTTATACTTATATTCAAACAAGTAGAATGGTATTTATCAGAGCAACGGTCACATTGCAAGAACGTCGTTGCAGTCAGCTGGTTAGGGCATGCAGCACACACGTGTGCATCCATTGCTGCGAATGTAGATGATACCAAACTTGCATTAAGTCAGACGGGTCGATGTATTACGA
The DNA here is from genome assembly GCA_947563715.1 of Lycia hirtaria. Taxonomy (NCBI): domain Eukaryota; kingdom Metazoa; phylum Arthropoda; class Insecta; order Lepidoptera; family Geometridae; genus Lycia; species Lycia hirtaria. Next base: position 37,758,741 of record OX387377.1, on the reverse strand, counting down.
GCAATATGTAGTTCACGTATATGGAGACTGGAGGCGCTCAAAAAGTTCGCGACCAGAAAGGCGTAAGCGCCATGCACTGAGCGTCGCTTACGCGTTTTGAGCAACAACTTATGAAATTTTAAACAAATTTCTTGCTTGTTGATAAAATTGTTAATCACAAATGATCACTGATTTATCGATAGTGTCAACACATTTTAATCACTGCACTGTGTTTATATTCGTTAATTCTTCCGGGTAAGCACAATTATTACATTGAAATCAAAGGTTTTACTAGTAATTTGAATTAATTTAGAAGACGAAATTGAAAAAGATGTTTATCTTTCGTTCGAGGGTAGTATCGAGGGACTTTAATTTCAACTCGATACATTCACGCGTTCCCGAAATACAGGTTTTTACACCCGGATGGACGGACGGACAGACGGACAACAAAGTGATCCTAAAAGGGTACCGTTTTTTTCTTTTGAGGTACGGTATCCTAAAAATTAATAAAGCTGTTTAATTACATCATATTAAATCCTTAATAAAAATGTTTGCCTTCGCATGAATCCTACAAAAAATCTTTATTTTTTTGTTAACCCATTTAAACAATAAAATTAATTTGTGATCCTCCCAAAATTATTTTATTTCGTAAAAAAATCATAAAATAACACTTACCTGTAAAATGAAACACCTCCATCTGATACATTTTTTGTAGTGCTATTATTTTTGCGTTCTAAAATGGCACAGTATGGCATTATTAAATGTTAATGTTACACGTCCACTTTGAAGTACTGACGTACGTACTGTCTCAGTCGAATTACGATCTCAACTGGTGCTGGTTCAAGTCTGCTGACCTTAACTGTGGTGGTTGGGAACCGCCTACATAGCATTTCTATTTACTTCTGTCTTCTGTCTTTTTTTTTTTATTTATTCATGACCATGGAATCTCCTCCTTTAGTCGATGTCTTCTGTCTTCTGTGCAGTGCTGCCAACTGTACTGTCATGTATATAGCTAGATTTGACCCCAAAAAGTAGCTAGAAGTAGCTAAGGGAGCAAAAAAACCAGCCAAGTGCAAGTCGGACTCGCGTACGAAGGGTTCCTTACCATTATCTATAAAACGGCAAAAAAATCACGTTTGTTGTATGGGAGCCCCCTTAAATATTATTTTATTCTATTTTTTAACCGACTTCAAAAAGGAGGAGGTTATCAATTCATAGCGTATATTTTTTTATGTATGTACACGAATTTCTCGCTCATTCGTGAACCAATTTTTGTGTTTCGTGAATTGGCGTATAGAGAAAGCTCCCAAGTTGGTCCCATAATTATTTTAGAAACATTGCTTTATTACTTTTTGAATAATCTGTAAAAGTATAAATATTTTCATTTGATTCCTGAGTAAGTGCGACAGAATATAGAATCGCATAGTTCCACTGACACGTTTTTCTTTGCAAAAGTGTTAAATATTGAGGTTTGTCGTGTAATCATCTGCACATTTTCTAATCTGTGACGACGAAACATTTGACATTCAATGACAAATGTCATTCTTGAAAAAAACGAGCGGGTGAAGAGAGGTCTCTTTAAAAAGTTAACAAACTTAAGTGATTTAGTAAGCTTGAAAAGTAAAACCAACTTATTCATCCAATGTGTATATGAAGAAAATAGAGCACTTCAACGCTTGACCACCTTGTTTAATTAATATCCTTACTAATATTTCAAGTAAACGAAATAACGTAACCTGAAGTCGGTTGTTTCAGTTTTTAAACTATAAAATTATTAGTATTTGTTGTTATAGCGGCAACATAAATACATCATCTGTGAAAATTTCAACTGTCTATCACGGTTCATGGGATCACACATCCTGGTGACAAACGGACAGACAGACAGCGGATTCTTAGTAAATAATATGGTCCCGTTTTACCCTTTGGGTACGGAACCCTAAAAACAAATATAGTGTAATAGAAATTATTACTTACTAATACATTTTATTAAGATAGTTCGGTTGATAAATTGATTCACACAAGCAGTATGGACACAGTCAGTTTAGTGCAAAGTAAATTAGTGTTGATTTATTGAAGTGCTAAATCGGTCTATATTTGTCTTGTCTGTAATATGACAAATCAACATGATATGTAACAACGTGATATGTGCATATGGAGATAAATTGTTACTAACTTACTCTGTACTTTCTGAATGTGCCGATACAGCCTGTATAAATCAACTTATGAACAGAATTCTATTGATAAATTGATTCAAATAAAGTCGAGACTTCTAGCCCAGGTTCTTCAATTGTTGACTCGTAATCATCATCATCTCAACCATGAAAGGTCCACTGCTGGACATTGGCTTAACCAATAGATTTCCAAAAAGACCGATTAACGACCGAAACGGCTTGCATCCACAGTCTTCCCGCCACTTGTATGAAGTCATCGACCCATCTCGTGGCTGGTCTTCCTACGCTGCGCTTGCTGTGACTCGAAATTATGTATTCGCCCTAAATCCTGAAGTTTTCTGTGGCTCTGTGACTGACAAATGGCGTGCAACCACTCCATAATCTAAGAATAGATGAAACTCTATAATCTATCTATGAATAGATTATTAGTGGTGGCGCGGATTTCATTGTTAATGCCGTACTATCATACAGACTGTCAAACTGATTTGACACATTATAAATGCACATAAGTTACAGTGTCTGGATCGTCATGTTCAAAAGGTGCTAGAAAACGTAGCTAGACTTTTTAGCTACAACTTTTCAAAAATTGTAGCTGACGGGGGTCTAAAAGTAGCCAGATGTAGCTACAAAGTAGCTAAGTTGGCATCACTGCTTCTGTGTACTGGACACTGGTAGAGTTGACAACAAAGATTGATTTAATTGACATCAAGACAAAAAAATCTGACGTTAGCCAACATTTTTGACATATTTTATTTTGAAAAAAAAAAGCCTTTTTTTTTAAGCACTCAAAATATAATTTCTTTAATTTCATTTCTTTTCCAAGCTCAAAAGAGACCCAAAATGGATTATTCATGTTGTCATATCTGTAATCCTCACTTCTCAGCCATCGTATTCTGAACCCATTCGGTTTCGGAATCGATTCGATTTGTATATATCCGTCTCTGTCATTTCCATAGAGAATGACAGAGACGGAGATATATAAATCGAATCATCGAATCGATTCCGAAACCGAATGGGCTCAGAATACGGGGGCAGATATTACTGAAAATTGGTTCTGAAAAAAATAGGCGGTAATTACCCATGATTATTCTATATTTATGACTCAAAACATGTTGCTTTCTTCCTTTACGAAATAACACCACACCTTTTTCAAAAATGAATAAATAAAAGTAAATTTAAAAAAATCGACTTCATAACAATTCAATTAACCGAAAAAAGGGGGTAATAGCTGCTAAGCTATTACCCCCTTTTTTCGTTTATTTTTTTGAAAAAATAAAGTAAAACTACCTAAGTAGTAAACCTATTTTTAAAAGTCTACCTAAGTAGTAAACCTATTTTTTTGAGGTCGGTGCCAGGCCCTAAAAGGTCTGTCTAGGATTCGCATAGTTCAAGGGTCAGCAACCTTTTGAGTCGGAAGAGTCAAAAATTACAATTTACAAAGTTTTTAAGGAGCCACAAAAAAAAACTTGCCAACAATAAATAGTACTTGCATATATTTTTTTTTTGGATTAAAAAAGACAAATCTATTTATTCGTATAAAATTTAGGTGTTTAAAATTAAATCTTGGAAGTGATTTAATTTATTGATGTTGTTAACGTAGTCGATTAAAAATAATAAGAAATAGTCAGGTGCGAGCGAAGCGAGTGCGATTTTTTTTTACTAAATTTTAGTAGTGTTTTTATAGTAATATGCTTTATTTCACGTATTAGTGAACCCACAGTATTTGTATGTTAAAATAGTTAAAATGCGCGAGCAAAGCGAGTGCGAAAATTTAGAAGATTTTTAAAATTAGGTAAATCTTGGTGAAAAAAACATTCCCTATGGAAATGACAGAGACAAGGAGATATACAAATCGAATCGATTCCGAAACCGAATGGGTTCGGGATGTTCTTTATTTTACTTCTATCTATTCAGTTAATAGTGAATATTATGCATAATCTATTTTTATTTTATTTATAGGTATATCCAGAAGGTATTTTAATTTTGTTTTTGTGGAATGGGTTACATAATTAAAGTACCTTAAAAACTATGAAAGTTACAAATATTTTAATTTAATGTTAGACAGAGAGCACACATTGCGAACAATGATGTAATGGTTCAAGTTCGTCGTATATATTCAATACAAACGGGTGTTTCGCGAGAGAGGGACATACAGAGCATTCCTCCCTTTAAACTTTATTATATTTCCGAAGATAGTTGACCGATTGAAATATTTTTTCAGTTCATATATGTATTATATTACATTTTAGTGTGTCATTGAATTAAAACTATTATTCCTATATGCATAATTATTCCCTTTTGAATTGTTTTAAGGTCTATTTTTTTTAAAATTACTTTTATATTATTATAAGCTGCGCCCCAAAGTGTCACCCGCGTCTTGATGATAACCGAATATAGTCAATCAATAGTGGTCAACACAAGGTCGTAAGGTTTTTTTTTACCCCGCATTAAATATTAACTACCTATATAGGCATCCAATGCATAATGTTTCTAGAGAGGTCGCCAGCTTTGTCGCTCGGTCTGATCATCTGATGAAAAGAAGATGGTAGTCGGTTATGCCGACACCTCTGTATAAGTTTATGGAAACTCAATAGGTTAGCGTCCTACGGAGTCATCTGTTTTAATGAGGCGTTTTCAGAAAGAAAAAAAATATAGTACATAAATTGAACGATAGATGGCGTCTATCAATTAGAAATAGAATAAAATACACTGTCACTTTCTTCTTCTTCTTTTTTGTATTGGACCCCGCGATTAGCGATTTGCCATTGTCAAGTATTCGTTATAGGTTAGCCTACATATTATTTTATTTATCTCTAGTTGAATATATATATATATGTCACCGGAATATAACAAGATCCGCAAGCTTATAAATTTCCTAAAATTTTCTAGGAAATTTATAAACTTTCGTAGGATTCTAAACGAGAGATAAATTGTATTATTTTACGCCCACATTTTCGTAAATTTATCAATTTGCTACATCTCGTGTTAAATTTATATGGTTAGGCTATGTTAGATTAGATTAGGTTAGGTTAGATTAGATTAAGTTAAAAAAAAACCCTAACTTAACCTAACCTAACCTAACCGTAAAATAATATTTATCTCTAGTTTAGAATCCTACGAAAGTTTATAAATTTCCTGAATTTTTTTAAACTTGCGGATCTTGTTATTTTCCGGTGACATTTATATTATATTATTAATTATATATTTAAATCAATTGCTGTTCGTTTGTCTCGCTAAAACTCGAGAACAGCTGAGCCGATTTAGCTGATTTTGGTTTTGAAATGTTTGTCGTAGTCCAGGGAAGGCTTAAACGTTGAGAAAATATCGGGTCTACTCATTTATAGGTAATACGAAGTGCGCCGGGTCATCTAGTCACTGATATTTCCCTGAAAATGCGTATTCTATATAGAGCGATAGGTAATTTTGAGACATTTTTTTGCGACCACGATGCCATCTAGTACGTTATTTGGAACATTTTTTTTTTCTTCTAAAAACGCCTCATACTGTTGAATAAAAAAAAACATGTCTTTGACAATAGATGGCAAATTGGTCAAAGTAAAATACTTACGATTTATTTAAAAACATGTTAAACAATAAATCTAAATACAAGGCAACAATTATAGGAAATATTAGACATTGTAAATGAGGGAGTATTCTTTTATATTACGGAGCTATTCATTTTTTCCGCGAAGTTTAATGATAGACGCCATTTTGCACCACAATCCTAATACTAATACATATAAATATGTGATGTTCTATCTCCTTCCATTACCTAGTTTGAAACGTGTGAAAAAGAATAAGCTAATAATTACAAACTTTCTCTTGTGTGTGTGTACGAATACACAAAAATTACAAAAAATTTATAGAAAATAATTTGTAAACATGGAGGCCAAGTGTTATGCTATGGTGTAAAGCAATTTTTTTGATTATAGTTGCTAACGAGTAATTATAACCATTTTTGGTAAGTTGATCAAGCCCAAACCGCCTTAATTTAATAAATATTTGTAATGGAAAGACGTCAACCCAGTAATTAAACTGAAAAGATTGTAAACGTATGCATTTATTTGGCGCCAATGTCGCGGAGACCGTTATGTTATGCCTTATTATATCAAGGTAATTTGCTGAAATAACTGTGCTAAAGCATACAGAGTGACAATACAATATCAGTACATGTGTTTATATGATACGCGCTGGTGCCGCTCGACGAAGTCGCCTACATTGTGAATAAACTGGTCCTACTAGTGTCGTCAGACAACTGTCATTCCAACCCAACAAATTATCACCAATGTGAAGATATTGGCCGAAAATAACGCGTAAATATCTATTCTTGCTGCAATGTGATTCTTTTTTCCTTCACCAATTTCAGATTGACGTTCTTCAGGCCAGTTAATGTTTGAAATGAAAGAGATGATTATATTCTATTTGGAAACATCTTGACCAACCTTGAAGTAAGTATATACTATTCTCATACGATATTGTTATAAAAAGCTTCAATACAAGCGGGTGATTGTGTTAGATAACTTTAGTCTGGTTCTTGTAGCTGTTTAATGTCATACAATTTGTTAGTTGTCAATTTTGCACACTAATTGGGGATAACACTTTTGTAACAATTTTGTTCAGTTTCGAAAATGGAACGTAAACGAAATATTATCATGGGCCATTTGAGACAGTGTTATTGTTTTTTTTTTCATAAAATCCTTTTGTACATTTTATCTGTATTCATGTTCAAGGTTGAGATGAAGCAAAGTTTAACTCAGATACTCCAAATAGGTACCTTTGTTAATTTTGCTGAACTAAATTTATTGTAGGTATTGGTTAGAGAGATATTTAGTTAAATAAGACTAATCATAGACTACCTGCTATTTTTTATGTAACTGAGTAATGAGAGGTGTTACTTGCCTGATATTAAGCTTCATTCTGGCTCGATAACAGTCTTAATACTGCTCTTGTCACTAAGATATTATTTATTTAAAAGTTTTATTAAAAACACTGTTAGACAATCTCTATTTTATACCACTACTACTATTTTTATGGATTAAGATATATCCATAAAAATATAAAAATAGTAGTAGTAACACATTACTTGACAGTTAAATAACTGGCAGTTGTGTAGTACATACTTTTCTTTTCCTATTCCTTTAAGGCCCTTTGCTATTCCTTAGAATTAAATGCATATAACTTGCCCTTATTAAACATCATATCTGTTTATATAGTGTAAGTTTTTTAATTATAGGCTACCTCTTAGTGTTAAAAAACCCTGTGCAAATTTTTCCTACACTGCCCATCAAAGGTACTTTGACAGTTTCACTTCTCTATCCCAGATTTAGCTACTGTTGATTGTAAAATGATTATTGTAGATGATTCTCACATTAATTACTCTTTCGGCCTTATTGAACAATATTACTTTGATCAACATCTCAAACTATCTGTCTTCTTTCCGCAAGTGTCATTATGTGTCAGAGAAATAGTGACAGCATATTTCGAGCATTGCTTGAGTAATGTTTTTCAGTAAGGCACGTTATTGTTTACATTTTAACTAAAACACAAAGTATTATAATAAGAAAGGACTTACATTCTAGTGAATCATCAGTTGGCCTTATCACTAAAAGCAATTTCTTCCAGCCTACATTGTCTACAGTTTTCAGTATTCAATTTAAATAGGAAGTATGGTGCATCTGCTTTCATAATACTCCTTTCTCAAACATTTTAATTCCATTAGCCGGTTTTTGTGATTGTGATTCACAGAAAGCGACTTTCATTACTAGTTTTATCTTAAATTTTATATAAAGTAGACCTACATTTGACCATCAACTCGACTCATGATAAGCAAGTAGTGTATCTGGACATATTTCTGTATTTAGAGTAAAAAGTTTACTTTACCTACCCTCATTAATTCTTTCTTGTCAAAAAATTTGGATTGCCTTAGCCAATAAACTGAGATGAAATTTACTATTGGAAATGAGCTTTTAGCAATAAGGCTGCCAATTGTTACACTAGTTTTATATTGCTCTCTTTTCATTGTATCTATCTCTATTTTCTCTTTTATGGTGTGTACAATAAAGAGTATCTATCTACTTTAAATAGCAAGAAAATATATGAGAGAAATCAACTTCTACCAAAATGAGATTAAACCAATTACACACCATTGTATGGTATTGATATAGATATAGTATTACATTGCATTCCATGCAAGCACTAGTTAGTAACAAGTTAGGTGTGATCTGCATTTGGCAGAATATTGGCATCTACCTTATTTACACACTTTTAATATATAACATCTATAGTGTCTTAACTTTCTTAACTTAACTTAACTAATAACCTGATGAAAGTTAAATTTTGATTACATTTTCTATATATTTATTTGACTATACAAGAAGGAGTTATACAGCATTACAACTTTTGCATAAATTAAGAAAATGCATGTTTTCCTAGGTTCATCCACTAAAAATGTGATTTTATAAAAATTCTTCTAAAGAATGCTTATTAAATTAAATTATACAGAGGCACTGCACAATACTGCACCTACTTTCTCCTGGACACATACTCTCATATTCTCGCTCTTATGTAGTCTGTTCTTTTGTAGTATTACTAGTAATTTAGGTACATAATATGAGGAGTTCAAAATTAAAACTATAATGGATAAGGTATAATAATGTATTTGTAATGACAAGGATTGTGCTACCCTCATTCATGTATTGCTTATGAAATGACTTAATTTATTATCTTTCTGTTTCTAGAAATGAGCACAGAGTTGCCAAAAACTCAAGAATCAAGTGGTGAAACGGACTCGAACAGTGATTCTGAGGTTAGTTTCTTATCTACCATTTCTGTAATAGTATTAGTTTTTAAGTTCATAAGTCGAAGTGGTTGATATTCTGTCATTCCTAGATATAATTGATATTTTTACTTTCTTTCACTAGGACAGAGTAATGTTCTACAATAAGCCAATGTTGGTTACCTGTCTATTATTGACTGGCCTTGTGGCTCAGTTGGTAGTGTGTTTATGTCTACCTGCTGAACTGAAAGGTCGTGGGTTCGATCCCCACCCAGGGCAAACATTTGTGTGATGAGTATGGATGTTTGTTCTGTGTCTGGGTGTTTCTATGTATCATATGTATATATTTACAAAAAAAAGTATATATGTATTCTATCAGCCATCTAGTTCCATAGTACAAGCTTTGCTTAGTTTGGGCTAGATGGTGTTGTGTGAAATGTCCACAAATATTTATTATTATTATGTGACTTATGAAACATCAAATATCATTTCCCCGGAATTGAAATTATAATATTATTATTTTTTCAAAAGACACATCAAATGCCCCACATTACAGCATGTTTGATTTGCATTAATTGTAATTATTTTAGTTCTGTGAAAAATTATACACATACAAAAATTATTCTAACTTTGCCATTTAGATAATAAATAATTATAGTTTAAAAACTGACTTCAAAATACGTGATTCTTTTACTTGGATGTAATTTTTTCACTTATTTTGTTAAAAAAACTAAAGTACTGAACTGATTTAAATTTTGATAAAATTTAAATGGGACCACCTCTGAGGTTACCTACTAAACAAAAAATCGGATCAAAAATAATTCATAATTGGCAGAGTAATCACTGAACTAATATAAGAACCTCCTTTTTGGAAGTTTGTCAAAAATGGTGGATAGATAAATAGATAGTTATTTTTTACACCTTAACTAAAACACAAATTATATAGCAAAAAAATATATATATACATATAATATGGATAAAATTTAACTGAGTTAGATGGATTTTATATTATAGTAAGGAGACAGCAAACATATAGGTGATGATGGAGCTAAATGCAGATGGTTCATTGTGTATCCAGGACTATAAATATTAGTCTCTGTTGTACAAATTTTACTAATCAAGGAGTTCCTGGTATGGCTATGCTCAGGGATGGGAATCAAAATGAGTGAGGTGCATGAGTCGGTATTGCAGTAAAGGGACAGATATTACAAATAATATACACTAATGTGGAAAACATCCACACTTAATTCCACTTCAATGAGGGGTTATGGACTAATCTCATTTGGGTGGGGTAAGGGTAATTACGGTTTGCTTTAATACTTTTAGTATAGTGATAAAAAAAACTGTTTCACATGCACAAAATGCAGTTTTTAGGTGAAATTAGCTTTGTTATATGTATCTGAAACCTATGAAGCTGTAATTAAGTGACACACAAATCACAATCGAATCTGATTTCACTAATATGATCCGAAGTCAAAACCTCATTATTGCTGATAACTTCAATAGATGACAAAATCTCTCATTCACCATTAAATCTATTTATTTTCTCACTTCCAGAACTCCAGTAGTAGCGACTCGACAGGAAGCGAGTGGGAGTGTTCCAGTGCTAAGCAAGGCGCCACACGGAAGCCACATTTCTCAGTCACTTCATGCGACACGGGACTTAAACTCAAGATTGCTGCCATTCCCCACAGGAAGACTCCAACCAAAATATCTCCCAAACCAACCGCTAAAAAGAAAAGCGACACTAAAACCTTAAAGGAATTGAAAGATAAAGTGTTGAAAAAGAAGCAGCTGTCAGAAAGTAGCAGTAGCTCAGACTCATGTAGCAAATGCTCTTCTGATTGCTCGAGTGATGACGACTTGCCTCTAAAGACTGTGTCCAAATTGCTGCCTCAAAAAGCGTCCCAAAAATTACCAGCAGCAAAGAAGAATTCCACTTCAAAGAGTGGGACTGATGATGATGAAAAAGTCAGTGATAAAGATACAGCAAGTAAAACTAAAGAGAAGACGTGTGTGAGAGCTAATGTGAAAAAGGTGAAGAGTGAAGAGTCAAGTAGCGAGGCTGCCGTGAAGAGAGGGCGTGGGCGACCAAGAACTAAGGTAAGTAATTAATGCTTTTAAACATAACGTTTTGATCCAGTTTTGCATATAAGATTTCGAACACCTTTTTGTCAGAGCTGGCAAATGCCATATACAATAATGTGACAAGCAGTGGATTTTTAAGTCTGCATATATATATATATATATATATATATATATATATATAGAGGTTAAAAAATTCGACGAATCGCTTCGAGTAATAGTATTCCCGAAGGCGGCGGTGCCCGCTGACTCACATAGCGGGGGCACGGCTGTACCCCGAGATATATAAGTATAATTAATTTCTAGTGAACAGTTTCCAGCCTGTAAAATGTGTGTCTATTTTCTGTTTTTCTAATTACGCGCGAATGCGTAAAATGCAGCTACAGTAATACCTAGTATACCCATTTATCATAGATAACCACAAACAATTTTGGTTCAATATTCTTCATGTACAGTGCACAAGATCGGAACCTTTTTCGGCCTATACATACTGCTATGTAATTATAGAGTAATCACCTCTATTCAATAGAGTAATTTAATAATATGGTACAACGTCCCTAACACAAGTGTAATCAAATCAGTGCTGTTTGATGATACTCATTCTACTTTTTATTGATTTTATACAGATTGTACAACTAAATTATGCACAATAACACGCATTCAGCGCATAACCTAACATGATAAGTGTTATGGTAAGAGTAATCTAGGTTTAACAGAAAGAATCCACCATAAAAAACACTATGGACAACTATGTCCGAAGGACGCCGAAACTACTGGACGGATTTGGACGAAAGGCAGGATTATTACTTATACTATGTAAAAGGATCTGGCATACTTTTTATCCCGAAAAATTTGTCAGTTCCTGTAGGATACATTAAACAATAACAACATAATCGATCACCACGCGGGTGGAACCGCGGGGCGCAGCTAGTAATAAAATAAAATTAGAATTCTACATATATATAGTGTATATACTTACTTAAATTCAATAAATTAGAAATTATAATGTCATTTTCAAATTCAATAGTATTATAATTTTAGCACGTTCTATGTCGCCTCTGAATCGTGCCCGTCGCCACTAAAACGCACTCCTTGCTGCCAACCCTGATTGTGACATTTTTTATGATAACTGGAAGACTATTTTAAGTACCTCCTTGGCTTACTGTGAAAATTTAATGGATCAATGGGACAGGTGTCTGTCCTAAAGCAAAAACCCTGACGATTCATTGGATTTTGACGGTAACCTCTGAGTTTGTTGACTTGGTACTCTGAGTACTTACCCGAACGGTATATTTTACTTTGTTTGATATATATCTTTTTTTGTATTGACATGCTAGGCGTATTGCCTATTTGACATTTTTATAATGACATTTTAAATTATATTGTATTTATATAATGAATATTACTTAATGTTAAGACATGAATTGTTTAAGAATAATTTTTGAATATAGTGAGATAATTGTAATTGGTCTTTTTCCGTTTTTATCTCAATAAACGAATATGAATATAATGTCAGATTCAAATAAATAATATAAAAATAATAATTAAATTAATAATCTGCGAGTTTGAGAATCATCAAAGTTATAGAATAATTTCGCCATCAGCCATAGTTTTAGTTTCTGTTTGAAACTCGGTATGGAAGCTGCATCCCGCACAGCAGAAGGTACACGATTATATATCGCGGGCTCCCCAATTGACCTCTCAGATTTCACCAGTCGATGAGTCGGTGTCACGAGTTGGTCTTTTTTAATGTTGCTCCTAAGTTGAAGTTAGGACACACGCCTCTCTGTCGGAAGGACTCCAGATTGGTGTGTACGAAGGTTCCAATCTGGTAAATCAGCTCACATGGCAACAGTAATATATTCATTTCTTTAAAGAGTTCAACGCAAGATACGTCATCTTAAACTCCAAAGATGGCTCGTACCGCTCGTTTTGCATAATAAAAACCCTCTTATAGTCAGCGGCGCGGCCCCACATCTCTAACCCGTACGTAACACTACTGTGGTTGGTCGCGAAGTAGCAGGAGCGCACGACGTCGCGGGTGGTGGTGCTGGCGAGCCGCCAAAGCGCGAAGCACGAGCGGCTCAGCTTCCCGCATTTCTCGTCTATGTGCGTCTCCCACGTCAACGCGCTGTCCATGTGGAAACCCAGTAGTTTAGTGTTATGTACTTGTTGGATAGTGGCGTTGCCGATTGCCACTAAATAGGGTTTTGCCGATTTTCCATTCAGATTGAATATTAGAAAGCACGTTTTATCCTTATTTAAGGCCAGCCCATTCTTCCTGAACCAATCATCGAGCTTGTTCAAGGCAGAGTTCGGGTCTGCTTCTAGTCCGGCGCGGTAATTTCGGCGGCTATGTCATCCGCGTACATATACACTTCTATGTCTGCACTTATAGCGCGCGGCAGATCGTTGAGTTAGCAGTTCGCTGAGGGTTAATGAAGTGTTCGAGAGACAGGAGCCCTGCGGGACACCCATCTTATTTAGTAGCTCGACGTAGACAATGCGACCTCGGTCTCCAACCACGACCTGCGTTCTCTTACACATACAAGGACGTAAGAAACGACAGAGCTGGACCGCGGATTCCGTAAAATTGTAAGTTATTCGCGACCAGAGCGTGGTCGACGGTGTAGAACGCACGCGAGAGGTCGCAGTAGAGCACTTTCCACACCACTTCGCGCACCAAGTCGGTGGTAGAATAGTCTAGTAAAAATAAATCCGTTTGTATGGAGCAGATCACAGTATTTGCAACTAGGGGGATTCTTTGAAATTATGATAGGTAAATAACTAAAAATCATAAATCAACAATAATCCCCGATTTATAGACTTATAGCTGCGTTCCGCGGTTTCACTTGTGTAGTTATGAAAAACGGTGATGATTATGATGATGATAAGTAGCTTATGTCCGTCTCCAGGTTCAAAGCTATCTGTATACTAATTTTCATAACGATCGGTTCAGCTGTTTGAGCGTGTAAAGGTAACAAAATTGGCTTTTATAATATCATTATGAAATTGTGTCAAATGTATTTCAAAACACCAGTACATTCATTTAAATAACAATATACTTAGTTGTCTTTTATGTTGTCACAGATCTTATTTTTACTAGACTAGAACGCCCAGCTCGGTACGCGTATTGCCTGTCCGAGAGTATGCCACGGTCCGTCACGAAATTCAGCAACCTATTAGTAAGGCCGACCTCAAAGACTACTGACGGCCGGGACTAGAGAAATGGGGCGGTACGACTTACAATCTGGGCTTACGCTTGATCGCCAGCTCGCCTGTTGATGTCGCGGTTCAAGATGAGGTGCGCTTGCCTAGAAGAAACCGACGTAATTTGCGATTTAAAGACACCCAAATTAGTCTTATTCCCACTCGGGAAGCATATTCCACAAATTAGCTGTACCCACGATAAAAGTAAAACCATAGCGTAGCCTAACCATAGCGTTCCGGATTTTTGGAATATCCCAACTATGCTGATTATCATCATCTCAGTCACAAGAAGTCCGCTCCTGGACATAGGCCATGGACTTCCTAAAAGACCGATTGGAAGTGGCTTGCATCCAGAGTCTTCCCGCCATTTGCATGAGGTGATTCTAGCTAGTTCTGTAAAAGAAAAAATAACTCTGTCTCTGTGTAAAAGTAAGTCTGTCTCTCTGTCTGTTTATTACCTATTCATGACAAAACGGCTAAAAAGTGTCGTGAAATATGTGTTTTTTGCGACATATTCGGCTGTAACTTTTTTTATGAAAACTGAAAAGTTTTTTTTTTCTTTGCAGTAAGAGACTATGAATCTGCGTATATGGTTTTAATTTCAAGGCGATACCTTCACGCATTCCCGAGATACAGGTCTTGACACCCGGACGGACGGACAAACGGACAACAAAGTGATCCTATAAGGGTTTCGTTTTTTTCTTTTGAGGTACGGAACCCTAAAAACGATGATGATGATGGAAGTAGCCAATGTCCGTCTCCAGGTTCCAAGCTATCTATGTACCAAATCTCGGCATATAGGCCGTTTCGGCGTGAAAACTTAACAAACAGAGAGATAAAGTTTCTTTCGATATTACAATGTTATTAAACCACCATTGTTTTCCTCTTGAAGCGATTAGGACGTCTCGTTTTAAAGTTTTTGAAACAACTAAAGATCAAAAAGAAACATTTTGTATATCGGTATCGAACCTGATAGGCATCTTCAAAACACCATATAAATATGGTCAAGTAAAAAGTTGCATACAAATGAATTTCCACCAGTAGTATTTGGAAATTAATTAACTGACTTCAAAAAAGGAGGTGATTACCAATTAGGTTTTCTTTTACTTTTTATGTTTGTTACTTCGTAACTCCATCACATATAAACCGATCGGAAAATTCTGAAGAAGAGAATATCTTTAATAAACTCCGACCCAAAAAGAAAGTGGATAAAAGTTTGACGTGTGTATCCGCATATCTGTATGTAGCCTCGTAACTCTTAAATGGATGGATCGATTTTGATCTAGTTTTTTTGTATTAAAGAGGATTTCAGCGAGTGTTCTTAGCTATGTTTCATCAAAATCGGTTCAGTCGTTTTTTGTCGGGGGTTTTGAATTTTCTAAACTTTTATTTGTATTTGAAACGATCTACTTTCAGATTGGTCCCATAGAAATTAATCAAAATCGATGGAGTATAGTTCCCGTCACGTAAAAAGGACGCTGGTTTGTTCGCGCTTACGAACAAACCAGCGTTCTTTTTACGTGACGGGAACTATACTTTGCTATAGACCAAACTTGCATATAAACAAATACTAAACAAGTACTTATCTATAAAAAAAATATATAGATAAAAAAACAAGAACTACAAAATACCCGATGGCAGAAAAGTGGTTTTTGCAGTCTAACTTATGATTTCGTTATGCTTGATACATTGTTGAATGTATGATTTTTGTGAGAAAGTATGCGTAAAATCGCTGTAAAAGGTTATAAATGTGAATTCTTCAGTCTAACTCTTATTAAAATCACTTTTTTTTTTTTTATCAGCCCTGTTTATACAAACTGTCCCATTGCTGGGCCCGGGCCATCTTCTCACTTTGAGAAGGGTAAGGCCATAGTCTACCACGCTGGCTAAGTGCGGGTTGGCAGGCTTCACACATCTTCAAGATCATTGAGAACTCTCAGACATGTAGGTTTCCTCACGATGTTTTCCTTCACCGTTTCGAAGTTGGCGGCAATCAACAATACGCACATAACTCCGAAAAGACAGAGGTGCATGCCGCGGGGATCGAACCCAGGACCTGCGGATCGCAAGTCAGACGGTCTCCCGACTAGGATGCCGAAATCACTAATCTATTATAAAAAAAAAAATATATAAAATATATATTATAAAATAGTTCATTTAAATTTAAAAAGCGTTTTTTTATATTTTTGCGAGAGTCGCATTATTAGTATTACAAAAAATATAGACACTCAGGAAATAAAGACGAATTTAACGACACCTTTAACATCATAATCAGTCAAGCCGTTTAGACTGTAGGAAGTTATTTAAGTAGAATAAAATGTAATAGTTTAAAAAACTAAAAAAACACGCTCAATCTTATCAAATTATTGTATTGTCATTGTTCCTCATTAAGTCTACCAAGTTTGAATTAAATCTGACCGTTTGGAAGTGGGTCAAAATCATTTCAAAGTTTCCGTTACATACTAACATACGTATGAAGCTAATACTTATATACCTACATACAAACATACATACATTAGAAAATCATAACCCTCCTTCTTCGCAGTCGGATAAAAAGCAAACCAAGACAAACGTAGTAAAATAATCTTCGGCTGCTCCCAGTACACTTCGCGCAGTCAATAAACAGAAGTTCTACCTTACGTTTCATTATTTCATGACTTCTTTGTTTCACTGTCGCATTACAAAAGTTTTTGTTGCTTCGTAACCATTCCGTCAAACTGCTATTACTTTATAAACTCGCCGACGGAACCGTCACTTTATGACTGTTTAACTTGTCTTTGTCCCGAGTCCCGACCCCTTGAGTATAACAACTCAAGTTAGGGGACTCGATAATAGAATCACTTTTAATACCCAAGGATACCCTAAAGGTAGCTTCGTCCTGATCTGATCCAGTTTTTTAGGGTTCCGTAACGTAAAAAAACGAAACTCTTATACGTAGACAATTCGTTGTCTGTCGGTTCAGACCCTTTTTCCCTGGATCGCGTGGAGTTATCATGTTCATTGGCTTGTAGCTATAAAAAAATCAATTTTCAAAGTTAACGCTTGTAAAAAATACCTTCGGTCCTTCCCATTGACCTAGTGTCGTAAAGTTTGTTAAGAATTAAGGTAGTCCGAAAATTGTTAACTATAGACAAACATGAAAAGTTTTATTGCCATAATAACTTACACTTGCAGGTGGAATGTGTATATCATTGCGTTAGTCTTTCAATCGGACTTATATTTTTGACAAATATTTTAATTATTTTATTATACTTAGCACTTTCATCGTTTGTGAATAAGTATTGTATATATTTTGTATTATTCGGGTTGTACGGAAACCTCGGTGTAAGAGTAATACTCGTACTTGTCCGTTATATTTTTTTACAAGGAGTGCATTATTCTTGTTTACCGCACACCCTTCATGTGTGACGAGCTACCATTCTGTTGAGCAATAATTCCCCATAATTTATTAATTGTGTCAGTAAGCACGCAGATGTATCAGTCGGGGCTTGTCTTTGTGCGTTTTCTACTACACGATTGCATGGGAACATATTTATTTATTCATTATAATATTTATAATGCTTCATTTCGTATGTTCGTTCGCTGTGATCATTCTGATACTTTTGATTGTTTTGAGTGATAAATTTATGTCTATGTCTATGTCTACTTTTCTTGTACTTATCGTGTTGTAAGGTTTGTCAAGCGGACTTTCTAATTTTTTTAAACGTTTGAGAAATAGGCGCTGACGAAAAAAGTATTGAACATATTGATATTTTTTTTATGGGACCACCTTTGAGGTTATTACTAGTAAATATAATCGATTTTCCAGGCGCAAAGATATTGCGGAACTTACATAAAAGATACAGTCGAATTGTTGTTTTCGACCTTCTGTTTTGAAGTCTACGCTTTTCACGTAACCTTTTCCGCCGGTATATAGGTGTAACAGCATGACAGTTTTTAATTTATTAATCGTTATTGTCTCATCTTTCTCAAGCTTCATTTACGTAGTTGGATATTTTTTTAATAATTCAATTGTGTTTTGAAAGTAACAAATTGAGTTCTAAAGACCTATTTACATTAATTATAATTTTGTCTTAATTTTTGGGTCAGATATGCTGTATTGTAAAATTACGGCGTAATGGGCGTCGAAACATTATTAGAACGACATGCGACAGTAGTGAAAAAATCTACGCATGGATTTTTAACAAACGTTCATAAAATTTCTTCTTTAGTATTTCAAGTCATCATACAATAATTCGATATCTGGTTTCTTACAATCGGGATGCTGTTGGCATCGCTCCAAAGTATGCGCGCATTTGATTTGAGCTCGCACGCTGCAAACTCGGACCGATTATTTGAGGTCAAGGCGTGCTCAAGATTTATACGAAAAACACATTCCGCTTTGTCTGGAACGTCGAACGATTGTCTACGATTCAATACATTACACGTGAAAGGTTAGAAAGCTCATTTATTTACATCAGTACACACTTAGCTTAATTATTCTATCGAATGAAAATACTTTCTCATTGATCGGACCTTGTGTCATTGTAGAGATCTCACTTGTTGCGGTGGGCGTCATAAACATAACTGTTAATCTATATTGTGAATGATAGTAGTTGTCTTTGCTTTCGACGTAGTTTCACTGCGCATTTATTGTTTGTTCGACTTCGTATGGAGAAAGCTGATTGTAAAAATATTGTTTCTTAGGAATTTCGTGTAATATGTTTATCTCCATAAAAAAAGAAACTATATAGATAGATTTGGTATTTTTGTAAGAATAGTAGTAATTTTTGAGATATTACGGGGCTTCAATTTAATAATCATTATTTTATCATTTTTTTCTATTTAAAACTGTTGTAGTCTCAAATTCGAAGTGGTTAATTTTCGAAATAAAAAATGCGATACTGACGGTCCCCATTATTATCTGCTCTTTTAGTCGTATTGTTATAGTAATGAGAATGAAATACACACAAGCTATTAGAGTAGGTCGCGTAGCGCGGTGTGTGGGTGGTAACTTGGTAAGGCGAGCAGAGGGGTAGGTGTGCATCGTGCAGCATTTAATTAAAGCCGGTGGGTGCGCTCGCGTGCCGTGCATTTCCGGCAGGCCTCGGGGGTGCTGCGCTTTTTCCAACCGGGGGAGGAAAGCGCGAGCGGTCGTCACCCGCGCCCGAGGAATTGAATTTTTTTACGTAAACTGGTTTGATAGCGCGTACATTGGAGTGGGGATCGCGAATACGCGGCGCGCCGGTCATTAGAGCTAGCCCGCCGCGAGACGTGCGCGTCTTGCTGTCGCGTACGCGTACCACGCTCGTGGCTCCCGGTGCCGCGATCTGTGCGCGTGAGCATTCACTCACTGCTAATTAATTAACCAATGAGTTGTGCGATACTGAATTGAGTGATTTTTTTTCTAATGATTTTTTGTGTGTTTATGTCAGTGGATAGTGGATGTTGAAAAAAAAGTGTGTGTCGTAATACGGTAAAGGTTTTGATTAATTGGGATTTAGATTCGTTGGAATAAAAAAATAAGCTACATATTTTATAAATTGAAATCAGAAAAATAATCATAGCCAAATTCGTTATTTAACTTTAGTACTTTAATTGGTTATACTAAATAACAAATGTAGCAATAGAAAAAGTCTAATTAACAAATCTGAATACAGTACTAATCCTAAATAAGACGCATTTGTCATCTCACAATTTTAACATGAGAATACAATCTCGTTATCGAATAAGAACAGTTCATTAATTCGTGATCATGTCACCGCATTATAATGTGGATCGCGGCACTAATTTCATGCAAAACAAACAGTTCGTTGCGATAAGCCGGCGTGCGGGGCGCGGGACGGCCGACGGGGGGTGGGGGGACACTGCCGAATTTCCCTTATCAGACGCTTACCACACCAAGGTCGCGTGTTATCAGCGCGACGCGCCTCGTCGATGGATACGTTCTGATTGCGCGCACAAGATGCATTCCATCTTTGCATTACCGATAATTGACCCACGCCGCTACAATTCTAACAGGCCGATAATGATAATTGATTCCGTTCTCTCAGGTGCGATTATCTTGAATATTTGATAAACGAACGTAAGTGAGAGAATTATAGTAGAAAATGATTTCTATTATTGCGTATTGTGTCGTTGGTTATCTATAATTATAAATAGTTTTAAACGTTGTTTTTATTGATTGAAAAAGTAATGCATTAAATGATTTCTCATGCATGTCTTATTTATGTTTAATTATTATTATAAAATGTGCATTTACATTATTATTCTTAATTAGGTATATCGAAATTATTCAACAATATTTGAACAAAAACAAAAATAAAACCATACTACCATACTTAGATTATCGAAGTTGATCAAGCAGCTGTAGTTAAAGTTGACTCTTTCAGCTAACAGTTAGAAATTACCACACGGCTATATTAAATCTAAAATTAACATCTCGAAAAAAAAACTAAACAAATCTAAATCCCAATATGAAAACAAAAAGCGTCCAATGTTTACAAGGTGTGCTAACATTCCGGCGTAAATCTGTTTTAGCGTTTGCGATGTGGATCGCGACCCAGTTGCTAGTGATTGAGGATAAAACAATATAAATAGCCAGTCAACGCGAGTGGACGCGCCTCAAGCCGCCCGCCTCACAGTAAATAGACCGAGTGAAGTGAGAACGGAATACCTCAGCCTTGAAACGGAAGACGGATACCTGTGCAAAAAAAAAACGAAGTTTCTACTAGTGTAGTGTCAAATCCTCTCGCCCGATTCTCGTGGACCGGGGTGTCGAAACTCGTTCTTGTGTGCTCGTTTCTCGGGTGTCAAAACCCGTGCCGCTTTTACCATTTTGGAGGAAGCTGAAGACACCGGTGAGGGGGATGGCATGATGCGGCACGCGGCGAATGCAGCGGCTGCCTGGACTGCTCCCGGCGAGGTCTGGGAGTATGTCAGTCAGCTCGTCAGCTCGTACCACGATCAACATGATTGTCAGGTGATTACTGATTCATTATTTACGACTTCGGATACTTACCTTCTGTTTGTTTTAAGAGCCGTCGTCGCATCGTGGGGTGTCCCAAAGTAATGGTAGTCGTAGAACCCCAAAACCTAGGTTATACTTTCGTATTTTGAAATTAACCTGTGTCCTTATTCTCCATGAATATTGACAAAATACGTAACGCGCAATAATTAAATTTTTCTATGTAAGTAAATAAGAATTTCTACATAGCGGCGGCCTAACGGGGTTCTTGTACTTTTACTAATTTTATTTTAGGGACTATTTATTAGTAATGTACAATGTGGAATAAATAAATAACATTGAAGATGAGACTTTAGAGTTAATTTTTTAAGTATACTTTGCAATATCAACCCCAACGCGGTACCTGACCAGTGGCAATGGTCTTACACAATAACCCCCTAAGATACATTTATTCCTTAATTACGTTGGGTATACAAATTATGACAGCTTAGCTTGCAGACAATTTAACTTCTGATCCAGAGGTCTGGGTCAAATCCCAAAGCACCTCTAACGTTTCTAATTTATGTGCGTATTGTTAATTGCCGTTAACTTCAACCAGTAAAGAAAAACATCGTGAGGTTAACTGCGTGCCTGAAATTTCTTAATATTCTCAAAAATTCTGGGAAATTATCCACTCTTGGCCAGTTTGGTTTGTTGGTTTTTCAATAATTTCAGGAGGTTTTATCAAAAATATATTTTTCAAAAATTATTTACGCAAGCTTGTACCGTACTTGACCAGTTTTTGGTAGGTATTTGTAGATTTACATCAAAGTATACCCTACTTGCCAATTTTGAGACTTGTATCTATAATCGTTTAAAACATACACCCGTTTAAGTTTAGGACGGACAGATAGACACCGTAGCTTTACGAATAGGCTCCGGTACCCTTAGTACGGAAAAAACGATCAAATCGAAATAATTGTGGCACTGCTGGAGTGCGATCTGCGATAGTTTGAGAATACCAGGGCTGAGCCAGAATTTCAGTCGCTTCCTGGATTATATGCTATGTTTGTGTGCAATTAGGCCATCTTGATTTACTTTTGAATGATACGACTTAAAATGAATTAAAACTTAAGTCTATCAGTTATTTACTCAACACCAATCGTGTAATGAATGTGACTATAATGATTATTGTACCTCGAGTGTTGTCTAGACACGATGTCCTCACACCTCCGGCACACCATGGGCAGGCACCCAAGCGAGGCGATAACAACAACACATGTGTGACTCACTTCGCCTATTAACGCCTCTTGTAATTCACATGTTAGCATTATTCATGCTAGACCTAGTTAACGTCGTGAGTGATAGATAATTTTTTACATGCCTTTACCTCGAAAGGGTTACGTACTTACATAAAATTATGGTAAACGTTTCTATCTCTCAAGATGGCCTTTTGCGTGAAGCGGTGAGACTTGGAAGGAATGTGGGAGAGTAATTTAAACGTAAATTCATTTTATGCAATTAGAGGAATTGTTCTTGCGTATATTTAAAAGAAGTTTGGATCCTGTAATTGTAGAAAGTTCATGGGTCAAGGAAACAAAAAAATACCTACTAATATGTTGACAATTCAAACCTGAAATTTATATCTAATTTTTTTATTTTGTTCTTAATTGTTACATAATACTAAACAGTGAGCTATTTGGAAAATACCTCTTTTCATAATTATTTGGAATGATATAAACAACTTTATCGCGTATATTTTACATAATTATAAGACCTGACGTTTCGAACCCTGCAGCGTCCGTGTTTACAGGTGACACTATATACCACGGTGTCTCCTGCGATCGCGGACTGCAAAGTGTTCGAAAAGTCAGTCTTAAAATGATTTTAAATAGTCGCGATATATCCGTTAAAAGTAGTTTAATATCAATCGCGAAAACCTAAGATATCATTAATATCTAATAACTCTGTTTCTAATAAAAAAAACACGGAAAGAATCTCGTGTAAAGATTTATTCGACGAGGACAGTGTAATAAAACGGCTCATTCTGTTGATTCGTGCTTTGACGTCTGGCTACTGTTCGTTGAACCCATTTGTTCAAATAACAAGAATAAGTGCCATGTAATAGACAGATCAAACTTAGGTTTTAAAAAAAGGTTTGTTTGAC
Organism: Lycia hirtaria; assembly: GCA_947563715.1. Taxonomy (NCBI): domain Eukaryota; kingdom Metazoa; phylum Arthropoda; class Insecta; order Lepidoptera; family Geometridae; genus Lycia; species Lycia hirtaria. Next base: position 37,735,429 of record OX387377.1, on the reverse strand, counting down.
CGTGAAATTGTGATCGATCAGGCGCGACCGCTTCGCGTGCCGCACTGAGGAATGCACACGCATTTATGCGAGCGTAAATGTTATCTGTACGCTCTTTAGTTGCAATTACCGAAAATTACGTTCGGGAAATGCGGGGCATTTATTTGAATACAATTCTAAAACAAGTGTTTTTTATGTGAAACTTTAAATGTGGCAGGTCACTGTATATTGGCGTGGCGATTCGTCGCCGTCGCCAACAGCGGGGCAGGATTATTGAAATGTAGTGAATGCCCTATCTAAGAATGAGAGATGTATGCTTTAATAAATGATTGTTTTATGTATATTTTCTATACTTAAACTGTTCGCGATTATCCTTTTTTAGGGTTCCGTACCTCAAAAGGAAAAAAACTGAACCCTTATAGGATCACTTTGTTGTCCGTCTGTCTGTCTGTCTGTCCGTCTGTCCGGGTGTCAAGACCTTTATCTCAGGAACGGGTGAAGGTATCGTGTTGAAATTAAAACCATATACGCAGAACCATAGTCTCTTGCTGCAGAAAGAAAAATCAAGTTTCTCAGTTTTCGTAAAAAAAAAAGTTATAGCCGAATATGTCGTAAAAAACGCACATTTCGACACTCACAAGGGAATCAAAACCTATGTACTTCCCGTTGACCTCTATGAAATTTGACAAGAAGCATTGTGTTAGAGTACACATGTAGGAAAAAATCTGAAAACTGGATATAATTAATTTAATCACAAAAGAATAGTGTCTTTATGCAAGGAATGAGGGTCCAAATTTTAAAGTTCGTTAACCGTATCATGTGGTATCATATGCATAAACTTCATTAGCATAAACTAAAAGAGATTTTTAAATATTTTTACGATGTATATTTTTCGGTTTATGAAGGAAAAAATAAAAAAATATATTATGATTTCCCCCTTTTATCTACTAGTTTGTACGGAACCCTCGGTGGGCGAGTCTGACTCGCACTTGTTTTATTTTAAAGTAAATGTAAGGGTCATTTATGTCTGTTTCAAGTCAAAATCTCACGTCTATAGTTTCAACCGCATTCTGCGGTCTTCAGCGCGGTTTCGTCGCATCTTGTCCTATCGCACTTGCGTAACTTCTCCAGATGTTCGAGTAATCGGTATACGTAGCACCCACTCTTTAAAAACACTATACATTAAATCGCACTAAGCCCACTTTTTCAATATGTTCCACAGTTACATCGCACTTTGTCAACTTTGTGGAACATCGCATCTGACTGTAGCATGATGCCCACTTTAGTACACACGTTGTAAGTATGATGATTACGTTGCTTCTTTGTAATAAACTGCAGAATGTGTTTGTAAATTATAGTCAGAGATTCGACTCTGACGTATAGATAAATGTGTTAAAACCACGTTAGGTTCCGTAGTAAAGTATTATTTTTTCGAATGTATGGTCTCAAAACTTTGAATAAGTGTAATAGTTAAACATTGTGTAGTTATCTTTTTAGGGTTCCGTAGAAACTAGAACTTTTATTACCCTCCGTCCGTTTATATAGTTTATTTGCTATTAAATTCACAAATAAAAGTTTCTACTATCTATTAATCGCGAATAACAATAAATAACTGAGATTGATTTATTTCAAATTAACTACGTGTCGGCATGGAGCCCGGCGCACATTATCCTGCCAGATTCTCTTTACGTCGATTTGACTTTTGGCTTCGCTAAAAGACAAATTCTTCAGTTAATACAACGATCTCATAGCACTTGCAGTCATTTTTCTTTTTTTGTACTTCCCTTACACTCTTTCGCGAACTATTATTACACACACAATAAATAGAGTTTAAAAAACTGAAGCAACCGGCTTCTCATGGATGCCATTGTCAGAACTGGACCAAATTGAAATGGGACGACATGGGAAGCACCAGCTTTCAAATAAATAAAAATCATCAAAATCGGTTGACCCAGTCAAAAGTTATTATGAGGTAACAAACATGATAAAATAAAAAACCGGACATGTACGAGTCAGACTCGCCCACCGAGGGTTCCGTACAAAATAGTAGATAAAAGGGGGAAATCGTATATTTTTTATATTTATCTTCATGAACCAAAAAATATACACCGTAAAAATATTTAAAAACCTGTTTTAGCTTATGCTACTGAAGCTCTTTCATATGATACCCCACATGATACGGTTAATTCACATTAAAATTTGGACCTTGATTCCTTGCATAAGGACACTATTTGTGATTAAATTAAAAATGTCCAGTTTTCGGATTTTTTCCTATATGTGTACTCTAACACAATGCTTCTTGCCAAATTTCATTGTTGTAGGTCAACGGGAAGTACCCCATAGGTTTTGATTCCCTTGTGAGTGTCGAAATGTGCGTTTTAACGACATATTCGGCTGTAACTTTTTTTTACGACAACTTAGAAACTTTATTTTTCTTTCTGCAGCAAAATACTATGGATCTGCGTATATAGTTTTAATTTTAACTCGATACCTTCACGCGTTCCCGAGATAAAGGTCTTGACACCCGGACGGACGGACAGACGGACAACAAAGTGATCCTATAAGGGTTCCGTTTTTTCCTATTGAATTACGGAACCCTAAAAAGAATCATCAAAATCGGTTGACCCAGTCAAAAGTTATGAGGTAACAAACATTATAAAATAAAAAACCGGACAAGTGATCCTATAAGGGTTCCGTTTTTTCCTATTGAGGTACGGAACCCTAAAAACAGTCGAATTGAGAACCTCCTCCTTTTTTGAAGCCGGTTGAAAATTATCCAAATCGCTCCATCTGTTTTCAAAGAATAGTTTATCCACAAATATCATCGATTCATCATCCACATACTTTTCTATCTCACTGTATTTGGGAGCAACCATCAACAACGAACATTTGATTTTTATTACTTAATTATAATACGACGCTCGTCTCTCGTTATATTTATATGTTTCTACTCATTAATTAAATTAAATAGGTGATTCAAATACATTTCTAGCTAGCAACTTGTCTGACAAAAAACCCGCCTATATTATGTCATCACGATAAAAACTAAAATAAATTAATTCAAAATGGATATATTCGCGTTACGCGTTAGTATTAAAATCAGATAATGGACAAGTGGCACGCTATAAAAACAATCTGTGAATGTTTCTGTCAAATAAAATCACAGAATAATAATAAAGTTAAACTTTTTGTAAATGTCATGAGAGCTTTTTTTTAAAATTTGTTCGTTTACGAAGATCGTTTATGATAGAGTTTTTGTGTTATAAAATAGCTCGGTTCAAGGGCGTTTAGACAATTAATGTATATGATCTACGATACCTAAAAAAGAAATTGGGTATTTGATACTGCTAATAAATTAGGTATTTATTTATTCGAAGCTAATACTAGAATTTATTTTTCTGAATATTTGCAAATTATGTCGTAACTGTTGTGTTTTATGGCTTATGTAAGCTTACTAAACGCTTTTTTCACGAATTGACATTATCCTGATGATTTTATTTTATTTTAATTTATCCTATATATATATATTTTGACAAAATGTATTGTTATTATCTAATTTTATAATTATGTGTTGTGTTTAGTTATAATTAATATTGTTTGTAACTTTATAAATAATTTTACTGGCTACCAAACGACTTGGCGTAGCTGTAAGTGTGGGAAGTATTTGAACAAACAAATAAATAAATAAATCCGTTATTTTTGCGCGACTGCCCATGGAGGGATGATGTTTTCCGACACGTATTTATCTCAACATTTCCATCTGGGTATTCTATTTCTAACTGACTGACATATCAATGTATCAACGGCTTAAAAGCCCCTCGTCCTAGAAACATGGAATTTGTAAGATTTTCCTTGTGAAGTGTAGGCAAGTAAGGAATTCTCGATCACGGAATCCGAAACCAGGGTTACTTTACAAATTAACTTTTTTTTTATTACTTTATAATACAGGGTTACTTTGAATTATCTAGACGCCTCTAAAGAAGTAATGTATGTTTGATTCTAAACTTGCCAATTTTTTTTTTATTGAAAGTACTACTACAGTTATTTTCTACTGAGGCAGAATAATAAAAAAAAAACTCGATAAAAAGTTTCCACAATACGAGCATAGTGGCTAGTAAAGGTTCCAAAAGTGATAGAGTAAAAATTGTTCGTTATGATTTGCAGAAGTACCATTTGAGATGCATCTAATTAAATATAACTTTGTCTGTAACATTTAAATACTGTCAGGCTGGTTACATATTTTTATATGTAAATAAACTAAAAACCCTGATCCTACAAGTATATTTGCAGGTTATGCTTTTATTGTCGTGCTTTTAATTCCACTTTCATCTTGTGGATTGCTAAATAGCGGAATACGCTTCCCGAGTGGCTCTTTTCCACTAGATATAATCTGGGTATTTTTTAAGTAATTGCGCTCCATCATGAACCACAGCTTCACTTAACAGTGTTTAAAAATAACTATAAGAGAATTAAAAAACACGTATCCACCACAAAAAAAAATATCGATAGGAAAATCGTGCGTAAAGCCCGCTGCATACCGCGGCTAGTCACATATACAAGTTGTACCTCATTAAAAACAAGGAAGCTTAATGTCCAATGATGCATTAGAGGAGATCTTGATTGATGTCTTTCGCCGTTAAAGCCCCGATCTTATCTCACCTATCTAATATGTATAACGAGATTACGGTACCTCTGAGGGATTTACATCTTGCTTGGCCATCTCGGCAGGATGCTTGGTCTATGGACCCGGTTACTATTTCCAATGATAAAGTACTAATAGATGTCCGAATATGGTGCGGTCGAATCAGCGTCTGGTAAACTAGAGAGATCAAGTATCAAAATATGTACTTGATTGCGTAAGAGTGATTTTCGTAGTGCAATTCTTATGTGTGATATGATGTTGAATGTATATATTTCGTGAAAAATTTAAACAGAGTCGTCATGCAATTTGTTCACTTATTTGTCACAGGGGGCTATTTAAAAGTAGAGAAGTAAAAACGAATCTATACCTCGCACATAGCACCTCTCTCCTCAGCCGTTTAGACTAGGAGGTAATTTAGAAACAAACATACACAAACGGAAAACCATCGGGTGAAAAGATCGCCTTTTTATTTTAAACTATCTGTTCACTCGGTGATCTACCGTACCATGTTCGATGTTCTTTCAGCACCATTACTTTTATTTAAAACTAAATTCCAGGTGAGTTATTGTTAAATCAGTTATAAATGACATCTTGTTTTTTCTTTATAAATGTACTTTGCATTTGTGTGGGAATTGTTATTTATAAATAACTTTTTGTCTAATCAATTAGAATGACCTCATATTTTTGATAGATTTATGTACATTAATTACGTTTTTTTTTTAATAATGACATGCCCGGCGTTTGATCTCGGCTCACCTGGATCTATACGTAACTGATTACAGATTAGTGCCAGTATTGTTTGCTAAACATAATAATATTGCTCAGCTTAATGACTTATTTTAATATTTGTTTCAAGGTTTTCGGGATTGTTACTCATTGAAATTTAAAAAAAAAACGTTTGAAAGGGTTAATTTGTACTTCCCAGATGGTCCCATGGAAATCGGTTCAGTAGTTTGGGTTTAAAAACAAAATTGCGCATTTTGAAATCGTTTTTTCCCCCGTTTTTTTAACTATATTTATTTATTAATAATTAAAACGGCAGATAGCCAATTACATTAAATATAAAATATGTCAAGTCAATTAGGTTAAAATTTAATAAATACAATACCAAATGTAAATAAACGACTAGGTTCGTTCATTGGTCTCACAATATGTCAAAAAAGCCGCCATTAAATCCGACCAATCGTCTCCGAACACATCACAGTCAGGATTATTATTATATAACTTTATTATAGTATATTGATGCATTTTATGTATTCAATAATTAATATAGTAATCATCATTATCATCTTAGCCACAAGAAGTCTACTGCTGGACATAGGCCTCCCCCATGGATTTCCAAAAAGACCGATTGAAAGTGGCTAGCATCCAGCGTCTTCCCGCCACTTGTATAAAAGTAATCTGTCCATCTCGTGGCTGGTCTCCGTACGCTACGCTTGCAGGTGCGTAGTCTCCACTCGAGAATTTGTCGAATGTTTGTTTGTCTATTTAATATTACCTTGTACAACAGACGCAATAGACATTATATGAGATTCTGTGTCTCTACAGTTATTGAGTTGTATTATATAAAATTAGATAACATTATCTCTTTTTCATTATGATTGTTTGCATAAATCAATAAAGTACTCTCCTAGTGTAAAGGTAGCCGTTGTTCAGCCATTGCGCGCTACAGTATGTAACGTCAGTAAACGATCTCCTGTAATGAGTGATTGCGTAACAGTTCCATTTAATGTCGGCGATGATCCAATGCAGTTCGCTTCGCAGACACTTTATATTGCCCCTGTATACGTCTTATTGAGATTTCTATTTATATTACCAGCGTTTGAAGCCAAGACCTATGGTGGTTTTGATGGATGTCTAGGAGATCAAATCAGAGATGGAAAGATCCGTAGACGAATAAACGTCCCTGACATAGCACAGCGGATTAACAAGTAGGCAATGGCAGGGCATATAGCAAGTAGATGCCTGATGAGGGCTAAATGTTTTTGAGTGAAGACCACAAATCGGGAAGGCAACGTAGAATGACTCACTTAGCCACGAAGTGGATAAACGATCTCATACAAGTGTCAAGAAGACGCTGGTTGCAATTGCAAGCCGCCAGAAACCGGTCTAGCTGTTTTCAGCAGTGGACTTGTGACTGAGATAGTGATGATGATGATTTGAAGCCATTTCATATTACCGATTAGATTTGTTTACCATCTTTGACCTCCCCGTTAAATCGTCATATTTGGAGCTGTAATCTAATATCTAGTTTATGGACCAGGAATTGCTGAAACTCCAGTCTTCGCAAAAACATTTTACGTGTCATTTTTCAATTTTTAAGTATTGTCATTGATACAATGTTTCAGGGGGTTGTCTACGGGAAAATAATTTGTATGTTTCTAATATGGTTTTTTCGTTCATTCGTATTAGTCAACTAGGTTAGTCACAATTTTGCACGTAGTCACTAGCGATCAAAGAGAACTCATTATTGTTTTCATACTGCTGAAACGCAGTCTAAAGGTATTTTCGTCCGAATTCCATAAAAGAGCGCCGCAGCACTCGACGAACAATCTTGTACTTCAAGTATAATCTTGTCGTCAATCGTCGTGCACGGTCCCACAATTACATTCATCAATTACTATAATGCGCCCATAAATATGATGCGGGGGACAAGCAGTGCGCAGCGTCTCTTCGCGGATGCGCGCTTCGAAAAAATCACATTACACTAATGTGAATGCGATAGTGAGCGTGTGTGCTTTACTTATCGAGCGAAAAATCTCGAAATTGCTATTAAATTTATGGATCTAAGCTGTAATTTATGCTACTTGCTGTTAAACTGCTCAAAATGTAACTGTTTATGCCCCGGTTTAATACATTGTTATTTTTTTTTTCTTATTATCAGTTCATGTCCTTCATGTAGTAGTCGCAACTGAAATGTATATATGTATAGCGCTGCTTGAATTAAACTTGTGATTTTTACCCGACTGCGTAAGAAGGAGGGTTATGTTTTTCGAATGTATGTATGTTTCTATATGATCGCCTGTAGCCTAAACGGCTTGACCGATTTTGATGTGCGAGGTGTCGTTAGATTCGTCTTCTTGAGTGTCATAAGCTATTTTTTTTAATAATAGTAATAATGCATAATTATTAAATTTTAATATTTTATTAGTCTTATAATGCATCTCTCGCAAAAATACGTTTTTTCGTAGCCTCTAACGAACTTTTTCGTAATAAACAAGTGATTTTAATAGAATTTCTAATGAATGCGCATTTATAATCTTTTACAGCGATTTTACGCATACTTTTTCACTAAAAACTTACACTCAACAGCGTATCAAGCTTAACGAAATCGTAAGTTGACTGCAAAAACTGGTTTTGTGCAGTCGGGTATTTTGTTTTTCTTTTAATATAGATACTTGTTGTAGATAGCAACTTATTCATTTGTTAGTTATATATGTCACCTCAAATATCTGAGTGATGAGCGTTGTGCATCGCCATATAGAGTTTAAGACTAAGGAGTGTGACGCTTAACATCAAGCGAGAGTCTTGCACGTATGGTCACTTAGTTGTATAAAAAATATGCTCGCTTCGTTCGTTTGATTAATAAAGAAATCTTGAATCATCATCATCATCTCAGCCATAAGAAGTCCACTGCTGGACATAGGCCTCCCTCATGGATTTCCAAAAAGGCCGATTGGAAGCGGCAATGTCAGTAGTATTCTTGTATTGGGGATGACCCACATAACAAGTATTTCAAATCAACATCTTTTCGTCCACTAATCAAACTTGGGTTCTCCGGCTCCCCTAAGCATGTTATACGGTTTATAGTCAGACATGTCATACTAAGTCAAACATGTCGTAATAGCCCAACCGCATACCGTACTCGCATTGATTAAGTTCTGCGGTATTTGACGACTGTTGGATTTGCAGACGCGCATGACGGAGGGAGGCGGTGCAGCGAACCGGTTGGACGCCTTTGTCGCGGCGCGCACCGGCTTTTGGTGATATCCGCAAAAAGTGCGCAATGGCATGCGGTGGGAGTTTGGTGCTTTAGATGCGCATGGCCAAGTAAACGGCCAACGGCGATATGTTGTATATTTAACTGTGGTAGATACGTTTTAGCTTGCTCTACGGGCGAGATAAAACTTAGCCACTTGACTCGTGTCACCTTAGTCGCATTGGCGTTGTCGCCAATATGTAAATTTTTTCATTATATTAAAGCTGTAGAGCGTGCCAAAGAAATGTAATATTATGTTAGTACATACACATAAGCGTCCTGCGATTTCACCCGCGTAGTGATGAAAAGCTGATGATAGTAATGATAAAAATAGCCTATTAATCAATCATAAATAATAATAATAATAAATAAATAAATATTTGTGGACATTTCACACAACGCCATCTAGCCCAAACTAAGCAAAGCTTGTACTATGGAACTAGATGGCTGATAGAATACATATATACTTTTTTTTGTTGTAAATATATACATATGATACATAGAAACACCCAGACACAGAACAAACATCCGTGCTCATCACACAAATGTTTGCCCTGGGTGGGGATCGAACCCACGACCTTTCAGTTCAGCAAGTAGACGCAACACACACTACCAACTGAGCCACAAGGCCAATCAAAGTGTTACTTTCGCTTTTATATAACTAGTTAAGATTTTTGGCAAGATTTTGTTGTTTTCAATGCGAATATAACGCTTCTATTGGTAAAGCCACAGGTCTACAGTAGTTTCGCTAAACTCGATCTCATTATACGTGGCATTGATTTGCTGGTATGGCTGAACGGACCGGTTGGATCGAGTCCCATGCCTTGTGTGGAGGGCGGGCTTCTCACTTTCCACCTTTCTGCCTAGAATAGTTGCTCTAACGATTCTATTGAATTCAGCCGATGGAATTATTCATATTTTTGTCTAACTGCCATAGAGGAGGTAATATTTATCGGGTATATGTATTAGATAGATGCTTTTTATGCCTTGTGTGATAAATAAGCAAATCATCATCATCGTCTTAGGCATAATCATAATCGTCGAAGCTTTCTAATGGACATGGCATTGGATGGTGATGCTAATACACGCTTCCTACTTGAGAACTTTTCGGCTCTGTCGGTCCGTTCTGCGTATTAAGTACCCTGTTCACTGCGATAACTTGCTAAACCGATGACTTGCTTGATGGCAAACCACAATTTTCGTCTTAAAATTTCGTATTCGGCCAGTCCCATTCTTTATTGAAACGAGTGATATCGTCGCATTTATGTATGTATATCAGCAACACTGTATCGCCGATTTGTTGTCGATACCTAGAGACTATTAATACGCGTTGTAAAGAACCCCATACTGTGGCTTCTCGGAAATATTGTAGATGGAAAGCCCTATTCCACCATTTGCATATGTACCTACGGCAAAAAATTGTTACTGAAAACAAAGGAAAGTACTAACTATAATCATGTCAATTAAATATTACTTTCTTCAGCTTAAGAGGTTTTTAGCCGACTGCGCCGAAACCAAAAGGAGGGTTGTTTCAGCCTGTATGTATATTCATAATCTGTTCCCGTATGACTTTTAAACTACTTATCGTAATTGACAAATGAGGTGTCTTTAGTCGCGTCTTTATTGTGCGCTGGTTAAAGGCTACGAGTATGTAACGTCACATTTTATTCCGTACTATAGTGCCTTCTAGTGGACATAAAACTATATGTTATAAAAAATATATATAGGAGCCGTGTTGCCGTATCAAATGAAGGGGCTAGGGCTACCAAATAAATTTGTATTGTGATTTAATTTAGTACACATTCTTATAATTTATGTAGGCGCGTGTATATAGTTATCAAAAATGAAATATCCTATTTTAGGCTAATATGACGTCACAGAAAATCCAACATGCAGAATTTGATAACCAAATTCTAGTGCTGGTTTTTTTACTGAGTGGAATATCTCGTATTAAGTAATTAATAAACTAATTAGTGGACATTTTCACACATCACTATAAACACCAAACTAAGCAAAGTTATTATATAGGTTAGGTTAAAGATATTAGATAGGTTAGGTACATAAATACTTTTTCTTTGTAAATACATACGTACTTATGATACACAGAACAGACATCTTTCTTCACCACACACAAATATTTTTCTTGGATGGAGATCGAACACACATCCTGCAGCTTAGAAGGCAGACATGCTACCAACTGAGCTGCGAAACAAGTCTTTGATATTATACTATAGTTATAGTTTAAAAAACTGGAACAACCGACTTCAATATATATAAGTTCCTTTGCTTAGATGACATATTTTGCAGTTATTTTGTTTTAAAAACCAAAGTACTTAACCGATTGTGATAAAATACCTGACTGTATTTTTAACTGTGACTTTAAATTAGCGTTCTTTAGATTAATTCTTGTAAAATCCCTTATTCTCACATTACAGTACAATTGACCGTACGAGCGCAACGAGGTAAAGTCTCTGCGTCAACTATCAAATTTTTCTTTCATTTGCCCGGATGTTTGTTTGTTAATTGAAATGTTGGTGGAGTTCATAGTTTTCAATTAATTTTCGTGAAACGTGGTATACAATAGTACATATTGTTCTATAGTTTCTTAATATTTTTGTCGTCAGCAATTTTGATTAGGGAATTTTAGAACTATTCGGTAGATAAGAATTTCGAGCAAAACCGGTCAAAAGGACGTAAGTTTGTGTTCGAGTTCTTCCGTTCGCAGAACTACTAGTATAATGGATTCACATGTACGCAGTGTTAACACATATATACGTAACAAAAACTATTATTAGAGATCCTTTTTCTGTTTTAGATATCAAACCTTACTCGTTTATATATCGTCAAATACATAATTTACAAGATAAGAATTGATATTTATAATTAATGATCTGTGTAAAACACTCAATATCGAATATTTAATAAGTATTTTTATGTTAAATCAATGAGCGCTAATCGTTGTGATGCGTTGCATCAGCTATCAGCATGAACACGATGACCGTCGATGAGATGTGACCGTCTTGCAGCTACGTTGTTGCGAGTAGGGTTACCACATTTCATCGACACGTCCCGCAATTTTAGCTGTCTGTCAGGGAAATAGAGAATTTGAAATTGTCAGGATTTTTTTAAACAGAAAGAGAGAATAAGAAAAATATTAATAACCCTTATAAATATGATCAAGTACCTACTTATATTAAAATAATTTAGATCAAAACGTGCGGCGTGCGAGTAGTATGGTAAAGTACGTAGGTTTTTGTACGTACCAACGTTCTTAGGTTTTTTTGTGAAATTGTTTTTTTCTTCTTCAAAAAACACGTTTATATAAATAAATATTGGTGGATATTTCACACAACACCATCTAGCCGTAACTACGCAAATGTTTGTACGATGTTTTTTTTTATAAATACATACTTAGGATACATAGAAACACCAGACACAGAAGAAACATCCATGCTCATCACACAAATGTTTGCCCTGGGTGGGGATCGAACCCACGCTTAGCAGGCAGACATACTACCAACTGAGCAGCGAGGCCAGTCATATAGATTAACTTACGAAGCAAAACTTTCTATCTAAATACAAAATTTGATCATTGATATCGTTAAGAATCCTTTCCGAAATAAATTTATATTTATACAAGAATAGCTAGCTCATTTAAATATATATGTACGTAGCATAACATACATAAAACGACGAGTTAGAGTTAGCAAGTCAGGGATTTTAGGCAAACCAATTTTCACATGTGGTAACCCTCGTTGCGAGGGCAGTTGGTGCAATGCGTTAGTATTAATAAACTCATACAATCGGCATCGTCCTCTTGTGCCAATTAAATATTTAGAATGGCCACTTTAATGTCTTTGTTTGTTCACTCAGGACTTGTTCAAATGACGTTCATTTGAATTTTTAAGGGACGGATTTGTGTTTTGATTATGTAAATTAGTCTTTCATATCGAACTGTGAGTTCGTGGCCCTTATAACTTCGGAGCCTTTTAATCTAAAACTAAAATACCTATTCACTCTTCGTATATCGTAAATCATTCTTGCCATATTTATAAGTCATGTTCCCATGAAATCGTATAGTAGACACTCCGCAAAATCTAGGTTTTAACAAAAAAAAAAAATATCCCTCAATCGGGGATGTTTCTCACAAAAATTTAACTAAACATCCGGCTACCTCCAAGGATTCAAGATTACAAAAAAAATTTTTCACAAATAGCACTTTTTAGTCGTAAAGTCATAAAGCTTCCCACAAAGTTTTTAGTATCTTGGAATAAACTTTTTTTTATATTTCTTTTTTTTTAATACATTATAGATCACCACCAACTATTTCCAAATTAAAGTTTTTCTAAAATATAGTTCTTCAATTCCCTCCAACATATTTTTTTACCTTCAGAATCCCGAATTTTAACTATAATTACAAAAAATAATCTTTTCTTCCCAAATTTCCCTCTTTGACTCTCAAGTTCCCCCCAAATTTGGAAGGAAATCTCCAATCTAGCATCAGTGTTGTAAATCTCGAGATTCTCGACTCGTCTCGGCGTTATAAAACACGTTTACCGATCAAGTTTTAATTACCTTTCCGTAACATAACGATGTTATATTAACTCGAAATATTTCACATCCACGAGTATCCAATTAATGAGAGTTAGACTTAATTTGTTATGTCTGACATAATGGTGCAATTAATAAAAATTAATTGAAATCCAATCTAATAAAAGTACAATTAATTTGGAAACCAAAACTTAACTGCGTGTAAAAAAAGCAAAAAGTGATGAGCAGTAGTGTTCTAAAGGTTCTACTTAGAGTGGCCATTTCTAAAAAAGTGTGTGTCTTTATAACCTGACACTGGTTTAGAGGCACAGCCGAATCTAAAGACACCTCACAGATCAAATGTTTTTTTTAATTATTTTTTTTATAGAATATAGATCTACGATTGACACCAACTCGCCTGATGTTAAGCGACGGTGTGGCCGAGAATGGAAAATATAAATATAATTATACGTTTACATACAATGTTCCGAAAAAACATTAACTTTCTTCTAGGGAAGTCGGGTAAAATAATTGAAATCTAATTGATGATGATATTAATATATACCGTCAGATTTAAATTTCGAGCTGGGAACAATGGTATATAATATTATATGCAATTATTCACAATTGTTTTGCGTAAAAAAAGAACTGTGAACGCCATATTGTGAGTTTACTGCATGGGTATAATAACCGTTAAATATAAATCATTGGTTATTGACGCAGTGAGAAAGGCACACAGGGAACAGGGATAATCCGGTCCAACGGCCATCTTAGAGCAGTTTAATAGAGGTACTACGACAACTGCACTATTTAACAGGGCTGTACATCTCTGTTCGATCCTTGCAGGATGAGGGTAGATAGAAATCTTTGTCTACTCCATCTGATCATTATATATTCACTGCTGTCAAGCGGTGACGTTATTCGGTTGTCGATCTCCGCATACGACGCACGTTGCGCACTTACCTCGCGAAACGACGCCGGGTCATTCATCCAGGATACTCAACTACACCTGCCTGAATAATAGGAACAGCATTCCACAAAGAAACAACACCAGGACCACTACCAGAAGTTCTGCCGTGCTCTGCGTATCGCACCTGATACTGAAGCCGTGCGACGGTCGTGGATTGTAAGGTTGGTGGAGCGTTTTCTTTTGCCTATTGTCTTGCAAGGATCTACTGTGTCTTGGACACCTATACAGTCCACTGAATTAAAATATTACCAGCCCCAGGAGACTGTACGAGTACCGTACAATCTTTTTGGTCCTTCGAGCCGGATAAAATCACCTCTTAATTGACCCTTCCGGTCATTCACCTCACCTTTGAATTCGTAATTCATAGGCTTATTTATAGTTCAGACGTTCTGTTCTATAAATAGAGTTCTGACCGTGTCAGATTACCTCAAGTAATTAACGCCGTGCGTAATTACTTTTGTTAAGACGTTCTTAACCCATATTATTGTCCGTGACAATTAATTTTCATTTAAAATATTATTAAATACCCACATTTTTATTCCTTCCATGCTGGACTGGAAGTAAAAGAAAAACATAGAGTGCACCAGCTGCTTATCATCCCGGGCATACTGTAAAAGTCAGTAAAGGGACTCGAGGGTAATTGGCGTTTATGTAGGTGATGGGCTGACCTTCTGTCGCTACAAGCCAATATTACATCTTCCACCTAACCCTCTAACCACGGTAAAATTTGGCATCAAATAATAGCCATCTAAATTTTATATTGTACCTACATTAATTTCATGCACGCAGTAGACGTTCTACTCGTAGCGTATTTCATAATTACCTAACTTGCCTAATCTGTTCTGGTACTCATATATTTCAACACTATACATAGTCACATACACATATAATCTTGTCGTACAAGTATTTATTTTATTCTGTGTAATTTATTTGCATAAAATATAGCATATTTTTCATATTTTCTATTGATAACTACCTCTTGTGTTATTTCACAAAATGGCGCCGCCATCTAAAGCAAATATCGTTGAAATAATGTCGACTGAATTAACCGTGTTAATTCATCGAAAACAACGCATGTTTCAACAAATGCAAGTAGTTTATGATATGTCCCGTGATTTATCTGATCCCGAAACTGTTCAATTATTTTTAATGCATTTGTCTGAAATTAACGATTTACGCAGTTCATTTGAGAAAATAATTTTCGAAATATTCGAAAAGGAACTTCAATCAGACCCGCAGGCGATTCTCCGAAATCATGAATTGGAAAGTTTCGATGATCTATATTTCAGAGTAAAATTATGTGCAAATAAATATAAACCTAAATTAGATAACAATAAGAGCGAGACCACTTCGCGCTCTGTGGAATGTAAGCCTCGTCTACCTAAACTTGAGTTGTTTACGTTTGATTCTAATCCAGAGAATTTCACAACCTTTTATGAGACGTTTTGTTCTATGGTACATGATCAACCTCATATTTCTAAGATAGAAAAATTCCATTTTCTATTGCAAAGTGTCAAAGGGTCAGCTTTAAATATAGTTAAAAGTGTTCCAATTACTGCCAACAATTATGATCTAGTCTGGCAAAGTTTGATTGATAAATACAACGATGAAAGGTTGTTGGTAGGTAAGTACATTGATAAAATGTTGAACTTTTCACCGCTGACAAAAGAGTCTTCTACTCACCTAAACATGTTTATTGAAAACTTCGATCATTCTTACAAGGCTATTAAGGCGCTAAATATTAAAGATTTAAATAGTTACGTAATGTGTCATATTGCATTGCGAGCATTGGACCCGTACACACGGAAATGTTTTGAACAAAAATTGGATCAAAACTCTATACCTACTTTTGATGATCTTATCTCATTTGTTCAAAACCACATAAAGGTTTTAGATCATTCTACGTCATATTCGACTGCGAGTTTACAACAAAACAAACATCAACAAAGTAATGCGAAACAGGGTAGTTCGAGAAATTACTCGCATGCATCATCGACCAGTCCTAAGCTTAAATGTTTATATTGCGGCAATGATCATATGATCTTTCGATGTGATCAATTTCGTAAATTGTCAATCGATCAACGTATTAGCCGTGCTAATGAATTAAAGTTGTGTCGCAATTGTTTAAAACAAAATCATTTTGCAAGTTCATGTAAAAGTAATTTCAAATGCTTGATTTGTCAGAAACAACATCATGTACTTTTACATGAAGACGTAAACGTCATTAGTGACAACAAACAAGCCAATCCGATTCTAAGTGCGCATGCGCCTACCTTGCCGTGCAAGGTAGATCACCCGGCCGTTATCAACAACACTTGTCACGTGACTTCATCAACGTCTAACTATGCTGTTATTTTAGGTACTGCTGTTGTGAATGTTTTAGATGCGTTTAATAATTATCAACCTTGTCGCGTTTTAATTGATTCTGGAGCACAATCGAGTTTTATTTCGACTAATTGTTATCAAAGACTAGGACTATCAGCAAATAAATGCCCGTATAATATTTTCGGTCTCGGCGGTGAATATGTAAAAAATCACGGTATGGTCTCGTGTGCTATTCGGCCGCGTCATACCGCGACGCCGACGTTTAATATCGACGCTGTGATTTTACCTAAACTTACTTCCGATTTACCGACCGTACATGTACCTGATAACGTGGTTAATGAATATAAAAGTCTGCAGTTAGCAGATCCGTGTTTTTATAAGAAATCACCGATTGATATAATTCTATCCGGTGATTTGTTTCCGTACATTTATGACGGTAAAAAGTTCATAATAAATAGTGATGTACCAGTAGCGTTAGGGAGTGCATTCGGTTATGTAGTAACCGGAAGACTAGGGACATTTTCCCCTAGCAACAGCGATGTAGTACCGTGTGCGACATCGTTACATACCTCGTTCACTCTGAAGAGTGACAATTTCAATGATACTCTCAAACGAATTTGGGAAACGGAAGCTTTGCCGTGCGAAGTTCCGATAAATCCGTTTGATGAATTAGCGGACAAGATATATTCTGAAAAACAATATCGCGATGAAACTGGTCGTTACATGTCTCCGATTTCATTGAACCCTGACCACGCACCTCTCGGTCACTCCTACGACGTGGCATTAAGGCGACTTCATCAGGTCGAGCGCCGCCTCGCTCGATCTCCAAAACTTAAAGACATTCAGAAAAATATTATTAGCAACTGTCCGGACTTATTAGATAGAATGAACTCTGATCAAATATCAACTATTAATTTTCAGGACGATACGTTATCGTCATCTCTCAAGGTTTTAGGATTGCAATATCTACCTGCTTGCGATTGTTTCGCATTTAATTACAACTTGACAGATACAAAACCAACCAAGCGATCAATTTTAAAATTACTCGCTAGTATCTACGATCCCGCAGGATACTTTTCCGTGCCCACATTTGTGGCAAGGTGCATTATGCAGGATCTTTGGAAATTAGGAATTGGTTGGGATGATCCGTTACCACCTGAGCCGTGCTCACAGTGGCTTAAGTTTATATCAAATTTGCCACTTTTATCTAACTTACGCTTCGAACGCCATGTTTTAATACCTAACTTCTGCGATGTGCAATTGATTGCATTCTGTGACGCGTCGACCCGTGGTTACGCGTCTTGTTTATACCTACGCAGCGTAGATAACCAAGGCAATGTCAAGGTCAGGCTATTGACGAGTAAGTCGAAAGTCGCACCATTAAATCCTGTCTTGTCAATACCTAGACTCGAACTGGAGGCAGCCGTACCGCTTAGTAAACTTGTTAGCTTTGTCGTACAAAACTTAACGCGAATAAATTATTCGATAATTGCACTCAGCGATTCCAAAAACGTTCTCGCGTGGATTCAAACTCAACCTCACATACTGAAAACTTTCGTGGCTAACCGTGTTAGTCGCATCACAGCTGTGGTTCCGCCTAGGTCCTGGTTTCACGTGCGAACTCATAACAACGGATCAGCTGATATGTGGTCGCGCGTTGGGTTGCCCGCTCGCTTCGTCGAAGTTGCTGAGCAGTGGATACAGGGTCCCGCGTGGCTATGCGACGATCGAGAAAATTGGCTTATAGAATCATTTTACATTAACAAAGAATTTACGGTGTCTGAACTTAAATCAAATAGTGCAACGTTTGCATTTTGTTTATCAGACGACAGAAACGTTTTCTGTTATGACCTCAAAGAAACTTTCGAGAAGTTTTCTTCCTTCAACAAATTACAGCGTATAATCTCATGGTGTCATAGGTTTGTAACTAACCTGCGACGCAAACCTACAGAGCGGTCCGTAGGACCTCTGAGGGTCTCTGAGCTTAGAAAAGCTCACGACACTGTAGTTAGTGTTCTGCAACATTTTGGTTCAGACATCTCATCCCTGAAAAGGGATAAATTGTTAGCTTCACTCCGAAGGTTGTCACCTTTCGTAGACACTCACAATTTCCTCAGGGTGGGGGGTCGACTCGAGCAAGCCGACCTGCCCTATAATATGAAGTACCCAGTGTTACTTCTGAAATGCCATACAACTAAATTATTGATTAACTATTTTCATAAAAAATATTTACATGTAGGTCCTCGTACGTTACAAGGAATATTATGTAAAAAATATTGGTTTGTTGGTGCTCGTAGCATCATTCAATCCGTCTTATCGAAATACAAAATTTATATTAAATTTAATCGTTCCGTGTTCCAACTGAACGGTAATATTGAAATTACACATAAAGGTGTTGACAAAATCGTACGCGTTGTCATCCTTAGAACTAAAAATGGTCTGATTAAACGACCAGTTAATAAAATTTGCCCTTTACCTTATGCAAATTAATTACCTCCTAGTAAATAGTATACATTCTTAATTATACACCTCTAGATATTTATTTAAATATTTATTCTATTCACAATATTTATACCTCACACTTTACATTTACCTCGCTAATAAGCTTCTCAAATTTATTAGTTTTTTTGTCATTTTTTTTTGAGGATCATTATATCCCTTTCACTATACACTTAAGAGGAATTCAATCATGTTGAATTCGGTGGGGGGTATGTTCGATCCTTGCAGGATGAGGGTAGATAGAAATCTTTGTCTACTCCATCTGATCATTATATATTCACTGCTGTCAAGCGGTGACGTTATTCGGTTGTCGATCTCCGCATACGACGCACGTTGCGCACTTACCTCGCGAAACGACGCCGGGTCATTCATCCAGGATACTCAACTACACCTGCCTGAATAATAGGAACAGCATTCCACAAAGAAACAACACCAGGACCACTACCAGAAGTTCTGCCGTGCTCTGCGTATCGCACCTGATACTGAAGCCGTGCGACGGTCGTGGATTGTAAGGTTGGTGGAGCGTTTTCTTTTGCCTATTGTCTTGCAAGGATCTACTGTGTCTTGGACACCTATACAGTCCACTGAATTAAAATATTACCAGCCCCAGGAGACTGTACGAGTACCGTACAATCTCAATATCTGTACTGTTTTGACTATGATTATGGTTTTTAAAAGTAATACTATTAAGATACACCGGAAGACAAAAGAAGACAAATAAATATAGTCTGGTCGACCATTATTGTTTTTACCCGACTGCGTAAGAACGAGGGTTATGTTTTCGAGTATGTATTTCTTACATTTCTTTGACACGCCCTAGAGCCTAAACGGCTTGATTTTGATGTGAGTGGTGTCAATAGATTCGTCTTAGTTGTGAGAGTGACACTGGGTACATCAAAATTAAAAAAAAACATAAGTTAAGCTGCAAAAACCTCTTTTCTGCGTTCGGGTATTTTGTTTTTCTTTTAACATTGATACTTGTAAAATGAATGATCAGTGAGCGTTGGATGGGCGAAGATCTGATTTTTAAGAGTTGAGCTGTCCTTGGTTCGCCAGTTCGTTTATTGTTCATTCATTTTAAGACATATTTCTGAAAGAAATTCTGTATTCGGATAGGACATCATAATTTTATGAAAACAGAAAACATGGAGGCAAAGTCTAACGAAAGAGAGGATTGGTAAAAACGAAAAAAAAAATAGGTTAAATATAGGAGAAGGGAAATACTGTGCAGTATTAATATTTTTAAGAAATTGTGAAAGATAAAAGAACACTTGTAGATAATATAAAGATTAGTACGAGCAAGATATTATTTTGTCCACGCCACCATCCGAAATGATACACGAAATACTCCTTTATATGAAAACTATTATAAAGGAGGGAAAAATAACTGGGAAGACCGAAAACATTCATTGTACAACGAGGTGAGAATATACAAAACAAATATTTTCCTTAACAAAACCAACAAAATGCGATATTATTATAATAAAATTGCACTGAGCATTCGCTACAAAGTTATCGCGTAAACCGTGTGTAATTCAATACCTACCTATACATACATTCATAAATAGAGACCCGTAGTCTCTAAGCTACGTTTTCCTCATTACAATTACCTAACTGTAAATTGCTTTGATAATACTCATTATGTAAATTAACATTTATGTTAGTAACATAAACGGGGAGCAGGATGGATTTAGATTTATCAATGTTTTGTTATTAATATCACTTGATGGAGCTCCGACCTCTCTCAACGAACTTAGCCACGTTAATTTTGTTGGTTTTAACTTCATTTTCCTCCTGGTGGAATTTTGTTTCGACACACGTCTTATACATTTACCGGTGTCAAATTATTTAATGTTTTCATTTAAGCGTTTAAGCTTTTGCATTCAAAACAAAATAAAGGCACCGTAAAACAAATAATTGTCACAATCAGAGTAAAGTAAGTATTATTAGTCGAAATCAATTCCATCATCTCTTTACAATGCGAGATGACTTTTACTGAATGCATCTATGTGGGTTTTGTCGATAACATGAAAATACACTCATTTGTGTAATATTGCAAGAATAATATATTGACTCTCTGTTAAAAAGCGAGATTTATAAAATATATTAAATCAGCATTACGATTTTTGCACATTCCCGCCAAAACGCCCCGTATTAAATTTAGTTAGTGTCTCGAACTGCATTCAACCCTGGCTTCCGATCGGGTAATGCAAAACGAGAGTTGGGAATAAATCGTTTACATGGTTGTCGGCGTAAACTGGTCCTGCAGCCGCGTCTCGCCGCATTACACCGAGGTAGGAAACGAGCTTCACTCAAACCAGTCATCATGCGGCGAGATATTATTGATTGTCAAACCGGTGCTTACGTTAACACGACCCGGGAATCTTCATTCTACCACTAGGCAAAATACCGATCAATTTGTAAAGAATAATCTGTTCAATTAATAGTCTTTTAGTTGATACCGCATCTGAATGCTGTGTACGCACTCTGTTAGAGCGGGTCTTTGCTGGTTGCAGTGTATATTCGCTGCGGTTGGCGGCCTTATCTCGCCATTAGAGTTATTACGGGCCGGTATCTCGTCCATCGCACCGCTTCGATTGTTTCAGAACGCCACAAAGCCGGGCGCTACCGCAGTAATTGACCACTGTTTACTTCTCAGACGAGCTCTTATTTTATGCATTATTCTGCGGTTTTTTAACCGACCACAGCTAAGCCAAAAAAGGAAAGGTTACGTTTTTAATAGCCTATGTATTTTTGTATTTACGTATGTATGTATCACCGTGTATTCGAAATTACTAATCAGGCAATTTGAGGAGGCAATTGATTGGTTATTATGGTCTGACAGACATAAAGATATATTTCACTAATTAGAAAAAAATGGAGATAAATACGTCGTGTATATCAAAAAAGGGCTTAATGGACACATGCAAATATGTATGATTTACGTTATAAATACTTGTAATCAGAAGATGTAAGGCATGAAGATGTGAGATAGCAACGACGAGTAAGGGTTACCTTGGGAGTGTTGCCTTGGGCAAACAGGTTGGCCTCGGTAGGATCTTGTGGAAAACTCGGTGCTTTCTTCAAGACATAGAGGCACGAGACACGGAGGGGCTTTTAGGAGGTCCTAGTCCCACAATATCCAGTTGTCAATCCGGCTGATATCTTTCAAAGATGTCATAAGACGTACTCTCTGGTTTTAGTTTTTCAACATTTAAAAAATGCCAAATAGAAATGACCCTGGCGAACAGGGAAGCCTGGTCTCTGATGTGCCATTTTTTATTGGTCGATGTGTCGAGCGTGCCGATCGTTCCCTCGCGTTAATTCTGCGGTAACGCTCAATTGTTCATAATGCCACTCGTCTTGCAGACCCAGGCTTGAACTTTACGAGCTATTTATCGCACGTTAACGATCGACAATTTCAGTATTTATAGGTGTGCATAAAGCAGCTGTATGTATTGCATATGATTTTCTTTATTCATCGCATCATTTTATTATGTTATTTGAGTGAGTGTTTTTTTATTTGGGTATCTTAATTGAAGTAGTGGTTTCTTAAAGTTTTGCGGTTGTGACTCAATGAGGTATTGCAAAAATGTTACGAGAGGCTATTGAAATTAAGAAATATCCAAACTTGAATAGAGAAGACGGTTGATGACCACCTGCTCTGCATGAGACCTGGTCATCGAATTAATAAAATCTCTGCCCCAGCATAGATTGGGAGACTTAAGTCTCGATATTGTGATCGATTTCTGCATGCATAGGGGATAAGATAATTAACGTTTTGTTATCAACAACTGCAGTTTGAAACAGCCAGGTCAGGTCTTAAAAATATGTAAAATATACGTGATAAATCCGTTAAAAGTCGTTTAGTTGTAATTGTAGTAGTTGATT
This sequence comes from Lycia hirtaria, assembly GCA_947563715.1. NCBI lineage: Eukaryota > Metazoa > Arthropoda > Insecta > Lepidoptera > Geometridae > Lycia > Lycia hirtaria. The sequence goes on along the minus strand of OX387377.1, from coordinate 37,712,614 downwards.
GTATGTTTGTTTACGTTCCATTATCAGCAATGACATTAGTTCGGTCGGTTTGTTCTTTGTTGCGTCGCGTCCAGCTAAGGGCATTCGACGCAGATAAGATCGGCCGCCCACGCAGCTATTTGCCGATTGCTGCTGTCTCGTTACTTATGATTAGAGGAACAATCCTGTTTATTTTTTAACGCGTCCTGTTCTTAGCGTTATTGGTGTGTTCTCCATCTTCTATGCACATTTTTCTTTTGATTCGAAATGTTGTTTTACAGTCTTTATTTTAACGTGACAACGTCTAATAAATCGATGAACGCCGGCTGCAAGCACAAAAAAGGATGACTCATTGTCCCGTTACGCTCATTGAAACGTTTTCATGTCATCAATGTTTTGTTATGACGTTGTCACGTTAAACTATCGTCCGTAAACCGACTTTACAGACAACCATCTTTTTTTAGTAATCGTAGATTATGCACCAAGGGGATAAAGTAGTGTTTTATGTCGCGAGCGACATGTTGAATCCCGAGTGTAACGAAGGATTCTAGGGTTAACGAGTTAAAGAGTTACACAGAATGAACATTGAAACGAGTGTGGTCTCATATTTTTAAAATACATTCTATTTTTAATTAAATTTAGTGTTGCCTACCAATCAACATTTTCAAACTCATTTATCTCCAACAAATTAATAGGTTGGCATTAAAATCGTTATCATAAACCAGTGAACACCCGTTCTCGCGCTATCCGCTCCCGCTCCCGACTTTGATCACACACTCGGCTTAACACAGAGTTGATTTAATTATGAGCTGTAGTAGCTAATTAACTTACACCCCAGCGTTGTCGGTACATTAATATACATTAGTTAAATATGTGCCGGTCGCGATCTGTATCGTTGTGGGGCAGATGCTCTCCGTCCTTGGCACTTCGACCGTGCCATTGTTTACTGGGGAAACGGCCGCTCTTTAGTTTCGTGGATATACTATTAATCGAAGAGTTTACAATGTACCTACTATTTTATTGATGTATTCTGTGCTTTCGTCACAGAATATTTTATAGTATCTTCAGATATATATATTATATAGAAGAGAGTCACTTTGCGAACACTTATTTTTTAAAATTATTATTGACTTGCTACGACGCAAAAAAACGCAAGTTATTTTTCACAGGCGCTTATTAGCTAATTTTATCACATGGTCCTCAGACGGACTTTGTAAAATAGTCTGAACTGAAACTTTGTGTATATTTTCTTTTTTAATCGACTGTGCAAGAAGGAAGGTTATGTTTTTCGAGGGTATATATACATATGTGTGTTTTATATGATGATATACAGCCTAAACGCTTTGACCGATTTTAATGTGCGAGTTGTGGTTATATTCGTATTCACGCCCTGAGTGTCATAGGCAGTAATAATAATAATTACAAAAATAAATAAATGCGCTTTTTCGTAACCTCCAACGAACTTTTTCATAATAAACAGGTGATTTTATTGTATAGAGATGTGTCAATCAATCAATCAATCAATAACTTTATTGACACCACAATAAGAGTAAAAATAACACAAAAAACATTCTGCTGAAGTTACTATCAACAATTGATACATAGTTTTGTTACTAACCTAGTAACACTTAATTTATTATAGTGATTAATGAATGATTCAGTACTTTGTAAAAAGTAATGTTGCGTGAAGTAGAATCGATATTGTTACATTAAACATTATCTTCGAACAAAATCGGGAAAATACAAGTTTAACTTTTATACATATTATTATGTTCACTTCGTTTTACGTTTGTCTGTCTGTCTGTCTGTCGTATAATTTAAATATTAAAGAGCAAGAAGATAGGTACCGATTTTACTCAACGCGTTTTGATTCAGAATTGATTACATACTATTCATGTACAAATATGTCCGCGTTAATAAAATATCGAAATAAATGAAGGTGCTCCGTTATATTGATTGTCTTGCTCAACCCTAACCCATTGACAATGTGGTATCAGTTAAAATATTGAAAGAAGTTTTATTTAGTTTTCAGAATTAAAATTAGTTTACCTAAAATTTTAACCTGTCATTTTGTATTTAATCCGATTTATCAATATTTACATAACCCGATCTAATATATTCTGCATCAATGTTTATATCAGAAATTCTTAAATGGATCGTTCCAGGAATGAATCTCAAAGGGATGTTAGTTATTTAAATAAGGCCCGTTGCAGTGAGTCGTCCGTATTATTTCGTTTGCGGCGGTAAGTCAATTAGCGGGGGCGGTGATCGGAACCAACGTATCCGTGTGAGGAGCCCCGTGCGTGGGAACTGCTCCGCGACCACGATGCTACACTGCACACTCACTTTACTGTGCACACCGCTTAGTTTCAGAGCTATGATTTAGTTAAGAATCTAAGCGGTTCTCTGTCTGTTTTTGGAATTTTCACTATGAAACGTTGCAGTTTCTAACCTTTCGAATGGAATAAGATCATGCAGATCTGATTATGTCTCTCCGAAATGTATTTCACAAAAAGTAGAGCAGAGCTGTCACCACCATTTTTAGTATTAACTTGATTTACCGACTATGCACCATGAGTGTATGCTTATTTCATCTTAGCCTTCAGCATCGATACCTAAGATTTATGTAAAACTAGGAATGTACATAATGTGCGAATTCCTTGAAAATTCGGACGGCTGCCAAATATTTTTGAAGAACTGTGCTATTTTGAATCTAGAAAAGTGTTAAACTAGGTGTACTGGGGCCCCACAAGGCTCGCCCGACACTCACCTACATTTGAATCAATTTGAGCGAACAAATGGCGAGCGAGAGGTGAAAGCCTAGAACCCGGGCGCAGTCGGTGGCGACTGGCGTCGATGCGGCACGCTAAGTTGAGGCAGGTCGGGCATTCATGCGGCTTCACGCCGGATCGTAGGTGCAAGTTTATGATCGCATGCTTCTGCTCGCTGCTATTGTTCTAATCGGCGTCTCGTACCGACAAGCCGGCCGTCTCGTTACCCCGACTTGGGGTCACGTGCACAACTTGATCTCCGATTCTCCACGCGTTTATGGAAATCGTTTCAACGATTATTTCGCTTACGTTATTGCTAGCGCTGTTCAATTGCATTGATTGTTTGTATTTCACGTTTTATTTTTATTATGCGAATCGTAAGGTTTTATTCTAACTATATGGCTTAGCGTCGAGCGTTATGGTGAGCATGCAACATTTCACGATCAAGTTCCACAAATGAGGCTTTAAAGCTGGCAGTGTCGTCGACCTTAATCGTGCAGCGGTTATCGGGCTCAATTAATCTTGCGAGTTGTGTGACTTTTGACGTGGAGTCCCGATTCGGCGCTGCAGTGACGAGCTCGGCAATATTTTACACATGATTAGAGCGGCGTTGCGCCCGCGCACAGACACCGTATGGGTAAGCAAATTGCGCCGACGCGAGGCGGAGTCACGATCTGAACCTTGCGGGAACCCGGGACTGACTGTACGGAATTCCAAAGTAAACTGCACACGGTTTAATAGCTGAATATCTCTTCATATTCATGTTTAATCACGAATTAGGAGACAGTTATTCTAAACTAACAATTTTACAAAGTGAAGTGTCGCTTTGTTAAAAACTTCCGAGACTTGTGTTGTTGTTCTATTTATGTTTTTTTCTGTTGTATGTTTTTTATCACAATAAAATCCATGTTTATGTCTAATTGTCTATGAATATTGAATATTTGTTATGTATATGTATTGCCTGAAAAAACTCGCGATCTTATTCGATCAAGGAGCGATTCTTCAATCGGTTTAGGTACTGTCACAGTCCCCACGGTACATACATCAATATTTATGATGGTACTACTGATCCTAAATAATTGTCACTAGTACCATTAATGGTACTAAGGATACAAAGTTGTGTCAATGGTACAAATCAATGGTAATGATGGTACTACTGATCCTTAATAATTGTCACTAGTACCATTAATGGTACTAAGGATACGGCGTTGTGTCAATTGTACCATCAATGGTACAGATCAATGGTACTACTGACAATAAGGCCCCATCATCATCATTATCTTATTTACTCGCTAGCTGCGGCTTTTGATGTTTCGCCCGCGATTTTCAGTGTTTCCTCGACTGCCGAAGGAGGGTTATGTTTTTCTGAATTTTCCTGGGAACGTTATGCCCGTTCCCATATGGTACTTTATTAGTGAAATTCTCTACGCATATTTAATGATAAAACTAGACTTTAAATAATTCACACTTCTCTGTTCCATGTAATTTAACATTAAAGGGTGTATTCTCTTGTTACTTACATTCCTTAAATCCATTAATTGCAGTGTTCTCCGTGAGATCGAAGCGCCCTTGACCGTTTCTTTACTGTGGAATATCAATGTAGGCGGGTAGTTATTCAAATGAGACAAGGCCCTGCGATTGCATCGCGGCGGATAAGGAAGCGCTTCTATCGTGTCATCTGGATGTGCGGCCGCCGGCTGCCGACGCTTTCCTAGAAATATGACGGGAGCGACATTTTAAGATAAATAACACTGTTTTCGCTAAAATAGACTTGCATTATAGTCGCGGTTTCTCTATAACGTAGAATACGTTATGGCGTTTTGACAGACATTATATTGGTAGATATACTATTTAGAAAAAGGAAATTGTATAAGTATTTATCACTGATGTATGATGATTTGTACTGACTCATTCCATTTTCAAATATGTACTGACATACGGTTGACCTGTTTGTATAAACTATCCCACTGCTGGGTGCAGGTCCTTCGGGTTGAATCATATTCCACCATGCTGGCCAGTTGCGGGCTTACGTAAACCTCAAGGTAAACGTTGTCTCTAGAATCCTCCCAATGAAGGAAAACATCAGTTTTTAACCCCCGACCCAAAAAGAGGATAAGTTTGACGTGTGTATCTGAGTACTTATCTGTTTATCTGTGTATATATGTCTGTGGCATCGTAGCTCTCAAACGGATATACCGAATTTGATGTAGTATTTTTTTTGTTTGAAAGAGGATTTCATAGAGAATGTTCTTAGCTGTTTCATCAAAATCGGTTCAGCCTTTTTTTTGTCGAGGGTTTTTGAGATTTCTAAACTTGTTCATTTTAAGATTTAAATTCGGAAAACCAACCTCTTCCCAAAAACATTTTCGTTGGTCAATATTTCGATGTCAATAATGTCTTGCCATTTGCACCACAGTGACGAAGACCATACTGAAAAACCTAAGTTCCAATATTAAATTTCATAATTCCCTCAATTGATGGTAAATAAAAGCTCTTTTATTTAAAGCTTTCGAACAAACCCTGCAAGACGTAATAAACTTACTTGCAATTACAATTTCCTCGAGTCGCTTATCACAGTTCCGTTATTGAGTAGGTAGGCACTTAAATGGTAAATAGAAAAGCGATGTTTATTAACATATAAATGAGAGTTAACATCGTCCAAGGCGGTTTATTCTCATTACGTGTCAAATAATAATCAATATTTATTAAAACGAGCCCACGATTTAATTGTGCAGTGGCGACGAAAATTGCTCCTTGAGCTTACTGTGCGCATGAGTTAAGAGTATTGTAGTGTCCACTTTTTTGGCAGTAGTGTCCTGAACACATTATTATGATACTTATCTCATTTTATTTTCAAGTTTCTGTTTACCATTCCCTTTAACCGCTTTATACGAATTCTTCCGAAAAATACAATAGACAATGTTTTTATTGCCACATGCCCACTGCCACTTCAACTTGCTAATCCGCTGTGCTATATCGGTGACTTTTGTACGTCTACGGATCTCTAGCATAGCCCTCTCCATAGCTCGTTGCATGACTTTGAGCTTCCTTATAAAACCCATAGTAAGTGACCACGTTTTAGTGCCATATGTCATCACTGGTAGCACACACTGGTTGTAAACTTACTCGTACTTTATGTAAAATCCTAAACGATTTAGTTGAATGAAATTCAGGGCAAGAAGGCAGTTTCTTCTTTTTGTATGGACAAACTGTGATGCGCATGCTTCACAGTACTCTTAAGACTTTTGTGTCATCATATAAACGTAACCCATTATTTATTTAAAACCCGTGAAGTCAAATCATTAGATTCGGTAGTTGAGCGAATATGTTTTTACGTAACATGAGAAGAGTAAACCAGTTTGTTACTACGTTTTATATGTTTTAGTGCAAATCCCAGTAAATACTCTTGTTGACCATGAGTATTGTAAGTACGTAAGAAACAACTGAAAAGTTATACGGATGTAGAAATATTTCAGTCTAAAGATGCACGCCCCACTATAAAGTAAAAAGAGATAGCGCTTTCAGAGTTCCAAATAGTTTTAACATTTAATTTTATGACAACATTTACATTTAATTGTTTCAGTATGTTGTTTTTAGGGTTCCGTACCTCAATAGGAAAAACGGAACCCTTATAGGATCACTTTGTTGTCCGTCTGTTCGTCTGTCCGTCTGTCCGTCTGGCAGGGTGTCAAGACCTTTATCTCGGGAACGCTTAAAGGTATCATGTTGAAATTAAAACCATATACGCAGATCCATATTACGTACGCAAGGTATAAAAGTACCAATAAATTACATGTTACCGATTAAGACTATATTGGTTCTTTTTATACGATAAGCCAGTCAGCAAGAATTACGTCCGTCAAGTTTTTCTTTTAACATTTAATTTTATGACAACATTTACATTTAATTGTTTCAGTATGTTGTTTTTAGGGTTCCGTACCTCAATAAGAAAAAACGGAACCCTTATAGGATCACTTTGTTGTCCGTCTGTACGTCTGTCCGTCTGGCAGGGTGTCAAGACCTTTATTTCGGGAACGCTTAAAGGTATCATGTTGAAATTAAAACCATATACGCAGATCCATAGTATCTTGTAAGAATAAGAATTAAAGAAAAATAAAATTTCTCAGTTTTCATAAAAAAAAGTTACAGCCGAATATGTCGTAAAAAACGCTCATTTCGACACTCACAGAGGAATCAAAACCTATGGGGTATTTCCCGTTACCTAGAACTATGAAATTTGGCAAGAAGCATTGTGTTAGAGTACACATATAGGAAAAAAAACCGAAACTGGACATCTTTAATTTAATCACAAAAAAAATAAAAAAAAGTCTTTATGCGAGGAATGAGGGTCCAAATTTTAAAGTTCTTTAACTGTATCATGTGGGGTATCATATGAAAGAGCTTCATTAGCATAAGCTAAAACAGGTTTTTAAATATTTTTACGATGTATATGATTTCCCCCTTTTATCTACTAGTTTGTACGGAACCCTCGGTGGGCGAGTCTGTCTCGCACTTGTCCGGTTTTATTTGTCGTTAAGGTTTATTGCTTGTCATTACAACTACAGTTAATTGCGTTAATTACATAATGTTTATCATTGATTTTATTAGATAAATTTAATGTTATTTATTACTATCTAGAATTATAATATTTTGTATTAAATAAATTACGGTTGGACTATCTATTTTTGGAACTGACATGTGTATATTTTACAGTACTTCAAGTGCTGAAGATTGCAATTATGTGATATAACTCAGATGCAAAAAGCGAGGCTACATAAATGTACATTGGTACAACTACAAGCCTCTAACGCGTTGTCCTGCCAGTTACTCTCCTAGAAGAAACCACTTTTGTTTCTTGCATTATTTAAGTTTCTTAGAAACTTATATATTTTTCCTAAATAAAACAAAAAATCTGTGCAGCTGTTTCAAGTAATGCGATTACCAACGGACAATATTATTTTACCTGTTTTATCTATTATATACACAAACTACGATGTTTGATGTAGAAATAGGAGTGGAAGTGAAGAAAAATTCTCTCAGCCTTTCCCTGTATGACAGCGGGAGACTAAATATTATTATGCTGTACCGACCTTACTTGGGAATAGTATTTTCGTAAATTGGCTGAGGTTAACTGAGACCGCTCTATAAGGAATGACATGAAGATATACGACTTTATCGCACAAATACATCTTATTAACATTATCCTAAATTGTGATTCGTATCGGACCCGTCGACTTATCAGTTTTCCTGTATCTCCATTATATTTCATATTCGTCCCAAAGCCCCAAATATGTTTTGTGAAACATTTCCGTCGAAGCTCGCAAACAGTGTCGTGTTTTTATTTCGGCGTTGAATTTTAACACTTGTGTGCGCACCGTGCACCTACATACACAAATACACAAAGAAGATACGAGCCGAATGAGTGACATCACATCTCATGAATGTCTGTAGACGTATACCTGTCGATATAGGTATATTGTATTATTCTTATTTTGCATTTTGAATATATCGTTTAGTTTTTGTCAGCGCGTTGCGGTGAATATTTGTCGTCAGTTACTTGGTATGTGTACACATGCTGTGTTGTAATTTGCCTGTCTATGTCAACTGTAAATAGGTGTCTTCCAAGAAACTCTAATTAGTTTGATCTCCAGTTATGCGTTTTCAACATGTAAATTTCCGTACATGTATCATCTAGTGTATTCTAGGATATCCTACGCACTTTTGCTGCCACTTTTATTGTCTAATCGTCTATATTATACCTACGTTGAATTGTATCAGTGGTATGAATCGACATTACTTTTGGAAATTACTTCGTCCATTTATCCTTGCATCATTCTACCTTTATATATATATATATATATATATATATCTCGATGCTACGCTTTCACATATAACTCTTAAAATCAATATAGTATTCTAGACACAATAAATTTTAATCAAATGTGTTGAAATAACAGAACGCCAACCAATATAGGCATCTATTCAGGCAGACACAGTTCGCGTAAAATGCCGCTGAAAATTTAACTGGCGGTAGTCGATAAAAACAATGGATATACGATATTTGGACAAGTCCACATCGCCCATAATAGATTCTATAACAAACTCTGATTGGTTCAATTACTTAATTCCCTAACGAGCCGTGGAGCTCAGACAACCCACGCTACATTGTTATATTTTTTGATCCGCTTCACAATGACTCGAATAAAGTGAATAACCAATTTGACCATATTCATACCAAAACGACCTTACGAGTGTCTTCATGTCTTAATATTATGCTCTTTTTTTAATATTGTGTTCTTTTTTAACTTTATACATTTATCGTATAATGGCGCTCAGATGGGTTACCTTTTTATCTTACAGGGACATTTTTTTGTGGGGTTAAAGTAGGGTATGGGCAACTAAATAAAAAGATTTCCAATATTTAGTTTCCTTGTTTTCATAAATAAACAATTTTCAAGTTGAACGTAAAATTCAGTATAATAATAATAATTTACCGTCACACTATCTAGTTTAAATCTGTTACAATATGTTGTTGAGTAGGAAAAACTATAAGGGTTTTTTGTTGACTACGGAACCATAATGGTAAATTCGTTAGCAAAGTACAGTATTTGCTGAGCTTGTTTTTCTCGGCCTTCACAAGATTCTCAAAATGCGGGATGTTTTATTGTTATTATTATGTATATATGATACTAATTATTATATTAGTGTGCTAAATTGATGTGAGATTTAATATTTTTTCATAAGTAACCCTGTAATAGTTTAACTGAGTAGTTATGCGCGTGCGCATATTTCATGTCATAAACATTTACGCCCGCCTCGTCTTGCATCAGTATTGCGGTTTCTTCGGTTGATAACTCGCGAATTGCCTGCACACATACGATCCAGGAAGATATTACGGGTGGCATCGTAATACCAGTTACGAGTTATGATGCCCTAGGGTATAATGTCAATTTGTAGTGTCATTGTACTAGTACAATGTGTCCAAATTGACACTATAATTATCATCAGCCCGTGCCCAAAAAGTTACGCTACACGCTATAATGAAAGTCGCAAATATCAAAAGCTGTTTTCAGGTAGCCTCATATGAAACTGTTTTGGAAGCTAGCACTTAAAAAATATTAAAAACTTGTTACAAACATTATGTGAATAGAGCTTTAGTTACTACATTTGCATTAACTTGCCTTAATTTTCTACACACCTTAACTACATATTGGTGAACTGTAAGTGGTTGAACCGATTTTGATAACCTTAAGACCTTGGGGTAGTCCCATGACTATTTTATATAGTATCCAAGTATAAACGCTAAGTAGGTACCTACATACATAACGTTAATGTGGTCATAATCGATTGGGCCATTGTTTTGCTAATAAAGTATAATAACACGTCAAAAAATGTATGCTTATCTATAATGACCAATGTTATTAGTGTTTTCCAATTACATATAATACATATATCAGCATAATTCCAATAATATGTACATCGATATGGAAAATCCAAATTATGCTTATGATGACGATGGTTGAGCCGTAGCCGTAGCCACTAGTGACTAGATGCGGCCACAAGTCGTAAGCAGGCAACAAGCCTGGGGAACCTGCGGCTATCTATGGTCGGGTGTGCGTCGCGATCAACGACCACAAGCAGGGCCCTTATTCCGCATGTCCATCGGCCGCGTTACGTGAACGTGACGTGACGTGACGTGAGTGCATTGACAATGAAAATTAGCCTTTAATTTTAAGAAGCCAAAGTCTGATTTTCATTGTAGACGCACCCACGTTAAATTAACGTTACGGGACCGATGGTCCTACGGAATAAGGGCCCAGTTATGGCTAAGTCATAGTCACTCGAACGCTTAGTTTGCGTCCATACCAAACAAACTATAAATGAAAACTAGTCCGTAGCTGGTGGCCGCCACTGGTACAACCCGATGGATAGCTTTCTTCAACCTCCAGGCTAAGAAATACTAAAATATGTGACTTACGCAAAATACATTGTTTCGGGGTAAAAAAGTCTGAAGTGGCTTGCATCTAGTTTCTTCCTACCACTTGTATTATTATCTAATAATACGTCTGGCCACGTTTTGTTTAGTCTTCTTATGCTGTGCTTGCCGGTGCGTGGTACACACGTATTTTTTTTTTTTTTTTTTTTTAAATCTTAATTTATTATTGAGGGTTTTATCTACAAAGATAAAAAGATAATGCCAACCTCGATAGTTCACTCTAAACATTATATGCACCTATATTATCTTAAACTACGTTTTATCCGTGGGGAAGGAGAGTGTCCAGCATTGGTCTTCTACTGCCTTACCGAAAAACGTTACTTAACTTTAAGCAATCCTTAACATATTTTGTCAACTTCTGGCTGACACATAATGACACTTGCGGAAAGAAGATAGAGAACTTAAGACGCTGGTTAAAGTTAAGTAACGTTTTTCGGTAAGGCCCCTAATGGCTAATACGATGATGATGATAAAAGTCTAATAAAAAAAAAAAGTCAAAATCAAGAAAGTAAAATTGAATATGCTATTATTGTAAAATTTGTTTACGATCAAAGTTGAAACGTTAATGTTTGAGCACATGTGCCATTACGTGTGAAGGTTATTTACACGACTCACTGGATCTCAGACGAGACGAGACTAATATGACATCATTTAATTTTTCAGCCAGCATGCCGACTATTATTTTATTATTATGCGATGTAATTTTACTCAATTGTTTTTTTTATTTACTGTCCGAAAAATCGTGGCAAAATATGAGAACTAATGTCTCGATTATGTAATGTTATAAATATAATTGTAATATTGTCGATTATGTTGGTAGACGAACGAAATAATTAAACAAGTATAGGTTAAGAAAACGCAAAAACCTCAGGAAAAAACGGCTGAACCGATTTTGATGAAACATAGCCAAGGACACGCATGAAATCCACTTTTAAACAAAAAAAAACTAGATCAAAATGGATTTTCAAAATGATCCGTTTGAGAGCTACAAAGCCACATACAGACACACAGATATACAAATTAAACTTACTTAAACACACATTAAACTTACAACATCCCTCTTTTTGGATTGGGGGTTAGTAAGAATAGCAGCTCCCTCAATGCTACATTAGTTCTCTTACCGAACAGATTCTACAGCATTTCATACCCAACGCGATATTATACCTATTTGTATGAAGTACTCGGTATTCTATTGCATTTTTAGACATGTTTATGTTACGCGCCGTTTCAGATCTTTTAATAAGTGTTGGTGTGTTTTGGTGGCGTCATTAACTGGAATACTGCTGGGATGCTCTGGAGCTAATGCCAACATTAAAACTCCTACGTAACTCTGAACACTGTACACTGAACTGCTAGAATCGTATAATTTTCAGTACCCATTTATATTGTATGAGTACTGAAACCGAACTGTTTCAGTTCTTTATATTGCAATAGTTGATCAAAACTAGCTTAGGGAGAGGCTTATAACAATTTAAAAACAACAATGTTATTCCTATGGTTTACCAGTAGTTTTACGAACAATAGAATTGACAACTGACAACTTTTAGTATCAACAACCTTTTGACCGATTTTGCTCATATTCATTTAAATAAAAAGTTAAAATTGAGCCCCAAAAGCTTTTGACAAACATTATCAAAATCGGCCAGCAAACGGCGCCACGACACACTTCCTCCCTTTTTGGGGCAAATAGCCCCTTAATCAAAAATCCCCGACGACAAAAGTAATAAAAAATTGTAAAACCTTTATAGCAAGTTTCATAAAGATTGGTTGAAAAATACAACCTGTATGTTAGTACCAACAAATATTCGGAAGTATGAGATGGTAATATAGAAAAACTGACAAACATACATACGCTCGAGAATCACTTTCCTTCATGGACAGACGCGTAAAAAGACAAACCTGTAAATGATGCAGAATATGAATGTCTGTCCGACTGGCTGCGCTCAAATAATTTAAATGTTATTCATTAGTTTTTATCTCCAAATTATTATAACTATATTTTGGATTCTGATTGTTTGTACAATAAAAATACTTGCTGCAAATAGCTGCATTAACTGAGTTATAACTGAAAAGATGAAAGTTTTTTTTTTTATGTTGAAATAGGTTCGCGTTTGACCGCCAACTCGCCTGATGTTAAGCGACGTTGCGGTCTACGATGGAGCGCGCTTACCTAGAAGAAACCAATTCAATCGCGATTTAACACCCAGATTATATCTATCGGGAAAGACCCACTCGGAAGTTTTTGAAGCTTATTTTTCGACTTTTTAGGTCACAATGTTGAATGTCCTTTCTGAGCTCTTTCCACCGCGTGTTTCCAACAAGAGCGTTTCAAGAATAATCTCTACAAGCAAGTCTCTGGACTAGAGATAACTATAAAATTGAATATACAAGTATAAAAGTATATAACCATAAAAATGCATGAACAAGTACGGAGATTAGCAACTCACGAGAGCTCAGATTTTTTGATTTTCAGATTTTCTCTGATTCTCTCTGCATTTCTGATTTCCTTATCATTCATTTATTCTGTAATTCTGTATTCTGTAACGTAATATGACACGGAATTTAGTGTTGTAGTTGTCCACTGACGAATGCCGCTTCACATAAAGCGAAACGTGTGCTTGTTGCTTCGTATAAAAAAACGAGTGTAAAAGCGAAATTTTGTGTTAAATGTAAACGGATGGACGCCAATAAACCATTTACACTGGTGTTAACGACGCGATAAATGCCACATATACTGGTTACTGCTTTCCTGCGACTTATCAGACGGCGCGACGGATTTCACGGAGCTATTCGTAACATCAGGCGAGTTGGTGGCCAATCGTAGATCTGTAAAGTATTAAAAAAAAACAATTTAATATTTTTCACTTTTTTTTTGCTCACGAAAAATGTATTCGATATCAACGTTAATTCATTGTCAAAACGTATCTTATTTGCGCAGAGATAGCGCGGCAATGATCTGTGCAAACATACTCGTAGATGTTTTCAACGCGACAAGGTTTCGTTAAACTATTGTACCGAAATTGAATAAATAAAAAGTAGGTACGAAAAATTATAAAATAGCAAAAACACCAGACGTCTGGCTGAGGCGTTAGTGTCAATACTACTACTATACCTATTTTTAGGGTTCCGTACCCAAAGGGTAAAAACGGGACCCTATTACTAAGACTTCGCTGTCTGTCTGTCTGTCTGTCTGTCTATCTGTCTGTCTGTCTGTCTGTCTGTCTGTCTGTCTGTCTGTCTGTCTCCAGGCTGTATCTCATAAACCGTGATAGCTAGAAAGCTGAAATTTTCACAAATGATGTATTTCCGTTGCCGCTATAACAACAAATACTAAAAATTAAAAAAAAAAAAAAATTAAGGGGGGTCCCCATACAATAAACGTGTTTTTTTCGTATTTTTTTGCTCAATATTAAAAACGGTAACAGGTAGACGCTTCAAATTTTCACAGAATATTTACTTGTATATTACCTTTCAAAATAAATAATTAAATAACAATAAAGTAAATATAAAAGGGGGGCTCCCATACAACAAACGTAATTTTTACTCGATCTCAATTAACAGGTAGAAACTTGAATATTTGTAAGTAAATATTTAGAAATATAGTAACTATAAAAATAATACCTAATCTAATACATAAAAACTCACAAAATGAAAATAATCCGTGCATCTAAAAGCGGTGCGAGCGCCGGTTTAGCGGGGTAGCGGGGGAGGTAACATCACGGAGCGAGCCATAGCCGCGCGTACTCGCGCGAGCGTCGTCATGCTGCCCGGATGTGTATCGAAAATCTACCTATAAGTTTGCAATTTACTACTTGGAATTTCGTTGATTTCTCGTTATTTTATAAACAGAACTAAACTTTGTAGTATTATAGATGATGGTACGGAACCCTTCGTGCGCGAGTCCGACTCGCACTTGGCCGATTATTAACTACAATGTGCTATTATTAAAATGTAAAGGTTGAGTTAAAATGAAAAGCTTATTGTACTAAGAATTCAGTGTTACATAAAAATCGTTGTTATTTTATAATCTCTTTATTAACAATAAAACAATACACAAACAAATACATAAATACCTAAACTACTACACAGAAAGCTTACGATAACTAACAGAATTTTGCGATTTGGGCTTAAGCTATTGCCAGTTATTTTTTTAAGTTCTTAGACCGTGTGGGATATGGAATCCTTAGCGTACAAGTCAAACTCGTACTTGGCCGATTTTCTAATTGTGTGTTTGCAAGTTTGTCCAAAATCAAACTAACATTAACAATGCTAATGTCGTCTGTGAATAATAATTTGTTCGTATTAACTTCTATTGATTTATTATTCAATAAAAAAAAAAAAAAAAACAAATTGAATTAAATTTTTTATATGATTATTATATGTATATTTACATAATATTTAATTTTTGTTCATACGCTTACCAATGGTTGTAAGTTTATTCATAACATTGTATTATTAATTATATCCTAACTTGACGTGTAAAATAATATTTTATCAATAAATATATGAATATAAACTCAAACTGTTGATAAAATACAAAGAGAAGTCGCGTGGGCTCTCGTTAGATTTATCCGTCGCATTCGAGTGCACAGCAAATTACTCTTATTTGCCCTACGAGCGGTGGAGTACGATTCTTTTCCATTGACGGTGAAGTCGCGACCGTCACTCGCAAATTGATCTCCACGGGCTATTTGAGTCAAGGGAACACGTGTTGTATGTGGCTTTTCGGTTTCAGACTTTATAACTGGTTTTAAATCACTTACCCATCACTATTTATTTCAAGTTTAACTAAAGTACCTGGGCGACCGTGCTCCACTCGGTTCTTTATGACTGAAAACACGAGCAAACCCGGGTTCACTAAAAATGGAACCTAGCAAGATCGATTTATCGTCCCCTAATCTACCTACAAACCAAATTTCATTAAAATCGTTGGAGCCGTTTCCGAGATTCAGATTATATATACAATAATTGCTCGTTTAAAGGTATATTAGATTTAAACAACATTTCCCTTTATATTTTAAAGCAAATATTTATGACTTTTGCTTGCATTACCTTGATGATTTACAATCCTAAAAAATATGTAAATTTTTAAATTTTAATTTCATGGAAACGCGTCCCTTGCTTTGGTGTAGGCACAATACCTACACACTGAGTTTTAGCTGCCCTTTTGTCCTTGTGTTGTTTGTTTTATACTTTTTAGCCTGCCTGTACGTTTTGTTGACGTGATGTCTATTTGCATACATCCTTGACTCAATGAATGCTTTGTAAAAACTGCATTGTTGATGCATTGATACCATCAGAACATACGTTTCACGCAGGCTAAAGCGCCTTACATCTTATATTTGTTAGAAAATGTTATCGGTGAATACTAAACTTATTATAAGATTTCCATCAGCGTCTATAGGTAGTGATCTAGACGGTATATTTACCATCTGCTTAAATTGCCATGAACTGGCCATATGCCACAAAAAAGAGTAGCTCAGACAATGAGGTTCGCACATTCGAAAATATCGAGGTGAGTGCCCTCGTAGACTATAGTTTTTGTCGGGTTTGATTCCAAAAAAACTGTTTTAAATAAATTGCCCGCGGCAATGAGCTGATCTGATGATGCTCGCTCGCTCGTTTGTATTCAATAACACTATTATAAAAAGGCGCCAATTAAATGTTTGACGATCTTTGTACGGATAGATTGTTAAATTTGGTCGCTTGTTAAAAGATTTCGTGAGTCATCTACATATTTGTGTATCTATAAACTTATTGAAGCGTTAAAAGATAAAGATAAAGCAATTATTTTAAATTATCTCTAACGCTTTTTGAGGCATATTTATATTAATAAAAAATTAAAGTATCATCCGTATTCAAAGTTAAAAAGTCGATGATGCTTAAAATATTTTCGTAATCAGTGTTTATGAATGAAGGCTGTCGTGCCGCGATATATTTAGACCGATACAACGGACGCTGAAGTATTTCACTCGATGTTTAGATTTCCATCATAGGCGAATGGATATAATTTAATTTATAGAGATAACCGACGATACGTATCATGAATATAAATGAGTCGAGGCAAAAACAAGATGTGTCCGAGGAGAAATAATAAGAAGCGTTCGAGGAGCACGATCGCCTAGCCGACAGTCGGGTGCGTCCTTGAGCTCAGATATCCTTGATGAGTACAATCAACCGCCACCGGATAGTGCCGTCCAGGGCTGCCAATTAATATTATATCTACATGTGGCCTAGCCGAGCCTCTTTCAACTGGTTTCATATACCCGCTTCCACAACGACTCGGTATATTTCATCTATTTATGTTATAATTGCTCGCTTTTTATGACCAATGATCGCCTGTCTTTCAAAGATAACATCGAAAGATATATATTCCGTCTGTTCTAGTACCTTTGCTCGTTACCATCTTCAAAACGAGTTCGTATTATTAAATTGGCCGCACTAGCAGATCTGGTTTTTGTACTTGTAGACGTGTCTGTGAAACTTTGAATTTAATTTAAAGTTATGTAAAGATTGCAATTACAACCCTATGCAATTAATACTCCATGCGATATAGTTTAAAATTTACTGTATAGTTGTTGCGTAGGTGCTGGTAATAGTGTCGATAAAAACTAAAACAGAAAATAAAATGGTCTCGCAGCGCCTATTAGCCATGCCGTTTATTATTTGTAAACAGGTGATTATACTCGCCACCTATTTATTACTAAGCCCTTACTAAGTAATAATGTGGTTCATCCTTTTATTTGTACATTATGGATCGATCAAATCTATTATTGATGTTATCGCTATTTAAAACAACGTTATCTAGATGTACGACAATGTCAATTCCACTCACATGTTCTTTGATGTGGACGTTGAAAGCTTCGTTCCCACGGTGACTGCAAACCGAACACATTAATCTCCCTTCTTGTTCTATGTAATTAAAGTAAATCAATCGACACCAGTGTATAAATATATCACGCTCGAAAACAGTCTCAGCTCGAGTTGAATTTACCCGAGTCTGAGCCACGACATGTCAACTTATAGATTATAAATTCTGTTAATAATCGTTGCCAATTATGTTAGCGTTCGGCCTCGTACACTACTATCAATCCTGGCAAAATGTACTAACGGCTGATGACTGCGTAGGATTAAGACCTTTTTGCGGTGGCTTTTAAGGGATAAAATGAATTGTCAATTGGGACGTTGATTGGTCTTTATGGCACATGGTGAGAGTGTGAGGCAATCCGGTCACTTCGTCGTCGCGCCGCTGCCAGCACCGTACAGTTGCTGGATGTTGTGAAATTGCATGCTGACGGCCCAAGAATGGGAGACCAGTAATCATTCATTAGACACTTCCGCGTACCCGTAAATATATAAAATCATGATAATTATTTCCAAATTGAAAGGGGTATAAAATGGTCGTACGTGGGACGTTTGTTTGGATAATTTTAAACACCAATTAGGAAACTGAAACGATCACAAAGCCTTTTAAGCTAAATTACACAGTGCAAGTAAATGCCAGATATGTTGATGTCTCTTGTGTCAATTTAATAGTATTTAAATACTGTCATTATTGGGCCCCAGTTTAGGGCACACGAGATAAAATGCGCTCAAATCCTGTAATACCGAAGCTAATTTAGCCAAAAAAGAATGATCGATGCTTTCAAATTGTGAGAAGATTTATTTCTGCTCGTATAACTCTTTCGAAATCACTCACGTTACCCTCTTCGAAGTTTTTCTCAAAGTGCGCTAAAAGTGTTAACGTAACGTATCACTGATATACATAAGTTATAAATATAATTGATGGTAATTCTTACCATCGCCGAATTGGGAGGAAAAGAAAAACATAGACGGTCTTATTGAAAACCGTTACTCAAATTTGATCAATAATCGCATGACAAAATATTTTGCTGATGCGAAATGTTTGCGGAAATAAGACAGAGATTTGAGACATTGTTTAAAGTTAAGTAACATTTGCCCAAAGGTCCAAAATGTTCAGGCTGCTTTTCTTCTTCGGTGTGTAAAAGTCAATTAAGGGGTTTGATGGACATTGGCATTTATGTGGGCGATGGGTTTGCACCCTGTCAATGTTTCGCCTTGTAACCCTCCAATAACCGTTAATGTGACTTTAACAGGTCTCATCATGACTATCGTTGTCATAAAGAGAGTTATTATTTTGTTTCGCTTGATGCGGTTTGGAGATGAATGTGCCTGCAGCCGCCGGCGACATCGCGTGGTGTCGGTGCGCGCCCGGGGCGCGACGCTCGCCGCTGTCGCAGTCAAGTTCACGGCCTCCGGCCAACGTTCCGCAACATTTCCTCGTTCTGTCTCGCCGCTCTTTGTTTATCAGACTCTCATTCGTATTACCGATCAATAGTTACGACATTTCTACCTTACCTTGTTACTGTTACTGCTCTCTTCCTACTTACTATGTCGAGAGCAATAACAATCATGACGGCCGCACGAGGCAATTAGGGGGCTCTCAAACTGCCGATGTTGTGAGATACAATAATTCTGTAACGTTTCACGGAGTATTGTTCTCGTCATTTGGAACGAGGTCGTTGACCGGTACCATCGACTGTTTACCGACGTCAAATGCCGTAAATAGATTTTTAGCATGACTTGTTTTTATGCTTATTTAGAATATTAATTTCTATTTGGTAATGTTCGAGTGTTTTTGCTTGCTGAAGCTAAGCTTCTCAGCATGCCGTCGTTCATAGAACATGAGCATTGTAACGACCATTATTAGCTATACCAAAAAGTAATTTTAATGATCCTGGTCGAGGTGACTGATATAAATCATTTTTTAAATGTGTTCTTCATCGCATATTGTAGGTACTTAGAATAAACGTTAGCAAGTGCTTTGTTGATGTCGATAGAAATCTTAAGACGGTTCATCATTAAAGCTTTTGTCAGCGAATTTAAATTCAATAAGTGCATAGTGGTCCGCCATTTGCTTTCCTATATGTTTGTGTTCGCTGTCAGATATAAATCTCGTCGGATCACGAGGTGGTTAATGTGATATTCGTGTCGGCGCTGACTGAGGTACTGTTAACCCATTGTCGATTCAAATGCCGGGCTTTCATATTTGTCTGTCTATGTACAGCTATTGTATGATTTAGTTCATTGCTCTAGATCGGTATCTCACTAATGCGGTACTCGCGATCTATGTGCAGATAGTTTGGTAGTCTTATTATATTAGGCAAAATTTATCTTTTTTTTTTTTTTTTTATAGAAGATAGATCTACGATTGACCACCAACTCGCCTTATGTTAAGCGACGGTGTGGCCGAGGATGGAGCTCGTCGATCTAGAAGATATCTATTCACTCTAGCCTTGAAAATTCCAAGATTGTAGGTCTTATGAAACAGAAATGGCGGCAAAGAATTCCATTCTTGTGCACTACGCAACAAGAATGTGGATCGATATCGCTGAGTACGGATTTTCGGCATTTCAACGAGACATGGGAAAAAATCTAATCTTATCTAATGAAATTTATCTTCTTTAATTCAACGTAATTGGGGTATTTTTTTTCAGGGATATATTTTTCGGTCTCTATATTAGTAATAATATACCCTATAGTCAGCTAGTTTAATTTTGCTGTGCCAAGTGCATTTAGATTTGTGTTTGTGATTTGTCTTACATATTTGACCTAATTTCTGACTTGTCAGAGACGAGAGGTATTATTTTTTTATGTAGAAATATGTTTGCGCTTGACCGCCAACTCGCCTGATGATAAGCGACATTGTGGTCTACGATGGAGCGCGCTTACCTAGAAAAACAATTCACTTGCGATTTAAAGATACCCAGATTATATCTATCGGCAAAGACCCACTCGGGAAGCGTATTCCACAATCTAGCAGTCCGCACAATGAAAGTGGAATTAAAGCGTTTGTATGTTTTTGCCGGACTAAGGCATATCCAAAATGATGGGTTATATTTTAACAGTATTCATTATTTGTTTTTATTTCGTAAATCCTAAATTAGTCATCTGATTTTGATTTGTTATTATAGCCCGAGTGTTAAAGGTTGTTTTTTACACAAACAAAATGACTAACTAACCATGTTTTCAAATCAAATCAAATATAATTTATTTAGGACACAGAAAGTAATAGTGACAACATTTTTAATATATAGAACCCAAAGGATCCTAAACTAGTTTATAACTGTGGTACTGGAACAAAAAGTTTTGGATGTAACATCCGTATGTTGTACCCAAAACAGTGGAGATCTCAGAATCTTTTTCGAGATAAGTCCATTGTGTGTGGTATCAAAGGAAAACTTCTCCTCCCGCTCCTCCTTCCTCCCGCGAACAAGCAAAATGTGGAATGTCCTTCCTCGGAAGGTTTTCCCGCCGAGCCTCAACAAAGAGAGTTTTAAAAACGGTGTCTACAAGCACTTTTCCGGGTTAGCAAAGCAACAGTAATGTCAGTGATGTTGCAATTGTCCATAGGCGACGGTTATCGCTTACCATCAGGCGAGCCGTCTGCCTTTTTGCTTCACCTATTTAATATTAAAAAAAAAAAACTCGCAATGAGCACATTCTAGATATTCATAATTTCCCTAATAATTATCTTGTTTTCTTGGGCTTGTTCATAAAATAATTAGTATTATTTGTAAACTTTAATACTAGTTGTAAAGTGTAATTTGCTTTAAATATTTTAAATCTCATATTAAAATTACTTATATAGTAATATTTTATATTACTATGTATGTAAATAATATGTGTTTACGTTTACTGTTTGAATTTCTGCGCTGGTGATTTGTAAATAAGGTGTCTAACATTCAGCTTGGATTTTCCAGTCAAAAAGCCAGTTCAATAAATTCAAATAAAATGCAGGCGGTAAGCGTGCACATGAAAAGCCCGTATAATTTGCCTTTAAATTCATGCCCGTAAGTAATGAAAAGCGTACCTTGCGGTCGGCAAGTGTACGGCGTATGCCTTGGGTGTATGGGGTCGGTAGTTTCCGTTGCATTTGATATGCTAGCCGTGATAAGAGCGACTGCCACGCGACACTTCAACCCCTTGCGAGGGTGGACGCCGGCGCTGGTGCGCCCTTCCGGCTTATTGATTAGCGCCCTATGGAAATGCAACTTAATGGTGAAAACAACACGTGAACGTCACTGCTTATTATGAATAAACGAATTGTTCACCTTTGTTTTTTGATCCGACTGCCCAAGAAGAGGGACGACAAGTAATCGTTTAAATAACTAAACATACGACTTCAATATACGCAATTTGTTTATTTGGATGACATATTTTTCCAGTTATTTTGGTATAAAAACCAATATACTGAACCGATTTTGATAAAATTTCCACGGTACCACCGCCACCTTAAAAACAAAAAATATTTTTTCAAATACCATTTCAAACAAAAAAAAATTTTTTTATTATTACCGGTCCAGGTGTCTTCAGTAATCGGGGAACATAGAAATGTACATAAAAAAAGAGATTCCGGCGAATTTAGAACCGGCTCCTTTTTGGAAGTCAGTTAAAAAGGTGGTGCAGACAGACTAGAAGGCGACCATTTTGTAGGGCATGGACTTACACCGTCGTAGGTCAGACGCCTACGCTTCGGTCTTAATAACCATAAGGTTAGCAGGAGGAAATGGCCAAGAAAAGGGGGAGTTTTGGAGGTGTGGGATTCTCATTCTGTAGTCTAAGCAGATTGATCGATTTTATATCCAAACTAATATAAAAGCGAATGTAACCCGGTTGTCTCCTTCTGCCTGTTTTCTGTTGTTATACCTTTTCATAACCAAACGGCTGAATCGATTGTTGTGAAATTCGAACAGAGCTAGCTGTGAACTTGGACACGGATATAGGCTACATTTCGTTATCATTATCACCGTTTTTCAGCACTATGCGCGTGAAACCGCGGGACATAGCTAGTCTTTCATGAAAAGAAGATCACAGTCGCATAAATTGTTTACGCTGATGATGCTCGATGGTGATAGCGGTATTACTATTTTTAAACGAAATAAATCTATTTTTTTTATTTATTTTTTATTAGTTTATTGGTACACGAAACAGAATACAGTCATTACAATGTACAATTCATAATTTGGACCTAAACTATATTCCTTAAATGTATACACAACATGTTATAATTACAATTACAATAATAAGATTTTCAGTTTCAAAAGTAAAAGAACGTTGGGAACATCACTTGATTAAATTAAATTAACTAAACTTCATCATCATTATCAGCATATTATGCAGCAAACACAATATTTTTAACGTCTTGTTTAAATTTGTAATTTTTTTGATTGAAGACATCAATTGAATCATAGTGTTTTTTAGATATTTCATTATATTGGCGACACATTCTTACTATAGGGTTATAGAAAGAAGTATTATTATTGTACACCCCTAATACGAAAGTATTTGCAAATCCATCGCGCTTTCTGGGCTGAAATATAAATAAAAAAAAATATTTTAGAAGATCTCTTTTTACTCTAGCCTTGCTCCTTTCGAACGCGCAAATATTTTGCTCTACATTAATTAGTCGGGGTTTTCTATTTATTTTCCACCTTGTTAGTCAAGATTGGGTTTTTCTAAGGTTCTTCAAGACGAAGACAGAACCTTAGAAAAACCCACTACGTTACACAAGAATGCAAAGTAAGTATGTACAAGTACGATTATACTAGAAATATATCTAAAACGAGACTTTCTAAAGGAAAACATACAACAAGTTGCAAACTTCTGAAGTTTGTAATACAAAAAATAACGGTTTTACGGTTTCGTTGTTGTCAACAAGTTGCTTGAAATTCTAGAATATATTTTTGCATACTAAGTTTCCGGCAGCCTAGTCGGGAGATCGTCTGACTTGCGATCCGCAGGTCCTGGGTTCGAATCCCACGGCACGCACCTCTGTCTTTTCGAAGTTATGTGCGTATTATTGATTGCCACCAACTTCAAACGGTGAAAGAAAACATCGCGAGGAAACCTACATGTCTGAGAAGTTCTCAGTGATCTTGAAGATGTATGAAATCTGCCAACCCGCACTTGGGCAGCGTGGCAGACTATGGCCTAACCCTTTTCACAATGAGAAGATGGCCCGTTCCCAGCAGTGGGACAGTTTGTACAAACAGGGCTGATAAAAAAAAAAACTAAGTTTATGAAGTTTCGCCGGTTACTACCTAAATTGAAACTGGATATTACTATATAAAATACTACCAAAATTTACAATACTGAACAAAAAAAAAAAGTATTCCTTATTTTGATTTGTTTTGTTATCCTAATTAGACTTTTAATCAAAGACACACCGCCATCTCAAATTAGAGTGAAAACTTTGGTGATTTTTCGCATTTAATTATTTAAATGTCTTTTATTTAGATTAAACACAAAAACAAAACATAAATTGTAC
This sequence comes from Lycia hirtaria, assembly GCA_947563715.1. NCBI lineage: Eukaryota > Metazoa > Arthropoda > Insecta > Lepidoptera > Geometridae > Lycia > Lycia hirtaria. Next base: position 37,688,517 of record OX387377.1, on the reverse strand, counting down.
CTTTTTTCTCTAAACACAAACTTCAATGTCTTTTATTTAGATTAAACACAAAAATAAACCAAAACATAAATTATACCTATTTTTCTTTTTACACAAACTTCTAATTAAAATTCAGTCGCGAAAGACCTTACATTGTGGTGAGGTGTCTTCCATCAGCATCATTAAAGACTCCCATTCCTGCGGGGCTGAACAAGTGGCAAATGTTTCGAAGCGTTTCTATTTGTTATCTTTTAGTTGGTCACGTGCCATTTCGTCAATCCCATACATTTTCTTTTCTCTTCTACTAGGGTTCACGAACTTAAAAACTACTTGTCTAAAAAGCTACTTGTCTAACCCTGCTTAGCTTAAAGAAATCTTCCCTTAACGATATGTAGTTTACAATAGTAATTCTTACAAAGGTCACGGACCCAGATGTCTGTGGAGCTAAAAATATAAAAAAATCCTGCTTGATGCTGTTCGATGTATATAAATAAATCAATATTTATGGTCATTTTACACAACACCATCTAGCCCTAAGCAAAGCTTGTACTATGGAACTAGATGGCTGATAGAATATATATACATATATGTATACATTTTGTATATATATATATATATATATATGATACATAGGAACACCGACACAGTACAAACATCGATGCTCATCACACAAATGTTTGCCCTGGGTGGGGATCGAACCCACGACCTACAGCTCATCAGGTAGACATACTACCAACTGAGCCACAAGGCCAACTACATACCAACAACTCAACTATCAACTATATACCATCTTCAACTACATTATCGTTCAATACCAGGTGAGCCGAGCTAAATTCAGACATTTAACGGTCAACTCTAAAACAAGTTTTGAAAACAGAGTAGTATAGAGAGGCTTTGAAGGAACACTTTACATTGAAACTAAGTATTAAGCCATTTGGTAGAGATAAAACCATTCCCAATGAGTAGTTTAGTGAAACGTGCCAGCGCAGACTAGTTACACCGATCAAGCCGTGTTAGCACAGTCGAATAACACGAACGTGCTGTAAATCCCTTGCTTTCATTGTGCTATCGAGAGTCGTGAGCGGTACATTCATTCTTGAAAAGGTAACCTGGGAACGCTGTGGACGAACAAATCCAATGTATCACATAAATGTTATTGTATCCACAAGCTCTGTTGCCACTTTATAACTTCTTAGCTGATTTAACAATATTTGGCTTTCATTCGCCTAAAAAATATTTTGTTAGAAATCTAGCAAATACCTACTTTGATAACTTATCTTTTAGCTGATTCCTAACAAGATGTTATACATACGAGTATATAGAATAATTTCACATATTGTACTACATTTCCGGTAAAAACAGCCTGATGCTTATTATTCACGTGAGCTCAACTGTAATGTTTGTATACAACAACGCTGTTTCACGAATAAATAAAAAAAAGTAAATGAATCACATTTTACTTTCTTTTAAAATTCCGACTGTGTTTATGAGGCAAATACGCATTGAAGCTGCCTCTAAAAAATAAATTTTACGGAAAAAACTGTATCTCTGAAAACCTGCTTTTTGGTTAGCAACTTACCTCCATGAAAGACTTTGTCCATAGTGACTGACTGACATAAGTAACGTACAGCCGAAACCTAAAGGGTATCTTCCTAGCGAAGTTTAGGATACACTGAGAAATATTTTTCTTGGTCACAGATAAAACTGCAGAATGCGACTAATGCAAGTTGATATACTTTAGCTACTAGACTTAATAATAAGCTAGCAAGTGCAACACCGTACACGGTCGTATTTTAGACTAATTGTGTATAGCCGCAGGGTCACGTCATTGGACGCCTCAGATGGAGTTGTCCGCACGTAAATAGGGTGGCTATCGGAGATCGCTTAGCGTGCCGCATTGGCTTGTTGCGAGCGTAATTGTAAGGTGCGTATTGCGGTCAGCGAGTGGTTGCGACACCCGCTCCGAGTTAGTTGCGCCAAATCAATCTCGAACGCTAATAGCACTTCGCGCCGACTCCGTCAAAATAATCGTACAAATATGTGGCTGGTGCAATAACTACCTGTGATTCAGCACCGACGATTGTATCCGATATTGTGGCTTTTGAAATTTTAATGATTTCGTTGTTTTGGTACTCTTAGCTACGCTCTGTTCCAGAATAAGTGTAGTTGGATTAGTATGCCGATTCTTGTTTACTTGGTATTTGACTCCTCAATAGTTTAAATATTAAAGTTGTTCTATGACATATAATACTGGTAACTGGTTAACCTAAAGTTTTGCGTGCTAAGTATTTAAGCGTGTAAGTATTATGAAACCGCTCCATGTTTTAAGTAAAATCACGTAAAAGACACTTTCGTCCGTTTTACATCGAAATCTCTTTTATAAAGCTTAGCTTTACTGCCCTCAGACGTCGACCCAAAAAATTCATAACTTAATTAGATTTTGGCACAGAAGACATTAATAGTACTACATAATTCATCCTACATAAAGTCAGTCTTCGGATGGGTGACCGTGAGTGGCAATTCTTTCTGAGTGGTACCGTGGGTCGGATGACACGTTAAATTGTAGGTCCCGGTTGCTTGTCAATCGTCAAGCCAGGTCAGAGGCCTTTCGGCGTCTTACACTAGGGCTGGCCACTCAGTCTATACGTACTTACTTACTTACTTATTTACTTACTTACTTACTACATAATTTTGGACTAGCTGGTTTAACTTCCTTCCACACGAACTCAAAAAATCTTATAACATTACCCCCATAACTCCTCACTAGTAAAGTGTAAGCAAAATAGAAACGTTTGCCACTTTTCTAAGCCTGCTGATATTGTACAACGCTGCAGTCCACCATGGAACGCGCTTGGCTAAAATAAACCTATTTACTTTCGATTTACAGACACCCATGTTGTATTTAACGGTGAAAACTCACACTTTTTTCGTTTGTTTCAGTTCGCGTCCCCGACAGCAGAAAGCGGTGCTTGCGGCAGCAGTTCTTCCTCATCGTCCTCGTCGTCGTCGTCCTCGTCGTCGTCGTCGTCGTCGTCGTCAGAGTCGGACACCGCTGACGCGGCAGGGGGCTCCGCGCACGCCTCCGCGGATGACTCGAGTGCAGCGCTCGCCGCTGCCTGCCAACTACAGGTACATATAAATATTAACTAAGAAGTTATATATTTTATCGCGCTTCATGCTCGACTGGGAGAAAATCAACATAAAATGTATTAGCTGCTTCTCTTGCCGGGCATACTGTAAAAGTCATGGTCTTTGATGCTCTGCCTACCCCGTAAAAGATAATTATAGTTAAAAAACTGAAAAAACCGACTTAAAAATTCGCATTACAATTATTTATTTATTTATTATTCAAATTAGCACCGTAGACACGAATTATGTTAATGATATAATTTACAAAATAAGTATGTCAATTCAAAGTGATAACAATCATGTCAAAATTTATAAATTAAGTCAATTAAAAATAAGTCAAACACAAACAAAGATGTATATAAAAAAAAATACATACGCGACTTGCTGTTCACTTTTCTACAGGCACTTGGATGATACGAGAAATTTACCGGTTATTTTGTTATAAAAACCAAAGTATTGCATCGATGTTTAAAAAAATATATATGGGACCACCTCTGAAGTATGATCTATAAAATACAAAAATAATCATCAAAATAAATGCACAATGAGCTGAATAATCGGTGAAAAAACATACAGACCGAATTGATAACCTCCTTCTTTCCTTCTTTTAAGTGATCCCTTGGGATTCTATAAAAAGCCAGGAAAAGGATTAGAAGTTAGCGGTTACATGAATTGGATTTCAGTTACTCAGTAATTTTTTAACCCTGGGCTAAGCTTATTAAAGGAAACACATATTCTCCACATTTACTAACCATCATATTAGGTAATACTGTATATTACAATATTATACATTTCGATGCATGTTTTATTAGATAGAGGATTGCATTTAACAATATCCTGAATGATGTTTAAACAAGGATTTAATTTAGTATGTAGCATGCTGAGGAGAAAGCCATAAGGTGGTGTCCGGGGTCTGTGCGTGTCCACGCGATGATGGGGTGTCTTTTGGGGGGCGCGCGCGCGCCGAGACTACTAAATGCTCGATGTAAATGTGTGTCCTCTAGGATTCACTGGCGAAGAGTGAAGATGGCTCCGGCCGGCTTACCAACCGAACGAAGCCTTCGGCGCGCAGAAATTTCCCACCAAATCCACTCAAAACTAATGTTATCTGTGCTCGTGGTCGCGTATTGGGTAGAATTGCGAAAGCGCGCGAAAACAATTTTGACAGACATTAGGAACTCTTGGTTCTGTTTGAATCAAGCGTAAACGCCAGTTCACTATATATCTGGCATGCCACGTAGACAAATAAATAGTCTTTGTTGTCTTTCGCTATCAGTGGAAGTAAAGTTTACTGACAACTGACGTAATGAGTGGATAAAATCAATTTATCCACCGTTCGTGCTAAATTTGCTGGTAGGTATTTGATTCTGTAGAAAAAAATAACCCAAGTTTGTACATGTGACCTAAACTGTGTCAGAGGCCGGTTCTATGTATCGATTATTCCTAAAATTATATTTGTCTTTCGTTCTATATGTTCGCGGAGTTGGACTCGGTCACTAGGCTAAGTTCACCATTTCATTAGAAGCTATACTCGTACGTCAATATGGCGCTGTTTGTATCTGTTAGTTATATAAGAACTGTAAATCAATTTATAGCCCGAAAAGATGTTAAATAGACAATTAAAATTAATATTTAAGTGCAGTATTACTAATACAGATAAAATTTAACGCATTATGAAGGAATGGGGTCTAAATGAATGAAGGCGGCCTTTCTGTTTGAATCACCTCTCTTTGTATTAACTCTCCTACTGTTAGGCGCGGACCATTGTGAGAAGTTTGCTATATCATCACATCATCATCAGTCATATTATCGCTTTCAATTACGTGAAATATAATTTTTACCTATAATTCGTATAACCGACATAGCAAGTCGCTAAAATCGGCTTGTGACAAAAACGATAAATATGTATTTGTTGTTTATGTTATTTTTTATTTGTATTTTATTAATATAGTTGTGTTAAGTTTTACCGTATCTTTCATTATAATGTCCAACAACCAAAGATAATAAACCAAACTCGATATAGCAACGCCGTGGCAAAATCGCCAATGCCAAAGTAGCTAGAGTCCGGCGCCACCGCTCAAGTCCGATAGACGCGGCGCTTTAATCGCATTCTGGCCATAAATACTATTAAGGTATTCTGAATTCCGGCGGGCCATGGCGAGCCTGTAAAATTTAGTCCGAAATTTCGCCATCGGACAGTGGTGGTGCGGACTCTAATCTGGTTGGGTTATTCTAAAACTGCGGGTGTATTGGGGTGCAGTGAATATAGCTAGTGTACTTATGTCGTAGATCATCGACGATGCAGACCTCGAGGCGCTATTCCCGGAGCAGAACGCGACCGCGCCGCCGCAGCAGCCCGCCTACTCGAGCTTCGTGCCGCCACCAGACGACAAGTCCATCGCCGATAACGGTACGTGCATTATCTATATCACAGAAAAAGATAATAGTCATTAACAGAGTGTGTAGTGCTCCATCCTCGGCCATTCCATCGTTTACTGTGAGTTGATGGTCAAACGTAGATTTCTTTTAATTGCTCATCTTGTTCTTGTTTTGTATATTAGATGGTTGTTCTCATATAATCGCTTTAAATTCTCGCGGAACATTAGGGAACTGTGTTGGACTAATAAACTTTTCATAATTCGAAGGTTGGTTTCAAGCGTCATTAGACGTGCAGTAAAACATTTTTTAGGAGACCAAATATAGGCATCAGATTTATTTTCGTAGTTTTCGAAATAAAGCCTATTACCTCGAAAACTACGGAAATAAATCGGAGAGTGTTAGGTTTTGTTGGTGTGAATAGTTACTAGAATAATTATGAATAGATAAATTTATATTCTTGGGTATATTTATATTGACATTAACATAATGAAATGAAAAACCATTATTTGATATGTTTGAGTGTGGTTTTATCAACTTGCAAGAAATGTCTATGTGGTGATGAAATCTTGAAATGAAATGTTAACTGACCATATTATGAATGCTCAACATATCAATAATGTGACTATTTTTCGTTATGGTTTGATGCGATGCGTTTAGTTGTTCAAACAATTTCTGTTTATTGATTTAATCAAGCTATTTTATGGAATAATCAACTGATTATTTTTATGAAATGCGACCATTTCATGAAATAGAACACTGTTTCAGTTCAACGATTTGGGTGCGAATATAAATACGTAGATCATCTATATATTTTTGAATTTATATATGCAAATAACACTAAATCCATTTTCAGGAGATGGGTCGGGTAGTGAGATGGAAATCACACCTCACCTAGTGTCGGCCGCGATACAAAGAGCCACAGCGGAGTCTTCGGGATCCGAGAACGAATGCTCCAACTCTGACGTGAGGCAGAGCACCACGCACTACGCGTCCAGCTTACTGCAACAGTTTGAAGCCCAAACGCACCTACTCAGCAGCGCCGCGCCATTGACGCCCATAAGTGGCTCCTCGGCGCCGCCCCTACTCAACCCCAACGGGATAGAAGGCGTTGGGACCATCAGCGATTGCGTGCTAGGACAAATCAACAACTTACCCGAAATACCGCCCATCGCTACCAACTTCCTTTCCGCATCACCCCATCTCAGTCCCCAACAGACGGAAGAACTCTCTCAAATCAATAAAGACCTTGAGGAGATCACGTCTGCGACGGATTCCGTCACGATGTCCATACCTAACCCGCCTAGCCTCGAAGACTGCGTCGATAACAACGACTTTATGAACTTGGACATCACGCAAGGCGGGTCGGATCTAGGCAGCGCGAATGATCTGTTGAAAAATTCTCCTCTGACCATCAGCACCGAAATGAATTCTCCCAGCTTAATTGATCCTCATAAACTCGACACGATTAGTACCAATTCGATAGAATCTCAGGAGGATGTTAAAAATGTTGTCGTAGAATCAAGAAGAAAGAGGGGAAGGCCGCGAAAAGTCAGAAAACCGGAAGAAGTAGAATCTCAAAAGGAAGATAAATCTGCAGTAAACGTGATCAACTTTCACCCCAATAACGACCCTCCGAATGTATCGCCAGATTCTGGTATTTTATCGAATCACAACTCTCCGACCCACTCTCCGATGCGCCGTCACGAGGTCGAAGAAGTTCATGGCAGGCTCGCGAGAAAATCAACCCAAAAAGAAAACTCCACTAGAGAAAGGAGAGCGATGAGGTCCAAATCTAAAAGCAGAAGCCGAACCCAAAATAGATCTGATTCCAGTGACTGCGACTTCCAAAAGAAGAAGATTGAAAACGAGGTCAAACAAATTAAAACCGAAGCTCCATCTCCGATTCCACTCAAGCAGGAGCAGAATAACGTAGAAAAGAGCAAAAGAAATGACCACAAACTAGATATAGCCGCCTTAGATAGAATGCTTTACGCCACTGATAGGGTTTTATACCCTCCAAGAAAAAAAGCGGGTCGGAAACCGCAGGCGAAAGCTAAACCTGCCAAAAGTGCACCGAAAACTTTAAAGGATAAGAATCAGTATGGGTCCGGTGACAGCGACGATGATTCCACTTCAAACAACAGGTCTGTGCTGTCCGGTGTGTATGCGAAACGAAAAGAACTGAACAGTAAACTGGCGAACATACCGAAAAAGAATAATAAAAGCTTTGGAAACGCGTGGAGAGATCACCAGAGCGAAAACGAAGCTGCCGCGGACGACCCTCTCGATCCTACGTGGAAACAAATCGATCTGAATCCCAAATATAAAGACATTCTATCAGGGTATAAAAGTGATCACGAATTCAAGCCTTACAAAAGCTGTAGTCGACTCATAGAGTCTGGCTACAAAAGCGATTTTGGATGTAGATCTGGGTACAAAAGTGATTACTATCGGTCAGGGTATAAAAGTGATCATAAATCAGGATACAAAAGCGACAAGTCCGGATATAAAACAGACTACAGCGTTAGAAGCATGCGCAGGCGCATGAAAAAACTAAAGAAAACTAGATCAGTGAGGGATAGATCTTACTACAAGAATCAAAAACATTTTGTGTCGGATCAAGATATAATATTACTGGCTAACAAAACGTTAAACAGCTTGACGCTAGGCAACAGCTCGAGTGAATCGGAATGTGAAAGCTATTTACGCAACCCTAGCGCGAGTCCTAAATATGTTAGTGTGTGTACTAAATACCCTTTACCGGCAAAATATGGCTTCGGATTCTCAAAACTGAATCGGAAGCATATACTGAGATTGAATTCTTCAGACCCTTTCGCACCCGGGCCCGTTTTTGGCGGATGGGACAGGCCAGTCACGACTTACAATTTATTCAAAGTGAGTCATAACAACAACAATACTTTATTGAAGTCTCCAAATAAAGGAAGTTATATCGGCAGTACATTGCCAGCTCTAAAACCGGCTTTTTCACATAAATTTGGAGTGTCGCCAATTTGTGCTCCTGGCAAAGTCTCAGGAAAGAAAGAAGTCGACAGCTACCGAAACTTTCCACGAACATTATCACCAAAATCTCGTAAACAAGGAAAAAGTGGAAGCTCGTTGTTTTCTAGTCCTTCCAAAAAAGAAACATCGTTAAAACCGTTACCAAATATTTTTGAAAAAGCGAAAAACTGCTATGTACCGAACAAGTCCTTAACGAGAAACGTTTTTCTCAATTTTAAGAAACCTCATTTGAAGCCGACGTTTCATGTGAAGAGACACCGTAGAACAGTTGTCTTGGCACCTCCTAAAATTAATCTGAAACAAGCGACTGAAAGACCATCTCGAATTACCGTGAAAACGGAAAATAAACATCACAGGCACAGAAGTAAACGTAGACATCGATCACGATCGGTTTCAAGGTGCAGAGGAGATTCTAATACAAAAGCCGTCGATCTAATCGATCAAAACTTCACTCAAGAAATGGACAGTCTCATTTCAAATTTCATCAAGCTTTGTCAAATCGCCCCCAAATTAGTCGCAAACGTCACGCAAAGTCAACCTAAACCTGTAGAAAAACCAACCCCGGAGCCAGCTCCTCCTAAAGTTGCCAAAAGAGGATCTAAAAAACGGAAAACATCCGATAATCAAGAGGTAGCAACTCCTACATCAAAACGGAGACATAAGAAACAATTGGCAGAATCTCAGAATAAGGGTGGCAAAGACACTAACGAACACAAACTACCGCTCAAGAAGCGACACTATCACATAAATTCATCCACTAGCAATTCATTAAGCCTAAGTTTAGTGCCATCTGAATTTGATGAAACTTCAAAAAATGGGACGAGTCCTGAGAAGTTTTTATGCACTGAAACTGATTGTATGGGCGAAGAAATAAACAATACCTTTGATTCTTCAAAAGGAAAACAAATTATTGAGAAGACTAAAAAAGCCAATGAGATTGGTAAAAATTCTCCGCAATCACAAGATTCGAAATCGGCGAAACACAATAACAACGTAGTAGAAAGTTTAGAAATTGCTATCGATCAAAACAACACTACACCTACCAAAAATCATTCTCCTAATTCTCTAAACGCGACTGATGATGAACTGTCAATCAAAAAACCAGACCCTGAACAATCCGAGTTTTCTAAGAAGATCTATGAAACATCCGAGAAACTGAAGGCTGTTCACAAAATGGTTCATGACTTGGAAAAATCTTTACCAAAGACCAAGGATTCTGAAGTAAAATCGGATACAGCTAAGTCGGAAGTAAATAAAATATTATCACCAAGATTTGAAGCAAAGCCCTCTCCTGCGAGACATTCTGCTCCCATTGTCACGCCAAAGAAACGACATAGGCTGGAGGCAGATAAAGCCGCTTCGGGCTTAGATCAAGTGGTACAGTCCTTATCCAAGAAACTGTCTGAGGAAAAATCAGCTATTGCCTCAGTTCCAAACGAGATAAAAGATACTAGTGAAACTAATCAGAAAGAAGATACCAAAGAGCCTGTGTCAATGGACACAGATAGAAGTATACCAAATGAGACCAGCTCAACGAGCAGTAGCCCGAGTCTCGTAGACCCACTGAAGAGTATGTCTGCACGTACGTTATATAAAAGTTCAATACCGCCTGCACAGAAGTCTGAGATTATGACTCGAAAGAAAAATAGACTCGAAGGATTAACTAGTAATCTTGTGTCGAAAATAAATCCAAGTGCTGCGACAAAAGTTTTAGATACTCTTTTAAATAATAACATACGGAAATCCATCGAATCGAGGATTTTAGAAAAAGAAAAGAACAACACAGAATGTACCAAAACTGTTGATGAGAAACCGAAAAACAAAGAGATCTCACAAATTAATACAAGAGCGACAGTTATAAAATCGCCCGTATCCAAAGGTAAAACTATGGATACCAAAAAATCGAAGGCAGCAGAGACCCCACCCGCAACCGAACCTCCTACTGTAGTCAATGTCGATAAACCTACCGGAATATTCGAATCATCTATTGATTTAGAAGACCAAATACCTAAGTCATCCATATGTGTCGGTAGCAATTCGACAGACAAAACTAAAGCGAAAGGAAAAGGTGACAATAAGAGCTCAAATCCGTTACTCGCGCCTATTGATACTGAAGCAGATATACCTTTGGCATTGATATCTGAGACTTCTGATCCTATTATCCGACCAAAACGTGGAGAATCGATAGCATCAGTGCTCTCAGATAAAATTCAAGAGACTAGCGGACATAATTTACGTCAATCTAAAAGAAATCTTAGCGAAAACGAGGATTCAAACGAAAATAAGAAAAAGAAAAAGTCAAACAACATAATACGAGAGAGTAAATTGGTCTTGCCAGCAAAAGTGTTGATACCTAAAGTACAAGCAGAAAAATTGATAATCGAAAATATACCTAAAAAAGTTGCTGAACCTGAAAAGAAAGCGGAAGCAAGCGACACAAACACAAATGACAATAAAACTAAAAGGAATCGAAGACGGAAAGCCTTCAATCGAACTGGTTTTCCAAGTATTAAAAGAAAAAAGAAGAAGGTTGAACCAAGTGGTTCTCATAATAATACATCTGATGGGCACTTCACATCTGATACAGACAACTCCTCAGCTTTTGAAAGGGTACCGAAAGATGGAGAGGCTATGAGCAGTTTCTTAGAACGCACAACCGCCAAGAAACCTGAACTAAAAGTGGTGCTCAATAAGGAGGATTGCCCGAGGCAAGCTCGTCTAACGGTAGTCGCTCTAGAAAAGTTACAAGGTAAAGATATACCATCAGAAAACAATAATAGGACTGTTACTTCTAATAATAAAATTCCCACTTCCAACAATGTAGTTGAAAAGAAGAGCACTATTTCTTCAATTTTACGAGCGCCAGCTCTTCAATTGAAACAAAACAAATCTGAGAAAGATTTAAGAACACACGTAAATAAATGGGAAGTACTTAGCGAAAGTGACAGCATTCCTTCTTTGGCCAGCTCCCTTGGTAACGACCCTGAAGACAGTATTCCACTGAGTTTGCTGAACCTCAAAGCTGCTGACAAGCCCGTCAGTCGCTTAGAAAATTTGGAAAGATTAAAACGAAAAACGAGAGCAATGTCACCATCACAAGAAATAGAAGAAATATTCTCAAAAAGAAAAGTTGTTGAGAAGAATTCAAAAATGGGTCTGAGGCCTAAATCTAGTCTTGCCATCCTGTGCCCCTCTGAACGAAGGCTTACTCGTAGCTCAGATAACACTAACGAAGATTCATCGAAAAGCAAGACAAAAAAAGTCGACAATAAGAAACCTGTGGTCCAAGTGGAGAAACCTTCAAAACCAATCGGCATAGCCACGAGGAGGAAGTCCAGGTCCTGTCAAATCGCTAAGAAAGTACGCGAGGTGCAATCGAGCTCTCGAGAAAGTTCATTAGATACCATCGTGAGCCGCAAGCTGACGTCGAAATCTCGGGAGCCTTCGATTGACATGCTTCTTGATAACGATGAAAACGATCCATTACCTCTCAATGAGAAGGAAATTGACTTTGAGAAGAGTATCGATGTGATTTCTAAGAATGTAATATGTAAGAAGCGAATCGCGTCGTCTCGCGATCAGAGTCCGGCGAGTAGCGTCGATAACAGGGACAAGCCAATTGTGTCGAAGAGGAATCCACGTCTACGGAAGAAGTTCTTAGTCGCTGGGCTCTTTTCAGACTATTACAAAGAAGAGTAAGTGTGGTTTTGACATCTATAGGGTCAGACAGCTCTTATTTCTAATCTAATTATCGTCAGTCTGTCTTTGTGGTCAACCTTTACTGACAGAACGATTTGTTAGCATTAGGCGAGTTTGCTAGCTTCAAGCTTTTTATCAAGATCAAGCTTATTGAGTAATCATAAAAAAAAATGGTTTTGCCAATTCTCACTATACAAACAAAATAGCATAAAATGTTTTGACACAAATATCTTTATTTTGGTCGACATCATAATATGAATAGACTGCTATTTTACTATTAGATGTATTTAAAACAAATGTGCAATAGTACATATAGAAATACCCTCCTTCAGATGGATATAAATGTTCTGTCTGACCCTGATTTTAACTAAATATAACATTTAAGAAGAAAGATAACCTTTCTTCTTATTAATACTGATTTCATCTATTCCAGTCCAAAACCAGAGGGCAAAGGCAAGAACCTGGTAACTCAAACAGAATTCCCGCCGGGGTTGCTAGCGCCACCGCCATATTGCGAGCGCTGGGTGCGACGTCGCTTGCAACACTTCACGCTGCCGTACGACATCTGGTGGCAGCAACATTACAACCAGCCCGTGCCTTCGTGGAACTATAAGAAGATTAGAACTAGTATGTACCACAAAGCATAACTAACCAGATACAATATTATTAGACAAACAGTACCTGAAACAAAACTTATGATATTTCGAAGTTAATGTAACAATGAATAATGAATTTAACGGCTTATTGAACACCAAAATCTGTTAAGGCGTTTATTCTAAAAACAGACTCATCTTACGTGTGTATAGAGTGGAGAACCAGTGATTATTCATAGCTTACAAATGGGCTTTAAGACCACCTGAATGTGTACGCCACACATAAATCCCATGGACAATCTTGCCTTGTCGAGGGACTAGACATGGGTTGTTCTCGAGCCCTAAAATGTATCCTGCAAAGGTGTTAGGTACTTGAATGTGTGTACTTTCGAGCAACTTATTTTTACCCAACTGCGTAAGAAGGAGGGTTATGTTTTTAGAGTATCTGTATGTATGTATGTGGGTATGTTTGTATGTTTCTATATGATACCTACAGCCTAAACGACTTGACCGGTTTTCATGTGTGAGATTTGTCTTCACTCCCTGAGTGTCATAGGCTATATTTTTTGTGTTAACAATAATACGACTGTTGCAAAAATAAATAAAACCGGACAAGTGTGAGCCAGACTCGCCCACCGAAGGTTCCGTACAAACTAGTAGATAAAAGGGAGAAATTATATACATTTTATATTTGCCTTCATAAACCGAAAAATGTACATCGTAAAAATATTTAAAAACCTGTTTTAGCTTGTGCTAATGAAACTCTTTTATATGATACCCCACATGATATGGTTAAAGCACTTTAAAATCTGGACCCTCCTTCCTTGCATAAAGAACCTATTTTTTGTGATTAAATTAAAAATGTACAGTTTTCGCATTTTTTCCTTAATGTGTACTTTAGGACAATGTTTCTTGCCAAATTTTACAGTTATAGGTCAACAGGAAGTACCCCATAGGTTTTGATTGCGAGTGTCGAAATATTCGTTTTTTGCGACATATTCGGCTGTAACTTTTTTTATGAAACTGAGAAGTTAAGTTTTTCTCTCTGCAGCAAGAGACTATGGTTCTGCGTATGTGGTTTTAATTTCAACTCGATATCTTCACGCGTTCCCGAGATACAGGTCTTGACAGATGGACAACAAAGTGATCCTATAAGGGTTCCGTTTTTCCTTTTGAGGTACGGAACCCTAAAATGTGCTCTTTTGTAACCTCCATCGAACTGTTTCATAAATATGTAATAAATAAGTAATTTTACTAGAATTATTCTAAGGAATGCGCATTTATAACCTTTTATAGCGATCTTACGCATACTTTCTCTTAAAAAAGAAATGTACTCTACATATGCATACACTGCACAGCTTATCAAACCAAACGAAATCATAATTTCAGTCGGGTATTTTGTTTTTCTTTTCATAAATATTACATATTCTTTATGGACGAATTCTGAGCGGTTTTCCTCTGGATTGCCATTTTGAGGTACACAATTTTTGAAACGGGTCGTTTGTTGATTTGATTTTAATGGTTATACATACGCGGGCGGGTCAATAAGTCCGTGACTTTTTGGATGAAACACAGGTTTTTGGATAAAAAAATCATTTTATTTTTCAACATTAGTCTCCCTTGAGCTCTATGCACTTTGTCTAACGTTTCTCCAATTTTTTTATCCCTTCCAAAAAATAGGATTTCTCGAGGTCATTAAAATCAGCATTGGTTTTTGAGATGATTTCCTTGTTGGAGTCAAATCTCTTTCCACCGAGCCATTTTTTCATGTTTGGAAACAAGAAATAGTCACTCGGGGCTAAATCTGGAGAATAGGATGGATTAGGGAGCAATTTATAGCCTAATTCATGGACAACGCCAAACACTCCTGCGAAGTTGTCACACGATTGCGTTTGTGGTCGATTGTGAACAAATGCGGCACCCATCTTGCGGAAAGCTTTCTAACACCCAAGTGATCATTCAAAATTGAAACTACTGAGTCATGTGAGATGCCTATGGCTTCGACAATCTCTCGCACTTTCAATCTCTGATCGGCTAACACCATATCGTGATTCTTTTCAATTGCTTCGGGTGTAGAGACCTCAACTGGGCGTCCAGAACGTTCAGCATCTTCCGTGCTTGTATGGCCACAACGAAATTCAGTAAATCACTTTTTACCCTATAAATTGATGGTGCAGAGTTCCCACAGTATTTGTCAAGCTTAGCCTTGGTTTGAGTCATGGATTTTTTCCGAAAAAAATAATGTTTAATGAGCTCACGAAATTCATTTTTTTCCATTTTCTCTTTAAATCACGCGGTAGTCTGCTATAAATGGCTATTAAACATAAACCAAATGACGCAGCTTGTTAAAATTTTCGCAGGAGTCAACTAATAAATGCCATTTGACAGGAGCACAGTTGCCCTTTCAGTTAAGAGGCTAGAAACTAAAAAGTCACGGACTTATTGACCCGCCCTCGTACATACATAAAATCACGCCTATTTTCCCTTATGGGGTACGCAGAGCTTCAAAGACCAATAAACCCGTTTGACATCCATTTGAACGTGATTAGAGGGTTAGATGGAGAGGACTTCCAGTGACAGGGGGTCAGCCCATTACGTACGTAAATGCACATTTCCTTCAAGTCTGACTTTTAAGTATGCCTGGGAAGAGAGGCAGCTGGTAAATTCTATGTTTTCCTTTTTCACCCAGTTAGCATGGAAGTTAGACTCTCATTTTAAAAATTGTCTTGTGGAGAATTCATCTGTTGTATTAATCTCGCTAGATACTATCCTGCCAAGCAGCTATTAGTGTTTGGCTGGTTATGCTGGTGAAATTAGTTAAAGGTCCTATAAAAATAAGTACGAAGTAATAGCGAATTTCGTATTGCAGCTGGTTATGCTTGATATGCTGTTTTTTTTAAAGTACTTATATATGTACAGTAAAGAGCTATACAATTTATTTTATACTGTGTTTTTGCTAAGCAAAACTGTGCCTTATTCAGATGTGTACTACGACGTGAAACCGTCTGCGGAGGAGTGCGAGAGCGTGGCGTGCAACTGTGCTTCATCCTCGTGCTGCAACGAGGACTGCATCAACCGGCTCGTGTACTCGGAGTGCTCGCCGCAACTCTGCCCGTGCGGGTAACACTTTTATTGTAGGGGGGTGACGGCGCTATCATAAATCACGAACTTGTAAAGACAAGTATCGAACATGGTTTCATAACTTTTAAGCTTCCGTACTAAGGGTGCGGGGAGCCTATTCGTGAGGCTACGGTGTCTGTCTGTCTGTCTACACTTAAACGGTTGTCTTTCTTTTATCTTTTGAACCGTAGTAGGTAGGAAGTTGAAATGTTTACAGAGTATGTTTCGTTATAGCTCTTAAATCAACCAATATTAAAAACTGGTCAAGCGCGAGACAAGCTCTCGTAATTAATTTTTGAAATAACGGGGTGATCATTGCGAAATAAATCATTGTTGATCTCACAAAAAAGAAATCGAGAATGATAAATGAATGTTGAATCGTTGACAGTTGGTGTCATGTGACATAAACTTAAAAGAGGGTAAATGGTAGTTTTACAATCTCTTTGGATATAAAAATAGTTCTGCTATGTTTTCTTTGTGAAGTGAATGATCACATGAGATATAAATAGTTTTTTTTTATTATTCTAACTACTTATAACACTAACTTACCTTGAACTACTTGAACCTTGTAAAGTATGTAAACGCCTAGTATTTCAGGCTTTTCCTACTGTATTAAAATAATAATATGTGAAGCTACAAATATTCTTAGATATACATCTTATTTTACGCATTACTGTCAGCGTGGGTAACTTTACACACACTTTTTCATATTTTTTACGATATCAGAGTATTAATGTATGAGTCTAATAGTATTTTACTTATTTAGGCGTGTTCTTTCGTGGTAAATTTTAATGTAAAGAAGTATCAAGTCCAATAGAATAGAAAATATTTAAGAAAATCGTGTTTAAATGGCTTGTCAAAGTTAAAGGTGAATGTGGGTAAAATTGAGTCCCGTTCATTTCGATAGCGGAAAATCTTCATAAACGGTGATTTACGTAATTTAGGTTGGTTTTATTTTACTTTTTTAATGTAAAAAACATAGATCTATCAAATTAAATAAATTTGTCATATTCAATCATATTCATTTTCATGGGAAATGCCATTTAAAAGCTAAGCTAGCTGTGCTACAAGCGAGCGGAAAAAATAAAATAGTTTAATAGCATTTTTTTTACTAATGAAATAATTTCTTAAAAATCAAATAAAGCCAAAAAAAATTACATTCATTTGAGCAAGTTAAATGACCTCATTATCAACTATAAGTTCTAAAAATAATATGAGTAATATAAAATTTAAAAAAGATTCGCACCATTCCATGAACTACATACCTATTGTTTTCTTTATATTTATTTCTCTATATTTCTTTATATTCTTCTTAAAAATCGGTCAAGTGCATGTCGGGCCTCGCGCTATGTAGGGTTTCGTAGTTCCATATCACAATATATGTCTATGTCAATATTATGCGGACTTTTAAAATAGGGTTGTTTGATACTAAGAATATTCTTATTAAGCTAAGTTGATCGATTATTACTCGTTAACTTGAAAAACCTACTAACTTGTGATATTTTTCCTTATAATTTCGTTAGGGAAATTAATTGCTTGATTTTTTTCAGCATACCTATTCGACAAGAACCATTTAGCTGGTAGAGGAGGAGAGAGACACTTGACCCTAACAAAAAAAAAAAATATAGCCTAATATTTTGCAAAAAAAGACGAAGAAAAATATGGAATACTAAATTGAATAATATATTTTTGAATTACCTATCCAATTACGGCCAACACCAAGAGGTATACGAGACAAAAATCATCCCTACTCTACGTGTATAGAAATTACAAGGGTAAACTACCTCCCTTGTAATTCCTCTATTCCCATAGAAAGTGTTTTCAAGATATATATTAATTACACCGATAAAGTACAAAAAATATTTTAGCATTTGATAACGAGGCCCTAGAAATGTAGAAAGTGCTAAAGTGAAGCAATGTCAGTTTTGTTGTGTGTGCATTCAACTTTTATATTGGAAAACACCTTTTGAAAAAGAAACTGCGAGTTAATCGTCCTTGTAAAAAAATATCATTAGGAAACTGAATTATGGTGTTTGAGTATTAGTTTTGCAGCCTAGGTGTTTGACGATAGCTTTGCCACTTGAGAGTTATAGTCGCAAGTGGAAAAGATATCGTCAAACACCTAACGATGCCATGCCTATCAACCACCTACTTAAAGAGTCAGTTCTTATTCCGTGTTATGTATGCTTACCATCTTCGACCACATTATGTTGTGACCACATATATTGCTTAAAACATCTCTGTCAGACTTAGAAGTGAAATAATTCACATTATTAATGCATTATTAGGTGTATAATTAACTGAAACTCCATTGTCAATGTTACCCACAATTAAAGAAAATACGTTGACTTTTTTGTTTACAATATTTTTACGTAGTAAAACTAAATAAGACTAAGAAATATTGTTTAAAACGGTAAGAAAGATCAATCTTTTATCGTTAGGAAATAAAAGTCATGGGATTTAAATAAGTTTTATATAATTAAATCCGAAATCTTGGACATATATTTTTCAGTCACAAATTCTTGTGTTCAGAAAATAGTGGAAAACTTTTAAAACTTCCATCACATTTGTCAACTGTATGCATAAATTAACATTTATAATGTTTGGCGACTACAACTCACGCATTCATCAATCAATTTAAATACTCATCTTTTGGTAAAAAAATCAAGAATCTTTAAACCAGGCTATGTACAAAGTTTAACGCAAAGTCAAAGTTACCCACATCGACAGTAGTACTGTTTTCTTTTTTTATAAGTAGTAATTAGGGCCTTTTTACTTTTTTATAAGTTCATTCAGACATTTTTATCTTTAAAAATGATTGCATGCGTGAGCGAGACTGACGATGGTCGAACTACAAACTATTAAATGTGTATTATTGTTTGTTACAGAGACAAATGCAAGAACCAACGCATCCAGCGCCACGAGTGGGCGTCTGGTTTGGAGAGGTTCATGACTGAGAACAAGGGGTGGGGCGTCCGCACCAAGCACAAGATCGTGTCGGGAGACTTCATACTAGAGTATGTGGGGGAGGTCGTCTCAGACAAGGAATTTAAGGTAAAGCTTAGGAATGGACTGTCTGATGAATGAGATATATCTGTAATTTATGTTTGAAAAAATTAAATTTAATCAAGTTAGGTAACAGTTTTTGTCGAACATTTAAATATTATTGAATTTTAGTGGTAATACGTTAAAAACTATAGGTTAAATATAAATAATGAAATTATATAAAGGAACATTTAAGATTTTTATATGTCTACAAATTGAGCCACAACTGCTTTGCCCCTTTCGTAGTGACAGAAATCTTCGTTTGATGCATGCTGTTTTCTGCTTTTAGTTTTAGATATAAAATGCACTTGTCAGTATCGCATTATAATGTTACTTTGTAAAGGGATTAAATATTGAACCAATGAAATATGTTCAATCACTTCTTCAAATAAATCACGAATATACATTCGATTACAATATATGTTGTTGTTCAGGAGCGCATGGCGACTCGCTACGCGCGCGACACTCATCACTACTGCCTGCACCTGGACGGCGGGCTCGTCATCGACGGACACCGCATGGGCGGCGACGGCCGGTTCGTCAACCACTCCTGTCGCCCTAACTGTGAGATGCAGAAGTGGACCGCTAACGGTGAGCATTGACCACACTACTACAGTAGTCTCTAGAAGATTTGTTATTTGCGAAGTAGATTTTTATGGATAATTTCAATTTCTGTTGGAGATATAAAGCCACGCACTAATGAGATTATTATATATAGCTGTTTTGACGCCTTAATGGACTACATCTAACTAAGCCAAATCAGCTTTTTTCATTTGCTATTTTGTATCAATTACAAATTCGATACCATTTTTAGGAGCTTTTGCTGCAGAATATCTCCATTGGCTTTCGAATTATTAGTGATTGACGCATTGCGTTATAGATATGATTATATCTCTACTGTGTGAAAATCTTTTATTTTTTTGTTCTAGAGAAATCAACTTTGCTAATAGTACATTTTCCATTTCAGGTACATTCAGGATGGCACTATTTGCACTGCGGGATATAGAGCCAGACGAAGAGTTGACCTATGATTACAATTTCTCGCTGTTCAACCCGGCAGTTGGCCAAGTAAGAACTGCCCTTTCAATCCAGCTGCATGAGAAAAGGTTTAAATCGAATAAATACAGCACAGTTGTGATGAGATTGTTTTAGAAATCGTTATTAATTTCAAACTACTATTCTTTTTGAGTCAGTCGCTAAAAATACATTATTTGTCTGAATCCTTAGCTTTATTGCATACATAATTACAATGTGGTAAAACACCTCTCCCTATTATTATTTCTCTATTTTAGCCCTGCAAATGCGACTCTGAAGACTGTCGCGGCGTGATTGGCGGTAAATCGCAGCGCATCACCAAATTGCCATTGAAGGCCCAATCACGCACGCCTTCAAACGCGTCCAACCAATCAGCGGGCTCGAGCGGCAACCCGCCTCGAGTCGGCCGTCCGAGAAAGGCCGTGAAATGTAACAAGAAATCTGAACAACAAACAGTCAGCACGTGCGATATCAAGAATATGACGATATTAAAATATCAACAGCATTTGAATAAACTCTGGCAAGAGCCGCAGATGAAACCGCTCACGGCTAAGGAGAGGAACCTGGTGAAGGAACGACATTGTTTCCTGTTTAGGAATCTGGAATGTGTAAGTGATATTCGTTATTTTCTTATAGTTTTGTACCTGTACCAGGTTACAAAATTCACTAAGCCAATTTTATGCAATAAGAGAAAGTGTAACAAGTAGAACGATATCATTCCTTCAATCAGATATTACACACACACACACAGCGGATTAGCAAGTTGAAGTGGCAGTGGGCAGGGCACATAGCACGTAGAACTGATGGCCGATGGGGCCGAAAGGTTCTCGAGTGGAGACCACGTACCGGCAAGCGCAGCGTAGGAAGACCAGCCACGAGATGGACAGATGATCTCATACAAGTGGCGGGAAGACGCTGGATGCAAGCCGCTTCCAATCGGTCTTTTTGGAAATCCATGGAGGAGGCCTATGTCCAGCAGTGGACTTCTTATGGCTGAGATGATGATGATGATGAATCAGATATTGCTTGTTAGAACTAACTTTATTATATTGTTCCCTACAGGTGCGACGTATACGCGACCGTTTATCCATCACACTACCGCCCTCCCCTCCCCCAGCCACTCCGCTCCCCCCGCCTTCCCCCGCGCCTTCCCTGCCCCCTTCCATCCCGGTCACAATGGTGAACTCCCTCGAACTCCCGGACACAATGAACCCGTCAGTGTTCCTCTCTCGGCTGCAGTCGTTGCGTTCGCCGCGGGATGACAATGCGAAGCGTTTGGTCAGTTTGGAGGATGACCTGTCGTTGACGAAGAAGGAACGGCTAGCCAAGGTGTTTAGAGCGCTGCATGCGGCCGTTACTGCTTTGAAAGGTAGGAAGAGTTTGATAAAATAAATTGATGAACTTTACTCTATAAACTGTTATAATAGTACATAGAAGAGCGTATGTGCAATAATACATACGCTATTTTGAATATTTTTTTCGATTTTGTTACGGAAACCACTTGGTAAGTCTTTCTTTATCCCGCAAAAAAAATGTTGATGTTAATATTGAACAGCAAATACTCGATACTGTCTACTTTAACGCCACACTTGTATATTTTTTTCATGTATAAAACTAGCTATGCTCCACGGTTTCACCTGTGTAGTGATAAAAAACGATGATGATGAAATGTAAGATTATGTCCATCTCCGGATTTTAAGCTATCTGTGTACCAAATTTCGTAACAATCGGTTCAGCCGTCTTACCATGAAAAAGGTAGCAAACGGACAGTTGTTTTCGCTTTTATAGTAGTATTTAGTTGATGTTATTATTAACCGACTTCCAAAAAGAAGGAGGTTCTCAATTCGACTGTGTGTTTTTTTATACACTATCACTTGATCACAAATCTATTACAGACGATAAAGACAAGCCTCTCTGCGCGCCTCTCCTAAAGTCCAAATCTGGCAAGTGTGATCAATCGTCGCCGGATCTCAACGGCATTGAGAGCAACATCACCGGCGGGAAGTACGAGACGGTGGCGCAGTTCGACGCAGACATGAACGGCGTCTTCAACACTGTGATGCGGGAGCACGGACGACTCTCTACTCTGGGGAATATTGCTGTGCAACTTAAGAAGGTATGTTTAAGCGCATAGGTCCTCTGAACTAAGGCAAAAGGCAGAAGAGACCTAAGCTAAGTTTCAGAGCTAGAAAACATGCAATGACAATCCAACCAGGAAATGAGGTCATTGGACCTCAACCTGCACATGCTTACCATCTAGACATTTCTGCTGCCCTGCCGATTGCAGTTAGATATATGAATTTAAAAAAAGTATAGTTTTCGCGGCAACTTTCGCCAGTAAATTATATATTTTTCATACAATAGCTGAAAACTGTTTTCTGCCGTTAAATATTGTATGATTTCGATGATTATTTTTTTATATGGTTGATACAAATAATGGATATGACTTTACTATTTCTTTTTTTATAATTTTAATATATATATATTTGTGATTTAATTTGCAGTGTTCCTCAATTTAAAAAAATCTGTCAATAAAAGAAGAAGAGGGAAGTTTTTTTTTAATACACATTTTGTATGTTTGTCTCTCTTATGAGTTCTAACAGCCTAACCTCTTTATGTCTGTAGATTTTTCTTTAGCTTATATTTTTTATGTTTTCTTATAAGGATGTTTTAGTTATATGTCTAATATAAGTGTCTTGTTATGACTTCAATGCCTTCTACGTTCTTACTACCTTTATATCATTTTGCAGGCTTATAACACCGCTAAGTCTGATTTCATGGAACATCTAACAAAAATCCTCGGACCCGATGACCCCGTGCCGCCTGGGTTCCTCCAAAAAACTAAGACTGGTTAGTTAGATAGCTCTACGAATTTATTTTTAACTTCTTCGTTTATATTTTAACTTGTTGTCTAATGACTTTGTGTTCAGATCGAGTTAAAATCTTCAAAATGCAATTAACGCAAAAACTAATTGTTTAAATACATATTTATATTATTATCTATCTAGATATTGAAAAGTAATGGACCCATTTTTATAACACTTACATTTGTTCTCTGATCTGGGAGATATTTTATTTACAAAAAAAAAAAAAAAATTGCAATACGACTTCTAGTTTCCGCATAATACGTAGAGAAACATACATACTCTTATGAAAATTTGGTACACGTGCTTAGAAGCCCACATTGACTAACATATGTGAAAATTGTACAATTCTAACAAATTAACATACATACATATAAAATTTACGATCTCCTTTTTACCCGACTGCTTAAGAAGTATGGTTATGTTTTTCAAGTGTATGTATGTACATATGTATGGAAAAAAGGAGGAGGTTCTCTATTTGGAAACTTTTTTTAAATATTTTTTTTATGTATATTCACCGATTTCTCGAATACACCTTAACCAAGATGAAGAATTATTTTTTGTTTGCAAGGGTATAACTTCCCAGATGGTTCCATAGATTTTTTTAATGTTATCAAAATCGGTACAGTACTTTTGGTTTTTATAACAAAATAATTACTGGAAAAGTCATCCAAGTAAACGAATTGCGTATTTTGAGGTCAGTTTTTTTAGTTTTTTAAACTATTACTTGTAATATAGATGCATGTTTTGAAGTGCATTGATGTGTTGGTACGTACAGAGGAGGTGATCCTGTGTCCATGCGGGCTGCACGTAGAGGAGGGCCTCATGGTCCAGTGCGGCGGCGCGCGGTGCGGCGTGTGGCAGCACGCGCGCTGCATGCGCGTCGCGGACACGCAGCCCGTGCACTACTGCCACTACTGCAAGCCCAGACCGGTAAACACGTGCATGCACTACTCATTCAATACTATATAAATACGTTCACTTTTAATTAAACACCATACAAACAATACATATTTATTTAATCACATATAAACACAAAAAAATAAAGGGATAGATATTGCGTATTAGGGATAGTTCCAGTGACTCGTGTTCTGGCTCGTTCCCGGTACAAAAGCTGACTATTGCTGTTCAACGAGGTAATGCCGCCAGTCTTATGGGAACCTTTGCACCGGGTACGGTCAGGGGCGGGTTATTAGACCTGTTATTAGTATTTATGTAATTATTTTAAATTATGTTTATCAAAGTATTATAATATGTATTATAAAAATGCATAATATAATTATTCTATTAAACATAACATCTTTGAATGAGATACCATATTCGACAAAAAAAAATTCGATGCAAGTTACAACCCAGCAGGCAGACATACTACCAACTGAGCCAAAAGGCCAGTCTCAAGTCAAGTTATTTTAACTTTGTAGTGGGGTGTGCATTTTTAGACTGAAGTTTTTTTTATTATTTTTTTATTTTTTTATTCTTCAATTGCATCATGAAAATTTATGAGATAATTCTGCCAAACTGCATAACAGTTTGTAGGCAGATAATACACTCTCATCTACAATAACAATTCTTTCGTTTGTAGGTGATTGTTTTTGATCTTTGTGTGTGCGCGTGTGAGTGTGTGTGTGCGTGTGTGTGTGTGTGTGTGTGCGTGAGTGTGTGTGTGCGTGTGTGTGTGTGTGTGTGTGTGTGTTAATCCCTATCAGGAAATAAACTTAATTTATGGTTCCGGCAGGTGGACCGCGAGATCCCTCTAGACGACTACACAGAAGAAGGCCACCAGTTCTACCTCTCCCTAATGCGAGGCGACCTGCAAGTCCGGCAAGGCGACACGGTCTACGTCCTCCGAGACATCCCTATCGACGAGGCGCATCCGGACGTGAGCCAGAACGGCGACCACACGGACTCGCCTAAGACCAAGCGCGTTGACAGGAAGAAGGTCAAGAATATCAAGGGGAAGGAGAAGGACGATGGACAGAATAAGGTATCTGTGTTGCTTGTGTTAGGAGTTACCAGCTCACCACTTGAATTTGTTGCTGTATACCTCTAGTCTAGTAAAAATAAGATTTGTGACAACATAAAAGACAACTAAGTATATTGTTATTTAAATGAATGTACTGGTGTTTTGAAATACATTTGACACAATTTCATAATGATATTATAAAAGCTAATTTTGTTACCTTTACACGCTCAAACGGCTGAACAAATCGTTATGAAAATTAGTATAGAGATAGCTTTGGACCTGGAGACGGACATAAGCTACTTATCATCATCATAATCATCACCGTTTTTCATAACTACGCAAGTGAAACTGCGGAGCGCAGCTAGTCTATAAATCGGGGATTATTGTTGATCTACGATTTTTAGTTATTTTCCTATCATAATTTTAAAGAATCCCCCCAGTTGCAAATACTGTGATGTGCTCCATACAAACGGATTTATTTTTACTAGACTACTCGGCACGAATGGGAGGCTGATAAGCATAATTGGCAGGACTTTGAAAAACCACCAGTTAATCACTACCTTAAGATAGTTATTGATTGTCCAGGAAGCTTTCGTGTTAAATGCGAGGACATTTTACTGCGAACACTTCAGATGCCGCTTTGATTTTCATTCAAATGGATGTCGATAACGAACGATGAGTCCGCTCTGTAAGACAGGTATTTGTTGAACTGCGCTTTTGACCACCAACTCGCCTGATGGTAAGCGCCAGAGGCCGAAGACGGAACTCGTCGATTTAGAATATATCTTCCACTCTAACCTTAAAATTCCAAGATAGTTAAAGAAAACCTTTAAGATTGTTTTTAAGTCAACCTGTACTTTCCCACTGCTGGGTAAAGATCTCCCCCAATTTTTTTTACACAAGAAAGGTCTATAATTGACCACCAACTCGCCTGATGTTAAGCGACAGTGTGGCCGAGGATGGATATCGTCGATTTCGAAGATCAAAGATATATATTCACTCTAGCCTTAAAAATTCCAAGATTATAGTGCTTAGGAAACAGTTGGCGGCAAAGAATTCCATTCCTGTGCAGTACGCATCAAGAACGTGGACCGATATGAATGTGGATATTTATTCTATTCTCAGTCCCCGGTAAGATTGTTTAAGCGACGTAAAGCTAACCAGCTTCAGGCCATGGTTAGCCAAGTGAATTTATTGTTATTTAATGTACATTCCGATGTTCCTCCAGGGCGGCAGTGTCCGCAAGCACACGTACCAGACGATTGGCTCGATCCCGGTCTCTGAGCTGGACATATTCCGCGTGGAGCGGCTGTGGAAGCACAAGGACACGCAGGAGCGGTACGTGTACGGACACCACTACCTGCGCCCGCACGAGACCTTCCACGAGCCCACCAGGAAGTGAGTACTACACTACAGACTTAGTAGATGATGCTTGCGACTTCATTTATATGAAATCCTCGCGTGCCACAGTTTTGGTATCGACTGTGACGTCACACAAACGATTTAGTGATGGAATGTTCCATCCGCGCGAAATCGATTCAATTCAATGCATCCGCTCGCTTGCACGCTAGTAACTAATTGATAAAATGTCGAATCGAAACTATATATCATCTGAAACAAAATAAATCTTAGGGCGTCAAGTGTGTGTTTGTATCTGCCTATTGACACGCTAGTATACTCTTGGGGTATCTATAGAATTCTATGTACTACACATAATCTTAATCGTTATCACTCTTGGCAGAGTGGTCGTGGTCATCGTTTCGTGTGGTGGCTCACTTCAGAATCCATCGCCATTCCTCACGTATCCCGTGAACGAATGCACGCCTTTCTCGTGCATTCGTTCACGGGATCGTTAAGTGCAGCCTTTATTTGATATACGACTAAACCTATAGGGAGACCAATTTAACACATTCGACACTTTTTAGTGCCCATATTCATAAACTTTGGATATTCGTTTAAAAAAATTATGCTCTTCTCTCAGTCAGCTTTCATATAAATGACAGAGATCGAATTTACATCGGACAGCCTGTGAATAGCCCTGTGAAAATAACATCTGAATTTTTGACATTTCCTGAGGCCTATTCACAACTTGTGGGATGTAAATTCGATCTATTTCATTTATACGAGGACTGACTGAGATAAAATCCAGATTTTTCGAGACGAATCTGATATCGAACGATTGTGAATATGGATATAATGTATTCCAAAGGTTCGGAACCGAATTCGTCAAAAAAAAAAAAATTTATGTGGCCTATTAAATTGGCCCTACTGTATTTATTATTAGAAGTGTTTGTCAGGGTCTGTAGCAAGTGGAAAGATATAGTTTCTGCCTACGGCAATGGTAAAAACGAAACAATTATGATTTTGATTTGTTGTGAGACTGTTGAAATTGAAAATGCTTTTGTTTCAGATTCTTCCACAACGAAGTGATGCGCGTCCCGCTTTACGAAGCTGTTCCTATAGAACTCGTCATGTCGCAGTGTTGGGTCATGGACCTCAATACTTTCTGCAAGGTAAGTTGCATATTAGAATCCCATTATAAAATGATCGTACGATTATTATTGTGCTATCTAGTTGGTCCGTGGATACCTCTCTGAAATAAGGGCACGGGTACAATGATTGTATGTATTGTTTCAGGGTCGACCGGTAGGCGCGGCGCCTGAACACGTGTACATCTGCGAGCTGCGTGTGGACCGCACGGCGCACTTGTTCGCGCGCATCTCGCGTCCCAAGTACCCCGTCTGCACGAAACAGTACGCCTTCCAACACTATCCGCAGCGGCTCAAACTTTCACGGACATACGCGGTGAGTGACTTCAGCCATACTGTAATGAGAATAGAGTACATCTAGTAATGTCGACTGTACGGTCCACTTGTTTGCGCGCATCTCGCGACCCAAGTACCCCGTCAGCACGAAACAATACGCCTTCCAATACTACCCACAGCGGCTCAAACAGTTGATGAACGAGTATTCCCGAACTAATTAAATCTTACATCGAAATTATTATGTATACATACACATATATATGTTGTGTTATGTTATGTATATATATTGTGTTTATTTATCCGTAGCATGATTTTTTATGGATGTCCAGCAGTGGACTTCTTGTGGCTGAGATGATGATGAAATATTTGCTATTATTACCTATTACGGAAATAGAGGAGTTAGGTGCAATTTAGAATGTTACAGAATATCAAGGTTGTATTCAATTTTATTGACCGATTAATTTGGAACGAATCAACATCTGTTTCCTATGTGTATAAAATAACGATTTGCATTTTTAATAAAGTTTGAATTTTGCATAGGTGAATTTGTGGTTTGTTTTAGGAATATATATTCGACAGAATCCTTGGGACTGCGATTTTGGCCAGCCAATTGTTCATCATGATTCCAACTATATAAAGAATCATTAAAATTGTGTAATATTTACGGGTAGAAAACAGCTTTATAATCTAAAATGCGCAATGTTTGACGGAAATTGCCGTCTCGACGATGTCTCCTTCTTCGATTTTCTTAATAAATATTATTCATCCTTTTCGTAAAAAAAAAATCCTATTCACTCAGAACCAGAGCACCTATTGACCTATAAAAAAAAATAGACAATAGATAAATTATTTATTGTGGCAAAAACATTTTTTGTTTTGTAGAAAATAGATCTACATTTGACCACTAACTCACCTGATGGTAAGCGACGGTGTTGCCGAGGATGGACCATGTAAATCTAGAAGCAATTCTCAGGTGGCAAGGAGATCTACTCTTGTACAATACGCATAAAAATGTGGACCTAAATCGCTTTAACTTAACTTTATAAGGACATGATGTTTACGTACTTATGATTATCGAAATCACAATTTTTATATGATTTGTCTGTTGTCTCTTACTGCTAGAAAAAATGCGCGCTGTACTTTAACAATATATTATTTGGTTCAGTGGTTCACCCATTGTTCGTACGTGCGTACACGGCTTAGGGGCGGTCCCAGTATCAATTCCCAGCCGGCAGATAGATGTTTGGGTGGTATTTAATATCGTTAAGCAATATCGTAATTTTAAATGAACAATTATTTGAAAATTGTCGCATTGTTGCAGCCGCACGAGGTGTCCCCGGAGTACTTGAAAGGGCGCGCGGCTAAGAGCGCGGCTCCCGCCGACAAGCCGGCCAAACCTGCGAAAAAAGACGCCAAGAAGAAACCACCGGCGATCACGTTCCCGGAACCTTGTAAGGTTAGTCAAACTTCGAATGAATGCGAACATCGAATCTGAACATTATTTGTATTTTTTACCTTCTTCGACAACAATGGTTACTTGACATTAGGCATAAGGTTCAAGCGCAAGCCCATCGTTAATGGTATATCATCGACATAGTTATGGTAGAATTAAAAAAATAAGAACTAAATTGCGTGATAAGGTGGAATTAGAATTAATAGGTTCAAGTTTAAAGATTATTTATTCTCATATAAAGATATTCACTATATCACTTCCATGAGAACACAATTAATGAGTATTTTTATACAGTTCGTCATCACAAAAATTTGATTCAAATACACATAGAAACATAACGCATACATATATATAAATAACATTTTAAACATTTTACCCGCATAATGCATTAATTTGCATTTTGATAATGTTAACTTGTTTTTAATATTGTAAGAATCAGCTTGCTGAACAGCTGCTTCTTATTCTTAAATATGTTGAACGAATCAATGTTTTGTATGTTCTGAGGCTAGTTTATTGTACAAGTGGACACCTTCCGTTTTTATCATATGTACTGCAAAATGTGGAATACACTACTAGAGTGAGTCCTTCGAATGGTTTCTTCTAGGTAAGTGCGCTCCATCGTGGACCGCAACGACACTCAACTTTAAGTGGTTTGGCGGTCAAGCGCAAGCCTTTATTTAATATATAAAATAAAATTGCCAACTCACTATATGTTAGGCTAAGTGGTTACCTTAACCATTGTTCATTCATTAAATATTTTATTCGTACGTACTTCTACAATTCTTGTTCCCTTTTCAGAGCGCTCCACCAGTCCCGACATTGAGTAGTGGTGAAAAGCGCGCGCAACAGAAGGAGCGAGTGAATAGCATCGCGCGCCGTTTGCTGGCCCGCGGTGGGAATCGCGCGCCGCTCGACGCCTCCTACCTGCTGGCGCCGCGGCGCGCGCGCACCCGCGCCTCCTGACCTCCGCGACACACCTGCTGCCCCGCAACACTCTAAGATAACTGAGCAACTACCTGAACGTGTAAACCAGTGGTACATAAACTATGCGTACTGCACAGGAGTGGAACTCTTTGCAGCCTTCTATTTCCTGAGAGCTATAATCTTGGAATTTTCAAGGCTAGGTTGAATAGATCTTCTAGATTTACGTGTTCCATCCTCGGCCACACCGTTGCTTAACATCAGGTAATTTGGTGGTCAAACGTAGATCTGTTATCGAATATCATTTCCCTAAACACATTTTTCTTTTCTATCAAAGATACCATCCGGCCTATATGACAACATGTCTGATGTAAGGTTCAGTTTCTTCGTCAATTATTGTTCACAAAATTTCGATTCGGTTTTGGGTTGAAACAA
Source organism: Lycia hirtaria (assembly GCA_947563715.1). NCBI lineage: Eukaryota > Metazoa > Arthropoda > Insecta > Lepidoptera > Geometridae > Lycia > Lycia hirtaria. The sequence continues at coordinate 37,658,116 of OX387377.1, read as the reverse complement.
AAGAAAACAACTAACCTAATAGTTGTTTGGGCGTTATGAAACTTAGGCTAACAAACTTATGGAATCAAGTTAAACATCTGTAGTCAGCCAGTTCTATGAACCATTTCATTTCGGCATAAATAAGATTAAATCAGATCATAGATAAGTTGATAATTTTTTTATTTTTTGAAGGAAAGAAAGAACTTTTAGCCAATTAATGTTTTTTTTATTTTATTTATTATTTTAACTAGACAAGTAACACTGGTTTATATATTCAAGACTTTTTACGAATTGGAACTTTAGAAAGTGGTATGAAATGTGAAGATACATTTTGATTGAAGCAGTGTAAACAGTGTGTATATGTGTTGTTTGATAAACAAATGATCAGTGTAGTTGTGTTTGATATATACACAATACAATATTATTAGTGAAGTCGGATTTGTATCGATTTGCTATACACATGGATTTGAATTGTTAAAATGATCGGATATGAAAGCATGTTTTGTTTTACGTCTGTTCTTTATATTTTTTTACAAAATGTAGGCGCTTTGCATTCATGTTAGTGTATTATTCAAAAGATCGCGTGTAACAATCTGACACGTAAATATATAGTTGTTGGTTCCATTCACAACACAAGGTTAACATAAGTTGAATTATTGGAATCCAAAACTTCCATTGACACTGGACTATTATGAGCAAGGGTAAGTTTAACATCAGATAGTCTTGTTACTAAATTGTATTCATAAATGTTACACTTAACAAAGTAAAATTTTGTTTTTTTTTATTACCCATAAATGTTACATGCAAAGTGCTTTATATACATTTCGTTAAAATGTACAGAATAGTAACTTCTACTGGGTGTTTGGATAAACGATAGACATACTACTTATAAATAGTTGTTTTTTATCTTTATGAACAAATTTTAAAGTGAGGTTCCATCCTGAAATCAAAAACCAAATAAACTGAGGACCTAGTACGAATGTGCTACATGGTTTTATATCTACTTGATTGCGTTTTCATCTAATCTTACACCTTCTGTTTATCTTCTCGGAAGACCAGTAAAATTTTCGTGTGGAGCAGCTGCTTTTCGTGTATTCAGTATGAGTCATTTAGTAAAAATTACCAACAATGATAAATACATTAACCCGATAAAGTATACTGTCGTTTTTTGTAACACCCAGTATAAAAGGGGCCTTGACTGTTTTGCAAGCCATTTCGTAATGTACCGCTGACGGTGGCAGCACGCGATCAATTGTATTGTAAATTATATAAAATCAAAACTCTAATAATGCTTTGTATATCGCGTAGAGTTAATGTTTCCCAGTAATAAATATTGACTATATAAGAATTGACATTAGAACTTGTAAAATAATGTATGCAAATAATTATGTCAATCGTTTCCGAAATCTGATGAAATAATTCTATCATTCCATCTGTTTATTATTTTTTTTTTAATGTTGTTAATTATGTAAAGATATTCGTGTTGTTGAAACATAATTATGAATTATCTGTAGTCGAGACTTTGTTCGCGATAAGCTGACAATAGACACGCCAATCTGATTTATAGCCATAAAATATTAAATGCATAGATTTTAACACGTGTCAATGATACAATGTCACGTTTTATTGTATTATAAATTATATCTGATTTTTATTGAAAGAGCATGCCTCTCATGAGTGTTGCGATCTTTCTCGCATACCGTGCACGATATATATATGTGAGCGGGATGGTGATGTTCCCGAAATTCAGAATAGAACTTATAAACTTAAAAAATGCAGCTGAATTTATCCCAACGTTTTTTTTTACATACGCAAGTTACAATTAGATGCTAGAATATCGTATTCTCCTTGACATTCCCTTTTATATACACATAAATGTTAAATCAATTTTAAACGTACATTTACGCGTAGAATCTCCTTTTTGTAAGATGAGCCTGAATTCACGTTATATCTTATTTTTGTATAATTCAACATTAGATATTTAGACGTAAGTTTGTTCTTTATAGGCTAGCTAGATATAGTCATTAACTTATTTCTTTGAACATAACTTAGTATAAGATATAAGACGTAATCCAGCTGTTTTTTTTTTTTTCGAAAATAGTGCTTAAACGTAATCTCTATAAGGGTTAATATAGAATGGCATAATATAAAATGAATTTAGAGTAAATGAATAGTTATATTTTTACATAGGATCGTTGTTTAAGTATTTTAAAATATAGGTTTAGATGATATGATTAGTAAACGACCACTGGTGCGAACTGATGTTGAATGTTGAGAGATTTAATAGAGGTTAGTGAGGGAAAGTTGTTTGGCGGTTGTTAATTTAATGTTTTAGTGTTTAAGGCGGGAACGGAGTTCGGCGCATTTTCGTATTTTTTATATATATACCTATATATAATATTAAGTCTAATTCTTTTACTAGGTAGGCAGAGCACCAAAGGCCATGAGGTCGCTGGATGCCACATTTGACCGTGGTTAGAGGGTTAAATGGCAATGAGAGGGTATTATAGGGTTAATAAAATTGCCTTATTGTCAGTAGTACCATTGATGGTACAATTGACACAACGTTGTATCCTTAGTACCATTAATGGTACTAGTGACAATTAGGATCAGTAGTACCATCATTACCATTGATTATTAGTATTTCGGTCTGTTTACTTATTTTGATGGAAGTTTGTGTATTTGTAACTCAACACAATCTGTTCATCGAAATTGGATGAATAGTTTCTGAGAGAGTTATGAGGAAAGTCTGTCTGGAAAGTTAGTTCTTTCTGTAAAACGTACGTCTTGTTTTCACCTGGATAAAAAAAAATGGAGCTATTAGCGTACTTTTTCAAAGAATCGTTTTATAAAGATTATTTATTTTTATAGATTTATTTTTCGATTTAGTTAAAATTTTTAGCTACTTAACAAAAACCTAAGCTTGCATAATAGTTGTCAATTTCAAAATTGAGTGGCGGACCTTACCTCTAAAAAAATTATGAAAATAATGAAAGTAGGTCGAATTCCGCGAAGCCAATTAATTATTTATATTTATAAGTATTCAAGGATTCATCTTCCGCTAGTATATTTGGAAATGAATTTTTATTTTATTTATCTGGTCATTTGTAAGGCGGATTGCACTCAAATGAATTTTGTGTACTTTTTATCTCTCTATTTTTTAAAGTTAAGTTGCATTGTACATAATTTAGCGTATAAGGTGGTTGGTTGTTTATTGAATCAGATTGATTAATATATTGCTTGGTGTTTAATGTACGGCGTTAGTCTCAGACTGGAGAAAAGGGCAGACGGAACGGACAGAACTCGGAAAGTTTAGCCAAATCTTGTGAAGAATAGAAAATCATGGCTAATTCAAACTATACAACTGGTAATTAAACCATTGAGCATATCATCCGCATCTGCAGTATGATTTTGCACTTTTTTAGCTCCATCTTTGTAGCGCGGTCGTGGTTTAGCCTATAAGAGCACATTATTTATAGACATAATTAGAGAAATTTGATTTCATACTAACTGAAAGGTGCTTCAACTCTTGGAGTTACTGTGCTTGAAAGTCTTGTTTTCCAATTTAAGCTAAATATATCATATCATTTGCAATTGTTGTTTTTTTTTTCTTTCTAGTTTTATCAGTTACGTCTGCTTTCCCTCCAGTTTGAGGCGTTAGTTTTCCACATTGTTTCTCTGCTTTGTGACTACCGCGATAATTGCCTCTCGCCTTTCCATATTGTGATCACAGAGAACAAAGTTGTTTTTGTTTCTTAATTTATTTGTACGATACTTTGTTAGTTTTTATATACATTTCTAAGTGACTATACGCTGAGCTTTTTAGTTACTTTTCTAAAGTATTTTTCATTGATACTTATTCATTGTATCATGTATTTGCTTTTGCTCTTTTATTAGACTTATGTGATAGTTATATTATGTTATAATGTCGTTATGGATTCGATATTTGAAAAAAAAAACATGATTTTTTCAGTATTTTTTTTTACATGACCTTAAAAGCGATATCGATCTTATCAAGTATATATAGTATCGAGTCCGTATACGCTCTTGAAGTTCAATATTTGATCCCAAAACTTAGTACAAATTGTCTTACTCTATAGCAGTACCCGACATAGTTACTCATATTTAATTACTCACTGCAGTTATTAAACTATGTTGTTAAATGCAAAGATCTTTAAGGCGATAGATTTGCATGTATTACAATGGCTAAATAGAGTAATTACTGCTAAATATGAATTAATTTGTTTCTTCTATGCAGACGTATTCAATTGTAACTTCGTTTAAAATCAAGTGAGGTGGCGATCAAATGTCAGTTATATAAATTAAAAATTAAATAAATCACTTTAATCAATTTAAATTAAAAAGTGTTTAATATGGCTGTTCTGCGTAAATATTGCGCGCCGGCTTTGGTTGTGTTGGTGTCATGTTTGTGTGACACACACTAACACAATGTGTATGTACACAAATGCTTCACGATTACAAATCGTACATGTAAAGACCCGTGAGTGTTAAAATGCAGCAACTATACATATACAATTTACGTAAAACCAGCGCGAAGTATTTCATTACTCGAAACGGTGCATTTGAATAATTTTAATAGAGTATAGTAATAAAGTTTGATATTGTGAATGTCCAATCCAATCCAATCCAATCCAATGGGAGCTTCCAATCGGTCTTTTTGGAAATCCATGGGGGAGGCCTATGTCCAACAGTGGACTTCTTATGGCTGAGATGATGATGATGATGATTGTGAATGAACTTGGACAAGTTTTTGACGTTACTTGTTTATAAATTATTTTAATCCATTTTTTTTATCAACATTACAAAAAACAAACAGACTTGATTCAATCAAATTGTAATTATTTTATTTTAATTTGTTTAGAGATTTTTTTATCTGAAGTGGTATTGGAAATATTGGAGAAGGAGGACATTTCACACAACACCATCCCCCAAACTAAGCAAAGCCTGTACTATGGGAACCAGATTCTATATGATTTGTTTAAAGATCTTTGCATCCGTGTATTTTAATTATCTTACAATAGCTTAACGCACAATGAAAACAAACTAGTTATGAATGTTGGCAGAGATGTAGATCAGAGTTTAAACATAGAATTAAACATAACATTTATTGCACTTTCTAAATAGAAACTGTTTGCCTTGTAGATAGAGTGACATTAAACATGCAAATAAACATATTCACGTTCATAATATTCAAGGATTCTATAAGGGGCACTATTCTCTATGAACTATCATCATCATTCAATTAAAATGAAATTTATCATTGAAAATTAAATTTTAAGTATTAAACCCGAAAGTTTAATTTCCGTTGTCAATCGTTATATATTTATGCGGGCGATAATCACAGATAATAATCCCACCATGGGTGATTATTATTATTATATTAATAAACTATTAATATAATAATAATAAATAATCAATTGGTCGTGCAACTTGTATGGAGGTGACCTTAAAAACTTTATACCTAAAGTTTCGTTTTCAATGTTATTTTTTCTTCGTTACGTTGAATGGTCATAGAGAATAAGGTCCCAGCTCTTAGCTCAATCACGTTACTGTAATTCCAATTATGTACTTAATTAGTAAAGAAATAGTTGTCAATAGAGTCAATAATTTAGCGATAAGATACTCTTTTAGTCCGGTTTCATAGTTTTCAATAGTGTTTATAAAAGTTAATTATTACTTGCACTATTTGGGATCAAAAAAATGTAATATTTTTATCGTTTTGGCGATGAAATTTCAAGTTTTTCGAGTATGTGGAATGTACCCTTTGAATTGACGAATTGAACAAACGGAAATGACTTGTGAATGAATTGATGAACGTGTATGAATGAATTGATGAACTTGTATGAATGAATTTAAGAACTTGTATGAATGTCCTGTTGTCGAATCGAAAAGTCGCTGACGTCGGTCACGCGTGTCAAGATATGCGCGAGACGTTTATTGCGAGCTTTCGCATTGCATGTCATGGCGTCGCAGTAGACTGCATGAGAGCGTGGAAACTCGAGCTTGTTTTTGATTCGACATACTATGAAATAAAATGTTTATGTAATTTCATTATAATATATATGTAGTTTAATACGAAATCTATTCATCGCCACAGAATTTTATCGTACTAGTACAAATAGATGAGATCATTCACTTAAAAGAACGCGAGTTGATTCTTTGCAAGATTGGTGTAGGACTAACATGAGTGGCGAAACAAGGAGAGGGATCTACGCTCAGCCGTGGGAAAATGGGCTGAAAATGATGAATATAATTTACCGTAGGGTGCCTGCCTCGAGTAATATAGTTGGAATATAGTCTGAATATATATGTGTGCCAGTGTAGGTCAACTACGTGAGTGTGTGCATGCGATTTCAAATGTTTGCAGTTTCTGCACTTTCATCCATCTTGATGCTGCAGGCGAACTATGTCTATAAATGATAGTTGGCTCGCTTTGACTTGTCTCTTTCTGGAGAAAAAGTCTCTCAACTGTAGTTGAGAGAGCGAGACAAAAGGCAAAACAAGCCTACTCAATTACGCATTACTATATAGAACGCTATTTATATTCCTACGCACGAACTACGTCACTCTAGTAAGGATTCAAGCTAGGCCGTTATCTTTTTCTAATTACATTCACAAGTAGCGTGTCATGTTGTCTGTTTGTTCATATCGTGGCTCAAATGGTATTACTAAATTATTTACATAGAAATAACGAGCAGCTTTACTATTTGTGTTTTAAGAGGCCATTTGTTGTAACTCATGTTTTAATAATAAATTAAAATTTGGATCAAACACTATTTTATTTTACACGTTTAGTTTTAAGGAAGTTTCCTTTAAAATACCGATAAACTGCAAACTGCATTAAGAATTGGCAGGACTGTAGGTCTTCTTAATTTATATCCTATTTATCGAGATCGTTCTAATTAGGTGGCAAAGCCGCCAGTTACATTTTTTTATCAGTATTTTTTCTACTCAGTTTTTATTTTTTAAAGTCTTCTGTGTTATTACCTAAACCCTTTTGGAAAATTGAACAGATTGAAACTGGCTGAATTGTGTGTGAGAGTTTGATGCCAAAAAAGGAAGAAGAAAATTGGCTATTCCGTAAAAAAAAGTCACTGAGCAGCAATAAAAATGTATGAACTAAAAATATATTTTTGTCGTTTAATTAGATCTAAAAGTTGTTTAATTTCTATAAATCTTAAAAAAGCTTCAAATATGTACAGAGGCTGTCGTAAGAATTCTAAGTAATAATGTTATTTATAGTACGGCCTGAAAAATATCAGATCCAATACACTTAGATACATACATACCTTATACGCAGCGCAATCTTTAATAGAGAAAATAACTGTGATGCACCATTCACGGATCAGAGTTCGTTCAACCTGCATCTGTTGTAACAGTGGTGCTCGGTTACTGGTAGCTGGTAGGTAAGTACTATTGTGTGACCCATTCAGTGAATTGGGCTAGCATTCAATAGACCCTTGCGAGTCCAGACTGAGTGGCGTGCCCTAGAGATGAAGTTTTCACCTAGTATTATTCTAACTGATGGGATATAACAGTCTAAAATGTTGTGTCTTTTAAGTTTTAATAGCTCGTTAGAACGCGCAAAATAATAATAATTCATTTTGCACCCAAGGAGTAAAAGTAATTTAGTTGACTAGTGTTCCATGACATCACAAATCGGAGAAAGGTCGTTGTTAGCGTAATATTTCTGCATGATATAGCCAAGGAGGTCAAACGAGAGGCGTAACATGGAGGTGAATAGAAAAAACTCATAAAAAAGGTTTAATCCACAAGAATATTTTTTCTGTGAATTTATCGTTTTCAATCCTTAAACATAATCCGAAAATCCTCGATCAAAATAACATACTGTTCATAGAGAAAACTGGCATCAAGAAGATTTTTTTACCGAATGTAAGTATAAATTAATTCTATTATTACTTTGACATGTTTATTAAATTCCTCACTTCGCGCAGGAGATTCCAGAATAAAAACCATCGTGACGTGAGTCGTGACGAAGGTCTAAGTAGTAATGAAGGAGCTCATACACACCCTGAGTCATTTAGACTTCGATTTCAATTAATCAGTGTACTTTTACCGTATATTATGGGCATTTCTATGTAGTAGGCAGGTAAGTAGATTGATAATAGCATAATATCTAAGTACGTTAATACTTAGATATTATAGTAGTGACTTAATAAAAATCTCTGATTTCAGAATGACTTATCCAAAATATGTATGTAATTCAAACTGACATACTCGTACGAGAAAATATGATTCAAAGGACCTAAAACAACAAGACCGGACACAGTAAATTGATATCTCGGGGTCAGAAATTGGCCGATATTCGGCTGCAAGGCGACAACAATGTTTGTAGTGCGTGACAGATCGCACCTACAGTTTACTTACTGGCACCTTGATTAGAAGTAAGATAACATTGACCTTAAATAACAATTTACGTCTAGGATGGCCCCGGGCGCCGGGCATGCGGTGAGCGCCGTAGCCTAGTGTGCTGGGGTCACCGCCAATGAGAAGATTGGGACCTACGTCCGCCCGCGCTCTACCAACCCTCATGTGCTGTCATGTCAGCATTATATTAACAGAATAACAGATGACGCATCCTCACAATGATTTTTTATTGTCAGTGCATCTTCGAGACTGTTCTAGATCTCAGATCGGATTTATCTAGTTTCAGATAGCATTGTCTTGTTGAAGGTCTGGTGTTTCGTTCCCCATTGTCTTTTGAGCAAAGCAATACTGAAACAACACTACGATTATAACGAACTGTCAGGTGCTAGGCTTAGGTATATATTACTTGATATTACAGTGGTAATATGTGGTATAATAGAATTAGTAACTATATACTTGTATTAAAAAACTGAAAATTACAAATGTTTTAATTGTTTCGTTGTTCATGTGTAAATAAAAGCTTACATACCATATTTCAGCTTTCTAGGACTTCAGGAAGTGCTCTATATTTTTGATGATCATAAGTGAGTCGGTGGCAAAATCGGCGTATTTTAGATATCAATAGAATAGAAACTACAAGAGCTAAATAACTTTTTATATTTTATAAGTCTGCCGACCACACTCGATCCTGAAAATTTGAATTCTCTAGTATTATCGAGGCCGAAGCTATGAGGGTCCAAAAATCCTACGAATCGCTTCGAGAAAAGGTAGCCCCAGCCCTACCTGCTGGCTCACATGGCGGGGGCACGGCCGTGCCCCCAGATATACGCAGTCGCGCAATAATTCATTATTATTAATTATTTATTTTTTTACTTGTTTACGATCATGATCTACGATTAACCACCAAATCGTCTGGTGGTAAAATTACTTATTTGTCAGAAGAGCCTACGATGTAAAAAATGTAGAATAATTACGCTGGAAGTGAAATTAAATCTAAAAACTTGCACGTCGACATCTATCAATCTGTTTCGGTCATGGGAGGTAATATAAAAATACATACACCCGAACAATATTCAGATTTCAGATTCAGATTTATTTTATTGGCCTTATAACATTCAGTTACACTGGGCCGTTACAGTGTTCAGTTAATACCACCATCTTTTTTAGGCAGTCGGTTAAAGAAGTTTGCATCGAGCGATGGTGTAAGAAAATTTTATGTAAGATTATGTGAATTACGTAGTAGATACATATTTCACTTAACTTACTACACGTTTCTTACTGCAGGTGTAAATATTTATTATATTGCCGTTTTATACATCATATTTGTTTTTAGTCATTGATGAACAAACAATACACATTGTTTGTACATCAATGACTAAAAACAAATATGACCGGTCAAGTGTGAGTTGGACTTGTACTCCTAGTCTTCCGTATCCCTAAGGTACTCCACCTTGGGAATACGAAAGACTAGACTACTTAGACTCGCCAAGACTAGTTATATATAAACGAACTTAATTACTGTTGTATGTACCTACCATAGGTAGATTTTCCTTCACTTGTGCTGTGAGACCTTTCTTCTTGCCAAAATTAATAATTTTAGGTCAACGGGAAGTAGTTTTACCCTGTAAGTTTAAATTTATTTATGAGTTTCAAAATATGTGACATTTATTTGTATTTTTTGTTAGGCGATTATTTAGCGGATTTTTGATATATCCACCACAAGATGACCAATTCACCCGTTTAAATAGACAATGAGTTTGAAGATCTAATATACAAACTTGTAAGATACCTTTTCGCTCTTACCTTGAAAAGACCCATGTTATATTCATCAATGGAACAAAGAAGCCGACAATTTGTTCTACTCCTTGGCTATCCAGATTATAAAGGTTAAACCTCTAGTGGAAACTCTACAATATGGGTGGTGGTGGATAGTAGTATGCCGCCTTTCTACTTGACCTTTTGAAGTATGCACCCCCGAAATAGGTTGAACAGACAGACTGATGGTACAGGCACTCTCATTTGGTAGGGCATCGACCTACGCCGTCGTAAGTCCACGCCGTCTTTGTCCACGCTTCGATCTTAATAACCGTACAATTGGCATGGCCATGGAAGGAGGTGGGAGAGTGTCCTTTTGAAGTACGAAACCCTAAAATATATTTGTTTATACCCAACAGTCGAAAGGAAAATATAAAAAATGCGTCCTGCTCTTAGAGGTAAGTGCTCTATATTGTCTGGGAGCGGAAGTACGTGATTGCGTGAATCAAGTTACGATGCATACTTTCCGCCTAACAATTATCTTAATAAATCATATCATATGTAAACTTCCACGTATAATGTGGCATGTGTAAATAGCAGTAGCATATCATCAAAATAGTAGACAAACTGTTTTGGTTCCACGAACTTAATCGCTCGCCTCTCACGCGTAGTAAGCAGGACGGAATTTTCGTTGGTATTATATATTTGAACTTCGACAGGAAGTTGGGAGTTGCAAGTACAAATAAAAATGTATAGGTACATCCCTCCAAACGAGCGCAGTGCACAGATTTTGCCGTACATGTTATTTTAGCATAAGGAAGAGTATCTGTGTATCTTTAAAACAAGAGTTAAGAATATACATCTCATAGGCAAGCGTAGAGATGTGTAGTAGGAAAAAGTAGGCATGATTGTATTTATTGTAACGATGGTGACGTAGTCACTTACGTTCATTTGTCACTCTCAAATAATAATTGGAACAATGAATAAATGGAAATTGGAAAATGTGTGGAAGAATTTCAACGGTCAACTCGCCCAGTGGCGACAACCCCTGCTTTCGATCCAAAGGCACCGGGTTCGAACCCACACCGGGCATCATTTACGATGTTTGGAATTTTGGTGGAAATGTCTAGTAAGAAATACTCCCCGACTAATTTAAATAAAGAATATCGTCAGAATTCAGGAAAATTCGGAATAAAAGACAAGCGAAAAGATTATCGAAATCGAAGATTCTAGATCCTGCGGGGTATATAAGAAGCCCCACTCGCGGTCAGAGGGCAGTTCAGTTACAAGTGGTCTAAAGGAAAGAAGAAGAAAAGTTACAAGTGAAGTGAACAGTGAATAAACAGTGTAGTGCAGAGATAGTATAGTGGTGTGTTCGAATACGCTCGGTACGTACGCGAACTTTGTGTCGGAAGCCGTCAAGACTGTATGTAATAATATTAATAAATATCGTGCTTGCGTATATCGCTGTTTCCTTCCAATCCCTATACCCACTTCCCGTACTCAGAGCGTATCTTCTTAGTTTGTCAGAGTTCCCGTAACAGTATGTTTTAAATGTTATTTTTACCTATATTTATTTCAATGACAACATAGACTAGAACGCCGGTTTTACCTATATCATTTTTAGATGATTTTTGATCCCTATAAAATACTTCAAAAGCGGTCATATAAAAAAATCACGCTCGAGGATAATTTAAAAACATTAATTTATCTTTATTATTTAAAGAGAATTACTTGACTAAAACAACTTTTTTGTTGGCTTATTAGCCACCTTATGAGGATGACTCAATTGAAACAGCACAAGTTAATAACTCTCGTAATGTAGCCTGAGATTCGGCCGGAGCGCATTACAATAGCACCTCAATCATAAACTACTCGTAATTAACGCGATTAGCCAAACGTAAACATAGTACTGCGTTTGCAAACAAAGTAGGTAACGACTATCGTTACATCTCAGTTATGCCCGTAGATTGTTATTGAATAATTTCATAAAGAATATACAATGGGGTGGGGTCGTGTATCTACTTCAGTCCAGGGTCCTAGTTAGTGGTCGAAGTCTATACTCGGACGATACGGTCGATAAGCATAAACTAAACATAATGTTAGTAATTTTGTAGAGTACCGAATTAAAGAATAAAATATAAGTTCAAAAACTAAAACCCGACTACTGAAAAATCGCGCTCTAAAAAGTATAAAACAAGAAAATTTAATAAATATTTTATTGTATTTCATACAATATATTCATAGTGGTTTTCAGAGAATAACCGTGGTCGTATGCCACCTACCGTAACAAAACAATACTTACATTCTGCATAGTAGCATACGACTACGGTTATTCTCTGAACACCAATATGAATATAAAATAAAATATTTATTACATTGTCTTGTTTTATACTTTTTAGAGCGCGATTTTTCAGTAGTCGGGTTTTAGTTTTTGAACTTATATTTTATTTAAAGTATTTTGGGGTTTTTGACACATGAACATAAATGCATACATACATACCGATCAATAAACACATAACCCTCCCGTTTGCTTCTTTTTGACATCGTAGTCGGGTATAAGATTAGTTTTCATTTCTTTGACGGGATATATATATCTCACAAACAGTCAGCTTGACAAAAATAAGATGTAACAAACCCTACCTTCATTTTAAAATTCCTGTTCAATGATAAAACAGATGACGGGGTAGAGCAAAAAAAATTTTTTTTTCTTGACTTCGTGCCCCCTTTAGGGCGCCATATTTCAATTTAATGTAATAATAATAATATATTTTATTCCATGTTCACATGTTGAGCACCAATCTAACATATACATAACAATAACTTATAATATATTATACACTAGACTACAGTAATTTGTGACGTCACATAGCCTATAACCAGCGGACAAACAAGACGCTTGCAACGACACCTCATTTGTCAAATTACGATAAGTAGTTTAGATGTTATGAGGAAACAGATGAACATACATACATACATACATACATACCGATCAAAACATAACCCTCCCTTTTGCTTCGCCGTAGTCAAGTAAAAAATAATAAAATAAATTGAAAGCGAATTAAGAGTCTGTAGTTCGAATTAGTCCGTCTCGCTCGCGCATACCAAACACATCATAAATTTTCGAAAAAGTTAAAAGTTATTTTTATATAATTATTATATATTTTTTATGTAATTATTTTTATGTATTATAATTAACTTGTAATTATTAGATCAAAATGAATATTGATATCTTGATATTTTATCAAATAGAATTCGTGGCACCATGCAAACGCATACTCGCTGATTCATTAAATTACTAACAAAATACGAACCGGGCTTTAGTACAAACGTAAATTAATTAATAATATGAAACAGAAATAATCCGAAACTATTATGTGTATTTATATAAGTTTATTTTACGTGTAAATACCTACCAACCGCCTCCCACATAACAGTATACCTATTACAAATAAGATATCCTCCAAATTTCATATCTCTATATAGCCCTGGGATTCAGGATAAAATTATTTATATTAAACACAATTCTTTTTACGTAGCTTATTTTTATACTTCCTTTTTATCTCTATCTCTTATATCTCTATATATATAAAAATCAATTGCTGTTCGTTTGTCTCGCTAAAACTCGAGAACGGCTGGGCCGATTTAGCCGATTTTGGTTTTGAAATGTTTGTCGTAGTCCAGGGAAGGCTTAAACGTTGAGAAAATATCGGGTTCACTTATTGATAGGTGATACGAAGTACGCCGCGGGTCATCTAGTATTTATATAAATATTATTTAGAATTGCACAACTAAACTTTCTTACTGATTTAAAAGATGTTTGGAACAAACTGATTTTACCAATAAGATCGTCGCCTTTTAATATGTAATTTATTATAAAATACAAATCGACAATAAACATACCGTCTACGAGTCGAAATGGCAGAATTAGCATTATCGAAACTAGTTCCACAAGAAATAAACCTAATTCTATCATACGATTCAAACCACCGCAAAATGTGTTTCTCGTAGTCTCGACTACTATAGTAACGTGAAGTATCGATATGGTTTTCGTAATTTTTAACCCCCGACTCAGAAAGAGGGGTTTAATTAGTTTGACGTGTGTATCTATGTATTTGAATGTCAAACTGTGGCATTGTGGCTCTCAAACGGATGGATCGATTTTGATCTAGTTCTTTAGATGTAGTTTTTTTTTAAAGAGGATCCGATCGAGAGTTTCTAAATATTTCATTAAAATCGGTTCAGTTTGTTTTTCATGTCGAGAGTTTTTAAATTTTCTAAATTTACTTAGATATACACATTATAACGGCCTTACCGAAAAAACGTAACTAAACTTTGATCAACGTCTCAAATTCTCTGTCTTGTATCCGCAGGTGTCATTATGTGTCAGCGTGAAGTTGACAGAATATAATTATGTTGAGCATTGATTAAATTTGAGTAGTTTTTCGGTAAGACCTTGTTGTACGTTAGTTAAACCAAAAAAGTAGAGACATGCATTTATAGCTATGATCATGATTGCAACAAAGTTTTTTTGTCGTCTCATCCGTATCGTCAATTGGTAAGTATTGTCGAGACTGCGGCCCCAAGACGTGCAATCCCGAACGTATGCCGCCGCCTTCGGTCAGTCAACGACTTGCTCACGGCTCACACATTGCTGCCCAGTTCCTCTGTGATTCAACAACCGTTTCCCACGATACTCTTGCATTGTGCTCAGTGCTGTTCAGAATTATTGCAGATAATCCTGGGATGTGAGACACGCGGCATGCGACCGAACTGTTCCTCAACAACGATATCCAATACTACGCAGCGGTCTGGAACTATGTTTTCGTAAGTCTATTCTATTTATTTTGAATGTCACGTTATCATATTTCTAAATTCGAAACCAAACAGCTTTATGTGCATTTACGTGTTGCTTAGTCGAGTGATCTTCTTATCTATAAACGTAGTTTTCATTGTTTATAGTACAGGTGATATGAATTGGTTTTTTGAATTGATCGACGATTATTTTGCAATACCAATTTTGTACCTACAATTGTGCATAATAATTCATAAAGTTTTTATAGTGACTTGTGGAATTATATCTGGCGCTTTGTTAAGTTTTGTAGGTATATTTTTATTGACCTTGAGAATGTAGGTACCTATATTTATAAATTATTGAGATCACCATAAAATTTGTCCAAATTGCTAAAGTCAAAATAATACGTACTGTCAAAATTGATAAAATGGCTGTCATTTTTATTTATATAATGACTGTTTCAAACAATATACCAAGTAATAGGGCAAATTCTGTGCAATATACATTTAAAATTGTATTTTTCATACCAATCGATCCATAACTATCCTAAATAATATTATTAAAGCGAAAGTAACTAACTGTCTGTCTATTTCTCGATCAGTTTGTTACTTTTTCACGGTTAAAAGGCTCAACCAATCGTTATAAAAATTTGGCACATATTCTTCAGGACCTGGAGAAGGACATAGGTTATATTTTATCATCATCATTATGATCGTTTTTCATAAATACACGGGTGACACCGCGGGACGTAACTAGCTACCTACAAAATTCTTTGTCTTGACTGATTGACAGACAATGCCGCACTATGTATGTATATCGGCTGGTCCTTGATACATGAAATGAGGGTTCTCATTTTGTGAAATGAAATCCACAATTATTCGATTGCGAGTAAAACCGCATACATGTATCTGATGTCACCAAATTGTTGCAGTCTTGTCAAGTGCTTCTACAGAATAATGCAAAAAAATAAGACGTTTATCGTTCATTGTATACTATTGTCTCTCGATCTTCATTCACATTTGTAGACTTGTTCACTTCATTCGTAAGTAAACTCTGTAATCCCAGGCCATGAGCAATAAATTATATTCCTACTTTATCATAAAAAAATAAGGCTTTGTAATTATTTACAAAGAGCTACCAGTTCGTGACGTAAGGTCTTGTTTGTACGTATATTAAACTTTACATAAACACGAAACAATGCTCATGAGCGGCCTTTCGGGTAAATTATATTTTAACAGAAACAAGGCGAGTATTTCAAATTATGAATACACAGTACTTGCTTGCTTATCAAACCTGTTTTATGCATTGTTATAGGTATTTAGATACCTTGACTCACTGGAATTAGTTACGAAATAACGCTTTTTCGAATAACAGTTTGAAATGGCGTAAAGGCTTATGAAGAAATTATAAGTTAAAAATAGCGATTTCGGGAGCAGTAGATCTCGCGAGCACACTAATAAGTGCAACAAGCATACATCTCGATCAAACAGTTCGATGTATGCCCGTTAGGTGGCGCGCGAAACTTGGCCGAGTACCAACACATATACGACAAGGTATAGTTTAGAAAACTAAACGTAATCGTTTAAAAATCTAAAAAAACCGACTGCAAAATATTTGTTAAATTTTTTTTTTATTCGTTACTTGGATGACAGAATTTTTCCAGTTATTTTGTTATAAAAACCAAAATACTATTTTCATAAATATTTTATGGGACCACCTGGAAAGTATTCCCTTTCAAACAAAAAAACATTTTTTCAAATCAGTCTAGGTGTCTTCGAGTAATCGGGAAACATACACAAAAATAAGGTTCCGACAAAATTGCGAACCTCCTCCTTTTTGGAAGTCGGATAAAAAGTAAATTCATTGAATGTATACTTCATTTACAGACGTTCGCTTAGCTCACTCGGTCTAATACGTATATTTAGGATATTTTCACTGAGTTTATTTAAATTATCATAGTTGTTTGTTTTCGTTTAGGTACAATTTCCTGAAAAAATCCAAATCATAGAAACGTAAGACAACTTACACTGGTCTTGAAATTTGGTATTCCCATTCAATATTAATAATTAAGTCATCTTCAACCACAGAAGAGAGAAAGCAAACCAAACTAACCTCAGCGTAGCAGCGCTGAACCTCTGCTGTCAAAACATCAGAAGTGGAGGGTAAGTGGAAGGGTCCACTTACCCTCCACTTCTTTCCAAAAAAAACTTCAGCGTTCAGCGTGCAACGTACACCCTCCGTGTTTTGTTGTCAAAACACCTTCCTCCTCCTTTTCCCAACAAACATTTTTTTTCCAAAAAAAAATTAAAAAAATACCTCAGCGTAGAAGGTGTATACCGATAGCACCGACTCTTTGTTGTCAAACCTTCTCCCCTTCCGTCATACAAACAACTTAAAAAAACCTCAGCGTAGCACATGCGTAGCACTACGCACTAAACCTACTATTTAAGCTACGCACCTATGAGCGTGATATCTCGTCTTTTTAACAAAGAAAACACAAAACAAGCTGATGGTTTGTCTGATGGCATAGATGAAGGAAGTAAACTGATGGTATGCAACTAAGGACAGCAGCAACATCCGTGGTGCAATAGCTATACTGATGTTTTAATAGCCCAGAGAAGTGTTCGTAGACGTTTTTTTTTTTAAATATTTTTTTAAGCTCGGCAGGAATACCTCCAGAGCAAGGAAATTCCATAGAATCCGTTACAGATTTCAATAAAATTAATAATAATTTCGAGTCAAGTTAGTATGTCGAGGATCAATATTATTATTATTTTTTAAATGTTGCAAAAAGCCAAATGCGCATGCGTGAGTCACAGTATATGAAAGATACGGCCTTACCGGAAAACGTTACTTAACTTTAAGCATTGCTTAACATATTTTGTCAACTTCTCGCTGACACGTAATGACACTTGCGGAAAGAAGACAGAGAATTTAAGACGATGGTTAATGTTAAGTAACATTATTACATTACATTATTGTTGTGGTGTTTTTCGGTAAGGTCCATAATGCCTAGAAGTCTCTTCGGAAAATGAACTAATGTGGAGTTGAGGGCGCTGTAGTATTTATTTTATTTTGTGCGACTTGCTACACAAGCGAGACGTCAGTTCGCATTTTTTTCCACGATAGTTCTTTTTCCAAACAGACTATTGATATTATTTTTCTTAACGGCTATTGACTTAGTGGGTTATTTATTTATTATCGGTTTCTTGAGGGCTTTTGTTTTAATAACAATTAACTTTGAAGACATTCAAAATAACGGCATATTTTATTACTTATCTGACGTGGTAAGGAGTGTGCTACAGGCAAATTGATATACTTTGCCTTAAAAGGCAAATAATATTATATATCATATACGGCATATATATTTTAATTATTTTTCTCTTTCCCGCGCTATGTTGGTATTTAGTGTAGCAATTTCAATTATTGTTATTGAAACCGTTATAAAGGTTTGTTAAAATATACAACTACCAATGCTAAAACAATTATTCCATTTGTAAACGTGTGCAGGTGCCTGAGTATGTGGTCGCGTGTGTTCGAGATTGGTGATTCGACACGCTCTTCGCACCGATGTCAGGACCGGATTAGGTATCAAGGGGCCTTTTAATCTTCGGGCACAAAGCAGAGATAGTACAGAAGGCAATCACATGTATGTACTTCACTTTTCATACCTACACTCGGTGGTCGCGATAGGGTTGTCAACTTTGGCTTATGTACAAAAAACTGTCGTGGTAGTGGCACTCGCATCTAGTTATTTGATTTATTGTTGAGAATAAAACAGGAAGAACGGAAATATAAACCTACATAACTAAAATATTTCAATTTTTATGTTATGTTTTGTATTTAATAATATTGTATTCTGTATTTAAATAAATGGTTTTATACCTAGATAAATAGGGTAATTTTAATGTTATTATTACATTACAAATTTGTCACAGAAAATATCTTACGACGATTTCGACATTGGTGAAATGCACGATTGTTATATTTTAAAGTGTAATAAATTCGCATTATTATACAATGTACAATACAATTGTTTACAGTAAGCTAGTGGATGGCACTCGCGCTCGCACTGGTCCCATTCGGTCCGAGATATCGCGTCCGTGAGCGGGGTCTATGTGTGCGTTGCTCGAGCGCACTTTGTATGGGTGTTTCGGGTTTTTTTTTATCATTCAGTAGGCTTGATTTACGTTTTTACAATCCATCTTATAACAAGCTATGGCAGTCCAGACGCACTCTACAATATATATATAATGCTATAAGGTTATTACATGTCACAACAAACATTTTAGTAAGTAGGTAAGTAATTTGTCGCACGCCAGAAGAAATACACCATAAAACGAGATACACTCAGTGGGCTTCACTTATCGATAAGAGTCGCTATTTAAATTAATTGTATTTGACCTTAGTTAATTGTTATGTTTTTAATCAACAATTTAACCAAAATTGCAAAATAATAATACATTGAATGTTCTTTGTGTTTTTATATGAAAACTACAGATCTCTCAGGTCTCTGTTGAGTTAAAATATCCGACTATTGTTGTTTGTGTTCAAAATTACAAAATAATGATACATTAAATGTTATTTGTGTTCACAAAAACTTTCAGAAACCAATTACATTTTTACTTATTTCGTTATCTCTTCTCTATGAATTTCTTCCACGCTTTGTATGCCTGTTTGGATCAAGTGATTTCTTTTGTCTATGGTCAGTAACTCAATAGTAACTTTTACCTACTACGCGCCTAATCCGGCCCTGTGCTATGGCCAAAATCGCGTCGCCACGCAGCCGGAACACTTGATCGTGTCGTTATTGATAAATTGCTACAATTTGCCCCTGCTTACTCCGATGCAAGGAACACCTAACACCTTGTTAACGGTGTCACATTGCCGGCTAAAGATAGATGAGCTTCTCCAACCAATTGTCTCCACTGACAACCATCTGATGGACCGTCCACACGCGCTTCCCGTTTGATTTCACGGTTGCGCAAGTTTGATGTTTGCCATGGATAAATCTATTTCAACAAGTATGTACCTACATAAAAAGAAAAACAAAATATTAAAATATTATATATTCTAATATTTTGTTTTTCTTTTTATGAAGATACTTGCTATAATAGGCAAACATCGAACTTGCGCAACGGTGAAATCAAACGTTTGATTGAATCAAAATGTTGTAATCAAAATTATTATAACAACAAAATATTTGCAGTCTTACTTACCATTGCGTTACACACTTCCAGTTTGATTTCACGGTTGCGCAAGTTTGATGTTTGCCTATTTCAACAAGTATCTACATAAAAAGAAAAACAAAATATTAAAATATGTTATTATAACAACAAAATATTGGTAGTCTTACTTACCATTGGGTTACGCTTGATAAGCTCGCTGTTGAGTATACGATTTCCAAGAAAATACACGTAAAAACGCTGCGGAATGTATTAAAGGTGGTACGATTACCATACAAAAGTATTCTTACCAAATATAGTCAAAAAGTTGTTTTTCAATGAAGTAATTGTGGTCTTTATTGTCGGCAAATTGCATTCGTTGAAGAAAACAGGAGGGTTAATTGTGGATGAATTTAAATGAATTGTTACTCAAGCTTAACTAAAAAGCAATTAAATAGCATTGAAAAAATATTTTCATCTTACTAGCTCGTAAAGTTACGTTTCCAAGGCTAATATTGGCGTGGAAAAGTTCATTTTGCTCCCTAGGGTTGAAAGTAATTTCAAAATTCGAATACGACGGAGCTCTACATTTTCAATACAAAATATTTCCAACCTTTTTGTATAATACCTTCACAAAATGAAGAAAAATAGTTCGACTCAAGGAGGTTGCTATCTTAGCTTAAAGAAACACTAAATATTATATTAAAATAACTTAGATATTTTGTATATTTACGTAAAATGTAAATAAAAATGTACATTTTACTTTCTCTTATCAGTATTTTGAATTTTTAGAACCATTTACACGAAAAAGGTTTGGATGAGTAAAGAAGAATGCGACCTATGCGAGTTGTGTCAAGAGCATAATAGAAGAAAAAAATTGAGTAAAAAAAACTTTTTACTACGTAATTTTGTTGTAAATAATGTTCAAAATTAATGAACTTAAGTGAACTCACGTGATTATAATGTAACTTTAGGACCAGTAAAGTTGCATAAATGCCAAGCAGATTTGTCTACTCGAGAAAATAGATGAACTAAAAAAATCCTCGCTACGTTAAGATGAAAAATTTTGTATTGCACTCGGCTGTAAAGTTATTTTATCTCGTGTCTTCTTGAATCCATCGCTACGCTCTGGATTCTACACTAGAACCACTCGCTGCGCTCGTGGTTCAAACCTAGAATCCTTCGCTTGCTCTGGATTCAACTGTCAGACACTCGACGGTAAAATACAACTTTCCAGCCTAGTACAATAAATAACAATTTTTTGGTAATGTCAATTTTTCTAGGGTGGGCAGAGAAATAGCCAGAAGTAGGCATAGAAATAGGCATAGCCCACCTTTGGGGAGCAAGGGAGGGCTATGCCCAAGCTAGCTACATCTATACATATAAGTTTATATTGTAAGTCGCAGGTCGATTTTACAATAGGTCATCGTTTAAAATAAGGCTAAGGACGTGGATTCGTGAACAATTATTTTACGATAATTATTGTGCGTTTACGAAGTTGCCTGAAATTTATTCTTAATATGAATGCTTTTGTTATTACAATTTAATTAGTGATTTATAATTTTATATTAATTAATATAACTTAATAAATGATATACAATTATTATTTAATTATATAATTATTCGTAATAAATTACTATATTTTTTTATCTTTTGCAATTGATAGTGACATATATTATAATTATTGAATGTCAGGTTGTATTCATAAAAATAAGTAATTTTCGCATTTTTTACATAAATTATTGTTCATTATTATGATTATTTTTACGCTTTACTTGTAACTACGGAGTTGTGAATAAAATTTTGTATATGTAAGTGCCCAAAATCACGTCAGATTATTCAAAACACGTGTACGTGTATTATTAATAAGAAAATTTTTATTCACCTCACAAGCTCGGAAAGATTATGTTTGTCATTAGAAATCTGAGTGGAAAAGTGCATTTTGTCCGCTAGCGTGGAAAGAGTTTTTAAAATTCGAACCTTTCTATTCCATACTTTTCTATACCGCAAGTCCACTGAAAATGCATTAAATACTTTTTTCATGTCAGTGCGCCAACCTCATTTCTTTGAATAATCGCACTGACCAGCCACAGGTGGCAGAACTGGACTAGCGTTTTCCTCGCTGTACTGAGGTGAAAAATTTTGTGTTTCACTCGGCAGCAAAGTTATTTTGCATCTCGTACTTTTGAAACCCTCGCTACGCTCAGGATTCTATATTTGAACCACTCGCTTCGCTCGTGGTTCAATCCTGAAATCCTTCGCTTGCTCAGGTTTCAAAACAAGTACTCGCCCCAAAAACCAACTTTGCAGCCTTCAAATAACTAATATTAGTCCATAATGTCAATTGTACTCGTACATTGTGGACCAATCCTTTTTATGAATGTCGAACTCATCTCTCCATCTCTTTGACGTCCGGGGCCCAGTTTGTGGTAGATATTGCCTATAAATCTTCTGGTATGCGTCAGACGTATCCAGCCTAATCTCACTTTAGCATGGTAAGGGTAACCTACGAGTATTTTTGATCCGAAATACATTTGCTTGAATCTTATTTGTTCAAATCCCTTTCTTAGAACTGTCTGATTTCAGATGCTTTACTTGACACGAGCTTCAAGTTCCATAAGATTCCTTAAGTATGTTAGCCATAAGTATCATTTGCTCTAATAGTTATTAGGTTAGGTACTTTAGGTTTTTGTTTTATTTTATCCAGTAATCTTCTTAATTACAAAGTTTCGGTTATCAAACGAGTTGTGATCTTTCGGGATTTTGATACCTTGTATCTTTTAAAAAAATGATTCGAGGTTTTTTTTTAATCATTATTTTCATTTTACATTACAAATATTAAAAAAACAAGAAACAACAATATAATATATGTAAAAATCATAAAAACCTGAGCACATTCAGTACTTTCATGAATAAATTCGTAATCTGGGCACTTAAAAAAATAAAAATTTGCAAAGATATCCAGGGCAAATTTTTTTTTTTTTTTGCAGAGCAGTGTAACCATTCAGCATGGCACTTTTTACACGATTACGAAACAGAGAGGGTAATATTTTTTGATATTATGTACGATCTGTTTGTTATTTATGTGTAGCGAACGAAAAGAAAGTAGCGAATCACGTGCGCAGAGAGAAATTTTTTAGTTTTTTTTAATTTTTACGTAATTTATATCAAGTAATATAAATGAATACTCACGGAAGTTTTAGTACAATCATAACCTTGCACAATTTTCGCACAGTCGCCTAGTCGGTCGAAAATACTTTCTGACCTATGCGCTCTTGTGTGTATTGAAATAAAATTCACAATACGCTATCACATAGATATTTTAAGAAAGTAAATGTTTTCGCACGGTGATATCATCTTACTAACGGAAGAAACTTATTTATAGCGGCATCAATCATTTTCTTCAATATGACGAAGAGAGTACCTATACGACGAAGAGTAAGTGGCTCAGTTGGTAGTATGTCTACCTGCTGTGCTGTAGGTCGTAGGTTCGATCCCCACCCAGGGCAAACATTTATGTGATGAGTATTGATGTTTGTTCTGTGTCTGGGTCTTTCTATGTATATATGTAGGTATCTATCAGCCATCTAGTTCCATAGTACAAGCTTTGTTTTAGTTTGGGCTAGATGGTGTTATTTGAAATGTTCTCAAATATAAAAAAAAATATTGTGAACGTTACTCACAGTAAGTGAGTATTGAGTGTAAGTATTGAAAAGAACTATTCTTTGGATGGGGCCCTCCATTTCGGATGTGTATGTGCTCCAGTGCGCCCCATGTTGTAATTATAATATAATTTTAAAGTACTTAGGTACATTTAGTTAAAAATGTTAGGTTATTTCTGTTATTTCTGAGTATGTGCTCAGACGGGCCCCCGGGCCCAAGAGGCCGGGGCCCTCTCGGGTCGTGGCATTTTGCCAGCCCTGCCACCCTATAGTTACGCCACTGCATCAGGAGAAAATTTTATCCTAACGCTCAATATTAAGTATCCAATTTAGATGTCTTTTTTATGCGGTTGGAACCTCTACGGTTTGCTTTTTTTTTTTCAAAATTTAAACTTAACATTTTAAATAAATAAATGGAAGAAACCGGATGGCTGATAGAATACATAATATATACTTTTTTGTAAATACATACTATATGATACATATAAACACCCAGAGACATCAAAAATCCATGCTCATCTACAAATGTTTGCCCTGGGTGGGGATCGAATCCACAGCTCAGAAGACAAATTCAATACTACTAATACTACTGATAATTCAGGCCTCATGGGCCTGAATTATAACAAAATTTAAAATAAAGCAAACTGTAGAGGCCTTTATGATTTAAATCTAAAAAAGAATCTTTGTAACCAGTTAATATAGAAAACTAATATAAAAATGTAATTAACTTCAACCGTGGACCTAAGTTGTTGTCGTCGATATCTGAAGCCACTCTAGATCCCGGAAAAGCCTCCCGCATCTACGAGTACGCTCTGTGACGTTTCGAATCTCAAATCAAATAGTGTTTAGGTATTCAACGTAGTATTTGCCGAGGGATTGACGGTGTTGGTTTCTACGAGCCCAACGCCGATATAAGCGAGCGCAGACAGTTGTTCCTGCTCACACTCTTCAAGAGTGTTTCGTGCAACGACTACTAGTGTTTAAGTTCATCTTCATCTTAAGTTCACGGTTCATAGCCACTCTAGTGGCAGAACATTCACCTTCCTCGACAACACCGAGACACCTCAGCACCTCTGGTAAGTGATACTGATAATTGGTTACCCACGACTTCGCTACTTAGACCTCCGGCTACCTCGTCGATTAGCATTAGTTAGTCACAGTTTTGCACAATCCATGCCTCTGCATAGTTAAATATGATATTCGTACGCAAATCACATCTCTATTAAAAAATTTATAAGGACGATTTCAGCATGAACTGTTTTCGTATTTTTATGAGATAAAAAATGATATTACGATGCAAATCGTAACTAAACACACGCGAATCGTGTTTTTTACGTAATTAGGATTAGGAACGTAATAATTCTGAACTAGAACCTCAGGATTAAGTAAATAGAAATATTATAATAAAAGCGTTCATTTTACTCACTATTAAAAAAACTGAAATATCTGTCGGACCTTGAAATCTTAAAGATCATCAGCTGTCGACTATTTTTCTATATTCATTCTCATTAATTCATTCTATTTTTCATTTTTCTATGTAGGTAATAACAGTTATAGTACGGTTTTTCTAAATTATGTGAGCACGTCGTATGCTGTAGTAAATACACGTAGGCAGTAGGTGGCCTATTTCTTGACCGTTCATGCTTTATGTGTCATTATTTCATTAGTGGATGAGCGTAAAGACCGTCTCCTGTCCATAGACACGAATATTCTAGACTAAGCATAACCAATCAGGCTTTTATTCATATATTACAAGTATGCACCAATTGTCCGTTTAGAAGACAAATTAAGGGTATAGATGTGATAAATGTTAAAATATTTTACACACTGTCAAATATGAACGAAATAAAACACATTATTTCAATTTAGTGCTTGTTTGTGTGCACTTGCTTATTAATATAATTATTACTTGCCTTTAATATGTTTGTGCTTAACTATCAATACTATCATTCTATTACGTTGAAAATACATCCTTTCCACGCAATATTTACGGTTTAAATTCCAACACTGCTCGTTTTCTCAAAATTTGAGTTTTTTAGATTGGTAGGTAGTAGTTGATGCATCCGCATCCGGCAACGAGGTAATTACGCCAGCTCCCCGGACTGGTTTCCTGAGTATACTCGGACACCCGACGGATTGGTAGGTAGTGTTTCAACATTACATGGTATCGTGGGACAAGTATATATCTTCAGCTGCTAGTTTCAACAAAGGATCCATTTTTACCCGTGGGGTCAATATTATTGGAACACAAACCGACCGAAGGACCAAAAGAGATGTATTTTTGTTTTGTTGATTTGTCCATTATCGCGTTATTGTCATATAAATCATAAATTTTCCGATGAGAGGAAATCTCTTTAAACAGCGGCTGATTCACTCATCCGATTGTTTACATTCAAGTGATAATTTTACCCGACGTGATAACCAAGAGGTGGTTTCGATTCGTGTTATTATATTACGTGTAATACACAGGTTTTCAGTTGGGACTTTAAGAAAGAGCTGAACTTTTTAGGAATGAGCATTTACCTACTCTATTAGTTTCGGTTTTTGGTTTATAGAAGTGAGAGACAGTTTTGTTTATTTAGATAGGAGAAATTTTTAAGGAAAGAAAATTGTTAGATAGCATTTATATTGGCGACGGAGCTTAAAAAAAATTATTTTGAAACTCAGCCTCAGCCAAGTTAAAAACACCGCAGTTTTTTTTTTTTTTTGAAGTGTAAACTTCTTTAGCGGCGTTGTGCATTTTTGGGATGGGTAAAAAATGTTAAACTCGCGTCAGATCGTCAGATCGCAAAACGGACAGTCAGAAACCTATTCTAACGTTTTGCATTTAAAGTTCATTATTGTATGTACAAGTTTGTCCTTCTAGCATAACGTCATTTCGTTGCGCCGAATGCTTAATTTCGTCACATGCACCTAAGACTCGTTAGCTCAATAGGTTAGAGCACCGATATAAATTTCAATTTGTCAATCGGAGGGCGGAGGTTCAAATCCTTCACGGGTCAGTCTTTTTGCTATTTTATTTTTTAGTTTTCAATTCTGCCGGCACTCCCGGAGTGCAAACCGTTGTTTTTTTTAAACATTTCTCATCTAAATAAACAAAACCGTCTGTCGTTTTTATAATATACATACCGAGTGTTTTTATGTGTTTAATAATTATGTGATGCGCGATGGAGATAGCTGCGCGTTTTGATCATAGCCTTAACATAAGGCGAGTTGGGACTCAATCGTAGATCTATATTGTTTTATAGGAAAAATACTTTCTTAGTGGATGTATAGGGTGAGAACCCTGAGTGTAGGTTTTGCCTCGAAGAGGATGAAACACCCATCCATGTCCTCTGCGAGTGTGTGGCGCTCCACCACCAGAGGAGCCAGCTCCTGGGAGGACCTATCCTCTACCCTGAGGATGTGAAGGCCTCCACCCCAAAGTCCCTAGTGAGATTTATGTCACATCTGGGATTGGGAGAGGTGCTGTAACCCTTAGGAGGGAAGTTACAATAGATCCGCGAGGGCCGCAATGGCCTTCCACCCTACCTCGAATAATAATAAATAAAATGCATAGATTTCCCAAAAAGGCGTCCTTAAAATTTAATGTCTCTAGGAGCAGTGTTTTAGGCTAGACTTTCTCTGTTAATTACAAATATAGAGACGAAATTTAACTAACGTAATTATCATCATCATCAGCCACAAGATGTCCACTACTGGATAAAGGCATAGGCCCATATGGATTTTCAAAAAAGTACGGTAGGATGCAGGTTGCATCCAGCGTCTTCCTGCCACTTTTACCTATGAAGTCTTAAACCGCCTTGAGGCTGGTCTTCTTACGCTGTGCTTGCCGCTACATGGTCTCCACTCGAGAACTTTTAGTCCCCATCGGCCATCAGTTTTCATACCACAATTAGATATATAAAATTATATTAAAAATAACAAATTATTATACATTTATAGTACGAATTGCATAAAAATGTCGTTTATCGATTCGCTTTTGAAATTAACAGAAATATAAAGAAGACATCGTTCCAGATATCGCAGATAAAATGGCACGGTTCATAATATTAAATATGCATAATAAACACTTTTCAATTCTAATTGAATCATTTATTAGAACATCGAGTTTTATGCATATGCATAAAGCATAATCCCATTCAATAAATTCAGTATTAGCCTTAATAACAATAGTAAGTAATTCTTCTCGGAACGTTTCGTTCGCCCCAATACATTAATTTAATGGGGCAAAGAAAACGAAACATTTCTTACTGAAGATGCAATGTTTTTAGAACATCTGGTTCACGCCAATTAGATAATGTGGATTTTTTTTTCTAATATCAGTGTTACTCGTAGTTTGTTTTCTACTTTTACCGATTGTCTTACTTATATACAAGCAAAATTATCAATTTATAGTGCAGTGAAAAGTCGTCAATACGTGAGTGAATTACTCACTTACTAGTAATACATTTACCATACTTAATAGAAATATTAGAAAAGTGAGAAGTTTATTTTGATAGGAGAAATTTAGGAGATTTTTACTCAATGATTTTAATGTTTAAAAATATTGTGATGCGCGAGAGAGATAGCTGCGCACGTTGAGCGCTTCCTTAAGTCTATATAAGAATTGTTTTCTTTTCATCCGGCGTCGCCGTATCACAAGTTTGCTCTAGCGCAGTTTGGTAGCTGACAGCATCCTTCACGATATCTTGTCATCGGCGCAACACAAACAAGAACAAGCAAACAGATAAAACACAGCGAACCGCTCAATCAATATTTGTAAAACGATACCGAACTGGGACCGAATCAGTGATGACCGAACCGAAACAAAAAAAAAACTCAAAAAAATAAGTAATTATCGCAAAAATAATTTTGAGATAATTATTTAAATATGCGTATCTAATTTGTACTTACCCAACACAGACAAGATGTGTGTATTTTGTACGCTCTTTTTTTTAAATATAGAGCGGAAAACTGAAAGAAAACGATTTTGTCATAATTTTCGCACTTCATATCAAATTATAGGTTTGTGGTCGTTTCACATAGCGAAAATGCACATGCGGCATATACAGTTGAATTGAGAACCTCCTTATTTTTGGAAGTCGGATAAAAAGTGTAAACGACAATAAAATTAAAAGCAATACAACTATGGAAAATCACAATATCTGTCGTTTTTATTCGGTAATAAATAAGATAACAAAAAGTCCGTCCATCCTTTATCTACGAACCAGACTAAGTATGTGTTTAATACATACACCATAGGATAGGCTTGTCTAGTAATTTTAGGTATTCATTGTAAGCGCCATTTTGAACTAATTTATGAAAACGCTGCTTCTCTTGATAACAGTTTTAAATATTTTTTTTCGTTTTTTTGGGGCGAAGAACGCTGTCATATCAAAACATTACACAAACAACACGTATAACTCATACTAATAAAACCACTAATATACCTACATTTTTTTTTATTTTTTTTTATCAGCCCTGTTTGTACAAACTGTCCCACTGCTGGGAACGGGCCATCTTCTCATTGTGAGAAGGGTTAGGCCATAGTCTGCCACGCTGGCCAAGTGCGGGTTGGCAGACTTTACA
Organism: Lycia hirtaria; assembly: GCA_947563715.1. Lineage (NCBI taxonomy): Eukaryota > Metazoa > Arthropoda > Insecta > Lepidoptera > Geometridae > Lycia > Lycia hirtaria. The sequence goes on along the minus strand of OX387377.1, from coordinate 37,628,780 downwards.
CATCTTCAAGATCATTGAGAACTCTCAGATTGTAGGTTTCCTCACGATGTTTTCCTTCACCGTTTGAAGTTGGCGGTAATCAACAATACGCACATAACTTCGTAAAGACAGAGGTGCGTGCGTGGGATTCGAACCCAGGACCTGCGGATCGCAGGTCTCACCTAGGCTGCCGGAAACTAAACCTAACAACCAACCTACTATTTACTTACTACTAATAATTGTATCATGTGATTCCCATTTGATTTGTAGACCTTAACTTTGAGCCTAGTCCAGAAAAAAGTATTTGGATCAACAATAATGAATTAAAAAAAAAAAACATGATTGTGGTCAGATATCATCACAGTATAGTGAATTTGAATCTTTGTTATTTACTAAATGGGAATCTTAGACGAGAGAACTAGCCAAGAATACGACATTACGGCGTTCCTTACTACAAAACTGAAAAAAATATTAAATATAAAACACATTCTCGGTGATACGCAAACTTTACTGTAATATTTTTCCTCGACTGCGCTAGAAAGAGTAATATTTTTCGGGTGTATGTATGTTTGCATGTTTCCACATTTCCTCCTAGGAGTATTATGAGATTCTCCTAAGTGTCGTAGGCGACATTTTTTGTAACAATAATAAAGGTACCTTTCGCAATAAATTAAAATTGACATAATTTATGCATATACTTTAAAACAAAACACGTAAGATACAAACGAAAAAGTAAATAAACAAATAAATTTAAGCTTCTTGTCATCATATTGAACTAATGAAAAATTACATAAATAAGTTAAGCTTTTTATCACAACCCCCTGAGCCTTTGTTGCAAGTTGGCTCAGCTCAAGGCTCGGCTCAAGAGTTGGCTCAGCAAGGTAATTTAATTCTTGTCTCATAAGGAGCTTCAAAAAGAGGGAGGTTAATTAATAATTCGGCTGTATTTTCTTATGTTTGTTACCGCATAAGTCCGTCATTTATAAACCGATGTGAAAACATTTTTTTGTTTGAAAGGGTATATAGTATATACTTTCAGATAGGCTCCATTCAGATTGGTTCTGCAGTTTCGTTTTCAAAACATAATTTCACATTTCGGTCGTTTCAGTTTTTTTAAACGCAAATAATTATTCTAAAAACTGCTGTCAAAAACGTAAAAACCAATGAGGACAATTTGTATTTGTTCGAATGCTAATTGGATCGTATCGCATCATACTCGTCTTTATTTCGAGGTAAAATGCCCATAATATCAAAAAACGTCAGTAACGTGTTTATTTAATGTATTAGCCAAATCTACAAGATCTACCACACTCTTAAGCGTATTTTTATTTCCTGATATTTTTGATATATTTTTGCATATTTTGTCAGGACAAATAACGAACCGGTTCACGGCCATTGGTCACAGGGAAACAATTAATAATTTAATTAATTTAGTCATTGATCAAGTTATATTTGCGTATGTGCTTACAACAGATATTTAAGTAAAATAATTTATGATAGTGTTTTGAACCGCGAAAATTTGCATTTAGGTGCTCATTTGCAACTCAATATTGTCGTTTATATTCCATAGGACTTTAAAATTTACAAAACAATATGCGTAATTGATTTAAAATAAGTAGATAAATTCTTTATTGTACACAACACACCATAAAATTACAATCAAGACAAATTTATATAAGGTAGTGTAACAACTGGCGGTCTTATGGCTAGTAATGAATAATGATATATTTTTTAGAGTTCCGTAGTAACTACGCGGAATCCTATCCTTATATTTCGCCATGTTCATCTGTCTGTCCGTATGTTACAGTCTTTTTACTCTGAGACTATCAGCCCTACAAAAACAAAATTTTGCACGTAGATGTTATCTATTAACCGCTACAAACTGCCGTAATAAAATTAAAAAAACATAGGGTACAACTCCATAGATATAAAGAAGGCATGATTATATTTTTTTCAGCCCCACCCCTTCGTGTGGGGTATCGTTGAATAGGTGTCTTAAAATAAGTCTCATAAAATAAGACAAAGGTTTAATTATTTTTTCTTTTCTCCGATGTGATATTGTGTGTGCGAGATATAGCCCGCCAAAGGTGAAAAAATTGTGTCCCCGGGGGGCCCTGCGTTTCTAAACTATTGGAATAATAGACCATAGTAAATACTTACAATGAAAATTGTTTTGAACAGTCTGTGATTACTTTAATTTATTTATTAGTATGTTGATAGTGATCTCTCCCAGGCAACCTTATTTAAATAGAAATAACAAATAATTTTAATAATCTATCCAGTCCTCAATAAGATATAATTTTAATTATATATCTATACCTACCTACAACATTTAAAAAAAAAAAAAAATAATCTACAGAATTTGTTGTTACTTTTTTTCTAAAATTTTAGTAGATTCAGTAAGCTTCTTGAGTTTTCTAGTGGATTGAGTTGTAGTAATAGAGCGTAGGTGTGTGAGTCATGACTGAAACCAATTTACCTGTCATTACCGGGTTACTGTCAGCTTACATTGATTAATGGAGAGGATAATATCGTCTTGTCTAGACCTTTGACTAAAAAACTAGCTGTAGGATGAGCGGCAGCTTTCTCACTGGCGTGGTTTTTACCCTACTTCCTTACTATAAAAGCGACTCTCTCTCTCTTTTTCTCTTTATGTCTATTTTTCATCATCACTGTTTTTCATCACTACGCGACACAGGTGTCAAAATTAAAAATATGCTAACATTGAAATACTTGTATTAAATATTCTTTTAATTTATCTTTTTAATAAATGTAACTGACGTTTGTTTGAATTTTTATCAAAAATACATTCAATAATTTTACTACAAAAAAAGAAGTCTAAAATCGTTTTTTTTAGGTTTTTAAACTATAATTATATCTTGCTTTTTCTGTAATTAAGAGAACGAGCGAAAAGTTGAAATGAGTGAACATTGAATTAGAAGAAGAAAACGGGGCGAGACAACTTTACACCGCTTTATGAAATGAGAGTAATCCAAATACTAGTGTATACAGAACTGCATTGGATTTGCGTCCATACAAGTTAGATAAATCTAAAAATCTTGATCGTAATCTCGATTGGCGAGACTTGCTTCGGTCTAATGTAGGTCCAGCTTAAGACTCCCTGTTTGTTAACCCACTTTTAGACAAAATAAATAACATAAGTGACAAACCGGCTCACCCCTGCAAAAAATAGAGAAAGTGCAAGCAACTTTCTACAAGCACATGTTTAGTTCACCTACTAAGATTGGTTGTGATCTTTTTCTTCTTGTTTATCTTAATAAAATACCTAATAAGTTCGGTACGAAAAGAGTTTCTAAAATAAAAAAAATAATTAGTCCTATTTTGTTTCAATATGCACAGGAGCAATAAATAAATCTTTTTAATCGACTTCCAAGAAAAAAAGGTTCTCAATTATGTTTTTTTTTTGTTTGTTCAGCAATTATTCCGTCAATTATGAATTGTTTTTGATGATTATTTTTGTTTGGTAGGTACGTCATAGGTGGTCCCATATCAATCTTATCAAATTCGGTTCAGTACTTTGGTTCTATAACAAAATAACTGAAAATATGACGTTCAAATAAACGAATTCCGTATTTTGAAATTGTATATTTTTCAGTTTTTTAAACTATAATTTTTCTTTTAACTTTTCACAACTAACCGGCATAAACATAATTATAGTTTAAAAAACTGAAGCAACCGACTTCACATGGATGCCATTGTCAGAACTGGGCCAAATTGAAATGGGACTACACGGGAAGCACCAGCTTTCAAATAAAAAAAGAATCATCAAAATCGGTTCATCCAGTCGAAAGTTATGAGGTAACAAAGATAAAAAAAATACCAAAAAGAAAAAAATACAGTTGAATTGAGATCCTCCTCCTTTTTGGAAGTCGGTTGAAAAATATCATAAAATATGGCATAAAGTACGTTGAAACCTTGGAAAACGACATATGCTACATTTCATCATCGTCATCACTCACCTAATTTTCACACTGAATAACTGTTCAATTTTACATGAGTACATTATTCTAAAACACTTTTAACATCTAAGCCTCTATGCTAACTTTTTAAATCTGGCACAATACTTACTAAGTCGAAGGCCTCATAAAGGAAAATCGTGTATTTGCACAATTCCTTACAGTGAATTCTTAGAATGGTACTCTTCCATATTTGCGGTAAAAAGGGACGTACTGACTGATGACTGACATGATAAATGATAAAATGAAGCTATAATAACAAAGTAATTATGGGTAGCCTGCGTCACTACGTTTATATGAATATAAAAAAAACCTGTACGGTATGATATATATTTAAGTACTATACATACATACACATATGTTATACATTTAATTAATAAACGAATATGTATTATTAAAAGTAAAACACAAAATTAATTGAAATTCCGGTTTTAGCGCATGGTATCCTGACAATAGTGTGGATAGCATTCTTACGGTAGTGATGTGTATTAAATTAGGATTTTGGTATTCTGCTCAAGATGTTTTAGGCGAATGATAAAAGAAAATACTTAGATCAAATTAAAACGAAAACAAAAAATTTTTTTTTGATTATTTTTAATTTTTGGTCCTATAATTGTACTTTTTTTTATTGTATAAACAAATGTCACTCTTCAATTAGCTTTATATGGATTCTTATAAAACCTCTTCAGCATCAGCAAAAAAATCGCCCGTTGGCCGACATTCTTTCAGTTATTTTGTTATAAAAACCAAAGTACTGAACCAATTAAAAAATAATAATTATATGGGACACCAAAAACAATTTATAATTGACGGAGTAATCACTGGAAAAACATGCAGTCGAATCGAGAACCTCCTTCTTTATGGAAGTGGGTTAAAAACCAATTAACTTTTCTCACGCTCAGTATTCACCTTGGCGGACCGCGACCGGTTCCTGTCTCACTGACGGGACAGTAGATGGCACAAGAGACGAGGTCGATGGCTAATCAGTGTTTTCACCCGACATAATAAATAATAAGTTAACATTGAAAATGATGAATTACACCCCGGTTGATGTTTCCGATAGGGCTGTACTGAACATTACTTTGTGAATTACTGAGAAAACTCAAAACCCCGACAAAAAATTACGGCTGAACCGATTTCGACGAAACATAACTCTCGATTAAATATTATTTCAAACGGAAAAAACTAGATCAAAATTGATCTATCAATTTGAGAGCTACGATGCCACAACCACAGACAGACAAGTAGGTCTGATACACTGATATACAGATAAGCATAATACACACGTGAAACTTAAAACACCCATTTGGGTCTGACTGACCGCAACTACATGTAAACAATAAACCGCACCGAATAAGTCTCGTTGTACTGACTTGGTAAGTTCGTGAAAACTAAACTTTTATGTTGAAATTAAATTTTAATATTTTTATTTTCTATTTTAATCGATGTTAACTAATAATATATTTTATAAACTTCAAATCGAACCAATACATTCAGCGTATAACGCGATTAATCGATTGTTGTTATTGTTTAGTATATCTCACAGGAACTGTCAAAATTTTCAGGATAAAAAGATTATAAATGCGTATTCCTTAGAATAATTCTAGTAAAATCACTTGTTTATTACGACATAGTTCGTTGGAGGTTACGAAAAAACGCTTTTTTTATTTATGAAAGAGAAACATTATTATTATTCCAAAAAAATATAGCATATGACACCCTGGAAGCAAAGACGAATCCAACAATACCTCGCACATCAAAATCGGTCAAGCCGTTTAGGTTGTAGGCTGTCATACAGAAACATACATACATACCTATACACATACTTACATGCACTCGAAAAACATAACTCTCCTGCTTACGCAGTCGGGAAAAAAATATTTTTCGATCTCAGATAAAATCGTGGGAAGCGGCTAATTAAATCTAAAAACTTGTTATTATGATTTCTGGACTTCCCAGTGTACTTATTTGTCAATTATACTGTACACAGTACAGACGATGTGTATTAATACCCTTATACCTATACCAAACGACCTCATAAAAATAAATCCTGGGTCAAAAGCCTGCCACGGCCTTAACTTTTGAAATGAGACTTGGATTTATTGAAACGGTGACAATCGGTACAAGTTAAATTCTACTTACGTATTTATCAACTTAGGTAATCTCTCTTCTAAGCAGCTCTGTTACAGACTTACAGATGATCATTAGGTTTAAATTGTACCAGCACAGAGGGTCACATTAAGTGGAGTAATAAAACAATGGTAATACCAAATAGGTGCGCCAAAATGAGCAACATTTTATATAAAATCAACACTGAATAAAAGCACAGTTTTAAGAGATTGTCCATGTGAGAATATATTTGTATTATCTATGGTGGTTAGTGGCAGGATGGACCTGGTTGTAGACCTAAATCCAGCAGTAGACTTCTTGTGGCTGAGGTGATGATACATAAATATCTACTTTTATTTAAATCCTGCGACTTTTGCATTTGACTGCTTCCACGAACGTCTTCCAAAACAGAGCTAAATATCTATCGGCTATGTATGCCCCGAAAACATTGCAGGTCAATGAACCGCAACATATGTCTCTCGACTTTGTCTCAGGGGACAAATTTGAGAGACCTGTGAATACGCAGCTTGTAATGTTTAAAAGTAAATATGAAATTATACATGTGACACTTTCCACTTATAATTGTTTCAATGTACATAATATGTTTAATTAGTTATTAAAATAAATAAGGTTGTACCAACTGAACAAATAAAAACACGTCACAACTTGACACTAAAATGTAGGGCATCTTTCCATGAGACATTGTTTTTCTAACTTCTGTATTTTTTCTTCGCGAGAAAATGTTGGTTTGACATTATTTACTCATTTACAATAAAAATAACATTTACATTTACAATAAAATAGCGTCTTGAAATTTTATTTCACTCAAGTAAGCTTGCAATTTTATTGTAACAAACTTTAAAACTCCTCTAAAACATTCTAGCAAGTTTGAATCTAGCTTTTTTATATCCAAACTACAAACTTTGGTAGTTTCTTTTGCTCTTTTTAATTATTTTTTTCGGCAGAAACATTCGATACTTAATTATGTACAAGAATTTTAAATTATAGCAGTAAATAAAAAGATAATAAGGCAGTGATATTATGTCTGTCTGTACCTATAGGGCTATTCACAACTTGTCGGATTCGGAATCGGATCGGAAACTATATCTCCATCTCTGTCACTTCCGTACAGAATAACAGAGATGGAGATATAGTTTCCAACCCGATTCCAATTGCGATTGATTGTGAAAAGAGGTACAGATTTCCACTCAATAACAATATTTTCAGCCGCTTGATCGTGAAATATAACGAACAGAGAAACACTTTCGTTTATAACAGACTTCCAAAAAAAAGGAGGTTGTCAATTCGGTCTGTATGTTTTTGTATGTTTGTTCACCGATTACTCCGTCATTCGTGAACCAATCTTTGTGTTTCTTGAATCGACATATAGAGAAAGCTCCCAAGTTGTACCCATAATTATTTTATAGGCATTACTTTATTGCTTTTTGAATACTATATAAAAATTAAAATTTTCATTGTATTCCTGAGTGAAGTGCGTCAGATTATAGAATCGCAGAGTTCCACCGACACGTTTTTCTTTGCAAAAATGTCAAATATTTATGATTATCGTATAATCTTCACATTTTCTAATCTTCGAAGATGAAATATTTGACAATCAATGACAAATCTCTTCTTCTTCTTTTTTGTATTGAACATGTTTCGATGACGTTCCCGCCAAAACTCCAATGACAAATCTCATTCTTGACAGAAGAAAAAAAAGCGGATGGACCTTTTTAAAAAGTTTACAACCATGAAGTATTTAGTAAGCGTATTTTGAAGTCGGTTATTTCAGTTTTTTAAACTATAATTTTTTTTTTATATCAGTTAGGATATTAAGATAGCCTTATTACAAATTGAAGCATTATTATATCGCCATAACGATTTTATTACGGGTTGCGTGAAGGATATGGTTAATTTCTCATAAATAAATCAAAGGACACTAATACATTGTTAGCTAGAATAGTTAATTTCTCAACCCAATAAAGTTTATTTTGCCTTCAATGTTACCGCCATCGGATCACGCACCATGCCGTGATCGTACAAATTCATTAAACATTTCATCATAATAATAACTCCCATTGAAATGATCAGAAATTAATTGATCGAGTTTATCCCGAGCGTATTTTCTGATTAATTTATGCAATTTTATGGTCTCTCTTTGGTACTTACTCTTCGTACTCTTTGGTACTTGTACCAATGATAAACTGTTTTATAAACGTCTTTTAATGATCTTGTTATAATTTATTGTTTGCTAGCTACTTAGTCCAGTTGCTATTCAATGTAAAAGATTGGAAATAGATGGATAGATAGTTTTTATTGAGAGTATTTTTATAGTCTACTATGAATTTCTATGTGTAATAATATTTCTTTTTTTCTTGGGGTTTCTTTAAATCGCGAGTAAATTGGTTTCTTCTAGGCAAGCACGCTCCGTCGTAGACCTCAATATTGCTTAACATCTAGCGAGTTGGCGGTTAAGTGCAAACCTATTACTTTATAAAAAATAGTTTATTATTCATAGGCGGGCTATATCTCTTCTTCTTCTTTTACGTATTGGACCCCGCGATGACCGATTTGCCAGTGTCAAGTATTGAAATATTTTCAAGTTTCTTGAATAATACAAGTTATATAGTGTTCTAGTCACAATCTAAGTCACGTAAACAGTCATTTTCAAATTTTAGTCTTGCCTCAGTAAAGTGATGATGACTTTACTAGAAGCTTCTATGGAGTTTTGCCAACAACGTAAAATCACATACTTGATCGAACACTTAATGAATAAAACACCACCATGTTTATAGCATTAATGTTCAAAATAACACAAGTTTAGGAAAATAAAACAAAGCAACAACATGTTATTAAGACGTTTCCGCCAAAAAAAAAACCGGGCTATATCTCGCACACATCACATCTGAAAAGAAAATGATACATGGAATACACCTTATTTTAAGATACCTATACCCACTATCTAGCTGAAAACATATCTATGGCCATACAAAGTGGTAATGCCGCCAGCCAAATGGGCACGTTTGGGCGGGGTGATACCGCGTCTTAGGTTGTAACGTCAAATTGTTTTTTTTAATTATTATTATTTTAGTTATTAGTAATGGTTTTAATTTATATTAATTCTATGTATGTTTTATTTCAATAAATATATACTGTAATATATAAAAAATAACATGTACTTACAATATAATGAACTATATTGGCCGGCAAATAAAGCACTGAATTTGGATTTGAATTAAATCGAGCTTGTAGTTTCTAAAATAAATCCGGTAAAGTATGAGTTTCACTCGCACTCCGAGGCTATTATACTTCCATGCAAGATACCTATTCAACGATATCTCACACGATAGGGTGGGGTTGAAAAAAAATATCTCTAATGTATGTGGTGTCACCCCTATTTTTACCCATCTGTGTAAGGAGGAGGGTTATGTTTTTCGAGTGTATGTATGTTTGTATGTATATATCTATGTGGGTATATATGTATGTTCCTATATGACAGGCTTCGGTCTAAACGGCTTGACCGATGTAGATATGCGAGGTGTCATTAGATTTGTCTTTACTTCCGTATAGTCATATGCTATATTTTTTTTTAATAATAATACAATATTTTTTTAATCGTAACCTTCAACAAACTTTTTCGTAATAAACAAGTGATTTTATTAGAATTATTCTAAAGAATGAGCATTAATAATCTTTTACGCATATTTTCTCACAAAAACTACTTTTCTACATCGTATAAACCGTATAACAAAATCGAAAGTTAGACTGCAAAAACTGCTTTTCTGGAGTCGAGTATTTTGTTTTTCTTTTAATATACATAGGCACTTGTTTGTTACGACATTGTTAACAGTTTACGGAAGACATGGTAATTTTAATATGTAGGGCTGATAGTCTCTGAGTAAACAGGCTGTGACATACGGTCAGACACACAGACAGACGGACGGCCATGGCGTATTTATAAAGGTTCTTCGATATTTGTTATTACTTTAGAACCTTAAAAACTCCTAAATTATGTGGTCTTATGTTTAATCAGTGTTTAGGTAGATATCGTGTAACCAGCAGGTAATTAAATAAAGAAGTTCATAAAAACGCAAAAATAGGAAATCCCCTAAACTTCGCAGTAACGTATTGAAGTATTTTGTAAGTTAGCAAATATTTGTACTTACATGGACATTTGCAATCTGTACCTAAGTAATAAGGAAAATAATAAGAAAACAACTCGACTTCTAAAAAGGAAAAGATTTTAAGTTCGACTCTACTTATAATTAACCTTCTCCTTTTTTGAAGTCGGGTCATTTTTACAACATGCATGAACAAGTTAGTTTAGAAGACAAAAAATAAAGAACGGCTAGACCGATTTTGATGAAACATTGCTAAGAACACCCTCCATCAAATTATCTTTCAAACAAAAAATAACTACAAACGACACACGTCAAACTTATAACACCTCTTTTTGGGTCGAGGGTTAAAATTACATATCGCAAGACCAGTTAACATTATATTAAGTCAAAGTAGTGATCTCCTATAACGGATGATTTTTGGCTATTCTGAAATAATTGCCATTTTGACTTAATGCAGTGTTGACTTGGGTGTGCGATATGTTCCACTCTACTTATATTTTTTTTAATGCATTTTGATGGACATAATTGACGGAAAAATCAGTAAATCCAAAAACCCCCGGCCGCTGAACCGATTTTAAACTTTTTGGATAAAATAAATAATTAGTTTACCAGTTTACCTAAAAAAGACTGTATCCGAGTTGACTTTGAAACCAAAATATTATTTTGCTATGACAACTAAGACCAGCTCTATCACTTAGCTAAGTCATGGTAAATCCACAGTAAACACATTTACTTACGAATATAGGTACCTAAATATTATTGGTTTATCGTGTTAAATTAATGCATGGTACTGCTTAAGGACGAATGGGGTGTGGTAATATTTGTGGTAACTTTGACCACAATAATTTGTAGCGTGTTTTTTAGTTTTTTAAACTGTAATTTATTTATTCAATAATCTGAGCCTGCGACTGAAACCAAATAAAAAAAACTTGAGCGAACTTTCTAATTAGTGTTAATATTTTTGTAATTAAATTGTCGTGTTTAGTCTACATTTCAGTACCTTTAACTCTAAAATCTCGTAAGCTGAATAAATCTTGAAATGCAGTGCACATAAAAAAGTATGGAATCAATTCTAGAGTCTACGTTATAATTGAAAAAAAAAAACAACCGTGAAAATTAGAGGCCTTAGACGTCAAACTAATCAGACACTTAACTTTCAAAGTAATTTACTATTTTCCAACAATCATCTGCATTGCATAGTTTTGTAAAACAATTCCTGTATTTCAACAACAAACAGAACCTTGAATGTGTATTATAATTGAACTACGGAAACTAGGATTGCAGGTTCAGCGCTTAATTAACTGAAACAATATGGTGTGATAACCGGGTGATAGGAGGGGAGGAATGCTGGTGGTGCAAAACTACTGCCGCCGGCATCAAACCGCCAGAACCCCGCGAGAAATCCACACGAGCGCACGTCCGCAGCACACAAACGAAAAAAACATCGCGACCATAAACAAATTTTTTTTAACACCTTACTTACTCCGTGTAAAGTGCGCTTGTAAAAATTACGGTCAATTTCCTTCGAAATACAAACTACCCTATGCGAATGCTCAGGACCGGAAGTGACGTGACATGTTTCAAAATAGTGACTTTTGACGCGAGTTTATACACTTTTTTGTGACAAACATTTTGATGATCATGATTCTTGGATTTCTTCTTGTAGTTTAGATTTCATCCCTGCGCTTGGAACCGGTAAGTTAGTATTTGTTTATTTCATGGAGCTCGAATTGTCATAATCATCTGAGTAATATGTGAATCGATGTAGCTACGACTGTTATTATAATAACGTAATTGCCTATTCTATTGTACGATTAAACTCCTGCGCTGACAATGGAACACAAAATGTCCGGCTTCGGTGATGTAAAACGAACAAATTGTCTACTGTATAATGGAGCCAAAATTTAGGAATGTACGAATTTTAAACGTAATTTTGTTTGGTGAAAATTTACATACGCTATGTAATTTGAACGGTCGTGGCTCTATACGTGTCAAATTTTGAATAGAAATGTTGATCTCACTCATTGTAGTTAAAGATACGTGAACAAAGTAGAGAAGAAAAACTGTGTTCAATGTTTATTGTTGTTAAAAACCTGATAAAAGAGTTTCTGTACGCTCAATAGCACGTAACAATTTTGATGCACGGTGTTCGGTCAATTGATGAAAAAAATAAGTATTAAAAAAAAACACTTATATTTTTACATGCACTTTAAAAGTAAAGACTGAAGACATGTACCTATTTAGCCAAAATTGTTTTGTTTACAACTTACCAAAAATAATGATTATAGTTTAAAAAACTGAAATAACCGACTTCAAATTACGCAATTTCGTTTAGGTACTCGAATGACATATTTTTTCCAGTTTTTAAAAACCAAAGTACTGAACCGATTTTGATAAAATTTATATGGGACCATCTCTGAAATATACCTTTCAAATAAAAAAGAGTAATGTAAATCAATTCATAATTAGCGAACTAATCGCTTAACAAACACAAAAAAAAAAGAACCTGAGAAACTCCTCCTTTTTGATGTCGGTTAAAAATTAAAAAGAAAGGGCTTACACGCTAGTGAATAACAGACGGCCTTATCGTTAACAGCGATCATTTCCAGGCAAACTCGCTTACTTTTAGACATGTATTAGATATAATATATCTAATACATGTATAAAAGTAAGCGAGTTATATAAATGTTTTAAATCAGCTTTAACATCTAATAAATGGTTTATATATAATGGAGCCTGAGTGCTGTTAGTTTATCAAATAAAATTATTGAATGGTACATACAAAAACTCCTTATTGTTATAAAGAGTTGGAGTGGAAATTTACAATACTTTAAAACTGTTTTCTACTTCTAAATATTATCTGTAGGTACCTATTTGTTTTTTTTTTAATTTATATTTTTTATTTAACCTTTAATGCCTATATAAAACTATAATAAAAAATGAAATCAAGGCGTAACATCTATGAAAAGTGCGTGTTCCCTATTAATAAGACATCAACGAGTCTAAGAAAATCAAATGAAAAATAACGAAAATATAAAATTATATATGTTTTTTTTAATACAATAGGATTACGCTTAACCATAGATAACGACTTTGATCATAGATAAAGAATTTTTCGATACGCTCATCTTCCTAGGATTTGATAGATTAATTTGGAATTACCTGTCTTTTTTTTTTAAATTAAAATTACTGTTTAAAAGTCTCTTGCCTGATTGGGTCAAAATACTTCTCTTTGTCACAAACAGTTTAATATTCTTCAGTTAGTTTAGTTTCTTAAAATTTTTTTTTAGTACCCGATATATGCATTCACCAATTGAGAACGTTGACTTCGATGGTAGAAATGTAGATGTAAATGCTAGAAATTTAGATTTAGGTATATTAAACATATAGATATATAAATATATATATATATTTTCCCCCTGTTGCTGTCTACGCATAAATATTATTAAGAAGTCCAGTCATTCTTTAAACTATTATTATTAACGGGATATTTGCCGTGGTTCGCGTTAATTTTGATTTTGTTGATATCCCGTTAATAATTATAGTGTTTTAAGTCCAGTTCAAGGAACTTCCCATATAATAAATTCAAAAATAAATTGGTTGACATTACAGACATATGTACTTTGAAAATATACATACATATTAAAGTTGCTAGACCCATTGACCTTAACATAGATCGATCAATGCACTCAATAGCAGGAAGCGTTTTTAAACGTTTTTTTAACTATAGTAGTTAAACTAGTTAACCTACTCGTAAATATAAATAAACTAATCATGTATTTATTACCATAGTAGGTATATAAATAAATATATGGCTCTCCACTAGGATACTCTGTGTCACAGGTTTTACTAAACATATACAAGGAAAAGAGTGTCCCAAGCAGATATTTAAATTGTTCGTTATAAAATTTATTTACTTTAGTATAGAAATTTTTATAACGATTTAACGATTTGCATTTATGCAAGGACTCCAAAGCTGGATTCGCACGGTTTTTAGAGTTCTATTTTTAAAGTTCTAATATTTAATTTCTAGCCTATCAAACACAGGATATTTTGGGGCGGGCCTGGCCCACTCGGCCCACCCGTATATAAGAGCGGGCCAAGTGGGCCAGGTCCGATGGTAGCAACACTTGTAGGTATACCTTTTCATACAAGGGGACCCAATAATTCGTCAAAGACACGGTTCGTATACAGCTACGCATCATGCTACGCGCTACGGCTGCTAACAAACATTTGTTCGTAACGAAGTTCCCAGCATGACTAAATAATGAGCTGAAATACAATAAAATAATACTTGTTTTTGTAGGTGCTCTACTTTTGCATTATCAAGTGTTGTATTAATTAGGAAACCCGTTTGCAAATTCTACTTCGATACAATACGAATTGATGAAATTTTAAAAGACGATTGCAATATTCTGTGAAATTCAGGTTTTTACTTGATAATTAAAGTTATTTAATTGACTTTCGATAAATCGAGTACCTACTTGTGCAATAATTATAGTTTACAAAACTGAAACAAGTGCAATTTTGCGCAATTTTGTTTTAAAAACTACTGAACTGATTTTGATGATATATCTATAGGACCAATATAAAAATAAATAGAAAAACGGAAACTCTTCTGTTTGGATAATCTAGTAAAACATACTACACTTATATTTACATATAGCCACATACGTGTGTGGCGTCGCCTACCGGTTCCAGCGGAAGACCAGCGCTGGTTGTTTACAACTCAGCATAATGAGCTGGGGCTGGATTGTGACAAAAACATAATTTTGTGACCTATTTTGTGTGTATGATTTTTTATTTTCTGTGTGTTTTTGTTACAATAAAATTATGTCTATGCCTATGTCTACTTATATCTACACTTACTACGCAAGTAACCGTTTTATCTATGTAGATTTAGCTTTCACTAAAATTGTAATTCTTGGAAATGTTGCTATCAGTGAAGGAGATTGATTGCTTGAACCTGTTTATGCGAAGCACACGATGAGTATACTCGTATGTATATAGAGTGCATGATGCTGAACTAATAACTTTGTTTGGACCACCTACATAGATAGGTACGTACGATATCACCAAACCATGCGTCATTCAAAATTAAACAATGCAGTACCTACATCATATTTACAGACTTATGCAAAAAGGGATGTTTTTTTTTAAATACAAGATAGATCTACGATTGACCACCAAGTCGCCTGATGTTAAGCGATGGTGTGGCCGAGGATGGAGCTAGTCGATCTAGAAGATATCTATTCACTCTAGCCTTGAAAATACCAAGATTTTAGGTCTCAGGAAACAGAGATGGCGGCAAAGAATTCCATTCTTCTGCAATACGCAACAAGAATGTGGATGGATATCTCTGAGTACGGAGTCATTTCAACGAGAAATGGGTGGTAATTCGCCGACTTTCTGCTAGTCCTTTAGTGAAATGGGGAGAGTGGAATTCTTCCGTCCATTTCCTATATTTGTAAATAATAATAAATAAATATTTATGGACATTTCACACAACACTATCTAGCCCAAACTAAGCAAAGCTTGTACTATGGAACTAGATGGCTGATAGAATACATATATACTTTTTTTGTAAATTTCTAAATTTCCTATATTTAATTGAGTGACGTCACTCCGCGGAAGATCAACGCTGGTTGAGTGGACTATAGTGATGATGATGATCAGCGCTGGTTGTTCACAAAGTACAATCAATCAATCTCAATTTTTGAACGCAAGATATTCGGATACGAGTTTGACGTATTTTCGAATTAATGAAAATATTGATAGAATTGAAATTCGAACTGAGACCTATCGTTGCGTCAGCAAATGATGTGAACGAGAGCTTCTTGGATGCCCTTGGAAAACGTTTTATCCAATGCGATAAGGCATACTTATTCCACTTACCACCTGATGACCTAAAAACGTTTAAATGCCATAAAATAATAACCTTAACGTAACTGCTTTTCATTGAAACGTCCCAATTAATCTCACAAAAGCAACTCACGTGTTTGTCTGAGACAAATGGTATACAGGTCCACAAAGCACATTTTTATTCTCCTCACAATAATACATGTTAATGAAAGAATTTTAAGTAAAATTTAAATAATTATGTTTTTTATTTGTCAGAGCTAAGGTATGCTACGTAGCTAAGGATGCGTCTGAAGGCAACCAATAGGATCGCTTGATTTCCATATTAATAAGTTGAGCTGTGAACTGTAAAAATCGAGTAGTCCTAGGACTACTTGAACGATTTCAATGATTAATGATAAAATCATTCTAAACCCAAATAAACAATATAACAGTTCCTACACTTGAAAAGAAACTTCATAAATCGCAAAAAAACATCAGGAAAAATATTGTAAAACAAACAGTCAAAGATTTAGCAAAACCTACATAAATTACAGGCTGTCACGAAATTATTTTAACGACATGAAACTAAATGAAGCAAATATGTAGATTATGAGTAAATAAGAGACACGCCTAGAGGCAATCCCTACGTTTGAGTGAACGATCTACCCTCCACACCTGTAGCCCTGACCCTGACCTACCTACTCGTCTAAACAATTGTAATATATATTTATACATATAATCGCCCATTTTCCCTTACGGGTAAGCAGAGCACGCCGAAGTACCTGCATCAAAGGGCAATGGGGCCGTTTGACGCTACATTTGACCGTGGCTAGAGACTTAAATGATGACATACGGCACTGAAACGTGGTCCTAAGGTCGAGGTCTTGGCTTTGCTACCCGATTTCGGGTAGTGTAAACTTTTATGCTCTGGATTAACCCATAGATTTATTTTAATCAACCGACTTCAAAAAAGAGGAAGTTTCAATTCAGTTGTATTTCTTTTTGTTTGTTGCATTACTTCGACATTTATAAACTACTTATTATTATTTGTTTTAATATAAAACATGAATATTTTTCAATTAAGTACTTTGTTTTAAAAAGCAAGCTACTAAGTTTAGTAGCTTGCTTTTTAAAACAAAGTCAATTCAAATTTCAAAATCAATTTTGTCAAAATTAGTAAATTTTGACAAAATTGATTTTGATGAAATCTATGGGACCGATTTGAAATTATAACCTTTCATCTTATCATTATCTCCACCGTTCACCATAACCATTGTTTTTCATGAAACCGTAAGGCAAAGCTTTATTTGTATAAGTATAGATCAATTGTATTTGTTACGCCGAAAAATTGAAATTAGGTATAATTTTACAATTATACTCTACACGTGTCATACACGTGTGGCGGTACATAGTATATGAAACAAAAGAACACGCCGTGTTGTATATGTAGTTGCTAATTTGCAAAACTACTTTAGCCTTCCTAATTTTCATGTCTTTTGTCCGATTTGGGTATTTATTGTATTCCTACAATATTGTATTGTTGTTTGTATTGTATTGTTAATGTATGTTAACAGATTCAGACAAGCTAAATAGGTCTATGGATTCTTTAGGGCCTGGGGAAGTACACAGGCTATATTTTATCATTATCACCATCACCGTTTTTCATCACTAACGTTTAACGTTTGCGAGTGAGACCGCGGACCGAAGCAAGTATTATATATAAAATACATGTCTATAAAAGCGAAAGTAATATACATATCTGTCTCTATGTGTTTGTTACTTTTTCACGCCTAAACGGATGAACTAATCACTAAGAAATCTATCGCTATATTAGCTATCTCTCTCGCGCATCACAACATTTTTAAACATGTACAATGATTGAGCAGTGATACTAGAAAAGTGAGAAATGAATTTGTTTATTTTGATAGGAGAAATATTAAAAAAAAAATCTTTGATATCTTTTAAATTGGCTGAGGAGTAAGAAAATATATATTTTTAGGGTTCCGTACCTCAAATAACAAAAACGGAACCCTTATAGGATCACTTTGTTGTCCGTCTGTCTGTCTGTCCGTCCATCCGGGTGTTAAGACCTTTATCTCGGGAACACGTGAAGGTATCGAGTTGAAATTAAAACCATATACGCAGATCCATTGTATCTTGCTGCAGAAAGAAAAATCAAACTTCTTAGTTTTCATAAAAAAAAGTTACTCGACACTCACAAGGGAATCAAAACCTATGGGGTACTTCCCGTTGACCAGAACTATGAAATTTGGCTCTTGCCAAATAACTATAATACATTGCTTCTTAGCATTATATTATAGTACACATATAGGAAAAAACCGAAAACTGGACATTTTTAATTTAATCACACAAAAATAGGGTCTTTAGGCAAGGAAGGAGTTTCCAAATTTTAAAGTACTTTAACCGTATCATATGGGGTATCATATGAAAGAGCTTAATTAGCACAAGCTAAAACAGGGTTTTAAATATTTTTACAACGTATATTTTACGATTTATAAAGGAAAATATATATTTTCCCCCTTTGATCTACTAATTTGTACGGAACCCTCGGTGGGTGAGTCAGACTCGCCTTGTCTGGTTTTTATTTCACTACTCCGTCGCCAGTATAAGTGATATCTGCATAAAACTTTTTTAAATATTTCTCCTACCTAAATAAACAAATTAATTTCTCACTTTTCTTATATCCCAACCAATGATTGATGTTTAAAAAGTATCTATATTAAAAGTAAAACAAAATACCTGACTGCAAAAATGCAGTGTTTTCAGCCTAACTTACAATTTCGTTACGCTTGATACGCTGTTGAGTGTACGTTTTTTGTGAGAAAATAAGCGTAAAATCGCTGTAAAATATAATATATGCAAATTCTTTACAATAATTCGAGTAAAATCATTAGTTTATTACGAAAAAGTGCGTAGGAGATTACGAAAAACGCATTTTTTTATTTTTACGAGATATATATTATTATTATTTAAAAAAAAATATAGCCACTCTAAATACATTATATATACACTCAGGAAGTAAAGACGAATCTAACAACACCTCGCATATCAAAATCGGTCAAGCCGTTTAGGTTATAGGCGATCATATATAAACATATATACATACATACCCACACACATATATATATAAACATACCTACATACACTCGAAAAACATAACCCTCCTTCTTACGCAGTTGGGTAAAAAGGTTGTGAAGCGCGAGAGAGATAGCTGCGTGGGTTGATCTCCCCCATTAGTCAGCAATGAATTTATTGTGGCTGAAATAATGATTGTTGCAGGCAGACACTGTGGGATAAAATGTAAAAAACACGGTACACGTGTCATTATTTAAACGCGTATTGTAATTTATGTATGATTAATTTCAAGCTATAATTTTAAAGACTATAGAGGACATAAACTTTGTTTGTGTTTGTGCCGTGTATGTGTGAGTGGCGCCTGCTCACGCCGTCCCGCACACAAACTAACGTAATGTGCATGTAAATAAATACTACGTGTAAATGTGTGTGTTTGTTACTATAACATAGTAATGAGTAGATGTAAATATAATCTACGTCGACATAAAAAAAAAATATACCATTAAAGTAGGGACAATTTGATAGATCACATTTTGATATTACCGTAAAATTGTCTTCTTTTGTCATTATTGCAATAAATACGAAATTTTAACTGAAGAAAGCTAAGCTGGAAAAAAAAATGTGCGACCTCCGTTGTAAGACTGCGTTATTTAATTTTGATGAAATATCAAATGTGGCCTATTAAATTCGTCTTACTTTAATCGTTCGTGTACCATCTGAATAAGTTATCACTTATAAACGTAATTCAAGGTAAAGTAATAATCCACATTCCACAAATATATAAAGCTAAGAAGTGAGTAATTACTTAACTATAAAAAACTAGATTAAACAAAATAAGATTTAAATAATTAAAATAAGAGTTTCACCTATTTATAACGATAAAATAGCAGTATAACTTAGAACTTTAAATAGATCAGAGAAATAGAAATAGATTAAAAAAATCTTGCGTGATAAATATAACAATCCAGAGACCAGACCATTGACCTTAAAGTCAAGAAAAGGCTTCGTGAAGCATTCTCCGAGGAATATAATTTTGAAGCTCAGAAAATTGCGAGAAGCAATTGCATAATTAGAGGCCTAATGGCATAATTAGAGTTGAAGTAGATACGTACTAAGTTTATTTTACTATAGTAAATTATATTTTATTAATGAACGAGGAAAAACTTTATAAACTAAAGTACTCTGAGATACTAACGTTTTATGGCATATCTAGTAAATCGCATCAAATTAAATAACTAGGTAGGTACATAGGTAGGTAGACATAATATAAGACTGACTAACGTAGTTAAACGTGAGTTTATCTATTTACGCATTAAAATAAAAATACGTTTATATTATAGTTCAACAACACGTGAATTCAAAAGTACCTTAATACCAAGTACCAAAATACTATTGGGTTACACCTTTTCCTCATGTCGTAAAGTGAACAATCAGCGTCGTCCATTCATAGAGAAAAATACTATAAATCAAGTCTTTCATGTGTCACTTGTGGTCCAGCTCTTTGTTGTGGTTCTCAAAACCATGTCCACTATACTATTTGAATATCCTTCAACGGAAAGATTGTCCTCCTATTATGTAATTCTAAGCTCAGAATGTAGAGTAAAATCAATTTGTAAAAAAAACGTTTAATTTAAAATATTCATATTAAATGCTAATAAAGACACAAACACACCCTCGCAAGCACACGGGTATACTCACACGTACACGTACATTGCACGAACTTGCGCAAGCACGCGAACAGACACAACACGTATATTGCACGATACGCACTCGCGCAAGCACGCGCACACGCAATCACGCACGCACACACGCAATCACGCACGCACATGCAAGCATATATGTACACTCTTACATTTTATATTTAGGGGACAGATTCATAATATTTCTTATTTCCGTGATTTAAGCACAGAATATCTTAATAGTAGATATTTAATGTTAAATTAAAACTACTCACACCTGTTTTGAGTCGAAGAATCCAACTAAGTTTCAGCCGCGTTTGGCGATCTTTTTCAAAGAAGCAGCGCATCTCGAAGAAAGCGTTCACCGCCGCCGGCCAACTCCGAGCATTACGCTCTAAGCATCGACACGACGATCAGACTCAATTATTTGTAGTCTTTCTAGACAAAGAACTTTTGTTATATCATTACATGCACTCGTATTAGAGTACTTTATGAACCCTCTAACAAATCAGTAGCCTACGAATGGCCTTTAGTGGTTTTGCACTAATTCCGCACAAGAGGTAAAAGGTTGAGGCACAATGCGCGGTGACGGCTGCTTCCCGCGCATTGTATACCCATCAACTCATCACAATACTGTAGTTGTTTCACGGACTTGAGGCGAGTTAACGTCGCCTTGTGCGAAGCTTTAGTCAGAATATACAATGTTTGTTCCGATTGAAATATTGACAAGCTACTGGAAGCCGCCATTATTTTTACACCATTTATTTATTTATGGTTTATTTATACCATTCCAAGAAAATTTCTAGGCGAAAAGTTTTCTGTGTTCGTCTTTGTTATTATACGAGTACCAACACTGCACCTCTTAAACTATTATAATTGTTGACTAATCTCATGTTATAAAAAGTATGCAAAAATGTAACAAAATACTTTTTTATGTAGAAATAGGTTTGCGCTTGACCGCCAACTCGCCTGATGTTAAGCGACGTTGCGGTCTACGATGGAGCGCGCTTACCTATAAGAAACCAATTCACTCGCGATTTAAAGACACCCAGATTATATCTACATCTACTTACTACTTAAAGTAATAAATAGTTTATCTGAACTTAATTTTCACCAACCACCCGCATTCTTCAGTCTTCGTAGAAATTTCATGTTTTTTTTTGTAACACATAAATTACCTACATAATTCTAGGTCAATATTGTTGGATATTTTATTGTCACCTATATGTAATGTCTTTGTTGTATTGTACAGTTATATAGCTAATAAAAAGTTTTTATTTGATAAATGGTTTATAAAGTGAACACGAAAAGGTGTCAAGAACACAGGAAGTCAATCAGGCGCTCCTAAAACTTATCACATACTCTACTTGGCGCCATATGTCGACATAAATTACAAAGGACGGCAGTCTCTTTATCTTCCTAATTAACTTAATTTATTGATCGTAACAAATATAAAATACCGGTTTCACCGAATAAACTTTACTACTCATTTATCCTGACAGAAAATTAATAAAATTCATAAATGCAACGTGTAGGCAAGTATGTAAATTCATAAATCTGACCATAGCACTTTAACTTGTTCATCTAGTGACTCAGTTGTTAAATAAAACATCAAAACTGAGGAAGTTTTTTTTTATACATTATAGATCTACGATTGACCACCAGCTCGCCTTATGTTAAGCGGCGGTGGTGACGGTGGACGGTGAGTTTAAAGTAAATAATACGATTTATTTAGTCAGATGATTTTTGCCGTGTTATTATTGCTGTTTTACTTTAAAAGCTAAACAAACATTGATAGATACGGTGTTTTTTATTTTGTATCCTGAAAATTTGCTTAATGTCAATTCTGGTAACTGGAGTGTCATCATGATCATTGACATTTATGTATATAGTTAGATCATGGTTAATAAACTTCTGATATTTGTAATTTAAATTTTCCGTTAGATTGGTTAGTGGTGTTTTATAGTAATATGCTTTATTTCTCATATTAGTGAACCCACAGTACTTTTATGTCAAAATCTATGTAAATAGGGCGAATTCTGTGGTCAAAATAGTATAATGCGCGAGCAAAATTGCACCTGTGATGTCAACTCGTAAGTCAGAACACAATATCTTCAAATATCGGTATTTTTACCGATTATCGGTAAATTAAAAATATTTTTTTAGAAATCGTAAGAAAATCATTACGTTTCCATATTTAGGTAGATTTGAAAGTTTGAAATCGTGAAAATATCGGAAAAAAAACATAGGAACACTGGATTGCTCAGGGTAGCGAACATATAGAAGTAAATATATGTGAACGAACCATAGAGAGTTACATATATTTATCTCTATGGAACGAACTGCTGTCTGGTCGGACAGAGAACTAATGTTGATGAGGTGATGATGAACTGAATGATCGAGAACGCTGCTCTCCTTATTTAATTATTTATTATTTTATTTAATTATTTCATCGATTCGATTTTATTCGATCGAGAAATTGTTTTTGTTTCAATTTTTTTGCCACGATAGTAGTCTATTCAAACAGACTCTACCTAATTAACTAACTAATGTATTTTTTACTAAAATTAAAACCGCATTCGGCTAACAAATTGCATTGTGGTCGAATGGAAAACACGCAGATCTAGATATACCTATTACTGTGACCGTGAAAAGACCTCAGGAAACAAAGAAGCCGCTATTTGTTGGCTATTAGGCTATTTCATTCTAGTACGGGTCAGAAACTCGAATCAAGGCGCGTGCGCAATATGATTTCTATTAAAATCTGCAACGTACCAATACATGGCTTTCTATTTGGCATGTGCTCAATGTAGTAACATACGGTCTTATAAATAAATTCTGTATGTATAACTCTGTATGCATTTTGATGACGCGGTATTCTAGGCTAAGTAGTTCTTTTTACCCGACTGCGTAAGAAGGAGGGTTATGTTTGTATGTGGGTATGTATAATTCTATATTACAGCCTACAGCCTACAGCCTAAACAGCTTAACCGATTTTGATGTGTGAGGTGTCCTTAACGTTTTTTCGTAATCTCCAATGAACTTTTTTTTAATAAATGAGTGATTCTACTAGAATTATCCTAAAGAATACGCATCTATAATCTTTTACAGCGATTTTAGGCATACTTTCTCACAAAAAACGTACACTCAACAGCGTGTCAAGCATATCGAAATCGTAATTTAGATTGCAAAAACTGCTTTTTTGGAGCCGGGTATTTTATTTTTCTTTTATTATAGTTACTTGTTAAATTTACTTTATTTGGTACATCTGACATTTGAATAATATGATGTGTATTATTTTTTTGCATTTCTCAGTATGATTTCGTTTTTTGTCTGGAATACTTATAAATAGAAACCAATTCGATCTCTCGCTTGCTTGTAACAGGCAATTCATGCAAAGGCGGCGCAGCGTAATGGACAAAATATGTATCGTAAATTTAGGCGGCGCGTTTTCTTCGCGCCGCTTTATTACATTTTCCCATATTTTCCAGCAGCGCAAGCGCCGCCGCTTTTGTATAAATTGGTGCTAACGCCATAGAACATATAATAACACTACATACTAAAGCGACTTTTTTTTTATAAAATATACTTAGGATATTTCCGCTACACTCGAACCCTTATCGCATTTGACACATGGATGTTAAATTCAAAGAAGTGACAGCCTCATACGAATTAAAGCACGCCTTAAAGTAGGTACTTCAACGTAAACTGATCAAAAGCAGTTTAAAAACAATACGTCGAATAGAGTAAATATTATCTTTATGATGTAAAACATACCAAACAAACCTAAAATGCCAACAGTCACTGCCTATGTACACACTCGTATCTTAGCAGCATTTGTGTGTATAATATTGTACAACTGGCATGCATGAACGCGTTCTCTATATTTTAAAATGATTTTATGTGTGGAATATACAGTGCATAAAAGAATTTAGAGATTATTGTACCTACTCGTCAATACCTTCTAATTACTTTTATTATAAGACGAAGTCAGAGATTGCGAAAATATCGGCGTCTCTTTCATTCGTGTAGGTACTATTAGTTGTCATAAAGTCATTCCGCATACATTGGTTGTCATAAAATATTATAGTCATATTATTGGACTAGCATATTCAGCTAAAGTCATCAAACTTATTAAGTTGTCCTATGTTTTAGTTGTCAAACACACAATGTGCTATTGCTTATACATTTTTGTATGTAGTGTTTATTTTATGATAATGATCACCTATTTAAGATCGGAAATATTTTTATTACAAATCAGCCCGAATCAATTTGATAAAATTATCCGATTTCAGATGTTTTACTTGACACGACGGGATTTTAGTTCCATCTGTTTGTTATCCATAACTTTCATTGGGTCAAAGAACTATTAGGTTAGGTTTATTAGCTTTCTTTTTCATTTGAATCTTGAAATTTAAATTTCACGAATTGTCCATTATTAAATATCTTGCAAAATAAGCTTCGGGATTCTTTTAATTCGAGCTTTATTTTGTTATAAGTATTGTAAAATTAAATAAATAAATAAATATTTGTGGACATTTCACACAACATCATCTAGCCCAAACTAAGCAAAGCTTGTACTATGGAACTAGATGGCTGATAGAATACATACATACTTTTTTTTTGTAAATATATACATATGATACATAGAAACGCATATAATCGTGCCATACAAACACCTAATTGTTTGTATGGCCGATTATAATAGGGTAAATGGTAATACATTGTACGACGAACATTGGATTTATGACGTAAACTTATATGCCTATGACTATGACCAATAAATATTATAGCTTGTAATAAATATTACGAATGAATGTAGGACTAAATATACTATAACATTGGAATACTAGGAATAATTATTGTTATAACGAATTTTGTTATAAAGGGATTAAAATAGTATGCGTATAAACAGGGGACTGAAAATATCAGCTGTGTGTTTTCAAAGGTCAATAAACTTTGAATACAACAGCTGATTTATTTTCGTAATTTCAGAAATGTTCCCACAAAAGATGTTTATAATGTCAGAATACCTACACTGACCGTTTAAATTATGTCCATTATTTACTATGACGTCATGTAAGCATATTATACTGATACAAGATTGTTTATTCGGGGACTGTTATCTTTCAGTGATTATTTTACAAGTTTTCTACCACTTTCACATTTAGAATAGTTTAGTAGAAGTCTTGCAAACTTGAATCACTTCCTGTAAATATAGATCTTTTAAATTGATGACAATACAATGATAGAAGTAACTTGATAATTAATACATCCACGCTTGATGAGGTAACTCCTCAACGACTAGTAGTTTCGACATGAAATTTTACACAATTACCTAAACCTAAGTCCCATCTTATTTTTTAGTGGCGGTGTAATTTAAATATAAAAATATCTTCTTTTTTTAAATTTAATTTTTAGCTCCAAAGACACCGGGGTCCGTCACCTTTGTCAATTTTGCTAAATATAACGATGTTTTATCGTGAGGAAACCTACATGTCTGAGAGTTCTCAATGATCTTGAAGATGTGTGAAGTCTGCCAACCAAAACTTGGCCAGTGTGGCAGACTATGGCCTAACTCTTCTCACAATGAGAAGATGGCCCGCGCCCAGCATTGGGACAGTTTGTATAAACAGGGCTGATAAAAAAAAAAAAAAAAAAAAAAAACATTAATATAAATGTAAAGGCTAGGAGAAGGGGAAAATGTGGAATATTTTACTTGGGGAAAGGTACACAGATATACAGATGTTATATTTTATTTAACCCCAGCTCAGTATTAAGTATTGTTATTCATAAGAAGACTTATAATATGATTCATATCTATCTACGTAGGTATCCATCAACAGATTCAATCTCACCCGAAAAATATTTAAAAACGTACTAAAACAGTGTTTTATTTTTTTTTTTTTTTTTTTGAAGCAGCCGGTAAAAGCAAAACACTTGAAGCTCTGCCAGTTATCGAAATAAACTGTTTTATACACTTCTATATTTACAAAAGGCATGCATCTGGTAAACTGAACACTCTAGTACATTCTCTTTATGATCTGGTGCTATGCTAGGTATAATCAAATTACATCGTTCACTCCATAAAACTCGTATGATGTTACGGAATTAGACTTATTTGCACCCATAGCTAGTGTTGGGAAAAATTGTCGACGGTAAACCGAAATCTTTTGCTTGTGGAGCAGACTCTATGCCGCTAAAAGGCATATTACACCACACGATTTATTAGACCCTGTTGCAGATACAGAGTTGTGGAATAAAAGACAGGGTCCTGATTTCCAGTCCCTTCCCAGGCAGACACCCTATAGACAGGGCTCGAGAAATCGAGTAGTGTAATAGGCCTTTAACCCTTTCCTAACGGCTACCTGATTTTTTAACAAATTACAAGTTTTGGCGTTAAAATCATAATAAATAGCTTCAAAGGAAACACATATATTTTTTTTAGATTTTTATTAGCATTCTAGGTATTATTTTCAAAACCTGGACTTTTTGGTACCGTCAGTTACTTTTGGTTACCAAAAAGCCGAAATATCAATGTTGACAACTCTTCTCTTATTTATTTTCTAAAATATTACGTTAAACTTTTTACTAAAATTTTATTCCACGATATTCAGAAAAACAATTTTTATACTCATTCAAACATAAAATGACATCACAATGAGAGTATTTAGCGTGTGGCTTGGTCTGGACGTTGTTCATGCTACACACTTCCCATTTTCAACAACTTTTCTCAAGCCGAGCCAATGGATCGCTCTGTTTCGAATGTTTACATCTAAGTATGAGAATCGATTAACCTGATTAACTTTGTATGATTTGAGCCTGGAGTTTGGTCACTACAAAATCTCTTTTCTTTGACATTGGAGGCTCTTTCGTTGATATCTAACCTTGTGCCACAGATCTCAGAAAGAAATTATCTTAGAAGGCTATGTATGCGTAATATAGGAACTAACAAATGCTTCAAATATCCAGCTTGCCCTAGAATAATCGATGTCACTACTCTGGAACTTTTTCTCGATACAATATAATACTCGTAGAGGAACTGCGGTATTTAGTCCTCCCATAAATTGATTGTAATTGTTCACGTTTGGCCAGGTCACTGTAGATTTCTTATAAACTCTATCTTTTCGTGAAATTGTAGCTTCCTAACTTCCGTGGAAATTGGACAGTAAAGAACTTTATTATCTTTCCATTTCCCACATTCATTAGAATCAACGAGGACCAGAAATGTGTATGTAGGTGTTTCAAAACCAGAAAAAACGTTTCGACTGCTCCAGTGTCATCAAAATAACCTGGTAATTAGTCTATCAAATTTCTTCCACTTTCATTCTACTTCAGATCTTTTTCTTGAATATGAACTGGTTGCTAACGAAACAAGTGTTTTTGCCGATTCTGACGTGTATCCAATATTCAAGTCAGATCTAGACATATGTGGTGAAGTCTGCTGAGAATTTCAGGGTCGCACTTCATTTTTCAGAAGCTTATGCTGATTGAAATGAAGCTCTCTTTCTAAGGCTTCTTCAAAAACCGTATTAAAATTTCGCAACAGCGTTGGGAATACGTGAGAATCAAGAATAACTACAAGTACTTCTGATGATTGTCATCATCAGATTTTTCAACATCAAATTCGGCATGATAGCTGAAGAAGTTCTCTAAGAGCCACGCTTCAATGAGTGCTTTCTGTTTTTAATCTTTTCCATTTTAAAATACCTAAAACAACTTGTATAAAAGCATTATATCATTATGAAATAACAGAAATATTATTTGAAAATATATATCTTCAAGTTACTGTCGGTACTTTTCAGTCCTCATCAAAATTTGTCATTTTTTGAAAAGAAACAGCTTGAAATATGTCTGTTACTTGTTATCATAGCATTATTATTAGATTTATTTAACTAATTTCCAAGGAAAATCGTATCTTGCTTCAAAAATGAATTTTTTACAATTTTTTGAAATTATCTCGCCAAACTTGTTCTAGCATTGGTGTAGGTGTCAACTTGCAAGCTCCATGGATTGGCTGTTTTCCGCTATATTTCAAATAAAATGCCCTGATTGGTTTAATGAAAGGTACTAGTATGGATCAACAGGAAGACTAGAACGTTTCGCGATCGGGTATTTGTAGTATGAGCCGGTAAATTTGATGGTACGATTATGTACCGTCAGATAGGAAAGGGTTAAGCCGCGTCGGTATTGACTGGTATATACCGGTTCTCACTGAGCCAATCCGATTTGAGCCACGTGATATTTCTCAAAGGAAATATAAAAATATCTTGTGTAAAGTTGTTTTATGTATATTTTGATACGGCTGTTCGGTTCATTTTGTCATAAGTACCAACAATAAATGTGTCAAAACTAACTCTATTCAAATCCGACCGCTCAAGCACGGCTGTTGTTGTTCTATACAATTTGATTTTACACTCTTTTCTTTTAAAACTTAAACCACGAATTTGTATTAAAATTTTTGCTTTTGCAGTTTACTAAAGACGAATATGATATGAGGTAATTTTTCAAAAAATGCATATTTTTTTTCAAAGCAAACGCTTAAGTTTTTATTGCTAGGATATCGATTTAAAAAAAGGAAATAATTAGTGGTACATGTGTAACATTTATGAATCATTCAAATATACTTTTTTACAGTTTTCTAGAACTAACGTAAAATGGCAAATATAATAAAAATAATTATATAAATGGAGAAAACTTGAAATCAAGAAAATTATTCAGCGCTAAAATGCACAAGCACATCCACGCGCCCTAAGCTCATTGTTACAAGCAATCTCAAGTTTGTTGTCATATCTCGACAACTACTAGGCCAATTATGTTAATTTTTACCACAAGTTGTAAAAATTGTACACTTTACCTACCTACCAAATATCATTAAAATCGGTTGGTAATTAACGCCGCAATTAACTTCCCCCCTTTTTATGGGAACCACCCCACTTATCAAAAATCGCCGACGACAAAAAAAAAACCATAGAACCTATACACCAAGTTTCATCAAAAATGGTTCAAAATTACGCCCTGTACGCGAGTACGAACATACAAACAAATCACAAACTCACAAACAAACTGACAGACAAAAGAAAATTTGGCCAGTTGATGCAGAAACGCTTCGCTCGCTCGGTCAATTACTAATTGAGTAATTAACATTTTTGAAACATGCTTCTGGTATTCTTCTCAGCAAATATGTTCTTGATAAAAAAATATTTGAAATAATAACAATAGTTTAAAAAAACTAAAAAACACGCTGGAAATTATTATATTGTCATCGGTCCTCGATAAGCCTACAAAGTTTGAATGAAATCTGACCGTTGAAGTGGGTCAAAATCAAGTCCAAAGGAGTCGGTTACAAACAAACAAACATGTATACATGTAAAGATAATAAAAGCGTGTTAAAAAAAGAAATGTTTATTAATTGTATCACACTACCGCGCAAGAAGAAAGGTTATGTTTTTCAAGTGTATGTGTGTATGTTCGTGTGTGTATGTGTATATGTACGTATGTTTCTATATACCTCCTACAGCCTAAACGGCTTGACGATTTTGATGTGCGAGGTGCCGTTAGATTTGTCTTTATTTTCCCAAGTGTCATAGGTTATATTTTTCATAATAATTATATAATTATCGCAAATTATAAAACGTTTTCTTAAAATTAAACGGACTTTTTCGTATGTTTTTTTTTATCAGCCCAGTTTGTACAAACTGTTCCACTGCTGGGCGCGGGCCATCTTCTCATTGTGAGAAGGGTAAGGCCATAGTCTACCACGCTGGCCAGGTGCGGTTTGGCAGACTTCATATTAAATAAGTCAAAACAATAATAATAATATACGAACATTTATTATAAATAATGATCATTTAAATACATTTGACATTGGCTTTAAGCATACTTTCTCGCGAAAGTGTAGGTACACTCAACATCATATAAAACGTAACGTAAGCGTAAGTTATTCCTACTAAGAAACCCGCTCTTGTGCAGTCGTGTATTTTTCTTTTCTTTAATAGATACTTACCTATTTTAAAACGTAATTTAACGTGTTGTTTTGTATTGTTACAGACGAGCGGATCGCCGCTGTAAGCGCCAACTGATCCAGTAACCGTTTGTTGAGTCGCGAGACCGCAGTTATTTCGACGCCCGCCCGCATAGGATGGTAGAAACTG
Source organism: Lycia hirtaria (assembly GCA_947563715.1). Taxonomy (NCBI): domain Eukaryota; kingdom Metazoa; phylum Arthropoda; class Insecta; order Lepidoptera; family Geometridae; genus Lycia; species Lycia hirtaria. Next base: position 37,597,824 of record OX387377.1, on the reverse strand, counting down.
ACCCCGGGCCCAAACCTCACAGTAAGTATTTCACCTTCATCAGCCACAATAAGACTTGGTCTCTTCCATTGAACGCAATTTTGATATCCAGCTTTCCATTTGCAAGCACTATTTGCAGTTGTGTGAAATGTCCACAAATATTTATTTATTTTATTTATTTATTTATTTATTTATTTAAGTACTCTGTCCCGTTAACTAAAAAAATGCATCTAATATTTCTAAACTTAAGTAAATTGCTGGACTCAGGTAAAATAAGGCGCACGTACAAGTTTTTTTATATTTATGTATATATTTTTTTGTTTTTATTTTTAAAAGTAATACAAAAATTAGGCATTTTTTACAAAAAAAACACCCCTATGAACCTCAAGTTTGAAAAAAAATGTTAGATGCGTATTTTCAACTAAGGGGGTCAGAACTAGTACATCGTCATTCCAACGTGTTTCAGGATGTTTAACTCTACGTTTGTCTATATATATATACTTAAACATAGTTGGTCTTATGCTAAAGAAACATTAAAATTTCTGTGAAAGAGCAAAGAGAGTGTCGTAGAAGCTCGTAGCGACATGTAGAGGAGTAGAGATTTATCATTTTACAAAAATATCTACAAAACTTTCTCTCTCGTTCTGTCTTTCGGAACTAAAAAAGCGTTACCTCTTTCTACTTTGTAGTGTTCGTTAATTTTTAACTGAAATATCTCGACTATTGTTTTATATTTTGTGAAAAAAATAGTCACAATTGCTACATTTTCGTACTAGAATACATTGCTAAAATATAAAATTGTGACTTCTATGTTACCTATTCCCTATGTGACATCCATAGTGTGATGTGACCGCAAGTAGCGGCCATTTAGCAACTTATTATGAAACAGCTTATAGAAACAACTGAGCATAAAGCGTGTTACGTAATAATTTTCCTTTCAACATACTCGTAATCAGCTGACAGAAACTAAACTGTAACAAATTCACGTAAAAATAGAGTTTGCGTTTCACGTGGGTGTACATGCGTAGCTACTGATACAGGAGCTAGTTTTGTGTGGACAATAAAAGAATTGACAAAATATTGTCCTGTATAAAAGAGCCTTGTACACAAGGCTGCAGTATTTTGTAAGTCAGTAGGTATTCTTACGCTACAGTATGTTAATGTATGTACCGCCCTGGTGCCACTAGAAAACGGCATCGGTACCTGCCTGTAGTAAGACGCTACTAAAAGGGGACTTCTACAGGCTCGGGATGAACGCGAGGAGTGGCTCTTGCGGTTCGAAGGCCTAGCAGGAAGAGAAGGCACCACGTCACGCCACATTCCAGCGTTATGACGTCACACTCGTTGACTACAACAACAGCGAGTTGGTGGTCAAAAGTAGATTTATTTTACTACGAAAAAAAAGTAAAAAAATAGACGTACTGATTTACAGACCACCTGGTAGTTGGACGTTTAGCTAATTAGGTATACAGCTCATATGACGTGTCGCGTTGTTGAATGTATTGCTACTTACATCAGGAGATTGTTATCTACGGGTACACTCGCCTAAAAGTCTATGTAGCTCATGGTTACCTCACAGAACCGCAGGAGAGTGGTTTGTTTCGCGGCAACACAACGCTCAGCGGTACTTTATTTTTTTAAGGCCTAAAAGATTACGATTATTATCATGAGCTTATGCAAAAATCCCATAAAAAGAGACGTTTAGTGTTCCCTGAATTTGAATATTTTCCGAGCATCTTTTTAAATATTTCTTTTGTTTCAGATTGTGATGTAAAAACTGACCTTCAATTGAACGGCCCAGGATCCAAAGCTGCCGAGCTTGGTAATTGATAAATATAAATATTACACTTACATATACATTATAGACATTTATCATCATCATCACAATCATCATTGCCAACCGTCTACCATCTACTGTTGAAAATAGGCGTATAGTATCATCGGTATCATCTTTATTGCGGTTCCATTCCAATCCTGACTCTCATCTCCTATAGCCGTGCAAAGTTATCTCACGCCCGTTTCTAATATCTATTCTTGTTTCTAAATCCTTGCTATATCTGCAATAAAAAGAGTGACACAAGAGTTGTAGAGATCATTGTAATTCAAATGTTGCTCATTTCAACTTATGTCTCACTCTTTAAATTGCAGAAAAAACAAGGTAAAAATTAGCGCGAGCCAACTTTGCAGAGCTATAAGAGGTGAGAGTAAGCTGCCTGTCCTAGCCTTATTTTTATTTTGAATGGCCAAGAGGAGTAAAAAATAATAATTTCAATCATTTCATCAATCAGTTACCATTCTATGATGGGTGTACTTTTCAATAACACAATTACTTCGATTACACCATCACTTACAGTGAGCATCATCGCAGTGAGCTGTGGTCAATCACCTTACCTATCGACCATATGAAACACAACTGTAAACATGATAAAATTGCAACAGTAACAAATAGTTATGTGATTATATTTCTCACATTGTGTGTGCGTGGCTTTAATCACTTCCTTCCCATGTAGGACACTTCCTATAAGAGGTGTTAATGAACGTACCTACGGCTAGTAGTACCTACCTAGTAGCTGTTTGTCGTGATAACGATGGACCTCGCTCGCTGAAGGTTCACTATGTACTAGCATTTATTGAATGAACAAGCGAAGCAAGCGTCTGTCTGTGAGGTGACAAATGAGACCGTCAAATAATGAATTTGTTTCGTGGGCAACGGTGGGCAAAGTTTGAACTTTAACTTTGCCCACCGTTGCCCACGAAGTGTGCAATTCATGAAAACCGTCATAGAGGAGAAGATCGAGATAAATTTTATGGGCCAAATAAAGGTAATAAATGTCATGCTCATGTCGCATAACTAGGTGAAAGCCGAAGACCGACAAAATGGAAATCTTGGTGTCTTCAAATCGCGAGTGAATAGGTTCCTTCTAGGCAAGTGCGCTCCACCGTAAACCGCATTTGTCGCTTAACATCAGGCGACTTAGCGGTCAAGCACAAGCCTGTTATCGAATAAAAAAAAAATATGGAAATTACTCCACAGACAATTGGGACATATGAGGTCCGCATGTCTACTGAAGACATGTGGACCTCAGATGCCATCTAACGAGCATTCGTTGAACTATTACCATGTGACTTATATCTGTTGTAACTGGCATTTCACTGCTCACAGAGCCTTCGATACATCGGGCTTCTCCTCCCGTATGCTGCAACAAAAAGTTTTTACCCTTCATCTACATTCATAACTAGCTTATAACAATCGCATGTCTTTTATTTTACCTCCAGCATCCTAAATGGCTTAGCCGATTTTGATATGCGGGGTGTTATTAAAATTATCTTTACCTCGATATCATAGTTGTTATAAAATAATGTCTCAAACTTAAGTAAGTATTTAATATATTTGTTTTCAGGCGTGGTACCGTCACTGAAAAAGGGCAAGGACCCAGAAAAGGGCTCGAACTCAGAAAAGGCTGACTTCGAGAGGGCTATCGAACTAACCGGTAAGATTGTTTGTAAGATTAAATAACTGTTTATTTTATACATCGGGAAGGAAGGCACATAGACTATAAAATTGGTCTAATGCGGGTCCAGAATTATTTAGGAGTATGAATTTTTGTATCTTATTGCAGCCTAAGCGGGTCTTCTGATCCCGAGGCCCTGAGTTTAAGAGCCTCATAGAAAATTAGCAACACTGATTCTCATATCAAGGTCAGTGCTAGCACTGACGTTGGTGTGTGAGAAGACCTTTTTAGTGCAAAACATAAATAAAATTATTCAAAATATTTGTCCTATTAATTAACTTATTAAACATAAAGTACGCGTTATTCCACTTATAATGCCGGAAATGCGCGAACACTACACCTTTAGTCTTTCAAGTGAAACGGAGCATCGCCTTATAACAGCATTATTTATCCACATGATTACATTTGACACCGCGGTCGCTCCACCTGCCACAAGTGCCTAGTTGTTTACGTTGTACATAAATTATGTAGTATTGTGCTGAATTGAACATAATAGGAACATATTGGAACGAAATGTACTTAAACTTCACTTGTACTTATTAAACTAACTGATAATATATTTTTACGTTGGCAATTTTTTATTTTATTTTATGAAACTAAATCTGTTGTTCTCGAAAATAATTGTAGTTTAAGCAACTGAAAAAAGTGAGTTTAATTTACTGAGCTTTTACAGAGCTGCACAAAAATTCATAAAATTTGATCTGGTTAAAATGTACTGAACAATCAATATTTTTTTATGAGACTAAACTTTTACTGCCTCACCGAAAAACGTTACTTAACTTTAAGCAATGCTTAACATATTTTGTCAATTTTTGGCTGACACGTAATGACACATGCGGAAAGAAGACAGAAAATTTAAGACGTTGCTTAAAGCTAAGTAACGTTAAGGTAAGGTAAGTGAGGCTCTTCATGACTAATAATTATTGTTTAAAAACTGTAACAAACGACTTCAAAATAAGTACGAGGATGACACGTCATGCATGCTGGTCTCAGTGCTGCCCCAGTAACTATTAAGTATTCTGTGGGGCTGCATGTTTGGGATTATGGGAAAGACCCTCGCTGCCAGGTTTCATATACGCACCCACTGGAATGTGCGGTGTTCGTGACTTACGTTACGGTTGAATGAGTGCTCACGTTGCAATCTCAGGAATGGCGGTAGTGCCGAGTAGAATACCTACAGAGCTATAACTACATACAAAGAGCACCAAACTGTTTTATTTCGTGTGAAACTATTTAGCAATGACAAATATGGTTTTTCAAATTAGTAATTCAGAGACGTCATAGAGCTTGTGTGCGCTAATGTTAATCGTAACGGTCTGATGTTGTTCCAATATCAGTGCCTAGTTGTTTTTAACCGACTTCCAAAAAGAAGGAGGTTATCAATTTGGTCTGTATGTTTTTTTCTGCATGTTTGTTCAACGATTACTCAGCCAATTGATAAAAATGAAGGAATTGAAGGAAGTTAGTATTGAGTCAGTAAATATACATTTTAGCTTTTTGCAATTTGTTACTATATTTGTATTAATTAAACCTATAAATTACTAAAATAAAATTTACCAGGTTCGATTGAAGCATAACTTTCTGTAAAAATTGGGTGTTCGTATATTCCATTGATAATATTGATTTTAGTTATTACAATTTTCATATTGTTTGTTCCTCGGTGTCTGTAATTAGCCCTAGCATTTTTTTCCAATAAAATTCATTTCATTTCATTGAGTAGTAGTTTATCTGTACATTTTCTGCTCAGTTGCGGTAGTGCCCGTGGTAAACAAGCTCCTTCTAGGAACGGCCCTCGTGTGGCACTCTCCTCGTAAACAACATGGTTGCGAGTTGCGACAAACTCATGTGTCGTATGATCCCCGACGAGAACTCCGCGATGGAAACTTTTCTTTATCGCCTTTGACTTGAGCCATGAATCATGACATAACTCAAATTCAATTCAATTCAGTGCTTTATAGGGTAACATATATAGCTTGTATTATTATAGTTGTAAAGCCAATAGCTACCTAGGTGTGCTAACGTACTGGAAAATCAATAGGTAATAAATTCAAAACCGATGTCAATATATTAAATTAATAAATAAATATTTGGGGACATTTCACACAATACCATAGCCAAACTAAGCAAAGCTTGTACCTACTATGAAACTAGAAGGCTGATAGAATACATACATACTTTTTTTTTGTAAATATATACATATTATACATAGAAGCACCCAGACACAGAACAAACATCAATATTATGTCATCATCTCAGCCATAAGAAGTCCACTGCTGGACATAGGCCTCTCCCATGGATTTCAAAAAAGACCGATTGGAAGCGGCTTGCATCCAGCGTTTTCCCGCCACTTGTATGAGGTAATTTGTCCATCTTGTGGCTGGTCTTCCTACGCTTGCCGGTACGTGGTATCCACTCGAGAACCTTTCGGCCCCATCGGCCATCAGTTCTACGTGATATGTGCCCTGCCCAAGGCTACTTTTTTTTTTTTTTTTAATAAATAAATATTTGTGGACATTTCACACAACACCATCTAGCCCAAACTAAGCAAAGCTTGTACTACTATGTAACTAGATGGCTGATAGAATACATATATACTTTTTTTTTGGAAATATATACATATGATACATAGAAACACCCAGACACAGAACAAACATTGATTATGAAACCGAGTGTTTTAGGAGTAAATAGGTTTCTTCTACACAAGCGCGCTGCATTATGGACAAAGATGGACACTCAACTTCACTCAACTTGCCAACTTGGTTGTCTGGAAGAGATCGCTTTTAGCGATAAGGCCGCCCGTTGTTACACTAGTGTAAAATTATTTTCTTTTTGTACTTGCTTTTGTTAATTTTAATGGTGTGTCAATAAAGAGTTTATCTATCTATCTATCTCAACTTCAGGCGAGTTGGCAGTCAAACGCAAGCCTATCAATGAATAAAATAAAATGGCAAAAACTGAACGCCCTTTTCTATGGGATTGTTGTGTTAACTCAAGATATTTTAGCGAGGGCGCTGCTTCCTCATTTCATTATTTTATTCGATCGAGACCTTAGTTCCCATTTTTTGCCGTGATAGTTATCTATCCAAACATATCTATCGAACATATAGATAGTTATCTACAATATATTGAATCTCAAAAATCCATAAAACCTTTCTCCTTTTTTGAAAACACTATATTGAATCTCGTCAGAAACACCTTCAAAGGAATTAAAGATGTAGGCTATATAAATGGATTTAGTGTTTCCATAGTTAATATTTGGTTATTTTTTGTTTTCAAATGTTTAATCGAATATTCGTCTTAGTATTTTATGAGATCAAGGAATGTAACAATTAAATTAGGGTGATAATATTATATCTATGAGTATTTCAACCAATAGCTTGTATTGAAACCACAATGCTCTTTTGTTTTAGGCTATGGACGCTTCCACTACCTGCTACTCGCCGTGTGCGGGCTGGTCAGCACCTCCGAGGAGATGGACGTCATCTCCATGTCCTTCATCCTGCCCTCGGCGCAGTGCGACCTAAACCTGACCACATATACCAAAGTAAGTAGAGAACATACTGCACACCACCGTTCATTCTCTTGTCTTCACCACGACAGCATGCCATTTCCAGATACTTTCGACACTGGAGCAGTTGCGCCTGTCGGCCCAAAACCTTGCTCCTGAATTTCAAAAGGCTTAATATATAAATAACTTAGACTTGAGTATCTAGTTCAGGTATAATATAAGAATCAATGTAAGTACTTATTCTATACAAATACATTTATTTCGATCAAAGACATATGTATTTACATGTTAAATGTGAACCCATTGGCTCCGAACTAGTTTACACTGTGTTTCGGAACCAATGGCCTCTCCGAAAATAATGACTTTCATAATTTATAGTCGTGCTTATACAGTTACAATATATAACAAATCTACGCAAATACAGAAAATAATCAAATAAGTTATTGTAGGTATATATAAAGCAGGTGCCATTATAGTCATTACTATTAAGCCATGCCAACATAACCTTCCTCAGTACATTACTGCTGTTATTTTTTATGTTATATTCTTTGTTTATTTTACTAGATAAACGTGGAACCATGCCTTCATACTTTTTCTGTCTAAACATTGTCTTTGCTCTCGGGATAGAACATCGGTCTATTAATGTAATACGGTTTATTATGATTATGAATGATTAGGTACCTACAAAAAAAATACCTTCTGGTAATTACATACCTATTAGTACTGCTACCGTAGTGATGTGGAATTCCCCTCAACACTGTCAAAAATGTGTTTGATTTAAAATTCATGTTTCTCTAGATTATAGGAGCTGAATATTAGAGCACAAGTAAACGATATGATTTTAGAGTTGGCTCAGATTATCTATTATCTCGCTTCCTCAACTGCAGAAAGAGCAAGACAAAGCAAAAAGTTAAGCGATCCAATTTTGAATAAAAATCTAAAAGAAGGATAATTTGGTGATATTTTATAATAATTTATTGCATTTTCTATTCAAAACTTTTTTACAGTTTTTTTACAGTTCCGAAGTTGTCAATTTTCCAAGTAATTTGTGATAGTAGCAATTTAAAATAGTGGAATCGCCATTATTTTGTGCAAATATTTATTTTACCTGTTTTATATAAAATAGTCATTTCACCGATGTCAGACAGTATAGTGTATGTTTGGATAGGAAACTATCGAGTGTTCTTAGCTATGTTTAATCAAGTTAATTTAATCAATCGTCTCAGCCAGCATATTTTTGAGAGCGCGAGAAGAAAGTTAAAACGAGCCAACTTTGAATCGAAGGTAAAATCGCTTACAGGTGGTTTTAGACTCAGGTGCGGAATGGTGACCTAGTACCTTCCCTAGTAGGTATCAATATATATTAAAAGTTATATAATCTGCAATAATTAATGTAAACAAAATCGAATATCTAATTTCAAAATATATACATAATTATGCATATTACGTGTTTTGTAGGTTGAGCATACGTAGTAGGTATTCTCTAGTAGTTTGTGGGTTGAGCCAAGGTCGATGACTCGATGACCACTCTTACATTTACTGTAGGTAGATGTTACCTATCTAAACAGAACTAAGCATTACGTAAAACCACTATAGAGTAAATAACGCTTATATATAACACATTAGATTTTTATCGCCATAAATAACGCTCGCTCTTACGTAGAATTACAGCATAGTAATTCTACTAGATTTATACAAAAGTCAATCAATCAATGTTAGTAATATATAAATTGCGTAACTGTGGCGACTAAAGTTTTAGCACTTTGAAAAGAACGTGAGAATATTAAAATAGGTACTCGAAACTTCTTTCTTCTCGAAATACTTGAAACTCGTATTAAATTACTTAACGTAAGGAATTCACTAATTAATAATCTGCCTAATCCTTTTCGACAGACAATGGACTATAAATTTTTTATTTCATTCAGAATATTCCCATTACTCATTAACATACGGCTCTACCAATAAACATCGACTCTCATCGTTGACTAATAATTATAATTTAAGAATATCCGTTTTTTTTTATCAGTTCTTAATTAGATTCACTTAAGGGTAGGTACTTGCACAGGCCAAGTTAAAAGATCAAAATATAGACACAATATTAAGCACTGATGGCCGGTGGGCCCGAAAATTTCTCGAGTGGAGACCACCAATTGGCTAGCGCAGCGTGAGAAGACCAGCCACAAGGTGGACAGAAGACCCCATACAAGTGGCAGGAGACGCTGAATGCAGACTGCTTCCAACAGGTCTTTTTAGAAAACCATGGGGGAGGCCTGTGTCCAGTGGTGAACTTCTTGTGGCTGAGACGATGATGATGATTAAGTAAAAATAAATAAGTCAATTAATTAATAAAAATAAATTAAGACAACTTCCATTAATCCGATCATGCTGAGCATGTTTAACATAGTACCTAGGTATGTAAGTATGATAAAAATAATATTTATTGATCATCCAGACTACAAACCCTGTACACATACACACCCTACACAATACCCCTCCCCACAAACACGCACTATATCCTTGGACACTCGTAACATACTTTCACACTAAAATATTGCTAAATGTTGTCTGCATAGCAAATAAATTTAATATTATTAGCAAACAGAATGGTTCTAAATGAGCTTGTTATATATGTATTACTGAATTAATTTAGACTACCTAACCTACTTTTTTACAATTGCTTTTATTAATAGATGATCGCCAAAATTAGATATATATATATATATAATATAATCATTGCTATATATAATGGGAGAAGACGCTGGTTCCCGAAATACAGTGTTAAACTAGTTTGGGATTCAGATACTTCATGTTTATCATGTATCTTCTTTTTGTAACAAATAAAATATTTGATTTGATAATGCAATAGTTCCATGAAACTTACTAGCTACGGTAGCAACCATATTTTAATATATCGCCTAACAAACTAACTAGCAGCCTCACTTGACTATTAGTGCCAATTCCTGTTTCAAATTGCACGTCATTGCTTTAGGGTAGGGCTCTACCAAGACTAACATATTTGAGCCGCTTGTGCTGCTCCGCTGAATTAACCGTAGCGTCAGCCCTACTTGGTAGATGATTTATGTTGCCACAATATATTGACGGACGTAGCACACTTCACAAGGAACCGTCCCAACTTCAAAGACATAAGTGTCGTTCCGTCTGGCAGGTATTTTGCATCGTCACGCGCAAGACAGCTAGCTGAGTTCTAGGCAGTTCTACTGTTCTACGCTAATGTTATTTTCATTTTGTTTGCATAGCTAACGTCACCTATACCTACTTGTTTACACACTTAATTATGTCACCTTACGTCACGAATCACACTGATTTGTATATATGTGTTAAATGAAATATGGAAATCGTTTATTTCCGAACAAATAACATTTCCTGAATTTTGGAAACAATCATGATGTCATGCCATTTACTGAAATATGTAAATTCGCAGGAAATTATTGAAACGTTTCCTTTCCATTGTATTTTATTGTAGAATGTAAAATAATGGTAAAGTGTGTAAGTACCTACACTGAGTGCATTATTGCTAATAACAAGTGTTTATTATTTCATTTTTATTAAAACCAAAATACTTTACGTTGCAGGAAAGAATTCGTACAAATTACTTACTTGGTAGTAATTTAAAAAGGATTTAGTACATATATTTTTTTTATTTAATAATAAATTATATATATTATAATTATAAATTATTTACAAGACGGCGTTCCAGAATATATAAATTAAAGACACGTGATTACGAAATAGTACATAATGTATAAATCATAAGAAAAGCGTGCCCGACTCTGTTTTAAAGTCGCTTGAAGGCCACAAAAGATCTAACCACGTGGTGGCTATGGTGCTGAACAGATGTTCCGCAAAGGCATAACAATAAATCCGCGACTAATTCTTGTCAATTGTTCGGGTATAGTATAGGTATATATTTTTATTTCTTGTATGTGCAGAAATAGTTTCGCACAGTTTTTTCCGTTTTTTTTTTTTTTTGAAATTACGCATTATAAGTTTGATTTAAAAACACTTATAAGTACCATCTGGTTCTTATAGTACAACCCATAGATTAAGGATTTCTCGCAAGGCACAAGCTTTATTTAGTTTAAAGCTAGGTGACACTATGTGAAAATGTCTTACAATACGCGCCATGGAAGAAAAGATTTCCCCGGCCACGTGGGTAAGAAGGAGGGTTAGGTTTTATTAGGGTTCCGTAGTTGTTTTCTGATAAGGCTCTCTTGATGAGCCTTCGAGTAAGCCTCGAAGTAAAACTTTGAGAAGACATGCGAGGAAGATGATGTATGAACTTTACATGTTTATGACAAAAGAAGCTGAGGAAGGAGTTGTCCCGTTTTCACATTGACAGACTATCAAGTGCCAAAACTGGGCAAAGCGCTACTTAACTAAAATGCGTTTATTCAATGTTTACGAATAAGGAACAGGGAAAATGGAACCCATATAGGATCACTATCCTAAGACTGACAGATGGACAACGAACTATAGTTGTCCATCTGTCTGTCCATACGTCCGTCTGTCTGTCTGTCCAAAACGCCTTTTCTGAGGAACGCGTGGAAGCATTAAGTTGAAATGACAGTATGATAATATTTAAGAGCTACGTACGTGTTGGTTGCAGGGATGGCTAAACAGCATCATATTCATCGGCATGATGGTGGGAGCGTATGCGTGGGGCTCCGTGGCGGACTCGCTGGGCCGCAAGCGTGTGCTCATCGCCATCTCCGTTATCAACGGGCTCGCCATCGTCGCTTCCTCCTTCAGCCAGAACTACGAGCTCTTCATGCTCTTCCGGTTTATCAACGGCGCCGCGTGAGTACCTTGCTATTACTGTTAGCTATGTTATGAATGAGCTGAAAGCGCGCAGCTATCTCTCTCGCGCATCATCCTACCTACCTTTACCTTTTTTTTAATACCTTTTTAAACATCTAAAATGATATTTTTTGGAATCTGCTTGGATGTCTTCGAATTTAAAGTGTTCCATTTTAGACCGTGTATTTATGTGTCAATTTAGTCTACAGTTGGACACTGGCTTCTCCCAGGCATTGTCCTCGTCTCTAGTCCACACGGTTTGGATCGCCTAAGGTGCTTCGTTATTTCTAATTTTAATGACCTAATATTTTAGAATGTCATTTCTATAGTTATATACTCGATTTAATTTTCTATATTCATTGTTTAATGTTGTTGTCCACTGTTCCAGGCTAGGCGGGTCTGGTCCCGTGATCTGGTCGTACTTCGCGGAGTTCCAGCCGAAGAAGAGACGCGGCGCCATGCTCAGCTTCATGGCCGCCTTCTGGACCCTCGGCAACCTGTTCGTCGCGGGGCTCGCCTGGGTCATCATCCCTGCTGGTCAGTCACTACTCACTGCTCTTATTAGACACTCTGTGGAAAATGTGTGCAGGAAGCGTATTAATTCTACGTACACTGCTTACCATGGGCGTAGCTAGGGGGTGGGGGGGGGGGGGGGGGGTTAAATTTTAGTTAAAGTATTAAATGCGCCGATTTTCCGGTGGCCGTGATTAAACCCTTTTTTGAGGGTTGGATGGGCGACTGCATTTTTGTTGGTTTATTTTCTAAACTCAGAAACTTAAACTTCGCTACGCCCGTACTGCACACCCATCATTATTGGCACTACATGTTAGTATAATCAGTTGTAAACTGATATGTGTGCAGAGATCGGTGTGGAGACGGCCGGCTTCGTGTACAACTCGTGGCGTATCTTCCTGCTGGTGATGTCGCTCCCTTCGTTCGTGGTCGCGGCGCTTCTCTTCCTTCTACCGGAGTCGCCCAAATTCCTCATCTCGAGCGGGCGTCACGACGACGCGCTTGAGGTCTTCAAGGGGATCTATCTCATGAACACCGGCAGGAGTAAGGAGGAATATCCCGTCAAGCAGATACTGGTCGATGATGTGGTATGTATGATCACACAATACATAAATAGTACATACAGAACGGCAGCCCCGGATCTAGGGAGGACAAACAGGGGCAGTTTCGGGGGACGCGAAAATGATATGATTAAAAATAAAATAAACTTGCAACACAAAACGCCTAGCATACAGAAGCTTAGTTGGCTCACGGTCGACTTATTAGACAAATATCTATACTAAAACAACAAAATACTCTATTGCGGAAAAGCAGTTTTTGCAATCTAACTTACGATTTAATTAAGCTTGATACGCTGTTAAGTGTACGTTTTTTTTGTGAGAATGTATACGTAAAATCGCTGTAAAAGATTATATTTATGCAGAAGTAGAAGTAGGAGTTAGAGTTATTATAGTAAAATTACTTGTTTTTTTACGAAAAAGCCCGTTGGAGGTTACGAAAAAAACGCATATATTTTTGGGAGAGATGTATTATTATTATTATTACAAAAAATATAGCCTATGACACTCAGGAAGTGAACACGAATCTAACGATACCTCGCACATCAAAATCGGTCAAGCCGTATAGGCCGTTAGGCTGCCTTGTGCCAATCCCGGATTCCTCACCTGCTCTCCGTCGCTTAGCAAATTACTAACGTAAAAAATATTGTTATACTTAAGTATGGAACTCGACTAAGTTCATTCAGTCATTTTACATAAAAAATGTACAAACATAACAAAATGAGTGAATGAAGTATGCGCGAGCGAGACGAACGACAATCGAAGTACAGACTCAATGTAGGTATTTCCTTTGCGAGAATCTCCTTTGTACTCATCATAAGGGCAATCACCTAACATGCGACGTACAATACATGTATATTTTACACACGTCACAAATCTCTATATATATATATATATATATATATATATATATATATATACATATATAAATCAATTGCTGTTCGTTTGTCTCGCTCAAACTCGAGAACAGCTGGGCCGATTAGCTGATTTTGGTTTTGAAATGTTTGTCGTAGTCCAGGAATGTCAAAAAAGAAAATATCGGGTCCACTCATTGATAGGTGATACGAAGTACGCCGGTCATCTAGTAAAAAATAATTATGAGAATCCACGGCTAAATAAAATGACATTATGCTTGTATATAAAATGAAAAAAATATAGGGTGCGCGTTGAAGTCTTTTGTATGAACAATATGTACTTTTTGTTTATCTGTACCCTAATATATACGATCGTACCGTTTCGGTTTGATTTAGGTATGTTTTTTTTCAATGTTTTCTATATTGTTGCATACATGTTTTTCTTCATCGTTGAAATGTTTTTTGTTGTTTTGGGATCTGCCAGTATGGGCCTTCCGCGCTAGGTATAACCCAAGACTTCAAATCATAGTCGAATCGGTGTTTACTATATAGGTACGCGCATTCCATTTTAAACCACAGAAAATATATAAACTACACGCCCCTTTGTCATATTACTTTGTTTTCGTTCCTCTCCATCCTAAGGTTGCCTGGAAGAGATTGCTATGAGCGATAAGGCTCAGCCATAAGAAATCCACAGAAAAAAAGAGTTATATCTCTATATATTTGTAAAATAAGCAACAAATGATATGTACCCATCAGTATGAGTGGTAGGTGATGTGTGTATCTATTGCAGCACGTGCGCAACAAGCCGGAGAAGGCGAAGAGTCTGGAGGAGGCGCCCAAGTCGAAGATGCGCAAGATGTTGAGCGACATCGTGGAACACAGCAAGCAGCTGTTCGTGCCGCCTATACTCAAGTTCACTACCATCTCTATCACCATCAACTTCACATTCCATATCGGGTGAGTTTAAAACGTGTTCTCACACAATTTTATCGACTTCAAAAAGGAGGTTAACAATTCGACTGTATTTTTTTGTTTCATCATCACCATCATCATCTCAGCTATAAGAAGTCCACTGCTGGACATAGGTCTCCCCCATGGACTTCTAAGACCTGTCAGAAGCGGTCTGCATCCAACGTCTTCCCGCCACTTATATGAAGTCATCTGTCCATCTGACTCGTCTTCCTACGCTGCGCTTGCCAGTGTGCTTTTTTTTATGTTTGTTACCGCATAACTGCGTCGTTTATAAACTGATTTGATTTTTTTTGTTTTGAAATGATATACTCTCAGATAGGTCCCATAGAAATTTCATCAGAATCTGTTCAGTATTGCGCATTTTGAATTTGGTTTTTCAGTTTTTTTTACTGTATTACATGTCAGGAAATGTCTCAAATGTAGCCTCAAATAGTTTTGAATCTCGTATTTTTGTTCCTTAAAAGAAAAACATGAAAAGTATCAACTGCTTCTTTTCCTAGCCATACCTATGGGATTTGATGGAAATGGACATTTACGTAAGCGAACTTATCCTCTAGCACTGCAAGTAAATATTTTGTGCATCTTACCCTCTCATATCCTCTCTAACTACGATCAATTATGGCGTTCAACGGCCTAATAGTTTTCGATGCTCTGCCTGCCCCGAAAGAGAAATAGGTGTGTATGCCTATGTTAAATTTTACCTTTATATTATGTACTTATATAGGTAAAATTTAATCCAAACCCACGTTAACGCATAGCTCCAGAAATACATACCTACGTCCCCATAGCAATCATAGCTGCCCTCTTTAGTAAGCTGATGTATGTCCTCTCCTGCGGCAGGTACTACGGCCTCATGATGTGGTTCCCGGAGATGTTCAACCGTTTCGACGAGTGGTCGCGCGCTAACGACAACGCGGAGGCGGACATCTGCCAGGTGACGGCATACGTGACGAAGATGGGCACCCACTCGCAGGAGGCGCTCTGCGACGCGCACATACACTCCGACGTGTTCATGGAGTCTCTCATCACCGTCGCCGCCGCCATACCCTCCAACATATTCGCGGTGCTCGGCATGGACAGACTCGGCAGGAAGTTCTTCTTGGGTAAGGATTTAACGAATAACTACGAAAATATATAAGTAGTTCTGTGCATAAATAAATAAATATTGATGGACAATGCACACGACACTATCTAGCCCAAACTAAGGCTAAGGATTTCCTTAGCTTTATGCCATCTAGCTAGATGGCTGATAGAATGCATATATACTTATAAAGTCTTTTAAATTAATACCTAAATAAGAGGGTGGCAAAATTTTCTTCCGCAACTGGATGGATATCCACGCTATGATGACGCACCAGGCAATCCGTCAGCATTTTTTCTGCACTTTTTATAGAAAAGAAAAAAACTGAAAAGTTTTTCGTTTTCATAGGTATGGGGTAGGAATATTTATCCTTTGTCAAGAAGGTATTAGAAGTACTTTATCAGGCATACATTTAAGTGTTTATTATTTCAAATTACGTGCTCGGTGTCTCTTTACGAGATCGGATCAGAAGTGAGTCTCGTACTGTGTTTACCCGTCAGGTCCCGGTAATGGGTCCATTACCGAGTCCACGGGTAATTTTATTTACCCGTGCTGAAATGCCTTTACGGATGTAGACATACGAAAGTCACCGATATAGCGGATTAGCAAGTTGAAGTGTCAATGGGCAAGGCAAATAGCACGCAAAACTGATGGCCAATGGGGTTGAAAAGTTCTCAAGTAAACTCCACATACTTGGCAAACGCAGCATAGGAAGACCTTTCACAAAGTGGACAGAAGACCCCATACACAAGTGGTAGGAAGGCACTAGGTATAGGCCACCCGTCAACCGGTCTTTCTTATAGTCCACGGGATGGCCTATGGATATCAGAATCAAAATCAAAAAAAATGGATGGACTATAATACATAATAATATATAATAATATATAATGGACTTCTTGTGACTGAGATGATGAGTTTCCAAATGACAATGAGTTTTATAAGAAAGGTACGGAAACAGATTTCAAATTTGTGCGAAGCTCTTCCTTTTCAATGACGTATAAGCAATTTATTTCCATACTTTTCAGTTGAATTTGAACATTTTTAACGGTTTTTTATTTGTTCGCCAGTGTTCGCGACGTTCTCCGCGGGTCTGTGCTCCGCGGCGATGTACTTCGTCTACAACAAGACTAACAACCTGATAGTGAGCGCCATCTTCAGCTCGGTCATCTCGTGCGGTAACGCTTCGCTCGACTGCCTCATCACGGAGGTCTTCCCCACCAACTTACGGTCAGTATACACCTTCGAATTTTTTTTCATATATTTTGTACGTACAGTTCCACAGACTTATAATATCTATGTTATCTGACCCACGTTTTTATCTAGGTACAATATGTGCAGATAAATTTGTAGGACTACCTAAAATTGACGATGAAGCGAAAAACATTAAACAACAAAGATTAAATCCTATACCTATTTACAAAATTCACATTCTGGAAATCTACGTTACCATTCTATGGGCACCATCAGGAGGCCTTGAAACTAAATTCGGACTGACTCGTCTATTTTGTAGGAAGTTATTTTTAGTGCCAAAAGTATTTGAACTATATTTAACCGATTTCCAAAAAGGAGGAGGTTCTCAATTCGTCGGAATCTTTTTTTTTATATATGTTCCTCCATTACTCGAAGACACCTGAACGGATTTTAATTTTTTTTTTTTGTTTGAAAGGTACTTTCCAGGTGGTCCCATAGAAATTTTATCAAAATCGGTTCAGTATTTTGGTTTTTATAACAAAACTAGATGACCCGGCGTACTTCGTATCACCTATCAATGAGTGGACCCGATATTTTCTCAACGTTTAAACCTTCCCTGGACTACGACAAACATTTCAAAACCAAAATCAGCTAAATCGGCCCAGCCGTTCTCGAGTTTTAGCGAGACAAACGAACAGCAATTGATTTTTATATAGAGATAGAGATAACTGGAAAAATGTCATCCAAGTAAACGAATTGCGTAGTATTTTGAAGTCATTTTTTAAACGATTACTTGTTTCTATCTTGCTGACGTTTGTGTTATATTTGCAGTGCGACGGGTGTAGCCGTATCGATGGTGGCGGCTCGTCTGGGCGGCATCATCGGTAACGTGGTGATAGCCGCGCTCCTCGACACCTACTGTCCGGCGCCCACCTTCATAGTCGCGGTCCTGCTCGCGAGCGGCGGTCTCATGTGCCTCTTCCTGCCCAACACCACCAGACAAGCGCTGCAGTAACACCCTGCACCAGGCTAACCTGAGCCCTGGCCTTCAGGAGCTCGTCTGCTGAAGAGGTCTGCCCACTCTACACCACCTATTTTACCCTGAACCCTGACCTTCAAGCTCTTGTTTGCTGAAGAGGTCTGCTTTTTGACGTCGTGTAAAGCCGATATGAAGGGTTGAAAGTTAGGTATCGAGATTGCCGTTCTGTTAAGTTTAGCATTTGTTGATGTTGGAAGAAACTTCTTAAAGTGTTATCTTTATGATATGCCATGAAAGTTTAACCTTTTATAAAAAATTCTAGAAAAATTGTAATCTACCCGCTAATTGAATCAGACTTAGTATAAGATTAAGAGAAACTTTATAAAGAAGTGGACGGATATTTAAGATTAAGAAAGGATATGCAACTTAGAAGCATTTTTATGCGAAGCTGTAATATCTAATATCTAAATATCATGTGATAATTTGTAAGCATTATATAAACTCATCGAAGTCTCCACTGATGTAATTAGTTTTTTGCATATTTGTACAATAGTTTTATATTTAATAAACATATTTTTTTTATGAAATGAAAGTACGAACGATAATCAAAGTAACAATTGACTGTTGTAGATTGTTTAACTCATTTTGAATATGAGTCCGAAACAAAGTTTCGCATTATCGTATGAAGTATTATATAGGTTTAAGTATCATTTTCATTTATTCGTTTTACGAAAAATCATTTTATTTTTACGAATTTATGAAGCATTGTTACCGTAGTTTGTAGTCAAGTAGTTTGTAGATACGTCAGAGTTGTGATACGATAGAAAATGAATTCTAACGCGTTGTAAATAACACATCAAATCCAATGTATAAACATCTGTAACTACAATGCCATATTATTTCTCTAAGGTTCTTTCAAGTTCCTTAGTAATATTTTACCAAATGTCACGATGACTAGAAAAAGTAAAGCATTATTGAAACGACGCTGTGTTTCATTTTCCTAAAGTTAACGTTCCGAAAGTCTCGGCCGATGCGGGTGACTGCGCGGCCCTTGTAAATAATAAATCAAAATGTATGGGTAGCATTCGCAAGTAGCAAGTTTTTTTGCGATAGCAACCATATTAACCATCGATCAGAATCGAAAGTATTTATCTTCCTCTTTATCATTTAGGTACATTCAGAATGACAGAGAGGAAGAAATAATATTCTGAATAAAAATCTGTTCCGATGGATTGCGAATACTATGTCATAATTGACATAGAGACAATAATAATATTGTCTCTATGTCAATTATGATTAATAATATTAATATTGTCATATAGACTTAATAGTCTCTAAGTCTATATCAATTGAGTTGATTCAGCAACTGCTGAATCGTACTGGCCAATAAAGATCTCAACGTTATCCTAGACTCTAAACTCCTCTTAGATAAGCACATTGAAAGTATAACGTCGAAGGCAATGAAGACCCTAGGCTTTATTCTACAAATCACTAGTCTTCAAAACTGTAAAATCACTCAAGGTTCTATATTGCTCTTTGTTATAGGTCCCGTCACGTAAAAAGAACGCTGGCTTGTTCGCGCTTACGAACAAACCAGCGTTCTTTTTACGTGACGGGAACTATAAGAAGTAAGTTAGAATATGCATCACAGGTATGGAACCCTCACTTTTAGCTCATATTAGAATGCTCTTAATTGGCTCACAGTCTAGAGTCCCAACAATAATTAATAATTTGCGAGCGAGCGAATAAATTTTTGCAATTATTTTGTCCAATCCTAACTAATATTTAAAAAGCGAAAGTAACTCTGTCTGTTAAAACTTTTCGAGATATAGCGATAAATATGTAAAACAATACAAGTGGCCATACATATTAGCATAAGCTGACACCACTTTAAAGCCCAAATAAATAAAAATATTTGGTAATAATGCGCATACGTAGCGAGCGCAAAGCTTTGGAGTGTTTGCTTTGAGTATTCATTTGTTGTTTAGTGTCCTCAGCTCTGAAATACTCAAAAAGTACAAAGAATAATTTTTATAAACGAGCGAGCGAAGCGAGCGATAAAATTTGCAATAAAAAAGCAGCATTTGCATTTTATTCAACATTGTTACATATTACTCAGTACTTCCTTAATGCTTTTGACAAATATGTGGCGACAAAGCTCAGACTTACTGACTTTACTGACCATTTTCGAAAAAAAACTGACTTTTGACCTAAGTAAAAAAAACCGCACAAGTGCGAGTCAGACTCGCCCACCGAGGGTTCCGTAAAACTAAATAAACGGGGGAAACCATTTTTTTTTTCTATTTTCCTTCATAAACCGAAAAATATATATCGTAAAAATATTTAAAAACCTGTTTTGCTTATGCTTATGAAGCTCTTTCAAGGCCGTATAATTCAATAATTTATTAATTCAATAATTTTATAAAATGCTTCAAAAAGTTTCGCGCTCGCTTCGCTCGCGCATGATTGTTTCATATTGATCATTCAAGTGCCGTGAACTTTCTAATATGAGCAAATAAAAATAATTCACTAAAAATAGCCACTAACTAAAAAATTTTGCGCGTTCTTGTAGGTAAATTTGTAATTTTCTAAAAAGTCATATATTTATATTTAGGATTAAATTAATTTTATGGATTTATTAAATTGGCAATCAATGCATTCGAATGGTTGTATTTATAATTTTTGAAAGCTCTTTACCAGTCGGGTATTTCCTTTTAACACAGTTACTTGTTTGATTCATCTGGTCCACAAAAATCTAGGACTCGCTAACACGATCAATGAATCAAATCACTTCCATGATTTAATATTAAAAACCTTGAAAAAAAACTTTTATTTTGACATGGAAGTACTGTGGGTTCATTAATACGAGAAATAAAGCATATTACTATAAAAACACGACTAACAATCAATTCTCAATTCAATTCTCTAGGATCAATAGTTTTCGAGATATAGCCGTGTAAAGTTTGACATCTGTCATTAGAAATGAAGTTCTCGACGAGATCTATCACTTTTGTAAAGAAACTAATATCTAGGATCAATAGTTTTCGAGATATAGCCGTGTAAAGTTTGACAGCTGCCATTAGAAATGAAGTTCTCGACGAGATCTATCACTTTTGTAAAGAAACTAATAGTCTAGGATCAATAGTTTTCGAGATAAAGCCGTGTCAAGTTTGACAACTGTCATTTGAAATAAAGTTCTCGACGAGATCTATCATTTTAGTAAAGAAACTAATAGTCGATTTAACCAACGAATTATCGCCGAATAAAAAAGTGCGAAAACTTCCCTTTTTTAAAGTCGGTTAAATCAATTTATTTCTAAATGCAGTATACTTTTGATTATAACAGTAGTACAAAAATAACAACTTTATCTTTTCAAGTTTCGATCCTTTAAAACTTTTAGTTGTGGTTACGACTCCCCAGTCTTGAAGAAATAAAACTATCTGAAATCAATATGGCCTAAAAACTAAATAAAAGACGAGCTTGACGAGCGTCAAGCGTCAACCGACACAGAACCGTCGCGCACGATGTTCACGGGCGAACTGGGTAAATGGTTGAGAGTGATAGAACTATGCGATAGCAACGTAAATAGATAGAGAGAGGAAACATGCAACCTGCTCGAAAAAAATTACGTAAGCGCCATAATAAAAATTAATTAAAAATTCAATTTTATGTTTATTTAAAAACTGATTCGGATTAATGTTTAATAAGATATTATCTACTTTCTTCATTATTTTAATGTGACAGAAAGTACATGAGTACGACATAGAATTCATAAAATGTTATTTTTAGAGGTAAGTTCTGATTTTTTTTCTATCGAGGAAAGTTACTTGTTTTATGTTTCTGTCTTCGGATTAATCGAGGTAATATAGTCAACAAACACATCTAAAAAAATTGAATTATTCAAGCAAGTATGCTTAATATAAAATTTTTATAAGAAAATTGTTTTATTACAAGGACTCATCTTAATTCACATAATATAAATGTTTAAAGCTGTTTTCGAAAAATAAATAATATTAACGGAACCTCGCGACAGCCGCATCGGCTGCGACCATCGGAATGCTACATTAAAAACTTACTGATAATAATTGAAACAACAAAATGTCGATTAAAATTTATTTAATAAAACTACACAGAAGTTTATTACTAGAGACTTTTATATTTCCTTCATAGACTACTATAGACCGAACTACATGAGTAGTAACATACATCACTCAAAGAAACCAATAAGTGTTTTTAATTGCATAATGACAAATTAATCAACAATATTGTACTTAACATTAACACTACGTCATAGATCTGTCCTGCGGCTATCATCATCAAGCGCCGCGCGCACTAACAAACTCCAATGTACAAATTCCGCGTATGTAACCGAACTTCTGGCATTATAAAAATATTATTATAATCTAATATATATTACAGATACGTTCCAACAATATCATAATTATATTTCATTTACAAACGTAAATTCCTTACACCTAAATATGATACCTAATGTTGTAAAAACATTATACTTAGATATTCCAACAAGTCCGAGACGCTTCCCAACTGAAATTTTCTCACAGTCCTTATTTACACCGTCGCGTTCACAACGCGCGCTCACACCGTCAAGTCGTTCCACGCTCACTAGAGGCGAGCGGCGCGTCTGCGCCCCTCGCACATTCACTCTACTCACGATCCATCATTTCATTAAAAAAAAATGATTAAAACGACAATAACTCTAACAGCAAAATAATAAAATACGTTGTATATCATGATACAATAAAATCGAACATTCAAACGATCGGTCACAACGCGAGCACGTAATAAACTATTGCACTTTTCGTCGAATAGATTCGAAACACTCAAAATAAATAAGGGCGCACCGAGCCGGGCGGCGCGCGGGGTGAGGGGGAGGGGTTGTGATGCCGGGAGGAGGGGGGAGGTCGCGATTAGCTGTGGTCGAGATCGGAGACAGAGAGCTGGAGCGCGGGCTGCAGCGGGATCTCGAGCGAGGCGTCCGAGGTGTCGGAGCCAGGCGTGCGTAGCCGGCGCGACCAGCCGCCGCCGGCACCGGTTTCCGGCGCGTCGCCGCCACCCGGCGAGCCAGCGTCCGTCAAGATCGGCATCGACTTGCCGGCCGCCGCCTCCTCGTCAGTCAGCAGAGGCATGGAGATGCCGGCGGCGAGGGGGTCGTGCGGCGGGCGCGGCGCGATGCGTGGGTCCGTCACCGTGATGGGCAGCTCCAGCGAGGTGGGCACGGCGTGCGGCGTGACACCGATCACGGCGAGTCCGTCCTCGAGAGAGGCGGGCGGCAGCAGCGCACCCGCCGCCGAGCTAGGCACCTCCACCGGCGTCATGATGGGCTGATGCAGCGTGGTGCTCGTCTCCGACACACGGCAGTGCACAGACACGTTCGCGTTTAGGTCGCGGAAGTCGGGCGCCACGTCCCCGCCCTCCGCATGGAACACGTCGCTGTTCGCGAGCGCCGCCTCCAGGATGTCCCGCCGCTCGGGCTGCGGCGCGGGTGCGGCCGCCTCCATCGGCACCAGCTGGTTGTTCTCCAGCACCAGCGGCCGGTTGTCGATGGGCGTGTACCCACCATTTTCCTCCACACACAGGTAGAAGGTGCCGGCGAGCGCTCCAAAGTGCTCCCCCGGCACCGCCAGCAACTGCTCCGTGATACCGGGGGGCGGGGCGGGTTCGACGACCGGCGCCGGCGCCGGTTCCGGCGCGGGGACTGGCGCCGGTTCAACTAGCGGCACCAGCGCCGGAGCCGGCTCCAGCTGGCGCGCTATCGCCGTGGAAGGCAACATCTCCTCAAAGTTGTCCAACTCCGAGTAGGTCGGGGCGGAGGCGACCGAGACCACGTTGTTGGGCGAGGGTACGAACGCCGCCGGCTGCACGGTGACGGTGGGCACGAGCGGCGGCAAGGGCGGCGCAGGCGCGGCCGCGATCTGCGTCGGCGCAGGCGCTATCGCTATCTCGTGCTTGGCCTTCTTCAACGGCGTCGGAGACGCGGTCGCGGGCCTCCTGCTTCTCTTCACGCTCGGCCCGGCCTCGGCGGCAGGTTTAGGTTTCTGCACGACTATCTTCTCCGTGAGTTGCGCCGGCACCTTCTGCACGATCTGACCCGTCCTCTGCAGCTGCTCAAATTGCGCCGCCGTCAGCTGCATCACCGTGCCTGACTTCTGTTGCAAGAATATTATAGGTTCCGAGTTGGTTTTTTGAACGGTCTGTATTATTTTCTTAGGTTCCGAGGTAAGCACGCGCTTGGGCGGCACCGGTCGCAGTTCCGGCATCGGCGCTATGTTCTGTGCCGTTGTGGCAACCCGCCCACCCACGATCAGCTGCCCTTTCGATGTAATTATGGCGCTCTTATTTTGCTTCGGAACGATTCTCGTGGGCGGTTTCACGGGAGTAATGGTGGGCGTTTTCGCGGGAGCTATAGACGTAACCACCGTTTTCTGTGCGGGCGAAGTAGGCGTTATTCTATGCGTTATAGTTTTCAATTGTGGAACTTTCTGTTGTTGTTTATTGGGGAATAGGATTTTCTCGTGTCTGGGAGTGAGGACGATTCTGGACTGAGCTCCCTGTGCGTTGGTGATAATCATGACGGTGTTCCCGGGAGCCCCCGTCTCCGGGTTGGAAGGCACCAGTTTCGCCGACACTGGTTTATTTTCGGTTGCGCTCAGAGGTGCGTCGGAACTCTTCGCTACCAACATATGCGCTTTTCCAGTCTGCGGATCGATGACGATCTTTTGGGTTCGAGTGGGCCGCGGCGACGGGTTCTGCGTGGGAAGAATGATAAACTTCTCGGTTTTGGGAGCTTGACTCGCAGGTTGTATTATTGTCGGCTGTGTCTGCTTCACTTCTTTGATGATTGGTTCGGATTTCGTCATGATAATCTTTTGTTTTCCGGTCGCTTTGTCTATGACCAACATCGGTTTGCCTCCTCTCAATTTAGATGATTTGGACAGAATATTTGGAGTTATGGATTTCGTTACTTCCACTCCAGGATTCAACAGTAGCGTTTTAACTTCTGATTTGTGCGGCGAACTGGTGATCACGACCTTTTCTTGTTCTATCACGTTCTGTTTCTGCTTGATTACTTTAGTCGTATTCTGGGGTTGGCTGAGGACGTTGCCGTCCGACATGACGACAGGCATTTTTTCTATGCTCTCAGCAGTCAAAAGGTCTTCAGATAACACGATTGGCATAGAGTTAATATCGAACATAGTGTCGTCGTTCCCTTGTGTTTTGATCGTGTTTACTTCAGCTACAGGTGCGACGAGGGACGTCTGGGGTTTGATTTTTTGCAATTTCGGCTGTATAATAGCGGGTTTCGATGTTTTCCTGATTTTTTGTTGAATTATAATAGTGTTAGCGTCCGAGGGCGTGTCTGGTGATGTCTGTATCGTGAAGGTCTGCACGGAAGAACCCTCCTGCGCCTGAGTCCCGCTCCGCGATAGGACGATCTTGTCCGCGCCCGACAGTTCGCTCACTTTGTTGAGAACGGTTTTGTTTGACGTCGGATTTCGCCGAATAATTATTTTCTGTTTCGGCGTCTTACTTTTGAAAACTGATTTTGCAACGTCGAAATTCAAAATTTTCTCTTTGCCTTGCACTATTTGTTTTGTGGGCGTAGTTTTACCTATATGAAGTTTAGGTTTGCAAGGCTCCTCTAATATTTTTAGCAATTTGGACGTCGACTGATCTAAAATGTTTGTATTAGATTTTGCTCTTTCGCTGTTATTGTCGTTAGATAAAAGAGCCATATTCTGCTCAACTGAATTAACACTTATGTCTATGCCATTATTCTGTTTCGCATTGAATGTGTTAGGATCTTTTGCTTCTTTAGCATCCATCGCTTCGATTATATTCATTTTGTGTTCGATAGATTCGGACATTTGTACTAAAGATTGAGCAGCATTCAAATTTTCGCATTTTTCTTGTTCGGTTTCAAACCGAGTGTTCAAGTTATCACCTTCTAAAACATTCTCTGGATGTTCCACATGTTCAACAGTTTCTGTTTCGATTTCATTTTCTTGGAAACCTATTTCAGTATCATTTACTAGAACATTTTCTGCCGCAGGAACTATTTCTTCTTGACTATTTTGATGATCCATGACGAAAGGTACAATCAAACTGTCTTTATGTTCAGTCGGAGTTTTACTTCTGATGGCGGTAGCCGGTAGATTAATCAGTGCTTCTGCTATCTGCAGATCGGATTCTGATGGCACATTTTCTACAACCGACTCACTATTATTATCTTCTTGATCTATAGGTTTACTAATATCTACTGATGTGTCTACGATTTCTTCATTATGAGAAATTTCCGGAGTAGTTTCTACTAAATTGTTTTCTGAATGATCTTGGATTTCTGATGTATTCACATGATCATGAATCTCCTCTGTTTCCATGTGCTCTACAAGTCCATTTTCAGGTAGGAAACTATTTGATGTGTCCATTTTTCCGCCAATATCATTTTCGGTTACAGGTTCAATGCTATCAGTATCTTTATCGTCTTCAAATAAATCTTCAGGTAGATCGTTACTAACAACCCGTGGTACTCTGTCAGTCTCTCTAGATACACTCAAAAGTGCATCCACAGCTGATGCTGTAGATTCATTCATGAAAAGTTCCATTTGGTCTTGTGGTTTTTCGCTTGTTAAAGACTTTTTAAATGACTCTGTTAATTGTTCTTCTTTTTGTAGAAGTGACGACTCAGATATTTTTACAATAGACCCTGAAGAGTTTTCCATTTCCGATTCCTGATTTACAATTAATTCTTGTTGATCAGTATCTTCCACGGATTGTTGAAAATATACTTTATCGTTTTCAACAGTTCTTTGCTTCTCATATTTACGGATTTCTTCTTCACTTGCAGGTTGTTCTTCTTCCAATTTAGAAGTTTCATTTTCGAAGTCAGATGTATGTACTTCTGAATAGTTAGGAGTTTCTTTTTCAAATTCAGTTGATTCTTGTTCAAATACAGGCATGGGTAATTCTTCATTTCTAGTAATTTCTCTTTCAAGCTCAGTTGTATTTTCTTTAAATTCATTTGGTTTTTCTTGGTATTGAACTTGTTCTTCTTCATATTTAGGTGATTCTTCCTCAAACTTAGATGTATCTTCAATAGTGGACACAACATTTTCATCAAACTTAGATTTTTGTAATGTTTCATCTTCATAATTCAATGTATCTTTAACGATTTCATTTCTTTCTGCTTCCATAAACAAATCTTTGTCTGTGAATGATTCTTCCTCCATTTTTGTATCAAAACTTTGATGAACTTCTTCATTCAAAGGTTTTATTTCTCGAGTTGGATATAATACATCTTGGACAGATTTTGATTGAGATGCTTTACTATCGTCCATTTTGCTTTCGTCTTCTACGGCTGGAAACTCTCTTATTGCATCTGTGGTTGGAATCGTAGTGAACTGATCAAAACTGAGGGGCTCAAAAGCTTTTTCAATGCCTAATTTTTCCTTTTCCCGTAATTGAGCAGCTTCGGCTTTCATTTTCTTGAGTTGTATTTTAGGGGCCAGCCTGGCAACTTTGACTGGTTCAATAGGAGGTGAATCTCTAGCTTCCGGTGACGAGACTGCTTCAGAACCGTTGATTTCGCTCTCAGATATGTCCATTCTTTCTACTGCATTCAACTGTTCTGCTACATATTTTCCAATAGCATCTTGACTTCTCGAGTGTCGGCTACGAAAAAATGTTTTAGTCTTAAAAATTGCTTTAGTGGGAGGAGCTTCAGTTACACTTTTGTCAACTGCGTTCTCGGAATATTTATCTTGACTTTTGTCTGGAGATTTTACGATCGAAGGCTCAGGAAAATTTTCCTCGATTTTAAGAGGCTCAGGAACGGTCGGAAGCTCTGGAACGGCCGTTTTATTGAGCAATTCTGCAACTTCACGAGCGACCTCGTCATCATCTATTACGTTCTTGGGATCTTCTGTTCTTATCGGATTTTTGACTCGAGGAATCTTTCTACCAATGTCCGCCTCCTCTGGCCAATCTTCATCTTCACAAAATTCATACTTCGAATCACTCGACGATTCTGGTTTTTCAGTAGAGGGTGAACTATTAGATTTTTTGTCAGGAACAAGAAACATCTCTGCGGGCACTTGTGCGCTAGGAAGCTCGGCCGGGGTCGGAACAGCGGGGGACTCCGCACCGACAGGGACCTCGGGAGATTGTGCCGATATCATCATAGAAGCGTCATCGTTAGAATCTTCATCGACATCGTCATCCCAGTCCGCCAACAAACTGCTTTTAATTTCTTCATCAGTCTTAGGCTTTTTGACTTCGTCAATAGTCGTAGCCTTCTCAGCCGATGGCCGTTTCTTGGCTTGCAACTTCTTAGGCGGTTTAGGCTCAGTTTTTTCTTTTCGCGGCTTGCGCGGTTTCGGAGTTTTGGATGAATTTGGTGTTGATTTAGTAGGTGATTTAACAGCAGTTTTTTTGCGCACAGGCGATGGCGTATAAGGTACAAACGAAAGACTATGCGTCTTGTTGTGCATAATTAAAACATTGAGCCGAGTGGTCGTGAATGGACAAGCGTGACATGAAAAGACACCTGAACTCGATGGGACAGAAACTGGTTGCGCAGACCTTAGAGGTGTAGAGGGAATAGTAATTGATGACTTGGGGGTTTCTTTGTTTTCTGTATTATTTGTGTCATTTGTTTGTTTTTCTTCATTTTGAGATGTGTTTTCATCGTGAGGCTTCTCACCAGCTGTGACGTCAGCGCCACTTGTGGAGGGGGTTGGCGTTACTTCCATGAACGATGTGTTGAATGAAGAAGGCGGTTTAGGTCCTTGCACTAATATATGGACTTTATAATCAGTCTTTTCCTTCATCTGAAACATAAACAAAACATAAACCTATCAAACAGCATGTAAACCACTCAATTATATTCGTAAATTAATCATCAGGTTGAGTTAAGCAAAATGAGAAAACTGTTCCTTTCAAAATGAGAAAATAGTTCCTTTAAAACAAAGTAGATGCCAGGCATGGTACCAAAGATTCATTATTTTTTTCCGACGAAAAAACGGAGGAGGTTCTCAAGTCGACGCGTGTATATATATATATATTATTTTTTATGTATGACGCATAACTTTTTACAGAGTAGTCCGATTTTGATAATTTTATTAGATTTTTTATTAGATAGGGTATACCTCGAAGTTGGTTCCATATAAATTTGGAAAAAAAACTACCCTACGGGTGGGAAAATAGGGGTGATTTATTGTTCACTCGCAGATTTTAATGTAGAGTTGTGTATTATAAGGTAGTAGCTATTTTAAAATTAATCAAAATTAAGCATGTAGTAATTAGTAGACTAAAGCTACAAAATTTTTTAAATAAAAACTTTTTACAAAAAAAAATAACCTCCGAAAAAACTCAAAAAGCGTAAAATAAGAAACCTTTAATATTTAACTTTAATAACTAAGTCTTTAAAGTAATGTAAGTATATCTAAGTAATTTTGAGGCGACGCCAAAAATTACCTCAAATTTAAAGAAATAACCAAATCAAATTAAAAATTAAATCTCAGCAATAAACATTGACATTCCAAAAAATGCGCTCACCGCACGACCACTCGCAACGCAACGTATCACGATGGCGCCGACTCAAAATTACTTATGTATACTTACCTTATAAATGGGGTCCGATTCTCGGATGCACTTCGAGCCATTAGGTCCTTTTGTGCTTCTTATACTTACCTTACTTCGAGGACTTAGTTATTAAAGTTAAATAAAAAAGGTTTATTATTTTATGCTTTACAGTTTTTTCGGAGGTTTAAAAAGTTTTTATTATATTACATTATTTAAAAAGATTCATTAAAATTAGATAATGTTTAAGTGTAAACAACAGTTTTTTTTTTCTAAATTTGTGGAAAATTGTGCTATTCCTCTTTTTAGGTAAACTGTTAAGGCAGTTCATTTCCCAAAAACAAAAATGCAATAATTCAGTATGTACCTGTCTAAGCGGCGTCGAGATGTTTGGAGATTCTGCTGATGGACGACCCCGACCACTCTTCCCTAAAATCATGAAAAAACATATAAATATAAGGATTGACTGGTATAAAAAAAATACCAAAAATTGAATTTAATAAATTCACATTGTAAGACAGCAAAGATTCATTATAATCAATAATTATTGTAGAACAGATCTTATAGGATAGTAGCCTTAATAGGAACATGTCTATACATAATGCATACTTGTCTATACATAATTACAGTTTTAAAAAAACTGATAAATACCTCGACCTATACAACTTCAAAATACACAATTTCTTTACTTAAATGTCATTTTTTCAGTTATTTTGTTATAAAAACCAAAGTGCCAAACCGATTTTGATAAAATTTATATGGGACCGCCACCTACCAAACAAAATAAGAATCATTAAAAACAATTCATAATTGGCGGAGTACTAGCTGAACAAACATACAAAAAAAAACAGTCAGTATTTTCTTAAAATTTTGTGGTAATGTCATATAGTTTAGCCGAACACTATCAGTGCTGCTCTCTAACATTAGACTTACAGTATTGACCTGTAAGTATTTTATGATGTGTTTCATGATCAAACCATGGTGTGATACCAACGACGATTTTAGAAGAGGATTTTTTGTTTACATACGGAAATCACTCTTATGAAGTCAGGTGTTTTTAAAATATAAATATACATTATAAATAGACAGGAAATATAATTAAATTTTGTTTGTTTGATTTGATGATGTATTTCTAGCATAGATTCTAATAGATACAAAAAATATTTATGGTTTAGGTATTGTTGAGTAATATAATAATATAATGTATGTTAGAAGAAATTACAATAATTATTTGAAACAAAGTGATAGGCACAGTTATAATACAAAAAACAAAACTAAACTCATAATTCCAAGGCTAACTAAGATAAACAAATCGTTCAAAAATAACTGTGTGAGGTTCTATAATACTTTACCTGATTGTTTGACAAACTTAAATGATAGATGTTTTAAAGGAACTATTAAGAAACTATTACTTAAGAAAGCGTATTCTTCAATTGACGATTTTATACAGGATAAACGGGCTTTGCAAGATGAAACATTAGTTGGTAATAATGACAACTAATGATAAAACACTAGGTAACTGTTTTATTGTTAGATTTTTATTTTTATGAATTGATAAATGCACAAATTATATAGCAATGCACTAATTTAAATCTCATGTAAAATGTAAGTAAATTCATATTTACTATTATATAATTATATTATTATGACATTCAAAAGTGTACCAAAATGTATGTACCTAATTGAAAAATAAATGAATTGAATTGAATATTTAGCATTAAATTTGATTTATTTTCTGGAATTATTCAATTTTCAACTTCTGCGGTATTGTTATAGAAGCCACAATATACAAAAAAATTGAGGAGCAATAAATTCGTTAGAAGAATTAGAAAATTCTGATCTTAGTACATGACACAATCTGCATAACGTTTATATTCACTGTAAATGCAATTTTTTTATGCAATATAATATTAAAAGTAACAACATAATATTAAAAGTAACCTTTTTTCATAGAGCCTGGAGTCTTTTTAGGGTTACCAAAGAGTCCTGCATAGCTCTCCTTTTTTGTTTCCTGGAACTCATCTCTTGTGAGAATATCTGCGTCACCTCCAACCACTGTTTCTGCTCGTACAACATCATCTGGGAACTTATCCATATGGCCATGTTTTGTCCGGAACAAATCTAAAAAATAAAATAATTTTAAAATGGTAATAGACTACAATAACAAAGCAAATAACCAGAATGTGTATGTTAGGTTCAAGATGAAGGTTTTGTGTACTATAAGTGTTAGTTTATGAAGACTATTTGTAAGTGCTGTACAAAACACTGTTTGTAAACTTCAATAAAAAAATAGAAGTTGAATTTTTTCCATCATGTTTCCATACACTCTCAGATGTAAAATATATTAGATTAACTGTGTACATACTTCCTTTGTTGTGATATTTTCCTGGCTATTTTATTGCCAGAACAGTATCACAGCAAATAAAATTATCAATAGACAATATGGATATTTACAATGCCTTGTTGAGACTTCAACCACTATGGCTGCATTGGCTATTTTTACAAGTAAGTCATAATTTTGCATGTAAACTAACATTTAAAATATTCTTCAAATTTATTTAACTAATTCAACATTTTTAGTAGTTTATTTATGTAAAAATACCACTGCTCATAAATCACAGTAAACATATTACCCAAATAAAAAAGAGTGCATCTTTCAAGCATAAAATTAAATAAAATAATTTCTATTGCATAAATGATAAACAAATATAAATTAAATCAGTTCATTTGTTAAACTCATAATATGCCTGTTTATGTTGGATGTTATAAATTAGGAAGTAATAAAGTATCACAATGACATGTAAAACTTACATAATCCTTTATTGATGAATTCATTCTTGCGACTACAATTGTACTTGTAAATATTGTTGATATTCTTCACATATTCACTAAAAACAAAAAGGAAAACTATTAACCTTACTTATAAAGTATAAAAACACAAGTCTTTCATCTCCTGTCATAACATATTGGGTACTAGAAAGGTAGCACTCATGGGATCTACTGTTAAAATTCCCCACGGTTCTAACAAAATGTCATGTTACATCTAACCAAAGTTATAGCATTCAAATTTGAGGCTGTGAATGTATACTGACTCTAAATTTTAATATGAATTTCACATGCCAAATATCATTGTTCCAGAT
This sequence comes from Lycia hirtaria, assembly GCA_947563715.1. NCBI lineage: Eukaryota > Metazoa > Arthropoda > Insecta > Lepidoptera > Geometridae > Lycia > Lycia hirtaria. Next base: position 37,565,119 of record OX387377.1, on the reverse strand, counting down.
GGGTCTATTTTTTTAACAATAAGATAGATCTATAACTGATCACCAACTCACATAATGTTAAGCAACGTGTGACCGCAGATGGAGCTCATCCAGATAATTTCATTCCCGTGCAACGCATCAAGAATGTGGACCGATATTGCTGAGTATGGATTTTTAGTATTTCAATGAGATTTTTTTTGTGGAGATTTCACACAACACCATCTGCTCCAAACTAAGCAAAGCTTGTACTATGGAACTAGATGGCTGATTCACATATATACTTTTTTGAAAATATATACATATGATACATAGAAACAACCAGACAGAACAAACATCCATGCTCATCACACAAATATGTTTGCTCTGGGTGGGGATCGAACCCACAACCTATACCTCAGCAGGCAGACTTACTACCAACTGAGCCACAAGGCCCGACATGAGTTAATGAGAATGAGCGTGAGTTGTGAGTCAAATCAACTAATGAACAACAGTAAATAAAGCAAAGTAAGAATTTGATTAAATATGATATATTGAAATTTAATATTTTAGCAAGACAAACAGCAATGATTTCATAGATTAGAAGATTATTATTATTAAAATTCCTACATATATCTAAAAAATAACAAACCAACTAGGAATATGTTCCTACAAAATTCTCATAATAGTGTTATATTGAGTTAAATAACAGAATTGTAGATTACATTTAAAAATTACACATTTTTCAGCTACATATGAAAAATAATATGTTGTAAGTTACAATGAAAGAAATATTAATGAAGAAAAAGGAATATAGTTTGTAAATTGGACCCAAATGTACACATGTACTTAAGTGGCAAAAATAACGAATGAGAATAATTTAATAGGTTTATCTGAAACTATGTGGCTATATTTTTAGGTTCCTATTAGACAGTAACTAGTAACTAAATTTATTTCAGACTGAAGTAGTTCCTTACCGTGAACCTCAAAATTATGTCATGAAATTATGTAAATAGTACTCACAACTTCTGAACAAAGACAACAAAGTGCTAATTATTATAGGAGAGGATTGCAAGGGTCTAGTTACTTATTTTTTTAAATCTAGAATCTAGGAGTTGGAGACTTACTAGGCGTCCTCCTGAAAGAACTTCACGCAGGCTATGGGGGGTTTTCGAAACGAAGACAGGACATCTGGTGGCAGCTTGTCTTGGGAAACCACTTCACCGGGCCACCAACAGGAGCCCAGCTTCACCCACACCACTTCCCCATCCAAATAATCAATTTCAGTCTGCTCACACATCACTAGCTGTTCAGATAAAATACACGACCATATTTTGTCAAGAAGTCACTATATGTACGCCGAGTGGATGTTACCATAACATATTCCACTGATCAACACGTAATTTTAGTTTATCCTGAAATTGCACCGGGTGCACTATTTCCAACTGTAAATATCTGTGAGTTTTCGACATATAATTGTCAAAACAGTGGCAAAATAACAAATTGTAAATATCACCGACTGCGTACGATATAATTTCTTGACTTTATGCAGTTGGTACAACTGGATTTCTTAAACAGTAAATAAAAATGATAGGTACATTAAAACTATCTCAAAATTTAAATCATTATTTGTAAGTTGAAAACAGTACAAATTATTGAGAATCTAAATTATTTTTGGACAATTAACAAATAAAAGGACAGAAAATAATCCCGGAAATGGATATCTTGTTAGCGTCAGCAAGTACCAACATCTTAAATTGTATTCCTGAGTTGCCATTAAGCATCATTAAATAAACTTCACTGAAGTATAGACAACACAACTTATTTTTATTATACCACAGACTGCTTGAATCCTTCTAAGTGGTTTTACTTATTTTTTGTTTGCAGATGGAGTGGAAGCGGATATGTGTCACCAAAACTGGTTTTACCGCCAACATCAAGTTTCACGTTCATAGATCTTAGCTATGTTTGCGTTATCAAGCGCTAATTTATATAAATAGCACATATTAGACTGATGTAATATGTAATTTTTAAACTGTCTATTTTGCCAAGTTCTCAGATTTAATCAAATAAAATATTTAATTATGTTTCTTTCATCGAAGTTTGCAAGACAATGTCAACGGTGAAAGCCCAGTTTCAGCAATTATTATTTATTATTAGAAAGTAATTTCTTTGAGAGTATAGCAACATATTATATTATATATAACATAATTATGTTAATATTTTGTTCAGGCGCCTGTTGATTGCAGGTTTTTAAGTCTTTGCCCACTATTTGCCCACAATGTATTTAATTTGTCTTTCTTAACCGCTTCCAGCTTCTGTTTCGACGCATGTCAATGAAAATATATACTTAATTTTTCCAATACTTTTACCTATTTCAAGTGCAATGTTTTGCTATTAGGGTAAACCATAAACTTCATTGTGTACCCGTCTGTGTTACATGTCTGGCAATTAACAATACGATGAATAAGCTGACATACGATATTACTAGCAAGCAGACAAAGTCTATAATCAACAGAATAGGTAGGTATATAATGTATGTTTCACATTTTGATTTTCGTTTGTTTGGTGTTAAATTAACAGAATATGGAGCACAAACAAAGGTAAGTCAATACTAAAGGGTACATTAACCGATTTATCAGGTCATTTCTGGGAAGTATGGAGATCGGGACCCAATCGGGACCCTGTGTCTTATTACACTACACTGTCCCTTGCGACATGGCACGATAAACAGGGTTGTGTGTGTAATAAGCTTTTAACCCTGTACTGTACTGACAGTGTAGAGAGCTAAATGTCTATGAATCTACGTGTAGGAACAAACAGGAATAAAAAGCGCAGATTTCATAAAATATACATAGGTACAAAGAAGTCAGTTTTCGGTTCTGACTGACTGACAAGGAGGAGTGAAATCATTTACATTCCTCTGGCCCGATGCTAGACTTGCAGCCATAGATAAATATGGATAGGATTTTTCTCTTAATTCTATAGCCTAAATGGATTGCTGTTTAATTAAATAGACACATAAATTTAAAACTATTTAATCTCTTAATCGTACCTATAAAAATACTTATAAATAATATCGTAGGTAAGTACTTACATAAATTAGGTATATCACACAAAACAATAAATACTTTACATAGTAAGTACCCAGATGAAATAGAAATTAATGAAGATATAACTTAATGGAACCAAGAGGCGTGCTAAGAGGCTCATTTGTGACGATTCCCTTGTCCGGACTAAGCTTCAAAGTCTGGAGCATAGTCGCAAAGTAGCTAGTTTGTCGGTTTTTTATCGTATACATTTCGGTGAGTGTCTGCTCTGCATGATCTCATTCCCCCATGCCCATTTTTCTATCGGACCGCAAGAAGCACGAAAAAGCGACATCGTTATATGGTTGATATTCCGAAAACACGTACGAAACGCTTTGGCTCCACTTTCATTGTACGTACTGCCAAACTGTGGAATGCGCTTCCTGAATGGGTCTTTCCGACTGGATATAATCTAGGTGTCTTCAAATCGCGAGTGAATAGGTTTCTTCTAGGCAAGCGCGCTCCATCGTAGACCGTAACTGTCGCTTAACACCAGGTGAGTTGACGGCAAGCGCAAGCCTATTTTCGAATAAAAAATAAATTAAAAATAAACAAGTAAATGTTACCCGACATATGCAAGAAATAGACCATTTTAGCAAAAAAAAATTCTTCTTGTTTTCAATGACTGAACCCTATTTTTCCTTATCATATCTAAACTTATATTAACATTGAAATTAGTCCAACTGTTAATTTTGTGAGTATAGAAGAAAAGAAAGAAAGAAAAAGAAGTGTATGGAGTTTGAGTATCACATCCTATAGGTAGTGATCAAAAATAAATTATCATTTATCCGGCGTATTGACGAACTATCTTCGCCCATTGTTGTGGGAAGTTCCGTTGGACGTACGAAAGAGTCTTTTGAATTTGCTTAGTTTCTTGAGGTGTACATTGTGGACATGCACCGCGAAGGACAAGTGGGGCCAATGCTGAAAAAAAACAGACGATATGAATAAGGAACTAAGGGGAGTTTTGGCGGGAACGTCTTAGTAACGTGTTGTTGCTTTGTTTTATTTTCCTAAACTTGTGTTATTTTGAACATTAATGCTATAAAAATGGTGGTCTTTTATTCATTAAGTGTTCGATAAGGTGCGTGAGTGTGGGCAAGTGAAATAAAGCAGTAAAACGTGTGATTTTTCGTTGTCGGCAAAACTCCATAGAAGCTTCTAGTAAAGTCGCCACCACTTTACTGAAGCAGGACTCGACTTATAAATTGACTGTATATGTGACTTAGATTGTGACTAGAACATTTACAACTTGTTTTATTCAAGAAACTTGAAAAAATCCTAATACTTGACACTGGCAAATGCTTTAATGCGGGTCCAATACAAAAAAGAAGAAGAAGGAACTAAGGACATAAAAGTATGGAGTTCCGCCAATAGAACCTTAAATATCATGATTGATGATCAAAAGTGTTAATAATCAATTAAGTAACGTAATCAGACGCAACATTATTCTTACCATCCGAAATTTTGTGAGTTGACGGTTCTCCAAGTTATCTAACATTCATTATTGTAATTTTAAGTACTTACTAACTCATTTCAATATTGGAATTTAAAACATCGTCATAACGTAAACAAATTGTTTATTGTGATCTTAAGCCCCATAAAAACCCAAAAACTTACTTTTCAACCTCTTGCCGATTGGATCACAAGGCGCCTCACCGAGCGCACATTTGAGCTGACGCTGGATGAAGCGTTTGTCGTTGAGCGCATCTTCCAGCGCTGTGTCGGAGACTTGCGGCCGCTGGGTCTCCGCCGCATACACGGCAACCAGGGCGCACAGAGTGAGAGCAAGTCTGATCTGAAAAAGAAACCCTTTATATTTTTCTTCTTCTTTTTTGTATTGGACCCGCATTAAAGCATTTGCCAGTGTCAAGTATTAGGATTTTTTCAAGTTTCTTGAATAAAACAATTTGTAAATGTTCTAGACACAATCTAAGTCACGTATACAGTCAATTTATCAGTCGAGTCCTGCTTCAGTAAAGTGGTGGTGACTTTACTAGAAGCTTCTATGGAGTTTTGCCGACAACGAAAAATCACACGTTTTACTGTTTTATTTCACTTGCCCACTCACGCACTTTATCGAACACTTAATGAATAAAACACCACCATTTATATAGCATTAATGTTCAAAATAACACAAGTTTAGGAAAATAAAACAAAGCAACAACACGTTAATAAGACGTTCCCGCCAAAACTCCCTTTATATTTTTATTCAGTTAATTTATTAAGACCTCGCTTTCAGATATAACGCGCGTTACACGCGTTCGAATACCTATATAATATATAAATCTTAAAGCTTCACCTAGTTATAGACAGCGCTGTGTGAAAATATCTATCTATATTTATTTACTATTATTGTTATTTCTATGTTTTTAACTTCCTTAATAAATATTATTTTTATACAGGAATTAAATAAATAGAATAAATCATAATAAAAAAGTATGCCACACGCAGCGAGGCAGAGCTCAAGTAGGTACTATCGGTACGACCGATGCAGAACTATGCATTTAACAAGTATATGTTTAGAAAACTCATAAACCTGCGGGACCAAAAAACGGCTGTACCAATTTTGATGAAACATAGCTAAGAACATTCCCGACTAATTCACCTTTCAAACAAAAAAAGGTCAGTAAAGTCGGTTTACGGACGATAATTTTACGTGATAACGATGCGTCACAAGCCGAACGCTTTGGCCGATCGTGCCTCTCTATCGCTTGTTCCGCCCTCTCGCTTGCACACTCGGCTCAGGTGGAACGTGAAAATGAGTCATGCTTTTTCGTGCGTGCAGCCGGAGTTCATCGATTTATAAGATGTTATCACGTCAAAAACAAAATCGGTTCATCCATTCGAGAACAACGATGCCATAGAAAGACACAGACACGTCAAATTTATAACACCCCGTCGTTTTTGCGTCGGGGGTTAAAAATATATAATATATAATTCTGTTATGTATTAAATGAGCGTGAAGCGTTAGACCTAAATATATCTAGACATTCGACCAATCAAGTGAGTCAAGTCAAGGTAGAGTAAAAACCCAGAGTCAACGCGTTCAAAACATTGCACAAGGCTCATAGCTCGTAAAGCACGAGGATTGCTAGTAAGGACGCTTCGCAATACCACAAGCAAACGTTCCACAGGTAGTTAAAGTACAATCATGTACACAACTCTGACACGTTTATATTGTATGAGTTAATATTTTTTAACAATTTATACTCCAAAAATAAAGGAGGTTGCCAATCTGTTGTATTTGTTTTGTTTTTTTATTAACTCCCGATCCAAAAAGATGGATGTTATAATGTTGACGTATGTATACAGACAGACACACAGGTGTCTGTCTTTGGCATCGTAGCTTTCAAACGGATGGGCCGATTTTGTTTGAGAGTTTTTTCCGAATGTCTCCTTATCTATGTTTCATCAAAATCGGTTTAACCGTTTTTTTATGTCGGGCGTTTTTGTGTTCTCTAAACTTATATTTGTTTATGTTTGATACCGCTTAACCCCGTCATTTATCCGATTTAAAAAAACATCGATCTGAAAAACCTACCGTGTCTTAAGTTAATAAATTGCAAATTGAATTCGCTCAGAATTCATTAAACTGTAGTACGTTTGATGCATATTAATATCTTCAAAAATTTGCTATGCGGAGATATGGCTATTATGGTTATTACCTACCGTGCCTTAATTAATTGAAAATTAAATTTGATCAGAATTATATTTGACGCATTAATATGTGTAAAAATTTGCTTTAGGTTAGCGGAAATACGGAGGGGTTACCTACCATGGCTTAAGAATTCGCTCAACGCACGCAGTTATCTCTCTCGCGCATCACAACCTTTTTCAACATATAATATCATTGAGTAGGGATATTAAAGAAGTAAGAGGCTAATTTGTTTATTTAGATTTATAATTTAAAAGATATTGAAGAAAAAAGTTTTTCTTCGATATCTTTTAAATTGGCTGAGAGACGATTAAAACTTTTTTAAAATGTTTCTCCTGCCTAAATAAAGAAATTGGCCTCTTACTTTTCTAATCATCATCATCATCATCTCAGCCATAAGAAGTCCACTGCTGGACATAGGCCTCCCCCATGAATTTCCAAAAAGACCGATTGGAAGCGGCTTGCATCCAGCGTCTTTTCTTTCAAGACTTTTCTAATATCTCTACTCAATGATTTTATAGGTTTAAAAATGTAGTGATGCGCGAGAGAGATAGCTGCGCACTTTAATCTCCACCTTAACTTAATAAATTGCAAATAAATACGTTCAGAATTATACAATTAATAATACGCTGACAGTCATCTGCCAGTCACAATGGTAAAGCGGAACGTGCTTGGAATCACATCACAATGCATGTGATCATCCAAGACCATGCCAAAATGAAATATAAATGACCTGTGACCGTACGACTACATGATGGCTACGAATAATACAGCAACAAACTATTTAGAAAGAAATGCAAGTTTGGATTTATGAAATACTTACAATAATAAAATTGTTTTGACGAGAATTTAGAAAAACTTCGGTTTATTTTCAAAAATTATAATTTTATTAAGTTTCAACAGTTTTTTGTTTGTTTTTGTAGCCAGATCAGGTGACATGATGAAGAATAATAAAACAAAAATGAATAATGGTAAGTGATCCTCTGTAATCACAATGTTTGCAGCAATCCAAGATTTTTCTTTATATTATGTAGGTACCTATAACGTCGATTTATTTACCAGTAATACATAGAGTTCTCTAGTTTTTGAATAGCAGATATTTCGAACATAACCACTCTTATTGAACAGTCAGAACATAGGTAAGTTTGGGTAAGTAACTGTCATTATATAATTATCAACAAATCTCTATAGAAATTTCCAGTAAAATCACCAGCACTAAATGTTGACCGTGACTTATTTTACGTAACTAGGTTGATTAACTTGATTGGCATTACAAAAATATTATTAAGTTAGGATAAAGTGTTTCAGTTTCATGGTTCATAAAACAGCAGCGTCAAACTTCATCCAAAACAACTAATTGTACTTCAACAAGTTTAAGCAATGGGGCCGAAAGGTTCTCGAGTGGAGACCACGCACCGGCAAGCGCAGCGTAGGAAGACCAGCCACGAGATGGGCAGATGACCTCATACAAGTGGCAGGAAGACGCTGGATGCAAGCCGATTCCAATAGGTCTTTTTGGAAATCCATATGGGAGGCCTATGTCCAGCAGTGGACTTTTTATGGCTGAGATGATGATGATAATGATGAAGTTTAAGCAATGTCCTTGTAAAATAATGATACGCTTTTTAAAGGCAATCAACGTGGGGCACCTTTATGTATAATGCAAGACAATGGGCAATTCTGAAGGCGCCACTAAGCTAACTAAAATTCTTAAAACGTCTAAATTTAAAATAAAACCGGCCAAGTGCGAGTCGGACTCGCGCATGAAGGGTTCCGTACCGTTATCTATAAAAGCGGCAAAAATAACACGTTTGTTGTATTGGAAGCCTTAAATATTAATTTTATTTTAATTTAGTTTTTATTTTTAAAGTGAATGATATAACTCAATATTCAGCGAATATTTCAAGCGTCTACCTGTTGCCGTTATCAATATCGAGCAAAAAAATCGCGTTTGTTGTATGGGAGCCCCCTTAAATATTTATTTTATTCTGTTTTTTAGTATTTGTTGTTATAGCGGCAACAGAAATACATCATCTGTGAAAATGTCAACTGTCTATCACGGTTCATGAGATACAGCCTGGTGACAGACGGACGGACGGACAGACAGCGAAGTCTCAGTAATAGGGTCCCGTTTTTACTCTTTGGGTACGGAACCTTAAAAAGGAACTAAAATTATAGGAGAATTCGGCTAGTTTTCTAATTATTGTAAGAAAATTGATTACTTAGTTTAGTGATACCAACAGAGTTTATACAACACGATTAGCTAAGTAAGTTATATTATTCTAAACTCAATTATGTTGAAATCCCAAAGATGGCGGACTAATTCTTTTTTGCATCCCCGCGATTGAATATCAAACATATGGTTTTCTTGCTGAGAAAGTTACGAAAGATTTTGTCAATTACTTATTTATATGTTATTTTAAAGTTTATAACAATGTTTTAATGTATTGTTACATACTGTCAACGTGGGTAACTTTGGCTCTGCGTTAAACATTATACGTGGCCTTTTGAGAAGGTTCTCGATTATTTTATCAAGAGATTAGTAGTCAAAATGACTGTAAATTAATTAATCAAGTAATCTGACTACTAATCTCTTGAGAAAATAATCGATAACCTCTTCAAAAGGCCACGTACAATGTTTGACGCAGAGTCAAAGTTACCCACGTTGACTTGACTGTAATTTAATTTATATTTCATTAAATTCAGAGCACCTCAGCTGGCCTAGCATGGAAGGATGGAAATTGGAAAAATCATATTAAAAAACTTAAAGCTAAGCTGTCGAGCTTCACATACGCCCTCAGAGAACTCCGGCGAGCAACTGACCAGGATACAGCCACTACAGCTTATTTCGCGTACGCATTTTCATGGATTCAATATGGAATAATACTCTGGGGATACAGTGTAGATGCGAAAGATCTATTTATATTACAAAAAAAATGCATTCGTATCATTTCCAATATTAAATTGCCTGACATAAGTATACCAAATTTCCACCGGCCACTTTTCATCAAATTAAAAATCCTAACAATTACATGTGTATACATCCTAGAAAACTGTAAATTTATAAAAAAACATCCTCAGCTTTTTACAAAACTAGACCAGAAAAGAGAATATCAATTAAGATCACAATACAAAAATAACCTAATATTACCAACGTCCAAATTAATAATGCAAATTAATAGCTCTGGCCCTCATGTTATGGCCATTAAAATATATAATAAGTTGCCACAACAATTACAAGAAATTGAAAATGAACAGGAGTTTGCCCAGACCCTCAAAACTATATTAATTAATAAGTGTTACTATACCTTAGACGAGTTTCTTAATGATAAAAAAATTATCGAATAAACTGTTCCGCTCCGTACCAGTTGCTACACCCTACCAGGGTCATTGTATTACTAAAAACAAACATGTACTGTAACATCTCCATGTAACCTATAATGAATGCAATAAACTATTGACTATTGACTAAGGTAGATAGACCGTTTTTATCCACGTTCTTATTTCAGTACGTACTTTATCTCCTCCGAAAAGTGGATAAAACGGTGGAAAGACTATTTGTCCATGTTCCATGCTAGCCCCACAGAGAGTGATTTTATTGACATTTAATTTGGTTACGTTGTTAGGGGCCATTCATTTAATACGTAAGATTATTTAGGGGGAGGGGGGTCGACCATGTCTTATCGTTGGACCATGTCCATGTCGGTAATTGGGGGGGGGGGGGGGGGTCAAAAACTAGCAAAAATAGTCTTAAGCTGGGTACTCACTTAGCAATGTAGCATGTAATCTATCTTTACGTAATAAATGAATGGCCCCTTAATGAAATGCTTACTAAGTTGCGTAGTACGACTTACGCATGGTAAACCCCAGTTGCGAGTAACATTTTCACCGGATGAATAATAATTAATTCGCACCGATCGATGTTTAAGAAAACATGTTTTGTATATAGTTATATATCCGTACACGGCGTGAATATATTGACAAGTCGAAAATGCATACTTTTCAGGGCAGCCATTTTTAAGTTTACATTTTATTGGTAAATCTATTTTATTATCTTTTTATGTAATTTTTATATGTATCTAAGTAATTTAATCGGAATTTTCAGATAATATAAGTATAACAATAAATTAACGTTTTAATCATCAAAAAAAATGACATATCAAGTTGTTCACCGACGACGTCAATTTATTCACCTAAGCAATTTATTGAAATTCGAGAAAAGTAATATGATTGTTGACATAAGAAATATAAAAATATTACATAAATATGTAATAGCTAGTTCTCTCATAATTATTTGAATTGATCAATCTCAAACTAAAACACAAAACTTGTACTTAATTATATTTTTTAATAATTAAAATAAACTGAAATTATTCTACTTCTGAAATTATTATTCTATTATTTTTCTCCAGTTCACTGTTCTTCTTCATTTCCCTCTAAATCAGGGTCTACGGTATCTAAGTCGGGGTTATTGTTTGGTTTGACATTGTCAGTCTTTATGTTTTAAAAAAAATCGTGAAATGTTGTGTCTATTAAAGGTAAATCCATCAAATCCTACTTTTTTTCTCTACTTATTGGCAAGGTCTCTATGGAGACACCTTCTACCTTTGTCGTTGGACGTTGTCTATATTGTATTTGCCTCTTTTCTTGAAGTTGATTACCTTAAAAGGGCTTTCACTGTTAAGATCTGTCTTGAAACGTATTTTTCCAATAGGTTTTTTGTATTGCAGTCATTGTACAGGTTTCCATGAGAATTTGTCTCCGGAACAGTCTTTTTTTAGGGTTCCGTACCTCAAAAGGAAAAAAGCAGAACCCTTATAGGATCACTTTGTTGTCCATCTATCTGTCCGTCTGTCCGGGTGTCAAGACTCAACTTGGGTGTTATCTCGGGAACGCTTAAAGGTATCGTGTTTAAATTAAAACTATATACGCAGATCCATAGTATCTTGCTGCAAAAATAAAAATTATATTTCTCAGGTTTCGTAAAAAAAAAGTTACAGCCGAATATGTCGTAAAAAATGCACATTTCGACATTCACAAGGGAATCAAAACCTGCGGGGTACTTCCCGTTGACCTAGAACTATGAAATTTGGCAAGAAGCATTGTACACATATAGGAAAAAAACCGAAAAGTGGACATTTTTAATTTAATCACAAAAAAATAGTGCCTTTATGCAAGGAATGAGGGTCCAAATTTTAAAGTGAATTAACCGTATCATGTGGGGTATCATATGAAAGAGCTTAATTAGCATACGTTAAAACAGGTTTTTAAATATTTTTACGACGTATATTTTTCGGCTTATGAAGGAAAATATAAAAAAATATATGATTTCCCCCTTTGATTTACAAGTTTGTACGGAACCCTCGGTGGACGAGTCTGACTCGCACTTGTCCGGTTTTTTTAATTGTGAATGGCCCTTTTTTCGAACTTAATTCTATAATATTTAGGAAATTTTCGAGCTTTGTACTTGAACTACTTTGTACTTGGGCAAATTACTGTTTTTTGCCGTAATTATTTTAAAAATCGGCATCTTTTTGCTGCCATTCTTACGCAATAATACAATTATTATTCAATACAATCATGCACGACGTGCCAAACCAAATCAAAATTATGGGTCAAGGACATCGCTGTAAGTGAGGCGGAAGTGTTATAAAATCTCACTCATGGAAAAAAATGGCGCGATTTGATTGATTAAAAGGAGATAATGGCAAAACTATAGCTATCATTGACTTAATTATCGCTTTTTCTCATTAGACAAGCAACGGTCAGTTTTGCGCCTTATAGATACATTTACTTGTCACTGCACTTTCGTGCCGGTAATAACTTGACAACTGGATATGTATAGTCGGGAACACAATTATGGGTAATGTGAATAATTGACCATCTAAAGCTACTCTGTTAGTTCATTTGATTATGTGGCGTAAATAACTTAACGTGTTGAGTTATTTAAATAAATTACATTAATATATTTAGATAACTCTAAACGTCATAACGTTCTCGTTGGAAACAGATTTGTTTAATAATTCACAAGTGCGATATCCCAAAAATAAGTGAGAGAATCGAGTTACTCATTAATTCCCCATATAAAGCAAGTAATCTGGACGACAATTTTGCTATATTTTAAAATTTGATATTAGTCGACTTGTCAATGTATTCACGCCGTGTACGGATATATGGTTAAATAATCGAAAGTAGATAGTAATATAAAACTGGTACTACATCCTTTTGTAACTGTGCCATACTGAGGCTGACCAAGTAACCATACAGTAAAAGCGGAAAGTACTTATAACAATATGATTTATTTACAAATAGCCTTCATGCATAAAAATTAAACAAAATGACACTTTTACCGGTACCGGTAGTTATTACCTAGTCATATTGGAAGTATTACGACTAAGACACAAACAAAATCGTAGAAAAAAAACAAAACAAGATTTAAAATTTAAGCCTAGTTAAATCAAGACAATAAATAGGTATAAAACTAAATAATCTTATTTACGGTCATAATGAATGAGCATATAGTATCCTTGTTAAACAAATACCCCTACGGTATTTTCTGCATGTGAGCATTAATTGTACATTTGCGCATTGTAAATACCTAATCTTGCAAAATTATGTAAAATTACTTCGTGATCAACAAATTGCTGCCCTTCACCTACTTTGGACCTATCTGGTGACAATTTCGGTTAGCCACGACTTGAATAAGAGATTATCTTAAGGACATATAAGTACACTTGTGTCTTCTGTGTGATTGTTCCGACGTACAAGCTTTAACGAAAAACTGGTTTCGGTTTATCAGGTCAGGCTCCATGTGTTTTTTGTTTTGTTTCTCTTGAAACAGCTTACCAACTTCTTTCGTTAATTTGATAGTTGTGTCTAACTCGCCGTTAAGTTAATAAGCTAAGTATATTGTTTATGTTTCTAGCTCTCTTTCGTCACCATGATTCTTGAATATCGGAAAGGTCTTTAAACTGTTGAGCAAAACTTTTTATTACACTTGGAAATCCTAACGTTGCAAAAACGTTGTAACGGTTTATAAATTTACCTCTTGTTGGACAATGATTTAGCAATATAATAGTGTTCAAAATTTTAAATTTAGGTTTTATCAATTTATTTTGATGTCAAATGTCTTACTTTAATTTAAACATCAAATTTTTATTCATATTTTAAAAATTGTTCAACTCGGAAAGTACTTAAATTTTACCGATTATTAAATGTGTTACTTAATTCATGGCTTGTTTAAAATCGATCATAATTTTATATATATTCATGGACTTATTCATTTAATATGGCGGAAGTAAATTTGCAAAATAATAATTAGTTTTATCTCAAGTTCCGACAAGGTTGTTTTAATCGCTCAGGTTTGACTCTTCTAAGAAGTAGTGAATAAGAATCGTCTAAATCTGCTTATACTGTTTCGTCTTCAACCACATCATCGATTGTACATCATCACCTAATGTCGCGAGTTGAAGCTCAAACATGGATCGACCGTTAAGAGTTAAAAAAGTTGGTTATAAAACACCTTAGATACGCCATAATGGGTGTAAGTATTTTAATTCCAGACAAACATTGGTTAAATCGCATTATATCTGGAACTTCAATTCACGATTAGATTAGCTTAACTGTGCCTTAAGGCTGCTATTTGAACTATCACTCGTTCGCCACTCGCTGATACCATTAAGCGACAATTGTGACAAATCGTTAGTCTATTAGATACATAGTAATAAACTTGTCACAATTGTCGCTAAATCGTATCAGCGAGTGGCGAACGAGTAATAGTTCAAATAGCAGCCTTAAGGCCCTGTTTTGAAGTGATTGGATAATTTTAAATCATAATAAGCACCAAAACTGAATTCTCGCATTTATTATATTTCTAAACAATAACGCCATCTTTCAAAAGTAGGACACGCACCCTAATGCGTTTTTAACTAGGATACTGACATCGATTGCATAACCATGGTTAATAGCGTTGTTCTACGTAATGGAGACACGGCTATGTGTCATGAATCGACATCGCTGCCAATTTGTAAAAAAGAATTGAAAAGAACACGCGTATCTACACTCAAATTGTTAACAATGGGGACGCATACAATTTAGTGTTACTGTAAGCGTTAAAATTAAAATATTAACTAGCTATCACCCGCGACTTCGTACGCGTAAGAAAACATTTCTTGTCACGCTCCTACACCCCCCGCTGCGATTCCCCCCAGTTAAGGTGGAGTATCTCTCTCGGGCATCGCAACATTTTAAAACATATAAAATCATTGGTTAGGGATACTATAAATTTGAGAAATGAATTTGTTTATTTTGATGGGAGAAATATTTAAAAAAAAGGTTTTATTCTGATAACACTTAAATACTGGCGGCGGAGTAATACAAAATCTTTTTTTTTTAATTTTTATGTACTTGCACTGTCTATAAATATTTTTTTACTTAGTTACAAACGCAGGTAAGTGCGTATAATTATTATACTTACTTACAAGTACATATAATACCTAAATTATGACAATGTATAAAACTGTATTTTACTGATATATTAGAAATTAACTGCTTTTTGAAAACAAGTACATATAATAACTAAATTATGACAATGTATAGATCTGTATTATAATGATAAATTACAAATTTACTGCTTTTTGGAAATTTTGCCTTTACCTCTAGCAAAATTTCCAAAAAGCAGTAAATTTGTAATTTAAATTAAAATACAGATCTATACATTGTCATAATTTAGGTATTATATGTACTTGTAAGTAAGTATAATAATTATACGCACTTAACTGCGTTTATATCTAAGTAATATACGGTTACTGCGGTTATATCTAAGCCATTGCTAAGGCTACATTTTATTCGTTTCTAGTGTATTAATAGCAATAAATATTATTCAACAAATACTTAATGTTAATTACCTACATATTACATTTAATAGATGCATATTTACAAAGTCTATATAATTAAGTATACACAATCGCTCATATTCTTATTCACCAGAATCTTGTCTCGCCAAATATTTACTTACATTTTAAAACTGTTTGAACATGAGTGCCTTAGGACTCAGTTTCCTGTGGTTTTCCTCAAAAGTGTACCTATATATTTACCAAATCGGGTAGATTGAAGAAACCGACTGTCCTTCGCGAGTTCAACAATCTACAGACAGTATTGAAAGCTCGATTAAACAGGAAACAACAATCAGTTGCACTCACCTGCATCCTCTGGTATGGGTATCGGGGTCGACTCGAGCACTTTTACTTTCGATGCACTGTGGTCTCCGTATGACCCGGATCTGGTTATGATTTCTACAATATTTCACTACGGAGTTGGTGGAGCGTTACAGCCTGCGTCTTGTTGGAGAGTGCTGGAGCGAGCTGAGGTGCCGTAACCTCTTACTTAACTCGACAATCCCCTCTATACGTACACCGCGACTGCGTCCGCGCACTGCCGTCCGTGTTGTTACATGAACAACGCGCTACATTCAATTACTTGCCAATTAAATATACTTTATCCCCTATTTTTGATGAATGAATTATTTCTTAGTATATTATTCTCTTCGTAATTTAAGTTTTTATTATTATTTACTTACTTATTCAATTCAAAACATACATAATTTAAAACTTATTTTACAGGCTTATTCTTAGTATTAAATATTTGATCAATTAGTTAGAACTAGGAGTAAGCCTGTACGAGTAACGATTAGTAGTATATATTATCTATGGTTATCTAGAATCTTCAAGACAAAATTTGGTTTTGCCAGCCACATACGGGCGCACAACCGAAGATAGCAGGGTTGTCCATTGACGGATACGTCAAGGAGTGCATCATCATCATCTCATCATCTATGGTTATTCTGTCTACGTCTTATTCTATGTACAGTTTCTAGTTTTATCTTATTTTCATTTTTATATATTGCACGCACCATCTGATTCCCATCCATTCCGTGGTTATGGGTAAGACATCGTTTTAGCAATAAGTCCATTCGAGACGCGACGTAACCCTATTTTTATTTTATTTTTAAGTAAGTATCTACCTAATGAAATGGTATTCCTTTGAAATTAAACAATTTTTAACAGATTTATCGCTTATATTTTTACATAATTTTATGATCTATTATTATCGGAGAGTATCTCTCCTAAACTAGTGACAACAAACTGCATACAGACACTTCCGCCAATAAAGAGTGAAGCAGAACGGGTTCATGCGTTTCGACCACATTTTTTGTTTAGTAATTATTTTAAAGAAAGTTCTTGGATCTCATTAACTGTAGTACAAAGGTCAACTCGCGATTTGATACAGTGGAGATAAGATGCTCGAGGGAAGCTATCTCTCGGCAACATTTACAAAAATATTCAAGTATCTATACCTACTTGAATTTTTTTTTTTAAATGTAAAATTCTGGTTTAAAATTGTGGTCCGTGACCACAATTTTAAGGACGTTAGAAGTTGTTCAATTTCGATGAGTAATAAACGCCAAAACCTTAGAAATCTTAGAGTAGTCCTGTGTTATTAATTTTATAAAGAGTTTAGCCCATGAGTTTATTTATTTCTGTATATCCATTTACCTATCTACATAATTATCTATAATTATTACACAGTCTTGACTAGTAAATTCCATTTTATTTTAAATTGTCTAAGCTATGTTATTAAACTAGGCGTTAAGGATGTTTACAAAATATCTAGGTAATCGGGCCTGATTCAATAACTTTATTCGTTCCATTGTAATTCACTTTAAATAGGTCAATTATAATGAGTAATGTTAGTTAATTGATAACATTGTTAAATAAATAAAATTACAAACAATAAGTTATCAATATTGTAATTCGGTAACGACTTAGACTTGTTAAATAAATGCTTACAAAAATGGTTTCTTAGAAAAACTATTATGCGTATTGAGAGTAAAAATGTACGCCGGTGTCAAAAAATCTGGCTGAAACAGGATCTCAGAGTTTAGTCACTTATTGAGAAGTGTATGTAGGCTGAATGTTACGTCTTCGGTACAAATTGTATGACTCAATAGTTGATCAGTTTGTCTGGACATGGAAACTTTAGTTGCTTGGAAGTTTTTACGGCCTTAATAACAATAATATTTTTTTCATGTACAGATGTGTAGCGAAAGAGAAAAAATACTTTCTACTTATACAGCGTACTCTTGAATGAACAAAACAACTTTGGTTTTACAAATATACAATTTTTAAAAGGAATTTTTAGTAAGTTGGCTAAGGCCGCACTACGGTTTTTTCCCGCGTGCGGTTATTAACCGCGTGAGTTTATGAAACAGGAAAACGAATACAAGCGGCCGCACTTGCGTTTTTTCCCCGCGACTGATTTAGTACCGTCTCGAGCAGTTTCGCGGTTTATAGCGGTTACCGCTCGCGGGAAAAAACCGTAGTGCGGCCTAGGCCTTTATGTTAACTTTACCTCCAAGGTCATCTTTAAAATTCAAAAACATGGTAAATTTACTAACATTTTACATACCCACACAATTAATTAATAGAAACATTTAGTAAATTAGTATAATTTAGTAGCTAATTTATTTTTATGTTATGTATGTATGCGCTTCACACACACGAAACACGTTCCTACATATACACACCTCCCCTCCCTCCTCACTCACACACACACACACACACACATGCACACATTCACCATCATATACTCACCATCATTTTACGTGCCCTATGAGAATAAGTAAGTACAGTCTAATTTATTTGCAGGTAAAATTAATTTCCATTTAACTTTAAATAATTTAATTACAAATCAATTATTACGAAGTAGCTGATATTTTTTTATATAACCAAGTAAATTTAGTTATTTTAGAAATGCTTAGCTTTCATAAATTTGTTACACTGTTTCGTTTATGGTTATTTTATTTATTTTCAACAGTGTTGACCGTGATAATATTAAAGGCGTATTACACTACCCGATTTCTCGGACCCTGTCTATCGGGTATATCTGGGAAGTATTGAAATTGGGACCAAATCGGGACCCTGTCTTTTATACTACGCTGTCCCTGGCGACAGGCACGATAAATAGGGTGGAGTAATATGACTTTTATTCCCATTCAGCCGTACTGGCGCACGATTTTGGCCCACTCCCACGGGTAGTTCCGCTGTACGTAGGCGAGTGTGCGCCGAATGTGACGTGTTTCCTGTGGTGAACACTGTGGACATGCGCCGCGCAGCACCAGCGGCGCTAATGCTGGAATAAAACATTTAATTGTTATAGGTAATCTATAACTATGAATTTCGGATTTCTGATTCTGCAATCAGACTGCACACTGAAAAATTAATGTTAATTTTCTTTTTCTTTCTACTTCATATTCTCAATACATTTAACTCTTATTAGCTCGTAATACAGTAAACATTCTAAATTCTTGTATTGGGTATCAAATGTTTCTGAACCACCATTACCATAATTGGCCGGTAAATAACCTTGCATTAAACGTCTCTTTATAAGTAAGACTTTCGCCTTTTCCACTTTCATTAGTTTCATTACATACTACACGTACTTACTTATGTTTTATTTTTTTGAGTATCATAAAATAAAGATTTAATAATCTATGTTCGATTATTTTAATAAATCTAGTATCCGCCTATATTAGGCCCCTGCTGGCCAAATAGCAAGTCTCACTCTGCGTATCATTAGGATAAATAGGCTAGTGAGTGAAATATCGATATTTTAATTTATATTGATATTTAAAGTAATAGTGAGGCCACCGTCTTGTACAAACCTATTCAATTTATTTTCAGATAATAGTTTTTTTTTACAATAGCTGTATTATCATTGCGCTGGTCAAGAATAAGAATGGCTCACACAGATCCATATTTAGTAAAAAAAACTAGTAAATTTATAATTTAAAAATCAAGAGTCATTGAAATATCTATACAAGATCAATAGACAGGTTTTTATAATGGCAGCGAATAAAGTAATGGCAGTAGGTAGATTCAGTGTCGCGTTTCTTAGTGACGATTAAGCAACTTGGTTTTCCTTGTAATTTTTTATAAGTAATGTAGGCTACCTAGCTTTCTAAATTTGTAGCAAGATATTTCAATATTATTTTTGGGACGGTTACCACATGACTATATTATATAACTTTGTATCCTTTTCTATCAACTTTGTGTGTTACCCATGATTACTTTGAATACAGAATTCAGCGATGTGGTTTATGTATGTGAAACTAGGTAGATACTTAGGGATACAAATTTACACTGAACTCAGGAGTGGTTAAAAAATTGTTAATGTGACTAAATAATATTATTACTAATAATATGATTCAAGTTGTAAAAAAAATATTGTATAGTAATTAAATAACACTTAACAGAAAAATTATCAATCAAATTTATGTTCGTAGTGCTACTTAGGTTTACACTTTATATCATATATATTATTTATATAATATACATAATTTTTTGGATAATGATAAACTTTTACACGATTATTTTTTTCGTAGAACTGTTGTTTATTGTATTTAAATTATTTAGAATAATTCTCATAAAATCTACAATTAATTCGAACATTAAGCTATTTAAAGTTTTTTATTTTGTTATTTAAAAAACATAAGTGTTGATAATTTAAAAAATAAAGCGGCAGGCGTCCTCCCGCCACTTGTATAGGTATGTGTTTATAATGATGACGGTTAACAAATATATATGTTAAAATCTATGTAAAAAAAAACAACTGCAGAAAAGCAGTTTTTGCAGTCTAACTTAAGATTTCATTACGCTTTATATGCTGTTGAGTGTACGATTTTGTGAGAAAGTATGCGTAAAATCGCTGTAAAAGATTATAATTGCGCATTCTTTAGAATAATTGTAGTAAAACCACTTGGCTGTAGTCAATCATATAGAAACATACATACCTACACTCGAAAAACACAACCCCAGGAGAAGTAAAAGATTACGAGCTTTGCACGCCAGCTAGCAAGCACTAGTCACTGACGACTATTTGAATATGTAGATACTTATTTTTATCGACGTGATCGCGTGGTCTACTGCTCGAATAGCAGTCACTAGTATGGTTTACTTCATTTAGCAGTTTGTGACTTACTTCTTAGCCGCATGCCCATGGCGTCACACGGTCCTTCTCCGAGCGCGCATCGCAGGTGACGCTGCATGGTCGCCTTGTCCTTCAGTGTCTGTTCCAACTGAGCATCAGTCAACTGAGGAGCAGTCCTTGCAGGGTACATCAGGCAAGCACATAGTAGTAGACAGATCAGCAAAAACTGCGAAAATATTTGGATATTTTTATATGATATAATATGATAAAATCAAATGCGATTTTGGAATTTATCTAAGTAAGGTTGCTTTACTTTAGATACATCTGACACAATATTGTCAAATCTAATCCGATTCAGTATAATAAAGAACGTAAGCAACACAGATTTAAATTTCAAATTTCAATTAGGTACTTATAGTTTAAAAAACTGAAATATCAGACTCCAAAAACGCATTTTCGTTTACATGGATGACATATATTTTTCCAGTTGTTTTGTTTTGTAAATCGATTTTTATAAAATCCCACCTCTGAAGTATTATAATCGCGTAACAAACATTAAAACCATTCCTTCGAATTAAGAACCTCCTCCTTTTTGGGAGTCGGTTAAAAATAAGTTTGTTTCTAAAATTATATTGACGTGATCCGTCAGCCTTCCTTGAGAGATAATTCTCATTCCCGGTTAGATGCGCTATATCATCTCTCATAGTCACTCAATTAATAAAGTTTTTATTTCCCTTACATCCTTTAAAATAAAAACGTAAAACACCTATTATAATTATAATATCTCAACATTTGACTAATGCTACACGGGACGAGTTACAAAATGTTTAAAACACAATTTTCGTTTTATGAATGTTAAATTAATAAATCGATCAAAAATTATGTTAAGAAATTCGTTCTTTTAGAAAAATATTTATTTCAGAAGTTTTCATTAAATTAGTGGTGCCTTGAGATTGTAATATTTTAGTTTTATTTTCAATCTATTTAATTTTCTTACTTAAAATTTTTAGAATTTAAAATAGACGTTCTAATATTATTGGTGGGCAGGAATGAAACGGAACGAGGGCTGAAGTGAGATGAGAGTCCAACAAAGGATCTAGGTGGGTGCGGGATGTGTAACAATAATATCTTATAAACTAAGGTGCGGCCGGCAGCGGGGCACGGCTCAGGCTGCTGATGATAGGGGCTACAGACAGAAACCTCTTCAGAATGCGTGCCGTCAGATGACAGCTATCTGTATTCATCCATCAAGCGAGAGATTCTTGAGATGATATTATTTTATTATGAATGTATTTCGTCTTCATTCATTTAATCACAATATTTTTAAGAATCATTATTATAGTCTATTAGTTCTCCAATATAAGTATTTTCTACACTGCATATGCAAAATAATAACTTCAAAATATTAAAATAAATACACATACCTGCATTTTAAATCTTGGCAATACGTACAAAACTGAAATACTTTTAATTCAAAACTGGGATTTCGGTTGCGCCACACGGTCGGTTAGGAGTGACTGGCCCAGTGCCCAATCATCATATTAACGCGACGGGAATGCTATCCCTCCCCTTTGTGTAGTGATTATCTTGAATGAGAGGGCATGATAAGCAGTTACGGGAATTTCTACGAACAGTTCTCACAAGCTTGCGGTGGCAACGGCCCGCAAGGAGTATGGGTTCTTCGCATTCTTTGCCTCCTCACCGCCTCGTTTACGTTTATTGGCCTTAACCAGGCTTTATTAATTTGTAAAAATTAAAAATGGTATTGTTTAAGACCTAGTTCTAAAAAATTTCATCTACTTACTACACTAAAAAAAATCGTTTAAAATGGTTCAAATTTCATTAAAACACATTTTTCTGTAAACAATGGGAAATAGGTAAACTACCCTCAAAGATTATCCAACTTTAATTAAAAAAAATGTCTAATTTAACCATAAATGCCTAGGCTGCTTTGGTATTTTTTTTTTTCATTACAATTTCTATTAATAAAGCCTACTGTGTAAGCCTAAAATAACTAAACGTTTGTGTCGATCTTTCGATTGATTGATTTTTCGCACTCTACTCTTTAATAATTATATACACCAAAGTAGAGATAAGTTTATTTATTTAATTATTAGTAATCGAGTTTTTGTTTAGAACGGTTAATTGTGTAGAGACATGTGGCGGAATTATTTGAAAAAAAAACAAGCCTAATTTTTTTAAATCATGGTTCCAATCACAGACCAGTTAGAAGATACTACGTATGTTCCAATCAATGAAAGATCATTATTGATCGTCTTATAAATTAAAGGAATATTTATCAAAATGTTATGAACACAATTGTATTCCCATGAGCATATAACTCCTTCAATATGTAAAGTAAACAAGAAGATGAATCACATAAGAGAAACATAAAATTATAGTAAATCACAGAGAACATTATGAACGGAAAAGGAACCATAGAGTTAAGTTAGCAGAAATCTGTCATTGTTGCCAGAGTAAAAATAGGTTTAAGTTTTTAAATAAGTATGTTAATTAATGGAAAATCTAAATTAATTTTGTTCCCCGAAGAAAACAATCAGATTAAAGATAGAATTTCAGTTTTATGTTAGCTCAGTAACGTATAAAGCAGACAGATGACACAAAAGATTAGTAAAATACGATGTTTTTTACTCATTCTGTTTCAAGAAGTTTTATATAACTTACTCTCAAAACGAGGCGTCACAAACGCATTAATCAGTACAATAAGGCCCACTTGCACGCATCGTTGGGTTAAATATATAAATTTAGAGTTTGTTAACTCTGGGTTAGATAGTTAAAATTTTAACTCTCAATAAGCCTTGCACCACTCAAAAATAACACCGGGTTAACAAACCCACAAGTAACCCGACATTTCTTTTTTTTAACTGGGAACATTGAAATCTTTATGGGCTTCTATTATAATCCGACCAAAGATGAATAATACTTGTATGCCTTTCATTGGATAACAGTTGACGACGTTAGAATTTAACTGTATAGTGTCTCGCTCTCGCTCGCATAACGTAAGATAAAGGCCAGGTACTAAATGGGTGTTTCAAGAGAATTTGTGACGTCACTCACAGATGGTGACAATGATGATTTGCTCAATAAGTAAACCACGCTTTTCTTTCTTTTTCAAGTCGAAATCTTCTATGAAAGTCTTTATCCCTCTGTAAATTAAGTATAATAATCTGACCGTTCGGTGACCCTTCTGTCATAGAAGTTTGCACTAATATACTCAATCATTTCTTCATCATTATCAGAGAATAATAAATTGTTCATCACTTCGATATTTTAATTAACAACACGATAAAATAGAATAGATGTACACAATAAACTGCTGAACTTCACCTCAATTAATTTTGACATACGCTTCACTAACCCAGAGTTAACCGACTTAACCCTCCCACATCGGTGGGTTAAATATTTAAAAATGTAACCCTGGGTTTACGTCTAACTATTGGCGACGCAAGATAAATTATTTATTTAACTCTGTGTTAGCAGTTAACTCAGAGTTAGTTACGCTAACCCTGGAACGTGCAAGTGGGCCTAATAGGGCTACTATGATATTTTAAAAATATAACCGTGGGACAAGTTAGGTTAAATAATAGACAACACAACAACAGCATAATGCACAGATAAATAATTTACAAAGAAGTTCATCTCGGTGGCCCGAGTTGCCTTTAATTTTTATTTCTTGTTAGCTTGAATAATTACAACGAAGTCTATTTTGTAAATGAGTATTTTTTCACATTTTCATTTGTTTACTCTTAGATTTTTATTCTCTGAATAGAAGCGAATCTATGAAGTGTTTTATGAAGAAAAAAGTTACTCTATTTGTAATTAATTTGACAGGCAATCATACGTTAGTAATTAGTGGTGTCAGTGTTTGTTTACTAAATAATCATCTGTAAAAGTTTTTGAATGGGTGCTGTTATGCAGAATTAATATAATGGATATCACTAAAACGGCTGGGGAATCGTCGTCGAGAGAACAAGAAGATGGCGACGAAACAACTGGTTCTGAGCGCCCACTCAAGAAAGCCCGATTTGCATGGCAAGTTAAAGGCAAATATCACTTGAAAAACGAGACCGACAAGTCTAATAAAAATCCTACTAGACCTGCGGAGCCTTCCACGTGCGAGTCTTCATCAACAAATCAAGACTCGTCAAATATACTAGCAAATAATGTGGAAAATCACCTTATAAAACAAGATTCTAACAAGTTGAACTCTATTGCAAGCTCCGATAATTCCTTACTTACAACTGTCGATAATTTAACTACGGAACAACAGCAATATCCCAGATATATAAGTACAAGTGAGAAATCATCTAACAATGTGCTTAGTAGTAATTGCTCTAACAATAGGAGAACTATGTCAATGCCAAACAATGCAGAAGATCAATGCATAGCACAGTGGCAAGCCAAACAAGTAAGTTTAATGAGTATTATATATGAACTATTTATGTTATAACACAAAAGCACAATCTTACTTAGTAGAATGATGCAACCAGCCTGGTTTTCTTGAACTACCCACATTCAGTACATAACATGCATAACCCTCAGGATAGCTGCCTAATACTGCACTACACTACACTTAATTGTCTTTAGAAAATGTATCATTGTCTTTGTCCATTTTTTACTTACTTTTACTATGGGTTAAATGTCTATTCTTCGTCACTATTGAATTTTTCTGATTCAGGCATGTAAGATTTTATTTTCTTACTTGCTGATGAAGGTGGCGAGATAGAGAATGTGCTTTTACTCCTTGGTATGACTCCAGAGCAACCAGGCAGGACCACATCCTGCGGCCCTGTGACACCAATGATGTCATCCCATTTTCTTGGTGAAGGTATTACTACATTGCTATCGTCACTTTCAATTTCCTTTTGACTTGTTTTTCCGGTTCCAGTTATTTAACCAACTTGCCGCCACTGTGCATTTGATTGATGTATCTAGTCAGTAGACTTCCATTCCATCACACCAAGCATCTGCACACTCCAACACGCTTCTCTACTACTCCCTGCAACCAATGTGGTCCTATATTACTATAATTTCTGACATATACAGTTTGGCCAACCTTAAATGATCGTACTCTCACATCTTCTTTACATTTCTTGTTACAGTTATTGTACGATAAAGGATTATTGTTAACTTGGTTGGTTTGGACTTGGGTCTAAACCGCCGGTTGTTCAGTAGTTCTGCTGGTGTCTTTTCATTTCCTGTATTTGGTGTAGCCCGCAGTCCATACAATATATTAGGTAGACGTACATGCCAAGGCTCTACAGTTCTATCATAATATCCATAATCATTTTATCCATGAATGGCCACCAAAAGAAGCTCCGGGCTAAAGCTTTTGTGATAACAATGCCATCATGGTTCTTGTGTAACTACTCTAATATGTATGTTCGCATCTCTTCAGGCATAACTACTCTACTGCCCCATAATATGGAATTACTATGCACAGACAGCTCATTCCGTTTCTGCCAGAATACTTAATATTGTTTGTCTACTCTCATAGGCCACCCAGTACATATATTAAACTATAGTTAATCTCTAACCAATATTTTAAAAGTAATAATATTATAAAGCCAGAAGTATCTAACTCATCTCTCTGTTTATTTGTTACCTTTTTACTTCTAAACGGCTGAACAGATCTTAATTAAATTTCTTATGAAGATAGCTGAGATACCAGAGAAAAATAGGAAAACACTATGCAGGTGAAACCCTGGGGTACAGTTATTCTCTTTATCTATCTGTAATTTTGTGTATCTGTTGTTCTGTTATGTGGTGGACCATATAACAGAACAACCTTGCGTCCGCTAGGAAAGATACCCATTACTAGTTATCTAACATGCAAGTATCAGTGTTTCAAAATGAAAGATAATGTTTGTAGTAATATTTCTGGGTGCTCTTACAAATTAGCTATTACATGTACACTATTTCACATTAAATATCTCAGATGATCATATGTGATGAACTCTGTACATTGCAGTTTGAACTGTTAAAGTATTGCTGATGAGGATGGTATGAGCATGCATGTAGCTTAATATCAGGAAAACTCTCCTGATATTAAACTGCATGCATGCTTATCTTGTCACTGATTTGCTCAAAAAATGTGCCATTTAACATAAATCTATTTTTCTTTTAATTACAGCTTGGAAAAGGTTGCCTTGACAACAGCCTGAATCGGCTGTTAGAAATGTGGGCCACCGACCCGTTGCCTGTGCAGCCAGACTCCCATTTTCTGGCACTTGAATTTGCCGAGTTCATCAATCATTTACCAGGAGATAACTCTGTTGAAAATGAAGGCATTCTAATGGCGATTTCAGCCCACGGATTACAAAATACACCAAGCTCTAACAGTAACACAAGTGCAGAAAACAGCAGCATGTCAAGTGAATTTGACTTCTCGTCACCTTCACGTTGCTTGTCACCAGTTGTTTCTGATGAGTCACAAGATACAAATGTAGATGTGGTACATTGTGAGACTGAAGATAAAACTGAGGACTGGCAAACTGATAATCAGAATATAAATAATAATACTCCCTTTGCATACTACTTGGAGCCAACTGATCCTGCTTACCACTTCTATCATGATACACATCAAAATTCAAATCCTGATTCGTTGGATGTAGACAGTTATTTTGACTTAATGGATGTTGCCGTTTTATACGCCATCCAAAGTAATGGTTTGACTGCATCTGGTACTGAATATGGATAAAACGGCAAGAATCACAAATAAAATGCACAAATTACTTTTTTATGAAGGGGCGATTAGTGGCGAAATATTAGATAGTTACTAAAAACATTGGTATAAGTACATTTTACCATAACACTATCTATGTATCTATTATTTTACCAGTTGTATTCAGTATGTAAATAATTAGTGATTAATTTGGATATTCCATGGAATCCAGTTTCCCTCTATGTGATATAAATACATAAATATTGGTAGATATTCATACACAGCACCAAACTAAGCAAAGCTTGTACTATGTGAAGCAGATAGTTGATAGAATACTTATATACTCTTTTATTCTTTATAAATACACACTTCTGACACATAGAAATACTCAGACACAGAACAAACATCCGTGTTAATCACATAAATGTTTGTTCTGGGTCGGGATCACACCTACAAGCTTAGAAGGCAGACTTACTACCAACTGAGCTGTTAGGTCAGTCATTTTATATAGATCCTAATACTCTCTGTCTGTCTGTATGTACTCACATACGGATTACAAATAGCTAATAGTTATTATTCCAAATGACTCAGAGATTATCAGCCCTACATAAACGAAATTTGGCATGTAGATGTGTTCTGTGAACTGCTACAAAATGTCGTAGTCAAATTTTCAAAAAACATAGGGGTGGCACGCCATACATAAAAAGAAGGGATGAAATATTTTTTTCAACCCCGCCCCTTCGTGTGGAGTATCGTTGAGTAGGTCTCTTGAAATAAGACTAAGGTTCCATATATCATTTTTTCTCAGATGCTATGTGTGCGAGATATAGCCCGCCAAAGATGAAAAAATTGTATCCTGCATTTCTAAACTATTGGACCTAGAAATTCATGATTAACCATAATCATAGACCATATTAAGTACTTTCAATGAAAATTATTTTGAACACTGTGATTACAAATTTTCGGGATATAACGATAAAATATAGATATAAAACACTTATAATACTGAGGACATTGACCTTTTCGCAAAGTAGTTTAAACAAGTAATACTCGCCCAGTAGTTTTCTTTTAATTTCTGCATTCGCTACGGAACGCTACTATACATGTGTCTCGATACGGTCTTGGCCATTTATTTTATTTTTAATGGTTTATTGAAATGTATTAGGTAGGCGAAAACTGGGTTTCACAGAATATCGGAATAGATCTTGAATGAACCTATTGTGATATTTTAGATAAATGTTGGCGTGTTTTCCGATAAAAAGTACAAACTTTTTTCAAATACTATAAGCATATCAAAAACTCATACTGAAAGGGGCTCGGAAACATTTTTATATCCATACTAGCAATAAGTACTTTTTTCATATCTTAAAATAGTTTTTTTTCTCATAAATATGTTTCTATAGGTGCAGAGATTATCTGAAGTACATTTTTGTTTATTTTAGCAATTAAATAATACTAAGAAATTAAGAGAGTCATGAAATGCGCATTTGTCACTTGTATGTGCTTTTTCTACTCTTATAGAATATTTAGTTTACAGATACTTTGGAACTAACCAAAACTACGCACTAATTAGCGCGTGTACACATTTTCTTCTTTGTCCGAGTTTGGGTCGGATATTTTTTGCATGTTTGTGACTCTGTTGATATTGTAGCTCATTATATGAATCTATTATAAAATTTGTAAAGAACACAAAGATCTATTTTAGGATTCAAAAGCCGTACTCTCATATTTTATAGCTATGCGAATTTCGCTCAGCGCTCGTTTTTATCTTGCTTTTTCTGCAAAAGTTGAAACGATTATTAAACAATTATTACAATTTAAAGTAGGCTCATTAGAACTTTTGTCTCACACCCTTAATTACAGAAAAAAACGGGCGCTGAGCGAACTTTGCGTCGCTATTAGAGTCGAGAGTTACCCCTCAGATCCGGATAAAATAAAACATAATTTAAATCTGATATAATGTTTAATGATAGAAGAAATAAGTTTTCTCTTGTTGTATGAAAACCTCACAGTCCTCTCAAATAGAACTGAAATGCATGTAAAACTTCAATGTATACCTACTAACAATAGCTAGCTAATAGTTATTATTGCAAATTGTATGTATTCATGTAAGCAAGTGACATTAAAGTCAATAAAGTGATACTCAGAAGTTATGTATCTTTATATAAAAAAATCCTAAGCTAATATGCGGTATTATGGTGATTTGTAACAACCTTTATATGGACACCTTTGATTAATAAGGCCATATTAATCTATTAAAGGGTAAGATGTATAAAATGTTGCAAATATTTTGTTATAGCTAAATACTTACATTTAAAAATCCTAATCCTATCTAATATTATAGAAGTGAAAGTAAGTCGTCTGTCTCTCTGTTACCTCTTCACGACTAAAGGGCTGAACCAAATGTTATGAAACTTGGCATAAAGATTCTTTCGTTTGAGAAGAACATAGGCTATACTTTATGATCATCACTATCGTCACCGTTTTTTATCACAACGCGGGTGACACTGCCGGGCGCAGCTATTATTTAAAAAAAGTTACTTATCAAATGGCTAAAATAAAAGGCATAAAGATAGCTGAGAACCTGTAGCTGTAGGCCAGATAGGTAGCCGCGACCTGTCAGCTGATTTATAATTGACTCTTATTATTTACATAACAAACAGGTTCTATATATTAAAACCTTACCTACTATGACTTTCCATCACGTGGACGTAAAATTTAATACAAAATTCACGATTAAACAATGACGAACTTATATTTTGATATAAAGATTATGTCGCCGCGCTAAAGCCTAATTTAGATTGAGAAGTATATAATAGAGAAGTCTGTATTGCCGCTTCGAGTTATTTTGAAAATCGAAATTATTTTAATCGTGTAATGGGTCTAATTAGATCTCATTGTGCTCGAAAGTTTTTGAGGACTACTGATGCTACATCCCGTTGATACTTTATCTTACCTACCTTACCTTAATTATTACCTTTATGTGTTGACTCTTAGGTTGCCTGTAGTGTACCTAAATTTCAATGTGTCATAAAGGTGGCGCTACCTACGGTCGATTGTTTTAACAAACAGCTACCGACCGACGACGTATGTATAGCGTAGCAAAAAATTGTTCATCTAGGTATGTACGTGTAGAGGCCGCGCTACCACTGAAGGCCGATGCCATTTATATAAGTTACTCTATCTATATTAAATTATTATTTTATTGTTGTGTTATCTATCTATGGGCCGATGGTGAAATTTGAAAGGTCTGCCAATGTTGAAATTAAATTTGACAGGCTCGCCATTGTCAGCTTTAACACAGAATACCATTTAGTATGTATGAAAGGAATGCGATTAAAGCGCCGCGTCTGTAAGATTTGAGTGGTGGTGCGGTCTCTAGGTCTGTGGTTTAGATCCCTGGTAACGACGAAGAAAATTGTGGCTTCCAATCCCGTAGGATGCTTTGGAAACAAAACAAGTAAAAGTCGATCGTAAAATGCCTGACACTTGTGAGGTAATAAAGCTCGATTCTCATTATATTAGTAATTTGATGATGTGACGAGTAACACTATGTTTACGAGCATAGAGTAACTTATATATTTTACGAGCATAGAGTAACTTATATATTTTACGAGTACTAATTTTTTGACAGGTATCAGGTGAACAAATAATCCTTGATATATGTATTTCAATTCAAAGTCGGTTTAGCGCGCTTTGAAAAGGCACTCGTGCGAAGGCCGGGTTACTCTCTACTAAATTACTAGCCGATTTAAATAAAGAATATGTCAAATATCCTCATGGGCGATTTAATAAAAATTAAACTGGATATTTTCAAAAACAATTTTATTATTGCTTGTTATTATTCACATAATACAAAATAAACTATGCACAAGTTTAGGACCACTGGCTTGATTATTTGTTTCATTAAATAGCTTAATGATAATTTAACACATTTTCAAACAGTACATAATATAGTACATTATTTTAAGTTTTAAGGCGAGCGACTGAAGTGCGTATTTGTCTAAACAAGAGGAGAAAAACTGTTTTTTTTTCTACTAATTTAAAGGTTTTTTTATAGGAACCATGAATAGCTTAGCAATTTTTAAACCTCGACCCAGAAAAGGGGTTTTATAAGTTTGACGTGTGTATCTGTATATCTGTGTTTGTCTGTGGCGTCGTAGATTCAACGGATAGGCCGGTTTTGAGCTAGGTATTTTTGTTTTTTGTTTTAAAGAGGATTTTATCGAGTGTTCTTAGCTATTTTTCATAAAATTGGTTCAAACGTTTTTTCCAAGGAGTATTTGAGTTTTCTAAAGTTATACTCATATGTTTTGGTTGTATAGTTTTTCATTATACTAAAGCTTAGTTTTCATTACGTTACTGGTTTTGTTAAGTAGTGATTGGTACTGGAAGTGAATAAGAGTAACTTTTCTAGTACTGAGAGTACTAGTGAGTACGAACGTAAAGTTACTGATTAGGCTACTAGTCAGTTAAGTCATTAGTTTAATGGAATGGAATTAGATTTTAGTATAAGTAAACATAAACCGTCTTACTTATAAACGTTGAATAAACGCATTTTAGTTAACAGTCTTTTGTTTCGTATTCGCGCATGACAGTTCCCGTCTGACAGGAAGTGACAAGTCCTTTTTCAGTTTAATAAGATTTATAAGTAAGACGGTATGTGAACAGGGGCCGTACCAAAGGCGTTCATTAAACCAAAGCATTTTTATTTCAACGTTACGTTGATTTTTTACTTTGATTCTTTCAACAATTGAGAAAGCAAGACAAAGTTAATACTGACATCAGATTCTATTAACCACCCCAGGTCAAAACAAAAAAATAAACAAGCTATTCATGGTTCAAACTAAAAAATAAATTAATTTAGATATAGTTTACGAGTACAAATTATTTTTCTCATGTCGTAAATGCGTGATAAATTGACCACAAAGAAACACTTAAGTAAGTATATTCCTCCTCCTTAAGTAAATAAAATCAGATACTCTGGTTCGTCAGCGGTCTCCCGTGAATAAATTGTGATGTTCTCACGGTTGCAATATGATTAAAATACATATTAATAATGGCTGACTAATCCTAGATAAAGTTCTTATTTATAATTATGTAACTGTACAATTTATCAGTAATCGTTCATTACTAATATTAGATTGCATTATTTACAAAAAACAATAAAAAAAATCATGTATATTATGTTCTTGCTTCATAATTCTGATTTCATGCATAGGCAAATATAAAAAAAAAAAAACTTAAAACAGACACTAAAAAGTAAAACACATAAAATGGTAGATAATTTCTAGATGTTTTTTTTTTACAAAAGTAGTTAAAGCATTACAATAAACAACAGAAACACTTCAAGTGGTCATGTTACAAACATATAATTACAATCAACTGTTACTATAAGACCAATGCGGAAACATCCAAAAAATCAGCTGTTCCATACAAAAGTTCATTGACCTTCGACAAAATATGGATTTTTGTGAATTCTGGATTAGTTCTGTAATAAAAGTTTTTCATAATTTTGAGTACAACCCCATAAAAGTATGGCCGCCATTCATCGTAATGTCTCCCTATACTTTAGGATAATACATATTTTCCTTAATAAAATTGTGGCTAAGAGCAAAATTATAGAAAACAAACTTTTTTTTTTTGTTTTTATCAATGTTATGGAGGGATACAAAAAAAAAACATCAGCTTTTACTTTACTAAACCATAGTTACTTGATATACTAATATCGCTACAAATAATAGTTAATTCTGCTGCATAATCATTAAAACAATAATTAATAAATATAAAAAATAAATACAATCAATTGTGTAAGTAAATTACTCACTTATAAACACATTTAGCTAAAAAAAAAGTCAGAAATTGGTTAAAAAAATAATTTACACTGTTCATGGCGGTAGGTACGCCATTATTTAGTATATTGTCACCGGTCACACAATAATGTTCAGAATAGTTACTATAAATACTCTAAAATTACAATGTATAATAAGTATTGCATACTTTAAAACACAACCAGAATTATTTTAAGTGCGTCTACAGCGGTTTCAGTAAACGAATATAAATTAATTTAAATTAATACAAAATTAAGTTTGATAAAGAAATCTAATTTGCTTTACATGTTTTATATGATAACAACGCGGAATGACACGAACGCAAAAAGTCAAAAGTATAAAACTTCGGGATACTCAATTTTCGCATATTGACAAATACGCATATTATTAAAGTGACAAGGTTTCTAACTCAGTAGACAATTGAATCGAAAATGCTAATTGACATGTTCGCAAAACCTCGCATACTGTCGTTTAGTTATGAAAAGGTCACAAACAGATAGATACTGTTGCTTTTATTATAATTTTAGTTTCGTGTAACAGGTTGAGAATAAGGTTAAGTTTTATTTACGAGTTTTCTGTAAGCTATAATAGACATCGACAGTATAATTATGATTGTAACATTATGCGATTTTGATTTTTTGCGAATTTAACTTCCTGTGTTTTTACTAATTCGTGTTTCTGGCATATATCGGATATTGACATCTTGAGTTCTTCACATTCCGCGTGTATCCCTCACTCATATAATTTAAAAGAATATGGTTGCTTATCGATCATAGTGAGCACATTAAATCTCTCATTATTTTACCAGTCCACTATTGTTTACATTGTGAGACATGTACGCAAACACAGACTTTAAAGTTGAATTAAGTAAGTGATTGTTATGTATCTACGAGCATTATCTAAAATGTCACTTTAATTTCTAATCGGTTTTCATACACGATTCTATCATCGATTACCTAAGTAATTTAAATGTCGTCAAAACTTTCAGTAGAGGTAGTTTAATCTACGAAGAAACCCATGGAAATTCTACGTTAAATTACGGACTTTACGGACTTACGGACTACGGACTTTATTACGGACTGATTAACTTATAAATGACAACGAATTGTCTAAACAGCTGATCTTAGACTTACATGAGAACACCTTCCTTGTGAAGAAAAGAAAGGATTTATTGGTCGCGGGTTCCGCTCATTCGGACAATTATAGCAGTTTTACAGCTAAACTAGTAGTTTAGCTGTAAACACTAAAACTAAAACACAAACTAAAACAACTGTAAAAATGACCGAGCGAGCGAAGCGAATAAAGGTCTCTGCATCAACGGGCAAAATTTTGTGTTTTACAACAAGTATTGTTGAATATCTGTTCTCGCAAGGTCTACTGTTCGTAGAACTATTAATATGTCTATACAGCATTACAGTCTTTCTTACATTGGTCATAAAATATTGTTAAGAAAAAATACATAATATCTTGCAAAATACAGTTAATAGACCTGTGTGTAAAGTTAGATGGAAAAGGGTTCCCTATACAACCATTTAATTTATTGACAATGTTTATGGCTAACGTTGACAATTTTAAATAACTGTAAGTCTCAATTGCATTGTAGCTACAGAATTTTTAGCAATTACCGTTAACATCAATGACATTAGCTTCAACGAATGGAGAGATGGTCAGATAACGCAAGACTTCAAAAGAACTAGTTCTACATATATCGTCAAATCAACGTCAATGAACCCAACCCACTTGGTGATAAATGATGATGTGTATAAACAGCACTCATCATTTCTCACTTAAACCACCCCACTCCCCACTGGCAGCAGAGGGAATGTGTATACCATTAGCGCTGAACCTCTGCTGCCAGGACCAATCCACTCCCACTAAACTATCAAAATCCTTTAAAAAAAAAAACAACATCAATGACCATAAGTCAAATAAGTAATGGCCATTGGTCAATGAAAATTGGACGAAATTATACATATATCAAATATCGAAATTGGTTAAGCCATTCTTGCTCAGAGATAATACAGAAACATGGAATAACATTACTTATTTGAACAATCGGATTTGGGTACTATTTTCGTAGATTAAACTATCAGCGAGTCTTGAATGTTTAAAAAAATATACAGGTAACTGGATATACGGAATTTTGCTTCTCTTCAATTTTCGATTCTAAAATCATCTTGCAATGAAGTTTAGACACGTCTATACAGAATCTTGAGTCACAAATAAAAAACTCAACGCGAAAATGGTGGGGACATGCGCGTAGTCGAGCGGAGCGGGAAACTGGTTTTACAATACAATTCCGCGGCGCGTTACTCTTTCCGACAGACTGGTCTTGTATCAATGTTTTGCTACAACAGGCTGTATAGATCAGAAAATGTTCAGTTTTGTATAAAAAGTATCTGATACATTTATTTCGATAGGAGAATCTTAAGCGAGCAAAGCGGTTGTGGCATGAGATTCCAGATATGAATTTTTCTTTAATAGACTGATATTATCAACTGCTTATGGGTAAAGTTGACGTCGTCTGTAAATAGGTATGTATGAAAAAATAATTTCCGCAGCCAGTAATAAAGTAGGTAAATTAAAGTAAAGAGATTTAATAGTCATTCAATTAATTCTAAAAAAAAAAGGTTTTGAAACATTTTAAATATCTCCTGAAGGGTTTATATGAATGAAAATAATGTAATTTGAAAGAAATTATTTTCACACGTAACATCCGGGAACACCTGATAGAAGATGAATCGTGCGCAGCGAATGTTTAGTGTTAATACGATAACATGTACTAAACCAAAGTGGTGGTCATTGCGCCTATCTTTATCAACAACTTTATGAGAACACAACACAAAATTCACGTAAAATAAAATCAATTGTTCCACTGTAATAATTTGTTGGCTCCCGACAAAATGTATAGAAGAGCTGTTTCTTTTTCTTGCGTACTTTAGTTGTGCTCAAAATAAAAGATATTTATAATTATTAGTACAATGACCTCCTTTCGATTACGATCCAGTAGGGCTATTCATAACTTGTCGGATTCGAAATCGGATCAGAAATATATCTCCATCTCTGTCATTTCCATACAGAATGACAGAGACGGAGATATAGTTTCTGACCCGAATGATTGTAAATAGGGGTGCTGATGACGTATGAAACCGACAAGCGAATTAATTTTGTATATGTTTATGTGGTGTAGATAACAGTACGAGCTTCGTTGTTAAATATTTGAAAATTAGATATGCCTGTTGTAAATATTTCTGTGCTCGCGAGGTATATTGCTCACAGGGCCTTTAGTAACGATGGTTTTAATCATATATAAGACAATGAAAAACAAACGACGCCGCTTGCCCATACAAAATTATATCCATTACCATTGTCGGCTATTAGGAAGATTTGTGTGGACTCTACACCGAAGAACCATAGAAATCTATAATTTCCATACAAAAGCACACCATACAAATCACAACCGCGCAAAGTTATGGAGGTGCCGATTTCCGAAATCTACATGTAATCTCATTTCTCTAAACTACTAAGTTAATTTATCTATTTACAAATCTTAAACTTACATCTAAGATTTAAAAAAAAAACTCCAAAAGTTAAAAAATTGACAAACACATTAACACCCTTATACTTAACAAAGCGTATGGATTCATCATATTTACAAGTACATAAAGATAACGCGCATAATATTACAAGCAAAAAGGGCACCCAAAATAATAAGTACATATTTTTATTTTTCATTAATTATGGTCAATCTAAGATCGCCTAAACCTTTTTTATTGTATTTCCAAAAAGTTCCATCACTGATGAGAATACAATATACATACAAATACCTACATGGTCGAAATAATAAAAAGGTCTCTTCAATGCCAGTCACACAAGTTGAGTCACTTTCAAGTTACTAATACTTTTAAATTAAAACATGAAAATTAGGAACACATTTTCATCGAATAAAATATTCATCTAAATTTTCGTTGAATAAAATAAATTTGACGATTATTTCACTAAGCTTTGTATTATGGTGGGTTTTATTTTTATAAGACGACACATTCAAGAATTTAAATATTTTAATAATAAAATTGTTGATGACTCTCGTGTCACTTCTGGTTTTCAAGATGGTACCTTAGGTAATCTTTCCACAGTCCTAATAATAGTCTTCACGTCATAGTATAAGGGCCTTACCAAAAACATTACTTAACTTTAACCAACGTCTTAAATTCTTTGTCTTCTTTCCATAAGTATCATTACGTGTCAGTCAGAAGTTGACGAAATATGTTAAGCATTACTTAAAGTAACGTTTTTCGGTAAGACCATGTCTGATCAATCACTCTTGTCTTAAAATGAAGGAACAACGAACGTAAATCAGTAAGTGAGAGCTTTCATTCACCAGTCCGTTCACTTTGATACATTTTAACACAAAAATGGTTGACCAGACATTAAGTATAACACACCAAGACTCTTGAGACGTGGGTCCAATAAAGGGTACGTTATCACTCAAGATTTTTGAAAAAAACTAATTATAGAATAGTTCCACTAGTCAAAATAAACAAAATGGCAACTTTAATGCCCAATTTATTAAAAAAGAAAATAATACGTTTTTTTTCCTAATTTCGGTGTTCTGATCATAAAAGTAGCGACTTGATTTTGACGTCATCTTGATTGTGCTCAAGGAGTATCATATCTGTCCACATATTCAATTAAGTTGAAAACAGACTATCGGACGTGTCCGTCAGTCGCGACTTACGGACGTTATCCATTCAATACATTTACACTAAACTGTGCATATTAACGGTCATAAGTCGCGGACGTGTCCTTAGATCGAACTACCACCCATTAAAAAGAAAAGAAAGTCGGCGAATTACTACCCATTTCTCGTTGAAATGCCTAAAATCCGTACTCAGCTATATCGATCCACATTCCTGTTGCGTACTGTACAAGAATGGAATTCGTTGCCGCCATCTATGTTTCCTGAGACCTACAATCTTGGAATTTTCAAGGCTAGAGTGAATAGATATCTTCTAGATCGACGAGCTCTATCCTCGGCCACACCGTCGCTTAACATCATGCGAGTTGGTGGTCAATCGTAGATCTATAATGTGTATAAAAAAAAAAAAAATTGAGCGATCGGACGTCCGAAGATCTGGCGCGCCGGATAAACATCATTTTCCATACAACCGTGCACACGTTACTACTCTGCCGCGTCCTTAAGTCGCGGCTGACGGACGCATCCGATAGCTTGTATTCAGCTTCATACATGTTCAATCAACGAAGCCTAAACATCTATGGATACCAGACCCAATAATTTGCAATTATTAATGAATATTATCTAGATTGATCATTTTAGCAGATTTCAGTTCACGTTTTAGCCTCTAGCAGGAAGAGCAGCAGCAGTTTTAAAATATCAAAATATATTTTGTGTCACACTTTTTTTGACAGAAATGATTGGATTAATTATTATCATTCACTTCAAATATGCATAACAAATATCTATATTAAAAGATAAAACAAAATACTCGACTGCAGAAAAGCAGTTTTGGCAGTACACTGCGATTTTGTTATGCTTATATACTTTGTTGAGTATATGTTTTTTGTGAGAAAGTATGAATAAATCGCTGTACAAGATTATAAATGCTCATTCTTAGAATAAATCTAGTAAAATCACTTATTTATTACGAAAAAGTTCGTTGGAGGTTACGAAAAAACGCATTTTTTATTTTTGCGAGAGATGTATTATTATTATTACAAAAAAATATAGTCTATGACACTCGGGAAATGAAGACGAATCTAACGACATCTCGCACATCAAAATCTGTCAAGCTGTTTAGGCTGTAGGCGATGAAATATAAACATACATACATTTGAAAAACATAACCCTCCTTCTTACGCAGTCGGGTAAAAATGTAAATCCATTCTCTGCTAGATAGTTATGAACTGTCCTAATCATATAAATATATATGCAATCAGAAATATGACAATGTTTAGGGGTAGAAATCGTTTTTTTCTGTTGTATGGTCATACCATAAAGTATGAAATGTATTAAAACTTGAATCGCGCCTTCGAAGATCGAACAAAACAACTTTTCGTATGTGCAAGTAGATTATAAAGACTGCCTGCACACTGGCAGATCACCACTTAAATAAGGCGGAAGTGTAAACTTAGCTTAATTTTATTTACAATATGCACAGAGACATAAGCATCACACAACAATAGGGTTCGAAAACTCCTTGGGCAGGCTCATTTTATTGCTTAACAATATATTTTGTGTCGAAAATTTTGTGCAAATTCATTTTACATAAGACTTGAACAGATATCATTAAGGTGGTGACTGACCAGCGTTAGTCCGAGATTGTAAGCAAATTATGCCATGACAGTTAATTGATAGTTTTTCAGCAATATAGCCAGTCAGTTATCTGTTTATACATGTCAATCATCACCTTAACACATACTATAGATATTCCACAAAATCATGACCATTCCCTTACTGTTACAAAAAATAAATAAAAAATGACCATTATCACCGACTAGACATATAGGACCGTCTGCAGATGATCAACACGTTATTACATTCTGATTCATAATCTTTCGGCATAAAGTGCACAATCCATAAACTTTAAGTTGTTAATACATTATTTTCTAATTTCTTTACTATCCAACATGAGATCTTTCTAAGCGAGACTATCAGACCAATGAAACCTTGCCCTTGTCCGAAAAGTAGGTGACCGACGCATCCGTCATAAGAAAAATTTGCTATGCAGAGGCGACCAAGGCGACCTTTAATTAAATAAATAGCAAAGTTTCCTTGTGACAAAGTTGAGTCAGTCACCACTTCAAAAGAAATGTTCACAGAAAGTTGCTATATGAGATGAAATAAATACTTGTGATGTATAAGGAGGGTTTAGAGTCAAATGTTCGGCATTATTAGCGGGCCAGGAGAGATGGCGCATCGCTATGGCTTGAACTTCACTAAAGGTATGTTTTTTGAGTGCAGGCACTTGTCACAAACCCACTCGGCATACACTTCTGCTGTTAGCAGCTGGAACGCAGGTTCTGTCAAACCCGTGCAGCCTCTGGAATTATAGATAATAATATAAATTAGGTAACAAACTGGAAAAACTTGTTATAATACCACTAGTCAACTGATCATAATCGGTCCTGATCTACTATATTATTTTTGTACTTTTTATATTAAGTATTCATTTTGTATTTTTTTACAAACTTACGAATGTAAAGCAACTAGCCTGATGTTAAGATATTGACATAGAAAATTACCGATTTTTTATTACAGATCTAAGTCCTAAATTACTAGGCTCGTTTTTGTCTTTCTTAGGGTTCCGTACCCAAAGGGTAAAACGGGACCCTATTACTAAGACTCCGCTGTCTGTCTGTCACCAGTCTGTATATCATGAACAGTGATAGTTAGACAGTTGAAATTTTCACAGAGATGTATTTCTGTTGCCGCTATAACAACAAATACAAAAAAAACAGAATAAAATAAATATTTAAGGGGGCTCCCATACAACAAACGTGTTTTTTTGCTCATTTATGCTCGATATTGATAACGGCAACAGGTAGACGCTTGAAATACTCATTGAATATTGAGTTATGTTATTCACTTTCAAAATAAATAATTAAATTAAAATAAAATTAATATTTAATTAATATTTAGTAATATTTCCCATACAACAAACATGATTTTTTGCCGTTTTTTATAGATAATGGTACGGAACTCTTCGTGCGCGAGTCCGACTCGCACTTGGCAGGTTTTTTTTTTTTTGTTATCAGCCCTGTTTGTACAAACTGTCCCACTGCTGGGAACGGGCCATCTTCTCATTGTGAGAAGGGTTAGGCCATAGTCTGCCACGCTGGCCAAGTGCGGGTTGGCAGACTTCACACATCTTCAAGATCATACATTGAGAACTCTCAGACATGTAGGTTTCCTCACGGTTTTTATTAAATTATTAAATTTATTTTTAAGTAACTACACCAGGAATTATAATTTTTTCAAATGTTTGTATGTGTTGTCTACTTTTTCACACTGTAACATAGAATTAAATACATGTAGTGTAATTAGATTTATATATATATATCATTTAAATGTATATTGAATATGGCTGGATTTATATGTTAAGCAGTTTAACAATAAAATTTGACAAAAGCAAAAACATAAGAGAAGAAAGAATATTGTTCCAATTTAAATTGCATAATCTTACAAAGATTATGCAATTAATTATTAGGAGAAATAAATTATTATCCTACATTAATTGAGATAAATTCTCCATTCTCATAAGGGAACATCTTGAACTAAGCTGAAATTTTAACAAACATTACAAAAGTGAAAGTAATTCTGTTTTTTATCTTTTCTCAACTAAATGGCTAAGCCTATTATTAAGAAATTTTGTATAGATATAGCTGAGAACCTGAAGATGGACATACACTATATTTTATTTTGACATTGAAATTGAATTGAATTACAACATGGGGACATCAGGATATTTTGATATATAATTATAGTTTATAAAACTGAAAATCCCGACTTTTAAATATGCAATTTGTTTAGTTGGATGACATTTTTGAAGTTATTTTACTATAAAAACCAAATTACTGAACTGATTTTGATATAATTTATATACAACCACCTCTGAGATATTACCAAGTTACCAAACAAAAAAAGAATCATCAAAACAATCCATAATTGGTGAAGTAATTGCTGGACAAATAAACAAATAAAATACAGTTGAAGTAAACACCTCCTTCTTTTTGAAAGTCTGTTAAAAATAATTGAGTTTGACCTATAATTGTCTAACTGCAAGATTACCTATCTTATGATATTTATATATAATAATTTATTCATGATACAATCATAAATTTGGTAGGTATTTAAATGTCTAATATTTTATAAAAACGGAAATTATTATTAAACATAGAATCAGTAGGTAACGTTATAGGAAAGTATATTAACAGCATGGCAACTCACTCTGTGTCTTATTTATAAATAGGAAATTCTGTACATTCTAAATTCTGACTTTGGCATACAGTAACAGAACTAAGCTAAAAAGTACCATGCATAGTTATAGCATATCTCTAGGTTTTTTAAATAATGGCTGTGATATTTAAACTTATTTTGATGTGGCAATAGGCTATTTATAAGATAATTCATATAATTACATAGGTACTTAGTTTTCTGTATTTGTATTATTTTTTTACATAACTTAATTGAAACTTTTAAAATCATGAATGGTTCTACAATCTGCCTAACATAAGAAGCCTATTTACTATAAAAGAGAACTTAAGGGAAAGCAGACGACATAACATCTTACTGTGGCGTGAACCGTCTCAAACCAATACTGCACATCATATTTTAAGCAACAGAGTTGTACACAACTGAAACCGGTTGCCTAAAGATGTTATCACGGCAAAAACTAAACTCTTAAAAAACTCTTTTAAAAATAAACTGGATCAATGGATTAAAAAGGAACAAATTATACTAAAAGACAACCAGTAAATTTCCACACTGCAGGATATAGGCTCATCAGCTTCTGCTGCTTGCCTATCATCAAATTATTTTTTTGATGATAGGCAAGCAGCAGAAGCATAAATAATTATGTGCCATCCATCAATAAATTATATTAAAGTTTGTCTTTCTAGAAAGTTCCAAAGATTTTATTAACGTAAATGCTCACCTGTGAAACCAAAAGTTGCATCCAGACTCGCATAATATTGCCTGGTCATTATCATGTACTTCTTTGTGGCACACCCCACAAGGGTAGATGGGAGGAGCGTTAGGGTTCTGAGGATTGAACACCATAGGCTGGTCAGGGGGGTACACTTTACCCGCACTCACAGGCATGGGCTTAGGCCCAAACATACCCATGCCCTGGCCCATCGGACCCACTCCTTGTCCTCCAGGACCTCCCATTGCCATTCCACTCATGCCTGCTAATGGACCACAATTACCCATGTTGCCCGGTCCTGGGCCCATTCCCATTGACCCACTCCCACCCATACCCATTGGTCCACCATGACCCATATGATTGCCAGAGTATGGAGGACCTGGACCCATTGACGTCATAGGCCCATTTCCACCCATAGGACCACTTCCCATTGGCCCTCCTGATTGCATAGGACTTCCGTGTCTCATTGGGCCACAATGACCTGGCCCCATTCCACCACTCTGCATAGGGTTGGATGACATTATGGAACTACTAGGTCCCATAGATCCATTAGAACAACTGGGTCCCATTGGTCCATTCATGCGAGGCACATTCATTCCTGGGCCTCCTCCACCCATAGGTCCATTCATTGGCCCATTCATAGATCCAGCACCAAGTGGACTGTGCATAGGTGGCCCCATAGGACTATTGCTCATGTGACTGCCTGTC
The DNA here is from genome assembly GCA_947563715.1 of Lycia hirtaria. NCBI lineage: Eukaryota > Metazoa > Arthropoda > Insecta > Lepidoptera > Geometridae > Lycia > Lycia hirtaria. The sequence goes on along the minus strand of OX387377.1, from coordinate 37,521,542 downwards.
ATAGACCCCATATTCATAGGACTACCCATTGGCCCTGAAGACATTGGTGAACCCATTGGCATAGAGTTCATTGGGCTCATTGGACTCCCCATAGATCTGGATTGTGGCCCCATTCCTGGACCCATACTATGGTTACTCATACCCATACTTGGCCCTCCCATTGGGGACATACCACCCATGTGCCCCATGGCATGGGGGCTCATATTGCCCATAGGGCTTATTCCTCTTGGTGGCATCTGTTGACTCATGGGACTCATACTATGTGGCAAAGGACTCATATGTCTCATCGGGGGCCCTCCCATGCCATGGATTGGCCCCATCATACCCATTGGCCCATTTTGACTCATCATAGGCCCATTCTGGCTCATCATAGGGCCATTATGTGAAACAGTGGATGGAGAGTCATCAAAAGGGTTTGAAGCGACAATAGTATCCCCATATCCTGTTAGAGGAGGCGGCAAGAGGTCTTGTGCTGTTGGAGGTGGTTGTGGTGTGTGTGCATTGTTGGCATTTGATGTTTTCCTTCTCTTTTTAGGGTTGCTGGGCGCTGGTGCCGGGGGTGTAGGGGTGTCCATAGGCGGTTTGAAGTCTTGGGGCCCGAGTCCCGGCCCTGGGAGCCTGTAGGACGGCATACCAGCCAAGTTGTGACTCATCATGGATTTATTCAAATTCAACTCTGTGCATTGTTATAGCGGTATTGACGACAAAATGTTTTAGTAAATATATTCACACATAAGGCACCGCATTATCCCGAGAAAGCGCAATAACGTGCCGGAAGACTGGTTGTGTCTATTTCTGTAACAGAAAAAAAAACCATCTATAATCTCGTGCTCTCGGCTCTCCATGACATTTGTATCAGCGTTTAAGTAAAACTAAGGAATTTGTTGCACAGATGATTACAAATACCATTGGCAACCAACGTAACCTGCCAATATTTACGCATTCTCAGCTTGTGTATCTAATGAATGAGGTTAATTTTAGCAAGCACGGATGAGAATATTCAAAAGATTCTCAAATATACTTACATCATAATATTTTTTGCATCGGAATTACGGAATATTTTTTGTCTTGTTTGAGATCCCTGGGCAGGCGTGCAACTTATGACAAAATACCAAGGGTAATCCACTGTCCACGGAATATTTATAATACTAATCAAATGCTTCTTGCATAAGTTATAGTTTAAAGTACATAGATTTGATTTATATCAGAGTATAGTAATACAACAGAGGCATTTTTATTTACGATTATCAATATTCTAAACAACACACGCCACATTCACAAAGTATTTTTTTGGAAAAATTGCCGCTAGAGGGCACAGCGTCATTTTTTTTTTGTGTTGCCAGCCAGTGATATGTTGACCATAGACTTTTATTACTTTTTTGCTATTATTTATGTAGGCCGGATTCGCTCGATAAGCTGTGACAAAATAATGTTTTGAATTGACATTATCAGTTTTGGCGGGAACGTCATAATAACGTGTTGTTGCTTTGTTTTATGTTCCTAAATTTGTGTTATTTGGAACATTAATGCTATAAAATGGTGGTGTTTTATTCATTAAGTGTTTTATAAAGTGCGTGATTGTGGGCGAGTGAAATAAAGCAGTAAAACGTGTGATTTTACGTTGTCGGCAAAACTCCATAGAAGCTTCTAGTAAAGTCACCACCACTTTACTGAAGCAGGACTCGACTTATAAATTGACTGTATACGTGACTTAGATTGTGACTAGAACATTTACTACTTGATTTATTTAAGAAACTTGAATAAATCCTAATACTTGACACTGGCAAATGCTTTAATACGGGTCCAATACAAAAAAAAATGACATAATGACATTTACACAAAGAGTATTGTACTACATTTACAGTTATTCTGTACATTAATCACCGTATGTCAAAGTTATTTATTTTTCAGCATTTTTCAGGTTACGAAATGAAATTAAGAGAATTCATGTAATTTCATTAAAATTTATGAATAAATTAACTAAATAGGTAGAAATAATGTCATTGAACAGGCTATTTGCTAGCTTAACAATAACACCAACCCTGGTAACAAGACGAGCATTGCACACGACCACAGTTCAGTTCATAAGTAAACCTAATGTTGAAAAACCTAAGCCAGGACAAGGCAAGAGTTACAGGCGCATTGTGCATTACCCTGTACAATATACTGTTAAGCCATTAGAGGTCACCAATCTTGCAGGCAGAGACCCTGTGACAGGTAAACTTAAAACTTAGGTTAAATGGGTATTGTAACTTTTTAATGCTTTACTTTACGGCATCTTTAAAGAAAGTTATTGTTAACAGGTCGTATAGTAGCAAAAGGAATAGGTGGAGGTATCAAGCATAAATATCACTGGATTGAATGGGTTAGAGATGGACCCAAAGAAGGCCCCCCACAGGAAGAAAAAGTTATTCAGGTATTCATAGTGAATTTTTTAGTGACAGTTGTCTATTGTATAAAATTTCCTCCAGATTAAGTTATTTATTTACTTCTCTAGGTGGGATAGAGTATACAATGGGTGGAAAAAGAAAGAAGAGAATGCCATATTCCACCTTATCGGCATGTAAAAATTTAGCAAATACCTAAATTAAATTATGCCATACATTGGCATGTAGCGGTGACAATTTCCTAAATAATAAAACATAATCCAGTATTCTACACAATAAAAACATTTAAAAGATTCTATTTTTTTTATACAAGATATTTATGTTATCCGCTTTAGCAAGTCGCATTCCTACGGCCTGTATTTTTTATAACACAACACTCAAGTGGTGCGCCCGCCGTCGCCCCGACCCTTCGTTATTTTAAGTAATGTAGTGTAACATTTAATGCATTAAATAAGCTCATGTCCTTCTGAGCAGACCTATATTTCTGTTTTTATTTAATCATTAATTTTAAGCAAAACACCATCCTCCGGAAGCTCCCGTAATCTTGACTAGATAGTTCTATGATTGACCACCAACTCGACTGATGTTATTACGGTAATATCTATTCATATTAAAAGACAATCAATCTGCATAACAGTGATTTTCATGAAGTATGATATTCGGGAAGTCAAAACAAATCTCAGGACACCTCAAACATCAAAATCGGTCAAACCTGTTATGCTATAGATAAAATAGAAACATACATTATAAAGTTTACTCGTGAGTGGTAGAAGAAATAATGCATTTTTTTTTTAAATACCAGTAATGGAATAGAGTGACACTATTTCTATGAAGGTGTTATGCATATTTAAAGCCCTGTTTTAGTTTGTAAACTTACTGTCTATGATAGATAAAACATGGTCTCATACATAAAAATTATTAGTTGAGGAACTATTAATGTTTAGCTTTCACATCATATACTTGTGAATAAATGTTAATTTGCAATAATTATAGGTAATCGAAGATGGATGCAGAACAGCTCATGTGGCATTAGTAGCAGTTGGAGACAAGCTCAAATACATATTAGCCACTGAAAACATGAAAGCTGGTGACATTATCAAGACTTCAAGGCTGCTGCCTAGGATACCTGGTATCTACAGATATTTTTATAGTGATAGTGATATGTCTGTTATTGCTACCAATATTTTGTTAAATAGTTATCTCAGGTTGGGTAGTTTACATTCGGATCTGTACCAAAATAAGGATAAGTATCGAAATCTGATACTTAACTGATTATATTTTTCCCCAGATTAGTCCAAAAATGGTTTTTTGATTAATAAAAAACAATGAAATTCAGCTTCATTTTTCAGTACAAAAAAATATTTTCATGCCTTTTATAGAAAATTGCACAGATAGAAACTGACTCGCTTTATGTTGCCAAAGCAATTTTATTCATTTTAAAATTTTATACAATGTTTTTTTTTCAGTGAGAGCAAATGAAGGTGATGCATATGTATTAGGAGCGCTGCCAATTGGAACTATAGTGCATAACATTGAAAAAGTACCAGGTTTGTAAACAACAATTTGGAATAATTATATTCATATGTGACTACCAAATTTTTCTATATCAACTAGCTGAATCCTACGTTTTTATCTGTAATGAAAGCCGTTTTAAGTAGTTCCACTCATGAAACACTTTTTTCAATAAGAAACACATTTTTCCAAATTTTTTTGGGACCAGCAGTTTGATATGTCAGTCAGTGGAATATGTTGTGTAATATCAATATAGAATTATATTGTACAAATACAACAAAATACAGTCAAAAACTTCGAGGTCTTCAAGCTGGTACTCTCTTGACGAGAGTACCAGCTTGAAGACATGGAAACCGTCAAGAATACCAGCTAATAGACACTGAAGCAAAAGAATACTAGCTTGAATACTTGGAGTTGCGGATTTGAGTCCCGTTGAATGTCGAACATTTTTAAACTGTCTACACTATACATGTGTACTATATTTTTTATGTTATACAAGTACTTATGTGTACATTTTCATTTCAGGAGAATATCCTATCTACATACACGCAGCCGGTACTTTTGGGACGATAATACGGAAGCAAGATGACCGCATCGTGGTGCAGATGCCGTCGAAAAGACTCTTCAGTTTTGACCAGAACTGTATGGCTGTTGTTGGTAAGCATTGGTGTCACCAACATTCTTCTAACATTCTGCTCAACATTTTCTGACCAAAAGGTTCCTATACAATTAATTATAATTATTTATGGTGACTGCCACGGCGCTATAATGCGCCGTAGACAGTAACACGGCCGCCGTGAGGTTTTGTTTTTTGTTTTTTCTTCTTCAGAAACTAAAGTTACACATAATATAACAAAAGGCAAAAAAAACAAATCTCGGGGTGCGTGCGCACCCCGAGATTTGTTTTGGGGTGGTTTGTTTGTTTTGGGGTGGAGCGCATTGCAGTTGTGGATTCAGGATTTGGGTTTGGGAGGGGTTTGACTCTGGTGGTAGGTAGGTAGGTAGGTTTTATAGATTCCCAATTAAATCAAATAGCCCCAATTGTATACACTTATCGAAAATCTACTGTGTGTAAAACATGATAAAAAAATTAACAAGAGTAGGTATCCCCCCCTGGATCCGCTACTGTATCATTGTAATTATTTATATAATATTCAATTATATAGCTATGGCGCCGAACAAAATACAAAACGTACAAGTGCACCGAGAGAAGTTTACGACCCCTGCGGTAAAGCATGCATCGGTAGGAACATGACCGATTGGTTTTTATGTGGTAATTTTGTTGAAAGTTCCAAATTCGTTAAAATATTGTACGAGTCTGTTAAGCACGCGCATCCCTCCAACATCGACGCAATGTTCGCGCCGCGTCTATATCTCGTTGGAGGATGGAATGCACGTTCGACAGACTCGCACGCTTGTATGATAGCAACCTGGCACATGAGCGTAAATAGAGGCGGGCCGGGTAGTCCAGGCCTACCCCAGGATACTCAAGGTCAGAGATTTTTTACCATGATATATGATAATCTATCATGCACGAAATGTCTCCAGGGCGTCTCTCAAATGTCCTCCACGGGTCCACTCCCATCGGGTCTCCTCAGCGTAACCGTTGGCTTGGCAACCGACCGCGCTCGGGCCTGTGGCAGCGCAAGTCTGGACGGCATGGACGGAAGATCAAGCCTCCTAAACCCGTCAAGGAAATTAAGAATGAGTATAAGAAGGCGCAAAGAACTGTTCGATTAACGCTTAACCAGTACAAAGCCTTGTAAAATATGTAGTTAATAAAACTTGTTAGGTAATTAAAACTTTCTTTTTCTTACTCACACTATTTAACATGTTTAAAACACGAAAAACTCTCTCCAATAGATAGGTTCAGGGCTACTCTCCTCCAATAGATAGGTTCAGGGCTATATTGATAGTGTTCGGTGCTCACGCTTTACCAGATTTTCGAAAATAGAAATTGACTGAATTTACATAAATATATTAAACTAGCGGACCCGGCGAACTTCGTTTCGCCTAGAAGTCGAATGTCAAATCATCGTCAATAGTCACAAAACCGACCAAGAGAGAGTCGGAGAGTTCTGAGAATTTCGTCAATCAAGTACATATAATTGTCAAGAGTGCTGCTACCTAGAGACATCGTTTTATTTTTCCTGTAAAGTTTACGTAAACGTCTATCATGTCAAATTATTTCAGATAGTTGACCCGGTGATATTGTGTAGTCACCAAAAGTTACCAAAAATCGATATGAAGTGAAGTGAACTTACCGTGATTAACAAACACTTATTAGCAAACAAAAAACTACTTAGTCTTTAAAACAAAACGAACTTTATCAAAAACATAATAAAATTATTATTAACGCGGTTATGTGTTGTCACAGATTACCACAGATTCTTTTGTTTTAAATTGAATGACGTTGACATTCGTTACGCGCGTTTTTTAAAATATGCAAAATTAAATGTATATTTTTCAATCTTTCTGAGAGATTTTCTTAATATTTGTTTCCGTAAGAACCTTGTACAGAGTATTAGAAAACTACAAAAAAAAATAAGCCAAATCGGTCAAGCCGTTTTCATGTTATGTCGTGACAACGGAAAACGGGTTTCATTTTTATATATATAGATTTCTAAAATAATATTGATTCAGACAAAATAGCGATCTCCAAGAGATGCTTGTTTCTTTGGGCTATGGTTTCTTACTTCTTTATGGCTAACTAGCCGAACAGATAGTGATAGAATTTGGTATTCAGGTAGATTCGATGGTGGAGGACGTAAACTTTATTTAAATAATTATCATTACCATACGGGGAAATCGAATATTACAAAAGCGAAAATCATTATCATCACATACGCGGGTGAACCCGCGGGGCCCAGCTAGTAATGTATAAAAGTGAAAAATAAAACGATATTTTATAACTTTCGTCAGCAACATTTATTTTATAAACATCGCGTTAGCAAAGCCACAATTTGATAGTAATAAATGGCGTAACACGTTTTTGTGGTTCCTTGAAAAACGGAACCGTTTAAAGTTTTAACATAATGAATGTAGCAAAAAGTGAGATTTAAATAAGCCTACACAAGCAGGTACTGAAGTTTTGCTGAATAAGTCTTAAAATTGTTATATTACAAATTCATTCCTCTTCATCCTCGTCCGAAAACGTTAGAATCTGAAAAAATAAAATATAAATTCAAAATATAATTTTTGGCAGATAACAATCTCAACTATACAAAAAAACAATAACAACCATTTCATTCTATTTAATGTTGCTAGTATGTAGAAACTACATACTAGCAGCATTAAACATTGACTAAGCTATATACTATAGTATGTTCCATTTCGATTGGCATTAAAGTTCGTTGACCCCACGTCAGCCACTAATGCTGGGGCTTCATTAGCGGGCTACGGCGAATATTCTTATTAACGCGATGAGTGTGGCCGGGTAGATCGTTGCAACGCGTAGTATTCGGGCGAAGACGATGTATTTTATCGGGGCACTGTCGGTAAACTGGCGCGCAACGCGACACGAATCTTAGTCCGCCTAATGTAGACAAGAATATTAGTCTAGTAAAAATACGATTAGACGCACTAAAAGTGTTCTATGTTATACTTTATTTTAATGATTTAGTTAAATTTAGAACATCTATTTTTGTAATTATTCTACTTGAAATATAAAAAAATAAGCATTACAACACCTTTTGTAAAACTTGCCAAACTACTTCTTGAAAATAACACAAAACGCGAGCTAAGTCACTTTTCCATTCAAGTTCAGATTTTGTTACGTCTGACGTACAGTGACAAACAGAGATGCGTCACCTTCGGTCGCGTGGCAAGCAACGCCGCCATTTTGTTCAGTCGTGTTCGGATAGCACTTGCGTGTGTACATTCTCTTTGTTTCGTAAATATTTTTGTTGAATTTTAGTTATTGAATCTGTTATATTTTTGTTAATGTTTTGTTGTTATTTATTTATTGTTATCGAAAAAATGCGTGGAACTGATGCTACAATAGATAGAACTGACGACAGATTCATAATAAATGTCACAAGCATTTCGTCTGATTCAGAGAGCTCCACAGACAGTGAAGAATTAAGTGGTGGCAGTGAATGACAATATCACAGAATTCGTGGCCCTATTTACGACAATATATGTGTACCTACTCTTTTAAATAAATGGCATTAAATAAGTACTTTCGTTGTTTATGTGCCTAACTATTTTTTGGCGCTCTTCTGATGGTAAGTTATAAATAACACCTGCGCTGCGCATGCCTGTTGCACTAGTAGGTACCTACAACGTTGAGTAACAAAGTCCTTTTAAAAACTGTAAACTACCTACTAGGTACTGCTTAGCGGCGGAATATTGGATATTCTGTTGGTACCTATCTACGCGAACTCCTGTTAATGAAACATACTGCTAAATGAATTATAATCACTGTCATAAAAGGTTTGTCATAACTGCTAGGCCACTCAAAGGTCAACGAACTTTATTGCCAATCTAAATGGAACAGAGCATCCATAGTAAGTATATAGCTTAGTCACATCCTAATTACCTATATGAAAATAAGTGGCCAAGACTGTCTCGATACGAGTGTCTCCTCGAGACAGTCTTGGCCACTTCTTGGAAAAAAATAGGCTCAAAAAAAATTATATGTTTACATCAGTCATCTCAGCTGTCAAATGCAGTTCAGCCAATCCCGTGACCTCCTCCAAGTACTTTCCACTATTGAACACCTTCAACAAGAACTCCGTCCCCTCCTCCCTATATAACCTTATCACGGTATCGGAGCAAGCGATGCACTGCTTGAACTTGGCACAGGTCGGGGTCACATGCTGGTAGGAGTGCAGAAACCCCCGGATTGTGTGAGGTATGGGGCCGAGGACGCCTTGGTGCTCTGGGGGTATTTCTGTGTCCGCAGTGAGGTTGTATGCTGCTGACGCCTGCACCCTGTTGGTCGAAACTTGCCATTATTTTTAACCGACTTCAGAAAAGGTTTTTTAATGTAGTAATAGGCTAATAGGTTTGCGCTTGACCGCCAAGTCGCCTGATGTTAAGCGAAGTTGCGGTCTACGATGGAGCGTGCTTACCTAAAAGAAACCAATTCACTCGCAATTTAAAGACACCCAGATTATATCTATCGGTTCTCAACTCGGTTGTATTTTTTTAATCCTCGACCTTAAAAAGAAGGGTTTTATAAGTTTGACGTATTTATCTGCATATCTGTAATATCTGTGGCATTGTAGATTCCTTATTCTCGGGCTACATTAGCGGGCAAAGATTCGTGTCGCATTGGCGCGCTAAAAACATCGTGTACGGGCGTACGCGATGTTCTTGTCTACATTATGCTGGGACTTCATTAGCGGGCTACCGCGAATATTCGTATTAACGCGATGAGTGTGGCCGGGTAGATCGTTGCAACGCGTAGTATTCGGGCGAAGACGATGTATTATCGGGGCACTGTCGGTAAACTGGCGCGCATCGCGACACGAACCTTAGTCCGCCTAATGTAGACAAGAACATCGCGTATGCCCGTACAAGATGTTTTTAGCGCGCCAACGCGACACGAATCTTAGTCCGCCTAATGTAGACAAGAACATCGCGTATGCCCGTACAAGATGTTTTTAGCGCGCCAACGCGACACGAATCTTTGCCCGCTAATGTAGCCCGAGCATTAGCTCGGGCTACATTAGCGGACTAAGATTCGTGTCGCGTTGCGCGCTAGTTTACCAACAGTGCATCGATCTCGATAATACATCGTCTTCGCCCGAATACTACGCGTTGCAACGATCTACCCGGCCACACTCACGTGTTAATACGAATATTCGCCGTAGCCCGCTAATGAAGCCCCAGTATCAGTGAGTTATTACCTGAGCGGATGTTGCAGTAGCCCGACTAGTAGTTCGACGGCTAGTGCTCCCGCGATGGCCGCCACCCCGGGCCGCGTCACCGTGCACTGCTGGTCGAGGGTGCGCTCCTTTACGGACTGGAACACAGCCAGAAACATAATTCAACTTAGTATATTATTTTTATTTTTTTTATAGCCCCTGTTTGTACAAACTGTCCCACTGCTGGGAACGGGCCATCTTCTCATTGTGAGAAGGGTTAGGTCATAGTCTGCCACGCTGGCCAAGTGCGGGTTGGCAGACTTCACACATCTTCAAGATTATTGAGAACTCTCAGACATATAGGTTTCCTCACGATGTTTTCCTTCACCGTTTGAAGTTGGCGGCAATCAACAATACGCACATAACTTCGAAAAGATAGAGTTGCGTGCCGCGGGATTCGAACCTAGGACCTGCGGATCGCAAGTCAGACGGTCTCACCACTAGGCTGCCGGAAACTACCTAGTATATTATTAAAAACTGCAAAATGTAAACTTAGATTCTCGTCAGAGCTCGTTTGTTTGACAAGCCAACTCGTTTGAAATCGACATTGTGGCCAACGATAAAGCACATCGAATAGTGACGATCAGGAATTGCAGTTACTGTCGTCGATTCATCGTCACTCAGTAAAGTATATAGAGATTTTTGTACATTATCTAAATAAAGAAAAAAAATACGTTTAACTGACATCTACAACATGTATATTAAAAAACAAAATACCCAACTGCAGAGTTTTTAAAATCTAACTTACGATTTCGTTACGCTTGATACGCTGTCGAGTGTACGTTTTTTTGAGAAAGTATGCGAAAATACGCTGTAAAAGATTATAATTGCGCATTCTTTAAAATCATTCTAGTGAAATCACTAGTTCATTACTAAATAGTTGCAGGTTACGGTTTATTTTTGCAAGAGATGTATTATTATTTCTCTTTATTCATTTTAAATCTCGGGTCGCAGCCCGGTCTTTTGATGGGCATCAGTGGAGCCGAAGCCAACACTGAGAGGCCCTTTACAGAAAATAAAATAAAAAATACAGGTTTTTGGTATATGGATGGATGATGGAACTATTGTACATTAAGGAATTACACAAATTGGGGCTATTGAAGTGAAATGGTTATGACTTATAAAACTAGTTTATTGGCTGATGCTCCCACACAGTGAGTAAGATAAGGTACTTCTATGTGGGAGTATCAGAATGAGATAACGGCACCTGCCAATTTCGTCTCATCATACAAAAATGTTGAGGCAGGTGATGACTCGCCACCCACTGAATGGGCCCCCCATAGTGGCGCCGCATGTTGGCGCCGGAGAAGCAACATCGGTGTGGGTGGCTAAGGGTGTCGAGAGGTGTGCTGCGCGTTCACTAAGAGCTACTAGCGGCGTTATGCCCTTTAACACTTCCACCCTGGAGCTTAGGTACTTAGCTCTTGCTGTTTCCACCATCCAGCCGGCCGGTTAAGGCAAGCTGGAGGTCAGGGGTCTCATTTAGCCCCAGGGAAACATCGGGGTACGCGGTGTCGCCACTGTATTATTATTATTATTACAACAAAATATAGCCTATGATACTCTGGAAGCTAAGACGAATCTAATGACACCTCGCACATCAAAATCAGTCAAGCCGTTTTGGCTGTAGGCTCAGGCTGTCATATAGAAACATACATAATTACCCCACATACATACTTACATACAAACATATACACTCGAAAAACATAACCCTCCTTACGCAGTCGGGTAAAAATACGTTTATTCCCAGAAGTACAAGGGTGAGACTTTTTCGTTTTAATTAAATTAATTCAAGTAATGACGGCTGATTGTACTGCTGAGACATTAAAGAAATATAATTAGGTACTTATAATTTAAAAAAAAAAAAAAAAATTAAAGAATTATTAAAAAAACTAAAACTTTGCCGGGTGCATTGACGTCATTACAGAAGTACGAGCCGAGCTGTCCAACGGGTATGAACTCTGTGTCGACAGCGCTCGGGGAGTTGATTCCGTGACGCATCACTAAGTAACTGTCAAAACCGACTGCTGCGTTTAAAACTACATTATTAAATATTTATAACTACGTTATAATCTTACATTGCCTGGTGCAGTGACGTCATTACAGAAGTAGCAGCCGAGCTGTCCGCCGGGTATGAACTCCGTGTCGACTGCTGTGTCGACAGCGCTCGGGGAGCTGATTCCGTGACGCATCACTAAGTAACTGTCGAAACCGAGCGCTGCGTTTATTGCTATCTGAAAAACAAATATAATTTAAGAATAGTTAGTATCAAAATACAAATATATATTGTGGCAGTGTCCTTAAGAAGACAAAGACCCGTTGGCGCGTTTCTTGCTACTATTGTCTGCCTGCCACTTGTAAGAGGTAGTCTGTGCACTTAACGTTGCGTGGTCTCCACTCGAGAACTTTTCGACCTCATCAACCATCATTTCTAAGTGCTATGTGCCCTGCCAACTGCCACTTCAACTTGCTAATCCGCTGTACTATGTCAGTGACTTTTATTCGTCTACGGATGTCCTCATTTCTGATTCAATCTCAAGACATTCGATTTGAAAGACTGAGTTTTTTGTAAATACATTTAAGCGCAATATATCATCACTAATGTTACCTTCCCATAATGTGCAGCTATCAACGTAGGCAGCCACCGGGCTTCCCTCGTGTCCAGCAATAGAAAAACGACGTCGTGTTCGGCGATAGCTTCCGTAACGGTCTTTATATTAGATATAGTTTCGTCTTTTAGCGAATCGCCTATCGGATGGCCCGGCATCGGTATGTGGGCTGGCATGCCTTTGGAGTTCTGGAAGAACAGAGCTCGGTTATTATGTAATGTCTAGGAACCGGATTATATGCATTTGCATATTTACCGAATGATGATTATTTATTATGAATGATATTCTTTTTTTTTTTTTTTTTTTTGCATATACTTTCAGATTGGTCCCATAGATATTTTATCAAAATCATACAAATACAAATGAATTTATTTGTCATAACAAAACAAGTCATCTGCACTCGTGAAAAATGTGAAAATCGGTTCAGTAATTTGGTTTTTAAAATAAGATTGCGCATTTGAAGTCGATTTATTAGATTTTAAACTTTTAAAAAATACCTATCTTGAACTTACCACTGAAGGCAAAATATTCCTTAAGTTGTCCGCGGCCGCTTCGGCTTTCTTCTTACCGCCGTTGAGGCAGTCACTGTGTGTGAACAGCACTTGCCTCGTCGGGTTCGAATATGACACTTTACCGTTGTCTATGAAAGTTATGTGACGAAAACCCCACGCCTGGAAAAAAGTTTAAATTTAGATAAATTGACATCTTAGTCAGGGTCAGGGGTCATTGATTGACACAGGCCTCTCTTAAGGATCCGCTCAAAGCTTGCAGCAATCTTTCCCGCGCATCACAACATTTTAACACGCTTTTATTAGCTTCATACGTATGTTAGTATGTATGTAATGGAAACTTTGAACATCTTTTTTACCCACTTCAAACGGTCAGATTTCATTCAAACTTTGTAGACTTATCGAGGACCGATGACAATACAATAATTTGTTAAGATTGAGCGTGTTTTTTTTTAATTTTTCAAACTATTACATTTTATTAAATAGGCTAATGACCTTAGATGTTAAAAAGCGACCTAAAAAAAAAAAAAATAGGTATATAAAATTATTAAGCAGGGATATTACAAAAGTGAGAGACGAATTTGTTTATTTATACGTTAAAAACATTAAAAAAAGTTTTTCTTCGATATCTTTTAAATTGGTTGAGAAGTAGGAAAATACCTAGTCTTGCCATAAATATTGTCACGAAGAAAAAAATTATTTTTTTATTGCAAATAATATTTATTACTTTTACAGTGTGTTAGTTTTACACTTTTATATTTTAAAACAATTTAAAATATAAAAGCTTATTCGAAGTGGTCTCCATTGGCTGCAATACGTTGAGGCCAGTTATCAATAGAAGCACGCACTCTTTCCATGGGAAAATTCTTCACTGCCAATCGTATGGATTGTTTTAGGGACTCCAAATTATCATGGCGTTTAGAGCAAGCCATACTCTCTAAAACTGACCATAAATCATAATCCAGCGGATTAAGATCAGGACTAGACGACGGCCAGTCTTCAGCTCTGATGAAGTCCGAAACGTTCACTTCCAACCAAGACTGCGTGGACCGAGCTTTATGACCTGGCGCCGAGTCTTGTTGGAAGGACCATACTTGGTTATTGAACATGGTGTTGTTAAGGGGCTTAACTACCTTCTCAAGAATGGTATTTTGATACACTTGTGCCGATGTTTTGATACCTTTTTCACAAAAATATGGCTCAGTCACTCCTTCATAGCTAACACCCCACCAAACCATCACTGAAGTCGGATAATGCCCACGTTGCACTCTGTCGACTAATTGGGAAGCTTCCTTAGAGCTTTGAGCATAAATACGGTCATTTTGTTTGTTAAAATGTTGCTCAATTGTAAAGATTTTCTCATCCGTAAACAAAAATTTTCTGTGACCTCCCTTTGCGTACCGCTTCAGTAGTTGTTTCGATTTTACCACCCTATTATTTTTTAAATTATCAGTTAAAAAATGACCAGTGCGTCTCTTATAGGCTGCAAGTCCTAAGTCATCTTTTAAAATACGCGACATGGTTCTGGGTGCTATCTTCATCTCTCGAGATAAAATCTTTTGCTTTCGGACAGGATTTCTTCGAATTCTTTCCCTTACTGCTTTGACCACCTTTTTCGTACGAACACTACGTGGACGGCCAGATCTTTTTCTGTCACAAACAGAGGAGGTCTCATTGTACCTATTAATAGCCCGGTACACAAACATTTGACTAATACCAAGCGTATGGAGAGTTTTAAAAATTGCATTTGGCTCCATACCAACTTTGTGTAATGCAATCACAGCGATTCGGTTCTCTTTATCACCCCACTCCATTTTAATATCGCAAAATATTGTACAATGTAAAAGGGTTTGTGTTGTTCAGGCGTTTAGCTGTCAAAAAGTAACAAATACACAGAGAGACCGACAGAGTTAGATAGACAGAGTTTCGTTTCTATATTAACTACTAAGATAGTAATTAACTAATAAATTACCAATAGATTCCTAGCCACGTGGCAGCCAAGAGTCCCCGCGCCGAGTAGCAGACATTTCGTGTCCTTCATAACGTTTATATCAATATCTGGCACCAGCCGCCACTTCATCAGCTTTATGTTGAGATCCGACGACGTGTCTGCCAGCCTGAAATCATGGAGATAAGAGTACTTAACTCTAAGAATAAAGGCCTTACCGAAAAACGTTACTTAACTATAATCAACGTCTTAAATTCTCTGTCTTCTTTCAGCAAGTGTCATTAGGTACGTATCAGCTAGAAGTTAACAAAATATGTTAAGCATTGCTTAAAGTTGAGTAACGTTACTCGGTAAGGCAATAAATGACTATAACTCAAGTGAGCAGATGAGTGAAAATTAATTAAATACTGTCAGCATGGGTAACTTTGATTAACCTCACCCTCACAATGACATGGAGTCAAAGTTACCAACGTTGACAGTCATCGTCTTCCTGCCCCTTGTATGAGGACATTTGTCCATCTGGTGGCTGGTTTTTCTACGCTGCGATTTTCGGAACATGGTATCTGCGAGAGAGCTATCGGCCCCATAGACTGGCAGTTCTACATACTATGTGCCCTGCCCACTGCCATTTCAACTTACTAATCCGTTGTGCTATGTCGGTTACTTTCGTATGTCTACGGATCTGTTAATTTCTGATTAGATCTCATAGAGAGACTCCAAGCATAGTCCTCCTCTCCATAGCTCGTTGAGTGATCCTATGTTGACAATAATGAAGCAATAATATATTTTTAGTAGTCAATGAAATATGTACATATATAAGCAGTGTAGTCCAAGATAATTATGTAGCTGTCTCGCAATGACGACAAAGAGTTTTTCTTTTGTTTCATATAACATGAAGTAAAGAAAATAACTACATTTTATCATGACTATGTTTATTTTCATGAGTTTGAGATTTAATACTTTTTTTTTAATAATATTACATATACTAGCTGCATTCCATGGTTTCACCCGTAGTAACTAATAAATTAAAGAAGAACGTTTTAAGTTTCATCCAAATCGGTTAAACCAGTTGAGCAGGAAAAGAATAACAAACATACAAAAACTCACTTTTATAATATTATTGAGATTTGTGCCTATATAATTTCAGTCATGAAGAACGGCAGATCTATATAAATCAACTGAGGCAAGCTGGATAAGAGGTGTGAATTTCCTGGCTAAAATAGTATTGTAAAATTTTCCTCATTTGGCCACCACAGCAAATTGCAATCAATTATATGTACTAATTCTTACTTAATAGGATCCATAGAAGCGGCCATGTTTGCTAACCGTGGTCCAAAGTTGCCTTTATCATTTCTCTCCCAACCGACCCAGCTTGGAGGATCTGTGTTATTTGCCTGGAAAACTGTTCAGTTACTGGAGTAAAAACAAACTATAAGTAATAAAATCATTATTCAAGATATTTAATTAACAATAATGCATATAGCCAGATGGGTACAAGACACAAGTACAGTGAATGAAAGTAAAAGTTTTCTTTGACCAGTACTGGTACTTGTTTTTTTTTTTAAATATTAGTTTTCTGATCCTTAGATACCTTGTGAACTTATTCTAATTTGTTGCTAGTTAGGTACCTTTACTACTAGTTAGGTAGGTGCCTTTGGTTCAAAAAGTAAGTTTCCCATTTATTATTTGAATATATAAAAAATCTGTTTTTGAATTGAATATGTTTCCTGAGTGGATCTGTCTGTCCCAATAGATAAATAATCTGTTAAAACTTTTTCTTTAGGTAAACGCGCTCCATCGTCGACCGCAAAGTTACTTAACGTCGATTAATCGGCGGCCAAGTACACAAAAAACCTATCACGAAATTAAAAAAAAACTCTTACCTCAGGCAATCTCAAAGTGAAGACCAAACTGTCTTCAATACTGCTATTCATTCTACATCTTAACCCTATCACTCGTATATCCATATTGGCTAAATTTGGACAGTGTTCCAACAGAGCAGCCAAAAACAACCTTAATGGCCATCCAGGGTTGGTTCCATCACTTGGATCCGTAAAAACAAAGTACACTTTACTAAGATCTAAATCTATCGACTCCTGCTTTATTTCTTCACAATTGAAAAATTTCAATAAGTGATGTATTTGTAAGTTGTCACCGTCTTTTATAGCTAGGAAGTAGGTCTTGTTTGATGGATCCATTTCTTTGTACGTTTGAGAGAGGTATTCTAGATTTTTGTTATCAAAATGTTCGGTTATGTTTGAAGTTTTGTCTGAGACGTGAACTACTGGGTTATTTGGTGCAGGAAATGCGAACCAGTAGAAATAGTGGAATTTTTTCAGATCCTGAAAATAATTGTGAAATTTTGATTATACAGGAGGGCTATGGTGAGCTGTGATAGGTCAAAAGGAGGTCATTGTATTTCTTCCCCCTGACAAAAAATTTATGGAACATCTGTTTTATTTTTTTATAGTTGTGGTTTTATGTCTATGTTGAGTTGCAATTGTATTGAAAATTACAAAGATTTTTCTAATAAGTATATTATTATTATTTAATAATAATAATAAATATTGATTAACATCGGGAGACGGGACTTGCGATCCGCAGGTCCTGGGTTCGAATCCCACGGCTCGCACCTCTATCTTTTCGAAGTTATGTGCCTATTGTTGATTGCCGCCAACTTCAAACGATGAAGGAAAACATCGTGAGGAAACCTACATGTCTGAGCGTTCTCAATGATCTTGAAAGATGTGTCAACCCGCACTTGGCCAGTGTGGTAAACTATGGCCTTACCCTTCTCACAATGAGAAGATGGCCCACGCCCAGCAGTGGGACAGTTTGTATAAACAGGGCAAACAAAAAAAAAATTGTGGACATTTCACACAACACCATCTACCCCAAACTAAGCAAAGCTTGTACTATGGAAACTAGATAGTTGATAGAATACATATTAATATACTTTTTTGTTGTTGTAAATATGATATAATACAGAGAAACACCCACACACAGAACAAACATCGATGTTCATCACACAAATGTTTGCCCTGCCCCAATAGGGCTATATACTTACAGCAAATGACAGTATAAAAAAGTTTAACAAAGAACCAGGATCCGTAATCCAACTTTTTTTCTTGATATTGGACCAAATCATTTCTCCTACAGAATTGATTAATGCTGCTTTATCAATATTTTTGAAATCTTCTATCGTGTTTCTATTTAACAGTGTACCCCTGATATTTATGTACAAATTTGATGATTCAGGGACCCTGTAACATATTAAGTATTAACATAAGTACAGGCCGACTGTTTATGTATTAATATTCAAGAACATGTTAATTATAAATAGGTCATATAAATAAATATTTAAATAAATAAATGGGTTGTGCTCATAAGGTCTACTGTTTGTAGGTATGTAGAAGTGCTGGTTTTAAAAAGTAGCAGTGAGCAATGATATAATCTAAAATAACAGGATTATTACGATGACCTATAGCATTGATTCCCAAAGAGGACCCCCAGGAGTCCACAGGAGACTCGACAGGGGACTATATTGGCGACGCAAATTTCCAGCAAAGATCTAAACTTCACATTTTTTGTCAAATATGATAGAAATGTAGGTGCAGGGGGTCAAAATTTTGAATGTTGTCTATGAGAAAAAGTTTGGGAACCTCTGACCAATACTAAGCTGACAAACCAAGTTGTACTTGGGATCACCTTAAAATTCGTCAAAAAAAAAACTGCTATTATAATAAAATTAAGTTTTGCTGGTGGTGAGCAAACTATTTTTATGGAACAGCTTAAGTTTCGTGAATTATGAGATGTGCTCATACTTGTTTCTCAACAGATATTGTAGTGTAGATCATTTATGATGTAATAATATCATTTTAGAGTTGCAGGACCTGTATAATAAGTTCAGAGTATGTAACTCCAACTCCAAACTAAATAAATAATTTTTTAGGGAGTATTTAGTGTTTTCTTAGCAAATTATTACTTTACATTAAAACTGGCTTGGGTCAAAATTTACAGTTTTTTTTTTTGCAAATTGGTTGCATTGCAATCGATACAGATGCCAAAAAATAATTTCTAAACTTTTGTCTGTATGGTGTAATTGATGGACTCCTAAATAATTGGATGGATTTGAACGAATTTTGGCAGGATTAATACTTATACTATGTAGAAGGCATTTGGACTTTTTACCCTTAAGTTTGATGAATCAATTTTTAGATTAAGTTTGGGCTCAAAGCATGCAGCTATCTCTCTGTGCGACGTAGTGAAAAAATGATGAGGATGATTATTTAGATCCGTTATAATGTCCTTGGTGAAAAGGAGCAAATTTTGTTGTAAGCTCAGTACAGGACGATAAGAATACTTACTTATTAAACGAAGTACTATCGACTTCAAATACAGTTCCAATATTGGTATTATTCGTGAACCTGCCAAAAATTTGTTTTGTTGTATCATCTAGTTTATCTACGTCTATCTTCATCTCCGTGAGAGCATGCCAAAACGACGGATTAACAAACGACATAAATGGCACATATTGAATTAGTTCAGGCTTAGAAGATGACATGTTTCTAATTTTTCACAGCAATTACGACGAAATTAATAAATATCTAAAACACACATCGACAAAGAACTCCCTTTTAGTGTTGCCAACTGCACCGTCATGTTTGTAGCTAAAAGCTAAACTCTAAAAAGTTGCTAGATTTTCAGATTTATCCCGAAAAGGAGCTAAATAATGATTTTTTTTTTTTTTTTTTTACTAAACCATCATGTTTCGTCGCTTTAGTGCATGTTTGACCTATCTACCATTGTGATTGGTAAAATTTTACAGGAGAAGAGTTTTTGACATGATAACTTCATAAAAATCGATGAACGCTGGCTGCGCGCATGAAGCATGACTTATTGTCACGTTCCACCTGAGCCGAGCGTGCAAACGAGATCGATAGAGAGGCACGATTGACTCTCATGACGTTATCACGTAAAATTATCGTCCGTTAAACGGACTGTACAGACAACTATATTTTTTTTTGTTCTATTTTATTGAGAAAGCTATATTTGTAACGCTTTAAAATCTTTTTTTATACATGAGTTACATAAATTGATAGTTATAATTTTTTTCTATGGATGGAAATTATACCTTATTTTAAAGTTTTTTTTTTTTTTTTAACACGAATAAGTCCGCGTTTGACCACCAACTCGCCAGTCAGAAAGCGAAGATGTGGTCGAAGATGAAGCACGCAGACTTAGAAGATACCTATTCACTCTGACCTTGAAAAGATCCATGTTGTAATTCTCAGGGAACAAAGAAGCCGGCAATTTGTTCCACTCTTTCGCTGTACCGATAAGAAACGTAGAATTAAACCGTTTAGTACGAATATTGGGTAAATCAACAATATATGGGTGGTAGTGTGCTGATTTTCTACTTGTTCTGTGGTAGAAAGGAGATGGTAAAATAAGGTCATGCAGCTCAGAAGCACATTCTCCGAAATGTATCCTGTAAAAAATTGAGACTTGCTACCATACGGCGGTGTTCCAGACTGAGTAGCTTTTTAGTAACTAGCTTATCGTCACCAATGACGGACAGTACGCCGTATAAGTTGTATATAAGTTAATGCAGATAGCGCAAACATGCACAAAAATAATTACGAATGTGGAGGCGTCACCACATTTCAGCCCCCGTATTCTGAACCCATTCGGTTTCGGAATCGATTCGATTTGTATATCTCCGTCTCTGTCATTTCCATAGAGAACGACAAAGACGGAGATATACAAATCGAATCGATTCCGAAACCGAATGGGTTCAGAATATAGGACCAAGTGACTGTTCATTTTTTGAGTGCTTGTTTGCTCCTATGTGCAAAATGTATATACAGGTGTATCAAGGTAATATTTTTCTGGGCTCATTTATTTAGTTTTGGTGAATACTTTGGTGCTAACTGCTACATGATATACAGGGTCTAATGATGGAGAAAGAGAGAGAGCTAAGCAAGAAGCCCATTGAGTTGGGCCACAATTGATTCGTGTTGAGGAGTACTTTTTATAAAAGCTAGTTTTATAGTTTTTTTACAATTAATTTACTAAATACTGAATTGTCAACTTTTCTATGATAGTGGACAATAGTAGAGTTTAGTGTTAGACGTTAGGAGTAGGGTGGCGCTGCTGTTTCACTCGCACGTGGTACTTTTTTAGACAGAAAAGTATTAAAATTACTTTTGTTATTAATTACTTTTGATTACCGAAAAACGTTAATTAACTTTAAGCAATGCTTAACATATTGTGTTAACTTCTCGCTGACACGTGATGACACATGCGGAAAGAAGACAGAGAATTTAAGGCGATGGTTAAAGTTAAGTAACGATTTTCGGTAAGGCTCCGAATCCTTTGAGCCTGAGTATATTTCATTTCAATAAAGTTACCACTTTCAATGCTGGCGAATATCTAAAACATTTAAGGCTGTCTCAAGTTACATAAAATATAAAGATAACAGTAGAATTATAATCAAATTATGATTAAAACGATAGGTCAATAGTCAATAGTTTATTGCATTCATTATAAGGTTCAAAAAATGCTCAGCTTAGCACAGCAAAAATCACTTTCACGAATTCAAGCACACAAAAAATCTCAGCATGGTGTACAAGGGGTTTTATAATAAACTGGCCAGTTTAGTAACATCATTTTTAAATATTTGAAAATATTAAGCAAAAAACGCCAACTATGTAATAATCTGTCCATAATGTCAAGAACGTGCAAAAATATTTTTTTATGATTTGATTTGCAAATAAGTAAATTACAATTTTTAAGTTACGTCGATGTAGGAGTAAGTTATCGGTTTTGGTTATTTACATCCAAATTATCGTGGAGCTACGTGTGAGTCAATTTCAAAGTACAATTATTTACCACGCAACAATAGCAGTAGGTACCTCTACCTCGTCTCCATCTAATTTATAGTACACTATGTAGATGGTACTTATAAAATTCGGTATATATACGACTTGTATACGACGTGTATACGATTGCATAAAACTTATTAGTCAGATTCAAACACTATGTGGGTTACCAAAAGAATTTTGTACTATAAAATATGGTAAGCGTACCTACATGACATTAGTATTAAGACTGCATTTTGCGTATGAAATCTCTACGCAACTATCTGTATTTTACTCGTTTATATATTTCACGTACCTTGTAGTAGCTATTTGTAATCACTTCATTGCTGTGAAGCTAGTAATTGTAGCATTAAGTTTTGTAAGTATTACCTATATTTAATTTTACTCATAGATTTTACTATTATAATTTGTTACAGATTTTTAACTTAGCATATTCAATTTGGTTTCTTTCAAATTAACCGTCATGGCAATAAATCCTATCGACTTTCCATGTGATAAAACTGTTATATTATCACATAAAACATTAAATCACCATAAACATGGCAATTCACCGGCTAACTGCTTAGTTACAATGGATTATACACCAGTTGCCAATATATCCAACTTGGTTCACAAACATGGCAAATACAAGCACAATTTAGATTCCAAATCGCCCTATCTTAAGAGTTCAAATCACGCTATCTTAGGAGATGGCGTCCAAATGCTTGCAAGAGTGACTGAGAAAAGATTTGTCCACAAGAATAGAGCAAATTTAATATCATCCTTTCCTTTAGCAAGCAATATTTACAATACCAAATCTGATGAATCGAATGCTAGGCAAATCAGTAAAAAGGGACTGAAGTCAGTTTTAACTCTTCCAAATAATGCTACAGTTCCTCAACTATGTACAGCCAGGAACATGAATGATTCAGAGTACTTGAGTGAAAAAGGGGATTCTCATAAAAAGAGTAGAAAACGCAATTCGCAATTTGTACGAAAATATCTACCTCGTTCCCAACATTTGGAATCAGTATCACAATATTGTTCAGATATAGAATTGTGTGTAGGTTCCAGTTCTACAGACACAGCAAAAAAATTCGATGCAAAAAAGACACAGAAAGCTAATGTCGAATCGAAAGGAAAAGCTAAAGAAATACCCAAACCTCATCATGTCTGGGCAGCTTTGAGGAATATGAACAGATTTCAGTTTCAAACAACGCCTCGCCTATCTGAAGATAGTTTTATTGTACGCAGACAGAAGAAGAATCTGAAACGGCGAAATAACCGAAAAGACTTACGGTAAGTAATTACTTTTTTGTTTATTTAATATCTTTTCATAACTTTCATAAGTTTATTGTGATGTTAAGCATTCTACCAATTTTTACCTATATTATTTCGTAAATGAGAAAGAAATTGTAATTAATATTAATTTTACGTCACAAAAATAAGACAAAATTAAATCCTATCTTTATAGCTCAACCTAACTTCTACTATATATCCATATCCTTCCTAACTAAAGGTACTATAATAATATTATAAAAACGAAAGTGACTTTCTGTCTGTTTGTTTTGAATTATAACAATGAAAACATCTTAATTCAGATACAGGTTAGAGCAGATTTTTCGGCACAACTGTTCATTCATTCATTCAGAAATTCGAATTTTTTGACGTGATAACGTCTTATAAATCGATGAACGCCGGCTGCACGCACGAAAAAGCATGACTCATTATCACGTTCCGCCTGAGCCAAGCGTGCAAGCGAGGGCGCGGAACAAGCGATAGAGAGGCACGATCAGCCTAAGCGTTCGGCTTGTGACGCATCTATCATGACATGACGTTATCACGCAAAATTATCGCCCGTAAACACACTTTACAGACAACCATTTTTGAAGTGAAAACTTCTTTAGCGGCGTTGTGCATTTTTGGGATGGGTAAAAAATTTTAAGCTCGCGTCAGATCGTCTTTAACAGGTCGTCTCAGATCTAACGTTTGCATTTAAAGTTCATTATTGTATGTACAAGTTTGTCCTTCTAGCATGTCATTTCGTTGCGCCGAATGCTTATTTTCGACACGTGCACGTTAGCTCAATAGGTTAGAGCACCGATATACATTTCAATTTGTTAATCGGAGGGCAGAGGTTCAAATCCTTCACGAGTCAGTCTTTTTGCTATTTTATTTTTTAGTTTTCACTTCTGCCGGCACTCCCGGAGTGCAACCCGTTGTTTTTTTTATACAGTTTCACAGATAACGTCAAATTTATTTCCGTGAAGGGAAAACTCTATTATTAAAAGTTTATAAATTTCCCATTTCAGGGCAAAGACCTCCCTCCCCTCTATAAATATATATTCCGAATATTTTTTAATAAAATTACATCACTGGTAAGAGTGTGAGATTAGGGTATAGTTCAGAAAAGAAGTGGGGAGACCTAAACTTTATGTAAAATAAACTTTATGTATGTTGTGTTAAATGTACTTTAAATTACGGTCGAATCTAAACTTCTATGAGATAGATTAAATACCTATATTTACTTATTTATTTAAAAAAAATTGCAGTGTGTTCGAGACACGACGCACTGAAGAAATTGCATACATATCGAGTTATAAGGTGCCAAAGTCTCCCACCCTCTCGCCTTGTTCTAGCTTTGACAAGATCACAGTAATCGATAAGAATCAGAACATAAAATTCGGTAAAGAAATTGAAGATAAGCCGAAGAAAAAGAGAGCTGGAAAGCTTTTAGGCCCCAGAGCGATACGAAATTTGCCGAAGAATAAAGTTCTGCCGGTAAAACAACGTAATAACTTAAAAGCAATAACTTACGTTAACGAGACTAATCAAAAGAAAAATGATAACACACCAATAAATGGTTTATCTGACGTAGATAACACCGGGAAAATGACGTTGTGTGGTTATCCAAATTATTATGGAGATTTAAATGACATTTTGCACAATAATGCGTCGGTCGATTTAGGTTACGAAAGTAAGACAACCGAAAATGATGAAGATTTCACAAGCTTTGATCATACTAAAACAAATACACGGGCGAGCAAATGTAGTCAGAGCAAATTATCTGATAATTCTGGTTCTAGCAAAGCAGCAGCAGCTTTTACGAAAAAATATATACAAAAGAAAGGTAAATTAATATTTTTGAATCAATGAATAATAAGGGACTATTGCATGAATGTTTATTTTAAGAATTTAATATCTTTACCCTATTTTACTAGTTTCAGTGAAACCAAAACTAAAAACGGAGTCTGATAAGCAAATAAATGGTATAACTAAAGTGATTTTAAGTAAAGGTCAACATTTAGAGCAAGACGATAAGAATGAGTCACTACGAACAAATGTTAAACAAACAAGGGTGATATCTAGCTATCCTACTAGCCCACCAAAACTCACTAAAACTGAAATAAACTGCCAGCTTCATAGGTACAGATTTCCTGTTGTAATACTTGGTAAAGACCAACTAAGATCTTCTATACACGTAGTGAATTCAGATCATTCTCAGTTTGACGGTTTAGATCAACACATCTGGCCTTTCATGAAAAATTGGTATGAAATCGAACGATCCGCCAAAGTAATGAAGACATCAATCAATTCTAATGTATCTAATAATAAAACTACAATCAACGAATATGAAAAGAAGCCCCAGTCGAAGAATATTGTAACGAAACCAATTAAAATACTAGATAAAATACCAAAGCTAGAACATAAACGTATTCCATTGCCATTATCAGAACTAATCGATCAAACAACACAAAATCAAAGAAAATTAAAACCAATAAAACAGTTAAGAGATAGAATGATCAAATTATTATGCAAGAATTCTTCTCCAATAAATGTTACAAACGATTCCTCAAGTACAGTAACAGACAAAAATGAAAATAGGATTATATCAAAGTCAATCGATATTTCCACTGATACACAAGACAAATGCGATACAAATACAAAATACTTTGCAGAAAAGGTAAAAAAACCTGCAATACAAAAACGCACATGGGCAAGAGCGAAATGGGCAAGCGACTTTATTGAAAATGTTATAAAAAAGATAAGGTCTGGAGCTTATTATAATCAAGACGTAATAAATAAAGTTTGTATTGAGACTCCTGTTATTGGTGAGTTTTAAATTTTAAATAAGCTCTGATCATTTAATTCTTAATAATACGACTTTAATTTACTACCTTATAATAAATAGCTATTAATTTTACTAACCGTAGACCTCGCGACCATAAACTTTTTGTTTGTGACAAACAAAAGTTGTGATTGCGACTACTGTACTACTGATATTTTGAATGAATATCGTATGTTTCTGCTAATATCAAAATCGGCTGACAAATAGCCACGTAGCAAACTTCTATTCTTTTTAACCGATAATCCACAACCTTTTGTCTCGACAAACTCTTGACTGATTTTGCTCATTTCACATTTTTTGTTCGATTCGCTCACTCGGTCATTAATAAAAATTGGTTTATTTTATTCTAGAAAGGAAAGTAACAGACGTTGAAACAGATACGGATATGCTACAAAACAATAGCGGATGTATTTCTGATGATTTTTCGAGCATTAATTGCAATATTGATTCCAAAGAAGATGATGATGAATTGTTAAAAAATATAGTTATACCTGGATTCGATAACATACAACCTGTACTAGAAATTAAGACTATCAATATAAACGAGGTTGCAGTAAAACATTGTGAGACAAATATTGTGGTGCACTTTGACGTCACAGTCCCAAACAATTCAATAATTGGCATGGATAGAGACTCTTCTATAATACCAGTTAATACAACTAATAGCCTTACGAAAGTTTTTAAATGTCAGACATCGATCATAAACTCCATACTTCCTGCCGAGCTTTGTAGTATCGTCCCAAATATATTGCGTGACATTGTCAATACCGATCAATATCTTGAACTTTTCACATCACCGATTGATATACCTTGTCTTACAACTATCTCTGAAGTAGCAATTCTACCTGATAGTCTCACGGATATTCTGAGACCCACGTTAGCAGTACCTACTGTATTACCGCTTAGATCAAGATTACAGGAAATATGTAATGGTGGGTACTATAAGACAGGTGTAAATAATACCCCGAATTTTCATGTTATAAGACTTACATCACATTTAGTGAAACATGAAAGTCGAATCTACGAAGACATAATGCCTCATATAGAAATTAATATTTTATTTGATATTAAAAATCAATTGAAGATTCCAATAAAATTAAGTCATCATGATGAACCAAGTCAGTTTTCGTCAGGTTTGCCGACAACTAAAATAGAACCAATAGAACAAATTAACACATGTAAAACTTTACAGCTACATCCAGTAATAAATAAATTAAATACATGTACAGCTTTGCAGCCTTATTCAGCAAATAATTATGGTTTCGTTGAGATGCTTATACCTTTCAGCTTGATGAACTTGCTTGAAACAATGGCTACTTATATTAACAATATTGGACTGTCTTGTTTCAATATGATAAAAATCGATAAAAACATTGTCTTTACTAAGAACATGGAAAAATCTCTAACAAGTACCAATTTAGTTGCGTTAAGAATTGCCAACTCTAAAATTGACTCTCTGAATGATTTTTCTAAAAGCTATTCTACAGAATTTAGTATATTGCCAGATTTAGATGAAACATTGAAGTCTATAGAAAAATCCAAATTGCCTGCTATATGTGGAAAAGTGCGGGACAATAATTCTACAAATAACAATAGACTGAGACGGAAAGGTTATAGCAAACTTTACAGAAAATGCAAATATCCGTCAAACAAACACGGAGAAAAGGTCACTCCACTAAATAGGATCGCTAATTTGGATGATTTTTTGCAAGCTCTTGGACCAGGAAAGCTGTTGTCTAGTGTATTTGATGTTCAGTCTGAAAATAAAGTAATGATGTATATATCTGAGGTTTGTGTTATGGTATTACATGAATATAAATTCAGACCACATTATACCATTCATCCTATTACGTTCTTGAACCTAAACTCTCCCTTGGCACTATGGGCCTACCTCTCTTTAAAATCAAGAGTAACGGGTTAGGTGATGTCCATTAGCTTACCAATGAGGTTTTTAGCCTCATTGAGGCGAAAGAAATGCGGCTATAGCTAGTAAGTAATAAATAGGAATTTGCTTTAAAGGGATCTGCAGAGTACAGTTTGGCGATTACCTATAATTTGTTAGAACGGTACAGAATTACTACTTTCATCACCTGATAATTATTAAGTTGAAAATCAGGCTGAGTAGGGTTCAATGTCGGAGGCTTAATGATTTGCAGTGGTTTAAACTGGGCTTATGATGGCTACACGTACACGTAAAACATTTTCTAATATTGTTTTTCTTTAATACTTTCAGCTTAGAAAATGGACGAATGTAATTAGTCCTGTACAGGCGCTTCTAGTGGTTCTTCTATCAAATAAAAAAGAAACCACAAATATTGAGAGATACCGACCGATGTTGCTGCAAGGTATTGCTGTCAAGAGAATTACTAAAGCCATTGAATTAGATATGGAAATTGAAGTCATAGAGAGGGAAAACCTTAACAGAGTTTCTCGGGTGTGTATTGTTACTGCTTTCTTTGAACTTTATACTTAGTCTATAATTAATATTTTTGTGTGAATACCTGACATTTCGCTTTCATTTTGGTGCTATTCGAACTGAATAGAAAAAAAATCGAGGATACAAAAATACTTACCTATGTAAATATCAGGTACGTTCTACTTGTATCACTGAGTAACTAGCCCTACCTGAAAAATTGTTTTCAGAAAAAAATCTACGTAGAATAAAATATCTTTCTGTAGTTTTTTATACTCCCGCGATCTTGCGAATTTGATTGACTGTTTTTTTTTCTTTGTACAGTTCGAAGGTATTACATATTTACCAGCGTCTGTAGAAAATCAGGACAGCCTTTACGAAGAATTGTGCTGGATCGCTAAAAATACTGTGAGAATATTCTGTTTCTTTAATTTTACACAACATAGTTAAAAAAAAAAAAGTCTACATCTGTCAGCTCAGCACCTCTCTTAAAAATAAAAGTAATGTATTTTTTAAGTTCTATTCAAAATTCGTGTATTGCATGTGATCATTTAACTGGCTCGAACAAACGTAATGGTTTGCAAACGAATCCCTAAATTGAACAAGTAGGTATCTATATTAAAAGGAAAACAGTGCAGAAAAGCTATTTTGCAGTCTAATTTATGATTTCGTTACGCTTATGATACGCTTTTGAGTATACATTTTTGTGAGAAAGTATGCACAGTCAATGTAAAATGTTATAAATGCGCAATCTTTTAAATAAATTTAGTAAAATCTGGAAAATACACTCTAAAAACGTCTACTAACTCTAAAACGTCTAAAACTTCTTACGCACAGTCGGGCAAAAATAGGTTTTTGCACACTCTAAAAATTTTTGGACTACCTAGCCAACAATACTCCACACCACAGGCTAGTAAGAGAGTTCACACAATGAAAAAAAAACATGTCGTGTGTTAGAACTGAACAAAGAACACTGTCCTTTAAGACCAAGTCTAGGACAGTCTAGGAGTAGGCTTTAAGGCCGTGCTACACTGTCGTAAGCTGGGCTCTCTACAAGGGTGACCTTGCCGACCTTGGTCATGGCTGTTGCACACTGCGTCGGAATTTGTGTCGACACGGTAGCAAAACACATCATAGTAGGTAATCGATCTATCTATCGCAGAAAAAAGGATTACATACCAACATTCCGATACGCTGGGTCGGAACAAACAGTGCTACCAGATGTTAGACCAAAGAGTATTGTACGTGTTAGACTCACATTTGCACCAAAGAGGTATGTGTTTTATGCTTTTATTTAAAATTTTGAACTATTTTAAGGATCTAATTTCAATATTTTTGTAATTGTTGTTGTATATTTTTAATCATTTTAAAAGTTTTGTGTACGGAGCGCTGTGACGTGTAAAAGTTGGCCTAGTAATTTTGACTTATCTTCCAATTTACTTCATAATATTCTTTTATTTTAGATTCCATTGACCCGTAAAAATGTACTTATATTCTATATAGATAAATAAAAACCGGACAAGTGCGAGTGAAACCGCTCACCGAGGGTTCCGTACAAACTAGTAAATAAAAGGGAGAATTTTTTTTTTATATTTTCCTTCATAAACCGAAAAATATAAATTGTAAAAATATTTGAAAACCTGTTATAGCTTATTCTAATGAAGCTCTTTCATATGATACCCCACATGGTACGGTTAAAGAACTTTAAAATTTGGACCCTCATTCCTTGCATAAAGACCCTATTTTTTTGGGATTAAATTAAAAATGTGCAGTTTTCGGATTTTTTCCTATACGTGTAGGTACTCTATCACAATGCTTCTTGCCAAATTTCATAGTTGTAGGTCAACGGGAAGTACCCCATAGGTTTTGATTCCCTTGTGAATGTCGAAATGTGAGTTTTTTGCGATATATTCGGCTGTAACTTTTTTTTAATGAAAACTGAGACAACTGATTTTTCTTTCTGCAGCAAGATACAGAGGATCTGCGTATATGCTTTTAATTTCAACTCGATACCTTCACGTGTTCCCGAGACAAAGAACTTGACACCCGGACAACAAAGTGATCGTATAAGGGTTCCGTTTTTTCTTTTGAGGTACGGAACCCTAAAAAACAACACTGTATATTTACATTAACGAGGTTTTGTTATTCTATTACCTAGTAAAGGTTTCCGTGCAAGGTTGCGTGGAAGAGATCGCTCTAAGCGATAAGGCCGCCAATTAAAACACCAAGCTGTAATATTATTCTCTCTGTATTTGTGTTTTTCTGTATTGTGGTCTTTTAATAAAGTGTTATCTATCTAGCCTACATGGGAAAATTAGTCAAAGTACTAGGTCAATTTTTACATTTCACAGTGCTCTCCACAACAAAAAATATAAGAACATCATAATAAAATTAGTTCCAATTTTAAATAAAAGCATAAAACACATACCTCAAAATTAACTTAACCAATTGTTATTTTACATACAACTAAATAAATAAATAACTGAATAATAAATAAATAAATAAATATTTGTGGACATTTCACACAACACCATCTAGCCCAAACTAAGCAAAGCTTGTACTATGGAACTAGATGGCTGATAGAATACATATATACTTTTTTTTTTTTTATATATTCTTAAGATACATAGAAACACCCAGACACAGAACAAACATCCATGCTCATCACACAAATGTTTGCCCTGGGTGGGGATTGAACCCACGACCTTTCAGTTCAGCAGGTAGACGTAAACACACTACCAACTGAGCCAACAAGGCCAGTCAAACTAGTAGACTTGTGGACCTTCCATGAGTTTAGAAAAATACTTAGTATAATTTTACTTTTACAGGCTTCCGATTATCAAAGGCCGTTCGATCACACTTCAGAAAAACTTCTCAAGTCTCTTTTGGAAAAACGAAAACAATTGAATCCGTCTTACCTTCGAGTTATGGCCCGATATGTTGGTTTGGGCCTTTTGAAATCGCCTGGCAAAAGGCTATAGATAAGAAAGGAGTTGGAGATCGTATAAATTAACTCATAAATGCAAAGCCGCATAATTATGAGTAGCTCCAACTACTAAAATATTATTAGTAACGAAATTTAGAAATAATATTTTTAATCAAATGTGATCATTGCTCAAAAGCCTTCTGGGACGTGGCGTGGGTAACTTTTACTTTGTGTCAAACATTGGGTAGGAGGTACCTTATTCGAAGGTTCTTGATTTTTTCTCCAAGAGTAGTCAAAACGACTGCTAATTAAATAAATTGACTACTAATCTGTTGGGGAAATAGTGAACCTTCGTATAAGGCTATGTACAATATTTGACACGAAATCAGTTTCCCACTGTGACGATAATCCAATATTTTTTTATGCACTTTTCTCTTAAAATCTAAAGTAAGAAGTAGTCTAATACACATTCAATAATTTGAGTTGAATAAACAGTTTGCGCGCGGCCTTTGCTTGTGTCTTAATGACGTGTACTGTCCATGCATTTTTATTTTTGAAATTGTGAATTATTGTCTTCTATTTATTACGCTTATATTTTTTAAATAAATTGTTTTCTATAGCAAAATTATTTAATTATACCTACTCATACCACAGAAGACATCGGCAAGTTTCATTACGTGTCAGCGAGAAGTTGACAAAATATGTTAAGCAATATAGCTTAGCTTTAGCGTAAGGTTTTTGGGTAAGGCCGTAATAGTATTACATAATGCAGAAGTACGGCAGGTGGGCAAGGCGGTTAGGCATTTCTTAGCGACTAGAGGTAAATACAGAATAATCCTGGCTGAAAATAAAAGGATAATAGTTTTTACATTTTTTATTGTAAAGTCTTAAATCACTTCTGCGGCACACCCTTGTCTGAGCTCTTTGAATCGCGGATTGAAGCCGAACGCCTGCGTTTGAGCTCTTCTTGGCGACGGACCTGAAAATAAGAAAAAATAATATAAGAACACAGATTGAAATTATCTGATTTAGGCTGCGCTTAGTACTGAAGCGTAGAAGAGGTTAGAGGTGCCAGGTGCATGAATGCTCGAAAGGATCGCTTAGGGTATTAACACAATACCGTTGCGGCGCGGCGCGCAACGCAAAGCGCCGCTGATCATTGGGTTGCAGTGCCGCGAAACAAAGTGAACGTTACATTTTTATGTGTGAGCTATACAAGCTTAGGTGGGTGTGTACATAACATAAAAACTGACAATGTTTCCAAGCGTTCTACACCCAAACTGAAGATGTCATAAAGTGTTATAGTTCCGGTCATGTAAAAAGAACGTTGGTATGTTCGCGTTTAAAAACAAACCATCGTTCTTACGTGACGGGAACTATACGTCATAACGTTGAAATGTTGCATTATGAACATTTCTGCGTTGCGGCGGGCGACCCCGCCGATTTCGTCGGTGCGGTGCGTGGTTGTGTGTTTAAGATATTAAGGGAAAAACATTTGGAAACCTTGAAGTCTTTCTTTACATATTTATTTAAAAATCAATGGTGGACTGACAGCCAACAAGAGATCTTATCTACAAATTTATAGACAGTTCAAAGCCATGAAGGTAGCCACTTCCATGTCCAAAATAGTAAAGGCTCCAAGTACAGATCGGGATATGCGGGTTCGAGTCCCGTCGGATGTGTGTAATTTTGAACAGTATATATTTTTAGATACTTCAATGTGTGTATAGCACTCAAAAATATCGAATAAGAGCAGAATGTTTGAAATTATGATGTGGTGATTGGTAGCTGTAAACCATATTTGTGTACAACTTTGGACATGTGAGAAATAATTTATTTTGAAAGTTAGCTCAGCGTACCTTGGACTCCTTCTTTCTCTGGGCGAGCAGTTTAGCGTATTCCGCCTCGGAGGTCTTGCGTTTTTGCAGGCGCTTCTTCTTGAGCGCTAGACGGTGGCGTCTGCGCTGCAACACCGAGGGCGTCACTAGCCTTTGGATCCTGGGAGCCTGGACAGAGAACATATCACTTTATGTAAATAAAAATTAGATATTTTTTTTTAGTTTTTTTTTTAAAGATTAAATAACGTAAATATGTCCTAACATTTGCTTCAGTGGGTATGGTGGGGTGGGTGGTTTGTTTATTATTTCAGAAAACTGACAAAATTGGAGGATTCAAAGTTAATTACGTCACTTAATTAACTTAATTGGCCTATGCATTGACACACCCAAAAAAAAACAAATTTTAATTTACATAAAGTTATTTTATTTTATTTATTACTAACTAGATGACCTTACGTACTTCGTATCACATATCAATGAGTGGACCTGATATTTTTTCAACTTTTGAACCTTCCCTGGACTACGACAAACAGCTAAATCAGCCCAGCCGTTCTGTTTTAGCGAGACAAACAAACAGCAATTGATTTTTATATATCCCTTGCGCAGGCGTCCCTCCTTTTTGCACGTAGCGTAAATACCGCCAGTACCAGCGCGCAAATTTTTTTTTTTTCGCCGCGCGCCACTAAAACCTGGATTTCTCCTAAAATTTGTATGAAAACTATATATGAAACTTATATCACTATAATCTTACTGAACAAAGCTAACTGAATATCAAACGTATATGTCGTTTAATTAAATCAAAGTATCCCCCTATCTAGGCTTAAAGTTGAGCATGCGATTTTTTTCGCCATTTTTTACGAAAAAAATAATATTAAAAAATATTAAAAACATTTCATACATATTATTGTTTTATTTACTTTAAAAAACAAGAATATACAGATATCCGAGAAAAAATAACATCATCCCATACATTGTTTAGATAAGCCCGACCGTCATTAGTCACCCGCTGTTCAAGTGCCCATTAAGGAAGCCATAAAAACCGGTCGATGTTTATAAATATGAACTGGAGATCTTATGAATGGAGTCCCTTGTTTTTTTGTGTTGAAACGATACTGTGATTTATAAGCTTTAGTATTGTTACAGTTTCGCTGATAAAAATAAGTTTTAATTTTTTTTTGGAAACCATAAAAAAAAACTCGTTTTTCGGTTGATGATAATGATGATGATTTTTGAAAAAAATACGCTAAGTCAATTAGGACGTTATTGAGCAAAATGGGTTGCTTTATTTCAAAATATTTTTATGTAATCGTATTATAACTAAAATTTACTCTATAATTAATAAAAAATACTTACATGTTGTAATTGAAGATATGTTTCAAAATCGGCAATAAATACCGACGGCGTTCCGGCGGCACGGAGTTTCAATCACTTTTTCTCGTTCGACATCTATGCGTTTAGACACTATTTATTATAAATAAACACATCCCTTAGTTAATTTAACACTTGTATCGTATCACTGGATATATATGGGTCATGTATTACTATTAATTTTGAACTAAGTGATAAAAATTTATTTTCAAAACAAAAACACAACTTAGAAGTCACAAAAAAAACACTCAAATTTCGGCACAAAAAAGGTCCCTCCACGTTCGGTTCGATACAAATATTTCGTTTTTTTTATCACACAGACATGTATTTGACACTGTCACTAACTTGATTACTGTTTTTGCTACGTGTAAAACATAACATAATATGTATTTAATTGAAATAAATACATAAAATCGGTATTTAAAAATAGATGGCAAGAGCGGCCGCCATTACGCGTTTATAACCTTGACCGCGCGCGTCATTCTGATGCAATTTACACAGAAATTTATTTCGGAAGTACCAATTCTAACGTATCCTATTGGTAGTTTGTTATTTTTCTTGTCTGTGATAAAAGTTAGAGCAGAACAAAACATTATATTACCGCAAACGCGAAAAGGAAAGATATAGGCGGAGAAGCGTCCAGTAGATGGACGCTCGGCGCTTGTTGCATATATGTGTGAGTCCAGGAGATGGACGGCGGCCGACTCACCGGATATATAGAAATAACTCTAAGGATTCGCTCAATGCGCAGTTTGTAATTTGTATTTGCAGCTATTTCTCTCACCCATCACAACCTTTTTAAACATATCATTGGTTATAGATATTAGAAATGTAATAAATGAATTTGTTCATTTGTTATTTTTTTTTATACCTTTTAATTAATAAAAAATTAGGAAAAAAATTGGAGTAGGAAAATAACGTTTTTTCACTACTCCGTCGTTAGTATAAGTGATAACTGAACTATCTAAATAAACTCATTTTTTACATATCTAGTATCTCTAGAAGTAAATGTTTATAAAGGTTGTGATGGGTGAGAGAGGCGTTGATTCCCACCTTAAGATCTGTTTGAATAAGGAACTATAATGGCAAAAAATGGGAATCCGAATGCAGAAAAGCAATTTTTGCAGTTTTGCTTATAACTTACTATTTATTTTTTTGTTACGCTTCATACACTGTCGAGTGTACGTTTTTGGTGAAAAAGTATGCGTTAAATTGTTGTAAAAGATTACAAATGCCCATTCTTTAGAATAATTCTAATAAAATCTTTTGTTTATTTTATTACGAAAAAAAGATTTTTTCTATTTATGCGAGATATGTATTATTATTATTACAAAAAATATTGCTTATGCACTCTGGAAATGAAGACCAATCTAACGACACCTCACACATCAAAATCGGTCAAGCCAATTAGGCTGTAGGCGATCATATAGAAACATACATACATACACTATACTATATCCACCTACTGTATACCCATATTTGCAATAAAATTATTATGAATTACACTAGAAAAACATAACCCTCCTTCTTACACAGTCGGGTAATAATGAAATAAGGACAACAGCGCCCTCACTACTACATTAGTTCTGTATCCAAATAGACCTTATAGTACAGTTAAGAATGAAAACAATGTTCAGCACACTGTAAAAGTAGACAGACATTAGGACTGAATCTTCTGCTCGGCGCCGATATAATATCCCCTCCGCGGGCACATGGCAAAGGTCACGTATTTATTTGCCCCCCGCGTATGGCACGCCCCCCCGCGATTTTTTTGATTTTTTTGCCGCGCGCTATTAAAAAATTAATAAAAAATAAAATTTGTATGAAAACTATATATAAAATTAATATCACTGTAATCCTACTGAATAAAGCTAACTGATATCCAACGCATATGTATTTTAATTAAAAAAAGTATCCCCTATCTAGGCTTAAAGTTGAGCATGCGATTTTTTTTCACCATTTTTTACGAAAAAAATCATATTAAAAAATATTAAAAACATTTCATACATATTATTGTTTTTTTGGCTTTAAAAAACAACAATATACAGATATCCGAGAAAAAATAACATCATCCCATACATTGTTTAGATTAACAAGATCGTCATAAAGCACGTGCGGTTCAAGTGGCCAATTAGGACGGTCGTAAAAACGGGTCATGCTTACAAAATGTGAACTTGATATTCTTTAAGTTGGAATGGCTTGTAACTTTTGTTTATGAATAGTATAATTTATGAGCTTCTGGTTTTGTAATGGTTTAGTCGATAAAAATGTGTTTTATTTATCTATTAGAGACCATAAAAAACCTCGTTTCGGGCTGATGATAATGATGATAGATAATTGAAAAAAATACGCGAAGTCAATTAGGACGTTATTGAGCAAAATGGGTTGCTTTATTTAAAAATCTGTATATGCAGTCTTATTATTAATAACATAACAAATAAAAAACATGCAACATACATACCTGTTGTAATTGAAACTATGTTTCAAAATCGGCTATAAATACCGACGGCGGACATCTGGCACGGCTTTTCGGACACTATTGTTCGTTCGACATGTATGCGTTTAGATTCATATTTGTGATTAATATACACATCACATACTTAATTTAACACTTGTATCGTATCACTGGATATATATCGGTCACATATTACTATTAATTTTGAAGTATATAATGAAACCTTATTTTGAAAAAAAAATCACAACATAAAAGTCACAAAAAAAACACTCAAATTTCGGCACAAAAAAGGTCCGTCGGCGTTCGGTTCGAAACAAATATTTCGATTTTTTTGATCACACAGACATGTATTTGACACTGTCACTAACTTTATTACTGGTTTTGCCACGTGTAAAACATAACAAAATATGTATTTAATCGAAATAAATACATAAAATCGGTATTTATAAATAGATGGCAAGAGCGGCCGCCATTACGTGTTTATAACCTTGACCGCGCGCGTCATTCTGATGCAATTTACACAGAAATTTATTTCGGAAGTATCAATTCTAACGTATCTGATTGGTAGTTTGTCATTTTGCCTGTCTATGAACGAGTTAGAGCAGAAAAAAATATTATGTCATAGTTAACTGGCGGGGAGTACAACAAGGAGAGGAATAACGATACGCTAGCGTATGGCATGCCAGCCAGCGCACAATGGCGGGAAATACGCTGGCGTATTTAATGCCTCCTGAGGGGATATACCCTGATGCTGCTATCACTGAGTTATGTACAACTCACTGACAATAATATGTATTCAGGGATAAACCTTATTTATGTATGAAACTTTCACTCAACCATGACGCTTTTTCAAACACTCAAAGCTCAAACTGGTTAATATTATTTCAACAATATTCATCTGAGATACAAAACATTTCATAATAATATCAAAATTATCAACTCTTAAATAATAGCTGTGATAGAAATTAAAGCAATTCTGTGCACTGTTCAGAATTTCACTTCAAAAAAATCATACGCATGCATCGTCATGTCGCCGACATACGGCGTCGGCACCGCAAAACGTCGTCGTAGTTTCCCCGGTTCAGTCCTCGTTTTCTGGTGTCAATGTCGTATCGTAGACTAGGGATCGAGCCCTACGAGCCGTGAGACAGATATTGCTGTTAATTTCTTTTGCAGCAGGCTGACTGTTACATATTCTTATTTCTTTCTTTTTCTTATCTTGTTCCCACTTGTGGGGTCGATACATCGATACAGTACATTTACTCCATTCATCTCTGTCATTCGTCATATCTGAACTTGCTCACTTTTTCTCCATATCATCATTCACACAATTTATTCATACTTTCTTTGGTTGTCTTCTAACACAATTACCATTCACACATGTTGATCGCACATTTTGCAACACATGTATCCGTACCACAATAGTCTATTGCTGGATAATTTTTCTGGTATGGGTGTTAACCCATACCGGAAAAATCCCTAAAGTAACCTTTAGGGTAATAAGGGCATAAATACTACTTATCTATATAGTGTGATTAAACTCACATGTATATTACCTTATATCTGGGTTTAGCATTCTCCTTGCCCTCCTTAGCGGGAAGCAGACGTTTAACAACATAACGGCGGACATCATCTTCCTTGCTAAGGTTGAACAGTTTACGGATCTTGGATGCACGCTTAGGTCCCAGACGAC
This sequence comes from Lycia hirtaria, assembly GCA_947563715.1. NCBI lineage: Eukaryota > Metazoa > Arthropoda > Insecta > Lepidoptera > Geometridae > Lycia > Lycia hirtaria. Next base: position 37,483,019 of record OX387377.1, on the reverse strand, counting down.
GGGGTACATTGCCATCGGTCAGTCCAGGGATTTCCTGAAATCAATATAATAGCCTAATGACATATGCATAATGATGGTACTTGTGATGGCAATAACTAATGCAAAAAAGGCTTCAATGGATAACAATTGAAGCCTTTTTAAATTGTATGCTAGTCTTTACTCAGATACTGAAAGGGTAGAATAATATGAGTACAATTTTAATATTCATAGAATAAAGTAGTTAGAACAAAGTTTTTTATTTCTTTTTCTTGAATTATTTTTCTGGAACGTTTTACCATCTCAAAAGGATAATCCCCATGCGATAATAAGGGTTTATTTGAGTAAGGTTTATAGGATCTATATTTTCATTAGATAGTGTCGAATTTGCATAAGGTAGAAGGCTGGTGTTATTTGAGCTCCCGGCAAACGTATGCGCTATCGCTTGTCGATCGCAGCGCGCGTGTCTTGAAACGTTGGTTTTTTGACACGGTATAACTTTTGCGCGCATTGTTTTGTTGCCGTGTTTTGGAATAATAAACCTGTAATGTTCTGTCGAATACAGTGTTTTTAAAAGTATTATATCAGTGTAGACAAAGGTTAGTAGAATTATTTTTTACAGGGGGTTAGAACAGATCACAAGAAAGTCAATGGGCCCTGTTAACCCAAAACACTGTAACTTAAGTTACAGTGTTTTGCCTATACACGGTAGTTCAGGCGTATATTTAAAACTTTTCACACTTCATGATTATAGCTTTAAAATAATGAATGTTCAGCATTTACAAAGTGATACTGAAAATAAAATTCAGCAACCATAGAGTAAACACTAAAATATTATACCCTGCCGCATATAATTACACAGATTTGATGATCTGTGAAACAGTAAGAACAGGGAAGAGACTACAATTTCATCTAATGTTAAACAATGCTGCAGTCAATGATGGAGCACCTTTCTGTTTACTTTTCCAAATAGTTTGCCACAAGAGACTATTTAAACTATTCCGATAATATAACATTTATAGTATTTATTTCCTGGTTTATTAGACAAATCTTACCTGGGCGCCCTTGCGGACAATTACAAGAGCCAGTACAGACAGGTTAGCATCAACAATGCACCCGCGGACAGACTTGCGTTTCCTCTCACCATCACGACGTGGTCTGTAGCAGGAGTGACCCTTGGACATCAGCAGACGGACACGACCTGGAGAACAATGACACCAACTAATTAATAAATAGGGTTATTTCTCATAAATATTTAACAACTTAGTTGGGGATTACTCAGTTAAAAATATTTTTTTCGTTTTTTTTTTTTACTGATGGAACAATTATTTTGATTTCAATTATTTTGAAAGGAGATTTTGTACTAATGTTTCTTACATTTCTGATACAACTACACAGAGATATTTGTTTGTAAGTTACCTTTTAGAAATAAGTCTGAATGATGCTTTATGAAATATGGTGTAAATATTATAAGGGAGAGCAAGTGAAGTTGCAGAACAACAGTATTATTAAGATGTCTGTTGTGTGAAAATGTCCTCCAATATAAAAGCATATGGTATAAGGACTAATTTATTTGAGTTTAAACTGGATTATGTTGAAGTTGTTGCTGATCTAATAACTTGACAGATATAATTGATTTGTCAAGGGGTAAGTTACAGCACCTTAATCTTACAGCCAAGTAAAATCCCCACAACAATGGTTATGGCCTAATAATACTTGCTGTACATAAAATAATACAGGTCACACAAGGGTATACCCATATTGGATTATAAACTAAAAAAACAGCCTTTTATACGCTCCAATCCATCATAGAATAAGCATGCTAGATAAGAACTCTATTATTTCTTACCAACTGATTTATCACATGGCACTTATAAGTTCGCACAGGTAAAGTTAATATTTAACAATGAAGCCATTTGGGCGTAGATATGAATGGTATAAGTTTAAGGCAGTTACTTACTGTTTGTGAGGACTCCCTGTTTCATCGGGAAGCCCTGTTTGTCGTTACCGCCGGCGACGCGGAGTACGTATCCCTTCCATTCATCTCCTAGCTGATCCGCCTCCACTTCAGCGCCCATGCGCTTCTCGTAGAAGATGCGGAGCTTGTGCTCGTCCACTACCTCGAATAACTTTTGACATCCCGTTGCCGGGAAGGAGACGTTCAGCTACAAAACAAATTGAGGTTATGAGCACCGTCACAATTTTTTTGAAAACTTGAGACTATAAATTTGCACTGGGATCGATCTAACATGCTTGTAGATATGAACAAATAGTTTTTTTTAACCTATATTTGTACACTTTATTCACTTTTATTCAAGGCATGAAAGATTCACTCTACACAACAAGACATTATCGAACTTTTTCTTCGTCATCTTGGAGGATGTGACAAACAGTGAGTAACTGGCAAATAGCTACATTACTGTAGGATCACTACATATTATTATTTTGGTTCAGTATAAAGTAGAAATACAAAATTTAAAACAAGAACCTTCATGACTGCGGTTAGCTCCTCTGAACGTCAGCCATGAAAAAGACCATAAACAATTGTAGAGTTGACAAATAGAGATAAATAAATGTATCCCAAATGACGTTTACCGGTTTTTAGTATAGATGTTATCCTATTATTATATAAAAAGATAACTCGTTAAGGGGTTTACAGGCGCGATTAGTTTAAACTAAAGGCTAAATAATAATAATGATAAGATTGTTACTGTTTTTTATTAACCACAATTAAACAATAAGGGCCTTACCGAAAAACGTAACTTAACTTTAACCATCATCTCAAATTCTCTGTCTTCTTTCCGCAAGTGTCATTACGTGTCAGTGAGAAGTTGACAAAATATGTTAAGCAATGCTTAAAGTTAAGTAACGTTTTTAGGTAGGGCCGTAGATATCGACTATTCGATAAAAATAATCAAATCACTCACTATAGCTAATGTTGACAATGGAGTTTTGGCGGGAAAATCACGAAAACATTTTTATTTGAACAAATATTATTGTTCACATAAAAATATGTAATTACCACGTTAGTTATCATAATAAAATTAAAAAACATGTCGTTGTATTTTATTTTCCTAAGCTTGTGCTATTTTGAATATTACTGCAATAAAAATGGCGGCGTTATATTCATTAAGTTAGATCAAGTGCGTGAATGTGGGCAAGTGAAATAATGCAGCAAAACATGTTTTTTCACGTTGTCGGCAAAACTCCATAAAAGGTAAAGTCGCCATCACTTAACTGAAGTATGACTCGAATTTGAAAATGACTGTATACGTGACTTAGATTGCCCTATAACATTTATAATTTATTTTACTCAAGCAACTTGAAGAAATCTTAATACTTGACGCTAGCAAATGCTAAGAGCAGGTCCAATTTCAATATAAAATGTTGATAATTAGAGTTATTCATGACATTGACATTTATTTTGGCATTGTTTTTAACTTTTTTTTTCTTTACAAACTACTTCTAAACAATTTTCAAATGTATGATCATTGAATTAAGTCTGTTTTTGAATAGCGTTTATAAGAAACTTGTCGAACTATGCAATATTAAAAAAAAAACTTTCATTTGATTTCCCCATTTTCCATTCCATTTGAATTTGATACTTGATTTGACAGTTGGAGTAGTAGGTTGTGGCAAAATAGACGTAGAGTAAATAAAATTTACTGTGATAAAAATGATAAAAACTAATTTGAACTGTTGCTTTTGATAACGCACAATTTTAATAGCAGAATTACACATAATTTACATAGTTCAAAATATACATAACCTAGTTTCACCTATCAAGTATAACATTTCCGATCATAAAATTCTTAGTAATAATGATGAGTTCCGAAGAAAACAAGGATATGGCTCATCGGCAGCACGTTAAGTACTTCATGAGGTTCTTAAACGTATTACCTTCATCACTATCCTCCCATGATACAACAAGGTACGTATGGTTACATTTTACCTATACAATATTTTATTATTTACCTACCTGCTTCAAATAGTAGTAGAAATACTAGATAAACAACAAATTACCTTACTTAGCTTAGTTTTAGTATTAAAAGTAAATGAGTAATAATAATAATTAAGCTAGTTTTTTCTCAAGACATTACATATTGTGTTCTTGAACTTACAATCACTTTACTCTTGAGAGTAGGTCACCTCGACTTTATGATAGAATTATTTTACTGATATTAATTGGTTTGACCTCAATGTATTACCCATATTTTCATTTCAAACATTTTGTATCTCTTCATATTGTAAGAACTATTTAAATATCAAGTAACCTGGAACTAATATTTTTTACCATGTGAAGAGTCTGGTCCCATTTTAGTTTTATCAAATACATGGTTACTAAAACATTATAAAAATGGCAAATTTTTAGCAAAACTTTTTATTTCAGGGTTACAATAGCATACTTTGCCGTGTCTGGCCTGGATGTTCTGAATGCCCTAAGTTCAATGTCTCTGGAGCTGAGGTCTAGGACTATAGAATGGATTTATGGATTACAAGTTCATCCTAATAAAGAAAGTAAGTACTTTTTTTAAAGATTGTTTATGGTAATGTATCTGTGTGTTTTTTTTTATATATTTGATGATAGGTGAGCAGCAGAAACTGATGTGCTTATATCCTGCAGTGCTAAAATTTAGTGATTTGTCTTTAGGATTTTTTATTTCTTAATCCATCCATCCAGTTTATTTTTAAAAGGGTTAATTGACATGACTCTATTTTAAGGCAACCGATTCCAATTGTGCACAACGTATAACTACTTGTTAAGGATATGGTGTGCAGCAGTGATCTTTGATGGTTCACACCACAGTAAAATGTTGTGATGTCTGCTTTCCCTCAAGTTCTTGTATTATGATATATAGACTTCTTATTACAGGCAGATTGTAATATTTCCGATCATAGATAATATACAACTACATGTTGAATTCAACAAATGTTATTTATTAATTAAAAATAAGTGGCCAAGACCGTGTCGAAGCACGCATACAGTAGGGTTCTGTAGCTTATGCTGTAATTGAAAACTACTTGGCAAGTATTTTTTTTACACTACTTTGCAAAAGGTCAATGACCTCAGTATTATAATAATTTAAGTGTTTTATCCTGTTATCTCCTGTTCTCCTGTTATTTTCTGACATTTAACGCTATTTTTAATCAAATACTTGAGCAGAATGCTATTTGCCCTGACATTTTTGTACGCCTAATTGGCACAACATGATTAAGCTACTTAAACATTTGTTCCATCTTTTTGTGCATATATTGTATAAAAATTCCTCATGTTGTATGCAAATAAAGAATCTATCTATCTCTAAACAGCTTGACTAATTGTGAATAAGTGAGAGGTGTTATTCGACTTGTCTGTAGCTTCTGAATGTCCATTCCATTCCAGTTTGATAAAACCTAGATGCAACATAATTTTTTTGACAAATACTTCACTGATAAAGTAAACAGTGTATGAATACTGATAGGTATTTTGTTGTTACAGGAAACCACATTGATTGAATTCCTACCATTTTTGTGGTTAGTCTTAGATATGTTTTAGGACAGCTATCATGTTTTATGGTTCCGTAAAGATAATAAGTCAGTAAAGATAAAGATATTAGGTAATAGAATAAAGTCACAGCCACCACCATACATACAAACATATTTTATTTACAATTTCTCGAAACATAACAGGAATGCGACTTGCTAAAGCTGATAAAATAAATAGATTTAATATCGGGGAAATAAGCGCAGTACATTGCCACAGAAGTTGCTGGACGGTTACAGTCAAAATGGGGGTATTAAATTGTTATAAGCAAGCTTTGTGCGACTTGTCTCTTTATTCACTTGCAATAAAAAAAAAACTAATAAGACTCCCCTGAAGAAATGTTTCTTATATGTATATTTCTATATAATTGATTCTATTTCCATACCTATTATCTTTGCAGTCGATAAAAGTAATAAAAAGTTATTTTGTCGAAACAGAAAATAAATAGATACTTATGCAAATAGTCATGATACCTGTTTCGATGTATCACATTCATTTAAATATAAATTGATTAAATATTTCAATGTTTGTGTGAAAAATCGACGCAAAGCGGTTTTATCGGTTGTTACCCAACTGCGCAAGTAAGAGGTTAATGTTTTTTGGGTGTATGTGTGTTTCTATATTACTTCTTACAGTTTATTCATCATTGGCGAGCAGCTAGTCTTTTAGTTGATAAAAAAGGTTTTTAGAAAAGAGTTTTTAGGTTAAATTTTATTTACCCTTCATTTGTCGCAAGGTTTTTTTATTCGATCATTAGGGGTTAGCCCCGGCTGGTCACTGCGACCTTTCCAGATCTATTGTGACAATATGTCGCAAGGTTACAAATATTTTTTTAAAAGACAAAAAGAATCATATATTTAAGCACTGAGTAGATGTTTCCATAACTAGATTCCTATTTGATTATACTTTAGCTCCTACTTAGTTTTTATTTGTTATTTTAATTGCCGTGACTCAAAGGCAGATTGCTTTGAATTTTTTAATGTTTTTAGAGTTCCGAATCCAAAGGCGCGGGACCCTATTACTAAGCCTATGTTTTTGTTCATATGTTTGTCCTACTTTTTATACAGCTATATTTTTGTGACTCTTAATAAATAGAATTATTATCACAGAATATGTGATACAACGGTCGGTTTCTTCAAAGCCGGTCGGTTTCGGTTAGGTAAGCGCATCATCGCAGACCGCAACATCGCTTAACATCAGGTGGATTGGCGGTATGCGCAAACCTATATTGTATAAAAAAAAGCCCTCCTCCGTTTTTTCGTCGGTTAAAAATGGCTGTATAACTAGCCTGGGTGCTAGTGTTCATCTTGTGTACGGAATTGCCTTGGCGTGCGAATCCGAACTCGTTCTTTCCCGGTTTTATTTAAACCACTTTTCCTTATCAGTGTACATGATGTGTAAAGGTCTTTACGTTGTATGCTTCTGTACAAGTAGGTAGCGTTAACTTTTATCAACATGTTATTCAAACAATCGTCGTGTTAGATATTTGTATGTAAATATACATGCTGCATTCGTATTTATCTTTAACCTGTATACACGTATGTCTATGTAAATAACGTAATATCTATAAAAATAGTGGTACAGCAAGCAGTAGACTTTGAGAACATAGTAATAAGCAAGCACAGACTTGCGTCGAGTTCTAATCTATATTTCTAAAAGTCTCGATAATTTTAGTTTAAAAAACTGAAAAAATCGACTCCAAATACTCAATACAATACATACGCGTTTTGCTGTTTGCTTTTCTACAGGCACTTTGATGATATTTTAACAGTTCTTTTGTTATAAAAACCAAAGTACTGCATCGATTTTGATAAAATTTATATGGGACCATCTCTGAAGTATGACCTACCAAATACAAAATAATCATTAAAATCAATGCACAATTGGCTGAGTAATCGGTGAACAAACATACAAAAAAAAATATACAGACCGAATTGATAACATTCTTTTTGGAAGTCGATTAAAAGGGTAACAAACAGACAGAGAGATAGACATACAGAGGGACAGAGAGACAGAGTAACTCGCTTTTATGATATCAGTTATAGTTGAACAGACGATGATGATGTATCACGAATGGATGAATAAACGATTTGTTTTACTACCTCTATCGGAGAGATAGAGGTAGTAAAACAAATATATATAGAGATCATTCGCTATTAAACCCTCTGTAATAAATTATGATAAAAAAAAAAAAAACTTATCACCGATCTATGTCTACAAAACTTTCTGTCTTTCAGAATTCTAGAATTTATTTCTACTTTGTGTGTTTTAAGAACAAAAGAGCTCTAGGTAGGTAGAAAAATATGTAGGCGCAATGCAATACTTGTAGTTTGTGCCCCAATCGAAACGAATGGGGCAAATAGGTAGTTAAGTGATCAGAGCAAACAAGGACAAAAACACAGTGTGCGACAAAAATGCCTAACTTATTTGCACCATGTCTGCAATTATGATAATTTCATTTTATAGGCAAGGGTATAGGCACCTTTAATGCTTAACTCAAGTGAACAGGGCTTATTTTATAGCGTGTTAGCCGCGTATTGACTGAGCGAGCAGCCTCGCGAGGCAGTCACGCGAGGCATATCCTCGGTCGGTCAGGACGTGCCTCGCCCGAGGCAAATGCACGCGCTGCCTAACGGCAAACGTTGCGCGGCAAACGTTCTAAGCTGCCTCGCGAGGCTGCTCGCTCAGTCAGTACCCGACTATTATGTCCATTTGGCCTCTAACTAATTCGCCTGTTGGAAAGCGATGATGAAAATCGTTAGCCGAAAGGGAGGAAAGATTCTCATGTGACTACGTACCGGCAAATGTACTGTGGGCATGCCTCCACGGCTGGGTCACTGACCAGGTGAAGATCGCGGGTATGTGCTAGATGCAGATGGCACACGTCCGGTCATCATAGAAGTTATTGAGAGAAGCTAATTCCCAGCAGCGAGCGTCTGTTGGCTGACAAGAAGAATTATCTGTTCTTCCTAGATAGGATTATAAAAAATTGTATCTTAAACAGTTAAATATAGAATGTGCCAGCTCCTCTTCCCGGGCATACTATATATGGAGTTTGAGGGAAATTTGCGCTTATAAAGGCGATGGCCTGACCCTCTGTCACTACAAAGCAATAATTTGTACACATTTGTAACAATTGTAACCCACCAACAATCGTTCAATGTGGCGTAAACGGCCAATACAATGGAATAGGCGTTTATATATTGAGTATGTCTCTTTTTATTCCAGCAGGCGATATGTCAATGTGTGGATTCCAGGGGTCGTCAACGATAAACATGAAGTTGTCTGCGGAGAACAATCATTACCGTTGCGGGCACTTGGCGATGACGTATACAGGGCTCTGTATGTTGCTGACTTTGGGCGATGACTTCTCTAGGGTCAATAGGAAAGCACTAGTGGAAGGTAGGAACTTACATTATGACATTTATTCTATTCTCAGACTATGCTCGAGTTGTGAAGAAAAATATGGTGAAGAAAAGTATCGTAAAGTTGTAGGTAATATTCCAATTGTGGTTCTGCTAATAATTTTGCTAAGCAATGAACTGTGCGTTCCAGCTTTAATTGTGGCCAGGCGTGCTCACTATCTTTGGTCATACTATCAAAAATTGAGGTCGTCTGTCCACCTTGTAGCTGGTCTTATTATGCTGCGCTTGCCGGTGCGTCGTCTCCACTCGAGAACTTTTCGGCCCCATGGGCCATCAGTTCTGCTTGATGAGTACTGAGTTGCAGTGAATGCGCCATCAGTTCTGCTTGATGAGTATTGAGTGGCAGTGAATGCGGACACAGAAGTGGCAGGAAGACTCTGGATGCAGGCCGTTTCGAACCGGTCTTTTTGGAAATCCATGGAAGAGGCCTGTCTCCAGCAGTGTTCTATTTGTGGCTGAGAAGATGATGATGACTTAAATATCTAGATTGTGGAATACGCTTCCTGAGTGGGTCTTTCCCGATATATTTAATATGGGTATCTTTAAATCGCGACTTGGTTTCTTCTATGTAAAGGCGCTCCATCTTAGTCCGCAACGTTGCGTAACGTCAGGCGAGTTGGCGGCTAAGCGCAAACATATCACTATATAAAAAACAGTTTATTTGCAGGTGTGAAAGCCCTACAAACAGAGGAGGGCAACTTCTCGGCGACGCTATCTGGCTGCGAGTCCGACATGCGTTTCGTCTACTGCGCCGCCTGCATCAGCTACATCCTCGACGACTGGTCCGGCTTCGACATCGAGAAGGCTACGAATTATATCATCAAATCTATAGTGAGTAACTTACGACTGTTTTTAATCGACTTCCAAAAAGAAGGAGGTTCTCAATTCGACTGTATGTTGTTTATTTATATATTATATATATAAACAACATACAGATAGATGTGATGCTCAACACTAACTATTTAATCATAGTAAGGTAGTAATTCCATCTATCAATAAATATATTCTGTTCTATATTTTCAGCGATTAATTTATGAATTGTCTTTGATGATTATTTTTGGTTTGGTAGGTAATACCTCAGAGGTAGTCCCATATACATTTTATCAAAATCGGTTCAGTAGTTTGCATTTTATAGCAAAATAACTGGAAAAAATATCATCCAAGTAAACAAATTGCGTATTTTGAAGTCAGGTTTTTAATAATTTTTTTACTATAATTATTTCTTACGTGTGCAACACTGTACACAACATTGCTTTAACAATAAAAAGTATTTTTTCAAAATTATGAGAGTACGCTATCCGGAGCAGCCTTGTTTTTAACAACTTCAAAAAGGAAGAGGTTACCGAATAGGTATTTTTTGAACGACTTCCAAAAAAAGACGTTTCCAATTCGACTGTATGTTTATTTGTATGTTTGTTCAGTGATTACTTCGCCAATAAGGAATTGTTTTAGCCGATTTTTTTTGGTTTGGTAGGTAACACCTCAGAGGTGGTCCCATATAAATTTTATCAAAATCGGTTCAGTACTTTGGTTTTAATAACAAAATAACTGAAAAAAAAAACATCCAAGTAAACGAATTGCGTATTTTTAAGCGACTATCAAAAAGAGGCCCTCAATTCGACTGTATGTTTTTTTAGTATGTTTGTTCAGCGATTACTACGCCAATTATGTATTGTCGAGTCGGTTTTTTTCAGTTCTTTAAACCATAATTATTTAATGTTTGTTACCTCATGACTCTGTCATTTAAAAATCGATTTGGAAAATTATTTTGTTTAATTATTGTTAAACAAAATAATTTTCAGATTGGTCACAAATCTCATAAACATCGGTTCAGGTAGTTTGGTTATCAAAACAAAATAACTGAAAAAAAAATGTCGTGCCTAGTAAACGAAATCACGTATTTGAAGTCGGTTAATTCAGTTTTTTAAACTGTAATAATTATACCAGTAATCCAGACACTAACTGAATATTTTCTTCATGAATCTGCTGTTTAAAGTCATCTTGTAGTTTCCAACTATAATTAAATTATTTTCTTTCCAGGGTTACGACTATGGCATAGCCCAATGCCCAGAACTGGAATCCCATGGCGGCACAACGTTTTGCGCGTTGGCAACCCTCAGTCTCACCAACCAACTACACAGGCTATCTGAAACACAAATAGAAGGTCTAAAACGCTGGCTAGTCTTCAGACAGATCGACGGCTTCCAAGGTAGACCTAACAAACCGGTAGACACGTGTTACAGTTTCTGGGTTGGAGCGTCTTTAAAAATACTAGATATGCTACATCTTACAAACTATGGAAGCAACAGAAGATACGTATATGAAACTCAAGATATAGTCGTTGGTGGTTTCTCGAAATGGCCCGATACTTATACGGACCCAATGCATACTTATTTAGGTTTAGCGGGTTTGAGTCTGATAGGTGAAAAAGGTTTATTAGAAATTGAGCCTAGGTTGAATATAAGCAAGAGGGCGTATGAACATTTGAAGACTTTGCACGAAGAATGGGCGGGGAAGTCGTAGGGTTTTATATCAAAGTTTAATAAATTATATAGTGTGACAGGGCTTTTATTCTGTGTGGAAATTGAAATTTTAACTGTTTTATGTTTATTTGAGTGTTAAAGAGAAAAATATATTATGTAAAAGTTCCATCAGTGCTTTTTTATACAGAAACTAGGTCTATGTGATATACAAACGTTAATTTTCTTTATAGCAACGTCACATTGCATTCATTTTGTTACGCGGTAAATATTTGTAGTTCAAAAAGAGAATTCATGTGGCATTGAGGGCGCTGCTGTCCTTTATTCTTTATTTTGTTACTGGCAATACAGTCGATACTTCATATTTAATTTGCCACGATAGTTCTTTTTCGAAACAGAATCAACCTACATTCTATTGCCGTCATAGATTGCGTTCTATAGATACCACAATAAAAGATTATTATTTTGATCGCGGCGCACCAAAGATTGAGGAAAGATCGGGTTTGAAAGTACTGAGACATAAGATTGCTGTTGGATATCGAAGATTTGTCAGGACTGCAATTTATGGCAGTACATTCAATGATGATATACGTAGAAAGGTTTTCTCCGGCTCTGCGTGGCAAGCCTCAAGTAAGGTAATCGCCCGACTCGTTTGCAGTCTCGACACGTCGGGCAACGCTGTTAGACGCGTGTTGTGACTAGTGAACAGTGATAATATCATCCTGTGTGTTTAGAAAGTGAAATATTAAGATATATAAAGATACTAAAAAGCCTTAAGGATGTGGTATCATCCTCGAAAGTAAACTGAGAAACTGAGAACTGAGATTTGCCAGGCTTTTACTTAATATTAAATGAGTATAACCTCTCTATAGATAATATCTCAGCGAGTACATTACATATATTTCCATGGACATACGATAGGAGAAAGCTGTTTTTTATACCTAAATATTATCCTTTATGTGATTTATCCGTTTCGTATAACAATCAACTAGGCACATAGCTTTAGTTTTCTTGCTAGTAGATGTGATTTGTAGCAATTTCTTCAAACTTGTACTCAAAATCAATACGTTTGAGTTCAAGAAGAGCATTTACAAACTCAGCACTAGGTTTCAAACTTGCTGTTTTTACAGAGCGTTGAGGTTTTAATGTGGATTAAAGCGCGCAGCTATCTCGCACATCAAAACATTTTTAAACATATACAATTATTGAGTACGGATATTAGAGAAGTGAAAGACGAAGCTGTTTATAAATATTATTAACTTATTCTTTTGGTGCGTTTGTTCACTCAGCTTAAATTGTTGAAAGCATGTTATGTTATGTTGTGAAATCTATGCGAGGTAATCTATGACGGTTGTACATTGAAATGTACACACATTTTATTATGCTATGAGTTCTTTATAAAAACTATCTTATGAATATTTATTAAAATCTGGTTTAGAATGTTTGGTTCAGTAAATGTTTTTTAGTTATACCAGTATTGCAGTGAAAATTAAAAGCCATTATTAAATCATTTTGTACTACTTCTAAATTGATTGTAATATTAATTAATTTATTATACATGATATTTTCGTTCACAATAGTGATACAAAGTTATACTTTTTGGTATTTATACCAATCTGTGTTAGGTTATAGAAATAGTGCGGTGTAAATTAAAGTAAACTTCTTTTTACCATACTCATCACACCGGTATACTTCTTGGCACAATGCCCATACGTGAAATATAAGACGCATTTATATTGTACATAACTCAAATAATTAAATAATAAAAACCGCAGCCCGCAAATAATTTATTATTGTCCTACTATTTTCTGAATGAAGCTGACAAGCTCAATTCAATATGAGAGAAAATGAATTCAGTTTCAGAGTAAAATACATATTTAGAAAATGGTACAATAGAATCTTGGCATTTGTTAGTATGTCAATGCTATTATTCCTATTCAGGGTTTTTATAAAGGAGAATCTTCTTATAGTGACTTAGCTTATAACGACTTAAATTGCCATATCAAGTTTTTTTTGCATACGAATTAAGGATTACTGTAATTATGAATTCAGTTATAACGTCGGTCTGTATATTTGACGTTAAATCATTGATTCATGGTGTCCATAGTCACTACAGTGACACTACAGACAGTAATATGCGAATTGTTCAAAGCCAGATTCGTAAAAATTGATCCGGCTAGAAAGGATTCTTATTTAAAAATATAGGAAATAGCTAGTAGCTAATAGCTAGTAGCTAATATCTTTCAAACATAAAGTCTGTCTTTCTTAATTTAAGTCAATGGCGCTAATTCTGTGTACAAGCAAAAATTTTACTAAATTTGACAGAACTAAACACTTACGCCATTTTTCTCTAACCACAGTATACTGTACACACAATAAACAGTGCGCACGAGTTTCAGTCCTGTCAAATTTAGTTTAATTTTAGTAAATTTTGTTACAACTGTAACAGAATTGGCCGCAATATCAAGATAAAACTTAAATTTACGATTAATAGGTGCTAAATAATATAGTTACCTTACGAATAGTGTCAAATATGCTACATCGATTCTATATTCAGGGGTTAGTTTTGTAAGAAATGATTAACAAATTTATTTATTGGTTAAAATTAGATTTGTACAAAAATTTATTGATCTATTTCGCCCAATCTGATCTTTAAACTTCCAAATAAGATTTAAGTAAGGCGTATATTTTCAGACAAGACATTAGCGTTGTTAGCATTTATGTAAATACACATCCAATGAAATGCCAGTATAAATGTCGTGAACTAGAGTGTACCAATCAGTGGTTAGTATCCCGTTCTCACGCATCTTCGGTTAACAGGCGTACTATGGAGCGTAAGACAATATATTTCACTTTATTGTCCATTTATTAAAGAAAAAAAAACTTCTCTGTTCTAGAAAAATTTTACTATAAGATCAGATTGAGCACAGTATTAAAAAGAACAAACACATTTGTTTAGTGTAATTTTTCATTCGGTTATTACAGGTTAAATACATGTTAAGGACTATTGCACTTAACATAACTATAAACATTCGACATATAAGATAGACTGATTAATCAATAACAAAAATTTAGATCAATGTCGGCCCATCCGTTTGAGAGCTACGATGCCGCAGACATATACATAAATACCCAGGTATACAAATATCACTAGGTGACCTAAGATACCCTAAGTAGTGTGTGTGATCCGGTTAGTTTTCATAAAAAAATGTTGCGTTAAACCTTATATGCACTAATTAAAATAAATATAACATCATTTAGTTGAGCATCAGTCCTTAATTCACAGTTTTAATCATCTTATTGCGTTACAAAAGACGATATTATAATTTAGTACAACAAATTTGTTAATTTAATAATTAAAATCTCATCTAGTGCCATGTGCGTGTAGTTAGACTTAACAAAATTGTAGCACAAATTATAATTAAGATCATTTTAATTTATAAGGTACGTTAGTGAAGAAAAATGGATTACTTTCGGGCTGTAATAAATACGCACTAGTGCTTTTAGATTTCTAAAGAGGCGATTGAATTTAAAAACGGTAGTAAACTGACACAAAAATAAATAAGAAATAAAAAATATTGCCACTTAGAACATGTGCATCTAAAAATGAAACCTATAATAAAGTTAGAACGCACTAGTGTGAATTTATTTCTAGACTGAGACTGCAATAGTCTTTTGCAGAACATTATCTATTAGGTCGCTAGAATCTGACTCCGTTTTGTTTATATTAGGAAATAAAATCAGCAATGATAATTTCAAAAACTAGAGACGTAGTGTTCGTAAGCGCGAACAAACCAGCGTTCTTTTTACGTGACGGGAACTATACATAGACGTATATATGTTTCTACAGATTTTTTAAAGAGTATAATGCGGAGTGTGGGCGCAACCAGTCTTTATTAAATATTTGTAATATTTTTAAAAATTCAAGTTTTAAGTTTTTTATGTCTTAGCCACGAAAATGTATCTCGGGCGAGTCGTTCGAGCGATCCACTTTCTTCCAAAGTTATCAACATCCTCTTTAACTAAGGGCAATTGTCCATCTCAGGTGCAATTTTATTAATGTACAAAAACGAAATTTTTATCAACACAGTATTTACGTTAAAGGTACCTACTACTAATAGACGATCAGATTTGTACGAACCGAACTACAAAACTGTTGGTTGGAAGTCACATTGAACATTGAAAGTACTAGCCATTTCGGCGAAAATGCGCACACACGAGTGGTTTTTGAAGGTTTACTGCATGTTCGGAGCGAAAAACTCGATCGTCTGTTAGCTGTAGGTTGCGCGGATCATGGTCCCTGTTTCTACCGCCTAACTGGTACGAAAACGTGTTTGTGAATTATTCCATCTTGGACTAAGGGCTAGTGAAAAATGTCATGAGCGGCATATCAGAAGCTGCTCGATGGCGTACAAATTGCAATGCATCTCAATTCTTACGAAGAAATGAAATCGCTCGAGCGAATTTTCCATGGCCCGTCCGTGCTTGTTTGTATTATGTAGTTATTAAAGCTTTTGTATGTTTATTGTATTTAAGCGTGCGTTTATTTACACATTGTGTATTGTTTTTGCCGTTATGTTCAAATTATATTGAAAGTTAAGACCAATTTGTTTGTTTTAATTCAGTCCAGTTTTTAGAAGTACTAGCCTTCTATTTTCTTTATAAGTTGGTAGAAAAAAATATAATGAATATAAATATAGTTAGAATATAAAAATATAATGAAAATAAATTTTCTTTTTTTTTTTCTTTTTTTTTTCTTCTCGACTGCGCAAGAACGGCAGAAAGGCAAATGTTTTAAAGGCGTGATCTTATGGGTGCAATGTTTGAACTTTCTGTAGCTGCGAGTCGTCCTTGCATACTACATTATATATATTTTACAGTCGAGGTTTGTTTTTCACTCGGAAATATACTTGATTTATACTAACTAGGTTATACCTGTCTCAATTAAATGGCAAATAAGTTATAAGTAGTAAAAAAAACCGGACAAGTGCGAGTCAGACTCGCCCACCGAGGGTTCCGTAGAAACTAAATAAAAGGGGGAAATGATATATTTTTTTATATTTTCCTTCATAAACCGAAAAATATACATCGTAAAAATATTTAAAAACCTGTTTTAGCTTATGCTAATGAGGCTCTTTTATATGATACCCCACATGATACGGTTAATTCACTTTAAAATTTGGGCCCTCAATCCTTGCATAGAGACACTATTTTTTGTGATTAAATTAAAAATGGCCAGTTTTCGGATTTTTTCCTTTATGTGTATTCTAACACGATGCTTCTTGCCAAATTTCATAGTTCTAGGTCAACGGGAAGTGCCCCATAGGTTTTGATTCCCTTGTGAGTGTTGAAATGTGCGTTTTTTACGACTTTTTTATTCGGCTATAACATTTTTTTTACGAAAACTGTGAAATTTTACTTTTCTTTCTGAAGCAAGATACTATGGATTTGCATGTATGGTTTTAATTTCAACTCGATACCTTCACGCATTCCCGAGATAAAGGTCTTGACACCCGGACAGACGGACAACAAAGTGATCCTATAAGGGTTCCGTCTTTTCCTTTTGAGGTACGGAACCCTAAAAACAAACTAATCGCACTTACTAGACGATTGAGGGCAACGATTCTTTCTTGATGCATACTGCACAGGAATACAAGGTTTACAACCAGTGTGTGTTACCAGTGATGACATACGGCACTGAAACGTGGTCCCTAACTATGGGCCTTATAAAGAAGCTCAAGGTCACGCAACGAGTTATGCTCGGAGTCTCCCTACGAGATCGAATCAGGAATGAAGAGATACGTAGACGTACAAAAGTCACCGATATAGCACAGCGGATTAGTAAGTTGAAGTGGCAGTGGGCAGGGCACATAGCACGTAGAACTGATGGCCGATGGGGCCGAAAGGTTCTCGAGTGGAGACCACGTACCGGCAAGCGCAGCGTAGGAAGACCAGCCACGAGATGGACAGATGACCTCATACAAGTGGCGGGAAGACGCTGGATGCAAGCCGCTTCCAATCGGTCATTTTGGAAATCCATGGGGGAGGCCTATGTCCAGCAGTGGACTTCTTATGGCTGAGATGATGACTGCACAGGAACAGAATTCTTTGTCGAGCTTATAATCTTGAAATTTTTAAGGCTAGAGAGAATAGATATTTTCTAGATTGACGAGGTCCATCTTCGGCCAGTCAATCTAATAAAACTAAAATAGTTTTGTTGGAGCTTCTGGGAAATCTACCATCATCTAAATACATAGTCAAACCTGCTCCATGTTGCCACTGTCTCGTTAAGTTTACTAAAATATCGAGATAATAGACTCCCGTAAAGTAAGTTCGGGCACCCCATCAAAGTTCTCCAAAACAAATCATCTCACCTATTTGTGATTAGAAGTTTGTGCGTTTATGGGGGGTAAATACTGTCCGTGCGCTTCCTTATGCGTCGCAGAGTCATAGAGTAACAAAACAAGGCAAGAACTCTTTGGCCCCCGGTGAACTGCGGTTTGCCCGTATGTGGCCGCGGACCATGCACCATAACCGCGGAGCGCACCAGAAAATTAAAATTTCGAAAAATTTCGCCCCCCCCCCCAAATTCCTGGCCATTATCAAAAATCCTTCCAGGCTTCAATAATTTTATATCAGGCTTCAAAAAGTTTCGCTGGTCCACGAAAATCTAGGACTCGCTAACACGATCAATGAATCAAATCAAATATTAAATCATGGAAGTGATTTGATTAAAAAAAACCTATACTTAAAAAAATATTTTACTTAGACATGGAAGTACTGTGGATTCATTAATACGAGAAATAAAGAATATTACTATAAAAACAACACTAAAATTTTCGAGCTCGCGCATTATTACTATTTTGACATAGAAGTACTATGAGTTCACAAATACGAGAAATTTAGCATATTACTATAAAACACTACTTATCTACTAAAAAAAAAATCGCGTTATTATTGTTTTGACATGAAAGTACCTACTATGGGTTCACTATACGAGAAACAAAGCCTATTATATTATTATAAAAATGCCACTGACATTTGACTTAGAAGTACTATGAGTTCACAAATACGAGAAATTTAGCATATTACTATAAAACACTACTAAAAAAAATTCATTCAGACTGAAGACGAATCTAACGACACTTCATTGAGGAATTAAAAGGCTATTTTATTTTATTATTAAATGTTTGTGTCCATCCATCTAGAGATTTCCTTCTGTTCGCTATTCTACGACCGGCGTGTCGTAGGATCATGATATTTAATGGAATCCGAAACTTGGCAATTTTCGTCGCCTTAAACTTTGTAGTACCTTTTTATTATCTTAGTAGGGTGTCTATAAAAGTTGGGGAAGTCATTGTGCGTGCCCGTGCGACGGAGGATTTCCCGGTAATCGTTTTAAATTGATTTTTCCGTCGTTCTATCCACCGTAAGTCTTATCTTATACTTAGATAAGGACTTTTAACGTACTATTCTACTTAGGTACTTTTTGAACAACCTACTTTCGTATTGATACGGGGTAATGACTGGACCACGATATGGTTAGTCCTCGTACGCCTCGTAGCGTC
This sequence comes from Lycia hirtaria, assembly GCA_947563715.1. NCBI lineage: Eukaryota > Metazoa > Arthropoda > Insecta > Lepidoptera > Geometridae > Lycia > Lycia hirtaria. Next base: position 37,464,046 of record OX387377.1, on the reverse strand, counting down.
GTTGGCACATAGCAACCTGCTAAGCCAGCTATTGCACATCCTTAGAAACAAATATTAGTCTACTGTTTTACAAAATTTAATTTAAATTTCAATTACGAATCGAACAGTACAGACACTTTGTCAAACAGAGGTGTAGGTAATTTTTTGGCGTAGAATAACGGATTTGTTTCGTGATACAGAAGTCGTAGAATAGAAGCTTCTTTAACGAATGATTTACAGAAATTGTCATTAATTGGTTTGTCCGGTTCTTCGGCAAAAATTATAAGTATAGATAATATGCGCAAATCTTTTTGAGGCAACGCGGACGTGATTCCTGTAAAAATGCAGTACTTACACTAACATACGCTTTATAGGTATAAATGCCGCCAGTAATATCGCAGCCCAATGAGCACATTTGCGCGGGGAGATACTATGGTGTATTAGTAATTTTGCTTTAGGATTTTGACTTTTTAATATTTATTTTTTACATTTAATGTGAATAAATGAATTAAGACCTCATACAATTAGCACAACAGATGTGGGATGCAGGCCGCTTCCAACCGGTCTTTTTGAAAATCTATGGGGCCTCCCCCATAGATTTCCAAAAATGTCCTATGTCCAGCAGTGGATTTCTTGTGGTCGAGATGATGATGATGAATAAATTCATTTTAATTTAATTTATGTAAATGTATGAATAAAAAAATAAGGCTTATCTATTTCAAAAATGTCGAGTGGCTCTAATATCAATTTTTACTTTGAAAATTTTTTCGCATGATTTCCTTGCGCGCTGACAGAGATTATTTCTAGCGAAGCCGTCATGTGCAGGTTGGTTTATTAAGTTGGTAATTATCGTTTAGAAAAGTCTTTATTGTTAATGCTAATAGGCTCAAAATTACAAACAACAAAATTCTAGACTATCCCTTTGTTTAACTAAAGAGTACCACCGTATTCCAGGCCTTGGTAGTCTAAAGCTCATTTTATGGTACCTACCTACTTCGTACGTATTAACGAAGGAACGACTGTTAAGTTCTCCAAGATAAAGTTAGGATTCCAAACATTTCAGTCAACGTCTTGTAACTCATTGAAGATCTTATATATATATCAATTAGGTACATAGGTAAAAGTCAAGTAAGTAAAGGTCATGTAAGTAAAGGTCATTCGCAACGAAAGGTCACATCAGGGTTTCGCATTACCAAATACGAAAGTTGAGGATCTCCCCGATCGGTTTCCCACCAATTATCTACTCATTAATTCATTATCATTGAACGCAACAAGGGTCCGTATACTGTCACCAAACTGTCAAAGGGGAGCCGAAACCCTCAGCGGATATACCGAAACCTAACCCGAGACCGAATTTACGCGACGAAAATTCTTCCTTCCATTAATTAAACAAGAAAACAGATCGGCTAGATAAAGGACTATAAATCTAAATGATGAATAGGTAGGCTCATTGTGGATCGGAATTGTAAATTGCTTATTTGTGCGTAGGTATTTTGTTTGGGAATCTCTGGATAAAACGTACGGGTTCGACGGATGCGACGGTTGCTGGCTATCGGTTCTAGGAGATTAATTTGGTGATACGGATCGGAACTATCTGTTTACTATTTAGGGGCCATCCATTGATGGTGTCCAAACAGCTCCCTGTTTGTGGGGGTACAACTTTTGTAGACCTATTTTCGCTATTTGCAACCGTTATCTACACATACGGAGTATAGAGCGGTGCCGAGTGGCAGACACACAAAACGGCAATGACGCCTGCATTGCTTCATTAAAAAAATAACTAAGTATACTCAGACCAATTGTGCCCACAGTTTCATCCGCGTAGTGATTTAAAACGGCGTTTATATTGAAATCGTAGCATAAGTTCGTCTCCGGGGCTTCCGCTAAGTCTCTATTATAATAAATTTCAAAACTAGTCAACGTCAATGTCCGTACATGGCCTTTTGAAAAGGCTCATTGTACGTGGCCTTTTGAGAAGGTTCTCGAATTTTTTCCTAATAAATTAGTAGTCAAATTACTTGATTAATTGATTTACAGTCGTTTTGACTACTAATCTCTTGAGAAAATAATCAAGAACCTTTTCAAAAGGCCACGTACAATGAGCCTTTTCAAAAGGCCATGTACAGAGTCAATGATACCCACGTTGACAGTATTTACATTTAATTCATGATTGATTCAGCAGTTTGATCGTGAAAAGATAATATTTTAAAGTTGATATTTTAACAACAAATAGACATAAGTGATCTCTATTTTTTAACTGACTTCTAAAAAGGAAGAGGTTCTTAATTCGTTGGAATCTTTTTTATGTAGGTATGTTCCTCGATTAATTGAAGACGTCTGGATCTATTTAGAATATTCTTTTTGTTTGAAAGGGTATTCTTTCCAGGTAGTCCCATAGAAATTACATCAAAATCGGTTAAGTAGTTTGAATTTTAAAACAAAGTTGCGCATTACTGTACTTTGTGAGTACTGGCGGTATATTTATTACCACCATGGAAAGGGGGTTGCTTTGAAATACATAGGTACATAATTAGGTACACTTTTTCGTGTTATTCAAAAGTGACCGTAATAAATTATAGTAACTAATTCTTGTGATTTATGGACAACCCCCTACCTAGTTGTGTGATAGCCAAGAGGAATTAATATGGCGTAGTCTGTTAGCCATGCCATTAATTATCTTTTGCCGTTGTGTACAGTACCTAATTTCGTACTCATCTTGAAATATACTTTTAACCGACTTTAAAAAAGGGGTTCTTAATTCAGTTGTATTTTTATATGTATATCCTTTCGAACAAAAAGTAATTTCCAAATCGATTTATAAATGACGGAGTTATTCGGTAACAAACAAAAAAAAATACAACTGAATTGAGAACCACCTTTTTTAAAGTTTTAGATTAGTCCCATAGAAATATCATCAAAATCTGTGCAGTAATTTGATTTTAAAACTAAATTGAGCACTTTGAATTCGGTTGTTTTAGTTTATACAGACTTCAAAAAGAAGGAAGATATAGGGTACCTAGGTTATTGGGGTTACCTACGTACGAGTTTATGCACTACACCTGAAAAAAACCAATAACGTCCTAGCTTAACTAGTTTGTTTTGTACCTTACATCATAAGTAGGTATTGTTCTGGTAAACCGTTCTCGGATCCTAAGGCCGTGTCTTCATTACCTACTCAAAGCGGTGCGGTTTGAGATAGGACATTAAAGCCAGGCGCCTGAAACTAGACTTACTGAAGTATTAGTTGAAGAGGGTATACACTGCTGCCAATAGATATAGCGCTATTTAATAAAACCGAATAAGTGCGAGTCAGTAACCCCCATCAAGGGTTCCGTACAAACTAGATAAAAAACTACTGGGCGAAGATAATAATTGTTAAAAGGGGGAAATTTTATAAATATACATGGGATATATATATATATATATATATATATATATATATATATATATATTTACGGCTGTAACTCTTTTGCGATAACCGAGAAATTTGTTTTTTTCACAGCTGGAAGGACTACAAATCTGCGTATATACATAGTTTTAATTTCAACTCGATACCTCCACGCGTTCCCGCGATAAGCAGGTCTTGACAGACGGACAACAAAGTGATCCTATAAGGGTTCTATTTTTTCTTTTGAGATACGGAACCCTAAAAATGATTCAGGAAACATAGTCATGAATCCGTAACCTATCTTTAATCCGTAATTCATTTGTTCGAATCTTACTTGCCCGAATCTGTTTCATAGAAATGCCTGATTCCAGATGTTTTACTTCTGATTCCATAAGTTACACGAATTTCTAATTCCATAAGTTTGTTAGCCAATTATAAAATATAGTTTAATATGCTCGAAGAGTTTGTTAGGTTAGGTTCATTGGGTTTCTGTAGGTATTATTATATCCAGAAAACTTCTTATTTACAAAGTTTCAGCTTCAGATATATCACTTATTAGGTTAGGTACGTTAGGTTTCTTTTTATTATACACATAAACTTTCGTATCACAAATATTTGATTATCGGGCGAGTTGTCAAATTTGTCAAATTGAGCTGTCGGGATTTTAATAGTGTCTTTCGAAAAAAGTTCGTTTACGGGGAAATGATATTCGGTATTTTACAATTTGGATTATAGATACGTAACTCACGAATGCTTTCAAATGGGTATTTTATTGGTTCACTTTGTATATTTACAATTAAAAAAAATATAAACAATGCAAATTTGTGATGTTGTTTCTAGTAATTGTTGGTGTGACGTTTTTCAATGACTGGGCCCATAATATCAGAGGCGGCCATTGCTATTGTATTGAAGTAGATAAAGTAACTACTAGTTATTCTGTGTCCGTATCTAACGGGCGCAGAGCAACCAGGGAACTGAACTGAACGCTATCAGCTAACGCCTGTAATTGGAAACTTCCGATATTTTACATTTTGCTTTGTTCTAGTTCTTCTACGAAAGCTTCCTGTGTTATTATAAAGCTTTTGATAGATAGAAAAACTCTTTAATGTACACACCTTAGAAATTTACAATCAAGATAAGTAATTTAAAAACTAGTGTAACAACTGGCAGCGTTATCGCTAATAGCGATCTCTTCCAGGCAACCTTAGGATGGAGAGGAGTGAAACCATAGTAATATGTCTGGGCGTGCAGTAATAGAGAGGGGAGAAAATTATCTAAATTTATTAATCTGAATATGTATATTATGAATGTATACATATATATAATTAATTCCCTATATATACATATGGAGTAGACATACATTCTATTCTGCTACACACTAATACTTACGATACAAATACTATAAAATAAATAAATAAATTTCAATACTGATATACTAGAGAAAGTGATAGAACGCAACAATAGAAGAAGTGATAGAAGTGCTTTTGCAACGCAATATATTTTTTACTTTACCTAATAAAGTTAATTTTACAATGAATTGACTGGCCTTGTGTCGCAGTTGGTAGTATGTCTGCCTGCTGAGCCTGTAGGTCGTGGGTTCGATCCCCACCCAGAGCAAACAGTTGTGTAATGAGCGTAGATGCTTGTTCTGTGTTTCGGTGTTTCTATGTATATATTTAAAAAAATGTATAGATAGATGTATTCTATCAACACTCTAGTTCGATAGTAAAAGCTTTGCATAGTTTAGGCTAGATGGTGTTGTGTGAAATGTCCAAAAATATGTATTTATTTATATAAATGCCGTTAACTTACTATGCAAACACAATATTAGTCTCAGTTTCTAAAAATAATTTACAATTTAGCTTTTTCCATTTTATAATTATTATAATTTAAGATCAAAACATAGTGATCTCTAAAATACAATAATTATATAATATATAATGTATCAGAAGACAGACTTATTATACAAATATTTATATATTAACATATGTTAATGATATTATACTAATCTTTATATATTAATATAGATTTATATATAATTATTAGGATAGGATAATTTTCTGATAGTAATCAGTGTTGATTTAGTAAATAAATTAAAACCACAACCTGCTCGCGCGGGATTTCGTCAGCATTATATCGGCCATATTTTTGCTCCACTAAATATCACCGTATGAGATACAATTTAAGCCTCATTATCAATTGCGGTGATAAACTCTGCTTAAAACTGGGATAAACACCCGTTAAACATGCAAGGTCTCTTAACATCAGATTCTCCCAACATTCAATTCGTACTAATCATCAACTCAAACCGGTGTTCAACTAAATTAAAGTGAATTTCAACTAATTCCTGACCTATCTTGCATCTCCATTCCTTCAACTGAAACTTTACATCATCCACGATAATTAAGCAAGAAGCTCACCAGAGGGCACCAGTTTAATCGCCATCAACTTGTCGGCGAAGCTAAGTGATTAGACTTAGTAATTACAAGCAGTGACGGGCCCCACTTGCAGTAGTGTCATCTTGCGTTATTTCACAGAAACACAACGAGTTTCTGTGAAATGACGCAAGATGACACTACTGCAAATATAATAGGGACGATTACACATTAGCCGATAACGATATCGATACGATACCGTCATGTCGGCTGATGTAACGAAAACCGAGCTTTTATTCTCGAGAACAAGTATAAGTTTAGAAAACTAAAAAAAAAGGCTGAACTGATTTTGATGAAGCAGCTCACACACACATACACAGCAGCACACTCTTGATTGAATCCTCGGTCAAACAAAAATATGGAAGCCTGAAAACTAGATCAAAATCGATCCATCCGTTTGAGCGCTATGATGCCACAGACAGATACAGAGATACACAGATACACAGACACACATCTGTGTGTCTGTATATCTCTGTCTGTCTGTGGCATCGTAGCTCTTGCGTTTACCCTTTTATCAATGATTAGTTTCGCCCGGTAGTTCTTTTATCTAGTTTGTACGAAACGGGCGAGTCTAACTCGCACTTGTCCGGTTTTATTTTGGTCACGGTAAGAACTTATTTCCTCTAGGGTGATCTCCGTGGAGGAGTAGACCAAAACCCCCATCAAAAATTTTCATTAATAACCATATGATTTTGAATGAAATATATACATATTTTGCCTACTTGATTAAGAAAGGGAAGAAATAAAATAAATATTAATATAGACAGAAAACTTTTGGGGAGGCTTCCGCTGCAAGGCGACTTTTACTCAAATACCGAATAATGAAGAAAAAAATCCTAGCAAAACATCTCGTGAAATATAGCAATAGCAAAATAAGTACATAGATAGATAACGTTTAGGTATTTAGACATTAATAAGCTCCAGTATATTAGTACTTTTTCACTATATACCTATATAGTCCTCATGCGTAGAAAAAAATGTATTTTAGTGGTATTTAATTTTTCCTGTTTCGGTATGACCTACCTAATAATTATAATTTTTGCTATAAATATTTGTAAATGTAACCGATGCGCATCTACTTAAGTAACAGAATTGTAGGTATACCTTGCATAGTAACTCAGAACAACACAGGCTATGAAAAATGTTATTTTAATTCCATATCATTATTTTCTCACCTACCTATGCCATAATGTAATTGTATGCCTACTTAAATTCCGCATAAATGAAATACGATATTAAAAAAAATCGGCCAAGTGCGAGTCGGACTCGCGCACGAAGGGTTCCGTACTATCATCTATAATAGAAAATCCTATAAAATAACCAGAAATCAACGAAATTCCAAGTAGTAAATTGCAAACTTATAGGTAGGTTTTCGATACACATCCGGGCAGCATGACGACGCTCGCGCGAATACGCGCGGTTATGGCTCGCTCCGTGATGTTACCTCCCCGCTACCCGCGCGCCACACCACCACACCGCGGCGCGGCGCTCGCACCGCGTTTAGATGCACGGATTATTTTCATTTTGTGAGTTTTTATGTATTAGATTAGGTATTTATTTTTATAGTTAATATATTTCTAAATATTTACTTACAAATATTCAAGTTTCTACCTGATAATTAAGATCGAGGAAAAATTGCTTAAAAATTACGTTTGTTGTATGGGAGCCCCCCTTTAATATTTACTTTATTGTTATTTAATTATTTATTTTGAAAGGTAATATACAAGTAAATATTCTGTGAAAATTTGAAGCATCTACCTGTTACCGTTTTTAATATTGAGCAAAAAAATACGAAAAAACACGTTTATTGTATGGGGACCCCCCTTAATATTTTTTTATTTTTTTATTTTTGTATTTGTTGTTATAGCGGCAACGGAAATACATCATTTGTGAAAATTTCAGCTTTCTAGATATCACGGTTTATGAGATACAGCCTGGAGACAGACAGACAGACAGACAGACAGACAGACAGACAGACAGACAGACAGACAGACAGACAGACAGACAGCGAAGTCTTAGTAATAGGGTCCCGTTTTTACCCTTTGGGTACGGAACCCTAAAAAGGCTTTTTGAATTTTGAATTTGAAGAACTTATTTCTGTATGAATAAAAGTCACTGCCTAAACAGATTTTTTTGAGTATCATGTCTTATATTGAGAAATATATTAAATGTAAAATATTAACAGATAATGCGGTGCAGTGGAGAAGAATGGCTTCAGAGCCATTCTTCCCTATTAGAATTTGTTTGGATAAAAAAATATCGCGGCAAAAAATGGGAACTAACGTTTCGATTTAACAAAATAATGAAATAAGGACAGGAGCCCCTTTAATGCCGCATTAGCTTTTTAACCAAACAGACTATAATACAAACTACTATAACACGAAAATGGTATACAACAATAATAGGGACATTGAAGCAAAACAGGGCAACCGTTTAGAAAGTACTTGGCTGTCATCAGTCCCTTTCTTTGTCCATTTAGACGTCCCAGAGAAATGGACGCTCAGTGATAAAAGGCAACTTTTATTTAAAAGGACTCCGATGTGTGCGAGGAAACAAGTTTGTTGTGTTCACCGTGAGAGTAGGCATTTCCTTTGAATACTTCCTTTTTATTTTCGCTAGCACGCAGCGGAAATGGGGGTTTTCATTATACTCCGAAAAGTCCGAAACCTCCGTCGGTAGGGTTACCTGGAAACGGAAAGTCTGGTTTCCATATAGAATTTCTGAGATTTTGTCGCATTTATAATTAAGAGTTTGTAGTTCGACCGTCATCCGACTCGCTCGCGCTTACCAACATTTTTGAAGATATATCTAAAATAAAATGATTGAAAAACTTATAAAAAAATTGTCATTTAGGAAACTACAAAACATCACAAATTTTCGACAATAACTTTATTTCAATTTAATTCAAGTTATTTTTTATGCATTTAATTTTTTTAATTGCATTTTTTATTTTGGGGGCTGATTTACCCGCGTCCGTAGGAGAGCACCCTGATCGGAATCCCTACACGTGGCCCCTGGGTGGTGCAAAACGGGTAACACTTATCAGGTGGGAGGCTAAAGCCGTGGCTTGTTACCACCCACCGGACTGAGTCGAGCCGTGAAGCGACTTGGTCGTGTTTCGGAGCGTGGTCCGGTGAAACCATGTAGAGAAGAGGGTCTGAGCAGTTGTATCATAGTGTAGTGCCGATACCGTTATTGCAGGCTGATATCGCATCTGGAGGCTGGTCATGGAGGGTAGCGGGATCTGTAGCACGGTTCTCCACTGGCCGACCGCAGATAGTAGGGGGCCCAAGTAGTGAGTTAGCCGTTCACGAAAGGCTGCCCCGCCATCTCGCGAAAAATCCCGAGGATACGCCATGGTGCCGGTTGGCGACCGGACGAGAGGGCCTCATGGACATCTTCGGGGGGGTACGGGCGTCCCCGCGGTCTCCAGATTAGTCTCCATGTGGTGTGTTGTCTCCATGTGGTGTGTGGTTACACTGGACACGCTTGATACCTCGCTCAACTGCCTCTTCTCTTATACCTATCTTCACTCTAAAATTATCATGGCAAACAAAAGAATACGTAAGTTGTATAAACAGTGGAAGCACGCCCTCTCACTTCATGTGCACCTCACTAACATCAGAGGCTTGCACACTAACCTAAACTCTGTACATCATCACCTTCAGTTTACCAAGCCGCACTTACTGTTTCTCACTGAGACACAAATTAAATGTCCTGCGGACACCGCCTACCTTCAATTCCCAGGATATATTTTGGAGCAGAACTTCCAGCCCCATGCCGGTGTCTGCCTTTACGCTCGCGACGACATTTGTATAAGACGTCTCCGTGACCTTGAGAGGCCCCATTTTTCTGTTCTCTGGATATTGGTCGACACTGGTTTAGAGAAAATTCTCTATGCCGGTGTCTATCGCTCGCACACTGGAGATCAGGAGACGTCCGGGTTGTTTCAGTATTTGAGTGAGGCTGCTGATGTGGCTCTTGAACGTTACCCAACGGCTCAGTTAGTTCTTCTGGGGGACTTTAATGCTCACCATAATGAATGGTTGTTCCCATACCAGAAGACTGACCATGCAGGAAGAGAGGCGTACGAGTTAGCGGTTACGCTAAATCTCACTCAGCTAGTCAAAGAAGCCACAAGAATTCCAGACGTTGAGTCTCACACAGCTAATTGTTTGGACCTTCTGCTGACTAGTGATCCAGACATTTACTCAGTGTCGGTTTTTCCACCTCTAGGTAGTTCCGATCACTGCGTTGTCAGATCAGTATCGTCATATTTACCTCCGGATCAGAGCCCTAAATGCACGCGGAGGATATGGCATTACAAGTCAGCAGATTGGGATGAGATGCGCCACTTCTTTGCATCTTATCCTTGGCGGCAAATTTGCTTTTCTTCCGGAGATCCGACTACTTGTGCAAACGCCGTAACAGAGGTGTTGAGCAAGGCAATGGAGTACTTCATTCCTTATTCTGACGCTCCACCTTCTAAGGCTAAGCCTTGGTTTAATGCCACATGTAACAAAGCAGAAGCGGTCAAACATAAGGCATATCTAGCCTGGGTCAATGCTCGTAAGCATAAGTCATCGGATGTGCCTGAAAAGAAGAAAGCCTACAATAGAGCCGCCAAGACCAGCAAGAAAGCGATTGGGAGAGCTCGATTTGATCACATAAACCGTATCGGGTCCAAACTGGGCTCTTATCCAGCTGGTAGTAAGGCTTTTTGGTCCCTGGCCAAGTCAGTCGAGTCAAACTTCTGTCGTACCTCACTGCCTCCACTATTGAAACCAGACGGGTCGCTTGCTCATTCTGCTGAGGAAAAAGCAAACTTATTTGTGAAACTCTTCGCGGACAATTCGCGTCTTTCTACCTCGGGTGAAACACCACCTACGGTGCCTCGGTGTGATTCAACCATGAACAATATTCACATCAGCCAAAAAGAGGTACTAAGAGCGCTCCGAGAGTTGGATGTGAATAAAGCAAGTGGCCCTGATGGAATACCGGCAATAGTGTTGAGAAACTGTGCTCCTGAGTTGTCTCCTATTCTGACACGATTGTTCCGCCTTTCCTTAGATACGGGAATAGTTCCATTGTGCTGGAAACTTGCGAACGTACAGCCAGTTCCGAAAAAAGGTAGTCGTGCCGACCCAAACAACTATAGACCTGTCTCGATCACCTCCATTTTGTGTAAAACTATGGAGCGTATCCTCAATCGAAAACTTATGGTATACTTAGAAGACAATAATCTCCTCAGCGATCGCCAATATGGCTTTCGCCGAAATCGGTCGACTGGGGATCTTCTGGTATATATCACTCACATATTGGGCGAGGCTATAGAAAAACACGGCGAAGCCTTGGCCGTGTCGCTGGATATTTCTAAGGCCTTTGACAGGGTCTGGCATGAAAGCCTAATAAACAAGCTTCCTTCATATGGACTACCTGATTCTCTGTGTACTTGGATCGCAGACTTCCTGAGGAACCGATCGATTCGAGTAGTCATCGACGGCTGCTCATCTGATCAATTGGGCATTAATGCCGGAGTACCTCAGGGGTCAGTACTATCCGCAACATTGTTTCTCTTACATATTAACTATCTGCTATCAGCCGGTATCTTTGGGTATGCAGACGACAGCACTATTGTGGAAGGTTACACATCCAGTGCCAGAGCCAATAAGGCGGAAATACAGACGTTGAGAAGATGAATAAATCTCTTTCAGACATTTCTAAATGGGGTAGCGATAATTTAGTTACATTCAACGCTAACAAAACCCAGGCATGTCTTTTCTCCGCAAAAAAGTGTCCGTTCACATTGTCTCCGAAATTCCAGGATGTTCCTGTACCTTTGGCACGTCAACTGGAACTACTAGGGTTAACCCTCACACCAACACTCAACTATGGAACCTACCTGGAGTCAAAAGCTAAACTAGCTGGTAGAAAACTGGGCGTCTTGAACAAGGTTAGGCGGTACTTCACGCCGGGACAGTTGCTCACTTTATATCAAGCACAAGTCCGCTCGTGTGTGGAATACTGCTGCCACCTTTGGGACGGCTCTGCAAAATACCAGCTTCGGGCTCTTGAATCGGTAGAACGGCGTGCTGTTCGGCTCATAGGCGACAATAAGCTAGTAGCAAAGAAGCTGCTCAGCCTGGAGCACCGCCGCAAGGTTGCTAGTCTGTCAATATTCTACAGGATTCATTTTGGAGAATGTGCATCAGAGCTGCACGATCTGATATTGCCATCCCCTTTCTTTTACAGGACAAGTAGAAAGTCGGCCCACTATCACCCATACATTGTGGATTTTCCTAAAGTACGAACCAAACGGTTTAATTCTACGTTTTTGATCCGTACAGCTAAGGAATGGAACAAATTGCCGGCTTCTCTGTTCCCTGAGAGATACAATTTGGGACTTTTTAAGGTCAGAGTGAATAGGTATCTTCTGGGTCTGCGTGCTTCATCTTCGACCACATCGTCGCTTTCCAACAGGCGAGTTGGTGGTCAAAGTGGACCTATGCGCAATAAAAAAAAAAAAAAAAAAAAAAAAAAACATTTTCAACCGACTTACAATAAGGAGGAGGTTATGAATACGACTGTATTTTTTTAAAATGTTTGTTTCCTCATAACTTTCGACTGAGTGAACCGATTTTGATGATTCTTTTTTTATTTGAAAGCTGGTGCTTCCCGTGTGGTCCCATTTAAATTTGGTCAATTAGCTAGGATTTATAAGTTCATTCACTCATTTTATATCTTCATCTTCAGTTTCCGGCAGCCTAGTGGTGAGAACGTCTGACTTGCGATCCGCAGGTCCTGGGTTCGAATCCCACGGCACGTACCTCTGTCTTTTCGAAGTTATGTGCGTATTGTTGATTGCCGCCAACTTCAAACGGTGAAGGAAAACATCGTGAGGAAACCTACATGTCTGAGAGTTCTCAATGATCTTGAAGGTGTGTGAAGTCTGCCAACCCGCACTAGGCCAGCGTGGCAGACTATGTCATGGCATAACCCTTCTCACAATGACAAGATGGCCCGTTCCCAGCAGGTGGACAGTTTGTACAAACAGGGCTGATAAAAAAAAAACTTCATATGCATAAATATATTATATATGTATATATATGTTGGTATGCGGTAAACAGATATACACGTCAAACTTATAACCCTCGAATCGTATAAAAAACTTTTTTTATGCGTTGGGGGTTAAAAGTTTGACGGGGGTTAAAAATCGAAAAATCCTAAATTTCGGAAATCCGACCACAGATTTTGTCAGGGGCCTAGCATCCTGAAATCAGAGTACAGACCCTAATAAATGGCAACCCTACATGTTGGTACCACAGTATTTTGCTTTAAGAGATTTTGTTTTCGTCTCGTACTTAACTGTATTAGGTTGTTTATTGATTGGCTCAAAATTCAATCGCATTAAAAGTGATGGGAGAATGGGGGTTTGTCAGCATACCTACCGGCTTAACAACGCAAAAAGCTTTGTCAATTTTCCTTGTAAGATTGGCTTTTAGAGAATGTTCTGTATTTTTCTGCGACGTGGATCGATTCATATATTCTATAACAATAACATATTTGTGACAAACTTGAAATGTCATGAAATTACGAATAATTAAGCATGTGTTGCGAGCTACGCGAGCAACGAGCTATAGAGAGGGCTGCGGTTAGAAGTAAGTTCGTATAGACTGAGTGGCCAGACCTAGTGTCAGAGTTATTAAGGCGCCGAAAAGCGTCTGGCCTTGCTTGACGATTGCTGTTTTTTAAGAACAAACAACCGGGACCTACTATTTAACGTGTCATCCGACCCACGGCAGCGATCAGAAATAAATGCCACTCACGGTCACCCATCCGAAGACTGACTGGTCCATCCGTTGCTTAACATTGGTGATCGTTCGAGAACAACTAGTCAAGGTACGCTACGAGCGCTACGCTTGGAGTGTCTACGAGATCGAATCAGGAATAAGGAGATCCATCGACGAACGAAAGTCACACACGTAGCACAGTAAATAAAAAAAACCGGACAAGAGCGAGTCAGACTCGCCCACCGAGGGTTCCGTACGAACTAGTAGATAAAAGGGGGAATTTATATATATATTTTAATATTTTCCTTCATAAATCGAAAAATATACATCGCAAAAATATTTAAAAACCTGTTTTATCTTGTGCTAATTAATCTATTTCTTATGATACCCCACATGATACGGTTAATTCACTTTAAAATTTCGACCCTCATTCCTTGCCTAAAGACACTATTTTTTTGTGATTAAATTGAAAATGTCCGGTTTTTGGATTTTTTTCCTATATGTGTACAATGCTTCTTGCCAAATTTCAGAGTTCTAGGTCAACGGGAAGTACCCCATAGGTTTTGATTCCTCTGTAAGTGTCGAAATGTGAGTTTTTTTACGACATATTCGGCTGTAACTTTTTTTTACGAAAACTGAGATTTTATTTGCGAACTTTGATTTTTCTTTCTGCAGCAAGATATTATGGATCTGCGTATATGGTTTCAATTTCAACACGATACCTTCACGCGTTCCCGAGATAAAGGTCTTGACACCCGGACAGACGGACAGACAGACGGACAACAAAGTGATCCTATAAGGGTTCCGTTTTTTTTTCTTTTGAGGTACGGAACCCTAAAAAATAAATCAAACCTAATAACTGTTCGGGCAAATGAAATAGATGGCAAACAAACTTTTGGAATCAGAAACTCGTGTCAAGAAAACATTTCGAATCAGGCAGCTATGAAACGGATTCGGGCTAGTAAGATTCGAACAAATGTATTTCAAACAAATGTATTTCGAACAAATGTATTTCGGACAAATGTATTTCGAACAAATGTATTTCGGATTTTAGATAGATTCACACATGAAAGACACCTGATAAATATCATCATCATCACCATAGCCCACAAAACTGTGTCCGATGGACATAGTGGGACACACTAACGCTTAGTCGCATGCTGTGCAAGAAAAAAATGAATAAGTACTTTAATTTTTATTTTTCTTTGGTACTGTTACCTTTGTTTACGCGTTGTTAAGCTGGGTACTCACTTAGCAGTGTTGTATGTAACGTATCAGATACTGTATCAACCTGCAAGTGGATACGGCTCGTCCACGGTCTACCGCGTATCTAGCTATTACGAGCTGCCGGATCCTGCGAGCCGCCTTTGTGTTCGCAGTGATACCGCCACTCGGCGGGTCACTGCGAGCTTACAGAGCGCTCCACGCTCGAGCGGCTCGCAGCGGGCTCGTGCCTACGTACTCACTTGATACCGTATCTGATACATTACATGCTACACTGATAAGTGAGTACCCAGCTTTAGATATCACCATGATGGAAGATTTTTTTGTCAAGCCTTAGATTTAGATTTAAATGTTAGGGCGTCACTTGTCTTCCTGTCTTTGAAACTGTCATTGACTTGCAGTCCGAATTTCAGCTCTCTGTTTTCAGGCATTTCCATCTGCCTTACGCATATCGTCACTCTATCACACTAATAAATATAAAGGCGAAGGTGTGTGAGTGTTTGTATGTTTGTTACTTCTTCACGCTCAAACGGCTAAATCGACTTTGATGGAATTTGGTACGGAGGTAGCTGACACCCTAGAATAATATATAGGCTACTTTAAATCCCGAAAAAATAATATCTCTTTTGATAAAATGTATGTAAAACAGCAGGGCGCAGCTAGTCACGACATGAAAAAAAAAAGTTTAAAAGTTAGTAATAAAAAGTTTATTTCAACCGCCGCGGGTGAAACTGCAGAGTGTAAAATAAAATATTAAAATCGAGAAAGTAATCTAGAATTACTTAGCTCTAAATCCGAGTTTATACCCCACCCGTAAAGTTATTCCATAAAGACATAAATAGTTGATTTCCCACATGAAGCAGCACACTCATTTGCAAAACCATTTTGCACCAGAGGTACCCAATACCAGAATCAGAAAAGTTTTTATCGGTGAGAGCAATAAAAGCATACGAATTTTATGCAAAAATAATTCAGTTTTGACGACACTTTTAAATTCTAGCTTTCGAGCCAGTATTCTAAATGCAAATACGAAAAGTTTAGGTGGCGCTGGTTTTAGCAGTTGGATGTGACTTCAAGACGAGTTTAACTTAAACATCACCTAGGTAAAAACATAAAATGTATCACATTTAACTGTAAATTTTCAGAAGATGTCGACTTGTTTTCAATGAGACAAAACTATTTTAAGCATCGTGCAATATCAAACTATCAAAATTAATTAAGATCACATACATATGTATATGCATTTCATCATTTTTTAAATTTCTATTTCATGTTATCACTGATCGATATGGCTTAGTAACTTTTAATTATGTATTACTACTATTTATTATTTTAAAAAGTATTTAATTACCAGTTGTTTATTGGCCTGTAAACATAATTTCTATTGGTGAAAACTGTAAGGCTTATTTTGTAATATTAATTTATACTATAAATATGTTCAAAGCTGTTTGTTTTTCAAAAATAAATAAATAAAATACTCCATCAAAGTAATATTGTATTTGTAACTAATATTGTGAATAAAACTCAGGTTGAAAAATGTAGACTATGACTTTCAGGAGATTGTGCTAGGTCGGTGGCTTTTATTCGTCTACAAATATATTACACACATAGATCTACGATTGACCACCAACTAGCCTGATGTTTATACGATACTTGTGTACATACACCCCAAAACATTACCCTCCATCTAGTTTATAGGGTAAATATTCCAATAAAATCGTCGAGGACCGGGTTTCCTTGTTCATTGCGGATATCTCTGTGATTGTATAACCTAGTAAAAAAAAACTATTACTAGGGTAGATTGTATACTGTACATATATAATTATCTACACCACAAACATATTTTTCGCTACGCTCATCAACATTCTATTTTATTTCTCTATAAATATTTAAGTAAGTGCACGTTAGGTACTTCCCCCCGTTGTGGTTTAGACGAGTCCGTTGAAAATCCCGAGCGGCAAACACTTTAGCAGCACTTTTTCAAGACACGAAAAATGCATTTGTGATTTCGGCTTAGAACGATCCTTTGCGATTTAAGAACGCAAGCCAATCTACTATTTCTATATCTATCGAGAATATAATTGGTACTATGAAATTTGTAAATAGAGAATCTATTTACACGCTACGTATAGTATTTGTTATCTTATTTAATTTAAACTTTTTTAGGCGACCTTTTTAAAGTGATTGGAACTGTAATTGAATTATTTTCTCTTTTCAAATTTGAAGTTGTATTAACGAAGAAACACTTTATATAAAATATTAAAAGAATAAAATTACAAATTAGCACACAAAAAGAGAATTTTCAAATCACCAGAATATATAGTAGTTTAGGCCACAGGAAATAATAAAGTGATAGCGAACGCTGTGTATGCGTAACTTTATTGACATAGTTTACATGGGTATCGCATTAGTTCACTCAGGAAATTTACTGTCTCGGCCATAGCCCGGCCTCGTACCTATATCGGGCTCAGGTGCTACTAGAAAAATCTAAAAGTATACACAGCTGCAAACATAAACGCATAAGATCTTTGTATTCTAAAGCCATGTCTCCAACTCTGATTCTCAAAAAGAAACTAACATTGTGGTAACTGTGCTTAATATTGCCATAAGCAGTTTCAAGTCTACTTATGCCGCGCAAAGTGCCAAAAAATCTTCTACAATTACAAAAACCCGTATTGACTAAAACATACGTCCATTCCTCCATTCCTACCATCTCATAAACACTACCAAACTGAAATTCAACACAAAAACAAAACCTAAGCCGAAACATTTAGTACGTACAGACGGCGAATCTGTACGTTTCAACCCCAATAAATCGTATCCGTGTAACGTATTGGTATTAGCAACCTTGCGGATTAGTTCTGACGAGCGAGCCGGCGTCTTTAAACGCGGGTTAATGGGACCAACCGAAACAAACGAGCACCATTCGTCTCTGCTCTGAATAAGGGTATTATTTCTTGCGAGGTACAAAATACTGGTCGAAAGTTTGAGTGAGGTTTAGTGCTTTTGTGTGATAGTTACGGGTAAGCCGCTGCGGTTGTGGATAGCTGGAATTTGTTGATTTGTGTTTACTATTACATTTGAAAGTTAATTATCATACTAGTACATAGTACGACACAATTCAGAAGCACTCTGTGCGTAGATGAATCTAATCGTTCGATCAATAATTTATCGTAAATGATGCCTAGCTTAGAAATTCTCATATCAATAAGGAAATAATCAAGTAAATAAATTGATCCACCCGAGGTGCTTAGACGGCTTGGTTGCCTGAAAAAACCCTGGCAACCTAAGAGTCAGTCCACACGGCGCGTTGCGTCGACGTCGCGTCGTCGCAACGCAAATATTTTAACGTATAGACGGCCACACGGGCGCTGCGCCTTCGCAGCGTCACTACAAAGCAGTCTTGACGTTCCGTTGTCGCAGCGGCGACGCCGGAACGTCACGAGAGAAAAGACGAAATGAGCTTGCGTATATCCTTCCTCTCTATCAACGCACAAACAACTGAGCACTGCCATTCCGTCTTCGCAATGAGTACACCCCCGCCCGCTTCGTCTCGGGGGCTGCAGTTCCGTCGTGTGTGCGTTGCGTCGACGCAACGCGCCGTGTGAACACTATGATTATTAGTATGTAAAACGACGGAGCGACAGCGCTACGTCGACGCGACGCCGACGCAACGCGCCGTGTGGACCGGCTGTAATCTGTGGCTTATTATTTTCTCGTACATACCATAAATACATAAATACTATTATTTAAAATTTAACAAATTTAAGTTATTTTGACTGATGCTCTAGCGGTTAAAAATAGTTTTGACTAGAGCGTCAGTCAAAATTACTTTTGACCGCTGCAGTCAAAAGCACCAATGATTTTCAGCCAAATGTACTTTTGATCAACCTGTTCAGTCAAAAATACTTTTGTATTTTTTTCGGTTAAAAGTAACATTTAAAGTTAAAAGTAAGTTTTAACAGGATTAGGGGTTTGACTGCAACCTATTATACAACCAAAAATACTAAAATGCGATAAGTACACTTATGACATGACTTAATCGACCATTACGTCGATTTTATCAATGCAATAATTTTTCGGCTGTTTTCAAAACTAAATTGTAGGTTTGAAAATAACAGATAGTAAAATAGATGATAGTCGATTCGACAAAATGATACTAACATTAACCGTCAGCGGATCGCATTAGTTTACTCTGTTATTTAACAATGAACCGCGTCAAATGCCCTAATTTATACCGGTTACTGATATTACAATGCACTATGATCAAGTAAAGTTCAGTTAATTTTCTATTGCAGGCGTTTATTTTGCGTTTGAAGCAATGCTGTTATTACATGTAGATAGGTTTTCCCCAGATCATATTTTTTTGTTTTAAAAATTAAACTACTGAACCGGTCTTGATACTAATCATTTTTAAATAGTTTTATGAATGACGGAATCAAGCGGCATAAACATTTTTTTAAATAGTCGAATTGGGAATGTCCTCCTATTTAAAAGTCGGTTGAACATTAAAAAAAACATACTCGAAATTCACAAAAAGCACTAACACAAATCCACATAATCCTAGTATAAAATTGAAATATTAATAAAAATGATTACAGTTTAAAAAACTAAAATAACACGCTTCAAATTATTGTATTGTCATCGGTCCTCGATAAGTCTACAAAGTTTAAATGAAATCTGACCATTTAAAGTGGGTCAAAAGCAAGTCCAAATGAGTCGGTCACAAACAAACATGCATACAGGTGAAGCTAATAAAAGCGTGTTAAAAACATTAATCGCAAAAGCTTACGTACCTATTTCCTTAAAATAGTATTTCAAAGTTTGGAATAAAAGAATACAGAAAATTAATGCTTTATAATATCTATAGATATAATATGGTATACTCAAGTAAATTGCAGTTTAGTATCTATGCGAAATGAATTAAGTTCATAAATTTATTAATCTATGTAAGCCAAAACGATTCCCTGCGTGAAACAGCACGTTATGAAACCATAATATTTGCTGAAACTAATTTGAATAAACAAAGCTTATAATCATACGAGAGGATAATGTGTGGGGACTAGGATGATTAGAACGGGCTTTGGATGTTCACCATAGACTTCTATAGATACCCCAAGTGTATGTACCTAGCGTGTCAACAGTAAGATGAAAAATAACAGTTGACGACCTAAGATTTATTTAATTTCAGTTGATATATAATTCCGATTCGATATTTTGTCAACTAGTTACTAGCGTACAAGCGCGCGGATGCATTGGGTTGAATAGATTTCGCGCGGATGGAACATTCCATCACTAAATCGTTTGTGTGACGTCACAGTCGATACCAAAAATGTGGCACGCAAGGTTTTCATATAAATGAAGTCGCATGCTTCACCTACTACGAGTATGTCTGTGATTTTCACTTCTCATTTCATTCAGCAATACTATATATATTTAAATGCGATGCCAGATAGTGAATAATTTATAAAGGAATACTAGTTGAATAGCGTGTACCTAAGTTTCTTGTCTAT
This sequence comes from Lycia hirtaria, assembly GCA_947563715.1. Taxonomy (NCBI): domain Eukaryota; kingdom Metazoa; phylum Arthropoda; class Insecta; order Lepidoptera; family Geometridae; genus Lycia; species Lycia hirtaria. The sequence continues at coordinate 37,443,717 of OX387377.1, read as the reverse complement.
AAGATTTAAAACTCCTTAATATAACTTATATTACAGGACTTACGAAAAGTTCGTTATGAAAAAACTAAATACATAAAACTTTACACAAAAATCGGCTGAATCGATTATGATGCAGCATAACAAAGAGTACCCTCAATTGGATTATATTTATTGGATTTTATTTCAAATAAAACTAATTAGATCAAATCGGTTCATCCGTATCAGAGTTACGATGCCACAGATACGCACAAATATACACAGAAACACACATATTGATATCAAACTTATAACAACCCTGTTTTTTGGTAGTTAAAAATAACTACAAAAACTTTAAAACTACAAAACAACATCATTAAAATCAAACAACGACCGTATACATATTAAAAACAGAATATAGAAAAAATACGAACTTTAATGTTTTTTTTAAGTAAGAGAACTAGTATTTAGTCACAAGAGAACTCTACTATATTCAATGTAAGTACCTTTATAGCCTTACCGTCATTTTGATCCCTCCAAAATTGTCGTTTATTTATTTATTTATTTAATCAAATTAGTACCGCGTTGTCGCGAATTACACTAATGATATTTACAAAAACAAAGTCAAAACAGTTAATAATAAATCATTAAAATTAAATTACATATGTCAATATTAAAAAAAAAAAAAACAGAAAAAATTATAGCTAAAAATGTAAACAGTAATATAGTCAATTAGTTAAAAATGTCAGAAAATAATTATAATATAATAAAAATAGAATGTCAATATAAAATGATAAAAAATAAAATGTCAAATGGAAAATTTCAATATTTTAAGAAATATTTCGATTTCAATATTTTAAGATATATTCGTTGGCAGAATTGATCCCACTCTCTATGAAGCAATAGCCAAAGGTAAAAAAAATCATCATCAGCCTACTCTACTCTATCCACTCCTGGACATAGGCCATAGAACACCATTCAGCTTCGATCCTACACCCCCCCGATCCGCCGTTACCGTTACCGTCGTCTTGGTCAGGAATAGGACCATCGGGAACAAGGGACCGTTTTTGTTTAGACTTTTCCTGGAAGGTTTTACAAGCAAAACAATATTCAAAATGAATAGCTGAAAGAATAAGGCATAGATACACATAAACATTCGTCTTCCTTCCAACAATTAAGTCAGAGGCTATAAATTTCCATTGCTATTTCATCTTGAGGCAGACCATACATCTTGTTGATATACAATACTGACATTCCTAGAATATGATCTGGCACTAGCACCAGACTGCTACGTGGAAGGTTTACACGTATCCGCCGTTGGTCGATGCATAGAACTGGGAAATATTTCATTCCATAAACTTGTCTTTGTCTTCGAAACGAGTCGTCTCGATATATAAGCACTAGTTAAGTTTCGCGGATTCACCCGCGTAATGATGAAAAACGGTGATGATGATGGTCATAATATGTAGCCTATGTCCGTTCCTAGAGAACTTATTCCTTATCTTATCCTTATCTTAAAGAACCTGTTCCTTATCTAAATTTGAACAAAATTTCATAACAATCGGTCTAGCCGTTTATTCGTGAAAAGTTAACAAACAGACAGAGAGACAGACAGACAAAGTCACTATCGCTTTTATTATATCAGTAGGGATAGTAAGTAAAGATATGTTTATATTATATTTTAATAACACCATTTTATGTAGGAAAATATCTCATTATTTATAATGTTATTATTATTTTTCAAATGATGTTCAAATAATAATTAAGTTCTGCTGCTTGAATAAAATGACTGCGGTATGTGCACGCAATACCTTTGAGAATTTTTCCGTTGAATTAAACTTCAAAAGTTTCTGCGACAAATTCTTCGAAGCTTTTATCGTCAGATCTGCTGTTTTCTCATTAGGTTCTCACTCAATAAATACTATTTGAATTCGATTTCAATACGTACAGTATCCAAATTGAAATTGATAGTGAGGCAGCTAATTCTACTTACGAAAATACTATTAAATTTAAACAACATTTGTTAAATAAAAAAATAAAATATCCTTTAAATTTTCTTTTTAATCAGTTGTTTATTATTGTTCTTAGCTACAAAATATTTGTTTCAACAGGATCTTGAATATGTACTTAGCAGTCGCATCCTAACAAATATTATATTAATACTATTAACTGTCTGGGTGATTCTATGTATCATAAGTATGTATTTACGAAAAAAAAAGTATAATATGTATTCTATCAACCATCTAGTTTCCATAGTACAAGCTTTGCTTAGTTTGGGCTAGATGGCGTTGTGTGAAATGTCCTCCAATATTTATTATTTATTTATTTATTATTATAAAAGCGAAAGAAACTGTCTGTCTATCTGTCTGTTTGTTACCTCTTCACGGCTAAACGGCTGAACCGATAGTTTTGAAATTTGGCACAGGGATTCTTTAGGACCTGGAGAAGGACATAGGCTATATTTTATCATCATCATCACCGTTTTCAATTACTACGCGAGTGACACCGCGGGACTCAGCTAGTATTACTATATTCTAAATCTAAAACATGATCAACAGCACGTACTAAAAGACTTCAAATGTCATATTAACAAACAGTAAATTATTTGTATTTAATTAAATAGCCAAAAGCCTTATGTTATGAGCCTTATGCCTTATTACCTCTTTTTGTTAATCTATACCTATAAAAGGCTTTGTATCAAGATAAGATTGTTCAGTACAATCTGTTATCTGGGAAGTGGTGTATCATGTCACGTAGATGCGCTTATCTAGCAGTTGATGGATTTATAGGTGTTGCGGCTTCCGGATTGTACGCAAACGAAGCAACTAGACTGTTAAACAACTAATCCTCTAAATATTACTCATACTCATACTCATATATTTATTACGTCATATGTACATTACAAATGTCTGTATAAATATCATAATGAAAATACATATGGCCCTATAAGGGCATGGCAACATGAGGTTCGGAGCCCTCTATTTTGATCTTTGTATCCTTAAAAAAAATCGTTAAGAGTGTAATAACAATTGGCTTCCAGATATGTTTCCAGATTCACGACAAAGCTATTTTCTGTATCTAGATCCTTTAATTCATTTGGTAACTTATTATATATCTTTGCCGCCATCGAGTTAGGGCCAGAACTGTGCATTACAAGTGTTGATTTTGGTACAACGAGCTTATGTCTGTGTTATTCGGTCAAAGTACCTATATATTTATTTAACAATTACTTATTAAATAATTATAGTTTAAAAAACTAAAAACCCGACTTCAAAATATGCAATATACGCACATACGTAACTTGCTGTTCACTTTTACTTTTAATTTGTTTCTATAGGCGCTTGAATGATATTTTACCTGTTATTTTGTTATAGAAACCAAAGTACTGCATCGATTTTGACTCATCAAAATCAAAGAATCATCAAAATCTATGCACAATTGGCTGAGTAATAGGTGAACAAACATACAAAAAAAAAAAAACATAAAGACCGAGTTGATAATCTCCTTCTTTTTGGAACCGGTTAAAAGGAACCAGAATATTCATAGGTAATTTTTCATTTATAATATTGTGGTCGATTCCCAAGGCATCACTAAACTAACTATAATTCCTAAAATAACTACATTCAAGAAATTCTCTTAAAATGTTCATTATTTCCATTATATAATTATAACTTCATCATTTTTAGGGTTCCGTACCCAAAGGGTAAAAACGGGACCCTATTACTAAGACCGCTGTCTGTCCGTCCGTCCGTCAGTCCGAATGTCACCAGGATGTATCTCATGAACCGTGATAGTTATACAGTTGAAGTTTTGATCACAGATCATGTATTTCTGTTGCCGCCATAACAACAAATATAATAAAAAGAATATTTAAGGGGGCTCCCATACAACAAACGTGATTCATTTGCTCGATAGTGATAGGTAGACGCTTGAAATATTCGCAGAATATTGAGTTATATTAACTTAACTTAACTTTAAAAATAAATATTAAAATTAAAATAAAATTAATATTTAATTAATATTTCCCATACAACTAACGTGATTTTTTTGCCGTTTTTATAAATTATGGTACGGAACCCTTCGTGCGCGAGTCCGACTCGCACTTGGCCGGCTTTATTTTGTATTACAACCGCATTAAAATAAATCTCGTTATCTGCGTTTATCAACAAAAACACATGCACTACACAATATATTTTAATAACTACGAATATTCACATAACATAAATAAAAATATGTATTTCCAGTATAATGAAGATAAAGTTCAAATTATTCAATTATTTAAAATAAGTATCGCACACAGCGAGCTGTACAGGCGGTATTGCTGTTGGCAACGAGCCATTTTCATATCAACTTTTTGTTACGTATCTACTCTGACGAAAAAAAAATACCTACTACAACTTTATAAAAGCTACTATAAAATACAATATTTTTTTGTTTGCACGATGGGAATTACAGAAATCATTTCCGGTGTGGCAATTTAAAAGTTTAATAAAATTATTGTTAATTTTAAATCCGAATAAATCAAACTGCGTGGGTAAATACAAATACAAAGTGAGTAAAAAATATGTTGAATTCTCTTTGAACGGGATTAATATATATCTTTCTGACCCTGCGAGTATAAACTTTTTTGGTGAGACTTGATTGCTCGGTATTTTATATTCTTCTTTATAATTGAGTATGTCCCAATTGTTTCTAAATCAGCCGGTAAATAGAGTCAAAAATAAAAATAACACATGTAACCTACACAATACATACCTATGGAATACAACCCGTATGCATCAATATCTAAATAGAAATGTATATGCAAAAACTAGCTCGCTTCACTTACTTGTTTAATTACCATGAGCTCAACGTAAACATAAAATTTAAATAGTTTAAAACTATTAAATTGTTTGGATAATAAATTAAGACCCGCCCTCTTGAATTTCATAAACTGGTTCAAAGTTCTGTACCAACGCTGGGCGCGTTGAAAAGCGACGCTCAACCCGTCATGTCGCTTTAAAATTAAACCACTTATTCACGTTCAAAGTTATATGCAGGACCAACCAATATGTTTTTATGTTTTAAGTTTATGTTATAAATTTACACTAGCTGCGTTCCGAGGTGTCACCCGCGCAGTGATGAAAAATTATAGCATATATCTTTTTCCAGGTGCTAAAGAGTCTTTGCGCCAAATTTCATAACGATTGACTCAGCAGTTTAGTCGTGAAGAGGTAACAAATAAACAGAGAGAGAGAGACGACAGACAGAGTTAATTTCGCTGTTATATTATTACGAAGGAGTATTATCTCCTACAGCCCAGTCGATTTTAATGTCCGAGGTGTCGTTAGATTCGTCTGCAATTATGCATTTCCAATGTGCCACAGATAGGAACGTATAATTTTTTTATAACTATAGAAACACACTTTTTTGTGTTTTGTGAGGTTTTTTAACCTCACAAAACAGGTGCTTTCACATGTGCTTTTGCCTAGCCTTGTGAGAAATAATTGATTTTACAAGAATTGTCAAGAATGATTATTTCGACAAATTGTGCAAAACAAAAACTGTGCATTGTATGGCTCTGCACTAATACAGAGCCATTGCACAATTTTTGTTGGTTTTTTTGTGGAAAACGTACACACAACATATCAAGCTTAACAATTACATTACGAAAATCGCTCTTATGTAGTCAGGTGTTTTGTTTTCATGTTACATGTAGGCAACATGTTCGCAAAGCAAGTATGCGCATGAATAGGATCATACTCGTACAAGTGTTATGCCACCATAGTAGGTACCTACGTAGTGCCAATAAATGCTGCATAATGTGATGCAGACGCCTGCATATAATTGCGTACAACCAGCCAACATTTGTTTTTATCTGATATTTAACAGCGTAATGACTATTATGGAGCACAATTTGTGTGCAGTGGAAAAAAATCGTGTTTGGAAAGCTTGTGATAAGATTCTTTTATACTTTTTGCAATTGTGAATAGAAAATAAATCGTTGAATAGAAAATATTTGCATAATATTATTATCAATGTAGATTTAGACTGTAATAGCATTATATCGTTATATAGCATCTACTACAGAAGAAAAAATCTTCTATTCCACACTGGTGTGACAAAATGGGATGGTTAGTGTGTTTACTTTTACGCGACGAAAGATTATAAAGAAAGTAAAGTATTCATCATCAATACAGCCACAAAAAAACCACCGCTGGACATATGCTTCTCCCACAGATTTCCAAAAATATCTTTTAAGTTGATTGTATCCAGATAGTCTAGTAAAAATAAGATTTGTGACAACATAAAAGACAACTTAGTAAATTGTTATTTAAATGAATGTACTGGTGTTTTGAAATACATTTGCCACAATTTCATAATGATATTATAAAAGCTAATTTTGTTACCTTTACACGCTCAACCAGCTGAACCGATCGTTATGAAAATTAGTATAGAGATAGTTTTGGACCTGAAGACGGACATAAGCTACTTATCATCATCATAATCATCACCGTTTTTTCATAACTACGCGAGTGAAACCACGGAACGCAGCTAGTCTATAAATCGGGGATTATTGTTGATCTATGATTTTTAGCTATTTTCCTATCATAATTTCAAAGTTGCAAATACTGTGAAGTGCTCAATACAAACGGATTTATTTTTACTAGACTAGGTGTCTTCCTGCCTGTCTTCTTATAAGGCCGTCTGGATTCCAATATTTTTGTGGCTGGTCGTCCCAGTAGTGGCTTGGTGGGTGGTCCATTCGGGAACTTTTTGGCCCCATTATAAATAATACTAAATTGATAAATTTTGATTGAATACAAAAACAGGCTGAAACCTGTTTGAGATTCCATTTTCGTTATGCACAAAAGTTTTATTTCAGGAACAAGAAGCTTGTTCCAAGCAACGTTGGTATTTCGATGTCGATGTATGCACGAGTATCAATCTCGCTTTTAAGGTTTGTTTTGGATTGAAAAGTACGTACACACACATTAAAAAGTTCATAACTCAATTCGTAGAGGGGTGTTTTTTCCCCGTTGATGTTTACGATTTAAAAGGTTTTTGACGTAAAATATCGGTGTTGCAAAGAGTTTCCCTGCTGCTTTAGATGTTTGGCTAAAACGTGAAAAAGTTGTTGCTTAAATCTTGAAGTAAGTTCGGTAGGTACGAGTATACTTACGTGGTAGATAATATCACAGAATAATATTAATTTTATTACATACATAACCTCCGTCTCGTGGATGGTTTTCCTGCGCTTGTCGGGAAGACGTTGGATGCAAGCCGTTTACAATCGTTTTTTTTGGAAATCGATGGTGGAGGCCTATACCCAGCAGTGGACTTCTTATGGCTGAGATGATAATGATGATGGACACTCCGCTTGCTCCTCCATTATTATTCTTACAGGTACAGAACCAATTCCTGTTTATCAAATATATATTTTTTAACACTGAGTGAAAATGTACTACGCTCGTCACTGCGAGATGTTACATGTCAAATCTCATTATGTCTGGAAATTTCTGTTTTAACCGACTTCAAAAAGTAGGAGTACCATTTTTAAATAGTCCTCTTACTTATTTGCCTAAGCTTATTTAAATTTATTATTAGTGCAATAAAGTTATCGTACGAGACATCTATATAGACAACGTCAGTTAAAACTCCACGAAATTCATTAGAATTTCTGAAGCACCTAAAGACTTGTACTTTGCGAACTACCGAACACAGCAAAAAGTTACTAATGTATGCAAATTACAAGTCAAACTGTGGGGTAGTGAGCTGTCTCCAAGTCGAGTTAGATTATGTTCCCAAACGGAATTATTCCAAGTTCGGGTAACGATATCTAGTTATGATAATACCGGGGCGGCTTTCGACGGCTCGGATGGGATTGTTTAATTCACTGAGATAATAACCGACTTCGTGATTAAATTGTAGGGACTTTGTAGAGTCGTTACATCTGTTTGGTGTTTTGATCTTTTTGCCGAGCGAGGGACGAACGTTTGTATGTCGTGCAGAAATAATTAATAGTCTTTGAAGTCAAAATAAATCCATTTGGTTTGAGCAGATCACATTAAATGCAGCTTGGGGGAATCTTTGGGTTGTTTTTTTTTTATCAGCCCTGTTTGTACAAACTGTCCCACTGCTGGGAACGGGCCATCTTCTCATTGTGAGAAGGGTTAGGCCATAGTCTGCCACGCTGGCCAAGTGCGGGTTGGCAGACTACACACATCTTCAAGATCATTGAGAACTCTCAGACATGTAACAACATGTGTACATGTGTCATGTATCTTTGGGATTTTGATTTGAAAACACCTAAAAACATCGCCCGCAGTTTCACCCGCGTAGTTATGAATAAGTATAATAGTTTAAGAAACTAAAAAAAACATGCTTAATCTTATCAAATTATTGTATTGTCATCGGTCTTTGATAAGTAGGGCGAAACGGATCACGAGGCGAATCGGTTCAAAATAAGAAAATCTCAAATATAAAAAAATCTGCGCGTCATGAAACGTAACTGCAAACGTCTAAACGTTCCCTGGTTCACGCCACGCTATTTTGAAATTATAGTAGAACTCTATTGCCCGCACCTCAGTGCCAGCGAAAATCGCAAGTGACACGGATGTAGGGCGCGGTCGCGTTTTGCGCCAAATAGAAGGTAAATGATTTTGGTTATGCATTTTCTGGTATCTTTAATTAGCTTTATTGTTTTAATGGTTGTTTTACCATATGTTATTTGAAATGAAATATGATTATAATGCTAGTTTTTTACGTTATAGTGATGGATATTTTTTCAAAAGATATTGTTTTGAAAATATGGGTATGGGGCTATTCAGATCATTGATTTTGGGGCGAATTCGACCATAACGCGCGCTTAATGCATATAACTAACCAATATTTATTTATATGTTGTTTTAGACGGATCGGAATTATGCAGTACAAATCCAGAACCAAAACCAAGCCCAAGTAAGGACCTACAACCTAATGAATTCTCAGAATCAGAGCCAAGTTCAAGTAATGAACTGGTGGAGAAATGCGCCGACAGAGTCGGTGCTAAAGGCACTTGTGAATTATGTACAGCTAAGTCACTGATCTCATAATTTAGGTTTATATAAGCGTTTTTATAAACATTTTAAGTTTTTTATAATATTTGTTTGATCCAATTCGCCCCCAAATCGGGGGTGAATCAGATTTTTCCCGATTTTCAAGTTTTTGTTAACTAAGAAGAAAGTTTTAGTTTTGTTTAAAATTTTAGTCAGTGGTTATAAACTATGATAAATACTGATTATGTTTCAATAAATAAAACTGCTGTGACTTATTCAGGAGTATTTTTTTTTTCAACCCAAACTTGAAGTGATCCTATTCGCCTCGGTCTACCCTATGCCAAATTTTGAGATAATCCGACGTTTTGAAGGGGGTCAAAAATATGTTCAAAGTTTCCGTTACATACATACTAACATATGTACGTATGAAGCTAATAAAAGCGTGTTAAAAAGGGTGATGATTATGATGATAAGTAAGCCTTTGTCCGTCTACAAGTGCACAGCTATCTCTGTACTAAATTTATAACGATACGTTAACAGTTTGATCGGAAAAGGTAACAAACTTCGATTTTATATATTTTTTTCCGTTCAAATGTATTAATAGAGAGATAAATCGTGACTTACCACCAACTCGCTTGATTATTATGAATTATTCCACTTTATTCAGATACATTCTCGAATCTAGTCCGATCCTTTGGAAGGCATTAGTGGAACCTAAGCCAATACTGAGAGGCCTTTTACAAAAAATATATACAGTAAATGAATGTGGATGGCTGATGGAACTATTGTTAAATAAAGATACTATTTCTGTACTATATTTATAACGATGAGTTCAGCCGGTTTATCGTGAAAAGGTAACAAACTTTGCTTTTATAAAATTAATTATAATTATTATGAAATTCTGATAATTGTATTCCAAAACATCAATACTTTCATTTAAATAACAATTTTGTTAGTTTATCTTTTATGTTTCACATATCTTACTATTACTGGACTATTAGAGCTTTAAATATTTGTTCACATTCCATTTTTAATACTTAGAAACTTCTATGAGCGTAATTATATTTTTAAACTACAAATACCTATCAACACCCAAAATGGTGATATTTTTCAAGCAACTGTTTTTAGTTTTTATTGTACAAGATATTAGAATGTAACTGCTGTCTAGATTGCTACAATAACAATAGTCGTAACAAATAGAACATTATTCAACTAGATTAAACAATATTCGTAAAATAACGAGCATCTGTTCAGATACGTTTATCTTTTTACTAAAATTGGCACCGGCGGCGCAGCGTTATATTAGTGTGGAATTCGTACATGAATGAAAAGTGTCAACGCTCTGTCGGTAGTAATTCCTTTGTCTCGTTTGTGCATAGCAACATTTTCGCGAATATGAAATCATGATAATCAAACTTACGAAAAATTTAGTATGCAAAAATCTAGATAAAAGTATTACACACTATTCATAAAATAAATTTAAGTACTTTTTAATTTCCAAATACAAATTTTGCTGAAGGTTTATAGAATTATAATGATAATCTCTAGGTTTATGCATACCCGATTTTCTGTAAACCTATTTACTAATACCTATTTACCTATTTTTTTATAAAGTTTCCGGCAGCCTAGTCGGGAGACCGTCTGACTTGCGATCCGCAGGTCCTGGGCTCGAATCCCACGACACGCACCTCTGTCTTTGCGAAGTTATGTGCGTATAGTTGATTGCCGCCAACTTCAAACGGTGAAGGAAAACATCGTGAGGAAACCTACATGTCTGAGAGTTCTCAATTATCTTGAAGATGTGTAAAATCTGCCAATCCGCACTTGGCCAGCGCGGCAGACTATTGACTATGGCCTAACCCTTCTCACAATGAGAAGATGGCCCGCGCCCAGCAGTGGGACAGTTTGTACAAAAAGGGCTCAAAAAAAAAAACTATTTTTATATGCTCGAAAATGTAGATTTGTCAATTACAGGGTCTTTAGGTAGCATTTCCAAATCACACAAAGTGAGTACAAAAGAATTTTCTGAATTGTTTTATAAATGACGTAGCTATGTGGTTACAAACATAGAAAAAAAATACAACCGAATTGAGAACATCCTCATTTTTGAAGTCGGTTAATATTGACATAAATTTATGCTATTTTCTAGCATTATGTTCGAAGCTTAGCGGATTGTATTATTAGGGTTTCATTTCAATATGACATGATAAAATTTCTTAGATCCATAATACAATTGATCCAGTCTGAAAGCTCTCAGTCCTGGGGGACGAGGTGTCGCGACTAACTTGCTTAATCTCTGGCACAGTACGTCTGTCAGAGAGTCTGCAGTGTGTCGCAGTGTCGCTGTCTTAGATTGAATTAGACGGAGTTGAGGCGCTTTGAGTTACACTTGGACATTAGCTTGGGATTGAAGCTAATGGGAACTAGTTTCTCATCTCTAGTAACTTTAAAAGGTTATATGAGATAGTTGTATATATTTCTATAGGAAAATAAGCAAACAAAACATCATCATTGACTTGCCTTGTGACTCAGTTGGTAGTATGTCTGCCTGTTGAGCTGTAGATCATGGGTTCGAACCCCACCCAGGACAAACATTTGTGTTATGAACATGGATGTTTGTCCTGTGTCTGGGTGTTTCTATATATCATATGTATATATTTACCAAAAAAAGTACAATATATGTATTCTATCAGCCGTCTAGTTTCATAGTACAAGATTTGCTTAGTTTGGGCTAGATGGTGTTGTGTGAAATGTCCACAAATATATATTATTATTATTATCATTCAAGTCAGGGTACGCGGTGTCACCACTCATCGGCTACACCAACTACACCTCGCATATTAAAGTGGGTCAAGACATTTAGTATAAAGTATGTAACATAGAAACTTACATACATCTCCATATTGTACATCCTAAAATACAAACACTTCACTCCATTCTCGGCCACACCGTCGCTTAACATCAGGCGAGTTTTGATCAATCGTAGATCTACCTATATAATGTATAAAAAATTAAAAAAAACTTACACCCGACAAACATCCTTCTCACGCAGTTAGGTATAACATTACACTAAGTCTGGGCTCCGGATTAAAAGCTCCGTGTCTATGTTTATGTTTATTTTTAGCTCCATATGTTTTTCTATAGGTATATGTCAGCCCAGCAGCCTACATTACCCAGTGCCTACAGACAGGTACAATCAAGTACAGAACGAATAGGTACAATTTGCCTGGATTGGATCACAACGGCCGGAATCGTCGGATCAATGCGTTTTGTTAATCTCCACCGATTGTGATTGTCCCTTTTTCGGACACCGATTACGAACCGGATAGCTTTTAAGGATTGAAATTCTGATGAGAGCTGAAAAGATGGCCACTAGATTCGAAATAAGAATCGAAAGGTTTTATTTTTTAAATGTCGCAACACAATTGTGTTTTAAACCGACTTCGAAAAAGGAGGAAGTTATCAATTCGTACCGTATATATTTTTTTTTATGTATGTACACGAATTACTCCGTCAGTCGTGAACCCATTTTTATGTTTCTTAAATTGATGTATAGAGAAAGCTCCCAAGTTGGTCCCGTAATTATTTTAGAAACATTGCTTTATTTACTTTTTAGGGTTCCGTACCCAAAGGGTAAAAACGGGACCCTATTACTAAGACTTCGCTGTCTGTCTGTCTGTCTGTCTGTCTGTCTGTCTGTCTGTCTGTCTCCAGGCTGTATCTCATAAACCGTGATAGCTAGAAAACTGAAATTTTCACAAATGATGTATTTCCGTTGCCGCTATAACAACAAATACTAAAAATTAAAAAAAAAAAAATATTAAGGGTAAACCCCCATACAATAAACGTGTTTTTTTCGTATTTTTTTGCTCAATATTAAAAACGGTAACAGATAGACGCTTCAAATTTTCACAGAATACTTACTTGTATATTACCTTTCAAAATAAATAATTAAATAACTATAAAGTAAATATTAAAGGGGGGCTCCCATACAACAAACGTAATTTTTAAGCAATTTTTACTCGATCTTAATTAACAGGTAGAAACTTGAATATTTGTAAGTAAATATTTAGAAATATATTAACTATAAAAATAAATACCTAATCTAATACATAAAAACTCACAAAATGAAAATAATCCGTGCATCTAAACGCGGTGCGAGCGCCGCGCCGCGGAGTGGTGGTGGCGCGAACGCGCGGGTAGCGGGGGAGGTAACATCACGGAGCGAGCCATAGCCGCGCGTATTCGCGCGAGTGTCGTCATGCTGCCCGGATGTGTATCGAAAACCTACCTATAAGTTTGCAATTTCGTTGATTTCTCGTTATTTTATAAACAGAACTAAACTTTGTAGTATTAAAGATGATAGTACGGAACCCTTCGTGCGCGAGTCCAACTCGCACTTGGCCGATTATATTATCTCTAAAAGTAAAAATATTTTCATTGTATTCCTGAGTGAGTGCGCCAGATTATAGTATCGCAGAGTTCCACTGACACGTTTTTCTTTGCAAAAGTGTTAAATGTTGCGGTTTTTTGTATAAACATCTGCACATTTTCTAATCTGCGACGACGAAGCATTTGACATTCAGTGACAAATGTCATTCTTGAAAAAAAAACGAGCGGGTGAATAGAGGTCTTTTATAAAGTTGACATTCGTGAGGGATTTATTGAGCTTGAAAAGTAAAACCTACTTACTCCTCATCCAATGTGTATAAGGAGAAAATAGAGTTTCTTCAACGCTTGAGCGCCTTGTTTAATTATTTTCCTTACTTATATTACAAGTAAACGAAATAACGTACTTTAAAGTCGGTTGTTTCAGTTTTTTAAATTATAAAATTATTATGATTATTACGACTACGCCGTAGCCGTTAGCTTATTATTTTAACTCGTATGTATGTATGTTCGTCGTTTCATGCCTATCTTATAAATATATTTATTAACATAAACATAATTACTACTCAGTACAAATAAGTCATAATAATAAATAAGTCAGTAATAAATTCAATTCAATAAAACTTCACTTATAAACTAGTAATTATAGTTTAACAAATGGGGTATCTTTAAAAGTGTATGAGATTGACTGTTCACTGGTTATAGGATATGTGACGTCACAATCAATTCAATACGGCTACTTCTTAAGCCATGAATTAAAAAAAAAACCTATTGTGAGAGCTTATCTAACTCATTATAAATTTATTCATCTGTCGGTTTCATAATTTAATCTTTTTGACTCTCGCACGATGCGTAAAAGGATTAAATTCGTTCTTGATGCGTACTGAACAGGGACAGACTTTTTTCCGCCTTGTTAGTTTCTTCAGAATCTTGAAATTTTCATAGTCATGGAATAGATGTCTTCTAAATCCTTAGATTCACCGTCGTTTAACATGAGGCGAGTTCGGTGGTCAATCGTAATATATTTAATGGAAAAAAGATCCAATGAGTTCATACATAACACATGATACTAGTGAAATTTTGTAAAGATAGGCACTTTTAGCTTGTCACAAGGCTTACCATGAGTTTCCAAGAGCGTTTCGAAAATATAGATCTGCTGATGCAGCTGACATGTGCAGTTATAGTGAATTTATAAACAAAAAATGTCTAAAATTCATCCAACTACTTAGTTTATGAATTTACACAGAAATTTGAACTTCAGCATGTTTCCACTAAAAGGCCAAATATGTGAATACCTCAGCAATTTAAATGGAGCTATAGATGATGATGATGATTACATATTTAAATTATTAAGAATGCGCTCAACGCGTGCAGCTATCTCTGTCGCGCGTCTAAACACGCACAAATTTATATAATTAATATGCTCGTTACTTTTCTCAAATTTGGGCCAGTTTTAAATTATGCAAATATTAATTGTAATATGCTATAACATTATACTCCCTAATTCTGCACAATGTTACTTATAATTTATTCCTAATTCCTTTTTCTTTGTTTTCGTTTACACGCACACTTCCTTTGAGGCCTTAATTCGTTGTTAAATTAAATTGTTTAATTAAACTCACTTCTGTTAAAGTAGGGCCACTTTTCTTCCAAGGGGTTTAATTTAAGAATATAATTTAAATTTAAACGTTACGTAAATTAGATTACTGGAAACAGATTCATCGGAAGCTGTATAAGCGGGATACTTACCAACGTTTATTTAATACTTTACTGCGTAAACATAAAAAGAAAATAAAATCTCTAATAGCAAGCTACATGATATATAATATACATAGATAACTCTTTATTAAAATACCACATTGTAAAAACATATTGAAAAATGACAATATTACTATGAATAATCTTTCAATAGGCGGTAAAATTTGCTACACAAAAGTGAAAATACTGCAGAAATAACTAATATCTAAGTAGTAATATGATAATGATATATCTTTTATTTCAATAACGTTAGTTTTCAGCGCAATTTCACAGTTTTTGTAACTCAAGTCGGTGAAAAACGAGCCATTTCATTAACCGATTACGCTGGCTGTAATATTAACTGATTGTTACAATGTAGTTTTTGAGTATAATATACTCGTATATAAATGGAGACGGACAAAGGTTTGATTTCACTATCACCATCATTTTTCATTACCATGCGGGTGAAACCACGGGGTGCAGCTAGTATTTTATAGATAAACCAAAGTGTAAGTATTATTATCATATACTTGCTGTTTGAGAGTACAGAAGGTGTTAAACTCTTATTTGACATGTCATAGTAAAGCTTTCTACGAATGTTTTTCATAGATTGATTGTGGGCAAACCAGAGCTCTTGGATACAAAGCATCAGATTGAGTATGAAGATATATATAGATTGAGTCGAAGATGATAGACATTTATTTGTTCATAAAATGATTTTGTAGAGTTCGTTTTAACACAGTTTTATCAGTTCTACGGTCGTAGACACTGCAGCAATATACTACGGTTGCTACGGTATCGCTACGAAGCTACGACACATAAAATCTCGTTACTGCAAACTGCAAAGCTATTTTCTTCCCAGAAACTTGTTTAGCACTTAATTAGATTGTGTACCTGAAAAACCGCAATTCTGCACTTATTTTGTCACCATTTTATAGCTGGCTTTAAATCTTTAAAGCTTTTATACGGTCAGAGATCTTTTGCTGCTGATTATTTGGCCAGCAAAACACTTTTAATTTTTTATTTATTTTTTAGTTTTAAATAAGGTATATAAATTTTAAGAATATATGCTTTAAATAAACTGTAAGAATTCTCCAAATCAGGACATCAAGGCTGCTATTTCAATTTTCACTAGTTCACCACTCGCTGACGCAAAGAGACAAATTTGATTATGTAAAAGATTAGCGATTTGTCACAATTGTCGCTAAATCGTATCAGCGAGTGGTGAACGAGTGATAGTTCAAACAGCAGCCTTGAGGCCCAGTATCGCATCAGGACAGGTCTATAACAAAATATGAAAGGTTGTCTATAATGTATACTTTAGTACACATGAGATAATGGCAAATTGACAAAATATAAATGTTTACATTAGTTTACACAGCTGCAACTTTATAAAAAAGATCCCATCGGGACTTTGGTCGCTTTACCAGCATTTCCTTAACTATGTACGTATCATCGACTCTATGCATATCTCACCTTATTTTAGTCCCATGTCGCACTAAGAGACTGTCTGACTTATATTTATATCAAGTTTAAGCATATATACCTTCCGCTATTTCGTCATAAAAATACATCAAACAGAATAACTTCTTAACTATAATCTTAAGAAGACAATCTAGTCTAGTATATAATATAATGAATAATATGTGATAAAAAAAACGAAGTATAAAAAATTTAAAAACTGAGTGATTGGAGATTATTTTTTTGTTGCCTATGGATATTTTAAATAATCTCCAATCACTCACTTTTACAATTTTTTTATATATATATTTTTTTTTCAGTATAATATAAGTTGGGAACGAATTTGGAATGAAAACCACTTCACCTTTAGTTGTACGCTCGTTATTGTGACACGGGGCATTCCTGTGAATATATTTAAGAGTTGGCTTCACTTTCATGTATCCTGGGAACGGCAGGGACCGAGAATGGACTCGGGATGGAATTAACGAGCACCATATTGTCACTTTCACTGGTTAGGTATCCAACTATTGTGGGAAAGTTGGGTGGACTTTTCGAAGGTAGCCCGACTAAGTTATCTTGTTTCTATATTATTCCGATTGAGTATTGAATCTGACTTAAGCATTCATTTGTTTATTAAAATTATATTGAAAATCTATGATCATATATTGACAAGTATAAGTTTAGAAATCTCAAAAACCCGCGACAAATGACTGAACCGATTTTGATGAAACATAACTAAGAACACTATCGACAAAATCTTCTTTCAACAAAAAAGAAGCTAGATCTAAATCTAGCAGTTTGAGAATTATGATGTCAGAGACAAACACACAGATACACACGTCAAACTTATAGCACCCCTCTTTTTGGGTTGGGGGTTAAAAATAACTAACATTACAAAAATATTACAATTATTATTATACAAAAGAAAAAAATGAGCGAAGAGAAAAATGATACAGCATAGTTTAAATAATCATAATTTGCAACGATAATAGCTAAGCTATTGTATGCATTCAAAGTCTAACAATTCGAGAAAATCATAATAAATAAAAGTAAAAATGAGTATATGTTAAAAATCTAACACTAAGCTAAAATTGTGCTCTAAGTTTTTATGAATAGTTGGTATCTAGTATACAAGGGTTGCCATATTTGTCTGGGATTCCATCGGGACATCGATTAATCATTAACACTTTATCGAGACCAAAGTAACAAAGCGATTATGGTGCAAAAGGCGTTGTTATCGTTTAAGGCGATCTCTTTTAGGCAACC
Organism: Lycia hirtaria; assembly: GCA_947563715.1. Classification (NCBI taxonomy): domain Eukaryota; kingdom Metazoa; phylum Arthropoda; class Insecta; order Lepidoptera; family Geometridae; genus Lycia; species Lycia hirtaria. The sequence continues at coordinate 37,425,892 of OX387377.1, read as the reverse complement.
TTAAAATGAATTTAAAAATAAGATGAGAAAAATTTGTAAGTGATATAAATGAAAAGTTGACAATTTGGGAAGTACTATTAATTTGTGAGTATGGAAAACAATATTAATTGTTAATTGACTTTCTCGACGCCATAAATTATCGTGGTTAGGCATATTCTGTGCCAGTTAGATTACCAAGTCTTATTTTGTCGGGACATTTTACAGGTCGTCGGGACGTCGAGACATCGGGACACCATTGATAATACCAGTGCCATAATCATTCAGTAAAAATTAGATTTCATAGTAGACAACTAAAAAAAATTATTTATATGAAAGTGATAATTTAGTAGTGTTTTGAAATGTATTTGTCACTATTTAATCTTAATCTTAATTAATATAATAAAACCGAAGCGAAGCGAAGTTTGTAACCTTTTCACGATCAAATGCTTGAACCGAAAGTTATGAAATTTAATTTAAATAATCTGTGGACCTAGAGATACTTATAATCATCATCATCATCACCGTTTTTCATAACTACGCGGATAAAACCGGGTGTCGTACCTAATTTATAAATCGACGCTTATTGTGAATCTATGTTTTTTAGGTATTTTCTTATCATAATTCCAAAGACTCCTCAAGTTGCATTTAATACGATCTACTTCATACAAACGGAATTCTTTTTACTAGTACATATATCCCGACATATCGGCACAGAATATATAATAACACTACGGTATCGGGACGAATGGCAACCCTTATCTAGTATCTTCTTACTGAAAACATTACTCATCTTGAGCGGTTGGATAAAAGCGCTCACAAAGAATAGACGTCCATGGAAACAACTTTGATGAATGTGTTTTCATTTTAATAACAAACCACTAAAATTAATGAGTTGCTCTCAGTAATCAATACATTACGTTTACAATAGAAAAGCTTTATACCTCTTGAGATAAAACAAAGGAAGCGTTTTGTACAGAGCAATAATTAGATTCTTATTACAGGCGAAAATCAGAGAGAAAATTATTTATAAATTTTTTTCTTATTTTGTATCATTCGGACCATATTTCTTTAGTATATTTTTAGTTTAGTTGTATATTTTATCATCTATTTTTTTCGATTAAATTGTTATTTGGGGTACGGGCTATGGGGTACTTCTCGTTGACTTAGAACTATGAAATCTGGCAAGAAGCATTGTGTTATAGTACACCTATAGGAAACATTCCGAAAACTGGACTTTTTAAATTTAATCACAAAAAATTGTGTCTTTATGCAAGGAATGAGGGTCCAAATATTAAAGTGAATTAACCGTATCATGTGAGGTATGATATGAAAGAGCTTTATTAGCACAAACTAAAACATTTTAATTATTTTTACGATGAGTAATTTGCGATTTTTAAAGGAAAATATAAGAAAAAAAAATAATTTGTCCCTTTTATCTACTAGTAATATAGATAAATAAAATAATATACAATACATGCGATAGATCAATTAGAAGTAGTTTAATTCCATTGATTATTTAAACACTCGTTTTCCTATTTCTCATACGTTACCACAGGGTTGAATTTATTAACTGTCGTTTATATAATCCGTGTATTTACGACCGTGGAACCGCATATCGGGTTTATAACGTGCACAACTTCTAATATCTCTCTCGTAAAGGTCTAAATCAAGGTGTTTTATAACCTAACTTTGGGCATAAAAGACACTTTATCAAGCCTAGCCCGAACTTAACTCGATGTATCTAGTAACAATATGCTTTTAGAAACAAGGGCAACATAAATCACTTTAATTATATCTCAGGTGATTATTTTGGATGTAGTTGGCAGATACGTAAAATTAATGTTTTATTTGTTAACTAGTTGTATTTGTAATTACATTTTCTTGCATTTAATAAAACATTGTGGTCAATTCTGAAGGCACCATTTAAACTAATTAAATGTACTAAAACAAAATTAAAGGAAAATTAAGTCATCATCATCATCATCATCTCAGCCATAAGAAGTCCACTGTTGGACATAGGCCTCCCCCATGGATTTCCAAAAAGACCGATTGGAAGCGGCTTGCATCCAGCGTCTTCCCGCCACTTGTATGAGGTCGTCTGTCCATCTCGTGGCTGGTCTTCCTACGCTGCGCTTGCCGGTACGTGGTCTCCACTCGAGAACCTTTCGGCCCCATCGGCCATCAGTTCTGCGTGCTATGTGCCCTGCCCACTGCCACTTCACCTTGCTAATCCGCTGTGCTATATCGGTGACTTTTGTACGTCTACGTATCTCTTCATTTCTGATTCGATCTCGTAGAGAGACTCCGAGCATAGCCCTCTCCATAGCTCGTTGCGTGACCTTGAGCTTCCTTATAAGGCCCATAGTTAGGGACCACGTTTCAGTGCCGTATGTCATCACTGGTAACACACACTGGTTGTAAACTTTCGACTTGAGGGACTGGGGAATATTGGACGAGAAGACGCTTTTAAGTTTCCCGAACGCTGCCCAGCCGAGTTGGATACGACGATTGACCTCCCTCGTAAAGTTGGACCTGCCTAATCGGACCGTCTGTCCTAAGTAGACGTATTCGTCAACAACTTCAAGAGTGAAGTTCCCCACAGATATTGGGGTGGGCACTACATGGGCGTTCGACATAACCTTCGTTTTGTCCATGTTCATTTTGAGGCCCACCCGTTGGGAAACTCTATTGAGGTCTTCGAGCATCGTACTGAGCTCTTCCATCGACTTTGCCATGACTACTATATCGTCGGCAAACCGAAGGTGAGTGATGTACTCGCCGTTAATATTAATGCCGAGCCCTTTCCATTCCAGAAGCTTATAGGCATCTTCCAAACCGGCGGTAAACAGTTTCGGAGAGACAACGTCTCCCTGCCTCACGCCTCTTTTCAATGAAATTGCCTCTGAGTTCTGGTCTTGTACTCGGACTGACATGGTGGCGTTGTTGTACAAGCACTTCAGCACTTCGACATACCGATAGTCAATACGGCATCTCTGGAGAGCCTCAAGCACCGCCCAGGTCTCGATCGAATCAAAGGCTTTCTCATAGTCCACAAACGCTAAGCAAAGGGGCAAGTTATACTCTTCGGTCTTCTGTATCACTTGCCGCAGCGTATGGATGTGGTCTATGGTACTATAGCCTTTTCGGAAACCGGCTTGTTCGGGAGGCTGGAAGTCATCAAACCTGCGTTCAAGACGATTCGTGATGACCCTTGAAAACAGCTTATAGACATGGCTCAGAAGCGAGATGGGTCTGTAGTTCTTCAGCAAAGTGTTGTCTCCTTTTTTGAAGAACAGCGCCACCACGCTTCTGTTCCATGCTTCTGGCGTTGTACCATCAAGCACGACGGAATTGAAGAGCCTCTGAAGGACTTTCAGTACCGGTGTTCCACCCGCTTTCAGTAGCTCTGATGTAATTCCGTCGTCGCCCGGTGCCTTGTTGTTCTTGAGCTGTTTCAAGGCCATCCTAATCTCGTACAGGCTGATGTCCGGGATATCTTCGGTATAATGTCGAGTCAGTTTGGCTCTTGGATCTTTGCTCAAACTGCTAACAGGTTTTGCGACCGATGTGTATAACTGTCCATAGAACCTCTCGATTTCCCTCAAGACTTCTGCTTTGGTCGACGCTATACTGCCATCTTCCATCTTCAGCTTCATCAACTGGCTGGAAAATTAAGTACTTAATTAAATTCAATAAACGCACGAATGTCTCATTTAATATTTTTTTTAATTTAGTGATTTTAAGAATTAGTTGGTGCCTTCAGAATTAACCACATTAAATAAATAAATATTGGTGGACATTGGGCTAGATTGTGTTAACTAAGCAAATGTTTTAATATGGAAACTAGAAGGCTGATAAATAAATATTTGGGGAGATTTCACACAACACCATCTAGCCCAAACTAAGCAACGCTTGTAATATGGAACTAGATGGCTGATAGTATACATATATACTTTTTTTGTAAATATATACATATGATACAAAGAAACACCGGACACAGAACAAACAACCATGCTCATCACACAAATGTTTGGGTGGGGATCGATCCCACGGCCTACAGCTTAGCAGGTAGCTTAGCTTAATTAAAATAAGGACCTCTCTAAGTAAATACTAAACAATTCAAAAGAAGGAATTCACCCGCGATAAAAGTTTGACAGAATCAAATTTTCTAATATTTACACGAGTCAAATTCCATGCTCGTCAAGGGAAGACAAATACGGTGCGGCGGAGAAGTCACATTATTAATTTATTTTGTTTGAGTAAAGCTTCTTCTTGGATAACGCGAGTTAAGTTTGACGTTTGTCACTGAGTCTTGATATTATAACGAAAATAACTTTGTCATTCAGTCTGTTGATTCATCTTTTCACGAATCCTGGGAGAAGGATATAGTTTTCATTTTATCACCATCGTCATCGCCGTTTTTTACCCGACTGCGTAAGAAGGAGGGTTATATTTTTCGAGTGTATGTATGTATATATGTATATTTCTTTGACACGCCCTAGAGCCTAAACGGCTTGACCGATTTTGATGTGAGTGGTGTCAATAGATTCGTCTTAGTTGTGAGAGTGACACTGGGTACATCAAAATTAAAAAAATCATAAGTCTGCAAAAACCTCTTTTCTGCAGTCGGGTATTTTGTTTTTCTTTTAACATAGATACTTGCTTAAATTACTTTTGGTCGAAGTCGCGGGGCATAGCTAATCTTATTTTAAAAGAAAAAGTAACCGTTTTTTCTGTTTGTTTGTTGTCTTTGTCAACCTCTGTCCGTTTGTTAGTAACGAACATTTAAATTGTGGGTTACTGTATATCAGAGTTTGATTTCCCCGATATAGAAACTGTATCTTGTGTCTTTAAATGCATCACATCGTCTTAACGTGGTCAAATGTAAGTAAAATAAAAAAAAATCAGTAATATACATTGGAGTAGTAATAGTATAAATAAAGTATGTATATAGGTAGGTAATATGGGTGTTATATATCGGAGAAGGAAATCGAATAAGTAACTACTTTTTTAGGACCAATAGCCTCTTTTCCATCAAAAAAATTGAAACATGTTAATTGTTATAATATGAATTTATGATTGGACACGAAATCTGTGACTGATATGGTATAAACTATGACGTCACAATTTATGCAGTAGGAAGGCTTTGGTTCGGTAGTTTTTCTTACGCGTACAAAGTAGCGGGAAACAGTTTCGAATGAAGTGAAACGCCATGTGTCTTGGCTCGGAGTGTAGTTGGAACCCCACCTAGGGCTGTCAAAAGCGTTACGTCAGGCGTTAACAATAACCTTTTCTAAAAATAAACCACTTTATCTTTATGGAGAGTGATGGCATTACCCGTAATCACAAAACGCTTTTGTTTCGCAGCGTACCTACATATCAACGAAGAAAATGAAATTATTCTCTATATTCACTTCGTGTGTATTTTTTATAATATTGATAACGATAATACTGTCCTTTTTACCTACATTATTGGCAATACTTTAAGGGGTCATTGTACTCATCATCATCAACAGCTTTTACTATGGGACCAACCAAAAATCGCATGAAAAAACCGGCTGTTCCATACAAAAAATTTGTGTTGATAATAATGAGTACAAACGACCTCTTAAAACATTGTTAGTAATTAAAAAATAGCCGTGTGTTGATTACATAAGAAAACATGCAGCTAGTCATCTGAGCCAACAGGAACTTGTGACACTAATTTGAGATAAAGTACCTACACGTAGATAACGCAGCTTTTACGACGTAATCCAGTATATTTGGACGTTGAATTGATAAACTACCCAATTAGGATGGTTTAAGGATAGTAACCTAAAAGAAATAAAGAATAACATTATTTAACTATACCATAACTAGCTTTCTAAGCAAGTAGGTGAACAAACGTATAAATGGTCAAATTGGTTGTTAAACTATTCTGAATTAAAAAAAAAACAATAGAGATGTTACAAGATGGCACACGGTAAATATCCCGTTAGTAATAATAGTGTTTTACCAGGACTTATTTTTTTACGCAAGATAGATCTATGATTGACCACCGACTCGCCTGATGTTAAGCGAAGGTGTGGTCGGGGATGGAGCTCGTTGAACTAGAAGAAAATTAACGTTAAACATAGGGATTATAGACATATACCAAGAAAGTCCAGTTGCCGCAAAATCGCACAAACAACAACTAGCTATAGGTATTACTAATAATACCTATAGCTAGTATTATACCTTAGCAGTGCACATGAACCCTGTAGCGGGGATAGCTCGACGACACACGGATTTACAATTTAGCAGCGACGAACTAATTGGATGCAGGTAACCATGTTTGCGCCTGAGCGTAGCACAGTGGTGCTGCCGGATAATTTTATTACGTTTTATGCATCGAAAAATTGACACGGGCACTAATTGCCTCTTAAAAGTCAGTTAAGTGCAGAGGTCACAGACCACACAGCCTAAATGTGTGGTCTGTGGCAGAGGTGATCAATTGTAGCCTATTTTTATAAGTATGCACGATGATTTATGAGGTTTTCGCAATTGTTAAAGAGTATGATCTTTAATTGTGTCGAATAAATTTGAGTGCAATGCAATTTCACATTCTTCTTCTTTTTTGTATTGGACCCGCATTAAAGCATTTGCCAATGTCAAGTATTAGGATTTTTTCAAGTTTCTTGAATAAAACAATTTGTAAATGTTCTAGTCACAATCTAAGTCACGTATATAGTCAATTTATCAGTCGAGCCCTGCTTCAGTAAAGTGGTGGCGACTTTACTAGAAGCTTCTATGGAGTTTTGCCGACAACGTAAATTCACACGTTTTACTGCTTTATTTCACTTGCCCACCCTCACGCACTTCATCGAACACTTAATGAATAAAACACCACCAATGATATAGCATTGATGTTCAAAATAACACAAGTTTAGGAAAATAAAACAAAGCAACAACACGTTACTAAGACGTTCCCGCCAAAACTCTCCAATTTCACATTACCGGTCAATGGAGTTATATCTTCTTCTTCTTTTTTGTGTTGGCCCCGCGATTAGAGATTTGCCAGTGTCAAGTATTGAGATATTTTAAGTTTCTTGAATAATAAAAGTTATATAGTGTTTTAGTGTTATATAGTGTTTGTAGTGTTCTAGTCACAGTCTAAGTCACGTAAACAGTCATTTTCAAATTTGAGTCTTGCCTCAGTAAAGTGATGGTGACTTTATTAAAAGCTTTTATGGAGTTTTGCCGACAACGTAAAATTACACGTTTCACTGCTTTATTTAATTTTTCCGCACTCACGCACTTGATTACACACTTAATAATTAAAACACCACCTTTTTTTATTGCATTAATATTCAAAATAACACTAGTTTAAGTAAATAAAACAGAGCAACAACATGTTTCTATGACGTTCCCGCCAAAATAGAGTTATATCAGTTCTCTGCGTTTGATGACTAGCATATATATGCGACATTGGCGGAGTTGTGAAACATCTTCCCAAAAATAAACAAAAACATAAACCAAAGACGTTGAAATTGTTTTTCACAAAAATATGTGTTGTATATAATATTACCTAAAAATAACCTAACATTATATTAGTATTTAGCTAAACATTTTTATATTGAGATGAAAATTTACATACAACTCGTATCTGATTAATTTTCAATTTCACCTTATTGAATGTTCGCTCGGCAGGCAACAAGAAACGGCAACTAATTAACCCACATTAGAGCCATGTAAATAGTAACTAGGCGATATTACAAACCCTCTAATTTGCTAATTAACATGGTATTTGCTGTTATTTAGTTACCCGACTGCTCAAGCACGAGAGTGATGTTTTTAGGGTGTATGTAGGTAGGTTTTTACAGCAAATGATGCTTAACATCAGGCAAGTTGGAGGTTAAGCGCAAGTCTATTCAAAAAAACTCATCAGTTGCGTGTAACACCAACACCTCAAGAGGCTCGCTCGATCGCTCGATGGGTTGGATCGGTCGGTCAAGGGTCGGGTTCAGAAGGCAGTCGTCCTAGACACGGCACGAATTGCCAGGAGGTTTCTGAGTCTGTAGCCCTTACCGCCAGCAGCTTAGGCCCTGCCCCGCTGCCAGCGGCACCCTAGTTTTTAAAGTTTTTTTATGTTATTTATGTTTTATATATATATTTATTGTAAATATATATATATATATACTTATACTTATAATTAAGAAATGGAACAAATACAGTGATAATAAAAAATCTAAAACAGAAACCTCGTGTGGAAACTTTATAACGTTCCTATATTCTGCGTGTGTAGAATCAATACAACCAAAACCGTTTCAAATATTTCTAACGTCGGCATCGTTCGTATTTGCTGTCCACTGACGACAACTATAGCCAGATAAATAGAAACACGTCCGCTCTATTTCAAATAGCCACCAAGTTTGTACAAGAATATTCAAATTTTATTATATTATTATTGCGTTTCTGTTAATACACGCTTAAAAGATTTTTTGACCGTTCATTTGTCTACACTAAAGGAGAAAACTACTTACAACTTTCTTCGTATGGTTGTAACCATTAATGGCTAGGCGACGTTTTGCTTTTTTCAGATTTCGTTATAATAATAAAAATTAATTAAAATATTAGTGCTCAAACTTAATAAAAAAAAATCGGCCAAGTGCGAGTCGGACTCGCGCATGAAGGGTTCCGTACTATCATCTATAATAGAAAATCGAGTAAAAATTGCTTAAAAATTACGTTTGTTGTATGGGAGCCCCCCTTTAATATTTACTTTATTGTTATTTAATTATTTATTTTGAAAGGTAATATACAAGTAAATATTCTGTGAAAATTTGAAGCGTCTACCTGTTACCGTTTTTAATATTGAGCAAAAAAATACGAAAAAAACACGTTTATTGTATGGGGACACCCCTTAATATTTTTTTTTTTTAATTTTTAGGATTTGTTGTTATAGCGGCAACGGAAATACATCATTTGTGAAAATTTCAGCTTTCTAGCTATCACGGTTTATGAGATACAGCCTGGAGACAGACAGACAGACAGACAGACAGACAGACAGACAGCGAAGTCTTAGTAATAGGGTCCCGTTTTTACCCTTTGGGTACGGAACCCTAAAAACGAGATATGTCAGGTCTTAAAAGTTTGTAAAATATAACCGATAAATTAGTTATAAGTTATTTGATTGACCGGAAAAAACTCACGATATTAATCGGTCAAAAGGAGGTGCATGTGTACCCTGAGGATGGGACTCTGACAATCTCGAAACCGGTTGGAAGACATCGCTCTTTTGACCGATTAATATCGTGAGTTTTTTCCGTGAGTGAGTGAGTTGATTAATGACTTAAAATCATTTCACATCACTTAATCACTTCAAATAGTGCCTAAACATTCTTATGTCGCGCAAACCGGAGTTCCCAAATATAAGTACAGCTATAAGTACAGCAAGTCTGTAAATTTTTTACAGGATACATTTCGGAGAATGTGCTTCTGAGCTGCATGACCATATTTTACCATCTCCTTTCTACCACAGAACAAGTAAAAAGTCAGCACACTACCACCTATATATTGTGGATTTACCCAATATTCGTACTAAGCGGTTTAATTCTACGTTATCGGTACAGCGAAAGAGTGCAACAAATTGCCGGCTTCTTTGTTCCCTGAGAATTACAACATTGGTCTTTTCAAGGTTATAGTGAATAGGTATCTTCTAAGTGCTTCATCTTCGACCACCTCTTTCTTTTTCCAACAGGCAAGTTGGTGGTCAAACGTGGACTTATTCGTGTTAAAAAAAAGTCTTGCAAAGTTTCTATACCTACTACTGCCCTATAGTAGTTAGATACTTTTATTTATACTGTCGTGTCATATCTCCGAGGACAACACATGGTGTCCACATAATACATTCGTATTCCGTACGTCGTCCATCCATGAAGTAACCAGTACAGTTTCCGTTGTGTTTTGCTGAACATGCAGTGCTGAACATGTGTTACGTCACTTTATCGTCGATTAATGTGGAAACAGGACAAATAAAACAGCATTTTGTACAAAGTGTTGTTTGTTGTGTTGACAATGCTTAGATTTTGGCTACATTTCAAGTGGCATGCTGGAAATGTGAGATATTTAGATTAAATAATAATATTAAAAAAAAACACGTTTCAAATCATTGTATTGTCATCGGTCCTCGATAATTATACAAAGTTTGAATGAAACCTGACCGTTTGAAGTGGGTCAAAATCAAGTCCAACGGAGTCGGTTACAAACAAACAAACATACAGGTGAAGCTAATAAAAGCGTGTTTAAAAGTGGTTTCGAATTTCGTTGCTTATTATATACGTTCAGAGCGTAAGAAAAAGACTTAGTCTATGATTCATAGATATTTACCATATGGTTTAGGACTCCTTGGTAATATAGTCTATTTAGATTTATTAGCAGCTATATATTATAATGTTAATAAATAGTTTTACATATATGAGCATAGTTTTGCAATAATTTTCTCTTATCTATCTACAATCGACGTAAATGACGTCCGACAGTCGAATGTTTCAATTATTATTTTTAACAAATTAAATACATAATAAATAAATATTGGTGGACATTACATACAACACCATCTAGCCCAAGCTAAGCAAAGCTTGTGCTATGGAACTTGTATTATTTTTTGTTGTAAATATATAAATATGATTCATAGAAACACCCAGACACAGAACAAATATTCATGTCCATCACACAAATGTTTGTCCTAGGTGGGGATCGAACCCACGACCAGGTTCACCAGGGAGACATACTATCAACTGAGCCACAAGGCTCATAATTAATAAATTAAACATAATAATTGTACGTACGTATGTATCGCCTATGTACGAGATGTATTACCAACGTACTTAAATATATGCCTAGGCTGAGCGCTAGGTAAATAGGCCCCTATTTACCTAGCGCTGTGTTATCAGGGATGTTTCCAATAACCTTGTAATAACAAAAAATTACCTCAATTTCTACGAAGGGTAAATATAGAACCGTATTGGATACGGTGTTAGAAATTACTTTTAAACCAATTTCAGACGATTTATTATAATTATTTTGGGCTTTCACTAGAAAATGTTTTTCTGGGAATCTCTGAATATCTAGTACTTATTTTATGGTAATTAAACATTATATTTTACGGAAAATAAATGTAACTCCTAGTATAATAATAAAGAAATATTTATCCATCAGCGCTTAGATTTAATAAGCACATAAATATAAGTTTGATAAAGCTTTATTTACAAGTGTGCCTAAAATTTGTTCATTTTCATAAAAAAAAAAAATGAAACATAGAAAAGACACGTAACGCTATTCAGACCTTTAGACAGTTCAAACTTATGTGTGTCAATACATTATGCTCTTCACTCTGACATAATAAAAATTTCTGCCCGGTTTAGCTAGAAATTTTATCAATGTTTCCAGCGTCTTTAAACTGGTTAACATTAGGTATAGCCTAGAAATGATGATAGATGCCTAAAGAAGGACATTAACATTTAAATAAGTAGATTTTTTATTTATTTATACATAAAGTAATACAATTTGTTATGAAATCAACTAAAAACCTAGATATGGTTTGTCTATATGACCTGTTCTCGTAGTATTAAATTGGCAATATAATTTACAAGCAATACAAATTGACCAAATGTTGTGCGCGATCACGCAATAAGACAGCTGATGTAGGCATGATTAGGTAGGTAAAAAGCGCCCATTTCCAAGAACTGTAGGTATATAAGTAATATAGGTAGTTGTTTACTTGCCACCTATTCCAGCCGTTGCCGTGAGCGCACACACGATTTACTTATATATGCGATTGATATGCGAATTTTGTGAGATAATGTTGAAGAACTAAAATCTAAAACGACTAAGTAAATCCATATTATTTTATTCTAGGTTGCATCTTTTACTAAATTATTATTCAATCGACTTCAAAGTAGAATAAATATTTTGTTGCACTTCACTATATGCGGACTTAGCTCGAGCTAGGTATTTGTTTGTTTGATACATTGATTTTTTTAAAGTTAGACCTTCGATTGACCACCAACTTTCCTGATGTTAAGCGATGGTGTGGAAGAGGATGGAGCTCGTCGATTTAGAAGATATCTATTCACTCTAGCCTTGACAATTATAATATTGTAGCTCTCAGGAAACAGAAATGGCGGTAAAGAATTCCATTCCTGTGCAGTACGCATCACTAACGTAAACCGATATCGCTGAATGCGGATTTTTGGCATTTCAATGAGAAATGGGCGGTAATGCGCCGACATTCTGCTGGTTCTGTAGTAAAATGGGGAAGGCGGAATTAGGTCGTGAATACTCCCCAAAATGAATGAATTAATTTTAATGTAATTATAGAAATTTTGTCAAAATCGTTTAAATACTTTTGGTTTTTGAAACAAAATAATTGGAAAAATAACCATGATAGTTTTTTATTATTTGTCCCACAATAAAAGCGCCGCTCAGCTCCGCGTGTGTCCCTCCTTTACCGCCGCACCAGCACTATTGTGTTTTATTTTATTTCGCACCTCCGCCGCGGGAAATTCCCGTTTCGCTGACACATATTGAGTTACTGGAGTTTCGTCAAATAAAACCATCTAGTTTTTTTTACGGAGAATCTATTTGTAAGGCTCTTTCACATTAAACGGCAGTTACGACTTTTCTAAGCTTTTACTTCACTTGTATTTTCATTTGTACTTTATTCTGGGAATTCGGAGTTTTTCTTTCAGTAGCATACGTATGTTCACATTGGTATAACCGCGAATTTTTTTGACGCAAGATAGATCAACGATTGGCCACCAACTCGCCTGGTGTTGAGCGACGGTGTGTTATTCCTGCAATAATTTGTAGTTTTTTTTTATCTTTTTACCTCCTAAGCGAAAGAACCGATTTTGGTCTGTTATTTTTTTGTTTGAGAGAGGTTTTGATTAAGTTTTCTTAGCAATATTTCAGCAAAATATATTCAGGCGTTTTTTATTATTATGTTATGGTTTTGAAATTTTCTAAACTTACTTTTGTTTTTATTGAGGTCTACTAACTTACGCTTTGAGTACATATTTAGAGTACTCCTACAGCTGGAATGATATAATTTTTTTGACAACTCTTAACTCAACTCCGTATATAAGATATCGAAATTATAATCATCATTTCGCTTATATACGGAGTTGAGTTTCATGGTTTTGAAATTGATTATGCATTAGATTTTTTTTCCTGTAGCCTTAACGGCTTAACCGATGTTGATAATGTAAGATGTTAAATTCATTGTGATTGACATGGACTGTAATTACAAATTTGTGTTTGGGGTTTTTCTTTCTCTTTCAAACAAATTACATTGCGCTTCTGTGAAAGTGCTAAAGAGATAACAATTTCACAGACTCGCTACACGACTTTCGTAGCTAAATGCTTTGATCTATTTCCAATCGAAATGTAATTTTGTCTGTGCATTTGTCTCAATCGAATCGTTCATTACTATGGCACCTGCTAACTTTCATTAGAGCTCATGATTTCGCCGGAGAGGTTTAGTTTGCACACTACCAGCTGCTTGACAGGATAGTATCTAGCAAGATGATATAACAGATTAATTCTCCACAAGATAACTCTTAAAAAAGTTGTATCTAACTTTAAAATCAAAGGGAAGCTAAATAAACAAATTCTCAATTTTACGTTATTTATTTTCCATGTAATCTTTAATAAATAAATATTTGTGGACATTTCACACACCATCTAGCCCAAACTAAGCAAAGCTTGTACTATGGAAACTAGATGGTTGATAGACTACTTATATACTTTCTTTTGTATATAAGATACTTAACAACTAACTTAATATATAACATACTTATGATACATAGAAATACCCAGACACAGCATAAACATCCATGCTTATCTCACAAATGATTGCCCTGGGTGGGGATCAAATAAGCAAACACACAAATAAAACATACAGTCGAATTGTCAAACTTTTTCTTTTTGGAAGTCAGTTAAAAAACTGAAAAACCTGTTTTAAAAATCAATCAACTGAACCGATTTTGATGACATTTCTATTGATGGAATCAATCTGAAAGTAAGTATATCCTTTTATACAAAAAATAAGTATTATACAAAAAATAATATTTCAAATCGGTTTATAAATGACGTAGTTATGAGGTAACAAAAAAAAATGAAATGACAATCGGGTAAATTTATAAGTGACGAAAATTCATAGTGGGACTCTTGCCACACAGTGTGAGCCACAACCGAAGCGTGTATTTGGTCGCGACTTTCTGGATCCAGCTTTATATTACGACTACATCTTTTCGCTATTGTATTGGTCAGTGTAAACAAGTCCTAACATATAGCGATGATCTGTTTCAGTTTTTCTTTACTTCTACGATATGTTTGTCTACTGGGATTGGTGGTGTTAGTTTCATCTTGTTTCTTGTTTTGTTTTATTTCACAGAAATAGGGCGTACAATGTCGAGGACAAATTACATTATTTGTGTTGAAATATAGCTTAAGTTCTAACAACTCCCGATGCGAGATATCTCGCATTGTTGCTTATTGCATAGAAAAAGCATAGATCTTCTCAATATTTTAACAATTTTGCCTTTGAATTGCGTTGGTCACGTCAACAGCAGGTCTGATCCACATTAGTAGATACTAAAAAACTTTTAGGATTACCCAAGATCTAGATACAATTTCAATATTCAAAAGTTGCATGAAATATATTTGAATTATTTCACATGGTATTCTTACAGGAACTGTTTTTTTTTCGGGATGAAAAGGAACTTATGTGTAAAAATCCTTTTTTCAAGTCTGAAAATATAATTTTACATTACATTAAAACATGTACCAAGTAAATTAAAAAGTTTTTTTTTTACTAAAAATGGTGTTCTTAATATGAAAATGAAATATTTGCTTGCTCGCTACGTGTTCTGTAGCAGCATCGTAGCGCGGCTACGAAGCAAGATTAATGTGAAGGTGTACCATATAGGTTGACCTTCTTGAACTGAGAGTAATAGATATGAAATATTAATAATCATCATTATTAGCGGAATTTCATATTTTAAGTGTGATCCAACCATAAATTGAAATCCAACGAAATGTGAACTGAGATATCGATAATTTTTCATGAAAGTGAAAAAAACACTTTAAAAAAGAAAGTTCAACACAGATTCTGCGCAGCTCCACATTACATTTTTTGGATGCTTTAGTAAAATGATGAAAATAATACTGAAACTATAACAAAACATAACGAATTAAATTTGTTATGTGTTGATCCAGGGTGTCAGCTATAACAAATTTCATCAAAATCGGTTTAATAAATATAATAATAATAAATATTTGTGGACATTTCACACAACACCATCTAGCCCAAATTAAGCAAAGCTTGTACTATGGAACTAGATGGCTGATAGAATACATATATACTTTTTTTTTTTGTATATATATACATATGATACATAGAAACACCCAGACACAGAACAAACATCCATGCTCATCACACAAATGTTTGCCCTGGGTGGGGATCGAACCCACGACCTTTCAGTTCAGCAGGCAGACGTAGACATACTACCAACTGAGCCACAAGGCCAGTCAGCTTAGCCGTTAGCGTGAAGAAGTATCAAACATATGAATACACTCACAAACTTTCGCCTCTTTAATATTAGCGTGATTTTTTCAACAGACAATCGGATTAAAATTACATAAACTGTGTTTCTCTTTTATGTAAAAGGCTCATATAAACGTAGCGTAGTCAAACTATAGAGACTGAGGTAGTGGTTTATGTTGGCTATGAAAAAAGGCGCAATAAAGCATCTTCCAGTAACCTGCTTAGTACCTATAGACTTAACATGCCAGGAGTAGAAGAAAATTAAAGGAAAGGAAGCCATTACAGCACTAAAAGGCTTACTTATGTTGTGATGAACTAAACACAATATTGTAATGCGCGTATTTTTTTGTTTTTATGTGATTGGGTCTTTGTTCAGTCAGATTGAGCCAAATTTTCACAGAGAAAATATAAAGTTGTTAAAAAATCTTTGAATGTAGTGATGTAGTCATTGTAGTAATCCTGAACTCTGAAGGCACCGCTAAACTAGCGCTAAATGTCCTTATTTAATTATTATTTACTATTGTTAAATCGAAAGTTACTTAATTTTTTTTTGCCGCGATAGTTCTTAATTCAAACAAACAAGAGCATTTATAGTCGAACCGCTTAATTGAGTCTGTTCCTGAGGTATGGGAGCGGCACGAGAGGGTTCACATGTAATAGCAACGCTAACGTCACGCGTCATTTGATATAACCCCTCCTGTACCGCTCCCATACTCCAGGAACAGACTCAGTTAAGCGGTTCGGCTAGTGATACTGCGCTGTCAAATTATATATAGACATATAAAACAAAAATAATTACTATTACAGATTCAATCACAGAGAAATTACTATTACAGTAAACCATGCGCTTTACTTACCCGACTGCGTATGGGCTAAGGGTTAAGTTTTTCGAATCTAAGTATGTATGTATGTTTATTTCTACACGGCTAAGCGGCTTGATCGATTTTGATGTGCGAAGTGTCGTTAGATTTGTCTTCACTGCTTGAGTGTCATAGGCTATATTTTTCTTTGTAATACATAATAATAATACATTTCTCGCAAACAATAAAAGAATGCGTTTTTTTTGTAACCTCTAACGAACTTTTTCTAAGGAATGTTAATTTAAAAAATGTATACATATAGTATCTATGCTTTGCGCATTTTTTCATACAAATTTACACTAAACAGCACAATGCAAGCGTAAGTTGCATTACAGTAATCACTTAAGGCCCGGCTAGTCCGCAAAAGCAGTGAAACAAAGCTTTTTGAAAATTTACAAAAAATACTTGTATTATTAGTTCAAGCTCAAATTTTTTGTATGTAAAATTTTGATCTGTTGGCTAGGTTTCGCTAGAAACAAAAACACGATTGCTGAAAAAAATCTCGATAGCTTTATTTTTTGAAAAATATGCCATTTTATTTAAGTGTTTAAAGCCATCAAAACCAAATTTACCATGTTAAGTAGCTATTACATTTTTTTAGTGTTCTCTAGAATTACATTTTTGATACGTTTAGTGCATTATTTTATAGTAATTTATTTTACAATAAGTTTGCTCGCGAGCAACCGTCCCGCCGCCTTGCTTCAGCTGTTCACCCGCGCCAGTCTGTCGGTGACCACTGTCAGCGACGGTACTGTGTCGGATTGCATCGCGCGCCAAATAAAACAAATTGCTATGGGAAATCATAGAACAAAGAAACCAAAAAATAAGCGAACGCGTAAGCGCAAAATTTTGGCTCATATAGAAATGATGCGATCCCGAAAAAGGTAAATACCCAGTTGCAAGTTATTATTTCCTAGAAATATACATGTAAGTATTTATATAGATCACTCGCACTCGCAGTTCATAAACCTATGAGTTCTATTCATACTCGTATAAAGAAAATGTACTTACTCTTACCTGATGTTCAAATATTTCAGTTATGAAAGATGTGTGAAGTCTGCCAACCCGCATTTAGCCAGCGTGGTAGATTATGGCCTTACCCTTCTTATAATGAGAAGATGGCCCGCGCCCAGCAGTGGGACAGTTTGTACAAACTGGGCTCATAAAAAATAAATGTATACATAAACATACATACACATGCTAGCTGCATCCCGCGGTTTCACCCGCGTAGTGATGAAAAATGGTGATAATAATATATATATATATATATTCTGTCTTTCTCCAGGTCCTAAAGAATTTCTGTTCCAAATATCATAATTATTGGTTCAGCCGTTTAGCCGTTTAGGTAACAAACAGACAGAGAGACAGACGACAGACAATATCGCTTTTATAATCTTATATGATTCATACATTTGAAAAACATAACCCGCCTTTTTGCACAGTCCGGTAAAAATACACAGCGGTCGCGGCAGGCGGCACATGGCGCGGCATCTTTGAACGCGTCACAGACTTTGAGAGTACCTATATAGGTATACCGCCGTCTGTCGCGCGCCGCCCGCGCCGCGCGTAGGTAGGTAATTTTTACCCGATTGCGTAAGGAGGGTTGTTTATCGAGTATATGTATGTTTGTATTTATGTATGTAAGGGTGTATGTGGGTGTATATCTATGTATGTACTATACATATTTTTAGATTACCTCCTACAGCCTAAACAGCTTGACCGATTTTGATGTGCTAGGTGTCGTTAGATTCGTCTTTACTCCTTGAATATCATATGCTATATTATATTTTTTGTAACGCATTTTTTGTACTCTTGCAAAAATAAAATAAAATGTTTTTTCATAACCTAGAACTTTTTCGTGATAAATAAGAAATAAGTAATTTTACTGGAATAAAAAATACACACTTCAACTTTTTACAGTGATTTTACGTATACATTAGGGTGTCCCTTATATGGCCAAAAAAATTTTTTTTTCAGTTATCGAAACGCATACCCCCTAATTTTTTTCGATACACAAAATGTTACTGAAATACAAAATTTTAGCTTCCTAAGTGTATGTTGACCCGTGCCGACTAGACCGCAAAGATTATGTGAATAGGTCGTTTTGCACACTATGGCGCTATGGCATACTATGGCGCTAGGTTATCATAAATATGCATAGATAATAGGTAAACATGAATAAAACAACAGCTCATATAAAGTTTTGTTATTATTCAGGATATTTTATTTTCAATGTATCTTTCTGACAGTCAGGATACACTCTCCTATGTTCCTGGATACAACGCAACAAAAATTGATTTTGTTCTTCCTTTGCAGTGATTAAGCCATGGAAGCCTTGTATTAATTTAACAGCTCGTTCTGCTGTGTCATTTATTGTCTTTAAGCTATAAACCTTTCTTTTAGATTCCAAGAACACTGCAATTTCTTCCCAGGAAAATACGTTTACGTCGAAGAAACGGCTATCAATTTTTTACCACAAAAACACATATTTGCTATTGTCGGAGACAAAATAGCTCAAGGATTTGTCTCAAATATAACAAATAATTATCACATTAAATTGACCAGATTAAAAAATATAAAATACAAAACGAATTCTCACTATACAAAGATACGGCGATCTCTTTCTTTAAGATCTCTTCCCAGAATCGTACAACTCTCTCTGTAACAATGTTACAGAGAGAGTTGTACAACAATGTACAATTCTCTCTGTAAGTTCGTTACGATATATATCTTAGTTTCTTCATCAACATCATCATCAAAGAGGGATAATACAGCTAATTCTTTTGATAAATACCACAAATGTTGACAAAATTTCCTCAGGCAGCTTCAGAAATAGATTGGTCAATAGTTTCGTACAGTTTCAGCATCTTTAAAAATCGCAAATCTTGATTCGGTGCTTTAACCGCCAAACTGCATCCAAGCCAAGACTTCTCATAAACTCCCACAATAAAAAGACAAACATCTTGTAATCCTCGTTTGTCTTTAACGGTCATTTTGAACTGAGATTGCAGCAAACATATTTTCAAAGAATAAATGGCTCTCGCCATCCACCGCACTTGATGTATTGCACCAGGAGGCCGGATTTTAAGCTCATTCTCGTCATTTTCTCCCAAAAAAATTGTAGACAGTTCAATGAGTTTCCGGCGGTTTTTTTTCAATTCGTTGTAAAAAAAACATCACCAAATCTTTAATAGGCGCGTCAGAGAGATACTGTTTAACAAAATCAGTATGTATTTCTATCAAGTTACAATTCATGTTTTTCCAGTTCTCTCTAAACTTTTTGAATAGCAGGATATCCGCACTGATGGTGACTTGATGGATATTTGTTTCAATCACACTTTTCAAAACCAGTTCATAAACATCGTGCGTTTTTTTACAATTTTTGTTGCTCTCGCCAAGCTTGATAAAGGTAAATCTAAAGGTAGGCTTGGTAAAGGCTGGATAAAGCTTTTTACACAGTTAGGTAAAGCTCTAGTAGGTATTCTAGCCTTTTGCCAGATGATAATACTCTCACAAATTACTAGATTCGCACTTTCACTAACAATCAATTTAACTTCGCGAATGTTAAAAAATAGAACAGCGAGAACTTGACGAATGGACGGCAATTTTGCGCCTTTTCTTTGATGATTTACATCACCAACTAAGTAGATGCTTTTTTTATCACTTCGCAATCCCACTGATATCTTGAAAAAATAATAAATTCCACGTTGATTACTCGACAATCCGGGAATAACTGACAAAAAGAGTGCCGACGCGCGGCGCAAGCGGCGCAATTTGTATGAACATGCTTTGCACGCAAGTCGGCACGGGTTGCAGTGGTCGAAATCAGCAAAAAAACTATTTTTGTGTGTTTTTTTTTTTTTTTTTTTTTATTGTTTATTAAGATCAACAAACAGTACACAACAAAATTTAGGGTTAATACAGTAATTGTTAAGAAATATAGTTAGATGATGTACCAGCAACGTTGACCACGGATTAATTATTTATAAATATACTTCAACAGAGTGTGAAACGTCTAATAAATTAAATTACTGACCAATGCTATAATGTTTTGAGTCTAAGTCTTATAGACTGAAACTCAAAACACTAACATAGCAAACTTTACATAAATAAGTTGAATAACAAAGTAAACGAGTGATGAAAGGAAACTAATTGTTATGGTACTAGAAGAACAATGGGCAATGAATGAAGCAAAACATTTAGGAACTAAAGATAAGCATCATACAAAAGAAACATTACATGAGATATTAAGAGAAATGCTTACTGTCATCACTACCCAGGGCCTCCAGTACAGATCTCCGGAAATTACAAGTGCGTACATGAAATATATCAATAGTATTAAAATAATCATTGTAAGATTTAGTCATACGATACAAAGGGGAACGCCGACCCGAATTGGTGCGGCAAGCCGCATTATAAAAAGTTTTAGGAACAGTTCTTGAGTTGACTCTTATGGGAACCTTATAACTGAGCAAGCCCACCAACTCGGGGCAGTCATATCGGTTGTGACAGATGTCATACAAGAGCATAGCATCAAGTTGTAGCCTCCTGGATTTTAAGTCTAGTAGTTCACATTTCTTGAGCAAATCTTTATAAGACATAAAACTACGGTTACATTTATAATTCATACAACGAAGGAATTTTTTTTGGACCCTTTCGATGTCTTTGTCGTAACATTTATAGTAAGGATTCCAAACCGATGCTGCATACTCAAGCTGTGATCGGACAAGTGACTTAAATAATAATTTGTATGTAATTTCGTTTTTAAACATATTAGCAGATCTAATGACAAAATTATACATTTTGAAACCACGTGCAATAATATTCTGTACATGTATGTCAAGGGTTAGTTTACTGTCTAGCGTCACACCAAGGTCTTTTATAACCGTAACTTTATCAAGATTCGAGTTACAAAGGGAATATGTAAAGTTACTTATATTTCTTTTACGTGTAAAAACGATTGACTTACATTTATTGATACTTAGGGCCAGCTTATTATCAATACAAAATGATGAGAACCGATCTAGATCCAATTGAAAGTTTAAGTGGTCTTGATAGTCATTAATAGCATGATAAATTTTTAAATCGTCGGCGTACATCAAAAATTTGCAAAATTTAAAACATTTAAGTATATCATTAATATATAAAATAAAAAGCAGAGGCCCTAATATCGATCCTTGGGGGACGCCAGAGCTAATATTAACTATATCTGATTCGTACCCATTAATTACTACCCTTTGACATCGATTAGTGACGTAAGATTTGAACCATCGCCACAAGTTACCACGAATACCGTTGAAAGCTATCTTTTCTAATAGGATTTTGTGATCCACCCTGTCGAAGGCTTTTTGAAAGTCGGTGTACACAGCATCCGTTTGTTTGTTGTTTTCTATATTATCAAATATTTCAGTGGTGTATATTAACAAGTTGGTGATTGTTGATCGTCGCTGAACAAAACCATGCTGGTTAGGTATAATAAGTGGATGTAAAGTGGAGTAGATAGTATTGTGTATCAGCCTTTCAAGAAGCTTCGACAGTGCGGGTAATATAGATATAGGGCGATAATTCATTACGTCATTCTTAGCACCACCTTTATGTACTGGTACTATTCGCGCAGTCTTCCATATTTGAGGGCAAATACCTTCTTGCAAGCATAAATTAAAAATATGTTGAACTGGTATACAAATGGACTGTGCTGTACGTTTTAAAAAAGATGGAGGTATACCATCAGTTCCTGCACCCTTCGTCGGATCCAGTCTAAGAAGCTCATTTTTGACATTATCAATTGTGAAACTTATATCACTTATAATTGTGTCCGAGCGAGAATTATTATCTATGTCCTGCATGTCCCCTAAATCATAACCATTAGGAATTGTTGATGGTTCAAAGACCGAATGAAAATAATCAGAATACAGGTTACAAATTTCTACAGGGTCACTAGTAGATTTTTGCTGGTAGGTAACACTAAGGGGTATATCACTATTTTTCTTTCTGTTAGAAATGTAGGTCCAAAAAAATTTTACGTTATTTTTTATACTACCTTCAACCTTCTTAATGTAATTATTATAACAAGTAGTCATATCAGTACGTAGACGCTTTCTATATATTGAAAATGTTTCGTAATCTGATTTGTTTTTATATAATTTCCATTTTATCCAAGCCTTCTTTTTGCTATTATATATATGTCTCAGTGACAAATTGAACCATACAGGAAAGTCACCGTTATTTACATATTTTTTTGGAATATTACTAGATATAATACTGTAAATTATTTCATAAAAAGTATTAGTAGCAGATTCAGCTGTTTTATTTTTAAAATTTATTTCCCAGTCTATTTTATTTATCTCTTCGTTTATGATTGTGTAATTTGCTTTACCGAAGCAGTACCGTATTCTATTTTTACGCTGCATATTACCTGTATGTTCAATGGGCACCGAAACATAAAAGGTCGGGTGAGATTCATCTATCGGGACAACGGGTGTAGCATGGTGTATTTCACAATAAGTATTATTGGAAATAAATAAATCAAGTATATTGGAAGACTTATTCCTAATATTATTAAACTGAAAACTTTTCGTAGAATCTAGGAAATCAATGAGTAAATTAGCAGATCGAGAAGTTGACGTTGTCTGTATCGGACTCATATAAGTTAATTTTGAGTACCAGTCCAACGATGGGATATTAAAATCACCAACAATAAAATGATAACTATCATTGCCTTGTACAAGAATGTTTTGCAGGTAATTTATGTACGAAAAATAAGCATCATACTTAAGCCCAGGTGGTATATAGACTGCGCAAATAGTACACAATGTAGTGGCACCGAAATGGAGTTCAATCGAAAGATAATCAATGATAGCAGGAGGGCAGTGCAAAGCGGTAGGTAGCGGCGGGGACGGGGGGGCGATAGTGCGTAGGCGCGCATTACCGGCCAGCGAGCGGAGCACCGCGACGAGCACGCCGCCGCCGTCCCGCCGGCCCGTCGCCACACGGTCCCGGTCACATCGATACAGAATATAGCGTGCATCCATTAGTTCATTATCAAATATATCAGCTGTTAGCCAGGTCTCTGTCAATATCACTATGTCATATGAATGTATTAAAATGTTCATGTACAGAGTATGCAGTTTAGACCGTAAACCGCGACAGTTCTGATAGTAAAATGTTAATACGTCTTTAACCATTGTAACGGTAAACAATACATGATATTATCTTTATAATATTAAGAAAAGAACTCCCGCGATAAAAACAGTCATTAGAGATAGTCAGATAATAACATAATTTATGTAATTTTATATAATAACAATGAGTTTTTATCGTAATAACAAAAACGATAAGATAGATTTGATATAGAGATAGTATTAGGCTAATTTTTGTATCATATAAATTTATAGTGCATTTAGCACATAGATTACACTTTAAATATCTCAAAATACGGGTATCGAGTACTAGAAATAGTTTTACAAATATATTAAAGCACTGTAATAGGCAAATAAACAATTTTACGATCCCTTCGTTATACACATACATATATGTGAGCAGCAGTGGTTTCAAATAAATAAACGAGATAGTTTCTAAAATGTGTTTTATGGTCAAACAAATAAAATTAGGGAGTATGTGTTAAAAAAAATGAATTTTGAAAAATAAGGGACACCCTAGTATACATATATTACGTATTTGAGTATAAAATATTTTAGATAGGTAGTTTCATAACATTTATATTTCCACCACAAATACAGGGTGTTAGGTTAGGTTAGGTTAATTAGGTACATTTATCAGTGATCAACATTGTTAGCATTATTCTTGTATATTGCAGATCAAAGAAGCATCTTGGAGTAATCAACGAGTCTTTGATAACATTAGAGCCAGTTGATTTGAATACTTCTAGGATTGAGTGAGCACTACAACCTTATTTATTTCACAAAAAATGAGGTTTATGCACATATATTTTTGTAACTGCAAATTTGTATGAATTGGTAGGTAGACCAGCAATTTATGTGAAAACCTCACGCAAAAAAGTAAAATAAATTATAATGCACCTGTTTGTATAATTAAAATATATCTTATGTGCATTAGCCTCGTTGTAATGATAAAATGTGTGGTTGCTACAACGTTTACTTTGATATTACAGAACGACCGTCAGTGAAAACTCGCATAATCTATCCCGTACTCCACCATGTGAGAGTAATAACATCGACATGTGAGTTGTGATATAGTTGTGAGAATAGAACATAAAAAAGAAATAAAACAGGCACGAATACTGCAACCAAAGAAGATGAAATATGCTACAACTGAAAGATCTGTTAATTTTTTGATATTGTACTACGGTTGTTTTTTATATTTTTATTAGGGGAAACTTTAGCTTGACCACCGTTCACGCTAGTTTTGAACGACGTTTACGGTCTACGATGGAGCGCGTTTGCTTAGAAAAACTCTATTTTAATTGCGATTGCGACGTTCTGTTACATAATGTAGGTATAATAATGTGAATCAAAGAAATTCCGTTCAGGTAGCGTATGCTGAAATTTTTCAAGGCAGAACGTTAAAAATAACAACAAAGCGCTCTGTTTTGTTAAATAATGTAGATTCAAACGCATTTCTTTCTATAATCACGCATTAGGTGTAAAAAGTGGAGTATGCACTTCGGGGATAAAGGTGTTTTTGTCTTGGGCGAGCTTGAATCCCTCGTTACACTCCGGATTCTAAAATTGTGACTCTGTAAATATGTAAATCTGTAAATCTGCAAATCTGTAAATCTGTAAATCTGTTAATCAATAAACAAACAAAATAGACAACTTATTATTTATATTATTTGTAGTAAACTCTCTCAGGATCTTTTTAAAACCTACAATAATTGTAAGTTATTTTGTTATAAAAATCCAAAGTACTAGACCGATATTGATAAAATTTATATGGGACAATTTCTGAAATCACTTACCAAAGAAAAAATAATCTTCAAAATTGATTCACAATTGGTGGAGTAATCGGTGAACAAACAGTATACAAAAAACATAGTCAAATTGAAAACCTCCTTCTTTTTGGAAGTCGGTTAACTAATGGTATTGCAATATAATTATAAAATTAACCTTGTTGTGTCTGCTTGTGTTTATTACCTAACATCCTGTATAGACCTTTATATTATTGTCAAAGATATTTACGTGATATATTTGACCTGTAATATGTAATTCTAACCAATATTTATGAAATTTGGACAGGAGATTCTTCAAGACCTGGAGAAGGACAAAGGCTATATTTTATCATAATCATCATCGTTTTTCATCACTACGCAGGTTACACCGCAGGAGCATAGCTATTATTTTATAAATGTGATAATTTAGTATTTTATGTGAGTTAGTGAGTTGGTTGTTGAATGGAGATAGATATACCCACATAATATGACATACTTAGGCTTTTATCCCGGAAAAATGAACGAGTACGAGTAGTAAATTATTATTTCATAGATTTTCAAGAAATAAGCTTATAGATTGATATCAGTATATCACAACTTACTTGCCACTACAATGTAATGAAGATGTGGCTCAGATGAGTCGCGCGCCGCGCGGCGAGACTAGCGCGCGGCGCGGCGCGCGGCGGATCGGTATCGCACTAAACGTAAGCCACGTTTTGTGCGGACGTCGCGCTCTCATAAAACACGGAACTATGCCGTAAACTGAGGTAGCGTAAAATACCTAAATTTCTGGACTAGCCTCGCCTTAATGCAGTCGGGTATTTTGTTTGTCTTTTAATACATATGTATATACTTGTGGCAATAGTAAATTTCGAGTCGGTGCCAAAGGGCGCAAAATAAATAAAGCGACGAAATAAATGAAGCTCATGGAAACATTATTAACTGAATTTTCATTTATTTAATTAAGATATCAGGTCACAGAGCAATCAGTGATTTCGGCGCGAACTCCGATTCAACGTACATCCTGATTTACTGCGTTACACATTCCTACATATATATTATGTGAAGTCAAATACGTAAGTATAACACTGCATTTGGATAAATTTATTTCCGTTAAATGAAACCGGTGGTGGACAAGATGGACAGAAGATATCATACAAGTGGCAGAAAAAAAGTGTGTAACATAATTGATATCTGAAGTTTTAAAGATTGGAATATTTAGTTACTATAATTTGGACTGTTTAAACATGTTTACTATATGTATATTGTAAAGGTTATAATTTTGTATGTAAGGTATATTAAAATAACAATCGTAATAAAAAATGATACAATCAGTTAGCTCCAAAAAAAAAAAAACCGGACAAGTGCGAGTCAGACACGCTCACCGAGGGTTCCGTACAAACTAGTAAAAAAAAACATATATTTTTTTTATTTTCCTTCTTATACCGAAAAATATACATCGTAAAAATATTTAAAAACCTATTTTAAATAATGCTAATTAAGCTCTTTCATATGATACCCCACATGATACGGTTAATTCACTTTAAAATTTCGACCCTCATTCCTTGCATAATGACACTATTTTTTTGGAATTAAATAAAAAATGACCGGTTTTCGGACTTTTTCCTATATGTGCACTCTAACATAATGCTTCTTGCCAAATTTTAGAGTTGAGTTGAGTTTTGAGTTCTAGATCAACGGGAAGTACCCCATAGGTTTGATTCCTCTGTGAGTGTCGAAATGTGCGTTTTTTACGTCATATTCGGCTATAACTTTTTTTTACGAAAACTGAGAAATTTTATTTTTCTTTCTGCAGCAAGATACTATGAATCTGCGTATATGGTTTTAATTTCAACTCGATACCTTCACGCGTTTCCGAGATAAAGGTCTTGACACCCGGACAGACGGACAGACGGACAACAAAGTGATCCTATAAGGGTTCCGTTTTTTCCTATTGAGGTTCGGAACCCTAAAAACGTTACCATTTTGATATTTATGTAGAAAAAAAATACCTTCTTTCTTTTAACTTGCGTCACTTTGCTTATGCGATAAAATTGTGGCAAGAAATGACACATTTAAATGTGAAAGCTTCGTTCCACCTTCGTTCAAACGACAGAATTGACTTGTATTTAGTTTCATAGCATGAATAGCGACATTTCTCGGGTTCTCGCTGAAACATTTGCCTGGAATTGAATGAACTTTCTCAAAGAACCCCACCAATAACAAAAGCTCCTAAAAATAAAGGAATAACCATTTATTCTTCTGAGAAACAAAAACAAGCGCTCTGTCATTTCGCCTCAGTTCGACCAATGATTTGCCAAACGTCTGATCTAATTAATGATTGTTTTGTCACCATGTTCGAATTACGAACCGCGTGAAAGGATACATAAATAATGATGCCGTCAAGTTGAACTTTACGAGGTGTAGATAAGGGTGTATTTGGAATGAGTCTGATAATTATTTTGGGCAGGTTAGGCGGCGTGACGGTTACAAATGGTACGCAGATGGACACAGGGTTAGATCGTGGATGACGTAATTGATGGCTGGTGGTTGGACCCTGGCTATATTGGCAGAGACACACTGTTCCCGATATTTATAAGCCCTCATGAATATTTACGTTGCAAACGGGAACAAGGGTATAATAAACATATCTGTATAGGTTTTCATACAATACGTTATTATTGATATTGATATATGTGCATATTTACGTGGAGAAAGATGGATGATGTGATATTGGGAAAATAATGTCGAATTAGAAATTAGTATTATATTATAGACTATTTTGTTATTTCACAATGTTGTTATTTGAAAAGATTTGACGATGGATAAAAAAGACTTCAATACATAATTATAACAGTTAACAAGTATCTTGGTATATTATATAAAAGAAAAACAAAATATCCGACTGCAGAAAAGCAGTATTTGCAGTCTAAAGTCTGCGTAAAATCTCCGTAAAATATAAAAAAATGCGCATTCTGTAGAATAATTCTGATAAAATTAGTTATTTATTACGAAAAAGTTCGTTGAAAGTTTGAAAATACGCATTTATTTTTATATTTGCGACGGATGTATTATTATTATTATAACAAAAAAATATGGCACTCAGGATGTCAAGACGAATCTAACGACACCTTGCACATCAAAATCGGTCAAGCCGTTTAGGCTGTAGGCGATCATTAGAAACATACATACATACACTGAGTTTGAGGTCCAATGGTAATTACATTAAGGTGTAATAGTTATTAAGGAAATAAAAAGATTTTGAATTTGAATACATACATATATTCGAAAAACTTAACCCTCCTTCTTACGCAGTCGGGTAAAAAGCGATATGCAATCCTGTCCCTATTTAATCCTACACGGCAAATAGAGTATTAAGCGCCATGAGACTCTATGATATTTATTTCTCTTTTTAAACTTACCTACAAAGTAAAGCAGGCTTACCTGTGAGTATAAATATATAGGTGTTTCAAGCATTTTTAATCTACACTAATACGTTGCTTTAGTACTTAATAGAGCAGGGAAGTTGCTCCATTGCTCCATCCTGTGCTACAAAGTTGTGAACAGGAGCCCCGGGGACACACGTGACTGCTTCGATATAGAATACAACTTTGTACAAAATAGCACTAAACTGGGAAGGTTCATTTGGAAAGTTACAGCATGTTACAACATCTCTGCTGTACGAGGGGTCAGTACGGAATAAATATCATAAATCCTATTAATTTTAGCATATTTTGAGATAAGAATTTAACTGAATTTGAATATGTAAATTTCTGTTTTAATAAATAAATAGTAAAAATATATATTTTAACAGTACAGTCTAACAGTACAACTACATCAGGCGATATTTTTTAATGCATGATAGATCTACGATTGACCATCATCTCGCCTGATGTTAAGCGACGGTGTGGCCGAAGATGGAGCTCGTCGATCTAGAAGATATCTATTCACCTAGCCTTGAAAATTCCAAGATTGGTTTCAGGAAACAGAGATGGCAGCAAAGAATTCCACAAAATATGGTTGTCTGTAAAGTCGGTTTACGGACGATAATTTTACGTGATAACGATGCGTCACAAGCCGAACGCTTAGGCCGATCGTGCCTCTCTATCGCTTGTTCCGCGCTCTCGCTTGCACGCTCGGCTCAGGCGGAACGTGACAATGAGTCATGATTTTTCGTGCGTGCAGCCGGCGTTCATCGATTTATAAGACGTTAAACATAATTATGATGATGATCATATAATATAGGAAATACATGTTTGTATCTAAGTGTTGGAACGAAAATTTCGTCACACGAGTAGGTAATTAAAAGTCAACTCTATTCGGTGTGTGAAGTGGAATCGTCGCTTTCAATGGGTGACCTGAAACTTATGAAACTTAATTTATAAATCGCCGTAGTGCAAATTGAGTTGTGTAAACAAATTAATTTAACTTCCTGTAAATTTCGCGTTTGCGGTCTACATTTTGGGCGAAGATAAATAGCAGCAAATTACGTTATTTTTAAATTGTAGGTTGTTTATATAGGTATTATTAATTAAATGACGTTGTTGATGACTTGAATTATGTTTAGTGTTTTTATTGTGTCAACTAATATATTTAGTATTTATAGGTAGTTTATATATTATATTGTATTCACATTGTCATTTTCTATTATCTGTATGAATAAATTAATTGTAGGTAATTTAATGTTTCATAGTCATAAGTGTGAAGTACTAAAGTCTGTTTAGGTACTTATAGTATTTCCGTAGCAAAATAAGGAACTAACGTCTCGAAGTATATACCTACTACTATGGTATTCTGTGGTTCCTACTGAACAAAATAATGAAATAAGGAGAGCAGCGCCCTCAATACTACATTAGCTGAACAGTCTATAATTTTGTTTATTGGGGTAACCATGTTTTAAGCCGAAACATCATTTCAAAATCAGATCAAGAATTAATAATTAAGAATTTTTTTTAAGCTGTGGCGGCAGCCTCATTAGCAATGTTGTCAATATTATTTATAAATATTTTTATGTATTGGACATAGACTTCTATAAATACCCCAAGTGTATGTACCTAGTGTGTCAACAAGTAAGATAAAAAATCGCAGTTGGCGACCAAGATTTATTTTATTTCAGGTGATATATACTTACGATTCGATATTTTGTCAACTAGTTACTAGCGTACAAGCGCGCGGATGCATTGGGTTGAATAGATGTCGCGCGGATGGAACATTCCATCACTAAATCGTTTGTGTGACGTCACAGTCGATACCAAAAATGTGACACGCAAGGTTTTCATATAAATGAAGTCCATCTACTATGTCTGTGGTATTGGACTATGTCTGTTAGTGTTTAAACTGAAACGTATAAACATTCAGCCAAATGAACGCGGTCAAATAAATCTCTACATTAATTTAAAAGTTTTAACACAACGAAACCACTAAGCGCGTTGCATTGCTATCACCTATTCAAGGAGTTCACAGAGCAACGACCTGCGCTAACTTACCTCACGTTTCGGGAATCCTACTAGTAAAGCGCGAGGCAGAATGCAAAACGTCTGCTAACACTAGCTTGTACTAGAGCTGCTCTAAATAGCTAAAGTCGAGCTATCACTGTCTAAGTACATACTTGTACGTACATACTAGTTGTACGTACATACTAGTTGTTGTTGCGTAGACAAGTTTTTACACGATAAAATATTATAAATAAGAAACAGATCGGGCCGCTCCATGCAGACACTTAAAATTGTGATACCTCTAATGGGGTATCACAATTTTAATCTAATCTCTCTACCTCTTCTAAATGATTTGACTTTGACATTGACCTATTTCAGAACTAAAGTCGTAAAATGGATTGATCAATGCATGACAGAAAGACTTGAATGAATGACTGAATTCATAAATCGCACTCTTGTATTTTTCAACAGACTTCAAAAAAGGAGGAGGAGGAGGTTCTCAATTGGACTGTATTTTTTAAATGTTTGTTACCTCAGAACTTTCGACTGGGTGTACCGATTTTGATGATTATTTTTTTATTTGAAAGCTGGTGCTTCCAGTGGGGGTCCAGTTCTGACAATGACATCCATGAGAAGTCGGTTGCTTCAGTTTTTTAACTATATTTATGGCGTATCGTATATACAGTGTATTGATAATCAGTGCATTTCATACTGATATGTAGGTTTACCTATATTATACCGTTAATACTGATGATTAGTGAGTTTCGCTGCGTTTTTACTGACATAATTAGAGTTTAAAAAACTGAAGCAACCGACTTCTCATGGATGCCATTGTCAGAACTGGACTAAATTGAAATTGGACTACACGGGAAGTACCAGCTTTAAAAATAAAAAAGAATCAAAATAGGTTCACCCAGTCGAAAGTTATGAGGTAACAAACATAAAAAAACAAAAAATATACAGTCGAATTGAGAACCTCCTCTTTTTTCGAAGTCGGTTGAAAATAAGCATCTTTCACAACTGTTGATACTGACGGTCAGTGGATATCATATACAGTCTATATTGATGTTTTGTGTGTAAAGCATTAACAATAGTATATTATGTTCAAAAAAAGGTTTTCGTTTTGTTTTCATCAAAATTTTATAACGGCAGAGGTGAATATTTTTTGGCATCTGCCACAACATGGATTTTTTCTAACAAATAGATATAAAATAGTTTGGAGGCCAGCTGATCCAACTGACATTTGGCCAAGATTGAGTTATGTGCATTATTTTAACATAGTTTTTATCCACGCATAGATAATGATGTAGTTTCTTATTTATATACATTGGCAGATAATGTTTTCTTGAAAGCAGAAATATACGTATCTTAATTATGGCCAAAATGTTAATTGATGACTTGGATGACATGGCTTTTTAAATATATATTATGTTAATGTGTAATATCTCAGATGCAAAATTTAATTATAAATTGACTTGCCTCGTATGGCAGATAAGTTATAAGGCAAATAAAGATTTCTGACTCTGATTCGACACCGCTAATGACGTCCAATGCGTATGGTACCATACGCATTGGACGTACGCGCCACTGTAGGCAGTGCAAGGCGCGTCACTGACCGAGAGTGACGTGTGTGCTGCTCCTTTGAAAAAGACCGCCGAATGCGGTTGAAACTATAGTCGGATATTTCGGCTCAAGACAGACGTGTGTGACCCGTAGTTCTTATTTAAAAATGAGTGAACACACTGAACACGGTCAATAAACTTTGTTATTTTTGTACCCAATCTCCAGATCCCAGATCAATCCGAGCTGAACCCCTAAGAGAAATCAACAAGTACCTACACCTAAAGGTCATCTAATAACAACACACTCAGTACAATGTCAGCGACTCGATGCCGATGCCGGTGTTGATATCTCCAAAGGGGATTCGGAAGGCGGCTATAAAGGCCATATTGTCGGATGGACTGGCAATAGTGTTGCCCGATCTTGTCTAAAATTAGCTTGCTGTTGTAATTTTTTTTGAATGGCTCGGTTCAATAACAAAATAAAAACCGGTTCATCCGTTCGGGAGCTATGATGCCTCAGACAGACACACACAGACACGTCAAACTTATAACAGTAGTAGTTTAATTAGTTAAGTCTGTATATTGTTTTGCTGTAGTTAATAAAGGCACTTGCCAATCAATTAAATAAGTATAAATATCGAAAACAAACGAAAATAAATCCAAATATTTTCCAACCAAAAATTTTACGAATACTAATGATCGGCAAGCTTTATTAGGACTATATTTTTTCTAAAATTTACCTCAACAATTCATCAAAATTCCACCCGCCGCTCGGAGGGCAGCGATTTTGCGGAGAAATCTCAACCTGGCAACATAGCCTGACTTCTGTTATATAATATCACAAAAGAGTCACGTACAAGGATTCCCGCTTCAGCTACCACGCATGACCTACCTTTATTCTTTGTTTACGGTTTTAACCGACACAGGGTAAGACGAAAAGGCTTTTTAAATAAAAACTACGGATCACTCATGTCTGTTTTGAGTCGAAAAATCTGACTATAGTTTCAACCGCATTCGGCGGTCTTTTTCAAAGGAGCAGCGCAAACGTCACTCTCGGTCGGTGACGCGCCTCGCTTTTCACCGTCACAAAATGAACCAGTTTTAGCTACCTATTACCTACATGAAAATTTTAAAGCAATTAAAATATTTGTCTTCGAGCACATGATGTACCTAATCTAGCTTGTAGCGATAAGGCTGCCTGTTGTCTCACTAGTTTTATAAGAATTTCTGTAATCTTTGTATTTGTTTATTTTTTTTATCAGCTCTGTTTGTACAAACTTTCCCACTGCTGGGAACGGGCCATCTTCTCATTGTGAGAAGGGTTAGGCCATAGTCTGCCACCCTGGCCAAGTGCGGGTTGGCAGACTCTTTTGCCAGATTTGTTCATTTGGTTACCATAAATAGTTTATCTATCAACCTGATTTCAGAGCCAGATCCCATTCTATGTTATCTGCATTGATTATTTTGGACCACAAAAACATTGGTCAAATGTCTAACGTGCCAATCAAAGGCAAAAAATAAGTACGTAATAAGTACCCGTTAAACTTTAAGCATCATATACTCACATACTTTCACCTTTCAGTCCCAACAAAGGGGAAAGTAAATTATAACTCAACCCGATATTCGACAAAGAATGAAATTTAAAAATATTTTCCCCCTGACAAAAATGAAAGTTGAACGACTTTCGCACTCAATTTGGGAATTTGGGCAGAACGTGCGATGGTGTGAGCATAGATGCCCCTGTTTTCATTAGGCGGGTTCACACGCGCGAGCTTTCCTTTGATAACGTTTTCGACTTGTGACTTTTTCCGTGCTGATTGCGCGCTGCTGGTTTTCTTTTACAGCAGTTGATTCTGGCGGGTAAAATGGTGGAGGACTGCTTTTAGTAACACTTTAGAGGTTAAATCACGATAAACATTATTATTTATTGTTGTTTTTTTAAGCTATTGCATAGCTTCTATCGCGGGCCTTGAGCGTGGAGACCGAATCCAGAAATTCCGTAACGAAAATAACCTAACGCAGTAACGCCGATACAACCAATGCCACCTAGAGGCGATTTGCAGAACTAAAGAGACAAGCGTGATATTTCAAAAAGTCATTAAAAGTTCTGCTATTCATCGATAGATGGCAAAACTAAAAACTAAAAAGTATCACCGCTGTGCCGGTAGGAGTGGGGCGTGTTAGGAATACTGCATAAATAAAATAAATAAATAATTATAATTACATAAGTTGATAAAAAATGCTATGCAATAGCTTTACCGCGGCAGTCTCCGAGTGCCACACGTCTTTTTGTGTACAGGCTGCATATTGTGTGCTCTCGAATTTTTAGATCTAATCTCTTATTCTCTTTCCATACTAGGACAAGTCGAAAAACGCATCTAGAACATTCCTTCATAGTAAATAAGCTATAGCATTGGTTCGAAATAAGCGGTTCTCTTTCACCTTCCTGATTTGTTTCTTATAAACAATAACCCGAGTATCCATCGTAGATCGCCACAACAAATCGCTGAACGAGTTAGTGGTCAAGCGCCTATTTACGAATAAAAAAGTTTATAGAGAATAAGTACGTATAAATAACATATGTAACAATAACATTTAATAATAATTATAGTTTAAAAAACTGTAAAAATCAACTTCAAAATATGCAATACAATACATATGTACGCGACTTTCTTCTGACTTGTTCACTTTTCTACAGGCACTTGGATGATATTTTACCAGTTATTTTGTTATAAAAACCAAAGTACTGCATCAATTCTAATAAAAAGTATATGAGACCACCTCTGAAATATGCACAATTGGCTGAGTAATCGGTGAACAAACATACAAACAAAACACATCAGACCGAATTGATAACCACCTTTTTGGAAGTCGATTAAAAATATCTGAATCTGAAAATGTATTTGACGTTTACGTATTACGTTAAGCTATAAACTATTGTTATAGCTCCCGGAACTATAAATACATTGTTACGGGAAGTAAATAAGATTATTTTCTCTCACTTACTATGTTGTGTATATTATATACCACGAGTATTACGTCAATTGTTACCCAACTGCGTTAGAAAGAGAGTTATGTTTTTCGAGTGTATGTATGTATGTGTTTCTATATGATCGCGTACAGCCTAAACGGCTTAATGGATTTTGATGAGTGAGGTGTGGTTAGATTTGTCTTCACTTCCAGAGTGTCATAGGCTATATTTTTTGTAATAATATTAATACATCTCTCGCAAAAAACAATGTGTTTTTTTAACATCCGACGAACTTTTTCGTAATAAACAAAATTACTTGTTTAAAATTACTAGAAATATTCTAAAGAATGCTTTACAGCGATTTTACACATACTTTCTCACAAAAAACGTACACTCAACCGCGTATCAAGCGTAACGAAATCGTAAGTTAGACTGCAAGACCTGCTTTTCTGCAGTCGGGTATTTTGTTTTTCATGTAACATACTTGTTAATAGAATGTTTACGTAGCACGGTTAGTTTCCTGCAAGAAAGCGCGTGAGTGTAAAACAAATCAGCGCGTACGATGTACCTGCGGCCCTCACGGGTTGGCACGGGATTACCTGCGTTTCAATTTACACGTTATGGCTAATTTACTTCGTTCCTCTCTCTCGGGGGAACGGATGGCGGTGATGTGATACGGGACGTAGGGTATACCTAGTATTATACCCTGCAGTAGCTGTTATACCTGTGTTATGTAGCTAACTTGCCTCTGGTGACGTTAACATGGGTTTGTTTTGTGATTATACTTAGTCTGGCCATAAATACTGTTACAGTTAAAAATAAGAAAGATATTACATTTGAATTTGGAATCTGTCATTTTTATACGATTGTTCATTGAGTTTTCTAATTTTGGCGCCAATACATTGTACAATATTTTGCGATATTAAAATGGAGTGGGGTGATAAAGAGAACCGAATCGCTGTGATTGCATTACACAAAGTTGGTATGGAGCCAAATGCAATTTTTAAAACTCTCCATACGCTTGGTATTAGTCAAATGTTTGTGTACCGGGCTATTAATAGGTACAATGAGACCTCCTCTGTTTGTGACAGAAAAAGATCTGGCCGTCCACGTAGTGTTCGTACGAAAAAGGTGGTCAAAGCAGTAAGGGAAAGAATTCGAAGAAATCCTGTCCGAAAGCAAAAGATTTTATCTCGGGAGATGAAGATAGCACCCAGAACCATGTCGCGTATTTTAAAAGATGACTTAGGACTTGCAGCCTATAAGAGACGCACTGGTAATTTTTTAACTGATAATTTAAAAAAGAATAGGGTGGTAAAATTGAAACAACTACTGAAGCGGTACGCAAAGGGAGGTCACAGAAAAAAAATGTTTACGGATGAGAAAATCTTTACAATTGAGCAACGTTTTAACAAACAAAATGACCGTATTTATGCTCAAAGCTCAAAGGAAGCTTCCCAATTAGTCGACAGAGTGCAACTTGGGCATTATCCGACTTCAGTGATGGTTTGGTGGGGTGTTAGCTATGAAGGAGTGACTGAGCCATATTTTTGTGAAAAAGGTATCAAAACATCGGCACAAGTGTATCAAAATACCATTCTTGAGAAGGTAGTTAAGCCCCTTAACAACACCATGTTCAATAACCAAGTATGGTCCTTCCAACAAGACTCGGCGCCAGGTCATAAAGCTCGGTCCACGCAGTCTTGGTTGGAAGTGAACGTTTCGGACTTCATCAGAGCTGAAGACTGGCCGTCGTCTAGTCCTGATTTTAATCCGCTGGATTATGATTTATGTTCAGTTTTAGAGAGTATGGCTTGCTCTAAACGCCATGATAATTTGGAGTCCCTAAAACAATCCATACGATTGGCAGTGAAGAATTTTCCCATGGAAAGAGTGCGTGCTTCTATTGATAACTGGCCTCAACGTTTAAAGGACTGTATTGCAGCCAATGGAGACCACTTCGAATAAGCTTTTACATTTTAAATTGTTTTCTATTTATGTATTAAACTAACACACTGTAAAAGTAATAAATATTATTTGCAATAAAAAATATTTTTTTTCTTCGTGACAATATTTATGGCAAGACTAGGTAATATACCTAGATAGATTATTAGGACGAACACATATAGAAAACCACGCAATTGCGCACACTCATAAGTACGCACGCACTCGCATGGACGCGCGTACAAACAAATAAATACCACTACTGAACATACAAAAAGTTGGCACATTACCGTCGATTTCTCATTGAAATGTCCTAAAGCCGTATTCAACGATTTTGGTCCACATTCTTGATGTAAACTGCACAGTTTTTGATACTGCCTGCCGTCTTTTCTGTTTCCTGAAAGCTACCATCTACCATCGTCTATCGAAAGAAGAGATTGTGATCACACGTAGATCTACATATTTCGTATAAAAATATCTGTGTTTGCGAAAAGGTTATACAATTCAATACTCTTTATGTTTTGTTCTCAAAATTTAAATTGACATAAACCTAAATTTATGCAGCAATGCTTATAAATATCGAACTTCAATTTATCTAATTAAGCTAATTAAATACCTTTAAGCGAGCAATTCTTGTATACTCGTACATATAATCTGAATCTCGAAAACGGCTCAAACGATTTTAATGAAATTTGGTTTGTAGGTAGATTAGGGGACGATAAATCGATATTGCTAGGTTTCTACAAATGAAACCTAAAAGTAAACCCAGGTTTGATCGTATTTTCAGTCATAAAAAATCTGGTAAGTAAATGTACACAAGTTCGAACATGTCCTAGAGCTCGAACGCTTTGCGATTTTTTGTTTTTTAAGCTTTTCTACTAATACTTAATAAGATTTTGTGAATGGCAAAAAAATTATGGTTATATTCTAAACCAATATAGTAGCAACACTGAAAAATTGGTCTATTGGCGACCAGTCTACATTACAACAAAAGTGCGGTATCCGAAACTATTAAAAAGTTGACAAGTTTAGTTGCTACACTTCGTTGCCACCACGTCATTTAGTTTATTTTGTTTCTCAGTTCTGCGTAATGATACGGTAAGTGTGCTAGTTTACTAAGATACTTAAGAAAATTATCTAGCGATATAACCTATAAATTGAGAAGATTTTAATTGATTGGTTGTTATATTTGTGCGTTCGCCTACTAGTACACACTTAACCTCTAGTTGACCCATTACTCGGACAAAATACATATTTTTCGTCCGAAGACTAGGACACACTTTAGCTTTTGGTATTCCTTGTACCTAAGTCCGTAATACATCTTTATTGCCTTGAAATTAGTTTCAATTTCCCTTAAACCTGTGGTGAATATCTTCCGAATGTTAGGACGTACATCGATGTGCATTTATGTGTCTTATTACGTTGAGTTTAGTTACATTTTTGTTTGGCTTAGTACGAGTAGATGAGATAATATATAGTTAATTCGATTTAATTGACATATAATAAGAATTTAATACAATTTATACTATAAAATATATAGATGTCTCTGAGTCTAAAACAAATTAATTTTGATTTGATTTGATACTTTCAAAGTCGAGCAAAATTTATAAAATAAAAGTGCAATTATATTAATTTCGTATAATTTACTCTGTATTTTTTCTTAATTTTTTGTGGCTTGTAGTTTTTACTCAAAACTAGGTCTCAGTGACAAAGAAGAAAAGTTTGCTAAGAGTTTAGGTACTTATCGATCGATTTTGATAATATATTTGGTACATTTTATGATATGATTTTTGACGTACGTGTTTTTTTTTGCAATGATAATTATCTATGTTCAGTTTATGAAATGTTATATTAGTTTAACCTAAACAATTTTTTGATCTATATTATTTTACTTTATTTCTATTATAGTCCATCATAAACAAGAAGTGCGAGGCAATGTTTGATTGAAGTCTTAGAGGCAGTCAATAAAGGAGCCACGGTTTCAGCTACTGCAAGACAGTACAATGTACCAAAGTCTATTACACGACAAACAACGCGGACTCTCTTCTGTCGTAAGCTCCATGGGACCGCCGACAGTTTTGTGCGGGATTCGTAGCACGGCTTTCCGCTGGCCGACCGCAGAGAGTTGGGGGGCCAAATACGCTAGTCACACATGAAAGGCTGCCTCACCATTTAGCGAAAAATCCTGGGACTGTGCCTTGATGCCGGTTGGTGACCGGACGAGAAGACCTCAAGGACTTTTGGGGGATTATGGGCGTCCCCGCAGTCTCTAAACTAGACTCTTATAGTGCGATGTCATCTCGTGTTTGTACCCTGGACTATGTGACTGGTGCCTCACCCAACTCCCGTTCTCCACACATCTATTCTTTCTACAATAGTAAGCTGTGCAATCAGCAGAAGCATGCCCTCTCGCTGCGTGCACTTCTGCAATATATTCGATATTGGCGTGCGAGATCTGCACGCAAATATCGAACCAGTACGATACCATCTTGAGACTGAGAACCCGCACTTGCTATCCGTCACGGAAACGCAAATCAGATGTCCTGCTGACACAGCCTATCTCTCTTTCCCAGGCTATGTACTGAAGCACAGGTGGTCTGGTAAATCACGCGCTGGTATCTGCGCCTATGCACCTGATGACATCTTCTATAGGCGTCTCCGTTACCTTGAAAGTTCCAGATTCTGTGGATTTTGGTCGACACCGGCTTAGAAAAGACCCTACGCCGGCGTGTATCCCTCGCACACTGGGAACGAAGAGACAACTCTGCTGTTTCAGCAGCTCAGTAAGAAGGCAGATCTGGTTAAACGGCGATATCCCACAACTCAGCTTGTTCTTCTGGGAGTTTTTAATGGTTACCACCGGAGTGGCTATTCCCAAACCAGAAGACAGACCACGCAGGGAGAGAGGCGTATAACCTACCAATGTCATTAAATCTCACCCAACTGGTCAAGGAAGCTGTGAGAGTACCCAAAGTTGACAGCCATAGTGCCAACTGCTTGGACCTTTTACTGACGAATGATCCCGACAGATATTCCATATCGTCAGCACCACTTGGTGGATCCGATCACTGTCTGGTGAGAGTTGTATCGTCTAGCACATCTAGAACATGCTTGAATCAATCGGCAATTGCCCAAGAAACCAATTTCAAATACATTTAACACAATTTCATAATAATACTACCAGCGAAATTTTTTACCTTTACAAGATGAAATGGCTGAACTGATCGTTATGAAATTCAGTGTGAAAATAACTGTGAAACTGAAGACGGACATAGGCTACTACTTATCATTATAACCGTTTTTCATAATTACGCGGGTGAAACCGCACGTGCAGGTAGTTCAAAGTTAGTAGTATCAAATTATTGTTAATCTATGTTTTTTTGGTATTTTTCTTTCATAATTTCAAAGAACCCCTCAAGGTTCATTTAATGTGATTTGGTCTATACAAATGGATTTAGTTTTATTAGACTATATTTTTTATACAAGATAGATCCACGATTGACCACCAACTCGCCTGATGTTAAGCGGCGGTGTGGCCGAGGATGGAGCTCGTCGATCCAGAAGATATGTATTCACTCTAGCCTTGAAAATTCCAAGATTGTAGGATTTCTCAGGAAACAGAGATGGCGGCAAAGAATTCCATTCTTGTACAGTACGCAACAGGAATGTGGATAGATATCGCTGAGTACGGATTTTTGGCATTTTAACGAGAAATGGGGAAAATTCGCCAACTTTCTGCTAGTCTTGTAGTGAAATGGGGAGGGTGGAATTAGGTCGTGAAGCTCTTGCGCACATTCCCCAAAATGAATCCTGTAGAAAATAGACAGACATGCTACTTTACGGCAGTGCTCGAGACTAAGTAGCTTATTGGCAGCTAGTTTATCGTCACCAATTAACCTCACAGCTCGCCGGTCCACTGATTCCAAAGCTGCACACCGGATACTTGGCTGATCCATCAAAAAGGTGGTGATACAGTGCGTACTTTGTAAGACTTGTTATCATACTGTTTACGCAGAAGTTTTGCCTAGTGAAATAACGTTTCGATGTATCTATAAATTGTAATGTATCATTTGAAGAACAAAGTAAAGTTTGTTTTTATTGGTTGATTATCTGTAAAACAATCACAAAAAATCCTAATTTCACTAGAATTTATTAAACTAAATTTATTATTGAACTGATTTTGAAACTAGGTAGTTTCGTCTATATTTTTTCAAAACATGTTCCAAATAGGTCTGTAGGTAGGATAGGTATCCACCAAATATTAAATAAATAATTATGGCCCTAAATCTGCCCGTTGCTGGTCACGGGCTTCTCTTGCAAAGACTGCAAAATTAGTAAATGCTGTTCGTTTTTAAGTTGTATGTGATTTATATTATTTCGATAATTATTAAAATGTATTTTTCTTTCACGTGAAGTTCTTTACGCACTTTGAACTGAAATACTATTTTATTCGTAGTTTACGCATGATTTTTTCAGCTATGCCTAAAAATTTTTTGAGTAATGACGGGATTTTAAACTCTATTTTCAAGCAGATACAGTTCATATTTGTAAGGCGTTCGACTTTTGGGACAACATTCCGATTTCTAGGGCAAATCGTTCGAGCATTAGTACTTTAGGGTCCTTTTTTACTATTTGTTTATTAATTACTATTAAACCTCAAATGTATCCTAAACAACTTATTTTGAGATAAACTAGGATGTATACTCTATCTAGCAATTAAAATTTCATTTTCGTATTTTAACTAGTTTCAGTATGGTAGAGCAACAAAGTCAGCAAAGTTCAAAATCGTTCGATTATTGGGACGTTTACCTTAGTCTCCCTTATAAACGTAATAACATTTTGTTGCATGTTGTATTGTTAACAGCCTTGATGACAATACAAACGGCATACAACTTTTTGAACTAAATTTAACAGTATTAAGTTCCGCAGAGTATAAATCCAGTTAAGTCTATTTGTAGATCTATATCGTCTAGCAGGACTCAGCGTTCAGAGCTCAATGTTATACTCAAAGCAACTTGCACTAGTTCGTCGCTCCGTTTCAAAGCGATTAAGCTGCGAGCAGGTAATAGAATCGTCACTTCCGTTCCAACTATACTTGAATACACATCAGAAGCGACGGATTGCATGCAAGTTTTGAGTGTATGCAACTGGAGACGCCGACGCGATGAACAGAATACAAACCTGTTTTCTTGTAATTTTTTGAGGTTTTGATAAAATGTGTCTTAAATACGATAAACAAGCATACACATTTTTAATAATCAATTGTAATGTAGGTAGTTATTAGATTTTTTTTATTAATATGTTATATATATTTGTTGTGAAAACCACGTCAGTTTCCATAGTAAAATAGCAAAGTATAAATAGTAATTGCTTAGATATATTTAGCCACTTTAGCAGAGAACTACATCTAAGACATACTTTAAATAGGTGTCCTAAAAGGCATTCGCGCGATGCAGTATAGGTCGCGTTGTAATAAGACGATGCCTGAGACTGGCATCTCTTCTTCTATATATTCGAACTTTCCAAAGTACCGCTGTAGACGTGCAAGTAGATGCGACATTTGTCTACAGTGGGATCTCTATACTTCCGTAATCTGCCATTTGTACCCGTCTGTGGGCTTCCTCCGTTGTCGAAGACAAATCGTGGCAGTCAGAGTGGCTGTCCGACCCCAGTCACCCCTACGTGTGTCAATATAATAGAGGAAGATTTCGTACTGGAAACCTTGTATTTACATATTCAAACAAACTCTAGCTATAAATAATGTGCGGCGTTTTGCGTAGAGGATATATTTTCTATTATTTCGGCATATTTTATAGGTACTTAGTTTTTTAGGGTTCCGTACCCAAAGGGTAAAAACGGGACCATATTACTAAGACTCCGCTGTCTGTCCGTCCGTCCGTCCGCCTGCACCAGGCTGTATCTCATGAACCGTGAAAGTTAGAGAGTTGAAATTTTCACAGATGATGTACTTCGGTTGCCGCTATAACAACAAGTACTAAAAAACAGAATAAAATTAATATTTAAAGGGGCTCCCATACAACAAACGTGATGTTTTTGCCGTTTTTATAGATAACGGTACGGAACCATTCGTGTGCGAGTCCGACTCGTACTTGGCCGGTTATTATTTTTCTTACGCATAGACGACAAGCATTTAGGCCTGAATGGACGGTAAGTATACTTAGCCTGAAATGGACTCTCAATCTCAAGTAAGGCTTCTGGAACATGTTATTGAGTCCTTAGCGACAGATTATAACTCAAATTGGTCACAAAAATTACTACTACTACCATGCTATGAGTAATAATATAACTGGAATCTTCTCAATAGTGTCCGTCCATAGAAAAGTATTTTTCATCTTACTAGCTCGTAAAGTTACGTTTCCAAGGCTAATATTGGCGTGGAAAAGTTCATTTTGCTCCCTAGGGTGGAAAGTAATTTCAAAATTCGAATACGACGGAGCTCTACATTTTCAATACAAAATATTTCCAAACTCATTGTATAATACCTTCACAAAATGAAGAAAAATAGTTCGATTCAAGGAGGTTGCTATCTTAGCTTAAAGAAACACTAAATATTATATTAAAATAACTTAGACATTTTGTATATTTACGTAAAATGTAAATAAAAATGTTCAATTTACTT
This sequence comes from Lycia hirtaria, assembly GCA_947563715.1. NCBI lineage: Eukaryota > Metazoa > Arthropoda > Insecta > Lepidoptera > Geometridae > Lycia > Lycia hirtaria. Next base: position 37,382,025 of record OX387377.1, on the reverse strand, counting down.
TTTCTTAGCAGCGTTTTGAATTTTTAGAACCATTTACACGAAAAAGGTTTGGATGAGTAAAGAAGAATGCGACCTATGCAAGTTGTGTCAAGAGCCTAATAGAAGAAAAAAAATTGAGTAAAAAAAACTTTGTACTACGTAATTTTGTTGTAAATAATGTTTAAAATTAATGAAATGTGTACATATAAGTGAACTCACGTGATTATAACTATATGACCAGTAAAGTTGCATAAATGCCAAGCAGATTTTTCTACTCGAGAAAATAGGTGAACTAAAAAAAATCCTCGCTACGTTAAAATGAAAATTTTTGTATTGCACTCGTCTGTAAAGTAATTTTATCTCGTGTCTTCTTGAATCCATCGCTACGCTCAGGATTCTACAATAAAACCACTCGCTGCGCTCGTGGTTCAAACCTAGAATCCTTCGCTTGCTCTGGATTCAACTGTCAGACACTCGACGGTAAAATACAACTTTCCAGCCTAGTACAATAAATAACTATTTATCAATAATAATTACGGCCGAAAAGAGTCTTACAATGAAGCAGTTGTGGTTATCCCTCTATCATGTAAAGAGTGCCACTTAATTTTTTTTTACTTTTGTGTCAATATTTTACTACAGAATTTCTATTCGTGGCGGTTCACCAAACACATCTGCCTGCCAGATTTTGTTTATATCGTATAATACTCTCTGAGTATAAATGGCTGTGACTTAAAGACATACAGACAGACGGACGTGGCGAATTTATAAAGATTCCTCGTAGTTACTACAGAACCCTGAACAAGTAATCGTTTAAAAAAGTCACAAAAAAGTAATCCACTTCAAAATACTCAATTCGTCTCCTATTCGAGGTAGGCCATGAGCCTCTCCGTCATTGCAACCCTTGCGGATCAACAACACGCGGATGACAACTTTTGAACGCAATTCCTTTACTTGGATGATTATTTTTTCCAGATATTTTGTTGTGTGACTTGTGAAGTCAAACTTGTCAAACAAAAATAAAACCGGTCCAGCAGCCTTCGAGTAATCGGGGAACATACATAAAAAAAGATTCCGAAGAATTGAGAACCTCCTCCTTTTTAAAATTCGGTTAAAAAGGAATACAGAACTTAAATTCATTAATTATTCTAGATTCAGCGAAAAGCCGTGTAAGGTGAAGTAAAGTAAGTATAATATAATTCTGATCCCGCTTGCAGTAAATGAAAGCTCTTTATATTTTAAGCCGTTCGCATTTTACGGCGAGGTAATAAAAGCTGTAGAAAAGAAAGTACGCAAGCTGTAAACTCGATGCTTACAATTAATTCAGAATGCTTTCACGAACGGACTGGCCGTTGGGAATTTTTTTCCATTTAAACGGTTAATGTTGCTATGAAATGCATTAATATGGATTGTAATATAATATCTGAAAGTTGAAATTGAATTGAATGGACGGGATTTTTTAATATGGAACCACTAGGTACCATGGTTGTCTGGAAGAGATCTCTTTTAGCGATTAGGCCGCCTGTTGTTGCACTAGTCTATTTAAGTACTTTGTTATTACTTTTAAGGTGTGTTCAATAAGGAGTTTATCTATTTATCTATCTATCACTAGCTGTGTCCCGCGGTTTCGTGGTGATGAAAAACTTGATGATGATCATCAAATATAGGCTAAGTTCGTCTCCAGGTACTAACTTTTTTTTTATTCGACGATAGGCTTGCGCTTGACCGTCAACTCACCTGGTGTTAACTATCTCTGTATCAAATTCTATGACGATCGGTTCAGCTGTTTGATCGTGGAAACGTAACAAACTGAGAGATATAGAGTTACTTTCGATTTTTAACCCCTGACTCAAAATGAGGGGTGTGTATCTGTATATCTGTCTGTGGCATCGTAGCTCTCAAATGGATGGACCGATTTTGATCTAGTTTTTTTTGTTTGATAGAGGATTTCATCGAGTGTTTTCAGCTATATTTCATCAAAATCGGTTCAACCATTTGTTTGTCAGGTGTTTTTGAGTTTTCTAAACTTACATTATTTATTGTATATTATATTTATTGTATAATATTACTTGCAACGCCCCACAGCTTCGCCCGTATAGTGATCAAAACAATGGTGATGGTCAACGGTGGCAATGATGATAAAATCCAGCCTATATTTGTCTCCTGCAGCTATCTCTGTAATAAATTTCATAATAATCTGTTCAGCCGCTTGGTCGTGAAATGGTGAACATACAGAGAGACAGAGTTACTTTCGCTTTTACTAAACCAGTTTTAGTGAAATTTTCAAGGGACTGATTTGAAATATCGTTTCAAATAAAAATAAAAAATATTTCCAAATCGTTTAATAAATGACGGACTTATGTAAATAATTATAATAAATATAAATGAAGTCGATTAAAAATGCAACTGAATTGATAACCTCTTCCGTTTTTGAAATAAGTAAAAAATAACGTCAAATTGTTTTTTTTTTTTGTAGTTTGAAAAGTCATATTGTATTGCGGCGACATCTGGCTTGACTAACCCTACAATGAACATTAATCTGATTCCTAATTATTAATTACTACAACAATGTGCATCGACAATACAGCGCAACATAAATCAGTCAATGTATTCAGTTCAAGGAAGCGAACTAAGTTGATTAAATCTGTGCATATCTGATGGCAATCTACATGCATAATCGCAATATGCACTAACGAGAACAACGTCTGTTTGCATATAGCAAATAGACATGGATTTATTTAAGTTGTGTCGTTTTTAATCCAATAACAAAAACTACACGTAAACTTTCATCCAGTTATTCCAGAGGTTTCAGAGGGAGAGAGTGAGGTTCGAGCTGCTTCCGGTTTGATTCGCGATTTTTATTTTTCGTATTACACAGATCATTTCATTTCACATATACCTTTAGGAATTTCTTAAAATAAATAAACGAATAAGTCAATCTAAAAGGGCTTAAAATCTGACGAATCGCTTTCAGGAAAGGTACGTAATTCCCATCGGTGCCCGGCTTTTACATTTCCGTGCTCCTAGATTCCCGACGCAAGCTAATCATGGCTGTTTATACAAACGCAAGCCAGTCTAACATCCCTAGTCAGTATCAACATCCCCAGTCACTACAAGACTAGTTAATGTATGTTATCAGCAAGCTTCAGTGGCATCACTAGACCATACATCCCTAAATTTTCTCGACCAATGAACCTGGACGCGCCAAATGTTTGTCTCGGAGAAATTGCGTCGCTTGAGCGTCTTGGTCTTGGAGCGTGATGTGGTATTTAGAGATGGAGATAGCTAGTAAACATCGTATGCATCAGTTCACAGAATACAAAAATACACATACAATAATGTACCTACCTATATATTGCACGCCCGAAATGGGTAAACTGTGAGACTACATTATTTTATATGACCATAATGTACCAATTTCTGCAATAAAAGGTTTTCTGATTCTGATTCACACAACGTCCATTCATCGTTACTGTTTTCAAGAGTATTATATAGGCAGTTTTGTGCGGCTAGTGAGAGTAAATATTACAATCTAGAAAAAAAGCGACGTTGCATCGTCATCGTGAAAAAAAGCACCCAAAAATATATTTTTTACATCGTTAAACATATAAATCAATGATAAAAAAGGGTCAATCAATCGTTTGATTGTGAAAAGTCAATTAACTAAGAGAGAGAAAGTTACTGTCATTTTTATAAAACTAGTTAATAGTTGTTTAATTTTCGATTAACAATTACGAAAAGGTAAGAAACCCTTTTGTTTTTGTATTGATTAAGTTATAAACTTAATTTAAACAGTACAAAAACAAAAGTGGGACAACTATTTATGTTTTGTTTCAATTTCAAGCAAACATTCAGATATACAAACGTATGGAACGGCGTATTAGGAATTTACGACGCGTAAACAAACGAATGCTTCCACCACGACCTGTTTAAATTTAAATTGTTTGTGTAATGCAATTCAACGTTTAATTTAGCTCCATTCAAGAAGTTTCCAATTGAATTATTCAATTCAATTACTTACCCGCTAAGTTATGGCCCATCTAGGCTGTTGTCTGCTAACGTCTGTATTTCAGTGACGTTGATAGATTGTAACATTGTCGCGAAGGGCCGCAAATTGTAAACTTCGCACAAATATTTGCAAAGGTACTTGGAGATGATCGTCTAAATGTGTGGGTGGTGATGACTTAACAAAAGTCATCACCAAAAGTTTTGAACGTCTGATTTTTTGATGATGATGACCTGATACACTTTGTTATGAGTACATATTTCCCGAAAGATATACCTAATTTAGGTGTCTTCAAATTGCGAATAGGTTTCTTTTAGACAAGCGTGCTCCATCGTGAGCCGTAACAGCCTATTATTGAATAAAAAACATTCTATAACACTTTTTTTAACCGACTTCCGAAAAAAGGAGGTTATCAATTCGGTCTATATGTTTGTTCACCGATTACTCAGCCAATTGTGCATTGATTTTGATGATTATTTTTGTATTTGGTAGGTCATACTTCATAGGCTGTCCCATATAAATTTTATCAAAATCGATGCAGTAGTTTGTTTTTTGTAACAAAATAACATATCATCTATGTGCCTGTAGAAAGTCGCGTACATACGAGTACTTATGTATTGTATTGCGTATTTTGAAGTTGGTTTTTTCAGTTTTAACTATAATTATTTATATTATGATGTCTTAAAATACCTCAAGTTTTTCAAAATTCGCCAACAAAAATCTTTATATCCAATCCTTATTATAAATTAAGAGCATGCCACATCTGTTAGCCAGAGTAAAAAGTCATCGGCTGAAGCCACAGGCCCGCCCGCAGAATTTTCCGACATTGATCTATGATTGTTCATGTTTACGGACACTTGTTATATTGTTCGCCAAATATTTTATTAAAGTAATTTATGCGGGATTTAAGAATAATTGTGTTGTGATTGACATTTTTAATTTTGAAATATGACGCATTTAAAGGGCTGTTTCCACATAATATAAGGATCAACTTGGAATTGTGAATAGATATCTTCTAGATCGACGGGCTCCATCCTCGGCCACACCGTCGCTTATCTTGCGTAAAATAATCAACTTTTGTTTGTATTGACAAATTCTTTTAAATTATTTTTATAACAATTCTATTGCAAAAAACATTAAGCTTTAAAATTCCACATTAACACTAAATCTTAAGAAATATATTTTTTTATCGAATTAAGGATTCATGCCAGACCACAACCTGTCTGACCTGCATATTCGCTTGCTTTGTTTTTATTTACTTATTCTGTAAGTTTTCCAATAACTATGTCATTTAATATTATTTGACTAACGGGGCTGACATAATCGCATAGCGACTTAAGCCCCAAAAGAAATACAGTAAAAAACATATACTATTATTATTAACGGGATATTTACCGTGGTTCGCGTTAATTTTGAGCTCCCGATATTAAACACCCGTGAACATGGTGCGTGCCGAAATAATGGGAGCTCAAAATTAACGCGAACCACGGTAAATATCCCGTTCATAATAAAAGTGTTTTAATGAATGACCGTGATAGTTTAATAAATTGTTTAGAAAAAATATTTGACAAAATTCGCAATCATTTTTTAAACAAAACTGAACCAATTCCAACATTCAATTACAAAATGGTAAACTTTTACAATACAATATCAATTCGGTTTTTTTATTAGCCTAATACAGTTTGTTTGTCAATAAAATACGTAAAGCCATCATAAAAATGACATAATCGTCGCATAAAACGAAAGGGTGCCAATAAAACGGATCCCATTTTAACGAAAGATATTATTTACTGTTGCAATATCAAGGGCATTCGATAGCCGTAAATCCTTGAGGCTGATTTTATTTGGATTTGGTAGGTTTTCGAGATATCCTTTATCACTTTTCTGTGAATACGCTGTAATAGTTTAGCTGTGTGTTTCTAGATAATATAATCATATAACATTTTGTTGGAAACTATTTTCAAAATCAAATATTTGAAATAGGACCACGAAATTGTGATTATTTTATTTATTCAGAATTTGCTGTCCCGCCACGGCTTTGTGTGCGTTCAAAGTCTGTAGCTCGACCATCGTCTATCTCGCTCGCGTATATCAACATATTTGAAGATATACAATTACTGAATGCACTTATTAAAAAAAATCCCCTAGAATTAAAAAAATAAGTTAAGTTTAAGTGGACGAGTTTAGTCCGACTTCAAAAAAGGAGGAGGTTCTCAATTCGACTGTATATTTTTTTGTTTCTTTTTTTTATGTTTGTTACCTCATAACTTTCGACTGGGTGAAACGATTTTGATGATTCTTTTTTTATTTGTCCAGTTCTGATAGTGACATCCATGAGAAGTCGATTGCTTCAGTTTTTTAAACTATAAATATTCAGTTTTTATTTTATGGTATAGAAAGCTTGTTTTTTGCTTTTGAGGTACCATATATTAATACAATGCAGTCGAGTTATATTTTTTATGATTTAATTTATTTTATTCTTTTTAGTTAATCGCTTGGAAAATAATAACTAATAAAAAAATAAAAATAAAACGTTGCCGCGGGCAAGCGCTGCGCGTGACAGCATGCAGCGTATGGCAACTAAACTTTACATCGTTATAGTTTGAAAACAGTCATTCAAAATTAAAAACAATAAGAGAAATCTAATAATTATTTTAAAATCCCTATTCAATGATACCTCACTTGATACAGTACACATTTTTTTTCTTTCCACAATAAGTATGTCGTCTTATTGTCGCATATTCGTCATCGTCTTATTGACTTATGATTACTGCCATGTCTTTAGTGACATTCGAATAGTTCAGACAAATCGATTCACGTAAGAATCATCAAAATCGGTCCACGCGTTTAACCTCTAGAGTGCCACAAAGGAACACAGATACATAATATATATAGACTGATAAACACATTACCCTACTTTGCGACGCGCAGTTGTAAAAAGGCGTGATTTTGTGTATTTTTTTAAGGGTTGGACTTGAAAAAATGAAAAGAAAAACAAGCAAAATAGGAAAGTGACAGTTGTAAAGATACGAAACCCGATCGTTGACTTATTGTTTCTAATTATATCTATCCCATGTTTCGTGCTAAGTATCTTTCTCAGACGAAGCGTTAGTCAGTAACCGAAGAAAAAGCTTAAGTATTTCACTCACCGCGGCTTAGTCACGAAAAGGAGGTCTTCCATTCCTTTTTTACTACTAACAAAATGATTTGTTACATGAAAATTCCATTTAGGTCCTGAAACGCTTTCCGAACATAACATTGCTATTTTACCCGTATTGCCACTCGATCTCTTTATGGGCGGGCCATCTCGCTTCCTTCAGAATAAACACATTTTTATTCGGATCTCATGCTAATAAAATGCAAATTTGGCCCTTACGGCCTAGGGTTTAGCAATTTTGAACAAATGTGCGCTATTGAATTTTATTTGAACCCCTTAATTGTCGGCTGTTGTTCGTAATTTTATTGAACGGACGCAGTTTTGATAACCAGATGTATTTCGCTTCATTGGGTTCACGAAATTGCAATTCTATTGTGAAAGAGTTGTAATATTATTGATTAAAAGAAATTTGTCTAAGATAAGTCTGTAAAGTCGGTTTACGGACGATGGTTTAACGTGACAACGTCATAACAAAACATTGTTGAAATACAAACGTTACAATGAGCGTAACGGGACAATGAGTCATCCTTTTTTGTGCGTGCAGCCGGCGTTCATCGATTTATTAGACGTTGTCACGTCAAAAATGTTAAAGGAAAATGTGATGGAATTTAGTGGGTTTCAATATACTCTCAAATCTAGATTATTCATTGGCATACAGGGCCTTACCGAAAAACGTTACTTAACTTTAACCAACGTCTTAAGTTCTCTGTCTTCTTTCCGCAAGTGTCATTACGCGTCAGCCAGAAGTTGACAAAATATGTTAAGCATTGCTTAAAGTTAAGTAACGTTTTTCGGTAAGGCAGACATTGTACTATGTAAAATAATAGTAAGTGAAATACTAGTGAGAAAACTGCATTTGAAGGAATATATAAGGACAGTTACGTCATCTTACGTCCGTTACGTTACGTTACGTCCGTTACGTCCTTATGTTTCTTTAGGATTGTTATATTATTTATGCGCAATTTTTATTTATCTTTAGTATGAAAAAAAATATTGACTAAATAAATTTTTCTTTGGTATGTAAATTGTAAAGTCACATAAAACAAAAATATGAAATAAATTAATAAAACCGAGTAGACCTTCAAATTTTTAAGATTCAGTTCATTCGAGTTATAGAAAAACAATCTTTATTGGCTAGCGTATCCGTATGAAAGTAATTCATTTTGCATTATTCATTTTTGTGTAGCCTCTCTGTGGTTGTTTCATTCGAGAAACCAGCCCATAGAGCAGGAGTAAACCTTCGTTAGGTTCCACTCTAACCAATCACTATTATGAATGCATTGTGCTAGACTCCCGTTGTATACTCCAATTAGAGGTATAATAAAATGTGCTTCAAAGCGTAGATCTGCTTCAAACGCATAGTGTAGCAGTACCAGTAATAATACTTCATCGACTCTTGGAAATAACATTTGAAAAACGTCCTAAGCAATAATAATAATTGGATTTAGTTTTTTTCTTTTTTTTTATCAGCCCTGTTTTGTACAAACTGTCCCACTGCTGGGTGCGGGCCATCTTCTCATTGTGAGAAGGGTAAGGCCATGGTCTACCATGCTGGCCAAGTGCGGGTTGGCAGACTTCACACATCTTCAAGATCATTGAGAACTCTCAGACATATAGGTTTCCTCACGATGTTTTCCTTCACCGTTTGAAGTTGGCGGCAATCAACAATACGCACATAACTTCGAAAAGACAGAGGTGCGTGCCACGGGATTCGAACCCAGGACCTGCGGATCGCAAGTCAGACGGTCTCCCGACTAGGCTGCCGGTTTTTTTTTTTTTTTTTTTTTTTTTTATTTGTAAAAATCGTATTGAATTTCTGAACTGTGGTCATGAATTACCTATATGGTTTGGCATTCGTAACACTGCCACAAGCGTATCTTGAGTACCTATAACAAATATACGCTCTACGTATCACACACAGTTCAGAAATTCAATACGATTTTTTTGAATTTCGGAGATGGCCATCCCAGTATCTGTTTTTTTTTCAAAAAGGTCTATAATTCTATTATGTTAGAATATCCTTAGTGATTTAGATAATTATGTAACTTAATACTTGAAACATACCTATGGAAACATGCCTATGGAAACATACCTATGGTAACATAGTATGCCTTCCCCAATTCGTCCAAATGCACAAACTAGGATAGTACGAAATCAAGCTGCAGATTTGACACAATTATGACAGGGGTCGGCGCTCGGCGCACTCACAAATTACGTTGAAGACGTACGTTACCCTACATTTTCTGTTTCATAAATCTCCATTTAGAGCCGGTCTGCCGGTGAATAGGCTCGTTACCCGTAAATAACCGAACTCTGGTCGTTATCTCTTATTCAGCCGTTCATGAGGTGAGCGAACCCCCCAATTTTTTCCCCCCAAAACTGGGAAACTTTAAATTTCTGTTTGGCGTTCTTTAGAAGTTTTATATAGCCGGTTTCAGTATTTTGAGAGTATTTTGGGATTATAGCGTGTTATGGTGAAAGAGCCTCGTTTGGCCGTTTTTGTTATAATTTTGTTGTTGATGAGGGTCGAAGATGTAGAAAGTTATTAACTGTTTTAAAATAATTCTTTGTATGGATGAAGTAAATAAGCGACCAAGTGTGTGTCGTGTCACGAGCAAAGTAGGGTTGCGTAGTTGCAAATTATCATTTATATGAACTTAAAATGATCATACTATGAATATACGAGTTAATGTATGTTAGTTTATATAAAATTTGCATGAAATTGTAATTTTATGAATATATAGTCTAAGATCCGGCTGCAGAATCAGTGCGCTCATCCAGTATTTGCTATAAACCAAATTTTTACGCATACTTATGATTAGGAGAATATAATATATCCACTAGGGTGCCTATCAAAATGTGGCCGCAAGTATTTTAATTAATTTATTATTAATTGATTTTCGGGAAAACATTTCGTTCACTTGTTTTTTAAATAAAATGTCGTCCACTTCACGGCAATATATATAAAGACTCCGAAAAATTACGGGTGCCGTCGCGCACTTGGCCGCACCTCTTCGCAGCCAAGTGTAAACAGGTATAATTTTGGGACGTTTATACGTTCATAATGTACATTTATTATATAAATATCAAATGAAAGCTAATTTTTTTCTGTTTATTATGATATACAAATATAAAAATACAAATAAACCCTATATACCCCATATAGGGTTTATTTGTTGTTTATTGTTGAAATGTATATAATTGTTATTTAATAAGTGCCTTTATAATACTTATTTATTCATACAAATGATAGTAAATGACAATATGAATATAATATATAAAATACCTACACATACTGAATATATTAACATAATATAATAAAACAAAACAAATAGTCTAATTCTTAATTAGTGCCTTTTAGTCTAGTAAAAATAAATCCGTTTGTATTTGCAACTGGGCGGGATTCTTTGAAATTGAAACGAAATGAAATGAAGTTTATTGGAAAAAATGCTAGGGCTAATTACAGACACCGAGGAACAAACAATATGAAAATTACAACTAAATAAAATTACAGTTACAACGATGTGCACTGAAGCCCACACTAGGGTGACCTGTGTCGTGGGTTTCAGGCTCCTCCTTAAAACATACAAAAAAGGTAATAGTTACCTGTAGATAATTTTTCAAAAGATGTATCTACCATATAAGATTCACAGCTATTAGACTAAACTCATTTTATGAAGGTGTGAGAGTGTAATACATAAAACCTAAGTTGTTGAAGTAGATAATATAAAAATAACAAAATAGCACTTTCAACCCACTAGATGCAGTGAGGTTGTGTTCGTTGTAGACTATGGTCTAAGTATGCGTGAGTGCCAGCGTCTGAGCGCGTTTATGATTGAGTAGGAGAGTGGAGAATGCGTGTATGTGTGTGTGAATGTGTGTATGAGAGAGTGTTTGCGTTAGTGTGCGAGTAGACGTGTGGTTTTCCATGATTTTTAGCATATAGAAAAAGATAATAGGAGTGGGACCTGAGCATCGCCTTTCTGCAAGATCACTCATTATCAATTATGATAGGACGTTGGCTCATTTGTACTTAGTTTTTGTTTAGTATTATCATGTACGAAAGCTGTTTCGTTGTCCAAATAAATAAAAATAAAATAAAATAAAATAGCTAAACATCATAGATCAACAATAATCCCCGATTTATAGACTAGCTGCGTTCCGCGGTTTCACTCGCGTAGTTATGAATAACGGCGATGATTATGATGATGATAAGTAGTTTAAGTAGCTTAAATATGTCCGTCTCCAGGTCCAAAGCTATCTCTGTACTAATTTTCATAACGATCGGTTCAGCTGTTTGAGCGTGTAAAGGTAACAAAATTAGCTTTTATAATATCATTATGAAATTGTGTCAAATGTATTTAAAAACACCAGTACATTCATATAAATAACAATATACTTGTACAATGAGAAGATAGATAGTAGGTAAGGCTATAGTCAAACACGCTAGCCAAGTGCGGGTTGGCAGACTTCACTCATCTTCAAGATCATTGAGAACTCTTAGACATGTAGCTTTTTTCACGATGTTTTCCTTCACTGTTTGAAGTTGGCGGCAATCAACAATACGCACATAACTTCGAAAAGACAGAAGTATGTGCCGCGGGATTCGAACCCAGGACCTGCGGATCGCCAGTCAGACGATCTCCCGACTAGGCTGCCGGAAACTTAGACATATATGTCTAATATTTATTTTTAGTACTCAGCAGATATCTGAGTAATCCTAATACTATGTAAAAATTAATGTTTAAAATATGACGTTAAATATTCAAATTCGTAAACGCGCCGTTCTGTTTATAAGCCTTGGAAAACCGCGTATTCGAAAATATTTACCTACGGCTAAAAGCTTTTGCTTGTAAAAAATTTAATGTATACGATTTATGTCAGTTTTATGCTTTATACAAACGTATGGAAACCGTATTGTACACATACAAAAATATTGATAAAAAAAGAATAAAAAAAAATTGCAAGCTGTGAAGAGCTGGATAGAAGTAAGAAGTAGACTGTGTATGCATCTTTGGATGATCCAATTCCTCGTACCCACGTATTTGTTGGAAGTCTGATGCACTTTCTTCTATCGGACGGCTGCAAGCAGAATAACTTTTTTTTACGCAAGATAGATCTACAATTGACCACCAACTCACCTGATGCTAAGCGACGGTGTGGCCGAGGATGGAGCTCGTCGATCTAGAAGATATCTATTCACTCTAGACTTGAAAATTCCAAGATTGTAGGCATCAGGATACAGAGATGGCGCCAAAGAATTCCATTCCTGTGCAGGAAGCATCAAGAACGTGGACTGATATCGCTGAGTACGGATGTTAGGCATTTTAACGAGAAATGGGTGGTAATTCGCCGACTTTGTGCTAGTCCTGTAGTGCAGTGAAATTACGGATGATATTGAAAAAATCTGGACGACACATTTTGGTTCTGGTTTTATTGTGCTAATTGTGGACAAAAAGCTTAGATATTATTTTCAATGAGCGTAGATACAGAATAACAAATAGACTGCAAAATACACAGCATAGGAAAATTTCCGTCCGATACTTATAGTTTTGTTTATCATCAATAGCGGAGTTTGACAATGCCAAAACCAGACATGCGGGAAATTCATATTTCGATATATTATTTATATTGCCTCAGTGGCTTACATATCACGAGAAGTTGCTTTAATTAGTAAAAGTTGATATCTAGGTTAATATAACACGATTGGTAAACAAAATGATATAAGTAAAATTCTTATATTGTCGCGAACATTATGACTAGGTATAATAGATGCTTGATTTGGTAACAAGGACAATAACTATTTGGAATTCGAATTTCCCGCCGCATGCATGGCGTCCCACCTTAAGCAAAGGCGTGGCAGGTAGGTATACCTAGCTTGGAATAGTTCATTTATATAAAATAAGTATATTGAATTTTATTTGGATTATAGTAATAAATTAATTGACACCTCATTTAAGATAGGTTGAGTAGTTTAGGCGTTACCATAGAACATTATTTTTTTTCGGCAAAGGTATTTTCGTATTCACATAATGTTAGCGTTGTAGGATAATATAGCAACATACAAACATACATACATCCGATAAATATGACCCTCATTCTTGTTTGGATAAAAACGTTAGCCTTCTTTCTGGCTATCAGTAGTCTAATAATAAATAAGTTGCATACGCCAAACCAACATTATTTTAGTCTTAAGAATATCTTTCATCAGCGGAGTTAACTTAAACGTTTCGCGAAATTAAACAATTTTAATTTACAACTCGTCTTACTTAGCCCTGCTCTGGCTAAACTGAGCGTTGTTAAAACTTGCGCTGGAGTTTCATGTCAGTAATTAGCTTTACGGAATTTAGTTATATTTCCATAGGCTAGGAGTTAGTAGATGTTTTGATAAGGGGTAATTTGATTTCGATTTGATTTGTAGCGGTATAACTTTTTTCTAGAATTCGCCTGGAAAGCGACCACAATTTTGACAGATGTTCAACTGCCAAGAAGTGATAATGTGCAAGTATAACTGGGTTCCGCATTGAAGTGTTACATTATTGGCAAATGACTAAAATAAAGTAGCCTCACTGATGGTTCGGAGAACAAATAACTAGTAGCTATACGAACAGTAAACTCATATTCATATTCATATTTTTATTGCCACTAAGCGTTACATTTCATTGGTGTTATATAAAATTACAAAGCAGTTAAAAACTTAGTCGCCCTTTTCAGGCATTGCAACCGAACTAAATTTAGTTAAACTAGTTAAATTATCATATATTTTACAGTATAAATAACGTACACTTAATACGATAAGACAAACAATAGAGCAGATTGTCATAGGTTTGTGATCTCAAAATATTCATCTACAGAGTAAAAGCATTTTATACTCAGGTTTTTTTTAGTTTTGATCTAAAAGCAGTAAACGTGCCTTCATTTTTTATTATGTTAGGTAATTTATTTAATATTTTTATTGACAAACTTCGTGAGTACAAACTTTTGCAAAATTAGGTTAAGGTACTTGTTGTAAAAAAAGTCTGTACTCGCGAGGTCTACTAAAAATATTCAAATTCTTATTAGAATTCTGTATCAAATGCTAAATATTATCAAAATAGCCTCGTAGCAAACGTCTTCTCTTTTCAACGGAGATTTTTATCTCAATAGCCCCTTGGCCAATTTTGCTTATATTTAAAATTATTGTTTAAAATTAAATGCCAAATAATTTTAGCAAATATTATCAAAATTTGTCAGTAGGTAAATGGCACGGCAGAAAACTTTTCCCTTTTTTGGGAGAAATACTTTAAGTATAAAGAATTCCTGACGACAAAAAAAACTAAAAAATTGGGGTACCTGTATTCCAAGATTCGTTGAAAACTACGACGTACGCGAGTACCAACAAACATCTGGACAGAAGAACAGGACGCAAAAATCTTGACTCAAACGCGATCGATTCATTATTTTACATATAAGCAAAGAGTATTGTACTAACATATAAGTCTACAGGTTATGAAGGATAGTGCATGAAATCGCGCGGCATAGATAATCTACTAATTTTGTTTTTTTTTTGTTGGATTTGGACCCGCAGAGCCTTTGCCAGTGTCAAGAATTAAGATTTCTTCAAGTTTCTTGAATGAAACTAGTTATAAATGTTCTAGTCTTAATCTAAGTCACGTTACAGACATGTTCAAATCCGAGTCCTGCTTCAGTAAAGTGGTAGTGACTTTACTGGAAGCTTCTATGAAGTTTTGCCGACAACGTGAAAAGATACGTTTATTTTACTTGCCCACACTCACGCACTTGATCAAACACTTATTGAATTACACCACTATTTTGGTAGCTTTAATATTCAAAATAAAAAATAAAATAAGTAATAAATAGTTTAGGAAAATAAAATAAAACGACAAGATATTTTCATGACGTTCCCGCCAAAACTCTGTACTAATACTAATCCTGTTGTTCCTAATTCCATCTCAGACTAATTGGTATGCATTTTTAATCACATCCAGTCATATGAATTAGTAGGGTAATACGGGACATCAGCCAGCCCGGTAACTTTTTAACTTGACGGCCCAAATTGACGGCCTGACGGACGTAATCGCTTTAGTCATAATCTTGTTTTGGGGAAATTTGGCTGTATTTATTTATACGATGTTTTTGAGGCGGAATTTTGTGTTTGGAACTTTGTCGTGAATATTTATTGAAGCTTGGAGCGTTCTGTTAGGGTTCGTATTTCAAAAATATTTTTATCAAAGGTGCAGTAAACAACTTTTAGGCGATCTGTATAAGTTTTTATATTTTCATTTTGACCCCTGACCAAAAAAGAGGGGTGTTTTATGTTTGACGTGTGTATCTGTGTGTTTGCGTGTTGCATCGCAGCTCTCAAACGGATGGACCGGTTTCGATCTATATTTTTTGTTTGAAAGATAATTTTATCGAAAGTGTTCTTAGCTAGGTTCATAGCTAGGTCATTAATATCGGTTCAGCCGTTTTTTTGCAGAGGTTTTTTGAGTTTTCTAAACTTGTACGTAATTTTAACGTTTGACTCTGATACACTTTGCTTGTTGTAGTATTTGCATTATAGATATTTTTTTAAATTAAAATCGACTTATACTGATTTATATATTTTGATAACAATTTATTTACTGTAGTCGGGTATTTCATTTATTAATTTATTTTTATTTTCAAAGGAAAATTTACACCTAAAAATACATACATTAGAAAACGGATATAAAAACGAAAGGCCAATTAAAAGTTTTCACAAATAATATAACAGACTAGACAACTGTGAAACAGAAACCTTTTTTAATACATTCTTGTTACGTCCAAGCTATTCAGTAAATTATGTCAATACATACGAGTACGTTTCAGTAAAAATTCACCGTTGACACCGCGAGAAAAAGATTCCGCTGGATGGAATCTTTTTCTCGCGCTGAATAAACATGTCGTAAGTACAAATAATTGTTACAAAAGCGAGACACACATGTAACACGATATTTATTTTCTATCTCACACGTTTGACTTGAGATGCGGCACAAAAGGAGACGCCACAAATGGGTCTTTATTGACATAACACTTCTAAACAACAATGGGGGTGTTTACATCCATTTTTGTTCGACCCTGCGCTGGACGTTGATAGATAGTCTAAAATAACAAAATAACGGGTTATACCGCGCAAATGTTTACAAAAGTTCATGAAGAATAGCGTCCCAAGTCGCCACCGGAAAATGATCTATCGATTTCAGAGAGTAGTTTTAAACTTTTTGGTTTCATACTTAAAGCTTTTGTGTTGTCGACAGCGTGCGTTTTCTTTGGTATAGTTTTCAACAAAGAGAGATTATAAAGAGTGGTCTACAGCGACGGATATAAGAGTTTTGGCGGGAATTTTAGAAAGCAAAGTCGTCGTTCTGTTTTATTTTCGTATAATTTTGTTACTTTGAATATTAATGGTGTAAACACTTAGAATATAGAAAAATAGTATTCTGAGGTGTAAACATTTGGTGGCAATCAACAAAATATGTATAATATTTTGTACAACAAAACATTTATAATATTTTGTTGATTGCCGCCAACTTCTAAAAACGGCGAAGGGAAACATCATGAGGAAACCTACATGACTGACACGCACTTGGCCAGCGTGGTAGACTATGGCCTTACCCTTCTCACAATGAGAAGATGGCCCGCGCCCAGCAGTGGGACAGTTTGTACAAACAGGGCTGATAAAAAAAAACCGGACAAGTGCGAGTCAGACTCGCCCACCGAGGGTTCCGTACAAACTAGTAGATAAAAGGGGGAAATCATATATTTTTTTATATTTTTATTCATAAACCGAAAAATATACATCGTAAAAATATTTTAAAACCTATTTTAGCTTATGCTAATGAAGCTCTTTCATATGATACCCCACATGATACGGTAAAAGAACTTTACAATTTGGACCCTCATTCCTTGCCTAAAGACACTATTTTTTGCGATTGAATTGAAAATGTCTAGTTATCGGATTTTTTCCTATATGCCATTATGGATTTTTTCCTATATGCCATTATGGATTTTTTCCTATATGAATTCAGACAACGCGCGCTAACGTGAAAATATATAAAAAAGAACTGTGAAGACTTTTGTGAATTTGTGTGCACACACTGGTGAGTTTTTAATTTTTGGGTTTTATTTAGATCACATTAAAGTGTCCGTCGCGACACTACGTAATTCGGAGTTCTATCTCGATTACTGTCCCTTTGGGTTGGAACGTGAACGAGGTTAATATAGCTCGGTTCAAATTTCCATTCGCATTGAGGACTCTAATTGGATGTGGTAAGCATGTTTGGTGCGGCTGCGGGATGGCTTGATTTTCATGATATTGCCGCACTGGACGGTGTACTATAAGCAAACTTCCGATATCCGATATTCAACCCTATTGTGATATGCACATAGCTTACTTGTTTTTTTTTTCATTTTAATTATGCTCAAATGCATGTTTTTTTTTACCGACTACCAAAAAGAAGGTTATCAATTCGGTTTGTATGGTTTTTTCGTATGTTTGTGCACCGATTACTCAGCCTTAGCTAAGATACGGCTTACCGGTTTTGTTTATATTTCATTCCAAGTACATAAACACTGTTAGTATCCGTCTTATCGCTTTAGTTTGTTGTGGGATTTCTTTCTAAACGATTCATTCGTATCGTTTCAACTGTTTTAGTAATTAAAACACTTCACATCAATTAACTTCGTTAAATACTATAAGTAAACGATAAATTAACATCATATTCTCTGTCAGATGTTCTTTGTTGTGACTTTTCTAAATTGTATGACGTTGACAGTGTAATAGACATTTCGTAGTTTTCGGGCGTCGCTGTACTGACCCATTTGCCATAATGGTAATAAAGACATTATGACAATTTATTTATTTATTTATTATAATATTACGCAATAAAGACATTATGAATTATGAATTATGAATAAACTCTAATTATTTTATTATATGAAGCTTGATTGATAGTCTTTAATTCCAGTAGTTATGTTGTGATTTAATATTTGATGATTTTTGTAGATTGTTCGTAGTGTTTCAGGAATTTATTTTATATTTGATTGATAGTTTGACAGTTTTAAGTCGATGTTTACTTTGACAGTTAAAATATTGTGATGGTCACACTTTCTCTGGGCACCGGATTCGACATTTTCGCCGGCCGGCTCATTGCATTTTATTGGAAGATTCGTGGTGGAAGACAAGCTTTCTTTGGCTTGATTCTTCGTAATACGATCTCCATTTGCTTTTGTTCGTGGTGTAACCGTACGAGACGAGACTACGTGGTGTATTCTCACTTCGCCTCGTGTTCTTCTGTGTTCGAACGACCTTCGGCGTGATTTTCTTGCTGGTGCGTGTCAGGGACGTGAAGGTGACCTTGACCTCGTGGTCATCGTGCTGCTGTTTTGAAGTGTTTGCCTTCCCTAACCAGGAGGGTGTTTTGGTGTTTTGGTGTTCTACGTTTTGTATTGCTGGGAAGTTTTGCCGAGCAGGAGGCTGGGCGTATTGGAGTGTGTTTTACTGTGGTGTCTAGCGGAGTTGTCCGGCCGGGACGTTTCATCGCAACCTAATGGGACAGCGTGGAGTGCAGGGTGTGATTTTTATGTAGGGCTAGGTCTGGTATGAGCGTGTTAGAGGGGCACCGGTTTTCCGCGGGCTGTCTAAAACCGAACCATTTTTAATTAAATCTTATTTTATATCTGTGTGTGAGGTCGCCGAGGAGAGAACTCACAGTTTGTAAATCTATATTGCTTACCCACACCAATCTTGGGTACTTCATGGTTAATCCAAGATGTTGAGTCTACTTCAATGGAAGAATAGTATACTTTACTTGTAGTGCTTATTTTGTATGTGGTGAGTTTCCTTTACTCACTTGAGGTTCGAGTGAAATAATAATTAGTGTGTTACTGTTGGTTCTGCAGACCAACCTTTATTTATGTGATGATGTGCTATATTATTCTCTTTAATTTATAGGATAGTATTGTGTTGCCCTATTATCTGACTTTCCTTACTTGATTGATGTTAGATAATATGCATCGGACAGTCTGTTTATGGAACTGTTTGTGTTTCATTTTCTTTAGGTGTCTGTGAGTGTTTACCTATACTGTAATCATCTCACCAACGCTAAGTTGATTAATGGATATGAAAATATCTGAATGTTAATGTTATAGTGGAATATTTCTTCATAATATTCACTAATATTGTAACCATAAAATGAACTAAATTATATTTAAAATTGGAACGTCTCTCTTGAATAATTATAATAACTTAAATTCTAGGTTGTCAGTTTGAGGACCATTCAGATTACGCTTTGGGTTGCAATGTTTCATTTTGGTAATAGAATGCAACCCAAATAAATTTTAACTTCATGGCCTACTGGGTACCATTAACCCATTCAGACTATACTACATTAATTTGATGGTTTTGACTTTTAAAGTGTTTTCTTTAAATTCCAATTTGGTTTGATAGTAAAAATAGTTTGTGTGGCCGCGTTTATTGTACAACGCCACTGCTTATAAATTTAATAAATAACTACTCTTCTGAGTTGTCGACAAGGACAGATTAGAACCTGTTATCAGACAGATCGAACGACAACGAACCAGCCTTTTTAACTTTAAGTTCACGTTGCCTCGCGGCTATCGGTGTTCTTCCCTTATAAATAAAGAAGTTTGAGTGGTAACTTCACTTTTATTTCTACCTTACCTAGTTTCGTATTACCATTTGGCGACCGTGACTGGACGCAAACGCGAATAGGTTTCTACCATACGTTTTCTACGTTACAATAGGAGAAATTATTAAAAAAAAAACCTTTGATATCTTTGCGCGTTGATCTTCTCCATGCCATGGTACCTATTGTTTGCTAATCGTAATTTTATCATCGTCGTTTGTATCAGCGCGTAATATTATGTCATGTCAGTCAGATACTGTCTTAGGTTGTCAAAAATAAGTACAACGTAAGTAAGCAACACGTGAGTCACAATAGATCTCCATAGGTTGCAGTGACATTTAAGCCGAGCTCACATACTTAGTATCGACGCAAACTATTGTCACTTTGTTCACATAAGAGCTATGTTACTTCGATGGACATAGTATACTAGGTTGTCAAAAGTAAGCGCGATTGACATGTAAGTATACAATATAAGGCTTCATATGTTCCAATATTGTCAGTATTATAAAGTATTGTTTTTTTTTTATCAGCCCTGATTATACAAACTATCCCACTGCTGGGCGCGGGCCATCTTCTCATTGTGAGACGGGTTAGGCCAAGTATTGTTTACTAGTCGTAAATTAACCAGTTTTCTGCATACACGTTATTGTAGCATTTAAAACATATAGAGCATCACGTTATTTCGATGATCATAGTATCTTAGGTTGTCAAACGTAAGTGTGACCGTCACATGTTAGCGTGCAAAATACGTAACAAAGACCTGTATTGCCTGTACTGTTATGTATTCTGTAGTACTCGTATTGGTTACTAGTCTTTAAATTAACTGACACATTGCAAATGCAGTATTGTAGCGTTTTGATTATGTCTTACGGTCATTCTGTCATAACGGTCATAAATAAAACACCTAAAACATCGGAAAACGTTTATAGTCTTTCATTTAAAAAATTGTCACGTGATTTCGACGGTTGTCGTATATTAGGTTGTCAAAAGTAAGCGCGACAGAAACACGTCAGCGTGCAAAGACCGTACCATGTTCCAGTATTGTCAGTCCTATTATATATTCTGTAGTATTGTTTACTAGTCGTTAACTAACCGGACTGTTTGCATACATAGTATTGACGAGCGCTATTGTGGCGCTTCGAGTACTGTTTGATCACTGGCTGTACACAACGCCGCTTCGGATACGTTGTTTGATCTGAAATAGTAGAACAACAGTCAACAAGGAAACTGTGGAATTACGTTTGTGAACAATTATGAAAAAAAAAAAATATGTTGTCTGTAAAGTCGGTTTATGGACGATAATTTTACATAATAATGATGCGTCACAAGCCGAACGCTTAGGCCGATCGTGCCTTTCTATCGCTTGTTCCGCGCTATCGCTTGCACGCTCGGCTCAGGCGGAACGTGACAATGAATCATGCTGTTTCGTGCGTGCATTCATCGATTTATATGATGTTATCACGTAAAAAAAAAGATTTTCCCTAATGCATAAGAGCGATTTTCGCGTGTACCTTTTACAATTGATGTGATGTTGAATGTAACTTTTTCACGAGAAAATATATGTAGAGCCATTGTGAAATTAGTTTAAATGAGCATTGTTAACCCCCGACGCAAAAACGACGGGGTGTTATAT
Organism: Lycia hirtaria; assembly: GCA_947563715.1. NCBI lineage: Eukaryota > Metazoa > Arthropoda > Insecta > Lepidoptera > Geometridae > Lycia > Lycia hirtaria. Next base: position 37,360,585 of record OX387377.1, on the reverse strand, counting down.
GTAAATCGGTGAATAAATGATAATGAACGGCTGGAATAAATAAATACTTATCATAATAGTTGGCGAACGAAAACACATTATTTACGTTCTATAATCTCCTTAGTAATAATAAAAAATGAACATCAATATCGATTCATAAGCGACGGAGAAATTGTTACATCGATGCTTGAAAACAATAGGTCGATTCTAAAAACTGTTCCTTTGAAGTCGGTTAAAAACCAGTTAACGGATGTTTTGGAAAGTCTATAAGTATTAACCCATATAACTGTTATTTCTCTCATCTCTGCCAAATGAAGTCCACTGCTGGACATAGGCCTCTCCCATGGATTACCAAAAAGATCGATTGGAAGCGGCTTGCATCCAGCGTCCTCCACTTGCATAACATCATCTGTCCATCTAAATAACACCGATAACACAGATGACCTCATACATGTTATCTGTGTTATTGGTGTTATTTATATACTGAATCGTAAAGAACGATCTCTTAAATTTTTAAAGCACTACATATCTTATACTTTACAACTACTTAATTCTGCTGTCTGCAGTTAAAGAACAATAAACTTTGTCCATAAAAAGTTATGGTGCATTTTAACAAAGCACTAAAATTAATTGTTTCTTCACGATATCCAGTAGTTCTGTTAGGAGGAGTTTCATAATAATAGAATAAGCTGGATGGAGTTATAATCATTTTAGTCGATGGAAACCTGCATTGCGGCTCGCGAAAACTTTTCATTGCATTACCTTTTGTGTTGATTGGTTAAATTATTTTACAGATGCACCCGCGTCTTCGTACGTTAAACTGAAAATCTGATTCCCAGAACTACACTGGGTAAGTTTGTTTGAGTTTCAACTTTACTAACATAATTAACACCTATTTTTTTAAATAAAAAATAGACCAGATCCATCTACATAGCTGTTGAATTATTTTTGTTAACATAATAAGTTTTACCTTTATGCGAACCATCCACCGAACTCACCTAGTTACTAAGTTGTACACTAGATGGCGTTCATAAACGAGAACGAAAATCCTATTGTACACTAGATGGCGTTCGTAAACGAGAACGAAAATCCTAAGTCGCGATTTATAGATGCTCAGTATGTGACGTCAGATGGACGTATGTGGAATGTGATACCTATATTTTTCCTTAGTCTGGCGCAGATTGCACTTTTTTATCTTTTATTAGAAAATTTTAGACTATACGCTGTTTTAGACTATACGCTGTCTATCAGTCAATTACTCAGGGGAAACCATTTTGTAGACATAGAAGTAATAAGTTTAGAATGTACGTTGCCTCTAGCTAGGTAAAGCAACTTTTAACAGGCCTTGTAAGGCTTGTTACGCCTCACTCTGCTCGTCGCTACACACGATTGGTAACACTTCTTAACAATATGATAAATAAGTACGTCTAATCACGTGAAATATCATTCGAATGCGCATGTGCGTGTCAAAGACAGTAAATGGTTATGTCCACATTTTGATACATGTAAATATAGTAAAAGAAAAGAAAAGAAGTAAATGAAAGATAGTAAATACTCAATGGTTATGCCTACATATTAGATTGGCTTTTTGGCTTCATTTATGAACGGAATTTTGAATGAATCGACTACTTTAAGTATCATTATATAAGGTTCATATGAGTTTAACATTTATAATAATTAATTTCGAATCGTGAAATAAAAACTCCCAGACAAATAATTCAATTTCAGTTTTCGAAAAATATGAATCCTTTAGAGTAATGTGATTATTATTTGCATATTATATAGCAGACCATTATAGTCTGCTCTCGATTCTGTTAAACACATTTATATATGCATACGGCTCCCTCGACTCATGCAATTTTTCACGGAATATTATCTGCCTTGTAACAGAATAAGTCTAATCAAGGGGTAGAGAGAGATGCGGTGTTGCCAGACGTGTGCTATTAGCTCGGATTATGGGATAAAACTAAGTAGGAAAAGAGGGAAAGGCTTTTTGTCTGCGAAGGACTCGTAAAATCTTGACGAGTTATTAACCGACTTCATTTCGGGTGATTTTTTATGTTTGTTACTTAATAATTCCCTCATTTATAATCCGATTTGGAAAATTATTTTGTATATACCTTTGAATTGATCGCATAGAACATTTATCGAAATCAGTTCAGCAGTTTGGTTTTTAAAACATAATATTGAAATAATTATGTCATCAAAATAAACCAATTTGCACATTTTGAAGTCGGTTGTTTATTGTCGGTTTATTTTTAAAATATATTTTTTTTTCATGGAAAAAATCATATATATGTTAGAAAATGCAAGAAACAGCTAAATTACAGAAACTGTCTTGGTTATCGACCTTTTTGATAAAAACGAGAAGATTACTTCTTCGATTGTATTCCTATATGTTGTTTTAAGATATATAACGATTTATCCATTAGTTGTTAACTGATTTTAATAATTTTTTACGTTAGTTTCCACATAGTTTCGAAGTAATCCCTTAACATATTAATTTTTCTTCAATAGTTTATTTATTAATCCTCTCCAATTATATGATTATTTTGTTCGAGAGTGCTGATTAGTTGGTTGTTTCAGTTTTTTCAATTATAATTATTTATTGTTTAGATTTGGGACACTCTCATTTTGAGTCGATACCTCTGAGAATAGTTTCAACCGCGTTTCGTGTTCTTTTTCGTCATTGGTATCGTGTATCATTATGTAGGTATAACAGCTGATACCTAAGTGTACTCAGTATAGATGTTCAATAAAATTATGCCCCAGTGAGTTACGCTAAATGGTCCCACTGATGCCATAATATAATTTACTGTAATAATGTAGATAATTATACGCGCATCGATTGCGTGTTCGAGCTTTAACCCTATTAGTTCTAACATATTAGAAAGCACATTATACCTTCGTAAAATAACATTTCAATGGCCAGTAACAAAGCGGTTTAAAGGAATTTAAAAAGCGCCACTGGCAACACTGTAGACAGGTGTAATAAAGAGCTCGGATGCCATAAGAAAAGATTACCCCGACCATTTTACTCAGAACTAATCTTACCAGCAATGAACCTAGACGCGTATGCAGGGAAAATTGGGAATTTTACGATTATAGTGGCTAAAATCCCCGCAAATAAAGTTGAGATTTTACTTTCGAGTGGATAACTTTGTTGCTTTGATTGCAGAGTGAGGAGTAAACAGGCGTCGTAGTAATTTGAGAGTTTAAATTTTGTTTAGTACCTATTAACTTTTCGTTTTTTCATTTTTTCTTTAAAATGCAGCTCATTTACGGCTTCATTATTTCATTAGATCCGGTTTAGTAGTAGAAAGAAATTGATTTTAGTAAAACGTTGGAGTCGATAATTAGGGCTGTTTCACACTAACGATTTGATCGGCGATTTCCCGACGGGGCAATACTGCTGCGTGTACAGCGTTGTCCGATATTTCATACAACGTAGCGATATTGCAACGTAACCGGAAGGCGTTGGATGCAAGCCGTTTCCGATCAGTGTTTTTGGTGATCCATGGGGAAGGCCTATGTCCAGCAGTGGACTTCTTGTGACTAGAATTATGTTGAGGTAAAAGGATGTGACGAAATGTTAATTGCTCTATGTTGAATAGCGGGTGAAACCACATGGCGCAGCTAGTCCAATACAATAGGTAAAGCAACATGCAAACTGTGAAAACTCCAATTGTGTCTGTGTATACATTGTTTGAGCAGAAACTAGTGTCGTAAACCACAAATATAACGGGAAGGGTCGCCCCAGCGCCGCCGCCGCCCGTGGCGTACAAACGACCAGTTTCCCTCCACCATTCACTGCCGACTTTACAATGTTTTAAATAAAAACTGTACACGTAAAGTAAATTTTTTATTTTCTACGTTCAAAAATTGCTAAATAACCGTGGTTGAATTAACGTTAAAAGTTTTTTGATGTATTTGTTAACAGTGTTTTTGAACTTCAAAGCAAGAGTGTCGGAATTCGCGAGTTGCTCGAGAGAGTGCACTCCATAGTTTATATATTATGGGTAAAATTTCTGAATCGCATACACATACATATCTATCTATCGAACGATATTCTAAAACTGGCAAGTTTGAATGCATATCCCTCGTTAAATCCAGAGCCATTAAACAGTTTAAAAAATCACTCGTTAATGTAATGAGTGGTCCTAATCATTCGTTTTTTAAATATTGGTGGCCATTTCATACAACAATATCTAGCCCAAACTAAGCAAAGCTTAGTTGTTTTTTTGTAAATACATACTTATGATACATAGAAGCACCCAGACACTGAATAAACATACATGCTCATTACACAAATGTTTGCTCTAGGTAGGGATCGAACCCACGACTTACAGCTTCGCAGGCAGACATAGGTACTATCAACTGAGCTACGAAGCCAGTCATATTCTATCGATAGAAAATTTAACACATATTACGAACGAGTCAAGACAGATTTAATAATATTTTTGTTATTTTTTTTTTTTAATTTATTTAACTTTCCTTTCAACGTCATTAAGTAACATATTTTTTACCTGTTTTTGTGATTTAAACGTTCTTTACTGTGTGCAATTGAATATTTAAATGTTGTGTAAAGTGACAACACATAGTTCAAGTTATTAAAAATGCGCAAAAACAGGAACACTCACAATTAGTTTCATGCAAACTGTCGAGCGATTCAAAAATTGCACCTCTGCCATCTCGACGAGAAAATTCATTCACCTTGTGCCGCGTACTAAAAGAGGTAAGAACTATACGATAAAATGAGATGCACTCTGTATGTATAAAAGTAGGCACTTACCGCCAGTGCAAGCTGACTTACTTACCAATTTGGCACTATCCGGTTTTCGCCATCACCAAGCCATTACTAGCCTTTTGGAAACCAGGATACCGGCCCTGTCGGTAGTTAATTCTGTCTCGCTCACTCGTACCTAAATTTCTGATGACATAAAATTGCTGAATTGACTTACGGAAAATTGGGTATGCATAAAACTAGAGACACAGAATTCGTGGCCCTATTTACATAGAGTAGAGACTAGCATTATAGAACCTTAACCAAAAGTTTCATTTTGATTTTATTCTTACTTAAGTACATACCAACATTTATTTTCCGAGCGAGAACGTATTCGAATCAAAATAAAAAAAATATTAAGTATTTTTAACACTTTTATCTGTTTTTTTGCATATCAAATTTTTCATAAGTCATTTGAATATTTTTATATGCTAAAAATTTTTGCAATGCGCTATCGAGACAGGAGTTACCTACTACTGACAGCGCCATAAATGAATATGAAAATAACCTTTTACCTAACAGTAAAGTACTAATTGCGAACAAAGCCGCTGTTCACCATTTCGTACATTATTTCTATTATTGCTATCGATTAACATTGTGACTAGGTATTACTTAGAAGCAGTATAACATTTTTAGCGGCTTCAAGTGCTCTCTAATTCCGGATATATTCGTCTCCAGCGTATAAAGGCCACACTAGACAGTACATTTTGAACCAGTATGATATCGGACTTTTTCACTTTCATGTACTTAATAGGAATAGCAATCTGCAATTTTCAAAGCTCTGTAGCTTTTGACTGGCCTTGTGGCTCAGTTGGTAGTATGTCTGCCTACTGTGCTGTAGGTCGTGGGTTCGATCCCCACCCAGGGCAAACATTTGTGTAATCAGCATGAATGTTTGTTCTGTGTCTGGGTGTTTCTATGTATCATATGTATATATTTACAAAAAAATGTATATACCTATGTATTCTATCAGCCATCTAGTACCATAGTACAAGATATGCTTAGTTTGGGCTAGATGGTGTTGTGTGAAATGTCCACAAATATTTATATTTATATTTTTCGAAAGACATTTTCTAGATCGATAAGCTCCATCTTCGGCTACTGTTGATAATCAGGCGTTGTTTAGTCAGTCGTAGATCTATTTCATGTGATAAATTCTAGATCTATTTTTCTATTCTAGATCTATTTCATGTGACGAATTGTTTAAGCGATTACACCTATGTACTACATTTATAAAAGCCACTAGGTGGACAGAAGATATCATACAAGTGGCAAGAAAACCCTGGATGCAGGCCGCTTCCAACCGATCTTTTTGGAAAACCATGGGGGAGGCCTATGTCCAGCAGTGATCTTCTTGTGGCTGAGATGATGATGATGACTACATTTATATACGTTAACTACAGTATTAGTCTTCTGTGCTATAGTTACAAAATCTCTGCACGACAGAGGAATACAAAAGAAGGTAATTGGTAAGGGTCAAAGGTTACCGTACCGGGTTAATCATGCCGTTTGGCATGATTTAGGTCTGTGCCTGGTAGGAGGCTATTTCTTTTCTACTTCTTCGTATAGCCGGAGTACTTACTTCCATTAATTTAAGTTTTTCCTCTGACAGACAACTAGTTGTAATACTACATTAAACTCGTATTTTTATTCATTAAATTTGACCGTCAATTCACCTGATGTCGGAAAACTCGTTGTGCTGTGGAAAAAAACACTTCAGTGCTTTTTTATTCAAATAAAAAAATGTCATAAGTTATTTGGAGATGCGTTACTTTTGATATGGCAACACATTAACACCGCTCAGGGTGGCCACAATTTGCTAAACTCCGACGTTGGCTAATCCCTTGTTGACAACTTCCTTTGGATGACTGTACTCTACCAAACCGGATAATAGCGTTAGTAAATAGTTTATTTTGAGGTAGAAATTGCGGAATGAATTATGCAGCTTTGATATACCGAGTTCTGAATGTAGTTTTCAATTTTATATAATTGATTAATGGCAAATGTCTATATTTCCTTTAGTATCAATAGTTCAGTTACTGGACTAATGCAACTTTGTAGTAGCAGTAGTCCTGTTGAGATAAAGCATTGGTCTACTGCTACCATTTAGTTGCAATAGCCCGGTGGGGGAAAAACCCGAATTAGACCGCAACATCATCAGGTGAGTTGGCGGTCAAGCGCAAATCTATCTTGTATAAAAATAAAAACTAGGAAACTAGGTACTTTTAGTAGCAATAAACTGTCAAACTCAGATTATACTTACAGTTTCGTCAATAATCGGAATACAATGACAAAGACATGACTATCCGACCGAGCGAAGCGAACAAAGAAAGCGAAAAAGGAAATTATCAAATTTTTCAACTACCTAATCTAAACGATCTTTTTACACAGGTTCCACAATTTTAAAAATCTTTTTATGATCAAGGATTTTTGGTTATGTGTACTTTCCTTACCCTCCTGGTAGCTAGCTAGTCCTAATGTTAAAAAGCTGTCGCCAAGAATATGACGATACTTTCCATTGTTGGAACTGAGAGAATTGAGATTAGCTAGTTTTATTTTTATTCGAAAATAGGCTTGCGCTTGACCATCAACTCACCTGGTGTTAAGCGACAGTTACGGTCTACGATGGAGCGCGCTTGCCTCGAAGAAACCTATTCACTCGCGATTTGAAGACACATAGACTATATCCAGTCGGAAAGACCCATTCAGGAAGCGCATTCCACAGTTTGGCAGTACGTACAATGAAAGTGGAGCCAAAGCGTTTCGTACGTGTTTTCGGAATATCAACCATATAACGATGTCGCTTTAGTGCTAGAAGCGTCCGATACAAAAATGGGCATGGGGGAATGAGATCATGCAAAGCAGACGCACATTCACCGAAATGTATACGATAAAAACCGACAAACTAGCTACTTTGCGACGATGCTCCGGACTCTGAAGTTTCTGTTACCAGTAAGTACCCAACACCATGGCCTAGAAATATTCTTATTTGCAAAGCTTTTTATCGCACCTACGTAAATAAATATCGTATCCATATAAAAAGGCGCTGGGATCTTACATTGTCATTCTAACTTCAACGTTCCTTCAGATATACCTCCTTCGGTGTTCCTCGGCGGGAAAGTCACCAGTTATTCTTCAAACATGATGAAAGCGACATTATTTGTAACGTTAATGCTGATTGGAGTACTGTACGCCTCACAAATGTCTTGCAAATCGTGCGGGAAAGAATGTGAGAATGCATGCGGCACGAGAAGATTTAGAGCTTGCTGCTTCAACTACCTCAGGAAGAAGAGAGGACCTGAGACTCAAGATTTTTGGTCAAATGACCTGCAGAATACGGAAGGAGTCCCGGCATTCTTCATTGAATACAATCCTGGACAGCTGATTGCTAGCGCTCTTGGTATCCCTTTGAAGGCACCTTCAGATGATATGTTTGAAAATCAAGCAAACATGAACAAGCAAGTTTTGAACGAAAAATAGTTATTATTAATAACAATGATGTATATAAAATAATGTGTATCTTATGAGTATACTGTTAAGGATATTTCGAAAGATTATTGCTTCTTAATCTTCCATGCTGGACTGGTAGAAAAAGAAAAATATAGAAAAAATAGAATGTACCAACTGCTTCTATTCCCGGGCATACTGTCAAAGTCAGTTAAGGGATTTGAGGGAAATTGGTTTACGTCGGCGATAGGCTGACCTACTGTCACTGCAAGCCAAAATTATATCGTACTCTCTAATCTCCTCTAACCCTCGAATACCCTCTCCCTTCCATCGAACCCTATAACCACGGTCAAGTGTGGCTTCAAATGACCTCATGTTCTTTAACGCTTTGTTTACCCTGTACGAGAAAATAAGCGTGATTCTATTGTACGAACAAGCAAGTTTTGAACGAGAAATAGTTATGATTTTGTATCGTTTTTTTTTAAGAATAGGTATTAATGATGCATATAAATAATATCATGGTTATATTGTTAAGGAGCAAAGGAATTTGTCGAAAAGTTTTTGTGTTTGCATGTATAAATTCATGAGTAATGATTTTATTATATGTTTTTAAAATAAATAATTGAACTTGCCCGAATTTAAATAGTTTGATTATGAATTTTACTATATACTAAGTACCACTCAAGTTTTTTATAAGTACTTATGCATCACTTTAGGTAATCAAGGTTGGGTATCGCAGTTTTCCTACATGTCGTGACGCATCCCAGCTTGGCCTATAGGTACCGTTTATATATTTTAATATTTATTTCCACTACAAATTTAATAAAATCCTTGTACCTGTTTTAGCGGTAAGTAAGGGAGTATATTCTACCTAATGAAACACAATCACGTTGAAATAGCTGTTTAATTCACATACACCATCTGTTTTTAGGGTTCCGTAGTAACTTCGAGGAACCCTTATAATTTCGCCATTTGTCTGTCTGTCTGTCCGTATGTCACAGTCATTTTACTCAGAATATCAGCCAGACATAAACGAAATTTGGCATGTGATTGTGTTCTGTAAACTGCTACAAAACGCCGTAGTCAAATTAAAAAAAATATAGGGGTGGCACTCCATACATATAAAGTATTTTTTTACATGACTACGGCGTCGCAAAGAAGCAAATGGGTCGGTTATATGTTTGAAGTTATTTTTTTTTATACATTATAGATCTACGATTGACCACCAACTCGCTTAATGTTAAGCGACGGTGTGGCCGAGGATGGAGCTCGTCGATCTAGAAGATATCTATTCACTCTAGAATTGAAAATTCCAAGATGTAAGGTCTCAGGAAACAGAGATGGCGGCAACGAATTCCATTCTTGTGCAGTACGCAACTGGAATGTGGATCGATATTGCTGAGTACGGATTTTTGGCATTTCATCGAGAAATTTTCAAAACCCCCACATTACTTTAAATAAAAAATAGGTTCAGAAACTATAGTTTTTTTCAGTAATCGGGTTATAACCCGAAAAATCACGCTCTAAAAAGTATGAAACAAGAAAATATTCTCGTCTGAAATTGTTATGTACAAACTTTTCTATATTTATCTTATATTACTTATATAAACAATTTACATGTAATAAATATTTTATTGTATTTCATAGATATTCATATTCGTGTTCAGCGGATAACTGTGGTCGTATGCCACCTGCCGTAACAAAACAATACATTCTGCATAGTATACGACCACGGTTATCTTCTGAACATCTTTTTGAATTATTTGTACTAACAAACTTCAAAAAGGAGGAGGTTATCAATTCAATTATATTTTTTTCCCATATTTATGGCCTCACAACTCCATTATTTCCAAACAGATTCGGAAATAATTTTTTTCCAGTTAAACTTTAGTAATATATTTGATTCATTCAGCGGCTTACAAAATACATCTACCTAGCTAACTTAGTAGATTTAGTATCTTTAAGAAGAATTACTGTGACTTACGGACATACATAAAAGTTACTTGTAGTACTACGGAACCCTAAAAAGAAGTACCTTTTGTCTTTTATTAAACTAGATGTCTAATATGAAGATAGATATGTGCTACGTACACCAACAATTTGACTGACCTCGCAGTTCAGTTGGTAGTACGCCTAGCTGCTAAGCCGTAGGCCGTGGGTTCGATCCCCACCCAGGACAAACATTTGTGTTATGACCATGAATGTTTATTCTGTGTGGGTGTTTCTATGTATCAAATTATGTATTTACAAAAAAGTATATAAGTTAAGTATATATTCTATCAGCCATCTAATTCCATTTCGCCAACAACTGGTTACACCAACAAAATTATAACTTTCCCCACAGTGTACAAACTTTGCTTAGTTTGGGCTGGACAGTTTTGTGTGAAATGTCCACCTATATATTTTTTAGATCTGTGCCAATTTAGGATTGACAATTCAGGGCCTGGTACCGAAGTCAAAGAAGAACGTGTATAACGCCATCAAGCTTATCTGGTGTCAGTTTTAATATTAACAAGTATCTATATTAAAAGAAAAACAAAATACCTGACTGCAAAAAGACGGTTTTTGCAGTCATACGTTACATACGATTTCGTTATGCTTGACACGCTATCAAGCGAACATTTTTTGTGTATCGTTGTAAAAGATTACAAACGTGTATTCTTTAGAACAATTCTAGTAAAATCACTTGTTTATTACAAAAAAGTTCGCTGGAGATTACGAAAACAAGCGCATTTTTTTTTTGCGAGAGATGTATTTTTAACACGCTTTTATTAGGTCGACTTGTATGTAACTAACTATGTAATTAAATCTAAGGTAACTAATTTAACCATCTTCCAAGGATCGTAGCGTCATGAAAATTGGTAGATGTATGTAGTTCTGATGACAGTACAATAATATGGTACTGTCGAACTGATCTGATGATGGAGCCGGAAGATATGAACTAGAACTTCATGATGGAACATCGTATCATAGCTGTGTTCATGTGTGGATTTGTTAGAAAAGTCTTGTAATGAACTTTGACCACAATAATTTGTAGCGTGTTTTTTAGTTTTTTAAACTGTAATTTATTATTTTTATAAAAATATATAGTCTGTGACACTCAGTGAGTTAAGACGAATCTAACGACATCTCGCACATCAAAATTGGTTAAGCCGTTTAGGCTGTAGGTTATATAGGAACATACATATCTACACTCGAAAAACATAGCCCTCCTTCTTACGCAGTCGGGTAAAAAATAGGTCTACTTTGGCCAACGGGCTAGGCAAGATAAGTTTGTGGTATTGTTCGTACATACATAGGTAGATGCTCACTTTTGATTAAAATTTTCGGTTTTGTATTAAGGACTCGTTATTAATCCCGTTTCCAATCGTTCTTTATGGAAATCCATGGGCAAGGACTATGTCTAACAGTGGAATTCTTATGGCTGAGATGATGATGATGATGACCCGTTACTATTTCTCCTTTATTACCCGACTACGGCGAAGCAAAAGAGAGGGTTATGTTTTTAATTACTCATATTTTTTTGAAAAATTGGTTAAGCATTTTTTGATTACCTTTATAGTTTTATTAATTTTCTATATTATACCTACATGACTATCAAGAATGAAACATCTATTTTAACTTGTTTCAGAATTATCAGAAAAATACCGCCAAAACAAGTTGTCACATGAGTGAAGCCACTGGGCACAGCTAATATCTTATAAACGACAACAATGAAATATATATATATATTCGCACACGACATTTTTCGTCTTTATATTATTATCAATAATATAATATCGAAAAATGTCGTGTGCGAATGAGAAAGCTACGATACCTAAACCGGACTAGACCAATAAGAGTACAAAGCTGAAACGGTGAGTAAGTACTTATAATTACTAAAGTAATATTTAGTATGTAGTAAAAACAGAAATGAGGAAATTCAAATATAGACAAGTTTATCATAATATAATTTATTTTAAAAAAATACACATAACAAAATCTTTATTCATGAATTTATACAATCAAACACAATAACTTTTCGACAAGTTTATTAACAATATACTAGTATAAGATACACACTATTTTATATACATAATTGATATTCTTAATAATAACATACCGATACAAATTAATGACTATTTTTCGTTCAAAACTTGCTTGTTCATGTTTGCTTGATTTTCAAACAAATCATTTGAAGACGCCTTCAAAGGGATACCAAGAGCGCTAGCAATCAGCTGTTCAGGATTGTATTCAATGAAGAATGCCGGGACTCCTTCCGTATTCTGCTGGTCATTTGACCAAAAATCTTGAGTCTCAGGTCCTCTCTTCTTCCTGAGGTAGTTGAAGCAGCAAGCTCTAAATCTTCTCGTGCCGCATGCATTCTCACATTCTTTCCCGCACGACTTGCAAGACATTTGTGAGGCGTACAGTACTCCAATCAGCATTAACGTTACAAATAATGTCGCTTTCATCATGTTTGAAGAATAACTGGTGACTTTCCCGCCGAGGAACACCGAAGGAGGTGTAAATGTCTGAAGGAATGGTGAAGTTTGAGTGACAATGTAAGATCCCAACGCCTTTTTATATGGTTACGATATTTACTTACGTAGGTGCGATAAAAAGCTTTGCAAATAGGAATATTCTAGTTCTAAAAGAGCCTGAAATGTGACACTGTAAGTGCTTTATATTGTTTCGATTGATACAGTCGTTTCTCTTAATGTGATTCATAATACATGTAGCTACAGATGTTATCAGTTTTCAAAAAAAAAAATAGACACGATTATTTTTTTATTTATAATTGTTTCTTGTCTCTCCGAAACTGTTTACCGCCGGTTTGGAAGATGCCTATAAGCTTCTGGAATGGAAAGGGCTCGGCATTAATATTAACGGCGAGTACATCACTCACCTTCGGTTTGCCGACGATATAGTAGTCATGGCAAAGTCGATGGAAGAGCTCAGTACGATGCTCGAAGACCTCAATAGAGTTTCCCAACGGGTGGGCCTCAAAATGAACATGGACAAAACGAAGGTTATGTCGAACGCCCATGTAGTGCCCACCCCAATATCTGTGGGGAACTTCACTCTTGAAGTTGTTGACGAATACGTCTACCTAGGACAGACGGTCCGATTAGGCAGGTCCAACTTTACGAGGGAGGTCAATCGTCGTATCCAACTCGGCTGGGCAGCGTTCGGGAAACTTAAAAGCGTCTTCTCGTCCAATATTCCCCAGTCCCTCAAGTCGAAAGTTTACAACCAGTGATGACATACGGCACTGAAACGTGGTCCCTAACTATGGGCCTTATAAGGAAGCTCAAGGTCACGCAACGAGCTATGGAGAGGGCTATGCTCGGAGTCTCTCTACGAGATCGAATCAGAAATGAAGAGATACGTAGACGTACAAAAGTCACCGATATAGCACAGCGGATTAGCAAGTTGAAGTGGCAGTGGGCAGGGCACATAGCACGCAGAACTGATGGCCGATGGGGCCGAAAGGTTCTCGAGTGGAGACCACGTACCGGCAAGCGCAGCGTAGGAAGACCAGCCACGAGATGGACAGACGACCTCATACAAGTGGCGGGAAGACGCTGGATGCAAGCCGCTTCCAATCGGTCTTTTTGGAAATCCATGGGGGAGGCCTATGTCCAACAGTGGACTTCTTATGGCTGAGATGAGATGATGATGAATTGTTTCTTGTTGTTGTTATGTTAATAAAAAGTGATGGTTAACATTACTTTAATTCAAAATTAAATATCAAAATGCATCGATTATATAGTAGTCATATACGACAACATTGGCGTAGACAACTTACCCGATGGTCAAATGACATCGCAAAGCACGTCTGATGTCAGTGGATGAGACTCGAACAGGACGGCAACTTCGTATACTTAGACGGCATATTTTTATCAATAATTGTGTTTTAATAACCAAAGTACTAAACTGATTTTGATACAATTTATTCTTTCGCGTAACAATCATATGAACATATAGTCGAATTGAAAACATCCTCCTTTTTGAAGTCTGTTGAAAATGCGCAAAAAATGTTTTTTTTTTTTATATAAGCAAAATTTATTCAATTGAGTATTCGTTAGAACATTTTTTGTAATTTGTCAGAAGATAATCAATCAGGCCGTGTGGGTTCATCATTCAATCATATAGACATACTTAAGGCCCCACTTGTCCGCAAAAGCAGCGAAACAGCTTTTTGAAAATTTACAAAAAATACTTGTAGTAATAATTCAAGCTCAAATTTTTAGTATGTAAATTGTTGGTCTGTTGGATAAGGTTCTCTCGGTACAAAAACACGACTGCTGAAAAAAGTCTCGATAGCTTTTTTTTTTTAAATATGTGATTTTATTTATTTTTTAAATTGAACTTCAAGTTGCTTTAAGTCACCAACACCAAAGTTACCATGTTAAGTAGCTATTACATTTTATTTGCTCTACTGGTATACAGAGCCGTAAATAGGGCGGTGCCACCGGTGCCCAGGCACAGGGCGTAGACTCTGGGGGGCGCAAGAATGGCCAGACCAGGCAGGACTATTATTTTTTCAGTTTGCTCCTGATAAGTTCCCGCTGCGCCCCTAGTGCTCGATTCCAACACATACGTACCTACATGTCAGTATCATTAAAAACGTCTGTTAAATTAGACAAAACATCGCGCAAATTAATATTAAATACCTTAAAAAAATCTTTTATTTTGACATGGAAGTATTATGGGTTCACTATACGAGAAATAAAGCATTTTACTATAAAAACACCACTAAAATTTTCGCGCTCGCGCATTATTACTATTTTGACATAGAAGTACTGTGAGTTTACAAATACCAGTAGCACATTACTAAAAAAATTCGCGCTCGCTTCGCTCGCGCATTAATATTATTTTTACATGAAAATTTTGCATATTACACTATAAAATACTACAAAAAAAAATACACACAAAAAATTAAAAAATTTAAATTATTATGTTGACATGGAAGTACTATGAATTCACTAATACGAGAAATAAAGCATATTACTATAAAAAACCACTAAAATTTTCGCGCTCGCTTCGCTCGCGCATTCATATTATGTTGACATGGAACTACTATGGATTCACTAATACGAGAAATAAAGCATATTACTATAAAACACCACTAAAATTTTCCTATTTTAGTTTATATTTAGGTCATGCAAGCGCTGAGTGCTCGTTAAAACGAAAAAAATATTTTTTATTACTACCCAAAAATAATAGAAAATTTTGCTATGACAAACTTGGTGTTCATTTGGGACATTAAAGTGCTCATTTTTTTCCCCGCTCACTACGCTCGCACATAAGTAAGATTTGGGACAACATGGCCGCAAACTCCCCCCCGCCGCCCCCTCCCCGCAATGAGAAGGTTATAAGCTATGCCCATGTCCATTGAACCCCCCCCCCCCCCCCCGAAATTAATTCCTGGCTACGGCCCTGAGCTAGGGTACCTATAATATCTAAAAAAAAATAAGGGCGCAGTTATAGAAGCTCGCACAGGGCGCAGAAGAGGCTATTTACGGATCTGCTGGTATACATTATTAGCAGATCTTGTGTAAACTTTTTATAAACCGGATACATCAGGAATCCAACCGTGCCATGTATGATAACATGTTATAAGTATGCGCACAAATACAGGCCCCTGCGATACAGGCTATGCCTAGTGCAGGGTCCAATAGAGCAACTCTGAGAGACCTCAATAATTGTATAACACTTGTATCATGTAAATTAGATTAAGGTTTTAATTGTACTCTTTCTGCTATTTTTTTTTTTGTATTTTTGTATTTTTGGTACGTTTAGTGCACTTTTTTCTAGTAATTTATTTTAAAATAATTTTGTTTGCGAGCAGCCGTCCCGCGGCGCGCGACTTGGTGGCGTCGTACGTATTTCTGTGCCACGTACATGAAAACACCGAGCTCAAGAATTGGTGGTTGAGATAGCGTAAAATACCTAAAGTTCTGGGGAAGCCTCACCTCAATAACATAAACAAAACCATACTGAACTGGGAGAAAAAGAAAAACATATAATGTACCAGCTGCTTCTCATCAAGGGCATACTGTAAAAGTCAGTTAAGGGACTTGAGGGAAATTGTTGTTTATGTAAGCGATGGATTGCTTCTAAAGGGTAGAAATTCGGTAACTAGTGCCCACCGGACTATTGAGTCAACCGGAGTACTGCTGCTAAAGGATATCATTAGTTCTGTGTTTCTTCTCAACCGGACTACTGAGACTAAGAAGTAGCAGTAGTTCGGTACCGGATAAACAACCGGACTACTGCTACTAAAGCATAGCATTAGTTCGGTGTTTCTTCTCAACCGGACTACTGATACTAAGATGTAGCAATAGTTCGGTAACCGGACAAACAACCGGACTAGTGACACTAAAGGAGGCTGCCAGGTAAAAAATACGTTGCTATAATCAAAACACATTACAGCAAAACGCTAGCAGGAAGACAAACATACAAACTAGCCTAGATATTAGTAATTAAAGTCCGTTGTTAACTCGCAGGTAAAAAGCACACACAAAAAGCACTGGTGAGGGTAAACTGCGAAAGAGCTCCACTGAATAAGTTATAAGTCAAGGAGCAAGGGCGCGCGATATGGGGGCCGTCCTTTAGTCACGTGATGTCCGTAGTTCGACCATAGTCCGTCTAGCTCGCGCATACCCACATTTTTGAAAATATAAAATAACTACATGAACTTATAAAGAAATCGTCGTTTGTAAAACTAGAAAACAACATCACAAATATTCTACAAACATTTCAATTTGATCAATTTTCATAGAGAAAAATTATTTTTGCGTCAATAATTTTTCAAAATGATTTTTATGCTTGAAAAATAACTTGAATCAACATAAATTGATTTTTTTGTCGAATATTTGTGAGTTGTTTTCTAGATTTACAAACGACAATTTATTTATAAGTTCATGCAGCCATTTTTTATCTTCAAAAATGTGGGTATGCGCGAGCGGGACGGACGATGGTTGGACTACAGACTCTTAAGTCACTTTTATTCGAATTCGTAGGCAAATAATACGCAGTAAAGCGTCAAGCGTCCGTGAAGCGTCATTGTTTCTTGGCCGAATAACAGTGATGCCTCCTGTTCTGCTCCGTTACAATATTAATTGTAATTAAACTGAATTTAGTTACAGTAGAACGCCGATTATCCGAATTAATTGGGACCGGGGTCGATTCTGATGATCGAAAATTCGGATAATCGGACATAGACTGATAATAAAGAAAAACGAACTGTCACACATAGAATAAACTTTATTAAGTTTAACAAACACAGTTCTACAATAACGCTCACTTGAACATCTCGATCAGAGTAAGTTGCCTCGACTTTGAAGCTCGTTTCCCTTGCGGCAGGCAAGGCGACGCAAAACATAATTATAGTGTCTTGCCTCTAGCTTTCAACCATAACAATTGAAATATATCTGGACTCGAGTTCCAACTTGTTACAACAAAACAAAACAAAAATTACTTGGTTTTCATTTTTTATATTACGCTTAGGATCGATTCGGATAATTGGCGATTCGGTTAGTTGGCGTTCGGATAATCGGCGTTCTACTGTATTATAATGACTTATAATTGTGTATAAAAAATATATTTTAGGTTTTTATCCGAAATTTGTCGTATGGACTGATTGTGGAATACGCTTTCTGATTGCATTTTTACTGATTGATAAAATCTGAGTGTCTTTAAATAGTTGTGAATTGTGATCGTGAATCGAGTGAATCGGTTTCCTCGATTGTTTCTAGATAGCAATATTGCCTAACTTAGGCCGCATACGTAACTATAGTTTCGTAACTAGTTTCGAACGAAACATTCTTGGTACGATAGTAGAATCTACCTATTAAATTAATTTATTACGTAAATATTCAATGACCATTTTGATTCCCCTTCTTATTGTATCTCACGTGATTACTGGACGACCCCTTGGATCAATTCGTGTGTTTTGATTTCAAACAGGATGTTTAGTTAGGCCAAACTCTACCTACTCAGTTAGCGGAATGTATGAAAGTTTGAACAGTTTCGCTTGTAAGTACGCGGATGGAAAAGTTGAAAGAAAAATAAACCTTTGATTGAAATGTAATCAAATTAGAAAGGGATATTTGTGAGGGTTGATATTCTTGAGTCCATATGTAGTTGAAAGTTTCAATATTAGGCACGTAGGAAAAAGGTTTGAAACAATCTATTGAATAACTATGTTTTTTTTATTAGATAGGACTCGTAACTGGAAAAGTATGTCAAAATAGTTAACCAATAAATACATTAAAAAATGCCAAAGTTACAAACATTACAAAGTTACATCAGGAAGTAGTTAAAGTATGGGATACATAATTATTTTTATAATAATTAATAGATAATTATTATTTTACTATAAAAATAAAAATAATTTTATTTTATCACGAAAAGTATGTAATAAATAAATAAGTAAATAGTAATGCAAACCCCTTTTAATGTTTCTTTTTGGAGGCCTATATCCAGCAGGTGGACCTCGTGTGGCTAAGATGATGATGATTATTATGAAATTTTGTTTTAAGTCACCTTTATACCTAATAAGAAATTGCTCGACACAACTCAACAAATTGTCGGAAAACTGTTATTACTAATAATATTTATATTATTAACTATAAATTAAAAACTTATTTATTAACTAATATTTCATATAGAACAATTTTTTGCAACAACTGGGATATTTTTTTCTAAGCGACAACATTTTCCGCAATTCTATTTCTCAAAACTAAAAATTAAGATCTCGTACTAGGGGGTTATTCTATAAGTGACATTCTAATTTCGTGAACGCCAGTAGAATAGAAAAGTAAATGTATGAAATTGACATTAGCTACCGAAATGTCACGTGACGCACGTCACTGTTTCTTTAGCATTTCATGCGTAAGCGTTTGTAGAAATAGAAACGTTTGCCATTTGTCTAAGCTTACAGATGAGTTACTTGTTTCTAAGCCAAGAGTCGAGACGTACTTATATAAGTACCGTGCGTCGTCTGGGTAGTTTAGGTTGAATAACTATTTAGTTGACTTCTAAGTAACTACTAGTCTAGATAATTATAAGGTTAGAGTAAACATTGTTAATAAAGTGTTGCCTAAACTTGGCGTTACTGAGCGTGTGAAGTTATGCTCATTATTTTAGGCACTGAGAATTTTTCTTTTATAACGTCATATACGTTTATAGAATATTTATTTGTCATAATAAAAATGTATCTAATGAGTTAATAGTTATAATCAGTTTCCTTCCTCCGCTTTGCTGAATGAATATTCCCTCTTTTTCACCAATCGCTTTTTATTCGTGACGGAACAAGTACCTTATCATTATCAAGATAGAACGCTTAAACGGAATTATGTAACTATCTAAGTAAATCAATTACTCACTATAATAGCTAATATTAATTTGAGTTACAGCATCACAATCCAATTACAATGGTTATCAAATTATTAACAAGGAAATTATGCCAATCAACCGTCATACCTACCTACATCGTCATATCGTAATGCCTACATTCTGTCTGTCTTAGAGGATGACTGGCAGAAAATGCTACATTACATTAAGTCCTCCTATTGTACAGCTTGTTACGTAAATGTGTGCAATAAAGCGTTAAATAAATAAATAAACCGTAAACAAACCAAGCTTCACGTTTAAACTATTTTAATATATTTAACTAAAATAATTGCTTAGGTTATATTTGTTCACTAAAATGGTCATCATCATCATCATCATTTCAGCCCTTATAAATAGATCCACTGCTGGACATAGGCCTCTTCTTTATCCCACCATTCTTTCCGGTCCTGCGCTCTCATCCAGCTCCTGTCCTCTGACTTGACGATATCGTCCCTCCATCTGACAAGAAAGGTACTTACATAAAATTGGTATATATCTCCAAACAATCTGAATGAGATTTGATACCATAATTGACCGAATTCGGTTGACACGATCTGTCAGTTGTATCAGGACTAGGCCCTTTGAGACCTATAAGGCCTAGGCCGCACTACGGTTTTTTCCCGCGAGCGGTAACCGCTATAAACCGCGAAACCGCTCGAGACGGTACTAAATCAATCGCGGGGAAAAACCGCAAGTGCGGCCGCTTGTATTCGTTTTCCTGTTTCATAAACTCACGCGGTTAAAAACCGCTGCGGTTTAACCGTAGTGCGGCCTTAGCCTAAGGGCTGAATTTGCAAGCGAACTTTATTATACCCACGTAGGTCAATGTACCATACAATGCTTAACACATGTGCGCGGAACAGAATCGCCCGTTCAATATTATAAGATTACAAAGAGTTAATAGAGAATAAAGGGTAGAGGAATAGTTATTGTGTACCCGTGCGGCGGCGCGGGGGGAATACTAATGTAATGTTATGATAGTTTGGAGCTTTGAGACTTGCTGCCAGGAACTTCTATTATGAGTTTTATTTTAGTTGAGATTTTACACATCGATTTTTGATCGAGTGAGCGAAGCGAAGGTCTCAACTAGCAAAACGTTATTTCTGTGCGGATTATTTGTTGGTACCTACTTGTGTCTGATCTTATTTTACAACCAATCTGTACGAAACTAGGTATGCAAGTTTTACGATTTTATAGAATCTTGTCGTCGGAGATTTCCCCCAAAAAAGGTAAGTTTGCCGCGGCACCATTTACTGAACGATTTTAATAAGATTTTCTGGAAAAGTTTGGTAATAAATTATTTTAAATCTAAGCAAAATCGGTCAAAGTGTTATGGTGACTATCGGACTATCGTGGTTCTGAAATCACGGTTTAAAAGAGGCAACGTTTGCGTCGAGGTCATTTGTCGACCGATTTAAATAATATGTGCCAGAAACATACGCCATTCTATGTAGGACTACTGGTCGAGGTCTACAGATTTTTGCCAAACGCATCTGTTGCTATTTTTGTCATAAATCTTTATGTGAAGTTCAAAGTCACTCTATGAGCTATGGAAATGGCTATGCTCGGAGCTCTCTGCTAGTACGACACAGAAATGTATGGTCTGCTGGTTGTCGGTCGCTTCCAACTGAACTGCTTCTTTTTGGAAATCCGTGAGGAAGGCCTACGTTTAGCTTTTTAGGGCTGCGATGAAGATGATATAATTTTTTTTTTATCAGCCCTGTTTTGTACAAACTGTCCCACTGTTGGGAACGGGCCATCTTCTCATTGTGAGAAGGGTTAGGCCATAGTCTGCCACGCTGGCCAAGTGCGGGTTGGCAGACTTCACACATCTTCAAGATCATTGAGAACTCTCAGATATGTAGGTGTCCTTCACCGTTTGAAGTTGGCGGCAATCAACAATACGCACAAATGACATAAAAAAAATAGGAGGTTATTAATTCGGTTGTATTTTTAAAATGCCTCATAACTCGGTCTATAAATGACTGAGTTTTGAGGCATTTTAAAATATCTTATCAATTTGGAAAAAATATATTTTTTTACTTGCGATAACGTAGGCGCATCGTCAGCAATTCAACAGTGTAACATAAGCATAAGCATAAAATGTCTTTTATGCAACTGGCTATTTTGTTTTCAAATATTAAAAAAAAAAAAAAAATTAAAAAAAAAAAAAAAATATATATATATAATAATAAATAATTAAATTAATTAAATCTTGTTTATAAAGATAAAATCTATTTATGTATATTTAGCGCACAACACTATGCCAAAGTCGTGTACAAATTTAGTTCACGGTATTTTTACCACCGAATCAGTGTCAAATTTGAGCACAATAAAATATTTCGTGTATCAATATATTTCGGTATATGCAACTACGTGACTTTCCAAATAAAATCTCTACCTTCCCGTACAAAAGCTCTGTGAATCCGCCTACTGAATTCATAACCAGAAATTCTTTCATGCCTAAAAAGTGATATTTTGTCTGTATACACGGTAAGATTTTGCGAATATATCTTCGGCTTAGATCGTGGTTTTGTCACTTTTATTTTTGTGTGATCTTTTTGCTACTTTGAAAGTTATATTTATTGTGATTATTCTTATTCATTTTGTTAGATAAAACAATAGGCTAATAAATAATTGGTATATTAAAATATTAGAAGTATATTAATAATTAATAACGATTAAAATATGCCTGCCTGGAATCAACGTATGATTTCGTCCCGTTTGCCGCCGAGACAGCGGGACCTTGGGGCTCAGAAGCCAGGGAATTTGTTCAAGATCTAGGGCGGCGAATGCGAGAAAGAGGTCGCGACCCGAGATCTGGGTGGTACCTAGTTCAACAAATTTCCTTGGCCATTCAGCGCGGTAACGCTGCGAGCGTGATGGGGACTCTCAGATCAGGGTCTGCATGCGTGGGACTTGCAGCCTTACATTAACATTAGTTAAGAATTAGACTTTATTTTATTAGATTATGTTAATATATTTAGTATGTGTAGGTATTTTATATATTGTTTCCATATTGTTTTTGTACTCTCTTATATGTTTGTCTATATATGATAACATGTATAGGCTAATTGTTTATGTTCTCGTTATTGGTTAACTTATAAAAATATTCATGGAAACTAACGTGGTTTTTACACATTTTAACTAAAAACTATGGGTCACTCACGTCTGTTTTAAGTTGAAAAATCTGACTATAGTTTCAACCGCATTCCTGAATCCGAATGCGGTTGAAACTGAAGTGAAGTGACCCATAGTTTTTAATTAATATGTGTGAAAACCACGTCAGTTTTTATAAATTAACCAATAACGAGTTTTTAGTTAAAAATATTCATGAATATTTTTTACTGCTGGTTTAAAAAAATAACAACGAAATTGATGACATTTATATAGACATGTTATTATATGACATTATACTATGTTTAATATTTTTTTCTGAGAACCAAATAAATATCTGTAGTAGTTTTCAAGCTTACAACTGTGGTAGATATCGCATAACATATACATTGCAGTTTTTAGAGCCTCCTTTTATGACGTATTTAAAAGTACTTTACCACCTTATTTTATTTATTTATTTTTCTACTCATTACAGAAACTATAGTACGTTCCATTTCGATTGTTATATTTTTGTTACTGTTTTGTTGTTATTTATTTATTGTTATTGAAAAAATGCGTGGAACTGAATCTACAAATATATAGGACTGCCGACAGATTCATAATTAATGTCACCCAGCAATTCAGATTCAGAGTCTGCTTCAGAGAGCTCCACAGACAGTGAAGAATTAAGTGATGGTAGTAAATGACAATATCACAGAATTCGTGGCCCTATTTACGACAATGTATATATATGTACCTACTCTTTTAAATAAATGACATTAAATAAGTACTTTCGTTGTTTATGTGCCTAACTATTTTTGGGCGCTCTCCTGATGGTAAGTTACACCTGCGCTGCGCATGCCTGTTGCACTAGTAGGTACCTACAACGTTGAGTAACAAAGTCCTTTTACAATCTTCAAATTAACTACTAGGTACTGCTTGGCGGCAGTATATTTGACATTATGCTGGTACCTATCTATGCAAACTCCTGTAAATGAAACATACCGCTAAGTAAAATAAAATGAATTATAATCACTGTCATAAAGGTTTGTTATCTCTGCTAGATCGCTCAAAGGTCAACGCACTTTATTGCCAATCAAAATGGAACGTACCATAGTGTCTAATTATTTTATATAAATCATCATCTCATCCTTAAGAAGTCCACTGCTGGACATATGCCTCCCCCATGGATTTACAATAAGACCGATTGGAAGCGGCGTCTTCCCGCCACTTGTATGAGTTCATCTGTCCATCTCGTGCCTGGTCTTCCTACGCTGCACTTGCCGGTACGTTGGTTGTTTGTTGGTTGGTTGGTTGGTTGGTTGGTTGGTGGTTGGTTTATATAAATGTTTTTGACTTATTTTGTGTAATATTTTCGTTTATATTTGTATGTTTTTCGTTTTGTTCTATATTGTTATGTTTTTTGTCACAATAAAGTATATCTATTGTCTATTGAAATAAACAAGACTTGAAATTTTACAAACCCTGCTTTCACGACTTAATCTAACCACATTACCTAAGAAGACATTGTCTTTATTCATATTCACCAAGCAACCTGAAGCAGCTTCGCAGATTGTATTTCTGTATGGACACCGTGCCACGACCACCCACACTAGTGATGTTACAGTCGGCCACTAGTGTCGCGACACTCGGACACTAGTGTCGGGTGTGAAGTGTCTAAACTCTAGCCGCGGTACGCCGCCGTCCACAGTGATTCCCTTAGCAAACCACTCACGTAGACCAAGCATAAATATTAAACAGAAAAGTGGAAAGGACGGGTGTCCTATAATGCGAATCTCAGCGAAATTACAAGTAACACGCACGGACAAACAACTCCTTCTGTTTTTGTTGTAATCGAAACAGAAAAATTACTCTTTGCTTCTTTATATGAAGTAATTTACCGTTTAGGGGAATAGATGGATGAGACCATTATTTTAGGTAAGGACCGTTATAAATTTGAATCAGTTTAATAGCTTCAATAAGTAGGTACTTCCTTTTTCAATCTGATGGGGTTTTGATGTGATGGTATGATTGAAGATGGTAAATGCATCTAAAAAGTGGATTCAGAACCGGCTTTCAAACTTCTAAAGACGATATTGAAAGAGGATTTTTTTTCTATGGTGTTTCGGACACATTACGTTTATTAGGCTTCCGTACTAAGATTGTTGACTGGGGAGGAGAGGGAGCCTATTCGTGAGGCTACGGTGTCTGTCTGGCTGTCCTACACTTAAACGGCTTCTTTCGAACGTTAATAGATATAAGTTTAAAAATTTGCAAGATTATAGGGTTCACTTTAATTTAAATCAACAAATAGCAAACACCAGATATTATCAGTTTTTGTCATATTGTAAATTAAACTTTATTCTCGTTGTCGTAAGATATAAACTAGTGACCCTAAGTGGCTCTTACGTAGTCAATATAATATTTGTACTTTAGGTAGAGGTATATAATGGCATACGCCGCACAGTCATCTTGTTTTATCAACGTCCACTAGATGGTGCTCCTATCAATATCTTATCTATCAGAGACTACCGTTTCCGACTATTTCTACTGTATAGAAAATATGTGAAATTACGAATATTCATAGATTTATCACATTTTGCTAATTAGCCGTACTTTGCCGGATTTATTTGGAAAATAATCTAATACAGTTCATACTCGTTGTACAATGTCACGTAGCCTTGTTTTTAATCTCTGTTCCTATAAGAGGAGTGTTATAAGTTTGTCAAGTAAAAAGTTTATTAAGTAAATTTATAAAAAGTTTATTAAGTAAATTTTTGTTAATTTTTCGTTTGGTTCACCAAGTGAAAAATTTCAGTAGTTTAATCGCGAAACTAGGAACTACTGGAATATATTCCCCTAATAGTATCATGGAATATATTCCCCTAATGTAGTAGTAGTACATTAGTATCATCAAAGTATCTAGTATCATGAAATTGTAATATGTTATCAATCAATAAAATATTAACTCATTTGAACGAAATTAAATACGCTACGAATCGACAACCTCCTCCTTTTTTATGTCGGTCAATGAACTATAAACTAATAATAATTCAAAATAAAATGAACATTATAAATGTCAATTCATGTAACTTAATAAATACGACGGCAAAATATTATTATAAATATGGCGTCGATATTTATAATCTATAATTACGAGTCCACAATCATTATTCATTGTACTACACACTTACCTATTGCTACCCTAAAAATCTGTTCAGAATTTTGAACAAGTTTACAAATTGTGTGTTGCGCCCTCGACACCGGCGTCGGACATGTGTCGGACACAAGTGTTCGACACAAGTGTAGGACACGAGTGTCGGACTCGAGTATCGGCTAACTCGCTTCACCGGAGCCCGCCGCAGTGATTCCTTTAGTAAGCAGCTCACGTAAAATTCTGCCTAACACCTGCACGCTACAGGGACTCTAAAGTATGAATGAAGAGCGATTTAAAAAATAATAATCCAAAAGTAAATTTTAAGCATATGAATTGAATTAATAAAATAATCATTGAAATAATAAGATTCCTAAGTCTGTAGCGCTTTGCCCCGCTGCAGATGGTACCCTAGTTTTTAAAGTTTTTTATGCTATACTTAAATGCTTTTTTTATATATTTATTGTAAATAATTTTTCTATTAAAAACCGACTTCAAACGCAACTTACTAAATCCTTCACTATTGTAAACTTTTAAAGATACCTCTCTTTACTCGCTCTTTTTTTCTTTTGTCAAGAATGCGATTTGTCATTGAATGTCAAATGCTCGTCTTCGAAGATTAGATAATGTGCAGATGTTTATACTGATAATAACTGATTTTAACTGACTTAATACAGATAATCCTCAATATTTGACACTTTTGCAAAGAAAAACGTGTAGGTGGGACTCTGCGATTCTATAATCTGACGCACTTCACTCAGGAATACAATGAAAATATTTTCATTTTTAGAGATTATACAAAAACTAATAAAGCAATGCTTATACAATAATTATGGGACCAACTTGGGAGCTTTCTCTATACACCAATTCAGGAAACACAAAAATTGGTTCTCGAATGACGGAGTAATTCGTGTACATACATAAAAAAAAAATATACTCTACGAATTGATAACCACCTCCTTTTTCGAAGTCGGTTACAAAACTAAGAAAATAAATAAATACAGGGATTGAAATAATAGTGATAATTAATATAATAATAATTAATACTTACTTTTTTTTAACAGCCCTGTTTGTACAAACTGTCCCACTGCTGGGAACGGGCCATCTTCTCATTGTGATAAGGGTTAGGCCATAGTCTGCCACGCTGGCCAAGTGCGGGTTGGCAGACTTCACACATCTTCAAGATCATTGAGAACTCTCAGACATGTAGGTTTCCTCACGATGTTTTCTTTCACCGTTTTAAGTTTGCAGCAATCAATAATAGGTACGCAATATATAATTTCGAAAATCAGAGGTGCGTGCCGCGGGATTCGAACCCAGGACCTTCGGATCGCAAGCCAGACGATTTTTTCCAGATATTTTATTTAAAAAAACCAAGGTATTGAACCAATTTTCATAATGTAACTATAGGACCATTTCTGAAGTACATATGAACAATCAAATAAAATAAAAACGTACCAAAATAATAATAATAATTGGCGAAGAAATTGCGTAACAAATGTAAAAAAAATCTTCTCTTTGGAAGTCGGTTAAAAATTATTTGTAATAAGTACTTATAAAAGTACCAGTAAGTAAAATAATTATACAAAACCAACGCTGGTTTTAACATATTCTCTTATATTTCTCCATCGTCTCTCGTATCTTAAGATCTTTGAAGTTTTCACCTGTAATATACATTTTATGTAAAGGTGAGGCGGCGGGCTGTAACCTACGAACCCAGTGTATTTCTGCGGAATAAGGAATATTTTCTTGCTGCTGTGTGAATATTTTTAATAGTTTTGATTTTTACGTGAAGATATCACAATAACCACGTTGCGGCAGTGAGAACGCTTATTTTTTTATCAATAGTTATCTAATATTTTTCTGAGAGGTCAACGGATAAGTTACAGAATATTAAAACAAGTAAAACAGGCTAGGAAAAATTAGGTTAAACCGAAACCAGAAGAAGGGGGAAGACGCTTCTAATCGGTCTTGTTGGAAATCCATGAGGAGGCCTATGTCCAGCAGTGGACTTCTTATGGCTGAGATGATGATGTTGGTGATGAAATCAGAAAGTATGTGCCATCCACCGCGCTGCAATGTGGTATGAGGTGCGCTTTCTAACATATACAATCTATACACCTTACGCGCGTAACATACGACATATAATTATAGCTTAAAAAACTGAAGCAACCGACTTCTCATGGATACCATTGTCAGAACTGGACCAAATTGAAATGAGACCACACGGGAAGCACCAGCTTTCAAATAAAAAAAGAATCATCAAAATCGGTTTACCCAGTCGAAAGTTATGAGATAACAAACATAAAAAAAATACAGTCGAATTAAGAACCTCCTCCTTTTTGAAGTCGGTTGAAAACTGAAAAAACCGACTTCAAGCTATGGAATTCGTTTACTTCGATGATATTTTTTCAGTTATTTTGTTATAAAAACCAAAGTACTGAACCGATTTTGATAAAATTTATATGGGAATATTACCAAACAAAAACTATCAATAAGAACAATTCATAATTGGCGGAGTAATCGCTGAACAAACATACAAAAACACATATAGTCGAATTGTGAACGTCCTTCTTTTTGGAAGTCTGTTAAAAATGTTTAAATTTGTGTTACGTTTTATTAACATCAGGCGAGTTGGTGGTCAATCGTAGATCTATAGTGAATAAAAAAAAAAAAAAAAAACTGTCTCTGTATTCTTCATTTCTTCATTCTCTTTATTCTTCATTTGTTTTTCTCTAATCACGGGCGGGGGGGGGGGGGGGGGGGGGGGGCAAATACCATTAAACTTTGATTGGTAAGACATAAGTGTATACAAACAACTAGACAACAAATGTGTCTCCGTGTGCGTGGTTAAGAAGATGATTTTAATGTAGAAATAAAAAAAAAACATTTCGATGCGCGTTTCCAAAACGCGACATCAAAAGCGTTCCGTTTGCAAAGCGCCAAATCCATCTTCAGAATTCATGCGTAAAAACATCGAAAACCTATAAACGTCCGTCTATTGGCTAACTTGTGTAATGGTTCACTAAATATCTCGCTCCATTGAGCATCCCTTTATGTCTGTAATAAAATTTTGGGAGAACTTGGAGAATTTGCTTCAAAGTTAACAAACTATCTCACAGTAATTTACGTAATTTTTTCAGATATACTGTGTATTCATAAAATGTTATTCTGGAGTACAATTTTAGCTTTTCTTTATCAGAAAGTATCTAGTCTTAATAGAAGTAAACTTGTATACGACTATTTAACAAGTATAATTTATATAAAACAAAGAAAAACCAATTTCGTGTAGATAAATCAAATGAAAATAGTAAAGGCTGCCAAGTACAAATCGAGATATGCGGGTTCAAGTCCCGTTTCAAGTCAATTCAACACATCCGGTTGAATTTTTGAACTGTCTAAAAATTTGTGAAATTTGTCCCTTTGCTTAGCGTGGACTATGAGAAAGCCTTTGATTCGATCGAGACCTGGGCGGTGCTCGAGGCTCTCCTGCGATGCCGCATTGACCACCGCTATATCGAAGTGCTGAAGTGCTTGTACCACAACGCCACCATGTCGGTTCGAGTACCAGACCAGAATTCAGAGGCAATTTCATTGAAGAGAGGCGTGAGACAGGGAGACGTAGTTTCTCCGAAACTGTTCACTGCTGGACTTGAAGATGCCTACAAGCTTCTGGACTGGAAAGGGCTCGGCATACATATTAACAGCGAGTACATCATTTGCCTTCGGTTTGCCGACGATATAGTGGTCATGGCGGAGTCGATGGAAGATCTCAGCACAATGCTCGAAGACCTCAATCGAGTTTCTCAACGGGTGGGCCTTAGGATGAACATGGACAAAACGAAGGTTATGTCGAACGCCCATGTAGTGCCCACTCCAATAACTATGGGGAACTCCACTCTCGAAGTTGTCGATGAATACGTCTATCTAGGACAAACAGTTCGACTAGGCTGGTCCAACTTTGCGAGAGAGGTCAATCGTCGTATCCAAATCGTATCGTATCCAAAATCGTATCCAAATCAATAGCACGTAGAACTGACGGCCAATGGGGCCGAAAAGTTCTCGAATGGAGACCACGGACCGGCAAGCGCAGCGTAGGAAAACCAGCCACAAGGTGGACAGAGGATATCTTACAAGTGGCAGGAAGACGCTGGATGCAGGCCGCTTCCAACCGGTCTTTCTGGAAATCCATGGGTGAGGGCTATGTCCAGCAGTGGACTTCTTATGGCTGAGATGATGATGATGATAAATTTGTAAACTAAATAAACATAATTTTGTTGTAATTTTTGACCTGACAACGTCTAATAAATCGATGAACGCCGGCTGCACTCACGAAAAAGTATGACTCATTTTCCCGTAACGCTCATTGTCCCGTTACATCATCATCATCATTTCATCAATGTTTTGTAATGACGTTGTCACGTTAAACTATCGTTCGTAAACCGACTTTACAGAGAACCAATTTTTTAAATAATTTCTTTGAATTTGAATTTTGCAATTAACTTTAATTATCAATTAAATATTCAACAGATGATTCAAAAATCATGTTTCAGTCGGAAGGGCCCCGTCAAGTGTGTACAATAATATTGAATCTGCGAAGGTGGATCTCAACAAATTGGAGGGCCCTCCGTTTGTATGTGTCAAGTGTTTTCGTCCGGGGGCCCTCGGCTTCACTTTGTTCACGACAATAACATTTCAATATTGGAAAATGTATTTTTATGGTTATTTTTATAGCAAATCTTTGGATGTTTGAATGGTAATAAACATTTTGATGGGAATATGAGGTTAGATAGGAGGAATATTATATGACCTTAGCTATGATCGGAAAATTATTTTTGTTGTAAACGACATATTGACTACGAGTTTTTTTATGCGACAAGTATCTATTATTACTATAGTTGACTGGCGTGACAGCTCAGTTGGTAATATGATTGTTAGATCATGGGTTCGTTCCCACCCAGGGCAAACATTTGTGTGATGAACATGGAAGTTTGTTCTGTGTCTGGATGTTTCTATGAGTCATAAGTACAGTACATACTATTATATTTGCAAAAAAGTATACATACGATATACATAGGATTCGTATATATATGATTCTATCAGCTATCTGGTTCCTATTTCTTTCATTCATTTCGATATACAACGTATTATGAAATACGATAATTAGATTACATAATTAATACCTAATACAGCTAGTATTATGGGCACCTTTGCGCCAGGGTCAATTCGGGGCGGATTATTCGAATATTTCATATAACTTATTTTCACTTGCTGACATAATGAATTAACATAAAAGAACGTAGAAAATAAATTAGATTAATAACTATCAAGTAAATCTTAAAAATAAATACGAATACTCTTTATTCTCACAGTAAGTACGAGTATTTTCTGTTTAGTTGTTTTTTTTTAATTTTCGAATTGCACCTGATCAACTCACAAAACTAAACAAATAATTAAAATGATCACAAACAACCAACAAAACTAATATAACAAATTAATTTAAAATGTTTGTCCGAAAACGTCCAACTCTATTTATCCATTCAACCGTCTACCGGATTATTCCCTCTGAAGATAAAACATTCACTCATAATACAATTACACACGGAACTAAGCTGGATCTAAAAGGTAATAACATAGAGTGAATTTCCGGTCCATTCGAGTCACGGCTCTGTCGGAGTCATGGGCGCCGCCCGCCATCAGTGTTGCCAACTTGGGAAATTTACGCGATTTTAGTGGTAACTGCCACTAATGTAGGGACAGTGGGGACAACAGTTATGGTTATTGTATCATCAAGTGTGTAATATATGTTTGGGATTACATACTTAGACGGTTTAGAACGTCTTATGTTGCTGTTAAACTGAGTGTACCTAAGTGATATTCAAATTAATTTCTATTGTGTTAAGTTACTTTAACTAGATTTATTACAAGTATATGATGTTTATTTATTTATTTATTTATTTACAAATGATTGTCATGCTTACAGCTGTAGGCCAAATCGCATAACAATCCATCAGTATGTAAGATAATAAGTAATATAACAATACAAATTCAATACAATTAAAAAATCAATAAATCAAATATAACATTAAAAAATCACAAATAATTAACAAAAATAATTGAAATACAATATTATATAAAAAAAAAAAAACTACTTAAAAGTCAAGTGGTAATCACACATACGACTAAACGTATACATATTCACAATAAATATATCAAGGTCAGGTTGTTGAGCAAGCAAGGCATTGAGCAGAGAGATGGCCTGAGCCGTGGGAGCGTACTGCGCGGTGCGCGTACGCGTCGCTGGGGCCGCGAGTAGGCGCCGCACGTGCGGCCGCCGCGCCCGCTCCGGAGTCACGAGCGCGAGACTTGACAGAGTGGAGGGGTTGTCGATCTTATTGTGAAGCAACAGGTAGTAGTGTACCATTATAGCACACTTCCTCCTGAGCTCCAAAGTTTCGATACCCACCATCCCCGCCACGAATAAAGATGGATATAGAAACGGATAATAACCATACAGCCTGGTATATAAGTATCGGGCAAACGGGCGTGATGTTGTACTTGCGTGGTGATTAAAAACGGCGATGATGATTATTTAATATTTCGGCGCATTTGCCTCTAAATCAAACTTAATAACGATCTTTTCAGCCTTTTTAATCTTGAAATGGCAACAAACAGATAAAATTAACTTTGGGACTTATTATAGAGTTAGAATGGTAACGCCACATTGAAATAAAGATGATTATTTATGTTTATAAGTGTCATACAAATATAAAATGAATTTCTATTACAGTAAAAAAACAGCAATAAGTTTAGTGATGAATGCATCACTAAACTCTAGGCTCTTAGGGCTCTTATTCAGAGTCCGCCAAAGGATGAATCAAACCTTTGAAAATTATTCAACCGAAAAATAGTAGTGTGCAAGTGTTACTGTATACCAGATTGAAGGAACAGTTTCCAGAAACATTTCTGGATATATTGTGATTTAACACTTAATATCTCAAAGCAACGAGCACTGCATTTCCACAAAACAAACTGTTTAATGTTTAAGTTTACAGTTCTGTATGGCCAATACCGCATACAAAAGTACGACACCCCACGGCTAACCATGGGAGGGATGAGTGTTGGAATGTCGCAGGAGTTCAAGATTCTAGTATTTACAATTGATGACAGACTGACTTTTAACACGCACGTCACGCTGCAATGTCGGAAAGCGCTCGATATTTACAAGCAGCTCTCTAAAGCCGCAAGAGTAGATTGGGGTCTTCATACCGAGGTCATACGCACCATTTACATGTCAACCATCGAACCCATTATAATGTACGCGTCACCGATATGGGCGCCTGCAGACAAAAAAAGATCGGGGTGCGTAAGTTACTCAACACGGTCCAGAGAGGTTTCGCCCAGAAGCTCTGCAAATCTTACCGGACAGTCTCTCTACACTCGGCACTGGTACTGGCGGGGATAATGCCTCTCGACCTGAGAATACAAGAAGCAGCCTTAAGAGCCAGCCAGCCAGAATATATAAAATTATAGGATCAAGTAAAAACAGTAAATACAAGACGTATAGATATAATAAATGTAAAATAGATATAAATGTAAGTAAATTGAAAATGTGATAGACATGAATATGTAAAGACGGAAGTAAATCTTATAAGTAACTAGAGGAAGAATAACTGTAATATAAAATATTATATAAGTGTTAGTGAATAAGTAGTTCAATCCTAGAACTTATACTAGGGACCTTGGCTCAACATAAAAAAAAAACGCATAGAACAATATAGAAGGCCCCCGGTTGTCACACTAGTTCTGTAAGTTTCTCTGTTTTGTTTTTTTGTTTAATAGTGTACAATAAAGAGTTTATCTATCTATCTATCTATATAGACAGTAGGTGTGACCCTTAACATAAGGCGAGCCTTTTGCTCGTCATATTGCCTAATAAGTCTTGCTTAAGAAATGTTTAAAATTAAATTATTTATTTGGTGTAAATATGCTTCTGAACTGGCAACACATCGTCCCGCCTCCGTCCAACCCCCAGAAATCGAGTTAGCAGCGCCAGTATTTCAATTTAAATGCTATACCTAATTTCAACCCTCCTGACAGATTGGCGCGACACCTTTGAATGTGTTAGTTAACAGATAATGGAGTGCCTTTATGTACGTAGTTTCAGTTAATGCTCCTACCATTAAAGTGGTAAGTTACCTTCAAATATGTTAAGCCTTTGTACGGGATGCGCTCTCATTCTCGCCTGACGGTATTTTTTAAAATATACACACATTGATCGTGATATATATTGTTTTTATCCGACTGAGCAAGAAAGAGGATTATGTTTTTCGAGTATATGTATGTATATATGTATATATATTACCTCCTACAGCCTAAACGGCTGAACCATTTTGATGTGCGAGGTGTCGTTAGATTCGTTTTCACTCCCTGAGTTTTATAGGCTATATTTTTGGTAGTAATAATAAAACAAATCGCGCAAAAATAAAAAAGCGTTTTTTTTTGTAACCTCTAACGTAAATTGCGTAAACTTCTATTTAAAAAATGCGAACTTTCCTATTCGGATTTGCTTTCTTTCTCTTAAAGAAAGCAAATCTTAGTAAAATGGCACTGTTATTTCATTATATCCAAAATGCCACTCAAATATAATGGCTGACCAATACCAACAAAAATCATTTATTGGATTAAATTACGAATTGTCTATCAACGGCCCTTTAGGCAATTTGATTTGATTTCTTGAAAGCCTTCACAGAGAAGGAATTCATTTAAATGGACCTCTATAAAACAAATTTCATTGCATCTTTCATTGCTTTTCCGACCTTTTATTTACGTTGCTGGAGTCGGAAAGAGGGAAAAAGAAAAACACCGCTACGTTTTCCTGTGAACGGCGAAGATTTGAATATTCGTGTTTGAAGTGTGCCTGATCGTTGTGAAGTTTCAGTTTTACAAGTTAAACTTATAACACCCCCTCTTTTTGGGTTGGGGGATAAAGAAGGCAGCTCTGTGTTATGGAATTCGAACTCATTATCTCCCAATCTGTAATCAGACAATCTCCGAACTAAGCTAATGCCTTGCTTCCACACATTTTCGGTTGAAAGCAATTTCAACCAATTTTAGACCGTAATTTAACACTCCAATCCCGGTTAAACGAAACGTAAAATTACTCAAGAGTTCAATTTTCTTTATAATAATTAACCTGTCCACCCTTTCAAAGTTGACGGCCGATTTTTGAATAATTAATCATCAGATTATGGGTTTACTTTGAATATTGATGGAAGTTTTTTTTAAAAAATGTCCTGTTTTTAAAACGATGTTGAAATTTAGACGAAAACAAAATTATGAAATTCAATTGACTTTATCTCTTACGTACTAAGTTATTTGACCTTTTAACCTGTAATCACAAAAATATATTGGTGGACATTTCACACAACACCATCTAGCTCAAACTAAGCAAAGCTTGTACTATGGAAACTAGATGGTTGATCTTATAATACATTTATACTTTTTTTTTTGTAAATACATACTTATGATACATAGAAACACCCAGACACAGAACAAACATCCATGCTCATCACACAAATGTTTGCCCTGGGTGGAGATCGAACCCACGACCTACACTCAGGAGGCAGACGTACTACCACTGAGCCATGAGGCCTGTCTAGTTAATATTATGTAATAGAAGACTTAGGTAACTTTTAGCAAGCAAGACTAGGTACGTACTCTGTCCGTTGCCGCACAACTTTACTTTCTAACTCTTCGACAAAAGTGTCGAATTGAAACATCAACAACGTTCGTTGGTATGCATAATAAAGAAAAGTAGGTAAGTAATTATTTTATGGTCATGCATACATTTTATAGATTTTAGGCAAATTTTGTATGAAACTATCACTCTTATATATGTAATGTTTTTATATGTAAATAAGCGATTATATCTTAGACTTAGAGTATAAAATGATTTAAGGATTTGAAACGATAACATGGCACATTCTATTATGCAAACATGTACCTTCAATAAAAGAATAAACCGAAATACTTGACGGCATAAGATATACAACTTAATGTAATTTCTACTTATGTTTAGATCGAATGATGTGATGTTAATATCTAGTTTTAGTACACATAATTATGTAAAATAAAAACCGTTTTATCTAGTAAATCACTAAATATTCAATAGTAGTTGTAAAACTTTTATGAAAATTGATTATTGAGATTTTTGGAATGATAGTAATATTGTCATATTTAATAATAAAAATACTGTATCTTTTTCTCCGGACGCTAACTTGAATTACATGAATGTTGCCATCTCATATTATTGGGTCTTTTAACATTTACCAAATGTAATTGTATACAAAAATTTATCAACCAGGCCATAAAAGTAGTAAACCACGTATAACAGTAAATATGAGGTAAAATACTGTTTTTCTTTGATATGTGCCCAATATAAATCAGGAGGGAAAAACCTCTGCCATGTATTTTTATGTGCCACCCCTGAATGGGCCTCTGAGCGTAAAATATGATCGGTTAAATCTGACACAAAGAATATATACGATTCCTTCACAGGAACAATAAAACAAAATGTTTTTTATCGATCAGACACGAGTGTCTGCTATTTTTTTCCGTGTGATGTTTTCCGAGAAGCTCTTCAAATGTAATATAAGTGAGAGAAATCGAGATGAGTTGTTGAGAATGTTCTTTAGCTACTTATATTTTTTTAAATATAGATCGCATAAGACATCGATGTAGGATGTACTAGAACACACAATGTGTTAGCGTTAAAATTAAAGCTAATTTTAATTATATTTAGTTTGTGAACCCTAAAAATTGTAAGCTTAGCAGACCAGCCACAAAGTGGACAGACGATCATTCAAATGGCAGGAAGGTACTGGTTTTAGGGCACGCGCAAATCTTTTTGCAAATCCCTGGAGTAGATATATGTCCATAATGAACTTCTTATGGACTGAGAATAGGATGATCATAATATAGTTTTTCAATTTCAATATAGTGTACATAAATAATTAGCTTTTAATTATTTTGTTTACTTATCTATACACTGTATATAGCTTATTTTTTATTCTGCGTTAAATAGCTTTAAAAAAAATTAACAATTTTGGAGAAATTAACGGCCTTAACTAACAGAGTTATAATTATTACATAAACAAAAATAAACTAATTAAAAATACTCCCTATTTTATTCTATTTTATCCCATTTAGCCCACAATCAACTTAGGAAGCTTTTTTTTAAAAGTTGGTTATATTAACTAGTGGTTCTATAATAAGAGTTACTTTTTACTTCAATTGGTCTGTAAAAAGGTCGTTTTAAAACGATATAATTCGCTATGCCAATCAGGGGCCCAATTCAGTTATTCAAGACCGCTCCATAGCCAAACCATATGTGGAGCATTTCCCTTCGACCGCCATATTTTGTTTGATTCAGTCACTTTTCTGTCATACAATTGACACATTTGATGAAACTTAACACGTCCTTCGCTCGTTACTAAATCAAAAACTGATAGCAGTCGGCAGGAAATGTTTCGCATAAGGTTCAGCTACGGATCGGTTTTGAATAACTGAATTGCCCCCCAGGAGGTACAGCAGAGTTAGCTGCTACAGATCTAACAGATGCACACATTACTTTTATGTCACCTTTAAGGTTAAGGTAGCATTGCGACGTTTTATGGGACGAAAATATTAAGCAGTATATGTCGCTTTCCTTTGGTCATCTAGGACAATGGATACATTCTTCAACCTACAGCTTATTTTAAATAAACACTACGGGTCACTCACGTCTGTTTTGAGCAGAAAAATCCGACTATAGTTTGTAGAAGAGGACACTTTAGCTAAGTCGACGCAAGACAACCAGCTTCCTATCCCAACCCTTTTGCAACCAATGACGTTACGAGCACACGACGAGGCACGAGCGGTACGTCGCAGTTCGAGGCGTATCACCGATCGAGAGTGACGTTTGCGCTGCTCCTTTGAAAAAGACCGCCGAATGCGATTGAAACTATAGTCGGGTTTTTCGGCTCAAAACAGACGTGAGTGACCCGTAGTTTTTATTTAAAATGTGTGAAAACCACGCTAGTTTCCATACTACAGGTTACTTGGTTCTTGTCAAGTCTGAAATCTTGTTATATAATAATCAATGTTTTAACCTTTTGATATGAAACCTATAATAAAAGAAGTATCTTGAAATACGGCAATCTTTATTTCAGATTTATTAATCTGACATAAAGATTATCTAGTAATTTTCTGAGTTATAGCACTATTATTATTAACGGGATATTTACCGTGGTTTGCGTTAATATTAACAATAAATATAAAATAATATAATATAATTATAATAGTGCTTTAATGAATGACCGAGTAAAAAGACAAAATTGATGGAAAAGTCCTGTTATAACTATAACATATGATATTGGGTGCTATTTAATGTTTATTTCTCTCTTCTAAAAAGGAACCGAAATATAGAGATAAATATATTATGTACTTCCTAACATGTTTTCAACTGTTTGAAGCTAGCGACTGTATTTGTGTCAGTAAGTATTTGTAATATTTAAATATAAAAAAAAACAAAATACCCAACTGCATAAGAGCGATTTCGTACTATAACTCACGCTTGCGTTACGCTTGATAAGCTGTTGATTGTACATTTTTGTGTGAGAAATAATGAGTAAAGCTCCTTTATAATTTATTTATAACTAGATGACCCGGCGTACTTCGTATCACCTATCAATGAGTGGATCCGATATTTTCTCAACGTTTAAACCTTCCCTGGA
Organism: Lycia hirtaria; assembly: GCA_947563715.1. Lineage (NCBI taxonomy): Eukaryota > Metazoa > Arthropoda > Insecta > Lepidoptera > Geometridae > Lycia > Lycia hirtaria. The sequence goes on along the minus strand of OX387377.1, from coordinate 37,321,965 downwards.
CTACGACAAACATTTCAAAATTAAAATCAGCTAAATCGGCCCAGCCGTTTTCGAGTTTTAGCGAGACAAACGAACAGCAATTGATTTTTATAGATATAGAGATACGAGTATGAACATTATTTACAGTAGTTTTTGTAAAATTACCCACTTGTTACAAAAAGTTTCTTAATGGTTAGGAAAAAACGCATTTTTTCAATTTTGCGAGAGTTGAATTATAACTATTACAAAAATAAATGTAGCACATGATACTCAGGGAGTGCATAAAGATGAATGTAACGACACCTCGCACATCAAAATTGGTGAATCCGTTTAGGCTGTAGAAGATAATATAGATACATACATACCCACACACATACAAACATACATACACTCGAAAACATAACCCTTCTTGCGCAGCCGGGTAAATTCAGACCTTCAGTGCGTAAGTACTCCCATTTCCAGTTTTGTTAGACATTGGATAATGAATTTGCAGTATTCAGAACACATTCTATCGGATCGGCGTCCGTACTCCTGCCAAGAATGTCCTGGCACCGCTACCAGAGGGCGCTTCACACGTTAAAACGACCCTCAATTAAAACCAAGCTATGTGCCAACTCCATTCTGACCACCCAAGATTTATGCGGCAGCAACTTTAAACAGTCCCAACCTAATTTTATTTAAACATTTTGAACGTAATTTTGTTTCAACCATAGATGAACAAAAAAGAGGGAGACTGAACATCATAATAAAGTTTTCCAAAGAAACTGAGATAATCGCAAATCTTAGAAGAAAAACTGCACAATAATATTTTTTTATTTCAGATTAATAACATATTTTTATTCAAATTATAGTTTAAGAAACTGAAAAAAAACGACTTCAAAATGAGCAATACATTACATACGCGACTTGCTGTTCACTTTTCTATAGGCATTTGGATGATATTTTTACTATTGAAGTTATTGAAGTTATTTTGTTATAAAAACCAAAGTACTGGATCGATTTTGATAAAATTTATATGAGACCACTTCTGAAGTATGATCTACATCTATCTATCTAAATATAAAACGAATCATCAATATCAATGCACAAGTGGCTGAGTAATTGGTGAACAAACAAAGGAAAAAAAACATACAGACCGAATTGATAACCTGTTTCTTTTTGGAAGTCGGTTAAAAATAAAATTGATTTTAGTCTTAAGGACCTCGAACAACAGCTACAATTATTATTATGAATATGTTCATAATATTCATTGTACAGCAGCTACATACAGCTACTAATTGTAGCTGTTTACGAAACTACTAAGCCGAAGTTAGTTAATTTTTAGCCGACTTTAAAAAAGAAGGTCCATAACTCCGTCATTTATGAACAGATTTGAAATTATTAATAATTATTCATTTTATTAATCGATTTGAAAAATTATTAAGCTATTGCATAGCTTCTATCGCGGGCCTTGAGCGTGCAGACCGAATCCAGAAATTCCGTAACGAAAATAACCTAACACACCGCACGTAAAGCTATAGCTTTACCGCGGCAGTCTCCGAGTGCCACACGTCTTTTTCTTTTAAGGTTAAACTGTAGTCCCTTAGAAATTTAGCTAAAGTCCGTTTAGTACGTTTTGGTCTTGCAAACAAAATATCTGGAAAAAAATTATCTAAGTAATCGAAATTGCGTATTTCGAAGTCCGTTGTATCAGTTTTCAAGATGTAATAATAATTATAGAACTATTTCTGAGATACTTAACTTTTTTCTATAAAAAAATAATCATTGAGATCTGTTTAAAACCGCTTGTATTTTATGCGTCTATATACCTTTAGTAACGTACGTAACGTTTGTAGGTTTTTTTGCGGTTACTTCATATTTTATATATATATTTCATTCGTTACATTGATATTGTCATAATAATAGTATTATTCTAATTTATTCCGTCGAATTACAATAAGTTCATATATAATAATGTTAAGAAATATACGCTTGCTGTCTTATAAATCGCTAGCAGCGTTGCCGCGCTGAATTGCGATAGAGATTTGTTGTGCTAAATACCACCCAGAACGCAGACCGCGGCCCTTCTCTCGCAGACGTCAACCCAGGTCCCAAACAAATTTTACCCGACCCCCAAGGTCCACCCGTCTCCACGGCAAAAGGGACGAAGTCGTATGCTGATTCCAGGCAGGCGTACTTCGCGTGTTTTCCTTCGGTGGCAGCACCAGCGGGTTGCTATGTGGCGGGGGTACTTAATGGGTGCGGTTACTTGTCTTGTTGTTTTATTTCTCTAAGGCTCGGATAATCCATTTTCTTCGAGGTTTCTAATGCAACAATCGTAACTTGATTAAGGAAAGGGAAACAAAGTGCAATCTATCTTGGAGCGAGGCTCGAAATTAATTTTCCAACTCGAGATTCGGTTTTTCATAACCTAGTTAAAAGTTACCAATATTCGGTTTCGTTGGTTGTTATTTTATAAACAGAATTTGTAAGGTATCTCTTTATTAAGGTAAGAATAACAAAATTAGGGAAAAGCTTTTATTATGATCTAACGTATTTTAAATGAGAAAATTAGGTACATGGAAACTGTTTTTAATCGACGAAAAAACGGAGGAGGTTCTCAAGTCGACGCGTATATTTTTTTTTATGTATCTGTTGTATGTAAAGTTAAATAAAAAAGGCTTATTATTTTATGCTTTTCAGTTTTTTTGGAGGTTTTTTTTTTGTAAAAAGTTTTTATTATATTTTGACCCGGAATAAAAAAAAATATTTCTTAATATTCTAAACTTATATTATTTTTTAACCCCGACCCAAAAAAGGGGTGTTATAAGTTTGACATATTTGTCTATATATCTGTATTATTCTGTATATTTGTGTCTGTCTTTGGCTCTCAAACGGATAGAACGATTTTGATCTATTTTTTTTCTTCGAAAGAGGATTTGGTAGTTGTAAAGCTTACTATAGCAACCAGATATCTGATAGAATAAGCCTACATACTTTTTTGTAAATACATACGAAACATACATACATAATATGACGATCTGACGATGCGTGCTTTAATTTCTTACCTATAGTTATTCGCGATTCACTACAGTAGAAGGCTATATAAATCTTTTTTATCCTCTCAATTAAAAATATATTTTGAAAACTCTGTAATACAACGTTTTATGTATAGCAATATTTGTGGAAAAACACTTATGTAAGTCATTATGATACAGAGATTATTGACATTTTTTTTAACCGTTCTTAACAAACAATATTTGTCAAGTAGTTTTTTTTGGAATACAGCATTAGCTATGGAACCTTTCCATTTGTGCGTGTGTCGACACGGCTTTGGTCACTTTTTTTTTTACATGAATAAAAAGTAGTTGAGTTACGAAAAACAATATTTTCAGCTCACAACTAAAACCTTAAATTAGATAATGTACCTTTTGAATAAATAAAATAATTTGAACAAAATATGCGAGAGAAAACACATCGCCTTGAAAATTAATTTCAACAAAATCTCTGAATTAAGTTTCGTATCTTCAAATATAATTTAATTCACTAACTCGATTATCGAACTTAATAAAAAAATATTACGAGTCTATGAACGAAAGTTTAAAAGCAAAGTAAAAGGGAATAATTCATTTTCAAACTCATTCGAATATCTATTCTTAAACGTTGGAAAAGTCAAAGAAAAGTCTGGGTCTCGTAAAAAAAACTTCTATCTGTAGTAGTAAAAGATCCATCCCCCCTCTTTGTGAAACAAGACTATTTACTTAGAACTTTTGAACAAAAGTACTACAGTCTATTATTCTGTGCCAGTTAGTGGTAGTTCAAAACAGACAGAAAACATTGAACTTAATGTTCTACGTATTTTGGTATCAAAAGATTGACGTTCTCTAGAATTAACAGACGTGCTACTCATTTGGTTTATCTTTTACTTTATGGCTTTGTATATCTAATGTATCGTCGTACATTTTGATTAATAGTACGAGTTTAGGAAAACATCGTGAACGAAAACACCGTGAAGGAAAACACGGTGAAGGAAAACATCGTGAGGAAACCTACATGTTTGAAAGTTCTCAATGATCTTGAAGATGTGTGAAGTCTGCCAACCCGCACTTGGCCAGCGTGGTAGACTATGGCCTAACCCTTCTCACAATGAGAAGATGGCCCGCGCCCAGTAGTGGGACAGTTTGTACAAACGGGGCTGATAACGACCTAACGAGTTTAGGATTATTCTAGTATTGTAGTCAAGTAGTGTGTACCCCGTCTGCGAGGTGCGGTATGAGAAGATATATACTTCTTACGTTCTATTGGTTGACGGCAATTTGCTTTTGTTCTGATTTTTACTCGACTGCATAAGAAGGAGGGTATAGTTTTTCGAGTGTATGAATGTTTGTATGTATGTATGTGGGTATGTGAGTATGTATGTTTGTATGTTTCTATAATTATGAGTTCCTACAGACTAAATGGATTGCCCGATTTTGATGTGCAAGGTGTCATAAGATCCGTCTTTACTCCCTGATATTTTCTTGTAATAATAAAATACATATCTCGAAAAGACAAAAATAAGTAAGTGGTAGTAAGTATAAGTAGTATTATTAAAATAAAAATAAGATACCCGACTGCAGAAAAGCAGTTTTTGCAGTCCAACTTACGATTTCGTTATTAAGTGTACGTTTTTTGTGAGAAAGTATGCGTAAAATCGTTGTAAAAAATAATATATGCGCATTCTTTAGAATAATTTAAGTAAAATCACTTGTTTATTTAAACGCATTATTATTTTTTGCGAGAGATATATTACGTTCGTTGGAGGTTACGAAAAACACTTTTAATATTTTTGCGAGAGATGTTTATTATTATCATTACAAAAAAAATTGCCTATGATACTCAGGATGTGAAGACGAATCTAATTGAAAATGAATGCAGACGATTGCACTAATTGCAGACGAATCTAAATCACATCAAAATTTAAGCTGTAGGCACCCACCCATATTGAACCATAGTACATATTGAAAAATATAACCCTCATTCTTACGCAATCGGGTAAAAATTAAGGAAACTGAAACTTTTATTTCCGTCTATTTTTCAATAGACGTTGAGCTTGTATCTGTAAATGCATTTTTCATGTAGTGAGCGTAACTTTTGCTTGCGCCCATGCAGCACTCGAGCGATTTGAACAGGTTTGCCTCGGACGTGGGAAAATGTATTGTTTTTTTTTGGTCTGTTTGTATTTGTTTAGTACTAGCTGCGTCATGTGGTATTATGTATTTGTTTTTCTACTGTTTATTCTTGTTTTCTATAATTTGGGCTGAAAATTTTATTCACATCTTGTTTGTAAAGTGCGCTGTCGTCTTTGCATATTTTATCATTTAAAGTCACTCAGCGAGCTACGGAAAGAGTTCTGCTCGGCGTTTCTCTGAGGGATGGTATCTGAAACGAAGTAAATCGCCAGAGATCTAGAATTATCGACATAGTGCAGTGAATTAGTAAGCTAAAGTGGCAGTGGACTGGTCATATATGTCGCAGAACAACCGATGAGGTAATCGCTTTCTAGAGTGGAGACCGCGAGTCAGTAAATGTAGTGTAGGACGCGTGGCGCCTTGAAATACAATAGAGTAACGATATACGGAAAGCAGCTGGCAGTGACTAAAAACGGAAAGCTCAGGATCGTGCTGATTGGTATTCAATGAGAGAGGCCTATATCCAACAGTATACTAAAGTAGGCCGATGTTGATGATAATGCTTTAGCCATTTATTCAAATATTGTACAAAAATTACAAATAATATTTATTAGCTGATAGAGGGCTTGTACTGAAGTATGTACTTATTTTCTTCGTTGTATTTGTCGTAGCAAGTTCTACGGTATGTAGGTCCTACAAGTATTAACGTAGCTCTACGCCGTAGATGTCGCTACGTGCTATCGTAGATACCGATAAAATGCTTCAATTTGAGCTAAAATATAAAGGTATATCAACGATTATTATTGTTAGGTACATCTTAGTGCTAAGAATATAAAATATAATAAATAAATAGTAAATAAATATTCAAACTATTACAAGAACAGAATTTCATTAGTTTTAATATACCTAAGTTTAAACAGTTTTCATAGTTTCGTGATAAGATTTTGTCATTATTTATTGAATTTAAAAACCTTCAAAAACATATAAGATAAGCAAACATCACGAAATTGATTTCTTATGACAATCCATTAATTATTTTCGAATAAAAAAATAAAAACAATGCTTAACAAATAAGCTTACATATCCCACTGCATCCACCAAATTATTATGAATTGACATTCTTTTTGAAAATATTACATAAATACAAAAGGAATACAATACACAATACTTTACAGCAGATACAGCATAGTACGTGAAACGTATCATCTGATCACAAAAAACTAAAATATTGAGGTAGTAAAAGAAAATTTAGTCCCAGCCGAGGAAAACTTATTTATTCCGCAAGCACAAGACTTTTGCCTTGTTGTGAGAAACTTCTTTATTTTGCTGGCATAACAAATTTTAGTAGGCTAGTAGCAGAAAATACATAATAGTACGTATCTTTATAAAAGTGTAAATTTTAGGTGATTTTGTCTGTTTTTCGTAACATTTCAAAGTAAAGGTTCGTAAAGGTTTCAAACCTTTTTCCGGATGATTTTTTACTATCAAATTTATTCTATTTGTATATATTTTGTATATTTCTATTTGTATATTTCTATTTGTCAATAATACTCACAAAAATTAGTTTTGGTCTGCACCATTCTTTTAAAAGATGTTAGTATAGGGAGACTCTTCTTCCCTCGCAGTGGAGATTGCAACTAAGTTCTCACTCAGCACGACTAAGCCATAGATGTTTTTACACGTTACGATATTATAGCAGTTATTGTTATTTAGAAAGACGAAGCCAAGGACAATGAAAATGTAGCATTTTTTCCCCATGAGCGGGTCATCTAAAATGCTCTTAGCGTAACATCAATTAAGTAAAGCTTAAGATTTGATAGAATACTTAAATGATTTTTTTCGTATACCTATACCTATAAGTATACTCATTATACATTCATATGAATACATAGAAACACCTAGGTGTTTTTACAGAGTACTTTTGCATTCTAAAAAAAATACCTGCCAAGTTTCAACTTTGTAAGTCAGTGGCTGTCGTCATTTGAGGCACTTAGACAGATATGAAAAAAGAAACTACCCTATTTGGCACACACGCTTAATTCCGAACAAATTTCATCCAACAGTATTACTGTACTCTTCATTAAAATAAAATTGCTAAGAGTAAAACTTGTTTTGTAAATTAGATATTCTTCATGTTAACAACAATATTTGTGTACAAGTCGTCGTAAAGTCAGTAAGATCGTATCGTTATTTCTATTCTATTCTATTCTATTCTATTCTATTTTATTCTATTCATCGTCACGTGTAAGTTAATCGGACTCAGCAAGTCTAACGAGAATCTAATCTTGTCTTGCGGGAAGTTGCGTATCACATTTATTTTCTTTACAAAATGGTGTTAATGAGTTACACTCCTCACTGTACTAGTATAACAATATCGAAGAAAAGAAGTGATTTATAGATTGTATATTCTAAATATTATAATATTTGTGTAAGTCATTTTAAGACTTTTTTATTTTGAACAAACGGGTTACTCACGTCTATATTTGAACCGAATTCTCATAAATTCCCGAATTTCCGTTTGCTCAAAATAAAAATGTAACAACCACGTTAGTTTTCTTATTAAAGTCATTTTAAAGTCTTTTCAACCGACTTCAAAAAAGGAGGAAGTTATCAATTGGACTGTATTTTTTTTTAAATGTTTTTTAGGTACCTCATAACTCTCGACTGGGTGAACCGATTTTGATGATTCTTTTTTTATTTTAAAGCTGGTGCTTCCCGCGTGGCCCCATTTTGGTCCAATTCTGATAATGTCATCCATGAGAAGTCGGTTGCTTCAGTTTTTTAAACTATAATTATGTAAGATCGCATCGTGAAGTGTAATCGAACTGAGCAGGTCCAACATCGATCTAATCTCGTCTGGCGCGAAGTCACGTATCACATCCGCGCATTTCCGAAGGAAATGGTGTCGAACAGTACACCCCGCACCCTATATCAACATGCTGAGAACGAAAATTGTTTTTATAGATTCGATATTCTTCAATTTCAATTCGCTCGATCCTCCCCCATATTCGAGTTTCAAGACTCGATAGAATCGATTTGCGTTTCAATGAGAGTGGAGGCGAAACGGACGCCGATTGGTGGTTTTATTAATGATTTTGTGGGAATATGAAGGGTGGTTGATTCCGGGATTAGACGTCTGTTGTTTTTTCGTTTTTTGAAAGGATCGTTATGGAACATTAGCATATTTATTTCTTGTGATCTGGAAAAATATCGTGATAATGATAAACGAATAGAAGAATAAATAAAATATAAGTATATTTTCGTATGCGCTATGGTTGATATATTATAATTAAGTGGACAACGATTTGTACATTTATCCATATTGATTTTTTCTTTAGTGATAACATATTAATTTTTAGTTTATGATTTTATTGTATTGTTCAAGACACATTTTTTTGAGTTGATAAAACTGAGGTATACAGACTCTGGGTTCTGTGTCTTTTATGAACTAATATCTATATAATATACTGTATAATAATATTTAAATATCTTTTTTTAATTACTTCTCTTTCATAATTAGTATGCAAGACAAATGCAAGTTATGCAGAGGAAGACAAAATTACACTTAACTAAAATGCATTTGCGTATACGGCGAGCCAGTCCAGTTTCCACAAGCAGCGTATATTTATTTTCAAATAAAAACTATTTGAATTTCACTCGTCATGCCCTACGATTTTACACGTTATTCTGCTTGAATTACACATTACGGAAACATTATGTTTCCATCACCAACAGATCGGTATATAGAACGAGAACTTGTTGATCTATGAGAAACAAATGTGTTTTTTGTAAGTAGGTGATCACATTGTTTTTTTTATAAATCTGAACAAACAAAAGCCTGTTAAAATGAGAGAAATCATGGATCACAGCTAGTATAAAATATATCGAATGACGAAAGTGTAAAATTACAATTGCTTAAATTTACGCTTGTCAATTTGTACTAGACAAATTGACAAGCGTAAATTTAAGCAATTTACATCTGAAACTAGCTTCAGACCGCAGGTTCGTTAGTGAGCAATACCTATTAACTTTAGCCAATATATATTAAACCTATAGATTCAATATCATCTCCAAAAAAAGTCTCAGCATGACCGCTCAATCAATAACACTTTATCACTTTATCATTACAGTAGAAGTAATTTTTTTAGCGGTTTAAAAAAGGAGAACCTCCTTTTTGGTTTGTGTTTTTTTTCCATGATCTGCGATAGCTTAGGTAGGTCGATATGATTTTCGTGATTATTTTCCTTTATTAGAAGTAGGTACCTTAAGGGTACCCAATTAAGAATCCAAAATTATATACATATTTGTTTTAAAAGGCTTTTCTCAGATGCCAGTTATCAGGTTTTTGAACTTTAATTACAAATTAGATGATATCTTGAAAGTTATTAACTTCTGAGGTGGGGCAGCTACCCTGATATGAGACTATTACAGTTAAACATGAAAATAAATGAATGATTTCTTAAAATTAAGAAAAATTAGAGGAACATTATTAAAAAATAACACAGTACCGTATAGTACATAGTACCACTGTATGGTTAGGTCTGTAACTACGGGCGTTATCACAGATATAACGTTAGATCGTTGAGTCTATGATTTTAGAGATCGTTGCCAATAATAGCTATTACGTAGAAGTGGAAGTAGCAGAACCACAATTGGATCGTTTATTGCTATTACAAACCTGTTATAATAATAATGAATGTAGATGAATGTAAATCTAAAACTTCATTAGGTTTCAAATAGAGAGATACACACGTAAAAATTATAACACTCCTCATTTATCGGGGATAAAAATAACACCACGACTCTTCTCTTCTTCGATTGGCCCACGGACAAGTAATTGCTTGCGCACGTGTTTTTTAGGGTTCCGTACCCAAAGGGTAAAATGGGACGGGAAAGACTCCGCTGTCTGTCTGTCCGTCCGTCCATCTGTCACCAAACTGTATTTCATGAACCGTGATAGTTAGACAGTTGAAATTTTCACAGATGATGTATTTCTGTTGCCGCTATAACAACAGATAATAAAAAACAGAATAAAATAAATATTTAAGGTTGCTCCCATACAATAAACGTGATTTTTTGCCATTTTTATAGATAATGGTACAGAACGCTTCGTGCGCGAGTCCGACTCGCACTTGGCCGTTTTTTTTTTGGTATCATTGGATCTCGCAGGAAAATTTGTCAAGCATCAGAATACAAAAAGAAAATACTTTAAGACTGAGATATTTTTGTTCTAGATAGAGATATTATTCTTAATCGAATCGTAGATATTGGTTCCTTACAGTCACTGTAAAGCAGCAAGTTTGCAATAGCAAGATAAAAACGAGGGCGAGCCAATTTTGCATCGCTACAAGAGATGAGCGTAACCACTCAAGTGAGCTTAAGCAACTGCAATCCTATATTAGATCTTATTATCTAAAATTTAAAAAAAACATCAGTCGTATTATACAGAATCCACTTTTAATCATAGCATTTTTTTAACCTTGCAACTTTCGAATGAGCAGGTCTCAGGCAATTATCTACTTGCACACAAAGTGCTAAATCAACGTTTAGCACACAAAGCCTTCGGCGATCGCTCGGTTTGCGATTTGCGAGTGCAAATGTTACGGCTGGGAATAGTGAGCAATTTCTAGATTTGCAACGATTTGTATGCAGGTATGCTGCTCGATTTATGCTTTCGTTCGCTTTTTGGGATTAATTTGCAGGGAATTTTCGAATAGCCTCGCGTTGGGATGAGAAAATACGGTGCGAATGTTTTATCTGAAAGAAGAAACGCTTCTTGATACAGTTTAGATATCGAAACCATCCGTCTCGGAAAAATAATAGCTTAATATAAATAAAATTCATCACACTGAACACTAGAAAGCGACATCACAAATTTCCATCAAAAAATCAATTTTGATACAAATTAAGTTTCGTACTTACATAAAAAATATTTTAATATTGAAATAAAACAAATTTTAACGGATTTAGCGCGTATATTTTACATCATTTACATTTATAGGTCATAAAATTACGTAAAATATACTTGATAAATACGTTAAAATTTGTTTCATTTCAATGAGTAATAATTACGAAAACCTTAGAAAACATTATGATTTTAATATGTTATAATTTGTAAAAATCATTTTTATGTATGAAAATTAACTCATATCAAAATGATTTTTTTGTCGAAAGTCGAAAAAACTAAACAAATTATTCTATTAAAACTGAAAAAAAAGTAGTAGAGTAAGTAGTTGAGTTGTATGTATATTATTGTTTTTTCTATCGCATTTGGTAGTATATTTATTATGAAACACAATAGCAGCGTACACGACTACGAAGCGATAATTCAGTGCATGGAAAATGACAGTGACGTTTTCTTTAAATTATAGATACGAGTAATTTAAAGAAGAGTTTTGGCGGGAACGTCTTAGTAACGTGTTGTTGCATTGTTTTATTTTCCTAAACTTGTGTTATTTTGAACATTAATGCTATAAAAATGGTGGTGTTTTATTCATTAACTGTTCGATAAAGTACGTGAGTGTGGGCAAGTGAAATAAAGTGTGTGATTTTACGTTGTCGGCAAAACTCCATAGAAGCTTCTAGTAAAGTCGCTATCACTTTACTGAAGTAGGACTCAACTTGTACTTAATAGACTGTATACGTGACTTTGATTGTGACTAGAACATTTACAACTTGTTTTATTCAAGAAACTTGACAAAATCCTAATACTTGACACTGGCAAATGCTTTAATGCGGGTCCAATACAAAAAAGAAAAAGAACTTAAAGAAAACGTCAGAAATGTTCTGACATTAACGTTTGTTTTTCGTTCTGACTTTGCAAGAAATGTAAAAAGTATCTAGAGAACCCGGCCGTTAAACAATCCCATGAGAAAAATCACATCGAGATCTCTCACAGCTGGAAGGATGAACAAATAATCAAATATTTATGTGAGATGAAAGAGTGAAAGGCGAACGTAAGTAAATGTGCTCATAATGAAAGATTGTCACTATTTATTTATTTATTATTTATTATCATAATTACAAAGTTTAAAATAAAATACACATATTTAGCACCTGAAAACCACATATGGTTTGTGTAGGTGCTGATTCACTGCAATAAACACATAATCCATAACGAAACAATAACAAATCAATCTACCCACATAATTATTTAAAAAGTCAAATGAAGTTGTATACGAGTTGTACTATCCGCCCGACCGGTTTTGCTGGCTAGCGTAAACAGCACTGATACAGGTTGATGTTTTAACAACGGTTTGAAAATAAATAAAAATAAGATAGTTTAGAAGATATTAGTTAATTTGTTTTAAGCGACTGTAAAAATATTTTTTGTATATACGTTTATAATTTTTATCATTAGTCGTCTTTTTAACCTCATAAGGTAAGCTATTCAAAAGGGCAGGAACAATAAATCCTAGCGTTCTTCTTCCGTAGAAATTGTTTACTCTTGGAATTTTTAACATATTTTGAGTAATTTTACGAGTTATGACTTTATGGGAAACAGGAATTTGTATATCAGAGTTGTGGAACTGTTCTATCAATAAGGACAAGTCTACTCTAAATTGAACAGGCAATATATTACAATACTCAAAAATATCAATGATGTTTTCTTTGTATTGCTTTTTTACATGTGTTGGGACTATATGTTTTAGTAATCTAACTTGTAAATTCATTATTTTATCAATATAAGTTTTAAATGTTCGTCCATAACTAGTGATGCCATATGATATAATTGATTCTGCCATTGCTACATACATAGTTCGCAGGAGTTGATATGGCACCTTAGGCTTTAAGATATAAAATTTTGCTAGTATCGCTCTCAGTTTGTCACACCGCATCGATGTGGTTTCTCCAGCAAAATTTATTGTCTACTATCAAACCCAGATAAGTATGATGCGAGACCTGCTCTATTTCCTGACAGTTACATTTTTTGACATTACCTCTATGCAAGCAGTCATGGCTATGCGCAATGATCTTGAAAGAGCCTGTATGTTTCACATGACTGGAGTGGACATGGACGATTTTTGTTTTAGATGCATTTAAAACTAATCCCGCATCATGTGACCATTTGGCTACTTGTGTGAAGTCATTTTGCATCTGTTTTACGGCAGTGCTTAGATTTTTGCTAGATGCAATTAAGCAAGTATCATCTGCGTATTGGTAAATAGAGCAGTGACTAATGACGTGTTCCATATCATTTACGTAAGAAAGATAATGCAGTGGGTCAAGAACAGACCCTTGAGCTGTCCCTTCAGTAACCATAACAGCATCACTGTATTCTTCTCCCACTTTAACCAGATACATTCGATTTTTAAGATAGTCTTCACACCAGTTTAAAGTAGATCCTCGAACACCAGAGTTATCTAGTTTTGTTAGCAGAGTATCGTGTCTGAGCGTATCGAATGCTTTACTAAAGTCAATAAAAACGAGTATAACATGGTTTTTGTCATCAAGATAATGGTTGACTTCATCTGTGAATTTAGAAAGCAATTCTGTAGTTGACTTATTTCGTTGAAATCCGTATTGTACGTTCGATAGTACATCATTCTTAGAGTAAAAATCGTGTATCTGTTGGCCAATATACTTTTCAACTATCTTGTCTATTACTGGAAGTATTGTAATCGGTCTGTAATTCGCGTATTCCTTGTGACTACCTTTTTTGTATATTGGCCTTACAATTCCGGTTTTTAACCCTTGGGGATACTTGCCAGTCTCTACACTAGTGTTGATAAGTTTAACAATAGCACCAATTATTTTCTCACAAATATATTTCACATCAACACATCTTATACCGTCGATTCCAGGTGCCTTATTCGTGTTTAGGCTCTTAATAATTTTAGAAACACCGTGACACGAAGCTCTTTTGAGGTGCATAGATTTATCCTGTGGATAAGTGTATTCAGATTCGTCTAATAGGTGCTTATTACATTTAGGTATAATTTTCTTTACGCTTTCTTTGAACTCTATTGCAAAATTATCTGCAATAGACTTTACATCTATCTTATTACTAGAAAATGTTCTCAAAATAGCTTCGTCCACAGAATTTCTATTTCGCCCTGCTAATGTGTTTAATATTTGCCATAACTTGCGTATATTACTTTTATTGTTATTTATTGAATTTATGTAATAGTTGTTTCTGCATTTTTCTATATAATTATGTGTTTTATTTCTTAGCTTATTATATTCTTCCCTTATTATTTTGTCTGTAGGATCCTTTCTCCACAGAGTGAAGAGTTTATCTTTCTGTTTACACATATTCTTTATTTTATCATTTATCCATGGACTTTTATTTCTTTTACTATTTATATTTACTTTTTTCAAATATCTAGAGTTATAATAGCAGACATTAAACTTTTCTTTAATTAATTCATATATCTTAAAAGGACACTCTGTATTATCAATTTCGCTCCAGTCTATGTCGTCTAACAAAGATTTTAATTTAACATTGTCAAGTAATTGTACTGTTTTTACATCATCCTGTAACCGCGCTGCACGATTGCCTATGCACGAAACTATTATCATGCGGTGGTCGGCCATAACAGTTCCGAGTGCGGCCGAGTAAGCGTCTAGCAAGTGCGATCTTAAAAATATGTGGTCTATACAACTACGCGAAATTGTTGCGCCCATTGGTTCAATTCTTGTGTAATCTGATATTGCACTTGTTAGACCACACTCAGACATGCAACTAATATAGTGTTCACGTATGCCTTCAGTCGACTTTAGATCGATGTTAATGTCACCGATCAAATAGATATCGTGTTTCTGGAATGAAGTATTCATAAGAAGACTTTTAATTTCGTTAACAAACAGGTGTTTACTCTCGTTTGGTGGTCTATATATTGCACAGATAAATGCGGAGTAGTTATGAGGTGTACTTATTTTACCTATAATCGACTCACAGTGGTTAACAGTGTGATTTAACGAGTGGAAAGTATTATGATTTTTTACATAGACAATGATACCTCCTCCTTTACGTTTTTTACGCAATTGGCTGTGCATTATATAGCCATTAATGTTAAACATAGAAACAATATTTTGAGAAACATTAACTTCAGTAAGTACAATGACGTCTAATTCTAAATTTGAGAAATTAATAAATTGAGTTAGGTAAGAAAAGTTTTTCTTTAAAGACCTTATATTTATATGAACGACATTAAAATTAAACTGATGCGGAAATATAGTAGGTAGCAGCGTACTAAAATGATTAACGTCAGTGCAGTCGAAAAATTCCTGGTGATCAGGAAAAAAAAAATCTTGGCTGCCTGATTTTATAAACTTCTATTACCGAGTAGTACTTATCTCGTCCATCTTTGATGCTAGATTATTGATGTCCTCTACAGATCTTGCCACTAGAGGCTTAGCATTGTCGTTCTTGCGTACCAGCACTTTACCTTCTTGGAACCATACGTGTTTATACATAGGTTTTAATGTTTGCTGGGCTTGCCACAGCAAAGACTTGTTTGCTTTTGTTAGGGCTCGGCGTATCATCACTTTAGATTTCGCTGCTGCAGGAGAAGCTCCACTTACGACGTGCTGCACTAAGATTTGTTCTTTTTTGGCGGCGCGTGCCCACATCTCAGCATGATAAGCGTGATGTAGCCCCAAAAGAATAATACCATCTTTTCCATGGTGACTATCCATTCTTTTGACATAAGATATGTCTGAATTATTCATATTCAATATATTTGAGAGCTTATTTGATATTATATTTAAATCTTCCTCCAGTAGCTTAGGCAGACCAAACACCTCTATTGCATTATCCAGACGCTGTTGATCTATATTGCGAACATATTGTTTCAATGAATCCAATTCAAGTTTTATATGTACTTGCTCATTTTTGAGGTGAGTGTACATTCCTCCGAGATTTTTAATTTCTTTACTGTGTGACTCAACCGTTTTTGTTAAGTCGTCGATTTTACTACAGCAGGTGCGTATTGCAGTCTCTATAGGTTGCAGTTCCTTCTTAAGTATCTTTTTCATCTCCGTAGTGAGTTCACGCATAAATTTACCCGTGTCCACACCACCTGCGTTCATGCCAGATAACGCTTCGTCCTCGTCTTCTTCCTCTTCCTCTTCGTCGGGTATAATGAAGGAGGACTTCCTTCGAGGTGAATCACGTTGACATTCTTCGCAAGTCCAGTCAAGAGCATGCGCGTTACGAAGGGCAGATAGTTGCTTAGCCGTTAGACCAGTGCATGCTTGGTTAGCGTGCACCACTTTTCCACAGCATCTACATTCCAAGCCAGGTGACTTCTTCGTAAGATTTTTGCTACATTTATCACACTTCGTCATTTTTATTATGCAAAATTTACACAACAACAACTTTAGCGGGTAGTTTACT
Organism: Lycia hirtaria; assembly: GCA_947563715.1. Lineage (NCBI taxonomy): Eukaryota > Metazoa > Arthropoda > Insecta > Lepidoptera > Geometridae > Lycia > Lycia hirtaria. The sequence continues at coordinate 37,305,495 of OX387377.1, read as the reverse complement.
CGTAAGTAAGTAGATCACACACACGCGTATTGTTGTCGACTTGTCGGCCCGAGAGCGAGCGAGTGAATTAGCGACTGTTGGACCATTCCTGAAATTACAAAAATAGCCTACATATTATAGCTTAAAAATGTATGGAGTAGCACTTTTATTAAACATACAAACATATTTTCTGTATAGAGCTTTTTATACGGAATCCTGACTTTGTAGCGATGGATGAATTTATAAGGAAAATACATTAATAAAAAGTTGCTCTCTGAAATTCTTTTCGGGTTGCCAAAAAGCGAGCACAGAACAACAGCTCAAAAGAGAGAATAGTGAGGTCTGATCAAGTTTTATTTTTCTTTTTAGGGTTCCGTACCTCAATAGGAAAAAACGGAACCCTTATAGGATCACTTTGTTGTCCGTCTGTCCGTCTGTAATCAAACCCAATAAAAGTTTTTTCATCACCGTAATTAAAAAGCAGTAATTTTGTTTTTTTTTTCAGGTGCTTGCGTTAATTTTAATGCAATTTCATTAATCAAACCCAAAAAACTTTTTTGGGTTTGATTAATCGATAAAACTTACCATTATTTATTGTAGATAAATATCTACAATAACGCTTGTAAAGATCCTAATATAACACACAAAAGGCCTCGTCTGATAGCTAGATATGCAGACATTAACTCAATTACAAAAAATCAAGAATAGGACGAAAAAAAGTGACTATAAGCAACAGGTGACTTTATTCACATTTTTGATAACTTGGCTTTTTACAAAAAACTACACCCGTAAACTACTTTTTATTTATTTATAAGTGATAGTAGGTATAGGACGTAACTTTTTTGGGTTGATTTGTCGATAAAATTTACCATAATTATATTTTACCATTTACGGTTTTTGACCTGTGACCAACAAACACATTCGGCCTTACCGAAAAACGTTATTTATCTTTAACCATCGTCTTAAATTCTCTGTCTTCTTTCCGCAAGTGTCATAAGTGTCAGCGAGAAGTTGACAAAATAGGTTAAGCAATGCTTAAAGTTAAGTAACGTTTTTCGGTATGGCCGATTGTGTGTAACCGATTCAGAAGCGATTAGTACTCGGATTACACTATCTGGAAAGATTATTAAGGAAACGTATTCCACAACTTAGCAGTCCGCACGATAAGTGTTTATATACGATAGGTATGAGTAGCGGAATTTAAGGTGATCTTTCGAGGTTTTGGGATATCCAAAATGAAATGATGAGATGATGATTTCCGTGTTAACTCTCGGATAGTAAAAAGGACAAGGGAAAAATAGATCATGTAGGTCGCTTTTTAACTGACTTCCAATAAGAAGGAGTCTATCAATTCGACTGGGTTTTTTTGTATGTTTCTTCAGCGATTACTCCGCTAATTATGAATTGTTTTTTTAATGATTCTTTTTAGCGACTTCAAAAAAGGAGGTTCTCAATTCGACCTGTATGTTTGTAATATTGTCAGAATTGCACAATTTTTGTATATGTTAGTCTATACCAGCTTCTAAACATGTGTGCCAAATTTCATTACGTGTATGTATATTTGTATGTTTGTATATTTGTAGGTTTGTATGTTCGTTCACGCATTACGCAGAAACTAGAAGTCTTATTTCAATTATTTTTTTCTGAATAAAGTATCTTTCAACTTAGTCACTGTAAGTTTTATCAAAATCGGTTCAGTAGTTTCAAGATAAATGGGCTTTTGAACACTCACTTCGTTCATCGCAACTGCAGAGCAGTGTCTACACCTTATATTTCAATTGTTTGATAGACAGTGACATGAGCGGTGATGAGCTTTGACGACCGTTTTTAATCGACTTCAAAATAATAAATTCTGTTAAAAATGAATAAATAAAAGTAATTAGAAATAATCGGCCAAGTGCGAGTCGGACTCGCGCACGAAGGGTTCCGTACTATCATCTATAATACTACAAAGTTTAGTTCTGTTTATAAAATAACGAGAAATCAACGAAATTCCAAGTAGTAAATTGCAAACTTATAGGTAGATTTTCGATACACATCCGGGCAGCACGACGACGCTCGCGCGAATACGCGCGGCTATGGCTCGCTCCGTGATGTTACCTCCCCCGCGACCCCGCTAAACCGGCGCTCGCACCGCGTTTAGATGCACGTATTATTTTCATTTTGTGAGTTTTTATGTATTAGATTAGGTATTTATTTTTATAGTTAATATATTTCTAAATATTTACTTACAAATATTCAAGTTTCTACCTGTTAATTGAGATCGAGTAAAAATTGCTTAAAAATTACGTTTGTTGTATGGGAGCCCCCCTTTAATATTTACTTTATTGTTATTTAATTATTTATTTTGAAAGGTAATATACAAGTAAATATTCTGTGAAAATTTGAAGCGTCTACCTTTACCGTTTTTAATATTGAGCAAAAAAATACGAAAAAAACACGTTTATTGTATGGGGACCCCCCTTAATCTTTTATTTTTTTCAATTTTTAGTATTTGTTGTTATAGCGGCAACGGAAATACATCATTTGTGAAAATTTCAGCTTTCTAGCTATCACGGTTTATGAGATACAGCCTGGAGACAGACAGACAGACAGACAGACAGACAGCGAAGTCTTAGTAATAGGGTCCCGTTTTTACCCTTTGGGTACGGAACCCTAAAAAACGACTTCAAACTGAAAAGAGAGAAATAACACGAAGAAAATCAATACTGGGCGTCTACCAAAGTATACGTAAACCAACTATTTTTGGGGTCAGTGTTTGTATAGGACTTAGTTGATGACAGTTTAGGTCCTGACACCGACCTCAAAAATAGTTGGTTTACGTACCTACTTAGGTAGACGCCCAGTATAGATTTTCTTCGTGTTATTTCTCTCTTTTCAGTTTGAAGTCAGTTTTTTTTAAATTACTTATATTTGTTTGATAGGTTAATTACCTATAATAATACCATAGAAGTAAGCTCATATATCATTATCTAAATCAGTTCAGTGCTTTGGTATTTATAACAAAATAATTGAAAAATATCATCCAAATAAACGAATGGCCTATTTGAAGTCTGTTTTTTCAGTTTTTTAAACTATAATTCTTAACATATAGTACCAGTATTACTAGCTACTTTTTTAGGATAGCACGCTGCATCGTAGACCACAGCGTCGCTCAACATCAGGCTTGCAATAAAACGCATAGGCTATTAGAAAAAAATGCATCAGTATTGCCCTTTATCGTTCTGGTGCAATATAGTTGTTTTTGTGTAGTAGTTTAGTTAGTTATGTATGTGTAGTTTGTATATTGTTTGTTGTAGTTAATAAAATCACTCGCGTATTTAAAAAAAGTAATTGTTCCAGAAGGAAATCATTATTTTTAACTTTAATATGAAATATAGCTAAAATTATTAGTTTTAATGGTGGATAGTCAATTATCTGAACGTAGGACGTTACAACTCGGTATTAAATCCAACGCCGAGATAAATTGTCCGTTTATTTGCTGAATTAGAACCAACTTGTACTTGAGCCCGCTCGGTTCGCTCTAACTTAGCTTTTATTAATTGTTTTAGCACTATAAAGTATACTGCACGCTGGCTTTTCTAATATTGCTTGTCTACTAACTTAAAAGATAAATACGAATGAAAGAAAGTAAACTGTAAATACTCGTACAAGTACAAAACTAATGTGATAATAAATAGGTGAAAATTACTTCTATTCAAGACTAATAATGTTTTCGTGCTCTCAGCGCCACGGGCTTCAATAGAAGTAATTTTTTGCCCACATTTTTTTTTGTTTTTACAACAGTTTTCAGAACCACGGTGAAACGTTTACAGATTTTTGAAATTATGACAGCTTTGGCGTAGAACGCACGGAAATCCATTTTAGGCGTGGCGCTCAAACGGTTAAATATTCGTTGTTGCATTTCGTCGTTTTTTAGTTTTATCTGACGAGAAAATTTAATCTTATTCAATATTAGCCCGCCATAGCATATGCAAAAAAATATGTTTAGAAATAATTGTGTGTAATACTCGAGAACTTTTCAATCTTATCGGCGACAACGGACACGACGCCGCCACAAGAATGAGCTTTCGATGGTGCAATCAATAAATCCTATTGATACTTCAATAATATCTGGATATATATGAAACCATTCTTCAGAAGCCTTCAGTATGGTGAGGTCTATACTACACAGAATAGAGAAAACTGCATAACCGCTTAAAACTAGACTCCAAATCTTCAAATCCTCTAATAAGTTTATCCAGTTTATCAGACGAGATAGATAGATTGTTTATTGTTTACTCTTTACTCTTTATTGTTTACACCTTAACTAAAACACAAATTACATTGAGAAAAAAAATTACAATAACATAGTAAAAAGGGCTTAAATTCTAGTGAAACAACAGGCAGCCTTATCACTAATAGCGATCCATTCCAGGCAACCTTACGACGAGCCGGCATCCCAGCTGCAATTACACAAACCATTTCAATAATAAGTCTTGCTTAAGCGTCGCAAGTTAGTCCCGTTTTAGCGTCACTAATGAGCTTACCGGGTTTCTTGGCAAGCTCATATCTTACGCTTCTGAAACGTAGGGCTTTGCCGCTTCGCCGCGATGCATGTTTGTTCTGATTTCCGTGATAAATACTATTGTAAATACAAGTGTTTGTTGCACTGAGATGCTGCAGCTGTTCTTGATTTTAAGGCCTTGCATGTAATTGCAAATGTAATTTAAAAAAATATATATTAATACATAAAGAGAGAACTAAGAGGGTTTAAGAGAGCTGGCTCATTCCTCGCACAAAGAATATGTATAATTAGCGATACAGCGTGGGAATGCAGCCAGCGTTCTAGGAATTCTACCACACGGGCACCAACACATATTTGATTTTTAATCTTTAAACGGTTTCATTTAGTTTACCCTGTTTATTTGGGTCAAATTTAGTAACCGAAATTTTACCCCCTTCCCGTTGACAGATTGATCTGATATTTGGTAAACGCCTTTAATTTAGACGACAATACAACTAGGACGCACTAACTTTCCTAACAAGCATCAACTTGCGCTTATTAAAATTCCAAACCTACTCGTTATAATGCGATCCCGGTAGAAACGTCAACGTATTACGTTCCAGCACTCCAGCAAACCTTTTTATCTCTCAACCCCGCTTACACAAGCGTTTCATTAATTCCCACGAAATTCTTCCCCATTCTCTCCCTTTCCAATCACGGCCATGAAAGTGAAAGCGTTGACACGAGAAAAAACTTAAAGGTCAGATAATGCATTCGATGTTTCCATGTCATATAAATTGAATATTCTTTCCGTAAAAGAGTTGGGAAAGGGGAAAGTTGGTGTTACGGAAGATTGGGTGAGGCGATTTGGCATTATTTCGGTTGGAGTTAAGAGAGCAATGACTTGTGAAGGTTTTTGGATTTACTAACTTCGATAGTTTGTGTAGTATTTGTAATGTGTTGGAGATTTTAGCGGAATGTTGCAGGGAACATTTATTATGATGGATCGTGAATTACTAGATATTGTTTAAAACTCGAACTAGGAAAAAGCAATTTCGAGTGTGAAGCCAAAAGAAATAATCATCTAGCCTGGGTAACATTTGGCAAACTACGTCAAATGTTTTTGTCATCCATCCCGCCAATGAGGCGAGTAGCGAATCGTATATCTATCTAGCGATCTCTCAGCGAGCTATGAAAAGAGCTATGCTGATATCTGCTGGAGTAAACGCGTTCTTGATTGCAGAGCGCGTGTCGGCAAACGTATCTAGGACGTTCTGAGACACGATGGAGTGACGATATACGTAAGACAGTAGGCATTGGCTGAAAACGGCTAGCTAAAGATCAGGCTGTTCAATGGGATGTTGTAGGTGTTTAGTGGGAAAGGCCTATATCTATATCTATTGGATTATCTAGAGTAAGCAGATGATGATGTGATATTTTTCATACAACAGGAAAAAAACTAAACCTACATTTATACATGTCAAAATATGCGGTTTTTATGATTTTTTTACGTGTATTATTAGGATTATTGTATTAGTAGTTTTTTTATGTGACTGACTCGTTCAATGTATAAGATCGTATAATAAGATTCTGCAGTACTACGAAAAACCCTGCCTAGTATGCGTCTGCCTGCCTATATTTTAGTCTGTCAACCTACCTGTATGTCAATTTATCACATATATTTTATGCTTTATCGGAATGTTGTATTATTTTAAGAAAATGAATATATTATAATTATAGTTTAAAAAAATGAAGCAACCGACTTCTCGGGGATGCCATTGTCAGAACTGGACCAATGGAAATACGGGAAGCACCAGCTTTCAAATAAAAAAGAATCATCAAAATCGGTTCACCCAGTCGAAAGTTATGAGGTAAACATAAAAAAAATATACAGACGAATTGAGAACCTCCTCCTTTTTTTCAAGTCAGTTGAAAATAATATAATACTATGGTAAGTATAAAAAAGTGTGAAAATTAAATGTCCACCCATATTTATTCATTATATAATTATAAGTGGACCGCGAGAGTTCTCAATGATCTTGAAGATGTGTGAAGTCTGCCAACCCGCACTTGGCCAGCGTGGCAGACTATGGCCTAACCCTTCTCACAATGAGAAGATGGCCCGTTCCCAGCAGTGGGACAGTTTGATAAACAAACAGGGCTGATAAAAAAAATGTGGACCGCGCATTTGTTCATTAAACAGGAAATACATGTCCGTCAAAATGATTTATGATTTATTTCTGTGATTGAGGCGATGAGTTCCTAAGGTCGTTTGATACTATAACTACTACTATTGACTATAGATGGAATTAAAACACCCAAAATTCTTAATTCATATTCTGTCAGAGTTTTTATATCAGCAACTTATGGATCAAATATACATAGAAGTTACTTAATGCTCTCCGAATCCAATATAATAACATCTTCAGAATGTTGGTGGTTCTGCTTCTGCACTGTAGTGCATCTGGCATGTTTTCTGATGCCAAAACGAACGAATTTCATGCGAAAATAGATAATATCTTTGCTTGATAAAGTAAGAGGCAGTCACAACAGCATTCTGAATGCCATTTGTGACAAGTATATTAATATTTAAGATAAACTACTGTAAACACATGTGGGAAGATCATTCCCATGTATTGTTTCTGATAAATTGTCTATGGATCTTTGTAATCCGAAATAAAGTTTTTATTACTAGTAGTTCTACGAACAGTAGACCTCGCGAGAGAGCTTATTTGCAGCTCACTTTGGGTCATCTGTACATAATACCTAAATAAAGTTGGCCTTACACATCCACGCGCTTCACTGTTACACGCAATTTCAAGTTGGTTGAAATAAATACAGTTGAAATAGAATGTCTGAATATTAATGACCAATCCCAGTAGCTTTGATAAATTAACTTCTGGAATTAAATTAGTTAGGAATCTCGAAACAAAGTTGCAACACAAACAAATGGCTGTATTACTTAATTAATCATTATTACTGGAATTTGATGAAAAACTGCCTACAACAGTTGTTAGTAGTTTGAAGTTCAAACTTCAAAGCAATAAGTTACCATTTAGACTCACAGTTTTGTCATATGCACACACTTACACATACTTACATTTACTTCGTACAATGCTAGTAAGTTAGTAGCCCGTTGTTGGCACAGGCGATTTTTTAATGCGTTCAAAAATATATAAAAGGTAGAGCGAGCGTGTGTTTAAACATAAAAACAAGTAAGTTAATGCTATAATATGTGCTCATGTGCACATAAAAGAATAATAAAAGAATACATGAGGATTATGCAAACATTTTTATATATTTTGGCTTCAACTGTGAACGGAATTTTGAATAAACCTATCACTGTTAGTGTCACTAACAGGTAGATTAGTGACACTAACAGTGACACTAACAGCCTAATTCTAATCCATATGAATAACTGATTCAAATTAAAACCATCTTGCTTGCAGAGTATAAAATGCGTTGAAAAGTAATAAATCATGTATCCCAAAATCATATCTTCAGTCACAAAATAATATTACGGAGTGAATATAGCCCCTATTGATCCCTTTACGATTCCTCTTTTGATATAAAAAATCAAAGAAGTTTAATATTTTGGAAAGGATTTCGCTCATCCAGCGAGCTATTGTGAAGAAATCTTTTGTGATTTGATATTGATATCTAGAAGAGTTTTTGTGGACACCGAAAGTCTCCAAATCTCTTGCGTTCCACTGAATATTACGAGATTTACTTCGGGATAATCAAAAACGAACTATATATATTGCAAAGCAAGGGATAAAATTAAATTTCTTGTATGGATTAGTTTTAAAGTTATTTTTAGAGTAAGCTTTAAAAATAATCCCAATCGAAATACGTATGTAAAGTATTAGTAGTAATTTTAATAAAAAATAGTATGATGTGCTCATGTGTAGTTGCTTTCTATAAACCGTTATATTAAAAACATTGAATGTTTTTGTATAAAATAGATCTTCGGCTGACCTCTAATTTGTCTGTGGTTAAACGACGTTGTGGCCGAGGATGGAGCACGTTGAAATCACGTCTGCTCTACAATTACCTATTTACATAAACCTATTTATATATCTACGTAATATAAATATATTTATATAGTAACGTAAATGTTTAACACTTTTAGGGTTCCGTACCTCAATAGGAAAAAACGGAACCCTTATAGGATCACTTTGTTGTCCGTCTGTCCGTCTGTCCGGGTGTCAAGACCTTTATCTCGGGAACGCGTGAAGGTATCGATTTGAAATTAAAACTATATATGCAGATCCATAGTATCTTGCTGCAGAAAGAAAAATAAAATTTGTCAGTTTTCGTAAAAAAAAGTTACAGCCGAATATGTCGTAAAAAACGCACATTTCGACACTCACAGACGAATCAAAACCTATGGAGTACTTTGCGTTGACCTAGAACTCTGAAATTTGGCAAGAAGCATTGTGTTAGAGTACACATAAAGGAAAAAATCTGAAAACTGGTAATTTTTTATTTAATCACAAAAAAATAGTGTCTCTATGCAAGGAATGGGGCTGCCTCAAACGTTCGCTCGCTCGGATCCGAGTGGGAGGTGTCGCTACTATAGTCCCTACTCGGATCCGAGTGGTGAGCAAGGAATGTGCTAAATATTTTTACGATGTATATTTTTCGGTTTATGAAGGAAAATATAAAAAAATATATATGATTTCCCCCTTTTATTTAGTTTGTACGGAACCCTGGGTGGGCGAGTCTGACTCGCACTTGTCCGGATTTATTTAGGTATCACTTGGATATGGAGACTGGACAGTGAAACTTCTATCGCCCGCGATTGTACCTACCTACAGGTAGCGCTCGAGGGTAATTGGAAACCACTTTACCTCGTAAATTATTGAATAATGATATAATAAAATGTATCATCAATATGTAGAGTATATTGCGTTTTGGCCATGCCATAAAATTGCAACGAAAATTTATTTTATTATTTGCTTTTTAAAACTGTTTATTTTATTCGAAAATAGGCTTGCGCTTGACCGTCAACTCGCCTGGTGTTAAGCGACAGTTACGGTCTACGGAAGGAGCGCGCTTGCTTATAAGAAACCTATTCACTCGCGATTTGGAACCTAGATTATATCTATTCCGAAAGACCCATTCAGGAAGCGCACTCCACATTTTGGCGGTACGCATAATGAAAGTGGTGCCGAAGCGTTTCGTACGTGTTTTCGGAATATCAACCATGTAACGATGTCGCTTAGTCGTGCTTCTTGCTGTTCGATAGAAAAATGGGCATAGGGGAATGAGATCATGCAAAGCGGACGCACACTCACCGATATGTATGCGATAAAAAATCGATAAACTTGCAACTTTGCGACGATGCTCCAGACTTTGGAGTTTTGAGTTACTACTTTGTTTGAAAAAATCAAAGTACTATACCGATTTTGATGAAATTTATATGGGACCACCTCTGAAATATTACGTACCAAACAAAAAAAGAATCAACAAAATCAATTCATAATTAATTGGCGAAGAGATCGCGTAACAAATATAAATAAAAACATACAGTTGATTTGAGAACCTCCTTTTTTGGAAGTCGGTTAAAAATAAAATATGGAAAGAAAATTTTACTCTCTAACGAAGGAAAGTGCTAAGATAGTCCAGGTTCGGCTACTTTGTTTTGTGATCTGTGAGTTATATGTCAATGTCTTCTATTACTCTTGATAACAAGGTTCTGAAGATAGAAACCGTGAGATAGCCATTAGAATACCCTCTTGCTTAGCTACCTCTTGTTTAAAACTGTATCTTGAGGAATCTAGACGAAAATTTTTTATGACACGAGACCAATACTGAACCCAACTATAATAGTCGGGTTGAATTTCGTTAGGAAAGAAATACTGTAAACAAGAAAACCTTTTTAAGACCACGTGTCTCATAAATTGTTACCTCGTACTTTGAGTAGACACATAGTTTTTACTTAAAAGCTTCAGAGACAAATAAGAGGTACGGTAAGTAAAACGTATGAAAGCGAGCTGAAAGCTCTGTAAAAGTTCTGCATTTACCCTTTTGCATCAGCAGTGCTTTAAATTACGCCAGTATTTGCTCCAGCCACGAAATGAATTGGCCAATCTGCTGGATGCTTTTTTAAGGCTTCGTTTACAGTATTTGCTGGTAACGGTAGACGGAGTTAATAGAACGAAAGAAAAGCTAAAGAGAAAAAAAATTTTTTTTTTCATTATCTTTCATCATCATCATCATCATCTCAGCCATAAGAAGTCCACTGTTGGACATAGGCCTCCCCCATGGATTTCCAAAAAGACCGATTGGAAGCGGCTTGCATCCAGCGTCTTCTTGCCACTTGTATGAGGTCGTCTGTCCATCCATGTGGCTGGTCTTCCTACGCTGCCCTTTCATTACCTTTGGTTCAATGATTTTCCCGCTATACTATAATACCATAATTTTAATGTATATAAATTTTATTGATATAGAATATATTGTTTAGATTTCATGTTGCATACAAAATGGGGAAGAAATCCTTTTGTGGAAGTAACATACCTTTTTCAGTTATGCAACCACCAAGCAGTAGTGTGCAGACATCACTGAATCCCGGTTTGTAAGTTTATAGTGAAATGTCGGTAGTAAAAGATTTCGTTGCAAGCCACTTTGGATGGAAATTGGGGAAGTTCGTGTTGATCCGGAAAGTATAGCGTGAACAAGAAGAGTATTTTGTTCAGAAGTAAAGAGACAAGTCTCAATTAATATTTTTTCAAAATGAAATGGTTTACCATCACTTGGAAACGTGGCGATATAATGGTGTAGCAACTGATTTTAACTTATTCTTCGGTGCATCAGACCCCGCCAAACAGATTCGAAAATAACACATTTACCGGTTTTTATTCTTGCCGGAACCTATATTTGGTTTAAAATTAACTTAACACATTTAAAACTTTTTATTCTTGCCGGAACCTGTACTTGGCTTAAAATTAACATAACACATTTAACGCTTTTTAGTCGTGCCGGAACCTATACTTGGTGTTCGTGTTTGAAAAACAAGTTCCTCTGTGGTTCACATTGGTTGGTGGTTCATTGCTAAGTTTTTACTCATCGAATCACATACTTCTACTCTTTCTCTTATATGTACTAGCCTTACGGCGTTGAAAAATGACATCGAACATTTTAAAAGCGATGAAAAAGCACCAAAAGATGCACTTTATGGTCTGCATGTGAATGTTTACAGACGTAGTCGAAATCTCGCGTATATTGCGGCGTTGACATCTCTACCCATTTCCGTTCCATTTTGCTGATTTTTAGCCGAACTACGCTTGCCAATATTGGAGAGCGAGTATTTGGCAAGGGTTCGGGAGACGAAGTTCGAGTGTGGCGCGACCTGTACGCGGTTCCGCTTTATTCAGATTGTTTGTTCACATTGACGTAGTATTTATTTTCCAGCACTGTTCGTAATAGCTACTACGTACGCGGAGGTTTTAAAATATTTCCTTTTTTATTCGTTAGAAAGTCAGCGGCAAAAGTACTTACGTTAAATTTGGTATCGCAAAAGAAAAAAGTTATCGATAGAATTCAAATTAAGAACGTTTGTACATATTTTGATGATTAGATATTTTCGAATATAGGTATATAATTTATTATTGCAAAATAAAATAAAAAATCATTAATTAACTGTGTAATTTTTATTTACATTTTGTATTCAGTTCTAAATAAGAATTTGAAATACATACAAGCAAAATTGGTCAAGGTGGTTATCAAAACAAAACGGTAAATTACGGATACAGCTAGGTAACTTAAAAAGATAGTGAGATAGTTTTTCCCAGGCATACTGTAAAATTCAGATAAAGGACTCGAGGAAAATTGGTGTTCATTTAGACGATGACCCCTGTCACTGCAGGGCAACATTATATCTTATCTTCTAATACCCTCTGATCCTCTAATATCTTCTCCTTTCTATCTAACTTGCCTACCCCAAATAAGGGACAAATATATTCATATTAATATTTATCTGTGTAAGTACTTACTAATATGAATATGAATAGACTTATCCTTTATCCATGTTAAAAGAAAAACAAAATAACCGACGGCAGAAGCGACTTTTGCAATCTAATTTACGTTTTTGTTGCGCTTGATATGCTGTTGAATGTACGTTTTTTTGTGAGAAAGTATATGCAAAGTCTCTCTACGAGATCGAATCAGAATTGAAGAGATACGTAGACGTATAAAAGTCACCAATATAGCACAGCGGATTAGCAACTTGAAAGGGCAGTGGGTAGGGCACATAGCACGTAGAACTGATGGCCGATGGGACCGAAAGGTTCTCGAGTGGAGACCACGTACCGGCAAGCGCAGCGTATAAAGACCAGCCACGAAATGGGCAGATGACCTCATGCAAGTGGCGGGAAGACGCTGGATGCAAGCCGCTTCCGATCAGTGTTTTTGGAAATCCATGGGGGAGGCCTATGTCCAGCAGTGGGCTTTTTATGGCTGTGATGATGATGATGATATACAAAGTCGCTTTAAAAGGTTATAAATGCGCATTCTTTACAATAACTGTAGTAAGATCACATTTTTTACGAAAAAATCAGTTGGAGATTACGAAAAAACCGGACAAGTGGGAGTCAGACTCGCCCACCGAGGGTTCCGTACAAACTAGTAGACAAGAAATCATATATTTACCTTCATAAACCGAAAAATATACATCGTAAAAATATTTAAAAACCTGTTTTAGCTTAGGCTACTGAAGCTCTTTCATATGATACCCCACATGATACGCTTTCAAACACACTTTCAAATTTGGACCTTCATTCCTTGCATAAAGACACTATTATTTTGTGATTAAATTAAAAATGGGGGACAGAGGTTGGCCGACTTTCTGGAGAAAGAGGGACTCTTCATGATGAACTCTTTCTTCCAGAAGCCACCTCATAGGAAATAGACCTGGTTGAGCCCCGACGGTTCTACGAGAAATGAGATAGACTTCATCCTGACCACCAAGAAACAAATATTCAATGATGTCTCTGTGATCAACATGGTTAAAACCGGAAGTGATCACCGAATGGTACGAGGCACGTTGAATATTAATGTTAAACTTGAGAGGTCCCGTATGATGAAGTCTACACTCCGACCCACTCGCGCCCATATCCAAGACCCCGTGAGCTTTCAACTCGAACTATCAAATCGCTTCGAGTGCCTGGAGAGCTGCGCATCGCTGGATGAGATCAATAACAGGTTTGTGGAAACTGTCCGTACGGTGGGCGCGAAGTTTTATAAGCCCCATCGTACAAATAGACCGCAAAAGCTCTCGAGCCATACCCTCGACCTCATGGCTGAACGACGCTCATTGCAACTGCAGTCATCCTGTGACGCCAAGTCATATAGGCGGCTCAATAGACTCATATCAAAGTCTATGCGACACGACATCCGTACCTTTAACACTAATCGTATTAAAGAGACGATAGAGCGGAATAAAGGCTCCAAAGTGTTCGCAAAAGACATGTCTATTGGGCAAAGCCAGTTGACGAAGCTGAAGACAGAAGATGGCAGTCTAGCGTCGACCAAAGCAGAAGTCTTGAGGGAGATCGAGAGGTTCTATGGACAGTTATACACATCGGTCGCAAAACCTGTTAGCAGTTTGGGTAAAGATCCAAGAGTCAAACTGACTCGACATTATACCGAAGATATCCCGGACATCAGCCTGTACGAGATTAGGATGGTCTTGAAACAGCTCAAGAACAACAAGGCACCGGGCGACGATGGAATCACATCAGAGCTACTGAAAGCGGGTGGAACACCGGTACTTAAAGTCCTTCAGAGACTCTTCAATTCCGTCGTGCTCGAAGGTACAACGCCAGAAGCATGGAACAGAAGCGTGGTGGCGCTGTTCTTCAAAAAAGGGGACAACACTTTGCTGAAGAACTACAGACCCATCTCGCTTCTGAGCCATGTTTATAAGCTGTTTTCGAGGGTCATTACGAATCGTCTTGAACGCAGGTTTGATGACTTCCAGCCTCCCGAACAAGCCGGTTTCCGAAAAGGCTATAGTACCATAGACCACATCCACACGCTGCGGCAAGTGATACAGAAGACCGAAGAGTATAACTTGCCCCTTTGCTTAGCGTTTGTGGACTATGAGAAAGCCTTTGATTCGATCGAGACCTGGGCGGTGCTTGAGGCCCTCCAACGATGCCGTATTGACTATCGGTATGTCGAAGTGCTGAAGTGTTTGTACAACAACGCCACCATGTCGGTCCGAGTACAAGACCAGAATTCAGAGGCAATTCCATTAAAGAGAGGCGTGAGGCAAGGAGACGTTGTCTCTCCGAAACTGTTTACAGCCGGTTTGGAAGATGCCTATAAGCTTCTGGAATGGAAAGGGCTCGGCATCAATATTAACGGCGAGTACATCACTCACCTTCGGTTTGCTGACGATATAGTAGTCATGGCAGAGTCGATGGAGGACCTCAGTACGATGCTCGAAGACCTCGATAGAGTTTCCCAACGGGTGGGCCTCAAAATGAACATGGACAAAACGAAGGTTATGTCGAACGCCCATGTAGTGCCCACCCCAATATCTGTGGGTAACTCCACTCTTGAAGTTGTTGACGAATATGTCTACCTAGGACAAACGGTCCGATTAGGCAGGTCCAACTTTGCGAGAGAGGTCAATCGTCGTATCCAATTCGGCTGGGCAGCGTTCGGGAAACTTAAAAGCGTCTTCTCGTCTAATATACCCCAGTCCCTCAAGTCGAAAGTTTACGACCAGTGTGTGTTACCAGTGATGACTTACGGCACTGAGACGTGGTCCCTAACTATGGGCCTCATAAGGAAGCTCAAGGTCACGCAACGAGCTATGGAGAGGGCTATGCTCGGAGTCACTCTACGAGATCGAATAAGGAATAAAGAGATACGTAGACGTACGAAAGTCACCGATATAGCACAGAGGATTAGCAAGTTGAAGTGGCAGTGGGCAGGCCACATAGCACGTAGAACTGATGGCCGATGGGGCCGAAAGGTTCTTGAGTGGAGACCACGCACCGGCAAGCGCAGCGTAGGAAGACAGCCACGAGGTGGGCAGATGACCTCATACAAGTGGCAGGAAGACGCTGGATGCAAGCCGCTTCCAATCGGTCTTTTTGGAAATCCATAGGGGAGGCCTATGTCCAGCAGTGGACTTTTTATGGCTGAGATGATGATGATGATGATGAAATTAAAAATGTCCAGTTTTCGGTTTTTTTCCTATATGTGTTACTCTAACACAATGCTTTTTGCCAAATTTCATTGTTCTAGGTCAACGGGAAGTGCCCCATAGGTTTTGATTCCCTTGTGAGTGTCGAAATGTGCGTTTTTATGATATTTTCGGCTGTAACAGCAAGATACTATGGATCTGCGTATATGGTTTTAATTTCAACTCGATACCTTCACGTGTTCCCGAGATAAAGATCTTGACACCCGACGGACGGACTGACGGACAACAAAGTGATCTTATAAGGGTTCCGTTTTTTCCTATTGAGGTACGGAACCCTAAAAAGCACCTTTTTTCATTTTTGCGAGAATTGTATTATTATTATTACTGAAAAAATATATTCTATGTCACTCAGGAAGTAAAGAAGAATCAAAACCTCGCTCATCAAAAATAGTCAAGCCGTTTAGACTATAGGAGGTAATATAGAAACATATATAATATATCCGAAAAACATTACTATCATTCTTGAGCAGTCGGGTAAGAATCGTGATTTTATGTAATTATATAGTAGCTGTATAAATGGAACATGGTAACTGTATTTCTGTTTGTAAATTACATAGAGTTGTAAGGTTGTAACACCAAAATATCGTAAAACCGAGGGCAAAACTGAAATGAATAATGTTGGATCCGCCGGCTTCTGTTTCCTGTTGTTGGTTTTCTTTTACACACAATTGTGCATACAATGTTTGAGCAAGTTTAAGAATGGGAAGCTTTTTGCTTTCGTTTGTGAGTTAGAAAAACAAGAGTATCGAAAAAATCATGTTGTTGAGCACTTTTGTGTGTTTGGTTTTGTTTTGTGTGGGTTTATGTTTGTTATACATGCATAAAAGCAACATTATTGAGTAAATCCCTAATTGTTATTTAAAAAAAGAATAAATATGGCACTCCATACATGAAAATAATTTATGAATAATTTTTTTCCATCCTCTCATTTGTGGGATACCGATATAATAGATCTTATATTTTATTAGTTTTAAATATATCACGATTTTCTCAAAAGCCAGTCAAAGGTGAAAATTTGTGTCAAAAGTCATGAAAATTACTACTTTTTGATTAATAAAAACATTAAAGCCTTTATATTATTATATAAAGGTTATTGACCTTTTTGTTACTATGTCTTAACAACAGTATGAGTATGTGACCTTCTTTTAAATTATATTGTTAGCTACGGAACTCTGCCATATGCATGTTTTCATACGGTCTTGGTCACTTATTTCACGAATAAACTATTTGACATAATGTTAACAGGAATAGCAGTCATGGTCATGGATGAAACACTACTACTAGCATAATAAGATTCTGCTAGTCGCGCATACACACATTTTTGAAGTTAAAAAATTAATGAATGAACTTAAAAAATCGTCGTTTGTAAAACTAGAAAACAACATCACAAATATTCGAAAAAAAAAACAATTTGATCCAAGTTAATTTTCATATATAAAAATCGTTATTGCGTTAACGCAACGATTTTTAATAATTTCTAAAAATAATTATTATGAATGCAAATTAACTTGGATCAAATTGAAATTTTTGACGCATATTCGTGATTTTGTTTTCTAGTTTTACAAACGACGATTTTTTTATAAGTTCATGCAGTCATTTTGTATCTTCAAAAATGTGGGTATGCGCGAGCGAGACGGACGATGGTCGAACTACATTACGGACTCTTAATATCAAATGAACCGTTACTGTACTGCCTAACAATTCGTCGCGTATTTGGAATTTATACCTTTACACAACGCTCCATAGTGTTGAGTTCAGATATACAATAAAAAAATATATAGCCGTATTAAGGATTTCAAAGTATACCCGACTGCAACATTTTTTTGGGGGTATAGTTTCATGTAGGACATTCCATTTTGCTATACTGTAATCTATGCCCGTTTTAGTGCCATTCAACGAATACAGAGACAGACAAAGGGATAGTTATTTTTATATGTTAAGATTATACGTTAGGTTAGGTTAGGTCAGGTTTTATAAAAAAAAACTAACCTAATCTAGGGTTAGGTTAGGTTTTTTACTCGTTATAGGTTTTTTTCGTTTCCAAACTGAAAGTATATCCGAAGTCAACACGTACCAGTGACGTCACAAATGTTAGGTAAAGGTAGGCTTTAATGAATAGATTTTCGCTTTCTGGATTTGAAAATATACCCGACAGCAACACGGTCTCTGACGTCATGAGCGTTGTGTGAAGGTATAAATTCCATATACGCCAATTCGTCAACAACAAAAACGTCATAAAATGAACGAATGATTACAAACAATGGCAGCACTTATCTGTTCTATTGTGGCTGGTCGACAAATTACAGCGCCTCTCCTAACCATGATTTTCTCCTCGAAAGCTCGGTATGCGTTCACACCTGAACCAGTCATAAATCTGCGAGCCTATGACGCGGACGTGCCTACGATCAACGATAAACTAACGGCTAACTCTACTAATGTTTTGTTACGTTTATTATTGTAAGAAGTTCATCATTATCATCATCTCAACCACAAGAAGTCTGGACAGGAAGTGCTGGACATGAACCTCCAATGGATTTCCAAAAAGACTTGTTCGCTTCAACCGGTCTAGCATCCAGTGTTTTTCTGCTATCTGGATGTATTCTTCTGTCCATCTATTATATCTGGTTTTCCTACGCTGCGCTTGCCATTGCGCGGTTTCCACTCGAGAACTTTTCGACCCCATCGGCCATCACTTGATCAGTTGTACGTGTTATGTGCCCTGACTACTGCCACTTCAATTTGCTAATCTGCTGTGCTATGTCACTGACTTTCATACATCTATCTCGTCAGTTTTTCATCATGTTACGTTACATGTTACATTACTTACATGACTTACGAATTGGACGAAATTGAATGTGCTTTAACTCTAAAACATCGGCCTTGTGGCTCAGTTGGTAGTGTGTTAACGTCTTCCTGCTGAACTGAAAGGTCGTGGGTTCGATCCTCACCCAGGGCAAACATTTGTGTGATGAGCATGGATGTATGTTATGTGTCTGGGTGTTTCTATTTATAAAACCTATAAAAGTATTTCGTCGCAAATTTAACTAAAATAACATGATATAGCTGTATAGTACAAAAGATTTTATGATGTCTGTATGAATTGAGTTGCTATTGGCTCTCGTTTTCCTTCCTAAAAAGATATCAGGAAAACCTGTGTAAAAGTTAAGAATTTTCGTATATATTCTGATAGAGGTACAAAATCAGAGAAGTTTGCAAAAAATAATCTGACACATGCAGAAGGTACTAGTAAAATGTTCTAAGACTTAACAAATGTTTTGTTTTGTTAATGTTTTGTCATATTGTGTATGACAAAACATAGGCTACTATTATTAAATTCAAACCAGTCGAGTCGAGTCTGTTGATCGGTTCCCAAAATGGTAAAACACTTCTAAAATAATACGGTAAAATATCAATCTTATAAACTATATAATCTATATACAGTCGAAGTTTCCGTTAGCCAAACTCTATTAACAAGGAAATCAATTTTCAGTCCAATTTAAGATTAAGGAAAAAATAGTTAAGGGACTCGAAGGAAATTGGCGTTTATGTAGTCGATGTGCTAATCCCCATATCTTAAGCTTTAACTCTCTATTACCCTCTTCCTTCCATGACGCTACATTTGACCTTGGTTAGGGGATAGACACTAATCACGGTCAAATGTGGCGTCAAATGGCCTCACGGTCTTTAATGCTCTGCCTACCCTGCATGAGAAAACAGGCGTGATATTATGTATTAAAGTACGAACAATACCATACTTGTAGTATAATTAATTGGCAGCGGTTCACAATAGTTGCGGTTAGTTGGACGCAAGACGTTTACTTATTAGTTCCGTGAACCAAACTTCGCCGGCGATAGTTCGCAAACATGCCGCGAGCTTTTACACGAAGAATATAAGCAGAACTGCCTTCGATGGGTCGAGAGACATTGGTACTTGCTTATGAATGGGATGTTTTAGAGAAATATTGCGTTTGTTGTAGATTTTTGACGTGATAACGTTTTATAAATCGATGAACTTAGGTCTATAAAACTCAACTGATGCTGAAATCTAGTTCAAGTTGTACAACATACTTAATAATAGTAATTTGTTTTTCAAACAGCTATGTTATAGTTGTTTTTGTCGTGCCCATTTTGGTGACAAATAATTAGTTGATGCACATTCGCAGTATTAATACATTTTAATATTTTTATTGAGACCAACAATTTCAACGAATATTATGGTGAATGAAATAAAGACTTTTTACTTCATATAAAATTAGTTTCTTAAACCGAGATATTTTTAAGTAATATTCAAAAGTAAAAATTTTTAGGAATGTTTATTTGTACTTACAGAGGAACACATATAGATTACTACTTAAATACAATGGATTGAAGTATTTATTACAGTTTAAAAAGCCCACCCCTGACTGTACCCGACGCAAAGGTGCTCATGACACTCGCAATTTTTAAGTTATACAGAAATGTTTTGATTTAGCGTGTATGTTTTTTTTGGATACATAAATAAGCCTTTTTTTGTGTACTCCGGTACAGTATAGTCACCAGTATACTGCTGTATAATCACAACTAGTCTAGGCTATTTCAATATTTACGACAATCTATGAATATTTTTATATATCACATCAATACTTATATATTAATAATGCGTTATTAAGCAAGATATTCGTTTTTTTAAGTCTTGTAGCTATAAACTTGCGTAAGTAATCGGGATACTTACATTATTGTTTAAATTTGAATTTACGTTTGAAGTACCATTTTAACTAGGTGTACAAAAAAAAAACAAAAACAAAAGGGCGTGCCATCCTTACTCACAATGATTCCATCTCTGTCATTCTGTATGAAAATGACAGAGGTGCAGATATAGTTTTCCCATAGATTGTGAATACGGGTACTGAGCTTCTGGATCGAAAGTCAAACGGTCTCCTAACTGCCACAGCTATTTTTCCCTTCCGTAATTAAATTTTAAATATAATAAGTTCATTTTTAATTAAATTATATTCATAAAGTGTAAGTTCAGCGATGCGCACTAGAAAGCAAAACCCAAAGGAATAGAGTACGCTCGAAACCAGCTTTTTCACATTTAATTATTTAATGAAATAAGATATTATTAAAATGTATTTTCAAACGTTGTTTTTCAAGTTAAGTATCTACTTACAGCATTAGAAATGTCTAAATTAACCTTTTATTACAATAAAGCAATGAAAGAAGAGCTTTTCGTTTTTAGACATAAAATTTTGTTTGAATGGCGTTAATTCTGGACTTTTGAATAATAAACTAATATGATTCAGTAGCTTTAATATCTAAATTTAGAATAAACTAAATAATTAGTGTAATAGAATCTGTTCGGGAAGAGAACTAAGTGCTAGTGGCATACTGAACTGACATTTCGATTGTTTTGCTATTCAAACAAAATCACGAAATTAGGATAGCAACGTCCTTAATGCTGAACTACTTCTTGTCCCAAATTGAGTATAATACCATGGATTATTTTTTATCTCTAATGAGTACTACTTATATAAACCTATTCATGAAAATAAATAACGTTTTCTACAAGAACAACGCTGATGATTTGCTACAAAAAACGGGTCTTACATACACAATTTAAAGGTCTAATAGTAAAATTAAATTTAACTTCTTCAGTAGGGTTAAAATTAAGTGATTTGAAACAAACAAGTTTATTCGGCGTTCGATTTTTTAGATTAGATTTCTTCGAAGTTTAATGTTAAAACTTAAAAGAGCCAAAAAGCCTAGTAAAATGGTTGTAATTACACAAACACATCAATATAGAATAATATCAGCTAGATAACAGTTTTTTCTCTTGTATAAAAAATGCGCAATGCTATCATGAGAATCACGCACTGGACCGTTATTTTGCTAATATTCAAACGAAAGAGTGTATATTGGCTGAGTTAGTAATTTTTTTACTGCTTTAGTAATAAACACTATCAAACACATAATTTGGGCTATAAATCCCTCGAATAATGTTTCCTTTGTCATTTCTTATATGGAAATGATAAATAATTCATCATTCGAGCCTTACTTAGTCTAAGTACACCATATTTCACATCGGGCCCTTCTGTGGATGCGACATAAAATACAGCGACGGCGACATTACCACGTACTTGCGGTACAGTGACTTATAGCACTACCTGTTCTCTTTCGTGTGTTACTTTTATTAAAAACTCTAAGCAAAGCAATTACGAAATGCAGTTTCGTAGCAGTGGGATAGCGAAAATACTATGAAAACTAAAATAAACTAAACAAATAACCAATAATAACAATAACAATAATAACTAAATAAATAAACTATTAGAATCTAAAATAAACTGTATATTTAGTTATGTATATGCTAAATCTAATACCTTTAAACGAGCAATTCTTGTATATATGTATATATATATATAAATATTCTGAATCTCGGAAACAGCTCCACGATTTTAATGAAATTTGGTTTGTAGGTAGATTAGGAGACGATAAATCGATCTTGTTAAGTTTTATTTTTAGTAAACCCGGATTTGCTCGTATTTTCAGTCTTAAAAAATCCGAGTGGAGCTCGGTTGCCCCGGTTAAATTATATATTAAGTTTTAGATTTTTTTTCTGAATGAACTTCAGAAAGTAATGATCCATAGTTCAAGACAAGCAAACTAAGTTGTACACAATATGTTTTCGTAGATGCTTCTACGGCAATCGTAGATTGCTACGCTTATTTGCTACGATAATCTTACCTTGTACTACGACGGCCGTAGATCCTGCTAATGTAGCCAAAGACAGATGTAGTTTCTACTACGAGAGCTGTAGATTCTGATATGATAGCCGTAGATTTTCCTACGACAACCGTAGAGTCTATTAAAAAGCCGCAGACTCTGCTACTATTCTACTATGATAGCCTAAAATTCTTGTATGAGAATTGAGATTAAATCAAAACCCATAAATTTGATCACAAAAAAAACGAAGTATATAGATTCCGTAGATTTGGATATTTGATATACACAGGTATTGTCCCAAAATAACTTAATTGGAGGGTTGTATGTACTACGCGTTGGCCGATCTATGACTAAATGTTTATGTTTAAGATAAAGACAGGCGGCTATTTGTGTCGAAAGAAAAGACACATATTGAGTCATCGCGTCAATATAGTTTTTTTTAAATAACGCAATCAAGCAAAAGAAATATTGAAGTATTTGTTCCGTCGAAAGGTATACTTAAAAAAAGTAAGTAATAATAAAGGGAACACTACCTTTCAGTAATACATAAAGCTTCATCTCTGTTTACTTCAGTATTGCTCCGTAGGTAATCCTATCCATCCGTGATTTATACCAGAAGAGGGTCAATGTGGAAAATTTCATAAGCGATATATCATCGTTTCATATGCAGAACTATTTAAAAGTATATCTACAATATGCTTTTCTGAAATATATTTATATAGGGAAACTCACTGTACTTTGTGGTTTTAGCTATGAATATCATATTTTATAGATATATACATAAATTTACTATAACAAAAACATACAAAATACAAAATCATACACTTAAAATAGGTAACAAAATAATGTTTTTGTCACAATCCGGCCCCGGCTCAGCATACTTAGTTAAAACTAGACTAGACTTAGTTAACATTTTAATTTAGGTGCACCTTGACATAAACGGAAAGCGGTGTTTGCGATCAACAAAATATAAAAGTCATCTAAACCACACCAAATTAAAAAGCGCACGCCATCTAGTGTTGGGGAGCAGTATTACAACGTCACTTGTCAAATTAGGTGCATCATTCTAATGGTTTTTTTAGTTACACGTAGAAAAGTTCAAAAATCACTTTCGTATTCAGTTTTTACATTTAGCATTATTTGTTAATATTACTTGGACGAATACTTTTGTCTCGGATTTTTGTGTCTAAAAATAATGTTAAAATATTATTATGAGATTATAAATAAAATATTTGGCAAATTAAATATTTAGCAGAACTCACTAATTTTAATCGTCATGTTTTAGGTGTCGTCTAAATTTGCAGAAGTTTAGTGCGAATTCTCTTAAAAATTGGCTCATCCGAATAACAAAATGCGTACCAAAACAAAATTAAGTAACTTAGTAGATTTTGGTTCGTTCACACTAAAATTTCAAGTAGTCGTATTACGTCCAAATAGCAAAGCGGTGTTTGACAGGACTAAACCAATTTTACGTTAATTTTCTAGTCGTCTACAGCCACTCACTATTTGAGTTCACTAAAACTTTTGAATATTATATAATTGTTAAGATTTCATCAAAATACATAAACATAAATGCTGATAGCATTATATTTTATTACATATATACATTTACGAGCTGAACATTCAAGTAACTCGAAATCCCTTACGTTTTATCGTCCACGCCTGTCGTATAAGAGTACTTATACGGGCACCTCAAAACTAAGTAAATTCATGCATTTAAACTAACCTTAACTATTACCAGGAACAAGAGGGTAGAGGTGCTTGGATGTTTACTTTGGAAATTATCTACGATGGCTGTCTTGTTGACCAAGGATGAGAGTGTAGATCTACCCTTATTATTGTAAGGAAAATATTTGAATACTGTAATAAAGTAGTTCTTGTTATAGGTAATTGGTTACTAGTGTAATGATAAACCACTTTTTTAAACTATCACGGTCATTAATTAAAGTACTATTATTATTAACAGGATATTTACCGTGGTTCGCGCGTGGTTAAAATTAACCACGGTAAATATCCCGTTAATAATAATAGTGTTTTAGAGTAATGATACTTAGTGTTAGTTTTATTTAAAAATCCGTATATATATGAAGCCAAAAATCTATCATCATATAATTACTTGTTTGACATGCATATGCGTTTGAGTGATATTTTATTTGATATAGTTATTGTACCTGATTACTGTATGTTAAAACGTCTAATTAATTTGACATAAAGTTATAAAATAGTTATGCATATTTTTTATGTAGTAATAGGTTTGCGCTTGACCACCAACTCACCTGATATTAAGCGACATTGCGGTCTACGATGGAGCGCGATTACCTAGAAGAAACCAATTATGATTATGATTTGCCTATCGTATGTAGCATATAGGCAGGGTAATGTCACAGGCTTTATAAGGCCTGTTACAAATTGTTTTACTTGGCTAGGGGTGAAAAAGCATTCTAAGCTTATGTTATGGTTATTATATATTCGTTGCAGGATTTTGTTGAAAGTATGATTTTATAAACAATAAAATTTATGAAAACTGACAGTGATTTCATCATAATCCTGAGAAGCTCTAGGATTTTGGTCGAATACCTTTTCAGTCGTTTCATTCTTCTGTTTCTTTCTTTCGTCTAGTAATAAGTAGAATTTCCTTCCTACAAAACTGTCTTCCTCCACGTGATTCAACTTACAGCGCTTTAAAAAGTTTGCTGTAATTGGCTTACAAACGCTTTTTCGGCCTCACAAAACAACACCATTAGTGTTGTCAACAAGCAACAATTAATAATTATCGCTTGCCATCAGCTGAACGGTATATTTGTTAGCTACTATTTCTATGAAACGACATAAACAAAACGACCGGAGCGATTTTGACGAAACATTGGATCAGGGGTTGATAAAACAATGAATCTAATAATATTTGATAAGTGCAAATGTCCTATCTGCGTGAGTCCAACACCCACTATAGAGGAAAAGAAGAACAAAATATTCGCTCCTTATCTATCACAGTTTACTCATAAATATCTTTCTTTGTCAATGTTTTACTAACGTTCGACCCTAATAAACTAAACAATCAAAAACCTAATTTAATATTTTCCTTTCTACAAAAGAAAATAAGTAAAAAAATAATGAGCAACGTGTTCTACGCAGTGTAACAGTATTAAATTAACTTGTTGAATATTAAGCTTTCGTTTTCGATCAAAAACATTTCATTTCGCAGAGGCGAGGGGAAAACGAAATTGGAAATACCTCCCTTTGTAATTAAGGTAGCCGGTATCACCGTCTCGTCTTACATTGCCGACAAGATGCTAGTGAACAAAATTAAAATTTATTTCGTTCACGATTGCCCATTACTGGAGGAGAGATTTTCCCGCTCCCTCAAGAGGAAATTTAGCTCATTTGGTGAATGCTGTGATGAGTTCGTCCGAAATGTCAACAATAATTAGGGACACCTTTTGGTTCGCTTATTTCGACGCCGGGATTTGTGAACAATTGCATTCGCGGAAGTAAATAAGGTGGAGTGTAATAATATTGTGGCGAAATTGATATTTTTATCCGACTTCCAAAAATAAGGAGTTTCTTATTTCGACTGTATAAGTTGTAAGTAAGTTTGTTACACGAATAATTCACCAGTTATTTGATTTTGATACTTTTTTATATGATAGGTTAAATGGGTTCAGTGCTTTGGTTTTTAAACCAAAATAACTAGAGAAATATTCAATTAGACGAAATCGCCTAGTTTGAATTCGTTTTTTTTTTGTTTTTAAATATAGATAGATAGATAGATTCTTTATTTGCATACAACATGAGGAATTTTTATACAATATAATAATAATAATAATTTGTGTCATAGCGAAGAGCCTCGACCAACATCTCAAGAGGCTCTCGCTCGATGATTGGGTCAAGAGTCGGATACAGAAGGCAGTCATCCTAGACACGGCACGTATTGTCAGGAGGTTCCTTTCTCTTTTCTTTCTTTCTTTCTTTGTCTACCGGCACCGGCAGCTTGAGCCCCGCCCCGCTGCCGGCGGCACCCTAGTTTTAAGTATTTTTACAATATTTATGTTTCTTTTTTACAAGTTTATATTTGTGTTGTAAAAAAATTAAGATTAGAAATAAATAAATGAGATAATAATTTTATATAATTTTATTTAAGTTAGTTAAAAATGTGTTGTTAATAATTCAACACGTTTAAATTGGAATATCATAATTGCAACCATAAGAATGTTCATTGCCGAATGTAGGCATCCCTCATGAATTTTCAAAAAGTCACCAAGTAAACTGTCACTTGTATGATGTCGTCATAACTGACCGAGCAAAGCGAACCAAGATCTCTGCATCAGCTGACAAAACTGTTCTTATGTCTGTCCGGATGTTTCTTGGTACTCACGTAAAGGTCATATTTTTCTACTAATTTTGACGATCAATGTATTTAAATTCTGTGAGTATTTATTTATATAGTTTATTTATATTCTTTTTTTTCGGTTAACAATATACTTACCTAACCTTGACGAAACTTGGTATACAGATTTTATTTTTATTTTTTGTTGTCGGAGATTTTTTATTAAGGGGGTATTTTTTCCAAAAGGGGAGAAATTTGCTATGCTGCTATTTACTGAGTGATTTTTATTCGAATATAACAAAATCAGCCGAGAAGTTGTCGAAACAAAAAGTTGTGAAATAACGGTTAATAAGAAATTCAGTAAAAAAATATTTGAATAAGCTTAGCGTATTTCGCTATCAAAATTGAATTTATGTACCTTATTGAAATCATGTCCCTTTTACCAGCAGTTTAACTTATATGTTTACTTTACTCATAAGAATTGAACTAACATGGAAAAAATCAAAATCGTAGGTAAATTTGGAAAAAGCTGTTCAAATTCAGCAGTATTCAGTATTTGTACCAAACATACATAATATGAAGTTATGAGAAAGCTACTTTAAATTGTTAATAACTACAGACACAACATCAAATAAAACGACCACTTTTTATATAATAAGACAAAAATACTCATATTTATAAGTCTATATAAATATCATATTTTTATTTGAAAATACATATGTCAAAATATATAAGGTACATGGCAACAAGAGATTCGGAGCGCTCTATTTTCATATGTATCTCTATTACAAATGTATCCTTAAGACCTTATTATTATTATTATTTATCAGCCCTGTTTGTACAAACTGTCCTACTGCTGGGAACGGGCCATCTTCTCATTGTGAGAAGGGTTAGGCCATAGTCTGCCACGCTGGCCAAGTGCGGGTTGGCAGACTTCACACATCTTCAAGATCATTGAGAACTCTCAGACATGTAGGTTTCCTCACGATGTTTTCCTTCACCGTTTGAACTTGGTGGCAATCAACAATACGCACATAACTTCGAAAAGACAGAGGTGCGTGCCGTGGGATTCGAACCCAGGACCTGCGGATCGCAAGTCAAACGGTCTCACCACTAGGCTGCCGGAAACTTAAGACCTTGCCTTCTAGAAACAGTCAACTTTAAATAAGACCATGTTTTCTAGATACTTTGTTAATACAATAATATAAGCTACAAAGCCCGAGTAGTCCTTGTAAGCGCCAGTGAACGTTGTAAACAAGGCATTTTATTGAAACAAAGACATTTTTGCGCAAATGTCGTTACAGCTGCTCACCTTCAGGCTCCCGATTTAACATAACATCATAAAGATATTCCGCCAAACCCGCCTCTCTACGTAACCGTCGGAAAGTTGTTTACGCAACTTTTGATTGCCTTCTTTACTCACTTTGTTTACTTTTTTACTTGGGACGGAATTATTATGAAACTTTTTTCGTTAAAGGCTCAAAGATACATAAATGGGTTTAGGAACAGTTTTGGGATCACTCAAATTTGTTTGCCAATGCGATCTATTTATACCTAGGATTCCGGGAGTAATTTTTAAACAAAATTTGGGGCAAGCAAATAAATTATGAGTTTTCTTTATGGTTCTCGTTATAGACACTTACCGTCTTACTTATAAACGCTGAATAAGTTCGTTTTAATTAAACAGTGTTTTGTTCCGTTTTCGCGCGTGACAGTTCCTGTCTGACAGAAAGTGACAAGTCCATAACCAGTTAATGAGATTTTAACATGCGTTTATAAGTAAGACGGTAAATAGTCATAATCATCTTTTCATAGTGAGAAGGGTAAGGCCATAATAGTCTGCCACGCTGGCCAAGTGCGGCATTTGTGCATTTAAGCGCGCTCCATCGTAGACCGTAACTGTCACTTAACATCAGGTGAGTTGACGGTCAAGCGCAAGCCTATCTTCGAATAAAAAAAAAATTTTTTTTTTTATTAATTTTGTCTTTTAAACAAATTTGAATTAAGTTTATTTAATTATGGTTTTGACTTTTTTATCATTAGTGTAATTTGCATCAGCGGTGCCAATTGTATAAAACAAATAAATAGATATAAACGAATTCGATCCTCGTTCTTAATGGCACGAGAATGGTATTCTTTACCGCTTTCTTTGTTTCTGATAGCTATAGTCTTGGGATTTTAAAGTATAGAGTGAATAAATGTCTTCTAGATCAATATGCTCCATCCTAGGCTACACCGTTGCAGGTGGTGGTCAATCCTAGATTTATTTAATATAAAAACCTTTGAAAAATAGTTTCATCCAAAAAAATATATAATTAAAAGTAATATAAATACAACCACATTACACAATACAATCTTTGGGACGGTTCGGCTAGGTACCAACTTGAGGCGTTAGAATCAGTTGAGAAGTGTGTTAGGAAACTCATAGGCAATGATTCTCTTGTTCGTGCAATACTCCAAGGCATGAAGCACCGCCGCAAAGTTGCTAGATTATCGGGTTTTTATCGGATTCATTTCGGTGAGTCTGCATCTGGTCTGCATCATCTAATTTCCTCTTGCCCTTTTTACTATCGGACGGTCAGAAACAAGAAAAAGCGGCACCGTTTCACGGTGGATATTCCATAAACCCGAACGAAACGCTTTGGTTCCACTTTCGTCTTGCGGACTGCTAGATTGTGGAATATGCTTCCTGAGTGGGTCTTTCCCGATAGATATAATCTGGGTGTCTTCAAATCGCGAGTGAATTGGTTTCTTCTGGGTAGGCGCGCTCCATCGTAGACCGCAACGTCGCTTAACATCAGGCGAGTTGGCGGTCAAGCGCAAACCTGTTTCTACATAAAAATACTTTTCAGTATTTCCGATTTCTTTAGTACAAGTTTGAATGTTACTTTTGTTAGTTTTTATATATATCACCGGTTACAATAATCCCGGTCGGATATATTTTTTCTTCAGCATTTCTTGAAAGGGCGGAAAAGAAACCTACTTCATTTACTTTGTAGTTCCTTTGTGTTTTGCAAACAACTGGAGTTATTTTATACCTGGGATAAAGGAATAATAGCTGTATTGTGTCGTTTTGTTTTCAATTCAAGTAAACGTCTATTTACTTACCTGCCTCTATTGTTTACCTGTGGAATACTGTCTTATTCTATTAAAGGCCTACAATAGTAGCATTTATTCAGCAGTTTATAAAATAGGGCGGTACTGTTGATTTATAATTATAATAAAAAAAAATAAAAAAACGTTCTTGAAAATCTAAAATATTGAAAAAATAAATACGCAATTCATTTACTTGGATTATATTTTTTCAGTTTTTTCGTTATAATAAATTACAGTTTAAAAAACTAAAAACACGCTACAAATTATTGTGGTCAAAGTTCATTACAAGACTTTTCTAACAAATTCCCAACACAGCTATGATACGATGTTCCATCATAAAGTTCTAGTTCCTATCGTCCGGCTCCATCATCAGATCAGTTCGACAGTACCATATTATTGTATTGTCATCAGAACTACATACAGCTGCCAATTTTCATGACGCTACGATCCTTGGAAGATGGTTAAATTAGTTACCTTAGATTTCATTACATACAGGTCGACCTAATAAAAGCGTGTTAAAAACCAAAGTACTGAACTGATATTGATAAAATTTATTTGGGACAACCTCTAAGGTACCTCTAAGGTTTGCTACTACCTATCAAACGAAAAAGGAAGAATTAAAAACAATTCAAAATTGGCGGAATAATCGCTGAACAAACAAACGAAATATAACATACAGTCGAATTGAGAACCTCCTTCTTCTTTAGAAAGTCGGTTTAGTTATTTCATATAACATACATGAAAGCATGAAACATTCGAACACTCATGTGCCTATTAAATAGTAATTATTTATTTATTTATTTATTTAAGTCCATCAACATTGTGTACAATAACAATATTTGCAATAGTTTTATATAATAATAACATAATTACCATTGCCACAATAATTAAAGATGGAGACAGCATGCATTAATGGAGCGAACAAATAAATTATAAAATATTGTACGTCAAAAAATAATACATAAAAATAATCTTTAATTGGTCAATAAAATAAACTAAAATTGGTCAACTTAATTAAAAATATTGGATTGGTCAGAATTAAATTAAAGATTCTAAAAATTCATCACATTATTTACATGGAATATACAACAAATGATCATATAGATATATTGCAGCGACGACACATAATGATAAATTAACATCAAATTTAAAAATATTAAATGTCATGCTATATAAAAAAATTAATCAAAAATACAGAGATCTCAGGGAATTTCTAAATGTATTGTAACTATCGCCAAATATGTCAATGTCGATTGTCTTAGACAGGCTGTTATATTGACGCACTATTCTCGCTAGAGGTGCATTATAACCCAGATTAGAGCGTGAACTAGTAGAAGAAAAGATATTAAAACACGATACTCTTGGCAGCGTTCGAGCATTACTTATCAGTAATTCCGACAGTAAATCCGGAGTATCCAAAGATCCGTTGGCAAGTTTGTATAGAAATAGAGTATCTAATGTATGCCTGCGATGTGCGAGTGACTCCATTTTGAAGTGCTGTAGTCTATCGTTGTAGCTCAACAGTTCCTTTCCAAGATAACTCGAGTAGGTCAAATGCCACAAGAACCTTCTTTGGACGCTCTCCAGTCTTTTTTTGTGAACACTGTAAAAGGGATTCCAAACAACACTGCAATACTCTAAGCCGCTGCGCACCAGGGAATCGTATAGCATAATCTTTGTTTTGACAGATTTGAATTCTCGGCAATTGCGCAAAACAAAACCAAGGCATTTAAATCCTCTGGAAGCTATATTATCTACATGACTATGGTAACGCAGTTTGCTGTCCAGTATTACACCAAGGTATTATGTGATGATCATACACACACTTTTATCAACCGACTTCAAAAAAGGAGGAGGTTCGACTGTTTTTTTTTTGTTTGTTACCTCAAAACTTTCGACTGGGTGGACCGATTTTGATGATCTTTTTTATTTGAATGCTGGTGCTTCCCGTGTGGTCCCATTTCAAGTTTTGACAATGGCATCCATGAGAAGTCGGTTGCTTCAGTTTTTTAAACTGTAATTATAGATATTTGCCTTCAATTGTGAACCGAATTTTTTATGAAACTATCGCTAACTGAATGCCATTTTAAGTCTGTTACGCTTTATTCCAATATCTGTGACAAATAAAATCTCGTCTACAACTGACTTGTTGCCATAAAAGAAAAAGAAAAACAGCGTTAAATAAATGCCTGTTGGCTGAACAGTGAACATTGCCACGTCGATCTTTTGTGACAGACGACTCTTCAAGAAAATGTGTACACATGTGTCAAGAGTACAAATTGCTTCTGTAATTAGGATGAAAAGTCACGCTGTTAGGGAGTGAGGGGGGACGAGGAGGGGAGTGGGGGTGACGGAAGATGGTGGCAAATTAGGTAATTTATTGAAGCCGTCATGAGGGACGCGTTGGGTTACATTCCACATTAAATGCTGGGAAAAAGTAAAATGTGTAATGTTTAATTTGAGAAACGCTTTGAAGCGTATTAATGTATTAGGTAAAACCGCTGAGTACTTGGTATGTTTTGAATTGTAGAATGAGGCATTTTGTGTCCGTATTAACGGTAAGGTCCTGGAGTATTAAATATATGTTTTGGATAAATTTTCAGCTTGTTCCGTGATTAGTGCATAGTTCTACGAATAGATCTCGCAAGCACCAAACCTTTGCAACAAAAGTTAATGCTAATATAAAAGAATAATCATTTCTAAAAAAAAAAACGCCTGATCGGTACGACGCGTGACTAAAATGCTGATGCGTATCCAACGCATAAGCATTGCCATTTAACGTGGTAGCATTACCACGTTAAATGGCAATGCTTATGCCATGCTTATAGCATAGCGGGTTTGCTGCCAACTGGTAGTGGGTTTGAGCATTTGGATTGTTTTTAGGCCTGTAGTAGTTAAGTATGTGTAGTTTAAAATATTATAGATAGTAACTATAGGGAAGATTGTATTATTACACATTAATATGTATTACCACTGTATTGATATAAGTATTTATTTATGATATACTGTCGTCTTATTGTTCGCCAGGTGAGATAGTGGTCAAACGAAAACCTATCACAGAATAAAAAACAAAAATTGGTTATCATTTCGTAACAAATGCTTACACTTAGGGCTATATTTCACCGGGACACCACGGTGGCGCGACTGGTTGCGCGGTCCGTAAGCTACCAAACTACACACCATACAGACACCAGAGTCGCCACACCACACTAATACAGTATCAAAATGGACCTCGAAGATATAGCACTACTGCTGTATGTACGTAGGAAAAGAGATGCAATGTGGTCACTGGCAGCCGGAGTGGCGGCCGAGTGAGTGAGATACCATACAGCGCTATTAGTAATTAGTAATTAGTGGTGGCGCGACCAGTAACATTCTGTGCAGTCATCCGGGCTGGTCGCGTCGCCAAATTGGTTGCGCAACCAAACGTACACCAGGTGAGTAGCTCTCTATAGAGCTGTATACACTTTGTTGGTAGCGGCGACTGGTTGCGCCGCCATGGTGTCTTGGTGAAATATAGCCCTTAAACAAGAAAACGCTACCTACATAAAGTGAAGACGAATATTATTAAATTAGTGAAGTTCAAGAGGCGATAAATAATATAAGATCAATTAAATTTAAAATATAATGAATTACATTTGCATACTATCCACATAAATTATAGTACCTGGGCGACCGAGCTCTACTCGGATTTTTATGACTGAAAATACGACCAAACCCGGATTTACTAAATATGAAACCTGGCAAGATTTATCATCCCCTAATCTACCTACAAATCAAATACAACTATTTATTGCTCGTTTAAAGGCATTAGATTAGATTAGTACCGCTGCGCTGATACAAATTACACTATAATAGCATAAAACATACTTTCAGCCTGGCAATTGTTCCCAACAAAATGTCATTCCTAAATTACGAAATTAATCATTATTATTTAATTAATTTAGTAAAAAGCTTGGCATCATTAATAAGGTTAGGCGATACTTCTCACCGGGACAACTGCTTCATCTGTATCAAGCACAGGTCCGATCGTGTATGGAGTACTGCTGCCACCTTATTGATGGATCAGCCAAGTATCAGCTGGAAGCTTTAGAATTAGTGGACCGGCGAGCTGTGATGGTTAATCGGTGACGATAAACTAGCTGCCAAGAAGCTACTTAGTCTCGAGCACCGCCGTAAAGTAGCATGTCTGTCTATTTTCTACAGGATTCATTTCGGGGAATGTGCGCAAGAGCTTCACGACCTAATTCCACCCTCCCCATTCCACTACAGGACTAGCAGAAAGTCTGCGAATTACCACCCATTTCTCGTTGAAATGCCAAAAATCCGTACTCAGCGTCAGCGATATCGATCCACATTCCTGTTGCGTACTGCACACGAATGAAAATTCGTTGCCGCCATCTCTGAGACCTACAATCTTGGAATTTTCAAGGCTAGAGTGAATAGATATCTTCTAGATCGACGAGCTCCATTCTCGGCCACACCATCGCTTAACATCAGGCGAGTTGGTAGTCAATCGTAGATCTATAATGTATTAAAAAAAAAAAGTATTTTAAAAAAAATATTCCAAATACTCCTAAGGTTTATCATAAAATAGCGGCATTTCATAATGAGTCCGATTCTCACCTTTCACCACCTTCACCTATACGTCGTCGTTCACCTTTGATATACCTATACGTAATAAAATGCCTTGCAAGCATATCTATGTTTGAACTGATGATGTTGACGTATAATTCACAAGTAAGTGTTCCTGGAATATGTTTTGATATGTACATTATTATGATTATAACTTCCAGACACGTGTATAGCTCTATTATACAACGTGTAAAATTTTAACAGTGCAATATTGAAATAATATGTTGGGGTGGTGCTAATATTGAGTTTGTGATATGTAGAAATTGTTAATCTAACGTATTTTTTTATTAATTGATAGGATAGCATTTGACCACCTCAGTTAAGATGGAGCGCGCTTGCCAGAAAGAAACCTATTTACTCGTAATTTGAAGATACTCAAGTCATATTTGGGAAAACCTATTCAGGCAGTATATTCCACAATTTAGAAGTTTGTATAATAAAAGTGGTCCCACTTTTGCTTCGTTCGGATTATTGGACTATCCACCACGAAACGATGTCACTTTTTCGTATTTTTGGTCGTCCAATAAAAGAATGGATTAGATTTTGTAGGTTCGATGTGGGTGTGCATCACCAAAATATATGTGATAAACAACAGACCAGCAACTCAATCAGATGGTTTATTTTGGATAACCCTAATATAAAGAGAGTCTTGTGGCGACCCTTGCTCCGGATTTAACCTGATGCAAAGGCTGTCCATCGCCATTCAACGAGGTAATGCGGCGAGTGTCATGGGCATCTTTGCGTCGGGTACAGTCAGGGGTGGGCTTTTTGAACTATAATAATTAAACTGTAAGACTTATCCCATCTATTAAAATATTGTAATGTTTTATATCATTTTGTAAATAAATTATATAAATATTTAGGATTTTTTATACATTAAAATAACAGAAAATAACAGAACAGAGTTAAAAATCACATTCAATGTATACACGTGTACTAAAACACCCTGTATCATTAACCTCTGACAGAGATGTAATGTATCTAAAGCTAAGACTACACGTGCAGATAGGCATGTTACCAAACTAAACAATTACACGCTCCGCTCGTGTAGATAAGCTAGTTACAGGTAAACTCCATATTATGTATTCTGAATACCTACATGTTATTTTCTCAGGTGTATCTCGTGCTACGATGTTTACCCAGATTTCGCCTTATTCTCCGGCCGGAGGGCAAACGTAACAATTTGCCTGAATGCAGGATTCAATTTACTCCTGATAGCTAATTTGCCCTCCCCTACGTCGTGTACACTCAGCCTTATTATCAATAACGATGTTGGTGTAATTTAGGTAATTTTCTTTTTTGCTTACATGTAGTTTGTTAGGTAGGGAATCAGCGCAAATATTCCTACAAGACGGGTTTTAAGGGGTCAAATTAGATACATTATTTTCTTAATGTGGTAGAATTACGACGTTCAACTATATTGTTGATTGATTTCACTGTTTTTACAGACATCGTCTTTTGCTAGGTACGTACAGGTAAAGCAAAATAAAATTTAATTAATATAATTTTTTTTATTTCTGTTACACTCACAAAAATGATAAAATTAATTGTTTGTTGTTCTTATTAATTTTTATGTAGTTGTTTTTGTCATAAAATATTTATTATATTTATTTATACGACGATATTATTAGCTTCCTCGTAGACACAGCACTCTTACGCGAGCTTCGATATTATTAGCTTTCTCGTAGACACAGCACTCCTACGCGAGCTACGATATTATTAGCTTCCTCGTAGACACATTACTCACTACGCGAGCAACGATATTATTAGCTTCCTCGTAGACACAGCATTCACTACGAGAGTGACGATATTATTAGCTTCCTCGTAGACTCACTACGTTTGCGACAGAGTTCATCTCCCGTAACTGCGATTCACAATCGTCACGTATAAAGTGAACTCGAAATAAAAACGTAACAGCGTTATTTGTCCGTATCTCAGTCTCACATAAAGCTTGGAAGTGACCCATTACGGGTCCACACACAGAGCGCGGATCGAGCCAGAATGGCCTCATAAAATACTTTCCATTCGCGAAATTCAAGAGTGTACCATCAAATACTGTAGCGTGTAGTAAAAATCTTTTGACTGCAAATTAAATGGAATCTAATAATACATTAGAAGAAATCTATTTCATGTGTTATCCTTATTAAACCATATTTTTTAGAGGAATATTTTTGAATAGGAAACAATAAAATGTGTCAGTGAACGGTTTTAAAGTAAAAAACCTCGGCCAACATTATCAAGATCGTTGGTTCAAGTCGCGCTTTTTGAGGAGGTTTCTGTCTGTAATACCTACCACTGCATTGTAGTCAAAGATCCCGCTATAGGACGACCTTCACCGAGCTGGTTAATGGATGAAAAGTATTTTATATTCAATTAAATATGTCAATAAATATATTGCAAATGGGTTGTCTAAAAAATTTCAGTCCAGACCTTACCTGCCAAAATAATAATAAAAAAATAATTAAAAACAATTCATAATTTGCGGAGTAATCACTGAACAAACATACAAAAAAAAATTGGTCAGTCAAACATATTTCGTGTGTCGGATTATATATATGTACATAGATAGAAAAATACTTCAACAGTTTGATGAATTTCGACGATTAAGGTGTGGTTGTCATTGTATTTATGTCGGTTTCCTATAGGTTACTTATTTTTTTGGTCGAATATTTTATTTTTTCTTTGAATAAAATATTAAATTAATATTGGTGGACATTTTCGCATAGCTCCATTTAGTCCTAAATTAAGCTTGTACTATGGGAACTTGATAACAGATAGCATATTAATAAATACTTGTATACGTTTACTATAATAATACTCTTTGTACACGTCAGGTAGCTATGTCAGATAGAGCCCATTCTACACGTTTCACGTTTTCGGCTCCCACATAAAAATAAAGGCTGCCCCACATATCCCGGCCATGAATGATGGCCACGGAGGCCACACTCAACCCCTCACTCGCCAATAAACCTGACGAAACACTGTAATTGCCGAACGTTAAGTTTTTAAACGAATATTAACCGTTATGATTTCACCGTACCGCATTCGAGATTTTATGAAAATGTATGTTTTATTAGTATGATTGTGGTTTATGTGTGTTTTACAGATGTATTCAACCTGTAATGACAGATGCGGTTGATGTAAAAGGTGCTTAATCGTTTTGGGATTTCCGTTTTGTTGTATGAAAAGTGGATGTCTCAAATTAGTCATTAGTATTGCTTTATTTGAGTAATTTACGGATATCAGAGTGAGAAGCACAGAGCAATGCCACATAAGGCTTTCAGTTGTTAATATCCAAACTTCAATGTGACTTTGGAATTAGAGAATAACGTGTATGTTAATAGTAGGCAATTTTCTCGTTTTAACTCTTCAATTTTGCACAAAAAAATTATTACACACAACTATGACTATACTCATAAAACTGACTTCGAAATACGCAATTCGTTTACTTGGATGATATTTTTTCAGTTAATGTGTTATAAAAACCCTTTGGTTTTTACTCAGTACTTTTACTGAGTCGGTTTTTGATAAAGTTTATATGAAACCACCTCTGAGGAACAAAAAATAATCATCAAAACAATTCATAATTGGGGGTGTAATCACTGAACAAACATATAAAAATCCAGTCAAATTGAGAAACTCCTTCTTTTGGAAGTCAGTTAAAAGTACAAACTTATATGTAATAATTATAGTTTAAAAAACTGAAATTTCAGTAGATTTAATTTTTCATAATATATAGATAACCCTTTATTAAAAGACCACAGTATACACGGGAAAAGATACATAGAAAATAAGATAATGAGATAGCGGCCTTATCCCTTAGAGCGATCCCATCCAGGCAACTTATATTAATATTTTTCGGTCCATTAATGACGTAGTTATGCGGTAACAAAGTTTATTAGATAGAAGAAAAACAATTATAAAATACAGTGTAATTGTTAAAAAGGGCAGTCGGTATTTTGAGTCGAAAGTTTCTACCATAATTTCAACCGTTTTCTGTGTTAATGTACTAAAAATAATAAAATGTTGATTTCTGATTACGTCAACACAATGAAATGAAATGAAAATAAAAAATAATTTATTCCTGACTTACATCCATATTGAAAAAGCAAGCAATTGCAAGCAAGCAAGCAAACAAGCAAGCAAGCAAGCAAAGCAAACAAAGCAAGCAAGCTTTCTATGATTATGATGAATTTTTTAATTTGACATAATAATACATGTGTATGAATTTTATTGACATATAATTCAACTTATTTTATTTTAATTATACCATTTGACATGTAAATTGGCTTTAAGAAATATATGAATATGAATATGAAATTCAACAACAATGTTTCAGAGTTAGCCACGAAAGGCTCTGTCAGGCTGTCTCTAAAGCGCCAATGACGGAATTCTTTCGAACCCCTTTAAAATGAAACCAATTACGTTTCCATTCCTATTCGTCCCAAGTACAAATAGGGATGGACGCCAATGATCCGGATCACGATCCTCCTATAAAAAATGTAATGAATCCCCGCCGATGCATTTTAATGCCTGCTTTCAATGTTTGTATTGCAGTGGAATTGGAATTCATTGCTCATCTCTAGTGGAACACAAAGTATTTTGAATGGGATTCGGCCACTGCTGGTGGAAATGTTTAACGGAATGATTTAGTTTTCTATTTTGTGTGTATTTTTATTCTAAAAAAAAAAGTTTTTTATATTTTTTTTTGTTTTTATATGTTTTTTTCACAATAAATTTATGTCTATGTCTATGAATTGAATGACGGATCAGTACTTTTCTTACATCGTAGAGTTGATGATTCAATCTAAAAAGAAATGATATATTTGAAGGTATTTGATGCCATTTTTTTTTAAATGAACATACGTTTGACCCCTAATTCGATGACGATGTGGCTGGAGGTGGAGCTCGTCAATCTAGAAGCTATTTACTTACTCTAGCCTTGATAATTTCAAGATTGTAGTTCTCAGAAAACAGAGCAGTTAGAAAGAAATCTGTTTCTATCTAGTACACATCTGTATAATGGAATCGATTTAGATAATACAAAGCCTATTAATATACAATAGAAAACTAACGATTCTATTGTTAACTGAAATTTGAATGTGAATTGATAAAATTCAGTTACTTCATCTGTAATTATTTTTTATTTGTTAGACATCTTTTTAAGTAAAAAGTCATAATTGAGGCCCACTTTTCCAAGCTACCATTTTAAAAGTTAAACAGTCTCGAATCTCTTATCTGAAAATTACTAGCGACAATACCCTACCTTAGTTAAAGTTACAATTTCACTTTTCACAAAACAAAGTTCGTATCGCCCCTGTCCAAATGAAACTAAGCAAAATACAAATTGGCTGTTTAACTCGGCAGCCCATTCTGCTATATTGTGGCAGCACTGTTGCCAGTTAAGCAACTTTTTAGCTAGATATGGTTTTTTATTCTACACAGAAACTTCTTTTTTTTTACTAATGCTATGTTAATTATTAAAAATGTTATTCAAATTCACTACCTATATTTGAATAAACTTTTTTAAATGCAAGATATATCTAAGATTGACCACCAACTCGCCTATATAGGGCGGAGGTGGCGTGCGCGCATGTGAAGACGCTGCCCGCGCGCTCTCATCTCATACATACCTATGTGTATTTACAAAGAGTTGTTCTTGCTACTTGCCTACTGGCTTCTTATTTTTAACCGACTTCGAAAAAGGAGGAGGTTATCAATTCGTACCGTATATTTTTTTTAGTAATAAAAGAAAAACAATGCTAAAAATGTAAGACTACATACATACATACAACTACACTACAACAATACAACTGAAGCGTACATACAAACATATTATTAGGTTCTTTAAGTAAGCTACCAAAAATGTTTTAATTTCTTAAGTATTGATATTTTCCCATTATAAGTTTTAATAGGCGTAAACCTGATAAACGTAAACTAATTCCTTGTATTGTACTACCAGGATTTATTTTTGTATGTACACTGATAATTGTACATTTGTTTTATTGTAACATTATCATTACAAATAAAGATGTTTTAAAATTGTAATTGAAATTGACCAACTCGCCTGATGTTAAGCGACGGTGTGGCCGAGGATGGAGCTCGTCGATCTAGAAGATATCTATTTACTATAGCCTTGAAAATTCCAAGATTGTAGGATTCAGGAAACAGAAAACTTACTTAACTTACTTAAGACAGATTTAAAGATGTAAATCGTTACGTGTGTTTTACCATATTACTTCATTCCAAGATTACTTTAATTTATTTGAATGGTTTTAGCTACGATATTTTATTTCGCTTTATAATAAAATGCTGGCGCGTATCTGGCCCAACGCATAAGCATTGCCATTCAACATGGCAATACGGCTAGCATGCTGGGTACGTTGCCAACTGGTAGTGGGTTTGAGCATTTTGATTATCTTTAGACCTTTATCGGTCTGGGGTGATCGATGTGCTTTTTGTGTAGTAGTTTAGTTAGTTGAGTCTGTATATTGTTGTGTTGTAGTTAATAAAGGCGCTTGCTTTGTAATACGAGTACAAATCAACTAAATTAAGTGTTGTGAGGTAGCTACAACACTTAATTTAGTTCATTTGTGTTATAAAACGAAATTAAATATCATATAAGAAACTAGAGTCGGTTCAGCTAGAAATATACACACATAACTTTATTTGATAAACGGTTTTTTATAAATAGGTAAGTAATCAATTAAGTAGCCGGCTTCTTTGTTTACTAAAAGGTACCTGGATCTTTTCAAGGTATTTTCAAGAATAAACAGACATCTTGCAAGTCTGGGTGCTTCATCAAACGCGAATTTATTTGCGTTAAAAAATAATCAAATCTAGAAGCTTTTAGCATAGTTTAGCTACTAGACTTAAGCAAGGCGGCAACACCACCGGCAGCCCGTCCTGTTATATTGTATTTCCACAAGTATTTCATTATGCAAAGACTGTGAGACGGGACTAAAGAGAAGTGTCTCCGGCCATTTCCTTGCGAGATTTTATATCACCACTTCGCGTTCTAACTCGTTATTATTTAATCTGGAAGAGAGCTTGTTCTCACTGTTATGAAGGGAAATTCTGATGGATCTATAAAATAATGGCTGGATTTATAAATAAATTAAAAATAGAAATTATACACCGACAGTGTACCGAGCGAGCAAACGACGTATAAAGCATTATTATTATTATTAGCCTTTATTCATCTACATAGTTTTTTACATTTATCAAACATTTACAATTGTCATGCTATTATTGTTATTTCATATAAATTTTCCATACATTATACAATAAATCCGTTCGTCGTCAATTATTTATGTCAATTGTATAAATTTTTACTTCATGTCAATATAGTTCTCCTTTCGTCGTCAAATAATTGTATGAATTGTATTTTTATAAGTTTCGTCAAATAAGTCCATATGTAGCTTTTTTTTTCAGTTTGGTGTAGATGTCGCCTCTTTGGCGTAGGCCTGAAACAAAACAAAAAACTGAAAACAATGAAAATGTTAACATTTTTAGGAATTATTCAAAAAGTAATAAAGCAATATATATATATAAAATAATTATGGGACCAACTTGGCAGCTTTATCTATACGTCAATTCAAGAAACACAAAAATTGGTCCACGAATGACGGAGTAATCGGTGAACACACATTGACCGAATTGATAACCTCCATCTTTTTGGAAGTCGGTTACAAAAATAAATAGAATAAGTGTTCTACATTTTTAACTGATGTATGTTTCAAAATTTCAATAGTGACGGGATCCGAATCTTGATAACCTTAAGGTTGTCTGGAAGAGATCGCTGTAAGTAAGCGATAGACCGCCCTTTGTACCATTGTTTTATAAGTGTTTTTTTGTTATTTTTTATTCTTTTTTGTGGTGACAATAAAGTGTTATTGATTGATAACCTTTCCCATCAGATATGTGTATAGGCTATAGACCTGTAAAATAGCAAGTACAACCATGGAACAAAGCTAGCATAAAAATATTCCAAACAGTTCCAAACAATATCATTTTAATCGCGAGTGCCATGAAAGCTGTAACATTAATGGATCGGCAAAATTGAATGCTCTATGTAATCACTGGATACGAGGGCAATATAAATGAAAATGTTCTTTATGATCGTGATAAAAATAGAGACTGGATTAGTTTCATATCGATGACGTGATAGTGCTACTGTCACTACTACTTTGTCCTTGCATGGTTGCCTGGAAGAGATCGCTCTAAGCGATAAGGCCGCCAATTAAAAACCTAGGCCTAAGTACTTAATGTTATCTTTGTTATCATGTGGTTTTTATTAAAGTGTTATCTAGTTCTAGTTCTACTACTATTAAGGCGTTGTAGGTAGAAACTCTCCTGTCTTGCTCGCGCACAGCAACATTTAACAAAATATCCAACAATCCTGGAATTTTCAAGGCTAGAGTGAATAGATATCTTCTAGATCGACGAGCTCCATCCTCGGCCACACCGTCGCTTAACATCAGGCGAGTTGGTGATCAATCGTAGATCTATATTCTATTAAAAATATATATATATACCCTTAGGTATATACTATTATTGGAATGAATTACGAAAAATCTGCCTTGCATAAAATTATATAAAAATGTTATAAGCATACAATAAAATTTTCATTTTGATTCAAATATGTTTTCACTCAGAGAATGGATTCAAGTACTTTATATTTTAAATTCCATATTTGCACGTGTAAGAATAAGTATTTGAA
Organism: Lycia hirtaria; assembly: GCA_947563715.1. Lineage (NCBI taxonomy): Eukaryota > Metazoa > Arthropoda > Insecta > Lepidoptera > Geometridae > Lycia > Lycia hirtaria. Next base: position 37,262,333 of record OX387377.1, on the reverse strand, counting down.
AATTAATTTGTTGCAGAAAGTTAATAATGTTAATTTATAGTTTTATGTGTAACCGATTTTCCGTAAGTCTGTTTAGCAATTAGGTATATATCTTCAACTGTGTAGGTAGGTGCATGTGAGATTTACTACCGACACCGACAGTGCCTTAATCGTTATCTATCGATCCAAATATAAATAAATGCGGTTGAGGCTGTTGACCGAGAAGTCACCTTTTTGCCATTGAATAATGGCATGGTATAATTGTACCTTGAACTGGATGAGTATAGGCACTTAGCACCAGGTGATATCTGAACCTAACACAGCATTCTTCCGAAAACCGGACGTGGATTTGTGATTAAGGCTTGGGGTAAGCACAAAGAAGCTCAATTAGATTCCGGAAACCAGACCTAAGACAAGATAAGAATTGCGAGCAATATTTATTTAAATAACACAAATATGGAGTAACCAATTACATTGATTTTATAGGTAGACTAGCAAAAAACGCATCTTTGTGAGGGCTCGTGAAGTTTTTTTACGTTTCGCTCGCCCTAGCAGAGACCTTTGTTCGATTCGCTCACTCGGTTAGTGAATTTGAAATAATACACCCCTTTTACATAAAGATAACTCGGTTATTTTTTAGTAGAATCGTCAAGCCCTACGTTTCCAAGACAAAGTCTAGCACCGCGGGCGAGCCAGTGTGTGTCCAGTGGCGAGCCATCAGACGGGGATTCCCTTGATTTCTATCGAATTTAAGACCAATTTGCGGTAACATAAAACTATAACGGCTACTACAGAATTATAGATGGTATTAGATAGATATGTATACATACAAACACTATGTTGAATGGTAGATAATAATTATTGTAGTAACCCCTGGTACTGGACATGTAATTTAAAAGGGATGTATCTACTTAGTATAAAGCTGACTACCAATCAAGATTTTTTTATAATAATTAAATTTAAAAAAATCATCTGAAATCGCTTTCAATAAGCAAAAAAAAAAACTCATTTTGGTTAGATCTAAAACTCATTTTAGTCAGACTAAATCATTTTGATAGGACTACTTTTGATTACTATTATATTACTATCTACGTTTGACCACCAACTAGCCTGATGTTAAGCGACGGTGTGGCCGAGGATGGAGCTCGTCGATCTAGAAGATATCTATTCACTCTAGCCTTGAAAATTCCAAGATTGTAAAAGAGATGATGGTCTCAGGAAAAAGAGATGGCGGCAACGAATTTCATTCTTGTGCAGTACGCAACAGGAATGTGGATCGATATCGCTGAGTACGGATTTTTGGCATTTCAACGAGAAATGGGTGGTAATTCGCCGACTTTCTGCTAGTCCTGTAGTGAAATGGGGAGGGTGAAATTAGGTCGTGAAGCTCTTGCGCACATTCCCCGAAATTAATCCTGTAGAAAATAGACAGACATGCTACTTTACGGCGGTGCTCGAGACTTAGTAGCTTCTTGGCAGCTAGTTTATCGTCACCGAACCTCACAGCTCGCCGGTCCACTGATTCTAAAGCTTCCAGCTGATACTTGGCTGATCCATCAAAAAGGTGGCAGCAGTACTCCATACACGATCGGACCTCTGCTTGATATAGATGAAGCAGTTGTCCCGGTGAGAAGTATCGCCTAACCTTATTAATGATGCCAAGCTTTTTACTAGCCAGTTTAGCCTTAGATTCAAGGTAGCCCTTAAAGTTCATTGTTGGGGTTAACGTGAGTCTCAGCAGTTCAAGACGGTCTAGGCACTTCAAACATAAAAATTTGCAAAGATATCTAGGGCAACAAAAAAAAAATTTTTTTTAGAGCTGTTTTAATCGATTACCACGCGGGTGGAACCGCGGGGCGAAAAAAGAAAATATTTTTTATCCAATGATATATAATTATAATAAAAATATTTTTTATCAATAATAACGAGGTCTTAGTTCGGGGAAAACAAATTATAAATACCATCTATCGATAGGCTGTGACTCCTCTGTGGCCTCAGCGTTGGGCAGCCGTGTCCAGTGACGTAAGAAGCTATTAACTTGATTTATATCGCAGTTTCTCTTCAGAATTAAGGAGAACGGTGATCGTAGCCTCAAATTATGGTGTAACTAAGCTTATGTAAGTTAGAAAGGCTGCCTGTTGTGGAATACTAATGGCGGTTCAACCTAATGTTAGCTTAAATAGATAGTAATTGTAGGACACCTTGTGGGCTGGAAACTAACTAGGAACAAATAACGGGTTATTATAATGTAAGGCTGGGATAATGGAAATTGCTTAGACATTATTATAATGGATGATTATTTAGATGAAAATCCTATTAAAATGAATAAATTTATGAATTTAAGATGTTTTTTGTGACTCGATTACGTAAAGCTTTTATGTCAGAATCACAAAAACCTGTATTATTTTGAAAAATGCAATTATTTTTCATATAATCGTAAAAATAAACGCAAATAGATGAGTCCGAATGCGTTCGAAATGGACGACTTAGAATTGCGATAGAGAATAGATAACATTGATGAGAAGATGAACTCATCGAATTGCCAGGAAGATGTTTGCTAGATTCCGTTAGCATTTAAAAGTGTAGTACAAGATTCAGTTGCAGGCTTTGTACAGCGTTAACTACCACATCCTTGTCAGTTACTCAATCCCTAAGCAAAGCAGTGCTTAGCTTAGCAGTGGTAAGCTTTGTGCAAACCAGTGCTGTTGCATTTTTAAGGACTTTAATGTGAAATTACCAGACTTCCAGATCAGTCCTGGCCGATGGGACCGAAAAATTCTCAAGAAACCGCAGCGTAGGAAGACCAGATACGTGGACAGATGACCTCACACAAGTGGCGGGAATACGCTGGATGCAAGCCGCTTCCAATCGATCTTTTTGGAGGCTTATGCCAGCAGTGAACTTCTTATGGGTGAGACGAAGATGATAAAGAGTCCAGTTTCTCAGAGTGGTGAGCGCATTATACTGCCACACAGAATGTAGTACTGTCGAAGTTCAAAATATTTATTGAGATTTGTAAGTGTTCATCTAATCAATTTGCTCATTTTGTCACTAAATAAATAAAAATGTACAAAAGAGAGTAGTTATAAGAAACAGAGGAAACTCAGATCTTTAATTTATTATAAACAAAAATATTATTAAGAACAAAAATAACCACATAGAAATGTCACTGAAAGAAAATTTCGCAGAAATACAAAACTTTATTCAGAGCAAAGTCTAAAGAATATTTTCTCTAAAGACAAAATCTGGGCCCGCACAGTAATCACTAATAAGTAACGTCCACAGGAATTAAGCAAGTGTTTGCGGCCCGCAGTTGGTCCACAAAAGCTATGACAAATGCTCCCCAAGGCAAGCTTTAAACTCGGCCAGAAAACCCGACAATGCGAGCAAAACTTATTTCTTCCATTATGTTTCATTCGGGTATAGAGTAAACACAGTATCTCAGCTCAAGTTAAATTGAGCTGGAACCTTTGGAGTCGGTTGACCGGAGAGCCAAGAGAGGTTAACATGATTTGATAAACTATAGACAAGAACCTGCTTAGTCTCGAGCATTCCGCAAAGTATCTGCATATCAGATTAGGGAAATGAGAGCATATCTATTTTGTAAAATATAATCTATCAGATCCATTTCGATAAGAGTGCGCAAGAAGTTTACTACCTCATTTTACCCTCCCCATTTATACAGGACAGAAAAAAGAAGAAAGCCCAAAATACTTAAACAGTAATTCCGGTCTACATTTTTGATACCTACTACACAGGAGTGGAATTCTTTGCTACTTCCTCTGTTCTCTGAGAACTAAAATCTTGAAATTTTTAAGGATAGACTGGATAGATATTTTCTAGATCGACGAGCTCCATTCTAGACCACAACGTCGCTTAACATCTGGCGAGATGACGGATAAAAGTAGATTTCCTAAAAAAAAAACTATGAAGATCCACAAGCGTTTACTGGCAGAGTTCCAATCTACACTCTACTGTACTCTATGTGAGCCAATTTTACAAGAAAAAAGATAGAGAAAGAGAGGGGTGAGGGGAGGAGAGAATGATGTTCAATGACTGTCTCTCTCTCATCTCTTTCGAAGAAAGCGAAACTCTCTTCAAGCAAATGTTTCGTAGCATGGATTAGTACCTAAGACAGTATACAAATATTTTAAGAGTTTGATGGGCAAGAAAATTTATTGTAGATGTTAAATTCTCTGAAGTTTATTAGCTTATATAACTTCGTAAGAAAATGCCGTATAAACTATTTTATTGGTACTAACTTGTCTTATAGCATAACTAGCCTTAGACTGCAGTCTTATCTCTGATCGAGAAGTTTATTATTAGTTATTTATTATTAGTTTATACCTACACTTCACTCATGCTAAAGCTCTTTGGGATTGTCATTGTTGAGGCTAAACGAGGGGTTTTTTTTAAAGTTATGAGTCGCGCAAAATGAGTCGCGCAATTTACGCTGCGTTTGGTCACATAAGAAAGTCTGGTTTGTTTGATATAAATATATGATTATAGGAACGAGGGAATCGACACTGTAATTATGGAGTGAGAGTGGATTTACTCAGCTTCTTTTTGTGGCTTTATCTTCTGAGTATTCTTCTAAAATGCACAATATTTGTAATAGATCCATTGCACGCACGACATACACAAACAAAAAAAAAAAAAAAAAAAAATTTAAATCGGTTTAACCGTTTGCGAGCTACGATGCCATAGAGATACGATACAAGACACGTCAAACTTATATTATAACACCCCTCGCTTTGGGCAATGTAATGGGCCAAAAATAAAATAACAAATACCTGCGACAAAATAACTGTGAACGGATTTTTATTTAAAATGTCTATTTGTAACTTCCAACTTTATTTAAAATGTCTATTTATAATACCTAGTTTCAACTTCCAACACAAAGAAGATCCAAAATAACTGAAGTGTTGACGAAGTGATACTGCTTTTATAATACTGTGGTTAGGGTCCGCAGGCTTTAATGAAAATGATAAAAATATTCAGCGAAGCTGTGGCTCGTCCTTATTACTCCCAGTTTTTATTGTTACTGCTACGGAACCCGTTGATACAATGTACACCCAATACTCCACGGGTACTCGTGTTTCATAATTATTTTACAGCTTCATAGACTTTGTTTCCAGTATTTCTCGCGTAATTCTATGGGAATGTTTATATTAATTTGTGAGGAAATGAGGTCTTTCAAACAATTACAGAAAGGAAAAGGTAAACAACGATGGAAAGTCTGTACGACGGAAGGTTTCCCGTATTTCAATTTAGCCTCGCAGTATGAGACTTTACGTGTCAACAAAGCATTCTGTCATTCGCAATTATTCATTTTAAACGAATTTATGTATCCAAATATAGAAACGTTGACATTTTCATTAGATTAATGCGGAATATTAAAAGGGACGAGACGGAAAGTTTCCCAGTTTCGGTGCTTACCGAAAAAATCCATTTTCAAGTCAAACAGATCTCTTCGCGGTTTTTTGCTCATTGAATCTGAGATGGGTACTTTTATTTTCTTGTGATATTTTGAGCGTCATTACAGAAAGTTCATTTTGGGAGTTCATCTTAATAAGGAGCGTGGAGCAGAAATTCAAAGGATGGTCTAATTAAATTGACCCGGAAGATGTTATTAAACTTCAAGTCAAGGCATAATGTAACGGGCGTCTTGATATCATATTCGTGTAAGGGAAACGGGACGCACCTTACGTAGATTACTTCTTAACATATGAATATTCTGGTTTATTAGATTTATCAATATTATAAATTGATGCTCAATTATGCTAATTAATATAGCGGGTGGCGCAGCTGACACGCACGCACGTGCTTTTTTTATATATAAGAATAATGAAATATCAAAGAATGAGAATATATTAAAATGAGTTATCTGTCCCAAACGCAAATAATTAATAAGGGAAAATAACTCGTCAGTATCTAATACCCACGTTTTTAAATAATTTGCCTAAAACTCAATTACTCATAAATACACAGTGATTTAAAAAATGTATAACCACTGAATTATTGGAGGACTGCAAAGTTGATTTAGATAATCATACTAGGAATAGTATACTAAAACACTAAACAGAGAACTTAACACTAAGCACTAAACAGAGAGCTTATCCTGCCAACAAACTATTTTATAGTTTGGCGGAAAATTTATGTATGTAATAATTTTATTAGTATTTTTCTGGAATAGGTAAATGCTTTTTTTTATTATCGTAATCATAATCTCATACATAAGAAGTCCACTGCTGGACATAGGCCTCCCCATGGATTTCCAAAAAGACGGGTTGGAAGCGACCTGCATTCAGCGTCCTCCTGCCACTGGTATGAGCCCTTCTGTCCATGTTGTGGCTGGTTTTCTTACGCTGCGCTTGCCGAGAATGATCTTCATGACCTTCCCTCGAGAACTTTTCGACCCCATCGTACTACAATTTGCCCTGTATATTGTCACTCCAACTTACCATTCCGCTGTGTAATGTCGGAGACTTTCGTACGTCTACATTTCTCTTCGTTTCTCATTCAGTCTCGTAGGCACCCAGATAATCAAATGAAATATGCTTGACTGTAAAAAGAACCGAGAATTGATTTTTTTTATCAGCCTTGTTTGTACAAACTGTCCCACTGCTGGAAACGGGCCATCTTCTCATTGTGAGAAGGGTTAGGCCATAGTCTGCCACGCTGGCCAAGTGCTGGTTGGCAGACTTCACAACATCTTCAAGATCATTGAGAACTCTCAGACATTTAGGTTTCCTCACGATGTTTTCCTTCACCGTTTGAAGTTGGCGGCAATCAACAATACGCACATAACTTCGAAAAGACAGAGGTGCGTGCCGTGGGATTCGAACCCAGGACATGCGGATCGCAAGTCAGATGGTCTGCCGACTAGGCTGCCGGAAACTTCACTAGGCTGCCGGAAACTTCAATTGAATTGAATTCAAAATGAGAATTGAATACACTTTTGTTAAATTGCAATTTCAATTGAACTTCAGCCTTATTAAGGTGAATGACTATTTGTCAGTCAGTCACTCTAGTCAGAGCCTAAAGGTACCTACACCAAATACTTTTCAAAGAATTCAGCCAGATCTAGAAGATGAAGCATAAGATTGTAAGCGATGTTTACCAAGGAAATATAATAAACTGTATGTTATGTCTATTATGACAAGTAAACGAGGTGTTCTTTATTTAATTTAATTTGTTTTTTTCAGTTATAAGTAATTTGTATGAAAATGTGAGTCAAAACGTGTTATGCATATACTACCTATATTATGTCTATGTAAGTGCCTGTCTAAGTTATTTACTGTTAATCTTGTAATAGCTGTTATTGTATATTGTTAGTTTATTGTAATTTGCACGCCGAAAGGCAGAATATGGAGAACCACATAATGAATGTTCCACCTTGTACTTACCCATATACACAATAAATAATTATGAATTATGAATTATGAGTAAACTCTAAAACGCTTAGATTTTTTACCCTAACTGCAGGAAAACATTATTTTCTTTATTTGTACGTAAATGCCAACAAAATAACAAATATTTTTAAATAAACTTAAATATTACTTATCTATTACTTAAATATTATTTAGTAATAATATTACTTATTAATACTTTATATTACTTAAATATTACTTATCTTTGGAGGAAATATATCTTTACATTAATCCGGCTAAGAAGATGAGAGAATAGATGGATGAAAGCGAAAAGGGATCAAGTGTAAGTACTTCGGAACCTTTACCAGGTTAAATATCATTATCCGGAACTGTTGTATTTTGGGAAACTGGGCCCTTTCAAGGGCATTTATTTAATTCGAAGAGCTTCGATTTTTTCTGAGTAATTTAAAACATCAGCAGGCTTAGACAAGTGGAAAAAGTTTCTATTTTCTTACCTTCTGAGCTGTAGTCGTGGGTTCGATCCCCACCTAGAGCAAACATTCCTCCAATATTTATTTATTTCTACAAATTCTTATAAAATATGCTTCGAAATTCTAAGAAACTGTGACGTACCGTCACGTTTGCTAATGTCGATCCCAACACAGTTTACTCTTTACCCGACTGCGTAAGAAGAAGGGTTATGTTTCCAAGTGTATGTATGCTTGTATATATGTGGGTATGTATGTTTCTATATGATCGCCTTCAGCCTAAACGGCTTAACCGATTTAGATGTGCGAGTTGTCATTAGATTTGAGATGTATATGTATTATGATATGTATTATTATTATTAATCATTAGATTAATAATAATAATACATATCTCGCAAAAAAATGCGTTTTTTCGTAACTTCCTACGAACCTTTTCGTAATAAATAAGTAATTTTATTAGAATGATTCTAAAGAATGCACATTTATAATCTTTTACGGTGATTTTACGTATACTTTCTCACAACAAAAAAACGTACACTCAAACGCTGTTGCGTGTTAAGCGTAACGAAATCGTAAGTTGATTTGCAAATATTGCTTTTCTGCAGTCGGGTATTTTCTTTTTCTTTTAATATACTTGTCTATTCTAATGGCGTTCATGAAATTAGAATGCCACTTGTCTAATTTCTCAAGTAAATTAGCGTTCAATCCCTAGTACTAATAACTACCTAACTAAATAAAAACTAAACTTTGCGGTCTACTATTTTACGTCGCTGTTGGCGATTAAACGCAAACTATATATATCTATATATCTCAAAAATATACCACCTAATCGAAATGACCTTTACTAAACGAAAATTTCATATTTTTTCCAGCAACAAACGTTTTTGATTAATAATCGTAGCGTCCGTGAGACAGCCGTATTTTTCTCACCATAAGTTACGATTCATCCGTCTACGCTAGCGTGGGTGTTCTGACATAGAATTGTATTATTTTCAGATGTCTTAAAACATTATCTTCTTGCCCGAAAACACTTTTGTGATCATCTCAAGTCTCCAAAGGTTGAGATCGTAAAATTCGTTTTGTTTTAGCTGTCGGAACGAATTGTTTTCTAAGAAACTTATTTTTTTATGACATACACATTGCTCACTGAGTGAGACAAAGAAACTTTTTAATAATTTTTTTTCAGAAAGCCGCGAATATCTTATTCAGCCTTGGGTTAATCATACAATTCGAAACATTCACACTTTATCTCTTTCCCGCCATTAGAAAGAGAGAGAGAGACAAAGACCAGCCCTTTCGAAGTTCCGATTTTGAATTCGACCTCAAAGACAAACTCGTTCGGAATTTCGTACTAACTAAAGAAATTTTGCAAAAAGATAATTATGTCTTTTAATGTAATTTATTGATTTTTTAACTTATTGTTATATTTCAACGAAAATAAGTATTTACTGCAAATAAAACCGATATTTAACCTGTAAATATTTATTATCTCCTAGTGTTCTCGCTCCTGAAGTGAAAAAGTTTTTTTGCATCTCGTGCCTTTGAATCCCTCGCCCACACTCAGGATTCAAAATCAGCACTCGCAGCAAAAAACTACTTTGCTCTCTTGTTGCACAAATAACTATTTCATCGACTTCTTATTAAAAGCCACTAAATACTTTAACTATCCATACGTTATGCGAAAATGAAAATAAAAAATTGCTCAAAAATATTTTAGCTTATTTGAGTTGAAAACATAAATTTGAATCAAGGCAATTTTTATTGAATAGTTTGTATTTATATCAGAATAAATACAGAGCTATTTTTCAAACTTCAGAATATATTAAATTCATTTTATAAAATGAAATATCAAATATACTGAAATAAATAATAATATAAATACAGTAACTAACGTAGTTGCCCGCAAAATATATTGCTCTAACCGATAAGGCTAGCAACGTAATTCTATTTAGTTATATTGTATGTATTTAAATGAGCGAATTTAAATGTAGACTGAAGAAATAAAAAAATAATCAAATAATCCGCCATATTTGTTTTTTATTTTTATTTGAAAGTGATATTTTTGCTAAGCTCATTTTGCATTATATTTTTGAAAACTGGAATAAAAGCAGGTATATCCATATTAAGACTCCCCTTGTAGACATTTTCCTTCCAGTGCATTCGTTCTCAGTAATGAAGGAAGCGCGACTATCAAAATGGATTGTGACTCTGTTTTTCACATCAAGTATCAAGATTATTCTTAGCTGACAGAGAAACACAATTTTCTGACGCGGTAAAAATAAATCAACATTCTTGAGGCGTTGTTCTGTCTTTAATTATCTTTTTTTCAGTGTTTGTTCAAACAAAGAAATAAATTGTATTCTTTTGTTTGCAAACTGGAACTAGTGTTTTGTTTGTATTTACTTTTAAAAAATTGTAATTAAATTCTTTTACTTTATTTTTGTTTGTTTACAATGACGTCTGCATTTTCAGGTTGTTAAACAGACATTCTGAATCAATATAATATGTTTTAGTAACCTTCTTTGGAATCATTACAATATAACACAAACGCACTGTTTAGTAAATTACATGACAGATCAAAATTATGATTGTGATTGATGCCAATGTATAATTATAGTAATTTCTGTGTTAGAAGGAAAGCGATACTTTACACTCAGTCAGCGGCGCCTACTTTGCTAAGCGCAAGTGCGGCCCCATACGGAGTATTGCTCCGACCTCTGGAATGGCGTATCAAACCTTAACGTAATAACAGCTGTGCCTTCGGATCGTCTTTCATTCGTGTGTGTTGGTAGATTAACAACTGAGCTTTACTTGTACATGCCACCGCTGAAACTATGTCAATCATATTACTTGCATAATCCAAACACCTACATAAAGCTACAGCCGACAGCTTTACAAAAACTTCCTCATTTCAATTTGCTGATGGCTACGTCCAATGACTTTCTACTCTATAGATATCTGATTCTTCTGGCTGCGTGCTAGATTATTTTCTGATTGGATATCTCAGTAGGTAGACAATAGATGAGACTATAATGAGAACAGGGCCGGAAAGGGCAAAAAAAGGGTGGCGCGCTAAACAGGAGACCTATACTCAGGAGCGGGTGGATAAAGATTGATGATGATAATGATGATTTATAGCGCATTTAATTGCATTGAAAGAGTAGTGGTACTCTAGAACTTTGGCCAAAATTACTTCGTACATTGTGTGCTAATAGTATAAATAACAGTTTTCTAGAAGCAGAAATACACACACAATTTCGGACAAAATGTTAGTTGTATCACTTGGCTCCAAAACTATCCATATTCAATTGTATGTAACTATAAAACGCTACGCCAGTAGGTAAGTACACGCTGTCTAAGTACGCAAATAAACAAAGGTAAATATAAAACAATTTATTTTTATTTATTTATTTCTAATCGAAAATAGGCTTGCGCTTGACCGTCAACTCGTCTGGTGTTAAGCGACAGTTACGGTCTAAGATGGAGCGCACTTGCCTAGAAGAAACCTATACATTAGCGATTTGAAGACACCTAGATTATATCTATTCGGAAAGACCCATTCAATTAAATTCATTTTTTATTTGGTTTTGGTTTCTCACCAAAAGCTTTGATGAGTGCGTTATTCTTAATGTATTATTTTATTTTGAGTTACTGAGGGATAAAACTAGTCACTTGAACGCGTCGAACTTGCTCGACTTTAATATCACGTGAAATTTTGAAATTAAACGTTTTAAAATACCGAATTATTTTTACCGATTAATATTACATAATTACTGATAAATTATGGAAAAAATTTAACATTGCGTTTCTGTCACCTGTACTGTCTATAACTTATCTAGTCGTCGGAACTGTTGTTATTTCAAATCACAGCGGATATAAAAGGTTTGCGGGAAAATATTGAGTTGACAGTTTGTTTGTACCTTTGAAAAGCACTTAGTTAAATGAAAAAAAGAAAACAATAATGGATCGCTTGACCGTTTATATTGTGTTAGGTATTGGATTATTTTCTTGAACTGTGAGCTTATTATCGTTTATGTAATAAGATTCTATAGATTTGAATAATATAGGTTTTGGTAATAAATACTTTTTACCCGACTGCGCGAGAGGAGAAGGAGGAAGGAAGAGGAGATTTATGTTTTTCGATTGTATGTGTAGGCTACTTTCCTACACATATCGAATTTCTACCCAAATAAATTATTATTATACTGTGTATGTATAATAATAATTTATTTATTTATTATACATTACTATTTACTTAAATAATATTTCCGTATTTATTTATTTACAACAATATTTACACTCTAAATAATAACACTTACATTATCTAAATATTTATCAGTTGGTCGCTTTCGATAATTACAGCGCGCATCGACCCTTACCCCATCACTACTTTTTGCACGCCTATTGAGAGTGCTGCCGGGCGAGCGCGGCGGATGGAATGTGAACTAGTCATATTTCGTACCTCCACGCGGCGTACGCGCATGTATAGTTTACGTTCCCAACTGATGTAAGGTTTAACGTCGTGATTGAATATAGACAAGTTTACATCAATTCAGTGTATCACAATCACCACAACCCAATTACCATATATATATGTATGTTTTAATAGGTATAACCTTCTGTAGCCTAAACAGTTTGACCAACTTCATGTTACCTCATGCAAAAATTAAAAATTGTAGTTATTTATGACCTTTTTCTTACTAAATAACTGATTTTACAAGAACTATCCAAAATAATGAGCATTTGAATTGAATATTAAGCAAACCTGCTTTACGCATATCTACTTGTGAAAGTTTACACTCAACATCAAGTAATAAAATGTTGTCATCATGTCAGAAAAATGTCAAGTGTCAACGAAACGTTATCTTGTCATATTTCGTTTCTTTTTAGGGTTCCGTAGTGAACAAGAATCTTTCATCGAGATGGCCATCTGAAAATATTGAACCCAGATTTTTTATGACAGGCCTTGATCGGAAAGCTTTATCGGTTCGTTTGAAAACTTGGAGGCAATGTTTGTTGATTGTTGATTTTTCAAGCCATTAGTGAAATGAATTTTTTTTTGTGTCATTCAATCATTCATGAAGTCCAGCAATAGTTTATTTATGCTTGTATTCTAGTGTGTTTATGTCGTTAGATAGTATGCTGGAAAATTCCGTCGTGCGAATTTTGCTTGTGATTCAGGCTTACCGCGGCTCTACACTTGTGCCGTGAATGTGGATGTGTGCGCGTGAACGAGGCGCGAACTACCGCGAACCCTTTGTCGCGGGACACAATACCGACTTCGATCGGGGAACAGGCGTGAACGGCCGCGAACGCCGTGAAAACCCTCCACACTTATGTTCACGCCTGTTCGCAGACGTTCACGGCACAAGTGTAGAGCCGCGGTTAGGACGGAAAAATGCGCTATACGCCGGCCGTTTCGACCACTAGTCTAATCCATGGCTACGAATAAATAAAAATAAAAAAACTTGTGGTCCTATATGTAAAGCGCTGATCTTGAAAGTGCAGAATTCAATTTTCATGTCTGTTTGACAGAGGAAGTGACGCGTTGTACCTTGTTATTATGGAGTTGTATGGTAAATTCGGTAGTCTTAATCAAACCATAATATTTAATGACATATACCATATCTCATTAAATTATAACATCATTAGAAAATCACAAAAAATATAGAGCAAATGTTATAAATATTAAGATTAAATTGAAAAATCCAACATTATTCTGTGCCGGCAGCGGTGTGAAATAAAGCTCATTACATGCTCACATACCTACACGAGACCGAGAATCCGGAAAGTAATTCACACTACAGTACGAGTAAAACATTTTTCTGGTCCTAATTTCAGTAACATGCTCGTTTTATAAAACGTGTAACGTTCAGTAACGTTAATTACAATCTTCAAGTAACATGAGGTTTCTAGCGGTCATGTAGAAAAAAAAGCTAGCTAGAAAGCTCATCGAGGAAATGACTAAATGCAAAAAAAAAAATATTTACAATCACAAGATACTTTTATTTCAGTTTAGGTATTAACTACTACATTATGATAGGTGAGTATTACAGAATAATCTTTAAATCATAACAAATAATACTTAGGTATAATGGTTGATGACCAGATGAGGCTCTTTTTAAAAATGCCACTAATTTAGGATAGGTTAGGTTAGGTTAGGTTAGGTTAGGTTAGTCGATATGTATGTCTTTTTTCTTAAAAACTTTTATTTTATAAAATAAAAGTTTGACGTTGTCTCCAAAACTCCATACAAGCTTGCGGTAAAATATCCCCATAACAAAGGCTTCACTTTGACTTTGATTGAATATGTTTGACGTTATTAAAATTAATTGATAATGGAAAATGTGCTATCTGCACAAGCACAAGTTCCACCATCATGAAACGGACTTCGTTTCATTTCATTTATTAACGTTTTGTTTTTGCTTTATTAAATGGCTGGATTTGTAAAAAAATAACCGTTATTTTTGTATCCATGACCAGCCCTATAAGCGTACAATCGTATATTTTCCATATTTACGATACAGTGCGATATTGTTCGCGCCGAAACCAAGTTTCCATTTACTGGGCACGGCGAGGCGTCATTGCGAGTACACTGTAATGTTGAGTTACACTGATCCAGTGTGTGCGCTGTTCCAGCTAGCTGTACCAGTGGCTGTAAATTGTGTGGTTAATATAATTAACAATTTAGTGTACTACGTTTGGTACCTTTGATTAACAAGTATAGTAGTAGTATAGTATTGGTTTCTTCTAGGTAAGCACGCTCCATCGTAGACTGTAACGTCGCTTAACATCAGGCGAGTTGGCAGTCAAGCGCAAACCTATTAGACCTATTTTTGATTAGAAAAACTAAATTGTTTTATATTTATCTTTGTTTACTCGCGTACTTAGACGGCGTGTACTTACATACTGGCGTTTTATAGTTAAATACAATTTAATATGGATAGCTTGGGCCAAGCCATAGCCAAGTCATGCAACTAACATTTTGTTCAAAATTGTCTGTGTATTTCAGTTTTTAGAAAACTGTTACTTATACTTTTAGCACACAAACCTATTTCTACATAAAAAAAAAAACTATTATAAAAGAAAAACAAAACACTCGACTGCAGAAAAGCAGGTTTTGCAGTTTTAACTTACGATTTCGTTATGCTCGATACGCTGTTGAGTGTTAATTTTTTGTGAGCAAGTTTACGTTAAATCACTGTAAAAGATTATAAATGCGCATTTTTCAGAACAATTCTTGTAAAATCATTAGTTTTTTACAAAAAAGTTTCTTGGAGGTTACGAAAAAAACATTAATTTTTATTTTTGCGAGAGGTGTATTATTCTTATTATTAAAAAAAAATATAGCCTATGACAGGGAGTGAAGACAAATTTAACGACACCTCGCACATCAAAATCGTTCAAGCCGTTTATTGTAGGTTATCATATAGAAACACGTATTAATATGTACATATCACATACATACATACAGTCGGTAAAAAGTGGGCAAAACTATACATCGCTGTAAATTCTACTTTATGAGAGAGGAATTGAGGCAAGCTCGTCCCGCCATTTCTTTTTAGGCCTGCCACGGCCTAAAAAGAGATGGCGTTGTAGTTTTTGGTACCCATTGGTACCCATTTGGTACCCACGTTTGGTACTCACAGATCTTCTGGCATACGGCAAATGTGTCCGGCCCACTTTGATTGGCCGGTCTTATGTCCGACATCGACGCTCTTTGTTTTGGAGCGCAGTATTGTGTTTTTGACTTGATCGATTAATTCGATCAAAAAATTAGATCCTTACTAAGCGGTAAAACAATGCAAGATGCGAGCTCACGGTTCAATCAGCACCACGTCATTATGTAGATTGAAATGGCACGTAGGTACTTCCTTCAGATTATCATGACAAACGGAACACAATGACGTATTTGTATCACAGTCGGTGTTTGCATAATCCCATTTACGAGAATTACTAGATAGATGTCGTTGACTTCGGAAGGCTAGCTTCAAAGGGACTTGGAAACTCCTATGTTTTTTTTAATAATAAATATAAAGTACTTGGGCGACCGAGCTCCACTCGGTTTTATTATGACTGAAAATACGAGCAAACCCGGGGTTCACTAAAAATTAAACATAGCAAGATCGATTTATCGTCCCCTAATCTACCTACTATAGAGAATTTCTCGTTTAAAGGTATTTATTTATTTAGTATATTGGTACACGAAACAGAATACAGTCATTACAATTTTTACAATGTACAATTCATAATTTGGACCTAAACTATATTCCTGAAATGTATACACAACATTTTATAATTACAATTACAATAATAAGATTTTAAGTTTCGAAAGTAAAAGAAAATTGGTAACATCACTTGGTATTAGATAGATATTTTAGTACAATGTCATTTAGCCCAAACTAAGCAAGCAAACTTCCGTACTCAACACACAAGTATTTGTTATGGGTAGGAATCGAACCCACAATCTAGATTAGAAGGACATACTATCAACCTCTAACCAACTACCAGCAAAGGCAGTCTATCAATCAAGTATTTGACATTAGCTTCAAGCTGTGAAAAAAATACACCTGAGAAAAACTGCAAATTCGAAAATAATACCCTCCTCGTAAAATAATTATAGTAACTTAAAAAAAACAACCGACTTGAAAATACGCAAATTCCTATAGATGGACGCCATGTTTTCAGTTATTTTGTTGTCAAAACCAAAGTACTTATACAATTTCTATGACATTTTAATGGGACTAACCTGAAAGAGTGGTATTTCTCATATCTCACATATCTCATATATCTCATATATCTCATATATCTCATATATCTCATATATCTCATATATCTCATATATCTCATATATCTCATATATCTCATATATCTCATATATCTCATATATCTCATATATCTCATATATCTCATATATCTCATATATCTCATATATCTCATATATCTCATATATCTCATACATCTCATATATCTCATATATCTCACATAT
Organism: Lycia hirtaria; assembly: GCA_947563715.1. NCBI lineage: Eukaryota > Metazoa > Arthropoda > Insecta > Lepidoptera > Geometridae > Lycia > Lycia hirtaria. The sequence continues at coordinate 37,245,504 of OX387377.1, read as the reverse complement.
CTCATATCTCATAAGACGGAGTTTTTAGGTAGTAAAATGATAACCTTCTTCTCTTTTAAGATCTGTCAGGAGTTTGGTTTTCCCATAGCTACAATATTTTATGATTACCTTTCCAATCCCCACACTATGAACAGGAACACTTATCTGGTGCGTCAAGTACAATAAATAGAGATGTAAAAAATTTATTTGTATTTCTATACTATGCCTAATCCTATTTTTCTAATAGGCTTTTTCTTTACATCAATTATTATCTAAGATAATTATTGTCTTGTGTATTAATCTCTCCTTCTCAATTCAATTAAAAAATACTTTATTTATGTAGGATTGTATTGGGAATACTTTTGAACGTCAAAAAATTGTAAGAATTATACAATTACAGAATTATAAATACTTTTAGTCTAATAGAATTATAATAAAGATTTATTGAGGTAACAATTGTTACGGAAGGTCAAGTTTTGCGAAGCTCCTTGCATCCTGCTCAAATAGTATGACAAATAGTACGCTTAAGTAGTATGTAATAATCCTATCTATAGTACGTTTTCTTAGTAAGAGTATGTTTGATGACATTCTTGAATTTGATTATGATTAAATTTAGAACATTTTGTGGGATTTTATGGCATTTACCACAATTACCTGTAAATGAATTGAGACTTTTTTGCAATCTAAATCTTGGCACACTTAGTTTATTTTTATTACGTGTGTTATAATCGTGTATATCACTAGAAATTTAGAGATACAAAAAATATAACTTACGACAGGCGACGGGTGCGTTGCAAAATAACAAAGTCAATAAGATTCCTTTCCACAAACAAATTGAAATAACAAATAAACAAGCTTTGAGTCGACAACAAACAGGTTTCTGTGTTTATCACCGACAACACGGCCATGTATCAACTAAATCCGATACAAAATAGTTTTGCAAGTGTATCTATTTATTATTCACAAAAGCAGTGTGTTTGTGACGCCTCTGAAATGTACAGTCGCGTGAAAAGTGTTTATTGGTCATGTAATAAATTTTTATTGATTGACATTTTCACATAATATCATCTAGTATAAATTATTATTACTATATAATCTGGAGAGATCCCAAAATTTCATACGTAATTTGAACTAGACAAAGATACTAAATTCCGATTACGAATAAGAACAAGTGCCTATCAATATTGTGTGTATGTATAATGTATGTATGTAAGTATGTGGGTATGGTATGTATGATTCTATATGATCAACAGGAAATACCCCATAGATCCCCTTATGGGTGTCGAAATGTGTGTGTTTTTACTACATATTCGGCTGTAACTTTTTTTAACGAAATATGAGAAATTTGACTTTTTTTCGGCAGTAAGAGACTATGAAACAAAGTGATCCTAGGTGTAAAGGTTCCGTTTTTTGCTTTTGAGGTACGGAACCCTAAAAATACTCTATTTATCATTATAAGCAACCATTCCTATGGGAAGCCAAGAATCGCGACGTAATGTAGTTCTATAAATAGTGTTGAAAATTAAAACAAACATTACATTTGCTTAAAATGTATTAACAATGAACTTTGTCTATTATGAACTGTGTGTGTGTGTGTGTGAGAGAGAGAGTGTGTTATATATATACAGACGTCACCTTGATTATGTGTCACTGTCTAGCGCGCTGTTGCACCTTATAAGGAGTGTCCAACGTGTGCTTACAGTTCAATAAATTGAATCCTGTAAACATTGTATTTACGACTGTACCACCAACAGATAGCAACAGGGACGGGCAAACAAAATTCCTGTAACTTTTTATTCGCGCTGCGTTTCAGTCCCCTGATAGGTTTGTTATTGAAACATAATCTAATTTCCTAGTTGAGTGCAAAATAAATTTTAGTTTGGTCGATACGGCAGCGAGTCGGGTGCGTGGAATACTAAATGAACTTTGTTGATTTTTAACACGTAGGTACGTTCCTTCCGGAAATGTAAGTGTACGGAGAAATGCAGTAAATAACACAGGTCAATTTGGAACAAGCGTCGAATTATCCACCTAAGATATTGTTTTCACTTTGGAGAGTTCGACGTAAAAAAAAAACTTTTGCAGATAAAAATACATGCTATTATCTATAACAGACTTCCAAATTCTTTCTTCTCAATTCGACTGTATTTTTAGTATGTTTGCTACGCGATTACTTTGCCAGTTATGAATTGATTTTGATGATTTTATTTGTTTAGTCGGTCATAACTTCAGAGGTGATCCCATATACATTTTATCAAAATCGGTTCAGTACTTTGGGATTTATAAGAAAATAACTGGAAAAATGTCATCCATGTAAACGATTGCGTATTTCGAAGTCGGGTTTTCAGTTTTAAAATGTAATTATTATACCTATTATACAAAAAAAAAGTAGTTGGGTATATTTTTTGTGTATTTAGAACTGATTTAAAACTACTGGATTTACGTATCAATATAAAAACATAATATGATATAAATAATTTAAAAAAACTCCTTGGAAGTGCGTCGAGAATGGAATGCATATTATTCATAACCGCCGTCCTTGTTTTCTGAAAACTTGTGAAAACTATAATTCGGGTATCTTTAAGTTTAGCGTGAATAAATTACTTTACCTACTATGTCTACTTGCTTCGTCTTAGACCATAGCATAGCTTACTATTAGCTACTATCACTACATATCAGTTTTTACTAGTTATTTGGAGCCGGTTTGCAGTTTTTCAAATTTTAAAATTATTTATTAGTTTCACTGTACAGTCCAAATTCTACCAAATCACACGCTTAAAGTACCTACCTCAAATAACATTTTACAAGTCTGGATTTAGCCGACCTCTTTGAATCAGTGATGAATCCAATTTTGACGGAGGCTGTATACGCGTTACCTCGCTTGGTTGGCAAAAAAACGTTTTGCGTTAAACATGAGCCGGGCTTCGTGTCAACCTGATTTGTGTACCTTTTTGGTTTGGTTATAAATATAACAGAAAAATCACGGGTGGTCGTAAATAATATTTGCAGCAAAAACTGGACGAATGGAGGTTTTATATTAAATATATGTTAGAATAAGACTCAAGTAGGATTTTTTTTACTAAGGAAACTAACGTGGCTTTCACACAATTTTAAATAAAAACAACGGGTCACTCACGTCTGTTTTGGGTCGAAATATCAGACTATAGTTTCAATCGCATGCGGCGGTCTATTTCAAAAAAGCAGCGTAAACGTCTCTCTCGATTACGCTCTCATGTGAGGCTGAATATTGTTATGCCAAAATAACAAAATATCACGTAAAAGAAAATCGTAACATTTCCAATTTACTCGACCACGCAATAGTTATTTACAGTTTATAACAAACTGAAACAGCCGGCTTCAAAATACGCAGTTTTTAAAAACCAAACTACTTAGCCAATTTTGATGAAATTTCTATGAGACCAATCTAAAAGTAAATATATTTATTTCACTTTACGGTGTTCAGGAGATTTCAAAGGGACCTAATTTCTCTGGTAAATTTTGGCCCACTGGACCTTTTGGCTCACGGGATAATTTGGCCCACTGGACCTTTTGACCCTGAACGCTGAAATACTGCAGAAAAGTGGTTTTTGCAGCCAATCCTACGACTTCATTACGCTTCTATAGATTACACATTTTTGTGAGAAAGTAGGCGTAAAATGGCTGTAAAAGAATATTAATGCGTATTCTTTAGAATAATTCTAGTAAAATTACTTATTTATTACGAAAAAGTTTGCTGGAGGTTACGAAAAAATACATTTTTTTTATTTTTGTATTACTATTATCATTACTAAAATACGTTATGACACTCCTAGGGAGTGATAACGAATCTATCTAACAACAACTTGCACATCAAAATCGATCCAGCCGTGTAGGCTTTAGGCAATCATATAGCAACATACATACTATACATACAAACATGACTGGCCTTGTGGCTCAGTTGGTAGTGTGTTTGCGTCTACCTGCTGAACTGAAAGGTCGTGGGTTCGATCCCCACCCAGGGCAAACATTTGTGTGAAGAGCATGGATGTTTGTTCTGTGTCTGGGTGTTTCTATGTATCATATGTATATATTTACAAAAAAAAAGTATATATGTATTCTATCAGCCATCTAGTTCCATAGTGCAAGCTTTGCTTAGTTTGGGCTAGATGGCGTTGTGTGAAATGTCCGCAAATATTTACTTATTTATTTAAACATACCCACATACATACAAATATACATAACATTCCTTACGCAGTCGGGTAATAAGGACGGCAGCACTACACTAATTTTCTTTCCAAACTGACTCTATTTAATTTTAAAATCTCCTCCGAAATAATTATAATTACGAAAACGCTGACTCGAATTACTCGATAACTGAAATATTAATCAGAATATTAATTAAATACCAATCACCATTTAAGCAGAATAATATCCCTCCACTTAGGGATAAAATAACTGGACCTCAGAAATAATATTCATAACAATAAAATAAAACGTTTCCGGTTTTCATAAAGTGGACCCGGCCGTTGGCTTTTACGCTCGGGACTGAGCATTAGGCTAATGTAATTATATACCTTGGTATGTGTATTCATGTATGTATGGAGTTATTCCAGATTTACTTCTATTGCACACATATACGCAGAATATCTACTTCTTGGTTAACTGAGTTTGTCCTGCACACATATACGCAGAATATCTACTTCTTTAACTGAGTTTGTCCTGGACACATATACGCAGAATATCTACTTCTTGGTTAACTGAGTTTGTCCTGCACACATATACGCAGAATATCTACTTCTTGGTTAACTGAGTTTGTCCTGCACACATATACGCAGAATACCTACTTCTTGGTTAACTGAGTTTGTCCTGCACACATATACGCAGAATATCTACTTCTTGGGTAACTGAGTTTGTCCTCTGTTACTGCGATGTCTTTGCTCGCAAAAATGGCATCACCGTTTATGTGGCATGCAAGTAAATACGAGTACACCATTTCGCGTCCTATTTTTTTTTTTTTATTTTTACATAATATTACAAGTTTATGTCAGCCTCATCATATCCTTAAGCGCAATACACACCAAATACAGCGCAATACAAATCAAATCAATTTATTATACATAACAGTAACTAATATATACAAAACCCATTGGCACTAGTTATTTCTGTGTTCCAGAGCCAATTAACTACTTATGTTTACATAAGAGAAAAAAAAACAAAGTTAAAAACCAAAGTAAATACAAAATTTAATCAAAATAAGATTTTTCCTTAACAAAGGAACAAATATTAGTCTGCCGACACAACCCAGCGGCCTATATGGCATAGGTTGGGTTTGATGTGTATTGCGCTTTACACTTTGCCAAAGAGTTAGGTGTAGACTAGCGCACACAAGATATTATTAAGATATTATTGTAAGTCTTATAGACGTAGGCTTATAGACTATGCCAAGAACTTTCATTGAAAAAGTGTAGGTATATTCTGTTAGGATAACTTTCAGAGACATACGTGAAAACATTCGAGATGTTGTAAATCACAAAAAAATAACCAGCGAACAATTTCGTTAAAATCACTATGTTTTGCATTGATTTTAACAAAAATGAACGCAAAAGTATCTTCTGCGCGTGTCTCGACATGCTCTTGACCAATTTTTTTTCTATGTATTTCTATTTCATATATGCCTGATCGAAATTATTCTATCAGACATATATAAAATACAGCGGTGAGTTTTGAGAGATACAAATTATTGTACCTCTCAAAATACACCGCTTATTTGTACATAATAATATAAACATCACACACGCACACACATACACCCACCATCTTGCATTTTCAATAAATTCAACATTCTTCACATCATTCATTCACATGAATCTTTCAAAAATCGATTGTTCAACTATGATTAATCTCATCTCTACAAATAAATTGATAAATACTTTAAACAAAAACAATAACACGAATAACTTTCTTTAGAACTTACTCAAGAAGTCCGACCCAATTACGAAAACCTCCACGTGTATCAGAACAACGGGGAATTTTCCTTTTATCGATTAAAAAAAACCGGACAAGTGCGAGTCAGAGTCAGACTCACCCACCGAGCGTTCCGTACAAACTAGTAGATAAAGGGGGAAATTATATATTTTCCTTCATAAGCCGAATAATAGGTATATATCGGAAAAATATTTAAAACCCTGTTTTAGCTTGTGCTAATGAATCTCTTTCACATGATACAGTTAAAACACTTTAAAATTTGGACCCTCCTCCCTTGCATAAGGACCCTATTTTTTGCGATTAAATTTAAAATGTATAGTTTTCGTATTTTTTTTATTTATGTGTACTTTAAGACAATGCTTGTTGTTAAATTTAACAGTTATAGGTCTACGGTAATTTATTTTAATGAAAACTGAAAAGTTTGATTTTTCTTTCTGCAGCAAGAAACTATGAATCTGCGTATATGGTTTTAATTTCAACTTGATACCTTCACGCGTTCCCAAGATATAGGTCTTGACAGACATACAGACGGACGGACATACTGACAACAAAGTGATCCTATAAGGGTTCCGGTTTTTCCTTTTGAGGTACGGAACCCTAAAAAGCTTGTTCAAGAATTATTGATCTCATCTTTACAAATATATTGATAGATACTTAAAACAAAAACAATAACGGGAATAACTCTCTTAGAATCTCAGGAAGTCCGACCCGATTTAAAAAACCTCCACGTGTATTAGAAGGACGGGGAAGATTCTAAATTAAGAAATAGATATCAAGTTATTTAAAGGAGGATGTCCTTCCAGCCAATTTAGTTAAAATTTAAACATTTCATTTAATAATGTTCCATAATTGATTAGTAGAAATAGCAGTTCCAGGAATTGGATAATCAAAAGACAGTTCGGAAATGACAGCTGTCTTTATTCAAATTAATGTCACCGTTCCATGAATGGGTCCCAAATTCTGCGTTTGATCTCTTTGTAAAAGTTTTTCATAATTTTGAGTAGATACAATTACGCTTTAAGAAACAAATATTATAATACAGCCCATTGAAATGCGTGTATACACGTAATTAATTTAGTTTCGAGAGAAATTTTCATCTGGAAGATGACCCACCTTCCTGTTCTCGAGTTTCTTCATTCGATTCTTCGTCGTAGCATTGAAGCCGATATAAAGAAGCAGATACACCATTTCGATTGTAACACTTTTTAGTTTTGACACGCGGCTAATAGAAGCCGTGAGTTCAAAGCGGCAAATAGAAGCCGTGTGTCCTTTTAGAGAAAAAAATTAAACTGGCATATCGATTGAACGAACTTCATTCCCAAACTACAGTCTGATTCAATAATCAGAGGAATTTTCCATTCTTGCGCACGCCACTAATTCGCGTTTTTGTGATTTTGCCACCATATAAGGCAATTTTGCGATTCCTCTAAGGGTATATAACCCAAGGAAGAGCCGTATTATTCCTCTTTCTACTTCAACAATCCCGCTGAAAGGTTAAGTGAAAACTTCCTGTGTTCTCCATTGTGCTTTCACCAGTGTTCAATATATCGCTTTGTTCCAGGACCGGCCTGTCTTTTGAGTTTTAAATACTTTATTTAAAACTAAATTTCTTTCTTTTAAAATCTTAAGCAACCTCAAAAGACATGTCGATCCTGCAATTCTTATAGTGTGTTTGCCAGTGCAATGTGCTAACTATTCTTTTACCTGTGATATTTGCTTTGCGAATTAGACATGTCGGCCACCAGATATAGTTTTTTATTTAATTATTTGGTCTTATTTAACTGTGTAAACGTGGCCGACATGCATCTATCATCATATATCGTATGTTTTAATATTTTAATTGAGAAATAGAACCTGATTTCTTAATAAATGTGTAACTAAATTTTATAAACTACCTTGATCTATTTTCTGTTTTAAACCGCGCTGGGTGATTATTATTTTGAATCATAGCCTCGTGTATTTGTAAAATATAATGATAAACCTTTTAATTGCCTGGACTCTTCAAGTCAACCTAATCTTTAATATTATAATTTACAATAATACCTATCTGCACTTCATGCAAATCTTTTAATTGTTTGGACTCTTCTAGTCACTTAAATCTTGTAAAAGATTGTTGTCACGTCATAAGAGGGCTTAGCTTGTTTCTTCAGCTACATCTACATACCTCGGCTCTCCTTATGGCATGGCACAATCAGTCCGAACTCTCGACTGACACGAAGACCTCATCTTCCAGGGTTCCAGCAGACGGGTACATTTCCAGCAGACAGGTATATTTCCAGCAGACTTCTACATTTCCTGAAGACGGCTTGACTTCCTGAATACTACGTGCACTTCACTGACTGATCGCCGATCGCCGAGCTAGGCGGTTGCTAGCGTACCAGTCAGCGGCACCTACTGCACCTGTTCTCTACGTGCCGTCTGGCACGAGACCTGCTGTTCCACGCGTCGGTCTACTACGCCGACCACCATCTTCTGCCACGTGCCATGCGTCTTGCGTCGGCCACACCTCGCCGGACATCTGCACGTCTGCCACGTGCCACGCGTCCACGAGTCGGACATCATCGTCGGTCTCACCCTGCGGCTGCCACGTCGGTCGAGCCCTCTGCCGCCACGTGCCTTCGACGACGCTTCACTCCTTCACTTTCAAAGATAAGTCCTTTTCAAGGCACCACGAATACCAACTTATCCCATGACCCCTAATTCTCTGTAACTTCTCAAATTCTTAGCTTCAAATATACTTGTTTAATATCTTGCTTCTTTTAATTTTCACCGCCACTGGGTAGGAAAATTTCAAGTGTTACACGATAAAAGTAAATAGTCTACCTGAGTCAAGTTTTCACTTCTGTCGTGTGGTTTTAAACACACCTATTGTTTTGTATCTACAAGACAAGTGTCCCCTACCCATTGGTATATGGCGAGAGTGGATAAACCAGTTTCCAAAACAAAAAAAAAAATTGTCTGTAATGTCGATTTACGGATGATAATTTTACGTGATAATGATGCGTCACAAGCCAAACGCTTAGGCCGATCGTGCCTTTCTATCGTTTGTTCTGCGCTCTCGCTTACACGCTCGGCTCAGGCGAAATGTGACAATGAGTCATGCTATTTAGTGCGTGCAGCCGGCGTTCATCGATGAACACATTATGACATTATCACGTCGAAAAAAAATGTTTTACGATCTAGTAAGATGAACACGTTATTTTCAAACAAGCCAAATGAGCTCCTACGCTTGCACTACGTGAAGCGAACGTAATTTTCTCAGTCTGTGCTCGCGGATTTTTCAATTTAACGCAATTTTTTGCACTGAATAGCCTCGTTACCAAGCAAAAGTTTACAGAAGCAATAGTCAGGGGTTCCAACAGTTACAGACGGAATATACTGCGCTGTGGTTACAAGAGAGGTTCGTTATTGCTTGAAAATAAATAACTATTCGACTTGCGACATTAAAAGTAACGTTTGAAAGGTTTTATACAACAAACTAACAAAAAAAAACTTAAAGTACAATTTTAAAACTAACTAAAAAAAAAGTCAACTACAAATATTTATTTTTTAAGTATTTAAATTAAATATATTTCATTTAAATACTTTAAATGTCGTTTCCTAACAAACAATAAATTTATTTTGTCTTACAGTGTTGAAAAGTAAATGTTTTTGAATGCAAATAAGGAATATTCATAAATAAATATATATATAATAAATATTCATTTTGCAACGATATGACTTTTTTACTGAATCTATCTGACTACGCATTATTTCATGATGGTTGAGTAATTAAAGATTACTAGGTTACTAGATGGATTTCGGTAGTTAAATTAAAATTAAACGATACGATCTTATTGCATAAAAAGATTGGAAATTTAATACATTAAACATAATACAAAAGGAAATTATAGGAAAAGCAATGGAATTCCGTCGAAGGACGGCAAGATAAGTGCAAATAAAGCTATATCGATTGGCAAACGCAATGCAATCAAGCAACAAACAAACCAACAACCTAGACTCTCCTATTTGTTTAATATCTTCGGAAGCATACTAAGATCGGGAGCTCAAGTTACATTAGCCACTGCTGCTTAGCTCGGGGCATTGTAATACTATCTTATATTGTACTTTTAAAGCATCAATGTATAGGTAAACATGATATTGTTTGTTTCCTTCTACTATCGCGGAAATAAGCTTTTACTATGATTTCAATATAGAAGATTGGAATATGAAGAGCTAGAATTGTTGAGAACAAATTCTCATACAGAATAAATTTAGTAGTTTAGAAAATATTTTAACCCCCGACCTAAAAAGAAGGCTGTTACAAGTTTGAAGTATCTATCTATGTATCAGTGTATATATGTATCTGTGTACCCGTGTATCTCTGTGTCTGTCTATGGCATCTTAGTTCTCAAACGGATGGACCGATCTAGTTTTTATTTATTTAAAAGAAGATTTCATCGAGTGCTCATAGCTATGCTTTATCTAAATTGGTCAAGTTGTTTGTGTATTTTACCCTTAATTACAAAGTACAGGAAATAGGAGTACAGGAGTCGGTGGTCAATCGTAGATCTATCTTGTATAAAAAAATAAATCTAAATATCGTAAATAAATATACAAATTTTGAAACAACTTACACTCATCTTTTGTCTGGTCTCACAGTTCAGTTAGTCTGCCTTTTTAAACTGTCGATTGTGCGGAATGATGCAATTAAGTATATTTACACTCGATAAACATTTTTAACTATTGATCCAGGATGTTTGTTCCGTATCGACTGCAGAAAAAAGACTGTAATGTTTTTCGGATGTATATTTCTTTGTATGTATGTACATTTTGGTGTACATTATGTTTCTGTATTCCTCTTGTAACCTGGACAGCTTAACCAAGGTGCACTCTCGTTAGATTCCTGTTTACTTACAGAGTGTGATAGACTAAATTTTCGGGATACTAACAAAAATATAATCTCCAATCTTCTTCTGTGACAATTGATTATACAAAATTTTGAAATATTTATAGTAGTTGCTACTGCAGGAACTATACAAATTTCATAAGGCAATGTGCCGCTAAGCATTTCCAATCCGTTAATTGCTCTTATAATTTTTAATACTTTTTAAACAAAAATAAATTACAGTTTAAAAAACTAAAAAACACGCTACATATTATTGTGGTTGAAGTTCATTACAAGACTTTTCTAACAAATCCAAACACAGCTATGATACGATATTCCATCATGAAGTTCTAGTTCATATCTTCCGGCTCCATCATCAAATCAGTTCGACAGTACCATATTATTGTATTGTGATCAGAACTACATACAGCTGCCAATTTTCATGACGCTACGATCCTTGGAAGATGGTTAAATTAGTTACCTTAGATTTCATTACATATAGGTCGACCTAATAAAAGCGTGTTAATAAAGTAACATAAATACTTCTTTTAATTTATTTTAAAACTCAAACGATTATGTTTATGTATTATACAGCACTGCATACTGCATTATGACTGGATTCCTTCAAGTGCTGCTAACTTAGCGTTCATATCCTTGCACTTGTATGGGAACATGATTCCTCTGGCGCCTGTGTCGGAGAACGGTTCTGTGCTGTCATGCTCCAATCCGAGGGCATGCAGTATCGCGTGCGCCACTTCTAATTGTAGGAAGCATACCGGCGTTATTAATACGAGCTAGAAAATAAAGGCAAAGTTAGCTTTCTGTAAAACTTATAGGCAATTTATAGGAAGTTTCGGGCAGCCTAGTCAGGAGACCGTCTGACTTGCGATCCGCAGGTCCTGGGTTCGAATCCTGCGGCACGCACCTCTGTCTTTTCGGAGTTATGTGCGTATTGTTGATTGCCGCCAACTTCAAACGGTGAAGGAAAACATAGTGAGGAAACCTACATGTCTGAGAGTTCTCAATGATCTTGAAGATGTGTGAAGTCTGCCAACCCGCACTTGGCCAGCGTGGCAGACTATAGCCTAACCCTTCTCACAATGAGAAGATGGCCCGTTCCCGGCTGGGGGACAGTTTGTACAAACAGGGCTGATAAAAAAAAACTTGTAAAAAAAAAATGTAGGTATGAAAAGATCGAGATCCCTTCCTCTCCTTCTTCATGTGATGGACAGACTAGAATCGTACTACACTCAACATAAACGATGCTGAGGGGGCAGATGACGGGGAAAGGCATATCAGATAGTGGTACATTATACGTATTGGAGAATCAAGGCAAAGAGGAGAAGCATTCAGAGGGTTGCAACCGATGCAACTGATACGAATGTATGTATCTTGTGACCACAGGGAATGTATAGAAATGTAAAGGTAGCTTTTTGTACGTTGCAGGCGATGGACCAAACATGAATGAAGAAAAACGGTGTCTCATCAGCCGAGAGCATATGCGCTCACGCAGCTTTCACGTCGGCCAGTGAATACAGGGAAAGAAAGGGGTCTGTCTGGCTTCACGCCGTTTTCAAACGTAAGCATAACTATAGTTATTTTGATACTTACCCGTCTCCCGACTTTCTTTGTAAAGAATCTCATACAACAACTTTCCAGAACTTCAGAATAAGTGTAGAAAATGTATGTGAACTTGAATTCCCTAGCGGCTTCCACTGGATTCATCTCCTTGAATACCAAGCAAGAGTGCTCCTCGAGGTACCTATGCGCCTTTTTCACTAGGCTTACCAATCGCTTTGGACCTGGAAAACATTAACAATCGTTGATGGGTTTATATTTCGCTATAACATAGTTAGTGTAATTGTGGGTTGGAGACTGGTCAGACAAAGAGCGGTTATAAATTCAAGTTTAGGAGGTTTCACTACTGTCATAACGATTTTTGACGTTTAATTAACTAATTGACCGAGTTAGGAATTCGATGCTGGAATTCCTAACTCCTTTCGTTTAAAATACATAAACCAGAATATGTACAAACTAACTTTAAATCTTTGAGCCTAATTGTTTGAGATACTAGACTAATAATACTTTTAAGACAATATTTTTGCGTAGTTACAAAAACATGACAAGCTCTAGGTTACTGAGCGGACAAGTTAATCCTTGGGTTATGTATCTGAAAGACGGTAATAAAGCTATAATTATTATTAACATTTTTTTTGGGATCGATTGCAATTTTATTTTAGCGAGTTAGAATATGCGGACATTTTCACTAATACATTTTATGGAAAAAATTATGAAATAAGTGAATCTCCGGCTTAAATAAACGTAAGAGGTACAAAGTTTTGTTAAGTTGATTAATTAGTTCAAAACCACGTACTTACTCAAAGCGAAAAAGTCGAAAGCAAAAGGAATAACTCCGTTATTCCACTCGCATGGCCAACTCTGCGGTTGCTTAAAATAAGAATCTAAAAATAATGCAATTTAAAAACGTTATTGAGAACCAACTAAAAATTTTATGCATTAAATAAAGACATTTATAAGTACGAAGCACTGCGTTTTGAAGAAATATTTAAAGTTTAGCCGACCATAAGATGAGTTATTAGTCTAAATTTCCAAAACTTTTGTTACTTTTACAAATAACAAAGTTGCGTTTCTTTTTCAAAATATCATGAAAATTCCAGTATCCCAGTTATATTCGAGGAAAGCTTCGTTCATATTTTCCTTCAATGATTGAAAATATTACAGACACTTATTCACCAACCGTTGCGCAGGTTATTCAGCTCGCAAGATTCCAAAATAATTATATTTGAGTAACAAAATATCGTAAGATTTATGATCCAATTTCCGTATCGGTGATATTTTGAGTTTACGTGTTGAGTCAACATGCTGACTGGAACTTATCGATTTCATTTATTTTAACAATAAAATATGGCGTTGTATAACAGTGTGGCTACAATGGATTATTGCTTGGACGCCATAAATGTGTTTATTATATTGCTGTGTATATGTAGTGCGGTTGCGAAAACGTGTTTCAATGTGTGAAGCTGTTGCATTATTCAGATTCAGATATATTTATTGATAGCTAACACTTACACATATGCTAGGTGATAGTGTATTATACAGAATTATCAGCTTACCCTCACCGAGCATTCATTATTGTCAATAATTTTAAGCATGCTTGATTATTCTATTGATTTAATATTTATAAATGATTTCGAAACTGTAATAATGTCATAAATAATTATGTCAACAAAATGTAATTTAGAGGTAGCAGCAGTACTATGTGCGTGTTAATCATTTCATGAATTGAATTTGAATATGGATTTGAAATTGTGATCCATATCTGTCAACACTGCAGTCTATATGTTCAGTAAATATCAAGATATGGAATAAATAGCTGCGAATTACAATATTTAATGAACGATGCATGAATGTGTAGCCTTCGCCTAATAGGAAAACAAATCACCCGACTGCATAATAATAACATATTGTAACGGATAAACGTATTGATACTGTTACGCTTGATTTCACGTCGAGTATCCTTTTTTTCCAGAAAATATGCCCAAAGTCGCTGTACATTGACTGAAATGAATATTATAATTGTAATATATATGAATAAATCTTGTAAAATCGCTAATTGGCGCAGGAGACGACGGATACGTATAATATTTTTTTCGAATGATAATATTATTAAAAATTAGTTTATCATAGTTACTTCCAAAATTGAGACAAATTGATTACATCTTACAGATTGAATACCGTCAAACTGTTAATGGTGCCCGCACACGGGCCACTGGCCACAACCACAAAACGCCGCCATTGGCATATTTCCTGTAGTTGCACACGGTAAACGCCGGTGGTCGCCACTCGTGGCGTCGTGTGGCGACCACCGGCGTTTACCGTGTGCGACGAGTCTATATAAAATGTATGAAATCTACAGGAAATATGCCGGTGGCGGCGTTTTGTGGTTGTGGCCAGTGGCCCGTGTGCGGGCACCCTAAGACTGCAGAGCGTGCCAAAGAATGAGATATATATATACGCAAGCTGTTGAGCTTGCGTATATATATCTCATTCTTTCATCTTTTTTTATCTATAACCCTTTGGCAGACGGGAAAAATTTTTTAAACAAAGCAGTGCTACATTATACCGTAGTAAAATCTATTAGTACCTTTAAACACTGGTTTAAGCATCACTCATAACAATACGTATAATAAAACTACAGCTATGTTGGTAGAGTTTACCCTCACGGTCTGTAGTCAAAGTACGAAACTCTTTCAGGGCAAGAAATTATTCATTAACGTCGCTGAAAGAGCTGATGTCTTTGATTAAACCAAAAAAGAGATACGTTATCCTTGTTCAGCTATAAAGAAAGTAAGGATGGAGAATATATGCATCTTCTGTGGAAGTTTTCCTCTTTTCTTCCTTAGACAATAAAACTTAAATTAGTACAATAACCACACTCCGACTTTTTCTAAGTGAGTAGTAAGAAAAAGTAGGCACGATATTTAGTGATATATATTGAGTCTAGGTTAGTTTTCGTGAACATGCAACAGAATTGGCCCCAGTGTTTGACTATGAAACAAAGTAACTGTTGAAAATCCAAATTGTGCATCTCAGCGGACAGCCACGAGACGAATTTGTTTGTAAAAGAGCGCCGCTATGTTTATCGAGATTTCTTCTGAAATTTATCCATACAATCAATATTTCAAATTTTCGACAAAAGTTTCATTTTGTTTTCATCCAAATTAATCTTCACACCTAAAATATTTTTTAAGTTAATAATTTGTAAGAATCATGTATTTATTAACTTGAAATGAAATTTTTGGCGAAAATTTGTGATGTCGTTTTCTAATGCGGTCTTTAATATTTATTTATTTTAAAACGTTGGCATGCGCGAGCGAGACGGACGTTGGTCGAATTTGAAATGGATGTCCTTAGAAAACAATGAATAATATGAAGAAAAAAAGGAAATAATTGTGTAAGGTCACAATGATTTCATTTTTATTTGGGCATTTCAATGAGAAATGGGTAGTAAAAAACAACACATCTACAATAGATTGCAACCCGGTATGTTTCTCAACCCGTCCGGGCCTGGTATCATTCGTCGCCTACCCGGGTTGATGTTAGCGATGAAACCGTTAAAGTATTTTATGAAAATTTGCTATATAAGAATGGAAAAGGACAATGATTCAAGGTGACGAATTAATATTTATTTCAAACTAGCAAATCAACAATAATCAATCTCACTCAAAGTCTCAAAATCTCTAATTTAATACAGAATTGATTACTTTTACTTATGGACGGAATTAGTATTAGTAATTATAATTTTTTATAAGTTTAAGCAAGCAGGTCTTTCTCTTTACTCGTTATGGTGTCCATTTGAAACATAGTATTAGAATAAGAAACTAATCAAGCTTAAAGCACTAAACTTGTCATAACAACTTAGATTAGATAGATAGATAAAAAACTTTGGTACCTTTAGTAATATTTGGTATAAACAAAACAAATTCTTAATAAAATATTTTTTTTAAACGCACCGCGGTTTTGATACTTACCGGGTTCGGTAACCGGACCCGGTAAGAATGGCCGGGCCCAATGGGTATCTTAAAAAACACCGAGCCCGGCCGGGCCCGGTTTGCAATCTCTAACTACACACATCTGTAATATTTACGTAGTCATGTGTGTTGTCCTTATCAAATGGTTGTTAATGTTAATGGTTAATGTAGAGACATTTCGTAAACGTGTAGCGTATCTTTAATTTAATCATATCTGTTACTACCCATGCTAACTCGAGTACAAAGTACACAAACAAGGGAAACAATGTTTTAATAACGCTAAAGATATTGTGTGCGGTGTAAATTGTGTCCGTTTTGAGCCGTCGCGGTTGCTTGTTTTACGTAATGAAATAAAAAGGTTATTTTGCACATAAAACAACGCGATGCGGTGTTATGGGAATGTTTTTGACCGAGATTATGTAGCGACGCCGCTGTGGTGCGCTTCATGATATTTACGTTGCTCTATAAGTGAATGTATTAAACGACTTGTACTCCAAAAAGAAGGTCCTTTATTTGAATGTTTTTTTATGTTATTGTGTGTTTTACTAAAATTAATATAAACCTTATAAATACATTCAAAATAATAATAACCATACTTACTATTAAAGCATTTGTATTAGTAGTATTGTATTTGTAGTAGTATGGGTAAAATTTTGCATTTAAATTTAATTCTTAAGCAATAAATAAATTAATTATTATTTGTTACTTAATAGACTAATGGAATATCTCTTATGCAAAAAAAAAATAAACAACGGTTTGCACTCCGGGAGTGCCGGCAGAAGTGAAAACTAAAAAATAAAATAGCAACAAGACTCACTCGTGAAGGATTTGAGTAAAGATATTGTGTTTTACAAACAACCCTGTCATCGCTGTACGCGAATCGTTAGCGTGTTTTAGAGTGTACAGCGCCATCTAGTACCTACGTTGTTATAGAACTAACTTTTTTGTATGAACACTTCATATAATAAAGTTAGTTCTATAACAACGTACTTGATGGCGCTGTACACTCTTAAAACACGCTAACGCTAACGCCTAATTATTTCCTATTATTTTTACCCAACTGCGTAAGAAGGAGGGTTATGTTTTTCGAGTGTATGTATGTATGTTTCTATATGATTACCTACAAGCCAAACACCCCTAACACCCCTCCCCCTACCTCATATATCCATGGTCTATTGCTGAACCCCCCACCCCTCCCCGAAATGAATTCCTGGCTATGGCCGGCCTTGGTGACCCCTAGCCAAAGCTAGATCCGCTTTTTTTGGGAATGCACGGGGGAGACCTATGTCCAGTAGTGGACTTCTTGTAGCTGAGATGATGAGAGATGATGATTATTTTCTTTTTAGTAAGTTTACGCTTAAAAACTTGCTAACTGTGATAATTTAACTTTGTTTAACACAGACTCGTTAAAATATTTTAAAGTTTGGGACCTTACCTAAGTTAACCTACTTAACTATTTTAGACTAATACCGTTTGCTCCGTACAAAGGCAAGTATAAAAACTAGCACTAACTTCGAAATAGCGACCAGTTTTCTCAAAGAACTTTGCGCAAAGGCTTGCGGTGTGCTACCCTTTAATCGAATTTCAACTAAGTTTTTTTCTCCAACTTGTATAACAGTGGGTAGAAAGTTGGAGAGATAGTATACGTACTACTTCAACTCTGCAGAACTGTTTCGAGTTTCGGAACAATATTTGCCAACGTTTGGTTTATATTTTGAGGCTGCTATAAGGAAAATATAATAATAATAATAATTTCTTTATTCAGGTACAAGTCCCATTACATATTAATTTAGTTAAAATAGAACATAATATAATATAAAGACAATTGTATGTGTAAAGAACAATACAAATTGTAGAATAAAAATATAAATTAAATGTATTTGTTAATAAGCAAATGGCGAAAGTTAAGTGTGAGATGGAAGCATGACATGAAAGACTCGAACAAAACGCTTTAGTTCCACTTGTATTAACCGCCATCCAAAAATAAGGAGATTCTTAGTTCGACTGTATGTTTTTTTTCTCTTTTATGTTTCTTCAGCGATTACTCCATCAATTATGAATTATTTTTGATGATTATTTTTTATTTGGTAGGTAATACCTCAGAAGTGGTCCTATACAAATGTTATCAAAATCGGTTCAGTACTTTGGTTTTTATAACAAAATAATTGAATAAATATCGTCCAATTAAACGAATTGCGTATTTTCAAGTCGCTTTTTTCATATTTTTTTAACTATAATATCATTTAAACTATAATAATTATTGTCAATAATTGACAGATATAAGTTAAATAATAAAATTTACGGGTTTCCTACGCACACAAAGTCGCAGGCAACAGCTAGTATATATCCGTCAAATCCATTAAACTAATACTTCATACTCTGATCCTGAATATCTGCACCGTTTGCTAGTCGAGTAAAGACGGATTGAGGATATCCAGCTGAAAGCTCCTCGGTTTCCTAATCGCAAGACGCGATTATACTGTCGTTGCTCTCACAAATTACTCTTAGAAAGTCCTTTTATAACCGTATTGTTACCATCTGGGCGCCGGAGAAAGTTAGAAGGAGCCATTTATCTGGTTTAAGACGAGTAATAGATCGGCAAATCTAGATTTTATTCGCGGGTAACGAATGAGAGCGGTTAAGGAGGTCTTATTGTTGATAACTGGATGGAAAGTGCGGGACCTTGTTGAAGAGATGAAATGTAAAACTTTAAATAATGAATAAATACATACTAATAAAGAAAAACTTTCTAGAAAGAAAAAAAAACAAAACAATATATTTATTATTAAAGACACTACAGCAATAAAAAGAACAACAGTATCATAAACAAAAGTTAAGAAAAGGAAAATAACACAAGAATATAATGTGAGCAAAATTAATAAAAATAAACATTAAGGTGTACAGTGCTCCCAAAAAGGTCCGCGCTCAGCTATAAAATGCTGCTGATTTCTCAGCAGCGCTGGTTTTCAGTACTGACCTTCCTTCTAGATATGCTTTTATTGCCTCAATTTGTTTACTACAGAACCAATAGTATTACAAAACAGAACAAAAGTTAATACTATGTTTATGTTCAACTAACCAGTTATATGCTGAGTTTGGACTCAGTACAAAATAATTTCAGAAACCAAAACAAACTGATAAAAATTTAATTAAAAACTTATAACCTACCCTTTCAGCCAGCGACGTAAAAAACAACATCGGACCAATTTGCAGTATCATGTTGGAACCATTTTTTGTCACACATGATTCCATCGAAACAGTTTTAAATTGATTGGCTACAAAAACATGACATGTAGGGGTAGTACAACACTAATTACTTTTAAGAGGGAAAGTAAAGTGAGTTTTAGATATTTATTTTGTGTACTAACTTTAATTTAAAACAAAGTATATTACTTGCTTTGATTCATTCTATAACACCATCATCATCATTTCTCTTAGTCATTTTTAAACATGAACAAGTAAGCACACAAAACGGAAAACCGATTCTAATGAAATATAGCTTAGAATACTTTCGATTAAATCCTCTAAC
This sequence comes from Lycia hirtaria, assembly GCA_947563715.1. Taxonomy (NCBI): domain Eukaryota; kingdom Metazoa; phylum Arthropoda; class Insecta; order Lepidoptera; family Geometridae; genus Lycia; species Lycia hirtaria. The sequence continues at coordinate 37,225,613 of OX387377.1, read as the reverse complement.
AAAAAAATTAACTGGATCAAAATCGGTCCATCCGTTTGAAAGCTACAATGCAACAGATAGACACATAGATACTCACGTCAAATTTATAACACCCCTCCTTTTTGGTCGGGGATTAGAAACTAAATCCGATATCTAGAAATGGGTAGTAAGCCAAAACATCAAGTATTCTATAACATCCAGTAGTCACAAACACCAGAGTGTTAAAAGGTCCATTGCGCCAAAATGTCTACTCTATTCAGCTGCGAGTCAAATAGACTTAAACTAAACCAACTTGTTCATGTTTTTTGCATGTGACAACAACGAACATTTTTTTTTTTTTTAACTAGCTTTTATTTAAATGCTCTAAAATGAAGAAAATAAATTTATATTGATATAAATAAAAGCTTGTCGCGAGAACACAAACAGATTTTTTTATTTTTCAAAAGATAAACTAACTTTAATTCTAAGCACATGATAAGAACGCGTCTAAGTCTTTTGTTGGAATTAAATATTACTTAGTAGATATGTACGATGTTGTTTGAAATCTCGCGAAAAGCTTTTATTTATATCAATATAAAATATATTTTCTTCGTTTTAGAGCATTTAAATAAAAGCTTGTTTTAATAAAAAAAAATATGTATTTACTAGACTAAAAAAGAGTGCTTGTCAACTATTCAAACGAGTCCAAACTCGACGGTTTTACTCGTTTAGTTTAGGAGTTCCGATAGCCACCTTCCGACGCCATCTTGAGACCAGCTTCATGGTACCATATTATTGCATTGTCACCGAAGTTACGTAAGTAAACCAAATTACAACCTAATCTAACGACAGGAAGTGGTTCTAATTTAACTCTCAAGATTTGTCCCATACTAACAGGGCAAGTAGAATAAAAGCTTTTAAAAAATACTTTTGGTCATTAGCCTGTCCACATATTGATTCTATTTTCAAAAATGAAAGCGGAATCTTATGAAAGTTCAAAGATTATGGCGGAATAAACTATAAAGAAACCCACACAAAACAGTATTTTTTTGGGTAGTGGTGTATAAAGTTTCTTAAAAGCCACATTGTAATATGCTTAAGCGTTTCTATATGCCACTGCATCTTGTTATTCAGTTCAGCCATTCGCGCCTTCCTGGCACACGTTCTAAATATCAAAAGGAATATAAGGATGATTAGAGTTGCATTTGCGCATACGACGGGCACGGAGCCAGCACTCAGCACCAGATCGCGTTAGCTTATTGCGTTCGAACGAACCCAGAATAGGAAGTTGTGGATTTAATTATTTTCTAAACTACGGTCCATTCTGTAATATATTCTTGTTAAGGCATGAATTAACTTAAGTTTGTTAGAAAGTTTAGGTACTTAGCTAGACATGTTTTTTACTTTTGCCCTCAAAAATCAAGCCCAAAAATTCATAATGGATATAATGAACTCAGACGCAATTCGTGCGTTTAATCGAACACTTAATGAGTATCATTTTACATTTTACCATTAACCATTTTACAAACTAATAGGCTCTAAAACTCAAACAACCGTGAAAGATGAAACAGAGCGCTGGCATATTGTTTTCACCTTTTCCAGAATTTGTACGCAACTTTTACTATTTTTGTCATTATACGTACACATTTTTTTTTAATCTTACAAAAGAATTAACATAATGACATAATGCACGTTTTTCTACCCTTTTAGCGAGTTTCTAGGTACCCAGTACCAAACCGAAAGAAGATCATCATAGCGTGATCTACTTTTCAATTCAATTTATTACTGTTTAAAAATACATTTTCATTCTAAAATCCTACTAATAACAAACAACAGTTTAACTTATAATTATAACAAAATTAATGCGTGTAGGTGTCTCGTTTACCACTGTTCTAGGAAACCCTATGATACAGCGGTCAACGATTCCAACCTCAAGTCATTTTTTAGAGTGGCGTTTTTCTGGAATGCCATCGGCCTTCCAGAAAAACGCCACTCAACCTCGATCAACGTCTCAAAATTCAATGTCTTCCTTTCGCAAGTGCTATTACGTGTCAGCGAGAAGTTGACAAAACATGTTGAGCATTGCTCGAATCCCGGCAACACCTTCCGGCAAGACTCCAATATCTTTATTTTACAATTATTACTAGGCAATTTAATTGATAAACACATTAGTCTAATAGGTTACCTATGTATCTTAATGTTTGAAGTTTCAAAACACTACATACGAGTACGAGTAGGTATATCAATACAATTATATTTTAATATTATTCTAAGTAATGTTTTTAAATTGAATTTTAATACATGTTTTAATCATTGTATTTAAGGAATGACTCATTTTATGTTTAATTATATTTAATTATTAATGATATTACTTTCAATGTACACATCATTATAATACATGTGTGTGTGTATGGCCTAACGTAGATCTACTTAGTATTTAAAAAAACTCGCGAAAAATGCTGTTTTATATTTTCATAAAGGATCTATGAGAAAGATTTGTTTCATAAATAAATTCTATAATACAATTTACTTATATATCATAATACAGGTTATATTATAAACTAAGGCACTTAGTCCAACAAAGTTTTAAGGGTAGTCGTGCACTATGCTTTTACGTACCTAAGAATACTGAAACTCAAATTGCCGAGATTCTATCATCATCATCATCATCATCTCAGCCATAAGAAGTCCACTGCTGGACTAGGCCTCCCCCATGGATTTCCAAAAAGACCGATTGGAAGCGGCTTGCATCCAGCGTCTTCAGCGAGATTCTATCGCTATCTACTAAAGCATATTAACTTATATTATTAAAGCGATAGTAACTTTGTCTCCATGTTTGATAGTTGTCTTCTAATTAACAAACTGTTCAATTAATCATAGCTACAATTTATCATAATCATTATCATCACTCAAAAATCATTATCAATTAAATCATTATTATTAAAATAATAAAACTAATTTAAAAAAAAAACGACTTCGAAAGAATCTAATTAACTGAAAAGGGAGAAATAATACGAAAATTAAATCAAATCTGGGCGTCTATCTAAGTAGGTACGTACACCATTTTATTTTTATTTTTTACAGACACCGACCTCAAAAAATAAGTCCTATACATAGGACTTAGTTGGTGATAGTTTAGGGCCTTACTTAGATTGTTTTGAAGCCTATCAAATTTAAATTACTTTTATTTATACATTTAAATGGTATTTACTCGTTTTGCTTGAAACTAAACATTTTATTTACCAAACTTCACTGGGTAAATTTTTGAAGCCGGTTAAAATAGCTTAATGACTACGAAATTATGATAGCGATGACTAAAAAAATAGTGATGACTACAAAAATTCTCAAAAAAACAGATTTGCGACGTTTACGATGCTTCAGTGTTAATAAATATCAATCGCTTCAATAGTTAAACTATCGATGTTGAATACAATAACTATAAATTTGACTGAATTTGTGAGGCCAAATACAAATTTATATACCTATATACGATACGGAATTATATCTATGCTGTCACGTTTAATCTTGGTCTTAAATTACTAACTAGTGCGCGGTAGTCCTAACCAACCTTATTGATCTGCCGATTAGAAGTGGGCACCCTATTGAGAAGTTAGATTACTATGATCGGTTGTTACCAAGTTGTACATTATTACGGTTGTTTCAATGGCGTCTACCCTATTTCAATTTCAAGGTTGATTTTACCTTTATTATAAGTATACCCCCCTTAGTCTGGACTACGTAATACTCGTAGGTACATGGTGTTGGTGATTCAAGTTTAGAGACGTATGCGTGTGATATTGGTGTTTGATTGATTATAAATACATGCGTAAGAATAATTTATCTCTAATATTAACAAAGAGATAGTATAAATAAATAAATATTGGAGGACATTTCACACAATACCATCTACTCCAAACTAAGCAAAGCTTGTACTATGGAAACTAGATAGCTGATAGAATACATATATACTTTTTTTTCGTAAATACATACATATGATACATAGAAACACCCAGACACAGAACAAACATCCATGCTCATCACACAAATTTTTGCCCTGGGTGGGGATCGAGCCCACGACATTTAGCTCAGGAAGCAGTCGTACTACCACTGAGCCATGAGGCCTGTCAATATCGAATAAGTATATATCGAAAGTATATATCGAATATTAATCCAAGGATCTGTCTTTACAATCTTCTAAGTAATCTTACTTTATGTACAAGGTTTAATACCTGACAAAGCAACATAACCTCACATTAATATTTGACTGGATTAATTTTTTAACATGAAATAGATCTACCATCGACTATCAGCTCGCTTGATGGTAAGCAATAGTTGAAGAAAAATAGAAAAATGGAGCTCGTCAATCTATAAATCTAGGTTTGAGTGTCAGATGCTTGACATTGGTTTTGGATGTATTCTATGAAATCCTTAAAAATAAGAGTCCTAGGAAACTTTGAGTAAATAAGTTGTTACATTTCATGCCTCATGGGTCAGTGGTAGTATGACGGCCTTCTGAGCTGTAGGTCGTAGGTTCAATTCCCACCCAGGGCAAACATTTGTGTGATGAGCATGGACGTTTGTTCTGTGTCTGGGTGTTTCTATGTATCATAAGAATATATGATAATGATGATGATATATGTATTCTATTAACTATCTAGTTTCCATAGTACAAGCTAGATGGTGTTGTGTGAAATGTCCACCAATATTTATTATATTTATTTCACTCGTGGACATAATATTTTTTTATATCTGTATTTATTTTGGGGCTTAAGTCGCTATACGATTATGTCAGCCCCGTTTTACACGCAACCAGGTACAACTCAACATTTACTAAAACTATTGAAAGAACTACAAGAAGAAGAAGAGAAGGGAAGAAGCCGTTTGTGTTGCAGGAATACCTCGGTGTATAATATTATGATAACTTAAAAACAATAAAACTAACACAACTGATAAATTGAAAATATATAACAGATAAACAAAAAGACTATACAAATCGCATTTCTCGTTATCCCAACAATACACTGAAAACACAGCAAAAACATTAAGTAACAAGCAGAACACAGGGACACTGAAGTGTCCTCGGTTTCGTTGTGTTGAAATTCACTAGCCCGGGGAAATCCGGGTTTTGTGAGGTATCGAGGGCCCTCCTACAGATGCAAGAGCTGCCTTAATGGGAAGAGGGACCGAGGACTTGTGAAGGCTGTCTGTCCACTCTTGGCTCGTAACTTAATCGCTAGCCGAGCCTCAATGGATTTAAGTTGATACTTTAAGGAATCGTTTAAGTTTGAAGTACGTTATATGTGGATATATGTGCCTTTTCTTTGTTACTTGGGTTTCTGGGACACGTTTAATGTCTATTTATCATAAAATTTAAGGATAATAATTATTATAGTTTAAATAACTGATACAATCGACTTCAAAATACGTAATTTTGTTTAAATTTCTATGTAACAAATTTGAAAGTCTGCCCTTTCAGAAAAATAATAATAAATCCAAATTGGATTCTAAACGACACAGTGATGCGGCAACAAACACAAAAAAAATGCTGAATTGAGAATCTGCTCGTTTTTTAAATAGATTTAAATAAGTGATTTACTAATTATTATTTTTTATTTATTGTAGGTAGGGATTGAGAATGCGCAGCCTTATTATGCATTTTTTTCCAGTTTCAGTAACTAAAATATTTAATAAACAGGTTCGATACACTTGATGCACTTAATCGAATGTCGATTCAAGTCAGTAGACGTGTTTGTGTCTTGAAGCTAAAACAAATTTTGCTTATCTGACTACGTGTGTAGTAACGGAGAGTGACGTATTCAGCATAAAAATCACTGAGCTAGAGGCGACTTGTGTTCTAACCTTCTTTCAGCCTCTTACTTCTATCTTTGCTAATTATTGTCACGAATAACATTGGTAAATTAGATGCATTAAGTTTAGTACCTTCAAATTAATACATAAATATGATGGAGCCGTTAACTCGGTATGTTAGTTGCGAAGTAGGTCAATTGTCGTAAATCAAACAAGCTTCGCTAATATTTGAGGCTCACCGAATGACGTTCTTTGATTAGAATCTCGACGTATATTTCCTTACCAACCTACTGTATGTGGACTTTCAAATATTAGTAAACACAAAAACAACCTAAACGTTTTATATAGGGATTCCATAGGTACCATGGTATGGAACGCATGCAATCTTTAAAAAAACTGGACAAGAGCGAGTCAGACTCGCCTACCGAGGGTTCCGTACAAACTAGTAGATAAAAGGAGGAAATATATATTTTTTATATTTTCCTTCATAAATCGAACAAGATACATGGTAAAAATATTTAAAAACCTGCTTTAGCTTGTTTAAAAACCTGCTTTAGCTTGTGCTAACTAAGATCTTTCATATAATACCCCACATGATACGGTTAAAGCACTTTAAAATTTGGACCCTCCTTCCTTGCATAAAGACCCTATTTTATGGGATTAAATTAAAATGTACAGTTTTCGGAATTTTTCCTTTATGTACGAGTATACTATATGACAATTTTTCCGATTTTTCCTTTATGTGTATTTTGATTCCCTTGACAGACAACAAAGTGATCTTATACAGGTTCCGTTTTTTCCTTTTGAGGCACGGAACCTTAAAAATACGAATAACTCTGCTCTTTGTATATATCAGTGAGGATATCGAAGTGTACCTAATAACTATAATGCCGCCTTCATCATGCGCAATGTACTGAACCGATATCATGAAATTTCTATGGAAACAGGCAGAACATTAGCTCCTCTATAGAAAAAAAAATATACAACTGAGTAACAATTAATCAGTCAGATATTTTAGCCTTGGTAATTAACTTATATATGCGACGTGACCAAAATGCTGGTGCGTAACTGGCGCAACGCATAAGCATTGCCATTCCACACACACACACACATACAGATCTCATTTAATGTTTAGAAATTAAATTTGAGTGTAAAAAATATATATATATATATATTCATTATAAAATGTGACATTTGGAAGGCCCTGGCTCCTATAATACAGGTAAATAACCTAGTATAAGGGTCAGGGACTAGCACAATAATGTATATGAATTGAGTCAAATAAAGATATTTGTATTCAACGTGGTAATGCGGACAGCATGCTGGGTACTCTGCCAACTAGTAGTGGATTTGAGCATTTGGATTGTCTTTAGACCTTTATCGGTCTGGGGTAATCGATATGCTTTTTGTGTAGTAGTTTAGTTGGTTGAGTTTGTATATTGTTTCGTTGTAATTAACAAAAAAAAAAAAAAAACTTATGTATACAATTTACAAAATTTTAAAAGAAACGTTATTACGAATTCTGGCCAGTATATACTGAATTATTTCATACAATAGGGTTAAACAACACTTATCAGGACTCAGTGATTGAATAAAAAAAATTACAAGCCGATAGCACCCACATCGGCCAAAAATCCGATAAGAATAAGGAACTACAAAAATCTACTGAACCGTATGAAAGTTCATCTATTTTCTTCAATAAAAAGGAAGCTTGAAGAAAATAAAATTCATTTGGCGGCAAAAAAGGAGCAGGAGTTTAAAGACGCCCACATTTAAGCGGGAAAGAAAAACAACGGTAAGAATGGAGGCCGCAGAAAAACAGAATGATTTATTGGTGTAAACCTGAGCCAATTTTTGCTCTCCCAGAATGGAAAGGGGTGCGAAGTTTACATAAAGGTTATGGATGTACCACTGCATAATGTGCAGTTTAAGGATTACACACTATTTTTGTATGTGATGTGAATATATTATGTGAAGTTTGTACAGGTATACAATACCAATATTTTTTTGCCTCACCCCCGCTTTATTTTTTTCTCCCGTTCCACGACACATAATTAACTTCGAGTCAAGAGACAATAACTCAGACACTGCAGGAGATATGCAATTTGAGACATAGCTACATTTCCGAATGTTAGACAAGGACAGTTTTTTCTAAAGTCGTAAAATAAGCAATTTATGGGACTCGCCTAAGGTTCAACCGAAAGTAGGTAGATGATGGGGGCACTTCGATTTCAGTCATACAAGTGGTTACACGTTTCTGCTCAGTGAATTTTGAAATACAATTTTAACTTTTATATATTCAGTGTTGTAAGTTATGTAAATTCAGTGGTTCCAGACCACGAGTGAGGGAGTGTTGGTAATGTAAAACCCACTGAGATACCTACTCGTACCTAGATTACGCCAGTACAGTATAAAAGTTGGACCGTATAATCCACTTGATACCTAATTATACCTAATACATTTTGAGATAAATACCTGCTCCTTACCTGGCCATGTACAGTTGCCGATTGGGTTTGGTTGATTGTTTCCTTAGAAACATATGCTTGTTTATGGTGTATAAAATATATTACATACGTGACATGTCTGTCTAACGATATTTGGGAACAAGTTGGTGTTGTTTATTGACCTAACAATACTGATTATCATTATATCCTGATGTAAGTCGGTTTTCTTATTATTACAATAACTTCTTGTCTATAATACTTTAGATGTCAATCGACACACTATTTTACATTTATATCAACGTAAATAGTCGCACTAAAACAACTAAACACTGTTGTTGAACCTAAACCTGTTGATACATTTAACTTATCATATTATAACCCAACTGCAATTAAACAGTAGTTTACACTGACCAATGCGACTATCTCTTGCTTTAAATGTATTATTTTACATGTGAATTTATATTAGTAATTACCGGTTGGATGTAAACATATAAAAATACTACGCTATAAAACTTCTCCTCTCTCGAGCGCGAAAATAATATAAATTTAAAATGATTGGTTATACCTACGCCTCCTGTTCTATTTAGAAGCCGCTTTTGTTGTTATATTATTATACTTATATCAAGAGTGTACCTCTATGTCGCTATGACAAACTAGTGACAGATTTATGTGATAAAACCCAGTAAGACCGAATAACTTGTTAAGACATGGCTAATTATGATACTGATGAAACAAGTTAAATCATATACATTACTTGAAAATGGGCTAAACTGATTAATCTAATTGACACCAATTATCCAAAGGGTTACAATAATGAATTTGCCTAACGAAAGGTAAACCTAAATGGTAAAAACTAGAGGTAAAGGCTTATTAATTAAAATGTAAACAAATAAATATAAATTCGCGGCCAATATAATTACTCGACGAGGAGAGACAAAACCTTGACATTCTAAATAAACTCATCCTATATATATGGCGATCTCGTACGTCCGGTATATCATAACTACATTATATTTATCAGGGCAGACAGTTTTCGTTAGATCGGTTGCTTTCTGTCTGTATCACCTGTAGGAGCCAATCGATCCTTCTTTGCTATTGTCATCCCAATTGCAAAGTATGATAAAATCATTCGATGATAACTAATGACCTACGCTACTGATATACGCGAACTAATAATATCTCTAGTTTGACGAATAAACCTTTTATCGCCCTAATTTCTTTGTTTAATTTACTAGGTTATTATTTACCTTTTTTGTGCTAAAGTATAGAGAAGCGAATTCCCAACCTTAACTGGAGCTAAACGTACTACTAGTATTGACTCGGGTTACAGAGTTACTTATTTAATATTAATTGTTAGTTAATTAAGAAAATGTTGGGAAATCGCTGATCTAGTATAACTAGATCATACCTATCGTTCCATAAGGACTAGATCTAGACCTAGGAACAGATGCTGCCGTAACCGACGAGCTTACCAAGCAGAGGGAGATAAGATGTGAGTATATCTAAATATTTCTATAAATCAGATAAATATCATAGTATATTTCTATTATTGAGTAAAGTCTAGCTAGATCTTTCTTTCAATAAGGTTGCGACTGGCCAACCTTGACCTAGCCTGATAGACGAGCTGATCCTAATTATTTATCTAGCTGAATTTATTTCACTAATCTAAGGCCAGATTTGCCTGGTGTGTTCGACAGGGAGCTTATAGCCTGAGGTTGAGACATTGACCATAAGCCATGTTATATAATGATAAAGCGACCAATCTCGTAACGATAACACATGTATGTATGTTTACTAGACTCACGTATGTATGTGTGTTACATGGTTATACATTTCGTGTAAGCTAGAATACTAAGTACAAGTATGAAGGTATATATGCTTCGAATCTTTTATTAGACAGAGTATCCCGAGTCGGTGTGTCCGACTACATAAGTATGTATGTTCGTCAGAATCATGTATGTTTGACACAATAAAAAGGTCTATCAGGAACGTAGACTTGATAGATCTGTATTAGTCGATAATGATTTGCACTATTATAATTTCAAGTTACTTTTCATACGCACAATACAAACGACATATGTAATTCTCACACTAAAGAACTAATAAGATTAATTTTATTGGAACTTAAATACCAAATAATGTTCTAGACATAGACGGATATCGTACTGGTCTGACTTGGAGATTTATCAGCGGCCCCGTCCTTGAGTGCGTCATAACATATGCCTCCGGCACACGGCCCGTCCCAGTGGTAACTTCTCTTCTGCCCCAAACACGTCCTCCCCTTTTGGCGACCACCTGTCGCTGTTAGTGGCCATTAACTTTGTTTGCTAAATATTCAAATCCATGGTGAATATATGAGGGCTAGTAAGCCCGGTAACGTAAAGCGTTCGCATGCTAAGGCAGGTGAAATTTCTCGCCCTAAGTTGTGCACGGCACACTCCAGCGCTGCGTATCCATAGGATGTAGTGTTCTGGATGTTAGGTCTTGCGGAATGGAAGAAGTTAGCTGGAAGACGGATATCACTTGCTTTGCCATTACGAACCAGTCACCCGAGTTCTGATTATGCACAAGCTAATATTCTTATACGAACGACCTAACTCAGGCTACATAATTATGTGTAGATAACAATTACTCATACGGAAGAGAACCGGGCTCTGGAAGATTGACGATGCAATTTGGTATGTGCCCCATATATACAAACCATAATATCACAATCATACGCTGCTCGGACGTAATCGGCCTGCTAACTATGACTTGTGACTGAATAATACTTGACTTAGGTCAAGACCAGTGCATACCCGAATATGACTTTTTTAATAGACGATCACAGCAAATTTACATTCAGACAAAAGGTATATTTACGTCCCCTATTTGGTTAGATGTTAATATACCGTCGAATATAAGCTTTACAAGCTTTGCCACCACAAGTTGTTTTTTTAGAAATGTTTTTGTTCGTAAGAAACAATGTAACATGTTCTCCAGGAAGCGGTTCTCAAATCAACTGTTTTTTTTTAATTTGTTACGCAATTACTTCGCCAATTTTGAGTTGATTTTAATAAATATTTTTTGTTTTGGTAAGTCAAAGGTAGTCCCATTTAAATTTTATCAAAATCGGTTTAGCACTTTGGTTTTTAAAATAAAATAACTGAAAAATATGTCATCCAAGTAAAAAAAATTGTGTATGTTGAAGTCAGTTGTTTTAGTTTTTTAAGCAATTTTTTTTTTATTGGCGCTGTTTTTATTCAATTATAAAATTTTATTGAATGATGAAGCGAATCGAAGCTTCAGGTTCAGGCCAGCTTTACATTTCTAACCCCTGATGCAACAAGGGAGATATCTGACGAAATTTGTGTATCTGTGTAGGTACCTGTCTATGGCATCGTTGTTCTTAAGAGAGTTATCGCGCAATTTTCCATAAAAATAGGAGAAAACTATTTTCTCCCCTTAAATAATAACCGATTTCGATTATTCTTTTAATATCTGATTTAAATGTAATAAATGTATATTCCACTACGGTTTTCATTTCAAATTTAGTTAATAGTTTAGTTTTTCAAAGTTGAAGAATTAAGTTTTTTGGTAAAACCAAACCTAATAGGCATAGCCATTAATGGTCCCAACAATATGAAAAAATAATTATCGAAATTTGATAACATCTAAGGGTAAAAGTTTTCTCCTGTTGTATGAAAGAATGCATATATATATATATATATGCAAATATACTCTCAAAAGATCGCACAACAACACTTCTCTTAAACGAATTATCTTAAAGTAATGTTTGTAAATAGCTACGGTGGAGTGCTCCACTGTGTGGACCGCACTGTTTGAATTCGTTCCAAATGTCGTTGTGTATTCTAATTGCACTCACATAACTACTCGCACTAGCCAACCTAGTTATCAAAACAGTAGAAATTAAATGTAAAATTACTAAATACTAGCGCTCGTTGCGTAGCTTGACGCGGTTTTTTCGGTGTTTGTCGGTCAGTCTTCGGATGGGTTACCGTGAGTGGCATTTCTTTCTGAGCACTACTGTGGTTCGGATGACACGTCAAATTGTAGGTCCTAGTAGTTTGTTCTTAAAAACAGCAATCGTCAAGCCAGGTCAGGCTTAATAACTCTGAGACTAGGGCTGGCCGGCTTCAGTCTATACGAACTTACTTACTTACTAAATACTTATTTTACTAATACTAAGAAGCTTCATCATCATGATCATTCTCATTACAATTAAGTTTATTATATTTTCAGATTTTTTTTCATACCAAAGTTGCCTGGAAGTTTTCGTTTATACTGATAAGACCACCTTTTGTGCTATTTTCTAAGAAAGTTATTTTCTAATAGTCACAAGGTGGACATACAACCTTATATTAGTGGCAGGAATACGCTGGATGCTAGCTACTTTTCTATCAGGAAATTGCATGGAGTCCGTCCATGCGAGACCATGGATTTCCAAAAAGACCTGATTGGACTTCCCGGTCTTTCCATCCAGCAGTGGTGTTGTTGCAGCTAAAGTGATGATGATGAAGAACAACATCCTACTAGTATCTTTGTCAAGATTTAGGTTTGTTTTTAAATTAATAAAACACCCTTTTGTAGTAAATTCTTCCTAAAGTACATTTTTATTCTATATTTCCTCCTAAAATACAAAAGAACATTTTTAGACAAGATATTTTAATGAGGAACGGTTTATCTACAATTTCATGTGCCCGCAACTCTGACCACCTCATCTCTCACTCAGCGTCAAGGATCTTTGAGGTTAGGTTTGACAGTGGAACAGTATAATTGAGTAAAGATATAGTTTGACCACGCTAATAATATCGTGCGGCCACTGTGCGGTGACTGCGTGGAATTTTGGCTTTCGTGAAATGTCATGCAAATTTAAATTCAATTTTCTAGGTGACTAAGTATAAATTCCTCGGGAAAACGTTACCGCACGTTCACTATCCCGTGGTCCTATGAAACCTAGTTGTCAGTAAATGGATTGCATTTAAATGCAACATTATCTGCTCTAAGGTCCATGTAACCGCCCTGGATTGGAACACGAAAGACAAGCGCAATAGGAATAATAATAACTGATTTTGCTCATATTATCAAAATATATCATATCTATTTAACTAATTATGATATTTTGTTAGAACTCTATGGCAATAAAGTCTTTTTTTAAGATTCGCGAAATGAACACATAGGTAAATTTTATACAAACATGTTGTGGAAATTTATATGTGCGTTCAAGATAGCGATATCTAGTTTATATTTCGGAAATGGTAAAACATAAACTCAGTGAGATTTCATCTATAAAGAGGTATAACCTTTCCATAGATAAAATCTTAATATATCTAGACAATCATTGAATATGAAGTAAAAAGCATCTCAAAACTCAGTTCTTAGTCCTTTTGAGGGTAAGACTACATCGTTCAGACCTTTTAATTGATATAGATAGTATTATATCTTGGCCTTATATGGAATTGCACTTTCTAAACACACAGGATGGCATTGTCACTGTTCACAAGTCATGACATGCGTCTAACTGCGTTGCTCGACGTGTCGCAAGTGAAGACAAGTCGGGCGATTACCTTACTTACCTGGCCACGCAGAGCCGGGGAAAACCTATCTACGTAATACATTATTGGACAAACTTACACTAGTAAAGTCATGAAAAATTTGGCATACATATCCTATTCACATAATTACCTACTTATTTGATGCCAATGTAATAGATCTATGCTACCAATAGAGTCATTCTAGAGATACAGCCGGAAACTGACATTGGACCTTCGTGAGGTGCGATCGATCCTAACTTGTTTGGCTGTCACGGTAGGATTAATTGTTTAGTTAAGATTTCCGACTGCGCAAGAAGTAGGGATAAGCTTTTTCCTATTTACCTATGTATGTTTCTATATTACCTTCTACGGCCTAAAGGGCTTGACCGATGTTGACGTGCGAGGTTCCATTCGTCTTTACTCATTGAGTGTCACAAGCTGTATTTTTTTATAATAATAAACTTAATGTTATAAAGTAAGAGATTTTTAACATACTGTTCTAAAGTATGTTCATTTAAATATATTATTTAATGTCTTTGCGCTTACTTTCTCACAAAAACGAACATTCAACAGCATACGATGACGAGATTCTGATGCGTGAACCCTGCACAATAGAAATTGTTACTGTAAAATAGCAAATGTTACTCGTCGAGTTTGGGCTCTTAATTATTTTTTTAGGCAATGATGAAACTGTATTTAGATCTAATGAAATCCACTTGTGATTGTTACACACACACACATTTCACAGTGAGTTGACACATAAGTATAGATATTATTATTCGTATTTATTGTTTGTGGCGTTCCATCCGTGCGAGTAGACGTCAATGTCACTGGTGTTGACATACGTTATGCCACCGACATTGACATTGACGTTCCGTCCTCGCGCTGTGGGCTTCATTCAAAAGGCGTTCACTCATTCCTACTAAAAAGGCGTTCACTCATTCCTACCGGCTTTTATTATCTGTGAAGTGTTGTTGACATTCGGGCGATCTGCGATTGAAGAAGGTTCGTAACGTTAAGCTTATTACTGTGAATTGTCCTATGAAAGTATTTGTGTATGTGAATAAATCGTGTTTAATTGTTTTAAATGGTTTAATTTCACTCCGCTTCTGAGGTGCGTAACATCTCAGAAGTGGGATTACCGTGAAATTGAAAGTTTCGCGGTGTACTCCACGCCATCAGTTCGACCATTAGTAATTTTCAGTGACCGAAACTAAATAAATCTTTTACAGTGAAAATATACATGTTATCCAAAATAACACCGTCATATAGAAAATAATTGATTTGTATTTTTGAATTTCATCATCGATAGGGTGTGATGCAAACTGATTGCAATTGTAAGTACGCTACAACAAAAATCAACGTGATATTACATTATGTTCTGAACGTACAATAGAACAAAGTAGTTTGTAAAAATAAATATCTGTAAATCCCTATGATTGAAATGGATTACAATCCTGACTTCTAAAAGCAAGAATAATATGGTTAAACAATGTTACACAAACTACCTTAAACTGTTTATTTTGCTGGCCCTGTTCGTTGTGATGTTGTTGTTCATATATTTTATTTGATTTTTCTGGTCAAATTGGTAATCTAAATTTGACCCCCTTTTCGTTGACAGATTGAGCTGATATTGGTACATGCCTTTAATTTAGATGACAATACAACGCAATACATTAGTATCATTTTAAAATGGCGGAATTCATTTCTTTTCATTTATTTTTTTTACATCTCCACAATATGGGTATCAAATAAAAGGGTTTTTATAGTAGAATAAAGTAGATACATTACCTACATCATTATCCTTCTTTTCGATTAAATCGTTAACATAAAAGGGTTTTTTTTTGTTTTGTTCTTATTTTGTACAATGAAAAGTGTTGTCAAATGAAACAACATCTAGCTAAATATGGAGGCACAGTTAAAACATTTTCAAATGGTAGATTATGAAACACTTTTTGTTTCTTTTCCCTGTTTCCCCTTTTCTTCTTTCTATCATTGCCTTCAGACGATGCTGCGAATACGTCAATGACTTTATTACATGTATTAATTAGAAAGTAAAGTTGATCCGAGCTTTTGTACACTATCCTCCTTGATTTTAAATGTCTGTAAAACTCTTTATTTACATAAAGTACACGAGTTTCAGAAAATGAATGACCGTAACCCTGAGACAAACACTCGAGGTGACCAGAGCTTGGCGCGCGCCTCGGACAGGCTACGCCGCTCTGAAACGCCGTCGAGCCGAAGTTGTAGTCATCGGAGAGACTCACGGTGCAGCCGCAGCCGTGCTCGCCGCCACGATGAGACTCCGAGGAAGCGACGAGATGGCAGCCGCAGCCGACGTCGGAGTGGAAGCTTTCGCAACGAGCAGTCTTTGCGTCAGCTTTCTCAGGAGAGAGAGAAAGTAAGAATACTCGAAAAGGAGGTACGTTTACGAAGAGAGCGTCAGCGATTAGAGGAACTTAATAGAGCATATCAAAGGGTGACGACGCCTACGCCTGGGCCCAAACAAAAAATCCGGGAACCTAGCCCACGAAACACTCGCAATCGCTCTTTAGTCACACCATCTAAGAGACCACCCAATGGAGATGACAGCGAACCCGCTTCGAAGAGACCTGGGTTAACAGAAAATTTCTTCGAAGAATTTCTAAATGTACTAAAATCAAGGGCAGGGGATCGTGAATCATTTCACAGCTCAACCTTAAGTAATGTGATCCCCGAATTCGACCCGATGTTGAAAGAACAGACGATCAACATTTGGTTGGATAAAGTTGATGAGTGCGTTGAGATATACAATTGGAGCGACAAGCAAGCGATTCACTATGCCCTGCCTAAACTTGTTGGACTTGCTAAGACATGGTATCAGGGCTTACCGTCCATTAAGCATACATGGGTGGAGTGGAAAACGATGTTACGGGAGTCATTCCCAGCAACCGAAAATTACGCGGAATTGTTGACCGACATGCTTAATAGACGTGTACGCGTCGGAGAATCGTATGAGTTATACTATTTCGCTAAAATTAATATGTTAAATAGGTGTAAGATCTTTGGAAAGCAGGCAGTAGATTGTTTGCTATATGGAATTGACGACAGCGGGGTTCGCGTAGGTGCTCAAGCTGCAAAATTCGTTAAGCCCGAGGATGTTCTAGAATTCTTTAAAACGATTAAAATGCAAAACCGAAATCCGATTGCATCCTTAAGGGACCCAAATCGAGATAGGCGACAAAATAATATGTCGACGTTCACGAATTCCAATTTGACGAACAACACAAACACCTTAAAGGCCAGTAAGGATAACTTTAAGGAACCTGCTAAGTGCTTCAATTGTCAAGGCATAGGACACCTCAGCTTTAATTGCCCAAACCCACTAATAAAGTGTACTCTTTGCAAATTCCTAGGTCACGAATCTTCAAGTTGCCCAAAATTAAAAGAATACAGCGGTAAAGACAAACACGTCCTCAGAGTATCAGCAACTGAAAGCACAAGTGACAAATATACACATATAAGTTCGCTTTAATCTGGAGTTCTGGACGAACAATAGTATATTTTCGTTGTAAAACAATCCATGCATATTATCAGTACTACAATGACTATCAATTAGATAAATAGCAAATTACTTCACGGTACGTTATTTTGTCCCAAGATGTCAAACTAGTGACAAGTGATCAGGCATTACAGAAACACATAGTAATTTTAATTCATAAACTTACTTTTATTTCCACTCTTGTATTGATTTCGGATGAATATTGCACGTCTGTTTTTTAGTATTGTTATATAATTAGGTTGGAATAGATCGAGCAGTATTTATAGTTACTGTGCTATTAGATCATGAATTATCCAAAGACAGAAAACAAAGTTATTATACAACAAGGCGCTTCCAACGACACCTCATTTGTCAAAATATGATGACTAGTTTAGAAGTTATAAGGGAACAGATAAACATATATACATGAAAACATACATACACACATACCGGTCAAACACATAACCTCGCTTTTGCTTTGACGTAGTCAGGAAAAGACTCAGCACAATTTCAGATGTCATCGAAACCGTAATTAGGATTCCTATCTCAGTTCCGATATTTAGTTCTTCGTCTTCTCTGCTTTTATTTGCACAGATTAGATTAAACATTAAAATATTATATTTTTAATGCTGAACTTTAAAAAAAAAAAACAGTTTGGTTAATACAAAATTAGTATAAAAGTTGACGTTTAGTTAAGTGAATGTGGGTAAATTCCAGTGTATCTTACATTTTCATTACGTTCAGTGCTAACCCGCATGGGACCTTATCGAATCAAAATGATATTGCCAAATGGCAGGTTTCTTATAGAGGACATACCTCCGACCAGTAGGGAAGCAAAATATGAGATCAAACTAGCAGTAGACAAAATATTTCCTTGGCTTAGCTTCGATGCTGCTGCTTGCTTTTCAACTGACAATGAGATGATTAAGATATATTTAGTTAAATAAATGATAATTGAGTTGATGATAATTGTGAGTAGCTTAACAAATCGAGATCAATATTTTGAATTGTACAAAAATGTGAATACGATGTGACCATAAATAGTATCGATATTATAATCGTGTTGTATTATTGAGATGTGATATAACAGAGTGATTTGAACTACTACGAAGTAACTTAAATCGCTTTGCATTGTTGTTATTCACTACGAAGCGAGTAACAATAATGCAATCCTAGACTAGATATAGGACTTGTAGGACCTTGAAGAGTGAGGATGTTTCGGGTTGGGTAAGATTTGCGTGACTTCGCCACCCACTCGAAGCATCGTGATTGTGCAAAGTGATGGTGAATTCACTCTGCGCAGCTATACTGTACTTAAGGTAGATAATAGATTAAAGCAAGGATGTTTCGACTTGAGCAAGATCGGCGTGACTTCGCCGCTCACTCGAAGCATCATGGTTGTGCAGAGTGATGGCGAATTCGCTCTGCACAGCTATACATAAGTACTTAAGGTAGATAATAGATTAAAGAAAGGATGTTGCGAACTGAGCAAGATCGGCGTGACTTCGCCGCTCACTCGAAGCATCGTGGTTGTGCAAAGTGATGGTGAATTCACTTTGCACAGCTATAGATAAGTACTTAAGGTATATAATGGATGGGAGCGAGGGTGTCTTCCGACTGATCTGGATCGGCGAAAGAGCAGAAAATAATTATAAGATCAGAACGAAGGGACTCGTCCTTCTAGGATGGCCGATTGTTACACACACACACATTTCACAGTGAGTTGACACATAAGTATAGATATTATTATTCGTATTTATTGTTTGTGGCGTTCCATCCGTGCGAGTAGACGTCAATGTCACTGGTGTTGACATACGTTATGCCACCGACATTGACATTGACGTTCCGTCCTCGCGCTGTGGGCTTATTTCAAAAGGCGTTCACTCATTCCTACTAAAAAGGCGTTCACTCATTCCTACCGGCTTTTATTATCTGTGAAGTGTTGTTGACATTCGGGCTATCTGCGATTGAAGAAGGTTCGTAACGTTAAGCTTATTACTGTGAATTGTCCTATGAAAGTATTTGTGTATGTGAATAAATCGTGTTTAATTGTTTTAAATGGTTTAATTTCACTCCGCTTCTGAGGTGCGTAACATGATAAATTCAAACCATTATAATAAATTGTTCGAAGTGGTTATTTTAGTTACACGGTTAATCAATTTTACTTATGCAAACGAATTTGTTTTCAAACTACAATATTATTTTACGTAGAAGTACAGTGTTGCGAAAATGTTTTTGTTTGAGTTTTAGTTCAACGTGTAAGCTTTTCTGTGAGCAGTTTTTAATTAAAAATATTTTTGTGATGCAATCTATTATACTACATACATACACACTATATACATACACACTATATACTAATTTATTATATTCTTATATCTAGTCAAAAATTAACAATAAAGGCCACTTTATTGATGAAAAGCTTTTAAAATTGTTATTAATTATAGAAACATTTTCATTCTCTTTTATTATTCTTATACCGTTTGCCTGGCTAAAGTACGCAATTCTTGTATGGGTAAACTTCAAAAATCATTTTATCACGCAAAATAAATGTATCCGAATCATAAGCAAGCGATATTGAATCAAAAAAATGATATTAAAATTAGAAGTGCTTCGTTCAGTTTTTTTTATATCCACCAAGAAACTATGACGCTTTTTCGTGTTTGCAACTACCTATTCCATATTAAAAGTCAGCATCTATAATTCTATGCAGCACCCTTTTTCGTTAAAATATTAACAATTAAATAATTACATCGGAATATTTGTTTTTTTTAATATTATTACTAAAAGTACCTACTGTATTATTAAAAGTTTAGTATGAGAGCACTATACCGAGTCAGTATTACTGATACTGAAGGCACTTCATGTAATATAAAGACGATTAGTGAAGTTCGAGATACACCCATCTATGGCAGCTTACGCTTGCGAAGCTTCACTCTAATGCAAAATTAACTAATAACTTTCTAACTTTATACAGTTTGCAAAATGTAATTTTGTACAATCGTTTAACTGTTGGTGAAAGTAAAAAAACTTTTTATCTAACTACGCAAATAGGGTTATGAGTTTTCATCATCATTATCGTCATCCACAGCCTTTTACATACCCCTGCTGGGTATAAGCCTGTCTTTTATGATTTTTACAACACTTAAATACAGATTATAATTATTCCGTTAAAAAGAATGAATATATGAATGGAAGTCGCGTAATTACTCTGTTTAACTGGCATATAAATGTTCGAATAATAATGCAAGTAAATAGATATTTCCGATAAAATAAATTGGGAAATTGAAACTGTACCAAATAATAAAGTGACGGAGGCAGTGACAGGCGGAGTGATGTACTTAGCCTTAAAAGGCTTGCTCAAAATAATGCTATTTCCACCAACATATATTTTAATTCCAGTCAACAGTGAGTTCTGCTTATCTTGATCGTCTGCGACATGTTGATATTAAAATCCAATGAAAATTATTATATCGTAAAAAAAATAAACATTTTAAGTGCAAACCCACAAAGGTAGCAAAACATATTTTGAATGGGCGAAGGTTTGTTACTACTGCTGTTACACGTTGGAATAGCTAAATCAGTTTTAGCCAAGCTTTGCCCCTTTTATCTACTAGTTTGTACGGAACCCTCGGTGGGCGAGTCTGACTCGCACTTGTCCGGGTTTTTTTAATTTGTCATCACATAAATCCGCCAGTTATGAACCGATCTGAAAAAAATATTTTTGTATTTGAAAGGATATACTTTCAAGATTGTTCCATATAATTTTCATCAAAAACGGTTCAGCAATGATGGATTTTTAAACAAAATTGCGTTTTGAAGTCGGTTTTTCAATTTATTAAATTATAACTATTTGTTTATCATCATGATCATCATCATCTCAGCCATAAGAAGTCACATAGACTAATTCATTGATTTCCAAAAAGACCGATTGGAAGCGGCTTGCATCCAGCATCTTCCTGCCACTTGTATAAAGTCATCTGTCCATCTCGTGGCTGGTCTTCCTACGCTGCGCTTGCCTGATACTTTTATTTATTCATACTTTTGTTTTATTTTTCATAATGAACTTAGGTGCTTTAATTAAAAACAATAAAACAAGACACGATTTAAACATACTTCATTACCTAAACTATTGTTTGTGAGTTTTTGACAGTGTTAAAAAGCTGAAAAAGTTCCTGAACTGTGAAAAAATAACAAATAAGTCGGATTTTTATGAGTATGCGTGATGTCTACTACTCGTCATGATCGCAGATAAATAAAGCGTAGTATATGAATGGTTTTATAACTTGGTTGATTTATAAATAAGAGCACAAAATACTCCGGAACAAACAAACTAAGGAGATTGAAGTCAGTTACCTATAGTTTCCTCTTACCGGCTAAACGGTTAAGCCGATCTCTTTGGGGAATCTGACAAGAAAATAGTACGCAATAAGAGAAACATTTCCTTATTCTTAATCTGTACATGGCACTCACAGTCATCGGCTTACCGTATGTTTTATTTGTATTTAGTAGTCATATTTAGTATTTTTGATATCTTTAAACGAGCAATTCTTGTATAATATATTTATATATAATCTGAATCTCGGAAACGGCTCCAACGAGTTAAATGAAATTTGCTTTGTAGGTAGATTAAGGGACGATAAATCGATCTCCCTTCTCACAATGAGAAGATGGCCCGTTCTCTGCAGTGGGACAGTTTGTACAAACAGGGCTGATAAAAAAAAAACTATCTTGCTAGGTTTCATTTTCAGTGAACCCGGGTTTGCTCGTATTTTCAGCCATAAAAAATCTTTATATAAAGTGTTCACTGTTCAGCCTTTATTTTTTAACATGAATTAAATATAAAGCTCTTTTTAAAATTTGTATACATTTAAATCATATCATCACCTCAGCTATAAGAAAAACTGCTTGGCATGGGCATCCCATTGATTTTCAAAAAGCGGTTGGAAGCGGCCTCTTTCCAACATCTTCTTGCCACTTGTGTGAGGTCTTCTGTTCACCTTGGTGGCTGGTCTTCCTATGCTGCTCTTACAAGTACGTGGTATCCACTACAGAACTTTCCACCCCCATCTGCCATCAGTTGCACGTGCTATATGCCCTGCCCACTGCTACTTCAACTTTCTAATCTGTTGTGCTATATGTCGGGTGATTTTCGTACATTTCGATACATCAATATTTATGATTTAACTTATGATTAAAATCGGGCAAGACGTTTAAGCTTTAGGAAGTAATATATAGAAACATACCCACATACACCTCCCCCACACACACCCAACCCACATACATAAATACACATATACACCCTTAGATACATACAAAGAACATATACTCGAAAAACATAACCCTCCTTCAAATTCTTCTTCTTCTTCTTCCGGCCTTTTCGCATTTTTATTTGAGGTCGCCTCTCCTAGTCCTTCTTCGCCAGAGACTACATTTCTGAAATCGTTTCTGAATGTGTTCGAAATTCAAATTCAAATTCATTTTATTCTTTCGACATGTTACATGCGCTTAGAATCGTCATAACATTTCATAAAAGTTAAATAAATACATACCTACACTTTGATCATATAAGTTATAAATAGTGGTCAATTATTTATCATTTGTATAAATAAACTTCTAGAAATAATAATAAACTAAACTGTAAAACCTTCTACGCAAGAAGAAAAAAAAAAAAAAAAAAAGTTATAAGCCAACGATTTATATGTACTAAGTTTTCATTCCTGCAATGAAAAGTGCTCCTCCAACACACATCGCTACAGTGCGGTTTTACCTCGCACCGCATATTAAAACCTCGGGGTAAATTAAAATGTAAACCGTCCAGTCACGCCCTTCTAAAGTGAAAAAGATAAATGGTCTCGAGCCCAATGGAACGTTCGTTTCGCGTATCACAACAATAAATTAACCGCGAAGCCTCTGGTTTCATTTCAAACAAAATCGATAAGGTAAGCGACAATTTTTTTCGCGAGGGGTGAAATGTGATTTGTCACGATTTCCATAGTTGCTCGTACCTTTTCTCTCTCGTTTGTTGCCAGTTTGGGCAGGTGAATTGTCTATGGATTAAGTCCTTTTAATTTTGTGTTATTAGTGACTTTTTCTTAATGTATGTATTTTTATATATTGACTTTGTTTTCTTATTTTTTAACGACTTAAAAATAGGAAGTTATCAATTCGTACCGTACTCGAATATTTTTGTCTTAGATTCGTATAAACGTAATACTTTAAGTGAAATGCCGTAGTGGAACAGCAAATAATATTTATGTATTAACTAATTTTGGTGTCTTAGTATTCTGTAGAAGATCAGGTAGCAAAGCAAAAGTAGTATCGTAGCAAAGTCACGTAGCATCTCGGTACCACGTAGAAGCGTTGCGTAGTTCTTTGGTATTAGAAGAGAAGCATGACGTAGCATACATACGTCGTATAAAAGTACGTAAGTACATAGTATACCATGTGCTGCGCTACTACGCTACTTTCCGTAGAAGCATGCCGAAGTTCTTCAGTATCTCATAGGTATATGGCTTGGTATAATGGCATGGTGGCGTGGTTTTTGGTCTCACGTAGAAACATTACGTACTACTTGGCTGTGGCGTAGTGAAGGGCGTAGCACTTCTGTATAATATAACAACTAACTATATTTAAAGAAAAACAAACAAACCCGACAGCTGAAAAGCGGTCGTTTTATTTAAAAATAACGTTTACATTAGAAAAAATAATAATAATTAATATTTGTGGACATTTCACCCAACATATTATGTATATATAAGGCAATTTTCATGTGATTGTTAACAATATCTTGTGAAGAGTCACATTAGGATGTATCAGTGTTGTAATAGTGTTGGCTACAGTAGAACTAAACAACAAATCTAAATGAGATACAATAACTTAAAAATTAAATTAGAAACTGATGAAAATATTGCCAAACTAAAAGCACGGAGCTTATTTCTGATTCCGAGTAAAACCCATTTTAATTAAAACTCAAACAATGACCTTTTATTGTCGACGTTCCAGAGTAATTAATTTTCCGATTTCAAATTGATAAAATATCTTTAAAAATCACAGAAAAGAAGTCTATGGAATTGGTTTTAGTTACACTTTTTTCTCATACTTTGTATTTATGATCTGTTAATATGGATAGAAGTTGTTAATTAAGTACAACATCAGATATTTAATTTCCATAGAAAGATAAATTGCTTAGTTTGGAACTAGATAGTGCTGTGTAAAAATGGACAGCAATTGTATTTAAAATAGCGGAAGTGAGCCGGCGGTACTTTATAAGTGAATGGTCGTAGTTTCAGTATTTAGCCAGACGCTCTGGACTTATAAATAAATAAATAAAATAAATAAATGCGGACATTGCACAGAACACCATCTAGCCCAAACTAAGCAAAGTTTGTACTATTGAACTAGATGGCTGATAGAACACATATATACTTTTTTTTGTTGTAAATATATACATATGATACATAGAAATATCCAGACACAGAACAAACATCCATGCTCATCCACAAATGTTTGCCCTGGGTGGGGATCGAACCCACGACCTACGGCACAGCAGGCAGACATAGTACCAACTGAGCTACTTGGTATTTACGTACTTGTCCTGATTTTCCTATGTTTTCAATGTCGTTTCCTCTACCGTAGATTTTAGAACCGTTACCTTAACCTCCTTTTTAACCGACTTCCAAAAAAGGAGGAGGTTATCAATTCGTTCTGTATGTTTTTTTTTGTATACACCGTTATATATTATATATTATAAACATACACCGATTACTCAGCCAATTGTGCATTGATTTTCATAATTATTTTTGTATTTGGTAGATCATACTTCAGAGGTGGTTCTATATAATTTTTATCAAAATCGAATCAGTACTTTGGTTTTTTCAACAATATAACTGGTAAAATATCATGCAAGCGCCTGTAGAAAAGTGAAGATGAAGAGCAAGTCACGTATGTGCATAAATTGCGTAATTCGAAGTCGGTTTTTGCAGTTTTTTTAGCTATTTCTTTTATAAAGATGGTTGCAAAAATTTAAATTATATCTGTTCAACGATAATTTATTTACCATTTTGTTTTATTTTGTTAAATATTTTATGTCAGTCCTTACCTATTATTATGACAATATCAGTTTTTTTTTGTATCTCATCATCATTATCATCTCAGTTATAAGAAGTCCACTGCTGGACATAGGCCTCTCCCATGGATTTCCAAAAGGACCAATTGAAAGCGATTTGCATCCATCATCTTCAGCCACTTGGATAAGGCCAAACATTGATGGTGTGCTAGAATCATTTTTCAATTTAGAGATCCGTTTACGAAATAATAAGCTATGAAGTGGTATTTTTGTTAGTCATGTGTCTACCTACCGGCTAAACTTTAGAGATATGAAAAAAAATTGCTAGTAGCATATATGATGAAATTAAAAAGAAACTGGCTTTACAAGTTATCAAGTAATAGTCAACCTACTTTAAAAAGTACTTAGATAAGTAAGTAATGAAAATTTCGTGCAAATTTCATTTAAACTAACAAAAGTTAACTCGTATGTTCATATCTCTATTTAAGTATCATTTTATGTATCACTATTTTAAGTATTAAGTTTACATAAATTTTAAAGCCCCACTACGGAACCCTAGTTTGCGCGTGGCATGACACGCACTTGGCCGCTTATTTAACACCATACTTAGCATTTTACTACTAGACAATGATAAAATAAAGCGATATTATTTTGTTCTAAGTTAAACTTATTTAGAAACCTATTAAGTTGACAATGATGTGCAGAAACGAGTCACTGATATATATATATATATTCTTGAAAAATACGCCAATATTAGAAACGAAAGCTGAGTCACAAACTCAATAACAAGTCTCGCTAAGCGACGAGTGACTTTAAGCGGCATCTACATGAGCGCTGAAAATGCGTCGATTTTTACGCAACAACTCTAATTTTCAATGCTGGCGCCTTTATCAAAAAATGATCATTATTCTGCATCCAGTGTAATTTTAACAACATACACTGGCTGCGATTTCGTAATGAAATTCAAAAGGAGATGATTTTAAAACTGGACAGAAGCAGAAAAAAAGGAAAAGATGCTAAGTTGCATGGATTATTTTGATGTTAAAAACCAATTAATTTCGACTAAAAAAAGAAGGTTCGAAAATCTTGGCATTGGAGTTTAATTGCAATACAATTATTTTACCTCCCATTTGGAAACTGTATGCTATTTGAGGTGTAAATAATTCTGGATAAATATTATTGTCCAATGTGGCAGTAAGATATTGTTTACGCCTGTTTAAGGTCGAGATTAAAGCGTGTAGCTATCTCTCTTGCGCATCACAACATTTTTTAACATATAAAATCATTGAGTAGGAATATTAGAAAAGTTAGAGCTAAATTGGTTTATTTAGAGAGGAGAAACATTTAAAAAAAAGTTTATATCAGATATCATTTATACTGGCGACGGAAATAGAAAAAAACATATATTTTCTTATTCCTTAGCTAATTTAAAAGATATCGAAGAAAAGGTTGTTTTTAAATATTTCTCCTGTCTAAATAAACAAATTCTCCTCTCACTTTTCTAATATCTTTATTCAATGATTTTATTTGTTTAAAAAGATTGAGATGCGCGAGAGAGATAGCTGCGCGCGTTGAGCGAATCGTTAAGGCAATGAGAGAACAACTCATAGCTAAAGCTTAACGCGCAGTAATAAAACGCCTCTACAGATGACACCTAAACTCCTGTTAAGAGACCTCGTTTATCACATGCATCTGTGTCACAGAAAAACTTTCTTGCCGCTACTGTCGCTAGTGACTAAATGATATTGCGATTTTCTTCTCGAGACACTTTATCCTTTTGCATTCCGACGTGGTTCTAGATGAAAGATGTTTTGCCCTGTCATGTCATTTGGGGCTTTGGTCTGGTTTTTTAGAATGCTGAACGTTAGATTATGTACTAAGACAACATACTGCGAGTATTTATTTATTTTGAAGCACGGTAACGTTTGGTTGTATTGACCAGTCTCATGGCTCAGTGGTAGTACGAATGCCTCCTGAGCTGTAGGTCGTGGATTCGATCCCCACCCAGGGTAAATATTTGTGTCTGGGTGTTTCTATATATCATAAGTATATATTTACAAACAAAAAAGTTTATATGTATTGTATCAACCATATTGTTTTTATAGTACGAGCTTTGCTTAGTTTGGGCTAGGTGGTGTTGTGTGAAATGTCCACCAATATTTATTTATGTTTACTCACGTTTTTTGTACCTGCTCTGACCAATAAGGGAGGCAAATAGAAAAATGTCGATCTAAAGCTACTTCAAGGCCCTGATTCACAATGATAAACATCAGCTATGTAAACGGAAAGTCAGTGAATAAGAATCAAAATTAAACGTTAACCCTAAGCGTTAACCTTAATTGTTTTGGTCTAAATTTGAATGTCAATGTTTTTACGTTTTGTTTACGCTGCGAGGTGAATGTTAATAGTGAATTAAGGCCCTGCCAATAGTGGGAAAAGTCATAAGCCTCCGTCTTATGAATTTCCATAAAACCGGTTGAAAGCGGCTCACATCCAGCGTCTTCCTGCCACTGTACTATTCATAGACATTGACTTAATTAAATAAATTTATTGCAAAAAACTTTTTTTATTATGTGTTTTTTTTGCGCTTGACTGCCAACTCGCCTGATGCTTAAGCAACGTTGCGATCTACGATGGAGCGCGCTTATCTAGAAAAAACCAATTCACTCGCGATTTAAAGACATCCAGATCATATCTCTCGGGAAAGACCCAGGATCAGGAAGCATATTCCACAATCTAGCAGTCCGCAGGATGAAAGTGGAATTAAAGCGTTTCGTTTGGGTTTTTGGAATATCCGCCACGGAACGGTGACGATTTTTCGTGTTTCTGACTGTCTCATAGTAAAAAAGGCATGGGGTAATTAGATGATGCAGACCAGAATAGGCCATGTGCCGTGATCCTTCAATAATAAGACGTTAATAACAATAAAATAATCAATGCTAAGTCATGCCCTAATAAATACTATGTACAATAATCGTTTATTGGAAGCTCATTAAAAAGATAACTATTAATTCTGATTAACTCCGACCACCAAACGTTGTATCATCATCATCATCTCAGCCATAGGAAGTCCACTGCTGGACTTTCTATGGCTTCCTATGAAACACCGGTTGGAAGCGGCTTGCATCCAGCGGCAACGTTGTATATTGTATCTATAAAAAAATATATACAAAAGCCTTCGCTTGTAACAAAATATTTATTGAAAATACAGTGAAATTATTGTGGCTTCGTCTGTTAGCAGTTTAATTACATACATTATGAGACATTTTCAATTACATTCATTAAAATCTGTTAATTGTCCGCAAAATGTTATAGCAACTGTTAAACAAAATAAATGTTGTTCAATATTTTTTAAGTTTTAGTGATAGTGAGATTGTATAAAATGTTAATATCTGGCAGAACATGAACTTGCGCGTCCCAACTTAGTACTTAGATACCTGATCATCCTCTCTGCATTGGTATGTGGTGCCCCTTAACTTTTTTGATCTAGGAATTTATATTATATATATGTAATGCTAATAAATATAGTTTCTGACCAATGTAAATAATGCCACGAATTCTGTGGTTTCTGACAATATGTATATAGGGTCACGAATTTTGTGGTCTCTGAATAATATTGTTGTGTCATATTGGCAAATGACACAGCGATTTTACTATGTCATCTGCAAAATACATGTAAGGGATATAATCTATAATTTCCCTTGTAGTACTACGAAAACTTAAAAACGGCTTCATCATCATCATTTCAGCAACAAGAAGTCCACTGATGCAAATAGGTCTCCTCCATGGCAGTCCACAAGAGCTTACCGGTTGGAAACGTCTTTCATTTAGCCTCTTCCTGCCAGTTAACGAGGTGTTTTGTGGCTGGTGTTCCTACGCTGCGCTTGCTAGTGCATGGTATTCGCTCGAAAAAGGCTTCATCTGAATGACGATGAAATATTAGTCTTTTTGCAGCCTTTCAGTTATTTCTATACTACATTTTGTCATGATTCGCTTCTTCCAAACAATAAAGAACAAAGAAAATGACAGACATAAATGAATTGCTTTTATTAGAAGCATTAGATCGTATTACAATCTTCATACCGACTAGTGTATTGTGACCTAAATTATCATGTTTCAGATTAAAACGCCCGGGAATGATAGTGATAAAAAACAAAATTAATATTCGTAGTTACTGTTTCTATTCGAGTGTTTATTTATAAACTATTGCTAGGTCATCCCGGTGAATCCCATTGGATGACGTTTTGATGGATTTCGTGTACTCGTATTTACGCAAAGACCCAGGCTTAGACTGTCGAGTAGTGTTGCAAGTATGGAAATGGTGTGGAATCGATATTTCAAAAAATATTTTTCCATAATTAGGTATTGTGGAAAATTCAACAATTGGCATTTATGTATTGACAGTTATGTATAATGTAGCGATAGACTGACCCCCTGCCCCCTATCAGTGCAAGCTAGTATTACATCTTTCCTTCTATTCCTCTCTAACCCTGTAATTGGTAAATGGATGAGCATCCTCGGAATGGCTTATCCTAGACCGGAGGACTACAGACATACTCTTTTGCACGACGTATTCAATTTAATCGAGTACATTTTCCGCTAAGAGTGTATTAGGTCTAGGGGTGTACACAAAAGATCCTCATGGGTCGAAGTGTCGCCGACCAGTTTGTTGGCCCCCGTTGTGACTTTACAAGATAAGATAAGATAACCCTGTAATACTTTTTTCCTTCCGTCTAACCCCCTAACCACGGTCAATTCTGGCGTCAAATGGTCAGATAGTCTTTAATGCTAATGCTAAGGGAAAACAGGCGTGATTATTGGTATGTATACAATGTAGGTATCAAGAGTTAGTTAAACTTTTTACATAAGCATTTATTTACTATAGACCACCCACAAAATAACCAAATTTTTTTCACCTCAAACAATTTTGACAGTAAATATTAAACCAACCCGACAACCGGTTGCCTACTCAAATTTAAGTTGATGTCATGTAAAGTACTAAATCCCAACTGTTACTAAATCAAGAACTTACCTTTGCGTGCTTCAATAATAAATTTCAGGGCCGACAGGGGCTGGATAATTGTTCTATTTGTTTGGACCCGGGCTGAGTAGGGTCACGCCACCACTTATTTATGCAGAAGCCATCGACGAACGTCCCTGGACAAAAATGCATGTGACGCCTCCCCCTTATTATTTATTTAAGCCACACGCCGCTAATTTTCTGTGACTTCGGGTTGAATTTTTGAGTGTGTGTGAGTGACGATTTTGTGGTGAGAGGGTTTCGGTTATAAGTAACCCCGTTTAACAAAACAAAATCACCTTCTTAATTACTATCTGAGACATGATAGACAAATCTCAATTGTTCTTGATTATTTTTTTATCGACGACTTAAAAAAAAAGAGATTATAAATTTGATATGTATATGTATGTAGTATTGTTAGAATTGCACAATTTTCTCATATATTAGTCTATATGGGCTTCTAAGCACGTGTGCCAAATTTTATAAGTGTATGTATGTATGTAAATATTTGTCCACTTATATACATACGGAAACTAGAAGTCGTACTGCAAAAATTTATTAATAACTAAAATATCTCCCAGAAATGGAACTATGTAAGTTTTATTAGAATCGGTTCAGTACTTTTCAAGATATGTACTCGTACTCGTATATTCTAAATTTTAAGATACTAAACGTTTCAAAGACGCAATACAAACTACTGGGAGGATTTGAACGAAATTTTATAGGTTAGTTACTCATTCTATTTATAAGGATTTAGAATACTTTTTATTCCAAAATCTAGGTCATTGAATGTATCTATCAAATTGAAGTTTTTTTGCTTAAGGTTTATTTAATGCAATGTTTATCTCTAGTTTTATGCGAATCCGATTTATGTTCAAAAATTTAGGTATTCGTGAGTGAGACAGAGGTTGTACTACTATAATATATACATAGAGATATATTACTATATTTATGAAGAGGACAACGCTTTAAGCTCACGTCTCCTCAATGTTTTTACTCCATGTGAGCATTTTGTGATAGCATTAACAATTGTGATAACAAATGCTGTTTAAAAATTAAATAATGTGTTATTAAACTCTTTGAAATGATAGTAGGGACTTGCTTGCAATCATACGTACCATATGCAGTACAATATAAGTGAAATGTAAAATCAAAAAATTAAGTAAAACATAATTAGATTCATTAGTTGTTTAACTACAATAAACACAAGCTTAAGTTTAGAAAACTAGAAACCCCCGACAAAAAAGTTACTGAACCGATTTTGATGAAACATTCTCGATTATTATTTTTTTTCAAATAAAGAAAGACTAGATCAAAGTCGGTCCATCCGTTTCAGAGCTACGATGCCACAGACAGACACTTACACATACGTCAAACTAATAAAACCCCTCTTTTTGGGTCAGGGTTAAAAACCAGACTTTAGTAAGAAGAACATAATGTAATTATTGCTAAAAACACTGATAATAGTGACGTTTGAAGGTCAACAAGTAGTAATTACGCGCAAAATATCGCTATTCAGAAACCGGGGCATTCTGGAGCTGACAGCGAAAATAACCACCAAATTTTAGGCGCAACATAAACAAGTTTTAAGTAACATCAAATCCAGACTATTGTGGCTTGAAATGTTAACTCGTAATTGTTTTGTAGAAAAAATATAGGTATCTAGGTTTATATGGATAAGATCGATATTTTACCTAACCTTTTAACCCAATTTCTTTTTTTTTGGTTTCACTTTGATATGTTTTATTTATGTGTAGCTTATTGTTTTAATTACAATGTATATATGGCATGATTTGTTTTGTAATAAAATTGTGCTCTTATTACTTACGTCATCACCACCATCATCTCCCATGGATTTCCAAAAAGACCGGTTAGAAGCGGCCTGCATCCAGCGTCTTCCTGCCACACTACACTGCGCTTGCCGGTTCGTGGTCTCCATTCGAGAACTTTTCGGCCCCATCGGCCGGCAGTATATAGGTTTAATATACGGTTAAAAAGGTGGTGCTTAACCCTCTTGAGTTTTAGAGGACCATAATATTATTAGCTGCACTACAACGTAACTAAACTTCTTAAGTTTTTCCCTCGTTAAGCCATCACTGAAAACGTGGGTAAAGGAAAGAGAACCGGGTGCTTAAAAATTTTGACGTTTAAAATTACCATGCCGTGCCTTAAAAATTGAATCATAATGTATCCATGGAGCTATTGGATTATATGGTTATATGGGTTATATGGGTTGGATGGAAGTTCGAAGTTGACCGATGAGTCATTATGAAAAATTTGTTAAAACTACTTACAAACTTTCTTTCTTTAAGTTTTTTAAAGTTATCATTATATTAAAGTGGCCTACTTTTATTACCGTTATACTGAAAGTACAAGAAGGAGGCTAAGGTTTTTTTGGGTAGTTATATATATTTTTTTTTTTTGGTTTAGGACTGCATATTTGAACATTTATATTTCTTCCTATAGTTACTATCAACATCAATATTCGTACTCAACGATTTTAGTCCACGTTTTGATGCATACTGTACAGAAACGGAATTCCTTGCCGTCTTCTCTTTTTTAATCTATGTACATACATACACTCGAAAAACGTAACCATTCTTACAAAGTCGAGTAAAAAGAAAATGAAGCCAGTCTGAATAATGGCTTTGATTTAAGTACATATAGAATAGTACTTCATTATAAGTATGAGAGAGACCAAGTTTTTACGTAATAAAATCACAACAAATTGAATACCTATAATTAAAGCATTAATTCAAGCAATCAAGTTCTCTCGAATATTTATCTCGCAACATTATTAAAAAGAAATACCTATCCATTACGTAACTAGCGCCTACGAGTATAAAATTAACTGTAAAAATTAGAAGGAAACACTTAATTGTAGGTATTAAAATTTTCAGGGAACTCGACGAAACGGAAGGGCTCTCAGCCTGAAGGGCCGGACTAAAAGTAAATACTACAATGAAAAAGGTTTCCATTTAAAATCGACCTAGTTACAATTTTCTATATTATACCCATAATTCCAGGCGAAAATCTGAAAGGATTGGTAAGAGTATTAAAATTAAATGAGGAAAATCAAGGTTGCTAAATCCCTTTTTTTGAGAGAGTGATTTTGTGAATTTTATTAAAGTATCCGTCAAAAGTTATTGAAGCTAATCATTTTTCATTAATTATAAAGATAATGAAAAAAAATGCGCTCATCTTTTAAAATCTAATTATAATTAAGATGATACTAGAACCTCCAGGCTTATCACGCTCAGATGGCAAGCGACCAGACGGTCTTACGTTGGTTCCATGGCGGAAAAGGCGCTGCCTCGTGTGGGATGCTACGTGTGTCAGCACGTTCGCATCCTGCCATCTCCCCGCTACCCAGCAGTCTGCTGGTGCAGGAGCGGAGGCAGCCGCCCGAGGCAAGCGCCTCAAATACGCCTGCCTGGTACCAACATATGACTTCGTCCCATTTGCCGTTGAAACAGGGGGGCCGTGGTGTTCTGCGGCGAGGGAATTTATCCTGGAGCTCGGACACTGCCTGAGAGAAAAAAGCCGGGACCCTCGGTCGGGATGGTTTCTCGTCCAGCGGATTTCCCTCGCGATACAGCGCGGCAACGCAGCGAGCGTGCTGGGAACTTTTGGGTCAGGGACCTGCGCGGGGGGCCGTTGACCAGTTAGCCTGAAACGCTAAATTTTGTTTTTGTGACGTGCCATAGTTTTTAAGATGTTAATTTAAAACCATTGTTTAGATTACTTAGTTATATTTACATGTAATAAATATATAAAGCTTTGTCTGATTATCTTTAGTAAAATAATTAATGATAAAAAAAAGTGTTCACGCCAAAAAAAACTATAAAAGATGATAACTATTATATATGCGGAGACACGTAAATAGTTCTGAGTGACCCTATTTTTTAAGTTATTTAGATATTTGATACTTACTGTGTGTTTCCTGAATAAAATAAAATAAAATAAAATATATTTTCTGGAAATTTCAATATTCAGCTAAGTGTAAATATTTATTTCTACCACTTCTACTTTTGCTACTTTTATTACTCGTGTTCCGTTTGTCAAACAACAATTTCTATGTAATAATTGCGAGCAATGGTTAGTGGTGTGGTAAGAGTATACTTGTTTTTAGAGGCATATCAGGTTAGAAAACTCTTTTTAGGGTTCCGTATCTCAAAAAACTGAACCATTACAGGATCACTTTGTTGTCCGTCTGTCCGTCTGTCTGTCCGTCCGTTTGTCAAGACCGGTATCTCGGGAACGTGTTGAACGAGTTGAAATTAAAACCATACACGTAGATCCATAGTCTCTTGCTGAAGAGAGAAAAATCAAACTTCTCAGTTTTCATTAAAAATTATTGTCTTCCTCTTGCATAATAAAAAAAAATGTAAGAAGTTAATATACATTATTAGTTTACAAAAGGCACGTACCCCGGAGGCTGTGGAGATTAATTCTGTCAAGTTTTTTTTTTTTTTTTTTTAATCTTAGGGTTATACTTAGTTTCCTGTTTCCTGTTTCCTGAGACCTACAATCTTGGAATTTTCAAGGCTAGAGTGAATAGATATCTTCTAGATCGACGAGCTCCATCCTCTGCCACACCGTCGCTTAACATCAGGCGAGTTGGTCAATCGTAGATCTATCTTCTATAAAAAAAAAAGTTACTATTTGTTTTACGAATTTTATATAGGTTATTATTATTAACAATAATATTGCATGTCTGTTAGGATATTCTATTGTAACTAAGATTACTTTTTTAATTAAATACCTTTGTACCTACACAGTTCGCAATAAATACATATTCTATTCTATTCTGAATGTAGATAGATAGACAACACTTTATTAAAAGACCACAATACAGAAACATTAAATACATAGAGAATAATATTACAGCTAGGTGTTTAAATTGGCGGCCTTATCGCTTAGAGCGATCTCTTCCAGGACGGATTTCCAACCTTGCACGGATAGGACTGATGGCAACAGATAGTGGCCTTAAACCAAAACTCAACTAAAACGGGTATAGGTACATAAAACAACAGTAATTAATTATATTAAAGGAACCTTGTAATGTTAAATAAAAGAGGAAAACAAAAATATTATAATGGACCGAATTCTCATTCATATACTTACATAAATATCTCTATCAATATACATACATAATATTTAGTGGGAGTTATCTAGATAGTGTGCTTTTAAATGCGTTTTAAAAACAGCTAAGGAGAGGGAGCTCGCGTTATTAATTATTTATATGTAATGTATGTAATAAGTTACGTCGTTTTGTAAATGATTCGTATAATACATTACAAATACCAAGTCAGTCTTCCGTCTTTACGAGTCTATTGAAGAACACTGTACAAAATGTTCAAGGATGAAGGCGAAGTCCAACATGATAAAATCTCTTCTCTGTTCTTGTCTCGATATGCGTTATTTGGCAGTTGGAGAAATGTACGTGAGCCGTGATGAGAATATCGGTACTACTCCATCCTACTTGGGAGTAATCGAACATACACATTACCCATGAAGATAAGCTTGGGAAAGTTTCAAATTGTATTTTATACGTGCCAGGTTAGTAAGATACATATCTTATCTCATATATTTAGACAAGTATATATTATTTTATTATGAAAACTAACGTGGTTGTTACACATTTTTATTTTGAACAAACGGGTTACTCACGTCTATTTTTGAGCCGAATTCTCCGACTATAGTTTCAACCGCATACGGCGGTCTTTTTCAAAAGGAGCAGCGCAGACGTCACACCAGTACCGGTACGTCAGTACCAGACGAGACGTTCTTCGGGAGTGACGTCTGCGCTGCTGCTCTGCTCCTTTTGAAAAAGACCGCCGTATGCGGTTGAAACTATAGTTGGAGAAATCGGCTCAAAATATAAGTGAGTAACCCGTTTGTTCAAAATAAAAAAGTATGTATTATATTAAAAGAAAAACAAAATATCCGACTGCAAAAGAGCGATTATCGTACCATAACTTAGGCTTGCATTACGCTTGATATGCTGGTGAATGAACAGTTTTTGTGAGAAAGTGTGCACAAGCTACTTGCTTGTAAGCAATTTAAATGAACATTATTTAGAATATAGGTTTTGTATAACCACATATTTGATACGAAAAAAGTCCACGGAGGTTACGAATAAGCACATCATTTTATTTTTACAAGAGTTGTATTATGTACATCCCCGACAAATAAAATCGGCTTAAACGATTTTGATGAAACATATCTGAGAACAATCTCGATGAAATCCTTTTACAAACAAAAAAACTAGATCGAAATCGGTCCATCCGTTCGAGAGCTACGATGCCACCGACACACATATGTCAGGGGTTAAAAAGGGCTTATTAAATATGAAAAGGACTATTTTTAAAAGCTTTTATTCTACTTGCCCTGTTAGTATATTAGTATGGGACAAATCTTGCGAGTTAAATTAGAACCACTTCGTGTCGTTAGAATAGGTTGAAATTTGGTTTATTTACGTAACTTCGGTGACAATGCAATAATATGGTACCATGAAGCTGGTCTCAAGATGACCTCGGAAGGTGGCTATCGGAACTCCTAAACTAAACGAGATAAAACCGTCGAGTTTAGATTCGTTTGAATAGTCTTGACAAGTACTCTTGTGCTACATGACAACCAGGGTCTCAAGATGGCGTCGGAAGGTGGCCATAGGAACTCCTAAACTAAACAAGATAAAACCGTCGAGTTTGGACTCGTTTGAATAGTCTTGACAAGCACTCTTTTTTAGTCTAGTAAATACATTTTTTTTTATTAAAACAAGCTTTTATTTGGCATTCTTCTTTTAGTCTAGTAAATAAAATATTAACTTAAATATTTTTTTAAAAACAAGCTTTTATTTAAATGCTCTAAAACGAAGAAAATAAATTTTATATTGATATAAATAAAAGCTTGTCGCGAGATTTCAAACAACATCGTACCTATCTAATAGGTAATATTTAATTTCAACAAAAGACTTAGACGCGTTCTTATCATTTGCTTAGAATTAAAGTTAGTTTATTCTTTTGAAAAAAAAAATATATATATCTTTGTGTTCTCGCGACAAGCTTATATAAAATTTATTTTCTTCGTTTTAGAGCATTTAAATAAAAGCTTGATTTTTTTTTTTTTTTTTTTAAATTAATGTTTTTATACTGGCTATATTATTCGATTTTATGTGCATGTTGCAAGGCAAACAAAGGCTTCACCTATGATTGGAAGTTTGAATAAATCCATCACTCTAAATGTATTTTAAAGTTTTTTTTTATCAGCCCTGTTTGTACAAACTATCCCAATGCTGGGCGCGGGCCATCTTCTCATTATGAGAAGGGTAAGGCTATAGGCTACCACGCTGGCCAAGTGCGGGTTGGCAAACTTCACACATCTTTAAGATAATTGAGAACTCTCAGACATGTAGGTTTCCTCACGATGTTTTCCTTCACCGTTTAAAGTTGGCGGCAATCAACAATACGCACATAACTTCGAAAAGACAGAGGTGCGTGCCGTGGGATTCTAACCCAGGACCTGCGGATCGCAAGTCAGACGGTCTCACGAATAGGCTGCGGGAAACTTCTAAAGATATAATCTGCACCAAAAGAAAAACCAGTATAATTTTGGATACACGTCAACATCATCACCATCATCTCGGTCATAAGAAGTCCATTGCTGGACAATATAGATTTTCCCCTTGGATTTCCAAAAAGGCATAAAGGAAGCGGCTTATATGT
Source organism: Lycia hirtaria (assembly GCA_947563715.1). Lineage (NCBI taxonomy): Eukaryota > Metazoa > Arthropoda > Insecta > Lepidoptera > Geometridae > Lycia > Lycia hirtaria. The sequence goes on along the minus strand of OX387377.1, from coordinate 37,187,537 downwards.
CTCTTCCTGCCACGTATGAGTCATCTGTCCATCTTGGGACTGGTCATCCTGCGTTTCGTTTGCCGGTGCGTGGTCTTCACTCGAGATTCGTATACAATTATCTACCGTATCAAAAAAGAACCTGTGAATTACCACAAATACTCATCACATATTTACAACTTACTCGAATGTAACACAAGTACATATCGAAAATATTCTTACCGATATCAAAACTTTTTTCTCTCATAAAGAATCCAGCACAAAGAGAATTGAATTATGTTGATTGGTGTTCTCCCGGAGCGGCATACAAAACAATAAGTTAGGGAAACTGGGACAGACTGATTGCGTCGAGTATCATTCAATTCTTTCAGATATTCTATTTATATTGTGTTTTGTATTATATACTAAGGTTTCAAGAACTTCAGGTTGCTTGATTGATTTTCGTGCGAAAATAAATCGAATCTTACCTTATTTATGAGAAGCCAGTGAGCGATATAAAAATATTTAACTTATAAATAATTATTTAGGTTAAAAAATAACCTAGAAGTTTCTGGTGCTTTTCCGTAATAATAAGGCGTGTTTTTATGTATTTAAAACGTTATAATGCACATTTTGTTAACTTTAAAAAACAAAACTTAACAAAAAATATAATGAAAAGTGTTAAAAATTACAAAATAAAAAACCAGCCAACTTATGCGTGTCGAGACACGCGCAGTGTACGCTTAAAATGTTATTATGAGGACTTTAAACAGGGCTTCTTGTGTGATACATATGAACATAAGAGTTAATTGAAACGCTTGACTATAACAAAAGTTATCACTTTAAAGCTAAATTTAATTTCGCTAATAGATCTCTATCCAATATTATAATCCTATGGATACATATCCAAAGATACTCCACAACATGGGGTATGTGAGAAAAAAAAATATCCCTCTTTACGTGTCGTATTCACCTTAAAATTATTTTCACAATTTTGTTTTATCACTTTTGTTTTATTGACGTAATTATTATGTATACATGTACTAAATAAGTTTTCTATCACCATTTGTTTTAACAAAGCCGCAGACGGACAGGCAGACAGACGGAAATGGTGAAGCTATAACGGTTCCTTGTTGACTACGAAACCATAAAATGAGTTCATTTTTCGTCTTTCTTTCAAGATTTTATTATACGACTCTTTTGGTGTAATTATTATGTATTTCTACGTCAAATTTCAGCTTTTTAGTGCTAATAGTCTTTGAGCAATCTACGGACAGACTGATGGACATGCCGAAATTATAAGGGTTCCTTGTTTACTATGGAACCCTAAAAACGCTGTGACATGGAGTCCACGTTACTACCAAAACACTCAAAAAGTCAGGTGTACAATATGAAATCTTTGGAAATAATTGCTTACTAAAGACGAAATATAATTTTATTTCCCTTTCCGCGGTGCTCAAGACAATGTAAACACCGCGTTGCGTGACTAAAGATGTCTCCCACTTTAATTATACTTTTCTTCCCTGGTCAGCTAAATAAGTATAAAACATCACGACACCGTCCCACAATAAATAAATTAACATTTAAATTGTTTTGTCCTATCATTTACATCACAAAGCGTTATGGCGAGCCTACCATGCCCTGACAAGACTATAAACAAGTCGGGAAGAGGGTTATCTCACACTAAAGGCTCGTTTATAGACGCACCGTACTGTGCGTCAAGTTGCGATTTGTACTTAGACAGTGATCGAACCCCTCCGGATCAGTTGTACCATTGACTAGTGCCATTGATGGAACAATTTTATACTTATCAACACAAAATCTGCGAGAAACTTTGGCGTTCTTACATAAAATTATAATGTAAAAAAATTAATCGACTTCAAAAAAGAAAAGGGTAAAATGTAATACCGATAAATTAAATCAAAACTGGACGTCTACCTGAGTAGGTACGTACACAAACTTAAAATGTTCATATCTAGAAAAGTACTGAACCAATTTGATATAACTTACACTGTTACCTAATCTAGCAGATATTTTATGCATTAAAAAATATTTTTTGCTATACGACTTCTAGTTTTCGCGTAATACGTGGACAAACAGGTACATACATACATACATACACTTATGAAATTTGGCACACGTGTTTAGAAGCTCACATAGATTTACATATTTGAAAATTGTGCTATTCTAACAATATTACATATATAGGTACATATAGATATCAAATTGATAATATCTTTTTTTCAAGTCGATTGAAAAAGGAAAAAACTGATATACCTATATATCCCTAAACATTGTCATATTTTAATTATTATTTTTAATTTTATTGGAATAAGAAATAACAGCGAGAACAGCTTAAGATCACCAGACACTCGTACCCAGCCTATCTCGGGGTTTCTCGGCGAGTATGTACAACCGGCATTAAATTTTGCTTAGCGGTACCATTGCTGTATAATATTGTATATCTTTGAATAATCACTATAATATAGATCCATCGTAGACCGTAACTGTCGCAGCGCAAGCCTATTTACGAATAAAAAAAAGATCCCGTCACATAAAAAGACCACTGCACTGACAGGCAAACAAAACAGCGTTACTTTTTATGTGACGGGATCTATATATAATATATTATATATATATAATATATTATATAATATAATATATATATATATATATATATATATATATATATATATATATATATAATACAAGGAGAATAAGAAATAGGCCACTTGTTTATCATAAAATATAATTATGATACATCTACTAAAAGTTCATGTACGTAATATTTTTTTTTGGATTACCTACTACACAAGAAAATTGATATGATTACAATTTACAGCTAATGCAGAGTTGGAACCGGTTTGTGACAAAAACGACTGTAGTTTTTATTTATTTTTATATATTGTGGTTATTTTTGTCGCAAATAAAAATATGGCTATGTATATTTGGATTCATCATGCGATGTATCGCACCACAGACGCACAACGCGTTGCCTCCTTTTAAACGCGCCTTTATCCGGAAAATTATGTTAATGATTTATATTGTTTTTATTTATATAGCCGCGAAATAATGTAACACCGAGAACAATGCTCGAGGAAGAAACATGGGTTCTTACCTGGATAAGAACAAGCTTATATCTATAGACTGTATTATGTATTTATGTACTCGTAGACAAACCGTGGAGCGGGATCTTACAGGAAAAAAATATAAATCGGTTTTCTTTATGTACATTTTGCCATATCGGAGAAATTAACTTTAGTTGGGACGGTATGGTGCTTGTATTATTTATGTATGTATAATAATATGCAGGTTTCAAAGGCTGTAATTCCTGTAGATTTCCTGTTAAATCAAAGATTTATATAATCTCGTGTAATACTTATTACAGGTAAGCAATATCGATTGATAGTTTTCGTTATATAATTTTACGTATATGATGCGAGCTTGCTACATTTTACCAAGAATATTTATAATATAGGTACATTGTAATACACAATTCTGTTTTTTTTAACAGAAAATTAGATAGATAGTTATTAGAGAGTAAGATGTAATGTTGGCCTGCAGCCCCTCTCAAGGGGGTCAGCACATCGCCTACATACACAACAATTTCGCTCGTCCCTGAACTGATGTTTACAGTATGCTCGGGAAGAGAAGCAGCTGGTACATTATACTTTTTATGGTTCCGTACCCAAAGGGTAAAAACGGGAATTTCAACTGTCTAACTATCACGGTTCATGAGATACAGCCTGGTGACAGACGGACAGACAGCGGAGTCTTAGTAATAGGGTCCCGTTTTAACCTTTGGGTACGAAACCCTAAAAACGGCCGGTTGTAACCGTTAGCAATCTGCATCCTACTGCTATGGTTGGTCACTCTGCGTTTACCAATACCGTGCGAACCTAAATAAAAGGTTGTAAAAATAAAACGACATGGTTACAAATTATTTGATAATTCTTATTTATTTACATTATTACTTTTGGCTGGCACCCATTTTATTTGAATACCCATTTAATGATAAATTAAAACTAATTCTAGCAATATTTACACAACATGTCCCTAAAACTAAATAACGCTTATTTTAACATAATTTAGCCATTCTGAAAGAATTAAAACATTTCCATTTGATACGTATGATACATTAATTTAGTATGACTGTACAACTATTTTGAAAATAAAAAGCAATTTAATTTTTTATGCAAGTAAATATTAAGTACCTAATAAAGTACTATGGCCTTGAATTAGATATTATTTATTAACAGCGTCGAATTTAATTACATAATACATTCACATTTAATCTAAATTTTATTTTTATAACGTTTATTTACATTTAACTTTATACATAACTTTATATGATATGCTTTATTATGATTAAGAATTACCAGAGATGTAATTAGGTAGTGGACTATTTTGAGAAATTTCATGACGATATCTAAAACATGAATATAATTTTCGGTAAAATTTTGCAGGATTTTAAAAGGGTGATAATAATATTTTTATTAAGAAAGTGTTTTGCTTCTATAGGCTGTTTCAAGAAATAATGCCGACCTGAAGTTAGTTTTCAATTTTTTCTTATTTTTTATCTGTGCTAGCCCACTTCTGGACAAATCCTGCTACTCTTTTAAGAAGAAGATCACCCACTATATCTTACCAGCTTCTTTGAAATGATTCAAGGTCACTATACCAACATTTCTTCGGACGAAAATAGCTCGTGTCTATTTTCAACCATCCACTGCGTGATAATCTTTAACTATCTTACAATGTTTTTGCCTAAACTTAAGCTTATAACTTAACAATGTGTTAAAAACGTTGTTCCTTTTAAAATAACAAATAAAAATGTAAAAAAACAGCAATCCTACAGGTGTATACTAATGTAATTTTAAGGTAATTCTCCACAAAAAATCACTATCCAATTCCATCTTTGATTATTACATTTTTGTATTATTTATATAACTCAGTTAAATTGATATTACTATAAATAAAGCATGGTGCATAATGATCTGTGGTTATATACAAGTATAAGTATAGAACACTCAAAAACCGTCGACAAAAAAATGGCTGAATCGATTTTGATGAAACACTCCCGGCTAATTCACCTTTCAAACAAACAAAAACAAAATCGGTTCATTCGTTCGGGAGCTACAATGCCATACACACACACATCAAACTTTAACACCCCGTCGTTTTTGCGTCGTGGGTTAAAAACCGACCTTTAAGAAAATAACAGTGTAAAATAATGAGCCAGTCAGAGCTGTGGAAATTAAACCCATCTGTCAACTTTTCACCTCGCGCCTTCATCTTCAAAGGTGTCAGCTGAGGTGATGCTTTGCCAGCTCGAAATGACTCTTATATATTTTTTCATGTAACATTAGTTAATTTTATGTTGTTTTTCAAGGTGTGTATTTACAAGTTTCTCAGATGTTTTTGAAAGAAAACAAATGAATATCTGAGCAATTAAAAAACGTGGGCGACTTACTTTTATATTCAGCTCTTTTTGGCAGGGAAGTGAGGAGGGAAGTAGGCAGCGCGAGAATGTAACCGGGTCACTCGCGTCGATATTGCCGCAAAAGTATTAACTCCCATTTACAGTCATCCTCTCACTAGCCACAGCTCCTCGCGCTGTCATACCGGTAATATTGTCCTTTACACTTTGGGGCAGTATGGACGTGAGTGACCTGTTTACATTCCCGCACTGCCCACTTCCCTGTCCAACAATATTTTCGGCAGCGGCAGGAGCAGTGGCAGGGGCAGAGTGTAAATGAGGATTTAGATTAAAAGCGAATATTCTTTAATTAATCAAGCAAAATTAACCTTTATTATAAAAAATTATAACTCGAAATTTGTGAAGTTCAAAAATATTCGCGGTGAGAGACCGCCCTAATAAAATCAGTGTCTGCTTGAAACGTTTAAATCATAATTAATCTTTCATCTGCCATCAGATATTAAAATATTACTCCTAATTAGTCAAATGGTTTATTATTCTGTATAATTTTACAGCCCACTACGGTTTTCATAGCTCCAATTCGTTTAATATCGCTATTATTTTAAGCCATTTAATAAATAATTTTTATTCCCGTTTTAGGCATATCTGTTTTATGTTTCTTCAATGAACAGGGATTTAGTTTTTGAGATTTCATGCAGAACCGGCGTAATTAATAATACGTAATTCATGTTGGTACAATATTTCGCTATTTTTAATTTTATTTTAGTCATAATATGTACAAGAATATGTTATTTCATTTTTTCATCTGGATAAAGTAATAATAATTAATAACACTTCGTTTTATGCGTTTATTAGGATGTGACATTATCGTAAAATATATTTCAACTTATTCTGGACAACAATAACTTACAAGAACTACAAAAATTGATATAATCTTAAGTTTTTTCTTTTCAATTTAACTCCATAGAGACATAAAAAATTAAATGTACCCCCTGGTTACAGATAATCTTGTATACATACGACATTAAGACATTTTGTAAATCTACCAGATTCACTTCTGTTTTTGACCGATAGTGGTAATTTCGATTACTTCACAAAAGAATCGTAGGACCAAACATATTATATATATACACGTACGTATTATATATGAAAGGATTATGTTATTCGTATTGGAGAGTTATTTATAAATTGACACTGATTTTAAACGTTTGCAGCTTATCACCTTGTAGTCATAAGAAAAATTCTTAAATAGATTTTGTTTATAACTAACGAATAAAAGGAATGAACATGACTAAATATCACGTCTTGTAAATATGTTAACAGTGAAAGAAGCATGAGAGTAGGGAGAGAAAAGGCTTGATGGGGCTTGCAACCTGCAGATTCGGCAGTTGGCAGCCAGTGGTTGTCGAGAACGGACTGCTCTATCACGTTCTGCATTGTATCTAGAAAAGATTTTTTACGTGAATACATACAAAATTCTATGTAATAAACAAATTTTATTAGTTCTGGAATCTTGTTCGATAATTGAATAATTCTTACCAAAAGTTGTAACATCTGGTGTGAAAAACTTTTGCTCAGCTGGCGGCAACGGTACGACAAACCCTGAAATAAAATACATTAATAAACTTCTTTGAAATACAGACACCTACAGGAACTAGTGAACGAATAAAAAAAAATAAGGTAGGCTAACTATTTTGTTAAACGGTTTTATTTAGCGTGCCCTGTTTGTTGTTTATGTTTTTTCCCGTTGACAGACTGATCTGATATTTGGTACACGCCTTTAGTTTAGATGACAATACAATGCAATATATTTAGTATCATTCTAAAATCAATATGGCCGCCGCCATAAAATGGCGCATTTAAAAAAAATCACAATCTCCTTAATATGGGTATCAAATGAAAGGGCTTTTTTAGTGGTCTACAGTATATACATTATCTTTCTTTTCAATAAGACCGTTTAACTTTAAAAGTTTTTATAAGTACTTATTTTCAGTTGACATTCAAAGGAAGGTTCTTATTGTAGCTATTTTTTATTTGTAAGTTTGTAGATATCTTTGCATTTCATATGATTTTTCTAGAAAGGAAATAAGTACATTAGAAGCGATTTCATAAAAAAAAATCTGTCCTTAATTTCAGTTATTTTTAAAATCAAGTCAATATTTAAATAACTATACTTTGTTTGGGTGGGTGCCTTCAGTTTAAAGCTAGTTTTTCAGATTCTCAAACCATGTTCACTTCAATTCGCTTTGCCGTCATGTCAACTTAGATTAAGAGTTTCCCTGCAAACTTATTTTTATATGACTTCCTTACATACTTTACATTCAACTCAACGTTTCCAGATGAAAGTTATAGAACAATGTTGCTTCGTCACACTTTACTATCTAAATTAGTAAAGAAATATCATAAATGTACCAGTCGACACTAAGAACATCAACAGTAGTTATAAACTTACGCGGTGGCGGTTCCGTCGTTGTTGGCGGTGGTGTTGTAGTCGTTGTTGTTGTTGTCGTCGTTGTCGTTGTTGTGGAAGTTGTTGTTGTTGTAGTGATTTTTATTTCTGTCAACAACAAAAAAAAAACGCTTAAACAATCGTATGACAATTATTCTATGATGATATCCGGTTAGACAGACAAAAAATGTTGGAATCACAATCGAACTAGTAAAGGAACCGTGGAAATACTGAGAACATAGAACCAATATCGAGCAAAACGTGACCATATCTTATAGATAGCTTTATTTTATTCTTATTGAAATTCTATAAGTCTATTTTCGTAACAAAATCTTAATTTGGAACTCATGTATTATGTATGCATTGTTTAGACTTTCTACATCTTTGTAACCATTTTTAACCGACTTCCATAAAGAAGGAGGTTATCACTACGGTCTGTATGTTTTTTTTTCTATGTTTGTTCACTGATTACTCAGCCAATTGTGCATTGATTTTGATGATACTTTTTTGTATTTGGTAGATCATACGTCAGAAGTGGTCCTATTTAAATTTTATCAAAATCGATGCAGTGATTTGGTAATTATAACAAAATAACTGGTAAAATATCATCTAATTGCCTGTAGAAAACTGAACAGCAAGTCGCGTATGAACGCGTTGTATTGCGTTTTTTGAAATCGGTTATTTCAGTTTTTTTTACTATTAATTATAGTATTTGACGTCTGTCATTTAGCGAGGTTAGATGCCGCTCTGGCAGGACGTATGCTGAATTATGCTAGTTACTGGGGCCAATTGTAATAACACGCTTGCTAAAACTTAACCTAAATTAGCAGGACTGAAATATTGCCATCTTATTCTCACTACCAAGGTTGAAAAACTCAGTTTTAGTATTAAATAAATATAAATAAATATTTGTGGACAATTTAGTTTAAATTTTAGTGGGTGTGTGTCAGAATTTGTCCCATTATGATTATTTTCCAGAAATAACGTATCATGTCACTTAGTCTGATGGGCATCATCCCTTACTCACAGAGGCAACAAAAGAGCCCATTGGGCTCTTTTGAAGTACCTACATCCGGTCTCCGGATCCACATATGATAAGATACTCACCGTAAAGTCTGAGCGTTCCTTCCGCCTTGCCCATTGTGTTGGTCGCAACACATGTGTAAGTGTTGGAGTCTTCTGTACTGTAGTCTGTTATCACGAGTACTGTCCGGATTTGGTACTGTGATATGCGTTCTTCTGATATATCGTGTTTACCTCTGAAATGAGAATTATTTATAAATACTCATTGAATGTATGACTATATAAACAAGTAATATACAAGACGTGTAGATGGCCGATGGACGAAGGCAGTAACAGAATAGTGGCCTAGAAGAGCGACTAGATCAGTAGGTAGACCATCAGCCAGACGGAGAGACGATATCGTCAAGTCAGAAGGGAAGAGCTGGATGAGATCAGCGCAGGACCGGAAAGAATAGTGTGATAAAGAAGAGGCCTACATATGACAACAGTAGATCGATAAGGGCTGAAATGATGATGATGAATATATAATTAAATAAAACTCAAGTCCATAAAACCTTAAAAAAAATATGGATATAAAAAATAACAAATGAAAATTCCGTTTTTCGCATACGTTAAGTCGTTCAGGCAAATATAGTCTAATAATAAAGTGATAACCTTTACTGAATAATTTAGGAATATAATATAAGATTAGAGGAAAACATCTACAAAATTGGAAATCCTGTACCAAGTTTCCAAAAAAAATAAAAATACGAATTGTACGCGAGTACCAACAAACATCGATTTTGGTCCACATTTTTGATGCGTACTGCACAGGAGTAGAACTGCCTGCCGCCTTCTCTGTTTCCTGAGAACTAATCTGAAAGAAGACATCTGTCTGCTAGATTTACGTGTTCCACCTCAGCCACACCGTTGCTTACCATCAGGCGAGTTGGTGGTCAAAATATGTAGATCTATATACTACAAAAAAAAAACGGACAAAAGAAAAGAAAATATTGCCAGTTGTTTCAGAGATATTTGTTCGTTTCGCTTACTTGAAAAACAATTTTTGTGAAATATTCTATTCCTCTTATTTTCTTTTGAAATTTATTCTTATTTTTTATATGTATTCTTTTGTATCGTAAGTATCGTATAAGCGATTTAAATATTGTATTCTGAATGATTTATTTCTTTAATTCAAATCTAAAACTTTCTATTCGCAATAAGCAATTTTGCTATCAGACGATTTATTTAGGTTTTCTTGCCCGATTCCAGTTCAGAATTCGAAGATTTATAGCAACATTTTCTCTCAGGTTGCTACTGAAAAGATTTACCTGAAACCGTCAAAACCCGAAACTCTCATTATGACTGTTTGTATCCAAAACGTGGGTTCCGTCCACAATCCTCCTGATTAGTAAGGCAACTTTGCTAATGAAACCGCAGGGCAGACCCACGCGCAAATCTCCGACTTCAAATAAAATTAATAGAGAGATTCTACAAAACGGCACCTCGGTTTCAACGAATTTGATGCCTCATAAACTTTGTAACTGCCTTAGATTAGGTAAATATCTGTCATAAAACAAAAGCAATCTGCCGGATTACCGATAGATATATACGAACATTTTGGTACATTTGCCGATTTTATCGCGTTTCCGGTACGTTAAATAGTTCAGAATGGTATTTGATTAAATGATGCGAGTGGATGTATGTTTTGTAATTGTTGAAGCGGAAAAACTGAAGCGAAAGCAAATATAATGAAACAGAGCGAGTTTAAATTGGAATCGGCTATAGTTATGTTTTGATATTTCAATGAAATATATAGGATACAAAATACACGATAATAAACTATCACATGGATGTTCTGTTATGCAAACAGTATTAAGGATGTACAAACATTGTCCGACCTAAAAAAGCATCAGCAACTGTCAGCGGACCAGTATTACAGTTACACAAAAATATACATAGACTGGCCTTGTGGCTCAGTTGTTAGTATGTTTGCCTGCTGTACTGTAGGTCGTGGGTTCGATCCCCACCCAGGGCAAACATTTGTGTGATGAGCATGTATGTTCGTTCTGTGTCTGGGTGTTTCTATGTATCTTATCTATATATTTACAAAAAAAAGTATATATGTATTCTATAAGCCATCTAGTTCCATAGTACAAGCTTTGCTTAGTTTGGGCTAGATGGTGTTGTGTGAAATGTCCACAAATATTTATATTTATTACAAATAAATTAATTGTATTTTTTATTAAACAAGCTTTTACAAAATTACTCAAGACGAATCAATCAAGCCCAAACTTGATGGGTTTATCTTCTTGAGTTCAGAAGTTCATATGACCACCTTCCGACTCCATCATGACCCTGAATATCATGTAGCACCAAAAGTACTTACAAAGGCAAATTAACCCAAACTCGATGGATTTATCTTATTTAGTTAAAAAGTTCTCATGGCAGTCTTCCGGCTCCACCATCAGAATAGCTCCATGGTACCATATTATTGTATTGTCACTAAAGATACATAAATGTACACCACGTTTGAGCCCAACAAAACAGGATGATGGAGCAGAAAAAGTTAACTATATGAATTTGAGGATTTCCCGTATGAGGCCATACAATTTTGATGTAGGTATTATCGGTATCGAGAACCGCGGAAAATCTGTGTGATAACAGGGTAGGTAAATTCACTGGATTCTTTTAAGCACCATGCATTTTTTTTTAAGTTTTGGTAGAGGATAGTCTGATATAAAAAAAGACTTTAGAGTACCAGTCATAGTTTTGACAGTCAAATACACCGAAAAAGCATATTTCTAAATTCATATTACCAGTATGTAAAATAAAAGTGAAATTAAAGCATTTTGTTTGGGTTTTGAGACGTCAGCCATGAAAAAATATTGCCTTTTTGACTTTTTCGATAGGGTATCTGTTTAAAACCTAACATCTTGAAAAAACTAGAAATATAATATAAAAACTTCTATAAATTAATGTATGTGATCTATGTGGTAGGTACACTGACATAAAAAACATCAAGATAACATAAATCTAAATTTGTTTTTAACATCAAAGTTCTTAAAAATAAGTGTTATGAATTTAATTTTATGGTTCTTTGTTAGGAAAAAAATATATCATAATATATGATACACACCCAGATAGTATCATTTCCTCGCCTCCTTTGAGCCAGTAGTTGATAGCTTGAGGGTAGGCCTCCACGAAGCATTCCAATTTGGTCTGACCTCCAGTTGGCACCCCTATCACCTTCGTTGCCACCAGGATCGAAGGGGGAACTAGAGATCAAATAAATTTCATCATTTGAAGTACGATGATAGCTACATTTCATTTAGAAAATTATTACGAAATAAATTGTTGGTTCATCCGTTGACTTTTACTTTGATGACATATTTATCCAGTTATTTTATTATTAAAACCAAAGTACTGAACAGATTTTGATAAAATTTATATGGAACCGCCTTTAATATGTGATCTGTAAAACAAAAAAAAATCATCACAATCAAATCATAATTTTAGAAGTAATCGCTGATAAATCATACACAAAAAGTATAGCCGAATTGAGAACCTCCGTCTTTGGTTCGGTCGGTTAAAAAAGAAGGAATTAAGTATCAAAATCGGATAACATTTAAGGGTGGAAACAGATCTGTTGTATGGAAAACACGAACTGTCAAAAAATCGCGTGAAAACACTTATTTTAACTAATTAAAAAAAATCTTCGAATTTTAACTAGTAATTGAACAGGATGCTTACAATTAACACTAAGCATGATCCTCTTGCTGACGGAAGGAGGGACGTCATTGGACGCTATGCAGAGGTAGGCGCCCATCTGTCGCCGCTCCACCTTGGTCAGATTGAGGGTCTGGCCCATGTACATGTCCACTATGAAGAAAAAAAAAATATTATAATTTTTGATGTGTGTATCTGTGTGTTTGTCTGCGGCACCGTAGCTCTCAAACGGGTGGACCGATTTTGATCTAGATTTTTGTTTATTAAATGATTTGATCGAAATTAATCGATTTGTTCTTAGCTATGTTTCATAAAACAAGTATCAATGTTAAAAGAAAAACAAAATACCCGACTGCAGAAAAGAGGTTTTTGCAGCCTTATATATAGACTTATGATTTTTTTTTAATTTTGATGTACCCAATGTCACTCTCACAACTAAGACGAATCTATTGACACCACTCACATCAAAATCGGTCAAGCCGTTTAGGCTCTAGGGCGTGTCAAAGAAATATACATACATACACTCGAAAAACATAACCCTCCTTCTTACGCAGTCAGGTAAAAATAAGTCACATCACGAACAAAGTGCCAATCGATAATAAGCGCATGTGCGATCTTCGAATAAGATCGCCGAATTTAGTTAATAATATACTCGTATATATAATTAAATAAAGACAATCTTAGTACCTATTAGTACCTATACCTACACAGTATACTTAGTAGATACTTCTCATGTTGGACTTTGAAAAATACTTTTATTCTTACGATGTACTTTAGATATAGATTCAGCAACTGAAAACTATTTTCAAATCGAATTCTCCCCTACATCGGATGCAACAAAAAGAAACCAAAAAAAATAATAACCAAAAACAAAAGTTCCTCGTGAAATAACGTACAAAAGAAGAAAATTTGAGTGACGCGACAAACTGGGATCTTAGTAAAGCAATGTTTACTTGGCTAGGTCAGCCAACCCGTTTTACTTTAAAAAGTGCTCGATGTTTTTATGACGTGATTACAAAATTTTATTCAAATTTGCTGTAATAAAAGATAATTTAAGTAAAAAATTAAGCCCATGAGGAGCAAATCCAGGACAAGCCTCCTAAAGTCCGCTTTTGATACAGCGATTTTACGTATACTTTGTCACAAAAAACGTACACTCAACAGCGTAACAAGTGTAACAAAATCGTAAATTAGACGACATAGACTGCTTTTCTGCAGTCGGGTATTTTGTTTTTCTTTAACATAGCTACTTGTTTGCAGACTTCATTGGATGGAACACGCGTGCGCGACGCGTCGAGAATTGCCTTCTTAAATAGTTTTCCGAGAACGAGGTCGTATATTTTGGGAAAAGTTTAGTGAAATGTTATGAGTAAAGATAATAAGTTTTTTAAGTATGCAACTTCCGGCTATATCGCAAAATTATTATCCAGCTTCTATAATTTTAGTTTGAAAATAAGTTTACGGTGTAGAGTAACTTTGAATAACTGAAGTTATTCGTAAAGTTGTTAAAGTTAAAAAGTTTTGTGTTACGTATTTTTCAGAATTTGTTCCATTTAAGAAAAAAATTTAAGACGGAAATATATTCTGGTGAGGAGGTTTAGAAATACAGCCTACATTCGAGACTACTATCTTGTTACTTTCTTTATAATACACTATTCTTCAGTACGTACTAGTTATATGAAGAGTTGTCCATGTTTGATTTCCTAAAACATTTTAAAAATACTAATGCACTCTAAAAACAGTAGACTTTGCGAGGAAACGATAGAAGACACTATTCTAAAAGCGGTGATTCTAGGCACAGCAGATTCCTCAGCTTGTTAGTGCTTCCACCGGTAGCTGGAGCCCCGTTGCCGGCAGAGCCTTAGTATTTAAGTTTTTGTACAATATTTATGTCATTTTGTTATATTTATGTATAAAATATTTATTGTAAAATTGCAATAATTATGATAATAAATAAATATAATTACAATAAACAATCATAGTGGGAACCTTGCCTAACGGCGGAGTTTTACATGTTTTTTAGGGTTCCGTACCCAAAGGGTAAAAACGGGACCCTATTACTAAGACTTCGCTGTCTGTCTGTCTGTCTGTCTGTCTGTCTGTCTGTCTGTCTGTCTGTCTGTCTGTCTGTCTCCAGGCTGTATCTCATAAACCGTGATAGCTAGAAAGCTGAAATTTTCACAAATGATGTATTTCCGTTGCCGCTATAACAACAAATACTAAAAATTAAAAAAAATAAAATATTAAGGGGGGTCCCCATACAATAAACGTGTTTTTTTCGTATTTTTTTGCTCAATATTAAAAACGGTAACAGGTAGACGCTTCAAATTTTCACAGAATACTTACTTGTATATTACCTTTCAAAATAAATAATTAAATAACTATAAAGTAAATATTAAAGGGGGGCTCCCATACAACAAACGTAATTTTTAAGCAATTTTTACTCGATCTTAATTAACAGGTAGAAACTTGAATATTTGTAAGTAAATATTTAGAAATATATTAACTATAAAAATTAATACCTAATCTAATACATAAAAACTCACAAAATGAAAATAATCCGTGCATCTAAACGCGGTGCGAGCGCCGCGCCGCGGTGTGGTGGTGGCGCGAACGCGCGGGTAGCGGGGGAGGTAACATCACGGAGCGAGCCATAGCCGCGCGTACTCGCGCGAGCGTCGTCGTGCTGCCCGGATGTGTATCGAAAACCTACCTATAAGTTAGCAATTTACTACTTAGAATTTCGTTGATTTCTCGTTATTTTATAAACAGAACTAAACTTTGTAGTATTATAGATGATAGTACGGAACCCTTCGTGCGCGAGTCCGACTCGCACTTGGCCGATTATTTATTATTATAGTGTTTTTTAGATCATTATTTGGTTTGGTGTGTATTGCGTTTTAGACGTCTACAAACTCACATACACCAATTCGACTAAGTAGACTAACATCTGATGAGATGTAGTCAAGCTTAAACCTATCACGAGTAAAGGAGCAAATTCAATCACTTTCATACCTTTTAAAACGACCGCTTCGCTCCCTCGCCCAATAAATTTATTCTTAATAAACTATTTCAAGACAAAAATTTATATCAGCATCCCTTATCACAAAACCACTAAATAAAGCTTCCAACGCCATAAATTGGAGCTGTCAGAAGCATTTATAAAAACCTGCGTCTGGCTCCCCCAGCTCCTTCGTTACAAACAATTATTTTATGAATATTCATAATCGGGGGTAAGCGGGAAGACGGTCCGGATTCGGCGCACCTATTCGTTATAGCTCGATTATTCGGTAAGCTAGCTGAGGGTGCCTTTGACCGATTATACGAATTGAATGTTACTGTTGATATATTGAGGCTAAAACTAACTTTGAACGTTCGAACTTTAATCTATCCGTATCATTGACGAGCGTGCGGATGTGCGGAGTCGCTGATTAATACGATGACGGTTGACATTGACAAGTTAGTGGTGGTGGTGGTGGTAGTGGTGGTGGTGGTGGTGGTGGTGGTAGTTGGTGGTGGTTAGTGGTTAGTGGTGGTGGTGGTTAGTGGTTAGTGGTGGTGGTGGTTAGTGGTTAGTGGTGGTGGTGGTTAGTGGTTAGTGGTGGTGATGGTGGTTATTGGCAAACTGTGTGTGTAGAAAGAGAAGAATATAGTATAGTACCTCTATGAGTCAAAAGTACGAGCCAAAGAGTTCTAGATTGACACAGGACCTAGGATGGTAAGATAAGAGCCAGGCCTATACTCCGCAGTGGGATAGAGGAGTCTGTGCATGATGAGTTCTAGTCAGAACTTGAGAATAAAATGTCGATTTTCCGTTTTATTTTACCAAACTTCTGAACTTCTGTTATTTGGAATATTAATATGTAAAAATGGTAGTTTTTTATTTAATCTAAGTTTATTTACGTGCACGACTGTGGGAAATTAAAATAAAGTGGCGTATTCAAGTCCGAACTACTGAACTGTAGCATGAAAGTTGAGTATCACTCATTTGCTCGAGTTTAAGACTAGTACTTGCATGACTTGTTATTTAAAAAAAAATTAAACAAATCTCAATATTTAGGAACTGGCAAATGCGCTAATATCATGAATCCAACAGAAAAGAAAAAAAAATACGATGGTGTTTGTTTGATGGTGGTTTTGATGGTGTTTGGTGTATAAGTGCTGGAAGCTTGCGAACGTTCAAAATGTTCCAAAAAAGGGTAGTCGTGCCGATCCTAGTAACCACAGGCCTATACAGGCCTATTTCGGTTACGTCCACTTTGTGCAAAATCAATAGTCAATAGTCAATCGTTTATTGCATTCATTATAGGTTATATGGAGATGTTACAGTACATGTTTGTTTTTAGTAATACAATGACCCTGGTAGGGTGTAGCAACTGGTACGGAGCGGAACAGTTTACTCGATAATTTTTTTTTCATTAAGAAACTCGTCTAAGGTATAGTAACACTTATTAATTAATATAGTTTTGAGGGTCTGGGCAAACTCCTGTTCATTTTCAATTTCTTGTAATTGTTGTGGCAACTTATTATATATTTTAATGGCCATAACATGAGGGCCAGAGCTATGCATTATTAATTTGGACGTTGGTAATATTAGGTTATTTTTGTATTGTGATCTTAATTGATATTCTCTTTTCTGGTCTAGTTTTGTAAAAAGCTGAGGATGTTTTTTTATAAATTTAAAGTTTTCTAGGATGTATACACATGTAATTGTTAGGATTTTTAATTTGATGAAAAGTGGCCGGTGGAAATTTGGTATACTTATGTCAGGCAATTTGATATTGGAAATGATACGAATGCATTTTTTTTGTAATATAAATAGATCTTTCGCATCTACACTGTGTCCCCAGAGTATTATTCCATATTGAATCCATGAAAATGCGTACGCGAAATAAGCTGTAGTGGCTGTATCCTGGTCAGTTGCTCGCCGGAGGTCTCTGAGGGCGTATGTGAAGCTCGACAGCTTAGCTTTAAGTTTTTTAATATGATTTTTCCAATTTAGGTGCTTGTCAATGTCTAAACCTAGAAGCGTAGCTGTGTCGACACATTCTAATTTTTTATTATTGTATGAGAAGTGAATGTCAAGAGGCGCTTTTTGATATGGTCTAAATTGTATTAAAGCAGTTTTTGATAAATTTATGTCAAGGTTATGTGCCGTCATCCAGCTGGTCACGTTATTGAAAATGTCGTTTAGTTTATCATGAATATTAACATTATTCTTGCAAGATGTCAAAATAGATATATCGTCCGCGAAGAGTACACAGGATTCGTCAATTTGCTTCGGCAAATCGTTAATATATATTAAAAATAGAATAAATGCAACAACACTCCCTTGAGGGATCGACTGGTTAATTTCTATGAGTGCTGATCGGATTATATATGTATCATGGAGCATGTACTGCAGAATGTGAGAGACAATAACCTCCTCAGTGCGTCAAGGCTATGAGCTATTAATCCCAAAGTACTTGATGATGGATGATGGAACTGTTTTGGGAAATCACGAAACAGGTGAGAAAGTTACTGGTCTCATCATACAGTTGCAAATAAAATACTCGTAGCGGGAACATCTTAGTAACATGTTGTTGCTTTGTTTTATTGTCCTAAACGTGTGTTATTTTGAACATTAATGCTTTAAAAATGGTGGTGTTTTACTTGTATTATTCAAGAAACTTGAAAATATTTCGATACTGGACAACTGGCAAATCGCGGGGTCTAATACAAAAAAGAAGAAGAAGGGTATTTTGGCATTTATATAATGTGGTAGCTTGACGTTCTAATTTCGCATTTAATATTTGAACAACGCCTGTCAAATCTCTTAATTTGCTCGCGAGTTGCATATTTCCTAAAAAGATACCGTTGTACATTATTACGCGGGTGAAACCGTGAGACACAGCTAGTATTATATGCAAAAATAACTCTGTCCACCTGATTGTGTGTTTGTTACGTTTTTATAACCAGATAGATGAGACGAGCGTGGCGGTTCCCGTTTGTTAGAAGTGTAATGTGAAGTGACAAGTCCTTATTCAGTGAATAAGATTCTAACATGCGTTTATAAGTAAGACGCTACATCATTTAGCGGTTGTAGCCACAGAACACAGCTAGTTCTGTATAAGTCTAAATCATAGTAGATCTGTAATTGCTTATTTAATACCAATAAAAAATAAACAATAAATATATAATATATCGATAAATCGATAAATCAATACAAGAAGCTTTCTTGTCTTCGAAATATGTTTTATTTTATAGAACGAATTGGAGTAATAGGTTTATTAATCTTTCCCTAATGAGACATTTCAAACGGCTACTAATTGGTTCCTTGAACGCTTTAAAATATAATTCTACTAATGAATAGCACAAAGGCAAAATGTATTTTGAAACATTGTGGTATTATTTGTTTGTGTAATAAATTTTCACGAGTAAGAAATTGAAATTCTAAGCATTGAATAGATTCTATATTTAATTTTGTAAGAGTGAATAAGTACCTACCTAACCTCTCTGGAAAACATGCTACATTTTCGACTAAATTATCGTAAGCGTTTGTAATAAAGATAAATAGAATAAACTTATAAGATTTTAAAATGTACGTCGTGTAAACGGGAAAATTAAGAGTCTGTGGTTCGACCACCGTCCTTCTCGCTCGCGCATTTTTTTTTAAGATATACATATAGTCACTGAATGAACTTATGAAAAAATCGTCATTTAGTGCAAAGCAACATCACAACTTTTCGACAAAAAATTCAATTTGATCAAAGTTAAAACATAAAGAATATTCTTGAAAATTATTAACGTAATAATTATTTTTGAAATCACTAACGTCAAAAATATTTTTTATGTATGAAAATTTACTTGTATCGAATTGAATTTTTTGTAGAAAATTTGTGATGTGGCTCTACAGTGCACTAAACGACGATTTTTGTACAAGTTCATTCAGTCATTTTATATCTTTAAAATTTTTTTTTTTTTTTTTTTTTTTTTTTTTATACATAGATCTACGAACATAGATCTATTGAACACCAACTCGCCTGATGTTAAGCGACGGTGTGGCCGAGGATGGAGGATGGAGGATGGAGCGAGATGGATGGAGGATGGAGAAATGTTGGTAGATACGCGCGTGCGAGACGGATGATTGTCGATTTAAATTACAGACTCTACTAGGTACATATATTCACTTTCATTTCAGTTTAACCTCCGACCTAAAAAGAGTAGTGTTATATGTTTGACGTGTGTATCTGTTTGTCTGTCTGTCTATATTTTTAATTTTTCCCGAGGTCATAAGGAAACAAGTAGTTATGTAACACCGAGTCTATATACGCGTATAGTAAAATGAAGGTTCCGTAGCAATTGTTGTAACTAACCCAAAAGAAGATCAAAATGACATGTACAGATAGAAGGACATGGCGAATCAATAAGGATTCCTCGTAGTTACTACGGAACCTTAAAAAGTTGTTAACTCTTTTGTAGACTATAGTGATTATTTCCTCACCTTTCCTCAACTCCCCAGCGTCATTCCTGAGCTGTATATTGGTGCCATCTTCTCTTCTCCACAGGATCCTGGGTAGAGGCCGCCCCTCTGCCTTGCAGGATAAGCTGGCGTCTTGCCCTTCTCTCGCAACCAGATCGCTGCTGGTGCCTTCGTCTACTATGTTGGGTGGAACTGTGGGAAAGAAATAATTTTATTACCATTTTTAAAACAGGCCATGGCCAACAGGCCAGTCCATGGCCATGGACGTGCTAGATAGATTAGTACTTGAAAGATTTGGATTTGGTTATAGTACCATGGTTAGTTACGTAATTTTAGATCTCATAGCTTAGAAATGTAGGGATGGCCCCTCTCCCTGCATTTATAAATTGTTTGTTTGTTGTAGAGGGCATGATTTTTCCACGTTTGTCGAGCTATATCTCGCATTTAAACACACTTGAGAGGAAAGTGATATAATATGTAGGAAACCTTAATTTCATTTTAAAAAACATATTTATCGATACCTTGTCGATCATTGGCATGTCCTTTTCCCACTAGGTGGGGTCGGCCCAGCACGTTTCCTTTCGCCACTTCTCTCTATCAGATGTCATTTCTACACTCACACTTTTCCGCACGCATATCATCTTTCACACATCCACACTTTCTCAGGTCTCCCTCTCCCAGTCCTACCACTTACCATCATGTTTACGGCCTTCTTGCATACATGGCTATCCTCCTTTCTCATCACATGAACATACCAAGACGATACCCCACATGAGGGGGTGAAAGAGAAGAAGGTTTTTTTTGATAATTTTACTATTTTTTTTAAATATAATTTGAGTGATTTTGTATTTGGTAGGTCATACTTCAGACGTGGTCCCATAATTATTTTACCAAAATTGGTTTTGTATTTTGGTTTTATTTATAAAATAGCTGGTATAATATCATCCAAGTGCATGTAGAAAAGTGAACAGCAAGTCGCGTAGGCGCGCTTTAAATTATAGTATAAATTCAACACTTGCTACCTAACCGTGTTACCGAACACATAAATGTAATACATATTTTATAATTTTCAACAATACAAACAATTACTAAAATTTGGATGACAAAATTTGATTGATACCAGTACATCCTCTAAAGATGTAATGCCAAGTAATCAAATTGCGTATTTTGAAGTTTTTAAGCTTTTTAAACTTTAATTATTCCTAATACTATGGAACACTAAAAAAGAACGAAGTGAAGTTGACAAAAGTTATAAAAATAAAAACCGGTCAAGTGCGAGTCAAACTCGCCCACCGAGGGTTCAGTACAAACTACATAAAAGGGGGAAATCATATTTTTTTTTTTATGTTCCTTCATAAACCGAAAAATATACATCGTAAAAATATTTAAAAACCTGTTTTAGCTTAGGCTAATGAAGCTCTTTCATATGATACCCCACATGTTACGGTTAATTCACTTTAAAATTTGGGCCCTCATTCCTTGGATAAAGACACTATTTTTTTGTGATTTAATTAAAAATGTCCAGTTTTCGGATTTTTTCCTATATATGTACTCTAACACAATGCTTCTTACCAAATTTCATAGTTCTAGGTCAACGGGAAGTACCCCACAGGTTTTGATTCCCTTGTGAGTGTCGAAATGTGCGTTTTTTACGACATATTCGGCTCTAACTTTTTTTTACGAAAATTGAGAAATTTTATTTTCCTTTCTGCAGCAAGAGACTATGGATTTGCGTATATGGTTTTAATTTCAACTCGATACCTTTACGCATTCCCGAGATAAAGGTCTTGACACCCGAACAGACGGACAGACGGACAACAAAGTGATCCGTACCTCAAAAGGAAAAAACGGAACCCTTATAGGATAAGGGTTCCGTTTTTTCCTTTTGAGGTACGGAACCCTAAAAAGAAAGAATTTTTGTAGGAAACGATCCAAACAGATAAATTATGTACTCGTGCCGAATGGAGCGGGTATTATAATATATTACTTACTAACATAACTTAATAGCTAACCAAATATATAGTAAACTAAACTTAACTTTATAGGTAACCAAATATATTTGAGAGAGATACTTAATTTATTAATTTTTACTTTTGTATTTCTTCTGCGTTTTGCGAAGGCCTTACATAACGAACACTTTTTTGAGACTTTTTTGATTTGTTTCACTTATTCTTGCTAGAAAAAATGTTTATTATATTGTTGCGTATGTTTATAAAGCTATATGATGATTGATTGGACAATAGACCTTATTGATTCTCTGAATCTCCTTCTTTTGAAGCTCTATGCCAAAAGATAGAGGCATATTTACTATCATATAAGCTTAGTCTAGACTAATTTGTCTGATTTTCTATAGAATATTAATTACTGATTGTTTGATGGAATACACCATTCCCTATATTACCTACAATAATGTCTATTAATAGTCAAATTGAGCCGAAATGATGTGTTCTATGAATATATTGGCATTAATATAGATGATAATGGAACATCAAAGTAATGTTGTAATGTAACTAATGATAGATTGTTATGTATGTACATGTTAAACATTAATAGTGAAATACAATTTACATTTTGCAAACTAACCGTTTCTCGGATATTTTTGCCAGTTCCTACAGCTTAAATGAATTGACCGATTTTGATGTGCTAGGTTTTGTTACATTTGTCTTTATTCCCTGAATGTCATAGACTATATTTTATTATAATCATAATAAACCCTCTCAAAATTTAGAAATAGCACTTTTTCGTAATTTACAACGAACTTTTTCTTAAAAAATTTGGTGATTTTATAAGCATTGTTCTAAAGAATGATAATTTAAATGCATTTTACCGCGAATTTGCGCATGTATTTTCGCAAAAACGGTCACTCAACAATGTAGCAAGTTAACGTCATAAGCTAGATTGCAAAAATTGGTCTTACGCAGTCGGGTGTTTTGTTTTCCATATACAAGGAGATATTCTCAAGCATTTATTAAACTTTTGTAGTACTTAACTAGGCTAATAGTTTGCGACATCATAGTGCCCCCAAGCTACGGCTAGTCCTACTGACTAACTGATTCTCATTTAGTTCCTATCATCTTATATTTTTACCCTCATTTTAGACATATACTTTATTGTGATTATAAATAAAACATACTTAGAACAAAAAGTAAAACCTTCAAACAAAAATAAAATTTTACATATACATATAAATATTATTTTTTTTGTTTTTTTTTGTCCGATATATAAAAAATCCCTAATAAATTTAAACCAGTGTTTCTATTATTAGTCTTTTGTACAGCTTTATAGTTAAAATCATCCCAAAATATCAGATAAAATACAATATTTTCGGAGGTTACTTTATTCTTGTATCAAAAGACCTCTGCCCCATTTCAGAGCTGTCAAAATCATATCCCTTATTATACGAGACCAGAGGGTACGTTTGTAATAATGGTCGCATTGTGCAGCTGAATAACGAAACTCAGTGCTTGAGGCAAACTTACACAAGTAAAACTGTTTTATATATAAATTATTTTATATTTAAACGGTTTTAGTTAAGTGCTATGTGCCCTACTCACTGCCACTTCAACTTTCTTATCAGCTATCGTCAAGCCAGATGCCTTTCGGCCTTAATAACCCCAACACTAGGGCTGGCCACTCATTCTATACGAACTTATTTATCAGCTGTGCTATGTCAGTGATCTTTTCATTTCTTATTCGTTCTCGCAGTGAGACTCTGAACATAGCCACTCCATAGCTCATTGCGTGATCCTTAGCTTCTTTATGAAGCTCATAGTGAGTGACAACGTTTCAGTGCCGTATGTTACCACTGGTCGTAAACTTTTGACATAAAGCTTTGAGGTATATGGGACGAAAAGACGCTTTGGGTTAGCACGTAGAACTGATGGCCGATGGGGCCGAAGAGTTGGACATGAGATGTACAGAAGACCTCGTTCAAGTGGCAGGAAGATGCTGGGTGCAAGCCGCTTCTAATCGATCGAATTTTTCGAAACCCATGAGGGTACGAAAGACTTCTTATGGCTGAAATGATGATGATATAGATAGATAGATAAACTCTTTATGGACACACTAAAATTAACAAAAAAGTACTAAAGGAAATAAATTAACAGTAGTGTAACAACAGGCGGCCTTATCGTTAAAAGAGTTCTCTTCCAGGCAATCTTGGAATGGAGTGAAATTTGGAAAAGAGTTTAGAAGGGGCGTGCAAAAGATGATAAAGTAAATATAATACTAAAAACTGTAGATATGACTAACAAGCCGTAGACTTACATACTAATAAATAATACTACATAGTACAATAATACTACATACATAAATTATAGTAAGAATAATAAACTAATAATAAATATTATAATTAAGTAACAAGGCATAAGGCATCCATCCTCGGCCACACCGTCGCTTAACATCAGGCGAGTTGGTGGTCAATCGTAGGTCTGTAATGTATAAAATAAAGAAAAAAACTCTTTGTATTGAATCGTTAGCAGCATACAATGCATAGCTTAAATTGCTGGCTCTAGAGACATGAAATTCAAAATGTGATTTCTATAAGGTATAAGTAAATCTCACACTTTTTGCAGAAGTTCCCGGCAGCTTAGTGGTGAGACCGTCTGACTTGCGATCCGCAGGTCCTGAGTTCGAATCCCACGGCACGCACCTCTGTCTTTTCGAAGTTATGTGCGTATTGTTGATTGCCGGCAACTTCAAACGGTGAAGGAAAACATCGTGAGGAAACCTACATGTCTGAGAGTTCTCAATGATCTTAAAAGATGTGTGAAGTCTGCCAACCCGCACTTGGCCAGCGTGGCAGACTATGGCCTAACCCTTCTCACAATGAGAAGATGGCCCGTTCCCAGCAGTGGGACAGTTTGTACAAACAGGGCTGATAAAAAAAAAAAAAAAAAAAAAAAAAAACTCACACTTTTTGAAGAAGTATAAAAAGAACCTATATAGGATAACCTATGTAAGAAACCTATACAGTATTCAAAAAAAAGTTATGATCACTCCCAAATCTTTTTTTGTTGGAGGTTACCAGTAAGCCGTAGGAAAAAAAAACAAACACGAGTAAAGCTGTGGAATCTGTCTAGTCATTAAACAAAAAAAAATGTATTAACAAGTAAATACATTTTCTGTTAGAAGTGAATAAATTTATCTGAAAAAATGTATAAAATAGTAGTAATGTTTATTTATCTAAGTTTACATTATAATATTTATGACTTACTTGTGACTTTTAATGTTATCCATTATGAATAATTTATCTTATCCTAAAATGTTGAAGAATTAGTAAAATTAGGTTCCTGGTAGTAGCCTTATTAAATAAAAGAAATAAAAGGCTATTTTATTTTATTAGTAGCCTGCCTAATGTATAAAATATGTGAAGTTACAAATATTCTTAGATTTATGTAAAGCCCATTTTTAACCAACTTACAAAAAGAAGGAGGTTATCAATTCGGTTCTGTATGTTTTTTTTTGTATGTTTGGTAACCGATTACTCATTGTGCATTAATTTTGATGATTATTTTTGTGTTTTGTACATCATATTTCAGAGGTGCTCCCATATGAATTTTATCAAAATTAAAAGTGTTTATAGTTTAAACAAATCTAAGAACACTTTCCATCAAGTCCTCTTATCTATAGTATCTTATAAATAAATAAATAAAGTATCCTACAATACCACAGACAGACAAATAGATGCACACGACAAACTTACAACACCTCTCTTTTTGGGTCGGGGGTTAAAAATAGCAAATTAATACACGGGGTTGGCGAAACGGGAAAAGGTTTTACAAAATCTCCCGCCTAATTTAGGTTTGTTTCTATTTTCCATGACCTCACGATCGGTATCTTCTTGCCTGTAAATCACTGGCGTTGTACAAAACGTTGGTAGGACGTGCCGGCACGTACTTTACCAGATGTTGGGAGATTGCAAGCAACATTTGCCGTTAGTTTTCTAATTGTAAAAAGATTCGTAATACGTGACTTTCGACTTAAAATTGTAATTAGTATCTATTTTGTATGGCGAACTCGGAGATGGAAAGATTTAAACATAATTACAAGTTAAACGCAATTTGTGAATATCTTTGAACGAAAACAGATATAACAAACAAGATTGGTTTCTGAACAAATATTGTTCGTTGTTTTAAGCGCGGAGTTTTAAATTCTGATTAAGAAGTACTAAATTCTAAAAAGTATTATAAGCTGCATGTAACTAGAGTGCTGAAGACAGAAAATGAACATTTAGAATTATTCTTTAAGCATATATTTCTACGTTAGTTTTTAGGGTTCCGTACCCAAAGGGTAAAACGGGACTCTATTACTAAGACTCCGCTGTCTGTCTGTCTGTCCGTTTGTCACCAGGCTGTATCTCATGAACCGTGATAGTTAGACAGTTGAAATTTTCACAGATGATGTATTTCTGTTGCCGCTATAACAACAAATACTTAAAACCTGAATAAAATAAATATTTAAGTGGGCTCCTATACTACAAAAGTGATTTTTTTGCTCGTTTTTATAGATATTGGTACGGACCCCTTCGTACGCGAGTCCGACTCCCATTTGGCCAGTTTTTATTTCTTTTTAACACTCAGTTTATATCCTACGCTCTACACCTAAATCTATTTATAGAACAAGAGTAATTAATTAATTAGTAAATACACTACATTTCTTCATTATGACTATTTTTTCAGTCACGAGAAGTCCACTTTTTATCAGCCCTGTTTGTACAAACTGCCTCACTGCTGGGAACGAGCCATCTTCTCATTATGAGAAGGGTTAGGCCATAGTCTGCCACGCTGGCCAAGTGCGGGTTGGCAGACAGTGCGGGTTGGCAGACCCACTTTAGCAAATATCAAATCAACTTATTAAATAGGTATACCGGTATACCTGTACTGAAAGAAAACTAATGTGGCGTTGATGGCGCTGCTGTCTGTATTTAATTATTTTGTTAACTTGCAAAACAATCAAGATGTTTGTTCCCATCTTTGGCACGATAGTTCTAATTATTAATAATATTATCCTTTTTTAGCAGACTGGTAAAAATTTAATATCAGATGACAGGCCTTATGGCTCAGTGGTAGTGCGACTGCCTCCTGAGCTGGTCGTGGGTTCGATCCCCACCCAGGACAAACATTTGTGTGATGAGCATGGATGTTTGTTGTGTCTGGGTGTTTCTATGTATTATAAGTACTCGTATGTATTTACAAAAAAAGTCAGCCATCTAGATTCCTTAGTACAAGCTTTGCTTAGTTTGGGCTAGATAGGGTTGTGTGAAATGTCCAAAAAAAAAAAAAAAACTTATAAAAAATATTTCCGTATTAATAATCTATATTAACCGTCTTACTTATAAACGCATGTTTAAAACTTATTCACTGAGTGAGGACCTGTCACTTTCTCTCAGACGGGAACTGTCACGCGCGAGAACGGGACAAAATACTATTTGGCTAAAATGCGCTTATTCGGCGTTTATAAGTAAGACGGTATATCTATAATCGAATTTTCTTGTCGTTTTTTACCTCACGCTTTGTGACCACGGCTATTTTATGGGAGATTTCCTAATCCCTTTCTATAATAGAGGATTTATCATCAAAAAAATGATGACAAATCAGAAGAAAATCTTCGCAAAATGTCTTTGTAGTAAAATGCACTATAAAACAAATATCTGTAAAAATTACTGATTGAATAAAATGTATCCCAAACATAAGGTTTGTAACGTAGGTTTAATTACCTCCACTTAGACTAATAATTATAGTTTAAAAAACTGAAAAAACCGAATTCGAAATACACAATTCTTTTACTAGGATGTAATTTTTTCAGTTATTTTATTATAATATAAATACCAAAGTAAATTTTCTTAAATTTTTCGTTATTTTTCTATTTGAGGTATATAAATAAAATAAAAAACCAAGTTCAAGCTTATGCTAATGAAATTGAGCGTAAAAACATAAAAATGAATGATAGTACATCTTGCGCCAGTGAAGCGTAAAGTCCCAACTATTAGGTAAGAGGGTAACAAAGCCTTCTTTGATCATAACATTTTCTAGACGGGAAAGTTTCTAGGAACGTTGGCAGATAGCTTCATAATTCAATAACGTTATCAAATAAATAACGAACTTGCCGTCTGTGCTGATGTGGCAGCCAACTTTATGGGATCGAGTATTGTGATTTACTGGCTATTTTGGAATGAGTTTACGTGTTGTTTACTCTTTAACTCTAGTTATAATACAATTTAAATAAGGTATATGTAGACAAATTAAACCCTTTGCCTTAAAAAGGCATAGGTTTTAATATGCAAAATAATTTGCAGAACATTTATGTTCTGCATCTTTCCTTACAAAATTATTTTTGCACGTGAAACAACGGTAGATAAGGTCCTTCAGAGGCTCTTCGATTCCGTCGTGCTTCAAGGTAACCAGAAACATGGAACAGAAGCATGGTAGCGCTATTCTTCAAAAAATGGGATAACACTTTGCTGAAGAACTACAGACTCATCTTGCTTCTGAGCTTTGTTTATAAGCTCTTTTCGAATGTTATTACGATTCGTCTTAAACGCTGGTTCGATGACTTCCAGCCCACCGAACAAACCAGTTTCCTAAAATAAATAAATCAATATTTGTGGATATTTCACACAACACCATCTAGCCCAAACTAAGCAAATCTTGTACTATGGAACTAGATGGCTAATAGAATACACAAGGCTATAGACCTATAGGCTACCATAGACAACATCCACACGCTGCAGCAAGTGATACAGAAGACCAAAGAATACAACTTGACCCTTTGCTTAGCGTTTGTGAACTATTAGAAAGCCTTTGATTCGATCAAAACCTGGTACCGGTGCCATTTTGATCTTGCTACCATGTCGGTCCGAGTGCAATATCTGAAATTGAAAGCAATTCCATTGAAAAGAAATGTGGGACAGGCAGACGTAGTCTATCCGAAACTGTTAACTAATAATAAATAAATAATATATTTATGTGGACATTTCACACAACATCATCTAGCCCGAGCTAAGTAAAGCTTGTACTATGGCTCTAGATGGCTAATAGGATACATATATACGTTTTTTTGTAATACATAGATACTTATGATACATAGAAACATCCAGACATCATACAAATAAAATAAATAAATAAATAATAAAATAAATAAATGCTAACATTGATGGAGATCCCTGGGTGGGGATCGATCCCATGAGCTTAGCAGGCAGACATACTAGTAACAGAGCTTCAAGGCCAGTCAATCACTACCGACCTGGAAGATGCCTACAAGTTGCTGCAACTGCAAAGAAATATCGGGATTTTAACAAAAATCCAAACCACGGCAAATATTATCTTATTAAGAGTAATACAGTTTTAAAAAGACAATACTTTGAATAATAATCCTGTTCTCTGTTTCTATACTTCTAGACAAATGCAACTGCAACAATCTTGAGGAACACTTCCACAAAATTAGGTTAAGTAATAAACCGTTTCTCACCCCAGATTTACGACTAATCTAACAGTTATACTCGTAATTCAATGGTACGTAAGTTGCCGTTCTGCCGCCCCTGCCACCCTAGCAGACGTTATAGATTGCCGCCGACCTAAGGTTAATATCGGGAATAAAGACGGCGGTTCGGGCTGCCAGCCAAGTAGGTCGACGGAAGTATTGGCAGGTACGGACACTGGAAATACGGTGGAAAGGAACGTTTGGGCTTTTAAAGAAATGCTAGTTTTATTGTTTAGCTATGTTGAAACGGTATACTATTCTCTATATCTAATCATGTTTAATGCTAGTAGATCTACGAACAGTAGACCCTGCGAGCACAAAGTCTGTACTCGTGAGGTCTACCGCTAATATTCTAGTTCAGAATTGAGTATGCATATCGAATGTTTTTTTAAAGTACTATAAAAAACGGCCGACAACTGGCTTCGTAGCAAACAATTCTCTTTTTCACCGAGATTTTAGAACTGAATATAGAAATTTTTATCGTGACAATCTCTAATCTAGACCAATTTTTATCATATTTTTTTTTTAAGTACTAAACGTTTGTAGCAAATATTATCAAAATCGATCAGCTTAATAATGCCACAGAAAACTTCCTCCCATTTTTATGTACCTAGTCCCGAAACAAAAAAAAACCCAAACTTCTTTTTCTGCTTTACGGCTGAATTGCTGATAGCATTTCCTAAATAGGTATAACCTACAACCAAGAAATAATACCCATATATCTACAAAATTGTGAGGGTATATTAATAGTTTCCCTATAGCTATACTCTATCCCCATTACCTCCAGACGTTGTTTTCCCCATGACTCATGATTACAACGCTCCACGATGGATGGTTCGAATAAACACAAGTAATTGGCGAATTTATGCTTCTTTATATCAAAGGAGATAGTTATCCGCAAGATTTTCTTAAATAAAACGGGGATTCAACCTCTATTGTTAGAAAAATAATCCCTAATTAGTTAGGGAAAATATTGTAACAGAATACAGTAGACGTTCTAGGAATATTTATGTCTTGAGGAGAATATATTTTGGAAATTGGAGAGTAATTATTTATTATTTGGCTGTCTTTATTAAAGGACGTGATAGTGAGCAAAAACAATTAAATATAATACATTACCTAATACAATATAGATTTTTTGACTTTACATCTAGGTAATTCAAAAAGATGATGACAACAAATTCGGTGGATAAAAATGTAGTGTTGCAGTTACATATATCAATCATCTGCGTTCAAAATTTAATTACACTGATCGATAGCTAAAGCAGCAAAAAATACTTTATATTGAGTGAGGATTGTGACGCATCGCGCGCATCGGAGTGGGATGCGCCATCATTTTGAGGTCGATTCCACGTATGTTATGTATTTACGACAAACATACGACCTTGTCCAGGACGATTTCTTTAAAGTTTTTGAATTGCTTAATTTATTTTTTAGATTCTCAATTATGTCAAAGTAGCATAAAATAAAATGTTATATGAAATATTGTAAGACAGTGCAAACGTCTTAACAAGAGTATCATCTATATGCGGAAGCAGTAATGTTGTAAACACTTCAGTTTAATTATTATGGACAAATTGTCGGTAATTTATAAGTTTACGAAAACACGGTTCTTTAACAAAGTGTTTATATGTATAGAGTAATGATACTAACAAATATTATTTTAAAGTAATAAGAGCGAAATTAATTCTGCCGAAATCGTGTCAACATACTCAGTAAGAAAATAAAACAAATAAAATAAGAGTTTCGAAATCTTTCATAAGAAATAAGCGCCGCTTTGTCAACTACACGCCTTAAATGTAAGTAATTAAAATATGATTTCTTTGATTATTTCACAAACTACAAGCAATAAAATAAAAATTACAAAAGATTAAGAGTTTCTTCGTTTTCGAGGAAAGCTTATAATGCCATTGACCGGAGTTTATTTTCAACTCGAAAATATCAACTTTTCCCATTTCACAACAGCATTCGAAAATATTCTTAACATGTCTGCTTATGAATATTGTTTGTTGGGGACAAGACAATAGAATTATTTCGTTTTTAACCGCATGGAAATAGAAACAACTTACAAAATATTGTCACGTATACCAAAAGATAAACAACTTGAGTTTCAAATGCGAATAAATGCTTGCTTGCTGAGTGTCAACTTTTGTTTTGTTATTAGAATTGACGAAAAGAAAATTTATTTATGTCAATGTTCCAAAAATACTTATGTAATGAAAACATACTACTCTATCAATCTTTGTCGAAGATGCGTTTTAGATAAAGCAAGTTGTGTGTTTAATTAAACATACATTGTAGTTTTTTTGGTGTAATTTGACGATTATTGGAAAATATGAAAAATGATAAAATACTCATCCTGAATTTCATTATCTCTGGACTCTGCGTACTGGGACATATGACGAGAAAATTTGTTAGTCTAAGAGCTATGACAATGCTTATGTTGTGGTCACTATAGTCATATCGCGAGAACGGCGAGTCGCTGGTGACTATCTACCGGAAGCTATGGCGAGGCGAGGTCGTTGATTACTGGGTATCGGCAATATGGCATATCGAGTCGTTGGTAATTGTGTACCGAGAACTTCAACTCGGCAAGTCATAATGAATGCAACCGGGTACTACGGAGTAGCGTGACTTGCATAAGCCATGCTAATGCAAGTCGTTCTAGATAGCGTATCGCAAACAACAGTAAACATTAACTTTGTGTTACTAACCTAGCACGTCAACACATCCTATCTGCTTCTTCATAGTGCTAGTGTTGATTTGGCACATATAGCAGCCGCGGTCCTCCACCTTTAGCGGCCGGATGTGGAGCTGCCACGAGCGGGGCGAGTCGTTGGTCACTGCGTACCGCGAACTGTGGGTCACTAGCCGGGTGTGCAGCGTCAGGATGGTTTGGTCGTCCGCTCGAATCCACGCAACCTGTAGGCAAAAGTAAATTCATAGTAATTGAAATAACAATCAATGTAGTACCTACTCATTCATGTTCCTACGCTCGAATAATTTAAAGTAAATAAGTACTCAATACTGCATATCAATATATTTATGCTATTATTATAAAGTTTAGTTAATTTATCATAATATGTATAACATAGATAGATAGATAAACTCTTTATACACATTTTTTTTTTTTTTAATATACTTTTATTTCTATAAATGACCCAAATAACTAAAGATATTATTATAAATAAAAAACATATTACAGATAAAAAACAGAGCTCAGGTCACAGTCCCAAGGCAACGTTCCCAAAAGGATGGCGACATTGCCTCGTTGGATAGCAATGCTAATCCGCTGACCGAGGTAAGCGCCAGCCCTTTGGTCATTTGTTCTCTCTATCAGTCGCATAGCAATTTCATTATAAAGCTGCCACGCACTTGGACCCCATGGACCTAAAGTTTCCACACCAAAAGGCAGAATTATGTAACCACTGCATATTATCTGTTATATCTTTCAATATTTTTTCATGATTAAATTAGTATGTTTGTAAAATGTCTTGCATTTTGTGCTGGTAGTTCCAGGACGACTCTTAATCATGCGGGTATTTGCACGACTAATGTAAGAATTGAAGTTACTTTTATCGGAATATTTCCACAAACAACGTCTTCTTTTTATACAATTTCGATTGAGAAAATTGTCGAAACTGTATCTTCTTATCGTTGTTAAAGTACCAGTAATCAGATTTTCATAAAATTATTTGTCGTAATAACGACAGATCTACAATTCCGTTAGTAAATAATAAAAAGTTTGTGTATTCAAGAAGAAATACACTTAAAATCTATGAAAATATGGTTAGGAGTGATCAAAAGAAATTAATAATTTCGTAGCGTTTGTATGATCAAACGAATTCCTATGTCACATAATAATCAAAAGAAAAAAGGCGGAGGCATAACGTTTTCACGAAAATGATTTTACGCTAATGCTAATATCGTAAAAGAACGAAACAAAGCAAGTCTTTATTCGAGAAGAGGTCCAAAATCAAGTGAAATTACGTTAAACAAATCGAAAAATGTACTGAATAAGGAATGTAAAATGTAGAGAGGACAAAAAGAGAAAATTATTGTCGTTCTTTTGTGCTTTATTCGGCTTATTTTAATCCAATATTGGATACACCGTCTATCTGAGTGGGATTAATTTCAAATGTATAGGTTCAGGAATTGATTGTGTGTACTTTGTCTTTATGGAAAATCCTTTAAGTGAAATTTTTAGTGACTTTTGGCATTTTTGTTATTAACTATCTGTTTGATCATAGTTTACCTAAAGCAATAATGCCGTATCAATTGGTAATCATACCAAATATACTGTAAATTTAAAACTTTAAATCTACTTCTTCTTATATTGAAAAAATCCAATGGTTTGGCAATAAGCTCATTGAACAGCGACAAAAGACAGTGAAAGAGCTGATTTTTATCTTTTATTATCAAAGTTATTGAACAATTTTTTTTTTTTTTTCTCATAACTTTGATAATGAAAAATTTGGCACGACCCGTTACGGCATTAGAAGGTACACACAGTACACAGCCTACTACTAAGTTAATACCCACATTCAATCATGGAACAAAAATCACAATAGGCTTAAAGCATACTGTATTTTTCTCAGCAATCTACATAATGATTTTGAGAGGCGGTGTGTGAAAATTCACTGCGTAAATTCAGTTTTGTTCGTGATTTCTCTGCATGATGAATGAGTCTGTAAAAGGGGCTTACGTACTTTATTTACTTAACTTAATTGAAATTTTATCATACGGCTACCGGTAATTTTTTACGTTAGGCTGGCTAGGCATTAGACTCACAACTTTATTTGGTGGCTTGCCTAGCTTAAAATTGGAATTGGTTCTAAAGTGAAACTGGTGGAACATAATAGTATGTCCCAAACTGTTGCGTACAGCACAGGAATGGAATTCTTTGCCGCCATCTCTGCTTCCTAACACCTACAATCTTCGAATTTTCAAGGCTAGAGTGAATAGATATCTTCTAGATCGACAAGCTCCAACCTCGGTCACACCATCGCTTAACATCAGGCGAGTTGGTGGTCAATCGTAGATCTATCTTGCATTTAAAAAAAACTACGTCATTTTTAAAACCAGATCTTTTAATGGTCACCAGCTTATCATTGTTCATTCATCATTGTGAAGTAGATGTGTTTGGTGGTCATTGCTTTGGTTGCTAGCATTTCACATATGCTATGTACGTAGACAAGGGGTCGACGGGACTCTGTTACTACATCTGCACTGATATTTTATTTACCAGACTTATATTCAAACGGTTAAATTCTGAATATTTTGTACTACGTTATGGAAAAAAAAACTGAAAAACAGTTGAACCGATTGTTGATACGTAGCTAAGAACACTCTTGACCAAATTCTCTTTCAAACAAAAAAAAAAAAAGATCAAAATCAATATATCTATCTGTTTGAGGGCTACGATGCTACATACAGACACACAAACGCACAAATAAATATGTCAAACACCCCTGTGTCTTCAGATGAGTCTTCAATTCCCATATTTGCACATTTAAATCAAAATCCCTTCAGAGAGAAAAATAAATTAAATTCGAACTTAAACTTTACATAAATGTACCTTGAAGCTTGTACGGTTCATAACTATATCATACTCGTATGTAACCGGCTTTAAATTATGATGAGTAGGTACGTCTCGTGAGCTCATGGGAGCGGGAATGCGAGCGAGGCAACTCTTTGTGTGAGACGGTGATCACGGCTTGTTTCGAGGGGTTTGCAAGTTAACTTAATTTTATGCGAAAAATCTGCTGCCTTTTTGCTATGTATGTTTTTAGGAGTATTTTTGCCTTGACTTGGTATTTCACCGTATAACAAAACCAGTTGCGGTATGTTGAATATCCAAAGATTTTCTTCTTTTTTCTAATTTTTCACAGAGTTTATGATAAAAGTCTTTGTACTGACTGCCTGACAGATAAAGTACATCCTAAACTGATATTTAGAGATACGAAACATGTTTTTTTTTTCTCATGTGCAAATAAATATTCACTCGGAAAAAGTTTCTTGACATTTCATGTAATTATATTTTCTTGCCAAATTACTTCGCGGTTATTCCATCCGTTCGGTCGTGTAAATATAACTAGCTCTTGTAATATACACATTCTTAAGGATTAACAATTTTTAGGGTTCCGTACCTCAAAAGAAAAAAACGGAACCCTTATAGGATCACTTTGTTGTCCGTCTGTCTGTCTGTCTGTCTGTCCGTCCGTCCGGGTGTCAAGACCTTTTATCTCGGGAACGCGTAGGTAGGTACGCGTGAAGGTATCGTGTTAAAATTAAAACCATATACTCAGATCGTCTTGCTGCAGAAAAAAAATAAAATTTCTCAGTTTTCGTAAAAAAAGTTATAGCCGAATATTATGTCGTAAAAATGCACATTTCGACACTCACAAGGGAATCAAAACCTATGGGGTACCTACTTCCCGTTTACCTAGAACTATGAAATTTGGCAAGAAGCATTGTGTTAGAGTACACATATAGGGAAAAATCCGAAAACTGGATATTTCTATTTTAATCATAAAAAATAGGGTCTTTATGCAAGGATTGAGGGTCTAAATTTTAGTTATTTAACCGTATCATGTGGGGTATCATATGAAAGAACTTTACTAGTATAAGCAAAAACCGATTTTTAAAAAATTTTACGATGTATATTTTTCGGTTTAATAAGGAAAATTTAAAAAAAATAATTATTTCCCCCTTTTATCTACTAGGTTGTACGGAACCCTCAAGTGGGCGATTCTGACTCGCACTTGTCCGGTTTTTATTTTTCCTTGGAAACAGAATCGCGTCGTCAATTTTGATTTTTCACAAATACCCCGATCACTTCTGGCACTCGGCATCGGCTAGACGCGGGCAATTACGGATTAATTACGGCCATTTTCTGTTTACCTTATAAGCAAATGGAAGAGCTTCGCTTGGGTTTTTTTGTCGCATTTTTTTTGTAACGCCCGCGGTATCAGATTCCTTACCTACACTTAGGCATTTGAGTAATAAAGGAACCATTTTCATTTAAATCATACATAATTATTATTCCAACGTTATCTCAATTACCGAATACCTAATTAAATATTTTCTATCATAATGTTGAAGACATATCTACTTTTAAACAAATTCCTCCAGGTTTAGAAGTTCATAAGAGCGGAACTGCAGCGATGTTCTACCTTTGTTACGTATAATTCTCGAATTTAGGTTTCCACGAGCTTTAGATCTACAGGGAAATAAACCTGACTCATGCAGGTAAAGCTGATTTGTGAGACGAGGAGACTAAATTATCCTTTGAAATCCAGATAGCTTTTAAAAATAGGAGAGCGGATCATGTTCTTGAGAGACTGGAAATGGTATATACATATAACATCTTTGGAAAAAGACCGCCGAGAGCGGTTGAAAGTACAGTCGGAGATTTTAAATTAAAATAAACGTGTGTGGCCCGTGATTGTGAAAATTGAAAATTTATTTAAGGAATATCTCTATTTCCCTATGCAGCTATTTCTGTCGCGAGTCACAACATTTTCAAAAATACATTTCTCCTATCTAAATAAATAAAACTGTCCTTAACTTTTCTAATAACCCAATAATTTTATGTTTTATTTTTGTGATGAGACGGACCATTTATATTAAACTACCGCATTATTTAAAAGACAAATTTGATAATTTAGACATATTTAAATATAAGCTTAAAAAAATATTAATAGACAAAACATTGTATTCTATTCAGGAATTTCTAAATGTCAAGTTATTAAATAAGTATCATAGTGCGAAATAAAATTAATAATTAAAATATTGTATTGTAAAATTTATAAATATCAACTATTTTGCATTCCATTGTGCTAGGGCTAGAGCATGGTGGTCACTATTATAGTTCCCGTCACGTAAAAATAACGCTGATTTGTTCGTAAGCGCGAACAAACCAGCGTTCTTTTTACGTGACGGGAACTATAACTATCTTTACATCTTAATTTTTACCCATGTCTCTTCAAATAAATACTTTGAATTTGAATTTAAAATGTACGCGAGAGGAATAAGCTTAACTTTAAATATAACGGCTGAAGAGTGGAACGCACTTCTAGCCTTGGTGTTCCATATTAAATAAAATCTGGGTATCTTTAACAAAAGAGTGAATAGGCATCTCAAGGGCAAGCGTGCTCCTTCTTCGACCACATAGTCGT
Organism: Lycia hirtaria; assembly: GCA_947563715.1. Lineage (NCBI taxonomy): Eukaryota > Metazoa > Arthropoda > Insecta > Lepidoptera > Geometridae > Lycia > Lycia hirtaria. The sequence continues at coordinate 37,149,837 of OX387377.1, read as the reverse complement.
TTTATATCAGGTGAGTTGTGGTCAAACGATGGCTTATTCAATCACAAATAGGTATATGTAGGTATACAATAGATTAAGTTCATAAAAATAAGAATGAAAGTAACCAGTTAATATAAAGCAAGCTAAGAGGAAACGTAGTAAATAGCATACTTTGTTAAAATTATGAACGGTAAAGCACTCGATACGGCGAACAAATTACCGATTATCCCTTATTGAATGTATGAATGTATGTGGGATACACTCCCTGAGAAAGGATAATGGAGTTCGCGTAATGGATCTCACCTATTAGCGTTTAATTTTTTTTAACTCCCGATCCAAAAAGTGGGGTGTTATTATAAGTTTGATGTGTGTATCTGTATGTCTGTCTGTGGCATCGTAGCTCGCAAACGGATGGAGCGATTTTGATCTAGTGTATTTTGTTTTAAAGAGGATTCTTAGTTATGTTTCATCAAAATCGACTCGGCTGTTTTTTTTTGTCGGGGATTTTTGAGTTTTCTAAATTAGTAATTGTTCAGTTACTTGCTTACGATCTTATTTTAAACGTTTATTAAGTGATTTTATTACTCAGTGCTAAAGTGGTTTTAACCAACTGCGCTAGATATAAATAAGGCAGTAGACATCATCATCAACACACACCAGTCCAATTCGTATGGAGATTTTAAACTTATTTAGTATATTTTTTTCACAAACAATGATTATATCTGTTCCCTCGAAATGTTAGTATCCTTTTTAAGGTTCAGTACCCAAAGGGTAAAACGGGACCCTATTACTAAGACTCCGCTGTCTGTCTGTCTGTCTGTCTGTCCGTCTGTCCGTCTGTCACCAGGCTGAATCTCATGAACTATGATATAACTATCATGGTTCATGAGATACAGCCTGGTGACAGTTGAAATTTTCACAGATGATGTATTTCTGTTGCCGCTATAACAATAAGTACTAAAAAACAGAATAAAATAAATATTTAATAGGGCTCCTATACAACAGACATGATTTTTTGCCGTTTTTATAGATAATGGTACGGAACCCTACGTGCGCGGGTTCGACTCGCACTTGACCGATTTTATTTTCTAAGACAACCTAATAAAAATAAAAATACTGTTGAAACTTTTCCCAGTCAAGATTCAGCATTAGAAAAAGACGCAGGAAACTTCGAAAAAAGCCCGAAACTTTTTGTGTTCGCATAAATGCTTAGAACAAAAACAGCAAAATAGAAAGTTCCAACGGTCTAATGCAAACAATACTGGCAACAATATGTAAATGACCCATCGACCAACTTATCTTTCGATTGATACGAGCACAAAATATCTTTACAAATAAAGATATTAAGTATAGAAAAAACGTGGAAATAAATCCGACAAAGTACGAGTTTCACTCGCACACCGAGGCTTCCGTACAACGTCCAAGATATGAACACAGAAAACAGCACTAATTAGCAAAAGGTGCAATGATGTTATTATCACATGGACGCAAATTTTTAAAGAAAATTCACGGAAAAAGTGTTCAGAGTTAATCGATACTGTTATATCAACTTAAAGATGTTGATTTGAACTCTATGTCGCAACGCTAAAATCAATTTTAATAAATTCGCTAATTTATATTTGAGTTAATTTAATAAGATGTTTAGAGACATCTATTTTGCCGCGACGAATTATTTTGAAAATCAAAATTATTATTTTATTTTGAAAATCAAAATTTAAAAGTTAATAGTAGTCTAAAGGTTGCACTTTAGATCTCATTGAGCTTTGACGTTTTTGAGCGCCGCGCGCTAACATGAAATCTTTGTCGATATAATATCGTTGTTTATATCTATGAATGTCTGTAACTTTATAAATAGATATATACAAACATACATACACTGGAAAAAAAAGACGTGTGGCACTCGGAGACTGCCGCGGTAAAGCATTTTAACTAAAAACAAAAAAGTATCACCGCTGTGCCGGTCGGAGTGGGGGGGGGGGGGGGGGGGGGGTGTTAGGTTATTTTCGTTACGGAATTTCTGGATTCGGTCTCCATGTTCAAGGCCCGCGATAGAAGCTATGCAATAGCTTAACATAACCCTCCTTCTTACGCAGTCCGGTAAAACAACAATAAGCCAAATTGTATCGATGTCGATAAATTCGATAAATATGTACTTATCGGCTTTGTCGCGTCATTCCGTATTCGTAGCTTATGAATTATTACAAGATTTATGGAGAAGGAAATGGTGAGATCGTAATGAGATAACGCCGAGGCGATGCAAATGAATTTGACGGATGGATGGGCCCGGGACGGCTCGAGCCGGGGCGGCGGGCGGCGAGGGCGGGCGGGGTTCCCTACAAATTGGAGGCGACAGAGTTTTCACGCTCATTTACAGCAACATGAGTACTTCGCTTGATCTACCGACCACGGCCGGTAGCGGCAACTGGGTCACTGTCACCATTTGTGAAATAAAAATCTATAAATATAAAAACTAGATTAAAAACTAAAACCCGACGACTGAAAAATCACGCGGTAAAAAGTATGAAACAAGTAAATATAATAAACATTTTTAAAGTATTTCATACATATTTATAGTGGTGTTCAGAGGATAAGAAGAGGGCGAAAAAATATTTTTTTCTTGACTTTATTCCCCTAGAAGGCGCCATGTTCAATTTAGTGTGACGTCACATAGCTTATAACCAGCGGACAAACAAGACGCTTCTAACGATACCTCATTTAATTTTGTCAGATTGTAATAAGTACTTTAGAAGTTATGATGGAATAGATGAACATACATACATTCATACTCGTACATACCCACATACCGTAGCCAGGTAAAAAAATTATTGCCGCCCATCCATATTTTGAACAATACATATACCATTTTCCATGACTTTCCCGCCAAAACTAGCACGAATATTAACTATAATTATTATGTTATATATCAATAAATTGAGTATGATTATTAAACAGAATATCCAACGAAACTTATTACTTTTTTGTTAGAACGAAATATAAAAAAAAACTTTATAACGGTAATTGCTTCTTTCTTGTCACCATATTGCTTGTGTTGTCTCTAGAGTGCCATCTTCCAAGCCCGTTCAAACGAGCCCAGTAACTCAAATAAGATTCTCTTGCTTGACAAGATTAAGAAGCTCAATCTATAGAATGAAAAACTGAAAACTATAACCTATACATACTTTCGTACAAAATTATTATTAAAAGTGGTCATGTTTATTACATAAGTATATTTACGTATGAATTACGATGGCCACAGCCGTAGGATAAAAAAAAACAAAGATTATTTGTTTGGACTATATGCTAGTAATATGTGTTTCATAGTTATATATTCCACTCACTAGATGGCGTGGTACTATATTAACACGCGATAGCAAGTTATTCATGTATTAGACTAGCAATTTTAAACTTGTCGAATAAATTTGTCTTTGTGTATACCTAAGGTTCTTACTCCTTCCTCGCTAGTTTGTATAGTTTGGTCAATTCTTAAACTATTTTTAATTATAATAATTAAAGTTACAATTAGGTATTTTCTGTGGATAATTCGATGTTATTTTGTTCAGTTTTTTTTTTATCAGCCCTGTTTTGTATAAACTGTCCCACTGCTGGGAACGGGCCATCTTCTCATTGTGAGAAGGGCGATTTGTTCTGTTTGCATGAGGTGTTTTAGAATTAATTTGTTTTCAGTTTTATGTAATTTGTATGATTACAAATGTGTGTCAAAACGTGTTAGCCACATACTAAATAATGTCTATGTAAGTGCTTGTCCACGTTAGTTACCATTAATCCTGTAGTAGCTGTAATTTATTATAATTTGCACGCCGAAAGGCAGAATATGGAGAACCACCTAAATAATGTTCCACCTTATTGTACTTACCCATACACGCAATAAATAATTATGAATTACGAATTAAATAACTTTTAATTTCCTTCTATAAATAGAAACAATATTAATACAACATAAAAATTAAATTATAATTAAATCAATGCGAATACTACCAATGCTAGGTGTGCACTGAAGGGAATGGAAAGTCCTAACCATTGCTAAGTCCATTGGGTCGCATGGGTGTATTAACTTTCCGCTGACTCGGTGATTCGGGGTACTCAGTACTTAGGCGATGCAGAATCAGAATATGTTTATTGTTTCACTGTGTACAAAAGTTCTTATAGGTAGACAAGTCTTAACAGCGTACCCATATCGGGCATGCAATATACAATTATTATTATTGTAAGGCAATAATAAATACAGTATTTAAAATATTAGGAACTTGTTTAAGCACTAAATCTACCTAAATATACATACATATATTATTTGCCTAATACAAACATATCTAAATATGGACTAACTAATTATAAAAAATATTCTTTTAAACTGTAAAATACTTTTGAAATGAGCCAGGAGCCACATTTAGTGAGTTGAATTCTTACCTTGGTATAAAACGAGCTATTGTAAAACATGGAGTTGTTTGCTTGACGTATGCATATATTGAACTTTTGTTTGGAGCGTAGTACATCATTTGCTAATCAGCGTAGTACATCAGTTGCTAATCAGCGATTGATTAAAGGCTAGATGCCGTAACGTACATGGAATGTGTACATTAAGCCCTTTCATATAATACACGGCATGTTAAAAGAACTCATGAAAAGAAGACATAAGTCTTCTCGATAGCCCCACATTTATTGTGATCACTTAGACAGCAAAAAATCAAACATGTTCTCCCTCAGAAGGTTTTCCCGCTAAGCTACAATAAAGAGCATTTTATAAATGTTGTTTACAAGCATCTCTCCTATCTATAAAGCTAGCCTGCTTTATAATAGCGACGCCGCTGATAATGTCGTTGTCCATAGGTGACGGTTATCGCCTAACATCACCGTCTGCATATTAGCTGCTGTTAATAAAAAAATAAAATAGAGAGATCCTGTCTGAAATCATTAACCTCTTTTGACTTCGTCGCAGTCGGGTAAAAACTGAAACAAGTCACGGAACAATAATGTACTTACACAGTACAACAAACGATACTCTCCAAAAATTCCACAACAATTTCTTGTAGTTTCAACAAAACGAAACAGAAAGAAACTTTCAGATTTATCTTTTTACGTGGGCAAAAACTGGGCTAGATTCCCACAGTTCTGTTTTTATGATCCGCGTAATAAATCATATTTGTTGACATTTCAGCCTCCAAAAGTTATTTGGGCACATAATTTTTCCAATGAAATACGACTACTCTGGGAAATGTCGTCTTAGGGAAATATAAAAATACCACAAAGCAGGCTTCGCGGCGAAAACGTCCAAACTTTTGTAATACGTGATTACTAAATGAGATTAAAAAAATAAGGAAGTGAGCGGAAGCGCGGGATACCCCTAAGTATTTGTTAATATTGTGAAAGAAGTTCTAAGATGTCATTGATTCTAATTAATGTAGATGAGGGATCTTGTGGGATTTTCGTTTAGATTATAATTTAGCAGATCGATCGGATCAGATAAGATTCTTATTTTGTTCCTTATTTAATGGACCGAGATTAGTTTTTGTTCCTTATTTAATGGACGTAGTTCCTTATTTAATGGACGTAGAATTCCTGATGAAAAATGTCTTTTCAAATAAGCATCAACATTTTGCTGACGCGTCGCGTTCACCAGGTCAAATTCATTTCCACTAAGATGAAATTCTGCAGCCCCATAGATCAATTCTCAACTATGAATAACTCAAATATATAACCACTGGCGAAATCAGGCTCTTAAAATCTTAAAATGCTAAATATGATGATATTGATGATCCTTTCCTTCAAGATTGGCTACAGACACTTTTTTAAACTATCACGGTCATTCATTAAAACACTATTATTATTAACGGGATATACTACTACTATTATTATTACTACTATTATTATTACTACTACCATTATTATTAACGCGAACCATGGTAGGTAAATATCCCGTTAATAATAATAGTGTTTTGGCTACAGACAGTTCTGGAACGCAGTTTATAGAGAGAAGTGGGAAAGATCTTAGCTCAGAAGTGAGTAATAAAATAGTATACGTATAGTATTTTTCACCATAGTATAAATATACGTCAAAAAAAGTCAAATGCAAGACCTCTTTGATAAAGTACCAAGCAAGAACTCTAGTTATAATGATGACTCTTGTTAACTCAAATTTTCCAAATCATTCTTCAAAAAAATCAAAAGGAAAGGCTGCCTGCCGATGTATCTTTCCCGCAAGTCACTCTGGGCACTGTTTAAATGTCATTACTGTTGATCGATCGTTTCCGAAAGGAAGAAGGCTCGTTTGTCATGACGAGGCCACTAAATACGGCCTCCGTAAACGAATGTTATTTACAGACCACTCAGCCCAGCAAAAACACATGAATGGAGAAACGACGGATAAATGTCTCGGAGTGTTTCGAATTGAAAGATCATTAATTCACTTCCCTTTTCCCGTAACTCTTACCGACACAATTTTACGTCGAATCTTATGAATGGGTATTCCGAGATATCGAAAATAGCTCGTGGAAATGTTGTGACGTGAGTGAACCTTACGTGGGTCACTGTATTAGTTGAGGGACGTTCGAAATATAAAAATGGGAAGATTAAAAGAAATACAAGTTTGCTTTTTATTATTTTTTAGATTTTTTGTAATATTTTAGAATCGAGACAGTAAGGTTTTTTTTAGTCTTTATTTTACTTGCTTTTTCGCATAGCGAAAATGTTGCACAAAAGAGTATGTTCTTTGACTGTATGTGTATAATTTTACATATTTCTATATCACCTCCTGAATAGCTAAACTGATTACACGTCTGAAGTGTCATTAGATCAGTCATAAAACGCGAGATGACGTTTGACAGAGTGAAGTAACGAATAAAGATGTGTTGTCTCACACTAGAATCCCCATGGTTCACCTAGTGAGATAGAGACGAAAAATTAGATAGCATATTATCATCAGCTTACTTTTGCTTTCTTTTAGACATTGGTCTCTCTCATTCAACACTACTCAGTCCAATCTTCAGTTTCCATTTCCAGCCACTAGGTACTATCTGACTTTTCTATAACGTCACTCCATCGTGTTTCATGCGTCCTACATTAAAAATATAATAATAATATTCACACAACAACATCTAGACCAAACTAAGCTTGACCAAAGCTTGTACTATGGGATCTAGCTGACTGACAGAGAACTTATATACTTTTTTTTGTAAATAAATACTTATGATACATAGAAACACCCAGACGCGGGACGAACATCCATGCTCATCACACAATTTTTGTCCTAGGTGGGGACTGGGGATTGAACCCACGACATACAGCTTAGCAGGCAGACATACTACCAACTGAGTTGCGAGGCTAGTCAATTTACGTATCCCGACACCAGTGACAATTTCAAATAGGTATAGAAAGACTGCAAAACTGAAATAGCGGGGCACAGCTAGTATTATTAATCTACATACTATATAGAGAAAGTTGCGTACTATGTGAAAGTTTCAAACATCGAAAAGCTTACATACTTACTGACCTACAAAACCCATATTGAAACAGAAACAGTAAACAAGATGCTATATATAAACCAGGAATTTAATTTAACAAGTTGCAAACTACTCGGTTCAACTTTCCACTGAACATATTTCATTAAAGTTTTAAGAAGCAACTTCTCTTAAACGTCTTCCAGTATAATCATAGTGACCTTAAAGTTGAGTGTACCGAGGCTTAGAAGCAAGTGGTGCCAGATAACGGACCAAAATCACGCTCTTAACGCAAACTTTGTTAAGCTCTTGTGAGGTGTCTTATTTTATCTATGTAAGGAAATATAAAACATACAAGTTGGGATGTGGTTGATGTAGTTGTGCTTCAACGTCGAGTTTCACGTTTATTTTGTACTTAGTATAAGCTGGCTTAAGCCTGTGTGCTGCTGCCAGATAGTTGGATGTTGTGAGGCGCATTAGCAGAATCACCGCTTAGCTAGCTCGTCTGCGTCATCGCTAATCTCCCTTCGACGAGTTTATCCTGGTAATCCCACAATCGGTTCAGTTTTCTTTTACGGCCGATCCCAACTTTCAAATCCATTTTTCTTCTACCTAAGATAGCATTTTTTTGTTTATAGAAAAAAAGTAGGAAATAAACAGATGATTCGTGGATGGTAAACATTAACCGTAGCATATGCAACACTGCAAGCCTAGTGGTTTCGCTTATGTTTTGCTAACTGTAGAGGTAATTGCAGATAACCATTTTAGAATGTTTTTGCTCAAGATTTTTGGGAAAACCTTATTTATTCATTTACTTTATGTTAGATCTACGATTGACCACCAACTCACCTGATGTTAAGCGACGGTGTGGCCGAGGATAGATCTAGTCCAGAATATATTTGCAATAATTTATTAAGGCCCTCTAACCCCTGACATAATACAGCGAAAAATTCTCAGCCAAAGTGATGAAATAATAAATAATTCTGCACAACAATCTTGTCTCATTCTTGTGCATCTCTTTTTAAATATGCATTTCTTTTTTGCGCTTGGTTGTGTTCGCCAATCAGAGCGTATTATGTCTAGACAATATTGGATTAATTTATTTGGAATCCACGGAATGGAATGCCATTGCCATGCTACTTTTGGGATTACTTGCTCAAAGGGCGTCGCATTCTGTAGACAATCAATAGTTAGTGAAATATCTATCTAAGGTTATTTAATATCCAAGTCAAGTGGACTTGACGGAATTGGAATCCATCTTTAATTAAATACAAAATAAGGTTTAAATTTCAGTTTTTATTCAAGAGCAGGACCGACAGACCTTTTTTATTATGTTACATACAAAACGTGTCGCACCAGTGACATGTTAATAATCTTTGTGTCACACTGAGTAGTATGCATGAACTCTTAATGTACACATACTTGCTAACTTGTGCCAACGGCCAATTTTCAGCCCCTGTATTTAGAACTCAACCAGGATTCGGAATCTATATCTCCGTCTCTTTCATTCTATATGGAAATGGACAGAGACGAAGATATAGATTCCAAATCGATTTCGAATCAGAATGTGTTTTGAATACCTCTACCGATACCGGCCGCGAAAATGTTTGACTTTGCCGCTTGTGATAAATAAATTATTTTTTCAGAATTCGGGCTTTTTTCAGCACATACCTACTCGTATAGATACAAATATAAATACGAAAAACATTACCCTCTTTTTAAAATTTAATATGTATTATTGTACATTTTTTTTGCAATAAATGCTTTATTATTTATTTATTATTTTATTTAATGCAGTCGCGCAGTAAGAAAATTAGTTTACATAAGAGGTATCACAGAATAATGATAACTAACCAAAATTGTAGCAGTCAGTAAGTAGGTACCTTTTACTGAACCGAGACCTACAATCGAGCTAACCCAAGACTTTAAGCCGCAATCCCAGGTACATATGTATATCAGTAAGTCGGTACGTTCTCGACAAAAACGGATTTAGCATTTGATATCCAGGCCAGGCCAGAGTGGGATTTGAGTTATTAACTAGTTAGTGACTTGGACGTTGAGATAGGTAGCACATACCCCGATGTCTGTGGTTTCTGTATGCGTGTACATACATAATGTAGGGTATGTGTTCTCTAGGGTGTGATAAGATATCAAGCTAGGTCTAACTAGTGATAGTTTGTGACCTATCAATAGATATTGGTTCTAGGCTGTCAATAACATAAGTTAAATTGATGGCTTGATAAATATCTATAACTAAGTCGTGTATCTAGGTACAGATTGAATATCTGGGTATCTTCAATACTTAAAGATAAGCCTTTAGGTGGACTTTTAGAAGCTATAAAGGTAGTCATAGATTCAAAAAATCCAACTATTTTGAAAAATATTTGCGTAAAAACAATCTAATTGAAAAAAAATAACATTATTTGAAAAAATAATTTATTTATTAACATTTTTTGAAGAAAAAAAAATTGCGTACAAATAATCTAATTGAACATTAATAAACCTTTTCTCTTAGATATTTCTTTTCAATTTTAGGCATTACATACAAAAACTTAAAGTTACCGACTTAAAAAGGCAAAAAAAAAAATTATTGATAATTTGTTAGCAAATTATACGTATATAGTTTTAATAAGTTATATAAAAAATACAACCGAATTCAGAACCTCCTTTTTTGAAGTCGGTTAATAAATATATAAATAACTATTTTTGGTAACTTTTCACACATAATCTATCATAACCTAACCCCAAACTAGATAGCTGATAGAATACATTTTCATTTTTTTGTAAATACATACGTATAAGAAATAGCAACACCCAGACACAGAACAAACATCCATGTTCATCACATAAATATATTTGTCCTGGTTGGGAATCGAATGCACGACCTAATACTTAGAAGGCAAGTATGCCAACTGAGCTGCAAGGCCAATCAGAAAACTAACCTTATAATCTCCAATATCCGACACGGAGCATGTGAGAACAGCTTCTCTGCCCAAGGCGACGGTGACATTCTCTATAGGACGCAGAAAGTCAGGTTCCGCGTCCCTGAGCGAGACCGTGGGACCGACTCGACTGAGAGGCGACGTAGTCTGATGCCGCATGCTGCTCTTCACAACTGTAACAAATAACAAATATTTATCAGTTATCACACTAACTGACCCCAGATTTACCTGTTGCATAGGGCGACTTATTTTATTTATTTTTATTTTATTGAAATAGGTACAGTTACAGATATTAGGATAAATTAATATACAGTATATAAACTCAACTGGAAAAACATTGTGATCCTAAAATCTAATTACAACTGTACACAGCCTAATTAAAGGTAAATTCGATACTAAGTGTTGAGTATTTAAAGCAATATGTATGAGCAATAAAACATAAAAGTACAATTTATATAATTAGCTTGTTGATTTCAAATTTAAACGACGGAAAACTACATGAAATACGTCTCTGATATCACTCCAATCATCATGTGTGCGGCATAACCGGATTAATGGACTATTTTTTGAGACAGGATTAGGATCGAACCCAATCTACAGCTTAGAAGGCAGGCATGCTACCGACTGCTGTGAGAAATGGAATAAATCTGGCCAGCAAGCCATGCAGAAAATTCATAATTATTAATTCACACGCACAACGCACAGGCGTTCCATGAGTTTTGGCGGGAACGTCATCGAAACATGTTGTTGCTTTTTTTATTTTAATAAACTTGTTTGAATATTAATGTGATAAAAATGGTGGTGTTTTATTCATAAAGTGTTCGATCAAGTACATGAGTGTGGGCAAGTGAAATAAAGCAGTGAACCGTGTCATTTTACGTTGTCGACAAAACTCCATAGAAGCTTCTAGTAATGTCACCACCACTTTACTGCAGCAGAAGTTGACTTTGAAAATGGCTGTATACGTGATTTAGATTGTGACTAGAACATTTACAACTTATTTTATTCGAGAAACTTGAAAAAATCTTAATTTTTCACACTTTCACGCTTTAAGTGGGTCGAATACAAAAAAGAAGAAGAAGGCGTTCCATAACAGAGAACCTTCATATCACTTACGTTCGTTTTTCAAAAAGTCAGGGTTCAAGCGCGCCCTCCGCCCCTACTAACCGGATATATAAAGAAGTAATTTATGTCATATTGTCGACCCTCAGTCAAGTGGCAGCCGACCCTTGCCTATTCAAATTACACCTATATGCGCCTATTCCACTTCAGTTCCGCTATTATATAAGTTAGTACCTGAATTTTCTGTAGTTATGTAGTAATATAATATTATAGTTAATTTTATATACCTAGTTGGCATTGGAGCCCGTCCATTTATGTTTTTACGATTTTTTGGGTTCAACCATTGAGTCACAATTGTATAAAATTACCGAGGGTGATAAAATCTAACTTATAAACATTAAAAACTACTTAAATAATAATGCACTTAACAGTGTAGATAGATAGATAAACTCTTTATTGTACACATCTTAGAACTTACAATCAAGAGAAATTATTTAAAAACTAGTGTAGTGTAGTGTAGTCGTCGAAATAGCTCAAAATGGTAATCAAACTTACTTGGAACTGGAACTGGCTCTCAAGTAAAGCTGTTGCAACATACCGTAAGATGGTTGGCGACAAACTTTCAACTTAAAAGTGGTAACTATAGTCAGTGGGACACAATGTACTTAGACTACTATGGTTTCCTACACTTGCCAGATTGTTTTTTTTTTTAACAGAATATCCAAATTCCTATATAGGTACTATACCTATAAAGTACATACTAAAAGCTCAAATCGATAGGATTTGACAGTACTCAGATGTTCAACTGGTATAATAAAAGAAATATAATCGCATCCAAATTACATCAAACAAAATCATCCGAAACGTAAAAGATGAGAATAAACAAAAACACCTCGCGCCTTCTTTTTCTAGTTTAAGCAAATAACATTATGTTATCGAGATAAAACGTTAAAAGCTTCGAAACAGATAAAGGAAATTGCGAAGAATAAATGAAATTTGTTTCGGTATTTTATGTTTATTTACCTGCCAGTAAATTTTGATACAAAATAGTGTGAGGAAGGTGTGTTATAGTTACTTAGTTGTGCATATGTTACTTTGTAGCCTCTTAAATAGATTTGGTACTTTCAATATAGATTTAGAAATATGTTTTATGGATTTAGGGTCAGCGATTAAAGAAGTTCTGACGCGAAGCACATAATAAGTAAACGTACTTCTACTTTTTAGGGTTCTGTACCTCAAAAGAAAAAAACAGAACCCTTATCGGATCACTTTGTTGTCCGCCTGTCTGTCTGTCTGTCTGTCTGTCCGTCCGGGTGTCAAGACCTGTATCTCGGGAACGCGTAAAGGTATAGAGTTGAAATTAAAACCATGTACGAAAATGCATAGTCTCTTGCTGCAGAAAGAAAAACCAAATTTCTCAGTTTTCGTAAAAAAAAGTTACAGCTGAATATGTCGTAAAAAACGCACATTTGGACACTCACAAAGGAATCAAAACCTATGGGGTACTTCCCGTTGACCTAGTACTATGAAATTTGGCAAGAAGCATTGTGTTATAGTACACATAGAGGAAAAAATCCGAAACCTGGACATTTTTAATTTAATCACAAAAAATAGGGTTTTAAGCAGGGAAGAAGGGTCCAAATTTTAAAGTGCTTTAACCGTATCTTGTGGGGGTATCATATGAAAGAACTTAATTATCACAAGCTAAACAGGTTTTCAAATAAAAAACACAATATATTATATATGTAACGCTCGATCTTAAGCTTACATAACTAATTACCTTAAATTTTAATTTTCTCATCGAACATTATTCTTCTTATATTATATTTTATCTTCATGCAGTAAGTTTATATGAGCCTTTGTGCTTGAGAAACATATTTGTTAATGCATCAGTATTTTCTTTTGTACCACTAGGATATAATAAACACTGGTGCTTGTACATACTGTAATTTTTTATGCTAATAAAGAAATTTTTAAATTGGAAAATTGGATTGTGGTCAGGTATTTTGTGTTCCTATTAATATAGATACTTGTTAACCGAGATTCTAGAACCTTTTGTCGCGACAACTTCTTGACAGATTTAGCTCATATTTTAAATTTTTCACAGGAAACTTCTTCCATTTCTTGGCGAAAATACCCCATTAATCAAAAATCTCCGAAAACATAAAAACAATTATAAAATAGTAAATCCTATATACATTCAATAAGTGCAGTTTTGTAAGAATTAAGAATTGGTTAAAAAATACGAACTTTAAGTGAGTACCAAACAAACATCCGGACAGAAGAAAAAAAATTGTGCTAATCGCTAACAACGTTGAACAAAGGTAATGAAATCATGGCAATGCAAAGATAAGATAAGATAAGATAAAGAAAACTTAAAAACTCCTGACACAAAAAACGGCTGAACCGATTTTGATGGAAAATTAAATAAAAATACTCTCTATGAAATTCTCTTTCAAACAAAAAAGAAAGACTAGATCTAGAGACAAAACTAGAGACAAAATCGGTTCATCCGTGAGAACTACGATACCACAATAAGATACATTAAATACAGAGAGAATGATATTACAGCTAGGTGTTTTAATTGGCGGCCTTATCGCTTAGAGCGATCTCTTTCAGGCATCCTTGCACGGATAGGACTGATGGCAACAGATAGTGGCCTTAAAGCAAAACTTAACTAATAATGGGTATACATAAAACAACAGTAGTTAATTATAGTATAGGTACCTAGTTACGTTATTATACATATATAATATATATACAGATATACAGATACAGTCGTCAAACTTATGACACCCCTCTTTTTGTGTCGCGGGTTAAAAAATCAAATCTAAATTGTTTTTTTTTTTATACAAGATATATCTACGGTTGACCACCAAATCACCTGGTGTTAAGTACACCGTCACTTAACACCAGGTGAGTTGCCGAGGACGGAGCTCGTCGATCTAGAAGATATCTATTCACTCTAGCCTTGAAAATTCCAAGATTGCAGCCCCCGTATTCTGAACCCATTCGGTTTCGGAATCGATTTGATTTCTATATCTCCGTCTCTGTCATTCTCCATGGAAATGACAGAGACGGAGATATACAAATCGAATCAATTCCGAAACCGAATGGGTTCAGAATACGGGGGCTGGTCTCGGGAAATTGTATTAAAAATCAGATTTGACACGCAAACTTCACATACTTTTTTTACGATTGGATACAATAGTTAGTTGTAAAATATTATGTTTACTGATTATTCTTACTTAGTTATTCTTTTTTCTTTATAAGCCACTGTTATTTTAGCATATTATTCCTGTTCTTGCATGGTTGCCTGGAAGAGATCGCTCTAAGCGATAAGGCCGCCAATTAAAAACCTTAGCCTTAAGTATTTAATGTTATCTGTCTGAAATTTTTGTTATTACATATGTGGTTTTTAATAAAGAGTTATCTATCTACAATCCTCTGAGAAAACTTATTATGGTTTTCCGAGGAATATTGTATTTTTATGATCACAAATATATTAGGTAGATATTAAAGGCGTATTATTATAACAAGTTTATCTTAACTTCCAAGAATCTAAGAATTCTACGAACTGCTTTATTATATAAACGGGTTATTATAGTAAGTTTTTTTTTGTTACGAAAGAAAATCAGACAAATACAACATGCGCTTTTCTGTTTTTCGTCGTAGATGGAGGTTTAGATAAGCGAAATAGGCGAACATAATACATATGCATAATGAAATCACAGAAAATACATGATAAGACTAATAATAATCAATATTTTGTGAATAATCGCAAAATAAATAAATTATAAGCAAACACTTTTAAATATTAGGTTTTTTAAGGGACTATATAAAAGAGAAATTGCTTTCTCTTTTCTATGATTATATTTATTACACTACACAACACGCGGAGTACGCTGTTTAATGTATTTACGAAAAATCTGTAAGTAATGAAATTTGCACATTTATCTAGCTCATCGCTAGAGAACGGTTTGATTAATTTAGCTTTTTAGGGTTCCGTAGTATCTACGAGAAACCCTTACATATTCGCCATTTGTTTCTGTCTGTCTGTTCAAATGTCACAGCGATTTTACTCACAACACAAAATTATTGAAATTTAGCACAAAATTATTGAAATATGGGAAATAGTGCAACTGCAAAATAATTAAATAAAATTTACAAAAAAGGAAAAATAGGGGTAGGTAGTACTCCATATATGTAAAGAAAGAGTAACATTTTTTTATTCCCACCCTACCGTTTATCTTCCGTGTACCTAACTACCTACTAAGATATACACCGCCAAACGTGAAAAAATTGTGTCCTGCTC
Organism: Lycia hirtaria; assembly: GCA_947563715.1. Taxonomy (NCBI): domain Eukaryota; kingdom Metazoa; phylum Arthropoda; class Insecta; order Lepidoptera; family Geometridae; genus Lycia; species Lycia hirtaria. The sequence goes on along the minus strand of OX387377.1, from coordinate 37,134,088 downwards.
TAGCCCGCTCTTGCGTTTCTAAACTACTTGCCACGGATCTTTACTATAATTATCTCGACACGGTTTTAGCCACTTATTTTTTATTGTGTTGGTAATTGTCAGGGTATGGTTTGTATGACCTGAATGGTATGGTTTGAATAGCTTTTAAAATACTTACTGCTAATCATTTTACGCTAGTGGCGTACAGTGAAATATAAAATTAAAATTTACTGTTCTCCAGCAAAATTACCGAAAAATATCAATTTTTTAATTATATTCCACAAAATAAAGTCGGTCACACAACAGTTCGTTCGTGAAATTATTGGATTTTCGGTATATTTTACACTAAGCCTTTCATCGTTCATTTCAAAATGAATACCGGTTAAATTCAAGCTCCGCTAACGCTACCAAAAGTATCGGTTTTTTCACCGTCTATCTTCGGAGTTAAATCCTTCGGGTCATAATAAATTTAATGGAGGATTTAAGGGAAACATTTAGGGCGATTCGATAAATTTTGTATTCACGGTATTTGCATTGAAAGAATTTTAATTCAGTTTTGTCATTGAAATTATCTTTCAAATGTCATAGGACAGAATTCAATATAACGTATTATTCAGAGACCCCAGGGCCGCCAGGGGTTACTTATGTATTTTGTGACGAACGAAATGTGTCGAACTGTATTTACTTGTATAGACTGTGAAAATACGGGTCGGTTACTTAAAGCTAGCACCTAGACAACACATTTATACGTTAAACCCTAAAATGTAAAAAATAAAAACTTATAATGTTAAAACGTTATTCCGTTACATTTGAAAATGTTTATTTTGCACTAAAGAATTTTATTAATTAGCTGATCCTAATTAACGTAATTAGGGTTCCGTACCTCAATAGGAAAAAAACGGAACCCTTATAGGATCACTTTGTTGTCCGTCTGTCCGTCTGTCCGGGTGTCAAGACCTTTATCTCGGGAACCCGTGAAGGTATCGAGTTGAAATTAAAACAATATACGCAGATCCATAGTATCTTGCTGCAGAAAGAAAAATAAAATTTCTCAGTTTTCGTAAAAAAAGTTACAGCCGAATATGTCGTAAAAAACGCACATTTCGACACTCACAGAGGAATCAAAACCTATGGGGTACTTCCCGTTGACCTAGAACAATTAAACTTGGCAAGAAGCATTGTGTTAGAGTACACATATAGAAAAAAATCTTAAAACTGGACATTTTTATTTAATCACAAAAAAATTGTGTCTCTATGCAAGGAAACGTTCGCTCGCTCGGATCCGAGTGGGAGGCGCCGCTACTATAGCCCCTACTGGGATCCGAGTGGTGAGCAAGGAATGTGTTAAATATTTTTACGATGTATATTTTTCGGCTTATGAAGGAAAATATAAAAAAAAATGATTTCCCCCTTTTATTTAGTTTGTACGGAACCCTCGGTGGGCGAGTCTGACTCGCACTTGTCCGGATAGTCAGTGTCAAATTATCGATAAAAAATCAAATAAATTTGATGTTCTTATAAGTTAGTTAGATGGCGCAACTTGCGTGATTTTATGCGACGCTCGCTTCAAAATTCCAAGATTCACAGGAAACAGAGAAGTGTTTTGATTACGCCAATTTTTTTACAAAATATACCAAAATCCCAAAAAAATACGTCATGTAGCATTTTGAACTCAGACCCCTATATTTTCGCATAATATAAGAAGTAGGTATTGTAGCTTTTACGCAGTTACATACACTAGAACTATTTCCCGTGATGCGAAAAAGGAACTTTGTACCACTTAACTAACAAGGTACCTTCTCTTTTCTTCTTTGTACCACTTAACTAACAATGTACCTTCTCTTTTCTTTTTATAAATTGTTGACCCTTTTTATCGTCATCGACCGAAACGATTTCCTTCCGAGCGCGGGCAAAGTGCGTCGGATACGTCACAGTTGATTTTACTCAGATGATTTACTTCCTACGAATCGAGAACCTTTTTTCTTGGCAGTTGTAATATTTTCCGTACATGTCCGCCTGGTTTTTGGTGCAACTGTATTTTGTGGGGTCGCGTCTAATAAAACTTTCTGTTGGCTTTTGTGGCCAATGGAAGGTTCCATGATTTTACACAAAAGTAGGTCTAACTTTGTCTAGATATATTAGGAATTTATGTAAATTAAAAACTGAAATTATAATATCTTTAGTATAGAAATACAGATGTTTAGGTAAGAAATACGGGTCACTCACGTGTATTCAGAGTCAAAGCAAGTCTCTGCGTATAATTTCAAACGCATTCGGCAGTCTTTTTTAAAACAGCACACGTGGCATAGCTGAATGACGTCGTACTTGGCACTGCAAGCTGCGTCGCTTATAATATCATCAGTTGTAAGAGGTTGTGTTTGATAACTAGTAATCCTACGCCACTATGATTCAGCTATTTCATCGCTGAAATTCCTCGCTTGAATCTTTTTGCACTATTCTCAAAATCCTCCTCCCAAGCTCTACGAATGCAAAGTTTCCAAGCAGTTCAAAAATGCTAATCTTGTTTCTTTTAAAATACGGACGCTTATTGACCGTTTTGATAACAATTTCAAACTCAAACAATTTTTATACCAACTGCTTGGCTGCACCGCCATTCTACAAGATTCTGCATCGAAGGCGCCTGACCCCATAAACAACTAAAACAATAGAGCCCTCGTAAACTTACCGGTTTTATTACACTGTGACTGGAGCCGATGTTTGGTACAATCTAATCTCACCTCTGATTGCAGAGCATTTCTTACAATTTTACGACGCTATTACCGTGGGCCAGTGTGTTAAAATGTGGAAGCCGGGGAAATCCCGTGGAGCTCCTGTTAAAGGGTTTTGTTTAATTTATTGGGGTACGGTGACTGAGATTGTTTGTTGCGAATTGATGCTATTTCGAGACGCTATTCATGCTTTGACGGTTTTTTTTTTATATTTCACGGCCTCCACCTTCCTTTCTTATTCTTATTCGACATATTCAACGTCTGTTTACGCATTTTTGTTACGAAGTACGAGTAGTAAGTACGAGTCTCATTGCGATTTTTATATAAAAATTCCTACAACAAAAGGGACAACACAATACCTATCCTACCAAACATTATATTGATCTATTTCAATCAGCCAAAGCCTGAACAAAATATTTATATAATTAATACAAAGCTGAATCAAATTTGGTGATCTTTTTTGTGCGTTCTTTCTAAAAACGATAATCAAGAACATCACTTTCTAATTAGCAATGATAATGAAGAAACACAAAACATTATATTTATGTGTCTCACGGAAGTCTAATTAGGAACCTTCTTGTTTAAGTTGAAATTAACCATTAACAAAATAAAAAGTTCGACAGAAAAACACGCCGGATGTCGAAAATTCTCAAATTATCAATAACATTATGTAAGCAGAACTTCAAAAATACTTTAAAAGTTCAAATTCAAATTATTTTAGCCAAAGTTATACTAAACAAGCTATTTTAATTATTTTACGACCACAATAACATCTTCATTTCTTTTCAAAAGTTTTACATTAGGCCGTGTTCACACACGACATCTCCGAGATATAAAATCTATCAGCACAGCATTTAACCCAGTTTCGACGGAGATATATCGCTGGAAACATCGGGTATATTTGATGGTTACGAAATGAATAGAGTTGCGGTCAGGCAGACCCTTTAATGCTACCATCAATCAAATGGAAATTTTACAGCAAGAGTGAAGTGGTTGATGGCGTTGTTAGAGACAAGTATATAAAGCATATCATACGACATTGTTTTTTAATTTGTATAGAGTCTTATACAGAAAGGGAACTAATGTCGAATTGTGTGCGCTTCTGTCATTATTAATCAACTTCATAGAAAGGAGACAATCAAAAAAATAAAAGTGTTTGTATGTAATATTGTAGAATTGCAAAAATTTCACATACCTATGTTATTCTATACCAGCTTCTATCTAAGCATGTGTATCTAAGCAAGCCAAATTCTTAAGTGTATGATTAATTTGTATGTTTGTCCACGCATATTTCAAAAAGTATAAGTCCAACTTAGGAGTCAGTGTAAGTTTTATCCAAATTGGTTCAGTGCGTTTTAAGATATGGGCTATTTAAATTTTAACAATTTTAACAATGTATAGACGTTTTAACGACGCAATCCAAATTACTGGGCAGATTTGAACCAAATTTGGTAGATTTATTAATCATACTATGTAAAATGTTCTGGTATATTTTTTTCTTTCTTTCTTTTGATAAAGATAAAGATTATTTGAGATAGGAGCTTTTAATATTTTTTTGGGACTACAATGACGTAGCCAGACGCAACGACACTTGATTCTAACAAAAGTTATTGTAGTATTTCGCAGATCGCAGATGGATCCCTAATTTGATTGAATAATCGTTATCGAACACTTTCAATATTTTTAGATTATCAATTCATACCCACCAAAATATAAATGAAAGTTATATTCTACCACTCTCTTGACGTGATTAATGGTACGATGTTTTTTCACGTGAACTACATAACTTCATACATACGTAAAATTACACCTGTTTTGCTTAACGGGGTAGGCTGAGCATCAAAGACCATGAGACCGTTTGACGCCACATTTGACCGTGAATAGAGGGTTAGAAGGGGGTTAGAGGGTTCTAATCCCCTCTAACCCTCTATTCACGGTGGACATGCAATAATCTCATTAAACTTCGTCATGTTAAAATTTTGAAATTGCTTTCTACCCTAGGCGATAAATAGTTTTTTTTTCCAAGCTATTGAGGTCAAAATACATAAATAAATTCATTTTCAAAATAGCAAACCACATACAAGCAGATAAAAGCAACACAGCTTTTTAACCTCTTAATAATTGTCTCCACCGCTCAGCTGAAAATAACAAGAAAGAAAAATGCATCAACCTAAACATCGTATGGTTTTAATAGTTCCACGTTGAATGGTGCCTTTCAGTCCTTCCAAACGGTGTCATCCATCACTGGATAAACTTCGCACTCCGGTTAAAGCAAGGATAAAGCTCTGTTTAGACTGCTGTCAAATACTGTATAGAGTTTGCTTTGAAGCTGACAGTGCAATTTGTTTCACCTGACCGAGGAAGGAAGATACGTCAAAGTTAAACAGACAAGTGAAAGTTTATTGACTGGCCTTGTGGCTCAGTTGGTAGTATGTCTGCCTGCTGTGCCGTTGGTCGTGGGTTCGATCCCCACCCAGGGCAAACATTTGTGTGATGAGCATGGATGTTTGTTCTGTGTCTGGGTGTTTCTATGTATCATATATATTTATATTTACAAAAAAAAAGCATATATGTATTCTATCAGCCATCTAGTTCCATAGTACAAGCTTTGCTTAGTTTGGGCTAAATGGTGTTGTGTGAAATGTCCAGAAATATTTATTTATTTATTATTTATTTATTTATTAGATCGTTTATATAACTGACAAGCGCGAGAAGAAGGGTACGTTTTTCGGGTGTATTAATGTATGTACCCTCTAATATTCTCTTCCTTCCATCTAACCCTCTAATCACTGTCAAAAGTGGGGTCAAACGGCCTAATGCTCTTACTCTGCTTACCCCGTAAGTAAGAAAAAATAGGAGTGATTTTATGTATGTACGATAATGTATGTTTGGCACTATTTGAAAATAGCCATCAATCTCTCACCATGGTTGACTTTGACTTTGTGTCAAGCATTGTATATTATATATTATCGATTTATTCTACGTCACGTCAAAAAATTGCCTACAGTCATTCTGTTGTACAAATCTAGCGTCTAAGCTATATAAGTTTGTCTATGGTCTAAGCCATTGCAATAACGAATAAATCTAGATTTTTAAATAAAATAAAAATAATGATCCAACTTTGAAATGTCAAAGGTATCTTTGAATAGGCTCTGACATCAAAATATAAGGGTACAATGACGTCACAAGTCACGTCAGCGATCTCAGACCGTTTCGGTCGGCCTCATCAATCAACGGCTAAACTTTCACACTGCGGGTAAAGCCCTTAGGTTGACAGACAGCTGTAGGTAGGTATTGTGTATTTGTAGGATACGGGGGAAGTGAGATAGCTTCTGACTCGACGTTTGAACTGTGAAATTGTAACGTCATTGTTCGTGGAAGAGAAGGTTTGACAGGTTCGCGATAATCGCAATGGTTATAGCGGTTTTGGCTTATGATATATATTTTTTTCCTCATCTGAGGAAATTGGCGTCGCACATTTGTGCAGTTGCCAGTGTCAAGTAATTTTAATGATATTTCTTTTATTAAATTGCCGTGAGCATCAAACGGTTAAATGTCGATGCCAATGAAGATGCCACGAAATGCTTTTCATTTGAAAAATGTTTCAAAATATTCTGTAACTAAATTGATGTAACTTAGTTAAGTAGTTTTTTTAACTAGCTTTTATTTTAAGAATGTTGTATTGGGGTGCTCTATGCCAGTTTTTCTACAAACATGAGCCAAAAGGGTTCTCGATTCGAAGGTGTAAAATATCTAATATTTCGAAAAATTACGTTAAATTCCCCTCGTTGTCGCTTACCATAAAATATAGAGTAATAACTCGCACACGGCACCTACATATTGCGGTGATTTTTTAGCTTTTGACAGTTTTTGTTAGATAATAGAGTGCATAAATCTCGAATGAAAATAGTATAAATGAAAATAGCAGAAAAGATGTGTTACTGATTGCACTGCCATTTATTTACTTATATATACTTATATAATGGTACCTATAGAGATTTATTTACTTATATATAAAATGTTACCTATAGAGTCGTAAGAAATAATAATTCAAATGTTTAATTACTGGTTTGTTAATTTATATCGATTGTTTAGTTCCCCGATATTTTCGACGAATGTGAAATGAATACAAGTTTTATTTATTTGAGAAAGACCACTTATCTAATAAAAAGTTACCTATTTGACTAATCTTTAATTTGAGACAATTAGCTCAGAAGTAGAAGAGATTTATCAATTTCAGTAAATTTTTATTAGCTACAATTATAATGAATGACTTTTCCCTCCTGATTGAAACCAGCTTAGTTTTTATTTACTATTAATACAGTTTGTTCGGAAAGAGAACTAATAGTGTCAGTAGAGCTAAAAATTAAATTGAAAATAAAACCGGATAAGAGCGAGTCAAACTCGCCCACTCGAGGGTTCCGTACAAACTAGTAGATAAAAGGGGGAAATTATATATTTTGTATATTTCCCTTCATAAATCGAAAAGTATACATCGTAAAAATATTTAATTACCTGTTTTAGCTTGTGCTAATTAAGTTCTATCATAATGATACCCCACATGATATGGTTAAAGAACTTTAAAATTTGGACCCTTCTTCCTTGCTTAAAGACTATTTTTTTGTGATTGAATCAAAAATGTCCGCTTTTCGGATTTTTTCCTTTATGTGTACTATAACACAATGCTTCTTGACAAATTTCATAGTTCTAGGTCAACGGGAAGTACCCCATAGGTTTTGATTCCTTTATGTGAGTGTCCAAATGTGCTTTTTGTACGACATATTCGGCTGTAACTTTTTTTTATGAAAACTGAGATGTTGAGTCTCTCTGCAGCAAGAGACTATGGATCTGCGTATATGATTTTAATTTCAACTTAATACTTTCACGCGTTCCCGTGATACAGGTTTGACACCCGGACCGACGGGCAGACAGTCAGACAGACGGACAGGCGGACAACAAAGTGATCCTATAAGGGTTCCGTTTTATTCCTTTTGAGGTACGGAACCCTAAAAAGAAAGAAAGAGAACTAATATCGCATTGAGGGCGCTGCTGTCCTATTTCATTATTTTGTTCGACTAGCAACACAATCAATACGTCACCATTTTTTGTCACAATGGTTATTTTTCTAAATAGACTATTCCAAGTATTGTAATTATATTAATTCTAGTTATTATTGAACAGATAAATTTATTATCTCAATATAATACTGTTATAGGTTTTATATAAAAAAAATAAATTTATCTGAGAAGAACAAATAATGATATAGATACCTAAGTACTTTATGATCGGAGTCGTGGAAACTGAAATATTATAAGCATCAATAAATTTATATTTGAAGATAAAATATTTAATTTTAAACTAGCCGTGTCCTTTGACTTCACCTTCTATCCCACAGTTTTTTTTAACGCGTATAAGTCCGTGTTTGACCACCAACTCGCCTCTTGGAAAACGACGATGTGGTCGGAGATGAAGCACGCAGACTAAGGAGATACCTATTCACTCTGACCTTGAAAAGACCAACGTTATACGTACGCACTGTATATATAATTTGGAATCAATTTTTATATAAAGTGCGTATGTACAAAAAATACCAGAACCCGCGATTTTATAAGAAGCAGTGTTAACAATCTTCTCTTGGGGCAGAATGACGTCACAAGCCCACAAAATTATGTCGCCAAAAATCGAGGTTCATAATTAAGTAGGCATAGAAAAGGTAAACGGCACCCGAGAGGGCCCAATGGGCTATTATTCGATGAGCGGCCCATCTATCACGAAAGCTTTGAGTAATCAGCTTGCCGCTTTATAACTGAAGTGGCTCGCAAAATGCTAAGTTTCCTTCCTCGGCCACGATAATGCTGATCGTGCTGATATTTTCGTGGAGTAAAATTTATTCAAAGTGTTAGGTATAAATAGGTACCTAGGTATAACTCGATGCGTCGTTTTTAGGGTTCCGTACCCAAAGGGCAAAAACGGAACCCTATTACTGAGACTCCGCTATCCGTCCGTCCGTCCGTCTGTCATCAGGCTGTATCTCATGAACCGTGATAGTTAGACAAGTTGAAATTTTCACAGATGATGTATTTCTGTTGCCACTATAACAACAGATACTAAAAAACAGAATAAAATAAATATTTAAGAGGGGCTCCCATAAACAAACGTGTTTTTTTTTTTTTGCTGTTTTTATTTATAATGGTACGGAACCCTTCATGCACGAGTCCGACTCGCACTTGGCCGTTTGTGGTCAAACGTTTTGTGGTGGGTAAATAAATCGCATAACCCTAAGAAGGTTATGCGATTTTTAGGTACCGTATCAAATTTAAAAAGAGCTCTTGGGTGATTCGGAGCGCGGCGCGGTATGAACCGCTTGCGGTGCGAAACGCCGAAGTACCATATGAAACAAGATAATTAAATACCTGAATGCACAAGAGTGACTTTCGTAGTATTATTTACGTCTTACGTAATTACGTTAGACTTGATGTGATGTTGAGTCTAAGTTTTCATGAGAAAGTATGCGCGGTTTATGTAAAATTGATATGTAAATTATGTAGAATACACAACGATCTATGGAGAGGACTATGCTCGGAGTCTCTACGCGATCGAATCAGGAATGAAGAGATTCGTAGTCGCACAAGTCACTGACATAGCACAGCGGATTAGCAAGTTGAAGTGGCAGTGAGCAGGGCACACAGAACGTAGAACTGTTGGCCGATGGGGCCGAAAAGTTCTCGAGGGGAGACCACGCACCGACATGCGCAGCGTAGGAAAACCAGTCACCAGATGGACAGATGACCTTATATAAGTGGCGGGAAGACGCTGGATGCAAGCCGCTTTCAATCAGTCTTTTTGGAAATCCATGGGGAAGGCCTATGTCCAGCAGTAGATTTGTTACAGCTGAGATAATGATGATGTAGAATAATTCCTGTAATAATTAACTAATTTGTTTACATAAATGTTCGTTGGAGATTACAAAAAAATAAAAAATAAAATTTTAGACAGTAAATTACAGGTATTATTATTATTAGAAAATATATACCTATAACACTCGCAAAGTGAAAACAATACTTGACACTTGAAACGGCTTGACCGATTTTGATATGCGAGCTGTTTTAACTCGATTATAAAAATCGATAAGCAACCTATGATAAGCAACGAAAAAACCAGGCCCCCAGTCCCCGGCAGCTCCGCTATTCCGGGCTACGGTAGCGGTCCCGGTCACGGCGGAGCAAGGGGTCCTAAGAATCTCCGGAAGAGATCCGGCTACCACCCCCTGCATAAACGACGACTGGCCCTGGTAACACACAATATTCGCACTATGAGGACAGACGAGAAGCTAGCTGAGCTGGAAGAAGAAATGAGTAGGTTACATTGGGATATCCTGGGGTTATAAGAAGTCCGACGAGAGGGTGGGGACACGATAACCCTGAAATCCGGTAACCTACTATACTACCGGGAGGGCGACCAACAGTCCCAAGGTGGTGTCGGGTTTCTCGTCCACAAGTCCCTTGTTAACAACATTCTTGCCATCGACAGTGTATCGAGCAGGGTTGCGTACCTGATACTCAGAGTATCCAAGAGATATTCGCTGAAGGTCATCCAGGTATACGCACCGACCTCGGCACACTCGGATGATGAGGTAGAGGTGATGTATGAGGACATTAGTAGGGCCATACACACTTCTGAGACCTATTTTAATGTTGTTATAGGGGACTTCAATACGAAGCTGGGCAGGAAATGCGAAAGTGAGTTGAGAGTGGGGCAATTTGGATATGGACAACGGAACCCCAGGGGACAGAGGTTGGCCGACTTTCTGGAGAAAGAGGGACTCTTCATGATGAACTCTTTCTTCCAGAAGCCACCTCATAGGAAATGGACCTGGTTGAGTCCCGATGGTTCTACGAGAAATGAGATAGACTTCATCCTGACCACCAAGAAACAAATATTCAATGATGTCTCTGTGATCAACATGGTTAAAACCGGAAGTGATCATCGAATGGTACGAGGCACTTTGAATATTAATGTTCAACTTGAGAGGTCCCGTATGGTGAAGTCTACACTCCGACCCACTCGCGCCCATATCCAAAACCCCGAGAGCTTTCAGCTCGAACTATCAAATCGCTTCGAGTGCCTGGAGAGCTGCGCATCGGTGGATGAGATCAATAACAGGTTTTTGGAAACTGTCCGTACGGTGGGCGCGAAGTTTTATAAGCCCCACCGTACAAACAGACCGCTAAAGCTCTTGAGCCATACCCTCGACCTCATGGCTGAACGACGCTCATTGCAACTGCAGTCTTCCGGTGACGCCGAGTCATATAGGCGGCTCAATAGACTCATATCAAAGTCTATGCGACACGACATCCGTACCTTTAATACTAATGGTATTAAAGAGACGATAGAGCGGAATAAAGGCTCCAAAGTGTTCGCAAAAGACATGTCTATTGGGCAGAGCCAGTTGACGAAGCTGAAGATGGAAGATGGCAGTATAGCGTCGACTAAAGCAGAAGTCTTGAGGGAAATCGAGAGGTTCTATGGACAGTTATACACATCGGTCGCAAAACCTGTTAGCAGTTTGGGCAAAGATCCAAGAGCCAAACTGACTCGACATTATACCAAAGATATCCCGGACATCAGCCTGTACGAGATTAGGATGGCCTTGAAACAGCTCAAGAACAACAAGGCACCGGGCGACGACGGAATTACATCAAAGCTACTGAAAGCGGGTGGAACACCGGTACTGAAAGTCCTTCAGAGGCTCTTTAATTCCGTCGTGCTTGAAGGTACAACGCCAGAAGCATGGAACAGAAGCGTGGTGGCGCTGTTCTTCAAAAAAGGAGACAACACTTTGCTGAAGAACTACAGACCCATCTCGCTTCTGAGCCATGTCTATAAGCTGTTTTCAAGGGTCATCACGAATCGTCTTGAACGCAGGTTTGATGACTTCCAGCCTCCCGAACAAGACGGTTTCCGAAAAGGCTATAGTACCATAGACCACATCCATACGCTGCGGCAAGTGATACAAAAGACCGAAGAGTATAACTTGCCCCTTTGCTTAGCGTTTGTGGACTATGAGAAAGCCTTTGATTCGATCGAGACCTGGGCGGTGCTTGAGGCTCTCCAGCGATGCCGTATTGACTATCGGTATGTCGAAGTGCTGAAGTGTTTGTACAACAACGCCACCATGTCAGTCCGAGTACAAGACCAGAACTCAGAGGCAATTCCATTGAAGAGAGGCCAGGAGACGTTGTCTCTCCGAAACTGTTTACCGCCGGTTTGGAAGATGCCTATAAGCTTCTGGAATGGAAAGGGCTCGGCATTAATATTAACGGCGAGTACATCACTCACCTTCGGTTTGCCGACGATATAGTAGTCATGGCAAAGTCGATGGAAGAGCTCAGTACGATGCTCGAAGACCTCAATAGAGTTTCCCAACGGGTGGGCCTCAAAATGAACATGGACAAAACGAAGGTTATGTCGAACGCCCATGTAGTGCCCACCCCAATATCTGTGGGGAACTTCACTCTTGAAGTTGTTGACGAATACGTCTACCTAGGACAGACGGTCCGATTAGGCAGGTCCAACTTTACGAGGGAGGTCAATCGTCGTATCCAACTCGGCTGGGCAGCGTTCGGGAAACTTAAAAGCGTCTTCTCGTCCAATATTCCCCAGTCCCTCAAGTCGAAAGTTTACAACCAGTGTGTGTTACCAGTGATGACATACGGCACTGAAACGTGGTCCCTAGCTATGGGCCTTATAAGGAAGCTCAAGGTCACGCAACGAGCTATGGAGAGGGCTATGCTCAGAGTCTCTCTACGAGATCGAATCAGAAATGAAGAGATACGTAGACGTACAAAAGTCACCGATATAGCACAGCGGATTAGCAAGTTGAAGTGGCAGTGGGCAGGGCACATAGCACGTAGAACTGATGGCCGATGGGGCCGAAAGGTTCTCGAGTGGAGATCACGTACCGGCAAGCGCAGCGTAGGAAGACCAGCCACGAGATGGACAGACGACCTCATACAAGTGGCGGGAAGACGCTGGATGCAGGCCGCTTCCAATCGGTCTTTTTGGAAATCCATGGGGGAGGCCTATGTCCAACAGTGGACTTCTTATGGCTGAGATGATGATGATAATGATGATAAAAATCGGTCAAGCTGTTCAGGCTTGTTGTGTTTGATGTGTGCTGTGTTGTTTGGCTGTAGAAGGTAATAAAGAAGAATACCCACATACATACATTCACATCATAAACATAACCCACCTTTTTGGGCAGGGTAAAATCTACGATTGACCACCAACTCGCCTGATGATAGGTGACAGTGTGGTCGAGGATGGATATTTTCATGTAGTATGAACTAGATAGAAGTTGATCAAATTTCTAATTTTCTTGTAAGCCAGGACACACCGAACCGGGCCATACCAGCACTTTCAGAAGTTAATGCTCACCGAAATCCCTATCTAATGAGTTTACTGAGCTAATACTGAGTATTCAGGTTGAACTATGTTCGGCTTTGTCAGAATTTCGAGGGTCGGTCCGGTCGGTACTTATCGAATTTTTGAGGATACAGTTACGGGTTTCTCATTATTAATTCGAAAATATTTTCAGAGAGTACGTTATATTTATGAGTAACTAAGAACTAGACATAATATGCGTTCGTTATGTTTTCATGATTGTTACTAATCGAAATTAAATAACTTTTAAAGGATTTATCGCGTATATTGTACATAATTTTAAGAACTTAAGTTTCGAAAGCTTAACTGTCGATGATCATAAGTGAGACTAGATGACGAGTGTTCAGGGCTCTTATTCCGTAAGACTATCGGCTGCGTTATATACGTGAACGTGACGTGTGACAATGAAAATTAGTCTTTAAGTTTAAGAAGACAAAGTCTAATTTTCATTGTAGACGCACCCACGTCAAATTTACGTAACGCGGCCGATGGTCATACAGAATAAGAGCCCAGAGTGTAAACGCGGGGTGATTTTGTGTGTCAATAAGATCATTTTTGGATGGGGAAATTCTTCACTCCATACAAAAAAGTTTAATGTTTTAGGTTTTTTCGGAAAGGACACTAGAATTTCTGGGATGGCACATGAATTTTGAAGAGCATTCTATGTTTCTATCTTTATTAATGAATATACCCTACAAGTTACTAGATTGTTGTTTCCTTTGTTGCGTTTAACTTCAGTAACAAAGTCGAAACAGAACGAAGTTACTTAATTAATAATTATGTTAAGAGCTTCCTCGGAACTCGAAGAAAACCACGCAATCCACACTTTTAACTCAGATAAAAGTCTGCGAAGCTCGTGCTGGTTCATGAGTCAAGTTTCTACGGCAATTTAAGTATTTCTAGTATTGTTTGTAACAAGATGTTGGTTTTCTCTACATATAGAAAAGAGTTCTGTAGACTGTACTATAACTTGTTAAGTGTTTACTAGACGTCTGAGATTCGCGTGTTATCTGTACAACGAGTAGAATTTTAGCATATAATATTTATTATAAAGCTGGTATGTGTTTATATTGATTTTTTATTGACGTGATAACGTCTTATAAATTGATGAACGGCTCATCGTCACGTTCCGCCTGAGCCGAGCGTGCAAGCGAAAGCGCGGATCAAGCGATAAAGAGGCACGATCGGCCTGAGAGCGCTTGCGGACGCGAAAATTCGCCGGACCGATGTACGGTGCTCTACACACACTCATTATAAACCATACGCCACCGCGAATCTGGTGAAAAAGACGGTCCGTTGTTCGGAAAAAAAACGGACGTCTACAAGCGCTCTAAGCGTTCTTGTGACGCATCTATCATGACGTTATCACGTAAAATTATCGTCCATAAACCGACTTTACAGACAAACATTTTTTTTTCGAAAATAGTTTGTTCTTGATCGCTTACTCACTTGATGTAAACGGCATAAAGTACCTCACGTAGCTTAGCAATTTTGTAACATTAATAGACAATCGTATTACAATTTCTCAAATCAGATTTCCTTGATATTGAGCGCATCTCGAAACTCGCTTCAAAGCTTACCTTACCTGAATATGAAAACAATAATACAAAGAGAGGAAACAAACAAGCTCCGAACAGGAAGTAAACAAGTATACCTAATATACTACAGGAAAACTACTATAGCAATGTCAGTCACAAGGATTGGCAAGTAAATCACGCACCTATATACGTCAGCTCAGGACGCGTGAGAAAAATAATGTTAACGGCTTAGAAGGGGAATCACGGATGAAATAGATATCTTTATTTCAGTTTTCGTTTTAGATATAATAGTTGTGGCTTACTCAACAATATTATATTTAAAATAAACTAAACTTTACTTGTAGCTTTACTTGTTGGCAGGAATAATGAAATTGATTATTTTTTCGAGATAAAATGTAGTCTATGTTATAGATAAGGTTCTTACAGAAGTAATTGGAAAGTTGTTTGAATATTTGTAAGCATGGAAAACTGTTTTTTTTTTTTTACTTTTTTTTTTAAATAGAAGTGGGCGAGTAGCAAAAGAGCCAGAGAATTGTAAGCTAGTTTCAGCTATAACTAAGTATTTAAAAAAAATAACAAATGAAATGGAAAATTTATCTAGCAAACAAAAAAAGTTGCTGACATTGAATAACTCTTGACATCAGTCTACGAACTTTTGAAAACATTATAAGGGAAATACTACTTAGAGGTGAATCATGACCCAAAAATATGAGTAATACGAAATGAAAAATGAATGAATTATCTGCTGAGTAAAACATGGAAGGTAGAAAACAACCGGGGAAATGATTTTTCGTATGATTCTTCCTTACAAAAATATTACAGAAAGGTAAGTCGGACACGAAACTTTTTATTCATAACTCGTACTTACAAAAAATGGAAGAAAAAGTTCGGTAAAAACGAGTAGCAACTTTTTTAAGAACTGAAAAACATTTAGCTTTTCATAAGCCCGGCAAGTAAACGACACAAAATAACACGAAGTAGGTAATAATTTCTTTGGTAGCAATGTAATGAGTTTAGCGTTGGTTCGTCCAGAAAACTTTTTGGTGTAGAAACCATTTTGTATTTTCTTATTTAACTGTGTTAATTTATTATATTTTGTTGGTTAGGATATTATGTACCTTAAAACTAAAACTAACAATAATAAATTTAGCTATATAGCGTATTTCAGCCAAATATTATATTGACAAATAATTATAGTTTAAAAAACTGATGGAACCGACTTCTCATGGATGTCATTGTCAGAACTGGACCAAATTGAAATGGGACCACACGGGAAGCACCAGCTTTCAAATAAAAAAAGAGTCATCAAAATCGGTTCACCTAGTCGAAACTTATGAGGTAACAAACTTTAAAAAAAAACAGTCGAATTGAGAATCTCCTCCTCTTTTGAAGTCGGTTGAAAAATGAAAATCTATGACATTCAGACCAATGTAGGTATCTAACGAGATCTCTCACATTAAACTTGAAAGCTTAATTAATATCATAAATACTTAGTTCAAAAATATGTATTAAATATTCTGGCTGTTGTTGCTGATATTATAAGCCCTATATTGCTGCCACACCGTATAAATGTTGGCAATAACAGTACTAAAACTTCCGTGAATATTCATTTATATTATTTAATTAACCGGAAAAAACTTACGATATTAATCGGTCAAAAGATTGGTGTTTGACCGATTAATATCGAGAGGATCGATGTCTTCCACCGGTTGGAAGACATCGATCTTTTGACCAAATAATATCGTGAGTTTTTTTTTCGGTTAATTAAATAATATACTTATAAATGTAGGCAGTAAGGACTAGATCACTTTAACGTTTTAAACATGAAATTAACACCAAGCTCTGTTCATTTATAATTAAAACTGCAGACTGAATGAAAGCTAATTTGCAAACTTATACACCAGGGGCTAAAAATAAACATACATCAAGCTAATTCCCTTGGCAATAAACTCGAAAATTGCTCTATAGGATTACGAAACAAAACAAACCCATAAATAATACGAAATGCATAGGGCAACTACAATAGCCAATATTTCTATTCGTAAGTAGGGAGGGTTAGTTAATGACAATGCGTTTATATTATCCATAAGTGTTAAATAAGAAAATACCTACTTCTATGAAATATTTGCTTTTAAAAACTTTGACCCTTGTAAACTTATTTTTAAATAGTTTTATTTAGCTTGCCCAGGGGCCCAATTCTGTTATTCAAGACCGCTCCATAGCCGAACCATATGTGGAGCGTTTCCCGTCGGCCGCCATATTTTGTTTGATACAGTCACTTTTATGTCGTACAATTGACACATTTGATGAAACGTAACACGTCCTTCGCTCGTTACTAAATCAAAAAATAATAGCAGCCGACAGGAAATGCTTCGCACAAGGTTCAGTTACGGATCGGTTTTGATTAACTGAATTGTTTGTTGTTATAATTTTTGGGTCAAATTTAGTCATCGAAATTTGACCCCCTTTCTGTTGACAGATTGGTCTGATTTATTTGGTACACGCCATTAGCTTAGATAACAATACAATGAAATATATTAAGTAGCATTCTAAATTCAATATGGCCGCCGCCACACAATGACGGATTTTATATTTTTCCACAACCCAATATGAATATCAAAAGAAAGGGTTTTTTTCTAGTAAAATACAGTTTACATAATTCATAATTCATAATTTCATAATTTTATTTAGCTTGTGGTCCTGGGTACAAGGGTAAGTTGGTATTTACAATTTAGTATTCTGCCAGATCCTTCTTTGAAGCATACAAGCAGTTAATAACATGTAATTTTGCAATTATAACAATAATAATTTTAGTTAGTTATCAATTAATTATTAATGCACTATAATAAGATTGTCAAAAGCTAATAAGGTATTATAATTATACATCATACATGTCATTTAGGTCTAACAACACAGCACAACCAGTTACTTGATATCACTTAAGTACCGGCTAATACATTATATTTTTTGCAATAATAATTCAAATTTAGGATGATAGAAATGGCCTTGTAGCAAACTTTTCTTTTCAACCGAGATTTCATAACCTTTAACCTGATTTTGCTAGTATGTATTTAAAATTCTTGTTTGTATCAAATATTTTTAATCCGTTTCGTATAATTATAAAAAAAGATGTAGTTAAAAAAAAAAAGTTAAATTTATTTATAACAGGCATGGACCCGGAGTCTGTGGAGATGGTTATTAGTAAAATAAATAAATAACAAATATCAGTAAATGGCTCCGCAGCAAACTTTCCGCATTATTGGTAGAAATACCCCACTTATCAAAAAATCCCGACGACAAAAAATCTATAAAATTGAGGAACCTGTATACCAAGTTTTGTCAAGATTACTTGAAAAACACGGATACTGTACACGAGTACCAACAAACAGACAGACAGACAGAAATCCGGACAGAAGAACGGAAAGCTTTCTAGTTAATTCAGAGACTTTCGTCCGTTTCAGTAAATTAGTGTCTAACAGTGCTATCCCAGTCCACCCTCCACAAACATAAACTAGTCCAGCGGAGGTGACGTGAAGAACATGCCAGCTATGCCCAGGGCATCTCCGGAATGAGATGATCAAATTGTTCCCGGCGCAGATGCGATGCACCTCAGCGGGCGGCAACAATACGCACGGATGCCCATGATAATAGGCTCATAGCAACCTACTGTCGGTAAGCAGTAACTCAAATTGATACAATTTTAGCTTAGATCTACCAATGATGGACCACCGACTCGCCTGATGTTAAGTTTACTTTGGGTGTCTAACGTGGAATGACGTCTACTCTGTTATTTTTGACAAAAGACCGCAAAATGCGGTTGAACCTATAGTCAGAGATTTCGACTCTGCGAAGACGTAAGTAACCCATAATTTTCAATAAAACATTGATACAATTACCTCGGACGTCACATTTTATGCTTATATTTTAACTTATTATGAAAGCATGAGATTGAAAATATGTGCGAAAATAAAATAGTAGCAAGATTTACACTGAAAGACTAAACTATGTTCATGTACCTACTTTACGTCTTTTCTGACAAAATTTATTAAACTAATAATAAATAAATATTTCATAACATAGTTAATTATTAATTTACGCTAATATAATAACGCAAGCCGCTTCCAATCGGTCTTTTTGGAAATCCACGGGGGAGGCCTATGTCCAGCAGTGGACTTCTTATGGCTGAGATGATGATGATGATGATGAATATAATAACTATTTGTAAGCTTAATTGAGTCCTTTCATTTAATATTCTGCACAACATACAGTTTTTTTTTATTCAAGACTTATTGTGATAACTAGCAGGCAATCAAGACGCTTCTAATGATACCTTATTTTGTCATACAGCATGGTAATGCCGCCAGCCTAATGGACACGTTTGTGCGGGGAGATACCTCGGTGAACACTAAATTTTTGTCAAATTAAAATAAGTAGTTAAGAAGTTATGTGTACACAATTATGAACATAAATACATACGGCCTGAAACTATAGCCCACAAAATTCCTTCGTCGTAATCGGGTACATATATGTAACTAGTTCGCCCAAATTCGAAACTTAGAAGTTTTAAATTTTGAAAATCCATATCTATCAGTGACAATAATATTTTTGATCTTTATAGATCTTGTTAAAAAAATATTTGAGTATTTTTTTTGTGTCTCCTTAAATGAAATTTATTCGCATTGTTTGTTGATTTACTGTCTGCATTGTAGTGATTATAGTCTCAATAAACAGGGGCGCTGGGGGAGCGAGGGTGATTTATTACATGTTAAACGGATTGGCTGTTGAACTCTGGATTCGCTGTATCAATGCTCTAATGGAGCCCCCTGTGGCTGATGTGCAATCTATATGCGAGTTATTATTACGTTCGAGCAATGGACCTTGATAACTACGTTAGTACTTAGATGGAGTGGTTGGATGATGGAAAAATTATGTCGCTGGCCACTTTGTTAATCCCCGGCGAAATAAAGTATATATATTAAAAGAAGAACAAAATGCCCGACTGCAGAAAATCAGTTTTTGCAGAATAAATTAATCCCATCAAAAACATAATACTTATGGACAAAAAGCAAAGTTGAGGTGCGTTCTACCACAAAAAGTTGTGAGATGTAATGTAAAACCAAGTTGGTTAAATTTTGTACTATTTATGAGAGCATTTATCCAAATATTTTGTAAGAAATTGTGACCTAATTAGTTAACTAACAACTTTTGTAGTAACCATATCGATATTAGACATCTTAATTTCTTTAATTAGAATGACTATTATTCTGTATTATGAGATAACCTGTTAATAATAATAGTGTTTTAATGATAACCGTGATAGTTTAAAAAAAAAAATATTTCAGATCACAAAATTAGGGATTACAATAAATTATATAACTAGCGAAGGTAAAGTACTTCCCCCAACGGAATCTGCGAAAGACAAAGTAGGGCCTCGAATGGTGTGGCGAAACAGTCCTGTATCCCATCACTACAATTAAGAATTTCTACGTGGCGTTGACAGATTGTCGAAACTCTACAAAACACATAATAAGCGGTCTGTAAGCTCTGTACCGTACTCTTTGTCCGACGTATGGGGTCACTAAAGGGGCCGTTATCCAGAATGAACTGTTGTTGGTTCTCGACAATGAGAGCCATATATCAGCCGGCGGGCCATAGCTGGTGTAATGAACGCACGCGATCGCAGCTAACGGCAGACAGAGCCCACATCACTAATGCCCTCATCAACATAATACCATGTTTTACTCTAATTGTCCTCTTTACAAAAGGTATTGTTTCACGCGGAATGGCGTCTTATGAAGTGTTCTGAGATAAGGAAGTTTGGGTGTGCGAAATTGCGGGAATCAGGTCAGGGTCTGTTTATGGAGGATCGTCAAGAATAAAGTTTCTCATGAATCAAGATGGAATAAGTTGGGGTCGGGAGATGTAAGTTTAAGAGACGTGGTTGACATTTTAAGTATCTTAGCTGTTGCATTTAAATAGACTCATCAGATTTTTAATTGGAACCTTTTTGATGTTGTCGACTTGTAACTTTTAAAAGTTCTTCCGTTTGGTAATGGGCATGTCTCTGTCTACATTGAACAGCTTAATAAATATTAAATTCAATCATGAAGCTTGTTAACGTATTTGGTTTTCTGTAAGGCTTTTATTTTAAGTTTATTTTAGTTGTATTTGAAGTGAAACTTTCGTTTTCCTGTAGATTTGATGCCCGTGGGACGAAGAATAGAACCTTTGTATAAAATAGTATTTCAGCTATTGAAATTTTCCCTGTAATCAGTTATTTAAAGTTACCCATATTCACAAATATTAAAAATGTATAAGTAAATTTAATTTAAATGAAAAAGTAACTTTTTTAAATCCTGTCTACCCAATAGACCTATAATTTTATATCAGAACATATTTTTGTTGACAATCGGTCTTTTCGGAAATCCATGGGGCAAGCCTATGTCCAGCAATGGACTCTTATGGCTAAGATGATGATGATGAATTGTACAACGTATTACGATATAATCTATGGTATATCCTCCTTTGAGTAATCTTTTCACGACTAAGACGTAACAAAACAGAAATATTTAAAAGACTTAATAATTCTAAGAATAGAATTCTATAATGACCTTTTAGCGACAACATCCTAGCTTCTTCAAACACCCCAAATGATACAAAAACGTCCCCAAAATAGCCACTTGCAACAACAACGCAACAATAGGGTGTAGGGAGCTAATGGCTACACATGCACAATGCACATGTACTCGCTTCTGAATAGAGATGTGACATCATCGTGACAGTATGTTGTCGATAAAAAATATGCGATTAATTAACAATATACGTGCAGCGAGAAATTAAAATTTAAGCCATTATCCTTTGCTTGGGTAACTCTTATAGTAAGTGATCACAATGTTTATGACACTTTAAGATTTTTATTCTTGATATTATCACGTTGGTATTGCTATCAATCAAGCACATCATTATTTTCGTTAGTCCAGAAACCTCTAGAACTAGTAAAAGTGAATTTATAGGCTTATAATTTATAAGCAATAAGGTGCATTATTCATAAATAAATATGACGTCATAATAATAAAGAGTAATTTTAAGATTGACACAAACATTGTGATCACTGACAATAGTTACTAGAATTTGGATTTTATGTCGTAAGTTTGGATATTATATTTTAAGCGCACACACATTTTACCAGTTAGCTAAAAGCAAATTCACATTATGGCAATGATTTAGTCCAGTAGTCCCGCGTTAGTACAGTGTCATGTGAATTGAATAAATTAGCTATGCTTTATTTCAACGCTTGCAATAGTGCTCGTAAGGCAGGTTAATCACTGCTATACTAAATTACTAACGTGTTTTGTACCGAACCAAACTTAAATAGACGATTTTTTCTACTAATAAGGTATACCTATTTGTCCTTAGCTTGCTTTGCAATATAAACTGAATAAATGAGGGGAGATTACAAAATTCGTCATAGTTTATATCAATAATTATAATTTAGACATATCCAATTTACCGATTGGAGAATAAATAGATTCATAAAGCGTAAAAATGTACTTACCGTGTCAATAGAGAAAATAAAAATTATATTTACAACATTACTGCCAATTTTTTGCTAATTTTGATAGATCAAATATTACAATTCCTACATTGAAAATTAACTTTAAATTAAGTTTTTCGAAACTTTTGTAGAACAGATAAACGGCTTAAAGTTCAGCGTAAACGGCGTAAATTCTCGGTCTGAGGTAATCGATTATAGTAAATACAAGGAGTCAAAAAACCTTAAATTAGAAATTATTAAACTTCATTGCTGAAAATATAACATTGCGCTTGGCAGGCGAAAAGGTTTTTCCACTCTATAAATCATCCATTATATAACAGGAAAAAAATCTTGTAACGTAATGTCAAACCGAATATTTTTTGCGGTACAGTTAGAAGGAAAATTTAAATTCAAAATTGTATTTCCCTTTGGAACTGTCAACCGCGTAAACTTTGCTGAGCTTCGAATGAAATGTAACACGTGCTGTGAAGTTCAAACACAATGTAGTACAATAGCGTTGATAGCTGCACGCGCATGGGGCGTGCTATATTTGCAATTCTGCGATAGTGGTGTGCCCATATCGATAAAATAAGAAGACAGTTTGTGAGGAATACAATACCGATAAAATCGTCTACAAGTATAAGTTTAGAAAACTCAAAAACAACTACAAAAAAACATGCTGAACTGATTTTGATAAAACATAGCTAAGAACATTTTCGATGAAATTATCTTTGAAACAAAAAAAAACTATCCAAAATCGGACCATATTTTTGAGAGCTACGATGCTACAGAAAGACACACAGATATACAGATACATACGTCAAACTCATCGTTTCGGTCGGGGATTAACAAGGATGGTTATGCTAAATAGAAAAATAAAATCTTTATAATTCATACATAAAATAGATAACAAAGCACAATGATTGCTTATATAAATTGGTAAAATGGCATAATTATGTCGTTTTAGGTCTCCGTACTATAAAGATGCAGAATTCATGAGGTGTGTCAAATGGACCCGTTAAACTTGGACTCATCACTGTGAGGACTTTTCATTACGATAATAAAAAAAAAAACAATTTCTTAGGTTTTACGTCTATGTCTGTATTACACCTATACGTATCCTTGGCAACATAAAATCACCTGACAACACAATACCTCACTTTCATAAGCCATACTTCATTAAATTCAAAATTTTAACAGTGACATCTATATATATATTGGAATTATGTAAATTCGTTAGGAAATATCCAGATTTATTTAAAAAAGTAGCAGACGGACCGCGTAAAATTAGACCCCAACATAAACATAAATTAGTAATACCAAGGTCAAATCTAGCAATGCATAGTTCTAGCCCTAATTCTATGGCAGTAAAAATATATAACAAGCTACCGAATTGCTTAAAAGATATAGACACAGATGAAAGCTTTATTTTGAATTTGAAAGATCTCCTAGAAGCTAGCAGTTATTATAATCTTGACGAATTTTTTAAGGATAACTTTGACTAAATTAAAATTAAAATAGAACGTTCCGACTCAAGTGTTGCCATGCCATATGTATTCCCTAAATAAACATGTGTTATTATAAGACCTGCATGTACCTACATATGACGCAATAAATGATATGAATATACACTACATTCACAATCTATATTCAATCAGAAACAAAATATCTACACCACAGTAGCCGAAGAAAACATTAACACAGAACACTGAAATCCAATCCTCAGTAGAATGTAAGGTAATCAACAAAGCAAACCCAAGAACTGCAAACATCGACATTCTCGTCAGCATCACTAGTAATACTCGTGAGGCAGAGCTCGCCCTAGGGAGACGTGAAATGTGCAAACAATTAGAAGGAGCTCTTTTTTGTGCCCTCTCCCGACCCCACAATGGCACTCTATGTCAACGGCAGTTTGCCTCTATTTAAACACTCCGCAGATCCAACCCACCTCTCAACGCATCTGTTACTTTCACACCAACAAATTACTCTATAATATCACAAGAAAAATCACATATTTCATCCAATATTTTAACAGGCTTAACACAAACAAAGGTGACGGTGAAGTAAATCTACTCCAGAGATCCTTTTGATAAGACGCCTTTGTAAACGTCGAACAACCTGAAGCTCCATTTTTCTCTTAAATACATAAGCACTGGCAATCGGAAAACTCGGGCGGGATCCACTCCCTGCGTGAACCTATTCGATCTCATGCATTTAAATTCAGAATTAGTGAAAAGCCTCGCCGCAGACCGACTTTTTGCCGAAGGTAAGCAAACGATTCCACGGATCTCTCTTTAATGCCGCTTTCATTGAAAACGTGATTGATTTAATGCTCTTTTGTATACGATAAGAAAACATTTTTAAGGTGGGATACGTTTTAATAAACGCGAACCCCCCGGATAAAGTATCGCATTGTGCGGTCGGTGTTTGGAGACGATTTTAATTTTGTTTCTTGTCGGCGGACTCAGGTAACAATCAGCGCCTTTCCGGTACACAAAAGGGCTCGGGGTGACAACATAAATAATCTATACGAAGACAACTCGTCCCATCTCCGGCAGCCAGAAAAATGTATCTGGGACATAAAAGGATGGTGGGGGCGCTCAGTTCGTTACGTTTTGTCGCTCCCTGGGGTGCTTCTCTCGCTATGCGGCTAGTCTGCTTGCTTCTACATGAATGTTTTATGTTTGCGTCACAATTCAGATTTGTATCCAGTCCTGGAGCGGGTTTACTGCCGGCTGTTGTCCCGCGTTGGCCAATAAAGGGGTGTGTTTATTGTTTTTCGTATTTGACGTTCAAGGTTCGGATGATAGTTACGATCCCAAATTGTTCTGTGTCAGTATGCCGCACGCTGTACGTCGCCGCCTTACTATTTCTGTGTTGACTTTTATATAACTTTATACAGTGAAATGGTAACCTCAAGTAATATGTTAACTAGGGCGAAACTAATTCGTTTGCCGAGCAAGAGTTTAATTAGATATCACGTCTTTTAATTAGTTAAGGTAAAGCCAATTAATTAAGCGATACAATGTTAGGTTACAGGGCAGGTTAATGAAGGGTCACCTTAGTTATTATACCCTTTGCCTAGGATTTAGGTACCTGACTTACGTAGGTGAGCACTTCAATGGGTAATATTAAAATCAAACATAGTTTGACCTGTATAAAACTCAACAACAACAGATTATATCATGAGATATAATACAGAGAATATTACAAGTATCTATTAAAAGAACATCAAAGTGCTCGACTGCCGAATATAGATGTTTGAAAATGAAAATATTTTTATTTACAAAAACATACCTACATAAAAATAAAATCCGTAGCCAAAAAATAAATGTCCGTTGTTCCCTTACTAGGTGGAGCTTGTATCAAGGCAACCTGACTTAAGTTTGCAATCTAACTTAAGATTTCGTTACGCGTGATACGTTGTTGAGTGTACGTTTTTGTGAGAAAGTATGCGTAAAGTCTCTGTAAAAGGTTATAAATGCACATTCTTAATGCTAGGTCTTGTAGTGTTAGACTTTGTAAAGCTGTGCTTTAGTGTCTTATTTCGAAATGTGAATCTTGCCAACGTTGCATGAAATGTTTTCGGCGAAATTTATTTTACATTAATCAAAGTAAACTAAACACTATAAACAATGGAAAAACATATTTTATGAGAAGGGAATAATAGAAAATAATATCTTAGTAGAAATGCGGTAACAAAAACAATAATTGATTGTAATCATAGCTCGTATATCAAAGAAGGTGCCGCCGCCTGGCAGAAATATCGAAAATCTGAAACTCATCGAGGAAAACAAAAGCGTTCTCTCATTATGATATTTATAAGTAAGGATCATTATACGTATGTTATTTGTATTATATGTAAGGTTACGGTAACTAAAGAAATAATATATTACATAATATCTCAAAAGATGAATGACGTCACACATCTAGGTCTAACCTTTCCATTCTACATGAATTGATATTTTTTTCAGGATATTAATGTAGCTTATATAATATACTATATACTTGTATCAAGTTCTGATAACCTTTTTTTTTGTTTTTTTGTTTAAGCGCGCTCCATCGTAGACCGTAACTGTCACTTAACACCAGGTGAGCTGTTGACGGTCAAGCGCAAGCCTATTTTTGAATTAAAAAAAACTGTTTGTTATGTCACTTGGTTGTATGTCTGTCTGTCAAACTGTCACAGTCTCATCAAGTTTGATATCAAGTACTTAGGTACACCTAAGTAACCACTCTCTTGTATTGGAGATAAATAAAATCATGCTTCTAATGCCATCAAAAAATAACATTTTTACCCCCGACCCAAAAAAAGGAGTATTATAAGGTTTGACGTGTGTATCTGTATATATATCTGTAGCATCGTATCTCTCAAACGAATGGAACGATTTTGATCTAGATTTCTTATTTGAAAGAGGACTTGATTTAGGATGTTTTAGCTATGTTTCATCAAAATCGGTACAGCCGTTTATTTTTGGGGGTTTTAAGTTTTATATACTAAATTTGCGAAAACACAAATAAAACGTAGTTTTACGATAACTTCCGTTGATTTAAAATCGTACGATTTAACACAAAATAAGGTCTTACAGAATATAAAAACCGGCCAAGTGCAAGTCGGACTCGCGCACGAAGGGTTCCGTACCATTATCTATAAAAACGGCAAAAAAATCACGGTTGTTGTATGGGAGCCCCCTTAAATATTAATTTTATGTTAATTATTTAATTTAAAAGTGAATAATATAACTCAACATTCAGTGAATATTTCAAGCGTTTACCTGTTGCCGTTATCAATATCGAGCAAAAACGAGCAAAAAAAACACGTTTGTTGTATGGGAGTTCCCTTAAATACTTATTTTATTCTGTTTTTTATTATTTGTTGTTATAGCGGCAACAGAAAGACATTATTTGTTAAAATTTCAACTGTCTAACTATCACGGTTTGTGAGATACAGCCTGGTGTCAAACGGACGGACGGACGGACGGACAGACAGCGGAGTCTCAGTAATAGGGTCCCGTTTTTACTCTTTGGGTACGGAACCCTAAAAATGGTATTTAAGAAAACATTTGCCCTGTAAATTAAATAAATTCTTCTTAATATATTTATTGCAACATGTGTTTTCATATGGAATCCAGAAGTTGAACATTTGAATATTGATTTAAAAAAAAATGTATTTAAGAAAATTTAATTTATGTCATGCAAATAGTATCTGTGTAGAATGGCTGTGAATTACGGACAGATAGACAGACAAAGACAGCTAATTTATCAGAGTTCTTAGCGCAATTCTAACGCGTAGTACTACGGAACCAGGATTTTATTTCAATCATTATATTGGTAAAAGTGGTACTATTATTATTGGAAAACAAATTATGATATACTCATATAGCAGGAAGTTTCGCCAAATTGCTACGAATACAAACTTCTTAGAACACTCATGTCGGTGTTATTCTAACATATGTACGAGTACGTTTCTAAAAACACACATAACCCTCAAAACTTTACACGTTTATGTTTCTCGTTATTTTACAACCGAAAAATAATAAGGGGAACTTAGCCTTGGTACACCCGACCAAACTCAACATTTTTATTAGGGTTCCAAAGGGAAAAACGGGACCCTATTACTGAGACTTCGCTGTCTGTCCGTCCGTTCGTCCGTTCGTCCGTCCGTCCGTCCGTCCGTCCGTCCGTCCGTCTGTCACCAAGCTGTATCTCATGAACCGTGATAGTTAGACAGTTGATATTGCCGCTATAACAACAATTACTAAAAAAACAGAATAAAATTAATATTTAAGGGGCTCCCATACAACAAACGTGATTTTTTGCTTGTTTTTGTTCGATATTGATAACGGCAACAGGTAGACGCTTAAAATATTCACAGAATATCGAGTTATATTATTCACTTTAAAAATAAATAATTAAATTAAAATAAAACAAATATTTAAGGAAGGCTCCCATACAACAGACATGATTTGTTTGCCGAATTTATAGATAATGGTCCGGAACCGTTCGTGCGCGAGTCCGACTCGCACTTGGCCGCTTTTATTAATATGAGAGTACAGTACAACTCTCCAGCAAGCTTCAAAGTCGAGTTGAACGTGAAATGCCAAAGTCTAGTCTAAGAATGCGAATAATATTACTCTCAAAGCAGACGATGTTCCGAAAGATATCTCGAATTATTTGTCTCGATTCGACGACGATATAATATACGGTCGTAAACTCTGCAGCTCGAATTCGTATCTGAAAATCTTCGCCGACTTATAAATAAAAGTGTTTCATTTTGGATGAGAAGGGTATTTTGTTTTGCTATAAAAATAACAAAACACTATCGCTTTCGGTTCTACTCGATGTGTCCCTCAGCTATTCTGGGCGAAAGTCCTCTTCAAAGTGTGCTATTTTGAAGCTTCAATAATTCTATACGTAACTTTGAGCTTTCTTGTATGCAGTTCACGAACGTCTCGATTCAGTAAGAAAAATTTTATCAAACAAAAAGAGTCCGATTGCAATCCTGCGAAGGCTTGCAATTATTATTGAAAATGCATCTAAATTATCACAGGTTGGTGTGATGACGAACAACAGCGTTTGTTCAATCTATGGATTAATAATGCCCATAACCTGTTCTCTGAGAGAAACTTTAGTTCATTACCGTAACTTGCTTATAGTAGTACGTAAGTAGTGCTTATAGTACTATTATAGTACTTATAGTAAGTAAGTTTTATGTGTAACTAAAAGTAATAATAGTAGTAGTATAAGTCTAAGCTAACTGTGAAGTGTTATTAACAACCATTAAAAATAAATCCGACAAAGTACGAGTTTCACTCCCACAACGAGGCTTCCGTACTCGTATGCCTATATATCTCCGAAATGTGAAATACCAAATATCATTTCTCCGAAAACAAAATCTATTTTTTTTAGGGTTCCGTACCCAAAGGGTAAAAACGGGACCCTATTACTAAGACTTCGCTGTCTGTCCGTCCGTCCGTCCGTCCGTCTGTCACCAGGCTGTATCTCATGAACCGTGATAGTTAGACAGTTGAACTTTTCACAGATGATTTATTTATATTGCCGCTATAACAACAAATACTAAAAAACCGAATAAAATAAATATTTAATGGGGCTCCCATACAACAAACGTGATTTTTTTGCTCGTTTTTGCTCGATATTGATAACGGCAACAGGAAGACGCTTAAAATATTCACAGAATATTGAGTTATAATATTCACTTTAAAAATAATAATTAAATTAAAATTAAATTAATATTTAAGGGGGGCTCCCATACAACAAACGTGATTTTTTGCCGTTTTTATAGATAATGGTACGGAACCCTTCGTGCGTGGGTCCGACTCGCACCTGACCGGTTTTATTTAAGCACACTATCGAAATCCCGAATGTTAATTTGACAACTCGTCTGATAACCGAATCTTTGGTATAGGATATTATGAGTATAATAAAAAGAAACCTGACGTTTGTGGGAAACTTTGTTCTTTTTAAACTCGAATAAATGCCAATAAGTCGTCATTTTTACAAAAACGTCTGAAGTTTATCAGACTACACAATACATTTGATATTACAAGCCACTTGTTCACGAATAGGCTTGTTTCCACTAATAACAAATTGCTTTGTTTATAGTTTCTAATTATAAATGAAGAGACGTAGATAAGAAAAAAAAACAGTATTTCTCATAAAAGTTTAAGATTATTAATATTTTTTGAAAATAAATTCGAAAAAAATGGGCATTAAGTCACGTGACAGCGAACACCAATCAGAAAGTGTTACGTCACGTCACGCAATTTGTTGTTGACGTTTTCCTACAACAGAGCAGGTTACTATGGTTACTCCGAATTGTTTTGACACTTGACACAGATGTAAACAGTTTGATTTCGCATGGATTTCGCAAACTGTGACGTCATTCAAGACGCCATGACACTATTAATCGTTTTCAAGGGAAATCTAAATTGTTTTTTTTTTTTTTAATACAAAACACGTAATGTAAATATTACTTTTTCTTTAAAATATATTTTTTTTGGGATAAAATAGATAATAACGTATATAATTAACAAATTTTTCAAATTTAGGCAACTAGCCTATTGTCACAAAATACATGTAGCAATATCTGAAGAAGGCTCGTGTCTCCCTCAGCTATTCTGGGTGAATGTAACATAGTGTGACAGGTGTAGGACACGGAACATAGCATATTACCTTTGGTGCTTTCGACAACACAGTCTATCCTCCAGAGAAGCAGCGCAGCGTACAATGTCAATAGCATCTTGCCGCCTCGGGAGCAGAATAACTCAGTTTTATGGGCCATCCTCATATCTACTCAAATTCTCGGCAGCGCCGCCCTTTATAAACGAAACTGGCAACATCACAGCACTTTGTTTCTCTGAACAGAAGTCGCATCTGACACTGAACGAAATGTGACAGTAACTGCGTGTAATTTTTTACTGTAGCAACCTTATTCCCCGCAGTGAGTGTTCAGTTATGATGCATTGGCGCTGGGGTAAGGAGATGGCGACGAGATTACCTGAAACAGGGGAAAATCGTACTTGAGTTTTTTCCTCTTTTTCTTATTTTGGGTTTGGACTATTTGGCTTTAAATAAATAGGGTCGATATCTTGATTTAGGCCGTTGATATTTAAGTTAAATTGTTTATTAATAGATCTAGATTAGATTTCTTTAAGTCATCATCATCGTCTTAACACAAGAAGTCCACTGCCTAAGCCTTGCCCGTGGATTTTCAAAAAGGCCTGATAGAAAAGGCTCGCATTCATCGTCTTCCTGCCACTTGGATGAAGTCGTCTGAACACCTCATACACCTTATGGCTCTGGTCTTCCTACGCTGCGCTTACCGGTGGTGGTGACTTACGTAAGTAAGTCTGGCGATCTCTTCATATCTGTTTCGAACGATACCTTCCCTGTTTCCTTAAAAACTATAATTTTATACATTTTCAAGGTTAGAAAAAAGAAAAAATGTTTTCTATTGTTAGCGTTCTTTATCCTTAGCCACAAGGGCATTATTTTTTTTATAAAATTTAGGTCTTTAAATTATAAACTAGCTATAAGTGTAAAATAACTCAAAATAATTTTGGAATAAATTTTATTATCATAAATTGAAGAGTTGTCATTCAAGTGCCAAAAAAAACATAAACAATATTATTACAAAAATACGATCTATGTGCCATTCTTAATAATACGCAAATGAAAAAAAAAAATGGCACTTAGATCCTTTAGACTTACAACCCTTCAACTATGTTTTGTACATACTAAGTACACCTACATTTTCCATTTCGGTGGATAATTTAATCACACGCTATGTTTACTGTAAATGTAATATTTCTAGTCTTCACTTTGTACCTACTCCAAGAGAATTCATAAAACACGCTACCTCAATTACCGAGAGTATTTCTTTGTAAGTCTACATGAGCTACCGTTAATTTTCTGAAAGTCTATCCACATTTTGTAGTGTGTTCCTTCGCGCTCCGTTAAATCCTTTAGACTTTTAACACGAAACATTTCAGCTTAAGTAATTGGACCAATTCAATTCGCCGTCACTAGGTAATGTTTGTGGGTATAAAATAAAATTGCTCACGCAAGTAGCCGACTGCCATTCCCTTAATGGGATTCCCCAGTAAATGACGTCTGAAAGCCGAGATTCTTGGATCAGCGGACAAGTAAAAGAAAATGTTTTTACAGACACAATAAGATGACTATAAAAATCTTGATGTCGGACGGCAGCGGATTGTTGTTATTTTTATTTGTTACGCGGAATTTATTTGAATAAAAGATTTTGAGACGGGTCCGGGACGGATGTAGTCGGAGTGGAGTGAAAATAAAAATGTTTGATAAAATTTGTGACTGCGGCTGATTCGGTTGTGCATGAGGTTGTGTGTTCGGTTTCTACAGGTTTCATTTCGGGGAATGTGCGCTAGAGCTTCACAACCTAATTCCACCCTCCCCATTTCACTACAGGACTAGCAGAAAGTCGGCGAATTACTACCCATTTCTCGTTGAAATGCCAAAAATCCGTACTCAGCGTTATCGATCCACATTCCTGTTGCGTACTGCACAAGAATGAAATTCGTTGCCGCCATCTCTGTTTCCTGAGACCAACAATCTTGGAATTTTCAACGCTAGAGTGAATAGATATCTTCTAGATCGACGAGCTCCATCCTCGGCCACACCGTCGCTTAAAATCAGGCGAATTGGTGGTCAATCGTAAATCTAAAAAAAAAAAAAAAGAGAAATT
The DNA here is from genome assembly GCA_947563715.1 of Lycia hirtaria. Taxonomy (NCBI): domain Eukaryota; kingdom Metazoa; phylum Arthropoda; class Insecta; order Lepidoptera; family Geometridae; genus Lycia; species Lycia hirtaria. The sequence goes on along the minus strand of OX387377.1, from coordinate 37,101,625 downwards.
GATATTTTAAAAGAAAAAATAAAAGGTATATCTTTAGCTGAGTTCAGGATATTTCATCGTAACATGACTCCGTAACCGTATCATGTACGCGTATCAATATCGGATATGTCATGGACCAGGAAAATTATGGACACAAGTAACCGGGTAAATATACTGATACCACTTCATTATATTTCCGTAGAAAGCAGGCAAAATAGTTTAGGTGAATATTTTTTATTAAGCGCGATGATTACGGCCATAGGTTATTTATAAATAGATTTTTTTTAAACATAAAAATCTAATATATTGTCTACCAACTATCACCAACCTTTAAAAAGTCTTGCTGACAGTTTGCAAACCGGTTACACCGATAAAGATAAAAAAAACAGGTAAGTACACCATTCTCTTTCACGATTGATCTAATCATATTAAGCTGTTTCACTGGGAACTGAAAGAGAAAGATATTTGATGTACTCTATCGCTTTCTCTTTCTACGGTAAATGTGGACGGTATTTTGTCACCCAACGATTGACAATACATGCTGTCACCATAATTATTATAACCTATTCCGACTACTTGCAGAATGGCCGAATTTAAAGGAACGATTCAATCCTGTGGTATAATAGGCTAAACTTATGGATGATGTAGTAACAAAAAAAAATCCAAAATAAAATAGTAGGTACTGTATTATAAAGATACATTAAAACGTAACTGTAGAATATTACTATATTATTTTAATTACAAATTATATTTGTAATTGTAGTTTAAATTTTAAATTTAGTATTAAATATATTTAAAAGGAAGCTCAAGGTCACGCAACGAGCTATGTAGAGGGCTATGCTCGGAGTCTCTCTACGAGATCGAATCAGAAATGAAGAGATACGTAGACGTACAAAAGTCACCGATATAGCACAGCGGATTAGCAAGTTGAAGTGGCAGTGGGCAGGGCACATAGCACGTAGAACTGATGGCCGATGGGGCCGAAAATTTTTCTCGAGTGGAGACCACGTACCGGCAAGCGCAGCGTAGGAAGACCAGCCACGAGATGGACAGATGACCTCATACAAGTGGCGGGAAGACGCTGGATGCAAGCCGCTTCCAATCGGTCTTTTTAGAAATCCATGGGGGAGCCCTATGTCCAACAGTGGACTTCTTATGACTGAGACGATGATGATTAAATATATTTTAATAAGTACTAAATTTAAACCTGTGCTAAAATAAAGGTTTTAAATTCAGCTGTGAACACCACCTAAATGTGATTTTCATAGACGTGTTGGTAATACATCCACCGGTTTAAATTTTCACGTAAGATATAAATATCAAAGCGTACACTGAAACGTATAACTGAAACACCTTATCCCTGGGATTCAAATGAAAGAAAGAGGATATCGCATGTCATCACAGTGTTTCAGCCTTAACAAAACAAATATGACGAATGCACACATGTTGATGTTAAACGAAACATAACGTGGGATACATTAGAACAAGTGATATTTCAATCTGTTTAAAAGACGGATTATGTTTTTGTTTTGGAGGTTCGTAAATTGATTGCTTTTAGTCTTCTTGTGTTTTAGCTAAGAAAACAATCAATACTATGTAGTTTCGTCCCGCGGTTTTATTTGCGTGGTATTGAAAAATACTGATAAAAATCATGAATTGCATTTGCGACCTGTTTGCCACATGTCTTCTCCAGAGATTTCACTATTTGTATACCAGATTTCATAATGGTGGATCTAGAAAACACTGAGAGGTATGCTATTTTACTTTTTGTATAAATTATTAAACTTACTTACCTAAAAGTATTTCTATAACAAGTGTTACAGCCGTTTCCAATAGGTCTTTTTGGAAAGCCATGGGGAGGCCTATGTCCAGCAGTGGACTTCGTATGGCTCAGATGATGAGGATGAAGTTTTAAGTCAAGTTGTGCGTATATTACTGTAAACTGCATTAGCAGTATAAAACATAAATTCTGATGCATAACAAGAATTAAAAACAAGATATTAAAATGAACTTAGCAGCTGAAAGCAACCAACTTCCATTTTTACGAAAATGAATTTTATACTGACGCTTTAAAAGATAATTATATTTATCATTAACTTATACATATGGAACTAGTATTGACTTATGGAAAAAAATCAATACAATTTGAAAGGAATTCAACATTTATTTACACTTTTATGTCATACAATTGACACATTTGATGAAACACGACACGTCCATCGCTCGTTACTAAATCAAAAAATAATAGCAGCCGACAGGAAATGCTTCGCACAAGGATCAGTTACGGATCGGTTTTGAATAACTGAATTGCCCCCTGATGTTTGAAATATGTTCCTAAACTTAATAATAATTTTCACTGTAAAATTTATGTAACAAATTGAATATGATTAAGTACAAATATTTATATTAAAATTTTCTGCAAGTAAAAAAACTTATTTTAAGTCATGTAAATATAAATATATTTCCCGGGAATATTCAGAATGGAATGAGTTTTACACTTCCAAATTATTCCGGTTACCGATTCACAGCGGTAGCTCCAGGTAACTTGTTGGAATCTGATTATTCCGTCTAAGTAGACGACGACGCGATTGTCTCGACATCAGAACTCCTAAGCTCTTGTAAATTCTGTTGAAGACAGCGGTAAGCCTCGCAGATGTTGTGATCATTCTACCATTGTTGTCAAAATACTTTTACTTTTTGACCGACTGCCTCAGAAAGGTGAAGTTTTTAACATGTTTTTTATTCAATGACAAGCTAGAATTTGTCCGCCAGTTTTGTTGATCTTGAACGATGCTGTGGTCTACGATGCAAGATGCCTATGCAAGCGAGATGGCTTAGAAGAAACCAATTCACTTGTGATTTATAGACATGGATGGCTTCTTGGATGTGATGATGGCAAATGGCATGAAATCCCGCAGAGTGATGAAACACGCTGATGGTGGAGATGAAATAACTATATCCGTTTCCAGATTCTCAGCTATCTCTGTACCAAATTTCATAACAATCGGCACGGCCGTTTGTTCATGAAAAGATAACCAAATGACAGAGATAAGAGTTAGGTACTTTCTTTTATAATGTTACTAGGTAGGTGTACGTTTTACCACTAACTTATAAATAACACCTAGATACAGAAAAAAATATTTACGATTATCAGAAAAATTTTCGTCCTGGGTGGGGATCGAATCCACAGCCTGCAGAAGTCAAACATTCTACCAACTGAGCTAAATAAATAAAAAACAACATCAGTTCTTGCGGCAGTTATCCCTAACTTCCTCACTAATATTATATTATAAAAGTTACTATATCTGTGTCAGCTTTTCACTTGCGAAACTTGTGAACTGATACACAGATAGATGAGAACCTGCAAAATATACAATACATATTATCATCATCATCAGCATCGATACTTATCACTGCGGCATGGATGTGCAACTACGAGGCACAGCTAGTACCTAGAGCAATTATTGCAAAGAACCACTGCGTGAATCGAATATATGCATCGAATATTCAACATCCAACCAGGGAATTCAAACGAACGCGAGTTCCCAAGGGATCTATTCTGGTGCCAGCGGCTGCGCAGGATATTCTTAGATAATTAACTCTTTATGTCTAGGGACATCTGTTTACAGATGCAGCTACTAAATCTACTACAGAAGCGAGCGTATTTGGAATAGTTTCATTTGCATTGGGAATCATGAAAGAGAATTTGGTTTTGGCTTTGTTTTGGGAGTATATGCAACGCTCGCTACTGAATTTATTTGAAGTTGATCTTTTATTTTGGACGATGTCAAGATTTATTTTTTAACTGTTTAAGATTCCTAATATGTTTTTGTGATTTATTAAATTTTTAATGATTGGTTCATATTATACATCATCTCAGTCATAAAAACTCCACAGCTAGACCTCTCCTATACATAAATAATGATAAACAAATACATATTTGTGGATATTTCACACAACAACATCTAGCCCAAACTAAGCAAAGCTTGTACTATGGAACAAGATGGCTGATAGAATACATATAAGTATACTTTTTTTATAGATAGGCCTCTCTCATGGATTTCCAAAAAGACTTGTTGGAAACGGCCTATATCCAGCTTCTTTCTAAGACTTACATGAGGTCGTCTATCAATCTTATGACTGGTCTTCCCACGCTACACTTGCCGGTCTCCACTCAAGAACCATAAGAATTTATACAATACGAAAAACTACGTGTGAATAAAATTGTATTCACCATAATCCTTTTTGATAAGTTACGATGGCAACGAAGTTGTTTACGTTCATTTATCACTTTCAAATAATTGGAACAATGCATGGAAGAATTTCGACGTTCATCTTAAGAGCCGAATGGCCCAGTGGTGGCGACCGTAGCGTGTGCGAGAAGCAGTGGGTTCGTATCCACGCTCGGGCGTCATTAATGATCTTTGGATTTATGATAGAAATTTCTAGAAAGAAATGCTACGAAAAAACGAAATGACGCATGCATATTGTTGTCTCCTTCCAATCCCTATACCCACTTCCCGTAACAGTATATAGGTACATTTATCTGATATTAAGATTCCGTAGTCAATAAGAAATCCTTAAAAGTTCACCATATCCACTTGTCCGTCCGTCTGCTTCTAAAATATTAGTTGGTACACTGGAAAGCTGTAATTTGGTATAAATATACATAAGTACACTGAGAATGTGGTTGAACAAAATCTTTAAAAAAATATACAAACGCCAATTTCCCGCATAAACTCTTCTTTATTTTTATTTTTTATTATAATATAGTATAATATATATGTTGAAACACTGACAAAACAAAAGACCTTTAAATGCACGGTCTTGAGTGTATGTTTTTGCGAAAAAGTATGCACAAAGCTACTGCATAATTTATTTTATTGGACATTCCTTAGAATAGTTTAAAAAAACACTTATTTTTTCGTCACAGAGTTCGTCGGTATAGTATATTTGCGACGATATGAGACTACCTTCAATATGAATAAATCAGTGTTCATCAAACCTGCTTGAGTTTCACTGTATGATGACGGCGTCAGAATTTCTATTGCTATCCGACACAAAATAATTATAACCTCGTTATTTTTGGAAGTCGGTTAAAAAATGATGACATTAGTATTTTGTAAATAAAAGTGATGGAACACGCGCGTCTTCCAGCAGAGTTAGGTATCACTCGAACTCGAAGACGATCCGGACGCGCGCTTCGTGGCGTGGCAACGTGACGGAGGCTCTTCCAAGTGTTTATTAAAGCGTCTGGAGTACCTAAGGAAGGAGCCTCAGGAAAAACAGGCTAGTCTGTTGAATACTGATTTATTCACATATTGAAAATAGTCTGTAAACAAATACATACCGTCGTAAATATACTACAGTCAAAGGTTACGACCACGTATATATAATTTAATTGAGTGAGTTGTAATATTAATATTTTTTTAAATGTAGCCTTTTGACACTCTGGCATTGAAGATAAATCTAGCTACACAGTGTATACCAAAATCAGTCAAGCCGTTTAACCGGTAGAAGATAAATATAAACTCGAAAAAAAACATAACCCTACTTGCGCAGTCGGATAAAAAAGAAGCAATATAACATAACTTCCCCGACCCATATGAAGCACCTACGAGTACGTCCGACTTTCGCAGTCGCTCTTTAATTTCCTCCCGGGCTCATTCAAAGGTTACTCGCCTGTACATTACTTTGCCATTCGTCCCATGAATAAAAAATAGTGCCTTTGTCTTGTGACAAGGATCGTATGGATTCAATTTAATCCCAGGACCAAAAAGCGTGGCCATTAGGAAAGTAATTAGTATTTGGAGCATCCCTTCGCTAATAAATATTGCATCGTTTGATTCGTGGGGGAATGAGAGTGGACTGGACCCCGTAGGTATTACACACGGCAGATGTTGGGTAGAGTGAAAAGTTGATTGGATGAAGGTTTGAATATTTTATAGACGAGGATATAGTCTTTTATCGTTGATAGATTTACGCTTGACTGCGGTATTAAACGACACGGACGTTGCGGTTTATAATGGACCGTGCCTAGAAGAAACCTGTTTATGCGTAATTTAAAAACAACCACATTATGTATTTATTGATACACAAGATAGATAGATAGATAAACTCTTTAAACAAGTATGTTTTTATGTGTAAGTTTTTATTATGGTGTCAATAAAGTGTTTTTGTATTGTATGTCTATTAAAAGAAAAACAAAATACCCGATTGCAGAAAAGCAGTTTTTGCAGTCCTACTTATGATTTCGTTGCGCTTGATACGTTGTTGAGTAAAAATTTTTTTGTGAGAAAGTATGCGTAAAGTCGCTGCAAAAGATTATAAATGCGCATTTTTTTGTAAAATCACTTATTTATTACGAAATAGTTGGTTGAAGGTACGAAAAAACGCATTTTTAATTTTTGCAAGATGTAATTATTATTATCACAAAAAAGCTAAATAGCCTAAGACACTCCGGAAGCGAAGACAAATCTAACGACATCTTGCACATAAAAATCGGTCAAGCCGTTTAGGGGGTAGGCTGTCATATATAGAAACATACATACATACCCACATACATTCATAAATACATACTTACATACATACGAGTACATACAAACATATATATACTCGAAAAACATAACCCTCCTTCTTACACAGTCGGGTAAAAACGATCAAATAACGTCCGCAATTTAGGGGTTGGTGTTATAAAAGTTAAATGAAAAGGGTGACTGACTTTTTTTTTTTATCCACTACTATTAGAACATACCTACCATACCTTTTTGCACTGCTATATTTCATTGCATTTTCGAAAAAAAAGCAATGAAATATACATAAACTAAACTTATTTTTTCTAGACATAAAATTTTGTTAAATGCAAAGTGTTAACGGGAGGAGTCCAAAACGAGTCTTTTGCTACTCAGAAGATCCTCATTTTATAGTTCCCTTCCCTCCCAGAACGTCAATATTTGTCGTCTCAACGGCACCAGACGTTTTCTTTTGATATAAATGGAGGAAGAAATAAGCAATAGAATCTTAAGTTTAACCATAATATTAAACCATACTTATTAAATACTTTCAATAAAAATTGTTTTGAACACTCTGTGATTACTACTTTTCGAGATATAGCAATAAATATATAGTCAATAGTCAATAGTTTATTGCATTCATTATAGGTTACATGGAGATGTTACAGTACATGTTTGTTTTTAGTAATACAATGACCCTGGATTATTACTTTATAAAACACTTAAATCATTATAGTACTGAGGTCATTGACCTTTTCACAAAGTAGTCTAAACAAAAAAACTCGCCAAGCAGTTTTCTTTTAAATTACAGCATAAGCTACGGAACCCTACCATACGCATGTCTTGACACAGTCTTGGCCACTTATTTTAATTGTCACACCCATGCGTGACTTCACCTGCCGATGCCAGACCCGGCGGAAGACCAGCACTGGTTGCTTGCAAGTACCATCTATGCAGGGGCGGGATTGTGACCAAAAAAAATTGCGTATTTTTTTTTGTATTTCGATTTGTTTTATCTACATTTTGTGTTTTGTCATACCAAAGTATATGTTAATTATATACATCACCATCACATCCGAGTACCACACCACAACCAAAATACATACATACAACCACATACCACAATACAAAATAGAAAAAAAGTGCAATAATAATATCACACCAAAACAATATTCAACCAAACTGTAGAGAGTAATATACTACTACACAATATAGTTAACGCAGAGTCAAAGTTACACCCACTTTGACTCTGAAACATTGTACGTGACCTTTTTAGAAGGTTCTCGATGATTTTCTCAAGAGATTAGTAGTCAAAACGACCGTAAATTAATTAATCAAGTAATTTGACTACTAATCTATTGGAAAAAAATCGAGAACCTTCTAAAAAGGCTATGTACAATGATTGACGCAGTGTCAAAGTTCCCACGTTGACAGTAGTTAAATTAATATTGACATTTATTAACCCTCCAGTAGATCTCAATAAACGGTGACAAGCCCTCGGTACCGAAACCCTGATCCCTGAGGCTTCAGTGATAAATAAACATGGAATTAAATCTGCTATTTAATTACCATCGATTTCCGTTAATTATCCACCATTCTGTTTCATTAAAGTAAATCGGCATTATTTGGGGTTTACTAATTGCCTGTGATTGCTGGAGTTGAAATGTTGTTTTTGGAATTGGATATTCCGAAAGGCCCCGGAGTTTCCGTTATAAATTATTCTGTTTCAAATTCGATTGTTATCAATACCTACTATTTGATCTACATTGATTCAATTATTTTAAGTCGAACAACTCTTCCACACGGGCATCAACACATTTTTGATTTTTAATTCAAAATTTCAGTTTTCTTTAGTTTATTTAAGTTGTATATCTATATTTTTTAAGTTAGGTTATTTTAGTTTAGTTTTATTTAAGTACCTACATATGTAATTACATTAATAATAAATAAATATACAGTCGAACAACTTTTGACGTGACAACGTCTAATAAATCGATGAACGCCGGCTGCATGCACGAAAAAGTATGACTCATTGTCCCGTTGCGTTACGCTCCATGTTCCGTTACGTGCACGCGCGATTGCAGTGGCTGAGGAAGCGGGCGGGTGTGCGCCGCGCCCGAGCGTCCGCGACTCCGCGTCGCTTCAATTATCATTCCTCGGTGCTCGCGCGCGGACGTATGTTGTCACGTTAAACTATCGTCCGTAAACCGACTTTACAGGCAACCAACTTTTTTTTTCATAACAAATGTGTTAATTATCTTAGAGAGTATATTTTACAGCGATTTGTGCATACTTTCTTGCGAAAACGTATGCTCAACTCAACATCATGTCAAACGTAAAGTAAGCGTAAATTACAACACAAATTACAAAAATTACTCTTACGCAGTCGGGTATTTTGTTTTTCTTTTAACGTAGAAACTTGTCATCAGATGCATTGATGATAGTTCCATAATCAAAATAACAAATGATGGATATACCCATAATTTGCCATCGACACATCAAGTTTGGGCTATTTATAGTCATCAGAAATACCTTATACTTATTAATAAAATCATGTACCTACCTACCTAAAAAGGTTCGCGTTCTCAAATCATGTCAAGTAAGGACAAAAACAAAAAAATAGAATACATGTAAATGTTTTCTAGACCTCGTTAAATATCCCAATTCACTCGTCCCAATTTACTCTTTTTATAAAAGGCAAAAAATCTCGACTAAAACAGAGTGGATTACATGACCCAAATACCTGAAATCACATTGGAGAGGTCAAAAAAATCCATGAAACAAAGAATATCAAAGAGACATAAAAGCCTCGTTTGGTCCCAAAAAATCCAATAAACAACCGAATCTAATACATTCATAGAAAAAATAAACTGATTTCTATCTTCTTACCGAGGGAAATTGGCTTTTGATTTTTATGTTGACCAAAATACCCCTACCCTCGAGATGCTGGCAAAGTAAACGCTTATTTAATTTTGTTACGGTGTAAAATGTTCAGATTTTCTTTTCATTTCCCTTTTGCTTAGGATTTCTACGTATTAATTTTATTTTAATATGCAACAGAAACTGTCACAGTAAAAGTAATGTAAAGTAATGTATGTAGGTGTCTAAATTACTTTGCAATTACACAAAGTGTATAAATAGTAAAATAATTAAATTCGAAGACAAAAATAATTTAAGACGAGATAAAACGTCGACGTCTATATATAATACTAATACGTAAAAAATAGACCGCCGCAATGAATCGATTAAGTTAACTGCGATATCGCTCTCACTTCCGAAATTATTTCACAGAAATCACAAAATCAGAATTTAGTCTTCAATTTCATATTTATTGACCGAGCGAGCGAAGCGTCTCTGCATCAACTGGCCAAATTTTCTTTCATCTGTTAGTTTATTTGTGAGTTTGTAAGTTTGTATGTTCGTACTCGCCTACAGGGCGTAATTTTGAACCAATTTTGATGAAACTTGGCGTATAGGTTCTATGGATTATTTAAAAAAATAATGTCGTCGGCGATTTTTGGTAGGTGGTTCCCACAAAATAAGGGGGAAGTTTATATCGGCGCTAATTACCAACCGATTTTAATGATATTTGGTAGGTAGATATAGTATACAATTATTACAACTTGTGGTAAAAATGAACGGAATTGGTCTAGTGGTTGTCGAGATATGACAACCAATTTGAGGGAGTTTTGGCGGGAACGTCTTATTAACGTGTTGTTGCTTTGTTTTATTTTCGTAAACTTGTGTTATTTTGAACATTAATGCTATAAAAATGGTGGTGTTTTATTCATTAAGTGTTCGATAAAGTGCGTGAGTGTGGGCAAGTGAAATAAAGCAGTAAAAAGAGTGATTTCACGTTGTCGGCAAAACTCCATAGAAGCTTCTAGTAAAGTCGCCACCACTTTACTGAAGCAGGACTCGACTTATAAATTGACTGTATACGTGACTTAGATTGTGACTAGAACATTTACAACTTGTTTTATTCAAGAAACTTGAAAAAATCCTAATATTTGACACTGGCAAATGCTTTAATGCGGGTCCAATACAAAAAAGAAGAAGAAGAACCAATTTGAGATTGCGTGTAACCTGCATATGCTTGATGCATTTTAGCGCTGAATACTAGCGTAATTAAACCGAACGTATTGGTATAACGAATATATTGTTATGTAATCCAACTATACATAATATATCACTCCCCGAAACGTCCAGCATTATTATGTATTAAAATTAAATTGATCTTTCAAGGTGCTTAAACTTATGGAATAAATTTTTTTTAATCGTGAAATAACGTCTGTAAAATCAGTTAAAATTGCGAAACTGGCCAAAATTTTATATAAAGCCTCCTTAGCCAACTTTATGTAGGTTTTATGTACAGATGACTCAAGGTGAGCTCCAAATAAGCTCTCTCGCGAGGTCTACTGTTCGTAGAACTACTAGTATAACACAGTAACAAGCCGTCAAAATTTGCACGAGATCAAGTGGCAACCAACTCTTCAGCAAACAAAACACTACAATTTGGGATCTGTCGACCCATGTTCATTTCGACTACCGCGGTCGAAAGGGCTTGCTGCTGGTAAATTCGACTTCTATTTGCATTTCAAATTTGGTTTATTATGTGAAACTGGATCATCGTGAGCACAATTTAGATATATTTAAATAAGATAAACTAATCTATTTGTCATTATTATTTGTCAATTGTAATTTGTATACATATGAGTTCGTGTTAAGAATTATTTATTTCTATTTATTTAATACTGTTTTGTAGTCTTCATCCACCTGGAGAAGTGTCCCATTTATCAGTTGTTTTGTACCGAATAAATACTGTTTTGATTAGAGCAACTTAAAATCATGCGAGTTGATGGTCAATTTTAAAAATAATAATAGTTTAATAATACTAAATAAACACGCTTCAAATTATTGTACTGTCATCGGTCTTCAATAAGTCTACAAAGATTGTATGAAATCTGACCGTTTGAAGTGGGTCAAAATCAAGTCCAAAGGAGTCAGTTACAGACAAACAGGTGACGCGTTTTAAAAAATAATGATAATAGTTTAAAAAAACTAAAACAACACGCTTAAAATTATTGTATTATTGTATTGTCGTCAGTTCTCGATAAGTCTATAAAGTTTGAAAAATCTGACCGTTTGAAGCGGGTCAAAATCAAGTCAAAAGGAGTCGGTTACAAACAAACAAACATGCATACAAGGAAAACGGATTGAAGATCAATATTTTCCTCGTTGTATGCGTAAGCTTAACCTTTGAGCATAGTACGCGCCAGCCTTTGGATCCCCCGAGGCGAGGACATTGTTTATTTTAATTGTATTTTAGAATTCTAATTATTTACGTATAACAAAAATAATATGATTCTTATTCATTTTCCATAAATTCAAAATGAAAAGCAGAATATTCCTGTGAAATACTTTAGACGCTCGAAGTATTGGCACAAACCATTACGTGATTAAATTACCTACTTTCGAACGTTGCGTACCAATCTCCTATATCAATTATAGATAAACGGCCTTACCGAAAAACGTTACTTAACTTTAAGCATCGTCTTAAATTCTGTCTTCTTTCCGCAAGTGACTACGTGTCAGCGAGAAGTAGACAAAATATGTTAAGCAATGCTTAAAGTTAAGTAACATTTTTCGGTAAGGCCCAAAGTGTATAAATATATTATCGCGAGATTACAGAAGGGGTGAACTAATGCAATTTTCATACTAAACTTCCCAATTTTACTCATTCATAAATATACTTTTTACTTCATTAGTTCCTAAGAATCTGCAGATGTAGTTTAATTTAAATACCATATTTTAGTCTTCTAGTATTCTGAGATCTATTTTTTAGGTCTTGAGCGATTTCTGCGTGCATAAAAGAACGATGCAAAATATTGGAAACAGATCTCAAATTTGACAGGCCTCATGGCTCATTAATAGTATGTCTGCCTTCTGAGCTGGTCGGTGGGGTCGATCCCGATCGATGTGTGGGGACCCAGGGCAAACATTTCTGCTGAGCATGTATGTTTGTTCTGTGTCTGAGTGTTTATTATGTGTCATATAAATTGTATAAAAAAAAGTATATAAGTATTCTATCAGACACCTGGTTCCCTTAGCTTTGCTTAGTTTGGAGCTAGATTGTGTTGTGTGAAACTGTCTTACAAAATTTATTTAAATAATACGCGATAAATTAATCAAAATTTACTGAATTTCCATTTATTTTTCGATTGAATGAAAATCGTGAAAACCATAAATAAAATCTTTTGAACAAAGTAATATCATAACAAGTTATTAAAATAAAACTTCACACCTCTTGGGACCCTTCAGACACTTACGGAAGTTTCAGCCCAAGTCCCGTACGGTGAATATGGCTGTACATATTTAGGTATGTTATCGTGCCGACATAATTGAAAAACTTTTTGACAGGGGTTAATCCACCCCTACTAAATGTTAGCCTTGTGTCGCTCTAAGCCGTGAAAATGTTTAATTATTTTTATTTTGTAAAGTTTTGAACCTGGGGAGCCTGTCGGTAGGAGAGTAGTTATGATTTAGTATAATGCTGTGATTAAATTCACGTGCTTTAATATAAAAATTTCAAGGCGTTTTAATTTATGAAAGGTTTCGTCAGATAGCTTTATGTCACGATTGTTCAAAAGAGCAAGCTTCTAGATCACTGCTTCTAAAATGTGTCTGAAATTTATAATTTTTTGTTGCAATGAGATTTTATAGAAGAATAGAGATAAATAAATATTTGTAGACATTTCACACAACACCATCTAGCCCAAACTAAGCAAAGCTTGTACTATGGAACTAGATGGCTGATAGAATACATATATACTTTTTTTTGTTGTAAATATATACATATGATACATAGAAACACCCAGACACAGAACAAACATCCATGCTCATCACACAAATGTTTGCCCTGGGTGGGGATCGAACCCACGACCTTTCAGTTTAGCAGGTGGACGCAAACACACTACAAACTGAGCCACAAGGCCAGCCAGATAGAATACTTTTTTCTTTGTAAAAACGTACATAAGAATTCTTTGTAAAAAAAGAAGTCCCAGACACAGTAAAAATATCCATGATCCGCAGAAATGTTTGCCCTAGGTGGGGATCGAACCCACGACCTTACAGCACACATTAGGTAGACATATTACCACTGAGCCATGAGGCCTGTAAATAATATTGTTTGCTTATAATTAATATTTCTTTTATTGCTATTTAAACTTATTCCTGTTACAGTGTTCTCTCGCAGAACAATTTTGTAATGCAAATAAGATACGCTCAAAGGTAACGAACATAAGACCAAACCAATATGGTGATGTTCTGGAAGGTGCACAGTTGGCAAATCGAAAGGAGTGAGCGGAAAATTGGACTTTCTTAATATAGCGTGCGCCATACACGTGGGTACGTGTACTATATACAAACGTATACAAACACTGTTTTATTTTTAACACAATGTTAGTTTCTATATGAAAACTAAAACATAACACCCAGCCCCGGATCTACGATTTTTTCGAACCGGGGCAGAAACTTGACGGTGGCGCCCCTCTCTCCAGCTCTTAAAAAAACTTAATATAATTATCTATGTGGCGCCTTTTTCTTAAAAGTTAACGATGAGTCAACCAAGTTTTCGTATTCTAGGCGCTTTGTGGAGCAAGTTATTTTAATTTTTAATCATATTAATTATGATTTTTGCGCCCACTGAAAATGCCGCCCGGGTGCCCGGGTGCCCCGGTTTGCCCCCCCCCCCCCCCCCCCCACCCCCACCCCCCAGATCCGGGGCTGATAACACCCACTGCATAAGAGTAGTTTTTTATTATTGGATTCGCCTTAAAAGTATTACGTTAATTCCGATGACCAAATAATATGGGCAATTTTTGATAACAAAAATAATTGAATAAAATTTGCTATTTTCTTCCACCGCGGATAAAGAGCGATATTTAAACTAACTACAGTTATTTAATTGTAAAACTATATTCTTTTCGACCATAATTATTATTTATTGATACAAATATTTTTCTATGGAAATCTAATTTTATCATTAGGTTTTTATGAATTTTATAAACACGGCAAGCATTATTTTATCAAACAATAAGTAAGCCCGGTGAAAAAGCAGTCATAATTTTTAAGGCAAGGGGATCCCCGGAGGGGGGGATAATGGAAAAGTCAGGGGAACTTCCCTCTGTCGTTTGCCAAACGGCCAGGAGCAAGCAAGTGAGATCGTCTTATTCGGAAAAGTCGAACGAAGCACTTTGAGTCCACTTGCAAATGTCCAATCTGCTAAATGTAAACATAACTATGTATAGTTGCTCATCTTAGGCACAATGATTTGGGTATTTTAAAATACATTTTAATCGTATTTTTCCCCGACTGCGTAAGATGGAGGGTAATGTTTTTCGAGTGTTTGTATGTGTTCAGGACGGCTTGATCGAGTAAACCTTACAAGTTTGCTTGATCAAGCTGTCATTCACATAGAGCATAATTGGTGGGCTGGCAACACATTTTTTCTTCTACTTACTTGGCCACTCGTTGTCTAGTTGAGTTAGCTCATAGGTACAATGTTAGGTTTCCGCTTGCTGCTCACGCAATGTTCAATAACACATTTGTAGACGATGTCTTATCTGGAGCAGATAGCGTTGAGCAGGTTCAAGAATTAAAATGCCAGTTGGTAAAGCTCCTACAATTAGGTAGCTTCTCACTACACAAATGGTGCTCTAACTCTCTTGAAGTTTTAAATGACATACCTGATGAGAAAAAACAATTTGAAAGCATTGACATGAGTAGGACAAATTTTGTTAAAACTTTAGGTTTGATGTATGATGTCACTTCAGACACATTCACATTTTCAATGCCTGAGTTAGGCGACGATGAAAAATTAGACACAAAAAGAAAAATACTTAGCTTTATAGGCAGCTGGTTCGATCCACTAGGTTTAATTCAACCTGTAATTGTTTTAGGCAAGCTTTTTATGCAGACTTTATGTTCTATGAAAATTGATTGGGATACAAAAATTCCACAAGAACAGTTTTTATACTGGACAACCTTTATGAACAAGTTGAAAACAATGGAAAAAATCACCGTCATGAGATGTGTGAACAGTAAAGATATTTCTACAGTAGAATTGGTAGGTTTTTCCGATGCGTCAATTAAAGCCTTCGGCTGTTGTCTCTATTTGAGAATATTTAAAAAAGACAATTCAGTTCAGACAGAGCTTCTGTGTGCTAAGTCCCGGGTCGCTCCATTAAACAAAAGTCTGACGATTCCCCAGCTAGAACTCAACAGTGCCCTTCTTCTGGCCCAGCTGGCGCATAGAGTAGGTAATGTATTGAAAAGTAGGTTTCCAGAACTTCAGAGATTTTTATACATCATCTCAGCCATAAGAAGTCCACTGTTGGACATAGGCCTCCCCCATGGATTTCCAAAAAGACCGATTGGAAGCGGCTTGCATCCAGCGTCTTCCCGCCACTTGTATGAGGTCGTCTGTCCATCTCGTGGCTGGTCTTCCTACGCTGCGCTTGCCGGTACGTGGTCTCCACTCGAGAATCTTTCGGCCCCATCGGCCATCAGAGATTTTTATACAGCGACTCACAAATTGTGTTAGCTTGGAACAAGTCAGGCAATATAAAAGCTAACGTTTATGTCAACAATAGGGTCAAGCAAATAGTTAAGTTGTCTCATGAAGCTGTGTGGGGATTTGTAGGAACAAAAAATAACCCTGCTGATTTATTGTCAAGGGGAATTCTGCCACACAAGTTGCAGCAAAGCTCTTTATGGTGGCATGGGCCTTCATATTTAGCAAATAATAAATTTATACATACCAGTTCTCTAGAGACTGATATATCTGATGAGTCATTCACAGATAATAATTTAGATAGCTTACAGCACAGTGAACCAAGTTTACAGTGCAATATAACTCAAAATTTAGAGCTATCATTTTCTGAAAAACTCTTTGAAAGGTTTTCAGATATTAATAAATTACAAAGAGTAATTGCATTTATATACAGATTTTGTAATAACTGTTCAAAAAATAAATCTAAAATCATGAACAGTTGCCCAACTCCCCAAGAGCTGCATGACTCCATGTTAGTCATTGTGCGGTGTACTCAAAAGGAGCATTTTCCTAATGAATTAGAGTCACTCTCTGTAGGAAAAAATATTAAGACAGGAATAGGCAGCTTGCATCCATTTCTTGATGCAGCTGGAGTCATGAGAGTAGGTGGTAGACTTCATAATGCTACAATTTCATATGATAAAAAGCATCCTGCCATTCTTCCAAAGCACTGTCACATTACCAATATTTTAATAATAAAAGAACATTTAAGGCTCTTGCACGCAGGACCTAGATTAGTTTTAAGTTCTCTGTCACAAAGATATTCAATAGTCAATGGCATTCGAGAAGTCAAGAAAGTAGTACATAAATGTGTCACTTGCTTCAGACTCAAGGCTGAAGTAGCAAAGCAGTTGATGGGTTCACTTCCAGCAGAGAGAGTTACAGCCTCAAGACCATTTCAGCATGTTGGGGTCGACTTCTGTGGAGACTTTAAAACAAAAGTAGCTCGTGTTAGGAAGCCTGTTACTACATCCTCGTTTGTGGCAGTGTATGTGTGTTTTAGCTCAAAAGCCATTCATCTTGAGCTACTAAGCTCTCTTACTACAGAGTGCTTCCTGGCATCTCTCCAGCGTTTCATATCAAGGCGTGGCATGCCAACTAATATTTTTTGTGACAATGCGAAAACATTTCATGGTGCATCTAATGTAATTAAAAACTTGTATGAACTTCAACAATCTAAAGAGCACATACAAGCAGTTAATAATTTCTGTTCAAATAACTATATTAAATTCAAATTTGTGCCGAGTTACTCACCAGAGTTTGGTGGACTCTGGGAGAGTGGTGTAAAAAGTTTTAAGTATCATTTTAAAAGAGTTGTAGGTAACCTATGTCTAACTTATGAAGAACTCAACACTGTAATTGTACAAACAGAAGGCATCTTGAACTCGAGGCCGATTCTGGCCACGAGCTCAACAGATTGTCAATATCTTAGTCCAGGTCATCTTCTGGCTGGAACGGCTTTGACCAGTTATCCTGAGATAGATTTAACAGAGGTACCAACAAATCGTTTGAAATTTTGGAAGGTATGTACTAAAATAAAGCAAGATTTCTGGAAAATTTGGTCAAAAGACTATCTGACTCAACTGCAAAGCCGTCCCAAATGGAAGTATGTACTGCCTGACTTAAAACAGGGTGATTTAGTACTTGTCAAAGATATGAATACTGCACCTTTAAAATGGCCTATGGCCCGTGTTGAAAAGCTATATCCAGGTAATGATAATAGGGTCAGGGTGGTTGACATAAAAATGAATAATAAAAGCTATCGAAGGTCAATAAAGAGATTATGTCCACTACCTATATCCTAACATGTTGAAGTATTACCTTTCATTGTAAAAATAATAACAGATAAGATTGTTAAAAATTTAAATTAACTTTGTTAAGGCTATGCCATGCCGGCCCCCAATTATGTTCAGGACGGCTTGATCGAGTAAACCTTACAAGTTTGCTTGATCAAGCTGTCATTCACATAGAGCATAATTGGTGGGCTGGCAACACATTTTTTCTCTCTTGCTTCCTGGATAAATTGGGTGACGTACGCATTTTGTGTTTTTACGGAAATAAAAATTATTTTCAACTATAAATCAGCTTTTTATGATTACTATAATCAGTATGTATATTTGTGTGTGGGTATGGGTGTATGACTATATGGGTATTCATGTATGTTTCTATAGGAAAACCTACAGCCTAAACGGCTTGACCGATTTTAATGTACGAGGTGTCATCAGATTTGTTCGACCTATGACCTTCGACCTATAGCCTATAGCTATATATAAAAAATATAGCCTATGACATTCTTCCAGAATGTCATAGGCTATATTTTTTTTGTAATAATAATACATTTCCTGCAAAAATAAAAAATGTGTTTTTTCGTAACATCAAACGAACTATTTCGTAATAAACAAGTGATTTTAACTAGAATTATTTTAAGGAATGCGCATTTATAATCTCATCATCATCATCTCAGCCATAAGAAGTCCACTGTTGGACATAGGCCTCCCCCATGGATTTCCAAAAAGACCGATTGGAAGCGGCTTGCATCCAGCGTCTTCCCGCCACTTGTATGAGGTCGTCTGTCCATCTCGTGGCTGGTCTTCCTACGCTGCGCTTGCCGGTACGTGGTCTCCACTCGAGAACCTTTCGGCCCCATCGGCCATCAGTTCTGCGTGCTATGTGCCCTGCCCACTGCCACTTCAACTTGCTAATCCGCTGTGCTATATCGGTGACTTTTGTACGTCTACGTATCTCTTCATTTCTGATTCGATCTCGTAGAGAGACTCCGAGCATAGCCCTCTCCATAGCTCGTTGCGTGACCTTGAGCTTCCTTATAAGGCCCATAGTTAGGGACCACGTTTCAGTGCCGTATGTCACAACTGGTGGTTAGCAACCATAGTGACTCTCAGTTGGTTACAAGCAAGGATGCTTGGTTACGATGTAACTATGGTTAATAGGTTTTATGTAGACTTCAAAAAAGGAGGTTCTAAATTCGTCTGTTTTTTATGTTTGTGACCGTATAACTTAGTCGTTTATAAACCGATTTGATTTTTTTTTTTTAATTCTCGGGTGGAGACCACGCTCCGGCAAGAGCAGCGTAGGGAGACCAGCCACGAGATGGACAGGATGACCTCATACAAGTGGCGGGAAGACGCTGGATGCAAGCCGCTTCCAATCGGTCTTTTTATGTATTTGTAAATCCATGTGGGAGGCCTTCTTATGGCTGAAATGATGATGAAAATTAAGTTAAGTTATAAAAATCTTAGTTCAATTAGCAGGCATGAAAAATATTTTTTAAATAGTTAAAAAAATTATAAAATTATTTATAGATGTGTTTTTTTTTTATAATAAATAATCACCGAAATCGATACACATGTAACATACACACATACATATACACATGTAACATGCATATAAAATAAATAGAGTTTATTTCATGATTTCTTTTTTAAAGATTATTAAAAAAATATAAAGATATGTAGTTTAAAAAAATAGAATAGGTAGGTACTTATCTAATTTGGAAACTAAGATAATTTTTGTGGCGGTGCATATGAGTCATCACAGTGATTACTCATATCATATACGCCGCCACAGCGTTCACACATTGTTTTAATAAAATAAAAATATTACAAAAATTGTTGGTACTTTTGAAAAAAAAACTTGTAATACTCATAGAAATTAAACAAATTTATCTGATTAAACTAAAAATTAAATATAACCGATAAATCGGTTAACATTTGTTTAATTTCAATCTTATTGTTTTACTTAATATTTAATGTGTGTAATACATCTAATGTTGATTACAATCCAATAAAAATAGATAAGAGGTAGTTTTAAGTAAAAACGGTAAACCAAAAATATATTATGTAAATATTCTAATTATTCCACTCTGTTCCATTATTCAAAATTAATTCAAATATAGCTAAATATATATTTACTGCATGTGTACATGTACACATGTAACAAAACAAATTAAGGTATAGAAACCACTGAGCTGTATGTACGTACGTAAGTACACACAGCTCAATGATAGAAACAAAACACAATCGTATTATACAAAAAAAAAATCAAAGCAACAATTAAAACAATGAATAAAGTTTGTCGACTTACATCAAAACGCCAACAAAACAACAAACTTTTCACAAACTGCGTAATCCATCACAAGCCACAGAACAACACTAATTACGACATTTTTCACCACAGAATGGACGATTGCGAAAATTTTCCGTCCGTCAAGTTTTTTTTCGTCCGTAATTTTTTTTTCCGTCCGTCTACAATTTTCACCCGTCAAGATTATGTTTACGCGACGTAATCACTCAGTTTTCGACGCATAGCGATACGTCTCAGCCTCCGAGCGAACGCGGTTCATCTAAAAAATCAGAGTCCTGGAAGCTCATTGCCATACCGTCTAGCGTTAGGGCTTCATCCACGTCCATACTACACAAACAATTACCAACCCTATGTTCAAAATATATAAGATTAAAATTTCACTGTCGTTTGCATGTGTTATTTCGACGTTTTGGATATGAACTGTGAGAAGATAGGGGAAGAGAGGCCAGATGCTGCGCGCATGCGATTCTGCACACTCACACATTTGAATGCTAGTGTTTGTGTGTGTCTGTGAATGGTGGCCGACGCTACATTGTTTGAGTAGGTGCCGGACATACTATTGTTGTGAGCAGCGCCGGCGATAACCGCGAGCTAACAATCGAGCGTGATTAATCTACCTAGACGCAATTTAGGTCCCTTTGTGCTGGTTTCAAATATACAATCTCGTTTCAACTAGCTCATGTAACTACCTACAATTTGTAACTTACTAGATCACTGTGTTAAGGAAAGATCTTTATTATTTTTAACCGACTTCCATAAAGGAGGAGATTCTCAATACGACTGTATTTTTAACCGACTTCCAAAAAGAAGGAGGTTCTGAATTCTACTACTTTTTAGGGTCAATAACCTCAATAGGAAAAAACGGAACCCTTATAGGATCACTTTGTTGTCCGTCTGTCCGTCTGTCCGTCTGTCCGTCTGTCCGTCCGTCCGGGTGTCAAGACTTCTATCTCGGGAACGCGTGAAGGTATTGAGTTGAAATTAAAACCATATACGCAGATCCATAGTATCTTGCTGCAGAAAGAAAAATAAAATTTCTCAGTTTCGTAAAAAAAAGTTGCAGCCGAATATTTACGTAAAAAACGCACATTTCGACACTCACAGAGGAATCAAAACCTATGGGGTACTTCCCGTTGACCTAGAACTCTGAAATTTAGCAAGAAGTATTGTGTTAGAGTACACATATAGGAAAAAATTCAAAAACTGGATATTTTTAATTTAATCACAAAAAATAGTGTCTCTATGCAAGGAATGAGGGCCCAAATTTTAAAGTGAATTAACCGTATCATGTGGGGTATCATATGAAAGAGCCTCATTAGCATAAGCTAAAAAAGGTTTTTACCCTTCAATTCAGCTGGGAACCAAAACTTTTTAGGCGAATTTTGATTAAGTACAGAGTGGCCGCGCAAAGCAAGGTTGACTGGCTCAAACGCCGGCGGTTTACTGACTACTACAAAATGAACGGGACGCTCGCTCGGATCCGAGTGGGAGGCGCTGCTACTATAGCCCCGCCCCACTGTGATCCGAGTGGTGAGCAACGAATGTGTTAAACATTTTTACTATGTATATTTTTCGGTTTATGAAGGAAAATATAAAAAAAATATATGATTTCCCCCTTTTATTTAGTTTGTACGGAACCCTCGGTGGGCGAGTCTGACTCGTACTTGTCCGGTTTTTTTTATGTTTGTTCGGCGATTACTCCGCCAATTATAAATTGTTTTTCATGATTCTATTTTTGATGGAAAAAAAACCCTCAGAAATGGTCTCATATAAATTTTAACAAAATCGGTTCAGTATTTTGGTTTTTATAACAAATTTATTGAAAAAAATATCATCCAAGTAAACGAATTGCGCATTTTGAAGTCGGTTTGTTCAGAAACTATAATTATCTACTAGCATGACAGTTCAGTTGGAAGTATGTCTGTCTGCTAAGCTGTAGGTCGTGGGTTGGATCCCCAGCGCAAACATTTGTGTGATGAACATGGATGTTTGTTCTGTGTCTGTTGTTTCTGTATATCATAATATGTATTTAATTATTTTTTATACATATACATATATTCTATCAACCATCTAGTTACCATAGTACAAGCTTTGCTTAGTTTGGGCTAGATATGTTGCGTGAAATGTCCAGCAATATTTATTTGTTATTAATTTATCTTCTAAATCTTAGTATCCATTCTTGAGACCAATTCCGACGAAATTCACTTACATTATTTCATCAGCTCTTGCAAGTATATTCAAATATTCAAGACCAATGGCGTCCTATCTAGGATAGGGGTTTTATAGGACAAAATTATGGACCTAAATGTTAGGATTTAGATCTATAATTTGTGCACTGAATGGACTAGCCACTAGCCAGTGTGAAGATTCTTCGAGACGTCGTCTGTATTTGTTGGAGACAAGTATTTTATTTTAGGCAAATAGAATGACCAATTCTCACACACAAATACACCCCGACACACAAATACACTCGTCAAACTTATAACAGCCCTCTTTTTGCGTCGGAGGTTAAAAATCGACGTCACTGTCTAAATTGCGAAATACTTACGTGTGAGTGAACCAAATAAAACACTCAAACAAGTTGTATTCCAAATTCGCTCGCTGTCGGTGCTTCAAACCATTTAGAGCTTACGAAATAGAAACGTTTGTGAGATGCAAAAGCTGTGAAAATATTAACATTTCACGCTTTAGGTGCAATGTTTAGAGTTATTACGTTATGTAGGTCAATAAACGCATCTCATTTGGTATTATAAACATTGCTACATCATTTGACGACAGGGAGTTATTATAAATAAATATAATGTAATTCGGAAGACGTTTATATGAGATGTGAATGTAGTAGTACAAGGGTCGTTCACCTTTTTACAAAGTGGTCTTTACAAACAATAATATAAAAAAAAAAAACAGATTATAACATTAGCTACGGAACCTTACCATGTAAGTACGTGTTTTAACATTGCCAATTATTTTTATTTGTGCTAACATTGATGATCGAGTTTCACTCATTTTTGGAATCTAATATATTTTAATTTGCATATTCCAAAAATTCGTTAAATTATAGGTTTATTATGCATTATAATTGATCAAAAAGCAGGAAAGTAGGTATAAAATTCTTTTATTTACTTGTCCGCTGACAAACAAGCCAGAAGAATGAATAGAATTATCCGCTTCACTGGTGTTGATAAAGTTCATAAAATATTTCGGAAGTGTTCCCGGTATTCCGATGCTTTGAGACCGGGAAAGTACCTGCCAATTGCAAATCTATTCTTCAAACGCAGCATTTCTTAATCTTTATGCGATATTTTTGTGCTAAAATGCGATTTGATTTTTATGTTACAAAGTACTTTGGATATACTATGTATATTGATGATATAAATAATTATAGTTTAAAAAACTGAAAAAAACAGACTTCAAAATACGCAATAAAATACGTATGTACGCGACTTGTTCACTTTTCTACAGGCGCTTGGATGATATTTTACCAGTTATTTTGTTATAAAAACCAAAGTACTGCATTTATTTTAATAAAATTTATATGGGACCACCTCTGAAGTAGGATCTACCAAATACAAAAATAATAATCAAAATCAATGCACAATTGGCTGAGTAATCGGTGAACAAACATACAAAAAAAAACATACTTATATAGACCGAATTGATAACCTCATTCTTTTTGGAAGTTGGTTAAAAAGTAGCCTATGTACGCCTCCAGGGGCCCAATTCAGTTATTCAAGACCGCTCCATAGCCGAACCATAAGTGAACCGTTTCTCGTCAGCCGCTATAGTTTTTTTGATTCAGTCACGTTTATGTCATACAATTGACACATTTGATGAAACGTGACACGTCCTTCGCTCGTTACTATATCAAAAAAAGATAGCAGCCGACAGGAAATGCTTCGCACAAGGTTCAGTTACGGCTCGGTTTTGAATAACTGAATTGCCCCGCAGTTTCACTGCTATCTATGTGCCAAATTTCATTATCAATAATTTCAGCGTTTGTACCTGAAAAGGTACAAAATAGATAGAAAATACAGAGCTAAGTATTTTCATTTCAATAATATCACATAGAAACATTTTTATAACAAGGTGCAGAGCCCCGCGGTTCCAACCGCGCAGTAATGGAAAACGGTGATGGCAGTGTTGATACATTTTAATGTAGTATGTGTACTTTTCCAGGTCCTAAAGTATCTCTTCTCAAGGTCTTCGTTTCCAGAACTACTATTATAATATTAGTAAAGATATAAAGCGTCTTAGGTTTATATTTAGGAACCTCTGACCGTCGCAAGTGCCAAACCCGACTTGGAAGCCGTGTCGGACCTCAGGTGGATAAAACGGCTTCGATTATCCGTTTACAAAAGTCCCGGCTCAATTCTCACCAAACTTGTTTAATTAAAGTTTTCGCACTCTTTTTCCCTTTAGGCGGGGAAATAATCCGTTGTTTAGAACAGGAGAAATGTGGAGTGGTATTATTTTTAGTTCACATCCCTGTTTTTGTACTAAAAACTAAAAAAATATGATAATTGTATGGAATTGATAATTAAATGGTATTTTTTTTTGTATATTTTTTTTTATCCAAAATTTATATTTTGTTAATTAATTATTATTCGATTATATTTGCTTAATGCATTATTTATTATTTTTGCTTTGAAGTGTAACTATAATTTATGTTACAATTAAATGAATCTGAATCTAAATACAATTTCATATTATTTGTAAAAAAAAATGGCTTCATTATCAAGTTCTACAACAATGTAGATACTCTTTCTATTTATCTCTCGTGAACAGCCATATCGTTACTAATATCAATTTAAAACCGTTTCCTTAGCATTCACTGGTGTATTCAAACTGCTCTGCTAGAAATTTTCCAGGATAATTATCTTGTACTATTTTCGATTATATTGCCACAACATCAACTCAGCTATAGATTAAAACCTGCTCTGATAACCCTGAAATTAAAGTGGTATCACTAAACTGTAAATCGGTAATCCCCCGGAATTTTATCGGCGAAAGGATAACTCTATTTACAAAATAGCGAATCTTAACTTGCCAACTATTCAAGTATTTGATTACAAATAATCTATTTTACAAATAATCTAGATTACAAATAATTTATTTTATTTTATTTGAATTGGTTACAAATAATCTATTTTTAAACGGTTTTATTGTATTTAGTTACAGTGGATATAGATAATGTGGCTTAAAAAAGGCATTGACATATATTGTTCAGGTATAGCATTTTGTGGATCTATTTAAGAGAATATTTACAATACAATGAATTATCATCAAACATATTTAAAAAAAATGCGATCTCTAACGTTATACTATGGTTATACTCATACACAAATGGCCTTACCGAAAAACGTTACTTAACTTTAACCGGCATCTTAAATTCTCTGTGTTCTTTCTACAAGTGTCATTACGTGTCAGCGAGAAGTTGACAAAATATGTTGAGCAATGCTTAAACGTTTTTCGGTAAGGCCGAAAGTCATCATCAGGTAGAGTTCCCGTCACGTAAAAAGAACGCTGGTTTGTTCGCGCTTACGAACAAATCAACGTTATTTTTACGTGACGGGAACTATACCAACTGATCAGCGTTTGTAAGAGTACGCCATAACTTTACTACGAACGAACTTGGCATTGAAAACGAAACTGTCAAACTCCGTCTAGGTCTTAAGATAACTTAGTGTATGAATTATTATTTTAGTGTGTTAGAATTTCCACATGTAATATTCTTGTGCCAAATCAAATGGTATTATTAAAGTGTCTGCCTGCGTATATCAAACTGAAACTAAAACATTTTATTTCTAAGCATTATAATATAAAAAACCTGTACATATCTATATTTCTACATATCAACTTAACCTAACTTGGGGCTTAATTTCGCGAGCATGAACATATATTATGCAAATAAATCGAATACACCCTTAAAAGCATTTACACATTCGACCTTACCGAAAAACATCACTTAACTTTAACCATTACTTAACATATTATTGTCAACTTCTCACTGACTCGTAATGGCAGTTGCGGAAAGAAGACAGAGAATTTAAGGCGATAGTTAAAGTTAAGTAACGTTTTTTCGGTAAGGCCGATTATATCTAATTTTCTTATTGATCTAGCTAGTAGTTTTCGATTTTCATCGACGTTGCATTTATTATTTTATTATCTTTTTATTGCTTCTAACCAAGTGCCGCGGACACACGTGGATGCAAGTGTCCAACAACAGCCGATGGTAACAATACCAATTCTTCATCTCCATTTTTCTTGTCAGTAATTTCATTATTCTCGTCTTCTTTTCTATTCTTTTTTATGACTGCTTGGATGAGCTCAGGAGTAGGTTCTTTCAAGTCCCATGCTAGACCCAATTTAGCGCAGGTTCTTATGAAGAATGTCGCACCATCCAGGATATCGAAGGTTTCCGACGCTTTATAGTCATTTGGGAACATATGATGGTAGTTGTGCCAGCCTTCTCCTACTGTAATTGTGGAGACAAAGCGATTCTGTGTAGATTTGATGTGTCTGAAATGTACATATAAACATTTATATTTATACATATAAACATTATCTGTATATTAGAAAATATTAATAAGATAAATAAATATTGGAGGACATTTTACACAACGCCATCTAGCCCAAACTAAGCAAAGCTTGTACTATGGAAACTAGATGGTTGATAGAATACATATATACACTTTTTTTTCGTAAATACATACTTATGATACATAGAAACACCCAGACACAGAACAAACATCCATGCTCATCACACAAATGTTTGCCCTGGGTGGGGATCGAACCCACGACCTACAAGCTCAGGAAGCAGCCGTACTACCACTGAGCCATGGGGCCTGTCAAGTGATATATATTATAAACAAATAATATACCGTAGATTTATTTTTAAAGATAATACCGCAATTACGAATGATATATCGTTATTATTTAATTTCCTTTCGTTACATTAATGTACACAATATTGTGTAAGTTTTGACTTCCTCGGCGAATTATGGTGTTCATTTTTGGCAAAAGATAGTTATCTACACTCTTTATATATTTTTCATGTTAACAATTTTTCTCTTATGAGGTCACTCTGGTGATGATACTTTTAACAATTCTGGTGTTAATGTGGAAAAGTAATCAAATCAAATACTTGTGTAATTTGAAAACTTAGCTACATCTTTAACTTTTAGGTCGTTCTATGGTATCATGAGTAGTTTTCTATGTTAGTAGACCCTTAAATAATTAAATGAAAGTCATGCATACTTCATACTAAAGAACAAGACAAGTAGGTAGAGAGCGTAATAATAATTTAATTTCGATTTATCGTAAATTGTCTCAAAGTCAGCATGTACTTAAAAACACTAAATTATAACCAATTAAAAAATAACTTTTGTTAGATAATAATATAAAACGTTCACAGAGCTCCTATTAATACTCACTTATTGTAAGGCTTGCCCCCAAACATATGCGCGAAGCTGTTGACCGTCATCTCTGCATGGAGCACCACTAGTACTTTGATGAAGCAGAGCCATGCCACCGCGGTCTCCCACTCTTCCTCCAAGATAAGTATTCCAATGGTGGTCGGTAGAAGATAGCAAGTGAGGAAACTTAGTAAATTCGAATATCTATTAACAAACAAGATTATTATTTTAAGCCATCTCCTAGATACAAACAAATAAGTGAATATAAAAAACAAAGAAATGCAACTTTGCTTAGTTTGGGCTAAATGGTGTTTGTGTGAAATGTCCCATTTTTTTTTTGTTTTTTATATTCACTTATTTGTTTGTATCTAGTAGTAGTAGTAGTAAAAAAAATAACTATATACTTTTTTTTTTTGTAAATTTATACATATGATACATAGGCTGAATATCATCATATTCAGCCTGTTCTCGCCCACTGCTGAGCAAAGACCTCTCTTCTTGTATTCCACTCATCATGGTCCTATGCCAATCTTTTCTAGGTTCAATTCGCGATCTTTACAATATCGTCTACCCAACAAGCTGGTGTACCCAAAGAGAAATAAATAACTTCAAAAACAGAAGCATCTATATAACTTAATGCTTAATTATGAATGTCAATGTTTGTACTGTTCAATCTGTCATAATTATATTTGATGTTACAAGTTACAGTAACAACAATACATATGCAATTTCTAAAATTCGTACTGCACTTGAGTTGTATTATTGTATTTTTATTATATTATCTGTTCCTAAGAACTGTGTGATGAATTCTAGATTCTAGATTTCATCTTCGACTACATCGTCGGCAGTCAAGTAGATATAATAAGAATAATATATAATTATAATAACTTACGAAGTGCTGTCGTATTTTAATTCTGTTGCACTTACTTTCTCTCAAACATTGCCACAGGATCCTGTGCAACATCGCTCATATCTATCTGGCGTCCCTTCTCCAGCACAAGATCGTTCTTCTTCAGCATCAGCCACCCGATGTGTGCGAATGTGAACCCACGACCGATGTTGTGAGGATCTGCTTCTGTGTCGCTGTACTTGTGGTGGACACGGTGGTCACGGACCCAATCATAGATAGAGTTCTGTGGGATGATGAAGCCGTGTTAACTTTTTCGATATTTGAATATTTAAAGATTTTTTAGGGTTAGAGTTATTTGACTGATTTAGTTTTTAGCATTTTGACAATTTGTAATTATATTTGTATTTAGTATATTATATATTATTTAAAAGAAAAAAAAATCTAAGATTAAAAAAACTTACTCTTTTATTTTGCGTTATAAAATAAAACAATGTAAAAAATGCTCACCTGTCCAGCGCTAGAGAAGCCAAGCATTAGAAATATCCTTACAGGTAGTGCTGCCTTGTAACATCTGTGTGTCCACATACGATGAGCCCCAGAAGTGATGCTTATAGCACTTATATATATTAGTATACCAACTGAAAATGTCATTTTATTTAATTAGGTACTTAGGCAAAAAAATTACTAGTTGAAAAATACATACATATACATTTTTGCTATTTAGGTATTTAACTTAAGAATGGTCTGAACGCGCGCATCTATCTCTTTTGCGCATAACAACATTTACATAGTAGACTGATTTTTAAAACAAAATAACTGAAAAAAAAAATGTTATCCAAGTAAACGAAATCACGTATTTTGACGTCGGTTGTTTAAGATTTTTAAAGTATAATACTTAATATGAGAAATTTACAAGCATACTCACATACATAGGTACATATATCCAAAAATACAACATAACTCTCCTTCACAAGAGATGGGTAAAATATGTATTGCTGCGGTAAATATAAATCAATTGTTTTATTTTTTTTAATATAAAATAAACTTACACAAAACGACGGTCTGCCATTTAACCGGAAATGCATGCAAATAACTCCAATACGCACCAATAATGTGAAAGAAAATAATAAGCAAAAATGTTCTCCATTTTATTTTGCTCCGGAAGCCTAATTTTTTTTCGAAATTCTCAAACATGTGATAGATAATATTCTGGTCAGAAAAGATCATTTTAACAATGTTTCTTATTCCTTATTGTGATATACTGACGTTAACGTTTTATTGATACTATGAGCTGTCATTAAATAGGTAGTCCCTTTATTTGTATATTCTCTTGCAATGCTTTGATCATTTACTTTTTAGAGTTCCTTAACAGCTTTGATACTTTGATACGAATAACAAAAAAATATTAATTAGAGAAAAAAAATCCACTGATTTTATCTGGCTTGCCCAAGGTGAAGTAGGTACATTTTTGGAAAAATGTATATACTTATGTTTGGCAAAAATGGGTAATTTTGAAGGCCATCCTTCAGAATAGCTCTTAATATTGCGTCAACGGTTTGCCGATGATACGAGTATAATAGTCATGGCAGAGTCGATGACCTCAGCATGATGCTCGAATACCTCAATAGAGTTTCTCAACGGGTGGGCCTCAAGATGAACATGGACAGGGAGACGTAGTCTGTTCACTGCCGGACTGGAAGATGCCTACAAGCTTCTGGAAGGGAAAGGACTCGGCATCAATATTAACGGCGAGTACCTACATCACTACCTTCGGTTTGCCGATGATATAGTAGTCATGGCATAGTCGATGGAAGACCTCAGTACGATGCTCGAAGACCTCAATAAAGTGACCCAACGAGTGGGCCTCAAGATGAACATGGTCAAAACGAAGGTTATGTCGAATCCCCATGTAGTGCTCAGCCCAATATCTGTGGGAACTCCACTCCTAAAGTTATTGACAAATATGTTTACCTAGGAGAAACGGTTCAACTAGGCAGATCCAACTTTGTGAGAGAAATCCTTAAGAAGAGATCCTTAGACGTACAAAGTCACCGATATAGCACAGCGGATTAGCAAGTTGAAGAGGCACGTAGAACTGATGGTCGATGGGGCCGAAAAGTTCTTGAATATAGACCACGCACCAGCAAGCGCAGCATACGAAGACCAGCCACGAGATGGGCAGATGACCTTATACAAGTGGCGGGAAGACACTGGATGCAAGCCGCTTCCAATCGGGCTTTTTTGGAAATTCATTTTATGTAATTTGGTAGATAAACAAGTAACCACAAGAATATAAATGTATTGGATCAAGTCCAATTGAAATTCTGTCGTTTTTACCAGACTGCGTAAGAAGGAGGGTCATGTTTTTCGAGTGTATTTATGTTTGTATGTATGTGGGTATGTATGTATGCTTCTTTATGATCGCCTACAGCCTAAATGGCTTTACTGATTTTGATGTGCGAGGTGTCGTTAGATTCTTCTTCACTTCCAAAGTGTCATAGGCTATTTTGTTCTAATAAAAATAATACATCTCTCGCAAAAATAAACAAGCGAACTCGAATCTCCAGCGAACTTTTTCGTAATAAATGAGTGTTTATACTAGAATTATTCTAAATACGCATACTTTCTCACAAAAATGTATACACAACAGCATATAAAGCGTAACAAAATCGTAAGTTAGACTTCAAAAACTACTTTTCTGCAGTCGGCTGTTTTGTTTTTCTTTTAACATAGATACTTGTTTAGGCTTAACCTTGCGAATCATTCAAAGCATTTTCCTGTGACATACGAGTACAATGTAAGTATAGTAAATAGCGCTAAATATAAGTACGCCGCCGGTTTGCCATGAGACACGTGTTTAAGTTATTTCAGTAAACAATAAAAATAAAATTCATTTAGTTTAGGTGATTAAAACCTATACATTATAAAAGGATTAATAAAGAAATCGAAATTACAATAAAAGTACCCACAAATTAATAATAACCCCCACAATATGGGTATCAAATGAAAGAGCTTTTCTAGTAAAATACAGTAAATACATTACCTACATCATTATCTTTCTTTTCAATAAAACCGTTTAACTTAAAAAGTTTTTTAAGTAAGTACTTATTTTTTATTATTGCGAGTATTGTATTATTATTATTACAAAATAATGTAGCACACTCAGAAAAGTAAAGACGAATCTAATGCCACATCACACATCAAAATTAGTCAAGCCGTTTAGGCTGTAGACGATTATATAGAAACGTACATACATACATAGATACTCGTACATACTTATCTATACACAAAAATACACGAAAATCATAACCCTCTGTCTTACGCAGTCGTGTAAAAAAAGACGGCAAATAAAAGTTGTTTTGCTTATAATATACATATATGTTTATAATGATAGAATATTTAAAAAATATCGAGAACCCCGCCTATTTATATGTCGTCAAGATGAATAAATTTCATTCGGTGAAAGACCATTATATGTAAAGTAGCCCCAGTACCTTGCAAATGATTAAAACAATGCTTGAATTACATACGCAATAAATTTAAATTCAAAGTTACAAAATTAATGAACTTGGACAAATGCGAATTTATATTTTGATGCAACAAAAATGTGATTCTTTTATTTTTAATACAAGGTTTTATTTAGTTTCACCTGTCCCGATGTTGTCATAAAATCTTGCAAATTAAATTTGATCCACTTCCCGGTTACCGATTGAGCTGAAATTTTGCATACATGTGTAAATCGCGTGACAATGCAATATTATGATGACATGGTGCTGATCTGATGATGGAGCTGGAAGGTGGCCAAAGGAACTTCGCAATGAAACGACACAACCTCATCGTCTTTGGGCTCATTTGAATTGTCTTGACGAGAGAGCGCTTGTAGAGGCACCGGACGTCGGTCCGATGCGTCTATACACACCAATGCACTGGCGTGGATGACCGTCTTTCGGACGCCGGACCGGTGTCCGACGCCGGACCCACGTCCGGTGCGTCTACAAGCGCTTAAGAGCGCTAAGGCGTTAAGAGGGTCTAAGTGCCATTTTTTTTTCTTTTGCATATTATTAGGCATGGAACATAGATCGTATTTTTGTAATAATATTTTTTTTTGGCACTTGGACTCTTTAGAATTATTGCCCTTCAATTGCTCTTAAGCAGTCAGATATTTTGTTTTTATTTTATTGTAGATACTGTTTTTCATACATATTCAAAATACCTCGCTCAAAAACAGATTATAGGTAACTATTATAGGTTGACCCATTATTGGCTCGTACTAGCACCGGCAACAACAAGATGGTCAACACATTTTCTTTATTCAATACAGAAAATGTAATTTACTATAATGTATTGTTTTATTTGCTTACTTACTCAGCTTTTAAAAACCAAAATTGAATATCATTAATCAAACGGTCCTATGTAATAGGGCGAATTCTGTGAATCAAACCGATTGAAACGAACTGATAAATGTAATTAAATTGAAATTGATTCATAAATAAATATTCTTTTTAGAAAAACCGATTAATACGTTATTAAATCTATATTGATTGATACAATATCAATTAAATAGTATCACAAATAATATGCCCTCAATATCATTTTCCCTTTCAGACGGGTCTTCAAATAATTTTAGAAAGATTAATTAAGGGGTATTACCAATCACGTCAAAAATGATAACAACCATTTGGGCGAAAAAAATAATTAGACGACTTAAATACTGAAATGAGCGAATATATTTATTTTCACAGTATTTAATCGGGGCGTCGATTCAAAACGGTGACGAATCAAATTATTATTAAAATGAAAAAAAAACTTGATTATCAAAACACATTTTATTTATTTTATTTATTTATTTAAGTATACAAAACAGAATATAGCCTAACATAATATAAGATAACATGTGACAATCGATCAGAACCAGACTATACTCCAAAGCATGTATACATCATTTGAGCAAACACATTTTATGTATAGAATAGAAAATAATAAAACTTTACCTGTGCTAAAAACATCGTGAGGAAACATACATGTCTGAGAGTTCCTCACAATAAGAAGATGGCCCGCGCCCAGCAGTGGGACAGTTTGTACAAACAGAGTTGATGAAAAAAAAACCTGTGCTATATTTTTTTCATTAATATGAAAAATGTATAAACGTAAGATTTGGAGTGATTTAATGTCACTGTTTTGACTGTATCGGTTGTGACGTAGCTTGATTAGTGATCTCGAACGATCACCAATTTAAGCATAGAACTGACCGGTCAGTTTTCAGGTGGGTGAAAGTGAGCAAATTCCTTTCTGAGCGCTATCTTGAGTCGAAATCTAATTCCTTTAAACGAGCACTTCTTGTTTAGATATATATATATATATATATATATATAATATATGTAATATGAACCTCGGAAACGACTGCAACGATTTTCATGAAATTTTGTAAATAAATCAATAAAGGGCGATAAATCGATCTAGCTAGGTTTCATTTTTAGAAAACGTCGTTTTATCCGTGTTTTCAGGCAATGAAAAACTGGTACAATATCATTAGAATACGAAGGTAAATTTCGCCACCATCTACAAGGTTGATTAGCTTAGGCGGAAAATCGGGCGATTCGGAATCCAGGAGACCTCGGTTCGGTTCTAGATAGATGATATTATTCTTTCACTTTTTCTTTCAAGTTCCTTCTTTTGTGAAAAAAAACCGAGCAAGGCTCGGTCATCCAGGTACTATACATTTACGGCCTTACCGAAAAACGTTACTTAACTTTAACCGTCGTCTTAAATTCTCTGTCTTCTTTCCGCAAGTGTCATTACGCGTCAACCAGAAGTTGACAAAATACGTTAATAATTGCTTAAAGTTAAGAAACGTTTTTCAGTAAGGCCGTTAATTGTAGATCCCGGTCGTTTGTTCTAAAAAATAACAAGTGTCAAACCAGGTCAGAGGCCATTCAGTTTATTCAAACTTAGTGTTTTAGTTAATAAATTATGTATTGTGTTTGATAAATTATAGACGTTTGAATAGTGTTCACTCGACGACATTGACAAAGCGGAACCAATTGTATATTCGACTGGCCTTGTGGCTCAGTTGGTAGTATGTCTACCTGCTAAGCTGTAGGTCGTGGGTTCGATCCCCACCCAGGGCAAACATTTGTGTGATGAGCATGGATGTTTGTTCTGTGTCTAGTTGTTTCTATGTATCATATGTATAGGTATATATTTACAAAAAAATAATTATATATGTAATCTATCAGCCATCTAGTTCCATAGTACAAGCTTTGCTTAGTTTGGGCTAGATGGTGTTGTGTGAAATGTCCCAAATATTTTTTTATTTTATTTTTTTATTTTTATTATTAACTCTCCATACCATTCTATGTTCTAAACATGTTAGCCCAAGTTTTTGTAGGCACTCAGTATTTGCTTTTGGGATTCGAGCTGGAGTTCCAATATGGCTGGGAGTATTCGTGCATTCGCATGCCTCTCGTGTCAGAGCATCCGAGGATAAGTTTGGACGATCAGATTGTAAACTTTGACGGGAGAGTATACTTGATGTAGGACCAAGAGCTGTAAAGAGTTGTTTGGGTAATTTAAGTAGTTACCTTGTGAAGTTGCAGAGAACACGACGATCTTAGGCTAAGGCCGCACTACGGTTAAACCGCAGCGGTTTTTAACCGCGTGAGTTTATGAAACAGGAAAACGAATACAAGCGGCCGCACTTGCGGTTTTTCCCCGCGACTGATTTAGTACCGTCTCGAGCGGTTTCGCGGTTTATAGCGGTTACCGCTCACGGGGAAAAACCGTAGTGCGGCCTAAGCCTTAAAGCATTTTGCGTGGCTGGAGTCTTTGGTTACGTCTCGTCAACTTTACAATTTGATATTTATATTATCAGTTAAGTAAATTAACAGACTCTAGTATTGAAATACACTCTGTATTTCAATACTTGTGTCTGTTACGGACAGTTGTGAAAATATTTCTTAATGTTCTTCTTCTTCTCCTACATGTCATTTACAAATTGGATATTCCCGATTGCAAAAGGAGAATAATGTTTCGCAGGTGTAAGTATGTATGGATGTTTGTTACAATTATAGAACGTGTTACCTTAACGGCTTGACTGATTTTTATATGTAGAGATGTCGTAGAATTGTTTTTATTTCGTGAATGTAATTGATTACTAAATTTTGTAGCTAGATAGATACCTATATCACTCTCAAAACACTGCTTGTAACCCAAAGCAGGCCAGGCAGGCTCTGTCCATTATGCAAGATAGATCTACGATTGACCACCAACTCGCCTGATGTTAAGTGACGGTGTGGCCGAGGATGGAGCTCGTCTATCTAGAACATATCTATTCACTCTAGCCTTGAAAATTCCAAAATTGTAGGTCTCAGGAAACAGAGATGGCGGCAAAGAATTCCATTCCTGTGCAGTACGCATCAAGAATGCGGAGTTACCTCCCACAATCTTGGTGAAAAAAGTCACACCGTTTTACAGTGTCATTAGGCATCCAACTCAAGGCAACTCTGAGTTTCCTCGCACAACCCTGCTGAAAAAAGTTACTTTTCATAGGTTGCTTCCGCATCGTCACACTCCTTATTTTCTTCGTACATCTTTGATGTTAAATTTATGTTTTTCAAGGTAACGATGCTCAACGCATACATTAAATTCCAATAACAAAAGCAAGCGCTGACCCATTTTGCTTTGGCCAATAAAATTAGTTTGACAACCCTTTCGTATATTTTCGATTACAAGTTGTGATAAGGGATTGTGTTGTTGGCAAACTTATTTGAAATGAGGCTGGGGCTGTCACCTAGCAGTCTGGGCATTATATTAACAGTAAGTAACCTATGAGTCTTTCCTAACTGCATCTGCCATCATAACTATCACATAATTTCTTGTTCTACTGCTGGGATTACGTAGACGTTTATCTCGTGAAGTTAAAGGTATTAATAATAATAATAAATGCCGAAAAAAAACTTACATATATTTAGCTCAATGCAGCGGAAGAAATAATTTCACGATCGACAAATATATACCGATAATTACTTATTGCCGATAATCGATATATATAGACACGTTGTCTATATTTAAATGGTATCGAAGTTATTCAATAAATAGAGCAGAGACATCTGTTATAAGTTCTGTTTTTACTAATCATCATCATCTCAGCCATAAGAAGTCCACTGCTGGACATTGGCCTCCCCCATGGATTTCCAAAAAGATCGATTGGAAGCGGCTTGCATCCAGCGTCTTCCGCCACTTGTATGAGATCATCTGTCCATCTCGTGGCTGGTCTCCCTACGCTGCGCTTGCCGGTACGTGGTCTCCACTCGAGAACCTTTCGGCCCCATCGACCATCAGTTCTACGTGCTATGTGCCCTGCCCACTGCCACTTCAACTTGCTAATCCGCTGTGCTATATCGGCCCGCCCGCTGTGCTGTGCTGTGTTTTTACTAATACTTATATCCAATTATACAATCATAATCATCTCATCTCATCCAAGAAATCCACTGATTGAAATAGACCTCCACCATGGATGTCAAAGAAACCGGTTAGATGCAACTTTTTGCCACTTTTCTGCTCACCTTCTGGATCATTTTAGAATAATCCTGGCAAACAATCTTGTAAGATGTGTGTCTCTATCATGCAACATTTTATACTGTTTTTATTCTGTATATCGCGAGTTCTATCTCTAAGACAACTTTAATAACGTATTTTAACACTTTCGGCAAACTATTTACCATATAAATCAACTTGCTCCAGAACTCCGCTTATTTTTCGAAGAATGTTCTACTTTCTTCTATTTATTAAATAAGTGTGGCTGATGACTGTTATCATGTAGGTACCTACCTATATAGATACAGTCTAAATATCTGAATTCAAAACACACATTTTACACACATAAAACACCTAGATATTCCAAGAGAGATCTTTTGACCTAAGTATTGTAACAATGATAACTCACTAGCTTTTTTATTTATTTTTAACCGACTTCCAAAAAGGAGAAGGTTCTCAATTCGTCGGAATCTTTTTCATTTTTGTGTATGTTCTCCGATTACTTAATGTTTAAAATTTGATGTTTTAGTAAACTTTATGTTTACTAAAAGACCAAATTTTAAACTAATTAAGACAAGTATGATGTAATAAGTTTCTCGCGCCAGTTATTTTTAGATATGCAATAGCGATGCATCAAGAACTTTATTTTTTGCTGAAATAACATTATTTCGAAGTAAGTATTTTGATATGCAGTATTTTTGTTTAAATGGATTTTTTCTTCTATAAAAGATAAGTTTATTGATATGTAGTTATAGACATGCCTTTTCCTTTATTTACAAACAGTCGACTCGAAAAAAAAACGAAAAAACCGTTTACCGTTTAAAAACCGTTTAAAGAATTTTTGAAATGCGACTTCTAGTTTCTGCGTAATGCGTGGACAAACATACATACACTTATGAAATTTGGCACACATGTTTAGAAGCTGGTATAGACTAACATATACAAAAATTGTGCAATTCTAACAATATTACAAACATACAGGTCGAATTGTTAACCTCTTTTTTTGGAAGTCGGTTAAAAACATGAGAAGACAAGTAAATGTAATAAACATAATATAATGTAGTCCATTACCAGCCTTGAATGATAAGAGTATGAAACAGGTGCAGTATTGCATAATTCTATGGGCAGAATCCTCCATTATAAGGATTACGTCCTATGGCACACAGGTAGGCTCAATTCCTGAGATAAGACTCATATAGAACAGACCTTTGAGGAAACCCCCACTTTATATAGCAAATTTGTAGTGGTAAATATATTTTTCAGTTCAGAGTTCATGCGGATATACGAAAATATCCGCATTCTGTGAAATCCTGTTTTAGTGAATATTTACAAATTGCAAGGAAAGTATCTACCAAATTGCATATCTCAAAGACCAGCTGTCCTCTATTTTGTCTGTATGTTACGGTTAATCACTCAAAAAAAGCCTTTTATTTATACATACACTTCACAAGGAAGACATTTATTGAATCTATATTGTGTTAGCCAGCAGTGCTTGAGTATATTTTCCAATTCTAATTGTGCATATCTACTGTACTGCACTATTTTGCTAAGATCTAGTATATATTAATTCATCTCTCCATATAAAAATTATGTTTGGATTTTTTTGTGTGGAGAGACAACTGCGCTAGTATTGTTGCTGAGTAACCTATTCCATAGATTTTACAAGATTTTAACCTGCCCGTTCTCTGTAATAAAATTTTGCAAGTTGAATTTGACGCACTTCCAACGAACTATGTCTATAATGTAGAGTTTTTTTTTTAAACGAATAAAGAAAAGTTAATATAAAAATATGGGACCACCTCGGGGGGTTACTCTTTATAATGATTCAAGTAATCACAGAAACTGGTTTAGAAATGGCAAAGTAATTGATGAACGTACAAACATAAAAAATATACCTACATAGAACCAACTCCAAAACCACGTGGTAAATGCTGTATGCTGCCAACTGGTAGTGGGTTTGATCATTTGGATTGTCACTTTAGACCTTTATCGGTCTGGGGTAGTCAATTTGCTATCAAATCTAGTGTAGTAGATATTTTATAGATTGTTAACCCTAGAGTTGGCGCGTCTTTCTGCGAAACGTCAGTGGGCGCGTGGGGAGCATTTTGCCGCCCCTTTTCATTGAACATTTTAAGTAGGAATAAAGCAATTGAATTATAATTTTTTCTTAGGATTTAATTAATACACAAATAAGTAATGATAAATCAACGTATTTATTAATCTTTGTTTGGGAGAACTTTGGTTAACAAAAGAGTTTTGAAAACTTAATATTTTAATTGACTTTTTTGGCTTATTCAGTATAATACTGAAAAAAATTGAAAAAACATAACAAAATTATATGTTTTCTAAATCTACAGGATATGCTTGATTAAAGCAGTCTTCACATAGGTATGTGCAATGTTCATTGCACAGTAACTTTGAGCATCTGCAGCACCCTTTTTTGGTGCTTGGCATATTTTTCTTTGCTGGCATTTGCCCTCCTTCTTTGAAGATGATACTTTTTGTATAGGTACGAAGCGAACAATTTGGTTCCTTAAAGGAATATTTAATGTATCAATAGATGACCTTGTGGTCATATATTGCTTGACTAGGATCATGGCAATCTCTTTCAAATACTGTCGGCGTAGCATCAAGTGTCCAGTATTGGCTTTGTAAATAATTTGACTGTTTATACCAGTAATATTCATCATTGAAAAAAAAAACAACCTCATTGGCCATCTGCGAGTCATTCTTCTAACAGAATATTCTTCTTCCATTTGGTCTACGACGTCAACACCACCTTTAGTGTCATTATAAAATGTTATAATTTCAGGTTTTGCAGCAGGCACGGTATTTTCATCGATTTTATCATCCTTATGCAAAGTTGATAACAGTAATACTAATAATATAATTTTTTTGCTCTTTGTTTGGAACATAAGACCCCAACTATCTTCTCGACAGACAATTTTTACTTACGTTAGTGGGCGCGCGGTGAGCAATTTGCCGCCTGGCGACACCTGATTTTATCAAACTCCTCCTCAAGCGGTTCTCCGCCCACTGATAGCATCCAGCCTTTCGGCACGTGTTGCGAGCGAAAGTGGAGGCAGCTACTAAAAAGTGCAAGCCTAACCGGTAATTGTTTTACGAATTATTAACGTTTTATTAGCGCGGGCGGCAAAAGGCCCATAGCGCGTCCACTCTAGGGTTAAGTATGTGTGGTTTGTATATTGTTTTGGTGTAGTTAATAATGGCACTTGCCCTTTTATAAAAAAAATCATATCAAAATATTTTTCCTAAGTATCTTTCTACATGGATATACCTCTGCGTAGGCTTACCTAGAATCTCATTGAGCTCAGCAAAGACGGTGTAATATCAAACGCGCTCGCCACCGCCGTCGTCGCCGCCGCCCGTGTAGGTATTATGCAAATTTTCCCGATAAGGGAACCATTCGCTCTCCAGCTATGGCGTAGTTAAAATATGCAATTATATTATACTTAGATCTAGAATTAGGCCATTAGGCCATCTAATATGGTTAGATTAGGTTAGTTTAGGAACAGATTTATTTTTATTTTGTAAAATGCTTGCGTTTGACGCCAGCTCAGCAGGGGCTCGGCAATCGCACTAAAAACTTCAGCTGAAACGCAATTGAACTTTAACCACACCGGAACTTTTCGCACGTTTCGTATCGCG
This sequence comes from Lycia hirtaria, assembly GCA_947563715.1. Classification (NCBI taxonomy): domain Eukaryota; kingdom Metazoa; phylum Arthropoda; class Insecta; order Lepidoptera; family Geometridae; genus Lycia; species Lycia hirtaria. Next base: position 37,060,951 of record OX387377.1, on the reverse strand, counting down.
TTAACGTTTTAACCATAGTTTGAGATGCAACTGGAGCGCAGCTGGAACGTTATGGCTGTCAAAAGAACGTTTGAGAAAAAGTTACAATATGTCAGACGTTGCACTGAGTCGTTGTCGTTGCGCTCTGTAATAATAATTCTACTGGAATTTTGAAATGTCCGATAGTAAAACGGACCAGGCGGAATACGATCATGCAATTCCGATGATTACTCACCGAAATGAATTCGTTAACAAGTATAAGTTTAGAAAACTGAAAAACCTCCGACGAAAAAAAAAACAGCTGAACCGATTTTGATGAAAAATATCGAAAACCCTAGACAAAATGTTCTTTCAAACAAAAAACTAGATCAAAATTGGTCCATCAGTTTGAGAGCTACGATGATTTTGATTATTTATTAAGCAATTATAATTTTCATTTTATTAAATAATAACTATTGGTGGATATTTCACACAACACCATCTATCTCAAACTAACCAAAACTTGTACTATAGAAACTAGATGGTTGATAGAATATATACATATTTTTTTGTAAATACATACTTATGTTATTTAGAACACTCAGATACAGAGCAGATACAGATCAATGTTCATCACACAAATGTTGGCCCTGGGTGGGGATCGAACCCACGACCTACAGCTTAGCAGGCAGACATACCAACTGAGTTGTGAGGCCAGTCAATATCAAATGTACAATACCAAAGTAACTTCATAATCATCAAATTGATTATCTATTAGATAAATAATTTATCAAAATATTATTTTAAAGATTACTTTCATAAATTATTATCGAGTCTGATGTTATAGATTTTTTATTTAGATTATTTTTATATACAATACTTGTAATAGCAGGAAATAACTATACAAGGTCCCGAACAACTTTGTTTACTTGTTTTAGCATAATTGTATTGAAATAACAAAGTAAATTTCTAATAGAACCTTCAATTTCCCAATAATTAGGCCTGCACACGGGACAAATCGAATACAACTTCAGTTTGACACGCATTCGAGTATGCGACTTTGATAATTATATTTCATACATTTTATCTTATTTATTATTTATTTACGTATATATTAAAAGAAAAACAAAATACCCGACTGCAGAAAAGCATTTTGAAAACATTAATTTTTTGAGATTACTATTTGCCGCCATTTTTTTTTTTTAAATTATATATTTTGACTGGAAATGTCGGGGGGGAGGCCTTTGCCCAGCAGTGGGACTCTACAGGCTAACAACAACAACAACAACAATTTTGATGTACCCTAGGCTAGCCAAGACGGCAAAGGCAGCGAAAAGCATCTTATTGAAAATTTAAAAAAAATACTTGTACTATTAGTTCAAGCTCAAATTTGTATTACGTTCAATACTGGTATGTTGTCTGGTCTTCTCCTAACGCAACGTAGTCCCGCCGCCTTGCTTCAGCCGCTCACCCGCGCCAGTCCGTCGGCAACTACAGTCAATCAGTAAAAATCGCAAATCAATAAAATTATATTGAGAAACAACAGCATAAAAAATCAAGTGAAAAAGAGCACGTTTGCGTGAATTTTGAAACATACAGATTCAATGCGTTTCTTGGCTTCACCGCTGGCGGAGGAAGCCATGAAGCTTGTAAGACTTTACTTGTTCATTTTTGGCGGTATAAGTGAATAATTGAGCGAGTGAAAAAGTGGCGTATTAATGTACTAGTTATATAAGTAGATATTAATGTTGTTATATAGATAATGTAGGCCTTGTAAATATGTAATTAGATTAAATAGGAGTGGCATGGTCGATCATCAACAAAACTCCTACAATTTTTTTTTAAATGCGTTCCAGAAAACGACAAGTACCCAGTTCTAAATAATTATTCGTTAGAAATACCTATACTTACTTAGTATATATCGCTCAGTCGCAGTCCAGAAACATATGAATAAGTAGATGGACATGGAAAGAAATTAAAGTTACTCTTAAGTTTTGGTAATAAATTAGTGATTTTACAAGAATTATTCTAAAGAATGCCTACACATTTTAACTATGCGCAGTGGTTTTGCGCTTACTTTGTTGCAGTCTGGTATTTTGTTTGTCTTTTAACATAAAAACTTGTTGTATATATTAGGGACATAACATATCACGTAAATCCTTACAATATTGATTCATTTGTGTGATGAGCATGGATGTTTGTTCTGTGTCTGGGTGTTTCTATGTATCATAAGTATGTATTTACGAAAAAAAAGTATATATGTATTCTATCAACCATCTAGTTTCCATAGTACAAGCTTTGCTTAGTTTCGGCTAGATGGCGTTGTGTGAAATGTCCTCCAATATTTATTTATTTTTTATTTTAATATTAGATTTTCTTTCATTTAGTATGATGCTATAAAGTATTGTATCAGTAAATTTGTATTAAATCTAATAATATCGTCTACCTAAGACTCATAATTAACTCATTAAATTATGATTTTCGAGCCCGTGGTTTAATACGAACATAACTTGATATACAATTTTAACTTTGATTAACTTTTGACATAATTAAAAGCATCACAGAATATCTAATATAAGAATATCTAACTAACTTTATAATTTTGTAAGCTAACAAAGTATCCAACCTATATGTCAAGGATTATGGTTAAAAGTTTGCAGCTAAGAGAAGATTTTAATTCATAATTATAAAAAAAAATTACAACTAAATACGTGCTGCGGTTTCGCCCGTGTAATGATGAAAAGCGGTGATGATAACGACGATGTTAATATAATACAATATACTCCAAGTCCCGCTCCAGGTCCTAAAAAATCTCTGTGCCACATTTCATAATATCGTTCGTATCGGAGTAACGGTCTACCCAGGACACTATATTCGTGGATTTTGTTTTAGACGATGTTCACATGATGGAAAGCACAGATATAGTAGATGGAGCATGCGATTTCATTTATATGAAAACCTTGTGTGCCACATTTTTGGTACCGACTGTGACGTCACATAAACGGTTTAGTGATGGAATGTTCCATCCGCGCGAAATCTATTCAACCCAATGCAACCGCGCGCTTGTAAGCTAGTAACTAGTTGACAAAATATCGAGTGGGAAGTATATATCACCTGAAATTAAATAAATCTTGGTAAATAAACTGCGATTTTTTATCGTACTTGACACGCTAGGTACATACACTTGGGGTATCTATAGTAGTCTATAATGGAAAGTCATTGCCTGTAAGCGATCGACTCCCTGTCACTGCAAGCCAATATTACATTTTACCCTCTAATGCCATAAGGCCGTTTAACGTCACATTTGACCATTTTTAGAAGGTTAGTTGGCATGGAAAGGGTTTTAAAGGGCTCTAGCCCTTTAAAACCCTAGCCCTTTAAAACCCTTTCCATGCCAACTAATCTTCTAAAAATGGTCAAATGTGACGTTAAACGGCCTTATGGTCTTTGTTGATCTACCTATCCCGCATGGGAAAATAGGCATGTTTTTATGTCTATAATATACTAATCTTGTGCCTTTTATGCGTACTTATCCATTAAGGTAAACTAAATGACTAAGCTGATAAAGTAATTTTATTATGAGCTATAATAGATTGCAATGGCTCTTTGATGAGCAAATGTAATACGTATTTCTTAGTAATAGTCTTAATTACTATAATCAGCTTTATTACAAATCAAATGATAAAATAAAAACATAATTTTAACCTCTTATTATAAAATGCGTTACTATCTAAATACCATTAATATTTTATTGTAACATTTTTAGGGTTCCGTACCTCAATAGGAAAAAACGGAACCCTTATAGGATCACTTTGTTGTCCGTCTGTCTGTCCGTCTGTCCGTCTGTCAGGGTGTCAAAACCTTTATCTCGGGAATGCGTGAAGGTATCGAGTTGAAATTAAAACCATATACGTAGATCCATAGTATCTTGCTGCAGAGATAAGAATTAAACTTCTGAGTTTTCATAAAAAAAGTTACAGCCGAATATGTCGTAAGAAATGCACATTTCGACACTCACAGAGGTATCAAAACCTATGAGGTACTTCCCGTTGACCTAGAACTACGAAATTTGGCAAGAAGCATTTTGTTATAGTACACATATAGGAAGAAATCCGAAAACTGGACATTTTTAATTTAATCACAAAATATAGGGTCTTTAAGCAAGGAAAGAGGGTCCAAATTTTAAAGTACTTTAACCGTATCATGTGGGGTATCATATGAAAGAGCTTAATTAGCACAAGCTAAAACAGGTTTTTAAATGTTTTTATGATGTTTATTTTTCGATTTATGATGTAAATATAAAAAAAATATTATTTCCCCCTTTTATCTACTAGTTTGTACGGAACCCTCGGTGGGCGAGTCTGACTCGCCTTGTCCGGTTTTTATTTTAAAACAAAGAGTATCTTGCTCGCAAGTTTCAGCAAGAGTATCTTCCTAGCAAGAATATTTGCATTTTAGGTATGGAAATATTCTTGTCACGTAAAAAGAACGCTAAACGACAGTGGAGGGGATGTGCCTGCGCATGGGTACAATCACGTCCTAAAGTTCTAGCCTCTTGGTAGATACTAGGCTACTGATTTATAATTTCTGTGTAACAACAGGTGTGTTACTAGCTCCTTAGTATTTTAGATTATGCAGTAATAAAAAATATTAACTTGAGCATAATTTTTTGTTTCGATCTTAAAATATAAAATAGTTTGTAGTAAGAAAATTTACAGTATGACTTTAGAACCAATAGATTTGAGACTTCTTATTTTTTCCTACCTCAATAAATAGTTGGTGTACGTATCTACATAGGTAGACGCACAGTTTTGATTTAATATTTCGTGTTATTTATCCCTTTTCAGTTAATTAGATTGTTTTTTTTTTTAAACAATCTAATTAACTGAAAAGGATTTACTGAACTGTACACTGACTTAAGTCAGTGTACAAAATTTTCATACAACTATTACACTTATGAAAATTGGCACACGTGTTTAGAAGCTAGTATAGACTAACATATACAAAATCTGTGCAATTCTGACAATATTACATACATACAGGTAGAATTGATAACCTCCTTATTTGAAGTCGGTTAAAAAACGTGACAGTTATAAAAAACCGGACAAGTGCGAGTCAGACTCGCCCACCGAGGTTTCCGTACAAACTAGTAGATAAAATGGGAAAATCATATTTTTTTTATATTTTCCTTCTTATACCGAAAAATGTACATCGTAAAAATATTTAAAAACCTGTTTAACTTATACTAATTAAGGTCTTTCTTATGATACCCCACTTGATACGGTTAAAGAACTTTAAAATTTGGACCCTCATTCCTTGCGTAAGGACACTATTTTTTCGTGATTAAATTAAAAATGTCCAGTTTCAGATTTTCCTACATGTACACAATGCTATAACACAATGCTTCTTGCCAAAATTTCTTTGTTCTAGGTCAACGGGAAGTACCCATAGGTTTTGATTCCCTTGTGAGTGTCGAAATATGCATTTTTTACGATATATTCGGCAATAACTTTTTTTTACGAAAACTTTTTATTTTTCTTTCTGCAGCAAGATACTATGGATTTGCGTATATGGTTTTAATTTTAACTCGATATCTTCACGCGTTCCCGAGATAAAGGTCTTGACACCCGACGGACGGACAGACAGACAGACGGATAGACGGACAACAAAGTGATCATATAAGGGTTCCGTTTTTTCCTATTGAGGTACGGAACCCTAAAAAATAGGTACTAAGGGTTTTATAGCATATTGTTTAATCAAAATAATTAATTACGACTCAGGAGGGTGACTCTTGTCTGTGGAGTAATTTCCATGTTTCAGTTTTGTCAGTCCTCTACTAACACTTTTACCTCCTTGTACGACATGACATTTACCTAAAAAAGAAAAGGGAGAAAAGAAAGCAAAAACCTTTATTTGATATGAATTAAATTAAATTAAATATATCACACATAATATTTTATTAAAATTTGTTATACATAAATCAATTAATAATGTGGAACCTAATGGTTCCAGAATAAAATAAAAAGTCATAATTATGTGTACTTCCCCATAGTGCATATTGTCGTGTATAATAATGAATAAGGAATTAAATTAAATCTTCAGACATGTTTCATCTGTCATCATATCATACAGACTAATTTTCCAATTTATGAAAACGCTCATTGGAGAAGTTTCACAATTGGCTGATCATATATTGCAAGGTCAAGCAAGGTCATCCTATAACTGGACTATAAAAAAATAATTTTAAGTACTAAATTATTAAAGTGAATTATAAATGTTTGTTTAAGAAAAAGTATTCTTTTCGAAGAATTAATAAATCTTAATAAATAAGAACTACATGTCTACTTTGCATAAAAATTTCCGACTATATTTTCAATAGCAGTCGCGGTCTTTTTCAAGAGAACGGCAGAGACGTCGCTCCCGGTTGGCGACGTGTGAAGCGCCAAAGAAAGGCGTGAGTAATCCCTTATTTTTTTGAAGTATGTAAACCATGGTAATTTATATAAAATAAATAATTAAAACGTATTTCATATCACACCACTTCTTGGATATCAGTTGCAGGCAATCAAAAATTGCATTAAAAAATGATCAATATCTTACACGATAAAATCAACTGCCTCTATAATCAAAGCGCATTTCTAACTAATCAGAAAGGAATCTTACTAATTCTTATCTAATAGGTAGTATCAGTGAATCAAACAATAACGATAGAGTATAAAATTCGCGTAAATATCCTATAATCTTCAGTTAAAGTGCGTCAACTATAGAGAATACTTAACTGTAAAACCGACGATATGAAGGGTAAGTTTATTTTTAATTAACGCCTCTTACTCTGTTATATAATTTTCACTTCTTACATTCATTATTTATAAACAATTTCCTCGCTACGTTACGATAAAAAACGTTGTATTGCACTCGGCTGTTAAGTTATTTTATCTCGTGTCTTCTTGAATCCATTGCTACGCTCAGGATTCAATACTAGAACCACTCGCTGCGCTCGTGGTTCAAACCTAGAATCCTTCGCTTGCTCTGGATTCAACTGTCAGACACTCGAACGTAAGATACAACTTTCCAGCCTAGTGCAATAAATAACTAAGTATTTCATGTCAGTGCGGCAAACTTATTTCTTTGAATAATCGCACTGGCCAGCCACAGGTTGTAGCACTGGACTGAATGAATTTCCTCGCTGTAGTGAGGTGAAAAATTGTGTGTTTCACTCGGGAGCAAAGTTATTTTGCATCTCGTACCTTTGAAACCCTCACTACGCTCAGGATTCTATATTTGAATCAATCCTAGAATCCTTCGCTTGCTCAGGTTTCAATACAAGTACTCGTCCCAAAAACCAACTTTGCAGCCTTGCATAACAAATAACTATTACTAACTGACAGGTACGTCAGAGTTTAAATTATGTCTGTCACCCCTCTAATAAACGGCAAAGCAGCAGGTTGGCGGTCGACTGATGGGTCACCGCGAGCAACTTCTGAATGCATAGGGAACATAGGGAACACTTTGCATAAAAAGAATAGGCGGTAGCACCTAATTAATTTTTTATAACAAAAAAATACAACTGTCATCTAGTCTCATCTGTGATTACGGACGCTACAAAGTTTTCGAAACGTCAGGTTATAAAATTATGTAAAATATAATAAGCAGCTAAGTGCGTGTCATACCACGCAAAAAGTAGGATTCTATGGTTGCGCATCATAATTTATGTGAACTTAATTGGGAATATTAGGAACATACTACAACTTATCTTAGTTTGAATGAAATTGGCAGAAATTTTTATTTATTACTTCTCTAAATGCATTTTTAAATTGATCTACTATTACTCGTTAACTTGTAAAGCCTACTTAGCTGTGATAGTTTCCTTGATTTCATAATTATATGCTACTAGGATGATTTTTTAATATCTCTAAAGTCAACCGTTTAGCCAGTAGAGGCTTCTTGACATTTGACTTTAACAAATATTATCACTTCTATGTTTAATATTTCGCAAACGAATTCCTCAATTGATAAAAGGTTTTCGCGCACCCCCAATGTTTTTTGATTACCAATCTAACAATATTCCACACGATGGGGTAGATAAGAAAGAATAATTCATCGCCACTTTACGTTACGGGAGGTACCCCAAATGTTTTTTAGAGTAAAACCACGGACAGACACGGCTAAACTATAAGGGTTTCTTGTTTAGTACGGAACCTTAACACGCGATAAATACGTAAAAATTTGTTCAATTTCAATGTAGCAATCGCGAAAAACTTAGAAAACATTATTTTTTTGTCACTATATAAACCAATAATCTAATAACATTTTTTTTCTTTTATCACAGGTACAGCACTTATTCTCGTCAGTGCACTTGCACTTGTTTTGGGTGGAAACAAGGAAGACGTCGAAGTAAATGCCGCTGGCTGTCCTCTCGACCCCGAAATCCACTGGATATTGCCTCATGAAGAATATTGCAACAAATTCTACAGCTGCGTCGGAGGCAAACCTATTGCACTAATCTGTCCTGCTTCTCTTGTATTCAACAGCGAGGAACAAGTCTGTGATTGGGCCGTGAATGTTGACTGCGGTAACAAAGGCATCTACGAAGTATCAGCACCAGAACCGGAATCAGAAGAAGAGGAGGAACAGAACTATGGTGGTAACAGTGACCCTAGCGCTGCCCCTGAAATTTGTGCTCGAGAAAATTCCGATGGCGTTCTGGTCGCACACGAGAATTGCAACCAATTCTACAAGTGCGACAAGAAAGTACCGGTCGTTCTCGATTGCCAGCCCGGTCTCTTGTACAACTACAACAACGGTTGGTGTGACTGGCCTTACAACGTTGAATGCGGAGACAGAGTTATCCCTTCTGCTAAATAACTGACTTTTAAAGAAATTTCTGAACCAAGAAAAACAAAATGTTAATGTCGTCTAATAATGAACTATAAATTAATTTTGCAGATAAATTGATATGAGCCAGTTTTATTTTGATTTAAAAATTGTTACTAAGTACCTGAATATACTAGGCTTTGTAATGTCCATTAAATTGTCTTTGGAAATAAAATAATTTATCACAAAAACGTACATTTTGAATCTAGATAACTTTTCATTATCATTAAAATTTTCATCTACCTATAATAATATCGAAATATCATAATGATTCATTGACTGAACAACACAAGACACAACAACATTGACAAAACAGCCACTTAGCATTAAGATAAGATCCTATTTTTGGATATAAGTATGTGTAATTATACTGCTGATAATTATTTTTATTGTATTGCAAAAAATCCACAAAAAGTTTTTACTATGGAAGTATCCACATTTTGTCTATCTTCCTATAAGGGTGTGTCCAGACCTGGCGAACTTTGCCTTATATCGATAGAGAAAATCGCTTTAAAATGAGGTACCATCACCCTAACCTGGTCACAACTATCAGCCAAAATTGGATCTGCACACATCAGAACCCAATGGACGCGTATGCGCTGAGGGAAATATACTCCAGTATATTCCTCACGTACCGGCAAGCGCAGCGTAGGAAGACCAGCCACGAGATGGACAGATGACAAGTGGCGGGAAGACGCTGGATGCAAGCCGCTTCCAATCGATCTTTTTGGAAATCCATGGGGGAGGCCTATGTCCAGCAGTGGACTTCTTATGGCTGAGATGATGATGATGATATATTCCTCAGCGCTCCGTATAAAATCTCTGGAGCTGAGACAATACAAGGGTGCGCAACAAACCCCAACACCAACAGCAACTGTGCGTCGCCGCGGCGACGACGGAACGTCACGACTGCGTCGTAGTAACGCTGCGATGGCGCAGCGCCTGTGTGGCCGTCTATGCGTTAAAATATTTGCGTTGCGACGACGCAACGCGCCGTTTGGACCGGCTGTAACGCACAAACAACTGAGCGCTGCCGTTCCAGCGTCGCAATGAGTACACCCCCGACCGCTTCGTCTCGGGGGCTGCAGTTCTGTCGTGTGTGCGTTGCGTCGACGCAGCGCACCGTGTGTACACTATGATTATTAGTATGTAAAACGACGCAGCGACAGCGCTACGTCGAAGCAACGCCGACGCAACGCGCCGTGTGGACCGGCACTTAAGGCGGCGTCGTGTGGCGGGTAGCCTTCTTCTCTAACATACGGTTGAGAAGGGCGATGGCTGGCACAAGCTCAAACTCATGATCCGGTGCTGCTTGCGGGTCGCTAGTCTGTTCGCGATATACATACAACACAGTAGTAAGTAAATTAAAATTAAATAATCTTCCCGTAACGATATGTACTCGTAGTTAACAATAGTTTGAAATTCTAACAAAGGTACGGGCCTTGGTGTTTGTGAAACTAAAAATTAAAAATATTAACCATGTATTTTGTTTGATATTTGGAACGAGAATTGAGCACTTAACACTCTGTATCAATATTGCTAGTGTAGACACTAGCACTTATAAAAATGTACGCATGGTATCGGAGTATTCCTGTTTCATATCGGAGTTCAGTTGATGAATAGTCATATTTAAGAACTTCTTTTAAAATGTGGACACTTGACTCTAGTATTTGCCAATGTCATTTTATATAAAAGTAATTTAAAAAAAAACGGACAAGTGCGAGTCAGACTCGCCCACCGAGGGTTCCGTACAAACTAGTAAATAAAAGGGGGAAATCATTAATCATCATTACTGTCTGTCTGTCCGTCTGTCCGGGTGTCAAAACCTTTATCTAGGGAACGCGTGAAGGTATCGAGTTGAAATTAAAACCATATACGCAGATCCATAGTATCTTACTACAAAAAGAAAAATAAAGTTTCTAAGTTTTTGTAAAAAAAAGTTACAGCCGAATATATCGTAAAAAACGCACATTTCGACACTCGCAAGGGGATCAAAACCTATTGGGTACTTCCCGTTGACCTAGAACAATGAAATTTGACAATAAGCATTGTGTTAGAGTATATGACCAAATCCTAAAACTGGTAATTTTTTATTTAATCACAAAAAAATAGTAATATACAAGGAATGAAGGTCCAAATTTTAAAGTGAATTAACCGTATCATGTGGAGTATCATAATTATGAAAGACCTTCAGTAGCCTATGCTAAAACAGGTTTTTAAATATTTTTACGATGTATATTTTTCGGCTTATGAAGGAAAATAGAAAAAAAAAATATGATTTCCCCCTTTTATCTACTAGTTTGTACGGAACCCTCGGTGGGCGAGTCTGACTCGCACTTGTCCGGTTTTTTATAAAAGTATTTACTCGTTTTGTTTGAAATTAAAAATTGTATCCACAATACAGATCGAATTGATAACCATTCCGGAGCCTGGAGGGTTGGTGGTAATGAGACACATGATGGTATCAGTCTAATTTATTGTAACAAATAAGTTATATACTAAGTAAGCTAAGCTAGCTAAGCTTATATACTAAGTACTACGTGCTAGAGGCCTCATAACTATATCAGTCATACTCTTACTATCTATGTTAATGTATCCTAAAGATGACTTATAATTCTACATATAATCATAACGCATCACGAACACTAAACTATGTGGCTACAATAACCTATTTTTTTTTGAAGTCGTGAAGTCGGTTAAAAACGGTCGTCAAAGCTCATCACCGCTCATGTTACTGTCTATCAAACAATTGAAATATAAGGTGTAGACACTGCTCTGCAGTTGCGATGAACGGAGTGAGTGTTCAAAAACCCATATCATGAAAATTACTGAACCGATTTTGATAAAGCTTACAGTGACTCCTTAGTTGAAAGATACTTTATTCAATAAAAAAAGACTTTTTGAAATACGACTTCTAGTTTCTGCGTAATGCGTGGACAAACATACAGACATACATACACTTATTAAATTTGGCACACATGTTTAGAAGCTGGTATAGACTAACATATACAAAAATTGTGCAATTCTGACAATATTACAAACATACAGGTCGAATTGATAACCTCCTTTTTTTTGGAAGTAGGTTAATAAATGTATTTAGGGCTGCTACATGAATACTGCTTATTGTTCTTCAGTTTCTGCTGCTGTATCTATACATAAACAAACGCAAAACTCTTTATCGTTATCACATTAATCAGTGATAGTATCAGTAAGGCAAAGAATATGGCAAAAACGTTTTCGATATCTTCAGTTAATGGACATCGACTAAAGATAGTACTAGAAGAAAACAATACGACAATGAAAGGTAGGATATTGAATTATTTAATAATTATAAATAATTTTCCAAGAACGTGCTAGAGCGGGAGCTACCACCTTTTTCGCGTATACAGCGCCCAATCTCGTCAACATTATGGGCATATTATATATATATATACATATTATACATAAGTATATATACCTATATATATATATATGCACACGAATATATTTGAAATTTACTAATGGATAGGCACGGACTGCGATTGACATAGGTGTGGCCTTCATCTTGCAGTGAAATTCTTCTATTCACAGGTTTGCAGTGAGACTGTTTAGAATAATAGCTGGTCATTAAATTTCTGGTTCAAATTTCTTGCTTCTGAAATAGTATATGATTATGTGTATTCAAAAATTAAAAAGTATTTTGGTCATGATTCATATTTTAGTAAAGTAAAGTTCAAAAATGTTTAACCCCTTTGTTCTAAATATTATCATTTATTACAGGTTTGACATTAATTTTCTTCAGTGCACTTACACTAGCTCAATGTGCAAATATTGAAGTAAACGCTATTGGCTGCCCAAAAGACTTAGACGTCTACTTGAAATTGCCTTACGAGAAATATTGCAACTTATTCTACATCTGCGCCTATAGAAAACTCATCCTGCCAAACTGCTTCGATGAATTCATATTTAGGGAGAATAGAGGAGCTTGCATTTGGTCTGCAAATGTTGACTGCGGTTACAGAGGAATTTATACACCAGAATCTAATGAAAATGACAATGCGGTAGAGGCAATAGGCCAACCAGGTGTATACAGTGATCCAAGCGCAGCTCTTGAAATCTGTGCTCGGCTACATTTTGATGGTACTGTAGTAGCACATGAGAAATGTGACCATTTCTACATTTGCGATAATGGACGACCTGTTGCTTTAAAGTGCAACACTGGTCTCTTATTTAATGACAACTCCGGTTATTGTGATTGGCCATCCAACGTTGAATGTGGATACAGAGAGACATCTACTAAGTGATTTAACTTTTATAAAGTAACTTGTAAACGAAGACAAAAAATAATAAATACACCTTAGAAGTGAAAACTTATAAGTATCATCATTTACGTTTCAATAGTGATTATATTTTGATCTAAGAGGTGTTCAGGACAAAACAGGATAAAGTCTATTATGATAATTAACGTGGTTGTTACACATTTTAATTTGAAAAATTATGGGTTGCTCGCGTTTATTTTCTTCTTCAATAAGAACAGTGCAGATGTAACTCCCGAAGGACGTCTCGTCTGTTACTGCGAAATAAAGCCCGCGCTGCGTGTGGAGTCATCAGTTACAAGTGGTTAGTCAAAGATTTAGACTCAAAAATAGACGTAAGTAACCCGCATTTTTTGACGTAGAGACGTTCCCCCACGTCAGGACATAGTGGTCCCTGCGGTGAGTCAGGTAAGTGGTCTCACCCCTTACCATATCAATCGTAGAGGATAGGGTGAGTACCCCACCTCACCAGAGACAAACCTCCTCCTCTGCAACCCCATCTTGTCCGCTATCTAACGGTGGCGGCCCCGCAAAGCCGTAGAGGATAGAGTGAGCACCGCACCTTATCAGTGCACACACGTCTTCCTCTACGGCTTTTCTCCTTTAGCCACATTTCAGTACCGCTCGCGCGGTACCACAACCTTCTTGTGACCGATTCCATTGGGCTTCAGGACCAAAAAGCCCTGGACGAGGTCCCCTCTCGTTGGTCGAGTCGCTGCCGTCCCACCGTACGGCAAGTGTTGGGTCGTCGAGTCCAAACTCAACGGTTTTATCTCGTTTAGTTTAGGAGTTCCTATTCATATATTCCATCTTGAGACTCTGGCTGTCATGTAGCGTAACGATTAATTACTGTTTTTACCAAATGCTTACTTTTATTGCAAAATGTGAAGAATTTCAGCTAATCACTTTAATATAAATATCGTACCTTTCATTTTCGTCTGGATTACCTACCACTCTAATATTATCTTTAATCGATGTACTTTTACTGACACTAATAAAAACATTTGTTCGATATTTATACTTTATCGTTATTTTCAGGCTCACTGATATACTAGCGATTAAGGAGAAGAGGAGGAGGGGTTTGATAACGATTAAGGTCATGTAACGCACATTTTAACTCTACAAATAAAAAATAAAAAAACCGTATCAACTTTATTCGAATATTTTTGTGATTGCTCTAACTATGCGTGACCATAGTTAGAGTTAGTAAAAAAAAAGATTCCGACGAATTGAGAATCTCCTCCTTTTTGGAAGTCGGTTAAAAAGTCACGACAACTACAACGTGAGTATTTTCCGCTAGATGTAAACTGGATGTTTACTAAGCGCAAGTAAATAGATTTCTTCATGGAAAGCGCAGTCTTGGACTTCAACTTTTGCAGTACAGTTTGCAGTGAGATGATGTCAAGCGCAAGACTGTTACGGGCTTATTAAGAATATTTTTCAATTTTACTTTTTCTGGTAAGAAATAAGAAAAAGAATTTGAGTTTGATAAAAGACGTTGATCAAAGTTACGTTTTTCGGTAAGGCCGTTAGTAATAAGTAAAAAAAAAACCGGACAAGTGCGAGTCAGATTCGCCCACCGAGGGTTCCGTACAAATTAGTAGATAAAAGGGGGAACTCATATATTTTTTATATTTTCCTTTAAAAACCGAAAAAATATACATCGTAAAAATATTTAAAAACCTGTTTTAGCTTATGCTAATGAAGCTTTTTCATATGAGAGCCCACATGATACGGTTAAAGAACTTTAAAATTTGGACCCTCATTCCTTGAATAAAGACCCTATTTTTTTGTGATTAAATAACAAATTTACAGTTTTCGGTTTTTAGAGTTCCGTACCTCAAAAGTAAAAAACGGAACCCTTATAGGATCACTTTGTTGTCCGTCTATCTGTCTGTCCGTCTGTCCGGGTGTCAAGACCTTTATCTCGGGAACGCGTGAAGGTATCGAGTTGAAATTAAAACCATATACGCAGATCCATAGTTTCCTGCTGCAGAAAGAAAAATAAAATTTCTCAGTTTTCGTAAAAAAAAGTTACAGCCGAATATGTCGTAAAAAACGCACATTTCGACACTCACAAGGGAATCAAAACCTATGGGGTACTTCCCGTTGATCTATAACTCTGAAATTTGGCAAGAAGCATTGTATTAGAGTACACATATAGAAAAAAAACCAAAACTTGGACATTTTTAATTAAATCACAAAAAAAATAGTGCCTATATGCAAGGAATGAAGGCCCAAATTTTAAAGTGAATTAACCGTATCATGTGGGCTATCATATGAAAGAACTTCATTATCATAAGCTAAAACAGGGTTTTAAATATTTTTACGATGTATATTTTTCGGTTTATGAAGGAACATATAAAAAATATATGATTTCCCCCTTTTATTTAGTTTGTACGGAACCCTCGGTACCCTCGAACCGGACAAGTGCGAGTCTGACTCGCACTTGTCCGGTTGTTTTTTCCTATATGTGTACTCTAACACAATGCTTCTTGCCAAATTTCATAGTTCTTGGTCAACGGGAAGTACCCCATAGGTTTTGGTGAGTATCGAAATGTGCATTTCTTACGACATATTCAGCTGTAACTTTTTTTACGAAACTGAGAAATTTGATTTTTATTTCTGCAGCAAGATACTATGGATCTGCGTATATGGTTTTAATTTCAACACGATACCTTCACGCGTTCGCGAGATAAAGGTCTTGACACCTGGACGGACGGACAGACTGACAGACAGACAGACGGACAGATGGACAACAAAGTGATCCTATAAGGGTTCCGTTTTTTGCTTTTGAGGTACGGAACCCTAAAAATTGTGTGTGTGTGTGTGTGTCCTAAACCCCAGCATTTCTAAACTATTGAACCTAGAAATTCATAATTAACTATAATAATATACCGTATTAAATTATTTCAATTAAAATTATTTTGAACTCACTGTAACAACACAACACAACACAACTTGTGTACAACTTGTTGTACACAACTTTCGAGATATAGAGATATGTATATTTATTCGTGTTGTTCCAAATTCAATTCATATAATATTTGAATTTCTACATATATATAAATACTTTAATTTTATTTTATTATAGTATTGTCATTTTCAATACGTATAATATATCTAGAAAGATCGAATCAGAAGATGTTTTATTGCAGTGATAATAATATGCAGTACAGAGTACAATACAATATTTCATCTCAATAGCCCAGATTATTTAAATTCCATATTCTACAATAATTTCATTTGCCATCCATATACCTACCTACATAGTTTCTGTATTTTTTAATTTCTATGTAAAAAGGGCCTCTCAGTGTTAGCTTCGGCCCCACTAATGTCCACCAAAAAACGGGTTTGAGCCGAGATTATATTAAAATAAAGTGCATTACAGAGTAGGTACATATATTATTAAATAAATACAAATTAAGAATCAAAATAGTTTTATTACTAAACACAATTTATATCACATAGCCTAATAAATTCATCTCCAACTGAAAATAGGTAAATATGGTATAAATATCCCTATCCAAAAATATCTAAAATAATTCTGTCCCCGCAATCTAGATTGGCAGGCCAGTCGCATCGGCCTTTTTCGCAGTCGTATAGTGAACCGGGCGCGCACTGGAATTCTTTTGGTTTTCCATTTTCACAGACATAGAAATTATTGCAGAAATCATGCGCTACTGTAATATATTTGTCGACATGCCTGGCGCAGATCTCAGTGGCAGCGCTTGGTTCACAATTACCGCCTACATGTTCTATTGAGTCCACAGGATGCTCTTCAACTGATTCTGGAACGTGGATTCCTTTATTACCGCAGTCGACATTGGTAGGCCAATCGCAGACTCTTTCTACTTGGTTAAATACCAGTCCAGCAGGGCAGATACGCTCATGGCAATTACCCCATCGGTCGCAGTTGTAGTACAAATTGCAATATCTTTCGTGGGAATCCGTCATGCACTGCGCCACTGCAAGTACACTGATGAGAATTAATGTCGTACCTGTAAAGAAAGAAACGATGATTTAATTGATGATAAGAAATGTTTTTTTTTATTGTAATAATCGCATCACCTCAATCAAAATAAGATATCAGGAAGAGTGACAAAAATAAAGACTGGTTTTATGGTCTGTCGCACCTCCTCGTCAAGTCAGAGAGGTCAGTATATCATCAGTCCGGGATGCACCTTCCGCCGCGTGCTTCAAAACCAAGCTGAGAGCTTGGCTTCAAGATCAAATGTTTTATGACATAAATGATTATTTAAAATTGAAAGATTATTAATTATGTATACTGTATTATTGTGTTTATTATTATTTTTTAACTTGATTGTATATTAATATTGTAGAATTTTATAATTTACCAATTATGTAATTGTCTGGTTGATATGTTTGTTGACATACTTATTAGATATATATACCTATGACATGTAACTAGGGAGTTACCAATAAACTGATTTAATTTGATTTGATATGACATTAAATAATATTTCTATGTACTTCTTATTTGGATTAACGCCACAAGTATTTCTCCCAAAAAGTAAGTTATATACGATATGCGCAATATTTGGCAAGAACGTTTGCTAGTAAATTTTCGTTTTACAATTAAGAATTTTGAATATGAGCATAATAGGAAAAGAGATTGTCAAAATATCAGGTCGTAAAGATTAACTTTGGAACGAGTTAAATACTTAATACTACCAGGTTAAATTTAGAAATAACTCATGTTATTATAAGTAGGAAACACTATTGTAGCAAAAAACAAAGTATCAAAGTAATCAACTTCTTCTTTCTCTGCATCTTCTCGGTTCCCTGCACGGAAAGAAAAATAATCTTAAAACAAGAATATATTTATTGGTCAAGAATAATATGGTTTCATATATGGGGAAAACTATATATTCTTGAAGTCAGAATTTTATTGTTTTGGTTTAAATGCTAAAATCAACCATTAATTATCTCAAATAAAGAGTAAATATTCTAGATAGAAGAAATAAACAAAATGTTTAAAGAAGAGGGGCAGATTTCTTGAACTTCAAGACATCTGATTTTCTCGAACCGAACCGACTTAAGTATTTTAATGTAAACCATTTGTATTTTCGGAGTAAGAGAGAGCTGTCTCCAGTAGAAAAGAGATTGATCTTTTAACAAAAATTACAATTTCTTCTCTCAAATGCAAAAAGTCTTATTCAGACAATAACTTTTTATTCAAAATTATTATTCAAGAATAAGTGTTTTTTCATCAAGATTTAAGTTTCATTTTGTAACAGTTTTTATTATTTATCAAAGATTATGATATTTTGGATGGAGAATGATTTTTCTTGTTCAGAACTTACTTATGTCTTAGCTTGATAATTGGCGCTGTTTACATCCAAGACTTGCGTTATTGAACGAAGAATCGATAACAATTTAAACTGAAACCAACCCAATTTAATTTAAGTTCTTTGAATGTTGGTACAAGACAACACTTATGTTAAGTAGATATTAGATTATTTTATTCAGATAATGGGATTTTCTTAAACAGATGTAATTATTTTTTTCGGTTAAAAAAAAATTCAGTTTATTCAAAGAATTCAGATTCTTCGGTGGATTTTATAAATTTTCTTCATTTGAGTAAGTGGAGACAAACCAAGACCATATTTTTTTCGATTTGATATTTTCTATATATTATTTAAATAATACCCTTTACTTATCTTAAGTATTTTTAATCTTAAGTAAAAAGTAATTATAGTTCTGAATTAAAAGATGCAGCTTTTTATGGTGAGTATATTAATATTTTTAATTTGAATATCCGGAGGTTTCATACTAAAATCAGATTTATCTTAGGTGAATAATTTCTATGCGTTCTCTAAAGAATATAATTTGTTTAGCTCAATAATTTTTCTACTTAAAGTAAGAAAGTATGAGATTTGAATTGAAAATTCCTCTTTTAAATGTGAGTATATTATTATTCTAAATTTGAATATCCTGTGGTTTCATAATAAAACCATATTTATATTAGGTGAATAATTTCTATGCTTTCTCTAAAGAATGTTATTTGTTTAGCTCAATATTTTTTTCTACTTAAAGTAAGAAAGTATGAGATTTGAATTGAGAATTCCTCTTTTAAATGTGAGTATATTATTATTCTTAATTTGAATATCCTGTGGTTTCATACTAAAACCAGATTTATCTTAATTGAATAATTTCAGTGCATTCTCTTTAAGAATATCATTTGCTTAGCTCAAGATGTTTCTTATTTAATGTAAGAAAGTATGAGATTTGAGTTGAGAATTCCACTTTTTAGTTAAAACTATTAATTTTCTCAATTTGAAAATCCGGAAGTATCAAAGCAAGACCAGAATTAAACATATTATGGATCCCTGCCGCAATGCAGCCATTGTCAGGTTACACCACCAAAACCAAATTAGTATCGTAACTCAGGCTGAAAAATCCAAGAAATTTGAGCCCGAGTTAGTGCTAATCGGTCGCTTTGGCATAATAAACGTGAAAAAGGCCGCATTGCACAGAGGTCCATAATATGTTTTATTCTGGTTTGTTATGAAACCTCCGGATCTTCAAATAAATTAAATTAATAGTTTCACCTAAAAAGTGGAATTCTGCGTTCATTCTAGTATTGCTATAAAACCTCCAGGCAAATTAGTACAATTAATAGATTAAGTTAAAAAAAAAAGGCATTCTCAATACAATCTGGTAAAACATGAGCCAGATACATCCTAGGATAGGTCCAATATCTTTAAAATAAAAGCTAAAAATTGTTTATAAAATCTTTTATTTAAATAAGTCTTTTGGACGTGCCATGTACACTTAGAATCATTTGTGTAGGTGAACTAACTTAATCAATAGAAAAGAAAGCAGAATTCCTCTTAAAATAATTATAAATTTTAAGTTTCAACTGTGTGAATGTGAAAAAAATAATTGTAAAAATTTCTTATGAGCCCCCGGAAACCTGCAGAATTTCATCTTTTCATACAAACGTATTATTCTTTTTATTTAAAATTTATAGATCAGACCGAAACTAAACTTTGTAGGTAGATTAAATTATGCCATATCCAGGCTCGCAGCGTCATACATTTTTGAAATAACAAATCTTTACGAAATTGTAGCGAGTTTCAGTTTTCAGTACAATACATAAATTAGATATTAGATTAAGTCGGCATTTGTCGTTTAAAAAAATAATAAGACAATGCAAGCTTGAATATGGCATATCTTAAATCTGCCTATAATGTTTTGTTTCGATACGACTTGTAGTTTTTGAATAAAACGAATACTTAGTAAGTTTGTATGAAATGCCGAATCCCGCAGTGTGTACCTTAACATCAAAATTGTGGCAAGATTAGGTATATTATTAGGTACACATAATAAACGTACATAGTTTTTGACTCACTTGATAATAAATCAGGGTGTAAAGCACACGTTGTAACATCTCTTGCAAGGTAACAACTCATTATTGATAGCAACATTTGAACAAACGAATTTTTTTTTTGTTGTAAATTTTGATCATCAGTTTCCTACAGTATAATAAAGTAGTATGATGAATATAATGTAAAGCAGTTTATAGTTACTATGTTCAGGTGTGTGTGGATAGTTTGAGTTACGGTATAAAAAAATATAATGACTTTTTTCATTAAAATACTACTACCGGCTATGACTCACGTGTATATAGTCGAAAACATCGACCTAGGTTTCGGTTTTTCTAGGTGCACAACGGGGTCTCGCTGCGTGAACTCCTGATGAAGAGCGTCGGATACGCTCGAAACCTAGCTCGATGTTTTCGACTATATACACTCATAGCCGGTAGTAGTATTTTAAATAATGTATCACGAAAATTTTAACACTAAAATGACTTTATTTTATCCTAACTCCCGATTTCGTCACAAAGTTGTTTCTTATTTATTTTCTATTGAGCCTCTTAAAATACATTATGATCACAATTTTAAGATGAAATGAAATGAAATAAAAAATAAAGTTTTCACCTAAAATATCTCGTAACTCGCAAACAATCCAAAATCGCAGAACATACATAGTGGTTAAATCTATATAGCCCTGGGGTGCTATAGCTTGTTTCCCCTAATTTGATCCATCAATGGTGAGACAGACTTTATTTATTACATTTATTAATGACACATGTTTTTTACATGCAAAACACGAGTATGTTTCAAATAGAATGCTCACGAAAATTTAAACAGCGCATTTCTCCCATAATCCCATACAGTTTTAATAATTTCTTTAGGAAATATGCTCATAAATGTTCACATACAAATTCAGCATTCTATATGGCGAGTAATTTTTTTTTTGCACATCCTAATTTTATTATTGTATTATGAATCGTGGATTTAATGCATTGCTAAAATTCAGGAGCATTCTCTTTATAACTTGTATTCTATATTATGCAAAACATTAATTTTAGATTGATTGTAAACTGTAACTATTAATTAGTTAGGTACTAAACAATGAGTTACATTGCAAATTTTACAAAATGAACTACCTTAATTATAAAAAAAGAAAATAAACTAACTTAATTCTAAAAATCTAATGAACTAAAACTCTAATTATTGTGGCACGAATAGGCAATAATGATTAATATTAACATCTTAAATCAACATACATATTTTGATTCACTTTATGAATTATATTTGGCATCAAACAACAACAATCTTTTAAATGAACGATTTCTGCATCATTTGTTTCACTAACAAGATAAGCCATGTAATGTGAAGAATATCCTAGTGTTTCCAAAATTGTACCCACGAAAACAACATTTTGATCATATTTATGAATCAACACATGTTTGATTTTGTAAAACAAGGGAATATCGTCCTCAAACTCACGCAATACAACATTAATTTTAGAATAGCTGTAACCATTTATCTCTACAAAATTAACACAATCAAAAATATCTTTATCGTACAAGTTTGACGTGTCATCATGTTTTATTTTTTTACCATAATTAATACGATCTCTAAGTCCAGTGCGCAATCTCTGAAAAATTGTCAATTGATGTCTAGTTGCAAGTGTCAATGGCAAGTTTTTGCGATTAGCTATTGATTGTGCAATTTTTTTGAGTTCTCTATGTTTTGTTTCGAACTTGAATGCACTTGCAAGTATAGGTGGGCCAAGCTTTTCAATAATTCTTGAGTAGTGAAGAAGTAAGTGATGTTTTGGCTTTAAAGAGCAACTGAATTTTTCAATTAAATTTTCCATATAACTTTCAAGTAAGTTCTTTAAGTAATCGAGTAACTGCGATGTAAAAGTCTGAGAAGTTAATATATCTGTTATTTCTAATAATGACAAGTAATGGCACCAAATTGGCTCATTATCCGGAATGAATTCTCCTACAATGTATCTAAAATTTCTAACCAAACACAACATTTCAGATGCTGAGAAAATAATCTGGCCGTTCAGCAAGTGTCTTTTTAGGACCGGTGGAGGCTTATTTTTTTCAATGTCTAAATACGTAAAATATTGTAGTCTCGAATTCAAATTATTAAGTTCAAAATGTTTCGAGTCTACAAAATGTTTGATTATCAAACACATATCATAACGAAGTATACCTTCGCATAAATCATGCATGACATCACATGTAAAGTTATTATAAACATGAAAATAACTCAAATCATGCCAAATACATTTCTGCTTAATACCAACACCATTAACGCAATGTGAGTCGTAATCATGTTGTTTTCTTAAGTTTTCGGGTCTTTCTTTAGTATCTATTTTTGTTTGTGCTTTGGGTGTTGTACAAATACGACAAAAGTTATTTGAAGAAAAACTTTCATGGAACCCTAAAATTGAGTTTAGACCTAAGTTATCACCAGATATTATTCCTACAGCGAACTTTACAGTAACTGTAGAAGAATGATCACATTTTACACTAATTCCTTTTTCATACAAAAACTTTAACTCTTCAAGCAAAGGCCTAAAAGTAGATTCATTACCAAAAGCAACTCGATCTTGCGCGTAAAACAATAGAACCGGCCAAATATATTCTAACCGATTACTATAATTTGGAGGAATCGAAGATATGGTAACATAAACTGCACCAATTTTTTGGCTGCCTGAATGGCTGCCTAAGGGGTTGCCAGACTCGAAATCGTCGTAATAAACCGTTAAGGGAATTATATTTTTATCTTCAGAATTACTTATTGTTTCTTTCCAAGAAGTGCTGTTTACTATGTTTCTCAATACATTTGAATTTTCTGTAACATTTTTTTGATAATTTAATATGGTTTTCAGTACATCGGGTACTTCAAGAAAAACTTTTAGATATTCCCGTAAAGGCATAAAATATGACATTCTGTTTTTTAAAACCATCTCTACATTTCCCTTTTCTCGTTTACTATCTTGAGAGACACCAATCGTTTTTGGAACAGGTTTAACAAAGGTGTCTAGTTTCTTTAAATAATTCGTTCTTTTATAATCAGTATTAAAATTATTAAATGCATCTTGCAGCGCTGATACCATCAGAAAACAACTCTCATTTGCATCTTTTAACAAATTTTTCAAAAATACAAAATGGTTCTGATAAAATCAAATTTAATACTAGTTCAACAATAGATTGTATTAAGTTTCTGGGCAAACTAGAAATATTATGTAGTTCAGTCATAAATGTTGTAACGGCATCATTCACTTTTGATACATATTTACCAAAATCTGCAACTACAGGGTTAATATTATCATCAAGTTGTTGTTTTGCATCTTCACAATAAGATGCTGTCACATTTTCATATTGCCCTACCCTTACAGTTTTTGCATCAGAGCATTCAGTTAATAACACGTTTCTAGTATTATTTTGCTTATCAAGGACATAATGGTAAGATGTATAATGCTTTTTTAAGTCACTTTTAGAATGATAAAGTCTGTTACAGTTTTCTTCAGGGCATGAAAAATAATTAGTAATATTATGAGCGTAACGCAAATGGACGAAATAAGGTTGAAAATTGTCATATGCATTACCACACTTTAGGCACGTTAACATGTTGAAAGTCTGTCATCTAAAAGTTCACAGTAAAATAATATTAGTCGATGATGTTTGCGACCACTACATTTTGGCCGAGGACAATATATCTGAAATGTATGGCACTACCTTGTCGTACTTAGTTTCAACTCCATATACGCACCTCTGTATTAACAAATACAAATGTGCAGCAGCCGCTGGGTAGCTGGCGTGCAAAACATGGTAAGTTTTAAATAATGTGTCGAATGCCTTTGTTGCACTTTCAAACTTGTATTTGACTTTGTCAATGACAAGATAGTATTTATGTTGTTTGACATTTCCAGCAGACCCACAGCTGATTAGATATGGTTGCAATGTTTGCTTTTGGCTTCTTGATTTCACTTCTAGGTTTTCAATTTTTTTGTCAATGTCTCCGAAGGTCTGAAACAAGTTGCAATGCTTATTAATTTTTATTATGTATAGTAGATTTATGTCAAACAAATTTTAATAATGTTACTTAGTGGTAAGTGATCACCGTTGGTTATAGACACAAAATGAATTATATTGTATACACACCAAAATGTTCATAAAAATAATAATTTAAAAAATGCACCATCAAATGGTATATCTTTAAGTGTCAAATAATTTTAAAATCAATATTTATAAAAAATTATAATATCTGTTTGTTTTTAACCTAAGGACTGAAATACCACTGAACGGATTTAATTAAATTTGATATGGAGATAGCTTGAACCCTGGGAAAGGTTCCTGTGTACTTTTCATCATCATCAATTATCATCACGCGGGTAAAATAGCGATGCCCAGCAAGTCATAAATAAAAATCTTAACTTACATCTACGTCAACAATAAAATTTTCTATACATTCTAAAGTTGAAAATTTTGTTCTTTTGTTTAATCTCCCTTTTGGAGGAATTAGATAACACAGCAGCTTAATTTGATCGGGAACTTTGAGATCTGAAAAAAAAAAGTGAGTGCTGTTAAAATAAAGTAACAAAAACACACCTCTCTTTAAATGTATTTCATAAAACTCGGAACAGAGAATTATGTCACTTACCATCATCAGTCTGCCGTGTAATATTTTCGTATAAATTTGACACTGTATCATCTTTAGAAACATCAAATTTAATACTAATAATTGTATTGATGAATGGTTGCCACTTTGTATAAAAATTCATAGATTTTTCCTTGTACTTCTGCTCAAAATCTAGGTTGATCTGAAATAAGAAGTTATAGTTTAGGTAAGTACATGTATTTGGAGCTACCCATAAAAGTACATTTAAGGCGTTTTATTTATATTTAGTTTTGAATTGATATTATTACATCTAAACACACATACACTAGATACACACACGCACATACACACACACTAGATACACTTGCGCTTTACCACATTTCATGTATTTCAGCCCATAACTATAATAACTTATGTGCTCGCTGTGAAACACTGACAACCGGTTCTTTGTCAGCCTACAGAAACCTAAAAAAGTTATACAATATTTTATATTTCCACCAATTCCACTATATATGCTCAGCCGCGCATGTTCTTGTGAAATGTTGTAGCAGTATGTAATATTGTGAAATCTGCTATATTATAAAAAAAAAATCTATAATTAAAAATTATAGAAAAAAAACGATTAAATATCCAAAGTGAAGATAAGGTGAATTAGAGTAAATATAATCCTCATGTAATAATAACAAAAAAAAAAACTTTCTTTCAATAAAATGTATATGAATACAGATTACTAACCAACATCTCACCCCTTGGGTCATTTAGGGTATTCCATTCTTCTATAAATTCTGCCACACTTTCTTTCTTGGAGCATTCTCTTATAGGATAGGTAGAAAGCCAGTAATCAATAACTTGAGCCCAAGGTTCTGAATTGTTTCTTAAGAATGCAATTTTATCTTCTTGCTCGTCTGCCAAATACATAAAAAGAAATTTACAGATGATTAAGTACCTAAGTAGACAACAATCTGAAGATGCTGAAGATGAATTGAAAGAGCCCTGGATATGATATGATATGAAAGTGATAATGATGCTGGTCAATGTGCACTAATTCTAATTATAAATTTTCTAACCCCACATTATAACCAAGGTCTAAAACATGTATAAGATTTTATTCTCTCTTACTCCATTACATAATATATTCTTTAAAGTAAGACTCATCAAGATCTTATAAATGTTTTAGATCTTGGTGTAAACATGGGCGCCCTTATGCTCATCTATGACACTAGAAGGCTCCTTCGACATAGAATTTTTGTAAAATATATAGCTTATATTATGATGATTACTCAAGTAACCATCATTTAGTCACAAGTATGTACTAGGCCCTAATAACTAGCGAGAGCAAAGTCATGAAAGAGCACCTTATATTATTTGGTAACTAAAAATGATTACTTGATGACAATTACTTGATATACAATAACCTGTATAATTTTCTGTTTTCTCTACAATCTATAAATTAAATACTTATTTTACCTGTTACACATGCATAATAAAGGATTAACAACTATCAAATGTTTCTATTCTACCTAGGTACATTGTCTAACTCTACTGAAATACATATTTGCATGTTAAAAAAACCTTTCAGTTCTTCAATATATCTGTTTTTTTTTGCTTTTTCACCTTCTTCTGTTTCTTTCTTACTTTTTCTTTTCTCGCCTGATTTGTACAAAGTATTTCTTATTTTATCCACTAATTTTCCCTTAGCAAACAATGGTTTCCCAGAAAATGACTCATTTTTTTTTACTGGTGGGACAAAGTATGTTCCACTATTCTCCTTGGGGAACAGGACAATTATTTTTCCTGTGATAAAGTTATACTCCTCATGAGTAATTTTACTGAAAGGATTAAAATTAATGAGCAATAATACTTCATATCGCCAAGTAATAAAGAAGTCTTTAGTCTTATTTTAAATAAAGAAGTCGATTAATAAATAAAAAACCTACAAAGTTACTTACATTCCACCTAAAGACCTAATAATTTAATAGAAATTTAGGAGAATTTACAGTTACTGCCACACTCATAGACATCAATTAATGCATATTACTATTAAATTCTGTCAAAATCCATACCTACCAAAATAACGACTTAATGCTTGATAAGTTTTTTTTCCTATATTTTCCTAGAATACTTCGCATGGATGCACCCTATTATTATTACAACCTAGCCTTAATTAGGCTAATAAGTAATTTAATTTTAACTTAAACATAATAGTATTAAGTTTCAAGTTATAAATTATAATTGTCTCTAAGATAGTGTCCAACAGCACTTTTCTTATTAAAAGTTATTTGCGTTCTCTAAGTTTGGCAGTTAGTCTTCAAAACTTAACATGTTTTTTTTTTTTTTTTTTTTAAATACAAAGCAAAACAAAAAGTGAAAGCGATGAAGGTACTCACTGGTTAACAACCCTGGTGAATATGTGCCTCACAATGATATCCACCAACTGGTTTCTGTGCTTACTGGTAAGTGTGTTATGTGATTTATAGTAGGTAATTATACTGTTCCCACATGGTGAAGTGCTGAGAAGTGTTTTTAAGTCGAAGTCCGGGAAAGGTGGCTGTACAGTTGAAAATAAATTTTCAACTGATATATTATCCAAATCACCTAGATCCTCATCACTCACAGACTTTGTTGTTAATGTAGTATCAGTATCCGTCTGAAAATGAGTACATAATATGCATTTGGTTTATAGTTTGGCAAACATGATAAATCACAAGCCAGTGACAGAATGAACATAGGCATTGTAAAAATAATAGACACCACCTATAAGTAATAGTATAGTAGTAGTCTTTCCTAATCAATAAGCCAATCTCCCAAAATTTATTAATCAATCTACAGGCATCAACCCCTTTACAAATTTATTAACCTGTCAACATTGGATGATAGAATTAGCACAATAGAAAACTATGCAAAAAATCTTATTAATTAAATATTTATTCTTTACTTATTTATTAATTTTGAGTAGCTTGATATGTTTGTATGTGTGTTTGTTTAGGTCAAATCTTGCAAGCTGAATTAGAACCATTTCCTCTTATCCTATGGAGTTGAATTTTTATATGTTGGTTCAGTTCTGATGACAATAAAATATATTGGTGACAGCAAGCCAATCTGATGATGGTGACAGAAGGTACACAATGGAACTCCTCAATAACTAACAGTAGATTTATGGTGTTAGGACAAATTTTGATCAGCTTACAGTACCAATTATGTATAAAAGCTTGTCTATAAAAATATGTTATTCCACAAAAAAAATATATTTAAAAGCTTAGCGTTCTTAGCTTAGTGTTCACGAAGAAGTATCCAACATAAAATTTATCAATTGTGACAACCAGAAGTTTGCACAGCAGTAAATAAAAAACTGAAAATAACATGTGTAATCTCTGGCTCATGTGAATGGAGCTGTGAGCCTGTGAGCACAAGTTATTACCTACCTAAATAAATCAAATGAAAATAAAATTCTATAGACTGAACTAAACTGTCAACATCCTGTCTACATTTTTTTGCATAGTGTTCCAGTGTGGTGGATTACAGCCCATACTCTCTCTCCGAGAGAATGCCTGAGTCACAGCAGTGGGAATGTAATAGGCTGATGATGATGAAATATAATACTTAGTAAAATGGAACTTACATGTGCTATGAAATATTCATTTAGTTTCGATTTAATTAGTATTCTGTGGCCTATTAGTGGGCACAGCTCTTTGAGAATTTCTTCACTTAAATGCCTCAATTGATTTGTTTTAATTTCATTTTCTGGAAAATGAAAGACATGTGTAATGACAGGTTCTGAATTGAGAATGCATCTTTTACTAAGATTCATACTATCTATTTGAATAACTGGAGATTTCAACCTAAAACCTTATTGATCTTAAGTGAATAAAATGTATTCTCTAAAGAATATTATTTGTTTAGATCAAGAGTTTTCTTATCTAAGCAGTTTCAGTGGACTGGGATTAGCCTTTAACAGTCAACATACCTACCTACATTATAACTAGTAGTTCTACGAACAGTAGACCTTGCGAGAGAGCTTATTTGCAGCTCACCTTGGATCATCTGTACATAATACCTACATAAAGTTGGCCTAGGAGGCCGTATATAAAATTTTGACCGATTTCGCAATTTTAAGTGATTTTAATTCACGGTCAAAAAACATTTTTTCTATAAGTTTAAGCAACTTGAAAGATCAATTTAATTTTAATACATAATTAATACAAAAAATAGGATACCTATGTTTATATGCCTTTAATTAAAAAAACAATGTATATTCTTATAAAACTTATATAAATGTTACACGCAATCTGAAGTTGGTTGTCATATCTCGACAACCACTTGACCAATTCTGTTCCTTTTTACAAGTTGTAATAATTGTGTACTTTACCTACCTACCAAATATCATTAAAATTGGTTGGTAATTAACGCCGCAATAAACTTCCTCCCTTTTTATGGGAACCACCCCTCTTATCAAAAATCGCCGCGACAAAAAAAAATTACTAAATCCATAGAATCTATACCAAGTTTCATCAAAATTGGTTCAAAATTACGCCCTGTACGCGAGTACGAACATACAAACTCACAAACAAACTGACAGACGAAAGAAAATCTGGCCAGTTGATGCAGAGACGCTTCGCTCGCTCGATCAACAAGTATAGTGGTTTAAATCTATCTTTGCTTTGGTAGACATGCACTTTCCCTCAGGCAAAACAATTCGTTAGGTACCTATTTAGGTAGGTACCATATAAACCATGTTTGGTAATACCTATTTGGAACAAATAAACAAACCTGTGACATGTCAATACTTGCTATGGTTCGGCCCTCTAAAATGTAGAATGATTCTTTATGAAACCACGTGCGTGGTTGAATGAATGAATACCTAGGTACAGATTGGCGGACGACGCGCGCGACGATTCTTAGGCGCTTCACAGCGGCTTGCAGTTTGGCTGTGATAGACGATAGTCGATTTAGTTCCTAAAAAAATCCATTGCGCAAACTAACCACTAACTAGATTTATAGAATACTACGTACTAACAACTTGGCGGCCAAGAATCACCGGCCGATCTGTAGGTAGGTAGGTAGGTACCTATTTATATATTTGTCTGTTGTGTTTATGTTGGTTGGATGATGGTTGTAGTTACCACCAGTGATATGATTATATTTACCTTGAAATCGGTCAATTATTACTTCTGGAACACCCCATGTTCGTAGCAAAGTAGCTATCTCCGGGTCAGAGTTTGCGTCGGCAATGTCACACATCTAAGTACAACAAAAATCTAAATAAATAACACTTCAATTATTATTACTAACTAAACAAAATGATTAGATAATTTTACTTTTCATAAATTTCCAACAGACAACTTTGAAAGTGAAACAAAATTTGACGCGACAAAAGCGGAGCGGGCGGGCGGCAAGACTCGCGCGCAACGACGAAAGAAAGTGTTGCCACTTGCCAGATCGATCGGCGTCTCTCGCGTCCCCCAAATGCCCCTAATCCATACCTAAATTCCTCACAATATTCTAATTTCGAGAAAAAAATAACAAAATAAGCTAAATATTTTTCATATGAATATATATACAATTTTAATGGTATATTGTAGGTACTAATATTATTAGGTACATTACTTACATTATTCAGCAATAGCTCCCATTACTGCAACTGTATCTTCACACGCATCGATAGTCTGCAGGTCCGTTCATTTTTTCGGACTTAAATTTGTTTATCTGTTTGTGTGGGTTGTATAATATTCAATCTTGAATATTATTATTTAAAATTTAAATTATTGTTTAAAATTAAAGCGATTTTGAAGTGTATCTACACGTTTTAAACAAATACAACTACCTAACACCTTTATTATACACTCAAGATCAATTAGCAATAAAACCAAAAGTTGAAACCCCATGGAAATCTGTCCAGTAGTTTTTGAGTCTAACAAACACAAATTTAAAAAAAAATATATTTTTTATTTAGTGACTCTTAAATGGTCGATTACAGTTAGTTTTTTTATTGATCAGATATGACTCTACTATCTTATACCATAACTACGTACGTTTTGAACCGCGAAATAGTCCACGTGGACTACAAAGAAGTCAATCGTCATGTTTTACTTTCATCATTTTAGCAAGATCTCATCAGCGCATGAGAGCGTATTCTACGGAGAGGTCAAGCTGTATTTTCGATTTTACTGAACTGATTTCAATCAAACATTATTATTTCATCATCATCATCATTTCAGCCGTAGGACATCCACTGCTGAACATATTTCAATCTTATGCGGCCTGCACCCAAACATGGCTAACGTTTAAAAATAAACTATAATAAAAAAAAACATAAAACTAAAAATGAACTATAAATCTGATTGCAATAATTCTTTTTGTAATGGTTTTAGTATCTTTCCACTTACTAAGTACCACTCAAAATAACTTAATCGAGTAGGTACCTAGTAAGTGGAAAGAATAACTATTTTGAGTATTGCAATCAGATTTGTAGTTTTTTTTTTTTTATAGAAGATAGATCTACGATTGACCACCAACTCGCCTGATGTTAAGCGACGGTGTGGCCGAGGATGGAGCTCGTCGATCTAGAAGATATCTATTCACTCTAGCCTTGAAAATTCCAAGATTGTAGGTCTCAGGAAACAGAGATGGCGGCAAAGAATTCCATTCTTATGCAGTACGCAACAAGAATGTGGATCGATATCGCTGAGTGCGGATTTTCGGCATTTCAACGAGAAATGGGTGGTAATTCGCCGACTTTCTACTAGTCCTGTAGTGAAATGGGGAGGGTGGAATTAGGTCGTGAAGCTCTTGCGCACATTCCTCGAAATGAATCCTGTAGAAAATAGACAGACATGCTACTTTACGGCGGTGCTCGAGACTAAGTAGCTTCTTGGCAGCTAGTTTATCGTCACCGATTAACCTCACAGCTCGCCGGTCCACCGAAGTTTCCGAATAATACGTGTAATAGTTATCTGCAGAAACTACTGCGTTTGCTGTTGTCTGTTATGATCAGAAATTTTATAAATCTAATATATATAAAGCTCGATTACCACTCACTGACAGAAATGCTTACCATGAAGGAGTGTAGGTGGGTAAAAATGAACAATGTGGAGATGGAGGGAAGCGCTCAGTGAGTATGGGAAAAGTCCGAAACCCCCCAAAAGTGGGACCCTCGATGGAGTAAGTACTCCAGAGGAACTACAAATCGGAGGTGGGTGGCGCCGGAACTAAAAATGTTCAAAACCCTGCGAAGTTTCTCGAAAACTAAAAAAAAAGATGGCCGCCATACAAAATTGAATCGATCGTTACTCGGAAACCATTGGAGATTGTGGGGGAGTGCTCGACCAAATGTCATAGAGGACGTTAGAGGAAACTTACATTTCACACATGTACTACTCGGTTTCTATATGTAAATCTTCAACTACATCTTTTTAATATCTTCCAATATTAGTGTATTTATAGAAAAAAACTTTTTGTCACCAAGAACGTGGAAGGTCGACCCGCGGGCCGCTCGCGGCCCACGTACTGCGCGCCCTCTAGTAACCATTATAATATTGGAAATAGGAGCATGCCATCAAACTTCTTTCCTTGTATGGATGACAACATCCTTCTAGTATAATTATGTTTTCGTCATAGATTATCGTCCTTAACGACTTTAGAGTGGACGGTTAAAATAATGATTAAAAATAATTATTTGTAGTTGGAACTTAGCAGTTCCCATGGCTTTATGTGCATGGAAGTTTTATTCCATGGTGTTTTGTTACGAAACTAATCTGTGGCGGACTGTTCGTCGTCTGTGCAGGGTCTAAGGAGAGTTTTTGGCTGGAATATGCAACATGGTGATGACACTGTGGCAATTGCTCCATGTTCTCAGCCATAAGAGCATCTCAAGCTAGGACAAGAGATATTATGTGTCATGCAGGCATTTAGGCACTAAATTTAATCTAGATTGACTGGTCTAAACGTAGGTAAGTAAAACGTAAATACATATTTTTATTCCTTCAGTACATCGCAGATAAGATAATTGATACACTAATGAATAACGCACCTTGTAACAACAACAACACTTGTAACGGCACTCCCAAAAATTGGGGAATCATTTTTTAAGATGGCAACCCTCATTTCTTTTTTTTCCGTCCGTTACGTTACCGGGTGGACGGTTGTGGCGATTGAGCATCTGTCAAGAAACGCGATTTTCATCTAAGACTATCGATATTCTTAGATGAAAATGGTGTTTCTTGGATAACAGTAAATAATAATAATATTGTTAGCAGTCATTCAAGAGTCGTTATCGTCAAGAATCTTTATTTTCATTTAAGAATATCGATTCTTGGATGACTTTTAATTAGTAATAATATTGATTATTAGCGGCCATCCAACACAAGAGTCGCTATTATGAAGAAACACGATTTTCATCTAAGAATAACGACTGTTGTCTTGTCGTTATTTTGAGATGAAAATCGTGTTTCTTGCATATGTGCAATCATCACACAATTCATCAACATCCAGCCTCAACCCAATCTATCCCTATGGACCTAAAAAGCTTAAAATTTTCAAATTTTATAATAAAATACTACGGTAAACCGTAGCCGGTAACCGGTGGTTTGGTACGGAATACCGCTTAAAAAAAACTTCGGTGGTACCTTGTGGGTACTGTAGGTGTGTACCTATGTACCTAATACGATTTTTTTAATTCCATCTTTGTAACGGGGTATAAATAAACGAGGTTTATAAGACTTATATGGTTTTCTCATGGATGCCATTGTCAGAACTGGACCAAATTGAAATGGGGCCACATGGAAAGCACCAGCTTTCAAACAAAAAAAATAATTTTCAAGATCGGTTCACCCAGTCAAAAGTTCTGAAGTAACAAATATAAAAAAAAATACAGTCGAATTTATAATAATTAATAATAATAATTATAAAAAACAGTCACCGCTGAAAACGCACGTCATTTTGTGGTCACAATATATTTAATTCGTTTTATACAGTTTATATCATTTTACCAGTATTTATTTTGTACTAGGGTGGTCCTTATTTTTCAAAGTGAAAGATATCAACGGGGCAGCCTCTAATTATGTTCCCTGTGCTTTAATATGAATACAGATTTTTTATTTGATTTTTTAAATGACATTTAGGTGTTGCGACGCGACCAACATATTAAAATTAAAAAACAACTTAAGATAAGACAAACGATCAAGAAAAAAAATTATGAAGGAATTTACAACAGGGTATGAGTTTTGTTTGTTAACTGACTTCCAAAAAGAAGGAGGTTATCCATTCGGTCCGTTTGTTTTTTTAAATATTTTTTTTTCTTATGTTTGTTCACCGATTACTCTTTCGTGAACCAATTTTTGTGTTTCTTGAATTGACATATAGAAAAAGCTCCCAAGTTGGTCCCATAATTATTTTATAGACATTGCTTATTACGTTTAAAATAGTATCTAAAAATTATCTAAATTTTTATTGTATTCCTGAGTGAAGTGCATCAGATTATAGTATCGCAGAGTTCCACCAATACGTTTTTCTTTGCAAAAGTGTCAAATGTTAAGGATTATCCTAAAAACATCTCCACATTTTGTAATCTTCAAAGACATTTGACATTCAATGACAAATCTCATTTGTGACAAAAAAATAAACGAACGGGTGAAGAGAGGTTTCTTCAAAAAGTTTACAACCGTGAAGGATTTAGTAAATGTAAAACCTTCTTACTCCTCATCCAATGTGTATAAGATGAAAAAAAAGTTATAAGCGTTTTGTTTAATTATTACCCGAATGAGCATGATGATATGAACTTTATGTATCAATCCTTTCTTTAATACTGATACGGACTCTTAAATACGGATGGCGTATCACAAAGACTTTTATATGCTTCTATTGAGCCGTCTATATGACTCAGCATCATCAGAAGATACAAATACAAATGAAATGAACATCGTTCAGGCATGATGTGAGTGTGTGACTTGAGAGATTGGCGCCCACTGTATGGACAATTTACACAAACCTATTGTTGATCTCATCCACCGATGCTCAAGCTTTCAGCTCGATAGTTCAACTTGAAAGCTGCGAAATCTTGGATTAGATCATCATGCAGAACCTCACAAGTTTAACATTCGTGTCATGCTAACAGCATCTGAGCATGACGATTCCATGAAAAGAAAGGCAAATACTTTTGCCTTTTCTTCCACGGCATAAACTATTATCTCTTTCGATTTCAACAGGGGAGGAAGCGAGGAGTGGCAGAATTTCGTTTCCTCTCCTGCTGAATAGATTACACCAGACCAGTGAAGGTTATATAAATTGTATTTCAAAATGTAACGCTTAAATAATAATATATAAAAGATACGGAACACTAACTGCTATTTATTCCTAAGCAGTTTAGGTGCCTACACAGTTTGGTTACGTTATATAATAGAATAAAATGAAAAATAAAAAATATAGTTCCATTTTCATAATTTCCTATTTAAACTTGCGCTTACGACTCCGTCTGCCGACTCTCTCGCGGCAATTTTGACGTGGAATATGGGCGCATAGGCGATAGTGGCCGTTTTCGACGGGAAAAATTGGCCACAGTGGCGTTAGTGGGTATTTTCGTCGTACAATATTGTAATGAGGATCTTTGCAAAAAAAATATATGTGTTTTTTTTAAATCAAATTAAGGGTTTTTTCAAATTCTGTGAATGTGAATAGATGCATATGCATTGTAAGATGCTAAAAATGCAATAAAAACAAAAAGCCCTAACGGCCATTGTGGCTCTTTTCCACGGATAGGGCGATGTTATAAATGATAAGCACAGTAAACACAAGTACTTAGTATTTATTACACATATGTTTATAAGTACTTACATAACGTGTCAGACGGAGTAGGTATAGGTACATACTACTTGAATTTATCAGAGTTCCTATATAAAAAAAAAACTATCATATTTTGAACAATTAAGATTCCTTGTTCAATACCATAACTTATTCCCTCAATACAAAAAAGTTTTGTTTGAAAGAATTAGACCACCTTTTACTTACCCAAAAACAAACTCTTCTTAATCTAAACATGTATTTTCTTATTGAAAAACGTAAGTCTATCTTATTTTGAACCATTTAGATTCCTAGTTTAATACCATAACTTATTCCTATAAAATAAATAAAAAGTTTTGTTCGAATACAATGGAATACCTTAACTTGAAAAATTCAGATTCTTACGGCAATGCTACTACTTACTTACCCAAAAACAAAATATCCATAAGGTATGTATAAATTTTCTTATTAAAAAACGTTACTTTATCTTATTTTGAACCATTTTATATTCCTAGTTCAATAACATAACTAATTTTTACAAAACAAAAAAGTTTAGTTTAAAAAATTTGCACTATCTAAACTAATTTTTTTTCTTAAAGTTTCTTAAACTAAAAATGTATATTTTTATTGAAAAACGTAAGTCTATCTTATTTTGAACCATTTTTATTTCTAGTTCAATACCATAATGTATACCTACAAAAAAATTAAAGGCTTGTTTGAAAACATTGGATTACCTTAATTTAAAAAATATAGATTCTTACGCCAATTCTACTACTCACTTACCCAAAAACATTATTTTTTTAACCTAAACATGAGTTTTCTTATTAAAAAACGTTGCTCTATCTTATTTTGAACCATTTAGATTCCTAGCTCAATACCATAACTTATTCCTACAAAACAAAAAAGTCTTGTTTGAAAACATTGGAATAACTTAATTTGAAAAATATAGATTCTTACGCTAATGCTACTACTTACTTACCCAAAGACAAACTTTTCTTAACCTAAACATGAATTTTCTTATTAAAAAACGTTACTCTATCTTATTTTGAATTAATTATATTCCTAGTTCAATACCATAACTTATTCCTACAAAACAAAAAAAGTCTTGTTTGAAAACATTGGATTACCTTAATTTGAAAAATATAGGTTCTTACGCCAATGCTACTACTTACTCACCCAAAAACAAACTTTTCTTAACCTAAACATGATTTTTGTCATTAAAAAACGTTGCTCTATCTTATTTTGAATCATTTAGATTCCTAGCTCAATACCACAACTTATTCCTACAAAACAAAAAAGTCTTGTTTGAAAACATTGGAATAACTTAATTTGAAAAATATAGATTCTTACGCTAATGCTACTACTTACTTGCCCAAAGACAAACTTTTCTTAACCTAAACATGAATTTTCTTATTAAAAAACGTTACTCTATCTTATTTTGAATCATTTAGATTCCTAGTTCAATACCATAATTTATTCCTACAAAACAAAAAAAGTCTTGTTTGAAAACATTGGACTACTTTAATTTGAAAAATATAGGTTCTTACGCCAATGCTACTACTTACTCACCCAAAAACAAACTTTTCTTAACCTAAACATGATTTTTGTCATTAAAAAACGTTACTCTATCTTATCTTGAATCATTTAGATTCCTAATTCAATACCATAACTTATTCCTACAAAACAAAAAAGTCTTGTTTGAAAACATTGTACTAACTTAATTTGAAAAATATACGTTCTTACGCCAATGCTACTACTTACTCACCCAAAAACAAACTTTTCTTAACCTAAACATGATTTTTGTCATTAAAAAACGTTACTCTATCTTATTTTGATTCTTTTAGATTCCTAATTCAATACCATAACTTATTCCTACAAAACAAAAAAGTCTTGTTTGAAAACATTGTACTACCTTAACTTGAATAATTTATATTCTTACGTCAATGCTACTACTCACTTCCTTAAAAACAAACTTGTCTTAAACCAAACATGTATTTTCTTTTTTTAAAACGTTAATTTATCTTATTTCGAATCATTTTATATTCTACACTCAACCCCATTATTTACTCACATTAAATTTATTTTTCTTAGAACAAATAATATTTTCCTTCATCCGAAAATCTTCCTACTTTCTGATTATGAGAATCGTAAATGATTAACAAGAAGAAAATGAGGATTTTACTTTAAATATATATTTATTTAGTAAAGATGTATAGGGTACAAGTTTTGATTCAATCATTAAAGGCTCTTGAACTTAGAAAATGTATTATCATATAAAGAAAAAAGTTATTCTTAATTTAACAAAATAGCATATTGTGTATACAACACTCAAAACTTCTTAAAATTACAATTATTGTTTTGATTTTAGTAAATATAATAAGAATAATATTGTTTTTCTTGGATAATATCATTTATGTTGACCTAAGATATTATTATTAATTCAAGTACATATTTATTTGACATTAAACAATATTCCTGAGAATAAAAATATTCTTGACGGAAAACTAATTTCACGAGCATTTTTTTCCGTGTGAGAAATATCTTGAGATTGCCAAAGCTACAGTAAATACATCTTTTTCATCATCTTGGCTGCGTCGTCGTTTACCATCAGGCGAGTTGATGGTCAACTTATCAACTTAGTTTAAGAAAACCGGACAAGTGCGAGTCAGACTCGCTCACCAAGGGTTCCGTACAAAATAGTATAAAAAAAAGCGGCCAAGTGCGAGTCGGACTCGCCCATGAAGGGTTCCGTAGCAGCAAATAACATAATATAAAAGTTCTTGTAGTTCGTTGTAACTTTGATCGATGTTTTAATAATAGTGTATTATTTTTTAATTAAGTTATTGATAAGTAAACATTATAATTAGGTATCTAAATGATGGGATTAAGATCTAACTATATGCGAGCCCGTATAGGGTTGTTATAGCTAAACAAGCTAATATATATTCCAGTTTGACAAGAAATATTTCCAAAAATATTATCAATTTGCGTGCCTACTCGCGTAGTTGGACAAGGTGGTAATAACGTCCTATATCCAGCGTTCTGCATGAATGACAGTATACAATTGTCTTTTAAAAAATCTTCGTTGAAGTCTCCAAAAAGTAATGTTGGCATATTGTTGTTGCAAAAAACATAAACGTGTCTGCCCGCTTGGGTAAGCGCAGTCGGGAACCTGCCCCCCGCGCGCTCCGCACCCGCTACCGATCAAGCCACGCCCCGCGCGAATTATAGTTATTATTTACTTAGCCACTTATTACAGATTTATTATTAGAAAATAATGGTTCACGGCTTATGCATAAGGTGTATGTTTATGAAATTAAATGTTTTTTATATATTCGAGTTGATTGAATGAAAGGTAAATTGTGGTTTACGATTTATGACGTATTAAAAAAAACTACTTACTAGAACTCGTTCAAACCAATTTTCGGTGGAAGTTTGCATGGTAATGTACATCATATATTTTTTTTAGTTTTATAATTCTCTTATTTTAGAAGTTACAGGGACACACACACACACACGCACACACACACAAACACACTTAATTTTACCACTTTGGAAGTGTCTCTCGCGCAAACTATTCAGCTTAGAAAAAAAAAATATTAGAAACCTCAATATCAATTCTAAAGACTATCCATAGATACCCCACACAAATTTTTTTGAGTTTCAGGTCTAAGTATGGGTAACCCCCAAAATTGATTGTTTCTTTTTTCTATTTTTGTGTGAAAATCTTAATGCGGTTTACAGAATACATCTACTTACCAAGTTTCAACAGTATAGTTCTTATAGTTTCGGAAAAAAGTGGCTGTGACATACGGACGGACAGACAGACAGACATGACGAATCCATAAGGGTTCCGTTTTTTTCCATTTGGCTACGGAACCCTAAAAATGGGGAAATCATATATTTTTTTGTTCTTTCCTTCATAAAAAAATAAAAAAAATATTTAAAAACCTGTTTCAGCTTATGCTACTGAAGCTCTTTCATATGATACGGTTAATTCTCTTTAAAATTTGGACCTTCATTCATTGCATAGAGACACTATTTTTTGAGATTAAATTAAAAATGTCCAGTTTTCGGATTTTTTCTATAATATGGTTGTACTCTAACACAATGCTTCTTGCCAAATTTCACTGTACTAGGTCAACGGGAAGTACCCCCTGTTTTGATTCCCTTGTGAGTGTCGAAATGTGCGTTTTTTACGATATATTCTTTACAAAAACTTAGAAACTTTATATTTCTTTCTGCAGCAAGATACTATGGATTTAATTTCAACTCAATACTATGGATTTAACTTCAACTGGACGTATATGGTTTTAATTTTAACTCGATACCTCCACTCGATACCACGCGTTCCAGAGATAAAGGTCATGACACCCGACGGACGGACAGACGGACAGACGACAACAAAGTGATCCTATAAGGGTTCCGTTTTTTTCTATTGAGGTACGAAACCCTAAAAGTATGTATATGCGAGATCTACGTTCGAATAACTACTAGATATCTTGCTACATTTAAATTATTGTTATTACAAAAAATGCTGTCGGTGACACTCGAAGAGTAACAAATACAAGGTTAAAAACTCAAAAAAAAAAAAAAAACTTCCCTTCGTGTTCAGATATCAAAGTAAAAAATATCTAATAAATAAATCTACATTGGACCACTAACTGAACCTAGCGTGAAGGTAAGCGACGTTGTGACCGAGGATGGAGCGATATCGTACCTTTCATTGTAGTCGGGGTTCTGTCAAGTGTTATCTATAATACTTTCACTTTTACTGACGATAATTAAAACTGTTCTCGATATTTATACTTCTTCGTTATTGTTTGGGTCACTGATATACATCCAATATGATAACGATTAAGGGGAACATGACGTGCATATTTGTCCATACAATACGAAGTACTGATTTCTGCGTATCTATAATAACAATGATATTCAACTGACTTCACATAATAATAGATTAAAAACTGAAACAATCGACTTCAAATACGCAATTTTGTTTGTTTACTTGAAATACATTTATTTTAAAAACAAACTACAAACCCGATAATGACATTTTTATGAGACCTATCTGAAAATATATCATTTCAAATAAAAATAAAAACCGGTCAAGTGCGAGTCGGACTCACGCACGAAAGGTTCCGTACAAACTAGTAGATAAGGGGATCTATAAAAACGACAAAAAATCATGTCTGTTGTGTGGGAGCCCCCTTAAATATTTATTTTATTCTGTTTTTTTTGTATTTGTTGTTATAGCGGCAACAGAAATACATCATCTGTGAAAATTTCAACTCTCTAACTATCACGGTTCATGAGATACAGCCTGGTGACAGACTGACGGACGGACGGGAGGACAGACAGCCAAGTCTCAGTACATCTTCTCTCAACGCCTCGATTTACGCCTTTTTGGCTCTTGGACCAGAAGTGTATCTTTCCACAACTGTGCTGTCATTTGCATACCCTATGATACCAGGTTTCAGTAGGTCATTAATATGCAGCAGGAAGAGAGTAGGGGAGAGTACAGACCCTTGAGGTACGCCAGCGTTTATGGCCATTTGATCGGACGAGCACCCGTCAACAGCCACTCGAATCGATCGTTCTCTCAAGAAGTCTTTAATCCAAGAGCAGAAGGAGGCAGGTAGTCCATAAGATGGAAGCTTGTTAAGGACACTGTCATGCCAAACCCTATCAAAAGCCTTCGAAATGTCAAGAGACAGCCAAGGCCTCACCATTGTTCTCGATGGCCTCGCTCAGAATGTGTGTGGCATACACGAGAAGATCCCCAGTCGACCGATTTCGGCGAAATCCGTACTGTCGGTCACTGAGGAGGTTATTGTCTTCAAGGTATGCCATGAGCTTCCTATTCAGTACACGCTCCATGACTTTACATAAAATGGATGTAACCGAAATAGGCCGGTAGTTACTAGGATCGGCACGACTACCCTTTTTAGGAACAGGCTGAACGTTCGCAAGCTTCCAGCACTTAGGGACTATTCTACAGTCTCCAAAGAAAGACGGAAAAGACGAGTCAGAATCGGGGACAACTCAGGTGCGCAGGTTTTCAACACAATAGCTGGTATACCATCAGGACCACTAGCTTTGTTCACGTCTAGACCTCTAGGTGTCTTAAGCACCTCCTTTTGATTGATGCGTATGTCCTGCATAGTTGCGCCGCAATGAGGTATACTTGAGTTTTCCGCAAATAGACCTGCGAATAGATTCGCTTTTCCTACGGCGGTTTTTTTTTTTTTTTTTTGTGAGCTAGAGATCCGTCCGGTTTCAACAGTGGAGGCAGAGATGTTCGACAGAAGTTCGATTCGATGGACTTGGCCAGGGACCAAAAAGCTTTTTGCTTTGTTTGTAAGTTGATACTCGTGTATAGGTATTTTTCAAGAAAATATGTCTTTTCCTACTTGGGTTTTTATAATACTTTATAGATCATCAGTGATTTTTTATAGTAATAGACAATTAATATTTAGCTTAACTCTAATAAATAAATTAAAGTTGAGCTAAATCGGTCAAGAGAGGAGACACAATTTTGTGAAGAAGTCAACGGCATGAATTAATTAGCCAATTTTGATATATGGAAATAACATTAGGTACTTACTTCATTTAAACAAAAATTTTAAGTAGGTATGAGACAAATAAATAAAGATTGTTATACCGTCATAAAATATCAGCAAAAAGTGTTTATTACAGGTGCGACATTTATTGTCGTCAGTGCACGTGCAGTAGCGCAGTGCCTGCTTCAATCCCACGAAAGATACTGCAACTATTTCTACAACTGTGACCGATTTGAAAATTGCCGTATGCAACCCTGTCCCAATGGACTAGTATTCAATGACATAGCACAACGCTGTGATTGGCCAGAAAATGTGGACTGCGGAGACAGAGTAGTTACTGGAGGGGTTCCACTTGATCCGGCGGACCAAGTAGGTAATTGTGACCCAAGCGCTGCTGTTGCAATCTGTGACCGCCAAGACATGCATACTACAGTAGCACATAAGTACTGCAACAATTTTTACATCTGTAATCATGGACGGTCAAGGGAATG
The DNA here is from genome assembly GCA_947563715.1 of Lycia hirtaria. Lineage (NCBI taxonomy): Eukaryota > Metazoa > Arthropoda > Insecta > Lepidoptera > Geometridae > Lycia > Lycia hirtaria. The sequence goes on along the minus strand of OX387377.1, from coordinate 37,018,040 downwards.
GGGAAGGGAAGGGTTTTTAGTGGGTATGCCGCCACTCTGGCGGAGACTCCCACATAACTACGCTGCTCCCCCTGGTGCAGGTGGTATCCATAAAGGATTTTCCCTAGGAAAAAAAAAAAAAAAAAAAAAAGAGAATGGGGGCGCGCGCCTGGTTTGTTATACAACTGTGAATCCGGACGTTGCGATTGGCCTGCCAACGTTGATTATGGTGACAGACCTATTATAGATATACCTTTTACGTAGATATGTTTTATATTCATTTAGTTTTGTTTTAGCTGAACTTATTATTAAATAAAAAAGTGCATAGTAAATTGTGTATTGCAATAAAATATTTTTGTCTCTAATTTGTATTTATTTTATAATGTACTCTGAACTGAAAATTATGATCATTACGAAAAAATTATCGTCGAGTCAAAATTCCACATAGAGATTATCCTTATGAGCCAAGTCAAGGCACTTGCTAAGTCTGTCCTTCCCGACCTTCACGAGGATGTGAGGTGGTAATGTTGTTTGAGCTAAATGAGATAAAGTCTAAAACAAAGTTCACGAATATAGTGTCCTGGGTTAACCGATATTCATATACCAACAATGACGAACTTAAAGATTTTAATATAAAGACTCTATGCCGTCGCGCTAAAGCTTAATTTAGATTGAGAAGTCTAGAGTCGTCTATTTTGCCGCTTCGAATTATTTTGAAAATTGAAAATGAGATCTAATCAGACCTCATTTTCGATTTTCAAAATGATTCGAATTTGAGTTCGGACGTTTTTGAGGACTGACCCTACATCCCGTTGATACTTTATCAAAGGCATATGGTAATGAAGCACCACAATAAATTCAAGACCTATTTTTTCTTTTATTTATCAATATGACTCAGGTAAAGCTGCAAGATAAAGTTAGCAGTAAATATTTTATAAGATAAGCGGAATTAGCTCGAATCCATTGCAGTTCCAGTAAATTATGCCAATAAAATAACATACTTACTTCACAATAAAAACCACTGCATCAATTATTAAAAGTAAATGTAGCAAATTCTTATTAATCAAACTGAATACAGTAGTTGAAATGCACATGTGTGTTACAGAACTACAGTAGTTGAAATGTACATGTGTGTTACAGTAGTTGAAATGTTGAGATGTACCTACATGGTTTCGTGTAAAACGGGGCTGACAAAATCGTATAGCGACTTAAGCCCCAAAATAAATACAGATAAAAAAAAATAAGACGTAGGTAGGTAACGTAGGTATTTACTAACAACGCACCAATGGAGTATATTTTTAACCGACTTACGATAAGAAGGAGGTTCTTAATTCGACTTTATGTTTTTTTGTGTGTTTAGCGATTACCCGAACTACTCGAAGAATATAAAAAATAACTATTACAAGTTAGTTGTAAGAGCAGCGTACCAAAAAAAAAAGTCTGCAGTTTTAGCACAAAAAATTCGTATAGCTCCAACATATTCGGATTTAAAAATTACATTCCATCTTGAGGGATAAAATAGGATTTTCCACGCTTATTTCTCTGCTTGAAACATATCCAACTGAGTGAGCTGAAAGAAATAATGGAAAATCCTGTACTATTTCATCCTGTTCATAAATATTATAAGTATAACTTGGAATTCCTGCAACTTGCAATTAAAAATGCCATTATCTACATAACGATAAATATTTCTCAATATAATCAACAGCGCCCATCATCAAACAACATTTCTTAGTAATCAGAAGCAAATTTAATTAATTTTTATCAGAATATTGGGTGAAACAACGACGGTAAAGTAAAAATTTCGCGTGAACTCGTCAAAATGAATTCTGGACCCAAACCACCAACGCCAATGAGAGGTAAGAAGTAATTAAAAATATTTGAATATTTAATTAATGATTTTAAATAACGGATTAAATTATATTTACATGTATTTTATCCAGGTATAAATTTACTTCATTCATTCTTCATTATTATGTTCACTGACCACTGACAAATAAATATATCTTTATCTTTATCTTTATATTTGACCGTATTGTTGTTATGAAGAAGACTATAATATGACATTATTTTGCGAATTTTACGATTTTGATACATCACGACATTAATTTATTTTTTACTTTTCGGCCGATGGGGCCTACATTATTGTTTACTAATAAAATTTGTCCTGATTATAGTGTCTGCAATTATTCTTCTCGGTGCAATTGCACTTGCTCAGTGCGCTGATATTCCACTAACCCCTGCTGGCTGCCCAGTAGACATCCATATCTACAAGTCCTTGCCCCATGACGAATACTGAAACAAGTTCTACACCTGCAATTATGGCCATTGATTTGAAGTAAAATGGCCGCCTATATAGTGTACAATGAGGTAGAAGCAGTCTGCGACTGGCCCGAAAACGTAGACTTAAGACGATTCGTAGACGAAATGTTACGTTAACGTATTTAACCTCATACAAGTGGCGGGAAGACGCTGGATGCAAGCCGCTTCCAATCGGTCTTTTTGGAAATCCATGGGGGAGGCCTATGTCCAACAGTGGACTTCTTATGGCTGAGATGATGATGATGATGATATACTTAGGTACATATGAGATGATGATATACATAGGTACATAGAAACATCCAGACATCTGTGTCTGGACAAACATCCATGCTCATCACACAAAATGTTTGCCCTGGGTGGGGAGCGAACCCACGACCTACAGCTACCTACAGCTTAGCAGGTAGACATACTACCAACTGAGCCACAAGGCTAGTCGTAAACGTAAATAAACGTAATACAAAAGTAACTCTGTCTGCTTGGCAAAACAAAAGTACTTAGTTCTGTCTGCTTGGTTCACAGTTAAACTGCTGAATCAATAGTTTTGAAATTTAGCACAAAGATTATTTAGGATCTGAAGGACATATACTATATTATCATTGATTTTCATCACTCCTCGTGTGAAACCGCGGGATGCAGTTAGTTTCCTATAAAGTAACGTAAATTCCATAACATTTTATCTCTACTTAGCAAACTAAGTTAGGAAGGATGCTACTGAATACCCAATTTACTACGTAACATGATAGTTTAAGTCTGAATTGTAGGTGTAACTTAGGTACACGAGGTAAGAGTTTGACAAAATTGCCAATGCGAACCCAATGGCACAATACACAAAGCTCTCAGTTATCTATCTTCAAGGATTTCTCAACGCCGAAAAGAGCGAAGCATACTTTGAGGAGTTCCTGGGGAGTTCGTAAGTCGATGGTAGACATGCGGTCTGAATTTCATATTTCAAACAGTTCTTTTATCCTTGATGCTGTCTTGGGCAATTATTGTAAACGATCACAACGTTTGCGATAATTTTAGTTTATTCTCTAATAATTAATATAACGTTAATTTAGCTCATAACGTTAATTCGACCATAATAATGCTCCTCGTCGCTTATATATCCCAAAAAGTTGCTTGAATTAGTAAAAATGGATTTCTTGGTTAACATAATATAGTAATACGATGTATTATTAACCGACTTCCAAAAAGAAGGAGGTTATCAATTCGGTTTGTATGTTTTTTTTTTATATTTGTTTACCGATTACTCGGCCAATTGTGCATTGATTTTAATGATTACTTTTGTATAGTCCATACTTCAGAGGTAGTCCCATATATATTTTATCAAAATCGATGCAGTACTTTGTTTTTTGTAACAAAATAACTAGTAAAATATCATCCAAGTGCCTGTAGAAAGTAAACAGCAAGTCGCGTACATATATATTGTATTGCGTATTTTGAAGTCAGTTTTTTCAGTTTTTTAAACTATAATTTTTATTTATCTAGCCTTTTTTTAATCCGAAACGATTTTGACAATTGTAAGCTTTTTCCATTCCCTTTTGATCGTGTTACCTTAAACGCGAAGTGCACTAGAAGGCATTATAAATATAATTTGACCTTTATCGGTCAGGGGTGATCGATGTGCTTTTTGTTTAGTAGTTTAGTTAGTTGAGTCTGTATATTGTTGTGTTGTAGTTAATAAAGGCGCTTGCCATAAAAAAATAAAAAAATACAAGGGTGTATTATATCCAATTATCCAAGGGGATAATTCTTCCTTAAACTGTTTATTGTTAATAAAAATAGCGTTGACTGTTAGAACTATTATACATAGATGACCAACACATTCATAAAGAATTTAATAAAAACACGACATAACAATAAAAGTTCCTAGAGCCTCGATCAACATCTCAAGAGGCTCTCGCTTGATGGTTGGGTCAAGGGTCGAATGAAGAAAGCAGTTATCTTGGACATGGCACGCATTGTTAGGAGGTTCCTCACTCTATTCCCACCGCCAGCAGCTTGGGCCCTGCTCTGCTGCCATTGGCAATCTAGGTGTAGGTTTTTATAATGTTTTCAATGTGATTTTATAAACATATTATAAAAAAAAAAAACACTTAAGAAAATAAATAAATAAATGATCATAATAAAGTTTATATACTGACGCCGCGCGTCAGTATGAAGGGGCTGGTTCCTTTATAGGCACCATTACTCAGACGCCGCAAGTTTGCCCACCTGAGCTTCTCTGCGGAATCTTTTCTGCATTGCAGACGTACAAATTATTTGTGATTTTCTCTAACATGGCACTTTTATACATTTTAGGATTCCATACCTCAAAAGGAAAAAAAAAATACCCTTAGAGGATCAATTTGTTGTCCGTCTGTCCGTCCGTCCGTCTGTCAAGACCTCTAACTCGGGAATGCGTAAAGATATCTAGTTGAAATTAAAACCATATACGCAGATTCTTAGTCTCATGTTGCAGAGAGAAAAATCAAACTCTTCAGTTTTCATAAAAAAAAAGTTACAGCCGAATATGTCACAATAAACGCATATTTCGACACTCGCAAGGGAATCAATACCTATGGGGTACTTCCCGTTAACCTTTAACTGTGAAATTTGGTAAGAAGCATTGTCATATAGTACACATAACGGAAAAAATCTGAAAACTGTATATTTATAATTTAATCACAAAAAATAGTGTCTTTATGCAGGAAGGAGGGTCCAAATTTTGAAGTGCTCTAACCGTATCATGTGGGGGTATCATATGAAAGAGCTTCATTAGCACAAGCTAAAACAGGGTTTTAAATATTTTTACGATGTTGGATATGTAAGTGTATATTTTTCGGTTTATGAAGGAAAATATAGAATAAAACCGGATAAGTACGAGTCAGACTCGCCCACCAAGGGTTCCGTACAAACTAGCGGATAAAAGAGGGAAATTATATATATTTTTATATTTTCCTTCATAACATGATATGGGCTGATGCTCTCACACAATAGGTACATTGTGATAATTACTCAAAACAGCGCCTGCCAATTTCATCTCATAAAATATTGAGGCAAAAAAATACTTACTATTATTACTTCACTGGCTTATGACCTACTGCTTTGAGCAACTGGAGTATGGACTGTAAGGTCGTGGGTTCGATCCCCACCCAGGGCAAACATTTGTGTGATGAGCATGGATTTTTGTTCTGTGTATCATATGTATATATTTACAAAAAAAAAGTATTCTATCAGCCATCTAGTTCCATAGTACAAGCTTTGCTTAGTTTGGACTAGATGGTGTTGTGTGAAATGTCCACAAATATTATTATTATTTAATAAACTGCCTAAACTTCTAGTTTTATACTCTAGTTCCTAGAGACATGTAATTGGCTAGACTATATGTTGATTTTCATAGATAGGGCAGACAAAGAAAAGCATCGGAACTCGAGTGAAGAATTATATTGTGGATATGAGAAACAGACGCTCCAAGGTCTACAGTGTGTGAGCATGCAATATATAAGCCTAACCACTACGAGTACATCCATTTTGATAATCCTCAAATCTTGGCTAGAAAGACGCGTTATGTACCGAGAATTTTACGCGAGACTATTGAAATTAAGAAATACCCTAACTTTAATAGAGAAGATGGTTGACAAGTGCCACCTGCGTGGGAGCCGGTCATTAAATTAATAAAATCTCAGCCTCAACACAGATCTGGGATATCTGTTGACACCGAGAGCGACTTATGCGTGCATAGGAACGTTTTGCAAAAAATAAAAGGCGGTAGTAATTAATATTTTCATATTAAAACAAGGCAACTGTCATCTAGTCACCTGTGACCACGACAAGTTCTTGACAATAGAGTAAGCGTTCATTCGTCTAGTTTAATTTGAATTCACAAAAAATTAAGAAAATAAATGCAATATGACGTGCGGTGTCGTCTGACTTACTTTAGTATCAAACATGGCGGCGCGTGCGCCTTTTTATATGCAATTTTAATTGTTTTTGTCGTGAAAATAGCTCGTTTTTGTGATTTCACAGATTTCAGCTTAAATTAATTAATTCGTTTTGTAGTATTAACGTTCGTGTTTAGTTTATAAGTATGTGTTTTGTGAAAATACCAGTGTAAAACTGTGGACAAGATAATCTTCGCTACAATTCATTTTATCAAGTAAGTCTAATGTATCTATAGGTAGATTAAATTAGACGTAGTACGTTTCCATATCATCCCAGTGGTATATACCTAGATATTTGCTAAAAAATGTATTAGGTTTGTATCTCGAAAAAACATATTCTCAATCGCAATTTTTTTATTCATTTTTAATTTTTGAAATTCGCGTGTATCGTAATCGGCACATGCGCAACTGGAAGCTTCATCACGTAACAGAAAGTCCAAGTCTATATGAACAAATTAACCTAGATATCAAAACATAATTAGGTATATGACTAGCCATACCCACATTTGAATTAGTTTAATGGCAACGATAATAAGATGCAGCCAAGTCTTTTCAAAGTCACTCCGTAACAGTTCCTTTATATTTTATGTGCCTGCAAAAATAATAATAATACGTACCTTTACGATTATGATATTATCATAATCGTAAAGGTACGTATTAATATTATGAAAGCGAAAATAACTATGTCTGTCTCTTTTTTAGGGTTCCGTATCTCAATAGGAAAAAACGGAACCCTTATAGGATCACTTTGTTGTCCGTCTGTCCGTCTGTCTGTCCGTCTGTCCGTCTGTCCGGGTGTCAAGACCTTTATCTCGGGAACGCGTAAAGGTATCGAGTTGAAATTAAAACCATATACGCAGATCCATAGTATCTTGCTTCAGAAAGAAAAATAAAGTTTCTAAGTTTTCGTAAAAAAAAGTAACAGCCGAATATATCGTAAAAAACACACATTTCGACACTCACAAGGGAATCAAAACCTATGGGGTACTTCCCGTTGACCTAGAACAATGAAATTTGGCAATAAGCATTGTGTTAGAGTATACATATAGGGAAAAATCAGAAAATTGGACATTTTTTAATATAATCACAAAAAAATAGTGTCTTTAAATTTTTTAAAGTGAATTAACCGTATCATGTGGCATATCATATGAAAGAGCTTCAGTAGCATAAGCTAAAACATGTTTTGAAATATTTTTACGATGTATATTTTTCAGTTTATGAAGGAAAACAAAAAAAAATATGATTTCCCCCTTTTATATACTAGTTTGTACGGAACCCTCAGTGGGCGAGTCTGACTCGCACTTGTCCGGTTTTATTTTTATGGGCCTTTATTAACTACAACAAAACAATATACTGACAAGTTTTACTTAGTGTAGGTGCTGTACGTCACTATCATGTTCCACAAGCTACACTTTATTAAGATATTTGCATTTCTGCACAACTTGAGATGTACTTGTGATTATGAAATAAAATATATTGATTGAAAAAATTGATCGATTGACTCAACTAACTAAACTACTACACAAAAAGCATATCGATTACCCCAGATCGATAAAGATTTAAAGATAATCCAGATGCTCAAACCCACTACCAGTTGGCAGCGTACCCAGCATGCTAACCGCATTGCCACATTTAATGGCAATGCTTATGCGTTGGGCCAGATACGCGCCAGCTTTTTGGTCACGGGTAGCATTTAATTCATTCTGTCTCTTTAGCTGTTGTTACCTTTTCATGACCAAACGGATTGTTATGAAATTTGGTACCTACAGAAAAATCTGAGGGCCTGGAAACGGACATAAGCTACTTTTCAATCATGGTCATCGCCTTCGTTTTTCATCACTATGCAAGTGAAACCGCAGGACACGATTAATCATCAATGAATCTAACATTATGGCTGGTAACGTAGCCTTTAACTACTTACTTTGGCAAAATGATTACGATTTATTTACGCAGCAAGGGGTAGAGAAGGGTAAAATGGCGTGATATAAGATAATTTGCTTGTCACGGTGAGAGAAAAACTGATTGAGCTGCCATTTTCAGAAGAGTGAGTGAAATGAATAGACAATGGCTTGCTGTTTTCTTTTATACATTAATACTACTATTATATCTATACTATGGTTTAGATTAGGCATTATATATATTGAACCGGTTTTATTTAGCTTGCTTTGTTTGTTGTTGTTGTAAAAAGTTTGTTGTTGTTGTTGTGTTGGTCAAATTTAGTAATCGAAATTTGACCCCGTTCCCGTTGACAGATTGATCTGATATTTGGTACATGCCTTTAGTTTAGATGACAATACAATGAAACAAATTTAGTATCATTCTAAATTCAAAAACGGCCGCCGCCACAAAATGGCGGATTTCATATTTTTTCACAAGTCCCACAATATAAGTAATAGGTGTAATGAAAGGGTTTTACTTTTGTAAAATACAGTAAATACATTAAAACACTATTATTATTAACGGGATATTTACCGTGGTTCGCGTTAATTTTGAGCTCCCGATATTTCGGCACAGTTACATGCACCATGTTGACGAGTGGCGAATAGTGTTTTAATGAATGACCGTGATAGTTTAAAAAAGTAAATACATTACCTACATCATTATCCTTCTTTTCAATATTTAAGTAAAAAAAGTACTTATTTCTGTTCATGGTACCTATGTTTTTTATTATCCAAGTAAGTTAGCCGTTAATGGTTAAATGCGTCTATTGCCCTCTTGCGTTCTTGGCCATTTGTGTCGATCCCGTTAAAACTTCACAAATTGTTTTAAACTTCAAAATCTTGGTGGCAATCAACGATTTACTCGTTTATGTACAATACATTACTCTCTTCAACGCTTTACTAAGATTATATGTTGAATCTCGTTATATCTCGTGAATTCTATTCCAGAATCTTATTTTGTTGTTTTTATTTATTTGCTTAACTTTTGTAATAGTTCTAATTACTATGTTAATTTAGTAAGGAAAAAAATTTATAATTAAAAAAAAATATATTTTTTACCGGAAAATAGAAAATTTCTGGAAAAATTACAAGTGTTTATTTAAGAGATTTTTTTGTATGAACTCAAGGTATTCAGAATCAGAATCAGATATGTTTATTGTTTCACTGTGTACAAAAGTTCTTATAGGTAGACAAGTCTCAACAGCGTACCCATATCGGGCATGCAATATACAATTATTATTATTTTAAGGCAATAATAATTACGCATACTTAATAAAAAATTATAAGGCAATAATAAATACAGTCATTAAAATATTAGGAACTTGTTTAAGCACTAAATTTACTTAAATATACATATATTATTTGCCTAATACAAACATGCGCTTCCTGAATGGGTCTTTCCGAATAGATACCTATAATCTAAGTGTCTTCACATCGCGAGTGAATAGGTTTCTTCTAGGCAAGTGCGCTCCATCGTAGACCGTAACTGTCGCTTAACACCAGCTGAGTTGACGGTCAAGCGCAATCCAAACGTCGTATAAAAAAAAATCTAACTAAGTATGGACTAACTAATTATAAAAATATTATTTTAGACTGTAAAATACTTTTGAAATGACTCAGGATTTAAATTTAATTTTAAACTGTGATACATTTAGTGACTTTAATTGCCGTTTTAAGCCTTTTTTTTAGGGTTCCGTACCTCAAAAGGAAAATAATCAGCCAAGTGCGAGTCGGACTCGCGCACGAAGGGTTCCGTACTATCATCTATAATACTACAAAGTTTAGTTCTGTTTATAAAATAACGAGAAATCAACGAAATTCCAAGTAGTAAATTGCAAACTTATAGGTAGGTTTTCGATACACATCCGGGCAGCATGACGACGCTCGCGCGAATACGCGCGGTTATGGCTCGCCAGTGATGTTCCAAGTCAATTTTGGCGTTGCCGTATCTCCGCCTTAAAATTGCCGTATTTTCGGGGAAAACCGGAAAAAACGGCCGTATACTAAAGTTTTACAAATTATGGGTACTATATGACTTAATCACATTAATTATTTACTTATAATGAATCTCCGATAAGTTTTGAGTGGTATTTAATACTTCGGATTTAGTTGGTGAGAGGTCTCTTGTTTTCTTCGCCATCGTTTTTTTAATCATTTCTTCTGGTACTTCAAATTGCATGCAATTGCCTTTGTTTCGCACGGCTTGCTTCGCTCAAAGCTCCATTGATAGTAGAGGTTATTCGTTTATTTCGTTTCTTTTTGTTTCTATGTTAGTCAAAACAATCCAAAGATTTAAGATGTAATTTTTGGTTTAGCAGACAAAATTCTAAAGTCACTCGGAGAACAAAGATATATATTGTTTTTGCTCTATTTTCTTAACATCTTAATTTATCCGTATTATTCATACGCTAAGTGCAGGGGAACTCCCAAACCTGAAACCGTTTCCGCGTTGATGCGTTCTGTTATACGAAGAAATTATTATTTGTCGATACTTACGATATCAGCCGTATACTTTCATACAAATGTTATACGGCTTTGGGATGGCTGCCGTATGCCGTATTTTAGATACTTAGCATGCCTAAAAGCCGTATATTACGGCAATAGCCGTATCAGGAACATCACTGTGGCTCGCTCCGTGATGTTACCTCCCCCGCTACCCGCGCGTTCGCGCCACCACCACACCGCGGCGCGGCGCTCGCACCGCGTTTAGATGCACGGATTATTTTCATTTTGTGAGTTTTTATGTATTAGATTAGGTATTTATTTTTATAGTTAATATATTTCTAAATATTTACTTACAAATATTCAAGTTTCTACCTGTTAATTAAGATCGAGTAAAAATTGCTTAAAAATTACGTTTGTTGTATGGGAGCCCCTCTTTAATATTTACTTTATAGTTATTTAATTATATATTTTGAAAGGTAATATACAAGTAAGTATTCTGTGAAAATTTGAAGCGTCTACCTGTTACCGTTTTTAATATTGAGCAAAAAAATACGAAAAAAACACGTTTATTGTATGGGGACCCCCCTTAATATTTTTTTTTTTTAATTTTTAGTATTTGTTGTTATAGCGGCAACGGAAATACATCATTTGTGAAAATTTCAGCTTTCTAGCTATCACGGTTTATGAGATACAGCCTGGAGACAGACAGACAGACAGACAGACAGACAGACAGACAGACAGACAGCGAAGTCTTAGTAATAGGGTCCCGTTTTTACCCTTTGGGTACGGAACCCTAAAAACGGAATCCTTATAGGATCACTTTGTTGTCCGTCTGTCCGTCTGTCTATCTGTCTGTCTGTCCGGGTGTCAAGACCTTTATTTATTTACTTAGATCCAAAATTTACTTAGGTCAGCACTTTATATATTTGTGATGAGACCTAAGTAGTTAAACAAACAATACGTTTGTAAACATTAGCTATTAATTTATAAATAAGAAATTACTGTTTGTTTACCTACTATTTCATAAAAGACTACCAAATAATACGTTGTCTTTTCTACTTTTAAGCAAAATGAAGTATATCGTTGACAATTTTATTATAAATTTTTGATTTGAAATAGAATCAAGTACCTATTTAACTTCTATATCAGTTAAATTAAACGAATCAAAGCGACACATTTTAAATTTTAGGGCGTCAAAAAGAATTTACAATTCATATATAAGCAAACATGAGGGTGAATATCCGGATTCACTTCTACAAATTTAACTGTAATTTTAATGGTGGAGAGCCTCTGTTGTGTTTTACGAACAAAATGTACAACTGTTCATTGAAATATTTTAGTTTCATCATATAGGCGCCTCTGCAGATAGATTTGTAGTCAGTTTGTAGATAGTAATTTTCACGTCTGCAAGCTGCAATACAAAGAGAATAGATTTGTTAAAGAATATCAAGGATGCCATCTTGCTGTGAAAATATAAACTAAGTATATAGTTTAAAAAACTGAAAAAACCGACCTCAAAATACGGAATTTCGTTTACTTGGACTACATATTTTTTCAGTTATTTTGTTTTAAGAGTCCGTAGTTCAACCATCGTCCGTCTCGCTCGCGCATACAAACATTTTTGTAGTTATAAAATGATTAAATAAAATTTTGGTCATCTCTATAGTTCACCATCGATTGATTGCGATTTGTTTTTTAAGAGTATATACTCTTAAAAATCAAATCGCTGAACTGATTTTGATAAAATTTATATGGAACCATTTCTAAAGTCCGACCATTCAAATAAAAAATGATCATCAACAAACACAAAAAACAACATACAGTCGAATTGAGAACCTCCTCCTTTTTGGAAGTCGGTTAAAAATAATAATTTCAAGTAGTTATTATTTTTAACGAACTTCTAAACCAAATTACATTATTATTACATTTATTATTCGACTGGCCTTGTGGCTCAGTTGGTAGTGTGTTTGCGTCTACCTGCTGAACTGAAAGGTCGTGGGTTTGATCCCCACCCAGGGCAAACATTTGTGTGATGAGCATGTTTGTTCTATGTCTGGGTGTTTCTATGTATCATATGTATATATTTACAAAAAAAGTATATATGTATTCTATCAGCCATCTAGTTCCATAGTACAAGCTTTGCTTATTTTGGGCTAGATGGTGTTGTGTGAAATGTCCACAAGTATTTATTATTTATTTATTTATTAAAAACAAAAACCATCACAAACTCCGACTTTCACTCTGCAATAAGGTAATATTCATTATTCATAAACTACTGATTGCCAGTAGTATTACTAGTAAAACTATGGTACTTTCTTAGGTAGACTCTACAAATGAGTACTAAAATATATATATTCTCATATATTCATATTCTCATTTATTTATAACCAATGGCTAAAAAAAAAAAAAAGTATTTTAAAATAAGTAAAGTAAGTAAGTAAGTAGAGTTGTAAGTAGTAATAAGTATTAGTTTTTTAATAGTATTTTTATAAAAATAGTATTTTATCATCGGCTCATTGATTTTCCAAAAAGACCTTCTTGCCACTTCTATGAATTCGTTTTTTCCACCTTGTCTCCACTCGAGAACTTTTCGTCCCCATCGGCCATCAGTTCTACGTACTATATACCCTGTCCACTGCCACTTCAACTTGCTAATTCGTTGTGCTATATTGGTGACTTTCGTAAGTCTATGGATCTTTTAATTTCTAATTCAATCTCAAAAAGAAAAGAAAATTTGTCAAAAACAATATACATAATAGTAAAATTTATCAAGTAGTAATCACTACTTGATAAATTTTACTATTATTCAAGGCAAAGCAAAGGTATTCAATAGCAAAGTATGTAATATAAAAAAAATACATTAAAGAAATAAAGCTGAACTGCAAACCCTAGCATATCATATCATGACATGTCATATCAGAAATCCAAGGAAGTAGGTATAAAAGCAACGTTGAAACTTTAAACTTCCTCAGGTGCATTAGAACTAAACGTGAATTTATATAATTTTCTTTAAGATAAATAAAAATGGAAATGGAAATGCCAAATTATGAAGACCTATTCAAACAAATCAAAACAAATTTCTGGCTAATCGGAATACCATACGGTGATTTCAAAATTTACTGGAGATTTTACATCTTCTATATATGTATGCTTCTTATGATTGTCGAAGAAAATGGGTTTATGATATCTAAGTTGCATTCAGTGAACATGCTAGAGATAACCCAACTAGCACCATGTATGTGTATTGGACTTTTATCCGTTCTAAAAGTTACTCCAATAACACTGAAAAGACGGAAGATATTTCAATTGTCTGAGAATCTGGGCAGACTCTACGGGTCTATTAAAATTGAATCAGAAACGGGACCGTTGATAAGTTCTCAGGTGAATACTCTGCAGAAGTTGGTCCGATATTTTTTTATTCTGAATGCAATGTTAATTATTGTGTACAATTTTTCATCGCCAGTTATCATACTTTATATTTATTTTATGAATGGAAAAGCGCCGTATGTTCTTCCGTATCAGGTACTGTTGCCGTTTGAGATCAACTCATGGCCAATATGGGGAATCGTTTATGCCCACTCGGCTTGCTGTGGTAAGACTTCTCACTTAATTTATTTTATTATTGCCTATTCAGCGGCATCGAAATTGAATACGGTATTAATGTAGTAATTATATATATTGGAGGACATTTTCACATAAGCCCCAATCTAAGCAAAGCTTGAACTATGGGAACCAAATGGCTGATAGAATATATTTATATATATTTTTTATGTTCATACATATGATACGTATAAACACCCAGACACAAAACAAACATCCATGCTCAGCAGAAACATTTACCCTGAGGATCGAACCCACGACCTACAACTCAGAAGGCAGATGTACTACCACTGAGCCATGAGGCTCGTCATGGTTACTAATAAATTTTGAATTAAACTATATCATATCTTATCATCATATGTATCAGCGTCACAATTAAAAATTAATAATAATCATAATACTTTACAAATAAAGGCACAGATACTTAGACCTATAGTCTCCATCGTCAGTAGTTTGGGTTTATTTCTATTTATAGTTTTATTTATTTATAGTTTTAGTTTAATTCCGTTGTTCCGTTGTCCGTTGGCAATATTCAGGATTCGATTTTTTATAGAAATATTGTAAAACTTAGATTTAATACCAGTAAATGTATAAACGTATACTTTACAAATAATATGACACCAATTTTAAAATAACTCTTAAGAGTCTTTAGTTCGAAATTGTCCGTCTCACTCTCTCGATTGTAAAAATCATTTTAGGTATGAAAATTAATTTGGATCAAACTGAAGTTTAAAAAACTGAAAAAAATCGAGTTTGAAATACGCAATTAGTTTACTTGAATGACATTTTATTCAGTTATTTTGTTATAAAGACCAAAGTACTGTAACGATTTTGACCGATTTTGATAAAATTTATATGGTCTATCTCTAAGGTATTACTTACCAAACAAAAAAGAATCAGCAAAAATAATTAATAATAAGCGGAGTAATCGCTGAGCATACAAAAAATATACCTACAGTCGAATTGAGAACCTCCTTCGTTTTGAATGTCGGTTAAAAATGTATGATGTAGTTAATAAAGGTTAAAAAAAAATGATGGTTGTTTGCTATTATTACGAGTGACGATTGTTTACTAATTTCAAAAAAATCCTTCAATCATTTTATGTAATTCAAAAATTACTTTTTTATATGAAAAATTTGAGCACCACAGACTCCAGGGTCCGTGCCTTTTATAAACTAATATTTTTTTTTAACTAACTTTACATTTTGTAAAGTAGCATACAAGAGGATTAAAAAATTCAAAAAATTGGTATGCGCAATCAAGATGGACAATTTTGAAACTATAAATTCTTAATTAAGTACAAACATTACCTTGATATAGGTACATAGTAAAGTATTGTTTTTGAAATAGAATAAAATATTTCACATTAATTTAATTTAAGCGACAAACCTCAGAAGTAAAGAGATCAAAAAGAATTCACGATTTCCTAATAGGCATTCAAATTTTGAGGTTGAAAATCCAGCCGTATTCTACCAATTTATCTGTATTTCAAATGGTGGAGCCACTATTCTATTTTTAGCCAACATTTACAGCAATGTTACAGTTTTATATTTTAGGCACCTCCAAAAATGAATTAGACATTTTGAAGACAGCGATTTTCATATCTATAAACTGCGGTACAAAGAGAATTGTTTTGTTAAGGAACGTCAAGGATGGCACGTTGCTAATTTACTCAAATAGCATCGTTTAAAAGTCTGAATTAAGTACTTATAATCATAATGTTTAACTATTTAATTATGATCAATACCTAAAAGATAAAATTGACAAAGTACGGAAACTAACACAAGAATTTCTACCTACTCGTATAGCAGAACACATGATCGAACACTGAGAGTCTATTCAAATAAATGAGATCATCTATTCAAATGGTAAGATGGGGCGGCCTTTAGTGTGGGATGCAACATGTGTAGACACTCTTGCGCCGTCACATCTTCCTGGAACACAAAATAAGGCTGGTGCGGCGGCGGATTCCGCAGAAAATCTCAAAAGACGTAAATATAGTACCCTAGATAGTGGTTATATATTTGCGCCTTTTGGGGTCGAAACGTTAGGGCCGTGGGGAACGAGTGCACATAAAATTTTCAAAGAGTTATCGGAACGACTGGTCGAGGCAACACGTGATCAAAATGCTGGTCTCTATTTGGCTCAAAGGTTAAGCATTGCCATTCAACGTGGCAATGCTGCCAGCATTTTGGGTACGTTGCCAACTGGTAGCGGTCTCTTAGATTAAGTTTGTAAATATTATTATTATGTGGCATATATGTGTATATCTAATTTATTATTTTAAATTACTAAGGAGTTATATAATGTTTGAATAAATCCATTCAAATTAAGATATGTTGAAAGCCTATAATGTGAGACCTGTGGAGAAGCTGAGGAGTCAATAAAACAATTCTTACGTGGCTGTGACTTAAGCAACATAAGACACAAGCAACTGGGCTTCTACGGATCAGCGTACCCTAAACTGGAGAAATATAAACACGTCGTACGTCGCATCAGGTGATATTCTGACGCTAACGCAATTTTCCTTCAGAAATCTAGATATGGATGTGTAAGTAAGGCTTAGATTAAGCTCGAAAGGGCCAATGGCTCGAAGTGCTTCTGGAATCTGGATCCCAGATAAAATAAGAGACGTGACAAAAATTTCATACTTAAATGCGAGAATGACAAGCTTACTCGTAGCAAATATCTTGATGTGGCTCACGAAATAATTGCCATGTGATATAGACAAGGCTAATTATTATTCTCTCGAAAGTTGTTTTAGTGAACGTCCTTATTTTTTTTTATATAAGATAGATCTGCGATTGACCACCAACTCGCCTGACGTTAAGCGACGGTGTGGCCGAGGATGGAGCCCGTCGATCTAAAAGATATCTATTCACTCTAGCCTTGAAAATGCCAAGATTGTAGGTCTCAGGAAACATGGCGGCAAAGAATTCCATTTATAATAGCTTATTTCTTAATATTTTTATTAATAGCCTCGACCAATATCTGAAGAGATTCTGTCGCTTAGCAAAGAGTCAAATACAAAAAATTGTAGCCCAGTACACGGCACGTATGATAGACAGTAGGTAGTACAGGTTTAAAAATAAACAAAAATGTGCCAACCCTAACATTTCATGTCAGATCCCAAAAATCTATAAAAGCACTGCTTTAAATCACGTAGAACACTTGGAAAGGTGGAGTAAAGTAGTTTAAATAAAAAATGGAGATGCCAAATTACGAAGACTTATTCAGACAAATCAAAATAAATTTCTGGCTAATCGGAATACCTTATGGAGATCTCAAAATTTATCGGAGATTTTACATTTTCTACGTAAGCTTGCTCCTGATTGTAATTGAAGAGGCTGGTTTCATGGTTTCTGAGATACATTCAGTCAATATGCTAGAAATTACCCAACTGGCACCGTGTGTGTGCATTGGACTCTTGTCTCTTTTAAAAATCACTCTGATAGCACTGAAAAGACGGAAGATATTTGAATTATCTGAAAACCTGAGAAATCTCTATGAGATCATAAACATTGAATCAAAAACGGGACCATTGATAAGATCTCGGTTAAGTACTCTACGGAAGTTTGTCCGATATTTTTTCTTATTGAATTTGATGCTGATATCTGTGTACAACTTTTCGTCACCAGTTATCATACTCTATATTTATTTGACGGGTGGAAAAGCGCCATATGTACTATCGTATCAGGTATTATTGCCATTTGAGATCAACTCGTGGCCAAAATGGGGAATCGTTTTTGTATATTCCGCTAGTTGTGGTAAGATATGCTTATAATAATTACATATATCATAATATCAACATAATAATTACATATATTACCTAACCCTTCTCACAATGAGAAGATGGCCCGTTCCCAGCAGTGGGACAGTTTGTACAAACAGGGCTGATGAAAAAAAATATGATAATATCTCATGAATAGTAACAGCAACATTTTAGCTGTAGTTCTAGACTAGGTAAATGACATTATTTTTAGATAAAATAGCAATACGTAATTTGCGATATTTCAATGTCGTGAGTTACATAAATTATACTTTTTGTGCTACATTGAATTAAAAAATAAATAAAATTCTTTATTTAAAATTTAGATATTTATTATGTTAATGAACGCTTTTGATGTTTAGTATGTTAATTGACATAATTAAATTTAATGTAATTAATTATGTTAAAATAAAGAAAATATATTTACTGTAATTTACATGTAATTACATTTTGTCAAAAAATCATATTTATTACCTCTCTTCTTACACCTGAAGCTTATAAAAGCAAAGGACTTCTAAACCCAACGGCAATATTGAAAATATTATAATTATAGTTTAAAAAAACTGAAAAATCCGACTTCAAAATACCCAATACAATAATACTTACTCGTATTATGTATCTACGCAAAGTGCTGCTCACCTTTCTACAGGCATTTGGATGATATTTCACTAGTCATTTTGTTACAGAAACCAAAGTACTACATCGATTTTGATAATTTTTCAGGGGATCAGTAGTCTCTGAAGTATGACCTACCAAATACAAAAAGAATCATCAAAATCAATGCACAATTGAAAGAATTAATCCGAGGTTAATCCGAATTAACCTCCTTCTTTTTGGAAGTCGGTTAATAATTTCTGTTTATTACAGGTTTCATTTGTACTTTGTACTTCACAACAATCGACGTGCTATATTGTGTGTTAACTACACATATTTGTTCAAATTTCATAATAATTAGCAATCAGTTGAAGGAAATCAGTAAAAACAATATTGGAATGCTAAAAGACATTATAAAAAGTCATCAATACATTTTGAAGTAAGTTAAAACATTCTTGTAGTGTCTTTTTATAGTGTCTTTTTACCACCCATTTCTCGTTGAAATCCGTACTCAGCGATATCGATCCACATTCTTGTTGCGTAGTGCACAAGAATGGAATTCTTTGCCGCCACATCTGTTTCCTGAGACCTACAATCTTGGAATTTTCAAAGCTAGAGTGAATATATATCTTCTAGATCGACGAGCTCCATCCTCGACCACAACGTCGCTTAACATCAGGCGAGTTGGTGGTCAATCGTAGATCTATCTTGTATAAAAAAAAAAAAGTTTCTATAGATAGCGTTATAGAAAACAACACATCTGCTTTAACAATCCTTAAATCTTGGCTATTATAAGAGAAACGTGTCATGTGACAAAAAATATTGCAAAAAGAGGCTATTTAAATCAAGGTATATCTGAACTTCAATACAGGACATGGTAGGTAAGTGCCGCTTGCTTGAGATTTTTTAGCACCTTCTAGTAAAAATTGTTCTAAGTATTACGCCCTACACCTGGCACAAATCTGGCAGATTTGACACTACACGCAATTTCTGCACTCATTGAATCTCATATGTGGCTACAGTCGTTGCAAAGTGTTCAAATAGTCAGATCTTAGTAAAAAAACGGCCAAGTGCGAGTTGGACTTGCGCGCGAAGGGTTCCGTACCATTATCTATAAAAAAATACGTTTGTTGTATGAGAGCCCCCTTAAATATTATTTTTATTTTAATTCAATTATTTATTTCAAAAATGAATAATATAACTAAATATTCTGTGAATATTTCAAGCGTCTACCTGTTGCCGTTATCAATATCGAGAAAAAACGAGCAAAAAAATCACGTTTGTTGTATGGGGATGTTTATTTTATTCTGTTTTTTATTATTTTTTGTTATAGCGGCAACAGAAATACATCCATCTGTGAAAATTTCAACTGTGTAACTATCACGGTTCATGAGATATAGCCTGGTGACAGACGGACGGACAGACAGACAGCGGAGTCTTAGTAATAGGGTCCCGTTTTACCCTTTGGGTACGGAACCCTAATAAACGCGATAAACGTAACTTAAACAAGTTATATTTAAGTTTAATGAGTAAAGATTGCGAAATCTATCAAATCATTCCTTCCAAATTATTTGCTCCTAATCAATCTAGCCTTCTCTTCTCGCCATCGCTTGTTGTTGATTAAACTTTTTAGTCAACTAAAAACAATTTTGGACTAAAGTAGTTAATCTGAGATAGGTTATTCATTTTTAGACATATTGATCATGGACACAGTCATAGGGTTATGATTTACTGTTACAGACCAGTGTATTTGCAATTCTGATACTATAAGGCACTTAAGTAAAATTATTGATACATACGAGTATGTATATAAGTCAAATATTCATTTGACTCTTATCTCATATTTTATTTAAAACGTTATCTTACTCAAATATTTACCTATATAGGTAGTGTATTGCTTCGAAGCCTACAATCTGATGGTCTTTGCCTTTTTTTAGACATTGAAGTGAACACTCAGATTACGATATGTAAAAATTGCGCAATGTGACGCCTAATTCAAATATAATAATAGTTTTAAACAAAATTGGTACTTTTAAAAAAGATACACTACGAATTGATTACATCTTATTGTATCTTATTCTCTTTTTTTGCAGTCGGTAAAAAACCGAAACAAACAACTTCAAAATACGCAAATTTGTTTTGGGAACCAAACTGCAAAATGGATTTGATGAAAATTCTATGGGACTAATCTGAAAGTATATTTCAAACAAAAAGAAAAATCAAATCTGTTTGTAAATGATGGAGTTATGCGGTAACAAACAAGTTACAAAATATAATATCATCAAAATCGGTTCAGAAGACCGAATTGCGTATTTCGAAGTTGGTGGTTTCAGTTTAGTATTGCACCACAAGCATAATATGCACTAGCGTCCGGGTCAAGGGCGTCGCCAGCCCATGGCCCAGGGGGGGGGGGGGCAAGTTAATATTATGGAGGATGAGAAAAATATGAATTGTAGGTACAGGTACAATTGCACGGCCTTAGGACTTTGGTTGATTTGCAGTTGGCTATATTTTTTTTAATCTCTAGGGGGGGCAGCCTCCCCCCCCCCTCCCCTAGAGATAGGGTGGCAGGACGACGCAGAATGCAAACCGCTTCCAACCGGTATTTTTGGAAATCATAGGGGAGGCCTATGTCCAGCAATGAACTTCACGTGGCTGAGATGATGATGAAATTATAATAATTATCGTGTATGTATTAATTTGTTTTTTAGACTATCAGAGGATTTGGAAGAAATCTTCACTGGACCGAATCTCTTCAACGTTCTGGTTGGCTCCATTATGATATGTGCTTTGGGATTTAATTTAGCGGTATTTATATATTACTTAAACATATTTTTTTATTATTACCTGCTTATTATACTAAAAGATTGCGCAGAAAAACACAAAATAAAATAATTAACATCCTAGAGTAAGCAGTAATTCAAACAGTTTGCAATGTTCAATATGTTATGAATAGATATCTTCTAGATCGACGAGCTCCATCCTCGGCCATTCCGTCGCTTAATATCAGACGAGTTGGTGGTCAATCGTAGATTTAACATAAAAAAGCTATTTTTTTTATTAATTAGAAAATGGAAAATGAATACATATTGTGGTCGATTCTGAAGGCACCATTAAACTAATTAAAATTCTTAGAATAACTAAATTCAAAAAATGAATGGTGTTTTCATACAATTTTCGTCCTTTTTTGAATTTAGTAATTTTAAGAACTTCCATTAGATTATCGCTATTATCTTCAATTTATTAGTAAAGCAAATATTTCTAAAACATTCCCTAAATGTAGATATCATTTCAATTGTATTTATAACTAATACTGTGGCATTATTTCTAATACCTCAGACTAAATTATCTTGCAATTTCAGATGGGAGATCTTCAACAAATACCGGGCTGTATTTTGTTTCTCGCTTCTGTTCTGCTGCAGATATTAATGATGAGCGTATTCGGAGAAAATATTATTACAGAGGTAAATGAAACGTCTAGTCACAGAATACTTGACAGTACAGTTTACAAACAAGTGTAATTAGATACTCTTTCTATTACACAATAAAGACTAGTTCAGTTTGCATAGGCACTAAGTTTCTATTATTATATTTACCAACAGACACAGAGTGCATCTCGTTCTATCGCATAGCTCTTTTCTCTTCTGATGTGCGGCAAAGTACTGAAGTGTTCGATCGCCAACTGGCAGTCTGTATGTATGTACAAGTTGTTCTATTTAACAATTGAAACGATCGAAGTCTTCTGTTTTCTTCTCTCAACTCTAGAAAGAGCGAGACAAAATTCAAAGTAGTATTAAAATAAAACTGCTTTGTGGTACGGCCCCTAGTCTGATACAGTAATACCCCGATTTATATTAGGGGGAATTGTTATTAAAAAAATTGCTATAATTTTAGTATAAAATCTAAAACAGTAGGTATCTTTGATTTTCTTCTTCGAGTCATAGAGAAAACATATTCTTTTATTAACTATTTTCATCGGCTTTCAGAGCATGAAGGTCGGGGAGGCAGCGTATACATGCAAATGGTACGAAATGGATGAAAAATCAAAAAAAGTTATATTAACTTTGATGATAAGGTAAATTAGGCAATACCTAAAATGCTTTTTTTAAAATGACCTTGACATAATTATGTCAAGAATAATTATTCTCAATTTTTACTTACTTTACGTTAGTATTAGCTGTATACCGTGAATTCATCCGTGTTTACTTTTTTAAGGTTCCGTAGTAAACAAGGAACCTTTATAGTTTCGGCATGTGCGTCTGTCTGTCTGTCTATACGTCCGCGGCTTTGCTCAAAGACTATTAGTGCTAGAAAGTTGTAATTCGGCATAGATATACAAATTAATTACACCAAAAAAGTTGTATAATAAAATCTTGAAAAATGTTTTGTGGTACCTCCCCTACATGTAAAGTAGGGATGAATTATTTTTTCTCATCTAACCCATCGCGTGGGATATCGTTGAAAAGATAATCAAAACACACTGGGTGAGCAAAGACCAATTTTAAACGACTTCCAAAAAGAGGTTATCCATTCGACTGTATGTTTTCATTGTTTTTTTTTTTGTATGTTGTTCAGCCTTAAGACCTGGAGAAGGACATAAGCTATATTTTATCATCATCACCGTTTTTCATCACTACGTGGGTGACACCCCGGAGCGCAGCTAGTATTCTATAATTAATAAAAGATAACACTACTAAAGCACACCTACATAAACAAGGTTGACTTCATTTTTAATATCAGTAATATTTCTGTACAAAATATTAATGTCGTACATTTTTATCGCGACTTAAATATTATCTAGAATTCGTTATTAATAATTAAACTTGTTTATAAGTAGGTAACTTCATTGCCTATTTATTTTTCTTCTCCTTTCATTTAATAAATAATTTCATTTCAGATCAAAAAAGCCAGCAAAACTGACTGCGTACAAATTTTCTGTTATCAGCTATGGCAGTTTTTGCAGAGTAAGTCTCAGTTTGCTTATTTAACAGAATGAGCTAATGGTCAGTGTAACGAGAGAACAATAGTTAAATTTTATAGGGTCATTGTACTCATATTTCAGAACTTTTGAATTTGAAATCGCAAAATCGCAAAAATTTTGTTTCATATAATTGGACTAAGTCCAATTTTTTTAACTCCTAACAAAAGTATTGTCTTAAAGGTATAGTTAAAATTTGACAAAACCAACTTTAAAATGCGCAATTTAGTTTTAAAAACCAAACTACTGGACTGATTTTGATAAAAATGTCTATGAGACTAATGTAAAAGTAATGACCTGTCAATCAAAAATATTAAATACATTAGACAAAATACAGCTGAATACATAAAAAAATACAGCTGAAACCTCCTTCGTTTTAAGTCAATAAAAAAGTGACGTAGAACAATTTTTATTTTATTAGATCGGGTTACAATTTGCTTCTGGCCCAACGCATAAGCGTTGCCATTCAACGTGCCAATGCGTTATCATGCTGGGTACGCTGCCAACTGGTAGTGGGTTTGAGTATTTGGATTGTCTTTATACCTTTATCGGTCTGGGATAATCGATATGCTTTTTGTGTTGTAGTTTAGTTAGTTGAGTTTGCATATCGTTTTGTTGTAGTTAATAACTTACAGCACTTGCCCGTTTTAAAAAAACTTTTTATACACTTTTAACAACAAAAACATCATATAAATTGACTAAAATGTGACGTGACTAAAATTAATCAAAAACATATGAAACTGATGGCTTTATCAACTATAGGAGTTTAACAATTTGCGTTCATGCGTTCCATCATCAGATCTCGGGTAAATTTATTTAAAGCCACCTCAGAAGACCTCATTTTATCAAAAAGGGACTATTAAAGTATTACAGACAATATAATTTCTAGTTAAAACTATTGTACGCGTCCTGCAATTAGAATCTTCTTACCTGTATGAGGACGTCTGTTCAACTTGTGGTTTGTCTTCCTACGCAACGCTTGCTGATGTTCTACGCGAGAATTTTTCGGTCCCATCAGCCATCAATTTTAGTTGCTATGTAAAATGAAAAGCGAGCGGCAAAATAGTAAACGATATAACAGATAAATAAACTCTTTATTGTACACACCTTATAAGTAATAACAAATAACTTAAATAGACTAGTGCAACAGCAGGCGGCCTTATCCCTAAAAGCGATCTCTTCCAGGCAACTATGGGATGGAAAAAAATATAAGTCAGACGGGGCGTGCAATGGGAGATTAAACAAGTAACATTGTAAACTATAAATAATGACTTACATACTACAATACGGTAATATTATTTAATTTTTTATTTCAGATTTTGAGCACGTCGTGGTCCTACTTCACTATTCTACGCACTGTATATACACCGCCGGATCCCATTCTAGACGTAGAATCTCTTTAAAAAAAGATGACAGTATAGAATTAGACAGAAAACTTATTTTAATACGATTAATTTATTTGATTTTATCCACGACGCAATGTTGAATCAGTTTTTGCAATAGCTCGACACTAGTTACTAAACAAGTACCTAAAGCAAGCCTATAAGAGCGCCTAGTTTGACAATTTTGTTAGCATAGAGAGCTCAAGTGGCATTGACGGCGCTGCTTGTTAAGCCGAGAAGTTAGTTCCCATTGTTTGCCACGATACAAATATACTCAAATTAATTTGCTGTATTAGAATCCGTGTACAAATTATCATTTGTAAAGGTTCAAGCCTCACGCGTCTATGACATGTATCAATTTGTGTTCTTGCGAAGTCTACTCACTGCTCGCAAAACTTTTAGTTTATACTAGCAAAAAGAAGGACTTTGTGAGGGCTCGCGTAGTTACTTATAAACGTATTTTAGTTGGTGTTTGTTCCATTTTCGCGAGTGACAGTTTCCGTCTGACAGAAAGTGAAAAGTCCTTCATCATCATCATCTCAGCCACATGAAGTCCACTGCTAGACATAGGCCTCCCCCATAGGTTCCAAAAAGACCGGTTGGAAGCGGCCTGCATCCAGCGTCACTCTACACTTTTTTTATACGAGATAGATCTACGATTGACCACCTACTCGCCTGATATAAAGCGACGGTATGGCCGAGGATGGAGCTCGTCGACTTAGAAGATATCTATTCACTCTAGCCTTGAAAATTCGAAGATTGTAGGTCTCAGGAAACAATTGTAGGTTAGATAATTTTCAAGATTGTAGGTCTTGTATGATATCTTCTGTCCACCTCGTGTTTGGTCTTCCTACGCTGCGATTGCCAGTTCTTTGGTGTCCATTCGAGAACTTTTCGGCCCCAACGGCCGTTAGTTCTACGTGCAATGTGCCCTGCCAACTGCCACTTCAACTTCAACTGACATTTGTACCGTTACAAAACTCTTTGTTTCTGATAAGTCCTTAATCAGTGAATAAGATTTTAACAAGTAATTTTATTTAAGAAGTAATTTTATTAATTACTTCTCTCCGTAAAGAATTTGCTATTTATTTCATGTAACATTTCTTTTGTTGGAGAAAAATTCACACAACATCCGTTTTAAATCATACCGTTTTAAATGTTGTTTTGCCATTAGGGTGACATTTATTTTATTTTATTTTATTTAGGTACAAAAGCAATTAACAAACAAAACCTATTAACTTAAAAAAAAAAAAAAAACTTATAAAAACACTATAAAGTTAATCTAAATATTGTTTAAAGCATCATTACTGAGTTTATTGCGGATCTTAGTTTTTTAAGATTTACGGAACTGAAGCATCATTTACAGTCCGCATTTGAATGAGGAAGGCATAATAGATCGAGAGCAAATTTTGCTATTTCATGTTAGTCCTCAACTGTCGAAATTTCTGCCCAAAATTCATCAGGAGGCTAAAACCGGAAACGGAACGTGAAAAATACGTACGATTTCGACCTAAGGATCGTACATGTCAGAAACAGCAAAAAAGTCGTATGAATACGACTTAAATCGTACATTGCTGATACGCAGTTATTTTACAACCAGATTCTAGTGGTGTCATCTAGTATTAAGTAGATTATCTACGATGTATTTGAGTAATAATAATACCTGACAACTACAAAATGTCATTATATCATTATATTATTATTGTGGTGTCATTTATATTTGGCGATAGAAAAAGATCAACTTGAGAGTAGTAGTCATGCACCCAAGTGCTAAAAAGTTCTTAGAATGCTTCACCATGCTGTTTTTACACGTTCATTCATCAGACCCTATCTCACGTGGGATCAGCAAAACATTTCATTCGCTACTTCTCTTTGTCAGTTAATATGTCACCATAAGATCTAGCGGAAGACCAGCGCTAGCTGGCTACAACCGGCATCATGATGAGCTGGTTTCAGTTTACGGTAAACACTTAGGGCCTTACCGAAAAACGTTACTTTACTTTAACCAACGTCTTAAATTCTCTGTTTCCTTTCCGCAAGTGTCATTATGTGTCAGCGAGAAGTTGACAAAATATGTTAATGGGCATAGGAATTGGGCTGTGTGGCCTTCTTTGAGAGATACGTCCGTTATTTAACATAAGACTAGAGTGAGAAAAAAAAATCAAACTTATTTAAGTAATTATCTAGTGTGTTTCCGGTTCGAGGTCTTCAAACTGGTACTCTAGATGGCTTCGATGTCTTCAAGCTGGTACTCTTGTCGACACGTGTTTCAGCTCTTCACGAGGCATCTTCGGGACTTGTTGACTCTTCTAGCTATTGCGAGAGTACCAGCTTGAAGACCTCGAAGCGGAAACACACTTGATATATAAATTAGATTTAAAATTTTAAACATGACTTTCTGCAAAGAAACGCTTGATTCAATAAATTTTATATTCTGACAGAAATTCTGATGCAGTAAACTTAGCACTTCCTGCTAAAATAAGTGGCGACTCGTATGTTTTACGTATTTTCATTCTAAATATCTACCGCGTCAGTAAGTTATTACAAACATGCACAAAGTTGGCTTAAAAATCATTATTTTCTCGGAACAAAGGGCAATTAACCGATATAAAGCCCACCTGTTCCTTGTGGCTTGTACAAAATATTTCTCGCGGAATATAGGTAACAAGCTTCAAAACATATACATATCTACCTGACATATACCTGTCAAAATTATGCTGTTTATGTAGCCGAATGTCTAAAAGTAAGGAAATCTTTTATAATAGAAAATAAATTTTCTTCTGGTTAGATTTCTAAGCTGAATATATTGAATTTAGATAATTTTAATCGAAAACTACTATGGTAGAATTTGTTTCAGTTAAGGTTTTTTTTAACCGACTTCCAAAAAGAAGGAGGTTATCAATTCGATCCGTATGTTTTTATTTTTTTGTATGTTTGTTCACCGATTACTCCGTCATTGGTTAACCAATTTTTGTGTTTCTTAAAACTCCCAAGTTAGTCCCATAATTATTTTATAGACATTGCTTTATCACTTTTTGAATAATTTCTAAAAATGAACATTTTCATTGTATTCCTGAGTGAAATGCGTCAGATCTTATAGAATCGCAGAGTTCCACCGACACGTTTTTCTTTGCAAAAGTGTAAAATGTTAAGGATTATCGTTTATACATCTGCACATTCTTCTTATTTTTTTGTATTGGACCCACATTAAAGCATTTGCCAGTGTCAAGTATTAGGTTTTTTCAAGTTTCTTGAATAAAACAAGTTGCAAATGTTCTAGTTACGTACACAGTCAATTTATAAGTCGAGTCCTGCTTCAGTAAAGTGGTGGCGACTTTACTAGAAGCTTCTATGAAGTTTTGCCGACAACGTAAAATCACACGTTTTACTGCTTTATTTCACTTGCCCACACTCACGCAATTTATCGAACACTTTATGAATAAACCTCCACCATTTTTATAGCATTAATGTTCAAAATAACACAAGTTTTTGGAAAATAAAACAAAGCAACAACACGTTACTAAGACGTTCCCGCCAAAACTCCATCTGCACATTTTCTAGTACAACTAATACATACTAATAATTGACATTGAATGACAAATCTCATTCTAGATAAAATATAAACGAGCGGGTGGAAGAGAGGTTTCTTTAAAAAGTTTACAACCGTGAAGGATTTAGTAAAAGTAAAACCTTCTTACTCCTCATCCAATGTGTACGAGTATAAGGTGAAAATAGAGTTACTTCATTAAGCGTTTTGTTTAATTATTACCCGACAGAGCATGATGATATGAACTTTATATATCCTAATCCTTTCTAATATTACAAGTAACGAAGTAGTGTACTTTGAAGTTGGTTGTTTCAGTTTTTTTAACCATAATTATTTCTGTTACGTAATACCAACAAATTAAATCAAAACTGGGCGTGTCCTAAATAGGTACATACCCCAATTATATTTTTCAGGTTGGTGTCTGTCTAGGATTTTCTAGTTGGTGATAGTTTAGGCACCGACCTCAAGAATATAGTTGGGGTACCTAAGTAGGTACGTACCCCAACGCCTAGTTTTGATTTAATTTGTCGGTATTATTAACAGTTGTTAGTTCTTACTTTTCAGTTTGCTTTCAAAATATGTTAAGCATTGAATTTGAATTGCAATATTTTGTCAACTTCTCGCTAACACGAACTTAAGACTTTAAGAGAATTTAATTTAAGACGATAGTTAAAGTTAAGTAACGTTTTTTCGGTAAGGCCGTAGTAGACGTTTACATATGATTAACTTACACTAAGTTTTTCCACTAAGCATGATGCCGGTTGTTGGTAACCGGCCCTTATCTTCCGGCGGGTGCGGCCGGTGACGTCTCGCATTCTACAGTACGCAGGCAAGCAAATAACTTCTAGCATAGCATCTGGTGTATAGGTACACGTGAAGTGTTTTACTACTGGTATCGAAATTTCCAAGAAGCAGCAGTTTAGGCATAACGTTACGTAAGATAATGCAAGATTGGGCATAGCTTCTGCAAGCTGGTTTTAGGGTTCCGTACCTCAAAAGGAAAAAACAGAACCCTTATCTTAGGTTATAGACGATTGTAAGCATATACTAGACTGTTAACTTCCTCATTCGAGTAAAATATGATTCAGTTATAATTATTTAGTATCTTGTCTCATGTATTTTTATTTGTAAAATATCGTTAAATTTGTAATAATGCTTAGCGCACAATTTGTTTTATAAATATTGTTTTCTTTTAACATACGGATAACTTATTGACTTTCTAGAATTGTATTAATGTTCCAATATCACTTCCGGAAAATCACGAGGGCTATGGTTGGACACGTTGTGAACGCCATTCCCGCCATTGTGGAAAAAGTAGCAAGATGTCGATAAGCCTCACAGCGATGAAAACTGCATGATTTGGAACAATATTACGATATAAATTGTAAATAATCGATTGATGGAGTATTGGATTGCAGTTGATAATTATTGATTTATTTGAATGATGTATGGAATGGAATAAATGTATAAAAATTGCATATTGTGTTCTGAATTTTTGGCGATGCCAAAACTTATAGGATCACTTTGTTGTCCGCCTGTCCGTCCGTCCGTCTATCAAGACCTTTATCTCGGGAACGCGTGAATGTATCGAGTTGAAGTTAAAACCATATAAGTACGCAGATCCATAGACTCATGCTGCAGAGAGAAAACTCAAACTTTTCAGTGTTAACAAAAAAAAGTTAAGGCCGAATATGTCGCAAAAACCGTATATTTCAACACTCGCGAGGGAATCAATACCTATGGGGTACTTCCTGTTGACTTACAACTGTAAAATTTGCCAAGAAGCATTGTTATATAGTATGTACACATAAAAAATAAAATTCGAAAACCGTACATTTTTAATTTAATTGCAAAAAATAGGGTCTTTAAGGCAAGGAAGGAGGATCCAAATTTTAAAGTACTTTAACCGTATCATGTTGGTTAACATAGCAAAGAGCTAAATATTCAAAAGTGCTAATGAGCACGTTTGAATATTTTTACGATGTATATTTTTCGGTTTATGAAGGAAAATATAATTATATAATTTCCACCTTTCATCTACTAGATTTTACGAAACCCTTGGTGGGCGAGTCTGACTCGCACTTGTCCGGTTTTTTATTTTATTGCGTCGTAGAAATTAGCAAGTCGTAAAGTAAATGTGTTATATACTTCAACACAACAGCCGATTGGGGCTCCAGCCTATTTTATATCCGTAGATATCGAAATAAAATTGTTGCAGATCTGCGATAGCTTATACGATATTCTGTTCGGGAAGGGAGCTAATATGGTCGATGTTCCTTTTAAACGCTTTGGCTCCACTTTTATTGTGCGTACCGCCAAAATGTGGAATGCGCTTCTTGAATGGGTCTTTCCGAATAGATGTAATCTATTCTTCAAAGCGCGAGTGAATAGGTATCTTCTAGGCAAGCGCACTCCATCGTAGACCGTAACAGTCGCTTAACACCAGGTGAGTTGTAAGCCTATTTTCGAATTTAAAAAAAAAGCAACGAAATCGAGACGATCTGCCACGATAGTTCTCTTTTCAAACAGATTATATTACTTAGATAACTTATCACGTAACGCTAAATTAATTTCAAAGGGCATGAAATAAATTAAGGAACCATTCGCGGGTGGTCATTTCGAATTCAAAAGTACCTACTAAACTTATACGACATACTTCACCAATTAGGTACTATTTTTACCTATAATTAAGTAAAATATCAGCTGATAATGTATTTAATTTGAACATTTATCAGGATAATTGCACAAACAGATTAACCTTTGTATCCAATCAATTAAGCTCAATTATAATTATCACTCGTACTGGTGGTCGGTCATTGGGCGTAGCCTACTCAAAATTCGCTGAATAATCATTGTTTATCAACACGTTAATACGGCGTACACAAGATAACTTACCACTGTGTATGTGCCTACGCAGTAGATAAATGGATTATCTGCATTTCACAGAATTCGCTGAGATTTTTGAAAAATCCTTTGTTTTTTATTGAAGATATTGAAATTGTAATTTCGAGAGTTGATTCAAAATGACATTAATTGTGACATCGCTTATTAGGTAGTTACTATTATGAAACTGCTATTTCAATCGTTAGTCAATCTTCAATCAATATAGCACCCT
The DNA here is from genome assembly GCA_947563715.1 of Lycia hirtaria. Taxonomy (NCBI): domain Eukaryota; kingdom Metazoa; phylum Arthropoda; class Insecta; order Lepidoptera; family Geometridae; genus Lycia; species Lycia hirtaria. The sequence continues at coordinate 36,986,446 of OX387377.1, read as the reverse complement.
TAGATTTACAAATAGCAGCCTATTATATATATGTATAGTATGTATTAAATATTATTATTATTTAGTATATTATATAATGTGTTTTATAATTATATTTTCATATACCTAAGTTTTGAAGCACGCCTACATCCTGTCTGTCTTTCACTATGAGGATGACTGGAAGAAAATGCTACATTAGCATTAAGTCCTCCTATTTTACAGCTTGTTACTTGTATTCGTGTGCAATAAAGTGTTAAATAAATATATCATTTGCTATTGGTTGAAGATTGAGTTGGGGGCGATAAGGCCTGACGTCCCTGTTTTGAAGATTGACTAATTATTGAAATAGTAGCCACAATTTCCTGGCTAGTTCTTATATATTGTTTTATAAAAACTCGATTGCGTTTACATAACTGTCAAATGTATAAAATCGGAACCACAGCAACTTACGATATTTGCAATGCATGGTTTCTATTCCATACATATTGCATGATCGCTACTGGATATTTATAAAATATTATAACAAAAAATCCACTAGGTTCTCCAAACTATTCAGCCCTGATGCCGGGGCACTAGAATACGGTATCGTTATCCCCTGCCTATAGGAAAAGCCTAATGGACTTGTGAGCCATGGGATGGTTGGGAGTGTGGACCTATACTCAGACGGGCCCGAGATGAATGCGAGAGAGTGGCTCAAAAGGAATTGTGTCTTAGAGCTGAGGACTCCGATATTACACTAAGGCTGGCCAGGTGGGTTTTAGTGGATACAATCCCACATTGTTGATTGCCGCCAACGCCAACTTCAAACGGTGAAGAAAAACATCGTGAGGAAACCTACATGTCTGAGCTGAGAGTTCTCAATGATCTTGAAAGATGTGTGAAGTCTGCAAACCCGCACTTGGCCAGCGTGGTTGACTATGGAATTACCATTCTCACAATGCGAATATGGCCTGCGCCCAGCAGTAGGACAGTTTGTACAAACAGGGCTGCTTAAAAGTAAAAACTAAAAAATAAAATAAAATAAATAAAGCAAAAAGACTGACTCGTGAAGGATTTGAACCTCCGCCCTCCGATGGACAAATTGAAATTTATATCGGTGCTCTAACCTACTGAGCTACCGAGTCTTAAGTGCATGTGTCGAAAATAAGCATTCGTCGCAACGAAATGACGTCATGCTAGAAGGACAAACTTGTACATACAATAATGAACTTTAAATGCAGAATGTTAGAATAGGTTTCTGACTAAAGTAATCCGTCGATCTTACGATCTGAGGCGAGTTAAAAAATTTTTACCCATCCCAAAAATGCACACCGCCGCTAAAGAATTTTTCACTTCTAAAAACCCACATTTTTTAGGGTTCCGTACCTCAATAGGAAAAACCGGAACCCTTATAGGATCACTTTGTTGTCCGTCTGTCCGTCTGTCTGGGTGTCAAGACCTTTATCTCGGGAATGCGTAAAGGTATCGAGTTTAAATTAATACCATATATGCCATAATACCATATAATACCATATATAAATCCATAGTATCTTGCTGCAGAAAGAAAAATAAAATTTCACAGTTTTCGTAAAAAAAAGTTACAGCCGAATATGTCGTAAAAAACGCACATTTCGACACTCACAGAGGAATCAAAACCTATGGGGTACTTCCCGTTGACCTAGAACTCTGAAATTTGGCAAGAAGCATTGTGTTAGAGTACACATATAGGAAAAAATCCGAAAACTGGACATTTTTAATTGAATCACAAAAAATAGTGTCTCTATGCAAGGAATGAGGGCCCAAATTTTAAAGTGAATTAACCGTATCATGTGGGGTATCATATGAAAGAGCCTCATTAGCATAAGCCAAAACAGGTTTTTAACACATTCTTCGCCCCCTGCAGACCCTTCACTTCAGCTGGGAAGTACAGAGTGGCCGCGCAAAGCAACGTTTACTGCCTCAAACGCCGGCGGTTTACTGACTACTACAAAATGAACGGGACGCTCGGATCCGAGTGGGAGGCGCTGCTTCTATAGCCCCATCCCACTCAGATCCGAGCGGTAAGCAAGGAACGTGTTGAATATTTTTACGATGTATATTTTTCGGTTTATGAAGGAAAATATAAAAAAAATAAATGATTTCCCTCTTTTATTTAGCTTGTACGGAACCCTCGGTGGGCGAGTCTGACTCGCACTTGTCCGGTTTTTTTTATCAGCCCTGTTTGTACAAACTGTCCCACTGTTGGGAATGGGCCATCTTCTCATCTTGAGAAGGGAAAAACCCACATAACACGGTTTAATCCCTAAGACACAACGCAGCCCGGTATCTTTGAAAGATTTCCCCCTGGTCAAAAAAAGCTCTCTAAACTGTTAACAAGATTCTTTATAATGAAATATACAGAGACTTTGCGAATTAATATCTATCGTTCAGTAAAAGATAATTACAATATTATCATTGTAAACGTAATCTGTTTTTTTTTATAAAATTAATCTAAAAAAATCGGCCAATGCGAGTCGGACTCGCGCACGAAGGGTTCCGTACTATCATCTATAATAGAAAATCGTATAAAATAACGAGAAATCAACGAAATTCCAAGTAGTAAATTGCAAACTTATAGGTAGGTTTTCGATACACATCCGGGCAGCATGACAACGCTCGCGCGAATACGCGCGGCTATGGCTCGCTCCGTGATGTTACCTCCCCCGCTACCCGCGCGGCCGTTGCTTAGCAACCGCCTCGCGCTCGCGCCACCTCCACACTGCGGCGCGGCGCTCGCACCGCGTTTAGATGCACGGATTATTTTCATTTTGTGAGTTTTTACGTATTAGATTAGGTATTTATTTTTATAGTTAATATATTTCTAAATATTTACTTACAAATATTCAAGTTTCTACCTGTTAATTAAGATCGAGTAAAAATTGCTTAAAAATTACGTTTGTTGTATGGGAGCCCCCCTTTAATATTAACTTTATTGTTATTTAATTATTTATTTTGAAAGGTAATATACAAGTAAATATTCTGTGAAAATTTGAAGCGTCTACCTGTTACAGTTTTTAATATTGAGCAAAAAAATACGAAAAAAACACGTTTATTATATGGGGACCCCCCTTAATATTTTTTTTTTTTTAATTTTTAGTATTTGTTGTTATAGCGGCAACGGAAATACATCATTTGTGAAAATTTCAGCTTTCTAGCTATCACGGTTTATGAGATACAGCCTGGAGACAGACAGACAGACAGACAGACAGACAACGAAGTCTTAGTAATAGGGTCCCGTTTTTACCCTTTGGGTACGGAACCCTAAAAAGGAAATGCGATCAAAGTACACAAAGGCATGTTGGTTATTTTATACTTATTTACCCATATGTAATCTTCTCTAAATTTCTAGTTGTCTACATCTTTCTGATAGTATTCTCTGATTTATGAAGTGACATTTACTGTACTGACATTGTTTGTACGTTTGTAGATTTGTATGTTTGTCCACATATTACGCAGAAACTAGAAGTCGTATTGCACAAATTCTTTCTATATTGAATAAAGTATCTCTCAACTTAGGAGGCACCGTAAGTTTTTCAAAATCGGTTCAGTAGTTTTCAAGATATGGACTTTTTAACCGACTTCCAAAAAAAGGAGGTTATTAATTCGACCTGTATGTTTGTAATATTGTTGAATTGCACAATTTTTGTATATGTTAGTCTATACCAGCTTCTAAACATGCGTGCCAAATTTCATAAGTGTATGTATGTTTGTCCCCGCATTACGCAGAAACAAGAAGTCGTATTTAAAAAAAATAATGAATAAAGTATCTTTCAACTTAGGAGTCACTGTAAGTTTTATCAAAATCGGTTCAGTAGTTTTCAAGATATGGGCTTTTGAACACTCACTTCGTTCATGGCAACTGCAGAGCAGTGTCTACACCTTATATTTCAATTGTTTGATAGACAGTGACATGAGCGGTGATGAGCTTTGACGACCGTTTTTAACCGACTTCCAAAAAAGGAGGTTATCAATTCGACCTGTATTGTGAATACAAATTTTAATTCCAAACAAAACGAGTACATAGTAATAAAAATGAATAAATAAAAGTAATTTAAAAAAAAATAACCGACTTTAAACTGAAAAGAGAGAAATAACATGAAGAAAATCAATACTGGACGTCTATTTAAGTAGGTACGTAAGCCAACTACTTTTGTGGTCGACGTCTGTATAGGACTTAGTTGATGACAGCTTAGGTCCTGACACCGACCTCAAAAACAGTTGGTTTACGTACCTACTTAAGTAGACGCCCAGTATTGATTTTTTTCGTGTTATTTCTCTCTTTTCAGTTTGAAGTCGGTTTAATTTTTGTAAATTACTTTTACCTATTTAATTTTAAAATATAAGCGTTTCAACGACGCTATACAAACTACTGGGCTGATTTGAACGAATTTTTCATTTTGCGTGGCAGTGCGCACGTCGGGTTGCGAGATACGAATAATGATTTATCCCTAAGTATGTAGTAATAGTTAATATTATAGGTAAGTCAACTATAATAATAAACCTGGCAAAGTACGAGTACTTTGCCAGGTTTATTATTATTGTTGACTTATAAGTTCAATTGGTTGTATTTTGAATTTTTTTTTGTTATATTTTGATAGGGTACATTCTAAGAACGATAAATTCTTAATTGGACGTTCTTAATGCGTACTGAACAGAACACTACTTCATACTATAATGTCTGTCTTATCTTCATTCTAAAAATTTCTGAATGAACCTTCTCCAACTAAAATTTCAGCCGTACACTGGTACGACTGAAATCGCAGAACAACTCAGAGTTGTACAATCTCGAGCACGACAAACCTCGCCACATCTAGCTCCCTGATACTGAAGGTAACCTGTACTATGTAGACCATGAAGCAGAACTGGATATGGAAGTCGTTGATGAAGTCAACCCCGTAAGGAAAAGACCACGCCAACAACGTGTATCTTTTGTTCAGCTAGTGAATTAATGTGGCATAGAGGGCGCTGTTGTCCTTATTGTATTATTTTGTACGGCTAAGGCCACAGAATATTATATACTACTAGTAGGCGTTAGTTTCAGCTTATGTACCGCCGTAAAGTAGCATGTCTGTCTATTTCTACAGGATTCATTTCGGGGAATATGCGCAAGAGCTTCACGACCTAATTCCACCCTCCTTCTGTAGTGAAATGGTCACTACAGGACTAGCAGAAAGTCGGCGTATTACCACCCATTTCTCATTGAAATGCCAAATATCCGTACTCAGCGATATCGATCCACATTCCTGTTGCGTACTGCACAAGAATGGAATTCTTTGCCGCCATCTCTATTTCCTTAGACCTACAATCTTGGAATTTTCAAGGCTAGAGTGAATAGGTATCTTCTAGATCGACGAGCTCCAACCTCGGCCACACCGTCGCTTAATATCGGGCGAGTTGGTGGTCAAACGTAGATCTATCTTGTATAAAAAAAAAAAAATGTTCTACTAGTGTCGCTCCGTGGTATCAGCCGCGTAATAATGACATTAATATTATTCTTGATTAATTTATGATTATAAATACGTATAGATAATATCATCGTAAACAAATTTAAAACTTATCTTGACTATCTCCATAATCTTTTTAGGGTTCCGTACCTCAAAAGGAAAAAACGGAACCCTTATAGGATCACTTTGTTGTCTGTCTGTCCGTCTGTCCGGGTGTCACCTTTATCTCGGGAATGCGTGAAGGTATCGAGTTGAAATTAAAACCATTTATGCAGATCCATAGTCTCTTGCTGCAGAAAGAAAAATAAAATTTATCAGTTTTCGTCGTCGTAACAAACGCACATTTCGACACTCACAAGGGAATCCAAACCTATGGTGTACTTCCCGTTGACCTGGAACTATGAAATTTGGCAAGAAACATTGTGTTAGAGTACACATATAGGAAAAATTCCGAAAACTGGAATTTTTTAATTTAATCACAAAAAAATTGTGTCATTATGCAAGGAATGAGGGCCCAAATTTTAAAGTGAATTAACCGTATTATGTGGGATATCATATGAAAGAGCTTCATTAGCCTAAGCTAAACCAGGTTTTAAAATATTTTTATGATGTATATTTTCGGTTTATGAAGGAAAATATAAAAAATATATGATTTCCCCTTTGATGATTTATCTTTTATTTAGTTTGTACGGAACCTTCGGTGGGCGAGTCTGACTCGCACTTGTCCGGTTTTTTTACATAAATAATTGCCAAGTACATAATAGACTTGATACAACTTAGGGGCCATTCATTTATTACGTAAGACGATTTAGGGGGGGGTGGTGGAGGGGGGTCGACCATGTCTTACAAGGGGATGGGAGGGAGTCTTGATAGTTCTTACGTAAGATCACAAAAATGCGCAAAGTTAAAATTATACTTTGAAAAAGCGCGGGAACCGCCCGAGTTCCGAAGTGCGCTCGGATGTGTATAAAAGTACAAATAAACATTCCTAAAAATTGTTACTTTGAAAAATAAACGTAAAAAATAAAGTTTTTTTTTTTCCTTTAGATTCTTAAAAAATTTGCAATTAGCTTAAAAACTAGCAAAACTAATCTTACGTAATAAATGAATGGTTACAGTAAGGTTCCGTAGTTAAAAATCTCATAGACCGATTTCCATTCGTTCATAGATATTGTCGTTACTCGTTTTTTTAGGGTTCCGTAGTTACCGCACCAGTAGCAGCCCCAGCACACACGTACCTTCCATCTCGATGATAGTGACCCGCCAACAAAAGAAGTATGCGACGAGGCAAGCACCAACAACAACTTATGAATTCGCTGTAGCCAAATACTGGGAGTGAAGAGTGCAACACTAGAGACGAAACAAATTATGATAAATAAATTGACCAAGTGTCGGACCACGCGCAAAGTTCGTAAATGCACTTCACCATATTATTATCCAGAGTTAAAATAGAGATACTCGTACTTGTTTGAAACGAAGATTATATTTTGCAAATGAGCTCCTAAATTGAAAAATGATTTTCATATCCACATGATGGGGTAAGCAAGAAAAAAATCACACCACTTAAGATGTAGGGCCCCCTAATTTTTTCATCATCATCATCATCTCAGCCATAAGAAGTCCACTGCTGGACATAGGCCTCCCCCATGGATTTCCAAAAAGACCGATTGGAAGCGGCTTGCATCCAGCGTCTTCCCGCCACTTGTATGAGGTCATCTGTCCATCTCGTGGCTGGTCTTCCTACGCTGCGCTTGCCGGTCGTGGTCCTAATTTTTTACCAAGATTATTATTTATTAAGATAATTAAAAATTTATATATCCAGAACTTTCTAGTACTGTCTTTGAACTAAGCCGCTGACTGACTTACAGACAGACATGGCGAAACTATAAGGGTTCGAACTATGGAACCCTAAAAAGAATCATCGATACGACGACGAATAATAAAGGCAATCCTGGGAAGGTGAAGCTCTTAAATTCAATGCAGAACCCTAAAAACGGTTAAAGATAGCAAATCAGGACTGAACCGCTAATGGACTTAAATCAGACATTTATCTCTTCAATTAGTGATAGTGTGTTTGCATAAATACGGAATCGTAGAAATTTTGTGTATATTCACACAAGTACTACACAACATGAAGGGAGCATTGCTAGTCTTTTTAATTGGCGTGGGTAAGTAACTTAAATATACGCGAAAACAAATATTACGAAATCTATAAAAGCTTTCTCATCATCATCATCTCATCCTAAAGAAGTCCAATGTGGACATAAGCCTCGCCCATGGATTTCCAGAAAGACCGGTTGGAAACGGCCTGCATCCAGCGTCTTTATGCCACTTATATGATATTCTCTGTCCACCTTGTGGCTGGTCTTCCTACGCTGCGCTTGCCGGTTCGTGGTCTCCATTCGAGAACTTTTCGGCCCTATCGGCCGTCAGCTCTACGTGCAAAAAGGTTTCTAGCTAATTAAAATTAAAAATTAAAAAAAAACTAGTGCGTCTCTTACCAACAAAAAAAAACAAGAAATAAGTTTGTGTTTGTGTGCTTTACCAAAATAAAATTTTTTTCCTCGTGCTTTAAAACTTTGCTTTGTGAAGTGACTAATAGAACCCATTTTTTTATCGACTTCAAAAAAAGGATATTATTTTATAATATATAGACTTCTGTTTAACCACCATCTCACCTAATGATAAGCGACTGTGTGGCCAAGGATGAAGCACGTCGATCTAGTATTTTTTTGTTTACGTAAGATACATCTACGATTTACCACCAACTCGCCTGATGTTAAGCTACTGTGTGGTCAAGGATGAAGCACGTCGTTCTAGAAGATTCACTCTAGTCTTAAAATTTCCAAGATTGTAGTTCTCAGGAAATAGAGACGGCTGCAAAGATACATTATTAGATTATTTGTAAGTTTTAAAAATAAAACATCGTCATATTTTTTCCAATTGAATTAATCTATTTGATATTAATTTCAATTAGACTAGTTAAAACTAGTTATGGCCTGTATCGTTGTAGAGCGAAACAATATAAGATTTCGGGAGTGTTACTTCAGGCTAAAGTTAAGGAAGAATCGCTTCCATGGATATCCCGGTGCCATCAAAACGCAGAGACTGCCCACAGAGGGGGTTTTAATGGGTACAAACCCCTCATAACCCAAGGTGGGGTTGGCACAGCACGTTACTTTTTTCCACTTCGCTCTGTCATCTCTATTTTACTATTACCCGACTGCGTAAGAAGGAGGGTTATGTTTTTCGAGTGTATTTATGTTTGTATGTATGTAAGTCTGTGTGTATATTAAGTATGTATGTATGTTTCCATATGACAGCCTATAGCCTAAACGGCTTGACTGATTTAATGTGCGAGGTGTCATTAGATTCGTCTTCGCTTCGAGAGTGTCATAAGTTATATATTTTTTTAATAATAATAATAAATCTCTTGCAAAAATAAAAAGAAACGTTTTCTCGTAACTTCCAACGAACTTATTCGTATAATAATCAATTGATTTTACTAGAATTATTCTAAAGAATTCGCATTTATAATCTTTTACGTCGATTTTACGCATACTTTCTCACAAAAACCGTATCAAGCGTAACGAAATCGTAAGTTAGACTGCATAAACTGCTTTTCTGCAGTCGGGTATTTTGTTATTAATATACATACTTGTTACATCTTTTATAAATAAAATACGTACCATAATAATGTCTTGTTTCCATTTTAATTAGCGTACATGGCCTCGGCCGTACCAACCAACGAGCCTGAGATGTACAGTCTCGAGCACGACTACCCTCGATACATCAAGTTCCCTGATGATGAAGGTAATCTTCACGATGTAGACCTGGAAGCAGAGCCTAACAAGGAACTCCTTGATGAAATTACCAGGAACCCTGCCAATAACGAGTATCTATTGTTCACGAGGTGAGTAAAAACATCTTACTAATGTTGACACAGCAAAACAAAATTTATCTTGTTTTCCAATATTAAAAGGCGTCACAATGTGACGCAACGCAACCCTTATCTATGTTGCTCTGTGCATAAATTAATTATTATTCGTGCCTGCATGAAAATTTGACCATTTTTTGCAACTAAGTAATGAGGCAAGTCCAATCCAATCGGTCTTTTTGGAAATCCATGGGGGAGGCATATGTCCAGCAGTGGACTTCTTATGGCTGAGCTGATGATGAATGAAACAAGAGTCAACTCTTGTTTCATTCATCATCATCTTAAAAGTCTAAAGTCTAAAGGTTGTTGAGACCAATCCAATGCCGTTCAGAATTTTGATCACGATATGAGATAGAGAAAAAACAAAAGAATAATGTAAAATAATTTTAAAGTTTAAAAAACTGAAACAACCGACTTCTAAGAACGTTATTTTGTTTACTTGTAATACAGGTATTACCTAGTAAGGATAATAATTAAACAAGGCGCTCAAGCGTTGAAGTAACTGTATTTTCTGCTTATACACATTGGATGAGGAGTAAGTAGGGACCAACTTGGGAGCTTTCTCTATATGTCAATTCACGAAACACAAAAATTGGTTCTCGAATGACGGAGTAATTCGTGTGCATACATAAAAAATATATACGGTACGAATTGATAACCTCCTCCTTTTTCGAAGTCGGTTAATAATGTAATATCACTTTTACATCCTAGTAACTTGAGAACACAGACATAGCTTGAGAAACAAACAGTTTGTACTATAAATGTCCTTAGTGCCTAATATTGAATATAGCCTATGTTAGTAATATTGATTGGAAGTTTAGTTTAATCACCATGCTCCTTTCAGCATTAAATCGACATGAATGATGTTCTAGTCGGATTTATTCACATAGAAAAATATTTTTTTTATACAATATAGGTTTGCGCTTGACCGCAAACTCACCTAATGTTAACCAGTGTTGCGGTCGGTGTTAAATCAATAGAATATAAATAATTATAGTTTAAAAAACTAAGAAACCGACTTCAAAATACGCAATTCGTTTACTTGGATGACATTTTTTCAGTAATTTTTTATAAATACCAAAGTATTGAACCGATTTTGATAAAATATATATGGAACAACCTCTAAAATATTATCTGCCAAACATAAAAAAAAACATCAAAAACAAGACAGAATTGGTGGAGTGATCGCTGAACAAACATACAAGAAAAAAACATACAGTCGAATTGAGAACCTCCTTCTTTTTGGAAGTCGGTTAAAAATACAGAAACTAGGTATATAGTATATGGATGGCAAATGGAACTATTTTATAACATGCAATTTAACAAATCTGGGTATCTTGGCTATTAAGATGAAATAGTTTATAAGACTCAGAAAACTAGTTTATTGCCACATAGTAAGTAAGATGATGTATTTCTGTGTAGGAGCATCAGAATGAGATAACGGCACCTACCTGTTTTGTCTCAATAACAAATAATTTTTATTACCTATTAATACTGTTTTTTCTTTTTGTATTTTTCGTAATATAATCAGCTATAATGATTTATAACTTTGGTATTTCCAAACGACAAAATCATGGAAAATTTTAAGCAGACATTAAACATTACTTATGTGATATGTTAAACAAACTAAAGTTTCAGTTGATACATATATGTTTTTTTAAGTTCAAATATTGTTCTGTTTTAATTATTTTAAAAATATTTTAGGCGCAACCGAATCATCTCCCAGACCCTGGTCATGAACAACGCCAACTCTATCAACAACTCCAACTTCAACCGCAACGTACCAACCGTTGTGATCGTCCACGGCTGGCTCAGTAACCGTTACACTGAACCTAACCCTACTGTACGCTCTGGTAAGAATAATTACTTATCATATTAAACGATACAAAAAATCAATGAAATTAACGTGGTTTCACGTCTATTTTGAGTCAAAATCTCTGACTATAGTTTCATCCGCATTTGGCGGTCTCTTTCAAAGGAGCAACGCAGGCGTTTGATTAAACGGGAAACTACTTAATAAAATGACTCACATCTGTTTTGAGTCGAAAATTTCGACTATAGTTTCAACCGCATTCGGCGGTTTTTGTAAAAGGAGCAGCGCAAACGTTAATCTCGGTCGGTGACGACTAGCACTTAGAACAGACGCGAGTGACACGTAGTTTTTATTTAAAATGTGTGAAAACCACGTTAGTTTCCATCCATAGTAAGACGGAAAACTATTAGTCGAAAATTTCGTACTTTTATACTGTTAACTGTTTCCTGTTACTAAATTTACTGTTAATTTTATTTTTATTTTTTAATGTTGTAATAATTTAATTCAATCTAATTTATTTCTCTTCGATAATTTCTTTTAATTTTAGTTTTAATTGTAATGTAATTTATAAGGATGCATAACATCCGGAATAAAAATTATTCATTTCATTTCATTTTCATTTATTGAAATATACGAAAACTAATTTCAGAATGTTACAAATATAAGAAACTAATAAATTAAATAGGTAATTCAATATACCTCGCTCAATAATTTTTTCAGCATACTTGGACAAGGGTGATTTCAACATTATTGTTTTGGACTGGAGACGTCTTGCTATGTCGGACTACGCTACCGCCGCAGCAGGAGTGCCCGCCGTAGGCCGGGGCCTCGGCCAGTTCATGAACTTCTTACACTCCGTCACTGGCGCTCCATACAACACCATGCACTTGGTTGGATTCAGCTTGGGCGCTCACATTGTTGGCAACGCTGGACGCGAAATGGGCGGCAGAGCTGCTCGCGTAACTGGTAAACTTCTTGCCGATTATTTATTTTCTTATTCATATAATTCCAATTTTAGAGGCCCAATATAAAATGAACCCAATGTCAACATTTTAACTGAAGAATCTACAACATTGTTTCTTGTGACAACCCAAAGTATGTTGGTAAATTTGAGTGTTTTAAATACCAATTAGTATAACAGTATTTTTGGGAGAGCATGTTTCACCTTAATAACAGCTGTATTCCTTATGATAATTGTCAACGTAAATGGAAAAAAATAGCATTTTTAGGCTTAAGAGTCCGTTGTCCGACCATCGTCCGTCTAGCTCGCGCATACCCATATTTTTAAAGATTTTAAATTACTTCACGAACTTATAAAAAAAAACGTCATTTGTAAAACTAAAAAACAACATCAGAAATATTCGACATTAATTTTAAATTGTTCCAATTTAATTTTCATACAATAAAATCATTTTTAGAAATTATTAACGCAAAAATTCTATCTATGAAAATTGACTTGGATCAATTTTTTTTTTTTTTTAATACTCTTGATGTTGTTTTCTTGTTTTACAAATGACGATATTTTAATAAGTTCATTCAGTAAAAATTCTTAAAAAAATTAGGTTTGCGCGAACAAGAAGGACGATGGTCGGTCTACGGACTCTTAAAGTTTAATCAATTGAAATTTAATTTGTAATGTAATGTCTAATAATTGTCAAAAAACTCCCAGGCTTTGCTAAACCTCTCTAATCGTGAGGTATGATTACGCATAAGCCTTAAAATTATTTTATCATATTCTATTATTTTACAGGTCTTGATCCCGCTGGTCCCCTATGGAACTACAGCCGTAACCGCTTGAGTCCCAGTGACGGTGTCTACGTTGAAGCTATCCACACCGATGGTGGTTACACCGTTGGTGGTCTCGGTATCGGATCTGCTATTGCCGACGCTGACTTCTTCCCCAACGGCGGAATCTCCCAGCCTGGCTGTTTGACAAACCTGTGCAACCATAACCGCGCCTGGGAACTGTTTGCTGCAACTGTTACTCATAACCATTTGGTTGGACGGCGTTGTACTTCTACTCTGCAAATTACATGGAACACTTGTACTGGAACAAGGCTCAACATGGGCAATGACATTTTAACGAAAACTGGGTATGTTATATTTAGAAGGAATTATTAAAAGTTAAATTTTCGCAGTTTCGTCACTTACTGTCATCTCAGGAGTATTACATAACTCTAGCAAGTCACATGAAATTCTTGCCAATGAAACTTATAAGCATGGGCTATAACAGCTTAACTATAGTCATCCCAGCGAAGAGAAATATCATCCGCGGCATGAGGGGGTGGGTGGAGCTGTGTGACGCACAGATATTGCGGCCTGCGGGACTACCCCGCGAGCGGGGGCAGAGACCACCGTCACGTTCGGCAGTTCGCTCGCGGCTCTCATGGAGAACAGAACAGTTGACTTGATCCGAACGCTTTGAAGAAAATACACAAATGAAGAGCAATAAACGATCGATACCAAAATTAATCCTACAAAAAAAAATCAATTAAAATTGGCAGGTAAAGAAAACAAGTAGTTTACAGTGTTTATTCCTTTTTTAAAGCTCGAAAATAAGATCAAATTCGCTAAACGATAGTTCAGTATTAAGTATACTTACTGCCATAATATTCGTAGCGTATTTTTAAATATTTGCAATAAAATTATTTATAATACTTAGATTCATTAATGTATGCAAACCCAGTTAAATATTGCGTCAACCGAAAACACACGGTGCTGTGCATTGACTACTTGTGGGTACGTGCGGCGTCGACACCCGCCTCCACCACCTCCTCATTCCGCGGGCGATATTTCTCTTCATTGGCGCGACTATAAATAGGAGGCAAACAAAAATAGATAAGAATGCCATTATGTCAAAAATTTACATCAATTTAGAATGAAAAAAATAATAATAAAAAAATTGGATAGTGAAAAAAAATATGAGTTAAAATATTACCTCATTTTTTCATTATTGTTACATACATGTTGTTGTTTTCATTAATATTGTTTACACTATTTACACAATATTTTGATATCAGCGGTTAAGTTTTCTTATTTTATTATGGCAATGGCTTAATGAATTATCTATTGTTATATGTAATTCCCAAACTATAGAAGGTGCATTATGAACGAAGACAAGAATTTTAAATGTGTGTATTCAATAAATGTATAATTATTGTACTAACTAATGCACATTTTTTTCAGAACCGGCATGTACCGCTTGGATACCGGCAGAAGATACCCCTACTAAAAATGACACAATACAGTGTGCTTTGCCTAATATGCTTTCGGAATATTACTGAATAACTGTGAATATGAATAAATAATAAAGAACATACCAAAAATAACATTTCTTCGAGTCATTGTTTTTATTTCATAAACTAGTTCCGGGGTTCGAAACTTTTTCAGTGCCTACTCCACTTACAAGTTTAGGATTTTGTCTCGGCTCCCTTGATAGTCAAAATAGAGTGCGTTGTTACTAGGTAGACAAAACAAATTATAACATCTTTTATTTTTGCTTGCAATTTTTTTCCGATTATTTCCATTGTCCCCCACTTCAACTAGAGGACATTGGCACGTTTTTGAAAAATTTGTGCTGCTGTCCACCAGTGGGGGACAACGCCACAACTTTTTACATTGTTTTCGTTGTCCCCCACTAGCGGACAGTAGCTCTAAAGTTCAATCAAGTAATTTATTAAAAGAAGATTCAGTATTTTTCTTCAGACGTTAATGATTTATTGATAGGATATTTTATTTTATTAATTTGACATACATTTTCTATTTGTTTTCACTTAATTTATGGACATTTAATTGACCGAGCGAGCGAAGCGAGCGAAGCGTCTCTGCATCAACTGGCCAAATTTTCTTTCATCTGACAGTTTGTTTGTATGTTCGTACTCGCGTACAGGGCGTAATTTTGAACCAATTTTGATGAAACTTGGTGTATAGGTTCTATGGATTATTTAGTTTTTTTTTTGTAGTCGGCGATTTTTGATAAGAGGGGTGGTTCCCATAAAAAGGGAGGAAGTTTATTGAGGAGTTAATTACAAAGCGATTTTAATGATATTTGGTAGGTAGATAAAGTATACAATTATTACAACTTGTGGTAAAAATGAACAGAATTGGTCAAGTGGTTGTCGAGATATAACAACCAACTTCAGATTCCATGTAACTGTGAGGGCACGTGGATGTGCTTGATGCATTTGAGCGCTGAATATTTTTCTTGATTTTACGTTTTCTTCATTTATAAAATTATTATTTGTTTTTATAAGAATATACATTGTTTTTTTAACTAAGGGCATCTAAACATATCCTATTTTTTGTATTAAAAGTAAATTGATCTTTCAAGGTGCTTAAACTTATGGATAAAATGTTTTTTGACCGTGAAATTACGTCTGTAAAATCACTTAAAATTGCGAAATCGGCCAAAATTTTACATACGGCCTCCTAAGCCAACTTTATGTAAGTATTATGTACAGATGATCCAAGGTGAGCTGCAAATAAGCTCTCTCGCGAGGTCTACTGTTCGTAGAACTACTAGTTTAATAGCTTGTTATTATTATTTTTAATTCATTTGACATGTTTCTTAATTGCATATGATTTTTTTCGCTTATTAATGCATGCTGACTTCACCTGTAATTATTTTGATATTAAGCTGCATTTTTTATTGTCAATGTATAGATGTACACAGTGTAGGTGAACTTTATAAATAAATAAATAAAATAAGAATTTCATCAAAAAGTCAATAGCCAAAATTTTTAAATAAAAAACTTACCGAAGAAGCATAATAATAATAATAAGCGTAATAATAGTCCAGTAAAAATAAGATTTGTGACAACATAAAAGACAACTAAGTATATTGTCATTTAAATGAATGTACTGGTGTTTTGAATGTACGCTCACCGATTCGTTATGAAAATTAGTATAGGGATAGCTTTGAACCTGGAGACGGACATAAGCTACTTATCATCATTTATTTATTTATTTATTTTAGAAACACTAACAGTATACATATTACATGAGACTTAATAGGTAAATATAACAGTGATATTATAATGTAATGCGTTCAGTAAAAAAATGTAATAACTTAAACTTGAATGCGTTAAATTTGTCGTGAAATATATCGAGATCGTTTAGCAAAACATTAATTTCATTGTATGTACGACATAGCCTTGGCAGAGGAGAATTATATGATAAGTTAGTTTTAGACACAGATCATAAAACAAGGGAGATATGGTGAGTAGGCGCGGCCCGTCGGAACGCATGCGGTGCAAAATGCACTTGATGGACGTTTCTGTATTCAGTCGGTCTGCACGTTATCGTGTTCTCACATCTCCGTTTTAGTCGATTATTTTAACAAAATGCCTTGTTGTTCCGTAGTTGTTTGCAAAAACTCTAGTCGTAAAGTGAATTATGTCAAAGATGGAATCTCATTTCACACGTAAGTACTGTAATATTTATGTTTTTAGTTTAAATTTAATAAAATATTACAAATGCACAACCTAAGGAACTTTCCAATGCATAAACGTCCATATGGCTATGCTTAAGTGATATGAAATACAAAGTGCAGTTACATTGCTTGCTTAAAATCAGGCAATCAATGAATAGGCTATTCTTACCCTGCAATGGATAAGCATTCGAGTGATACTTTCACTAACATAGATTATCATAGTGCGCATGCACGTAGCGTCCGTAAAATAGAGATGTACTGTGGATTTTGTGGTTGTCGATATTTTTTACGTTTCGTATTTAATCTTGTTGTTATTTGTGCGTGTATCTAACATATTAAAATATTATTATTTTGTTTAAATAATCTCAGCCTTCCAAAGGATTCAATAACAAAAGAACAATGGATTAATGCTTGGATGGATTATATGTAATATATATTATATAATAATGGATTATAAACATATTATTTGTTTTTATAAGAATATACATTGTTTTTTAACTAAGGGCATCTAAACATATTATCTTATTTTTGTATTCATTTTAAAACCAGTTATTATGATATGTCTTCTCAAAAAGAGAAAGCGGCGTAGCGTAGATGTGGGGTATTGTGAAGTTTTCGTAAATTTTATTGTGTTTAATACTTTTGTAGAACGCAGGCTTAAAATTAAAAATTTATAAACAGCCTCCTAAGTCAAATTTATGTAGGTTTTATATACAGATGACTCAAAGTGAGCTGCATATAAGTTTTCTCGCGAGGTCTACTGTTCGTATAACTAGTCGTTTATTTAAGTTGTATAGGTTATTTTTATCTAGTAGTATTTGTATATTATTTAAGTTATTTAGGTTATTTAATTTAGTTTTATTTATGTTTATTCATACAATTAAATATTTAATACCTAACTTTAAAAACTAAAAACAGAAAGTTGTGTATTTATAACAAAATAAGAAAAACGTTTAGAATTTTTTGACGCTAATATATTATCCAAGGATGGCTGGAAGTATAATATTGAGCTTTGCTTAACCTCAAGTGAAGCTGATTCAAGCACAAACTAATCACTAGTAAAAAATGCAAATTAATTTAGAAATAAAGTTATTTAAAATAATGTAGGTATTAATTTTGACAGTTGTTTATACCATGCATAATAATGATGAGCCAATTTCATCGAATTTTATCTATCGATCAGTAGTTTACATCTCTATTTGTCTAAGTGTTTGTATTCTGAGCTCATAGCTACACGTCAATGCACCGCCTTGTTTTTGTATGTGTGCAATTAACTGACCAATTGTCTTGCAACAACAATTTTAGTGTGCGTGACAATCGGGGAGATGTTTTCTATACTTACAGTTTTTGTGTTTGTGTTAGTTAAATGGGTGGTGGAAGCACGGCGACACCGGGTTTCAAACATTATAGTGAACAAGGCATATCTCCCTTGTTTTATGATCTGTGGTTTTAGAGTATTTAACATGGAGAATCTTTGAGATTCAGTGACGCGGGTAGTGACATGGTACTGGTAGGGAAAACTGCATCAAACTTGAAGGACGACTGTCCTAAGGCTAACTCCTAATAAGGCTGTGAACAACTCGACTGTGAACTTTATCATCATAATCATCACCGTTTTTCATAACTACGCGAAAACCGTGGAAGGCAGCTAGTCTATAAATCGGGGATTATTGTTGATCTATGATTTTTAGCTATTTTCCTATCATAATTTTAAAAAACGTATTTCTGTGCTACGTACATGAAAACACCGCGCTCAAGAAGTTTAGTGCGGGCTGAGGTAGCGTAAAATACCTAAAATTCTGGGGAATCCTCGCCTTAAACCCTGACGATATGTGAAACGGCATTGTTTTCTAATACGGCATTGTTGTGTTCAAACGGATATTCGCACGCAACGTCGCTTAACATCAGGCGAGTTGGCGGTGCACTTGCATTTTTATCTGGATAATAATTTTACAATTTCAACCCAACATTTCTCAAAACAATTTTTGCTATTATACCAAAATAAATAAATAAATTTATAAATGGTACATTTCTTGGATATTCTATGGATCTTCAAATTGATATTACATTCATTTGTATTAATTGAACTTTTCTCCAAAATATTTTGTAAATTACCTATATTCTTTTTATTTTTCTTTTGTAAATTTACCTACGCATTTAAAAATGGTATTTAACAATTTGTTTCGATTTACTTATTTATAATCGACATTGTTTTTTGTTAACTAGATTATTATTTAGTATTACAGTGATTATACTCGTGTACGTGTCAAGATAACAAATACGATATTGCCAATGCTGACAAATAGTATAGATTACCTATACAGTTTGTTTGAGCAAAAATACTATTCAAAGTTACAGATAAGGGTGGGATGGGACGCGGGTTCAACTACCGTCAATGTAAAAAAAAAATTGAACTGTCTATTTGACTATGGTAAAAGTACCATAGTTTACCATAGTCAAATTTACAAAAAAAGATTTGTAAATTTGACTATGGTAAAACACCTCAGTAATATTGAATATTTGAAGTATACTTCTTCTGTTTTTATTAATAGATATTTACAACCATTTTGTAAATAATGAGTAGTAGTAATAATTATTTGGATGTCTTTATACATTATAAACTAACCTTGGCACTAGTTAAGATGTGGTCAATATATTTTTTTTATTTGAAAAGATTTAAGATTTAGGTTAGTCCCGCAGAAATTTCATTAAAATTGGTTTAGTAGAATGTTTTAAAACAAAATAACTAGAAAGAATTCCATTCAAGTAATCGAAATGGCAGAAGAGATATCCCTTTAATATTTACAGACTTAACTTCTACCCTTTCCTTATTTCCCAGATTTAATGACAAAGAAAATTAGATTTTTCAACAACAGTAGACATACTTCACGACTAAAGGTAATCGTACCAAAGATAATATAAATTTAAATAATTACGTCAATTCAGACACAAGGGCAATGATCACCATACACATTTTTTAGGGTTCCGTACCTCAATAGGAAAAAATGGAACCCTTATACTTTGTTGTCCGTCTGTCTGTCTGTCCGTCCGTCGGGTGTCAAGACCTTTATCTCGGGAACGCGTGAAGGTATCGAGTTGAAATTAAAACCATATACGCAGATCCATAGTATATTGCTGCAGAAAGAAAAATAAAGTTTCTAAGTTTTCGTAAAAAAAAGTTACAGCCGAATATATCGTAAAAACGCACATTTCGACACTCACAAGACCTAGAACAATGAAATTTAGCAAGAATTGTGTTAGAGTACACATATAGGAAAAAATCCAAAAACTGGACATTCTAATTTAATCACATAAAAATAGTCAAAAGGAAGGAATGAAGGTCTAAATTTAAAAGTGAATTAACCGTATCATGTGTGGTATCATATGAAAGAGCTTCAGTAGCATAAGCTAAAACAGGTTTTAAAATATTTTTACGATGTATATTTTTCGGTTTATGAAGGAAAATATTAAAAAAATATATGATTTCCCCCTTTTATCTACTAGTTTGTACGGAACCTTCGGTGGGCGAGTCTGACTCGCACTTGACCGGTTTTTCTTTATCCAATCTCAAATGATTTATTGGTCCTTCATGTCTAATCTGAATTAAATCTACAGAGCAATATCACGGCCATTAATGATAAAGAACAAATAAATACACAAACGCGATGACCTCTTGGCATATTCATATAAGTTTCAGAGACTAGTGAAAATCATGAAGGCGGCACTGTTTGTTTTAATCGCCGGTGTGGGTAAGTATTGGTAGAGAACTTTTTCTGTGGCACTAACATTATTAAATGTCAATGTATGTACATAATTATGTATTATACATTGACATGTTTTATGTACAGCATTACATTAATTCAAATACTTTAATGTTTGAAGAAACCTTACATTATTTTTTCTGAATATGCAATAGTTACTATCTACATGGTTCAAAAATTTAAAGCCGTTTTAAATCAAATCATATAACTTTTGCTACATTTTTAAGCGTCCATCCATAAAATTTAGCACACCAAATTTGATTCTTCATTCTTCAATTTCACTATTCAAGTGTAAATAAAATTTTGTCTTCCTCTTGCATAACTATAAAAAATGTAAGTAGTTAAAAATGCATATATTAGTTTATAAAAGGCACGGACCGCGGAGTCTGTGGAGATTAAATTTGTTAAATGAAAAAAATAAAACTTTCTTCATATTATTACCTACTGGTACCAAAGAAACTTCGCCCAAAATTCAGCTAAAGATTTTATATTTATGATATTTTTAGCGTGTCTCGCGTCCGCTGTTCCTGTTGAAGAGCCTCAGGCGTACAGTCTGGATCACAGCTACCCTCGCTACATCAAGTTCCCTGATGGTGACGGTAATCTACACGATGTGGACCTTGAAGCAGAACCTGACATGAGTGTTATCAATGATGCTGCTAGAGATGGATCTTCCAACACATATTTGCTTTTCACTAGGTAAGCTGTTTCAGTTACAGTGTACTCATTGACGATGACGTGCCAATTAACGTAAGCAAGATAACGCGCGCGCCGTGATTGCTTAGAGTTAGAAAACATTATCTCCAAAGAAAAATTATTAAGTTCGCACAATGCTCTAAGTAAGTGCAAGTAAAGTGCAAGTAAACGATCGTAACATCCTTCGAGGTCCTATACCCAGATGATGTATGTTGATATAATGTTATTGGCGATTGGATATCTCTTTTAATTTGGACTCTAGGACTTAATGTTTTATACCATTATGTAGTACTCATTCTTGCGATTTCAATGATGTAAAAAACGTATTTTGGAAAAATGTGGAGTTACTATCGTGTACCTCTGAGGTACAGAATTGAAAGCATCTGTACTTCATAGGATTTGCCTTATTTTAACACTTACTATCAGTTGTTAAAAAAACTGAAAGCCATTTACTTGAATTTGACTATTATATTAAGGCCTTTAAAGCGATATAACTAAGTTTATTTTCAACGAAAAGTATTCCGTGTGATCTTTTTGGTATTTTTTTTTATTCTATAATCACAGAGAGTTATCAAATTTCCTCATGATTAAAATCTTATCAAAATCGATTCAGCACTTTAAATCAAAATATGTAAGTGGAAAATAATTTTAGTTTTAAAAACTGAAGCAACCGACTTCAAAATACGCAATTTCGTTTACTAGGTTGACATTCTTCCAGTAAAAACAACATTCATTCGAATTGAGAACCTCCTTCTTTTTGGAAGTAATAGTCGGTTAAAAAATATCGTCCATGTAAACAAAATTGCGGTTTCAGTTTTGAGGTTTCAGTTCCTTAAATTACAATTAAACGATTCCACTTCCAGCTATAGCACAAAAATGTACTAATAAAATATATGTTACAATAGATCCGCAAGGGTCGCAGTGACGGAGAGGCTCATGGCCCTACCTCAAATAGAACTATTAAAATATCCAAAAAGGGAGCAAAGACTAATTGTTTTATATTTTTGCAGACGTAACCCGAACAGCGGTCAAACCCTGGTCATCAACAACGCTAACTCTATCAACAATTCCAACTTCAACCCCAACGTACCTACCGTTGTAATCGTCCACGGCTGGCTCAGCAACCAAAACACTGAACCTAATCCAACGGTCAGAGCTGGTAAGTATTAAAGTATAATTAATATAATAGAAACCAATCAAGTTGTACTTGACCAACACTTTGTTGGTCATCACCACAGCATGCTTGTCTTTGCCAAAGGGCTCAAATGAAGATTGAAATTTTAAATTCAGAAAAGATCGTTTATACACAAAATTTTCATGTCTAATAGAATTTACAAACGCTACACAAGATTGGAAATATATATATAAATACAGAATTAAAAAAATAACAACCGACTGGATTTGAATTCGCAATTCCCTAACGAAATTGTCTACATATATCTAAATCATTTAATAATAAAACACTTCAAAAATATTGAATCATTATCATCATAATTTCAGCCGGATGGATTTCCAAAAAATACCGATTGGAATCGGCTTGCTTCCAGCGTCTTCCCGCTACTTTTATAAGGACATATGTCCATCTCGTGGTTGGTCTTCTTACGCTGCGCTTGCCAAAATATTAAACATCGGAAATATATTTTTACGACGACGCTTAAAAGAAACAACATATTTATTTTTCAATATGTATTCTTTAATTGCATAATTTTCTTACAGCTTACCTGGCTAAGAGTGACGTCAACGTCATTGTAGTGGACTGGAGGCGTTTTTCACTCTTAGACTACGCCACTGCCGTTGCTGGAGTCCCGGGAGTGGGTCGCGGTGTAGGACAGTTCATGAACTTCTTAAACTCCGTCACTGGTGCTCCCTTCAACACCATGCACTTGGTTGGATTCAGCTTGGGCGCTCACGTGGTTGGCAACGCTGGCCGCGAAATGGGCGGCAGAGCTGCACGTGTTACTGGTAAGCAACTAAAAATTTTCAACTACACAATGAAAATATCATTATCTTCATCACCACCTCATCCACAAGAAGTCCACTGCCAGACATTAGTCCCCCAAGAATTTACAAAAAAAAAACTGACAAGTGCGAGTCAGACTCGCCCACCGAGAGTTCCGTACAAACTAAATAAAAGGGGGAAATCATATATTTTTTTTTATATTTTCCTTCATAAACCGAAAAATATACATCGTAAAAATATTTAACACATTCCTTGCTCACCACTCGGATCCGAGCGAGCGAACGTTTGAGGCGGCCCTCATTCCTTGCATAGAGATACTATTTTTTTGTGATTAAATTAAAAATGTCAAGTTTTCGGATTTTTTCCTATATGTGTACTCTAACACAATGCTTCTTGCCAAATTTCAGAGTTCTAAGTCAACGGGAAGTACCCCATAGGTTTTGATTCCTCTGTGAGTGTCGAAATGTACGTTACTCACGACATATTTGACTGTAACTTTTTTTTTACGAAAACTGAGAAATTTTATTGTTCTTTCTACAGCAAGATAATAAGGATCTACGTATATGGTTTTAATTTCAACTCGATACCTTCACGCGTTCCCGAGATAAAGGTCTTGACACCCGGACAGACGGACAGACGGACAGACGAACAACAAAGTGATCCTATAAGAGTTCCGTTTTTTGCCTATTGAGGTACGGAACCCTAAAAACAATTGGAAGTAATGAAAATTTGACATATTCCAATCAAATGTTTCTACTGAATAACATTGGTTTGTCATAAACTAAGCTGTCTTTTTGTTGCGCAGGTCTGGATCCCGCTGGTCCTCTATGGAACTACAACCGTAACCGTCTGAGCCCCAGTGACGGTGTCTACGTTGAAGCTATCCACACCGATGGTGGTTACACCGTTGGCGGTCTCGGTATCGGAACTGCTATTGCTAACGCTGATTTCTTCCCCAACGGCGGTATCTCCCAGCCTGGCTGTTTGACTAATCTCTGCAACCACAACCGCGCATGGGAACTCTTCGCTGCTAGTGTCACCTTCAACCATCTGGTAGGCAGGGAGTGCTCTAACACTCTACAAATCACATGGAATACTTGCCGTGGAGGCGAATTGCGTTTGGGCAATGATATCCTGACCAAATTCGGGTAAGTGTGAAAGGGAACAATTTTATTTAATACATTACCATTGATCACTTAAATCACCCTTTTTAGGGTTCCGTACCTCAATAGAAAAAAACGGAACCCTTATAGGATCACTTTGTTCTCCATCTGTCCGTCTGTCCGTCTGTCCGTCCGTCCGGGTGTCAAGACCTTTATCTCGGGATCGCGTGAAGGCATCGAGTTGAAATTAAACCATATACGCAGATCTATAGTATCTTGCTGCAGAAAGAAAAATAAAATTTATCAGTTATTGTAAAAAAAAGTTACAGCCGAATATGTCGTAAAAACGCACATTTCGACACTCACAGAGGAATCAAAACCTATGGGGTACTTCCCGTTGACCTAGAACTCTGAAATTTGGTAAGAAGCATTGTGTTAGAGTACACATATAGGAAAAAATCCGAAAACTGGATATTTTTTTATTTAATCACAAAAAAATAGTGTCTCTATGCAAGGAATGAGGGCCCAAATTTTAAAGTGAATTAACCGTATCATGTGGGGTATCTTAAGAAAGAGCCTCATTAGCATAAGCTAAAACAGATTTTTAACACATTCTTCGCCCCCTGCAGACCCTTCACTTCAAATCAAATCAAATCGTTTATTTGCAAGAATACAAGTACATAGAGTTCTTAATTTTAAATTCAGCTGGGAACCAAAACTTTTTAGGCGAATTTTGATTAAGTAGAGAGTGGCCGCGCAAAGCAACGTTGACTGCCTCAAACGCCGACAGTTTACTGACTACTACAAAATGAACGGGTCACTCGGTCGGATCCGAGTGGGAGGCGCCGCTACCATAGCCCCACTCTATTATGATCCGAGTGGTGAGCAAGGAATGTGTTAAATATTTTTACGATGTATTTTCGGTTATGAAGGAAAATATATGATTTCCTCCTTTTATTTAGTTTGTACGGAACCCTCGGTGGGCGAGTCTGACTCGCACTTGTCCGGTTTTTATTTATTATCTGTGAGACTTTTTACCGACTGCGTAAGAAGGAGGGTTATGTTTTTCTAGTGTTTGTATGTATGTACGTATGTATCCACATACATAAAATTATAATTCATTTAATTGTAAGTTAATAAAAACTGGCTATTTAAATTAACTTTATATTATCTAATCAATGTGTATTTTTTTAATTTTTTTATTACAGAACTGGTATGTACCGCCTGGACACCGGCCGCAGTTACCCCTACTAAACGACCTTTCAATACAAAATTACCAAGCCTGAACATATTAAAGTTAAGAGACTGTTGTTTGTTATATGTTAATAAATTATTTAATTTATCCTTTATTTTATTTTAGGTATAGATTTTTTCAGTAAATTTATTACTGTGCCACTTAACACTAAAATTATAGGAACAATAGAATAGAATGACTTTATTGTACATCCATACAGAGTTACTTAAATATAGATAATAAACTTAATCGATAGTACAACGGTGACCTTATCGGATAGAGCGATTTCTTACAGGCAACTTTAGGGTGTATAGGATATCTGGCAATTTGAAAAGGAGGTTGCGATGTACAGTACATATTAAATAATAAAATTGTGTTAAACATACTTACACAAAACATAACATATATAAAATATATACTTATTTATTTATTTAAGACCAACAGCTTACCTATTTACATTTTAGGACCAAAATACTTAAATAATAAAATTAGCCATTCATATG
This sequence comes from Lycia hirtaria, assembly GCA_947563715.1. Classification (NCBI taxonomy): domain Eukaryota; kingdom Metazoa; phylum Arthropoda; class Insecta; order Lepidoptera; family Geometridae; genus Lycia; species Lycia hirtaria. The sequence goes on along the minus strand of OX387377.1, from coordinate 36,960,567 downwards.
TCTATCTTAATAATTTCTAATGAAATGGGCGGATATAAAGTTAAACTAAAGTTATCATCGATGAAAATACAAATACAGACATATAAGTAATATTATATATACATATTTTTATATTTACACTTACATACATACACGCATACACTCACTAATCACTTAAATTATTGATACGAATAAGTTATATTATGATAGCATAATATACCTATTATGCTATCATAATATAACTTATTCGGAGGCTATAGTACCCTATAGCTGGATAAGTTTAATTAATTTATTACTTATCATTCTGAGTCAACAACTCAACAATTTGGTGCCTAAATTTGTGTCTAGGGGTGTTAAATATATCTAAGTTTGAAAAATGGTTATCGTAAGTAATATATACAGATATATCCGTACACGGCGTGAATACATTGACAAGTCGACTAATATCAAATTTTAAAATATAGCAAAATTGTCGTCCAGATTACTTGCTTTATATGGGGAATTAATGAGTAACTCGATTCTCTCACTTAGTTTTGGGATATCGCACTTGTGAATTATTAAACAACTCTGTTTCCAGCGAGAACGTTATGACGTTTAGAGTTATCTAAATATATTAATGTAATTTATTTAAATAACTCAACACGTTAAGTTATTTACGCCACATAATCAAATGAAGTAACAGAGTAGCTTTAGATGGTCAATTATTCACATTACCCATAATTGTGTTCCCGACTATACATATCCAGTTGTCAAGTTATTACCGGCACGAAAGTGCTGTGACAAGTAAATGTATCTATAAGGCGCAAAACTGACCGTTGCTTGTCTAATGAGAAAAAGCGATAATTAAGTCAATGATAGCTATAGTTTTGCCATTATCTCCTTTTAATCAATCAAATCGCGCCATTTTTTTCTATGAGTGAGATTTTATAACACTTCCGCCTCACTTACAGCGATGTCCTTGACCCATAATTTTGATTTGGTTTGGCACGTCGTGCATGATTGTATTGAATAATAATTATAATAATTATTTTAATTAATTATTAATTATTTTTATTATTTTTATTATTTTTTTCTATTATTATAATTAATTTTTTTTGTATTATTGCGTAAGAATGGCAGCAAAAAGATACCGATTTTTAAAAGAATTACGGCAAAAAACAGTAATTTGCCCAAGTATACATAACAGTTCAAGTACAAAGCTCGAAAATTTCCTAAATTTTATTGAATTAACTTCGAAAAAAGGGCCATTCACTATTAAAAAAACCAGACAAGTGTGAGTCAGACTCTTCCACCGTGGGTTCCGTACAAACTTGTAGATCAAAGGGGGAAATCATATATTTTTTATATTTTCCTTCATAAGCCGAAAAATATTCGTCGTAAAAATATTTAAAAACCTGTTTTAACGTATGCTAATTAAGCTCTTTCATATGATACCCCACATGATACGGTTAATTCACTTTAAAGTTTGGACCCTCATTCCTTGCATAAAGGCACTATTTTTTTGCGATTAAATTAAAAATGTCCACTTTTCGGATTTTTTCCTATATGTGTACAATGCTTCTTGCCAAATTTCATAATTCTAGGTCAACGGGAAGTACCCCGAAGGTTTTGATTCCCTTGTGAATGTCGAAATGTGCATTTTTTACGACATATTCGGCTGTAATTTTTTTTTACGAAAACTGAGAAATATTATTTTTCTTTCTGCAGCAAGATACTATGGATCTGCGTATATAGTTTTAATTTAAACACGATACCTTTACGCGTTCCCGAGATAACACCCGAGTTGAGTCTTGACACCCGGACAGACGGACAGACAGATGGACAACAAAGTGATCCTATAAGGGTTCTGCTTTTTTCCTTTTGAGGTACGGAACCCTAAAAAAAGACTGTTCCGGAGACAAATTCTCATGGAAACCTGTACAATGACTGCAATACAAAAAACCTATTGGAAAAATACGTTTCAAGACAGATCTTAACAGTGAAAGCCCTTTTAAGGTAATCAACTTCAAGAAAAGGGGCAAATACATATAGACAACGTCCAACGACAAAGGTAGAAGGTGTCTCCATAGAGACCTTGCCAATAAGTAGAGAAAAAAGTAGGATTTGATGGATTTACCTTTAATAGACACAACATTTCACGATTTTTTTTAAAACATAAAGACTGACAATGACAAACCAAACAATGACCCCAACTTAGATACTGTAGACCCTGATTTAGAGGGAAATGAAGAAGAACAGTGAACTGGAGAAAAATAATAGAATAATAATTTCAGAAGTAGAATAATTTCAGTTTATTTTAATTATTAAAAAATATAATTAAGTACAAGTTTTGTGTTTTAGTTTGAGATTGATCAATTCAAATAATTATGAGAGAACTAGCTATTACATATTTATGTAATATTTTTATATTTCTTATGTCAACAATCATATTACTTTTCTCGAATTTCAATAAATTGTTTAGGTGAATAAATTGACAAGTCGTCGGTGAACAACTTGATATGTAATTTTTTTTGATGATTAAAACGTTAATTTATTGTTATACTTACATTATCTGAAAATTCCGATTAAATTACTTAGATACATATAAAAATTATATAAAAAGATAATAAAATAGATTTACCAATAATATGTAAACTTAAAAATGGCTGCCCTGAAAAGTATGCATTTTCGACTTGTCAATATATTCACGCCGTGTACGGATATATAAATATAACAAAATATACATAAAAACAAAATAGATACATATTTAGCACGAGGAGAGATAATGTTCATGGACGAGGTTCTTGAATATGTGAAGGGATGTTGCCTGTCTGATAGAGACAGGCAGCGCGTTCCACAGCAGTACAGCCTGCCCGGTAAAAGATTTGCTATAGGAAAGGTTGTGCTGTGCCGTGTGCTGTGTTTGTCAAAATTTTTCAAAAATATTTAATGTACAGAATTTGACCCGTTACAGTCTTATTATATGTATACATGTGTGTATAGATAGATAAATATAGATTATGAAATTGTGTCAAATGTATTTCAAAACACCTGTACAATCAATGAATGTCATAAAAATAACAATATTTTTAGGTGTCTTTTATGTTGTCACAAATCTTATTTATACTGGACTAAAGCCCGTTTTCCACCGACAAATCGGAATGAACTAGGGATGTCTAGCGTAGCGGTCTTCGTTTACATAAAATAGGATTGTTTTTCCACCGAGAAAGAGTTCGGGAGTTTGATTTCCACCGCCAAGAAGGAATGAGCGAAAGAAAAGAGCTGAGCGAGATGAACTGAAAATGAGAAATGAAAATTAATTTTGATTTCCACAGCGTACGAGCTCACGAGCAGAAGACTGCGATGCAGCGGACACATTTTTACTCTTTCGTCATTTTCGCTCACCTCATTCTCGGTGGAAACACTACTATGTAAAATTCATGTTGAAATGACTCATTAATGAGTTCGCTCCGTTCTCTAGAAATGAGTGAAATCATTTTTACTCTTTTTGCTCTCTTTGTCATTTTCGCTCGACTCTTTGTTGGTGGAAACAGATTTATGCATTTTTGTATTGCGAGGCAAACGGAGTCATTAATGGGCTCGCTCCGCTCGCGGTGGAAAACCGCCTTAACACTTTCAGTGCGTCGCCCACACGAGTTGGAGTCGAGGCGGCGTCTAGGCGCGGGCGCACAAGCGGCGCGCCGCTCTACGTTTCCTTCAGGTCCAAATGGCAGTGTGCCCACACACTAGAGTCTCGTCGCAGTCGACGTGGAGTCGAGGCGCGGTCGTGGCGGCGTCGCGGCAGGTGTGCAGTGTGCGACCGCGCCGCGACTCCACCGCCATTTTGTTATTTTGTTTCGTGCGTAGACGTGTTTACACTGTAATATGTGAAGGAAGCATAGCCGCCCGCACCTCGACTCTAACATAAACACCACGCCTCAACAGTGCCGCGACGCCGCCGTGACCGCGCCTCGACTTACCAATGGGCGACGCGCCATTACATAAACAGCACGCCTCGACTGTGCCGCGACGCCGCCGCGACCGCGCCAAGTCTTACCAGTGAGCGACGCGCCAATTCGGTTGGTATTAGCTCGTTCGGCCAAAAAAAAATTTAGCATTTTTTTACCATTTTAGCCAATTCGGCTAAAACCCGAGTCACTGATTCCGGTAATGGTCGAATTAATGATTTCCAGTACAGTAAAATTTACTGACTTTTTCACCATTTAATGGTGTTATATATATATATATATAAATACCTGTATAATGAACTCGTATAACAAAATGAGAAGGAGAACTTCCACAGATAAGTAGACTTACAATTTTACTTATAATAATCGATTAAGTAAAAAATATGCTTAGAAAATACCAGTACTAGTACAATTAGATATACAAATTTATATGAAATAAAAAAATATACTTAGGTGGAGTAGTCATATCGATTAAAGGTATTATCGACGTCATAATATAGGTACATTAATTAATCATGTTATGTTATCACATGCATCTAAATCCTACGTTAGATATAAATGAGGTATTATTTTACAATTACAACCAAAAACAACCGGACAAGTGCGAGTCAGATTCGCTCACCGAGGGTTCCGTACAAACAAATAAATAAAATAGTTATTTTATTTATTTGTTACGACTAGCTTCTCTCGGTAAGTAGTTACCGAGAGAAGCTAGTCAAAATTAAAAAAATACACACAGTAAAAATAGTAAACAAACCAGTTTTAGCTTGTTCTAATTAAATTCTTTCATATAATATCCCACAAGATACGGTTAACTGCAAGTTAACTCAAAAAACTAAAGACCCTATTTTTATGATTAAATAGAAAATGTACAGTTTTCGGATATTTTCCCTTATGTGTACTGACAATGCTTCTTGTCAAATTTCATAGTTCTAAGTCAACAGGAAGTACCCTACACGTTTTGATTCCATTGTGAGTGTCGAAACATGCAGTTTTTTTGCGATATACGACTGTAACTTTTTTTTACGATAATTGAGAAGTTTGATTTTTCACAGCTGCAAGGAACTATAGATATACGTATATGGTTTTAATTTAAACTCGATACCTCCGAGCGTCGTTCCCGAGATAGAAGGTACGGACAGACAGACAGCAAAGTGATCCGTTTAAGAGTTCCGTTTTTTTTTAGGTACGGGACCCCAAACTTGAAAAAAAATGCCTTTGATTATTTATTTTGATTTTATTATTTGACTTTTGTAAACGGTGACTCAGGTGTGACACGCACAAGTTTTGCTTCAAACTTCGAGCATACTATTAAGGTATGCTATGCCACAAGCTAAATCACCTATATCAAAAGATGATCTTGTGAGGATTAAAAATGAATAGCAACAGTTTATTAAAAAAAAACAAATCAATGCAAATGCAAACTGATAGCTGGTGAAAAAGGTATGGTATGTTTTCGAACCACCTGGCCTGAAAGATAAGTTCGTCAATAAATTAATCTAAGCGACATCGACTTATTTTGCAGACACTATCACGTCAATTAACGATAAAGAACAAATATATAGACAAACACAGTGACCTCTAGGCATATTCACTTAAGTGAATTCAGTGGCTAGTGGAAATCATGAAGGTGACACTCCTGGTTTTAATAGTCGGTGTGGGTAAGCATAAAAATCACTTAGTATTTTCAAAGATTGTTCTAAGATTTAAGATCAGCCACAAGGTGGACAGAAGACCTCATACAAGTGGCAGGAAGACGCTGGATGCAGGCCACTTCCAACCGGTTTCTTTAGAAATCCATGATGGAGCCCAGCAGTAGACTCTTTGTGGTTGAGATGATGATGTTCTAAGATTTTATTACAAAATAGAACGTGGTAGTCATGCACAGTTTACATTATTAAGCTGGATTTGTTGTCACAGTTTCGAAAAGTAACATCATTTCTTCAAAGTGTACAAGTACGTAGCCACTTCTCGCGGTCTAGTTTGACACCCTACGTTCAGTTTTTACAAATATAGCACTATATAATTATAATTGTTTAAATATATAAAAAAATGCTATAAAGCATTTCGTAATTTTTGAGATATTTAGAAATCAGGGCAATAAAGTTTAAATTTCACTAGTGACCTTGTTTGACTAACAACATTCTATAATAGTTTCATCATCATCTCAGCCATAAGAAGTCCACTGCTGGACATAGGCCTTCCCCATGGATTTCCAAAAAGACCGATTGGAATCGGCTTGCATCCAGCGTCTTCCCGCCACTTGTATGAGGTCATCTGTCCATCTCGTGGCTGGTCTTCCTACGCTGCGCTTGCCGGTACGTGGTCTCCACTCGAGAACCTTTTGGCCCCATCGGCCATCAGTTCTACGTGCTATGTGCCCTGCCCACTGCCAATTCAACTTACTAATCCGCTATGCTATATCGGTGACGTTTGTACGTCTACGTATCTCTTCATTTCTGATTCGATCTCGTAGAGAGACTCCGAGCATAGCTCTCTCCATAGCTCGTTGCGTGACCTTGAGCATATTTATAAGGCCCATAGTTAGGGACCACGTTTCAGTGCCGTATGTCATCACTGGTAACACACACTGGTTGTAAACTTTCGACTTGAGTATAATAGTTCACCTTGACTATAATAGTTTAAGTCAAGGGTTTATATCTCTTTCAAGGATGTTCACCGAGTAACCAGTAAACAGACGCTAGTAAAATTGAAGTCCAGTAATCCCAACGTTGCTTAGACGCAACATTTTGCGGAATGTAAACTAATTACTCAATAAAAAAATTTGACTATAATTTTCTCTTTTTGGATGTATTTATAAACGTTATAAACAATATAAACAAGAAATATCATTTCATTTTTACCCTTGGGAATTAATAGGTTAATTGACCAGATAAAGGAGAAACAAGAACAAAGTTAATAAATTAAAAATAATACGTATGTTTATGCCGTTTGGGGTCGAAACATTAGGTTCATGGGGTCCAGCCGCTCAGAGTTTATACAGGGAAATAGCCAAACGCTTGGTAGAGGTGACAAGTGACCAGAATGCTGGCTCCTACTTTGCTCAAAAAGTAAGCATTGCCATCCAACGTGTCAATGCTGCCAGTATTCTTGCCACTTTTCCCACTACCAGTGGACTTTTTGAGCAAGTTTTTATTTTATTTGTTTTCTGTATATATATTTAAAAATTGTTTTTTTTAATAGTCTTAATGTGAAGATAGTAATGTATAATTAATATTATAATAAATAAAAATAATACTGAGTTATTCGATCTGAATCTAAGCCGACTTACTTACTCTTTCAAGCTACATGTTTTGTCTACAGGAATAATTATTATAGTATATTTTATACATCTTACCATATAATAACTGCCTTTCCCATATGGGGAAATAAGCGTGATTTAAGATATGCTAATAGAATACTAATACAATAAATTTTCTCTGTTATTTACCAAATACTCGTACATAATCTAGGCTGAAACATTCTCAATTACGTTACAATTATTTAGATTTTAACTTTTTTAGTGTATTTGACATCAGCTGTTCCTGTTGAAGATTCCCAGGCGTATAGCCTCGAACACGATTACCCTCGCTACATCAAGTTCCCTGATGGAGAAGGTAACCTACACGATGTAGACCTTGAAGCAGAACCTGACATGGAATTCCTCAATGAAATTGCTAGGGATGGAGCTTCTAACGAGTATTTGCTATATACTAGGTAAGATATTTTTTTATATTTCAAGCGCGTATCTGGCTCAACGCATAAGCATTGTCGTTCAGCGTGGCAATGCAGGCAGCATGCTGGGTACGCTGCCAACTGGTAGTGGGTTTGAGCATTTGGAATGTATTTAGACTTTATCGGTCTGGAGTCATTGATTTGCTTTTTGTGTAGTAGTTTACTTATTAACTAAGTAAACTACTACACAAAAAGCAAGTTTGGTAGTTTGTATTTTTTTTTATCAGCTCTGCTTATACAAACTGTTCCACTGCTGGGCGCGGGCCATCTCCTCATTGTGAGAAGGGTTAGGCCATAGTCTGCCACGCTGGCCAAGTGCGGGTTGGCAGACTTCACACATCTTCAAGTAGTTTGCATAACTGTTTGGTAATATGCAAACTATCATACTTATACATATAACAATAATAACAATATAATTGTTTTGCGGTAATGACTAAAGGCACTTAACATTTTTTTTACTAAGAAAAAATAAGTAAAACTATTTCCTTACTAAGTTGGGCTACTTTAAACTGTTATTTATTAAAGCCATTTTCAACGACATGAATTCGGTATCAAAACGTTACCCTCATGTTATTTGTTTATATGTTTTTTCAAATTTATGTCTTTTTTCAGTTATGATACTTGATGAACTCAACATTAAAATATATTTTACGTTAACCTTTAAGTATCGACGTTCAACTTAAGTTACATAAGTAGCGACGTGACTTCTGCTAGACCACCGTAGCTTTACTAAGGAAAACTTTTATAACTCTTGAAATTCTTCGTAGAAAAACATTTCAGTCTATAGTTGTATATCTAGTTATATTATGAATAAAACAAAACGTAAAAGTTTTATATTTATTACTAATTATAACATAAATAATCACTTTTATCTTAACAATGAATATATATTAACATAAATAATCAAAATAAAATAATATATATCAATAAAACATAATTATTTTCTTGACAACTTTTTTTTTAGATTTATAACCGGATCAACAATAAAATAATAAGAGAAAAAATTTACAGTTTTTTCATAAAATAATAAATCATTATTGTATGAACTATCAAAGTTTATAAAAACTCTTTCCATAGATGCTAGCTGCATTATAAGCACACGTCATGTTTCATACGAGCACACGTCGGACACTCCATACAAACACTCACTATTTAGTAACACATACGAAAATTTATATTTTTATATGCACACACACTATGATGGTTGTATGTAAGGTTGTCGCTCGTCGTGATGTCTATCGATTTTTCAGCGCTTGCGCTTGCTTGAATTGCGCGCGTTGATGCAACCACATTCCAGAGATACCTACCTACTTCTACTACCAGGCTTCTACTCGAAGAGTAGAGAAAAGCATGTGTTTTTGTATTTTGTAACTAGACTTTTGCAACTCTCAAAGTGTATGTGAGACCACGCGTCGGTACTTACGGGTTAAATCCATTTCATGATCAAACAGCTGATCCTCTTCCCAATGGAAAATAAAACTATAAAAAGTGACCAACAATTAAATAGAACTCAATTTTTAGGCGTAACCCGTACAACAGTCAGACCCTGGTTATCAACAACGCTAACTCCATTCACAACTCCAACTTCAACCGCAATGTCCCAACCATCGTGATTCTCCACGGCTGGCTCAGCAAACAAAACAGTGAACCCAACCCAACTGTAAGGGCTGGTAAGAATGTCAAATAAGTAAATTCATTTCATTTTATTTCAATTTACTTATTTTTTTTAATTTAATTATATTTAGTGCTTTATTCAAGAAGCAAAAATCTGCAATTGCTGAAAATTTCTAAGCCCTTAATTCCAAGACATTAAATTTGCTATGTAAATACTGAAATAAATAAATGATATGATACTCCTAAAATAATATGCCTTAATTAAAATATTGAAAGCAAATTATTTAGCTACACTCTTATCACAGCTTTTAAAGACGTACGCATAATTGTGTAAACTATATTATGGAAATTTTCAATGCTAGGATGACTAGATATTATCTAGATCGACCAGCTCCATCCTCGGCCACACCGTCGCTTACTATCAGGAGAGTTGACGATCAAACGTAGTTCTATTTAGTACAAAAAAGTTGTTATCTGTAAAGTCGGTTTACGGACGATAATTTTACGAGATAACGATGCGTCACAAGTCACGCTTAGGCCGATCGGGCCTCTCTATCGCTTGTTTCGCGCTCTCGCTTGCACGCTCGGCTCAGGCGAAACGTGACAATGAGTCAAGCTTTTTGTGCGTGCAGCCGGCGTTCATCGATTTATAAGACGTTATCACGTCAAAAACTCACGAATACTCAAGAAGATATAACTCAAACGTTATTGACGTCTCAAAATTACCATAACATAATAGTCATCTTTTCTTTGACAATGGTATGGACGGATCCGTAACAAATGCGTTTATTGATACGTCATTAATTATTTTATAAAAGTGATTATTTTCAAATTTGTAGACAGTTCACTGTCGCTTAACACCAGGTGAGTTGACGATCAAGCGCAAGCCTATTGTCGAAAAAAAATAATTCCGGACCACTGCGGCACTTGAAACCGCATATCCCAATCAGTACTTGGGAGCCTTTACCATTTTCGCCACAGGCGCGCCTCGTAGAATGGTCGAAACTTTCGAACTGATTTGCAGCGTTTGTTCAAGTTATGCGGGTTTAAGCCTGAGTGCGGAATTTTTGAACTATCTACAAATTTGTAGATAATGAAGTGTGGAACATTATTTCAAAAAATCGGATAGGTACCTATTTTGTTCGCATTTTTAACCGACTTCCAAAAAGGAGTTTCTCAATTTGACTGTATATTTTTTTTGTATGTTTGTTCAGCGATTATTTCACCGATTACGAACGAATTGCATATTGTTTTTCAGGTGTTTTTTTAAATATAATTATCTTTTTACAGCCTACTTGGCCAAAAGTGATGTCAACGTTATTACTGTGGACTGGGGGAGTATTGCGCTTAAAGACTACGCCACTGCCGTTATTGGAGTACCGGGAGTGGGTCGCGGTGTTGGACAGTTCTTGAACTTCTTACACTCCGTCACTGGCGCTCCATACAACACCATGCACTTAATTGGATTCAGCTTAGGCGCTCACGTAGTTGGCAACGCTGGACGCGAAATGGGCGGCAGAGCTGCACGTATTACTGGTAAGACGATAATATTTTTAAGTCAGCTAAAAATGTTTAAATAATCATAATTTGATATCAGCATCTACCCGACTGCACAAGGAGGGTTTTTCTAGTGTATGTATTTTTGTATATATGTGTGTAAGGGTGTATGTAGGTACGTATACCTATATATGTTTATATATTACCTCGTACAGCCTAAACGGCTTGGTTGATTTTAATGTGAGAGGTATCGTTAGATTCGTCTTTGATCCTTAAATGTCGGTTTTTTTTTTGTAATAATAATAATAAACTTAAAAATTAGGAAATAAAGTAATAATTATAATACTCACAAAAATTATAAAAAATACTTTTTTTGTAATAAATAAGTGATTTTACTAGAATTATTCTCAAGATTGCGCATTTATAAATTTTTACAGTGAATTTGTAATTTTTTTCTCTCAAACAACGTACGTTCAACAGGGTATCAAGCGTAATGAAATAGTAAGTTAGCAAAAATCACTCTTCTGTAGTCGGCTATTTTTTTTATATAGATACTTGTTACCGAAATGTTTTCATACATATTTTTTTATCAGCCCTGTTTTGTACAAACTGTCCCACTGCTGGGAACGGGCCATCTTCTCATTGTGAGAAGGGTTAGGCCATAGTCTGCCACGCTCGCCAAGTGCGGGTTGGCAGACTTCACACATCTTCAAGATCATTGAGAACTCTCAGACATGTAGGTTTCCTCACGATGTTTTCCTTCACCGTTTGAAGTTGGCGGCAATCAACAATAACTTCGAAAAGACAGAGGTGCGTGCCGTGGGATTCGAACCCAGAACCTGCGGATCGCAAGTCAGACGGTCTCACCACTAGGCTGCCGGAAACTTATTTCATGCATTATTATGTATTTAATTGGCTCATTTATCTTATAGGTCTGGATCCCGCTGGTCCCCTATGGAACTACAACCGTAACCGTCTGAGCCCCAGTGACGGTGTCTACGTTGAAGCTATCCACACCGATGGTGGTTACACCGTTGGCGGTCTCGGGATCGGAACTGCTATTGCTAACGCTGATTTCTTCCCCAACGGCGGTATCTCCCAGCCTGGCTGTTTGACCAACGTCTGCAACCACAACCGCGCCTGGGAACTCTTCGCTGCCAGTGTCACCTACAACCACTTAGTCGGCAGAGAGTGTTCCAATTCTCTACAAATTACATTGAATACTTGCCGTGGAGGCGAATTACATCTAGGAAATGACATTTTAACCAAATTTGGGTAAGCATCACATACAGAGGACAAGAATTTTATGAAAATATAACCAGTAGAGTACTGCTATGTACTCACTTGCTTCTTATCTATCATATTATTCTGGAAAGATTTGTTAATTAAATGTGTTATGAATTTTGTTTCCTTATCGTAACATATAATTAATACTTATCTACTCGTAAAATAAAAAGTGGCATGGTAGATTTGTGTCGACGATATTATGTATGTATTTTTGAGTTACCGTTATGTATGTATGTTTTGAGTGTATATCTGAGAAAATTCTGATAAACATTTAATTTCTTTATATGCTCATATAACTTATAGTGAATTTAGGTTTTTTTTAAACTATTTAACTAACCTTTTTTTTTATTTCAGAACTGGTATGTACCGCCTGGATACCGGCCGCAGATATCCCTACTAAAATCAACTCAAGAAAAACTAGTTTTTTTTAAATATATGCTAAGACTGCTTATTTTTTAAGTAAATAAATTATTGTATTTGACCTATATTAAAAGTTTTTTTTTCTTTTAAATTTTGTGTACCTATATAAATAGGTATTGCTGTTGGTTTTGTGTACTTTGTACTAGAATGGCGGAAATGCAAATTACCTAGTCGTATTTCAAATACAATCCGGTAAGTCACGGACTACTTATCGATCTTTTAAGCAATTTAAAGATATTTCCAGAATTACTTCATTAATTATTGTTTACCACTTAAAATAAATCCGGCAAAGTACGAGTTTCACTCGCACACCGAGGCTTCCGTACTTCCATGCAACATATGAACACAGAAAAAAGGACTAATTATCAAAATATACTATAAATCTATGAATATTTGTAATTTCACCAGCTTCAGCTACCCACTGCGAACACTAAACCAAAATTAATGAATCCATCGATAATATAGCTGTATGTAACATCGGCAACATATGCAAAATGCTTCCTAAAGGGAGTCCTTAACAGATATAATCTCAGTGGCCTTAAATCACATTTTTCTAAAAGTAGCTTTCGTAACCAAATTCAAATACTTAGTTCTTTATTCAGAAAATATGAATTCCAGCAAATATTAAGCGTCTTTACCAACAACTCAGTAAAAATTTGCTTGCATTAACTCATTTAGTACATACGAATCATTTTAGTAGTACTTACGTTATATTCGAAACAATGGTAAAATAGGACATAGGTAGGTATACATATGTGTTTGACCATAATCATGGACACGAAATGCCTTGGCCATGGGCAAGGTTTTCAGGACTCAGGATGTTGTGACTTGGACATCAGTGAGCTTTTTCATTTTTTTAATACGTCTTGAAAGCCGAATAGATTCGTTCTGCGGAAACATCACTGAGACAATACAAAAACGGGGAAGATTCAACATTATCTTGAAGATGTTATTTTACTGGATACGTATGGTATCCTTATCCAGAGACCTTATGGTACATGCAATCCACAACTGTACAGACCCTTGACAATACACCTTAAATAGGGTAATTTTGACCTGATCTGTACACCTGGTAAATCTGCTTAGAATGAGTTGATGGGCAAGCGCTAACTTGAATATACTATAATGAACAAAGGATCTGTATTAAAAGAAACACAAAATACCCGACTGCAGAAGAACGGTTTTTGCAGTCTAATTCATTATTTTGTTACGCTTGATACGCTGTTGAATGTCGTTTTGTGAGAAAGTATGCGTAATACTTATCGCTGTAGATAAAATATTAAAAGCGCCACATTCTTTAGAATAATTGTAGTAAAATCACCATTTATTACCAAAAAATATGGCAATTGTTATGAAAAAGTTTTTTTTTTGAGAGAGTTATATATTATTATTACAAAAATAAAGCAGACACTCAAGGAGTGAAGACAGATCTAACAGCTAACACATCAAAACCGGTCAAGCCGTTTAGGCTGTAGGAGCTCATATAAAAACATACATACATAGTATACATACAAACATGCACTGGAAAAACAGCCCTCCTTCTTACGCAGTTAGATAAAAACATGCTTACTCCGAAATAAGTTTTATCTATCGTAAACTAATGTCAAGATATCAACATTATTATAAGGTATCTAATAATTACATTCTAATTCTATGACTAATTTTTGATAAACATACCTAAATCACAAACACAATAGTATTGTTGTAGTCTTTAAAAGAAAAAAACCGGACAAGTGCGAACAAGGGTTCTGTACAAATTAGTAGATAAAAAGGGGAAATTGTATGTTTTTATTATATTTTCCTTCATAAACCGAAAAATAAACTTACTACTGACAGGGGAATACTGATGCCGTATTCAGAACCTAACTAACTTTTTTTTTTTTTTTACTTGGAGAAATGCCTTCGCATACCGCACTGCCACGGGGAGACAGTGCGGTTATGTGGGACTTGAACCCACTAAAACTCCACGGCGTCCTTAAATCCTTAAACGGCCGCGCTCAGGGCGGGTCATGGGTACCGTTTCGGATTCATCCATGACCCGCCGCGGCCGTCCGTTTCCGAACCCTCCGCGGGGCGTAACGGGTGTAAACACCCCGCGTGTGTAAACAACCGACGTGTCATGACACTGAGACGCGTCGTGATCTCCTCCTCTGGGACCACATTGGAAGGGGCACAAGACGACCCCGTGTCTTACGCCCGTGGTCCCTGCGGTGGGTCAGATGTTTGGCCCCACCGCCTACCAAAACGGTCGCAGGGGATAGGGTGAGCACCGCACCTTATCAGTGACACACCTCTTCCCCTGCGACCCCACTGCATCCTGGCGTTAGATGGCTCTAACGGTGGCGGCCCCGTCGGAGTCGTGGAGGATAGGGAAAGCACCGCACCTCATCAATGACGATTCTCTTCCGCCACGACTCCTCAACTTCGGCCGCGATGTGCGCCCATACGACATCGCGGCCCGCCTCAGTTGCGATGTCGCCCATACAACACCGCAACCTACTGGCTGCTTCCCGATGGGTTCAGGGGGGGGACCCGGGAAGCAGCCCCCTCTCGGCGGCCGCTTCACGTTGAGCTTGGGAGGCAAAAGCCCGGGAAGCGGCCCTCCCCTCGTCGGTCGTTTCGCCGCTGCCGTTACCGCCGTACAGCAGCGTTGCCCGGGGTGCACCACTAGAAGATGACCGACACCACACCCCAACCTAACTAACCTAACCTAACCTGACAAACCTAACCTTGATTGGTATAACTGATAACCTAATCTAATAATAATTTTTACTAAAACTAATAAATAAATAATAAATATTTGAAATGCTAAGTGATTGGAGATTATTTATAATATCCGTAGGCAACAGAACTTATGGACATTTCAAACAATCTCCAGTTTCAGCCGAAGTGCCCAAAATGCTGACCGCATTTCCTCTCTGAATTGCAATGCTTACTTTTTGTCCAAAGTAAAGGCCAGCGTTTTGGGCATGCAAAGAATTCTTTAACCTCCCCTTCAATCTAATAATTGTTGCAAATGTAACTTATGGATACAGAACCACGTATCAAGTAAAAATCTGGAATCAGACACAGAAACGGATTCGGGCAAGTAAGATGAACCTAATGTATTTCGAATCATATATAGATTAGGTACCCTTGTTTAGCCACTAGTTACGTATTTTTTTACTAATTTGGCATTGGCAATAGTTGTAACCCCCCCAATAAAGCTCCCTTAATAATGCTCGACCCAACTTGATAAAATTGAAAAATATTTGGTATTTACTATATTAAGAATATAAATGCCCTAATGCCCTACCTTATATTCACTTATCTTAACTTAAAGTAACTTAAATATATGGCCAGTGATTCGTCTAGTGGAGGACCTACTTGTTGTGACGCAATAACCGCAGAAGGGGAATTTGAGTCGATACCTTTCCTATATCAATATATTTGACTTATCGTTAAAATACAAGGATTAACCTACCTAATATGATAATATTTGTGTATACCTAGTTACTGGTGATTGAGACATTCAATTGCAACAATATAAATAACAGTTATAAAATATAATAATTCACTATAGTGTGCCGTAGGTTTTATAATGTTAAGCGACCGATGAACATGAAGATGACCCTTACTTGGAACCAAGATAGTTTTACCTAACTGAAATAGGAAGGTTATGTTGTGGGAATCCTATTTCTCAATATATGATAGAGTGGACTTATGTTCAGAGAGATTACTTTTACATCTTTTGTCACTAATTAATAATATACTGTCAAGGTATATTTTGGAGCTAAGAGGTAGGGCTCCGCCTTCCGCCCTTGCGTACCACGAGGAAAACCAGCTAGCAATAACTAGTTATACCAACTAGTTGGTAAAAACCAGTCACACCAACCAGTTACCTACTAGGAACGCCCCATGTGCTGCGACCAGAGACTGGTTGGACTTTTAAGCACCCTGGCTCCATCAGAAACCTCCGGACTAACATCCTTTAGGAGGCCCTGTTTAGCAAATGGGAAATGAGTCTTTCTTGTACGTGTGTCTAAATTCCCTACTTCCTTAATAATGTAGCTAGACAAGAGGACGCAAAATCTTTCAAGTATGTCTGTGTTGGTATAGTATAACGTCAGGCCGAGATAGAAATAAGTTTGTATCGGAAAACTACCCATTCCGCTTAGAGCAGCAATGTAGAATCGGAGGCTTTCCTGTTGGCCCAAAACCTATGGAAAATCCTATCGAAACAAAGTGGTTTACTTTGTTATTGCAAAAGGTGAGATGGTTGATTCTACATCTAGTTGAAGTCTTAAGCAATGCAGCAGTGACTTTACTGCCTAGGTACGTTCCTGCCTATATAGGTTGAACTTCCTGGTTCCAATACCTAGGTCGATAGTCTTAATCTTGACCTACAGAGATTCTTCAATTCTGCCAACAAGAATCGAATAATCCCTACCATAATTATTTAGTTATTTCCCTACATGCGAAACCCTTTGTTCACCGCGATGGATCCTTAACCTTAAATCATAGGTGTAGTATACTTTTGATGAATGTGTTTGTCCAGACGATTTGCTAAACATCAGGCAAGTATCAGTCGCCACATCAGGTATAATGTACCTATGTAGATGTTCTTCTTCTTCTTCGACGTTGTTCTCCCGCAGGGAATTTATATCTAACCCTGATAAGTGAGGCAGTCTTTGATATAGCTCGGTAGCATGTATGTAACATATAGGTACAAATACACTTCAACACTGCGTTATACAGCAATGACTACTCAAAATGCTGACACCTCTCTCTCGACAAGGTTAATCAGACAAACGGTTGGTCTTTCCTCACCGTAATAGGAATTACTGTAGAACTGGCACATCCTGGCCAAAGGTTTTGTGTATCTAAACCTTAATTTAGTGTAGTGATTATAAACTCAGACATATCTCAGACTGCCCGATTTTTACAACAAAATCTAGCATTTCATGCAAATTACACAATTCCTATTTGCATTATGTTGTTTGATACTTCCACTGAACTAAATAAGCATAGGTTATGAACGAGATTCTTCCGTCCATTGTCAAATCAGAGACCAAGCATGAAGTAGGTAGGTACTTCCGAAACACAAAGGAGTTTGAGTAGTTCATCCAATGAAGTATATGAAACAACAATGCTTACATTTTTATTCGTAATGTGTTAAATATTACGGGTAGGGTTTCGCTTGCCAAATTAATCTAAATTTAACTCTGGTTATTGAATTCAGTGATCCTTATTGTATGATGTTGTTCAGATCACTGATGTCAAGATAAAATGGTTATAATATTTAAAGGTATAAAGTGTTCCTTATTGAATTGATTGTTCAGAACACTAATATACTGTTCATAAGAAGAATTTACTCATCTATTTTGGTAGAAGTAACACCAATAAAACATAAACTTTTAGAGATCCTTGTTGACTAAGTAGAATCTACCTACTTAACTGATAATATCCTACCTGAAACGTTAATTGTTAAGAACCCATTTGAACTCCTTATTTTATTGTATTGTTCAGAGTCAAGGGTCCCCCTGCCTATCACAAGACCTACCGACAAAATTAGAGAATTGAATTTTGTGCATGTCTTCTGGAACTCCAAGGGGTTTCCAGAAGTTGTGTAAATGAGATGATGTGTGTGTTCTTCTTTGTGGAGTGTACTTAACCCTTCCTAATACGAATTAAAAGAACTACGTCCCTAGCTAACTACGTATTTGTTAATAATAGCTATCTTCTAGCTATTATAACAAATCTAACCACTACCCCACCGTGAACTCGGGTTCACACGGAACTGCTCCAAAGCTATAGACGCTTCCTCACGCCCGATTCCACGTCTACTAAGCTATACTACCAGTTTAGATGGCGAGTCTGAAATACCTACTGGCCCCTGGCTCCCTACAATCTCTCCAGCAACTTCTTCGATAGTTACAAGGAGATTACCCTACAACGCGAAGGGCAGTCAGGAACCAATTCTAACCAAAATTCTGGTGGAAATCCATCCGCGCACTACTTCTTTCTATGCTGCCAGAATTCGAGAAAGAACCAATCCCCGACCAGAGACCTCAAATCCTCTACTCCTGGTCGCGTCTCAAACAACCAGCCGCCTAACAAAACGTAACAAAAGGGGACAGCGTCGTATGGTCTCCAACTTGCGTTTGAAGCACATACGACACTAGCAATAACCACTTTGGGGTTATAATTAATAAGACTCCGCAGTTGCTTTCCCTAAACACCCACACCATGTTTAACCGGAGGTTCATACTCAAGAATCATACACCAATCCGTGCATCTACTTTTCGGTATCAGCCGGACCAGCACACAATTCCATTCCGAACTCTCAGGCCAAACAGGACGCGCACTCTCACAATAATTTATCCCCGCATCATCTCTAACAGTAAGTAAAATAATAATCTAACACAAAACGTTTTCAAGTAAAACGTTAGCAAATGAAATTAACGTAAAAGATCACTTCAAAATGATTTAAGTTTTAAAAGAAGACTCCCCGCAATCGTTAATCTAAAAATAATTCTATTTCCCAAATGAGCAACCAGCGAGAGAAACGTCTAACGCGAAAGCTACGAAGGTCTAGCGCCCAGCGAGCACCAGAACCCAGAACGAGTGATTCGAAAAGAAGGCCCCGCCGCGTTCGAATCGTTTCCTTTTACGTATCCATCCCCACCAAGAACTACGCCTACTCGTCACGACTTAAGGCTTCGCGCGCACTCAACCTAACCATACACCGAAGTTGCAAATGGCCGCCTTCCGAACTTAGTAAATAACAAAATACGCTTCCGTCACCCGTAATCAGTATCTGTATCTGTAGGCATACAATACTTAAATGACCGCTCCCCATTATAACTCACTTTTAACAATATAATGATAAATTCCAGCAAAGTAAGGTTGAACGTTCTACAATAATGGTTATAAATAAGGTAACAAATGCTGTAGACCAAAACATCGTCGCCATTAACTATTCCTAAATTCAACATACATACAAACGTAATTAGCAATACTACTTAGTAATACGAAAACCCTTTTAACAACCGAAACCTTTCATTTATTTACCACTTCCTTTGACCGTATAAATATTTAGGTAACTATGGTCGATAAATCCGAATTATTGCATGAAAATATGAATTTCCGAGAAATAATAATATAATTATCTTAAAAGAGTAGTATTGTAAATTTGATATAAATAAATCTATTTTAATCTTTACATTAATTTACCGTGACGTCACATATACGATGAATTTATAAAAATAAAATATTTAACTTCTGGAGTGTGCGCCGGCGCTTAGCATTTTTCCAAGAACCGATCGTGCAAGTCTAAATATGGAACTGACAATAACAACAATTTTTCGGATCTACCCTCAACATTTTCTCATTAAATTATTCAACTAATTCAAAGGACTTTAAACTCTATTCTCATGACGTCTGTA
The DNA here is from genome assembly GCA_947563715.1 of Lycia hirtaria. NCBI lineage: Eukaryota > Metazoa > Arthropoda > Insecta > Lepidoptera > Geometridae > Lycia > Lycia hirtaria. Next base: position 36,940,661 of record OX387377.1, on the reverse strand, counting down.
TACCAAATTGCATACTTGTACACATACTATCAGGAATGCAGCCTTCTTTCCATGAAACGCTTGTGCAAGTCTAAATATAGAACGAAATGCTCCAATACTTATTTAATTACTAAATGAAGGTAGCTCCAGTAAATAGTATTGAGTTAATATACTTCCCATTAAATTTGGTGTTATGCTCCCAAACAGACATTCATAATAATATTATAAACCATTGACCTCAAATATAACCTTGACTGACTAAATAGCCTTATTTGGCTTTTGCTAATGTTTTATATAACGCATCTTAAAATAAATTCTATAACTAATTAAAAATAAGGGAAATACTTATAATTACAGATAAATTAATGTAGACGAGATAAGTTTATTTGTTATCTTTATTCCATATTTTGAACATTTAGAGTTATGTTGACTACATGTGAGTAACGGATAGTTCTGGACCGTTACAGTCGCCCGCTAATTCTTTTAACCGGCTAAGACTTTGAAAAGTCCGACGGAGGAAAGAATTACTTAAATTATTATTTAAATCTCACATGTATTCAACCCATTAAATAACCTTTATTTTTTTTTATTCCCCACCCATACGTTGTCAAGATTCCAGCCATGGCAATAAATTATGTGTAAGAAATGCACATACGTTCCCTATATACAATATGATCGTGTTTTTAAACTGACTTTTAAACAACAGACTCATTCTTCAGAATCAAAGTTCGTCAACAAATTCACTATAAAAAAATAGACCTTCCCACAAAGCAACCCACCACCAACCAAGATCATCTTTGTTTGTGAGAAAAAGAGCTCCAGAAGAGAGACATGGGTAAGGCACCGAGTAGATACTTTCCTGATCCACTATATTGGCGACTTATACATGTACCTTCCTAGTGAGAGAATACTCATGCGGACAAAGGTATAAAATGTTATAGATCCTTTGCTCCACTATGATTATAAATTCAAAATCATATTGGTTAAACGTCAGCGCTTATAAGTGTGCGTAAATTTCTTTCCTGCGTGTAGAGTATGTAAACCATCAAAATCGACTTATGTCAATGCTTCCATTTACCTAGCCAGCAACTCCATCGATAGTTTACATTGAGTATGTGTTTTACCAATTCTTGAACCTTGACAATAGTTCAGTTAACCTCAATAGTGCTGAGATCTAGAACCCCTTAAAATTACACACGTCTCGATCACAGCCAGTCTTTCGTTGCCATACACGCACGTTCTAGAAATCATCACTAAACAGTCAATGAACAACTTCTATGCGCTTAGTAACTTAATTTAAAATTTGACAAATTTGAATTTTAAGTTACCTCCAGTACCATATTTCCAATACCTTTACCTCCATAATCAAACGTACCACCATACCAGAAACCTTACCATTTTAGTAATTATAACCCAATAAAACTCAATACCTCCTTTTTTTGTTTATTTATTTATTAATTACCAAACCCAGGAATTACCTCCTTCCGTTACCATATATTTTAATACCAAAACCAAACCATTACCTCTCCTGTAAAATAAAACAAATAAGAAAACCAAGAAATGTCTCAATATGTTTACTATATAAACAAATAATCATCAGATCATGTAAAAAAGCATCACAAATAATATTAAAGAAAAACATTTTTTTTTTCATTTAATTTTTTTTTTTTTTTTAAGTTACGCAATATTATAATATGTTAAATAAAACCTTTGTTTTCGTATACTTAACAACAACCACATTTAACGCTTCGCCTTAAATAAACTTCCGGTACATAAATATTAAATCAAGATAATTCTTAATATGCGTTACACAATATTTCTAGATATATAATTACGACTAAAAGAATAAAAGCTAAAAATAAAAAAATATTTTTACATTTTTTTTTTCTTGGATAAAGATATATTTATATCACCGTAACGCATAACCAAATACTTCGCCAATGGACACACGACGTTATTGAATTTTGTTACATAATTTTATGCAAATAAATAATTTATTGAAATAAATGATAAATAATTTGTCTCCCAGGTAGATTTAGGTAGGTACTGTATAAATAGTAAAATAATTTTATTTTCATTTGACACAAAAATTGCCAAAATGTTAAACATTTATTTGATTACATGGATTAAATGTATAACTAACCTGAACAAAATTTATGTTGTGTATATTGTATAGATATTTTCCGCGGATAATCTCTTGATAGTAATCAGCGTTTACATTATAAAATTAAAATCACTAAACTATTCGCTTAGCATCGTAACCACCATATCCGTGTCCCGCTAAATTGATCGTATGAAATATATTTTAAACCCCATAAATAATTTCAGTAAATGCCGCTTAGAAATAAGATACACTCACGTTAAAATAAAGTGGCGACTTTATTTTACATAAAATTTATTTAATTTATTTGCCGCAGATTTTACTCAAATATGTAGCACTATTTTATCATTATATCAGAACGTCTAGAAAATTACAAATTTCACTCGATCTCGTTCAGTAATTTCGCGTTCGACGTACAAACAGACATACAACAAAACGCAGTATACCTACTCCAATAATATAATTTGTCATAAATATCTAACACTCATACTTCCTATTAGCTACCGTTCTAATTTATGTATAGATGTATTTCGATCTCGCCCGCGCAACTATAAAACTGTATAATTAATTTTAATTTGTATAAAACTAAAGTACACTAGCTATTCTACGCTGCTTCACTCACATAATTATGAATATGTTCGCTAAAGTGCATGATGATGATGATGATGATGATGATAAAATACGGTACATGACTATCCCCAGACTGCCATCCTATCTCCGTATCCAACTCCATAACAATCAGTTCAGCCATTGAATCGCAATGATAATATATTATGGTAACAAACAGACAGTATCAAACATTGGTCTTATATCATTAGTTCGTTTAAATATTACTCTAAGTTTCTTAACACTAGGTTTGGCTTTTCAAATGTAAGGGTGCAAAAAGTATTAGAAAACAAAATTACTTGCGGCCTTTTTTTTCAGTTAAGTTGACTGACTACAACACCATTCCCATACGAACCTTCATCAGAATCGGTTCAGCCATTAAATTATGACGAGCGAGCATAAACTTTCGATTGTAAAATAAGCTAAGTCGATCTACTGCTATCCTTATAAAGTATTTCACTAGAATCGGTTCAGCCGTTAAATTGTGCAAAAGATAACCTTCCTAGCTTCTGTGTTATTAAAGTTAAATAAATGTCAAACAAACGAAACACCAAACAAAAGGTATATGAGTAAAATACTTATAAACAACTAGCTGCGCCCGCAGTTCTAATTGTACCCCTGCAGTAATGAAAAATGATGATGTTTTTTTTTTTTTTATATTATATAACCGTCAGCCCCGACAATCCCAAACATAACACAAAATATATACTTATCAACAAAATCTATCAATCCGTTCCGAAGTTATGCTTCTACACACTTCCGAAATTTAATATTTATTTATATAGGTTGTATTTTATATTTTAACATCTAAATATACTTTGTATTTACTCTAATAAACATTTCATTTGACCAGCCCTCACTTCACAGAAAGTTCGACGTTATTATTTTAACGCTAAGATTCAAACAAAGTAAAATATTTTTAAGTAGCTATTAGAAAATGTTCTAAGTTACAACGGAACTAATTTTTGAAGCACCATACATACTTATTTATGAAAAAGCCGAAAACTAAAACTAACCAAATAGTATTTTTGTTACATAGTTTTATTTCCTAATGTGACAAGGTTCTTACATTACTTATAGCTATTAAAAATACTACGTACGACATCTAGTGTCACGTCAAGTGTAACAATTCGATTACCCAACATTGATTCTTAGCCTTATCCTGCTTTCTGTCCCGTCAATCTAGTTCGCAACGTAACCAACAGATGGCGCTATCCATATAAAATATAAATACGTAAAACAAACTGTAAACAAATTCGAATCATTTCTACCAGTAAATTATAGATTAGTAGATTTTAACATAATTTATATGAAATTGCATCAATTAAAGTCAAAGAATAATTGTTATTATTTTTCCGAACGAAGTAAATAACTAGATGTTCGTTTCGTTCAAAGTGTTCCGAAATAATTTTTTTTTATAATAAACGCATTACATAAACTTCATATTATTCTAAAATCTTCAGAATTTTCCTAGCGCTATCCTTTGTTATAAAACATATTAACTATCCAAGTTTACAAGTTATCTGAATATTAAAATTTATCACTAAAAGGTACCCCAGCACGCGGCACTGTTATCGCATAATCGTTTAAATACAATAGTTCCGCTATTTTTCCGTAGGACATTTTGTATGAACAACATATTGTTATGCCTATTATTTAAAATATCATGCTAGCATTTTACAATAGATTGTGACATATTCCGAAACATAATTTATAGCAGAAGATTTAAAAGTTTTCCGAGTTAGTCATTTTAAACTAATGAGTAAAAATATGGATTTATATTCTATTTGTAGCGATTAGATTTATCATAATTTATTCTTCAAACTAACTTAATAGTCTAGATTATAACATACTTTGATATCGTCGCCGTGCCCCAAAGCCAGTATTCAGTCATGCTAAAGATGTACGAACGATATCTAAAATGTAACAAACTACTGCTCGCGGGAATTTTCAAAATATAGTAAGAATGACATTTCATAATATAGAAAATAAATCGCTATATTTTCTAGTAATATTTAAAAGCTTATAAACTTAATCTGAATGTTCAAATACACATTCAGCTTATAATACCATTTTAAATTATTATTTAAACCAAAACTTTCGTCATACATAATCTGTGAAATCGTTCATTCATTTACGAAACAGCTTTAGTGAAATGTCATTCCAACACACTTATCAATCGAATCACACACTTAATAATCGAATCGCAACTCAAAATCCAATATTCGAACACATGAAATTATATTTCCTTTCCAGTTTTCAACTAAATTGATTCAACTAATCGTAAAATAACTATTTTTAGTTAAAACAATAATACATGACACGCCAATGTAACATACAGTGCTTAGTGACACGTTCTTGCACGTTTTGCTTAATCGAATATCTAATGTTACAGTACAAATTAGCAATAACTAACTATAGGTTTACGCTATTTTTTTATTTTTATTTTATAATAGCTTATCACCTTGTTGTTTCTAAAAACAACTTCAATCAAAACTACTTCCTTAGAAATTAATTAAGATATGCCGTTGTTATAAATTGGTACTCCCAACAATAAAATTACTAGCTCAAAATACACCCATGGTTAGAAATTCTACCGAACTGTAAATAAAACTTGTGTTGGCTCCATAAATCGAGAAAATGTTACAAATGCGAATACTGTCATGACTAAATTTTTAAGGTAAATTAAAATCCAAAATGTTCGAATAATCGATTCTGCCGCTAATGGTTCCGATTTCTAGTGAAACGTCCCTAATTGTTTACAACTTGTCGGAATTCTATTTATTTTCAAACAGACAGAAATTTTACAATAAACAATTTAGTTTTTAGTTCTGGCGTGTTTTTCTAAATTTAAGTATTACAAAACATAATTATGTTATTAGTAAGACAGTCGTCATGTAGTTAGAAGATCCATGCAAAATAAACTTCTCCAACCAAATTCCTGACCAGCCTGAACCTTTTGGTACTTGATTACTGAAAGTTGAATTACCTACGCCCAAAACAACGCCCGCTAATCTTCATATAAATAACAACTCTGAAACATAACAACTCTGAAACATAACATGTTTTAGTATACGGTAAGTTATTATTCGTTTTAATAAAGCATTGGTTTTACTTTACCTTCTACCATACTGTACATCGGTTTCATAACTATATTTTCTCGTTGCAGCTACATGAAATAACAGTAAAGAGAAATCTACGCCCCCGGAGCACCCAAAACTAGAAGTCACCTCAATTGCAAACCGATCAACTGAATATTATGGCAGAAAAACTACTGCTTACAACTTAGCACGGATGATATGATATACCTAGTACTTAACATAAATATAACATAGGGTTTGTATTAGACAGCTACCAAATAACTTATGTTATACTAAGGCCAATGCTTGGCACTTCCCGCATCTAGTGTAATAAAAAAAGTCTGTTAAACGAATGACCGCCACCCACATTGTGTTTGTTATTTACAATTTACAACTATAATAGATATACAATTTAAGAGGATGATTACAAACACAATTATGACAAAACTACCTAACCAAATATTATGACTGTTTACTTCATTGCAGACTTTTAACAATTTTTTTTTGTTTTTTGTTTTTTTTTTTTGTTTTAGGAAACAATTGAATTGCTACATCACAACCATGAGAGGCCGCCCGCTATGTTCCAAGACAACTGTTTTGATGAACTACAGGCTAATCAGTTCTATGACTGTTAATGAATCAAATAATTTAATATGAAGCTACATGAAACCACATTTCCTATATACATATATCTTAAGTGTAACCAAGTTAGATGTGTTAGTGATAACAGTGTATAATAGTGCCTGTGATATAAAATAAAATAAGAGATTTCACTTGTTTTACAAACTACAACACCGCTTGAGTTATCTAAATGTTTGTTACTGAGTAAGTACCTATTATTTTAATTGTAAATATTGATATGCTTGTTTATAATAAAATATCCAATGAGAACCTAAATCTAATTTTATAGAATATGAAGTCTAGAAATCAACCATTTTATTTTTAAGTACCTTACTTGACCCGCCTGTACCAATTTACAAATAATTTACTATCAGGATATGACTTAGATCTACTTAGAGTATTGTTTTAATTAATACAGCTACCCGACTGAACAAAAATAAGTAACGCTTGATTGTCTCTTCACCAGTAAATTAGGGTTAACCTTTATAAAAGAAATTTCTAACAATAATTGATATTTTAAAATACAATAATATGACCGAAGGTGAGTGATAGAAATATATTTTCCCTAAAACCGTTTTTCTAACATTGCCAGACTATTTGGAAGTAGGTAGTTAAATCCTAGAATAGTTAAATAGTAACCTAACATATACATACTTTTCCTAATTGATTAAATCTGATCCTACAAGTCCCGACTCAAATCCCCATTCGTACCATTTCACAAGCAACATTTTGCCTAAAAAAGGCGTTTAATTAACTACATAACTAGGAAGGAAGTAAATAGAATATATATATGATACTTTATATGTAAATAGAGATATGTTGATATGTAATATAGGCAATTATGTGTAGTGATGAATATGAAAATAAACCAGATAATATTTAACTATAAAACTAAAGGTCTCTAGATATAAAATAAATTAATAGTTCAGATCTTGGTCACGGCATACCTTTTGTAACCCCCCCCAATCATTTCCTTACCCTACCCCTTCTAACCCCCTTCTAACTCGGCTACCGCGAGTATCCGCGACGGCTCGACCGATAATGATGAAATTGAAAGATTTGGTAATTATTATTAATTAAGAAGATATCATTACTGCCCTACCTTATCTTCTACCTTATATTAACTTACAGTAACTTAAATATATGGCCAGTGATTCGTCTAGTGGAGGACCTACTTGTTGTGACGCAATAACCGCAGAAGGGGAATTTGAGTCGATACCTTTCCTATATCAATATATTTGACTTATCGTTAAAATACAAGGATTAACCTACCTAATATGATAATATTTGTGTATACCTAGTTACTGGTGATTGAGACATTCAATTGCAACAATATAAATAACAGTTATAAAATATAATAATTCACTATAGTGTGCCGTAGGTTTTATAATGTTAAGCGACCGATGAACATGAAGATGACCCTTACTTGGAACCAAGATAGTTTTACCTAACTGAAATAGGAAGGTTATGTTGTGGGAATCCTATTTCTCAATATATGATAGAGTGGACTTATGTTCAGAGAGATTACTTTTACATCTTTTGTCACTAATTAATAATATACTGTCAAGGTATATTTTGGAGCTAAGAGGTAGGGCTCCGCCTTCCGCCCTTGCGTACCACGAGGAAAACCAGCTAGCAATAACTAGTTATACCAACTAGTTGGTAAAAACCAGTCACACCAACCAGTTACCTACTAGGAACGCCCCATGTGCTGCGACCAGAGACTGGTTGGACTTTTAAGCACCCTGGCTCCATCAGAAACCTCCGGACTAACATCCTTTAGGAGGCCCTGTTTAGCAAATGGGAAATGAGTCTTTCTTGTACGTGTGTCTAAATTCCCTACTTCCTTAATAATGTAGCTAGACAAGAGGACGCAAAATCTTTCAAGTATGTCTGTGTTGGTATAGTATAACGTCAGGCCGAGATAGAAATAAGTTTGTATCGGAAAACTACCCATTCCGCTTAGAGCAGCAATGTAGAATCGGAGGCTTTCCTGTTGGCCCAAAACCTATGGAAAATCCTATCGAAACAAAGTGGTTTACTTTGTTATTGCAAAAGGTGAGATGGTTGATTCTACATCTAGTTGAAGTCTTAAGCAATGCAGCAGTGACTTTACTGCCTAGGTACGTTCCTGCCTATATAGGTTGAACTTCCTGGTTCCAATACCTAGGTCGATAGTCTTAATCTTGACCTACAGAGATTCTTCAATTCTGCCAACAAGAATCGAATAATCCCTACCATAATTATTTAGTTATTTCCCTACATGCGAAACCCTTTGTTCACCGCGATGGATCCTTAACCTTAAATCATAGGTGTAGTATACTTTTGATGAATGTGTTTGTCCAGACGATTTGCTAAACATCAGGCAAGTATCAGTCGCCACATCAGGTATAATGTACCTATGTAGATGTTCTTCTTCTTCTTCGACGTTGTTCTCCCGCAGGGAATTTATATCTAACCCTGATAAGTGAGGCAGTCTTTGATATAGCTCGGTAGCATGTATGTAACATATAGGTACAAATACACTTCAACACTGCGTTATACAGCAATGACTACTCAAAATGCTGACACCTCTCTCTCGACAAGGTTAATCAGACAAACGGTTGGTCTTTCCTCACCGTAATAGGAATTACTGTAGAACTGGCACATCCTGGCCAAAGGTTTTGTGTATCTAAACCTTAATTTAGTGTAGTGATTATAAACTCAGACATATCTCAGACTGCCCGATTTTTACAACAAAATCTAGCATTTCATGCAAATTACACAATTCCTATTTGCATTATGTTGTTTGATACTTCCACTGAACTAAATAAGCATAGGTTATGAACGAGATTCTTCCGTCCATTGTCAAATCAGAGACCAAGCATGAAGTAGGTAGGTACTTCCGAAACACAAAGGAGTTTGAGTAGTTCATCCAATGAAGTATATGAAACAACAATGCTTACATTTTTATTCGTAATGTGTTAAATATTACGGGTAGGGTTTCGCTTGCCAAATTAATCTAAATTTAACTCTGGTTATTGAATTCAGTGATCCTTATTGTATGATGTTGTTCAGATCACTGATGTCAAGATAAAATGGTTATAATATTTAAAGGTATAAAGTGTTCCTTATTGAATTGATTGTTCAGAACACTAATATACTGTTCATAAGAAGAATTTACTCATCTATTTTGGTAGAAGTAACACCAATAAAACATAAACTTTTAGAGATCCTTGTTGACTAAGTAGAATCTACCTACTTAACTGATAATATCCTACCTGAAACGTTAATTGTTAAGAACCCATTTGAACTCCTTATTTTATTGTATTGTTCAGAGTCAAGGGTCCCCCTGCCTATCACAAGACCTACCGACAAAATTAGAGAATTGAATTTTGTGCATGTCTTCTGGAACTCCAAGGGGTTTCCAGAAGTTGTGTAAATGAGATGATGTGTGTGTTCTTCTTTGTGGAGTGTACTTAACCCTTCCTAATACGAATTAAAAGAACTACGTCCCTAGCTAACTACGTATTTGTTAATAATAGCTATCTTCTAGCTATTATAACAAATCTAACCACTACCCCACCGTGAACTCGGGTTCACACGGAACTGCTCCAAAGCTATAGACGCTTCCTCACGCCCGATTCCACGTCTACTAAGCTATACTACCAGTTTAGATGGCGAGTCTGAAATACCTACTGGCCCCTGGCTCCCTACAATCTCTCCAGCAACTTCTTCGATAGTTACAAGGAGATTACCCTACAACGCGAAGGGCAGTCAGGAACCAATTCTAACCAAAATTCTGGTGGAAATCCATCCGCGCACTACTTCTTTCTATGCTGCCAGAATTCGAGAAAGAACCAATCCCCGACCAGAGACCTCAAATCCTCTACTCCTGGTCGCGTCTCAAACAACCAGCCGCCTAACAAAACGTAACAAAAGGGGACAGCGTCGTATGGTCTCCAACTTGCGTTTGAAGCACATACGACACTAGCAATAACCACTTTGGGGTTATAATTAATAAGACTCCGCAGTTGCTTTCCCTAAACACCCACACCATGTTTAACCGGAGGTTCATACTCAAGAATCATACACCAATCCGTGCATCTACTTTTCGGTATCAGCCGGACCAGCACACAATTCCATTCCGAACTCTCAGGCCAAACAGGACGCGCACTCTCACAATAATTTATCCCCGCATCATCTCTAACAGTAAGTAAAATAATAATCTAACACAAAACGTTTTCAAGTAAAACGTTAGCAAATGAAATTAACGTAAAAGATCACTTCAAAATGATTTAAGTTTTAAAAGAAGACTCCCCGCAATCGTTAATCTAAAAATAATTCTATTTCCCAAATGAGCAACCAGCGAGAGAAACGTCTAACGCGAAAGCTACGAAGGTCTAGCGCCCAGCGAGCACCAGAACCCAGAACGAGTGATTCGAAAAGAAGGCCCCGCCGCGTTCGAATCGTTTCCTTTTACGTATCCATCCCCACCAAGAACTACGCCTACTCGTCACGACTTAAGGCTTCGCGCGCACTCAACCTAACCATACACCGAAGTTGCAAATGGCCGCCTTCCGAACTTAGTAAATAACAAAATACGCTTCCGTCACCCGTAATCAGTATCTGTATCTGTAGGCATACAATACTTAAATGACCGCTCCCCATTATAACTCACTTTTAACAATATAATGATAAATTCCAGCAAAGTAAGGTTGAACGTTCTACAATAATGGTTATAAATAAGGTAACAAATGCTGTAGACCAAAACATCGTCGCCATTAACTATTCCTAAATTCAACATACATACAAACGTAATTAGCAATACTACTTAGTAATACGAAAACCCTTTTAACAACCGAAACCTTTCATTTATTTACCACTTCCTTTGACCGTATAAATATTTAGGTAACTATGGTCGATAAATCCGAATTATTGCATGAAAATATGAATTTCCGAGAAATAATAATATAATTATCTTAAAAGAGTAGTATTGTAAATTTGATATAAATAAATCTATTTTAATCTTTACATTAATTTACCGTGACGTCACATATACGATGAATTTATAAAAATAAAATATTTAACTTCTGGAGTGTGCGCCGGCGCTTAGCATTTTTCCAAGAACCGATCGTGCAAGTCTAAATATGGAACTGACAATAACAACAATTTTTCGGATCTACCCTCAACATTTTCTCATTAAATTATTCAACTAATTCAAAGGACTTTAAACTCTATTCTCATGACGTCTGTATACCAAATTGCATACTTGTACACATACTATCAGGAATGCAGCCTTCTTTCCATGAAACGCTTGTGCAAGTCTAAATATAGAACGAAATGCTCCAATACTTATTTAATTACTAAATGAAGGTAGCTCCAGTAAATAGTATTGAGTTAATATACTTCCCATTAAATTTGGTGTTATGCTCCCAAACAGACATTCATAATAATATTATAAACCATTGACCTCAAATATAACCTTGACTGACTAAATAGCCTTATTTGGCTTTTGCTAATGTTTTATATAACGCATCTTAAAATAAATTCTATAACTAATTAAAAATAAGGGAAATACTTATAATTACAGATAAATTAATGTAGACGAGATAAGTTTATTTGTTATCTTTATTCCATATTTTGAACATTTAGAGTTATGTTGACTACATGTGAGTAACGGATAGTTCTGGACCGTTACATAGTGACTGCAACTATTAACAAAGGTACCAGCAAAATTGTGTAAAATTTGAAATTACGGCATTAAATTAGACATTACATAAATTGTTATGAATCATTCAAAATAAATTTAGCCAAAGACTTTATCAGTAGTAGGTATGCTTATATCAATTCTTAGGATTTCGTACTGTAACAGTCAAAAAAATCCTTATAAAATCACTCCATTGCCTGTTTATCTTTGTCTGATAAATACATATCTGTTTAGATATCTGTTATGGACCTCTTTACTTTAAGACGCGTAAAGGTATGAAATCGATATATGTTTCAAATTCTGTAATTCTTTGGATCTGTAAATAATTCATGTCAATTGATGCAATCGAAGAATAATATGCTATATGGGAGTGCCCATATAAATTGAAGCTCATAGAGTATCTTATCCTTGGTTTAACAAGAAGTTTTCATTTCATACATCTCAAATCGACGACAATCTCTTTGAGTACAAATAAAGGAATAAAATCGCAAACTTCTTGCTGAAGAATTTAAAAAAATCTCCTAGAGTCGATATTTGTGGGTTCCATAATCCTAAAAATGTGTGTAGATACAAGTTCTCCTCATGCGTTTAGTATTGAGCCCTCGGCGCAAGTCAGACCCCCGCTTGCCCGGTTTTTTGTAGTTATGGAATCAGTTATCAGTACCTAGATAACCACACGTTGTTTGTTGTATTATCATTTGCGCAAAACTTATAATCTAATCAATTAGCAAAATTTTCGAACGGATTTTAAACACGAATATATTATATAATATTTATCAATACCTATATAATTCTGAAAGATACTTATCTTTCAGTGTGCGATTAACGCCATTCAACTCCGAAATTCTATGGTATTTAGATGCATACAATATGACACAATTTTGTACTAATTACAGTTAAAACTAAAACACGAAAAGATACAATACACCATGAAATAAAAACTGTAGTTACATAATCAATAAAAATAAAAATCGTACCAGGCGCAAGCTTTTATTAGTGCAAAAAATGCATAAACTGACTGTGTTCAGATTCAGATATATTTATTGATAGCTAATACTGTATGTATCAGCTAGGTAGATAGGTAGGTAGGTAGGCTAGATAGGCTAGGTGATAGTGCATTATATAGAATTATCAGCTTACCCCCATCGGGCATTCAATATTGTCAGAAATTTACAACATGCTTGATTAATATGATTTAATATTTATAAGCGATTTCTAAACTGTAGTAATGTCCTATATAATTATGTCAATATTTTTTTTAATTTATCTAGATGTCAATAATAATGAAATATAATAATAATTTAAATTTAGTTTCTTTTTGTGGCATCGTAGCTCTCACACAGATGCAGATGGACCGATTTTTAACACGCTTTTATTAGGTCGACCTGTATGTAACTAACTATGTAATGAAATCTAAGGTAACTAATTTAACCATCTTCCAAGGATCGTAGCGTCATAAAAATTGGCAGCTGTATGTAGTTCTGATGACAATACAATAATATGGTACTGTCGAACTGATCTGATGATGGAGCCGGAAGATATGAACTAGAACTTCATGATGGAACATCGTATCATAGCTGTGTTTGGATTTGTTAGAAAAGTCTTGTAATGAACTTTGACCACAATAATCTGTAGCGTGTTTTTTAGTTTTTTAAACTGTAATTTATTATCTAGCTTCTTTTAAAAGAGGATTTCATTGAGAGTGTTTATAGCGATGTTTCCTTAAAATCGGCTTAGCCGGTTTTTTTTCGGAGTTTTTTGAGTTTTTTAAACTTACACTTGTTAAACCATTGATTATTTTATATTTATAGATAAATTCAGTATCTATATTAAAATATACTCTGGATTTAGATGTCTTCATCATCATCTCAGCCATAAGAAGTCCACTGCTGGACATAGGTTTCCCCCATGGATTTCCAAAAAGACCGATTAGAAACGGCTTGCATCCAGCGTCTCCCGCCAATTGTATAAGGTCATCTGCCCATCTCATGGCTGGTCTTCCTACGCTGCGCCTGCCGGTGCGTGGTCGTCACTCGAGAAATTACGGCCCCATCGGCCATCAGTTCTACGTACCCTACCCACTGCCACTTCAACTTGCTAATCCGTTACACTATGTCGGTACTCTACAAATCTCTTTATTTCTGATTCGATCTCGTAGAGAGACTCCGAGCATAGCCCTCTTCATAGCTCGTTGCATGATCTTGAACTTCCATAGAAGGCCCATAGTGAGTGACCACGTTTTAGTGCCGTAAGTCATTATTAGTGATTAACTTTCGACTTGTGACACTGAGGTTGAGTTTCCCAAACGCTGCACAGCCGAGTTGAATTTGACAATTGATCTCTCTCGCAAAGTTGGACCTGCCAAGTCGGGCCGTCAGATTTGGATGTCAACTGTTTTTAAATTCCATAAACATACGCTTAGCGAGTTCTAGTAAGGTAGGTACTATAAGTACTATAGGTACTATAAGTGTTAAGATATTATTAATAGACCGAGTAAGCGCAGTGTCTTCTTTTCAGAACAGTTTTTTCCTTTTCTCATCTGCTTGTTTGCCTTCCTTCACAATCATATTACAGCAAAGCTCGATGAAACTTGTATTAAAATCTATTATTTATTTATTTATTTTTGTCAAAATAGATATTTCAGTAATAAATCTATCTATCTATACCAAAAAACACGAAGTTCGCAAGTTATAGCAGTGATATATAGTTAATATCTGTCATTTAAATTAGTGGCCAAGACCGTGTCGATTCACGTTTATAGTAGGGTTCCGTAGCTAATGCTGCATTCAAAAAAAAACGACTTGCCGAATATTTTATATGTTTATCGCTATCTCTCGAAAAGTTTTAATCACGGTGTGTTCAAAATAATTTTCGTTGAAAGTATTTAATATAGTCTCCTATTATAGTTAATCATGAATTTCTAGGCTGAACAATAGAAATGCAGGGACACACACAAACACACACAATTTTTTCACCTTTGGCGGGCTATACGGACATGTCAAAATTATAAGGGTTTCTCATAGTTACTACGGAACCCTAAAAACACAAGATTTCAATCTTAGTTCTAGATTAACTGCTAGTGATATTCAATTCCCATGTGCATTCACTACTTTCTATACTTAACAAATGACAACAGCCTTTGTTTATGATGGTTGCTAAAAAGGAGATAAAATCATAATGAACTTTCGTCAAAACAATTTTGATTGATTATATTAAAGATAATTTAAGGATGGGTTGATAAAAAACGATAGCTACATTATAAATACCGGATTAGATGGGACCCAAAGTGCATTCTAGTGAAAAATTATTTAAACAATGAAGGGTATAACAGTGGTCTTGCTTTTAGGCACAGGTAAGTACTATGTACTTGTAAAACTATCAAATTTCATTAGAGGCCCATGTAGGCTTATATAAAAAGAAGTTTATAAGAATGGTACAAAATATTTGTATAAATATGTCTTTCTCTCATTTTCTCTCGAACGAAAACTCATATAATACTCCCACCCCCTTGTAAGAAAAAATAAGACGTGGTCAACCCCGTCACCCCCCCCCCCCCCCCCCTCCTAAATCGTCTTACGTAATAAATAAATGGCCCCATATTTTAAGTGCCTTTCATCGGCATTTTTATTTTTTTATATAAAAGCCATAATTGTCAGCTGACCATTCTTTGCTCTTATTAGTTAGTAAGTATGAGTTTTTTACGTCATAGGAATAGTACTCTCTGGCATGCAAATCAAATGAGCCAGTCAAATGTATAATCCAAATGATGAGTCATGGTCCTATTTGCTGTGCGTAAAAAGAGAGTTATACTCTCGCTAACATCGGCTGCAAATATTTTTTTCCACTTGACAGATGATAGTTTGTATGCTATTGTTAATAAATATAAATTACAGTTTAAATAACTAAAAAACACGCTACAAATTATTGTGGTTAAAGTTCATTACAAGACTTTTCTAACAAATCCAATCACAGCTATGATACGATGTTCCATCATGAAGTTCTAGTTCATATCTTCCGGCTCCATCATCAGATCAGTCCGACAGTGCCATCAGTCATTGTCATCAGAACTACATACAGCTGCCAATTTTCATGACGCTACGATCCTTGGAAGATGGTTAAATTAGTTACCTTAGATTTCATGACATACAGGTCGACCTCCGGCTCCATCATCAGATCATTTCGACAGTACCATCAGTTATTGTCATCAGAACTACATACAGCTGCCAATTTTCATGACGCTACGATCCTTGGAAGATGGGTAAATTAGTTACCTTAGATTTCATTACATACAGGTCGACCTAATAAAATCGTGTTAAAAATCGTCAGCTGGCTGTAGTTCGGTGGAAAAAATCGTCAGCTGATGCGCTAAAGGGTGTAACGATCTCTTTACCGCGCTATAACCAGCTAACGATTTTATCACGAGTATTCACTCACAAGAAGATTATTTCTAGACTAGCGCGCTCCATCGTAGAACTTATCTATAGCAACAATCGCTTAACATCAGGCGAGGTAGCGGTCAAGCGCTAGGCTATTATATTCCCGATAATTAGTTCCCTGATTATTTAATCTTTTCCAGTATAATAATTGACCGGTGACAGCTCTATCAACCTTGTCTATTCAATTATATTTCTTTTCACTAAAGTCTGAAAACGTATCAGTTTAGACCTCTTGATCACCTCACTCAACTCCGAAGACCAATACTTTAACTTATTTCTAATCATTTCAGCCTATCTGACCTCCGCAGTACCTTTAGACCAACCTCAAGATTACAGTCTTGGTGAATATCCTCGGCATATCAAGTTCCCTGATGGTGACGGCAACTTGCACGATGTCGACCTGGAAGCGGAACCTGACATGGAAGTACTCGATGAAATCACTAGGAACCCTGCTAATAACGCGTACTTGCTGTATACAAGGTAAATCTTTCCTCACTTTAAGATTACTTACTGCATTTACTTCTCCGATTAGTGAATCACAGCAGCCATTTTATTTATTAATGTCGTAATTGATCTAGTAATTGATTTATTTTTCAGACGTAACTCTCGTATATCACAAACTCTGACTATGAACAATGCGCAGTCCATTACTCGTTCCAACTTTAATGCCAACAATCCCACCGTAGTGGTTGTTCATGGATGGCTCAGCAATCAGTATACTAGCATCAACCCTACCATTCGTAATGGTAAGTTACATGAAGACTAAGATAAAGATTTCCATACAACACAATATAATAAATATATAATAATTAATAAATACAATATATATTTATACAACAAATGCACAAATATGTTACATAAAACAAGTATGAGTTTATAAAACTCAAAAAAGCCCCGACAAAAAATGCCTGAACCAGTTTTGATGAAACATAGCTAAGATCATTTTCGATAAAAAAAAATGTCGAAAATTATTTCGGTCCATCCGTTTTAGAGCTACAATGCCACAGACAGACACACAGATACACACGTCAAACTTATAACACTCCTCTTTTCAGCTAAAAACAAATTCAACTATAAAATTATCAAAATAGTTAAAATAGGGCACATAAGTAGTCGGCTTTAAAAAGAAGAATTGGCGTCATATTTATTTTAACTAAAGTAGGAAAAGATCTATCACTTCTACTATACTTCACTTTCTTTGTTTTCGCCGGCGTGTAAGCTCTCTCTTGTTAATTAGTGTTTTAATTTATTGGTGTAAACAATAAAGAGTTTATCTATCTATCTTTCTATCTATAGTTTGGAAGACGAATAAAATGAATAGAATATTATAAAAATAATGCCAAGAATCGCTGTAAACTTTTAACAGAATAACTTAGGCAAATATTCTATTCCAAACAATTTTAGGGTTGTTAATAAATACAAATATAACTAATTCTTTAATTATATGCGAAATGTTCCAGCCTATCTCGGCAAAAGTGATTGCAACGTTATTATAATGGACTGGAGGCGCCTCGCATCTCGCGACTACGCTACAGCAGCTCGAGGCGTACCGGCAGTTGGACAAGGCTTGGGCCAGTTCATGAATTTCTTGCATCAAACGACTGGCGCTCCATACACATCCATGCACTTAGTTGGATTCAGCTTGGGTGCTCACTTAGTTGGCAATGCCGGTCGGGCTATGGGCGGGAGAGCTGCTCGTGTTACTGGTACGCTATATTTTAAAGAACTTTTACATTTACATTTATATAAGCATATTATAAAAATTGTGGTTTGATTGAAGGTTTGGATCCCGCTGGTCCTCTATGGAACTACAACTCTAATCGTCTCCAACCTAGAGATGGTGTCTACGTGGAAGCTATCCACACTGACGGCGGTACCGCCTTGGGTCTCGGTATCGGAAGTGCTGTTGCAAACGCCGACTTCTTCCCTAACGGTGGCATATCCCAGCCAGGGTGCTACACCAATCTTTGTAACCACAACCGTGCCTGGGAATTCTTTGCTGCCACTGTTACCCACAATCATTTAGTTGGGCGACAGTGTAGTAGCAGTCTACAAATCTCAATGAACACTTGTTCTGGAGCAAGATTCAACATGGGCAATGATGATTTGAGGAAATCTGGGTATGTGAATATATGTTCATTTTTACTTACGTGATAATTGAGTCAGATATACTACCTTGATATACATTAGTAATAAGGATTCTAATTATAATTATTAGATTTTCGTGTCTACTTTGTCGGATATGTGTAAATGAGTTTTTTTTTCTATAGATGATTAACATAGTGCTTTATTTTATTTGCAGATCCGGGATGTATCGAGTGAACACTGGCAGGAGATATCCTTATTAAATTTGGCATATATAACACAATCGACTAAAATTGTATACTAGATGCAATACTTGCTACTTATTACATTTATTCAAGTTTAGTAAATTTAAAGTAACATAGACAGAAACTGAATTTCTTTAAAATGTATTTAATAATAGCGGCAAAATTAAGTATTTCATGTCTTATCTACTAAAAATGTCTGATGTTAATCCTACATTTTTTTACTTAATTAAATTTTTATTATGTAAATAATAAGTAGTATTGATTTATTGAATTAATCCCTATTGTCTCCTGATAAGTCACGTGTAATTATAATGATAAAATGATACGCGATACCTCCAACGTTGACTGATTGTATGAAGTACTAACACAAACAACTCTTAAGGATGTAAATAAATTTATTGACTTAATAGTGTTCCTGCCACTACCTGCCACTTTATAAGATACAAGCACTTACCACACTTTTATATAGACGAATTTCATAGGCGAGTAAAACTATAATGATCCATGTCAGAATTTAATATGATAAAATTAATAAAAAAAACTTCGTTCATCTCGTCGTTCTGGTAACATTTTTTTTTTATGCATAAAAAAAATTAAATGTTACCAAATAGAATTAGGACCCCAACACCCTCTTCTTAGTACATACACAGGAAGAAAAGGAGACCCTTATCAGCCAAGGCTATGGGGAAGGCGTGGGGTCATGTACCCTTACAATCCATGAAGCTCAGGGACTAACATACGAGTCGGTTATAGCCATCAAGACCAAGGCAAAAATGAAGCTGCACGAGAGTGTCCCACACGCGGTTGTTGCGATATCGAGGCATACCGGGTCTTTCACGTATTACGCTGATGATACCGAATATGATGCAATCAGTCGATTCGTGCGGCGTGCGTCGGCTGCTTCACCGCAGACCATCAGAGAGTACAATTTAGAGATGGCCATTAAAGATCGGAACGCGGCGGTGATGGAGGCCCTGGGCCGAGAGTAGGCGACAGATTTATGTAATTAGACGATGTGAGTGCAGTCGCTGATAGAGTCCGATCAAACGAGGGCAAACAGATAATCTGGAAACCCCATCTAAAATCGGGCTCTACCAGTGACTGCATTCACAGAAATACTAGTATTTCAGTAGTTAGAAATAAGAGTTGTGTGCACACCTTGAGCATTCATGCTCACCATCGAAGGCTCCTTCTTGCGGCGGCGTCGTGTGGCGGGTCGCCCTCTTCCCTAACATATGGTTGAGGAGGGCGATGGCTGGCACATGCGTCATACTCGTGATCGGGTGCTGCTTGCGGGTCGCTGGTTTGCTCGTGGTATGCACGCAACATAGTAATAAGTACTTAAATTAAAATAAAATCATTTTCCCGTAACGATAATTAGTAAACAATAGTTTGTAATTATGACAAAGGTCACGGACCCTGGTGTCTGTGGAGAATAAAATTAAATAAAAAAAAAAATAAAAAAAAAATTAATTAGGACGCGTGTATATTTATAGAAAGAGCACTGCAGTAAACATATGGCTTGCGTATGGTAAGCAATAATCTTAACCTTTGGACGACTGAAATACACTTTCACACTTCACTTTTTTTTTTTTTCTTTTTTTCTTTGGTGTCACTGATGATTTCTGTAGAAATTCACTGGTTTGGAATATATCTTAAAACAATCTTTAACAGAACATTGTTTTCTCCATTTTCCCTAACAACAACTCGTAAACGGTTTGCGTATGCCTTCAGTACTTACTCTTTTACATCCGTTTTTTCACAAAACTTAAGATGAATTCACGAGTGTCACACATGAACGATCATTGTAGTCGGATGTAGATAAGAAAATTTTCGTCGATTTAAGTTCAACCCGGAAACCACTGAAAAAAATATACTTAACCATTTAAATAAAATTGTTAAGTCTGAGAAATACTATGTCGAAAAAAGGCAAACTAAATCTAAATGGCATGCAGTATTCATAATAGGAGTCCCTGAGAGCCTGTATGAGCAGATAAGCGCGCCGACTTCATGGCCCGCCGGAGAACGTGTAAGCGGCTGGATTTTTCGAGCGCGAGCCTCGACTGCCGGCGGGACGCAGTAGATGCGCCAGCCACCGCTCGCGGCGCACCACATGCAACGCATCCAACTCGACACTGCATACTACCACTGACTACTACTACTACCATCTGCCAAAGAAATGACCAACACATACCGTTGAAAAACGTTAATCTTAGTCAAAATAAACAATGCACTCCGTCTATTTACGACACATCAGTGACTAATTTTGCAACGGTCGAAAAGAAAAGTGATATTGTAGTGTGTCACCAAAATGTGCGATGTATTAGCACTAAAGGTAAAATGGAAAAAATAGAAGTGTTGTTAAAAAGTGAATTAAAATGTAACGTACTCGCGCTTACTGAGCATTGGTTATCCCACGACAAACTGCAATGTATCAATATAACCGGGTTTAAGTTGGCCTCGAGTTATTGTAGAAAAACAACACAACACGGAGGGTCCTGTATATATGTGAATAAAAGTACTAAGTGCCTAGAAAATTTGGAACTCGCTGCTTTGTCAGTGGAACAATTTTTAGAAATAGCTGCTATTGATTTGATAGACTATGAATTAACTATTATTTGCATATATAGGACTAATCTAGTGAGCACTAGCATATTTCTTGACAAGTTGGAACGCTTGTTCGATAAGGCTTGCGAACTAGGTAAAGAGTTTATTATCGTAGGTGACATTAATATTAACACGTTAGGTGAAATCGACTCCGAAATAGTAGAAAATATTTGAAAATGGCATAAGTACTCGCCTAATAAACTTCTTAAACAATTGCGATGCTCTCTTCGACCGACAATACGCGTACCGCGAGGGTAGATCTACCACATCCCTGGCCCGAGAAGTCAACGCAGTATTGTAGCTGCGAGAGACAACAGAAAGAAGCAGCAGGTTGCCATTCTATGCTGCGACTTATCAAAAGCGTTTGACGTCGCTGACCATGCCGTATTAAACGTAAAAATACGGCACTACGGTGTGGACTGGGCGTCCCATGACTTAATCGCAGATATTATGCGGGGTAGATCTCAAATAGTGGTAGGTGGAGAAGGTTCTGTGAAGTCCGAGCCTTTGGTGTCAGTGATGGGTGTAGCACAGGGATCGTCGGTGTCAAACATCCTCTTCTCCCTCCTCCTGAATGATCTGCCGGAATCCGTCACAGCGGCGGAGATATTTATGTACGCTGATGACGTAGCTGCCGTAGTCACGGCACCCTCGGTAGATCAACTGGAGGAGAAGTTGAACACCACTACCCTGCAACTCGCTGATTGGTTCCGAGCTTCTGGACTGGCACTGAACTTGACTAAGACGCATTTTATTCATTTTGACCTAGCGGGGCGAAAAATAAGACCTTTAACGGTATTTGTGAATGGCTTTAAAATCACGCAAGTCGCATCCACTACTTTTTTAGGTTTCGAACTAGACAGTGGGATAACCACATAGAAAACGTATGTGGAAAACTAGGAGGAGTTTGTTTCGCATTGAGTAGACTCGCTAGAGTGGTGCCTGAAAATGTAGTACGTAGTTGCTACTTCGCGACAGTACACTCGGTGCTGCAGTACGGCGCGGAGCTGTGGGGGCAAGCTGCGGACTGGAAGCGTGCATTTAGAATGCTGTGATTGAAATTGAATTCCATCACAATAGCCAAGATCTATACCCAAATACCCTAATCCATCCATATACCCAAATTGTATTTTTTTATTATACATTTGTAAAAGGGCCTGTCAGTGTTGGTTTCGGCCCCACTGATGCCTTTCAAAGGTCCGGGCTTAGACCCGTGTATAAATTTAAATAAAGAGATAATAAGAATTTTATTAATATAATTTTATGTTTTGTTTCATTATAATATTTTTTATTTATCGTACTAGACTAGAAATTTGTATTTTACCGTCGAGTGTCTGACAGTTGAATCCACAACAAGCGAAGATTCTAGATTTGAACCACGAGCGCAGCGAGTGATGCTAGTGTAGAATCCTGAGCGTAGCGATGGATTCAAGAAGACACGAAAGAAAATAACTTTACAGCAGAGTGTAATACAAAATGTTTCATCTTAACATAGCGAGGAAAATGTTTAGTTTATCTATTTTTCTAGTGGAAAAATTTGTTTAGCATCTAGAACTCTACTGGTCCTAAAATTATATTATATTCACGTGAGTTCACTTATAATATGTGTACATCTAATTAATTTAAGTATGATTTACAACAACAAAATACAAAAATTATGTAGTACAGGGTTTTTTACTCTATTTTTTTCTATTAATGGAATTGACATAACTTCATAAATATATTCTTCACACATTCAAACCTTTTTCGTATAAATGGTAACAAAAACAAAAGTTTAGAAAAAAATAAACTTTACATTTCTATTTACAGTTTAGGTAAAATCACAAAATTTATAATCAGTAGGTATTTCTTTAAAATAAAATAGCAACCTCCGTGAATCGAACTATTTGTATTCTTTTTTTTATACAAGGAGCTTGTAAAATTTTATTACTGTAACCGTCTTACATATAAACGCTGAATAAGTGCATTTTAGTCAAACAGTGTTTTGTTCCGTTTTCACGCGTGACAGTTCCCGTCTGACAGAAAGTGACAAGTCATTATTCAGTGAATATGATTTTAACATGCGTTTATAAGTAAGGTTAATGTGTAACTCAATCACGTTCGACTTTTGAAATTACTTTGTACCATAAGGGATAAAATTCACTTTTACACGCTTGCTCAATTTTTCTGAGCTAGTAAAAAATATTTTACTCACGAAATTTCAGAATGTTATCTAAAGATTTCAAAACAAAATTGGTCTATTGCTTGGCATTTGCTATATACAAATTGCAAATCAAAATCCTTGGAGCTGCAAATATACCAAACTCAATCTATTTTTAGGTTACCTTATCAAAAGCGATACAAACGTAATCGTACCTTTTGCTTTTCAACCGACTTCAAAAAGGAGGAGGTTCTCAATTCGACTGTATTTTTTAAATGTTTGTTACTTCACAACTTTCGACTGGGTGAACCGATTTTGATGATTATTTTTTATTTGAAAGCTGGTGCTTCCCGTGTGGTCTCATTTCAATTTGGTTCAGTTCTGACAATGGCATCCATGAGAAGTCGGTTGCTTCAGTTTTTTTTACTATAATTATTATACGTCATCGTATCGCCTTTTGTACCTTTCTGACGCCTTCATTATGTACCTAATGTTATTTTAATTAAGGTGTCAATAAAGTGTTTTTATATTGTATTGTATCGTAGGAGTCCCCTATTAGTCTAGGACAGTTCCTTTCCACATTCAACTCTGTATCGGAGTGTCGAATTAAAGTTCCGCTCCTTCTTATATAATCAAGTAAGAAGCTATATCTATACTTCCTCCTCAAGTGTTGCATTGCCGTATTTCATATCAGATAATTCTACATAAGCCTAATATCATTAGTGAAATCTAATATTACATAAAAAATACATTCATGTTGCGTTGTCATTTTTTGACATTCATGTTGCGTACTGCACAAGAATGGAATTTTTTGCCACCATCTCTGTTTCCTGAGACCTACAATCTTGGAATTTTCAAGGCTAGAATGAATAGATATCTTCTAGATCGACGAGCTCCATGCTCGGCCACACCGTCGCTTAACATCAGGCGAGTTGGTGGTTAATCGTAGATCTATTATGTGTTAAAAAAACTATTTTATGTCATTTTGTTTGTTACCTTTTCGCAACAAACTAGCATTGGATTCTTCTTTTTTTGTATTGGGCCCGCTTAAAGCATTTGCCAGTGTCAAGTATTAAGATTTTTTTCAAGTTTCTTAAATAAAACAAGTTGTAAATGTTCTAGTCACAATCTAAATCACGTATACAGTCATTTTAAAGTCGAGTCCTGCTGCAGTAAAGTGGTGGCGACTTTACTAGAAGCTTCTATGGAGTTTTGTCGACAACGTAACATGACACGTTTCACTGCTTCATTTCACTTGCCCACACTCATATATACTTGATCGAACACTTAATGAATAAAACGCCACCATTTTTATCGCATTAATATTCAAAATAACACAAGTTTAGGAAAATAAAACAAAGCAACAACATGTTTCAATGACGTTCCCGCCAAAAAAACCCATAGCATTGGATTAGCCATCTGAATATTTAGTCTAGATACTAGCGTTTGAGTAAGTCAGCATCAATTACGTCTTTATCGCTATCACCATTTTCAACAGCACACTTTCAACTTTGTCTGTTTGTTACCTTTTACATCTAAATGGCTAAATGGAATTATATTGAAATGTATGTGTTTATAACTTACAAAAAAACATAAGCTGTGCAAAATTATCATCGTCGTCACCATTTTACGAATACATCACCACGCGGTGATATTGCGAAGGACACGATATCATCGCATGTCGAGCATGCACAGCTTTTAATGGACAATGACGTCAGTAAACAGGATATGCTTATTTTATCATTCCGATTGACACGATATTGGCGATCTTCATTTTCAAATTAAAAACAATAATTATAACAATTCCTAAGCTGAGTACTCACGAACAATAGTCCACGTTTATCAGTAGCCGTACTCTTAACTTTTATTGCGATGCAAAGTTCGTTCAGCGCCTATTTTTATCTTGCTTTTTCTGCAGTGAAGAGAGTGACACAAAAGTTGAAGTGATTATTAAAAATATTACAATTTAAAGAAGGCTCATTTGAACTTTTGTCTCACTCTTTATTACAGATAAATCAATATAAAAACGGGCGCTGAGTGAACTTTGCATCGCTATTAGAGTTCAGAGTAACCCCGAAGTTAGCAGTTACTAATAAGTGAGTTAATCAGTCAGATTTGTACCTTTTGGTAATGAGTAGTTCATAGCAGCTAATTTTTTTTTCACGTTGGGCTTGACTGGCAACTCAAATGACGTGAAATTAAGTTAAGGCACAAATACATTAATAGGATGCATAATGGAACGCACTCACACACACAAACAAACAAGAAAACGAACAAGAGCGAGTCAGACTCGCCCAAAGGGTTCCGGAAATCCCACGAAACCGGGAACTAAGTTTTTAAAACATTAGGACGAAGCTTTACAAATTAATATTAATATTTACAAATAAATAATTTTATAAGATATAGTAACTATGTATAATTTATTTGTAATATGTGACAGATCTGTATATTTTTTAATTAAGACTGAATAATTGATAATTATCAAATTATAATTTGTATATTTTAAGTAAGATGACTTGCACTATTGTATTAGGTAATCCTGTAATGATAGTTGTAAAATAAATTTGATAAATAAATAAATAAATAAATAAATTGCACACAATTACGTAATAAAACCCTCTAGTGAAAACATGGCTTTAAAATATTTTATCATTCGTTGATTGGTTGAAGAATATAAATATCATGAATTCAAGCCAGTGGGTGTGTTTCATTCGTGACTTTACGCCCAGCACATTATGAAGGGGACGCTTGTCGTATTACTTCTTTGTACTGGTTCGTAGAATCTTATTTTTAACTGATATCCAAAAAAGAGGAGATTCTTAATTCGGGTTTAAGCCGAGATACCTATGTTATTTTTTAGTTTGTTACGCGATTACATTGCCAATTATGAAATGATTTTGATGACTCTTTTTTGTTTGGTAGGTGGTCCCATATACATTTTATCAAAATTGGTTCAAAGCTTTGGTTTTTATTTAACAAAAAATAACTAGAAAACTACGTCATCCTAGTAAATAAAATTGCATATTTTGAAGTCGGTCGTATCAATAATAATTGTTTAACTTTTATTTAAAAAAAAGTTGTGGCGTCATCCCAATCTGTAAAGGAAAATAAATTATTTAAAATAATTATAAAACACACAAAAAAATAATATGAAATATTTCATTAATTACCTCGGAGCGCGCCATGTAAACGAAGCAACTCGACGAAAAAATAGGGAAAGGAATGGCTTGCACCGGCACGCCTAACCGGCCGGTTGCTGCTGGCCGGCCGCCCCGCCAGGGACGAATCACCTTCCGCGGCGACACTGCGTCGCTCGTGCATCTACCCGTACCGTTGAATGTTAAAATTTGTTTCGACTTTTAATAAACAATATTATGATTCAAATAAAACATAATATATTTTAGTGGTTTATCATTTGGACTACGAAAATACAAAACCGTGTAAATTTTCTACTTGTTAATCATCAACTACATCTCAATTTCAAAGAAATTCACTGCTGAATATGAAGCTACTCCATGGCTTTCCAAAAATACAGGTTGGAAGCGACCTGCATCTAGCATCTTGCATCAGTGTCATCTGTCCACTTTATTTTTGCTCATGAATAACATTATTTGATTAGAAATTAAACGCTTTTTAAGATGTACTTCAGCGCAGCATAATGAACAGCTTTTGTAATTCGACATTTGGAAATTCTCAACAAAGCGCTTACTCACAAGAACTTATTTCTTTACTTTACTTTTCAGCATACACTGCATCCGCAGTACCAGTAGAGGAGCATGCCCGCGGTCCTTACTCGAGGTTCATCCAGTTCCCGGACGGCAACGATGTGATGCACCAGGTAGATCTTGAAGAGACACCTGATTCGGAACTTCTCAACAGAATTTCCAGAGACTCGGCTGACAACAAATATCTACTCTACACGAAGTAAGTTTCTTTTGCTTAGGATTTCCTCTAAATCTTTTAAAATTTTCATACCGATACTTTCCTATAATTTTAACTTTCATTTGAAAATCTTACCTAATCAATATTTATTTTGTTTCATTTTATTGACTACAAAGCTGTGCTATTAAGTATATGCGTCTGTCTTTATTAAATCATCTTTATTGGTATTCTTTTGATATCGTCTCATGCTAACTAAAAATGCTGTATTAAAAATTTCAATATAGAACATTTTTTTAATTCAAAATTTTATATATACATAATTCGGACAAATTGCATAACTATATAAGCAAAGGTAAACAATTTTGAAAAAGATACTTTCTACTTTTTCCTAGAAAAAATATACTAATATTGTTATATGGAACCTGTGATCCATGTAACAATACGAAATACGAAGTTACAAAATTGCAACATCAAAACTCAGATCATATTAATGTAGAATTGGGCTGGACTTTTTCCATCATCAATCAAACGTTTTATATTACTAAATATGCTCGAAAAAAGGTAGAGAGATGAGTGTGACACATAAAAATACGTACGATAGCTGTTAATAGAAAAATATTAAAAGGTAGAAGAAAATCTTTAATTCTAATATTTTCTATTTCAGGCGTAATCGCGACTCACCCCAACGATTATTTATCAATGACCCGAACTCAATATCTGAATCGAACTTCGATCCTAACGCGCCCACTGCAGTCATTGCTCACGGTTGGATGAGCAGCGAGAGTACCAACCACAATTCCGTCATCAGAGATGGTTGGTATCTAATTAATACAATCAACTTCATTTTAATAAGGTGATTTAATAGTGATAGCATTTAACTAAGTTTGCTAACATTAAGTATATAAAATTATAATGATCAGTCAACGTATATTAATATAATTATAATCAGCATATTTAAAATTTTACTAGTATCTGAAACTACATGGAAACAAAAGTGTTCAAATGCAGCTCACACGTGCATATATAATACATACATACAAAGCCACCACACACATTTTAAAAAACTAGATTAAATTAAAATAATGTCTAATCTTATTTCTTTTTAGACATAAATTTATTGTGACAAAAAACATACAACACAAAATAAATATCATTCAAAAAAATATAAATCATACACAAAATACTATAAACACTACTAATACTAATACTATTTTCGTTATAGCTTACCTTGCAGATGCCAAAGGTGATACAAACGTTATCATCTTGGATTGGAGTAGTGTTGCGCAGTCTGGCTACGTTTCGGCTGCCCGAGGTGTTCCTTTCGTCGGTCGTGATCTGGGGCAGTTCCTTTACTTCCTCAACCGGGTGTCGGGGGCGTCTTTCGACTCCATGCACTTGATTGGCTTCAGCTTAGGAGCGCACGTCGTTGGACACGCAGGTCGTGAGGTTGGAGGGAGAATTGCTCGTGTCACTGGTGAGTAATAGTTTGCAAAACCTCATAATCATAAAAACAAGCGTTACCTACTGGTGACAAAAATGATCACAATTAAAAGTCAGAAAGCTATTTTTTACATGCTAGGCATGATTTTACAATTGAAAGTCAGAAAATCAATTTTCACATGCTAGGCATGATTTTACAATTGAAAGTCAGAAAGTTGATTTTCACATGTTAGCAAGCTAGGCATGATTTTTTGTTTTCATCCACAGAGAGTTCAATTTTCTTTGCATGAAATGACACAAAGTCATGAAGTCCGTAAAAATTAACACACTTTCAACTTTTGACGATAATTAAACGTATATGCATTGCTATTCTACGTGGCTAGGTAGTTAGCATACTGGGTATGCTGTCAAGTGCTAGTGAGTTTGAGCAATTGGATTGTCTTTAGAGCTTTATCGATTTGCTTATTATCCCTCTGCCCAAAAAGAAGGGTGTTATCAGTTTGGCGTATATATCTGTACTTTCGTTTATTGTGTGCCTGTCTGTGGCATCGTATCTCTCAAGCAGATTAGGCGAGTTTTTTCTGTTTGAAAGAGGATTCTATTGAGTGTTGTTAGCTATGTTTCATCAAAATTGATTCAGCCGTTTTTTTATCGCCCCCGATAAAAAATGTTTTAGTTTTATAAATTTATACTTGTTGTGTAATAGTTTAATTATATAAGTATGTCTAGTTTTATATTGTTTTGTTGTAGTCAAGTTGTAAGTAATAAAATCACTTGCCCGTAAAAAAAATACTAAACCAAACATTAAACAATAAGTTTTGATTTAAAATTATTTTTTGATAAAACTTAAGACATTAAACACTACCAATAGCAATCTAAACGTTTAAGTTCAGTGCATTTATTCAAAATGTGTGACATAATTTTCTCTTTTATCAGGTCTGGACCCTGCTGGTCCACTATGGTACACAAGCTCCAATCGCCTGGGTCCCAACGATGGTGTCTACGTTGAAGCTATCCACACCGATGGCGGTACACACGTTGACAGTCTCGGTATCGGATTTGCTATTGCCGACGCTGACTTCTTCCCCAATGGCGGCAGTGATCAACCTGGCTGTTTAACACCCATCTGTAGCCATAACCGTGCTTGGCAGTTCTTTGCCGCCAGTGTCACTTACGACCATTTTGTCTCCAGGGAGTGCGCTAACATTATCATGTTAAATTTGAATTTGTGCCGTGGACAAGAATTGAATATGGGCAACGATGATCTGAATAAATCCGGGTAAGTAACTGGAATTATCTTCTCTAATGTTCTGAAGTAATGTAAGCCGTTTAAAAAATTTCAACGTCCGATGGAATTCCAGCCTTCTCACCTTTCTCGTCAGTTGGATGCTTTTACTAGTTCAGCCGCCTCGTAAATCACGTAGACATCAATGTATAATATAATATTCTTTTCCTAACCTAACATAGCTTTGGTGGCGTTACTTTACCTGTATTATTATGTATGCTTGATACAAGCAATTAGAACTTACTATCAAATAAGGAAATAATGTACTTAGAAAAATGGGGAATTGACTTTGTGCATGTAACTGGCTGACCAAATAAGGCGTTTGTATTGGAAAGATTTTATTGTTTTTTTTTTTTGATATTGTTAATAAAGTTGCATATATTATCTATTCAATCAGTATATAATAGTCGATTTATGTGATCAAATATCTTTCTTGGATAAAGGGATTCGGGAAATTAAATTTGCTCAGAATAATATTGTTAAGCAAGTTCTTGTAGTATAATCGTAGTCATCTACGGCCGATCATTTCTGATGTAAAATATAAAAAAAATAGCTCAAATTAGCAGATTCTCTGGATTCTATGACGAGTAAATTACTGCGCTCTCATTAGCCATCAATTGTAACTTAATTTCTCTTTTTTCAGGTCTGGAACCTACCGCGTTAACACCAGAAGGAGATACCCATACATGTAAAAGAATAACTAATACTTACATTTAATAAAGCATGGAAACGGATATGAAATATAAATGAGTAAGCACGATGTACGCGTATTCTTTCAAACATAAAAACTAAGAAGGAAACTATAATAACCCGACCCTCTTAATTATTAAGTTTCAAGATTATTTATATATGTTTAGCATATGAAAACAAGAGTCTTGTAATTAACGCTTTACAAACCTTTTTCACAATTTTATCCATACAAATTTAATTCCACCTATATTTTGAACTTTAACGGCCTTACCGAAAAACGTAACTTAACTTTAACCATCGTCTTAAATTCTCTGTCTTCTTTCCGCACATGTCATTACGTGTTAGCGAGAAGTTGACAAAATATGTTAAGCAATGCTTTAAGTAACGTTTTTCGGTAAGGCCCAAACTGTTGTAAAATCTAAAAATGTAATAATTTCTAGATAACTTCTCTAGAAAAGTAATAGTGTTTGCATACTGTTTGAAGGTTGAAAAATGAATAATTGTGTAGCGATTCCTCAAGCGGTTTCCTATTTTAACTCTAAAATAATTTTCGTGATAATATCCTATCTCTTCATATCACACTCTCCAGAATTCTACTCTTCTCCCTCTTTAATATAACTACGATTACTATGGTACTTTATGAGCTTTGTATTTGAGTAATCGTGACAAACATCAATTCACCCAGATTTGGATATGGACAAATCGTCGCTCGCATGACTAATTGTCCTATCTCATTTCAGTCATTTGTTCAGGATAAACGTTTATCGGTTCTGAAATCAGATTGTATTTCTCAAAAATATTAAAAATCGGATGTTTTGCATACCTTATGATATTAGCTTTCATAGAGGTTACTTACATTTTGATTTCCCATTGATATTTTTAATGTATTTCCATATTATCTACAACAAGCTACCAAAAGATATAAAACACATACAATCACTTTCACTCTTCAAAAGAAATCTTAAATATTTTTTTATTAAACAAGTCCCTAAGTAAAACTAAATAAAATAAATGACAAATCACTCTAATTTCATTAAAACAAATTAAAAAAAAAGACGTGTGGCACTCGGAGACTGCCGCGGTAAAGCTATTGCATAATAGCTTTACGCGCGGTTGGTTAGGTTATTTTCGTTACGGAATTTATGGATTCGGTCTCCACGCTCAAGGCCCGCGATAGAAGCTATGTAATAGCTTAAAATCTTTGCTAAAATAAATTAAATAAACCAATAATAAAACTATAGCTATCAATTTGTAAATAACGTATGCAACACGTAATGAGTGCCGAGTTATTTGTCAAGCTTGCTATTTTACATACCTTCTGCCTGCTTGCCTTTCGCTATTGTGTTACAATATTATTATAACTAGTTTGTTTCATGTTAAGTGAATTTATATTCGAAGTGAAATAAATATCTTAAACCGTAAACCGTATTATATACCTGTTTTTATTATTTGAAAAATGAGATGGGATAGTGAGTGACATGCGAGCGATGAAAAAGTATGCTTATGAGCGAGGCTATACGCTGACTACGTAGTTAGTACAGAATGATTGACCTTCTAATACTCATACAGTGCGTTCTTTTGTTACGTCATTGTCTATATCTTCTCTTTTTGTTACGTCATTGTCTATATCTTTTGTTACGTCATTGTCTATATCTTCTCTTCGGATACAAGCCTAGTAAACTAAGATTTTAGTTGTAATTGTGAGATGTTGGTTTCGTACAGAACACCAAATTCAATAAAAATAGTATTTTTAAGATAAAAATAAATTAAAGAACTCCGTCGATGAAAAAGTAAAAACGTACAAATATCATATATGTACTCCAAAACATTTCCTTTGTTCTAAAATACTCGTAGGCGGGGTAAAGATGTTTTTGCATAAATGTCGCAATGCCGTATTTCTAGATAATAATCTAATAAGGGTCCGGTATCACTAATCTAATCTAATATTGTAAAATCAAAATATCTTTATATCTCTATATGTTTGTTTGTAACCTTTTCACGACTTACTAGTTAGACTAGACAGTTCAATTTAGTCTAGTCCTTTGGTAGGCATCATTGGAGCCGAAATCAACACTAAGAGGCCCTTGTCACCAAAAATGAAAAAGAGATTGATTAGTTATTTGCTGGTCTGACGGAATTTTACAATATAGAGTTAATCAAATATTGACTATTGTGATGAAATTATTTGACTACATATTAATGAAACTTCGAAAATTAGAGTGTAGACACCTAGTAATTTCGACTATTTATACCAAAAATATAAATAATAATTTGCCACCCACTAGAAGGCTCAAATAGAGACGCTGCATTCTGTTGTTGAAGAACAACATTTGAATGGATAGAACTATCAAGAGATGGGCTGTACTTTAACCTGTGCTTTCGCTACAAATAGCATTTTACCTTTTAACACTTCCACTCTTAATCGAGCCTCGATTCCACCTAATAGCTTGATTCTTGATTCCTTGATTCTTGGTTGCTAATATCTGAGTACGTGATGACGCCACTCACCGATATGGCTGACCACAAAGCCGCTCCTGCGTATTCATTATCATTATTAATATTAACACTACAACCACGAGGGTGAAACCACGGAGAATAGCTAGTTATAAAACATGACGTAAATATATAGAATAAGCTTATTATCAGTTCAGCTTTACACGATAGGGTGATCTTCATTTCCAAATCAAATAAACAACAATACATCTTTTAAATCGTAATTTATAAGCTGGATACTCACAACACAACCTGCAATTTGCGTTCGTCTAAGCTGGCATTTGCTGCTATTAGGTTTTAAAACAGAAAGAAGATCTTTCTTTCATTGACTTGACCTTTATTCTTTTCAGTGCTAACTTGCCTAATAGAAAATAAGTGTGTGGTTGGGATAGAATACCTCGATTTGAAAAAAAAACTTTTCAATCTAGCATTCAAAATTAATGAAACATCTAAAGCAGCAAAGTCCACTACTGTATTGTGCAGTACATAATATCAAGAATGTGGACTGAAATAGTATAGAATTTTGGCATTTCAATAAAAATACTGATGATAGTAGGTATTCTCACTTTCTGCTTTTATTATAGTAAAATGGTATGAAAGGTCTAGAAGTTCTTGAGCCACCTCGTTTAAAACAATTTGGCAGAATAAATGCAAACGTATGGAGATGCTTAAAATTAAGTAGCTACTCGTATCTGCTACTATTTTTGTTCCAAAATATGCCATTTCATTACAGTAATCATCTACTTGTGTAGATGATTTGTGAGTACTTTTTTTTCATTATATTTTCATGAAATTTCAAAATCTCGTAAATCGTCACGAAATTCTATGCTTAAATTTTTGTGATAAAAATTCTCTAGTGAAAACACGACTTTAGTTTAATTTATCTTTAATTGGAGGATATATATATCAGAGATTAAAAGCCACTGATGTGTTCCATTCTTGATTTTGAACCCAGCAGATATGAAGGGGGCGCTCGCGGTATTACTTCTTTGTACTGGTTAGTTTTCTTTTATGTCATTAAATCATTCAGATATTATTTAATAATATGTTCAATAAATATATGTAAAACATAAATAACATAATAAAACTTAAAAACTAGAATGCCGCCGGCAGCGAGGCAGGGCTGAAACTGCTGGAAGTACCCAAGGAAGTACTCAGAAACTTCCTGACAATTCGTGCCGTGTCAAGGACGACTGCCTTCTGAACCCAACCATCGAGCGAGAAAGCCGAGGCTTTTCGCTCTTAATAATATTATTATATTCTTGTTTATTGTGATTGAAACTATGATAAGCTTTTATATTTATATTCATATTTAATAATAATTACAAAATTAAAAAGACAAAAGTAAAAAAGCAATCTGCTTTTAAAGAACATAAAAAAATCAAAAACAGAATTCATTACACTCAAAATTCTAATTATATAAAAGAAACTATAGAAATTGGATAACTTTAAGAGGTAGTAGTTAGGACAAAATAATGAACAAACATGGTGTTATAACTTCAGCAAACTTTCAAAAAGCCAAAAGCTAAACCACATTTGTATTTATACGTTTCAGCATACACTGCATCCGCAGTGCCAGTAGAGGAACTTTCCCGCGGTCCTTACTCGAGGTTCATCCAGTTCCCGGACGGCGATGGTGTGATGCACCAGGTAGATCTTGAAGAGACACCTGATGTAGAGCTTCTCAACAAAGTTGCCAGAGACTCAGCCGGCAATGCTTATCTGCTCTTCACGAAGTAAGAAACTCTTGTTTGTGTATTTCCCTCAATCTTTTCTAATTATCGTGTTACTCACAATTTCTCTTTATGTTTATCTGTGTGTCTGTCTGTGGCTTTCTAGATCTCAAACGGATGGACCGATTTGGATCTAGGTTTTTTTAAAAAGCAGATTTCATCGATAGTGTTCTTAGCTATGTTTCATTAAAATCAGTTTAGCCATTTTTTTCGGGGATTTTTGAGTTTTCTAAGCTTATACTTGTATTTCATGATGATTCGTTGGTTATGAGTACATATTTAAAAAAAACACTAAATCACTTTTTTGAAAATCATCCTCAAATTGATTCTGATAAATTTTGCGTTTGGTCGTTTTTTTTTTTTTGTAATAAATTTTATGCGTGTCGTGAGGTTTCATAGAATTGAATGATAAATATCAATTATCCCAATTGAAACAATCAAAATTTTATAATTATTTTGTCACAAACCTACATGTTTATTTTCTTGACACTTTTTGTTTAATATCTAATACCATTTCATTCATTTCAGACGTAATCCCGACTCGCCCCAAGAACTATTCATAAATGACCCGAACTCAATATCTGAATCGAACTTCAACCCTAACGCGCCCACTGCAGTCATCGCTCACGGTTGGCTGAGTAGCGAGAGCACCAATCTCAATTCTGTTATCAGAGACGGTTGGTACCCAATTAATAAACTTCGTTACAATTAATTAAGGATTTAGTTATAAAATTGAATTAGATTTATTGATAAAGATCGATAAATATCTTGACGATAAACTATATCCTTCTTAAAAAGTTGCTATCCAGATATGTGTTCTAGCAATAGATACGGTGTTTTTAGTAATTTCATAATATTTAATCATATAATCCAATGCGACATCGGTATATTAAAACAACTTTTAGTACTAACCCTGTTTAGTACAATACTCTTTGGTACTAACTAAGATCCCTTTTAGATTGTTTTTTTTTTTTTTGGGTATTCAATGAATAGGCTAGTTGCTTAAATTTGAAAGCTTGGTTAATTATATACTTTAATATCTATTTTATCCCAAAAAAAACCTATATTTTAAAGAAAAAAATATATTTACATTATGTATTTTGTATTTAAAAAAAAAAATAGATTTCCCTTGAAAACGATGAATAGTCATGGCGTCTTGAATGACGTCACAGTGTGCGAAATCCATGCGAAATCAAACTGTTTACATCTGTGTCAAGTGTCAAAACAATACGGAGTAACCATAGTAATCTGCTCTGTTGTAGGAAAAAGTCAACAACAAATTGTGGCCCGTGACGTAACACTTTCTGATTGGTTTTCGCTATCATGTGACTTAATGCCTAATTTTTACGAATTAATTTTCTAAAAATATTAATTAACTTTTATGAGAAATAGACTGTTTTTTCTTATCTACGTCTCTTCGTTTATAATTAGAAACTATAAACCAAGCAATTTGTTATTAGTGGCAACAAGCCTATTTAGGAATTTCATTATTGCATCAATTGAAATACGAGTACAGTACTCGAGAAGCCAACTACAGCTATGCATTAATACATTGTGCACTAATTTCTGGAGTCTTTTTGCTTATTTATGTCGTACATCCAACCTCAACAAAAAATTCCTCTCTTTAATTAAAGACGTTTTCTTTCAAATGTAGTAAATTTGAACATAATAATATAAATATTTCATGGTCAAGTGTAATCAGCATGTATTTTTAACGGAAGTTCTAAAATGTAATGGCTACCCAGTTTACTAGCATAAATTGACGCACAGATGTGCAACTGGTCACATATTATATTTCATTTCCAGAATATGAACTGATGATACTATTCATGTATTAACATGAACTGAACATACATGAATAGACACCAATCACCATAAAATTAACAAAAGACTAGATTGAATTTCAAAAGTGTTTCAACTTAATCTTGTTTTTTGTTTTTTGTTTGTTATAGCTTATCTAGCAGAAGCTAAAGATGAAACAAACGTCATCGTCTTGGATTGGAGTAGTGTGGCTCAGTCTGGCTACGTTTCCGCTGCCCGAGGTGTTCCTTTCGTCGGTCGTGATCTGGGGCAGTTCCTTGCCTTCCTCAACCGGGTGTCGGGGGCGTCTTTCGACTCCATGCACTTGATTGGCTTCAGCTTGGGAGCGCACGTCGTTGGACACGCAGGTCGTGAGGTTGGAGGGAGAATTGCTCGTATCACCGGTGAGTATAAAAGCCTTACATAAAATGAAAAAAAAACTTTAATTTAAGGTGAAAGAAACAAAATCATT
The DNA here is from genome assembly GCA_947563715.1 of Lycia hirtaria. Lineage (NCBI taxonomy): Eukaryota > Metazoa > Arthropoda > Insecta > Lepidoptera > Geometridae > Lycia > Lycia hirtaria. The sequence goes on along the minus strand of OX387377.1, from coordinate 36,903,277 downwards.
TACTTTGATAAAGCGTGATCGGAATGTCACTGAGTTTTGGTTCCAATTGTTTTGCTGGATTATGAGAGTCAATTTTCATTTCTGACTTGTTTTGTTTTCTTCTAAATAGATATAAATAAAATCTACGATGAGTTTTTTGGTGTAAATTTACCTCCCCTTTGACGGCAATCTCAATGTCTGGCTTAGATGTTGAGGTTGTCGTCAAGGAATTTACTTAGACAAGTAGTACTGATATTATTTTTACTTTTATCAGGTCTGGACCCTGCTGGTCCACTATGGTACACAAGCTCCAACCGCTTGGGTCCCAACGACGGTGTCTACGTTGAAGCTATCCATACCGATGGCGGTACACACGTTGACAGCCTCGGTATCGGATTTGCTATTGCCGATGCTGACTTCTTTCCCAATGGCGGCAGCAGCCAGCCTGGTTGTTTGACACCCGTCTGCAGCCACAACCGAGCCTGGCAGTTCTTCGCTGCCAGTGTCACTTACGATCATTTTGTTTCCAGGCGATGCTCTAACATTATCCAATTAAATCTGAATTTATGCCGTGGGCAGGAATTAAATATGGGCAATGATGATTTGAGCAAATCTGGGTGAGTAACTGTAAATTACTCAGTCTATTAACACCGTGAGAAGTAGTGTGACGAGATAACAAATACGTAGTATTGCTGCTATACTCGCACCACCTCATGTTTGTCTCCTTGGTTTGTGATATGACAGAAGCAAGCGTGGAGGCGGTAGTATAAGCTCAGTGTATCGTGGTCAGCTGAACGGCTCAGCCGACATTTTATAATTTTATTTTATTTCATAATTTTTTCATTTTATAATTTTATTTAGGCGCTGTTACTGAAAATATTTTTGTAACGCGTACGATACAATTTGTAACACTTGTAAATTTAATTATAACGCCCGTACTACAATTAGTACCATCAATAGGGAATATGCATGAATTTAATTTCATAGGGATAATAGTTTTGATTAACTATATTTTTTTTCTCAGATCTGGATCCTTCCGAGTGAATACGAGAAGGAGATACCCATACATGTAAAAATAAATCTTTTGGAACATTTAAATGGACATGAAATAAAAAGAGTACGCATTATTTATGAGCATTTTTATTTTAAACGTAAAAAGACTATATAAATCAAAAAACTTAAACAATTTGAGTCTTTATTATTTCGAATAGAGATTAATTATATTTCCTTGCAAATGATGGATATAATAAATTAATATACAATTAATAAATAAATTATAATTAATTATTATTAATTGGTATACTCTTTCCCGCAATCAACGTTTTTGAAGATACAAAATTAAATTATTATAAAAAGTCCATTAGTTAGAAAAATAAGTTATAAGAAAAAAGGAAATAAATAAAAAAAAACATTAAAAAAAATGTTCCAAAAATTTGAGTTTTCAAAAATAACAATCATTTCAATCCCATTTTCTTTTCGGTTTCTATGTAAAAATACAACGTTTGTTTGAATAAAACTGTAATATTTGTGTACAAGTATGTTGAGTTAAGTTGACTTGAGGTTTTGTAACTCCATTCTATAACTTGAATGTCCAAATATATAGACGCAGCACGCAAAATAGATATAGGATATTATTATACTATAGCACAAAATAATTTTAAATATCGTGGATTTTCTGTAATATCGCATAATATATAAGATCTTCACGTGTCACGCTCTCTAACAAAAACACAAATTTTTATCAAAACTAGAGTCAATAGCTTAGAAGACGAAACTAATAGCTTGGAAGCGTTAAGGGATTATTATTCAAACTATTAGTTCATATCTTTAAGTGCAACGCCAAGACTCAACGCCATCTAGTTTTAAGAACAGAAACGTGCGTTATATGAACTGATCAAATCATCACCCTTTTTGCATAAGCGGCAAAAATAGTACTAACGTCGAAAATAACATCTAATTATCAATAATATGTATAGCAACCGAATACTAGAGTTAAGGCTTAATACTTCGCGAATCACAAAAGACTCAAATCATCAATAGCATTAAATCAGAATCAGTTAACTAGATTAGATTATGCGTGAATTTATTGACGCAATTCTGATAACATTCAAAATTTATAGTTATCTGTAATTACAATTATTATTATCTAATTCGAAAAGCAGCAATATGGTATCGATAATATTTCGTATATCTTCGTTGCAAATCTAAAATCTCCCATGTGACATATTTTCAGATAGTTTTTTATAGGTTTTTAGGTTTCCTTATCTATGTTGAAAAGCAGCAATGTGGTCCAATCACGATAATATTTGGTATAACTCCGTTGCAAATTTAAAATCTCCTATGTAATATTTTTTCAAATAGTTTTATAGATTTTTAGAGTTCCTTGTTTACTACGGAACCTCAAAATCCTATAATAATATCCGAAAAAATGTCACGATAGGAGATTTTAGATTTGCAACGACGATATAAAGTTAGACCGGTTTACTCTAGTCGATTATAGCTATACGGTCTTTCAGACTTATCCTAAAGGTGCACTCATGACATCAATCATGTAATTTATACGTAGATAGGTTTTTTCCGGCTCCGTGGCAAGCCTCAATTAAGGTAATCGCCCGACTCGTCTTCAGTCACAACACGTTGGGCAACTCTGTTATACGCGTGTCGTGTTTTGTGAACAGCAACAATGTTATAGTGTATATTTAGAAAGTGCAACACTAAGATATATACGGCCAAGATACTAAAAGGCCTTAAGGAAGTGGTCTTATCCTCGAAAGTGCTGAGAACTGAACTTGGTCATGTTCTTACTTTATATTCAATAACCTCTCTATAGGTAAAATCTCATCGCATGGTATAGTAAATGTCCTGAGTATATCCCACACTCACATAGCTAGCTAAGGATTAGTGCATAGACCACAGCCGACGTGCATGACGTCACGCGTCACCTACCGGTCCCAGCGGAAGACCAGCGCTGGGTGTTTACAACTAGCATTATGCAGAGCTGGGGCCGGATTGTGACAAAAACATTATTTAGATTTCTATTTGTGTGTATATTTTGTTCTTTTTTATGTTGCAATAAATTTATGTCTATGTCTTGTCTACAAAACAAGAGGTTGATGATAATAATTATTTAATTTATTGACAACGGTAGTTCCATTTCTATACAAAAGTATTTCTACCAATATGGTCAACAAGAGTAGAATTTTTACAATTAAATAATTTTATTGTAGTTATATAGATCTTTATTGACGGCAAATCACATTTGTTGAAGGAAACAGAACATAATAGCAAATTTTCCTCATTATTTTTTTTAATAGTAAATTCTGGATAAATTCTATGGACTATTAATCTCAACTCAAATTAGAGATAAATGCAATGACTTGGTGCCTTGTTATGCAGTAGTTTCTTCAAAATTTTAACAGATTTCCAAAAATAAGGAGGGTCTTAATTCGACTATATGTTTTTTGTATATTTGTACACCGGTAACTTCGCCAATTATGAATTAATGTTGATGATTCTATTTCAGAGGTGATCTCATATAAATCTTATCAAAACCGGTTCAGTACTTTAGTTTTTATAACAAAATAACTTGAAAAATATGTCATCCATATAAGTACTCGTAAACTAAACTGTGTATTTTGAAGTCGGTTGCTCCAGTTTTTAAACTAAATAATTATTATAAGTAAAGTAAGACAGTAATCCCGGCAATAGTAGTTCCCGGCAGCTTAGTGGTGAGACCGTCTGACTTGCGATCCGCAGGTCCTGAGTTCGAATCCCACGGCACGCACCTCTGTCTTTTCGAAGTTATGTGCGTATTGTTGATTGCCGCCAACTTCAAACGGTGAAGGAAAACATCGTGAGGAAACCTACATGTCTGAAAGTTCTCAATGATCTTGAAGATGTGTGAAGTCTGCCAACCCGCACTTGGCCAGCGTGGCAGACTATGGCCTAACCCTTCTCACAATGAGAAGATGGCCCGTTCCCAGCAGTGGGACAGTTTGTACAAACAGGGCTGATAAAAAAAAAAAAAAAAAAAAAGACAGTAATACAGAAGAAAGACACAAGAAAATAATACAGAAATAGATACATTCTGCTCGATAGATTGGACAGCGTATTGGCAATAGCAAAAATTTCAAAATATTTTTCTTCATTACATAAGTACTTTGTTTTGTATTTCATAAAAAGCTGGCAACACTATTTGGCAGTCGATTCAAAATCTTCATTCCAATCACGTCCTTTCAAAACGACAACTCTAAAACGTGAATGAAAAAAGTTCAGGTTTAATCAGAAGAGCCTTGTGACCGATAGTTTCGGAGAGAGCTTTTGTCTAGACTAGACTTTGTTGCCACGGGTCGCCGACTTCTATCAACAAAAGTGTTGTACTTTTATTATTAAGAAAAAAAAATGCTGGACATTTCACAAAACACCATCTAGCCCAAACTAAGCAGAGCTTGTAATATGGAAACTATATGGCTGATAGAATACAAATATACTTTTTTTTTTGTAAATACATAGTTAATTATGATACATAGAAACACCCAACATAGAACACACATCCATGCTCATCACACAAATGTTTGCCCTGGGTGGGAATCGAATTACAACTAAGCAGGCAAAGATACTACCAACTGAGCTGCGAGGTCAGTCATTATTAGTGTTTTTCTCTTCAGTAAATACTATTTTTATCAAATTTTATTTTTGTCACTTATCTATTTCAAAATCATAATCTGAAATAGGTATAATCCAATATGATAAAAGCAACCTGTAACAGAGATTGTAAATCACTAGTAATAATAAGTTTATGTACAGGATGTTTAATTAGACAATTGTGTATCAATATAATTATAATTAAATATAATTATAATTATAAAAAAATCACCTTTTATATTACATAAAAAAGACACAGTTATATCTACGAAAAACGTGTAAACCAGCTGTTTTTTATTGCTTGAATTTTCAATTATAGAATTTAAGTTGTTTGTCATACTGTATACGATTACATTATCGCCACGATGACTATTGAATCAATTCATTAGCATATTCCCTATCCGAACATTCTGTATTAGCTTATCGGGCTATAAAAAATTCGCTGGCATCATACAAAATCAATATAGCTAAAATGTAAGATTATGAACATAGACGTGTCGCAAATGTCAGTGCGTCCCCAACCTTACCCTGTCCTTTCAGCACTCCATTCTATGGACAGAATACGAATCGTCAGAAATGAGCCCGTGAAAAACACTCGCTCATGACATCTCTCTACAAACCATCAGCTGCGAAATGAACGGAAGGATCTGTCCGCCAAAACTGACACGCAATTATAAGCCCTAAATTAAAGACTGTAGAGTGCATTGTCTACTATTATATGCGAGTAAAACAAACTTTTGCTTGCAGCTTGATTTGAATTTCGGGTAAGATTTTTGTGAAAATAATACGTGTGACGTTTCATAGCGAAGGAAGCTTCGAAGTGCGTGGAAGCTGCAAAGTTTTTCTTACGACTTCAGTAATTTGAGATTTTTTAGCTTAATATAAAGGTATAGTGTAGGAAATAGTATAGGAAAGGTATAATAAGTAGTTACTTTTTATCCGACTGCATAAGAGGGAGGGTTATGTTTTTCAAGTGTATGTATGTTTGTTTTCTGTGTATGTATGTATAAATGTATGTGGGTATGTATGCATGTTTCTATATGATCTCCTACAGCCTAAACGGCTAGACAGATTTTGATGTGCGAGGTGCCGTTAGATTCGTCTTCACTAGGCTATATTATTTTAGATTAATAATAATGATTACATCTCTCGCAAAAAAATTTTTTTTGGTAACCTTTAACAATCTTTTTCGTAATAAACAAGTGGTTTTACTAGATTTATTCTAAATAATACGCAATTACAATCTTTAACAGCGATACTACGCATGTTCTCACAAAAAACGTTCACTCAACAACATACCAAAATCGTAAGTTACACTGCAAAAACCGCTTTTCTGCAGTCGGGTGTCTTGTTTTTCTTTTAACATAAATTCTTGTCAAGACTTTTACTATGTCAAAAACTTCTTATTGCGAATGGTTAGCGCACAACGACAAAAAATAATTTTACAGTGATAGTACTACGCATACTATCTCACAAAAACGTTCGCCGAAACGGTTTCACTGCGCAAATTGGTCTTATTTTTACCCGACTGCGCGTCGAAAAGGAACTAATGTGTTTATTACATGACAGAGTTTAACAAGTTTTAGAGTGACCAGGGCCTCAAGGCTGCTATTGAACTATCACTCGTTCGCCAGTCGCTGATACGATTTAGCGACAATTGTGACAATTTGTTAGTTTATTTCTATGTAATATACTAGCGATTTGTCACAATTGTCGCTAAATCGTATCAGCGAGTGGCGAACGAATGATAGTTCAAATACCAGCCATGAGGCCCAGGATAGCTGTTAGAACAAAACAATATTAGTAATTAGTATTTGTATTAAAAAAAAAAAAAAAAAAAAAAAAAAACTAATTACTAATATTGTTTTGTTCTAGTATTTGTATGGTTTCATGAAAATCGTTCGAGTTTTTCATACATTCGCATGTTTTATATTTTGTCATATATAGGTAGTAACTACCCTAAATTGGCAACACAGATAGGTAAACTCTCAGAATTCACCAAAACATGCACGGACCAAAATAAATAAGAAAGCAAAGGGCTTTGGATAATTGGTTAAGTCGTAAAAAAAGGTGAATACAGCAAACGTAGAAACTAAGTAGAATTTATGCTCTTAAATTCAAAAGTTCGGTTCATATGGTCCAGATTACTGATTGACTAGTTGAAAAAACGTCTGAAATGCAAATAATCATGTTAAAGCGAGCCTTTCCCAGAACTTTAGATATTTTACGCTACCTCTACCCGCACTTCTTGAGCGCGGTGTTTTCATGTGCGTAGCACAGAAGTACGTGCGACAACGCCGACTGCACCACGCACCGCGGGACGGCTGCTCGCTTTATTGTAAAATAAATTACTATAAAATAGTGCTCCAAGCGTATCTAAAATGTATAAGTACTATTGAAACGCTAATAAATGTAATAGCTACTTAACATGGTAACTTTGGTGTTGGTGGCTTTAGTAACTTGGAGTTCAATTTAAATAAAATGGCATATTTTACAAAGAAAAAAAGCTATCGAGACTTTTTTCATTAATTATGTTTTTGTACTAAGAGAACCCTAGCCAACAGGCCAACATTTTACATACTAAAAATTTGAACTTGAACTAATAGTACCTACAAATATTTTTTGAAAATTTTCAAATATCTGTTTTTTGCAAAACGACTGAATTTCTCTAGAAATGTGGTATGGAATTAGTTCGAGTAAGCAAAAGGTCTGGTGTCATGCAAAAGGTCTGGTTTACATAATGTCATTCACATCAAAAGGTTGTTCTATGCACATCGACCAATGATATGACCACCATATTATGACCCAAAACGACGCGATTTTGATAAATATTGTAAATACAAACCTAGGTACAGACGTCCAAAAATTTCCATTTCAGCCGCCGCCAGACAAAAATATAGATTCTCTTTGAAACATATTGCTTCCAGTAAATATTCCACATGCGAGCGTGCAGCTCAGTGACTGCATTATATTTGATCACAGCGAATATTACATTTCATGGCTAGAGAAGAGAAAAAGAAAGAATTGCGTACCATGTAAGGTACGCTTTAGAGCATTGAGTGTGCTCGTCGATGTAGCTTGCTTTCAATTGATGATAACGGAGAAAATGGTAGAGAAATTTGTTATACGGGTAATTGTTAAGTGAGAATTAAAAGCTCACCTGTAAAACTTCAATTTATATCTTCATATATACAAGTATTAAGCAGCAAAAAGTAAGCATCAAGTAGTAGTATACTCGTAAAGTAAGCAGTAATTCTGATAAACTGCTATGCAGTTCAATAACGCACCGTTATGCTATGTAATGCTTGTAACTGCGTCATTATAAATTTTCGTAATGTAATTAGAGAATAAGAAAAAATCGTTTAAAAAACTTTTAAAAAAACGACTTCAAAATACGCAGTCCGTTTATTTGGATGACATTATTTCCAGTTATTTTGTTATAAAAACCAAAATACTGAACCGATTATGATAAAATTTCTATGGAACCACGTAACGTGAGAAGACCTGGGACCACCCAAACAAAAAAGAACAAAAAAGTTTTTTTGACTGTCAAACAAAAAAGATTTTTTCAAAACGGTGCAGGTGTCTTCCAGTATACTGGGAATACATAAAGTCGTTCAAAGTCGGTTAAAACATTATCACATGGTGTTCATTAATTATTGGTGTTCTACCTTGTGTCTATGTGTCTATGTAAGAAAAAATGGGGAAAACGTAAGTTTTTATTTCTCACACTCAGATCAACACTGGATTTTGTTTGTCGTAATTATTATCTTATTATTAGTTTGGATAAATAGCTGGAAAATGAAGTGTAGACAGTCCAATTTGCCTAAAAAATATAATATGAGTGATCCAAATAAATTCTCATGTAATGAATATTATGGACAGATGTTTTTGCTACGCTCAAAAGGTACTTTTATTAATTTGTTTTTGGATGTTTGTATTTTGTCGTTCCGAAATTATCGCTCTCCTTTTGTAATAACGTAGCAATGCGTAATTAAATAAATTTGTTCAAATTTACCTATATTAATGTCCACAGAAAATAATATTAACTTATATTTCGAATTTACTGTAAAAGAGTTTGCGATCTTCGGATATAACTGTCTGAATACACAAAAACAACAATGAGTGTTGTTTTGTGTATTCACATTGTGTACTCATTGTGTAGACAGTAATTTTAGACACTCAGATAGTTATTATATAAAAATATCAACGTCGCTGTCAATAAAATCAGTGCTTACTAGTATAAGTTCAGAAAACTCAAAAACCTCCGACAAAAAATGCCGAAACCGATTTTGATGAATTATAGCTAAAAACATTCTCGATAAAATTCTCTTTCAAACAAAAAAAAACTAGATCAAAATCTATCTATCCGTTTGAGAACTACGATGCAACAGACAGATACACAGATATACAGTTAAAGTACAGATATACAGATATGTAGATATACAGAGGTTCCCGGCAGCTTAGTGGTGAGACCGTCTGACTTGCGATCCGCAGGTCCTGAGTTCGAATCCCACGGCACGCACCTCTGTCTTTTCGAAGTTATGTGCGTATTGTTGATTGCCGCCAACTTCAAACGGTGAAGGAAAACATCGTGAGGAAACCTACATGTCTGAGAGTTCTCAATGATCTTGAAGATGTCTGAAGTCTGCCAACCCGCACTTGGCCAGCGTGGCAGACTATGGCCTAACCCTTCTCACAATGGGAAGATGGCCCGTTCCCAGCAGTGGGACAATTTGTACAAACAGGGCTGATAAAAAAAAAAAAGATATACAGATATGTAGATATACAGATATTCAGATATGTAGATATTCAGATACATACATAGATACAAGATGCACACGTCACACTTATAACATCCCTCTTTTTGGGTTGGGAATTAAAAGTAGAACGACTTTACGACCTTTAGACTCAATCACCAAGCTCCATATAAATTACCGCTGAAATAATTTTGGTATGGACGATAGACGGTCTCGTAAAAAAGAAAATCAAAATCTATAATTTTGTTGCTTTTTAACGTATTTTTATATTACTAAACTATGATAGTTATAACAAAAGGTAGCGTAGCAATTTTCAAAGTCCACCAGGAATCGTTCTGAAAAATGCATTTTCTGTAAGCCATATTCGATGCATCGCAATAAATATTCATGACGCTGCACAGTTCGGTCACGACTATATTATACTTGATCGTATAAGAAAGGAGGTTGGTGAATGCAAAGTGCGCCTTGCCGTCTGACGCAGAATAAGGTAACAGAAGTACAACCTGGAACTGACATCAACGGTCCGTGCAACACTTGTTCAAAACTGACAAGAATAGGATTCTAGAAAGTTGAAAATCGTAGTACAAATTAAAAGATTGTATCATTTAAGCTGAAGTGAAATTATGTCTTATCCTGTCGATGACCCTTGTTGCCAGATCGAACGAAGCAATGAAAATCGTGTACATTTTTCTGTCTTTCTGTAATCTGAAAGCTAGAAAGAAGAAACATAATACTTATAAATAAGCTTAAATATTCGTTACTTTTTTTAGTGTTTTACACACAGTATTTACAAATTTATAGACAGTTCAAAATTTACTGTCAAAAGTTTCAACCATCCCACGTGACACCTCCGTGGCCAAAGACTAAAATGAAAAAGTCTCCCAAGTACAGATTGGGATATGAGGGTTTCAAGCCCAGTCGGATGTGTGTAATTTTTGAACTGTCTATAAATTTATATAAAGTTAAATAATTGTGTTCGGCATCTATTTTTATTCTGTGCTTCAATCGAGTGCCATCGTCGATGCTGGAGTGCGTACTCTGCAGAGCAGCTTGCTACCTAGCTTCTTTATTTCCATCGTGTATTGTGCATTCAGGTGAGAAAATTAATGAAAAAATATTTTTGTTTCTTTCAGTGTTTACATTTTTTTTAGAGATATATATTTAGCTAAAATCTCACTGTCCTCACCAAATTGGTGAGAGCAATTAAAGTTTAGCTATAGAGAGGTTATACTTATTGAATATGAAGTAAAAGGATGGCCTTATATATCTTGGTTTTGCTCTTTCTAAACACACAGGCATTGTCACTGTTCACAAGTCACGACACACGTCTATAGCCGAACCGCTTAACTGAGTCTGTTCCTGGGGTATGGGAGCGGTACGGGAGGGGTTATATTACGGTACATCAAATGGCGCGTGACGTCAGCGTTTCTATTACATGTGAACCCTCCCGTGCCGCTCCCATTCCTCAGGAACAGACTCAGTTAAGCAGTTCGGCTATAAAAGCATTGCCCGACGTGTCGTGACTGAAGACGAGTCGGGCGATTACCTTATTTGAGGCTTGCCACGCAAAGCCGGGGAAAACCTATCTACGTATCATCATTGGGTGAGGAGCTTTATCTTGTATATCAAGGAATGCTTTAAAATGAATGTTCAACAAACATCTCTTCTTAATAAAAAAAATACTCTGAATTAGATACAAGTTTCATTTTTTTTCTAATACCTTTTGTTATTTGTGACACATAGTTTCATTTTTTAGCTCTATGCGTTCCGTCTGCCTATTTCTCTAGCCTGAGGCAGCCCAATTTCCCTCTACCCTGTCTCTACCTTGTATGTTCCCGAAATGAAAACTAGGCCACCATGGCAATAGGAAGATCGTGCATCACGTACCCTATCCAAACAGTAAATGGCCTCACAGTCAGAAAATGGCCTCATCTGCAATAGGCCTCGGAGTCACGTCTCGGAAGTTATCGCTTGTGATTAGATACCAACTTTGAGCAGTTTCGCAGGGTACTGTTGTTTCATAATCGCCGCATTTGAACTTGGTTAAATATACGATATATTTAAGAGTCCGTAGTTCGACCATCGTCTATCTCGCTCACGCATACCCATTTTTGAAGATATAAAATAATTGCATGAACTGAAAAAAAACTTTGTTTATAAAACTAGATAGATAATTATATCACAAATATTAGACATAAATTCCAATTTGATCGAAGTTAATTTTTCATAGATAAAAATAATTTTTAATGAGTATTATGTCTCATCTAATCTTCTTTTATGTATCTTCTAATATCTCCAAACACGTAAGTATGTGCGAACGAGACTGGTGATGGTTGAACTATGGACTCTGAAACCGTTTGAAGCCCATTTGGAGCCACAATAGTCCAGTCGGTTGAGACGAATAATTTTAGTGCCGGAAGGCGCGGTTTTGTATTCAATTAGCTTGGACTTTTTGTACAGGAAAATGTCTTCAGAATACAATACAATAGTGAGTTAGTGAATGGAAATGTAATGTGGAAACCACAGCGTGATTAGTAGTATAATTGGTGCCTAGCTACACATAAGCTATAGCCTACACATAAGTTGAAAATCTGTCACCAACCACCTCTCAAATGAAACTTTTTTATATCTTATTATATTTTTATTGACATCTCTAGGTTTTCAGCTATATTTTTATTAAATTTCATAACAATCATTACAGCCGTTGGATTGTAAAATGTAACAAATAGACAGTTACTTTCGCTTTTATAATATAAGAGTATACGCAAAATATGTTAGATTTAATAATATTAAGGAAAGAAGTAAAACAAATGCTATGAAATATTCTTCATTACTTCTTATTTTACATATGTAGTTACACAAGTTTTATAATATTAATTTTAGTTTTTACTGATAGACTTGAGAGCTAGCTATAGGTATGTTGTTTTTTTTAATTGTGAGCATAGATTATACATTCATAAAATGCATGACAAATAGTGTCGAGTTATTATTCCAACAAAATATCCAATAATAGCAATTTAAATTCAATTAACAACAATCGTAAAATGCTTTAGTAAGAACTAATTATGCAATAAAGTGTCATCTATATTAAATAGCGAACTAGCGATAAAACTGAAGTTTCTCGTCTAACAACATTGTCTCTGGGACTTAAAGTTAGCTTTGACGAAGTTTCACAAAGAACGCCACCTCTTATTAAATTTCAAAGACTAGCTAAAATAAACTTTGATGTTCGAGTCTACTTAGACTCATTATTTTCTGTAATTCAATTCTGTTTCACTTATTTAATAGACTTTAGGATAAATTCAAATTGTCGAATACTTAAGTACTGGCAAAATTTAGTTCTGTTCGTCTTTAGACTCAAAATAGACTGTAAAGAGGTTATAAAAATAAGGTTTCAATCAATCGCAGGGCTGTGAAATAAGTTTTTTATTTTTATTTTACCTAAAATATGTTTTACCTGGAATAAATAGATGCAGAATTTTTGGCGGGAACGTCGGGAAAACGTCGTTTTATTTTATTTTCCTAAAGTTGTGCTATTTTGAATATTAAAGCTATAAAACATGTGGTGATTTATTCATTATGTGTTTGATCAAGTGCATGAGTGTGGGCCAATGAAATAAAGCGGCGAAACTTGTTTTTTCACATTGTCCACAAAACTCCATAGAAGCTTACAGTAAGTAAAGCCGCCACTACTTTACTGAAGCACGACTAGAATTTGAAAATGACTGTTTACGTGACTTAGATTGTTACTAGTACCTACATTTAGACTTGTTTTATTCAAGAAACTTGAAAAAATCTTAATACTTGACACTGGCAAATGTTCTAAGCGGGTCCAAATCCAATTAAAAAAATAATTAAAAGAGAGATCCAGAGACGACGAATGTCATCGCCATAACACAGCGGATCAGAAGTGAACAGAGCACATAGCACGTAGATGGGACCAAAACAATGATTCTGTAAATACCGTTGTAAGACATACCTATTTTAAGTAATTTATTGTTTTGTATTAAAGCCAATAAACTCTCCCAAAATCAAAAATAGTAAACACATAAAAAATCTACGGAACCTGTATACCAAATTTCATCAAACGTTGAAGAATACAACCTTTCGTGAGTGCCAAAAAAAAACAAATAATTGCAAATTTTGCAAGTCTTTCTCGTTTCGCAGACTCGGTCAATGACCAAAGAGTATTGTACTAAACAGGAATTAATGACATAACAATGCTTTCCTCCCACAGTCGCAAACTAAAAACATTATAAATTATAGACATCAGTCGACAAATGTATTGTAATTTAAAAGTGTCAGTCTCGGACCACGGTCTGTTACCCTGGCAAGCGTGTGGAGTAGAGGCTGGAGGCCAGGGTAGCAGGGTAGAACGAGTTCTCACGAAGATTGAACGCGGGACCAACAGTTTAGATTAGAAAAGTTCACCCGGACCCCGAGTCTGGACAAATTGCTTTACTAATACAACAGATTTCCGGGCTTCGCCGGAATCGGGCAAAAACTCGAATAGGCGATAGTTCTCGGGTAAGGGACGGCTGAATCGCAATAACTTTACACATTCCTAATGGTTTTTGTTTAGCAGACTAATGGCTGCTCGTTTTAGGGCCTATTTGGACCATGTACTTGGTTATAAGCAATGATGAAGGATGTATAAAGTGGAGAACCCCATAATAGGGATTTTACTATGGAAACTAACGTGGTTTTCACACATTTTAATTAAAAACTGTGGGTCACTCGCGTCTGTTTTAAGCCGAAAAATGCGATTATAGTTTCAACCGCATTCGGCGGTCTTTTTCAAAGGAGCAGCGATGACGTCACGAGCGGCACGTCTCCGTGCGAGGCGCGTCACCGACCGAGAGTGACGTTTGGTCATGGTCATGGAAACCATGTTCATTATCACATAAGTTAGCCGATAAGGTCAATTCGTATGAACAAACTACATATCGCCTTTGCAAATCTAAAATCTCCTATGTGACATTTTTCCAATATTTTTTATAGATTTTTAATAGTATTTTACAGTGGTTGTCGAATACACAAGCTTCCTTGTAATTGTATTAATATTACAGATAGGAGATTTTAAATCGCAACGACGATAATATAAACAAGTATAAGTTTAGAAAACTCAAAAACTCGATAAAAAATAACGGCTGAACCGATTTTGATGAAACATAGCTAGAAATCTACTCTCGATGAAATCCTGTTTCAAAAATTAGATCAAAATCAGTCCATCCGATTGAGAGCTACGATGCCACAGACAGACACAGATACACACGCCAAAATAACACCCTTCTTTTTGAGTCGAGGATTGAAAACAGAAACCCAAAAGGTACTTACGTCCTTTTGCCATCTGTATAATATTCTTGTAATTGTTGTAAAAAGAATATAATAATAATATGTGTAGTGTCTGTACCTATGCAGTAGGTATAATACCTTGTCTCACGTACACGAGTGGAGGGGCATGGCGCCAGCGGCAGTCTCGGACCGACCGCCGTGCGGGCTGCGCGCACGCCGGTACAAGTAACTCGGTAGTAGTGAGCCAAGTGAGAATACACTATACGGGAAGGTATTACAAGTGGCGACGAGGTCAAAGGTCAGTGAAATACTTATTTACAACAAAAACATTTAGATCAAGTATGAAATGTACGGATAAAATGACACCTACTTCAATAAATCGCATACACAGAAATTTAATGAATAGTTAAAATTATTATCTACTCGTGCTTATCTCTGCATAGTGATTAGACTTTGTCTCAATCTCTGTAACGGGTAAATTGGTGTGACATTTTATATTACAAATTAGTGAATGATCATTCGATTAAATGTAAATATTCAAATTTGAAGAATAAGGAGTAGGATGTGCAATAAATAACTTTGTCCGGTATCGAAATACCTACTATTGAATTGTGACTATTTATTAAAATATTATCTACCGTTATTACATATCTGTGTAACCGACATCGGCTATTTTTGTAAACCATTATTAGTTATCACTAGTGACAGTCAGTGTAGAGTCAGTGTAGAGTCAGTGTAGAGTCAGTGTAGAGTCAGTTGTAGAGTCAGTTGTTGAGTCAGTGTAGAGTCAGTTGTAGAGTCAGTGTAGAGTCAGTTGTAGAGTCAGTTGTAGAGTCAGTGTAGAGTCAGTGTAGAGTCAGTTGTAGAGTCAGTGTAGTGTCAATTGTAGAGTCAGTGTAGAGTGAATGTAGAGTCAGTGTAGAATCAATATAGAGTCACTGCCGAATCATTGTAAAATCAGTGTTGAGTCAATGTCGATTCAGTGTAGAGTCGGAGTCGAGTAAGAGTAGAGTCAATGTAGACAGCACGGACCACCATTAAATTGGAGGTGTCATTTGGTCATCGATTTAAGTGGAAGCACAAATAGGTCCACCATTAAATTGGAGGTGAAGTTTTGGCATCCATTTGAATTGGAGGACGACTACCATTAAATTGGAGGTGACATTTGGTCATCAATTTAAGTGGAAGCACAAATAGGTCCACCATTAAATTGGAGGTGAGGGTTTTGGCATCCATTTGAATTGGAGGCACAAATTAGGACCACCATTAAATTGGAGGTGACAATTGGTCATCAATTTAAGTGGAAGCACAAATAGGTCCACCATTAAATTGGAGGTGAAGTTTTGGCATCCATTTGAATTGGAGGCTCAAATTATAATCATCATTTAATATGTGCGGTGACTAATTATGCATGCAATAAATAGAATAAATAATTTCAGGGCGCCCCAAAATTACCAACGATGGCAAATATGCTACCGACACCCGAGAAACTAGAACTTGAAGGGGACAGCGCTTCAATAGGATTGCGATGGGAAAAGTGGAAACGGTCCTTTAAAATCTACCTTGAGGCAGCTGATATTAAATGTCAATCAAAGAAAAGGGCAACCTTACTTTTATTAGGCGGAACTGGGTTACAAGAGATATTTTACAACCTGCCAGGTGCAAATCAAGAAGCATCAGAGGGAATTGACATATTCCAAGTGGCAATCGATAAACTAGATAATTACTTTCAGCCTAAACAAAACAAAACTTACGAAAGGCACATATTTCGTCTTATTGAGCAGAATGAAGGAGAAAGCTTTGAGAAGTTTGTTGTGAAGCTAAGAGATCAGGCGAAAAAATGCAAATTTGATAAACCTGATGAGCACATAATTGACCAGATAATAGAGAGGTGCCAATCGTCAGAACTACGAAAGAAAATTTTGATAATGGGTGAAACGGTTACTCTAGATAAGGTAATAATAGAAGCAAATACATTAGAGGTAGTAAACCAACAAATAACAAGTTATGAACAAAAAGAAAAAGAAAAAATCAACGGAAACAACGTGAATGCAATATTAAGTAAAAAAGTGATATTGGCTGGGGAAGGAAAAAATAGAAGAATTACAGACAACAAAAAATCAAAATGTAACAGATGCGGCTTTATTCATGATACTCAGGGTTTAAATTGCCCTGCAAAAAATAAGAGATGCCATGCTTGTAACAGACTAGGACACTTTCAAAACCAGTGCAAAGATAAGATCGTAGAGTTAAAGCGGAAAAGGGAAAAAATAGAATCAGATAACAGGAATAATTTTAAGAAAAGGCGTACAGGAGAAACAATTAATGCATTAGGAGATGAAGAAGATGCCCAGTATATTTTTAACGTAAATGACGACGCAAAAATAGAATGCAAATTAGGTGGCGTAAAAGTTGAAATGCTAATAGATTCGGGCTGTAGACTAAACTTAATAACAGCAGATGTTTGGGAATACTTAAAAAATAAAAAAGTAAAATGCTATAACCAAATAAAAAATCCAGATAAAACACTGATGGCTTATGGCAGTACAGAACCTCTAAAAGTAAAAGGGTCTTTTGAGGCTTTTATAGAGATAAATGGACATTCTGAGCGTTGCACTGTATTTGTGATTGAAAATGGATCAAGAAATTTGCTAGGAAAAGATACGGCATTACAGTTAGGCGTGTTGAAGTTAGGCAGTGGGGTAAATAAGATTGCTCAGGTGTCTAAACCGTTTTCAAAATTTAAAGACATTTTGGTCGAGATACCAATCGATAATACAGTTAAACCCGTAATGCAACCCCATCGAAGAATACCTATTCCACTGGAAGAAAAAATTCAGAAGAAAATAGAAGAATTGTTAAATGCAGATATTATCGAAGAAGTACATGAACCGTCTTCATGGATTTCACCCCTAGTACCCATACTTAAAGACAACGGAGATATTCGTTTATGTGTGGATATGAGACGTGCAAACACAGCAATACTTAAGGAAAACCACCCACTACCATGTATGGAACATTTGTTGCCAAAGATAAAGAAAACACAATATTTCTCAAAATTAGATATAAAAAATGCATTTCACCAGATTGAGCTTCATCCTAACTCTAGACATCTGACAACATTTATAACATCCAGCGGTCTTTACAGATATAAAAGATTAATGTTTGGAGTGACATGTGCACCGGAGTTGTTCCAAAAAATATTGGAAAAACTATTAATGAAATGTGAGGGCGTCATAAATTTTATAGATGACATTTTGATATTTGGACGCAGCGAAGAAGAACACGATCGGAGACTTGCACAAGTTTTAGAAACACTGAAGGAAAATGAGGTGTTATTGAATGATGAGAAATGTATCTTCAAAACACAGAAAGTTGACTTTTTGGGACACGAATTGACACCGGAAGGGGTTAAACCCTTGCCAAAGTATATAAAAAGTATTACGGAGTTTAGAGTCCCTAAGACGGTTGAAGAGCTACAGAGTTTCCTAGGATTGGTCAATTATGTAAATAAATGGATACCTAATCTGGCTACTATGACGGAACCATTAAAAGAGTTACTAAGACAGAAATTAAGAGCAAAGGCGAGTATAGAGCACTATTGGACAGGAAAACAAGAAGAAGCATTTAAGAGGTTGAAGGTAAAATTGTTGGAAATAAGAACCTTAGGCTATTATGAAGTCAGAGATAAAACCCAGGTCATAGCTGATGCCAGTCCCGTAGGGTTAGGAGCTGTTCTAGTACAAATTGACCAAAATGGCCCCAGAATCATTGCGTATGGGAACCGTACTCTGACAAGTTGCGAAAGGAAATATAGTCAGACTGAAAAAGAAGCGCTAGCACTTGTCTGGGCCATAGAACACTTCAATACATTTCTGTTTGGGAAGGAATTCGATCTAATCACAGACCATAAGCCACTGGAATTCTTATTTGGCCCGAAATCACGACCTTGCGCTCGCGTTGAGCGATGGGTTTTAAAGTTACAATCGTATCAATACAGAATACAATACAAACCTGGCAAAACAAATATTGCAGATCCATTATCAAGACTATGTAAAGAAGCCAATACTATAATAGAGGGTAGTGACTACGTTTATCAGGTACTACAACAAATGACGCCACATGCAATCGCTTTGCGAGAAATAATCAACTGTTCAGAGGAAGACAGCGAGATCAAAAATGTAAAAAAGGGAATTTATACAAATCAATGGGATGAATCGGTAAGAGGATACAAAATCTTTGAGAGTGAGCTGTGTTTTTACGAGAATGTTCTTTTAAGAGGGAACAGGATTGTAATACCGGGGAAACTTAGAAAAGAAGTGTTAGACGCAGCGCATGAAGGACACCCTGGCATTGTGGCTATGAAGGGACGACTTAGATCCAAAGTCTGGTGGTTAGGAATTGACAAAGATGTGGAGAGATTGGTAAAGAGCTGCAAAGGATGCACTCTTGTATCATTGCCAAATCCACCGACCAAAATGAAACGTCGAGAGCTTCCTACAGACCCTTGGGTGGACATTGCGATTGACCTTTTAGGCCCATTGCCTAGCCATGACTATTTGTTGGTAGTTATTGACTACTACAGCCGCTACAAAGAAATAAAACTTACAAAAACTATTACAAGTGCACAAATTATCCAAATATTGAAAGAAATTTTTAGTCGTCTTGGATACCCCATTTCCATTACTGCCGATAATGGACGACAATTTATAAGTGAGGAATTTAAATCGTTCTGTAAAGTATGTGGTATTACGCTTTTCAGCACAGTGCCTTATTGGCCTCAAATGAACGGTGAAGTCGAACGCCAAAATAGGGATATATTAAAGCGTCTTAGGATAAGTAAAACTGAACGGAAAGAGATTAAGGAGACTCTGTATGAGTACCTAATGATGTATAATTCAACCCCTCACTCAGTGACAGGGAAAACACCAGCTGAACTCTTTTTTAAGAGGTTAAATAGAGACAAGATCCCGATGTTAAGGAATATAAGTAGTGGAGACATCGATTTTGAAGTAAAGGATCATGACAAAATTCAAAAAGAGAAAGGGAAAGAATATGGAGACCGGAAGAGAAGAGCTGAAGAAATAGAGATAGCAGAAGGAGACAAAGTATATGTAAAGGAAATGGAGAAGACAAATAAATTGACGACAAACTTCAATCCTACCCCTCACACGGTGGAGAAGTCTGTAGGTGGGGATGTAATAGTAAGGAATGAAGATACAGGTCAACAACTCCGAAGAAACATTGTACATTTAAAGAAGGTGGAAGGTAAATGGGAATCAGTAAAGGACAAAGAACAAAATCAGGAAATTGAGAATTAAGAATTGAGGAAAGAAATGACGTGAATTATTAGTATAAGTTAATTATGTGATTTTGTGAAATAAGTATATGTACTTACAGATTAAATTGATAATTAAAATTAATGACAAGGAAGGGATGTAGTGTCTGTACCTATGCAGTAGGTATAATACCTTGTCTCACGTACACGAGTGGAGGGGCATGGCGCCAGCGGCAGTCTCGGACCGACCGCCGTGCGGGCTGCGCGCACGCCGGTACAAGTAACTCGGTAGTAGTGAGCCAAGTGAGAATACACTATACGGGAAGGTATTACAATATGTTTTATTTATTTCTGAAAATTGATAGAGTTTTACAAAGTTTCTATTAATTACTTAAATAATTATTAACCAATCACCTTGTATTATTGTTCCTGCTGGCCCCAAACTAGGCAAAGCCTGTACCTTGGGTACCCGTTGGCCAGTTTACTATAGGTATGGGTTTATATATATTTAGCGCTGACATTGGTACACAATTGCGGCTTGTTATACGACTAGTAAATTCCTTATAAAAAATATCCATATCATGTTACAATGTGTAATAAATTCTGCAATTTAATTTCTGTAACTAAATTTTCAATTTTCAAAGAAAAATATATAAAATAAACTCTATTATAAAAATTAATCAATTAATTAGATTTACATTATTGTATATTTTAAGTGAAAGGAGTGAAAGGGCCGAAAGGTTCTCGAGTGGAGACCACGTACCGGCAAGCGCAGCGTAGGAAGACCAGCCACGAGATGGACAGATGACCTCATACAAGTGGCGGGAAGACGCTGGATGCAAGCCGCTTCCAATCGGTCTTTTTGGAAATCCATGGGGGAGGCCTATGTCCAGCAGTGGACTTCTGATGGCTGAGATGATGATGATGATTATATTTCAAGTGATAAGTTTTTGAATACAGTGCAATTATAAACCTTAATTCATAAATCATCGACACAATTACAGCGCAGTTTAAGAAATGTTTATTAACAAAACAATTGCACATTCGAGCTTGGTACTATTCAAGACAGAACCTCAAACTTATATAATGTTTTCGCGATTGGTACACATTAAAATTATAAATTTTTAACGGATTTCATCATCATCATCTCAGCCACAAGAAGTCCACTGCTGAACATAGGCCTCCCTTATGGATTTCCAGAAAGACTGGACGGATTTATCGCGTATATTTTACTTAATTTTATGACCTGATGTTCCGAACATTTTATGATGAGCAGTTATATATTGTGATGTGCAACTATGGAACCCTACTTTGTGCGTGGTGCGACACCCACTTGGCCGCTTTTATTAAAAGTTAGATTTGTCTCCAAAAACCTGAATCTTGTGGTTTTGTTGGAACATGAGCTGTATTTTAACTTCAGTACCTAGACGCCTCTATTACTGTGTCATGGATGCACTTAAAAAAAACAACTTCAAAATACGCATTGTACGAACACACGCGACTAGCAAAGTGAATAGCATCATTTTTCTACAGGCGTTTGGATGATGTTTTACCAGTTATTTTGTTATAAAAATTAAAGTAGTTTAAAGGGTTTTGATAAAACTTATACTTGTATAGGGACCACCTCTGAAGTATGATCTATCAAATACAAAAGGAATCATCATAATTTTATAGTTTAAGGAACTGAAACAACCGACTTCAAAGTACACTATTTCGTTTACTTGTAATATTAGTAAGGATTAGGATATACTTATATAAAGTTCATGTTTTTTCATGTCAAACATGTTCAGTCGGGTATTAAGAAGTAGCTCTATTTTCTCCTTATACACATTGGACGATGATCCGACGAGTAAGAAGGTTTTACTTTTCAAGATTACAAAATCCTTCACGATTGTAAACTTTTTAAAGAGTTTTTTTTTTCAAGAATGAGATTTGTCTTTGAATGTCAAATGCTTCGTCTTTGAAGATTAGTAAATGTACAGATGTTTATACGATAATATTCAACAATTGACACTTTTGAAAAGAAAAACGTGTCAGTGGAACTCTGCGATTCTAAAATCAGATGCACTCACTCAGAAATCCAATAAAAATATTTTTATTTTTAGAGATTATTCAAAAAGTAATAAAGCAGTGTTTCTAATATAATTTTATGGGACCAACATGGGAGCTTTCTCTATATACCAATTAACGAAATACATAAATTGGTTCACGAATAACGGTTAATTTGTGTACATACATAAAAAAACTCCTTTTTTGAAGTCGGTTTAAAATCAATGCTCAATTGGCTGAATAATCGCTGAACAAACATACAAAAAAAAAACATACAGACCGAACCGATAACCTCCTTCTTTTTGGAAGTCGGTTAAAAATAACTGTGTTTAACTACGGTTTTCACTTTATAAGTGCTAGCCGTTACAAAAATACGAGTATACTGTATGTGTAGTCAGTAGGGTGGTCTAGCCCAGTCGTTCTAGACACATCGAACAACCTGACATCAACCGCTGCGAAAAGCGTTAGCATGTTTTAGTAACGTACAGCGCCATCTAGTCTAATTAATAGCAATGAACCCTTAAAGTACCAACTTTGAACGTATACCTACTTGAATTTTTTCATGTGTCTGTCACAGGATTTTGATATAAGAGAAAGATGACATTATTTTTCACATAAAGAAATTAAATAAATGTTGGTGGACGTTTCACACAACATGGAGAACCACATAATGAATGTTCCACCTTGTACTTACCCATATACGCAATAAATAATTATGAATTATGAACACTATCTAGCCTAAACTAAGCAAAGCTTGTACTATGGAAACTAGATGGCTGATAGAATACATAATATATAGGTAGTTATGTATCCTCCTCATCCCTCTGTTTTAGATCTTACTCAGCAGTATTCAGAATAACCGCAGGCAATAACATGTTGTTTTACTCATATCAGTGCTAAGTAAGACTACAGAGAAGCGGACCACCGCTGTAGCATAGGTTAGCTGTAAACTATTGCACTAGATTTAATACATTAATATTAGAGTCTTTGCATCGGCTACACGTAGTCCTAGAGCCTCCAATTCGGCTACCTTATTTTATGTTTAGTTATTAAAGGCTCTATATCACCTATAAGCTATAAGTATTTTAATTAAAGTTTTTAAAAAACTAAAGAAGCGTTCCCGAAATTTAACTATGTAGTTCTTTTTGTAAATTTAAACTTAAGATACACAAAAACACCAGGCTCATCACACAAATGTTTTTTTTTTCTTTATTAATATGAAAAAACAGTTGTTTCCCTCCTATTAGGTAATTCTACGTACAAGGAGAATTAACGTTGATTATCTCAAAATGACAAGCACAGTGCACTACGCACAGGGTTTTTAAGTTTTTAAGTTCAAAGTTCTGGATGGTATTGGACTGTTAATTAGGCAAGCAGCTTAACATCAGGTGAGTACCTGCTTGTCTCGTCATTCAGTTGATTTAAAAAAGTAGCCAAGTACGTGTTTAACTCTAGCACCGTAACATGTCTGTCCATAGTTAGGTAACTGCAAACAGAAACTGTAAGTTTTTATTCACAAAAAATATTTTTTCATGTGATAAACCTAACTACAAATTAAAATTAATTAAATTAATAGGTATTTAAATTAATAATTTATGATCTATCAAAAATTATTAATTTTTCTATTTCCCTTTCTTTTGCTGTTTTTCAAATTTTCATGATTTCAAAGTAATGTTTATTTAATATGTTATCCTTTTTGATTTTATAGAGATTTTTATTTACTCAAGTTTTTTTTATATTTCGTTGACTTGATTTTTTTACAACACTAAGTGATTGCAGATTTAGTAATATTCTAATTAATAATTGATTATTTTTTAGACGAAATAGTGCCAACAACAGACTGACAACTGATACGCGACCGGTTAAAGATGCGGGGTCGAAGATGGAGCACGTCTATCTAAAATAAACGGGACCTTTTGACTTACGGAACCCTAAAAATCCTCTCGAATCCGAGGAGTTCGACACCTATCCTTGAAAACGCGAACAAGTCGAAATTGCATCGCCTCGAGATCCTAGTCTTTGTCATGATGGCTGCCAATTTGCTCGCGAGCACAAAAACACTTGTAGAAATGAGAATCTTTATAAATGAAACGAACACCAGCGCTATATTAAAGGAAAAATCGTGACTTTACCCTTTTCACTGTTTTGTTGTTTCTCTGCATACTTTTATTATAATGTTGTAAAGTCAGTGTATCTCAATTCAATTCAATTCATTTCTATTTATTTCGGACCATAGATTATTTAAATAACATTTGGTACCAGTAAGCCTTTTACATCTTTCAACATAATAATAAATTTTACTATATATGTAGATCCGATTCTTAAGTCGCGAAAATAAATAAATATATAAATAAAAAAATACAAAACTTTAAAAAAGTTTCCTAGTCGGGAGACTGTCCAACTTGCGATCTGCAGGTCCTGGGTTCGAATCCCGCGGCACGCACCTCTGTCTTTTCGAAGTTATGTGCGTATTGTTGATTGCCGCCAACTTCAAACGGCGAAGGAAAACATCGTGACGAAACATATGTACATGCTTGAGAGTTCTCAATGACCTTGAAAGATGTGTGAAGTCTGCTAACCCGCACTTGGCCAGCGTGGTATGACCTTACCCTTCTTACAATGAGAAGATGGCCCGCGCCCAGCAGTGGGACAGTTTGTATAAGCAGGGCTGATAAAAAAATAAAATTATATATATTTTTTATTGTCATACATTTTCCTTCATAAATTAGTTATTCCATGGACTGTTACATTTGATGTTTCAGAATTATGAATATATTATATTATGATTGTTTATTTAGATTAACCGCTTACTTTTTTTTCTAATAAAATTATATTAATAAACAATATCTACTTAAAGGAAACTAATGTGGTTTTCACATATTTTCGAATAAAAACTACGGTACGGTACGGCCGAATGCGCTTGAAACTATAGTAGTCGGATATTTCGGCTCAAAAGAAAGATTTTTAAAAGTGTCGGTAAGTGACACGTAGTTTTAATTTAAAAATATCTATAGGTGTAAAAACTGGTATTATGGTAGTATTTGTGGCCAAGGATAATAAGTAGCTGCATTGAAATGAAAGCAATGTTTTGTTTTTCTTACAGCTTGCACATTGCCATTCGTCAAAATCATTTTTTAAAACTGTAAAAAAATTTGAATATTTCAAAACCGAAGAGGATAAAAATTCTTATTCTTATTTTAAAAGTTACCATTCTTCAAATTAGTTCCGCATTGTATTCTGCAAAATGCTCCGGTTGCAAATTATAACGCTAACTCATTTCAAACATGTCAAGAACAGACCTCTAAGATAGAAAATAGAAATGAAAAGTTTGATTAAAATACAACTTCGCGAAGCTTGCCGGTTGACTCCCAAAGCTCGGTGCATTTGCTTATTGTGTACGACAGGAAATTTACAGCATTCCAGTTTTTTATACAATTTGAGAGTTGCATTGTCTAGATGGTTTGAACTTCCGAGCACTTTATTCGCACCGTATTTTACGTCATCCATCATCTCAGCCATAAGAAGTCGACGACTAATACGGCCGTTTGACGGCACATTTAGGCGATATTAGAAGAAGTTATATCGATGAGAGAGGGTATTAGAGGGTTAGCGGGATAAGAGGGTAGGATGTAATGTTGCTTTTATGAGGTCTACCTCATACATAAATAAATTCCTGTTTTCCCTAACGGGATCGGGTGAGTATCAAAGACTAATGCGGCCGTTTGACGGCACATTTAACCGATATTAGAAGAAGTTAGATCGATGAGAGATGGTATTAGAGGGTAGTGGGATAAGAGGGTAGGATGTAATGTTGCTTTTATGAGGTCAACCTCATACATACATAAAATGCTGTTTTCCCTAACGGGGTAGGGTGAGTATCAAAGACTAATGCGGCCGTTTGACGGCACATTTAACCGATATTAGAAGAAGTTAGATCGATGAGAGAGGGTATTAGAGGGTAGTGGGATAAGAGGGTAGGATGTAATGTTGCTTTTATGAGGTCAACCTCATACATACATAAAATCCTGTTTTCCCTAACGGGGTAGGGTGAGTATCAAAGACTAATGCGGCCGTTTGACGGCACATTTAACCGATATTAGAAGAAGTTAGATCGATGAGAGATGGTATTAGAGGGTAGTGGGATAAGAGGGTAGGATGTAATGTTGCTTTTATGAGGTCAACCTCATACATACATAAAATGCTGTTTTCCCTAACGGGGTAGGGTGAGTATCAAAGACTAATGCGGCCGTTTGACGGCACATTTAACCGATATTAGAAGAAGTTAGATCGATGAGAGAGGGTATTAGAGGGTAGTGGGATAAGAGGGTAGGATGTAATGTTGCTTTTATGAGGTCAACCTCATACATACATAAAATCCTGTTTTCCCTAACGGGGTAGGGTGAGTATCAAAGACTAATGCGGCCGTTTGACGGCACATTTAACCGATATTAGAAGAAGTTAGATCGATGAGAGATGGTATTAGAGGGTAGCGGGATAAGAGGGTAGGATGTAATTTTTCTTTTATGAGGTCAACCTCATACATACATAAAATGCTGTTTTCCCTAACGGGGTAGGGTGAGTATCAAAGACTAATGCGGCCGTTTGACGGCACATTTAACCGATATTAGAAGAAGTTAGATCGATGAGAGAGGGTATTAGAGGGTAGTGGGATAAGAGGGTAGGATGTAATGTTGCTTTTATGAGGTCAACCTCATACATACATAAAATCCTGTTTTCCCTAACGGGGTAGGGTGAGTATCAAAGACTAATGCGGCCGTTTGACGGCACATTTAACCGATATTAGAAGAAGTTAGATCGATGAGAAAGGGTATTAGAGGGTAGCGGGTTAAGAGGGTAGGATGTAATGTTGCTTTTATGAGGTCAACCTCATACGTACATAAAATCCTGTTTTCCCTAACGGGGTAGGGTGAGTATCAAAGACTAATACGGCCATTTGACGGCACATTTAACCGATAATAGAGGGTTTGGAAGAGGGTATTAGAGGGTTACAGGGATAATAGGGTAGGATGTAATGTTGCTTGCACTGAAAGTGGGTTTTACATCAGTTTTTTTCTATTCTGTGAAAGTCCGTTTAGCACTACTATGTCAATAATGATTACTTATACAAAAAGTGATTCTTTAATAAAATAATTATTATTTATACAGTCCAATATATAGCAAGTAGTGTTAAAGGCCAATCGTTAAATTGGGCCATTCCAGATCTGATTGGGCACATCACGTTATGCCGCCATTTCTTAATTTGCCTGTCTATATCTATACTGCCATATCGTTCAAAGCATTACGTTTGACGATTTTCCCGGGCATGTTTGGGCAAATCGTTTATATAGGTTCCTAAAGTGCAAGTAATAATAATACCCTTATTTGATATTTTTCTTAGTGTTTACACACTGAAGTATTTACCAATTCATAGACAGTTAAAAAATTTCACACATCTAACGGACTCATTATCCCCATCTGTGATATGGGAGCCTTTTACCATTTTTATGCCAGCCAAAACAGTAAAACGCTCCCAGGTACAGATCGGAATAATGCGGGTTCAAGTCCCGTCGGGTGTGTTTAATATTTGATTTTGAATTGAGAACCTCCTTTTTTGGAAGTAGGTTTAAAATGAAATCCGTTGATAGCTGACGGAGTTATGCGGTAACAAACATAAGAAATAAAATAGAATTGACGAACTTCTCCTTTTTGAAGTCGGTTATGAATATACAGAACCCATGGGCAACAAAATTCATTTCCGTTCCCAGATTTCTAGCGCTCACTTCAAGCACCTGGCTGTAGGAAACCGGCGAAATACAACCGTTTGTTCAAATAAGAGGTTGCTAACGAGCGCTTTTCGACATTTCCTTTAGTGCTGTTAGGATTGCCGAATAATTTTAATTTAAGTTGACATATTACAAAGGAGAGGGTATGCTTATGAAATATACAAAGATGGTAGTGAGAAATAAGTGGGGACTTTGGCGAAAATGTGGATAAATTTTGTCGCCATTCTGTTTTATTGATCTAAAATACTATTATTCGCAAATTTGTGGCGATGTTTTACCTGACTGCGAAAAAAAGAAATAAAAAACGATGTATTCTTTCTTGTGTTTATATATATTTGATACAAAAAAGCCCATTTAAGGTTACTAGGAACTATAGGTTTTTTGCAACAGTATTATCACTATTATAAATTATAGTTTAAAAAAACTGAAGCAACCGACTTAAAAATACATAATTTATTTTACTTGGAAGACATTTTTCCAGTTATTTTGTTATAAAAACCAAAATACTGAACCGATTTTGATAAGATTTAATTGAAACTACCAAACAAAAATATTCATCAAAATCAAGTCATAATTGGCGGAGTAATAAACACATTATTATTATTTATTTAATCGCGTAACAAACATACAAAAAAAAAACACAGTCGAATTGAGAACTTCCTTCTTTTTGGAAGTGGGTTAAAAACGTAACCTATGACATTTAGATAGTGAACACAAATCAAACGATATCGCGTACATAAAAATCGGTAATACCGTTTTCGCTATAGGTAATATTGAAACATACAACCGTTAAGTACATACGCCCAAAAAACATAACCCTCCTTGTGCAGTCGAGTAACAATTATAGTTTAAAAACTGAAGCAACCGACTTCTCATGGATGCCATTGTCAGAACTAGAACAAATTGAAATGGGACCACACTGGAAGCACCAGCACTCAAATAAAAAAATAATCATCAAAATCGGTTCATCCAGTCGAAAGTTCTGAGGTAACAAACATAAAAAAAGTCGAATTTCGTTAAAAAAACGAGAACCTCTTCGTTTTTCAAAGTCGGTTGAAAATATGTGCCATATATATAAAATGTGTGCCATAAATATAAAATTAATATGAAAACAATAGAATCAATTCCCGCCGTATGTTTGACAACACAATAAAAGTTGTACGCGTTGTACCTGTCACACTGACATGATATACGACACATCTTGTTTGTTGCGACCCTTAACTTGTCTCCGATGACGGGAGGGTCTCGCCTATATATGTACCTATTATATAGACACAGATGCGGATTCGTACTTATTTTGACCGTCATGAACGTACTTATATAAATAAATAATAATTGTGGACATTTCGCACAACACCATCTAACCCAAAATAAGCAAAGCTTGTACTTTTTGTAAATATATACATATGATACATAGAAACACCCAGACACAGAACAAACATCCATGCTCATCACACAAATGTTTGCCCTGGGTGGGGATCGAACCCACGACCTACAAGCTCAGCAGGCAGATATACTTCCAACTGAGCCAAAAGGGTATGCATGCATATTGTATTTCTATATTACAGTCTCGTCTTCCATCTAACCGGATTGACTGATTTTGTTATGCGAGGTATCGTTAGATTCGTCTTCACTCCCTGAGTGTTATAAAGCTATATTTTTACCCGACTGCGTAAGAAGGAGGGTATTTTGTTTTTCTTTTAACATTGATACTTGTTTGTAATAATAATACAATACTCGCAGTAATAAAAGAAATGCGTTTTTTCGTAACCTCCAACCAACTTTTTCGTATCAAGGAAGCTTTTACGAAAACTATTCTAAAGAACGTACATTTAAATAAATTATACAGTAGCATAGTGCATAAATTTTCACACAGAAACGTTACACAGCATATCACTAGTAACGCAAACGTAAGTTACAGTACGAAAAACCGGTTTTATGAGGTCGGGTATTTTGTTTTTCTGTTAATGTTGTATATATATTAACAGGAAAACAAAATCTTTTATTTCATTTTTTAGGATATTTTGTTTTTCTGTTAATATTGTATTTTTTAACAGAAAATATAAATTGCGCGCGTAAAAATTTGTAAAATAGGAACATCTGCTCTGGGCTTCCAAGATAATCATAATCATAATCATTTTATTAATAACACATGTTACAAGTCAAAAAATAAGAGATAAATTACAATACATACATGAGTACAGTTTTGTACTAATCAGATACAACTGATTCCATATCCATTACACAATAGATTATATTAAGTTTATCAATATAATTAAACAACATGTCAAAATTAAATCAAATTAAATAGTGAAACAATGTCAATCCAATTATATTATATTATATTTTATATGTCATTAATTCATCAAAGCTATAGAACGTCTGTTCAACAAGCCAGCGCCCAAGTGTTGCTTTAAACCTACCCATAGTTGGTGCCGAGATGATATCCTCCGGCAGTTTATTATAAACCGTAGGGCCCATAACTTGAGTCGACTTCGCTGACTTCCGCGAGTCTGTTCCTGTTACGAGTGCTGTTCAGGGTCTTGTAGACTTGGTTTAATCGTACATATATCGCGACTTAGAATATGACTAGTGCTGGCAATGTTAAGATCCCAAGCCTCTTAAAGTGCCGGCGTGCCGAGACATCCTGTGGTATTCTCGCAATGGCACGAATAGCTCGTTTTTGTATGGTGAACACTCGTTTCCAATCCGCCGCTCTGCCGTATAGCTCCGCACCATATTGTAAGAGGGAGTGAATAGTCGCGAAGTAGCATGATCTAACTACTTCGGTAGGAACTACTTTGGTGATTCGGCTAAGCGCAAAACAGGCGCTATCTAATCTGCTGCACAATTTATCAATATGATCTTCCCATGATACACTCCGATCGATGTTAAGCCCGAGAAAGGTAGTCATGTCAGCTTCCTCTATCTTGATACCGGCCTAGCCGAGTTTGGGGCCCACTGAGAAAGCATTGTACTATGAATTCTGCTCTGAAAATAAATATTTACTTTACTTAAAAAAAAAAAAAAAAAAAACGACCTCATAAAACCGGTTTTTCGTACTTATATACACTTGTTTCACTCCGCCCTTCGTTCCAAAATTAAATTTTATACCTAGTTTCCACATATCTTGGCAGTATTATATAAGGCACTAGTTTCGTTATAATCAAACCGGATCTCCCAGCTACTCCCAAAGATAACGGATCGGCACTTGCGGCCACCCTATATCCAAACACAAACGGGCCAAGATGATCGAGGGTACACGCCGCTAAATGCGACACAGGTGCGCCGGACGACCCACCCTCGCTAATTGTTGCTTGTTTATGTAAACAAATTGGTTGTACGCATAACTTCCGTCATTCGAATTAGTTTGTAAGGGCGGATGGGCGAACTTGGATAAGCTTGGCGCGAGTTGGTCGTAATTAGCCCACATGTTCCCACTGATGGCTGGTGATTTTGGGAGGTAAGTTATTGGATGCTTGGTTTTAGGGAGATAGGTGGTGTTGTTGTAATTGGTATTTTTCACCTGACTGTTTAAGAAGGAGGGTTATGTTTTTCGAGTGTGTGTGTATATGTTTATAAGTGTGTATGTATGTTTCTATATGATCGCCTACAGCCTAAACGGCTTGACCGATTTTGATGTGCAAAGTGTTAGATTCGTCTTCACTTCCAGAGTGTCACAGACTATATATTATTTTTGTTACAAAAATAATATATCTCCCGCAAAAAATGAAAATGTATTTTTTCGTAACCTCTATCGACCTTTTTCGTATATATATAAACAAGTGGTTTTACTTGAATTATTGTAAAGAATGCGCATTTACAATCTTTTTACAGCAATTTTACAACAGCAATTCTTAACAATGTAGACAGCAAAAACTGCTTTTCTGCAGTCAGGTATTTTGTTTTTCTTATAACATAGATACTTGTTTGGTTCCGTAACTACGAGGGACCATAAAAATCTTGCAAGTGTATTTTTTCTCTGAATCCAGCAATATACGGCATTTCAAGTGACGGGGGGCAGGACTTTGGTATAATAAATACACTCCAAATACCACAGGCAAAGGTACCCAACCTTATAGGATGGTCTCAAATCGAAGGATCTAGTTCAAACACGAGGGATTCCAGTGTAATCTTATCCTTGTTGAAACTGAAGCTGCACTCAAGTGTCGATTTCGAGAACAAGCTCCAATTAGTAAACCTCTGCACTGCAGTTTGTACTTGTATTTGTACTGAACAAGAGACTTGATTTGATGTAATACCTACAGCAACCTATCTATAATCTAAATTACATCTGTTGGAATCTTAATTGTCCGAATTCGTTTCATGGAACTGCCTGATTTCAAATGTTTTACTTTATTGATACGAATATTTGATTCCATAAGTTTGTTAACCATCAGTTTTATTTTCCTGAACAGTTATTAGGTTAGATTCGTTAGGTTGTTGTTTTATATAATAAACACGTAAGACACGTTCTTATTTAAAAAGGTTCGGTTATCAGATATATCAATTATTAGGTTCGTTAGGTTTCTTTTTAATCCCCGACGCAAAAACGACGGGGTGTTATAAGTTTTACGTGTCTTTGTGTGTCTGTCTGTGGCATCGTAGCTCCCGAACGGATGAACCGAGTTGGGAGTGTTCTTAGCTAAGTTTCATCTTAATCGGTTCAGCCATTTTTTTCGGGGGTTATTAAGTTTTCTAATCTTATACTTGTTATTATACACATAAATATTCGTTATCAGACGAGTTGTCAAAATTAAATGATCAGTCGGGATTTTGATAAATTGTATTTTAAAAAATACATTTCTTTTTCGAGGTAATGATATTCGGTATTTGGTACCTGTATTACCTAGGAGTACAACTTTGTATACCAGTTGTAAGTTAACAAATTGATCTTTAGCGACCTTTTGCGATCGTTAAAATTATAATAAATAAATAAATATTGGAATATAAACCATCCTATTGATAAATTCGTCATTAAAATGTTATATTTGCGATTTAATGATTTTTAATGTCATTTTAAGGAATTCAATAATTTGTTTCACACAAACTGCTGCTCATATTTTTTATTAGACACGTGATTTGTTCATTTAATTTTGGGAAGCCGAAAATTATGGTTATGTGTTAATAATGATACATGATAATAAAGCAGAAACGTTTGATAATCACGAATCAACAGATACATCTTTTTTTATTGATAAAGAAAGAGAGACTGAGAGACGAATGCCGCGCATAAACGAGATAGATATACATAATTGTACATTATTTACTTCACCTGAAACAAAACAATTAAGTATACTTAGACAACTTATTCAAAGCTAAGCTTTTGTACAGCAATTTAGTACCGAAATTCCACAAAGCTATTCCAACGCCAAGTCATTAAGAACGGTTAATCTTATGTCCGACTATCGAAACGCTTCGTAAATAAACCTTTTACTTAAAGACTGAAAACGGTAAATTATACGGTACCGGATTTCGGAGTATAGCTTCAGTCGGAAATTCAATTTCTTCTAATATTTACTAATATTTTTTATTACCTTTAAGTATATTGCTGTTATTTCACTGTAACTGCCCAGACGGATTTTTTCTGTCGGAAAAAAACCGACGGAAAAATTCTGTGTCTAAAACATCACATCATATTCTTATTATTTATTTAAGTCCATCAACATTGTGTGCATAAACAATATTTTAAAAAGTCATACATATTAAATAATAAATCCAAATGTTACAATAATTATAGATGGAGACGGCCACGGATGGATAAAACCATGGAATGCAACTAGTACGTAGTAATCACATGGCACTGAAATTTTACAACCCTCCGCAGGCTCTTTTGTGAAGGTACAGTTATACACCATTTGAATTTTCACTTAAGAGTGATTAGTTACCCAGTAAAAATCTATAAATTTCCTACCACCAACCTTCTATTTTTTTTTTTTTTTGTTTACTCAAACACATTGTTAATTCAAAATTTTAAACAATTTTATATTTTATAATGTATTTTACATTGTATTGTCATTATTTGTTAACCAAACTAAGCGTTAGTGTTGTCACCTGTAAAACACCTAAATATATATAATACTTTCATTGTTACCTTAGTAAGTTAACTTTGTTGAGCTTTTACTAAGTCCTCTTATAATAGTTCCCGCAAGTTTCAGGTTATTCGGTCCCTGCCCCCAACATGATGCGAAAGTCAGAACTCGTTAGCTGGTCTTTATATAAACTTTTTCCCGCGCCGAGCCATCGAAATGCTGATAACGAAAAAGTTGGGCTTATACGTGATCACACTTTATACGTGATCCTTTTGAACTGAGTTTGGGACCCCGCAGGCGTGAAATGCTTTATCGGTTTTATTAATTTGCGGATGGAACTTTATGTGAGAAAATATTTGAAATACAGAGCTTGTTTATCTTTATTTGTGTACCAGTTAAGAGCGAATGACTTTATGTCTGTGTAGGTAAATACGGGGTGTGTAGATGAATAACTGACGTACTTAAACGAGTAATTGAACTCATTTTACGCATAACTTTTACTAGGAATTATTCCTGACATTGCGAACAAAGGTGGGCATCACGGGACGCCCGGTAGATGTGAAACAAAAGGCACTGTACCGTATTACATCCTTTTAAAAACTGACTCAATTCGATCCTGAGGTAATAATAAAGTTTAAAAAAAAACAACTAGTGCAATTGTTTACTATGCGTGTGATGTTATGTGATGTGATGATTGCAAGTCTTGCAATGAGATATCATTATATCAAATAAAATTAGACATTGACTTGGTGTTGATTGTTCATTTGACACTTCTTTTGATACATGGCCGCATGACTTAATAATCTGGTGACTTCGTTTTCACTTAGTGAACAAACAGAAAAAAGTAAAAACCCTATGTAAATAGGGCGAATTCTGTGGTAAAAAAATTTGAAATTTGTTATAAAATTTATTTTGTCATTTTATGAACTGAAACTAAAATTTTGAGACTGCTGATAGCCTAAGTTGTTATCAAACAAGCAATCAATCAATAATAATTTATTTCAGACTCAGAGATCCATATCATTTTATAGTATAATTGTATTAAATTAAATTATTATTATTACATATCAAATAATTATCATTTATTACATGTTTTGTTGGCGTTTATGTAAGCGATAGGCTGACCCCCTACCACTGCAAGCAAACATTACATTTCGCCCTCTAATCTCCTCTAACTCTCAATACTCTTTCCATTCCATCTAAACCTCTAACCACGGTCAAATGCGATGTCAATCGGCCTCATGATCTTGATGCTCTGCCTAACCCATCAGGGAAAACAAGCGTGATTTTATGTATGTATATAAAATACTATAGTTGAATAAATACGCAGTATACAACTCACGGCACGCACCTCTGTCTTTTCGAAGTTATGTGCGTATTGTTGATTGCCGCCAATTTCAAACGGTAAAGGAAAACATCGTGAGGAAACCTACATGTCTGAGAGTTCTCAATGATCTTGAAGATGTGTGAAGTCTGCCAACCCGCACTTGGCCAGCGTGGCAGACTATGGCCTAACCCTTCTCACAATGAGAAGATGACCCATTCCTAGCAGTGGGACAGTTTGTACAAACAGGGCTGATAAAAAAAAAAACAACTCACACATAGATATAACAAAGTGCGTGTCGCGTAGCCGGTGTACGACAAACCTAAACGTCACATAATATACTAAACAAGAAAGAAAAGAATACCTAAACGAAAATAAACTCTGTAATACGTTATTCATGTTATTAATCATACGAGCTTAACAAAGCAGCGTTCACAATGGGTGCTAGAAACATTTTATTATGCAAGAAACTGCGTGTTCCCTAGAGTCGAGGTTACCTACATCAAGAAAATTACATGTCACAATATAATACGCGCTTTCTTCAAGACCCCATTTTAAGTAGTATTGTTTATTTTCTGAGCGCTATGTAATGTAAATGATTCGAAGAAAACGTTGAGGAAATTTAAATAGTTTTTTTACGCTTAAAATTAGACACTGAAAGTGTTTTTGTTGTTTTAATTCAAATATACCCTAAAGCTGTATACTCACAGCTTTAGGGTACTACTCTACTGGGAACATTTGTATATACGTATTTATAGATAGAAGTTACTATCATTAGCCTAATAACAAGACACTGACATATAACAGATAAGTACCTAATAACAATAATTATTGGGACCACATCGAACACATCTGCCGCTAGCGATGACGTTACCTGGACCCTATAATGTATAAGTTAATGACGTCATCGTAGTGACCGAGGAGTATTTCAAAATCAATAATTATTGTTATAGGTTAAGACGACATATACGATGTTTGATAGGCTTTAGCGTGTAGTTTGCAGTATCCAGACAAAGATACTATTATAAAACTGGACTAACACCAACCTATTTCAATCAAAACTTTTTGATGATATTTAAAAGTTCGATAACTCACTCACAGTAAAATTATCACGTATCTTTTTATCTTCTTCTTCTTCTTTTTTTTTTTTGTTTTTTTTTTGTGTTTTTTTATCTGATTATGAAGTGATTGTTTTAGTGGAAGACTATTTACCTACAACAATCCTGTACGGAACTTCAACAATAATATCACACATATCGTTTAAAAAGCGTTATCTCCGCTAAAGGTAAACCGATATCTCCGTTAAAGGAGATAACTTAAAAAAAAACAACTTCAAAATACGCAATTCCTTTACTTTGATGACATATTTTTCAGTTATTTTGTTATAAAAGCCTAAATACTCAACCTTTCAAACAAAAAAACAATTTTTCAAATCGGTCCAGGTGTCTTCAAGTAATCGGAGAACATACATAAAAAAAGATTTCGTCGAATTGAGAACCTCCTCCTTTTGGAAGTTGGTTAAAAATAGAGCTTAATGTCACAATAATTAGTACAGGTAAAGTCAGCATGCATTTATATTGATCGAGAAATATAAATAGTCATTTAAAAATTTAAAATATGCCATTCAATTACATGTCCAAAGAATTGAAATAATAATAAGCTATTGAATTACATGTCCATCAATTATGTGAAAATAAAAAGTAAATGTATTTCAAATTAATATAATAAAATATATTATCAATAAATCATTAACTTCAGAAGAAAAACACTGATCATAATGTTTACTTGTATTCAGAGAGTCAGAAACCTAGAATTTCCTGAAACTATTAATATTGTCAGTAAATATGTCAATATCGTTTGCCTTAGATACAGCATTGTACTGACGCACAATTCTCGCCACTTTTTAGCGTTCCGTGTCTCAAAAGGAAAAAACGGAACCCTTTATAGGATCACTTGGTTGTCCGTCTGTCCGTCTGTCCGGATGTCAAGACCTTTATCTCGGGAATGCGTGAAGGTATCGAGTTGAAATTAAAACCATATACGCAAATCCATAGTATCTTGCTGCAGAAATAAAAATTAAATTTCTCAGTTTTCGTAAAAAGAACGTTATAGCCGAATATGTCGTAAAAAACGCACATTTCGACACTCACAAGAGAATCAAAACCTATGGGGTACTTCCCGTTGACTTAGAACTATGAAATTTGGCAAAAAGCATTGTGTTAGAGTACACATATAGGAAAAATACGAAAACTGGTAATTTTTTATTTAATCACAAAAAAATATTGTCTCTATGCAAGGAATGAGGGCCCAAATTTTAAAGTGAATTAACCGTAAGTATCATGTGGGGTATCCTATGAAAGAGCTTTATTAGCATAAGCTAAAACAAGTTTTTAAATATTTTCACGATGTATATTTCTCGGCTTATGAAGGAAAATAAAAATAAAAATTGATTTGCCCCTTTTATTTAGTTTGGACGGAACCCTCGGTGGGCGAGTCTGATTCGCACTTGTCCGGTTTTATTTTATCGTGTAAAGCCAGATCCATTTAATAAACATGTAGCCTACTAATTTATCACGTAAATCCGCATCCATTTCAGTATTTTGTATTCTGGTATCCTTTGGTTAGGGGACGCTTGACCAGACATCTCCACTCAGTTCACGGAACAGGTAAAATAATTTCTTGTACGAATGGACTTCAATCAATCTATCAATCAAAGGAATATCAAGCTGACCTTTAGAGACATAAATAGAGCCAAATAATACCTTTTTTCTACCTGATCAGGTATTTATTAATAATTCGCTGAGTCCTTTCTTATTAATATCTAAGTATAGTATAGTGTAATCTAAGTATAGTGACATTAATTTTATTTATATTATATTATTTTTATACTATACAGCTTTATTGTAAGTTGACAGTGCATAAATATTTCCTATTTTATACTTGTTATAATAATAGATAAGTTTTATGAGAATAATAAAACCTAAACCTAAACCTAAGAGCTAATTCATCATCATCTTAAGAAGTCCACTGCTGGACTTCTTATGGCTGACCATAAGAAGTCCACTGCTGGACATAGGCCTCCCCCATGGATTAGCCCCATCCCCATGGAAGAGCTAACTATTGTATCCTATCATAATTAATGTACTGACGTTTTAGACAAAAAAAAAATACGCAAGATAGATCTACGATTGACCACCAACTCGCCTGATGTTAAGCGACGGTGTGGCCGAAGATGGAGCTCGTCAGTCTAGAAGATATCTATTCACTCTAGTCTTAAAAATTCCAAGATTGTAGGTCTCAGGAAACAGAGATGGCGGCAAAGAATTCCATTCCTGATATTCCGATTCTGGTGCTGATTATTATCGGACGCTCAGACAAATGTAACCAAAGCGTTACGTGAAATGGTTCACAGTTTTGCCACTGCTGTGACACTTATTATTAAAAAAATAAATGAAATCAACACCTCAAAATAGTTCTGATCACAGTGGCTCTTGCGAGAAAAAAAAATACACCAATTGTACGTATTACGAAAATCTCGTGATCGATTTTGCTCATATTAAAAATATTTGTTCACAATCCACAAGTTATTTTGCTAAATATTATCAAAATGAGCCGGTAAATACTTAGCGCCAAAGAAAACTTTCTTCCGATCTAAAACCGGCAACGCAAAAAAAAACTGTGACTATTAAAAACTGTAGAAGCTGTGTAATAAGTTTAAGTTTTAGTTTCCGGCAGCCTAGTGAGACAGTCTGACTTGCGATCCGCAGGTCCTGGGTTCGAATCCCACGGCACGCATCCGTCTTTTTGAAGTTATGTGCGTATTGTTGATTGCCGTCAACTTCAAACGGTGAAGGAAAACATCGTGAGGAAACCTACATGTCTGAGAGTTCTCAATGATCTTGAAGATATGTGAAGTCTGCCAACCCGCACTTGGCCAGCGTGGTAGACTATGGACTAACCCTTCTCACAATGAGAAGATGGCCCGTTCCCAGCAGTGGGACAGTTTGTACAAACAGGGCTGATAAAAAAAGTATAAGTTCAATAAAATATAACTTGTATGCCTACGAAACTTATATCGCTTGATCAATAAAAACAATTTTGGCCCACGTTTAAAAGTGGGTATTTGAAAATCGAAACTTTTTTCTTTCTATATATTTTAAAATAGGTACAGAGTAATAAGATTCAATATAAGTTTTGAAACGTAATTCGAATTAGGAAATCAATTCGAGCCTATATATAGCTATATAGCTTCCAAGATTCGTGCAAAATATACATACATACAAACATTTGTAAGTAAAATAAAAGCTTGTAAAAAGTTCAATAAAAATCATCTTTGTTACAAAATTTCAAATACTCTAAACAGATCAAATAATACACCGCGAACTCTCAATAAAATTCTTCTATTGATGGCATAAAACTTTCCGGCACATGAGAGCTTTCTACACGAAGTTTGCGTTTTTTAAGCCCCGCCGAAGTTACTGGCGGTATCGATTTCTCCGTACTCGTATTCTTTTGCTTCAATATTCTCTTTTTATTTGCTTTTCTTTTCATAAGAATCAAATTGCTTTCCTCAGACTCGCAAGGATATGTTTTCTTTACGCTGTATACTTTACACGACGATGCCTCTTCATTTATTTCGGATGTTTGACCATTTATTTCATTGACCTTAATTGCGTATACTTTTCCGTCTTCAGTTTTATATTTTGTTACTCTTACTTTTTCGAATTTATAATTTTCTAATATTTCAGTGTTGTTCAAATAGGATGGTGTGCTCCTTTTAACTCTTTGATTGCTGTTGGTATTTTGTGAGTCGCTTAGAATTGGACAAATATTTTCGTTACGTTTTACATTTTTGTGAATATATAGAGCTTTTCTCACACAAGCGGAGCAATGTTTGCAGTGTTTATTAGCCAGAAATGGTTGCAGCTCAGTGATCTTGCTAATTTTAGATTCTTTAATATTCAGCTCATTGTGCTTATCGACTGTAGAATTTAAATCCAGAATAGAACCGTTAAGTTTTACTTGTGCGTCCTCCGAATTTGACTCCAAATAAACACCTGCAAAAAAGGTGGCTTTCACAAACAGCTCATCGAAAAATGTTTTTTCAATCAATGACAGAGCTGAGGGTGAAAACAAACGTACCGTGAACCCTTGTAAAATTGATTTTCATATAAATTGGTATGGTTTAAAAAACTTCTGGCCTCTCGAATATCAATATTGGAACGAGAATTCCGTCATGTTAATGAAAATTTTTAATAAAGTATTTTCAATCAATCTTGTTTGGGTTTCGTGAAAAAATAAAGTTATAAAAACTTAATCGGCAGAAAAGTGTGTGTTAGATTTAGGGATCGACGGAAGCCCGCTTTATATTTTCGTACTTTTCAACAATAACACAGAGTCGTTTTTAATTTCAGACTCGGATATGTTCGGTGACAAGTACGAGTATGTATATATGTTAAAAGAAAAACAAAATACCCGACTGCAGAAAAGCAGTTTTTGCAGTCTAACTTACGATTTCGCTACGCTTGATACGCTGTTGAGTGTACGTTTTTGTGAGAAGGTATGCGTTAAATCGCTGTAAAAAGATTATAAATGCGCATTCTTTAGAAAAATTCTAGTAAAATCACTTGATTACTAAGTAAAGGTTCGTTAGAGGTTACGAAAAAACGCATTTTATATTTTTGCGAGAGATCTATTTTTATTACAAAAAATATAAATAATAAATATTTGGGGACATTTCACATAACACCGTCTAGCCCAAACTAAGCTAAGCTTGTACTATGGTACTAGATGGCTGATATATACATTATATATCAGCCAGCTTACTATTACATACATTACACATATATACATTTTTTTTGTAAATTTATACATATGATACATAGAAACACCCAGACACAGAACAAACATCCATGCTCATCACACAAATATTTGCCCTGGGTAGGGATCGAACCCACGACCTACAGCTTAGCAGGTAGACATACAACCAACTGAGCCACAAGGCCAGTCATATAGCATAAGACACTCTGAAAGTGAAGAGGAATCTATCGACACCTCACACATCAAAATCGGTCAAGCCGTTTAGGCTATAGGCGATCATATAAAAACATACATACATAGACATACTCGTACATACATACATACA
Organism: Lycia hirtaria; assembly: GCA_947563715.1. NCBI lineage: Eukaryota > Metazoa > Arthropoda > Insecta > Lepidoptera > Geometridae > Lycia > Lycia hirtaria. The sequence goes on along the minus strand of OX387377.1, from coordinate 36,861,988 downwards.
CTCGAAAAACATAATCCTCCTTCTTACGCAGACGGGTAAAAAAGGTGTCAAATATATCTAAATTCTGAGAAATCTTCATGTAGTTTCCTGAATAACAGCCAAATATAAATCTAAGTCACGCTTCAATGGATATGTACAAGCTAGTATGTATAGTTCGTCGATCATGGGAATTGAGTATCGATTTTTTTTTCTTTGTTTTTTTTTAAACAGATGATTTTTTATATTACTAGACAGTATTTTATTTATTTATTTATATTTTTAATAAACTAATCCTTACATTTCATGATTCTAAGCAAATGGGCACTACCCTTACATAGATTTTTTAAGTATGAAATTATGCATTTGACATGGCTATTTTTTTAATTGCGTTGGCTTCGAAGCATGATAATGTTTATAGTGACCGTAAATCTTGGCCTTCCCCAGAAAATGCTTCCCTTTTTCTTTCCAGATTGAAACCCAAAAAATAGATTTACCTTTTAAAAAGTATGGGACTGACCTGAGCTCTCTGCAAGCTTTTTAACAAACAAAAACAGTTGAAAGAGAAACAAACGCTGAGCGTAGAGCACTAATAAACCCGTTCCAAATCTGTGCACTCACCCAGCGCCAGCGGCAGCCGTACGAAGGCGCAAAACAACAGCATGCTCATTAGTTCCATTTGCTCGCTCCGACTCGAGGTGTCTTCGCCTGCGAGAAGACAAGCTCCTTACTGAAGTGCGCTAACAAGGTTCGTTACAACGCGTTTAGTGAAACTGCTCGCTGCCGCGCCTCGGACTCGCTCCTGCTAAATATTTTCAAGTTTTAGTTTTAGCAGTGTTAAAATGCACACAGTATTCTAAAAATGACGATGCTCTCAGGTTAGAAAACATTCGGTTTTATCGTGATGCTCGATCGATTCATTTTTTTTTTTTTGTTGAAAGATAGATTGATACTTGATATTATTATCTCGATTTCTCTCGAAAAATGCCACGTACTTTAAGTAATACGCTCTGAGTATCGTGGAAGAATAAGATTGTAACTGTGTGGCATATCTCAAAAGGAAAATAACCTTAAGAAATCAAATTTTAATGCCCTAATATACACAAATCTAACTCAACAGGACAACGGATGTAACTTACACAATCATTAATCCAATCAAATAAAAAGAAAGGGGCGTAAAGAAAAAGGACAGACATAATTTAATGGGTCATAGTATTCATCAAAATGACGTTCACTACTGGATTAATTCAGTAAACTCCAAAAAATAAACTGTCCCATGCAATAAAATGATTAATTTTCGTCTTATTGTAACTCGCCCCGCTCGCGCATTGCCTCGTCTGACAGATTACTGCATGGATTTCTGAGCTGTGGTTTTAAAGAAACTTTCGTGGCATGTTTTCGTGTACTAGTTCGAACTTCGAAGCGCCGCAATTTCGCGAGCGTCTTTTCAGTGCATATACGTTTTATCTTAAATGTGTTCGTTTATCTTTGAATTGAACCGTGCATCTCGTGCGATACGCCATAATTTCTTAGTGTAGCGCTCGCTTTAGAACGTCTTAACTTAGATATACATTTTAAAATATTATATTTATTACTGTGTACAATTTTAATTTTTGTATTGAAATAATTTCTTACTACTGCATTAATTACAGTAACGAGTATGCAAAATTTCATTAATGCCTATTTCTGGATTTTACTTACGATTAAACATAAGTACACATGATGAATTGGAAAGACGCAAAGATACATGTTAGATTGTTAATAATGTGTAACGTAAAATAAATCACGGTTAAGTTTTTATTACTATAGTATATATTTTAATAGTCAAATAATAGTCAATCGAATCATCAAACCTAGTCAGTCGCAGTCAAAGTCACGGTAAATCGTAGATCTATAATGTATAAAAAAAACTGTGGATTTTGCTGACCCGTAAAAACACGTATGAGTATTTTCTATATTAGTATTATTATTCTCTCCGCCCATTTCTTTAAAAATAAATACTAAGATAGACCTATTAATGGCTAATTTTATTAAATTAAGTAATTATAAGTTCCTAAAACGTAAATTATAAGCTGTTGGTCTTAAATAAATAAAAATAAATTACCATGAATGAATAAAATATTACCATTTTTATGCCATGAACATCCATCGCCATCATCATCATGAATGACACGTTTATGAAAACAAAACAGAGCTGCGACATATTGCTCTCACGTTCCTGCTAAAACTACATCCACACTCAGAAATAACAGTTCGACACACGAGTACAAACAAACTCTGTGACCTAGCGACACAATAATTCTTTATAGGCCCCCGTAAGCACCTTTTAGGCAGGGGCCCTCAAATAAAAGAAGGGAAAGCCGCGCTGCTCAGATAAAAGAGTCTGTTGGTTTATGTAGATACAGGGTACGGATACAATTCATAGAATATGTGCATAAAACCAACGCTTCCCTTACTTACGTATCCCAGTAGATCGATCGTACATTCGTATAAATAACCAGCACTTTATCCGAGAGTATATACTTTAGCTTGATGCTCGATCTTCAAGTTTAGTACTGAAGTGTTCGCAGAAAGCGCTTTCGAGCTAGTAATGTCGGTGGAAGCGAAGGATCTCGCTTATATCGCGTGAAACGGGTCGTTAGGTATACATGTGCTATTGTTTTGTCTCTGTGTTTACTATTTCTGTATTATGTAGTAGAGGAGATGTTGGGCAGTGTAATCACGACGTGATTTATTTACGGATACGGTTAAAATTATATTAAGAAGTCCACTGCTGGACATAGGTTTCACCCATTGATTTCCAAAAAGACCGGTTGGAAGCGGTTTGCATCCAGCGTCTTCCTGCCACTTGCATGAAGTCGTCTGTCCACTATGCAGCTGGTCTTCTTAAGCTGCGCATGATAAGTATGCATTTTATGTTACGTGCTATACTTTTGTACTGAAAAAATAACATTTTTAATACTTCGTGGTCTGTAACAAAATGCACTATCGCCTAGCTTATCTGTAAATATTAGCTATCAATAAATATATCAGAATCTGAAATTTATAAGAAGCGCGGTAAAATCTTTCTCTGAAAATGATCGCTTATCTTATGCAAAATACAACCCAAGCCGAACGTCAGTGCAGGATTTATTATCTTATCGCAGAATAAGGATAATCGCTCATTGACCTGCAAGTTTTATTTGTTAGGACTAAATGGATGGGTGTAGAAAGAAAATGCTGCTCTTCATTGAGCATTAATTTGTATGTAAATATTTGCGCACTATAATTAATACTGAGACACTTTTTGTTTAAAACTCAGTTTTATACATGAGTTTGATGAAGCCCCAGAACTTTTAAGAACTTTTTTTTATTTCGCTTGTTTTTTAGGGTTCCGTACCCAAAGGGTAAAAACGGGACCCTATTACTAAGACTTCGCTGTCTGTCTGTCTGTCTCCAGGCTGTATCTCATAAACCGTGATAGCCACAAAGCTGAAATTTTCACAAATGATGTATTTCCGTTGCCGCTCTATAACAACAAATACTAAAAATTAAAAAAAATATATATTAAGGGTTAAGGGTCCCCATACAATAACGTGTTTTTTTCGTATTTTTTTGCTCATTATTAAAAACGGTAACAGGTAGACGCTTCAAATTTTCACAGAATATTTACTTGTATATTACCTTTCAAAATAAATAATTAAAGGGGGCTCCCATACAACAAACGTAATTTTTAAGCAATTTTTACTCGATCTCAATTAACAGGTAGAAACTTGAATATTTGTAAGTAAATATTTAGAAATATATTAACTATAAAATTAAATACCTAATCTAATACATAAAAACTCACAAAATGAAAATAATCCGTGCATCTAAGCGCGGTGCGAGCGCCGCGCCGAGGTGTGGTGGTGGCGCGAGCGCGAGGCGGTTGCTAAGCAACAGCCGCGCGGGTATCGGGGGAGATAACATCACGGAGCGAGCCATAACCGCGCGTATTCGCGCGAGCGTCGTCATGCTGCCCGGATGTGTATCGAAAACCTACCTATAAGTTTGTAATTTACTACTTGGAATTTCGTTGATTTCTCGTTATTTTATAAACAGAACTAAACTTTGTAGTATTATAGATGATAGTACGGAACCCTTCGTGCGCGAGTCCGACTCGCACTTGGCCGATTATTTAAGTCCATTGTTTTTTTATTTGTATTGTATTTGAGATTAAAAATCAAGCCCTACTACTTCTTAAAAATTAAATCAATCGAATCATTTTTAATATAGAATTATCTGCTTACCCTCATCGAGAATTCAATATTGTCAAAAATTTGGAACATACTTGGAATACAACCTACGTGGTAATAGCGTTAAGTATGATCTCTCCGACTATTGTTATGTTTGCCCTCTGGACTACGGATGTCGGACAGTCAAATGTTTGCTACAGCTCTGGACTATTGTGTGATTGATTATGTTTACAATATGGAACGGCAATAACTGCAATCAGCGGCTTCAATATATCAATCTATGTATGTGGAATGTAATGATCAATATAAACTAAGAAATAGTGAAGACCTTGATATATAAATTATATAATGGGGCCAATTTTGTCACAAATAACAGGACTGTACAAAAATATAAAACAGTGTGTTTGTTAAAAGAAAAATAAAACAACAAACGTGTGTTTTGTCGTGTCTCGACACGCGCATAGTAGGGTTCCGTAGCTTATGCTGTAATTTAAAAGAAAATTTCTTGGCGAGTATTTTTTGTTTAGACTACTTTGCGAAAAGGTAAAGGCAATGACCTCAATACTATAATGATTTAAGTGTTTTATATATTTATCGCTATATCTCGAAAATATGTAATCACAGCGTGTTCAAAATAATTTTCATTGAATTTAATATGGTTCATCATGAATTACTAGATCCAATGGTTTAGAAATGCAGGGACACAATTTTTTCACGTTTGGCACACACATCACATCTGAGAAAATATATATATATAACCTGAGTCTGAAGTCCTATATATGAAACCTGAGTCTTATTTTGAGAGACTTATTCAACGATACATCACACGATAGGGTGGAGTTGAAAAAAAGTGTGCGTCTCGGGACGCCCGATAGATGTGATAACTTAAACTAATCTAGCCAGACAGACTGGCGCCGTAACGCATTAAGTAACGAAACGGCTTACCCTCCCATAAGAAGTTATCACTTAAAAAATCATCCCTTTGTTATATGTATGGAGTGCCACCCTTTTTTTTTAATTTGACTACGGCATTTTGTAGCGGTTCAGAAAACACACCTACATGTCAAATTTCGTTTATATAGGGCTGATAGTCTCTGAGTAAAATGGCTATGACATACGGACAGACAGACAGACGGGCATGACTATATATTATAAGGGTTTCTCGTAGTTACTACAGACCCCTAAAAAAGGATTATCGAAATCGGATAACTTTCAGAGTAGATAACAGTTTTTCCTTGATAGATGAAAGAACGCGCGCCGACTATTACATCGACGTTAATATGGCGTTTATTTGATACCAATAATAAACGGACTTTTGAGTTTTCCACTATTTTTGTTATATGAAATTTTCTAAGCAAATCGGATTATAGCTATAACGTAGAATTGCCTGGTGATTTTGGCAATGAAACTCTGTTTGTTTAGGATTGTATTGGGAAACCTAAAATCTCTCAGCTCTGGTTTATTGGTTTCCCAAAAAAAAATGTAGGTAAAGTAGGACAGATTTATGTTAGAATATTTCATAATCTTGATTGTGAAATGTAATTTTCCATTGATTGGTGATGATAATATCAAAGACAGGACATAAGTTGCCGCGTGCTTAACGTTGACCAATTTTGAATAGCAAAATCGGGCAGACGCATTTTCCAATTGCTTTTCCATTGGTTTCCAAGAAATACCATGGAATAATTATAAAAAAAATAACACAAAAAAATATTCATATTAAAAAATAAAAATACCGGACTGCTTATGAATAAGCGATGTTTGTAGTGTATTATTACTATTGCTACTAGTGTATTATTATTAATTATTACTATTATTTACGTTTGACGTATAATACGTCAAACGTAACGCAATAGTAATAATACAATAATACACCAATAATTGGTGAGTTGAAAGCCACAGTAAAATATATTTGAAGGAGCATTCTTTGAAATAATTGTTGTAAATTTTGATACGAAGAAATTCTTTGGAAAGGTTGTGAAATAGCGCAATTTATTTTTTGCGAGAGTTTAATAAATGATCATTACAACTATTGTAATGATAATGTATATAACGATAATACAACCTAATGATAATCTATTAAATAGATGTCACTTGGAAAATGAGAACGGTAAAACCGCTTAGCGTTATTTAAGCCTGTATATACATACATACCGGACATGAGTTTCCGGCAGCCTAGTGTTGAGACCGTCTGACTTGCGATCCGCAGGTCCTGGGTTCGAATCCCGCGGCACGCACCTCTGTCTTTTCGAAGTTATGTGCGTATTGTTGATTGCCGCCAACTTCAAACGGTGAAGAAAAACATCGTGAGGAAACCTACATATCTGAGAGTTCTCGATGATCTTGAAGATGTGTGAAGTCTGCCAACCCGCACTTAGCCAGCGTGGCAGACTATGGCCTAACCCTTCTCATAATGAGAAGATGGCCCGTTCCCAGCAGTGGGACAGTTTGTACAAACAGGGCTGATAAAAAAAATACATACATACAAACATTAAAAAAAAAATAAAAAAAAACTTTTGTCGTTCAAAAATGACGATAATATTCGAAAAGAAGATCTGAAAATAATCATTTATTGTAAATAAATAAAGTCAACATTTCAATTACGTCTTGTAACCGTTATGAAACTTATTCGAGTATAAAATCTCTTTGCAATTTTCATTTTCCACTCGGTTCCGTCTCTCAAAACCTGCACACCGCAAACCCAATGTTTATATTTGTACGCAAAATGAGCAAAATATTTTTTTCGGCAAAGATGAAGACGCAAAAGAGTTAAGCAATATTTCATGTGTTTAAGGCGAGTATGTTCATGTAGGTTCAAATAAAATTATCATAAAATATTATGGAAGAGTGTAGCCGAGCAAAAAAGCGGGGGCGAAACTTCTTTTTCTAAGTTATCTCATTATTCACGAAGATGTGACTTTTATGATAGATTCGGACTTAGGTTATTTGTATGCTTCGTGTTTTTCGGGATTCGTTCTTACGATCGGGTGCAAGTGGGAGATAAGGATTTTATACGGTCGGAGATTCCTATCCCTCAAATTGATTACGTGTCTCAGTTGGGACGAGTGTATAAGTTGACTGACTCGAGTAGAAGTTACGATTAGAGATCGAGAGAATCAAAAGGAAAGTTTTTGACCGTCAAAAATAAGGAACTGCTAGGTATCATCATAATCTCAATCACATGAAGTGGCCTACTGGATATGGGCTTCCTCCATCGATTAAAAAAAACCGGCCAAATGCGAGTCGGACTCGCACACTAAGGGTTCCGTACCATTATCTATAAAACGGCAAAAAATCATGTCTGTTGTATGGGAGCCCCCCGTAAATATTTATTTTATTTTAATTGAATTATTTATTTTTAAAGTGAATAATATAACTCAATATTCTGTGAATATTTCAAGTGTCTACCTGTTGCTGTTATCAATATCGAGCAAAAACGAGCAAAAAAAATCACGTTTGTTGTATGGGAGCCCTCTTAAATATTTACTTTATTCTGTTTTTTAGTATTTGTAGTTATAGCGGCAACAGATATACATCATCTGTGAAAATTTCAACTCTCTACTAAAAGAATACTGAAAGAAAAAGTTACTTTCGCTTTCACAAAAATACCTAAAACACTGTAGTTGGTGTTACTAAAAAACTTTTTCCCTATAGTGGGTACTATTGCTACGAAGATGCAAACTTAAATATAAAGTTGGCAAGTTAAGGAACTAGAATTGTTTAAAAAAGTGGCCAGTGTAATTGCGACAGTGGTGCCTCGTTTCAGTAGTATTGGTAGATTAGGTATTATTCGTAGCAGGTTGGCATCACTTGGCTCGATAAGCGGAATGAGCGCGATCCCCGAGGGGCGACGCCAGTTTCGACCGGGATTTAATTTCATTTAATGGGAACCACCTAAATTTCTTCTATTGCGATTTTTCTTACAGTAAATATTTAAAATTACACGTAAATTTAATACCTTTAAACGAGCAATTCTTGTATATATGTATATAATCTGAATCTCAGAAACGGCTCTAACTAATTTGGTTTGCAAGATCGATTCATCATCCCCTAATTTACTAGAGATTAGGGGATGATAAATCGATCTTGCTAGGTTTAATTTTTAGTAAACCCGGGTTTGCTCGTATTTTCAGTCATAAAAAATCCGAATGGAGCTCGGTCGCCCAGGTACTAATCTTATTATTTCTCTATTTATTTGAAAGTTTTGGATAGATTCAAGAAACAAGTTTTTTTTATTAATTGTTAGATTTAAATACAAACCTAACAATTAATAAAAAAACTTGTTTCTTGACCGCCAGCTCGGTTGATGTTGAACAACGCTGCAGTCTACAGAATCACGAGCGCAGCGAGTGATTCAAAAATTAGAATCCTGAGATTCCTGAGCGTTAGCGAGAGAATCAAAAGAGCACGAGGTGAAAAATCTTTGCACTCAAGTGCAACACGTAACTTTTCATCCCACCTCAGCGAGGAAATGACTAAATGCAAAAAAAAAACATTTACAATCACAAGATACTTTTATTTCAGTTTAGGTATTAACTACTACATTATGATAGGTAACTATTACAGAATAATATTTAAATTATAACAAATAACACTTATGTACAATGGTTGCTAACCAGATGAGGTTCTTTTTAAAAATGCCACAAATTTTGGATAGGTGTCGATATGTATGTCTTTTTAGGGTTCCGTACCCAAAGGGTAAAAACGGGACCCTATTACTAAGACTTCGCTGTCTGTCTGTCTGTCTGTCTGTCTCCAGGCTGTATCTCATAAACCGTGATAGCTAGAAAGCTGAATTTTTCACAAATGATGTATTTCCGTTGCCGCTATAACAACAAATACTAAAAATTAAAAAAAAAAATATTAAGTCCCCATACAATAAACGTGTTTTTTTTTCGTACTTTTTTGCTCAATATTAAAAACGGTAACAGGTAGACGCTTCAAATTTTCACAGAATATTTACTTGTATATTACCTTTGAAAATAAATAATTAAATAACAATAAAGTAAATATTAATCCCATACAACAAACGTTATTTTTAAGCAATTTTTACTCGATCTTAATTAACAGGTAGAAACTTGAATATTTGTAAGTAAATATTCAGAAATATATTAACTATAAAAATAAATACCTAATCTAATACATAAAAACTCACAAAATGAAAATAATCCGTGCATCTAAACGCGGTGCGAGCGCCGCGCCGCGGTGTGGTGGTGGCGCGAGCGCGAGGCGGTTGCTAAGCAACGGCTGCGCGGGTAGCGGGGGAGGTAACATCACGGAGCGAGCCATAACCGCGCGTATTCGCGCGAGCGTCATCCGGGCATGCTGCCCGGATGTGTATCGAAAACCTACCTATAAGTTTGCAATTTACTACTTGGAATTTCGTTGATTTCTCGTTATTTTATACGATTTTCTATTACAGATGTTAGTACGGAACCCTTCGTGCGCGAGTCCGACTCGCACTTGGCCGATTTTTTCATCTTTTTTGTTGCTTTTAGCATTGAATACGTACTCCATAGAGTGCTTAACTTCTTGGTCTCGGATAATTCAACAAAATATGCCAGCAAAACGTTTTCGGAGAAAGTTTTGGCTCCTTTAGCTAGTCGCCACGTGTTAAACATATCGTACTGTTTCAAATACTTCTCGCGTGATTGTTGAGGGAGAAAGCTCATTTGCGCATTATTAAGAGTTTCAGTCAATGTTATTTATGTTTGTTATGTTGGCGTCAAATAAACTTCTTCGTCGCTAGAATCACTCTTTTTAGGGTTTTCACTTGTTTTCCAATTTCTTGTTTTTAACCTAAGATTTTAACAATATGTCGTGAAAAGAAAATGGCGCGCGCATAGCAAATAAAAAAAAGTACACCAAGAAAGTTCCGAGTCTAGAGTTTTTAATGATGTTTTGAATTCACAAACTCAGTGCACACGATGTTCTAAATTTGAATGTACTTTATTCTCTAGAGAATAAAAACGAGCAAAAATACTCTTTCCGAGATGGGGGGGGGGGATGAAAAGGTTTTTTTTATATCTAACTATCGACCGTATAATGCATCGATTTTAATTTTGATAGTTTTACAGTATCTAGAGATCGTATTCCAAAATTAAATATTTATACATTAATTCTAACTTGTTACTTGTTACTATCTACACAATCCTAAAAGACAACATGGATGATGCAATGACGGTTACACCATAAATGTTTATTTTTTATTTTAATATACAGAACACTAAAATCGCATCATCTAAAAAGGTAAATATAAAATTTAACATCCTAAAACAACAAAAACACAAAATCCAAAACAAACCCGGCGTAACCAACTAATTCCTTTACCAAACGACCACCCCAGTCGCATTTCAAGACCCCCCTATAAAACCTTCCTTATTAAAGATCCGAGTAAAAAATTAATTCTTGGCATGAAATTGGTCACATTTTATCAGGCTGCTCTCGAACGAGCGTGTAATCGCCTCCTGATGCTAATCCAATGGGCCATCGAGGAAATTTAACTGGGACCTTACTTGGGTTCGTTTCCATTCAGACAGACATAACATCGAGCCGAGGATTGAGCTCGCGGACTGCTAGGGACTGATGGAAACCGTTAGAGTAAAAGTATTTTTGGTGATTTACTTTATAGGAAAAGTGGCATACATCCTAACTGTTCGTTTAATGACTTACTTACTGCAGCGCTTTTAATGTTACCGATAAGCAACTACATAGATATAGCATTTTATTCATAACCTCTAACACTCTCTTTCATCTAAGCCTCTGACTATGGATCAAATGTGGCGTCAAACAGCCTCATAGTCCTCGAAGTTCTGCCTACCTCGTATGAGAAATTGGAAGTGTTTTTTTTTATTGGATTTGGATACTCTTAAAGCATTTGCCAGTGTCAAATATAAAGATTTCTTCAAGTTTCATGAATAAAACAAGTTATAAAATGTTAGAATCTAAGTCATGTATACAATCATTTTCAAATTCGAGTCCTGCTTCAGTAAAGTGGTGGCGAATTTACTAGAAGCTTCTATGGAGTTTTGTAGCAACGTAAAATAACACGTTTCACTGCTTCATTTCACTTGCCCACACTCACGTACTTGATCGAACACTTAATGAATAAAACACCACTATTTTTATCGCATTAATATTCAAAATAACACAAGTTTATGAAAATAAAACAAAGCAACAACATGTTTCGATGAAGTTCCCGCCAAAACTCCCGTGATTTTATTTATGTACGTTTGTATTTCGAATATTACTTTATATCACAGTATGATTTCTTAGAACCATTTCACTACGGTGAATTCTTATATTATTCTTATAAATCCTAACCAATTTTTACTAAAATATTCCAGCGTTGAAGCAGCCATAATCCTCAGTACTCGTCAAAAATTATAGAACAATCTTACAGAATACTTAAAAGAGCTGTCACGTTTCACGCCTTTTATCCTGAAGGGCTATTTAGAAGAGTGGTCTCTCAGCATTATCTGTAAATAACGACACAGCTCACCAGTTAAGGCGCTGTAGGTTCTAAAATTAACGTGCCGATACCCAATAAAGCTATATCGATCCTAATGGCAAGGACTTCAGTTTCAGCTTTGTTGTGGCGGTTATTGATAAAGTGCGCTCGAAATCATTGAGCTGTATGTACTTACGTACTAGAGGAGCTATCTGAAACAAAATTAAATTGTCACATTTTTTGGTAAAGTAAACAAAACAGCGAAAAAAACAAAAGAGCTGGAATAATAATTACATCGTTTATTTACGATTATACGATACAATTGATACTTGCAACGCAGAATTACATCTATGGTGTGTTTTCTCGCCAGAAAAACGTCGAAAGCACACACTTCACTAGTAAGCCTGTGAGTGAGGTGCGGCGCTCTCGCCGCAGTTGAATGTAACAAAGTAGCTATGGGTGTCTGCTCTCGTACGTAAGGACATACAGCTCAATGCTCGAAATCTGATTTTGTAAATTTTTATTTGTACTCATCTCTATTCAATTTAAATCTTAAATCTAAGTTTTTTTACAACAGCAATACAAAAATATAAATATTATAAAAAACTTAAACCTAGAGTACCGCCGGCAGCGGGGCAGGGCTCAAGCTGCCGTACATATTTATTTTTTTCCAAATAAAAATTATCACAATTTGTTTTATGAAATTGCTTTATAGATCTATAGTAAGATTGCATGTAATGCAATATTTTCAAAAAAGACTATTTGGCAAGTATTAGTAGTTAAGACCGCTTTTCAAATAGATCAATGACCTAACGACTTTAAATAACAGTACGAAAAGTTATTTTTTACAAACAAGTGGACAAATGTAAGTTTGTCCACTATATTGAATTCCACTATTCATATATTTCCCCAGGATATATACATATTTTTAACTTTGGGACATCAATTATCATTAAATGTTCAGCAATTTCAAATGTACGCGTTAGCCTGTTTTGTCTAATTTGCCTTTTTTTTCCTCTTTTATCAGCCCTGTTTGTACAAACTGTCCCACTGCTGGAAACGGGCCATCTTCTCATTGTGAGAAGGGTTAGGCCATAGTCTGCCACGCTGGCCAAGTGCAGGTTGGCAGACTTCACACATCTTCAAGATCATTGATAACTCTCAGACATGTAGGTTTCCTCACGATGTTTTCCTTCACCGTTTGAAGTTGGCGGCAATCAACAATACGCACATAACTTCGAAAAGACAGAGGTGCGTGCCGTGGGATTTGAACCCAGGACCTGCGGATCGCAAGTCAGACGGTCTCACCACTAGGCTGCCGGAAACTCAAACTAATTTGCCTATTTCATTCTAACTAAAATATTACAAAAGCGAGAGTAACTTTGTCTGTCGTCTGTCTCTCTGTCTGTTTGTTACCTCTTCACGGCTAAGCGGCTGAACCAATAGTTATGAAATTTGGCACAGGGATTCTTTGGAACCTGGAAAAGGACATACTTAGGATCATTATTAATATTTATCATCCAATTTTAATATTTTTTTCACGGAAATGATTGGATTATCAATCACTACAAATCTGCATAAATAATAAATAAAAACCGAACAAGTGCGTGTCAGACTCGGCCACCGAGGGTTCCGTACAAACTAAATAAAAGGGGGAAATCATATATTTTATTTTTATTTTCTTTCATAAGCCGAAAAATATACGTCGTAAAAATATTTAACACATTCCTTGCTCACCACTCGGATGCGAGTGGGGCGGGGCTATAGCAGCGGCGCCTCCCACTCGGATCCGAGCGAGCGTCCCGTTCATTTTGTAGTAGTCAGTAAACCACCGGCGTTTGAGGCAGTCAACGTTGCTTTGCGCGGCCACTCTGTACTTAATCAAAATTCGCCTAAAAAGTTTTGGTTCCCAGCTGAAGTGAAGGGTCTGCAGGAGGCGAAGAATGTGTTAAAAACCTGTTTTAGCTTATGCTAATGAGGCTCTTTCATATGATACCCCACATGATAGGGTTAATTCACTTTAAAATTTGGCCCCCCATTCCTTGCATAGAGACACTATTTTTTGTGATTAAATAAAAAATGACCAGTTTTCGGATTTTTTTCCTATATGTGTACTCTAACACAATGCTTCTTGCCAAATTTCAGAGTTCTAAGTCAACGGGAAGTACCCCATAGGTTTTGATTCCTCTGTGAGTGTCGAAATGTGCGTTTTTTACGACATATTCGGCTGTAACTTTTTTTTACGAAAACTGAGAAATTTTATTTTCTCTCTGCAGCAAGATACTATGGATCTGCGTATATGGTTTTAATTTCAACTCGATACCTTCACGCGTTCCCGAGATAAAGGTTTTGACACCCGGACGGACGGACGGACAGACGGACAACAAAGTGATCCTATAAGGGTTCCGTTTTTTCCTATTGAGGTACGGAACCCTAAAAATGTGCAAACAGCAATGGAGCACTGCCGTAAAACTTTTCAAAGAACGACAACATTAAAAACAATATAACCCTAAGTACTGTCCATATTTCCATAGACCGTCCGCATCCCACATAAATGAGATCGAAGCGCCACGTCTTCAATATAAGGCAAATAAATGACCCCACATCGTTCGATAAAATGAGAAAAGAATTTATAGCTTGAACGAAATGCATGGCCTGCCTGCGAACGAGTGCTTTGTTTAAAACTTAGTTTTAAGTAATCTTCAGCGCTATTGATGGAAGTCGATTAGTTTTTAGGGTTCCGTACCCAAAGGGTAAAAACGGGACCCTATTACTAAGACTTCGCTGTCTGTCTGTCTGTCTGTCTGTCTGTCTGTCTGTCTGTCTGTCTGTCTGTCTGTCTGTCTGTCTGTCTGTCTCCAGGCTGTATCTCATAAACCATGATAGCTAGAAAGCTGAAATTTTCACAAATGATGTATTTCGGTATTGCCGCTATAACAACAAATACTAAAAATTAAAAAAATAAAAAAATTAAGGGGGGTCCCCATACAATAAACGTGTTTTTTTCGTATTTTTTTGCTCAATATTAAAAACGGTAACAGGTAGACGCTTCAAATTTTCACAGAATACTTACTTGTATATTACCTTTCAAAATAAATAACTAAATAACAATAAAGTAAATATTAAAGGGGGGCTCCCATACAACAAACGTAATTTTTAAGCAATTTTTACTCGATCTTAATTAACAGGTAGAAACTTGAATATTTGTAAGTAAATATTTAGAAATATATTAACTATAAAAATAAATACCTAATATAATACATAAAAACTCACAAAATGAAAATAATCCGTGCATCTAAACGCGGTGCGAGCGCCGCGCCGGGGTGTGGTGGTGGCGCGAACGCGCGGGTAGCGGGGGAGGTAACATCACGGAGCGAGCCATAGCCGCGCGACGCGCGTATTCGCGCGAGCGTCGTTGTGCTGCCCGGATGTGTATCGAAAACCTACCTATAAGTTTGCAATTTACTACTTGGAATTTCGTTGATTTCTCGTTATTTTATAAACAGAACTAAACTTTGTAGTATTATAGATGATAGTACGGAACCCTTCGTGCGCGAGTCCGACTCGCACTTGGCCGATTATTTTATTATTTGTGCCATCGATTTAGTATTCTTATAGTTTTTCTCCCTTTTTTTCTTTAATTTATAGAGGGTCAATGATATTGTTAATGATTTACTGAGACGAATCTATATACTGTTTCTATACATTTCTCGCTGTGTAAACATTAATGGCAGAATGATAACCAATATAGCTCTAAGCCAGTAAATTTTAAAAATAAGAGTTTTATTTAGTCGCAAGTTCGACATTTTTTAATTGATACATCTATGTGCAGTAATTCAACTCGTATGCTGAGACGAAAAATGGCATGACGCTATTTGGTGCCCTCACGCCTCCACGCTATTGCTCCCGACTCCCTTGGGTGCGCGTGCGCATATACTACTTACTTACTAAGTATTTATTACCACATCCGCCATATTCGATTTTTAATAATGTCATAATATCCTACGACAACAAATCTATTAACATCCCAATTTCAAATAGTCAAAGAAGATTGGGCACTGCGATAGATAGGTAGGTACATGGACTCCTGAAATCTTAACATGGAACACAAAGGACATCAAGCTTAAAGCTATAAAATTAAAGCGAACATATTTCATATGAACGTCAAAAACCAAAAATTAATCATACCCAAAATAAACATCACCTGCATGCATTTCAAACGCCACGACAAATTATTTCGAAAGATCCCAAACAATAACAGAAAAAGCAATTTCCAAAATCGATACAATAAACTGATAAATACGTAACAAGGGGCCACGTCAAAGGCCAATAACTGAGAGCTTAACAAATTCGCGTCCAAATGGCGACATGTCGACCGATTGGGAGCTAATCCACGACCCTATTCTGCATTCTAGCTGATTGCCACCGCTACCCACTGACAAATTTGTATCCCAATAGAGTGGCACTCAGTAGCGAAGCTTTTAGACATAGATATAGGAGTTTTGGCGGGAACGTCTTAAAAACATGTTGTTGCTTGTTTTAAATAAAAACTACAGGTCACTAACGTCTGTTTTAAGCCGAAAATCCGACTAAAGTTTCAACCGCATTCGGCGGCTTTTTTCACAAGAGCAGCGCAAACTATAGTCGGATTTTTCAGCTTAAATCAGACGTGAGTTACCCGTAGTTTTTATCTAAAATGTTCTGTTTTATTTTCCTAAGCTTGTGTTATATCGAATATTAATGCTATAAAAATGGTGGTATTATGTTCATTAAGTGGTCAAGTGCGTGAATGTGGGCAAGTGAAATAAAGCAGTGAAACGTGTCATTTTATGTTGTCGGCAAAACTCCATAGAAGCTTCTAATAAAGCACGTCGACGTGAAAGTAAAATTCCGATTCATGGGCACATCAAGAAAGTAGAATAGAGATACTTAGGTAGCGATAAAGGTTTAGTTTAAAAAACAAAAAAAAAACATGCTTCAAATTATTGTACTCGTATTGTCATCGGTCCTCGATAAGTCTACAAAGTTTGAATGATCGTTTGAAGTGGGTCAAAATCAAGTCCAAAGGAGTCGGTTACAAACAAACATGCATACATGTGAGGCTAATAAAAGCGTGTTAAAAATGAAACCAGTATTTGTTTTTTTTTAAACAACTGAGGTTCAATTTTTTATTAATATGTTTGCTACCTATCATCCGAATTATGAAATATCAAATATCATTTCAAACTTATACAATTCTTTGTAGCCACAACTACGAATGTTCCATTGTTAATTATCGACACTGCATGTAGTCTGTAAAGATCCGTAATCAGCGATATCGATCCACATTCCTGTTGCGTACTGCACAAGAATGGAATTCTTTGCCGCCTTCTCTGTTTCCTGAGACCTACAATCTTGGAATTTTCAAGGCTAGAGTGAATAGATATCTTCTAGATCGACGAGCTCCATCCTCGGTCACACCGTCGCTTAACATCAGGCGAGTTGGTGGCCAATCGTAGGTTTTTATGAAACCAATGAATTAAAAAAAGTCTGTGACTCAAAAGTATTTCAATATTATAATAATTAATAAATATTGGTGGACATATTACACAATACCATCCAGCCGAAACTAAGCAAAGCTTGTACTATGGAAAATAGATGGTTGATAGAATACATTTATATACTTTTTTTTGTTGTAAATACTTACATAATATATAAACACCCAGACAGAAAAAACATTCATGCTCATCACACAAATGATTGTCCTGGATGGAGATCGAATCCACGACCTACTGCTCAGGAGGCAGTCGCACTACCACCGAGCCATGAGGCCTGTAAATAATAATATTATTTCATCTCCCTCACTTGTAGTAATATTCACACCTGAAAACAGAATTTCATAGACCTTAATAACTGCTGTACTGGTTCTAAGCTGAATTGTGAGTGACAGAAGAGCGGGCTTACAAGCTTGGTACAAAAGTCGTCAATCCACATCGACCCGATTCCGACCGGACGTTTGACCCTCCCATGATATAACGTACCGATGTCGTACCCTAACTGATAAACGGACTGGCGGGCTGATGGTATCAGCTGTGTGACGCAACTGTGAGAGCTGAGCTATGTACTTTGACGAGATCGTACGATTCCTTTCCATAGTTAGAAAGAACGTAAAAAACTGATAATATCAAAATTAGAGAATAATATCACCTACATTACATAACTGGATAGATAAAATATCATAGAATTCGCTGCCATAAAGACTGTGACGTATAGCGCGCAGCGGAGGAAGAAGTCACATTCGTGGATCGGTTATCGCTTGACCGCCGCTGTGGTCTACGATGGAGGCGTCTTATAAGTACTTATTTACGTAAGACATACGGCCGTATCTGCGACACAGATCTTAATGATTTGAATGTAAATTCCATAAACATCTCAGATTTTTTGGCGAGTATTATATTTTGTTAAGATTATTTTGTAAAAAGGCCAATGACCTTTATACTATAACGACCTAAGTATTTTACATATTTATAATGTTTTTTTTTTATATGGTCTACTGTTATGGAGGGAGGGGAGTAGTATCATCTGAGAAGAGAATGATAAGTAAAATATAAAACTTTAGCTTTACTAAAAAAACTGATTAACTATACTGGATTTTAAATAACATAATTTCTCTTTTTGGCGATAACGCGTCACCCCTATAATTCACTTTTTTGATATTTTACTAAGTATACGTTTTGGTAGCGGTTTACAAGGCAGATTTACTCGTAGATTATTTATGTAGAGATAATAATCTCTGAGTAAACAGTAACATACATACAGACAGACATGGCGAATTTATTAGGGCTATATATATATTTAGGATTCCTCGTAGTTACTACGGAACCCTAAAAATCGAAGTGAAAAGTACCGATCCTAGATCCATCTCCGTATAATACCTACCCATAACAGAGTATCAAAGGTAATCAATGATTCAAATATAGCCTCACCTAAAAAGCGACCGTAAAAGTACTTAAGTATTAAAATTGTTCACATATGAAATATTTTTGATGAAACACTCTGAAAGATATTTATTATGAGAAAGGAGGATCCCTTTGAGAAGGGAAAGTTAAGCCTTCAATAGTTCTTTTACGTGCCTGTTAATACTTCAGACAGTTCAAATCTTTGTACTAAGTAATAGTTTTCTATTTCTATTGATGAAAATAAAGATTTATTGCGAACATTATTTAAATTAAAAGTTTTTCGGATCGCAGCTGGGCTATTAGTTATCGCCTTTAGTTGCTGAGATTGTGCTTTATTGTGAGAAATATATTCAATTTTCAAGTTTTACGATTTTACATTTAAAAGTTTAGTGATGAGTTCACCGCTAAACTTTTTAAAGTTAAAGATTTACAGTTAATTTGTGTGTCATGAAAGGATATGTATACATAAACTGCAGCGTTTTTTAACTGAAAAAAGAGGAAGTTCTCAATCCGAAATAGACCAATTTTTGATATGTGAGGTGTCGTACGGCTTGTCTTTACTCCCTGAATCTCATAGGCAACAATTTTGTTTATAATAATAATAATACAACTCTCACAAAAATAAAAATAAAATGTGTTTTTCCGTAACCTCCAACAAATAACTGATTGTTTCAAGGTTTTCGCAATTCTTAAACATTAAAATGAAACAAATTTTAACGGATTTATCGCGTAAATTTTACATAATTTTATGACCTGACTTATCAGAACACTTTGCAACGTCCCTGGTATCAGTTAGATGACAGATGTCGTTTTTTTTATGAAAATATTAATTACTACCGCCAACATTTTTTATGCATAACTTTCCCAGTTGACACCGCGACTTCTGCGTACATAGGGATATGCACTCAGAAGTCGCTCACGGTGTCAACAGGGCCCTTATTCCGTATGACCATCGGCCGTGGTCACGTACGTGACGTGCGTGCATTGATAATGAAAATTAGCCTTTAAGTTTAAAAAGCCAAAGTCTAATTTTCACTGTAGACGCACAACGTCAAATTCACGTTATACGGCCGATATGGTCATACGGAATAAGGGCCCTGGTGTCGCATATCTGTTGAGGCTGAGATTTTATTAATTTGATGACCGGCTCCCATGCAGGTGGTAGGTACTTGCCAACCATCTTCTCTGTAAAGTTCTGAAGTTGGGATATTTCTTAATTTCAATAGCCTCACGCAACTTGGACGCGTAGCATTCAAGTCGAATATCCTGTTGCAAGATCCTGGAGTATATAAGCTTGGCTGTGAAGTCGGATTATCATACATTAGGCAGACAAAGTTAAACGTCGAGACTCGGGTGTAGGAACATATTGCAGATATGAAACATAACATAACATAATAACACAAACATAACATAACATAATAGAGCAATAAATGATTTGACTTTGACTTTGACTTTGAAAAAAATCACTCGTATGAACTCGGGTATTTTGTTTTTCTTTTATTATATGACGAGTATATACTTGTTTTAAATTTTTCTACAGCATTTTGTAGCAGTTCACTGAATATATCTGCTTGCTAAATAGTTTCTAAGTAAAATGACTGAGACATACGGACAGACAGACAGACGGACATGGAAATTTTCTAACGGTTGGTCCTAGTTAATAAGAAACTCTAAAAATGGCATGCGTGTGAGATATGTAATGTACGTAAATGTAGAAAAATTCTCACATGAATAGTACGTAAAATGAATATAACCATATTTTTAGGTAGTAAAAATAATCAAGTGCATTACACTGGTCTACAGTGGTTTTGTTGCCCTAGATATAAGATTGATTTTGGATATATTTATGCTCACAATTCATGAAACTATCAATGATTTTGTAAGATTTGCTCTCTTTTTTTTAATCATTATTTTGATTTTACATAACAAGTATAGAAAAACAAGAAACAACAATAAAAGATATGTAAAAATCATAAAAAAAACACATGAGCACATTCAGTAATTTCATGAATAAATACGTAATCTGGGCTTGAAACTTGAAAACATAAAAATTTGCAAAGATATCCAGGGCAACAAAAATATTGTATAATATTGTATAATATTGTATTTTGTAGAGCAGTGTTATCGATTAGCCCAACTAATTTATTTCATATCTGATACATAAAAACTGCATTATACCCATCTAGTGTACTAATTGAGTATCCCAGATAGCCCATAAAAGTAATTGATGGCCGTCAGGCTGCCATAAATTGAATGTATCGTGTCACCCCTGCGCGACCCACGCGGCGTAGCGCGGCGGGCCACCCGGCGGTCAGTCAGGAGGTCAGACTGATGTGACCAGGGATTATAAGGGCCTTGGCCGTCAAACTTTTAACAGAATCATTTATTAAACGCGCGTTGTTGTTGACAGAAAGAGTTACGGTGAAACAAAAAATGTGAGGTGAGAATTTCTCAAATGAGTTGGCAAAGACCTTATAGATGGCTTAAAATAAAAATATTCACAGACCAAAATAATAGCACCTGAGACATAACGTGAAATAAATATTATAGTTTAAAAAACTGAAACAACCGACTACAATAAACGCAATTTCGTTTATTTTGATGATTTTTTTTTCAGGTTTTGTAAAAACCAAACTACAGAACCGATTTTGATAAAATGTATATGAGACCACGTATGAAGTGTGTACCTACGAAACTAAAAAACATCAAAATAAATTTATAATTGGCAAAATAATCGCGTAACAAATATACAAAAAATATACTGTCGAATTGAGAACCTCTTCCTTTTTGAAGACGGTTAAAATGAGTACAAACTGAATTAGCACTATCTGTCGTCGGAAAGTTCCTATGATAATCATTATATAATTATTTGTAAGTAATAGATAACCCGACTTCGCAAGAAAGAGGGTAATGTTTTTGTATTTATGTATGTTTAAATGTAAGTATGTATGTAGTACTGATCATGACCGATTTCAATACGCGGAGGTGTCGATACATTCATCTTCACTTTTCAAATAGGTATCATGGGCTACATTTTCGGTTAGTACTTTTACACAGCCCTTTTTAGTAAATAAGTGAGTTTACAAGAATTATTCCAAAAAATGCTAATTTAAACAAATTTTACAACAGCTTTGCACATACTTTCTTATAAAAAACATAAACTCAACATCATATCGTCATATAAAAACATCTACAATGTATCACTACGAAACCAATCTTACGGAATTATGTATTTTGTTTTTCTTTTCTATAGATACTTCTTTAAGATATTTACTTGTTTGCTTTGAGTGGACTGCACAAAGTATTTCGTGCGACCACTTCAGGGTTAAAACACTGTAATGCATCTATTTAATATAAATGGAAATAATGAAACCAGCGAAACTATGCTTTATTAAGGCCCGGCTAGTCCGCAAAAGCAGTAAAACAAAGCTTTTTGAAAATTTACAAAAAATACTTGTATTATTAGTTCAAGCTCAAATTTTTTGTATGTAAAATTTCGATCTGTTGGCTAGGTTTCGCTAGAAACAAAAACACGATTGCTGAAAAAAATCTCGATAGCTTTATTTTTTGAAAAATATGCCATTTTATTTATTTTTCTCATTTATCTCTAAAGTGTTTAAAGCCATCAAAACCAAATTTACCATGTTAAGTAGCTATTACATTTTTTTAGTGTTCTCTAGAATTACATTTTTGATACGTTTAGTGCATTATTTTATAGTAATTTATTTTACAATAATTTTGCTCGCGAGCAACCGTCCCGCCGCCTTGCTTCAGCTGTTCACCCGCGCCAGTCTGTCGGTGACCACTGTCAGCGACGGTACTGTGTCGGATTGCATCGCGCGCCAAATAAAACAAATTACTTTGGGAAATCATAGAACAAAGAAACCAAAAAATAAGCGAACGCGTAAGCGCAAAATTTTGGCTCATATAGAAATGATGCGATCCCGAAAAAGGTAAATACCCAGTTGCAAGTTATTATTTCCTAGAAATATACATGTAAGTATTTATATAGATCACTCGCACTCGCAGTTCATAAGCCTATGAGTTCTATTCATACTCGTATAAAGAAAATGTACTTACTCTTACCTGATGTTCAAATATTTCAGTTATGAAAGATGTGTGAAGTCTGCCAACCCGCATTTGGCCAGCGTGGTAGATTATGGCCTTACCCTTCTTATAATGAGAAGATGGCCCGCGCCCAGCTGTGGGATGGCCCGCGCCCAGTTTGTACAAACAGGGCTCATAAAAAATAAATGTATACATAAACATACATACACATGCTAGCTACATCCCGCGGTTTCACCCGCGTAGTGATGAAAAATGGTGATAATATATATATATATATATATATATATATTTATATATATATATATATATATATATATATATATATATATATATATATATATATATATATTTATATATATATATATATATTTATATATATATATATATATATATATATATATATATATTCTGTCTTTCTCCAGGTCCTAAAAAAATTCTGTTCCAAATTTCATAATTATTGGTTCAGCCGTTTAGCCGTTTAGGTAACAAACAGACAGAGAGACAGACGACAGACAATTTCGCTTTTATAATCTTATATGATTCATACATTTGAAAAACATAACCCACCTTTTTGCACATTCCGGTAAAAATACACCGCGGTCGCGGCAGGCGGCATATGGCGCAGCATCTTTGAACGCGTCACAGACTTTGAGAGTACCTTTTATAGGTATACCGCCGTCTGTCGCGCGCCGCCCGCGCCGCGCGTAGGTAGGTAATTTTTACCCGATTGCGTAAGGAGGGTTGTTTATCGAGTATATGTATGTTTGTATTTATGTATATAAGGGTGTATGTGGGTGTATATCTATGTATGTACTATGCATATTTTTAGATTACCTCCTACAGCCTAAACAGCTTGACCGATTTTGATGTGCTAGGTGTCGTTAGATTCGTCTTTACTCCCTGAATATCATATGCTATATTATATTTTTTGTAACGCATTTTTTGTACTCTTGCAAAAATAAAATAAAATGTTTTTTCATAACCTAGAACTTCTTCGTGATAAATAAGAAATAAGTAATTTTACTGGAATAAAAAATACACACTTCAACTTTTTACAACGATTTTACGTATACATATATTACGTATTTGAGTATAAAATATTTTAGATAGGTAGTTTCATAACATTTATATTTCCACCACAAATACAGGGTGTTAGGTTAGGTTAGGTTAGTTAGGTACATTTATCAGTGATCGACCTTGTTAGCATTATTCTTGTATATTGCAGATCAAAGAAGCATCTTGAAGTAATCAACGAGTCTTTGATAACATTAGAGCCAGTTGATTTGAATACTTCTAGGATTGAGTGAGCACAACCTTATTTATTTTACAAAAAATGAGGTTTATGCACATATATTTTTGTAACTGCAAATTGGTAGGTAGACCAGCAATTTATGTGAAAACCTCACGCAAAAAAGTAAAATAAATTATAATGCACCTGTTTGTATAATTAAAATATATCTTATGTGCATTAGCCTCGTTGTAATGATAAAATGTGTGGTTGCTACAACGTTTACTTTGATATTACAGAACGACCGTCAATGAAAACTCGCATAATCTGTCCCGTACTCCACCATGTGAGAGTAATAACATCGACATGTGAGTTGTGATATAGTTGTGAGAATAGAACATAAAAAAGAAATAAAACAGGTACGAATACTGCAACCAAAGAAGATGAAATATGCTACAACTGAAAGATCTGTTAATTTTTTGATATTGTACTACGGTTGTTTTTTATATTTTTATTATGGGAAACTTTAGCTTGACCACCGATCCCGCTAGTTTTGAACGACGTTTACGGTCTACGATGGAGCGCGTTTGCTTAGAAAAGCTCTATTTTAATTGCGATTGCGACGTTCTGTTACATAATGTAGGTATAATAATGTGAATCAAAGAAAATCCGTTCAGGTAGCGTATGCTGGAATTTTTCAAGGCTGTACGTTAAAAATAACAACAAAGCGCTCTGTTTTTGTTAAATAATGTAGATTCAAACCCATTTCTTTCTATAATCGCATTAGGTGTAAAATTATGCACTTCGGGGATAAAGGTGTTTTTGTCTTGGGCGAGATTGAATCCCTCGTTACACTCCGGATTCTAAATTTGTAACTCTGTAAATATGTAAATATGTAAATCTGCAAATCTGTAAATCTGTAAATCTGTTAATCAATAAACAAACAAAATAAACAACTTATTATTTATATTATTTGTAGTAAACTCTCTCAGGATCTTTTTAAAACCTACAATAATTGTAAGTTATTTTGTTATAAAAATCCAAAGTACTAGACCATGGGCGTATATAAGGGGGGGGGGGGGTCCAGGGGGTCTGGACCCCCTAAAATATGCGCATTTGTAATCTTTTACAGTGATTTTACGCATTTTTATTCTTACAAAAAACATACTTAATTTGCTTTCTTCGAAGCAAATTAAGTATGTTTTTGAAGCATTAATATGCTTCAAAAATTTTCGCGCTCGCTTCGCTCGCGCATGGCCACATTTTGAAGATATGAAATGACTGAATAAACTCATAAAAAACGTCCTTCGTAAAACTAGAAAATAACATCGTTAAACATCAGGCGAGTTGGCAATCAGTCGTAGATATATCTTATGTAAACAAAAACACAAATATTCCACAAAAATTTCAATTCGATCCAAGCCAATTTTATGTAAAAAATATTTTTTACGTAAATAAAATAGAACAACTTTTAATATGCTGTGCTAATACAAGCAAATACTTGACCAAAAAATAATCACTAACCAAAAATTATTTTCCACCTGCAAGGGAGTACCGCGTAGGTATGTTTGTAATTTTCTATAAAGTCTTAAGTTTAAATTTAGGAATATAATTTTTGATATCGTAAAAGTCACTCTTATTCAGTCGGGTATTCCATTTTTCTTTTAACACATTAATATACTTGTTTGGTTCATCTGGGCCACAAACACCTAGGCTCGCTAACACGATCAATGAATCAAATCACTTCCAAGATTTCATTTTAAAAACCTTAAAAAAATTCTTAAAAATAGTCTGCGCAAATAAAGAGGCAAATAGTAGTAAACTTTTGTACCCGTGGACCCCCCCCCCCCCCCCCCCCATGAGAAAGTTATAGCTACGCCCATGTACTAGATCGATATTGATAAAATTTATATGGGACCACTTCTGAAATCACTTACCAAAGAAAAAATAATCTTCAAAATCGATTCACAATTGGTGGAGTAATCGGTGAACAAACATACAAAAAACATAGTCAAATTGAAAACCTCCTTCTTTTTGGAAGTCAGTTAACTAATGGTATTGCAATATAATTATAAAATTAACCTTGTTGTGTCTGCTTGTGTTTATTACCTAACATCCTGTATAGACCTTTACATTATTGTCAAAGATATTTACGTGATATTTGACCTGTAATATGTAATTCTAACCAATATTTATGAAATTTGGACAGGAGATTCTTCAAGACCTGGAGAAGGACAAAGGCTATATTTTATCATAATCATCATCGTTTTTCATCACTACGCAGGTTACACCGCAGGAGCATAGCTATTATTTTATAAATGTGATAATTTAGTGTTTTATGTGAGTTAGTGAGTTGGTTGTTGAATGGAGATAGATATACCCACTTAGTATGACATACTTAGGCTTTTATCCCGGAAAAATGAACGAGTACGAGTAGTAAATTATTATTTCATAGATTTTCAAGAAATAAGCTTATAGATTGATATCAGTATATCACAACTTACTTGCCACTACAATGTAATGAAGATGTGGCTCAGACGAGTCGCGCGCCGCGCGGCGAGACTCGCGCGCGGCGCGGCGCGCGGCGGATCGGTATCGCACTAAACGTACGCCACGTTTTGTGCGGACTTCGCGCTCTCATAAAACGCGGAACTATGCCGTAAACTGAGGTAGCGTAAAATACCTAAATTTCTGGACAAGCCTCGCCTTAAGTAAAATGTAAGTATAATACAACCAACGCCGCTCAGTTACTGCATTTTAGCTGTGCGGCTGTACCGTTCAGTTACGGTATTTCTTAACTGGAAAAACAAACAAAGTGGAAAAATGATTCAACGCTGTACTCCTTGCACTTTTCCTAAGATAAAAACGTTAAAACACAAGTTACGTTTACTCAGTTTAGTACGCGTAATACAGAAATGGTTCCTCTAGAACTATACCAGCTTGTCCCTTGGGAATTCTGTGATAAAATATAAATAAAACACCAAGAGCGAACGCACTTCCAGCAGCTTACCGTCTGCCTTGTCAGCCCGCCACTAACTTAAGTTGCTTTTATTATTCTAGAAACGTGCTTAAATACCTTTTCGCAGATAAATTTGCTGCCACGTGAAAAATAGCGTTTACTAGCACAGACAATATATAACACCATCTTCTCTGTAGTTCACAGATAGATCATTCCATAGAGGAGGACTATTTCTCCTCTATGGATTTCAAAAAAGGTTGTAAGCAGTTTGCATCCAATTTCTTCTTGCCACTTGTCTTCCGTCTCCCGTCCACTTTGCGGCTGGTCTTGCCGGTGGTTGGTTTCCCCTCGAGAACTTTACAATCTCATCGGGAATCAATTCTGCTTGGTAATGACTTGCTCATTAACTGCCACATGCATACACACACATTTTTACTTACTGGACACAATTTCAATGAAGCAGCGTTACACGTTTTACGGTATTGAAGTTAATTTATTTACTTATTTTAACAATTTTGAATAAATTATCGGCCTTAATTAGCAGAGTTATAATTATTACATAAACACAAATAAGTTACAATAATTAATGAGTTATAATTTTTACATAAACACATTTACAAATTTATACTAATAGATTTAATATATTGTTATATTAAGATAGAATAGGTAAGGGTGCGTTTGGATAGATAGTCAGATCACCTTTATTCCGAGCCTTACCATATTTAGTGATTATTAGCGGTCTTGTACCTGTAAAATAATTGTGAAAAGGACTTTCCACCAGCTGATATTATATTATCACAGTATTATCTATACTTTCCGCTAAATCCAGTCAAAGTATATCAGCTGCTATCAGCTGGTTCTAGCCTTTGTCAGGTTTGTTGGAGTGAAACGGAACGCAAGCTGATTTGGCTGAATGCAAGCGCTGCACCGACCCTTCCTTCTTACTGTCACCTCTCACGAGTCGGTCATTGCTCTGTATATTAAATTCATAGTCTCAATATATTCAAGTCAAAATCCTCGAATCTTCTCATTTCATTAAGGTTGGCCATTGATGGAAATTTCTCACACATTACCATCTAGAACTTATCAAAGTAAAGCTTGTAATCAGCTGTATGAAAACTAGATAGTTGATAGTTATATACTTTCATTTGTAAATATATACTTAGGATACATAGTAAAACCCAGACACAGAACAAACATCCATACGCACATGACATAAATATTTGCCCTGAGTAGGGATCAAACTCACAACCTACAGCATAGACGGCAGAGATACTACCAACTGAGCAGTGTGAGGTCTGTCAATTTTTGCATTTTTTGGAAAAAATATATATAGATTAATACATAGGTTTGCGCTTGACCGCCTACTTACCTGATGTTTAACGACGTTGCGGTCTACGATGGAGCATGCTTACCCATAAGAAACCAATTTACTAGTGATTTGAAGACATTCAGATTATATCAATCGGAAGACCCACTCAGGAAGCGTATTCCACAAAATGGGGTATGTAAAGAAAAATGGAACATATGCTGATTCCAATACCATTTCGACATTGTATGTCTATAAACCAATTTTTTTTATTTTGGGCTCATAAAATGATGAGATGGCGCAAATTTTTGCGAAAATATAAAAAAATATTTGTCCTTCAATCGACCTCTAAAATGACGTCACAGTTACTAAAAAAAAAGTTGATGCTGACAGCATTGGCATTGAATATCAAGCATAGACAATATCTCTATGACAACTGTCATAAAAAAATAATTTTATATATAATTGTAGAATCATACATGTCACTGTCAACGTCAAGTTAGACGTAAATCATATTAATTTATTTAGTTCATGTAGCCCATCACAATATTTTATTCAGTAGTAAATAAGACGTCATCACGATTTTATCTTTAAAAAAAATATTTAAAAATAATCGGCCAAGTGCGAGTCGGGCTCGCGCACGAAGGGTTCCGTACTATCATCTATAATACTACAAAGTTTAGTTCTGTTTATAAAATAACGAGAAATCAACGAAATTCCAAGTAGTAAATTGCAAACTTATAGGTAGGTTTTCGATACACATCCGGGCAGCATGATGACGCTCGCGCGAATACGCGCGGTTATGGCTCGCTCCGTGATGTTACCTCATCCGCTACCCGCGCGGCCGTTGCTTAGCAACCGCCTCGCGCTCGCGCCACCACCACACCGCGGCGCGGCGCTCGCACCGAGTTCAGATGAATTATGTTCACTTTGTGAGTTTTTATGTATTAGATTAGGTATTTATTTTTATAGTTAATATATTTCTAAATATTTACTTACAAATATTCAAGTTTCTACCTGTTAATTAAGATCGAGTAAAAATTGCTTAAAAATTACGTTTGTTGTATGGGAGCCCCCCTTTAATATTTACTTTATTGTTATTTAATTATTTATTTTGAAAGGTAATATACAAGTAAATATTCTGCGAAAATTTGAAGCGTCTACCTGTTACCGTTTTTAATATTGAGCAAAAAAATACGAAAAAAACACGTTTATTGTATGGGGGGGGTCCCCAATTTTTTTTTAAATTTTTAGTATTTGTTGTTATAGCGGCAACGGAAATACATCATTTGTGAAAATTTCAGCTTTCTAGCTATCACGGTTTATGAGATACAGCCTGGAGACAGACAGACAGACAGTCAGACAGACAGACAGACAGCGAAGTCTTAGTAATAGGGTCCCGTTTTTACCCTTTGGGTACGGAACCCTAAAAATAAGTGTTCAGTACTTATTTTTAGAACAAAAAAAATATTGACCACCGAGGGTTCCGTAAAAACTAAATACAAGGGGGAAATCATATATTTTTTTTATATTTTCCTTCATAAACCGAAAAATATACATGGTAAAAATATTTAACACATTTCTTGCTCACCACTCGGATCCGAGTAGGGGCTATAGTAGCGGCGCCTCCCACTCGGATCCGAGCGAGCGAACGTTTGAGGCAGCCCTCATTCCTTGCATAGAGACACTATTTTTTTGTGATTAAATAAAAAATTACCAGTTTTCGGATTTTTTCCTATAAGTATGTGTACTCTAACACAATGCTTCTTGCCAAATTTCAGAGTTCTAGGTCAACGGGAAGTACCCCATAGGTTTTGATTCCTCTGTGAGTGTCGAAATGTGCGTTTTTTACGACATATTCGGCTGTAACTTTTTTTTACGAAAACTGAGAAATTTTATTTTTCTTTCTGCAGCAAGATACTATGGATCTGCGTAGGTATATGGTTTTAATTTCAACTCGATACCTTCACGCGTTCCCGAGATAAAGGTCTTGACACCCGGACAGACGGACAGACAGACAACAAAGTGATCCTATAAGGGTTCCGTTTTTTCCTATTGAGGTACGGAACCCTAAAAAATACCGGAAAAAAACTTTACATACCCCATTCAGCAGTCCGTACGAATTGACTGTAATGATGATGATAGAACAAAACTTATTCGCTACTAAAAACCAAATACGCTATAAATTTTCTTAACAATATCTTCAGTAAATATCTCTTCGCTCATGCATTGCCAAATAAGACTGAGTAGGTGCTCCCCGAAATATGAAAGGAGTTAATATAAAGCCAGCATGATGGATGCAGACGTCAAGATGGTGAGATTACTGCTATTCATCACTGCATTGAACACTATTGTTGCTCGAACATGGGAAAAGAGTATTTTGTGATCGTTCTACTTCAATCTACATAAAAAGTGCGCTCGAGCAATGCACACATAGACACCGTTCACGGACGCGATATCTCGGACCGACTGGGACCAGTGCGAGCGCGAGTGCCAGCCGCTAGCTTACTGTAAACAATTGTACATAACATTGAAATTGAAATATTTTAGTTATTATTGGTTTATAATTCCGTTCTTCCTGTTTCATTCTCAACATTAAATCAAATAACTACCACGATAGTTTTTGTGCATAAGCCAAATTTGACACCCCTAGCGCGACCGCCGAGGTGAAGTACATACATGTGATTGCCTTCTGTACTATCTCTGTTTTGTGCCTATGTCCAGCAGTAGACATTTTGTGGCTGAGATGATGAGAATGATTCACTCACCATCATTCACATAATTCGCTAACGCAAAAAGTGCTTTAAAAAAATAATAATTCATTTTTATTAATTCTTTATTCTGAATCGCTTATGAAGATGATAAAGTAATTTTAATGTCATATGAAGTACACATGTCGTGAAACGTTATTACGTATGAAATGAGAATGCTTCATAGCTGTAATGTATGATTCATAGTTGTCTAGTGCAGATGGCAGGCTTAGGATGTGATGTATCGCTGTAATTTGCCCGACAGCCCGCCTGATGGCTGGAGCCGGATGACCGACCTAACATGACACATAATGTAATGTTTGGCTGGCCTTGCAGCTCAGTTGGTAGCATGTCTGCCTTCTAAGCTATATTATGTAGTCGATTTGATCCCCGCCTAGGACAAACAAGGATGTTTGTTGTCTCTGGGTATTTCTATGTATCATAAGTATGTAGAAGAAAAGAGTATTATTTATTCTATCAGCTAACTATTACAAGCTTTGCTAGTTTGGGGCTAGATGGCGTTGTGTGAAAATGAGTAGTTCTGCGAATAGTAGACCGCGCGAGCACAATTTTTTGCAGAAAATGTAATTATCTTATATTATGACAATCTCTTTCTTTGTTGTGTCTGATAAGTCGAACGCTCATGTAGTGCCCACCTCAATAACTGTGGGAACTGCACACTCGAAGCTGTCGATGAATACGTCTACCTAGGACAAACAGTCCGACTAGGCAGGTCCAACTTTGCGAGAGAGGTCAATCATCGAATCCAACTCGGCTGGGCAGCGTTCGGGAAACTCAAAAACGTCTTCTCGTCCAATATACCCCAGTCCCTGAAGTCGAATGTTTACAACCAGTGTGTGCTACCAGTGATGATATATGGCACTGAAACGTGGTCACTTACTATGAGCTTTATATCGAAGCTCAAAGTCACGCAACGAACTATGGAGAAGGCATGCTCGGGTCTCTCTGCGAGATCGTATCAAAAATGAAGAGATCTGTAGACGTACAAAAATCAAAGACATAGCACAGCGGATTAACAAGTTGAAGTGGCAATGGGCAGGGCACATAGCACGTAGAACTGACGGCCAATGTGGCCGAAAGTTCTCGAATGGATACCACGAACTGGCAAGCGTAGGTCAAGGTCGACAGAAGATATTTTACAAGTGGCAGGAAGTCAAGGCGCTGGATGCAGGTCGCTTCCAACCGGTCTTTCTGGAAATCCATGGGTGAAGCCTATGTCCAGCAGTGGACTTCTTGTGGCTGAGATGATGATGATGACAATCTCTTGCCCGATTTTGCTTATGTTCAAAAGTCATGTTTAGGATTGAGTACTAAATGTTTCTGCCAATTGTTATCAAAATCGGCCGATAAATAAAAAACATCTTTCTTTTTTACGGTCTTTCCCGATGGATATAATCTGGATGTTTTTAAATCGCAAGTGAATTGGTTTCTTCTAGGTAAGCGCGTTCCATCTTAGACCGGTACGTCGCTTATTATTAATTCGACAATCAGACTAGTAGTTTAGGAAATGATTAAGAATACGTATGACTACGTATACTAACTTTAATACGACTCTTATTGTTATAACAATAAGTCCCTCTTTTCCGTAGTCACTTAAAACATATCAGATATAACCAAGTTTACAGACCCAGAACGAAATATATCAATACAAAATAACAAGTGAGTATAAAGAGACACAAATAAGGAAAAAATAACGATGTCAAAGGGAGCCCGACCCCTGAGGTCGACGACCTCGGCACAGATTATCAATTTAAGTTATCGCAAAAAATAGCAGACCACAGATGAGGAATGTTGAATCTTCTTGTTGAATCAAACACGTCTTCAATATTAGGTTTCAATTCAAGACAGGTTTTGGAAAAGCTTACCTATCTGTGATATTAGCGATAAGGCCGCCTGTTTTTAGGGTTCCGTACCTCAAAAGAAAAAAACGGAACCCTTATAGTGTACTGGTATACAATACTGGTAATTTTTTTGCCTCACCCCGCTTTATTTTTTTTTCCCAGTTCCACGAAACATAATTAAGTTCGAGTCAAGAGACAATTGCTCAGACACTGCATGGGATATGCAATTTGAGAGATAGCTACATTTCCGAATGTTAGACAAGGATAGTTTGTTTAAAGTCGTAAAAAAGGCAATTTATGGGACTCGCCTAAGGTTCAACCGAAAGTAGGGAGATGAAGGGGCACTTCGATTTCAGTCATGCAAGTGGTTACACGTTTCTGCTCAGTGATATGATTTTGAAACATAATTTTAACTGTTAAACATATATTCAGTGTTGTAACATATATATATATTCAGTGGTTCCAGATCACGAGTGAGGGAGTGTTGGTAACGTAAAACCCACTGAGATACCTACTTGTACCTAGATTACGCCAGTACTTACAGTATAAAGTTGGATCGTATAATCCATTTGATAATTATAATATAATACATTTAGATATAAATACCTGCTCCTTACCTGGCCATGTACAATTGCCGATTGGGTTTAGTTGATTGTATCCTTAAAACATGTACTTGTTTATGGCGTATAAAATATATTACATACGCGACATGTCTGTCTGGCGATAATTGGGGACAAGGTAGTGTTGTTTATCGACCTAATAACACCGATTATCCTTATATCCTGATGTAAGTCGGTTTTCTTATTATTACAATAATTTCTTGTCTATAATATTGTAGGTGTCAATCGATACGCTACTTTACATTAAAGGCAACGTAAATAGTCCCGCACTGTTGTTAAACCTAAATCTGTTGATGAATCTTAACATATCATATTACAAACCAACTGCAAATAAACAGTAATTTACACTGATCGATGCGACTAGATCTTGCTTTAAATGTATTATTTTACATGTGTATTTTGTATTAGCAATTTACGGTTGAGTGTAAATATATAAAATATTATGATATAAAACTTCTCCTCTCTCGAGCGCGAAAATAATATAAATTTAAAATAATTAATTACACCTACGCCTCTTATTATATTTAGAAGCCGCTTGTGTTGTTATATTCTTACATACCCAGAGTTTACCTCTATGTCACTATGATAAACTAGTGACTGGCTTAATTGACATATTAATGAAGTTAAGTAAGGCCGAAAACATGTAACGACATGGTAAATTATGTTATTGTTGAAACAAGTTAAATCATGAACATCATTTGGAACGGGCTATACTGCTCAATCTAATTGACACCATACAATTAATGTACGTTTTATCCAAAGATTTACAATAATAAACTTGCCGTACGAAGTAACAATGTACAATGGCCTGAACTATAGTTAAAGTTTATTAATTTAAATGTACAACCAATAAAATATATTTAATCGCGGCCAATACAATTAATTACTCGGAGTGGAGAGACAAAACTTGGGATTGTAAATAAATTCATTTCTATGACTGGCGATCGCGTGCGTGTGGTATATTATAACTACACATATGTATATCAGGGCAGACAGTTTTCGTTAGATCGGTTGCTTTCTGTCTGTATTACCTGTAGGAGTCAATCGATCCTTCTTTGCAATTGTCATCACAATTTGCAAAGTATGATAAAGTCATTCGAAGATAAAATCAATGACCCTAAACGCGAGTCAATAATATCATGAATTGAACGAATAAACATTTTATCGCCTTAATTTCTTTGTTTAATTTACTAGGTTAATATTTACCTTTCTTGCACTAAAGTATAGATCTAATATAACTAGATCATATTTATCGTCCTATAAAGACTAGATCTAGGCCTAGGAACAGATGCTGCCGTAACCGACGCGCTTACCACGCAGAGGGAGATAAGATGTGAGTATATCTAAATATTTGTATAAATCAGATAAATATCATAGTCTATTTCTATTATTCAGCAAAGCCTAGCTAGATCTTTATGTCAATAAGGATGCGACTGGCTAAACTTGACCTAGCCTCATAAGACGACCTGACCCTAATTATTTATCTAGCTGAATTTATTTCGCTAATCTAAGGCCAGATATGCCTGATGTGTTCAATAGGAGGCTTATAGCCTGAGGTTGAGACAGTGACCATAAATATAAGCCTTGTTATAATGATGATTCGATCAATCTCATAACGACCACACATGTATGTATGTCTACAAGGCTCACGACCGTATGTATGTGTGTTACATGCTTACACATTTCGTGTAAGCTACAATAGTACCTAAGTACAATTATGAAGGTATATATATTATGCTCCGAATCTTTTATTAAACAGAGTATCCCGAGTCGGTATGTCCGACTACATAAGTATGTATGTTTGTCAGGTTTGTTTGTTGTTTGTTTGTACGTATGTAAACATTACGTTCATACACGTAATGACAGCGTATACGCCCGCAGAAACGTAGTCGATAATGATTTGCACTTCTATTTCTCAAGTTACCTCTCATACGCACAACCTAAATGACTTAGTTCTATTATACTAAAGGATTAATTGAACAACTTATTAGAACTCATTTTATAATTATTTTGGTTCATAAATATAGGATGTGTATGGGCCGACGCAAAGTCCTATTAGCGCCAGGTCCTTGAGTCACACCATATTTGTACGCCTATGCGTACCCCGGGACTGTCACAGCAGTAGCCCTGGCCTCCACCCAAACACGTCCTCCCTGCGACGCAAAGCGTACGCCCTATGGCGGCCACCTGCCGCTGTTGGTGGCCATCAACTTTGCCTATATTATTTCAAAAACCCAGGGTGCAATATAATTATGAGGGCTGTGGGTAGCCCGGTAAAGCGTTCGCACGCTAAGGCAGGTGGTAATTATCGCCAAAGATGTGCTCGGCACACTCCTTTCGTTCTGCCCCAATCGGGGATTGCGAGGGATGTTAGGCTCTCCGGAGGTTGACAGATTGGCTAGTTGTTGACAGATATCACTTGTGCCGCCATTATGTACCAGTCCCCCGAGACCTAATCATATGTTATGCAACTTACCGCTCTTATGATACAACTCATACCTTATACTAATATTAGTCTCTACATATATGGGGAAGGACCGGGGTCTGGAAGACTGACGATGCAATTGGTATGGCGCCCCTATATACCAAACACAATATCACAATCACATGCTATACTCGGACGCAATCGGCTTGCTCGATAGACCGAGTGCCGGCCCACTGCATATCCAAATATGACCTTTACTCAGACGATCACGACAAATTAAATTCCTGATGAAAGATGTGCTAACGCCTTCTGTTCAGATCGACGTTAACATATAGTCGGAAATAAGCTTTACAAGCTTTGCCACCACAGAAATTGGTCCCGGTGGACCAGGATATTGACCTAAATCCTGGGTTTAATTTTAAAATTATAATAATTTGGCCTATAAATAGGCCAGAAATTGGTGTTAGTGACCAAAACTTCAGCTCCGTATTGAATTTACAATACGACGAAGTTCTTATTAAACAAAACAAAAAAAAAACACAACGTAGATTTTATACTAGACGATCACAAATAACAATGAGTATCCTTGTCATAACTTGTTCTTGTACAGAACTTGATGACTATAAGAAAATCAATGTTAGACAATATTATAATCTTGTTATTTTTAATAGATAATTAATCTTTTAAAATTACCGGTGTTTGAAAGATCAATTTATCTTAATATGGAAACGGTGCCTACTTTGTGACATGCTTTGCTTAGTAATATTTCAGTGCTTACTTTTAGTATTTAAGTGCTTGCTTTCTCAAACTACACACACAAAACATACACACGCTTATATGCACACGATGCACACGTACTCATGCATAAACACATGTTTCTTATGGGAAAGGCGTGCCAAACTTAGTCAGTTCTACTATACTTTCAGATAAATTGTGATAAGGAGACAATGCGATGAGAGAATTAAACTAAATTTATAAATGTAATCAGACATATGTAACGCGCTAATTATAAGTCTAGAATACATATTTACTATTCGTGGAATTACTCAAATCATTGATGAGTGAGCAGGTTACCTTAAAACAGATAATTGTTCGGTAACTAATCCTTATTCAATATTAATGATGAATAATAAATTCAAACTAATGATGATGATGTAGGTAGATAAGCGCAAGATACGCTTAGATATATTTATATGAGGATTTCGAACCCTATTTAAAGTAGAAGTAAGGAAGTGACGGACCTTGTATTTGAGGCTGATGATGATAATGATGGATTAAATTAGTCCGCTTATATACTTTTACCATTACACAACAAGGAGGTAATGAAACGTATCATGTCTGATGCTTATGCAATTTTAGTATTCCTGATGCTAATTCCTAGTGACTATGGCCAGAAACTAATGGAGGAGGAATTAACTCAAAAACATAAGCTTGGCCTTAATTATGTTTCTTAATACACAAACATAAGATATACTGCAATCATCGGTTATAATATATATAGGTAGCCTAAGAAACCTGGACTGATATATCACGGGACTTATAGTTGGTTTTAAAGCATACTATGGAAAGAGTGCATATTTAAATTAAATATAGCTCTTGAGTTGTTCTGATAGAAATTCGTCTAACAAAACAGTCGGACAACAAAGCCTATCGCCAGATACTAGTTGGTTCGAATCCAATATTACATATTTTGAGGAAGACAAATTAAAAAGTATCTGTTGGCCAGCGAACGGAGTTTTATACAACCTATTGATACTAAGGCGTAGGATTTGAGCAATCTTTCAATCACAATGCCTTTGTTTAAAGTTTTAAAAGTTGTACATGTGTGCGTGGCTTTCTCTGAACATCAAAATTGTTAATTTTAGAGTCATTGTCAAGCAGAACAATGTCTCCGTAGAATAACCAGGAAATGTATAGTCTGGTGAACGACCAGTGCCATATACTTTTATGTGAGTTTATTACTCCCGCGCTGTCGGCGATAAGTCAATTATAAAAGACACAAGGAAAAAGGGACTAAGGAGTTTAAAACATAGTTGTCTGAGCAGTAAAACAATATCTGTCTGCACAAAGGGTAGTAAAGCCCATTGTAGCTTGTTGTCGTAGGACTCACCACGTGCAGCCGCCTTTTTATGATAATATCACCCTGGAATTGTTTTGAAGAGAAAGCCAGAGCCATGCGAAATATTTATAATGGTTATCGGGAATAGTACATAATGAAATATCATGATAACAAGATAAAATGTTTTTACTACGATCAGAAATATAATCTAGTTTTCTCGAGTTTTACTCTGTGTTTAGAAATAAATAAAAAAATGTATTCATACATAACGAGAAAGGAATGTGATAAATCTAAAATGCTATCTAAATCGTTCTCTCGCACAATTTGTCGTTTTACACGTGTACACTAAGGTTTTGAGAAGTGAAAAATACACTTTACCAGATAGAAGTGAACTTGGCGCCTTTCTATTTTGAAACATGGGTATTTCAGCTTGGCTTAAATATATTTTAGTTTTGCAAAATTACGTTATTTGGCACCGTTATCCTTTAGAAATACAAATACATGTGCTAGAAATGATGGTTGTTGGAAAAGGAGGAAGTTTAATGCAAAGATTATGACAAAGATATTCTTTCTATGGATGTTTAATTTGCATATCTATTATCGAATCAAAATCCAAATTTATTATTCAATACATAGATATATATATAATATAAAAGTATTTTCACAATAGACTTGATCCTTGTGAGAAACAGTACACAAATAAAATGATGATAAGTGCAAATCATTAATAGTGTACACTATAATATTGGAGTATCAATTAAATTTTCTGTATACAATATTTTTAAGGCTATACAATAATAACAATATAAGGATGAATTAGTTGAGGTGACGGCGAACCTCCAGTAGTGGAGAGGCATCAGATGATGATGATGATGCTGATGATGAGGATGCTGATGATGATGATGTTGATGATGAGGGTGTTGATGATGAGGATGCTAATGATGAGGATGCTGATGATGAGGATGTTGATGATGATGATGACAGTAGAAACGCAAAACCATGAATATTATAGTGACTTGAAAACTGGAAGGCAACCACATCGGGCCAGAGATTAGGCTGCTAATAGTATAAATTAAATTAATACTACGAATTTTATCAATATATTCAAACAAAAAAAAAACAACATATATTTTTCTCAACTTGACATCAGGATTTATGAATTTCATGACTCTGATCATAATTTGGAGTAGTATATACTATTAAAAGGTACTAGTACCTCATGGTACTAATAATTGCAAGGAGGTTAAAAGTTATCACTGCATTACGATACGGAGTAGAAGGAGGCCGTAAAAGATATTGTTGTCGCTATTGAATTTTTATATACATGTTCATTAATTCTGTTTCATACATACCCATGTAAGCAAGTCACCCGACTTGCTTTCGACCACGAGAGCCAATCCAGTCCACGAGAGACCTAGGCATCCAGGTCTTGTGGAGAGATAGCCTTACACGTGCCTCCGCGCCCTGTGTCGCAGGCAAACCTGCCGTTCAATCCTGAAGATGATGGGGGGAAGAGACCCATCATTGGAGTCTTCCACAACGGAATCGTTTTTTTCAAGAAATAATATTGAATTTAGTTGTTTATGGACCCGAAAGGAATGGTTATCAGAATTACTTTTATGTGAAATTTTATATTGTCGTAAATTTATTGGTGTACCTAATTGATTAAATGTAAGTTAAATTATGTGTAAGCGTCTCATGAGACTGCTTATTTTGATATCATGAAATAAGACCTATGATGATGATGATAATAATGTTGAAGCGGTATTTCTTAACTAGCAATTACTCTTGTATATTATCAAGTGAACGTTCACTACACTAGTTTTGTCGTATAAAGGCAGTATTAAATTAGGCTACAATAGATACTATGTCTTATAACGTGTAACTTTATAGCTGTTGTTGTAACATACTGAGCAGAATCGTCTAATGACAAGTAACAATTTTCAAAATTCTTCCAATTTTGTCACATATTATATACTACATCATTAACTGCTATTAACAATTGTAGATTTTATATAATTTACCTTACTTTAGTGGGCTTATTGTAGCCTCGGGGGAACAGATTTTGCCAAACCTAAGGGGAATCATAATATTTGCTCCGTGACCTGGGTCACTGGCCCATGACCGAATAATAACGTGGGTCAACTAGACGCTATACATATAGAATATAAATGAATACCCACGATAGTTTTGTAAAAATAAATAAAATAAAAATTGACCAGTTTTATTATTGGAAAAAAAGGGGATGCGTACAGATGCGCGTGCACAAAATCAGTTGGCGCTTGAACGGCGAGTAATACGGGCCTTGGGAGAGCCTCGGCTCGCTATTTTATGAATGGGTCATGGTTTCTTTTGTCTCTTGACTTGTGAGAAATGTTTGATGATCGACAATGAATATAATTCTTGCATAACAGTACACACTGCGCTCAAATTAACTGATAAATATTCCTAACAAAGTTATACTTTGGTTTGAAATATTTAGGGGGGAATATGTACTGGTATACAATACTGGTAATTTTTTTGCCTCACCCCGCTTTATTTTTTTTTCCCAGTTCCACGAAACATAATTAAGTTCGAGTCAAGAGACAATTGCTCAGACACTGCATGGGATATGCAATTTGAGAGATAGCTACATTTCCGAATGTTAGACAAGGATAGTTTGTTTAAAGTCGTAAAAAAGGCAATTTATGGGACTCGCCTAAGGTTCAACCGAAAGTAGGGAGATGAAGGGGCACTTCGATTTCAGTCATGCAAGTGGTTACACGTTTCTGCTCAGTGATATGATTTTGAAACATAATTTTAACTGTTAAACATATATTCAGTGTTGTAACATATATATATATTCAGTGGTTCCAGATCACGAGTGAGGGAGTGTTGGTAACGTAAAACCCACTGAGATACCTACTTGTACCTAGATTACGCCAGTACTTACAGTATAAAGTTGGATCGTATAATCCATTTGATAATTATAATATAATACATTTAGATATAAATACCTGCTCCTTACCTGGCCATGTACAATTGCCGATTGGGTTTAGTTGATTGTATCCTTAAAACATGTACTTGTTTATGGCGTATAAAATATATTACATACGCGACATGTCTGTCTGGCGATAATTGGGGACAAGGTAGTGTTGTTTATCGACCTAATAACACCGATTATCCTTATATCCTGATGTAAGTCGGTTTTCTTATTATTACAATAATTTCTTGTCTATAATATTGTAGGTGTCAATCGATACGCTACTTTACATTAAAGGCAACGTAAATAGTCCCGCACTGTTGTTAAACCTAAATCTGTTGATGAATCTTAACATATCATATTACAAACCAACTGCAAATAAACAGTAATTTACACTGATCGATGCGACTAGATCTTGCTTTAAATGTATTATTTTACATGTGTATTTTGTATTAGCAATTTACGGTTGAGTGTAAATATATAAAATATTATGATATAAAACTTCTCCTCTCTCGAGCGCGAAAATAATATAAATTTAAAATAATTAATTACACCTACGCCTCTTATTATATTTAGAAGCCGCTTGTGTTGTTATATTCTTACATACCCAGAGTTTACCTCTATGTCACTATGATAAACTAGTGACTGGCTTAATTGACATATTAATGAAGTTAAGTAAGGCCGAAAACATGTAACGACATGGTAAATTATGTTATTGTTGAAACAAGTTAAATCATGAACATCATTTGGAACGGGCTATACTGCTCAATCTAATTGACACCATACAATTAATGTACGTTTTATCCAAAGATTTACAATAATAAACTTGCCGTACGAAGTAACAATGTACAATGGCCTGAACTATAGTTAAAGTTTATTAATTTAAATGTACAACCAATAAAATATATTTAATCGCGGCCAATACAATTAATTACTCGGAGTGGAGAGACAAAACTTGGGATTGTAAATAAATTCATTTCTATGACTGGCGATCGCGTGCGTGTGGTATATTATAACTACACATATGTATATCAGGGCAGACAGTTTTCGTTAGATCGGTTGCTTTCTGTCTGTATTACCTGTAGGAGTCAATCGATC
This sequence comes from Lycia hirtaria, assembly GCA_947563715.1. Classification (NCBI taxonomy): domain Eukaryota; kingdom Metazoa; phylum Arthropoda; class Insecta; order Lepidoptera; family Geometridae; genus Lycia; species Lycia hirtaria. The sequence continues at coordinate 36,820,070 of OX387377.1, read as the reverse complement.
CTTCTTTGCAATTGTCATCACAATTTGCAAAGTATGATAAAGTCATTCGAAGATAAAATCAATGACCCTAAACGCGAGTCAATAATATCATGAATTGAACGAATAAACATTTTATCGCCTTAATTTCTTTGTTTAATTTACTAGGTTAATATTTACCTTTCTTGCACTAAAGTATAGATCTAATATAACTAGATCATATTTATCGTCCTATAAAGACTAGATCTAGGCCTAGGAACAGATGCTGCCGTAACCGACGCGCTTACCACGCAGAGGGAGATAAGATGTGAGTATATCTAAATATTTGTATAAATCAGATAAATATCATAGTCTATTTCTATTATTCAGCAAAGCCTAGCTAGATCTTTATGTCAATAAGGATGCGACTGGCTAAACTTGACCTAGCCTCATAAGACGACCTGACCCTAATTATTTATCTAGCTGAATTTATTTCGCTAATCTAAGGCCAGATATGCCTGATGTGTTCAATAGGAGGCTTATAGCCTGAGGTTGAGACAGTGACCATAAATATAAGCCTTGTTATAATGATGATTCGATCAATCTCATAACGACCACACATGTATGTATGTCTACAAGGCTCACGACCGTATGTATGTGTGTTACATGCTTACACATTTCGTGTAAGCTACAATAGTACCTAAGTACAATTATGAAGGTATATATATTATGCTCCGAATCTTTTATTAAACAGAGTATCCCGAGTCGGTATGTCCGACTACATAAGTATGTATGTTTGTCAGGTTTGTTTGTTGTTTGTTTGTACGTATGTAAACATTACGTTCATACACGTAATGACAGCGTATACGCCCGCAGAAACGTAGTCGATAATGATTTGCACTTCTATTTCTCAAGTTACCTCTCATACGCACAACCTAAATGACTTAGTTCTATTATACTAAAGGATTAATTGAACAACTTATTAGAACTCATTTTATAATTATTTTGGTTCATAAATATAGGATGTGTATGGGCCGACGCAAAGTCCTATTAGCGCCAGGTCCTTGAGTCACACCATATTTGTACGCCTATGCGTACCCCGGGACTGTCACAGCAGTAGCCCTGGCCTCCACCCAAACACGTCCTCCCTGCGACGCAAAGCGTACGCCCTATGGCGGCCACCTGCCGCTGTTGGTGGCCATCAACTTTGCCTATATTATTTCAAAAACCCAGGGTGCAATATAATTATGAGGGCTGTGGGTAGCCCGGTAAAGCGTTCGCACGCTAAGGCAGGTGGTAATTATCGCCAAAGATGTGCTCGGCACACTCCTTTCGTTCTGCCCCAATCGGGGATTGCGAGGGATGTTAGGCTCTCCGGAGGTTGACAGATTGGCTAGTTGTTGACAGATATCACTTGTGCCGCCATTATGTACCAGTCCCCCGAGACCTAATCATATGTTATGCAACTTACCGCTCTTATGATACAACTCATACCTTATACTAATATTAGTCTCTACATATATGGGGAAGGACCGGGGTCTGGAAGACTGACGATGCAATTGGTATGGCGCCCCTATATACCAAACACAATATCACAATCACATGCTATACTCGGACGCAATCGGCTTGCTCGATAGACCGAGTGCCGGCCCACTGCATATCCAAATATGACCTTTACTCAGACGATCACGACAAATTAAATTCCTGATGAAAGATGTGCTAACGCCTTCTGTTCAGATCGACGTTAACATATAGTCGGAAATAAGCTTTACAAGCTTTGCCACCACAATAGGATCACTTTGTTGTCCGTCTGTCCGTCTGTCCGTCTGTCAGGGTGTCAAGACCTTTATCTCGGGAACGCGTGAAGGTATCGCGTTGAAATTAATACCATATACGCAGATCCATAGTCTCTTGCTGCAGAAAGAAAAATCAAATTTCTCAGTTTTCGTAAAAAAAGTTACAGCCAAAAATGTCGTCAGAAACGCACATTTCGACACTCGCAAGGGAATCAAAACCTATGGGGTACTTCCCGTTGACCTAGAACTATGAAATTTGGCAAGAAACATTGGGTTAGAGTACAAATATAGGAAATAATCCGAAAACTGGACATTTTTAATTTAATCGCGAAAAAATAGGGTCTTTATGCAAGGAATGAAGGTCCAAATTTTGAAGTGAATTAATCGTATCATGTGGGGTATCATAGGAAAGAGATTCATTATAATAAGCTAAAACAGTTTTTTAAATATTTTTACGGTGTATATTTTTCGGTTTATGAAGGAAAATATAAAAAAATATATGATTCTCCCCTTTTATCTACTAGTTTGTACTGTACGGAACCCTCGGTGGGCGAGTCTGACTCGCACTTGTCCGGTTTTTTATTATGAATACTTGACACTGGCAAATGCAAAAACTTCTAAAGCCATAATCCTCTTATGAGGAAAAAATAAAACTCAATAATCATAGAATCTGACACAAAGAAGCTCGCCTCATAACTAGACCCTCAGCGTCGCAACATTAGAATAAAGATTCTACTTAGGGAATCATTTCCGCAAATCAATTTGGATCCACTTCTGATATAACATTACAACGGTTATGCGTAATAAACTCTTCCCGGGGGATATTAGGCGTGAAGCTCAACATTCTTTAGCCACTTCCACGCATAATTTGTTGCGTAAACGTAGGATTTGCATGAGTCCGGATGTAGGAGAGACAAACAGGATACATTTTTATCGAGAACCAATTCTCCATAGACGATATCATCGGAGATTTATTTATTTATTTAATCAAAAGAGCACCGCGTTGTCGCGAATTCCACTAATGATATTTACAAAAACAAAGTCAACACAGATAATAATAAATCATTAAAATTAAATTAAAATTACATAGTCAATATAAAAAAATTATAGCGAAAAATTAATACAGTAATATAGTCAATTAGTTAAAAGGTGCAAAGGTTGGCTATTGCCATACAGCGTGGCAATGCTGCTTGCATTATGGCACCTTTCCACCAAGGTCGATGCAGGATGGGTTTCAATTGACGAAATTTTAATTTAAATTGATTAGTCAAAAATGTCAGAAAATAATTATAAAAATAGAATGTCAATATAAAATGATTAAAAAAAAAACAAATGTAAAATTACAATATTTAACAAATTAATGTTCGACTGCTTGTGTGATACTCGTATTACCTCACAATAAGCCAAGAGATGATGTTTTCGGTGATAACGCGCGCTAATTCCAACTCGTAGGACGTTAGTTATTATCTCGGAGAATATCAAACCTATATGTCCGTTTCATACAAATATTTATGTGTTATGTATTGGTGATGTTTCCATATAATTTCCAAACATACCGAGATTTAACATCTGAAAGTGACGAGCGTAGTGCAAAATTTCGCACTATTGCTCTTCCTAACTCTGTGACAAAAGTATCTATATTAAAAGAAAAACAAAATACCCAATTGTAGAACAGTGACTTTTGCAGTCTAATTAGATATTAATTATTATTATATGATAATTATTGCATAGCGCAACAAACTATTGTTTTTGCGTAATCGCAGCACCATGAGCAAAGATGGAGACCCTACTGTAAGTGGAATTTTATTACCTTTACTTGTTCGAGATTCAGTTGATATTGAAAAAGAGCAACTCTCAAATAAATCATTACTTTTCACATATTTTATGAACCTATTTGAAGATATTTCAGAGAGATTCAGAATATTATAGATATTAACATAATATTTATGTGAATAAAAACTCGTGTTGTTTACCACTATAACGAGTATTAGAGTTGGTAACATAATTATCAATGAGATTTCATCTATAGAGAGGTTATACTCATTGAATATGAAGTCAAAAAATCTCTCATTGAATATGAAGTAAAAGCATGGCAAGTTCTCAGCATTTTCGAGGATAAGACCACATCCTTAATAAGCCCTTTTAGTATCTTGGCTTTATATATCTTCATGTTGCACTTTCTAAGCACATAGGATGGCATTGTCACTGTTCACAAGACACGCGTCTAACAGCGTTGCCCGACGTGTCACGACTGAAGACGAGTCGGGCGATTACCTTACTTAAGGCTTGCCATGGAAAGCCGGAGAAAAGCTTTCTAAATATATATATTGATAATTATATCATAAAAAAAACTGAAAAAAACGTCTTCAAAATACGCTATTCATTTACATGGATGACATATTTCGATGAAGTATGACCTACCAAACAAAAAAAACATCAAAATCAATTCATAATTGGCGAAGTACGCCAATCGCTGAACGAACATACAAAAAATCATACAGTCCAATTGAAAGCTCCTTCTTTTTGGAAATCGGTTAAATCCTGAAACGACCTACTTCAATTAACACACTCTCGAACAAAATAATCATATAATTTGAGATGGTTACAAAACTATCTGATATAAACTATCTATAATTGTTGGAATTTCTGTAATTAAATTGGCCAGGACAGGTTGCTAAGCGAAGTGATGACAGATGTAGTAAGGTTTTGACGGAATGGTGGCAGAGGCAAACTAAGCGGAGTATGGGACGTCCAGCTGCAAGATGGATCGACGATATAGTAGCAATCGCGGATCGAACTTGGACTCGATTGGCACAGGACCCAGGAAGATGTCAAGATAAGAGAGAGGTCTGTACCCAGCAGAGGGATAGAGAAGGAGTGTGGTTCATGATGATGGTTGCAAAACTGCTGAAGCAAGATAAATAAGCACTAGAACTACCTAAAAGCTAATAAAATCTAGAAAAAAAATACATGACAAAAGAACATAGAACCTCCTCCTTTTTTGAACTCGTATTCATATTTTGAAAAATCTACCAAAATGGCAATACAAAGTGCTCAAGATGCACCGATTCATAAAATATCCACTACCGCCTACAAAATACGGACTTGCAGTTGTAAAATCCCCAATGACACTAATATTCATATTGGCATACCAACTACAGAGTAACGTACAATACAGTTTCTGGAGCAAAACACTCGGGACACATGATTGCTGTGAAATATTGCGGAAACGTAGTTTTAAACTGAATTTAGAATGGTTTAGAAGCGGACTTTATTCGGACGGCACTTTAAAACTTGCGGGTGCGGACTTAAATCGAATGAACGTCAAATGCGGAACCCGTTGTTAAATTTCTGAAATGCACATGGTTTTACCCAGCCTCAATAATGTATTTGGTATTGTCTATGACAATATATGGCAAGGCAGTATTAGAGTCTTGGCGGGAACGTCATGGAAACATGTTATTATTTATTTGATTTTCCTAAACTTGTGTTTCTTTGAACTATAATGCTATAAAAATGGTGGTGTTTTATTCATTATGTGTTTGATCAAGTGCGTGAGTGTGGGTAAGTGAAATAAAGTGACGAAACGTCTTTTAACGCTATCGGCAAAATTCCACAGAAGCTTCAAGTAGAGTAAGCTTCCGCCACCACTTTACTGAAGCACGACTCGAATTTAAAAATGAATGTATACGTGACTTAGATTGTGACTAGAACATTTATAACTTGTTATATTCAAGAAACTTGAAGAAATCTTAATACTTGACACTGGCAAGTGCTGTAAGTGGGTCCAAATCCAATATAAAAAGGCAGTTTCAGTGGCTATCTTAAAACGATGGAAATTATTTCTTAATTTTTATGCCTAAGGCGTCACTGTTTCGTGGTGAATATTCCAAAAACCCGAACAAAACGCTTTCATTCCACATTCATCGTGCGGACCGCTAGATTGTGGAATACGTTTCCGGTGTCGATTTAGAAAATTTTTCGAACAGTGTTGTAATAAAAAAAAATAAAAAATATACGCAATAGAATCATTAAAAATTGTTTAATTTCAAAGTATCGATCCGTCAACTCCGGGTTAACTAGTCTGAGTTAACCCGGAGTTGACGGATCGATACTGTTATACCTATATAGATACAACTCTTATATATAAGTTTACCAATTAGATACATCTATTTTTCCGATTCGAATTATTTTGAAAATCGAAATGACTTTAATTGTGTTAGTAGTCTAAAGGTCACCTCTTTAGACTACTCTTTAGACAACGTTGAAGCCTACCTCTAGTATGTTGGTTATTTATTACCCGCCTCGCCACACCGGCAGGGTGATTAGCTTAACTATTAATTAATTATGTGCTTAGCGCGACACTTGGACGCCATTCCACCACAATTCATGCTAACACTAACATGTGGTCTAATATGACATATTGTATGACATTAAAGTAGTTAAGAAATTAGACTAGACAAAATATTATAATACTAGGTATTTTTTTTTTTATTGTGATAGGCGGCTTAAAACTCATTGCGACCTATGTGAGACCTATTGTGACTGCCGCTGCATTACAGTTCTCTCCCTAGTCCTGCGCTCCTTAGGAAGCCCAGTACTTTCTTGGAAGAGATACTTTTGACCTCGTCTGGCTGCAATGTATGAGATGAAGGCTACATTTGTGCATCAGTGGCCCATAGTCAATGAGGATATGCATAGGTGTTTCGTCTACTAGGTAGATATAACAAATATCATTAAAAAAATACTACACATACTTAACTAATCAACTTTCTTGGAAAATAATTACTAAATAAAAATAAAACAATAAAAAAAACATCGCGAACAACGTAATAAATACATAATACACTAAAAAGCAAATAGATTTTCCAGATCGATAAAGGTCTAAAATAATCGAATCGCCTCCCTAGGTACCAGTTTTTAGTGTACCCAGAATGCTACCAACATTGCCACGTTGAATTGCAATACTTTTGACTGTTGGGCCACGGATTGTCTCGACCAGGCGCTTAGATATTTATTTGAAAATTAGATGAGCGATGAGTTTCCGCCCCCACGGACGCTCTCAAAGGCTTTGAAACCAAATGGCTGAAACATGTAATCTCAACCGAGATTTGCATATTTGCGCCGCTTGTGCTGCTCTGCTGAATTAGCCCCAGCCCTACTAAGTGTCTCAGGAGATAAGACGGTACATGGTACAAGTGTAGTCCATTAGTTCTTTTGCCATCGTCACGCTCAAGACCACGGTGCGTGCACAGCTGCAACGTTGGAGGTGGTAAAAGCCCGGCAGATGATATCATTCAGGCTCGCGTGAAGACCAATCGAGCAGAGTTTCTCGAGCAGGAGAGACCGTGTTAACCGAGATAGATAGATAGATAGATAACACTTCAACCGAGCTGATCAACTGAAAGGAATCTTTAGATGGTTTAGACATGTGGAGAGAAAGAATAGAATAATTAAATCTACCCCAACTTAGAACTAGAGCTAGCTAAATTTCACTTTATTGCGTCGTGGCAAGAGTTATTACTTAATTAAATATATTTTCGAAGTTAGTCTGTACGTATAATACCTGTACGTGTATTTATATAATAATATTTATAATATCTGTACGTGTATTTATTAGTGTCAAATAAAAAAAGAATCATCAAAATCGGTTCACCCAGTCGAAAGTTCTGAGGTAACAAACATTTAAAAAAATACAGTCGAATTGTGAACCTCATCCTTTTTGGAAGTCGGTTGTAAAGAAAAGAGTTTTACGTTATTACCTTCGTGACATTTTCATAATGTTTGAGTAAGTGTATACGCGTGCCAAAACTCGATTAGAACGTAAGTATGTTTTTCTTTACGGAAGTGGTTTGGACAACATTTTTAGAACGTAATAGGTGACTTCATCTAATAATAATAATATTTAAAGAAAAGTTTCCGGCAGCCTAGTCGGGAGACCGTCTGACTTGCGATCCGCAGGTCCTGGGTTCGAATCCCGCGGCATGCACCTCTGTCTTTTCGAATTTATGTGCGTATCGTTGATTGCCGCCAACTTTAAACGGTGAATGAAAACATCGTGAGGGAACCTACATGTCTGAGAGTTCTCAATGATCTTGAAGATGTGTGAAGTCTGCAAACCCGCACTTGGCCAGCGTGGTAGACTATGGCCTAACCCTTGTCATAATGAGAAGATGGCCTGCGCCCAGCAGTGGGACAGTTTGTGAAAACAGGGCTGATAAAAAAAAATAAAAAAATAATTTTGAGAATATTTTTCGAAACAGAAAAATAACGTTTAAAAACTATGAGACGTGTTTTTTTTTATTATGAAATAAACTAAGTGTGGCCGCGGTTTCATCTGCATGCCATCACCATCGTTTTTCACCAAGAAAACGATGGTTATGATGATGATAAAATGTGGACTATGTCCGTGTCCATAGGCTCTCAAGTATCAAATTAGTATACAATTTCATAATAATCGGTTTAACCATTTGGTCGTGGAAAAGTAACAAACATACAGATGCATACAGTTATTTTAGGATGTATAAAAGAGTAAAAAGCAGGTTTAGTTCACAGTGGTGCTCGAAGATAAGTAATATTTAGCTAAATCATCACATGTATCGCCGCCTATAAACCTAGGCATTCTGATTCATAAGACCGGCTTATGAACCTGGATGACTGGATAAAGCTTTAAATGATCAAAGCTAGTCGAGTTCACTCACATTTTGCGTAACCAGCTCAAAAATAATGTTCATCCCAAGGAAAATTTATGAAAATTCTATTAAAAGTTCTGCAAGGCCTACAAGCGTCAGCACTCTTTAAGCTTCGCAAAAATCTTATAAATATGTTGCAGAATATTTAAGAAATAAGGATTTTCATCAAAATCCTAAAATTATAAAAAAAAAATGAAAGATCATAAAACTATCGCAAGACTTTATTGTAATCCTAAGCAGAATTCTTCTCCTGGATTTTCGGGATTCTTTTAGAACTTTATTAAAATAAACTAATTTTGTAAATGTATATTTCAATACATTTGATAATGGCAACAAAACACATTTATTATACAAGAAATTTTCAGCGTTTACAAATGTAACATTAATAAAGTATTTAATTATTGATTTCTTATCTAGTGAAATGTTTTAGAATGAAAATATTGTTACTTAAACTTTAATTTGCTATTTAATATAAAACATGTTTGGATATCTTCTACTATATTGTAGAATTTAACGTTCAAAAAAGCATGTCTGTATTGTATGTTCTCTTTTCTAAGCGAATTGCTGAAAATCTTCTGTTATATTCTTGAATCTAATTAGAGTTATCCTTGTTGTGTTGCTTTTTCCTGATAAATATAATTTGGTGGTCTTTAAATTGCACGTTAATTAGTTTTCTATAAATAACCACTCTCTGTCGTAGACAGCAACGTAGTTTACAGTAGATAAGTCTGCGGTCAAGTGCAAACTCATTAATCCTAACTTCTTAACTAATATAAAATTTAAAAAGTAACGTAAAATAAAGTAGAAAAAGTAAGTAAGTGGTATAAAGCTAAAGCTACTCTGTCTATCGTCTGTATCTCTGTTTATTTGTTACCTCTTCATAACGACTGAACCAATCGTTATAAAAAATTTGAAAGGCACAGATTTGGATTCAGATATATTTATTGATAGCTAATACTTACAGATATGCTTGGTGATAGTGCATTATATAGGATTATCACAGAGAATCTTTAGGACCTGGAAAATGACATAGGCTATATTTCTATCTATCTATAGGCTATCATCATCACTGTTTTTCATTACAACGCGAGTGACACCGCGGGGTGCAGCTAGTGAATAAATAAAAACTTCTGTTAATTATACATTATATAATACATCGGCCATTGGCCAAAACCCTAGGATTTTGACGAAAATCCTGATTCCATCAACATCAACTACATATAGGTATACGAGTACATTTTTTCATTAAAGCCCGGACTGGTGGAGAATGTAACATTTTACGAGGCATGCCGCGCCCCCTACATATTGTAAATTACACTAATGGTTTATTTGATATGATTTACTCTTCGCAAAATATCCGCAGAAATGCGGCTGATAACTCGAATGGCTTTTTCATATCATATGATGTGACTGGGAAGCGCTCGCGTTTATGGAAATAAACCATGGACATATATTCAAGGATCTGACCCTTACATACAAAGGGCCTTACCGAAAAACGTTACTTAACTTTAACTAACGTCTTAAATTCTGTATTCTATCCGCAAGAGTCATTACGTGTCAGCGAGAAGTTCACACAGTATGGTAAGCATTGCTTAAAGTTAAGTAACGTTTTTCGGTAAGGCTGAAAATTATTAGATAAACGGATACGATAAAGCACCATTATTATACGATAATCTCAATATATATTATTTATTTGTATATTTATTATTTTTTATTATATTGTGTCTTTGAAGACTGCCTTTTATACCATACCCTAGATCATCAACCGAAAGCCTCTTGAGATGTTACTTGAGACTCTTCGTAATAATGGTATTATAATTTCTATTTATCGTGTATTTTTTACCGATTTAAAAAAGAGGAGTATCCCAATTCTATTGTATTTTTGTTGTAATATTTCTTACCGCAGGACTTTCCCAATCGATTAGAATTTTCCCAATCAATTTATAAATAAAGACGTCATCATTTATACTTTTAGATTGGCTTCTTAGCTTGATTTATAAATCAAAATAATAGAAAAATATGTCATCAAAACGAAATTTCGTATTTGCTTTCCTGTGGCTTTTTTCGAGAGTGTGCTAACTGAAGTCGGCTGTTTCGTTTTTTTTTTCTTTTCGATAAAATGTGTTCATTATTATTTGACAAGAAAGCAAGGTAGCGTGACTGCGACATCCTACTGAGCTAAGCGATGTACAACGATGTTTGTACACCACCGAGTTGGTGTCATGTGTATTAATTTGTAACACGGTCCTTTTTTATGTATATCTTTGAAATAAACACAATTATGTAGTATCTGCGAAATACCTGACATTGATGTGGGTATGAAGATCAGCTGTATTATTGTTTGCACTCTAAGATGGCGTAACAAGGTCTTGCCGCTTTCCTGTCACTCCAATAACTGTTTAGATGCCATTTAACATCTATTCTGTTCAATATAGATAAGGTCCTTCTAAACAGATTGAGGATAGAAGTTGTTCACTTTAAGTTCAAAGATCGCTTCTTGAACGCTTATTGAACAGTTTTTTTTAAAAGTTGGAATAAACTGAGTATTAAATGAAGTTTCCGGCAGCCTAGTCAAGGTTGCCTGGAAGAGATCGCTTTTAGCGATAAGGCCACCTGTTGTTTTCGCTAGCGTGTAATCTCTCTCTTGTTAATTAGTGTTTTAGTATAGCGGTGTAAGCAATAAAGAGTTTATCTATCTATTTATCTAGTCGGGAGACCGTCTGACTTGCGATTCGCAGGTCCTGGGTTCGAATCCCGCGGCACGCACCTCTGTCTTTTCGAAGTTATGTGCGTATTGTTAATTGCCATCAACTTCAAACGGTGAAGAAAAACATCGTGAGGAAACCTACATGTCTGAGAGTTCTCAATGATCTTGAATATGTGTGAAGTCTGCCAACCTGCACTTAGCCAGTGTGGTAGACTATGACCTTACCCTTCTCACAATGAGAAGATGGCCTGCGCTCAGCAGGACAGTTTGTACAAACAGGGCTGTTAAAAAAAGTGTTAAATTATAGTACAATAATATTAGTTGCTGAATTGTTTCAGTCGACACAAGGAAGCGTGAAATGTTTAGCTGCAGATCTCTGCTGCTGCAGATCTCTGCTGCTGCAGGCTGGGATTGGATTTGCTTCTTGCGTCTCAGTGAACATGCTTGCATGGATTATAATTTGATAATAAAATTATCTTAGCACGGGCGGAACGCTTCGATTGCCTCCTTGTCTGCATCTGCAAATATAAGCTCAGCTTATACATGCGGATAGGGATAGGGATGCAGTATTCAGTAGATAGGTAAACGTTATCCTAACCAATATTGTAAAATTGATCTCTCTCTCTCTCTCGCTATTCCCCTTTGCGATGTTACCTTTTATGCACCAACGGCAGAAGCGACCTTTATGAAAAAGTAAACGTATGAAGATAGGTTAGAATGAGGAGATGGAGAAAAGCTTTGTTTTAGTCATCATCATTGTTTTGAATGATGACGATGATGATGATGAAAGATGGATGAAATCGCGTGGCACTGCTAGTAGTATTATTAAAGTGAAAAATATTTTTTCTGTTTACCTCTGTCTGTTTCAAGCAGCTGAAAAAACAGCAGATCTCTATAAAAAATTATAAGTAGAAACTATTTAAGTACATCGTAAAAGGACATATTTAAGTAACTTTTTTGACATTTATAACATATGAATCTAAAAATGGCTGACTACAAAGTTTTTTTTTTTAATTTAATTTATTTATTCTTCAATTACATGATGAAAATTTATGAGATAATTCTGCCAAACTGCATAACAGTTTGTAGGCAGATAATACACTCTCATCCACAATAACAATTCTTTCGTTTATAGGTGATTGTTTTTGACATCAACATCATGATATGATCAATGTTTTGTTATTACAAATTTGATAAATTAAGTAGAAGGTAGCATTGAAAAGATGTACTTATGTATTAATTTACTCTGGTATTTTATCTAGAAACAATCTTTTCAATGCAGTGATTTCACGTGTTTTTTGTCGGCAGTGAAACGCGATATGTATGAATACTATGTAGTATTGTAATATCCCTCGCTCATCTCGTCAGTCTTTAGAACTGGTTTTTTAGTGTTTCAATCTCATCAGATATCAAATTCTGCCATTCTAAAATTCAGAAATCTAAAAATTTGTGTTACGATAACTTGTTAATACTCTACATTCTTTATTGAGTCACTTGTAGTCTAATCATTAGTAATCGACGAATCACGATCAAATATTACAATAATAATAATAATCATATAATAATATTATAATATTAATATTTTTGTATTTCTATTGTAAAAAACTTAGATTTAAGATGTAAATTGAATAAAGAGTATAATAATCAATTTATTTCAAGCCACTGGAGCCCATATTACAAAATGGAGATAATACAATTAATTAATTAATAATAATCTAACACATAAAAGGCCAATAAATAAAATTAAATATATAAATAATCCAATTACTAACAATTTTAAAATCAAAACATAATGATAAATAATTAAATGTCACTAATAAAAAGAAAAGCAAATATGGATCAAATAAAAATAAATTAAAAATGTCAAAAACGGAAAAAAATTAAATGTCAAAACAAAAATTAAGTCAAAGGAAACAAAAAAAAAACAATAGCTATATGTAATTATTATTCCTATTTATATGTCGTCGTGCTGCCCCGCAGAGAATCGGACAGTCGATGCGACCTGCTACTACACTTAGAATAGCGTGTCATTATTTAATATTTATTGTAAGTCTAGCCTGCCTTAAAGCTGACTACCGCAGCATGAATTTTCAAGACTAAGTATATAAAGATAGAGCGTAAGACGAAGGCGAGCCCAACCACTTTAGTAAAATTGCTCGTTTATCTCGACAAGCACCCACCGCGAGGTGTTTGTCATGTTCAACCGAAGATGTTGGAGAGATTTTTTAAAAGTTCTAGAATATTCTCACTATAACGGGTTCGGGTTAATACACCCTTAATATCCGTTGAACATGGACTATTTTGAGCTTTCATTTTGTATGTTTAAATAAATACAAAATTACGTAAAGCTATCCTAATTAACATTATGTAATTATTAAATAAAAATCGGCCAAGTGCAAGTCGGACTCACGCACGAAGGGTTCCGTACCATTATCTATAAAAACGGCAAAAAAATCACGTGTATTGTATGGGAATAAAATTAATATTTAAGGGGCCCTTAAATACAGACAGACAGACAGCGGTGTCTTAGTAATAGGGTCCCGTTTTACCTTTTGGGTACGGAACCCTAAAAAAACGGAAAATAAAACTTCAAAAAGACAGTTTTGTTTTAAAAACCAAACTACTGAGCCGATTTCGATAAAACTTCTATGCGACCGCTCTGAAAGTTTATCCTTTCAAACAAAATTTTTGAAATCGATTTATAAATTAAATAGGTATGCGGTAACAAACATAGAAGAAAAAATAAAGACGACAGTATCTAATATTAAACTATATTACCTTACCTTTAATCATCCGTAGACGTACTAAGATCACCGACATAGCACAGCGGAATAGCAAATTGAAGTGACAGTGGGCAAACCGGTCTTTTTGGTAATCCCCATGGATTATGGAGGCTTACAGCAGTGGCTTTCTTTTGGCTTGGATAATGATAATTATTTATGTAGAAATAGGTTTACGCATGACCGCCAACTCGCCTGGTGCTAAACGCCGTTGCGGTCTACGATGGAGCGCGCTTACCTAGAAGAAACTAATGATGATGACATCGCCCTTGTAATAATAAACTTTTTTGAACTAGTAAAACATAAAATCCCAGGCGAGTAGAGCCGCAAGCAAAGGACAGCTATCCAATATATCAAAAGTTTAGAGCGAGATGTCAGAAGTTCCCGATGCAATCCTTTCTCAGATGCGATATTAATAGCTGTTTGCAGTCTACTTGTTACATTCGTTCATAGAAATTTTATCACTAATTCTGTGAACATAGTAGACCTTGCGAGCACAAACTTTTTGCGACAGTGACTTTCTAAGATTTTCGCGATTGTTAATAATTGAAATGGAATGAGTCTCACCTGTGACCACGGACGCTGCTGTGTTCGAAACGTCAGCTCATCATATTACGTAAAATATACGCGATAAATCCGTTAAAATTTGTTTCATTTAGATGAGTTGTGTCTTTTATTGTAGCATGGGTTATTACAGAATGGGGTATGTAAAGAAAAATTTTACATATGCTGATTCCAAAACCATTTCGAGATTGTATGTCTATAAACCATATTTTTTTTATTTTGGGCTCATAAAATGATGAGATGGCGCAAATATATAATCCTATAGAATTGTAGAAATATACATGTCACTGTCAACGTCAAGTTAGACGTATATCATATTTTTTTTTAGTTCATGTATGCTATCACAATATTTTATTCAGTAGTAAATGTGACGTCATCAAGATTTAAACTTTTTTTTTTTTAAATAAGTATTGAACAGAATAAAAAAATATTGAAATTAATTCTTTTAAATGATCCAATCTATCAAATAAAAATATAAAATAAATATCGAGAAAAAACTTTACATACCCCATTAAACTTGGTAACCATGGTCCGAGAACAATAGTTATTTGTCCCAAACTGAGTTTTCACGACCCCTTCTGATCGATATTGCTTACATTCAAAATTATTGTTTAGGATTTCGTATCAAATATTTTGCCTAATATTATCAAAATCAGCTGATTTCAGCAAACGTCGCCGACGTTTTAACTGAGACGTCCCAACTATCTGTCCGTTAAAATCCCCCCCCCCCCCCCCCCTTGACCGTTTTTACTCATAATTGAAATTATTTATTTAGATTAAAGTACCAAACAGTTCTATCAGCTATTTTTAAAACTGACCAGTAATTGGCGCCACAGCAAACTTTCCCCCATTTTAAGGAATATAGAGGGGTTCCAATAAAAAAATCACTGACAACAAATCTATAACATTCATAAAACTTAAAAACCGAGTTGTATAAGTATTAGTTGAAAAATACTATCTGTACGCGAATACCAACATCCAAACTAACAAACAAACAAATATATTAAAATCTCAGCTCGCTTCGCTCACTCGATCACTAAACGATGGTCCAAATCTGTTTACATAATTTGAAATATTTCATCCTGTAATATCAAGAAACCGTAACTGTTTCAAACGTATTGAGTAAGCCCAATAATAAAATTGTTCTTTTGCGTACTTGACCAAATACTTGGAACTTAATACAGATAATACTTAGATTATATACCTCTAGATTCCGTGTTCAAATACTAAGCGCATCGTTCAATTTGAAGCAAAAACGTTTTACGTGTGTGAGTGAGCCGCCTATCGTGGGTGTATTGCTTACACCATTCACATTTGTGTGCACGATGTTTGTGATACCAGTGCATAGATATTTCCCCAAAACATAGAGACTTAAAAAAATATTTGGGGTCGATATTATTCAACCGGAAATTTAAACCTAACATTACTGTTTAAAGCATGAAAGTCCAAATTAGGCTCGTTTGCTTTGGTGTCTTAAGCACTTTCTGTTTCAGATGATATCTGACGAAGGTATCAGATGATTGCCACTGGAACACCCTGATGGAAAGGACTAAGACAGTCCAGTTTGGGCTCATTTACTTTGGTATCTTAAGCACTTTCTGCTTCATATGATAACGAGGGTCTGACGAAGGTATCAGATGATTGCCACTGGAACACCCTGGTGGAAAGGACTAAGACAGTCCAGTTTGGGCTCGTTTGCTTTAGTTTCTTAAGCACTTTCTGCTTCATATGATGACGAGGGTCTGACGAAGGTATCAGATGATTGCCAATGGAACACCCTGATGGAAAGGACTAACACAGTCCAGTTTGGGCTCGTTTGCTTTGGTGTCTTAAGCACTTTCTGCTTCATATGATAACGAGGGTCTGACGAAGGTATCAGATGATTGGCACTGGAACACCCTGGTGGAAAGGACTAAGACAGTCCAGTTTGGGCTCGTTTGCTTTGGTTTCTTAAACACTTTCTGCTTCATATGATGACGAGGGTCTGACGAAGGTATCAGATGATTGCCAATGGAACACCCTGATGGAAAGGACTAACACAGTCCAGTTTGGGCTCGTTTGCTTTGGTGGCTTAAGCACTTTCTGCTTCATATGATGACGAGGGTCTGACGAAGGTATCAGATGATTGCCACTGGAACACCCTGGTGGAAAGGACTAAGATAGTCCAGTTTGGGCTCGTTTGCTTTGGTGTCTTAAACACTTTCTGCTTCAAATGATGACGAGGGTCTGACGAAGGTATCAGATGATTGCCACTGGAACACCCTGGTGGAAAGGACTAAGACAGTCCAGTTTGGGCTCGTTTGCTTTAGTTTCTTAAGCACTTTCTGCTTCATATGATGACGAGGGTCTGACGAAGGTATCAGATGATTGCCAATGGAACACCCTGATGGAAAGGACTAACACAGTCCAGTTTGGGCTCGTTTGCTTTGGTGTCTTAAGCACTTTCTGCTTCATATGATAACGAGGGTCTGACGAAGGTATCAGATGATTGGCACTGGAACACCCTGGTGGAAAGGACTAAGACAGTCCAGTTTGGGCTCGTTTGCTTTGGTTTCTTAAACACTTTCTGCTTCATATGATGACGAGGGTCTGACGAAGGTATCAGATGATTGCCAATGGAACACCCTGATGGAAAGGACTAACACAGTCCAGTTTGGGCTCGTTTGCTTTGGTGTCTTAAGCACTTTCTGCTTCATATGATAACGAGGGTCTGACGAAGGTATCAGATGATTGGCACTGGAACACCCTGGTGGAAAGGACTAAGACAGTCCAGTTTGGGCTCGTTTGCTTTGGTTTCTTAAACACTTTCTGCTTCATATTGTTACGGGACGTGGGTATAGAGATTGGAAGGAAACAACGATGTTATTCAAGCCCGTATAATTCGTTGACACGTGGTGCCTTCCACAGAGCACTCACAGTCTATAACACAAACACCGACAATAGTTACAGAATCGACGCGCTACAAACACACAGAGTATGTGTTCCGACCAACACACTACTACTATAACGTCTCTTCACTATACTGTTCACTTCAACACTTCACTTTCACTTGTAACTTTTCTTCTTTCCTGTATGCTACTCGTATCTGAACTGCCCTCTGTCCGCGACTGAAGCTCCTTATATACCCTGCAGAACCTTCTAGAAGCTTTTATTTCGATAGTCATTTCGTTCGTCATTTGTTTCGTTCCAGAATGTTCAATTTCGATCGTCTTTTCGCTCGTCTTTTGTTTTTATCATTTGTTTCGAACTTTCTAGAATGTTGACGAGATTCTTTATTTAAATAGTCGAGGAGCATTTCCTTCTAGAAATATCACCATCATCATCATCATCGTTACACTACCCCCTCCTTAGACATGCTCGTCTCGAGCATTATTAGAGCCGTAGTATTGTGCTAACCTATCCACATGCACAACTTTCGCAGGACTTCGTGACGTTTTACGAATTCTGTAAGTTACGTCGTTGAGCTTTGTAATAACTTGATACGGTCCCTCCCAGCTTGGCTGTAACTTCGGTGATTTACCTAGCTTTCGCACAGGGTTGTGTAGCCAAACTAAAGAACCTTCTTCAAATCCTCTTGAGTTAACATTTCTGTCATATCGCGTTTTCATCCGATCGCTGGCATGCAAATTGGCTTCCCTCATGTGTTGATGTACGTCTTCCATACGCTTTCTTAGTTCATCTGCATATTCTGTGACACATCTTGGTGCATCCGGGGGACACCCTGCCAAAAGCGTTGCTGGAAGTCGAAGCTCTCTGCCAAAGTTCGCTCGAGCTGGCGTAGTACAAGTACTTTCATGAACAGCCGTTCTATATGACAAAAGGAACAGAGGAATATACTCGTCCCAATTTCTTTGATGTGAATCAACCACTTTTGCCAGATGCTGCTCCAAAGTTCGATTAAATCGCTCCACCATTCCGTCGGATTGTGGGTGATATGGTGTTGTTCGCGTTTTATGTATCCCCATTAACTTACAGATTTCCTGGAACACATGCAATTCGAAATTTCTTCCCTGGTCACTATGAATTTCAAGTGGCAACCCAAATCGACAGAAGACCTCGTTCACCAATTTGCTCGCTACAGTGACAGCTTCCTGATTAGGTAACGCAAACGCTTCAGGCCATTTCGTGAAATAATCCATAACCACGAGAATATAACGATTTCCATTATTGGACAAGGGAAATGGACCGGCAACATCTATCGCTATCCGTTCCCAAGGAACTCCGACGTTATACAACCGTAACGCCCCTCGACTCCGTGTATGTGGTCCGTTAACCGAAGAACATCGTTCACATTTCCTGCACCAGTCCTCGATATCTTCCTTGCAATGTAACCAATAATAACGTTGCCGTATTTTCATAAGTGTCCTTTTTACTCCGAGATGCCCACCCGATGTTCCGTCATGGTAAACTCTTAGTACTTCCGAAATTTTTGCTTTCGGTACAATAGTTTGTAGATGGGTGTCGTTTCCAGACACATTTTCCCATCTCCTATGCAAAACTCCATCACAGAGGACCAAACTATTCCACTGTGCCCAATAACTTTTAGTGATTGCGCTCATGCCAGATATCTCACTCCACCCGGGACGAGGAGTTCCACTTGTCATCCAATCTAGAATTGGTTTCAAATTTTCATCCCCATTTTGAGCTCTACGCATAGCATCGTTGCTAAAGTCATCATCAAGGGCATCTGTTCTAATCAGTCGGACTGTAACTTCATCTTTTGCTTCCTGTCTTCCACAATGCTTACAATTCTCAGAACAGGGCCGTCTTGACAAAGCATCAGCGTTTCTATGGGAACTTCCACTTCGATGCTCTACCTCAAAATCGAATTCTTGTAGTTGCTCAATCCAACGTGCAACCTGGCCTTCCGGATTCTTGAACTGCAGTAACCACTTCAACGCCGCGTGGTCTGTTCTGACGTGAAACTTCCGCCCCAGCAAATACTTCTTGAAGTGTTGTAACGTTTTTACTACAGCTAGTAGTTCTCTTCTCATCACACAATAGTTTCTTTCAGGTTTGGACAACGATTTACTGAAGTAGGCTATGACCACTTCCCCGTCCTGTGTCTTCTGTGACAATGTTCCTCCGATGCCTACATTGCTCGCATCGGTGTCAACTATAAAATCACCATTCGCATCAGGATATCCGAGAATTGGAGTTTCACATAGCCGCCCTTTAAGTTCATTAAAAGCTGCCTCACATTCTTGGTCCCAAACAAATGGCCGTTTTTCTTCTGTGAGTCTATGCAGTGGTTTGGCAATATCGGAAAAATTCTTTACGAAACGACGATAATACGAGCATAGTCCCATAAATGCTCTTACTTGAGTTTTATCGGTTGGAGTAGGCCAATCTTTCACTGCGGAAATCTTTGCTGGATCAGTTTCCACGCCCTCTTCAGATATAACATGCCCCAGATATTCAACTTGGCGTTTGAAGAAAGAGCACTTCTTTAAGTTTAATTTCAAGCCTGCTCCTCTTATTTTGTTGAACACGCTCTCCAACTTCTTTAGATGGTCGTCGAAGTTCCGTCCGACTATTATTATGTCATCGAGGTACACCAGACAAGCTTCCCCTAACAGACCGGCAAGTATACGCTCCATTAATCTCTCAAAAGTGGCTGGAGCATTACATAATCCAAATGGCATCACCTTGAACTGCCAAAGTCCTTTCCCTGTGGAGAATGCCGTCTTTTCCTTGTCACTGGTATCCATTTCCACCTGCCAGTAGCCACTTTTGAGATCAAGCGTAGAGAACCATCTCATGTCATTTAAAGTGTCCAGCGTGTCGTCTATCCTTGGTAGTGGATAGCTATCTTTCTTTGTCACATTATTTAATCGCCGATAATCGACGCAGAACCTGGTTGACCCGTCTTTCTTCTTAACTAGGACAACTGGAGAACACCAAGGGCTAGAAGATGGTTCAATGACTCCATTACCTTCCATCTCTTTTAACATGTCCTCAACTTCCTTTTCTCTAGCGAACGGCATCCGCCGAGGCCGTTGGCGGATTGGTTGCTCGTTCCCGGTATTGATCCGATGTCGAAATAGCCCTGTTCTTCCAATGTCCGCGTCCCCTCTGGAGAAAATGTCACCGAAATGTCGCAGTAAATTTTTCGCTTTTGTCAGCTCCACTGTGCTTAAATCCCCCTTGCAGTTATCTAGGACGTTACTAAAATCAACCGCATTTGAGTGAGTTTTCTTCACTTCGTCGCAATTTCGAAGCCAGACTATTTCTTCGCTCTCACCGATCAGACACCCCTTCTTCAGTATTTGAGGATCATCACTCAAATTCAAGACCGGTACCGCCATCTTTTGTGTCGTTCCAACAACCGTTCTAGCCGGTAACCATGCGTTTTCTCCTTTGACTCTCTCTATAACTAAACAATTTTGTCGATCAGTGCTTACATTTTCGGCTAACTTTATCGGTACCAAAGTCTGAGTTCGTGGTGGTAGCTTAGTGTCCTTAAGGCAGTAGACTTTACCTCCCCTGGCTCCCTTCATTGGAACCTCAATCGATCCACACTTAAGGATTCCGGATTCAATATCAAGTTTGCACTGATGTTCTTTCAGGAAATCCAAACCGATGATGCAGTCATCCACAATTTCAGCTATCACCGCCCAATGCCAGTAAAGCTTGTCACCAACCTTAATCGCCACCTTCTGCTCCCCTCTTACAGGTATGTGCTGGCCGGTAGCCGTTTTCAACTGCACAGTCTCTCTGCAAGAATATAATTTTCTACTATTCCGTGTCATCTGTACCCCCACTACCGTACGCGAAGCTCCTGTGTCCAAAGTCAGTTGGCATGCAGTTCCATTTATTCTTCCATCGACGGTTAAGCTGTTCCCATCTGAGCTTTGATAGATCATAAAATTTGGGGTTCCCTGATTACCGGCCAGCGCCCACCCCGTAGCTCTGGCCTGTTTTAGTTTTCCGAATTCTCCGACGCTTGTGTTCCAGCGTCGGTTCGCCTTACCGAGCTACGATTGGGGCAACCATATCTCAAATGCCCACGCTCTCCACACTGGTAACAACGCGGAGCAAAGGTCCGCCGTGGTATTTCCCGCTCTTCTGTTGAAACAACTTTACGCACAGAGCCACTCTTGGGATCCCGACGTACCGCCTCCACCTCGAGAGCGTGTGCCACCGCTTCTTTGATGTTTTCATGGTGTGCTAAGCGTACTGTTGCCCTCACTTCTTTGTCGTTGATTCCATCGACAAACGTCTGCAGCAGCATACTGTCAACCAGGGTCGCCGGTGAAGATTGATATGCCTTTCTCACCAGCTTCTCTACTTCCAAAGACCACTGCTGCAGGTTTTCGTTGGATTTTTGGGATCGATCGCGAAGTTGGGCCCGGTAGGCATGTTCTAGATGTGAGTCGCCATACCGGGACTCCAAAGCATCCACCAACTCCTGGTACGAGGCATTAGGTTCTACGGCCTCCAGTACCGACGTGGCTTGTTCACGCAATGCCAAAGTGAGAACTGTCTTTGCTTTTCCCTCGCTCCAGTTGTTTAGTTCGACAACAGCCAAAAGCTGTCGCTTATATGCAGCCCATGAAGAGGTCCCGTTAAATGTGGGAATTTTGAAACTGCCACCCAAAGTAGCTGTGACTGCAGTTGCTGGACCGCCGGTTCCGCTTACTTCGAGTCTTTGGAGACGTCCTTCCGCTGATTCAAAACGGGCCTGGTACTCGTTTAGACGATCTTCGTGCATCTCTACAGTCTTCTGTATTTCTGTGACTTTTACTGCCCCCTCAGAGATAGCCGTCAGAATACGCTCTTGCATAGCACTTTGGCGATCCTCCTCACGACGCTGGCGTTCCTCCTCACAGCGTACCTGCTCCTCCTGCATAGCGCGCATTTGTTGTAGTAGCGCACCAAGGTCCACTGGAGAAACTGGAGCACTCACAGTAGCACTGGCAGAGGTTCCTTCATGAGGGTTCATTGGAGGAACCGGAGCACTCACAGTGTCACCGCCGGAAGTCCCCTCACCGGCTTCCTCACGTGTCCGAGGATTTCCCGTACTAGCGGCTTCCTGGTCTCCGCCGCTTTGTTGCTGAGCGGCTCCCCTTGAGCGGGTGTTTGGGCCATCTCTAGGCATGATAGGCATCCTTCCTTCCAATCCCACTTCTGACACCAAATGTTACGGGACGTGGGTATAGAGATTGGAAGGAAACAACGATGTTATTCAAGCCCGTATAATTCGTTGACACGTGGTGCCTTCCACAGAGCACTCACAGTCTATAACACAAACACCGACAATAGTTACAGAATCGACGCGCTACAAACACACAGAGTATGTGTTCCGACCAACACACTACTACTATAACGTCTCTTCACTATACTGTTCACTTCAACACTTCACTTTCACTTGTAACTTTTCTTCTTTCCTGTATGCTACTCGTATCTGAACTGCCCTCTGTCCGCGACTGAAGCTCCTTATATACCCTGCAGAACCTTCTAGAAGCTTTTATTTCGATAGTCATTTCGTTCGTCATTTGTTTCGTTCCAGAATGTTCAATTTCGATCGTCTTTTCGCTCGTCTTTTGTTTTTATCATTTGTTTCGAACTTTCTAGAATGTTGACGAGATTCTTTATTTAAATAGTCGAGGAGCATTTCCTTCTAGAAATATCACCATCATCATCATCATCGTTACAATATGATGACGAGGGTCTGACGAAGGTATCAGATGATTGCCAATGGAACACCCTGATGGAAAGGACTAACACAGTCCAGTTTGGGCTCGTTTGCTTTGGTGGCTTAAGCACTTTCTGCTTCATATGATGACGAGGGTCTGACGAAGGTATCAGATGATTGCCACTGGAACACCCTGGTGGAAAGGACTAAGATAGTCCAGTTTGGGCTCGTTTGCTTTGGTGTCTTAAACACTTTCTGCTTCAAATGATGACGAGGGTCTGATGAAGGTATCAGATGATTGCCACTGGAACACCCTGGTGGAAAGGACTACGACAGTCTAGTTTGGGCTCGTTTGCTTTGCTTTCTTATGCACTTTCTGCTTCATATGATGACGAGGGTCTGACAAAGGTATCAGATGATTGCCAATGGAACACCCTGATGGAAAGGACTAACACAGTCCAGTTTGGGCTCATTTGCTTTGGTGGCTTAAGCACTTTCTGCTTCATATGATGACGAGGGTCTGACGAAGGTATCAGATGATTGGCACTGGAACACCCTGGTGGAAAGGACTAAGATAGTCCAGTTTGGGCTCGTTTGCTTTGGTG
Organism: Lycia hirtaria; assembly: GCA_947563715.1. Classification (NCBI taxonomy): domain Eukaryota; kingdom Metazoa; phylum Arthropoda; class Insecta; order Lepidoptera; family Geometridae; genus Lycia; species Lycia hirtaria. The sequence goes on along the minus strand of OX387377.1, from coordinate 36,796,333 downwards.
TCTTAAACACTTTCTGCTTCAAATGATGACGAGGGTCTGATGAAGGTATCAGATGATTGCCACTGGAACACCCTGGTGGAAAGGACTACGACAGTCTAGTTTGGGCTCGTTTGCTTTGCTTTCTTAAGCACTTTCTGCTTCATATGATGACGAGGGTCTGACAAAGGTATCAGATGATTGCCAATGGAACACCCTGATGGAAAGGACTAACACAGTCCAGTTTGGGCTCGTTTGCTTTGGTGGCTTAAGCACTTTCTGCTTCATATGATGACGAGGGTCTGACGAAGGTATCAGATGATTGGCACTGGAACACCCTGGTGGAAATTACTAAGACAGTCCCGTTTGGGCTCGTTTGCTTTGGTATCTTGAGCACTTTTTTTATTAAGTAAATAATTACGCTTCAAATATTGTATTTACAGTGTGCTGGTTTTCAGAACAAGGTTTACGGTGCCATTTGAAAGAAAAACAAATAATATCAGAAACATATACTATATGATTATATAAGATTTCATTGACATTGCCATATGTAATTTAACATGTATACATTTGATTGAAATTTAACATAATAGTAATGTGACATAATGAGAATCTTGACATGGATTAAATTTAACATTGTAAATTATAACTTGACATGGATTAAATTGACATTGTAATTATAACTTGACATGGATTAAATTTAATATTGTAATTGCCCATTCTTTAGAATACTTGTAGTAAAATATATTTATTTGTGTATGACATATGATATTAAATGAAAAAATATTTATATTATAAATGACCTAAATAACTAAAGATATTATTATAAATAAAAAAAAACATATTACAGATAAAAAACAGAACTCAGGTCACAGTCCCAAGGCAACGTTCCCAAAAGGCTGGCGACATTGCCTCGTTGGATAGCAATGCTAATCCGCTGACCGAGGTAAGCGCCAGCCCTTTGGTCATTTGTTCTCTCTATCAGTCGCATAGCAATTTCATTATAAAGCTGCCACGCACTTGGACCCCATGGACCTAAAGTTTCCACACCAAAAGGCAGAAATATGTAACCATCGCCAAGAGATTCATATTTCCGCCTTTTGTTGGATTAAATAATAAATTAATTGCATATTGTAATTTGACATTGTATAATTAAAATGATAACTTCATATTTTGATTTGATTTTTCTGTAATAATAGTTTTTTTAGGGTTCCGTACCCAAAGGGTAAAAACGGGACCCTATTACTAAGACTTCGCTGTCTGTCTATCTGTCTGTCTGTCTCCAGGCTGTATCTCATAAACCGTGATAGCTAGAAAGCTGAAATTTTCACAAATGATGTATTTTCGTTGCCGCTATAACAACAAATACTAAAAATTAAAAAAAAATATATTAAGGGGGGTCCACATACAATAAACGTGTTTTTTTCGTATTTTTTTGCTCAATATTAAAAACGGTAACAGGTAGACGCTTCAAATTTTCACAGAATATTTACTTGTATATTACCTTTCAAAATAAGTAATTAAATAACAATAAAGTAAACATTAAAGGTGGGCTCCCATACAATAAACGTAATTTTGAAGCAATTTTTACTCGATCTTAATTAACAGGTAGAAACTTGAATATTTGTAAGTAAATATTTAAAAATATATTAACTATAAAAATAAATATCTAATCTAATTCATAAAAACTCACAAAATGAAAATAATCCGTGCATCTAAACGCGGTGCGAGCGCCACGCCGCCGTGTGGTGGTGGCGCGAGCGCGAGGCGGTTGCTAAGCAACGGCCGCGCAGGTTGCGGGGGAGGTAACATCACGGAGCGAGCCATAGCCGCGCGTATTCGCGCGAGCGCATAGAAAAAAATATATTCTACCGAGCGCGAGCGTCGTCATGTTGCCCGGATGTGTATCGAAAACCTACCTATAAGTTTGCAATTTACTACTTGGAATTTCGTTGATTTCTCGTTATTTTATACGATTTTCTATTATAGATGATAGTACGGAACCCTTCGTGCGCGAGTCCGACTCGCACTTGGCCGTTTTTTTTTTAATGACAATTTTTAAAATTACTCGGTGAGCCCACTTCTAGTATTGCATGCCTGTTGGAGAGGCAAGTTTGTATAGGGAAAATCTAGAATTGTTATAAATCGATATTAAGATCTTTAATGTACCTAGTACCTACAAACTGCAATAAAATTATTTGAATTTGTATTAGAACTTGCATACCACAAATTTCTTATGTTAAAAATAATGAGGAATCTGATTGGAAAACTATTCAATTTTGATGAAACTGAACATGCATATGGCCGCTATCACGGAAATAATATTGTCAAGGTGACGGTAGAGAGTCACTTAAAATAAATAAAAATATTAAAAAAAACGACTGCGTCAATATCTGCCATCTTTTTTTTTTTTTTTTTTTTTTTTTTTTATTTAATTTTATTCTCCACAGACACCAGGGTCCGTGACCTTTGTCATAATTACAAACTATTGTTTACTAATTATCGTTACGGGAAAATGATTTTATTTTAATTTAAGTACTTATTACTATGTTGCGTGCATACCACGAGCAAACCAGCGACCCGCAAGCAGCACCCGATCACGAGTATGACGCATGTGCCAGCCATCGCCCTCCTCAACCATATGTTAGGGAAGAGGGCGACCCGCCACACGACGCCGCCGCAAGAAGGAGCCTTCGATGGTGAGCATGAATGCTCAAGGTATGCACACAACTCTTATTTCTAACTACTGAAATACTAGTATTTCTGTGAATGCAGTCACTGGTAGAGCCCGGTTTTAGATGGGGTTTCCAGATTATCTATTTGCCCTCGGTTGATCGGACTCTATCAGCGACTGCACTCACATCGTCTAATTACATAAATCTGTCGCCTACTCTCGGCCCAGGGCCTCCATCACCGCCGCGTTCCGATCTTTAATGGCCATCTCTAAATTGTACTCTCTGATGGTCTGCGGTGAAGCAGCCGACGCACGCTGCATATCTGCCATCTTTATTAAATTCATTGCAGAACTAAAAAGATAAACAAGATTTTAATTTGAATATTTTATTTTCAGCGTTCCGACAGCGTTGTCAACGCTGTCGGAACGCTGGTGCTTAAGACACTAAAGCAAACGAGCCCAAACTGGACTATCTTAGTTCTTTCCACCAGGGTGTTCCAGTGGCAATCATCTGACCTTCGTCAGACCCTCGTCATCATATGAAGCAGAAAGTGCTTAAGACACCAAAGCAAACGAGCCCAAACTGGACTGTGTTAGTCCTTTCCATCAGGGTGTTCCATTGGCAATCATCTGATACCTTCGTCAGACCCTCGTCATCATATGAAGCAGAAAGTGCTTGAGACACCAAAGCAAACGAGCCCAAACTGGACTGTCTTAGTCCTTTCCATCAGTGTGTTCCATTGGAAATCATCTGATACCTTCGTCAGACCCTCGTCATCATATGAAGCAGAAAGTGCTTAAGAAACCAAAGCAAACGAGCCCAAACTAGACTGTTTTAGTCCTTTCCACCAGGGTGTTCCAGTGAAAATCATCTGATACCTTCGTCAGACCCTCGTCACCATATGAAGCAGAAAGTGCTTAAGACACCAAAGCAAACGAGCCCAAGCTGGACTGTTTTAGTCCTTTCCATCAGGGTGTTCCAGTGGCAATCATCTGATACCTTCGTCAGACCCTCGTCATCATATGAAGCAGAAAGTGCTTAAGAAACCAAAGCAAACGAGCCCAAATTGGACTGTCTTAGTCCTTTCCACCAGGGTGTTCCAGTGGCAATCATCTGATACCTTCGTCAGACCCTCGTCACCATATGAAGCAGAAAGTGCTTAAGACACCAAAGCAAACGAGCCCAAACTGGACTGTCTTAGTCCTTTCCATCAGGGTGTTCCAGTGGCAATCATCTGATACCTTCGTCAGATCCTCGTCATCATATAAAACAGAAAGTACTTAAGACTAAGATTCAATAGGTACCTAATAAAACTCTTTCGTCACTTTTCCATTTTTGGCCAAAAACAAAGCGCATTGGTAAATATATTTTATACCCTTGGCAACACCAAGCATTATGGCGCTATATTTCAATATTTTTTAATTCATTTTAAATTTCGGTTTGTCATTTTGCTATGAAATACATCAGAAAATTGAATATTTACTTAAGAAATGTGATGTTTACACACTTTTCTTTTTTTTCCTGGATGTTTTTTACAGCACAAACTGATATTTTTTTATTAAAACATTTATATTCGTAATATCATCACTCGGCGAGCGCTCCTGAATGACTGATGGGCATTTGGCGGGGGCCGGGAGGGGGGTCGATCGGAGATGTCAATATCAGTGCCTTTTTAGTGGAAGTTTTTACTGAGCGCTTACTAGGCATCTAGACAATATATAATCTAAGAGATAATAATTATAGTTAAAAAAACTGATAAAACCGACTTCAAAAATTCAAAATACACAATATACGCACACACGTGACTTGCCTACTTGTCTACAGGCTGATATTTTACCAGTTATTTTATTACAAAAACCAAAGTACTGCATAGATTTTGATTAAATTTATATGGGACTACCTCTGAAGTATGATCTACCAAATACAAAAATAATCATTAAAATCAATGCACAATTGGCTAAGTAATCAGCAGTGCCGTAAATAGGGCGGTGCCACCGGTGCCCAGGCACAGGGCGTAGACACTGGGGGGCGCAAGAATGGCCAGACCAGGCAGGACTTTTATTTGTTCGGTTTGCTCCTGATAAGTTCCTGCTGCGCCCCTAGTGCTCGATTCCAACACATACGTACCTAATTGCCAGTATCATTAAAAACGTCTGTTAAATTAGACAAAACATCGCGCTCATTTTTTTGGCTGCGCTCGAGCGTATTTGTGTTTAGTGTTTATCGGAGTCAAGCGGCCGGCCGGCTACACGTTCGGTCGGACGGAGACTATATTTGAGACTGTATCTGTATTTTATCATCCTGAATGAAATAAAGTAGGCCTATACAAGCATTGCTCTAGCTAGGGTAGGTACCTATAATTTGTAAAAAAAAAAACAAGGGCGCAGTTATAGAATCTCGCACAGGGCGCAAAAATAGTACATTATGATACAAGTGTGCTAAGTTGGTCATTACAGACGAGGCGGAATTGTAGCCCGAGCCGAAGGCGAGGGCGTAATAGAGCCGAGAGTGTAATGACCATAATGCACACGCGTTTAATACGACGTTTTTCAACACACTTGCGAGGAAAAAACACCCGTTTATAACTGAAATATTTAATTATTGAAACAATATCCAAAAATCAACAGATGTTTCAGTTGTAGCATATTTCATTCTCTTTGATTGCAATATTCGTGCCTGTTTTATTTCTTTATGTTATATTCTCGGTTGCCTGTACGATTTTCGAGTGAATTCTTTTTGTTATGGGCCGGTATGGCAGAAGTATTCATCTCTGATTGGACTCTGGCAATCTAGTAGACTTAGATTGTGCGCGCGCAGGTGCCCTTGCATTGGTTGTAAAGTAAAGTCACTAGTGCGTAATAGAAAAGTCAAAAGCACGCGTGTTTAATAGGATACTTTTCGGCCATAAAAACGGTTGGATAATAAGGGCCACTTTACGAGCAAGTGTGTTGAAAAGGCTATTTACGGCACTGCTAATTGGTGAATAAACGTACAAAAAAACATACAGACCGAATTGATAACTTCTTTCTTTTTGGAAGTCGGTTAAAAACTGTCACGGACCAGTAAAATTTTCAAAAGCTTCAATGGAAACAGACACGTATTCAGAACTAAAGTAACATGCAGAAAACTGACAGCACACAACCTGCCATGTATTGCACCGCCAGACAAGCATCTGATATTAAATTTCCTCCAACTGACGGATCTCAGGTGCGTCCATGTTATTTCACATTCTAATACAATATTTAATAAAATTTACTGATTATTAGTAGTTAACAATCTTTGTCTTGCAAATAAACAAGATTTTGAAAGCTTTAACCATCACTTTTCATAAAAGATTACAGAATTTACAAAACACATTAATAACAGAAATGTATGAAAACTAACGTGTTTTCACACATTTTAAACAAAAAATTGGTTGTCTGTTAAGTCGGTTTACTGTTATTTTAACGGATAGTTTAATGTGGAAACATACGTCCGCGCGCGAGCTCCGAGGAATAATAATTGAACCGACGGGAACGGTCGGGCGCGGCGCACACCCGCCCGCTTCCTCAGCCACCGCGCGCGGTTGTAACGGGACAAGGAGCGTAACGTAACGGGACAATGAGTCATCCTTTTTCGTGCATGCAGCCGGAGTTCATCGATTTATTAGACGTTGTCACGTCAAAAACTATAGTCGGATTTTCGACCCAAAACAGACGTGAGTGACCCCCCGTAGTTTTTGTTTAACCCTTTCCTATCTGACGGTACATAATCGTACCATCAAATTTACCGCCTCTTACTACAAATACCCGATCGCGAAACGTTCTAGTCTTCCTGTCGATCCATACTAGTACCATTCATTAAACCAATCAGGGCTTTTTGTTTGAAATATAGCGGAAAACAGCCAATCCATGGAGCTTGCAAGTTGAGACCTACACCGATTCCAGAACAAGTGTGGCGAGAGAATTTCAAAATATTGTAAAAAATATTTTTTTTGAGGCAAGATATGATTTTCTTTGGAAATTAGTTAAATAAATCTAATAATAATGATATGATAATAAGTAACACATATATTTCAAGTTATTTCTTTTCAAAAAATGCCACATTTTTATGAAGACTGAAAAGTACCGACAGTGACTTGAAGATAATTTTTTCAAATAAAATTTCTGTTATTTCTTAGTAGATATAATGTTTTTATACAAGATGTTTTAGGTATTTTATAATGGATAAAGATGAAAAACAGAAAGCACTAATTGAAGCGTGGCTCTTAGAGAACTTCTCCAGCTATCATGCCAAATTTGATGTTGAAAAATCTGATGATGAGAATCATCAGAACTGCTTGTAGTTATTCTTGATTTTCACTCATTCCCACCCCTGTTGCGAAATTTTAATACGGTTTTTGAAGAAGCCTTGGAAAGAGAGCTTCATTTCAATCAGCATAAGCATCTGAAAAATGAAGTGCAACCCTGAAATTCTCAGCAGACTTCACCACTTAGGTCTAGATCTGACTTGAATATTGGTTACACGTCAGGATTGGCAAAAACACTTCTTTCATCAGCAACTAGTTCATATTCAAGAAAAAGATCTGAAGTAGAATGAAAGTGGATGAAATTCGATAGACTAATTACTAGATTATTTTGATGACACTGCAGCAGTCGAAACGTTTTTTCTGGTTGCGAAACGCCAACAGACACATTTCTGTTCATCATTGATCCTAACGTATGAATGTGGGAAAAGGAAAGATAATAAAGTTTTTTACTGTTTAATTTCCCCGCAAGTTATGAAGCTACAATTTCACGAAAAGAAGAGGTTATAAGAAATCTACAGTGACCTGGCCAAACGTGAACAATTACAATCAATTTATGGAAGGACTAAATATCGCAGTTCCTCTACGAGTATTATATTGAATCGAGAAAAAGTCCCAGAGTAGTGATAGAGTAGTAATGACATTGGCTATTCTAGGGCAAGCTGGATATTTGAAGCATTTGTTAATTCCTATATTACGCTTAGCCTTCTAAGAGAATTTATTTCGGAGATCTGTGGCACAAGGTCTGACGTCGAAGAAAGAGCCTCCAATGTCAAAAAGATTTTGTACTGACCAAACTCTAGGCTCAAATCGTTCAAAGTGCAGCAAATCTGGTTATTCTATTTTCATAGATGTAAACATTCGAAACAGAGAGATCCATTGGCCTCGATTTAAGAAAAATGGTGGAAAATGAGAAGTGTGTAGCATGAACAACGTTCAGACCAAGCCAGGCATATAATACTCTCATTGTGATGTCTTTTTATGTTTGAATGAGTATAAAAATAGTTTTTCTGAATATCGTGGAATAAAATTTTGGTAAAAAGTTTAACGTAATATTTTAGAAAATAAATAAAAGAAGAGTTGTAAACTTTGATATTTCGGCTTTTTGTTAACCAAAAGTAACTGACGGTACCAAAAAGTCCAGGTTTTGAAAATAATACCTAGAATGCTAATAAAAATCTAAAAAAATTATATGTGTTTCCTATTAAGCTATTTATTAAGATTTTAACGCCAAAACTTGTAATATGTTAATGTATGGAAACTAACTAACTAAATGTATGGAACTATTTATTTAGAGCAATCGTTATCACTGTGTAACCCGTTATCAAATACCCGATAATTTTATAAAACCTAGTTCAGACTTGGACAGAGAAGGTGGACAGAAGATATCATACAAGTGGCAGGAAGACGCTGGATGAAGGCCGATTCCGACCGGTCTTTTTTGGAAATCCATGGGGGAGGCCTATGTCCAGCAGTGGACTTCTTGTGGCTGAGATGATGATGATAGTTCAGACTTGTAACATTGCTTCTTAGTAAATTGTGTATAGTGTAAAAAGTAAGGGTAATCCTTGAACTTTTTAATCAATTTCCAAAAAGAAGGAGATGCTCAATTCAACTGTATGTTTTTTGTATGCAGTAGTAATGTAGTAATCTCGTAACAAACGCAATTACTTCCCTAATTATGAATTGATTTTGATGATTCATTTATATTTGGTAGATAATATTTCAGAGGTAGTCCCATATAAATTTTATCTAAATCGGTTCAGTACTTCAGTTTTCAAAACAAAATAACTGGAAAAAATATGTCGTCCTCTAAGTAAACGAAATTGCGTATTGTGAACAGATAACTTATCTCTATGATTGTAAAGTCAGTTGTTTAAGTTTTTTAAACTACATACAAGTACAAAATTATTACACTTAATATGGGCGCTTGAATTGATTCCACTGCAAATTGTTAATAAAAAAGCACATTAATGCTGTCACAAAATCGTCAAAAAACAGAATGTCAAACTCAAAATCAACCAGCTAAAGGAATTAGCTGTTAATGCTTATTATTAATTAACTCTCTCAACCATAGTAAAAGCGACACAAAAGCCAAATCCAACTTTATGTCGCAATTACTAGCAGCACACCTGCAGCATGACATTCAATTTTTCCTCGCGCTCGATGGATCACAGGTGCAACATCCAACGCGTCGCGCCGTGCTGCACAAACGTTTCATGTGTCACGTCGATCGAACGGAAATATTACTTTTGATATACCTTTGACGGTGGACACAAAGGTGCTTTTGTTGGTGCACGTTTTGTATTTTTTCCATTCCAATAGAAAATATCCCTATAAAAATAATCATAATTTAGAAAACTGAAAAACTGACTACAAATTGATTTTTTTTTTAAAACCAAACTACGGAATCGGTTTTGATAAAATTTGTATAGGACCAATCTAAAAGTAGGTATATTTCAAACAAACAAAAAAATATATTTAAATAGTTTTTTTTCGCAAGATAAATCTACGTGACCACCAACTCGCCCGTTAGTACCCCCTAAAATTTTGAGGGTACTAAAACTGATGAGAGTTGTTATATTGCTGATACTGATGACTGATACTATAAAATAATATATAAAAATACTAATATAACAAAACCACACATCAAATCCGTAAAGCAATTTAAGTTACATGAAGAAATATAGAAACGGCGACAACTTACATCCAAAATATACTACACTTTATTTTTGGGCAGTAGAGTAAAGACTACATTGTTGTATCCAAGGGCGGATCCAGCTTTGGCACCAGGGGGGGTCACTTAGTCATGGTCAAGTCTTAAAAGGCCGTATAGCCATGAGCCCCATGGATCTGTCCTTGAAACTAAATAAGAAATAATCCAAATCTATCTCTTCATTAAGCCCCCGGTCTAACACTGTTCAGAGCTAAGTATTTCAGCACACAATAGGATGGATCGCAGAATGAGAACGTATTTCTTTATAAATTCTGTCGCTAACTAAAACCAACTTATAAGTACTTCGAGCAATATATACATTTATCTTCGATAAATCAAATAAGGTATATAAAAAATATATTAGGTAAAATATTTTTTTTATCTGAAATCACTAATGCCGGCTGTCATGCGGGGCCAGCTTTGTGGGCCAACAGGTGTGATTGTATGCATGTATTTCACATTATAGGAGGAGGAGGAGGCTAAGGGGTGACTTCCCAAAAGAATTATACGAAGATAATATGCAGTATAAGTATAGTTTTTCAGACGAACTATAATTGAAATTCTTTCCTATAAGCGTACATCTGTTTTGTTTTGCGCCAGACACAATATTTCGTACAAACTATTCCTGGCCAGTAATCAGTCTGGCCGTCTCCTACAACACGCTATTGTTATTTATTGTGAGTGAAAGAAAAAATAATATACGGACGGAGCAATTACTCAACTGAAAGCCGGCCTGATGTGCGGGACTCGAGCTTGTGTGGTGATGCTCTTAACCTCATATCTTGGTCATTTTCTGGCGCTGAGTTCAGCTAAAATTAGCTAAAATTAGATGGAGACGTACTTTTTATGAATAAGCAAAATTATAGAACAAAGTATACCTAAGTTAATAAAACTCAAAAACCCCGACAAACACCGGCTGAACTGATTTTGATGAAACATTGCTAAGAACACTTTAGATATAATTATATTTTAAAATACTGAAAAAACGACTTCAAATACGCAATACAATAACTACGCAACTTGCTGTTCACTTTTCTACAGTCACTTGGGTGATATTTAACCAGCTATTTTGTTATAAAGATTAAAGTACTACATTAATTTTGATAAAGTTTATAAGGGACCACCTCTGAAGTATGATCTACCAAATACAAAAAGAATCATCAAAATCAATGCTCAATTAGCAGAGTAATCGGTGAACAGACATACAAAAAAAACATACAGACCGAAATGATAACCTTCTTTTGGAAGTCGATTAAAAATCCTCTTTCAAACATATGTACGTAAGCACAATATATAGCTCAATGTTTCAATGAAGCTCTCAAACAGATGGACCGATTTTGGTCTAGTTTTTTTTTTAAAAGAATTGTCTTTCAAATAAAAAACTAGAACCTAGAAAACTAGACCAAAATCGGTCTATCTGTTTGAGAGCTACAATGCTACAGACAGACATACACACATCAAACTTATAGCACCCCTCTTATTGGGTCAGGGGTTAAAAATATTTACATAAGAATGATTTATGACAAAAATAATAATATAAAATATTGAACTTTTCTTTGCGACAGAACTTGGTGCAAACATTTGGTTTCGATAACACAAATATCCACGAAACTGTTTGTTTCCTTCCCAACTTGATCCGGTACAAGTTTAGAAGGAAACTAATTTTGTTAGTGTAGTGTTGCCACAATACATTCTGCAGGCGCGCAAAATTAGATTAAACATTTAATTATTAAATCCATTCAATTCAGCCAATTGTAACAAATTAAATTAAAATAAAATTAATATTAAATTTATATTTATTCCCATACAACAAACGTGATTATTTTCCGTTTTTATAGATAATGGTACGAAACCCTTCGTGCGTGAGTCCGACTCGTACTTGGCCTGTTTTATAGACTTTTTCAAAATTATTAGATTTTATTTTAAACAGCTTTTATATTTTGTGATGAAATATTCCCAGTTAATTATACATCTAATGTGTTTGCTTAATTTAAATATTATTATACATTTGAATTAGGTAATTAAATTAACTAAATTTTTTGGACTACATTGACAATCTGCGGACTTTTTCGATCTTGCGTCGTTATTTTGTCGTCGTTATAGCGCCGTTAATGTAGGTCAATAAGTAGGTCCCGAATGATTAGTTCACTTAAAAGCTTAATTTTTTACAGCTCTTATGAACCACATACCGACGTTATTAATATCAATTTTAATTTTCTACCAACATGCGGTCTTGAAACAAGTATAAGTTTAGAAAACTCAAAAACCCCTGACAAAAAAAACGACTGAACCCGTTTTGATGAAACATAGCTAAGAACAGTCTCGATGAAGTCCTCTTTCAAACAATAAACTAGATCAAAATCGGTCCATCCGTTTGAGAGCTACGATGCCACAGATAGACACACATATACCTACACGTCAAACTTATAACACCCCTTTTTTGGATCGTGGGTTAAAAAAGGCCTTGACAGACAGACAGACAAATGGATAATGAAGTGATCCTACAAGGGTTTTATTTTGTCTGTTATATTACGTCCATGGTACAATACTATCTACCTATCTCTCTCAGTAGTTATAAATGGATATCTCTATCCCACGTTTTGATAAAAAGTGTTTGTTTATAAATACGCAAGATAGATCTACAATTGACCACCAACTCGCCAGATTGTTTTCTATTTGTTGAGTACTTTCTAACGCAGCATGCGACTAGCATGCTGGGTACGCTGCCAACTGGTAGTGGGTTTTAGAACTTAGATTGTCTTTAGACCTTTATCGGTCTGGGATAATCGATTTGCTTTTTGTGTAGTAATTTAGTTAGTTTAGTATGTGTAGTTTGTATTTTTTTTTGTTGTAGTTAATAAAGGCACTTGCCCTTTCTAACATTATTATTGTAGTTTATTACAAAGCACTTTGTTACCGGAAACAGAACATCCGCCCAGGCGTTGCTAGAGGGCGTCGCTATCGGCTTTGGATAGGTTCAAACATTTGCATGAAGCACGCTCGGGCAGCGTTTTGGCGTCACTTCCGGTTGTAGCTAATTAGCATAACTGCTCAATTATTTCGTTGCAAATACCCACTTTACAGACTAAAGTTTCGTTTCACGTTTGCGCTACTTTGCGTACTGTGTTGAGCGATGCTTTTTAGGATTCCGTACCCAAGGGTAAAACGGGACCCTATTACTAAGACTCCGCTGTCTGTCTGTCTGTCCGTCTGTCACCAGGCTGTATCTCATGAAGCGTGATAGTTAGTTAGACAGTTGAAATTTTCACAGATGATGTACGAGTATTTCTGTTGCCACTATAACAACAAATACTGAAAAACAGCAAAAAAATAAATGTTTAAGGGGCTCCCATACAACAATGGCGTTTTTATAGATAATGGTTTGGAACCCTTCGTGCGCGAGTCCGACTTGCACATGGCCGGTTTTTTGAAAATATTTTTAACCGACTCCAAAAAGGAGGAAATTCTCAATTCGACTGTATATTTTTTAAATGTTTATTTCGCAATTACTTCATAAATTGTAAATTGTTTTTGATGATCCATTTTTGTTTCGCATGTCATATTTCAGATGTAGTCCCATATAAATTTTATCAAAATCGGTTTCAAAAAAGAGTATTTCCAATATGTACAATCTGGATGGTTAAATAGCGCGTGAGGTAAAATATGCGTATATTTTACCATTGCGTATAAATACACGTATAAAAAGATAGTACTTACTATCTTTGTATACTACATATGTAAATACTCGTACGTTACGCCGCGCTCTTTTGATCTTGATAACGATGCCTCCGCAGCGATAACGCAGCGAACTTTCCCTTAGCCAAATTTTCTCACATCCACTTCCCCTAAGCCGTAATAAGAAAAGATGGAGATATTTTAATAACGTATGAAGCTCTAAAACAATTTAGCAACATTTCTGCCGCCAATATTTCAAATGATATGGGCGTTACGCACCGTTTTAAACCTAACTCCTATACTTAAGGCATATAAGGACCATAGATAAGAAAATAGAAGATACGTTTTCTCTAATGAGAAACCAAACTAGATCGTACGAGGCCCAGACACGTGGCCTTTCTCTCTCTCTCTCTCTCTTAAAGTAATTTTATTACCTATTGTTAAAGTAGTAAATGTATCCCGAAATTATTTGTAAATATAATGTCTTTGTCAATTTTTTGGTGTAAAATAAAATAAATATAAAGTTGAAAAGTTGGATATATGTATATAGACTAGTGTAGCATATATAAATTCAAGATGTTGCACGCCCGTAATGGGCAATCTGTTGAAGCAAATATTGTAAGAACATCTTCCTGTACACAGTTTATGCAATAAAAATATTCTGATTTCTCTTTCTCTCATGTTTCTCTCTCTCTCTATTTGGCTTAGTTCTAATATTTTAAATTTTCATAAAAACAAGTTGCAACCAGCAGTAAATAACAATAATAAAAGATTTTTTATTGCATAATGGTACAGACAAACAAACGAAATAAATATTTAATTTTTGTTATTTTGATAACAATATCATTTGTTACTTGGTTATCCAAGGTTTTCGCGATTGTTGCTAATTGTAATGAAACAAATTTTAACGGATTATCGCGTAAGTATATTTGTACATAATTTAATGACCTGACGTTTCGAGCACATTGTGGTCTGTGGTCACAGGTGACACTAAAAATAAATTGAACCGTAAAAATGATTCCGATAAAATTTATTTCATTTCAATGTTGTTTTTTGATCCTATTGTCGCTGTAGTGTGCCAAAATAAATGTTTCTTTTATTCTTTCAAAATACATATATAAACATTTTCCACTAAGACTGCAGCTGGCCTAACATAACAGGTAGATAGATCATTTTTATCCACTTTGTTATATCAGTTGTCTACCGTCAGCACATACTTTATTTCCTCTGAAAAGTGAATAAAACGGTGTAAAAACTTTTTGTCTACGTTCCATTTAGCCTTGTAGCCCTGTTGGAGTTCAGTCAATAACGCATCTTCCTTTTTAATCCACGCATAATATCCATAGTCCGCGCATCAATTCACATGTTCGCAACTCGGCAGCGTGTGAACGCGGGTCGTGTACCAGAACGGCCCCTTGTGAGGCCTACATTATGAAAATTGCCTTCTTGGCGTAAATAGTTATTGTGAGATGTTTCCTTCACAGCCAGAGAGGGTTGACGAAATTTTCGCTGCTATTTCTGTGGAATGGAATAGGCCAATACAGGTGAGATTTATTAATGTAGGTGAAGATTGTAATGTAAAGTGGGTAATGAACTTTTATTAGTGGTGCGAGTTGTATAAAATACATTTTATTTCTATGAAAGACAGTTTATAAAAAATATCGAAATTAAAGAAAAATAATTTGGTAATAAAGTGCTGATTTTGTTTCATCTAAATGGTTCTATCCTAGAATTAGATTTAGTTGTTTTTAACCCTCGGCCAAAAAGGGTGTTATAATTTTGACGTGTGTATCTGTGTATTTGTGTGTCTGTCTGTGGAACCGTAGCTCTTAAGCGAATGGATCGATTTAGATCTAGATTATTTTTTTTGTTTGAAGAGGATTTTGTAGAGAATTTTCTTAGCTATCTTTCATCAAAATCTGTTCAGCCGTTTTACTTTTGAAGTTTCTAATCTTATACTTGTTGACAAAGGAAAATAATTTACTATCAATTAGTTTATTAATATAGCTACCCAACCCATACATTTAGGCCCGGATTCCTCTGAAGCGGAGAGAAGATACGAGATGTTTTCAAAACAACCAATAGAATTTCATGATATAAAAATCTCTTCTCCACTTAGCTTAACCACTGAGCAGATGTGTCTCGTATTTGGTAGCGCGATCAAAACGAAGCGAAAGCTCTTCCAGGCAAACAAGTGGCGATGGCGGTGTGTATACCGTCAAGCTGTTTAGGCTGTAGTAGGTAATATAGAAAAATACATACATACATATACACCCACATACATACATTCATATGTACATTATATACTTGCATACATCTATGTCTTGTCTCCGCTTTGATGGAGTCCGGGCTTTAATCCATTGATTGAAGTTTTAATAGACGTGTATTTTATTTCTAATACAAATACGAGTACATTACTTTGATTTGATTTAAAAGACAACTTTGGAAAACCTTTACTATAATGAGTTTGCTAAGTGCTAAAAAACCGGACAAGTGCAAGTCAAACTGGCCCACCGAGGGTTCCGTACAAACTAGTAGATAAAAGGGGGAAATCATATAGTTTTTATATTTTCCTTCATAAACCGAAAAGTATACATCGTAAAAATATTTGAAAACCTGGTTTAGCTTATGCTAATGAAGCTCTTTCATATGATACCCCACATGATACGATTAAAGAACTTTAAAATTTGAAGCCTCATTCCTTGCATATAGACACATTTTTTTGTGATTATATTAAAAATGACCAGTTTCGGATTTTTTCCTATATGTGTACTATAACACACTGCTTCTTGCTGAATTTCATAGTTCTAGGTTAACGGGAAGTACCCCATAGGTTTTGATTCCCTTGTGAGTGTCGAAATGTGCGGCAATCAACAATATGCACATAACTTCTAAAATACATAGGTGCGTGCCGCGGGATTCGAACCCTGGACCTACAGATCGCAAGTCGGACAGGTTCCGGCATCCTAGTCTCCCGACTAGGATGCCGGAAACTTACTAGGCTGCCGGAAACTTGCTATGCTAGTTAGACTTATTAAATTAGGTTTGTGTTAATAATAGGAACGTTATATTTTTATGAAATAAGAGTCTAAATCTAGAAAATGAGCCATAAACCAGTTTTACAGCGGCGTTTTATTTCTTCCTTTATGATGAAAACGTGATGTTTTCTTGAGTATATAGAAAAATCATGTCAATCAAACTGAATGGAGATTAAAAATATTTTAATCAAGCGGTGAGCAAGCACTGATAATGTTTTTTTTTATTTCAGTATGAATCAACATCATCAATTCAGCCAGAAGAAGTCCAGCATTAGCTAGACTTAAGTCCCAAACATGAAATTAAAAAAAAACTGGTTGGAAGCGGCTTACATTCAACGACTTCCTGCCATTTGCTGGTCTTGCTACGACGCGCTTGCCGGTGCGTGGTCTCAACTTGAGACCTATACACAGCTTCATATTTCTCCTGTCTAATTAAATAAATTCTCTCACTCTCACTTTTCAAATATTCCTATTCAATGATTTTATATGTTTAAAAATGTTGTGATGCGTGAGAGAGATAGCTGCGCGCGTTGAGCGAATCCTTAACGGAATAATGTGGTCCAATTTGCGAAACAAAACGATACTCTCGTATTTTCTCTATCGCCCACATACATTATTTAGCTTAACGGATTTCTCAACTGCTGCAATTCATAATTCCTGTACAAACTCAGTTTAAAGTTGAAATTAAGCACAGCTAAGCCTCATCCGACTAGGTTGGTAGTTGTTGCATTTTGTTGCATCATGCGTATGGAGTCACCATGATTCAGTTTTTCTCGTACAAGATATAATTTTACATTAAAGTTTAGCTTAGATTAATTCTACAGCATAACTTAGCTTTAAAGCAAAGCAAAGCAAATGCTTTTCTTAAGAAAAAGAAAAGCTTTAAATTAATATAATGTATACTGTCGTATTTATACCTACATGGGTAAATCGCTCGGGATTCTTTGCTTTCTTGTTTGTAAAATATAAAATGGAGGTTCTCGAGTGGAGACCACGTACCGGCAAGCGCAGCGTAGGAAGACCAGCCACGAGATGGACAGATGACCTCATACAAGTGGCGGGAAGACGCTGGATGCAAGCCGCTTCCAATCGGTCTTTTTGGAAATCCATGGGAGAGGCCTATGTCCAGCAGTGGACTTCTTATGGCTGAGATGATGATGATGATGATGAAAATGGATAGAATACGAAGAAACAAGATGTCACAATACTCACAATATTGTTTTCAGTTCCTTTATAAATACAATAGATTCAAGACGTACTCGTGTTTTATTACTTATGTTTCTACATAAACTATAATATATACCGATCAAATGTAGTGAACATTCGTGAAAGGGATTAGACGAGAAAAAATATTTTGTAAATATAATAAGAAACACGGCCTTGCGCCTACTCACATATGTACATATGCCTGAGTATTCATTGAAGTTATAGTATTTAATTGGTGTTGAAGACATTAAATTTTAAAATTATATATTAACAAAAACGCGCAAAATAATATTCTTAAAATAGTCCGAGATACATCGGTTCTATTGTAACCCTACACATCTGGCTGGTTCCGTACACGATTTACATAAAACACCGAAACGAGTGCCGTCCGGGAACGTTCCCGGATTACCATAACCGCTTAATTATTTTGTTTATCTGACCACTAAACTGCACTGACGGCGGTCCCTGCAACGTGGACTTGCGCCAGCTCTGATGCACCGGAAAATTTTACTTTAGCAATAACTTCTGTACTTATAGTGAAGTTATAGTTTTAATAGGTGTTGAATAACTATCAAGGAGAATAACTTGTGGATCTTAGCTCTCGTATAGTAGATATGTTAAAAGAACAGCCACTAATTTTTTTGTTTTTTTTTTTTAATTGGGTCGGGGGTAAAAATGGCTGTGACATACAGACAGACGCACATGTTGAATTTATAAAGGTTTTTCGTATTTACTAAGGAACCCTAAAATGTGAATAAATATCTACTAAATATATAGTTACTACGGAACCCTAAAAATATGAATAAATACTAAATTCCACAGAATTCGTGGCCCTATTCTAAATATATCTACAAAATTTATTTACTTGATTATTGTTATTCTATTTCAGAAGAAATCCTCCCAACAACTAGGTGCTAAACTACTTGATACGGGTGTATACTTTGTATCTTATTTATTTAACCGATAGATACTAAGAAAAAACTATACTAAGAACTATGACTATACCTAGAGGTACAGTCATAGTTCTTAGTATAGTTTTTTCTACGCTTTAAGACTATATAAATAAAAACCAGCCAAGTGCGAGTCGGACTCGCGCACGAAGGGTTCCGTACCATTGTCTATAAAAACGGCTAAAACAAATCACGTTTGTCTTATAGGAGCCCCCTTAAATATTTATTTTATTCTGTTTTTAAGTAATTTATGTTAAAGCGGCAACAGAAATACATCTGTGAAAATGTCAACTGTCTAACTATCACGGTTCATGAGATACAGCCTGGTGACAGACGGACAGACAGACAGCGGAGTCTTAGTAATAGGGTCCCGTTTTACCATTTGGGTACGGAACCCCAAAACAATTTTAAAAACAGGTGTATACTCATTATATATAAATTTTACTAAATTAACTTCGCCCTCGGCCAGTTGCGAAGTTCGTGCTATATTTTGTGGGGACAGTTTCACATATTTCGGTTGAATGTAAATCAAACTATTTTAATGTAGGGATTGTTGAACAAGGATTTAATTACAGACACGTTACCCGTGTTAGGATGGAATTACGATAGGTGAGAATCTTGAATTAGTTGTAGCTGTTTTAGGGTGTTTTGGGTCAGTGGCATAGTTTTGAAAACCACTTGGATAGCCGAGTGGTTGTCAAAACTATGCTCATGGTATCAGTATCTCGGACAGGATAATTTGCAACATTGTCACTTAACATCAGGCGAGTTGGTGGTCAATCGTGGATCTGTCTAACATAAGACGCCAAGACCGTGTCGAGAATCGCGTTTAAGGGGTTCCGTAGTTAATACTGTAATTTATAAAAGAAAACTACTTGGCAAGTATTTTTGGTATAGATTGCTTTGCGAAAAGGTCAATGACCTCAGTACTATAGTGTTTTTTTTTTTTAAATATATTTATCGCTATTTCTCGAAAAGTTCTAATCACAGAGTTCGAAATAATAATATATAATGAAACACCTGCCTATATCTCGCACAGATCGCATCTGAGAAAAAATATTAAATACGGAACCTTAGTCTTAAGAGACCTATTCAACGATACCCCACACGATGGGGTGGGGGTTGAAAAATAAATTCTGATTTTTTGTACCACTTTTGTTGGTTTGATTAATATGTATGTACTCATAATAAATTACAGCTTTTTAGTACCTTAGTACTCGAAACTGGTAGTGGCCTTTGAGCTAAGTCGTGGACGGACAGCCGGACGCATATGGCGAAACTATAAGAGTTCCTAGTTGGCGACGGAATCCTTATAATAAAGGTTAATTTTCGACTAACCTATTAGCAAACCATGATAAAAATTTATAAAAAAATACGGACGACAAAACAGAGAAAATAATATCTTTAAACCGCGAGTGAATTGGTTTCTTCTATGTAAGCGCGCTTCATCATAGACCGCAACATCGCTTCACATCAGATTCAGGCGAGTTGGCGGTCGAGTACAAACCTATTTCTACATAAAAAAAGAAAAAAGGACTGGTAATAGATTTAACCATTTGTATTGTTAGACCTTCGTCGCTCTGAGTTACTTTAAGTTTATTGGATTTTTTTGGAATCATGCATTACTTTGCGGAAATTCATATTCAAAAACACACTAGATACATATATAAGTTAGATTTAAGTTTACTTGTCTATTGTTTAACAAAATCGAAATAAGGTCACTTTGGTAGGGTAACTCTCGTGACATCTCGAAATAAATTAGAATTAAGTAACGTTTCGATTAAACAAAATTACAGCAGCAAAAAAAATATAGCAGCATCCTTGCTCTCGGACAACGTAATAAGGAGCAACGCCCTCAATGCCATATTAGTTATCTATTCGAGCAGACTTTAGTCTATTGCACGTGAATGTATTGAACATATACTTTTCCTTTAAAATTTTTATCTAAATCACAAATCCTTTTCAATTCCATCAGTACTAGACGCATGATAATCAACAGAATGCTCACATGATAAAGACAATCAAATGAGCCCCTATATATTCTCTTCATTTTGCGAATAAGTATTTGCAAAAGAAAAATCCTTTGAAGTCCCGAAAGTTCCACGCGCTCTGAAAGTTTACTTCAATACATACTCATTTTTTATTAATCTGAAACCCTGCGTATTTTATTAGACGAGAAACTTTTTCAATTTTAACTTTGGAAGTGATTACTCTAATCCTGTTTACGCATTACCAAATTCAAACCATCTTAGAACATAAACTTGATCCTATAAATATCTAAATACTTTCACGAAATTATGGTATAAAAATAAGTAGTTTTTTTTTTAAATTCATTACCATTTTTTTTAGTTTCATTACCTCTCAAGTTCGGTGGCTTCATTTGAAACCACTTGTATTTTAGTTTAAAATCGCCGATCTCCATCCTCGGCCACACCATCTGGAAAATTGGAAGTCAATCGTGAAAATTGCGCATTTTGTAGTCGCTTGTTTTACCTTTTTTTTTAACTATATTAAATAATTAATGTCTTCTAATATTTTCGCAATTGTTACTCATTGAAATGAGAATGTTATGGAAGCTATTGAAATTAAGAAATACCCGAACTTTAACAGAGAAGATGGTTGGCAAGTACCACCTGCATGGGATTCGGTCATCAAATTAATAAAAACTCAGCCTCATCACAGATCTGCGATACCGTTTGACACCGTGAGCTACTTTTGCGTGCATAGGGAACGTCTTGCATAAAAATAGTAGTAGGTAATTAAGTTTCCATAACAAAAAAGACAACTGTCATCACCTGACGTGACGAACACTTTGCAGCGTCCATGGTCAGGACGCTGCAAAGTGTTCGAAACGTCAAGTCATAAAATTATGTAAAATATACGCAATAAATTCCGTTAAAATTTGTTTCATTTCTATAATTATTATTTGATGTTGGTTATCAAAAACGACATGAATCCCGGAAATCCCAAAAATATTATTTTCTTAAAATAGTACCTACCATGTTTTTAATTAAAAATATAAAAATATCCGTTAAAACTCCTATTTATTCTATCAAAAACCGACAGTATACCACTGTACTGTAAATTATTTAAAAGTCGGTGTTACATTTTGTTTGAATTGCCAACAAGCTGGCCATATTCAGGCTAACGAGTATTTGTATTGCGATGACCTGAAACATAAAAAGATATGTTAATAGCTAATTGCAATGGATTCAGATTTAATAACTCTTTTTTACTAAATGTTTGAGAAGCATGTATATATAACTGATATAAATAATGGAACTGATATGCGAATTAATCTGCATCGGGGATGCTGAGGTCGGTGTGGGTAGGTAGACGTCCACATCGAAGCTAGATGCCGCGAGATCTGTCTTATGCTTGTAAAGCCACTGTGCCCTAATAATGGCTCAAGATAACCAAAAAAATCCCAGAGTAAAATCTCACTTAATGGAACTTTGAATATCAAAATCTACCCAAAGACTATTTAAATGATCTCAGAATTAAAGTACTATTCTGAGCCTATCCTGTAGATTATGACTGCGTACGTACTAAGCACAGTGGCTGCCTTGCAGCTGCTGAGCTGCAAAGCAGCCTGTGACGTTCTCTACGGTTCACCCCTATATATTTATTAAATCCTTTCCTGTCCTTGAGAAAGAAACAACCTTACTATCAGTCGTAGGGTTATTTTTCTACATCATAAATGCGCTAATAAAGATCTACAATTCATTTTAGTACAGTGTCCTAAGTATTTATGCGACATTTAATACTGAGGAAATTGAGGATTTGCCGGCCATTTGTACGCAGGAAATTTGAGAAACGAGTTTTAATGTTATGGAATCATGTACTCCCGGCGGCGGACACTTGGCACTAACTGTCACTTCACTCGGAGTCCTGTGGTATAAATAAAAGAAATTGCTACCGCATCCAAAATTCACATACCTAACCTAATCTAGTACATAAATAAACTAAACATAACAAGTACAATTTCACTTAAGAAGGAAACACAGATTATGTACGTCGAGCTGTTTGATTATTTTCACCCTGAAAGATGACTCACGCGCAATTCCCCCAATGAGTATTATCAAAGGCAAAATAACTAATATTTAATTCACAAGAACCTCGCCCCATCTGCATTGTTTACGTGAGTTTATGTATGATTTTCAGGTTCCTAATAAATATTGTCTCAATAATTTGTATATGACAATATATTAGGAGGTTTAACTATTAAAGTTAGGTGTAGTAAGACCGCTATCTCCAATTCGTAGATTTAAACAGGAACAAAAATGATTTCTGGTCCGAAAAAGATGTCCTCTTTCATCGTCGCTCAGGACAAGCAGTAAGTAAAAAAAACAAAAATAAATACTGCGTTTCACTCGATATTTGTAGCTTGGTGGAAAACAAAAATAACAATAAATAAATTTCCATTTCAGCGTCGTTCAGCAGTAAGAAAAAATAAATCAGCAAAAATACTGCGTTACTCTCCATAATCGTGGTTGGTGGAAAATACAAAAATAATTAAAAATAAATTTTCCTTTTTCAGCGTCGTTCAGGATAAGCAGTAAGCAAAAATAAATCAACAAAAATACTGCGTTTCTTCCAATAATCGTGGTTGGTGGAAAATACAAAAATAAATAAAAATAAATTTTCCATTTTCAGCGTCGTCCAGGATAAGCAGTAAGAAAAAATAAATCAACAAAAATACTGCGTTTCTTCCAATAATCGTGGTTGGTGGAAAATACAAAAATAAATAAAAATAAATTTTCTATTTTCAGCGTCGTTCAGGATAAGCAGTAAGAAAAAAATAAATCAACAAAAATACTGCGTTTCTTCCAATAATTGCAGCTTGGTGGAAAACAAAAAAAAAATAGAAAATAAATTCCACTCACTTCATCCTTACTTACTCCTTCCCAATGCGCGTTCTCATAATTAAATAAGTAAGTTAAACCTCCAACAGTAAATTTTCGTTAGACCTACTTCGCCTTTGTAGTCAGGAAATATAAATCACGTTCTGGTTAAGTAGTGTTTATAAATAGTGAGTGTAAATTCAAACAGCCTGAAGTCAAACTAATGTTCCCTTATATATACTTTAATATACATAAAACCAAATTTAGTCTTCTTTTCACTGAACAATAAGGTACATAGAATTTAGGAGTTAAGCACTAAGAATACTTAGCTTTAGAACCCTCCTGCAGCTTTTAAACAGTCACCCTTCACTATTGTAATGTCCACACACACAAACACACATCACTATGACTGCACTAATTGTTTTCTTAAAATCTATGTAATAAACTGGCGTTGTACTCGGCGCACGCGTCGGTTAATTCTGTCAGGAAATGGTATGGGCAATGGGCGTTTTTCCCTCCCCGCAGCCAAGCTACCCCTCTCTGACCCTGTCCCATCCCATTGGTCATCTAACATTTATTCCTGCCCCTAATAGGAGTCTCCCGTGCTTTGCTGCACAAAAAAAAACAGTGCGATTTTAATAAATTATCCTCAAATTCGACAAGCGTCTCAATAACCATTCCTTTCGACATGTGTTTTAAATAAATCTGTCCCCATCTTGATTGCTATAAGCGTTAGGCAGTTTAACCTTTTTTTTTCTTATCACACGTGGGAACAGCTATTGGCCGTTACAAGCCACTGCACTTTCCGTCTTACTTAAAAACACTGAATTGGCACGTTTTAGTTAAACAGTGTTTTGTTCTGTTTTCGCGCGTGACAGTTCCAGTCTGACAGATAGTGACAAGTCCTTATTCAGTGAATAAGATTTTAACATGCGTTTATAAGTAAGACGGTTTATATACAGCTACTTACCACAGCAGCATTACTGATTAGTTTGTGGTTGTTGTTAGCCTGTAGTGTCCTACTGCTGGGGAAAGGCCTCCCCTGTTCTGTATGTATTTCTTTAAAAATAATTTATTTTATTTATTTATTTATATAAAATTAATCGCCGCGGAAGTGACGTCAAATTGAAGGGTACAGGAAAATAACAGAGAATGTCACAAATTAAAAAAAAAATGTTTTTAGTAGAATCGTATCTTTGTCTATGGTATTTTAAATTCCAATCATTAGAATTCAAGTCAATTAATTAGGACATTCCCTGTTATTTGCCTGTACCCTTCAAATGCAATTTACGACTAATAAAGGAATCAGAAACCCGTGTCAAGTAAATTATTTGGAATCAGCCAGATCTATGAAAAAAATTGTATTTGGGAACATTGAACGTAGATCCACCGATCTCCACCCACAGATCTCTAGCCTCTAGGTCTCTAGCCTTTAGAGACCTCAAGAAGATTCGCGCTTACTATATGTACTGTATCTTCCTTTTTAGTAATCAAAAGGTAAAATTAATTCACTTAGGGTTCCGTGACCACTGGCCCGTACACAAAGACACGTGATATGGGTTAATAACGGCAACACAAAGCGACGCCTTCATGTGTAAATTAGATGGAATTACTTAAATAATTAACCACACACAGTTTTCTCGTAAACTTTGTTTTGTATGTTTTAATTTAATTTTTCTAAATATGTAATGTAAGCGGGGTTTGTTGGAAACATAATACTTAAGTAGGATCTACAGCATTTTAGTGTTATTAACAGCACGCGACTTTGTTCCCTTAAAAAGGACTTGCGCATCGAGAGCATTAATAAATATTCGTATTGTACCTGTTTTTGTAGATTTTTACGCATACTTAGATTTTTTTACCGACTTCCAAAAAGAAGGAGGTTATCAATACTGAATGTATGTTTTTTTTTTTGTATGTTTGTTCACCGATTACTCAGCCAATTGTGCATTGATTTTGATGATTCTTTTTGTATTTGGTAGATCATATTTCATAGGTGGTCCCATATAAAGTTTATCGAAATCGATGCAGTTTGCTAGTTTTTATAACAAAATAACTGGTAAAGTATCATCCAATTCAAACAACTGTATAAAAGTTAATAGCAAAGTCACGTATATGCGTGCATTCCCTTTTCTGCAGGCGTTATACATATTGCGTATTTAAAGTCGGTTTTTTTTAGTTTTATAAACTACAATTATCGTTATTTACACTTTTTTTATCTAGATATATTTACGCATTACCAAATTCAAAAAAATAAACTTTATTATATAAATATCTAAATACATTCACGAAATTATGGCAGAAAAATAAGTTTTTTCAGAAAAATAAGTTTTTTTTTTCAATACCTCTCAAGTTCTGTCTTGATTTTAAAACAAAAAATTAATTAATTAACTATACGAATATTTATTAATTAAATATCGATAAATATTCGTATTGTACCTGTTTTTTTAATGGAAAAAGGTATTTTTGATCTCGGAAAAAAGTATTCTATGTCTCCAGACAGAGAGACAGAGTTTCGTTTTTAAATATTTCGTTGCAGGGGAAGGCAACTGATTTTACCATGCAATTTGTTGGTGCATCGCTCCCCCGCCAATCATCATCATCATTTTCAGCATCTTCGTTTCGCCTACTGCTGAACATAATATCTTTCTTCTTGTACTCCACTGATCTCGGGCCCGTGCCAATCTTGTCCAAATTCGACCACAACAACAATCTTCGATCGATCTTCACAATATCGTTGATCCCCCGCCATACATATTTTTAAATGTAGAAATAGGTTTAACGTTGCCTTCTACGATGGAGCGTGCTTAGAAAAAAACAATTCACTCGCGATTTAAAGACACCCAGATTCAAAAATAAAATAAAACATACATATTACCTCCGGATATGTTCTTGACTTAATTGACTACTACTCATTCGAGATCCACACTTTGTATTCGTGACAGATTCTATAACAATCAAGATTACACTAGTACGTGTACTTACTTTGTGACAAAAACTGCTTTTGTACAAAAATTTTGCTATTTTAAAATTATGGCCTAAATTATAACCGGCTTAATAAGCACGTTCGCAACTTTAATTATTGTTGTCAAAGAAAAGACAAAATAAAGTCCCTTAAAAGTGAACAATTATTTGTGTATCTTTATGAAAATTTTATTTATTCCTAAACTTTGTCTACAAAATGTTATTTAACTATGAAAGTAACCTCATCAATCTGACTATCCATTAATTATTTATTTGTGATAAAAATCACTTCGGAAAGAGAACTAATTTGGTATTAAGGGCGCTGCTGTCGTTATCTAATTATTTTTTTCGACTGGCAACACAATCGAGACCTCAGTTTCTATTTTTGCCATTATATTTCTCTTTTCAAACAGATTCACATGGCTTGACTACAGAGAGAAAATAATTTTGGGTTTAACTCTTCGGTAATATAACAAAATTTTCAATCAACGAAAATCCACCAATTTTTCAAAATTAAAATCTCTCAAACGCAAGCATTCGAAGCTACCTGATGCAAATTTCTGTTGTAATGTTGCCATCAGAATTTTAATTAACTTTAACTTCAAAGCAACGGTGGGTCAATGTGGCAGAATTCGCCGTTCGCAGACAAAAAGGGCAACCCCACTTACCGACCGGAGAGGACCGTTTTATGGCAACATTTCACCTCTTATTATATCATTATATCGCTTAATTGAGGACATATTAATGTAAAGAGACTGAGTTTGCATTTTCAGGCTTAACATTTATCGTATTTTGATTGTGTTTGTTTTTAATTACGTATGTAATTTGGAGCAAGGAGAGTGTAAAAGGAAATTTAATTAAATCGATATTAATATTTCTAGGCGTAGAGTGCCAAGTGATCGTGTTCTTTCTGAAGAAAAACTATTTGGTAGTAGAAACGTACTATAGTTGACATTTTAGTCTGACTCAAGAACTCATGTGAGTTATTTTTTTTTATTAGATAGATCTACGATTAACCACCAACTCGACTGATGTTAAGCAAGAATGGGCGAGAATTGGCCGAGAATGGAACTCGTCGATCTAGAAGATATATATTCAGTTTATCCTGAAATTTCGAAGGTTGTAGCTGTTAACAAACAGAGATGGCGACAAAGAATTCCATTCCTGCGCGTAAACTGCGACGAACAAGAACTGTATCAAGAACGTGAACCGATATCGCTGAGTACGAATCTTTTTTTATGTTTGCATAATGAAATGTATAGTTGTGTGTATTAAATATTTATTTATGAAAATCTCTATTTACCTATCTACTTACTACTACTTTACTATTATTGTGAAATTATTATAGTTTTAATTACTTAAGTTTTGCGCACGCCTTCTTTCTTCCACCACGAGGATGATTGGCCAAAATTCAAATAAAGTGAATAGATTTATTCTGGATCTACGCCCTCCATCCTTGACCACTTCTTCACTTATTTTCAGGCATGTTATTGGTCAAACGTACATCTATTTCGTATAAAAATGCTACAATAGCATCAAGAATTCTATAAAAAAATCAGGTACTATAACAATATCATCATAAAAAGCATTACGATACAAATAGCTGTTTAGTATCGATGTTTTGATACCCATTTCGAGAGAGCTGCTAAATTTCTTTATTCAAATATTATAACCGGCACAAGTAATATTATACACAACCTAAAACCATAGTCTATCATGTCGTAGTTCTATAGTTAGTTCCACAAACATTTTATGATAATCACGGACCGCAAGACCGCAAAATGTACCCCAGACTCTCATGTAGCACTGCGCTCCATTCAAATGCTAATCAGAATAAAGGGCCGATTTTTTCTGTCGAGTAGACATTACACGACTCCGTATTAAAGTGGACTGTAATATCTAGTGGTTTAACAAAAAGGTATGCCCGTAAATCTGGTGGGTCTTTATGGCTTCGCGGAGAGCTTGTAAAGCTTCAGCGCTTTTTGAGATTGTCGTAAAAATGGAGTAAGTATGCTCATTACTGCTTGGTCAATAGTTATGAAAAAATGTTGGGGCTATCAAGCTATACATTCTTTATTGTTGACGTAAGACGTAAGTATCAGATGAAAGCTGCATACGAATGCTAAAATTAGTATTTGTATTAAAAATAGGTTGCTCCATCGTTTTTCAAATAGTTTTCTGGAATGAAAACTTCTACTTCTTAGCATAAATAATAGTTGCACACAAACTTCGTCAATCCTAAGTATAGAACGATTGTTGACGAAATTCAAAATACGATCTCTGATCTGAGAGTGACATTCGGTTACAGGATGACACTGACAGCTTATACTTGTAATACTTAAGGATTTTTTTTTCTACAGTAATTACAGTACATTTTTTTTTTACATTAACTACAGTATTATGCAAATCATTAGGCAGAATTATATTTACATTTTCTGTTTAAAGGGAGGCACTAAAAATATTTTTTATATATATTTATGTTGCACATAAGCCACAAAATAATGTTGTTATTTATGTTGATTATTTAAACCTCATTTAAAAAAATGAGGTTTAAATAATCGTGCGTATAATTTCTTGGGAACAAAGTACCATTTTTGACCTCTCCTTTCACTAGAAACAATTGCTCAATCTGGAACACAGCAATGCTTGCACACTACTGCTTGGCGCAAGCAAACTGCACGTTATTGGCAAAGTTGGAGCACTTCTTAAAAAGTCGCTGCAAGAGTCCTACTACTATTCCAACTAAATTAGTGGAAAGTTTTGCTATTGAAATGTGTTCTCCAAAGTTCGGAACTTTCGATCCTCAAGGAAGCGAAGTCTCATAGTCATGACATAGAGATAACGTCGATAAAAAGATACTGTTATACTAAAGTGGTTTTATCACCGAAATAAAAAAAAATATGACTATGGGCAAGTGGATTTATTAATTACAACAGAACAATACCTAAACAAATTACACATACTTAACTAACTAAACTACAACACAAAAAGCAAATAGATTACACCAAATCGTTGAAGCTCTAAAGATAAATCAATAATCCAATTGCTCAATCCAGTTGGCAGCGTACCCAGCATGCTAGCAACATGATCACATTGAATGGCAACGCCTTGGACCAGTTACACAGCTAGATGGAAGAGAGAGGGCATTAGGGGGTTAGTATATATTATAGTGTAACCACAAAAGAGGTGACTTTACAGTATGAGCGGGAAGAGAAGCAGCTGATAAATTATATATTTTTTGTTCTATCAGTCCAGCATGGAAGAGTATATAGAAAATACAATAGTACCAAAGCACATAATCCGTAATAAGTTTCCGGCAGCCTAGTGGTGAGACCGTCTGACTTGCGATCCGCAGGTCCTGGGTTCGAATCCCGCGGCACGCACCTCTGTCTTTTCGAAGTTATGTGCGTATTGTTGATTGCCGCCAACTTCAAACGGTAAAGGAAAACATGGTGAGGAAACCTACATGTCTGTGAGTTCTCAATGATCTTGAAGATGTGTGAAGTCTGCCAACCCGCACTTGGCCAGCGTGGCAGACTATGGCCTAACCCTTCTCACAATGAGAAGATGGCCCGTTCCCAGCAGTGGGATAGTTTGTACAAACAGGGCTGATTAAAAAAAGCACATAATCAGAGATCATAAGCGGCCTAGCAGTCTTAGACCGCCCTAGACCGAGTAAAATCAAGCGCCCCCTTTTCAGCACTGACGATCTTATTATAATAGGGGTGGAGTCCGTGGTGTAGTGCCTTAGGCCTTAGGGGTAATCCGCCTCTGCAAACATGTGCGCATTACAAGCTAGCGAGAGAGTATTTTTGTTTTTTATTATACTGTTCTTCGGACAATCAGTGTATTTTTGTTTTTTTTTCACGATTGATCGCTAGGCGCCCCTAAAATCTGGCGCCCTAGGCCCGGGCCTTTTCGGGGTCCACCTCCATCCACCTTTGCATATAATATATATCGTAACTCTCTTGTATAAGCTATCTCTCTCGCATGCCGGTTCCTTGCTAACTGAAAAGTACGTCCTCATTATTATTTCCACAGTTCGCCGGTCCCTTGCAGACGGTGCTGATAACTTACAAAAGCAGATTAATGGTGTGAACCGGTGAAAGGGAATCCCCGGAATTCTGATAAATCCGCACCCCATGACCGTACCGAGTTCATTAAACGCAAATATATCCTTTGTTCTATCACGTAGTCGCATAAGAGGGTTTTTGGTCGCTCTATTCAAAAAGTAAAAAAATATATATATTATACATTAGGTACTATAAAATAAATAAAAAATAGTATAAATTATGTAAAAAAATCGTTTACTCATTTGCGCAAAAATTTGGGTAATTTTTTTCGGATGTTTTTATATTACTTCCTATGTTTGAAGCGTCATTAGATTCGTCTGTATCTCCCAATTCTCACAAACTACTTTTTAGGGTTCCGTACCCAAAGGGTAAAAACGGGACCCTATTACTAAGACTTCGCTGTCTGTCTGTCTGTCTGTCTGTCTGTCTGTCCGTCTGTCTGTCTGTCTGTCTGTCTCCAGGCTGTATCTCATAAACCGTGATAGCTAGAAAGCTGAAATTTTCACAAATGATGTATTTCCGTTGCCGCTATAACAACAAATACTAAAAATTAAAAAAAAAAAAATATTAAGGGGGGTCCCCATACAATAAACGTGTTTTTTTCGTATTTTTTTGCTCAATATTAAAAACGGTAACAGGTAGACGCTTCAAATTTTCACAGAATATTTACTTGTATATTACCTTTCAAAATAAATAATTAAATAACAATAAAGTAAATATTAAAGGGGGGCTCCCATGCAACAAACGTAATTTTTAAGCAATTTTTACTCGATCTTAATTAACAGGTAGAAACTTGAATATTTGTAAGTAAATATTTAGAAATATATTAACTATAAAAATAAATACCTAATCTAATACATAAAAACTCACAAAATGAAAATAATCCGTGCATCTAAACGCGGTGCGAGCGCCACACCGCGGTGTGGTGGTGGCGCGAACGCGAGGCGGTTGATAAGCAACGACCGCGCGGGTAGCGGGGGAGGTAACATCACGGAGCGGGCCATAGCCGGGCGTATTCGCGCGAGCGTCGTCATGTTGCCCGGATGTGTATCGAAAACCTACCTATAAGTTTGCAATTTACTACTTGGAATTTCGTTGATTTCTCGTTATTTTATAAACAGAACTAAACTTTGTAGTATTATAGATGATAGTACGGAACCCTTCGTGCGCGAGTCCGACTCGCACTTGGCCGATTATTTATATAACTAATAAAACAGCAGGTTTGTATTTCTGCATTTTACTTTCTCACAAAAAACATAGTGTAATCAAGTGTTACTATTTCACTGCAAAAATCGTACTTAAGCTTTTCTTTTTAACCGACTTCCAAAAGGAGGTTCTCAATTCGACTGTATGCTTTTTTGTATGTTTGTTACGCGACTACTTCGCTAATTATGAATTGATTTAGATGACTCCTTTTTTGGTCGGTAATACTTCAGAGGTACCTACTCCCACAATTTTTTTATCAAAATCAGTTCAATACTTGAGTTTTTAAAACAAAATAACTGGAAAGAATATGTCATCCAAGTAAACGAATTTGCGTATTTGGAAGTAATGGCGAATGGAGACCACGAACTGGCAAGCGCAGCGTAGAAAAACCAGTCACAGGCCGCTTCCAACCGGTTGTTTTTGGAAATCCATGGGGGAGGCCTATGTCTAGCAGTGGTCTTCTTGTGGCTGAGATGATGATGATGATGATGAAGTCATAATTATAACATAAATTATTGTTTCTGTGCCCTGTGACCCGGAAGGTTTGTGGAGAGAATAAATATATCTATTAACCTTAACTTATTATAAATCTATTAAATCTTGATTACGTGTAAAAGTCACATCATGCAGTATTGCATAAAAACTGCTGACCTCTTGTTCGCCAGACAAAAAAAAATGTGTTCTTCTTAGTTACTTCATTTTCTCATCACTAAAGAAAGTTTAACCTGATGTATTTTAAAATGCTCTTTGATACTGAGTTTTGAAACGTTGCAGAATTCTTAATAGGTAGTAAAATATATCTTGAATAATATATATTATAAAGCGGGGTACATAATACATACATCAATTGTTACGAGAGTTGCGAAGTCGTAACTGTAATATTGCAGATGTAAGTCCTGCTGCACACTTTGACTGAGACCGCTACAATCAGACAACAACTATTACATAAAAAAAAACCGGACAAGTGCGAGTCAGACTCGCCCACCGAGGATTCCGTACAAACTAGTAGATAAAATGGAGCAATCATATTTTTTTTTTATATTTTCCTTCATAAACCGAAATATATACATCGTTAAAATATTTAAAAAACCTGTTTCAGCTTATGCCAATGAAGATCTTTCATTTGATATCCCAGATAATACGGTTAAAGAACTTTAAAATTTAGGCACCCTCATTCCTTGCATAAAGACACTATTTTTTTATGATTGAATTAAAAATGACCATTTTTCGGATTTATTCCTATATGTGTACTCTAACATAATGCTTCTTGCCAAATTTCAAAGTTCTAGGTCAACGGGAAGTACCCCATAGGTTTTGATTCCCTTGTGAGTGTCGAAATGTGCATTTTTTACGACATATTCAGCTGTAACTTTTTTTGTAAGAAAACTGAAAAAATTTATTTTTCTTTCTGCAGCAAGATACTATGGATCTGCGAATATGGTTTAATTTCACGCGTTCCCGAGATAGCGGTCTTGACACCCGGACGGACGGACAGACGGACAGACAGACGGACAACAAAGTGATCCTATAAGGGTTCCTTTTTTTTTCTTTTGAGGTACGGAACCCTAAAAATGTCATATACTTACATTTTTAGAGATAATACATTGGCAATAATTGAAAGGATGCTTTATTTTAGGATTGTTAGTCAAATTTTGTCACCATTGTAATTACATTATTCTACAAGGTATCTTTTCACAAATTGTTTCAATACAGGTTAGGGATACATTGCCCAGTTTCACTTTATATGGGATTTTTTTTACTCATAAATACATTTTTCCTTGTCATAAATTTCGAATTTATAATAAACTTGAAAAATATAAATGTAACAGGCTAGCTCATGCTTTTAATCGTATAAATTATTGAACTTTATGTTTTGGTGCTAAATTTTTTATTATTTTATGTCGTACAAATGGACTACTCCAAATAAAATCCAATTCGAGTTGGACAAATTCCATTGAGATTGAAAACTTCACAATGTTTCGTAACCGTAACAGTTACGGCTGTATGTTGAGCACGCTGCTTTATATTTACTACAAAATTACTCGCGAAGTTTCCACTGCAAGAAGTGAAATATTCTTCACAATTCTGACGTGCCCGAAATACTTTTCGCTCAAGTCTTTGCAAAACTATATTAAAAATTTCCAACTTGCAGCATGTTACTGTACTTGAATAACATTTAGAGTTATTCTCTCTACAAAGAGTTGAGCTAGACGAAGTTGAAATTACTTTTATTAATGGCATTTAAGTTAATGTGTTCTGCTGAAAGTTTAAAACGCTATTCTTGTGTGATGTAAGTTTTGCAGATTAGTTGCTATCTAGTCGTATAAAAAACTGACGTTTCACTACTAGTGTAATATTTTTGTAATAGACTTCAATTAGTATGTGGTACATTCACACATATACATACGCATTATACAAATTACAAATCTTATACAAATTATACGATTGTGACGCTCCCGTCTAAGAGACAAGTTAATTTGAACAGACATCACCAAAGATCAATAAACGAAAGCGATCCTCACCGCTTCTCAATCTAGCATGGAGAGTACAAACAGTACCTTCTCAATGCCTCAATGGTAGGTACATAGAAACCGCAACAGCCACTCTGGAGATCTGTAGTACAAACACAAAGTCGTATCTACGAGTATGTCTGTTTGTAGACAAATATGCTCTGGATACGTGTTATTGTATGTAAATTACATTACATAAATGAATCAATTTATCTTAATACTAAGATATATAAATAAATTACACAATTATTATTATATACTATACATTTTTTTTTATTTATACACGGGTCTAGCCCGGACCTTTAAAAGGCATCAGTGGGGCCGGAACCAACACTGAGAGGCCCTTTTACAAATGCATAATAAAAAATACAGATTGGGTACCTATATGTTTTTTTTTTTATTATGAATTATTTTGTATAAAAAATTTCAAGTTCAGAATGATTTATACATATTTCGACTTTCAGTCTGATCCACTATTCGTAGAAACATACAATTTGGAAAGTGTATTCTTTAGAAAGAGTTGGCACAAAAGCGTTTCTTCGAGTCTGTTCACCGCCGGTATAAGCTCGTGAGTAAATTACTTAGTTCACCGTTTATTTTATGTCGTTATTGTTAACGATAAATTCTCTATTTGAAGATGGCGGTTTTTTGACAATATAAAAGATATATCCTAATTCTAGCTAAGTAGTCCTAATATTACAAAAACGTAACTCTCTCAGTCTGTTTGTTACCTTTTTACGACTGAAAATGGGACCGTTCGTTATGAAATATGATACAGGCAAGGTACAAGTATAGCTGATAACCAGGAGACAGACATAATCATCATAATCATCATTGCTATTTTTCATCACTACGCGGAAGGACCCACGGGGCACAGTAACAATTATAATATTTTAAATAAAAACTACGGGTCACTCACATCTGTTTTGAGCCGAAAAATCCGACTATAGTTTCAACCGCAATCGGCGGTGTTTTTCAAAGGAGCAGCGCAAACGTCAATCTCGGTCGGTGACGTGAGTAGGTGTCTGTCTCTAGCTCTCAGTCTCTATCTCTGTCTCTAATGGTTGAAGCTGGGAACCTGGAGACAGACATAAGACAGATTTTAATATCCCCCCACTCCGACCGGCACAGCGGTGATACTTTTTAGTTTTTAGTTTTGCCATCTATCGATGAATAGCAGAACTTTTAATGACTTTTTGAAATATAACGCTTGTCTCTTTAGTTCTGCAAATCGCCTCTAGGTGGCATTGGTTGTATCGGCGTTACTGCGTTAGGTTATTTTCGTTACGGAATTTCTGGATTCGGTCTCCACGCTCAAGGCCCGCGATAGAAGCTATGCAATAGCTTAAAAAACGATTTTTTTATTGAAACATTAAATTAGGTATCCATTTACGTTACTATAACCATATTCTGTTTCAATATTTCTAACAATTCAACCAACCCACATTAACTGGAACAGTCTCTATTAACTTTAATTATCGGACAACAATATAACCGCAAAAAATAAAAAGGCCCGGAAACCGGATATTCCTTTAAAGACCAAGTCAAAAGATCTACCGCAAAAACCGTCACGCATAGTTGAAGTTGGCTTTTATAATTAAAAAAGCGCAAAAAAAAATATACTGGGAGCAAAGCGGTACCCAGGAGTATAGGTGTGTACCTATACACAAGTAGCAATATACATAACTCACGAAATTAAACGCATGCGTTGACTTTTACGATGCCGAGGGGACCGGAAAGTCATTCCGCTTATCCTGTTCCACAAACCACTTCATTTGGACGGCGCTGGTCCACGGTTAGAGGTGTTTTTTCGGTTTGCCGGCCCTCATTCGCAGATTAGACTTTTTTATTAGCTCGTGATTTGTTTGTTTTTGTCGTTTTTATTGCAATATATGTGGTTTTGGTCAAATCGAGTCTGTAGAATATGATAGATGCTATTTATGTGTATATTCTTCCAATAATGATTATTGTTTAAATAACTGAAACAACCGACTTCAAAATAAACAATCTCCTTTACTTCGACCAATGACTTTGCATCACGTGGACGTAAAGTCTAAAACAAAGTTCAAGAATAAAGTATCCTGATTTGACCGATACTCATAAATAGACC
The DNA here is from genome assembly GCA_947563715.1 of Lycia hirtaria. Lineage (NCBI taxonomy): Eukaryota > Metazoa > Arthropoda > Insecta > Lepidoptera > Geometridae > Lycia > Lycia hirtaria. Next base: position 36,760,105 of record OX387377.1, on the reverse strand, counting down.
AACAAACTCGGTTTTAAATGATGTGATTATATGGTAACAAACATAAAATAAAAAATATCATAACCTCCTCCTTTTTTGATGGAGGTTAAAACGTCACGTCTATTCTCTTACAGGATTATCAGTCTATTCACTCTTATTGATAATTAGTTTTTTTTTTTTTTTTTATTCGTCGATAGGCTTGCGCTTGACCGTCAACTCACCTGGTGTTAAGCGACAGTTACGGTCTACGATGGAGCGCGCGATGATTACAAGATACAAAAATAATATTTGTAGAGACTGACTTACGTCTGGGAAGAGAAACAGTTGGCACATCCTGTATATTTCTTTTCACACAAGTATTACACATATGTTCGCACATGCAAAGCAAGACTGTAGGTTGTAACCGTGCGCTTATTCACCCTGATGAAGGCCGCTGTAGGTTTTGAACAATACGTCAATTATTAAGATACGATTGAATAGGCAGCTTTACCTTTCAATTCTCATAAATTACATTTTACAGTTGGATATTTTGCTTAAGTCAGTTACATTAAATTAAATTACTATAAATAATCGTGAATCTCTCAAAAAGACTAAAATAATTATTTTTTCTTACATGAGAAAAAAAAACAAATCGTGTTATTATGCAAAGTAAAATGTTTTTCTCTGTAAGTTAAAATTTACATAATATTATTTATTTGCGACATTTACGTGAAATATACGGTCATGTTAAACTCTAAACAACCCAATTAGAAGGTTCGTTGAACGCCGCAAACTCTTTACATATTCAGCTAATAAATAGGTCTCTTGGGTTGCGTTCCTATGGAAAAAAAACCTTTATAATATAAAGGAATAATTTATGGTTTATCCAACTCACTTCACACGCAACAAAATTCCTTCAAAAACGTATTATTCTTCACACATCAAAATCGGGTAGTTTGGGAATTTCTTAAGGCGTTGTCGGTAGTAAATCGCTGATTCGCTCACGCATATCATCATTTTTGAAAACATAAAATTACTAAATATACTTACGGGAAAACGGGTAAGCATAAAACTAGACACTAGCAAAACACATATTCAGCAAAAAAATAATTTTCATATAATAATTCTTATACATACAAATATGGAATTGAAATTAAAAAGTACGTAAAGAGTCCGTTTTCTGAGTAAATTTTTTTTTTAATCTAAATATGAAATCTAAATCTATACATTTTTATCTAGTTTTTTGCATGGCATAATTTTCGTAAGTCATTTGAGTATTATTTTATTTTCATAAGATTAGCTATGCATGAGCAAGACAGCGGAGTTACTACCGATAGTGCCTTAAGCGTAGCAGCCCAAGCCTTGTAATCTGGTTAAGTTTTTGTAATAGAAAAGGAAGTTGGCAAACATCTTTACGAAGCAAGGTTTCGACATCACGTTTTCAATATAACTTCGTTTTTTTAATATAACAATTATGGTTTTAAATCTTATTTGCTATTGAAGTAGGTGTAATAAAATTAATTTCTGAAAAAGTAGGTTTTTGGAAAAACATAAAATCAACAGCAAATTATCACTTTACAGAACGAGATCTGTTCGGAAAAGCAGTTAATTAAATTAAATTAACCGTTCCAAAAAGGATCGTCTATAAATGCCTGGTTTACAAAGCATCAACAACATTATAAAATTTGTTGCTAAATATGTGTATAATTACGCTGCTTAAAATATCAAAAAACACATCATATTTAGATACTCGTTTTCTACACATTTTATTTTAAAAAAAGTTTGCAATGCAGGTTTTTTGATGAGCAACAAAATATTATCCCTCATAATACACGCCCAAGCTATCCCGTGTCACACGAGGCTGTTCAATTTAATAATGGCATTATACGTTTTTTCGCAGAACCGTTGTAATTTTATGTTGTGGAAACGTCAGATATCTGAACTCCATTGTGGCCAGAATAATATTTTCGCTGCCTATCTTTTAAATTGGACGGAAATACACTTGGCTAAAAAATATGTGGAGGAATATGGTTATGAAGATCACACGAGGTTGTATTTTTTTTTTATCAACCATATTTGTACAAACTGTCCCACTACCGGGCGCGGGCCATCTTCTCATTGTGGGAAGGGTAAGGCCATAGTCTGCCACGCTGGTCAAGTGCGGGTTGGCAGACTTCACACATCTTCAAGATCATTGAGAACTCTCAGACATGTAGGTTTTTTCACGATGTTTTCCTTCACCGTTTGAAGTTGGCGGCAATCAACAATACGCACATAACTTCGAAAACACAGAGGTGCGTGCCACGGGTTTCGAACCCAGGACCTGCAGATCGCAAGTCAGACTGTCTCCCGACTAGGCTGCCGGAAACTTTTTTAGGAGGTTTTATGCGTATTGACTACCTTCATTACTAAACTAATAGCGCTGTTAACGACGGAATCCGGTAGATGATACCAGTCCTGCCATTTTGGGGTCTCATCAGGTTGTCTTCCAACCTTGTTGATGATATTAAAGGTCAATAGATTGAAAACGTTTGTCTCGCTCGCGCATACCATCATATTTGAAGAAACAAAATGACTGAATGAACTTTAAAAAAATTCGTCACACCATAACAGTAACATTACAAACTTCAACAACAATTTCATTCTTTTTCAAGTTAATTTTCATAAGAAAAAAATATTTTTACAAATTATTACGTAATGTATGAAAATTAAGTAAAAGCTTTCCTCTTTGAGCTAAGTATCACTGTGTGAAATTTTTCACCGATATTCATTTATTTAAGTTTATATCTCAGCTGAAACCTCAAACACTATGACGTCACCATTTCCAGCGGTAACAGTAGCAAACAATACAAACTAGTGTTTCGGAAACGGAAGTGAAATAACTCGGCTTGTCGGTGGCTGTAATTACCCTTCCCGGCGCTGTTTGAAACGCTTCAATAAAGCCGCACATGAGCCAATAGGCACGTGGTACGGGTAAACACCGAATACTTATTCAGACTAAGCTATATTTAAACCGATTACAACAAAAAGGTTATCAATTTCACTGTTTTTGTGTGTACATTAACCATTATTTTGGAGAATAGAAACGATTTCAACTGTTTTAAAAAAAAAATCGGCTATGGTCTCGTAATTTTTAATCAGATTGTACTAGAACTAAAACAGTTGGTGACGATATACTAGCTGCCAAGAAGCTTCTTAGTCTCTAGCACCGCCGTAAAGTAGCATGTCTGTCTATTTTCTACAGGATTCATTTCGGGGAATGTGCGCAAGAGCTTCACGACCTAATTCCATCCTCTCCATTTCACTACAGGACTGGCAGAAAGTTGGCGAATTACCACCCATTTCTCGTTGAAATGCCAAAAATCCGTACTCAGCGATATCGATCCACATTCCTGTTGCGTATAGTACTGCACAAGAATGGAATTCGTTGCCGCCATCTCTCTTTCCTGAGACCAACAATCTTGGAATTTTCAAGGCTAGAGTGAATAGATATCTTCTAGATCGACGAGCTCCATCCTCGGCCACACAATCGTAGATCTATTATGTATTAAAAAAAAGCTTAGATGTAGATAATAAATTCATGAATATATAGATTCATAAAGTCACTTGTACAAACACACGTAAAACTTTGGAGGCAAGGTTTAATACGTGGTGCGAACGTTTGACAAAACTTTCACACCACGCGACCCGAATGGACTGAGATTCCGGTAATTTCTGAGCCCAACTATACAAAGGTTGCTGATTACCAAAGAGATTTTAATAGGTGTATAGTTCTCTTGAATAAAATGGAACACTCGGAGCGTCAGTTTTATGCCCAGAACATTAGCTCCAATTATATTATAACTTAGTCTGAACAGGAACTCACACGAGCCAATAGGCGCGTGTCAGACGTAAAGTGAAACCATGTTCGCGAAGTAGCGACGCCATTAACTGCTTTAGTGGGATCTACTGATTTAGAATCTACTTCTGTTGTAGTGATACGGACTTCGAAGCTATTGAGTAGCATCCAGTTCAAGGCTAGGAGATTTTGAATTCGTAGCTATTGTGCTACGCACGTAGCCTCGTAGCAATCGTAGCTGAGCTGAGATGCTTTGAATTAGATTAAGAATTATGAAGAATAATAATATACTGGTATTTACTAGGAAAAGTAAGGAATATTATTCCACTTTTTTTTAAATTGTTTTGGTTATTAGTCATCATAATCATCATCTCAGCCACAAGAAGTCCACTGCTGGACATAGGCCTCCCCCATAGATTTCAAAAAAGACCGGTTGGAAGCGGCCTGCATACAGCGTCTTAGTAGTTATTAGTAATGTTATTATTATTTTTATATTAATTCTATGTATGTTTTATTTCAATAAATATATGCTTCCACTGATATAATAGAACTATCTAAACTTTTGCAGCAAGCTGGCATCAAGTCATCACTTTTAACATTAACTTCTAACTATAAAATCTTACATTAAACTTACATAAACGTAGTTTTTATTCAAAATGTGTGAAAACCACGTTAGTTTCCATAGTAAAATTGTTCCACGTAGATCGCAGGTCACACTAGATGTCGCTTTTAATTCACTCGCCGCCACTTCAAAGCATACCTTGCATCCAATCGTCATTGCGAGAATTTTTATCAAGTGGGAGTTATACCCGTAAAAATACAGGTGTTTTCTACACCTAGTTAGGCGGCTATGGCTTAATTTAAATGTTTGTACTTCTGAGAAATAAATGATTTTTGATTTTTGATTAATTTTGTCTTCTTTCAATTTAATTCATATTACTTTAAATATTATCAATCATATAAGTACATTTTTATAATTAAAATAAAGATACCATTCGACGAATCTTTACTGCGTTTATGATTCAAATTATTTTACAGTACCGTCTTTATTCCATCGTAGAATAATCTAAGCCTTATATTAGTACAGGATAGCATACATTAGTTGCCTTGTCACTACGTTACAGCTAAATTGATTGATGGCGGTGTAAGAGATCTGTTACATATGACCGGCTACAGATATCAGTGTAACAGACCGTGGATAATCTCCGCCTAATCCGGCGGCACAAGGTCGGCCCTATTGTTGTTTCTGGACCGGAAATAATGTGCATAGATTACATCACTATATTATATTGCATAATATCAATATACATAGATATTACATAATATTACACCTGTCAATTAACTACAACGCATCTATTTCATCGTAAATAGGTATAATAGCGAACTTCAATTATCAGTCTCTGTGTCTGCAAAGGAATCTTACATACATACATAAAATTACGCCTATTTTGACCCGACTGCGTGAAAAGGAGGATAATCTTTTTCGAGTGTATTTATGTTTGTATAATGTACGTTTCTATATTAACGCTTAAAGCCTAAACGGCTTGACCTATTCCGATGCGCAAGGTGCCATTAGATTTAACTTCACTCGCTGAGTGTCATAGGCTATTTTTTTTTATAATAAATACAAGAAACGTTATACATAACAAAAACATATTTTAAATAATTAATGATCATCACTTTTAAAAAACAGTAAGTTATTTAAAGCGATTAGACCTTAGACATATGAGTCTAGTCGCAAAGTGGTATAGATTTAGGTATAGAAAAAGCATTTCTCCTCGTGTATGGAAACTAGAAAAATGCACGACGTAGTACACACTCGGTTAATAAAAACGCAATCAAAATTCCTCTGAACGCAACATATTTTGTTAATTAAGCTCACTCCTTTATTACCTACCCTCAGTAGCTCCTGCACTAAACTACAGCCAATCCAGGGCTCTAACACGAAGCAAACAAAGTAAATAAATTAAACTTTGAAGTTCACTATTACACTCACAAGAGAAAGCATCTACTTATTCAGGATGTTTGGTTAAGTGTTAGCCAAATTTACGCTGAGTGTTTCAAAGAAAAAAATTAAATAAATTTTAAAGTCAAAAATGCAACTGCATGTATAAAAACACTTTTTTAGCTCTGTGTATGATCGTGGTCATACTTTCTACAGTTTAACTAATGACGGCATTGGCAAGAATAACGATTTTCTTTTGTGCCCTTGATATATTATAATTGAGGAATGAAAGTAATGTGGCTTGTGATATTTGGTATTTACAGACTAATGACACCTCGTATATGAAATTCAGTGAAGCCAAACTTTATTGGATAGTCATATAAGAAGCCAAACATCGGAGTTACGTATTACAATAAGTTCATTTTTGAGCCAGTCTATTTGCCCACCTTAACAGCTTGTTATCATCAGGTGCACTGTATTGTATTCAAATATCTAGCCTGTAGAAAATAAAAAAATCTTGAACATTGAATTTATTTATTTGCAATTTTAAACACTATTTTAAACTATCACAGCAGCAAAAAAACAATTTATGTACAATTATAGGTTTTTCTATGACTTAGCTTATATCAAGTTTGACCGAACATCTTGTATAGTATAAGCGCTCATTCTGCGGGCTTAAGCTCTGCAATCTGGATGCGCTCACACTGTTTACGCAACTTATTTACATTAACTTCCATCCAATAGTTAGTGCAGGAAGGCAAGATCAAAGAAATCTTTATTACTAGAAACGAAGAAATATTTTTCTACTTTAATAATAGTACCTGGGCGACCGAGCTCCACTCGGTTTTTTTATAACTGAAAATACGAGCAAACCCTGGTTCACTAAAAACGAAACCTATCAAGATCGATTTATCGTCCCCTAATCTACCTACAAACAAAATTTCATTAAAATCGTTGGAGCCGTTTTCGAGATTCAGATTATATACATATATACAAGAATTGCTCGTTTAAAGGTATTAGATTATCAAAAACTTGCAATAGGCATAAATATGATGATAACTATTCTGTTTTACATATATGTTGATCTTAAATAGTACTAACTGCATTAGGTATGTTGTCTTAGGCACGATTGTGAAACTTTAGTGGATACCTACACAAGGAAGGCACCCTTCAAATGTCATGTCTCTAGGATAAACTGCATGGACAGAAAATAAAATCTTGGAAATTACAATTCTCAAGACAACTTTTATGCCTCCATTAGTTAAAAAGACGCATTAATTATTTTAGTTTAACTGGTGTTTCAGGTCAAAATATACGCGAAAACCCCGTTAAAAAATGTTTAATTTCAATGAGTAACAACCACAAAAATCTTAGGTAACATTAAAGTGATTTTATTTAATACACATAGACTTTTAAAATCATAACCATCCTTTTCGTGTAGTCGAATTTTTATTCCTGCATACCTTTAGGCTCGTATCGTATCACGCATCTAAACGGTCACAAAACTCGATCCAAATTCGGCAAGTATAGCCGATCAGTGTCCGTTGAGGCGCGAGACCGAATCTTTCCATCCGGCTTGTTCAGAACTAGCTCACGGACAGAACCAGAATGCGCGTAGTAGAGTCTAGTCTCGATCAAGCTGGGAAGCATATCAATGAGTTCTTGTACACTCTGAAGTTTGGTAGAGAATGTTTGAATATTTCATTGCGATATACGATGCTAGTAACGTTTATATTTCCAGAATAACGATGAATGCTGTGAGTTTCTTGCTGCTAGCATTACTTTACTCGACTGCCAAGATGAGGGGTAATGTTTTTACTTTTAATGCATATTCTTATATTGCATCCTGAAGCCAAAACTGTTTGACCGGTTTTGATTAGATATGCAGTTAATATAAATAGATAATTGGAACTCAAAAAAAACTGATTCAACATCAATATTTTAAGGTTCCTTATTACCTAGAAGATCCTCTCCTAAATTCATAATATCCGTCTGTCTGTCTGTCCTTTTTTTTATCAGCCCTGTTTGTACAAATTGTCCCACTGCTGGGCGCGGGCCATCTTCTCATTGTGTGAATGGTTCGGCCATAGTCTGCCACGCTGGCCAAGTGCGGGTTGGCAGACTTCACACATCTTCAAGATCATTGAGAACTCTCAGACATGTAGGTTTACTCACGATGTTTTCCTTCACCGTTTGAAGTTGGCGGCAATTAACAATACGCACATAACTTCGAAAAGACAGAGGTGCGTGCCGCGGGATTCGAACCCAGGACCTGCGGATCGCAAGTCAAAAGGTATCCCGATTAGGCTGCCGGAAACTTCAACTGTCTGTCCTTGTATAGTAGTAAAAATACTAACAAATTATGCCAAAAGTTTCAACAAAAATTTGAATTTGAAAATTGCATGACAACAAACATTGTGCGTCATTTTGCAAAATAGTCTTATAAAACAAAGCTTACTAAGTGGTCTTAATTTTGACTCGCTACGAAACCTTGTCATATACGCGTCTAGACAAAGGCGTTAAAACCACGGATGCAGCCAGCCGCATATAAATTACATTTTATTCTTCAGTTTTAGTCAGAAATGGATTCACTGCACTCTAGCCGTAGCTCGTAGCTACGTAGCTAGTAACTACGAGTACGTAGCGGAGTCTACGCCGCTCTCAGCGAAGCGTCCGACCGAGTAATCGTATGTCCGTAAGTGCAGGTAGTACGTACGACTCGGTCGGCCAGTTCCGGAAATCGGTTCGATGATCTCTCTATTTTACTCAACACTTTACTCACCGAATATAGAGCATTAACCAGAAGTAGATACTGTTGTTGGAAATGTGGATCAAATGTGAACAAACATGAACGAAGTTTTGACTTTATTAGATTTTTTGCTAGAAAAATGCTTTAAGGCAATTTACTGCCTGATGTCCTTAAATTCTTAATGTAATGTAACGGTTTATGTAATGATTTTATTGCGTATATTTTAAATACCTATTAGCGTCTACTTATAGAACTCTTATAATTTCAACGAATTACAAAATTTAAGAAACCATTGTGTAATTTTGTTCCGTTATAGAATAAAAATAAACCACGTGATCATCATCTCAGCCACAAGAATTATATTAAGTCATTTGTAAATCTTATGGCTGGTCTTCCTACGCTGCGCTTGCCAGTGGTCTCCACTCGACTTTTCTTTTCTATCGAACATTTGGACCACAAATCTGCCATCAGTTCTAAGTTCTTTGTGCCCTGCCCACTGCCACTTATATATACTAATCTGCTATGCTATGTCGGTGGCTTTTTACTGTGGAAATTAACTACTTCTAATTAATTAATTCTACGTTCTTTATGCCCTGCCCACTGCCACTTATATATACTAATCTGCTATGCTATGTCGGTGGCTTTTTACTGTGGAAATTAACTACTTCTAATTAATTAATTCTAGGTTCTATATGCCTTGCCCACTGCCACTTATATATACTAATCTGCTATGCTATGTCAGTGGCTTTTTACTATGGAAATTAACTACTTTTATTCAATTAATTCTACGTTATATATGCCCTGCCCACTGCCACTCATATATACCAATCTGCTATGCTATTTCGGTGGCTTTTTACTGTGGAAATTAACTACTTATAATGAATTAATTCTACGTTCTATATGCCCTACCCACTGCCACTTATATATACTAATCTGCTATGCTATGTCGGTGGCTTTTGTACATCTACGGATCTCTTCATTTCTGATTCGATATAGTCCAATCATAGACATAGCTAGTTGCGTGGTTGTTACATTAGTACTCTTTTAGTTTGCATTTCAAAATCAATAACTTATGTAATACCCAAAAACAATTAGTTTAAAAGCAACAAAAATCCGAGCGTTCCGATCTTGCTGAATATTTTGCAATTTCTCAGATATTCAGGTTTTACTACAGCTCTATGTTACAAACGCAGGCACCTTTCAATAATATATTTGGGCAAAACAGTAAAAATGTAATCTTGGCCAGGTATCTGAAATTCAGGTTGAAAAAGTTTACCCAACCTCTATCCTGGGTGGGTGATATAGAATAATTTATGTACGCTCAACACATTTGGAGATTTGCTATCTCAATCCGTAAAATAGAGTATCGATCCTTAGAACGTAGTTAGGATTTTGAGGAGGGGCGAACATAATTAATTTTTAACACGTGAGAATTTATGTCATGAGATCAGTTTGAAATAAATAAACATATTTTTATAATTTTTTTATTTACAATATATTGTGTATGTACATTTAATATGTTCCTGTAGGATAGTGGGTGACAGCCTATTGACAGATGATTTTAGTTTTTTTTTTTATATACATAACAAAATGAACAAAGTCTGTTTGGATAGAGAATCATCGGGTCAAAAAATGGGAACTAATATCTCGGTTAAACAAAATAGTGAAATAAGGACAGAAACTCCCTCAATGCTACATTATTTCTCTATCAGAATATACTCGAATTAAATTATTAATTGCAAACCTTCCTTCTTAAACAAATTTACATTATGAAATGGTGACATTATTTACAGGGCCGACAGCCCCTCTCCCCCATTTCCTAGCTTAGTTCTCGGCGGGATCTCCTTAGGGATTGTGAGTGAGTTTTAAGGTCGCCAGTTTGGAGGTCCGTTCTTCCGAGCCGCTAGTTTGCGCCCGATCTAATCAAACAGTGCGGAACTTTCATACGGCATACTTGACTGACAGTTTAATTATTATTTGAAATATTGTTTTATGGACTTTATCGGTGCAGGGATTGTTTCTTGCCGACTATGAATTGTTTCACATTAATTGTATAGACAACTTACATGTCTAAGTTAGTAATAAGTAATGTTTATAAATATTGTTATAAATGTTTATAAGTATTGTTTCCGGCAGCCTAGTGGTGAGACCGTCTGACTTGCGATCCGCAGGTCCTGGGTTCGAATCCCACGGCACGCACCTCTATCTTTTCGAAGTTATGTGCGTATTGTTGATTGCCGCCAACTTCACAATGGTGAAGGAAAACATCGTGAGGAAACCTACATGTCTGAGAGTTCTCAATGATCTTGAAGATGTGTGAAGTCTGCCAACCCGCACTTGGCCAGCGTGGCAGACTATAGCCTAACCCTTCTCACAATGAGAAGATGGCCCGTTCCCAGCAGTGGGCCAGTTTGTACAAACAGGGCTGATAAATATATATATTTATATATATATATATATATATATATATTAAAAGCCTGACATTAGGAACGGAATATCAATAGGCAATAGACAACGTTTTTATGTCGTTTACCCCAATTAACTACTTGTCGGATTCGGAATCGAGTCGGAAACTATATCTCCATAATCGGGTCTCATAATCAGGTCAGAAATTTTCGTCGCTGTCATTCTGTATCGAAATGACAGAGACGAAAATTTCTGACCCGATTTCAATTCCGACAAGTTATGAATAACCCCACAGAATTCCATTGGCAACTGATGAGTTACATTATTCGCTCAGGATCTGGATGTTAATTGTATGTTGCATTGTATGTGTTTCATGGCATACAGACAGAGACAGATATAACAGACCGACAGAGATAATAATAGTGGTGAGCATTGATCTGTACTGCGATATGTATACGGGGTGAAATCTAATTCATGACCATCCTTTAAGCCTAGGTTACACATTGTACTGATCACATGGGAATCAAAGTTTATTCAAGTATTTATAATGACACCGGAAAATACGATATTTCACTTAATCAATTACTTAACAAAGTTAGATTTATTTATTCATTTTGTTCATATAGGATAAATAAGATTTATTTTGTTTTTGAGAAGGACAAAGGACAGACAGAGTTACTTTGCTATATTAGTTAGGACAGTTAGGATTTCTCTACTCAACTTTGTAACGGCTGTGTTTATAATTTGGAAGTGTAGCATAAGCAATTATGTGTTATTTCAGAATAGGAATTCTGAAAAATACATCATTGCTTATGCTGCTTTTTACTTGAGGTGCAGTTGCGACTTATTTAGCTCTGACTTAGAATCTTGGATCTAATTCCTACCCAGGGAATAGGTCAAAAGACATCAGTTATGTATGAATCACTGCCGGTAATATTATCTAATATTCCAATCTGTCGTAAGAATCCAGTTGAAGCTAATTATTAATTAAATTGTTAAATTAGCAAGCAATTGAAAATGTTAATTTACAAACCTTGAATTGTGAAAAATTCAGCGTGAAAATAAAGATTTATAGTTTAAAAAACTGAAAAAACCGACTTCAAAATACGCAATATACGCACATACGTGGCACTTGTGCACTTTTCTACAGGCATTTGGATGATATTTTACCAGTTATTATGTTTTAAAAACCAAAGCACTTCATCGATTTTCATAAAATTTATATGGTATTTATATTAATACAAAAATAATCATCAAAATCAATACTCAATTGGTTGAGTAATCGGTGAACAAACATACAAAGAAAAAGGATACAGACCGAATTGATAACCGAAATAATGAACTTTTTCGAAGACGGTTAAAAATTACTTCAATTGACCATTAGAAACCGTGACACAGTTTAATATTTGCTCGCAATAATTGTACGTGTAACTTATTTGGCGTGTTTCCGGAGCTTAATCATTCCATTCATAATTTGATTGACGTTAATTTCGAATCACGCTCAGGCCGAACTGAAGCGACGAATTCCGTTTCACAATTTCTGTTTCGCCATTTCTGTTTCAAGCTCTCTGTTTCACCATTTCTGTTTGATTAATTTTGTTACAATTAATAGTCGCGCATTCCCGGTTTTGATGAATGCCGAATGGAAAGGAGCACTTAGTTAAAGTTGTAAAGGTTAAAGGAACGTAAAGGTTGAAAGGTGAAATTTTCGTATTTTAGTTGTTAAAATGTAAGCAATCATTTTGTTCCTTAATTGCCATTTTTGTCGTTTGACTGTAGTCCAAATAACCACTTACCCTTTTATTAAGGTGTGGGTAGATGGGAGACGCAGCTGTCTCGCCCGCGTGTTAAACCTTTTTTATCTGACTGTGCCAGAAAGAGGTTAATTTTCTTATGTAGTTGAAAAACGTTAGTAATTTTAAATTCTTTTTGAATAGAATAGAAATCATTTATTGACTAACTACACAGATCATAAAAACAAGGTGACTAACTAATACATTTCGAAATACAATTCGAAGATGTTGATGCAATAAAGTTACTATCAGTTTACCCGCATCGGGCATTCAATATCGTGTCATTTAAAATACACTAAGCGTGACATTCACACTACCAAAATAGTTCTTATGCTGTCGATTTTTTTTTTTTTTTTTTTTAACATAGATTTACAAATCCTGAGACGAGTTTCGTCTTATTGGTTAAGAACAAAATTTTTCCAAATGCAAACTTTATGTTTGCTAATCCTATCCTGACAAAGATTTCGTTATTAATAAATTCAATGTTTTGGCACCTAACATCAAATTGTTAGACAGCCGTTCTCTTCGCCTTCTGGGTTCACCGATATTAGATGAATCTTTTTACGCGACGCGACGTGCGTTGATACTTTGGCACCGTCTCATCTTCCTGAGACACGGAGTAGGGCTGACGCTGCGGCTAATTCGGCGGAGCAGCACAAGCGGCGTAAATATGTTAATCTCGGTAGAGGTTACATATTTGAGCCGTTTGGTGTCGAAACTTTGGGTCAGTGAGGAACGGGAGCTCATCTCATTTTCGAAAATTTATCAGAGCGCCTGATCGATGCGACGCGTGACCAAAATGCTGGTGCGTATCTGGCCCAACGCATAAGCATTGTCATTCAACGTGGCAATGCGGAAGCATGCTGGGCACGCTGCCAACTGGTAGTAGGTTTGAGCATTTGGATTATCTTTAGACCTTTATCGGTCTGGGGTAATCGATATGCTTTTTGTGTAGTAGTTTAGTTAGTTGAGTCTGTATATTGTTTTGCTGTAGTTAATAAGAGTAAAAAAACATAGATAGGTACGTGGTAAATAATATTTTGATTTAATCCCATGCCATCGAATCGTAGTATTAATAATCATCAACATCATCTTCTGACCCCATATGGATTTCCAAAAAGACCGGTTGGAAGCGGCTTGCACCCAGCGTCTTCCAGCGTCCGCCACTTGTATGAGGTCTTCTGTCCACCTTGTGGATAGTCTCCTACGTAGCGCTTCGCGTTTTTTTTTCCATATATTTATTCAATGGACGTCATCATAATTTTTATTTGTTTAATCTACTTGAATTACAAGTCACCCAATAACTATATCCTTAAATACGCCAATTAAATCGTGACCTTAGAATTTACTCAACAAGAATCTTGCTCCACGTGCTAGTATTGCACTACATTCGTAAGAACAAATAGCCATAATTCGATCCAGCACGACTCCGCCGAGACTCGTTCGTTACCCCCTCCTCCCTACGTACTAACAGGTCGGCTAGTGTTCCTAAGTAATACAATACCGGAGCGCTCCAGTAAGATCTTTTAGTTTCAACATTATAACGTTTTATGCGTGTAAAAAACATTCTTGTCTATATTTGAATTTCCAAACTAGTACTGTTTGGTTGATTGAAGACTACACATTTAGCTATAAATCACTATATTTATTTATTTTTATTAGTGTCTATAATCCAACAATTTTAAAACTAAAGAAACAAGGAATAAAACGTGAAACATGCGCACGCGTTTATACCTGTCGGAAATCGGCTCCTGGACCGAATAAAGCAATATTCCCGGATAGTACACACATTCATATTTTTCTTATGTTAAATAGATCTACGATTGAACACCAACTCGTCTGTGTTAAGCGAAGGTGAGGCCTAGAATGGAGCTCGTCATTCAGAAGATATCCATTTACTCTAGCCTTAAGATTGTAATTCTCAGGAAACAGAGATGGTGGCAAAATATTCCATTCCTGTGCAGTATCCATTAATTAAAAACATGGACTGATATCACCGAGTACGTTCTTTTTTGTATTTCAGTCAGAAATGGGTGGTAATGCGCCAATATAATAACTAATAAACATATATATAGTATATTATTAGTAATTAATATACAATATAATTAATTAATCAATATACATTCTTCCATTATCACAAGTGTCCACCTGGTATTCAACCAGGTCTAAATTAACTAACAATGCACCTTATTTTTCTTGTATCCAGCTCTTCATCTCGTACATTCAGCAGGGAAATTTTCCACTTGCTGAATTATAAATATTCTCTACAGCTTAATGTCTACACTTGAAGTAACAAATCTTATGTTTTGTCTCGTTTGTTTTTATATCCCGTTTTATTTTTCCCCTACAAAAGGACATAGCTTTATGTGAAACAAAAAATAAAACGGGATGTAACACAAGACCGCCTAATTTGAATTTATCATGTTATTTTAAACTCAACCAGGTGTATCAAAAACCAAAACAATATGAGATCTGCTATAATCGATACACGTACTTTTCATTATTTTAATTAATAATAGCCGAGGTTAAGGTTTAATTATTTTTAGGGTTTCGTACCCAAAGGGTAAAACGGGAC
Organism: Lycia hirtaria; assembly: GCA_947563715.1. Classification (NCBI taxonomy): domain Eukaryota; kingdom Metazoa; phylum Arthropoda; class Insecta; order Lepidoptera; family Geometridae; genus Lycia; species Lycia hirtaria. The sequence continues at coordinate 36,744,841 of OX387377.1, read as the reverse complement.
CCTATTACTAAGAATCCGCTGTCTGTCTGTCTGTCCGTCTGTCTTTCACCAGGCTGTATCTCATGAACCGTGATAGTTAGACAGTTGAAATTTTCACAGATGATGTATTTTATTTCTGTTGCTGCTATAACAACAAATACAAAAAAAACAGAATAAAATAAATATTTAAGGGGGCTCCCATACAACAAACGTGTTTTTTTGCCGTTTTTATAGATAATGGTACGGAACCATTCGTGCGTGAGTCAGACGCACTTGGCCGGTTTTTTCTTCTTCGAGCGATGTGTGTGTGTTATCATTCAACAAACATATAACCCTCCCTTTTTCTTCTTTGTGACGCAAAAAAGTTAAAAACCGCCGTAGTCGTGTAAAAAACTACTTTTCCAGTCTTTGACGGGATACATCTCACAAACGGTACGTTTGACAAAAATACCAAACCCTACCTTCATTTTAAAATCCCTGTTCAACGAGACCACAAATGATTAAAAAAAAAACGCCCCTCCCCGGTGACTTCAAAATTTCTTGACTTCGAGCCCTCGAGAGGGCGCCATATTCAATTTAATGTAACCTCACATAGCCTATAACCAGCGGACAAGGAAGACGCTTCTAACGAAACTTCATTTGTCAGATTATGTTAAGTAGTTTAGAAGTTATGAGGGAACAGATGAGTAAAAACTACAAATTCAAATTCAAATTCAAATTCAAATTTTATTGCAAATCTAGATTTTCCCTATACAAACGTATAATTTTCAAAGTTAGAGATGAATGTAAGTGATAATGATGAATTCGGATATATTATCTGTTTCGGTCAAGTCTCTTCGACGCTTACAAGGTAAAGGCAATATTAAAATATCATTACATGTACACAACATAAGCAGTAACATAAAAGTACTTTTTACTTGAAACTTCTCGAATTTCCTCTTAAATCGTGTTCAGTAACTGCTACTATTTAATCCGAGACTGCAGTCTATTACTTTCTTAAATGAGAAACCCGATTCCTGAGAAAAATCTCGTTAAAGATTTAAAAGAACTTCTAGCAGGAGCTTGTTTATTGTCTTATTTAAAATGCTTTATAACGCGGTGGCTTTGTATTAGTGCTTAACGCTGAAAGAACATAAAGATACGGAGCCGCTATTCTTATGCAATAGAGAAATTTCAGAGTAACTACGGAGCCTCTATAACTGATGTTATGTAATGATTTTATTGTAGTGTTTACTTTTTACCGTCTTCGAAATGTAGGAGGTTAACAATTCGGCATTTTGTGTGTGTTTTTACAGCAAAATTCCCTAATGTATGATAAATTACAAAGTTACAGCGATATCAGTGTACCATAAGCAAAACGAGAATAATTATAGTTTAAAAAACTGGATAATCTAACTTCAAAATACGCAATTCATTTACTTGGATGACATATTTTCCAGGTATTTTGTTTATAAAAACCAAAGTACTGAATTGATTTTGATAAAATCTATATGGGACATCTCTGAAGTATGACCTACCGAAGAAAAGAAGAATCATCAAAATCAATTCATAATTAACGAAGTGATCACTGAACAAACATGCTAAAAAACAGGAGAATTGAGAACCTCCTACTTTTTTGAATTCGGTTAAAAAAGAGACGACGTAGTCATCAATTCACTCGCTCACATGTATATATTGTTATTTTATTTATTACACACGCATACCTACTTACATAGTGTGAGTGTGTGGGCTGTCATGTTCTGACATCACAGACCATACCCACAAAGTGTCAAAAGTGACATAAACATAAGAGAGACAGGGAGCGATATAATCTCGAGCGCACATGAATAGGGCACCAGTTCTTATGGCTGACATTAATCTGACTCGCTTTACCCGTGTTTGTATTAAGTAAGAATTAAATGGGAATGTTTTGGCTTTTGGGTAAACGCGGCTATAAATTACTTACATGAAAACAAGAACAAAATAAATAAGGAAATATGCGAAATAAAATACATTCTAACATGAAATTAAGACCGGCCTTGTGGCTCATGACACTATTTATTTTGTATATTAACATGTTTATTTGACTTATTCAACCATAACTAAATTTATTGTATTGAATTAGACAATATATACCTAATTGGTTACATTTGATATCTTTTGTGCATTTATTAATATTAATAATTAAGTACAGATCCGGATATGCGGGTCCAAGACCCGTCGGATGTGTGTAATTTTTGAACTGTCTATAAATTTATAACAAAAGATTATTTATATATACGACATTATTACACAATTATCCCTACTAAGTTGCTATACCTAATAATGGTTCCCTCTTTATGTGATTTACCAGTTTTTACCCCCAATCAAAAAGAGGGGTGTTATAAGTTTGACGTATGTATCTGTGTATATGAATATTTGTGTATCTACCGGTGTATCTGTCTGCGTCATCGTAGCTCTCAAACGGATGGACTGATTTTGATCTAGTTTTTTTTTGTTTAATAGAGGATTTGATCGATAGTGTTCTTAGCTATCTTTCATCAAAATCGGTCCAGCCGTTTTATATGTCAGAATTTGTTTTAGTTTTCTAAGCTTACTTATATATGATAAATCCCTAACATTTTTTTCAACGCGCTTCAATATAAGTAAAAAGAATTCAAAACTTGTTATTCCAAAACCCAAACGCTAATAAAACAAACCATATTAATTCCTCAATTTACCAATTCAATGAAAACGTTTAAACAGCACGCCATAAGGGTCGCAGTTTTACCAACTCCACACCAAAAGCGGCCACTGATTATGAATTTCAATTAAAAACTTGGCAGTCAATTGAATTGAATTCATTCTCATTTCCCGGCAAAAGTTTTTCCAAACGTGACCTCACAGACATGAGCACTGTTCCCAGATTCCGCGGCCCCAGGCGGAATTATAATTAGCCAGACTTAACTATTGTTTTTAATGAATTTCCAAGTTAACAAGTATTGGTGGTGATAGGCCAAGTTACCTTTCCGTTTAACAAATTAATTTGCTCATTGGTTTTCAGTCTGTGACGTTAGTTTTAATTGTAATTATGGATCGATGTTTCAATTAAAACGCAGAGCTCTTCATTCGATTATTTAGATGTAAAGTAGTGTTTTGACTGTATGTAAGTATTGTGACAGGTATGTAGGTACTGTACTCTAGTCTGTAATATGCAGTTGTTTGCACGTACTTTTTATAACGAACTTTTATTATGAAATCTAACGTGGTTATTACATAATTTTATTTGAACAAACGGGTTACTCACGTCTATTTTTGAGCCGAATTCTCCGACTATAGTTTCAACCGCATACGGCGGTCTTTTCAAAAGGAGCAGCGCAGACGTCACGCCCGAAGTACATCTCGGTGTCTGGAGAATTCGGCTCAAAAATAGACGTGAGTATTTATTATTATTCGAGGTAGGGTGGGAGGCCATGAGCCTCCCTGTCACTGCGACCCTCGCGGATCTATTGTAACTTATAGACGTGAGTAACCCGTTTGTTCAAATAAAAATTTTACGGACTTGTTTGTCTTCATTATTTTAAGCGTAGATCCACGTCACAAATATTTTTAAGTATTTGCTGGAAAGTTATTTACACTTGCATTTTCAAAAAGAGAAGGCTGGGTCAATGCCAAGTTAATTTACTTATGTAGCAGCGTGTGAAAATCGAAGCTATACTGAAATCAGTGCGATACTTAAGCACACATTCTTAATTTACTTCATCACTCTTGACGTAACAAGTAAGTTCAGAAAACTAAAAAAAACCGGACAGGTGCGACTCAAACTAGTAAATAAAAAAACCCGTACAAACTAGTAGATAAAAGGGGGAAATTATATATTTTTCAAAAATATACATCGTATAAATATTTAAAACCTGTTTTAGCTTATGATAATGAAGTTATTTCAGCACAGTTGGTTAAAGCACTTAAAAAATTGCACCCTCCTTCCTTGTATATAGACCCTATTTTTAGTTATTGAATAAAAAATGAACAGTTTTTGGATTTATGTACCTTTATGTACTCTAAGACCATGCATTTTCCGAAATTTCACAGTTATAGGTCAACGGGAAGTACCCCATAGGTTTTGATTCCCTTGTGAGTGTCGAAATATGCGTTTTTTTGCGACATTTTCGGCTGTAAGTTTTTTTATGAAAACTGAGTAGTCTGATTTTTCTCTCTGCAGCAAGAGACTATGGATCTGCAAATATGGTTTTAATTTCAACTCGATACCTTCTCGTGTTCCCGAAATATAAGGTCTTGACAGACGGACAGACAGACAACAAAGTGATCGTAAAAGGGTTCCGTTTTTTCCTTTTGAGGTACGAAACCCTAAAAACGACTTACAAAACGGATAAACTTATTTTGATGAAAGCTAGGAAAGCTCGATTAAACCTTTTATCAAACATTTTTTTTTTTATCAAAATCGGTCGGTTTGAGAGCTACGATGACACAGACAGACACACTGATACGCAATTACACACATCAAACTATTTTTTCTTGTCTTTTTGGTAGGGTGTTGAAAACCTCCATTTTTTATTTTTTATGAAACAAGGGATCCAGGATTTTGATCCATCCATTCATTCCTAGAAACGAAGATATGTTTAATATATGCTTGTAAAGTACATGATTATTTACTTATACATGATTATTTACATTTTTTGTATACATGATTATTTACTTTTTATTCTCCAAAGCACAACTAGTGTTCCAAAACAAAACGCCCGTATAAAACGTTACAAAATATCCATAAAGAAATCCACAAAACAGTGTCTCATTCAAAACAGACGGTCAAACTCAAAAGAAACCATTTCGTCCCAAAGCTGGAGTAAGTAATAGCGGAGTTTCGCATCTGCATTGCAAATAACTCCAATTTCGCGTAGAAAATGCAACCGACGACGGAATTTAATTCGCTGTAACGCATTCATAAATTATGCGCAACATTAACTTAACTGAGTTCGTAATATCTTTCTTTCATTATGATTGAGAGAATACGATTTGTTTTATTTATTTATTTTGACGTGACAACGTCTAATAAATCGATGAACGCCGGCTACACGCACGAAAAAGGATGACTCATTGTCCCGTTACGCTCATTGTAACGTTTGCGTTTCATCAATGTTTTGTTATGACGTTGTTACGTTAAACTATCGTCCGTAAACCACCTTTACAGACAACCATTTTTTTATGAACCTATACTGTCTCACTCCTGGGTAAAGGGCTCTAATTCCACTTTCATCGTGGGGACTGCTAGATTGTGGAATACGCTTCCTGAGTGGGTCTTTCCCGATACGATGGAGCGCGCTTACCTAGAAACCTAGCTGCGCTTATATAGACATAATCTGATCTGAATCTGTCTTTAAATCGCGAGTGAATTGGTTTCTTCTAGGTAAGCGCGCTCCATCGTAGACCGCAACGTCGCTTAAGACGAGGCTTCACAGAACTTTAGGTATTTTACGCTATCTCAGCCCGCACTTCTTGAGCGCGATGTTTTCATGTACGAGTACGTGACACAGAAGTACGTACGACGACACCGCGCCCCGCGCCCCGGGACGTCAGCTCGTAAGCAAAATTATTGTAAAATAAATTACTATAAAATAGTCCACTAAACGTATCAAAAATGTATACATACTAGTAGAATGCTAAAAAAAATAGCTACTCAATATGGTAACTTTGGTGTTGGTGACTTTAAACACCTTCAAAAGCATAATAATAATTAATTTAACCATATATATTTAAGATGTGATATATAATGTATATAATAATATACATTATATATCACATCTTAAATATATGACTTTTACTCAGTTACATGCATCATACTCGTAGTTACTTCTTTTTATTATTTTCAGCTCTTATGAATCTCGATTTTGCTATAATAAGTGCTTGAGAACTATTTTCATGCTAAATGAGCGCAAATATTTTTGAAGTAGGTACTCATCACAAAATCTCAACTCAAGTGTGTTTTTAAGCAGAATCTTTTAATAAATCTGGAGTCAAAAGGCACTTTCGTCTTCTTGGAATTTAAAAGAAACCTAGACAGTTCATTTTGAATATTTGCATCATTTTCATTTATTATTCTATTGAATATTAATGTATACTTTAAGATACTTCACGCATATATAATCGGCATAATATTATATTACAATATTTTTTTTTACCAGGTAACATTTTTACGTTTATTTATTTACATTGGATTCAGACTCAAGATATCGTCGCAAGAAAGGCAGAATTACTGAAGCGCCAAAATAGGCATATTGAGTTATATAGATATTCGGAATCAGCGTTTTTTTCTGCGTCGATCAGTCTGGGTCCCATAGCGATACGAGCACTATTTTGGCGTTTCAGTAAATGGAAAAAAGGGGATTTTTCATCAGCCAGAGTCCTTAAACGACACTTTTTTGGCATTTTATTCGTGTTTGTCACCTAAGTAATTTTGTTTTCCTGCAATAAATTACAAGTAAATTTTAAGTAAATTTGGCGACCGGCAATTTAAAAGCTAATATTTTATAAGCATTTTTGGACTACTCGAAACAAACATAAAAGTTGGTATAAGTAATTTTGAATTGAAGTATTTATAATAAGTAAGGCTTGTAAGAATATTAGTCTTTCCATTTTTATGCAGGAAGTGGCGTATAAGTAATTTTGCCTTACTGTTATTGAGCAAGTTTTTGACTTTGAGTATCTTTACTATGAAGTAATATTTTAGCAAAAGTTATAGAAGTAAAAATAGAAAGCTGGTCAATACGTCATTTACGTCGCTAAAGTAAAAAATATGGAATACTGCAAAACCTATAACCCGCGCGTACGCCGCGTATCAGTCAGTCTGCTCGACAGAGCCACTGAGAGTACACGTGTGTAGGTATTTGTTGCCGCTCAAATATATCGAAAAAACAAGGGAATGTTGGTGATAAAAATGCAATAACGGACTCCTTAATCGGTAAGTTAGCTATTTATTAGTATGAAAATTATAATAATTTACATAAGAAGCAATAATTATTAGTAAAGTCACCTTCGGTAAGTACCTAAATGCCTAATAATTTATGAAATATGCCGAATTATCATTTGACGCTGGGTCTGTTTTTGTGTATACCTAATCTATAGGTACGAGTATGTACGTTATTGGTTTAGGTTGAGCAAGGTAGAAGCATTTAGAATTCTAGATAGTTTTTAACAGGTTTGTCAGGTCTAGACCAGCACGGCAGATATTCGGCACGAGCCATAAGTTCCCAATTTTTGTCGGATATTTTAGCCAGCCATCTAGCTTGAGTAAAATAGTATAAATTATTTACTTAACCGATTTTTATGAAACTTGCACTCTCTCAAATCTCTAGATACCTACATACATAAAAAACTGATGCCGATTTTATTATAAAATAATTATGCATTACAATAATTTATGAATTCGCGGGGATGCAAGCCACGTTTTTGTTGTATAATTATGTTACGGATAGGTGTGAAGGTTAACTTAAGATTAACCGGCTGATGTTAAGTTTATTTTTGAAGAGTGTATAATGTTGGTTTCGGCTGAGAATGGCTTGTTACCTTGTGGTGTCGGCCGAGAAGTATTACATTTACAAAACTGACCGTGTGGTTGTTGCCGACCTTCCTTTTTCTTTCCTTTCCTTGATTCCTTTGGGCAAAATTGCGGTCAAGACTTATTTTTTAACCTATAATATCCCACTGCTGGGCAAAGGTCTCCCCTAAATTCATCCACTCTTTGCGATCTAGTGAACAATCCGGCCAGTCCTCAAGGAAGGTGCCCAAGACTTTACCCATTCTTTATAATTATAAAAAACTACATGATATATTAAACGTTTTTTTAATTTATATGAGACTTACTATTCCTTTCTATTTTTTCAGCTCATAATGGAAAGTAAGAAACAGAGTTTTTACAAAAGGTAGTTCTCTTATGTCATTTGTCAAATTGCAAACTGTTAAATCAAGGCATGGTGGTTCAGCTTCTGTATTTGCACTGCGCATAGCAACTGGTTTTGGTATCAATAGCTCCTTGTTCAAGTTATTTGATTTGTAGTTCTGTGGTTTTTTTTTAGGTGTTTTAAATATCAGTCTTTTAACTACTGCTGGCTTTGAGACTGTTTCCATCAGTGGTGTCTTTGAAGTTCCAGGTACAGGTTCCTGTTCATCCTTCAGTCTTGCTGCGTACCTTTTGTAAAAACTCTGTTTCTTACTTTCCATTATGAGCTGAAAAAATAGAAAGGAATAGTAAGTCGCATATAAATTAAAAAAACGTTTAATATATCATGTAGTTTTTTATAATTATAAAGAATGGGTAAAGTCTTGGGCACCTTCCTTGAGGACTGGCCGGATTGTTCACTAGATCGCAAAGAGTGGATGAATTTAGGGGAGACCTTTGCCCAGCAGTGGGATTTTATAGGTTAAAAAATAAGTCTTGACCGCAATTTTGCCCAAAGGAATCAACTGAGGTCGGCAACAACCACACGGTCAGTTTTGTAAATGTAATACTTCTCGGCCGACACCACAAGGTAACAAGCCATTCTCGGCCGAAACCAACATTATACACTCTTCAAAAATAAACTTAACATCAGCCGGTTAATCTTAAGTTAACCTTCACACCTATCCATAACATAATTATACAACAAAAACGTGGCTTGCATCCCCGCGAATTCATAAATTATTGTAATGCATAATTATTTTATAATAAAATCGGCATCAGTTTTTTATATATGTAGGTATCTAGAGATTTGAGAGAGTGCAAGTTTCATAAAAATCGGTTAAGTAAATAATTTATACTATTTTACTCAAGCTAGATGGCTGGCTAAAATATCCGACAAAAATTGGGAACTTATGGCTTGTGCCGAATATCTGCCGTGCTGGTCTAGACCTGACAAACCTGTTAAAAACTATCTAGAATTCTAAATGCTTCTACCTTGCTCAACCTAAACCAATAACGTACATACTCGTACGTATAGGATTATGTATACACAAAAACAGAACCAGCGTCAAATGACAATTCAGCATATTTCATAAATTATTAGGTATTTAGGTACTTACCGAAGGTGACTTTACTAATAATTATTGCTTCTTATGTAAATTATTATAATTTTCATACTAATAAATAGCTAACTTACCGATTAAGGAGTCCGTTATTGCATTTTTAACACCAACATTCCCTTGTTTTCTCGATATATTTGGCTCTGTTACTCAATGTAAGTTTATTATTTTTGCCGAAGAGGTAAACGGCTTTTTGTTTAAAAGGAGTAAAATTATAAAGTTAATTACTTAATAATAAGAATAAGGGTAAAAACCAAACAATTCACAGATTAAAAAAAAATACGAATTAACAGCTGTATTTTAATTTATTTCTCGAAACTATTTCCCTCTTAACTCAAATAGGAGGCCTTTGCCCAGCTATCTATCCAATTTAAGAGCTGAGCTCTTATCAGAGGAGGCAGCCCAGCTCAAGCCCATCTCAATGCCCTACTAATTTACGTAAGATTATTAAAAAAAGATAGGAATTTTCATACTCATAAGCAATTAAGACTTTACTCTTACACATTAGTAATGGAGTATACGTTATCATTTATGGTTCAAGTAACTTTAATTTTGGCACTACAGTATTTAAGTAGCTCTTATTATGTATTAACTGAAGTTATAAGTAGTTTTAAAGGTGTGATTAGACAAATGTAATTATCTCTTACGTCTTTTTACTCGAAAAAACTAAAACAATAACCTACCTTTCAGGATTTTTAGTGATTCAACATAATGAGCCGATCACTTTTTAAGTTATTTTAACATGATGAAACCAGACTTGTAAAAGTCCTTTCAGTAATTTAAGATTACGAACATTAAATTATTGTTATAGTTCCAGAAAATATGTCGTTTTCCAATTTATATACGTAAGAGTTATAAGTAATTTTGATTGCTATAAATATTTGAATCAAATGGCGGTTAAAAAATTTTGCTTTACTGTAAATTGAAGTCATTTTTACTTAAGCGCCACTATATCACAAACCAGCAGTCCAATTATTATGTTTTGTACTTCTGGACATAGAAAATGACAAATTAATAAAAGTTTACCTTGACGTCATCAAAATTCGTGTGCCGGGAAAAATGTTATGAATTAAAAACGAAAAAAAATAAATTAAAACGGCTTTTTCTCGAAATGGTCATTTGGAGCTTCAGTAAATTTGCCTTTCCTGCGACGATATAGTTTTAAGAATGAAAATACTTGAAGCCTGCCTGAATCTTCCCCAGTTTTTCTGACATTTTTATACATCTCTCGCAAAAATACGTGTTTTCGTAACCGCCAACGAAGTTTTTCGTAATAAACAAGTGGTTTTATAAGCATTATTCTAAAAAATGTGCATTTATAATCTTTTACAGCGATTTTACGCACATTTTCTCAGAAAAAAATTACACTCAACAGCATATCAAGGGTAATGAAACTGTAAGTTAGACTGCAAAAACTACTTTTCTGCTGTCAGGCGTTTTTTTATTTTTTTTACATAGATACTTGTTATGTCTATAATTAACTTCAATTTACTTTAATTTTCATAACATACATGAGTACATACATAAATCAGCGATCGCTTTTCAAAAGAACAAACTGAAACTTTAGAAAACCGATCGTCGCCTAATCTTCCGAGTGGAGCAGACAACAAAATGATTGAATGTAAATTAACGCCATCTATCTTAGGTTTAGCGAGTTGCATAATTTAAGGGGCTGTACCGGCGGCCGTACTTAAAGTGTTAAGCTGTTGGTTGATCGTCGTCATTAATAAGTTACAACACTTAAGCCGGTTTACTTATTCAAGGGTAACATTCTGTTTCGTAGTGGTATCTGAAACTGAATTGCCAGGTACACCAGGCCAGGCCAGGCCAGGTTGGATAGATACTAGAGGTAAAGTTTAGAATCAACGGTAATGGACAAAATTAAATTTAATGTTGAAATTCAATAAAAATGTGGTTTACAGCGGAAAGCAACGTGGTCAAGCGACGGATTATTTCTAACTTCCATTTCCGTAGTGCTATGCAAGACTCCCATCATGAGAAAATGTCTCATGTTAATGTCAGCATTGCTCCGTTGAAAAAGACCGCCAAATGCGGTAGAAACTATAGTTTTTACTACTTACTAAAAATAGACATAAAGAACCCATAATTGTGCTTACAATTTTAGTTACAAACTTAAATGATTACTCTGGATATGCTTCTTATAATTATGTGGATGTCGTTGTCAAGCCTAAAATAGATATGGAAACTAATTTGTAACTAAACGAAGATTGTTTGAAGTTTTGAAGTTTGAAGTTTGGAGTCTCTGACAGAAAACCAAACCCAGTCAATAAATACCAATGGTTACTTGATTATAATTTTATTTTCACGGCCAATAATAAAGCTTTGGGTCTATTGCAGTTCACCCTTAGAGCTTAGTATTAAAATGCTAAAGAGCCACGGTATAGCTCAATTTCCGTTATATCCAGCTCGTTTTTCATTCGCAAACTGTTTAAGCAAGAGATCCATCATCTCCAAATTGGATACCAACTTGAAATGTTTCATAAACAGTCTATTTTGAAAGCTCTTCGCAAAAATACGTGACTCTGATATCTTCAATCAACTTTAGCCTTTGTAAAGTGTAAAATAAACGTACTTTATCAGATATTATTTACTAAAAGTAAAAACTTGGGGTGAACGTAGGTTACGTAGGTATTTTTTTTTGTGTGGCGCAACGCATAAAATTCATCCTACTTTTTGCAGAGATTGTCAGATATAATCCATGTTAAAGGCCAACAAAATCACAGATTATTTAACGTAACCATAAACGTGTGTGAACAGTTTAGGTTTTTACTATATATTTGTAGTTTTTTTTTTGTACACGGATACAACAATAAAGAATTGGTTTATGAATGAAAAAGATTAAGCTGAGTACACTGTTACAGAAATATTTAAAAAAAATATTTTTACCCAATTATGGTGACGCCAATGAAAATGCCACGAAATATGAGTTGAAATTTGATCCCGTGTTACTTTTAAGCTACTTATTATTATTATTTTTTGTGTATAAATAGGTTTGCGCTTGACCGCCAACTCTCCTGATGTCAAACGACGTTGGTCTACGATAGAGCGCGCTTACCTAGAAGAAACCAATTCACTCGCAATTTAAAGACACCCAGATACTCAGGAAGCGTGTTCCACAATCTAAGGCGCATCGCCCACACGAGCTAGAGTCGAGGCGGCGTCGAGGCACGGGCGCACAAGCGGCGCGCCGCTTCTACGTTTCCTTCAGGTTCAAATGGCAGTGCGCCCACACACTAGAGTCGCGTCACAGGCGACGTGGAGTCGACGCCGACGCCGCCGCGACCGCGCTTCGACTTACCAGTGAGCGACGCGCCTAACAGTCCGCACGATGAAAGTGGAATTAAAGCGTTTCGTTCGGGTTATAATTTGACAAATCAGATATCGTTAGAAGAGTCTTGAGTCAAGACTCTTGACTGTCCAATGAAATATGATGTTTTGTAGGCGACGTAACATAAATATGGCCATACTGGAGGCAGAGACTTCCTACTTCCTATGTTTTTGATGTATGACTTACACCTACGAGTATTTTACTTTCATTGATATTTTCACAAAAAGCTCGTTGCTGGCGATTTTTTTAATGTTAATCAGATCTACGATTAACATCCATCTCGCCTTATATTAAGCGACGTTGTGGCCGAGGATGGAGCAAGTGCATCTAAAAGATATTTATTCACTCTAGCCTTGAACATTCCAAGATTGTAGCTCTCAGGAATCAGAAAATATTTATTGTATAAACTGAGTACAATGATGTTATAATATGTAATTAATAAGGTTACCATATATTTGTAGAGATGGTGGCAAAGAATTCCATTCCTGTGCACTACTACTTACTTGTACTTGGTAATTTTTAGAGTTCCGTACCTAAAGGATAAAACGGGACCCTATTACTAAGACTCCGCTGTCTGTCTGTCTGTTCGTCCGTCTGTCACCAGGCTGTATCTCATGAAGCGTGATAGTTAGACAGTTGAAATTTTCACAGTAATAACAACAAATACTAAAAAACAGAATACAATAAATATTAAGGGGAGTATTATGTATGGGAGCCTACAACAAAAGTGATTTTTTTGCTCGTTTTTGTTCGATATTGATAACGGCAACAGGTAGACGCTTGAAATATCCACAGAATATTGAGTTATATTAATCACTTTAAAAATAAATAATTAAATTAAACTAAAATTAATATTTAAGGGGAGCTCCCATACCACAAACGTGATTTTTTTGCCGTTTTTATAAAAAATGGTACGGAACCTTTCGTGTGCGAGTCCGATTCGCACTTGGCCGATATTTTAATACTTAGGGAAATAGTCAAGTAATATCTTAATTGAATCAATGACAGAAAAGAAAACGTTTTATAGATGAATTACGAAACCAAGAATTAAATGAATTTGTTATTAAAGTACTATGTTAATTATAACATATGCGTATTGAATAATTATAACATATGCCTATTGAAGTACTCGCAAAATTTACTGTTCGCAGGTTTAGTAAAGAGTTCTAATTCCTAATTGAAAACTTAATATGAACTACAGATAAACTTAAATCTAATATACATGCGGAGGATAGAAGAAAATTTATTTTTTATATTTATTCCTCTTTGACACGCCTGTTAACATGAGCCCGAAAGGTTAAAAATATCGATATTTTCTCCCCACTCTGCAGATGAACTACCGACCTCACCATCAAGAAGGTCGCGGCCGCCCTAAAAATCTCAAGTTTCAGTTATGTTATGTATTTTTTGGGTACGGAACACCGCCCTACGACCAATATGAATGTGATACAATTTGTCAGGTTTACGTGGTTATTTGTTCGAGCGCAGGTGCGGGTTCTGGCAGCGAGGCTGGCAACCCCGTTTCATGGAATAATAATGACGGATTCGACTTAGCGGAGACTTAGCGAGTCGCCTGAGACGTCTGTGTACCCTTCACTGTTCCTCATTTGCACGGCTTAAGTTACTTTACCGGATGTCGGCGGTGCGACGCTTGTTCACGTCTTTGACTGAGTTCCTGTGTGCTATTTGATTGTGGTTCTATGAATGCAGTAGCAAAGAGATTTTGTAACGTTTTGTAGCAGTTCAAAGTTCTTTTTGCATACGCCATGATTGTGAAACTAAATGCTACGACATTCGTAGTCTCGTAGCAATGCTACGCTAAATAACCGCTACGTCGTAGGTAGACTTATGCAGCAATACAACGATACGTTCAAATACAAAATACGTAAACAAGTATCAGTTTAGAAAATTCAAAAACCCCCGAAAAAAAACTGCTAAACCGATTTTGATGAAACATAACTAAGGACGCTCGATGAAAACCTCTTTGAAACAAAAAAAAACACTAGATTGAGTTCGTGTATTCGTTTGAGAGCTACGATGCCACAGACTGACACACATCTATATACAGATATACAGATACACACGTCATAAAAACCCCCTCTTGATTGATTCTGAGCCAAAAGCTCAGAATCAATCTTCAATCAACTGGTGCTTGATCAATTTTTTTTTATATTACTAAAGCTGTTTAATGAAGTTCTGAAGTAATGTTAGTGAAGTTATGGGAGCATGGCTGCAATATTCTCTCTCTGACATAAAAATATCTAAATGTCCAGTATAACGACTCACTAAATCCAATCAATCTATCCTTGTCTACCTTTAACGGCTGGACCGATACACGGGGGAATCCGTAACGGGCACAAAGTAAAGAATGTAAAAATATCTTAGATATCGATAAGCCAAATTTCATCGGAATCAGTACATTTTGTGTTTGAACAAAAGTTCCCCAGAGCTTGCAGCTTACGATTTATTCCAAATCTGCGTTCCCAACGTACTACCCGCATCTGAAATTTAATACAAATTTAGTAGTATTGATCTGGAATTGGTGATAAATGACATTTTTATAGGAATTATTCTAATTCTATATTTTTTGATGTTATTTTTTTCAATTCATGATATAATGTTGATGTTAATAATCATACACTCTACATATCATGCGTGACATAATCGTAAGTTATACTACGAAAGTCGCTTTTATTCAGTCGGGTGTTTTTCTTTTGTCATAGATACTTAATATATACACGTCGGAGCTTCCAAGCATTTTTATTTTTTATGCATAAAATCAAATGAAACCACAGGTAGCGCGGCCTACAAACTAAATTGGTAAAATGCTGGCAATTTACAAAATCGATTTAAATGTAAATCTGTTGTTCGGCCTGACCTCACGGCCAATAGTTTTCAAAGGCAGAATAACCAAAAAAACTCCACTCCAAATAGGGTAGGTAATGTCAGAGTACGTAGGGTGCTATTCATAAATCGCTCGCTTGGAAATTCGCATACCTCTCTTTCGAGCGATATCCGAAATGTGGCACTTTGCTTGCACATAACATCACTGGCTAACAAGACCAGGGGCCCAATTCAGTTATTCAAGACCGCTCCATAGCCGAACCATATGTGGAGCGTTTACCGTCGGCCGCCATAGTTTTTTTGATTTAGTCACTTTTATGTCATACAATTGACACATTTGATGAAACGTAACACGTCCTTCGCTCGTTACTAAATCAAAAAAAGATAGCAGCCGGCAGGAAATGCTTCGCACAAGGTTCAGTTACGGATCGGTTTTGAATAACTGAATTGCCCCACAGTTATTCCAACCATACAAATTTTAATTCTACCAGTAGAAAAAAAATACGGTTTTTTAATCCCGACTCAAAAAGTTCTAAGATATAATGATATTCTTTGTTAATAATTATAATAAATTACATGTCAGTAAATCAAAATCGAAATTAGCATTTTTTATCAGCCCTGTTTGTACAAACTGTCCCACTGCTGGGAACAGGCCATCTTCTCATTGTGAGAAGGGTTAGGCCATAGTCTGCCACGCTGGCCAAGTGCGGGTTGGCAGACTACTCGACACTCATTCATATTGTCCATATATGGTATTATATTTAATGACAATGGATTCAACCGTTTTTTTTTAATTTGTTTTGTAAACAGTTTTTAGTGTATAAAGTGGATACTCATGATTCTAGAGATCGAAAAAGTCAGGATCACTCGCAATCAACTTCACGTATGATTTTTTTTCCGCATGCGACTTGCGAAATAAAAATAGCACCCAGGTTGTTTTAAATTCAGTAGACGAACGGTCCGGCCGGGCGGCCGCGGCTTGCGGCGCGGTGTCACCGTGCTTATTGTATTTTCACTGAGACCAGTGCCAACAGCTATTTCAACAAGATTTAAATGGAAATCCTGTAATAAAAATGTTATTAGAGCTCTGGATGTTAGTTTCCAGCAGCGGTTACACTAAATTGTGGATGTAATGCAACTGGTATTGCTTTTAAACGTCGCCTACATTGATATAGGATTATGTTTTTTTACGAACTTTTATGAATTTCGAATGTGTCGAGCATATGTCGGGTGCATGCATGTGTTGTATGAAGATGTGTATATGTGGTTCTATTTTTACGCAATATAGTAGATTTACGATTTACCACTAACTCGCCTGATGTTAAGCGACGGTGCGGCCGAGGATGGAGTTCGTTGAGCTAAAAGATGTCTATATACTTTAGCCCTGAAAATTCTAAGATTGTAGTTCTCAGGAAACAGAGATGGCGGCAAAGAGCTCCATTCCTGTGCAGTACGCATCAAGAATGTGGACCGATATCGCTGAGATCTAAGCTAATAGCCAACTATAGACCGAGCTGGCAAGTTGCCAAGAAGACAGAACAACGTCTGGCGGGCTTAGTTAATTAAATATAAATAAATGTAATTATCAGATAGTGTGACATATTTGTGTGTGTGTTGTGTTACACTGTAATTACCCGACTACGCAAGATGAAGGATGATGTTTTCCGGATGTATATTTGTATGTAAATAAATTTGATGTACATATGCGGGTATGTATGTATGTTTCTATATTACTTCCTACAGTCTAAACGGCTTGACCGATTTTGATGTGCGAGGTCGTTAAATTTTTTGTAATAATAATAATCATCATTATCCCACAAGGTGAGAATCTCGAAAAGGCCGAGAAAGAGAAGCTCAGACACAAGGTAGCGCTCGTAGCGTAGCTTGACTAGGTGTCCTCGATCGATCACCAATATCAAGCAACGGACAGACTGGTCAGTTTTCGGATGGGTGTTCGTGAGTGGTATTTCTTTTTGAGCGCTACCGTGGGGGTTGAAAACACGTTAAATTGTAGGTCCCGGTTGTTTGAAATGGATAATAAGAATAAAACTCTCGCAAAAAAGGCGCTTTTTGTAAACAAACCAACAAACTTTTTCTTAAATAATTATTTCTTAAGCAAATAAGTGACTTTACAAAAACTATTCTAAATAATGTTCATTCAAATAAATTATACAGCATCCGTTTGCATACTTTCTCGCAAAAACATATACTCAACAACATATCATACGTCGTAACGTAACCGTAAATTGCACTACGAAAGTCGCTCTTATGCAGTCAGTTATTTTGTTTTTATTTTAACATAGATACTTTTGTGCATATAATACACTTCGCCAGTCATAAAGCTTGACTTTGCCTTTTACATTCAACTGCATAGCCAATTAGGTTCAATTTGCGTTAAAGTTAACAACTACTCAGTCCTCGATTCAGAAATTACTGTAAATTAGCAAAGATATTCGCGAAGTTTTGAACTATCTGCTCAGAAGTAGAGAGCAGACTCTGTCTTAATTAACGGGGTGGCCCGGATATTAATTCCTTGCAATTTAGCTGAAGATACCGCCGGACGACCTTTGTGGCAGGAAGAGGTGCCTCTGAATCTAATGAAATTTGGTTGAAGAAATTGGTGCTAAAACTATAAGTGGATAGGTTGGGTTTGATGAATTACAAGTTTAAATTGCCACTGGTTGTAAAACCTCAGTCAAGTTTGGGGCAACACTTGTGACATATCATAAAAGATAACCCAGCTTGAACATTATTTGTAACATGACGTATCATAAAGTTTATCCCAACTAGCAAAGTAATTGTTTTTAATTTTACATTTACTGATGTATTCAACCTTTCTTTTTTATTTATTATGAAACTGACATTTAAGGTTTTGATATGTGACACAACCTTGTTAATATTATTTGTAATAATTAATGTAATTGGCTATGGCCGTTTTAATTAATTAATAAACTAATATATCACTAACTAATATATTCAAATATTTCATACACACAGTATACGTCACAGATAAAATAAAAAGCAATAATTATAACGTATCAACATTATTTATATCAACAAATTACATAAGTAGAAATTGGTCAATCATGTCAAAATAAAACATAAATGTCAAAATAATAATAATAAGAAAAAATAATGTCAATATTAATAAAATTATAATTATAAAAATACAGTTTCAACTCAGCCTTGATGTCAACTATAATAATATTTTAAATATAACTCATTCTAGAGCTTAAATTCGTGACACGTTAATATTTTTTTAACTGACTACCATAAATGTTTTATAAGAGTATTCGTGAAGACTAAAAAGTTTGTTATAAAACTGACACAAGGAACTTGTGGCCTGATTAAAGTGGTTTATAACTGCATTAGCAAAGACTAGATTGTCTACCATACTGGAAATATATATATAAAGATACTTTAAATATTGTCAGATTTCATAATTTTTCTATGTCAAAACTTGTTCAATTCCATCTCATTGCAATATAATAAGTCAAACACGGCAATATCTACATTTAAATAGCCACTAAGCAGTGTTGCCATATAATTTCACAGCAGTGTAAACAACAAACATCTAATTAGAGCTCATTACATTTCGTTTTTTTTTCTAATCGTACAATAAGGAGCGCCGGCGGCAGGTCATTACGGCTTGGCCCCGTTTGCCGTTTTCAAATTGTAGAATGAACTAATTAAAGGTATATTACCACTGTCTGCAACATTATTAGGTAGGAAAAGCTTGTTGCAAAGTTTGGAAAGTTTCAAAAAACGTACTTAGGGTTCATGCACAAGTAATTGCATTTATAGTGTCGCTTAGGATGACCAGCCTTATGGTGGACGAACGATCTCATACAAATACAGAAGAACCGGTCTTCGAACTGGTCTTTTTAGAAATTCATGGTGGAGACCTATGTCCAGCCGTGGACTTCTTGTGACTGAGATAATGATGATGATATGACATACACTAAAGTTTCCTTTACTGATAAATTCGCCTATTGTTGCATTACCATATAATATTTTTCTTATTAATAGTCTTTCAAGTACGGTGTAAACAATATAGAGTTTATCTAGTATGAAAACTATAGCTACTGTTTAGCCCCCAGCTCCATGAGACAGAGGAACAGATGGATGGAAGAATGGAACTAATAAGGCAAATTTTTTATTTTGTCAAATTTAATCTCCACAGACTCCGGGGTCCGTGCCTTTTATAAACTAATATATGTATTTTTATCTACTTCAATTTTTTTTTTTATTATGCAAGAGGAAGACAAGGAGTTCTAATTTAATTATGATTAAAAAAGGCTAATTATGGATCCTGTAAATACGGAACCCTAAAAACTAACAAAATTACTTACAAAACAAAGTTTCCGTTATTTCCACAGTTTAATGTTCACAACAAAGCTGCAGTTTTCAAACAACAGAAACGATGCAGTTTTTTGTCGGAAGTAGCATTGTTCTTGCACGATTAACTTCCAACAAATAATTTATAGTATAGATACGCAGAGATTTATGTTAGCTTATGCAATTGTATCGACGTTTATTTACTGCAAAAGGAAATTCATTGTTTTGATTTTTATTAACGCATAAAACTAGGAAGATTTTGATTAGATTAATTCTATATTTCAAACCTTAAAAGTTATTTTATTATGAAAACTAACGTGGTTGTTACACTTTTTTTTTTATTTCGAACAAACGGGTAACTACGTCTATATTTGAGCCGAATTCTCCGACTATAGTGTCAACCGCATACGGCGGACTTAAAAGTTATATATTCATGTTTAGATATACTATATGGTTATTAAGCTGAAAAGAGACAATATAGACTCACCGTTATGAACAAACTAATCTGTGCTCATAATAATCAAGACTTTTGCACACATTGAGCTCAACTTGAAATAAGCAAGAAATTGTCATGACTAATGTCTTTTAGTATGGAAGTAAACATGAAATTGCAAAAAAACAAACAACTATGTCGTATTGAAACTTTGCGTACACGACGCGTATAATAATATATAAAAACGAATGAACAAATATAAGCTTAGAAAACTCAAAAACCCCCGACTTAAAAGCTGCTGTACCGATTTTGATGAAATAGCTAAGAACACTCTCGATGAAATTCTCTTTCAAACAAAAAAACTAGACCAAAATCAAGCATCGTAGCACTTAAAAGAGCTACGATGCCACAGACAGACTCATAGATATATAGATATATACGTAAAACTTATAACTTCTTTTTGGGTCGAAGTTAAAAATTGTTAAGCATAAAGAAAATTATAACGCTATAAATATATACGGAGTAAAATCTAATTCGTGAGCATCCTAATGGAAAGCAAAATTCATGGAATTAAAATGATTGACATAAATATTTATAATGGCACTGGATAATATGATTGCTTCTACGTATTAAAATAAAATAAGATTTATTTAGAGTTTCTGTACATATCGGGACAAAATAAGATGTATTTCATATCTTGCGGTGTCATTATAAATACTCAAATCTTTCATGAATGATGAGAGATTTAATGTACGAAATGATGAATGATTTCACCCCGTATAAAAATTCTC
This sequence comes from Lycia hirtaria, assembly GCA_947563715.1. Classification (NCBI taxonomy): domain Eukaryota; kingdom Metazoa; phylum Arthropoda; class Insecta; order Lepidoptera; family Geometridae; genus Lycia; species Lycia hirtaria. The sequence goes on along the minus strand of OX387377.1, from coordinate 36,724,077 downwards.
TACCAGTATGTAGATACCTAAAATTTTCAAGGAAGACACGTTCTTTTCACGTCCGTAGGACCTACATTTTAGGCTACCGTTGTCTATCACTCAAATTACTCAGGGCAATCTTTTATAGGCACAAATTTTCTCTATTTACAAAACTTCATCCAGAATCGCACGCATTCATAACAGCCAGGTGCAACAAATGGAAACGAATACGTCGAGTTAGACTGGAATATTGTAACACGTGACGGTAACGCCACCAGCGAGCACTCATTCGCAATCAAACAGATTTATTCGTCAGCTTTGTCCGCCGCTCATCGTCTCTCAGATAAACCGGCCCACAATTGTATTTGGGCCCGAAATTATGTGTTGGGAATGGCTCCAGACTCGACTTGTTGTGCCATTGTGCTTACTTTGAAGTGGGCATTAGTTTGGATTTACGATTCACGGAAAGGTTCAAGATTCTCAGAAGTCGGCGTAAAATAAGGACATCATGAGTTTTGACGGGAATGTGGAGAAAACATGGCGACGCTCTGTTTAATTATTTTTTTGAGATTTTATCGGATCAGTAATGTAGAGTATTACATAAAAGTAATTAAAAAAAAATTAACTTCAGAACTGAATAGGAAGAAATAACAACTGATTTAATTTGTTTTTTCAACGGGTTTGATTTAATTTGTCGGTATTATGTAACAGTTGTTATTTCTTCCTTTTCAGTTTTGAAGTCGTTTTTTTTTTTAAATTACTTTTGTGTTCTTGATAAATTTGCATACATAATCACAATTTTGCTGAAGCGTAACTATATAGCACATGTTTTTAAAATAAATCGGCAAATGCTGTAACTGCAGGAATATAATACCCCTGATAAAGAAAAAATAGGTTGTCTGTAATGTCGGTTTACGAACGATAGTTTAACGTGACAACGTCATAACAAAACATTGATGAAATGCAAACGTTACAATGAGCGTAACGGAACAATGAGTCATCCTCTTTCGTGCGTTCATCGATTTATTAGACGTTGTCACGTCAAAAAAAGAATAACAAACTTTGTCATTAATTTAATCAAAACCAGTTTGTATGCTAGCTTATCGTCGTTATCGACGTAATGTATCACAATCAATATAACGCTTGAACGGACAAGCTCCTGACTGACTCAGACTAAAACATTTGTGCGAACCAGAACTATTTCGTTAGAGGTTTTCAATGGCGTTTTACATAGAACCGGGTTCACTAACAGCCAATCACGGATTTTGGAGCTTATTTATCTGTGTTTACAACTGATAGTGCCCTTTGTGAGTTTGGAAAGTTTAATTCGTAAGGAAACGGTTCGTTTGCTAGCATGCAGGGACTGGGCAAACGGACGCCCGCATATTCTAAAGCTTTAGCATTCGATTCATGCGGAACTCTATCTGAAGAGAACACGATTGAAGTTCTGATTTTCTTCGTACACACATTTTACTGCGCGAAGTTAGCCTCAAACTTCTTAGTGCTCTGATCGTTGAGTTTTACCTGGTGTTTTCTTCGCAAACAATTGGTTCCCGCTTTGCTATCGATTCTCTTGGGAGCACAATCGCGTGCCTCGTTGATGAACTGAATTTGAAAGCAGCTAAAATATTTATTTTTGAAGTGAAAACTTCTTTAGACGCTGAGCACTTTATATTTGTTGGTATTGAATGGATCTGAGCCGTCACGCTCGGCTATGTAACGCTCTTTCTGGTAAAGTCAGCTCGAGTTGACTAAGGGAGCGAGAGGAGTTGTGGCGGGAACGTCCTAGTAACGTGTTGTTGGTTTGTTTTATTTTCCTAAACTTGTGTTATTTTAAACATTAATGCTATAAAAATGGTAGTGTCTTTAGTGTCTTATTCATTAAGTGTTCGATCAAGTGCGTGAGTGTGGGCAAGTGAAATAAAGCAGTAAAACGTGTGATTTTACGTTGTCGGCAAAACTCCATAGAAGCTTCTAGTACCACTTTACTGAAGCACGACTCGACTTATAAATTGACTGTATACGTGACTTAGATTGTGACTAGAACTTTTACAACTTGTTTTATTCAAGAAACTTGAGAAAATCCTAATACTTGACACTGGATGACTGAAATGCTTTAATGCGAGTCCTATACAAAAAAGAAAAAAAAGGGAGCGAGATATTTATGTAAATATAGTCAACGCGATACTGCTATATTGCGATTACGTATTATTAGAGTCGCCTTGAGGAAGTTTTTAATACTACTCAAGTACGTAAGTAAGATTATTCTGGTACTCAAGTACCAGAGAAACTATCTGAAGCAAAAAATGATTCTCACATTTTTTTGGTACATTAAACAAAACAGCGTTACAGCGCTGGAATAATAATTACATCATTTATCTACGATTATATGATACGATTGATACTTGCAACGCAGAATTGCATCTATGGTGTGTTTTCTCGCCAGCAAAACCTCTAAAGCTCTTGCACTTCACTAGTAAGCCACTGAGTGAGGTGCGGCGCTCTCGCCGCAGTTGAATGTAACAAAATAGCTATGAGTGGTGTCTGCTCTCGTACGTAAGATACAGCTCAATGCACTTCGCACAATATTTTTATACAAAAATAGGCTTGCGTTTCACCGCTATCTAGGCTGATATCAAACGACTACTGCAGTCTACGATGGAGCGCATTTGCCTAAAAGAAACTGTTCATGTCTTAGATAGCAGAGTCACTCACAATTTAAAAACGCCAAATTATTCCATTGGAGAAGACGCGCTCGGCATATTTACCCCAGAATTTAACAGTACCTACAAAGAAGTTAGGTACCTTTTAAGGTGAGGTTCATGATAATAACACTGTAATTTGTCAAAATCTGTAAAAAAAATAATTCATTTTTAGTAAGCATTTCTATCAATACAGAGGCCAAAACAGCATTTTTTTGATATTTTTGCCTGTCCGTCTGTGTCATCAGTGTCATCTATCTCCCCCAAACACTTAAAAATTATAATTATATACCGAGTTTAGACGAAATTTCAGTCTGGCATACTTTTTATCCCAAAATTAGGTGTTAATATAGTAATGGATTTTATTTGAACATCAAAAGAAATCATCAAGCGAAGTTTGATAATTATGCGAACAGATTTGTTCAACGCAATTTATTATTTACATCTTATAGCTACGCAAAAGAAGTTTCAAGTACTAATCTCAAATGAAAAAACAAGATGATTACATAAGAACTTAATTAAACTTTATGAACTGTGTGACTTATACAAGCCTGTGCAGCCAGAGGCGGATTACCCTAAAGGCCCGGGCCTAGGGCGCCAGATTTTAGGGGCGCCTGGCCATCAATCGCGAAAAAAATACGCTGATTGTCCGAAGAACACACACACACACACACACACACACACACACACACATGTGGTTGTGGTGGGCACATGATTGCCAAGGCAGATTACCCCTAAGGCCTAAGGCACATTATATGATATTGTAGCATCCTACATCACGGATGATAACGTTATAATATATTGAACACGTTGATAATGAGATCATCAGTGCTGAAAAGGGGCGCTTCATTTTACTCGGCCTAGGGCGGCTAAGACTGCTAGTCCGCCTCTGTGTGCAGCTTGCCTAATCGCCTCGTAAAAACTTCTTTAAGTATGCGCTTAACTGCTGTACTTTCAGAAAACGATCGCCATGATTAAACTACGGTATCTTTTGTTTGGCCCTCGTTAAACTCGAGTTTCGAATCATCAAATACCGTTTAAACAAGCGTGTTACCGTAAATGTAATATCTCAGATTCATTAAAATGCAGCGAGGCATACTGCGCCAGTGCAGTTCCCGCCTGATATTTCATACCTAAACCGCTAACCACTATTAAAGATGTAAACCCTAAAATCCGCACAGCTTAATTTCTTTCCACGTTCAAGCTCCGTCGGAAAGTCGTTTGGCCAAAGTAATTGCTTATGAGTGGAAGCGGATAAGCGAAACGAGTTTTACTCTACGGGGCCTCATAAAATGGACTCAGGGGCTTGCATTTAATTAGTACGACTACTACAAGTACGTGAGAGCACATCCGGCGAAATGAAATCATTCCTTTTGACCGCTGAACTGACTTTCCGGCGAAAAATTACCTAAATTAAAGTGGGAGTCAGCATTCCGACCACAGATATAGTAGATGCTCCACCTACTATATGCGACTTCATTTATATGAAAACCTTGCGTGCCACATTTCTGGTACCGACTGTGACGTCACATAAACGATTTTGTGATGGAATGTTCCATCCGCGCGAAATCTATTCAACCCAATGCATCCACGCGCTTGTACGCTAGTAACTAGTTGACAAAATATCGAATCGGAAGTATATATCACCTGAAATTAAGTAAATCTTGGTCGTCAACTGCGATTTTTTATCGTACTTGACACGCTAGGTACATACACTTGGGGTATCTATAGAAGTCTATGACGATTCCGACGAACAGGAGGTAAGAGGAAATACATGTCGCGAGCTTTCACTCGGTTACGAATAGTTTTGATCTTTTAGCTGAAATACGTGCAAAAGCCTGCTTTTGACCGACGTAGACCACTTAAAACAACGTTTGTATTTTTTTACCGACTACAAAAAAGGAGGAAGTTCTGTGTTTTTCTAAATAAGTATGATCATCGATTTCTTCGTCATTTGTAAATAAATTATTTATCGACCAATTTAAAAAAAATATATTTTTTCGGAGGATTATATACGGACGGAATACAAAGTGACCTTAGAATGGTTCCGTTTTTTCCTTTTGAGGTACGGAACCCTAAAAACATTTTTTTATATTTTTTAATTTAGTTTTTAGTTCAAATATATAACAAAATAAAATAAGCAGCAATGCAAGCCTATGGTTCCAACCACAAAAAACTATCCCATAATATTTAGAAAATAGAAATCAGTTTTTTTTTCCTTTTCATAGACAAAAGTGCAATCAACGAACCTCTTAAGCAGAGGATACCCACAAAAGTGTTTCTTTTAATTAGACAGAAGTACTTGAGTTACTAAAGAGTTCTTAACAGACGACGGGAAAAGTTCGGGGTCAATAGTCTTTAATTTAAACTCGGAACAAAAGGGACGCCAATAATAGAAGACAAGAGCGCGATTACAAACGACTTCCTTCACTAACTTCGGAAAAGCAGCTCGGAAATACACAATTGGGATTGACGATTTTGGTATTTGACGATTTATTCCACCTATTACGTTGCTTTTGTATTTATTTTTAATTTATCTACAACTAAATAATACACAAACTACACATATCTATAACTAACTAAGCTACTACACGCGTATTCGCGATTGAAAAATGAGCGACTTCTGCGTGCATATAGGGAACGTTTTGCACAAAAATAGTAGGCGGTAGTATTAATATTTTCATAACAAATAAAACCAGCCAAGTGCGAGTCGGACTCGCGCACGAAGGCTTCCGTACCATTATCTATAAAAATGGCAAAAAATCCCGTTTGTTGTATGGGGGGCTTTTAAGGGGGGCTCCCCTTAAATGTCAATTTTAATTTAATTATTTATTTTAAAGTGAATAATATACTTAACTCAATATTCTGTGAATATTTTAAGCATCTACCTGTTGCCGTTATCAATATCGAGCAAAAACGATGGAAAAATCTCGTTTGTTGTATGGGACCGTAAATATTTATTTTATTCTGTTTTTTAGTATTTGTTGTTATAGCGGCAACAAAAATAAAAAAAAACTGACTAACTATCACGGTTCATGATACAGCCTGGTGACAGACGGACAGACAGACAGACGGTGTCTTAGTAATAGGGTCCCGTTTTACCCTTTGGATACGGAACCCTAAAAAGACAACTGTCATCTAATCTCACCTGTGACCACGGATGCTGCAAACTGTTTGAAACGTCAAGTCATAAAATTATGTAAAATATATGCGATAAATCAGTTAAAATTTGTTTCATTTCATTACTGCATAAAAAAGCAAATAGATTACCCCTGAACTGTAAAGGTCTAAAGATAATCCAATTGTTCAAACCCACTACCAGCAGGCAGCGTACCCAGCATGCTACATTGCCACGCTGAATGGAAATGCTTTATGCGATATTATAGAATCTCATTAAATCCATAAATTTCACTGAAACCATTGCGCTTCTATCCAGAATACAACGCTTGTACACTTTATTAAGTAGATCATATACCTATATAGATATTAGTAAAAATGTCAAATGCGAAATTAACATAATTATCAAATGATATAACACATTCCTTGCTCACCACTCGGATCCGAGTGAGCCAGGGCTATAGCAGCGGCGCCTCCCACTCGCATTTTGAAGCAGCCAACGTTGCTTTACGCGGCCATTCTGTACTTAATCAAAATTCGCCTAAAAAGTTTTGCTTCGCAGCTATTATCGGTTCCGAGTGGTGAGCAAGGAATGTGATAATCTGGGTGTCTTTAAATCGCGAATGAATCAGTTTCTTCCAGACAAGTGCACACCATTGTCCACAATAAGCCCAACCTTAAGTGTCACTTAAGGTTGAGCTCAAAGCACGCAGCATCTCTCGCGCATCATACAATTTTAAACATATATACAATCACTGAGTGTGAATATTATATAATAATTTGTTTATTACATAGGAGTAATTTTTTAAGAGTTTTTCTTCGAAATAAATAAATAAATTATCTTTTAACTTTGCTGAGGAGTTAGAAAACATGTTTTTTCACTATTACGTCGCCAATGTATATAATCTGATCTAATGTATATTTTTATTAAATACTCCTTCGATTTCCCTATCTAAACAAACAATTCTGTCTCTCACTTTTTTAATATCACTGCTCAGTGAAAAAAAATGAAAAATGAAAATTGATTGTGATTTTACCTATATATTGCTTAAAAATGTTGTGATACGTGAGAGAGATAGCTGCGCGTTTTGGGCCCAACCTTAACATCAGGTGAGTTAACGGTCAAGTGCAATCTAATTATTTACTGAATAAGAATAAAATATCATAGATTAAAAAATTTCGCTACGCTCAATAGATGGAATGTATGGTGTTTCGCACCATGTCCACTATTAAAAATATACAGAAATATAAATATTTCACAAGTTACTCAGTAGTAGTCACAAGTTAGGTGGTGTAAAACAATGCATTAAATTATCACGTATTTTAGCAAATAATTTATCTTCATGCAACGTATGACCGGAAAATCGGAATAAAGCTGACACGTTTTATACAGCTGAGTAGCGAATAGGCAAATTATATGTCTTCTTCCATTGTGATAAAACTTCATTGGAATAAATTAACATATTAAATCATTGACAAATAGCGTCAACCAAAGAACATAATTTTTTCACTCTTTTTGCCTAAAAGCTACATAATTCAATTCACATCCTTTATTTATAAAATGTAACTTTGTTATTGCTTATACGAAATAAAACATTTACATCTAGGTATGTTCTATTTCAGTTTCAGTTGTAAAGTTAACGTAGTTAAATGTAACTTAATAGCAAAATGCACGCGATTTTTAATAAAAGCTATGAAAAACCACCAATTAAATAACATTGTAGCTTTGTGCTGGTTATTGTAAATTAGACCCACCTATCGTAAAAACCGTGTTTGTGTATTTAATGTGAAAAGTAAGTACCTGGTACTTTCAACACTAAAATATTATACTAGCTGTGCCCGCGGTTTTACCCGCGTAATGAAAAACCGAAATATTTCATTTTTTGTTTCACTTGCTTGCTAATATCTCAAAGACGGCTGTATCAATTTTGTTGAAAATTTGCATGTAGTAAGTTCTGTTATTATACTACCAAACTACTCATCCGTCTGTACAGTATTGTATCCCTCTCTCCTTTTGCTTCAAATTAAATTATAGTCCTTCAAACTAAAAAAAAACCGCTATTTTAAATCTAGTTATTTTGCTGACTGAAATGTTAAATTAAACAAAAAAAACAATAACTTACGTTTAAAATTATATTGCTGGACATTCTTTGTTCCTAAAAAAACATACATTCTACATATTATATTTATTATTGGACATTCTTTGTTGTTGTTGTTTGTTCTTTGTTCCTGTTGTTGTTTTATAAAGGTAAACATATAGACCATTCAGAAACACGTTCAAAAATCCCATTTGTAATATTTCGTAGTATTACGAAGAACTCTAATTAATTAGGCATATCCGTCTGTCTGTCATAGACCTTTTCCTAAGAGACTATTAACAATATTGACATTGCCTATATTAACGAAATTATGAATAGATCTGTTTTGTAACGGCTACAAAACGCAAAATAAAATTATCAAATAAGCAAATAAGTTTAGTACGCCATACACGTAAAAGAGTGTTTTTTTTATTAACTCCAGCCCCTCATGCCCCCGCATGAGGGAGGTATCATTAACTAAATCTTAAAATGGAACTAAGGTTTAATAAAATTATATTAAGTTCTTTCTCGTTTGTATTTTTACTAAAACAAAAATGCTTAATCATAGTTTTCAACAATATTAAAACTTTCAGTTATTGGTGAAAATCAAGTACTATATTGGAATTATATAAATCTCTTTACCTAAAAACTCAAAATGTTTTATCTGCGGAACACTGTATTATGAGTTCAACTCACACTTACCCAGTTTTTGTTATTTAATATGTTTCTGGTGGCTTGTTAAGATCTACTGCGTTTAATAGAACCATTTAGACCTAGTAATAAAATGGCTCTTTTATTTACATTATAAAATTCATCCCTAAAAATCTTTGATGTTAAGTTTGCCGTTCTTTTATAATATTAGCTTGACTTGTAGACGGTGTCGAAATGAACAAAGATTTAATATTTGAGCTGTAGCGAGAAAAATAAATTCATTTCGTTTCGTACCTAGTGCGTAAATAAAAGCTCATTATTTCTCCTAGTGAAGAAATAGGCTTTATTTATTTTGAGAAGTCATAAATCATTAGGTGCATGAGTTCATATAAGCTGAGTGGATGGCGTCAACGTTTTTTATTCGTTATTTTTATTAACTAACAGGCTTATAGGCTTGCACTTGGCTGCCAACTCGCGTGTTGGAACCTACGTGGAGAATGCCTTCACTTATGACACTGGCATTGGGGGACAGTGCGCTTATGTGGGACTTAAAAATAAAAAAAAATTGAAGTCCTGATGACTTGAACCCACTAAACGGTAACTCCACGCTACTGTTAACCGTGAATTTTACATCATACAAGCAACTTATTCGAACTATGGAGAGAGCTATGCTTGGAATCTCTCTGCGAGATCGAATCAGAAATGAAGAGGTCCGTAAACTCACCAAAGTCACCAACATCGCACAGCATCTTAGCAAGTTAAAGTGGCAGTGTCTAGTAGAGACCACGCAGCAGCAAGCGCAGCATAGGAAGACCAACCACAAGAAAGACTGACTTCTGTGATCCATGGTATCTGCGACCACTTCAGCTGGATATAAAAGCACCACACTTAATCAGTGACACGCCTCTTCCATCGCAGTTTCACTCCTTTGGTTATGATGCCTTCCTGATATCACAGCCCGGCTCAGTTGCGGATTTGCCTAAACATTACCGTGACCAGTGTAGCCACATATTTTAGTGTTCGTGATAAATAGATAAAATAGGAGCGTGATTATGTGTAGAATGATAAGTCATCTTTAGGATAGATTAACATAGATAATAAGAGCATGACTGATATAGATAGGAGACCTCTAGCACGTAGTACTTAGTATACTTATATTTAACATTGTTATTATTTTAATTTTTGAAGTTCATATTGCAATGATATTTTATTTTATTTTTGTGTACTAAGAAACAATTGTGTCATAAATTTAACTAATACATTTTTATTTACTGTAGATACTAAGGTATCTACGACAGAATTTTTATATTAGGTTAAGATGACGTGTAAATAATAATATTTTTACGAATAAAATGAATATGAATATGAATACATCAAAAACATAGGAAGTAGGAAATCTCTGCCTCCAGTATGGCCATATTTATGTTACGTCGCCTACAAAACATCATATTTCACAGGACAGTCAAGAGTCTTGAGTCAAGACTCTTCTAACGATATCTGATTTGTCAAATTATAACCCGAACGAAACGCTTTAATTCCACTTTCATCGTGCGGACTGTTAGGCGCGTCGCTCACTGGTAAGTCGAGGCGCGATCGCGGCGGCTAAAACAATCCATACGATTGGCAGTGAAGAATTTTCCCATGGAAAGAGTGCGTGCTTCTATTGATAGCTGGCCTCAACGTTTAAAGGACTGTATTGCAGCCAATGGAGACCACTTCGAATAAGCTTTTATATTTTAAATTGTTTTATATTTATGTATTAAACTAACACACTGTAAAAGTAATGAATATTATTTGCAATAAAAAAATAATTTTTTTCTTCGTAACAATATTTATGGCAAGACTAGGTATACCTAAGGTTGGTTATTTGTTTCAATAAATTAGACCGATACCATCATGTGTCTCTTTATCACCAACCCTCCGGGCTCCGTCAAATTGGTGATCCCGCGTTCATCATCGCCAAACTTTGGGGTCCCGGAAAACCAGCAGAAACTTAATGTTCCATAGGAAACTGATTGCAGACATGCCAATGGGGAGATAGGTGGGCACCCTGGGATTTAAAGATACCTAGATCACTTTGTTTTTGAGTATATAACAAGATTTAACATCTAATGCTTCATTGTGATGAGCGGAAAACCTAGATGGCTACTCAGGGTTTTGAACTGGACAGTCTAAATATTATTGGACTGTTATGACACTGAACATATAATAATACTATATAGCTACTGTTAACCGTGAATTTTACATCATACAAGCAACTTATTCGAACTATGGAGAGAGCTATGCTTGGAATCTCTCTGGCGAGATCGAATCAGAAATGAAGAGGTCCGTAAACTCACCAAAGTCACCAACATCGCACAGCATCTTAGCAAGTTAAAGTGGCAGTGTCTAGTAGAGACCACGCAGCAGCAAGCGCAGCATAGGAAGACCAACCACAAGAAAGACTGACAACTTCGATTCAATTCAATTTATTATCACTGTTTAAAAATACATTTCATTAAATAATCCTACTAACAACATACAAACAATTTAACTTACAATTATAACAGAATTAATTCATACAAGCGGCAAGAAGACGCTCGATGCAAGCCTTGCATCAGGTATTTTTGGAAATCCATTAAGGATGCTTATGTCAGTGGACTTCTTGTGTTTTTTAAGATAACAATGATGATGAAGCTACTTATTCGCCGCGTTATTCAGTTTCATAAAAAAATAAGCTAAGATTACTTATAATTTTATTTAAACGCAAAGATTAAATTCAATTTCCACAGAGATAAATAAACAACATATGCAAGAATAAGAAATCGTCTATTATTTTCCAGTCGTTCCATTACACTCACGTATTAATGGGATGCAGGCAAAACGTGCAAACTCGAGTTGTGAAGAAAAATACGGAATCGCAAGTATTAAAGGCAGCGGCAAACGGAGTACTGTGGAGCCAGGTGAATACTAAATGAGAAAGCCGGGATACTAATACGCGCAAATAATGATATCTAATTGGAAAATTCCTAAATGTCAAAGACTCGTACTAACAAACTTAATCCTATTTTTAATGAAATCTTTTTAAATGCCGATATTTATTGAATATCCACTAGCAATAATGTAAAAGTTAATTATTGTACGCGTCATTTTCAACAGGTTTTGCTATGGAAACTAACTTAATTTTGAAACCGTGAAAAATAAATCATCTGTTCTGTACATTTGTTCGAAATTAACGAAAGTTTTTGTATGGAACAGCTGTTTTAACATATAAAAGTAAAAAGTAAAGTATTGCTAGTAAGTATTTAACTGTAGGTACCCGTAAGTACCCGTTGGTACCGTAGGTATGTACAGTTAAATATTGCTAGTAATAAAAAAATAGCAGTTCACATCATGCGCAAAGTGAACGTATCTTCACCACTGGAACTATTACGTCAGCACCCCAAGGCCTCGCTACGTTATTTTAAGGAGCTAGGTTGGCTTGGGTAGATCCTGGCGGGGGGAAATGCACAATACACCCCAAGCGGAACGTCAGTGCAGGACTTATCGCCCCCATCTCAAATAAGAATAAGAAGAACCTCTTAAATAACTTTACTCATAATTGAACTTGATCTATTTTATTTTTTTTGTTTAAATAAATCTACGATTGACCACCAACTCGCCGGGTGTTAAGCGACGTTGTTTTGTACCGAAACACAACAGTTATTATTTGAACTCAACATAACACGATCTATACAACTCTCCTTTATTGATTCTACACATGTCAAGTTAAACCAATCACCCAAATCCATCTCGTCTCCCTTTCCAAACCAAACGTGTTAACTCAAACCCCCCCACCACCATCCGTGTAGACGTTGGAACCCGTTCAAAACGTCACATCAGTCTACGAAATTGCATTCTGCCTAATTTGTATTCAAGGACCTCTCAGGGCATATTTGTTCATAAGGCAGGGCGCGCTGATAAGCGTTCCCGACAGACGGTCCAAATGACATCTGACAGTGGGAGCCCGAAGAAAATGCGCGTAAAAATACAAGGAAAACTGTCGTATATTGAAAAAACCAAGGGAATTCGCTTTGTACGAAATTGAAAACGTTTAGTACCTACCTACCTTGTTGTTTGGTAGTATACGGTTAGCTAATCCCCTGTACCTAATAACGAAGTAGTAAACTTGCCTAATGAAGTGGTAAAGGACCTTCCTGGAAAATATTTGGTCTGTTTTTTTTTTTTAAAGCTGTACCTAATCATTTTCATAGAGAAAAATATATATAATTTTTGAGCATTTTAGTTCAGATTATTATAGTCTAGTCCAAAATGATATAATATGAATTATTTTTCTCGACAGTTTTTTATTTTTTTTTATTTTACCACGTTTCATTTAGAAATAGCCGATGTCAGAATAAATAACTGAGTTATTCATGCACATACTGAACACAGTGGTTATTCACTGAAATACTACAAACCATATCATCATCATCATCATCATCATCTCAGCCACAAGAAGTTCACTGCTAGACAGACCTATCCCGTTGATTTCCAAAAAGATCAGTTAGTTGGAAGTAGCCTGTAGCATCTTCCTGTGGTCCTGCCACCAAGCGATATATGGAAAATTTATTAATCTTCAACTAAATCTTTAAATACCAATAGTAAACGTTTTATCCTGAGTGAGTGAATGATACGTACAGCATTCACAAACCTTTCAAATAAAAAAATATAGTTCAGATATGCAAACGTAAACAAAATTATATAAACATAAGTACGGTACGTCAAATCAAACCCAGCCGTAGAATCCATGTCTAAATCAGATCTCACATCTAGAACGGGAAATGCAAACAACTCGTAATGAATGTCTGTAATTGTGTGCTCAAGAAATTCGGGGCCATGAGGACTCGCATAAAGCCAACACGACTTAACTACTTCACTTCTAAGAACCTTGTCAAAATCTCCTGCTACGATTTCTAGTTCGAAACCATGCGGTTTGGTAAACTAAATGTATTCTGTGACATAGTTCTCTATATTATAGACTGCAACACGTAAGACGTCGTCTGTCTTGTCAAATAAATTATATCCAAGGGATCCTCAGGCGAAAACATCGCTGAGTCTTTGACTAAAGTTAATGCGTATAGTTAGAACGAGGGCTGATTTAGTAAAGTTTTTCAGGAAAGCATTAATTTTTATGTTCATTGCTGTTAAACTTGTTTGGAAGAAATACATTTAGTACGTTTAACAGGATCTTACAAATTAGAAAGTTATTTTATTTTAAGTAGTGTGTGTTTTTTTTATCAGCCCTGTTTGTACAAACTGTCCCACTGCTGGGCGCGGGCCATCTTCTCATTGTGAGAAGGGTAAGGCCATAGTCTGCCAAATCGCTGGCCAAATGCGGTTTGGCAGACTTCACACATCTTCAAGATCATTGAGAACTCTCAGACGTGAAGGTTTCCTCACGACGTTTTCCTTCATCGTTTGAAGTTGGCGACAATCAACAATACGCACATAACTTCGAAAAGACAGAGGTGCGTGCCGCGGGATTCGAACCCAGGACCTGCGGATCGCAAATCAGACGGTCTCCCGACTAGGCTGCCTGAAGCTTCAATATTAATTTTAAACAAACTAATAAAAGTGTGTAATATTGTGTAAAAATAGTGTGTATCAATGAATCGTAATACATTTTTGTAAATCAACTTGCCATAATTTGTTTCATAGAACTGTCTGAATCCAGACGTTTTACTTGACACGTTTCTGATTCCATAAGTTTTCTAACCATAAGTTTCACTTAACCGAACATAATTATTAGGTTAGGTCCCTGTTTTATTATATCCAGAAACTTTCTTATAACAAAGATTCGATTATCAGACGAGTTGTCAAATAAGCTTTCGGAGTTTTGATAATGTCTTTTGAAAAATAATTTCGTTTTCTGGAAAATTATATTTGATATTTCATAGATCACTTATCTGCATAAGAAGCAAGAAAAAAGCAACCGCAAGCGACTTTGAACTAATAATAAATAGAGATAATTGTTGTGGCCCAGATCTATTTATTCATCTAACATAACTTTAAAGTTGGAATGCAAACAGAACCTTCAAGGGAGTGAACATATAAGGGTCACTTTGTACTTAGTTTTGGGCCCAAAACTGACCAGTCCTTATTCCCGACAACCGTCATATTACACGTTTCATTTCAACCATAAACGAATTAACTGCTGTCCATTTCCATAACTATCTTCTTATCGGGAACACGTTTACGATAACCCTCACCCAATAGAGTCCATAGTGAATAGCTTAAGTAATAAATTCTATAGTAGCTGTTTATGTGTTTATTGCATTAATTGCCCTGTTAAACCCTTCTAGGACACCTGAATGGTGTAGAGGCTCGAGATATGGTTTATGGTAGTCGTTCACGGAGTAACGTAAAAGTGTCAGTGGCAATTTTCCAGCAGGTTTACGAAGGCAGTTAAAGCTGGAATGGCGTGTCTGAATGTCTTGAATGGGGCTAGTAGAATGATGCATTAAACTGGGAAGTGAGAAGGTTGACACGTTACTTTAGAGTGAGTTTTTTTATAGGTAAGTAGTTTTCGGGCTTATAAAATTGTAATGTTAGTCCTTTTGAATAACAAAGTAAACTCTACATGGTCATATGGAGGTTTACTTGTCCTGTGAACAATGTTTATGGTCCCATGGTCCCCCTACACTGTCCTATTACTGCACTACATATTTGCCAATCTGGAATATTTCCAGATCGTCACGCCAGCGTTTCCTAGGCCTCCTTGGACAGAGGCATCCATTAATATAAGTTATACTTAAGCACAGAAACGTTCTGTAAATAATTTAAGACTATCTACATTTCGGTGCCCAACATGGTCTTTGTACGGTGTCAGTGTAATGAAAACTTTATCTTGAATATTGTATAATGATTGAAGCAGAAATTCAACACTAGATATTCAAATTAATATTACGTTCTGAAAATGGACTTCCGCAAAAATGACACATGATTTTATAAGTCATCTTTATACTTTAGCAAAGAGTCATCATTATAGTCATTGTGAACAATTTCTATTCCACACATTTTGTCGGAGATTTATAAAATGGATATGGTTAGATCTCTTTTTTAACCCCCTACCCAAATTTATGTATACTTATATTTATCTGTCTGTATATGTCTGTCAGCATCATACCTCAAAAGGAAAAAACAGAACCGTTATAGGATCACTTTGTTATCCGTCTGTCAAGACTTGTATCTCGGGAACGTGTAAAGGTATCGAGTTGAAATCAAAACCATATACGCAGATCCATAGTTTACGAACGAAAATATTTAATAACCCCCTTTTATCTACTAGTTTGTAAAAAACTCTCGGTGGGCGAGTCTGACTCGCACTTGTCTGGTTTAATTTTTTGTTTGAAAGAGAATTTGATGGAGAGTGTTTTAGCCGTATTTCATCAAGTTAGATTTAGCCGTTTTTATGGTCTTCTTGTTATTTTATTTACTTTTTTTAATAATAGATGTTCAGGACGATGACAAAAAGTATAACAACCATTAACTTTTACAACCTACCACAGTTTAAAAAACTCTCTTTAGACTGTGACCCTACCAAAGGATATAGTATAGCACTCCATATGCATTAGTTACTTATACCTTATAAGTTGGTAATAATAGCCATATTTCAATGTTACGGCGCCTATGGGCTTTTCCAGATTGAGACCGGCGCGGCGTGGACAAATCCCCCAAGTTTAGAACCAGGCTTTTACTAAACATGTTATTCAATATACGGAAACATAGGCTTATAGGTGTTGTCGTTGGTTCCAGAGAATTTATTGGGATAAGCAATAGTGTAACGCTTTTAGCAGGTATTTAATGTTTCCCCAAAATATAACCGCAATAGTTTTGCTTCGCTAAACGTGATCGTATGTGTTACAATTTAAGCCTTCATGATTAATTTCTGTGACAAAATATGCTGCTTAGAACTGGTACGTCAATCGGCGTACGAAGATCTAAATATAGTACTTTTCGTACTGAGGCAAATATCCACAACTTGTATAGAGCAAACGGTGAACAGACCGAAATTTCTAAGCATGCAATCTTATCTCTGTATATGTAGAGATCTAGTACCACACTTTTTAGTAATTGTATGGGAATGAAAATGTATAGTAAACTTCCACTAGCAATTAAATCAACAAACATATTTTTCATATTTCGAAATCATTTTGAACTATTCTGAATCTAAAATTATAACATAAAAAGAGAAATAAAGATATTAGAGAAACAACAAAAGTGATTGATGCTCAACAAAACTGCAACACACTCAAGTGGAAATGGGCTGGACATATTGCACGCATGAATGATGAAAAATGGGCAAAGAAGATAACAACATGGAATGGACCAAATGGCAAGAGAAAAAAGGTAGACCGGCAGAGAGATGGCTAGATGAAATTTTAAAAACAGCAGGTTTCAATTGGAAAGAAAAAGCAAATGACAGAACAATATGGAGGAAATTGGAGGAGGCCTTTACTCTTTAGGGAGGTCCTTAATAAAAACAAAAATATAATTATATGACATTCAAAATATACATATATATATGAATAATTAATAATAGTTGATAGAAGATTAAATAATAAATACACTATACTAATGCATGATAATATAATTAAATGAAATTTTTGTATAATTTAAATTGAATATTTATTAAGGAAATAAAAGGCTTATTTATATTTATATTTTTTTATTAGACAAGTGTAGACTAGAATAAAATATTGATAACAACTAACGTGTTTCTTGGACAACGATTTATATGAAACAAGTTTTTTTATCTTTTATTTGGATGGACTATTATTATGGCATTTGCATTCTGAATCACATTATTTAATAATTTTATTTATATTATTATAAATTGGGGTATTTCGCATTACACCACAAAATCTTACATTGAAACTTAAACAGAGATGATAAAAATTCTAGGCTTTGTTCTAATTTGCGCGCCCATTATGGGTTGGTTTTAGAGATACTATATATTATGAGTCAAAACAAAAAAAAAAAATCAGCCCTGTGTGTACAAACTGTCCAACTGTTGGGCGCGGGCCGTCTTCTCATTGTGAGAAGGGTAAGGCCATAGTCTACCACGCTGGCCAAGTGCGGGTTGGCAGACTTCATACATCTTTCAAGATCATTGAGAACTCTCAGACATGTAGGTTTCCTCTCGATGTTTTCCTTCAACGTTTAAAGTTGGCGACAATCTACAATACGCACATAACTTCGAAAAGACAGGTGCGTGCCGCGGGATTCGAACCCAGGACCTGCGGATCGCAAGTCAGACGGTCTCCCGACTAGGCTGCCGGAAACATCTAACATATATATATATATATATATCTGTGGTCAAAACACCAACTGTAGGTACTGTATTTATACACCGCAAATAAATTAATTTGAATTTGAATATGAACACTATTCATATACCATGATTAAGTAGGTACGAAGTGTCACAAAGGTCGCCAGACTAAACCATCTCCAGTTACACTCGTGACGTATCCAAGCCCACAAGCCGTCTGGACCAACAATAAGAAGGCTTAAGGTAATCCTAAGTTTGTATTCAACTTGTGCTTCAACAGAACTAATCCATTATTTATATCCAAAGAGATCTGGTGACCTAATCTAGAATAACCTGAATAATTGTGTAAACTATAGATACATAATGTAATGAGAAGTAAGTCAGTAAATATAAATGAAGACTTAAAAGTAATAATTCTAATGTAGAAATTGTATAGAACATAATGATATTGTAAAGTAACGTAATGATATGATATAGTAAAGATGTAAGAGGTAAGAGGTACTTACCTCTTAGAGGTAAGTACCTCTTACCTCTTACATCTTTACTAAAGTAAATTGATTAGGATAAGTATCTATTAGATGTGTCTAAATTGGAATCATATAACAAAAAAGGTAGATAAATAAGGTACGCCCAATGTAATATAATCCTTAAATTAATACTAGGATCCCCTTTTGCTCAATTTATTAAAAAAAAAACCTAAATAATTGTAGGTCGCTCTTAGAAAATCATAAAGAGTTAATGATGAAGTCGTTGAGAATTTGGGGCTGTATTCATTGACTTTTATTTATTTAAAAATAGGTTTACGCTTAATCGCCAACTCGCTTGATGTTAACCGACGTTACGGGCTACAATGGAGTGCGCTTACATATAAAATAATCGGCCAAGTGCGAGTCGGACTCGCGCACGAAGGGTTCCGTACTATCATCTATAATACTACAAAGTTTAGTTCTGTTTATAAAATAACGAGAAATCAACGAAATTCCAAGTAGTAAATTGCAAACTTATAGGTAGGTTTTCGATACACATCTGGGCGGCATGACGACGCTCGCGCGAATACGCGGCCGCGCGGTTATGGCTCGCTCCGTGATGTTACCTCCCCCGCTACCCGCGCGTTCGCGCCACCACCACACCGCGGCGCGGCGCTCGCACCGCGTTTAGATGCACGGATTATTTTCATTTTGTGAGTTTTTATGTATGTATTAGATTAGGTATTATTTTTTATAGTTAATATATTTCTAAATATTTACTTACAAATATTCAAGTTTCTACCTGTTAATTAAGATCGAGTAAAATTGCTTAAAAATTACGTTTGTTGTATGGGAGCCCCCCATTTAATATTTACTTTATAGTTATTTAATTATTTATTTTGAAAGTTAATATACAATTAAGTATTCTGTGAAAATTTGAAGCGTCTACCTGTTACCGTTTTTAATATTGAGCAAAAAAATACGAAAAAAACACGTTTATTGTATGGGGACCCCCCTTAATATATATTTTTTTTAATTTTTAGTATTTGTTGTTATAGCGGCAACGGAAATACATCATTTGTGAAAATTTCAGCTTTCTAGCTATCACGGTTTATGAGATATAGCCTGGAGACAGACAGACAGACAGACAGACAGACAGACAGCGAAGTCTTAGTAATAGGGTCCGGTTTTTACCCTTTGGGTACGGAACCCTAAAAACAATTCACTCGCGATTTAAAGACACCCAGATTATAACTATTGGCCGATTTTTTTATATCCCATTTTTGCGATTTCTGTTTTAAAATAATATACGCTACGAAATGGTTGCCTCCTTCTTTTTTCTTCTTTTTTGGAGTATGTTAAAAGTGACTGTGATAGTGACGTCACCTCCGGGCTCATGCAAGCCAATCCATTACTCTGTTAAAGTTGAATGCGTTATTATTCAATAAATTTCATTATACATAATTGAAGACAATCCACCGGCGCAAACAAAATCGTTGTAACGCAACTAGTAATTACAGTTGTAAGAATTCCACTGCTAAACATAGGCCTCCCCCATGGATTTACAAAAATACCGACAGAAACTTCCTGCCACTTGTATTGATCGTCTGTCTACCTTGTGGATGGTCTTCCTACGCTGCGCTTGTCGGTGCGTGGTTTCCACTTGTGAACTTTTAGATGTAAACTCGACAAATGGCAAATGTGCAAGGCAAGCATGATGCCAACATCGAGCAAAAAAAAAACTTTTAGGTCCTATCGGCCATCAGTTCTAAGTGCACCCTGTCCACTGCCACTAAACTTGCTAATCCGCCATGGATTATGTTCCTGTAAACAATGCAGAAGTTTCCGACAGCCTAATCGGGAGACCGTCCGACTTGCGATCCACAAGTCCTGGGTTCGAATCCCGCGGCACGCACCTCTGTTTTTTCGAAGTTATGTGCGTATTGTTGATTGCCGCCAACTTCAAACGGTTAAGGAAAACATCGTGAGGAAACCTACATGTCTGAGAGTTCTCAATGATCTTGAAAGATGTGTGAAGTCTGCCAACCCGCACTTTGCCAGCGTGGTAGACTATAGCCTGACCCTTCTCACAATGAGAAGATGGGCCTAACAGTGGGACAGTTTGTACAAACAAGGCTGATAAAATAATACAACAATCGCAACTATTACCTATTCTTTGCCAACAAAGCAGTAACTGGTCCACAGAACATCGCGTAATAAAAACTCCAACAAAAACTCACGAACTCCGACCGCGAACAAGCAGTTGCAGATTTGCAGATAAAATCTGTAGGTCGGCTCAAGTAGTTAGTTAAAGTTACTAGGTACAAATACCACCATAAAACACTTGGAGATAACTTTGGTCGGACAGCACTCGCTTTATACGGCTCTTACCAAAGATTTATACGAGGAATCTACGGAACAAAAGAATATTAGAATTCTCTGTTGATATATGGTACACCTGGCTGAGTGACACGAATGCTGGGGGATAATTTAGTGAGTGAATTCAGGCCGTCATTAAAATCAGGCGCTATTGAAGTGGGGAAACGGATGGAATATATAGCGTTACAGTTTTTAGTTACTCCGTTTCAGAGTTGGCTAACGAGGGATATTTACTTTAATATGGAACGGAGTGGTTTGCGAACTGGGCGTAATTTCTAGTCATAGAAAATATTGAATTATGTTGGTAAACGATTATAGAGGAATATCTCTTTTGTAAAGTCCAGATACCTTTGCAAACTCAACCGCCAAGCAGTTGATAGTTAGATAAATAGATTATTTCTTTATTGTACACACCATAAAATTACAATAAGAAGAAATCAATATAAAGCTAGTACCTATAACAATTGGCCTTACAACCTTACAAGAATCAAGAATTCCTGTGTTCTGGATTGAAATTTCACCTTAAATCTTGCACATTATGCGCATGTTTTAAGAACCAACAAAAATGTAAAACGAAAATGTTAAACATTACTATATTTAATATTCTACGTCTACTTTTTTAACGATAATGCCCAGCAGTTATCTCTACGGTGCGCTAATGAGTACCAGCCTTTGTTCTAGAACTTTCACTCTGAATGTTGAATGTTTCGTGGCTTATCAAAAGAGTAAAGAGTTCTAACAAAAAAGTTCTAAAATCAAAATAGTAAAGAGTATCTACGTTCCCACGTCCGCATGCTACGTTGTGATAGATAACTTGTCTTGATCCAATGCATTCTGTTTTTTGCTACCTACTTGAATAAATATCGCTGAGCGTGTTTGCTACGGCGTAGCGGCGGAGTCTGTCTCAGATGTAGACTCCTACGCCGTAGTAAAAATGAAATACAATACAATAAACAATACAAGGTATAAAGGCATATTTATATTACCGAACACACCTAAATTGTTTCGAATATACTATAGACACAATCCAAGGAATGTATCCTAAGCCTAAAGATGTTTCCGTAACTTGTTCTTTTCACAACCTACCTTCCTAATAACTCCAGACATAGAGCTTTTACTGTTAAAAGCTCCTAGAGTAGGCATCTTGCGACCAGTAATAAAAGACCTCTAAAACACCTTCCGACACATTTCTAAGACGTCGATTTGGCCATAAATACTTTTCAAAGTTGAGAGCATCTACTATTGAGGTACCTTACATATACCCACATTAGTGAATATGCATGATTTATTATTATTTGGTCATAAAAAGCTAGATTTATTCCACAAATACAATACCTTTAAAATAAGATGACGGAATATTGAAGTGTAATAAAAACGTATCTGCATTTTAATAAAAGTAAAGTTGTATTATGTAGTAGTTTATTTATCATTATCATTAATTACATCTGATTGAGACTTGATTAAGATGAAATTTATATTATTAGTAGACTTCACAAAAGGAGGTTATCAATTCGTAACGTATTCGTATATTTTGTTTTATAACACTTTAACTTGCAATCAAAAACCTGAAATTTTTGTTTCTATCTTGATACAAAAAAAAACTAACCATATATTATCTTATTAACGTCATGTAGGTACTTTAAGATAAACCTGCAAACTAAATAAGAGCTCAACCTATACAATACGATAATATAATCTACCACAACATCAGTTTTTACAGTAACTAAGGATTTTTAATCCAAACACATCAATTTTCTTTTATATTGGGAGAAATAAAGATAGGTAGTCAAAATACCGATAAATTAATTCCAGGAATAACTAACCAATATTACGTATTTATTGTTTATAAGTCTTTGCTTATAGGATTATTTTATTTAGCTGGACGTTAAACGCGGCGAAACGCGGCTTCTCTAAGCACCTCTTGATATTTGCTTTTGGAAATTGAAAATAAATATATATCTATATATATATTAACTCGTATTGTTTTTTAGTATGAATGAACTTTTTAACCGACTTCCAAAAAGAATGAGGTTATCAATTCGGCCTGTATGTTTTTTTTGTATCATCTGTCATCATCATTTTCCATCATCACACCACAAGTACTACCATAAACTTAGACAAGCACTTAGAAAATGTACATAACTAGGAAAATAGTACCGATCTTTCTACATAGCAGCTTCTTATTTTTCTAAGGTACTATCACTTATTCTGTGGTTCCGCTTCATTGGAATAAGTTTACCGTTAGTAGATTGCCTTCAGTTAACTCTAATTGGCTATTGCTTCAGAGAGCTTTGGTATCATTTTGTACCTTTTGTTTAGGTTTTGCATTTTATATTGAGTTTCCACTTTATTGCAAAGAGTCATTAATAAATATGCAGAATACTTGGGGATTGGATGGTTTGCAGGAGGCTGGAGGGTTGATGATAATGAGACACATGATGGTACCGGTCTAATTTATTGTAACAAATACTGACAAACGCATAGTACCGCATGCTCGATGCACTCGATGCCCCACTTTTGATGACGTATGTTTGTGAGCTTGTTTAACTGGTACATTTATAAACAATCACAACCGTTTCCTAGGGTAACTTAGTCCTTGAATGGCGTCAAAAACTTGTCCTTAACACTTTTTCGTAAGGACGATATTTTCCCGTAAACGTATAAGCAGCTAACGCTTTCAGTTAAATCAGGAAGCTTGACGTTTTCAAATCTTAAATTCTAATTATTACGAAGTCGCATTTCTTGATTGTTGCATCTCGTCGTGTTGTGTGTGTCTTGCTGAATCTGTATTAATTGGTGAAGGCATGTCGTTGTCACGTCAACTAACGTGTTGAATGTTGAATATCAGTACAACATTACGAGGTAAAATTCAATTGGCGTATTCCTTGGCTCGTTATATGATAACCTAAGAAATCCATTTCGCTCTTGAACTCGCATGTTCCGAGATTAATATTTATCCCATTCTCATAAAGGTGCTTAAAACTGTTTCAAAATGTCTGTAATCTTCTTCCTTGTTGACATATATAGACAAATACGAAGTGCGTAGAAAAGTAGCGCTGCGTCGATTTGCTCAAAATTACGGGCATTGTACGCTCCGTTACTTTGTCAATAATTTTCCGACCAGCTATATCTACAAATAAATAACTTATAATGCTCCAATAGTCCATACCACCACCATCGCCAACAATGACCACCATACTATATTGATATATATTGTTGATGATGCTTACCATCGTCAACAATGACGGTTCATATAAAATATCCTGTATCAATCAAAAATCTCATACCACTTTTTCGGTAGGTAATAATGAGACGATTTGACGGGTGAAAAGCGCACTAGTCAAGTTTCAAAATATCCCTATATGGCTGCTATGTCCTTAGCCGTGTACGCACGTACGAACACGAACATAGCGAACACAAACATCAAACTTGAACATTTGGTTCGTACGTATGGACGGCATACTCGAACACGAACGCGAATATAGTTCGAATCGTGTGGGCGCACAACAGTGGTGAACTCTATCTTAATAGCCATGGCGTCGCCGTTGGACGTGGTCGGTTGTGAAGTAGCGGAAAGATCTTCGAACACCGTCCATACAGAACATACTATAGTATATATAGAACATAATATATTATGGAGGATGAGAAAAATATGAATTGTAGGTACAGGACTTTGGTTGCTTTGCAGTTGGCTACATTTTTTGACGCCTTGACTAGTATATGATCGTCGCGAACATGTGTTCGATGTTCGTTAATGGTACGCACGTGCGAACATCGTTGTTGCGTATCATGCAATGCAACAAATGTGTTCGTACGTGCGTACAGAACAGAACGCCCAACAGAAAGCCCTTAATTACAGACACACACAAGGGCAGGTGAAACAACATAAAAGTGAGCATATATATTACTGCTTTTAAGCGAGCGAAATGAAGGTATTGCTACCTACTGAGAACTGAAAGCAACCAGATACATGAATGTCTGTTAAAATATATCTAGATGGGAGCGATTTGCCTCGCGTTTCTCTAGAAAAAAAATATCTTTAAAAACCTAATGCATCTTTTAGGTTTCCGTATTTTTTTTTTGATTAACTTATCAGATCCCACTACCGGGCATAGGTCCTACCTCACTTTCATATATTAGTCACGTTCCATGAATTCAAATATTTCATTTTTATTATGCAGTTGCGTGTTAAAGACTAAAAAGCTAACAAACAAAATAATCAGAAAGCCGAAAACATTACACTCCTTCTTGGGCAGTCGTGTAAAAAGGTCAACATTTCGAATAGTATGTAAGACAATTAGCAATGAAGCCCGTTCATTGTTAGCATGCCATATAACTCATCGTCAGGTCTACTTTCAAAACAACTAATTTACCTAACAAACTGGCCAAATTATGAAACTCGCGATGACTTAATTTTGCATAGAAAACAGAACAGGGGCGCCCTCATAAAGGTTCTACATAAGTTGGTCGTACATTGTACGCAACGAAAATCATTTCTCCGTAACCAGTTAATAAAATAAAGCCTCATTCACACCGCTCGGCAGCCCTCGACATCTGTAATTGCGCTCTAAGCATTCAGCTCGAGCGTTGCTTTGTTCGAATAACCCTCCTTTATTATTTCCGTCTTACCAGCGGAAACACCACTCTACACAATGACGGGAACAGTGGATGATGGCAGGAGGAATTCTGGTTACGTTTTATATAAATAAATGCGAGTGATTTAATATGAAGTGTGTTTTAAGACTCCAAGAGAGAGGCGTTCTAAGTAATAACATAGTGTCTGTAAATATATCGTAAGACGGAGGATTATGTTTTTAGAGTGTATGTATGTATATATGTATGTGGGTATGTATGTATGTTTCTATATGACAGCCTACAGCCTAAGCGGCATGGCCGATTTTGATGTGCGAGGTGTTATTAGATTCGTCTTCACGACTGCAAGAACTGCTTATCTGTAGTCGGGTATTTCGTTTTTCTTTTAATATACATACTCGTACCTACAAACTTGTTTTATAAACTTTTTATTACCTTTGACAGTCACGTTTTCTGGTAACTATATATGGTATTTAGGAAACTATTTGTAAGCAGATAGACGAATCCTATGACTGTTCACAATACGTAAGGAATTCATCAATACATCTCTCCAATGCTGGTTGAAGATCCAGAGGCAGGCCCATAACAACGTGGAAAGCTGTATTTCTAAAGTACATGGGAGAATGTAACCTAACCGAAAATGACGTCGAGGGTCGTGCGAAGTGGACCTAAAAGAAGGAACGCTGAATCCAACACCATGTGGGATGAATAGCTTAGGAAAGAATGAAGAGACTATAGATAGTAAAGCTTTCTTTAATTAAAAAAATAACGCTAATGGATGATGCTAACATAATACACAGCCGATTATGGCAACTCAGAATTGTCATACGGATGGTATAATGGAGTTTGTGTTTATTTTTCACCGTAAGCACTTTTCATTCAATTAAAAAGCTTGTGCCTAAAAAGTAAGTAAGCTTACCAATAGTTATGTAGACAAATTAAAGTCATTCAAATTTTTAAAGCATTTTATTAATTTCAAAAATAACTAGCATGTAATCATCACTCAATATTACTACTAAACAAATATACTATGTCAAAATACACACAATAATCATTAACCGCGGACATTTCGTCGCCGTGGAATATACAAACAAAATAATTAACATTTTATAATCAGTTCTAACAATTTTTACCCATCTAGAATATAATTATTATACAATACCAATTTCATACGTATTATATTTATCAATTACTCTAGTACATATAATAATTTGTTTTTTTTTTTTTTAGAAAATGGTAGATTAACACCCATATTCGTAGAAGTACCCTTTAGGTTCTTGTCATGGTAGATAGTTTTTGTAACTATAGTATGGCCAGTCCCGAGGCATTTCGAACATTCGAATGAATAACCGATGTGTCACGAGAATCACAATTGTCAACAAGTGCTATAGCAAATACGTAAATTATGCAAGTTCGACAAAGACGACATTATACGGAAGTGACGTCTCTTTCAACTCATGCTCGGAGTAGTTACAGGTATGTTTCTACCATGACACTAACCGGCGACTCTTGCTATTTCAACAGACTTCCGATAATGATTTTTAGTCATAAAATATCCTCAACATAGAAAAAGAACATAAGTATACTTGGTGGATTTGGAAGTCACTTCAAGTTTCTTATTTCTATAGATAAGGATGTAAGACTCCTATCTAAAGCGAATAAAGAGAATAATCTACACATATAAGATTGTACACTTCGCGCGAACTATAATAACAAGACGTAAAACACTATTTAGCGAATTGAATTTAGAACTCCCGATGGTGAGTAGAGGTGGAGCCTAAAAAGGACGAAATCTTCAATCCGAATATTTTAGTTTGCACGAAATGTACTAAATACATTAATATTTGGACTAGATGTTGTGCAAGCTCAGGAACGTGCATCGGTTCTCTAGTCCGGTACCGTGCACCTACGCATCAGACTACTTAACAATACTCAATCGACGGGCGACGGCGGAATTTACGTACGGAAAACGCAGAATACGAAAACAACGAGAAAGAGAGAGACAACAAAAATTCTTTTGTTCAACTCTAAATAGTCAATATCATGTTTTCTACTAAAAAATAACCGATTAAAATGCTTAGTTTAATTCTGCCATTGAGTAAAAAAAGAGAAATCAAGTCACGTATTTCACTTGTCAATTTCAACCCGCCTGCAGGCCTCCGATTTATAACCGTCGATATTCAACTGTAAATGCAACTAGGGGTTTAAACAAATGTTGGTCTGAACATTATTCGACGAAGTTCTTTTTATGGCTATCAAAAACATTGCAACGTCTTACACTGCTATTATACAAAGCAACAATATATTATTGAGTTTTCTACATTAATACGGTAAGCATTTCGGGCACATGTTACGCACGCTTACGCTTGGTTGCTACTTTGTTCGAAAGAAATGGAAATAATATATCCATCTCTCTCAAATTAAACGTCACGCTCGGACCGTCTCGGTTCGTGTCGAGTTATAAATCGAATATAAGTCTATTAAACAATGTATGTCAATTTATCGTCTGTTATGCAAATATTTAACTATGTATCGATAATAGTGTACCTTAGAAATAACATCGATATTTTTACATTAATTTCCTTAATATTTTTTTTATTTATACTACCACAGCGCTAAAGTTACTTTCAAGAGTCCAAAATTTTATAAACTATTACAAAAAATTGTGACGCAGAGTTTTACATACATTCATTTCGTGATAAATATAAAAATATATGTAAAAAATTTCGATATAAAATTAGATATCTCAATTCCCGAAAGTTAATTTCTCATACAAATTTACGAATAACGATATTATTTACAATTCCTTCGGTCCTAAATAATTTAAACGTTTAATATGAGTTTATTTTTACTTTGAGCATTTTAGAAAAAATATTAAGAAATAGCCAATAATAAACGGTGGTTTTTTATTTTTATTGAATCACAAATAAAGTACACATAGCCTCGATTTTTTTTAAAAGGTACATTGACGAAATAAATATAAAATAATTCAAAACCGAAATAAGCTTATCAGTCGGACAATGTAAATGGCATAACTCACATTGGATCTTAATAAAAAAGCTTGATCACATTCAAACACTTGGTTTATTGAAGTGTCTATGGAAATGACAAGTAATTAAGTATTCGACGAATATTCGCGACTGAGTTTCATATTCGTTGTCACTTCGTAAATTTTTTTTACATTTAAAAAATGTTGATCACATTTAAAGATTTAATTTACTAAAATGTCTTACGGGAATGACAAATAATTAAGTATTCGACGAATATTCGCGACTAAGTCTGATATTTGTCATCACTTCGCCGAGATATTTTTATATTTATATTTTCTATTAATTATTTTAACATCCAAATATAACTGATATTTACAATAAAATTATAAACCTGTTAAATTCCAAAATGAAAAGAAATCCCATTCCCAGCAGTGGATTTAGGCCGATTATAATGAAGATGTCGTTAAAAAACTGAGATGACTAAAACTAGCGTTCCGAAGAATTTCCAGAGAAGTTCCCACTTCGTAGCTGCGCGTTTCAATTTAACGTCTAAACGTGTTATTTTTACAAATTTTACGTTTAGTACCGCTACAAAAAAAAACATTAAAATTATGAGGAAATATCACCAAAATTACTTCTGACTTTCGCCAAATTAGATACGGTCCTGCAGTAAATCTATAATTTTATTAATAAATAGGGGTGCTCTAAAAACCCTTTTAACGGATTCCATTAAGCATAGGTACATCAGCTCACAGCGTGTAGATAATATTAAGCTTTCGTACTAATGTCATAAAGTTCAAATTGTCTCCTCCCTAAGTGACTACATTACAGGAGTATAATGAAAAACGACACATAACTAATATCCAGCGTGTTTTTGTATGATATACAGTCACAGATGACTTGACAACAAAGATTCCATACCCTAGGAATTGTACGAATCAGATTCGACCCAATGCGCTACGTAAATAAGGTTCAAACTACTTCGTCGCTATGAAATATACAAAAGGTAATTTCCAAAAATTCAGCAATAGTTCATAATCGTTAGATCATTGCTACTACTGCTATTTTAAATGACAAATTAAAATCTACTAAAGTACAAATCCAAAACTGTCCATATGTCGAACCGACGACTTCACATCTGTACAAGTCGTTATCCTAAACAGACCAAACTCTCGTTTGGAAGCGTCTTACTACATAACCTGTTACATAAAAATAAAATTAACCTCACGCTGAAATCGAATATGACATTTGAAAATAGACAAACGACTCGATATCTTATAAGTCGTCGAGTTAAACAGACAGATAGAAGTTTGGCTTCAATAGGTCATGTAAAGCATTTTATTATCAAACTAAAATAGATGACACTTTCGATTTACAACATTTCAAAATAGTTGAACCTACATTTCGATCTCTTAGAAGCCGTTGAGTTAAGCCGACCAACGCATAAGTTTCGTATCAGTTTCTCACCCAAACATCAATTATGCACGCTGATTTCGATTATCATTCTCTAAAATGCCGCAATAGACAATATGAACCGACGACTAAATATCTTAGAAATCGTCGAGCTAAACAGACTAACGATGCGAAAGTTTTGACACAAAGCTAAATTTATCTTATCCACGCACTGAATTCGAATATGACACTTTAAAATCGTTCTCAAAAATTCCGCAATAAACACGACTAGACATCTCAAAAGTCGTCGAGTAAAACAAAACGTATGGTAAGTTCCGACACAAACAAAGCTCAAATCATCTCCGAATTCGAATATGACACTTAGAAATCCCTAAAATTCCGCAACGAATCGACGACTCGCATATCTTGCAAGTCGTTGAGTAAAACGACGAAACCGATGAGACTTATTCAGTGTGCGATGACCGTGGCATGCAAGCAAACAGGTAGTATATGTCTGTAAGGTAGGCGGTAGTTTTTGACGGTGCGCGCGGCGAGACATTTGAGCGTGGTGTGATGGAGGGGGTTGACTATGGAGGAGATGTTCTGTCCGCTGGCTCGGAGGATGGCTTCGGGGGTTTCCCCCGCGTAGTTGACTGTGTCGATGTGAGCGCCGTGAGAGAGGAGGGCGCGGACCACGCCGGCCGGACACGGGTTCAACTGGAATAAATAAATAGTTTAAGCAAGAGCTTCTATTTATCAGTAACAAAAGACAGTTTTTTTTTTGTATATACAATGTGTTGCAACAGGACCCAACAATTCATTGAAATCAAACAAATTTTAATTCAATTGTTTAATTTCAATGAGTAACGATCGCAAAAACCTTAGAAAACATTAAGACCTATTGTTGGGTCTTTTATCAAATTCGGTTTGATTTTTATAACAAAATAACTAAAAAAAAATTGTCATCCAAGTAAACGAATTGCGTATTTTAAAGTCGTTTTTTTAAAAAGTTTTTTAAACGATTACTTGTAATATTTTTTGTTGTTGCAAGTTACCTTAGCGACGAGGTGCAGCGGCGTGTCGCCGTGCGCGTCCTGCGCGTCCGGCGCGGCTCCGAGCCGCAGCATGAGCGCGACGAGCCGCGGACAGCAGGGCGAGGCGTCCCCGGGCGCCGCGAGCCACGCGCGCGACCCGCGCCGTCCTCCCTCCGCCGAGCACGCTACGTGCAGCGCGGACCGACCGAGACGCACCTGCACACACGCGTACTCTCCGTTACCGAAATTTACATCTCGTCTTCGCTACACTATCTTCAACCAACACGGTGGGATGGACATTTGGTCCTTCGAGCCAGATAGTTCTGGCCCTAACTCGATGGCGGTAAAAATATATAATAAGTTGCCTAATAAATTGAAAGACCTAGATACCGAAAATAGCTTTATACATAACCTTAAAACATATTTAGAAGCCAATTGTTACTAAACTCTGGACGAATTTTTTAAGGATACGTTTGCTAAATATGGAAATAGAATGCTCCGAACTTCCTGTTGCCATGCCCTTATAGGGTCATATGTACTTCGAATAAATAATATCTGTTTTATAATAAAATATTTGTAATGTACATATGATGCAATTAATAAATAAATGAGTTAGATGAGATACTTGGGATTAAAATCTTGCCAGAGTCCTATTTTGAATACACGCCTTCTTCAGTCAAACGTATTAACAGAATAAACAATGCTATAAAATATATCACAGATTAGACTACCAGATCGTATGTGTGTTTACCTTGACGTCCAGTTTGACCAGTTCGTAGACGGCTTCGTGTATCTGTCTCTGCACGGGCGGCGGCAGCTCGTCATCTAACAGCCGCGCGAGCAGCGCCGCCAGATGGAGGCAGATTACTAACACACGCTGCAGCGCCGCTAGAGCCGCATCCTGATCAAAATACACATTTGTATCATATACGATGATTGAGGAAATTTGATTGCATGGCATGTGCATAAGGAAGTTCAGCCATCTAATAAAAAAGTATTCAAGTGATTCATCCACTTTTCTTACATAGAATGTACAGGTACAGGAATCGTAGGTCTACGTAGGAATGTAGGTCTACGTTTGACCACTAGCATGCCAGGTGGGAAGCGATGTTGTGGCCGAAGATGAAGGTGTTATTTAGTTGTTTATGCACTCTAGACTCGATGATACTCGGGTTTTAACCAAAAAAATCTACTAGAACTATAGAACCAGAACCAAAATTCACTAGAACTATAGTTCTAATTCATTTTCACGTGAAACGTTTAATTCCTGAACGTTTCACATTAAGAATGTGCAAGCGAACCGCTTAGTTCGAACTGATGTTATATCTACTATAAAAGTATGATGCATTTTCCGGCTTGTGTTGTTGTGGAAGATGGAAGGTCGAGAAGATTAAATTGTGTAACTCGAGCGCATTTTATATCTTCAAAAATGTGGGTATGTTCTTATGAAACAAGCGTTACTGTAAGTGACAGTTACCTGGTCTGGTTGTGGTTCCCTTGCGCGGGCGGTGGCGGCGCCGCGTCTCAGCTCGGCGAGCGCCTTGCGGAAGACGGGCGCTGCGTCCTCCCAGGCGACGGGCGGCACCACGCGGCCTCGATGTACGCCGCGCGACCTCTCCGACACCATGTAGGAGAACAGCTCCGCGAAACTACAACACGACGGCACAGAACACTTGCTATACTGTTTTTATAATGGCGTGTAATCAGGACTTTCACGCATTGAGGGGTTAGTCGGACAGGATGCCGCCGGCGCAGCCTAGCGCAGCTAGATAGAAATTTACAAAATGTATGAAACAGTTGATAAAAAACACATTGTACTGTCAAACAGTGTTTACTGTTTGACATAAACTTCAGCAGATTTTTATGTTTGGCTGTTGTCTTTGATATCTACTCTTCCAACAACAAGCCCTCAAAGGAATCAATGTGACGAGATCTAATAAAGACAAATATTATAGAAAATTCAGACATAAACTTTCTTCAAAATTTGCCAAACAAATAATATTTCGTTATTTCCTTGGTATTGTACAATTAACAAAATTTAAAATATGGACATGAAACTGAACGTTTTATTTTAGTGACAAAGGTAGTAATGGCAGTTTTATCCTGCCCGTAGTGCGAATAAAAAAATGAAGTTGTCAATGATTATTGAAGTGATATAGAAATGTAAAATTCGAACATAATTTTGTCGCACCCGTTTCATACATTTCGACTCAAATCAAAATTTGAAATATCTTCATACATTTTTTTCTTTATGAAAGATCCCGCTCTTATTATACAACGTAGCGTTCTATTCTCTTTGCCATCGGCGTTTTTTTTTTTTTATTGGAATTGAACTCGCTGATGAAAAACTATCGTCAACAATCATGGAGTATGGTATCTCGAAATCTGTCTACAAGCCTGAACCTGAACGCAATATTGTTTTCAGTGTGATCCTGATCAATAAATCCATGAGTGACAATAGCCGTGACGTCCAGGCTCGGATATTTGCCGCGCGAGTTAAGTCTGATTGATTGATTTGATTTTATGGCACGTGTCGGAGTGAGATAAATGCATACCTGTATAGTGAGGAGTGAGTGAGAGGCGAGAGTGGCGGCAGCACGGCGCGCTGCATATCGAGCGCGTGGTGCCATAGCTGGCGGCAGCGCGCGAATCGTCCCGCGTCCGCGTACACCGCGCCGCGGTAACGCACATAGTACGACGTGTCGGGATGCGCTGGACCTGGAATATACGACAATACTATAATTCTTTTCTTTTTTTTTTTTGTATTGGACCCGCGCGATTAGCGCAATTGCCAGTGTCAACTATTAAGATATCTTTAAGTTTCTTAAATAATACAAGTTTAATGTTCCAGTCACAGACCAAATAAATCACGTAAACAGTCATTTTCGTGTTTGAGTCTTGCCTTAGTAAACTGGAGGCGACTTTACTTGCATCTGAGCTGCATGACCAAATTTTACCATCTCCTACCACCACTACCACAGAATAAGTAGAAAGTCAAATTCGTACTAAACGGTTTAACTACGTTTCTAAGCCAGAGTGGAACAAATTGCCGGCTTCTTTGTTTCCTGAGAATTACAACGTTGGTCTTTTCAAGGTCAGAGTGTGTAGGTATCTTCTAAGTCTGCGTGCTTCATCTCCGACTACATCGTCGCTTTCAACAGGAGATCCGTCGTCAAACTCGGATTTATTCACGTTAAGAAAAAAGCTTCTACAGTGGGCAGCTGGGCATATAGCACGTAGAACTGACGGCCGATGTGGCCGAAAAGTTCTCGAATGGAGACCACGAACCAGCGAGCGCAGCGTAGGAAGACCAGCCACAAGGTGGACAGAAGATTTATTTATTTATTTTAGAAACACCAACAGTATACATATTACATTGACTTAGTAGGTAATCTCTAATATAAGTTCTGATATGCATACCTTTAACAGGCGTCTACTTCATTATTTAACTAAAACTATATTAATTTAAAACGAAGACCTATAAAATAATATAACAGTCTATTGCGTTCAGTAAAAAAAGTAATAACTTAAACTTTAATGAGCCCTTAAATGACTTCTTGTGGCTGAGATGATGATGATGAACAATATATTTCTATCTCGTTCCCGCCAAATCTCCCAATAGTATCATTCATCCAACATAGAGCATAGAGTTTCTTGCAGAAACTAGGGCAAAGAGCTAGGCTAACTTAAAAGACAATATACCTAATATCCTCTCGCGTATGACGAGTGCCTGCATGCGCATGGCGTCTGGGTCGGCAAGTAGATCGTCGAGGGCGCGCGCGTCGCTCGGCTCGACGGCGTAGTCGTATGCTTCGATGCGGGGGACGTCTTTAGGCTTGGGGATTGGGGGGCTGCCGTCGCCGGGGAACCTGGTCGCAAGAGAAAACGCCAATCAGGTACCTATATTATTATGTATATATTTCATATATTTTTTGAAGTGAAAACTTCTTTAGCGGCGTTGTGCACTTTTGGGCTGGGTAAAAAATTTTAATCTCGCGTCAGGACACGTGACCTGGTCGAAAATTCGTAAGACGGCATGGCGCTTGCGCGAGTTGCATGTGTGTTTGTACTACAGCTTGCTACGCACATCCACGGATGGTGACTGCTGATAGCTCGACCGTCTGTATACTTGTAAAATTCGTGTATATAAAATGTTTATTAAGGAATATGGAAATTGAACAAAGTGCATCTAATAATGAAATATACGGGAAATTAAGCATTTATATATATACTATATAAATGATAGTACTTTTATGCTGATAAATAAAGAAATTCGAGCGAAATTATTCCCTAACCATTCCAAAATATTCAAAAATGCACAACGTTAATGTTCAAGTTTTCACTTCCGCCGGCACTCCCGGAGTACAACCCGTTGTTTTTTTTTATTATGCAAGAGGATGCTTTTTTGACCAGTAACATTTTTTTATTAAATGTTAGTCAACCAAGAGTGACAGTTTTGTTTACCTGTCATCCATAGCCCGTTTCCAAAGCGTGAGCGCGCCCACCATGTCTCTTCTTTTATCGACGTAAGTGGCGCCGAGTAGCTCGAGCGCGTCTATTCTCTGTTGCCTAGTAACTAGTCCGTATTCTACGTTTATTAAATGCTCTACTATGTGTGTGTGGCCCGTCACTGAAGCCGCTAATAAGGGTGTCATTCCTGAAAATGAGAAAAAAATAATGTTATCCATTGTTTTTCGCCCAATATTAATGGATTATGCAAATAGAGTTTGCTATCCAGCTCATACACATTTTTTGAGCTATATTAACTGAATTTACTTACGATAAATCATTAATGAATCATATCTTACATTAAAAAAAAATTGATAAAAATAAATTCTTGTGAAAAAAAAAGAAAAGAAGGAAAATTGTTTGCATTCCAATGATATTTTGTGTGATACATGAATCTGAAAAAGTCGCACTAACCCTCTAACTGGAAGCATTGATGTGGTCAAGGTGGGTACAGACTGGTGAAACGTAACATGAAATGTATCATGCAATGAAAGAATTTATCGTACACATTGCTGCAATGTATCATGAAATGTAACACACTTTGCAACAATTTCTCATAGTTTGGACGTCTTGTGCGCACGAAATGTGCATTTCACGCGCACACGAGCATTACAAGCCGAGCGCGGAGCGACCATGATTTGTCGGTTTTTCGAACGAACACAAAGGGGCACGCAGACGTACGCGGGAGGTTCGTAGTGAATGCGCGGGAGGTTCGTAGTGAATGCGCGGTAAGAGCGCGTTATGCGTCCACGCTTGCACCGAACATGCAATGAAAGGTAGACTGATACATTTCATGTTACGTTTCACCAGTCTGTACCCACCTTTAAATACACACACTGTCTTGGTATTTTTAAGCCCTGACACAAACAAAGAGCATTATTATGAGTTTATAGCATGTATGTATGTCTGTATGTTATCTCTGTAGCAAACAGATAAACAAATTAGCATTGCCATTCGTGGCAATGCGGGCGTCAGGCTGGGTACGCTGTCAACTGGTAGTGTGTTTGAGCATTTGGATTGTCTTTAGACCTTTATCGGTCTGGGGTAATCCATTGGCTTTTTGTGTAGTAGTTTAGTTACTTGAGTTTGTGTAGTTTGTATTATATTGTTTTGTTGTAGTTAATAAAATAATAAAATAAGTTTATGATTGTAATATCTAAGACGGATTGGATCAATTCACCTCTCAAATTACTTGATCAAAATGTTGTTAACCATGATTCCTGGTAATCAGGAAGCCTTTGTTCCGGCTGGGTTCACTCACCGTATGAATCTACATCCATAGTCGCTCCATTTCCTAACAACATTTTGAGTATAAGCAAGGAGCCACTCTCCGCGCAGTCGTGCAACGCCGTATTGCCCTTAACGCTCTTCCTGTTCACATCTGCGTTCAACGAGAGGAGGTACTTGGCGATCCTTATGTGGCTCTTGTAACACGCTATCATGAGGCACGTGTGCCCGTGACGGTTCGCTATTTCTATATCTGGAAATAGAGAAAAAACTTCATAAGAATTTTAGCCTTTTGATTTGAATGATGAAGTCATGACAGATTTCACAGATCTTCGAGGACCTTAGAAACTCTCAGACGTGTAACGGTTTTCACGGTCATTCATGGTGTTTTTCTTCACCCTTATTTTGCTTATAATAGACTATATTGCCTTAATCTCTGACAATGGAAAGATATCTGCGTCCAGTAGTGGAACAATGTATGAATAATATGTAAATGTCACTGAAGTTACCAGAAAAACTTTTCGATTATAGCAGAAGTTAACAATTCAGGCTTAAATACATATAACCTGGAGGTTTTATCTTTCTGTTGATTAAAAACTGTGCCCACTATTGCAATAGTCCGTCTGGTGAAATGTGAAGTTGAAAACCTACGAGCAGAAAATAAAGAGAGACTATGTCCAAAACCATTCACATGGATGGCAAGCGCACTTCATGGCTGGGCTATCACCGTAGCTTGACAAACTCCTCGATAAAACCGACGCGTGATTTTACTCCGTGAAGAATCTGCATTAATTCCAGCTGCCTAACCAGCATACCAAAACGTATTTTCGTTATCGAATGCTAAGATCGACTTTGGCTTAATGCAACGCCTCCAAACCACCGCAGTGTATACACGTAATGTTGCTAAGAGGTAAGCTAAAGTGATCCTTACCGGCTCCATTCTCCACAAGGAACTTCACAATGTCGTAATGTCCGTCGAAGCAGGCGGCTCGCAAAGGCGTGCTGTGAGTACGCGTGGTAGAGTTAACGTTAGCGCCGGCGCGGACCAGTAGCTTTACTAGAGGAAGGTGACCCGCGGCGGCGGCGCACCATAGAGGAGGGGCTCCTTCTATCGTCTCGCCGTCAAATGTCACTGGAACAGAGATAATAAACAAATAAAATAAACGTTTTTAACGGATTGATCGCGTATATTTTACATAATTCTATGACCGAAAATTGAATATTTGATTATATTCAAATTTAAACATAGAGCAGAAAATCAAAACAATTAGTGGCTTGTCCTAATGTGATGAGATGATATCCGACAGAGTGAAATGGCGCAACGGGTTGTGCCGATCGCACCTGTGGAATAATCTCTGTACAAGAAATTATAGTCTAAATAACTGAAAAACCGACTTCAAAATGTGCAATTTTGTTTTAAAAATTAAACTACTGAACCGATTTCGATGAAATTTTTATGAGACCTTTATTCAAACAAACAAAATAATTTTCCAAATCGGGCATCTTGGAGTAATCGGGGAAGAAACATACCTACATAAAAAAGATTGCGACGAATTGAGAACCTTCTTTTTTTTGGAAGTCGGTTAAAAATTAATTGAAGATAAAAACAAGGGCTTAATCTTTAAAATTCTATCTAAAAAACGAATTGTATACTATAGATAAAGGATCTGATAATACGATAGTATTAACATTTACCTAATTCTCAAAAAGTAAAAACAACGGTGGGATCTTTGCGGAACTCTCAGCAGTGATAATAAGCCATATAAATAAACGGCCACGAGCCGATAGCCATTAGGAGGACCCGACATCAGCAGTGCGGTGGCTTTTAGCAACATAGCCTTATAAGTGTCCATTGTTGAAATTACAGATGGCACACAGGATTCTAACGTTCCAGAATCATGGGAGGTGAGGACCTTCAAAAGAGACTGGGAAGTGGCAAAGAAAGGAGTAGACGAGGAGAAACTGAGATGGGCTGTGGCGTCCTTGAAACCGTACAAGACACCGGGGCCTGATGGTATCTACCCCGTACTCTTACAGCAGGGGATTACTATACTTATCCCGCACTTGTGCCGGCTGTTTAGAGCCTGCATTGCATTTGGATATATACCCATATCATGGAGGCTAGTAAAGGTAACGTTCATTCCTAAACCGGGAAGAGCTACTTATGACGAAGCAAAGGCGTTTAGACCAATAAGTCTTCAGTCTTTTCTACTGAAAACCCTGGAGAAGATGGTGGACAGGTACATTAAAGACGGTCCGTTAAAGAAGCATCCGTTACACAAGATGCAATGTGCGTATCAGCCTGGCAGATCAACAGAGACAGCGCTGCATTATGTGGTGACGCAGGCTGAGAAGGCACTGGAACACAAGGAAGTGTGTCTGGGTGCCTTCCTCGATATTGAGGGGGCCTTTGATCGGACCACGTTTGAGTCCATCAGCAAAGCGGCTGCAGAACACGGTATTCCGAGCACGCTATGCAGATGGATAGAGAGTATGCTTAAGAGTAGGATAATTACATCTGAACATATGGGGGAGAAAATAAAAGCTCTGACGACAAAGGGATGTCCACAAGGAGGAGTTCTCTCACCAACACTTTGGAGTCTGGTTGTTAACTCCTTATTAGTAACGCTAAACAAAGGCCCGGTCACAGCAGTAGGCTATGCGGATGATATTGTCATTTTGATTAATGGGAAGGTTCCTGACACGGTGAGAGGGATAATGAATAGGGTTCTTAAAAAAGTACAAGAATGGTGTATGCTAAATCACCTGACCATAAATCCTAGCAAGACAACAGTTATCGCTTTCACTAGGCTCCGAATTCTGAAGGGACTAGAAAATCTCAAGATGTGTGGAACGGAGCTCAAACTGTCCAAAGAAGTGAAATATCTGGGCGTAACACTAGATAAGGAGCTGACTTGGAATACACATGTTAATAATATATTAACAAAGGCAGTAAGAGTATTCGGCATGTGTCGAAATGCTTATGGAAAGACATGGGGCTTGAAACCGCAGATAGTGCGTTGGCTCTATGAGATGATGGTTAGGCCCATGCTGAGCTATGGAGCACTAGTATGGTGGCCCAAAGTTAGACAGGTGACATGTAGAGATGCTCTGAAGAAGCTGCAGAGAATGGCGTGCTGTGCGATTACTGGAGCATTCACTACAACACCAACAGCAGCTATGGAAACGATCCTAGGATTGCCGCCGCTGCATTTGTACATAGAAGGTGAGGCCTGTAAAGCACTGTACAGGCTGTCAACAGCTGGTCTTTGGAGTTGGCTAGCACCAAGGACAAGGCACACGCAAATGGAGACAACAAAGGAGCTTGACAGGATGCTGAATATGGGGAGTGACAAAATACTCCCGGTGTACAGCTACAAAAGGAACTATGAGATTTATGTCCCAACTAGAGAGGAATGGAAGGGGGAGTTCAAACCCTCGCAAAAGGACTACCTGGCCTGTTACACAGATGGTTCGAAAACCAAGCATGGAACAGGAGCAGGCATCTTTACTAAGGACTGGAAGCAGTGGCAGAGTATGGGACAACTGAGTACAGTCTTTCAAGCAGAAACATATGCTATAACTGTTTGTGCCAAATTGAATATTGAGAAAGGTTGTAAGAATCAAACTATTTATATTCTAACAGACAGCCAATCAGCCCTCGCAGCTGTCGGTGCCTGCAGGATTGGCTCTGGACTGGTTTTAGATTGCATCAACGCTCTGAATGAGTTGGGCAAACAAAATGACCTGAAGCTAGTCTGGGTGCCGGGCCATGTTGGAGTCGATGGAAACGAGATTGCTGATGAGCTGGCAAGAGAAGGTTCTAGTAAACCGCTAATAGGACCAGAGCCCTTTGTAGGACTATCTCAGGGGATGGTAAGCACGGCGATAAATGATTACGTTCACAATCGACACAAGGCCGAATGGAACCAGTTGAGTGGGCTCACGCATTCCAAGGCGACCATTGGTGCTGACGGCGCCAAATGGAACAAGAGGATCTGTAAATACAGTAGAATGCAGGCAAGAATTTTGGTGGGAGCTCTGACCGGACACTATGAGAATAGGGGTCATCTCTACAAACTAAAACTTGTTGAAAGCCCCATATGTAGGACCTGCAAGGAAGAGGAGGAGTCCATGAAGCACATCATGTGTAACTGCGACTCAATGGCAAGTAAGCGACTGGACCTCTTAGGAACTGCATACCCGGAACTGGAGGAATATAGGTATTTCGCATCAGGTGATATTCTGAAGGTAATGCGGTCCTTCTTCGGAAAACCTGGTGCGAATGAATAAAGAAAGGGGCAAGCACAAAAGGACCTAATGGCTCGAAGTGCATCCGAGAATCGGACCCCATTTATAAGATAAGATAAGATAAGTGTCCATTTGTGGTTTTGGTTGTTATGACGCACTTACACCAATCTATTAGCACAATGCCCGTAAGCAGGATAGCGTAACATCACGATTACAATTAGTTGACCATAGTAAGTTCGGCATTAGCAATAATTGCTAGTTCTTTTAAGAAAACTACTTCTAGTGGAATTTATATTCACCAGTTCATTTTACTTTTGTCGATATTTTCAGCTATTACAAAATAGCCAGGTTTATGAAGAACCTTATTAGTAATTTTCATATGTAGTAGTACAAGCAACAACATCTTTGTCAAATCAATTCAATGGGGTGATGAGATTTTAGATTATTTTTGTGGAGGAACATCAGAACTTCGATGGGAACCGAGGTTTCTATGGGACCTTTCCTTGGAAGCTATGTAGCAGCGGCACCCCACACACTTGCCTTGAAGATAAGTAAGAAAGGCATAGTAAGTAAACTACCTCAACATAATAAAGGAAGATCGACGAAAAAAGGTATTTTTATTCGTAGGGGAAGACAATGACATGGTGTAGCCTTTATTGTAGTAGAAGGAAGGAAGAGTCGTCCACGGAA
This sequence comes from Lycia hirtaria, assembly GCA_947563715.1. Lineage (NCBI taxonomy): Eukaryota > Metazoa > Arthropoda > Insecta > Lepidoptera > Geometridae > Lycia > Lycia hirtaria. The sequence continues at coordinate 36,682,735 of OX387377.1, read as the reverse complement.
AGAATGTTGCCTCAAGCAAAGAGTTATGGAGACACCAGTGCAAGCCCATGTAAGTTCTTGTTTAAAGAAATTCGGGAATCAGGTTTTGCGTCTTTTGCGCCACCGTGACATTTTAATGGGTGTCAGTTCCACAGAACCCAACTGAACCCCAATGTAGGTGGATATCTTTTAAAGAGTTTCCCCTATCAACAAAAAAGAAGAAATAAAGTAGGTAAACTCATAGGCAACGATTTTCGTGTTCGTGCAAAACTCCAAAGCGTGGAAAACCGCCGCAAAAATGCTATCTTATCGGTTTTTTATCGGATTCATTTCGGTGAGTCATCTGGTCTGCATCATCTAATTCCCCTTTGCCCTTACCTTCACCGTTTCATGGTAGATATTCGAAAAACCCGAACGAAACGATTTGGTTACACTTTCGTCGTGCGGACTGCTAGATTGTGGAATACGTTTCCTGAATGGGTCTTTCTCGATAGATATAATCTGGGTGTCTTTAAATCGCAAGTGAATTGGTTTCTTCTAGGTAAGCGTGCTCCATCGTAGACCTCAATGTCACTTAACATCAGGCGAGTTGGCGGTCAAGCGCAAACTTATTTCTACATTTAAAAAAAATGTGAGTTACCTGAGCCAGGCTGCTCAATGTCCGCTTTACAGCGCTCGATGAGATACTCGGCCACGTCGTAGTGTCCGTTCCTGCAGGCGATCACTAGAGGCGTGGCGCCTCCTACCTTCGCACCCACCAACATGTTCAGCTCCTCGGCAGAGCGCCAACTGTGCAGGTACGCCTGGAACAATACAATCAACACGTTACAACTTAGAATATACAATCACATATCTAGTTTAAAACCGCAATACACCCGCCGATCCGCCGATACGGCACGCCGCCCTACGGCTTAGGTTGGTCCTATGTCGGCAAAGTTGTCGACATAAAGTCCATGGATCGGCGAATTTGATGTGTATGTGGCTTAAATGTCACTGCGACCTATGGAGATCTATTGTGACTGCCGCTGTATTACAGCTCTCTCCCTAGTCCTGCGCTCATTAAGAAGCCCAGTATTTTCTTGGGTGAGATACTTTCGACCTCGTCTGGCTGCAGTATGTGATGAAGGCTAAGCTATAGCTATAGGTTGGGCCTATGTCAGCAAAATTGGCGACATAAAACCCGCGGGTCGGTGGGTTTGATGTATTATGCGATAGGTTGGGCCTATGTCAACAAAGATGCCGATATTAAGACAGCGGGTTGGCGGGTTTGGTGTGTATTGTTGTATTATAGGCAAAATTGCCAGTTTAACGTCGGCAGGTCAGCGGATTTGGTGTGTATTACATTATAGGTTGGGACTATGTTCGCAAACCTGCAGAGCTCTTTCCATGAACTTAAAAAAATTGCATTACTAAATTAGTACTTTAATTAATAAATAAAAACTTACTCCATCACGTCTGTTTTGTGTTGAAATATCCGACTATAGTTTCAACCGCATTCGGAGGTCTTCTTCATAGGAGCAGCGTAAACTTCACTCCCAGTCGGTGCCGCGCCTCGCACATATTCAGATATTTCGACTCAAAACAGACGTGAGCGACTCGTAGTTTTTATTTTAAAATGTGCGAAAAGTTAGATAATTTTAAAATAGTACTTTAATTATTCTTGCCTCTTGTACGTTCCGTAGCATTCTCGATACAGGAAATACTAGTGAAGCTAAATATTTACATTATCTCCGCGAAATACGGATAACATCATATTGTTGTGTTGCAACACGATAGTGAGTGACGTGTAAACAATATGAGTCACAGATAAAACAATGAGTAAATAACAATGAATAATGCTAATCGGACGATGAAAGTTAAAGTATCATTCGGACGCAAGCATGACGAGACTGGAATTAACGAAATCCAAAACCATTTACATAGAATCTAGGGAAATTAACACAGGTCAGCTGTTGATGCTATTTAGAAATTAAACTGTTATCATAAAATTTATAGATAAGAGATAAGAATACACATTTATTAGCACAATTAAAAAGATATCAATCTTGGATTACCTACTAAGTTGTAGTAAAAAAAAAACTTGAAAAATCGACTCCTATCAGCAGGAATTTGAACAATGATTTGATTCGATTTCAATGGATCCATTTAAAAAAGACTGAATAGAAATTGGAATAGAGAATTTTGACCGCATATCACTGTCGGGAACTTAAATCATCTCATCATCTCAGCCATAAAATTTGCATCCAGCAATGACAAGAGAATAAAACTTTTTAAATAAAAGAAATTACTACTTGTTAACAGGTATTATTCACAAATTTATAGACAGTTCAAAAATTTCACACACCCAACGGGACTAGAACCCGGTTATTCCAATCTGTACTTGGGAGCCTTTACCTTTACCAAGCGTGTGTTACCGGTGGCGCCACTAACGCTTGATTGGTTTATGCAAAAAAGACCGTTCAAAAGCTTCGACCACCCCACGTGACACTTCCGTGGCCAAAATGGTAAAGGCTCTCAAGTACAGATTAGGATATGCGAGTTCAACTGCCAGCAAGTGTGTAAAACTTTTGAACTGTCTATAAATTTGTAGATACTTAAAACTATAGATACTTTAAACTATGTAAAACATTAAAAAAATATTAAATAGATATTATTTAATCAACGATGTATCGCACCCGAACCTCATTTTCATTTAGAGGGTTCATAGAGAGGAGAGTCACGCTGACTTTATGGGCAAGGTCAGAGCTTTTATTGTTTTGCACATTTGCATAGAAAACAAATGCACTCGAATTAAATGCTCCACAGATCAAATCCTTAATACATATTCAACAACATATTCATACCTAAATCACATTCGAAACCTTACATTGAGAATATTATTATTTATTACGCGGGACATGGGTCAAATTTTAACAATGAATTTTAGTTTCCGGGTAGTACTATTGTTTATTATTTACCTATTATTGTCTAGTGTGTACTTCCGGTGAAGGAAAATTCGAACGGAGTGCTTTGGTACCACTTTATGATCATTTTTCTTATTCTTTATTTAATAACATACATGATAGAATGCAATAAGAGAAAGTACACATTTCAAATACATATTAATGAACTGTATCGCATCCTAAAATTATGTATGCCTAGCTAGATAAGGTAAAGTAGGTTAATACATTGTGGGGAATAATAAAATAATTGTTAATTAAAAGAGATACATTAAGCCATTAATCTTGAATCTAATCCTAACATGTAAATCCGTAACTTTAGCCTGTTATCGCCCACTGCTGAGCATAGGTCTCTCTTGTACTCCACTCATCCTGTGGTATTTTTAATGCTAGTTAGCTGACTACTCCGAAGTTGTAAGTCTATCGCAAAACAGCTAACGGTATTTTCTGAGCCTATGTCAAGCGCTAGCCTATTTTCGAATAAAAAAATGTCATCTTCAGCCACAGCGCTGAGCAAGCTGTGGTCGAATCTCGCTGGCGTATTATAATACTATACACAGTTTTTATGTAAACCTTTGTAGATATGCTATATTTATTAAACATCTAATCTACCAAGGATGATTTGTTTGTCCTCTTTATACTATGGATTTAGATAAGCAAATTTCAGGTCAAGGATAAATGATTTGGTTTAGTCGCAAAATGCCCAATTCTGTATAGGTGACCAAGACCGTGTCGAGACTCGAGACACGCATTTGGTAGGGTTTCGTAACTAATGTTATAATCTAAAAGAAGATCACTTAGAGAGTATTGCTTGTTAATAACTAAGTACTTAACTATTTGATATATTTACAACTTTATATCACAAAGTTGTAATCACAGAATGTTGATATAGACTACTATAACTAATATGACGGCCTTCATGACTCAGTGTTAGTACGACTGCCTCCTGAGCTGTAGGTCGTGGGGTCGATCCCCACCCAAACATTTGTGTAATGAGCACGGATGTTTGTTCTGTGTCTGGGTGTTTCTATGTATCATAAGTATATATTCCATCCAAGCGTCTAGTTTCCATAGTACAAGCGTTGCTTAGTTTGGGCTAGATGGTGTTGTATGTAATGTCACCAAAAATGCGGGGGGGGCATAACTTTCATGTTTAACGGGCAATATCTTGCACAAATCACATCTGAGAAGAAAATTATACATGAAACCTTAGTTTTAATAAGTTCAAAAAGGAAAATGAGTTTTACTAGAAATAAAGAACATTATCAGAATTATGTATCTGTAGAATATATGATTTTGAAATCATATATTCTCAAAAACCTCATATTTCAATTTGAAATATGAGGTTTTTGAGAGAGAGAGAGAGAGAGTAAAAAAAATTATGCAGCCTACTCTTTGACCTTTGAAAAAGGAAAATGAATCTAACAATATCTCGGACACCAAAATCGATCAAGCTTTAGGCTGTATAATATAATATAGAATAAATATACATGTATGTCGTTAATATATGCATACATACATAACGACATACATACACCCGAAAAACATTACGCTCCTTCTTGCGTAAATCGGGTAAAAAAAAATAAGGTTCGGTTTGTGGTTTCGGGTAATTAATTATGTGGCGAAAGAAAAGAAAAACGAAACTGAATAAATATTGAAATACTCACAGAATAAATTAGAATTTTACCAATCACTTAGCGAAATAAATAAAATATGTTATTATTATTTATATTTGTAGATTAATCGATCGCGCTGAAGCTTATCGTGATACTGAACCAGATTCAATTCGATCAACCCACTTTTATACATTTAATTAATTAAATGAAACAATGCACGTACAAGGTCAAAGTACGCAATATTTCATCAATCCTTATTGTTGGCGTATGACTCGAACCTATACATACATATATACCTATTATATTGTAAGAACCATATAATATACAAGGTGTGAAATAAGAAACACCTGTTGCACTAACTAAACAAGCGCTTAGAGTTAACTCTAGAGGCGAGAGAGACAAATCTCAATGTCTCTCGCTCTATATTTATCTGTCTCATTCTTTATTGTTATTAATCCGGTATGTGGTGTTAAAAAATAATTTAAATTAACTATTTATCTCTTTCGCAACAAACTTCAATTTCGAGGAGCACAGTGCAAATATAAAAAGGTTTTTTTAGGGTTTCGTACCTCAAAAGAAAAAAAACGGAACCCTTATAGGATCACTTTGTTGTCCGTCTGTCCGTCCGTCCGGGGTGTCAAGACCTTTATCTCGGGAACGCGTGAAGGTATCGAGTTGAAATTAAAACCATATACGCAGATCTATAGTCTCTTGCTGCAAAAAGAAAAATTTCTAAGATTTCGTTAAAAAAAAGTTTCAGCCGAATATGTCGTAAAAAAATCACATTTCGAGTGTCGAAATGGAACAAGGGAATCAAAACCTATGGGGTACTTCCCGTTCACCTAGAATTATAAAATTTGGTAAGAAGCATTGTGTTTTATAGTACACATATAGGGAAAAAAACCGACGCAACGGTGTAGCGGAGGATGGATCTCGTCGATCTAGAAATTCTAGAAGATATAACCTATTCATTCAAGATTAAAGCTCTCAGAACAGAGAAGGCGACAAAGCATTCCAATCGTATGCAGTACGCATCAAGAAAGTGTACCGAAATCGTTAAGTACGGATTTTGTCATTTTCCGTAGCGCTCTGTATTTTCAGAACCACTCGATATCATAGATCATAGGTGTGTATGAATGCATGTACGAGTACTTAAATGTGTCACCTATAAGAATCATTGAATGTCACTAGAATTTAAGTAATTAAAATTATCGTAATTTTCTTTCTTTAAATTTGGTAGGTAATTATTTGTTTTGAATCAAACATTAATCATATTTAATTCATCATCATTTCCACCAATCGTCAAAAGGACTATCATTGCCTACTCATTGAAGCGATACTACATTTCACTCCTCTCCATCCTAAGGTTGCCTGGAAGAGATCGCTATTAGCGATAAGTTGTTACACTAGATTTTAAATATCTTAACTTTAACTTGATTGTAAGTTTCTAAGGTGTGTACAATAAAGAGTTTATCTATCTATTTACTATCAGCAATGGGCATATAGCATCAGCAATATAAGAGGCGCATTATTTGAAAAGTGAAAATTATATAAATAACATGAGGCTCTCATGTTATTTATACTTACAATGTTCATTCTTCCATGCTGGACTGGGAGAAAAAAAAACAGAAGTTACCAGCTGCTCTCTTCTCGTGCATATTGTAAGTCAGTTAAGGGACTTGAGCGAAATTGGCGTTTATGTAGGCGAAAGGTGAGATCCTGTCACTGCAAGCCAATATTACATCTTACCCTCTAAAATGCCATCTAACCGTCTTACATCCCCCTCGAACATCTATTTAACCCTCTAATAACTTTAAAAGTGGCGTCAAACAGCCTCTTGGTCTCTAAAGCTCTACTTGCCCTATAAGGGATAATACTTGAAGGGACTTGATTTTTTTGTAATTTTTAAACTGCCGTTTGCATATTTATTAATTGTATATCTATTAAAAGCCGTCGCGTGCGAGCAAGACAGCTGCGCCTACTCTGTGCTTTAAGAAACAATGACGCTTAATGAAAGGGGAAGATTTTTTTTCCTTTCGCTAACGCCGAAACGAACTACTATAAGCTAGCTCTATAGCTATATAGCTCTCATTGGTCTTTATTCATAATAACAACTGTATGATTTATTATTCAATGCGTCATCCTGTATTGTGTCTCAATTTCATAATACACTAGTAGGTAGTGTCTGCAAGTCATGTCTGTATTACAATTCAAGGTATAAAATTGAATAACTAATAAGTTCATATCCGAATGTGCAAGTGCAAAATGTCAATGGCAATGTCAATTATGCGTGTATCCGTTAAGCGTAGTTACTACAATATACAGCCTTATAAATAAATAAAAAATAAATTTTGGCACAACTTTTTATTGATAATAAAAATACCCGTATTACTAATGTACTACTAATACTGAACTACTAGTAATACTAGTAATACTGTACTACTGTAATGTAGTACTAATGTTCATGATTAAACCTGCTGTGATTGGTAGAAACCCGACTACTTTATGCTCAATAAAAAAACTATCTGTCTCAAAAAAACTTAGAAGAATATTTTTAAATACTACATAATTTATCGTAAACATACCCGACTCTGCGCTTTGAATCACTTTAGTTGACTACAGCCTCGATGTCACTGGGCTAGTTTACGAGCTGCTAGTCGGCGCAGTGTCATCGAGGCTTAATTAAAACTTTAAATAAATAAATAAATATTTGTGGACATTTCACACAACACCATCTAGCCCAAACTAAGCAAAGCTTGTACTATGGAACTAGATGGCTGATAGAATACATATATGTATATATTTTTTTTTAATATATACATATGATATATAGAAGCACCCAGACACAGAACAAACATCCATGCTCATCACACAAATGTTTGCTCTGGGTGGGGATCGAACCCACGACTTTTCAGTTCAGCAGGTAGACACACTACCAACTGAGCCACAAGGCCAGTCAAGGTCACTTTACAAACTTAACATTTAAAATGAACAAAACAAAATGTTTTATTCCAAATGTTTTTTAGGTTTATTCAAAGATATGAAAACAATATTTAAATGAAGCCATTACACTCATTATTTCGAACAACTTTTGTAGCGGGACTAATTATCAAATCGCGAAAAAACATCAGCTGTTTCATACATATATAATTACATTTATTGTACCTTTAATAAAAAACAATTATAATGACCTAATTCAATAACCTCCTCTCCCAAGTGCGTTAAGCACACACGGGTGTACGTAAGGAATGAAAGTAATTTACTAGGAGTTAGTAACAGATTGTTTGGATCTGGCACCGACCTCAAAATAATAGTTGGTGTACGGTACCTACATAGGTAGTAGACGCCCAGTTTTTATTATAACGTAACAGTTATCTGTTTACTTTGCCAAGTTGTTCACACACGCAAACTTAGATAAATTTCAGCGAAGGGGCGTTCACGGTACGTTGCAGTTGCGTAGCAATAAAAAGAAAGACCAACTTGTAACGCCATCGCACCGTCTCGTCAAGTCGGAGAAATCCGTATACATCTTAGGGCCTGCGATATACAATTGCATACCCGCATCTATTCGAGACGCACCTTCCAAAGCATGCTTCAAGACCAACCTGAGAATTTGGTTGCAAGAACACATGTTTTATGACATTAGCGATTATTTAAAATTAAAGAGATTATTGATTATTATTATTTTTTACTATTATGATTATTATTCTATATTATTATTATTTTTGACTATTATGATATTATTTTGTTATATTATTATTATTTTTAGCCAATTAATGAATGAATTATTAATATCAAAATAGTTTTGTCAACCACCCTTTCACATGATTTATTATGAACTTGACTTGTAACTTGGGCGTTATGAATAAATTATTTGTATTTGTATTTGTTGCCTTTGCAACTAAACTTTGCTTTGTTGTTTAGTTGCCAAGGGAGAACAGAAAATTCTTTCCGACAACTGGTTACAGAATTCAATTGCAAAGACGGGCAAATGCATTCTAACAAGTATGATGTACCTTCTTCAAACGTCGGAGCAGTTTCCTCTGTCGACGCAGCAACGTTTTGCCGCAGTGCCTCAGGGTCTCGATCCACCGGCACCTCACTGGCACCAAGTCCCAAACACCAGCTGACATCTTGCCTCAAAACATCACTTAATCACTGATAACTCCAATACAACATCGACTTTAACGCCTTCACTTATTATTTCTATATTTCCTTGCTGTTATCTGTCAATAAATTAAAAAAAAAAAACTGTTTCAGAATTCAGATTTCGAGACGTGACGTTATGATCCGTTGTGATGCTTCAATACAATTTCGACCTTAACACCTTCACTTTAATTTTTAAATTCACTAGCTGTTAGCAATCACAAAAAAAATACGATTTCAGATTTCAGAAATGGAGACGTGACGATCTGACCCGTTGTGATGATCAACTGATCTAATAGACCTAATGTGTATCATTATAACGGAAAATTTTCTACTGATATTAGTAACAAAATATCTTTCTCGGTAAAACCAACCGCAGGGTCAAACATGACGTACTGTTCTAGGATTTGTAACAAGATTATTCAAATAGTAACCACTTGTGGTATACGTAAAGTTATTCTAATTTACATAACAAGAGTCTTGCATCATGTTAACTTGATGTGCTATAAGCATTAACGAAGCAGTAACGATACAAATATACAGTTACAATGTAGTTGTATAGTTTCTAGAAAACCGGTATTAAAAACGACGATAATACCTAATCTATTGGTAAAGTAAAGTAGACGTAAATAGTAGATTTTATTCTTGGTTACCCCGACGAAGTCGACACAACATTAAGTTTAAAAGAACTTAATGACGATAAAACGCCATGAACAAACACAGCAAATTCGGTATATTTTATTTACTTTGACGATGATTCATCAAACTACGTTTTATCTACTTCGATGAATCGTCAACAAGGTCAACAAACTTGCTAATTTTTAACTTTTTTTTTTTTTTTAATTTACTTCTTATTCAGCATTTCTACTACTGCTACAGATCATTTACACGAAAATTACAATCACTATAATAATTTTCGACTGTATGACAGTACTTATAAAAAGTATCTAATCGAGACTCCTTCACACTGAATTATTAGCAAAAATCAAAAATATACACAAGAGAACAATAAAAAATATTAACAACAACTCATGTGGCACGGGGAAAAAAATACGCACGCAAAATGCGAAAGAACCAAGGTAAGTTCCGGAAATAAGTACTTATGTGTACGAAGACTTTTGCCGACGACATTCCGCTATAAATATCCCTAAGGTCAGCTTGTCTTGTAAGAAAGTAAACAAGAACATCGGTCTGGCAACTTATATAAAATACCTGCGAAAAGAAATAATGGGTGTGGCGACAAGGATGTAGCATCAATACACGCAACGATTTTTATTACAAATACGAATATCTTTTTTAACAAACTTTATTTAACAAACTAAATTATGCGCAATTAACAAACATTATGAACCCCGCACTACCAAAACCAGTATTGCGGGCGTCCTATTTGACGATAATACACTGATGGCAGACTTTAGATAGAAAAAAATCTAGTAACAAGTATATGAAATGCATGCAAACATACTAGCAAAAAAAATATTGAAAAAAAAGAAAATATAAATTTATTATTGTTTATTGTATTGTATTTACAATAAACAATGTAACAAATGTATTGTATTGTATTTATTATTATTTAGTCAAACAGCATTCATTACAAACGAGGAATGCTACAGTGAAAGAAACGAAATTGAAACTTATGTGAAAGCAAAAACATAAAAGTAACGAATAAGCAAACTCTCTAACCAAATACAAAATATTCCCATTCAAGAAATTAGGAAAAAAGCTGTTAGGTATCTCAGTAAAGCAAATTTAAATAATTGGGAGAGGACTGATTCATGTAACATTGTAACACAGTTTGTAAATGTAATTAAATATCTGAGGACACGGATTCTTCTTTTAATGGTTAAGAATAATTGAGTCCCAAATATCCAGCATGCAGTTGACATTTTGAAATATAACGTGAGAGAGCTGAGAAGATAGTTTCCGGCAGCCTAGTCGGGAGACCGTCTGACTTGCGATCCGTAGGTCCTGAGTTCGAATCCCGCGGCACGCACCTCTGTCTTTTCGAAGTTATGTACGTATGTTGATTCCCGCCAACTTCAAACGGTGAAGAAAAACATCGTGAGGAAGCCTACATGTCTGAGAGTACTCAATGATCTTGAAGATGTGTGAAGTCTGCCAACCCGCACTTGGCCAGCGTGGTTGACTATGGCCTTACCTTTCTCACAATGAGAAGATGGCCCGAGCCAAGCAGTGGGACAGTTTGTATAAACAAGGTTTAAAGATACATTAATAATATTAAACATATCAAAGAATCCATTGTGTAGAATATTTCCGAAATTGCAAAATAATAATAATAAGTCCATTATGAATTTGACGTGAGTAAACAATTTTCTAGATGAATTTTTAGTGTTGACGTAGCTTGCGCTAATTAGATATTTCATTAATATAGATAAGTAATGGTTATGAAAATCATTTAGTCATTATGGAAGCGTAAACAAATTATAGATACGGAAACTCCCGAGTACATAATATCTAAAATCGTTACTAATTTTTTAAATTTATTAAAACCTGTACCAAATATACTTTAATACATCGTGGTGCAAGAATTTAAAATCATTAGCCAAAATAACAAAAGGCACGATTCGATTAAAAGCGACAGGGTTAAACTTATTCAACAACAAAATTTATAGGCTTCATAAATTATGATATTATGCAATTTAGTCTGATGAAGTAACTGCAATAGATCTCGACTAGTATTTTTCAACACGAAACGAAAATCCTTGTTTTAAAATACCAAAATCTAGAAATACTACGTTTGCCATATTGGAGCATATTAACTCGAAGATCACGATTTTCCAGTAAATCGTTATGTTATTTACACAAATTTACGTATTAGATCAATTTCAACAGAGATACACGTGCAGAGAATGGCAATAATATTTGAAGAAGCAATCCGACGCATAATGGACTTAACACAAAAACAAATAGAGTTCTAATTAAGATGGTATTTAAGTTTTTTGGTGTTGCTGATATTGAAGAAGAACAGTATGTTTAGTTGTGCAAACGGAATGTGCCAATAACGGATATTTGTTAAGCGGAATACACGAATTTGAACCTCAATTGTACTTGTATGCATCGTTGACAAAAATTTAGCTATCATAAACAAAACAAATAGGAAGTGACTATTACGAATCGTGTACATACAACTAACTGAACAGGAAGTAGAAAAACTATAAGTACACAATCAATTTGCTAACACAATTATAATCACTATAATAATTATAAAGAGAGATCATTTTCCGGACTATTGTTCTGAATTTATTATGGACAATACATGCTAACTGTTAAGTTATATCACATGAGACGTTATTTTCACTTCGTTATTGTATATACTTTAGTGGTTATATAAAAGAGTTGTTGGTTGGGTCAAAACCGAGACAAACTGTATGGGCTGTCAAGCCAAGTAATTCCATACTAATGAATTGCAGTACTTACAAGCATTGTTACTCATACGGAGAGAGCGTCTCTGACAAAGAACTGTCAGAACAATAGGGTTTGACAATCTATACCTTAAATGGCAAGACGTTTTCTATTTACCAATAACAATAGTTCTGATCAACTGTTATAAATCTAAGACACGAGGAAAGAGAAACTTTGTATTCATTATGATCAAGGTGAATTACTGTTTTCTAAAGATTTATGGCCATCATTAATCCTTTATTATACCTCTGTAAGTACACTGACAAAACAATAACTTTCTGATATCTATAATCTTCTAGAAATTTAATTAATTCAGCTGTAATATTTAATTCCCTAAATAAGGTTCAATCAACTATTTCTTATAAACAAAATATAATTTACTATCACGCTAGTGCAATAACCCAGATATCAAAACTGGCATCCCGTAACTGTTTATGTCGGACAACGGATCACAACACTCGAAGAAATACTTCATCTGAAGCGGAATGCTGGTAGAGTGTACTGAAGTGATCATCACAACGAAGCTCACGTTTTGAATACACAAACACAGCACTATAAGTCACTTCATACATCGAACGGAGCGGCACATGCGTCCGTGATGGGGGCCAGTGCAGCACTGCAACGGGCGGCGATCAACTCTTTCACCGGAGGCTTACACAAGCAATTATTGCGTAACTGTCTTTTGCCTTTCCAATGCTGCAACTTGAACGTGTGTAGCAATTGCTGTCCCGATGATGGATATCGAGTGCGTAGTGACGCACACTATTGATGGCCTATTGGGGTCGCGGACTGACATAGCTTTTGTTTTAATTGTTGTCTTCTTTACCCTTTTGTTTGATTATTAACTTCTTTATTATATCATTAATAGCCTGTTTGCTGTATTTCCATAATTTTAAATATGCATACAAGAATTTATCAACGTCGTCGAAATTATTGTATATAGATTACATATTTTCTGTACTAAACCAATTTTGAAAAAAAAAATTATATATGGGACCACCTCTGAAGTAGAACCTAACAAACAAACATAAGAATTATCAAAATCAGTTCAAAATTGGAGAAATAATCGCTGCACAAGCATTCAAAAAAAAACATACAGTTGAATTGAAACCTCCTCTTTTTTTGCAAGTCTGTTAACTATGTAGAATATTCTCATTTGAATATTTATTCTTTATTGGGCATTTCCTAAGCATATAAATTCCTAATAAGTATAAAATCAATGTACATAATATACGGATTAATAAATGCCAACATAATTATAATATATGTATCATAAAGTTTTTTTCATTTACAATGGAAACAGGAAAACACGTGGAGCTTTCTAGCGGAAATTCGATACTTATCAAACAGTACGTTCTAAGGTTTCTTTACACAGCACACTATGTACATTGTACATACACACACATAACTACATATTATACTCGTACAATTATTATGGGGCAAACACACAGGTATATTTACTCATTTTGGACATTGAAATGAAACAACCTTCAGACGAAGGGCGATTTTATAAGTCATCTGTATTATTCTGTATACACCTTAACCTAACATTTTACAGTATTACTTAGTCACCGTACTGTGATTAAACTCGGGTTTTTGATGATGATGCAAGACAACCTTATTCTTTCATTTTGAAAGTGTACACACGAATTGGAAAATCGCATGTCACTGTCTGAAATTTAAAATCTAAAATCGATTTCAATCTGACTAAGAATCTGAACAGAAGAGAGTTTAAAGTAAGGAATCACGATGTTGTTCCCAAGGAGATATCCTTATCCACGCTATCACCGACCAATGAGACTGAAATGTCCTCAAGTGGAAATCAAGCATTGATTAGCGTAGAACGACCAACGACAAGTCTAGGCAGACCACATCATGGAAGTAGCCGAAAGACGCTGATTGAAGGTCACGCGGTAACCAGTCTTTTCGAAAATCCATGGCATGAGAAAGCCTATGTCCAGCAGTGGACTTGTATCTAAGATGGTGATGATTAAAATATACAATGGTAATAAAAAAGACAGACACGTATTTAGACATTTTTAAATAAAAACTACGGGTCACTCACGTCTGTTTTGAGCCGAAATATCCGACTATAGTTTCAACCGCATTCAGCAGTCTTTTTCAAAGGAGCAGCACACACGTCACATATAGTCGGATATTTCGGCTCAAAACAGACGTGAGTGACCCGTAGTTTTTATTTAAAAATGTGTGAAAACCACGTTAATTTCCATCGTATTTAGACACATGTTATACATGAACCTTAAAACATAACACTCCTTTTTAGGACAGTATTGAGAAAACGCACATAAAGGACGAAAATGTCAACCAGGACAGCACGTTACGTTAATATTGATCCAAGGTTGGGGTCGCCACCGATGTATTTAAACAACAAATTAAAGACTGGCCAGGCTTGCCTAGAGTTGCGTGCAAGCTTTTTACATAACACGCGTCAGATTACGTATTCTATAGCCGCAATATGCTCATCTGATCTTTATTAACAACCCACATGATAGGGTGAGCGAATGCTGTGTCCTTGACCGACGGCAATATTTAAATGGCGTTAGATTATCTTATGTAACTTACTCCTTTGTAGAGACTTTTTATGTAGACTCACAATTTTTTGTCTCTGCAAGCAGTAGACGTTGTGAGCAAAACAAAAGCTACAACAGGCACACATCATCTATGATTCTATACCTATAAAAAGCTTTGTCTTAAGTGACTGACTGATAGATAACGTACAGAAGCCAGCAATCACAGCGTAGGAAGACCAGAGGGTGTTCTAATTCAGACAAGTGGAACTCTTTCGTGAACGCATTAATGAAATTAATAGAAAAATACGTATGGGATCGACATTAGCTAACGAAATGTCACTTGACGGCACGTTACAGTTTCTTACCATTTCGAAGCGTAAGCGTTTGTAGAAATAGAAACGTTTGCCACTTGTCTAAGCTTGCGGATTAAATACAATATAGACGGATGACCCCATGCATGTGGCACGACGACGCTGCATGGATACAAGTCGCGTCAAACCAGTCTTTTTTTAAATCTATGAGGGAGGCCTATTAGCATCAATGGACTTCTTGTGAATTATGAAGTACAGTATAAACTGCTGATGCTACAGACATGAAATTTGGACAGCGCCTTCCTTGTGAACTGTACGTATCCAAAAAGAAAGGATTTTTCGACGAGTAACAGGTTAAATTGCGGACGCGGCTAGTGTTTCATAAGTGTAACGTATGTTCTCTAAATGACTCGAGAAAATCGAATCATACAAAATTTGCTTATGGATTTCATTGTAGAAATATAATTAGGTAGTTGATCGCTTCGGTCGGTCGCCGGTTGGTCAGATAGGATTATGAATATGATATTTCCTCAAGTCTTGCCGTTTCTGGACTCAGCTAAATATCCTTGAAAATGTTCTCAATTTTTTTTTCTAATTTCTATTATTTATAAAAAGTTTTCTTTTCCCTAAAAGCCAATAAAAAAGTAAAAACGATCATGAAAAAGAATAGCCAAACCAACCCAAACGTTTTATATGATGGAACTACACAATTTTACATTATAAAAAATAACCGGCTACCCTTAAGTTTCATCAAAGATCTTTATTTACTGGAGTAGGTCTCGCGTAAGCGAGAGGAAATGAAAGTTAATTTCGCATTTAAAAATGTGATATACTTATCCAGATAAAAATGCAATTAAGAGGATCTGTACCAATATTTTTCCAAAAACAGGAGAACATTATATTACTGGTGAATCATTTATTACGTATGGTAAATACGGGTAAACATCTGATGCAAGATTTTTAAGATGATTGCGTAGTGCGCATTTTTATATAGATAGCAGATATTTTATACAAATGGCAGAATCCTAGCCATACACTACTTTGTATCTACAATTCTACATATTTTTTGATTATCTTATATTTTATATAACTGACTGCATAAGAGATTTTAGAGTGTTGTTGATTAGAACAGCTGTACAAATTATTTAAAGTTTAGTTTAGTTAATTAAAAGTTGCCTATGACAAAGAAAGTAAAGACGAATCTAAAGACATCACCAACAATCGATAATCTAACGGCAATATCGCACATCAAAATCGGTCAAGCAGTTTAGGCTACATGATGTAAAACAGAAGCATACTTACAACCGACAAAAAATACCCACTTTACGCAGTAGGTTCAAAAATCGAACAGATTAACCAAACACATATATAGGAACAAAATCAGTATTCTTCATTTGCAGGAACAATGCGCACGAAACTATTCCCTTAAATCAGGACGAAAAAGTGATGCGGATTACAAGTACAAACCGGGTCAGTGATATTTTAACCGCCATTGCAACAGTCCGGGCAAATTATCAATTCACTTATGCAAGAAGTTGAAAAAGCAACGCCAGTGCAGCGGGCCACAGACATAATAAAACCGAAATGAGTTCAGTGCACTCGCTAAATTGATGCCTTTCAGAATTTGCAATAAATTGTGCAGCGGTACAGCGCATACTTTCTTACGAAACGTTAAACTGCATATCAAGCGTAACAGTTACACTGCACATTTAAAATTATTTCGTGATGTTTAGATCCTAATTAACTTGGCCATTTATCGCTTTATGTAAAATAATCGTTTAATACATCAAACCGATGCGCGCCGCGTCAAATTTTTCTCTATTCTATTTGTCGTGGGTGAACATGACAAGGCTATGAAGATCTATAGATCTGTCTCTTTTTCACTCCACACAGTAGAGAAAATTTTGCCCTGGCGCGCATGTCAGGTGTAAGTCTCTACTGAATCACGCGTGTGACGCTTTTCGGTGGTTATGAGGACAACATGAAAAGAAAAAAATATGTTCTTCACTTTATTTACATTTACTTTGTTTTATTAAACAAGAACAAAATCAATAGACGTTATGGAATTTTTTTAAAACGCTTACGAATCGTGATAAAGTACAGAAACGTAGAAACGTCACGTTCGAACGCGACGCTTACTTACCTAACATAGTGGATACAACATTTGATACGGACACGTAATGGTGTTTCGACACTATTCGGCTTGTTTACGAGAACCACGGAACAGATTACGGCAAAATATTATAACATTAACCTCATGGGTTTACCATTAACACTGCAAACTAACGGTCTTACCGAAAAACTTACTTACTTAAATTCTCTGTCTTCTTTCCGCAAGTGACGCTCAACATATTTTGTCAACTTCTCACTGACACGTAATGATACTTGCGGAAAGAAGACAGAGAATTTGAGACTTGTAACGTTTTTCGGTAAGGCCGTACAAGTGCAGCGTACTTACCTGCCACTGCGTTTGTAACTCATTTCATATTATGAACGTTTCTTCATGCCCTCTCTTTTGTTTTCGTCCAAAATAAAAGAGAAGGCATGATGAAACATTCAAGATGTTTTGGATTTTATCGTGTGTTCATTGCAATTTTTCATTAAAATCTGTTCAGCCCTTTTTTGTCGGGGGTTTGTGAGTTTTCTAAATTTGTTCTTATTTGTAGGTTGTCGGAAATAATGATTTCACTTGTGACATTCAATATATTGTACAATTATTTTTAAATAAAAACTACGGGTCACTCACGTCTGTTTTGAGCCGAAATATCCGACTATAGTTTCAACCGCATTCGGCGGTCTTTTTCAAAGGAGGAGCACACACGTCACTCTCGGTCGGTGACGCGCCTTGCACTTTGCACGAATGCGGTTGAAACTATAGTCGGATATTTCGGCTCAAAACAGACGTGAGTGACCCGTAGTTTTTATTTAAAAATGTGTGAAAACCACGTTAATTTCCATTGTAAAATTATTATTGAAACATATGTTACATAACGCACCGTTTCTTCTGAACAAACATATTATGAAAGCGAACTCGACTCGAGAACCTTGAAATCGCACGAGCGGTGAATGACATCAATATCGAAGACTTGCAAAGTCAGAATTCCATTAATAACACTTGACCACATTGTATTGCGAAACTAACCAATTCAGTGATTATGAACCAAGTTTTTTTTTCAAAGCGGCCATTATTCATATCACGGGTAAAATTAGATACAAAAACTACTATGATTCATGGATTAAGAACATCGTTCGTTTAATATCATCGACCGATACCAATATGAAATAAATGACCTACATAGGTATTTCTATGTTTTTCGCATGGTTCACGATTCACGAATCCAGTCGTTCAGCGAGCTATGATAAGAGAAGCTATGTTCGGCGTATCTCGGAGGGATTGTATCCGGAACGACGTAATTCTCCAGAGAACTTGAGTTATAGATAGCTAGGAACTCGACGGAGACTGCTGACAATTATGTACTGCGCTTTATTTAGAAAGTCTAGAAACCTAACAATACCGATTTAATTACTGGAACAATTTCACTTGATTCAATCGATTCACCTACATTCACAATTACCGTCTCAATTGGGCACATCGAAAACAAACAAGTTTAGTAGGCCGTAATGAATCACGCAGAACGTAAACTGT
The DNA here is from genome assembly GCA_947563715.1 of Lycia hirtaria. NCBI lineage: Eukaryota > Metazoa > Arthropoda > Insecta > Lepidoptera > Geometridae > Lycia > Lycia hirtaria. The sequence goes on along the minus strand of OX387377.1, from coordinate 36,664,144 downwards.
ATATAGCACTGCATACTGGGTCGCTCAGAAAGGATATGAACCGATAGGGGGCGCATAATATTCGTCAACAAGTTAACAGTAAGAACTGTCGTGAAAAACATCAGCTGTTTGACAAAAAAAAAGGCATTTTCAAAGGGAAATTCAATTAATACATACATACAAAGTAGTGACACTGGCACTTAGAGAGACAGTTTCTTTCAAAAATCCATCCACAGTTGAAGCCGAGGCCAATTAAAATGTGTGCATGACCATCACTTAATTACACCCTTTGACATTCACATGAGCAGAGGAGTGAAATTGTCCCAAATTACATTTAAATTAATAAAAAATCAAATGAGTATTCAATTCAAACACTTGTGAGTATACACACTCTTTGTAGAAAGGTTCCTAACCCAAATATAAATCATTTTATAATTTCATGTTTATCCTTAAAAATTTAAAGCTTATTCAGGTAGGACAACATGTGCAACATGAAGAAATTAATTATTTATTTATTCACACATATAACAAACGAGTCCCTTCCGATAAAGCCTATCCTTTCGCAACAACCCTGACATTTCCTCATTTTTAGAGTTCAACCGATCGATAAAGCCAAACATTAGCACTTGTGTAAGACTATTCAGCATTGCGACTCACTGTTTCATAAGAATGCAAAAAATGCTGTTACTTTCCTCTCACACGCGTGTAGAAAACATCAATGCTTACTAAATGCATTCAATGCAATGAAGATTGGCAACAGTATGCCGAAATAGATTTCCAAAGCTTACAAATTCGTTTAAAGTAAATCGTACAGAGATCGCTTTTAGAGATATTTTATTTATATATTTATTTTATGAAGCCTTAGTGAGACGTAATAAGCATAAATTAGCTGGTTAACTCGATTGAAGAGGGTTAGTATTAGCATAATATGTCTATGATAGAATAATGCATATACTAAAACTCAAATAGCCAAGAAGCAAATAAAATAATTTCCATACTTAGAATTAAATAGTATATATTTATTGTTATGTATATATACTTATACATATAAGTGTAAGTTTTACTTGTATGTACCTACATATGTATTAGCTTTGCCCCGTGTACCCCCGTTTCACCCGCATAGTCGCATAGTGATGCAAAGCGGTGATGATCGATGATGAATATGATACAATATAGCCCATGTCTTTCTCCAGATCCTAGAGAATCACTGTGCCAAATTTCATAATGATTGGTTCAGCCGTTAAGCCTTAAAAAGGTAAAAGACAGACTGAGTTACTTTCACTTATAAGTACAAGGATATTTGGTCATAAGGTTTAATTCATATGTAATCTCACCACCGTCATCGTTTACTTAATATTATATGCTTCTCCTTAATCGCCTAAAGGTTGTCTGGAAGAGATCACATTTAGCGTTAAGACCGCCTTTTGCACCTCTCTAACGCCTTAATCATGTATCAATATTATGGTGTCAATAAAGTTTTTTGTATTGTGTACAATGTGTACATGTTAAAAATCAACTAAGTTACTGTACTGCATTATTACTATTAGGGCCTGGCCCCATGTCATCCGTGAACCCGACATTTATTAGTAGGCGAAAACGTCGGATTCCGGCGCCTCGCAGGCTTTGGTTTCCGGCGCCGTGAAGGATGACATGCGGCCACAGCCTTACTCCTGAGGTAAAACCGTAGGATACAGTTAGAGATCCGTATATTTAAAGTTTAGGGATTTCCAGACATGGCGTTGCGCTCAAGATTATCTTGGTATTGACATATATTTCAGAATATCCTGATAATAAGACTGGACTGCGATTATATTTTTACCACTGTCATATAGAATTCGCAAGACACTACAAAACTGTGTTACTTGTTATTACGTTAATATCAGGATCCAACGAAAACGACCATCTGAGCAATTGAGTTAAATCTTAGCAACTGCAAACAAATCTTTTGCATGACTAGATCGACCAGGCGTATCTATAAAAATAATATTGACTGGCTTCGCAGCTCAGTTGGCAGTACCTTAGTCTGCTTGTGAAGCCGTAGGTCGTGGGTTCGGTCCCTCCCCCAGGACTAAGTATATAATCAGATCAGCCGTCTAGTTCCGATAATACAAGCATTGCTTAGTTTGATAGTATTGTGTGGAATGTCCACCAATAATTATATATTATACGATACAACTGTAACGGCTCAAAATATGTACATTATAATAATATATCGACGAGCTCCATCCTCGGCAACACCGTCGCTTAACATCAGGCGAGTTGGTGGTCAATCGTAGATCTATAGTGTATAAAAAAAAAATTTATTTATTATTGAATACTAGCCTGCGCTCCTCAATTTCACCCGCGCAGGGATATAAAGGCGGGATCGTTCGGGAGCGTTACTATTGACACAGAAGCACGGAAGACTTTTATAAATTAGTAATAATAAATAAATATTGGAAGACATTTTTCACACAACACCATCTAGCATCAAACTAAGCAAATCTTTTATGGGAACCAAATAGCTGATAGAATACATACGAGCAGGTATACTTTTCTTGTAAATACATATATATGACATATATAAATACAGACCTCCACTCAGACACAAAACAAACATCCATGCTCAGAAGAAATATTTGCTGTGTGGGGATCAAACCCACGACCTGCTCAGAATGCAGACGTACTACCACTGGGCCATGCGACCTGTCTGTTCTGTGATTACAATTATAGGACCGAGTTTTGTCTGTTTACGTGTACAAAGTCGCGACCATCCGCTTTCAGTATACTATAGTTTATTATAGATCTAGTTTTCCTTATTTATGATGTTATTCAGCGCAGCGGAGAGGAGAGGCGACTGCTCCAAATTATAGCGTGACTCAGTTTAATAAATATTATTATTAGCGTAGGAAATTATTGAATAGAAAAATAAGAATCATATTCGAGCTCATAACCGTAATAAAGTTTTATTTTTATCCAGTAACATAAATATGTTACGGGAACGATAGATCTCGTTGCGAGTGATAAACATTATGAAGTAGTATGAAATTTATAGTAAAATTTTAGAGATATGCAAACCTAATCTTAATTATTATAAAAGCTGTTTGTTACCTGTTCAGGATCGAAAAGCTGAACCGATTATTATGTAATTTGGAACAGAGAGCGATAGATAAGAACAGAGCCGTCTCTGTCGTTTGTTACCATATGCATTTTTCATTATTTGCTGCTATTACTTAAGATATCTCACAGAAATCGAAAATTTTTTCGGGTTAAAAATGTATGTGTGTGTGTAGTCCAGGATATAAGCTATGTCCATCCCCAATTAGATCCAAATCTATCAAACCGTTTTAATGTGAAAGACTTAAGTAACTCCGTGACAGATTTGGATAATTATTTTTTGTTTAAAAGGATAGGACTTTCAGATTCATCATCATCTCAGCCATAAGAAGTCCAGTGCTGGACATAGGCCGGGCCCATGGATTTCCAAAAAGACCGATTGGAAGCGGCTTGCATCCAGCGTCTTCCCGCCACTTGTATGAGGTCATCTGTCCATCTCGTGGCTGGTCTTCCTACGCTGCGCTTGCCGGTACGTGGTCTCCACTCGAGAACCTTTCGGCCCCATCGGCCATCAGTTCTACGTGCTATGTGCCCTGCCCACTGCCACTTCAACTTACTAATCCGTAAGTCACCGATATAGCACAGCGGATTAGAAAGTGGCAGTGGCAGTGGGCAGGGCACATAGCACATTTAGGATAGCCAATCAGAAATATAATGAAAAGCTGTACTGTAGGTTGATTATTAATCAAAATTGCGCATTTTAAAGTCAGCTAGTTTTTTAAACTATATTAATTTTTATATCATAATATTTGTATCGTAAACACTTCAATAGATGCTTACAATGCGTTTTCTGATAAGTCTTAAATTTATCAGATAAGGGAGTCAAAAATTGACATTGGAATGGAATTGGGATTGTCGTTTCTAGCCGAGATTTGACTTATTGTTTAGTCGACTTCAAAAAGGAGATTATTAATTTTAGTTATTGTATTTTTGCTTGCATTAATATAAATTTATTTCTAGATAGTGTTTTTATGTTCTAAACTTCATGTTTTAATAACTTTATTCTAAACTGCAGTGTGCGTATTTGTCACCTAAAGAAGGAGACACCACGGAATTGATGAATAATTTTGAAATATGTATTGTTATCTATTTATAATTCAAAATAGGTTACTCCGGGAGATACTATGACGATATGACTTGCATACATACATACCACATACTTCCGAATTACATTTCCAACCTTGGTTAAAAAGTAACTTTGCGGGAACTGTGTTGATATACAGTCAAGGCTCCTTATTCGCGCTTCCTTCATTCGCGTTTTCACTATTCGTAGATTAAAAAATTATGTTTATTCGCGGATCCAAACGGTAATCATAACATTCGGTATCCTTTGTAAACGTGTCGGCTAATGGACTAATAAAAAAATAAAATAGACCTATTACAACTACCAAGTACAACTACACCTAAAGTATGTTATATGCAATCGCCATTGTTGGTTCGGCTTTACCTTTGACGTTTTCCGACAAAAAAAGTTTCCAGCAGCCTAGTCGGAAGACCGTCTGACTTGCGATCCGCAGGTCCTGGGTTCGAATTCCGCGGCACGCACCTCTGTCTTTTTGGAGTTATATGCGTATTGTTGATTGCCGCCAACTTCAAAAACGGTGAAGGAAAACATCGTGAGGAAACCTACATGTCTGAGAGTTCTCAATGATTTTGAAGATGTGTGAAGTCTGCCAACCCGCACTTGGCCAGCGTGGTAGACTATGGCCTTACCCTTCTCATAATGAGAAGATGGCCCGCGCCCAGCAGTGGGACAGTTTGCACAAACAGGGATGATAAAAAAAAACTTCAATTAAATTGGTTTTTTTTCATCACCTAGGAACGTATCCCCTATAATCCCATACAAATCACCATTCCATATTCACGGTTTCTGTATTCACGGCATATTTACGGAACGTATACCCCGCGAATAAGGAGCTTTTACTGTAGTAAACTAAGTTCAAAGAACACATCAGCGCATCAGAGCTCTTGTAATTTCAACAGGCGTTAAGGCCGCAAAATACATACAAGCCTTATAATTCTACCCAACCGCCCAAGGAAGTTGACTTTTTCATGTGTATGTTCCTGTTTCTACACTCACATTTTCATTTTCATACAACATTTTCTCAAACAACCTAACGTCCAGCCAAAACAATTGCAGGCTACAACAATTTTGATGTGCGCAGTAAATAAATATCAATTGATTTTTGACACGCTTTTATTAGCTTTACCTGTATGCGCACGTTTGTTTGTTTGAAATCGACTCCTTTGGACTTGATTTTGACCCACTTCAAACGGTCAGATTTCATTCAAACTTTGTAACTTATCGAGGACCGATGAATAATTTGAAGCGTGTTTTTTACTATTATTTATTCTCTACCTCTCGAGAATACACTACATTTTTCTTATTTAAAAATCTATTACATCACTCACAAAAAGTAAAATCTTTTAGCCAGGTCATTTAACCCAGCAAAATACGAGCGCCGATCAGTCAGTTTTTTGGTAGCACATAATTATATGCAGTAGCTTTTTGGTTTTTAAATTGATCTGTACATTCATAATCTCAAAATAAAGTGAAACCTTTTTAACTGGGATCTCAAGGGACCTAGAATTTTTATGTCATAGGGGGTTTTCATTTACCCCGTTTCCCAAACATGCAGGTTTGAAATGACATTGTCTTATTTATAGAGGGTCTCACTAAGAGAAATTCTCGAGCTTTCTCTTGGTTCCTCGTGACCTTCGACGAGGTCACGACAAGGAAGCAAACTTCCTTGTCGTGACCTGTGATAGAATCTATTGAGCTACAAAGTCTTAGTTACAGAGGCATCCTCCACACATACACCGTCATTTATAAAAAAAAAAAACAAATCTCATTTAATAAGGTTTGAAAATATCCAGCAACAGAGGTACTTCATTGCAAAAGTGTCGGGACCTCATTGTAATTATCACTAGGATAGGTTTCTCCACATAGTTAAGACCCACTCCAGGTTTCACTGTACTTTTACTAAAATTTATTGACCGAGCGAGCGAAGCGTCTCTGCATCAACTGGCCAAATTTTCTTTCGTCTGGCAGTTTGTTTGTGAGTTTGTGATTTATTTGTATGTTCGTACTCGCGTACAGGGCGTAATTTTGAACCAATTTTGACGAAACTTGGCGTATAGGTTCTATGGATTTTTTTTTTGTCGTCGGATTTTTGATAGTAAGGGTGGTTCCCATAAAAAGGGGGAAGTTTATTGCGGCGCAATTTACCTACTGATTTTAATGATATTTAGTGGGTAGATTAAGTACACAATTATCACAACTTGACGTAAAAATAAACAGAATGGGATATGTAAAGAAAAATTTAACAAATGCTGATTCCAAAACCATTTCGAGATTGTATGTCTATAAACCATTATTTTTTATTTTGGGCTCTATATAAAATGATGAGATGGCGCAATTTTTTGCGAAAATATAAAATATATTTGACCTTCAGTCGACCTCTAAAATGACGTCACAGTAAATAGAAAAATAAGAATCATATTCGAGCTCATAACCGTAATAAAGTTTTATTTTTATCCAGTAACATAAATATGTAGCCTATCACAATATTTTATTCAGTAATAAATGTGACGTCATCACGATTTTATCTTGAAAAAAATATTTAAAAATTAGTTATTTTAAATGATCCAATCTATCAAATAAAAATATACAAAAAATACCGAAAAAAACTTTACATACCCCATTGGTCAAGTGGTTGTCGAGATATGACAACCAACATGAGACTGCGTGTAACAGTGAGGGCGCGTGGATTAGCTTGATGCATTTTAGCGCTGAATAATTTTCTTGATTTTACGTTTTCTCCATTCATAAAATTATTTGATGATCGAGCGAGCGAACCGTCTCTGCATCATTGGCCAAATTTTGTATCGTTTTTAATACGGCTTCCTAAGCCATCTCTATGTAGGTATTATGTACAGATGAGCCAAGGTCAGCTGCAAATAAGCTCTGTCGCGAGGTCTACTGTTCGTAGAACTACTAGTTTTTACAGTTATGAATCTGCTGCAAGTATGAAACTGCAAAAAGTGCTGTTGTGAAAGATAATATGTGGGCAGCTAGTCCAGCGTCGGTGTTTCCTATGAAATACAACCCGGGATTGCTTAAGATATAAGTGAAGAGGTACTCCTAGGTAGGCGTGCAACATCTTCGACCTCATCATCGCTTTCCATCAGGTGAGATTGTGGTCAAATACAGACCTATCGTAAAAAAGGTGTACAGATACTTTACTTTCCTCTGACGTCATGACATGTATGTATATATCATATTACAACAAAGTCAGCTAAGAAAGCGTCTAATGAATCCATCCGCACGAGTACAAAAGCCAGTCAGAAATAGCTAGAAAATCCAGTATTCGCAGGCCCTTCGATAATTGGATAAAGCGAGTGAAAACGTTTAGGTCCGGAGAAAGATAAAGCCGACTCAGCCCGGGGGCAGTTAAGGGCAAGGTCGACGCTAACGAGTTTGGCATTGACGAACACTAATATAATTTTCTTTTGATGTACCGTACGTGTCGGTGTAAGTTGTATAATCATTGTGTTGTCTTCTATAGACTATTTAACCGACTTCCAAAAAGAAGGAGGTTATACCAACGTTTCAAAAGCATTTATAGTATACACTGTCCCACTGCTCGGCGCGGGCCATCTTCTAATTGTGAGAAGGGCCATTACAATACAATACAAAAACACTTTATTGACACCAGAATAAAATAACACTAGGTACATAATTAAGGCGTTAGAAAGGCGATAAAATTTTGTTGTTGTTACTACTGGGACTCGTAGAATGTAGATGTCTCAACAGTACAATCAGCCGCCATTAATTGAACTACTGGGAATAAAAAGTCTCAGTAGTTCAATCAACCGAACTGTCAATTGAACTACTGGGAAGCATCGATCAATTCGGTCTGTATGTTTTTTTGTATGTTTGCTCACCGATTACTCAGCCAATTATGTATTGATTTTGCTGATCCTTTTTGTATTTGTTAGGTCATACTTCAGAGGTGGTCCCATATAAATTTTATCAAAATGGATGCAGTACTTTGGTTTTTATAACAAAATAACTGGTAAAATATTATCAAAGTGTTTGTAGAAAAGTGAACAGCAAGTCTTTTTTTATTTATTCGAAAATAGGCTTGCGCTTGACCGTCAACTCACCTGGTGTTAAGCGACAGTTACGGTCTATAATGGAGCGCGCTTGCCTAGAAGAAACCTATTCAATCGCGTTTTGAAGACACCTAGATTATATCTATTCGGAAAGACCCATTCAGGAAGCGCATTCCACATTTTGGCGGTACGCACAATGAAAGTGGAGCCAAAGCGTTTCGTACGGGTTTTCGGAATATAAACCAAGTCGCGTATATATGAAGTCGGTTTTTCAGTTTTTTAAACTTTAATTATTATTTATTTCAGTTATGGATATAGACTTTGCTTTTGATATGTCATATATTTCTCGTTTTTAGGATTCCGTAGTCAACCACGAACCCTTATAGTTTCGCCAAGCTAGTCCGTCTATCTTGTAAACATTCCCGGATATGTAATATCTAGACAAACACATCTACGATTCCTAGCCCTTCCAGGACAAAGCGAAATCAAACACCTGCTGAGAGGCGATATTGGCCCGTCACATTGATACTTTTCACGTGGACCGTCTAATCACACTTTGATATTAGCATTTATCAAACCTGTCATAGAAACGAAACGCAAACATGAGATCAGCACAGGACTGGAAATAATGGTGTGATATAGAGGCTTATTTCCAGCAGTCGATAAAGGCTGAAGGGCTGGTGATGATGAAGTCTTTAGTCCACTAGCACTACAATACAGAGCATATGCAATAGTTGTCTGCCCAAAACTTGACTTGAATTGAAGAACACGTACGAAACGCTTTGACTCCACTTTCATTATGCGTACCGCCAAAATGTGGAATGCGCTTCCTGAATGGGTCTTTTCGAATAGATAATCTAATCTAAGTGTCTTCAAATCGCTAGTGAATAGGTTTCTTCTAGGCAAGCGCGCTCCATCGTAGACCGTAACTGTAGCTTAACACCAGGTGAGTTGACGGTCAAGCGCAAGCCTATCGACGAATAAAAAAAAAGTTTGATACAACTGACTGATAGAAGTTGTAACCGCCATCGTTATTCGTTACCCAACTGACTGGCCGGTCCGATTGGTGATTATCTCAAATTCATCCTACATATAGCAATCTCGACCGCGACCCAGTTCATTATTGCAGCAATTGAAGCGAATTTAAAAATAAATAATGAAATAATTCATTTTGTACCAATGGCGGCTCTGCCTCAGATATACCCGACAGAGTATAGGTTCAAAACAAAATACCAGACTGTTGAAAAGCAGTATTTGCAGTCTAACTTACGTTTTCGTTACACTTGATACGCTGTTGAGTGTACGATTTTTTGTGTGAGAAGTGTGCGTAAAATCGCTGTAAAAGATAATAAATGCATATTCTTTAGAATAATTCTAGTAAAATCACTTGTTTATTACGAAAAAAATCATTGGAGGTTACGAAGAAATGTTTTATTTTATTTTTGTGAGAGATGTATTATTATTATTATTAAATATAAATATGTGTAGTATGACATTCGGGGAGTAAAGACGAATCTAACGACACCTCGCACATGAAAATCGGTCAAGCCCTTTAAGCTGAAGACTATACATACATACGTACATATACCCTTACATACAAACATACATGTACACTCGAAAAACATAACCCTCCTTAATAAAAAAATAGGCTAGTACAGGTAGTGCCACAGTATACGTAATAGTATAAATACAGAAACTCACTCCTCTGCAAACACATTAAAATAAAAAATAAAAAATAAACTTGCCACAACGCAATTAAATGGAAGTCAACTTCCATGACCGTTGACTGCCTGGTTTCTCATTTCGCCACTTAATTGCATAACAAAAAACATTTCGACCAGTCAAGCACACCATAACACTGTCAGTCACCTATAAAATGCACATTTTAATTAAACTATGGAACCCTAAAAAAATGGACACATTAATCCAAAATTATACATACAAATAAAATGCAAATACGACAACTGAACGCAAAAAATCAACGTTGCGTACAGATAAAAGATTAATAATACCTATTTAAGTACATGATTCATATCACGATGACTTTGCAAATACCACCCGAACAATTTCATCGTATGATCAACTTGATACGACTTCAGTCAGGTAAGAATTGCGAAACTGTTCCACTGAAGTCTTAATATTTCATATCGTCTCTACGAAGTTTTATCATTGTCCTCCGACAATATAGATCCATTCTAGAAGTCTTCTCCCTTTTGCCAACCTAACTTTAGCCCAAGAAGGGTATTTGTTGATCTGACTACCTAGAAAAAGGGCCACCTTTCCATGTATGAACAGTATCTGGCCATTTGGCCAGTATCTTTGACAAAGGCCCGTATCGCATGACTCGAGTACAAAGCTCAAGTTAGCTGATAGTCGTCAGCCGTTAAATACCAACTCTTCTATAAACCTACAGACACAGAGTGCATCCTGTTCTATCATGCAGTTCTCATCTCTTCCGACACGTGGTAAATGCAGCGTCCAGTCGAGCCGGCAGGTCGTATGTACTTAAACTGCAGACTTCTAGCCTGGCGTTACTGCACTGTACTACCCGATGTGGAACATTTCATCGGGGTGAATGTCATCATACGTAATACGTAAATTAATACACCACGAAAGGAACGCTCGTTGGCAACAAGACGAGTAGTGCCGTGACAGAATACCGCAATGTTCGGTGTGTAGTGGTACCAGTTACGCGACGGTTCAAGTGATAGGCTACTAGAATTCGTCCCAAAACAATTAACGATCTCAATGTTGGTTCCATTTATATTTATAACAAATTCTATATTCTGATTCCACTGCGCCTGCGTCTAAAATAGGGTGATCGAACTAAGATTGTTGTTCCATTTGAGCATCATCACTATCTCAACCACAAGAACACTGCTGGACATATGCCTCCCCGTGCATTTTTCAAAGACCTGATGAAAGCGGCTTACAGACATCTTCATGCAATTTATGTCGTCATTTGTCTTGTGGCTGCTTTTCATACGCTACGCTTGCCGATGCGTGGTCTCCACTCCAGAAGTTTTCATCGAATGTCAACAACGTTATAAAAAAGCATAATTATGGTTGATGATAGTAAGCATGCCTCGCTTGCGTTTAGCATGAAATGAGAACTGGTAAAGTGAAACTTGTAGCACACAAAATCAACATCTTTAGTGGCGTGAAAATAGATTTTCTCCTTGAGGGAATTAGATAGCCAACCTAAGCAATAGATGCATTCTACTACCGACCATCGGTTTCCTCATGATGTTTTTCTTCACCGGGAGCTCAGTGATTAGGTGGTGAGCCCACGGAATAGTCAATTTTAACCAACCATGTTATCGTCATCATACAGCACAAATAACTCTCCATGTCAGCCTAACGTCTCAAAATAACGGCACACAACTTTTTTTTTTTTTCACACAACACCATCTAGCCCAAACTAAGCAAAGCTAACCTTGAACCGTTACTATCCGTTATTTCACGATGCCAAGTTTTTTAACGAATCTCTAGCACTATTCTACCCGCTCGGCGCTTCTAAATTAAACCGCTCAATTTCATAGAATGGCATAAATAAACGGTGCTACAGGCAACGGCCCGCGTTGCGCCAGCCTCCCGCTTTGAAATAATCGACGCTCTCTCGTTTTGGATTTAGTTCATTACAAAGTATTACAAGTTGATTTCATAGTATTATAATGCCTTGACGCCAATTAAATTGTACCTGCTTCAAGGAAAATATATTTGAAACTTATATGATGGCAACATTTCACGGCATAGAATTAATTACTAATAATTCTCGTAGAATATAACCACTTAGGAATGTTATTTATATATATCGTCCCCGAATAAATAAATTTACGTGTAAGTCAAACCGTTAGTTGGGCTGGTCGACGTTCGGTTGAACGCCTAGGCTGATTCAACGTTCAATGAGTTGACTGATTGATTGCAACTCTTTCAAAGCTCCTAGTAGTAATTAGAGGAGTTTTCTGGTTATAAAAAGAAAATAACCTATTATTTTCCTAGTATAGAAAGATTGTGAAATGTCCACAAATATTTATTTATTTATTATCCCTATTTATTTCATTCAACATAGGGGCTAACTAAACGTCATTTTATTAGATTTTTAGGCAGAACGTTGGAACTTTGATTAGCTTCAACCCTAACTAGGCGTAAAAACTAACCACAGTCCAGTTGATGTATAAGATTAAAGACCCACCAGAAGCCCTGAACTCTAATACTATAAAAGTGAAAGTAAGTAACTCTGTATCTCTATATTTTGTTGCTAGTTTGTTATTTTGTTTTCAAGAAACGGCTGAACCGATCGTAGTGAAATGAGATACACAGATTTCTTAAAACTTAAAGATGGACATAGGTTACATTTCATCTTTATAATCGTCACCGTTTTCCATCATTACGCGGGTGAAACCGCGGGGCACAACTAGTATTTGATAATTCACCCCCCTTCCTTTGACAGCAGAGGGAATGTGTATACCATTAGCGCTGAATCTCTGCTGTCAAAACCACCCCTCTTCCACCAACCCTCCAAACTCCTTCTCATCAAAAAAAAACTAGAATTTGATAGTTCAGGACACAGGCCGAGTTGTCAACCGAAGCACACTTTCCCGGTGTGAGAAACCGATGGCATTCGAACCGCGGTCGAAACAAAACGTTGCATCATTTGAAAGTGGGCCTCAGCAGTATTGTCGCCGAACTGTACACCGACTATTAAGTAATTCAGGTTACATTTTAAATTATATCAGGGTAGGAAATCACCATGTAAATAACAATTTGCAATTTTGACGTTACTGGCTTAATATTCCAGTCAAAATTGTAAAAAAAAAATAACTTAGCCAAAATTCGCATAGAACTGAAAATTGGTATAGACGTTAAATAAACAATTACTAATGAAATGTCAAAAATCCCCTTCGATCCTACTTCTGCAAAAAAAATATCCAAAGTCAAAGGTAAAAAAATCAGGTTTTCCCATTTCTAGGGTTCCGTACCTCAAAAGGAAGAAACGGAACCCTTGTAGGATCACTTTGTTGTCCGTCAGTCCGTCTGTTCGTCCGTCCGGGTGTCAAGACATGTATCTCAGGAACGCGTGAAGGTATCGTGATGAAATTAAACCATATATGCAGATCCACAATCTCTTGCTGCAGAAAAAAAAAACTTTCTCAGTTCTCGTAAAAAATAATTACAGCCGAATATGTCGTAAAAACGCACATTTCGACACTCACAAGGTAATCAAAACATATGGGGTACTTCCCGTTGACTTAGAACTTTGAAATTTGGCAAGAAGCATTGTGTTATAGTACACACTGTACACATATAGGAAAAAATCCGAAACCTGGACATTTTTAATTTAATCACAAAAAAATAGTATCTTTATGCAAGGAATGAGGGTCAAAATTTTAAAGATCTATAACCATATCATGTGGGGTATCATATGAAAGAGCTTCATTAGCATAAGCTAAAACAGGTTTTTAAATATTTTTACGATGTATATTTTTCGGTTTATGAAGGAAATATAAAAAAATATATGATTTCCCCCTTATATCCACTAGTTTTTAGAGGATAAGACCCTTTTAGTATCCTTATATAAGTATCTTGGTGTTGCATTTTCTAACACACATGACGGCATTGTCACTGTTCAGTAGACACGCGTCTAACAGAGTTACCTGACGTGTCGAGACTGAAGAGGAGTTGGGCGATTACCTTACTTGAAGCTTACCAGGCAGAGCCGGAGAAGACCCACCTACGTATACGGTAGAAAACTGAATCACTGGCATTGCTCTCCGCATCTTTTTTAACACGCTTTTATTAGGTCGAACTGTATGTAACTATGTAATGAAATCTAAGGTAACTAATTTAACCATCTTCCAAGGATTGTAGCGTCATGAAAATTGGCAGCTGTATGTAGTTCTGATGACAATACAATAATATGGTACTGTCGAACTGATCTGATGATGGAGCCGGAAGATATGAACTAGAACTTCATGATGGAACATCGTATCATAGCTGTGTTTGGATTTGTTAGAAAAGTCTTGTAATGAACTTTGACCATAATAATTTGTAGCGTGTTTTTTAGTTTTTTAAACTGTAATTTATTCGAAGCACAGTTTGCCAGACCTCAAAAACAGTTTAATTCAGCGTAAATAAACCAATTGTGTGGATACAATAACACGTCAAACGTATTTAACTCATGTGAGCCACGGTCACGTTTCCGTGACGACAGCCACTCCTAAATTACACCAATCTGTCGGGAATTAAATTGGGAACGGCAGATGCGTGCAAGACGCCATGCGACAACTGCAGGAAAACATATACCATTTTCACGGCAAAGTCATTAATTTATTTCATACGGTAAGAAACTTAACTATTTATCTAGGAATCATCATCATCATCTAATCTACAAGAAGTCCAGTGCTGAATTAAGGCCTCCCGGGACCATGAATATTCAGAAAGATCTGATGGAAGCGGGTTGCATACAACGTCTTCCTGGCATTTGTATGAGGTGGTCTGTTAATGTTGTGGCTGGTCTTACTGCTGCTTAAGCTGCGCTTTCCGGTGCGTGGTCTCCACTCTCCATTCGAGAACTTTTTCTGCCACATCGGCCGCCAGTTTGACGTTTTATGTGTATTGCCCTCTGCCACTTCCATTTGCTAATCCGCTATGCTAGGTCGGTGACTTTCGTGACTTGCGTTTACCGATCTCTTCATTTCAGATTCGATCTTCGAACATACCCATGGCTCGTTACATGATTTTGAACTTCTTTGTCTAGGAATGTATCACAACAAACCTGTAAAAAGCGTACTTGTTCAACAGTGGACCAAGGTCGGTAAAAGATGATTCTATAAAAGACAATTGGCAATATTACAATACATAGTTGCACTGTACAACTCCTGCAGTAAGTCCCGCAAGCCGATCTTAGTAGCATACTTTAGAATTATTTATTTTATAGCTGTATTGTGCATTAAACCGACTAAAGTCTTATTGACTTCAGATAAGATTGTATGAGTTTGAACCTCTTGAACTGTTTTGCCCAGAACGGGCATACCATATCACCTTACGGCATTTAACCGGCAGATCCACCGTCATCGAATTGCAGCTTTGCGCCGCCCTCATAATATCAACAATTGCATATTTATACCTCAAATAGATCATTGCTTCAACGAAAATATCTATAGAGGTTATACTCATTGAACACGAAGTAAAAGCATGGCAAATATCAGTTCTCTTTCGAGGATAAGACATCCTTAAGGCCTTTTAGTATCTTGGCCTTCCATTCACATTTTCCTTAACCGTATGAATTCGGCGGCAATTAACAATACGCACATCTCCTCAGCCACAAGAACAGCGTCTTCTTGCCTTTCTTGTATGCCATACATATATCTGCAAAGTATTGTATTTCTGAGCAGAAAACTCTTCATAATAGAAAAATTTAGTCAGCTTGGAAGAACTACAGTCTATTTCATAGTTGACATATTTGACTGGCCTTGTGGCTCAGTTGGTAGTGTGTTTACGACTACCAGCTGAACTGAAAGGTCGTGGGTTCAATCCCCACCCAGGGCAAACATTTGTGTGATGAGCATGGATGTTTGTTCTGTGTCTGGGTGTTTCTATGTATCATATGTATATATTTACAAAAAAAAAGTATATATTATTCTATCAGCCATCTAGTTCCATAGTACAAGCTTTGCTTAGTTTGGGCTAGATGGTGTTGTGTGAAATGTCCACAAATATTTATTATTATTTATTATTTATAGTTTCATACTTATAAGTATTTTAACAAGGAATTATTAATTGTAATCTCTATATTATGAGCCTTGAAAAAAAAAACTGACGTGACGACAATTCGTAACTAGTCTTCATAAAAACTGTGCAGCCTTTGTCTATTAATATAAATGCCAACTCCAATTTTATGTACTTAATTTTTTTATCGACTCTGTTGTAAAAGTAATGAATTATATGTTACTAGGTGGTCGTGCGAATTAATACAGCCGGTTTAATGATTGACTCCAATCGATGCTAATGCCGGGTACAGACCAAGCGAATGATGGCGAACGAACGATTAAGCGTTGAGCTCACGGATAAAGCTAATCCGAACAAAGATGTCTACTAGACTTCGACAGTGCTTTGCCGAAGATGGGATCGCTAAAGTAGAAACCTCACTGGGCTATCCGATGCATATGAATAGCCGCCACTAAGGATGCAGCTGACGAGATTTTTTCAATGCAAACTGAAATTTCGAGTGGCCGCATCCAAGCTTCAAACTACTAAGGCGTGCTACGGAAGGCGTGCGACACAACGCGCATATAGCGTTGTGTCGCACGCCTTCCGTGTTTTCTTCACAATAATCAATCAGTTAGCTTCAACTTTTCTATTGTTAAATACTTTAAAAAAAATATGTCGGATGTAGCTACTAATGACATGGACATAGACATAGACATAAAAACTAATGGTTACAACCGATGGTCGCAAATAGCTATCTGTGGCTGCGACGTGTGACCGCAATGTTCCATTTGTGGTTACGGTGGCCACAATAGGCTACAAGCCTAAGAGCAAAACAGCGAATGTGATTGAGCATGCGGGGTCGCCCGACCACGTTAGCGTTTGTTCGCCTTCGTTCTCTTGGTGTATACCTGACACAAATACCTCGATTACGATAACATTGGTCTCTTTTACTATATACATAATCTTCGAGTTATGATGTAATCACGATTAATTGCACAATTATATTGAAATGTCGAGCGCCGCTCGTTAAATGACTATATCTACGATTATATTTTTAAGTTTATGTTGACGATTGATTGCACCCGAATGAAAATTTAAGAAGCCGACTAGTCAGGAGTAAGTTTTTCCAGGAAGAAGTAATAATGGAAAAAAAAAAGTAAATATTGGTGGACAATTGGACATCTCACACAACACTATCTAGCCCAAACTAAGCAAAGCTTGTACTATGGAAACTAGATGGTTGATAGAATACATATATACTGCACATCGATATTGATATTTTTAATTCAAAGTTGTACATATTTCTGAAGCAATTAAAGGAAATTTTGTTTAAATTTTAAGATAAGATATTTATACATATTGCGCATCATATTTATATATACTATAGCCTGCTTTGTAAATTGTTAAAATTGTTATTCTTTTGCCTCTTGCGATTTTTGCTCTAACCATTTTATGTTCTAATCATATTAGGCACATATATTTTTGGATTTTGTTGTTTATGCTATGAAATAAATAAATACTTCTTTTACTTAATACATACTTATGATACATAGAAACACCCAAACACAGAACAAACATCCATACCTCATCACACAAATGTTTGCCCTGGGTGGGGATCGAACCTACAACCTACAGCTCAGAAGGCAGTCGTACAACCACTGATCCATGAAGCTATGAACAGATGTTACTTTAACAAGGTGAATATACATATTTTCCGTCACGTAAAAAACAACGCTGGTTTGTTTGGGTTTACGAACAAACCAGCGTTATTTTTATGTGACAGGAACTATACATACATACATAAAATCAAGCTTGTTTTCTCTAAGTGGTAGGCACAGCATCAAAGACCAATAAGGGCGTATGACAACACATATTTAACCGTATTTATAGGGTTAGATGATGGGCAGAGGGTATTAGAGGGTTAGAGGGGATAAGAGGGTAGGATGTAATTTTGAGTACTTCAAGGTGACTGTAACGATATTTCTCCAGAAATTGCGAAAAATGGAAAATCGCGAAACGCTGCGCTGTACGTAAGCTATAGTGTATCGATTGACATATTTGAAGGGTTCATTGTATCTACACATCCACATCATCAGTGCGAAAAAAAATATGGGACTCATCCTGAATCGCGAAAAAAAAGTTATTTTGTATTTAATTTCTCTCTTCGATCTCAAATAAAATTTTATTCCAATAAAATAACGTAATAAAAATGCAGGTATGTGATTAAAATGTAGGTAATTAAAACAGAATATGGGCAATTAAAATTCCAAGAAACCCTGACCCTTAAATAGCATCCTGGTTGTAGAAATCAATCAATCGACCAAATAAATGCGGAATAGAATCAATAAAACAAACAAGACCGATCAATTAGTACAATGCCTAGATAAATATTCATTAAGGCCTCACTAATGAACAAAATTAATTATGGATTCTAGACAAATATACTGTAGAACAAAATAATTCTAGTCAGTATTGTGAGAGAAATTTAGGTAGACTGTTTCCTTCATCATCACCATCAGCCATAGGAAATCCATTGCTGAACACGAATTCCCCACGAATTTCCAAATAGTTTGGAGGCGGCTAGCTTCCAGCGTCTTCCTGCCACTTGAATGAGGTCGTCTCGCATCACAGAAGCCGGCCCATAGCACCCACAGTCGACCGACAACCTCCTGTCTTACCGTATATTAAAGGGGTGACAGAAAAAATTGGTTATATTGTTAGGTGCACAGTTTCTATTCAAACTTATTTTATGAGGTCGTCTCGCATCACAGAAGCCGGCCCATAGCACCCACAGTCGACCGACAACCTCCTGTCTTACCGTATATTAAAGGGGTGACAGAAAAAATTGGTTATATTGTTAGGTGCACAGTTTCTATTCAAACTTATTTTAGCCGTATAAGGTAAACCAGTTCTTAAGTCCCGTGAAATCGAATATCCCTTTGCAAGATCCTGGAGTATATAAGCTTGACTATGAGGCTAATAGGTGGTAGTAAATAATATTGACGATGGCGGTAGTAATTGACTGGCCTTGTGACTCAGTTGGTAATATGTCTGCCTGCTGAGCTGTCGTGGGTTCGATCCCCACCCAGGGCAAGCATTTGTGTGATGAGCATGGATGTTTAAATAAATAAATATTTGTGGACATTTCACACCCCACCATCTAGCCCAAAGTAAGCAAAGCTTGTACTATGGAACTAGATGGCTGATAGAATACATATATACTTTTTTTTTTGTAAATATATACATATGATACATAGAAACACCCAGACACAGAACAAACATCCATGCTCATCACACAAATGTTTGCCCTGGGTGGGGATCGACCACGACCTTTCAGTTCAGCAGGTAGACGTAAACACCAACCAACCAACTGAGCCACAAGGCTAGTCGGTAGTGTGTTTGTTCTGTGTCTGGGTGTTTCTGTATATCATATGTATATATTTACAAAAAAAAAATATGTGTATTCTATCAGCCGTCTAATTCCATAGTACAAGCTTTGCTTAGTTTGGGCTAGATGGTGTTGTGTGAAATATCCACAAATATTTATTTTCATAACAAAAAAAAACGACAACTGTCATCGAGTCTCACGTGACCACGGACGCTGCAACGTGTTCGAAACGTCAGTTCATAAAATTATGTAAAATGTACGCGATAAATCCGTTAAAAGTTGTTTCATTTCAATGAGTAACAAACGCGAAAACCATCGAATTATATTACGAAATCCATCCAGTAGGTAATAAGACAGAGTTCCTAGAACATCAGTAAGTAGGTGCGTACTTTCATTTTTAGCCTAGCGCTAGCTGATGTATAGCAACACAGAGATCTATTTACAGTTCCTGGTTTACCTATAACATAAGGAAGCTTTACGTAACTACAGTTTCGTTGTTTCCGTTTAGACCACAGGCTTTTGTCACTAAATTTTATTGTCGAGTGGAACTTACGATGAATACGTGATTTAAGTATGTTTGGAAAGAGAGTTATCGTGGCATAAAATGGGAACTTACGTCTCTATTGTGTTGCTAGTCGAACAAAATAATGAAATAAGAACAGTAGCGCCCTCAATCCCACATTAGTTATATTTCCGAACAGACTCTACGTACTGTTTTAGTAGCAGATCTTTTGCTCAATTGTTAGCATATATTGTTAAGCTATTGCATAGCTTCTATCGCGGGCCTTGAGCGTGGAGACCGAATCCAGAAATTCCGTAACGAAAATAACCTAACGCAGTAACGCCGATACAACCAATGCCACCTAGAGGCGATTTGCAGAACTATGCACGCATGCCCACCCAAGTTGATATACTTTTTTTCTTTTTCCTTTACTTACACTGTAAAACCTTGTTTTTTGCCAAATTTTGTGATCTAGGACAATGAAAAGTAATTCTTGTGAAATTTTGATTCACTTGAGTGTCAAAATATGAGACAAAAATTCCCCTTTTTAGAGGTTATTTGTTATTGTGTGAACTTAGAAGACTTGTGACTTACTGCTTCAAGGAATATAGATTTACTTTTTCACACGCTTTTATTAGCTTCACCTGTATGCATGTTTGTTTGTTTGTAACCGACTCCTTTGGACTTGATTTTGACCCACTTCAAACGGTCAGAATTCATTGAAACTTTATAGACTTATCGAGGACCGATGACAATACAATAATTTGAAGCGTGTTTTTTAAACTGTAATTATTTAACATTGATTTCAAAATGATTGTTGTGATAAAGTCATTGCCTCTGCGTGTTCCTGAGATAAATTAAATTGCAGTGTTCGTTACGAAGTGATTACTGTAACATTTCATTCCGTTTTCCTTTTCAGATACGGAATCTTAAAAAAACTGTCCCACTACAACGAAAAGTTATGATTCAAGAAAGAGATAAACTTTGATCTTTAAAACAAAATAAAAAAACTATTCGGGTGGACATTGTTTCTAAAAGGTATTTTCAAATCGAAAACAAAGGACATATTTTTTATACCCTGATATATTTCGTGACTGAGCAGGTTGCCGGCACGATGACACAGCAAAATTTTATCAGGCAAGCTAGACAAAAATAAAAACTTAAACGCTACCTTATATAGATACAAGTTTTTTTTGCTTTTTGTCATTCAGCTGGTTTGCATTATATACACGTTTTACACGCGTCCTACACTTGAATGAAATCATTATTCACGCAGGTATCATAAGTAGATATAATTACTTTTTGCTATTTGTTAAATCGAAATGTTAATTCCCAATTTTTACCGCGACAGTTCGTTATTCACACAGACTTTAAAGAAGTCGAGATGATCGCAGAACTAATCAATTTTGAATGACTTACGAAATCTGAACTAAAGACACAGATTACTAAATAGTACATGAACCAATATTGTACCTGAATTTGGGAAGTTTCGTGAATCATGAGTTCATGAAAATAAAAACAAATCCAGTTTATTCCGAAAACATCACTAACCACTGCTTGCAGAGAATGCGATGTTACGCAAAATGTCAATGTTATTTTAGGCAGTTGTAAAATGTTAGGAGGTAACTGGTTTTGAGATCCTCCATTAGATGACATTCCTACATCATTAGAAGACAACATGCCATAATGTTCAATTACAAAAGCTTGAGTTTGTTTAGTTAAGTGCACATTTTTATTATTATTTACACTAACACAATTTAAATCCAACAATTTATGTTAAAAAAATATTAAAATTGGATGAAAAATTATAAAAATACATCAATTTCAGTGCACCAACCGCCAAAACGGTGCGCTAATGCGATGAAAAAAGACGACAATTATACACAGTGACGTAGTCATTCTCTAGCTCACTCTCAAATACATATTATTAATGTATATACTGTTCCCACACACGCATACCTACTGACGTAGTGTGAGAGCTTGCTGTCGTGTTCCGACGTCACTGGCGTTAACCGCGAAGCGTCGCATTTTAAGTGAGGCGAAAAATAAACTTCAATAACTACATTATTTACTATCGGATTATACTCATCCGAAAGAATAAAATAGTCTAAAAAATATTCTTAATGCAACATTTCATACATAACACGATTACAGCGCACCGTCGCGTCAGGAGGTAAGACTATCTCTGAACGCGCTTTTTGTTTTTGCTCTGAACCTTATTATATATATTTGACGGCTTGTACTTAAAATACAACGATCGGTCAAATTTTGGCCGATCGTTGTATCCTAAGTACAAACCTAGGAATTAAATAATAAAGATCATATAAACATCTAGAACAGCTCAATATTAAATTGTTTGTAATACAACTCCACGATCTCAGAGACAAGTTTAATCAGATTAGTCTAGACTGTTGAATAGTCTTACTAATAGGTACCTATTATTAATCTGAGGCTCCATCCAGCGTGAATCAACAGACATGTCGCAAACATCCAAATGTCAGATACGTATTAAACATTTTAATTAATGGATATGTATACAGGATGAAGCATAACAAGTGGATCTATAACTTTTCGAATCTACGATCTTTTCCACGAATAGAAGCCTGGTAACAAATAGAACAATTGTGAAGCTAAACTAAATAAAGTTCTTAAAATTGTTAATTAAAAATAAAAACCGGAACCCTAACTTGTTTATAAAAAACGGACCAAATTTTCATGCGATTTTGGTTCCTTTTTTACCCGACTGCGCGAGAAGGGTTAACTTTTTAATTTTATGATTTTAATATTTTAAATTATATTAGTGGTGCCCCTATTGTGTAAGTAAGTAAGCCCCTACTGTGCCGAAATATCAATAACATGCAAGTTTGGAAATCTTTAAAAACCCCGACATAAAAAAACGACTCAACCGATTTTGATGAAAGAACATTCTCGATCAAATATTTTTTTCAAGCAAAATGAAATTCGGCCCATCCGTTTGAGAGCTACGATACCACAGATAGACTCACAAATACACAAATATATGTCGTTCTTTGTTTTTAAAATTGAGCTCCTGAATCAAGAGGGTTTCAATCTTCCAGACAAACTTTCTGGTATTTCGGCGGAACTGGATACGACTTTTCAAGGGATGACTGAATGAACAATGTAAATATCGAGAGCTTAACTTAATAAAAAACACGATTTGTATCCAGTAAAATGTACTTAATTTTAGTGACATTGTCGCGAAAATTAAGTTTTATTATTGTTTAGTTAGGTGTCATAGCTCTAATAGTTTTGCGCACAACGCTAAAGCTTTTCAAAAGATAAGAAAATATCTTAAAATTTCGAGTATTTTTATATTTCTGAAACACTTTTTCCAATAAACTGATGAATTAATTCTCTAGTCTAGACATAAAATCAAAATATCCCCAACTCGTCGACAAAGCTTTACCCCCCAGTTTTCGACACACCTGTATAAAGCATCTAAGTACATACATTTATGTTTACTTCATAGATTTTCTTTATTAGCTACACTCAAAGAACATCCAAGGTAACAAAGAAGAGATAATACATAAATAAATAATAATTTATGCTGTTGTAAAACTGGAAATCTAAAATTATTTACTCATGAATGGTGGTGCTACCACCGCCCACCTTTACATATACTTTTCCAACACATCCCAAGGTTGTCTGGAAGAGATCGCTTTAAACGATAAGACGCACCTATTGTGCCATTTTCTTATGTGTTTATTGTCTTATTATTTTATGTGGTGTCAATAAAATGTTATTGATTGATTGAAATCTACGTACAAAATGCAGCGTCGCCCACGCATTTATTCATTTTTAACAAGTAGGTATTTACCGGCAAGCGCAGCGTAGGAAGACCAGCCACGAGATGGACAGACGACCTCATACAAGTGGCGGGAAGACGCTGGATGCAAGCCGCTTCCAATCGGTCTTTTTGGAAATCCATGGGGGAGGGAGGCCTATGTCCAACAGTGGACTTCTTATGGCTGAGATGATGATGATGATGAGGTATTTACCAAAAACAGTCTAAATTTAGCCCTTGGTGAAGAAATGAACGAAGCACCGTCTGGCGGACTTATTGAGACTTGACATAAATTAGCTTCAATACAGACGAACGATCTTCAATGTGATGTAACGGGAGAGAAGTAAATCATGATAGTCTAAACTAAATTTAACTGAGACTTGAATATTCCAGTTCAATAATGAATGTACCTACTTAAAGTTAAATGTATTTTATTTTCTTTTATGTTTTTGACTAAATAATTTGTTTTATTTTTTTAAATTATTTATTTGATGTTTTTTTTTAAGTTTGACGATAATGTGATTCATTTAATGTAATTGGTCTTCAACCGTATTAATTGAATTAAATAAATAAATAATAAATAAATATTTGTGGACATTTCACACAACACCATCTAGCCCAAACTAAGCAAAGCTTGTCTATGGAACTAGATGGCTGATAGAATACATACTTTTTTTTTTTAATGAACATAGTAAAACTTCTTGTTAGGAAAAATTAAGTCCAACAATACAATGACTAAGTTTTAAATACTTGATCTTATTCCATCCTGCCCTTTCTTCTAATTAACGGTTTGAAATATGAATATGCTGTTTCATACTAGATATTTTAAAATGTGAACGAAACTTTTCTAATAGAACCTTTAAATTAAGGAATACGCTACTTGAGTGCTTTTTCCGATTCTGGACCAACATCTCAAAAGGCTCTCGTTAGATAGTTGGATCAAGGATCAGATACAAAAGGCAGTCATCCTAGACACGGCACGTATTGTCAGAAGGTTCCTCAGTGTGTAGCCTCTACCAACGGTAGCTTGAGGGCTGCCCCACTACCGATGGCACCCTAGTTCTAAACTTTTATATTATTTATGTTCATGTATTTTTATTGTAAAAAAGACCCTTAATTTAAAATGTCAAATAAATAAAGAGTCATAATAATATAATATTTATTCCAATTTAAATTACATCTACTATCATCACAGATTTCCTAATTTGACAGATTAACTCAACTGTCATTATTAATATTAGATAACAGCTACAAATAATACTTATGACAAATTCAAATTATTATCAATAGAAATAAAAACTGTGTGATACCTGGTCCTTCCTTTATTAGACTTTAAAAGTCCAGCTTCGTCCGATACTTAGGCAAGAAACAAATAATTATCTAAGAACAATGATCTATAAAAACGTTACTTAACTTTAACCATAGTCTTAAATTATCTGTCTTCTTTCCGCAAGTGTCATTACGTGTCAGCGATAAGTTGACAAAATACGTTATGCAATGCTTTATTAAGTTAAGGAACGTTTTTCAGTAAGGCCATAAGTCACATAGAGCAAATTAACGCAAAATTTATCCTTTGATTTAACCAAACGTTAATACACGTGATATTCAGAAACGTGCCAAGGCTAAATTTGCGATAGTGAGAGCGAGAGCTCTAGTTACACGACCTATATAATACCTCTCCCCCTCCCACAACAGGATAAGTCGGAAAACGGGTTAATAGGTGTCGCTTAATACATGCAATTGATTTCAACCAAGCGATTTATATCTATTAGAATAGAATTGAATAACTTTATTGTACATCCATACAGAGTACCTTAAATATAGATAATAATCGGAGTTGAAAATACAACCGCGACCTTATCGCATAGAGCGATTTCTTCCAGGCAACCTTAGGGTGTATAGGAAGCAGGCAATTTGAAAAGGAGATTGTGGTGTACATATTAAATAACATAATTAAGAGATCTTAATATCATTAAGAGATCTTGATATTATTAAGAGATCTTAATATTATTGAGAGATCTTAATATTATTAAGAGATCTTAATATTATTAAGAGATAAACCACTAAGTAGACTCTGCCTTCCTCTAGGAAGTACAACAACAAGGAAAGTGAATAGAAATGGTATCTTTCCACAGTGAAAATCCTATCCCAACTAATATTATAGCGAATGTATCTCTGTCTGTATATTAACGTATTCACGGGTAAACGGCTGAACAGATCATTATGATTTTTGATAAGTAGATTGATACTTCATAAATCGGAGAAGAGAAAAGAATTATTTTTCGGGGTAAAAAAAACATTATTTTTAAACCCCGACCCAAAAAAAGGGGTGTTATAAATTTGACAATTTGTCAACGGATAGACCGATTTTATTTACCGAAGAGGATTTTATAGAGAGTTTTCGTAGCTATGTTTCATCAAAAACGATTCAGTCGTTTTTTTTTTGTCGGGGGTTTTCGAGTTTTCTATACTTGTTCATCAAAAAAGAAACCCTCCTTGCGCAGTAAAAGATATTAAGAGTCTACAAAGTGAAGTTCCATTTGTACCGCACCATCGCACCGGAACGCGATATCTACTGTTACAATGTAGTATATTGTGACGCCACAGTGTACCCGCGTACATAAAAGTAACTAGAAATTATGTTGAGACTGAATGCGCTCGGGTAGTTGCTGTAATTTTAAATATTTAGGCAATATTAGGTAGGCCTATTACAAATGTTTGTAATAATATAGATTCGGCAGTATTTTCTATGCATACGAAGTAGCGGGTCACACATAGACGAAGAATTTGTCTACGCTCAATAGCTGGAGGGTATTGTGTTTTACACTATTTATTGCCAAAAATATATGAAAATATAAAATATTACTGAAAACGGTTACAAAAATATGTTCATATATTATGTATATATTTTATACGTTTTAGTACACTTCACTAGTTATGTGACATAATGCATTAAATTATCCACGTATTTTAGCAATTAATTTTTCTTCACGTGACGGCAACTTGACTCAATGTATGACCGGAAAGTAGGAATGAAGCGGACACGTTTTATACAGCTGAATAGCGAAGAAGCAAAGTTTATGGCTCCTTCCATTGTGATCCAACTTGTGTAACAGCTAGAAGAGTATAAACTGACAAGAAAAGTCTTAACTTTGTCTTTTTTTTTATCAGCCCTGTTTGTACAAACTGTCCCACTGCTGGGCGCGGGCCATCTTCTCATTGTGAGATATTGATTGTGAGATTGTGACTTTCTGTCAAAAGCTTGCAAAAATGAGAATGCATTTTATGCCCTACCATCTTTGTTTCACGTATTTTGGATCTTAAAGTTCAATACTAAAGTTAATAAATAACTTTTCGGTTTGGATTTTAGGCCTATGCTTCTATGCGGTCTGGTGAAAACGCTATATACCTAGAGGTCAATTTATATTGGCGACCGCAGACAACCCACTACTCAGTATACCGGCTATTGTAAAACGATTTCACTTTGAGTTATTCACCAGTGAAAGTGTTAAACTGCCTCGGAACAATACCGAATGCGATTTATTATCGAAGAGCGATAGGTGACTAATCCTCGTCCTCAAAACCTGTATCCTAAGCCAATACGAATATTTAAAGTATGATTGATTGTCAAGATAAGGTCAGAATTATGTTGCTTTCGACCGTCTACGCAACTGACTTACGCAAAAAGGTTTTTTCTTTTTTGTTGACAACTAATTGCAATGGAAGCATGTGGATTATTTTTAAATCAACCTATGACAGTTTACTAAATTACGTTTAAGAAAAGCTAGACAAACTGCTGAGTTTGCTACGCACTCGATCCTAGCTTCAGGATAACCTATCGTCATAATGATATCAAAATAAAACCGACCAAGTGCGAGTCGGACTCGAGCACGAAGGGTTCCGTCCCATTTTATCTATAAAAACGGCAAAAAAATCATGTTTGTTGTATGAGAGCCCTCCTTAAATATTAATTGTATTTAAATTTAATTATTTATTTTTAAAGTGAATAATATAACTCAATATTGTGTGAATATTTCAAGCGTTTACCTGTTAATACCGTTATCAATATCGAGCAAAAACGAGCAAAAAAATCACGTTTGTTGTATGGGAGCCCCCTTAAATATTTATTTTATTCTATTTTTTTGTATTTAATGTTATAGCGGCAACAGAAATACATCATCTGTGAAAATGTCAACTGTCTAACTATCACGGTTCATGAGATACAGCCTGGTGACAGACGGACGGACGGACGGACGGACGGACGGACGGACGGACGGACAGACAGCGAAGTCTCAGTATTAGGGTCCCGTTTTTACCCTTTGGGTACGGAACCCTAAAAACCACCATAACATTTGGTCCATTTTACATCACATTGTAATGAAACATTTTGGTCGCCATTATAGAATCGCACTGAGAACTTGCTATTTTGGAATTAACACAAACTTGCAAGTTCAACATGTGGGAAACGACAACGACATTGACCCAAATTGTTACTAGTAGTTCTACGAACAGTAGACCTCGCGAGAGAGCTTATTTGCAGCTCACCTTGGGTCACCTGTACATAATACCTACATTTTACCTAATTTTATAAATGGAGAAAACGTAAAATCAAGAAAATGATTCAGCGCTAAAATGCATCAAGCACATCCACGGGCCCTCACTGTTACACGCAATCTCAAGTTGGTTGTCATATCTCGACAACCACTTGACCAATTCTGTTAATTTTTACATCAAGTTGTAATAATTGTGTCTATCTACCAAATATCATTAAAATCGGTTGGTAATTAGCGGCGCATTAAACTTCCCCCTTTTTATATGAACCACCCCTCCTATCAAAAATCGCCGACGACTTAAAACTTTAAATAATCCATAGAACCTATACGCCAAGTTTCATCAAAATTGGTTCAAAATTACGCCCTGTACGCGAGTACGAACATACAAATCACAAACTCACAAACAGACAGATGAAAGAAAATTTGGCCAGTTGATGCAGAGACGCTTCGCTCGCTCGGTAAATTATCTCTGTTATAATATCGTTTGTTGTACATATGAACAACATTAACTACCCGTCATCATAGTGACAAGAAAATACCACCATAGCATTTGGTCTATCTTACATGACATTGGCGGAGTAGTGAATGCTCTTGTTGAAATTGAAGTCAACATTACAGCATCGCACTGAGAATTTGCTATTTTGGAAACAACGCGAACTTGCAAGTTCAACATGTGGGAAACGGCATTGGCCTGCATTTTTATTTATCTTATCATATTGTTTGTTGTATATGTGAACAATATTAACTGCTCATTGTTAGAGAAGCACTTCCATTAGGTATGTATATTTATGTTTTGTAACAAATCGGCTCACACTTTACGTTAATGACGGTTAGCTGCTCGTAATTGTATTTATTTGCATATATTTTATGTTTAACATATACTTGGAGCTTTTTTTTTTTGTTTTTCTCAGACTGATCCAAATATAACTAGCTATTAGCCGCGACTTCTCCTAATCCTAAGTGAAAGTAATTCTGTATCTCAGCCTGTTTGTTACCTTTTCATGACCAAACGGGTGATCCCATTGTTAGGAAATTTGGTACAGATATAGCTGAGAACAAGGTGACTGATATAGACTACACTTTATCATCATCATCACCGTTCACTATCGTCATCGTTTTTCATCACTACACGGGTGAAACTGCGGGGCACAGCCAGCTATATTATTATCTTTATAAATTGGATTTCACGTGCAATCGGAAATTTAGTTAACATTTCTCAGATTCTTCGATGAAAAATAATGTTGTTCAAATAGAAGAAAAGTATTTAAAAGTAAGTCATACAGTATCTAGTATACAGTATAAGTATATAGTAATACAGTATCTACTTATCAATTTTTATTATATTTTAAAGCTCATAGTCGCGAACTTTTCTTACTAATACCTCACCAAAAATTGCCACACCGGCCTCTTATGGGTTTTAGTTCCTTCACACCAATTAAAATAATTTGTAAATTCTTGTATTTTATGATTTTTCATCATCATCATGTCAGCCACAAGAAGTCCACAGCTGGACATAGGCCTCCCCCATGAATTTCCAGAAAGACCGGTTGGAAGCGGCCTGCATCCAGCGTCTTCCTGCCACTTGTATGATATCTTCTGACTTATATATTGGACTTATGACTTTTATATACGCTTAATTCGTTTTTGTAGTCTACAGCCATACATCTATCACATTCAGTGATAACAAACACAATAATCTGATATCTTAATCTAGCAATTTAATTGCATTGATAAATATAAGTCTAAGAACGACTAAACTTCTTTATAGAGCCATCGTTCCCTAATCTGATTCTTATCACACAGAATCATCTACCTCCAACTGCACACAGCTTGTAATATAAGAACTATATGTATAGCTTAACTTTTTTTTTATAAATACATACTTACTATACATAGAACCAGTCTGACACAGTAAACATCAACACTCATCACTAAGAGACTCAAACGATTCCCTTGTTCGGGATTAGCTCTAAAGTCTAGGGCATCATCGCAAAGTTACTAGATATAGTATAGGTTTTTTATCGAATACATTTCGGTGAAGGTGTATCTGATCTGGGTGATTTTATTCCCCTCTGCTTTGGTCAAGTATCAAGTTGGGATGTAGCGTCAGTCCTCAAAAATATTCAAGCTGAATAGGTCTAATTACTTAGACACGATTAAAATAATTTTCAAAATAATTCGAAGCATAGAAAAGCAAAATAGACGTCTCTAGACTTCTCAATCTAAATTAGGCTTTAGCGCGGCGACATAGAGTCATTATATAAAAATCTTTCAGTTCGTCATTGTTGGTACAAGTATGTGAATATCGGTCAACTCAGGACACTATATTCGTGAATTTTGTTTTAGACTTTACGTACACGTGATGGAAAGTCATTGTATAGTGGATATGTTGACTTATAAACTAATTTTTATAAGCAAATTTTCTCGATGACTATTGTTGATGCTTGGTGCATGGCACGTGACGGTGCTGGTCGCTGACGGGACGGTCTAGTGGGCATAGTCTCATACTTTTCAATACAATTAATCTTTTTTTGCCTGACACGCTCCTATTACAGTCATGGTATGGCACGTTATAGTGGGTAGACATCTTAAGCTTTATCAGAAACAGACCCTTCGGTCCCGCAACTGTCAGCGCTCGGGACCAACTCAATTCGACGGTTAGCCCAAGTGGTTCGCCATTGTCTTCAAAATATTAGAGGTACTTGAATCTAAGTTTGAAAAACCCTGCCCTAAAAGATGACGTTTAAAATAATCTCTGTGGATAAAGTATGCATAACAATGTGATGTAATAATTAACAAATGTTGCCTTAACTCTGTAAATCGTTAATGTTGCTACCGATTTAAAGTGAATTTATCACGAGCGCTTTTAATTATAAATTCCATTTTGTTGCACGATACGAAATCTAGGTGACAGAACCGAGATTAATATTTACTTAATATCTTCCAATTTATTTTTAATTCATTTTTCGATAAAGACTATACTTACCTGCTTTTAACACGTTGGTGTCCTACTATTTCTTATATATCTAATTCGCTCGATTAATAAAAAAAATATTTTAGAATAATTTAATTGATTTATCTGAGCGCCTGATCGATGCGACGCGTGACCAAAATGCTGGCGCGTATCTGGCCCAACGCATAAGCATTGCCATTCAACGTGGCAAAGCGGCCAGCATGCTGGGTACGCTGCCAACTGGTAGTGGGTTTGAGCATTTGGATTATCTTTAGACTTTTATCGGTCTGGGGTGATCGATGTGCTTTTTGTGTAGTAGTTTAGTTAGTTGAGTCTGTATATTGTTGTGTTGTAGTTAATAAAGGCGCTTGCCATTAAAAAAAAAAATTAATGCCAAAAACCAAAACACTAAACTCAAGACATGACCAGTGGCAATACGAATACAGTTTGCAACTTTAAATATAGCTCGGATAAATTTATTATTATAGTCAGGAAAAAAAAACTATAAACAATAGAGGAAACCAAGAAAATTATGATTGTGTCATTGATATTACACAACTCCACTTCAGGTGTTATTTAAATTCGTATCGTTGCATGCATAATTCAACATTATAAACACTGTTTTAATGTTTTGAAAACCACACTCTAGAATACTTTAATTTCTAACATAGCTAATGTATCAATCATAAGATTATATACTTCATAAAATACGTGGAGAGTACAATATACAAAATTATAGGTATTCATTGTCACATTGTCATTGTCTCCTCCCTATGGAGAGGGAAATGTGACAATGAATGGACCAGGGGTCGTAAACGGTTAAGCCATAAGGTTACGCTACCGGTATAATAACGGTAGAGGTATAAATTATAAAGGTAGACCGAAAACGGTGATAATAACGGTTAAGGTATATAATAATAACTCTACCGATATTTTGTTATTTTGGTACCGAAATCACCGCGTTGCATAGGACCTCTCGCTTTTACGCGTTTGCATACGAACGGGGGATGGCGATGCGCGGGCGGTCAAGGTCAAAACCTTTATTTTTCGGTTACGGTAGCGCAATTTATAATGATATCGTTATTTATCGGTACCGTAAAATTCCTATACCTTTATTTTCAGGTTTCAAAATAAAAAGGTATGACGTCATACCCTTAACCGTCATATAACCATTATCTTTTCGGTATGAGACCCCTGGAATGGACTCCTCCATATAGTTAATTAAATAGTAAACAGTAAAAATGAAAATTTCATCATCACGAGACATTCACGAGAAGTCCGCTGCTGGACATGGGCCTCCCCTCGGACTTAGAAGTAGCAGACGTTGGATGCAGACAGCTTCCAACCGGTCTTTTTAGAAACTAAAATTTGTTCTTTTCAAACTCTAGCTTTAAAAAAATTACTGATAGGTATGTGACCCTAATTTGAATTGTCTATCAATATTTCAACTATAAAATTAAACAGTAAAATGTTTTTTTTTTACTATTATGAATATTCATTAAAACGCCACCTATACTCCTTATCTGTCTGTTAATCTGACGCGGTCACTAACTATTCTCCGTAAAGTGTTCTATTACATAATCTGTGTCGTGTGAAAAAATGCACCCAAACGTTAGTACCGCGGAACTCTGCGAATAAACAGAAATGATTGATACGTATTGCGATCACGATAACGGCACGCGGCGTCATTGCCAACCCATAAAAAAATTGTATAGTATTATCAATTGTACATTTTTTGGGCTGGCAGACTTCCTTGATATTACCGAAAAAATGGTACGCCCAAATACGCGCAGTTAGGCCGGTTGGAGACATAGTATCAGTTTAATCGATCAACGCCGCAGACCCACGTTGGACCCTGGCGCCTTATAAATTGCTCGCCGGCCTTTATGTAATTTGATTATAACTACTTTTGACTCGTTTGGTAATTATTATTTCTTCCATAAATTTCAGTGTCATTGAAACATTAATGTCTTTTATCTTCTAAGGGTTGTCTGGAAGAGATCGCTATTAGCGATAAGGCCGCCTTTTGTGCCTTTCTTACGCCTTAATCACGTAGTTATTGTTATTTTATTATGGTGTTAATAAAGTATTTTTGTATTGTATTGTAATGTAACTGATTCAGTTGACAGAACACTCACTGATGAACTAGCCTTGTACGTAAATTTTCGTTTTTAGAAGTAATTAAAATGAAATAAAATACGGGAAATATCCGATTAATAATAACGTTCGACACTAAGTAGCTTCTTGGTAACTATCTAGTTTATCATCACTAATTAACCTCTTTCCGGAAGTTTCCGGCAGCCTAGTGGTGAGACCGTCTGACTTGCGATCCGCAGGTCCTGGGTTTGAATCCCACGGCACGCACCTCAGTCTTTTCGAAGTTATGTGCGTATTGTTGATTGCCGCCAACTTCAAACGGTGAAGGAAAACATCGAGAGGAAACCTACATGTCTGAGAGTTCTCAATGATCTTGAAGATGTGTGATGTCTGCCAACCCGCACTTGGCCAGCGTGGCAGACTATGGCCTAACCCTTCTCACAATGAGAAGATGGCCCATTCCCAGCAGTGGGACAATTTGTACAAACAGGGCTGATAAAAAAAAATTACCTCTTTGCTCAACCGACGCCAAAGCTCCAAATCAGTTGCGAGCAGCTATTCAAATTCACCATTCAAAAATTTGTCTGGTCGTAGCTAGAGACTGCAATCTCGAAATCTCGTTATAACTTCGATATGGTCAAGTCAAAATCTCGAGTAATATTTCAAGAACGAGATTACCTGCCTTCGAGGTCTTATCTCGAATAAAAGTAATTTAAAACAATTAAATCGATTTCAAAACAATCTAATTAACTGAAGAGGGAGAAATAAAACGAAAAAAATCAAAACTCTGTGTCAGACTTTAAACTATCATCAACTAAGTCCTAAGTCCTAATACAGACACCGATCCATACGCGACCTCAAAAATAGTTGGTATACGTACCTACTTAGTTAGACGCCCAGTTTTGATTTTTTCGTGTTATTTCTCCCTTTTCAGTTAATTAGATTGTTTTGAAGTCAGTTTCATTTTTTTTTATTACTTTTATTTTATCACTTTTAATAGAGTATTTACTTGTTTTGTTTGAAAGTAAAAATTGTATTACAAAACTTCACTGGGTGAGTTCGTATAATTTTCAAACACTTTTCACTACTGTTGTAACGCCTAACTTTTGCGTTGTAAAGTATGCCAGATCTTTTTACATAATGTGCAGTTCTGACAATATTACATACATACAGGTCGAATTGATAACCTCCTTTTTTGAAATCGGTTAAAAATAACTCGAGATCTCGCGAGCACGAGATTGCATTCCGTAGCCGTAGCTACCACGTCCTATTCGGGTCATCTTATAGCCACTTCTAAAACTTGTGTAGCAACTGTCAAGCAATAACAAACATTATTATTAACATTAACCAATAGTAATGGCGATAAGTAAATGGTCTATAAATTGTATCAATTATTGTGGAACTACTAGCACGTGCCGTTTTCACGTGACAGCGCCACATACGGGCCGCGGCAAAGTTAGTGAAATGGAACGACACGCGATTTTCATAAAGATAATATTGTTGATAACGATCAAGTAACTATCAAAATAAATATAGAGAAAGTCTGTCGGAAAGAGAACTAATATGGAAGTGAGGGCGATGCTGTAATTATTTCATTATTTTGTTCGACTGGGAATGAACTGGGTAGAATTCATCAAAAATATTCTTGTTAACAATATCTTATTTGCAACAGAAAATTACAAAAAGGGTATTTTTTTTTTTTGCGACAATTAATATAATATTAGAAAAAAATATTAAAAAACGTAACAACGAATTTAATTACATCTTGCACATCAAGTTCGGTCAAGGTGTTTAGGCTGTAAAAGGTAACATAATAACATACATATAAATAGCAAAATACATAACCCCACTTAGTAGTAAATTTGAAGAGAGATATCGATAAATTCCGTAGGTATTAACTGACATTTAAATTTTAATGGAATAAATTTGTATATTTACACAGTGATTTCAAAGGAAAGAATGTTCGAGAAAAGAAAACAAAGATAGTCAGAGGGAAACATAATTAAGAACGCTCCTGGTTGACCTTTACCTCGGAGAAATATCTGAAATACTTAGTGAAATTAACGACGGGCTAATTTTAAAAAGGTTACTGTATAAAGAGGTCATTGTTTAAAGGGGTCACTGTAATTATGAACAATTTTTGATATGGAAGCAATCTGAATCGGCCTCAAATAAGTGCCTGAAGCCTGTTTTATATAAAAAGTTGGCTTTGGACCAAATGAATGAAGCATTTTTTTACGATTTTAACATAGAAATGTTTTTTTTTTCATATGATTAGTACTTATTGTTCTCCTTTGTTCATATGAGCAACCAGTTTTTTCTGCAAATTGAATTCATCGATAATAATTATATTAAATAATAACCTATCACACTAGCAGCAATGCCAAGATACGAGTATGTGACACTGATAAACCAGAATAACATAAATAAAAAAAACATTACTAAAATGGAATAAAATAACGTAAATAGAATTAATTAACTCTTTCTGGAACCTTATTGTGAAGCAGCAAAGTTGATATTTTGTTAGCAAGTAAAAACCGCACTCGATTACGATGCCATACTCAATGTTAAGCGTTAAGCATTAGATACACGTGTTCTGATTAGAGGAAGTGATTGAAGCTGCAATTAAAGACTTGGAACATCATCTATGTTGGTAATTTAGATGCGTCAATTAAATTGAACCGAGATAAGGTATCCAAGAGTAGGACGGGGATAAAAACGGAAATAGAGCGAGATTGAGACGGTCTAGGAGCGAGTAGAAAAACAAATAATTCTCAGTATGCCATGAATGTATGTTGATGTAAACACTATTCTGCAGCTGTGAGCTACTCATAGAGGTATACAATTTTATACATCCCTCACGCATATTTTCTCTTAAGGTGATGTTCTAAAAGTCACGCCTGCAGTGACGTTGCGTTAAACGCGCACAGCCATAGAGAATATCCATGTCCTTACTTCCTTCTAATATTATACAAGTATACATTTAGAAACTCAAAAACCCACACAGCTAAGAACACTCTCGATGAATTCCTCTTTCAAACAAAAGAAATATCAAAATCGGTCCATCCGTTCCAGAGCTACGATGCCACAGACAGACACATAGACACATAAATACACACGTCAAACTTATAGCACCGAGGGGTGCTATAAGGGGTTTTTGGGTCAGGGATTAAAAAGCGAAAGTAACGTCTGTCTCTGTCTTTTTGTTACCTTTTTACGACTAAATGGCTGAACCGATTGTTACGAAATAGTGAACATATATAGCCGAAAAACGGGAGACAGACACAGGCAATAGGCACCTTCCCTGGACTACGACAAACATTTCAAAACCAAAATCAGCTAAATCGGCCCAGCCGTTCTCGAGTTTTAGCGAGACAAACGAACAGCAATTGATTTATATATATATAGATATAGAGATTATCGTCAAACGGATCCGTTTATTTATAGCGTAGCTATGGGTAGCAGTGGATTGATCTGCCTACATTTTCATCCAAGCAAATATACGTATTCGTGACCGACACTCGTGTCTAGTGACTAGCGTGGACACGCAAGTAGGTACGTGTGTCAATAAAGAGTTTATCTCTCTATCTATCGCCGCAGCACTGAAACTCCCCCTTATGCTATTGCTATGCCATAAGTTTTATTTATTGGGCGCCCATTACTCCATTAATAATACCTGACTGACATCTGATAGGTAATTAATTTGTACATAGAATAGACTTGTTTACGTGCGTAAATTATGATTTACTTGAATATTTATGTTAATCTCCACTCAGCTGTATAAAATGTATTCGTGTTGGTTAGACACGTAAATATAATTCAGAGAACACTGTCAGATAACATTAAAATCTAGATTGGGTAAGAATATTTGAACTGGAAAGTTACATAAATCAATAAATGTATGGTAGGCAATGATGTATTATACGTACTCGTAGATAGGTTTTCCTCGGTTCTGCGTGGCAAACCTCAAGTAAGGTAATCGCCCAACTCGTCTTCAGTCGCCACACGTCGAGCGATGCTGTTAGGCGTTTTGTGTTTGGACTTGTGAACAGAGACAATGCTATCATGTGTGTTTAGAAAGTGCAACATCAAGATATACAAGGCCAAGATACTAAAATGTCTCAAGGATGTGGTCTTATCAACGAAAGTGCTGAGAACTGAGATTTGCCATGCTTTTACTACATATTCAATGAGTGACCTCTCTATAGATAAAATCTCCTTAATGACGTTTCTACGTTTCGTGACGTGACGTTTCGGTTCTACGTGACGTGTGACGTTTGACGTTTCTAGAACAGTCGATGTAGAATTAATAGTAGATTTTAGGTTGCAAACAAAGTGACAAACCGCCAGACGCAGTATGCAAGCCACTTCCATCAGGTCTTTTTGGAAATTTATGGGGGAAGCCTACGTCCGGCAATAGATCTCTTGTTGATGATGATTGTTGATGATGTTGATGATGATTGTAAACTTCATGATCCTTCAGTGTAAGCTTTTTTATTATGATAGTCCTTTTTCTGTGCAATATCGCGATACTAACCAAATTGGAAACAAGTATCTATATTAAAAAAACCGACTGCTAAAAACAAATTTTGCGGTCTAACTTACGATTTTGATACACTTGATACGCTGTTGAGCGTACTTTTCTTGTGAGAAAGTATGCCTAAAATCTCTATAACATATTATAAGTGAGCGTAATGCAAAGAATTCAATGTAAACTAGAACAGAAATTTCAAACAATAAAAAATCGGCCAAGTGCGAGTCGGACTCGCGCACGAAGGGTTCCGTACTATCATCTATAATAGAAAATCGTATAAAATAACGAGAAATCAACGAAATTCCAAGTAGTAAATTGCAAACTTATAGGTAGGTTTTCGATACACATCCGGGCAGCATGACGACGCTCGCGCGAATACGCGCGGTTATGGCTCGCTACGTGATGTTACCTCCCCAGCTACCCGCGCGGCCGTTGCTTAGCAACAGCCTCGCGCTCGCGCCACCACCACACCGCGGCGCGGCGCTCGCACCGCGTTTAGATGCACGGATTATTTTCATTTTGTGAGTTTTTATGTATTAGATTAGGTATTTATTTTTATAGTTAATATATTTCTAAATATTTACTTACAAATATTCAAGTTTCTACCTGTTAATTAAGATCGAGTAATAATTGCTTAAAAATTACATTTGTTGTATGGGAGCCCCCCTTTAATATTTACTTTATTGTTATTTAATTATTTATTTTGAAAGGTAATATACAAGTAAATTTTCTGTGAAAATTTGAAGCGTCTACTTGTTACCGTTTTTAATATTGAGCAAAAAAATACGAAAGAAAACACGTTTATTGTATGGGGACCCCCCTTAATATTTTTATTTTTAAAATTTTTAGTATTTGTTGTTATAGCGGCAACGGAAATAGATCATTTGTGAAAATTTCAGCTTTCTAGCTATCACGGTTTATGAGATACAGCCTGGAGACAGACAGACAGACAGACAGACAGACAGACAGACAGACAGACAGACAGCGAAGTCTTAGTAATAGGGTCCCGTTTTTACCCTTTGGGTACGGAACCCTAAAAACGATCTTCAAAGCCGCATCGCTATTGCATCGCCGCTCACATCACTGTCTAGCAGACAGCTTGAAAGTGTATACATTGCTCTGCAGTTGCGATGAACAAAGTGAGTGTTCAAAACATGACAACTAGTACGTTAGTACAAATATCTATATGTATTAATAAACATAAACATTCTTTATTATAACACAATCATGAGGAACAAATATAATGAGGCACTGCCTTTTGCTTTAGTTAGGAAACTGTGTTGCAAAAGGCAGGATCTTCCAGTGGTACATACGGTATGTTATATAATGGTACAGAGTACAGACAGTAAATTTGCTTAGGCTAGGAGTGCATAATGTACTAGATGTTCAATACACACACTATCCGGCGATCTCGTTGGGATGATTCTAGAAAAAATCACCTACATATTTATTACGAAAAAGTTCGTCGGACGTTACAAAAAAAGCGATATTTTTTTCGCGATAGTTGTATAATTATTATTACAAAAATGTAGCTTATGAGCCTATGATACTCAGGGTGTGAAGACGAATCTAACGACATTTTGCACATCAAAATCGGTCAAACCGATCAGGCTATAGGTTATCATGTAGAAACACACATACATACAGATTAACATACAACACATACACTCGAAAATATAACACTCATTGCGCAGTCGGGTAAAAAGCAGAAGGGGTCAAAGGTGTTCTTTTTTTCGTACGAAGTTGCGACCAACCAAGTCTATATATTAAAATCGGTTGAAAAATCGGTTTTACAAACAATAAATGAATATGAATATATTCTATATCGATGGGCAGAAAATAACAATATGCAGTCTAACTTATCGACTGCAGTTTATCGGGCCAAGGCCTTTCCAGCACTCAGAAAACCACTTTTCAACTAAGACGATGTCAAAAGGAATTTCTTCGTATCATAAAGGTCGTCCGGCAATAAAGATGAGATTATTTTTAGAGATTTAGAACCGGTATTTAGTGCAATTGCTGTTTGGATCGGTCTATTTATGTTACTTGTTATTGGTGCTTTCTCAAGTGTTTTCATTTCTGGTGGGCAAGTGGCCAGTTCTTTGCTTTGCATCTTTATAGTGTGCAATTTTTTTCATATAGCAACTCCTGTGTACCTCGCGTATAGCAACACTTTTGAAGATATTTTCGTTAAACAGTTTAAAAAAAATATTGACTTACGAAAAATCTTTTATGCAAAACAAAATTGACAAAAGTGTCACAGACGCTAACAAAAGATATGCAAACAAGATGATGCAAACAAGTTTTTACTCAGAAATAGACTTTAGGTACTACTTTTTATTTCCGGTTCTATATTTGTATAATAGAAGAGTTTGTTTATCAAAATGAAATATTTTTTTAATGTTTATAATGCAAGTATTCTCTGGTAATTTACCCAATTTCGAAAGAAGGAGTGTTATGTATTTCGGGTGTATGCATGAATATTCTAATACTTCTAATGTCAATTTTCCGCTCGCACTTTAAGGTTTTCGTACTTACGTAATGAAAAATGCTTACGATGACTAAACAAATGAACTGTTCAAAGAATGTACTATGCATATTTTCCATAAGACTAAGCTCTCCGGTATATTACTGCATTATCATCAAATTTACCAAAACTTAAGAATGATCGAACTAAGTAACTCTATCTATAGGTTGTCCTAATCATCAACATCATCTCACCATGGATTTTCAAAAATACCTATTGGAAGCGGCTTGCATCCAGCGTCTTCCCGCCCCTTGTCGGTCATCTGTCCATCTCGTGGCTGGTCATCCTACGCTGCGCTTGCCGGCGGTATGTGGTCTCCACTCGAGAACTTTTCGGTTCCATCGGCCATCAGTTCTACGTACTAATATAATTTCTCTAATTTTAACATATACGCCCGTCCAAACATCTAGTAAGCCTAAATAAAATCTTTGTAAAACCTACATTTGGAGCCGGCTCTATGAAGAAAGCGCTTAACAATCAGTAGCGCTCGGAATTTGAACTTTGCATGTCCGCAGGCCTTCTATACTAGTCCAACTGCTTTCTACGTCTAGAAATTCTGAATCATTTACAATTTCACGGGCATTTCTAACCACTTTTGTTTTAGCCGTAATATAATCGCTATAGCCACTTAATAAAATCATTTCGCACAGTTTCGCACTTTCTAATATGGAGAAGTAGCGATCGACAGAAGTTGTCGATGGCGAGGTGAATCAATTAAGAAATAAACGATTCGATTCACCATTCGGAGCGTTGGGTAGTTTAATTAATCGATTAATTAAAAAAGCCCCAGTAACAACTGCGTTACTTGATAAAATAATTTAATAAATATCTGAGGTCTTAGGACTATTCAAATATGACTATTCTCTCATTTACAATTAATAATACAGACATGGATTTATATCTTGCTGATGACGTTAGTATAAGTGGTTTTTGTTAATGTTCAACGTCGCTTTTACCTGACTATTCAAAAAAGGTAACGTTTTTCTTGCTGTATGCAGTATGTCAATATCCAAAAACTAATAAGAATTCTTTGCCGCCATCTCTGTTTCCTGAGGATTACAATCTTGGAATTTTCAAGGCTAGAGTGAATAGATATCTTCTAGATCAACGAGCTTCATCCTCGGCCACACCGTCGCTTAACACCAGGCGAGTAGGTGGTTAATCGTAGATCTATCCAATGTAAAAAAAAGTATTTCAGAAGCGAAAGTAACTGTCACTGTCAGTTTGTTACATTTCACGAAAAACTACTAAACCGATTGTTATGAAATTTGGTACAGATATAGATATTTTGACATAGTGCAGTGTTGAGCTGAGTGTGCTAAGTATTTGGCAGTTTTTAGCGCTTTTTGTATGATGTTCATGAAAATAAAATGAATGTATGTATGTATGGAATAAATACCTTTACGTTGAATCAGAATGTAGTGAAGGTGTTTGTTTATCACAGACTGAGAAGTTTTTTTTCCTTATTTCAAAGATAGATCAAGGTGAGTGGATTGATTGATTAACTTTATACCAAGTGCAGGCATGCTTGTTTACATTTTACATGGTAATGTTTTGTTTATGTTCCAATTTCAATAATAACGCAATCGCTGTCAAAAATAACCTTGAATTATCAAAAAAGTAAACGCCGTAATATGTTTAGGTAAGTATCTCAATTTTTAATGTTTTAATCGATACAATCCAATTCAAATTTAAATTAGTCCAAACAGAAATCAATACAGCAACCTAGGGTAGGCAGACGCTATGAGCCATTTTAGGTTGTTTATAGGATTATTCCTGAGGTCCACCGTACGGAAGATGGACCTTTTAAAATCATCCTTTAAAGTGGTCATTTTCGTCTTTAAATCCACCCTAAAAAGTTCCGAAACAACCTAGTTACTAAAATGTGACACATGTAAAATTTTACAATTAAAACGTTACACACTTTCACTAATTACGAGTATAACCAATGAACAGTGCTCGAGCAGGCAGAGACAAATTATTCCCTT
The DNA here is from genome assembly GCA_947563715.1 of Lycia hirtaria. Lineage (NCBI taxonomy): Eukaryota > Metazoa > Arthropoda > Insecta > Lepidoptera > Geometridae > Lycia > Lycia hirtaria. Next base: position 36,621,891 of record OX387377.1, on the reverse strand, counting down.
ATATGAAAACCAGTCGCGCTCTTTATGGTCAATCAACAACCGATTACATGTCCCATATGACCAATTAATCATAGCATCCAAGGTCCAAATAATTAACATCTCTTCCGCGGTATCATTTAACGTTTGACCTCTCGCTCGCGCCCGCAACGCAAAGCCGACGAGTGAGTGAAATGCACACACTGTCACAGAAGTTCACACGGCCACAACACTGGATGTGACCAAGTATCCATTATAGGAGAATCTAATTATGAAGTAGTCCATGTATGTCAGTAAGTTATTGCAGCTACGCATGAGGAAATGTGTTTATAGGTGACTTGATAGTTGCTACTGAATGGTTTTACTTATAAGCACCGATATCGTCCAAGTAAAACCCTAATATCTAATCTAATCTATCTAATGCCTTTAAACGAGCAATTCTTGTATATATATATATATATATATATATATATTTATATGTACTTACCTATATACAAAAACTTACTGTAAATAGGGGTAATTCTGTGCCTATATATATATAATCTGAATCTCAGAAACGGCTCCAACAATTTTAATGAAATTTGGTTTGTAGGTAGATTAGGGGACGATAAATCCACCTTGCTAGGTTTCGAACCCAGATTTGCTCGTATTTTTGTCATTAAAAATCCGAGTGGAGCTCGGTCGCCCAGGAAGGTACTATATATAATATCAACAACTATCAATATTCTTAAGATTTGGGTATAATACTTATATAAAATCACACCTATATCCCTTTATGGGGTAGGTAGAGCATAATTATCATGAGGTCGTTTGAAGTTACATTTGATCGAGGTTAGAGGGTGAGATGGAATTAAGAGGGCATTAGAAGGTAAGATATACAATTTGTTGACTTGCAGTGACATGGAGTCAGCCCATATAAACGCCCGATTACGCCAGGAAGCATACGTCATAAGTATTGATTTAGTGCACATATTGATTTGTTGCTATGGCGTAAAGTTTATTTTGGCCGTAAAAATTCGAAAATAAGGGAATAAGTATGATAGCTGTCAAAAATATTACCGTATAATTAATAATCAAGGCAATCGGTATGACTCAAGCAGGAAGTAGCAGATGGCTACAGCGCATCTGCCTAATGAGCTAAAAGTTCCAAGGATCGATTATGGACACAGTTTGGATGTTTGGATCATTATTAAATTTACTCGCAGTTATTATCTGGGTTTAGGTATTTGTTACCCGTACCTTTAAGCATTTACAGTATGCCACAAACTTTGATCCTTTGATGTATATATAATTCAACTACTACATAGATGCATGTACCTATGCCACAATTTCAAATTACCTTCAGTTATACGTTTCCGTGAGAAATCTGTATACGTCCATGATTGTTATTCGTAGGTCCATAATGTACATTATCTTGTCAAATTTCCGATAAAAGGTCCAACCGTATACATACAACAAGGAAAACTTTTATCCATTCAGATTTACGAGTTACAATTGCATTAGTAACACTCATAATATGTGTTATATATTTATGCGAGTTTCACACGCTTACACTTGATATTATTCTGATTTCTACATACACAGAAAAGGAAAAAAGACCCGTCAGAACCAGTACAAATAGGCAGAAGACCTTGACGGTAAAAGCGGTACGAGTCAGCGCTCGTTGTCGACCTTCCAAACGTCCATTACCCCGATCGATCATCATCAGTGAACCATTAACACCAATCATTACGTTGCAATAAATGTTCCAAAAGAGGTAAAGCTGGTCCAAGTCGCTGAAGGTCGCGGTCGCGACGACAAAGCGCCGTGCGCCCCTTTTGGGCATGGCACGTGTTTGGTCCTGCTTCCGTGGCCTACAAACTCAGACTAAAGAGGTTCGTATTGAAAACTTTTATTGCAATGACAAAATACATACGTCTTTGAATGATCCTGATTAAACTTTTCCAGACTTGAATTGTAAAGTGTAGGACTAGTAAAACTAATCCAGCTCAATTCTGTTCTTTCGGATTGAGTAATTCTTCCGCTCAGTTTTAATGTTAATAAACTGATATGGATATGATGAAAGGTAGATTTGATCACGTTTAGCCTGGAAAAAAACAGTCACTCGACCAAGGCTGGCTGGCATTTGGTGATATCCAACTGCTAGAAATTACCCAACTGAAATTTTCCTTCAACCGAACCGGACACATGCCCGAAATTAGCTAGTTCCAGAAGAGAAAGGCGATAAAGAAAGAAAAAACAATAACGTCAAGTGCAACAGACAGCAAACAGAGAGCTTTTCACGGATGTCCATTTAAAATGCAAGCATAACTTCTTAGCGCCAAGCTAGTATTTTGATTGTTTTTTTTTTTTTACATGCAAATTTATTAATTTAAATTGTAATAGATATCGTTTGAAATAAAATCATTTTGTTTTTTTTTATGACATTACGAGCGAATGTCGAATTTTCATTATTCAAAGTGGCGTCTCTGTCAGTTTCTCGTTTTGCGATATGGCTCAACCCGGTGACCTCCGCTTGTGTACCGGTTGCGCTGAACTTCGCGATCGAGTTATTTATGAATCCTTTGTCGTAAAGCTAGGTCAGGCACATCACAGGACCCGTTCTTCTTCTTTCCGCATTTTTGTATTTCCTATTTCCTATCTGTTCCGTTGTCACTAATTGATCTACTCTACTTCTAGGAAAAGGTAAACGGTAAATTAATGGTATAAAAATTATAGGCTTCAACTTTAAAAGTTCAGACTATATAGATCCGCTATTTGGCATTTTGAATTTATTAAGTCAATTTTTCGACTCATTACCTCGTAATCTATACCTAGAAGTCAACAATTCAACATCACAAATGTTCGCAAAAAAATATTTTGACCTAAATATACTTTCATAGGTAAAAATCGATTCAAGTGTTTTATTTTTCGATTTCACTTTAATATACAAGAATTAGTTTCTATTCTAGTCTACGAATATAGTATTTTTGTTCGTAGATATAGTTCTTAATTAAAAGAGACCGACATCGACGGCTTAGTAATAGCGGGGTTTACCCCCATGGTACGAAATTCTAATAGCCTATACAGACTCACGCCGAGAAAACCCGAGAAGCGTGAATGTGAGAGGTTTCTCTACGTCTCTTTCTCGTGCTCGCCTGTTCTCCTATTGTTGTTGGTATTTTTGCCCGCTACAAAGGGTGTCTTGGGCGAGAAAAGAGAAGACCATCACATTCTTTTTCGGACTCAGTGCGAACTAGGAAGCGAAATCAAGTATACGTGCGTGTTTATCCATTTATAATATATCCTTTACCATCGCCTGGGTCTTCTTTTTTTCTTTGCTTTTTGTTTAGTTTTAACAAAGTTATAATAGGCTATTGCACAAATTACCACTCAAGGCACAGACGTCCATAGCGGGTGGGAGCGAGAACATAGTGAGTGTGGACAGTTTATTAAGTATCGGTCTCGACGAGACTTCTTGCCGAGACTTCTCGGCGTGAGTCTGTACGGGGCTTAAAACTACGTCATTTCAAGGATAAAACATGCGTCACTTAAACCGTAAATCTTGACAACATAATCACACACAGTTATTTACGTTATTTTTGTATCGAGTTTTTGTTATTTTTAGGGTTCCGTACCTCAAAAGGAAAAAACGGAATCCTTATAGGATCACTTTGTTGTCCGTCTGTCTGTCTGTCCGTCCGTCCGTCCGGGTGTCAAGACCTGTATCTCGGGAACGCATGAAGGTATCGCGTTGAAATTAAAACCATATACGCGATCCATAGTCTCTTGCTGCAGAAAGAAAAATCAAATGTTTCAGTTTTCGTAAAAAAAAAGTTACAACTGGATATGTCGTAAACACATTTACACAAGGGTATATCGCCCGCGTCCGCAGTCGCTCGTATTCTTTCGCCAATTTTGTATTTTTTTTATTTCCTCAACCTGAATTTACATTCGTTTAAAAAAATGTAGGTACTCATTACTACTCATACATTGTGACAAATCATTTCGAGTACAAAAGTTATATGTATGTTATTTTTAGCAGCACGTGTGATATTTGTACAATTCTTAGTTCTCACGACACAGCAACCTATGACCTCTACAGTCTACCGTGCAACGTTTCTAGAATTGAATAGATAAACCAACCTTATGATAATGAAGTCTATAAAAAATTAAATACACAATGTAGTTTCAACTAATGGGGTATGTTAAGTTTTTTTTTTTACACGTATATACACTTATTTTATATTTTTATTTGGAACTTTGAACTGTTTTAAGTAGCCGATATCATTATTAATCTAATTTTATGGTGGGAATCGCTATGACGTCAATACCTAGCCTAAGTTTTTCCTACATACTTTAATTAATACCAAGTTTAGTTATTTAGGAATAAATAGATAAGTTACAACGGTGGCTTGTAACATGATATCGTATATGTAAAATACAACTTAGTTACACATGAGTTCATTAAACTTAACATAAGCTATTACCACCTGTATGGTTTCAGTCTCAACACCACTTGTGTAGACTGCAGAGGCTATAACTTTTTATGAAACTGTAATATTCCGGGTTCAACTTACCTGCAACAAAATAAAAACACAAATTAAACTTCAAATTTCATTTTACAGTGAAATACATAATTGTTTTTTTTTTGATCTTCATCGATCTTTGGGTATTTCAAGTGACATATTTGTATAGAAGATTAGTCTGACATAGTTATTTTGTATTTAATTAGGGATGTTATGAAGCTCCGTAACCGTAACCGAAACTATCGGAATCCGTAACCGTAACCGAATCCGATATAAAAGCTTCGAATGGGGGGCGAAGTCTAAACAAGACATGCTTTGACAGGTTTTAATTTTCGCCCATCCGAGCCAACCCAATACCGCTAGCCGCGCGCGCATTTGCCATTGTTTATTATTTATAATAAAAATCTCTAATGTCCGTAACCGAAACTAGCGGATAATCATTTCAATAATTTCAGATCCTTAATCGTATTCAAAGCTTGTATCCGTATCCAGAACCAAAACTTCATATCCATAACATCCCTAGTTATTATCCGACTGCTTAAACTATAAGAGTAATGTTTTCAAGGTGTTTGTATGAAAATATATTACAACCTAAATGGCTTGACCGATTTTGATTTACGAGATGTGGTTAGGTTTACCTTCAGTTCTAGTGTCATATATGCCACATTGTTTGTTATAATAAAAATAAAATTCGCTAAAAACAATTTTACAATATTCTAAAGAATGCTCATTTAAACCAATCGTACAATGGTTCTGATTGCAGAAAAACTTACACTCGACGACATAACCAGCGTAATAGTTACAATACGAAAATCACTCTTACGCAGTCAGTTATTATGTTTTTATTTTAATACAGATACTTGTTTTATAGTTACAAAGGAAAAGTACAATTAATAAAAAAATCAAAATACATACCAACTATGTGTATAGCAACCCCAATGTGTTGAGCTCTTTTTAAACTAGTTTGATTGGCGCCACTACGCTCATGGGTTCAACTTACATATACCTACTGGGCAAGGCAAGACAGAAAAATCTAACGACACCCTCTAGATTCAATTCCGATCTAGCCGTTTAGGCTATAAGAGGTAATATATGATTACATATACACTCAAAAAAATTAACCCTCCTTCCTGAGCAGTAGGTAAACACGAAACAAATGATACCAGCACATAACCTAATATTTTAATACTAGCATCACAGTCAAGGTTAACTTATCATTTTGTTATCTATTGCGGTTAAGGTAAGGTAATCGCTTCCCCTGATAAAAAAATGATACTTTTATCTATTCTGTGGCATTGGATATTTTGATCTCGGTTAAAATATACGCAGTTCTAAAAACAACATTCGATTTATTTTATCGATTAAAGAACAATCTTTTTAAAATTGATAAAAAAAAACGTACGCTATAGATAAAAACATATCGCCAGAAAACAACATAGAACCGGTACAGATCCTGCTCCACCTCAAAACATAGTAAACAAGGCAATTAAGTAAATGTCATGATCAATTTCTATTCCATTTGTCATACTCTGGATCTCTAGAACATTCTGCAACGTAATAGAATAGTCTATGTGGATATATACATAATGTTTTAGGCACAGATTTACTAAAATCTGTGGTTTTAGTGTTCAACATCGTGGCTCATATCTTGGCTACGGTCAGTACTGCGAATTTCTTTTTCTCCCTATAGGAAACGTTGGCCTCTCACGATTAACGCGTTTACTGTTTTCAAATAAGATATATATTTTAATAAACCGGGCCCGGCCGGGCCCTTCTTACCGGGCCCGGTTACCAGACCCGGTAGGTATGAAAACCGCGGCGCGGGAGGGAACGCGAAATCATAGAAAATTCGCATGACAACCGCTGCGAGCTGCCACGTTGCCGTTCTGACGCGCCAATAAGAATTTGTTTTGTTTATACCAAATATTACCAAAGTTTATCTATAGCTATCTAATCTAAGTTGTTATGACAAGTTTAGTGCTTTAAGTTTTATTAGTTTCTTATTCTAATACTATGTTTCAAATGGACACTATAACGAGTAAAGAGAAAGGCCTGCTTGCTTAAGCTTATAAAAATTAATAATTACTAATACTAATGTTACTATTCCATAAGTAAAAGTAATCAATTCTGTATTAAATCAGAGATTTTGAGACTTTGAGTGAGACTGATTATTGTTGATTTGCTAGTTTGAAATAAATATTAATTCGTAACCTTGAATCATTGTCCTTTTCCATTCTTATATAGCAAATTTTCATAAAATACTTTAACGGTTTCATCGCTAACACATCAACCCGCCAACCAGGCGGCCGGGCCCGGCGGACCCGGCCGGGTTGAGAAACATACCGGGTTGCAATCTCTAATACTCGCCCAGTGCCCTAGTGTACTATTTTGCACAGCGACTCTACTCCACTTTCTCGCGAAAACCCCTAAATATAAAAAATAACAAAAAAAAATACAAATAAAGAAAGTAAAGACTGATTATAAACTTTTCAATATAGGTATTTACAGTTTCTTTAAGAACTACGTCCTCAAGCAGTCCAAGCACCACGACTACAAAGTCACCCGTAGGGCATCGGATTCATTCAACTGGACAAGTAGCATTTAAAGGTCACACATGTACATTACCATCCATTTAGATACTTTACGACTCAATTATCAATCTAAATGCCTAGATAACACGGTCCTAGATGGCACGCCCGACTGCAGTATCTATGACGATAAAAATGTTTGGTAAATTTTTTGCAGTACGAGGAAGACATGGCGTACGTTTGGACAAAGCTTTGGAGTCACAATATAAGGTTATGCTTTGGCTGCTTTGCCTTCCTAGTATTAGTAACGTCATCACATGTCGTGACCGACTTTGCCTTGTAGATCTCATCAAGACTGCCGATGAAAAAGTTATGAGTCGGATTGTTGAATGCAATCAGCAAGCTACCGAGGGGAAAAGAGTTATGCAGGTAACTTTTGCGATTTTTTTTTTGATGACTTTTTCTGTGGAATGCGCTTCCTGAATGGGTTTTACCGACTAGAATCTAGGTGTCTTCAAAACGCGAGTGAATAGGTTTCTTCTAGGCAAACGCGCTCCATCGTAGACCGTAACTGTCACTTAACACCAGGTGAGTTGACGGTCAAGCGCAAGCCTATATTCGTTTTTTATTTTATTAACATTTAGCATCAAGGCGGCAACGTTAGCTTCGTGCGAGACTGATTGCTTTCGAATTCAGAGGTCCTGGGTTCAAATCCGAAGCCAGACAGCTCTGTCTTTACAAAAGTAGAGAGAAAGGTAGATGGCGTTGTGCTACAATGTCCACCAATTTTATTATTTCCATTCAAGGTCAGTGTTTTTTACGCCGAGACCAGGTTAGATATTTTCCATTTCCACTATCTTTTGTAAAAGTAATACGACACAGCTGCGATACAAGGGTTATCAGTGTTTATTTTCTCTTATCAACGCACATATTAGTAGGATTCATCGCAATGGGAATTATGAAGATGTAAGTACATAATACATAGTTTAATAACTAAAAAACTGACTTCAAAATACAAGTTTTTTTTTAAACCCAACTATTAAACCGATTCTGATGAAATTTCTATAGAAGAAATGTTAAATAATATGCGAATATACTCTCAAACAAAAAAAAACAAAGAAGAATAAATGACGGAGTTATAATTATGTCACAAACATTAAAAACATAGCCGAATTGTTAATCTCCGTCTTTTTGAAGTCGGTAAAAAGATACATAAAATACACAACATACAATAGTGTATGCTTAAATTAATCTTGACTGATTTTGATATACAAGGTATCGTTAGATAGGTATATTTATTCTCAACTTCTCATTTACCTCTCGAGTTATATATAAAGAATATAATATATATTCTACTAATACGTAGCAATATTTATCACCATCATCATCTCAGCCATAAGAAGTCCACTGCTGGACATAGGGCTCCCCCATGGATTTCCAAAAAGACCGATTGACGACTGATTGAAACAGACGGAATTACAGACTTACTTTATAGCTTTTATAGATTTAGTTATTGATACCTTTGCCCTGCGGTGGGACAGTAACGACTGAGAATAACATAAAAACAGATGCAATTACGGTGAAGATTTGAGTTTCACAAATACAATGACAATAAGTAAGCCAAGTAAATGAGGAAATTCAGAATTGATATAAAAAATTATATAAAAACAGACGCAATGTCGGTGAAGATTTGAGTTTAACAAATACAATGACAATAAGTAAGCCAAGTAAATGAGGAAATTCAGAATTGATATAAAAAAAAACTTAATTATATTTGAATATCCTGCCATAAAAGATTACGCCAACAGGTACTTAAATAAATAAATATTTGTGGACATTTCACACAACACCATCTAGCCCAAACTTAGCAAAGCTTGTACTATGGAACTAAACTAGATGGCTGATAGAATACATATATACTTTTTTTTGTTGTAAATATATACATTATGATACATAGAAACACCCAGACACAGAACAAACATCCATGCTCGTCACACAAATGTTTGCCCTGGGTGGGGATCGAACCCACGACCTACAGCTTAGCGGGTAGACATACAACCAACTGAGCCACAAGGCCACTTAAAACAATAATAAGAAAATCCTAAATAATACCTAGATCATAAAGGAAAAATAACTCTTTTCCGTTTGTTCGTCGTTTTCGCGACTGAACGGATTATGAAGAAATTTGTTATAATAGATAACTAAAACCTTAAAGAAGAACTTAGGTGGTCAATTCTTATTTCCATGTGATAAAAACAGCTGATAGATAACAACGTAACAAATAATCGTCTAATAAATAATCTAAATCGAATCGAATACCTAACTCCAAAAAAAACCGGAAAGTTACATAAACAGCCTTATTAGGTTTCGATAGGTTGCCGGTTGTTGCGATTCAGGTTCGAATGTTCGACAAAGTCGCGATGCTCTCTTAAAAACCTCTGTAACGCTTAAACCAAACATTGCTTAATCTATTGCGTTGGTAAAAAACAAATTAGTACTGAATTGTACGCGAAACAGTGTTGTAACGGACACGCAATAAGCGTTTAGTTGAACTAGCTATTGCTTGCGTATGCGCAGAACATTGTACAGAATCGACGATAACTTTTAGGCGCATTATTAAAAGAAACAAAATTCCTGATTCTAACACCCATAATACTCAGGGAATAAACGAGTATCTATGTTTAAAGAAAAACAAAATACCCGACTGCGGAAAAGCAGTTTTTGGAGTCGAACTTACGATTTCGTTACACTTGATACGCTGTTAAGCCGTTTAGGCTGTATATAGGCGATCATATAGAAACATACATACATACCTATATAAATGCCCACTTACATACATACACTCGAAAAACATAACCGTCCGTCTTACGCAGTCGGGTAAAAAAAATCCATTATTACTAATATTAGAAAAGCGATAGCAGCTCTGTCTGTTTGTCTCCCTGTCTGTTTTTTACGTTTCACTAAGGGCTGATCCGATAGTTACTGACCGAGCGAGCCAAACGTCTCTGCATCAACTACCCAAATTTTCTTTCATTGTTTGTGAGTTTGTATGTTCGTACTCGCGTAAAGGGCGTAATTTTGAACCAATTTTGATGAAACTTGGCAATAGGTTCTATGGATTATTTAAAAAAAAAACGTCGTCGGCAATTTTTGATAGGAGAGGTGGTTCCCATAAAAAGGGGGGAAGTATATTGCGGCGTTAATTACCAACCGATTTTAATGATATTTGGTAGGTAGATAAAATACACAATTATTACAACTTTTGGTAAAAAGAACAGAATTTGTCAAGTGGTCGTCGAGATATGACAACCAACTTGAGACTGCGTGTAACAGTGAGGACGCGTGGATGTGCTTGATGCATTTTAGCGCTGAATAATTTTCTTGATTTTACGTTTACTCCATTTATTAAATTATTATTACAATAAATAAATTGATATATTCGATTTAATTTAAATAAAACTTATTTATTTTATTCTACTTTATTTTATTAATCTAATTGATTATAAAAACATTCATATATACTATTATAAATTATACTAAATCTAATAATAATAAGCCTTTATTCAGACAACATATGTACATATGTTAAGTTTATATTAATATTATAACTCTGATGAGTCGACATCGGCAACTTGGTCTGTTTATATTAGTTTTAGTGCCAAAGTTGGGCAACTTTGGCACTAAAACTAATAAATAAATAATAAATATTTGTAAAGCTGAGTGATTGAAGATTATGAACAGAATAAAAAAAAACAATGTAAAAGATTTTAAATGCGCATTCCTTAGAATAATTCTAGTAAGACTACGAGTAGTTCTAGTCGTTTATTACGAAAAAGTTCGTTGGAGGTTACGAAAAAACATTTTTTTATTATTTTGCGAGTGATACATTATTAAAATTACAAAAAAATATAGCCTTTGACACTCTGGAAGCGAAGACAAATCTAACGACACCTGGCGCATCAAAATCGGTCAATCCGTTTAGGCTGTAGGCAATCATAGAGAAACATACATTCTTACATACATACATATGTATATACATACTCCTGAAAAATATAACCCTCCTTACGCAGTCAGGTAAAAACAACAGCTTATGTAAATAATATACGGTATTGTTTTTATTTTTTACTAGTGAAAGGTGATAAGATTAAATCAATTAGTAAAGAGATTGATAGTTCTGTTTTTTTATCAGCACCAGCCTTTTATCTGTCTACGAGTAGACTAATTGTCCAAAGTAAAATTCCCCAACATTGGCCGATGAATTCTTGATGACAATTTGTTAAGCCTGAAAATAGATAAAACAACAAAAAGATAATAAGAAATACTAATCAATAATATACCCCACGCTTCGAACAAAAAACGTTATTCAAATGTGGTCAATGCTAACAATTCAGAAGTATTGAAGAAGACGAGTATTCTCTAAAATTCTCGCTGAGAAATGACAACAGAAAATCCGAGACGAAATTAAACAGTTTTTAACAGATTTATCATGTATCGAACACTCGTAGCACTCGTGGCGTAGCTTGCCTAGGTGTTTTCAAAACGAACACCAAAGTTAAGCAACGGACGGACCGGTCAGTCTTCGGATGGGTGACCGTGAGTGGCATTTCTTTCTGAGCGCTACCGTGGGTCGGATGACACGTTAAATTGTAGGGCCCGGTTGTTTGTTCTTAAAAACAGCAATCGTCAAGCCAGGTCAGAGGCCTTTCGGCGGCTTAATAACTCTGACACTAGGGCTGGCCACTCAGCCTACACGAACTTACTTACTTACGTATCGAACACTTTGCAACGTGCTTGTTTGTTGCCTATTCACGACTAAACACCAGAACCAAACGTTATAAAATTTGGCATAGAGATTCTTTCGGAATTGGAGAAGGACAGGCCATATTTTATATAAAAAAAAAACACCATTTTTCATAACTACGTGGGTGACACCGCGGGGCGCTGCTAGTATGTTTTAAATCCTTTTCCTAAATAGTTGCTAAATAAATCTAAGGAGAGGAACTTAAATATAACTTTGTGAAGAAAACGATTGATTTTTTGAAATTCATATTAGCGTCAACAAATCACATTTTATTTATTTATAGACTTGTGCTTGATCGTCAGCCAGATGATAGCTGAACAAATCTTGATGGAATTCGGCATAGAGACAGCTGGAATGTTAGGTAAGAACATGGGCTACATTTTAAATTAATAATCACTATTTATCATCGGTACACTGATTAAATCGCGGTGCACAACTAGTATATCAAAAAGTAATTATTATTTAGTCTATTGCACTACCCACATAACACAACCGCCCCCATAATGAGTTTCCAAGTAATCACGTTCAAAATTCGAGTCAGAACATAAACAAAACCACAAATACCTTGATGCAGTAATTTGTACTTGGTGCCAAGAAAAATCAGTCCAATGGCATAATGTGTATGAAATAGAGATCTAATCTGTTAAACAAAGCGTGGCATGAGGAAACACAATACAAAATGAGGGCACTGATAGGACAGGACCGTCGTCACAGGTAAAGGAAAATCTTGAATACTAAAAGGTTTATTGTCCCGGAAGACAGGTCAATGACTGTGAAATGACCTCGTTCAATAGAAGCCGCTATAAATAAAACCGGCCAAGTGCGAGTCGGACTCGCGCAGGAAGGTATGGGAGCCCCCTTAAATATTAATTTTATTTTAATTTAATTATTTATTTTTAAAGTGAATAATATAACCCTATATTCAGTGAAATTTTCAAGCGTCTTGTTGTCGTTATCAATATCGAGCAAAAAAATCACGTTTGTTGTATGGGAGCCCCCTTAAATATGTATTTTATTCTGTTTTTAGTATTTGTTGTTATAGCGGCAACAGAAATTTATCTGTGAAAATTTCAACTGTCTAACTATCACGGTTCATAAGATACAGCCTGGTGACAGACGGACGGACGAACAAGACAGACAGCAGAGTCTTAGTAACAGGGTCTCGGTTTTACCCTTTGGATACGGAACCCTAAAAAACGAGTAGAGTAAGCTTGGAGGAAATCATCAAAACAAAAGGTTTCATTAGATGAAACATTTTGCGTGTAAAATGTTAGAATAAGAAGCAAAGCAAGTTTCGAGGTGTCGCTGTGTACGCGAATTTTGGCGTTCATCCAAGGTAGCACACAAAAACTGCGTTTACAGTTTGTGTACTGGTAACAAAGGCCAATTGTAGCAAAACATATCGGAGACAAAAACTGTTCTCTTCCTGGTTACATCTTCCGTAGGCGCATAAAGACGCGATTGACTCATTGCGCACAAAGAAACCGCGACACAAAACGAAATAGAGGAAACGACAAGAGGACCCAAGATGCGATGTCGCGGTTTAATTTTGGCATGGAAGCGAAATCTCTTTCCGAGAATGGTGGCCACAAAGAGTGTCTCTGGAACCATTAATTAAAAGCCCTTTGTAGTTAATGCGTCGTAGTTTTCCTTGTTCTAAAGATTTGTTTCGATATAGAAATGTCGTTTGACCTTGGCTACACTTACTGTCAGGTGGAACACGTTTGCCCAGAAAATTAGATAGAATGTTTTTCCTCATTTTAATTGCACCTTTTTTTCGACAATCCTTTTATAAAAAGAGAATCTACGGTCCTATTTTGACAAAGAACTATTGGATTTTTACAGGTACAGGCGATGTAGCATAACAGCACATATAATTTAGTTTTATATCTATGTTTGCCTACAAATTCGCGTAACAGTAGTAAGTGATGGTGTCGCCCAAGCAGAGGCACATCGATCTAGGAGATATACATACTAGGAGATATATATATCAAGCATCTAGTCTTGAAAAATCCAAAATTGTAGTTCCTAGGAAATAAAAGTAGGCGACCAAGAGTTCCATTAATGTGCAGTACGAATAGGAATCAAGAATGTGGATTGAAATTGTTGCTTACGAATTTTGAACGATTATAATGAGAAATGTGTGGTAATTTGCTGACATTCTGCATGATGTCACCTGATACTAGTGTATTACGATTTATAATTTATCTGTTTTAAAATATCATTGCGTGACTACACGTATTGTCTCTTAAAGAGCCCAACGTTATGAACAATTTATAGCAACATTTACATATATTTCACGTTGTGATTGTTTCTAGACAGTTTGGCTTCGTACCAGGGCATCGCACGGTTAATTTTATCGTCAGTCTTGTGGATGGCAAGTTGCAACGCATCTGCGAGCGTGAGTAAGCACGAAGTCACGAACCAAGCTTCGGGAGCTTATTTTAAATCAGTAAAGAGGGCAACGCGCCGTTTACGCTCACAGCGCCATTTATCTGTTTCTCTGGTACTGCTATAATTGTGCCAGTAATTGTGACTGTTAATAAGGCGGATGTTAAACTTCAAAGATTTGCCACATTTAAGTAGCATTCATCATTCTTATCTATCTTTATTACTCCACTGAAATTTGTGCAATACCCCTTTCTATAATTTACTGCTGGTCTTGCTGTTGCGTTATCTTCTAACTTCCTTTTCATCTTCTTCTATATATATATAGTATATCTTAGGTCACTCCAAGTTCTAAGGGGATGGATTAATAATCGAGCTTAGGCTTTTTAACACGCTTTTATTAGGTCGATCTGTATGTAATAAAATCTAAGGTAACTAATTTAACCATCTTCCAAGGATCGTAGCGTCATGAAAATTGGCTGTATGTAATTCTGAAGACAATTCAATAATATGGTACTGTCGAACTGATCTGATGATGGAGCCGGAAGATATGAACAAGAACTTCATGATAGAACATCGTATCATAGCTGTGTTTGGATTTGTTAGAAAAATCTTGTAATGTACTTTGACCACAATAATTTGTAGCGTGTTTTTTAGTTTTTTTAAACTGTTATTTATTTAATAAGATGGATATCCTTTACTCTCCTTGGTACCATAAACAAATCAACGCAAAGTGGTAATTAGTTTTATACGTTGACATCTTTTAATCGTTTGTTTTCATTTCACGCATTCTTTCGGATGAAAGATATTTCGTTTAGGGAACGTTCATAATGTTTACACCACAAAGAAGCATTTATAGGTCAACACAAGAACCGAGAATTTCAACATGACGCATACCACATCCAAAACTGTATTCGAATAAAAAACATAACATACGACACGTCCGAACAGATCTTCTAAGCATCTCTATAAAGTCGGTGTAAATCCACAGTTACTATAAAAGTTAATGACATCACAGATTAAAATAATAGTTTGTATGCAAGTCGAGCGGCGATTCTGAACGCCAGATTCACTCAATCATCCGAGAATAGAAAACAGTGTAAACAAAGTTGATTTCTCTCCGTTCACTTTTGGAGGATTCTAGACTTTTCTAGATCGTAGTTTGTGATATCTATGCCAGGTTGGTCGCCCACGTGCGTGCCTGTGTAAAATGAGGTTAACGTTCTCTATCCTACTTTCCCTTTGGAATAATTATCAACTGAATTGCAGCAATCTGATGTCACAATCGACGAAATTCAAGCTAAAACGACGCACGTGGAATGCATGCAGCCAGGGGTCATTGAAGGTCACTTTCATAGAATTTAACAATTTTTTTACATTGCATTTATAATGTTGTTTTATACATACAAGTATAAGAAATAAATCTACGTTTGACCACCAGCTCGCCTGATGGTAAGCGATGATGTGGCCGAGGATAGAAAACGGATAGATCGGTCTAGAATAGATCTATTCACTTTAGCCGTGAAAATTCTAAGATAAAAAAAAAACAAAAAATCAAAATTTCTTTATTAGTGTTTAAGTAAGGTACAAATTATATGAGTTCCACTGACTCCAAACTAGTTATAAACTGTATTTCGGACGTCAGTTCTCAAAAAACAGAGATGACAGGGAATTCCACTACTGTGAATTACGCACAAAAAATGTGGACCTAGATCGTAGTGTACAAATTTTGCTCATTTTAATGTGAAATGGTAATGTGCCGACCTTTTGTCCTTCTCTTGTCCTGGTTTGTCCTGTAGTGGAATGAGGAAGTCTCTTGAGAAATTTACCTCACTGTTTTAGAAGGAGGAGAATGTTTTTCGGACGTATGTATTACGTATGTATCTTGTAACCTTGGATTTACTGATTGATGTGTGAGGTGTCGGTTGATTCGTATTTATTCCTAAATAGCACGCATTGCGATACTAATTCATACTATGTTTTCCTTTTGAGAATATTACTTGCTAATATTAATACCTACTACACACAGCATACTGAGTATCTAAAAATAACTAATAATAATAATATATAAAAATTTCAAAAGTTACTCAAATACGGAAATACATAAAAAATAGCGCCTGAGAATAATTAATTCTACATAGTAAATACTTTAGCGATGGATGTCAACATGTTCTGATGGAACGCATCCGGAACGAAGCGATACGCCGTATTGGACGGACTTGAAAGCAATGTAGACACTTGCAATAGTCTCTTAGGCTTCACCGCTGGCGGAGGAAGCCTGACGCTGTAAGGCTTTACTTGTTTGTCTTTGGTGGTATAAGCTGATAATTGAGTAATTGAAAAAGTGGCATATTAATATACTAGTTACATAAGTAAGAGACAAAAGTAGGCACCTTTATATATTACATCCTTGTAATAATGTATACTTTTGTTATATAAATATTAAGTAATGTTGATATGTACATAATATAGGCCTTCTAAATTATGTACTAAGATTTAATAGGAGTAGCATCTGCGGATAGCTGGTGTATGTCATTAGTGCCGGCTATCTGCAGTCAAACCAACCCAGTTATATTCCATCCAAACCTCTCTTTAAAAAAGAAATAGGAGTAGCATAGTCGATCATCGACAAAACTGCTACAAATAAATAGGAAATAAAAAAATAAACTTTAGCGATATTATTTTTAATTTATTCTGTTTCCCTAGCTCTTGGCACATGTGCATTAGGGTTACAGGCGTAGGTAAAACGTAAACAGGTAGGTAAGTAAATACATTTTTCACTACTCTTGATCTAAAAGTCCGTCACTGTAGCGTAGTAAAGCGGGGGATAAAATAGCATTTTAAGCTCTAGGGGATAAAGTATTTTTTTTCTGTTTCCAAAGAGCCTACATACACGAAACAGTCTTTATTCAAAAGTAGAATAATTTCTTTGGAATATATTTACATTCTCTTTGCAAACATCTCGTTAAATATCCAGAATTTTACAAATTGTACATTACATTTTTAATCAAATAAACTTTGAATTATTGAATTGGATTATTATATTTTCTCGCAATCGTAGTGAAAAGTAGAGTGTAACACACGGCGCTAAAAACCAATTGTAACTCGGTTTCTATTTACTAAATTTGTAAAAATCTACCTCGTCCTCGTTACAATGGGTCATTTTACCCCCTTGTATAACAATCTACTAATATTATCCTTTCAGATATCGTGCCGTAGATACAAACGTTTAACCGATTGTCGATACGATTCCGGTTTTATTTCGCTGTAATGTTTAATTAATTTTGCATCATTTCGGATTAAACAAAAGGATGACTCATTAACTCTCGAGTAGGTTTGCCAACTCTTAATATACACGGATATGCGAGATGGGACTGAACCAAAAAAGCGCGACCTGCCTACAATATGCAGAAAAGAAAGGAAAACAACTACCTATAGCGGTTTTTAGCGGTTTTATTCTATATTTCTTCTATAATATCAATTTTAAAAAAAACCGTATTAAAAAGTATCTAATCAACGAAAAATTTGGGCACAATCGAGCACTTTTTATTCTTCATAACATAATCATAGAAATCTTTGCAACTTTTTTTTTATTTTTATTCGACGATAGACTTGCGCTTGACCGTCAACTCACCTGGTGTTAAGCGACAGTTACGGTCTACGATGGAGCGCGCTTGCCTAGAAGAAACCTATTCACTCGCGATTTGAAGACACCTAGATTATATCTATTCTGAAAGACCCATTCAGGAAGCGCATTCCACATTTTGGCGGTACGCACAATGAAAGTGGAGCCAAAGCGTTTCGTACGTGTTGCTGCATACGTGCAACTGTACTAGAGTACAGAGTAGAGAGAGAGTTAATTTTTATTGCAGTTTTGGATTGTCTTACTTGAATAGGTTCACCATAAAGCTAGATAATTTGCGTCCCGCAGACATGTATCGCGCGCGGGCTAAGAACGGGACGTC
Organism: Lycia hirtaria; assembly: GCA_947563715.1. NCBI lineage: Eukaryota > Metazoa > Arthropoda > Insecta > Lepidoptera > Geometridae > Lycia > Lycia hirtaria. The sequence continues at coordinate 36,603,725 of OX387377.1, read as the reverse complement.
CTACCTCACGCGGGACGGTTGACAACCCTACTCTCGAGTCCAGGCTTCAGTCGATGTAAAGACAAAAGTGACCAATCAGAGCTGTTAAATTAGAATAAAAAAACCGGACAAGTGCGAGTCACGCTCTCCCACCGAGGGTTCCGTACAAATTAGTAGATAGAGGGGGGAAATTATTTTTTTTTTTAATATTTTCCTTCATAAACCGAATAATATACATCGTAAAAATATTTTTAGAAACCTGTTTTAGCTTGTGCTAAAGAAGCTCTTTCATATGATACCCACATGATACGGTTAAAGTACTTTAAAATTTGGACCCTCCTTCCTTGCATATTTTTTTGTAATTAAATAAAAAATGTACAGTTTTCGGATTTTTTCCTTTATATGTACTATATAATTATGACGATGCTTCTTGCCAAATTTCTCAGTTATAGGTCAACGAGAAGTACCCGATAGGTTTTAATTCCCATGCGAGTGTCGAAATATACGTTTTTTTAACATTTTCGGCTGCATCTTTTTTTAATGAAAACTGAGGAGTTTAATTTTCCTCTCTGCATCAAGAGACTGTGAATCTACGTATAAGGTTTTAATTTCAACTCGATACCTTCACGCGTTCCCGAGATTGAGGTCTGACTCCTTATTTGAGTTCAGTTAAAAATGTAGAGTTACTTTATATCCACTACTAAGATTAATACCTACTAAAGTAATGAAATACCTATAATCTATAATATTACTTACTTCTTACGTCAAAACACCTTTATATAATTATATAATATCTAGTATAACTTTCATTACATTATAACTATTCCAGCTTGCCGCATATCTGTGTTAAACCTATCTAACATGCAATGTTCACTCGATTCATTTAGTTAATAGAGCGAGAGGTCATTCGCCCTGAGTGAATCATGCATTTAATGCTCATGAAATGTCCAGCAAGAATTGCAGAAAATATTGATCAAGCCATTGAGCTACTACTTACGTACTAGAGGAGTTATCTGAAGCAAAATTATTGTCACATTTTTGGTAAAGTAAACAAAACAGCGTTACACCGCTGGAATAATAATAGTGTACCTATCTACGATTATACGATACGATTGATACTTGCAACGCAGAATTGCATCTATGGTGAGTTTTCTCGCCAGGAAAATGTCGAAAAAAACTTCACTAGTAAGCCACTGAGTGAGGTGCGGCGCTCTCGCCGCAGTTGAATGTAACAAAGTAGCTATGAGTGGTGACTGCTCTCGTACGTAAGTACATACAGCTCAATGGATCAAGCACATAGGTATAATATAAATTAGTAGGTATTAGGTGCTCTAATACGTGTATTTTAATAATGTTATCTATAGGTATATATATAATATACTCTATATATTAGTTTATTGATTTATTAAGGATTTGTTAGTTAATATTATGTATTTTTTATTAATACATTATTGTGTCATACATATTTAATTTGTAGGTAGTGTAACCACAAACAAGTAGAATATTAAGAATGTGTAATATGTTCACTGTTGGGGTATCTAAATATATAAATAAATAAAACTCCTTATTTTAAATTATATTACTTCTTAAGGTTGCCTGGATAGGAATTGCTCTATGCGAGGCCACCTTTTTACTGTCGTTTAAGCATATTTTTTTAAGTTTTACTGTATGGATGTGCAATAAAGTTATATTCTATTCTAAAATATCGCAGAATACAAATCACACTTTGCCAAAAAATACTTAAGATATTTTTGTGAAGTGTGGTGTACCTTCATAAAAATTTCAATTCAGAAGCAACTTACATATTGAGGAAACCATAGAATGGTGGTATGGTATTTTTTATTTAATTTATTTTTGTTATCAAACTCTTAGGTGCAGAGTGAAAAACAAAGTATTTAATAAGCAAAGTTACATTTCATCATCATCACCGTTTTACATCAATAGGCGAGTGAAATAGCGGGGCGCAACGCAACCAACTAGTACGTAGGTACATAAGACAGATATACCTTGGGATTTGAACTAGAATGCCTTCAACAACTAGATCTGCCTTCAATACCCCACATTCACTCACTTCTCCGTTTCATATTCATACATTCGTCATAATATTAAGAAAAGTGTTAACGCGCGATCTCCCATACAAATGGGAGAAAACTATTTTCTGCACTTAAACATTAACCGATTTCGATGATTCTTTTTATCTGACTTAAATAATATATGTCTAAAGTACGGACGCGCTCGCACAGGTACAACGACCGGCGCCTGTGCGAGCGCGATAGCAATATAATCACGCGGGAATGACAGAGATAGGTAATCATAGGTCAATGTACGAAATTCTTCCTGCTCGGCGTCCGTACTTTAAGCGTCTACGGATTGCTTTTTTACAAATTTCGTTCGAGTTAAAAAAAATACGCAGTAAAAAAAATACGGACAAATGCGAGTCAGACTCGCCCACCGAGGGTTCCGTACAAACTAATCGATAAAAGGGGGAAATTATATATTTTCCTTCATAAACCGAAAAATATACATCGTAATAGTACATTATGATACAAGTGTGCTAAGTTGGTCATTACAGTCGCCCGGAATTGCAGCCCGAGCCGAAGGCGAGGGCGTAATAGAGCCGAGGGTGTAATGCACACGCGTTTCATACGACGTTTTAAAACATACTTGCGAGGAAAAAATACCCGGTTTTAACTGAAATATTTAATTATTGAAACAATATCCAAAAATCTACAGATGTTTCAGTTGTAGCATATTTCATTCTCTTTGGTTGCAATATTCGTGCCTTTTTTATTTCTTTATGTTATATTGTCGGTTGCCAGTACGATTTTCGAGTGAATTCTTTTTGTTATGGGCCGGTATGGCAGAAATATTCATCTCTGATTGGATTTTGACAATCTAGTAGGCTTAGATTGTGCGCGCGCAGGTGCCCTTGCATTGGTTGTAAAGTAAAGACACTAGTGCGTAATAGAAAAGTCAAAAGCACGCGTGTTTAATAGGATACTTTTCGGCCATAAAAACGGTTGAATAAGGGCCACTTTACGAGCAAGTGTGTTGAAAAAATATTTAAAAACGGGAAGTACCCCATAGGTTTTGATTCCCTTGTGAGTGTCGAAATGTGCGTTTTTTACGACATATTCGGCTGTAACTTTTTTTTACGAAAACTGAGAATTTTAAATTTCTTTCTGCAGCAAGCAACTATGTATCTGCGTATATGGTTTAAATTTCAACACGATACTTTCACGCGTTCCCGAGATACCCGGACGGACGGACGGACGGACGGACGGACGACAGACGGACAACAAAGTGATCCTATAAGGGTTCCGTTTTTTCCTTTTTAGGTACGGAACCCTAAAAATATATATCAAAATCGGATAACATTAAGTGTTTACTGTCAAAAGATCGCGCGACAACACTTCTCTTAAGACAAAAAATAGCAGTAAATACTACTAGGTCATTGCTGAGGTAAAAAATTGACATTGGGGCTAACCAATATTAAAAGCTGCATCATGCTGAGATAACAATCTTTTTAGATATTTTTGATGAATAAATTGAATGTACCTACACAATTACAAAGCATGTTAAGTAATTAACACGGAGAAGAGGTAAAATAAAGGGACACACAGGACAGGAAACACAATTACCCTCTTTCGTAATCATGTAACATGTTACCTATTTATTAAAAGAAAAATAAAATACTGATTCTATAAAAAAAATTATCAGCCCTGTTTATACAAACTGTCCCACTGCTGGGCGCGGTCATCTTCTCATTGTGAGAAGGGTAAGGACATTGTCTACCACGCTGGCCAAGTGCAGGTTGGCAGACTTCACATATCTTTCAAGATCATCGATCATAGAGATCTCTCAGACATGTAGGTTTCCTCGTGATGTTTTTCCTTTACCGTTTGAAGTTGGCGGCAATCAACAATACGCACATAACTTCGAAAAGACAGAGGTGCGTGCCGCGGCATTCGAACCCAGAACCCAGGACAGCTTAGGTATATATAAGTCTTTTTGTATACAAATTAAAAACATCAACCTCCTTTTTGGACAGTCAGTTAAAAAGGTAAGGAATAACCAGAGTGATTATTGATCACTCCGATGAGATTGTTGACCACATAATTGTTGTGAAATTTCAGACTGATTTATCCAATCTATCCCAAATGAAGTTGATTACAAATCACATAATTATAGAATCAGTGCAATTATTATTTGAAATTTATTGCATTGTATTTTTATATTGCATTTTATTTATTATATAGCATAACCACACCATTACTATCCAATTTTACATAATTATATTTTCAACCACAGCCTGTTATACGCAATTTAAACTCCTTAAAGAAATGTACACACAGACTCAAAATAACACTCTGCTTAGAGCTTCTGTCATAAGCACAGAATTCTCACTCACTTTGAAATGAGGATTCATTAGACTAGCTAGCTTTGAATAAAGTTCAATTTGGCGCGGTCTAAGCGCGCAAGCAAGCTTTTATTTATAGAACTAACTGTGGCTCTAACACAAAAACTTCCATATTTATGTATCCTCTTTCTTGTATGAAGGATGCACTGTTAATGTGAAATAAAATAGGTTATGTCGCAGATTAAAAGACCAATTACTCTACCTAATTTATCATGCCCTGTCACCAGGGATAGTGTAGTTATAGTGTAATAATAAGAGACAGGGTCCCAATTTGGTCTCCATCTTCATACTTCCCAGACAGGGCCCGAGAAATTGGGTAGTGTACCATAATACGCCTTTAAAGGTGTAGAATGGTGATTATCTAATGAGACATACTAAACATCTCTTTCTCTAAGATTGCTTAGCTTTCAATTGCTTTTAACCTTTCTAACACATTGACGTTAGAAAGATTTGACAATAATTGAATAACATGTCAGTTTACAATTAGAACACCATAATAGAAGTCAGCCAATATTTTTACTCAGGAAAAGAAAATCTTTATTTACATTTGCTGTTTGAGGCAACCTGATTCATAATATCTAGAACACAGGTAATTATATTCTATCTTTATAATTTGTAACAGTTTTTAATATCATATTCCATTTCTCTGTATACATAACCAAGTCACTATACAAATCAAAACCACAACAATATGAATAACATCGTTATAACTAAGTACCTAAGTTAGTTATTCTGTTATTCAATTATGTGCACTTAACCATTACTATGTTCTGGATATATAGGCAACATTAGACAGCTTCGCCCCAAGGTTTCACCTGTTTTTAGAGAAAAAGGTGAGTGATATATATAACTGCCCTAGGTATTCAAATTTTGTGAATCCAAGTAATTGTTTAAAAAACTTTGGAAGTATGTTAAGAACACAGCTTATATTCATCTGGAGATGGACATAAGCTGTTTGGTTCTAAGTTATCTCCATATCAAATTCATTATGAAATGTCACAATAAATTTAAAATGTGATACCTATGATCTGTCCATCAATTTGATTGTAATGTAAGATAACAAACTGTGGTCAAACATAGAGCTATTCTGATTCCATTCCAATCAGAATAAATGATTTGCTTTTTTCCTATGTCATTATAAATGCAAATGTAAAAATGTAAGGATTTGATAAAAAAGAAATACATAGATGTTTAGCCATTTATATTACCTATAAAAATAGAATCATAATCATAAAAATGAGATGATATTTAGGGAAATACAAGTTTTGTTCTGTTCTATGGAAAAATACTGTTTTGGGGCCTTACCGAAAAACATTACTTTAACCAACATCTTAAATTCTTTGTCTTCTTTCCACAAGTGTCATTACATGTCAGCGAGAAGTTGACAAAATATGACAAGCATTGCTTAAAGTTATGTAACGTTTTTCAGTAAGGCCGTTTATTATTTTCCTAAACAGAAGTCATCATGAGTTGACTTCAAAATGTAAGCAGATTTGAATATTTAAGTTATTTCACTTTTTTGTCTCCCTTTTAAAAAAAATATAAAAATGCTTAATCCTATTACAAGCTTCCTGTATTTAAAACAGTGTGTTGTTACCTATAAGCATACCATTACCATCTTTAAGTAGTTTTTTGTTACTTAAAGTGCACTTTTTCTTAAAAGGAGATTAGTAGTAAATTTAATCACAAGTTCAGTCTGGCTGTTGATTGACAATATTAAATTCTTTTTTTAGGTTGGAACATTTATTAATTCATTTATTCATACAACTCTATGAATTCTATGATCACCTTCCATCATACTTGTCCAAAGTTAGTGATTAAGTAATCAAAACTCATTATTTAAGAATTAATAGTTATCATTGACTGTACAATAATATTTTAACTCTTTGCTATTCTTATACATATATACATACCAAATACACCTTATACAACAATTTGCCTGATTTACCTGAATATGCAACAAAACAACAGAGTTCCAAGCCCTATTTAAAGTACATCTACTTTTTATGTGATCTATAAACATAAGTGTTCACATTTTAGCGGAATACACTGGTAAATACATTTAAAAATATTTAGTTATTTTAAAGTTTTATATATATTCTTATATTATAATCAATAGATAAGTCTTATCTAATTAGAAAAGTAGCGAGCTCAAGCTGGAATTTCTTATAAAAATTTTGTACCACGTTCAATGTAAATGGAATTAATCCTATTTACCACAAGCGGGTATGTAGGACTGCAATTTGGAACGCTGCATAGTAGCTTTGCTAATTTAGTACATAAGAAAAACCTAATATTATGAACTTTAACGCCAAGATATAATTTGTAAGCTGATATTAACTGTTTGTTTTTACAAGATCAACGTTTTTTGTTTTCTAATCAACTGAGTCGTCCCGAATCGCGAGACAAAAACGTGCAACGAGTAGAACAAGTAACTGTAATATCTACAGTTACAAAAACTCGCGTTTATAGGAAATCACGACCGTTATAGAGTATATATTAGTTGTTAGAAGTATTAAGAAAATACTTACTTTCAGACGAGTAAGATTTCCATCCCGAGCAGCGTTAAAAACGACTGTTTTGAAATCCATGATGGTTCTCTTTGCTGCGCAAAAACACTACAAAAGATATCACTTCAGGAACAGCACTTTCTTCTGAATATAATCATTGAAGATACACTGAAACACGTTTTAACAAAGCAACCAGTCAGTTTTTCTTCAAAACACTTCGACACTTCAATCGCAATCTCACGAAATTAACAGCTGCACCGCGACGGCGATCTGCCACTTCTGCTCGAATTCGAAAACCGCTGCTTTTGATTTGACCGACTTTTGTTCAGCTGCTTGCTCGCTGCCGACAGGCTGCATGCAGGCTGCTTGCTGCGATGTGCGATACGACTTGCGACAATGTGTTCCGAATCATGATTGTAGCCATTAGCCATAAACTACTAAAGGATACTACGATTATAGTGCCTGCCACTAATGGATACCTAATTCGCACTTTTACCAACCCTACTTTAGAGACTTAAGTTAGAGAACACTGTAGATTAGTCTAAAAAAGCGATATATGTACCTATATTTAGCATCATTATCTCTCAGATATTACTGAAAATTAGTTTTAACAATGCCAAAAATTCATAATAATTCATATTAACTTTATCGCAAATATGAATATACAGTAGTTGAATAAAATAATATGTGAGAAACTGAGAACGCCATATTTCGAAGACAGAGAATTTAAGATGTTGGTTAAAGTTAGTAAAGTTTTTCGGTAAGGCCCTAATTATTGAAACTGTATGAGTAGTGAGGATTATAGCTAAAATCTTTTTCCAGAATCCTCATTTAAACTTTCGCTATAAGTTCGGAATTATGATGCGACTAATTATGACGTCGTGATATTGCTGGCCAAGTACAGGTAATTAACGGCTAATTTTTGGCATTCTCAAAACATATTATCGATCATTTATTTACAGAAACGACATGTAAGAAAAAAACTATACTAAGAACTATAACTATACCTATACTATATACCATGGGCGTACCATTTTAGTAATATTTTAAGCTATTGCATAGCTTCTATCGCGGGCCTTGAGCGTGGAGACCGAATCCAGAAATTCCGTAACGAAAATAACCTAACACACCGCGCGTAAAGCTATTATGCAATAGCTTTACCGCGGCAGTCTTCGAGTGCCACACGTCTTTTTTTATAGTAATATGATACCTAATACCTAATAATGCGCGAGAGAAGCGAGTGCGAAATTTTTTAAGGTATTTAAAATTAAATCTTGGAAATTATTTAATTCATTGATCGTGTTAGAAAGTGGCCTAGATGAACCAAACAAGTATAAAAGTGTTTAAAAAAAATGAAATATCCAACTGGATGAGTAAGACTGACTTACGCTATCAAAAAATATAAATATAACCATTTGAATGCATTGATTTCAAATTTAAGCACAGCACTTTAAGAGTGTTCTTCGATCTTTTCGAAATTATTATCGCAAAAATATTTTTTTATGTAAAATTAGCTTGGATCGAATTGAATTTTTCATGGAATATTTGTGTTTTTTTTACGTAAGATAGATCTATGACTGATCTCTAACTTGCCTGATATTTAGCGATGTTATTTTCTAGTTTTACGAATGAAGATATTTTTATAAGTACATTCAGTCGTTTTATATCTTCAAAAATATGGGCATGCGCGAGCGATTGCTTCGCTTTAGCGCGCGAAAAATATTGAAGCAAATTAAGTAAACTTTAAAAAAGAGCAAGGATTTTTCATAAGTGCCAGGATATTTTGAGGGAGGGTAGGTTGAATCCCTAAGTCCCCCCCCCCCCCCTGCTTACAGCCTTGTTCACAACTTGTCAGATTCGGAATTGGCCTGGAAACTATATCTCCATCTCTCTCAATTTGTATAGATATGACAGAGATGGAGTTAGGGTTTCTAAAAAAGTATGTATTTAAAAAAAACAAAATACTGACAGCATAAAAGCAGTTATTTACAGTCTAACTTACGGTTTCGATACTTTTAATACGCTGTTGAGTGTACGTTTTTTGTGAGAAAGTATGCGTGAAATTACTGTAAAAGATTATAAACGCGCATTCTTTAGAATAATTCTAAAAGAACACTTGTTTATTACGAAATAGTGTGTTAGTCTTTACGAAAAACCGTTTTATTTTTATTTTTGAAAGAGATGTAGGTATTATGATTACACAAAAATATAGTCTTTTTATGACACTTTGGAAACGAAGACGACTGTAATGACGCATCAACCTCACACATCAAAATCCGTCAAGCCGTTCAGGCTGTCATATAGAAACATATATACATACACGCGAAAAACATTACCCTCGTTATTACGCAATCGGGTAAAAATATATAGTTTCCATTCGGCCAATGCCATGGGATCGGACCTGGACTGGACCCCCCCCCCCCCCCCCCCGACGATATAAATAACAATTTTAATATACACATGTACATAGTTTTGTAACTACTAGTAAAAATAAAATATGTTACTCCAAGTAATATACTTTCACTTAATTATTATAGTAAAAGAAAAAAATGCATTTTAAAAATATACTTAAATTGTAGGAAAACTTTGGAACGAACTTTTTGTAAAGAGTTTTTTAGTGCCGCTTATTATTTTTTTAAGTCCTCGTCTCGTCGTTATTACGTTGGTATGATTCGGTACCCGCCGGAGAGAAAGAAACGTAGGAGGCTTACTTCTCACGTAGAGTAAGAGATGAGATACAGAGAGAGAGAGAGAGAGAGACAAAGAGTTCCCTAAAATATGCGTAGACGTATGTGTAGACGTAAGCGCTAGTGCTGGGCGTTTTTTCCTATAACGGTTTTAAAAACTAGTTACTCTATGAAAAACGAACAAACGCTTATGCCGATATGACACAACCAGTTACAAAAAAAAAACGAACGAAACGAACTCGCGTCGCGCGACTGCTGCGTGCAGCAGTAATAATGAAACGAAAAAACGAAAACGTATCGTCTTTATGAGCCAATTTAGTATAATGTTCTATCTCTATTGGATACGGTCTATTTTTTATTGAATAGTAAACCCGTTTTATGTAACTACATTTTGGCCCAAGTTAGAAAGTTCTCTATCTCAGCTCAATAAAGTCTATTATTAATTGAAATTAGAAACCAGTTTTTTCTAACCACATAATGATACAAGGCAAAATATTCTTTAACGTAACTAAATAAAGACTAATATTGATTGAAATAAGAAAAACCGTTTTATTTAAAACCGTTTCTAGAAACGCTTTTTTCTAAGAAAAAAACGTTTCGTTTCGTTTTACATAAAAGTAAAAACGACCCAGCTCTAAAGCGCAGTCGGGAACCTGTCCCCCGCGCGCTCCGCACCCGCTACCAATCAAGCCACGGCCCGCGCGAATCGTAATTATTATTTACTTATTGCACCTATTACAGATTTATTATTAGATAATAATGGTTCACGGTTTATGCGTAAGGTTTATGTTTATGAAATTAAATGTTAGTTTTTTTTTATATTTGAGTTGATTGAATGAAAGGTAAATTGCGGATTACGATTTATTACGTATTAAAAAAAAAAAAACGGCCAAGTGCGAGTCGGACTCGCGCACGAAGGGTTCCGTACGAAGGGTTCTATAATAGAAAATCGTGTAAAATAACGAGAAATCAACGAAATTCCAAGTAGTAAATTACAAACTTATAGGTAGGTTTTCGATACACATCCGGGCAGCATGACGACGCTCGCGCGAATACGCGCGGTTATGGCTTGCTCCGTAATCTTACCTCCCCCGCTACCCGCGCGGCCGTTGCTTAGCAACCGCCTCGCACTCGCGCCACCACCACACCGCGGCGCGGCGCTCGCACCGCGTTTAGATGCACGAATTATTTTAATTTTGTGAGTTTTATGTATTAGATTAGGTATTTATTTTTATAGTTAATATATTTCTAAATATTTACTTACAAATATTCAAGTTTCTACCTGTTAATTAAGATCGAGTAAAAATTGCTTAAAAATTACGTTTGTTGTATGGGGGCCCCCCTTTAATATTTACTTTATTATTATTTAATTATTTATTTTGAAAGGTAATGTACAAGTAAATATTCTGTGAAAATTTGAAGCGTCTACCTGTTACCGTTTTTAATATTGAGCAAAAAAATACGAAAAAAACACGTTTATTGTATACCCCCCTTCATTTTTTTTTTTTAATTTTTAGTATTTGTTGTTATAGCGGCAACGGAAATACATCATTTGTGAAAATTTCAGCTTTCTAGCTATCACGGTTTATGAGATACAGCCTGGAGACAGACAGACAGACAGACAGACAGACAGCGAAGTCTTAGTAATAGGGTCCCGTTTTTACCCTTTGGGTACGGAACCCTAAAAAACTACTTACTAGATCTCGTTCAAACCAATTTTCGGTGGAAGTTTGCATGGTAATGTACATCATAATATATTTCTTTTAGTTTTATCATTCTCTTATTTTAGAAAATACAGGGGGGGGGGGGGGGGGGGGACGACGACGACGATGACGACAATGACGACGACACACATGTCTCTCGCGCAAACTATTCAGTTTAGAAAAAAATTATATTAGAAACCTCAATATCATTTTTGAAGACCTATCCATAGATACCCCACGTATGGGTTTGATGGAAAAAAAAATAGTTTCACTTCAAAGTATGGGGAACCCCCAAAATTTTTTGTTTTTTTTTATATTTTGTGTGAAAATCTTAATGCGGTTCACAGAATACATCTACTTACCAAGTTTCAACAGTATAGTTCTTATAGTTTCGTAAAAAAGTGGCTGTGACATACGGACGGACAGACAGACAGACATGACGAATCCATAAGGGTTCCGTTTTTTGCCATTTGGCTACGGAACCCTAAAAAAGAAGAACAAGAGATCGTCCTGTCTGCTGTCATCTTGGAAATCTGATGACAGTGTTATTTCTTTACTGTTTGTGTGACAGTGACAGCGACAGCCATCAAAACTGTGCATCAAACTTCAAACAAGAAATGAATCGGCGTGGATTTGTGGTTACGATTTTTTTAGAAATCTAATCTGTTGATTGTTTCTCGAAATTGTTATTTTTACGACATGCATGTACGTTAATCTTGTGGCTGTTCATCATAATTATAATTGAAAGTGATTATTGTGGTTATAATGAGTAAACATTTAAAAGTTAGGAAGGAAAGTTTGTGCATATCATCGTTAGCGCGTAAGTCGGGCTCCCCGGTATTTAGTGAGTTATAGCAGCGGTGGCCGCCAAAATATTTCATGAAATGGTGCTGATTGTGCCGGTTAACGGATCAAAAGAGAACAATATTTGATTTTGTGTAGTTGCTATACTAAGTTTGTAATCATGTATAATCCGGCTGCGGCGCGGCATCCAGCTGCTGCTGTGAGGGTTTGTATATATTTTTTTACTAATACAAGAGTAATTATTAGATAATGAGTGAGACATGTTTGTGACTAAAATATCGTGCTCTGTAAAATTTGTGCTAACTAGCTAAAATGTATTTTTCTGTATTTTGAATATATTTTTCCTATCCAGGGTCCACAACCACCTGCTGGTCCAATAAAATTTACTATAGCAGAAACATTAGAGCGCATAAAAGAAGAATTTAGCTTCTTACAAGCACAGTATCACAGGTAAGTTCCGTTAATTTTTAATTTGCATTCTCAACTCGATTTCTTGAAATTAATTCATTCCATTGTTTTCAGCTTAAAATTGGACTGTGAGAAACTGGCCAGTGAGAAGACAGAAATGCAGAGGCATTACGTTATGGTAATAACATATTTTACTACTTAAGATTATATGGCCTCATAAACTTGATTTGCATGCAAATAATAACTGATTGTTGATACATGAGTAAATAATGACAAAAGTAAGAAAATAAGATTAGAACTATTCAAATATTGAATGTATGCTTAAGATAGTGAGTACTGATTCTGTTGAATTGGGGAACAGGTAATAACTCGTAAATTAGCAGCATTTAATTATATTTGTTTTACTATTGTTATAAGTGGAACTCTTGCATGGCCTAGCCGGAAAAGTATTTCACTTATTTGTCTATCTGAATTACTGTGTTCTGATTGGGTGGACAATATTTCTAGTAGATAGTAAGAGGTAAAATTGGGGGATGATAATCAATCTACCTAGCTACATTTAATTTATTATAAACCCAGGGGTGCCCATAATTTCAGTCATAAAAAATCTGATCAATACATAATCTTAATGCACTGTGTTTATTGTTACATAAAGTTTTTGTATGTTGAATGTTAACGTTTTGGAGGAAATTAGACTGTTATGGGTAGGAATGCAACAGTGCTGTTGTTAGACCTCATCTAGCTGTTCTTATTCTAATATCAGGATTAGCCACTTGGCCTATATGAGTGCGCTTACTCTAATGATGATAAAATAGATAAATGCAAACTGCACACTTTTATAGTTCTAAGAAAGTTCTCTTTTCACTTTTGATTTTAATTTTGTATTGTTTTCTTTTCAGTATTATGAAATGTCTTATGGCCTGAATGTAGAAATGCATAAACAGGTATGTAGGAATTACCTAAACTTTTTTTATAATGTATGTGTGGTTATAAATTTCAGACTACGGTCACATGGGTTTGTTACATCTGACTAACAAGCCAGTAGTCTGGCTTGTTATTGTAGCCTATTCCTGGAAACCACTCAATATCTTCCTCAACTTGGTTTAACTGTGGTTATCCATTAATTTGACTAGTCTCACAGCGCAGTACGTAATATGCTTGCCTTCTAAGTTGTAGGTTCTGGGTTTGATCTCCACCCAGGGCCAACATTTGTGTGATGAATGTTTATTCTGTGTCTGGATTCTAGGTGTCATAAATATGTATTTACAAATAAAGTACATATAATAACTCTATCAAAACTGTAGTGTATGTCTACTTTGTAATGTGGTGTGAAACACTGTTTATTCATAGTTTGAACTGTGTAAGTCTAAAGTTTTGGATAATATGAGATTATTGAGCAAGTGTTAAGCTCAAATATTAGTTGTTTGAAGAAGAACCTTGAAGTATTAAATCAGTTCTTTTTATTTGCAGACAGAAATAGCCAAAAGGTTGAGTGCGATCATAGGTCAAGTTTTGCCATTTTTGGCACAAGAGCACCAACAACAAGTTGCATCAGCAGTGGAGCGAGCAAAGCAAGTGACTATGTCTGAACTAAATGCTATAATTGGGGTAAGACTTTAATTAAAATTGTTTATAGGTTCTGTATGTCCTTTAGCCACAAATTACCATCTATAACTTCACACTTGAAGTATCAAGCTGTATATGTATTTTACACATTTTACAGAACACATTTAAGCATTTAAGCCTTGAGGTTTTATTTTTTAATATGAAATTACAAGAAACATCTCCCTGGACTATATAGTTTGTGATAAGCTATATATTTAGATGAAATATTGTATACAAGTGTTTTTAAAAATTCAATTTTTATTCCAGTAGGTAATAACTCAAAATAAGATTTTAAATATATAAGAGAGATGATAATCATATGTGTGGATGGAGTGTACATTTATTTTTTTCTGGCAACTTCTAATTTAAAAATGTATTTCTATGCAATTCAATCTTAGAGGGCCCTTAAGTTGTAATTTTTTTTTTATTTGGTTGTAATTTTCATTGAAATGTGCTCTGTAAAATAATTTAATCTTTGGTGTAAACTCTCTGGTAAAATCTCCATGTTTACAACTATAAAATTAATGATTACAATTCTATGACAAAATATTGCATTCATGTTTCATCAACTCTCCTTATACATATTAGTAATAAGTTTTTTTTTTTAATTTATGTGTATTGGTAATAACTAGAAATTGATTTGAACAAGAAATTGCATTTGATTGCAATTTGAAATTGTAAACAATAGTAATAAATAGTTACGATCACAAAACAACATTAAATAACAAAGAATCAATTAAATTTCAATCTTAAAGTGTTGTTATGAAAAGCGATATACAATTAAATATGAAGTTTAAATTTTATCATAGCATGTATCAAAAACATTCTAGAATAAATTTATTCAACCAGCAAAAGTACATCTTCAAAACATCATTTGACTTGAATATTTTAGTTTCTTCCTGCTTCAATATTAATTTGTAGATATGTGTATTCAATATTAGTCTATAGTCTATGTGTACCGAATATTCATGTTAATTATTTGAAATTATTATATGGCAATCCCAACATCTTCAAAATGACACTCATTTCAAAATTGTGGAGATGTAAAAGTACAAAAAACGAAATATATAGTTACCGAAATTGCTAATCATGGTAATATAAAGACCTAACAACCAATATTGATAACATCTGAAATATTTTGTGTCCACCTCTTCTTTAAAAGAAAATCAAAATTACAACATATTATACAATTTAGTTTGCACATGAATGATGAAGTGAAATAAAAGTGTTTCATTTGGGTCTTTGATGTATAGTGTTAAAAGATGATGCTTGTTTTTCTTACTGTCAAATAGTAAAAAGGACATGTCAAATAGGGCCATGTAGATCAGATACATCCTTACTAAAATGAAATACTGGAGGAAGGCTCTAAGCTACTAGCAAAGTATATACAGGAAAAAAAAAACTAAGTTTTAATTTAACATTCGCAGCAGCAACAGCAACAGGGTCTGCAACAATTGCTCGTAAGTCCGTTGACAGTTTCATGCTTGGTGCATTGCTCATATAGTTCCATTTACATTACTGGACCCAAGTCTGACATTGAAATTTAAGCTCTATTTTATGTAGCATACAACAGAATGTACAATAACTTTTTTGTGTAGCATGGCCAGTGTGAATTAACAAAGCTGAATTGCATTTAAATTTTGTCTTTGGAAATTATGCATTATGTAGTACTTTGTAGGGTAATATTTCAATGTCAGGGATACCATATAATGTAAAAAAAAAACTTACCATATCAACTTTACTCTGGACCAATTAAATGTAATATCTCAAAAGTGAACCGTATTATGTGTCAAATAGAACAGAATTTAATAGGTTAGGCTTTAAAGTCTAGGATGACTTGTGTAACACTTAAATGTACAAAGAAGGCATGGCCAAAACATTACTCAAACTACCACAAATTAGTCTGGATTAGGACAAACCATATTAAATTAAAAATGTTGCAATAGTAGAGTTTGTTTTATATTTGCTGTACTGTTTTACACGACATTTACCATATATTGTCCCCTCTGACAGGTTTGACAGAGAGAGAAAAACAGATATCGGCAGCAGAATAACTAACTTTCTTGCAGCAAGTTGTGTAGTTAACACTTCAAGCATCATTTTGTGGCCAGGGTAATAAATTTATATCCCTTGTAAGATTCTTCTCTAAGTCATATTGTATAAGGCTCACTTTTGAGAGTTTTGCATTTAGTTCGTCCATTGAGGAGTTGCAGGGAGCAATTATAGTAGCTATATGTTGTGATTAACATTATTTTGCAGTTCAGTGTTTTACATTCTAACTTCACATTTCATTGTATGGCAGCACTTTGATTTCTATGTCTAGTTTATTTAGCTTTGTGATCATAGATTTGTATCTGATAGTTGGTTTGTAAGCTATAGCAACTATTGTATATTATCTGTAAGAGTAGGTATGGTATAACATGATTAAATTGGTGAGGTAATACGAGTATATAGTTTGACAAACTAAAGAACCAACTTCATTCAGCAGTCCCCGAATACAATTCATTATACATAGAACTGATTAAAAAAGCACTTCCTTTATAAAAAAAAGTTAAGCTATAAAAACTAATTATGAATTGATCATATAAAACTTTATACATGTGGCGGAGCTCGCGCGCCGACTGTAGTTTACATAATTATTTTGCAAGATTTGAAAATGAAATCTTTGAAAATACTTTGATTTATTTGAGTGTATTAACTAATGGTTAATTTTATACTGTGTCAACATAAAAAACGATAATATTTATGTTTTGGTCAGATAACGAGGTTTTTGGACGAAATTGAAGGTTGACTGCACAGAGTTTTCTCAACATGCCTTTTTCTAGGTTTACTTAAAGAGGTATCAGCGTTGTTCCTATATCGTGGCCTTTGTTGTAGCAACAGATTCACGCTTCGGGTCTGTCTCACGGTGTGCCTGGCGCGGGGGGGCTGTTAGGAGCGGGTGGACTGCTATTTGCACCGGGGGGAGGTCCCCCACCGCCCCCGCACTTGCCACCGCCCGCTCATAAGGTAATTAATTGCTGGACTATCTTGAATGCTCATTCAAGATTGCTAGTGTGCTGTCCCGCTTGCACAACTTACACCAAGTCTGCAAGTGGGACGCCTGGCTCAGGACTCTCTTGTCGCACGTTTGATATTTTTAATTATAGTGAAAATTGTTTTTAAAATACGCGTAGGTATTATTCTAGCATTGGGTTTAATATTGTGCAGTTTAGGTATGTACATTGTTTTTTTAAGATTTAAAAATTAAAAATATATTTAAAAAAAAATTATTAAAGTATTGTTATTAATTATTTTGAATATCAACCAACATTTTGTATCCTAATTTTTGTAGCTGAAACTGTTGTTATAGTTATTATTTCTCCCATTTTTTTACCAAATTAAATACTTGTTTACTACAGGTAGAGCTCCCCCCGCCAGCTGACATCAAGCCCCCGATGCTGCCTGGGGGGCCAGCGCCGCATCTCCCCGGTCCGCCCCGTGACAGGGACCACGATAGAATTGTACCTTCCAGAGAACTGCAACAAGTAAGGGTAATGTTACGTTTTTAGTTATCAACTAATTTGTCTGCAAATGGCCAGTTCCAAACTGATATAGCCCGGTTTTTATGATCTAGCTCACTGCTGGGTGGCGAATCCTTCTCATAGTAAGAAGAATAAGGTTGAGCATTACGAAGAAGTGCGTGTCGACAGTCATTTTTGAGATCATTAAAACCGTCATACATGCTGGTTTTCACGTGGGTTTCAAAGCTCGATTTGAAATATTTATAGTCTCTTCGAAAAGACAAAGAAGTGTATTGAGATTTGAACTCAGTTTTTATGCTTTAGAAATGACTTTTAAACTTAAACCATAATCGTATTTCAGAATTTAATCGAGTACAATTTACTGTAACATGTTCCACATATGAAATAATTTATTTTTACAGAGAAGATCAGTGTCGCCACATGAACGAGAACAAAAATATAGGCCCCGATCACCCGTTGAACCTGAAGCATTAGACGTAAAACGGCGCAAAGAAGAAAAGGTACGTATATACACCCGTATATACATATTCGGCCTCGTAATTATGAAAAACGGTGCTGGTGACAAGTGCCTATGTCCAACGTCCATCTCCAAGCTATCTCCGTATTAAGTTCATAATGATAGATTCAGTTGTTTGATTGTGAAAAAGTAACAAACTTCACTTCACTTATAATATTAGGGTTATTATTAAATTGTGATATACATTTCAAAACACTAATGCTTTCATTTAAATAACAATTTTCTTGTGTTGTCTTTTATGTTGTCACAAGTTCTTTTTTTATTGGACTAAAGCACCATGTTCTATTCCAAGTCGAATAAATGGTTCAATGATTTAACTTTCATGGCTGGGTCATTGGCCTGCATTCGGGACTTATTGCTGTCAAATTAAATATATACTTATGCATCATCATCATCATCATCATCAACCATTGTCCACCCACTGCTGACTATAGGTATCTTTAGCGCGCCACTTTTTTACTCTTCCCTGTGTCAGTCTCATCTACAGTCTTCTCACTGCCTTGTCGATGTCATCTAATCGAGTTGGAGGTCTGCCTAGCCTGCTGCTATATGTCTTGCCGGCTGGACCGGACATTTCAGTACTTTTCCGAGCGTCAAAAGAGATAAAAGCTATATAATACGATAGAACGAGATGCACCCTGCAAGTGTTTAAATTAATAAGAGTATGCACTCAACGCCTGTGCAAGCTGACTTGGTTTAATTGCGTCATAGTAGGAGTCGTTATTTCATTAAATGTGTTTGCGGAGTGACCCTTCTGTATTTATATTATTATTCTTTGTTATACATAAGTGAAATGGAGAGAAGCTAACAAGTAATCAATTGCATGGAGAAAGGCTATTAAGTACTTGTAAAAAAATAAACTAGCAGTTTTTTACGCAAGATAAATTTACAATTAACCACCAACTCGCCCGATGTTAAGCGGAGGTGTGGCCGAGGATGGAGCTCGTCGATCTAGAAGATATCTATTCATTCTAGCCTTGAAAATTCCAAGATTGTAGGTCTCAGGAAACAGAGACGGCGGCAAATAATTCCATTCCTGTGCAGTACGCATCAAGAACGTTAATTGATATCGCTGAGTACGGATTTTTGGCATTTCAACGAGAAATGGGTGGTAATTCGCCGACTTTCTGCTAGTCCTGTAGTGAAATGGGGAGGGTGGAATTAGGTTTTTTCTTCTTTTTTTTTAACACGAATAAGTCCGCATTTGACCACCAACTCGCCTGTTGGAAAGGTCGTGAAGTTCTTGTGCGCATTCCTCGAAATGAATCCTGTGGCATATAGACAGACAATCTACTTTACGGCGGTGCTCGAGACTAAGTAGCTTCTTGGCAACTAGTTAATCGTCACCGATAAACTAGTTGCCAAGTAGTAGTTCTTGTTGTATAGACGTTATTATTATTGCATTATCATAAAGGTTATTATTTCTCGTCGTAAAGTGTGGTCATATGTCACACCTTTTTATACAGTGCCATTTAGCAATGCTAAAGTACTATAAAATATGCATTTATTTCATAATTACAAACACGTTTACAATTGTTCAAGGAAACGCACTTGTTATGCGAGACCCTCCACTTTTCTATTTAACCAGGTGCTTATACAATGTGTTTAAAGTTATACAATTGTTTGTTCAATTGTATCAATACAAGTTTGTCAATTTAACTGTATTATGTTTATTTTTCTAGGATAGCGATGCGGAGAAAAGCGATCAAGACTTAGTTGTAGATGTTGCTATTGAGGTGAGGAATCTTTATTATTTTTAAAAGACTATTATTATTAACGGGATATTTACCATGGATATATATTAGGGACCATGTTCACGTGCGACGTCGCCCGTGAACATGGTGCATGTAACTGTGCCGAAATATCAGGAGCTCAAAATTAACGCGTACCACGGTAAATATCCCGTTAATAGTAATAGTCTTTTAATGAATGACCGTGATAGTTTAAAAAAGTGTTTATTATTTTTACCCGACTGCGCAAGGAGGGTTATGTTTTACGAGTGTATGTATGTTTGTATGTATGTATAATTGTATATCCACATATGCATACATACATACACTTCTATATAATCACTTCTATATATTTGTTTCTATATAATCGCCTACAGCCTAACCGGCTTGACCGATTTTGATGTGCGAGGTGTCGTTAGATTCGTCGTTACTTCCAGAGTGTCATCTATATTTTTTTGTAATAATAATAATACATCTCTCGCAAAAATAAAAAATTGCGTGTTTTCGTAATAAACAAGTGGTTTCACTAGATTTATTCTAAATAATGCGCATTTATAATCTTTTAAAGGAATTTTACGCATATTTTCTCACAACAAACTTACACACAACAGCATATCAAGCGTAACGAAATCGTAAGTTAGACTGCAAAAACTGATTTTCTGCATTCGGGTATTTTGTTTTTCTTTTAACATAAATATTTGTCTAAAGTACATGGTGCTGCTGCTTATACCTCAGAAGGTTACAAGTTACAAAATTACTTTTGAATTTATGTAACAATTGTATATTTGATATTGGGATAGTAAACACTGTCTTTAATGGGCCAAACACTTGGTGCCACATAAAATAAAGGTTTTTTTTTCTTCAGGAAGAACGAGGCTCGCCCAGCGTGAGGCCAGATGTCGAAAGAACGGAAAACGGACCTAGGCCGCCATCACGCTCTGGGTCCTCGTCTAGTAGATCTACACCTAAAAGTTCAAAAGATGTAAATAGTTTTATAATTATTTCATAGTGCATGTAGTGTATTTGAGAAGAAAATAATATGTGTATGAAATTTTAGTTAACCTCACTTAAGGGGGTACGGTAGAAAATAAATCCCAACTTATTAAAATGTATGAGATACCATCCTTAATTTTCAAGCTTCCGTACTAAGGGTGATTGAGCCTATTCGTGAGGCTACGTGTCTGTCTGTCTGTCCTACACTTAAATAGCTGTACTTGTCTTTAGAACCATAATAGGTATAGTCTAAGATCCCACTATAGGACGATCTTCACCGAGCTGGTTAATGGATGAAAAGTATTTTATATTTAATTAAATATGCCAATAAATATATTGCAAATGGGTTGTTTAAAAAATTTCAGTCCAGAATATGATTAATTAATAAAAAAAAATATTATTTTTAAACATTTCACTGGTTTGGTTAATAGACAAATTCAATATATTTATGTGTAAATAATTTTTATTTTAATTTATATTCATTAACCAGACCAGTGCAAGCTACTAGTATCGATTTACCTGTTTATACCTGCCTACCCAAGAGTTGTGACGGGAAAAAAATAGTCACCCTAACGTTTGCATATGGGCTTCATACTTTCGATTGGTATGGAATTTGTCTATTAACCAAACCAGTGAAATGTTGAATTTTTTTTTTATTATTAATTAATCATACTGGACTGAAATTTTTTAATGAAATATAATTAATCATTCTGGACTGAAATTTTTTAGACAACCCATTTGCAATATATTTATTGACATATTTAGTTGAATATAAAATACTTTTCATCCATTAACCAGCTCGGTGAAGGTCGTCCTATAGCGGGATCTTAGACCAGTAGTCAAATCATAGTTCACAGAACACACCTATCTGCCTAATTTTATTTGTGAAGTGCTAATAGTTTCTGAATAATATGGCTGTTATATAGAAACATACGGACGGATTTAGCGAATTGGTAAGGGTTCTAGAAGTTAACTAAAAATTGTGTATCGATGGCCTACATTTAATCCTCGACTTTGTACCTCGATAAGTTTTTTTTTCACATGAGACTGCATACAGTTGCAGCGGATTGGTCAAGGTGACTCGCGGCCATTCCTTCGATATGTGCTGTACTGTGGCGAGCTTCAGATTGCTTCCCCAAGAAATGCCATTAAATATATTTAAAGCAGATTTTCATGCACCAGGTATTGGGTTATGGTTATTGATAATTAACGTTTAATTCTCAGGAGAAACCTGGTACACCTGGTGGCAAGTTGGGTAGATCTTCAACACCGACAGGCACGTGCAGAAGCTATCCGTTTCCAGGGTATCCGCAGACTCCATATCGACATCCCGCGCCTTACGACCCCCACCATAGGACCAATGGATTAGCACCTACTAAACCGTGAGTACTGTCTTTGTTTATTATGGAAACGTGAGTCGCACTTAATTTTTAACCGAATTTATCAAAAAGGAGGAAGTTCTCAGACCTTTGTTTTTTTTAATGTTTTACCTAATTTATTATTCTTTTTTTAAAGGATATAGGTACTTTCAGATTGGTCCTATATAAATTTAATCAAAATCGGTTCAGTAGTTTGGTTTGAACTTCAAACAAAATTGCGAATTTGAAGTCGGTTTTTGAGAAATTTTAAACTATAATTGTTTCGTCAATGATTTTTGTGACTGGTACTATATTGTATGCTGGTCATTTCAAATCAAATTTTCCAGAACTCTTAACTACACTTCGTCTTCCTCCTCACGTCGAATCCCCAATACAAAGGGTCGAAACCCATCATAGCTTCAACTTTTTCTCGTGACTACACTTCACTACGATCAAAATTAACCCATATCCCGTTCATGTTACAGCGCATATTCGTACCACACGTGCGGGGGTCCACTACAACCCGTCCCGTTCCCCGCTGACGCATTAGTGGGGCCTGGCATACCTAAGCTAGCGCGGCAAGTGGCCGCGCTACCCCACGGAGAAGTCGTATGTGCGGTGGCGTTGTCTCTAAGTAATGGGGCGAGGCACGCCTATACTGGCGGCAAGGGATGCGTTAAACTGTGGGATATTACTAACCCTGGTTCGCCTAATTCGTTGGAGCCTTTGTCACAGTTGGATTGTTTGGTAAGTTTTTTTACACCCGATCTCGTATGGTTAATCAATCAATCAATCAATAACACTTTATTGACACCACATAAAGTAATAAGACAATAAACACATAAGAAAATGGCACAAAAGGCGGTCTTATCGCTAAAAAGCGATCTCTTGGTTACCGTTTACAGCTGGAACTTATGGCACATCTTTTTACGTAAGATAGATCTACGATTGACCACCAACTCGCCTGATGTTAAGCGACGGCGTGGCCGAGGATGGAGCTCGTCGATCTAGAAGATATAATATAATCACTCTAGCCTAGAAAATTCTAAAATTGTAGTTCTCAGGAAACAGAGATGGCGGCAAAGAAGTCCATTCCTGTGCCGTACGCATCAAGATTTTTTTACCGAAATCGCTTAGTACAGATTTTTGGCATTTCATTGAGAAATGGGTGGTAATTCGTCGAATTTCTGCTAGTTCTGTAGTGAAATGGGGAGGGTGGAATTAGGTTGAGAAGCTCTTGCACACACTTCCCAAAATGAAACCTGTAGAATATAAAACAATAAAATGATAATGTGTTCTGGGGTAAATGAGTTAAAGGCAAAGTGTCAGTGACATTATTATTTATTTAGAGACTATTCCGTCCAACTGCTGGAGGACGGGGAGGCCCCTGTCCTCCTTCCATTCATCTCGGTCCAATGATTTTTGAGTGGAATTCTTGCAATAGGAGTCTGTCAGTCAGACAGATTATAGTTTGTTTTCTCTATGTGTTCCAGCAAAGAGACAACTACATCCGTTCGGTGAAGCTGCTGCCCGACGGCCGCACGCTGATCGTAGGCGGCGAGGCGTCCAACCTGTCGATCTGGGACCTGGCGGGGCCGGCGCCGCGCATGCGCGCCGAGCTCACCTCCGCCGCGCCCGCCTGCTACGCGCTCGCCATCAGCCCCGACTCCAAAGTAATTATCTACACTACGTTTATCGTACGGATCGCTAAATTGTGGAATACGCTTCCTGAGTGGATTTCCCCGATGGACACAATCTGGGTGTCTTTAAATCGCGAGTGAATCGGTTTCTTCTAGTTAAGCGCGCTTCATCGTAGACCGCAACATCGCTTAACATCAGGTGAGTTGGCGGTCAAGCGCAAACCTATATATATTGTATAAAAAACGTTTTTACAGGATATCGCTGTTTAAACTACTAGTTCTATGGACAGTAGACTTCGCGGGCACAAACATTCGCAAACATGTATCTATGTATATTAAAAGATAAACAGAGTACCCGACTGCAGAAAAGCCGTTTTTGCAGCTTAAATTTTTGTTACGCTTGATACGCTGTTGAGTGTACGTTTTTTTTTAAATTAAAATCGAGCAGTAAATTATACCGCAGCAAACTTTCCCCCTTTTTGGGTGAAATACCCCTTAGCCCTGAAATTGTAAAAAAAATATTGTTCTCTTTTCAGGTATGTTTTAGTTGTTGTTCAGATGGCAACATAGCAGTGTGGGATCTACAGAATCAAACTTTAGTTAGACAATTTCAAGGTAAGTTTGTTATATTTAAATTCTATTGGACTGAAACTTTTTACTACCATGATTTTTATTTTTTAATGTCCAGTGGTAAGTAGCTAATCAGACGTAACGTAACCGTACAGAATTATTCGTTTAAATTAAATAGAAAAGGTTAAAAAAAGTTAAAGGTAAAAAAACTGAATGGACTATTCCATAGAGTAATGAAATATGACGGATTGGCGGATATTTTTACACATCACCATCTAGCTCCAAACTAAGCAAAGCTTGTACTATGAGACCAGATAGCTTATACAATACCTATACATATACTTTTTTTTGTAAATATATACTCACACAGGAACACTCAGACACAGAATAAACATCCATGCTCATCACACAAATGTTTGTTCTGAATGGGGATCGAACCCACGACATAACTTCCAGTATTTCATCTTCAAAAATGTCAATTTCGCTTGTGGCAAGGTAAAACCGCCTCTATGTCCCATACACAGGGCACACGGACGGCGCGTCGTGTATAGACATAAGTGGAGACGGCACCCGGCTGTGGACGGGCGGGCTCGACAACACGGTGCGCAGCTGGGATCTGCGCGAGGGCCGTCAGCTGCATCAGCACGACTTCTCCAGCCAGATATTCTCGCTGGGCTACTGTCCTACGGGTAAGTTTGGACGTGAACCATCATCATAATCTCAGCCGCATGAACTCCACTGCTGGACATAGGTCTTCCCCATGGATTTCAAAAAGCGGGAAGCGGATTGCTTCCAGTGTCTTCCTGCTACTTATACGACTGTTTCCACCTTGAGACTGGTCTTCCTATACTGCGCTTGATGATGAGTGTTCTAGTTGTGAACTTTTTAGCCCCATCGGCCATCTGTTTTACGTGCTATGTACCATTTTCAGTCTCACTGCCACTTCAACTTGCTAATCAGTTGTGCTGTGAGTGACTTATGTACGTCTTAGAATCTTTTCATTTCTGATCGATCTCTTAGAGACACACCGAGCATAGTCCTTTCCATACATTGACGTGAATACGTCTTTAAATTTCTCACCAGTTGGAGGAAATTCTGAAATTTAATGGTGACAAAATCTTTAGGGGATAACAATGAGGTTCATACACGATAGATATATTTGCATTTTAAGTATAAAAGCGTGTGCACTAGAATTTTTAGAACACATATTTTATTCTTTTGGATGAGTGTAATCCGTTGAGAAATAGTGAAGTTATTGAAGTTTTTTTTTTGCCTCGTTTAAAATGCGACAGCTTTGTGGTTATGGTGTGATATCTTGAACAACGTGACAGCACACTCACTCACTATGTAAGTAGGTGGGGGTGTGTGAGCGTAGAATACATTAACGGGTGTGTATGGGTGAGTGAGAGGATGACTATTAGTCTATTAAAAATAAATCCGTTTGTATGGAGCAGATCACAGTATTTGCAACTGGGGGATTCTTTGAAATTATGATAGGAAAATAACTAAAAATCATAGATCAACAATAATCCACGATTTATAGACTAGCTGCGTTCCGCGGTTTCACTCGCGTAATTATGAATAACGGTGATGATTATGATGATGATAAGTAGCTTATGTCCATCTCCAGGTCCAAAGCTATCTCTATACAAATTTTCATAACTATCGTTAAGTCGTTTGAGCGTGTAAAGGTAACAAAATTAGTTTTTATAATATCATTATAAAATTGTGTCAAATGTATTTCAAAACACCAGTACATTCATTTAAATAACAATATACTTAGTTATATTTTATGTTGTCACAAATCTAATTTTTACTAGACTATATTGCTATATGGCTTGGGACAAGCCATATTATTGCCGTCTTATAATTTAGGATACACAGAATTCGCCCTATTACACATAGGATATATTATATCCCAGAAACATATGGTACTGTCACTGTTAGTCAACATGAGTAACTTTGACTCCGTGTCAAACATTGTACACATAATAAGACTGTAACGGGTCAAAACCTGTACATTATTTTTTTTTTTTTATTTGATTGGAGGTTGCATTACTATCGATACAGAAGCCAAGCTATGGAAACTAGGTGGCTGATAGAATACACACCCAGACAGAAAAAATATCCATGCTTATAACACAAGTGCTTGCCCTGGGTGGGGATCGAACCCACGACCTACAGTTCAGAAGGCAGTCGTATTACCACTGAGCCATGAGGCCTGTTACATTTATATAATTCGTATGAAATAAAATTCATGCAAATTCCCTATTAAATTATCTCTATGTGTAGGCTCTTGGCTGGCGGTGGGCATGGAGAACTCTCATGTGGAAGTGCTGCACGCCGGCAAGCCGGACCGCTACCAGCTGCTGCTGCACGAGTCGTGCGTACTCTCGCTGAAGTTCGCGGCTAGCGGCAAGTGGTTCGTCTCTACCGGGAAGGATAACCTGCTGAACGCGTGGCGGACTCCATACGGAGCTAGTATATTCCAAGTATGTTACTGCACGGTATAGTCTTAACAGGGAGGTACCCGTGGACCAACTAGATAACACAATTAACGAGTAATCGTTTAAAAACAAAAAAAAACTACTTAAAAAATACGCAATTCGTTCACTTGGATGACATATCTAAAACCAATTTTTCAAACCAATATTTTCAAATCGGTCCAGGTGTCTTCGAGTAATCAAGGAACATACATTTTAAAAAAATCCGACGACACAAAGACATAAAAACCTCCTCCTTTTTGAAAGTCGCTTAAAAGTAAAATAAAATATTTTTTATTGCCAAAGTTACAAACGACGGAGACTGACAAGAGACGTGAGGACATGGAGTAGAGTAAAAAAAAAAAACCCCTCACATGTATGGAGACCCACCCCTAATTTTTACCTTATTGATAATTTTACTACAACATGTTATAGCAGTTCACAGAATAACATTAATTTATGTAATACTTGTAATTTCAGAGTAACATTAGTTTATGTAATGCTAGTATTTTAAGAGTAATGTGGCTGTGATACAGACAATCAGACATACAAAAAGTTGATAATGGTGTAATATAAATTTGAAGTTTCTTCTTCTTCCTAATGTACATTTTAACCCGACTGCGTAAGAAGGAGGGTTATGTTTTTTGAGTATGTTTCTATATGATCGCCTAAAGCCTAAACGGCTTGATCGATTTTGATGTACGAGGTGTCGTTAGATTTGTCGTCACTTCCAGAGTGTCATAGGCTATACTTTTTTGTAATAATAGTACATCCGTCGCAAAAAATAAAAAAAACGTTTTTTCGTAACCTCCATTGAATTTTTTCGTAATAAAAAAGTGGTTTTGCTAAAAATATTCTAGATAATGCGCTCTTGTAATCTTTTTCAGCTATCTTACGCATACTTTCTCAAAAAACGTACAATCGTAAATCGTCAACAGCGTATCAAACGTAAAGAAATCGTAAGATGGCTGCAAAAACTGCTTTTCTGCATTCGGGTATCTTGTTTTTCTTTTAACATAGATACTTGTTCTTTTTTCAGTCAAAAGAATCCTCATCGGTGCTCAGTTGTGATATATCAGCGGACGACAAGTTCATAGTGACCGGCTCCGGAGACAAGAAGGCCACAGTGTATGAGGTCGTGTACTGAACTGCAATCTCAATAGGCAATAATATAATGAGGTCCAGTGTTAAGTGAGATTGGTTTATAGTATAACATGCTTGGCTGTTTAAATAATATCTCGAACGAAATGCTTTAACACCACTTCCATTGTGGGGGACTACTAAATTTTGGAATACGATTTCTTAGTGTGTCTTTACCGTAGATATAATCTGGGTGTCTTTAAATAGTGGTTGTATGGGTTTCTTCTAAGAAAGCGTGCTCCATAGTAGACCGCGACATCGCTTAACATACCTAGAGTTAGCTATTGAGTACAAGTCTATTGCTGAATAAAAGAAATACACAACACTTAGTAAGGGTGTACTAAATGTTTTCATATATTTCAAATTACACTAAAAAACCTGGTTGAATGCTAATTTGCGAGGTATTGGTCTTTTTGTTAACGGGGGTGATGGGTGGGATTATTCCTAAACGGTGATTTACCGTTGTGGGCACGGTGGGTGCGCCTACAACTCTATTTGAGATTGATAGACTGATATTTATATGGAATACCATATTGAAATTAAAAAAAAATCGGTATTTTGGACACGTCCGAGGGTTCTCGAGTACCCTCATCGTATACACTTTGAGAATGGTAGATAAATTTAAATTATGTCTACCATTTTTTGCTAAAATTTTAGAGTTCACCTCGGCTAAATGTATTGTGATCGATTCCGTAGCCCGATTCGAACTTTGCTCATTTTCGGGTGGTTGTGAGAACTTTTCGTGCAGAGCATGAGTATACGCTGCAACCCCGACTCTTAGCTCTCAACTTCTGAGCCATCGCCTATACAAGAGAACAATGACCAATGACAGACCATTATTTTAAAAACACAAAGATCTTTTATTGATATATAATCCACCATTATTGTCTTCATTGTTAAGCAAATAATTAACCAAAGTAAGGCGTCGTTTCCACTGAAGCGGAGTAGAGCTTAACGGTGCATAAATTGACCAATCACTAGTGTGAATAATTTCGAGCATTGTGATTGGTCAAGCATTGACCCGGAAACACCGCTATGCTTCACTAGAAACGCGGCCAAAGAAGTAAAATTTAAACAGCCAATGAGCACGCCGAGCATTTGATAAGTGTAATTATAATGTAACAAAGCAATGTTGCACCGTTATAACATGGATATTTTAGTGTTATGTATTTTTATAATGAAATATGGAGAAAATGTTTCTAAATATTTTTTTAAAGTTTAGTTTCGGGCGGTCCATTTCTTACGAGTATTTATTTTAAGGTCAGATTATGCAATAAGGAATGTAAAGTTGGTTTTTAAAGAAAGAGACGAGTAGAAAGTATATCTGTAGGTTTTTATGTTGAAGTTATAATTTTCTACTTATTACAAGTTGGTAATAATAGTCTGTGAACCACTAAATATAGACTTAATAGTCTTGACTTAATAGTGTTGACCCACAAAATTGTTCTTATAATGAGCTAGCTCCGTCACGCGGTTTTACCTGCGGCAACTAAGTAAATCCCACAGTAAACTTCAACTGTTTCGGATTAAAAATATAGCCTATAGTCGTTAATATTGTTTTCGCTTATACCCTGGATTATCGACTATAGACTAAATTCTCCTCTCCTCGATACCAAATTTAATTAAAATCTGTTCATTTGTTTTAGTGTGAAGTAGTAATAAATAATAATCATACACAAACAAACTGTATCCGTTATAAAATTAACGGCGAACGGATAGGTGTCCAATGAGAGCTTGTAATTCTGACAATCAAAGCTGTCATCATTACATTAAGTGTATATTTATTATAAGTGTGGCACAATAAATAAATATTCTATTCTATACAGACCATATGCTGATCTAAGAATGTATCTGATGGCTGCAAAAAATTATATGGGTATTGAATGATGTTTTATTATATTATATGGTACAATTTTACAGAATGATATTTAAAAATTCGAAACAGCACATTTATTCACACTGCTATTTTGTCTATGGATGGACTGTTTTTTCAATGGAAGAGTAGGTATGTGATTAATTTTATGATTTTGTGTTTTTATTATCTTCACGCACACATTGGATTCTTGAATAATATTAATAGTGTGTTATTGCACTGGCCATAAATCTATGCTAAGAGCTGCACCCTTTCCGCAAGTGAGACAGAGATAGTGCTGTCTCTCGCAATAAGCGTCCGATTATGGCGCGCGTGGCTTTTATGGTCCATAATAAGTTCATAATTTATCTCGCTCGTTTTATCTTTCTATGAAGACATAAACCGACTAATATATGTGTAGGTTATACATTTGTCTTGAGAATAATAAGTGATTGCTTAAATTGAATAGTTATTTTACTTTTTAATTCGAAATTGTAATATAAAAAACTATTATGTTGTCATCAACAAATGTAATTTTGTTGTTTTAAAAAGTGAACGTTTCATATATTATTCATGATATGTGTCTTGATGTCTTCAAATGTGCGAGCGAGAGATTGTACTAGTAACAAAAGCTCCCAAAAGTAGAAGTTGATGTATTAATTTAGTACACTAGCTATTGTAGATCGGTTAAAGCTGGTGTGTATATAATAGTTGTTTTTTTTTTTTTTTTAATTTAACTGGAATTTCTTCTCTCTTTAAGAGCTTTTCATATGATCGGAATGAATGGCGTGCTAAAGAGGAGACCTATACTCAGCAGTGGGTGGACGATGGTTGATGATGATGAAGAACTTATGTCCGATAAAGATGTATCATATTTTCGTAATGCGTATTTTACAGGATGTTATGTAATAAATTAACGACTTTTCGAACGACACAGACTTTAAAAAAACAAAATTTAGAGTACATTAAAAAAAATTACAATGTACAAAAATAAACTTGAAGTTTAGTTTTTTGAATAGTCATCATGGCTTTTTAGCTGTATATACAAATATTATCATAATTGTATGAATTGAAATATGAAAAAATTGCAAATTTAAATACCAGCTTTAATTTTTTGATCTATAGTTAACCATCCTAAAAGCACAATATCTTAGTGAGAGTAAACAGTTTGACTAAAAAATAAATTGTGGAGGCTTATAATGTCATTAGATTGTTTTAGATATGTTTACACATTTTAGGTGCTTCTAAATTATCTGGAATTGTGATCTCTGTAAGTATTTCTTTCTGTAAATCAGGTTGTATCAGTTGTTATAGATTTAAGCCTACATCATGAAAAATTCGGATGAAGAAATGTGAACTCTATGTATATTTACACATCGGAACATAAGCATTTATATGTACTATTCATCCAAGGGGCATTCTCTATGGCTACGTGCAGAGTAGCGCGTAGGGGTAGGACTGATGAAATAAGATTTAAGAGACTGTAGTTCGACCGTCGTCCGTCTCGCTCGCGCATACCAATATTTTTGAAGATATAAAATGACTGAATGAACTTTAATCGAAAATCGCACTAGACACTTGAGAGCAACCAAATTTTCGACAAAAAAAACAAATTTTGATACAAGTCAAAGTGATTTTTTTTTTGTCAAAAATTTATGATGTCGCTTTGTAGTATTTTGTGCGATGTTTTTTTTATATGTTTTTATGCGCGAGCGAGATGGACAATGGTCGAACTACAGACTTAAAATTATAACTTTAAAGTTCAATCTTCATTTCTTGTGTGTTGTATTGCCAATCGTTATAGAGACCTTGTAGTTGGCGTTTGTTATCTATGAAAATTGGCTGTGTAACGCGTAAAATTTTGTACTTTAACATTTCAGATATAAAATTTAGTTTTAAATGTAATTTTTTGTATATTACATGTACAATTCATTCATTTGTTCTTGGTTGTGTATATTACATAGCAAATATTTATAGGGAGTAATGCAAATGCCCCATATTTCACGTGAGGATCGACTTTACAAGATTAGGCAAGCTTTAATCTTGTAGTTATCTCTGTGGCACAAAGTGCTGTTAGTAAGATATCTTCATAGAGCAGTTGAAACCACTTTGTTTTGCCAAATGACTTTCGTGTGTACTCACATTTTAAAGTTGAACTATTTGAGTACAAGCTCGAATGGGGCTCAGTCATATGGGAATTATTCTTTACCTATGATAAAATCTGACTGATTTGTTATAAATACAACAATTGAGTTCATTAAATTAGTACAAGTCTTAAAGTTCCTGTTGAATTATAAATTTTTAAATGTTATTTGGATCGTCGTCTATGGATGGTCAAAGACACATATCAGATTGTTTTTAAACCATTTCGATCTATACTATTTTGGTATTACCGGTCTGATTTTATTTTAATTTTTAATAGAATATATTTAGTATGATTTTTTACACTCGAATCGTATAACATTTTAAATTGAAATTTGTGAAATGTAAAATGGAATCTATCCTGAAAAACATGATGTTTATATTGTATTGTTTTATGACTCCATTAGATATGGTATTGATCTGGTATTGTGATATTATGCATCAATGCAATATAATAAAATGAACAACTGCCACCAACTTATTTGTGTAGAGTGACCAGATAGTGAAACTAAGAATCGAAGAAAAGCGTCAGTTTTTCAATAAAAATACACCAGTGGCGCCCCATTGACAGATAAGTTGGCTGAATTGTAAACAATGCGGTTAGTTTTAAAGTAACACTGGAATTTGACTGTAGATTTCTATGAATAAATTGTTATTTTCTCTGAAAAATTAAGGGTCTTACTTTTGTTATATTTATTATTTCGATATTATGTGATTTTGTTTTCGTAATCAGAATACCTACCTTCAGTTATAGGTCCCGTTATGAACAAAAAAGGCTCTGCGAAAAAAGTGGGGATAATCGCGCAGTGAGACGGGCAACTGAATTTACCATACTCCTCATTGCGTTACTCTCTCCACTAAAACTACCTGAAAATTGACTTATGTGCATTCATAATCAGAGCATTTTTTCGTGACAGGACTATTTATATAGATCAGGGGTGGCAAACTTGATTAGACCCAAGATCTACTGTTTACTGCCGAAATCCTGTGCAATCTACTAATGACATACCTATTTCTTGAAATTATAAATTAAACAATATAGTTTATCATCATCTCAGCCACAAGAAGTCCACTGCTGAACACAGGCCTCCCCCATGGTTTTCCAAAAAGACCGGTTGGAAGCGGCCTGCATTCAGCATCTTTCTGCCACTTGCATGAGGTCATCTGTCGTCTTGTGGCTTGTGGAAAACTGACGCAGTTCAGTATACAATTATGTAGTATTTTTTTATTTTATTAAGAGGAAAAACATAATTGAAAATTATTCTAGTAACTAGGTCTGCAAAATCAGGTTTATAGTTGGAAATTCCCAATCCTAAAGAATCCAATGTATGAGCATCTGTCAAGCGAGAACAGTGTTTATTTTTTGTTTGTTTTAAGTAGGAAAATGCTGATTCTCATAAATATGTTGAACCAAAACCCGAATGCAGTTTGTTCAACACATTTCTTCAAATATGGATATTTGTCATTGGAAACCAATGCCCACAAATTTAGATTAAGATTAGGCGATTAAGAAATGATACAAGATGATGCGCGCAGCAGTAGGTGATTGGGTTGCGCAGTCTGTTCTATGTATTTATATTAGTTGCCTTGCCACGATCGACTACACTAATAGCCACGATCGATCGGTCGATCGCGAACAACCGGTTGGCCACCCCTGATTAAGATCGTGTAAATCTCGCACAATTCTTGTCATTCGGTCCGATCTAAGTTTACAAGTATTCCAAGGAGTCTTAAGAAAATTCGGTATCTATCTAATCTAATAATTATGTATTTATTTAGATTATAAAATACAAGCAATTCCTGTATTATATAATCTGAATCTCAGAAACGGCTCCAACGATTTTAATGGAATTTGGTTTGTAGGTAGATTAGGGGACGATAAATCGATCTTGCTAGGTTCATTTTTAGTGAACCCAAGTTTGCTTGTATTTTCAGTCATAAAAAATCCGAGTGGAGCTCGGTCGCCCAGGTAGGTACTATATTATATTATAATTCGTTATGAGAAAAACCATTGGTCACTGATTTCGCTTTATTAAATTGGATTACTGAAGTTGAATGCAGGAAATGAGGCAAAAAGCGATACAAGGTAGTACTTTGTAAAATTAGTACTATCTACACGTCCAGTGGACGTGTAGATAGTACTAATTTTCTTTGAAAGTGGTTGTTGTACGGTTAAAAGACTATGGCATTGGATTCTGTGATTGGATTTCAGTTGCCAGACGAATAAAAAACTAAGTTTAAATTTTTCTGCTGTCACTTATCGTTAAACTGTCATTATCAAATGAACGATTGTGGTTGACAGCTATTTGACTAGTTTTGGCGGGAACGTCTTAGTCGTCTCGTTACGTGTTGTTGCTTTGTTTTATTTTCATAAACTTGTGTTATTTTGAACATAAATGCAATAAAAATGGTGGCGTTTTATTCATTAAGTGTTCGATAAAGTGCGTGAGTGTGGGCAAGTGAAATAAAGCAGTAAAACGTGTGATTTTACGTTGTCGGCAAAACTCCATAGAAGCTTCTAGTAATCGCCACCACTTTACTGAAGCAGGACTCAACTTATAAATTGACTGTATACGTGACTTAGATTGTGACTAGAACATTTACAACTTGAACAATTAAAGAAACTTGAAAAAATCCTATTACTTGACACTGGCAAATGCTTTAATGCGGGTCCAATACAAAAAAGAAGAAGAAGAAGAAGCTATTTGACTGTCCTACATGCTCGTCGGAGTTTTGGCGGGAACGTCTAAGTAACGTGTTGTTGCTTTGTTTTATTTTCTTAAACTTGTGTTATTTTGAACATTAATGCTATAAAAATGGTGGTGTTTTATTCATTAAGTGTTCGATAAGGTGCGTGAGTGTGGGCAAGTGAAATAAAGCAGTAAAACGTGTGATTTTTCGTTGTCGGCAAAACTCCATAGAAGCTTCTAGTAAAGTCGCCACCACTTTACTGAAGCAGGACTCGACTTATAAATTGACTGTATACGTGACTTAGATTGTGACTAGAACATTTAAAACTTGTTTTATTCAAGAAACTTTAAAAAATCCTAATACTTGACACTGGCAAATGCTTTAATGCGGGTCCAATACAAAAAAAAAAAAATAAAAAAATACATGCTCGTCTGTTTGTGGTTGAAAACATCAGACGATGGCTGTATGGGCTTGACACCCTTTGCCTTTCCCGAAAGGGAAAAATTAACCAAAAAAAAAAAAAATGTCTGTGGTTGACAGCTATCTCTCTTAATAGTCTGTGACAGCTATTTGTTTACGTTTGCAAGTTGCAAGTTCCTGTGAATTATAAATATTATTGATAATGATACTAATGTTTCCAATTTTCATGATATGATTTTAATTGAAGCACAATAGTTAATTAATTATTGATAAGCACCTAAAACGAATATCTATCTCTGTAGTGATGTCGCAGCCTAACCTCTTAGATATTGTTCCTGATCAACTTTTCCAAACTCTGTCTATCAGCGAGGTAGACCAAGTGCAGAAGAAATTGCAGTATGAAATCGAAAGAAAACGAGAAGAATTGCGAGCCATGGTCGGGTATGTGTCGGGGCACCTAGAACTTAAACATCGATTTGTATAAACATTTTTATAGATGTATAAAATGGACATGAATAAGTAGAATAAGGTTCTGTAGTTTTCCTCACGATTTTTTCTTTGATTTTGCCGCATTTTATGTATATTATTATGATATTAGTGTATTGTTAATTGCCGCGAACTTCAAACAGTGAAGTAATATTATAAATAAATATTTTCTTTTTTTTTCTTGGAAAGCATCGTGAGGAATCCTATTTGTAAGAGTTCTTAACGTTCCTGATGATGTGTGTAGTGTACCAACCCGCACTTGGCCCAACAGTGGGACAGCTCATACAAATAGGGTTGATTTTGATTACTGTGATATACAGTACTTAATTACTCTAGCAGGATTGGTAGAGACAGTTATGAAACACCAACAAACAAAGTTGATATCAAAATAATCAGCTTTTGTAATCTATTTTTTCTAGAGAGCGATACAGGGATCTCATTCATGCTGCAGACACCATAGAAGAAATGAAAGGCACTACATCCAGCACTCTCAATCATATCGGTGAAATGATGGCGGCTTGTAGAAACCTGCATAACACCCACTTAGTGGGCTTCAAGATTGAAGATAAACCTGCTATGACAAGGTTTGCTTAATTTATAACTTTTTTAACGGCTAAGCTAAGTTTGGGGCCCACTTCAAAATAATAATAATAGTCCCGATAGTCGTTTCGAACGTGTGAACGGTGTCATAGAGTGTTCACTATGACACCTCGACCAACATCTCAAGAGGCTCTCGCTCGATGATTGGGTCAAGGGTCGGATACAGAAGGCAGTCATCCTAGACACGGCACGTATTGTCAGGAGGTTCCTCTCTCTGTAGCCCGTACCACCGGCAGCTTGAGCCCCGCCCCGCTGCCGGTGGCACCCTAGTTTTAAGTTTTTTACAATATTGATGTTTCTTTTTTATACGTTTATATTTGTGTTGTAAAAAATTTAAAATTAAGATTGTAAATAAATTAATGAGATAATAATAATAATTCTTTATTTCAGACACGAGATCCATATTTATAAAAAATACAATACCAAAAACACATAATAGCTAGGTGGCAATAGCCACCCAACGCCTATACGTTGTAGTTAGCTGCTACCTGTCCAAATGATTGTGTAATATCGTTATGAGGAAATAAACTTTACTTTTACTTACTTTACTTAGCCATTAGCAACTGTAATAATGTTTGAAAGCTGCTATTTAATGACCATAAAGAGCTTGTATGGTTCAGATAAATATTTGTAGGACAAAATGTACATGTAAATGTACATATAAAAATAACAAATGAAAATTGTGTTAGGGTGCAGTATTATGCATTATTATTAATTATTAGAATAATAGGTTATATATCACAGGCATAAAAAGCCTATGGGTAATTTAAATTATCTCTAATAACATATAGTAGTAATTATTTTTAGTTTTATCAAAGACCAATATAGAACTATTAGTCTATGGTTTTATTTAGTTAACATCATGTATTATATTTGTTGATTTAATGGATAAATAAATGAAACATTCTCTTTTTTGCTCACTGTGCTTTAAGATATTCATAGTGAATTTGTAATCCTTATGAGGAAAATGTATATTCTTAAATTGTATTCTTTATTGTTTCAGTTTTCACTACAACATTAATCCAGTCCATAGTTTGTCTGTACAAGTGAAGCTGTTGATGGAAATACCAGAGAAAATATGGACCTGTATTGAAGCTGAGGACTTTATAAAAGCAACTCAACTGTTTATCATGGCTCGTCATATTAATACAGGTACCAAATTATATTTCATATTTAGACATAGACATAGAAATAAGTACATTTTATATTGTAAAAAATATATTATTAAACAGGAAAAAAGAAACTTAAATAATACTTTTGTATTATATATATATAAAGGTTTTTTTGTCACAACCCAGTCCCAGTTCAACATGATACTGATTGTGAACAACAAGAGCTGGTCTTCCGCTGGGACGGGTAAGTGACTTCATTTTCTTAAACAGTACTAAGATGATTGTAGGGACCCTACCCCTATGTAGAACATAGGGGTAGGTAGTCACCTACCCCTATGTTCGACCCACACACCCATAGAGTGATGAGAAAAAGGTGTTGATGATGATTTTCTTATATACAAACCTTGCAGGCTCAGACAAGTGGCAAACATTTCTATTTCTACAAACGCTTATGCTTCAAAATGCTAATTAACATCACGTGACTTTTTAGTACCCCCGCCCGCCCGCCGTATTTGTTCAATGAACCCTCGTTTTGTTCTCTCAGGGTTACAGCTCCAAATAGGCGGAAATAATGTGAAGCCAGGACTCCAGTCTATGCAACGACTGGTACACCAGCACTGGAGCTCCATTTCTAACTTCAACCAGACCATTATTGGCGTGTGCCGGCAGAAATTGCAAGACGTCGAAATTAGTGTTGAAGTAAGTAGGCCGAAATGATACTACACTGTGGTCTATTGATACCCACTACAAGATATGCTTTCGGCACGGAAGACAAGAATAGTATTACATTTAGAATGGTCACTCTCCGCTTTCCGCCAATCTCGGGTTCCTCAACCGCTCCCCATGCTTGCCTTGTCGGAGTTAGCGGCACTAATTTCGTGTTTTATGTTCCATCCATGGGGGAGGTTTATGTCCAGCAGTGAATTTCTTGTGACTAAAATGATAATGATGATATTATCCATTAAAATATACAGTGATTCATTTATTTATTTCCATATTAGGTACACAAAACAAAACACTGGTAAAAAATTTAGAACTCTAAAGAGTCTCTGAATATGTGCACACAGCATGGTCAGCAGTTAAGTAATTTTATTATATAACATACTGAAATTACATTTGGGACGCAACCTGCGTAAGCACTTATGCGTCCTGCCACCTCCCCGCCACACAGCAATCCGCTGGTGCTGCCGCCGAGGTGGCCGCCACGACTTCGTCCCTTTTGCCGTGGAGACGGGGGGACCTTGGGGGTCGGAGGCCAGAAAATTCGTTCGTGATCTGGGTCAAAGTCTGCGAAAGAAGGGCCGTGATCCGCTTTCTGGGTGGTATTTAACGCAGCAGAGCAGCGCGGCAACGCTGTTAGCCTATTAGGCACTTTCCCGTCAGGTTCGATGCGCGAGGGATTTATAAGCCTATGACAGTAGGCCTAAAATATTTTAGGATTATTATATAGGAATATTATTATTATTCCCTATATACACTTTCTTGATTCCTTTGACAATGTGACTGTACCTGAATTGTTCCCAGGTGGCGTGCTCGTGTCTCGTGAGCCTGCACCTCCTGGACTCCCAGTCCATGGTGGAACTGCTGGAGACCCTCATCGGGCTGAACACCAACAACAGCCTCCGTACCACGCTACAATTCTCCCTCGCCAACATACTCGATGGAGATGTCAAGGCGCAGATTAAGGATAAGGTAATTAACAACTCAAGGTGACAGCGATATGCTAAGCATTGCCTAAAGTTAAGTAACGTTTTTCGGTAAGGCAGAATATATGTGAAGTTACAAACATTCATGGTAAGCTAATTTACATTATGCTAATTAGTCCTGTTTTCTGTGTTCATATGTTATCATACGGAAGCCTCGGTGTGCTGCTGAAACTCGTACTTTGCCGGATTTATTACACTTGTACGTGAAGTAGCGCCTAGGGTAGATATTGTTTTGAATTCAGAAAAAAATTACCATTCCAGGTCATCAGCGGAGTCAAATGCGTGCTGAAAACAATAGTACTGGTTGTTGCCTGTTTTGTCGGTGAGATATTTCCTTATATTCCCCAAACATAAGTATTATAGAAACATATTTAACACTATGTTTTTGAAATTTTTACGAAATTGTTACTCATTGAAATTCACAATAATATAGGTATACATATATATATATAGTGCCACTTCTGCGAACTGTCTCAAAAAGACTGAGAAAATCTATGTATTGCTACGTCTATATTATGTTTTTGTTTATACTTTTATTTTTATTCTTGTACTGTATAGTCCGGCGGATTGTTACGCCATAACACAGGATATTTCCTAGCTTGGGTAACAAGGATTCTCAACTGACTGATAACGTCTGTATATGAGAAATATATTTTCATTTTAATATTTTATATTTTTAACGGATTTATCGCGTATATTTTACATAATTTTATGACTTGACGTTTCGTACATTGCAGCATCCGTGGTCACGGAAACTAGATGACAATTGTTTTTGTTTTGTTTCGAACATATATATTAATTACTTCCGCCTGTTATTCGTCTATTGGCTGATAGTAGAATATGTATATAATACTTAGTAGAGACTTTCTCTTTTTGTACGTGACGGTTATAGTTTTTGGTTACTATACCAGTAGGTGTAGGTTTTTTGTACTAGAACTAGGTGTAGTTTTTTTTGGTGATGAATTTTCTCCCCCCTCCCCTTCTCGGACCGTGGTCGTCGGTTTTCCAATCTATTTATGGTTAAGATTACAGTCGCGCTATCTTTTGTCAGCGCATTTTTCATAAACACTGTTTTCTATCTCTAAATTTTATACGATTTTGATCATTCTTTTATATGATATTTAACATTGTTTTTCATGCTATTTTATATGGTTGGAAGAGTTAATAGCTATGCCTCTAAGGTTTGCTATTTCAAAACTTATACTTTTAAATTGTAACCTTCGGAACTGTAACGAAATTTAAAAAATCAAACCTAGAGTAGAGTAGAGGCATAGACATTTATGTTTTAAATCAGATAAAAAAAAAAAAAAAAACGGTTAATGTTTAGGTTTCTCAAATTTGTATGGAAGGTCGCGCGACAAAACTTTTCGATATACACACATACAATCACGCCAGTTTTCCCTTGCGTGGTAGACAGAGCGTCAGAGACCATGAGACCGCTTAACGCCTCATTTGACATTGGTTAGAAGGAGGGTTAGATGGAAGGGAGAGGGTATTAGAGGTAACCCTCAGGGTATTAGAGGGGATACAAGGGTAAGATGTAATATTAGCTTGGAGTGACAGGGGGTCAGCCTATCGCCTATAGAAAGGCCAATTTCCCTCAAGTCCCATAACTGACTTTTACAGTTTGCCCGGGAAGAGAAGCAACTGGTACATTATCTATCTTACTGAAAAACGTTACTTAATTTAACCATCGTCTTAAATTCTTTGCCTTCTTTACGCAAGTGTCATTAAGTGTCAGCGAGAAGTTGACAAAGTTGACAATATGCTAAGCACTGCTTAAAGTTCAGTAACGTTTTTCGGTAAGGCCCTCTATGTTTTTCTTTTTCTCCCAGATGCATGAAAGAGGTTTCTCGATATAGTTACGTAATAATTATGATTTGCAGACGACGATGGCGGCGCAGTGCTAGCGAAGTTGAAATATTTGCTCCGGAAAGACTCTCAACCATTAGTAGAGCTGGTCAAATTCAGCGATCCAGCCGCTTTGAAGCTGCTTCCTCCAGTTATTGCCAATTATAGGTAAGCTAAACAACTTATATCGGAAACTATAGTATCAAGTATCTATATTAAAAGAAAAACAAAATACTCGGCTACAGAAAAGTAGTTTTTGCAGTCTATTATGGAACTTCCTGTTGCAAAATGCTAAATATAGTCGTGTTTGGAGTTTGAAAAAAAAATTTTTTTTTTTAGTTTAACTTGTTATAATTGTTGCTTTTATATTATAGATTGTCATCATCTACTGAGCCCCATCCTCTGGCGCGCGAAGACATAATCTCCAGTGTTCACAAATGGAACACGTGGGTGAAATCTTATATCGACACCAACGTCCAGGCGCTGCTGCAGAACGTTAACAGGGTTAAAGTGCTGCATGAGATACGGGAGGACGCTTTTAAAATCGGTAATATTTAATTTTGAACGTACTTCAAAACGGAGGAGGTTCTCAATTCGACTGTGTTTTTTTTTTTGTGATCTTTTTGCCAATTGATTTTTATGATGATTTTTTGTTTGGTCGGTCTATACTTTATCAATATCGGTCCAGTTAACTGGAAAAAATATGTCATATTTAATAATTTCGTTGTTCAGTTTTCTAAACCATAATTATTGGGTCGGATCCATGGTAAATCATACTTACAAGTTTACGTCATCAAAAGAGTTATAATTTTTTATGAGTACTGTCAATGTGGGTAACTTTGACCCAGTGTCAAACATTGTGTATATGGCCTTACCCGAAGGATTTTTATTTTATTCGCAAAAGGTTAGCAGTCAAATTACTTAAGTCAATTAGCAGTCGTCTTGACTACTAATCTTCTAGGAAAAAAAATCAAGAACCTGGGAATAAGGCTGTGTACAATTT
The DNA here is from genome assembly GCA_947563715.1 of Lycia hirtaria. Taxonomy (NCBI): domain Eukaryota; kingdom Metazoa; phylum Arthropoda; class Insecta; order Lepidoptera; family Geometridae; genus Lycia; species Lycia hirtaria. The sequence goes on along the minus strand of OX387377.1, from coordinate 36,561,791 downwards.
TTGACACGGAGTCAAAGTTACCCATGTTGCCCGTTGATTGATAGATAGATAACTTTTTATTAAAAGCCCACAAATACTGAAAAAGTAATACAGAGAAAATATAATTATGGCTATGCTTGCTTTTAATTACTGGACTTGATATTGGGCTTGATTGTACTGGATTTGCAAGTAAAACAATACCTATAAGGTAATCGTATTCTTTATTTCGTTCCCAGAAATCCCAGTTAACTGGCGTTCAATATGCGCATCTCTAGACATACCGGACGTCCATGTGTGGTGTCACTACTACCAGCCACTCCTGACCTCCCGCGTCCAAGCGATCCTTGACACGCGTTGGACCAACCTATACGATTCTTTCAAGACTCAGATACTTATAGATTTAACTAAGGTAAGGTTATTGCGTAATTAAAACAAGTTACATAGGTTACTTATCTATAATCCGAAATATTATCGTAAGCTTAGTTAACTTACTGTAAAACCATGTTTTTGTAGGTTAGAGCAAAAACAGTGCATTTTTTTGATATGTGAAACGTTGTAAAAGCTCAAAATTTCAACAGCGATATAACTACCGGTATCATAATTTGAAAAAAACGAAATCGTAGTAAATGACAAACTATAGAAAATACACTTTCTATGCTATTTACAGCAAAACATACGTAGGTCCCTCATAAAGCAGCTTTTGCCAAAGCTATACAATTTTTTTAATGGTCGTACAAGAGACGAACGCAGAAAAAATGCTGAGTAATATATATGGAATAAAAAATGACTTTGGTATCGGTTACTGCAGTTACCCTATTTACCGACGATATATTGCAACAATTACCCTTGATATGTTGTGCATTTCCTTGAGAAAGTATGCGTATAAACTATAATAAAAAATATAGATTATACGCATACTTTCTCAAGGGAATGCACAACAAGTTCTCTTTATAGGTGTCTTCAGAAAGCGAAATAGAGAAAGAAGCCGACATAAATTGGTACGTTTGGAAGGACCTGATTGGTGAGACTATCATAGAGAGTCGGAGCGACGTAGTCAAAGTAATGAATGCTCTAATGAAAGGTAAGATTGTATTATTATTTTTCATAATAATATACCACCATCAGTAATTGTGATATTTAAAAAAAACTACGGGTCATTCACGTCAGTTTTGAATCGAAATATCCGACTATAGTGTCAACTGCATTCGGCGGTCTTTTTCAAAGGAGCAGCTCAAACGTCACTCTCGGTCGGTGACGCGCCTCGCACTGCGACGTACGAGTGACCCGTAGTTTTTATTAAAAATGTGTTAAAACCACATTGGTTTCCATAGTAAAGTCGTGATTTGTGTCGTGAATTAAAATAATTTTATTTGAGAAATTGCAATTCATATCCAGTTCAAACTTGCCCATTGGTACAAAGTTACCCGCCTTGCCAGTACTAATGTAACTTTGAATATCAGGCATGGCTCGCCAGGACAGAGGTTATACACCAACCTTGGAAAAATTATGCCAAAGCTTAGATAGCGAGCTACAAAAGCTTCTAGAAGACTTGAAGATCTACCTCTATCCAGACAAGAAGAGTGGAAATAGACTTCTCTTCTCTTACGAAGAAGAAGAGGACACCGATCAGATGTACAGCGATAGAGCTGACATTGAGATGTATTTGAGAGACATATCGGATAGTAGTATACAAAGGTAATAATTACTTTAAGTTGCCTGACTCATGTGATATCAACACAGTTCACTTGGTCTATGTTTCACTTTGCCAATCCATACTAATTTACTGTAACCTTGCATGGGGAGTTGTAGCAAAAACTTTTATGATAGGACTTGCGAGAGCCCAAAGACCTGTTTTAAAGGTCACGTTACGGAAACTTTGCTTTGTACCAGGAGGCTAGAGTGATGACGGTCCGACAACTCTTTCTACAAAAAGCTATTTTTGCAGTGCACAATTCTGCAATAGAACTTAGTCAAACTTCGGATCAAAGCAACAAAAGAGTTTTAAGGTACCTTTGGTGAGAGTGAATTCGACTTATGCAAACCGCCACCCGAATTCTCTTCTCCACATAATATATAATAAAGCTCTCAAAGCTTTTCCAAATTTAATGCATCTAAATATTCGTGAACCAAAGCAAGCAGTTCGAGATTGGTTACTTGCAATGACGTATGCCGATGCCGAGAGTCCTATACCACCGAGCTTATAAAGAGCACATCAAGTCTAACACAACCATACACAAACACACACACACACCCCTCACACATACACCCTTCCATGCTATTCACATCCACACCCAACTTACACACACACCCACACACTAACATGCATATTGTTAAATTTAATTATATATTGTTCGCAAACTGTTACATTATATCCATTATATAATCTCAGCCCAAATGTACTAATTACTTATTGTAACTCTATTTATACTTTTGTTTTGTGATTTTCTTTATGTTGTACCCCTTCTGGTTCATGTAACAGACAACCCTCAACTGATTTAGTTAGGTTAGGTCCCCAAAACACGGACTCTGTGTCTAGTGTGGGGCCACAATGTAACTAATATAAAGATTTTTTTAGTAATAAATATATATTTGATTTGATTTGAGTTGTATCCTAAATTTAACTGGAAGAAATCGCCTTACGCGATAAGGTAACCACTGTAGTCTTTGCCAATGTAGAGGCCACGCATTTAATTTTTTGTTTGTTGTTTTGCCAGGCGTCCTGTAATGTCCATTTTTTTATTATAACTTATCAAAGACTAGTATTTGATTGTGTCTAGGTCTCTATCGACTTTATTCCTGAAAATTAAGTTTAGGCAAATGCGCTACCCGCGTGATTCTAATATCAAAATGATGAATAAAATCAATAAATAGTTTATCTATTTATCTGATAACAAATGACAAATGCGCTAACCGCGTGAATCCAATATCAAAAAAGAATTTAAATTCGTTTTCAGCATGCTTCACTACATAAAAGCTTGCTTCGAAGAACCAACCCTCCAGTCTACGGAGTTGCAACGGAAGACCACCGCGATATACACGGCGCGGTTTACGCAAGCGATCACCAACCTTATGCCACATCTACGCAAGTGTTATATTCCCGAGAACGTGATGAACGTTGATGAAAATGCTGTAAAGAGGTAATGTCTACTTTAGTAGAAGAAAATATAGGGAAAATGCGTGATTTGTACCAAAGGCTGCTTTGATATTTCACTTTGAGTCACTTCAAGCACTGGACTTTTTCAACAGGCACAACTCTGAAACGATGAAATAAATCCGGCAAAGTACGAGTTTCACACGCACAATCAGAGGCTTCCGTACTCATGGATGACACAATACATAAACATGAAACTGATACCCGGGCTAATTACTCAACAAAATGTACTCTATATCTAAGGATATTTGTAACTTAATTGTTTTACATTAGGAATAGCCTGAAATGCTAGGCGTTCACATGCAATATCAAGTTCAAATAAGAAACTGTTACAGACCTATTTTCTTATCCAAAGAAATTTTACTCTGTTTTAAGTATGTATTTTATGACACCAACTCTCAACAAAATGTTCACTTGTCAGTTTTCGTTTTTTTTTTTTTGTGGATCCAACAAGGGTTTACCTCGCAGTTCTTGTACAATAATTTCCCATTTATTTTTCAAAAAATATTCACGCATGCTTGTCTTCAACTTGACCAGGTTTTAGTACTTATTTTTTATTTTACAAACTAAACCCCACAATCTCGCCATTTTTGAGATTTTGATCTATTACCGTTAAAAAGATACAGCCGTTTAAGTGTAGAACAGACAGACAGACACCGTTGCCTCCCGAATAGACTCTCGCACCCTTAGTACGGAACCCTAATAATGAGCTGCGACATTTTATGCCGACGTTTTGTGGTTGTGACGTCTGTCTCGTGTGCGGGTACCCTAAAATAGTCGCGTTAATCGCTGTTATGTAGTCGGGTGTTTGGTTTTTCTTTTAATATATTATTTGAATTTAACAATTCTATAAAATATTTATTTTCGCACTCTCTAATATTGCACGCCCCGTTGTCATATTAGTTTCTTTTCGTTCCTCCATTCTAAGGTTGCCTGGAAGAGATCGCTACTAGCGATAAGACCAATTGTTACACTAGTTTATATTGCTCTCTTCATTGTATTTTTATGGTGTGTACAATAAAGAGGTTAGCTATCTATCTAATTATTGTTTTTTTTGAAGGTGGAACGATTTATGCGGTGTTCTGAAGTGTCATTGGTTATTCTGCTGGAACAAATGGGTGGATATAGCGACGGTTAGGGTAGAGGAATTGACGCAGGGACTACCGCAGGAGTTCACTATACAAGCCAATATTGATTACTTAATGATGGTTAGTCCGTATGATATTTTTTTACATGACTGCACAAGAAATAGGGTTATGTTTTCGAGAGTATGTATGTTTATATGTATGTGTGTCAAAGGGCCACTCCGGGCTAGCAAAGGAAGAGTAATATCACTGATGTTGCAGTTGTCCATATGCGAAGGTTATCGCTTACCATCAGGCGACCCGTCTGCGTTTTTGCTGTACTTTTTATTAAAAAAAAATGTTAATATAAGTTTGTTTCTGTATTACCTCCTACAGTCTAAACGGCTTGACCGATTTTGATGTGCGAGGTGTCGTTAAATTCGACTGGAGCATGTGACACGCCCCGAGTGTCACATGCTCCATTTTTTGTTATAATAAAAAAAAGTCTCGCAAAATTAAACATACTTTTTCGTGACCTCCAAAGAACTTTTTCGTCACCAATAAGTGGTTTTAGAAAATAATTCTAATTAGAATTAATTAAAATAAATCATATACAAGCTTTTTGTATATTTTCTCGCAAAAACGTACATTCAACGCCATATCATGCCCAACGTAAGCGTAAGTTGCTCTTATGCAGTCGGGTATTTTGTGTTTAATTTTAACACTGAGACTTGTATAAATATAATATATTTAGTTCTCGAGATTCTAGCTAGACGAACTACGTTCTCTAAAATCAGACAGTAAACTTACATGAAGAAGAGCGTCTAATTTTTTTGTCTCTTTCAGCAATGGGACGTAATAAAAATAGTAGAAAAGGACGACGAAGGCAACTCAATAGAGTCCACCATCAAAGTACCAGCGGGTCCGTCTTTAAAACTACAAGAATACCTATATTCTATCAGTAGAATATTAGACGAAGTCGTACCTCACACCTTACCTATAGAAATACACACAACGTTCATAGAAAAAGTTACAGACATCACTTTCGCACACTACAACAAAGTCATAAGAGAGAAAGAGACGGATATAAATCAGAGATGTGCGCTTCAACTGTTGATGGATGTGAGACATTTGACGTTGTTGTTTGTGCCCAGAGAGAGTAAGAAGTATATGGATTTCTCGCAGGAGATTTGCGAGTTTATAAGGCAGAAGATCGATCCGTTCGATTATGATGTCTTCTATCCATATATACAGACTAATTTGAAGAGGTCGGTGCAAAGAGTTCAGGTAAGAAAAAAAAACTTGGTTTGTAAAATATGAAAGCATTAGAATCGCAGGTAAAACCGTTCTAACATAAAAAATTACTTTTTAGAAAATAATATAATATAATATACTATTTGTTATTTTTTAACTGACTTCCAAAAAGGAGGAGTTTCTCAATGATTCTTTTTTGTTTGGTAGGTCATAACTTCAGAGGTAGTCTCATGTAAATCAAAATAGGTTCAGTACTTCTTTTCTTAAAACTAAATAACTGAAAAAATATGTCATCCAAATAAACGACTTGCGTATTTTGAAGTCTCCTGTTTTTTAATTTTTTAAACTATTAATTATTATACTTTCATGCATGCATCAATCAGTTTGAATTTAATTAACAATTTTGTGTTCAAAAGGGTGAATTGTCAGAAATGCCCCAATGTTTTGTGTTTGTTAGTGTAGCCTGTAGGAACATGTCGGACACACACATGTGTGAAGTTATGGTTGTCGTCTTGCCGATTTGCCGATCGCTCGCGCCGTCATCTCTGTTTCCTGAGAACTAAAATCTTAGAATTTTTAAGGCTAGAGTGAATAGATATCTTCTAGATTGACTAGCCTAGCTCCATCCTCAGCCACACCGTCGCTTAACATCAGGTGATTTGGTGTTCAATCGTAGATCTGTCTTGCGTAAAAAACATGGGATTCGAGCGCTTGAAGCCCGCAACGCTTGTCTCGACTGACACATGAATGCGCCATCCCGCCAATCTCGGTTTCCTCACGAACCCGAGATTGGCGGGAGGCGGAATGTGTATGATCTGTCTGTAATAATATGTCTTATGTGGTGAAAGTATGAGAAGTTATGCTTTTACTCTTTAATTTTCAGACGCTCTTAGGCAGCCTGATTCTTCACCACGGTCAGTTAACCGGCATCATCGGCACGAAGCCGGTGTTGTCTGGAGGAAGCGGCGATAAGGCAGCCTCTATTCTTGCCGCGGGAGAAGCGCAGTGGTTCTCATTACTGCCGGTCGCTGCGCCCGTTATTAAGAAGCAGGACAAACCGGTAAGATTATAGCAAAATATTAACGCGAATCAGTCCGCATTTGACCGTCAACTCGCCTGTTCCATAGCGACTTGGTTGAAAATGAAGCACGAAGACTTGGAAGATACCTATGTGCTATAACTTTCAAAATATTAAGGTCCATAAGGTCCTAAAGTCCGTAGCTCTCAAACGGATAGACTGAAGTGATCTAGTTTTTTTTTTGTTTGAAAGAATATTTCAACGAGAGTGTTCTTAGCTATGTTTCATCAAAATTGGTTCAGCTGTTTTTTATTGGTCGTGGTTTGGATTTTTGAGTTTTCTAAACTTATGCTTGTCTATATTAGTGTGATAATTTATCCAACAATTTATTTATCACAAACTATGGAAATAACAACAATAATTCGTAGCATATAATTATGTTCGACTATCATAGTTTTATCAATTTATCATCGTCGTGGTCATATTAAAGTTTATTACTTAGATCTGTTGAGGTATTTTACATGAACGATAGTTCTGCATTCCATAGATATTAGATTTACTAGCTGTGCCGTGCGGTTTCATCTATTTGGTGATGTTGTTAGTTTTGTAAGATGTTCTGTAATATTTGTATGTTCTTTTGGTGTACAATAAATTATCTAGCTATACCTACATTCTATCTAGCCGTACTATGTACTCTACCTAGGTATATCTAAACTCTATCTAGCTATACCTTGTACTCTGTCTAGGTATATCTATACTCTATCTAGCTATTCCCGTTACTCTATCTAAGTATATCTATACTCCATGGGCGTAGCTATAGCTTTCTCATGGGGGGGGTCCGCGGGTACAAAAATTTATAAAAATATACTACTATTTGCCTCTTTATTTGCGCAGACTATACTCAGACGAGTACTAGTTTCTAAACGTCAATGTTTATATAATTATAATCTTTATATAATATAATAAGTTGTAAACATTTAAATACACGAAAATTAAATTACGGACAAACGTAGACCTGTAAATAAAGTGTATAAGTAACGTTGGAACAATATTAATTCATATTAAACTAGAGGTACCCTATGACTTCACCCGTTTTAACGAGCGCTCAGCATTTGCATGACTCAAGTAAACAAAAACATATATAATATAATAAGCATACGCGAGCGAAGCGAGCGCGAATATTTTAGTAGTGTTTTTTATAGTAATATGATTTATTTCTCGTATTAGTGAGCCCGCAGTATTTCCATGACAAAATAGTATCTAATAATGCGCGAGCGAAGCGAGCGCGAAAATTTTTAAGGTTTTTAAAATTAAATCTTGGAAATAATTTAATTCATTGATCGTGTTAGAAAGTGGCCCAGATGAACCAAACAAGTACAAAAGTGTTTAAAAAAATGAAGTATCCGACTGGATGAGTAAGACTGACTTACGCAATCAAAAAATATAAATATAACCATTTGAATGCATTGATTTCAAATTTAAGCATGGCACTTTAAGAGTCTTGTTCGATCTTCTCGAAATTATTAACGCAAAAATATTTTTTTATGTAAAATAGGCTTGGATCGAATTGAATTTTTCATGGAATATTTGTGTTTTTTTTTACGTAAGATAGATCTAACTGATCTCCAACTCGCCTGATATTTAGCGATGTTATTTTCTAGTTTTACGAACGAAGATCTTTTTATAAGTTCATTCAGTCGTTTTATATGTATATCTTCAAAAATATGGGCATGCACGAGCGATCGCTTCGCTTTGGCACGCGAAAAATGTTGAAGCAAATTAAGTAAACTTTAAAAAAGAGCAGGGATTTTTCATAATTGCCAGGATATTTTGGGGGAGGTTGAACCCCCTAAGCCCCCCCCCCTGCTTAATTTCCGCCCGATTAGGAATCGGCCTGGAAACTATATCTCCATCTCTCTCAATTTGTATAGATATGACAGAGATGGAGTTAGGGTTTCTTAAAAAGTATGTATATTAAAAAAAAAACGACAGCAGAAAAACAGTTTTTTGCAGTCTAACTTACGATTTCGATACTTTTAATACGCTGTTGAGTGTACTTTTTTGTGAGAAAGTATGCGTAAAATTGCTGTAAAAGATTATAAACGCGCATTCTTTAGAATAATTCTAAAAAACACTTGTTTATTACGAAATAGTGCGTTAGTGATTACGAAAAAACGTTTTATTTTTATTTTTGAAAGAGATGTATTATGATTACAAAAAATATGGCCTACTTATGACACTTTGGAAACGAAGACGACTGTTTTGACACATCAACCTCGCACATCAAAATCCGTCAAACCATTCAGGCTGTCATATAGAAACATACATGGGTATGTATGTATGTTACATACATACATACACTCGAAAAACATTACCCTCCTTCTTACGCAATCGGGTAAAAATATATAGTTTCCATTTGATATACGCGTTTGTAGTATGCGCGGGCGAAAGACGAACATGGGTCATACTGCATCTCTTAAGCTAAGCTGTAGTTTTTTTTTTCGGCCAATGCCATGGGGGGGGTCCGGACCCCCTGGACCCCCCCCTTATATACGCCCATGCTATACTCTATCTAGCTATACCCTGTACTCTATCTAAGGATATCTATACTCTATCTAGCTATACCCTGTACTCTATCTAAGTATATCTATACTCTATCTAGCTATACCTTGTACTCGTCTAGATATATTTATACTCTCTATCTAGCTATACCTTGTACTCTGTCTAGGTATATCTATAGTCTATCTAGCTATACCCTGTATTCTGTCTAGCTAAATCTATACTCTGTCTAGCTATATCTATGCTCTATCTAGTTTTATCTATACCAAATTCTGTTATGATTCGTTCAGCCGAGTAGTCGTGAAAAGGTGACAAGCAGACCAAAATACAGTTAGTTTTGCTTTTTATAATATTAGTCCCATGATTAAATGATTAAAATATAAGTAGGTATTATGATATACTTTGATAGTGGTTGCATAATATGGGGAAAACACACAAGAATGCCTTAGCTAAGGCTTTTTTTTTTTAATCAGCCCTGTTTGTACAAACTGTCCCAGTGCTGGGAACGGGCCATCTTCTCATTGTGAGAAGGGTTAGGCCATAGTCTGCCACGCTGGCCAAGTGCGGGTTGGCAGACTTCACACATCTTCAAGATCATTTTCCTCACGATGTTTTCCTTCACCGTTTGAAGTAGGCGGCAATCAACAATACGCACATAACTTACAAAAGACAGAGGTGCGTGCCGCGGGATGCGAACCCAGGACCTGCGGCTCGCAAGTCAGACGATCTCCCGACTAGGCTGCCGGAAACTTAGCTAAGGCTTAGCTGGATTGATTTTGAATTAATTTAGATATTGTTCAGGGGTTTCTTCCGTGCTATGAAAATACTACTGCTAATATAATGCTCACATCTTTTTGGGCCTCTAGCTTATGGGTTCCTCTCCTTCTTTCGGCTTAAGACGGGATTATATTGTTTGAGGGGGTGTCTATAGGAAAAACACTCGTTTTTCGCCTTATTTTAGTAGTAGCTACGGCGATTGGTCACCTATCGCAATTTTCGGTTGCCCCGACATCCTTCAAAGTAGTTTAAATAAAATAAATATTGTCTCAAGTATATGAGTTGACTTTGTATAAGTGGCGGGAAGACGCTGATGCAAGCCTCTTCCAATCGGTCTTTTTGGAAATCTATGGGGGTGGCCTATGTCCAGCAGTGGACTTCTTGTGGCTGAGATGATGATGACGATGATAATGATGATGAGGATGAAGAGTTAATAATGTTGTGTCAATTTATTCGCAGACGAAGAAAAAGCCAGCCACGTCGTCAAGCCCGGGTCGGTCTCGTGGCGACATCTCCGATATTATGACATCATCTCTCCCCATCAACTTCGCAAACGCGCGCTCCGGCGCCGCCTCGTTTTTCAACTCGATGACGTCAGACTGGTTCAGTGGCTCTTAGCGAGCTGCGTATGCGCATGATAGCAAGAAGTTGTATATTCTAGTGGTACAACATAGTATAACACACACTGTTATAAGGTGAATAAAAACTGAAATCTGAAAATGACGACCTACATTCCCATCAACATTTTTAATTATTTATTTTTATGATAAAACAACAAGGAATTAACAACAGTCTTTAAACAGGCTTTAAAATGGGTCTGCCGAAATACGGTTTTATCTGCTTGTGATGTTGCTTTCTAGAGTTTTGTGGGACTATTTTGATAAGTTTATTCAGTCATTTTATATGAATTTTTTTTTGTATGCGCGAGTGAGACGGACGATGGTCAAATTATAGACTCTTAAGTTTTTATTTTAAAAGTTTGTGTTGCATTTTATAAGAATTCTGTTATTAATGTTATAATTATTATAATTTTATTGAATAAATATCTATTTAATCCTATGGAACTATTTATTTATTTATTTTTACTGTATAAATAAATATTTTCATTTAATAATTCATTATGTCAGCAGGTAAAAATTAATTATATTAACTATTCGAATAACCCGCCCCGAATTGATCATGGCGCAAAGGTGCCCATAACCATAATAAATATTGACGGGAATCTTTACACAGCGCCATCTAGTTCTAAAGTAAGCAAAGAGCGGGGGATGAATTATTTTTTCTCGTTTACCCCATAGTGTGGGGTGCAGTTGGGTAGGTAATTTAAAATACCGTAGGAGTACAAAAAGCACTTACACAAACATACATATGTTAGGTACATATAAACACTCAAATACAGAACCAGCATCTCTGCTTATTACAAAAATTTTGGTCAGAGTGGGAGTCGAACTACTGCCAACTGAGCTGTGAAAGAAAATTTCTGCAAGACTTAGAGTATGTCTGAATTTGAATCTTTCGAAAAAGTATTGATCATCATACCTAGCTTTTGTCTATGGTTGTTTTTATTTACCTTTACGTAACCTATATGGCAACATTTGATGATAACTACATAATATATTGTTTGGAATATATATGTCGAAGAGTCTTGAACCTGGCTTTTAAATTTATCCTACCTTTCAGTTAATTCCTCATCTTTCTTGGAAAGCCGTTTAAAGCAGGATAATCAGTGAAATCCATTGTATAAAAAACAGTTTAAATTATTTATTAACAAAAATACAGCACAAAATAAATTAAGTCAGATCTAACTAGTTTGAGTACCAGACTCTTCATCTTTCTTCTCTTCCCCTACTTTCCGGCCTAACAGTCTGAAGTTGTCGTTGTATCCGTCACCGTAACCGCCGTAGTAACTACCCTGGTTGTACGGCCGGTCGTTACCGGGCCGGTACGGGTTGTAACCGGGACGGTAGCTGGGGTAACCCGCGCCGGTGCCTGGGTAGCCCTGCCCGTTATTGTAACTCGGCCGGAAGAATGGACGATTACCTGGAGAGAAAATATGGGAAAATAATTATTATGACTATTTATATAGTCTAAGTTTTTTTACAATAAAAATATAAAAACAAATCCTTACTTTTACTTAATATAACTCTTCTTCTGATTCTTTAGGACCTGGAGAAGGCTATATATTACCATTATCACCGGTTTTCATAACTACGCGGGTGACACCGCGGGGCGCAGCTAGTATTTTATAAAACAAAGCTAGGTTGTCGCCGGCAGCAGAGCCTGCCGGTGGTAGGGGCTATATGCTGAGGAATCTTGAGTATACGCGGCGTGCCAGGATCATAGGCTTTTGTATCTGACCCTTGATCCAACCCACAGATCCAATGATAATATAATCAGAGCCTCTTGAGATGTTGGTCGAAGCTCTTGACTATGACACCGTTCACCGAATGAATGTCGAATCGACATTCCACATGGCAATAAAATATATTTTTTTGTCAGCCCTGTTTGTACAAACTGTCCCACTGCTGGGCGCGGGCCATTTTCTCATTGATACCACGCTACCACGCTGGCCAAGTGCGGGTTGGTTGACTTCACACATCGTCAAGATCATTAAGAACTTTCTGACGTGTAGGTTTCCGTTAAGTCAGACGGTCTCCCGACTAGGCAATTGTTATTGTTATTAAATTGTTTGATTGTTAAATTGTTATCTGCATAATTTGTAAATAAACAAATATCAGTGCTAAATACATGTTAGAAATAACAATATTGATGATCAGCGGGTTTACTCTCATCTCTTATAGCGATGCAAAGTTCGCTCAGCGCCCGTTTTTATCTAGCCTTTTCTGTAATTAAGAGTGAGACAAAAGTTCAAATGAGCCTACTTTAAATTGTGATATATCGCTTCAACTTTTGTGTAGAACAAGCAAGATAAAAACAAGCGCAGAGCGAACTTTGCATCGCTAAAAATTGAGAGTACGCCTGCTGTTTGTTTATTTTTTAAACGACTTCCAAAAAGAAGGAAGTTATCAATTCGGTCTATGTTTTTTTATTCATATAACAAAATAATTGTTGTTCTTCCGTTACACGAAAACACAAAAAGGTTTTTTAATAGGTGACTCAAAACAAGGATTTTATAAATTCGTGAATCTGAAATACTATAAACAATGTATTCACATTAGCATATTTCATATGCATTATGTAAACTGATTCAATACGATACGCATCGCGTGGGACTCCGATCACGGTTTTGTATAATGATGACAATACGACACGTCTTCTGTAGAATTGAGTGAAGGCAGCACCATCGTGTTATCGACATGCTTCACAGAAATAGTTTAGTTTCATCAATTATCCACTTCAACAGATAAATATGTAGTTCTGACAATTCATTGCCCGATGGAAGGACACTGACTTTGTCTGCGCGATGCTGATGCCTTGACGGTTACAATGAATGTTGCCATTGCACATGGGATTGGTTATCTTTTGTGATTTTGCCTCGATTTATATAACACGGTCAAACGCTGCGCTTCCACTGAAGCTGGCCAGAGCTTAGCGGTGTCGAATCGACCAATCATAATGCTAGAAATTCGCGTAGATTTCGCGGAAATTTCGAGCATTGTGATTGGTTTGGAAATTCTGAAACGCAGACAAAGTCAGTTCCGTAATATAACTAAGATGGTGATCAAATAGTTCAATAATAATAGTTAATTTTAGTTCCTCTCTATCTTAAGGTTGCCAGAATGAGATCGCTATTAGCGTTAAGGCCGCCAATTTATTACACTACTTTTATATTGCTCTCTGCTTATTGATATCTATATGACTGGGATATCGTGAGGTCTATTGCTAGAAGATCCACTATGTGTAGACATGGACAGCATGGAATGAAAAACCTACCTCCATATCCAGAATTTCCGGGTCCACCATAGCCGCCGGGGTAACCGCCATCATACCCTGTAAAAGTCGGACATGCTTTATTTTAATTTTATGTATACTATGTAAAATATCGAGCATAAATCATACCCCCGTATGCTTAACTTATTTAGCGGTGCAAAGTTGGCTCGCGCTTGTTTTTATCTTTCTTTTTCTGTAATGAAAAGTGTGAGAAGAAAATTTCAAGTGAGCCTACTTTAAATTGTGATATTTTTAACAGTCTCTTCTACTTTTGTGTCACTCTTAAGGATTCGCTCAACGCTCGCAGCTATCTCTCTCGCGCATCACAACCTTTTTTAACAAAAAAAAAAAAAACATTGAATAGGGATATTAGAAAAGTTAGAGCTGAATTTGTTTATTTAGACTAGAGAAGTATTTAAAAACTTTAACTTTATTTGTAGGAAAAGCAAGATTAAAACGGGCGCGAGCCAACTTTGCGTCGCTATAAAAGTAGATCGTAATCCTGCTGGGCTAAGATAAAATAAGAATACAAAATCACATTAGGAAATTTAATAGGTACTCCAATCTACAATTAGTAGATAGAGATTATTCTATTTAAAGGGCGCCGGCGTTAGTTAAACACGATAACATAAAATAACGATCTTTTGATTGTTATTTTATAATTTATTTATCAATAGATTGCCTATTTTCTATAGATTCTTAAAGATACCATAATTACTAAAGCCGCCGAGCGGTCGAGCGTAGCTTAAAATATTGTAATCATTTGAATCAAGAAAATAGATAATTTGAAGACAAAAAATATACGCTACGAATTGATAACCTCCTCCTTTTTTAAGTCGGTTAATAAATCGTGCATGACGTATTTATTAGGATGGTTGCGGGGTTAATATTTGAAGATCACTGTAAGCACTGTTTATTGTATTAATAAAAGCTTGTTGGTATCTAATAAAGTTTTTTTGAGTTATCTATGTTTAGTTATTTTTTGTTTATATAATACATATAAATACCGACAGAAAATTGTTGTAATATGATTTTATTTATCAGTACCAGCTATGACTTGCAGAACGAAAGACTGCGATGATGATGAAATGTAGCCAGTTCATTTGTTGAATGAATGAATGCAGATGTCAGATGAATGCGGACAAGCGCAAAATGGTCATGGTGAGTGATGGTGAAATGTAAAGTGAACTTCTCGGGAGCTCATACGTTTTAAATTATTTGTGAAAACTTTTAATTGGCCTTCCGTTCTTATATCCAATTTCTAATGTATGTATTTAGCTGTTAGTTTTCCTTTGAAAATAAAATAATAAACCCTTTTTTATAATTGACAGGCTTTTCCTTGATCGCTATCTCGCATTTATAAGGTCATGCGCACCAATGACATTTCCACAAAGGAGCACACAGATATATCGTTTAGTTGTGACAAAGAAGTAAACACACATAGTGACAGTTACTTTTTAACCGACTTCCATAAAGAAGGAGGTTCACAATTCGACTATTTTTTTTATGTTTGTTCACCGATTACTCCGTCTCATATCAATTTTATCAAAATCGGTTCAGTACTTTGGTTTTTATAACAAAATAACTGGGAAAATGTCAGCTACGTAAACGAATTGCGTTTTCTAAACTCGGTTTTTTCAGTTTTTTAAAATATATATAAGATTATAATATATAGTTAGGTATATTAGAATGGGCAAGATTAGCCACCTTGCACGATATTACAATCAAAACCAAAGCTGAATACTATCCAAAAGGAAAGGTAAAGAAGAAAAGTACCGAGAAAGCTAAGAAGAATATTCGCAGATAAATAAAGCAAATCTGCTGTGTAGTCCTTCTTGCCTACTGGGTTACCTGAAAAAGATATTTTAGAATGAGGCCTAAAATAGGCATTAAAAGTAAATAATTACTTCAAAATTAGGTAGACAAATAATTTTATCTAATCCCTTTAAATATTCAATAAGTCCCATATCTAATAGGTGACTACTTAGGTACTTACTAAACAAATAGGTAAGTTCTAGCAAATACTGGATAAATAAGTACGTATTGCCGACACGTGTATAATATAATCTAAAAGTTTACACTACGCGTCATGCAAGATGAGCGCAAATTTTTGAGAATTTCTCATCTAAAACTAGAATAACGCCGTGCGCCCTCCATGTAGCTTTTCGTTCACTCAATCTGGCACTTTCTTCTTTATTTGCTTTCATTCACTTTGACACTTTTAGGGTTTCAGATAATACTATGTACCTAAAAAGAGTGAACTCACTATTGTTAGATATCTGAAAGCTATTATGTACTAAGAAAATTTATTTGTGCTTAATTTACCTCCGTATCCTTGATATCCCTGTCCAGGATACCCTGATCCGTATCCAGTACCGCTATAGCCGGGATAGTTGTTGTAACCCCCATAACCGTTGTTGTAACCTCCGTAGCCGTTGTTGTTGCCCCCGTTGCCGTTGTTGTAGCCCCCGTAGCCGTTGTTGTAGCCTCCGTATCCGGGTCTCAGAAAGCCGTAGCCACCGCTACGTCGCTGGCCATCAAGCAGGTCTGAACTGGTATCCAGCCTTTGTGCTGCTACCGTTACGGCTAGCGCGCATGACAGTAAAAACAAAATCTGAAAAAAAAGCAGTTTTTTTACTTTACCAAGAACGTCTTATTACGATTGAGTAAGTAGATATTTATCGGTAAAAAATACTTTGTGTATACTTCTTAACTGATAACTGATCTAGTTGAATTTTTAATTATTTTAGTTAAGTAATTGTTGTATTTTTCTCGTGTTCTCTTTGATTTTTCGTTTCACTCTACTGACCTTAAGTTTTTATTAGGTACATAATATGTAGGTGTAAGCATTTTAATTGTGTGGTTTCCGTACTCAGGTAGAATGAAAGATGTTAAGTTTTTTGTAGCACAGACCTTACTAATATTTATTACCATACATGTAAATTATTCTTTATCTGTTTCTGACAAGCCTTTTTATAATGAAATGTTTGAAAAGTGGGCAGTTTGAGGAATATATAATATCTCCTTATTATTTTATTTAACTTTCCTTAGAATTTTTCTCTATGAACAAAATGTCATTTTGCGTCAGGTTTCGAACGAGACTTTTTTAAATTGTGGTCAAGGATACGGGGGCGTGTTTTTCTATAATTCATCACTACTGTGATACTAGTAGCGCTCGTGGCGTAGCTTGACTAAGTGTTCCCGAACGATCACCAATGTTAAGCAACGGACGGACCGGTCAGTCTTCGGATGGGTGACCGTAAGTGGCATTTCTTTCTGAGCGCTACCGTGGGTCGGATGACACGTTAAATTGTAGGTCCCGGTTGTTCAGCAATCGCCAAGCCAAGTCAGAGGCCTTTCGGCGGCTTAATAACTCTGACAATAGGGCTGGCCACTCAGTCTATACGAACTTACTTACTTACTACTGTTATACTGAGAGTGGTTTAACTGATCTCTGTCATAGACTGACTGATTGGTGGCTATCAAATTAAATCCATATCTATTAAATTTTAAATCTTCTATGCTGGCAGAATGTACTAGCTGTTACTCTTCCGGGGCATACTGTAAAAGTCGGATATGGGACTTGAGGAAAATTGGCGTTTACGTAGGCCTAACTTGGGTACTGGCCCCTTGGCACTGCAAGCCAATACATCTTATACTCTTCCTTCTGTCAAACCCTCTAACCATGATCAAATATGGTGTCAAACAACGTCATGGCCATTCACGCTCTGCTTATGCCGCAAGGGAAAATAGGCATTATTGTATGTCGGTACGTTTTGTATTTATCCACTAATGTTGTTGCTACGAGTGACGATTGGCCTCAAAAAAGAAGTTTGTCACTTCTTTTTTGGTAGCACGCTAATTAAATAAAAAAGGCCTGATTATAGATATTTAAAATACAATTGCAGGTACTTAAATACTTAAAACTTGATTTACGCGACATTCACAAGTGACAATTCAAATTGATGAACCAATAAACCTGTATAGAAATGCCCGTGTATTTCTAAAATTAAAGTCAGTGTACCTATTAAAAATAGCTAAGCTTAGGGGCCTATACAGATTTAAAAGTTTAGGGCTAGCCACTAGGTCTAGAAAACTTATTTTTTATGAGTCTAGGTAGATAACACCGATAATAATCTAAATAAACACAACGAACATGTCCAAGACATTGCATTCGATGAAGATAGTATTGATAACGTGATAACACATTCAATCCAGTAGTTCGTGGTGATAAGATTGGACAAATAGATGCCGACAAGCAGTACTCGATACTCCTACGTCGTTATCGTACCGTTTTATCAACAATTTGCTGAAAATGTTGTTTAATTGTTTGTTCAATATATATTGCTTCTATTTTCTGGAATATTTTATAATGTTGATATGACCACGCCATACGCACTTTGCACTTTAGGTATTATACTACTATACGTAAGTAAATACGATCTGCCGATTCAACTGGATATTTGAGATTTGAGTACCTACTTTACAGTGGGCCAGAAGAGATAAGAACTATGTGATAGAATGAGTTCCCGGCAGCTTAGTGGTGAGACCGTCTGACTTGCGATCCGCAGGTCTTGAGTTCGAATCCCGCGGCACGCACCTCTGTCTTTTCGAAGTTATGTGCGTATTGTTGATTGCCGCCAACTTCAAACGGTGAAGGAAAACATCGTGAGGAAACCTACATGTCTGAGAGTTCTCAATGATCTTGAAGATGTGTGAAGTCTGCCAACCCGCACTTGGCCAGCGTGGCAGACTATGGCCTAACCCTTCTCACAATGAGAAGATGGCCCGTTCCCAGCAGTGGGACAGTTTGTACAAACAGGGCTGATAAAAATAAAGAAATAGAATGAGATGCACTCTTTTAAATGAAATAAATATTAACGGATTTATCGCGTATATTTTACATAATTTCATGGCCGTAGGCAGGGGGGGGGGTGGTTTGGGGGGTCCAAGCCCCCCTCCGAAATCCTGGCCATTATCAAAAATCCTTCCAGGCTTCAATAATTTTATAAAATGCTTCAAAAAGTTTCGCGCTCGCTTCGCTCGCGCGTGATTGTTTCATATTGGTCTTTGTTTGTATTGATCAATAAAGTGCCGTGAACTTTCTAATACAAATAATTCACTAAAAATAGCCACTAACCAAACATTTTTGCGCGTTCTTGTAGGTATGTTTTTAATTTTCTATAAAGTCATATGTTTATATTTAGGAATATTAAATTGGCAATCAATGCGTTCAAATGGTTGTATTTATAATTTTTGATAGCGTTAAAGTCGCTCTTTACCAGTCGGGTATTTCCTTTTAACACAGTTAGTTGTTTGATTCAAATTAATATTTAAAACCTTAAAAAAAATCTTTTATTTTGACATGAGGTACTGTGGGTTCATTAATACGAGAAATAAAGAATATTACTAAAAACACCACTAAAATTTTCGAGCTCGCGCATTATTACTATTTTGGCATAGAAGTACTGTGAGTTCACAAATATCAGTAGCATATTACTAAAAAAAAACGCGGTAAAAAAACTTGGTGTTCATTTGGGACATTACTCATTTTTTTCCCCGCTCGCTACGCTCGCACATAAGTAAGATATGGGACAACATGGCCGCAGACTCTCCCCCCCCGCAATGAGAAGGCTATAAGCTATGCTCATGTCCATTGAACCCCCCCGAAATGAATTCCTGGCTACGGCCCTGCATAATTTTATGACCTGACGTTTCGAACACTTTGCAGCGTCACTTTGTATACAGTATACCTATCACTTACTGAAAAAAATATAGAAAAAACATTTGTTTGCGCTCGCTACGCTCGCATATTAAGATATGGGATAACATAGGCCACGGACACTCCCTCCCCCCGCCATGAGAAACCTACAGCTATGCCTATGTCCATTGCTGAACCCCCGAAATTAATTCCTGGTTACGGCCTTGTTATTATTATGTTCAGAATATTAAAAAATTATGAGTTTAATTTATAGGCTGAGTAGGCAAAACAGGTCTGGAAGAGGGGGGGGGGGGGTACAGATCTCTAAATCAGGCACTCTATGCAGGTGCACCTTTGAACTACTCTAAGAAACTAACACAGAATTCAAAGCCCTATTTGAAAATAATTTCATTATTTTTGCGATTTAAGCGAGGTCATCGTTATATTTTTATTACTTTTTAAAACCTCCGTGAAATCCGTGATATCAGAACATAGCCTACTTATTTTGTTAAATGATTCCCAATTATTTCCTGTCCTTGATTTCAGATTCAGATAAAGATAAATTTTACAAATATAATGGGAATTTTGATAATATAAAGTAGGTAAGTACCAGGTAATGACATTTTTATCACATGGACACAGTTAAAACAAAATTCACGAACAAAGCTTGACTGATACTCTTATACCGACAATGAAAAACTTTAAGATTTTGATTTAAGCTCTATTACGAAGTTATGAGAAGTTTATCTATTTGCCACTACGAAATATTTTGAAAATCGAAATTATGTTAATCGTGCAAGAGGTCTAAAGGCTGTAACTTCATTGTGCTCGGACATTTTTGAGTTCTGACTCGAAATCCTTGTCTATAATAATACCGTTGGCACCAGGTGAGGTTTCGACACAAATTTTAAAATTTGATCAAAAATTAAATTATCATTGCTTCAGCCGCAAAAATATTTTTTTTTTAAATATGTAGCTAAAAGTTCCAAGAAGCGACATAATTAAATAAATACAGAAGAATTAAATAAAGACGACAGCCGACAGAAGAATTAAATAAATACCTAAAAGCGACATGTCCGATTGATCTTCTTTCTCTCCCAATATTTCGGTAACTCCTCCCGATATTTCGGCAACTTCTCCCGATATTGCGGCACCCACTCTCCTTCTCCCGATATTTCGGTGCATATCGGCAGCGTAATTTTAAAACAAATGACTAATAATTCCGTTAATATTAAGTAGTTAAATATAAAAATGCCTCACCGTGAGATTCATCTTGTGTGTATCACAGTACGACACCGAGTCTCTGTATCGACTGTGATGAAATTTGCAGCCACGGTTTTATATACATCGGGTCGAGACGAGCGTAAGGTTCTTGCTACAGTGTCATAGTAATAGTTTAGTATGTAGTTTAGTATTAGTTTAGTATGTCTGCATTGTTTTGGATCAGCTGTTATATAAATCGACTAGATGACCCGGCGTACTTCGTATCACCTATCAATGAGTGGACCCGATATTTTCTCAACGTTTAAACCTTCCCTGGACTACGACAAACATTTCAAAACCAAAATCAGCTAAATCGGCCCAGCCGTTCTCGAGTTTTAGCGAGACAAACGAACAGCAATTGATTTATATATATATAGAGATTTACTTTAGAGATTCATGTTGCTGTGTTATTTCTAACTGACTTCTAAAAAGGAAGATGTTCTCAATTGGACTGTATGGTATTTTGTATGTTTGTTACGCGTTTGTGTTTTGTATGTTGTTTTCAATGATTCTTTTTTGGTAGGTAATATTTCAGAGATACCATTTAAATTTTATCAAAATCGGTTCAGCATTTTGGTTTCTAAAATAAAAAAATAAAAAAATCGTTTGAGTAAACGGAATTGAAGTCGTTTGTTTCAGTATCATAAACTATAATTATAATTTTATTTTATCAAATTTCAGATTGATATAATTTTGTTAGTCTTGTAAGTCTATTGTATGTATATGTTATATAAATTTGGTAGGGTTATTGTTTTAAAAGCTATATTAGTATTGACGGTTATTTTTAAACCATTTATCGCAAAAGTTATTTAAAGCCTGGCTACATCACTATGAAACTATTTTCATATCCGGTTAGAGGAAATAAAAGTAAAGTTAGGAAATGTGTTATTAACTCATTTATCAATTGTTACTAGTATGGAAGCGCTTTTTCAACTCGTAATCAGTTGATTGCAATAATTCCACCAAGTTGTGCTATAGAATTTATATAAACGCGTGTTTTGCACTAAATCGAGATATACTCATGATTATGGAAGTCAACGGAAAAAAAACATGTTGATTTGATCTATTGATTGATTGAAATTTGATTACTTTTTTAATAATTATAGTTTAAAAACTGATAAATCTATTTCAAAATACGCAATTAGTTTACTTGGATGACTTATTTTCCCAGTTATTTTGTTGTAAAAACCAAAGTACTGATTCGATTATGGTAAAATTTACATGGGACCACCTCTGAAATATCTATCTACCAACCAAAAAATGATCATCAAAATCAATTCATAATTGGCGAAGTAATCACGTCGCAAACATATAAAAAACATACAGTCGAATTGAGAACCTCCTCCTTTAGGAAGTGGGTTAAAAAGGCCGACTTGTCCGATATTCCCGATAGAATATCTGTCAAGTCGGCAGACTTGACTTGACTTCTTGGTTCGTGGCTACTGTATCGTGGCAAAAAATTAGGTAGACTCGACTTGACTTCTTGGTTCGTGGCTACTGTATCAAGGTAAAAAATTAGAATGACGTCTCATTTGTGTTGCTAGTCGAACTAAATAATGAAATAAGGACAACAGCGCCATCAAAGCCACATTAGTTCTCTTTTCGCATAGACTACTATCCGATTTCGGTCTCCGTAGCTTTGTTGTGTATAAAGCTAAAAGATTCAATTTTCAGTGACTAAGAGGACACTTATATACACAAAGTATTGTCAGTCAAAGTTTTTAAATTTAATCACCGACAATTTCACTCACCGGTTGTAAAAAATCTAAAGTATGGATATAGGTGCTCCTAGCAGACATACTAACTTCAAATTTTGAATTTTGTCAGTATTTAGCCTGTAAAGGAAGCAGTGAAATACACAGGAATTTTAGTTTCTTATTCAGTTAGGCTTGCGCCAGACAATGAAAGAAGAAACAGATTCACTCGCAATTTAAAGTCAACCAGACTACAACTATCGTAGAAACGTATTCCACAATTTAGCAGTCTGCATGATGAAAGTGGGGGTTTTGTTTTATTTGTATTTTTTGAAATATCCACCATGAAACGATGACCCATTTTTTATTTTTAACTTTCCGATAGTAAATCAGACAAGGGGGAATTAGATGAATAAAAAAACACTAGATTAAAATTGGTCTATTCGTTTGAGAGCTACGAGCCATAGACAGACACAGATATACCTACACGTCAAACTTATAACACCCCTCTTTTTGGATCGGGGGTTAAAAATGAATCCAATAAAGAACTTATGTATAAGCTAGCAATTGGAATTTTGCGCTGATGTTCCAAGTTTTGAAACATCGCTGCAAAGTTCCAGTTAAGTTTTTTAATCAATAAATTTAATAGCATCACATCTGCGAATACCTAAAATAGTAGTTTTGTACGTAGATTCACATTCAATATGTTTGTGTTTCAAGTAAATAACCAATAATGTAGTAAGTACATATCGTCAAAATAATCACGATACATAATCAGAATTTGAACGTTTTCTTGTGAATCATGTTGAGGATGGATTTTTTGTGTGTATCTGTAAGTATGCTGATATTGTCAGTTGCAGATGTTATCGCGTGTTTCCAAGGTAATTTTAATAATTCATTCAATATTACGAACATGACTGAATTTCATCTTGTTATATGCTGTGAATTTTATTTCATTGTCAAATATATCCTTTTATTCTTGGACGGTATAAATATTCCAAAAAAATCATTCACCGTTTCGCCATTCGCAGTTTGGTAGGTTCGACCGATGGAGTGAATCGGTGAACGTTTTAATTTGAATGTACATTTCATCCCACGGGTACAATTATGTTGAAGCCAAGTGTCGATTAATTAATTTTATTACACTAAAATGTGCGATTAAATTCTGTATAAATTAACAGACTTCCAAAAAGGAGAAGGTTCTCAATTCGACTGTATGTTTTTTTGTATGATTGCTACGTGATTAATTCGCCAATTATGAATTGATTTTGACGATTTTTTTATTTGGTAGGTCATACGTTACAGCTGGGCCCCTAAAATTTTTATCGAAATCGGTTCAGTACTTTATTTTTTTTATAACAAAATAGCTGGAAAATTTGTCGTCCAAGTAAACGAATTTTGAAGTCGTTTTTTTAGTTTTTTAAACAATAATTAGGTACTTAATAAGATATATTTATTATTATTATCTCATTTATTTATTTAGGTACTTAATTTTAATTTTTTTACAATACAAATATAAACTTATAAAAAAGAAACATAAATATTGTAAAAAACTTAAAACTAGGGTGCCGCCGGCAGCGGGGCGGGTGGTATGGGCTACAGAGAGTGAAACCTCCTGACAATACGTGCCGTGTCCAGGATGACTGCCTTCTGTATCTGACCCTTGACCTAACCATCGAGCCTATTATTATTATTTTATTATTAAAGTATTTTCTCGCTAGACCTTAGTATTTTACTACTATTAACATTATACTAAAAGACTAGTTTGAAACGGTAAATACATATATAATGTATTAATTATTAATATTATAATATATGGTTGTATATAAATAATTGTATCTAATATTTACTTAAAATTTAAAAATGTAATTAGGTAAAGGTAATAGCTTTAATTAGTTGAATTACTGAGTTTGGAGCAGAGTATAATTATTAAAATTAATAATTAATACATATATATATATACAATACATAATAATAACACTTATATCTATGACGTATGGTGATACTACGGAACCCTTTGTGCGAGGAATCGAGGATCAAGCACATAGCCGGTAATTTTCTTTGACGTCTTCCGCTTATCAAAGTAGAATCTACCAATGATTTATTGATTACATCTAAATCTATTGATTTTTGACAAGATATCGTTTGCCTTTATCAATCAGGGATCACAGGTTACCTACCTAGGGATAATTGGTTGATGATTAATCTAGAAATTCATAATGATTCATTATGTACTTTCTTATCGTATATATATGTACTTAATGTATATTATTTGTTTATGGTACACGTATTCAAACGATGACAAATCTCTTGTCCGACTAATAGTTGTTTACTACTTGCAAAAAACCAAAGATATTAATGCAGTTGTTGATAAACTTTATAAAAAGGCTTAGTGTGAAAAGTCACTAAATAGCAATGATGTATACAAGTTAATATTATGGAGGATGAGAAAAATATGAATTGTAGGTACAGGTACAATTGCACGGCCTTAGGACTTTGATTGCTTTGCAGTTGGCTACATTTTTTTAATCTCTAGGGGGGGGGGGGGGCAACTGCCCCTTGGGACGCCCTTGGGTCTTGTAATAAGTTTCTTATACTCAAGTATATAGGATCTATAAAGAAGCGACTGTTTGACAGCCTAGATTAGTAAAAGTATTAGGTAAATAATTATATACCTTATAAGGTGCAGTATGTCCGGTAAGTACTTATGGTTTATATAACTACGTATTTTCTTTTCGTTTTTATATAAATACCTACTATTACAAAAGCGTTCAAAGCAATATATTAAATCTAATAGTAGAAATATGTAAATGGCTTATTTGTGTATATGTAATAATTATAACTCTGATAGTTAAGGCCTTACCCTTCTCACAATGAGAAGATGGCCCGTATTATACCCAGCAGTGGGACAGCTTGTACAAACAGGGCTGATTTTGATTTGATTTTGAAGGCAGTTAATTTCTCCAAAATTGTTAAAATAAAAATAAAATAGATTTTGTCCGGCTCTGCGTATCAACTGGCAAGTCTCAAATAAGGTAATCGCCCGACTTGAAGACGAGTCGGCATGGCGCGTTGGACACTATTTGTAAATACACGTGACAACGTTTTTCTACTTATGAAGCTTTTCACGAAAGAAAATCCATCCTTAACGATTTCAGTATACATTATTAATGCGCATTGCATACTTTCTACAGTTTTTCTGTTTCTTTTTTATTGGTTATACCGTCGATTGCCATCTGGTGAATGAATTAGTGGTCAAACATAGATTTGTTTTATTTTAATTAACTATTCAATCAATTTTTGACAGACACACATTTTTGACAATATTTGACACACACACATTTTGACAATATTTGACAGACACACATTTTTGACAATATTTGTACATAAAAAACCAGATGTATTAATTTAATTTTATCTAAAATCAGAAAAACTTCAATATTACATTATTTTACCACAATTAAAACACAGCCAATGAGTGTTTGTTACAATTATCTTATCTTATTATACCTACTGAATGTTATTCAAAGTTACAACTTTTATGTTACATTTTATATTGTGTAAGTTATAAGTTACAACTTACACAATATAAATATGTATGTTAAAATCTGTTCAACATTTAAAATAATTGTTTAGTGTAAGTTCATTAATATTTTGTAACAAATACACTCTATATAAATAAAGTGCAAAGGAATATAACAAAACAAAAAAATATGTAAATACCTCACTTCTTCATTATTTGTTAAAAATAATTAATATAAATAGGTAGATGGTAAATAAATAACTCCAAAATTGCAGTTTCAACTTTTTATGCTTTATGGACAATGCAGACAATTTTATTCAGAATTTTGCTTAATTTTTTTAACAAATTTTTTTCAACTCGCCTGGTGTTAAGCGACGGTGTGGCCGAGGATGGAGCTCGTCGATCGAGAATATAATTATGTATTCACTCTAGCCTTGAAAATTCCAAGATTGTAGGTCTCAGGAAACATAGATGGCGGCAAAGAATTCCATTCCTGTGCAGTACGCAATAAGAATATGGATCGATATCGCTATTAATGAACAGCTTCCAGAAAAAAGCTCATATGTTTTTATATTTTTGTGTATTTAGTGATTTTTTGCAGTTAACATTGCTAGTTAATGATTTTTTTTAACCAAACCTAAGTTATTATATCTAATTTTGTATGCTATTTATAACTAGGGATGATCAGATATTTTTTGGGTTAAATCCATCTTCTTTAATATGAAACCTAGCCCAACAATCAACTTAAATATTTTATGTATGCGACCGGAAATTTTAAATAACATTATCGAATACTTAGCTACGTATATGGAGGGGCTAATCTAATCGTTCTTGATGCATTCCTTATGAGGCAAGGATAAGCGCTTATGCAGTACATGAATATATAATATTTGTTTGTTCTGTGACTGTATATAGGGAATTAAGGTATAATATATGCATGTGTAGTGTGCGTGTGCGCATATCTATTGTTAGTAATTAGGTAGTTGGTAGTGGCTTAAATACGTGAGAATGTACCTTGCAGTAGCGGACTAGGTGTGTCTTAATCGGCAATCATCGACTTTATATGCACCGGAAAGCGCAGCGTAAGAAGACCAGCCTCAATGTGAACAAAAAACTTCATACAAGTACAATCGGTCTTTTTGGAAATCCATGGGGGAGGCCTATGTCCAGCAGTGGACTTCTTATGGCTGAGATGATGATGATGATGATGATTATGGAAAATTTTAGCTTGACCACCGATCCCGCTAGTTTTGAACGACGTTTACGGTTTTAGCGATTGCGACGTCCTGATACATAATGTAGGTATAATAATGTCAATAAAAAAAAAAACATTCAGGTAGCTTATGCTGCAATTTTTTAAGTTCGGACGTTAAAAATAACTACAAAGGGCTCTGTTTTGTTAAATAATGTAGATTTAAACCAATTTCTGTCTATTATCACGCAGTAGGTGTGAAAAGTAGAGTACTTATATACCACGGGGATAACGTTTTGTCTTGGGCGACCTTGAATCCCTTGTTAGACTTCGGATTTTAGTCTTAAATTTAACTCTTTAACACTTTAAATCCTAGAATCCTACGTTACACTCGGGATTCAATATGTCGCCCGTGACATAAAACACTACTTTATCACCTTGGTGCATAATCTACTATTATTACTCAAATAACGAGTGCCGACGTAGGCGGAAAGGTCTATCGTATATTAATGCAAAAACAGCTTATAAAACACGCAGTCCTTGGGGTATTCCTTGTCCCACCGCCTTTATTTGATATCTTTATGGGTGTTAAAATTTAATATTAAGGTTATACACATAAATAAATAAGATATTGAGGTAAATATTTGCCTATAAAACTCAATTTCATCACCTCTTTTTGTATGGTAATGTAATGGGGTATATTTTTTAGTACTAAGGGCTGTGGGGATGCCGTAAGATATTATTGAGGTGGCCTTTGAATTTAGTAAGGTTGAAATGAATTATTTGTTTTTAATACTGAAGGGAAAAGTGAGGTTTGTTAGCGACTGTATTTTCTTATTGCCAGTTCAAGGCCTGGTTGACATTATTTTAGTAATTTAGTAGAGTAGTAAATTAGCCTTTGCGCGAGTGTTTTCTTAAGGTAAGTGCCTATGGAGTAGGGTGGCGCCACTGTCTTGCTCGCACGCGACACTTTTTCTTTAATATCAAATAATTGAATGTAATTTTCATAAATATTCGTGTTGTAGCCTCATGAGAACATTATTAAAATGTATTAAAGATACATAATAGTTTTTTTATATTTTTTTTATACAAGTACGATTGATCATTAACTCGCCTGATGTTAAGCAACGGTGTGGGCGAGAATGGAGCTCGTCGATCTAGAAGATTTCTATTCACTCTAGCCTTGAAAATTCCAAGATTGTAGGTCTCAGGAAACAGAGATAGCGGCAAAGAATAAAAATAGAAAATATATTAGGCTAAATGACAAATTTTCCACGTTTGATTAATAAAAGTGTCACGTGCGAGCGAGACAAATGCGCTATCCAACTTTGTGTATCCAAGTCTGATATACGAGACAGTTGCATAGGGTTGGGCCCTATGTCTAAAGTCTGATATACATAATGCGTTACAAGCCCGTTAAAAGAATTATATAACTTCAATTCTGTACACTAATTATGGAAAGCCATTATCTAGTGAGTCCCACTTCATAAAACGTACATTCCTGACATTTTCTGAAGCCACATTTCAGAGGGTAATCTTTTCTGTCAGCGACGAACAAAACAGAACAATAAGCATCACTGCAGGGAATTATCAGGAGTTTTTGCTTTAGTTATCTGAGAGGCCCAGGCGGCTGACTGCACCTAAATGTACCTTTTGTCCTGGAG
Source organism: Lycia hirtaria (assembly GCA_947563715.1). NCBI lineage: Eukaryota > Metazoa > Arthropoda > Insecta > Lepidoptera > Geometridae > Lycia > Lycia hirtaria. Next base: position 36,533,061 of record OX387377.1, on the reverse strand, counting down.
CTGACGTGAAAAGCTATAGTGCTGGGAAGAATTGAATTTAAAATTTTAGATAAAAAATTTAAAGCAAACTATATTTGGTTGTTGTAAAAGTTCGATTTTATTTATATTACCTAATAGGTTACGGGAAATATTTCACTAAAATGTTTGATTTCAACAAAGTCACTTACGGCCTTACCGAAAAACGTTACTTATTGTTTATTGTTTATTGTTTATTGTTTATTGTTTATTTTACATTGCATTACAATTACATACATAGCATAGGTAGGTACATACATAATCACCCTAATAGGGTATAGCAATCTAGTGCGGAGCGGAACGGTTTATTCTAATATGTGTTTGTCTTTAAAAAACTCTTCTATCGTATAATAGCCTTTTTTAATTAATATATTTTTTAGGGTTTGAGAAAAATTCTGTATATTTTCTATTTCTTTGAGCTGCGTTGGTAAATTATTATATATTTTGATAGCCATAGAATGAGGGCCGGAGCTATGTATATATAGTTTGGAAGATGGCAATATCAAATTATGTTTATAGTTCGATCTCATTAGGCAATCTCTTTTATAAGCTAATTTTGGGAAAAATTGAGGGTGTTTTTTTATGAATATGCAGTTTTCGAAGATATATAGAGAAATTAATGTCAGAATTTTGAATTTAATGAAATAAGAACGGTGAAAGTGTGGTATATTTATGTCAGGTAGTTTAATGTTAGCTATAATACGTAGACATTTTTTCTGTATTACAAATAAATCATTTGCGTCTACACTGTTCCCCCAAAGCATCACACCATATTTAATCCAGGCAAACGCGTATGAATAGTAAGCTGTAATAGCTGTATCCTGGTCTGTTGCTCGTCGTAGTTCTCTGAGGGCGTATACGAAGCTTGACAACTTAGCCTTCAGCTTTTTAATGTGATTTTTCCAGTTGACATGCATGTCAATATCGATGCCAAGTAATGTGGCAGTGTTAACGCACTCTAAATGATTATTATTAAATGAAAATTTTATGTCAAGAGGTTGTTTTTGATGGGGTCGAAATTGCATTATTGAAGTTTTTGATAAATTTATGTCAAGATTATGGTCCGTCATCCAATTTGTTATGCGATTAAAAATGTCAGTAAGTTTGTCATTTAAATTAACTTAATTTACTTAACTTGAACCATCGTCTTAAATTCTCTGCCTTCTTTCCGCACGTGTCGAGAAGTTGACAAAATATGTTAAGCAATGCTCAAAGTTAAGTAACGTTTATCGGTAAGGCCCATAGTACCTAGCAATATTTCTAGTAAGAGCCAGACATTAACAAATTGTACGTATTTCAAGTATTGTCCGACCATAATGGAGCTCGTGCAATTTTTTTAATTTATTATATATATGAAAAAAAAAAAAAAGTTTTAGGGTGTGACGTTCCATTGTTTGTTTATTTTTCTCATTATTTCTATATAATATAATATATGTAGATATAAAATTATGAAATATTTTTAAGGATATTAAATTTGACATCTGTAATACCTCAAAAACAAAAAAATGCATATTATATATTTGTAGTGGTTGACAATCCCTTTTCCACCTTTCTTATTTCACTACAGGACTAGCAGAAAGTTGGTCCATAATCATCCATTTCTCAATCACACTGAAATACAAGAAACCCGTACGCAACGATTTCGGTCAACGTTCTTGATGCGTACTGCACAGGAATACAATTCTTTGCCACTTTCTCTGTTTCATTATAACTAATTTTGAGTGAAGAAGATATCTTCTAGATCGACGAGCACCATCCTCAGCTACATCGTTGCTTAACATCAGGCGAGTTAGTGGTCAATCGTAGATCTAGTTACGTAACGTAAAAAAAAAACTGGTAAATAAATAGGTATAAAAGTAAGTTCGTATAGACTGAGTGCCCAGCCCTGTTGTCAAAGTTATTAAACCGCCGAAAGGCCTCTGACCTGGCTTGACGATTGCTGTTTTTTTTTTAAGAACAAACACTACAAGACCGAGACCTACAATTTAACGTGTCATCCGACCCACGGTAGTGCTCAGAAAGAAATGCCACTCATGGTCACCCATCCAAAGATTGACCGGTCCGTCCGGTATATAAAATATGTAGTAGTAACAGATGTATTGTAATAAGAATGTATGCATTGTATTATATAATTATATACTATATATTGTATTAGGAACGTACACAGGTTTCCACAACAAAGTTTCTGATTTTGACCATAGAAAAAAACCGCTCAAAAAATCTCACAACAAATTTCTTAACACAGTACCTCCCTATCCTCGTTGCCTCGAAAAATCACGCAACCCGGAGAACAATGGCTGGCTGGCATCCACGATGGACTAATTAAGTGAATTCTATTCAGGTAATAGCATTGAAAGTCTAATGATACCTAGAATACAGCATTTTCTTCCCTGAATAGGTATCTGTCATTGTTTTTGTAATTAAATCTCATAATTTATCGAGCGGTTTCATTTTTTCTCATCCTTCCGTTTATCTAATCTTAGTCATATAGACCTTCAGTCTGTGGTATCGAACGAGTTTTTTTAATGAAATAGATCTATGAATAATTAGTTAAAAAAACTGAAACAACCGACTTCAAATACGCAATGTCGTTTATTTGGATGACACACTTTTCCAGATGTTTTGTTTTAAAAACTAACTACTGAACCGATTTTGACAAAATTTATATGGGACCACCTCTGAAGTATGACCTATCAAACAAAAAGACATCAAAATCAATTGATAAATAATTACCAAAGTAATCGCTTAACAAACATACAAAAAAAAAACAGTTCAATTGAGAACCTCCTCTTTTTAAAGTCGATTAAAAAAATAATGTTTAGTCTTTCTGTAGTGTAAAGATATTTATTACGTATACTTACACTTTTTTAAACTATCACGGTCATTCATTAAAATACTATTATTATTAACGGGATATTTACCGTGGTACGCGTTAATTTTGAGCTCCCGATTTAATGCGTACCACGGTAAATATCCCGTTAATAATAAATAAATATTGGAGGACATTTCACACAACGCCATCTAGCCCAAACTAAGCAAAGCTTGTACTATGGAAACTAGATGGTTAATAGAATACATATTATATACTTTTTTTCGTAAATACATACTTATGATACATACATAATAATAGTATTTTTATTACATATGTTTAGATATATAATATTTTTTATTTATTTGTTTCAAAAGCACAAACTGGTGGTGTGCTGTTTGTATACGGTCTAGACAAGGCCTAAATAACCTTTAAATGAAATCGTAGGTAGCTTATCATAGGTACTAATATGATAATAATAAACTAAGAATATTGTCGTAAAATAAAAAAAAAGGAAAAAAATCGCGTTACACAAATACGCGTTATTAAAACAAAACAGCGCTATTCTTTCCTTTAACAACGTAGGAAGCGAAAACAATTTCTCTCATATTAGGCTGGAAAATTGAGTTTTAACACGACTTTTTCATGTCTGTGAAATCTCGCCGTGATTTTAAAAAATAAGTTGATTTTAGACTTCTTTTCTTGGAAATTTCTAGAAATTAGTAGTGTCAGAAATAATTAGTAGCCTACCTATTTCTAATCGACTTGGAAAAGCGATGAGGTTTCTCAATTCGCTTGTTTTCTTGTTATTTTTAATATCTGTTACCTCATAATTTCTACATTTACTAACCAATTTTTTTATTTGAAAGCATATACTTTCATATTGATTCTATAAAAATTTCATCAAAATCGGTTCAGTACTTAGTTTGGTTTTTTAACTGGAAAAAGTGTGCCATCCAAGTAGGTAAACGAAAATCCGTATTTTGAAGTCGGTTGTTTCAGTTTTTATAATAATTATTGAGAATTTGTGAAAAAGTACGATAAAATTATAATACCATACTACTACTACTTTGTATACTTAAGTACGATATAATTTCAACTGGTCTTTATGGAAACCCATGGGTTTCCATGTCCAGCCATAGGCTGTCCAGCAGTCAATTTCTTGTGGATAAAATGATAATGTAGACCATTGATTCCCAAAGTGGTCCAGGTGGAACCCCCTGGAGTCCACGGGAGTCTCGACGGGGGTCTACTTTGGTGACGCAAATTTCCATAAATAATCTAATCTTCACATTTTTTGTCAAATATGGTAGAAATGTAGCTGCAGGGTCCACAGGGGGTCCACCGGAACCAGCACAATTTTGAATGTGGTCTTTATGAAAAAAAAGTTTGGTAACCTCTGATGTTGACCCTAGACCCTAACAACTTTGACATTGTGAAATAATAAAAGACTTTTAAATAAGTCTAAACTGTTTCAGAAAATTTCGGAAGTATTGAATAAGTGATGGCTACACTAAGCACAGTTAGCAATTCTTCCCCAGTTCCTCTTGCTTTCGAGTTCCCTTTTCTTTAAAACAGGGACCGCAAGCAACGGCGCAGTTTTCAAATACACCTACATAATTAAAGTGAAAACGTGTCCGGGTTTGCCAGGTTCTGAAATTAAATTCCATAAAAATGGATAAAAAAAAAACTTCAAACTTTTTTTTCTACTTGAGGATGAGGATTTGGTTTCTAATTCTAAGTTCATTAGTTCAGTAACAAGTATAAGTTTATAAAACTCAAAAATCCCCGACAAAATAAAACCGCTGGACCAATTTTGATGAAACATAGCTAAGATCACTCTCGATAAAATCCGTTTAAACCCATACCCTGTTTATATATTTTATCGAAAATGACACATTCGGAAACGTATTCCCTATTCTGGCAGTTTACATTCTAAATAACGCTTTTTATGTTCTTTAAACAATCATATGATTTATTAGGGTATTAATGACTACTTTTAGTTACGTCCGGCGACCTTCATCAAGGCAAATGCGGAGGTCACCCGCCGCAGTCTCGTCCGATACAATAATAATTATTGTATCGGACACAGCTTGGTATCTTACGAAACTATAATAATTATTAGTTATAGTTTCGTAAGACACCAAGCTGCGTTGGGGTGCAACTGGGTTATATGGGATTAGCCACTAAAACCACCTTGGCCTCTGTGTTTTTGACGAAACGCAGGCTTTGTAGTTTTCATGGAACGCAGGACCGTACCGATGTCCTGAAGTATGACCTACCAAATAAATAAAAAAACATCAAAATCAATTCATAATTGGCGAAGTAATTGCTGAACAAACATACTTCGAATTGAGAACCTCCTTCTTTTTGGAAGTCGGTTAAAATGTAAAAGTAAGTACATAAAATAAATATTAGAGTGCTTAAAAATACAAAATTTGTGAACGCCTCGTTAGTTTTTATTATAGAAGTAATGTCGACTTTTTAACTGTTAAATAAAGATCTATAAAATTTGCATAAACCGTAGGATTAATATTATCAGACGAAAATTATATGATGGATTGCTAAAATCAGCATATGACGGAAAAATGTTTATAGATATAAGTAGGCTTAGAAAAAAACATAATAAATAATACTAGAGTAAAGCTAGCTCGTATCTTGATTAATCTAAAGCAGATACTTATTGGATTTAGTGTAGGTAGATACTTAAAAGTAAAAAAATAATTCAATCTAATTCCTCACACGATAAAAATTGCAAGATTGGCTTAAACAAAAATACTGTTTAGTCTAGTAAAAATAAGATTTGTGACAACATAAAAGACAACTAAGCATATTGTTATTTAAATGAATGTACTGGTGTTTTGAAATAGATTTGACACAATTTCATAATAGTTATTATAAAAGCTAATTTTGTTACCTTTACACGCTCAAACAGCTGAACCGATCGTTATGAAAATTAGTATAGGGATAGCTTTGGACCTGGAGACGGACATAAGCTACTAACCATCATCATAATCATCACCGTTTTTCATAACTACGCGAGTGAGACCGCAGCTAGTCTATAAATCGGGGATTATTGTTGATTAATGATTTTTAGCTATTTTCCTATCATAATTTCAAAGAATCCCCCCAGTTGCAAATACTGTGATGTGCTCCATACAAACTGATTTATTTCTACTAGACTAGTTCGAATGTTTCGACCATCCCACGTGACATCTCCGTGGCCAAAATGGTAAAGGCTCCCGTGCAGCTCGGGATAATGCGGGTTCAAGCCCCATCGGATGCGTGTAGTTTTTTAACTGTCTATAAATTTGTGTCCTATTATTATAATAAGAGGAAACAACTCTCCATTTGATAACTTTTCAAGACCAAACAATTTGTTGGCGAACCATACATGGCACGTTACGTGTTTCAGTGAACGATCTAATAGGTATAGACTATTATTAGGGTTCCGTACGCAAAGGGTAAAACGGACCCTATTACTAAGACTCCGCTGTCTGTCTGTCTGTCCGTCTGTCACCAGGCTGTATCTCATGAACCGTGATAGTTATACAGTTGAATTTTTCACAGATGTATTTCTGTTGCCGCTATAACACCAAATACTAACAGAATAAAATAAATATTTAAGGATGCTCCGTTTACATACAACAAACGTTTTTTGTTCGTTTTTGCTCGATATTGATAACGGCAACAGGTAGACAAAATACAAAATAGTTTATTGACCAGAAATATACAACAAAAACAATTTGAATTTGAAAACTCTGACTGTTACTTTAGCGTGAGCTGTGTTGTAACAGTCAGTGCCTTCCCCTGAAATTAGAAACATTTTACATAACAAACCATAACATATAATCAGCAAGATATGAGTTTATGTGTGTGTGAGTGTGTGTGTGTGTATGTGTGTGTGAAGACGCTTGAAATATTTACAGAATATTGAGTCCTATTATTCACTTTAAAAATAGAGAATTAAATTAAAATAAAATAAATATTTAAGGGAACCCATACAACAAACGTGTTTTTTTTGCCATTTTTATAGATAATGGTACGGAAACCTCGTGCGCAGGTCCGACTCGCACTTGGCTGGTTTTATTTTTGTATGTGTCGGTACGGCTATGGTCCAATGGGCCATTACCTTTAACCTGGAGTCGAATATAGTTATTCATCAAGATCATCAAAGTTTTTCATCGCTACGCGAGTGACACCGCGCGGTGAAGTTGGTATTGTTTACAAAAAAATCTTACATTTTAAGAGGTCGTACGATAAAAGTGGAATTAAAGCGTTTCGTTCGAGTAAATACATACATAAAATCACGCGTAGTGTCCCTTACGCGCCATAGGCAGAGCATCAAAAATCATGAGACCACTTAACGCCACCTTTGACTATGGTTAGAAGGTTAGGTAGAAGGGAGAGGGTTTTAGAGGGTATTAAAGGTAAAGATATGATGTAGTTCGAGTGTATACAAGCCATGTAGATTTTTTTTTTTTTATCAGCCCTGTTTGTACAAACTGTCCCACTGCTGGGAACGGGCCATCTTCTCACTGTGAGAAGAAATATATCCGTCATTCGCTGTTACCCTTACAAAGTATTACAGCATGTGAAAAACGTCCCTGAACGTTTACAAACCTCCCAATTAGTTAGGGTAACGTCGTACATGGGTAACATTGGACGTATCCCTTAGTAGGTACAAACAAAGCGTCCTAAGTGGCTCCATAATTAAGAACTGGTGAAGTGTTTTGATGGCGGCACATTAATTTTATCTTGTTTTTCTGCCTTCGCGACCAATTATCTTGGAGTTCCTCTAGACTCTTTGTTGGGAGTTTTAATTTCGCTTGCCAGTCCTAATTATAAGTTTCTTTATACTGTCAAATGAGGGATGGACATGAGTTTTTGTGCGGCATGTTTGATAGTACCTACTGATATCTACAAAGCGTAAAAGTTAAGTTAAATTGTTTGGTATTCGGAAATATATATATATATATATATAATAAATAATATTATTTTTTTTATTCGAAAATAGGCTTGCGCTTGACCGTCAACTCACCTGGTGTTAAGCGACAGATACGGTCTACGATGGAGCGCGCTTGCCTAAAAGAAACCTATCCACTCGCGATTTGAAGACACCTAGATTATATCTAGTCGGAAAGACCCATTCAGGAAGCGCATTGCACGGTTCGGCGGTACGTACAATGAAAGTGAAGCCAAAGCGTTTCGTACGTGTTTTCGGAATATCAACCATATAACGATGTATTTAGTTATAGGTATTCTTATAAAAGTTGTATATTTAAGTAGTATATTTTATAGTTTATGTTTATTTTATAGTTGTAATCATTTAAGAAACAGATAAGAAAAAAAATTATATTTCTCTAAAGATTACAACTTTAAGATAAACATAGAAAACTACTTAAATATACAACTATTATATACTTAGAACTAAATATTTATTTAGCAAATTTAAAAACGTACTGAAAAATTTTTAAGAAAAATTAAAGCCCTAATAAAAAAGCACGTGATGGGTTGCGTTTGGTATTTGTATAGCAAAGTTTAATTTATCAGAGATAGCTTTGGACCTGGAGACGGACATAAGCTACTTACCATCATCATAATCATCACCGTTTTTCATAACTACGCGAGTGAGACCGCAGCTAGTCTATAAATCGGGGATTATTGTTGATTAATGATTTTTAGCTATTTTCCTATCATAATTTCAAAGAAGCCCCCCAGTTGCAAATACTGTGATGTGCTCCATACAAACGGATTTATTTTTACTAGACTAGTTCGAATGTTTCGACCATCCCACGTGACATCTCCGTGGCCAAAATGGTAAAGGCTCCCGTGCAGTTCGGGATAATGCGGGTTCAAGCCCCATCGGATGTGTGTAGTTTTTTAACTGTCTATAAATTTGTGTCCTAACTAATTATTATATTAACCAACTCTCCATTTCACGATGTTTTCCTTCACCGTTTGAAGTTGGCGGCAATCAACAATACGCAAATAACTTCGAAATGACAGAGGTGCGTTCCGCGGGATTCGAGCCCAGGACCTGCGGATCGCAAGTCGGACGGTCTCCCGACTAGGCTGCCGGAAAAGTTATATAAATTAAACAACATATAAGAATTTATCGCGTATATGTTACATCATTTAATTTCAATAGGTAATAATCGATAAAACATAAGAATTCTAAGAAATCATGTTTTTAGATATCTATCTATATACAACATATCAATAAAAACGCAATCCCCACGTCACTGCGGGCCGGATGCCGATTGGGCATCTAAAATCTTGATTAAATTCGTGATCTTGATCGTTCTTCACTGCAGAAGATATACATCAATACACCATACTGCAGAAGATATATATCAATACACTATACGTCATAATGCTCTGTATCAGACCGATAACACGGCATATCTTAAACTGGGCGGAGCGTATATGCAAGTAATGCAGCTATGAAGTTATTTATTTGCATGTCAATAAATTTTGTATTATTTCATTGCTTTTTAACCTACTTCCAAATAGAAGTTATCGATTCACTGAACCGTAGTATAGATTACCTTCTCATATTGGCATTATTCATACTGCCGGCGCATTATAAATCATGCCCAATTAATCACTTGGCCCGAAACACATATAGGTATATACACACGAAAAACATCGTTTACGTTCGTTCATGAACGGTTGGTTAAAATAGGTAGGTATATGATGCTAGTGTAAATCAGAGGTCAAGACGTAGAGATATTACAATAAATTAAAATCTACAAAAACATGAATGTGGAAAGAAATTGGGCTCTATTAACTTTTAAGATCCATTATAAATATCCGAACTCATTTATAATAAGCGTTGGATTCTTTTGTTTTCCCGTGCCCGCTAATTTCTCTTTGTTCAGAAGTTTTCTAAGAAAAAAATATCAGATAAATTCTGTGCTCAATTTTTGATCGTTAATTAAGAAAATGTTGTAAAAGGTAGGTAATATACTAAATTATTATATTTAAAAGCATCTGTACGGAAATATGTAATTAGGCTTATTTAATTTTTTTATAGGGCTTATCAAATTCGTATTAACTGTTTACGGAGTGAAATCTAATTCATGAGCATACTTTAGGTACTTTCTCATGCTACTGATCCCAAGGGAAGTCAAATGTATTGTATCAAAATATTGATTTAAGTATGATAATCTCAACGGAAAATATGATATTTCCAAATAAAACAAAATTACATATACAAGATAGATATATGTATATGTAGATAGATAAACTTTTTACTGTACACACCATATAAATACAATGAAAAGGGAGCGATATTAAGCTAACGTAACAATTGGCGGCCTTATCGCTAATAGCGATCTCTTCCTTAGGATGGAGAGGAACGAAAAGAAAGTAATATGAAAACTATAAGTTAAGTTAAACAAATGTTTTCAGTTTGGACAGTTCAGTTTTGAAAGCTCCTTTCTCAGTGTTTTTCTACGCTATCAGATGATTTTTTAAGCCTGAAAAGGGGTCTGAAAACTTTCTGAGAAAGTTGATATATCCACTCGCCCTTTAGGGTTCCTTGACTACACAACCCTAGGGGTTGTCTATCTGTCCGTCCGTCCACGGATTTACTCGAACACTCTTAGTACTAGAAAGCTGTAATTTGGTATAGGCAATGGGCATACATAATTATTAGTCGCCCCGAAAGAGTGGTAAAATAAAATTTAGGAAAATATTTTTTTTCGGGACCTTCCCAAAATTATGACGTGCAACTACGGAATAGTATATATGACGCGGCTCTCACTTGGCCAATTTTATTATTTTTGTCTATATAGTCCGGATGAAAAAATATAATTACTAGAAAATTTAATGAATTTTATAAAAAAAAATACTACAGTTGTTATGTATGGATCTATTTCACTGAACAAACTAAATAAATATATAATGTAAATATTTTATTCATTATACGTAACTATAACTTCAGCTTTTTTTTTCTTTCAACTTTGTTTGTTCTCGTACTTTTGTACTCGTACTTTTTTGAGCTCGTACGCACGTGCCTTATTCGCTGAAATAAAACCTTCCTTAATCTCAACCTACAAACAAGTCAGCACCGTCTAGAGGCCATTCCAATTCCAATCAAAAAGTCGTAGCCTTTTGTTTACAAAGGACAAGACCCTAGCAATTCTTTTGAGATGTCACTCCAGCCTGCGTGATGACGTCATATCGTGTTATTTAATTTGTATAAGAAAACCTTGGTTAGTCATGATTGCCCGGTTATACCTTTCGTATATTTGTGTCAAGAGCGACATGCGGTGGGTTTTTCTTGATCGCAAAAATTGTCATTAATAATGTAATTAAGTCATTAATTAGATTATACGTCGATCTTTTTTAATCGAATTGATTTCAACGCTGATAAAAAGCGAAGTTTGATCAAGTTGTATTATTTTACAAAATATTGTAAAACTGAAATGGTATTTAAAAATAGTTGGAGGAAGCATTATTATTGATATAAACCCAACACAGCGATTAAAAATATAATTATATTTGTCTTTAGGTAAATATAGACATACTTTTATTTCTAGATAAAATCAACTATAACAATAAATACATATAAAAAAATGGTTGTCTGTAAAGTCGGCTTACGGACGATAATTTTACGTGTTAACGATGCGTCACAAGCCAAACGCTTAGGCCGATCGTGCCTCTCTATCGCTTGTTCCGCGCTCTTGCTTGCACGCTCGGCTCAGGCGGAACGTGACACTTTTTTGTGCGTGCAGCCGGTGCTCATCGATTTATAAGACGTTATCACGTCAAAATGATCAACAATATCAAAATATACTTAGTCTGGCCATAAATACTGTTATAGTTAAAAATAAGAAAGATATTACATTTGAATTTGGAATCTGTCATTTTTATACGATTGTTCATTGAGTTTTCTAATTTTGGCGCCAATACATTGTACAATATTTTGCGATATTAAAATAGAGTGGGGTGATAAAGAGAACCGAATCGCTGTGATTGCATTACACAAAGTTGGTATGGAGCCAAATGCAATTTTTAAAACTCTCCATACGCTTGGTATTAGTCAAATGTTTGTGTACTAGGTACAATGAGACCTTCTCTGTTTGTAACAGAAAAAGATCTGGCCGTCCACGTAGTGTTCGTACGAAAAAGGTGGTCAAAGCAGTAAGGGAAAGAATTCGAAGAAATCCTGTCCGAAAGCAAAAGATTTTATCTCGGGAGATGAAGATAGCACCCAGAACCATGTCGCGTATTTTAAAAGATGACTTAGGACTTGCAGCCTATAAGAGACGCACTGGTCATTTTTTAACTGATAATTTAAAAAAGAATAGGGTGGTAAAATCGAAACAACTACTGAAGCGGTACGCAAAGGGAGGTCACAGAAAAAATTTGTTTACGGATGAGAAAATCTTTACAATTGAGCAACATTTTAACAAACAAAATGACCGTATTTATGCTCAAAGCTCTAAGGAAGCTTCCCAATTAGTCGACAGAGTGCAACGTGGGCATTATCCGACTTCAGTGATGGTTTGGTGGGGTGTTAGCTATGAAGGAGTGACTGAGCCATATTTTTGTGAAAAAGGTATCAAAACATCGGCACAAGTGTATCAAAATACCATTCTTGAGAAGGTAGTTAAGCCCCTTAACAACACCATGTTCAATAACCAAGTATGGTCCTTACAACAAGACTCGGCGCCAGGTCATAAAGCTCGGTCCACGCAGTCTTGGTTGGAAGTGAACGTTTCGGACTTCATCAGAGCTGAAGACTGGCCGTCATCTAATCCTGATCTTAATCTGCTGGATTATGATTTATGGTCAGTTTTAGAGAGTATGGCTTGCTCTAAACGCCATGATATTTTTGGAGTCCCTAAAACAATCCATACGATTGGCAGTGAAGAATTTTGCCATGGAAAGAGTGCGTGCTTCTATTGATAACTGGCCTCAACGTTTAAAGGACTGTATTGCAGCCAATAGAGACCACTTCGAATAAGCTTTTATATTTTAAATTGTTTTATATTTATGTATGAAACTAACACACTGTAAAAGTAATAAATATTATTTGCAATAAAAAAATATTTTTTTTCTTCGTGACAATATTTATGGCAAGACTAGGTAAGTATAACTTTTGTCACAAGCCCGTTCCAACTCAGGATAATGGTGGCCTCGATGAATGCCAAAACTACTGTTACAGGACTGATACATTTTACAACAAAAACAATTTGTTTCAATTTTATTTTTTGTCTACGGTTTCAACATAAACTATTTAAAACGGAATTTTATAAAATTTATGCCAATATTTTGTGTCATTTAGTCGAATGAGTCATTCAACTAAATATGACGTACAATATATAAATAAAAGTCAATGCTGCAGTCTGCAACTTTATTTTGTTTAGTACTTACATGTTTTTATGAAGTTTTCGAATTGTCTTAGTTTTTCTTGAAATCTTAGTTTCATATTTTTTATAGGAGAGGCACAATATATTTAGATATATGTATAAATACATATTTCTAGCAGCCACAAGGTGGATGGAAGATATCATACAGTGACAAGAAGACGCTGGATGCAGGCCGCTTCCAAACGGTCTTTTTGGAAATCCATGGGGGAGGCCTATGTCCAGCAGTGGACTTCTTGTGGCTGAGACGATGATGATGATTGCTAAAAATATTGTGCATTTCCTAAAAAAAAACTAAGATTTCAAGAAAACCTAAGATTATGAAGTTAGAGGCCATGCCCTACTTCTATAAGTAAGGTTAACAATAAACACGCCAAATACCCAATAAAAACCACATAATGTTATGAAATGGTCACGTATGGGAAATACCAGCTAGTTACCAATGTCAAGTAGCGCCCACGTTTGGGCGTGGCATGAGTCAGTCAGAAGGTAAAATATCGTTTTTACCCGACTTCCCAAAAGTGAGGGCAATATGTTTTTGTGTGTCTCTTGCATTTCTAGTCTCTTTATAGCTTTGCCAAATCAGCTTAGGCAGCTTAACCAAGTTTGGTGTGTTATATTTATTATTCTATTCGTTTGTATCTCGTGAAAGTAATTAAACATTTGAACGGACAGCTATATTTTTTAACCAACTTCCTAAAAGAAGGAGGTTCTCAATTTGACTGTATTTTTTTAGTTTGTTAGCTTAGCGATTTCTCCGCTAATTACAAATTGATTTTGATGATTCTTCTTTTGTTTGGTATGAAATAACAAAATAACTGAACAAATTTCAACCAAGTCAATTGCGAATTTTGTCTGTTTATTGTCTTTGAAGTATATAGTTCTAATTTTACTTTTGTATATATTTATTTTGTAAATAGGGTTTACCCATTTTTAGTTAAGTAATCTGTTTTTTAGAGACCACTGCTTTTTTCTATGATAAATTCCTATCTGTGCATGGTTGCCACGAATAGATCGCTCTAAGCAATATGGCTGCCAAAAAGAAAAAATTGCAATAATTCACTCTGTATTTTTTCCGGTTTCTTGTGGATTTTAATAAAGATTTATTTATCCACGTATATATAAAAGTCACTGAAGTAAGGTATTGGTTCTGAGTGGTTGCCGAGGCAAAGTAAGCAGCGCGTAAGATGTTTCGCTGCAACATGGGTCAACTATATTTAACTCATCATCATCATCATCATCTCAGCCACATAAAATCCACGGCTGGACATAGGCCTCCCCTATGGATTTCCAAAATGACCAGTTGGAAGCGGCCTGCATCAAGTATGAGGTCTTTTGTCCACCTTGTGGCTGTCTTCCTAAGCTGGATTTACCAGTGCGTGATCTCCACTCGAGAACTTTCAGCCCCATCGGCCATCAGGTCTAAGTGCTATGTCTGCCCACTGCCACTTCAACTTGCTAATCCGCTAACTATCGCGGATCAAACCTTCTTCCTGACTGACTAGCTTGTATGACACTGGACACGGTCTTTATGACTATAACCATTAATTACTTTGGGCAGTTTAGTTAGCAGTTATTGACAAACCTTCTTCCTGACTGGCTAGCTTGTATGACACTGGACACGGTCTTTATGACTATAACCATTAATTACTTTGGGCTTCAATAACTGTTTTGATTGGTTAATGCTATGAAGTTCCCCACTGCTCATTGGCTGTTTGTTGTCTGACAATTGTCATGAAGACCATGTTTAGTGTCATACGAATTAACCAATCAGGCAGCTGGACCCGGTTTGCATAGGGTCAAAGCAGATGATATTATAAGAGGGAAGGTAATACCCAGCAGTGGGATAGAGAAGGCTTTGGATGACGATGATGATTATAGTTATTAAATATCGTATACGAGCATCGTATCTCGTTTTTAATTTGTTTTTGTACATAATACAGAATTAACCATATATATTAACAGTGTCATGGCCACAAACTGAGTCAGAGGCCAACGACCATACTGGCGAAGGTCACTCGTGTTTTGGCCAATTTGTCATGTTTCTACAGTGCTTACGTAATGTGGTAATGATAAAGGTGAGGTAGATATGGTATTTCCTGAAATTCCAATAGGGATAGAATCTTTATCTGTTGTGAACATTATGGTTACTTACAATAAATGGAGTCTGACAATATAGAA
This sequence comes from Lycia hirtaria, assembly GCA_947563715.1. NCBI lineage: Eukaryota > Metazoa > Arthropoda > Insecta > Lepidoptera > Geometridae > Lycia > Lycia hirtaria. Next base: position 36,517,674 of record OX387377.1, on the reverse strand, counting down.
CTATTGGCAAAACATGGGAAGTAGCGTCTGGAAGTAAATACTACTATGGTAGTCTGTGGTGTCGACTGAACAAAATAAAGAAATAAGACAGCAGCGCCCTCTAAACCACATTGGTTCTATGTCTAAACAAACTCTACCCGGTCTGACTACAAAGATAAAATACTGTTTAAAATTTGAATTTCCCTTCAAGTGAGCAAGCAAGTTGCACCTTTAGTCATCCATATCAAAATGGATGTAAAAACTAATATATTTTAGTATTGAAACAACATATTATTGTATTCAGTATAAGTGTATATCGTTTATCAGTACATTTATCTACATACCTTCAAGGATTACACATAATTTTGTGTGACGTGATAACTGTGTTTAATCTCAAGAGCCACTGTGTGTCAGTCCTATAATTATTTTTGTATTGATAAACAGTAATTTTTCAACAATATTTTATTTCAATATGATAATATTAATATTCGAAAAAAAAAACTTAGTTACTATGCATAAATTAATAATATTTTTCTTTATAAAATGTTTTGAATTACGCTTTTTTTTGGATATTTATAAAACGTAGTCTAATTTGAATATTTAGTTCGTTAATAAAATCTAATATATTTCTAGTATTTTTTTTATAATAAATAAGTATAAATCAAAAACGCTGTAAGTAGCCAAATACCAGAATGTCGCGGGCGGACTTACCTACTTAATAACCTTCTTAATTTGCATAACATTATTTGTTCATATTCATTCATTTTCTTAATTTATGTTTTTTTACTATAACTCATTAATAATAAATTAGTTACCTACATTTATTTGTCCATTACTTGTTTCAAATAACTGATATTTTACTACGGATTATGATTTTGTTTCAGAATCTTTTGATTGTTGTAAATACTAACAAATATATATAGACCGATTTTGATGTAACATAGCTGAGAATACCCTCGATGAAATCCTCATTCGAACAAAAAAATTAGATCAAAATTGCTCCATCCATTTGAGAGCTACGATGCCACAGACAGACACACGTCAAATACTAATATATTTTTTGGGTCGGGGGCTAAAATTCAAATCTACTGGTACACGTGACGAATATTGATTCGGACTAAAATACTCTAAATATTCAGATTAGATTATTATTTTCAAATTTCTTTTTTCTTTAATATACTACCTAATAACATTAATTTATTATAATAAAATCATTGTATATTAATAATACGAATGTTTAATAACATATACTTAGTAGTATATGTACAATAAACTAATAGTTATCACTTGTTTTTATTAAGAGTCTGCAGTCTGATCATCGTCCGTCTTTCTCGAGCATACCCACATTTTTATAGATATTAAATGTTTAAATGACCTTATAAATAAATCGTTAAAAATTATAAAAAAAATACTAGCCTCATAGCTCAGCCTATTAAGAACTGCGTTTCTCATTATGATTTTGAATTCTATTTCTGTTAATTTTAATTAAAAATTATAATGAATAGGTTCCACTAACCCTCTAACACGAGGTATAATCTCAACTTTAGGCAGCTCTATGTCATAAACCACGGGAATTACTTTAGGTTTAGCTCGAAACTTTCCTATATAATAAGCGCTAACCGCAACTAATGCAGTTACTGTGACACATCCTAGAGATATCAAAACTATAGCCCATGTTCCTAACGAATTAGAATTGTTATTATTATCTCTAAAATGAGCGTCTTCTAGTCTTAAATAATCATTTCTATCTTTTGCCAAATTATTATTTACTCCTTTTATGTTCAAATTGGTATCAATTTTCTGTTCTACGTTAATTTCTTCATGTTTATTGTTGATTATTACTAAACCTTTGTCGGTGCTAATATCAATATTTGTATTGTTACTATGGATATAATTAACAGAGCCGATTAAAACCATTTCGTTGTCTCTGCTGTATCCTAGTTGATTGATCTGCAAAGATAAAAAACGTTTAATTTAAATTTGTTGTAATTATTTCTAGTTATAGCGAATTTTGATTAGATCTATACGAGTACGATTGTTTTGCCTGCTTTTCGTTTGTTAATTGGATTGTAGGCATTTAATTTTATTGGTTATTGCATAATATTATATGGATTAATTATGTGTTAATAATTTCAGATATTTTCTTAACTTTCCGATTGAATAGTGAATCAGATTACAATGATAAAGTTCTGCTGAATTTAATGACCTATTAAATTTATTTGATATACCACTAGACTCTGAATAAATTCATATTTCACCAGTCACATACGGTCACCAGAATAAATTCATATTTTTGGTGCTGTTAAAATAGCTGTGACAATAAAGAATTTGCGAACATCTGAAAATACACCAGTGTACATACATTGGCAAGTCCGCTTTTATCGACTTTCAAAGATATTTCTTTCCATCCTTCTTCGAAGTTATCACTGGCTCGGTTATAAATCAGTTTTGCAATAATGTTTTCTTCCAGTATCACTGAGATAACTAATGCACTGTTTATATCGAACGCTTTAGAATGTACCACAAAAAATAAATTATTTCTCCGTTTTACATCTATTGGAACACTTTCACAGTTGTATCGATTTGCGCGTACACCTAAATTACTTGAGTGAGTCGCAATTACACTGATATCTCTGTATTTTACCCGAGTCCATTCACTGTTACTTTCACATTTTTGGAAATTTAGATAAGTCACATTTTCATTTACTAATTCTGGAATATCATGACAAATAATAGAGTTCACTAGAGTCAACAAGACCAAAAACTGAATCATCTCATCATATTAAGTTTTGCTAGTGCTTCGCCGATAGTAGTTTGTGTTGTAATGATAAATCTTCAGACTATTGTGCGTAATAATCTCACAATACCGTATTAAAGATTGATAACTTCTTTATCCTATTCTTCTATTGGTTAGAATTGCATTTAGATAATCCTAGTTAAACTTAATCTTCGATAATATTACGCATGGTCGCGGATTTCGACAATGGTGTAATCTAAAAATATTAAATTAATAGGGTGTCATGACGATGTCATACGATATTATCTTTGGATAATGCTATATTTAACGTGGTATCTTGTTGTCTGCTATTTAGTATAGATGGCGTTCTTGAAATTAAATTCTTAATTTCTCATTGTGGTTACGTCGGTAAAAACAAATGAAAATAATATTAAGTTTTCTGAACTATTTATAAATACTTCAAATAAAATGATCTATTATTTATATATTAATAAAAATTCTTAGAACTAACTACAAACTATAACGTATATCACAAAAATAAATAATAATTATGATTTGTTACTTACTACTTTTATAACTTAATAACCTAAGAATAATATCATAAGTAGCAAGTAACTGAATTATACACGTATAATATATGTAGGTGACTAACAAAAATACAAATAAGAATTTTATTATGACTATAGTCTATTTTATCAATATCTTAAACTTCAATTTCATAACAATGTATTTATAAACTTTTAGATCTGAGTCTATAACAGCGATAAGACGGCAACTTTGTATTAAAACTAATGAATAAATAATAGAATTACTTATTTTGAGTACGATTTTTACTTACCATTAATAAGATCTATAACGTACGATACTGTGATTGCTATGGAATGATCCACGCAAACGTGTCGTTGTTCATTTTAATACCACAAATAGTTTATTAACTTCTATTAAAAAAGACCGTACCATTTCCAAGTTACTTAACTTCCTCAACAGCGGTTTCAAAACCGTACGTACACCGTTACACATAGTGTAAATTTAACTAATTCAAAACAATTTATTCATACTCCTATGAAAATCGACTATAGGGATTGAATCCTGTATCTGAATAAGCTTGTTTTACACGAGGTACTCGTATAGTGCTCGGTAAGTTCTCTATATCTACATCTAATATTTCTTCAGTTGAGCTAGCTTTTCTAAATCCTATATAATAAGCAATAATTGCTGTTACAATTAGTACAAGTAAGCAGAGGATTACTACCATTGATATAGTCAGAGGATTCCAAAAGCTATAATCTGGGTCTACATCCGGAATTGGTGTTGGTTCATCATTATTATCTGTAGTCACGGGATCAGGATCTTCATTCGAATTCGTATCAGTTGAGGATATTGGCGGTGTATCTATTGTCGTTGTTTCAGTAATTTTTGTTGACATCGGAGTAGTAAATTCAGTTATTGGGGTTGTTTTTTCCGTGACAGTTGTTTCTGTGATTATAGTAGGCGTTTCAGTCACTGTTGTTTCAGTAACAGTCGTTGATATTGGGGTTGTTGTTTCCGTGACAGTTGTTTCTGTGATTGTAGTAGGCGTTTCAGTCACTGTTGTTTCTGTGAATGTAGTAAATATTGGGGTTGGTGTCTCAGTCACTGCTGTTTCTGTGACAGTCGTTGATATTGGGGTTGTTGTTTCCGGGACCGTTGTTTCTGTGATTGTAGAAGGCGTTTCAGTCACTGTTGTTTCAGTGACAGTCGTTGATATTGGGGTTGTTGTTTCCGTGACTGTTGTTTCTGTGATTGTAGTAGACGTTTCAGTCACTGTTGTTTCAGTAACAGTTGTTGATATTGGGGTTGTTGTTTCCGTGACAGTTGTTTCTGTGATTGTAGTAGGCGTTTCAGTAACTGTTATTTCAGTGTCAGTCGTTGATGTTGGCGTTGTTGTTTCCGTGACAGTTGTTTCTGTGACTGTAGTAAATATTGGGGTTGGTATCTCAGTCACTGTTGTTTCTGTTACTGTCGTTGATATTGGGGTTGTTGTTTCCGGGATCGTTGTTTCTGTGATTATAGAAGACGTTTCAGTCACTGTTGTTTCAGTGATAGTCGTTGATATTGGGGTTGTTGTTTCCGTGACCGTTGTTTCTGTGATTGTAGTAGGCGTTTCAGTCACTGATGTTTCAGTGACAGTCGTTGATATTGGGGTTGTTGTTTCCGTGACAGTTGTTTCTGTGATTGTAGAAGGCGTTTCAGTCACTGTTGTTTCAGTGACAGTTGGCGTTGTTGTTTCCGTTACAGTTGTTTCTGTGACTGTAGTAGATATTGGGGTTGGTGTGTCAGTCATTGTTGTTTCAGTGACAGCCGTTGATATTGGGGTTGTTGTTTCCGTGACTGTTGTTTCTGTGATTGTAGAAGGCGTTTCAGTCACTGTTGTTTCAGTGACAGTCGTTGATATTGGGGTTGTTGTTTCTGTGACCGTTGTTTCTGTGATTGTAGTAGGCATTTCGGTCACTGTTGTTTCAGTGACAGTCGTTGATATTGGAGTTGTTGTTTCCGTGACAGTTTTTTCTGTGACTGTAGTAAATATTGGGGTCGGTGTGTCAGTCACTGTTGTTTCAGTGACAGTAGTTGATATTGGGGCTGTTGTTTCTGTGACCGTTGTTTCTGTGATTGTAGTAGGCGTTTCAGTCACTGTTGTTTCAGTGACAGTCGTTGATATTGGGGTAGTTGTTTCCGTGACAGTTGTTGACGTTGGCGTTGTTGTTTCTGTGACTGTAGTAGATATTGGGGTTGGTGTCTCAGTCACTGTTGTTTCAGTGACAGTCGTTGATATTGGGGTTGTTGTTTCCGTGACCGTTGTTTCTGTAATTATAGTAGGCGTTTCAGTCACTGTTGTTTCAGTGACAGTCGTTGATATTTGAGTTGTTGTTTCCGTGACAGTTGTTTCTGTAATTGTAGTAGATATTGGGGTTGGTGTCTCAGTCACTGTTGTTTCTGTTACTGTCGTTGATATTGGGGTTGTTGTTTCCGGGATCGTTGTTTCTGTGATTATAGAAGACGTTTCAGTCACTGTTGTTTCAGTGATAGTCGTTGATATTGGGGTTGTTGTTTCCGTGACCGTTGTTTCTGTGATTGTAGTAGGCGTTTCAGTCACTGATGTTTCAGTGACAGTCGTTGATATTGGGGTTGTTGTTTCCGTGACAGTTGTTTCTGTGATTGTAGTAGGGGTATCAGTCACTGTTGTTTCAGTGACAGTTGTTGACGTTGGCGTTGTTGTTTCCATTACAGTTGTTTCTGTGACTGTAGTAGATATTGGGGTTGGTATCTCAGTCACTGTTGTTTCAGTGACAGTCGTTGATATTGGGGTTGTTGTTTCCGTGACCGTTGTTTCTGTGATTGTAGTAGGCGTTTCAATCATTGTTGTTTCAGTGATAGTTGTTGATATTGGGGTAGTTGTTTCCATGACAGTTGTTTCTGTGATTGTAGTAGGGGTTTCAGTCACTGTTGTTTCAGTTAGAGTTGTTGATATTGGGGTAGTTGTTTCCATGACAGTTGTTTCTGTGATTGTAGTAGGCGTTTCAGTCATTGTTGTTTCAGTGACAGTCGTTGATATTGGGGTTGTTGTTTCCGTGACAGTTGTTTCTGTGATTGTAGAAGGCGTTTCAGTAACTGTTGTTTCAGTGACAGTTGTTGACGTTGGCGTTGTTGTTTCCGTGACAGTTGTTGACGTTGGCGTTGTTGTTTCTGTGACTGTAGTAGATATTGGGGTTGGTGTCTCAGTCACTGTTGTTTCAGTGACAGTCGTTGATATTGGGGTTGTTGTTTCCGTGACCATTGTTTCTGTAATTATAGTAGGCGTTTCAGTCACTGTAGTTTCAGTGACAGTTGTTGATATTGGGTTAGTTGTTTCCATGACAGTTGTTTCTGTGATTGTTGTAGGCGTTTCAGTCACTGTTGTTTCAGTGACAGTCGTTGATATTGGGGTTGTTGTTTCCGTGACAGTTGTTTCAGTAATTGTCGTGGATATTGGAGTGGTTGTTTCCGTTACGGTTGTTTCTGTGACTGTAGTAGGCATAAGAGTGGTTGTGGCTGGTTCATCGTAAACTACACAGTCATCTTCATTTGTTCCCGGTGGTATGTATCGGAATGAATCAACTAACAAGATTGAGTTTGGTGATACACTGCCCAACAAGGTGACCTGAAAGTAAATAAAAGACTCAGTTAATGATGTATTTGAAAAAAATATTCAAAAAATGTCTTTATAATATACATCCTAGCAGTAAAAATCTTAAGGTTTCCGTTCTTAAAGAATAGCAATATAATTAATTAAAACTCCGCTGTCTTTCGGTCTGTTCTAAGTCTAATTCGAAATTTTCAGAGAAGGAATATTACAGCAAATAAATAAAGTATGAACTTTATCATCATCATCATTTTAGCCCACTGCTTTGCACAAGTCTCTCTTCTTGTACTTCACTCATCTCGATCCAGTTTTGAATTTCCAAATCATATTTAGTCAGCTACTCAGCTACGCTAGCTCAGCTGCTATTTCAATGTACCTACGTACTAAATATATACTTAATACCTTCACACTTATTCTTATTCAGCACAGTTCCATTAGCGCGAGCTCACTCGGACTCGCACTTGGCCTTTATTTATAATTATATTTAAATAGTCTCGGGTCGCAGCCCGATCCTTTGATAGGCAACAAAGTGGAACCAAAGCAAATAATGGGAAGCGCTTTTAAACTTATAATAATATTAAAAAACTTAATTGGAAATTACGTGAATGGTTTATGGAACTATTGTGCAGTATGGAGTTTGTGTAACATAAATTATGGAGAGATGTGAGATAGGAAACTAGACTATGGACTGATGCACCCACACAAAAAGTAAGACGCAGTACCTCTGTGTGGTAGCACTAGAAAGAGAAACGGCACGTGCCAATTTTACCTCATTATGCAAAAAAAATTAGGCAGATGATGACTTGCCAGTATAAACACCCATTAAATGGGCACTCCATATGGGCGCCATAGAAACACCGATAGCGTGGGTAGCTAAGGGTCTTGAGAGGTGTGCTGTGCGTTCATAAAGAGCTACTCGCGGCGCTATGCCCTACCTGGAGTTTAGGTTCTTAGCTCTTTGTATCCATCCACCATCCAGCCGGCCAGTTAAGTGACGTCAGGGGTCTTATTTAATCCCAGGGAAACATCGTAATATGCGTTATTATTTTATTATTACTTAAAGTTATAATTTCCTGATTGAGGTTGGCTTGTTTCTTATATAAAAAAAAAAAACTTAAAATAAAAATAAAAACTTTAAAACGAATTTCGTGACAAAAAGTCGTCTTAAATTTTAACATTTTTATTATTTTTTGATAAAGCCACTTTATTCAATTTTTTATTAAAAATAAAGAAATATACTACAGTTAAAAGTTAACATGAAAAGGTCATTGTACGCATGGTCATGAACACAGGTAGTTGTACCTATATATTAAAAAAAATATAGTTAAAAAAATGAAACAACCGACTTCAAGATACGCAATTTCGTTTACTTGGATAAAATATTTTTCCAGTTATTTTGTTATAAAAACCAAAGTACTGAACCGAGTTTGATAAAAAATATATGGGACCACCTCTGAAGTATGATCTTATAAACAAAATCATCAAAATTAGTTCATAATTGGTGAAATAATTGCGTAACATACATACAAAAAACGAACCTCCTTCTTTTTGGAAGTCCTTTAAAAAGACGTGTAAAACTAGGATCATTTTTGTTTTGTGTAAGTATCAGATTCGGATTTTGCAGGTTTTATAAAAAAAATGCTACGCATGCTAAAGGAAGGTATTAATTGTATGTTTATCACACTCGTATCTTTGTTACTATTAGAAATAAAATGATTAAAAGGAAACGGCTCATTCTTGCCCCAGATCGTTTCATGTTATTGGTGGACATTTTCACACAACACTATCTAGCCCCAAACTAAGCAAAATTTGTACTAGGGTAACCAGATGGTCGATATAATACAAAAGCAAATAATTTGTTTTTTTGTTGTAAACGCTGAAATATAATATTTTCTAAGGTTTTCGCGATTATTACAATTTAATTTTTTAATATTTTTATTTTGCGTTAAAATTTGTTTCATTTTCAAGCGGCTTCAAAATAGGAGGAGGTTCTCAATTCGACTGTATTTTTTTATGTTTGTTACCTCAGAACTTTCCACTGGGTGAACCGATTTTGATGATTTTTTTTTATTTGAAAGCTGGTGCTTCCCGTGTAGTCCCATTTCAATTTGGTCCAGTTCTGACAATGGCATCCATGAGAAGTCGGTTGCTTCTGTTTATTAAACTATAAAATTATAATATATACATAAACTAATATTCTAAAAGCGAACCTAACTTTCTCTGCCTGAAACAATCGTAATGAAATTTGACACAGATTCTTTAGGACCTGGAGAAGAACTTAGGCTATATTTTATCATAATCTTCAACACCATTTTCCATCACTTACGGGTGAAGCCGCGGGGCATAACTAGTTATATATATATATAAACACTCAGACACAGCAAAAACATATATGCTCAACATAATTATCTGACCTTATTTTACTTGACTATTAATGATATTTATTTTTACGACTATGTCCCCGCTTCATAGATGAAAATACTGTTAATTATGCTTAATAAATATTTAGAAATTAATACTAGTGATTAAATTTTTGTCGTGACGCATGTAATAAACGTATACATTTGCTTGTAAGGCAATCTAGCAAGCGGAATGAGCCGTCTCCTTTAGGCAAATTAAATAGATAAGTTGAACAATCAATTATTTTAATTAAATTACAACATAATATAGGCCGGTGATACACTATCTCGCTAATACAAGGATTTCAATAACACCACAAATAATTGAATTGATTTTGTCATTCGTTAATAAACCTGATGGGATTTAAAATGTAATCTCACGATATTTCATCTTAAAAGTTTGTGTGTTTTTTATTATGCATTATAGATCTACGATTGACCACCAACTCGCCTGATGTTAAGCGACGGTGTTGCCGAGGAGGTGTTTGTTTAGTAATCACAAAAATTTTATTTTTCTGTTATAATAGGAACCTTTTTTCATTGATAATAATTAAATATATAGATGTATATATAAATAAAAACTACGGGTCACTCACGTCTGTTTTGAGCCGAAATATCCGACTATAGTTTCAACCAAACAAATAAACAATTTTTTTGTATTTCGGCTCAAAACAGACGTGTGACCCGTAGTTTTTACTTAAAAATATATATATCGGTGACAAAATAGATATTGACATTCCAATAAGATTACATTTTGACATAATCATGATTATTGCAATGATAAATAAATAAGATAATGATCAACTATCGCTCTAAATCCTATTGGATTATAATTAGTAGACAAATGTATTGTTATAAATTAGTTGTTAGAATAATAATAATAATGCCCGCAAAGGCGGCTATGTGACGAGGTGTCGGTAAGTGGCATTACCGCGTTTGCTGCATTACTGAAGAACATCAGAGATCAAAATAGAGATTCAGGCCATTAAAGATCAGAACGCGGCAGTGATTTATAGGCCCTGGGCCGAGAGGAGGTGACAAAATTGTAATAATAATTTAAAAAAAAAACGATGTGAGAGAAGTCACTGATAAAGTCAGATCAACCGGGGGATATACCGCAAATCTGGGATACACTATCTAAAACCGGGATCTACTAGTGGCTGCATGCACAGAAATACTGCATTTAGAAATAAGGATTGTGTGTAGTTGAGCAATCTTGAGCATTCATGCTCATTCTTGCGGCGGCGTCGTGTGGCGGGTCGCCCTCTTCCCTAACATATGGTTGAGGAGGGCGATGGCTGGCACATGCGTCATACTCGTGATCGGGTGCTGCTTGCGGGTCGCTGGTCTGCTCCGAAGCTCCAGGTAGGAAGAGTTAAAGAACATAACGCCGCTAGTAGCTCTTAGTGAACCCACAATAGAAAATAGACAATATATTTTATAACCTATACATTATTAGTTATTTATTTATTTAACACTTATGTACTATAAATACTGCTGAAGTGTTTTACATTTTTATCACCATATCCTGAAAAGTTGTAATCACAGTATGTTAAAATAAAGGTATGTACTTTGCAAATGCAGGGATGGGGGTACCCAATATTTTCACCTTTAGCGGGCTATATTTCGCATTCATCACATCTAAGATGAAAATTATATAATTATGATATTTTAGTCTTCTTTTTAAAACGCCCATTCAACGATAGCCCACACGATGGGGCTGGATAGAGAAAAAAACAATTGGAGCGTATAGACAGATAGACGGACATGGTGAATTTATAAGGGCTTCTCGTACAACGTACAACGGAACTCTAAAAAAGAATAGAAAAGCCAGATGAGATGAGATATCGTATTTTGTATTTGTTCGGAAATGGCTTTGAATAAATATTCAAAATACTTAAAATCAAATCTAACATTGTGTTAGGTATGAATTAACTAAAAACTATGACAATATAAGAAATATCATGGTATTAAGATAGGCCTTTATTTACGAGTATTAAGAGGAATTAGAGTATGGATCAAAATATTATCGAATTGATTGTGGATTAAAAACTCATTCATAAAATGATATCGTTACAGTTTTTGGATCAGAAGTGATGTCATTTTGTTGTTTTTTTTATTCCAAAAAGGAGGTTCTTAATTTGGGGGAGTTTTGGCGGGAACGTCTTAGTAACGTGTTGTTGCTTTGTTTTATTTCCGTCAACTTGTGTTATTTTGAACATTAATGCTATAAAAATGGTGGTGTTTTATTCATTAAGTGTTCGATAAAGTGCGTGAGTGTGGGCAAGTGAAATAAAGCAGTAAAACGTGTGATTTTACGTTATCGGCAAAATTCCATAGAAGCTTCTAGTAAAGTTGCCACTACTTTACTGAAGCAGGACTCGACTTCTAAATTGACTGTATACGTGACTTAGATTGTGACTAGAACATTTACAACTTGTTTTATTCAAGAAACTTGAAAAAATCCTAATACTTGACACTGGCAAATGCTTTAATGCGGGTCCAATACAAAAAAGAAGAAGAAGCAGAAGTTTTTAATTCGACTGTATGTTTGTTACGAATTGATTATGGTGATTGTTTTTTGTTTGGTAGGTCATACTTATACTTCAGCGGTGAAGGTTTCTTGAAGGCGGTTGTTTCAGGTTTTTAACTATTATTATTATTAAATAAAAACATGTTTAATATGTTTTTTATGAATCTGTGTCTTCTTCTTTTTGATTCTTGATTCTTTACTCAGTTAATTTATGGAGTGTAAAGTGCTTTCTACTTTTTCTTTCTTTTTATACCTTTTAGATTAACGAATATGAGTAGTATTGAGTAATCTTTTATCAATATTAAAGGCTCAAAATGTGTTAATGATAATATAGATTATGCAAATGTCGTTCAAGTATATACTTACATATCCTTGGTGCGTTCCAGGTGAGAGACTTCCGAGGGGTAATCTTCTGGTGTTCCATCCGGGCACGAAATCCGGCAAACCGGGAAGGACAGGTACGGTGATGAGGTTTGGATCATTACTACCAGGTACGACCTGATGGGCCATGAGCATCAGTTGGTCCGTCATAGATTCTCCAGACATGTAAAAAATAACTTCCACAACGCCCCCCGTCTCCATAGCGAAATGAAACGAAGACACACAACTCAAAGCGTTTTGAGGCGATATATATTTCGTGCTTAGGCTATGGGGAGGTTCCATTGGGATGGAGGTATACGGTCTCTCCACCCAGGGTATTGGTGCGCTGGTGCATGTTTGTGTATTGATATTGAACAGTGTATCGAAGTCTTCCTCGAAGTCGTATGTAACACACTCATCACATTGTACACGATAAATGACCGCGATTATTATGAACTTACGAACTAACATTTCAAATGACGGATACCCGACACCAACATGTGAATTGTGAAGACACTAAATCTCCATAAGTAGTTAAAACATTGTGTTATAATAAATTACATATCTTAATTTTATAAAAAATTATCATGGATAAGATATGATTCTTTGAATTGGCGAATTGGTAATTTGATAAAATAAAATCAGTACGTCACTTCAATGTGGGTTGCTCTCTTCTACTGTTTTTAATCTACAGATAATATAAGAGAGGTCAGTACAATATTAATGGTGAAGGTTTTTTTAGTAATATTACGTTTAAGTCACAATTCTCGGAATAGATACTTGTTAAAAGATAATCGATATTGAACGCATTGCCAGTAGTTAATTTAATTGTTGAATTATAATATATTATTTATTAAATTTTTTACGTTGAAGAAGCCATCATTATTATGTTTAATGGATAGAAATGTTTTTTAAGGGTTTGAAAAAAATTACTAGTTACGGCGCTGCAGAATTTGCCCTCAAACAACAATTATGAATAAATTAAAATTTTGATTTCCCGGGAAAAATAATAATAAAATATAAGTCATCTAATTGTAATGGTATTAAAATACATTTTTTTTGTGGTTTTATGACTTAAATGTAATATTTTTTTGTTTTTAGAAATTTAATGTATCTCATTGGAGAAACTTGCTATAGACTAGATATGTATTTAACGTTAACACATAAAAGATTAAAAAACATATTTTACAAAACTTAATTCGAGCGAATACTTTCCTTTCAAAATATACAGTTTAGTAAATTAAGAATAATTATGATGCATACATATTATTTTTTCAATATTAACACACAATATCATGCGAATTTTATTTTAGGTAGATGAAAAGTAGAAACCATTTTCTTGAATGAAAAAGTTTTTACAAACAATCCTTCTCCGATATTAATATATATTTTTTTGATTTCGACCACATTTGTCATGCATACATTATTTGTCATTACTACACATGAGTGGAGATCCTTGCATTTTTCCCTATTTCCTGAGAAATAAAACATTTAAATTTTTAAGGATAGAGTCAATAGATTTCTTCTAGATCGACGAGCTCTGTTCTCAGCAACATTGTCGCTTACCATCAGGCAAATTGGTATACGTAGATCAATTATGTTAAAAACAACAATCATTGACGAATACATTGAAGCGCCATTGATGGTACATCAATGACATCAACTTCAGTTGTGTTATGCGAAATTATCAATGTGTCAATGAAAACTTAACCAAAAAGGGGTCATTACCAAAAATCAACCAATATCAACCCTTGTTTGGGCTCGGTGCTCTCCATATAGATAGTTCAGTTTTTGATAATTCATGTACCTGTCCATTTAAATAAAATACAGACTTTTTTTTCAAAAGAGTATGATGATCTACATCATAAGTTATAGTATGATGTAGATCATCATACTATAACTCTTTAAAAAAAATACCAAACCTCATTTCAAAAGATTTTAATAAATACTAAAATTAAAAATTTGTCGAATTAAATTGGAATATGTTGAGTAAATTGTAAAAAAACTTTATAAAAATATTCTTATTGAGTATTTTACTGTAGAAAATTAAATATAAAAAGACTGATAAAAATAATAACTCAATAGATTTCTGTTGTGTATCAAATGAAGACATTGTCATCCAACTTTTTAGAATCTATTCCGACTGTCATGCTCTTTAACTTGTTGGAGAAGTGTACGTGACCCACTTCTGGTATTTAGACTTGAACTAGAACAAGTCTAACTTTCTTTATTCTGTCTAGAAATAAAAGTATGGTGTGAAGAATATAAAAGTATATAATTCATTGGCAAGATTTATGTGAATAAAAAACAAGTTAATTCCACTTTTAAAATAAAATTTGTAACCTAAAAGTTGTGCTAAATCGATATTCTGAAACCGTGGTGCCCGTGTGGTACTTAGAATACTGATTGAATGGTCCAAGTTTTTTTTTTAATCCAACTCCCTTTTCATCAGCAGCGACGAAGACGAAGGCATGATTGGAGTAGGTAATGTTTTAATGAATTCTTCAAACGAAAACGAATCGAAACGTTAGAATATCAGTCACGATCGACAGGGCATATAAATGTGCTCGGGCGCAGAGGTTTAGATCTAGCGTAAAGTTTTGACAGATTGAAAAGTAAAGCGCTTTTCTTACTTTTCACCATTCTTCACAAGCTGCTTCTAACGTCCAATTCCGAGATGTGATTTTGGTCCGTATTGCGGACATCATCATGAAATTAAAACTAACTACCCAATATTAAAATTATTAGTTAAGATCATGACATATACTGAGCAGGATAAAAAAGGCTACCACAAGGTATCTCTCTTTGTTTGATTTTATATGTATACTCCAGTGATATGAGAATCTCTTTGGTATACTTTACTTTGTGGATCAATATTACCAGTATACACGAAGTATAGTATACTTAAAATCACGCCCATTTTCCCTTACGGAATAGGTAGAACATCATTGACCATGAGGCCGCTTGACGCAATATTTGACGGTGGTTAGAGGGTTACATGGTAGGGAGAGGGTAATAGAGGATTATAATAATAGAAGGTACAAGTTTTCAGGTTCACACAGTACAAATACCTCAGACGGTGAACGGCGGACGTCATGTCGCGACGTCAAAATCTTGGAAATGATATCGCTACTGTGTCCGTTGAATTAAAATACAATTACGTTGAAATTCGGTGTTCGATGACAATGCAATAGTATGGTTCTTTTAAGCTGGTATTTAAGCTGATCGAGGCGGATCTTTGATAATGGAACTTCTTGGTGGTGTATAATCGAACCGGAACTTTGGTAATGGAACTTCTTGGTAGTGTATAGAAGATCTGTGGTAGATCCATGAGGTAAAGTTAATCGGTTTAGTTCCTAAGGGACTAATGAAGTTTAAAAATGGACATCAGATCTTTTGAATGGAAATAAACATGTTGCTTTTGGGCTATTATTTTAAATCATTTTGTGTACTATTTTGTACATGCTCAGTAAATAAAAGCTTCAGATTAGAGTTTGCTACTGTGTTGTAAAAACGCTACGTATCTGGTGTAGGTAAGAAACAAATTAATATAGTTACTATTTTTTTCAATCGGCTAGTTCCGGTTTAGGCAGAATACACAGAATAGAATTATTCTTTTAAATGTTTTATTAGTATTTTATTAAAGAACATGTATAACTTTAAAAACTCAAAAACCCCCCCAAAAAAAAACCGCCTGACCTGATTTTGGTGACATACACAAACAACATAGACATAGCTATGAATACTCTAAATCAAATCCTCTTTCAAACAAACAACAAAAAAACTAGAATAAAATCCGTTTGAAAGCGACGGTGCCACAGGCAGACACACAGATACACACGTTAAACTTATAACAGTCCTCTCTTTTTGGGTCGGGGGTTAGTGATAGATTAAATATGTGTGACATACGATTTAACTCTTTAAATTCGACATCATATAAAATATTTTTGTAGACATATACATAGTTAAATAACTGTTTATATGTTTACAAATTATGTATTTATTCACCTAATAAGCAGGCAAAAAAGGATTAGGATAAATAAATAAGTTGTCATTGTGTTGGTGTATTAAAAAAAAAACATCAGTGACAAGGCGCCTGATAAAAATATTCATATAAGTAAATAAATAATATAATTATCCCCTTTCGATTGTAAAAGAATTAACGAAATCTTTTCACAACTAGCAAAGATATCGAGAAACATACGTAAAAAAGCACAGGGCCCTTATTCCGTATGACCATCGGCTACGTTATGTGAATGTAACGTGGGTGCATTGACAATGAAAATTAGTCTTTAAGTTTATGAAGCCTAAGTCTGATTTTCATTGTAGACGCACCCACGTCAAATTCAAGTTACGCGGCCGATGGTCATACGGAATAAGGGCCCTGGAGTGGAACTCCGGGATGCCGCCATCTTTGTTTTCTGAGAAAAATAATCGACAAATTTCCTAGGCTAGCGTGAATGATATTTTCTAGATTGACGTGTTCCATCCTCGATCACACCATCGCTTACCATCCGGCGAGATGCTGGCCAAAAGTAGATATATTTAGTATAAAGAAAGAATACAGCAAAACCTGTTTTCTTTTTAAGCCGGTATACATTTAGGTCAGTAAATATTTATCTAGCCAATTTTTTTATTAAATTAAATTTTCACGTCTGTTAAAAAAAAAACAAGTGTTCAAGAACGGCCAAGGGTTACATGATTTAATTATTCAATAAGTATCGAGGAGCATTATGTAAGTATGTATTAAGTATGTATCCATGGTGGGAGGTCTATGTCCAGCAGTGGACTTCCTATGGCTGAGATGATGATGATGATGAGGAGGAGAATAATGGATATGATAATTTGTATGAAAATTAAAAATAAGTTAAACGAGTCAATGAAGCTCTTGTTTCCGCCTACAGTTTAAATATTGGTAATAATTACATTGTAATTTATTTATTTTATTCATGGATGTCATTTGACAGTCTTTCCATGTATAGAGGTCAACATTTGGGGCAGTAGTTGACAAAAAATCGAACGATATTTGCATTATCCTGTGAGTCTTACAGCAATTATTGCCGCCTACGAGTATAATACAATTGGTAACACTAATTGCTTAGTCAGCAAACGAATAGGCAGGATGCCTAACTGTAACCATTGCCATGAAATTCAACGTAAATTTAAGAAGTAATCTACTATTTTTTAAATAAATGATGTAAGTATGTAACACTATGTATCTGCCATCGATATGTTAAAACTTGCGTCGCTGTTCTGAGCTTAAAACTGAGTCATCTCCAGTATATATGCTGTCTTAGTTGTAATCGAGTTTAGCTCCTCGTTTTCGTTCTATAATTATGAATAAATAATATAAATAGTAAAAGTACATCCTGAAAACCACTAAAATCGCACAGCCGCAGCGCTTCTTCAGATCCAATGCTCATCAGAGAGCTATGTTAATGTCAATGTCAGAGAGCTGTGTTATGTCTTCCAAGTAGATACCTACATACGTGACACGATATGGGGAATAGAATTTACCACAAGACATAACTTAACGCTGGGGTTGTTAAAAAAGATTTTTATAATATAGCATTATTTAAGCACGTATAATGATTTATTTTGTTACTTGAAATACATTATTATTTGAGTGATTTCCTTTGTTTTATCCATAATGTTTTTTTTTACGCAAGATAGATCACGATTGACCACAAAATCACCTGAAGTTAATCGACGATGTAGCCGCGGATAGAGTTCGTCGATCTAGAAGATATCTATTCACTCTAGCCTTGAAAATTCCAAGATTGTAGGTCTCAGGAAACAGAGATGGCGGCAAAGAATTCCATTCCAGTGCAGTACTTTATAAATGAAATCAAAATATCTGTTAAAGTTTTTTTTTTTTTTCTGGTTTTTTTATTGTTGTATTTAAACGAAAATATAAGTTTTATCAACTAGTTAGTTTTTTTTTCTTTTCTGTTAATGTTATTAGATGAAACATTGCTTTCTTGTAGCCAGTTAGAAATATTCTTATCTTCAAACATGTAGAATTTACTTTATGTAGAATGTATTACTTTCAGCTATACAGCTGTAGAAATATTTATATAAAAAAAAAACAATAATTGAACGAAATAGCATTATAATTAATTGAATAAACGTTACGTTCTTATTATTTTCAAGGTTTTATGGGCCCAATACCGAATATAAATTAATTTAATATTTTATTTTACCATGTAAATTATTATGTCAAAAGATTTGACTTTTGTAATATACAAAATAATTAAAATAACATTATTTACTTTCTTTTTTAATTCTGTATATACATAATAATTACTAACCAAAATTAATTATGAAAAATACAATTTTACTGATGTTTAAGTACTCAAATTTCTTAAATTTGATTACCTCATACGTGAATATTTTATTTCCGATCTCATAGAGTTTCAGTGAGGTATCCCTAAAGACATGGATTTTATCTTTAGGTACGTGGATTAGTTATCAGAATTAAATAGCTTTAGATTTCTCTTTTCTAAGAATTGTAATAGGAATTCAGTAAACCGTTTAATGTCAATTTTGTGTTATATAACGTATCATTTGTAGACCTTGAGCGGTGGTAATCGGCTGAAAACAACACAGATTGTATTTTTTTCAAATAAAGAAGTGTATTTTTAGCTGCGATGTTAAATTGTACAAATATATATTCAAATAAGTGTATATACAATATAATTTAATAGAATGCGATTGGATTGGGGCGGAGATGAATTTCAGTGTATATTACATACAAAAGTGGAGTATTATGCAGGATAAAAGAATAAAATTTGAATTGCGTCTGTATTCTTTTCAAATAATATACTTTGATGATGGATGTAAAAATAAGTATGATTAATTTACTGCGTTTTTATAAGGCAATATAACAAGAGGTATTTTGGATTCTTTAACAGTCAATATAGGTATGTATATATATGCTATGTCATATGTTTTTATTATTGATAGGCCTTTGTTTCGCCTGTCTGATGTTTTATGATGCCAATATTTTGTCAAATCCAGATTATTTCTACCTTTTCACTAATTATTGCTTGCCCGGAAAGCGAAGTTTGTGACAATTTATTATTAGTCTGAATTTCAATATTGGGAAGCAACGGTACAGCTATTGCCTAGAAGGAATTTATTTACTAATTTTCGGTTTACTGTTACGAAAATGATATATACATAATTATATATAGCAGAAAAACGACTGAAGTGGCATAATATTTTCATTTGTTCATGTGTTCCGTTTTTTAAATAATTAGTCAGCTGTCAACGAATGGGGGTGATCTACGCGTCTTGCACGCCACGTGACTATATTCTATATGACGTCACGGAAAATCTAATATGGCGGATTCGATAACATGACACACTCATCAATAATGAAAATGTCGTGTTTGGTATTAAAACGAAAGAGCTAGATGAGCATATTTTAATGTTTTCATGTGAGTCATCTTGTGTACTAGAAATATCTACTAGAAATAAATAATCACAAAAATATTTCATTTGTAAAATTGGTTGTCATGTCTCGCATTGTCATACCACTTTCACCGCCAAAAAGTTATCAGATGAGATCTAACTGAATCTAAGGGCAAATCCACTAACTCAATAAAGTCTAACGCTACAATTCTTATCTCTGTCAGCCGTAAATTGTGGTCAAACGGCATGGCTTAGCCGTTTTTTTTGTTATGAGTTTAAAAATGTAATAACAAAAGATTAGAAAAGACAGACATGAGACAAGACGCAAGACAAGATCTTGACGATATTGAACCAGAAATACCAATGACATTCCCATCACGTATTAAAGGGAAATACACAAAATAGTGAAGTCTGATTACGTTTTTAAAAGCTTTTATTCTACTTGCCCTGCGCCTGTTAGTATGTTAAGTATTGGAGTTATGTAATGGACAAATCTTGCGAGTTAAATTAGAACCACTTCCTGTCGTAAGATTAGGTTGAAATTTGGTTTACTTACGTAACTTCGGTGACAATACAATAATATGATACCATGAAGCTGGTCTCAAGATGGCGTCGGAAGGTGGCTATCGGAACTCTTAAACTAAACGAGATAAAACCGTTGAGTTTGGACTCGTTTGAATAGTCTTGACAAGAACTCTTGTGCTACATGACAGCCAGGGTCTCAAGATGGCGTCGGAAGGTGGCCATAGGATTTCCTAAACTAAACAAGATAAAACCGTCGAGTTTGGACTCGTTTGAATAGTCTTGACAAGCACTCTTTTTTTAGTCTAGTAAATAAAATATTATTTTTTTTATTAAAAAAAACAAGCTTTTATTTAAATGCTCTAAAACGAAGTTTTTTTTTAATATTGATATAAATAAAAGCTTGTCGCGAGATTTCAAACAACATCGTACCTATCTACTAAGTAATATTTAATTCCAACAAAAGACAGACGCGTTCTTATCATTTGCTTAGAATTAAAATTAGTTTGTTCTTTTGAAAAAAAAAAAAATGTTTGTGTTCTAGCGACAATCAATATAAAATTTATTTTCTTCGTTTTAGAGCATTTAAATAAAAGCTTGTTTTTAAAAAATTATTTTAACTAATATTTTTTAAATTATTGTTTTATCATGATAATGTTGGTGACGTCACTTTATCGATCTAGCATATTCTATTTGTATTTTTCGATCAATGAAGCTTTTAGCTTTCGAGCTATGAATATGTGTTATATTCATAGCCTGTGATAATTATTTTACCGACTTAAAATGAAGGAGGTTAACAATTCGGCTGTTTTTTAGGGTTCCGTACCCAAAGGGTAAAAACGGGACCCTATTACTAAGACTTCGCTGTCTGTCTGTCTGTCTGTCTGTCTGTCTGTCTGTCTGTCTGTCTGTCTGTCTGTCTGTCTGTCTGTCTGTCTCCAGGCTGTATCTCATAAACCGTGATAGCTAGAAAGCTGAAATTTTCACAAATGATGTATTTCCGTTGCCGCTATAACAACAAATACTAAAAATTAATAAAAATTAAATATTAAGGGGGGTCCCCATACAATAAACGTGTTTTTTTCGTATTTTTTTGCTCAATATTAAAAACGGTAACAGGTAGACGATTCAAATTTTCACAGAATACTTACTTGTATATTACCTTTCAAAATAAATAATTAAATAACTATAAAGTAAATATTAAAGGGGGGCTCCCATACAACAAACGTAATTTTTAAGCAATTTTTACTCGATCTTAATTAACAGGTAGAAACTTGAATATTTGTGAGTAAATATTTAGAAATATATTAACTATAAAAATAAATACCTAATCTAATACATAAAAACTCACAAAATGAAAATAATCCGTGCATCTAAACGCGGTGCGAGCGCCGCGCCGCGGTGTGGTGGTGGCGCGAACGCGCGGGTAGCGGGGGAGGTAACATCACGGAGCGAGCCATAGCCGCGCGTATTCGCGCGAACGTCGTCATGCTGCCCGGATGTGTATCGAAAACCTACCTATAAGTTTGCAATTTACTACTTGGAATTTCGTTGATTTCTCGTTATTTTATAAACAGAACTAAACTTTGTAGTATTATAGATGATAGTACGGAACCCTTCGTGCGCGAGTCCGACTCGCACTTGGCCGATTATTTAATTTCTTAAATGTTTGTTACCGCATAACCCCATAGTTTCTGAACCGATAAAAAATATTTGTCTGTAAAGTCGGTTTACGGACGATAAATTTACGTGACAAAGTTATGATAGATGCGTCACAAGCCGAACGCTTAGGCCGATCGTAGTACTCTATCGCTTGTTCCGCGCTCTCGCTTGCACACTCGGCTCAGGCGGAACGTGAAACTTTTTCGTGCGTGCAGCCGGCGTTTATCGATTTACAAGACGTTATCACGTCAAAAATGTTTGAAAGGATCTGCTTTCAGATTGACCCCAAAGAAATTTCATCAAAATCGGTTTAGTAGTTTAGTTTATAAAACAAAATTGCGAATTTTGAAGTCAGTTATTTAGTTTTTTTAAACTATAATTTTGTAGTTGGTAAATAAGTCAACGTTTGACCACCAACTCGCTTGGTAAGTGTACTCGTAATGGTAAGCGACGGAGTGCCCGAATATGAAGCATGATTAGCATTATTAATAAATTAATTATAGTATAAGGATTATTAAGTATTTATTATGTGGGGAGAACGCACTGAAGTAGCATTTTAAAAAGCAACCCGGACTTAGTCCAGCTCGTGAACTAAAGTCTAATTTCACAA
Organism: Lycia hirtaria; assembly: GCA_947563715.1. Classification (NCBI taxonomy): domain Eukaryota; kingdom Metazoa; phylum Arthropoda; class Insecta; order Lepidoptera; family Geometridae; genus Lycia; species Lycia hirtaria. Next base: position 36,495,297 of record OX387377.1, on the reverse strand, counting down.
TAACAAAAGACCTGGGCCCAGTAGTGGCTCCAGCGTATATAACAAGTATCTAAGTATATAAAAAAATACCCAACTGCAGAAAAGTTGGTACGCACCAAGCGTAACGAAATAACCGAAAAAAACATTGAGTGCGATTTTTTGTGAGAAAGCATGCGTAAAATCGCTGTAAAAGTTTATAAATGCGCAATATGTCAGTTGAAGGTTCTTCGTTGGTGGTTACAAAAAAGTGCATTTTTATTTATTTTTGCAAGAGTCGTATTATTATTATTACAAAGAAATATAGCCAATGAAACTCGGAGTAAAGACAAATCTAACGACACCTCGCATATCGAAATCGGTCAAGCAGTTTAGGCTGAAGGAGGTAATATAGAAACATACATACCCACATACATTCAATCAAAAAACCATAACCCTCCTTCTTGCGCAGTTGGATAAAACAAGGTCCTTAAGTAGAGAAAAGGTTGACAAACATGAACGTTAAAGCCGATAGGTATACCAGGTGCAGTAAAAGGAGTAGGGAATAGGTAATTAAGTAGATAAGCAAACGTCACTTTGTCGGCCGCGGTGTTTAAGATCTTTATGGTTGTTAGTTTAATAAATATAATTGTTGCCATAACTGCGAACATATGCGGCTAATATAAGAAACACTTCTTGTAGTACCAGTTGCATATAAACAAGAACTAGGCACGCTCCATGGTTTCACTTGTCTTTTAAGGACTTATTTTTTCGGGATAAAAGTTATGTATGTGTCTTCTAAAGTATAAACTTTATCATTTCAAACATTTATTTGTGGTTAGAAGCTTTATCATAAAGTAGAAACCATGCATGCATACACATATTCACGTTTTTTACATTTATAGAAATAGTATTGCTGTATTGCACAGTTTTTATATGTTTACACTGCCTACGATTACTAATCTAATTTACGATTAGTAATCTACGATTTTTTCGAATCGGGGCTGAAAATTTACGGTGGCGCTCCTCTCTCCAGCGCTTAAAATAACTTACTTTAAAAAAACTTAATATAATTTTAGCTTTGTGGCGCCTTTTTCTTACAAGAGAGTCAACCAAGCGTTGTGGAGCAAGTTATTTTATTTTTAATCATATTAATTACGATTTTTGCGCCCCTGAAAATGCCGTTTGCCCCCCCCCCCCCCCCCCCCTAGATCTGGGGCTGTGTTTGTAGTACCTAACGCGTTACCTTTTATATCTTTTATTGTGAAGTATATCTACATTATATTGTGTTTTGTAGTAGTATGATACTTTTACAGTGTCCGGTTCGAAACATATTAAGATAATCGTTGTCGCTCGATTTTTTGTCATCACATTACGCATTTTTCATGCAATAGAAGAAAACTATTTTCTACCCCTAAATATAATCCGGTTTTGACTGGCCTTGTGACTCAGTTGGCAGTATGTCTGCTTACCGAGCTGTAGGTCGTGGGTTCGATCCCCACCCAGGGCAAACATTTGTGTGTTGAGCATGGATGTTCGTTTTGTGTCTGGGTGTTTTTATGTATCATATGTAGATATATATATACAAAAAAAAGTATATATGTATTCTATCAGCCATCTAGTTCCATACTACAAGCTTTGCTTAGTTTGGGCTAGATGGTGTTGTGTGAAATGCCCACAAATATTTATTTATTTTTGATGAAGGTAAAATGCAATGTTAATTTGGAATGAGGTATTTTTATCAATGCATCATAGTTCATATTACCTAGACGATTATGTGAGTAAGCTATTCGGATTGTGGTAGGATTATAAAGATTCTGATATTACAATTCGCGATATTATGATTTCATTATGACGACATGAGACTAATTTATCTGATTTTGTATGTGTACGTGATAAACTAAACATGTCACCACCAGTTTTGTCCTTTGTCTTTCTATACGTCTGTCTGTCCTAATTTCTATAGTGTCTGTTCGTCCGTCCGTAAAATAAGGGTCCGAGTAAATGCCTTGACAGGCGATCGGATTTGTTCGGAACGAACCTTCAAAATTGTTGGTTGTGACGTCATAGCGAACATTCACTGCTTTACCGAAAAACGTTACTTAACTCTAAGCATTGCTTAACATATTTTGTCAACTTCTCGCTGATACGTAAATTACACTTGCGGAAAGAAGACAGAGAAATTAAGACGATGGTTAAAGTTAAGTAACGTTTTTCGGTAAGGCCGTCAAAGTACTAGCCATTTCGGCGAACTTGCTTACATACGATCGGTTTATGAAGGTTCGCTGCATGTTCGGAGCGAACAATCGTGATTGTCCCGGCCTACACGATAACGGAGACGTGGCTTAAGTATCTCCTCTCGTTTCCTCTCGCATGAGTATGAGCGAAGCGGAGACGAGAGATGCTGAAAGCTGTGCTCAAACCGCGCAGCTATCTCTCTCGCTCATCACCAATGATGTTTTTTTTAATGCAAGATAGATCTACGATTGACCACCAACTCGCCTGATGTTAAGCGACGGTGTGGCCGAGGATCGAGCTCGTCGATCTAGAAAGATATCTATTCACTCTAGCCTTGAAAATTCTAAGATTGTAAGTCTCAGGAAACAGAGATGGCGGCAAAGAATTCCATTCCTGTGCAGTACGCATCATGAATGTGGATCGATAACGCTGAGTACGGATTTTTGGCATTTCACCGAGAAATGGGCTGTAATTCGCCGACTCTGATTCTGATGTATTATATGTATGTACATAGATAGGCTTTCCCTGGTTCTGCGTGGCAAGCCTCAAGTAAGGTAATTGCCCGACTTGTCTTGTCGAGTCGCGACACGTCGGGAAACCCTGTTAAACGCTGTATTGTGACTTGTGATCAGTGATAATGCTATTCTATGTGTTTAGAAAGTGCAACACCAAGATACTAAAAGGCCTTAAGAATGTGTCTTAACCTCGAAAGTACTAAGAACTGAGATTTGCCAATTTGCTATGCTTTTACTTCTCAATGAGTATATAAAATCTCATTGCTCATCATAATATTTAAAAAAATTAAATCAGTGATTTTATTTATTTAGATATGAGAAATGGGGGAGACCTTTGCCCAGCAGTGGGACAGCATAGGTTAATAAAAAAAAAAGATATGAGAAATAGTAAAATAGTGATGAAAAAATATGATAATGTCGATGAAAAGCCTATGTTCGTATCCAGGTTTACACCAATCTCTGTATCAAATTTCATAACGATGGGTTCAGCCGTTTGATCGTGAAAAGATAACAAACAGACAGAGTTACTTAATAGAATAGTAATTAGAATATTTATAAGGAATTAAGAATAATGTTGACTGTAACGTTTAGAATTGTTATCACGAATATTGTTGTAAACGCCTACGATTTCTTTGCGAGCAAAGAGTGCGAATGGAACATGGTAAGATTTTTTCTTGCAACAGAATTAAGAAAGCCCTTCTTATATATACAATGTGCGCGTGGTTAAAACGCTTGTTGTTTCATCCAGTGTGATGTTTGGAAAAGAAGCTCTACAAAAAAAAAAGACAGTGCGAAAACTCTTCGGTCTGCTTTTACCAATTTTCGATAGTATTATGACGAAATCCGAAGATGTTGTGCGGAACGTTACCTGATAAAATACGTGTTTTTGTAAAATTCTACACGTATACACACGTACACGTACACGTAATTCTACACGTATACGTGTTTTTGTTTTTAATAATAATAATAATTTTCTTTATTCATGTAGGTACAAGTCACATTACATATTAATCTAGTTAAAATAAAAAGAAGTTATTATAATGTCATTAATATCAATTACACTACACCAGACTATGCATCTCCCAGAGAGCAGTACGGAAGGAACTCCTGTCCCTTGACACACGAAAGTCGAGCGGGCCCGATGGCATCCCGGCTATCGTTCTTAAAAAGTGCGCGCCTGAATTGGCTCCTGTTCTAACGCGCTTGTTTCAGTTTTTCTACACCTCGGGTAGTGTGCCATCCTCATGGAAAGTAGCTCTGGTACATCCGGTCCCCAAAAAAGGCGACCGCACAGACCCGTCGAACTACCGCCCTATTGCAATTACCTCCTTACTCTCGAAAGTCATGGAACGTGTAGTTAACACCCAGCTTCTAGGATACCTTGAGGAGCACCAGTTGATCAGTGATCGTCAATATGGATTTCGACATGGACGATCGGCCGGTGACCTTCTAGCGTTCCTAACACACCGGTGGGCTACAGCTATTGAGAGTGGTGGAGAGGCATTAGCGGTAAGTCTTGACATTGCCAAGGCATTTGATAGAGTCTGGCACAAAGCGCTTCTTTCCAAATTACCATCTTATGGTATACCGTCTGGACTTTGCACCTGGATTTCCAGCTTCCTATCAGGGCGTTCAATAAAAGTGGTGGTAGACGGATTCTGTTCCGATGCCATGCCCACCAACGCTGGAGTCCCCCAGGGTTCTGTGCTATCGCCTACACTGTTTATCTTGCATATCAATGACATGTTGCAAATAGGTAGCATTCATTGCTATGCTGATGATAGTACTGGTGATGCACAGTACTCTGGTCGTGTAGGGGCCCGACAGTCCGAGGTGGAGGAAAACAGGAACAAACTTGTGTCTAATATTGAGAACTCCCTGGAGAAGATCTCGGACTGGGGTGACCTCAATCAGGTCAAGTTCAACCCTACGAAGACACAAGTCTGCGCGTTTTCTGCGAAGAAAACCCCCTTTGATCAAGCTCCGCGGTTCCAGGACGTTCCTCTCAAGATCTCCAAGAGCTTGGAGATCCTAGGCGTCAATATTTCTAGTGAGGTTCAGTTTCGGGGTCACCTAGAGGTGAAAGCAAAACTTGCTTCCAAGAAGCTTGGTGTGCTTAACAGAGCCAAGCGGTACTTCACACCTAGTCAGCGGCTTCTACTATACAAAGCGCAAGTGCGGCCCCATATGGAGTACTGCTCCCACCTCTGGAATGGCGCACCTGCTTATCAACTTCAGCCTCTTGACTCCCTACAGCGACGAGCCATTAGAATTGTTGACGATCCCAAGCTTACTAATAAGCTAGACTTACTTTGTCTGCGTAGAGATGTAGGATCCCTTTGCATTTTCTACCGCTTGTTTTTCGGGGAATGCTCTGAAGAGCTTTTTGAACTAATACCTGCTTCGGAGTTCCACCATCGTACTTCACGAAACCGCCAAAAAGCTCACCCCCACATTTTGCATAACTGGAAATCCCATACAGTCAGGTTCTCACGCTCCTTCCTTCCGCGAACCAGCAAAATGTGGAATGTCCTTCCTCGGAAGGTTTTCCCGCCGAGCTTCAACAAAGAGCGTTTTAAAAAGGGTATCTACAAGCACCTTTCTGGGTTAGCAAAGCAACAGTAATGTCAGTGATGTTGCAGTTGTCCATAGGCGACGGTTATCGCTTACCATCAGGCGAGCCGTCAGCCTTTTTGCTTCTCCTATTTTATAAAAAAAAAAAAAAAAAAAAAAACACTAAAATAATGTCAATGAAATGTTTTTTTTTTTTGCATTTATAATTTCTGAACATGTTATAAGCGTCGTAAGTATGTGTTAATTACTTAAATTCTTAGCTTAAGCGACGTAAGCACTAATTATTATTTTACAATTACAAAGTTTTTTGTGATAAAACTAATTTCATTAATATTAATATCATTTTCGGACGCCTGAAAATTTCGCAGACTATAAAATAGTGCAAATTTTTTAAAAGATGCTAACAAGAAGAATATTTGCGCAACAAATGAATGCTTGAAGTAGGCCATGAATGAAAAGTAAAGAAAAAACAATATCGTTTATTACCATTAAAAACTATAAACTACATCCGTATGATGATTTTATTTTTTTAATTTACTTATAAATGACTAGAAAAGAGGTACACACAATTATAACTTATTACTCTACTTAATCAACAAAATAAAAAATTAACTTTATTAGTGTAATCTATTTAAGAAATAACTTTCCCAGGTTCTTCAAGTCTTACACAGCATTTTCGAAACTAGTCATTCTGGCTAGTCGGGGTCCATCGTTACCATCGCCATCATACAAAATATTTTGCAAATCAATGGCTTTCCTGGAAGTTAGATACCACCATGTTCCACAACCTAGTAAAACTATCGCCGAAACACTACCTAAAGCTACCATAGTTATTACAAAAGGTGTCCAGAACCCTTCCTCTATTTCTGAACTTACTGTAGTTAGAGATTCGGTTGTAGGTGCGGTGTTCATTGTAGATATGTCCAACGTCACACCAGCAGTTGTGGGCACTTCAGTCGTTGTGGGCACATCATTAGTTGTGGATATATCAGTTGTTGTAAGCAATTCAGTCGTTGTAGGTAATTCCGCCATCGTAGATACTTCAGTCGTTGTAGGTGTCATAATTGTTGTAGTCAATTCAGTTGTTGTGGGCAGCCCAGCTGTTGTAGGAAATTCAGTCGTAGGCAAATTTGTCGTTGTAGGCACCTCAGTTGTTGAAGTAAACTCGGTTGTAATTGGCAATTCAGTTGTTGTAGGCACTTCAGTCGTCGTAGGTAAGTTAGTTGTTGTAAGATATTCTGTCGTTGTAGGTAATTCTGTAGTTATAGGTACGTTACTTGTTGTAGGGACTGCAGTCGTTGTGAGTAGCTCAGTTATTGTAGATGTTTCAGTTGTTGTAGGCAATTCAGTCGTTGTAAGTACTTCAATTGTTGTGGGAAATTCAGTTGTTGTAGATACTTCAGCCGTTATAGGCAACTCGGTGGTTGTGGGTAATTCAGTTGTTGTGGGCAGCGCAGCTGTTGTAGGAAATTCAGTCGTCGGCAAATCTGTTATTGTAGGCACTTCCGTTGTTGAAGTAAACTCAATTGTAATAGGCAATTCAGTTGTTGTAGGCAATTCAGTCGTCGTAGGTAAGTCAGTTGTTGTAAAATATTCTGTTGTTGCAGATATTTCAGTCGCTGTAGGCAAGTCAGTCGTTGTAAGCACCTCAATTGTTGTGGGAAATTCAGTTGTAATAGGCAATTCAGTTGTTATAGGCAACTCGGTTATTGTAGGTAATTCAGTTGTAGGCAAATCTGTCGTTGTAGGTACGTCAGTTGTTGAAGTAAACTCAGTTGTAATAGACAATTCAGTTGTTTTAGGCACTTCAGTCGTTATAGGCAACTCGGTTGTTGTGAGTAATTCAGTTGTTGTGGGCAGCGCAACTGTTGTAGGAAATTCAGTCATAGGTAAATCTGTCATTGTGGGCACTTCCGTTGTTGAAGTTAACTCAATTGTAATAGGCAATTCAGTTGTTGTAGACACTTCAGTCGTCGTAGGTAAGTCAGTTGTTGTAGATAATTCTGTTGTTATAGGCAATTCTGTTGTTGTAGGTACGTCGGTCGTTGTAGGAAACTCTGTTGTTGTAGATATTTCAGTCGTTTTAGGCAAGTCAGTCGTTGTAAGCACCTCAATTGTTGTGGGGAAATCAGTTGTAATAGGCAAATCAGTTGTTAAAGGCAACTCGGTTATTGTAGGTAATTCAGTTGTAGGCAAATCTGTCGTTGTAGGTACGTCAGTTGTTGAAGTAAACTCAGTTGTAATAGGCAATTCAGTTGTTGTAGGCACTTCAGTCGTTATAGGCAACTCGGTTGTTGTGAGTAATTCAGTTGTTGTGGGCGGCGCAGCTGTTGTAGGGAATTCAGTCATAGGTAAATCTGTCATTGTGGGCACTTCCGTTGTTGAAGTTAACTCAATTGTAATAGGCAATTCAGTTGTTGTAGGCACTACAGTCGTTGTAGGTAAGTCAGTTGCTGTAAAATATTCTGTTGTTGTAGATAATTCTGTTGTTATAGGCAATTCTGTTGTTATAGGTACGTCGGTCGTTGTAGGCAACTCTGTTGTTACAGATATTTCAGTCGTTTTAGGCAAGTCAGTCGTTGTAAGCACCTCAATTGTTGTGGGGAAATCAGTTGTAATAGGCAAATCAGTTGTTAAAGGCAACTCGGTTATTGTGGGTAATTCAGTTGTAGGCAAATCTGTCGTTGTAGGTACCTCAGTTGTTGAAGTAAACTCAGTTGTAATAGACAATTCAGTTGTTGTAGGCGCTTCAGTCGTCATAGGCAACTCGGTTGTTGTGGGCAGCACTGCTGTTGTAGAAAATTCAGTCGTTGGCAAATCTGTCATTGTAGGCACTTTCGTTGTTGAAGTAAACTCAATTGTAATAGGCAATTCAGTTGTTGTAGGCACTTCAGTCGTTGTAGGTAAGTCAGTAGTTGTAAAATATTCTGTTGTTGTAGATAATTCTGTTGTTATAGGTCCACCAGCTGTTGTTGTAGATATTTCAGTCGTTTTTGGCAAGTTAGTCGTTGTAAGCACCTCGGTTGTTGTGGGCAACTCAGTTGTTATAGGCAATTCGGTTATTGTGGGTAATTCAGTTGTAGGCAAGACTGTCGTTGTAGGCACCACAGTTGTTGAAGTAAACTCAATTGTAATAGGCAATTCAGTTGTTGTAGGCACTTCAGTCGGCGTAGGTAATTCAGTTGTTGTAAAATATTCTGTTGTTGTAGATAATTCTGTTGTTACAGGCAATTCTGTTGGTATAGGTACGCCGGTCGTTGTAGGCAATTCTGTTGTTGCAGATATTTCAGTGGTTTTAGGCAAGTCAGTCGTTCTAAGCACCTCAATTGTTGTGGGAAAATCAGTTGTAATAGGCAAATCAGTTGTTAAAGGCAACTCGGTTATTGTGGGTAATTCAGTTGTAGGCAAATCTGTCGTTGTAGGTACCTCAGTTGTTGAAGTAAACTCAGTTGTAAAAGGCAAACCAGTTGTTGTAAGCACTTCAGTCGTTATAGGCAACTCGGTTGTTGTGAGTAATTCAGTTGTTGTGGGCAGTGTAGGTGTTGTAGAAAATTCACTTGTAGGCAAATCTGTCATTGTAGGCACTTCCGTTGTTGAAGTAAACTCAATGGTAATAGGTAATTCAGTTGTTGTAGGCAAGTCAGTTGTCGTAAAATATTCTGTTGTTGTAGATAATTCTGTTGTTAAAGGTACACCAGCTGTTGTAGGCAACTCAGTTGTTGCAGATATATTAGTCGTTGTAGGCAAGTTAGTCGTTGTAAGCACCTCAATTGTTGTGGGCAACTCAGTTGTTATAGGCAACTCGGTTATTGTAGGTAATTCAGTTGTAGGCAAATCTGTCGTTGTAGGTACGTCAGTTGTTGAAGTAAACTCGGTTGTAATAGACAATTCAGTTGTTGTAGGCACTTCAGTCGTCGTAGGCAAGTCAGTTGTAGTAGGTAAATCAGTCGTTACAGGTAATTCAGCTGTTGTTGTTACTTCAGTTGTTGTAGGTACTTCAGTCGTTGCAGGTACCTCAGTTGTTGTGGGCAACTCAGTTGTTATAGGCAATTCGGTTATTGTGGGTAATTCAGTTGTAGGCAAGACTGTCGTTGTAGGCACTACAGTTGTTGAAGTAAACTCAATTGTAATAGGCAATTCAGTTGTTGTAGGCACTTCAGTCGGCGTAGGTAATTCAGTTGCTGTAAAATATTCTGTTGTTGTAGATAATTCTGTTGTTACAGGCAACTCTGTTGGTATAGGTACGCCGGTCGTTGTAGGCAATTCTGTTGTTGCAGATATTTCAGTGGTTTTAGGCAAGTCAGTCGTTCTAAGCACCTCAATTGTTGTGGGAAAATCAGTTGTAATAGGCAAATCAGTTGTTAAAGGCAACTCGGTTATTGTGGGTAATTCAGTTGTAGGCAAATCTGTCGTTGTAGGTACCTCAGTTGTTGAAGTAAACTCAGTTGTAAAAGGCAAACCAGTTGTTATAAGCACTTCAGTCGTCATAGGCAACTCGGTTGTTGTGAGTAATTCAGTTGTTGTGGGCAGTGTAGGTGTTGTAGAAAATTCACTTGTAGGCAAATCTGTCATTGTAGGCACTTCCGTTGTTGAAGTAAACTCAATGGTAATAGGTAATTCAGTTGTTGTAGGCAAGTCAGTTGTCGTAAAATATTCTGTTGTTGTAGATAATTCTGTTGTTAAAGGTACACCAGCTGTTGTAGGCAACTCAGTTGTTGCAGATATATTAGTCGTTGTAGGCAAGTTAGTCGTTGTAAGCACCTCAATTGTTGTGGGCAACTCAGTTGTTATAGGCAACTCGGTTATTGTAGGTAATTCAGTTGTAGGCAAGCTTGTCGTTGCAGGCACTTCAGTTGTTGAAGTAAACTCGGTTGTAATAGACAATTCAGTTGTTGTAGGCACTTCAGTCGTCGTAGGCAAGTCAGTTGTAGTAGGTAAATCAGTCGTTACAGGTAATTCAGCTGTTGTTGTTACTTCAGTTGTTGTAGGTACTTCAGTCGTTGCAGGTACCTCAGTTGTTGTGGGTAACACAGTTGTTATAGGAACTGTAGTCGTTGTGGACAACTCAGCTGTAGTAAATAATTCAATTGTTGAAGGCATTTCAATCGTTGTAGGCATAACTGTTGTTGTGGATAACTCAGTTGATGTAGGTAATTCTGTTGTTGTAGGCAATTCAGTTACTGTGGACAAGTATGTCGTTGTGATTACTTCGGGGGTTGCAGGTATTTCAGTCGTTGTAAGTACGTCAGTTGTTGTAAGTACATCACTAGTCGTAGGTATATCGGTCGTAGATAAGACAGTGCTTGAATATACTTCAGACGTAGTTATTACAGATTCATCGGTTCTCAGACCTAAGACCGTTGTAAATTCATCATTTATAGGAAATAGAGAATTTATTTGTAAATGTTTTTCAGTGGCAATAGTCTCTGCAAGTTTTTTAGGTGATTGAGAATTAATACTTGTAATTGAAGCAGATAAAGTTTTAATGACAGTTTCAATATTATTAAGGTCGTTTTGTCTGGGTACATCACTGTTCATATATGCTTTTGTTGATATATAGTTAGAATCAACCTCTATGTGCCTGGTATCGAAATTTTGGTAATTTTTGTTCTCTGCTCTAAAAGAAATAGATTGGATCATGATTGTGGATGCAACCGCTGCTTGTCCCAGTAGTATGATCTGAAATTACGTTTAAATTACGTTAGAAACGTAGGAAATGGAATATTTTAGTAGTTTTAACAAAATTAAAGAAAAGAAAGAACACCAATAGCTCATCAAATATACTTTATATATAAATGGATCTTTAGTTTCGGAGAGATAGTTGAATAATCGACATAAAAAGGCTTAGGTAAGTATATACTAAACTTGAAAACATTTTTTTAAATTTAATTTAAAGAGGTACTCCTGAAAAATATCTCATTATCATAATCATTATTTTAGCCACAAGAAGTTCAATAGCGGACTTAGGCCTCCCCATGGTTTTCCTAAAATGCTGGTTCTAAGCAGTAAGCTTCTTACAGCCAGTTGTAAGCATCCAGCGTCTTTCTGCCACTCGTATGATGTCTGTCCACCTTATGGCTGGTCTTTTAACGCTCCCTTTTCAGAAAATAAGAGCTTGATTGAAGAGAGGATTGAAAGCAGGTATCAATGTAAAACAGTTTTCAGTTAAAAATTTAAAAAATGTCATGATGAATATGTTTGTGGCCTCCTTTAATTGTATCATCCTTATTTATCTGGTATACCACTGGCAACGTTCTTAAATTCAAAATTAGAATTAGTTGGTTCCTTAGATTTATGTTTTGTTTTAGAATATTGTTCTATTTTATTCACAGTCTAATGTTGGAGTTTGATCTACGTTCGATGTGAAAATGTAATAAATTATAAAATTATAATCTACATAAATTAAATGTTATTTTTATAAAGGGAGTCGTTGAAGAACCCTTAGTGGTGACTCAACACCTTATTCGTGACCCCTTATTGGCGACTCTTTATGTTTACACAGACATTTATTCTAGTTTTAATAAAATAATATGAAGTGCCTTGAACAATGTTATATCTAAGAAAAGTTGATGCGTGCAAGGGAGACAGCTGAAATTCATATTTATATGCCTTTATCAGTTATGCAGCTGTATTGCATTTTATTTGTGTTAATTTAATGATTATTCTTAGTACCTCTTGTGAGTTTTTTGCCGCTCATTATGCATGACACAACGTTAGAATAGCCACTTAAAAAACATAAGAGTCGAATTGAGAATCACCTCCTTTTTGGAAGTTGGTTAAAATACTTACATATCCAAAACGGTCCGATTGTTTCTCGTCAATGTTCATTATTTTTATTCCGTCTTCTTCTATAAAAGGAACAAAGTCGAGTCTATTAGCAACCGCAGCATTTCCTTCAATTATTTCAAACAAAACAACTGAAATCCAGTCAGAATGTGAACTTGAGTTCACATAAACGTTTATTTCTATGACTCCATTTTCCAGAAAAAATACATTTGAAGTCATACAACTTAATGCTTCTTGTGGTTTGATAGCAGTCTCCAATTCTTCACTATTTTGTTCTAAATAATTGTTCTGTGTAAACTTCCATGGCACATAATTCTCACACACAGTCCCATAGTGGAAATCACTTAGTTCTAAAACAGACCCAGAGTTACTGTAAAAGAATTGAACTATGAGAAAAATTATAAGAAGCATATTATTCTAATTACCGCGTTTTTATATCAAACGTTTTGCCGGCGTGGAGTATTCGATAATACCAATTCATGGTTATTAAAAACCAAGTTTTATCATTGATTGGCATTAAATAAATACCTAATAGAGATAAAAGCAATCGTGGAATAAGCCGCTTTGAAAATAAGATTTAATGAATAAAATTCGTAGAATTTCACACGCCTATTTAAATATTTATTTGGATCACAAAATATTAAGTGTCTGTATGTTTGTGAGTATATTCTTTTTATTTTACCGATAATATATTTGAGATTTACTTGCATAATTTTAGAAAAAAAAAATCAAAAACATTTTTTCATTGAAATTGAATTTTTTTTAACGGATTTATCACGTACATTTTAAATGAATTTATGATCTGACGTTTCGAACACTTTGCAGCGTCCGTGGTCACAGGTGAGAATAGATGACAGTTGTTTTTGTTTATAATGAAAATATTAATTACTACCGCCTATTATTTTTATGTAAAACGTTCCCTATTCGTCCCAAGACGTTATGCGTGCGCAGAAGTCACTAAAAAGGTGTCAACAGGTTCTATGTTGAGGCTGCGATTTTATTAATTTGATAACCGAGTCCCATGCAGGATGAAGGACGCTGCAAAGTGTTCGAAGCGTCAGCTCATAAAGGTGCTCCCTCACCGGGCGCATACGCGTGTAATGTAACATTTTTAGATTCGACTTTGCGCATTACATTACAATAATACCTTCCTCACCGACGCGCATGCACGTGAAATGTAAATTTTTTTTGCAACAGGTGCGCGCTGCAATGCGCGTTTTTCCTCCCTCACCGATGTAATGTAACCTTGCATGGTGCGCGTGCAATGCGCAGTTTTCCTCCCTCACCGATGTAATGTAACGTTACATTACACGCGCATGCGCCCAGTGCACCTTAAAATTATGTAAAATATATGCGATAAATCTGTTAAAAAAATTATTAATTTCAATAAGTAGGATAGCTATACGCATTAAATAATCATCAATTTCGATACGTAGGTATTTGTTTGTAAAATTAATGTTACTGCATAGCATATTAGTTGCAATTTCGTAAATTATATAATAGTCAAAATAAGTAAAGCCCATTGAAGTCAATGCGATATTAATCTAATATAAGATATAATGTAACTAAAGAGATCATTATCAACTTAGTGCTTAGTACTGGATCAGGTATTAGTATTAAAGTTTCCAAATTAAACTTTATTCTTGTTATTATAAGGATTACCTTAAATGTTATTAAGCAACTTTATCAGCGGCAAGATTTAAAATATCTTACTGAAAACAGTGTTTCCGTCGTCATTTTTTATTTCTGGGAATTTTTATATAATCAGTTGATTGAATAGATTATAATGATTTGGTAATATGATAAATTAAACAGCGACCAGATGTCTAACGCTCAAATTTGTCATATTTATCTGGTTTCTTATCTTTTTTTCCACAATCATAGTTGTTATATTCCTAATTGCTCAACGGTTTAGGCACTCATTTCTAGAGTATCATTTTTTAATGACGGCTGCACACCGAAGTTATACGTACAATGCACGTAACGATATTAATTGGTCGATTCTAGAACTTAAGTGCCCGCACGTGAGGTGAGACGGAGACCACCATCAAGCAACGAGAGAGAAAAAGAAGGAAGTATACTGCGATCTCTCGTTTATCAGATGTTAGTTCACTTGTTATATATTTGGTCGTGTATTGGAACTTTAGTGAACTTGTATTCTTTCTTAGAGAAATGTAAAATTTTTAAATCACTGTTGTTTTGTGGTTCTTTACTTTTTACTCGATATTTCCCATTTATTTGTAATAAGTAAGAAAAGTGCAAAATCAGTTAATATCTTACTATCGTTTATAGGACACCCAAAATTTTAGCTTATCTTGTATTACTCGACTGCGTATGAAGGAAGGTTATGTTTTTAGAGTTATATTATGTTTGCATGTTTCTATATTATCTCCTACAGCCTAAACGGCTTGAGTGATTAAGATATGAGTGTCATAAGGCTATATTTTTGTAATAATAATAACACAACCCCCTGAAAAATAAACAATAGAGTTTTTTCATAATCTCCAACAATTTTTTTCGTATAAAATAAATGATTTTACCAGAATTATCTAAAGAATGGGCATTTATAACCTTTTACAGCGAATTTGCGTATAATTTATCATGAAAAAGTACACTCAATAGCGTATCCAGTGTAACGAAATTGTGAGTTGAAGAAGTTGAAAGACTGCTAAATACACTCTTCTGCTGTCGGGTATTTCGTTTATTATTTTTAAATTTAGATAGTACTTGTCAAGAAAAGAAAACGGCATGTTCTATAGCTAGATACCTATATCAAATGTGGTGCCAAAATTATCACTGCAAAAATGGATGTCCGGTGTGCGGCTTGCTTAACAAAAAACAGTAGCGTATTCAGCAAACAATTTATGCTATATCAAATGAAATTAAAAAGCTTATACTTAAACAATAAAATTACTTCCTGTAGTAGGTTGGAAAGTTGTATTTTAATGCCTGAAAGTTGAACCCAGAGCAAGTTTGAAGGATTAAAAAGCAAAAGACATAAACACACACAATTTTGTCACTTTAAGATAGTGAGGAAATTATTTTGTTCACTCATTTGCTGGCATAAATTAATATCAGTTCAGTTCAGTAAGAAAGTAAGTAAAAATCCCATAAAGTCAGGTTCTCACGTTCCTTCTTCCCGCGAACAAGTAAAATGTGGAATGTTCTTCCTCGGCAGGTTTTCCTGCCGAGTTTCAACAAAGAGCTTTTTAAAAAGGGTGTCTACAAGCATCTTTCCGGGCTAGCAAAGCAACAGTAATGTCACTGAGTTGCAGTTGTCCATAGGTGACGGTTATCGCTTACCATCAGGCGAGCCGTCTGTTTTTTTGCTTCACCTATTTATAAAAAAAAGTAACTTCTATTTTTAAGAGCATTGTCATATTTGATTTTTTTCGGGGAAGCACCGGGAAAAGTCGCAAAATATCAATTCAGTTCAGTAAGGTTAAGTATTAAATTTGTCATATTTTTTTTTTCGGCCAATTACCGAGAAAGGTCGCCATGCCCGTCTGTCCGTCAAGACTATTCATTACTACTACATATAACTAATTATTAATTACGCCGAAAAAGTGATACCCTACATAAATGAGGTTAACTTGTGTGACGACAAGAGAACTGTTGTCGCGCCATCCCCCATACAAATAGGAGAAAACTTTTCTATCCTTAAACATAACTCGATTTCGATAAATATTTTTTTATATGATTAAAATAATAAATGCCTATGTGTCTCCGGTTAGATTTTTTCAAATTTCGTTATAGTTCCGAAGTTTAAAATATAAAGTGTAATTTTTTTTAAAACAAGCCGTAGAGGCCAACCATACAAAAAAAGAATAATCTAAATCGGACAACATTTAGGGGTAGAAAATAGCTTTCTCTTGTTGTATGAAAATCGTATAATTTTTTGGCTAAAGATCGCGAAATAACGGAACAAACGGACGAACAAACACACAAGGAAAATAACTCTTAGGGTGCCCACGGGCCACTGACCACAACCACAAAACGCCGCCACCGGCATATTTCCTGTAGTTTTCATACATTTTATATAGACTCGCCGCACACGGTAAACGCCGGTGGTCGCCACTCGCTACAAACGGCGGCGGCGTTTGTGGCTGTGGCCAGTGGCGCGTGTGCGGGCACCCTTATAGTCAAAAAGATGTTACACAATTTATAAAGTGCTAAAACCTCTGACAGAGTTAAAAAAACACTGGCATACTAACATCTGCCGTAATATATTCAAATAAAATAAATAAATTCGAAACAGCAATATATTCGAGTTCCGTCGCAAGCTTTCAACTGAAGCCTGTAGCCACGACACCTTTGGGAAACGTCACAACTTTCAAAATAAATATAAGCGGATAAATATTAGTGGGAGAAAACATTGTGGGATCGGCACGAATAAGTTTGGGTAACTTTATTTAACAGGTATCCCTTGGAGGCTAACCTGGAATTAAATCATCTGAAAATCGAACGCATGTGGCTTACTTGGGCGGTCCTTTGTTTTTACCTGATTGTGCAAGAAGGACGGGTATGCTTTTTGAGTGTATGTATGTATATAATTATTATGTTATGTGTATGCCTATATACCTACATAGGTACATAGTATATATACATACAGTGCATACAAATGCAAATTTTCCTAACTTCCAACGAACTTTATCGTAAAATCAAGCAAACTTCCAAAAACTATTGTAAATAACGTCCACTAAATAAATAATAGCTACGTGCATACTTTCTCGCAAAAATTAACACTCAACACCATATCATGCGCAATGTAAGCGTAAGTTACACTGCGAAAGCCGTTCTTATGCAGTTTGTCTTTCTTTTAACATAGATGTCTAATCAAATAAGACGTGACTAAAGTACTTGAATGGTACTTTTAACTTTTGCTGTGGAAAAAATTATCAAGAGTTACAAATAACAATATAGAAACTAAAGCCTGGTTGGTATGATGCTAGTAATTTAGTGAAGTAGTGAGAAATCCAGCGATAGGGTTGCTAAACACGGTTGGGCTCGAAGCTCGGAACTGTCTCGCGCATCACAGCAGTGTTTTAAAAATATTAGAAAAGTGCGAGCCAGAATTGTTTATTTAGATATGAGAAATATTTAAAAAAAAAAAAAACTTCGTTATCTTTTTATAGCACCCGAAGAACAGACGACGTCGAGGCCCACTATTCTTTTTTAACTCTTTAGTTCAAAACAAAAACCTATCCTAAAGTACCTTACATAGCAGTAAAAAAACAAATGCACTTCGTTCAATTTAACGACGTGTATTCGTATCCGCAAAAGAATCGCTGCCGTTGTATCGTAAATTGAGTAACGATCGAGAACGATCGATTGGAGGACGAAAGACTATTCCAATCGGACTATTGGCCGTTCTACATTGTAGCATTGTAATGTAGTTTGAAACGAAAAGATCAGTATTTTTTTTAAATATCAGCTTGTTGGCCGAAAATTGATCTTTAAAGTACAGGAGGCAATATCGATAAATAAATACATATGATACTCGAAAAAAAAAACGTTTTAGCTGTACCTATTGAATAGCGCAGAGTAGGGTGGCGCCACTGTCGCTTGCTCGTACCTGACACCTTTCTTGAAGCATAAAATTATTGAATGTATGTTTTGAAATATCATTCGAATATTACCAAAATGAGAACATTTTAACAATGTATTAAAATATCTGTTATACCGTTTATTCCCAGTAGTACGGTTGCCAGTCCGGTTGACCGTACTACTGAGACTTTTAATTCCCAGTAGTACGGTTAATGGCGGCTGACCGTACTACTGAGACTTTACAACTCTCAGTAGTACGGTTATTAGCGCTTCGCCGGCCGCTGCCGCGGCACGCTCGCTACGCTCGCTCGGCTCGCGCGATGTGTTTTTAATGTTCTAACATAACCTAACCTACTTTTTGGGCCACTATATAATTTAGTAGGTTAGGTTATGTTAGAACATTAAAAACACATCGCGCGAGCCGAGCGAGCGTAGCGAGCGTGCCGCGGCAGCGGCCGGCGAAGCGCTAAATAATATGTTTAATGGAAATATGTATTCGGTTATCTAGTTCTTTACGATAAAATTTTGTTGTTGGTAGTTAAACTGTTAATAACCGTACTACTGAGACTTGTAAAGTCTCAGTAGTACGGTCAGCCGCCATTAACCGTACTACTGGGAATTAAAAGTCTCAGTAGTACGGTCAACCGGACTGGCAACCGTACTACTGGGAATAAATGGTTATTTTTATGTGTTATTTTGACCGAAATAAACTCTCAAACGTCAACAATGGCACGCTGGGATATACATATATTATATTATAAGTAACGGTCAAAATAATACATATAAAAGTAACTAATGTCGGCAATGAGCATTTGGATTGTCTTTAGACCTTTATCGGTCTGGGGTAATCGATATGCATTTTGTGTAGTACTTTAGTTAGTTGAGTTTGTATATTGTTTTGTTGTAGTTAATAAAGGCACTTGCCCATTGCTATATTAAAAAAAAAAAAAATGTCGTTAAAACATTGTAGTTGTGTGAAAAAGTGTTCTGTGTTGAAAAGTGTTCTCATGAAGCCTAAGAACAAATATTTATCAAAAGTAATTAAAATAATTTTATATAGGTAGGTATAGAAAAAGGTATCGCGTGTGAGCGTGACAGCGGCGCCACCCTTCATGGTAGCTACAATAAGCCAGTCTTTATATAACTTTTCTTAGCTGGCCAATTTTCCTTTACAATTTTTGGACAATAGAGAAACTTCAGTTTGACATTGACATCCTTTGTAGTGGTTTGGGCTCTTTACGAGATGAAATAATCTGCAGCTTATTTTTATCTCTTCTATTTTTAAAACGTAATTGTTGATAAATAAGTCAAAAAAATAATCTATTTTAGTTAAACGTTTTATTGAAAAGAAAGATAATGATGTAGGTAATGTATTTACTGAACTCTACTAGTAAAGTCCTTTCGTTTGATACCCTTAAAGTGGGGTTTTTGAAAAAAATTTGAAATCCGCCATTTATTGCGGCGGACATATTGAATTTAAAAATTCAAAATGAATGTAAAGTTCTATTAAATATATTTCATTGTATTGTCATTTAAATTAAAGTGTACCAAATATTATCACATCAATCTGTCAACGAGAACGCTTACTAACTTTGACTTAAAATAAATAAAATTCATTTATTTCAGGTCATTGGAACCCATAGAGTTAAAAAGAGTAATCACAATAATTAAAAAGAAAAAGAAATAAAAATATCGTTTCAGTCATAATAATAATCAATTGCACATAATTATATATATAAAAAAAAACAATTATATAAATGAATAAAACCAAATAAATTACAGTAAGTTCATTATGTCAAAATAATACACATAGTAAAATAAGACATAACAACAACAAATAGGCCAAGCTAAATAAAACCGTTTAAAAATAGTAGATAGTTAAGAATTTTTATGTCAGAAATAAAAAAAAACAAGTAGGACTTAATATTATACCTTGATTTTTTTCACGGCAATGTGTAATTTTATTTTCGACGCTTGCAAGCGCCTGCCGTGAATCGTAGTTGTAGAGCATGGTTCTGAGCTAATTGCTTCTCTAGTTATGAAGTGTGATTGTTATTTTGAATCTGATGATAGAAAAGGTTTGTATTAATTCCAATTAATGTCATATGAGGAAAATTTTACCAATTCTGCAAAAAAAAAAAAACTCCTCTGTCTCGCCCGCGCACATTTTTTTTTTTTTATAATTATAAAATTACAGAAGGGAATCACGAACAATCTGCTAACCAAAAAATTAGATAAATAGTGTTACACTTACTTTAATTTTATTTTGATTTAAACGTCTTTTTTTTTATAAAATAGGTGAAGCAAAAAGGCAGACAGCTCGCCTGATGGTAAGCGATAACCGTCGCCTATGGACAACTGCAACATCACTGACATTACAGTTGCTTTGCTAACCCGGAAAGGTGCTTGTAGACACCCTATTTAAAACGCACACTTAGAAAATGGATTCAAGTACATTTTATTTTCAATTCTCTAATTGCAAGTATAAAAGTTGCAAGTATGGAATTTGGAAAGTTTATAATGCAAGTCTTTGGTTCTAACGTTAACGGTTAAGTTTTTTCGTAAGTCGTATATTCAGTAAATTGTATCTTCAAAAATGTTCGTATACGTTTTCTTCCCAACCGACTTCAAAAAAGGAAGAGGTTATCAATTCAGCTGTATTTTTTTTAATGTTTGTTACCTCATTACTTTCGACTGGGTGAACCGATTTGATGATTCTTTTTTTATTTGAAATCTGGTGCTTGCCGTGTGGTCCCATTTCAATATGGTCCAGTTTTGACAATGGCATACATGAGAAGTCGATTGCTTCAGTTTTTTAAACTATAATTATTTACGTAAGATAGATCTACGGTTGACCACCAACTCGCCTGATGTTAAGCGATGGTGTGGCCGAGGATGGAGCTCGTCGATCTAGAAGATAATAATATCTAAGTGAGCGAGACAAAAAAAAAAAAACTGCCGACTGTATGTTAATTAGTGATCGGGTCCCATACTGGTATTAAACTTTTTGATATATTTTGATTTTTCCATAGTAACGTAGGTATGACAATTATAGTTGAAAAAAATTGAAAAAACCGACTTCAAAATACGCAATTTGTTTACTTGGTGTTATAGGATCTAATGGTGTCAATCAAATTCCAAACTCTAGTAATTGCTTGTATATATGCGACTTGCTTTTCTGCAGGCACTTGGATGTTAAAAAGCAAAGTACTGAACTGATTTTGATAAAATGTATATGGGACCACCTCTGAAGTATGACCTACCAAATACAAAAATAATCATTTCGGTAAACAGACATACAAAAAGTAAACATAGGTAGGTACCTACTGTGCTGCATGATTGTTGAACAAATTTTAGTTCATGTGCATCCAGCGGTGTTTTTGATATGAATGGGGTGTTCTGATGTCTGCACAAATTTAAGTTAGTTAAAATTAATCAATTAGTTAAATTAGTTAAAAACGTTTTCACGTTAAAACAAAAGACAATAGGTATAAGCAGGCGAGTCGTACGTCACCGTACGATACAAGAGGGCCACCTTTGTGACGGCCTCTCCACCGTAAATCAGGCGTGGGACAGGTTATTGCCTGCGAACGGTTAACAGGACATATACCGAAAATCCGTATGAATTTATTGCCAGGAGGGTAGAAGGCATTTCAGAGCAATGTCAGGTGGGTTCCTTCTCTTTCAATGCTTTCTTCAATCGATGATTACTGAAATTAAATTATTTTCTCGATTAAAAGCGTTTGTAATTGCAATTCATTGTAGGGCAGAATTTCAGTGCAAATGTTTTAACACTTGTAAATTATTTAACTCGAAAAAAATAGGCACAATAACTCATGTTAACTAATGTAACTCATGTTTGGAGTGCTCAAATATAAGGCACCAAAATATTTCTACAAAAAGTTGTCATGGAAGTGCAGTCGTATTAAGCCTGTCCGTCAATGTTCTTTACAACTTTTTACTGAAAGGTGTGGCTCTGCTGTATTCTGAGGTAGCTTTCGCTATGCTGCATCCAAGTGCTGGAACAATATGTAACCTGCAATATGTACACAGTTTTATGTTAAAATTGAAAAAGTTTCTCTTTGATCACCAAAAAGGCGAAGAGCTACTTAGAAGTGACACAAGCGCTATTTAATTGTATTAATGATTATTGTTTAAACTTACGGTCTTAGAACGGATAGCAGTAGTAACGTTTGGTGCTTCAGTTCCGTTATTTTGTGGTAGGTACTGATATTCATTGATTTTTTTACATAGGTATTTTGTTTTCTTTGTATAGGTTAAAGATATTGTTTGTCAAATATTTTTGTGTTTAATTATATGTATGTTTAAATAAGCCTATCTATTTATGTATTACAAAAATGCGTGTTCGCTCGTGCGTGATGTCACCTGTCGGTCCCAGCGGAAGACCAGCGCTTGTCGGTAGCATTATGCTGAGCTGGGGCCGGATTGTGACAAAAACATTATTTAGTGTGTATGATTTTTTATTTTCTGTTGTATGTTTTTGTTATAATAATTTTATGTCTATGTCTATTATTATTTATTTACGGAATATTTACCGTGGTTCGCTTTCGCGTTCCATGGTAAATATCCTGTTAAATAATAATAGTGATTTAATGAAAGACCGTGATTGTTTAAAAAAGTGTTTTAAAATATTTTTAAATAAAAACTACGGGTCACTCACGTCTGTTTTGAGCCGAAATATCCGACTATAGTTTCAACCGCATTCGGCGGTCTTTTTCAAAGGAGCAGCACACACGTCACTCTCGGTCGGTGACGCGCCTAGCACTGCGACGTGCCGCTCGTGCACGTGATGTCATCGGTTGCAAAAGGGTTAGGGCGGGAAGCTGGTCGTCTTGCGTCGGTTCAGCTGAAGTGTCCTCTTCACTAGAACTCTCGTGAGTGTCAGTGAGTGTTTTAAAATAGGTACAAGTTTTATAGTAGGTAACTAAGTACCTACTACTAAACTTCCAAAGTGAGAGTTTTGTATAGTTTGGACTCTATTATATATTGATCATACGTGAGCACTTTACTAAACTACAAAAATTTCAAAATTTTAATTAAACTTCTTTTTAGAGTTGTTGTTTTTTTTTTTTTTTATTTGATGATAGGCAAGCAGCAGAATCTGATGAGCCTATATCCTGCAGTGCAGAAATTTACTGGTTGTCTTTTAGTATAATTTGTTCCTGGATTAAAAAGGAATTGATCCAGTTTATTTTTAAAGAGTTGATCGTTTTTGCCGTGACGACATCTTCAGGCAACCGGTTCCGGTTTAGCAATGTTTTCAAATTTGACAGGTCTATCACTTATTTGTCATTTGGAAGTTTCATAAGTTTTTGTTAAGTTTCACCTGTCCCGGTGTCTATATCTAAAATAAATTCTTGTAAGCTAAATTTGACCCAATTTTCTGTTTCCAATTTAGTTGAAATTTTGTATGCGCATGTAAACCGATGACAATGCAATATTATTTTGACTTGGAGCCGATTTGATTTTAGAACCGGGATGTAGGGACTGGGACTGATAGAAAGGGAAAGTCGAGGTTGGGTTCGTTAGCTTTGTTGTCTTGGCTACCTTTCATTACACATGATGAAAAGGGTCTGAAATAGAGGCTGAAATCCTCATAAAACTTTCTGACTAAAAGTGCTAATATAAGTTGAAATTTTTGAAATATAAGTTGAATTTGTGCTCATTTTGAACCGCCTTCCAGACTTCCAAAAAGAAGGAGGTTATCAATTCGACTGCATGTTTTTTTTGTATGTTTGTTTATCAATTACTCCGCCAATTGTACCTACATTGATTTTGATGATTAATTTTTGTTTGGCAGGTCATACTTCAAAGGTACATATAACATACATTACATTTACATATAAATTTTATCAAAATCGGTCCAGTACTTTGGTTTTCGTAACAAAATAAATAAAAAAATATCATCCGAGTAAACGAATTGTGTATTTTGAAGTCGGTTTTTTCAGTTCTTTAAACTATATTTATTTAAGTAGGCACTTTTCATTGTAGTTAAAAAAGCTAGTTTTTTTTTATATTATCTTGTTTTTCGGCTTTAGAACCTTGTTATAGTAGTAGTAGTAAAATCTTTTTTTTTTATTTACAGTTTAAAAACATAAAAATTAATTATACATTACTATCTACACATTAAGACTATTAAAAAAAACAATTTTTAAATATATATATATACAGAAAACAAATAAAATAAAAACTTACTCAAAAAGTCCATTGGTAGTGGGAAAAATGGCAAGAATACTGGCAGCATTGCCACGTTGGATGGCAATGCTTACTTTTTGAGCAAAGTAGGAGCCAGCATTCTGGTCACTTGTCACCTCTACCAAGCGTTTGGCTATTTTCCTGTATAAACTCTGAGCGGCTGGACTTATATTAACTTACGACTAACTTTTTTATTTTAAATAAACTAAGTAGAAATTAACTAAAGCTAGAAAAGCTGTCAAATAGTTAAATTCAAAATTATGGACGATATTTTACGGAGTCAAATATTAAGCCGCAATAAACCGAGTTAGAAAACAAGACGTGTTATTCTGAACAGTTTGCAACACCTGCTTTATTGTGATTAACTAAGTGTAGCGATAAATTGTTGGTTACCGCTGCGGTGCTGTGATTTAGGCTATATTATTTCTGTTAATATTAGCTTCAATCAAATTTTAACTCAAGCATTTACTTCGTATAGTTGTTTGCAATTCACGAGCGCGTTCGAATCAACCGTTTGAATTTGAGTACAAGGACATTGCGTTTGTGTGTGTGCCTGTCAAAGCAAGAGTGTGCTACTTACCCATACAGAACACTAAAATACCGCGCGGGATCGTCATTTGCAAGTAAGCCAAAGTACTAAATGTAACAGTTTATACCTCAACTATGTAAGCTGTTTACTTACTCTTTATAAATATGTACATCAACACTGTAGGTATTTTCTAGTGAAAATGTACACTAAACAATATAATATCAGGCGTAACAGTTGTCCTGACCTGAGCATGAAGTGTATGGCACAAATATAGAGGCATGGTAATAAAGCAGACACGTCGGAATAACGCAAAACATGACGGCCAGTGTAGCCGAAGTTGAATAAGAGTCCCTAAAACCTTATCCAGAATCATCGCAACAATCAGGTTTTTGGAGACAAAAACCTTAACTTAAATCGGTTCGCTTTTGAAAAGCCCAAAAAACTCAATTGAGATGTTAAATATATTTTTATTAATTTGATTTGGCTTATTTAATTTCGTTCCCGTTCTGGCATGTTTCTCGTGCAAAAACTAGCAATCGCTATTCAGCGCGGTAACGCGGCCAGTGCTATTATCTGGGGGCACGGCCGTGCCCCCGCCATGTGAGCGAGCGGGTACGTACGGCCGGGACTACCTTTTAATACTCTTTGGACCAGTGCTAATAAGCCTTTGCACCGGAAACAGTTGGGGCGGCTTATTTGATTGACTTAGTTTTTAAGTTTTTGAAGAGAAATTGTTACTTTGTTTTGGTTTAAATGTATTAACTCAAATAAAAAAAAAACACGTTTTGGCTTATAATAATAGCAATTTTTTTCTAGTTTCTCTGTTTTAATAAAGTGACAATTCGCGTCTCTCCATTGTCCGAAATTTGAATTACTTTGCCTATAATTGTTTCATGGTACTGTGTAACTCCAGCGTCTTCCCGCCACTTGTATGAGGTCATCTGTCCATCTCGTGGCTGGTCTTCCTACGCTGCGCTTGCCGGTACGTGGAGCCGCTTCCAATCGGTCTTTTTGGAAATCCATGGGGGAGGCCTATGTCCAGCAGTGGACTTCTTTTGGCTGAGATGATGATGATGATGACTGTGTAACTGTTTTTATAGGTCCGTAAAAAGCGCAGACCATAATATAAGCAGAAATCAATTTTCAGGAATACTCAGAGTGGTATACACTGAGGAGTTGTATGGTAAAATCAATTGATAATGACGGCATTTGTATTTTAGACAACACCATTAGATAACAAATATAGATAATATATAGAAGCCGATAGAGATTTCAGCATTTATTTTGTTTTTGTTGTAGGGTAACTATAATATACATACATAAACCTTACAATAAAACATTTTACTTCTTTTGGTTTTTCAAAATTAAAAAGATTGAATCATATTTGAACAAAATTTTGTTAAACACTTTCTTAAACTATCACGGTCATTCATTAAATCATTATTATTATTAACGGGTCGTGAACATGGTGCATGTGTCTTTGGAAATCATATGTAACACATTAATCCGTTCTGATAAAATTCACACTAAATAAAAGTGTATAATATAGAAACTTAAAACAAGCCATCTACACTTTTTTATGATCAACTTTTGCACTTTTCTATACTAAACTGATATTACAAATGTGTAGAAGAATAATAACATCATATCTTATCGTTAGCTCGGTTGAAATGGATAAATGATTTGTAATGCAATTTTGGTGATGTCAGTTGTAAACTTGATGACTTCATGAAAAAAAATGTATGTACTTTTAAACTATTTATATATGTAGGTACGTAAAATAATAATTATATATTTGCGAAATATTTTAACTTTAGATTAACCCCAAATCAGTTGGGTAATCTTTTTGTTTTCTGGGTTGTAGTTTAGTTAGTTAAGTATATTATAGTTTGTTTATTGTTTTGTTGTAATCAATAATGGTTCATTACTATGTGTAAGTATATATTATATACTTATAATCTGAACATTAATGGTGGACTTCCATCAAAAACATTTAAGGGCAGGTTCGATTATTTACTATTTGTTAAATGTAATTTCCATTACAGTTTTTTTAGAAATCAAAACAGGTTACGCACGGCAGACGACAGTCATAATTATGAATGTCGTTTTATATTTACACAATTGTGTAAACATAAAAAAATTTCAAAACCTAAGGTCAAAACAAAAACTTTCTGTTCATTAATGTTGTTTTATGTTATTCATCGTTTATTCCAAAATTAGTGAGATTACATAAATTGTGTACTTATAATTAATATAGGATACCGTGACGTGACACAATGGAAAATAGCAGTGTACATTAATTATATCTGTTTTTGTAAGTACATATATCAATGAATAAAAGTGACACAGATGTATCGTGTCGATAATTAATTTATAATTTCATTGGCTGATGAATGTCAATTTAATCTGAAAACTGCAAATACATATTGTTTATTATTTTTTTAATTTATATAATAACGTAAGTCGGTTTTACAGCCAACATGGGAACGTGAGTTTTTGCAGTCTTGCCGAAAACGTTACTCAAATTTATTCAAAATATTCTGTCATCTTTTTGTCATCTATTATGAAACACAGACAGAGAATTTCAGACGAGATTGAGACATAGATAAAAGTTAAGTAACATATTTCGGTAAGGCCAGTACTAATCGCAAAGCATACGATATTATTCGGTCAAGGAGAGAATCTTCGATCGGTTTGCGATATTGACTAACTTCAAAAGTGCATGTATTCTTGAGCAAGGGACATTGGTTGTCTCAAAATCAGTTCAATAGTACTCGCTCTTGGATCAAATAATATCATGAAATTTCTGGACAGTGTGGTCTCCGGAGTATATGTTACAGATGTGTCTCACGGTGTCACCAGCCTAATGATGAAAAATTATGGTGTTACCACGCTAGCAGCGTCAAAAAGTTACAAATAGGCCCGCCAACGCAGGGTGTGATTGGTTTTGACCGTATGTGCGATGGTGGTCAATAAGGGCCCACTACGATGTTTTAATGCCAAATACCTACATTTGTAACCACGAGCCGAAATCTATATCTATCTCTGTCAAACTTTTATAAATACCTAAGATAAATCGATTCGCACCAGCGAGAAAGTTGTAGTTTTCATCGTGTGCACCAGCGGTAAATATAAATACCATATCGGGCCAATTTTGTGTGACCCACAGTGAACGTGTTAACGAAATAATAACCTATATCAATATCAGTTATCTCTGTGCCAAATTTAATAAAAATCAGTTCACTCATTTGATCGTAAAAAAAGATAACAGGTAGATAAACAGACAATCAGAGATATGAATAAAGTTAGACAAAGTTTGTAAAGACGCATGTCTGACTATATTCTATAGGATTCATTTCGGGGAGTGTGCGCAAGATCTTCACGACCTAATTCCTCCCCATTTCACTACATGATTAGCAGAAAGTAGGCGAATTACCACCCTTTTCTCGTCGAAATGCCAAAAATCCGTACTCAGCGATATCGGTCAACGTTCTTAATGCGTTTTTCACAGGATTGGAATTCTTTGCTGCCATCTCTTGCGTTTGGTGAAAACTACAACCTTGGAATTTTCAAGGCTAGAATGAATTCGAGGTTCATTCTCGGCCTCGTTGCGTCCAAATCGCGATTGAATAGGTTTTTTCTAGGCAAACGTGCTCCATCGTAGACCGTAACTGTCGCTTAACACCAGACGAGTTGACGGTCAAGAGCAGGCCTATTTTGGAATAAAAAAATCAAAATTTATTTAAGTTTAAGTTTATATCTGTCATAGCTATATAACATTGCTAACATATAACAATGCTTCAACATTGGTTCCATAGTTTTAAACAAGCTTAGGAGCGTTTGGGTTCGCTATATTAATATGTTACTTTTATTTTCTTTGTCCAAGAAAATATATATTTGATTTAATTTGATAATAATATTGTAAAAACGAAAGTAACCCTGGCTGTTCATGACCAAACGGCTAAACTGATTATTATGAAATTTGGTACTACAGCTGAGAACTTGGAGAAGGACATAGGCTACATTTTATCACCAGATCATCACCATCGTATTTCATTACAAAGCGGGTGAAAACGCAGGGCACAGCTTACTTACACACATACATTCATGCTTATTTCCTTTACGGGGTAAGCAGTGTCTTAAAAAAACTATACGTAAAACTATAGTCATACCATTGGGACACCTTTGACGGTGTTTAGAGCGAAAATGAAGAAAAATATTGATAGTAAAGTATCTTTGTGACTAAGAAAGAAATATATAAATAATTTGTTAGTATCACAAAGATACACAATACAAAATATTTTGTTTCCATACATTGTTATTTTCAAAGAAGTAAAATTACTCAACTGAATTACAAAAAAGTTTAATCACAGCTTAGCAGTCCACATTCTAGTACGATTAGGTACATAATTATTTATTTGCTAATTAACAAATGCATTACAATAAAAATATAATACTTTCATGCAGGTACCTTAACATAAAATAAAAACACATTAATTATATGCAAATAAATTAATAATTTTCACATGAAATCCATTTTATATAATATTCTAAAATTTTGGAAATATAATTATCATCCAAACGCATAGAATAGTCATTTTTATTACTCAGACAAAATACACGTTTACCACCATCACCAAAAATGACTTGGTCTCATATTAAAACATACTAATGCATGTAATTATCACATAATTATATTAAATACTTTTGACATAACCTTCCATTGTTTGCAAAAATAATAGAGTATTTCAGTATATGTTACAAGAAGAGTCTTCGATAGGTGTTTGAGGAGGAATATACCGTACGGAGTCTACGAGCACTGTTGAACTGCTGTCCGCACTCCCGATGAAGATCAGCTGGGAAATGACATGAAAATTGCAAATTAATAAAATAATTGTGTGCTTACGGAGATATAGTCAATTCTGAAAGCATCAACTAAATCAAATAAATTTCTTGAAATCACTAAATTCATAAAAAGAACAAAAATTGTATGAGAAATTCAGTTGGTTTTTTTAATTCAGTTGTTTTAATACATTTCATTAGTTTAACCTTCAGAATTGACCTCATAATGTAGGTATATACATTTTTGAGAATATTTAAAAGAATAATGAAAATGTTAAGAGGAGTAAAAGAACACATTTGACGGAAATATAAGAAAACAAAAGGATTGAAAAATGATGCAAAATACCTTATGATTAAAGATGTAACACACCAAGTAGAGATGATATGAAATACTTCAAAAGACTGAGATATGATTGGCTCGCAGCGTATCATCTCAGCGATATCGATCCGCATTCCTGTTGCGTACTGCACAAGAATGGAATTCTTTGCCGCCATATCTGTTTCCTGAGACCTACAATCTTGGAATTTTCAAGGCTAGAGTGAATAGATATCTTCTAGATCGACGAGCTCCATCCTCGGCCACACCGTTGCTTAACATCAAGCGAGTTGGTCGTCAATCGTAGATCTATCTTGTACAAAAAAAAAGCTCAGTTGGTAGTATGTCTGACTGATAAGATGTAGGTCGTGGGTTCGATCCCCACCCAGGACAAAAATTTGTCTAATGAGCATGGATATTTGTTCTGTGTCTGGGGGTTTCTATGTGTCATAAGTACGTATTTACAAAAAAGTACTTATAAATGTATTCTAACAGGCATCTAGCTCCCATAGTATAATCTTTGCCTAGTTTGGGCTAGATGGTGTTGTGTGAAAGGTCCACCAATATTTATTTATTCATTTAATGTAACTGTTAAAAATGATTACTTACATATCCATCGAAGCTGACCAAATCCAGAAGATTGAAACTAATCACATTCCATCCGGGAACAAATATTTCATTATTCCCTGGATGATACTTTACGAATCCAGCTACTGTATCAAACCCATTTTCTATTACTCTCTGTGCAATAAGTATTATATGATCTAATGTTTGTACAGGTTCCATATAAACAGTTGCTTCGACTGTTCCACCTGGTTCCATTTTAAAGACATGGGAAGATAAACAACTTGTATATTCATGCGGTGCCATAAATGCCGTGCTTGCAGAGTTAGGACTCTCAATATCAATAGAGGTGTAATTATCCAATTGCCAGGGTAAGAAACCATCGCATAAGTAGTTGTCGGTAGAAAAATTGACATCAAAGTCTGATTCAAAGTTCATTGTGACACATTCTTCTATTGCGTCGATGTCTTGGTTGCCAGGGGTAGTTACAAAAGTTGTTTCTGTTGTAGGGAACGTGGTTGGATTATTATTAGTTTCTGCAGTAGATGATATAGTTGTATCAGTTACAGTTGTTTCGGCTGTTGTTGTAGGTAATGTAGTTGATTCGGCAAGATTTTCTGTTGTAGATTGTATAGTTATATCGCTTAAAGTTGTAGGCTCAGTTAAAATTGTAGATGATGTAGTTGTTTCTGTTGTAGATTCAACAGTCGTTTCTGTCGTAGGTTGGGAGGTTATTTCTGTACTATCTTCGTATATCACACATAAATCTGCGTCTAATCCTGGTGGAATATACCTGAATGAGTCTATTAAAAGCACGGAATCTGCTGACTGTACACCCGTGAACGACATCTGCAACGGATATTTATTTATTTAATAATGTGTATTTTGCTTAATGAATAAGAAAGTTTTTTTTAAGTGAACAGTTACTAGATACATACACCTAGAAATAACTCTTGAGATAAATCAACTTTTGTTCTCTCTTGCTAGTCAGTAACCTTAATATTGCAAATACGAAAGTTTTTACATTATTAAAGTTAGTTGGGTTAAAATGGGTGGACGGATAAAATATAAAATACCTAGTACCTAACACCTACCTAAAATACCTAATACCTACCTTATACCTAGTATATACATAAGTTTTTAAGCGACTTCAAAGGAGGAGGTTCTGTTCGTATGTATATTTTTTATGTATGTTCACAGATTACTCCCTCATCCATTTCATCCAACTAATTTGTGATTTTTGAATAATTACGAGTATAGAGAGAAGCTCCCGAGGTGATCCTAAAATTATTTTATCAAGTTTGCTTTATTATTTTTTAAATAATATCTCGAAATGTTAATATTTTGTCTTGATACCTCAATGAAGCGTTTCAAATTACAGAGCCGCAGATGTTAATTTGATACATTTCTCCTTGCATCTTTAACACGACAATACGCAACATTTGTCATGTGCGGATTGTCATATTAAAGATGAAGTAATTGTCAATCGCTGACAATTCTTATACTTTACACAAGAAAAAAACAAGCACGGATGAGTGTTTTTTCAAAAACAGTTGAATTAGTGAGCTTTAAAAGCATTATAACTCTCATCCAATGCGTGTAAAGAGAAATTGAAGTCAGTTGTACGGTTTTTTATGAACATAGTATATACTTGTTTCTTTATTTTGATGCATAGTATGGTTTCTGTATGATGTCGGGTTTTTAAGTGATAACACCTTGAAGCTCGTGAAAAAGAAAAAGAAACCCAAAGGTTTTCTGAAGCAAAGAAAGAGTACGGGAAAATTTGCGGGACATAATCTTTTAACTGGACGTATTTTTATGAAACGCTCTGCCCAATATATAATAATTTTCGTTGCAAGGAAAAACGTCAATGTTATAAAAAAAACCTACAAATGATCATTAAATAATACTCGTTCATTACAGGCCGGTTTCTTAAAAAGTTATAACGTATGACAATGCTTGTTCTAAAAGAAAGTTTCAATAACAGGAACACTTTATAAATAACTTTAACTTAAAATTGATATACATAATATTAAGCTATTACCTACTCAAAACAATAAACATCGTTATGGAAAGAATCATTCTTAACTCTGGGAATACTTTGATAGTAAATTTTAACACTCGACGCAAAAACGACGGGGTGTTATAAGTTTGAGTTGTCTGTCTGTGGCATCGTATCTCCCGAACAAATGAACCGATTTTGATTTTGCTTAAAAGGTGAATTAGTCGGAAGTGTTCTTAGCTATGTTTCATCAAAATCAGTTCAGCCGTTTTTTTTTCGTCAGGGGTTTTTAAGTTCTAAACTTATACTTGTTACTAAAGAAGAAAAGACAGTATATTTTATCTATAAGCTTGTACTTACATATCCGTCAAAACTTCCGGAGCCAGCTACATCAATACTAAGAGTCTGCCATCCATTAGTAAACGTACTATCAGAAGGAGATCTCATCAGTACTCCAATTTGTATATCAGTTCCATCAGTTACGGATTGCATAGCTATCACTGATATTTGATCCACCATGGAACTGCTCTCCATATATACGTTAATTTCCAATGTGCCACCTGCTGTCATTGGGAATACGAATGTTGATCCACAACTTAGAGTAGAAGATGGTGAGATAAATGAAACACTGTTTTCATAAGGCTTTTCTATCCCGATAGCGGAATATCTGCCAACACTCCATGGCGTCAACCCTTGCAACATCCCCCCACAAACCCCATTAAGAAAACGACCGTTTATATCATTTTCAAAATTATACGTGACACATTCGTCTGCTTTAGCAAAATATATGGAAAAATATAAAAATATAAACGTAAACACCTGAACACCAGCCATCTTGGCTTTTTAGTGTTCGACTACCGTTTCTTTCCGTTGTTGATTGTGTATTAATAATTATAACCATTGATAAATTGATTAGATAAAATTCACAGAATCGGCTTAGTGATTATATTGTTTATCTTAGTTTGATTTTTTTTTGCGTAAGTTAGTAGTGCCATTAGCAACGTGCTAATAGTTACATTAATTGGTTATTTTGCTTGGATGTAATTGATAACAATAGAAAATAGTTACCGAACTATCGCTATTAAAATAATGTAATAGATAATATAACAATTGAAATCAATTTTGAATAACAATTCAGAAAATTAATTAATTAATTATAATTTGCAGAATATATTCCACTTCGAGAAACATAGCTTTGCCAGTTATTCAAACATTTAGTAATTATAGTTTAAAGTATTAATAGCGCTGGGGTGTTGCAAATATGAAAAATCTTTGGCCGAGATTAAACATCTAAGATAAGTGTTAGTTTTTTTACTGTTCACTGTTAGTTTCTTTCTATTGTTCCTCAAATTCGATTTGCCTACGATATAGTCATGGCAGAGTCAATTAAAGACGCCAACCTCTGTCCCCTGGGGTTCCGTTGTCCATATCCAAATTTCCCCACTCTCAACTTATTTTCGCATTTCTTGCCCAGCTTCGCATTGAAGTCCCCCATAACAACATTAAAATAGGTATCAGTAGTGTGTATGGCCCTACTAATATCCTCATACATTACCTCTACCTCATCATCGGAGTATGCCAAGGTTTGTGCGTATACCTGGATGACCTTCAGCGAATACCTCTTGAATACTTTGAGTATCAGATACGCAACCCTGCTCGATACACTGTCGATGGCAAGAATGTTGTTAACGAGGGACCTGTGGACGAGAAACCCGACACCACCTTGGGATTGTTGGGCGCCCTCCCAGTAGTAGAGTAGGTTACCGGATTTCAGGGTTATCGTGTCCTCACCCTCTTGTCGGACTTTTGATAACCCTAGGATATCCTAATGTATTCTACTCATTTCTTTTTCCAGCTCAGCTAGCTTTTTGTCTGTCCTAATCGTGCGAATGTTGTGTGTTACCAGGGCCAGTCGTCGTTTATGGAGGGGGTGGTAGCCGGATCTTTGCCGGAGATTCTTAGCACCCCTTGCTCCGCCGTTACCGGGATCGCTACCATACCCTGGAATAGCGGAGCTGTCGGGGGCTGGAGGACTGGTATTTTTGTTTTGTTGTGTCATACAATTATTGGGGGATTTTGCCAGTACTCGCCACGCTTGGCAAGCGGGTTGACGAGCGCAGTAGGTGTTGTTTTACGCAGAATGTGCTGCTGCCCACTACTGGTGATATTTCCCTTAGCCGGTTCTTACAGCTCCCACGGGAAGAGATGGGGAGGTACTATTCTAAGCCGATAACCCACAGCATAGTAGAAGTATTTTTTGTAAATATTCAAAATGCTCTTTTTTGGTGCTTTTGCGGACAAGATGATTTCTTGATAATGATTACTGATAATTCTTCTAATGATTTATTCGATCAGTCATATTAAAACAAATACTATTTACATGCTTATAAGACATCCAATAGTATATCTATCTAAAGACAAATAAGAGAGAAGGTGCTCAAATGAAAAACCCGCCAAGTAAGTAAGCAATACGAATAAATAGCATCATGAATAATGAAACTGTCTTTGGGAGTAGGGACTAGGACACCGTAAGACTAAAGGGCAGATTATTCCGGTCACTTTTACTCCCATGATATTAATAATGAAAAATACATTGACCTAGATAGTGTCGATGACACTGCGAAATACGAGAGGACACAAAATGATCGAACACAGTTTTTTATACATCTAATAGTTGAGCCCAATATACTGCATGTTGGGATCACTAATTTAACAAGTGTTATGATAATGCATGTGATTTTGAGTTTACAGGATGGTAATGTAGATGAGCTAAAACCAAAATTCTCCATCGTATTCACATATTTTTACGGTGTAAATACTACATAAAAACTGCCATAAAATTATTAACTGATAATTTTGCTACAGAAACCTCCTTTTGCTCTTGCTATACCAACTACTTTACCCATCGTAGATGTTACTCATGATGACCCGTTCCGTTCCGAGATTCGGCGCAGACTTAAACTCTCATTCCCCTAACGTTAGATAGTTTATTTTCAGACAGATACCTCAACTACCGTATAAGAAGAATACAGAGACATACGTTTTGGTAAAAACGTGTGACACGTAAAAAAATTTACGTCGACAACTTTTTTGTAAAATTATCAATTGTTAACTGCGACTTTGTACGCGTAAAAAAAGGAAAAAACTTGCTCTTGACTTGCTTCAGCCACTTTTCTACGTCGCACCCGTCCTTCTCTCGCTTCCACTTTTGCTCCCGCTTCCGCCCTTTAATTCAAATAATTCAGACCTTTTGTAAAATTCTTCTTAGCTGAACTATGTGTCCTATATGAAAAACTTACTTAAATAATCAGTTTCAGCTTCCTAACTCATTTTGATATTTTTGGAGTGGCATTTTGCATGATCGATCACTAGTTTTAGCGCCGCATAAACTTCATCCTATCTCAGTCTGGAAGCATACTTCTAGAATACGTCGGCCACTCCATACAACAGCACGCTATCAGTGGAACATTCGCATACGCATGACGTCTGTATATAACACACACACATGTATGAAGATAGGGTCGTCGTCTGACATCCGCTCGCTCGTGACGTCAATTGTGATTAGAGCGCTCAAAGCCCTCAATGCTTGTATCAAGATTTGTCAGTCGAGACTCTCGACTGACAAATAAATGCACCGTGTCGCCAAACTCCGCCAAACGAGCGCGGAGAGCGGGTGAGGAATCCAAGACTAGCGGGAGGCGGATAATATCCGTTCTGTAGTCTTCTGTGTCTCTAAGTAACTAGTACTAGTTGCGTTGAGTTTGACTTATTATTTTGAAGGAAGGAAGACGCATGGCAATATTTAATTACTTACGGCCTTACCGAAAAACGTTACTTAACTTTAAGCAATGCTTAACATATTTTGTCCACTTCTCACTGATACGTAATGGCACTTGCGGAAAGAAGACAGAGAATTTAAGATGTTGGTTAAAGTTAAGTAACGTTTTTCGGTAAGGGCCTTATTGTTTAATTCTAGCTTCTAAAGTTCTCAATCTGTCCCGGATCTGTGTCTTCAGCGTTAGATAATATTTCTTATGAATTGTTCTCAGTTTGTTGGGGCCGATTTTATTACCTCCATAAAGTGTGAACGTTTGGTGTGATGACGTAGGGCTATAGGTATTGTTTATAGCTCGATGTGTATTTTGGGCCCAGGTTTATTATTGCGGAGCGCAGCAACTTGCGAACCACTAAGGCGTTAAAGATAATAACCGGTTTGTTTGGAGAGCAATTTATGTTTGACCCTTTATTTGAAAGGTTAGTTGCGCGCCTACTGTCAGATACCTTAAAATATTGTCTTTTAATATGTATTCTACTATGGAAACTAACGCGGTTTTCCCACATTTTAAATAAAAACTACGTCTGTTTTGAATAAAAAAACGACTATAGTTTCAATATTTGTTACGAAAAAGTTCGTTGAAGGTTCGTTGGATTTATTTGCGAGATGGTTAGTTTACGTCAAGATGCTTTGAGTGAGGATTAAACGAGGTATTAGGTTGGTAAAGGTAAATTACAACCCAACATGTTCCGATAAGCGTTCGGATAGAGGCGTTCTTGAATGGATGGTGAAAGTATCAGTTCACTGATGCTTTAAACCAGAGTCCTGAATGTTCTCACTGTTGAACTTAAATACTTACATGATAAGAAATAACGACATTATTAGAAAATAAAGTATCGAAATCTATACCATATATAAATACCAACTTCTTCAGAATAATTTTAAATTTTGTTCACTTATTATTTGTTATATTCACAATTGACATAAGTTAAATTAATTATCTGACATTGGCATACCTCACCGGTGTCTATATAGGCCTTAGTTGATGACAGTTTAGGGCCTGACACTGACCTCAAAAAATTGTTGGTTTACGTACCTACTTAGGTAGACGCCCAGTTTTGACTATTTTCGTGTTTTGTATACAAAACAATCTAATTAACTGAAAAGGGAGAAATAACACGAAAATAGTCAAAACTGGGCGTCTACCTAAGTAGGTACGTAATGTAAGAAAATTAAACCTACTTGGTTTAATTTTCTTACATTACTTTTATTGAACATTTAGGAACAAAAAACGATTTGTCATCCTGTCACTAATGAATGGAGCGACAAGTTAACTTTTATTATAGTTTGTACCTATCCCAAACTAAAAATTAAATTATAAATCAGTCAATATGATAATCTTCCGCGTAGTAAAGTTAAAAACACTAGTTGCCTTCCTTTCCCCTTTTAGTTATATTCTAGTCTAAAGACTAATTTTAATTGCTTTGCCCCAGAACTAAGTCTAAAGCCCAGGTTCCACCACGGAACAGTAATATCCATGAAATGGCTTAGACTAACGTAGATCGTTTAGATTAAGTAGCACTTCCCCTAATAAAGAGTTTTAAAATGAAACAATTTTTTACAGATTTATTTTTTAATTTAACAATCGCGGAAACCTTACAAAACATTAAAAAGTTTTGATTGTAGCCTTAAATAAAATAAAAAAATCATTTATTGCAGGTAATTAAAACCCATATAGTTAAAAGTATATACAAACAAAAGAATATTCATTAAATTTAAATCAGATATTATAAAATAAATAACTCTACATAAAACAATCAAATAAATGTCACCAAATTAAATATCTTAATAATGTCAAATAGTAAATTAATAATCATAATGTCAAAGAAAAATAATAATACAATAAAATAATGGCAAATAAAAAAAAACGCCACTGTAAATAAGCGAGTTGGGTTTGATTATTTTTAGGGTTCCGTACCTCAAAAGAAAAAAAACGGAACCCTTATAGGATCACTTTGTTGTCCGTCTGTCTGTCCGTCTGTCTGTCTGTCTGTTCGTTTGCCCGGGTGTCAAGACCTTTATCTCGGGAACGCGTGAAGATATCGCGTTGAAATTAAAACCATATACGAAAATCCATAGTATCATGCTGCAGAACGAAAAAACATATTTCTCAGTTTTCATTAAAAAAAGTTACAGCTGAATAAGTCGTAAAAATACACATTTCGACACTCACAAGGGTATCAAAACCTATGGGGTACTTCACGTTGACCTAGAACTATGAAATTTGGCAAGAATCATTGTGTTAGAGTACACATATAGGATCCATAAAAAATCCGAAAACTGATCAATTTTCATTTAATCACAAAAAAAGTGTCTTTACGCAAGGAATGAGGGCCCAAATTTTAAAGTTCTTTAACCGTATCATGTGGGGTATCATATGAAAGATCTATAATAGCATAAGTTAAAACAGGTTTTTAAATATTTTTACGATGTATATTTTTCGGTATAAAAAGGAAAAAAATACGATGTCCTCCTTTTATCTACTAGTGTTCACGGAACCCTCGGTGGGCGAGTTTGACTCGCACTTGTCCGGTTTTATTTTTTTAACTCTTTGCTCGCTCCGTCCTTTCCACTACAATATTTTTCTACGGAAATTCTGGGTGGCGTAATCAAAACCGATCTGCAAATTAAATGTTTGTGAAACGTTCACCTGGCAACTTTATCAGCGAATAATTAAACAGGCGTAGAATGAACGATGCAACCATAAGACCTAAAGCATTGTCATACGATATTTGGAACATGAGACGTTCTGCGTTTGTTACTAATTTGCACACAAAACTCGGCCAAAAGGTAACGCGTTACACCTATGTAAATAGGGCGAATTCTGTGGCGTTACAAATGATTAAATTGCAGATCGGTTTTTATTAACTGAACTGCGAGCTTTTTTGAGCTGAAGTTATTATGAGTTAACATTAGTTAAACAGAACCCTTTCCGTTTTCGGTGGAAACAGGGCTTAAGAACTATCCAGCAAAGAGGAGCGGAAACAATTGATCAGTTAATTCAATCATCATAAAAACGTCTCCAGTAGAGCGGCCCATGGAGTTTTACGAGCATGCAAACGGCTAACGTTGCCCCGTCAATACCATAAATTTAATTTTAGTACAGGTGAGTCCCTAGACATATTAAAATGTAAATCACACGGCCGATTTAATTTCAGGCTTGGAGAAGCTTAACATGACGGTGTAACGCACAGGCGGGAGCGGGATGCACATAGAACTTAATATTATAACTCTGAGAGAGCAATCGCTGCAGTGTCAAAGTCTACACAATTCGTCGTTTGATAATATTAGGTATAATGATACGTAATAAAAACTATACTTTAACTGAAAATGATAAATTATAACCAAAGTCTAATTCCACTTTCATCGTGCGAACTGCTAGATTGTGGAATACGCTTCCTGAGTGGGTCTTTTCCGATAGATATAATCTAGGTGTCTTTAAATCGCGAGTGAATTGATTTCTTCTAGGTAAGCGCGCTCCATCCTAGACCGCAACGTCGCTTAACATCAGACGAGTTGGCGGTTAAGCGCAAATATATTACTACATAAAAAGTGGATGAAGAGATCAAGTAGAAACTGCGGAAATTTTATAGTTTATACTGATTGTATCAAATAATTTGGAGGACACGACGGGTCAGTTGTATAAAGGCTGGGTCACACTGGATTAGCAACAAAAAATTTTGATTTCTAACGACATCTTTATTGCACGATGGTGAATTAACTAATGTGATAATATAATTATTCTCATGACTTGATAAAATCAAATCAAATCAAATCAACTTTTTGGTGAAGATAATGCAGATTACCATAGGGTAAATTTAATGAGGCGTGGCCTTATCGTTTACGTACGCTTTTATGACTCATTGTGGTAATATTATATTATCAGTCACTTGCATTTCCAACTCTGTGATGTTTGTCATTGTTATATACTTGTGTACATTTATAGTAGTTATGTAATTACGAATGTTTTTATTTACGGAGAATAAATGTTGAACTAATGTTGAAGTTTGAGGTGACACTTGATTTTTCTTTCTGCAGCTAGAGACTAGGGATCTGCATATATGGTTTTAATTTCAACACGATACCTTCACGGGTTCCCGAGATACAGGTCTTGACACCCAGACGGACGACAGACAGATAGACAGACACATGGTCAGACGGACAACAAAGTGATCCTATAAGGGAACCCTAAAAATGTCGTTAAAACGCTGAATTTCTTGTTTTACACCACCGTTACAGCACTAGTTGGACCGGAGGCGACGCGGTAACTGGCTCCAAACAAATTGCACGGAATTGCTGACCCTCCAGGTATACCTGGCTGCAACGGGACTGACCGACGTTTTCTGCCTCCTCAGGCGAGGATGGATTATACGAGTGAAAAATTAGTGAGTAGCACAATACCACAGAATATTTAACACTAGTACTTAATTACAAAGAAAATAGTCATACTTTTTTTCCCTGAAATACTCGTATGTTATCAAAGCTAATTTTGCACATGCATACTTGCACGTGTATTTGCAATTTTATTTTTACTAATTTTCTTAGTAAGATTTATATCGCCCCGCAGGTTTTACCTGATATTCAAATAAAACCGGTCAAGTGCGAGTCAGACTCGCGCACGAAGAGTTCCGTACCATTATATATAAAAACGGCAAAAAAATCACGTTTGTTGTTAGGGAGCCCCCCTTAAATATTAATTTTATTTTAATTTCGTTATTTATTTTTGAAGTGAATAATATAACTCAATATTCTGTGAATATTTCAAACGTCTACATGTTGCCGTGATCAATATCAAGCAAAAACGAGCAAAAAAATCACGTTTGTTGTATGGTTACATATTTATTTTATACTGTTTTTAGTATTTGTTGTTATAGCGGCAACAGAAATACATAATCTGTGAAAATTTCAACTGTCTAACTATCACGGTTCATGAGACAGCCTGGTGACAGATGGACTGACGGACGGACAGACAGCGAAGTCTTTGTAATAGGGTCCCGTTTTTACCCTTTGGGTACGGAACCCTGAAAACTATTATTTCTTTAAATATATAAATAAATATTAAATAAATATTTGTGGACATTTCACACAACACCATCTAGCCCAAACTAAGCTTGTACTATGGAACTAGATGGCTGATAGAATACATAATATATACTTTTTTTTTTTGTAAATATATACATATGATACATAGAAACACCCAGACACAGAACAAACATCCATGCTCATCACACAAATGTTTGCCCTGGGTGGGGATCGAACCCACGACCTTTCAGTTCAGCAGGTAGACGTAGACACACTATCAACTGAGCCACCAGGCCAGTCGGTCAAATTGAAAAATGGTTTTCGCACAATCCTATGTTATTTGATTACCTATCCATTTAACTTCATAAAACATATTAAAATAACCCTGTGAATGGAATAGCCCAAATATTGCATAAAATTTTGTGACATATAAAATGTTATTTTATTTTTTACTTTTTAGTACCTAACGATTCAATTTTCACACGAAAACCAATTTATTAGTAGGTCCGTGTAAGTATTTTTTAATATTTGTCAATTTTTACTTCTCTCATAATATAGGAGAAGTAGGTAAAAAGTGAGTGCACGTTTCTTTTTACCCGAATCCGTAAGGAG
Source organism: Lycia hirtaria (assembly GCA_947563715.1). Taxonomy (NCBI): domain Eukaryota; kingdom Metazoa; phylum Arthropoda; class Insecta; order Lepidoptera; family Geometridae; genus Lycia; species Lycia hirtaria. Next base: position 36,453,744 of record OX387377.1, on the reverse strand, counting down.
GATTTTTTAATGTTTGTATGTATGTATGTTTCTATTGCTTGACCGATTTTGATGTGCGAGGTGTCGTTAGATTGGTCTTCATTTCCTGAGTGTCATAGGCTATATTTTTTGTAATATTAATTATACATCTCTTGTAAAAATAAAAAATGCGTTTTTTCATAACCTTCAACGAACTATTTCGTGATAAACAAGTGATTTTACTACAATTATTCGAAGCGATTTTATGCATTCTTTCTCACAAAAATATTACAATCAACAGCGTATCAAGCGTAAGGAAATCGTAAGTTAGACTGCAAAAACTGCTTTTCTGCATTCGGGTATTTGGTTTTTATTTTAATATGCATACTTGTTCCTTGGTATTTAGATACCAACAGCACAGGGCCTTTATCGAACCCAGTGATTAACATATTTAAGATAAGATTGCTAATTTAATTAAGCAAATACACGTATACTGCTCAGATGTTGCATGATAATCCTTTGCATTTCTCCTTGTATGTGCTTATCGTTCAAGATAAATGCATGATTGATCTTATCTGTTCCAGTAACGGAAAATTATGTACGTACGTAATAAAAATACAAAAAAAAAATTGCATCAATTTTGAATAATCATTCGATAAATCTGATAAGAACGCGCTGGTATCTTAATTTTAGACATTTTTAATTGCAAAGTCGTGTTATGATAATTTCTAACAACTACTGACGCGGTAGTGCAATTTTGTAGGAAATGATAATAGATGGTAAGAAAGTTTGATAAAATACACACTACGTAAATAATTAGTTACGTGCCTAATCTGTTTTTCTTTATTGTCTTTTTTTTTATACAATTAGATCTACTATTGACCACCAACTCGCCTGATGTTAAGCGATGGTGTGGCCGAGGATGGAGCTCGTCGATCTAGAAAATATTTATTCACTCTAGCCTCGAAAATTCCATAATTGTAGGTCTCAGAAAACAGATAATATGGTGGCAAAGAATTCCAAGGCCACAAGGTTCCAAGGTTACAAGGAATTAGATATAAAATTTAATTAAAGAAATTTAATATTAAATATATTATCTAATTTCTTGTAGAGATGTTTCCAATCTATAGGCGAAAAAATGTAATTAGCCTCTTATATAAATAAATGTTTAGTTATACCTACTTATATAAATGTATAGTTATACTAAGACTAGTAAATAAATAATAAATATTTGAAAAGCTCAGTCATTGGAGATTATTTATAATATCCTTAGGCAACAAAGCTTATGGATAGTTCAAACAATCTCCAGTTTCAGGCAAAGTGCCCAAAATGCTGGCCGCATTTTGGGCGCTCTCTGAATGGAAATGCTTTTTGTTTATTTTACTTTTGATTACTGTTTGTCCCTAGTAAAGGCCAGCATTTTGGGCATGCAAAGAATTCTTCAATTCCTTGTTAATTATTGTTCGTTATTAATTTAACAAAGCGAAATCTGAACTTAACTGAAACTTTCTAAGTCTTTTGTCTTTGTTAAAGCTTTGAAGGTAAGTTATCGCTATGATATGTAACAAGAGAATGAAAATTGAATGTTCCTCTACTTGCAGCCGTACTCTCATTTCTTATAGCGATGCAAAGTTCGCTCAACGCACGTTTTTATCTTACTCTTTCTCTGTCACTCTCTTTCTACAAGAGAGTGACACAAAAATTGAAGCGATTATGAAAAATATTACAATTTAAAGTAGGCTCATTTGAACTGTTGTCTCATTCTTAATTACAGAAAAGCAAGATAAAACGAGCGCTGACCGAACTTTGCATCGCTATAAGATTTGGGAGTAGCCCCGCTGTAATTCAGTAAAAAGTGAAAAGTTGTTTTTTTAGCAAGATAGGTCTACGATTGACCACCAACTCGCCTGATGTTAAGCGATGGTATACGCCTTACATTTTTATTTTATTTTATATTAGTACCTACAATTTATCTGCGTGCTTCACCAAGCACAGCATTGTCTTCCATCTGGCTAGTTGGTGGTCAAATGTAGACCTATTTTGGATAAAAAAACTGAGGAAAACTACTCGTGCTATTTTGAAAAATAAACTATAAATCAATACTGATATCTTGCTCACTCCTGCTCTTTCAACGGACAGCAAGAAGCACAGAAAAGCATCATCGTTATTCATATTGGATATTCCAAAAACTCGAACGAAACGTTTCCACTGTAATTTTATTGCACGTACTGCCAAAATCTGGATTACTATCCTTGAGTAGATCCTTTTTAATAGTCCTTTTCCGATAGATATATATATATTTTTTAAATTATTTTTGGACATTTTACTCAACACCATCTAGCCCAAACTAAGCAAAGCTTGTACTATGGAACTAGATGGCTGATAGAATACATATATATTTTTTATTGTAAATATATACATATGATACATAGAAACACCCAGACACAGAACAAACATCCGTGCTCATCACACAAATGTTTGCCCTGGGTGGGGATCGAGCCCACGACCTACAGCTTAGCAGGTAGACATACTACCAACTGAGCCACAAGGCCATATAGTCAGGGTTTCTTCAAATCGTGAGTGAATCGCTTTCTTCTAGGCAAGTGCGCTCCATCATAGACCACAAATAAGGCAAGTTTATAGTAAAACCAAAAACGGTTCATAACATATGATTAAACAACTGTTGAGATGGTTACATATGATTATGCAACTGTTGAGATGGTTTCAGACAACGCGATGTATGATATGCCTCGCAAATGCTTCGGGTATGCAGTTACGTTATATGCACACAGACATAGTAGATGGAGCATGCGACTTTATTTATATGAAAACCTCGCGTGCCACATTTGTACCGACTGTGACGTCACTTATACGATTTTGTGATCGAATGTTCCATCCGCGCGAAATCTATTCCAAGAATTTCAACCCAATGCGCGCTTGTACGCTAGTAACTAGTTGACAAAATATCGAATCGGAAGTATATATCACCTGAAATTAAATAAATCTTGGTCTTCACCTACGATTTTTTATCGTACTTGTTGACACGCTAGGTACATACACTTGGGGTATCTATAGAAGTCTATGAATATGCACATATCGGCTGTACTTTGTGCAGTGTGAACGGAATGATAATATTTCTAATAGACGTGATAAAAGTGAGCATTTGTCATATCTATTAGAAACCTGGAAGTAAGCTTAGAGTGTTATTAATACAGTTATTACCTATAGCCACGCCCCGCGATTTCACCCGTATTATGATGATAAGCGGTGATAAAGACGATGATGATATAAAGCCTATGTCCGTCTCCAGGTTCATAGCTTCCTTTGTAACATATTTCATAACGATCGGTTCAGCCATTTCATATCAATATATTGCAATGTTTTTATTATCTGCAATAAAATATATAATAAATCACAACACAAACTATGGGGTCACCCTCGGTCGCAAACAGAGCAGCGCAAACGTCACTCTCTGTGGGTGACGCGTGCGAGGCGCGTCACTGACCGAGAGTGACGTTTGCGCTGCTCCTTTGAAAAAGAACGCCGAATGCGGTTGAAACTATGGTCGGATTTTTCGGCTAGTAGTTTTTATTTAAAATATACACTGTTTATTGAATTATTTTACCTGCAACTATGGAGTTATAAATAAATATTTGTATTTGTCGTCTGCTTGCTTGCTGCATAAGCATAAGACGTCCGCACTATGCATTTCAAATCTCGCGTAATCTGGACCCACCTTGCAGGACTGGTCTTGCAGATCAGTTGGTAGTATGCCTGCCTGCTAAGCTGTAGGCCGTTTCTGGGTTTTTCTATTTATCTGGGTATGTATTTACAAAAAAGTATAAATCGATACTTCAGGAAAGAAAGCCCTTCTTGGGCTTTATAAAGTCATTTTTGGTGAAAATGAATTAATGATACAGTTTTATTTTGAATTTGGCGCTAAGCATCTGTATATTTAAAGTTTCAGTATTATATTATGGCCTTTACGACCTTTCTTCTCCGAAGTATCGATATGTTTTCTATCAGCCATCTAGTTCACTTAACTCAAACTTTACTTAGTTTGGGCTAGATGGTGTCGTGTGTTACTACCTTTATCAGTTTATCTATTGACACAAACCTTCATAAGTCACACAGGCAGGGTGGCAGAGCAGGGGTGTTTGACAGGCCTCATGGCTCAGTGGTAGTACGACTGCTTCCTGAGCTATAGGTCGTGGGTTCGATCCCCACCCAGGGCAAATATTTGTGTGATGAGCACGGATGTTTGTTCTGTGTCTGGGTGTTTCTATGTATCATAAGTATGTATTTACAAAAAAAAAGTATATGTGTATTCTATCAACCATCTAGCTTCCATAGTACAAGCTTTGCTTAGTTTGGGCTAGATGGCGTTGTGTGAAATGTCCTCCAATATTTATTTATTTAAGTAAAAGATCTGTCCCTGTTTTAAAGGGACCTTTTCAATATTCAGATATTTTGCTCGATTCTGTTTTCCTGTCAATCTCGGCGTTATCTCCAAGTGCTGCCGCGACAGATGTCTTCCTTCTTATCTTCCGTTTTGTTCTTTAAATTCATATTTCATCTGAAGACAACTTTGTGATCTTGAATGATGATAAAAACCCGCGTTTGAGGCACTTTTCTCGTAGCGTAATCGTGTTCTAAATAAATTACGGTTTTACGAAGTATTTTGTAAGGTAAAAGTACTTCTTATTTAGTGTCTTTGTCAATAATTTATGGGGCTATCTGAATTGGCGTAAATAATATTTCATTTTGTTTGCTTAATTTAAAGATAACCGCTGTACCGAATTTTTACACAATTAAAAATCAACAAAGAAATAATAAGATTAACTTTAAAGCTACTAATCTATATATTAATATATATGGATCTTCGTTTTCGGTACGGGCTGTTGCTCTTTGCAATGCTTTTCCGGTGAGTATCAGGTGTGTCCAGAGCGTCGAGGCGTTCATTCAGGGATTCACAGATCAGAAATCATTATCTTTCTTTAACTCATTTTAAATAAAAACTACGTGTTTTGAGCCGAAAAATCCGACTATAGGTTCAACCGAATTCGGCGGTCTTTTTCAAAGGAGCAGCGCAAATGTCACTCTCGGTCTGTGACGCGCCTTACACTCGCCTCGTTTTAAAATGTGTGTTACGTTAGTATCCATAGTAAAATTACCAACCACGTTAGTATCCATAGTAAAATTTCCTTAACTCATTGACTTAGTTTTCTATCACATCACAATATTTTGTCTATGTTTATGTCTATGTTTAGTCTATGTAAGTTTATCTTTAATATAATATACCTATATATTACTTAAGTACTATTTATATGTAGTTAATTTTATGTATATATATATTTGGCCATAAGATTTGTTTTATATGTGATTTCACCATCGTCTGCGTTTACTTTTTGTTTCTCTTTTACCATCTAAAGGTTGTCTGGAAGATATAGCTATTAGCGATAAGCCCGCCTGTTGTACCTTTCTAACGCCCTAACTATGTATCTAATGTTATTTTTATATGGTGTCTATAAAGTGTTTTTGTATTGTAATCTATTTTATTGTTTCAAGAATGCTTTTCTCTCAATTGATTCAAGTTGACTGCATTAACTTAATAAAGTAATTTTACATTTCTGATAAAACAAATTATTTAATTAAACTACCATTTGTAATTTTTTGTTTAATATCAAAAATATCTTGAGAATTAGCCGTTTTATATCTTTTGTGTTAAATACCTACAATGTGTTAGATTGTTTTAATAACTTGGAATTTATATTTGAGGTCATTTTAGTATATTATTCTAATATTCTTTAAAAAAAATGTACAACTAAATTAAAAGGCGTCATAATCAGACATAAACAGACCAACATTTTCGTTGCCTTAACTGCCGTAACGAAATACGAGTAGAATTAGCCTTTATATTTACTAGGTTATGTTCGACATTTCTTGAAACAGTATCGACCATTTCCAATTATAGATTCTTATTTTTTTGTGTCAGATTATCTTAGAAAAAGAAATAGCGTAGGACGTAGGTCTGTTTTATCAAACAAATCTTATCGAAAATTACAGATCTAATTGTGATAAGTTATCTTAATTACATCTGAACTTTTGTTGATAGGCGCCTTTGATTATAAAAATCGGCCAAGTGCGAGTCGAACTCGCGCACTAAGGGTTCCGTACTATCATCTATAATAGAAAATCGTATAAAATAACGAGAAATCAACGAAATTTCAAGTAGTAAATTGCAAACTTATAGGTAGGTTTTCGATACACATTTGGGCAACATGACGGCTCGCGCGAATACGCGCGGCTATGGCTCGCTCCGTAATGTTACCTCCCCCGCTACCCGCGCGGCCGTTGCTTAGCAACCGCCTCGCGCTCGCGCCACCACCACACCGCGGCGCGGCGCTCGCACCGCGTTTAGATGCACGGATTATTTTCATTTTGTGTGTTTTTATGTATTAGATTAGGTATTTATTTTTATAGTTAATATATTTCTAAATATTTACTTACAAATATTCAAGTTTCTACCTGTTAATTAAGATCGAGTAAAAATTGCTTAAAAATTACGTTTGTTGTATGGGAGCCCCCCTTTAATATTTACTTTATTGTTATTTAATTATTTATTTTGAAAGGTAATACACAAGTAAATATTCTGTGAAAATTTGAAGCATCTACCTGTTACCGTTTTTAATATTGAGCAAAAAAATACGAAAAAAACACGTTAATTGTATGGGGACCCCCCTTAATATTTGATTTTTTTAAACTTTTAGTATTTGTTGTTATAGCGGCAACGGAAATACATCATTTGTGAAAATTTCAGCTTTCTAGCTATCACGGTTTATGAGATACAGCCTGGAGACAGACAGACAGACAGACAGACAGACAGCGAAGTCTTAGTAATAGGGTCCCGTTTTTACCCTTTGGGTACGGAACCCTAATAAGAAGTCTAAAATAAATAATCTAGATGTGTAACTGTTATCACATCTATTTTGTCGGTAGATGTTAAAGTCAGCTTAATTAGCTACGCACTGCGGAGGAAACAACATGATTATTGAAATAATACATTATTTTATCGTAAACGTCACGTTTACAACTCATGTCGGGAAATTACAAGTCATGTCGTTGATCGGTATTTTTTTTTTGCCGCACAAAAATTTTCTTCCTAAATATAAGTTGACCCAGTGGATCACCCTGCTGACATCCTCACTCGTCGGATTTACGGGCAGCATTGTCAATATGGTTGATATATCGACAGGAAGCGCGGCCCAATGCCGTTCCTTCCTGCCGGCTAATGTACACGGCAAACGCATTAGCACCATGAATTTGCGACATGGCTAAGATAACATGTTTGCTAGACTGGACAGTATGTGGGATCAATGTTTGCTATGGACATACAAAACAGATAACTTCGCTGTGCTTAGTACTTAATTACATACATGTATAAAAGAATATATATATATATATTCTATGATCAAATTTCTTTTTTTTTGGGGTGTGTACTTAACTTTGTCTTTGATCGGTACTCGTACTTTCAGGGTTAAACTTATAATGGCTTTAGCCAAACAAGTATTTGTTTTATTTGCGAGTTATTATTACAAATAGGAGATGACAAATAAGCATAAAACATAACTCACATTTTAATGCTTACATTCGAAAATACCTACCTTTTAGCCAGCCGAATAATAAATAACGTAAAACATCATGAAGAATCGCTTTCTTCGCGATGTTTTCCTACATCTTCTTTTAGCTTCACACACACTTCAACTCAGTAAATCTTCTTTGTAGGGTTTAGCAGCATGCCACGGATAATGGTAGCAGGTGGTAGATTAGAGCATTTGTCGAGTTGAGTGTGTGATAATCTATTATCGAGTTAAAAAAAGAAAAAAAACTCTAGCATACTTAGCGGCTGAGGTTAGCGTGGGGTATTTACAGACTTCCTTGAGAGTCACTTTTCATTCCAAACTGGTCCAGTCTTCTATTATACCGCCCTCGGTCTCCCTCGAAAAAGTTTTATTTTTTATTTTTTATAGAAGATAGATCTACGATTGACCACCAACTCGCCTGATGTTAAGCGACGGTGTGGCCGAGGATGGAGCTCATCGATATAGAAGATATCTATTCACTCTAGCCTTGAAAATTCCAAGATTGTAGGTCTCAGGAAACAGAGATGGCGGCAAAGAATTCCATTCTTGTGCACTACGCAACACAAATGTGGATCGATATCGCTGAGTACGGATTTTTGGCATTTCAACGAGAAATGGGTGGTAATTCGCCGACTTTCTACTAGTCCTGTAGTGAAATGGGGATATGCAGGACTTTATTCAGAAAACTTTCAAAAATTCTTCTTAATAAAGGCTGGAACTTCTGAAATCAACAGAGTCAACACAGCTAAAATAATAAACATAACATAAGGTAGACTAACATGAAACAGAAGCAGCGTCAGAATGTCCAAGATTCAATTCTAAAGGTAGTTAAGAAACATGAGATAAAAATCAACACACCACGTCGCGGCGAATGCAGTTAAACTTGGGAACAGTCTATTATAACTCCACAAGCAGCTTACAGAAACAATTCCAAACTAGTATCCGTTGAATCTAATATTTAACGTACCGTGGAAAATATTCAGTATTATTTATTGGCTGGCAGAAGTTTGATGAGAACTTGCGCTGCTGTGAACACAAAGCGCATTCGGTAAATGTGTTTAGTTTTTGCTAGAGGTGGCTGTAAATCCGGCTTATTTTCAAATGATATTTGAATTTGAGTAGAGTTTGTTCAAGAGAAAGTTTCTCCTGCCTTTGATTGTCAATCTCGGGAAATATATAACAGGATGTTAAAGTTGTTTAATAATATATAAATACTTACGTGTATGTATAAAGTGATGCAACATTTAAATATACACAGCATAATACTATATGTAGCATAATATACAATATATTTACCGCAGTGCAACACTTATGATCAGTCTTAGGAATCTGTAAAGGGTAAAAAAATATAGTAATGATTAATGACGAATCTAACGAATCTATCTAATAACGCCTCGCTCATCAAAATCGGTCAAAGGCTGTAGGAAATAATATAGAAACACACATACATACCCACCCTCATATTATACCTACAATAACCGAATATCAAATTAACATTATCCGGCAGTCGGCAAAAATATATGTATTACAGATCTAGCTGAAGTCAACTTTTGTAAGTGGAAGAGAATAGCACAATACCATGGCGATTTAGTCGGACATTTGTGAGCATTGTATGTAATAGAATAGTACGGGAAATAAGACATTTTTGCACAACTTAACAAGCGAAGCATGCAAGTTAATGCGGGAAAAGTATTTGTTTTTTATCTTTATTTTATGAGAGACAGGTTTGACTGAACTAGATAGATGGAACTTGACTGGTATAGATAGATGGCTTTAGACATAATGGTAAGCGGATCAATTTGCCTTAAAGATCATATGTATGACGTCAGACGATGACTAGACGAACAAGATGATGATGACACTAGAAAATTTATTAATATTATTAAACATTATGATTTCTAAATACGCAATTCATTTATGTACTTGGAAGACATATTTTTTCCAATACATAATATCATATATAGACATAAGAGAGTACAAAAACAATATGGAAACAATATATAAAATACCTACACATACTAAATATATTAACATAATATAATAAAATAAAGTCTAATTCTTAACTAATGTTAATCTAAGGCTGCAAGTCCCACGCATGCAGACCCTGATCTGAGAGTCCCCATCACGCTCGCAGCGTTACCGCGCTGAATGGCCAAGGAAATTTGTTGAACTAGGTATTTCTTGACACTAGATGAAGAAATTAATGATGATTTCTATATTATGTAAAGCCATTATAGGCTAATAAACTAAAATAATCGACTTCAATCGGCACGCTCCCGAATAATATAGGTCATAGAATCTGGTTTCTTAAGATAGGGCTGAAAGCAAACAGTTATCTTTATTCTCTCTCGCGCATCACAAAATTTTCAACTCCCAAAACCAAAAAGAGTAGTAAGATAAGTTGTGTGAGTGATTGTCATACGTTGTAAGACATCTGTATCTGTAAATCTGTGTATCTGTGTATTAGTGTATTTGTAAATATGTGTGTATGACTGTGGAATCGTAGCTCTTAAACGGATGTACCGATTTTGATAATTTTTTTTTGTTTGAAAGAGGATATGATCGAAAATGTTTTTGCTGTTTTCTATTTTTTTTTAAATATATATAATATAAATATGGGGGGGATATTAGAAAAGTGAGAAACAGATTTGTATATTTAAATTCCTTTCTAACTCTAATAAACTTTTCTCCTGTAACGTTTTTCTTAAAAAAAAGTTTGCTTTCGAAGTTTTACTTGGCTCAGGAGTAAAATATATATATTTTTTACTACTCCGTTGCCAATATAAATTATATCTGAATAAAACTTTTTTTTAAATATTTCTCTAAATTTGGTGATCTGCACCACAGATGAACTATAGTCAACGTAACTTTGACTCTGCGTTAAACATTGTACGTGGCCTTTTTAGGTTCTCGATTTTTTCCCCAACAGATTAGTAGTAAAATTAATAGATTAATTAATAAACAGTCGTTTTGACTACTAACCTGTTGAAAAAATAATTGAGAACCTTCAAAAAAGACCACGTACAATGTTTGACCAGAGTCAAAGTTACCCACTTTGACAGTATACCTAACCTTTACAACAATGAAGCATCGAAATCGGTATAAATAGCGGAGAAGTTGGTGAATGATCGAAAAAAAATATGTACGTACTAACATAGAACCTCCTCCTATTTTTGAAGCCAGTTAAAAGGATAGAGCAATTTCTTCGGTCTTGTTTTTTTATTTTTTATTTAACTAATTTATTCTCCACAGACTCCAGGGTACGTGCCTTTTATGAACTAATATATGCATTTATAACTACTTAATTTTTTTAAAGTTATGCATATGCATATGTTTTGTTATGTTATGCATATATTTTGCTAGTTATTAATTTTGGGTGAGCTATGTAAGTACACAATCACCCCGCAATCTAAAATTCCTACCATAATTGTAAAATTCTACAAAAACAGTTGGAAAATTCTTGCTTATCTACAGGTATTTCCTGTGCAATGCTTTTATTTAGACGATAATACGAGATAATCACCTATGTATTACATGGATTAACATTTGATAAAAGGATTAAACTAGTTTCTAGTATCTTAGATAATTGAGCGCCCATAAATTTGTCAACTCAGAGTTTAAAAAGCTACTTAACCGAATCACAAGAGGTATATTTTTTTATAACATGTATCCATATTAAAAGAAAAATAAAAATCCCGACGTACAAGAGCAATTTATGCAGTCTAACTTACAATTTTTTTACGCTTGATACGCTGTTGAGTGTACGTTTTTTTAGAGAAAGTATGCGCAGTCGCTGTTAAAGGTTAACAAGGCGCATTCTTTTTTCTTTTTTATACTAGATAGATCTACGATTGACCGCCAACTCGCCTGATGTTAAGCGACGGCGTGGCCGAGGATGGAGCTCGTCGATCTAGAAGAATAGATAGAATAAAATAGATTCTTTAGAATAATACTAGTTAAATCACTTATTTACTACGAAAGAATTTAATGGAGATTGCGAAATAGTGAATTTTTGTCAGAGTTTTACAGTTATTATTTACAATAATACTTGTAACTATAAAACTTCACTCCCTGAATGCCATATCCATTCAGGGAGTGAAGACAAATCAAACGACACCTCGCACATCAAAATCGGTTACGCCGTTTAAGCTGTAGGCGGTAATATAGAAACATACCTACATAATACCCACATACATACATGCAAATACTATAAAAAACCGGCCAAGTGCGAGTCGGACTCGCGCACGAAGGGTTCCGTACCATTATATATAAAACGCCAAAAAAAAAACACGTTTGTTGTATGGGAGCCCTATAAGGGGGCTCTATAAGGGGTCATAGAGCCATTAAATATTAATTTTATTTTGATTTAGTTATTTATTTTTAAAGTTAGGTACTAATATAACTCAATATTCTGTGAAAATTTGAAGCGTCTACCTGTTACCGTTTTTAATGTTGAGCAAAAAAATACGAAAAAAACACGTTTGTTATATGTACCCTTAATAATATTTTTTTTTAATTTTTAGTATTTGTTGTTATAGCGGCAACGGAAATACATCATTTGTGAAAATTTCAGCTTTCTAGCTATCACGGTTTATGAGATACAGCCTGGAGACAGACAGACAGACAGACAGCGAAGTCTTAGTAATAGGGTCCCGTTTTTACCCTTTGGGTACGGAACCCTAAAAAGACTCAAGCCTTAAAAATTACAAGATTGATATACACTGTAATCGTTGTAAATGTGAAAGCCGATTGGTGTGCTCCGTCCTTGGCCACACCGTTGCTTATCATCAGCCAATTTTAGTTGTCAAACGTAGATCTACTTCATATAAAATATATATGATCATCTTATCGATTTAACCCACATTATCCCGATTTGTACCTGGCAGCTTTAATTATTTTGACCATGGAGATATCACGTGGGATGGTCGAAACTTTGGAACAGTCTTTTTTGCTTAAACTATGAATAACATATGAAAATGGAACATATATTTTATAAAAGTCTAAATATCTATCATCAAAATTGCACGACAATTTAAAAACAACAAAACTTTTAATTACTACAACTAATTGCTTCGTGGGTTAGGAACGTTTGCAAGGCTTAAAGTCTAAACGAAAAAATACAGACAAATAAATACCAAATCCTTTATTATACATCCCCACAGAATAAAGGGAGCCAATTTATCTCCAGAAGGCACCTAAATGTCAACCACCGGGCACGAAATAAAAAAGGGGAAGCCCCTTCATGTAACAATTAGAAGGAGCGAGCAGAAAGGGCAACGGACCTGAAAGGGACCCCACAATAAATTATTAAGGAGACAAACTTTGGCCAGAACATTTTTGTGTTCGTGAAGGAACCCATTAATCTCGAGGTACTTCGACTAATCGCCCCGACGTGTTCTTTGGAACGAGGAAATTTTTACATGGATTTAAAATAATCTTTCGGTTTTGGCAGTTTTTTTGTAGAATGATAGATTTGTACGTTATAATATGTAGATGAGGCTTATATCGGTTATCTTATCTAATCTTATCGGTTTTTATCATAGTTACATTTAATAATTTTCTTATAGTTAAGAAAAACCGGACGATTGCGAGTCAGATTCACCTACCGAGGGTTCCGGAAACAGGGAACTAAGTTGTTAAAACCTTAGGTTGAAGCTACTCATTGATAAAAGGGGGAAATTATCTATATTTTTTATATTTTTCTTCATAAGCCGAAAATTACACAATTAGTAAAAATACATGTTTATTTAGGATTTTCGTCACATCAAATAGTTCGACAAAGTGTTGAGATGCTTAAAGAGTTTCGTAGCAAATACTAGTCTTTTCCCCCTATGCTTTATCTTGCGGAAAGAAATCTTAATTTAATTTTAAAACATCTATTCAATAACACCTCACATGAGGGGCACAGCTGTGTGCTTGAAATATATATACATATTTGCTATAATAAATTGTTACGTATCATATTTTATGTGACCTTAAAATATGAGTATGAGTAATTTTTTACTTGTATAAGTAATTATGTTAAGTTGATCGACTATAACTCGATAACTTCTAAACCCTACTTAGCTTTTATTACTTAGTAATATTTTTCCTTTTAATCTCATTATTATATTCTACTAGCATGTTTTTTTTTCATATATCCGTTTAGCCGGTAGAGGGGGAGGATATTTTTTGTTATAGTCACGTGGACTATAACAAAAAATATCACTTCAAAGATTAATATTTCGCAAACGGATCCCTAAATTTAAAAATAATTTTCACACACCCCCAATGTTTTTCTTTAGCTATCCAACGATATTCCACACGATGGGATAGATGGGAAAAAAATATTCATCCTCACTTTACGTCTATGGGAAGGTACGCACAAAAAAAATTTTTTTTCAAAATTTTATTCTACGAATTTCTCGGCATTATTAAGCACATATATACCAAATTACAGCATTCAAGTACTTATAGTTTTTGAGCAAGCCGCGGACGGACAGACAGACGGACATAGCGAAATTATAAGAGTTCTTTGTTTACTACGGAACCCTAAAAAATAGGCTCATTTGGCCTCAGCCTTAGTGATACTCAGAATTTTTAATTATGCCGTCATTGAACTTCATTTGTGACTAGCTGTTACCCGCGACTTCGTACGCGTAATATTATTGAAGTTTTAGTAAGGGTCCCTATTTTTTTTCTCTAGTATTAAATATAGCCTATGTTACTCGGGTATAATGTAGTATTCTAGTGGTGATAGAATTTTTGAAATCGATCCAGTAGTTTTTGAGTTATTTCATATCAAACATACAAAAATACAAATCTTTGCTCTTTATAATATTAGTGTAGAAGTGTAGATATTGATTGTGATTGTAAAGTCTCATTTAAATCGGATTAATTGCAAAAAATAAAACAAGCAACAATCATAATAACTATTTTAGTTACACACACATTATTTTAGTAGTACAATAAATCAACGTTAGATGATTTACTATATAGACCGATAACTGAGTCGTTTGAACACCGTATCACTTATCTACAATCTTTCATCATAATAATAATTATTTTATCACCGAAATTCGGTGTATTTAAATGCTTATAAGAGACTTCCTTTTGCGAAATGATTATAATAATTATTATACCAGATAAATCAAACAAAAATAATAGTACGTCACGCAATGGTAAACACAAGCCAGTACTTGAGTACTACAAATAAATATTTGCGAAAGATTCTTATGTGTGAATCAACCAGATAAGTTAAAGTAGGATAGTCTCAATTCACAGAAATAAGTGTAAATAACAAGTATGTTAAATAATAACAATCATAAAATATAAACAAAATAGGTGGGTACCTATTTTGTTTATATTTTATGATTGATATATTTGACAGCTTAAGAGCGACTTTCGTAGTGAAATTTACACATAAGTTGCGGATGATATGGCGTTGGGGACGTTTTTGCAAGAAAGTATGCATGGAGCTATTGTATAATTATTTATATGAAAGTCCTTTAACATATTTTTCGTAATATCACTTATAAATTTGTTACGAATAAGTTCGTTGGAGATCACGAAAAAGCGCCTTTTTTATGTTTGCGTCAGTTGCTAAAGTCGAGTCCTGCTTCAGTAAAGTGGTGGCGACCTTACTAGAAGCTTCTATGGAGTTTTGTCGACAATGTAAAATGACACGTTTCCGACTTCATTTCACTTGCCCACACTCATGTACTTGATCGAAAACTTAATGAATAAAAAACCGCCATTTTTATCGCTTTAATATTCAAAATAACACAAGTTTAAGAAAATAAAACAAAGCAACAACATGTTTCGATGACGTTCCCGCCAAAACTCTTCTTATTCTTCTTTTTGTCCCTCACGGGGTTTGGACTCGTGCGGTTTGCGTAGTTGCCATTTTCAAGTTTCGTAAATATTAACGTTTTAGTTTAAAGTTAGGGAAACGAGACACGCGAAAATTTTATTATTAGGATAAGATAGGATCAGGAGAGTTAGGTATTAAAGGAAAAAAATTATATAATATATTATGTAGAATGTATAGATGTTTAAAAGGTTTACAGATTTATATTATTAGAGATGATAAAAGAAGATAAGGTTGAAAACCAAAACTCCTACACAAGCCTCAGTGTGCGAGTGAAACTCGTACTGTTCCCGCCACTTAAAAGATGGCGTGACGTAACAACTGTCAAAGTCATCTGTCAGACGGTGGCGGGTAAACTCGCGTCGAACTTCTCAGTATGCTCTCCTACCTACATAGAAGTACTCTAATATTGTTCTGTGATATATTCTAAAATTAGTTTGTTGGAGTTCCGCCCGCGCTTTTATAACATTAAAAAAGGTGTTAAGTATTCTTCTCATTGTGAACATTTTATGGGACTGTTATATTCACTGAGAAGGTTCACCGAAAGTGTGTCTGGACTTTCATCATCACCCATGTCAGCAGCTCATTACCGGACGGATTATATATCCGCTTTAGGACGCCACCCAAGTACACCACCAAGTAAGTTCGCCTCCTTTTCATTTTCCATCTAACATTCTCTCCATTGAGCTTACATTTTCACCACTGTTTTCTGCCCCATTCATTTAAGCCCTCGTCGTGATCGGCCTGACTGCCCACAATTTTTGGGCTCTGGCCATCACACGTACTTTGTTGGATTTATTATTCTTTCCCTATTAGGTATACATATATTGGGGGTATTGGACCTGCACGGTTAACGTATTTGCCATTTATAATTAAAGTTATTTTGGAAACTAATTCCTGCTCCCTTCGCACAAAATAATATCTCAAAAATTTGTATTCTCAATTAATTTATTACATTCGCCATTGTCAAAGGCTATTTTAATGTTTATGTCTAGCGACGCGGTTTCTATTCCGCGACAGAGGGGTATAATGTTGCCACATGATACCACAAACTCCTTCCTCAGAGGGCACTTGCCGCGTAATCCGGCCGCAACTGGCGACACTGTCAGCGCACGTTTTATCGCCAATACTTTGGGTTTTATGGCCGATAATAAATTGACTTATGGCTGAGTTAATTAAATTTTCTTAAAATCACAAGACTGTTTCTGGTTGACAATAATTTGTTGTTAAAAATGTGATTGTTGTCTCAATACCGCTACTAGTTAGCAGCGAATCCACCAGCATGCAGGATTCGCAGTATTGCCACGTTGAATGGCAAGGGTTATGCGTTGGGTCAGATACACATTGAATAGCATTTTGATTACGCCTCGCGTCAAGCAGGCGGTGACAAATTTTTGAAAATGAGATGAGCTTCCGGCCCAAAGTCTTAACATCAAATGGCTGAAACAAATGCTTCAGCAATTTTGGCATTATTAATTATTTAAGGCATTTTGTGTTGAGATAAATTATGAATTACTCTCTCTCTATTTACTATTTAAATATAATTTTAATTTAATTTCTCTCTCTATTTACGTCGCTTGTGCATTATTACTATAGTATTTTTTATAATGAGAAATTGATTTACTGACTATTACTTTCTTGTCTGCCTGGATTACTATCAAAACGTTGGAGTTGTGCATTAAAAGTTAACGCTGTTTATGGCTGTAATATTTTTCGCGGAAGATTGTAATTACAGCGTTAATGTTTTATCATTTTATTGTTGACGTCATTAAACTTTAGTGTCTGCCGCGGGATAATTATTTTCAAGTAAAAATAGAAGGTCGTTTCCCTACGTTTTTTGGGACATGAAAATTTGTCTAAAATATGCAAGAAAAAACTCGGTGTAAATTTTGAAAATTTAGCGGACGATTTATATGACATATGATATTATATAGGACAGTGCAAGTTACATAAAAGCTTCGACTAGGCTCGCAGCTAAATTGGTACGTCATCATCATCATCATCTCAGCCACAAGAAGTCCACTGCTGGACATAGGCCTCCCTCATGGATTTCCAGAAAGATCGGTTGGAAGCGGCCTGCATCCAGGGTTGGTAAATTAATCACAATACATTCGATTATTTAGAATAGTTATGGTCTTTAACTTTTACGAACCAATTTTGAAATATTTTTCTGAAAATTTCTAGTTTCCCGTACCGCGTAATTCCAGTAGGCCACCGCCATAGCTATCACCATTATACAGTTAGACCATTATGTTAAGTACGCACTTCCCACCGTGTGCGGTTACAAAAAACATAAACTAGAAGACAACAACCCACTTAACAACAACAAACACATAAAATGAACCCCTTACGTGTTGTAAGAAAATTTAATGAAACAAAAGATTTTCTCTCCACATTCAGTGAAATATAGTCAAATAAAGTACTGACGACACGAAAAAGTTACGGCCCTAAAGGGGCCAAGGATGGACGGCAGGACGTCACAAGATTTTATTACAAAGGCCATGCCCTGTCACGCTATTCTTTGGGGATAAACAAGAAGGAAATATTGCAACGCAAAGGGAAAAAGATGCGGAGTTTTTGACGTAAATGGCGATATAGTGGACTATTGTGCCTTTTACGGCAAATGATTTTTGTAAGAATTGTAAGAATAAGGTGACATTTTGGTAAACGAATTATGCTTAGGGCATAATAAAAAGACAATAGTAATTGTAATATGATGGTAAGTTTTAAAAATGTGTGATGTCTACGCATTTTCAATTTCCAAACAAAAGTATTTTACCAAATTGTGGTCGAATATAGTAAGTACAGTTTTACAATGAAGTAGTTGTGGTTAGCTTTAATATCGGTCTTTAATAAAAAAAAACTATTGAGATTAGTAGCAAAAATGTCAACTAAATGTTTATCCAAAATTTTATATAAGGTTTGTTATGAGCCGAAAATTAGTGGGATTTTCGGCTCATAACAAACGTGGGTGACCCGTAGTTTAAAAAAAAAAGGTATTATTTGAATAAAAGTTGATATTTATCTTCCGTTTTCATCAACAAATGTGATTTTCTGCAAATAAAGATCGATGTCAAAACTACAACTACTTTATTGTATAATTTTACTCATTTCGACCATAATTGGTAACTTGTATCTACGAGTATATTTAAAGAAAAACAAAATATTCGACTGCACAGAAACAGTTTCTGCAGTTTAACTTACAATTTCGTTACGCTTGATAGTACCAAGCGTATCAAATTGATACGCTGTTGAGTGTACTTTTTTGTGCGAAAGTATGCGTAAAATCGCTGTAAAAGATTACAAATGCGCATTCTTTAGAATAAGTATGACCATCATGACTTATGGTCGGAAGAAGAAGCCGCTTCTTCATAATTACGTAATTGGTGGTGATGTTATGAAGCGAGTGATGACAATTAAGGGTCTGGGAGACACATTTGACGGTGCCAGCGAAGAAATCATATCGCCGTCTTGGCTTTGTATTAAGAAATGCAAAGGATTTTCAGGATCCTGCCGTCCTTCGGATTTTGTTTTCTACCCTGGTTAGGAGTAAACTCGATTCGAGCGTGTGTGTGTGGAGTCCACATTGCGACACACACATTTTGTGTCTTGAGAAGGTCCAGAATGCATTTCTAAGGAACCTTTACAAGAGAACTTTGGGTTATTACCCTTTCCTATACCCTACAGATTTTTTGCTTGGGCAGTTGGGCTTTAATTCGTTAAAAGTTAGGCGCTCTTTAGACCAACTTAAGACGAGCTGCAAGATATTGAGAGGTGCAACGAATTCACCGGATTTGCACAACAATATTTGTAGTCTCTACGTACCAGATAAATATCTGAGACATCGGCCCAGCCGTAAACATAAGCTGTATCCAATAGCTCCAATAGCTCTAGCCGGACAAAGTCACGGAATTTTTAGTCCAATGTGTCGCGTCACTCGTGGTCTCAACGCATTCTTAAAAAAGTAGCCGGATTGTGATATTTTTTGCGTTATGTGGCCTGACCTAATGCAATTTTTATTATTATTTTGTAAAAAACATTCCTCTTAATGGATTTAATTTTTACTTTCAATTATTGTACTTATTATTGACATGTTATATTTTACTTTTTATTTTTAATATTTGAATTTTATAATTATGACTAAGTTTAAGCAATGTGTAATTGGTGTCAACTGTTCATTGTAAATAAATAAATCTAATAAAATCACTTGTAAATTACAAAAAAGTTCGTTGGAGGTTACGAAAAAACGCTATTTTTTCATTTTTGCAAGAGATGTATTATTATTACAAAAAAATACATCCTATGACACTCAGGGACTGAAGACGAATCTAATGACACCTCACACACCAAAATCGGTCAAGCCGTTTAGGCGGCAGGCGATCATATAGAAACATACGTATGTATACATGCATATAATTATATGCACTTGAAAAACATAACTCTCTATTACGCAGTCGGGTTAAAATAGTTTTGTAAGGAAATCGAGCCCCCTTAAGTTACAATGTCAAGCTTTGTCTCAAACTAACTTGCAGGTAAATCCTAGACTTACAAAACCTTGGTCCCACCTGATTCTAGACTAGACGTCTCGAAAGTATTTGAATATGAATAGGGTTTAATTTCGCCCACAGACTGATATTAAATTTATGTAAGACGCCTGTCAGACGCTATTCTGGAAATTGCACTGAGACTCAGCGTTATGCACTGCTTTTGGTTGAAATCAGGTGGAATTTGATTGGAATTCTAATGCACTTTATGAATTCAATTTAGTTTACGCGAACGTTGGGTTTTTCGTGAAGTTTTATTAAAATTTCATCTTCACAAAATTTATTTAAATGACTGAATGAATAGTTCATATTTCTTATGGTTAGAATATATCTATCTAAGTATCTATATTCTTTATTATACACCAAATAAATACTATGATAACAGAACATTTTAACAAAACTAGTTTGACAACAGGCGGCCTTGTCGCTAAAAGCGATCAGGCAATCGCAGTATGGAGGTCAATAGATAAAATAAGTAAAATGACCAGAAAGGTACCCGAAAGAATATCTTTGTATTATTGTTTGTTATTTGTTTTATATTTTGTTTATTATTAATGTCTATTTCTATATCATAAAATTAAATACATTGAGAAAGAAGGTGCTAAGTTTTTCTACAAGGCTATTATATGTATAAGTCATCATCTTTTTATGGTCAACATTCCAAAATCCCAAACAAAAAGCTTCAATTACATTTTTATCAAGCGAACTGCTAATTTGTCGAATACTACTCCTGACTAGGTCTTTAGTGATAAATTTAATTTAGCCATTTATCAAAGTGAGGACATATTTAAATCGTGAGCGAATCAGTTTTTACACAAATCTAAAAAGTTGTTTTGTTTAGCATTACATATCTACAGACAAACTTCATTGATACGATCAGTTACCGATATTATTGCAGTTACACATTTATTTCCAAATAATCTTAGTCATCAAAATGCATTAATTATTCATTCATTCTTCGAACTATTAATTATTTCATCACTCTTTTATTCAGCTATGCGGCGAGTTATGAGGAAAACTTGTTTATTTTTCTTTTTGCCTTTCTCCTCCACCCATAAACTCCCTCGAACTGAATCTAGGTCCTTATTTTCTTAGTGCTTTCTTTCTATGTTAATTGTATATTGGTTGCCAAGAAGTTACTTACTCTCGAGCAACGTAAAGTAGCATGTCTGTCATTTTTTCATTTCGGTGAGTGTGCAGAAGAAGTTCACAACCTTACACCTTATTCCACCCTCCGTTTCACTACAGAAATTCATGAAATTACCAACAATTTCTCATTGAAATGTTAAAATTTCGTACTCAAAGATTTTGCTCAAAGTTCTTGATGTATACCTACTACACAGGAATGGAATTCTTTTCCGCCTTCTCTTTTTCCTAAGGACATTAATTTCCTAGCACTTGTTTCCTAGTTTTCAAGACTAGAGTTTTCTACATTTAGACATTTTCTAGATCGATGAGCTCCATCCTCGGCCACACCGTCGCTTAACATCAGGTGAGTTGGTGGTCAATCGTACATCTATCAAATGTAAAAACCTAGCAAATTCAAATTGAAAACTCATTCTCGGATACCATACACAAATAAACCATGCTATACCGAGATCCATAAATTAAATATAGCATAAAGTAAAGCTAACGTAGGGAGGGCAAATCTACTTATCTGGAATTGGAATCATTCGTTGCGTCGGTCGGGGGCGTGCGGCGTTGCAGGAAGCCAAGATCCGATTTTAACTAAATTGACTTTTATAAGATCTCTTTCCTTCGTACTAGTTCCGATATTAAATGGAGTTCAATTTTTTGATATGTTACTGAACTGTATAAGTGCTCCACAGTTAATAATACATTATTAAAAATCATGAGTGATATTCGCTCATGATTTTCAATAATGTATTGACTAAAAAATTAACAACGGGTTGCACTCCGGGAGTGTCGGCAGAAGTGAAAACTAAAAAATAAAATAGCAAAAAGACTGACTCGTGAAGGATATGAAACTCCGCCCTCCGGTTGACAATAGAAATTTATGTCGGTGCTCTAACCTACTGAGCTAACGAGTCTTACGTGCATGTGTCGAAAATAAGCATTCGGCGCAACGAAATGACGTCATGCTAGAAGGACAAACTTGTACATACAATAATGAACTTTAAATGCAGAACGTTAGAATAGGTTTCTGACTGTCCGTCTTATGATCTGACGATCTGACGCGAGTTAAACATTTTACCCATCCCAAAAATGTACAACGCCGCTAAAAGAGTTTTCACTTCAAAAACTTGTTTTGAGATTTCGATTTAGAGTTTTTTTTTAATTTCTAGGCAAAAGATCGTGTTCAATGGAACTTTTCTTATTACTCTATACTAAAACATATAACAAAACGACAAAAAACGCCACAACCTAAACCGTTTGATATTTTGATCTAGTTATTTGCGAATTAAAATATTAGTCATTTGCGTCTCTGGTCACTTAGAAAATACTTATAAAATAAATTAAAAATACGGCCATTCGTATAACTGGTTATATGCAGTGTTTCAATGCGTCCAAACAAACCACTCCAGTTCTAATCTAACCTAACCCAAACCTGATTATCTAAATATAAAAAAAAAAATATTAGGGGCCTCTTGTAGTCTGACCATATTTCCATGAACGCGCTGTTTTCACATTCAATCATTTTATTATTTTTAATTCGTGTATTTTTTACTAATTCTACTTCTATGAGTTTAAACTAACAGTTTGTTATTGATAACCTCAATACGTTTATTTTGCAGCTTAATGTAAACAAATAGCTTTCTACCAATCAGCTTAAACGATATTGGTACGGATGTCCATCTGTGAGAAGAATCCCTTAAGGTAAAAATGTACTAGGATGTATCCAGAATATATAATAGTACATTATGAACCAATAATATAGTCTACTAAAAATAAATGGCGCGTATCTGGCCCAACGCATAAGCATTGCCATTCAACGTGGCAATGCGGGCAGCATGCTGGGTACGCTGCCAACTGGTAGTGGGTTTGAGCATTTGGATTATCTTTAGACCTTTATCGGTCTGGGGTGATCGATGTGCTTTTTGTGTAGTAGTTTAGTTAGTTGAGTCTGTATATTGTTGTGTTGTAGTTAATAAAGGCGCTTGCCACAATAAAAAAAATAAAAATAAAAAAAACTTTGTATGCAGCAGATAGCATTAAATGCAAGGTATTATTTGGATATTATTAAAAAACCTAAAAAAATCTAAACTAGATGCGCCCACCACTTTTTCTTGCGTAGTTATCAAAACGGTGATGAAAACGATGATGAAAACGATGATGATAAATAATTTATGTCCTTCTCCAGGGCAGGACACGCTGAGTGGTTGTGGTGAGTATTTGATGATGATGATGCTGATCATTTCAGCTGCAAGCAATTCATTGTTAGATAAAGACCTTAATTCCTCATGGATTTCCAAAAAAACCGTTTGAACGAAATGATTATTTGTATGCAAATAACTTTCATTTGCATTAAGCTTCTTCCTGCTACTTGTTCACGGTCTTCTGTGGAAGGTGGAGAGAAGATCATGAATGGTTTTCACTCGAAAACTTTTCGGTCCCATCGACCATCAGCTCTACGTGCTATGTACCCTGCACATGCCACTTCAATTTGCGTATTTTAAATTTAATACCCTGGCAATATTGTATCGTAATTTCTTATATCTTGCGACAGTCGCATACATCATAGTGAGTAGCTACCTTAATAAGCCTGCGGATAACGCAAATTACGAGTGGTCCGCAGTGGCTGCCAGGCAATACTGTTAATTGATTCAGGTACTGTCCACCTGGGTCCTGAAGGTATGGACAGGGCCGGCGGCAGGGAAGGGGTAACCCGCGAGAATTATGCTGAGCTGTTTAATAATTTACGACGACAAAAATAACTATAACTATAACTTTGAAGAATCTGTGTACTAAGTTTTACAAAAAATTGTTGAAAATACGATCAAGGGGGTTATGCTCATCTTGTGTAACGATGCAAAGTTAGCTCGTGCTCTTTTTTATTTAAATTTTTCTGCAATTAAGAGTATGAGACAAAAATCCAAATGAGCCTACATTGAATTGTATTATTTTTAAGATGTTTTCGAACTTTTGTCTCACACTCTTAATTACAGAAAAAGCATGTTAAAAACCAGCGCATGCCAACTTGCATCGCTATAAGAGTTGAGAGTAACCTCACTGTTCAAAATATACAACAGACAGACAGACTGATAGACAGACACCGTAATCTCACGAATAAGATCCCGCCCCCTTAGTACGAAAGACAAAACGAACTATTGCTGTTGCAGAGATTGTAGTTCAGATTTAAAAATTCAACAACTTTTTTTTATCGTCGTCCTTAGTACGTCCTTACAGTAAATTGATATAATAGATTGTGATGGTTAAAGGCAATCGGATGTAAATTAATGACTCCATTTACTCGAACAGAGTACAAAGAGAATGTTTTGTGTAAAACTTGTTGATGTTTTATAAAAGAACATAGGTATATTAATTTGCAGAATTACAAATTGAGTGTTTTATATTCCAGGAAATAGACTATCCTACGAGTATTTGTACAAGTAGAATATGAATAAACTGTACTCTCACCGTGGGTAACTTTGACTCCATGTCAAAGATTGTACGTAGCATTTTTCGAAAGATTTAGTTTTTTTTTCCGAATTTTATAAAAACCAAAGAATTAAACCGATTTTGATAAAAGTGAGCATTGTCATTCAGCGATGTAATGCGGCCAGCATTTTAGGTACTTTGCCTGAAACTGGTAATTGATTGAACTATCCATAGCCTTTTGATGTCTATGGATATTTTAAATAATCGCCAATTACTCAATTTCACAAACATTTATTATTTATTCGTTAGTTTTAGTATAATTTATAATAGTATATATATATGAATGTTTAAATACAGTTATATTCTCATTTTGATAAAAAATATATGGGACTATCTCTGAAGGATGACCCATCCGAATTGATAACCTCCTTCTTTTTGGAAGTCGGCGAGAAAGTGAAAGTTGGTAGTAAATAAGTGAATGTTTTTACTATTTAATGAGCCATTACAGTTAAAATACATTTAGTAGGTGTTCGTGACGTAAACCTACACCTCGACTTAATTAAACGACCCCCGCCGCCATCGCTGCGGCTTCTGTGGCATCGTAGAATAAGCACTTAATTAGATATATGCGGCCCTTATGTCGGTCACATACGGTTCACAATGGTAAAACACATTTTGAGAAATTATGAAGATTCGCAGAAAAAAGGAATCCGGTAAATACGAGTTTCACTCGCACTCCGAGGATTCCGTGCTCCTATACATGACACTAATATAATAAAATGTAGGTAATAATAAATTAGCATGAACACTGACACCAGGGCTAATTACTCAACAAAATTTACTCATGTCTAAGAATATTTGCAACTTATATTGAAACGTTCATTTGTGATTTTTCTTATCTTTTTACCCGTCTGCGCAAGAAGGAGGGTTATGTTTTTCGAGTGTATATACGAGTATATATATATTAGTTGAAGTTCATATTATACTATAAGTATAATAAGAGCTTTACTATTAGTTCAAGCTCAAAGTTTTAGTAAGTATGTAAAGTGTTGGTCTGTTGGCTGGGGTTCTCTTAGTACAAAAACACGACTGCTGAAAAAAAGTCTCGATCATAGACTTCTATAGATACACCAAGTGTATGTACCTAGCGTGTCAACAGGAAGACAAAAACACATACTTAATGCCCTAAGATTTATTTAGTTTCAGGTGATATATAGTTTCGATTCGATATTTTGTCAAATAGTTAATACTTAGCGTGCAAGCGCGCGGATGCATTGAGTTGAATTGGTTTCGCTCAGATGGAACATTCCATCACTAAATCGTTTGTGTGACGTCACAGTCGATACAAAAAACGTGGCACGCGAGGATTTCATATAAATGATGTCGCATGCGTCGTATATTATGTCTGTAGTCTCGATAGCTTTATTTTTTGAAAAACATGCCATTTTATTTATTTGTTAAATTGACCTCCAAGTTGTTTAAAGCCACCAACACCAAAGTTACCATGTTAAGTAGCTATTATGTTTTTTTTTTTGCGTTCTACTAGTATACATTTATAATACGTTTAGTGCACTATTTTATTGTAATTTATTTTACTATAACTTTGCTTGCGAGCAGTCATCCCGTGGCGTCGTACGTACTTCTGTGTCGTACATGACACCCCGCTCAATAAGTGCGGGCTGAGGTAGCGTAAAATACCTAAAGTTCTGGGGAAGCCTCGCCTTAAGATAAGATTCGTCGATTTCCACGTCCGTGTGTCCAAAGCCCTTGTTTTACTGTTATTAAATTTTAGCGATAACGCGGCATCCTCGAGCGTTTAAAATGCCTCCGTTTATTTACCCCCAGGTAAAGAAAGCCCTCCCCCTCCCCCAAGCACATGTCATCACTCCCCCAGGATCGCCGTTAACTAAGAGTCATGGTGGAGAGCTCCCAAATTAATTACATTGGAAGAGGCTATTGTGTCGCGGCTTTGTTAAGAATTCAAATAGTTTTGGTCGACGCGTATCAGAATAAGTTTTATTGAACAAGTAATATATCGACTACAAAATATAGTGTCATAAGACTCGGGATTTAAGAAGTATAAGTTTAGAAAACTCAAAAAAAAACAACAACAAAAAACGGCTGAACCGATTTTGATGAAACATAGCTATATTTTAAATGAAATTCTCTTTCAAACAAAAAACATAGATCGAATTCGGTCTATTCGTTAGAGAGTTACGATGCCACAGACACACAGATATACAGATACACACGTCAAACTTATAATATCTCCCTCTTTATGGGTCGGGCGTTAAAGCCTAGGTTAGAGACGAAATTAAATAAAACAGAATACAGTGTTATATTAAATCTCGACAATGTTAATGTTGCTATGGAAAATAAAAAACCGGCCAAGTGCGAGTCGGACTCACGCACGAAGGGTTCCGTACCATTATCTATACAAAACGGCAAAAAAATCACGTTTGTTGTATGGAAGTCCCCTTAAATATTAATTTTATTTTATTTTTAATATTTATTTTTAAAGTAAATAATATAACTCGATATTCTGTGAATATTTCAAGCGTCTACCTGTTGCCTTATCAATATGGAGCAAAAACGAGAAAAAGAAATCACGTTTGTTGTATGGGAGCCCCTTTAAATATTTATTATATTCTATTTTTTTGTATTTATTGTTAGAGCGGCAACAGAACACATCATCTGTGAAAATTTCAACTGTCTAACTATTACGGTTCATGAGATACATCCTGGTGACAGACGGACGGATGGATGGACACGCACTTGACCGGCTTTTTTGTAACGTTTTCAAATTACATGTTTTTCTGATATTTTCGTTTACAAAATGGAACACACTTTCTTAAAATGATCTCCGGATTTGTAGACAACCAAGTTATATATATAATCGGAAAGATCGATTCAGGAAGCATATTCTGCATGTGACGGTCCGAACAGTAAAAGTGGAACGAAACCGTTTCGTTTAACATTTTTATTCCCAAAAGACTCCAAGAATATTTTAAGACAGACTTACTTGGAGAAGATTATCTGGATTTAGAAGTTTACAATACTGGAGTACTTTGAATTTTTCACCAATTTTTTTTTATATACAAGATTGATCTACGATTGTCCACCAACTCAATGTTAAGCGACGGTGTGGCCGAGGATGGAGCTCGTCGATATTATTGATTATTATTATTATATTTGACTATTATGATTATTTTATTATTATATCAACACTTCAATTAATTATTTATTATCAAAATATTTTGTCGACCAATTTATTATGTACTTGACTTGTAACTTGGGCGTATGAATAAATTATTTGTATTTGTATTTGAATAACCCGTATTCATAGATAATAGTAAGCATAGATAGCCACCAATTTAATTCAGCAATAGGTAAACAAAAACATCCTCAACCACGCCTTTTCAAATTTGCGCCAAATCAAAATATCCACTTGACTAAACGAAGGGTATTGACCTTTCGTATTTTGGCAGTGGAATTGGAATTGAAACTGAATTGTTTTGAACGGGCGTCGTTATGTCAGTTACAATTTGTCGTTCTCTGAAATGATCCGATTGTGGTTGGGAATTATTCTTCAATTGGCAGAAAAATAAAATGTTCTCTGTTTAAATAACCATTTTGCATTGAATTTGTTGCAAATGACGTATAGTGAAAACATGAATGACGTTCCAATTTGATAGCTTAAAAACAATCATATTTTTATACTGACCGGACAGAAAAGAAAATATGAAATGTGCTTATAAGTGTTACGTTGACATACTTTAAATATCATTATTTTTATTTATTTTTGACATGTATTTGTATTTTTATTAACTTGAATTAAATTTGACATTTCGTTTTATAAAATCGATTATTTTATATAATTTTGTACATAAATATTATTTTGTACTTGACAGTTACAATCTATGATATTAAGGCGCGTCGCTCACTGGTAAGTCGAGGCGCGGTCGCGGCGGCGTCGCGGCACAGTCAGTCACAGCGCGTCACAGGCGTTGCGTTTTTGTTAGAGTCGAGGCGTGGGCGGCTATGCTTCCTTCACACACTACAGTGTAAACACGTCTACGCACGAAACAAAATAACAAAATGGCGGTGGAGTCGCGGCGCGGTCGCACACTGCACCGCTGCCGCGACACCGCCGCGACTGCGCCTCGACTCCACGTCGCCTGCGACGCGACTCTAGTGTGTGGGCGCACTGCCATTTGAACCTGAAGGAAACAGAAGGGGCGCGCCGCTTGTGCGCCCGTGCCTCGACGCCGCCTCGAGTCCAGCTCGTGTGGGCGATGCGCCTAAGTAGTTGGACAATTCATAGATTACTAACATTAATCTTTAGTTTAGTTTTACATACATATAAACACGCCTGTTTTTCCTTACGGGGTAGGCAGAGCATCTAGCTATTTGACGCCACATTTGACTGTGGTTAGAAGGTTAGATGGAAGGGACGGTTATTAAAGGTTTAAATAGAGGAAAAGATGTAATATTGACTTGCAGTGTCTACTGCTGTATTTAACAAGTATAAGTTAAGAAAACTCAAAAACCCCCGACAAGAAAAACGGCTGAACCAATTTTGATTCAACATTGGTAAAACACTTTCTAGGAGATCCTAATTTAAAAAAAAAACTAGATCAAAATTGGTCCATCCGTTTGACAGCTACGACGCCATAAACAGATATACAGATACTCACGTCAAACTAATAACACCCCTGTTTTTGGGTCGGGGGTTAAAAAGACTGGTTGCGCGCGGATTGTATCTTCCTGTAACTTGTATGAGATTGTATATCCACCTTGTGGCTGCTAGATTTTTATTTTTGTTAATTGTTAAATATCAGGATTAAAATTATTTCGAATCATTTTAATAGCATACTCATAATGTTGATTTCATACATACATACAATCACGCCTGTTTTCCCATGCAGGGTAGGCAGAGCGTAAAAGACCAATGAAGCCATTTGACGCCACATTTGACCTTGATTAGTTGGAAGGGAGAGGGTATAAGTGAGTTAGAGGAGATATGAGGGTAAGATGTAGTATTGACTTGGAGTGACAGGGGGTCAGCCTATCGCCCTACAGAAATGCCAATTTCCCTCAAGTCCCTTAACTGACTTTTACAGTATGCCCGGGAAGAAAAGCACAAGGTACATTCTATGTTTTTCTTTTTATCCCAGTTCAGCATGGAAGATGCATAGGTATAAAAAGTAATTTTATAAAAAAATGATATGTGCGAGCCAGACAGCAGCGGCATCCATTCCACCTTAAGAGGGGCCAGTATGTGTTTAGATGATATTAAAAATTGGGGAAATGTCCAAAACGGGACAGGCACAGTTTATAGGACTTTTTGAAGTCACACACAAAAGTAAACACTACCACCGTCCAATTGCCTTTATTATTTATTTGCAAGAGTAAATATTGTTATTAATTACAGAGCTCAGTTGGTATCCCGTTGGAACTCCCCGGGCCTCAATTACAAAATCCAGAACAATCCTACGCGGGCCCATTAATTTGATTGAAGTCCATTTATAGCCTGGAATTCAAGTGTTTACAATTATGGAGACTACTGAGTAATGAAGTTGCTCGGGGGTGCTTAAATGTACAGCTAGTTTAGTTTAACTTTAATTAATTAGGTGGGAATGGAAAGGAAGCTGGGGTCCTTCTTAGAATAAATTGGGTTGGTTGCTTGGTTGTCAAGACGCGACTTTGAAGAAATATGTTGGAAATATTTTTAAGGTTCTGTGGTTTACTGTTAATAATAATAATGAATAAATATATCTTTATTGTACACTGTTATGTTTATTCTTAAAATGAATTTCTAGGTCTAAAAGGTTGGAAATAAAGGGGGGATATAACTTTCATGTATGGAGTTCATTTTTAACATTTTTAGAAAAAAAATTATAGGAATTTTTGTAGTTTACTGAACATATTTTCTTACCAAATTTTGTTTATGTATTGCTAATAGTTGCCGAGTAAAATTGCTGTGACATAACAGAGAACATGACATAAGCTCTGACATACAGAAAGACAGACAAACAGATATGGTGAATCTATATGGGTCCCTCGTAGTTAATACGGGACTACTACAAAATAATGGGGCTACTAAAAAATCGTAACAACACATGTTCAAAACAAGTAAAATCGTGCATTTACACTACCTTAGCTAAAAACTCTCGACTACATCCAATAAATCATTTGACGTCGAAGTAGAAACTTCCAGTCTCTTGAACGTGTCACATGCGAAGTTATCAAGGACACACGTACAAAACTTGCCAACTACTGCCATAAAGCAGCCTGTCTCTAATATTACCCTATTACGTCCGCCGGCTTAATTTATGCCGTTGCTAAGTCATGAGGTAGGACATTGCAGGATGACGCGATATAAATAATACTGGATGAGACTGCAAAGACGAAGCTTACATATATATTTATATTTCTAATTGCAGATGCTTATTTAGTACATCCGATGACTTAATTTGTGCCGTTGCTAAGTCATGAGTCATCGCATGATGACGCGATATAAATAATACTGGATGAGACTGCAAAGATGAAGCTTACATATACATTTATATTTTTAATTGCAGTTACTCAATACATCCGTTGGATTAATTTATGCCGTTGCTAAGTCATGAGGTAGGACATTGCAGAATGACGCGATATAAATAATACTGGATGAGACTGCAAAGATGAGGCTTACATATAAATTTATATTTTTAATTGCAGTTGCTCAATATTTCCCTATAACATCCGTTGGATTAATTTATGCCTTGCTAGGTAATGAGTCATCGCAGCTTAACTTAATATTTATAATGTTCTAAAAAGTTAATCTTAAAATACAACTTCTAAATAAATTTTATTAGGTTTATTGCTTTTGGAGTTCCGAAGGTATAGAAAAGAAGAAAAAAATATATACGAAAATCTTATCGTTCTGTATCTTTTGTCTGTCAAAAACAACGCATGGTTGTATCAAGTTGAATTGGCATCCATTACTTGTTTATGGGGTTGATGCTGTCAAAAGATAAATTTGTTAGTCTAGCTATCAAACATTATGGTTAATAACCATTTAAGCTTCATATTTTGATACGCGCAAGTAAACGCAATTAAAAACTTAACTAGTTGAAGTTCGCTAAGTTCTACTAAATTACATATAAGAATGTAAGTTCATTTAAATGTAGAATAGTTAGCCTTTAACATAATAATAATAATAAATATAACAACATATAACAGTTCTTAAATTGTGGAGTACGGTACGAAGCCCTCGGTTTACGTGTCATACTATTTATAATCTGGGGGCACGGCTGTGTCCCCGTCATGTGAGCGAGCGGGTACGGCTGGGACTATCTTTTCTCGTACATATTATCTCATCCAGTGCCCTTAATTCCGCGACACAACTTGCCGGCAGAAGAGGAACTTGACGATTTATTATCATACTGCTTTCTAAAAGTTTTATCTCGAACTGGCGGTGAGCTTACACATCTTGTACTTACGTTAAGGCTTAGTTTTAATCACTTTAAAGCTGTAGCTTTTTCATTTTTAGTCGTAAATTCAAATACTTTAATATGGGTGTGCAACTAAAAGTTTTAGTTCAAGTTTCTTATGGGGTCCGTGTTAGTTCACATTTGAGTTTTTGGAAGGGGGCTGACCCCCTGTCACTGTAAGCCAACATCAAATCTTGCTATTCAATACCTCCCTTTAATACCCTTTCCCTCCCAAGTAGCCCTCTAAATACGGTCAAATATGGCGTCAAACGGCCGCATAGGATTTGACGCTTTGCCTACCCCGTAAGGGAAAATAGGCGCTATGTATGTATGTATGAGTTTGCAGAGTAACGTAGCGAGTTAGTCGCTATTCTGCTTGCATATTAATATAATTGGTTGAATGCTTCTCGGAACTTTGGGCTTTAACAATTTTAAAATTTGTCTAGCAATATACGGCAATCTTACTTACGTTGGGATATTAAGGTGATACGATTTAGATATAAAAATATTTTTACCAAGTATTAAAATAATAATAGTTTTAAGAGAAGTAATTATGGGTAGCTTTAATAGCCGTCTTTATTGGCGGTTTATCATCATCTTATGCTCTTTGCTACCCCTATACACGGAACGGTTGCACGCTCTAAAACACCGATACCGCGTACTCTCTCAGCACTCAATGCCCTTCTGGATGTCAAACCAACCTGTGATGTGTTTGCTGATGAATGGAAGGTAGTGTAATATGTTTATTAATCATTCTTATTTAGTTGATCTTTTATTCTTTATAGGCCACTGTTTTTTAACATACAATTCCTGTCCTTGCATGGTTGCCTGGAAGAGATCGCTCTAAGCGATAAGGCTGCCAATTAAAACCCTAGCCCTAAGTACTTAATGTTATCTTTGTTATTTTGTTATCATGTGGTTTTTAATAAAGTGTTATCTATCTATCTAGTGTTATCTGTATGCCTGTACATTTATACAGTATACATTTTTACAATATTTTTATAAAATCACATTAGAAACATTATAAAAACCTACACCTAGATTGCCACCAGCAACGGGGCAGGGCCCAAGCTGCTGGCGGTGGAGGCTACAGAGTGAGGAACCTCCTGACAATGCGTGCCGTGTCCAAGATAACTGCCTTCTGCATTCTGATTATATTATTGTTATAGTGTATTATTGTGGTGAATGTTGTTATTAATTTTAGATCATTTTATTTAATTTGACATGAATATTTCTTATTTTATAATTTTATGTAATTAGTGTAATTGGTGATGAACCGTACTAATGATGATAAATAAATATATAAAAAACTTATTTGTTGAAGAAAATAGAAAGGAGAAAATTATGCTTACATATTTAATTGTAATTTTTGGTATTAATCTCAACTTTCTTTTTCAACTAGAGTGAATTACCGCGAATAAAGATGATATTAAAGCTAACCACAATTACTTCATCGTAAATGGTAATAAAATCATGATTGGTAATAAAACCGTTCGGACCGTGTCGGACTTGCGCACCAAACATTCCGTACAAACTTACCACTGTACTGAGAGACAAACTTAGAGAGAGAGAGAGAGAGTACTATTTAAGAACTATTTGCATAATATCACTGATCAATAGCTTAATTAGGTATTCAATTATAAGCCGTGCCTTTTTATTATATTGCGCCATTCAACTAGCTTACTGAACACACACCATCTACTAATATAATCAAATTTGTCGAAATAACTCAATACTAACGCAACCGAGTGTTACAATAACTTCATTTCCTTCACAATCAAACTCAACGCCATATTAAATTGGTACAAGTCGCGCAAGTTAGACAAATCACGAGCGGCAACTGTGCGAAATGTTGCCACTGTTGTGATTGTAACCGACACATTACAATGAGCGTGTGTAGCTTACTTTATTATTTTAAGGCACTGATTCGATGAAGCGAGCGCTGTAACATTGTATTTTATGTGTCTTAGCCACGGAAACCTCCAGAAGATCCACTGGATTTCATGTGAAAGCTTCTATTTCAGCTTTTAACTCAACCTCAGCCTTACCATCGCTTTTGTAACCACCACAACAGCATGCTACCACATCATCTTCTTCATTATTATCTGCTAAACCACCCTCATTACTGGAGAAGTTGTGCTAGCTGCTCAGAGCCGTGCTCAGATATTTCAAGGAGCTAGGCTGGTTCTTAGTTCTGCTTAGGAGTGATGCTGGTAGAGAGAAATGCACAGTAAAACCCTAATGGGACGTCAGTGCAGGACCCATCACCCCCACCTCGAATAAGAAGAATACAGTATTTCATTTGTTATGTTTCTTTGTTGACGTGACTTTGATGCACGTATTGTGACAGAAACAACAGTAAATACAAACATCATCATCTCAGCAACAAGAAGTCCACAACTAGACATAGGCCTCCCCCTTGGTTTTACAAAAAGATCTAATGGACGCGGCTTGCATCCAGCGTCATTCTGTCACTTGTATGAGGTTGTCTATCCATCTTGTGGCTGGTCTTCCTACGCTGCATCTTTATTTAATCTGGTCTGATTTGATCTATGTTATAATTGTTTGAAGACAATGGCTATTCGCTAACCATCATGTGAACAGCATGCTCGTTTGTAATATAATATACATTTGGGTAGAACTTTAATATCGGCCATAGGTTGTGCTTGGCTACAATGCGTGCTCTCGAAGATATAATTATACTAATAAACAAAAAACTTTTCAGCCTCAGGCAGATCAAAGTGTCAAAATTTGGGTCTTAGGTAAGACCTTATATTGTAGAGTTTACGGTATCAAAACAGTACAAGAGAAAATTTGGAATACTTACTGTCTTTGTGAGGAAGTTAAGTTTATCTTGACAGTGACAGGAAGACGCGTGTCACAGTGAAACCACGTTGTTACACGTCGCGGCAATCAGCCCTGAAACTGTCATGAAGTTAGTGCGCCTCAGGGCTTATACGAAGCTGAGGGCCTATTCTGATAACGACTGCAGACTGCAAATGTTATTCATAATGTATTTTTAATTCTCGACCCAACAAAGAGGGGTGGTATAAGTTTGAAGTGTGTATCTGTGCGTCTGTTTGTGTCGTCGTAGCTCTTAAACGGATGGACCGGTTTTGAACAAGCTTTCTTAAAGAAGATTTCATCGAGCGAGTTCTTAGCTATTTGTTTCATCAAAATCGGTTCAGTCAATTTTGTGGCAGATGATTCCACGCTGCATAGACTTATGCTATGTATAGTCTCCACTCGAGAACTTTTAAGATCCATAGGCGCAAAGGTTGTTCATCGCCAATCAACGCGGTAACGCGGCCAGTGTTATAAACGATTGAAATGAAATTAAGTATATTTTACACGTTTCGAACACTTTGCAGCGTCCTGGTTCATACAAATATTACAACTGTTATCTAGTCTCACCTGTGACCACGGACGCTGCAGTGTTCGAAACGTCAGGTAATAAAATTATGTAAAATGTACGCGATAAATCCGTTAAAATTTGTTTCATGTTAATTTTTGGTTAAGATTGACCAATATTAATTTATTTATGGATAAATTAATAATATAATTATT
The DNA here is from genome assembly GCA_947563715.1 of Lycia hirtaria. NCBI lineage: Eukaryota > Metazoa > Arthropoda > Insecta > Lepidoptera > Geometridae > Lycia > Lycia hirtaria. The sequence goes on along the minus strand of OX387377.1, from coordinate 36,418,145 downwards.
TTCAAGTTTATTTTTCATTAGTTAGAGATAATTCAGTTACTAACTGCGTTCTTGTTTGCAGTCCAGTTATCAACAGAATACCACCGTTACGCAATCAAAAGCAGGTGTTTGATTTGCCAAATGTTTGACAAATTGGGCGAACTTTAGCTAAACAAGTTTGTGCCCTATTTCATAATGTACACAGTTTCCATGTAGTCGTAATCCGTAAACTTGGAATGTTAATGTATTCTAGATAAACACGTGTAGGTACCTCAGTAATGGAAAACTTTCGCATACTATAACTTGTTATGTATAACACGATTTCGAGTGTTCAAATTGTTTTGGTTAATATGTGGTGCCTATGAAATACAAGTCTATTTATTATCTCGTCAGCTCTACGTATACATATATGAAATCATACGAAGTTACGGCTAATAACTAGTAGAAGAAATGAAAATGAAATGAAATGATTTTATTCCCGAACTTTATATCCAAATTAAATAGTATGTATGTTAGTTTTGTTAATTAAAAAACATGCACGGTTAGATGATATCATACAACACTTTAGAGTCTAATATAGAAACAACAAAAACTCACAACAACGTCTTTTTTTAACAGCCCTGTTTGTACAAACTGTCCCACTGCTGGGCGCGGGCCATCTTCTCATGATAAGAAGGGCATAAGGCCATTGTCTGCCACGCTGGCCAAGTGCGGGTTGGCAGACTTCACACATCTTCAAGATCATTGAAAAGTCTCAGGTGTAGGTTTCTTCACGATGTTTACCTTCACCGTTTTGAAGTTGGCGGCAATCAACAATACGCACATAACTCCGAATAGACAGAGGTGTGTGCCGCGGGATTCGAACCCAGAAAAAACACCAAACGTACTATAATGTCAGAGTACTTTCTAATGTGCTCGTCTGGCTAGCTTCAAATTAATCAATTTTATTGGTAAGTCGCGTCTGTTATCCAGGTTCATAGATAATTTTTTACTTTTGGCGGGCTATATCTTGAATACATCACATCTGGGAAGAAAATGGTTTATGAAATTTTGGTATTATTTTAATAGACCTATTTAATAAATCCCATATGTAGAGGTAGAATTAAAAAATAATCTTTACATGTTGAAGTGCTTTATTTTTTTGTACTATACCATTTTATAGCGGTTTACTAAAATTAGATAGTTGTCTATCTACCAAATTTCGTGTATGTAGTGAAAATAGTCTTTCAGTAAAATGGCAGTGACATACGGACAGATAGGCAGACATAGCAAATGTGATAGGATTCCTCGTAGTCACTACGGCACCCTAAAATAGGCGTTAAGAAATATAATTAACAAAATCACAATTCTACCAATTCAAGTGTATAATTTTCATTCACGCAAACAGTGATACAGCTTAATAAAGCTCGGGCTGTACAAACTGCTGGTATTACAGAATTAAGTCACCACAATTACTACACAAAGCTAATTTAATCAGATGAATGGCTCGCGAGCCAATTACTCTATTTTATAGTGCTATGCGTCTACCTGCTGGTGCCTGGTTAAAATACTTAGGGCCAGCTCCACTAACTGTTAAACGGTGGATTAATTTAGCTATCTACCAACCATTGGATGATTGAAAATACAATGTGTAAAAAAAATGTAATGTGTTTTTGTTGTAAGAGCGTTTTAAATAAAGTATTTATTAGCACCTCTCCGGAATAGCCAAACAATAGCAATGCCACTGATGTTGCAGTTGTCCATAGGCGGCGGTTATCGCTTATCATCAGGCAAGCCGTGTGCCTTTTTGCTGCAATTTTTTATGAAAACCACATGCAATTTAATAAATTGTTAGAATCAAAAATAAATTTAAAATAAGAACTAGTGGCTCTGGAAGCAGTAGAATACATGCTATGTAAATTCATTCACTTGTCTTTTTCATGAGTTGTTTAACAGACATTTGCTTATTTCGTTCACTTTAACACACAAATTATTTTTTAGGCTTGAAATAGAACACTAAAATATAGTAATAAGTAATGTTGGTTTATGACGACGACGTTATAAATCGTCGAATTAGAAGTTTATTTACTTTCGACTGGACTAAACAAGTATTTGAAATTAGCTATCAGATATAAAATTTTCTATAGCTTTATTTAATATAAAAATTGTATATTTTGCACATGTGTTACGTAGATATATTCATTGAATAAATTATAATAAATATACATCCATATATTAATTATAATGTACTCAATTAATTACCTTATTGTAATAAAACATTATAACGAATTAAACATTGAAATTAATTTATTACCTGTTTATTTTGTTTTATGTTATGTTATGTTTTATTTTACACCAGGGAATGGAATTTAACTGTCGATTAAGTTTATGTATGTTTACCAGCACGATGGTAGAACCGGTCCCAAAACAAGTATTTACTATTGCTTAGTTTTATGACTCTACAAATTATGTTAGTTTAAGTACATTTGCAGAGCACAGCCTCACACGCTTAACTCCCCACTAACGTGTTCTTTGTAGTGTGAATTAAGATTAATTAATTTAAAATAGCGTAAAAGCGCTATTCGTGCGGGTCAAAATACAAAGACAAGTATATGCTTAGAAAACTCAAAAACCCCCGACAAAGAAAACAAACGGCTGAACCGATTTTGATGATACATAGAAAATTCTCGTAAAAATCCTTTTTCAAACACAAAAAACTAGATCAACATCGATCCATCGGTTTGAGAGTTACGATGCCACAAAGAGACACACATACACAGATGCACACGTCAAACTTATAACACTCCGCTTTTTGTATTGAAGGTTAAAAAGAGGAGGAAAATGACAAGATTTTGTAACGGAGTCCGTAACGGTTTCAGATTTCCGCTCAATTTTCTAGTCATCGTGAGCACTTTTGACTAGATGTATTAATTTTTTTTTTTTAATTTTAGTCAATGAATAAATGAAGTAACATATACAGATTTCATTTATTTACAACTTGAATTCAAAACAAACAGAAAACAACGTATTTTCCCGATGCACAAGAAAACCAACAAGAGTTACAATGAGAAATGGTGTTAGGTTACACCGCAAGCTCGTACCACCCCTAACAAAGTTAAGGAAAGTGGTCGAAGTTTATCGGGATTTTGCTATTTTAACGACACCGCTTCGGAACGGAAAGAACCATAAAAAAGGCTAAAAGGTCGCATTAGAACACAGCGGACAAATAGGTGTTCAACCTTCGAGACAGAAGGTTTAAGATATAGGTGACGTGTAAAGGGTGGGAGAAAGACTTTTTAAGACCTAGAATTTACTATAAACAGTTTATAAATGTTTGAAAGGATCAAGATTTTCTGATGTGCTATAGTGTTGCTAGTCAAACAAAAAATTACATACCTAAGGTTTTTTTTTCTACGCATGAAAGATCTACGATTGACCACCAACTCATCTGATGTTAAGCGACGGTGTGGCCGATGATGGAGCTCGTTCATTTAGAAGGCATCTATTCACTCTAGCCTTGAAAATTCCAACATTATAGTTCTCAGGAAACCGAGATGGCGGCAAAGAATTCCATTCCTTTGCAGTACGCGACTAGAATGTGGACCGATATCGCTTCGCTTAGTACATATTTTTTGTTATTTCAATGAGAAATGCCAAAAATCAGTAAAACAAATAAACAAACATAGTATTTTTCAAAATAAATGAATTTTTCAAATCGGTTTATAAATGAAGGAGTAATGTGGTAACAAACATAACAAGTATCAATGTTAAAAGAAAAACAAAATACCCGACTGCAGAAAAGAGGTTTTTGCAGCCTAACTTATGATTTTTTTTAATTTTGATGTACCCAGTGTCACTCTCAAAACTAAGACGAATCTATTGACACCACTCACATCAAAATCGGTCAAGCCGTTTAGGCTCTAGGGCGTGTCAAAGAAATATACATACATACATACATACACTCGAAAAATATAACCCTCCTTCTTACGCAGTCGGGTAAAAAACCAGCTGAATTGTTAACCTCTTTCTTTTTGAAGTCGGTAAGTAATAAAGCTACTTCACATTTATGCTTCCTCCATAATGTTTTGAATGAACACAGATACTTGAAGACAGGCTTCACGAAACTGGAACATCTTGCAAATATCACACACCGATGATTCCCTGAGTTATGAAGTTCCCAAACCAGTTACGCTATTAGCCTAACTCAAACGAGGTATCGTCATTTGTTCCAAGTCCCAGCTCAACTCCAAAACAGCATCAAGAGGGAAACTTCGAGAGGGAAAAGCCAATTTGCCACCCGCCCACATATTACGTACGGCGATGACGTCACATTACGTTCGGTGGTGACGTCATTCATTGCCGTAACCCGGTATAATCCGGTGAAATATGCAAGGCACCCCGGGGTGCGTTGTTAGTATGCGATTTGCATAATGGCCAATCGACGTTGCGATTTGCGCCCCTAGTTTCGGATACTACTTTTGAAACTCGATCTCGTATCTCGTAAGTTGTTGTAACTATTTCGGGATTTGAGGCCGGATTGAGATTTGGGTAAGAATAAGGGTGTAATAATATAAGCATACCTGACTATTTTGGGCCGGCTTTAGACCTTTACTTATAATTCATTAGACGCCTATATGCTCGTTATGTAGAAATAAAAAACCGGCCAAGTGCGAGTCAGACTCGCGCATGAAGGGTTCCGTACCATTATACATCAAAAGCGGCAAAAAATTACGTTTGATGAATTACGTTATGAGAAAATAAATATAAATTTTATTTTAATTTAATTATTTATTTTTAAAGTAAATAATATAACTCAATATTCTGTGAATATTTCAAGCGTCTACCTGTTGCCGTTATCAATATCGATCAAAAACGAGCAAAAAATCACATTTGTTGTATAGGAGCCCCCTTAAATATTTATTTTATTCTGTTTCTTAGTATTTGTTGTTATAGCGGCAACAGAAATACATCATCTGCGAAAATGTTAACTGTCTAACTATCACGGTTCATGAGATACAGCCTGGTGACAGACGGACAGACAGACAGCGGACATTTTGTAATAGGGTCCCGTTTTACCCTTTGGGTACGGAACCTTAAAAAACAACATCTACAAAAAAACTGCACTATTATTTTTCGGCTGTTTTTTAGGATTCCGTAACTCAAAAGGAAAAAAAACAGAACCCATATAGCATTACATTGTTATCCGTCTGTCCGTCTGTCAAGATGTTTTATCTCGGGAACGCGTGGATGTATGAAGTTGAAATTAAAACTATACGCAGATCTGTAGTTCCTTACAGCAGCTGTGAAAAAATCGAATTTCTCGGTTATCGTAAAAATAAGTTACAGCCGTATATGTCACAAAAACAGCATATTCCGACACTCACAAAGGAATGAAAACCTATAGAGTACTTTTCGTTGACCTAAAACAATGAAATTTGGCAAAAGGCATTGTCTTACAGAACACATAAAGGAAAGATTCCGAAAACTGTACATTTATAATTTAATTTTTAAAAATAGGGTCTTTATGCAAGGAATAAGAGTGCAATTTTAAATTGTTTTAAATTGTATCATGTGGGGTAATATATGTATAAAAGAGCTTCAGTAGCACAAGTTAAAACTGTTTTTTAATTATTTTTACGATGTGTAATTTTCGGATATTGACCAAAAATGTAAAAATCTCTTTTATCAATGACTAGCTTCGCCCGGTTCTTTTACCTAGTTTGAACGGAACCCTTGATGGGCGAAGCTGACTCGCACTTGTCGGATTTTGTATATGAAATAGTTTATTTTTTTCAAAAGTCGTATGACAAAAATTGTTTGTTAATATCTAAGGTTATTTTTAAAACTAAACATTTTATAAGTTTTATATTTATGCGCCATGGTCAGTTGCAGCCAACCAAAAATTTAAAATTAAAATCGTTGACACGGTGAATGAATGAATGAAACCTGATAAGTTATTCTATAATGGTTATTATTTGTTGCTATAGCTTAATAAGAAAATCAATAGAAATTAATGACATATATATATATTACATAGTTATTTTGGTGTCTTTGTATTGTATTGTATCGTTTCTATATATGATACAAGAGTGAAAAACCTGTTTTTTTTTTACTCATAAATCAGATGAATTACAAGTTTGTAATAACATAGTCCCTTTCTATATGTCTATGTATGTATCAAATGAATTATATATTTTAAAAGATAATAGAATAAAGTGTTTAAAATTTTAAAATTGAATTTAATTGAGAAGAAAACTTATAAAATAAATAAAGTTTAATTGTTTTTTTATATATAAAAAAAATATATGTCCTAAAAAAAAAAAAAAAAACGATTGGAATAGACGACATACATTGTTCATAGTATTAGACGTAAAATCTCATTGCTAGTATTTAAATATATTTTTTATTAGGTAAAAAAAAAAATAGGAAAAAAAAGTAAGTGTTAGGGAAAAAATATTTTACAACATTGTTACGATAAAAACTTTATGGTTAATTACCTTGACTACGGCAAATGCACAGGATGTGCGAAAAGCCAACAAAAAAAAAATGGGTCATGGTTCTCTTTCAAATAATCACTGGTCTACAGTGGTTTTGTTGCTAGATATAAGATTGATTTTGGATATATTTATGCTCACAATTCATGAAACTATCAATGATTTTGTAAGATTTGCTCTCATTTTTTTAAAATCATTATTTTCGTTTTACAGTACAAATATCGAAAAACAAGAAAAAACTTATTAGATATGTAAAAATCGTAAAAAAAAAACAAGAGCACATGCAGTACTTTCATGAATAAATTCGTAATCTGGGCACTTGAAAACATAAAAATTTGTAAAGATATCTAGGGCAACATTTTTTTTTGTGGAGCTGTGTAATGTTAGGCTTGTAAAGAAAAAAAATGCGTAGTTTCGCAGTAGGAGCCCCAGAGTTGAAAACCGTCGGCGTTGTATTGACGTAGGCAAGACATTCTCATGCCGAAGTGTAGAGTTATGGTGATGGTCTACCATACCGGAAGAAAAAGAAGCGCTAACATTACTTGCCGCGATATTTTCCTCGCACGCTTGAATTTATTTATTTTCTTTCTTGGCACTGAAAACAAATAACCTACATAATAATATTAAAAAAAACTAAAATCGAAGTGTGACTATTTTGTCATGTTTCTTGCAAATTTATTTTTCAAAGCCATTGTAGTTTTCAAAATTTTCAATTCTGATTCTTTACGTAGAAGAATGATATTATATGCTAATAAATAAATTGTATTTAGTTCAGAATACGACCAAAGAAAACTTTTTAGGGTTCCGTAGTTAACAAGGAACCGTTATAGTTTCGCCATGCCCGTCTGTCTATCTGTCCGCGACTTTGCTAAAAAACTATTAGTAATAAGTTCACACAATTTATGAATGTCCAACTACGGAACCCTACATTGCGGACGGCACGTCACGAACTTGGCGATTTAGTAAACAATAAAAAAAAATGGTTACAAATAGTGTAATGAGTGTAAAGTAATACAAATACACAATTATAAGGCCGTGTTTATGTCCCTACGTAAAAAGAGTGTGTATCTGTGTTTGTGTGTGGCATCATAGCTCTCAAACGGATCAACCGACTTTGATTTAGTTTTTTTGTTTGAAAGAGGATTTCATCGAGAGTGTTCTATATTACATCAAAATCGGATCAGCCGTTGTTTTGTTAGGGGTTTTTGAGTTTTCTAAACTTATACTTGTGTTAGAAAGAAGATTTTATTGAAACAGAATTACAAAAAACTATTGTTGGTTTTTATTTTAAGTTTTTTGGACATACGTAACAAAATTATTTTTTTTAGCTTCCCTTTTCCTTATTTATTAAACAATTGGGCAAATAAACTCAAAATTATCCTTAGTTAATTAACTTTTCTATACCTATATCTAATACGATTTTCATAGAATTTAGTATGAAGGGGGTTTCGGAGGCGATAAATCGATCTAGCTAGGTTTCATATTTAGAAAACGTCGTTTTATCCGTGTTTTCAGGCAATGAAAAACTGCTACAATATCATTAGAATACGAAGGAAAATTTCGCCACCATCTACAAGGTTATTACAGTTCAGGTGGGAAATCGGGCGGTCCCGAATCCAGAAGACCCCTGTTCAAGTACAGATGAGATTATTTTTTCCTCTTTTTTTTCAAGTTCCTTCTTTTGTGAGAAAAACTATTATTTAAAAAAAACATATTTAAAACCGAGCAAAGATCAGCCATCCAGGTACTATTATAAAAAAAATAAAAAAATTCGGTGTATTATATTGGCTATGGCTTTTTTTAATTTGGAACGATTCGTTCTTGGCCAATTATTTACTGTCTCTTGCAATGTCAACTGAACATGGCGGGACGTCTACTCTGTGTTTTCTTTGCTAAGCAAATAACAATAAATCTTAGGCAATTAAGACAAATAACAATAAATCCAACTTTTACAGATCAGTTTTCGTAAAAAAAAACTTATAGCCAGCTGATTCAAACAAAACATAGACGAAGCAAATAAAAACTTAAAGTTGTTTCGAGAAACACAACACAGCTGATGCCTTTCCAAATCAATGGGTAAAAGAATCGGTTCTTGTGAATCGAGATTGAAGTTGAAAGTGTTGACAGTAGGCCAAGTTTTACTATTATCCTTTAGGAAGCAGTAGAAAAACTACTTAATCCATGGTTATGGTTGATTTACAAATACATCATCATCATAGCCAGATGAAGTCTACTGCTGAACATAAACCTCTCCCATGGATTTCCAAAATGATGTGATGTAAGCGGGTTGCATCCAGCATCTTCTTGCCACTTGTTCCACATTGTGGCTGGTCTTCCTACGCTGCGCTTGCTGATGTATGATCTATACTCGAGAACTTTTCGGTCCACTCGGTCATCGGTTCTGCGTGCCAAGTGCCTTGCCTATTGCTATTTCAACTTGCTAAGTGTGGTATCTCGGTAAATATATTGCAACTTAAGGCTCTGAGGTAGGCGGCGTAGTTGTCTCATTCACACCAGTGACTATATAACATATAATACGAATTTCTTTGCATTCACACGTATTTTTAGATAAAAAAATATTGAATGTAATTTTGATAACTATAATACTGTCCGCTTAATTAAAACATTATTACAATATAATTATTTATCCAGGTTTTATTTTATTTCGACGTTCGATTCGAAACACGAATTTTGAAGCTTTGAACGTATCGACATTTAATGTTTTTGAAATTAAAGCTATTCTGAAAATATAACATTAATCTTTTATGATACGCATATTTATGATAAGTTTACAATTTAATATGTTATTAAATTAATAAAATAACCAAAACCTAAAAAAAAAAGAACCTAAGCAAAATACCTAAGCAGCACGCCCTGAGAAACGATGGAGTCACGATATATACAAGACAGTTGAGTTGTCTTACTGTAGACAAGTGACTAATGATCAAGAATAACATTTTAATGCGTAGTTGACTGGCCTTGTGGCTCAGTTGGTAGTGTATCTACGTCTACCTGCTGAACTGAAAGGTCGTGGGTTCGATCCCCACCCAGGGCAAACATTTGTGGGATGAGCATGGATGTTTGTTCTGTGTCTGGGTGTTTCTATGTATCATATGTATATATTTACAAAAAAAAAGTATATATGTATTCTATCAGCCATCTTGTTCCATAGTACAAGCTTTGCTTAGTTTAGGCTAAATGGTGTTGTGTGAAATGTCCACAAATATTTATTTATTATTATTATTAGTTATATACATGCTAAGAAATTTCTTTGAGTTATATTCTGCAAGTGGATATTAATTCGTAATTTAACTAATATGTAGCATTTGCAAAATTTTTAAGAATCCTTATATGTTCACGCATATCTGTTATTATTCCAATTTCAAAATTACAAAGCAAGTCCCCATTTGGAGAAAAAAAATATATGTAGGTAAGCAAAGAGTTGTGATACTGGCCAACCTTTTCGACTGAGATTACGCGGACTTGATTTATCCCGGAGCCCATCTTTTCGGGACGATTTACAACCTATGGCTGGGATTACCACCATTTTTTATCAATGCCAACGCGCTTACGAATTTGCCGGTTATTTGTAATTTGTGATACCATCGTGATCTATGCGGTAAACAATATAGGGATGAAGAGAAAAATAGGAGATCACGGGGCTTTCCTGTACGATCGGATATTGAATATAGATCACATTTATGGCAAATATGTCGATGATAGTCTATTACAGGGAAAACGGTTCGATGTTAACAACAAAGCTGTTACTGACGTAGTAAAATTTGGTCGAAATAAAAAATATATGTAAATACCTATTAAACTTATAAAAAATAAGTTCAAAAACTAAAACCCGACTACTGAAAATTACGCTCTAAAAAGTATGAAACAAGGAAATATTCTCATCTGAAATTGTTAATAATATACTGTTCAATAATTTGTATCGTATATTAAATAAATAATATACATGTAATAAATATTTTGTTGTATTTCCTACATATTTATAGTGGTGTTTAGTAAGAGGATAACCGTGGTCGTATGCTTCTTTGCAGAATGTTTTTTTTGTTACAGAAGTGACATTGGCATAATACCACGGTTACCCTCTGAACACCACTATATAAATAATATACTTACCTACTAAATGTGTTACAAATCGATATAGCACTTTAATAGAAAGTTAAAAAAATTAAATATCCGATATAATTTGAATCCGCCCTTCCCAGTCACTTGGGATGCTTTCACGAATTTGGGCTTGGGTGTTAGTTACATTGGAGGTGAAGATTCTGAACAGTCGTAATGCTTAAAGCAACCGTTGGTGGCGCCACCTGTAACATGTGTTTGAAGAACGATACTATATCATAAAGCATTAGTATGGATGATAGAAAATTTTAATGTTTGTGTATTTATTTTAGTTAGAGCGAAACATTCGCTCTAACTAAAATAAATTTGGTTTAAAAACCAAAATTTTATAATATAAGATTGCACTAAAACAAAACGGCAAATCTTAGTTCTCTGCACTTTCGTGGATAAGACCACATCAATTAAAAAACAATCACTTTATATCAACCAACACAATAAAAACAAGTTAGACATTTCGTCCAACACAAAGCAAACACTTTTATTTTCACATTTTTCCATAGATCGGTGAAAAACAAAGCCATAGACGTAACTTTGGTCTTTTCAAAGTCAGATTGAACAGGTACCTTCTAAGTCTGCGCGCTTCATCTCCGACCACATCCTCGCTTTCCAACAAGCGAGTTGGTGGTCAAACGCGGACTTATTCGTGTTAAAAAAATCATAGACAAAAACCGAAAATAATGGGTAAAGCAACACAGAACTGGGCACGGAGTTACTCAAAGCGTATCAAATAACTATGCCCTTTCAAAGTGCAGTTTTCCCCTTTTTCTTTAACAAGGGAAACTGGTAACAAGATGACATCAAAAGGCGTTCTAAGGCATCGTTATCTTTTAACAGAAGTTTCATAGCGGAGATATCTGTAAGTTTATCCTGAGAAATGCTTTGTGTGTTTGTCTGCTAAAGGAAATATGGGGTTACTTCTTTGTCTCCGGATTTGTCGTGAGTCAAGTGGAGAAATAACAAAAGTTTAGTAAAAGGAAAATACTGTATATATGTGGTTATTAGAGTACCATGTACTAAGCCGTAAGGGGCTCATTGTTTACAAGCATTTATTTAGTTTTACCTGTCCCGTTGTGTCTCTGTAATTAAATCTTGCTTTGATCTTCGAAAACAAAAAACAAGGTAAAATCAATGCAATAAAAAATATTTATTCAAATAGGACACCAAATTACATACAAGTAAATAAACAAAACCAAGACAGAATATGTAAACAAGTACAAATACTTGTACTTGTACTTGTTAAAGGGAAAACAAAATACCTGACTGAAGAAGTTTTTGTAGTCTAACTTACGATTTCGCTACAGCTACGCTACTTCTAGCTGAACAACTTAGAAATAATATTCAAGTTATAATATTGTAAACACTCAACTAAGCAAGAAATTAGAACTTTAAACAAGGAAACCTTTTCAGGTCTGCCATTTAAAAAGATGTAAAATATTGTGAGAATTTTTCTACAAGGCTTTGAAACTACAAAATAGTTACAATTATTTCTTAGACTCATCAATAACGAAAATGAAAGAAGACAACGAAACGACTGTTATTTGCGAGAAACAAGACACTTTACATAAATAAATAAAATATTTTTATTGCCATAGTTACAAAAATATTATCAGTATGGTACTTAAATTATGCAAATGATATATTTTGGCATTGGGTCAAAATCAGTTTTATGTAACAACCAATTTTAACCATATTTAATTTAACAAAATCAAATTCTTTTTTAGGGTTCCGTACCTCAAAAGGAAAAAACGGAACCCTTATAGGATCACATTGTTGTCTGTCTGTCGGTCTGTCAAGACCTATATCTCGGAAACGCGTAAAGATATCGGGTCGAAATTAAAACCTTAAACGGAAATCTATAATCTTTTTACGATGTATATTTTTCGGTTTATGAAGGAAAATATAAACAAATATATAATTTCCCCCTTTTATCTACTAGTTTGTACGGAATCCTTGGTGGGCTAGTCTGACTCGCCCTTGTCCGGTGTGTTATTTATATATACCTTGTAGTTATTTCTCAAATTTCTCGTGGAAGACCAGTCTTAGTGTGTACATTACCTTAACCGACGTAATTGTCAACTCAGCACACAATCGTCGGGAAACATTGACATCACCGGAGTCTTCACCCATTTTATTAGGACTCTAGATTAACGACGTTGCTTCGCACTAAAAGTACTTTATTGCGTCATAAAACGCCGGTACATAAATTCTTCGGCATTAACTCGACCGAGTCATTTTAAATTAACCAGAAAAAAGATCTGACAACGTAGTTTCGGATAGACATTGTAGCTACGTTATTTATTTAGTGTTTAATCGTCTGAGTGGGAGCTAAGTGGGAGTTAAAAATTGAGTTTTACTTTGTAATCTTGAAAATGGAATCGTATAGATATAGATATAAAATTTAGAAAAATAAGTTAAAAATTAATAAATTTTTAACGGATTTAAGCATTACACGTGACACGTGAGAGACGCAACTGTGACCACGGAGACTGATCAATTTATCCATTCAATATCAAAAACTTTATAAATACCTTATGTACATAATACCTTATATTAAATATGTGAGCCCACCCCAAATACCTTTATAACAATAAAAATGTATAAGTGGCCAAAACACGCATATGATCGAATTCCGTAGTTCTTCACTTACTTCACTTGGCAAGTGTGATTTATTTAGACGACTTTAAAAAAAGTTGTGTTACACGAAATCTTATCCAGAATCTGGTTAAAATACAGGTTTTTGATGACAAAAAATCCTAACTTAAATAGTCTCATTTTTGTAAACATAAAAAGAAACAATTGAGATATTTTACTAAGTCCAATTGAGATATTTAATTTATGTCATTTGACTATTAATAAGAGTTTATTTTTATGATTTTTGTTTTGTTGTTCGTATTCGTAATTCGTAACACCAAACTTATCAGGTCCTTATCAGGTCATTTCATAAATGTCAAAGGAGACTTTGATAAAATCTACTGTTAAACTAAAACAGTAACTGTTTCATTCGAAGTATTATTGTCAACCTTGTTTCTAGGTTTATTTTCGCAATATAAAACCTATTTGACGTTTTAAACAAGAAATACGCACAGATAAGATGTAAACCAGCTTTACGATCAGGTGAGAAACGTTTTACTTTACCCAAATAAACCAAAGCAGTGACGCATAAAACTGGAATTTAACAAAATACATTTCCGTCCAATCTCCAACCGTCAAGTGGGAGCGTGAAAATTTAAGGCACTCCCCTTATTTCACGCCTTTTAACCCACAACCACCTGCGGCAATGCGAGGGTAGTGCGAAAATATTAGCCCCGACCTGTAACGTCATCAGCGCACACGCCGGATAAATCCAGTTAGTTCCAAATTTGAATATCGGCCAATCAGGGGCGACTGCCGCTCGCTCGGGACGACCCGGCGCGATTCGATTTATGTTGCGTTTTATTGCCTAAAATACTAGACGAGGAGTTAAAACATTGCCAGTGACATGTTTTTTATACGTGTTGACGTCGAACTCAAATTGGAACTATTTGAAAATTGTATTTTAGATTTTCGTTTTAGACTATGTGTCTCCACTTTCTATGTATCTAGTTTTAAAATCGGTAGTTTAGATTTTAACACGCTTTTATTGGCTTCACTTGTATGTATGTAACGGATTCTTTTAACGTGATTTTCACCGACTTCAAAATAGCGGATTACATTGAAACTTTACACAATTATAAAAATTAATGACAAAAACAAAATCCTTTAGAAGCGCATTTTTTGTGTTTTTGATTACAATTTATTATTATCCCTGTTTCCATAGATAGTTAGATAAAATGTACAAAATAAAAAAGGGGTTACAGAAATATTAGAAACGGGTCTCCTCAGCGAAAATCTACGTTTCCGCAACAAGATTCTCGTAGAAGGACATTGATATTTTCAGATATCAGTTTCACGAAATTACAAAAACGATTTTTTCAATTTTTTTTACGATGTCTATTCTGCTTATATATTTTTTCCGAGCTTTCTCAGATTCATCTTTAGTTCATTGCCATTACATTTTGCATCTTATTTTAGCATCATCTCAGCATATCAAGACAAGTACTTAGTCCATTGCTGGACATAGGCCTCCTCCGTGGATTTCTAAAAAGACCGGTTGAAAGCGGCCTGCATCCAACGTCTTCCTGCCACTTGTATGATATCTTCTGTCCACTTTGTGGCTGGTCTTCCTACGCTGCGTTTGCCGGTTCGTGTCTTATGTCTAATAAATCGATGAACTCCGGCTGTACTCACGAAAATGTATGCCTCATTGTCCCGTTACGTTACGCTCATTGTCCGTTACGTTCCTTGTCCCGTTACAACCACGCGCGGTGGCTGAGGAAGCGGGCGGGTGTGCTCCGCGCCCGATCGTCGCTTCATCTCACTCTAGCTCATTACGTCAACATTCCTCGGAACTGCGCGCGGACCATATGTTATGACGTTATCACGTTAAACTATCGTCCGTAAACCGACTTTACAGACAACCAATTTTTTTAATATCATTTGTTAGTTGTTACAAAACCTATTGTCCTTAAAACACTTCTGAGAAAAACGAAAGCAACTCTGTCTCTCTGTCTGCCTCTTTGTTACTTTTGTACGAATTTTAGACTACCCAATGAATAGTTACGAATTTTTTCACTTACTGTTTATTTACAATACTTTGATACTCTCCAACTCTGAACAAGGAGATTAGCTACATGTTTTGGCTTATTTGTTATGTCAGAGATACATGGGTTTTTTCAATATCACCAAAATTTGGTAAGCTGAGATATTAACTCAGCGTACTTCTTCTTCAAAATCGTAGCTTACAAAAATATAAATGGGTGGTAAAATACAAACTTAGTCAAGTAAAAAAATCGATCACTATTTTTCAGCACCACGCGGCTGAAACCGCAAGGCATATCTAGTATTCGTTATAAAAACTTTAAAATACAATTTTCTAAAGTAAAAAAAGAAAGAACGAAAAGCAATTACCGTCAGGAAAGCAAACATTCGACGCGTATATTGACGAGCCGCACCATATTCGGCATAACTCGTTATTCCCCAATTCTTGTAAAAGCCAATCAGCCGTTATACCTGCGAGCGAGTGTCAATACAGCCTATCGTGAGATACGGATCGCCTGGGAGAAAGGCGAAATGTGTTTTTTATTAGGGTTCCCGCTTCAAAAGAAGGTAAAAAGCGGCACCTTTATTTACAGAGTAGACAATTATGTTAGAAGAGAAACAAAATAACTGATCTAGAAATTTTGCATATGTTAGAGATAACGATAGACATATTTACTGTCTTTAACATTCCGGAAATAAAGTCAATCGACTAGGCTTATAAACACTTACACTGCAAAATGTGTCTTGCCATTTAGATTTTTAGAAACAACATCACAACACGATCAAGCATTTTTAATTAATTTTTTTTTATTCGAAAATAGGTTTGCGATTGACCTCTGACTCGTTTAATGTTAAGCGACTGATGCGGTCTACGATCGATATATTTTATGTTTCTATTTGTGCGTGCGACGCTTTGAAAAACGCTTGTCGCCTCTAAAACGCCTCTATGTAAACGGAGAAAAACGCGCGCCGCCACGCTCCGCATGTCCCTAATTGTATCCTCATTTTCCAGACGCGTTGCTAGTAAATTATTATTATTTATTATTATTAACTATAATTCTCACGTTCCGTGAATACTGAATTAAAACTAATTTATCACACTAATATATAACAAAGACGAAAGTTTGTGAGTGCGTTTTCATATTAGTTACTTCTTCACACTCAAACAGCTAAACCGATTTTTATGTAATTTGGTATGGAAGTAGCTGACACTTTGGATTAATACATCCACTCTACTCTTACTACACTAGTTACTCTTTATCCCGAGAAATAATATCTCTTTTGATATAATTTGAGTACAATTTGAGTAGTGAAATATAAAGTCAAAGCTATATTACTAGTTAGTAACAGCATCGGAACAATCAAGTTGGTGTTTCCAGTGGGAACCTAGGTGGGAACTTTCCACCTATGTTCCGGTAGGCAGAGGTGGGAGTGACTTTTGTCCACTTATCATTGACTTACATTGACATCTGTAAGAAGTGGCTATAAATGTTTTATTTAATTTTTCTGCTAGACTTGCTAGCTGACTTGAAAAACAAGTGTTTAATATCAGGAACTCCAAATGTCGAATTTTAAATTCTGAACACGAAGGAGCGGTTTCTTTGTAGATATTCTATTCAGTACATTTATCGGTGCACTCGTTCGAATGTTTACGTAATGAAATTTTGTTGTGTGGGAAATTAGCAAGGTGAAGGTTTACATGTGTGAGTGTTACGGCTACATATTTGATGCGTTAGTAAAAGTAAGGGAGTAATCTTGCACGTTTTATATCGGGGTTTAATTAATTATTATATGAATAGGTATATCGCGTAAAAATGTATTCCAAAAAGCGAGATATTTGTGTCGTGAATCATTTAGTTTGAGGTACACGAAATTGTAGGTTAATTTTATAACCGATACTTGGCAAGTCTTTTGTGGGACTGGCAAGACACCTTTTTGGAAATGGCCGCCCGCTACACACTGCAATTTGTATTCTGGAATTATTTTATTTGAACCTAATTGGAATAAACTGCAAACTTCGGAGAACACGGCCTTTTATTCATCACAAGTTATAAATGAATAATTTCATTCGGAATAAGCGATTATGATAGTATACATAACAATTATTGTAGTTAAAAAAATTGAAACAACCGACTTCAAAGTACGCAAGTTCGTCTACTTGGACGATATACTTTTTTCTGGTTAATTTGTTTTGAAATCCAAGCTACTGAACTGATTTTAATGAAATTTCTATGGGACCAATCTGAAAGGATATCTTTTCAATTAAATTAAAAATACTTTTGCAAATCGGTTTATTTTTACATGAACATTAGTGTGATATTTTTTTTTATCAGACCTTTTAGTACAAACTGTCCCACTGCTGGGCGCGGGCCATCTTCTCATTGTGAGAAGGGTAAGGCCATAGTCTACCACGCTGGCCAAGTGCGGGTTGACAGACTTCGCACATCTTCAAGATCATTGAGAACTCTCAGACATGTAGGTTTCCTCACGATGTTTTCCTTCAGCGTTTGAAGTTGGCGGCAATCACCAATACGCACATAACTTCGAAAAGACAGAGGTGCGTGCCGCGCGATTCGAACCCAGGACCTGCGGATGGCAAGTCAGACGGTCTCTCGACTAGGCTGCCGTAAACTTAATAATAAATATGTATATTTAATTTTTTTATGTGGCAAGCGCCTTTATTAACTACAACACAACAATATACAGACTCAACTAACTAAACTACCACACAAAAAGCACATCGTTTACCCCAGACCGATAAAGATCTAAAGATAATCCAAATGCTCAAACCCACTACCAGTTGGCAGCGTACCCAGCATATTGTATATGGGATAAATCGGTTTATAAATGACGGAGATATGAGTTAACCAAAAATACAACTGAATTGATCCTCCTCCTTTTTTGTCGTCGTTTAAAAATAATTCATTTTTATGACAATTACCAATTCAGACAAATATACTTTATGACGGTTGTAATTAAAATAATACATATATAACTCTTAGTTATACACACCTACTTAAAATTAATTACGCAAGAAAATACTTATTACCAACAATTTCCTACTATATTAAAAAAAAAAAAAAAAATGCCGCAGAGAGATTTATTTAATAGAGATATTTATGCAATGTTATTTATAATTGTTTACTAACTGTACTTGATATGACGTTGTAACATAATTTAGAAAAAAAATCAGCAAAGGTAATTTGGAATCGGTAAAATTAGGTAACGAACTGGTATAACTGTAGTATATCCAATTCCTGCAAGTAATGTACACGAGCTATACCGTTATTAAAACAGAAAATCTAAAGTTATGGAATTACTTAGAAACTACTTTCTAAGTTAAATAAAGTCTACCAAGTACATCATTCCACCATTTCGTTTCCATTTTAAATTATTCGTTCTGAAATTCAAACAAATTCAAATACTTTATTGGAAGTTGGCCATAAGAAGGTAAAATCGGCGGTGAACTTATCTAGTTGACTTTTATTTGTACTAAGTTCCAGTTTGAGTGCATTTTTACCAATGCTGAACTAAGCGAAGAACATTGAGGAAAGTTTTCAGCATAAAGTACTTGTTTTGCCATCTTTGTTTCAGCCCGAAGATCTTAAATTGGTAGCTAAAAAGCTCTAAAAAGTGGTTGGTCTAGAGCCCGCCATGAGTAGCAACTAGCAAGTCTGTCTATTTTGGAAAATGTGCATCTGAGCTACACGAATAAGGTCGTGTAGCTCAGAGGCTTCGTCTAACTCAGCTGCTCACTTGGCAGCAAAGCGTCTTGGCATTATCAGCTCGTCTTCTTTTTTTTACAGAACAATCAGAACGGTATCACACTTGCCTACCACCCATACATTTTGTGTTTTCTTAGAGTTCTTCCTAAAGGATTTAAATCTTAGTATACTACGTTTTGAGCTCTTTAACTTTTGTTTTCTAATCGTGGCAGGCAAGGAGTGGAACAAATTGCCGGCTTCTTTGTCCCTACGAGATATAACATGGGTATTTTCAAGTTAGAAGTGATTTATGTATATTGTAAGTCTATTTCATCTTTGATCACACCCTCGTACTCCAACAGTCGAGTTGGTACTCAAACGCGGATGTGCACGTATAAAAATGTGCTATATACTAAAGGTCTGTTGAAGTAGCGAGAGTCAAGAGTCCGTGATTAGGGATGCCGATCTCGGTATACCAAAGTCGCGATTACGCAAAATCTCGTAAAATTTTCAAGATTTATTATATTAGACATCAACAGTAATAAGCATTATTTTCGAAGCAGGAGAAATAAATCGACAATTCTTACACAGTCTTAGTAACAAATATATAAAGGCAGAATAGGTATTTTTTTTATGTTGGATAACATGTATTTAGTATGATGATGAACAAAAATCAGTCAATTTTTATAAAATTATGTTAGAAGAAAATGAAATACTGACTACAAAATGTGGAGCCCTTTTCACTATGTAATTTGTGTTTTAGTTAAGGTGTGAACAATAAAGAGTTTATTTATCTATCTATCTATCTATCTACAAAATGTGGACTCACAGATACCTCTTACGATAAATAGTCCTATAAACCATAAAAAGATAATAAAGAATTACAAAAACTTATGTATATTGTGCATACATTCGAAACACATTACCTACTTTTCTTATACAGTGTTGTGAAGCAAAGCAAATCCCAGTGTAATATACTATCCCAACCGGTTACGAAGTCTACTAAACTAGAAAACAGGTGGTTAACCGGAACAACGGTCCACAATACGATGTTTCCGAAGTATCAAAAACTTCAAAAACATCGCAGTAAACCACCGCGATTTCACGGCCCAGATCCAAATAAAAATCTAGGTAGCAAAAACAGCGCCACAATCATAAAATTGTTAAGTACACCGTGCCATAAACTCTCGAATTCAAATCCACTTTTGAAATTCTACTTTATTGGCGTTCGCGAGCATTTACAATGATTGAAACGGACAAACAAAAAGGACATGGTGGGATAAGAGTCGACGCGCACTTGCGACTTTTGTCTTTTATTAAGTTTGACGTAAATGCTTCGAACTGGCATAAGTAGCTTATGTATACGCCCTGATGGTATATTTTTCTCGTGTTTGAGGTTCTCTGAGACTAGTATTACGTTAATATTAGCAATGGCAATATTTATATACATAATCAAATATTAAAATCTGAGGTATCGATTTACAGTTACGTTTGTTCTATATATTTTTGTAAACGTGCCTATTTCAGGAATGGGCTATTGTTTCTCAGCTTTACATCTGTATAAATATTTCTTAAGTCTATATTTTGCTTCCAGCTTATTTGATTTATTACTTGTTATTTTTCGCTTCACTATTATTTTATTAACGTAATTAAAAAATAATACGTCTAAAACTTCGTTAAGGCAGAAGTTTTGGGATTTGAACACAGACTTTCAGTTGCAATAACTGGAAGTTCTACAGTCTACTATTTAGACTTCCTTTTTTCTCACCTTTTTCTAACTATTAAAAGCTTTTGCCGGTAGGAAAGACGTACTACATTACGACGTATTCTCTGTAGAGAAAATTGATAGTTTATATAGTATAGGAGTAAAATTTAAATAATTTGGCAGAAATTCTAAGATTTGCGATTCGATTTTAACATTAATTGTACATCTTAGACCGTAACTGTAGCTTAACCGTAACTCACCAGGTGAGTTGACGGCCAATCGCAAGGCTCTTATCGAATTAAAAAAAAAAAAACTGATAAATCTATCCACAAAATGAAATCGCTAATACACGACTGGACCTTACCCCAATTCCGTACTAATTGAATCCAGCCCTCGGGCGACATATTTCTCGCGCTGCCGCGAATCTGCGACTGTATGTCCGGAGAGGGAGCCAGTTGTTCCGCTAAACAATAATGTATGTACGCGGGGGACGCGAAAAAACTGTAAATTCTGCGTGAGAGCACCGTGTTCACAGTATAATTAGCTTTACGCAGTAGGCGAGCTAATGATATTATGAAAAGATTTAAATACTTCCGAATAAGCTGTTAGGTAGGTGGGCAAGGCACGTATCACGCAGAGCTGATGGCTAATAGGACCAAAAAGTTCTCAAGTGGAGACCACTTATCGGGAAACTCAGCGTACTACCACTAGGCTGCATACTAGGCTGGCATACTATGAACTGAGTTGCAGGGTCAGTCGCAAAGTTAGTACGAATAAATTGATGTCAAACGTGGTTAAGAGTCTACGCTAGATATGAATGAAAGTGAAAATGAAGCGATGAATCAAACTGGAACAGTTGACTTTGTTGCGACATGACAATGTAAAAATGACAATGTTTAGTTTTTGCAAAAGTTAGTATTCTGGCGAGAATTTTCTGCGTGTATGCAAAATTAAGGGAAAATGAGTACGGATGAGAGCAACTACATAGTTTGATACATTTTGCAGTTGGTTTGTTAATAGTTGGATTTATTGTAAAACGTGATATTCACAGTAGTAAGTTTTTTAGTTAAAGGGTAGAAAACAATTGTAAGAAATACCAAAAATAAAACCAAATGTTTTGATAAGGATTTTTTGTGTATTTTTAACCATACATAAATTAAACAAAAAGTACTTTGCTAAAAAAACGTTCGTCCATATGATGAACACCCGACGTGTCCGTTTTGCCAGAAAGTTTTAACTTTTTTAACTTTTTATGCTTGATTGCTAATTCACCATATTAGCCTAAGCAACGCTGCGGACTAACATGGAGCAAATTTACCTAGAAGACAAGGTAATATTGGAAAAGATTCACTCAAAAACTATATTTAACATTTTGGCAGTATGCTCAATAAAAATTAAAGTGCGATCAGATTCTTAAAAAATAATAAAAGTGTTTGGTTGGGTTAAGGGTAGGATTCGGAAAGTAGTCATCCTAGGCACGGCACAAATTTTCAGGAAGTTCTTAAGTGTGTAGCCCCGTCAGTATCTTAAGCCCTGTCCCACTGACGGCGGCACCCTAGGTTTGTGGTTGTTTGTCAGTTTTATATTTTTATTGTTAT
The DNA here is from genome assembly GCA_947563715.1 of Lycia hirtaria. NCBI lineage: Eukaryota > Metazoa > Arthropoda > Insecta > Lepidoptera > Geometridae > Lycia > Lycia hirtaria. The sequence continues at coordinate 36,395,932 of OX387377.1, read as the reverse complement.
TTTTTTTTTTATTTAAATATTGTAAAAATTTTGTTAAGATGTATATAAAGAAGTTACGAAAGAACACTTAACGACTTTCGTAATATTTTATCTTAATCCTTCGCATCTTTCTCTTTATTTGTAATTAAATTTATTCACACAATATCAATATACGAGCACAGTGCAATTGTGGAGCCACTGCGCAGACTATGCGGCACTTACTCTCATTCCTCTCTCTCATTATAAAAAAACCTTAAACAGGACCATCGATAGGACGAAGAAGAAGAAGAATAATAAAAATAATCGTCAAGCGAGAGAAAAAAATAAAACCAACCAAGTGCGAGTCGGACTCGAGCACGAAGGTTTCCGTACCATTATCTATAAAAACGGTAAAAAATCACGTTTGTTGTATGGGAAAAAATCATAAAATTAAATAAATATTAATTTTATTTTAATTTAATTATTTATTTTTAAAGTGAAAAATATAACTCAATATTCAGAGAATATTTCAAGCGTCTAACTGTTGCCGTTATCAATATCGAGCAAAAACGAGCAAAAAAATCATGTTTGTTGTATGGGAGCCCCTTTAAATATTTATTTTATTCTATTTTTTAGTATTTGTTGTTATAGCGGCAACAGAAATACATCATCTGTGAAAATTTCAACTGTCTAACTATAACGGTTTATGAGATACAGCCTGGTGACAGACGGACGGACGGACGAACAGACAGCGAAGTCTCGGTAATAGGGTCCCGTTTTTACCCTTTGGGTACGGAACCCTATAAACTATCGCACGCTTAGTGAAATGAAAGAAAGAAAAGGGGGAAATGAATCAGTTTCTCGTAAACTGAACTATCATTCTTGGTATATTATCAGTTGTTTGTTTATTAATAAAAACGCCGCCTTGATGTTAATACACGTCACATAACTAATAATATTCATAACGAAACAAAGTACAAGAAAGAATGCCATAACATAAATCAGAAGGCTGAAGAAACGGCGTAATGACCATTGCGAACAATTTTATTGCGTCTATATGAGTAAGAGAGAAATTCCACTGTTCGGTTATAGACTGTCCGGGAATACGACCGACGCGACGGCTAAACAGCTCGATAAGAGATACGTGTCGCTTCACGCAGGGCGTTATTACTTGCAATTTTTCTTTAACATCGCGCGTTGCGTTGCGCGTTTTCTCTGTTAAAATATATATATATATAAAGTTTTGCGCGTTTTCTCTGTATAAATATATATCTATATAAAGTTGGCGGGCGAAAATCGTAGTGTTGTTCGCGATCAATCGTCAGCATAAATACCAACATAATTATGAAGATGTAAGCTCGAGGCGTTTTACATGTGTTGATCTTTCTATATGTTTATTTGAAACGGATGAGCTCATTTTATCATACAAAGCTTACAAAATTATTATATTTTTAAATAAAAACTATGGGTCACTCACGTCTGTTTTGAGCCGAAATATCTGACTATAGTTTCAACCGCATTTGGCGGTCTTTTTCAAAGGAGCAGCACACACGTCACTCTCGGTCGGTGTGAGTGCAAGGCGCGTCACCGACTGAGAGTGACGGTGATAATATTGCCTGTTGTTTCACTAGCAAGTAAACCCTTTCTCACTACATAATTCGTATTTTACTTTAAGGTGTAAACAATTATTAGTTTATCTATATATTATGTATATTCTGCGTATTGTTTGGTGGTTTAGTTACGGGCAAAGTTGAGTAACTTCCGAAAATTGAACTTTTCTTCCTTTGTAAGATAATCTTATACATTTACATTTTGACGTTATAACGTCTTATAAATCGATGAACGCCGGCTGCACGCATGAAAAAGCATGACTCATTGTCAAGTTCCGCCTGAGCCGAGCGTGCAAGCGAGAGCGCGGAACAAGCGATAGAGAGGCACGATCGGCCTAAGCGTTCGGTTTGTGATGCATCGTTATCACGTAAAATTATCGTCCGTAAGCCGACTTTACAGACAAATTTTTTTTCAATATTATAGTTAACTCATAGCGTGTCACGGTTCATGATGTCAGTAAAGGTTCCGTACAAGTGGAACCGACGTGGTTCCGCCTTAGTTTTATGGCCACGTTTGGAGGTTAAGTGTGAAATGGAATGTATGCGTCGCGGGAAAAACGGAAATTGGGAGGCTCTAGGTTTCAAGGATATCTTACAAGAAAAGTGTGCGGGTAGAGTCGATATACTTTCGATATACTTCAGTATGAATATATTTTGTTATTATTAATTTGATTTATTTGTGATTGACGTAGATTTTAGGTATATTTAAAATGCTGGATGACATTAATGGGTCATGCAAAAGAAGTAATTTATCTCGCTAAATCCAAATTTTAATCCCCGACCCAAAAAGAGGAGTGTTTTCTGACGTGTATGAATGAGTATTTCATAAAAAATTGAATTTTTTACAGAAAAAATATAAAAATATAACAGCTGTTTGAGTTTCAAAATGATTTGAGTATATTGAACTATAAATTTAGTCATTATTTACTAAAATGTTTTGTACTTATGAAATCTTCCATACATATTAACCCATTTTTGAAACGACACTTTTTTTCATTTTGATTAATTTAATTTTAATATAGTTTTGAATTTCAACTGAAATGAATATCTAACTACAAACCTTTTACCGTGTTAGCCGTGTGATATTTGAAAGATACCTGGAGTTTTCGAAATCCAATCATATTGCTTAGTTACAAATTTGATTTTCATAAGCTTTTCATTAAGATTAGGTATGGAATGAACGGTCTGTTTTGAATAAGTCCCTACAACAAAACGCATGTAGCGCAAATGGCTCGCGCATGTTTGGTGATCGCAATTCCGCCATTAAGGGCACACATTGTGTATTTGATGTATTATTTCGTTATGAATAAAGGCTTTATTGTAATATTGTGCGTTCGTCGCGTTTGTTTTCGTTTCCCGTTATAGCCGACAATGAGATGTACCTATTGTTTGTTTTGCGTAGCTTCGTAGCATAGTCACGGCGTAGGCTTACTGCTACGGCTACGTACGTGTAGCTCGTAGCTTATACCTGAACCCACACACAACTTTTATTTATATTATTAACCTATACATTATTGTTTTACTTATGAACGACTAAAAAAAATCATCATCATCATCTCATCATTTTATCGTCTGTTCATCTTGTGGCTTATGCTTCCTATGTTGCGCTTGCCCGTGCGTTTTCTCCACTCAAGATCTTTTTGACCTCATGAGCCATCAGTTCTATGTATTATGTGCCCTACTACCCACTGCGACGTCAACTTGCTACACCACTGTGATATGTCGGTGACTATCGTTCGTATACGGAACCGAATGTAGTACCAAAGGATACTTGTACTATGGTAGTACGAAAAAATGATACATTTTAACAATATTATAGGTTACATTGTTTTTTATGATTCTTATGTACTTATTGATACTTACAAATAAAGACAAATCTAATAACGTACACTCGTCGAAATCAGTTCAGCTATTTAGTAGTTATGAGGAAACATGGGGACAGACATACAACACATATTCCAACACAGTCCTCCTTCGCTACAAGTCGGGTAAAACGCTAGATTCTAATGCTTCAGTCGATATTTGAAAACAAAATCAATTTTAAAATTGTCGCTTTTGAAGACGGTGGCTAAATAAAAATATTCCAATGATGAAAGCAGCGAAAAAAAAAAACAAATGATGTCGATCAAAACCGACAGCACTCACATTATACATTCACTAAGAATAATGGAACCTATAATGAAAATTTAAAGTACATCATCTAAATTCAAACTTACTCTACGTAATGTTGTTTTTAAAATATTTGTTTTAAGGCTGCCTCGTTGGTAAATGAATGAATATTAAGGGTATACCAAGTCTTAATTTTTATTTAGGCATATACCCAAAAAGGAGAGTACGTATTTTATGTGCATGCGTAGTTACGTTTTTACTCGACTGCATAAGGAGGGTCATGTTTTTCGAGTGTACGTATGTATGTATGTTTCTTTATGATCGCCTACAGTCTAAACGGCTTAACCGATTTGAATATGCGAGGTGTCATTAGATTTGTCTTCACTTCCAGAATTGTTATAGTCTATATATTTTTTGTAATAATAATAATACATATTGCGCAAAAATAAAACAATGCGTTTTTTTGTAACCTCAAACGAACGACGTTTTAAACAAGTGGTTTTACTAGAATTATTCTAATGAATGCGCTTTTATAATCTTTTACAGTGATTTTACGCATGCTTTCTCACAAAAAACGTACACTCAACAGCATATCGAGCATAACCAAATCGTAAGTTAGACTGTAAAAACTGCTTTTCTGCAGTCGGGTATTTTGTTTTTCTTTTAACATAGATACTTGTTAGCTATAATGGATTACATTTTTTAACCCCCAACACAAAAACGGGATATTAAATGTTTGACGTAATGTATCTGTGTGTGTGTCTATGTCATCGCAGCTATCAAATACATGGGCTGATTTTGAACTAGTTTTGTGAGAGTGTGTGTGCTATAATATGTTTCATCAAAACCGTTTCTGTCATTCAGTAAAAAAATAAATGGACAGGAAATGTGATTATTTTTTAACATATAGTTGATAGTTTTGCGCTTAACCGCTAACTCGCCTGATGATGACTGATGCGGTCCATGATTAAGCACGTTTTTCTAGAAATAAAAACATTTTAAGCACGTGATTTAAAGACACCCAGGTTACATAAATCGGAGTAAACTTACTCATGTAGCGTAATTTATAATTTAGGAAACCGTGTAATAAAAGCGGTACCAAAATATTTTAGCTATTTTTATAGCAAAATATTATGCTAGTTTAATAACCACGTGTCACATGATGCTTAAAATAAAGATGCAGTCCCAAATGTTAATTACACCCTAGGGCGTCGCCAGCTCATGGCCAAGGGAGGGATATATATAATATATATATATATATATATACTTAGAAAAAAAGAAAAAAAAACATCTTGATCCAATAGTACAAGCTTTGTGTAGATAGTGGCTAGTTTTTTTTAATTAGTGTTAAATCAAATTTAATTTACTGCCAAATTAGAGAGTGAACATCTGTGCTGTTTATTGTGTTTTAAGTATAACAATTTCACACTACAGCGAAAATATAAAAAAATCCAGCAATTTATCGTTTGAATATGAATTTATTCAAATAAAACTCTGGAGTGTATATCTGGATAATGACTGCCATTCATCTTAACAATGGCAACCCGACGGATCCATAAAGTCTATTCAAGGCGTAGGTGCCTTATTCACCGGTTTCTTAGACTGAAACGCATTTTTAAACCAGTAACGTATGTCCGATACATTATTAAGAATAATAATTCTAGTATAAAAACCGAAAAAAAAAACTACTTCAAAATACACAATTCGTTTACTTGGGTGAAATATATTTATAAAAACCAAAGTACTAAACCGATTTTGATAAAAGTTATATGGGAGCAACTACAAAATACGACCTACCAAATAAAAAAAAAACAACAAAATCAATTAATAAAATTAACATAGTAATCGCTGAACAAACATACATTCGAATCGAGAACCTCCTCCTTTTTGGAAGTCGGTTACAAATATTTTTGATGAAAAATAATGTGGTTATTACAAGTCAGCATATTTATTGATTATTTATTTCTTTTCGTGTACTGTACAAATAATAGTATAAGGAAAAATTAAACTAATATTATACTAAAATCGATTTTGAGTATAAATCTCTGAGTAGACTTTAGAATTCATTTGTATTTAAAAATAACCAGTTTTTTGATTTTTGAATAATAAAATGTCCATACATAACAGTCGATTTCTATATAAGAGAGAGCGTGCCTTAAGAGTTGTATTAAGGAATTGCAGAGTTCAGTTATGTATGTTATGGGTAAGGATATGGGTATCGATATCATATTATCATGAAATTATGTTATTTGAAACATCACACAGTTTTTTTATGTCAGGTTAGGTGTATTTTTACCTACTTAAAAAATGGGGTTAACGATTCGGATGTGTCTATTATGATTGTTCTCACATAACTACGTGACTTAGAAACCGATTTGAAAAATTGAGAATTTTAAAGTCGGTTTTTAAATTTTTTTAACTAAATAAATTGCCACTGACCAATTTCCACTGTTTTATTGAACAATAATTATATTGAAATAGAAATTGACTAAACAATCAAATTACTTATCAGTTTATAGGTAAACTTTTATAAAATAAAATTACCCTCCTTCATTGTAATCAAATTACATATATATTACATACCCATAGATAAATCTTACATAACATACATGCTTTTGTAGTCACCGCCTATACTGTTTACACTGTGAGAGAAATAAACGTATCTCTATAACAATTCATTATAATGCTATTCAGATATAACCTATTGTGATGGGGCCCATTATAGTCTCATTTACCTTAGATAGGGAATAGTTAGGGTTAACAATAGCAGTCTCAATTAAACTTCGATTATGCGATCGGCTATTCGAGTGGATGTATTATTAAATTTTGGGTTGGATATAGACAGTGAAGATTTTAGGATAAGCTGAACTGTTTATATGAAACATACTTTAAGGTTGGGCTTGAAAAATGCAGCTATATCTATTGCGCATTAAAAAAAAATTAGCCAAATACTGTAGTTCAAAAAACTAAAAACACCGATTTCAAAATACGTTATTTGTTTACTTGGATGAAATTTTTTCAGTAATTTGTTATAAAAATCAAAGACTTAACCGAATTTGATAAAATGTATTATCTAAACAAAAAAAATATTAAAAAAATTCACAATTGGCGGAGTAATCGCTGAACAAACATACAAACAAACTTACAGTCGAATTAAGAACCTCGTTTTTTTTTAGAGACGATTAAAAATAAGACACAGTTTGTGTATTAAGATAGGAGAAAAATTTTTCTTCGATATCTTTTGACTTGGTTGATAAGTCCACATTATAAGTTTTCCAAAAACCGTCGCTGATATGATATCTGTTTTTTTTTATATTGTCGTGTCTCTTATGCAGTCGGATATTTTGTTTTTCTTTTATTAAAGACTAGATGACCCGGCGTACTTCGTATCACCTATCAATGGGTGGATCCGATATTTTCTCAGCGTTTAAACCTTCCCTGGACTACGACAAACATTTCAAAACGAAAATCAGCTAAATCGGCCCAGCCGTTCTCGAGTTTTAGCGAGACAAACGAACAGCAATTGATTTTTATATATATAGAGATAGTTGATAAGCATTAGTTTTTTTTGTGTAGACATTTAACGCATGCTGCGTTAAATATAGTAGCTGCGTTGTATATAGTGTAGATGTAGATAAAATTGTTATTTTGCGATACGAGTAGGTAATATTGTTCGTAGAACGCGTCACTCGACGATCGACGCTAACTAATGATGTCTATAGAGTTGATGGTGCGGTCACTACATCCGAATCATTAATCAGCCGTTGCAACGTGAGTATTGAGTATATGATATGAGTATATTATATTATCACATCACTACGCTATTTCATCCCGCTGATTCCCGCCAATATATGTCTAGTCCTAATTAATCGTCCTAATTTATATTCTTGTTGATGTTACATTTGTAATTTTTTTGTTGTGAATAAATAAATGAACGTCCAAAAAAAAACGTTTTGTACGGAGGAAATCATATTTAATGCAACTTTGAGGATTCTTTCGAAAAATTATATAACATAAAAAAACCGGCCAAGTGTGAGTTGGATTCGCGCAGGAAGGGCTCCGTAACATTATCTAAAAAAAGCACGTTTGTGGTATGGGAGCCCCCTTAAATATTAATGTTATTCTCTTTTTTAGTATTTGTTGTTATAGCGGCATCTCTGAAAATTTCATCTGTGAAAATTTCAACTGTCTAACTTCACGGTTCATGAGATACAGTCTGGTGACAGACGGACAGACACACAGCGGAGTCTTAGTAATAGGGTCCAGTTTTACCCTTTGGGTACGGAACCCTAAAACAAGAACTATAAAAACGGCGATGACAAGTAACCTTTGTCCGTCTCCAGATCCACAGCTATCTCTATACTAAATTTTATACCGGTCGGTTCAGCCAGTCGGTTTGACAATGAAATGTGACAAATTTTGATTTTATAATATTAGTTAAGATTGTTATGAAATTGTGACAAATGTATTTCAAAACAGCAGCATACTTTCATTTAAAAAACAGTTTTTTTAGTAGTATTTTATGTTGTCACAAATTTTATTTTTACTGGAATCTAGTCTGTTCAGCTAGGAAACGAATGTATCATTGGACGCCTAGCTGTTCTTATTTCTTCATTTTGTCCATTCAAGACAGAATACCATAATAGTATATATTTCGAGATGTAAGTTGTTTTTTTTTTTGCCACGATAGAACTGTATGTACATATATATACATAAAATCATACCTATTTTTCTTTATAGGCAGGTAGATCATCAAAGACCTATAAGGCCGTTTGACGCCACATTTGACCGTGTTTAGAGGGTTAGATGGAGAGGAAAGGATATAAGAGGGTTAGAGGATAAGAAGGTAGGAGGTAATATTGGTTTGTAGTGACAGGGGGTCAGCCCATCGTCTACATAAATTCCAATTTTTCTTAAGTCCCTGAACTGACTATTTCAGTATGCCCGGGAAGACATGGGGCTGGTACAGAAAAAGAAAAACATAGATTTTCTTTTTCTCCCAGTCCAGCAAGGAAGAGAACTGTGTGTAAACAGACTAATATCACAGAATATTTAATAGTTGAAGTCATAAAGACTCACTCCGCGAATACTTCATTTGATTCAATAGTGAATTTTGATACAATACAATAAAGCATAAAGTAAGCTTGTACTCTCACTAAGTGCATACTTTTATATTAACCTACAGAGTGTTGCTCATTCTGTCGTGTAGCTCGCATCTCTTCTTTTCTGTAGGTTAAAATAAGTACAGTATAAGCCTCAGAGATGAAGGTGTTTTTGTCTACGGTGAGTTTGAATCCTTCGTTACACTCCGGATCTAGTTAACTCCCTACCGTAGTGAGGGTATAAAAACCCAAGATTTTAATTCAGACGTAAACGTAAGCCCGTAGTTTTAAAAGTCATTTAAAAGTTATCAGAAGGTGACCTGGGGTCAAAAGTGCTATTATGTACAATACATCGCTTACTAATGGAATGTCAATGAAAATAAACGAGCAAATTCCTTAAATAACATAACTCAAGGCAAAATGTCAAATATAATAATCAGATCGACTAATGACTAATACAAGTTGGAATAGTACAAAACTCATCGTGCATTATATTGTTTGGGAGACAGACCAGCACCCATACGACCATTTCTCGCGATACTAATGTGTAGTCTACTTGCTGCACAACACTATTATCATAGCGAGTCAAACAGTCAACAGGATAGATTAAAATTAGAATATAATAGTGAAATGATAGAAGTAGTAGTAAGACTTTTTAGGAGCGATCTTATGTACGGAACCCTCGGTGGGCGAGTCTGACTCCCACTTGTCCGGTTTTTTATAAAAATCGAACCACCTTAAATCGAAAGCTGTCGACCTATATAAGAGAAAACCAAATGTCACTACAAAATAGCGGTTATATGTACAATATATAACACCATTATAAATTAAATAATAAGTAAATATAAATATTGGTGGACATTTCACACAACACTATCTAGCCCAAACTAAGCAAAGCTTGTACTATGGAAATTAGATGGTTGATATAATACATATGTATATACATTTTTTTTGTAAATACATACTTATAATAAATAGATATACCCAGAAATAGAACAAACATCCATGCTCATCACACAAGTTTTTGCCCTGGGTGGGGATCGAACCCACGACCTACAGTTCAGGAGGCAGCCGTATACCACTGAGCCACGAGGTCTTAATTAATCATCAAGTGTCACGTAGATAACGCAGTGAAGCGGTGAACATTAGTTTATTACGTGACTCATGTATAATTAGCTATTTGCATTGTTACGAAAGCGGTAGTCTGAGTAATGTTAATTAATTCACTTACGATAGAGACTGCTCTTCTCACATGCAATATATAGATAGAGTTATAGCTTAGTAAAATAGAGTAGAAGGTTAATGAAATAGAGTTAGAGTAGAAAGTCATGGGAGCGCCACTATCGTGTTTTATTTTGATAATTATAATAGTGTCCGTAGTTCGATCATCGTCTGTCTCGCTCGTGGATACCTACATTTTTTGAAGATATAAAATGTTTGAATGAATTCTGAAAATCGTAGTTTGTAAATAAATAGAAAATAAAATCACAAATATTCGACAAAAAATTCTATTTTATCCAAGTTAATTTTCATAGGTACATAAAAATAATTTTTGCGTTAATATTAAAAAAAAATATTTTTTATGAAAATTAACTTGGATCAAATTGAAAGTTTTCTCGAATATTTGTGATGTTGTTTGCTAGTTTTAAAAACGACAAAAAATCATCGTTTGTGTATATAAGTACATGCAGTCATTTTATATCTTCAAAAATGTGGGTATGCGCGAGTGAGACGGACGATGGTCGTTCTACGGACTTTTAAGAAATTGATAGAATCAACTACAAAATATGTAATTTCGTTTACTGGGACGACATATTATTTTTTAAATTATTTAGTTTTAACCAAAATACTGAACTGGTTTTGACGACATTTTTATGCGATCAATCTGAAAATCATCCTGAAAAAAGAGTTATGAGGTAACGATCATTTTAAAAAATAGAACCGAATAGACAACCTCCTTTTATTTGAAGTCGGTTGTAAAAGGGAAAATATCTAGCAGAATAAAAAGGAATATATTGCAAAAAATAGTTGCTTTGAAAGGACTTAAAGATTTTACAAAAAAGCTATCATAAAATGGAAAGTTAAATCTGTGTGCGGTTAAATTTGTGTAGGCCACTTTTTTGAATAATCCATTACACTTATATTGAAATTTCATATAATGGAAATGTTTACTTAGAATGGAGTACCAAACGTTTATAGCAGTTATTAACAAAATCCGCTAGTAAATGATACAACAGTAAACTCCCCCCTTTTTGAGGTAAATAATCCTTAGTCAAAAATCCTCAACGAAAAAAATAATGAAATTGTAAACCTTTATATGAAGCTTCGTAAAGGTTGGCAGAACCTTAGTATACAAGCCTTTTTAAAAACGAAACCGTTGAAGTCACTGAACAAAATGTAGAAATACAAAAGAGAACAACAAAAATGTATCTCTTCTGAGTATATACCTACGTACATTTTGCATCCCAACTTTTGGGATAAATTTAACTCCCAGGCCATCTAGCGCGGTCGACGGCAGACGGTAGATCTCACCAACCTATTATTCTTGCTACTGCACCGTACAGTTTGCGATTTAAAAACATGATTCAAAACTTGGACTGTTCAATTCAAAGTGGGCTAGGTATTCAAATTTCTAGGACTGGGTGTCGCGGGATAGTTTTATTACTAATGGTGGACGTTTTCACGAAGCGCCATCTAGCCCCAAGCTAAGCAAGGCTTTTAATATGGTTAATGTAATATATAGATATAATCTAATATATAGATAAATGATATTATATAGAAACACCTGGAACAAAACAAACAAAATATTATGTTCATGACAAAGATTAACTCAATTTTGTCGTTTTTTTTTGTTTTTTATTAGTTACTATCCGTTATTGATTCGAAAATTTCAAATACGAAGAAGTTATAGTAATATTAGGGATAGGGTATATAGTCTAATACAGTAAAAAAAGGGTCAACAAGGTCCTCAGTTAAAAAGCTTAGCATACTACATCTAATAAGTGACTCGTAATAAAGTTACACCATATCTCTTAGCCTACTTTGTTTGTTTTAACAGAACTTGCTAACTCTGGGTAGAGCTCACGGTCTAGTTGGGTGTGCAAATATGGTGGCCACTTCAGTTGGGAAGGTCTAATAGCCCGTAGGCTTATCACTATAGAATATTTCATTCAGTTTGTTTTTTCTTTGATTTACTGAACATTTGAAGTGGTTTTTCAATTTCCGGCAGCCTAGTCGGGAGACCGTCCGACTTGCGATCCGCAGGTCCTGGGTTCGAATCCCACGGCACACACCTCTGTCTTTTCGAAGTTATGTGCGTATCGTTGATTGCCGCTAACTTCAAACGGTGAAAGACAACATCGTAAGGAAACCTACATGTCTGAGAGTTCTCAATGATCTTGAAAGATGTGTGAAGTCTGCCAACCCGCACTTGGCCAGCGTGGTAGACTATAGCCTTACCCTTCTCACAATGAGAAGATGGCCCGCGCCCAGCAGTGGGACAGTTTGTACAAACAGGGCTGATAAAAAAAAAGAAAAAAAATGGTTTTAAAAGCTTGTCAGTTAAAAGGGAGAAGTGTAATGCTCATATAATACGCTTGATAAAAATAAGCCTCCTTCTTTAACAGTCGGGCAAAAAAAGCTGTGTTTAAAAGGATTACGTCTGGCCGGTCGCTCGTACAGTCAGCGTTGTCCAAGGCCATTAGTTATGTGGTATCGATTTTATCTCTACTGACCCTCGCCACGCATCGGGATTCCAATTCTTGCTTTAATGGGAATTTTGGGAGCCAGCCCCTGAATTTACGAGGTTTTAGCTTGACAAATTAGTGAGGAAACGACCGACGGCGGATGGCGTTCTTGAGCCAAGGACGTCACGTATATACTAGTAGATAACCCAAAAAGAAATAGAAAGTAGGTTTAGATATTATCAAAATCATTATGTAAATTTTCATTACAGTCGTATCAGATGAAAGTTCTAGAATTACACTAATTTTTCGACCAATCTATCTCATTATCAACATAACCACCATCCACTTTAGTCCAATGCCGGGCATGTTACCATAATAAACCTTATTTTTTAGTTTTCCATTTTTAGCCACTGCCAACTGCCTTCCATATTCGTCAATCTCTGATATCTCAAGGCGTTTTACTTTAAATTTGGCGTCTCACTAAAATCTAGAACTTGTCTACAACCGTTATATCTAAATTTTACAATTGCTTTACACTTTAAGTACACACTCACTGTCTGTGAGTGTATGTGTATTTGTGTGTAGCAATAAATAAATATGATTATAATATTAAACTACTAAATTAATTCAGTCGTACCCAAGATGACTGCAAAGTTGTACAATATTATTTTACTTACCAAGAATGGTCAAGTTGCCACGTTTGAAGGTACTTCAATTTGGAATTTGATCTCGGTCGAAGCAAGGATTCTGAACGTCAGTAAGGGAGGGGGGTCGGGCGGACTGGCCCCTTACTGCAGGCACTTTTAATTACATCTACCTTGAGCTACCAAGATACCGGCTTTGCCGAGGTTGGGACTCACTGTTAAATCATTGTACTATTTTAAAACGTAAATAAATATTTACTTAACCTTTACTCTACTCTACTCTTACCTAAGTCAGTGCACGAATAACAAGACGATTTGATTGTTTTTTTTTTTAACATTACCTTATGTAGTCTGCATCAGAATTGGTTCTGTTTTTATGGACAATCTTAGTTCTAGACATGAGCTTCTTTTCATTATGTAGAATAAAGATATAATCTATAACCGTAAATGGGTTGATTGTTGGGTGAACGCCTATTATTTCACCTTAACAATTAAACCATTTCCAGTGAATAGAAAGATAAAATATATAAAGTTAGCCGAGTTTTTGCTGAGTAACTTGCCTTGGTGTCAGCCTTTATTTTGTACGAAAATCTTGGCGTGCAAGCGAAACACTTAATTTACCAATTTTATAAGATATTACTAGATTCTCATCTTATGAAAAGGATATTATTATGTTAACAAGCACTACTCCGTGGTCGAACTGATTCTTAACTATATACCTACTGTGTACATTACGTAGAATACTCCTTACTTACTCAGAGTACCCCTTTACCCCGTGCCCTGAGTCCGTCCCTGGTATCGGTTCGGCATCCGCCCCAGTTTGCGCAGACACATTTTATTGGTTTCTCGACGTTTAGGCGAACTTGGTTCGCGCGCGCGGTTGGCGCGGTAATGTTATCAAGCAGGCTAGATACCAACACTTTATACGTACCTACTGAGAAATACCGGGAAATACATTTTATACCTACCGAGAATTTTCATATTATTTATTAACTCCCGACCCAAAAGAGGTGTAAATAAGTTATGAGTATGAGTATTAAATAATGAGTATTTTAAGAACATTAGTTGTCAACTGGTAGTGCGTTTGAACAAATGAATTGTCTTTAGACCTTTATCGGACTGGAGTAATCGATTTGCTTTTTGTCTAATAGTTTAGTTAGTTAAGTAAACCAGCCATATTAGGTATCTACATATACTTAGATATATACTGTCTTTTATATTCTATACTAGCATTTACTCGCGGCTTCGCACGCGTGTCTCTATTGCCTTGAAATAAAATAAAAAAACCGTAAGACTTTTTCATAGACCGGTTGTGCGTGTAGGTTTCTTCTAATTAAAGCTGACATTAAAAAAACCTATTATTTAACATCTGCGGATCTTTCATATGGTTGTATATCTAAATAAACCCGGCGAAGTACGAGTTTCACTCGCACACTGAGGGTTTTGTACTCCTATGCATGACAAATGAATGTGTACACTGACACCATTACTTAATTAATTATTCAACAAAATGTGCTTTATATGTAAGAATATTTGTAATTTCACTTTTAGGTGTATATAAAAATAGTATAATTATATTATAATAATAAGTAAATAATACAAAAAAAAACAACGATTTTTAACACTGCCGTTTACTCTATTTTGCTTATGTCACATGACACCAGCGTTGCCTCAGTGCTAGTTTAATCTACCTACCATTGGTAAAATTTCACAGGAGAAGAGTATAATAGGTACTCTATTTATTTTAAAATACTATATTTGTAAGTCTTGTAAATCTTTTTTTATACACGAATATATATAACTCATGACTTTGAAGCCTTACAAACATAGCTTTTAAAAAAAATAGAGCAAAAATCTCTTCTGTTAAATTTTACCAATGGTAGATAGGTCAAACAAGCACTGAGGCGAGCTGTTAACAAACGATTACTTGTAATTTTTCGTTTCTTTTTTGTAAAATTAACAAGAACTTTTTACTCGTATAATTATTTCCAATTTTTAGGGTTCCGTACCTCAAAAAGGAAAAAAACGGAACCCTTATAGGATCACTTTGTTGTCCGTCTGTCCGTCTGTCCGGGTGTCAAGACTTTTATCTCGGGAACGCGTGAAGGTATCGAGTTGAAATTAAAACCATATACGCAGATCCATAGTATCTTGCTGCAGAAAGAAAAATAAAATTTCTCAGTTTTCGTAAAAAAAAGTTACATTTTGGCAAGAAGCATTGTGCTAAAGTACACATATAGGAAAAAATCCGAAAACTGGACATTTTTAATTTAATCACAAAAAAATAGTGTCTCTATGCAAGGAATGAGGGCCCAAATTTTTAAGTAAATTAACCGTATCATGTGGGGTATCATATGAAATAGCCTCATTAGCATAAGCTAAAACAGGTTTTTAACACATTCTTCGCCCCCTGTAGACCCTTCACTTCAGCTGGGAACCAAAACTTTTTAAACGAATTTTGATTAAATACAGAGTGGCCGTGCAAAGCAATGTTAACTGCCTCAAACGCCGGCGGTTTACTGACTACTACAAAATGAACGGGACGCTCGCTCGGATCCGAGTGGGAGGCGCCGCTACTATAGCCCCGCCTCACTCGGATCCGAGTGGTGAGCAAGGAATGTGTTAAATATTTTTACGATGTATATTTTTCGGTTTATGAAGGAAAATATAAACAAAATATATGATTTCCCCCTTTTATTTAGTTTGTACGGAACCCTCGGTGGGCGAGTCTGACTCGCACTTGTCCGATTTAATTTTTTATTACTCACGCAATATTGTCTCTTTACGGAAGTTTTTAGTATTTGTAGATTTACATCAAAAAAACCCTACAATCTTGGCAATTGTGAGACTTGTATCTATTACCGTTCAAAACTTTTAGTACAAAAGCCTAAAAAAACTTTACCCTGAACTGACTGATTTATAACAAACGACCTAAATCGCTGGTGCTGGTGGTGAAGTATAGGTACCTACATTTGTATTTACTAAGTATTCCTTACACTTGATCTCGAATAAAACCGTACGATGTGGTTATGTTATTCCAAATTTATACAATTTGGGTAAACTAATAGAAAACCACAACTTCCTTGCATTGAAAGCTTTACAACTATTGCAACAAATATAAGTCGTCAAAGAATTAACTGTTCTCAAATCGCAAAAGATCAACCAATCCACAACGAACCGCATCGATACACAATTAGTTATTCAAGTCAATTGTCGCGATGCAATACATCCAAGACATGAAGAAAAGGCGCCAACTGGCACGCATGCGCGGGAAAATAAACCTACCCTCACAGTTACGAGGGTCAGTCTTGCCGCGGACGTCGCTCCGTCCACACGTCTTGAAAGATACAGAATCGCGCGTGATACCAGTCGAAGTAATGTCAAAGTTAGCTAGGTAGTAGTGAGATGCACGACGAGCGTTATGTTTGTGCTCGTAGTGCTACTGACAGTGTTAGAGGTGTGTGTGCCGCTTTATCACCATCAGTTTGCCGTTTATGTACCGGGTGGTGCTGAGAAAGCGACTGAGATAGCACATAAGCATGGATTTGTTAATCATGGAGAGGTAAGCTATGTATACGCATAACTATTTACGTGTTACGCCGTCATTAAAATACAATCTACTG
Organism: Lycia hirtaria; assembly: GCA_947563715.1. Lineage (NCBI taxonomy): Eukaryota > Metazoa > Arthropoda > Insecta > Lepidoptera > Geometridae > Lycia > Lycia hirtaria. The sequence continues at coordinate 36,379,200 of OX387377.1, read as the reverse complement.
AAACGCGTTCTGAGTGGATGCCGTTTCAGTGTCAAAGTTAGGGTAAGGGTTAGATAATTCAAGTTTCAGGGCGTTGCGGTAAAATTCTTAGTGAAACAAATGGTCTATGCCTTAGAAAAGAAAAAAATGTCTGGCATAAATTTTAGAATTCGAAAAGAACGTGAACTTTTATAAGGAAAACTTAAAGGATACAAAATTAAATGGATATTATGAGTAAAAGAGTATTAATTCTTTATGGTAACAAGTTTTGAAAAATAGATGGTCCGTGTCTCAGATTGGAATAAAATAGCAAAGAGCTTCAACAAAGAGCGTTTTAAAAAGGGTATCTATAGGTACAAACACCTTTCCGGGTTAGCAAAGCAACAGTAATGTCAGTGATGTTGCAGTTGTCCATAGGCGACGGTTATTGCTTACCATCAGGCGAGCCGTCAGCCTTTTTGCTTCTCCTATTTTATAAAAAAAAAAACCATATCAATCGAAAGTAAAGCGCAGCTTTGTAAAAAAATATGAAAGGATAGAAAATAATGTTTAACTCAAATTAAAGAACGATATTCAGGAGTATTAGACGATTAGATATATATAAAATAGATTATTTAATTACGAACGATTTTCCAGCTTGAGCAAAACGACACGATTATATATCTTTTGCAATAGTAAGGCATCACCTATGAGTTTTGTTCTTTCTATCTGCTTTTTTCTGTTTAGTCTGATGTCCATGTAATGCGAAAGATAGATCGTGTAATGTGATCTACACTTTATTTGGGGTAAACACAAGGAAAAAATAGACGATGGAAAATATGTGGTATATCCAACGATATCGTAAATTATAAGGGTGAGAATGTACGCAGCAATTTGCTCTGAAAATGGGGCTATATAAGGAGGTCGCGTGGTGGAAAGTGGTTTTTTGCTCTCGAAGGAAAAGCTATTTACGATTTTAATATTTCGAATTTTAGCATTTTATTGAACATTTGTTTTTATTCGTAGGCTGTGATTATTGAGCATGAATAATGTTTTGCTGATAACTACCAATCGTAATTAAAATACTTTTAATGTATTTTGTCACGTTAATGTTGTACAGTAATTGTAAAGTTTCAAAAAGTCAACTCTTAAATTTATTTTAAGAGTTGACTCTTTCAACTTCAGTTGTCACAGACGAGACTGCAAACTGACCATAGACACTGCCGTGTTTGAAAAGTTAGGCCTTGGAAAGATGTGAAAACGCGGAAAATTCGTTTAATTTTATTGAAGTATCCAGGCGATTTAACTATGTAAACAATAAATAAGGGAATAAAGGGAATAAATCTAGTTTTCTCCTAACTGAGATACATATTTTACTAACGCTTGTTGTAAGTTGCACAACTTAAGAAAATACTTGCGGAAAGAGCAAGTGATGTGTTGTGAAATGAATTAAATTAAATAACAGTTACGTGTTGAAGATACATTTTTGTATATATATGTAAATATCTGAGATCAATAACAATCACGTATTATTTTTAGTTATTCTGTGTTTTTAACATAATACGAGTGTGTATTTCTTCAATATTTTGTTACAAATATGTATAATAGTTTATTTTTTATAAAGTTAGTCTTACTTGTTGTTCTATAATGTTATAAATTACTTAAATAAGTATTTAAACTAGATAATCAATAGTAAATAGTAGATTGTTATACAAGGGGCTAAAACGACCCATTGTAACGAGGTAGATTTTACTACCGAGCTTTAGCGAGGAGGGAGTAAATAGAAACCGAGTTACAATGGGTTTTTAGCGCCGTATATTACACTCTCTTTCTCTCTTATTCTCGCACTCACTACGAGTGCGAGAAAATAAAATAATCTAATACAATAATTCAAAGTTAATTTATTAAAAATGAAATGTACAATTTGTACAATTCTGGATATTTAACGAGATGTTTGCAAAGAGAATGTAAATATAATCCAAAGAGATTATTCTACTTTTGAATAAAGACTGTTTAGTGTATGTAGGCTCTTTGGTGACAGATAAAAATTAAAAAAATACTTTTTCCCCTAGAGCTTAAAATGCTATTTTTTCCCCGCTTTACTACGCTACAATGACGGACTTTTAGAGCAAGAAGAGTGAAAAGAATATTATTTTACGACTCCCAAATGTTAGTTAGTAGTTTAAAGAAAACTATCAAAAGTTATAGTTTTCACATCAAAGAGAAAGCTTAGTAATTCAAGCACGTTTCAAAGTAGTCGAAGGACAGTTATTTAAAATAGATTTTCTTCTGAAGAACACTCGCTATTACCTACCGTGAATTTGAAAATGTATAATATTATTGTTATATTCAACTATTCTGTAAAGATAACATATAAATTTCCCACAAAATAATACGAAGTCATGTGATGTTATTGTATAGAAGACAATAGACCTGTGACTTCTATTGTTGAAGTAGATAGTATCCCATATCTCGTTTTCTTTTACGTGGTAAACATAGTTGGCAATATAAGCTGAGAAATAAGCTTTCTAGATTTAAATGTTTATTTCTTTAATAATAATATTATAAAAGTAAAAGTAACTTAATCCTTCTGTTTACCTTTTTTAGGGTTCCGTACCCAAAGGGTAAAAACGGGACCCTATTACTGAGACTCTGCTGTCTGTCCGTCCGCCCGTCCGTCCGACTGTCACCAGGCTGTATCTCATGAACCGTGAAAAGTTGAAATTTTCACAAATGATGTATTTCTATTGCCGGTATAACAACAAATACTAAAAAACAGAATAAAATAAATATTTAAGGGGGCTCCCATACAACAAACGTGATTTTTTTGCTCGATATTGATAACGGCAACAGGTAGACGCTTGAAATATTCACTGAATATTGAGTTATATTATTCACTTTAAAAATAAATAATTATATTAAAATAAAATTAATATTTAATTTCCATACAACAAACATGTTTTTTTTGCCGTTTTTAGGGTTCCGTACCTCAATAGGAAAAAACAGAACCCTTATAGGATCACTTTGTTGTCCGTCTGTCTGTCTGTCCGTCCGTCGGATGTCAAGACCTTTATCTCGAGAACGCGTGAAGGTATCGAGTTAAAATTAAAACTATATATGCAAATCTATAGTATCTTGCTGCAGAAAGAAAAATAAAGTTTCTAAGTTTTCGTAAAAAAAAGTTACAGCCGAATATATCGTAAAAAACGCACATTTCGACACTCACAAGGGAAGCAAACCTATGGGGTACTTCCCGTTGACTTAGAACAATGAAATTTGGCAAGAAGCATTGTGTTAGAGTACACATATAGGAAAAACTTCGAAAATTGGACATTTTTATTTTAATCACAAAAAAATAGTGTCTCTATGCAAGGAATGAGGGCCTAAATTTTAAAGTGAATTAACCGTATCATGTGGGGTATCATATGAAAGAGCTTCAGTAGCATAAGCTAAAACAGGGTTTTAAATATTTTTACGATGTATATTTTTCGGCTTATGAAGGAAAATATAAAAAAATATATGATTTCCCCCTATTATCTACTAGTTTGTACGGAACCCTCGGTGGGCGAGTCTGACTCGCACTTGTCCGGTTTTTATAGATAATGGTATGGAAACCTTCGTGCGTGAGGCCGACTTGCACTTGGCCGGTTTTATTAACGTTTAAACAACTTAACCATAACCAATAGTTATGAAATCGCCGTCACGCTTTATATGAACTAATGAATGTTTGAATGTACCTACGTTTTCGCGAGAAAGATTTAGTTGGACGCACAGAATTTGCCCTATTACATAGGTTGGACGTTACAAAAACCTACCATTTTTATTTTTGCAAGAGCTACATTATTGTTAATAGAACAAATGTAACTAAGACATTTGGGACGATTAGCGACGACGAATCTAACAACGCTCAAAATTGGTCAACCCGTTTAGCCTGTAGAAGGTAATATAGAAATACACATACATATAATCGAATTATAGTTTAAAAAACTGAAAAAAATACTTCAAAATACGCAATATAATATATACGCAACATGCTGTTAACTTTTCTACAGGCACTTGGATGATATTTTACCAGGTATTTTGTTATAAAAACGAAATTACTTCATCGATTTTGATAAAATTTATATGGGACCACCTCTGAAATATGACCTACCAAATACAAAAAGAATCATCAAAATCAATGCACAATTGGCTGAGTGATCGGTGAACAATGATACAAAAAAAAACATACAGACTCCTTCTTTTTGGAAGTCGGTTAAAAACACAGCTCTCCTTCTTGCCAAGTCAGGTAATAATTTGTTATTGGATCTGATTCGGCAGTTTTTTCATTAAAGTTTTTTTCCACACATTGTTTATAAAACTTTGTATCGCAACATATTGTGTAAGTATGTAATATATTGTATTTTATATATAGTTTCCATATTGTTTTTGTACTCTCTTATATGTCTTTATATGATAATATGTAGCACAAGAATATTTAAATAGGAAATATTTTTAGCACCAATTTTATTTTTTATTTTAGTGAAGTTTTACATAATAGGTACCTACATTTAGTTATGTAATAAATTATGTGTCCAGTATGTAATTATTATATACTATCTGTGTTATACACCGCAGTTACACCCTAAGTGTAGAGATGAAAAACGGTGATAAGGATGATGATGATGAAAAGTAGCCAAGTCCATCATACCTTTCATAATTATTTCTGTAGCGAATTTCACAATGATCGATTCGAGTTACTTTTTAAAAGAGAACCTATCACAATTTGCCTGTATTTTTTTTGAATTTTACACGATTACTTTGCCAATTATAATGGTTGTTTGTGATGTTTTTTTTGTTTGATAGGTCATGTTGTAGAGGTCCCGTATACATTTTATCAAAACCGTTTCAGTACTTTGGTTTTTAAAACAAAATAACGGAAAATATATAAGTATGTCATCTAAGTAAACAAGATTGCATAATATGAAATCGGTTGTTTTATCTTTTTAATGTATAATGGGCCTTACCGAAAAATTTTACTTAACTTTAACCAACGTCTTAAATTCTCTGTCTTCTTTCCGCAAGTGTCATTACGAGTCAGCCAGAAGTTAACAAAATATGTTAAGCATTGCTTAAAGTTAAGTAACGTTTTTCGGTAAGGCAGAATTATGCTTACATAATGTTAGATTAGGATTAAAAAATATAGTTCGTCCGTTTTTAATTATTTAAGTGCCTACTTAAGGCTTTAGTGGAAGTCTACAGATGATTATTATAATCAATGTGCAGCTGTCTCGCTCGCACTAAAGCCTTAAGTAGGCACTTAAATAATTAAAAACGAATTAATGAAAACGTAATACTGTTTTGTAATGCTACCGCCGCCATGTCTAAAGCCGTAATGTTGATGTAATGGAGGAAAGAGAACACCATTTACAATTAGGGTGGCTGCTTGCCAGTTTGTTGATGAGATCACGAAAAAAGAAAGGCTTAACCGGATGTGTAAATACATGGTGTTGTGTTTGTTACGTTTTCGGTAATATTAGGGTTCCGTAGTAACGAGGAACCCTCATAAATTCGCCATGTGCGCCGTCTGTCTGTGTGTCCGTATGTCACAGCCATTTTATTTAGATACTATCAGCATTACATAAACAAAATATGGAAAAATATCACTTGTTTTGTACTAAATAGTACGTTGTAGGTTACGAAAAAACGAAAAAAAATGTTTATTTTTGCAAGAGATATATTGTTATTATTACAAAAAAATATAGCCTATTATACACTCTGGAAGCGAAGACGAATCTAATGACACCGCGTATGAAAATCGGTTAAGCCGTTTAGGCTGTCATATAGAAACATACGTACCCACATACATACAAACATACATACACTCGAAAAACATAACCCTTCTTCTTACGCAGTCGGGTAAAAAAATATAGAAATCTTATAACATTTACGGGTAGTAAACAGTTTTTTTCCTGTTGTATGAAAAACGTGTAATTTACTAAAGTTGCCGCGACAAATATGCTCTGAATAACTCGTAATAAAAGTCTTTGCATTCTGAGATTTAGAAAGAAATAATTAATAAAGGCATTCGTTCAACTTCGGCATTTCGTGGAAATCTCGTACAAAAACACGACCAGAAAAGGTTAAGTGAAACCACATTTTCATACCTTCCTAATCTTTTCTACGAAAAGATTAGGAAGAAAAGAGAACTACGGAGGTTTCTAATAAAATGCGAGAAAAAGTTTGTAGCTTTTCAGCAAACGTTTTCTGAAAAGACTTACTAAAAACTTGGCTTTAATTTCCAACAGGGGCGTTCGATATTTAATTCAGACCAATTTTATTCCTAAAAAACCGCCCAAGTATGATTTTTTTTTTAAACACTAAAGATCTACGATTGACTACCAACTCGCCTGATGTTAAGCGACGGTGTGGCCGAGGATGGAGCTCGTCGATCTAGAAGAATCTCGTCGATTTTGTATGCCGAGGCTTCTGTACCGTCCTTTTCCCTTTCAAACCTACAAGATCATAAAACACGAAATGAAATTTAGCTCCAATGAATAAAAACTTAACTTCGTAGGCAGTTGTAAATAATGTTCGCCCACACATCGACTACAATGTATATGTAATCTCAAAAAAAAAGTTTTACTATAATTAACGATTTTTGGTCATTTTTAACCGACTTAAAAAAAGGAGGAGGTTCTCAATTCTACTGTTTTTTTATTTGTTACCTCGTAACTTGGTGAACTCGACTGGGTGAACCGATTTTGATGATTCTTTTTTTATTTGAAAGCTGGTGCTTCCCGTGTTGTCTCATTTCAATTAGTCCAGTTCTGACAACTATAATTATCTTCTATGGCTTTGACTAACTAGTAAGTATCAAAATATAAAGCAATAATAAAAAATTTGGTTTATTTTTTTACGTGACTGAGAAGCTTAATTTTTTAGTGTCAAGGAAACTTTGGAATACGTGTTTGGTATCTAAATTACAGTTTGATACCTCCATGCGAAAAATAGCTTTAACAGACAAACAGACAACTGAATAATCCTACATACATAGGTTTCGGTTTTTGTTCTTTTGATGTACAGAATCCTTAAAATATTTTTCAACAAAGTTATAAAACTTCACAATGTCCACTTTCATTTTAATCGTAATCATTTTCCGTAGCACTAAGCTCCGTCTCAACAGAAATTTATCCATCTTTCTCTCTCACATCATAACTTTGACAGTGAGAAAAAGGAGCAATATTTTCCTAGCGTTGCGTTTAGTAAACTTATACATAAATTGTTGTAATGTTGTGCTTACATCAGCGTAGGGTAAGTTATTTTGCCTGGCCTAGAATAACAGAAAACTTTTTTCGTAGACTATGAGATTAGATTCGGAAAGTGTGTTATGGTAGTGGAGTAGATGAAAAAGTTTGGCAGTCTGCTTCTTGTTAAAAATACTGTATTTTTACCAATTTCCTTATAGAGAGAAGGTTCTCAATTCGACTGTGTTTTTTTTTGTATGTTTATTACTCCGCCAATTATATGAATTGATTTTGATGATATTTTTTGTTTGGTAGGTGAGAGAGGTGAGGTGATTCAGAGGTGATTCCGTATAAGTTTTATCAAAATCGGTTCAGTATTTTTGTTTTTAAAATAAAATAACTTGAACAATTGTCGCCCAAGTAATCGAAATTGCGAATATTTAACCCCCGATTCACAAGAGGGGTGTTATAAGTTCGACGTGTGTATCTGTGTATTTGTATATTTATGTGTTTGTCTGTACTATAGCTCTCAAACGGATGAAGTGTTCTTAGCTATATTTTATCAAAATTGATTTTGTCGTTTAGGCTGTAGAAGGAAATATATATATATATATATATATACATAAATACTCACATACGTACATGATATATATGTATGCATAAACATACATACGCTCGAAAAACATAATCTTCCTTCTTGCGCAGTTGGGTAAAATAGGAACCATAATAAATTCTGCTTTGGTAATGGAGTTATTGAACTAACATATTTACTGTAATTCATATGTTAAATTAGTCGAACATAATTTTACTATGGAAACTAACGCGGTTTTTACACATTTTAAATAAAAAACACGGTTCACTCACGTCTGTGTTGAGTCGAAAAATCCGACTATAGTTTCAACCGCATTCGGCGGTCTTTTTCAATGGAGCAGCGCAATAATTACTCTCGGTCGGTGTCTCTCAAAATATACGTGAGTGCCCCGTAGTTTTTATTTAAAATAGCCAACATAATGTTTCATTTTACAAAGCCTTTAACATTCGAGCAACAAACTTGGGTTCAACAATGTTATGTTTTTCGGAACCTGTGAGCTAAACAAACTACTCTTCGTATTCAAGCTTTGAACCAAAATAATTCTGAGAAAGCTTCGTAGTAAAGGTTCAGAATTATTGAGCAAGCTGAACTGTGAAGGTATAACATTGTGTAATATACAAACCTTTACAAAGTAGATACATTCAGGCAATACATAGACCTTCCTCTGTATAATACGTTACTTCTAACGTTTCATGTATAGTTTTAATATAAAAAAAAATAAAAAACCGACTTCAAAATACGCAATATGCGATTTGCTGTTCACTTTTCTATAGGCGCTTGGATGATATTTTACCTGTTATTTTGTTATAAAACCAAAGTACTGCATCGATTTTGATAAAATTTATATGGGACCACCTCTGAAGTACGATCTACCAAATACAAATAGAATCATCAAAATCAATGGACAAATGGCTGAGTAATCGGTGAACAAACAAACAAAAAAAAAACATATAGACCGAATTGATAACCTCCTTCTTTTTAGAAGTCGGTTAAAAAGTAGAGGTAAACTATCTATGATCCGAAGTACATTTGTTCGAAATTCACTTGCCCGAATCTGTTTCCTAGAACTGTCTGATTCTAGATGTTGTACTAGAGATGAGTTTCTGATTCTATGAGTTTGTTAGCCGTAAGTTTCATTCGCTAGATTATATTATCAGATTTGATTCGTTAGCTTTATTTTATTGATTAATATTAATCGTTACGTTTATTTTATTAAACCTAGAAACTTTCTTATGTATAACTAATAACCTCATACTTTTTGATTGGTTAAAAATAACTATGGTCTATGTATAAAAACAATAAAGAATTTTGTATTTTTTTAAATTTATTATAAAAAAAAAAATACAACATTTTTAAAAAGTTCTTTTATCAAATATAGCAATTATTTGGTTATATATAGGTAGGTTTATCTTTATTATACAAGGAAATTTCGTTTATTAGAGGATTTGTTTATTGGGATTTTGTAATTTTATTTAAAAATAAAATTCGTTTTCATAGAATTAATATTTGATATTGTGAAATATCCATCGAATCCGCGATCCAGAGTGCGCGTAAGCGTAATGTATGTGTGTTCCACAATCCAGGTTAGCAACAAGCCGACGCCACTCGATTGTTGAAGTCGGAAAATATTGATTTATCTCGCGTTACGATTCATCTGAATCGGTATCGGTATCGCTAACGTTGTAATCCTAAGTATCTATCAGTTTGCGTGTTTAAAGCCCCGTACAGACTCACGCCGAGAAGTCTCGGCAAGAAGTCTCGCCGAGACTTCTACCGAGACTTAATAAAACACACTCACTATGTTCTCGCTCCCACCCGCTATGGACGTGTTATTGTACAATACTAATTTGTGCAATAGCCTATTATATCTTTGTTAAAACTAAACAAAATGCAAAGAAAAAATAAGACCCATACGATGGTAACAGATATAGACGTATACTTGATTTCGCTTCCTAGTTCGCACTGAGACCGAATAAGAATGTGATAGTTTTCTCTTTTCTCGCCCGAGACACCCTTTGAAGCGGGCAAAAATACCGACACCGATCGGAGAACAGGCGAGCCCGAGAACCTCCGAGAAGCGTGAACGCGAGAGACATTCATGCTTCTCGGAGGTTCTCGGGCTTTCTCGGCGTGAGTCTGTATGGGCTATAAGATTCCGTAGTTTGACCATCGCCCGTCTCACTCGCACATACCCACATTTTTGAAGATATAAAATGATTGCATGAACTTATAAAAAAACCATCATTTGTAAAACTAGAAAACAACATCACAAATATTCGACAAAAATTTCAAATTGGGCCAAGTTAATTTTCATTATATCCATTTCTAACTACAAAAATGTATGTATGCGCGAGCTAAACGGACGATAGACGATAAACTTTGCAAACTCTGAACGCGCAATTCATACCCACCAAAAGAAACAAAGGAGATATAACACAGGAAAAGAAAGAAGGAAAGATATATAGAAAATGAAGGAAGATACACAACTATACATTAGGCACTAATATTTAGTGTATTAAGTTGTGTATATTTCTTCATACACTAAATATTAGTGCCTAATGTATAGTAGACACTTATATAAGTATATATATAATATATAACATATACATTATATATGCGCTCAAAATTTAAAAACTGTGCTTGATATTATACATATACTTCTCTCTTGACTAAGAGCAGTCCGTATGCTTACCCACCTTATCGGTGGCTCCAAACGCTCCAGGCTCAGCCTAGGTAACCCTGTACACTTTGAGACACCTTACTAATGTTCATCATCCTAGATAGCTCACATCTTGTTACCATATAAGGTAAATAAGCATACGATTCGCTCTTAGTCTATTCTGTTTTTCGTTTTTTTTTTTTTTTATATCAATACATCGGGCACATCCATATTGAATTTGAATAATATTTCATTTAACAGCATAGAGCTCGGTACGGAACTCTAACGGATTAATACAGGATTACACCCCACAATTTGTGGTGACGGGGGTTTTTTATGGAGGAAACGGTTGCGGGAATATTTTCAACTCCCGGAAATTAATATTTCCTCGAAATTCGTTTTTATACGTACTCTTTGTGAGAAATAAAAATGTAAAAAGATTATGAGGTCTCCACATAAATAAAGGATCCTTAGGTCGATGGTCGAGGACTGAAATTATCTAAATTTTATCAAATGAGAGGTGAAAGTAACAAAATAATAATAACAATAGGTCATAGAATTATGATTATTATGATTTTGTCTGCCTGATAAGCAAATATTGGATGTTTGAACTGTGTCTGGGTGTTTCTATGTAAGTGTTATAAGTATGTATTTCAGAAAAAGTATACATGGTATTTTATCAGTCGTTTAGTTCCTATACATAGTACATCTTTGTTTAGTATGAGCTATATGGTGTTGTGTGAAATGTACTAATTAAATATTATGTTGACGCAGTGACCCAAAATGTGTCTTGGCCTCCAATACTAAGCGGCGCCATCCATCTCTATCTTGTGTAAGTTCATGCCAGGCATGAGTATCCAGTTCTTTTAGATTTTTCTCGACCTCATCTTTCCATCTGTACTTAGGATGGCCGACGGGTCTACGTTGTGTGAAATGTACAGCAATATTTATTTATTTATTATTATTATTTAGTATCATTTTGAGTAATAATTATCAATTTTCAAAATAATTGACACTAAGATGTTAAGAGGGACATTAATTTAACTAGTGGGAATTAAAAGTCTCACTAGTTCAGTCAATTGAACTGTCGATTGTACTACTGGGAACGCAATATTAGTTTTTTTTTTTGTATGCTTCCATGATATGTAGTATTATTAAAGTCTCCGGAGTCCACGATTTGAACCTACAACCAATAAAGCAACGTTATAATTAAACGTCATACATTTTTTTCCAAAAAAATCAATAACGACATGGATACGTGTTCTAACAAAAATATCAATTTACAGCTTCATATTTCGCAAACGGATCCTTAAATTGAAAAATGGTATTTGCATACACAAAATTTTAGGGGCTATACAAAAAAAAATAGTTCCTTGGTGTGATTAACGTGTATAACCATGCCAAATTACAGCTTTCTTCAGCATATTTCTTTAGTAGTACCTTAGTACTAAAGATCTTTGAGCAAAACTGCGGATGGACGGAGATGGGGAAACTATAAAAGTTCGTAGTTGACTATAGAATCTTAAATAATTATTATAGTTTAAAAAAATTGTTTAGTTCCGGCAGCCTAGTTGGGAGACCGTCTGACTTGCGATCCGCAGGTCCTGGGTTCGAATCCTGCGGCTCACACCTCTGTCTTTTCGAAGTTATGTGCGTATTGTTGATTGCCGCCAACTTCAAACGGTGAAGGAAAATATTGTGAGGAAACCTATATGTCTAAGAGTTCTCCATGTTCTTGAAAATGTGTGAAGTCTGCCAACCCGCACTTGGCCAGCGTGGTAAACTATGGGCCTTACCCTTCTCACAATGAGAAGATGGCCCGCGCCCAGCAGTGGGACAGTTTGTACAAACAGGGTTGATGAAAAAACATATTTAAACAACCGACTTCAAAAACATAATTTAGACTACTTGTATGACGTTAATTTTATCGTAATAACCAATCTCCTAAACTGATTTTGATGAAACTCCTATGGGATTGAAAGAGTTATTTATAAATTATCGTCACTACATCCAATTACAATGACCCCTAAGCTCCGCCTGTCAGCGAATATTCCCAAATTAGCCCCGTTGCGATAAACATCAAAATCTCGGATAGAAAAAGTTCCCTCACTAACTTCGTAAGCACAGGAATTACTTTCCTGGAACTGTTAGAACTTCCCTCGGTGACAATTTATGTCAGATGACTGCTATTTCGAGAGATAATAATAAAATACAGAAGGAAATTTCAGTTCAGCACTTTTGTTCGGTGAAATAGTCCCAAATAATACTCTATTCGGGACTATGGCCTTTAGGTATAGTAGGGATTTTGCTACAATCTTCACTGTGAGCTATTGAGCGTGCCCGAACACTTAAATGTCTTGTGAAGGATCTTTCAATTCTTGTTACAGTTTTCGTTTATTTTTATCCTCTGAATTTATTTGTCACAGACTATTTTTAGCAAGTAAGTTTTAACTGTTTTACCTATAAGCCCATAAATTAGTTGAAAACAGTTTTGTTTCGTTTTTGCGTGTTTGACAGTTCCCGTCTTACAAAAGTTCATAATTACTGAAGCAGGACTCGACTTATAAATTGACTGTATACGTGACTAGAACATTTACAACTTGTTTTATTCAAGAAACTTGAAAAAATCATAATACTTGACACTGGCAAATGCTTTAATGCGGGTGCAATACAAAAAAGAAGAAGAAGAACTACTTTAGCTAAAATGGGCTTATCGGACGTTTATAAATGACAATGTAATTATATAATTCAACTGACATTTTCAGCTTTCATCTCTATTTACGGAAAAAAAAATATTCGATTTTTATTCAACCCCTTTCAGTTGATACCGCGGAACACAGCTAGTTTTATAATAATCAGAGTAAAAGCTTCGCAAGACACAATAATAAACCAGTTACAAACATAGATAGTAGATTGGATACTAGACTACAGTTTTACCTGGATTAAACCCAGATTAAGAGCAGGTAAGTAATTGCAGATATTTGACGTTATACTCATCGCAAGTGGCTGCTCAGATAAGCTTAGTTTAACATCACATAAGTTTACTTTAGGTATGCTAAGCTAATACAGAAAGGTAAACAGTATGTCGTTCATACTCATAGCTGAACTAACTTACGATTAAACTTTGATATATTATGTTGATGTTGTATATTATAACCCTTTGACATTGTTGGTTCAATATCTATATGGGTATTTGACTTACAAACTCAGGTCGGTACATCTTTATGCTCCAGTTGCTGTTAAGGATTCCGAATTTTCGCTCTCATTTGTCTGCCTCTCTGTTTTTCTGTCACACGTTCTAATGTCTAAATTGTTGGTGTAAGTATTCTAAGTTCAAATTTTTTAACACGGAGGAGAAGGGGGTTTGACCAAGCGCGACGCAAAACATTAGGGTCATAAATGGCTGGGCTTACTTATGTTCAATCTTCTTCAATGTTAAAAAACGTACCACGTCGTTTCTTATACTCCCATTCCATTGTAGGGCAAAACTAGATGCGCAATACAAAAAAATATCGACGAAAAAAAACTTACAAATTCCCCTCAATTGCCACTTCTTATTTTGCAGCTTCGCCAAGATTTTTCCCGTGAACTCATATTTCGCCAAAAATCGTTTTCTATTTGTTATTGGGACCCCACTTATGGCCTGTAAATAGCCGTTAAGGGTTGTTGTCCCTCTTGACAGGGCTTAGCAAAAATAACCGAGTGTAAATAAATATAACCAGAAAAATATCGTGTTTTGGAGCCGCGCGGAGAGATTTAAAGAGAAATCGGGGTATCGGCGACGTTTTACGTGATTCTGCTTTTTTTTTCATTTGTGATGTGAAATTTTGAAACGTATCATGCGGTGGATCGGACTGGCTGGACTGGCATAGCTATGATCAAATGCTAGGATATTGTCACGTCGTCAATGGCGAATCTTGCTAATGGGGTATGTAAAGAAAAAAATAACATAGGTATGCTGATTCCAAAACCATTTCGAGATTATATGTCTCTAAGCCATATTTATTTACTTTGGGCTCTTAAAATGATGATATGGTGCGTATTTTTACGGAAATATAAAAAATATTTGACCTTTGGTCAACAAACAAAACCAACAAAAAATTTCATTGTCAATATTGAGTAAGATTTTTTAGTAGGTAATCATGATATTATTATATTCAGATGGACTTGTGACGTCATCACGACTTTTTCTTTGAAAAAATATTAATAATAAATAACTACTGAACAGAATTCAAAAATATTGAAATTAGTTCTTTTAAATGACTCAATCTACCAAATAAAAATATTTAAAAAAACAAACGAAAAAAACTTTACATACCCCACTTCGGTTAAGTGCTCGTATGTGGCTGGAGAAATTAATGCCCAACTTTTTTTCAAAAAGCTATGTTTGTAAGGCTTGAAATTGTTTTTTTTTATACGTATAGTTATTTAATAATAGTAGATAGGTCAAACAAGTACTGGGGCAACGATAAGCTAAATTTTATCTGGGAAAAATGAAAGGTACCTGCAAGATGACGAGTGAAACCGCTGGGCGCTTGTAACAAATCCATGAGAGTAAAAATAACAAGTAGCCAATACTTCAACGTCGAACTTAGTTAGAGAGTCGTTGGATCAGAAATAGTCCTAAAAAGGTCGATCAAGAGTTATCACAAAGTCCCTGATTGACGGATGTAGGAGACGAAATAAATTACTTCGCCGCGGGTAGTTCCCGAGGGACGCTTTTGTGACACTATCCATCAATTAGTCGCGCTGCTCGTGTTATTTAGGCGGATAAACTTTTTGTCTAGTAAATAGTATTAGTGGGAATTGTCTTAGAATTTACTAGACTTGGATATAATTAACGAAATATATAGGAACTTGTTTTTTTCTATTCTGTTTTTTATGCTGTAACAGCATAAAAAATAGGAAGGCTTACGCTTG
Organism: Lycia hirtaria; assembly: GCA_947563715.1. Taxonomy (NCBI): domain Eukaryota; kingdom Metazoa; phylum Arthropoda; class Insecta; order Lepidoptera; family Geometridae; genus Lycia; species Lycia hirtaria. Next base: position 36,363,845 of record OX387377.1, on the reverse strand, counting down.
ACCGCCAACTCATCTGATGATAAGCGACGTTGCGGTCTACGATGGAACGCTTACCCAGAAGAAACCATTCACTTCGATTTAAATACACATAAGTATAGTCTGTACTATACTTATCGGCGAAGACTTACTCCAGGAAGCGTACTTATTTCACAATTGTTGTGCTGCTAGGATGTTAAATGAGCTGGAGTTGGCTTGTGGCAAAAACTTAGTTCATGTAAATATTTGAAAGTTTTGTCCCAATAAAAACATTGTCTATTGTCTAATTTACAATAGACGATAGACAATGTTTTATATATCTACTTACGGCCTTACCGACAAACGTTAGTTAACCTTAACCATCGTCTTAAATTCTCTATCTTCTTTCCGCATATGTCATTACGTGTCAGCGAGATGTTGACAAAATATGTTAAGCAATGCTTAAAGTTAAGTAACGTTTTACGGTAAGGCCCTTTATGTCCCTTAACATTTACGTGTTAAGTGACGTTACGATCGACAATGGAAAGCGCTTCTTACATAGAAAAAAAACACTCGCAATTTAAAGACACCAGGATTGTATTGCTAACTGCATAACAAGCAGTTGAGGTAGTTAAGCATATATTTATTGACACCCAGATTGTATTGCTAACTGCATAACGAGCAGTTGAGGTAGTTAGTATATATTCTACTTAAAGAAAACTTAGTGGGAACACGAAAATATTTCAATTTCTATAAAAAAAAATCTGTACGACTACAAATTATATTTTTCTTTGTTTCAGATTGGCAATCTCAAAAATTTCTATCTACTGTCACATCCGCACGTCAGCAAAAGATCGCCGAATGCGAGTGTTGACCACATTATCAAACTCAAAAATGACCCACAGGTGGGTTCATCTCTTTTTTTTTACCGACTACAAAGAAGAAGATTCTGAAATGAAATCTGAAGATAATGAAAAAAAGCTTAAAATACAAATGAATTCAGTTGTATTTTTTAGGCAATCCGTACTAAAGGTGTGGAGATTCGTGAAGCTACGGATTCTGTCTGTCCGTCTGTCTGACCTGCATTTAAATGGCTGGATCTTTTGAACTGTAATAGATAGAAATCTCAAAATTTACAAGATTGTAGGGTTGACTTTGCAAGTTTGCGTATTTAATTTTTGAAAAAAAAAAGAAAAAAAAATATTATGCGAGATAAAATCTCCTTGTTGATTCTTAAAATAAGAAAAGAAAAATGACAAGTGACTGTTTTGGTGATAGCTGAAAGCCTGTGTGTTTTGATGGGAACGTCATTGAAACATGTTGCTTTGTTTTATTTTACTAATCTTGTGTTATTTTGAATATTAATGCGATAAAAATGGTGGTGTTTTATTCATTAAGTGTTCGATCAAGTACATGAGTGTGGACAAATGAAATGAAGCAATGAAACGTCTCATTTTACGTTGTCGACAAAACTTCATAGAAGCTTCTAGTAAAGTCGCCACCACTTTACTGAAGCAGGACTCGACTTATAAATTGACTGTATACGTGACTTAGATTGTGACTAGAACATTTTCAACTTGTTTTATTCAAGAAACTTGAAAAAATCCTTATACTTGACACTGGCAAATGCTTTAATGCGGGTCCATTACAAAAAAGAAGAAGAAAGCCTGTGTACGACTAGCATTTCAGGCTATTTCTACTGTAGAAAATATGTGAATTTACAAATATTCTTAGATATAAAGTACATTTTGTTGAGTATTTAGCCTAGGTGGTTAGGTCCATGTTTATGTATTTTGTCACGTACAGGAGTACGGAAACCTCGTGTGCGAGTAAAACTCGGAATTTGTCGTATTTATTTAATGATAGATTTGAAAAAAATATTTTTAATTTGTTTGAACGGATAGATTTAGTTTGAGAGGACTTTTAGATTGATCATTTAGGAATTCAGTCCAGTAGTTTTTAAATTATTACTTCAAGCTAAGCAAACCTTTTGTTATGGGAACCAGATACATAGAAACACCCAGAAACATAACAAAGATCCATGATCACACAAATATCCTGGGTGGGGATCGAACCCACAACCTACGGTTTATAAGGTAGACCTAAACTTACCGCTTCTCAGCTATAGATATTGCATTTAAAGCAAACTATTACAAATTTAAATTTAAGCTTCTTAAAAAAAAGCTTCTTAGTTAATTTCGCATTAAAGGCCTACTGCTTCATCGGCATCTCACGTTAAGGGTAAACAATTTTTCAGGTAAATCTCTTGTTTAGACATATCGCCTCCATTGGCATCTTGCGTGTCAATTTCTCAAAAGGACCACCAACTAAGCTGTGAGGTCAGTCTGCGTACTAAAGGTAGATTATTTTGCAATTCCCAAGCTCATTTTTCAAATAAATTATCTCGTGTCCAATTCATCATCTATCAATATATTATTTAACACTTGAAATAATCTTGAGAATTGAAAACGAAAATTCTTTGGAGATGAAATACTAAAATGAACTATTAAAAGTAAACGTAACGATAGAAGAAACTATACATCAATCAAGTGAAAGCTGATAATCATTTCTTATCGCTGGGAGTGAAAAATTGAAGCTAAAAAGTAAAAAATTTGCTCTGAAACTTATCTGGTAATAACTTTTTGGCCGAATTCAAAAAGAGAGGTTCTCAAATACTGTGTAGGTATAATAGTTTTTTTTATCATTAATATATTTCATAGAATTCTTCTATTTCGATATTTTTTCTTTTATAGTATTCTTCAAAGTTATACTGATTTACTTACTAACTCTTTCAAGTAAAGAGATATTATCATTAATTCTTAAGACTATCTGTATATTTTTCCCGAGGCAACAAGAAAAACTCGAGAACTTTCTGAGGCTCCTCATAATCTTAGAGCCGTCTGTAAAGTGCCCAAAATTTTTAATTAAAAAAGTTAATTAATCTCTTGTTCCTAGAAAGAGCAAAAGATGGCATCTTTTTTTAAGTTTCCAGCAACTAAAATGTGATGAGAATATTGATCGGCTAGAAACTTTAGTTTGAGAACTTGTGATTTATTTAGGCACCTAAGTGCTTATGCTAATCTTCAAATAAGATATTAATTCCCTTAGCAGAAAACTGATTTCCCTAAATATTATGCATTTTCGATCTAAATTTGATATAAATGCGTACTCGTATTAACTTCAAGGTTTGCTTTTTTGTAGCATTTATGAAGATGTTTCACAACTCTGCCTATGTCACATGTACGATAAATTCTTCTTCTTTTTTGTATTGGACCCGCATTTAAGCATTTGCCAGTGTCAAGTATTAAGATTTTTTCAAGTTTCTTTAATAAAACAAGTTGTAAATGTCCTAGTCACAATCTAAGTCACGTATACAGTCAAGTCAATTTAAGTCGAGTCCTGCTTCAGTAAAGTGGTGGCGACTTTACTAGAAACTTCTATAGAGTTTTGCCGACAACGTAAAATCACACGTTTTACTGCTTTATTTTACTTGCTCACACTCACGCACTTTATCGAACACTTAATGAATAAAACACCACCATTTTTATAGCATTAATGTTCAAAATAACACAAGTTTAGGAAAATAAAACAAAACAACAACACGTTATTATGACGTTCCCGCCAAAACTTCGTCCGATAAATTATCAAACGCAGTAAATTGATACGATACTGTAGGTCTTTTTCTTCTGTTTGTATTGGACCCGCATTAAAGCATTTGCCAGTGTCAAGTATTAGGATTTTTTCCAAGTTTCTTGAATAAAACAAGTTGTAAATGTTCTAGTCACAATCTAAGTCACGTATACAGTCAATTTATAAGTCGAGTCCTGCTTCAGGAAAGTAGTGGCGACTTTACTACACACCACACTCACGCACTTGATCGAACACTTAATGAATAAAACACCACCATTTTTATCGCATTAATATTCAAAATAACACAAGTTTAGGAAAATAAAACAAAGCAACAACATGTTTCGATGACGTTCCCGCCAAAAACCCCCGATACTGTAGGTAATCTCTTGGTCATCTTCTTCTCTTTTGGATTGGACCCGCATTAAAGCATTTGCCAGTGTCAAGTATTAGGGGTTTTTCAAGTTTCTTGAATAAAACAAGTTGTAAATGTTCTAGTCACAATCTAAATCACGTATACAGTCAATTTATAAGTCGAGTCCTGCTTCTGTAAAGTGGTGGAGACTTTACTAGAAGCTTCTATGGAGTTTTGCCGACAACGTAAAATCACACGTTTTACTGCTTTATTTCACTTGCCCACACTCACGCACTTTATCGAACACTTTATGATTAAAACACCACCATTTTTACCCGACTGCGTAAGAAGGAGGGTTATGTTTTTCGAGTGTATGTATTTCTTTGACACTGCCTAGAGCCTAAATGGCTTGACCGATTTTGATGTGAATGGTGTCAATAAATTCGTCTTAGTTGTCAGAGTGACACTGGGTACATCAAAATAAAAAAATAATCATAAGTTAGGCTGCAAAAACCTCTTATCTGCAGTCGGGTATTTTGTTTTTCTTTTAACATTGATACTTGTTATAGCATTAATGTTCAAAATAACACAAGCTTAGGAAAATAAAACAAAGCAACAACACGTTACTAAGACGTTCCCGCCAAAACTCCCAATCTCTTGGTCAGTGAATTTGAGTTGCAAAGTTATTTTTCTGCAAAGAGATTGCAAATAATTTTGAAAATGATTCCACCAATTGTAACCATAATATACGAAAATAAATAATATATGCTAGATCATAGATTTATAAACAAATCTACATGCAAAATTATACGTGTTAAGTTTTTTTTTAAATATAGACATGTATATGTTGGATATATAATTACATACACGTAGTAATGATAAAATTTATAATTAGTTATATACAACAACGCTTACGAGAAATACTTTGTATGTGCTCCGAACATAATAACTAGGTATATGTAACTTTAATAGGCAGTTTTGCTCCTAAAGTAAATATTGAAACTTTGTAACAGAAATATGTTTTCGTTATAACCTTTGAACACTATAACAACCCAAAACTAAATGTATTTACGTATCTGTACTTGTATATTTTGATATGGCAACAATAATTGATAGATAGAATATTGTTAAGTTCATAGTAACAGTGTGACATTTACCCAAAATATACATAAAATCTTCAAGAGATACATATACCAAACTTAGGCTAAGTCTATTAGTACCTGCTTACAGGAATTCATCGAATTTATGTTATTATTGGGGCCAAACTATTACTTGAACGACATTGAACTATCGCTTGTCAGATGGTAAAATAGTGGATTGAAAATTTGAACTGGAGAAAGCATACTATGTATACAGCAGCACAGATATAAGTAAACTAAACTGAAACTGTAGATAAACTTAATCTATGTAAAGTGCTTCAGAAATGTTTTGGTTTAGACTGTAAGTTTCTGACAGTTTTTGTATAAATAAATAATAATAATAATAAGTTAAAATACAATTTTTTGTAAATATTTTTAACCCCTAACCCAAAAAGAGGGGTGTAATAAGCTTGACCTGTGTATATGTGTATCTGTGTGTCTGTCTGTGGCATCGCAACTCTCAAATGACTCGATTTTGATCTATCTTTTTTTTTGAAAGAGGATTTTCATCGAGAATGTTCTTAGCTATGTTTCATTAAAATTAGTTCAGCCTATTTCTTTGGTGGGGGTTTTTGAATTTGTAAACTTATACTTGATTATAAATATTTTTCTATCTGTTTGTCTGTATAATGTCCTCGATGCAAGTACGATACTAGTTTCGTACGAAGAATAATTATTCTTCGTACGAAACTAGTTACGAAACAATAGTTACGTACGCGGCCGAAGCGAAACTATAAAGTGGATTTGAACAAAACTTTGCAATATTATTACTTGGAAGAATCTGAAATATGAGTCTGTAGATTTATTTGACGTAATATGCTATTAAAATATACATGTAAATAAATTTAATAGTAGATTGTTATACAAGGGGCTAAAAAGACCCATTGTAACGAGGTAGATTTTTACTTTAGTAAATAGAAACCGAGTTACAATGGAATAAATAAATAGTAAATGTATGTCAAATTAATAAAATAAAATATCAATAAATCATTAAATGAATTAACTATAATTATAACGCTTCAACTCAAATAACCATAAACATTAAATTAATAAATGTATTTTTTTTAAATGGCAAGCGCCTTTATTAACTACAACACAACAATATACAGACTCAAATAAATGTATTTATTATCGTGCATAGCAGTGCAGATTTGACCAATCATATTGCTCGAAAATTTTTGCGTTGAAATTTTGTGTAGTATGGTTGGTCAATACTGCACTTAACTAAGCTCCATTCCGCGTCAGCTCCACTCCGTGTCAGTGGAAACGCACCCTTAGACGTGATTAGATACAATTATCATAATAACAAGTAATCTACATCGAGAAAATACCATCCTGAGGACTTCCCAATAATTTATAATTTAAAAAACTGAAACAACCGACTTCAAAATACGCAATTTCGTTTACTTGGACGATATTCACGTTATTTTGTTATAAAAAGCAAAATACTAAATCGATTATGATAAAATTTATATGGGACCACCACCTGAAGTACTACCAACCAAACAAAAAAGAATCATCAAACTCACTTCATAATTGGTGGAGAAATTGGGTAACAATAAAAAAACATACACATATAGACGCATTGAGAACTTCCTTCTTTTTGGAAGTTGGTTAAAAAACAGCGAACCAATTCGCGAGTACAGGTAAACAGTACTTGACATTTACGCGACACAAGAAGCGATACTTCCGCGAAGTCTATGATTTCCACTTTTCCTACAGAGCTTCTACGAATAAACTGTAGGTACGCGTATATCGTTTAAAAATAATACAATTCATAGCCAATATCCGTCAGTTATTAAATTATCAATTAGAATAATCCTCAAAGTTATCGACTTAAGCGGATCCGGAATAATTGATTCTGCTCCTCAATAATGTTACATCCTCAAAGGATCGGTTAGTTAATCTTCTGGAGTTAAGTTGACGATTAAAATAGCTTTCTGATGAAGTGGTTTTCAAGATAAATGGAGTTACTGCAAATTGGAAGTTTTTGAAGGGGCCTCGAAATATTTACGCAGAAATTTTCGGGTTAACGGGCTTCCTCACGCTGCGCGGCTATCTCTCTGGCATTAGCATAATTTTTAACCGACTTCCAAAAAATGAGGTCCCCACTTCGACTGTATATTTTTTCGTATGTTTGTCAGTGTTCTGACTCGGTTTCTACTGACAACATTGTTCTTCGTAACCTTTTGGCAAAGCTTATCATTTTCCGCAGCACAGCAACTACTGACTGCGGTATACTATAGATAGATCTACCGCTTAACTGAGTCTTTTCCTGGGGTATGGGAGCGGTACGGGAGGGGTTATATTACGTCAGTCGGGCGTCAGCATTGCTATTACATGTGAACCCTTCCGTGCCGCTCCCATACCTCAGGAATAGACTCAGTTAAGCGGCTTATCTATAGTGGCGCGGCACATTTTGTGGAAGTTGCGGAACTCTGACTTAGGACTCTGGAAAACTGGCAAACATCTTCAAGTTGATAGGCCTCATGGCTCAGTGGTATAGTGTATAGTATGTGTGCCTCTGAGCTGTAGGTCGTGGGTTCGATCCCCACATATTTCTGCTGAATATGGTTTGTTCTGTGTCTGGGTGTTTATATGTATCATATGTATGTATTTACAATATATATATATGTATTCTATCAACCATCCGGTTCCCACAGTACAAACTTTGCTTAGTTTGGGGCTAGATGGTATTGTATGAAAATGTTCTTCAATATTAATTTAATCAAAAGCCAAACAATATATTGGACGAATCTTCCTATTTCCACAAGCAATATACAAAAGCATTTAAAAATACAAAGTAAAATATATTCCTAGCTGCGTAGACTTTCCAATTTGGCTGTTTTCGTGTCGCATAACCAAGCCAAGAGCTTATTGCTATTCTGACTGGGACGATAAGTTCTGTACTTATGTCTGGCGGTCATAGATCTATATACCTACTTATGGAGCTTGGATCTCGTATAATTTAAAAAAATGTGAAATTTACTAAGGGTTTTTCATATCATTTTTATCACAAGATTAACAAGTCGTTTGATATTAAATGACAACAGCTTATAACTTTAGCATAGTACCTAGGGTGAAACATGAATTGGCTCTCCAGTGAATTTGGTAGATAACACTGTTCAAAACGATTAAATATATGAATTATAATTAAATAATTTATACAAACCTAAAAATATTCAAATTCAACTAAGATCAATATTACTAGGATAATTATAATAAATAAATATTGTTGGACATTTTCCATACAACGCTACCTAGCCTCAAACTGTCTGTTTATCTGAAAGCTACAATAAATAGTAAAAAGTTGAATAAATACTATTGTAGTTGAACTTAATTAGATTTTTTTTAATCTAGCTGTCATATTGTTAAAACTGTTGGCCCTTAGCTTATACTTGTGGTTATTTTGTTTAATTGAGTTTTATGCATTGTCTCGAAATCCGTATCTTTGTAAACCTATGGTCGCGGTTGTGCAAAATGTGCAATTCCCTGGATGCAGGCGTTTATAACTCTTTGACAACAGTTTTCTAGTTGCGTGATATATGTTTTTGTATTATTGTGTAGTGTATATATTATTACATTTGCATAATTTAAGCATGGAAGTTAAATATGGGGGCTCGTAATTTATATTCTTTATTGATATCAGAAATTATAAATATACATATAATATCATACACATTTTACAAAGTTAATTATTAACACTAAATGAAAGAAATTCCACAGTCACAGCTTAGATTAAAAAATAATATTAGTAATGTTTTTTTTTATTAATTTTTATATAAAAAGAAATAAACTATATTACTTTGTCATTTTATTACTTTTTTTACCTTGATAAATAAGTATGTTATACGTGGTATACAGTATGCCAACAATTAAAAAGGAAAAGCATTATTATGAGTATAACAACTATGCCAAAATCATCATACCAAAGTAAATTATGAATTAAAACATTATGCGAAACAAAGGGATACCATTTATAAGTAGGTACGTAGTGAACCTACAAAGATATGCAAGATTGAAACCAATATAAAACTGAGTAGTTTTTTTTATAGATATGTTAAATAATTATGGAGCCCAAAAACGTATAAACGTACGTGCAACATTTTTGTCGTGTAATTAAAAGTATTTATATGCATAAATGTAAAAGGTTCTTCTTACGTAGTAGAGTTAAAAAGTCACTCTGTGTGTGATACCGCGTATTTACGTCGCACCTTAAAAAATCTAGTTTATCATTGCTTCTCAATTTTGGGTCAAGATTTATATCAGTTTCAGACTTGATAAGAGGTTATGCCACTAGCTAAATAACTCGACTAGCTTCTAAGCAAGGTCGAGGGTTCGATTCCCACGCAGGATAAACACTTGTTTGATAAACCTGGATGTTTATATCAGCTACGTGGTCTCCATAATATAAGCAAGCTTTGTTTAATGTTTTCTAAGGTCTTAGCCATTGTTACTCATTTAAATGAAACAAATTTTAATAAATTATCTAAACAAATTTGTTTTGATAATTCTCAAATATTGGCTGTAGAGATGCGTTATGTACCAAGAATGTTACACGAGGCTATTGAAATTAAGAAATACCCGAACTTTAATAGAGAAAATGGTTGGCAAGTACCACCTGCGTGGGATCCGGTCACCAAATTAATACAATTTCAATCTCAACACAGATCTGCGATACCTGTTGACACCGCACGGCGTTGTTGTACCGCGTTGTTGTTGTTGTCAGAAGACGCTTACGATTTACGGCAAAACCGTTGTTTTGTATAAAAATAATAAGCGGTAGTAATTAATATTTTCACAACAAAAAAGACAATTGTCATCTAACCTCACCTGTGACCACGGACGCTGCAAAGTATTCGAAACGTCAGGTCATAAAAATTATGTGTAAAATATACGCGATAAATCCTTTAAAGCTTTGCTAGTTTGAGACTAGATGGCGCTGTGTGAATAATATTCATAAATGTTTATTTTATTCTAAAATGTTGAACAGGTGAGATGGGTGATGCAGCAGAGAGAGTTGAGGAGGACCAAGAGAGACTACACGAGTCACCCGCGACTTGCGATGCGTCAGGTCGCTATGCCGGCCTTCCCGGACCCGCTGTTCAAAGAACAGTGGTACTTGGTATGTATTTTTATAGACATAGACATATATTTATTCATGGAAGACACATAACATCAAATTAACATTAAGCACAAAAACAAAAGAAAACACTACAATATATAAATATGATGTGTCCGCCACAAACCGGTCCCAGCTCAGTATACTGCTTGCTGTGAACAGCCAGCGCTGGTCTTCTGGTGGAACCGACGGTGACGTCACCCACGATCAACAGACACGGAAGGTACAGGTAACAAGTCGATATATAAATTTTAACAAAAACATAACAAATAAAACCAAAAAGAAAATAATGAAACAAAATAATTGACAACAAAATAAATACAGAGAAAAAGAAAATTAACAGAAATTCAATTTAGGCGACATATACCACGGAAACAACATTCATAACTACTGTGCATAACTAATTGTTTTTAAATTTATATATTTTTTTAAGCTATTGCATAGCTTCTATCGCGGGCCTTGAGCGTGGAGACCGAATCCAGAAATTCCGTAACGAAAATAACCTAACGCAGTAACGCCGATACAACCAATGCCACCTAGAGGCGATTTGCAGACCTAAAGAGACAAGCGTGATATTTCAAAAATTCATTAAAAGTTCTGCTATTCATCGATAGATGGCAAAACTAAAAAGTATCACCGCTGTGCCGGTCGGAGTTAAGAGGAGGTGTTAGGAATACTGCATAAATAAAATAAATAAATAATTATAATTACATAAGTTGATAAAAAATGCTATGCAATAGCTTTACAGCGGCAGTCTCCGAGTGCCACACGTCTTTTTTTACTATATTGCGCTGGTGTCTACTACTAGAAGTTCTTCGTTTTTTTGATGTTAAAAAATGAAGTGTTTTAATTTATATCTAAAACCATTCAAAGTTTGCAGGTTCCTTATAGGGTTTATTGTGATATTCTGTACAAATCTTAACAAGTGTGATTAACTACCTTAAGGGAATCATAGAGACTGCAATTTTCGCCAGTACATTGCACAATTTTCCATACAATAATAGAAATAAATTCTATCCCTAAATAAATTATACTTCAACAACATATTTTATCGATAATTTTTTTATATACACCCGAATCACAATACATACATACATACATATATCACGCTTATTTTCCCTTTCGTGGTAGACAGACCATGGGACCGTTTGACGCCACATTTGTCCGTGATTAGAGGGTTAGTTGGATGGGAGAGAGTATTAGAGGGTAAGATGCAGTGTTAGCTTGCAGTCGCCTACATAAAAGCCAATTTCCTCAAGTCTCTTAACTGATTTTATAGTATGCCCGGGAAGAGAAGCAAGTAGTAATAGTACATTTTTTTTATTTTTATTTTTTATGTTTTTTATTTTTATTTTATGTTTTTTTTATACACTATAGATCTACGATTGACCACCAACTCGCCTGATGTTAAGCGACGGTGTGGCCGAGGATGGAGCTCGTCGATCTAGAAGATATCTATTCACTCTAGCCTTGAAAATTCCAAGATTGTAGGTCTCAGGAAACAGAGATGGCGGCAACGAATTCCATTCTTGTGCAGTACGCAACAGGAATGTGGATCGATATCGCTGAGTACGGATTTTTGGCATTTCAACGAGAAATGGGTAATTCGCCGATTTTCTGCTAGTCCTGTAGCGGGTAAATGGGTATTTTCTTTTTCTTCCAGTCAGGTTCTTTACGGAGTCATGAATCTTAAATGCTTAACATTAAAACGTACGATGTCTAACGGAGTGAATTTGTAGTAAAATCTTCAAAATTGTTCAGATTAACCATCGATTCATGATGGTACTCTATAAAGTCATATCAAACAATTTGAAAGTTCGCACCATCTTCGCTCCGAACTGATTTTTATTAATTAATTCCTATATATTAATTCCTCTAAATTAATATATTAATCAGTGATTAAGAAGAAGATTAATTCCTTATACCTATATCATTGTTATATTTGAAAGTACTAATGTGTCGAGAAGTAACGCCAAGACAAACCTCTGTGAGGTTTTTACGAGTTACTATATTTATCGTATATATTAATGCTTATTTGAGTAGTTAAATAAATAAATAAAATAATAAATGAATTAATTCAGATCATATCAACAGAAAATTCAAATTTTCAAATTAAGAGCTTTTTAGGGTTCCGTACCCAAAGGGTAAAAACGGGACCCTATTACTGAGACTTCGCTGTCTGTTCGTCAGTCTGTCCGTCCGTCCGTCTGTCACCAGGCTGTATCTCATGAATCGTGATAGTTAGACAATTGAAATTTTCACAGATGATGTAATTCTGTTGCCGCTATAACAACAAATACTAAAAAGCAGAATAAAATAAATATTTAAGGGGGCTCCCATACAAAAATTAACGTGTTTTTTTTTGCTCGATATTGATAACAAGTAGACGCTTGAAATATTCACATAATATTGAGTTATAATATACACTTTAACAATAAATAATAAAATTAAAATAAAATTAATATTTAAGGGGGCAACAATCGTGATTTATGTCCCGTTTTTATAGATAATGGTACGGAACCATTTGTGCGCGAGTTCGACTCGTACTTGGCAAATTTTCACAGAATATTTACTTGTATATTACCTTTCAAAATAAATAATTGAATAACAATAAAGTAAATATTAAAGGGGGGCTCCCATACAACAAACGTAATTTTAAAGCAATTTTTACTCGATCTTAATTAACAGGTAGAAACTTGAATATTTGTAAGTAAATATTTAGAAATATATTAACTATAAAAATAAATACCTAATCTAATACATAAAAACTCACAAAATGAAAATAATCCGTGCATCTAAACGCGGTGCGAGCGCCGCGCCGCGCCGTGGTGGTGGCGCGAGCGCGTGATGTGTATCGAAAACCTACCTATAAGTTTGCAATTTACTACTTGCAATTTCGTCGATTTCTCGTTATTTTATACGATTTTCTACTATAGATGATAGTACGGAACCCTTCGTGCGCGAGTCCGACTCGCACTTGGCCGATTATTTTTTATATGTTTGATCTAAATAATATACTGCACATGCACTGTTAGTTAGTCGTCACCTTTCATACTTCTCCTTTAATGTTTCCTCTAATAAAGTCTCTGTGATTTCATCAAACCGTACAAAGTCTGCAAGTCTGGAATAATCATAAAACTAAAAGTTTGATATCACCATTACCCTAAAGGTCACTGTAATTTACCACAGTTCAAAAAACTATAATACGACCATATTGTCATTAATCAAATCATTCACGAACTTCAAAATATGAGACGTCTGAATTATCCAAAACATATAAAGACGGTTTAATACCAGATGGTACGTATAATTTAATCAGAATTACAACTGACTTCGTACTTGGTACCGCATTTGTATTACGAAGTCAATGACCTGGAGCAAACGGCATAAGAGACTTAGCTGTGCGATGTTAGGGACCACAGACTACGTATTTTCATTGGATGCTTTCATTTGTTTGAGATTTTTATTTTACTTCGATGTAAGAACTTGGCGGTTTATTATTTTGAGGAAGGTTGAGGGTAAGAAGTTTATGACTCCTTTCTGAAATAAGTAGTAGTTTATTTGTATCTGGAATTTAATTTTGGAAATTTGATTGTATTTGGAAATGCGGTTTGGATTAAGTAGCAAAATAAAAAATGTGATCCTGGAGGCTTGTAAGAGCTAAATAGACTTAGAGTATTTTAGACATGTAAGTGACGGGACTAGCAGGTCATATCAGCAGCTGTAATATCCATAATATATTAGTACCACCTAGAACTTTGGCCTTCAATTGTTTATTCTGTAATATTAGTTGATATATCCCGATATGCCAAAAAAAATGTTGGAAAAATTACACTTTAATTACACTTTTAAATGAAATATACAATGACGTCTCATCTCTATTTCCTGAGACCTACAATCTTGGAATTTTCAAGGCTAGAGTGGATATCTTCTAGATCGACGAGCTCCATCCTCGGCCACACCGTCGCTTAACATCAGGCGAGTTGGTGGTCAATCGTAGATCTATCTTGCATAAAAAAAACGTTAATATAGTAACGATTGCATATGGCTGCTTGGCAATTGATTAAATACTTAGTGAACGTGGGGTACTAACTCTGTATACTCTGCAAAAGATTTTGAATCGAAATCTTTTAAGTCTAAAAGTCTTTTTAAAGCCTTCTTTGATTTGCTCAAACCAGTTTGAACTCTAATTATTTTGTTATAAATACCAAAATGTGTCTAAACCGTGTTATAAAATACACGATTTTCGTGAAATGTTTCCGTAATAGGCATAATTAAGGTCGAATTATATACGTTCCAGTTTTTAATAAAGGATTTCTGTTTCAGAACGGCGGAGCGGCAGATGGCTTAGACATGAATGTGGGTTACGCATGGCGGAAAGGATATACAGGGAAAGGCGTAGTTATTACTATTTTGGACGACGGCATACAACCCAACCATCCCGACTTACTGCCGAATTATGTAAATATACCTAATTTTATTAATAATAATGTTAACCAAAATGTAATCCACTAAAGTATTCACGTATCCATTCGAAACTAGTTGTTTTTATGTTATTTGACCTCGGAAGCGCTAAATCAGCAATCAGTAAACAAATGGTCCTATCACCATAAGCATCAATTTGCCCTTGATCGCTTTTCCTAACTTTATCACCGCTCGAGTCTCAAATAAAAACCGCACTAAAATTGAACATAAAGCCTTCATCCTACACAAAATACCCCCTTTGTTGAGTGTAATGTATTGAATGGGATATTGTAGGACCCCGCCGCTTCGACCGACATAAATGGGAATGATACGGACCCCACGCCGCAAGACAATGGTGACAATAAGCACGGCACCCGATGTGCGGGCGAAGTGGCAGCTGTCGCCTACAACCGGTACTGCGGTGTCGGCATCGCGTACAATGCTAGCATCGGCGGCATCAGGATGTTAGACGGACTCGTCAATGATGCAGTCGAGGCACAAGCGCTCAGCTTCAACACGCACCACATAGATATCTACAGTGCTTCATGGGGACCGGAAGACGATGGAAAAACTGTCGACGGACCCGGCCCTCTAGCCAGAAGGTATGTCTAATTGCACACAGCTTAGATTTTAACTTAGATATCTCTCACATTTTGTCGAGCTCATTAAAACGTTTTTTCCAGGGCATTCATAAACGGAGTGACGAACGGAAGGGGCGGAAAGGGCTCCATTTTCATATGGGCGTCCGGAAATGGAGGAAAACACACGGATTCCTGCAATTGCGACGGTTATGCGAACAGTATATTTACGATATCAATATCGAGTGCCACGCAGGGAGGGCTAAAGCCGTGGTATTTAGAGGAATGCTCTTCTACTATAGCCTCTACGTATAGTTCAGGGACTCCTGGGAAGGATAAAAGTGTAGCTACTGTAGATATGGATATACAGCTGCGGCCGGAACATATGTGTACATTGGAACATACAGGGACTTCCGCCTCAGCGCCGCTGGCGGCCGGTATTTGTGCGTTAGCTTTAGAAGCGAACCCTTTATTGACGTGGAGGGACGTACAACATCTCATTGTGATGACGTCAAGGTCACAGCCTTTGGAAAAGGAAAAAGGCTGGATAGTAAACGGCGTCAAAAGAAAAGTGAGCCATAAATTCGGGTACGGACTAATGGACGCCGCTCAGATGGTGACGCTCGCCGAACAATGGAGAAGCGTGCCTCCTCAACACATATGTAAGTCGCAGGAAATAAACGAGGACAAGACGATTGAAATATCTTTCGGTTATACGATATCCGTGCATATGGATGTGAATGGGTGCAGTGGCACGACGAATGAGGTCAGATTTTTAGAACACGTTCAATGTAAAATTTCACTTAGCTTTTTTCCGCGTGGAAATTTACGGATACTGCTTACGTCACCGATGGGTACTACTTCCACTCTTTTGTTTGAGAGGAGCCACGACGCGACCAGTTCCAATTTCGACGATTGGCCATTTTTGAGCGTTCATTTTTGGGGCGAGAGCGCCGAGGGTCGATGGACCCTCCAGATATTAAATACCGGGAACAAGCACGTCACTCAACCGGGAATATTGAAAAAATGGCAGCTAATATTCTACGGTACGGCCATCAATCCGATACGGCTACGAAACAAAGGGTATTTCAATTCGAACAACGTCTATCAAGAGGAAAAAGCTTATCATATCAACGACGTTTACGATGCCTCGGAATACTCGCAATTCCTGAACGAGATCGAGCTCGGCATTTCAGACAGACGCAATTACCCCAAAAACATTCCTTCGGCGCAGCGGAAAAACGTTTTGGCCGACGCGAACGACAAGCAAGTACAGAGAATGTGCGACCCCGAGTGTGATTCGCAAGGGTGCTACGGGAAAGGGCCGACGCAGTGCGTGGCTTGCAAACATTATCGTTTGGATAATTCGTGCGTTTCGAGATGCCCGCCTAGGAGCTTCGTGAACCAGGGCGGGGTGTGTTGGCCCTGCCACGAGTCGTGCGAGACGTGTGCGGGCGCGGGGCAGGACTCCTGCCTCACCTGCGCGCCAGCTCATCTATTAGTCATAGACCTCGCCGTATGCTTGCAGCAATGCCCCGACGGTTACTACGAAGATCCGGATGCAAACGCCTGTTTTCCTTGCGCTGAGCACTGCGAGACATGTTCCGAGAAAGCCGATATGTGTTCGTCATGCGCTCATAGCTACGTACTTTATAACGGCTCGTGTTTGGCCGTCTGCCCGCCAGGCACTTATCAAAAAGATGACTTTGGCTGCGTACAGTGTCACAAAACATGCGAATCCTGTCGCGGCCCCGACGCCACTGAATGTGTTTCGTGCAAAATAGGCGATTTCGCATTCAAAAACCGCTGCCTACCTAAATGCCCTACAGGATATTACGCCGACACACAAAGAAGGGAATGTTTAGCGTAAGTGTTATTGTTATGATAATACATTTCAGCGAAACAGACGTCTTTGAATGCTAATGTAATGTTGATGTTGGTTTCGAGTTACGAATGTATTTGTTTCTTAATTTTTATTTCAAGTCGTGAGGTCTCATGTTCTTATTTTATGTTTTAGGTGTCCGATCGGCTGCAAAATGTGTTCTTTTGGAATTTGTAGTGTCTGCGATCAAGCCTGGGTTCTAACAAAAAGTGGTAATTGCTTACCTAGCGGTAACAATAAGTGTGACACAAGTAAGAATTATTATTTATTTTCATCTTAAATTTCTATTAAGAATGTAATTATGGTTTTAAAAAAAAATCATTTAAAGTTTTGATATCTTCTGCTCCTATAGTTAGTCATGAATTTCTAGTAATTAGTTTACAAATGTATTGCACACCATTTTTTCACCTTTGGCAAACTCGTACACATCACACCTGAGATGAAAATGATTTATAAAATCTGTTTATTTATTTTAATTTTAAAATACCAACTCAACGGTATCCAACATGATGGGATGGGGTGGAAAACTTTTCTTAACTTTTTTTTTACAGAATTTTGTAGCGGTTTACTGAACACATATTTACTTATTTTTTTAATAATCTCGTGAGTAATATTGCTGTGGCATACGGTCCGACAGATAGGCGGATATGACGAATTTATAAGCGTTATGAGGGTTCCTCATAGTTCCTACGGAACCCTAAAAAGCCTAACAAAAATTCGAGGTGTATGTGTAGTGTTTGTTGTAAATGTAAATGCTAACGTTTCCTTTATTTCCAGGCGAGTATCACGAAGGCGGCCGTTGTAAAAACTGCCATTCGACGTGCGAGAAATGTAGCGGACCGAACGAATGGGACTGTTTGTCTTGTTCTAGCCCGCTGTTATTGCAGGGATCGAGGTAACTAACCCTAGTAACACGCACGTTGGCTCTAGCCGTCCCTTAAACTAACCATGCTGTTTGCTTTAGGTGCGTTGCGGAATGTGGACAGGGGTATTATCAAACTGCTGGGAAATGCTCCTTGTGCCCACATACTTGTACAAACTGCGTATCCAGGTTGAATTGTACGTCCTGCGCGGGAGCTTTGCGGCTTCAATCTGGAACCTGTCGGGCGACGTGTGCTCCTGGCTACTACCCTGATGATGGAACCTGTTCCAAGTGCTATCTATCTTGTGAGACTTGTACGGGGCCGAGGAGAGATCAGTGCGCGTCCTGCCCCCCTGACTGGAGATTAGCAGCTGGTGAATGCAGACCGGAGTGCCCGCAAAACTTCTTCCCTTGGAAGGACAGTTGTAGACGCTGTCACCATTATTGTCAGGACTGTCACGGTGCGGGGCCGCAGCGCTGTAAGACGTGCCCCCCTCATTTTGCCCTAGATGGGGGTCTGTGCGTGGAGTGCCTTAGTTCTCAGTACTACGAGGCGAGGAAGAGAACCTGTAGACCTTGCCATGATTCGTGCAGGTCCTGTTCTGGACCTGGGCCTAGTAGCTGCGTTACCTGCGCACACCCGCTTCGGTTAGATAGGTGAGTTAGATTTATGTGTTAGGTGTCATATATAACTTGCTTGAAAACTCAAAAAAAACTGAAGAGATTTTATTTTTGCCAATTCTAGATAGTGAAGATAGAATAGTCTGTATATTTTTATCACATGAGTGAAAGTTTTTTATCACCTTTACGACCATAAAGAGATTGATACAGAAGATAGTATAAATTACTCTTTTAGTTTTGAATAAAGTAAAGTGTGTTTTCGTCTACTTACCTATTTATCTTGTCTAAAATAATAGAGCATACACACATTATTGGCCTGCTGATTTTGTTCCTTACGTTAATAGTTCCTTACGTTTTAGTTTTTTAACGTATGTACGATATATATGACCTATTTTAACCGGCAATATTTGTTTTTTATTTGAGACAATATCGCCACGACTTCAATTAGTGCCAAGCCCACTAAAACCAGAGCCAAACGACTGACCATTACATTCTTGCAGGATAAACAACAAATGCCTACCGTGCTGCACTGAAAGCACCTCTTTCTACGTGAGCACGAACATTTCTGACTGCTGCCACTGTGATAAAAATATGGGTGAGCCTTACTCTTTAAACAATTTGTGAGCTTGATGTGCATTACATACACTATAGACTATAGACGCCTTATTTTTAGGGTTTGAAGGTTTATGAGCGATCAAAAAAGTTATTTGAAATTACGATTCTACTAATTAATTATACTATCCACTCGAAATTAAATTGATCAGGTACCTAAGTTTTGAATTGCTTGAAAATAATGCACAGGTGAATTTTCCGATCATTATCTACAAAATATTGATAGAGTTTTTTGTTGATACAATTAGAATTCGATTGGTTAAGAGTACTTGTTGTGTTAGTGAGTGATGTAAATGATTACAAGCGTTGGATTTTTTCTCGATATCTTGCAATCATTGTCGATGGTTCGAAAGAAAGACATATCCGCATGGGGGATATCTTTCAAGTAATTCAATAATAAATTAATCCGTAGGTGACTACGATATGATTGTCGTAGTCACCTACGGACCGCCTACGGCGTAGCTTTCGTCTACAATGCTCTACGTACATATTTGTCGAAGGTCAAGGTGCTTTTTGTATTGATCAGTTGTTTTTTATTTCGTATGTCTAGGCTATGTTCCATAGTAAAAGTAGTTTATAACGATAAGTGCCCAACCCAATAACTGTGGGAAACTCTACTCTCGAAGTAATCTTGTGCCGACGAATATGTCTACATAGGACAAATAGTTCGACTAAGCAACTCCAACTTAAGACGAAATCGCAGGGGTACTGGAACGTAACTTTCTAGCCAATTAGCCTTGGAGGCTGGGTCATAGAATATAAAACCCTCTACCTGTTGTAAAACGGCAAAAAAGAGGCCTTAGACTCGTGGGTAGTCAAACTTGCTGGTCTGTCAACCCGTTTATACGACCCTACAGCAGAGGCAGTGTGAAAAGCATAGCACGTAGAACAATATGGCCGAAAAGTTCTCGAGTAGAGGCCGCGCACTGGTAAGCACAGCGTAGGAAGACCAACCACAAGGTGGACAGAAGAACTCATACAAATGGCAGGAAGACACTGAATGCAGATTGCTTCCAAACGGTCTTTTTGGAAATCCACGAGGAAAGCCTCCAGGCATCGTACTTCTTGTGGCTGAGATGATAATGATGATGAGCACAGTGATGCATTAAAGTACACTCGTCGTTCATTGTTACACTCCATATGTATGCTTAACTTGAAACTTACATAGTTTAATTAAAATGTTATTTTCCGCTTAGGCGGCTGTCTGAATGGCTCATCTGCCGGCAAGAGGCGGATAGCTGACAACATCCGGACTCGCGTCGCTGCTTCTTTCTTCGTGAACCACCCAGAAGACCCTGGTCTATTCGACCAAAACATCTTGGTGGTTTGGAGCGTTTTAGCAACGGCTCTTGCGGTGGTCGCTTTAGCTGTTGCTGTGAAGGTATGTTTGCACTTTGTCTGGTCGTGTTTGTCGTGCATTGTCATTGACAATACTAGACAACACCACTGGGGTATCGTTTTCAATTTCTTTTTGGTAACCACACCACCGCAATCAAGTTCTAATATTATGCTTATGCATTTATCAATATATTTTTTTTATCATTCTTAAGGTCACTGCATGACATAGATGATATCTTTGTGCTGTGATCTTATTTGCCTCAAGGAAAAATATGTTTATTTATTGCAGTGGTGTAGTTACAAAAAAAAAAAACAATAGTGTTGTTAAAGTATATGGTATATACAAATACTTATTCTTTTTTATCTTTTGGAGTTCACGGACATAATATTGACTTTGGAAAGTGGGGTTCCTATATATATTGGAAAGATTAGCATTTTTGCGTAGGTATGTTTCTTTGGCTAATTGTAAAGTCACTGATTTTATTTTCATTTCAATATACTGAAGATAGCAACTTAATCTGGCAACTTAATTTATTCTCGAGAATTTATTTCCTCAAATAGATTTTCTTTGAATTTGTGTTCTTCTGGTAGGCACAGACAAATTATTTTCGCTAAGCTACATCTGGTACGATCCCTTATAATTCAGGAAATACAAAATAACTCGATTTTGTCATGAAATATATGTTTTCTAGTACCTCCTAAGTAAATCTTGAGTGGTACTACAGAGAAAGGACAAGTGCTCGTCTTCTTACATCCTAATCATTCTTCATGTGTACTTGAATGTTTGAAAATGTAGGTTCATGTGTAAGAAAAGTAAGTTCTTAAGTACATAGAAACAACAATTTATCACTGATTTTTTTAATAAAAAAATAGGTAGGTAGAATTCGAGCTAATGAAACAATTTTTATTTTTTATACAAAGTAGATCGTTTGGCGCCATGGTGCGGCCGAAGATAGATAACGTCGATTTAGAAGAAATATTTATTTTAAAAACTTCTGCCTTTTAAATTGAAGATTGTAGTTTCCAGGACACAAAGAAGGTAGTAGAGAGTTCCACTCATGTGTAGTACGCTCATGTGGAATGAAATCATTTCTGAGTTTCTTTAGGGGTTAGACGACACCAAATATAATTATAGTTTTATAAACATAGTCGTCAAATGAACAAACATAATGACATAAATATAATTTTGTTGTAATATCACTTTGTTTGTAATTTATAACAGTGAAACTTTCAAATTTGTAAATGTAAATAGTCTCAATTTTTACCCGACTGCGGCGGAAGCAATAGGGCGTAATTAAATAATTGATGTGAAAGGATACGTCACTAATTTCAATGAGACAACTTGACTCCTAACTGTAAGTTATGTAAGCTTCATATAAGAATATATTCCCATTTCACGGTAAAGCTTATCATTTATGTCCACGTTCTCATCAAAAATCTACTTTTGACATTTTATATTTTTTATCATTGATTTTAATTATAATTGTAGGTATTATTACAATATTTAGTTAGTTATTTATTAGCAATCTAGTGTATTGTGTACAAGATTTTTAATTTTGTTTCACGTGTATATTGATTAGACCAATAAATGACTTTGACTTTAATTTTGAATTGTGATCGAAAACATAACATACTTTCTAAAGCAAAACTGTAAATTCCAGTAAAATACTTCACTACTGACTAACATTTATTTTTTCCCTACAGCTAAAAACGAGAAGACGAAAACTCCGCGCCCCGTTCCCCAAAACCCAGTACTCCCAGCTGACCTCAATAGATGAAGACTTAATCCCTATGACGTCATCAACGATACTCAAAACAAACATCACAGTCAAACAAACCAACAGTGAAACCGAAGAACCAACATAGCAATTCGAACCTTAAGTCAATGTAAGTAGATTAATTTTACACCGCAGACTGATATTTAGAAGTTTCGATATGTTAATTGTGTAAATAATATTGAAACTATTAAAGTGTTTATGTTCTAGTCATTTAATGCTATATTTGGATTGATAAAGAACGTGTGATGAGCCTAAATATAGGTATACAGAATAATTTAGAAAATTGTTGACTTATTTTACCACTTTCGAAACATAGGCTATTTTTATTTGTAAATTACAATTTGTATTTAATACGTTTTCGTACTTTGCGAGTGATCGGTGAAGGGCCTTTGAGTATCATAGGTTTTGGCTATTTACGAATTAAGGCTGTGGTCAAAGCGTGCAATTTCGCAATCAACTTTAATTTAATTTTCAATGAATTTCAAAAATTCAAATTTCAATTCATTTGCAATCACAACCGTTTTCGCGAACCTCAATATTTTAAAATCACTGAGTGGGGATATTATAAAAGTGAGAAACAGTGTTTTTACAGTTTTGTCTATAGGAGAAATATTAAAAAAAGTTTTTCTTCGATATCTTTTAAATTGGCTGAAGTGAAGATCCCCACCCAGGGCAAACATTTGTGTGATGAGCATGGATGTTTATTCTGTGTCTAGGTGTTTATATGTATAAAATGTATATATTTACAAAAAAAGTATATATGTATTATATCAACCATCTAATTTCTTTAGTACAATCTTAGTTTGGGTTAGATGGTGTGGTGTGAAATCTCTACCAATATTTATTTATTTAAAATATTGTAATGCGCGAGCGCTCTATCTCATACTTTGATCACAGCCTTAAGGTAAGGTATGATCGAATGAACTTCGAAGGCACTAATCGACGGCAGGACGACAGTCGCGATATTAGCTAAGATTATTCTTCGATTAGACAATGTTACTACACAGTCGATCCATGGCATCGATTGGCGATTCCATAAATTCGTTTGGAAATTTAGTTATCTGAGTTATCTGAAGACTATTTATATATGAGCTTCAACAAAGAGCGTTTTAAAAAGGGTGTCTACAAGCACCTTTCCGGGTTAGCAAAGCAACAGTAATGTCAGTGATGTTGCAGTTGTCCATAGGCGACGGCTATCGCTTACCATCAGGCGAGCCGTCTGTCTTTTTTCTTCACCTATTTTATAAAAAAAAATGTATAAGTGCAAACCTGCATCACAGAAACCAGAATATTTTTTTGAAAATTATTTTAATACCTAATCTACCTACTTGATTTTGTGACAAATTTTGGCGTAATGATAATGACATTTACTATGAAAATGTTGCTTAAAGATTTGATTACTTAAATCGAGATAATGTGAATGAATTTTCAAATTATAGTGCCATAAATCAAAATAATTCAATATTTTACTGATATGTCACGGAAGTGGTAAGACCGCGAAAATTAAATCAAGAGAAAATAAAAAAAATCTTCTGAACCATCGCTCTTTGTGTAGAATGTAAATCAAAAATGATTCGATTTTTATTGATATTTTACGGAAGTGGTAAAAAGACCCCGAAAATTAAATCAAGAGAATATAAAATATTTCTTCTGAACCATCACTCTTTGTGTAGAATGTAAAATAATATCGTGTATTGCATTATTCTTAGTAGGTATGTTTGTATTCTTACCTACCTAAAATATATTATGTTAATTACATTATTATACTAAATACAATTTTCAAGATCGTGAAAATATTATGTTAACTACACATTTATTGCTAGTATATTGCGCATTTTTGCGTGCAAGAGGAAATAGTACTCTTTGTAACCCAAACATTATTTGATTCCGATGATATTTTTAATGGATTGAAGCCATCTGTGACTTGAATCATGCTTTTCCCTTCTTCATTCATTCATATTTTTAATTACATAAAAATGAATCATTTAAATCGAATAATGAATGGGTCGAAATGTTTTTTTTTCATATTTGTGGATAAACGTGAGATCGACAATCCCTATTAGTCAAATATGGTAAACCGGCCTATTCTGGCATCAAGATTTAAAATAAACCCCAAAATTCAATTTTGTTCTTCTTTATCTAGATATTAAAACGGTATTATAAATGTCATTAAAAACTTTATGGTTTAATAGAGCATTCTATTCTATTCCATACATATCTTGATGTTGCTATGTTATTTTAAAAAGTATTGGTTCAGATGAAAATAAAATTAAACTGTTCAAAAATATTTAAGGCTACTTTGAAAACTGCATTGTAAATATGTATAAAGTATGGAAAGTGTAAATATATTGATGGTTTTTATGATGGATACATACTAGCGTTTTATTTTTAATCCTATGTAGGAATAAGACAGTAAAATAAGAGGGTAAATGAGCGTAATTTATTGAGTTGTGAGTCGCGTTTTTTGGTTGCATAATTTGGATTAAACTGAAACGACTCATTTTTCGTAGCCGTGTACCACAAATCGGATTTTTGTATGAAATCTAATGCAGCGTAAATTGCGCGACTCGTTTTACGCGACTCATAAATCGACAAGTATCTACATTAAAAGAAAAACAAAATACCCGACTACAGAAAAGCAGTTTTTGCAGTCTAACTTAAGATTTCGTTACGCTTTTGTTGTTGAGTGTATGCGTAAATCGCTGTAAAAGATTATAAATGCGCATCCATTTGAATAATTTTGGTAAAATCACTTGTTTATTACGATAAAATTGTTTGGATGTTACAAAATAACACATATTTTTATTTTTGTGAGAGTCGTATTGTTTTAATACAAAAGTATATATGTAGCTTATGCTCATATATAGCTCAGGGAGTGAAGACAAATCTAACGCCACCTACATCAAAATCGGTTAAGTCGTTTAAGCTGTAGGCGATCGTATAGAAACATATATACATACCCACATACATACACTCGACAAACATAACCACCCACCTCCTTATGCAGTCGGGTGAAAATAGCGCTCCTCACGCTAAGGTAAAACGAAATCGTAGGTGTAGTTAGATTTTACAATAAACTGTTTTTCTTATCAACTTTTATTGTATCGTCGTTGCAAATCTAAAATCTCCTATGTGACACTTTTTTTGCATTTTGCAATGAAAAATTAAAATTTTTTTTTTGGTATACTCGTGTGATTCCTTGTATTGTTTCCACTGTTCTCCTGAACAGTGCAAACAATACATAAGTAAAGCCCCTAAATCACTAACACTTTTTCACATGAACATACGAAGTGTAAACCGAAACTTCGACGAAATGACTATGTTGTTGTCCAGAGCAGACATTCCTGTCGATATATTGGTCCTAACTGAATGCTGGTTAAGTAAAATAACTGACGTACCACCCATTGAAAATTATGTCGGTTACAAATCAAAATTTCTTAGCCAGAACGATGGGGTTATCGTGTATTTAAGATCTGGCATTAATTATAACGTTACTCAAGCTAACACTGCAGACAGCAACTGCTTGCTCATAACTTGTGTACCAGATACTGCCATCATAGCTGTATACAGATCGCCATCCTATATCCGCCCGGACAGATTTCTGGAAAGTTTGAATGATCTCCTGGAGTCGCTGTCTGCCTACAGTAACGTGGTCTTAGTGGGAGATATTAATATAAATATAAATTCCGACATAACTGAAAAGAATAAAGAACAGTATCTGGACACAGCGGCTTTCTATGGATTATTGCCAGCCCACTCACTACCTACCAGACAAGGAAACTGCCTCGATCACGTTCTCCTAAAAACTAAGTTTAACAAAGCTACCACATTGGTTCTCGATGTATCGATAACTGACCACATGCCAATTTTATTTCACTTGAATTGCTCTGCTCTTTCGTGTAACTTTGGTAAAATAGAAAAATCTCACCTAGATCTTCCTGCAATAACTTCAGATTTAAAAAACACTGATTTCACACCAATTTATACCTGTACAGATGCTGAAGCATCTGCTGCTTTGCTAGTCAAAATAATCACCGACGTTATAAATATTCACACAAAGATAGTGAGATACTCTCGTAAAACTAATATGTTAAAGCCCTGGATGACGCCAGGCGCATTAAGGTGCCTAAGAAATCGCGACAAGCTACATAAAGACTCTAGGAAAAACCCAAATAACACGATTCTGAAACTCACATATACTCGATACCGAAATTTTTGCACTAATCTATTACGGAAGCTAAAATTTAACTACGAACGGCAGAAACTTGAAAACGCAAAACGTGACCCTAAATCAACATGGAAAATAGTCAAAAACATAGCTAACCTTAAATCTAAATCTTCTTCTGCAACAGAGCTACTAAATATTACGAATAATCACATGGAGTCTGTCAATTTGGCTAACGAACATTTTGTTAATATTGGTAGAAAGCTGGCTGACCAGATTACTAAATCTCCCAAATGCGGAGCACGAGATACACCAGCACCAGACTGTTCCAATCCCAGTGGTTCTACTATGGTGTTACTTTCTACTGATTGTAAAGAAGTACAATCTCTAATTTCAAATCTGCGTTCCGATTGTGCTACTGGTTGGGACAGTATCCCATCAAGAGTGCTTAAGTATGCGCAACAGTATCTCGTCGCACCGGTGACACATGTTTTTAACACATGCCTTGCGACAGGTATTTTTCCTAGTGTATTCAAAAAAGCGATAGTCCACCCTATTTTTAAAAGTGGATCTAAATACGAAGTGAACAATTATAGGCCAATTTCCGTCTTAACAAGTCTCTCCAAACTTTTAGAGAAAATACTAAACAAAAGGCTTATAGACTACCTTGAGGCTCACAATCTCCTTGCTGACAATCAATTTGGTTTCAGAAAGCATAGAAGTACAGAAGATGCGGTACTTGAGCTCACTAACACTATTGTACGTCACTTGGACAGTAAAAAAAAAGTTGTGTGCATTTTTTTTGACTTAACAAAAGCGTTCGATACCGTGTCTATCCCAATTCTACTTGCTAAGCTAGAAAACATGGGAGTTCGCGGTCCTGCTTTAAGTATTTTTACCGATTACTTGACCCACAGAACGCAAATGGTAAAAATTGACAATGCCGTTAGTTCAGAGCAAGAAATAACTTGCGGGGTGCCACAGGGCAGTGTTTTGGGACCTACATTTTTCACTGGTTACATAAATCAGCTTTGTAAGTTGACTCCCCCAAACTGCAAAATCCTGGCGTACGCGGACGACACTGCTCTGATCATTCATGGTAACACCTGGGAGATTACACAAAAGCTAGCAGAGAATGCTTTGGCAATGGTGATGGCTTGGCTGTCAGAAAATGTATTGACGTTAAACGTGGGCAAAACTCAGTACATTGCTTTCTTACCGAGTGTAAATGTGAGACCATCAACCAATTCCCTTCGAATCAGAGCACATGTGTGTGATCAATCTCAGGAAACATGTACTTGCTTGGAACTCTCACGTACTAGTTCTACAAAGTATCTTGGAGTGACCATTGATGAAACTCTGAATTGGAACTATCACCTGAAAACCCTAACATCTCGTACCAGAAAACTCATGTTTGTATTTAAGAGATTGGGGGCAGTTGCCTCATTGGAGCTGCTGAAAGCTGTATACTGTGCTCTGGCGCAGTCAATACTGTCATACTGTATTACTGCTTGGGGAGGTACCCATACAACAAATATGCTAGTTTTGGAGCGGGCACAAAGAGCGGTCTTAAAAGTAATGTATGGCAAACCACGAAGGTATTCCACCACACAACTGTACATTGACTGCTCAGTGCTTACGGTTAGACAGCTTTACGTAAAACAGGTGATTCTGCGGAAACATTCATCACTTCCTTACAACCCCAGCAGAAATCGTAGAAATGGCATGGTATGTGAAACGCACCGCACTAGAACAGCACTTGCAAACCGACACTTTGATACCCTTAGCTCTCGTCTCTATAACATGGCCAACAAAGTTCACAATATTTATAGTCTCAACTTGGCAGATTGTAAAAAAACCATTGAATCATGGCTAAAGAGCTTAACCTATGATGAAACGGAACAACTGTTTAGAATACTTGGCTAACACACACACACACATAGACACCATCATATCTCTAGACACACATACAGACATCTACACACATCCTACATACAAACATACTCACCCTCATACATATGATACACATACTACACAATAGGCGTGGGAAGAGCCAATTCATTTTATAAGTATCTATAATAAATGACTTACAAATTTATATACTATTTGACTAAAGATTTTGATAAGACATGTAACTTTGTACCTAATTTAAATTTAATCTTATTTTTAATTTTAATATTACTGTAAATTTGATTCAATTTTATATTATTTTAAATTTTGCTAATATTTTGTCCTCGCTTCATAATTCGTTTTACTTTTTGACTGACGTAGTAGTGTACCTGTAATAGAATATTACGGAAATAACTAATCCCCAAGATACAGGTGTTTAACTACACCTAGTTTGGGAATTAGAGCTGTCATTATAATGTTTAGTACCTACTTATTGTGCAATAAATATTTTTGAATTTGAATTTTTTGAATTTGAATTTGAATTTGAATTTGATTGTATAAATATTACACATAGGAGATTTTAAATTTGCAACGACGATATATTACAGTTCCTGACATCCTGTGCGTTACCTTTGAGTAAGTAATCCTAAAAGTACAGATGCTATTTAGATGGATAGTTCGCCAAGTTTTTAGAGTTCCGTATCATAGTCGGCAACAAGTATCTTTATTAAATTAAATAGTCCTTGTTACAGTCATTAAAAATTGAAGCTTCTATACTATAATTAAAACCAATAAAACTACAACTGGTACTACTACTTCCTATTTTGTGTTTGCTGAGCCTTCGTCCTTGTAATAGTCCTTGTCACAGTCATTAAAAATTGAAGCTTCTATACTATAATTAAAACCAATAAAACTACAACTGGTACTACTACTTACTATTTTGTGTTTGTTGAGCCTTCGTCCTTGTAATAGTCCTTGTCACAGTCATTAAAAATTGAAGCTTCTATACTATAATTATAACCAATAAAACTACAACTGGTACTACTACTTACTATTTTGTGTTTGCTGAGCTGCAGGTCGTGGGTTCGATCCTCACCCAGGGCAAACATTTGTGTGATGAGAATGGATGTTTGTTCTGTGTCTGAGTGTGTCTATGTATCATAATGTAGGTATATATTTACAAAAAAAAAGTATATATGTATTCTATCAGCCATCTAATTCCATAGTACAAGCTTTGCTCAGTTTAGGCTAGATGGTGTTGTGTGAAATATCCACAAATATATATAAAGCAGTTATTTATTTATTGTGTTTATTTGCTAAAATTATTGAAAATAAACGTTGTGATGCTAAGAAAGATATATAACCACAAAATATCTTAAAACAAATGTATGCTAAATTGGAATTAAATAAATTTTAACGATTCTATAGCGTATATTTTTTGCTTTGGACCCGGTCATTAAATTGATAAAATCTCAGTCTCAACACACAAGGGCCTCGCCAGCCCATGGCCCAGGGGAGGGGGGGGGGGGGGAGGGGGGGGGAGGGGCAGCTGCCCCCTCTGCCCCCCCTTGGCGACGCCCGAGCATTTTCTGCGTGTATAAGGAACGTTTTGTTTAAAAATAATATGCGGTATATTGCCAATGTGGGTAACTTTGACTCTGCGTCAAACATTGTACGTGACCTTTTTAGAACCGACTGTAAATTATTCAATCAAGTAATTTGACTACTAATCTGTAGGGAAAAAAATCGAAAACCTTCCAAAAAAGCTACGTACAATGTTTGACGCAAAGTCAAAGTTACCCACGTTGACTATAATAGTAATTAATATTTTCATAAAAAGAAGACAACAATCTAGTTTCACCACGGACGGTATATACATAGTTCGAAACGTCAGGCCATAAAATTATATAAAATATACGCGATAAAACCGTCAACTTTTTTTAAATTTCAATTACAATCGTGCAAACCTTAGAAAACATTATGCTGAATTTTTACCCACAATGAAAATTAATTATAAAAAAAAGAAACACAACATAAAACTAAGATTTTTAACAAAATGTATTAGATAATAGTTCTGTTATTTTGAATTAGCTACATATATGTTACAAAGATTTTCTGAGATTTTCTTCGACACATCATAATTATTGACCATTGCCATTTGGGCTACTTCTAAGAATGCCATTACCCTTTCCGACGGGTTATTCAATATTTCAGTACAATGTAATGTACTCCCATTGTCTGTTTCTACATACACGTCTGTAAGACTATCGCTTGTACCCATCGCTACATAAATACTCTTAATTTTACCCAAAGATGTAAGTACGCCATCACTGCTCACAGAGCATGCAAAAAGACTCAAAATTAAAATTAACATTGGAGTCTTCATTATGGTATTTTCTTTCTTTATAACTCGTGCTTAGATTGTATTTTTTAGATTATTTTTGCTAATGTTTTGTAGGTTATTACACCTTCCTGTCACAACTTTGGTGACTCAAAAATAGTAAGATGGCTGTTGTATGTATGTGTGTTTCATCCGAAAAGGCCTGGAATTAACCGGACTGGGCTCCTATGAAACAAAAAATAAAACAGATTAATCCCACAAATGCGGAAATTTGGTATGTTTG
Organism: Lycia hirtaria; assembly: GCA_947563715.1. Lineage (NCBI taxonomy): Eukaryota > Metazoa > Arthropoda > Insecta > Lepidoptera > Geometridae > Lycia > Lycia hirtaria. The sequence goes on along the minus strand of OX387377.1, from coordinate 36,332,833 downwards.
TTATCAAGCCAAAACGGATGAAAGGATTTGAGTGACAGGTGTAGATTTTTATGGTTTTTGATGTGAGACATCTATTGGTCTGCCTTAGCCAGAAAAAACAACTCGTATGCCATGACGTATGTATGAGTTTTATCAAAATTGATTTAGTAATTTTCAAACATTTCTCTTCATCAAAATCGGTCAATAAATGGCGCCCCCTTTTTAGAGGAAAACTCCCAACCAAAAATCCCCGACGATTTTTTTTTATAAGATTATAAAACCTGTATACCAAGTTTTGTAAAGATTGCTTGGAAAATACGACCTTCACGCGAGTGCCAACACTTAAGACAATATTGCTAGTTGATACAGAGACTTTTCGCTCAGTCAGTCATAAATATTGTCATTGTCACTTTATCTAACACAATGTTTAAATACAATATACAATAATAAATGATTTATTTTGTATTCTGAAAAATATATAAGATATCTATGAAAATAATTAAAATCAATGAAACTGCTGCTACTTAGTGTATAATTATTTTTATTTGCTAAAATGATTGAAAAAAAACGTTGTGTATCTTAATCAGGTCGATATTAAGATACATAACCGCAAAATATCTTAACAATATGTTAATAAGCTAAACTTTTACCCACAATGCAAATTAATTATTACAAAAAAAGTTTTACAAGCAAAATGATCCAGAACAGTGTGATTTCGATACACGTATGTTACAAAGGTTTTCTGAGGTTTTAATCGATACATTATAATTATGGACCATTGCCATTTTGGCTACTTCTAAGAAAGCCGTTACTCTTTTAGACGGGTGCTGTATTATTTCCGTACAATGTAATGTACTCCCATTGTCTGTCTCTACATATACGTCTGTTAAACTATCGCTTGTTCCCATCGCTACATATATACTTTTAATTTTACCCAACGCCGTAAATTCGCCATCACTGCTCACGGAACAAGCAAAAAAACTCAAAATTAAAACGAACACTAGAGTCTTCATTTTAGTGATTGTTTTTGTATGTTACTTCTGCTGAGATTGTATATTTTTATATTTGTTTTCCTATTTCTCTTTCGTATATTTCTATATACCTATGTATGTTTTGGAACTTTCTATATCTTCCAGTCTCTTGGTGTCTCTTCAATCTTGGTGCTTCGAAAGTAAGATGGCTGTTGTAGACCTTGACTGGACCGGACTCCTATGAAATAAAAAAAACTAATTAATTTCACAATTGCGAAAATATGATGTTTTCCAAATGCCAAAACGGCTGAATGGATTAAAGGAAAGTATTTTTTTATGTTTTCATGGCAATTGGCAGGGAAACGTAATCTTTCTGAAACTGATAACTGCGGAATTGGAAGAAGCCTACAAGTTACTGGAATACAAAGAGCTCGGCATCAACACTAATAACGAGTTCGGTTTGCTGACGACACAGTAGTCAATTTTTTTTCTTATTTTTTTTTTATTTGCCGTGACTTTCCACTGACTAAGTCTTTGTCAGAGACATTTTCTTATATTATTGTGTAATATCTATTTAAAATTTTACTTACAATTTTAGAACTGAATAGAATAAAAATGCAAAATTTATAGCTACAACATTGCTTGGTTTCGGGCCTCTATGTGTTTATATTTAGGCACTTTTACACATATTGTTCTTGGGTTACTTAATTACTTATTAACAGTAGTCATTGGAGAACCGATGCAGAACCGATCAGACTGAACTCATAATGATGGTCGAACGAAACGAAGGTGATGTCAGACACTCAAGTAGTGCCAACCATATTAAACGTAAAGAACTCCACTCGAAGTAGTCGACAAAAAGTACGACTATGTAGGTCCAACTTTGCGAGAGAGGTCAGTCGTCGAATCCCCATCGGCTGGGTAGCGTTAGAGAACTTAAAAGCGTATTTTTGTTCGATATACCTCAGTGTTTCAATTCGAAGGTGTACGACCGATGTGTTTACTAGTGATGGCATACGGTACTGATATATTTGTCATTGTATATATTGGTCACTCATATATTTTTTTTATATAGAACCACCACTCTCTACGTTTGACCACCAGCACGCCTGATGGAAAGCGATACTGTGGCCGAAGATGAAGCACGTAGACCTAGAAGATACTTATTCACTCTAGACTTGAAGACACCCGGGTTATAGTTTTCAGGAAATAAGGACAGCGGTAAGGCATTCCATTCCCGAGCGGTTCGCATTAGGAAGGTGGAAGCAAAACGCTTTGTTCGAGCTGATGGCAAATCCACCATGAAGGGATGGCATTGAAGCGTTTTCCGGCTTGTCGTCTTGTGGAAAGGGGAGGGAGGGATTAGGTCATGTAGCTCGAGCGCACACATATCTTGACCTTTGGAAGATAAAAATCACGTATCGAGCTATAGAGAGAGTTAGGTATGTTCAGAGTTTCTCAGCGAAATCGAATCAGAAATGAAGAAGTGAAAGTTAAAGTGGCAGTAGGCAGAACACTTAGCACGTTGGCCGATGGCCGCTGGGGCCGAAAACTTCTCGAGTGGAGACTATGCACGGGCAAGCGCAGCTTAGGTAGTAGCAGGATGACGCTAGATGCAAGCTTCTTCTATCATGCACTTTCTGGAAATGCATGGGGCCTATATAGCAGGGGACTTCATGTGGCTGAGATGATGAAACAACAACTAAATTTTTTCCGTAATATACATAAAAATCTAATAATTTATAGTTTAAAAAAACTGAAGCAACCGACTTCTCATGGATGCCATTGTTAGAACTGGACCAAATTGAAATGGGACCACACGGGAAGCACCAGCTTTCAAATAAAATAAAAAATAATCATCAAAATCGGTTCACCCAGAAGGTAACAAACATAAAAAACTTAAAAAAATATACAGTCGAATTGATAACCTCCTTCTTTTTTGAAGCCAGTTAAAAAACTATCAAATGTCCACTTACCAACACGATGAGTTTATTATTCCACTAAATTTAATGCTCTGGTTTATTAAAACTGTTAATTCTTCAAGGACTGGTAAACGAGTGGCTTTGGACTTGACTGAGCAATAGGTTAACATTCAATCGAGTTTTATACCAATTAGTGTCTGTTATTATCATAACAAGACTTATAGTTATATGTATTCTAATACCAAAAAGCATATCTACTACTTATCTTGAATGACCTTTTGGGTTTATACCCTTCTTATTTATAATATACTGAAATATGTCATATTACTGGTAGTAGAGGAGACATCGATCTGATAACTAGATGAGACTTTATTTTTGAGTCGAAATCGCCGACTGTAGTTTCAACCGCATACGGCGGCTTTTTTCAAAAGGAGCAGCATAGTCGTCACTCCCGAAGGACGTCTCGTCTGGTAACTTTTGTTCTTAATTTTGTTTATTGAACTGTCTTAGTTGTTGCTTTGTAGGTGTAACAATAAAATAAAAACAATCAAACAAACAAAGTTCTTCTATCCACATTTTTATGACACTCACTACACATGCCCACGAGCGCAATGAGAGCGCTATAAAAATATTTTTGTGCTAGTAAAAAACCTGACAGTTGGCTGAGCGAAGTCAAGAGCGAGCAGAATAAATAATAATAAGAAATATTTGTGGGCATTTGACAACGCCATCTAACCCAAACTTAACAAAGCTTGTACTATGGAACTAGATGGCAAATAGAATACATATATACTTTTTTTTTGTAAATAATGTAGATACATAGAAACACAGAACAAAAATCCATGCTAATCGCACAAATGTTTGCCCTGGGTGGTGATAGAAACAAGACAAAGCGTCATCGTTTCATGGTGGATATTCCAAAAGGCCGAACGAACTGCTCTACTAACTCTACTTTTATCGTACGGACCGCTAAATTGTGGAATACGCTTCCTGAGTAGATTTTCTCTGATGGATACAATCGTGTCTTTAAATCGCGAGTGAATCGGTTTCTTCTAGGTAAGCGTGCTTCATCGTAGACCGCAGCATCGCTTAACATCAGGTGAGTTGGTGGTCAAGCGCAGACCTTATTGTATAAAAATAAAAAATTATTTACATCAATGTTAAAAAAGTAATGTCGCCTAACATTAGGTGAGTTGGAAGTCAAGTGTAAACCTATTACAGCATAGAAAAAACCCTATCTACCTATTAATTTAAGTTAACAACGCGTTATCAATGTGTTAAGTATTTGGAACTGTTATTTTAGCGGGATTTCCAAGCTCAACATTTTGATAAGCATAACTGTTACAAGACATCCAATTCTGGTTATTTACAATACGAGCGATAACGTGTCTTCGCACTTAATTAGAGCGCAATATCTATTTAAAAAAAATAATCGGAAAAGTGCGAGTCAGACTCGCCCACCGAGGGTTCCGTACAAACTAGTAGATAATAGGGGGAAATCACATTTTTTTATATATTTTCCGTCATAAACCGAAAAATATACATCGTAAAAACATTTAAAACTTATTTTAGCTTATGCTAATGAAGCTCGTTCATATGATACCCCACAAGATATGGTTATTTCACTTTTAAATTTAGACCCTCATTCCTCGCATAAAGACACTGTTTTTTTGTGCAGCAAGAGACTATGGATGTATATGGTTTTAATTTCAACACGATACCTTCACGCGTTCCCCAGATAAAGGTCTTGACACCCGGACGGACGGACAGACGGACAACAAAGTGATCCTATAAGGGTTCCGTTTTTTCCTTTTGAGGTACGGAACCCTAAAAATGAAGATATACTGTTGGGATTTTGTTTTCTGAACAAAAATCGGTCTAACGCAGTTGCGTACCTAATAGTGATTTTTTAGTGTACCTAATTAGGTATTAGGTGCGCTTGATATGTTGAGGCTGACTTTTGCTAAGCGCTTTAATGCTAATAAAAACACAATTTACGCTTCAAAGTCAAAATTAATGAGTACAAAATACCGACATTACATTTGAAACCTGATATTTGCTCGTATAAATATTAATTTTTATAGTTATTACAGCTACCGCGTGTGAAAATGGGACCATTATGTGTTGCCACAATAAAAACAGATTACCTGTCAGCATTTTTGTTGACAATGTGTTTATACAAACTGGTTGGAAAGTTGAAGACGCTTGGCACATGTTAATTTCAACCAATCTACAAAATTTGGTATACAGGTTTTATTTATTTAGTACACAAAACAGAATACAGCTAAAATTAAGTATAACTAAAATAGGGATAAGTTATGATCTAAGTCATAATATTCTAGCAACTTAAGTATAACATAATATGAAACTTGTTAATTGGTGAGTAGATCATGAATATTATTTAAAAGTTGTTAGTTTTAACATAGATACTTATACCGTTCTGTTGTATTATCTAATAATTTTAAGTTCACAAATAATGCAAAGAGTAAGGTTCAAATTTCACAAAAGCAACGAATAATAAAAACTCAGAGGCTGATTTACTCAACTGACACCAGGAAAGGAAGATTCTAGAATTATTCTCCGCTGTGTCACAAAGTCTACTAGTTCGCAAGATAAACCTTTCTACATCTGAAATACATCTTTTGGAAGGGAACAAATGCTCCGGACCCAAGCGGACTTAGGCTGAGGGAAAAATTATACACCATCGCAATACTAGCATACTGCAGTTAACTAGGTATTTACGATTTTTAACCGACTTCCAAAAAGAAGGAGGTTATCAATTCGGTCTGTATTTATTTTTTTATGGATTACTCAGCCAATTCTGCATTTATTTTGATGATTCTTTTTGTATTTGGGAGTTTATATTTCAGAGGTAGTCGCATATAGATACATTTTGTCAAAATCGATAAAGTACTTTGGTTTTTGTAACAAAATACTTAACTGGTAAATATCATCCAAGTGTCTAGAAAATTAAACAGCACGTCGCGTAGGTATGTATTGTATTGCGTATTTTGAAGTCGATTTTTTCAGTTTTTTAAACTATAATTATTTTGTCGAAGAATTAAATCTTGCTGTTTAGATATATTTAGATATTTCAATTCGATTGAATCGATGCATTCAGTTTTGTAATAATTATAATAATTTAATAAATCCAGCAACGTACGCGTTTCACTCGCACACTGACGCTAAAAACTAAACTACTAAACATATTATGGGAGGCTTCAGTAGTAGTACGAATGCCTCCTGAGCTGTAGGTCGGCAAAAAAAACACGTTTGTTGTATGGGAGCCCCCTTAAATATTTATTTTATTCTGTTTTTTAGTATTTGTTGTTATAGCGGCAACAGAAATACATCATTTATGAAAATTTCAAGTCTCTAACTACATGATAGTTAGAGACTTGAAATTTTCATAATCATGTTCTTGAGATACAGCCTGGTGACAGACGGACGGATGGACGGACAGACGGACGGATAGCAAAGTCTCAGTAATAGGGTCCCGTTTTACCCTTTGGGTACGGAACCCTAAATGTTTTTATCAAATACTATGGAACCAATGTGAATGTAGGTATACCATTTGAAAAATCCTAAATCGGTTCACAAATAACGGAGTTAAGTCATAACAAACATAAAAAAAAATTGCCGATCCCGACACCCCGTCATACATTCTATCGTAACGCATCCTCATCACAAGACTGCCTGGAAGAGATCACTTTTAGCGATAACGCCGCCTGTTGTCTCGCTAGCTCGTAAGCTTCCCTTATTAATTAGTGTTTTAATATGGTGTAAATAATATATAGTGTTTATCTATCTATCTAACTGAATTGACCTGAGAGAGAGAGAGAGAGAGAGAGAAATAAACAGCAAATTTATTTTAAAGCGTTGCGTCTGTTAAAGAGGAAGAAAGATGGTGACAGTCGACAAAGATGAAGTATTATTTTGAGCCTGTTCCGTCCCACTGCTGGGCAAAGGCCTCCCTATCCTCCTTCCATTCTTCTCGGTTCAATGATTTTTGAGTCCAATTCTTACAATAGGAGTCCAGTTCATCCCGCCAAGATGAAGATGAAGTAAGTAATTGAAATGATAAGTGGGATACTGAAAATCACTAAAATAAAATAAAAATAAATAAAAAATGTTGAAGAATATTAGTTTTTCTTTCGACCTGTTTATAGTCCTGATTACACTCCCATCCTGGATACGTCCGTGATTCAGGGATATAATCTCTTATTTTCAACGTCAGCGTAACTCGAGGAAAACGTCTTAAATTACTGCCTCGATGTAATTCGGCGAGACCTAGAATTAGATTCACGCCTTTTGTGTTACTACAGTGAAAAAGTACTAAGTGATAACCTAGAGCCGCATTTATATACTTTCTGTTATAATGGGGCTGATGATTATTTTTAAGATAATCTATCAATAAAAATAGGGCATCATATTCTGTGTTGGTGGATATTTAATTTTTCTAAGCTTTTGTTGAAGTTGTGTTTGATAAAACATAATTACCGTTAAGTTGTTGAATAGCCTGAGTTATTTCCCGATGGGAATAATCTGAGTGTCTTTATATTGTGATTTAATATTTTTTGTCGTGATAACGTCTTATAAATCGATGAACGCCGGCTCCACGCACAAAAAAGCATGACTCATTGTCACGTTCCGCCTGAGCCGAGCGTGAAGGCGAGAGCGCGTAACAAGCGATAGAGAGGAACGATCGGCCGCTTTTACGTAATCACATAAAATTATCGTCCGTAAACCGACTTTACAGATAACCATTTTTTTAACAAATCTAGACTATCCTACTGTAGGAAACAATGGTCAGTTAAGAGCATCGTGGTCGTGATAACTTTCGTCAGTAAATTTTGCGTTTTCGTAAACAGAAGAAAACTTTTTTCTACGCCTAAACGTATTAAGTAATCTGATTTAGATAATTCTTTTTTTATGATTGGAACTATTAAGGCTGGCAAAAAAATAAAAAAATGAGTTAATTGTTAACCGTAGAGACACCTCTACGGGTAGCTTAAAATTATGACTTTTAACTTCAGAGTTATAACTAATTTGAATATTGAAAGACCGCGACAATTCTTCTCTTAAGATAAAGTGAGTGAGTGGACAAGCACAAGCCTTCTTAGAAATAAAAAAATGCGTTAAGGGGATCATTTGCAAAACATTCTACACTGATTCGTCATTGATTATTATCTAAGTATATTTATTTTTAAATATCAATTGAATCGATCTTTACTATGCTCCACTGTGGACCGTTTGCTTAGAATCGGGCGAGTCATATCTATTAAAAAAATAGCATTAAAATAAGAAATCTATTCATTCTTATTTTAAATACATCTAGGTTATTATATCTATAAATATCTACCCAGGCAACGCATTCCACATTAAATAACGTAAAAGAAGTAGAACTGACCGAAGAAATATATTTATGTAAAAAAAATACATGCACACAGAAATTATTATTGAGAAGTGAAACCCAAATGAAACATTAACTTTCCATTTTTATTTGACGTATGGAATAAAGAATAAGACGAGGAATATGCTGTAGGCTTCCTGAGAGATATTTGAACAGATTATAAATATTCGTATTTCTAAACAAGCGTGCTCTGTCGAATACCAGAACAAAATTCATAATCGTACGAAACTCGTTCGTGTAAAAAAGCTTTGACAGGTAAAGGAAAATCACCTGCGCAGTTTTAAAGGTCTCTGAAAAAACATCTATCGCCTAACAAATATGAAACAACGGAAATACCTTTGCGATATTTGTACAGATTTTAATCAACGACCTTCAATCAAACCTCGGGCCGATATTGCCAAAAAATTGTTTCCAATACAATAGTCCTTCAAAACAATGTACAGTGTCGCAAATAGAAACCTACATGATAAGACATTATTAGTGTGAAATAACTAATACGGCTGGTCTGACCAGCTATACTCATAGACTTGTGGCACTGAAATGTAGTCATTCAGGGATTTACCGAAAAACGTTACTTAACTTTAATCAACATCTTAAGTTCTCTGTTTTCTTTCCACAAGTGTCATTACGTGTCAGCCAGAATTTGACAAAATATGTTAAACATTGCTCAAAGTTAAGTAACATTTTTTGGTAAGGCAGTCAATGTGTGCCAAAGGAAGCTCAAAATCACGAATGAGCTATGAAGAGGGGCTATAATTGTAGTCTCTCTGCGAGATCGAATTAGAAATAAAAAGATCCGTAGACGTACGAAAGGTTTGACATAACACAGTGGATTAGCAAGTTGAAATACTACAGTGAACAGAGCATATAGCACACAAAACTGATAGACGATGTAGTCAAAAAGCATTCCCGTAGACACTATGCACCGGCTAGTTCAACATACGAAGACCACCTTGTAAGTGCCAGGAAGACGCTCGATGCATGCCGTCACCAACAAGTCTTTTTGGAAATCCATAAGAGAGGTGGAATTCTCGTGGCTAAGATGACGATGATGATAGTGATGCAGCGCACCAAAAGACATACTTAAAAATTAATTCTCGATATTATATTTTTATCATGGGTCCACTCTTTAGTCTAATTTTACACACAAGCTTGTTCTTACTTTGGATGGCATTCAGCCCTTTATTTTTAGCTTTCGTCTTCTTTTTGTTTCTAGCCATTGTGCATTGCCTTGGGTATTCCGTCTCTTCGTTTTGTATTAGGACTCCTCCACACACATTTTAAAATCCCAGTTCTCCACAGAACGTGTCTATCCCAACTGTTATCAGTTTTACGATAGATATGACCGGCCCACCGTCATTTAAGCCTGATAATACTCTGGAAATTAACGTGGTTTTCACACATTTTTAAATAAAAACTACGGGTCACTCACGTCTGCTTTGAGCCGAAAAATCCGACTATAGTTTCAACCACATTCGGCGGTCTTATCAAAGAAGCAGCACACACGTCACTCTCGGTCGGTGACGCGCCTTGCACCAAACAACGCAACGTGGCTCAAAACAGACGTGAGTGACCCGTAGTTTTTATTTAAAAATCTGATAGTACTCTGAGCTATGTTGGCAAATCTAATTATCTCGCGACTTATTTGGTTCTGTATACAATCCGTAAACGTATTTTTGACCACTGTGTTTTGACCTAATTTATCTCGTTTTCTATAAAAGGTTAAGCTTAGAATAAATAAACACAAACTTTACGCCGACTCTGCGTAAAGCAAAACTTTTTATTTATTCAACGCCAACATTAAAGTCGGTCGTATTTCGAGACACTCCAAAACGGAGTCGGTAAACAAAACAGAAACAAACGAAACCTGCGCAAGATTTATTTTAAGCGGCTGCCAAATTACCTACAGAGATGTTATTCATTCCTTTTTATTATTTAACACTCGGCCAGCTCTGGACAAAAGGCGGGAGGAATAAAATTTGCGAACAGCAAACGTAATATACTCGTAAGAATTTAACAAGAATATACAGTAAGTGTAGGTAAAGAGCCTAATTTATATCAGCTTAGTTTTTTACAGGGTTATTTAGCTAAGCACTGGAAATTTACAGAAAAATCTAGAGTTCCATAAAAAAAGTTGAATTATCTAGATTAGCCTGACTGTAAGCGATGGTGTGGCCGAGGATGGATCACGTGGATCTAGTAGATATATATTCCTCTAGCCTTGTTTAATTTAAGATTGTATTTGTCAGAAAACAGGTAAGGCGACAGGGCGATTTGTGCAGTACGCAATGAGAATGTGGACCAACGTCACTGTCTAAGGATTTTTGGCATTTCAATAAGAAATGGAGGTTTGAGCGCCAAGTGTTTGGTTATCCAATAATGGAACGGAGAAGGTGGATTAAGGTCTTGTACACACATTTGCCGAAAATAACTTGATAGAATTTTACTCTTAGCTCCTAGATCAACCACTTTTAAAGCCTCCAACTGACATTTGGCTACTCAATCAAAAAGGTCGCAGTAAAAATACACACGACCAAAGAAAAAAAAAAGTCTTTAAGGGCTGGTTCTAGGCGTCTAGCCAATTAATAGTCACCTGTATAAATCAAGTGTTGTATAAATTATTTTCTTTTCATCCTTACGACACAAGCGGTATTTATTAAGCCCGGTGCCTAATATAGGTCATTGTAACACCACATAGTACGAGTAAATATCTAGTAGTATACTTTAACTTATATATTTTTGAGGCCTATTCAGGCGTGTGTATTATCCGTTATCGATGCAGATAGAGTTTACAATGGAAACTAGCGTGGTTTACACACATTTTAAATAAAAACTACGGGTCACTCACGTCTGCTTTGAGCCGAAAAATCCGATTAAAGTTTCAACCTCATTCGGCGGATTTTTCGGCTCAAAAGAGACGTGAGTGACCCGTAGTTTTTATTTATAATGTTAACTCGTAGTATCAAACAAAAAACTTTTGTATTGTTATGTACAGCTACGAAACCTTATTTTGCGTATGGCCCGACACGCACTAGGCCTATTTTATGTAAAAACATACCTATGATACAAAAAAAAAAACAAAGCTTGATAAACTACACGTGGAAATTTATATGCAAATCTTAACATCAAAACGTACCCTATTCATGTGACGAAAAAGAAATACCAACACAAGTTCGTCAAAAATCAACAGCTTAGCTTATTCTGTAGTTCTGTCATGTAATATGGAGCATAAAATTTTCTTCGAGAAGTTTCTTGAATAGAGAATTTTTCCAGCAATCCAAAACTAGGTCGAGTTACGATTTCAGTACACAACGCCATTGCGTATTCCAAGACGCACTCTGTGTACCTTAAAACTGTCCTACGCGATGTTTTCTTCACGCATAATGTTTTATTAACACGTCTCAAGGTGAAAGATGGTATTTTTGCAGAGAATTTAGGCGAGGTTACACGATGCGTAGCACTGTGAGCTGTTTTTTAGTCATAATCAATCTTCGATCTTAAAAATAGGACCCATGTAAAATGGGTAGTTCATGTAAAATTACTTAATAAATAAAAGTAAAAGTAACTTAATTAATAAATAATAATATAATATAACGATGACTATTCGCATATAGGGGACAGACGAATGTGTGACATGCCGCGCCACGCGCATCGATTACGCGCTGTACCTTGCCGACTAGCAAAAGCTTGTAAACAAGTACACGTAAGCGCGCCGTTGGTTATAAACAGGCTTCCTATCGAGATACTGGATGCGCCCACTATTGGATCATTTAAACGAAAAATAAAACAGTGGCTTATCGAGCACGCATTCTACACATTCCATGATGTAATGAAATTGGATCAAACTTAAATATGTTATGACATTTGTTATTAGTTTTAAATACTATTTATATTTATGTTATATTATTATTAGAAATTCAATATGTATTTTGACATTGTAAATTTGACATTAATATTATGATTAATTATTTTTGTTAGTAACATTACGTATTCGTATGTTAAACTCGAATCTACATACCTACCATGACATGTATCTTTATTTTGATACTAATAAATGAACTATGAACTATGAACTATAATTTTGTACATACATCCTGAATCCACCGGTAGACAGGTCAATAATGTAAGTTTTGAAAATAGTTCAAAGGTGGGTGCTGACCGGCATTACGGGGCGTAATGTATGTAACTAAGCGAGCATTCGTGCAGTTAGTACGGGGAAAATAGCAAGAACAAGCGAACAACTAGTATTTCTACAACACGATTTTTTTTCTCTGGATATTTTACAAGAAATTAGCCAAGAACCAAAGAATTCAATTTAAACTAGAACAGAAATTTCAAACAACAAAACGGTCGTCAGAGCCGCATCGCTATTACATCCCCGCTCTCGTCACTATCTAGCAGACAGCTACAAGGTAGTGTAGACACTTCTCTGCAGTTGCGATGAACACACTCAAAACAAGTGAGTATTCAAACCATGACATCTAGTAGATGTTATGGTTTTAATACTCAATTGTTACTAAGTACGTTAGTATATACAGATCACTGCCAAGAATCGACGCGCATGTCGCGTGATGGTATGTCGTGGTGTACTGAACCGCGTAACACTCAAAGAGATTCGCCAAAAACCGACAACACTTAAAGCGAGCAACGAGCGGCTCGTTCCTCGCTTGTTCGCGTTCGTTCCACGTACTGATTGCACCAATGCTCGCTTTGTAATACCTCCCTAAAGATTTGGGGACGCCACGTCTTATATTAATAAGGCGTGGCGTCCCCAGAACTTTAGGTATTTTGCGCTACCTCAGCCCGCAATTCTTGTACGCGGTGATTTCATGTACCGTACGTGACACAAAAATACGTACCACGCCACCGTGCCGCGAGACGGCTGCTTGCAAGCAAAATTATTGTAAAATAAATTACTTTAAAATAGTGTACCTATTAAACGTATCAAAAATGTATATCTATAGAACGCTAAAAAATGTAATAGCTACTTAATATGGCGACTTTAACCAAATTTAGAGATCAATTTAAAAAAATATCATATTTTTCAAAAAGAAAGCTATAGAGTTTTTTTTCAGCAATCGTGTTTTTGTACCAAGAGAACCCTAACTAACAGACCAACATTTTACTCACTAAAAGTTTGAGCTTGAATTAGTAAAAGTATTTTTTGTAAATTTTCGAAAAGACAACTTTTGCGGACAAGCGGTGCCTTCAATTACGGCCCGTAATACCGGTCAGTACCCAGCCTTACACATCACGTGCTACGGCATGATACACACAGTCTGACCACCAATCCCAGACACCCGTACCTGTATCTTTTTCACGCCGTGGTACACCCGATAAATATTCTGTACGCAACTTTTAAAAAATTCACTCCACCACGCCTACGGTCGAAGGAACGCAATAATTCACAAGATTAGAGTTGTTGGGAACAGCCATAATAATTCTCAGACTCAGCTATGTTGCTTTACGAGTATTATGAGTTGTATAACAGTGATTATAGTCTATGTAGAAAGCTCGCAGTCTCTCGCAGTATTCTAGAATTTCTAGATTACTTAGTAAAAGTTTGAGTAACTTACGAGTGTTCTGATGACCTCGAGCTTTTACTGCAGGTGTATTTATCCAACTGTACAAGAAAGAGGGTTATGTTTTTCGTTTGTGAGTATTTTTGTATCAGCCTCAAGGTGGACAGAAGACCTAATACAATTGGCAGACGCTGGATGCAAGCCACTTCGAACCACTCGCTTTAGAAATCCATGGGGGAGACCTGTGTCCAGCAGTAGACTTCTTGTGGCTAAGATGATGATGATGATGATAATGTATTTTGTATGTTTGTATGTTTCTTTATTATCTCCTATCGTCTGCGTCTATCGTCGTCTGCGAGGTGTCGTTAGATTTATCTTTACGTCCCGAATGTTATGGTCACATACTTTTTCTAATAATAATAATAAAATTCTGGTAAGAAATTTAAATTGAACGGACTTCTTAGTATTAAATTAGTACTTAAATGATTTAACCAGAAATGTGCAAAAGAATTATCATTTAAATATATTTTTAATTGGGTTTGCGCATACTTTTCAACCGACTTCAAAAAGGAGGAGGTTCTCAATTCGAATGTATTTTTTTTAATGTTACCTAAGAACATTCGACTGGGTGAACCAATTTTGATGTTTTTTTTTATTGTAAGCTGATGCTTCCCGTGTGGTCCAATTTGGTCCAGTTCTGACAATGGCATCCATGGGAAGTCGGTTGCTTCAGTTTCTTAAACTATAATTATTCTCAAACGTGTACACTCAATCATATCAAACATAACATAAGTGTAATCGGGTATTTTGTTATTATATTAAATAATGTAACCTTATCTCTGTTATACACAGAATACTCTATAGGTACATACTACTAAACATATCGTTTAATATATTTATAAGCGCTTGAATTATAAAGTACTTACCAAATACCGAGTATAAGTATATAGGTTTACCTTTGTTTCTGAGATTGGGCGTATTTTCATGAAATTAATTATAACGTATGCAAGGAAACTCTAGTTTTATTTACAGTAACACAGTACTAAACAAAGGATTTATTTTCAACCAAAGTATTTTCCTTTCAACTAAGGCGTTAGCTTTCAGCTAGTGCGCGTTTATTATAATAATATGAAAAAATTAGATTGAGTTGTATATTTTTGACAGACATATAGACTTAATTTTCTTTCACATAATTTTCCTATTATTTTTATTTATGTTGTTGGTGAACAGTAATAATGATGATAATATATAGGTAAGCTATGTCTGTTACCAGATTATTAGATTTACCTGTATAAAATTTTATATCAATCGGCTCAGCAGTTTGGTTGTGAAAAGGTAACAAATAGACAGAGAGACAGAGCTTCTATAATATTACTGATGTAAATTAAGTTAGGATAGGAAGAGTGAATTTATGATCATCTTTAAGTCCCGGCTTAGTAGCTCAAGGACGCTTAAATATATACGAAATACTTCCGCAAATGTAACTGTAAGCTATTAAGGGAAATACTTGAGAGGTACACCGGGGCATAAACGTAAATTTCTGTTATCAAGGCAGTAACTGCCCGCTAAAGTTATAGCGGCAAAATTTTAATTTCTTCAAAATATTCTTAGTCAGTAAAAATGGAGTGTCGTTTGTAAACAGATTATTAAAAGGCAGAGGCTTTTAATCCCCCCTTAATAAAATGATAGTTAAAGGCTTTTACAATAATTATAGCCTTGGCCTTACAATAATTATAGTTAAAAAAACTGAAACAAAGACTTCAAAATACGCACTTTGAATGTCTGTCTATTTTCTACAGGATTCATTTCGGGGAGTGTGCGCAAGAGCTTCACGACCTAATTCCACCATCCCCATTTCACTGCAGGACTAGTAGAAAGTCGGCGAATTACCACCCATTTATCGTTGAAATGCTGAAAATCCGTACTCAGCGATATCGATCCACATTCTTGTTGCGTAGTGTACAAGAATGGAATTCTTTGCCGCCATCTCTGTTTCCTGAGACCTACAATCTTGAAATTTTCAAGGCTAGAGTGAATAAATATCTTCTAGATCGACGAGCTCCATCCTCGGCCACACCGTCGCTTACCATCAGGCGAGTTGGTGGTCAATCGTAGATCTATCTTCTATAAAAAAAAAAAAAGTAGGAGGTTCTCAATTCGTCGGAATCATTTCTTTATATATTTATATATATATATATATATTATGTACCTACGATTACTCGAATACCCCTGGACCGAATTTAAAATTTCTTTTTTTGTTTGAAAGTATACTTTCCATGTGGTTCCGTAGAAATTCAAATTCAAAATTCAAGCATCTTGGTTTTTATAACAAAATAACTGGAAAAATGTGTCAACCAAGTAAACGAATTGCGTATTTTGAAGTTTGTTTAAACTATAATTATTATCCTAGCTAAAACAGCCAAACCAATTAAAATTTAATTTGGAATGCACATACCTTATACCTATAACTAAGCTTGGGCGCCCAAGATACAGACTTAGCCTAGTTTGGGGCCCATAGGAATCATTTTTTTTCGATAATTTTTTTATTTTATTTTATTTAATTTAATAATAATTGTATTTAATTGCATAATTTGTATTTCTTAGTCAAATAATTTTTTTTAAAAAAGAAGGTATTTTTATCCTAAAAAATAACGGTCCTGTTTACCTTTGCCTCAAGTTCCTCATCTGTATCTACCTAACCAGATTATTATAAGGTCTGGGGTAGACTGGGGTAACGTTATACGGTTTCGTTCCCTTTGTCTCGGATATTTTTGGGTCAAACGTCACTTACAGAAATGACACGTTTAAAGCGGTTTGTGTTTTCTATCTCGTAAGAGCGGGAATAAAATGTATCTTTAGGTATTTTGGAATAATTATAATTCCGCCAGTTTGCTTAGCTTTGTTAAATGTAATATTTTGGATTGCTTTGTAAATTTATGGGATGGTGCTGTTAAGCCAAGATAATTATGAAAACTAGTTTGAAAAAATATAACCACAAAAGATATATTGAAAAAATTTAAATTTTTAGGATTTAATTTTACGGTTACGGTTTAATTTTCTTATTTTATTTTGGTGCACAAATTTGGTAAATAAAAACAATAGGTATATAACAAAACGTGCGTTACCTATATCTGTCAGACTGGAACTGTTACGCGCGAGAACGGGACAAAACATTAACTAAAATGAGCTTATTCAGCGTTTATAAGTAAGACGGAAAAATAATAGCAGAGTTATTTGTTTTGAATAACTCTTCCCGATAAGTTACAATGTAACTAGTCTTACATTACTTGGTGGGTACTTTTTTACTTTTATCAGCCCTGTTTGTGCAAACTGTCCCACTGCTGGACACAGGCCATCTTCTCATTGTAAGAAGGGTAAGGCCATAGTCTACCACGCTGGCCAAGTGCGGGTTGGCAGACTTCACACATCTTTCAAGATCATTGAGAACTCTCAGACATGTAGGTTTCCTCACGATGTTTTCCTTCACCGTTTGAAGTTGGCGGCAATCAACAATACGCACTTAACTTCGAAAAGATAGATGTGCGTGCCGCGGGATTCGAACTCAGGACCTGCGGAACGCAAGTCGAACGGTCTCCCGACTAGGCTGCCAGAAACCCGAAAAACGGAAAACGGATAGAAATTAATATATAATAATAAAATTATAGTTTAAAAATCGAAACAACGGACTTCAAACTACGCAAATTCGTTTGGACTTGGACGACATATTTTTACCAGTTATTTTCTTTAAAAAAACTAAAGTACTGAACTGAGCTGAAAAAAATGGGACCACCTCTATGGACAAAGTATGGCCTAACAAATAAAAAAAAAAACAACAAAACCAATTAATAAATGTCGGTATAATCACGTAACAAACATACAGTCGAATTGAGAACCTCCTCCTTTTTGGGAGTCAATTAAAACTCAGATAAGTTGCATTTACTCATATCAGTACTAAAATAACGGCAAACAAACCCATATTAACACTCCATTTGTGTTTTCTAACAAATAGACACACATACCCCCCCCCCCCCCCCCCCCACACACACATATACTCAAACAACCCCACACACACATTCACCACTCACATACATTCCTTACACACATAAACACACAAACATTCACGCATATTATAAGCTTAAGTACTTGTAAGTTACTTATTTACTTGTTATTTCGAAACAAATTGTTTTGCATAAAGCTGTACTTAGAATTAGAAAGAGCACGGATATCTGAAGTACAAGCTTACAGCTTAAATCGGAAATCCGAAGTTCATTCATCAAATTTGTAGCAAAATAATTCTTCTCTATGAATAGTAAGTATTTGTTATTTTAGCGCTGCTGTGTACCTCTATGTTTTGAGCAATAAATTAATTTTATTATTATTATTTTTTACATAAGTATGTATATCTCGATGTATTTAAAATACCTCGGTATTTAAAATGAAACCACGGGCCTAGACCAAGTGAGTTTCATGATCTGAAACGTTGTTTATGTCTTCTTGGAGAATTTTTCGGACAATGCGGCATGTATTTAAGATGGCTGCTTTCTGCATCGTCATGTATGTATTTTCAGGTATGTCTATCATTATTATTATTTACTATAACTTTATGCGGAATGCAAAGATGCGTCGATTGACACGTCACACACTAAAATTAAGAAGATAATAAAGACACATACATACATGCATACACCCGAAGAATATTATTCTCCTTCTTCTGCAGTCGAGTAAACTTATCATAATCAGCCTTACCGAAAAACGTCCGATCCGACAGCCCCAGGCAACAGGAAATACTCAGTTTTTGGTATAGGCGTCGGTTACCAAAGGAACACAAACACGACACACCGACCTCGCCGGCGAGGTCGAGGAACCCCCAGGTCTGGTAGAAGACCGGTTAGATTCTCTCCAAATAGTCAACCAGTTCAACCCAATAGGGCCGCAGGGCACACCCCATCGGGGTTGCCGCACGGCAATTCGACTTCCCCCCCCCAGGCGATGGCCCAAGCCGAGGTCCGAACCTCCCTCGAGGTGCCCTTGAGCTAGTCCCTCGTAACCTTTAGTTTGTAATCGGCCCAGCGCCTTCTGCGCTCGCCAAAGTCCGGTAAGCTGTAGAGGCCGTTAGAGGCCAACAGCTCTAGTCATCTCACAAAAAAAAACAAAAAAAAAAAAAAAAAAACGAAAAACGTTACTTAACTTTAACCGTCGACTTAAATTCTCTGTCTTGTTTCCGCAGGTGTCATTACGTGTCAGCGAGAAGGTGACAAAATATGTTAAGCAATGCTTAAAGTTAAGTAACGTTTTTCGGTAAGGCCGAATATGTATACGCAAACAGATAAACCACTTTACTACAAAACAACGAAATCAAATAAAAAATAACGATATTATTTTCCCTAAAAACAGAATATGAATGAAATTAACTTGAGTAACAATAAACCGGACCAATTTACATTTTTTGAAACGTAAATACAAAATAAACCGAATCGTAATTTTGAGCGGGCCAATTAGGCCTTCCATTTCATTAAGTTAAACCTTCACTTCTTATAAAGAGGTAACTTTGCTCCAAACGGCTTTGTCTTTTAAATAATGTTAAACAGATTATGCTAAAGGAATAAATGAAGTTGTTTATTGGTAAACAAAATCTTTGGTAGACAGTTTGACAATTCTTTAAATAAAATTACGGTTAAGTCACATATATAGTTCAGATCACATTCAGTGGTCTTTTTCAAAGAAACAACACAAACATCACTCTTAGGTGACGTTCCGTCTGTTGAAATTGCTTATTTTTGTTTATTAGTCCTAATCAGAGACATTTTTTTTGGTTGCGTTTTTCCTTAGAAAGGCAAAGGGAACTGAGCCCATACAGCCATCTAATCAGAGACAATAGGATTTAAGTGTTTTTTTTTTTACTTTCTATGAACCATATAAAGTAGGGTTATTGGGATCATAGTCATGGACAGTAAAATTTAAACGGCTTGTTTTGTAATAATGTTTTCAATATTAAGACAATTCACCTGTAAAAACACCGCATGACCCAAAATTAAAGCTTGCAATGAAAGTAGATAATAAATTGCAATTTGAAATAAATGGCAGAAGACTAGTTATTTCTCCTTTTTTCCTAACCAATCACCGCTCCCCATCCTTCTCTTTCTCACGTATCGCGCCACTCGCGATGAGAAACAGTCTGTTTTGATGACCGAATGGCGGTCATGTGATCTCCCTTAAAATAATTAATAATCGGCCAAGTGCGAGTCGGACTCGCGCACGAAGGGTTCCGTACTATCATCTATAATACTACAAAGTTTAGTTCTGTTTATAAAATAACGAGAAATCAACGAAATTCCAAGTAGTAAATTGCAAACTTATAGGTAGGTTTTCGATACACATCCGGGCAGCATGATGACGCTCGCGCGAATACGCGCGGCTATGGCTCGCTCCGTGATGTTACCTCCCGCGCTACCCGCGCGTTCGCGCCACCACTACACCGCGGCGCGGCGCTCGCACCGCGTTTAGATGCACGGATTATTTTCATTTTGTGAGTTTTTATGTATTAGATTAGGTATTTATTTTTATAGTTAATATATTTCTAAATATTTACTTACAAATATTCAAGTTTCTACCTGTTAATTAAGATCGAGTAAAAATTGCTTAAAAATTACGTTTGTTGTATGGGAGCCCCCCTTTAATATTTACTTTATAGTTATTTAATTATTTATTTTGAAAGGTAATATACAAGTAAGTATTCTGTGAAAATTTGAAGCGTCTATCTGTTACCGTTTTTAATATTGAGCAAAAAAATACGAAAAAAACACGTTTATTGTATGGGGACCCCCCTTAATATATATATTTTTTAATTTTTAGTATTTGTTGTTATAGCGGCAACGGAAATACATCATTTGTGAAAATTTCAGCTTTCTAGCTATCACGGTTTATGAGATACAGCCTGGAGACAGACAGACAGACAGACAGACAGACAGACAGACAGACAGACAGACAGCGAAGTCTTAGTAATAGGGTCCCGTTTTTACCCTTTGGGTACGGAACCCTAAAAACTATTGTTCTTTCTGTGATTTGGTGTAATAGTACCAAGGGGATAAAGTAGTGTTTTATATCACGGGCGAAATATTGAATCCCGAGACAGTGTAACGTAAGATTCTAGGGTTAAATTAAATCCCTAATTACATTAATTAATTAAATCCCGGGCGAAGCGAGGGATTTAGGCTAGAATCCGAAGTGTAACGAGGGAGTGTTTTTGTCAAGGTCGCCCAAGACAAAAACACCTTTATCCCCGTGGTACATACTCTACTTTTCACACCTATTGCGTGATAATAGAAAGAAATGGTTTTGAATCTACATTATGTATTTGACAAGAGCGCTTTGTTGTAATTTTTAACGTACGAACTTCAAAAATTACAGCATACGCTACCTGAACAGATTTTCTTTGCTTGACATTATTATACCTACAATGGGTATCAGGATCGCAAGTAAAATAGAGTTTTTCTAGACAAGCGCGCTCCATTGTAGATCGTAAACGTCGGTCAAAACTATCGGGATCGATGGTCAAGTTAAAGTTTCCAATAATAAAAATATTAAAAACAAACGTAGTACAATATCAAAAAATCAACAGATGTTTCAGTTGTAGCATGTTTCATTCTCTTTGGTTGTAGTATTCGTGGCTATTTTATTTCTTTTTTATGTTCTATTCTCGGTTGCCAGTTCGATTTTCGAGTGAATTCTTTTTGTTATGGGCCATTATGGTAGAAGTATTCATCTCTGATTGGTCTCTAACAATCTAGTAGGCTTAGGTTCTAAATTCAATCAAATTCAAATTAATAATTCTAATTATATCACAGTGTGATATAATGAAATCCCATACAACATTAAAGCCCAAGGGCGTAAATGTAGTACTTTGGACCCTCTGTACATGATATAAGAAAGAACATTATTGGGCAGGTGGTGTGAAAAATATTATACACATGTGTGCAGAACTGTCCGATGTTCGATTTGTGCTATAAGAAGTGATCTCCTGGATCTTCCTGTGGGAGCAGCGGCGAAAAACGTGAGTCTTCATGTGCCTTCTTTACTCCTAGATATTTTACCATTATATTAGGTTCTAAATTTCAAAATACGATACCAGCGCGCATACAACTTGAATATTACCAGTTCGTAGCGGATATGAATAACAAAACCACATCCTTAAACACATCAGTAGTCTCACCTCGTTCACAGGTGTGGAATTATTGATCTGCTTTGTCTAAAAACGAGAAATTTATTGTAGGCATCCTTTCCTGACCTTTTCTCGTAAAATTACTGAAACATTTGGAGTATGAGACGGGTACGGGCACGCGTTACCAAGCAACGCGCCAGAGCCCAGAGGATCAAAGGTTGACCAAAAAATAAAGGTGAATTCCGACGTATTTTTCGACGGTATTTTAGAATTATTTTTTGGGTTTAAACAAAAAGAAAAGTACGGGACGTTTTACCTTGAAACAAGCTGTGCTATGTAAATGTAGACACCTATTATAGTACATTGAAAATATTTTAGAAAATGTTCGGAAAAACGGTCATTTCGTTGGGTTCAAATCTTTTAATAAAGTGAGAAATTTAGATTGTGAGCAAATCTGGTCGTGTCTTTTTATGTTGAGATATGGGCAGATTTAGCATAATTTTTACGGAAAAAAATGTGTTAAATATTTTTAGAATGTCTTTTTAGGGTATTTTTATTGCATTAAGAGTAATACTATAAATAATAGTACATAAAATAGCACACACACAACCTTACCTCAACCCTAAATATAAAACGATTGCTGACGTAATTCGGAACATGATTTTTGATCTGAAAGTGACAGCTAGTTGCAGGTAGATATTGACAATGACAGCTTATACTGTGACAGCTTTTACAGTTTATACTATACTGTATTTTGACTAGGTGTTCACGAACGATCACCAACATCAACCAACGGACGGACCGGTCAGTCTTCAGATGGGTGACCATAAGGGCATATCTTGGGTTATCATGGGTGGCATATCTTTCTGAGCGCTACCGTGCGGATGACACATTAAATTGTAGGTCCCGGTCATTTGTTCTTAAAAAAACAACAATCGTCAAGCCAGGTCAGAGACCTTTCGGCGGCTTAATAACTCTGACACTACTCGTAGAGCTGGCCAATCAGCCTATACAAACTTACTTATACTTGAGGCATTATTTTTATTTTATTTTTAAAGGGAGGCATTTATGAACCTGGGTTTGCTCGTATTTTCAGTCATAAAAAATCCGAGTGGAGCTCGGTCGCCCAGGTACTATATAATTCAGTAGCTAAACACCTTTTACTCATCATGTTGCAGAATGTTTTCCACCACAATACGTATTATACATATAAGTATATGATACATATAAATTTCTACTTCACTAATAAAACATCCATCCAAATGTAAGTTCATTGTGAAATTATTACCGATTCTTTGATCCCTAGAACCTTTGACTACGGATCTCTAATAATACCCAGTTATTTTATAAAAGGCAACTCGCAAACAAATTGAACGAGAAATTTCGTTACCTATACATTGGGATAAAAATATTCTTGTTTTTTTATTGTAATCGAAATAAAATCGCTTAAATCAACTTTTCGGCATGAATACTTATTCTTATTTTTATTAATCGATTTCAAAAAAGGAGGAGGTTCTCAAATCGACTGTGTTTAAAAAAAAATATGTTTGTTACCTTAGAACTTTCGGCTGGGTGCACCGATTTTGATTATTGAGCTATTGCATAGTTTCTATCGCGAGCCTTGAGCGTGGAGACTGAATCCAGAAATTCCGTAACGAAAATAAACTAACACACCGCGCGTAAAGCTATTATGCAATAGCTTTACCGCGGCAGTCTCCGAGTGCCACACGTCTTTTTTTATTTTTTTATTTGAAAGGTGGTGCTTCCCGTGTGGTCCCATTTCAATTTGGTCCAGTTCTGACAATGGCATCCATGAGAAGTCGGTTGCATCAGTTTTTTAAACTACATTTATTACTAACCAACTTCAAAAAAGGAGGAGGTTATCAATTGTTAGCATGCATAAATTTTTTACTGGCCGACTGATTATTTGTATGAAGTTTGACAGTGCTTGTTTTCTTATGTTATTGTGTAATGTGAGAAACTGACATTGAAAATTGTACTTTCAGAATTCAATTTTGAAGTCTAATTTCCAATGCTAATTTTGTACGCTTACTGGTCATAGAAATTAACTCATCAGACAGTATAGCGTCATGTTCCATAAAATTCAGTGGACTGACCTTTATATAATTAAAACTGGAGTAGCGGTTATCAGATTATACATGTGTATATTTTATACTCGACATTTTGGTTGTAGAAGATTTCTCGTATTCTCATTTCTTCTATTTTTCATTTGAGCAATTTTTGGTCAACTAATTCTTTGATTTTGAAAAATAATCACTTAAGTAAATTGTGTGTATTTATTTATGTGTAAACATTTATTAAGAGTATACTCGTATTTGACACATCTTTTGTAATTAAAATCTGGCCCTTTATTCCCTAAGACCATCGGTTGCGTTACGTAAGCTAGACGTGGGTGCGTTGACAAACGTTCGTTTTATCGTGCGTTTTACCATACACACAACACATATGTATTACATCTATACATATTACATACATACATAATCACATATATACATATAACACATATACATATTACATTATATTATATCAAAATATTTTCTAATATTTATTTTAATATCGCTAGTCGCTACCGCTTATGGTTTATTTACTCGGTGCGGCCGACCGCTGCGCTGTGGAACCAGTTTGTGCAAGCGATGCGCTCGCGTCGCCGCACGACCGCCGCCGCACCGCACCGCGAACTTCTTTTAATTGATATGATAGCCACGCGCACGCAGCGTGCATTATCAGTTAAATTATTTACTTGCATTTATATTTGTTTGTTATCAAAGTTTTTCTATCGTATCGTTATCGTTTATATAGTATTTGTTTATTGACTGTATATGTGTGTAATAAACAGACGCTATTGTGAATAAGTGACTAATTATTAACGACCTACCCGATCCCGGACAGGACCGTCTCCCTTAGACTTGAATATACCCGAGTTATAGTTTTAGGAAACAAGGACAGTGGTAAGGTACTTACATTAAGAAGGTGTAAGCGAACCACTTAGTTCGAGCTGATGGAATATGTACTATGGTATTGTTGCATTTTCTGGTTATCCTGTTGTAGAAAGGGAAAGCATTAGGTCGTGTAACTCGAACGCACACTCACCGTAATGCACTTAAAAATTGTAAGACACACCACCTTACGTCGATGCTCTAAGCTTTGCAGCATTGAAGGAATCAGCTTTTCGTCACGCATAAGCCTAACAGCTGATTAGCAGTCAGTTAGCTTTAATTTTAAAATAAACCACCTGTCCAGTCGTACAAAAACTCACAGTCAGTGATTTGATAAGGTAGCGACCAGAATCAGAATTTCAAACTTTACAAAATAGAAGATAATATTATAAAGACCGTCAGCGTTTACTTTTTGTTTCTTTTTTACCATCTAAAGGTTGTCTGGAAGAGATCATTATTAGTGATAAAGCCGCCTTTTGTTCCTTTCTAACGCCCTAATCATATAGATAGATAGATAACTCTTTATTAAAAGATCACAAATACAGAAAAAGAAATACAGAGAAAATATTATAGATAGGCTTTTAATTGGCGGCCTTATTCCTTAGAGCGAACTCTTCCAGCCATCTACCTAATATATTTTTTATTATGATGTCAATAAAGTGTTTTTGTAATGTATCGCAAAGAAGAAGTAATCACATCAGTCTCAGCGATATCGATCAACATTCTTGTTGCGTACTGCACAAGAATGGAATTCTTTACCGCCATCTCTGTTTCCTGAGACGTACAATCTTGGAATTTACAAGGCTAGAGTGAATAGATATCTTCTAAATCGACGATCTCCATTCTCGGCCACACCGTCGCTTAACATCAGGCGAGTTGGTGGTCAATCGTAGATCTATCTTCAATAAAAAAAAAACTAAAATTATAAAAATCACCCCCTGAAAATGTTTATTACAAATAACAAAAACTAAACATAATAATCATAAAAGCAAGCATCTTTATAATCTGTCTTGATGACAAATACCGGGGAAGGACTTCCAATAAATACGAGGCTCGCATTGTTTCCAGATTTTCACCATTAATCATTTTTATGTCCCTAATTAATATAAAGATTCTGACGACAATAGGGACGAGAGTTATTATCTTGGAAACTTTTGGGAAGTATAATTTTTGCGGATGGCATTTCTCGAACTTGGATTGCTCTTTGCGACTGCTTCATATCAGTCGTCGTTTTGAGTTATTCTTATGTACTTTGTGCTTCAATAATATTTATTTATAATACGAAATAAATCTACGGTTGTCCGACGAGTTGGTAACTCGCCTGAGGTTAAGCGACAGTGTGGCCGAGGATGGAGCACGTAGATCTGGAAATATCTATTTACTCTTGCCTTAAAAAATATATACGAATAAAAGACAAAGTAGTTTGATCCAACTAGATTGTTATAAGAATCTATAACCATTTTTTTTTCCTGTTTCTTGTGTGATTTGTAATAAAGACTTATCTATCTATAAAATTTAGCGCAGATAAATTTATGAAATTTGTTTCCAGGTTCGAAGCTAGAACGTAGAAACAGAGACAGGCTAGAAATCGTTACCATTTTCATTTAGATTTTTTCAATGAATCACAAAATATACACCAACCCCACCCTAACATTCAAAATCAATATTTTAAAACTTATCAATCTTGTAATATACAAAAGGTTCGGCATTACTTAACCTAACATTATCTGGTACAAAAAGCTCTTACCAAGTAAGCTTAGCTCATGCTGAGTAATTTCAAAGCGTACATCAACCCGAAACAAAATGTTCCGGACGACAAGGGTCCGGCTAATCGAGTCTGTTATGTGAAGTTGATTTTTCTCTTAGAATATCATAGAATGTAGATATTTGTGTTTGTTAATAACGATACAACCAAAGGCTATATCCAAGTATAGTCTTCAGCGAAATAGAAAACACTATTTCGATCAGTATTGATGTGGAATCGTTCGAAATAAACAACTATATGCGTTTCCGAAGAAGTTTTTACAATTTTTAAATAAAAACTTACGACTGTTTTGAGCCGAAAAATCCGACTATAGTTTCAACCGGTTTAGTCGGATTTTTCGCCTCAAAACAGACATGAGTACCTAACCCGCAGTTTTTATTTAAAATTTGTGAAAACCACGTTAGTTTCCATAGTAAAAAGTTATTACAAACTTTTTAAGTGGACCTGATTGATGGACAATGGGACTGAAAAGTTCTCGAGTGGAGACCACGCACCGACAAGTGCAGCGTAGGAAGACCAGCCACAAGATCCACAGATGAATTCATACAAGTGACATGAAGACACTGAATGCTAGCTGTTTCTAACAGGTCTTTTTGGAAATCCACGAGTGAGATCTACGTCCATCAGTGGACAACTTATGACTAAGATGATGATGAAGAAGAAGTGAATTGAATCATTGTAGTGGTATTGCCTCCTCACGAAGGAACTCCTAAAAGGCTTGTACCTACATTGAAATTTAAAGCTTTACCTGTAAAGCTTTAAAGTACTTAAAGTACTTTTAGTACTTTATCTCATAGTAGTAGTATAGACACTTACAGAGTGCATCTCGTTTTATCGTATAACTCTTATCTCTTCTGGCAAAGTAGCTATTAAAGTAAGTCTGGAGTGAGAATACTTGCAGAATCATTTATTTATAATTAACTGAAATGGTATTTAGATTTACCAATTACGTTAGCCAATAAAACATACGTATTGTTTAAGATAAATAAAGTTAATAAAATAGAATTATACACATCATTTAATACGTTTTAATAACTTATATAAATGCATGATTACAACTACTAAGTGTCAAATAGCCCCCCACGTAATGCTCCCTGGCCAAAAGTGCCCATTACTTACACACAATTGTGTAATGAGCATGGATGTTTGTTCTGTCTCTGGGTGTTTCTATGTATCATAAGTATGTATTTACAAAAAAAAAATGTATAATATCAACCATCTAGTTAGGTACTACAATTTAGATGCAACAAAGTTACATATCCCAAATGCGCTTAGCTACCAAAGTATAACCGGGCCAGTACGTGATTCTACCTTAACACAAACTCCATGAGCTTTATTGGGTATGCTTTTATGTGCAAACACTGAAACCCGAGATAGCGGTAACCGCCATAAAAACTTTACAATTTAAAATCAACCAACTGAATTCATGGCAATTCGTCAGTTAGGTCGAAAATCGAGTGATTTTCGCCGTCAAACACTCGAATTTAAATCATAGGATTGGCGAATAAACTCTTTATAGGCCTGAGAGTTAGAGCGCGCTCGATTGCATGGAATTCATTTTCATTTAAGATAAGGGTTGGTCAGACTTGTCGCGACGTTGAAAGAAATTTATGAAATGAAAACTCTTTTGACGTGAATTCCTGCCAATATGGAAGCAAATTTAAAGATATATTTGACTGAGTGTACACAAAAGCTTCACGACCTAATTCCATTCTCCCTATTTCATTACAGGACTAGTAGAAAGTCGGCACATTATCACCCATTTCTCATTGAAATGCCAAAAATCCGTACATAGCGATATCGGTCCAAGTTCTTGATGAGTACTGCAGAATGTAATTTTTTGCCGCCTTTTCTATTTCCTGAGAACTACAATCTTGGAATTTCTAAGGATAAAAAGTATATATATTTTTTATACACTCTATTCTTGAAGAAGCTTCATCCTTCAGCCACAGTATCGCTAAATTCGCTCATCTGATGAGCTATGCTCAGATTGCTAATCTAAATAAATAAATATATAATGGTGGACAATCCACACAACATCACCTAGCCCAAACTAAGCAAAGCTTACCTATACTCATCATCATCATCTCAGCCATAAGAAGTCCACTGCTGGACATAAGCCTCCTCCATGGATTTTCAAAAAGAATATACTATGGGAACTATATGGAGCTGTTATAAAACATATATACTTTTTTTTTCGTAAATACATACTTAGGATATATAGAAACACACAGACACAGTACAAACATCCATGCTCATTGCACAAATGTACGTAGAAATTCTTTACTCAAGCTAACATTTGAAAAACCTAACACTCTTTTTGTCACTCGGGTAAAAGTTATCTAAAAGCACGCTCCGCTTCAACAGTCATCAATTTCAATATAATAATTCCCGAAGCCCTCCAACGCCCCACCCAGCCCTCCAAGATAATAAAATTTAAAAGGGCAAACTTCTGGCCCACGACGGAATGAAAAGTGATTTGCCTAATCCACTTCTCAATTTTCCGAGCCGGTGGCGCCAGCTTCGCTAACTATCAGCCGAACCGCGAGCGATGATTACAAAATATAACCAATGTTTTTGTTGGAATTTTCGAGGCGATAATAGCTTTATAGCGGTTGGGCGATAGTTTTGACCAGAGCGTTGGTTCGAGTCTGAATTAGTCTCGCATTTTCGGTGTATGAAAACTGCACAAGAAAAAAAAATTTTCATTACTCATAACTCTGAAGTTGCCTGAGGAGCGGGTTGAAAGTAATACTTTCAGCCTTAGGGAGAATCGCTTTCAACTGCCAGCTGTCAAATAAAATTAAAAAAAAAAGTTCTATTTTCACGTTTCTATTGAGCCATGTCCAACTTTCTTTAAATCAACTCAATTACAGCGCGATGTAAAATTGATATACTTAACAAAGAAAGGTATCTATTGATTAAAGAATATATATTTTTTAAATAACTATTATAAATTAATTTCAACAATTTCTTTAAAATAACATAGATATGGACAAAATATTTACCATTTTTAATGATGAAAATGAAAAATATTGGCTGAATAGATTGCCGGCCACAGAAAAAAAAAAATACAAAATAGGCGGGAAAGCAGCAGTCTTTGATCTATGTAAAATAAAATTTACTCATTTTTTCTGTAGCTAATTTGTGTTTTTATTTTTACTTTCCTTGTATACGTAATGAAAAGCACAGTGTTTACCTCGGGTTAAAGACTTATTTAGTCCCTCGAACTATTGGCGCCCTCACTTCTTTCGTGCGCCAAACCCCGTCTCGGGACTAAATAAATTACTTTCACCCCTAGGGTAACAATGTACTATTGTTGATATCTATGCTTCCTGAAAGCTACAATCTTGGAATTTTCAAGGCTAGAGAGAATACTGCCTTTACGCATCTTCTATAAATTGAAATATAAAAAAAAAATACTACTTAAGAACTAGACTAGATAAGCGAGTGGACAAGATAGAAAAAAAAAGGTTCTAAAAGTTTTTGATGTAATAGGAACTGCACAGACTATTTTTCTAATCTCTTTTATTCAAAAGCATACATCCGAAATAATCAATTTTTTTAACATTAGTTAAAAGTTTAACTGTAACAAATTTGCGGGTACCCGTAGGCTAGCAATGTTACGCTAGTTTTTAACATATGTAATAGCGTATTCTGTGGTTTTTAAGTTAGTTTCTCTTGTGTAGAATTAATAACTAAATTATGTATGGATTTGCGTATCTACCATACACAGCTCAGATTTATTTCCTCCAAGCTACCATAACTAAGTGAAACTCTTAAGTTGAACATTGAACATCACCAATTTTTTTTTGTCTACTTTCGAGTAACTAAATAGATGCTTAACTGTTTTTAACTCTGGTTATAAATTAATATTTTCTCCTTTCTTGAGAAAAACACTGACGAACACCGTTGAGTCCATATGCTAAAGCTAAGCTCAAATGAACTGATCAAGTTAGCGAAAAAATAAAAAATAATGCATGCTCAATTTAAATCCACATTTTTATAAAAGAAAATTCCTTAAAACTGTATATTTATAACATTAATAAACCGAACAGCCGTTAAAGCGACTTTGAATTCAAATTAACTTTTTAAGCTAAATTACCATAAAGCAATAAGCCTCGAACAATAACCAAACACTTTAGAATTGTTGACATTAGCCCCCTCGTAAAAGTATACGAGGCACATAACAGTTAACATAGAAAATTCTGTTGAATACACTAACCACACGGTGAAATAAGTTTTAATATCGTGCTAAGTTGCGTCTGTGGTTTAATTATAATTTTTTCTTTTTATTTGAATTAAGTTGCATGTGTCGTTAGATACAAAATGTTTGAGGTTTGAACAAAATTAGGCATTCTTCAAAGAGGTTGATTAAAATATTTAAATGGATATTAAATACAATATTTTGATTTTTAACAATAAAGTAGGCTTCTTCTAAACGCGAATGGATTAAAATGTTTACCTACCATAAATTATATAATGACATTGAAAAGATTTATAATAATCATTGTTAAATTCACACCTGTAACCATGAACACTGCAAATTATTCTTTCAATGTGAAATTGGATGTCTAATTGTGTAAAATTTACGCCACAGATCCGTTTAAAATTATTCAATTTCAAATCAATAAATAACAGTCAACTAAGGTGCGTCGCTCACTAGTAAGTCAAGGCGCGGTCGCGGCACGTTCGAGGCGTGGTGCTTATGTTAGAGTCGAGGCGCGGACGGCTATGCTTCCTTCACACATGTAAACACGTCTACGCACGAAACAAAATAACAAAATGGCGGTGGAGTCGCGGCGCAGTCGCGCAATGCACCCCTGCCGCGACGCCGCCGCGACCGCGCCTCCGACTCCACGTCGCCTGCGACGCGACTCTAGTGTGTGGGCGCACTGCCATTTGAACCTGAAGGAAACGTAAAAGCGGCGCGCCGCTTGTGCGCCCATGCCTCGACGCCGCCTCGACTCCAGCTCGTGTGGGCGACGCGCCTAAGAAGCATTTCTAATATTAGACATACCTACTGTTAAATTACTCATTTCTGGTGTGTACCAAAATAAAATTTAAATACTTTCTATTACCCCTTTCCTTCTCTAATAAGTTAATTCACATTTATTCAGTTCTACTCCAACTTCATTAAAATGTTTGACGAATTTCCGAAAAGATTTTCGTTGGGTTTACGAGCAATTAATTAATTTATTCGAGCTTCCGCTGACAAAATGGTCACAATTACTCTGTTAACAGCTCGGTAGGAATTCATTTAGAACACAAATAATATCATGTCTATGGATTGCGTCGGCTGTATGGATGTTTCCGGTTCATGATTTATTTGTTAACATACGTTATACAAGTGTGTAAAATCGCTGTAAAAGATTATAAATGTGCATTCCTTAGAATAATTTTAGTAAAATCACTTGTTTATTACGAAATAGTTCGTTGGCGGTTAAGAAAACACTCATTTTTTTATTTTTGCAAGAGATGTATTGTAATTATGACAAAATAAATATTGCTTATAACATGAAGTGAAAACAAATCTAATGACACCTCACACATCAAAATCAGCCAAGCCGTTTATACTGTAGGCTGCCATATAGAAACATACTTACACTCGAAAAACATAACCCTCCTTCTTACGCAGTCGAGTAAAAATAAGACTATGGCTTTCGTGATAAAAAATTACAGGACTAAAATATTTCTAGCTTTATCAGGTAACGTGCAATAACTACCTAACATGAGCACCTTAGAGAAATAATGTAATTTTATTACTACGTACTAAATCTAAAAAAGGAAGTCTTAAAACTTCGCAAAAATATCTATTCACAACTGGAAAAAAATATAAGAGGAACTGGTTGAAAATCCAAGCCTTGCTCATCTCGACCTTCGGGGCCGTGAGTACCGGCGTCATCTCGACCTTCGGGGCCGTGAGTACCGGCGCCCATACTAATAACAGGGCGCACGGAAGTTAGGAGATAATACGATATCTCAGACCTGACCCTGTTACCTACATATATCAAAAATATACAATATTAACTGCGCCTCGGTGTTCCACCTGCTATTATGGAAAATCAGTGTCGGCTTCAGCCCCGCTGATGCCCACTTTTAAGACCGGGCTTCTCGTGAGAGCTCGTGGCGTTGTTTGACTAGGTGTAGGTCCCGGTTGTTTGTTCTTAAAAACAGCAATCGTCAAGCCAGGTCAGAGGACTTTCGGCGGCTTAATAACTCTGACACTAGGGCAGGCCAGTCTACACGAACTTACTTACTTACCCCGTGAGTTAATCGAAATGAAGTATAATTATATAGTCATATATTCACAGCTACCACTGCCACACTTTTTATAAATAAAATAAAAAATCGGTTTCAAAAGTTCACTAGCCTTTCTAGATAGGCTTTTACACAGAATTATAAAGATGAATTTTTAATTACAAAACAAACGCGAGTTATGAATTTCAAATATTTGTCAGTAGCTCTTGCATGAACGAAATTATGGCCCTTTGATGTTATTTAAATTGAATCCTTTGACGTCACATCGAGCCCCGGTGTGAAATCACTTTACGTTGCCAGGTATGGGGACCCGATATTACGCGTTTTGAGCATATATCCTGCGATGTAAGCTGTAGCGTGAAAACTGGTAGGCAATGGAGAATTTCTCTATTTAATATAGTGTCACAGTATAGTGATTAGTATCACTACACTTACACATTTTTAATTAAGAAGATATATTGTATTTGTGGAAGACAAAGTTATATTTGAAAAGTATCTTTCTTTCAAACAAAAAAGTATTTAATCGGTACAACAATCTTCCAGTAACCGGAAACATAAAAATCCAACGGTAAACTGAGAACTTCTTTTTTTTTTAAGTCAGTTAATAATTGTAAATTTTTAACGAATGGACGTAGTCTCCATTCCAACCGGCAAGCGCAGCGTAGGAAGACCAGCCAAGAGATGGGCAGATGACATGCAAGTAGCGGGAATACGTTGGATGCAAGCCGCTTCCAATCGGTCTTTTTGGAAATCCATGAGAGAGACCTATGTCCAGCAGTGGACGTCATAAATCTGAAAGGATGACGATGATAATGATACATATTAATCAAGCCATGAAAATTATAGAATAAAATCTTGGAAAAAAATATTTTCGGAGTAGCAACTACATGTGAATTGTGAATTCGAAATTGGCCCGAAAAAAATGAATTTTGAATTTTGAATTTTGAATTTTGAATTTTGTGAAGTGGGATGATTTTTTTTCTCATCTACCCCATATTGTGAAGTATCGATGGATAGGTAACTAAAAACATTGGGGGTGAGCGACAATTATTTTTCAATTTATGGATCCATATTTTGCGAAATATTAAGCTTAGAAATGATTATATTAATCTAGATTCTAGATTAATATGTATGTATGTTCATGCCAAATTACAGCTTTCTAATACTAATAGCCTTTGAGCAAAGCCGTGGACAGACTGACAGACAGACAGACATGGTGAAACTATAAGGGTCCTTTGTTTACACAACAACGACATGTATCTTTAACTTCCCCGTCTAAACTTTGCTTGTGGTCACCTACTTAAGTCATTTTTTTTTTCAGTCCTGTTTGTACAAACTGTCTCACTGTTGGGAACGGGCCATCTTCTCATTGTGAGAAGGGTTAGGCCATAGTCATATTGTATTCAAATTAGCCAATATATACAAAAGCGCCATCAAAACTTAGCCCTTGTATTATCAAGTTGAGGTGCGGGCTTCACACCCAGCAGTAGGCACGCCGAACCGTGACAAGAAGCGGTCCCATGCAAATTAGGTCCAATGTAGGCACCTATTTATTCCCAAATAACATCGTTTGGATTATTTTGACAAGGGTCGAAATGCTGGTATCATTCCCCTGTTCCATATTTCCACACTTTTTCTGTTGATCCGACGTTTCGGCGTGTGACCTCCATATATTAGGGGCAACAGCCGGGGATGAGACTGGCAATATTTTTGAAACTCGAATTTTGATGGGAGGAAGTTTAGTTTGTTGTTTATTTGTAGTTTTGCTAATAATTATGAAGCGAACGCAATAAGAAAATGAGAAAGCAGAGGTTGATTCTAGAGGTAAAATATTGACAGTCTGCTATAATAATAAATAGAAATATATTTGACACTTAAAAAAGATATATAATTTGATATTCGAATTAATTTGACGATAACAATTTAGTTAATAATAATCAATTTAATAAACCACAATTAAACTACTTAACTAACGCAGGGGCGGCTTTGTGGCGACCCGTCGCCGGTCGCCGTCAGTGAGTGGCGACACCGCGTACCGCCCGATGTTTCCTTGGGGCTAAATGAGATCCCTGACCTCCAGCTTGCCTTAACCGGCCGGCTGTGTGGTGGACACAGCAAGAGTACCTAAGCTCCAGGGTGGAAGTGTTAAAGGGCATAACGCCGCGAGTAGCGTACCTTAGGGTACCTACGCACTATACGCACAGTCAAAACGTAACGATAACGTTTGCCGAACGTTGCGGCAAACCGGTCAGTGCGTACCTACCCTTTTTAGAGACTAGAAAATAGCAGACTCTATACCAAAAACAATATATCTAGGATATATTTATCTAGGACAAAAAACTACCTTCGCAACAAATGTAATAAAAAAGATCATTAAGTAACAACCAAGTCGCAATACCCATAAGAGGTATACATATATACATACAAAAATACCAGTATCACAACTCTATACAAACATGACATAATTTCGGAAAGCACGCAATCAATCATGGCTGATCTAAGCGGAATGGATGCGTATGTCAGGAAAGCTTATTTCACATTGGCATGCTTGTGTTTTGGGCCATACTAATTATATTCTGTAAGTAGAAAAACTATTTTAAACTCTAAAAAAAATAAAAAAATGTTAGCGCAACTTTATTGCTACGCTGTCATAAAATAGCGGCATCTGCATTTTCTGGATTTTTATCCATAAGGATGTCAAGCATCTGGAAATCAACAAAAGAGTTTAAATAGTAAGTTTTTATATCAATCTGGTATTTTATATTTTTCAAAAATTCTGGTAAACTATTCATTACTTTGTTTTGTAGTTCACTCTATTCCTTGAAAATCATACGTTTAATATGTTAAGGATTATGTGTTATGTCTTTCTCCAGTATAAGAGACATCTCTGTAACTCAGTTTGGTTTTATTCAGCCGTTTTATAAAAAAAAAGTATCTATTGAACAGAAAGAGTACATACTATTTCTTTTATAATATTAGAAATGTATGTATGTTATAAACAATTGTCGCATGTATGTAAGCTCATCATTTGAGAACGTTTGGACTGAAATGGGTTGTATTTTTTTTGTTGTAAAGTTCGTTATTGTCAGGGAAAGGTTTTTATAAAATTTGTAAAATACTCTGTGATGTTTTTGTATCAAATTATGAAATGAAATGAAATTTATTTGCAAGAATGTAGGCAAATAAGGTCAAATTTGATTACATTGTCCCATTACATTCGGTCATCTCTGACGTGCAAATATTTTAGATATTATTTAAATTATCCCAATAATTAATAAACTTTAAAAGAAAAGCTAAGATTGATAAAAAATGTGTTTATGTCAATTTAATTTAAATATGAGAGCACCAAGACCAAGACCGTTCACATGTAGGTATTCCTTCCTGATTTCATAAAGTTAACTTACTGTATATTTGTATACTTGGTCATCTTTCTATCTCAACATTACATTAATTATAAATACTAATAATATACTAAGAGAATCATCATCATCATCATCATCTCAGCCATAAGAAGTCCACTGCTGGACATAGGCCTCCTCCATGGATTTCCAAAAAGACCGATTGGAAGCGGCTTGCATCCAGCGTCTTCCCGCCACTTGTATGAGAACTAAGAGAATAATAAAAGCTAAATAAAATCTGCCAGCTACACATTCTCCCTAGAGTATATCATAAGTAAGTCTACCTACACCGTATCAGTTGATGATGGCTGATAGTTAATTTACTGTATACCTTTACACTGTAGCTTATTTCTTTTTTAACACATTAAAAGTGTTATATTAGTATATACTGATATTATACTAAATGAAAAAGCAACGCTGAATAAAATCACTCTGCTACCTACTCTCTTCTCTAGAGTATAATGTAGATGATTACATTTTACGTCGTATGAGATAAAATTAAATAGAAGTTACTTTACTGTACAGCTTTATACTGTGACATTTTTCCCCTCAACACATTAATAGGTCTAGAATAACAACATTAACAATAAATACAGATATTATACCAAAAGGAAAGTAACACTAGATAAAATCAGTCGACTGTACCTTCGTTCCTAGACTATAATGTTGGTAAATGTGTTCCACACTATATGAGTTGAGGATAGCCAAAAGGAGAGAGGAAAAGGACTGTAAATATGGTGTGTAGACGCAATAAAGATATTACTTGTGAGTTAGTTGCTTGTATTGTTTTTTTCCTAGGTTACGCAGAAATAAAATGTTCTTAGGCTTTCACTATCAAACTCAAACTATCACGTTTGCCTTTTAATTTCATTATTAAAGCTTAATTCATATTTCGCAAACAGACCCTTTATTAAAAAGAAATATTATACACCACACTTTTTTTTTGTCGTCTGAATTTTATTTTTAAGTGGATTTCTCTCAAAAAAGAGAGAATTCAAATAAATAATTAAAATGTTTCCTCTAGCTGCTATACTGTCCATATCTTTATACATTTCAATGACATCGACAGATGGTTCATATTCCTCAGAAACCTATGAATGTAAAACGTAAGAAATGACCCTTTATTATTTTACATAAAACATTAGCACATTTACTCTTTAAAACAACCTTTCTGCCACTTTAGATAAACAATGCGGCCTGAAGTCTTCATTTTAAGAATTTGTTAGGTGCCTGTTTCTGGGAGATGTCCGCTGGCACAATGAAGAGCCCTGTTGTGTTGAGCATTGTTGGTCGTCATTGTTCTAGAGGAAGGAGGCCAAAGGGTTTTGCCTTTTATACAACGGGCCACAGTGCACAAGTTAATGCCACAGCTTCTCTTGGAGATGGTATTGAAATTCAAAAATAGTAAAATATGCGTTCATTAATTATCGTTATTCTTAGATTTTCCCATTGCAGGGCAAAGGCCTGCCTCCCTCTCTCCACTCTTCCTGGTTTTGGGCTAGATTCATCCAGTTTACCGTGTGTGTGTCAAACTCGGTCTGCCACCTTTTTCGAGGCCGTCCGGATCGTACGTGTTGTGGGTACAGTTGGTGTCTGTTTTGGCCCAGAGTTCATACGGCATGCGACTGACATGTCCGGCCCAATTTCACTTCAGCATACCGGCTTTACGAGCTACGTCTATTATTTTGATTTTTGAGCGCAGCATTGAATTGCAATCAGAAAGTTTCACTTCAAGTATACTGCGCTCCATGGTACGTTGACAAACCCAGAGTTGCACAAACTTGATCTTTGACACGGTAAACTGGATGAATCTAGCGTGCTCCTTATGTGAGAACGGGGAGAATGCACATGTCCATGAGTTTTCTTTTTAAGGATAGAGTATTCCTTCTAAATAGGCGCTTCATGGACCAAAAGCTTTTCCAGGCGTTTTCGGTGCGTCTCGCAACTTCGTTTTCTTGTCTCGCCTGTAAAGAGATAATTAGTTCAAATAAATATACTCCTCAACATATGCTATCTCCACGCTCCCGGCACAGGTTCAGTTTTTTTAAATGTAGAAATAGGTTTGCGCTTGACCGCCAACTCTCTTGATGTTAAGCGACGTTGCGGTCTAAGATGGAGCGCGCTTACTTGATGAAACCAATTCACTCGCGATTTAAAGAAATAAAAAAAAAAAAAAAAATTACAATTATTTTTACGATAAAAATGAGTTTTTTGTCGATACATACATAATGAAGTTTAATTAGATTTTTTTTAATATGCAAATTGGCAGAAATTTATACCCCAATCATTTGTGTGAAAAAACTACCAATCATTTGTGTGAAAAACTATTAAAATCAAATGGAAAATGACGAAGATACAAAGATGCAGCGATTTTTATGTATCGTATTCAAAAATACATAGCTCAAAGATAAGTACATAAGTAAGGTATAAATAGTCCCTTAATTTTGTTACAACTTTTACCTCTGCCGCTTATAAATTACACTGTGACACAATCCTTCCATCCTTCCTGATAAATCTACTCGTCTCACTGCAAGTGAAATGAAAGGCAATGAAAAGTCGAGCCACAAAGTGTTTTTTCACCGCCGTTTAATGAAGTAAAAGATTTTAAGCGAGGGAATAAAGCATGGCCCGAAAAGGCTACTGCGAGCTGGCAATGACAGGAATTCTGGGGAGAAATTTTAGAAATTATTTTAGCTTAGTTTTGAGTTGGAGCTCGAGTATTTTAACTCATAACAATGATATAGTACAGTAATGCCGCAGCAGGCAAAAGTTACAGTTGCCTATTTTCTGCCAAAGCATATTTAGTAAAATTCTCGAAAGTAGCTGAGAAATTTAAGGAAATATTATGAAATAAATAACGGTTTCTGGAATGGGTTTAATTTTACAAGTAATAGTTTAAAAAACTAAAAAAAAAGACTTCAAAATAGGTACCTACGCAATTCGTTTACTTGGATGACATATTTTTCAAGTTGTTTTGTTATCAAAACCAAAATACTGAACCGATTTTGATAAAATTTCTACGAGATCACCTAGAAAGTGTATACTTTAATGCATAAAATAATTTTTCAAATCGGTCCAGGTGTCTTCGAGTAATTGGGAAACATACGTAAAAAAAGATTCCGACGATTTGAGAACCTTCTCCTTTCTGAAAGTCGGTTAAAAATGAATTGTATCAGTAATTCATGTAGAAATATACAAGTATAAGTTCAGAAAACTTGAAAACCCCTGACAAAAAAACGGCTGAACCGATTTTGATGAAACATAGCTAAGAACACTCTCGATGAAATCCTCTTTAAAAAAAAAAACTAGTACAAAAAGTTTATTATATATCTTCTTTTTTAAGTCTTTGTCACTTGCAGTTAAAAATTCATGTTCTCAAACTATCATCCATCAACTAAACAACAATGACTGGTCAGCGCACTGGAGAGGGAAAAACGGAATAGTGCTGGGCGATGAATTTTTGAGGGCAACCCGCCGGGTCCCGTGATTAATGAACTCGGAACCCCCGGGATCCCCCGGGACTCGCATGCGGGAAATGTGTGGTATTGATTGAAAATACTCGCCGTGGGGGATTAAAAATAAATAGGCTATGTTATTGAGCCGTTTTGTCTATGTGTGAGGTGGAAAATGGGCCAGTTTTTCTTTCTGGCGCGAACACGGACGGAACAAATACAGACTTATCCAAAATTAAAACAGTTTGAAATTCAGGAATTAATTAAACATCGTTTTTCTACAAGTTTCTAAAGTAAAGTTAGGTAAAAATCTGTTTTAATTTTTTTTTATTACAAAGAATAAAGATATTCTAAGAAGTTTTCATGAGTAAAGTCTTTAAAGTTATCTGCTAGGTATTTTTAAGGAAATTTAGATGAAATAGTAAATTCAAACTTCTCGTAATTACGATAATAACTATTTTATTTTATTTTATTTATTTAACAAAATCTACAGCCCTTTATAACATACATAAATAACTTAGAGATAAGGCTATCCTAGCTAATATTATTAAAAACGAAAGTAACCCTGTCTTTCTGTCATTCTGTCTGTTTGTTACCTTTTCATATTGGGCCAGCAACAGATTTTCATATGTTGACCGATTGGAAGTTGACCAATCGCGAAGTTGACCGATCGCGAAATTGACCGATTGCTAAGTTGACTGATCGCGAAGTCGACCGTCCGCGAACAAACGGACGATATCTCGGAAAATGATTAAGTAATTGAATATAATATATCGGCGTTTAAAAAATAACCTAAACAGCGATTAACTAACAAATATAATGCCTACAAATTTATAGACTACTAAAAAAATATACACATCCGACGGAACTTGAACCCGCATTATCCCGATTTGTAACTGGAATCGTTTAGCATTTGAGTGCCGCCATCAACGCCTGATTGGTTTAAGCAAAAAATACTGTTCATAAGTGTCGACTATCCCATGTGACAAAATGGTAAATGCCCCCAGGTACAGATCGGGATAATGCGGCTTCAATTCCCGTCGGATGTGTGTAATTTTTTAACTGTCTATAAATTTGTTTGTCACTGTAAAACATTGAAAAATACCGAATAAACATAATGCCTCTCAATTGAACACTTCCCTTGGAACAAACAATAGGTATCGGCGTATAAAAGATTATTTTAAGTCACTGCTGAAGTTATTAATTCAACGTGAAGCGTTAGATAAATCGTGACGCAATTTTCTTTGAAGCGAGATGAATTCGCGCTGAGAAATGGTCTGTTTTGTTTAATGCCGTCGTTATTCTTGATGGAATCTATTGTTTTCAGTTCGAGGCCGAATAGAAGGATTATTCATTTCGTTTGTACGTCAAAAGGCAGCTTCAAAAGTTCCGGTTGATTCTTAATAAATTTGCGTTTCAATTGTGTTCAGATTAATAGTTTGGGATGGATTTTGGTTTTGAGAGGATTTTGGAATGATCATTAATCGTAAGGACAGTGCGCATTTTTTTAAAGAAATCGTTTTATCCAAAATTCGTAAAGCATTTTTTTTTGTTAAAAATAGCAATAAGCGTATTGTATTATAGTTAATGTTCTTTTAGTTATAGCGACTGACATCAAGCAAATGTTCTAAAACTTCTTAATTCTCTAAGAGAAAACATATATGCATGAATATATAGGTCTTGGTTTTTAAGTTTTATTTACTTGTTCCAGATATTATGGCGCCAAACTGAATTGAAATATCACAACACCATATAATTATGTATTTTTTTTTTACCACACGCTACTTTTTCTAGATACGCTACGTTTTGAGATTTACCACATGTATTCATTTTTTATTCGTATTTTAATTTCTTGATTTTTGTCAGTATTCTTATCATTTGTAAAAAAAAACAATCAATATTGTAAATCAAATAAAAACAATCCAACCAGAAAGCAACGAAATCAAATAATCGGCGGTCAGAATCGGTAACGAAACGCATTAAAATTGACATCGCATACAAAATGTAGGATAAATCTGTTAATGAACCACCAATAAAGAGTTTTATTCCATTAATTTCTTTTGAATCGATGTTGATTATTGAACTGTAGCCGATGCTGTTTTAACAATCGAATTGTACATCGAATTAATTGGTTGCTTGCAATTGTATTCGACTTGATGAATTTATACGACAGCTGTTTATGTCCTGGATATAAATACAAACTATTTTATATGCATAAGTAAAAACTTAACGAGGTAGGAATAATTTCAAAAGAAATCGAAAAATCTGTAGAGGCCATAATTAATATAATTTAATAATAATCGGCCAAGTGCGAGTCGGACTCGCGCACGAAGGGTTCCGTACTATCATCTATAATACTACAAAGTTTAGTTCTGTTTATAAAATAACGAGAAATCAACGAAATTCCAAGTAGGAAATTGCAAACTTATAGGTAGGTTTTCGATACACATCCGGACAGCATGAAGACGCTCGCGCGAATCGCGCGGTTATGGCTCGCTCCGTGATGTTACCTCCCCCGCACCACACCGCGGCGCGGCGCTCGCACCGCGTTTTGATGCACGGATTATTTTCATTTTGTGAGTTTTTATGTATTAGATTAGGTATTTATTTTTATAGTTAATATATTTCTAAATATTTACTTACAAATATTCAAGTTTCTACCTGTTAATTAAGATCGAATAAAAATTGCTTAAAAATTACGTTTGTTGTATATGAGCCCCCCTTTAATATTTACTTTATTGTTATTTAATTATTTATTTTGAAAGGTAATATACAAATAAATATTTTGTGAAAATTTGAAGTCTACCTGTTACCGTTTTTAATATTGAGCAAAAAAATACGAAAAAAACACGTTTATTGTATGGGGACCCCCTTAATTTTTATATTTTTTTTATTTTTAGTATTTGTTGTTATAGCGGCAACGGAAATACATCATTTGTGAAAATTTCAGCTTTCTAGCTATCACGGTTTATGAGATAAAGCCTGGAGACAGACAGACAGACAGACAGACAGCGAAGTCTTAGTAATAGGGTCCCGTTTTTACCCTTTGGGTACGGAACCCTAAAAATGGTAAATATTTTGTCCATATCTATGTTATTTTAAAGAAATTGTTGAAACTAAATTATAATAGTTATTTAAAAAATATATATTCTTTAATCAATAGATACTTATCTTTATGTTATTTCAATTTTATATCGCGCTGTAATTGAGTGGCCTTAAAGAAAGTTGACATGGCTCAATAGAAACGTGAAAATAGAACTTTTTTTTTTAATTTTATTTGACAGCTGGCAGTTGAAAGCGATTCTCCCTAGGGCTGAAAGTATTACTTTCAACCCGCTCCTCAGGCAACTTCAGACTTACTTTCAGAGTATGAGTAATGAAAAATATTTTTTCTTGTGCAGTTTTCATACACCGAAAATGCGAGGTTAATTCAGACTCGAACCAACGCTCTGGTCAAAACTATCGCCCAAAATTAACAAATATTAGGTATAACAAAAAAAAAACTGGACAACCGACAGACAGACAATAGGTCCCTCCCAAAAAATAAATGTATCTGAAACTGCGGTTACCAAATTGCTGAAGATATGGTAATGAAAATTTTAGGGGACCACTTTGTAACAAAACAAAAAAAAACATCGAAATAGTCGAAAAAATTAGTAAACGTACATAAAAAATTATAAATTGTCGAATACCTATAGAAGCTCCTCCTTTTTTTGATGTCAGATAAAAAGTAACAGTAGAATGTTGGCACTGAACCCAGAGCGCTTGTAGACGTCCGTTTTTTTTTTACCGGACAACGGACCGAGTTTTCACCGGGTTCGCGGTGGCGTATGGTTAGTGTGTAGACGCACCGGACATCGGTCCGGTGATTTCGCTCATAAGTCGACTAAATGCTTTGATAATGTGATGGGAATGTCATTGACTAGACATATTTGATATTTTAGGCAAAAACTCAATAACTAGACATTTTTAGGGTTCCGTACCTCAAAAGGAAAAAACGGAACCCTTATGGGATCACTTTGTTGTCCGTCCGTCCGTCCGTCCAGCCGGGTGTCAAGACCTGTATCTCGGGAACGCATGAAGGTATCGTGTTGAAATTAAAACCATATACGCAGATCCATAGTATCTTGCTGCAGAGAGAAAAATCAAATAAAAAAAGACGTGTGGCACTCGAAGACTGCCGCGGTAAAGCTATTGCATAATAGCTTTACGCGCGGTGTGTTAGGTTATTTTCGTTACGGAATTTCTGGATTCGGTCTCCACGCTCAAGGCCCGCGATAGAAGCTATGCAATAGCTTAAAAAATATAAATAATTTACCCCTTTTATCTACAAGTTTGTAGATAAAAGGGGTCCCGAAACGGGAACGGAACCCTCGGTGTGCGAGTCTGACTCGCACTTGTCCGATTTTTTTGTATGAATCATCAAATCAATAAATATCACATGAAAATTCGTGATCTATTATGTGTGTGACAGAAGCTACAGTTATTAAAAACTGTAGACTGTAGACTGTTTCGAATAGACTTCACGTAATTAACTTACTTAGTTCCTAACTTCAAAACTGGGTGATACTGACTACGCAAACTAAGTTACCCAGTACTTCCTATAAAAACTGGTAGTGAATAACCTCAATATCTTTGCAAAACTAAGAACCAACTAAAAGCGGTTTATTCGCTTTGTACTGGTAAAGCCCCCATTGCATATTGTTACGACTTTTATTCTCTTTGAATAAGTTTCGATTGTACCCTCACCGCAATGCGCCTCGCTTTCGCGATAGGGATGTGCCAGATTTTATATTATGTCGGAAATACCTAGAAAGGCAATTTCACAAAAAATAAAAATGAGCCGTCAAAATAAATTTATACATAATAATGACTAGTAGCATCTAGCGGTTTTACAAAAAATCAGAATAATATTCAAAATAGACCACTATTTTCAATATTATTCTGATTTT
Organism: Lycia hirtaria; assembly: GCA_947563715.1. Lineage (NCBI taxonomy): Eukaryota > Metazoa > Arthropoda > Insecta > Lepidoptera > Geometridae > Lycia > Lycia hirtaria. Next base: position 36,288,083 of record OX387377.1, on the reverse strand, counting down.
TGACCGGATTACATTTAAAATGATCGGTGTCAGCGTCTATATTTAATAGGGTTAAAACAATCACAATAGAATACAGACAGAGTTTAACTTCAGCCGTTGAAAATTAAAGTGAATCTGAGCCTTTTTTAATTTTTAATGGTAGGTAATCCGATCGGGTAATAATAAATAATGTACGGATTTCAAATCTCTATTTAAAAATATTAAGAACAATATTACAATTTATTACAGGGACAGGCATTGACTGTTGAAAACTAGTAGTGTAACAGAGTTTTTTTGTTGTAATTGTACCGGATTATATTTAAAAGAAAATCGTATTTATCGTCTCTATTTAAAAATATTAAGAACAATAAAAAAAACAAAACAGAACTTTTAAAAACTTATGATGTATGTGATCGAGATATTTTGTTGTAATTTGGCCGGACTCGGTGTCTCTATTTAAATATAATACAGAGCTTAACTTTGACTGTTGAAAAGTTAAGCCTTTTTGTTATAATTAGGCTGGATTAAATTAAAAATGGTCAAATTCCGCATCACTATTTATAAGTATTAAGAAAAAATCACAATAATGCACAAGAATGGAATTCTTTGCCGCCATCTCTGTTTCCTGAGACGTACAATCTTGGAATTTTCAAGGCTAGAATGAATATATATTTTCTAGATCGACGAGCTCCATCCTCGGCCACACCGTCGCTCAGGCGAGTTGATGGTCAATCGTAAATCCATCTTGTATAAAAAAAATACGGAACTCAACTATTGTAAGCTTATGGTGTAACAGAGTTATTTTATTGTAATTTGGCCGGTTCATATTAAAAAAATGGCCGGATTCGGCGTCTCTATTTAAAAGTATTAAGAACAATCACAATAAAATACAGAGCTTAACTTTGACTGTTGAAAACTTGTGGTGTAACTGAGCCTTTAGCCATACTCGTGAGATGAAGGCTCTATGTAATGAAATGTAATTGTCAAAGTTTCGTATGTGACTTTTATTACGATGGTATCATTCCCTTTATTACTCTCACCCTAATCCTAAGTATTATTAAATAAATGTGAAAACGAGTTCTGTTTATTCTTTCTCTCAAATTATAATTCAACAAGTATTTTAGTTTAAGAGTACGTAGATCAACCATAGTCCGTCTCGCTCGCGCATACAATTTTGAAGATATAAAATGACTGTACAAACTTATAAAAATCGTCGTTTGTAAAACTAGAAAACAACATCAAAAATATTCACGAAATTTACAAATTTCAATCATTTTTAATTTGGAATCAACTGAAAATTGACTTGGATTAAATTGAATTTGTGATGTTGTTTTCTAGTTTCACAAAACTGATTTTCTATAAGTTCATACAGTAATTTTATATCTTCAAAAATGTGGGTGTGCCTGAGCGAGACGGAAGATGACGATGAACTACGGACGGACTCTTAAATTAAAAAAAGTTAACTAAAAATAGTAAAATCAGCAATTGTCCAAGAAATATATACATAGTGATAATGTATTTGATATAATTATGAGCGTTCGAATGATATTTCAAGTAAGTAGACGTGATTTTCACAGAGTTGAAAAGTATTTGTGCAAAATTTTGCTTATCTGCCTTGTGAAGCGACGACTAGAGTTATGTTAGCCCTAAAATGCTTATTAAAAGTTGCTTTTCGACTTGAATTCAAAGCTTATTATCAACCTAGGTCTAACAATAAAGTAAATGCGCCCGAAATTTTTTATTCATTATTTTCTTTCTTATTTAGACAGGTAACAAGTATAAGTTTAGAAAACTCAAAATCCCCGACAAAAAAAAAAAACGCTGGACCGATTTTGAAACATAGCTAAGAACACTTAAAATAAAATCTATAGATTTCATTCAAAACAAAAAAAAACTAGATCAAAATCGATCCATCCGTTTGTGAGCTACAATGCCACACACAGACACACATAATATACACATGTCAGATACACATATACACATGTTAAACTTATAACACCCATTTTTTTGGGTCTAGAGTTAAAAATATACAGATAGGTCTATCTTTTTACCCGACTGCGTAAGAAGGAGGGTTATGTTTTTCGAGTGTATGTATGTTTGTATGTATGTATGTATGTATATTTCTTTGGCACGCCCTAGAGCCTAAACGGCTTGACCGATTTTGATGTGAGTGGTGTCAAAAGATTCGTCTTAGTCGTGAGAGTGACATCAAAGTTAAAAAAAAAAAAACTAAATCAAGGATTTTTGGCGGCAAAAAGTAATCTAAAAAAAAAATGTTTACAAAATACATCGAGTGTGGTATCAAAATAAAGAATGTTTGACGGTGATTACGAATATATAAATAACTTATATGTCTTACGCATACTTTCTCACAAGAAACTTATATTCAATAGCGCATCAAGCGTAACGAAATCGTAAGACTGCAAAAATTGCTTTTCTGCAGTCGGGTGTTTTGTTTTTATTTTAATATAGATACTTGTTACATGAAATTTTTGCAAGGAAAATTATCGATACTAGTCCGGATAAACATCGGAATTGGAATCGAGAAGTAAATCCAGATAATTGAAATCGTAGCTTTTTCAGGAAATCCATTCAGTTGAAGAACCATACTTCAACATTTTATCCAATCAGAGATGTTGAGTGCCCTTGTGAATTTTATGGAAATATATTCAACATTGGAAGACTTCAAAATGGGTTATTGAAAGCGGATTCTGAAAGCTTCGTGATGGTATATAAAATCATAAATACACTTGATGTGTAAGCCTTGGTCTATTTTTTGTTTATTATCCGACTGCGTAAGGAGGGTTGTTTTTTGAGTGTATGTTTGTATGTAAGTATCTAGCCTACAGCCTAGACTGCTTGACTGATCTTGATGTGCGAGGTGTCGTTACATTGTCTCCACTTTCAGAGTGTCATAGTTAGGCTATGTTATTTTGTAATAATAATAATACCTACATCTCTGGCAAAAATGAAAAAATGCGTTTTTTCGTAACCTCCAACGAACTTTTTCATAATAAACAAGTGGTTTTACTAGAATTATTCTAAAGAATGCGCATATATAATAGTTTACAGCGATTTTACGCATACTTTCTCACAAAAACGTAACACTTAACAGCATATCAAGCGTAACGAAATCGTAAGTTATACTGCAAAAATTGCTTTTCTGTAGTCGGATATTTTGATTTTCTTTTAACATAAATACTTCTTGGTATTGAAATTAAAGTCCAGTTCCTAATATGTTATTAATTTAGTGAAGTAACGAGTTATCCTCTCCGTGTCACGTGTTCTATTTTATCGCTTGTGTAGCGCGTTCAGAAAAGGCTCTCGCGTGAAGACGGGGAGATTCACTCTACTAAATTACAAACATAATGTACCTAAATCAAGTTTTATCTTAGAAGTTGCTTAGGTATAATTATCTTGACTTCAAATCATCAACTTCATAAGTAAAATCAGAAAATAACACAATATTTATTTGTAAAACATAATGGAAGAACATTTGTACATCTATAAAACACCTACATCTATAATAACTTAAATATTAAAATAAGCCAAGCCGTTTGGCAATAAGTGATAATTTAGTATAGATATTCGAACATACATACATATATATAATACACATAAAGTATTTTCCTAACCTTAGAATGATTACCCTAATTCATAACAATCGGGTAAAACTTAAAAACTATTGCAACACAACTTATGAGATCATACCTTAAAGTACGTTAACAGAAATCTGTTTAAGATAAGTGATCTTTTGCACAAAAAAAAAACTTTCTTCTTCATAAACAAGAAAATTTAAAATAAAATAAAGGCATATATCCAATGACATTCCCATCACATGGATTTAAGGTCTAAAACAAAATTCACGAATATAGTGTCTTGGGTTGACCGATACTTTTTTTTTTTATTATTGACCGATACCTACTCATAATTATATCAACAATGACGAACTTAAAGCTTTTGATTTAAGCTTTATGCCAACGAGCTAAATCCTAATTTAGATTGAGAAGTCTGGAGACGTCTATTTTGCCACTTCAAATTATTTTGAAAATCGAAATTATTTTAATTGTGTAAGGGGTCTAAGGTTGTCACCCTAGACCTCATTGAGCTCGGATGTTTTTAAAAACTGATGCTACTTCCTTTTGATACTTTAACAACTAATAATGACGTCAATGCCAGATACGTAGTAGATACCTGAAGTATTCTGATACAGAACTAAAGTTAAGAAATCACCAAAACGAATCTTTCTCTTTGACATCACAATGCCCGTATCCGATATCAGACAACACAATCGAGCCTGTGAACGGAGACGTAATTCTACCGAAAAAGTACCACGATCAAGTGAAAAACGAAAACTGCAGAACTGGCGCTCCGCCAACGATGCAAATGTGGATAAAGTGATTTTAGCCAGAGACTCTAAAGCCGGGTATACATTTGTATCTTTGGCGTATCGCATCTTCATTACGTGTCGTCGACGTGTAACATTGTCGCTTGTTTGGAAGTCATACGTATTAGTGGGTATCGGTAACAGTGTATCCTATATGTGATACACTGTTACCGATACCCACTAAGGCATACCCCGCAAGGCGTATAAGGTACACCCCGTCTCAACGAGCAACGAGTATCTGATGCACTACGTATACAGATATACTTATCATGATCAGTAGCAGGTATGCTTTGAGTCACAATTTTGGTATTTAGTTATTAGTACATAACATATAATTTGTATCCTATTTGGTATTGTCACTATTTTGTTATGAAGACTCTTCACAATACGCGGCTTTTTTAACTGACTTCCAAAAAGAGGATGAGAACCTCCTCTTCATTCATCGGAATCTTTTTTTTATATATATATGTCCCCCGATTACTCGAAGACACTTGGACTGATTGAAAAAAAAAACGTTTTGTTTGCAAAGATATACTTCCCAAGTGGTCCCATAGAAATTTTATCAAAATCGGTTCAGTATTTTGTTTTTTATAAGAAAATAACTGGGAAAATATTATGTCATTCAAGTAAACGAATTGCGTATTTTTAGAAGTCGGTTTTCTTAGTTTTTAAGCGATTACTTGTCTCTCGCATATATTAATTAATCGTTTTGAAAGATATATCAGCAGAGCGAGTCCGATCGTGTATGGAGTACTGCTGCCATCTTTTTGATGGATCAGCCAAGTATCAGCTGGAAACTTTAGAATCAGTGGACCGGCGAGCTGTGAGGTTAATCAGTGACGTTAAACTAGCTGCCAAGAAGCTACTTAGTCTCGAGCACCGCCGTAAAGTAGCATGTCTGTCTATTTTCTACAGGATTCATTTCAGGGAATGTGCGCAAGAGCTTCACGACCTAATTCCACCCTCCCCATTTCACTACAGGACTAGCAGAAAGTCGGCGAATTACCACCCATTTCTCGTTGAAATGCCAAAAATCCGTACTCAGAGATATCGATCCACATTCCTGTTGCGTACTGCACGTTGCCGCCTTCTCTGTTTCCTGAGACCTACAATCTTGGAATTTTCAAGGCTAGAGTGAATAGATATCTTCTAGATCGACGAGCTCCATCCTCGGCCACACCGTCGCTTAACATCAGGCGAGTTGGTGGTCAATCATAGGCGAGGTGGTGGTTGGTGGTGGTGGTGGTGGTTGGTGGTGGTTGGTGGTGGTTGGTGGTGGTATCTTCTATTAAAAAAAAAAGAGTAAGTATATTGTAAAAGAGAAAATTGATTGGTTTGCTTAAACAAATTAAATGAATATTAATTTTTTTAATATCCAAATAGACTGATTTTATATCTTTAGTAATTATATTTTTAAGCATTGAATCAATCGACTTCAAAATACGCAATTTCGTGTACTTGGTGTGTCATTTTGTTATAAAAACCAAAGTTAGTAAACCGATTTTGATAAAATTTATTTAAAACCATTTTTGAACTATTACTTACCAAAAAAAAAATTACATCAAAATCAAGTCATAATTAGCATAGTAATCCTATAAAAGAAAACATACACTCAAATTAAGAAACTCATTTTTGTGAGCAGTCCTTTAAAAAGGATATTATTTGCGAGAGAGATACAATATTGTTAATATTATCATTTATTACATATCTATTATACGTTCAAGTTCTCATTTCGACGCGTTAGATTGTGAGATTATACTGTTATTAGCATGTTATATGTAATTAGGATACAAGTGATCGATACGACAATATGGAAGATTGTGATACACCAGGGCCTCAAGGCTGCTATTTAAACATCACTCGCTCGTCACTCGTTGATTTGATTCAACGACTATTTTGACGAATTGCTAGTCTGCTACTATATTCAATTCATTTATTCAAATAAGTACCTATAAGTACACTTATGAATGTCAATTTAAATAAGTACAAGATACAATCAAAATATAAATAACATCATAGTATATACAAATCGTCTTAAATCACAAAATAAATAATAATAATAGTAAATAAATAGTATAATAATAGGAAAATACAATAGATAAGTATATAATATATAAATAGACTAACAATTTGTCAAAATAGTCGTTGAATCGTATCAGCGAGCGGCAAAAGAGCGGTGTTCGATTAGCAGCCTGGAGTCCCAGAACACTACAAATGTGTACTTAGCTTAAGGAATTTAAGCCATGATATGGTATTACCAACGAAAAAATTGTAATATTGTCAAAAGTTAGATGAAACAAGTTCTTCGGATAAGAAAATGTAGTTTTGTAAGTGTTATGTTTTAGATGAAGTTGGTTAATGTGTTAGTTAAAAATAGTTATGGTAATGATCTCTTGTATAGTATACGGAAACCTCTATTGCAGTTTGCAGTGCATTTAGATTACTTGAGTTAGGAAATTCCCCTTTAGAGTTTCGAAATTAACTTTGGAAGTTTTTTAACTTGAACTAAACTTGTTTCAGTTGAGACATTTTATACTATGTACGTAACTGGTTTCGACAAGTGCTTTTCATTTTATTATGAAAACTAACGTGTTCTTATATTTTATAATGGCGAAAACAAACATACATATTTTAACTAGTGTAGTAATTTAGTTTTGAAAAAATTGCGCATTTTGTAGTCATTTTTCTTATCTACCCCAACCCCATCATGTGGGGTATCGTTGCTTAAGTAATCAAAAGACATTGGGGTCTTCAAAAACCATTATACAATTTAGGGATCCGTTTGCAAAATATTTAGCTTTGAAGTGATAATTTTTGTTAGAGTAACGTTTCACGTGTCCTATGGCTAAGTGGTTGACTTTGGAGATATGAAAAAAACATTATATATTATATTATATATTCATGTATTTATTTATTTTCTTTAGTATAAATTTTTACAATATTTTTATAAAATCACATTAAAAACATTATAAAAACCTACACCTAGATTGCCACCGGCAACGGGGCAGGGCCCGAGCTGCTGGCGGTGGAAGCTACAGAGTGAGGAACCTCCTGACAATGCGTGCCGTGTCCAAGATAACTGCCTTCTGCATTCGACCCTTGACCCAACCATCAAGCGAGAGCCTCTTAAGATGTTGGTCAAGGCTCTTCGCTATTAAACCGTTTGCCGATACGACTATCGGAACAATGGTCATCGAGTCAACATCCCATATGGCGGTTATCTCGTGAGCCAAGTCAAGGTACTTGCTGAGCTTGTCCTTCTCAGCTTTCACGAGATTCTCATCATGTGGGATGGTGACGTCAACGAGCACTGCCCGGCGTTGGGAACGATCTACAATCACAATATCAGGCTTATTGGCAACAATAGTCCTATCCGTGATAATAGAACGGTCCCAATAGAGCAAAGCACGGCCATTCTCAAGAACCGGCGCTGGTGCGTACTGATAGTACGGCACCTCGGACTCAACAAGGCCGTATTGAAGAGCAAGTTGCTGGTGGATGATCCTGGCTACTTGATTGTGCCTGTGCAAATACTCGCCGTTAGCAAGATGCGAACAACCGGAAATAATATGTCGGAGAGACTCTCCGGGACGGTGGCATGCCCGACAAATGTCGACCGTACCGTCTTTCATGATATATTTCCGATAGTTGTTCGTCTTGATAACTTCATCTGCAATCGCACAAGCAAACCCTTCAGTTTCACCAAAGAGGTCACCGAAGCGTAACCAGTTCACCGACGCAAGAAGGTCTACATCGGGTCCTGTTAAGGCCCGGTAGAACCTCCCGTGTAGCTCCTTGCCCTTCCATACGTCCCTACGATCTTCCATGCTGAGCACCGTTGGTTTGCGCCAGTTCTCTTTTGCCAAGGAGAGAGGCATCAGGCCCTTGTCAACTTGTTGTCGCAATGAATCCCACATTCGTTGTTGCGGAAATAATCCCTGAGACTGCACGGTTATGAAGGTTCTTGGCATTTAAAAAGCCACGACCCCCCCACTTCCGCGGAATGTACAGTCTCATAACAGACGAGCGTGGGTGTAGCATGCGATGTAATGTCAGTTGCTGACGGACCCTTCTATCCAGGGCGTCCAGCTCAGTTTGAGTCAACCTTAGTATGCCAAAGGAGTATGACAATAGAGGCATCACCCAACCGTTGAAGGCGCGTGACTTATTGCCGCCAGACAAAAGACTGCTATGAACTTTTGACAGGCGGCAAAAGAAACGCTCCTTCACCGATTTTTTATATCTATATTATTAAATAAACTTTTATTTTATTTGTTATATATATATAGATATATATAGAGATATCATCATCTCAGCCATAAGAAGTCCACTGTTGGACATAGGCCTCCCCCATGGATTTCCAAAAAGACCGATTGGAAGCGGCTTGCATCCAGCGTCTTCCCGCCACTTGTATGAGGTCGTCTGTCCATCTCGTGGCTGGTCTTCCTACGCTGCGCTTGCCGGTACGTGGTCTCCACTCGAGAACCTTTCGGCCCCATCGGCCATCAGTTCTGCGTGCTATGTGCCCTGCCCACTGCCACTTCAACTTGCTAATCCGCTGTGCTATATCGGTGACTTTTGTACGTCTACGTATCTCTTCATTTCTGATTCGATCTCGTAGAGAGACTCCGAGCATAGCCCTCTCCATAGCTCGTTGCGTGACCTTGAGCTTCCTTATAAGGCCCATAGTTAGGGACCACGTTTCAGTGCCGTATGTCATCACTGGTAACACACACTGGTTGTAAACTTTCGACTTGAGGGACTGGGGAATATTGGACGAGAAGACGCTTTTAAGTTTCCCGAACGCTGCCCAGCCGAGTTGGATACGACGATTGACCTCCCTCGTAAAGTTGGACCTGCCTAATCGGACCGTCTGTCCTAAGTAGACGTATTCGTCAACAACTTCAAGAGTGAAGTTCCCCACAGATATTGGGGTGGGCACTACATGGGCGTTCGACATAACCTTCGTTTTGTCCATGTTCATTTTGAGGCCCACCCGTTGGGAAACTCTATTGAGGTCTTCGAGCATCGTACTGAGCTCTTCCATCGACTTTGCCATGACTACTATATCGTCGGCAAACCGAAGGTGAGTGATGTACTCGCCGTTAATATTAATGCCGAGCCCTTTCCATTCCAGAAGCTTATAGGCATCTTCCAAACCGGCGGTAAACAGTTTCGGAGAGACAACGTCTCCCTGCCTCACGCCTCTTTTCAATGAAATTGCCTCTGAGTTCTGGTCTTGTACTCGGACTGACATGGTGGCGTTGTTGTACAAGCACTTCAGCACTTCGACATACCGATAGTCAATACGGCATCGCTGGAGAGCCTCAAGCACCGCCCAGGTCTCGATCGAATCAAAGGCTTTCTCATAGTCCACAAACGCTAAGCAAAGGGGCAAGTTATACTCTTCGGTCTTCTGTATCACTTGCCGCAGCGTATGGATGTGGTCTATGGTACTATAGCCTTTTCGGAAACCGGCTTGTTCGGGAGGCTGGAAGTCATCAAACCTGCGTTCAAGACGATTCGTGATGACCCTTGAAAACAGCTTATAGACATGGCTCAGAAGCGAGATGGGTCTGTAGTTCTTCAGCAAAGTGTTGTCTCCTTTTTTGAAGAACAGCGCCACCACGCTTCTGTTCCATGCTTCTGGCGTTGTACCTTCAAGCACGACGGAATTGAAGAGCCTCTGAAGGACTTTCAGTACCGGTGTTCCACCCGCTTTCAGTAGCTCTGATGTAATTCCGTCGTCGTATATAGAGATATATATATATATATATATCAAAATTGTTATTTATGTAGTCTTAGTTAGTTAGTTAAGTGTATAAAAGTGAATATTTTATTTAAATTAACCTAAGTTATCTCATTTGTTCGTAGTATTAGACAAGAGACCCTGTTTCAAGGTCACATTAATTGTGATATGTAACTACGGAATCCTACATTGCGCGTGACATGACACTCACATGGCTGAATTGACATTTTTTTAAGCACTAGACAGACTTACTTTCGCATTCGTAATATTAGTTTTTTTTCGGATAATAATATTACTTAGGTAATACATCCGAAAAGATAAATATATCTACGTACTTATTCCCTACAATATGACCTTTTTTCGCGTAGTCATGTTAATAGTAATAAACAGAGCCTAGACGCCTAGACATTGATCAAATTTCAGAAAATAAATCTTCAGAATCTGGTAATATTAAAGCTCAAAGGAAGAAAGATTAGATCTAAGTGGTTAGTGAAATCCGCTTTAAAAAAAAAAAAAACGCAATGACAAAATATAACGACATAAGAACAATTTTACTGCCGAAAAATTTACTTTCAATCAATCAATAACACTTTATTGACACCACATAAAGTAATAAGACAATTAACACAAGAAAATGGCACAAAAGGCGGACTTTCATTATTTTCACACTATTTTCGAATCAATCGTAATCCTCCAACAATTTTAAGGCCTATTTTATACGAGAATAAATTATAATGCTCGATGCCTAATTTAGTGTGAAAGTAGCTTTCATTGTAAATTGAATTATGCTTCTTTATCTCGGAAAAATGGTGGCGAAATCTGTGTATTTTTTGCGATTGCCCCGTTTTGTAAGGGCTCGGGCAGACGAGCGAATAGCATTTTACGATCGACAATTTAGGCAATTTAGGAAGCATGATGCCGCAACATACGAGTCATCATCATCATCTCAGCCATAAGAAGTCCACTGCTGGACATAGGCCTCCTCCATGGATTTCCAAAAAGACCGATTGGAAGCGGCTTGCATCCAGCGTCTTCCCGCCACTTGTATGATATCATCTGTCCATCTCGTGGCTGGTCTTCCTACGCTGCGCTTGCCGGTACGTGGCCTCCACTCGAGAACCTTTCGGCCCCATCGGCCATCAGTTCTACGTGCTATGTGCCCTGCCCACTGCCACTTCAACTTGCTAATCCGCTGTGCTATATCGGTGACTTACAACATACGAGAAGTACTCCTAATTTAATATTTATTTTAAGATATTTTTTCGCGGTAACTTATAAACCGATAGCGAAAATATTGCATTCGTTTAAACCATAAAATAGTAAGTTATACTTACTCTGTATTTTTTCAATCGTTCTCATACTCAGTGAAGCGGTCAGTCGCCTCACCCAGGGGAAATTTGCCGCTGTTGGTACAATAGAATTTTTTCATCTCCCGTTACATACCGTCAAGTTTAAATAACAATAAAAATAACATGTGAAATATTTGCGAATAGGGAATTATGTTTGCTTAAAATGTTCGATGCGGACGAGGCCAGATTTCGATTTGAATATCGTTTTTTTTTCTGAATGCGAAGGTGAATTGAGGCGGTAAATTTGTGTGAACTCGTGCCACAGTTAGAGAATTTGAGAATTTATATTTAGTATAAATTATTACGAAATATTTATATTTGATATGTTTTTAGGGTTCCGTAAGTGAAAAAAACAAAACTATTATAGGATTGGTTTGTTGTCTGTTTGTTTGTCAGTAAGGATTCTTTAACCCGACTGCGGAAGAAGGAGAGCTACGTATTTCGTATGTACATACACTCGACCGGACATATATAACACTTCTTATTGCTCATGTTTATATGTATGTATACATGTATGTTTCTATAATGCCTCCAATTCATGCCTCAAACTAATGGCTTTACCGATTTTGATGTGCGAAGTATTGTTAGATTCGTTTTTACTCCCTAGTATCTACATATTATGTAATAATAGAATAAAAACCACGGGTCACTCACGTGTGTTTTGAGCCGATAAATCCGACTATAGTTTCAACCGTATTCGGTGGCCTTTTTCAAAGGAGCAACGCAAACGTCACACTCTGTCGTTGACGCGCCTCGCACTGCGACGTGCTGCTCGCCGCACGGTTGCAAGAAAGTTAGGGTGGGAAGCTGGTAATTTTGCGTCGGTTCAGCTGGAGAGTCCTCTTCACTGGAATATTCTTGTGTCAGTAATGTTCCAGAAGACGGAATATCACAATATCACCACCAGACTCACAATCATCATCTCAAAACAGACGTGAAGGACCCGTAGTTTTTATTTAAAAATGTGTAAAAGCCACGTTAGTTTCCATGGTAACAAATATATTTGCTTAATTAATAGTTAATTTGAGAGTTTAAACTAGAAAAAAGAATTTGAAATTCAGAAAAGTTTTAACTTAGTCATACGTGCTACATCTTCGAATTATGCTACTTCCCCTGTTCCCAAGTTAAGTTGTAGTCAACTGTATTTATTTAACCACAATTTCTGTTTTCGGCTAATGTATTGTAAAAAACATAAATTCACGTGTAAAACCCCATTTTCCACTTGCAGAAACATCAGTTCACACTCGACAATTAATTTAGTCTGTATTAAGTTTCGCCGGAATAAGTAACGGCGTAAATCTCCGTTACCCCGACGGGCGCGCGGCGGTCGGTGGGGCTGATGTTTGCTTCTCCAGGGTTATGTCTAGAATTTCACTACTCACGGTTAAGGAAGCTGATGAGCATTAAAACATTTACTCAAATAAATTCAGGGAACAGACAGACGTATGGACTGACATAGCGAAATTATAAAGGTTCCTTGTTGACTACGAAATTCCAAAAATTGTAAAAACGCCTTTTTATTTATTTCATCTTTAACGCGTTCTATAAATGGTGATGATTATGATAAGTAGCTTATGTCCGTCTCCAGGTCAAAAGCTATCTCTATACTAATTTTCATAACGATCGGTTCAGCCGTTTGAGCGTGTAAAGGTAACAAAATTAGCTTTTATAATATAATTATCAAATTGTGTGAAATGTATTTCAAAACACCAGTACATTCATTTAAATAACAATATACTTAGTTGTCTTTTATGTTTTCACAAATCTTATTTACTAGACTAGTCCATAAATTCTAGAATATTGGAAAAAACTTTAACCGTGGTGTTCTTAGTTTTTTTTTTTTTAGAATTTATTTCGGTTTTATTTCCTAGTAAGGTTTATATGAACATTAATTAACATATACTTGAATATTGCTAGTATTTAAACTGTCCGCCTGTTTATATATAAATAACTATAGCCAAAAAGGTATATAATTATTATTTTCGCTTATATTAATTAGATTGTGTACCGTTATATTTTAAACACGTATCTACCTACATCGGAGTATGTGTGGCTTAGCAAAATAGTTGACAATGGTTGTCATGCACTCCGTATTCGTCCAATGGGAGCGAAGTGCTCAGTTGGATGTCAAAGCTGCCATCTTGACGATCGCCGCCGTGGTAGAAGTATCGAAAACCGTTTGTAATCGAGAATATTTTCGTAACTCTCAGCAAATTATAACCCGCGGGTTCAGGACGATCTAACAAACCTTTAACAGTTTTGTGAGTGTGCAAACTACGCCAGCTAGACGAGATTGGTGATGGAAACATCACCGGAGCAGACCCAGGTACGTGAGTGCATGTGTCTTTGCTGCGCCTCATACTCTGAACCTATCGTAAAAAGTAGAATACGTTTAATTTTCCCAGGAGTGTAACAGCCACCGATCTCTCCCGTAAAAGGTTCGACTGAAAATCCAATCTGTAACAGATTGGATTTTCCCTTGCGTCGAGAACACACGTTAGCTTCTTGAAATAGAATGCTATTAAGTTTAATTAAAGACGCAATATTGAGGTTCAATCTTCACCTTATTATTTTGAAAAAGTTTATCAAATTACCTGCTCGTGTGTAACGAAAGGTAACACATTCTATTTAATTCACATTGTTACGTAAGCCAACCCGAAAATGATCTACGCAAACAGAATAAAGCAAATTGTAGAACAAAGTGTGAGCCCTATTGTTCTTTTGGAGTTGGGTACTCAATATTTTACAAGTTTTGCTTAAGAATCTCGAGAATTTCAAGCAAGGGTAGTTACTTGGTTTATTTGAAATACTATGTGAATATTTGTTTGGTTAAAAATCTTTGTCTTCTAATCAACTGAAATGAAACTAATAGCTAGGTATTTAAATTGGCGGCCTACAAATAAGGAGGAGATAAATGAAAGATTAAAATTTTAGGGTCGTTTGTATCTACCTATGCTCATCTATTTAACTTTTAAAATACGTATTCATATAACCAACTTCCAAAAAGAAGGAAGTTATCAATTCGGTCTGTATTTTTTTTTTGCTACTTTGTTTACCGATTACTCAACCAATTGTGCATTGATTTTGATGACTTTTTTTGTATTTGCGCACCGAAAAGCGCAGCGTAGGAAGATCACCCACAAGGTAGGCAGAAGAGTTTTGGCGGGAATGTCTTAGTAACATGTTGTTGCTTTGTTTTGTTTTCCTAAACTTGTGTTATTTTGAACATTAATGCTATAAAAATAGTGGAGTTTTATTCATTAAGTGTTCGATGAAGTGCGTGAGTGTGGGCAAGTGAAATGAAGCAGTGAAACATGTAATTTTACGTTGTCGGCAAAACTCCATTGAAGCTTCTAGTAAAGTCACCATCACTTTACTGAGGCAAGACTTAAATTTGAAAATGACTGTTTACGTGACTTAGACTGTGATTAGAACACTATATAACTTGTATTATTCAAGAAATTTGAAAATATTTCAATACTTGTCACTGGCAAATCGCTAATCGTGGGGTCCAATACAAAAAAGAAGAAGAAGGTGGACAGAAGGCCTCATACAAGTTGTGGGAAGACGCCGCTTCCAACCGATTTATAACGAATACCGATGTGGTTCAGTAGTAAACTTCTTGTGTTTGAGATGACGATGTAATTAAATACACTCACACGTTACATACATACGCTACATACAATACATACGATGACTATATCAAAATATCATACTGAAACATTTAACATATCATTTTGTTAAGTACTACATGATCATATCTATTATGTACACTTCTATATAAATTTCCGAAATGTATGCAAGGTTGCCTGGAAGAGATCGCTATTAGCGATAAGGCCGCCAGTTGTTACACTAGTTCTTAGTAAAAAAAAATTTGTAAATTTTATGGTGTGTACAATAAAGAGTTTATCTATCTATCAAAGCGCATAGGTAACTTCTGAATTGGTTGCTTTTGAAGTTATGGTGATTTGGCTGTTTTTTTATGTTCGTGATTGTCAGGACAAGGTTAAAGAAAAATCATCATCAACATCACCGTTTTTCATCACTACGTGGGTAGAAAAGCTAGTAGGTATGTAGTATATATAATCACTTTTAAAAATAATTATGTAAAATGATATCAGAATCAGAATATTTTTATTGCAACACTGTGTACATAAGTTCTTAAAAATAAAATGTTTCAACAGCGTATCCATAGCGGGCGTGCAGATCATAAAGAATAAGGTTCTAATTTTCTAATAATCTATAAATAAAAAAATCTAGCTGTTGCTTGTTACCTTACTAAACATAAACAGTTCTTGCCAAACAACGAAATTGAAAGCAAATTAATTTCCGAGCACTAAAGGTAAAAAGTTCAACACATTGTTCTGACACTTTGATTTTGATCAAAAGGATATTTTGTCATTATAATTAAATAATCTGAACGACGAAGGTCGGATTACTTGAATAAAATTAAATTTATGATTCACTCAGTCATTCAAAATTTCACGTTGCGGTTGGTAAGCTTAAAATATCTACACGGTATCGTAGATAAGGAAAGATTAAAGTGAAAAGCGAAGTGTTTTCTAATAATTTTTAACCGTTACAGAAACAGAGGGGTGTTATAAGTTTGCCGTGTAAAGTGTACTTCTCTATACTATTAATGAAAAGTAAATTAGGTGTACATTTCGTTTTTTTTTTTACTTGAAAAAAGTTCTGAACGAGAAAGTTACTGAAAATGCCTCTCGCGAACAAGCAAAATGTGGAATGTTCTTTCTCGGGAGGTTTTCCCGCCGAGCTTCAACAAAGAGTGTCTACCAGCACCTTTCCGGGCTAGCAAAGCAACAGTAATGTCACTGATGTTGCAATTGTCCTTAGTCCATAGGCGACGGTTATCGCCTGCCGTCTGTCTTTTTGCTGCACCATTTATAAAAAAATGTGATTTTAGAAAATGTGTAAAATTATTACATACATACATGCCTAAATAATTACTACATACACTTCAAAAACATAACCCTTTTACGCAGTCGGCAAAAAAAGCTAAAACTATTTATAATTAGGTATATATAATTCCAAAGACTTACAAGACTCCTAATGCGATACAAAATATTGTTCCAAAAACTTAACACCAAAATCAGGTGTTTGCTAATGACAGGTCACAAACGTCATTTAATCTTAAACGTCATCTCATCGCAATCACTTCTCAATTCTTACGGCGCCAAGATGGTGAACTGTGTTAAACAATCTTGTAAAAATTACAAACTTCTTTAAAAAACTATGGAAAACATTATCACCTTCCATCTTTAAGTAGCAAAAATATATTTCTAACAGTATAAAAAGCGAAATGAAACAAATTTTTACGTATTTGTAGCGTATGTTCGTGTCTCACCTATGACAACAGACGCTCCAGTGTTTGAAAAATCGGTTCTTAAATTATGTGAAATATACGCGATGAAATTGTTGAAATTTATTTCATTTCAATAAATAACATTCGCGAATATTAGTATAAAAAGCATATATGCATTTCATTTCATAAATTGATTTTATTATTTATACAAATTACTGCAAAGAATTAGAGATGGGTCGATGTAATATAAGTTATCGATAACAATTATTATTTTTACGGACTTCAAAAACGAGATTATCAGTTAGCTTATATTTTTCTTATGTGTTACCCGCATGATCTCGTCATTTAAATTAATTTAATAATCCTTTCAAATCTCAAATTCAGTCAGTACCTAGTTTAGTTTTTAAAACAAAATTGCGAATTTTGAAGTCGGTTAATTCTAGTTTTGTAAACTATAATAATTATGTTATGTGAATCATCATCATCATCTCAGTCATAAGAAGTCCACTGCTGGACATAGGCCTCCCCCATGGATTTCTATAAAGGCCGATTGGAAGCGACTTGCATCCAGCATCTTCCGCCACTTGTATAATTTCATCTGTCCATCGTAGCTGGTCTTCTTACGCTACGCTTGCCGGTGCATGATGTCCGCTTGAGAACTTTTCGGCCCCATTGGCCATCAGTTCTTCGTGCCCTACCCACTACCACTTTAACATGCTAATCAGATGTGCTATGTCGGTGACCTTTGTACGTGAAACATGGTATTTGATTTTACGATAAATGTTTATTATTATTTTTTCCTCCCAAACTAACACAGCACTGTGCTAACTATTCTGTTTAGGTATCCTAGTTGATGCTGTACAAGCAAAACATTGGGCAGATATAATTAGGGGAAGTCAAAATAATCCTTGGTGGAAAATGTTCAGTGCATTTCCACAATAAATGTAAATACATAACAAAAACAGGGCACCAGCGTTTACAACATTGACAATACCTTCAAAGGTTACTTTGAATTATAAAACCATGACATTCATAACATTTATTCAAATTTTAATTTATAGTCCCATAGAGAAGTTGGAATCACGTTTAATTGAAAGTATTTTATATGGTCTACTATTATGGCTAATAATGAATTTTTAGGTCTTAGTTGAGAAATGTAGAGGGGGGAGGGGGGGGGGGGGGGGGACGACGACGACGACGATAACTTTTTAACTTTAGCGAGCTATATCTCGCACATATCACATCTGAGACACGATAGGGTGGGGGATAAAAAAAAGATCCAGTTTTTATTGTTTATCTGAAAAACCCAATCTCTATTATTCAGTTTTTTGAAAATTTTACAACGGCATTTTGTAGCGGCTCACAAATCACATTTATTTATAAAATTTTGTTTTTATAGAGTTAATAGTCTCCGAGTAAAATGACTGTGACATACGGACCGACAGACAGACGGACATGACGAAATTATAAGGGTTCCCCGAAGTTACTACGGATCCCTAATAAAACGATGTTTCTTGAAACATTCCAAAAAAGAATCAAAAGAAAAATTTGGTACCTATAATTACTTATCGATATTGTAAAGGTCCCCTAACCTACTTTGCTCGCTTTCGATTGCTCGACCAAACTTGATGCAACTTAAACGATTTTTGGGTATTTATTATATTAAGAATATAAATATAAATGCCTACTGCCCTACCTTATCTTCTACCTTATATTAACTTACAGTAACTTAAATATATTTAATTATATGGCCAGTGATTCGTCTAGTGGAGGACTTCTACTTGTTGTGACGCAATAACTGCAGAAGGGGAATTTGAGTCGATACCTTTCCTATATCAATATATTTGACTTATTGTTAAAATACAAGGATTAACCTACCTAATATGATAATATTTGTGTTTACCTAGTTACTGGTGATTGAGACACTCAATTGCAACATTATAAATAAAAGTTATAAAATATAATAATTCACTATAGTGTGCCGTAGGTTTTATAATGTTAAGCGACCGATGAACATGAAGATGACCCTTACTTGGAACCAAGATAGTTTTACCTAACTGAAATAAGAAGGTTATGTTGTGGGAATCCTATTTCTCAATATATGATAGAGTGGACTTATGTTCAGAGAGATTACTTTTACATCTTTTGTCACTAATTAATAATATACTGTCAAGATGTATTTTGGAGCTAAGAGGTAGGGCTCCGCCTTCCGCCCTTGCGTACCACGAGGAAAACCAGCTAGCAATAACTAGTGATACCAACTAGTTGGTAAAAACCAGTCACACCAACCAGTTACCTACTAGGAACGCCCCATGTGCTGCGACCAGAGACTGGTTGGACTTTTAAGCACCCTGGCTCCATCAGAAACCTCCGGACTAACATCCTTTAGGAGGCCCTGTTTAGCAAATGGGAAATGAGTCTTTCTTGTACGTGTGTCAAAATTCCCTACTTTCTTAATAATGTAGCTAGACAAGAGGACGCAAAATCTTTCAAGTATGTCTGTGTTGGTATAGTATAACGTCAGGCCGAGATAGAAATAAGTTTATATCGGAAAACTACCCATTCCGCTTAGAACAGCAATGTAGAATCGGAGGCTTTCCTGTTGGCCCAAAACCTATGGAAAATCCTATCGAAACAAAGTGGTTTACTTTGTTATTGCAAAAGGTGAGATGGTTGATTCTACATCTAGTTGAAGTCTTAAGCAATGCAACAGTGACTTTACTGCCTAGGTACGTTCCTGCCTATAGGTTGAACTTCCTGGTTCCAATACCTAGGTCTATAACAACTATTTATACTTTCAGTAGGTCTTAATCTTGACCTACAGAGATTCTTCAATTCTGCCAACAAGAATCGAATAATCCCTACTATAATTATTTAGTTATTTCCCTACATGCGAAACCCTTTGTTTACCGCGATGGATCCTTAACCTTAAATCATAGATGTATGAGTGTTTGTCCAGACGATTTGCTAAACATCAGGCAAGTATCAATCGCCACATCAGGTATAATGTACCTATGTAGATGTTCTTCTTCTTCGACGTTGTTCTCCCGCAGGGAATTTATACCTAACCCTGATAAGTGAGGCAGTCTTTGATATAGCTCGGTAGCATGTATGTAATATATAGGTACAAATACACTTCAACACTGCGTTATACAGCAATGACTACTCAAAATGCTGACACCTCTCTCTCGACAAGGTTAATCAGACAAACGGTTGGTCTTTCCTCACCGTTATAGAAATTACTGTAGAACTGGCACATCCTGGCCAAAGGCTTTTGTGTATCTAAACTTTAATTTAGTGTAGTGATTATAAACTCAGACATATCTCAGACTGCCCGACTTTTACAACAAAATCTAGCTTTTCATGCAAATTACACAATTCCTATTTGCATTACGTTGTTTGATACTTCCACTGAACTAAATGAGCATAGATAGATTATGAACGAGATTCTTCCGTCCATTGTCAAATCAGAAACCAAGCATGAAGTAGGTACCTACTTCCGAAACACAAAGGAGTTTGAGTAGTTCATCCAATGAAGTATATGAAACAACAATGCTTACATTTTTATTCGTAATGTGTTAAATATTACGGGTAGGGTTTCGCTTGCCAAATTAATCTAAATTTAACTCTGGTTATTGAATTCAATGATCCTTATTGTATGATGTTGTTCAGATCACTGATGTCAAGATAAAATGGTTGTAATATTTAAAGGTATAAAGTGTTCCTTATTGAATTGATTGTTCAGAACACTAATATACTGTTCATAAGAAGAATTTACTCATCCATTTTGGTAGAAGTAACACCAATAAAACATAAACTTTTTAGAGATCCTTGTTGAATAAGTAGAATCTACCTACTTAACTGATAATATCCTACCTGAAACGTTAATTGTTAAGAACCCATTTTAACTCCTTATTTTATTGTATTGTTCAGAGTCAAGGGTCCCCCTGCCTATCACAAGACCTACCGACAAGATTAGAGAATTGAATTTTGTGCATGTCTTCTGGAACTCCAAGGGGTTTCCAGAAGTTGTGTAAATGAGATGATGTGTGTGTGCTTCTTTGTGGAGTGTACTTAACCCTTCCTAATACGAATTAAAAGAACTACGTCCCTAGCTAACTACGTATTTGTTAATAATAGCTATCTTCTAGCTATTATAACAAATCTAACCACTACCCCACCGTGAACTCGGGTTCACACGGAACTGCTCCAAAGCTATAGACGCTTCCTCACGCCCGATTCCACGTCTACTAAGTTAAACTACCAGTTTAGATGGCGAGTCTGAAATACCTACTGGCCCCTGGCTCCCTACAATCTCTCCAGCAACTTCATCGATAGTTACAAGGAGATTACCCTACAACGCGAAGGGCAGTCAGGAACCAATTCTAACCAAAATTCTGGTGGAAATCCATCCGCGCACTACTTCTTTCTATGCTGCCAGAATTCGAGAAAGAACCAATCCCCGACCAGAGACCTCAAATCCTCTACTCCTGGTCGCGTCTCAAACAACCAGCCGCCTAACAAAACGTAACAAAAGGGGACAGCGTCGTATGGTCTCCAACTTGCGTTTGAAGCACATAACGACACTAGCAATAACCACTTTGGGGTTATAATTAATAAGACTCCGCAGTTGCTTTCCCTAAACACCCACGCCATGTTTAACCGGAGGTTCATACTCAAGAATCATACACCAATCCGTGCATCTACTTTTCGGTATCAGCCGGACCAGCACACAATTCCATTCCGAACTCTCAGGCCAAACAGGACGCGCACACTCACAATAATTTATCCCCGCATCATCTCTAACAATAAGTAAAATAATAATCTAACACAAAACGTTTTCAAGTAGAACGTTAGCAAATGAAATTAACGTAAAAGAACACTTCAAAATAATTTAAGTTTAAAGTAAAAGAAGACTCCCCGCAATCGTTAAACTAAAAATAATTCTATTTCCCAAATGAGCAACCAGCGAGAGTAACGTCTAACGCGAAAGCTACGAAGTCCTAGCGCCCAGCGAGCACCAAAACCCAGAACGAGTGAATCCAAAAGAGCCCCGCCGCGTTCGAATCGTTTCCTTTTACGTATCAATCCCCACCAAGAACTACGCCTACTCGTCACGACTTAAGGCTTCGCGCGCACTCAAACTAAACACACACCGAAATTGCAAATGACCGCCATTCGAACTTAGTAAATAACAAAATACGCTTCCGTCACCCGTAATCAGTATCTGTATCTGTGGGCATACAATACTTAAATGACCGCTCCTCATTATAACTCACTTTTAGCAATATCATGATAAATTCCAGCAAAGTAGGTTTGGTCGTTCTACAATAACGGTTATAAATAAGGTGATAAAGTGCTGTAGACCAAAACATCGTCGCCATTAACCATTCCTAGATTCAACATACATACAAACGTAATTAGCAATACTACTTAGTAATACGAAAGCCCTTTTAACAACCGAAACCTTTCATTTATTTACCACTTCCTTTGACCGTATAGATATTTAGGTAATTATGGTCGATATATCCGAATTACTGCAAGAAAATATGAATTTCCGAGAAATAATAATATAATTATCTTAAAAGAGTAGTATTGGAAATTTGATATAAATAAATCTATTTTAATCTTTACATTAATTTACGGTGACGTTACATATACGATGAATTTATAAAAATAAAATATTTAACTTCTGGAGTGTGCGCCGGCGCTTAGCCTTTTTCCAAGAACCGATCGTGCAAGTCTAAATATGGAACTGACAATAACAACTATTTTTTGGATCTACCCTCAACATTTTCTCATTAAATTATTCAACTAATTCAAAGGACTTTAAACTCTATTCTCATGACGTCTGTATACCAAATTGCATACTTGTACACATACTATCAAGAATGCAGCCTTCTTTCCATGAAACGCTTGTGCAAGTCTAAATATAGAACGAAATGCTCCAATTAATTACTAAATGAAGGTAGCTTCAGTAAATAGTATTGAGTTAATATACTTCCCATTAAATTTGGTGTTATGTTTCCAAAACAGACATTCATAATAATATTATAAGCCATTGACCTCAAATATAATCTTGACTGACTAAATAGCATTATTTGGCTTTTGTTAATGTTTTATATAACGCATCTTAAAATAAATTCTATAACTAATTAAAAATAAGGGAAATACTTATAATTACAGATAAATTAATGTAGACGAGATAAGTTTATTTGTTATCTTTATTCCATATTTTGAACATTTAGAGTTATGTTGACTATATGTGAGTAACGGATAGTTCTGGACCGTTACAATATCGATACTTTAATACCTCTTGGTCTATCTCTGGCTTAATGTCATTAGTTTTTTTTTTATTTATTTCAGTATTGCCAGTATATGTTTTCTCAATTTCCCTGTATCATTTGTATTTACCTATACTATATTGTTTGTAAATAGGTGTGAAAATTTATTTATTTAGTAGAATTTAATCAAATTAATTTGGTCCATTACTGGTGCTACGAATTAACCATTGACATACTTATCTAAGTATTGTGATAAATTCATTAGATTTCGAGAGGCAGTAATGTGTTAATGAATACGGAGGATAAAAAATAGTGCTACGTTAACCACAATGTAGGAACTCTGCTATAATAAAATAAACATTTGCTGTTTTATCCTATTTTGAAAAATGAAGTTCCGAATGAAATAGCTGGGCGTGGACCGTTGCACTCCAACAAAAAAAAACGTAATATATGTTTACCTGACTGTCAACTGATGCGAAAGCAAAAAGAACCTTCGTGATCTTAACCTACATTATGTACACATTTATCACGCACACACACACACACACGTATGTTTCGCCGTAGCATAAAAATATAGTCTTTCCAGTCACAATTACTTTGACTCTTATTCTTCTCAACAGATCGTGCAACTCAAGGTCCGTCTTAAGGCCGGCTTATGACATATCAGAGTCAAATTGAAATGAAATGAAGTTTATTGGAAAAAATAACTGCGAATGACTTCTACTGAGCTACTGAGTTATTTTTTTATGAATGAGGTATTAGTCGATTCATTGCCGTTGTGACATCAGTTATATGACGTCACAATTTGTAAATTGCATGTATAAACTTATTTAATAAATACTATCATCATGAACTGTATTTTTTATTTACAAAATAAAAATACATTAGATTCTTTTATAAAGTGATGAAAGTGGCGCCGCTGCCTGTTTCGCTCGCACGCGGCACCCATAGATATAAAATTATTTAAATTACTGATTTCATTTTTGATTTCAGATTTTCTTTCAGAGTCATAAGAACACTATTACAATGTATTAACAGTAGCTGTTATTTTATATGTGATATTTTGACCGTGATGAACGTGTAACCGACAAAATTTTCACGTTTATACCTAAATTGCGGACAAAATAACAAATATAATAATTTTATAGTTTAAAAAACTGAAACAACAGACTTCAAAGTTACTATTATTTCAGTTATATGATTGTATGAATCTCCCATGGACCATTCTGACTTTAATCATGATTACCCGATCAAATCGGGAGATATCCTTTTTAAAGGCAGCTTTGTAGATAAATTTGGCAAATGGACGTGTATCTACGGTTAAAAATAAATTTATAAAAAAATGAAGTGTCAAATTGAAAAAATAAAATTGGCCCGAATTTAAAAGGCGGTTTGTATGGAGACTATCCTTCTGGGTCCTATGTAATAGGGCGAATTCTGTGTATAATTCAATATGAACTCTATAATCGTGTTTTAGTTTCTTATTTAAATATAGCTATCTTAAAGTTGATTCAGCTTTTACTTTAACCCCCGCAAATAGATAACAAGGTACTCTGTCCCAGGACCACTCACAAAATATTTTACAAACAATTTAATCAAGATCTCTGCGAGATTTAGCAATCTTGTTTACGACTTAAATTAACCTTAGATAGAGATGAAATATTTTTAACGAACTTGTCAAAATAAAGTCGGAATTGCGAGTTATGTCGAGAATTTCGAGATTCGGAGAAATTGGTCGCGTAAAATTATATAATTTAGATACGAAGTTTTGTTTGGTTATGGTTTTTATACGAAAATAAACAAATGAAAAATGATCATATCGGTCTTTTTCAAAGCTACAGTGATCTGGACAGTTTTATTTTTTTATTCTGCAGTGGTGTATTAGACTCGCACGGTTAAGACATTTGCCATTGTGAATTATTAAGATTCATTTAGGTTTTGTAATTGTAATGTTTGTAGCGCTTAAGTGTCATACAGTAGATCTAGCGTAGAGACGTAAATTTGTGCAAGCGGAAGTGCTTTAGATAGTTTTATTTTTAACCGACTTTGAAACAAAAGGAGGTTCTTCAAAAAACGGTTCATTTTATTGTCTGTCTAGTTTCAAAACCATTTTTTTAGAAACACATGAAAGTATCAAGTTGAAATTAATATAAAACGTCAGTGTATGACTTTCTCAACTATAAAAATCGAGTTCATAATTCAACACAATAAAAAGTAAACCTTGAAAGATTAACTATTTTTGCCTTATTGTTACGGAACCTTCGTTTTATGGTGTAAATTCGTACTTAGGCGGTTTTCATTGAAATGAATCAGATTTTAACGGATTTATGGCGAACATTTTACATAATTTTATGACCTGACGTTTCGAACACTTTGCAGCGTCCGTGGTCACAGGTAAGACTAGATGACAGGCGTCTTTTTTGTTGTTTTGTTTAATTTCAATGAGCAACAATTGAGAAAACCTTAAAAAACATTAGGTGACTTTGTATACCAAACAAGAAAACTTTGCACGGGTCAGCTACGGCCATCAGCATTTATTAATAATAATTTTCCTTTATTACATTTCCATTCTAATTAATTTTGAATACATTGTTATTAAGTATGCTTTTGACGTATTTACCAGACTGCGTAAGAAGGAGGGTTATGTTTTTCGAGTGTATGTATGTATATTTCTTTAACACGCCCTAGAGCCTAAACGGCTTGACCGATTTTGATGTGAGTGGTGTCAATAGATTCGGCTTAGTTGTGAGAGTGACACAGGGTACATCAAAATTAAAAAAAATCATATGTTAGGCTGCAAAAACCTCTTTTCTGCAGTCGGGTATTTTGTTTTTCTTTTAACATTGATACTTGTTAATATTAGTGTAATTCGCATAAGCGGTGCTAATTTAATTTAAAAAAAGGTAGATTCATTTCCAAGCTTCTGCAGCTATCTCGCCGAATTAGCCTATGTATTCAAAGGAAGGCTAGTCAGTCTAGCCGTTTGATACTCGGGCGGATTTATATATGTATATAGCGACAACGTATTATACAAAATTTGTCTCCTGGATACGAAAGTTGTTTTTTTCGGTTATTTTTTTCAGTTACATTTTTATCTTGGTATCTGATATGTAGATGTACCGCGTACATAATTGGTAGTTCGAGCAAAGGTTATTTCTTTTTGATATTTATGTGGAAAAATGGAATGTATTTTTATTTTTTATCTGCTATATGAATGTAAATGACGGATTATTATTACATAATATCTTGGATCAACATGGTTTATAAAAATCTGAAGAATATTGTGAGCAAGAAGAGAAGCGATATCTAAATATTGATATAAGTATATGTAAAAACGATAAAGTACCTACTTTTTTAGATCGTATGAATTTTTAATATGCAATTTTTTTACCATAGAACTAGAAATAAATAACTTATTAACTTTTCTTGAGATTAAAATTAGTAGAATTCCTTTCATCTTTATAAGACACTGAGCTAAGTATGTAATCAATCCAATACACCTATAGGTTTGATTTAAAACCAGATGTTCGAAAAATGATTAAAATGGCCTCCCATGCACTATGCTAATAGAGCTTCATGATCACGCCTCCTTTGTTCGCTTGTTCATCCTAGCTAACCAAACCCATCCTTACGTTATAATTGTTAGTACGGGAGTTTTGGCGGGAACGTCTTAGTAACGTGCTGTTGCTTTGTTTTATTTTCCTAAACTTGTGTTATTTTGAACAATAATGCTATAAAAATGGTGGTGTTTTATTCATTAAGTGTTCGATAAAGTGCGTGAGTGTGGGCAAGTGAAATAAAGCAGTAAAACGTGTGATTTTACGTTGTCGGCAAAACTCCGTAGAAGCTTCTAGTAAAGTTGCCACCACTTTACTGAAGCAGGACTTGACTTATAAATTGACTGTATACGTGACTTAGATTGTGACTAGAACATTTACAACTTATTTTATTCAAGAAACTTGAAAAAATCCTAATACTTGATACTGGCAAATGCTTTAAACCGGGTCCAATACAAAAAAGAAGAAGAATAATTGTTAGTACCGGATGTAGGCACCGTAAATCAGACAACCCAAAGAATTCAAAAACTAGAACAGAAATTTTAAATAACATAATTTTAAAGTTTAAAAAACTGAAAAAACCGACTTCAAAGTACGTTATTTCGTTTACTTGTAATACATATATGTAAGGATAATAATTAAACAAGGCGCTCAAGCGTTGAAGTAACTCTATTTTTTCCTTATACACATTGGATGAGAAGTAAGTAGGTTCTACTTTTCAAGCTCAATAAATCTCTCACGATTGTAAACTTTTTAAAAGACCTATTCACCCGCTCGTTTTTTTTTCAAGAATGACATTTTGTCACTGAATGTCAAATGCTTCGTCGTCGCAGATTAGAAAATGTGCAGATGTTTATACGGAAAACATCAACATTTGACACTTTTGCAAAGAAAAACGTGTAAGTGGAACTCTGCGATTCTATAATCTGACGCACTCACTCAGGAATAAAATGAAAATATTTTTACTTTTAGAGATTATTCAAAAAGTAATAAAGCAATGTTTCTAAAATAATTATGGGACCAACTTGGGAGCTTTCTCTATAAATCAAAAGAAACAAAAATTGGTTCACGAATGACGGAGTAATTCGTGTGCATACATAAAAAAAATATACGGCACGAATTGATAACCTCCTCCTTTTTCGAAGTCAGTTAAAAATGGACGTAAAAGCCGTGTCTCTATTGCATCGCCGCTCACGTCACCGTCTGGCAGACAGCTACAAGGTGTAGACACTGCTCTGCAGTTGCGATGAACAATGTGAGTGTTCAAAACATGACATCTAGTACGTTAGTACATTTAAGCACTCTGATCGCTGACTTAACCTAAAAAACAAACTTTTTTTTTTGTTATAAATATTGGTGGACATTTCACACAACACCATCTAGCCCAAACTAAGCAAAACTTGTACTATGGAAACTAGATGGTTGATAGAATACACATATACTTATTTTTTTTTTGTAAATACATACCTATGATAGAAACACCCAGACACAGAACAAACATCCATGCTCATCACACAAATGTTTGTCCTGGATGGGGATCGAATCCACAACCTACGAGTACAGCTCAGGACGCAGTCGTACTACCGAATTTTGATGATAGATAGATAGATAGATAGATAGATAGATAGATAGATTCTTTATTTGCATACAACATGAGGAATTTTTATACAATATATGCACAAAAAGATGGAACAAATGTATATGTAGCTTAATCATGTTGTGCCAATTAGGCGTACAAAATGTCAGGGCAAATAGCATTCTGCTCAAGTATTTGATTAAAAATAGCGTTAAATGTTAAACGTTAAAATAAATCAGAAAATATAGACAACATTTACAATAACAATAAAATGACGAAAGGTTATTACTAACTTGCATGACAATTATCTGTCTTCGCATGTTTCATTTTCGCCGAATATTTTGGACAGACTTTATGAGGTACGCGTGTAGATACTCACGTAGGAAACGAGGATACTCGCTGACGTTTAATAACTCCGGTTTAATCTCCCGTCCTCAATATACCGGGACTCATATACGTGGAATACGCTGATTTAGTACGCTTTTTGTATACTAACGGTGAACCTGTTTGGGATTTTGGAGTTATAAAAGTTTTAAGGCGGGCTTTTAGTTTATAAGTTGGGGGTGTAAACAGAAATATAGAATGTGGCGCGATAAAATTGAGGTTATTTTATAAAAAAATCAACTCATGTATCTGTATTTAGAATGTAATGAATTCAAATTGAATGAAAATAAAATACACACCTATGTGTAGAGTAACCTAGTGTAACTTACGTTTGTGTTAATATAATGCTCAGTGGATGTTTTCACGAGAAAATGTGTATAAAGCCTATATTATGCCTCGTCTACGTCTACGCTTCGCTGTTCCTCCCGCGTAGTGATGAAAAATGATGATGATGATGAAACAGAGCCTCTGTCCGTCTGGAGACAATTCAGTTAATCAAAACTGATCCGTAACTGTACCTTGTGTGAAGCATTTCCTGTCGGCGGCTATCATTTTTTGATTTAGTAAAGAGCGAAGGACATGTCACGTTTCATCTAATGTGTCAATTGAATGACATAAAAGTGATTGATTCAAAAAATAAAATATGGCGGCCGATGGGAAACGGTTCACGTATAGTTCAGTTACGGAGCGGTCTTGATTAACTGAATTGCCTCCTGGTATTCAATTATTTCTGTAGATAGATTGAGAAAGAGAGAGAGAGGGAGAGTTGACTGAGTGAGTGAAACAAACGAAATTCTGCATCTACTAGCAAGATTTTCGTTCTTCTGTCCGGTTGTTTGTTGCTACACGCGTACAGGTTTTTCGCGAAAATCGGTTTTCAACCAATCTTGACGAAACTGAATAACAGGTTCCTACTATTTTATAGATTTTTTCGACTTCAAAATGTGCAATTTGATTTTAAAAACCATCTACTGAACCGATTCTGATTTATGGGACTACTAATGATCGAATTATGCAGTAACAAACATAAAATACCTTCTTCTTTTTGTAGTCGGTAAAAAACGTTTGTTTTGATAATTTTTTTACTATTTCACACGTTGTTCCATAGTAAAAGTCTCTTTTAGGTGTACTATATTACATTTTTCCAAATCTCTGTGAAACCACTTATATTAAATAGCAGGCTTAGGATAAAAATTCTTATTGAATTTTTATCTTTTATTGAAAAAGAAAACAACAAAAATCCATCAATTCTGAAATTAATTTGTCTTGTTCAAACCTATGGCAATTGGTTCGAATAAAATCACAATTTAATTCTACACCATCGGCTCACACGCGAGCCACGCAGCTACAATCAACGTGCCAAAATTCATAATCTCTCGGGACCATTCTCCTGGGACCATTTGGGAATTAATCTTCTGAATTACAGCGGGACGGCAAAAAGAGCTATTCTATGCCATCGTTCGGCGATTATATTTTCCAAATAGCGGCAAAATAGCGACAGAATTGCCAATTTGCCGCCCGAATTTCTTCCGCTTGCATAGTTTTAGTGCTATTTGTTTTGCGTTAATTATTAAATGATGTTTTATTATGCCGTAAAATGAAATAAATTTGTGCATTGCGACGAGTTGTAGGCGTTTTTGGCTAAGTGCCCTGTTAATTAGTAGTTTTGATTGCTGTTTTAAGTTTTAAATGGATGTAAATTTCGGTAAAGAGCTGTAATTCTGTGATTGTTTTGGTTATTAATCTAACCCAAGAATTTTATTATTGAAATAGATGTTACTGGTAATAACTACGTCGATTTTAATAGTTATTAGGATAACCTAATAACCATTAGATGATTACATACATTATTGTATTTAAACATATTGAATGATATAAATACTGATTAATTATCCATCATATTATTTAACTTTAAAAAGTACAGATCAATAATACAGAAACAGACAAGTCAAACAAACAAAGACTGGCTGTTGCAACTTGGCTTATAAACATTTTTTTTTAATAGTTAATACAGAAACATTCTCGTAAAAAAAACTAATATTGATATAGTTTTTTTGATGCGACAATGCAGTCAATCAATTCAACAGCTTAGACACTCAAAAAACATCACCTTTCCTTGTCTGTCGGGCGAAAATGTTGCTCAGAAAAGTATAAATATAATTTTATATTAAAGTGGACGAGAACAGAGTTATTAGACACGACAGACATCGGTACTCAATTAATTAAATTGGAGCTGAACTTTTAGGCCAGAAGCTGCTGACAATTTTAATCACTCACTGCAGATTTCCGTTCCGTTGAATACAAATGCATTCTGTACTATGTACTCTGTCACCATTGATCAGAAACGGCTCATGAAAGGGTTTTCATGTATCTATTATGTGAAATCTTGATTGATATGTTACACAAATGCTATGGAGTTTTCTCTGAATATATGAGGCAAAATAAATGCATTACCGATAATGGTATTTTGTATCCCATCGAACATTTGGTGAACATTGTGGTGAACATATTTTCAGATAGGGACATGAATAATAAAATAAGCAAAATTTATACAATGGAATCCAGATATGTATAAGAATACTTATTTTTTGTATACATACCTATGAACGATTTACAAGAGATCTTGGTACGCGTACGTTGCATGTGCTGCTTCCAATATTATAAATTGATTAAATAATAAATAAATAAATAATAATAACTAAATAAATATTTGTGGACATTTCACACAACACCATCTAGCCCAAACTAAGCAAAGCTTGTACTATGGAACTAGATGGCTAATAGAATATCTACATATATACTTTTATTGTTGTTGTAAATATATACATATGATACATAGAAACACCCAGACACAGGACAAACATCCATGCTCATCATACAAATGTTTGCCCTGGGTGGGGATCGAACCCACGACCTTTCAGTTCAGCAGGTAGACGTAGACACACTACCAACTGAGCCACAAGGCCAGTCATTAAAGAAACAATGTGTACGTGTGTATACCAAGTTTAATTACGCTATAACTTAAGACAAAGAAAACCAATCTGATGGACTAAGTCTTGATAAGTCGTAAGAAATACATACAAAGACTCTCCAGCTATTAGTAATTAATAGAAGTCAGGCGAAACGCTTCGATGGCTCTTCCCACTAAATCTTCAGATATCTTGTTAGTCGCGATATTTTGAACAAGTTGGGACCTAGAACTGATCCTTGTAGAACCCCTAATTAAAGTTAGTAATTTGTACGGCTTCTAGCTTAAGAAAGACTTATGGAAAGACATATTATCTTGGCATGAATTCTTCTTATTCTTAATTAAAATTAAAGATAGATTAATTAAATTAAAGAGAGAAAGAGATTATTATTCTCATGTGGTTTTTATTGTTTTGTACGCAAATAAGTAAACGGAAATCCTTTACAAAGCCTCCGTCATTTATTTCTACACCTTTTCAGGGTTCCGTAGTAAACAAGAAACCCTTATAGTTTATCCATGTCCATCTGTCTGTCCGTCCGCGGCCATTAACCACCAACTCGCTTGATGGTGAGCGATGGTTATCTGTAAAATTACTACATTTCAAATAATTGATATGAATGAAATATCCAAAAAAAAATACACCCAAATTACACCATTCGTTTTTTAATCAGTGGCAGAAGCCATATCAATCGAATACCTAAATTAATATAATTTAAATTACTTACGGTAGCTTTGCGTACAAACAGTAAATACCTAGTTCAGGCATATAATTTATATTTTACCTAAGTTAATTTGTGTATTTAAACAGTTCTTTATATGTACGAATTGTTTTTACAAATAAAGTTATTATGTAAAGATAAGTATGTAAAGTTAAACAAACCTTCAACAACATCGTCATCTTAGCCACAAGAAATCCACTGCTGGACTTAGGCTTCCTCCATAGATTACCAAAAAAAACGATTGGAAGGGGCCCGCTAGTATCTTCCTGCCGGAAGTATGAGGTTTCCTATCCACCTTATGAATGTTGTCCTACTTCTCATGCACCCTTGCGTGATCTCCACTCGAGAAGTTTTCGGCCCCATATGTAGCCCTGTATTGACTTTACCACTATAAACAAACACTTCGACAACTCGGATTTTTTTCACTTATTGGATACACGCTCATCCAAATGACGAAATTTGACACAGAGAGCTAAAGCGACAAAAGTACCCGAAGAATCTAAGACAGAAATATTCTATATTTCATTACCATTACGATTTTTCGTCACCACCTAAGTGAAACAGTGATATGTACCGTTAATATGTTATATTTTATACTTGGGATAAAATATAACGCATCAGGTTAATATATGGTTATTTATCTAGAAACAATAACACAAAGGATAACAATTTTAACACCATCAGAGATTTAATTATTAATATTCCTTAGTTTCATCATTTTGCATTTTATTATTTCTCGTATGTCCTTGTGACATAATAGAAAACATAATAGGTACGCATGTTTAACTACCACATTAAATTTTCGTTACGTTCGTACGTATCTTGGACAGCATTTAGCGATCCACAAATGCCAGTCAAGGATACAAAGCCCCAAAACTCATGAAAAGGATACAAGCTATTGTGCCAACAAAAAAAGAACACATAAAAAAGTTCCTCAACGACAACATGTCCATTTGAAAGCCGCGGCCAAGTTTTATTGCCTTTATAAAACTATCCAAGTTTGTGTTTCTCGTATCTATTGGGCTTCACATTGAACTGAAGTAAATAGCTTGTTATATGAAAACGTCGAATTTCCTTCGCGGCTCTTATTGGATTTCATCTTATAACAAGTTTGTAAGAGAAAAAATTCTCCTCGTTCGGGTTCCGTCCGTTGTTTTCGCAAAACGGTTTTTTAAAACAATGGGCGTTTTTTATATTTCTTTATTCACAAAGGATCAGTCCCGCGTTCGGTTTTAATTGAAGAAGCCAGCGAAAGTTGGTGTTTTAGAGATAACAATATTTTTTTCATAAACAAAGTTGTTTATTTCGGTCTTGTTTCGGGTGCTTCCAATTAAAGGCCGGGTAACCTGTCGCTTTTGAGGATGGAGACCTTATTATATTTGGATTATTTATAATGTTGGATGAATTTTAATGATTCATTCGTAGATATCAGCAGGCTGCGTAACTTGATTTCAGCCGTTTTATTTTCTGTTTGTATGTAAGTATGTCTGTTTAAACATTTGCAAATCCCTTAACTAAATATGAGACTGACGGGAAGACAAGCAGCTTTTATAATTCGAAAATAGGCTTGCGCTTGACCGTAATAGTTATGGTCTACGATGGAACGCGCTTATCTTGAAGAAACCTATTCACTCACGATTCCGTTCGTAAACAATGAGATTTTATTGAAAGAGATGTTATACTCATTCAATATGAAATAATAGCATGGAAAATCTCAGTTCTCAGCACTTTCGAAGATAGGACCACATCCTTAAGGTCTCTTAGTATCTTGGCCTTATATATATCTTGGTGTTAAGCTTTCTAAATACACAGGATGGCATAGTCACTGTTCACAAGTCACGACATGCTACCGTTGCCGGACGTGTCGCAACTGAATACGAGTCGGGCGATTACCTTTTTTTAGGCTTGCCACGCAAAACCGTGGAAAACCTATCTACGTATAATACATCATTGTACGTAAACAGTTTATTTTGTCCTTTTGCGAAGTTTCAAACTCACCGAAGATGGGGCGTAATGAATCTCGACCCTTTAATTTGAGTTGTGCCTGAAACACAGACTTGGAAGTTGGTAGATAAAAACTTAAGTTGATGGATATTTCCCCAAGTCTTAGGAAAGCTTTTAGTATAATATAATAGGTATGTACATTATTTTTACATTATTATGTTCGTGGCGGTCGATTTACTCTTACCATCAGATAAATAAATAAAAACATAAAATTTGCCAAATTCTTCTTTTTACAGACTTTTTAGAATTCAGTTAAGAAATTTGAGAGATATTGGCATCTACATAGGCGCTGAGTTGACCTGCACTTAAGCTTGCATTACTTTACTCCTTTCAACCCTCTACTTTAAACTGTCAAATATGGAGCCAAACGACCTAAATATCTTTGATACTTTGCCTACCGGAACGTAACAAAAATAGGCATTATCTTTATGTACTTTCAGTAAATAAGCATAAACACCCGATCAAATAATAATAAAAACATATTATGTACACCTACATAAATATTAATAATTTTATAGTTTAAAAAACTAAAACAACCGACTTCAAAGTACGCTATTTCGTTTACTTATCCTGGTAAAAAAAAACTTGTTTTATCTATCGCTTGTAAGTCTATGTGGAAGCTTTGAAAACAGATATAAAGGATTTTCTGTTGTGCAAGTTTTTATTGCTAAAGTTGCTTTTTACAGACGTACAGCCATCTTGATTCAATTCTTCGTATTGAGGACGGATTGTCTATATAATTGCTGAATGATTAGCCAAAGAATTCAAACGGGGTTTTATTAGATTCTATGAATGATTTCAAGTCTTTTTCTAGTTTCTTAGAAAATAATAAATAAATATAAATATTGGTGGACATTTCACACAACACCATCTAGCCCAAACTAAGTAAACCTTGTACTATGGAAACTAGATGGTTGACCTATAAAATAGTTGTAGGTATAGTTTTATTTATACTTTTGATATCGCATCATTTTGTTTCTAATTCTACTATTTATTCGTAAATAGGCTTGCCAACGCAAACTCGATGACTGGTGCAGTCTACGATGAAGCGCGCGTGCATAGGAAGAACCTATTCACTCGCGGCTTAAAAATCATATCTTTTCGGAAAGGCTCATTCAGGAAGCGTATTCCACATTTTGGCGGAACGTACAATTAAAGTGGAGTTAAACTATCAAAATTTAATACTTTTCTTTAAAGGTTGCCAGTTGCAGCAACAAGAAGGTTCAGTTTACTGTTGCCGCGGTCTTAATTAAACTATTGTATTCATACGCAGGAACAATGACTTTTCATGACGTGGACGTAAAATCTAAAACAAAATTCACGAATATAGTGTCCTGGGTTGACCGATACTCATTTACTAACAATGACATACTTAAAGATTTTGTACTTAAAGACTCTATGTCGCCGCGCTAAAGCCTAATTTAGATTGAAAAGTCTATCGTCTATTTTGCCGCTTCGAATTATTTCGAAAATCGAAATTATTTTAAGCGTATCCGAGCTCATTGAGGTCTAATTATATACCTCAATGAGCTCGGACGTTTTTGAGGACTGACGTTACATCCCGTTGATACTTTATCAAAGCGCAGGAACGTCAGACATGTGAACACAACACCTTGAGCAAGACTGGCGCTGCGGGCGAGGGAATCGCTCGACGTATTGCGATTGCCGATTGGGGAAACCAGCAACTTGACAGAAACTAGTACAAATTCGAGAGTTCTTTGGGAGTTGCATCAATTTGTAACTGATTCTGTAATCGACTGCAGCAATTGAAAAGTGATGTCGATCATCAGAATTCACACCTAGAATTGCTATGTCAAGCGCAGTGTAAACAACTTACGAGTTGCTTATTACAATACGGAGATCAAAGTCTGCATAACGCCTAAATCTTATAACTATATAGAAAAGAAAAAAAAAACGGGTTGCATGGCAGAAGTGAAAGCTAAAAATAAAATAGTACAAGCGCCATCTAGTACGTTGGTCTGGAACTAGACTATACAGCGCCATATAGTACGTTGGTCTGGAAGTAGACTATACAGCGACATCTAGTATGTTGGTCTGGAACAAGCGCCCTGCGCCGTCTTAGGACTACGAATTTTCAATCAAGTCACGTGACACCTGACGCGAGTTTAACATTTTTTACCCATCCCAAAAATGCCCAACGCCGCTAAAAAAGTTTTCGCTTCAAAAACACCATGAAGCAGTACTCCTTCAAAACACCATCTGTTTTCAAAAGAAAAAGCTTACAGTCAACTTGAAAAAAAATCAGAATCTTTCGTATTTTCAGAAAAAGCTAGGAGATAAGCCGATACTGGTAAGATTAATGGTTCATAGGAAAATAATGAGTGTAGTGAAATTCGTGAAGTATTCATGATAAATGATGTCCTCAGCTAGATAAAAGATTGTCAGTCGGACAATTTGTCATGCAGCCGAATGACCGGGACAAAAACTGAAAAATCACTTTAAATTTACCTTATATATAAATCAAGAAGCAAACTTACTTAGTTGTCGTAGTTTATAAAAGTGTTTATTTTCATTTATGTTTTTAAGACTACGCATAAAATGTTATATCTAAAGTTCAGCAAAGTATTTAGACTAGACAAATATCTTATTTCTTTACATTCATTTTATACATACCTACTAAATACCTAGTTATATAAATCAACTAAAACTTTTCATAGCAAAATATACGATGATATTTTACTGTCCATTTTTGTTATGGAAAGTTTATTCGTATTCAAATATTTTAGAAACTCTTTTTGTTTTCTTTATTTCTTTTAAATTTTATAGATTTTGATCGATTTTAATAGATTTGTTAAAAAAAAACGACCTAATGCTTACAGAAAAGTTATTCCGTGCTCGTCATTGTTTTTAATACATAATAAACACCGGCCAAGTGCGTATCAGGCCACGTGTAGTGTTCCGTAGTTGCACATCAAAACACTTTGACATTAATTTGTATGTAATATTATTATTATAAGCATACTTACAGACATTACGTACGTACTTACTCCTCGCATAAAAAAGTACTTCTTACTAGGTATTCAAATAATAAAATCAGCCAAGTGCAAGCCGGACTCGCGCACGAAGGGTGCCTTACCATTATCTATAAAAACGGCAAAAAATCATGTCTGCTGAATGGGAGCCCCCCTTAAATATAAATTTTATTTTTAAAGTTTCCGGCAGCCTATTCGGGAGACCGTCTATGCTCTAACCCTTCTCACAATGAGAAGATGGCCCGCGCCCAGCAGTGGGACAGTTTGTATGAACAGGGCTGATATAAATAAAATAAATTATTTTTATAGTGAATAATATAACTCAATACTCTGTAAATATTTTAAGCGTTTACCTGTTGCCGTTATCAATGTCGAGCAAAAACGAGCAAAACGTTTGTTGTAGGGAGCCCCCTTAAATATTTATTTTATTCTGATTTTTAGTATTTGTTGTTATAGCGGACACAGAAATACATCATCTGTCTAACTATCACGGTTCATGAGATACAGCCTGCTGACTGACGGACAGACAACGGAGGTTTAGTAATAGGGTCCCGTTTTACCCTTTGGGTACGGAATCCTAAAAATCATCGTCCTCTTCTTACCCTGGTCTAAATGTAACAAAAATATATTAGTTATTTAAAGAAGTAGGACGTCCCAATTCTTAAAGCATTATTATATATTCCGGACGACGTTTTCAATCCAAAATTAATGAAAGCTCAGACTCAAGTAAGCTCCGAATTGTTCAAAGCATGTGACTCTTAACTCTTCGACAGAATTTGTCCGACTTTTAGGCTGCAACATGTTCTTTTGTGCTCATTAATAAGTTATCGTGACGATTGGGACCAAGGTATATATAGCATTGTTAAAAGTTTCAATTTCGTCCATAACTCCTGTTCGTAGCTTCCATTTCGTCCATAACTCCAGTTCGTATTTTGTTGTGTCGTATCTTATGTTTTCTTTGAAGACTTTTTGTTTGTTATTTGACTTTGTGATGACGCTTTAACCTACATAAACTTTAATAAAGTGAATTTGAATATGTTTAAGAGGTATGCATAAATTCTATATTTTGAAGAGAATGAATGTAAGCTATGTATCTAATACATTTAAACGAGCAATTCTTGTATATATTTAAATGAATAAATATATATAATATCTGAATCTCAGAAACGGCTCCAACGAATTTCATGAAATTTAGTATGTAAGGGTTTTCGGGGGCGATAAATCGATCTAGCTAGGTTTAATTTTTAGAAAACGTCGTTTTATCCGTGTTTTCAGGCAATGAAAAACTGCTACGATATCATTAGAATACGAAGGTAAATTTCGCCACCATCTACAAGGTTGTAATAGTTCAGGTGGGAAATCGGGCGATTCGGAATCTAGAAGACCTCGGTTCGATTCTAGATATATGATATTATTTTTTCAATATTTTTTTCAAGTTCCTTCTTTTGTGAGAAAAACTATAAAAAACCGAGCAAGGCTCGGTCATCCAGGTACTGTATTATTATCAGTGTAGAATATAAGATTCCAAACAAACGGGTTACGGGACTCTTTTCGAAATATTGGTGCTAGGTTGATTATTAATACAAATTGTTGAAATCAAAGAAAGGCAAAGTAAACGTTTGTACGTTAGCTAGGTTTGGAGAATACCGAAACTGAATTTGAATATCATGAACTTATCATGTTTTTTTTTCTATATTTTACGACTGTTTTAGAAGCAGTTACATCATCATCATCATCATTATTTCAGCCCTTATCGATCCACTGCTGGACATAGGCCTCTTCTTTATCACACCATTCTTTCCGGTCCTGCGCTGATCTCATCCAGCTCTTGCCCTCTGACTTGACGATATCGTCTCTCCATCTGGCTGGTGGTCTGCCTACTGGTCTAGTCGCTCCTCTGGGCCACCATTCTGTGACCGCCTTCGTCCACCGGCCATCTACTCATCTTGCAATATGTCCTGCCCACCTCCACTTGAGTTCTGTAATTCTTCGACCGACATCAACCACACGTGATGTCGGTCGAAGCAGTTACATACATACATATAATCACGCCTGTTTTCCCTTACGGGTGTAGCGTGCAAAAAAAAATAATAAAAAAAAAAAACTTTTACCTCGAAAGAGGAAAAAGTGAGGGTGAAAAATAGATTTTCTCCGCACTGCTACGAAAAGTAAAAAAAAGAATTACTTAGTTAAGTAGATAAAAAAGGTTACCTAGATAGGGTTCAGCGGAGAGCCATTGAACATTTAGTTCAAGGGTCCTCTTGCTGTTCGGCCGGCTTACATATGGGTTTTAGCTCACAAAAGAAACAAAAGTTTTGAAGTTAATAATGAAGGTTATATTTAGCAAAAATCATGATATAGGTTGAATGTAGGTTACAAATATTCTAGTTACAAAAATACAGTTTAAAGTTCTTCAAGAACTTTGTAAGCGTGGATACGAAAGGTTCCGAACGCGCACAGATATTACACTAATGGCCATTTTACGCAAATAAAAATCGATCGATCGCTTTACTCACGTGAGATTCACTTTTGACGGTGATGATAAATCGGCGGGTCAAAGCACGCGCCAATGGTAAGCTCCTCGCAGATAGAGTGAGCATGCGGTCAATAGACACGCACGTGGAAACGACGTCGGGCGCTGGGCGCTCCACGACGTCCTGAACAGCAGGCTAATGGCGGGCTGATCGTCAAGAAGGATGCTCCATGACGGTGATCCTCGGGAATAAAAATACAACCTAGACGACGGGATGTCTCATCACGCCTCCTCAGGTTCTCCAAAGGTCGTCTCAGAAACTAGGTTGTGGATGTCGCTCAGCCCTGCTCGGGCGAGATCACGCCTGCGTTCCTCGGAGCGTCCTTTCTTCGATCTTCAGTAGAAAGAGGTGTTCTTCAGCCGATGTCCGGAAGTGTAAGCCTCCTTCCAAATCTCCATTTCGACTCCTGTCAACTCATCTCAATAGTGGTGGGATGTCCCTCCGTCGAGTAAAAAAATGTTTCGCTTTCAATCACTCAGTCGATGCGGTAATCGATTAAGTTTTCTTTTGAATAAGTTTACAACATAAAAAATACTTAAGAATAGTGTCCGAAACCAATTTGTTTTACATTATAAAACAAATGCTAAACTAGCATTAAGGAAAACACTGCTGAAATGCTTTCTTAAAATAAAATATGGAAAACAAAGACGATTAAAAACATCGAATAGATTCGCTTGGAGAGCAGATAGTATTTTGCGGTACGACACTTAGCCTTTATGGTTTGCAATTAGAACAGTCGATGTCTTGCGAAACGTGGCTGTCAGTGTCATCCGTCAAATCGCTCTGCTCTCAACGCCAGAAAATAACAAAACAAATCGACTTCGGAATTCAATAAACAAAATTACTAAAAACAGGATATAAACTCAAGCAGGTAACAATTACATTGAAAAGAAAGAGCAAACTAAGAACAGTGAATATTGTGATGTTATAAATAAGTGTTATTGTTCTCAGAATTCTACGTAGTTGTGTTGCTTCGCGGAATCGTCATTGGAAAACTGTGAAACCTTACATTGGAATGCATGAAGGATACTATAAGAAGATTTTTAAATAACAGTAGCGATACTGATCGCTACAATACCTCCCTTCACGGCAAAAGACGGATAACCGTGGTTATCCGTGAACAGCCGCGGAAACCATGAAAAAAATATCTAAATAAAATAAAATTCTAAATAAAAAACTCCTCCTAAATGCTATCAAGGCTGTGTTTTATTAAGATCCCCTTTATGGAGCTGTGAATAATAAAAAAATTACCATCATATTTATCTATGGATATGCAAGCTACATTAGTTAGTACCAGCCGAAGCAGTCAATCCGAAATGTAACTCAAGTTACAAACTTACTAAGCTGATGGTACTCCGTAAGATAGGTGATCAGCCTATCGAACGGTATCCCCCTAATTCTATTCTAATACTAAAATTGATACCTAATCTATTCCTTATATCTAAGAAAAATCCTTGTCTATTCTACTATTTACAAGTATTGTCCATGATTCATGAATAGTAACCTGGTCCCCCGGTGTACTATTGCAAAAATTCTATATTACTGACGTCTCAGTGTACTACTGTAAAGTTCGTAATTGATACCTGACTTATTGTCACATGGTACCAAATAAGAACATTGTGCCTGAAAAGATCACATAAAAGTATTATCCATGAGTAGTATTTGCATATGCATATTATATGTTGTTTGAATTGAATAACCTAAAAACTTAAACTTATAGCCTTGAGAGTCATGTCGGAGAGGTTAAAATTGCCATCAGGCCATCTTTTGATGCTGTCGAGTAAAATACTGTGCCTACAAAGGTCACAGTTCACATGCTCTTTATAAAAATGTTGTTGTCAATTGTCAAAACTAAAAAAATTGAGCTATGTGATAAAAAGGTAACAGAACATCTTTTGATGCTGTCGAGTAAAATACTGTGCCTACAAAGGTCACAGTTCACATGCTCTTTATAAAAATGTTGTTGTCAATTGTCAAAACAAAAAAATTGAGTTATGTGATAAAAAGGTGACAGAACATCTTTTGATGCTGTTGGGTAAATAGAAAAAGCTTTAAAATGATATTATAAATGATTGTAAGTTAAAATAGCGTTAAATGTTCACTATTATCGACCAGCGTTCTTCAGTGGGAGCTATTTACACTGATTTCAGTAAGGCGTTCGATAAAGTAAACCATCAGCTCCTTCTTCACAAATTCGCTATGTCTGGTATCGCTGATCCCCTGTTAACTTGGCTCGGAAATTACCTTGCTAAAAGGTCGTCGGTAGTAGTTGTTAATGGTGACTCTTCTGATCCATTTGACAATTCGTCAGGTGTGCCTCAGGGCTCACACTTCGGTCCTGAGTTTTTTAACTACTTTGTCAATGACATTAACCAATGCTTCAGAAATTCGAAATTCGTTCTTTTTGCTGACGATTTGAAATTCTACCGTGCCTTAGATTTCAGTAGTGATGCTGACTTGTTGCAGGAAGATCTTAATCGCCTGGATGTCTGGTGTGACGAAAACTGCATGAGTCTTAACGTGTCTAAATGTTTCGCGATGCGATTTACAAGGAAAACAAGGCCTATGAACCACCCCACTTTCTCTATCAAAAATGTCGTCATTTCTAACGTGGACCAAGTTAGAGACTTAGGTATAAGACTGGATAGTAAATTGCGTTTCCACATCCACATCGACAGTATAATTGCCAGAGGGTTTAAGAATCTTGGCTTTGTTCTACGTAATTGCAAGGAATTCAAATCAGATAGCACTAAAACCATGCTCTATAACTCTTTGGTTCGCAGTGGCTTGGAGTACTGCAGCGTGATATGGAATCCTTTTTATGATGTTCATAAGAAAAGATTGGAAAGTGTGCAAAAGAGATTTATGTGGCACTTGACGTACTCTTGTTGTCTCGGTAAAGAACTAAAGAGCTACGAGTCGAGACTTAAATACTTTAAGATGGAATCACTTTCACACCGCAGACAAACTTTTGATCTCTTGTTTCTCCACAAGCTGGCTAACGGAATTTTGGATACTCCTGATTTATTATCAGAGTTGTTTCTGAGCAATCCTCGTACGTTACCTAGAATTTCGCGCTTTAATATATTTTCTACTCCGAGTTCTCGTTCCAACCTGGGTTTCAATGCACCAATGGCGAGAATGGTGCGCCAGTACAATGTTATGTCTAGGGCAAGCGATATTGACATTTTCGGTGACAATATTAATAATTTTAGGAAGTCTTTGAGGTCTCTGACTCTCTGAACTCGAGTAATTATTATGTAGGTATCAGTATTTTTCTTCAGATGTTAATGATTTATTGATAGGATATTTAATTTTATTAATTTGACATACATTTACTATTTATTTTCACTTAATCTATGGACATGTAATTCAATATCTTGTTATTATTATTTTTAATTTATTTGACATTTGTTTTAATGGCATATTTTTAATTTTTAATGACTATTTTTATTTTTCGCTTATTATTAATGCATGCTGACTTCACCTGTAATTATTGTGACATTAAGCTGTATTTTATTTGTATGATTTTTATTGTCAATGTATAGA
The DNA here is from genome assembly GCA_947563715.1 of Lycia hirtaria. Taxonomy (NCBI): domain Eukaryota; kingdom Metazoa; phylum Arthropoda; class Insecta; order Lepidoptera; family Geometridae; genus Lycia; species Lycia hirtaria. The sequence goes on along the minus strand of OX387377.1, from coordinate 36,244,728 downwards.
TGTACACAGTGTAGGTGAACTTTATAAATAAATAAAAAATAAAAATAAAAAATTATTTGAGTGAATGTTCTAATCTATCCACCTGCTCAACATAATTGTTTCATGTTGTTTGGTTCAGCATTACTGTTTACATATTGTTGAAAAACTTGATTTTAATTGTTTTTAAGTTATTTGTGAGCCGATTTTCATAATCCAAACGCTGAAAGACTCGTAAAATTATCCCTGATTCTCCTGTATTGTGTATAGAAATGAATTTCCCTTTTTTTAATTTTTTCTTCTCCGGGATGAAAACTTCATTTCTATTATTGTGAGGTAAGTACTGTACCGATTTTCAAAATTTAAACGGTGACAGACTCATTAAGTAGCAGAGGATTTATATGTAAATAGTTTGCTGCATAAAACTAAAATTTAAATTTTTAAGTTTAGAATGGTGAATATGAAAAAAATTGGGTAAAAAAACTGTTGACTTATACACCCTTGTGAACCTTTATTATGTCCTTAGCATGATATTTACCTACGTTGCCTGTGTTACACTCTTCTAATTCGTACACCACCTTTGATAGTTTATTTACTACTTTGCATTTAATATATCTGGGTGCAAGTTTCGCTGAGAAGAAGTTTGTCGCGTTTGACTGTACAAAGTTTCGCCTCCATACAATGTCTCCCATGTTTAGATGGAGCTGTTGCCGACGCAGGTTATATCTGTCAGCGTTTTGCTTATATGCCTTGGTCAGTGCGGTTTCGACTCGTTGGTAAATACCTACTAATTCATTTAGGGCCGTGGCTGTATCAGTTCTATCGCCTAACTGTAGGTCGTCAAGCGAATGCGGTGGATCACTCCTTAAAACATGTAATCCACCATCCGTAATGATCTCCCTACCGGTAGCTAAGAACATGGGTGTGTATCCCGTTGCTATATTAACCGTATTATTTAATGAAAGTTGAACTTGTGGCAGGTATTTTGACCATGTTCTATGGTCCTCCTCCACTAAAATTGCTAAACAAGTTTGCAAGGTCTGATTGTAGCGTTCCACTGTGTTTGACTGTGGCGAATAGTATGCGTTATAAAATATTCTAGGAATATTGTACTTTTGTGCAAAAGTTTTAAACTCTCTACTCTTAAATATTGTCGCATTATCACATATCAAAATACATGGTGTACCTTGTTTTAGTATTATTTCTGATTCAATGAAAGATGTGACAGTCTTTGTGGTTGCTGTCCGAAGTGGATGTATCCAACAATATTTAGTAAACACATCAACAATTGAAAGGATGTAGTTATGTCCTGAATATGATTTAGGTAGTGGACCTACAATGTCTACTGAAAGAGTATGCATGGGTCTGTTGACCTTTTTCATATTTGTCATGTGACCATGGGGTGTGTTATTTGAATGTTTGTATGCTTTGCATGTTTCACACGTCAACACATACTGTTTTATATCCGCATACATTCTCTTCCAGAAATAGTTACCCTTTATCTTTTGTATTGTTTTAAATAAGCCAGGATGTACTGCGTCAACCTCATGGTTTTGACGAATGCACTCCTGTATCAAATTGTGTGGTAAGACAATTTTCCAAGCACTACTGTCCAACAGTCTGCTTGTTGGTTTCGAGTGTCTAAATAAAATATTGTTTTGTATCATGTAATTTCTGTAGTGTTGGGGGTTGGTATTAACCTTGTTAAATAGTCTATTATACCATTGGTCTGGTGATGTATTTCCCCCATTGAATGATACTACGTTTATCTCTGCTCGAGATAACGCGTCTGGTACAACATGTAACTTCCCCTTTTTATGTCTAATTTCAAAATTAAAGCATGACAATTGCATAGCCCAACGGGCTAAACGACCTGAAGGGTTGTTAAGGCTTTTTAGCCACTTCAAACACATATGGTCGGTTACAACGATAAAACGACTTCCTTCAATATACTGTCTGAAATGTAGAACGGAGTCTACCACTGCCAAAAGTTCTCGCTCCGTTGTACTATAATTTTTTTCAGTTTTGGTAAGTAAACGCGAGTGATAAGCCACGGGATACTCCATGCCATCAATCTCCTGAACCAGAACACTACCAATGCCAGCTGAGGATGCATCACAGTGTATTTGGAACGGTATATCAAAATTTGGACATGCTAACACTGGCGCTTGAGTGAGCGCACTCTTAAGAGCTATAAAAGACTGCTCTGCCTCCTGTGGCCATGCTATTGGGTCTCGCCCTTTCCTTTTTCCTAATTGTGCGGTCATTGGTGCTATGATTGTGGAAAAATCTTTAATGAAACGCCTATAATATGAACATAAGCCAATGAATGCTCGAAGCTGTTTGGCAGACACTGGCCTAGGAAAATTCTCAATACAAGCTAGTTTTTGCGGATCTGTCCGCAAACCCTGTGCCCCAACGACATATCCTAAATATTTTAATTCCTCCTTACAAAATTCACACTTTTGGAAATTTATGGTCAGACCGGCTTTGTCCAAAGTGTCAATGACATCGTTTAGGAGTTGTACATGCTCGTCAAAGGAGCTTGTGGCAATTAACAAATCGTCGCAGAACGCAAATATCTTTTCTCCGTATTTATGTTGAAATAGTGAATCTACAAGGCGCTGTAGTTCTGAACCTGCATTAGATAAACCAAAAGGCATTCGTTTGAACTCGAAAAGGCCCCGACCTGGTACTATAAATGCTGTTTTCTGACAAGATGTTCCGGAACCGTCATCATCATCATCATCAGCCAAAGCAATTTGCCAAAAAGCAGCTGATAAATCAATTGAGGTTAAGTACCGTGCTTCTTTAAGGTTGTCGAGGATGGAGCTAATGTATGGTAACGGATAGGAATCCTTAATAGTGACATCGTTCAACTTTCTTGCATCTAAACAAAACCTAAGCGACCCATCTTTCTTTGGAGTCATCACCACAGGGTTCGACCAAGGTGAGTTAGAAGGAGCAATCACCCCTAGCTGTAGCATTCTGTCGATTTCCTGATTTAAAGATTTGAGCTTAACTGGTGACAGTGGATAATATCTCTGTTTTATAGGCTGACCTTGTGTTTTTATTCTGTGTTTTACTAGGTCAGTCTTTCCAAGGCCCTTTGTCTCTGAAGAAATCAGTTTACATTTCTCTATAGCATTATTCAATTGAGCCATCTGTATTGGGTCTAGTGCATCAAGAGGTATGACAGCGCCGGGTATGTGTTCAGTACCTGACGTGTCCCTAATTGTTTCTATTTTATAGTTATTCAAATTGAATAAGTTTGTTTGCTGTATGAAATTCATCCCTAATATGAAATTCTGTTTAACAGACGGGATGACCATGAAAGATATATTATATATCTGATTGTTATAATTGACTGGGAGTACTAGATTTCCAATAACATTTACTGTGTCGCCATTGGCGCACGTTGCTCCTAAGTTGGTTGGAGTAATAGTCGTATTGACATGTTTCAAATGCTTATGCTGATTGTTGCCTATCACAGATAGATTGGCTCCGCTATCAAGTAATCCACTGTAATTTAAATTATTGAGTTTAAAATTCATGAATATACGGTTGTCGGTCGCTATTTCTGCTAGGTCAGGAGTGACTGTGGCAAGTTGTGTGATCACTCCTGACGCCTCCAGTTTTTTGTCAACTGAGTAGCATTATTAGTTATTTTGTTACACTTGGTACAGTTTGCCGTTAAAACCTGTTTCGCTCCACACTTGAAACACATTATTCCGGAGTGAGTACGGCACTGTCTATAGTGGTGTCCTGTCTTTTTGCATTTAAGACATGTAACTACCTCCCTACTATTTTGTGATGTGTTAAGGGCATTTATATCTCTCGTCCTAGTTTGTTTGTTATTTCCCCCAAAATTAGGTAGATCCGCATATGCGTCAAAATTCTTTCCTAACGTTATTAATTGCTCTAATGACTTAATTGAGCTGACAGCTAATAAGTGTGCATAATTTGGTAGTAAATTATGCATAATAACTTCAAGTAAAGTTTCCTCCGGAATAGGATTAGACAGTTTGGAATTCATGCATTGTATATCAAGTACAAACAAGTGTAAAGGTTGACCCGCGACCTGTTTATATTCTCTGATATTCTTTTCTAATTTATAGTCATTATCAGCTGGTTCAAAGAATGTTTTGAACCTATTTCTTAAGTCAGACAATGTATGAATGGTGTCTCGCACTTGTCTGTAATAGTTTAACGCATTTCCACCTAACAAATCAGCGAAACAACGTACCACGGTTTGCTCGGTAGTCTGTCTACTACGCATAAAATCTTCGATGCGTAAGAAGAATTCTGCCAGGCTTGAGTCGCCTGTATATTGTATATTCCATAATCTTAAGGTTGCATCTTCCTTAACAAATATCTGTTGGCAAGCGTGGTTCTGCTTGCTCTGGCTTTCTTGTTGAATTTGAGTTGATTGTAAAATCGGATTCGCTTGAGTTGAAATCGCAGATACTGGATCTGTGCTTGGTGGACGCTCATGCGCCTCCCTATTTCCTCTTCTATCTGTATTTACGAATCCGGGTTTACCCTCATCCCCAACATCAAGAAACTCATCTTCACTGTTCATTTTTATGAGTTATAATTTGCTTCTATTATTAAAGTGCCAGACAAATATGTTTGCAGAAACACACTTGCAATACAACGTGGAAAACACAGTAATTTAGCCGATATTTAAAAAAACACATTAAAAAAAACGTGTGGCTACCCACATGGAAAAAATGTCAAGTATTGAAAATTTCTACTGACTGAATTAAATTTACAAAAGAAATGTTCTCGTGAGCGTAAAAACCATATGCAGCAGTCCAATAACATTAAATTCGGGCGCCAATTGTAGCGTGCAAAAAAAAATAATAAAAAAAAAGACTTTTACCTCGAAAGAGGAAAAAGTGAGGGTGAAAAATAGATTTTCTCCGCACTGCTACGAAAAGTAAAAAAAAGAATTACTTAGTTAAGTAGATAAAAAAGGTTACCTAGATAGGGTTCAGCGGAGAGCCATTGAACATTTAGTTCAAGGGTCCTCTTGCTGTTCGGCCGGCTTACATATGGGTTTTAGCTCACAAAAGAAACAAAAGTTTTGAAGTTAATAATGAAGGTTATATTTAGCAAAAATCATGATATAGGTTGAATGTAGGTTACAAATATTCTAGTTACAAAAATACAGTTTAAAGTTCTTCAAGAACTTTGTAAGCGTGGATACGAAAGGTTCCGAACGCGCACAGATATTACACTAATGGCCATTTTACGCAAATAAAAATCGATCGATCGCTTTACTCACGTGAGATTCACTTTTGACGGTGATGATAAATCGGCGGGTCAAAGCACGCGCCAATGGTAAGCTCCTCGCAGATAGAGTGAGCATGCGGTCAATAGACACGCACGTGGAAACGACGTCGGGCGCTGGGCGCTCCACGACGTCCTGAACAGCAGGCTAATGGCGGGCTGATCGTCAAGAAGGATGCTCCATGACGGTGATCCTCGGGAATAAAAATACAACCTAGACGACGGGATGTCTCATCACGCCTCCTCAGGTTCTCCAAAGGTCGTCTCAGAAACTAGGTTGTGGATGTCGCTCAGCCCTGCTCGGGCGAGATCACGCCTGCGTTCCTCGGAGCGTCCTTTCTTCGATCTTCAGTAGAAAGAGGTGTTCTTCAGCCGATGTCCGGAAGTGTAAGCCTCCTTCCAAATCTCCATTTCGACTCCTGTCAACTCATCTCAATAGTGGTGGGATGTCCCTCCGTCGAGTAAAAAAATGTTTCGCTTTAAATCACTCAGTCGATGCGGTAATCGATTAAGTTTTCTTTTGAATAAGTTTACAACATAAAAAATACTTAAGAATAGTGTCCGAAACCAATTTGTTTTACATTATAAAACAAATGCTAAACTAGCATTAAGGAAAACACTGCTGAAATGCTTTCTTAAAATAAAATATGGAAAACAAAGACGATTAAAAACATCGAATAGATTCGCTTGGAGAGCAGATAGTATTTTGCGGTACGACACTTAGCCTTTATGGTTTGCAATTAGAACAGTCGATGTCTTGCGAAACGTGGCTGTCAGTGTCATCCGTCAAATCGCTCTGCTCTCAACGCCAGAAAATAACAAAACAAATCGACTTCGGAATTCAATAAACAAAATTACTAAAAACAGGATATAAACTCAAGCAGGTAACAATTACATTGAAAAGAAAGAGCAAACTAAGAACAGTGAATATTGTGATGTTATAAATAAGTGTTATTGTTCTCAGAATTCTACGTAGTTGTGTTGCTTCGCGGAATCGTCATTGGAAAACTGTGAAACCTTACATTGGAATGCATGAAGGATACTATAAGAAGATTTTTAAATAACAGTAGCGATACTGATCGCTACACGGGGTAGACAGAGCATCAAAGACCATCAGGTCTTTTGACGCCATATTTGACCAAGGTTAGATAGAAGGGAGAGAAATATTATAATAGTTTAATATTACTCTAATTATTAAATGTTAGAGTGGAATATAGGGAAATATGTAATATTGTCTTGGACAGGGAGGGGGGGGGGGGGGGGGGGGGCAAGCAGTTACTCTAGTTTTTTGTTAATCTAGTAGTTTTACTATGGAAATTAACGTGGTTTTCACACATTTTTAAATAAAAACTACGGGTCACTCAATCTGTTTTGAGCCGAAATATCCGACTATAGTTTCAACCGCATTCGGCGGTCTTTTCAAAGGAGCAGCACACACGTCACTCTCGGTTGGTGACGCGCCTTGCACATCTAGTAGTTTATTTTCTTTCTTATCTTGTGTCTACACCTAATATGATACGTGTTTATTTATCGAGTGCCAAAATGCGTATTCCAGCCATGTTTAAATGCCAGTTCTCATTCCATATCCCATCTGCTTACCATCAACCATACCCAAACATTAAGAGAGCAAGCTGTGGTCATAATTATCCTGTATTCACAAAAAAATGTTTTAATTAATACCGTAATTTATACAAAAATCATGGACTGAAATAGCTCTATATATAACATCTAATTGCGAAAGTGTTCCACAAAACTTAATTTCCCCGTACTAATATTAATAACGAACATTTCCGCTAAGCGCTCGACCGATTAACCGCCTCACAACTTTTTAGGCAGTTTTTCCGCCATAAACAAATTTAATAAAGGCTTTAATACCGTCGTAAACTCAACTATATCCGACGTACACTCATTAATTTTGTACGGCAAGGCTTCATTAATTAAAAACACTACGGCTGGGTAAAGACTGTAATGAATATTGTCTATGGACGAGACGCGGCGACGATGAATTTTAAATTAAAATTTCGCCGCGGTAATTTTTTTATCGATCTCAGATTGAACGTTTTGGCAGATGTTGCGATATTATCACTAACCTGCCGCCTTCTTTGCTTATTGAGAACCGCTTTCTCTGTTTGTATGTTTGTTTGCCTTCTCTGTTTCTCTGTTTTCTCAAGACTGTAATGAATATTGTCTATGGACGAGACGCGGCGACGATGAATTTTAAATTAAAATTTCACCGCGGTAATTTTTTTATCGATCTCAGATTGAATGTTTTGGCAGATGTTGCGATATTATCACAAACCTGCCGCTTTCTTTGCTTATTGAGAACCGCTTTCTCTGTTTGTATGTTTGTTTGCCTACTGTTTCTCTGTTTTCTCAAGACTGTAATGAATAGTCTATGGACGAGACGCGGCGACGATGAATTTAAAATTTGTAGCAGTTTCTTAGATTAAGTTTGTAAATATTATTATTATGTGGCATATATATGTAATAAATTCGTTTACTTTATAATAACGTAAATGATAATGAATAAATTAATTATTTTAAATTAAAATTTCGCCGAGATTTTTTTTTTTATCGATCTCAGATTGTATGATTCGGCAGATGTTGCGTCGATTTTCGGAGATTTTTGGGTGTTTCGTTTGTGTTAATAAGGTAATATCTTATTATCACTAACTTGCCGCCTTCTCTGTTTACTGAGAACTATAATCTTTGAATTTTCAAAGCTAGATTGAATAGATATCTTCTAGATTTACGTGGTCCATCCTCTGTCACACCATAGCTTACCATCAGGCGAGATGGCAGGCAAACGTAGATCTAATTAGTTACAATTAAAAATTGTCTAAGTGAAGACAACTTAATTAGTATTTCGAAAAACTATCGGACAAATCGCGTAGGAACTAGGTACCCGCTAAGATTCAAATACAAATTAACGACTCAAAAATCAAGACTAGCAATGAAAAGCAGTGGTCTCCAAGCAATAGCTATAAAAATATTTATATATATATATATATAAACTACCCGAAGACCTAAACAGTGATGAAAATGATCGTAGCTTAGCAAATAAACTAAAAACAATATTAATTGAAAAAAGTTATTATACAGTAGACGAGTTTTGACTTGATAAAATGTTATAAAAACGGAACAGATCGGGCCGCTCCATACAGACACTTAAAATTGCGAACCTCTAATGGGGTTATTATGTTAGTTCTACCAATGTATGTACTCGTACATAACATAATAGTGCAATAAATGGTTTGACTTTGAATTTGAAATATAGCACAAACGATAAATTTAAGAAAATTAAACAGGGCGGATAGTGTTTTTTCACGTTTCCCCAAAGAATCTTGTGTTGTCTTATTGAACAATCTCTTGAAAAGTGAAGTGTTAGCGATTATATTTCCGTCTACCTATACATATATTGAGACTATCTGTGTCTTAAGGTTACACCTGCGTAGCGATGACAAACGGTGATGATGATGATAGAATATAGCATAAAATACGTATTTTTAACTGACTTCAAAAAATGAGGAGGTTATCAATCTTAGCGGTTTTTTATGTATATACATGAATTACTCCGTCATTCGTGGACCAATTTTTGTGTTTCTTGAATTTATGTATAGAGAAAGCTCCCAAGTTGGTCCCATAATTATTCATCTCCAGGTTCTGAACTAAATTTAATAAAAATCAATTTAGCCGTTTGTTGGCGAAGGCGACAAACAGATAGAGATAGGTAACAAGTATAAATTAAGAAAACAAAAACCTCAACAAAAAACGGCTGAACCGATTTTGAAGAATGAAAGGTAAGAACACTCTCGATGAAATCTACTTTCAAACGAAAAAAAGGAGATAAAAAATTGGGCCATCTGTTTGAGAGATACGATGCCACAGACAGACACGTAGAAACACAGATACACACGTTAAACTTATAACATATATCTTTTTAGGTCGGGGATTTAAAAAAAAAAGTCACTTTTGCTTTTATAATATTAGTAAGAATTCTAAATCTGAGTGAAAAATTATACGGTATTTCTATGTAGTATTTTCGATACTATAAAATCTAGCTACGAGTAGTATAAAACAAAAAAAAAACCGCAAAGATCGTCTTTTCAGTTCCATTTCACTCCGCCCACACACTACCTTATCAATACCTCAAAAAGTTCCACAAAAGAACTTACCCAAACGATCCTATGGGGAAATCAGTGGAGAGCTCAATCCGACAAGGGGCTTATTATATACGGCCTCATTGTCATAATTAAAGTTAGGAAACTCTATGGGTTCTTCACTAGGATACCATAGAAGTTACAATTGGGGTTAAAACGGTCGGTTCTGAGATGAGAGTGCTGTTTTGGTCGAAGTGGTTTTGTTAAACTCTGTGATATGGTTATTACAAGTGTTTACGTTCAAATTGTAGTTATCTACAATTCAATAATTATAGGTAATTATAGGTTCTCGAGTGGAGACCACGTACCGGCAAGCGAAGCGTAGGAAGACCTGCCACGAGATGGACAGATGATCTCATACAAGTGGCGGGAAGACGCTGGATGCAAGCCGCTTCCAATCGGTCTTTTTGGAAATCCATGGGAGAGGCCTATGTCCAGCAGTGGACTTCTTATGGCTGAGATGATGATGATGTAGGTATTTGTACGGAAGGATGTTGAAGAAAAAACGATTTACAAAATGTTCAGACAACATATATGTAGGTGTTAAAGGCTGACTGATATGTTTGTAATATATCATTTGAGACAAGAGAAAGCAGCTATAATTTAATATATATATACATACATATGTACGTCGGCAAACGTAGTGTAGGATGCCCTGAGACACGATGGAGTGGCGATATACGGAAAGCAGCTGGCACTGACTGGAATCGGAAAGCTGAGGATCGTGTTGAATGTTGTTCAATGGGAGGCCTATGTCTAACTGCTAAGCAGTGATGATGATGATGATGATACATATAATTTATCTCACCGACAAAGTATTAAAATCTTGAAAAAATAGGATGGCTTGAGTTTGTCGTATATAACAAGTTGATTCAATTCAATTCCATTCAATGCTTTATTGCCACATTATGATCATAGTTTAATATGTAAACAATTAATTATATTGTTTGTATTACACAATCCTACTTAGGTATTGCAATTTTGTCAGAGCGGGATGATTTATTCTGCAATAATGTCAATGAACGTAACAATATAAAAACGCGGGTAGACTCAATCTATGATAAATGACTTATCTTCAAAGTATTACTTTACATTGTATTAGGATTTCAGTACAAGTATATTTTTAAGTACTCGTGAATTCACAATAGTTTTCCATTTCTTTTAAATTTATTAGAAGTTTATTGAAGATTTTTACTGCAGATGAATATGGTCCAGAGCTGTGCAATGCTAGTTTAGACGATGGTGCTATTAAATTATGTTGTTCTGACTGAGTAACATAGATTATCAGCTACATTTTGAACAGTTGTGGATACTTTTAACGAATTTATAATTTTCTATGAAATACATGGATATCAGAGTTAGAATTTCAAAATTGACGAAATAAGGTCTGTGAAAATTAAGTGCACTTAAGTCGCAAACTTTAATATTAGCAAGGATACGCACACATTTATTTTCGATAGTAAAGAGAGGATCGGCATCTGTACTGCTACCCCAAAGTATTATTGCATAGTTAAGTAGTAAAAAGCCAAATGCATAATATGCTGCATATCATATTATGGCTAGGCTATGCATAGGCTTTTCACGACAAGCAACTGAATTAGACACAGCATTAAGGCTGTGTCTAACTCAGTTGCTTGCCGTAGCTCTTAAGCGCGTAGGCATATGAAGCTAGACAATGTTCCTTTTCTTTTTGTAATATGAGATTTCCAATTAACGTGAGTATCGATATCTGTGCCTAACAGTATAGTCGCTTTATTATTTACGCTATTTCTAAAGCTTACTTAGCTGTGATACTTTTCCTTTTACTTTAGTTATTATAATGCTACTGGCATAAGTAATATGACGTATCCAACCGTAAACATTTAGTCGGCAGACACTTGACTCCAACCAAAATTATCACTTTAAAGCTTTATTTGGCAAACGATTCGCTAAAGCAAAAAATGGGTTTTCCACATCTACAATACTTTTTAATTACCCATCCAACGGTACGTATCTCACGTTATGAGGTAGACGAGCAAATAAATACTCACACCTACTTTACGTAGGTATAGGGGAGGTAGCAAATTTTGTTTTGTTTAATTTAATTTTACTACGGCGTGTTAATATAATGGTACCTATACTAAATTATGCATTTATAGCAAAGAGTGTTTAAGCAAAGCTGCCGGACGGACAGAAAGACAAACTGACATGGCAAAACTATAAGGATTATTTGTAGACAGCGCGGAATCCTAAAAACTTAGCCAAACAGGTCCAGGCTTTATCAACGTTAAACATTTTATTTATATAGATAGGAGATATAGGTAATTATGTATGTATATACCAACGGCAGCTGACATGTCATTTCACGACAAAGGTACTTACATTTTGGGTCTTTCTATTCCTCCCACTTCAAACGATAAGATGAAGGCAGGTGCTCGTATTTTTTCAACAAAAGGACAATATAGGCATTATTACCCACTCCACATCTCTTGAAAACGGCGAAAACCTGCGAAATGCCTTCGATATACCGAGCCTTCATAGATAAAAGTACATATCTCATAGCAATTGTTTCTCAATCTTTGTAGCGCTGTTGTTTCTAAATATTAAATCATCATCATCTCAGAAGAAATCCGCTGTTGGAAATAGACTGCATGGATGTCCAAAATACCCTATTGGAAGCGGCTTGCGACCTGCAGCGTTTGCCTGCCGATTGTATGAGATTGTCTGTCCACCTTGAGGCTGGATATCCTACGCAGCACTTACCGATGTCTGACTCAAGAATTTTCAGTCCCATCGACCATTAGTAATAGTTATAGTCAAATAAAATATGGATTACATACTTTACGATCCATTAGTTGTTCATATTTCATATACTATAAACTAGCTGCCAAGAAGCTACTTAGTCTCGAGCACCGCCGTAAAGTAGCATGTGTGTGTATTTTCTACAGGATTCATTTCGGGGTATGTGCGCAAGAGCTTCACGACCTAATTCCACCCTCCCCATTTCACTACAGGACTAGCAGAAAGTCGGCGAATTACCACCCATTTCTCGTTGAAATGCCAAAAACCCGTACTCAGCGATATCCATCAACATTCCTGTTGCGTACTGCACAAGAATGAAATTCGTTGCCGCCATCTCTGTTTCCTGAGACCTACAATCTTGGAATTTTCAAGGCTAGAGAGAATAGATATCTTCTAGATCGACGAGCTCCATCCTCGGCCACACCGTCGCTTAACATCAGGCGATTTGGTGGTCAATCTTAGATCTATAAGGTAAAAATAAAATAGTTACTGAGCCAGAAATGCTAAAACGGTAGATTACGATCCACTGGTCGATCACCGGAGCTGATGATGATGATTTAAAACCTAGAAACATTATTTCGAAAGTTTTGGTTATCAGCAAGTTATCAGACTAGTTGCCAAATAAGCTTCGGAATTTTGACACTTAAAATATATAATATACAAAAAAATAAATGGAGATATAATATTTTACAATTAATAAGTAAAATGCGCTGCGCAGTTCCACAACCGTAGTTTGAGAAACGATGCCCCAAGCCAGTTGATTTCAGTCTTCGTAAGCTGAAGATTGCAAATCTTGCGGGTCAACCAGAGAATGGAACATAAAATTGATTCTCAGCAGTTTGGTATGGACGGAGCAAACATTAGCCCAGGCCTGATCCAATAAGATTGTATGCTTAGAAGGGACTCGTACGGATGTAGAATTTTAAAACTAGAAAGGACTTTGTGTCTCGTATTTTCGAATTTATCTTATTGTGTTCCCAACAAGTGTGCAAAGATTCATTTGTTGTTGAAAAGTATCGTACTTTTCGATGTGTGTATTTTTTATGTTCATAAAATAATCTTACCCTCCTTTTTGCTTAACGAAGAAAAAAAATTGCCTTTGCCTCTAGAAGGAGGCCAGTGTTTATTAAGAGTATGTTTGAATAATATTAGTTGTAGATTTCTTCACAGTGCCATCTAGCTACAAATTAATATACATGTTCACCACAAAAATATTAATCCTGGGCGGTAATCCAATCCACAGCTCACGGCTTACGAGGCAGTAGTACTAATACTATCGACTGAGCTGTGTTTTGTTTCTTATCCTTTTGTTTGTGTTTTTGTTTGGTTATTCATACGACATAAACGCCTAGACCGATTTAGATGTGTCATTAGTTCCGTCTTTACTTTTTGAGTCTCATAGGCTACGTTTCTTGGAATAATACAGCACAGCATAACACTTGACATTATAATGACACCATTGTAGTAGTTTAGTTTGTTAAGTATGTGTAGTTTGTGTCTTGTTTTGCTGCAGTTAATAAAGGCACTTGCCCTTTGGCATTAAAAAAAAGATAATCGCTTTTCATTATTTTTTAAATTATTATGTCTCTTCCACCCACTCTAACTGCGTTATATCTGTGTTTGGTTAAAACTAACTCATACGAAATTACCCACAGGGTCCGTAATCTTCCAAGATACCGGTTAATATGAATTTCAAGGCTGGTATAAAGTCAGGCCGTGTCAAAGTCCCGTTGCCAACTTTCGCTGTTTGTTCTTCACTCTTCGAAGTTGGAAGTTTTGCGAACATTTTGAATTGAATCCCGATGGAGTTTAACAGAGCATTGTGAGCCGACTTTATTAGCATAAAAGTGTTGTTTTAAAGTTTTCACATGGAGTATTCTTTTGGTGCGGAACGCAAGATTGGAGGAAAGTTTGAGCGACCATCACTGAGGTTTCTAGAGAAGTTGGCCAGCATTGTATTGTGGGAGTTTTGAGTCGAAATACTTTGATAAACTGTGGGGTTATTAATAATAGTGGAAAGTTTTGAAGCAAACATTTGACTTGATGAATTCTTGGGCTATTCTGAAACTGAAAAACCGAATTCACTCGATAGACATTTATTTATTTTAAAGCACCAACAGTATACATATTACATGAGACTTAGTAGGTAATCTCTATTATTATATTTATTATTCTAATATTAGAACAAAAAAAAATATAATTAATATTAAAAAAATTATAATATAAATAATTTATTATAAAACATTCATAATTTTGAAGACACGTCCTCTCTCTATTGCCATCAAAGACCATCTTTGATATACAGACGGACAATTCTTTTCTAGGTTATCGTTTCACAAAATCTCGATTTTATCGAATAATTTCTGATTTTTTTAGTCCATTATTTGGTCTTAAGAGAACAAAATTAATATTCAGGGCTTTTTTTGCTAACCTATACTATCCCACTCCTCAAAAGTCTCCCCACTTCCTTCCATTAATCGCTATGGACTAGGTTTTCGCACCGTAGATTAGGACGCGTAAGTAGGATGCATGTATCGATGAGATTACGCTTTAGTGATATCATCTTTTTTAGGGCACATACTATGATTATAATTATTTTTTACCGACTTCCAAAATGAAGGAGGTTCTCGATTCGATTATATGTTGTTGTTTTTTTGTTTGTTTGTTCACCAATTACTCCGCCAATTGTGAAATTATTTTGATGATTCTTTTTTGTTTGGTAGGTAATAGAAATAGAGGTGGTCTCATAATTAAATTTTGACAAAATTGGTTTAGTTCTTTGGTTTTTATATCAAAATAACTGAAAAAAAGTCCAAGTTAATGAATTGCGTATTTTTAAAGCGTGGTTTTTTCAGTTTCTTAAATTATAATTATGGTTTTCTTAGCTACGGTATTAAAGGTGCGGTACGGTACATGTTTTATGGATATAAAATTACGAACGTCCACTCCGCGTCTGCAAATACGGAAATCAACATCTTGGACAAGTTATCAGAAAACTTGTGAGGGGTAGGTATTCTATACTGTCTCAACACATGCTGTCACTTGTGTGGGAAAAACTTGTCCAATTCTAATAAAATTACAGATCAATGGCTACATCTCATTGTGAATTAAATGTAAGTCTAAAGTAACCACAAAATAAGTACTCAGTCAACATCAAATTAACTTTAAGTACAAAGTCTTTCGTTCAATGTACTTGGCTGACAAGTCGCTATTAGTTTTATTCGTACATCTAGCTATTATCTCTAACAGCTTAGAATAACACCTACAAGGGGCGAAGGTGTCCCTTAACCCTCTAAACACAAATGGCCCTGTAATGGCCCGTCCAGAGCCGGATCGTAACTAAGATATTTGGGGTACAGGCATACGCCTGACGTGCGGTCCCTAGACAGGACTCGTTCGGAGCCATTACTGGACGCGGTGTAAGAGATAAGTGAGAAGTTCGTTTTTATTATATACAATAATTATAATTTAAAAAAAAAGTTCGAATTGAAAACCTCCTTTTTGGAAGTCGGTTAAAAAATCTGAAATAACTGACTTCAAAATACGCAATATCGTTTACTTGGTTGACATATGTTTTCCAGTTATTTCGTTTTAAAAACCAAAGCGCTAAACCGATTTTGATAAAATTTATATAGGACTATTTGTAAAGTTTTATCTATCAAATAAAAAAATAATTACCAGAATCGATTCATAATTGGCGAAGTAATCGCGTATAGACAAAAAAACATACAGTCGAATTGAGAACCTCCTCTTTTTTGGAAGTCGGTTAAAAACAGTATGTCAAGTTTTAGATTTTATTTGACTTCTTGAAAGAGAGTAAAAATTGTCGAAGTCTAACGATAACAAACTTAAGAATATGTTTCCTCTGAAAAATGAAGTGAATTTTAAAAATAACTAGTAAACTTGTCACGTGATCACCATTGAATAAGTTAAAACAAGTATCTACGTATATTATAAGAATAAAATGGTTGTCTGTAAAGTCGGTTTACGGACGATAATTTTACGTGATAACGATGCGTCACAAGCCGAACGCTTAGGCCGATCATGCCTATCTATCGCTTGTTCCGCGCTCTCGCTTGCACGCTCGGGTCAGGCGGAACGTGACATGAGTCATGCGTTTTCGTGTGTGCAGCCGGCGTTCATCAATTTATAAGATGATTTAAAAAATATCCAACTGCAGAAAAGAGGTTTTTACAGTCTAACTTCAGTGTATGAGCTGATAATACTGTCCACAGTATGAACTGTATGCCGTCGCTGTTTCCAACCATGGTATTTGTCCGCGCGAATCAAAGGGTTAAAACACAGACATAGTAGATGGAGCATGCTACTTCATTTATATGAAAACCTTGCGTGCCAAATTTTTGGTACCGACTGTGACGTCACACAAACGATTTTGTGATGGAATGTTCCATCCGCGCGAAATCTGTTCAACCCAATGCATCCGCGCGCTTGTACGCTAGTAACTAGTTGACAAAATATCGAATCGGAAGTATATATCACCTGAAATAAAATAAATCTTGGTCGTCAACTACGATTTTTTATCGTACTTGTTGACACGCTAGGTACATACACTTGGGATATAGAAGTCTAAAAAAAAAAAATGTATAAAAAAATTATTGTATTTACGCTGACAACGAGATAAGTTTGTGCCTTGTTCCACATCAACTTTTACGGGCGTAGGTCTGTCGTAAAGTTGGCGTCCGTCGAGTCTGGTACGTGATACGTCACACCGCACTGATGGATTTACGCCCTCAACGGTTTTTGCCATGTCTTTGTTATGGACATATTTGAGTTATGCCATGATGGTTGACATTTCCCGTGGCAAAGGGCCAATAGAAATCGCATGATTTACTCACTGGTTATTAAGTAATCTCTAGTAGAGGGAAATAGATATGGACAAAGACTGAGGGAATGAATCTTGAAATGCTAACTAAATAATAAATTATAAATATTTGTGAGCATTTCACACAACGCCATCTAGTCCGAACTAAGCAAAGCTTGTACTATGGAAACTAGATGGCTGACAGAATACATATATTCTTTTTTTGACGTGACAACGTCTAATAAATCGATGAACGCCGGCTGCACGAAAGAGTATGACTTATTGTCCCGTTACGTTACGCTCATTGTCCCGTTACGCTCCTTGTCCCAACCGCGCGCGGTGGCTGAGGACGCGGGTGGGTGTGCGCCGCGCCCGACCGTCGCTTCAATTATCATTCATAAAACGTAGTTTTGTATCATTCCTCGGAGCTCGCGCGCGGACGTATGTTGTCAAGTTAAACTATCGTCCGTATACCGGCTTAACAGACAATTTTTTTTTTGTAAATACATACATATGATACATAGATACACCCAGACACAGAAAAAAACATCCATGCTCATCATACAAATGTTTGCCCTGGGTGGGGATCGAACCCACGACCTCCAGCACATATTACCAACTGAGTCATATGGCCAGTCTTAATCATTTTATAAAAGGCAATATCTTAATCATTTTACAAAATCCTAAGAGGTAGGGATTCGGTTTTCATCTGAGATTCATTAAATTCACTTGAGATTTGAAAATACGATAGATAGGTATACCAAATTATTTTAATTCAAAATGATGAAAAGTAGAAATCGACAAAATAAAATATATTTGCCTGATAAGCAATCGTAGAATAATAAAGGTAAACAACCCTGTAAACGGTTTAGTCTAGAAATGACTGATTCTAAAAATGTGCAAATTCTATACCTAAATAACTGATTTTACAAAATAACCGATTCCATAGACTTGATTCAATAAATGGACCATTTTATACTAAAACAGATTTTTTACCCGACTGCGTAAGATAAGGAAGGCTATGTTTTTCGAGTGGATTCGTTATATGTATTTACAGCGATTTTACACATACTTTCGTAAGCGTACGTAGACGTAGACTGCGAAAACTTATTTTCTACAGTCGGTTTTTAACACGCTTTTAGTAGGTCGACCTGAACTATGTAATGAAATCTAAGGTAACTAATTTAACCATCTTCCAAGGATCGTAGCGTCATAAAAATTGGCAGCTGTATGTAGTTCTGATGACAATACAATAATATGGTACTGTCGAACTGATCTGATGATGGAGCCGGAAGATATGAACTAGAACTTCATGATGGAACATCGTATCATAGCTGTGTTTGGATTTGTTAGAAAAGTCTTGTAATGAACTTTGACCACAATAATTTGTAGCGTGTTTTTTAGTTTTTTAAACTGTAATTTATTTTGAATATACTAATATACTTGTTTGTTACTATTTTGTTATTAGTTAGTGTTGCCACCGTCGTATGCTGCTATTACAATTGTATTATGTAGATATAATCGAACCCAAATCTGTCTCCTCTAAGCCAGTGTTAATTACACAGTGGCTTAGCCGCTTAGCACAGTCCAATCACTACTAATTCACTGGACTTGCGACATAAGGTCGCTTTATTAGGGCGAGTGTATATCGTACCTACTAATAAAGTAAATAAATATATTTTTAGATCTAATGATATGATTAACACCTCAAATACACTGCCTTGGAATCAGCGGATGAGTTTATCCCGATTGCTGTAGAGACAGCAGGTCCGTGGGGCTCCGAGGCTAAGAAGTTTGTTGCTGATCTAGGATAGCGCTTAAAGGATTGTCGCGATCCCCGGTAATTACCTGGCCCAGAATATATCTCTGGTTATAGCCTCTGCTTCTAGCCTTATGGGCACTTTCAGACGAGGGAAAGGTGATTTTTCATAGTTTTTAGTATTTCTTGATTTACATCAAAGTAAACCATACGATCTTGTCAATATTTAAACTCGTATATATAGGTATTACCGGTCAAAAGATACAGCCGTTTAAGTATAGGACAGACAGATAGACACCGTAGCCTCACGAATAGGCTCTCTTTTTATTTATTTTATTCGAAAATAGGCTTGCTCTTGACCGTCAACTCACCTGGTGTTAAGTGACAGTTACGGTCTACGATGGAGCGCGCTTGCCTAGAAGAAACCTATTCACTCGTGATTTGAAGACACCTAGAATATATCCAGTCGGAAAGACATTCCACAGTTTGGCGGTACGTACAATGAAAGTGGAGCCAAAGCGTTTCATACGTGTTTTCGGAATATCAACCATATAACGATGTCGCTTTTTCGTGCTTCTTGCGGTCCGATAGAAAAATAGACATGGGGGAATGAGATCATGCAAAGCATACGCACACTCACCGAAATGTACACGATAAAAAACCGACAAACTAGCTACTTTGCGACGATGCTCCAG
Organism: Lycia hirtaria; assembly: GCA_947563715.1. Classification (NCBI taxonomy): domain Eukaryota; kingdom Metazoa; phylum Arthropoda; class Insecta; order Lepidoptera; family Geometridae; genus Lycia; species Lycia hirtaria. Next base: position 36,225,240 of record OX387377.1, on the reverse strand, counting down.
ACTTTGAAGTTTAGTCCGGACAAGGGAATCGTCACAAATGAGCCTCTTAGCACGCCTCTCAATGGTCTCTAACGCCTCGAGCTGGTACTTAGCAGATCCATCCCAAAGGTGCGAACAGTACTCCATGCACGACCGAACTTGTGCTTGGTATAGCGTAAGCAACTGCAACGGCGCGAAGTGCTCACGCATCCTTAGTACGGTAGCCTAAAAAACGTTCGGACAGATCTTGCCCGTTGATATAAAAACCTTAGCTCGCTTCTCATGCTCGGTCAATACATAATTTTCAACATATCCACAGTTTTCCATATTCAGAGGGTCAGTCAAGTGGGCAGCAACCATAGGGGAGGCCAAAAGGAGGTCTAATTGGCCCCGTGATGGAACTCGCGGCCCGTTTAATTCGGAAATCAGATCAATCCCCCGTTCATTCCCCAGGAAATGTTTGTACAGCGTGCCTAAGTCTTGATTGGATACGGGATATCTATAGTTTAGAAAACTGATAAGCCGACTTCAAACTATGCAATTCGTGTACTTGGATATTTTTTTTCCTGTTATTTTGTTATAAAACCAAAGTACTTAACCGAGCGCAGCGTAGAAAGACCAGCCATGAGATGGACAGACGACCTCATACAAGTGGCGGGAAGACGCTGGATGCAAGCCGCTTCCAATCGGTCTTTTTGGAAATCCATGGGGGAGGCCTATGTCCAACAGTGGACTTCTTATGGCTGAGATGATGATGATGACTTAACCGATTTTGGTAAATGAAACCGATTTATATGGGACCACCTCTGAACCACCTACCAAACAAACAAAAATTATCTTAAATACAATTCATAATTGGCGAAGTAATTGCTGAACAAAGATACGAAAAATATATATAGTCTACTCGAAAACCTCATTCTATTTGGAAGTTGGTTAAAACTTAAACATGTTATCTATGCTTAGGTAGTTTTTTAGGGTTCCGTACCCAAAGAGTAAAAACGGGATCCTATTACTAAGACTCCGCGGTCTGTCACCAGGCTGTATCTTATGAACCGTGATAGTTAGACAGTTGAAATTTTCACAGATGATGTATTTCTGTTGCCGCTTAACACAAATACTAAAAAAAAGTACCTATAAAATAAATATTTATAACAAACGTGATTTTTTTGCTCGTTATTGCTCGATATTGATAACGGCAACAGGTAGACGCTTGACATATTTACAGAATATTGAGTTATATTATTCACTTTAAAAATAAATAATTAAATTAAAATAAAATTAATATTTTCTGGGCGGGGCATGTGGCTCGTATGCATCTAGAAAGATGGGCTCAGATCGTCACGCAGTGGACACCAGATGAACGACGCTGTCCAGGTAGACCTAAGAAACGCTGGCGTGACGATCTTGGCAAATTCCAAAAAGATTGGCAGCAGATGGCGCAGGACCGTGACTTGTGGAGGGAAATGGGGGAGACCTTTGCCCAGCAGTGGGACAGCATAGGTTAATAAAAAAAAAAAAAAACATACAACAAACGTGATTTTTTGCCGTTTTTATAGATAATGGTACGGAACCCTTCATGCGCGAGCCCGACTCGCACTTGGCCGGTTTTATTTTATTTGATCTCAAAAGAAAGGATGCCATTGGAGAGCTTTGAAAACGCTACAATATTTTTTCTTAATTCTTAGACAGCAAATACTGCTTTTCTGCAGTCGGGTATTTTGTTTTCTTTTAATATAGATTGTAGCGGCCACTGGCGTAGCGATTATGCCGATTTGTCGGTTTTGGTTCAGCGCTCGCCAGACGCCAGTTGCTCCAGGCCCGCCGCTCGGTTAGGTAGGTTTTGGAATATTGTTGAAATTGATAAAATGAAATTGATAAAATAATAATTAATTATCTTTTATTAGAAGCATCCCTGATAGGCGAACACAGCGCTATATGAATAGGTGCCCAGGCACAGTGCTCAGGCACATGAGTACATTTCCGGCACATAATGCCATACCCGTACATAGATACTTGTTTTAAAATAGAAACGTAAACAAAATAGTGACAAATAAATTACAGTTTAAAAAACTAAAAAACACGCTACAAATTATTGTGGTCAAAGTTCATTATAAGACTTTTCTAACAAATCCAAACACAGCTATGATATGATGTTCCATCATGAAGTTCTAGTTCATATCTTCCGGCTCCATCATCAGATCAGTTCGACAGGACCATATTATTGTATTGTCATCAGAACTACTTACAGCTGCCAATTTTCATGACGCTACGATCCTTGGAAGATGGTTAAATTAGTTACCTTAGATTTCATTACTAGTTAGTTACTTAGAGGTCGACCTAATAAAAGCGTGTTAAAAACAGTGCAAATTTAGGGTAAAACGAGTATGCATAAATAACATGTCTCCCTTTTCCAAGATCACTGACCTTCTTTAATGCATTTACCACCCTGATATTGGCTTGTATTGAGTTTCGACCCATTTGAATTTTATTTCTGTTTGTGCCGCTGTGTATTATTAAATGATTCAAGGGTCCATTTATTATTTAAGGGGGAAAAACCTTTTTGGATACTATTTGTGGGCTCAAAATTACTATAACAAGCATGAATTTTCTGAGAATGATTATTTAAATAAGTATATTATAAGAAAATCAAAATACCTGACTGCAGAAATGCAGCCTAACTTACGATTTCGTTACGCTTGATGCGCTGTTGAGTGTACGTTTTTTGAGAGAAAGTATGCGTAGAATCACTGTAAAAGATTATAAATGCATTCTTTTAGAATAATTCTAGTAAATTCTCTTGTTTATTATAAAAAGTTCGTTGGAGATTACAAAAAAACGCATTTTTTTTATTTTTGCGAGAGCTGAACAATACAATAATTATAGTTTAAAAAACTGAAGCAACCGACTTCTCATGGATGCCATTGTCAGAACTGGACCAAATTGAAATGGGACCACACGGGAAGCACCAGTTTTCAAATAAAAAAAGAATCATCAAAAGCGGTTCACCCAGACGAAAGTTATGAGGCAACAAGGTTAGTTTTAATAAGGTTAGGCGATACTTCTCACCGGGACAACTGCTTCGTCTGTATCAAGCACAGGTACGATCGTGTATGGAGTACTGCTGCCACCTTTTTAATGGATCAGCCAAGTATCAGTTGGAAGCTTTAGAATCAGTGGACCGGCGAGCTGTGAGGTTAATCGGTGACGATAAACTAGCTGCCAAGAAGCTACTTAGTCTCGAGCACCGCCGTAAAGTAGCATGTCTGTCTATTTTCTACAGGATTCATTTCGGGGAATGTGCGCAAGAGCTTCACGACCTAATTCCACCCTCCCCATTTCACTACAGGACTAGCAGAAAATCGGCGAATTACCACCCATTTCTCGTTGAAATGCCAAAAATCCGTACTCAGCGATATCGATCCACATTCCTGTTGCGTACTGCATAAGAATGGAATTCGTTGCCACCGTCTCTGTTTCCTAAGACCTACAATCTTGGAATTTTCAAGGCTAGAGTAAATAGATATCTTCTAGATCGACGAGCTCCATCCTCGGCCACACCGTCGCTTAACATCAGGCGAGTTGGTGGTCAATCGTAGATCTATAGTGTATAAAAAAAAATAGCCAATAACATAACATAACGAAAGTGAAGATAAATCTAACAAAACCTCACACATCAAAATCGGTCAAGCCGTTTAAGCTGTAAGCCCTCATATTTACACATACATACACTCGAAAACATAATCCTCCTTCATACACAGTCGGGTAAAAAATAAACTAACTACAGCTTATGTAAAGTAGAAAGGACGCATGTTACAATGCGTGCCATATGAAACACACTCTCCAGGCCGCTGAGGCGAAGTAGTGTTCTGGGACTCGCTAAGCGGTTTTTGATGTCGCTCACCCACTGAGGTGTCGTAAAGGCGCGTATAGCTTGACTAAAATAAGTTCTTGCTGAAAATATTAACGGTATTTATTTATGTAAAATTAATCCGGTTTAAATGTATAAATATTATGGTTTGACCGTAATCAATCCGTTTCGGAAACATCTAAACTATTTTTGTTTACAATTTAATAAATAAATAAATATTAGTGGACATTTCACACAACACCATCTAGCCCAAACTAAGCAACGCTTATACTATGGAACTAGATGGCTGATAGAATACATATATACTTTTTTTGTTGTAAATATATACACAAGATACATATAAACATCCAGACATAGAACAAACATCCGTGCTCATCACACAAATGTTTGCCCTGGGTGGGGATCGAACCCACCCAAATATAGAGAAACAAAATTTTGTCAAGGTTTCCGAGTTTTGAGAGGTATGTAATAAAAAAAACGTCACGTTACCTGTTTCCGCTACACTAGAGCAGCCACGATATGGACAGATAACCTCATACAATTGGCAAGAAGACGCTGGATGCAAGCCGCTTGCAATCGGCGTTTTTGGAAATCCATGGGGGAAGCCTATATCCAGCAGTGCACTTCTTATGGCTGAGATGATGATGATGACGCTACAAATAGATAGTCTCCTCCTTTTTTGAAATCGGTTAAAAAGCTCATGATGTGACAGTTTGTCCAAATATGCCTGACAGCGTACTGTCAACTCAGGCACTAAAGCAAATCTTATTTTTTTCTTTGCTACTAGAACAAATTGACAACGATTTCGTATATTTATACATAAACACAAACAACCAAATATTTGACTTAAGAAATGTTTTTTCCTTCATCTTTTAGTTGTAACAGAAAGACGAATCTAAAATCGGTCAAAGTTGTTTAGGCTGTAGGAGCTATAGAAACATACATAACTACCAACATACATATAAACACGAACACAGACGAATAGTCTTTCATTACTAATAAACTACTTATAAAAATACTAAACATATCCATATATTATCACAGTCAAAATTTGCATCGTTGTTAGAGTAAGGACAGTCGCCGGCAAATGATATTTGTCCCTAAACAAATGACGGTATAAGCTCGTTACAGCCGTGTAAAGAGCTCTTATATCATTGTGACTGGGACCGCGACCCCCACACACTATTTGTGGGCGTTACTGGGTCTCGAGTACAAAGTTGCAACAAGTTTAAATTATCATTCACAAGTCAATAGGTATTTTATTGGATGAAATGTAATATTTTTAGTCCACCGGCAAATTTATCAATATTATGTAATTAGGTACCTAACCTACCCACCTATGAAATGAGTATAATGATGTGTGGTTAGAATCAACTTCATTAAAATTAGCAAATTGCAATTGCATTAGCAATTGTATAGAATACCGGATTACAGATTGCCAGTAACATATACATATATACATATTATGTATATTTTTAGGGTTCCGTACCCAAAGGGTAAAAACGGGACCCTATTACTGAGACTTCGTCCGTCCGTCCGTCTGTCACCAGGCTGTATCTCATAAACCATGATAGTTAGAGAGTTGAAATTTTCACAGATGATGTATTTCTGTTGCCGCTATATCAACAAATACTAAAAAACAGAATGAAATAAATATTTAAGGGGGCTTCCATCAAGGCCATAGGCAGGGGGGGGGGGGGTTCGGGGGTTCCTTTCTTTCCTTCCAGGCTTCAATAATTTTATATAATGCTTCAAAAAGTAAATGTCAAAAATAATTACTATAAAACACCACTAAAATTTTCGCGCTCGCTTCGCTCATGCTTTATTACTATTTTGACAGAGAAGTACCGTGGGTTCACTAATACGAGAAACAAAGCATATTACTATAAAAGCACTACTTAAATTTTTACTTTACATTAAAGTAACTAAAGGACATTAAAGTGCTAAGAAGCCCGTTATACAGCATATTACTTACTGAAAAATAAAAAAACGACAACATGGGAACCTTACCCAAAGAGAAGGCTATAAGCTAGAACCTCCCCCGTAATGAATTCCTCGCTACGGCTTTAGCTCCCATACAACAAACGTGATTTTTTTTCCGTTTTTATAGATATGTTACGGAACCCTTCGTGCGCGAGTCCGACTCGCACTTAATGCTATTAATTTATATTAATTCTATGTATGTTTTATTTCAATAAACTGAACTGTGTTTCTCCAGCATTGGTTATTTTAGACTCTAAAATAAACAAAAGTTGGAGAAGCACAGTTCTGTTGAAATAGATACATAATACCACTAACCCATCTGTGGCGAATGCGTGAATGGAAAACGTTACCAAAAAAATCGAAAAAAAAATACATTCAAATGATTTACGCCGTCAGTGTTTCTGCGCTTACATTTCTTCGGTAAGCGTAATTTATTATCCAATACATTCATTCAGAAGATTAAACGTGTCGTTTCAAATTGAAAGTAAATATTTGGTGCGTATTTTTTTGGCAGCCACTGTATGCTTATTTACGGGGTATTTTAGGTAAGCGAAGCATCGATTAGGGGTACGCAGAGTAACTGATCACGCAGAGCTACAGCTAATATGCTACTGCGGAATAAACTATTTCAAATAGGTGCCCGACCAAAATTTTTCCACCAGGTCCGCTTGTATTTTGGAATATCGATAAAGACAATAAAACATTACTTAATGGTCGACGCGGGGGCGTGGATCGGCTGGCGCACAATGCTTGTGCACCGCTGGCCGTCTCGCTGTGTTCAAGAATGGTTCTAAATGTATACATTTGGTAGCGACGCGTCCGTACCGCCTCTGCTCGTGGAGTTTGTAGCCAAGTGAGTAATTGGATTGGTTTCTTCTTGGTGTTAGCGCACTTGATAAAGGACAGTAACGTCACTTGCCTAAGTAAGTAGCGGCGGTCAAGCGCAAGATTAATTACTAAATATAAGTCAGATTATATCCACCGGAAAATACCTATTTAGTAAGGGTATTCCACAATGTAGCAGTCTGCATGATGATTTTACACTCATGGCACACGTCGGCACTCCATACGCGCTAATCACTGACATGCGCGAGTTTACGTCTGTAATTCTGTATAAAACACACACAAATGTATGAAGTTACGGTTATCAATTGTAATTTGTAATTCGAACGCTTGAAGGCCGCGTCTCTTGTCTCGACTGACAATCGTGCCGCGACTCTGCTCCCTGTACGCTCGACCTGTCGTTTGACAGGTCGAGCGCACAGGGAGCGTCGAGCGGTTGAGGAACCCGAGATTGGCCGGAGGCGGAGAATGTCCGGTCTGTGTCTTCTATGCTCATGGTATAGCTGTTTCTCTATATTTTTACTACTCTGTGATAATATTTACGTGTACGTTCCGTAAGAGCTTAGTGTCGTGTAATGATAGACAAGATACTCAGACTCGGTTTACGTACTCACACTTTTATGCTAAGTACTCAAGTAGGGTACCTACTCGGTTCCGTATGAGCGTGGTTTATGGGAAGAAAATGAGTGTTTGAAGATTATGGGTCTGATGCATTAAAGATTTATGATTAGTGATATTAAATTCTACCCTGTGAAAATTATTTTAAAAGCCAAGCTTTTGATCGTTTTACCGGACTAACCACAAACGAGGGCAATGTTTGTCTTGTCTATAAATGAGTGAAAAAGTTACACATAAGTTTTTTTAGAAAAATTACTTGAAGTCTATCTTTTGCAAAAAAAACCGTACAAGATACGTAAAATATCTGATATCTCAGAGTTAGTAGGGCAATGCATATAGTACAGATACATATATACATACATACACTCGAAAAACATAACCCTCGGTCGGACAGTCGGGTAAAAATGTATACAGCCATCAGTATCAGTCATCAGTCATTCAGAACTCATTCGGATTACGAATCAATTCTGAATCTGAATAAGGTCTGCATCAGGGGGCAGAAGTGACTTCCGATTGAGTCGTAATCTTGTACCAACTGTACTTACAGACGTACTATTCCACAAGTGCAAGCGTAGACGTTTTGTCCTCATATTTTATAACAGATATACTCCAGAAACGTACCTAATCATCAAACTGCGGAATCGATTCGGAATCTATATTTCCGTCTCTGTTATTCTATAGGCAAATTCTAAATGGCAGAGACGGAGATATAGATTCAAATCGATTCCAAATGAGTTGTGAATACCCTTACTGATCTCCGATTGAGTCGTCCTGTTTCGTGGACTTGTACCGATCTATGTAGCGAACCGTAAGCAACCTCTAAATATATCGCTTTTAGTCAGGTATACTCCAAAAACGTATCCAGCCATCAAAACCATAGACTTGTATAGATACCCCAAGTGTATGTACCTAGCGTATCAACAAGTATGGTAAAAAATCAAAGTTTACGATATAAGATTATTTAGTTTCAGGTGATATATAAGTACTTCCGATTCGATATTTTTTCAACTAGTTACTCTGATAAACTAAAAAGGGTTACTAGCGTGCAAGCGTGGCGAAGGTTGAATAGATTTCGCGCGGATGAAACATTCCATTACATAATCGTTTGTGTGACGTCACAGCCGATACCAAAAATGTGGCACGCAAGGTTTTCATATAAATGAATGGATGCCTCACCTACTATGTCTGTGATCAAAACTGACTTCCGATTGAATCGTAATCTTGTACCGTCCCACCGACGCACCGTAACTGCAACCGTATAATACGTTTCGCCTTCATAAATCGTATCTTTCCCGATTGGAAACGAAGCCCGCACTCTTCGGAGCGTTCACTGATTTATGTAAACGTTTCAAAAGGATCGTAACGGTTAATAAATCTTGGTTTAACTTGTTGCGGTTACCGAATTAGCTTACCGTGTAAACGCGTGTCGTGCGCTTTTTCTCTCTTTATTTGTATGGGATGGGCGGAATAATGTAAGATGTGTGTTGTTTGTACGAGAACACGCGATATTAACTAAATTCAAGACGTTTCAGGCTTAGAACTTTTTTGGTGAAAATGTGATGTGATTTTTTTCTGTGTTTTTGAGGATAGCTTGATTTACAAGATAAAAAATAAATATAAAAAGCGTTTATACCAAAAAAAATATTACTTTTAACATATATTTATTTTCTGACAAACTATAACATAGTTTGTTGGCAAATACGCTCTCTATTACACTACAATATCCGGAGTTCCATACTTAGTTTGATTTACATTATATTTGTTAAGTTTGGATAGGTAGTTTGATTATTCGATAGAATAGATAGACGATTGATTAAAACTCACCTGATGGCGCATGACTCTGTGAACAAAGAATTTTGAAAGACATTTTTTTTTATAAAATAGGTGAAGCAAAAAGGCAGATGGCTCGCCTGATGGTAAGTGATAACCGTCGCCTATGGACATCTGTAACATCACTGGCATTACTGTTGCTTACATTCATTCATTACTTTCATTTCATTACTTACTGCTTGTATGTATATGTGTATTTTGAAATTAGATCAAACTACCGACCACAGTTAAGACGATAATATTTTTTTCTTATACCTCAAATAACTTCACAAACAATATATTAGGTATGTTTCAAAGTACATTATTCTTGAAGAACATATTTCCCCTAGACAGTTCCAAGAAGTCATCAATCTATGTCATAGACGTATATTGTGTAAGCTCAGTACAAGTACCTACGAAGAAATTACTATATCCTCAATACAAGCTGTCGTTTCTATACAATCATTGACTATAACAATAGCCCCTACTTTTTGAACAGCTTTTATTTATACAAAAAGAATCGTCTAAACTAGGAATTTCAGAAAAAAATTACGGCTCAACTGTAAGAGTCGTGTATTGTACTTACGCATATACATTAATAATATCACATACAGAACGGACTCTCCTCCTCCCGCCAATTTCGGGTTCCTCACCCGCTCCCCGCGCTCGTCCTATCGCATGTGGAAGTTTGCCGGCATGGCGCTTTCAATTGTCAGTCGAGACAAGCTTTGCGGATTACAAGCGTTACTCAGACGATAACCCCATACATGTGTGTGTGTGTGCTATATAAAATACGTCAACGTGCGTGTCACTATATAGCGCGCTTTTGTGTGGAGTGTCCAACGTATGACTCACAACTAATTGTTATTATTTAAATTTCATCATCATCTGAGCCATAAGAAGTCCTCTACTAGACATAGGACAACCGCTGGAAGCCTGCATCCAGCGTATTCCGGCCTTTATTTAAAATTTGACTTTATATAAATATAATCAGGCAAAATGGTATAAAAACATACAGCCAAGAACCTAATTTTTAACCGACTCCCAAAAAGAAGGGGGTTTTCAATTCGTCTGTATGTTATTTTTTCTTTAGTTTTGTTCGCCGATTACTCGGGTAGTTGGGCGTTTCGCACCGCAAGTGATTCGAACCGCGGTGCGAATCGCCTTGTGTTTCTTGTACATTGATTGTGATGATTTTATTTTTGTATATAGTAGGTAATATTTCACAGGTGGTCCTTCCTATATAAATTTTATGAAAATCGGTTCAGTTTTTAAACTATAATTATTGGTGTCTCTTTGCCAATTGAATTCCTATAGCTGTATATTATGCTGTCAGAGAAGTAGATTAGATTGTATATCATACTAACTTCAAAGATTTTCATTATGATATGTGTTGTTTTTGACTATCTTCCAAGAGATAAAACGCATTTCAATATTATAAATTCTTTCTACTTCATTATGCAGGTCTGTATTTACTTTTCACTAATCATTCTCATTTTAACCAACGTTTACATTCAAATACCATTGTACCTTTCCGCAGTGACTGAAATATACTCCATCCTTATTTAGGGAAAACATTTAAATTAATTTTATACTATGACAAGGTTCCTCGATATGACAATTTTCCACTAGACTGGCAAAATTAAATCAATGCATAAGGCATCTACACAACAATAGCGAGGCGGAAATAATGCGGGATAAAAATTGAGGTTTTTTTATTTGTAAAATACAAAGCGACAATTGCTAACTAGTCCATGAACGAACTGCATCTTAGTAGATAAAATGAGGACCATTTTCGATTGAACGTGGTCTGTTTTGGATTGAACTTAGGCCATTTGTTTGTTGAGGGTTTTGTGATAAAAAAGGCAAATTAGAGATATCCCAATTGTAGGCTTAGTGAAGAATTCGTTGCAAAATAAATTGAAATACGCTCTGAATTTTATAATACGGTTAACTTTAGATGAATTTTAAATGGACATACTAATAATATAAATTCACTCGTCAAAACATAACCCTTTTTTAAAGTCGAACAATAAAAATACTTCCGCGTCTGGCCTATTCTCATAGTGTGTAGAAGCCTTTAATCTTACGACTTGAACGGGGCAATCTGAATAATTCAATTAATGCTCTACTTCGTTATAAGAGAATTAATTTGGATTTATTAAAAAATTCAAATATTCGTCAATTGCTACGGACGGACTCGAAGAATCTGAATAATTATTTATTTATTACGGGTGGTGTATTAAAAGGTTCGACTTCACTACTATTCGTTTGATAAGCCTATCTGACACTTAACTTTACACTTTTTTTTTAAATTACCTGCTTTTTTGACGTTTGTTTTGAATTGAGATCTCCGACTATAGTTTCAGTTGCATTCGACGGGATTTCGTAAAAAAGAAGCACATGTTCAGTGCACATACAAAACGCGACGCTCGTGTGACAAATTATTTTTATTTGTTTGTAACTAGGTGACAAAACAAATAAATCTCTCAGATAGTTAAAAAACGTTAAGTTTACCTAGATTTTTTTATAAAGAATTGAAAACACTGTGTGGTAACATACTGTACTGTTCACCTTAACATATTAGATTATTTCTTACTACATACATAAACATATAAATATGTTCCAGTTTTTTTTTTTAAATCTAAATACCTATCAGTTAAGAATTCACTAATTACTGAACAGTTCGTTTTAGGTGTAAAATAAATAAAATTTTACTTTCCTAGTAAAACTTTACAAAATAGTCCTATCTCTACAAAAATATGCATTTAGAACACTAAATACGGACTAATTTAATAAGCAATGTTTGTACAAATTACATTTTAATTAATAATACAATTTAGGACATTTTTTTTTTTTTGTAGGTTGTGTTATACTTATTTTGTAAAGCCGGCCTTGCCTTGAATAAATATTAGAAGATATTGTTGAACAAGGCACTTCAAGAGATATTTCATAACACTTGGGTTTATTTCATAAAGTACCCAGTAATAGACCTGCTTTTAATTACGATTTATTACAATTTTTAATAATTTTGTGAATTTCGGAATGAATTTTAATTTTCATTACAATATTTTAGATAGGGTTTATTACAAGTCCTATTTTAGATATAAATGTTTCAAAAAGGTTTTCAAAGGGTTTAGATGAAAATTGAATTGTTAATTTAAATGTTTTTGATGTTTATATAATACTAGCTGCACGCCGCGACTTCGTACGCGTAAAAAAAAATCGTTCATGTCACGCTCCTACCTGCACTCAATGCACCCCCGCCAAGCTAATGCTCCAGTACCACATCTGCCCTGCTCGTGTTCCGCTCCAAGCTCAATCTCGTCGCACTGCCGTCCTGCTTCAACCAAACTTCTGACCCAATCTATTAATCTCGAGTCAGTAGTCAAACGTAGTAGTATTTGAATAAAACTAACTCCCATCCCTTTCTCGGCCCGCTCCTACCTAATGGCAATTTTTTTACACCTTGGGTTACATTATTGAAGTTTTAGTAGGGATCCCTAATTTTTTCTAATACTAAATATAACCTATGTGACACAAGAATAAAGTAGCATTCTAATGGTGAAAAAATTTTTGAAATCAGTCCAGTAATTTTTGAGTTACAAATCTTTCCTCTTTATATTAGTGTAGATAAACGGCTTATGTTTTGACTGGTATTTTTTTTTATTGATGAATATCATATTTTTAATACTTATTATCCTATTCCGGACGAAGACAAATCCAAAAACATAAAAATTGGTCCAGCCGTTCTTAAGTTATAAATGGTGTAACTAACACGACTTTCTTTTATATATGTAATAATTGACCGAGCGAGCGAAGCGTCTCTGCATCAACTGGCCAAATTTTCTTTCGTCTGTCAGTTTGTTTGTTTGTGATTTGTTTGTATGTTCGTACTCGCGTACAGGGCGTAATTTTGAACCAATTTTGATGAAACTTGGTGTATAGGTTATATGTTTTTTTTTGTCGTAGGCGATTTTTGATAAGAGGGGTGGTTCCCATAAAAAAGGGGGAAGTTTATTGCGGCGTTGATTACGAACCGATTTTAATGATATTTGGTAGGTAGGTAAAGTACACAATTATTACAACTTGTAGTAAAAATGAACATAATTGGTCAAGTGGTTGTCGAGATATGATAACCAACTTCAGATTGCGTGTAACAGTGAGGGCGCGTGGATGTGCTTGATGCATTTTAGCGCTGAATAATTTTCTTGATTTTACGTTTTGTTCCAATTTTTTTATAGAAATAGGTTTGCGTTTGACCGCCAACTCGCCTGATGTTAAGCGACGTTGCGGTCTACGATAAGGTTTAAAATTATTATATGTTTTTTTTTAAATTATCTGTATTGTATGTACAGATGATCCAAAGTGAGCTGCAAATAATCTCTCTAGCGAGGTCTAGTGTTCGTAGCACTACTAGTATAATGATTCTTTAACACAGTCTTTTATTTTTATACCTATTATTTATTATAGTTATCACATTAGATTTTTTGCTATTGGAGCTGGCACTTTCTACGTTCTCCGAAATAAAGAAATGTAATAAACATATACTGTAAGTATACTGTATATGTGATATATATATGCATACTGTCAGCAAACAATAGTCAGGGAAATGGTAGTAGAAAACCGGATTATCAAGAAATAGCTCGGCCACACCGTCGCTTAACATCAGGCGAGTTGGTGGTCAATCGTAGATCTATAATGTATAAAACAAATAGAAATTTGTTTGAATCAGGCCAGGCATTACTTTGCAGAAGTTTCAAATGTCTTCAAGATGGTACCCTTGACTGTTTCGGAGTCTTACGGCTTGTACTCTTGACTTTTTTTGTGTCTTCGCTGGTACTCTTGACTGCTTCATTGCGTTGAAAGTATTCTTGTTGACACGTGTTTCACTTCGTCCCGAAGAATTTCAAGATTTATTTAGTCCTGACGAAGTATACCAGCTTGAAGACATCAAAAATATCAAAATACAAAAAAAAAAAAAGTATTGAAGCAATAGAAAACAGGATAGATAAATAATTACACATATTTAGCAAATGTTTGTAAATTTACACCTTTTTTGGATATAAGTAGATAGATATTTATCTATATCCGTTAAGATGCAATATACTAACAAACAAAAAACGGTAATTTGCTTAAAATTGACACTCCAATAATAATAAAAAATTAAACCTATAATGAATTGGCAAAATTGATTGCTTTACATCGGGTGAGTTAGACAGAAGTGTCACAATAAAAATACTCCGAAAAACAAGAAACAAAATTAGAGTAAGACAACAAATAAGTAGGTACATTATAGTTGGTAGTCAAGCACTTGGCCGGTTTTATTGTTAGTATGCACTAACAATAAAACCGGCCAAGTGCGAGTTGGACTCGCGCACGAAGGGTTCCGTACCATTATCTATAAAAACGGCAAAAAAATCACGTTTGTTGTATGGGAAATATTAATTTTATTTTAATTTCATCATCATCATCATCTCAGCCATAAGAAGTCCACTGCTGGACATAGGCCGCCCCCATGAATTTCCAAAAAGACCGATTGGAAGCGGCTTGCATCCAGCATCTTCCCGACACTTGTATGAGGTCATCTGTCCATCTCGTGGCTGATCTTCCTACGCTGCGCTTGCCGGTACGTGGTCTCCACTCCTGGTGGTCACCTTTCGGCCCCATCGGCCATCGTGCCTACGTGCCATGTGCCCTGCCCACTGCCACTTCAACTTGCTAATCCACTGTGCTATGTCGGTGACTTTTGTACGTCTACGTATCTCTTCATTTCTGATTCGATCTCGTAGAGAGACTCCGACTTATTTTAATTTAATTATTTATTTTTAAAGTGAATAATATAACTCAATATTTAGTGAAAATTTCAAGCGTCTGTCTGTTTCCGTTATCAATATCGAGCAAAAACAAGCAAAAAATCACGTTTGTTGTATGGGAACCCCTTAAATATTTATTTTATTCTGTTTTTTGGTATTTGTTATTATAGTGGCAACAGAAATGCATCATCCGTGAAAATTTGAACTCTCTATCACGGTTCATGAGATACAGCTTGGTGACAGACGGACGGACGGACAGACACCGGAGTCTCAGTAATAGTTTCCCGTTTTTACCTTTTGGGTATGGAACCCTAAAAACCAATAAATTTTATAATTTACGTATGAAACTTATTTGCAACACTAGTCAAATTTCCAAGGAAAAGTATTTTTACCAATGATGATCAAAAAGAGCATAGTTTTACAATGAAGTACTTAATTGTGATTAGCTTTAATACCAGTTTTTATTTGAGGTAAATCATATTTATAATTTAAAACAGGATTTCAATAGCAAATTGTATTAAATATTTTTTTACGAAAATTGTGGATAAATATAACTTTTATTCAACAAATGTGATTTAACGCCAGTAAAGACCGGTAAAAGCAATTATTACATGGTAAAACTACTTTTTTCAAGTATAATTGGTAAAAACACTTTTGGATGGAAATCAAACTACTTCAACTTAAAATTATGCGAAAAGCGTCACGTTTTTAATACTGCACATACCCACTCCGCATATCCATCAGATCCTTCCAGAAGCTCATCCCCTACAACCGCTAAATACGGCTTCGATTTTTAAACCCGGGATAACGTCAAAGCGAAGTACGTCAGATAAGCGACGAGCGCGCCATCTATCTTCCTAGCAGACGTATTCAAGATACCGGCGCCCACATGATATAATCGAAAACCGCTTACCAAAATCCATCTACATATTCTTTCTGACAACGGCTAAAATTGGCTTCGAATTTTTATTGGAAGTTTTTCGGGCAAGAAATTGAATTGTTATCTGTGGTGGTAGCGGGGAGGCTTGTTTAGTGGTTGTAAAAGGTTTATGGCGGTGTTGCTTTTGGAGTTATTATTAAATGTTAGAAGATGTGGTGACGTTGGATTTGGGTTAACAGATGTATTTTTACCGATTTCAATAAGAAGGGGGTTAAAATTCGGCTGTGTTTTCTTTTTATTACTTATATATTATATTTGTCCTAACTCCGCCACTTATAAACCGATATTTTTGTTTAAATTGGTTTTGTTTGAAAATATATACTTGTATCTACCTCGTAATATAGGATTGATTTATGTATGTATGACTTTACCTAGACCTTATAATCATTAAGGTAAATAAAACAGAAGAATTTGTTAAAATAGTGAATAATAAAAGCAAGCTGT
Source organism: Lycia hirtaria (assembly GCA_947563715.1). Classification (NCBI taxonomy): domain Eukaryota; kingdom Metazoa; phylum Arthropoda; class Insecta; order Lepidoptera; family Geometridae; genus Lycia; species Lycia hirtaria. Next base: position 36,208,940 of record OX387377.1, on the reverse strand, counting down.
TCTGAATTTACGGTGTAATTAAATTAAACATAATTTACGTGTCGAAATCCAATTCCAAATAACCATATATTGTTGCGAGAGACGTTTGCCCTTTACACCTACACCTGAGACCATCCCTGTGCCAAATAGAGATAAAAATGTATTTTCAATATAATTTGCCATTGTGTAATATTAGGTACATTTGATTATAAATACCGCTGTTTATTAGTACTCAGTCACAATATTATGAAGAATGTTGGCTAAAACGTGATAAAATTGTGTTGAATTAATATTTATACTCTGTATTTTATTATTAACATTTTGAAATTGATATTTTTTTTTATATTTGTTTTATTTGCAACGTGCATTTGGTGTTAATTATTCGTAGAAAATAAAAAAAATGTTACGAAAAACAAGAGTCTACTTAAGTCACGAGAAAAATGCCCAAAAAGAAAAGACTACCTGAGCAAAATGTTTACTTTGTAGCAATTTGTCTTACCTAGGTATACAAACAACTTGATTTAAAAAAACAATTTTGTTTTTCTGCTAACTCTCTCCCGTACACAAAGCGCCGAAAATTAAATTAGGTCGAAAAAGCCTTGTCGCTAGCCATCGATAATAGTGATGTACGACTTCGCCTAATATTAGTGCCTAGATCGGTGCCCCTGAACGAACTAATTGGATTTTTCACAACCCTAGGGAAAGTCGTGAATTTGAGCTACAGATTATTAGTTGACAGATGTAAAACTAAAAAAATTGGATAAGAATTGTATTGGCACATTAAATACTAAATATTTTTAGTTTCCTGAACAATAAATTGGTAAATTGTGAAATTATTTTGCTAAAAATTAAAGTAAATAATATCAATAGTAAGTTAATATCAAAGAAATTACTTGATCTGAGGAAATAACTTTAGGGTAATGAATACACTCCACTGATAAATAAAACTCTACCAGTCAAATTTTCGATACTTTTGAGTTTTTTACACACTTAAGTATCTACAAATTTATAGATACCTCTGTGGCCATAATGATATAAGCTCTCAAGTACAGATCGGGATTTGCGAATTCCAGTCCCGTCGGATGTGTGAAATTTTTGAACTGTTTCTGTTTGATTTAAAGCTGTCTGACAGGCTAAGTTCAAATTCTGTATTATAAAGATCTTACACATTGAGCTGTATGTACTTACGTTTAGCCAGCAGTATAAACAACGTCGATAACACTCACTAGTAAGTCACTGAGTGAGGTGCGGCGCTCTCGCCACAGTTTAATGTAACAAAGTAGCCATTAGTAGTGTCTGCTCTCGTACGTAAGTACATATGAATCAATGCTCTGTCATAGGTATGTGTCACACTTCCTTAGTACAGATTAAGAAAAATGTAGTTTTGAAAAGATTTCAATGAGTTATTTTTCTGAAACTACCTCCATACCGAACACTCATCTTATCACTCGAATGCCAAGATTTTGTACTAAACAAAGCACATAAAGATTAATTTCTTGTACCTTATAAATAATCTTAGATTAAATTATTAAAACATTGTAGAAGGTTTTACCAGGTATTAGATATCTCAGCAAAGTTTTAGTGCTTTTTATTAGTAGTATACTATGTATATTTATGAGTGCTATTTTTTGTGACTTTTGGAAACTACTGTACAGTAAAAAGTTTACCTATCTATAATATTATCTATTTGATATTTTGAAAGTTTTCCTTCTGCGATATTCTAACTTTTCGCTAGGGATGTCTAATTTACGATTAGAAAGCGTGCTCCGAATATCTTTATTATGACGGCAATATATCTGCGCAGTAGTTAGTGATAATTAAAATAATAAAGAAGGGAGAGGGACCGACGATTTGTGCGGAGTTCAGGAACATTTTTGTAAATTGGAGATGGTCATGAAGAAAATGTTGTCAAATTGTTTTAAGAAAATGTGTGCGAGTCTACAGGAATAATTTACTTCTTTTAGGCGTAAATATCTTTAAATGATTAGAGTTATAACCCTAATTAAAGAGACATATTTTAAGTTAAGGTTCTATTGGTGTAGGTACATGAAGAAGCTACTAGTGTGCATTACTATTTTCCATATTCGTACATAGTGTGTAGGTAAGACGCTGTGTATTGATTAAGTGAAGCAATGTGTACATAATATTCACTCCATCCAAAAATACTGGATCAACCTTATAATAGGTACCTAATACTTTTGACTTTTCTTGCCTATATACTATTGTAATGTGTTTATGTTTTGTTGTCTTCTTTTTATTGTATCTACGAGTATATTAATGTATGTAAATTGTGTATTTGTGTGTAAATTGTTGTAACCTTGCAGCTATGGATCGTGTTATCCGAAATAAAGATTTATTATTATTATTATAATATACGAGTATGTACATATCGTGCCCTTGCGGAACCAATGCTACCGCCAAAAACATTTAGAGATTATGATTCCTCCAGACAGCTCGCTAGATAAGTCACTGCAATATAAATATGTATATATACTTAGTCTGGCCATAAATACTGTTACAGTTAAAAATAAGAAAGATATTACATTTGAATTTGGAATCTGTCATTTTTATACGATTGTTCATTTAGTTTTCTAATTTTGGCGCCAATACATTGTACAATATTTTGCGATATTAAAATGGAGTGGGGTGATAAAGAGAACCGAATCGCTGTGATTGCATTACACAAAGTTGGTATGGAGCCAAATGCAATTTTTAAAACTCTCCATACGCTTGGTATTAGTCAAATGTTTGTGTACCGGGCTATTAATAGGTACAATGAGACCTCCTCTGTTTGTGACAGAAAAAGATCTGGCCATCCACGTAGTGTTCGTACGAAAAAGGTGGTCAAAGCAGTAAGGGAAAGAATTCGAAGAAATCCTGTCCGAAAGCAAAAGATTTTATCACGGGAGATGAAGATAGCACCCAGAACCATGTCGCGTATTTTAAAAGATGACTTAGGACTTGCAGCCTATAAGAAACGCACTGGTCATTTTTAAACTGATAATTTAAAAAAGAATAGGGTGGTAAAATCGAAACAACTACTGAAGCGGTACGCAAAGGGAGGTCACAGAAATTTTTTGTTTACGGATGAGAAAATCTTTACAATTGAGCAACATTTTAACAAACAAAATGACCGTATTTATGATTAAAGCTCTAAGGAAGCTTCCCAATTAGTCGACAGAGTGCAACGTGGGCATTATCTGACTTCAGTGATGGTTTGGTGGGGTGTTAGCTATGAAGGAGTGACTGAGCCATATTTTTGTGAAAAAGGTATCAAAACATCAGCACAAGTGTATCAAAATACCATTCTTGAGAAGGTAGTTAAGCCCCTTAACAACACCATGTTCAATAACCAAGTATGGTCCTTCCAACAAGACTCGGCGCCAGGTCATAAAGCTCGGTCCACGCAGTCTTGGTTGGAAGTGAACGTTTCGGACTTCATCAGAGCTGAAGACTGGCCGTCGTCTAGTCCTGATCTTAATCCGCTGGATTATGATTTATGGTCAGTTTTAGAGAGTATGGCTTGCTCTAAACGCCATGATAATTTGGAGTCCCTAAAACAATCCATACGATTGGCAGTGAAGAATTTTCCCATGGAAAGAGTGCGTGCTTCTATTGATAACTGGCCTCAACGTTTAAAGGACTGTATTGCAGCCAATGGAGACCACTTCGAATAAGCTTTTATATTTTAAATTGTTTTATATTTATGTATTAAACTAACACACTGTAAAAGTAATAAATATTATTTGCAATAAAAAAATATTTTTTTTCTTCGTGACAATATTTATGGCAAGACTAGGTATATATATATATATATACATATATATAAAAAACAATAAATGAATAAGAAAAATGCTGAGGTGATGATATGTTGGGAGTAGGTTTAAGTTTTTTTTTGTCTTTGTATAATGTTTGACAAAATAAGATAATAAAGTAATTCATGCCGATCAGCACTGGCATCCAGAGTTTACTAGATCACCCAAACGTGGTGTAGGAATCTAACTTACACTATCCTATTTTATTTCTCAGTTCAAAATCACGCAACGAGCTATGGAGAGGATTATGCTCGGAGTCTCTCTGTGAAATCGAATCAGAAATGAAGAGATCCGTAGATGTACGAAAATCACCGAAGTAGTACAGGATTAGCAAGTTGTAGTGGAAGTTGGCAGGACACAGCACGTAGAATCGATGGCCGACGGGACCGAAAAGTTCTCAGATGGAGACCATGCACCGGTCCCGCAAGCGTGACGTAGGAAGACCAGAGATATGTAAGAGAGACCGATGACTTCATACAAGTAGGAGGAAGACGCTGGATGCAAGCAGCTTCTCTCAGGTCATTTTGGAAATTCATGAGAGAGGCCTATGTCTAGCAGCGGACTTCATGTGGCTAAGACGATGATGATGATTTTACTTCTTCACGAAAAAAAAACTAATTTTACAGACATAAAAGCGCAGTATAAATTATAGTACCTGCAAAAAGCAAGTAAAATCGTAAAAATCTATTACGATACACAAATTACTAACAAGTATGTATATTAAAAGAAAAAACAAAATACCCGACTGCAGAAAAGCAGTTTTTGCAGTCTAACTTACGATTTCGTTACGCTTGATACGCTGTTAACTGTACTTTCTTTGTGAGAAAGTATGCGTAAAATCAATGTAAAAGATTTAAATGTGCATTCCTTCGAATAATTCTAGTAAAATCTTTTGTTTATTTACGAAATAGTTCGTTGGAGGTTGCAAAAAAACTATTTTTTTTATTTTTGCAAGAGATGTATTATTATTATAACAAAAAAAATTAAGCATATGGACACTCTGGAAGCAAATAATAATCTAGACACCTCGCACATCAAAATAGGTCAAGCCGTTTAGGCTGTAGGCTGTCATATAGAAACATACATACATATATACCCACATACATACATACACTCGAAAAACATTACCCTTCTTCTTACGCAGTCGGGTAAAAAGGCGTCTAATGAACAAAAACGTTCACCAATTAGAGCGAAAATAAGCAGACCCTATAAAAGAACAGAATTAGAGCAAAAGGACAATACTCGCGCAAAACCTTGTAACGTCTCCCTTGCTCATTATACTAAGCTCTGATACGGCTTGACGGATGTTTTGCCTCTCTCAATTTGCTGAATACCCCCCCACTTAAGCAGGGATTAGGCGTCTTGCTTAATCTTTAGTCGAAGACACTGTTTGTTCGGAATTAGGTACTAAGTAAGTTCTAATTTAAATCAGGTCATGTTTGTGCCAATGGTAAAGTTGTCTTTCTTTAACGGGGATAGAATTTGTGTGGCATATCGACCCGCTACTTTAGCCGGGATAAGACGTCTTATTTAATCTTTAGTCAGAGATATTGTTTGTTCGGAATTAGGTACTAAGTAAGTTCTAATTTAAATCAGGTCATGTTTGTGCCAATGGGAAAGTTGTCTTTCTTTAACGGAGATAGAATTTGTGTGGCATATCGACCCGCCACTTTAGCCGGGATAAGACGTCTTGTTTAATCTTTAGTCGGAGATATTGTTTGTTCGGAATTAGGTATTAAGTAGTTCCAATTTAAATTAGGTCCTAACTGTACTTCTGGGATAATTAAGATTAAAAGGGTAGTGCCTTTGTGTTTGTGTGTTTGCATATCGACATGATGGCATTGTTGTTCAAAATCCAGAATGCTCAGATCCCATTATATGTGTTCACTTATGACAATTCTGCAATTTTATTATTAAAGATCTAACAAGATTCAGATTTATCTAAGCTGCGTACGGCGTGACAGAATATAATATTTAGATTTTTCTAGAGATTTCAACAAGAGTAACAGTTGCAGTTAGACTTGCAGTTGTTGCAGACTTAGAGAGCGTTGTAATTCATCGGAGTTTGAAACTATTATCACAAGTGTTGAATAGTAATTTCCATCAATCTTACGAGGAAAGCCAAAGGAAAGCCAGTGCCTATGTAACGTTACCTATGTAATGTAGCCCAATGTTCGCTGTAATTAGACTTTTTTTTGTGAAAATGGCAATGTCGCAGAAACCTCTTTAGCGCGCAAACTTTTTAGTGTGTATTTAGCTACCTAGATCTGATGTCAACAGTTAATAAATAAATACTTTTTTTATGTAAGTAGGTTTAGAGGGTACAAACCGAATTCACTCATTAAATTTAAAGCAAGTTTAACTCATCCCAAACACCAGTTTCAGGGACGCCACTAGTGTTTCATTCGTCCAGAAAGTTACAGTCATAGTCAGAGTCAATTTTAGCTAATTGAATCAACTTTTAACTAATTTTTAAGGCCTTTTACGTAATTCTGCCCCTCGCTACACGCAGCAGATAATCAAAATTTGACACAATTTAATTTATTAACTCTCAGTGACAAATTCGTTTACTCACTTGAAACATAATTTAAATGCTTATAATTATACATGTCAAAGATAGTAAAAACGCCATAGTCATGTATACATTTTGATAGATTCTTAGCTTCACCTATAAATGGAACTTAAACAAAAACTTACTCTAAGGCTTATCGCTTACTAAAAATCGTGCAACCAACCATAGAGATAAATACCAAACTACCTGCATACATTTTCTGCAAAAAAAAAAACATAAATATTTAATTTACTTAGAACGTGGGTGAATCGTAGCTGGCTGTCAGTGCCCTGCAAGGGTTCGCCTGCATTATGCAGGTCGCGTGTGCCAGACCTCCAGCACTGATGAGCTCGGGATTAATATTTAAATGTAGCGGTCTGAACCGAGCCATGGCTTGTTCTCTAACAATGCTAGGTATTACTTCGGTAATATAAATTCAAATTCAAGAAGTAATAAAGTTTGTCATCAAGAGAGATCTAAATTGCTCCTCTTTTATTTGATACTACAAAGAAGTACAAAAAAAAATCTTTGTTACTTAGTTGTACTAAAAAGTACGTTTTTCTTTATTCATTGATGAATTTGAGCGGAAGTGACGTTAAAATTATTTTTTAATAGACAATTAATCACGTTATGATATTTTTTGTTGACTGGGTAGGCTAATAAACGATCAACCAGCTTGATTTATTCTAGATATAAATAAACTCTTTATTGTACACACCTTAGAAGTATCAACAAATGTCTTAAATAAACTAGTGCAACAACAGGCGGCCTTATCGCTAAAAGCGATCTCTTCCAGGCAACCGGGCTGTAGCGTCAGTCCTCAAAAACGTTCGACCTCAGTAAGATCTAATTAGACCCTTTTTTAAATTGGATTTGGACCCGCTTAAAGCATTTGCCAGTATCAAGTATTAGGTAAGATTACTTCTAGTTTCTTGAATAAAAAAAAGTTATAAATGTTCTAGTTACAATCTAAGTCACGTATACGGTCATTTTCAAATTCTAGTCCTGCTTCAGTAAAGTGGTGGCGACTTTACTAGAAGCTTCTATGGATTTTTGTCGACAACGTAAAATGACACGTTTCACTGATTTATTTCACTTGCCCATACTTACGTACTTGATCGAACACTTAATGAATAAAACACCACCGAAAAATAAACAACAAAGCAGCAACATGTTTCGATGACGTTCCCGCCAAAAACCAATTAGACCCATTACACGATTAAATCATTTCGATTTTCAAAATAATGCGAAGCGGTAAATAGATTGAGTAGTCTCTCGACTACTCAATCTAAATTAGGCTTTAGCGCGGCGATATACTTAGGGTCTTTGTATCAAAATCTTTAAGGTCATCATTGTAAGTGTATGAGTATCGGTCAACCCATGACAGTATATTCGTGGATTTTGTTTTAGACTTTACATCCACGTGATGCAAAGTCATTGCCAAGAACGATACAAATATCCGAGATACAGATTTACGAGTAACTAGCCCAAGTGTCTGTGTTTACCTTGAGTTAGGAGTGCGGAAGCCTGGGGTGTGGTGTCAGTCGCTTCCTAGTGGTGCACCCCGGGCAACGCTTGCTGTATGGTGGAACGGCAGCAGCCACAAGTAGGCTGCACTACCGCACAAGCGGTGTCGCGATGTCGTTCCGGCGGCATTGTGGTCGAAGTGGAAAGGCCGTGGTATGTCACTGATAAGGTGCGGTGCTCACCCAGTCTTCTGCGACCTTTGCGGTAGGTGGTGGGGCCACATATCTGACCCACCGCAGGGACCACGGGCGTAAGACACGGGGTCGTCTTGCGCACCTTCAACTGTGGTCCCAGAGGAGGAGGTTGCGACGTGTCACTGTGTTCTGGCGCGTAGCGACGTGGGGGGTTTCCCCCGTTATCCCCGGAGGATGGTCCGGCGCAACAAAAGCTGCGGCGGGTCATGGGAGTCCGAAACAGTACCCATTACCCGCCCTGAAGCGGGCGAGGCGGAACACAGTGGGGTTTTAGTGAGTTCAAGTCCCACATACCTAACCGCACTGTCTCCCCGTGGTAGTGCGGTACGCGAAGGCATTTATTTCCCCACGTAAAAAAAGGAGTGCAGAAGCCTCGGTATGCAAGTCAAATTCGTTCTTTACTAGTTTTATTTGTTTCCAGCAATCAACTCACGTACCCGCCTAGTGGAACGTATCTTTGTATAGCATATTTAGATTCCCAGACAGAAGAATCGCTCGTCTAAGTGTTATTAGAGCTGAACAAACACGCAGTATAAATATTTTGTGGTTGTTTTAACCAGACAACATTTGTTTTTACTTGTAAAAACTTTGAAACTTGAATGTTTAGTTGAAAATAATAACATTTTGAAACTTTATGTTAATACACTAGAGACAGCAAAATAGTAAAAAGAAAAAAGTAATTTAAAGTAATTAGACTTCAAAACAATCTAATTAACTGAAAAGGGAGAAATAACAGGAAAAATTAAATCAAAGCTGGGCGCCTACCTAAGGCCGCTAGCAGAAGGCGTATTTTAATCGCGCGTCGTCTGCGTGTTTTAGCGCCGTAGATGCCAAGTTTTGCGTTTTTATAGATTCGAACGCGCGTAAAACGCGATACAAACGCGCGTGTGAAGCGCGTTCGAAACTCGTTTGATGCGCGTACAAAGGGGCGGAGGAGGGGTAGAGGAGGGGCGCGCGCTCATGCCACGGCACCGCCCGCGCCGCAGTTACAGCGCGTCTGTATCGCTGTATCTGCGCGTATACGCGCAGTTGCACGTTTCACGATTACCCCGTGTGCTTAGGTTACAAGGTTGCGTTCAAATCTCGTTTGCAGTGCGTATACGTGCGTTAGCAGCGCGTCGTCTATCAAAATACGCCGTTTGCTTGCGGCCTTAGTAGGTACGCACGCTTATTTTTTCAGGTCGATGTCTGTATAGGAATTTTATTTGAACAAACGAGTGACTCACTTCTATTTTGTGAGCCGAAATCTCCAACTATAGTTTCTACCGCATACAGTGGTCTTTTTCAAAAGAAGCAGCGCAAACGTCACAAATAGACATGAGTAACCCGTGTGTTATACAAATGAAATAAAATAATCTGTAACAAAATAAAACTTAACTATGAAATCATAAAATTAGAAACAAAAGAAGAAAACCAAATAGGAATAAACATTACGTTCTGCGGTTATACAAGAATTAAGATTCAAAGGCAGCATAAAACACAACTTTCACGGTAAAAATAAAAACTCAAATAACAACTAGCTAACATATGTATACAAGCTTCCGAAGTCTTTCTTTTAGATACGAGACTACGCGGTATGAAATTTCGTCACGTGTGTGTCTTTTTTAGGAGGAAACGTTCCGTAGCATTTATTAAAACACTTTCATGGCTACGTTTATTTAAATTTGATGCATATTAAGGAAATCATGCATATTTATTTAAATATAAGTAGATTTTGACCTAACAGTTTACATTAAAACAAAAAACTTACAACTGAACGATGTAAGTCTAGAGTATTACACATTTACACATATTTTTTCTGCAACAGTATATAGGTATACTTAGCGGCAAATAACTTGGACAACGTTTTATCGTGCCCTCTCTATTATTTTCGACGAAAACAAAACAGAGGGTTCGAGGGTAAAACGTTGTTCAAGTTATTTGCCGCTAAGTATACTTGTGCTCGTATATAATATATATTACCAAATTAGTTTTTCCAAAGTTTTTTCTTCGGGCAGTAAGGTTACGTGGTATTTGGTGTTTTTCTAACCACAGTTTGTTTTGGCTGTCATTGAATTTTCTTTTATCTAGCTAGTTAACTACAGGTTAAACTTTTACGACTCTTTAGCCGGGCTGGTGGTGGGTCATAATCACCCTCTATTTGATTATGACCCACTACCCCCTAAGGTAATATAAGGTCTGTATAAAAAAACTCACCTGACGTGTCGACAAACAAAACAAACGTATATTTTACATAAAACAACAAAAAATCCAACTATCATCTAGTCTCACCTGTGACCACGGACGCTGCAAAGTTTTCGAAATGTCAGGACATAAAATTGTGTTAAATATATGCGATTAATCTATTAAAATGTGTTTCATTTCAATGAGTACCAATGGCGATAACCTTAAAAACATTAAAAGGTAAATAATAAAATATGTTTGTTGAGCTTAGCCTTAAGGTGCGTACAGACTGGTGAAACGTAACATGAAATATAATTATCATGCAATGAAAGAATTTGCCGTACACATTGCTGCAATGTATCATGAAAGGTAACACACTTTGCAACAATTTCTCATAGTTTGGACGTCTTGTGCGCGCGAAATGAGCGTTTCACGCGCACGCTACGAGCATTACAAGCCGCGCGCGGAGCGTCCCATGTTTTGTCGATTTTTCGAACGAACACAAAGGGGCACGCAGACGTACGCGGAAGGTTCGTAGTGAATGCGCGGTAAGAGCGCGCTATGCGTCCACGCTTGCACCGAACATGCAATGAAAAGTAGACTGATACATTTCATATTGCGTTTCACCAGTCTGTACACACCTTTATTAATAATCGACTTAAAAAAAAAGGAGATTATAAATTTTATTTTTAGGAATAACATTTAGAGTTAAATATCCACTTAAAACATTACATTTAATAATAATGTTTCAAGTGGACATTTAGAAGAAGAAGTTTGTCGACTCGTCAGGTGAGTTTTCTCACAAACATTACTCAATAAAACATCCAAACAATTTGGTTTCACATTACAAATTGTAAGTACATGCTTATTAGTAATTATTTGGAGGTGAGTTTCGAAAAGATAAAAAGCTTTTTTAAGTTTCATGAACTGACAATAAGTGGGGTAAGATTTTCGTGATTAAATGCGAACGACCCATTTAATTGGCACGGTAAAACAGTTATAACAGTGAATTATACTTTTATTGCGGAACCCTAAAAAGAAAATACCGCAAAAAGTTTGTTCCGTCTTGCTCAAAGCCGCAAAGTTTTTTCATAGTCATACCATCGTGACTCGCAAAAAGTTCGCTTTTATAACTTTTGCCGTATAAGGTTTATCACTTGCATAGAACTTTCTGATCATGTTTGCGTTTAATTTTAGGAATAATTATTAAAATTAGGAAATACAATATATATTTTTTATATTTAATTTTGTAGTGACGACAATTCCACTTTATGTTATTTTTTTATGTTTGATATGGGAGTATTTTGCTAATAACGAATTAATTTTGATAATTATTTTTGTATTTGTATAAGTAGGCCGTACTTCAGAGGTGGTCCCATAGATATTTCCTCTAAATTGGTATATTAGTATGGTTTTTAAAACAAAATTGCGCATTCAAAAAGTCGGTTTTTCAATATTTTAAACTATAATCATTATGGTCTAAGCTAAGATCTCGCTATAGGACGACCTTCACCGAGCTGGATAATAGATAATATATATAATAGATAAAGATAAATATATAATAGATAATAGATGAAAAGTATTTTATATTCAATTAAATATGTCAATAAATATATTGCAAATGGGTTGTTTAAAAAAATTCAGTCCAGAATGATTAATAATTTATTTATTTTTTACTTTTCACTGGTTTTTGTTAATAGACAAACTCCATACCAATCGACAGTATGAAGCCCATAGAATATGCAAACGTTAGGTTGACTATTTTTTTCCCGTCACCACTCTTGGGTAGGCAGGTATAAACAGGTAAATCGATACTAGTAACTTGCACCAGTCTGGTTAATCAATTAAAATTAAAATAAAGATTATTTACACATAAATATATTGAATTTGTCTATTAACCAAACCATTGAAAGGTAAAAAAAAAAAAAAAAACATATTCTGGACTGTTTTTTTTTGACAACCCTGAATTCGCAATATATTTATTTGAATATAAAATACTTTTCATCCATTAACCAGCTCGGTGAAGGTCGTCCTATAGCGGGATCTTAGACTAATAATTACTACCGTCACTATCTATCTAATATCTTCAATATTTTGCGTTTGTATTTTTATGGGACCACCTCTAAATTTCTATACGAATTATAAATACAAAAATAATTATCAAAATTAATGATGAAATACTCGCATAACAAATATAAAAAAAAACATAAATTTGAATTGAGAACTTTTTTAAGTCGGTTAAAAATGCAACCGAATTGACAACATCCTCTTTTTTGAAGAAGGTTAAAAAAATTGCTGCTTTATATTCCATTACAAATAAATCTTTATCATACTTCATACAATTTTTAAATATCAAGTGTAAGCTCAAAACTCAAAAAAAAACAGCTGGACTGATTTTAATGAAACATAGCTAAGAACACTCTTGATGAAATCTTCTTTTTAACAAATAAAAAACGAGATCAAAATCGGTTCATCCGTTTGAGATATACAGATACACACAGATATGTACATGTACATGAAACTTATAAAACACCTCGTTTTGGGCCGGGGCGGGGGTTAAAAATACTCTATAGAATTCAATTTTGCAGATATTTTACCAAAAACGAATAAAGTGTTGTTCAACTCCACGAATACAACGAATGCACCAACATTTGAACATGCAGTGGTATTGTTTTTAGCATTACATAATAATATGACAACAAACTATCCTCAGCTCGACTTAAGTGGCTCTTCTGGAGCGAAAGGAGTGAGCGGAACGAGCGAGCGGAACGTGAGCCGGAATACCAATATTCTAAGTGCAAGCCATGGATGAAAGAAAAATGGATAAGATATACGAAAGAGTCCGTAATATGACCATGGTCCGTCCAGCTTTCGTATACCCACATTATTGAAAATATAAAATGAATGAATGAACTTACAAATAATTACAGTTGAAAAAACTAAAAAACACGCTTCAAATTATTGTATTGTCATCGGTCCTCGATAAGTCTACAAAGTTTGAATGAAATCTGACCGTTTGAAGTGGGTCAAAATCAAGTCCAAAGGAGCCGGTTACAAACAAACATGCATACAAGTGAAGCTTATAAAAGCGTGATAAAAAAGCGTCGTTTAAATAAACTAATAATTAATAAATTTTCTAAAAATAACCTGCAGAAAACAGATATATCCTGTTGTATGAAAAACGCTTAATTTACGGGAAAAAAGTTGCCGTGAAAGATAGAGCTTCTATTTCTTAACATGAAATAGAAGCTCTATTTCTTAACATGAAATAGCAGCTCTACCTAGTAGTATCTCGTAGTAAAACAACTACGTGCATGTTACAACCGTGATTTGTCATAACTGGTATGCAGTTGGACTTTTGTTGTTACTAGATATTACTAAAAGAATAATATCAGACTACAACTAATCGTTTAAAAAACTAAAAAAGAAACGACTTCAAAATACGCAATTCCTTTATGTATTTGTATGACATATTTTTCAGGTTATTTTGTTATAGAAACCAAACCGTTACTGAGCCGGTTTTTATAAAATTATATGGGAAGTATTTTCAAACAAAAAATAAATCTTCAAATCGGTCTTCGAGTACATAAAAAAAATTATAAAAACAGATTCCAACGATCTGAGAACCTCCACCTTTTTAGAAGTCGGTTAAAAACCACACAACACATTAAATTGATTGGCGCAATTGCTTAACTTACCACTCAGGATGACTTTTTACTATTACTACTAGACTATTGTGTAACATTCCCAATGTTTGTTTGTAATCAGCATTAATTTGACATTAGATATTTTATTACTATTGACATTCGAATAATAATTATTATTATTTTTAAGTTTTAATCTTGTACGGTACTCGTACAGTCTCCTGGGGCTGGTTATATTTTAATTCAGTGGACTGTATAGGTGTCCAAGACACAGTAGATCCTTGCAAGACAATAGGCAAAAGAAACACTCCACCAACCTTACAATCCACGACCGTCGCACGGCTTCAGTATCAGGTGCGATACGCAGAGCACGGCAGAACTTCTGGTAGTGGTCCTGGTGTTGTTTCTTTGTGGAATGCTGTTCCTATTCTTCAGGCAGGTGTAGTTGAGTATCCTGGATGAATGACCCGGCGTCGTTTCGCGAGGTAAGAGCGCAACGTGCGTCGTATGCGGAGATCGACAACCGAATAACGTCACCGCTTGACAGCAGTGAATATATAATGATCAGATGGAGTAGACAAAGATTTCTATCTACCCTCATCCTGCAAGGATCGAACATACCCCCCACCGAATTCAACATGATTGAATTCCTCTTAAGTGTTTAATGAAAGGGATATAATGATCCTCAAAAAAATGACAAAAATACTAATAAATTTGAGAAGCTTATTAGCGAGGTAAATGTAAAGTGTGAGGTATAAATATTGTGAATATAATAAATATTTAAATAAATATCTAGAGGTGTATAATTAAGAATGTATACTATGTACTAGGAGGTAATTAATTTGCATAAGGTAAAGGGCAAATTTTATTAACTGGTCGTTTAATCAGACCATTTTTAGTTCTAAGGGTGACAACGCGCACGATTTTGTCAACGCCTTCATGTGTTGTTTCAATTCTGCCGAGCGGCCATTGAAGAGGCCGAGTTAAGTTAGATTTTAGCAGTACTAAATCTCCAACCTTAACGTTGGGAGGTGAGGAAAACCACTTCGCTCTCTGCTGGAGAGTATGAAGGTAATCGTCAGACCATCGTCTCCAGAATGACTGTGAAACCTTCTGAATTATTTGCCAACGTGACAATCTATTCATAGGCACGTCCTCAAACTCATATTCCGGGACAGCTACTAGGCTTCGACCTATCAAAAAATGGCCAGCTGTCAAAACTTCAAATTCGTTTGAAGAGTTTGAGATTTCACAAAGAGGTCTCGAGTTCAAGACCATTTCTGCTCTGCAGAATACTGTTGATAGTTCTTCAAACGTAAGAACCCTATCACCTACAGCGCGCACGAGCAAGTGTTTACATTGTTTTATTCCACTTTCCCAAATTCCTCCCATGGAAGCAGAATTTGGGGCATTCTTTGACCACTCTATTTCGCGAGCTGTTAATCCAGTGAGAATTTCATCTTGGTTACCCTTATCATTCCAGAATTTTGCTACTTCTTTGAGGTGCTTAGCAGCAGCAATAAAGTTTGTCCCGCAGTCCGAGTACAAACATGAGGGGATCCCTCGTCGTGCTACAAGACGATCTAGTGCAGCTAGGAAGCAATCACATGATAAACTTGAAAGAACTTCGCAAAAAACGGCTTTTGTTGAAAAACACACAAATAGACAGAGATATGATTTGTATACCTTTGCATTACGTCGCAAACTTTCTTTTACAAGAAATGGTCCTCCTAGGTCACAACCCACATGTTCAAAAACTTTATTAGGCATGAGCCGAGGCGCGGGCAACGTACCCATTTTTGGTTGTAACACGGAAGGTGAAAGGGTCCTACTTCTTCGCTTTCAGGATGGCTTCGCCTCTTCGATAAATTAATTTAGTGTCTCTTCTTTTCAACTGTGGACTGTATTTGGTGGTAATAATTTCGCGTTAAAATAACTTCGCAAGTAGTATTGAGAGATGTTGCTGCCTCGAACGTTGCGCGTGGAATAGAACGCTGTTCGGGCGGCGCCGCTTATTTATATAATCACCGTTCCTAAAGCTAGCGGCAGAGCGTTCGCTTGCTCCGTACCTATTCTGACTTGCACGTGGTAATTATTCTAAGAAACTTATTCGTACTCGTACATGCAATCTATTTACAATAATTATTTACTAAGAATCTAAACTACCTAACCTATCTATTCGGTATCTGGTAAGAGCTCATCCGATCCGTAACAATTCTCCCCCCGGCGTAGTTCACGCAGCCTCTTCACCTCTGGGCAGGACGATGAGCCTCCTCACTGGACGCCGGAACACACCACCTCGCGTTTGGACCTCCGCACTACGCACGATCCCATCTTTTCCAGGGCGCACGACTTGCACGCGACCGCGTGGCCACAGGTTGCGCGGTAGCAGTCCGTCCGCGACCACCACCAGATCCCCGACTTTAATACTGTTCGCCGACGTTGACTTGGACTCTCCTCTCGGCGCTAGTGTTGGCAAATATTCTTTCAACCAACGAGCCCAAAACATATTCGCGAGCGCTTGCGTCGCTCTCCACGCTCGTTTATCGCCTACGTCGCATTTTCCGACGTAAGGCAGTCCGTCTCCTGACCCAAGAAGGAAATGGTTCGGTGTCAATGTTTCTTCCGCGTCCTCGCTGACTGATACGTGCCCTAGAGGTCGTGAGTTGACTGTGTACTCGACCTCTGCCATCAATGTGCTTAAGACTTCTTCCTTCGGAGCTCGCTCCTGTAGAACCATTGACAGCGCGTTTTTGACTGTGCGTATCATGCGCTCCCATGCGCCGCCTTGATTCGGTGCACCCGGGTCAATGTACCGCCAATCTGCATGCTTCAACAGCACGTAGTTCTTCAGCTCTGGCAGCCACTCTCGATAGGCTGTCTTCAATTCGACATCCGCTCCGTGAAAGTTCGTCCCATTATCCGAATAATAGAGCTGTGCCCATCCTCGGCGAGTCGCCATGTAATGGTTTTCCAAGATAGCGCGATAAGCAAGTGGATGCGTCTCTCGAAACTCCGTGGCGTTCTTGTTTCTTACACTGTGTGCCATAAACGGTGAGCTTCGGGCTCCGAATATCATAGACGTCATCACGTACTTCTGTGGTCGCTCCGTACGTTCATCACCGCGCCATAGGAAATGTTGAGCTACGCAGTCCTCTTTGCGTATCTTGACGCACAGGAACATTTCGCGGATGTCGGCGACTACAGCTATCGGTTTCATTCTGAATTTCAGTAAAATGCCGTTTAATGCTCTTAACAATTTCGGTCCGTCCAATAGTGCGTCGTTCAAGCACATTCCGTTTGCTTTGGCGGCCGCGTCAAAGACCATTCTTACACGTCCAGGCTTATTTGGATTCGTGACAGCAAAATGTGGGAGGTACCACAGGCGTGGATCGTCGGCGTGGTCCTGCTCGCACCGAGTCGCATAACCCTTTTCAAATAGCTTGCTAACCTCTGCCGTGCACGCGTCTCGGAACTGCGGGCATCTATCCGTTTTGCGTTCTATCCCTCGCGGTCTGTTCACGGCCATGGTGTAGCTTGGCGGCAGGGTGACGTCATCAGTCTTCCAAGGCAATCCGACTTCGAAACGCCCGTCGACTCGCTGTGCTGTCAGCTCGAAAATTTCTCTAGCACGCTCTTCTTGTGCATTTGGTTTCCGACTCTGAGATATACCCAGCGCGTCGAGGTCGAAGTGGGCTTTCACCAACTCGTGCAGGTCTTCGTCACTCTTGCCCTCGCGCATCGTTCCCTGCTGGATATCTTGGATGGTACGGATGTGCAGTACGCTCTCCTCATCTTCCTTGGTTAATATACTCCTGGGGGTGGTTCCGTGGACGATCCATCCGAGTTGAGTGAGTGACGCAGCCGGTTGGTTCTTGAGTCCTGCCAGAAGCCTCCTCGTTACGATGAGGTGCCAGTAATCGGCACCTATCAGGATACGCGGTCTTCCATGTGCATAGCAGACGTGCTCTGGCCTCAGCTCCTGCAGGTGCGCCTGCTCCAGCAGACCCTTGTCCACGGACTGACTCCTGAGCATGAGATTCTTGACAGTACGCGCGTGGATCGAGTGATAGCTGTCCTGAGTTCGGCCCTTTATTCTTAGTTCAATGACTTGGCTTTCAGGCTCCTTCTTGCTGGACGTAGCTCCGTGGATGTGCAGTGGTCGATGCGGTCCTCGCGACCCGATCATCCCGGCGATCTCGTCGTCCACAAGCGTTATCGTCGATCCCTCGTCGAGCAGTGCGTACGTGTTCACTTCCTTCCCGTTCTGTCCTTTTATCGTAACGGGGCATACTTTTAATAAGACCTGAGTCTTAGCGGGTTGTAGATGCGCGGAGGCAGCGGCCACTGTCTCCTCTTGAGTGTTCTCGCGTTCTGTCTCTCTCGGTGTATCCGAATGTAGCAACGCGTGATGTGGCCTGCGGCACTCGTTCACTCCGCATTTCTTATTCTTGCATCTAAACCGTCTATGTTTACTATTCATGCATATAAAACATAAACCTTGTTCCTTCACCCAGTCCCAGCGCTTTTGGACGGACATAGCCGCGATCTTATTACACTTAGGTGTGTCGTGTTCTCCGCCGCAGGAAAAGCATTCTTTTTTCTTAGGCTCTCCTTTCTTTTCTTCGGTTGGTTGAGAATCCGTCGTGGCATACACGCCCTCGCGGTTACGCTGGTTTCCGTTATTCTTTCCTTTGTTGCCCGGGTTCGCTGAGCTCCCTCGATTTCCCGATAGTGGCGCCGTTATGTTTGCGGTGTACAAATGCCGCATCGCTCTCCTCGCTTCACGCATTAAAAATTGTGACAAAGTAACGATCTCGGGTTCCGATCGACTGCCGTGATCTTCGACGTAGTCACACCACTTAGATTTCAAATGCGCGGTGAGCTTATCTGTCACTTGACGCGCTAACATCGGGTTTGGCAAGTATCCACGTTGATCAATATTGTTCACTACGATGACGACGTTCTGCACCTTGATCGCGAAGGAATTCAGCTCGGCGGCGGTCATGCTCGGGCTCAGCTTAGGTAGCTTCTTTAGATCTTCTAGCGCGTGGTCAATGATCATCTCCGGGGTTCCAAAACATTGTTCCAAAACCTCCATGATCTCCTCGGGATCCGTTGCTGAGTACAGGAGCGCCGAGACCACTTGACGGGCCTCTCCCTTCAAACATGTCCGTAATCGCGCCAGGTTTTCTACTGCAGAAAACCGGTGGAGTTTCGTAGATTCCCGCATCGCGGCTTTGAACGGTAACCACTCGTCGAATGCGCCGCTAAAGATGGGCAGCTCTTGTGTTTGACGTGGCGGTGCTCGGTACCGGTACATATGCTCCATCATGTCAGCCATGCGGTCGATACTGCTTCTGTCTAGACGATGCGGTGACGGTGGTCGCGGCGGCCGTAGCGGCGAAGGCGACCTGCGGCGACGGCTCCGCTCGCACGCATCGTTAGCTTCGTATCGTTCTGTCTCTCTCTCTCGCGTAGGCTGCGGTCGTGGTGGAGGGCGATGTCGTTGTTCAGCTTCGCCATTGTTCGCGGGGCGCTCCCCCCGTGCATGACTCTGGTCGAGCCAATCCTCGATATGCTGACTCGCTTCTAGCTCTTCGGCGGCGACGAAAGACTCCCTGTCGGTCTCTTCTTGGATCAGGGCGACGTCGGCTGCCAACCTCTTCTTAATCATCATACGTTGTAAGGCGTATTCGTCTCGCTGTATTTGGGCTAGACTCTCTTCCGCTTCTAGCTGCCTTTGTCGTATGCGTGCTTCGACACTTCTCGTCGAGCGCACTGACGGGGCTCGCTCTTGTACACGGGGCGGCGCCGTCTCATTTTCGGTGCTAGTGTGTGGAACGTGCGTAGCGCGTGGTGGTTCGTCGTGCGTTATGGTCGGTGACGCGAGTGACTCTTGCTGTAGTGCGTCGCTCCGCAAGCGTTCGATTTGCGAGCGCGTCCTGACCGGGCTTCTGTCCATTTGCATCTTCGGCATTTGACGCCCCTACCGGCCCTAACCTACGCTAAACCTACGCACAGAGCTCCTACCAAATACCTTATAAAATCCTAGAGACCGCGTGCCGTATGCAACGCGTATGACGTGATGCTCGTAGCCGTCGCGCGCAGCACTGCCTTGTAGCTCGTAGTACTGCACGGGGCACGGCGTGATCGCACCTTTGGGTGATCTTCTTTCTTCTTAATCCCGAAGACACGTCGTGGTCGCACCGTTGGGTGATCTTCGGCCGGTCACGGCCTCTATGTGTTTTCTATACTGCTGACGATGATTCCTCGGTCGGAGGAATCCGATGATTGCTCACTGTGTCTTCCGTTTGCTTCAAGGGGACAAGCGGTCACACCGATGATGTTGGTGTCACGTGGTCTTTCGTTTGTTACGAGGGGACAAACGATCACACGATGACGATGATTCACGTGGACTTTTCGAGTCACGTGGTATTTTCGATGCACGTGATTTTTTCGAGTCTCGTGGGTTTTTCGAGTCACGTGGTCTTTCGTTTGTTTCGAGGGGACAAACGATCACACGGTGACGATGATTCCTTGTCCGGAGTTCGACGATTGCCTACCGTGGTCTTCCGTTTGCTTTGTGAGGAACAAACGGTCACACGGTAGAGCCCACGGTGGTCTTCTTCGGGAACACGCCGTCGGGTGCTGCAGTCGTCGTTCACGAGCAGCTAATATCTTCACTCGCAGAAACTTCTCGAAGTCTTGACACGCTGTTAATCCGACGATGAAGGACCACAAACTTGAAAGGGTCCTACTTCTTCGCTTTCAGGATGGCTTCGCCTCTTCGATAAATTAATTTAGTGTCTCTTCTTTTCAACTGTGGACTGTATTTGGTGGTAATAATTTCGCGTTACAATAACTTCGCAAGTAGTATTGAGAGATGTTGCTGCCTCGAACGTTGCGCGTGGAATAGAACGCTGTTCGGGCGGCGCCGCTTATTTATATAATCACCGTTCCTAAAGCTAGCGGCAGAGCGTTCGCTTGCTCCGTACCTATTCTGACTTGCACGTGGTAATTATTCTAAGAAACTTATTCGTACTCGTACATGCAATCTATTTACAATAATTATTTACTAAGAATCTAAACTACCTAACCTATCTATTCGGTATCTGGTAAGAGCTCATCCGATCCGTAACAGAAGGATTACATTTAAAACAAGTTTTGCATTTTGATAATACGGATCGAATGATACTACGAGCACCAACAAACCAATAATTTTTACATAATATTCCTTGTAACGTACGAGGACCTACATGTAAATATTTTTTATGATAATAATTAATCAATAATTTACTCGTATGACATTTCGGAAGCAACACTGGGTGCTTCATATTATAGGGCAGGTCGGCTTGCTCGAGTCGACCCCCCACCCTGAGGAAATTGTGATTGTCTACGAAAGGTGACAACTTTCGGAGTGAAGCTACAAATTTTCCTCTTTTCAGAAAAGAAATTTCTGTACCAAAATGGTTAACTTGAAGAACACTAACTATAGTGTCGTGAGCTTTTCTAAGCTCAGAGGCCCTCAGAGGTCCTACGGACCGCTCTGTAGGTTTGCGTCGCAGGTTACTTACAAACCTATGACACCACGAGATTACACGCTGTAATTTATTGAAGGAAGAGAACTTCTCGAAAGTTTCTTCGAGGTCATTACAAAAAACGTATTTGTCGTCCGATGTACTAAATGCAAACGTTGCACTATTTGATTTAAGCTCAGACACCGTAAATTCTTTGTTAACGTAAAATGATTCTATAGGCCAATTTTCTCGATCGTCGCATAACCACGCGGGACCCTGCATCCACTGCTCAGCAACTTCCACGAAGCGAGCGGGTAGCTCACCACGCGAGCACATATCAGCTGATCCGTTGTTATGAGTTCGCACGTGAAACCAGGAACTAGGCGGAACCACAGCTGTGATGCGACTAACACGGTTAGCCACGAAAGTTTTCAGCATGTAAGGTTGAGTTTGAATCCACGCGAGAACGTTTTGGGAATCGCTGAGTGCAATTATCGAATAATTTATTCGCGTTAAGTTTTGTACGACAAAGTTAACAAGTTTACTAAGCAGTACGGCTGCCTCAAGTTCGAGTCTAGGTATTGACAAGACAGGATTTAATAGCGCGACTTTCGACTTACTCGTCAATAGCCTGACCTTGACATTGCCTTGGTTATCTACGCTGCGTAGGTATAAACAAGACGCGTAACCACGGGTCGACGCGTCACAGAATGCAATCAGTTGCACATCGCAGAAATTAGGTATTAAACGTTCGAAATGTAAGTTAGATAAAAGTGGCAAATCTGATATAAACTTAAGCCACTGTGAGCACGGCTCAGGTGGTAACGGATCATCCCAACCAATTCCTAATTTCCAAAGATCCTGCATAATGCACTTTGCCACAAATGTGGGCACGGAAATGTATCCTGCGGGATCGTAGATACTAGCGAGTAATTTTAAAATTGATCGCTTGGTTGGTTTTGTATCTGTCAAGTTGTAATTAAATGCGAAACAATCGCAAGCAGGTAGATATTGCAATCCTAAAACCTTGAGAGATGACGTTATCGTATCGTCCTGAAAATTAATAGTTGATACTTGATCAGAGTTCCTTCTATCTAATAAATCCGGACAGTTGCTAATAATATTTTTCTGAATGTCTTTAAGTTTTGGAGATCGAGCGAGGTGGCGCTCGACCTGATAAAGTCGCTTTAATGCTACGTCATAGGAGTCACCGAGAGGTGCGTGGTCAGGCGTCAATGAAATCGGAGACACGTAACGACCGGTTTCATCGCGATAACAGAATATATTTTGTCCGCTAATTCATCTAACGGATTTATCGGAACTTCGCACGGCGAAGCTTCCGTCTCCCAAAATCGTTTGAGAGTATCATTCAAATTGTCACTCTCCAGAGTGAACGAGGTATGTAACGATGTCGCACGCGGTACTACATCGCCGTTGCTAGGGGAAAATGTCCCTAGTCTTCCGGTTACTACATAACCGAATGCACTCCCTAACGCTACTGGTACATCACTATTTATTATGAATTTTTTACCGTCATAAATGTACGGAAACAAGTCACCGGATAGAATTATATCAATCGGTGATTTCTTATAAAAACACGGATCTGCTAACTGCAGACTTTTATATTCATTAACCACGTTATCAGGTACATGTACGGTCGGTAAATCGGAAGTAAGTTTAGGTAAAATCACAGCGTCGATATTAAACGTCGGCGTCGCGGTATGACGCGGCCGAATAGCACACGAGACCATACCGTGATTTTTTACATATTCACCGCCGAGACCGAAAATATTATACGGGCATTTATTTGCTGATAGTCCTAGTCTTTGATAACAATTAGTCGAAATAAAACTCGATTGTGCTCCAGAATCATTCAAAACGCGACAAGGTTGATAATTATTAAACGCATCTAAAACATTCACAACAGCAGTACCTAAAATAACAGCATAGTTAAACGTTGAAGAAGTCACGTGACAAGTGTTGTTGATAACGGCCGGGTGATCTACCTTGCACGGCAAGGTAGGCCCATGCGCACTTAAAATCGGATTGGCTTGTTTGTTGTCACTAATGACGTTTACGTCTTCATGTAAAAGTACATGATGTTGTTTCTGACAAATCAAGCATTTGAAATTACTTTTACATGAACTTGCAAAATGATTTTGTTTTAAACAATTGCGACACAACTTTAATTCATTAGCACGGCTAATACGTTGATCGATTGACAATTTACGAAATTGATCACATCGAAAGATCATATGATCATTGCCGCAATGTAAACATTTAAGATTAGCACTGGTTGAAGATGCATGCGAATAATTTCTAGAACTACCCTGTTTTGCATCACTTTGTTGATGTTTGTTTTGATGTGAACTTGCAGTCGAATATGACGTAGAATGATCTAAAACCTTTATGTGGTTTTGAACAAATGAGATAAGATCATCAAAAGTAGGTATAGAGTTTTGATCCAATTTTTGTTCAAAACATTTCCGTGTGTACGGGTCCAAAGCTCGCAATGCAATATGACACATTACGTAACTATTTAAATCTTTAATATTTAGCGCCTTAATAGCCTTGTAAGAATGATCGAAGTTTTCAATAAACATGTTTAGGTGAGTAGAAGACTCTTTTGTCAGCGGTGAAAAGTTCAACATTTTATCAATGTACTTACCCACTAACAACCTTTCATCGTTGTATTTATCAATCAAACTTTGCCAGACTAGATCATAATTGTTGGCAGTAATTGGAACACTTTTAACTATATTTAAAGCTGACCCTTTGACACTTTGCAATAGAAAATGGAATTTTTCTATCTTAGAAATATGAGGTTGATCATGTACCATAGAACAAAACG
The DNA here is from genome assembly GCA_947563715.1 of Lycia hirtaria. Lineage (NCBI taxonomy): Eukaryota > Metazoa > Arthropoda > Insecta > Lepidoptera > Geometridae > Lycia > Lycia hirtaria. The sequence continues at coordinate 36,184,696 of OX387377.1, read as the reverse complement.
TCTCATAAAAGGTTGTGATTTTCTCTGGATTAGAATCAAACGTAAACAACTCAAGTTTAGGTAGACGAGGCTTACATTCCACAGAGCGCGAAGTGGTCTCGCTCTTATTGTTATCTGATTTAGGTTTATATTTATTTGCACATAATTTTACTCTAAAATATAGATCATCGAAACTTTTCAATTCATGATTTCGGAGAATCGCCTGCGGGTCTGATTGAAGTTCCTTTTCGAATATTTCGAAAATTATTTTCTCATATGAACTGCGTAAATCGTTAATTTCAGACAAATGCATTAAAAATAATTGAACAGTTTCGGGATCAGATAAATCACGGGACATATCATGAACTACTTGCATTTGTTGAAACATGCGTTGTTTTCGATGAATTAACACGGTTAATTCAGTCGACATTATTTCAACGATATTTGCCTTAGATGGCGGCGCCATTTTGTGAAATAACACAAGAGGTAGTTAACAATAGAAAATATGAAAAATATGCTATATTTTATGCAAATAAATTACACAGAATAAAATAAATACTTGTACGACAAGATTATATGTGTATGTGACTATGTATAGTGTTGAAATAAATGATTACCAGAACAGATTATGCAAGTTAGGCAATTATGAAATACGCTACGAGTAGAACGTCTACTACGTGCATGAAATTAAATGTAGGTACAATATAAAATTAGGTGGCTATTATTTGATGCCAAATTTGACCGTGGTTGGAGGGTTAGGCAGATGATATGATATTGGCTTGTAGCGACAGAAGGTCAGCCCATCACCTACATAAACGCCAATTACCCTCGAGTCCCTTTACTGACTTTTACAGTATGCCCGGGATGATAAGCAGCTGGTGCACTCTATGTTTTTCTTTTACTTCCAGTCCAGCATGGAAGGAATAAAATGTGGGTAATAAATAATATTTTAAATGAAAATTAATTGTCACGGACAATAATATGGGTTAAGAACGTCTTAACAAAAAGTAATTACGCACGGCGTTAATTACTTGAGGTAATCTGACACGGTCAGAAATCTATTTATAGAACAGAACGTCTGAACTATAAATAAGCCTATGAATTACGAATTCAAAGGTGAGGTGAATGACCGGAAGGGTCAATTAAGAGGTGATTTTATCCGGGAGAAGGTACCAAAAAGATTGTACGGTACTCGTACAGTCTCCTGGGGCTGGTTATATTTTAATTCAGTGGACTGTATAGGTGTCCAAGACACAGTAGATCCTTGCAAGACAATAGGCAAAAGAAACACTCCACCAACCTTACAATCCACGACCGTCGCACGGCTTCAGTATCAGGTGCGATACGCAGAGCACGGCAGAACTTCTGGTAGTGGTCCTGGTGTTGTTTCTTTGTGGAATGCTGTTCCTATTCTTCAGGCAGGTGTAGTTGAGTATCCTGGATGAATGACCCGGCGTCGTTTCGCGAGGTAAGAGCGCAACGTGCGTCGTATGCGGAGATCGACAACCGAATAACGTCACCGCTTGACAGCAGTGAATATATAATGATCAGATGGAGTAGACAAAGATTTCTATCTACCCTCATCCTGCAAGGATCGAACAAATCTCAATAGCGTAATTGGTTTGTTTTTAATGTTTATAAATTGAATTATTGTATGTTCGCCATGAACTTAACCGTTGATACCCAAATTAGTATTTTAAGATCATTGATGTAATTCATAAGACACAGTTAACAATAAATAAAATCTGAATCTGAATCTGACTTCTTCCACTTTTGTGACACGTCTGAGTAATATTTTTTTTTTCCATCCCAAACAATCATTTGTCAATTTGTCCGTTAACCGAATCTTAGCAACACGAAAGTTCATGTATAACAATAAAGACAATTACAATTTAAAAAACCAAAAAAACACACTACAAATTATTGTGGTCAAAGTTCATTACAAGACTTTTCTAACAAATCCAAACACAGCTATAATACGATGTTAAATCATGAAGTTCTAGTTCATATTTTCCGGCTCCATCACTAGATCAGTTCGACAGTACCATATTATTGTATTGTCATCAGAACTACATACAGCTGCCAATTTTCATAACGCTACGATCCTTGGAAGATGGTTAAATTAGTTACCTTAGATTTCATTACATAGTTAGTTACAGGTCGACCTAATAAAAGCGTGTTAAAAAGAATTCTAACGTGTATAATAATAATCGGCCAAGTGCGAGTCGGACTCGCGCACGAAGGGTTCCGTACTATCATCTATAATACTACAAAGTTTAGTTCTGTTTATAAAATAACGAGAAAACAACGAAATTCCAAGTAGGAAATTGCAAACTTATAGGTAGGTTTTCGATACACATCCGGGCAGCATGACGACGCTCGCGCGAATACGCGCGGCTATGGCTCGCTCCGTGATGTTACCTCCCCCGCTACCCGCGCGGCCGTTGCTTAGCAATCGCCTCGCGCTCGCGCCACTACCACACCGCGGCGCGGCGCTCGCACCGCGTTTAGATGCACGGATTATTTTCATTTTGTGAGTTTTTATGTATTAGATTAGGTATTTATTTTTATAGTTAATATATTTCTAAATATTTACTCACAAATATTCAAGTTTCTACCTGTTAATTAAGATCGAGTAAAAATTGCTTAAAAATTACGTTTGTTGTATGTGAGCCCCCCTTTAATATTTACTTTATTGTTATTTAATTATTTATTTTGAAAGGTAATATACAAGTAAATATTCTGTGAAAATTTGAAGCGTCTACCTGTCACCGTTTTTAATATTGAGCAAAAAAAATACGAAAAAAGCACGTTTATTGTATGGGGACCCCCCTTAATATTTATTTTTTTTAAATTTTTAGTATTTGTTGTTATAGCGGCAACGGAAATACATCATTTGTGAAAATTTCAGCTTTCTAGCTATCACGGTTTATGAGATACAGCCTGGAGACAGACAGACAGACAGACAGACAGATAGACAGACAGACAGACAGACAGACAGCGAAGTCTTAGTAATAGGGTCCCGTTTTTACCCTTTGGGTACGGAACCCTAAAAAGTAATGTATAATAAAAAGAAATCTTACATGTAACAACATGTGTCAAAAGAAATCTAACGAACCCAATTAGATCAATGAACAAACCTATCCTACTTATTCTTAACTAATTTTTCATAACACAACTGGTTGTGCCACAGTTTTAATTACCAAATTATAAAATGATCGCACAACTAATTGTGCGATCTAGTTGTACCACGGGTTCCTACCTAAAAATGAATACTTACTTCTCCACTCTTCTAAACGTACTTAATTTTTTAAACGTATGATAATGAAAAACTTGTTCTAAAAGTAAAAGTTTATAGAATCACTGAAAGTTTTTATTCTGTGAAAAACGGTTGGGCATGGTATAGCTCTTAAATATATTTTTATTATTTAACATAAAGTTTAGAAATCTTTTATCTTGCCAGTCCTTGGTGATAACTGAAAGTTTATTGTAGCTTGGGTCGAAATAAAACGTACAAGGAGAAATCTTAAATCAATTTAAAATTTAAAACTACCACACAAAAAAAAAAAGTTTTCAAATCAAAGTTTTTGAATTTTTAATGCTTCTTTTTAAATTGACTTTTATTCATTCTTATTGAATTTTTGATATGTACCTATTGTGTGAATTTTATTTTATGTTGTATAAAAGCTTGAGAGCCTGGTCCCTTCCTCCGGCTTTTAGGGCGCTGTATGTGTTACATTTGGATATACCACAGAATGGCTCGGATCCAATCGGTTGTTTTTCCACACCAGCTCTTGCGAGTTCATCAGCAGCCTCGTTGCCGCTGATGCTGCAGTGCCCAGGGACCCAGGCCAGGGTCACCGAGTTGGAAGAGCCTAGGTTATTCAGTAGTTGCCTTTGCCTTTTATAAACTAATATATACAAATTTAACTACTCACATTTTTTACGTTATGCAAGAGGAATACTAATTTAAAGTGTAACCTCTTCAAATTCAGTTTATTGAATCATATTAAAACATAACTGTTTTGCATTAAATAATAAGTTTAGTGTGATTGCACTGCATCCCAAGTTAAGTTGGTAAAATAAAGTGGTCTCAACGCGCAGTCAAGACGCTGAGACCAATTTCAAAAATTAAACTTTAGTTATTACTTCAGTGCATGGAACTCGGAGGGGAAAGTGGTTCAGTAAAGATACTACAAATACGAGAGCATCTTTATTACTACCTAAGGAATAATGCTTAGAAATACCTTGTGTTGAAATCTTAAATTACTTACTCTAGACAAAAATGGCTCTACTCATAGACTTCTATAGATACCCCAAGTGTATGTACCTAGCGTGTCAACAGTAAGACGAAAAATCACAGTTGACGACCTAAGATTTATTTAATTTCTGGTGATATATACTTCCGATTCGATATTTAGTCAACTAGTTACTAACGTACAAACGCGCGGATGCATTGGGTTGAATATATTTCGCGGCGGATGGAACATTCCATCACTAAATCGTTTATGTGACGTCACAGTCGATACCAAAAATGTGGCACGCAAAGTTTTCATATAAACGAAGTCGCATGCTTCATCTACTATGTCTGTGACTTTGTTGTAATTTTTCATTCGATTGCACATTAATTATAATTTAAAAAACTGAAGCAACTGACTTCAATTTGGTGATAACTAAAACGTAGATTTATCTTGTATAAATGTAGTTAAAGAAAACTAAAAAAACAGACTTTAAAATACGCAATTCGTTTACTTAGATGAAATTTTTTCAGTTATTTTTTTATAAAAACCAAAGTCCTGACCCGGTTTTGATAAAATTTACATAATACCACCTCTATGAGCTAATTACTTACCAAACAAAAAAAAAACAGTCGAATTAAGAACCTCTTTATTTTAGAAAGTCGGTTAAAAAAAACCCGTAGTGCACCGTGCATACCAATCGACCTCATGGTGTGGCTTTATTCGTAGCAGTAGAACATTTAATGAATTTACGTCCTACCACTTCTGGCGTCAACAATAACGACACCGTATGAATAAATGATACTATGAAGTGAGCGTTCCTGATAAATTAGTCCGTAAGGTGAAGGACGATTGTTTAATATTCAATTGTGAGCACTTCGGGTTATTCTATTCATTCAACAAACCTTGGCTAGCAATGTTTTCTGAGGTTTCCGTTAAAATTTGTTTCATTTCAATAAACTTTCGCAAGCTTCGTTAAAATGGCTGGCCCTTGAAAGTATTTCCTGTCTATTAAAACAAATAATCTTAACAAACACTTTTCTATAAGGAATTCAATAAAAGAGCTATATGAAGTACTTACTTCATTATTTGTCTTTTTCTATGGGTTTCATAAAATCGCCAGGTTGAAATAACCTTAGATAGGCACATGGCAATAATAATGTTTGTTATAAAAATAACTTTAACTACCGCTTTTCTAAAATAAAAAAGAGCTTAGTTTAGCTCTCTTTCTAGATATTACTTTCAACATTTGTCCTAGACCTAGACCAGTTCAGATATTCAACTGAAGGACGGATTCATCTATTCAGCAATAACATAATACATCACCTGGGCAACCGAGCTCCATTCGGGGTTTTTATGTCTGAAAATGCGAGCAAACCAGGGTTTACTAAAAATAAAACCTAGCAAGATCGATGTATCTCCCCTAATCTACCTGCAAACCAAATGTCATTAAAATCTTTGGAGCCATTTCCGAGACTCAGATTATATACATGTATACAAGAATTGCTCGTTTAAAGGTATTGGATACAAATTCTTAAATACAACATAATAACATAATAAGTACGTATACATCTGTCAGCGACAACTTCAAAATACATAATCATTTAGACGCAACCTTATGTCTTTGCGTGTATCACATGAATATAATTTTTGCGGTCCCAACCCCTAGTCATAAAAACTTTATTATATCATAAAATATGATAATACGCTTCTAACCTCTACAACTCCCATCATCTTACAAAAACACTATGAAAGGCAACAGGACGGTTCGTGAACTTAATCTAAGTTTAAAATAGTTCTGTAGTGCTGACGCAAGCTGAGATAACAACTGAGAAATGATAAAGGTTTTTGTTGTGGATAACTTTTTATAATTTTTCGTAATAATCATCTGGCTTCGTGGATCAGTTGGCAGTATGTCTGCTTGCCGAGCTGTAGGTCGTGGGTTCGATCCCCACCCAGGGCAAACATTTGTGTGATGAGCATGGATGTTTGTTCTGTGTCTGGGCGTTTCTATGTATCATATGTATATATTTACAAAAAAAAAAGTACTTATATATGTATTCTATCAGTCATCTAGTTCTACAGTACAAGCTTTGCTTAGTTTGGACTAAGTAGTGTTGTGGGAAATGTCCACAAAAAAAAATCTTTGTTTCATAATTTAGTTTCAATTAATCAGTAGATGTCATCATCTAAGGCAAAAGAAGTATCTTGCTGGACATAAGCTTCCCACAAGTATTTCTAAAAAGACCAGTTGTAAGCGACTTTCATCCAGCGTCTTCCTGAGTTATTCTGTCCACCTTGTGGCTGGTTTTCATACGCTGCGTGTCAGTGCGTGGTCTCTACTTCTATGACATCATTTATAGGTGATATGTGCCCTGCCGCTACAACTTGCTAACCGCTGTGCTATGTCGGTGATTTTCATCCGTCTACGGATATCTTCGTTGCGTGACTTGGTGACTCCGCCCTCCGATTGACAAATTGAAATTTATATCGGTGCTCTAACCTATTGAGCTAACAAGTCTTATGTGCATGTGTCAAAAATAAGCAATCGGCGCAACGAAATGACGTCATGCTAGAAGGACAAACTTGTAGATACAATAATGAACTTTAAATGCAGAACGTTATAGGTTTCTGACTGTCCGTCTTACGATCTGATGATCTAACGCGAGTTTAATATTTTTTACCCATCCCAAAAATGCACAACGCCGCCAAAGAAGTTTTCTCTTCAAAAATACAAAATCGTTAGTAACGATTCGACTTCATTATAGTTCTCATGTTAGATCAAAATACGATTAAATTCTTTCGTATTTCCCTACTCTAATATGAAAGCGACAAAATCTCTCATCAAATAGTGAACAACCACAAAACACACTGATAACTCCATTTACAACCACAATAAAAGCATCACGTAAACCTTAACTTGCTAATCAATTTGGAGAAGTTACAAACTTCGCTTACACGCACGCTTACGTCAAGTCGTCCTATTTAAGAGTCCCATTACAAAGGAAAAATAATACAATTTATTAAGACCAAGTTCGTTATCCCGGGAGATCACTAGGTGGTGCAAGTCATGAACGCATGAATGCATGTGTATTTTAAATTTAAAATTTAGTTTCCGCTTATGCTGACGTCATTCATTGACGTTATGCTGACGTCATTTATTGACATTGCTCGGCAGTATAGGTATTATAAAGTATCGTTTTAAGTATCTTAAACTATATTCGCTAGAGAACTAATGAGGTATCGAGACTGCTGCTATCCCTATTACCTGACTGCGTAAGAAGGAGGATTATGTTTTTGGAGTGTAAGTATGTATGTTTCTATATGACAGCCTAAACGGCTTGACCGATTTTGATGTGCGAGGTGTCATTAGATTTGTCTTCGCTTCCAGAGTGTCATAGGCTATATTATATATATATTTTTTTTTTAAATAATACATATCATGCAAAAATAAAAAATGCGTTTTTTCGTAACCTCTAACGAACTATTTCCTAATAAACAAGTGAGTTTACTAGAATTATTCTAAAGATGCGCATTTATAATCTGTTACAGTGATTTTACGCATACTTTCTCACAAAAAACGTACACTCAACAGCGTATCAAGCGTAACGAAATAGTAAGATAGACTGTAAAAACTGCTTTTCAGCAGACGGGTAGTTTTTTTAATTTTTTATATACAAACTTGTTTTATTATTTTGTTTAGTCAAGACCACACAATACTATAGTACTAGTATATACTTCAAGACGTTAGCTCCTCTCTTATGTCACAATAGTAAACATGATTTACTGTGACACTGACAGTTATGATCCAAGCGCCCAAAGCCGCCAGAAATTACTTATTTATTGACGAAAAAAATGTGTCTTACTGAGTAGTAGTTGTATTTCTCCGTAACACAGTCATAGACTCTGAACGTAGGTACACACACTAGCTAACTTGGGCCGTTGGCGAATTCAAAGATATTAAGCCGCTAAATGTGTAAAATAAACATACCTGACTTTTCTTACATTCTGACGGTTCATTTTTAGGGTTCCTTACCCAAAGGGTAAAAACGGGACCCTATTATTAGTAATAGGGTCCCGTTTTTACCCTTTTTTTTTTAGACAGACAGCGAAGTCTTAGGACTTCGCTGTCTGTCTGTCTGTCTGTCTGTCTGTCTGCCTGTCTGTCTGTCTGTCTGTCTCCAGGCTGTATCTCATAAACCGTGATAGCTAGAAAGCTGAAATTTTCACAAATGATGTATTTCCGTTGCCGCTATAACAACAAATACTAAAAATAAAAAATATTAAGGGGGGTCCCCATGGTTCGTACAGAACCAAGAGTTCTTAATTGTCAAAATTGTTTTCGCGCGCTTTCGCATTTTCTACCCATCACGCGACCACGAGCACAGATAATATATGTCTTTGAGTGATTTTGGTGGGAGATTGCTGCGCGCCGAAAGTTCTGTTCGGTCGGTAAGCCGGCAGGAGCCTCACACTCTTCGCCAGTGCATCTTCGAGAACACACGTGTAAATCGAGCATTCATTAGTCCGCCGCGCGCGCGCCCTCAAAAGGACATCCCACATCACCCCATCATCGCGTGGCCACGCACAGACCCCGGACACCACCCTATGGACTTCAGGTGAGTGGCTTTCCCCTCACCATAGTTTTGATCCGTTCGAACCGGATCCATTGTTTTCTGTGCCGTGGTTGTATTTTTGTTCGTTTTTGAGTTTTATAACCGTTATGCTTACCTACTAGTACCATTTGTATTCAAGTAATCGTTCATAATATAGTTATTTTCGAGCATATCTTCGTGAATTGTCGTTGCGATTTCCTAAATCCCGACAATATTGTGAGTTAATATTGAGTTTATCTATTTTACCCCTTTTGTGTTGCGTCGGAGTTGACCGGCAAAATGGCGGAACAAGATATTTATGAACGACAAATAATACTCGAATCAGTTAAACGCACCTTAGAGCTTTTTGAAAAGGATGAACAACAATTTCGAATTAGAGCCAAAGATATTCAACAAATTCATAGAGATTTTCATAAGTTTCAATCTAGAATCGAGATGTCATTGTTAAAATTGCAGACTTTAGATCGGAACGAACAACTTACCATTCGAAATCAATTTAGTGATTATTACTATGCAATTCAAGGTCATGTAGTAGAGCTGAAGCGGAAAGACGATGAGGGTAGACGCATGAGTAAAGCGTTATTATTTAACAGTTCGATGCAATCAAATAATCATAGTAATTGCCACATTAATAAGCTCCCTGTTTTACCGTTACCGTCTTTTAGCGGCATATCCACCGAGTGGACCACGTATTACGATTTATTTCGATCCGTTGTACACAACAATGAACATTACACGGATTCTGAGAAGTTTAGGTATTTGTTACTTACATTAAAAAATGAACCATTTAATCTCATCAAGTCGATACCTATTAATGACGATAATTATTCCGTTGCGTTAGAGATTTTAATAGCGAGATATTCAAATAAACGAGCTATCGCATCAAAACATATCGATCGGATTTTAGATATGGAATCCTGTACGGATAGGAATGTTACCGCAGGTTTGCGTAATATTTTAAATACCTATCAGGAGAATATAAAGGCGTTGGAGGCTTTGCAATTCCCTATCTCGGAATGGAGTTTTATACTGTTGCATATTTTACTACGTAAAATACCCATTTCTATTCGAAAACGTTTTGAATTATCGTTAAAGAAACCTTCCGAAATACCTAATGTCGATTCATTGATTTCATTAATTGAAAAGGAATTGTTTGCGAACGACATTATTGACTCGAGCGAGAAAAGAGTTCAAAATGAAGGTAATTCTAAAAGTTTTCGATCACGCGGTTCTGAGCATAACATTGCGTCGTGGAATCAAGGTCAAACGTATTCAGCTAATACATCGAATTTCGAACCTAATACGAGCCCAAACGAGTCTCGATTTTTGCAGTCGGACAATAAATGTGTGTGTTGTGATGGTCAACACTCATTATCAAAATGTATGAAATATTTGAGTTTGTCGCCACAAGAGAGGTATCAATTTGTTAAAAAACAAGAAATTTGTTTTAATTGTTTGGGTAAATCCCATGCTGTGTCACATTGTCCGTCTAAGTTTCTATGTAAAACATGTTCGCGTAATCATCACAGTACTATTTGTTTCCAAAATAAAAGATTTAGCCAAACAAATTCGCGGTCGAGTTTGTCGGCGGTTTGCGAGAAACCTATTGAGGCCTCATTACCAAGTAATGCGGCGGTAATATCGAGTGCAGCGATTAAGATCGACTGTGCAACATCCAATGCGCGTTCTCTTCCTACTAGTACTGTATTACTTGCTACCGTACTTGTCGATGTATATGTAGGCAATGACAAGTTTACAGTTCGTTGTCTTCTTGATAGTGGTTCTCAAGCTAGTTTTATGCACGATGCTTGCGTAGTGCGTCTCGGCTTGAACCGTCGTTCAGTGTCAACCCCAGTTTATGGTATTGGAGGTACATCACCCATTCGTCCAAAAGGGATCGTATCGTTCTGTATCACTCCGAGAAACGAGTCTCAACCGTCAATACCTATCGATGCCTTAGTATTGTCGAAACTTACACATGCAACTATGCCGAGCGTGCAACTACCCACTTCTGGGTGGCCGCACATTAAAAACCTACATCTTGCTGACCCAACCTATAACACACCACAATCTATCGAAATGATTTTAGGCGCGGATATTTTCCCGTACGTGATTCTAGGCAACGTCATTTCTGGAGGACCTAACCTACCTATTGCCATGAATAGTGTCTTCGGTTATGTATTATTCGGAAAACTGTGCTCGATTCTGCGACTTCGTCTCCGGTTCAAGCATGTTTCGGCTCATTTTCCGATGATAATGATTTGAAAAACTTCTGGGAACTCGAATCAGTGCCTGAGGTCAAGTCACTCACACCCGAGGAGCGTTTATGTGAATCCATTTTCGAAAATTCACAATCTCGTGACGTCACAGGAAGGTATTCAGTAGCCTTGCCGCGTAAACCTAATGCCCCTCCTCTCGGCGAGTCACGTGATATAGCTCTCGCTCGATTTTACAAACTTGAGCATCGCTTAGAACGGAATCCGAGTCTTAAGGTGGATTATCATGCTTGTTTACAACAATATTTAGATTTAAATCATATGGAGCCGGTTTATGACCCTCCAACTATAGGTAATGCCTACTACATTCCTCATCATTGTGTCATCAAAGAGTCATCCACGACTACCCGTGTTCGTGTCGTGTTTGACGCGAGCTGTCTAACGTCTAACGGGACGTCCTTAAATGACGTACTGTTAACAGGTCCAAAACTTCACCAAGACATTGTAGACATTCTTTTAAAATTTCGAGTGCACAATGTCGCGCTTTTAGCCGATATTAGACAAATGTATTTAAACATCAATCTTTGTGAATCGGATCGTGACCTTCAAAGAATATTGTGGCGTACTTCCCCGAGTGAGCCTATCAGAGACTATCGTTTGCGTACGGTGACATTTGGAGTTTCGTCGTCGCCGTACCTAGCGCTTCGTACCATACAACAACTAGCTAAGGACGAAGCAGAGACCTTTCCTCTTGCGTCCAAGGTTTTATTGGACCAAATGTTTGTCGATGATGTGTGTTGTACTGTGAGCGATGAGGAGAGTGCGCTTTAGTGCAACAAGAGTTAATAGGTATTTGCAAATCAGCCGGTTTTGAATTACACAAATGGCATAGCAACTCGCCAGCATTAATTGCGGCAGTTCAAGCACCATTTATTCATGGTGAGCGGCAGGAGAATGTGTCCTTCACTCACATGGCAGACAATAAAACCCAGGTTTTGGGGATTCAGTGGAACCCCCACACGGATAACTTCACATTTAATGTGAAGAGTAATTCAAAAGTCATCACTAAGAGAACCATTCTTTCGCAAATTGCCAAAATTCACGATCCAATGGGATGGATTTCTCCGGTATGCTTATACGCAAAACGCCTAATTCAATCGTTGTGGATCCGAGGTACATCATGGGATGAGTCACCCCCAGTTGACATTGTAAACGCGTGGTCAGCGTTCGTTCACGAGTTACCCCTTTTGTCCCGGTTGTCAATACCGCGTCAGGTAATTTTCCAATTAAATAGTGTTCAGTTACATGGATTCTGTGACGCTAGTGAGAGTGCCATGGCAGCGTGTGTGTATATTCGTTTGACTGATAATGACACAAAACAAGTTCGAGCTTCACTTGTTCTCGCAAAAACGCGTGTCGCGCCATTATTACCTTGCTTGTCTATACCTCGCCTCGAACTCATGGCAGCCGTTATGCTTGCAAAACTTATCGAGAAAGTTCAAAATACCTACCGCGATCGAGTCAACATCGAGGAGATATACGCGTGGTCGGACTCTTCAGTCGTCCTTGCATGGCTTCGTTCACCACCGTATGAGTGGAAAACATTTGTGTCAAATCGTATAAGCGAGATTATTTCGAGAATTCCAAATGTTTGTTTCCGGTATGTCCCATCGGCCCTCAACCCTAGTGACGCCCCGTCTAGAGGTCAGTTACCATCGACGTTCTTACAGAACGATATGTGGTTTCATGGCCCACCATGGCTTTGCGAAGAGCCCGCCGCGTGGCCGAAGTCGAAACACATTCCTGAGACGAACGAGGACAAACGAGATATACCTCTTGCGTCCCTATCTGTTCACAAGCCAGAGGAGCTTGAGATTGTAAACAGATACTCAACGTTAGGTAAATTAGTCAGAGTCACATCGTATATGTTTCGTTTCTACAATATCTTAAAATCTCGAATTAAGAAAGAGAAAACATCCTATCCAACATATATAACAGTCCACGAGTACAATTCTTCACTGAATAGATTAATCTATTTAGTACAACATCAAACTTTTCACGAGGATTTTGTTAACATTCCTAAAGGTCGACGACCTTCAAATCAGCTGAAGCGTCTCGATCCATTCATCGATGAGTCAGAGTTCTTACGTGTCGGAGGACGATTACATAAATCGTTATTGCCCTACGAAGCAAAACATCAATTAATTTTACCCAAAAAACACCCGTTAACGAGTTTAATTATCGACGAGGCCCATGTTATGTACCTACATGCAGGCCCTCAGACCGTTCAATACCTACTCCTATGTAAGTACTGGATATTGTCAGGCAGAGATGCAATTCGTAAACGAATATTCTTGTGTGTGCGTTGTTTTCGAGCGCGGCCGCGTCCATCGCGCCCGGCCATGGCGCCACTACCCGCTGGACGAGTACAACCACAACGTTTGTGGCAAAAAACCACAGTTGATTATGCTGGTCCTTTTTACGTACGAGCTAATAAAGTGAGAAACGCTAAAATTATCCGAGCTTATATCGCCCTTTTTGTAGATATTTCCTTAAAATGTCTTCATCTTGAACTAGTTAGTGACATCACGTCTGAAGGTTTTCTGGCGGCTTTACGTCGATTCACATCCCGTCGCGGCTTAGTCACAGACTTATATTCTGATTGTGGTGGAAACTTTGTAGGATGTAACAATTATTTGAAAGAGCTGTACAAGATTTTGAATAAGGACGCAGTCCAAGCGGAACTCAACTCTGCGGTTTTGCAACAGGGTATCACTTGGCACTTCCAACCAGCAAATTCACCTCATATGGGATCTTTACACGAGACTTGGGTGAAGGGAGTTAAGAGACACCTTTATCGTGTAGTAGGTACGCGGGTGCAAACTTACGACGAGATGCATACACTATTGTGTCAAATTGAGGCCATAGTTAACTCACGCCCTCTTTGTAATTTAAACAGTCCAGATAACGCGGACCCCCAATTTTTATCTCCAGCGCATCTGCTTATCGGAGGCCCGCTAGTAGCCCTCCCTGACGTTTCTCTGACGGACGAGAACCCCGACAGACTAGCTAGGTGGCGTTGGGTGCAGCAATGTGTTCAACATTTTTGGAAGCGATGGAGTCGCGAGTACTTACACGAGATTCAACAACGTAGTAAATGGTATACTGACGTAGGACCCGAGATTTGTGTAGGCGATGTTGTCGTTATGTGCGACGATAACCTCCCGCCGCTTAAGTGGAGATTGGCTCGCGTACATGCCGTACACCCAGGTACCGACAATAAGGTACGTGTAGTCACCGTTCGATCCGGCAATACACTTTATAAACGTGCCGTCGCTAGAGTCTGCAAGCTGCCTCTCGAATAGAAGTATAAATAGATAACAAAGTTTAGGTACCTTTCCGTGGGGCCTACCATTTAAATTAAGAGTTGAGTAATTTGTTGAATATTATGTACTTTTGTTTTGTAGCAAATAATTTATTGAGTAATGAGTATTTTATTAAGCATTTAATTTATTGAGTTGAAAGAGATTAGACCCTTTCAAGGTGAGCGGTATGGTTCGTACAGAACCAAGAGTTCTTAATTGTCAAAATTGTTTTCGCGCGCTTTCGCATTTTCTACCCATCACGCGACCACGAGCACAGATAATATATGTCTTTGAGTGATTTTGGTGGGAGATTGCTGCGCGCCGAAAGTTCTGTTCGGTCGGTAAGCCGGCAGGAGCCTCACACTCTTCGCCAGTGCATCTTCGAGAACACACGTGTAAATCGAGCATTCATTAGTCCGCCGCGCGCGCGCCCTCAAAAGGACATCCCACATCACCCCATCATCGCGTGGCCACGCACAGACCCCGGACACCACCCTATGGACTTCAGGTGAGTGGCTTTCCCCTCACCACCCCATACAATAATCGTGTTTTTTTCGTATTTTTTTGCTCAATATTAAAAACGGTAACAGGTAGACGCTTCAAATTTTCACAGAATATTTACTTGTATATTACCTTTCAAAATACAGTCCCATACAACAAACGTAATTTTTAAACAATTTTTACTCGATCTTAATTAACAGGTAGAAACTTGAATATTTGTAAGTAAATATTTAGAAATATATTAACTATAACAATAAATACCTAATCTAATACATAAAAACTCACAAAATGAAAATAATCCGTGCATCTAAACGCGGTGCGAGCGCCGCGCCGCGGTGTGGTGGTGGCGCGAGCGCGAGGCGGTTGATAAGCAACGGCCGTGCGGGTAGCGGGGGAGGTAACATCACGGAGCGAGCCATAGCCGCGCGTATTCGCGCGAGGGTCGTCATGCTGCCTGGATGTGTATCGAAAACCTATCTATAAGTTTGCGATTTACTACTTGGAATTTCGTTGATTTCTCGTTATTTTATACGATTTTCTGTTATAGATGATAGTACGGAACCCTTCGTGCGCGAGTCCGACTCGCACTTGGCCGATTTTTATGTATGTTGTACACAATATCATTAGAAATTAATAATTATATTGCCACAGACTTTACGTCGGCTGTAATTCCTGCCAGATGGCTTAGAGTGGGCAAAATTATCTAAGTTTACTTATTTTCTAACATTTGATTATAAAATATTATGATATTTAGGGTAGTATTTAAATACTGTTAGGGAGCAGTCAGACAAATCATCCCTCAAGCACATTTAAATGATTTTAAGCATATTCTTATAAAAACATAAGAATATCGGATATATAATTATTCTTATGTGAAAACATAAGAATATGCTTAAGATCATTGTCGAACAAGAGTACCTGGCGGATGGTTGGTTCCTAAGATTTGTGGTGCTGCTTAAAATATAAACAGTATTCAAGAAAAAAATACTTTACAATAAGCCTATTATTATAGTAGCTTAGCTTTGAATAACATTCGACATCTTTTACTTTTTCGTTTACTTCCCGCTAGCGCCTATAACTTGTACTCAATCACCACCGGGACGCAGTTCTGCGACGCACAAGCTCACGTCACCACCCTAATGGAAAACATCATGAGTCTTGACATCGCCTCCCGCGAGTATCAAGACTTGTTTTTCTTAGTATCATGTACTTATGAAACAATGGATGTCATTCGGTATAGCGGGGTGTGATAGATATATAACGGAAACAGTACGTATATAATTAAAAAGATTTTGTGAGTTTGAAACCTCCAGTGGTTTTAGGTTGTGTAGTTTCACAAAGAAGTGATCATACAAGTGGCAGGAACACGCTGGATGCAGGCCGCTTCCAACCGGTCTTTTTGGAAATCCATGGGGGAGGCAAGAGCATCGCCAAGGGGGAGGGGGGCAAGGGGGGCAGCTGCCCCCCCCCTAGAGATTTGAACAATGTAGTCAACTGCAAAGCAACCAAAGTCCTAAGGCTGTGCAATTGTACCTGTACCTACAATTCCTACTTTTCTCCTCCATAATATTAACTTGCCCCCCCCCCCCCCCCCCCCTGGGCCATGGGCTGGCGACGCCCTTGGGGGGAGGCCTATGTCCAGCAAGTTGACTTCTTGTGGCTGAGATGATGATGATGAAGAGACAAGGCACATTATCAAAGCCAGCTTGAAATGAGAACTGGATTTTCAAGTGAAGCCGCCAAAAACACTGACTGGGCGACAGATTCTCAAGGGCAAGGACTGGCCTGCACTAGAAAATACCACTTCAAAACTTCCTTACTTTTTTTTTTCTAAGCAGTTCTTAGATGATGATGTGTCGTTCAATGATCAATATTATGGAATATAGTCTCTGCTTATTTAGGTCTTAGCTGTCTTTTTAAATTACGACTGAACATATTTTCTTACATTATAGCAATACTCTCTCTTGAATCACCTTTAAATCCATGAATTTAAATCGAATAAAAAATAATATGCCAAATCAATAGGAATTCTGATACTTTTTTTTTTGTTTTCTTTCTACATTAGAACCTAGTTTATACGTACATGAACTAATGAAAACTGTTTATAATAATTTAGTAAATATAGTGTAAGTTTCCTCTGTAAACTTAATCCCAGCACGAGCTGACAATTTTTTTGACTGGTATTTGTTTTAAAATCGTCGCCGCATTTTTTAACTTAAAGTATCAAAACCGTTCAAACTATGTAATACAATGAACAGTTTCTATTTCGAATACGTGCCGCACTATTTCCCCACTTCGCGACAATGTTCCGAAATAAATAGATAATAAGTTAGGCCATTGACAAATGCGTAAAGTTTTTCCGCATAGGGGCGAGATCTAAGGGTAAGTTGGACTGTTCGAAGTTAACTGTTCGCCACTGAGATAGTAAGATGAACTGGCGGTTTGGATTGAGATAAATTGCCCACTGATTGGGGACTGACTTGGGGCTTGGACGTGATAACTCTTATCTAGAGACTTTCAATGCCCGCCATAGATGAGAGGACATGAAAGCGGGCGGGTGTTTGCCACATCTCTGTCGGTGGCGAGTCACACGTTTTTTTAGATTTTTAAAATTGATGAAATGTATGCTTCATAGTAAATAAACTACTACTATTCATTCAGAATCACCTTCATTTTGTTATCTATTTTTGTAATCAAAATACATTTTCAACACACTTGCTCGTAAAGTGGCCCTTATTCAACCGTTTTTATGTCCGAAAAGTATCCTATAAAACACGCGTGCTTTTGACTTTTCTATTACGCACTAATGTCTTTACTTAACAGTTTTTTTTTTAATTTCAACAAAAAGTTTTTACTTATATATAAAATAAGCAACATTTTTGTGAATAAAATACATACATTTTTTTTGTGTAATTGTGATGCATTAAACACACTATTTAAACAATTATTTACATAAAATTATTTAATTTTGTCATATAATGTTCATTTTTTGCATTAGATTTAATCAAATATATATTTTATTATAAATTTTAATACTTGGCTGTTTGATGGTTTCGTCTTTGCCTCCATTTTGCACCTGCGCGCGCATAACTAATTCAACCAATGCAAGGCGCGCAAAAAAAAATATCTCCGCGCCATTTTACTTTGCATAAAATTTGTTTATTCGAGTTTACAGCTTATAAACGGGAGTTTTTTTCGTCGCAAGTGTGTTGAAAAACGTCGTATGAAACGCGTGTGCATTATGGTCATTAAACTCTCGGCTCTATTAAGCTGGGTACTCACTTAGCAGTGTTGCATGTAACGTACAGATACCTGTAAGTGGGTACGACTCGTTTTTTCACTTTTCGACGATTCGAAATAACTATTATTATAATCAAAATAACAATTGTACTGATTGCCCACGCTCAGCAGTGGGACAGTTAGTATAAATAGGGCTGATAAAAAAATACCACAAATGATTTAATCCTGTACAACCACTGTACTTACTTACTTACTTACTAAGATGGCGCGCCGACCCCAAAGTGGGTCTTGGCCTCCGACACCAAAAGACGCCAGTCTTTTGGCGAGGCTCTGTGCGAGTACACGCCAATTCGCCTGCTGGAGACAACTACCATACAACCACTATATTACATTTTAAAAAATCTTATCATTGTCTTTTTTTTAATGGAGCTTAAGCTACTACTAACAACTGGTTTATTAACAGGACGTCCAAATTTTCAATTTAGTCAAGGGCGGTTACTAGAAAATACTTTATAATTGTACATACTATTACTGTTTTTCACACGATTTTTGAAAGGTCAAGATCATCGCAAGATATCAAAACTGTGCTCTTCGGCACGGAATTCTATTCAACTGTGTTATTCCCGTTTCACAAATTAAATGTACACATTTTTTATAAATGTCACTGACAATTAATCGTCCGTGGAAACAACCACTAACAATAAAGACCAGAGACAAGCAAGCATCCTTAAAATTGCATCGGTCTCGAATGACGAGACCTTTGCATAATTCAAAACCACTTTGTTTACAGTTTCTTGCAACAAAATACAAAAACCTGGTAAAGTATGTGTCTGATGTAAATGGTTCCGTGGTTAAGTTTAGTCTAGTTTTGTGTTCATTAGCTTTTCATAATGTGAACCATTCATTTTCCATAATAAGAAGTAATTTACATATGCGAGGTTATAGCGTGAGGTAAGTTCTTATAGTGGAAAATCTAAGTTTCAAAATAGACCTACCTCATAATTTACTCTTTATAATAGAAAATGAACCTTAGATTTTTCAGTAAACCATTCAAATAGAATCAAGCACACCTTCACATTTCGTACAAAAAAATAGAATTTTTTCAATATTCAATACTAAAAACAAATATTTACTTTTATATTTATACGATTAAATGTTAAAAATGTGTTCATAGTTTTGAGATCACGTGATATAAAGTAAGTACCTATGATAACATTTATGAAAAAAAAAAAAAAAAAAAAAACAACTTAGTGTCAAAATCGAGACGAGCAAGTCCCTAATCTGATGGTAAGCGCCACGTTTACCTAAATCTACATATTTATATAAAAATCAATTCATCATCATCATCATCTCAGCCATAAGAAGTCCACTGCTGGACATAGGCTTCCTCCATGGATTTCCAAAAAGACCGATTGGAAGCGGCTTGCATCCAGCGTCTTCCCGCCACTTGTATGAGATCATCTGTCCATCTCGTGGCTGGTCTTCCTACGCTGCGCTTGCCGGTACGTGGTCTCCACTCGAGAACCTTTCGGCCCCATCGGCCATCAGTTCTACGTGCTATGTGTCCTGCCCACTGCCACTTCAACTTGCTAATCCGCTGTGCTATATCGGTGAAAATCAATTGCTGTTCGTTAATCTCGCCAAAATTTAAAAACGGCTTCACCGATTTTTTTTATTAGGTTCGCGATTGTCAGGGCAAGGTTTGCATGAAAGAAAATCATCATCATTGCCGTTTTACGGTACGTGGATGGATCCGCAGGGCAGTTAGCTACTACTACACATCTAGTTATTAGTTTATAAAACTAAAACTACCGTATTCAATTAAGGAACATACGCAAACACAATTTTCTACGAGACGGAGTTCTAAGATAACAAACATAAAAAAAAAATACAACCGAATTAAATAATTCCTTTTTCGATGACAGTTTAGGACAGAAGGGTAAAAGAAAATTAAAAACAAAAACGTTTTATATATATTTTAATGGTTTCTATCGCAAAGTAGAGAACCCAAACAATCTTTTAAAAACAACATGCAAAAGAGTGCGGTGCAAATGTGTCGTAAAAGTGACGCCAAGCGGAATATAAAATTGATAATAAAATATTTAAGTTTGTCTGGTTGCTTCTAGAGATAAAATGTTACTTTTAAGCCACGTTTTAAGTGTACTTTTTATCTCAACCCGTGAAAAGACAATCGACGCGCGAAAGGAAATTGTTCACATTACTTTAAATTTCTACAGTGAACAATGAACGTAATTTTCGTAAAGTTCACTATCTTATTACACTGTTATTGAGCTTATATTGGACGCTGGGCAATTAATGTTCTTTCAACATTCGTCCAGGGTCCAGCGCGGTGCCTCCGCTGCATGCACCCGGCGTTTGCACCTCATCTGGATGCAACGCTCACCTTCCCGCGTTGATAATGAAATAAAACGAGATTGAATGACCAACCAAATTACTTTGTAGTCTTAAAAAGAGTAAAATAAAACAGCCAAGTGGCAACGTCGCCACAAATATTTAGCGCCGTGGTCTGGCCAATGGCTCCCATGGCACCTCCATGCATAATGCACACTTTCAATTGTCTCCCGCACGTTCCCTTTTTAAATTCATTCTCTACCCTACTTACTGTCAAGGGGCTAGTAGCAACTGTTGGTTATGCGACAGACTTTACAGACTTTACTTGACTTTTGACCCGTGAGTGAAAGATCGTTAAGTTGGAATAATACACATGTTAAGTACACTTGAGTTTTTATCCGACTGTGCAAGAAAGAGGGTTATGTTTTACGGGTATGTGTATGTATGTATGTGGGTATGAACGTATGTTTCTATATTGCCTCCTACAGCCCATAATACGGCTAGGTCCATTTTGATTTGCAAGGTGTCCTTAATTTTTTCTTTGTTTTCCGAGTGTCGAGATCCATTTTTTTTTAAATAACAATGAAAGAAATCTCGTAAAAATCTAAAATATTACTTTTTACGATTTGGATGAAATTTCAAATTTCATAAAGGGGACCAATTTGAAAGTATAACAAATCATTTCAAAACAAAAAATGTTTTTTCAAACCGGTTTATAAATGACGGAGTTATGTGGTTTAACACAAATAAATTACAGTTCAAAAAACTAAAAAACACGCTACAAATTATTGTGGTCAAAGTTCATTACAAGACTTTTCTAACAAATCCAAACACAGCTATGATACGATGTTCCATCATGAAGTTCTAGTTCATATCTTCCGGCTCCATCATCAGATCAGTTCGACAGTACCATATTATTGTATTGACATTATAACTACATACAGCTGCCAATTTTCATGACGCTACGATCCTTGGAAGATGGTTAAATTAGTTACCTTAGATTTCATTACATACAGATCGACCTAATAAAAGCGTGTTAATAAAACTTAAAGATTAGCTATGATTTTCTTTTTCATTTTTTTTTTGTCCTTTCTGAAGTTTAAAAAAAATCACGATAACTGTGTGATCAGATCAGACAAACGGTTAAAACTGAAACAACAATCCGTATTTCCGAGTGGTAAAGTCCATTATTGAAGTGCACTAATCCAGGCCTGTTGTCCGAGCACCGGTGAGGGGCAGCTTATTTGAGGAGCTCTTCAAACTCGACTCCTGAAACAAATAGCTTTCAACTCGCCTACTTTGAGCATTCATTTTGTAAAATGGTTTTCTTCGCTGTGTCGAGGTTGGGAAATATCGTGTTTTTGTTTTTAGGGTTCCGTACCCAAAGGGTAAAAACGGGACCCTATTACTGAGACTCCGCTGTCTGTCCGTCCGTCCGTCCGTCACCAGGCTGTATCTCATGAACCGTGATAGTTATACAGTTGAAATTTTCACAGATGATGTATTTCTGTTGCCGCTATAACAACAAATACTAAAAAGCAGAATAAAATAAATATTTAAGGGGGCTCCCATACAACACACGTGATTTTATTGCCGTTTTTATAGCCGTTTTTATAATGGTACGAAACCCTTCGTTCGCGAGTCCGACTCGCACTTGGCCGGTTTTATTTAGATTTTTAACCGACTTCAAATAGGAAGTGGAAAATATACAATATTTTTTATATTCAAAATAATATATTTTCATACCGGTCTCATAGAAATTTCATTAAAAACAGTACAATACTTTGGTTTTTAAATTAAAATTACTCGAAATAAGTAAACGAAATAGGTACGCAACTTCAATCAGCAATGGAGCCCGATTTCAGATTCATCATCATCATCTCAGCCATAAGAAGTCCACTACTGGACATAGGACATAGGCCTCCCCCATGGATTTCCAAAAAGACCGATTGGAAGCGGCTTGCATCCAGCGTCTTCCCGCCACTTGTATGAGGTCATCTGTCCATCTCGTGGCTGGTCTTCCTACGCTGCGCTTGCCGGTTCGTGGTCTCCACTCGAGAACCTTTCGGCCACATCGGCCATCAGTTCTTGCGTTTATTTCAGATTATCAGTTTATTATTCATAAAAAAAAGTGGTAAAGACACAGTCATTTTCTCTCATGTAAAAGTACATAATTATTTCCACAGCTAACTATATGAGTCAAAAACCTACATGGCAAACTTTATTTGGTCATTTTTTGATCATTCACTTGGAAATCTTTGTCAAATCCAGTGATCTATGGTCAAACCTATGTGTTTCAAACGTCAAGAAACTAGGCATGAAAATTCAGGAAAATACACACATGAAATTACGCAAAATATCGTATGTAAGATAACAATACCTAAACTTTATTTAAATAAACATAACAATAAGTAGGTGTATAGAAAAATTTAAAAACTAAATTTAAAAAACTTTGTCGGGGAGGTTAAAAAATTCTTTGCATGCCCAAAATGCTGGCCTTTACTTAGGACAAAAAATAAGCATTGCCATCCAGAGAGGAAATGCCGCCAGCATTTTGGGCACTCTGCCTGAAACTGGAGTTTGTTTGAAATATCCATAAGCTTTGTAGCCTATGGATATTTTAGATAACAATTAAAATATACATATTCTAAATAGATAATTATTAAACAAAAAACGAAATATCTGGCAGCAAAATGTAGCCACAGTCAGCATACCTTCTATTTTTTCACTAACAGCTTATTAAAAAAACTTACTCTAATTTACTCGAACATGTTTAAGAAACTAATGCCATCTTATGATCACAACGAGATCCGTTAAACGGGATCGGAGCAAAGATACCGTTAAAGGTAAATAAGTATTCCAAAGAAATAGCCATACTTTTTTTTTTATTAACCTATACTGTCCCACTCCTGGGCAAAGGTTTCCTTCCATAAATCGCGGTCCATCGCTGCCTCCTGCCAATCTTCCCGAAATGCATCAAGATCGTCACGCCAGCGTTTTTTAGGCCTTCCAGCGCAACGTCTACCATCAGGAACCCACTGTGTGAGGTTAAGATATATACCTAAGTTCTTCATTCCCCATACTTAAGTTCCAAAAACATTAACATATACATAAAAATTATTCATGGCAGGCCTCATGGCTCAGTGGTAGTACGACTGCTTCCTGAGCTAGGTCGTGGGTTCGATCCCCACCCAGGGCAAACATTTGTGTGATGAGCATAGATGTTTGTTTTGTGTCTGGGTGTTTCTATGTATCATAAGTATATATTTACGAAAAAAATAGTATAATTATGTATTCTATCAACCATCTAGTTTCCATAGTACAAGCTTTGCTTAGTTTGGGCTAGATGGCGTTGTGTGAAATGTCCTCCAACATTTATTTATTTATTTATTATTATTATTATTTATGTAGGATATGGACCCGTCATTATAGTATTTATTTTTTTAACGGTAACCTATCTATAATCCGAAATATTTTTGTTTGAATCTTACTTTCCCCAATCTGTTTTATAGAACTAGAGCTCTCTAACTTATGTAAGATCTATATATACCTATTTATGTGCATATACCTAGTTTCACGGACAAATAAAGAATTGATTTGAATTGAGAACTGCCTGACCCCCAGATGTTCTACTTGACAAGATTCAGATTCCAGCTGTTAGCCATCAGTTTCATTTGCTGGAACAATTATTAGGTTAGGTTAGATAGGTAAATAAATACATAAACAGTTAAATAAGATAATATTCAATAACAATTACTATTTTTTATTTTGTGCAAACGGGCTACTTACGTCTATTTTTATTTATTATTTCAGTACCAGACGAGACGTTCTTCGGGAGTGACGTCTGCGCTGCACCTTTTGAAAAAGACCGCCGTATGCGGTTGAAACTATGGTCGGAGAATTCGGCTCAAAATAGAGGTGAGTAACCTGTTTGTTCAAAATAAAAATATGTAACAACCACGTTAGTTTTCATAATAAAACAATTACAAACTTTCAAGCACATAAAATATTACAGTTTTCAATTCCAATTATGGAGCATTACTTACTTAAAGATATTTTTGGATGAAAAATACATGTAACTTATCTACCTCACGAGAAAAACGTTGTGCTATCCTTTCCAAGGCTTCAGAATCAGATGGGCATTATTCTTTGTTGTGAAACTCATTGCAAGATTTATTTTTCATTTTATGGAAGCTCACCGAGCTCCAGACAAAGGTTATTGTGTACATTATGAAAACTGATGGCATAGACAAACGTGTGTTGTATAGATATAGATTAGTTTGGTGTTTGTATTCAATGGCATTTATATCGCGAAACGTGAAAGAAAGCTTGACTTTTATGTAGATTCAAAGGAACTATTATTATGGTCTCTTATTGGAGACCTTGGCTTCAAGTTGTTCAAATTTAACAGCCCTCATGGTTCAGTAGTAGTGGTAGTCTGCCTCTGAGCTGTAGGTCGTGGGTTCGATCTCCGCCCAGGGCAAACATTTCTGCTGAGCATGAATGTTTATTATGTGTCTGGGTGTTTATATGTATCATATGTATGTATTTACAAAAAAAGGAATATATATGTATTCTATTAGCCGTTTTCCATAGTACAGACTGCTTAGTTTGGAGCTAGATGGTGTTGTGTGAAAATGTCTTTCAATATTATTTATTTATTATTTAAACTTTAAACAAATGTATTACAACTTACAATTAGCAAATCTATTACAGCAAATCTATTCTATACTTAAATTACAGTTTTTTTTATCAGCCCTGTTTGTACAAACTGTCCCACTGCTGGGAACGGGCCATCTTCTCATTGTTAGAAGGGTTAGGCCATAGTCTGCCACGCTGGCTTGATTGGATGCAGATACGGTAGCTCACGCTGCCTATCCGTTTTCAAAAAAAATAATTGATAGAGGCGGATTCTCATATTTTATCCTCAGCCATACCGTCGCTTAACATCAGGCGAGTTGGTGGTCAATCGTAGATCTATCTTGTATATAAAAAGAAATGTATTTTATGTAATATCTTTAGTAGAATGATTTCTTTTGCCATAATTATTCATTGAAAGTAAATTATAACACTAAAAATCTCACCAAAAATGACATGGAAAGAATAGAATAGAATAATGCTTTATTGATCAACTGTGTACGGAGGTCTTAGTGTAGATAATGTTTTAGTAACAACAGTTGTGTTTTTAGAGAATATCCAATACTACAATCTTAACACATTCTTCGCCCCCTGCAGACCCTTTACTTTAGCTGGGAACCAAAACTTTTTAGGCGAATTTTGATTAAGTACAGAGTGGCCGCGCAAAGCAACGTTGACTGCCTCAAACACCGGCGGCTTACTGACTACCACAAAATGAACGGGACGTTTGCTCGGATCCGAGTGGTAAGCAAGGAACGTGTTAAGTAAAATTATAGAACATGTGCAGCAAAAAACATCGAAAATGATAGCAAAGAAAGTTTATACGGTACATATTCCTTGTAAACTTATTACTTTCCCCGTTAAAAAAATCTGATTTCATGAAGAACTAAGCCCTAACTCTACAGGGCTTAACTCAAGAAACTTTAGCTTTTTCTGTTTATCCAGTAATCTAGCTTCCATACCTACCTGTACAAACTTTTATATACAAATGTACCACCTCTTTTATGCCGGGATAGTGGGTGATAGCGATAGATTTTATAATTTTATGTTTGTATGCAAATTTAAAACCTACATACAAATTTCTAATTTAAAATACAACCTTAACCACACCGTCGCTTAAATTCAGGAGAGCTTGTAGCTTAACCACAGAAGACTTTAATAGTACTACATAGTTAAACATAGATAAAAAGTAAGTTTAAAAAACTCATAAACTCCCGACAAAAAAAAACGCCTGAACTCATTTTGATGAAACGTAGCTAAAACATTCTCAATGAAATCTTCTTTCAAAGAACAAAACACTAGCAACTAACTAACGATGCCATAGACCGAGACAGATACACAGATACACACGCCAAACTTATAACACACCTGTTTTTGTATCGGCGGTTAAAAATCCTGTTATAAAGAGCCCGTAGATCGGTCGCATCCATCGCAGTGAAAACCTGGCTTTAGGGTTTCTTACATTCGGTTTCGGTGATACATTGACCCAATTTTTTTTTAAATATACTGCAAGAAGGCCGACCGATATAGCACATGACCCAAAATTTTATGAAAATATACTTACTGCAAGAAGGCCGACCGATATAGCACAGCGGATTAGCAAGTTGAAGTGGCAGTGGGCAGGGCACATAGCACGTAGAACTGATGGCCGATGGGGCCGAAAGGTTCTCGGGTGGAGACCACGTACCGGCAAGCGCAGCGTAGGAAGACCAGCGACGAGATGGACAGATGACCTCATACAAGTGGCGGGAAGACGCTGGTTGCAAGCCGCTTCCAATCGGTCTTTTTGGAAATCCATGGGGGAGGCCTATGTCCAGCAGTGGACTTCTTATGGCTGAGATGATGATGATGATGACTGTAAGAAGGACAAAACATTCGATATTCTTTTGAATAGCAATTTTCTTGATATAATATCAAAAGTGTAACTTAAACGAGGGCCGAAGGGGTGAGGCGACCCTTCTCATAGCGCATGTCATAATCTGATGTTAAGGAAATATTGGGAATGGAACATAGGTGGGCGATATTGGCTGAACCTCTGAGTAGGATTCATTCAAAATGGAAAAATATTCAAACGTTATTTTTAACCGACTTCCAAAAAGGAGTAGGTTCTCAATTCGTCCCGATCTTTCTATTTTTATTTTTCATCTCCGATTACTCGGCGACACCCGGATCGATTTGAAAATTCTTTTTTTTTGTTTGAAAAGGTATACTTTCCAAGTGGTTCCGTGAAAATTTGATTAAAATCGGTTCAGTATTTTTTATGACAAAATAATTCGAAAATATGTTCGAGCTACTACATATTATGTACATAAAAAATAAGTACATACACTCGAAAAACATAACCCTTCTTCTTACACACTCGGGTAAAAACTATAAAAACCACGATATAGGTAAAATACCTCTTTCAACATAATTATCTCACTTTTCATCGCACTCCAAGCAAATGCGCGGACACCATCTGCCGCTAAAAGGATAGGAAATTAAGAATGTGTTCGTCCTTTTCTCCCATTTTCGTTTCGTGGACGTTGCACTATCGCAATAAAACGTTGGCCGCGCGGCGAAAAATGCAACAGCAGCTTTGCTCCAGAGAATTGAATTAAAAATGTCGACGTGGTTATTCCCTTTTCTGTTTTTCGCGTGGAGCGCGACTGCCCGCAAATGGACAATTAGTCGGCTTCAAGGGAGACGAATAAAAGAAATAATGCTACAACGCTATGTTAAGTTTATACACATTGTAACTTAATTATTTTGAAGCAAAACCTTTGGAATTCCGCGGCTGCGCTTTTTTGTTGCGGGCATCATACAAAATTAGACTTAAAACATTTTTTTATTCGAAAATAGGCTTGCGCTTGACCGTCAACTCACCTGGTGTTACGGTCTACGATGGAGCGCGCTTGCCTAGAAGAAACCTATTCACTCGCGATTTGAACACGATTATTTATATTCGAAAAGACCCATTTAGAAAGCGCATTCCACATTTTGCGTTCCGCACAATGAAAGTGGAACCAAAGCGTTTCGTAGGTGTTTTAGGAATATCAACCATGTAACGATGTCGCTTTTTCGTGCTTCTTGCTGTCCGATAGATGATGATCCGCTTTTTGAGTTTACAATTTCTATCTCTCGTACAAAATGAACATTAATTAGAGATGGTTACTAAACAACTAAAAAAATATGAGACTACATGTTCCCATAGAGCAAAGAGCTACTTTTAAGATATACCTACCAAATAGTTATCAAACGCTATATATATATATTGTAATTATCTTTTCAACACACTTGCTCGTAAAGTGGCCCATATTCAGCCGTTTTTATGGCTGAAAAATACCCTATAAAACACGCGTGCTTTTGACTTTTCTATTACGCACTAGAGTTTACTTTACAGTTTTTTTTTATTTCAACATAAAGTTTATACTTAAATTAAATATTTCAGTTATAAACGGGTGTTTTTTTCCTCGCAAGTGTGTTGAAACACGTCGTATGAAACGGCGCAAGTGTGTTGAAACACTCTTGGCTCTATTACGCCCTCGCCTTCGGCTCGGGCTGCAATTCCGCCTCGACTGTAATGACCAACTTAGCACACTTGTATCATAATTTACTATTTCGATATATCTATCGATTTAGATACCTCAATATAAGTAGCCACATCAGGCTATAGAAGTAAGTAACGATACTTGAAATAACTTATTTGCTTACAAAACCGAGAACCGAAATCGGAAAAGCCATATCCGAAATTGCTTTACGAACCTCGAAAACTTCCTTTTGTACGTATAATGGAAACATTAATTTCGCAGAATAGTAGACCTACAAACAAACAAAACTTTTCTCCCCTCTTTATTATATCAGCGAAGATAACTTTAAGTTACTTTATATTCTTGCCAAAGGACTTTTTAATACAACTTTTGAGGGAATTGCTGATTATTATTATTCTAAGTGAAGTGATAATTTAATTATCATTCTGCAAAAGACGTAGACGGAATTTTTTGTTGGAACAAATTTGTTGTTTTTTCAGGTCTGACGTCACGTCGCCGTCGGTTAGGGAATACTAAAATTTCGATTAGAGATACGCGTGGCGTTTTGCTATATAATAAAAGCGGAAGTAAATCTGTCTCTTTCTGTTTATTGACTATTAAAACTAGTAGTTCTACGAACAGTAGACCTCGCGAGAGAGCAGCTCACCTTGGATCATCTATACTACTATACCTACATAAAGTTGGTTTATTAGGAGGCCGTATGTAAAATTTTGGCCGATTTCGCAATTCGATTAAGTTTAGTTTAAGTGATTTTTCTTACGTTATTTCACGGACAAAAAACATTCTTTCCTATCAAAAAAAAACCACACACTTTCCGGTCAAAAAACACATTGAGAGATCAATTTAATTTTAATACACAATTAATACAAAAATAGGATATGTTTAGTTGCCCTTAATTAAAAAAACAATATATATTCTTATAAAAACCAATAATAATTTTATAAATGGAGAAAACGTAAAATCAAGAAAATTATTCAGCGCTAAAATGCATCAAGCACATCCACGCGCCCTCACTGTTACATGCAATCTGAAGTTGGTTGTTATATCTCTATAACCACTTGACCAATTCTGTTTATTTTTACCACAAATTGTAATAATTGTGTACTTTACCTACCTACCAAATATAATTAAAATCGGTTGCTAATTAACGCCGCAATAAACTTCCCCGCTTTTTATGGGAACCACCTCTCTTATCAAAAATCGCCGACGACAAAAAAATATTAAATAGTCCATAGACCTCAAAAAATTGTTGGTTTACGTACTTAGGTAGACGCCTAGTATTGATTTTCTTCGTGTTATTTCTCTCTTTTCAGTTTGAAGTAGTTTTTTTTTTAATTACTTTTATTATTACGCAAGATAGATCTACGATTGACCACCTGATTGACTCGCCTGATGTTAAGCTACGGCGTGGCCGAGGATGGAGTTCGTCGAATAGAAATAGAATATATCTATTCACTCTAGCCTTGAAAATTCCAAGATTGTAGTTTTCAGGAAACAGAGATGTACTTAGGCTGTATAGCAGGGGTACTATTAGGGGGTAAGTACCTAATAGAGGTAGTTCTAGAACTTCGGAATCCTTCTTAAAATGAAAGCGAAAGACCTATTTCTCCTTGTCCCTCAGTTTGTCTGTCTGATTATTACATTCTCCCTGCAAAATTTAATAAATAAAACTATGAAGCAAAAAAACTATAATAACTATAAATTGGTTTTATAAATTCGTTAAAACCCCACGAGCTAACTAGGTCAACGCCATCCAACTCCAAACTCGGAAAATAGACCGAAATTATGATTTAAACGTTCCAAAATTAAATACAGCCGAACTTTCTGAAGGGTTCCAAACTGCTAATAAATAAAGCTCTCATTAAGTACTTCAGCACCCACTTCCCGAGCACCACTCGGAAGTTATTCCCGGTAAAGTTGGCCTATCAAATCACGACCACTCACCGGAAAAACTAGGAATTCTTTGCGAACTCGCCGAGTTAAGTAGCCGAGTATTAGAAGTCACTTTGGTCCAGTCGCAGTTAGTTATCTTTCGTTAATCCGTTTTCTTGTATTTTTGTTGATTTACATTATACATAAATGTATAATGACTGTGGTAGATAAGAAGTCTTTAAACTATATTAATTATAGTTTAAAAAACCGTTGACTATGATTTTACTTACATTTAGTGACGATACAAGTATAAGTTTAGAAAAAAAAGGGCTGAACCGATTTTGATGAAACATAGCTGAAAACACTCCCGACTAATTCACCTTTCAAACAAAAAAAAAACAATCAAAATCGGTATATCCGTTCGGGAGCTATGATGCCACAGACAGACACACACAGACACGTCAAACTTATATCACCCCGTCGTCGTTTTTGCATCGAGGATTAAAAATGAGATAGATAAATATATAATGTTCCATCGCCCCTCTCATTGGTTATCTATCTATAATCCAAATTGTGAAATACCGAATATCATTTCCTCGAAAATGTTTTTTTTTTCCTCCAGATAACACTTACATAATCTCGAAGTTCATTTGACAACCCGTCTGATAACCGAATATTTGTAATACGAATATGTATGTTTATAATTAAAATTAACCTAACGAACCTAACCTAATCACTGATGTATCTGATAACTGAACCTTTGTAAATAAGAAGATTTCTGGATATAATAAAACAGAAACCTAACAAACAACCTAATAACTGTTCGGACAAACGAAACTGATGCTTAACAAACTTATGGAATCAGAAACACGTGTCAAATAAACATCTGGAATTAGGCATTTCTATGAAACGGATTCGGGCAAGTAATATTCAAACAAATGTATTTCGGATTATACATAGATTACCCTCTTCATTGAATGATAGGTCAATAAGCTAATTTAATCCCATACTTTCCCGCAAACGTATCACCAGCAAGACATCGTGTGTTAGAATTCGACCCGGGTACAAATAGTATTCCGATATTAATTAAAGATGGGCCAAAGTTGCTGGATTCCGGCCCAAACCCGGTTTGTGCTTGGCGAGAATGTAATTGGAATTGTTCCTACAGAATGTTGGTAATTTAAGATTGCTCCGAAGACAAGCTTGGACAGTTTAGGGTTGGATCGGAAACTCGGTGTCCGACTGTCTTGAACTTCGCTTCATTTCAAGTATCTGGTTTTGAGGTACTTTTGACTCACAATTCTCATATCCATGCTGGAAGTGAATAGTAGATATATTTGTGGGGGTCAAGGGTAACCATTTTGAACAACTGTTACCGTGTATATCGCTCTCTCATGTTTACATCGTTTTAAGACCTCTACCCTTATTTACTATAATTTGACTAATAAAAGTCCCAGTAATAAGTGTAAATAAAAAAAAATATAATTCGAATTCGGAATCGGGTCGGAAATCATATATTAACCATACATTAATGTTAATGGCATTTTTTTTATCTGGCATTTATTTTATGTGTAAATTCATTGTATAAGCTACCATCGTTCCAAAACACAATCACAAACGTTTAAGTCTGAGTATCATTGATATTTATATCGCAATACTAGGTATAAAGCCCCCGAACTCGATAAAATTATTTTTCACAAATCGTGAAAAACACAAAATTTTCATTTCTCAAAGATTATACTTCTAAGATAGCTAAGTACGATTAGGTACGTATCTATTATTTGAAGCTACCTCCATTATCGATAGTATTCTTAATTTATGACCTTACCTTAATTAATTTAGGCCCTGAACCGTGTCGCACTAATGGGCATTAGTTCCTCATTAGGCCAATTTAGGCCTAGCCAGCCAAGCCTGTAGCAATAATGCTTCTCAGTGTAGATACGTACGACTTAATTGCGTTTTGATTTAATGTTATTTTTTTTGAACTATTTACATTCTATACTTATAACTAGTTTTACGGACAGCAGACTTCCTGAGCACTAACTTTTGCTAGATAAGTTGTTGCAAAAATCTGTGCTCGCGTTTTATAAGTTTAAAGACACTAAGTAATGCCACTTTATTGTACCCACAACCATACATCATAATATAAGAATAAACAATAAATAATATCGACAGTACATAGAAGGCCCTAAATAATAGAACGATTTGAAATTATTGCGAGAGTTTTATTATTATGTAATTTTTTTCTACCACGACACTCTGATAGTGCAAATAAATCGCAAATCAAAATCGGTCAAGCAGCTTAGGCTATATGAGATAAATATAAACGTATAAGCTCAGTTGGTAGTAAATCTACCTTCTAAGTTGTAGGTCGTGGATTCGATGACCCACCCAAGACAAAAATTTGTGTAATGAGCTTGGATGTTTGTTATTTGTCTGGGTGTTCCCATATTTATCATAAGTTTCTATTTACAACAAAACAAGTATAAGTATATGTATCAGGCATATAATTTTCATAGTACAAGCTTTGCTTAGCTTGTGCTAGATGGTGTTGTGTGAAATGTCCTCCAATATTAATTTATTATTTAGATTTATTTTTATTTTCACTTGAATAATAAAATTTGTGAATAATGAAATTTTATAAACGCTGTAAATGTAATAAGGTAAACTTTTATAAAAGAAAACGAAAGCAAACAGTCGTCTTCGTATAAATTTTGTAAAGGTAATTTTATATTCTGAGAAAAAACGAGAATTTGATATAGATACTATTCCTAGAATTTGTAACACCTTATCGGAATTGCTAAAGTCGAATAAGAACAATAGCGGCGGAAAATATAGCATCTCGCATTTACAGGTACAGTTTGAAAAACTGAAACTATATCTTGTCTTGAAAAACAATCAGTTATCACTTTTAAGAACAACCGACTGCGTAAGAAGGAGGGTTATGTTTTTCGAGTGTATATATATACATATGTACATATATACATACATATGTATATATGTATATATGTATATATATACATACATATGTATATATATACATATATATACATATGTATGTATATACGTATGTATGTATAATATATATGTATGTGGGTATGTACGTATGTATGTTTCTATATGATCGCCTACAGCCTAAACAGTTTGACCGAGTTAGACTGCAAAAAGCGCTTTTCTGCAGCCGGGTATTTTGTTTTCCTTTTAATATAGATACTTGTTTTAATTCACGACTTTTGTCCGCAGAGGTCACCATATTGTATGTAGAATGACATCTCACATTGTATAATCTGTGAACATTGGAAAATCAAATCAGGACGCTTCTAACGATATCTACCTCATTTTTCAACTCACGATATATACTGCTTAGTATAGAAGTTATGCGGAAACAAAAAAATGTACATACCTACGTTTACTATTCTAAAGTATAGCCCTCTTTTGGCTTCACCGTAGTCGGGTAGAGTTGAGTAGGTCTATAACCATCTACTTTTTTTACATAAATCAATTAAATTTGGGTAATAATTGACTTGTAATTACTACTTCTATTTTAGGTTATATTGTTTTATATATCGCTCCGCAGCGTCAGTATAATCAGACCCTAAATCCGAAAACCCACAACAGTAACCCCAAACAAAATGGTGCAATTTTTTACTGAATCAATGTAATGCTACCCATTTTGTTGATATATTATTTCTCGGCTCCACCTCATTCAATTTGCGAAATAAATAGCTTATGCCAGCGGCATCGGCGGAATTATTTATTTACCTTTGCTTCTTGCTCGATACATATTACTCGTCGATTTATTCATGGGGGTGGTCTTTAAGACGTGGGGCTCGAATTGGCACGTGGCTGGTCGACGATATCGGTGTGGCGACCTTGGCTTACTTATCTGCCTGATGAGCTAAATGGGAAACTTCATAAGTTTTATTAGAAAGGTTAATCACAAGTACTACAATTTCTGTCAGTACATTGCACATTTTTCTATACAATGGGAGAAAACTGATGATGGATAAACCGATTTTGGTGGTATTTTTTATTTATTTGATTGGTATCATAAATGGCTAGGTTATGTTTTGCTTCATTTGTTTCTCACTTTTAACTTCAAAGTTATACAGAAATTCGAAAAAAACCCTTACATATAACAAAAACATACAATACGGTTTTTAGGGTTCCTTAAAAGTAAACTTTTATAGATTTGCCATGTCCATCTGTTTGATTTACTCAAAGATTGTTCAAATTAATGACGCCGAAAAGGTGGAAACCCAACCGGACCGCCCGGATTTATTAAATTATTATTTATAGCACTTATAATCGACTTCCAACTTCTCAGTTCTGATGCTGCCTATGATAAGTGTAAAACTTTAAAATATGTTGATTTTACATAATATGTTTTAGGAGTACCTAAAACATAATATGTAAATGAAAAGTATAAAAATAATGCATCATAAGTACCTACTTATATCATTCAAGTACGTTACTGTCTAATCTTCTACCTAATTTTCAAGATTTAGTCTATAATACTGAATTTTAAGTTATTGTTGTATTTAAACGAAAATAAGTATTTACTGCAAATAAACTGTTTTTTTTTTCGGATCCCATCCATCCGAAAAAAAAAACCAGTCCATGCACCTACGGTAAAACATCAGGAAAACAAATTTCCACATCAATAACAATATCCCATACACATAGTTAACAACAGTTCCTAACATAATTGTACGGAATAGCCGTCATAATTTATAACATTATTATTTCTGTAACATTCTAAACATCGAGTTATTCATAAAAGGCACGGACTCTGGAGTCTGTGGAGAATAATTATAATAAAAAAAATAAAAAATAAAAAAAAAACATCGAGTTACTACATAGCTAAATAACGCCTGAATAAATTTATATACTCAAATTATACTGAAGACTAATTTTAGTGTTATTATAATTTTATTTGCGTGGAATTTGTTTGATTCAGCATTTAGATACAATTTATGCAATGCATTAAAGTTTTTAGCTCAGCGCAAACTTCAATTTTCGAACTTTGGTTTGATTGTGCAAGTAAACAAAACTGTTTTAAGTTTGCTTAATTTTATTTGAATAGAATCGCTCGTGAAATCGTTCAAATCAAATAAGTCCTTTAAATTTTGAAACGTTGAATTGAATTAATTTAAGAGCAAATCACCAAACTTTGTAAGTTGCATTGAACTAAGCACAACTAGCAATTTTCTGCGCCGCTCCCCAGAAATTAGGTACGCACGCTAGTGGCAAGCTATAACTCTGTTAACAGACGTATTCAGGACTTCTATGTGGGCTACATAGACCAAATAATAAATACTATCAAATTTCAATGTTTGTAAATCTTTCAGGCTAAAAAGGTATTAAATATGATCAATTTATGCAGAATAGCGGAAGATATTGTGAGGCGCACTCATCGCTATTTTGTCTATGCCATTTTAACATTTTATTTGGGATCTTTCAACTTCCGTAAAAAAGGAAGCATATATTTAAAGCAAATATGAATAGATATTTTAAGCATTAAAATTAATAGTGTCTATAGAATAGCACACGAATTAAGGTTTAATAATTTTTATTAAATTTAGTTAGGATTAAGCTGTCGTAGCTGGATGTTCGCCCGATGCTGGGTAAGAGAGCATACTAGCGTAGAGGAAAACTATATTTTAGATTTATACCTAGTCTTGCCATAAATATTGTCACGAAGAAAATATTTTTTTTTTTATTGCAAATAACATTTATTACTTTTACAGTGTGTTAGTTTAATACATAAATATAAAACAATTTAAAATATAAAAGCTTTTTCGAAGTGGTCTCCTTTGGCTGCATTACAGTCCTTTAAACGTTGAGGCCAGTTATCAATAGAAGCACACACTCTTTCCATGGGAAAATTCTTCACTGCCAATCGTATGGATTGTTTTAGGGACTCCAAATTATCATGGCGTTTAGAGCAAGCCATACTCTCTAAAACTGACCATAAATCATAATCCAGCGGATTAAGATCAGGACTAGACGACGGCCAGTCTTCAGCTCTGATGAAGTCCGAAACGTTCACTTCCAACCAAGACTGCGTGGACCGAGCTTTATGACCTGGCGCCGAGTCTTGTTGGAAGGACCATACTTGGTTATTGAACATAGTGTTGTTAAGGGGCTTAACTACCTTCTCAAGAATGGTATTTTGATACACTTGTGCCGATGTTTTGATACCTTTTTCACAAAAATATGGCTCAGTCACTCCTTTATAGCTAACACCCCACCAAACCATCACTGAAGTCGGATAATGCCCACGATGCACTCTGTCGACTAATTGGGAAGCTTCCTTAGAGCTTTGAGCATAAATACGGTCATTTTGTTTGCTAAAATGTTGCTCAATTGTAAAGATTTTCTCATCCGTAAACAAAATTTTTCTGTGACCTCCCTTTGCGTACCGCTTCAGTAGTTGTTTCGATTTTACCGCCCTATTCTTTTTTAAATTATCAGTTAAAAAATGACCAGTGCGTCTCTTATAGGCTGCAAGTCCTAAGTCATCTTTTAAAATACGCGACATGGTTCTGGGTGCTATCTTCATCTCCCGAGATAAAATCTTTTGCTTTCGGACAGGATTTCTTCGAATTCTTTCCCTTACTGCTTTGACCACCTTTTACGTACGAACACTACGTGGACGGCCAGATCTTTTTCTGTCACAAACAGAGGAGGTCTCATTGTACCTATTAATAGCCCGGTACACAAACATTTGACTAATACCAAGCGTATGGAGAGTTTTAAAAATTGCATTTGGCTCCATACCAACTTTGTGTAATGCAATCACAGCGATTCGGTTCTCTTTAACATCCCACTCCATTTTAATATTGCAAAATATTGTACAATGTATTGGCGCCAAAATTATAAAACACAATGAACAATCGTATAAAAATGACAGATTCCAAATTCAAATGTAATATCTTTCTTATTTTTAACTGTAACAGTATTTATGGCCAGACTAAGTATATATTTAAATATTGTTCTGAGTAAAATATATCTAACACTAAATACATTATAGTTGCCAAAGCGTTCTAAATATTTTATTTTTATTTTATTTTATTTGGGAAACAAACAGAGTTATTTTAAAATAATTATTAACATAATTTGCGAAGTCCAGCTAAACATTTTGAGCACTTCTAGGCTACTTGTACTAAAACAGTCCTGTATCAAACAGTTATTAAACCTCGTTCAAACATTCAAAAGAATTTATTTCTATGTATTTTCGTCTCAATTTACGCG
Source organism: Lycia hirtaria (assembly GCA_947563715.1). Taxonomy (NCBI): domain Eukaryota; kingdom Metazoa; phylum Arthropoda; class Insecta; order Lepidoptera; family Geometridae; genus Lycia; species Lycia hirtaria. The sequence continues at coordinate 36,146,892 of OX387377.1, read as the reverse complement.
CTGCTCGCTCTCCCCTGAATCCGTCCCCGTCTCTGTTATTGCGAGTCTAATACAATTTCTCGCTCGAGCGGTGACCGCGGTCCCCTGGTCTCAGGACAATTAGTACTGGCGACATTATTTTTGCGCTGTTCTTATTGTACCTTTTGGAACTATCTCCTGTGGAACGAAGGCTGAAATTCGGGAAGCCTCTAGGGTGGCTCTGAGCCATGGCTGGGAATGACGGATTTGGAGCTTCTCAGAACGTGTGGAGGTGTAGATTTCGTATTTTACTCAGAGACATGTTATGCATCGTTTTTTTTTGGATATTTTTTATAGATTTATCATTAGTATTTTAGAGTTTATCGAATAGAATATTTTATATTTGTGATACGCTGTATGAATCTTAAGTATATGTGTAGTGTGTATATGTTTTGGCCTGTTTCTTTATGATGAGACAAAACTAAGCTAATTGACTCGAGTCAACTTATTTGTGCTCCATCTGACGACTGTGTAGCACGTGATATGTGAAGAATGGTAATAAAAAAATAATTAAAAAATCTTTTGTTTTCAAAAAAATTGCATACATCCTTGTTAACCCACTTCCAAAAAGAAGGAGGCTATCCGTTCAATCTGTATGTTTTAATTTTTTTTGTATATTTGTTCACCGATTACTTATACTCCATCATTCGTAAACCAATTTTTGTGTTTCTTGAATTGATATATAGAGAAAGCTCCCAAGTTGGTCCCATAATTATTTTATAGACATTGCTTTATTACTTTTTTAATAGGTAATACCTAAAAATGAAAATTTTCATTGTATTCCTGAGTGAATTGCGTCAGATTATAGAATCGCAGAGTTCCACCGATACGTTTTTCTTTGCAAAAGTGTCAAATTTTATGGATTATCGTGTAAGCTTCTGCACATTTTATAATCTTCGAAGATGAAGCCTTTGACATTCAACGACAAATCTCATTCTTGACAAACAAATAAACTAGCGGGTGAAGAGAGGTCTCTTTAAAAAGTTTACAGCCGTGAAGGATTTAGTAAAAGTAAAACCTTCTTACTCCTCATTCAATGTGTATAAGGTGAAAATAGAGTTACTTCGACGATTAAGCGTTTCGTTTAATTATTACCCGACTGAGCATGATGATATGAATTTTATGTATCCTAATCCTTTCTAATATTACAAGTAACGAAGTAGCGTACTTTGAAGTCGGTTGTTTCAGTTTTTTTAAACTACAATTATTTATTTCTACAGAAGACCAGCGCTGGCTCCTACAAGCCTATACTGAGTCGAGACCTTGTATCGGGTTCTGACAGAAATGCTCCAAGTACTATCACAGTTTTTTTTAAATATGTTTTTATACTATGTGTTTTGTTTCTGAGTATTATTTTCTGAGTATAATTTTTTTTTTTTGCTATAGGTATTTATTATTGTGTTTGACATAGGTACATACAATTTGGCTACATACACACAAAATAGCTAAAGTAAATTTAAAAAAAAATGGAAGAATGCATAAAACAATTTTGCCATTATTTTTGTGTTTAGGCATAGGCAAGAGTATAATACGCTTTTATTAGAAAAAATGCATAGGTTGTACTTACTTTTTTATATATTTTACAATGTATTTTTAACATTTCTGCAAATTACAATAACACATACAAGTTTAGACGGTTCCAAGTCACATATCATACACAAAAAGTTATATGTAGTTGAATATGGAAAAATGTTGGTAAAAAATATATTTCATTTGAGCTTGAATCTAGAGTTAAAATATAATACCAGAAAAAAAAACCTATAACGTTTCAGCAAATTTACTCGTTAGCAACCGATTCGCCCCAAAAAAACTACTACTACATAATTTGTACACAATTTTACTCTAAAATATTCAAGAATACGACTTTAATAAACAAAACAAATACCGACGTAATAGTTTCGAGGTATGAAAGAAAAATGGTCTTTGTAAATAAAAACAAACATCTCCTTCTATCAGTCCCAATAATTCAAGATAAATAAATACCCACTTACATAAAAAATCCATTAAGCAAGAGTAAACGATAATAAGACATTTTGGTCCCAAATGTAATTTATTCTGATACGCAGTAGTTATATTCTATTTAAATGGGTCCTTAATAATAATGTCGACCTGTGTTGCCAGGTTATTAATTCAAATTCCCAGCTACCATACTCAATTTATTGGTAAATAAATTGTGATAATAGTCACAAATTACTGAAGTTATAAATTGGCTTGTTCCAGTACCTACATTGAGATATCTTTCGCTTTAATTTAAAGGTTGAAATCTAATTTAGTGTGTTTAGTGTGTGTGTGTGTTTGTGTATGTGTGTGTGTGTGTGTGTGTTTTTGTGTGTGTGTGTGTGTGTGTGTGTGTTTGTGTGTGTGTGTGTGTGTGTGTTTAGTGTGTTTTTTGTGTGTGTGTGTGTTTTTAGTAGTGTAAGCTATACTTGACTCTCATATTTGTACACCCTTTGTTGTAAAAGCATGTTTGATCGATATTAACGCTTTGACATCTGCACCTGTACACATTTTTTGACAAATAAATATATATGTATCTTTAGCTTTTATGTTTATCTGAATTCTACGTCCTCATACATCTTTTTTAAATAGAATAACAATGCACTTACCTATATTGGCTATCGTTATTTCCAATATTCTGTCACGTCTATAGATTTGGCATATACTCGTATCCGCATCCGCAACAAACACGATACAAATTCAGTTAATCCTACTCGTATATATATATATATAAACCGGTCAAGTGCGAGTCTGACTTGCGCACGAAGGGTTCCGTATCATTATCTATAAAACGGCAAAAAATAATGTTTGTTCTATGGGAGCCCTTAAATATTATGTTTATTTTAATTTAATTATTTATTTTTAAAGCGAATAACATAACTCAATATTCAGTGAATATTTCAAGCGTCTACCTGTTGCCGTTATCAATATCGAGCAAAAAAATCACGTTTGTTGTATGAGAGCCCCCTTAAATATTTATTTTATTTTATATATATATATATATATATATTTGTTTTTTAGTATTTTTTGTTATAGCAACAGAAATACATCATCTGTGAAAATTTCAACTCTCTATCACGGTTCATGCCTAACCAACTAAAGTTTCCACCACTTTACTAAAGCAGGACTCGACTTATAAATTGACTGTATACGTGACTTAGATTGTGACTAGAACATTTACGACTTGTTTTATTCAAGAAACTTGAAAAAATCCTAATACTTGACACTGGCAAATGCTTTATGCGGGTCCAATATAAAAAAGAAGAAGAATATTATGCTCAATGACATTGCCATTTTATTATGTCAATGTCAGTGGACACAACTGTTATATTAAAAAAGATAGAGTAATTAGTATCTTGTAGAATGTTGAGACACCCATAAAAAAACTAAATAGAAATAAATTACGTTATAATAAGTGTTAAAATATAATTATAGTTTAAAAAACTAAAAAAAACAACTTCAAAATTCGCAATGTATTTACTTGGATGACATTTTTCCAATTATTTTGGTATGAAAACCAAAACATTTAACCGATTCTGATAATATTTATAAGGAATCACCTCTGACATGTTACCTACCAAACAAAAAAAGTATCATCAAGTCAATTCACAACTGGCGGAGTAATTGGTGACAAACATACAAAAAAAAAACATCCATTCAAATTGAGAACATCCTTCTTTTTGGTCATTTCAAAATAGCCTCGGAATTGGAGCGACGCACATTTTGTCTAGCAAAAGATACCATGTGTGTAACATAGCAACACTGACCCAGACCAAATATTCATTAGGAATATAATTGAATAGATGTCCAACATGTCTTGTGAGCGCCGGGTTGGTCGGGTCAAATAAGTAATTAAATTTTGCCCCAACCCTAAGGATCAGACTTAATTATTGTGTTTCAATGAGCCTTGCCCTCGGTGAGAGGCACAAAGATAGTGTAGACATAGACTTTGAGCTATTCAATAGGTCTGATAGATTTTACAGAAATTGGTATATTAATTGATGTTATTTATTATAAGGTGAAAATTATTGGAATTTACTAATCGAATAACAAGCCTAAAATGTGTACCAATGTCAGCGCTAAAAATAAATAAACCCATACAGTGAACTGGCCAACGGGTACCCAAGAAAGGCTTTGCCTAGTTTGGGGCCCGCGGGAACAATTATTTACGGTGACTAGTTAATATTTAAGTAATTAGTTGAAACTTTGTAAAACATTAATTAACAGTTTTCACAAATAAATATATTATTATTATGTTATATTGAGATTGTCATATGGAAAACATTATAATAATTGAATTATCTTTATTATCTAATTATTATTCTAATTATATCTAATTATTATCTATAGAGAGGTTATACTAATTGAATATGAAGTAAAAGTAACAAAAGTTTGGAAAACTGAAGAAACCCCGATAAAAAAAAAAAAACACGTGAACCGATTTTGATGAAACATGGCTCAGAAGACACTATGAAATTCTTTCTTGAAACAAAACCTAGATCAAAATCGGTCCATCCGTTTGAGAGCTACGATGCTACAGACAGACACAGATACATAGATACAATCGTGAGACTTATAAAACCCCTCTTTTTGGATAGGGGGTTAAAATTACAAAATATAAGGTGCAAGTTTGTTTTTATTTGCAAGCTTTACAAAGGTAACAGCTTAAAAAATCTTTTATATCGAGTGGTTTTATTTGCGCCATTTCAATAAATATTCTAATCGAGCCAATCCAACTTGATGGCATATTAAAAGTTTCTTATTACTTGTAATCAGAAGACGTCTAAATATTTTATTCGGCTCCGATATGACTTTTGTTATTTAGAGAGTCTACAGGGTTCTTTTATAGCAACGACAGATTCTGACTTCTAAATTATTTTTACTTAAATTTACCGACATTACTAAATTTTTAATGTCGCGCTTGACCGCCAACTCGCCTAATGTTGAGCGATGTTGCGGTTAACATCAGGCGAGTTGCGTTGCGTTTACTTCTTTTAAGCGATTTTTGCAGTGTAACTTACAATTTCGTTACACTTGATACGCTGTTGAGTGTACGTTTTTTGTGAAGAAGTATGCGTTAAATCGTTTTAACAGGTTTTAAATGCCCATTCTTTAGAATAGTTCTAGTAAAATCTATTTTTGGGTCGTGGGTTAAAACTTGAGCGAAAATTAGAACACTTCAAGTAAAACTTTAGAACGCAACTAATATTGTAACAAATTCAAATCAAATCAAATATCAAATATATTTATTACTTAAAAAATCTTTACATTAGATCCTAATGTAAAGATACATTAAAATACCTCCTCGCCTTTATCATCAGAGAGCGAGGAGGTCCTGACCCCTCGCAACTCCAGTGGCAGCGTGTCAAGCATGGAAAGCGAGCCTCCGACGTCACCGCCGCCACGAAGACCAGCGCGGCGAGGACGTCCTCCGCTGCCGACTATTATTATTATATGTATGTAATGTGTATTAGCTAATGTAATTGGTGAATACCGTTTTAGTTAATTAATTAAATAAATAATTACACTGTGGCCCCACACTAGACACAGGGTCCGTGTTGTGGGAACCTAACGTCGAGCAGTTCCATTTTACGAGTTACTCAGTTGAGGGTTGACTGTTACAAATGGAACGTGACATGGTGAGATTCATACAAAAACATAATATCTTTTCGTTAGAAAAAAAAATTGTCTTGTCATTTTCGTAATAAAAACATATTTAATTCAGAGGCGACTGCCTCTGATCGTTTCAGACTAAAAACGATCATTGACTTCAAAATTGTATCAGAGTTGGACAGCCTATTCTCATAAAAAATATAGCTTAACGGACGTCAGTTTGAAATGGCACGTGCTAGTATCTGTAAAACTAATGTGAAGTATACATATGTATTTCGAATGGCTGCCGTGGATTTTCAAAAAGTAGTTTTAGACATTGTGGTCTTTCCAGACAACGCGCTGTTATTGCATTATGTTTGAAGTGTCCCTTCATAAATGAATCCAGAATAGGAATATAGTTTTGTATTCGTATATGGTTGCTAACAACAATATTTTACAGTTTTGTAAAAAAAAAAACACAATCATGTTTAAATTTTCTAGTCACACATTAATGGTGTATTGTGTATAAACAACAAACAATCCATTAGTTCCTAAAAAATATTGTCAAAATCACGGTCGCGACGCAGATGTCACTCCTTCAATAGACACCTGTATCTGTCTACAATGTCAAAATGGGGATAACATAATATGTATGTCAAATTAAACCTATAGGTACATAATTATGCTTAATTTGACAGCCACCATCCACGAATAGAGGTCGGTAACAACAATGTACCTACTCTCATGTTTTCCAAATTGAGCCGTTGGCTCTCACTGAATTTTCAATAGTTTTATTTTTCAAAGCCTTTATTGTTTTTCGTTGGAGCGCAGCCAAATGGATTTACTATTAAGCTCTGTCGCAAATAAGTATCAACTTGGATAGATTTGCAAGTAAGTCATTAGTGTAAAAGCAAATAAAGGGCGTCGAGATATTACATAAAAAAATAAAACAGAAAGAAGTTGGGGAATTTTATCAGTTCGGTAATGATTGACCTATGTTTTTTTTATAAAAATATTCATGTTAAGTACTGGCCTAAGTATTAAAAAAAATTGTAAAAGATTATAGCTTCATATAGAATTTTTAAAAACGTATCCACTTTAAAACAAAACGTTTAGGCGAAGCAATTTATGTAAGCCGATTAAGTAAAACAAGTTTATTCAAAATGTTGATCGTTTTCAACAAGTAGCGTTATACAAACATACACAACAGTGGCCCCATCGACCTCACTCGGCACATATTTGCTTTTAATAATGAAGAAATAAGTACAAACACGTAAATCTGATCCTTTAATATCTATTACGCAAAATTTCTGTAGATAATATCCAGTTTGTTGGTTCACTTAAATACGGTGTACTTGCAAAACAGTTCCAGATCTCATTTAGGCTATAAAGAAAAATCAGATATCGTCTAATCCAATAAAAATCGATTCATTTCAGCAAGTGTGTGCAAGTCTTACTGTATAAAGCACAAGAGCGGAACTTTCTTTACCGCCTTCTTATGCTCCGTCTTGTGTATGTTCTTGGCGCGTTCGTATTTCTACCGTAGTGTTCTTGGCGTAGCGTTCCTAGCATTGCTCTCCTGGCGTAGCATTTCTGGCGTAGCGTTCTTACCATTGCACTCCTAGCGTAGCATTTCTGGTGTAGCTTTTCTAGCATTGGATTCCTGGCGTAGCATTTTCAGCGTAGTTTTCTTGTCATAGCCAGTGTTCCTAGCATTGCATTTCTGGCGTAGAATGCCTGGCTTAAAGTATTTGACGTATTTATGACGTAACGCCCTTGGTATAGCGTCACTGGCGTAAAGTACCTTGTGACTACACAAGGCACTACACGCCAGTGAAGCTATACCAAGGGCGTACTGAGCACTAGCTCAGGCGTAGCACTCCCGATGCAGAGCTCCTGTTGCTGCGTTTCGAGCTCCTGTTCCTAGCGTTTCCAGCGTAGCACCCCTGACATGGCGTTCTTGGCGTAGCATTGATAGCGAGCAGCGCCAGTGACGTAGCATATTTTGTTCTATAAATATGATGATAAACGGACGACGAGTATATACGAGTTATGATGGTTAGTAAGGTGCTTGAAAATGTACTCTGTTAGGAACAGAGTACATTTTCAAGAACTTTACTTACCGTTTTCTACCTATATTGTACTAAAAATATAGAAGCGGCAAACTGCTATAATCTGCTCCTAAGTAAACAATAGCAGAATGAAAGCAATGGCCGCCCGTGGTTATGTTAAGAGTGTGTACTGTACAATCTACATGTAGGTTAGTTGTACATATTATATCCATATACACTACCGATGAAATTACGCTATGTATGTACTTATAATCCAAACAAATGAACTTAACTATAGTTTAGTCATTAGTTATAATAAGGAGACTACTTGATATAATATTTTTTATTTGTTCTATGACAATACCTATAAGTTTGATATATTTTAGAAGTTAGTTCTGTAAGCATTTGGATTCACTTTTTTTTTTTTGGCCTGGGATAATCTAAATGCCTTTTTCAGATGCTGTAGCACTGGGAATATCGCTTATAGATTCGCTATTTCTGTCTATTTGTCTGTACGTAAGTCATAACTATTTTACTGAAAGACTAGTTTTCGTAATAATACTAATGAATTAAAACAAAATTTGGTGAGCAGATGTGTTTTGTGACCCGCTACAAAATTTTATAGTATAATGATCATCAAGAATGTAAATCCTTAGGAGTAGCACTCCATGCCTGTAAGGAAAGTTTTTGTTTTTTCTCCATACAAGCTTTTACAGATAAAAAATAATATGAAATTAACCATCTGAAAAACAGTCATTGAATAGTTATTTGATAAACAAGAGTGCAAAGTTGCTTTTTAACCGCGTGCTCAATTTTGATGACCGAGCAAGCGAATGACTCTAAAATTGAATCACGAGCGCAGGGAGTGATTCAAAAATTAGAATCCTCAGCGTTAGCGAGGGAATCAAAAGAGCACAAGGTGAAAAATCTTTGCACTCGAGTGCAAAGATTTTTCACCTTCTGCTCTTTTTGTTACCTTGTGTTTTTTTTTGTGTGGGATGAAAAGTTACTTTTCACCTTTACTACTTTTACTTTTAAACTTTTCATCCCACCTCAGCGAGGAAAGGACTAAAAACAAAAAAAAAACATTTACAATCACAAGATACTTTTATTTCGATTTAAGTATTAACTACCTCATTATGACAGGTAAGTATTACAGAATAATCTTTAAATTATAACCAATAACACTTTGGTATAATAATTGATGACCAGTTGAGGCTCTTTTTAAAAATGCCACTAATTTAGACATAGACATAGACATCATTTTATTGTAACAAAAACACACAACATTTAGGATAGGTGTATGTCTTTTTTCATCTTTATTATTGTTTTTAGCATTGAATACGTACTCCATAGAGTGCTTGATTTCTTGGTCTCGGATAATTCAATAAAATATGCCAGCAAAACGTTTTCGGAGAAAGTTTTGGCTTCTTTAGCTAGTCGCCACGTGTAATGAAAATGTTGTGAAATGAATATGACGCGCGTCAAGCAAATTAAAAAAAAAAGTGCACCAAGAAGGTTCCGATTCTGAGTTTTTAACAAATTAAAAACGGTTGTATGATAAATTCGGCACCATGGAGGTAGAAGTAAATAGGTTTAATGATGTTTTGAATTCACAAACTCAGTGCACACGATGTTCTAAATTTGAATTTACTTTATCCTCTAGAGGATAAAAACGGCTTTTGGCACTCAGATATCGAAGAGCAAAAATACTCTTTCCGAGATGGGGGGAAGAAAAAGATCTTTTTTATAAGAATTTGTATATATTAATATAAACAAGTGAAACAGTCTTCGTTTCCAACGTCTTGATTAAGGGTCCGTGGTAATTCTGCATTAAGGCGCGGTTCGAAGGGCTCGCCCCGATAACCCCACTTGTTGCCTGCGGCCAAGCCCGGATGTTCTACATGTCGACTCAAATGCTCCTACTTTACGCCAAATGCTGATAACAAATCTGTTTATCCGTAATGTAATAAATGTATACATAAACGCTTTATATTTATTAGATGATAAATTTAGATTTTTTAAGTATAGGCTCAAGGAAGGCTTATCGGTCAATATTTTTATCAGTAGGTATGACGAGTTTTATAAAACAGGTAATTAATACAACAGACGTGATAGTACATGTGTTTGTACTTAAATTATTTTCTGTTGATATTAGTTACATACTTATTTATTTTTATTTAAACTGCTTACTGAACATTTTCATTTTTAATTCCCTGGCCTTGGACTGGCCTTGTGGCTCAGTTAGCAGTATGTCTGCTTGCCGAGCTGTTGGTCGTGGGTTCGATTCCCACCCAGGGCAAATATTTGTATGATGAGCATGGATGTTTGTTCTGTGTCTGGGTGATTCTATGTATCATATGTATATATTTACAAAATATATATTTAAATACGTATTCTATTATCCATCTAGTTCCATAGTACAAGCTTTGCTTAGTTTGGGCTAGATGGTGTTGTGAAATTGTTGAAATGTCCAGAAATATTTATTAATTTTTTTGGTTAACTATTGATATCCATATACATATATTAATTACATTTTTAATATTATTATACTTTACAACTGACAAATGAAAATGACGATTTTGTATAATTATTATGTATACCTGCTAAAGTCTTTAATTCGTGATGTTCATTTTATGAACGACTATTTCATACAAATGTACACATGTAAATTGAGAATTTCATAAAAATATAGATTAATTACTTTTGACTTATGATTCAAATTACTTATGACTTATGATTTTTTAGACGGACGAACAATTTTGTGCAAGTGGCAAGAAGACATGAAGATTACAGGCCGTTTCTAATCGGTCTTATTTGACATCCATGGGGAGGCCTCAGTCCAGAAGTAGACTTTTTGTCTTCAGAAATGATTTATTTACAGATTGAGATTCTCTGTCAGATCTATCATTTAAATACACTAGCTGTACTCGGTCATATCACTTGCGTGGTAAAAATTACGTAGCTAAAACTAGGCTTGGATTAACACCTAAGCGTTTTCATTTTTCCTATACTTACTTTTTACTTACTAAGAAGGCGCGATAACCCGAAAGTGAGTCTTGATCTCTGACTCCAAATAACGCCTATTATTGCGGTTTTGTGTGTTTTTATATCAATTTATCATTTAACAAGTTAAATTGTGTAAGACTATGGCCTAACCCTTCTCACAATGAGAAGATGACCCGTTCCCAGCAGTGGGACAATTTGTACAAACATTGTACGCCTCAGTTGTGTGATACAACAATTTTGGAGGCATTTTGAAGCGTTTGTAAACTCCAATACTGGTTCTAGCCATAAACGCTCCTAGGCCGAGAAGGCTGAAACAACAAGTCAGCTGTCCCGGTAAGAGCTGTGTCAGTGGGCTAGGACCCCGGTATGTATTAGTCAAGAGAACGAACGAATCGAAGCCCCTCCGTTTATCACTAAGATTGAAAATAGCCCCAAACTGTGGTATGAGTGGGATTCCCGTTGATGGGTATAATCCCAAATAGCCCGGAATAATCCCCAAAACAGCTATAAAGAAAAGATATTCAATTATATGTTATTAGTTGTTTTATTTTATATGTTAGAAGATATTCATTTCGTCAAATACAAAATTTTAGCCACTCCTGCTATACGAAAGAAGAAAGCAAAAAACAAAAAACAATAAACAAAAAACAATTCTAAAATCTTTGTCTAAAAACAAAACATAAATTTTAAATCCAATGCGCTAAATTCTAACGTCCAGTTTAAACAGATAAAAAAAATAATCTGGTAGCAAAACTGGAGCCAAAAAGCACCTACCTAAATCATTGCGTTTCTCTAACCACACCATAAATTAGTATCAGCCGACTAACTGAAACTTTAAGTCGCTCGTAAAGAACGATTAGTCGAAAAGCGGAATTAATACGTTTGCTCTTTAGTCGCGATTGTATGTCGAATCGAGAATTACCAATTACAAACTGCGTCCCGCGATTTTACCCGCATAGTGATAAAAGTAGTGATAACGATGATGAAAAAATGTTAACCTATTTCCCTCTTCGGGTTATCAATAACAAACATTAACATCGGTTCAGCCGCTTAATCATGAAGATGTACTAAACAAAAAAACAGTATTATTTTTGCGTTTATAATCATTATCATCATCATCTCAGCCTCAAGAAGTCTACTGGACATAGGCCTCCCCATTGATTTCCAAAAAGACGGGTCGGAAGCGGCCTGCATGCGATTATAATATTTGGATGTAAATATGAAAGGTCGAATTTTTAGAATAAAAGCGATAAAGCGATGAAAATGCATACGATCTATTTTCTCTATGAAAAGAGATTTTAATACTACTGTTCACTCCATTATTTTCTTTATGCAAAGAGATTTTAATAATATGTAATGTTTAATCTATTTTACATTCAGACCGCACACACACCCACACCGTCACTTAACATCAGGCGAGTTGGTGGTCAATCATAAATCTATAATGTATAAAAAATAAGTTTATGCCACGTGACACTAACAAGGAAACGTTCACATGTCATTTTTTATTTCTTTTTTATTTTGTGGAATCATCAAGGAGGCTTTATCTCAGGGTTTTTATTCAAAAATTATTTAGGTACGCAAGCTTGTCTAGCACTTGATCAGTTTTTAGTATTTGTTGATTTGTATAAAAGTAAACCCTACAATCTTGTCAATTTTGAGTCTTGTATATATTACCGTTCAATAAATACAACCGTCTAAGCGTAGGACAGACAGAAAGACACTTACGAATAGGCTCCCGCACCCTTGAGTATGGAAGCTTAAAAAACCGTTGTTGCATTCTTTATAAATAAAGGATATCTTTAATAAACCTTTTTAGGATGAAACATTTAAGAATGATGTAGACATCTGTTAAGGGTATTATAATTATAATTATATTACATAGGTAGATCACCTACTTAGTCTTAATGTAATATGTATACTGTTGGTGTTTCTAAAATAAATAAATAAATAAAGACAGGTTTCTGATTTTTAAGGCAACGCGTCGAATGGTTTCTGTGTAAATTTCTCTGATACCTGTGTCTATTAGGAAGTGTACGTCTCTCGAGTGAGGAGCACAGAAGGCGGAGTGGCGGTAGTGTCTCGAGCAATTAGTGTAAACAGGGTCGACCTACAACCGTGAGGGCACTTCACTTCGCGCCGCTTCTGAAACAGGTAAACGCGAAGTGATAAGCGGAGCGAGTTTTATCAAGGAATTCTTCATCCGACTGCGCAAGAAGGAGAGTTATGTCTTTCGAGTGTATGTATATGTGAATGTATGTACATAAGTATGTTTCTATATTAACGTCTACAGCCTAAACGGCTTGACTGATTTTGATGTGCGAGGCGCCGTTAGATTCGTTTTAACCGACTTCTAAAAAGGAGGTTATCAATTCGACCTGTAGGTATGTAACTGCACAGTTTTTGTATAAGTTTGTCTATAGCAGCTGCTGAACATGTGTGTTATGTGTATGTATATTGGTCTTTTTGGAAATCCATGGTCCCCCAAGGGCTATGACCAGCAGTGGACTTCTTGTGGCTGAGATGATGATAATGATGATGATGTATATTTGTATGTTTGTCCACGTATTACGCAGAAACTAGAAGTCGTGTAGCAAAAAAAACGAGATTTTTTTCGTGTTATTTTTCCCTTTTCAGTTAATTAGATTGTATTAGGTATATTATTTTTTTTAAATTACTGTTTCGGGCTTTGAGTATAATATGCTACATTTATTTAATAATGATATAACTCTGGCAAAAAAAACTTGCGCGTTTTCGTAACCTCCAGCGAGCTTTTTCGTAACAAGTGATTTTACAAAAAATATCATTTATATAAATTATAGTAGCTTCGGGAATTTTGTTTTTTCTTAAAAAAAATAAAGATACTTATTGTTTATTGCAGAGTACAAAGCAGGGCCAAAGTATACTTAATAGTTTAAATAAGACTTATGTTTCATAAATTTATCTATTTCTTCATAGGATCTGTAATGGCATTATGTCTCAATTTTCTATTGTGTTTTTCCAGCGTATAATAACAATTATTTCTGTGAACGCTGCCTTAAGCCCTCGTCACTTCACTAAATGCAGGGAGAATTTCCACTGACTGCTTTCAGTTTCCATGTTATATTTTATATTTTACAGTTTTGTTTCACTATTATTTAAGAAAAAATTGTTCTCGTTTTTAAAAATCTATAAAGTCAAACTCCGACAAAAGATCTTCAGAAAAGTAATAATTAAAAAAACTAAAAAACCGACTTCAAAATACGCAATTCATTTATTTGGATGATATATTTTCTGGTTATTTTGTTATACAAACCAAAATACTAAAACCGATTTTGAAAAAAAATCTATTAGACCACCTGGAAAGTATATTCGTTCAAACAACAAAAAAATCTAATCGGTCCAGGTATCTGAGTAATCGGGGAATATACATAAAAAAAGATGATTCCGACGAATTGAGAACCTCCTCCTTTTTGGAAGTCAGTTAAAAAAGGGTATTCAAGATATTTCTGGAAAGAAGCAGCGGGAGAATACCGTATTAGATTTTCATCTGTGCAAAATGCGGGGTGAAATTTTGGCGGTATCGATAGATATCTATAAATTTAATGTACTCATAATGATCGCAAATACATAGGTCACACTTAAAAGTTTCTGGCACTGACCACTTACATAAACAATATTTAAAAAGTAATTACAACATTTGAAAATGGAACTCTTTGGCTGCAGAATGCAGTTTGTTTCATCTGACTGTCAATTGTTTTTACATTGTGACGCTATTTTAAGAATTACGTGTCTTAACAACAACACACATGAAAATCAGCCGTCAGAATGTAAAGTTGGCTATGTTTATTTCACAACTTTAGCGACTAATATATGTAAATTGGCAGCTTTGTGACGAGTTAACTAGTATGTGAACGTTCTGAGTCTATACAAGTACTACTCAATACCATACGTTTAGTTCATCACTAAATAAGTGAGGTCTGACGCCCCTAGACTCTCGGAATATTTCTTTTTACGCAAGATAGATCTACGATTGACCACCAACTCGCCTAATATTAAGCGACGGTGTGGCTGAGGATGGAGCTGTCGATCTAGAAGATATCTATTCATTCTAACCTTGAAAATTCCAAGATTGTATGTTTCAGGAAAAATATATGGCGGCAAAGAATTCCATTCCTGTGCAGTACGCATCAAGAACGTGGACCGGTATCGCTTATTATTATAACGTTCAATAATGTTATTTTTTTGTATTCCAGTCCAAATCGGTTATCAAAATGTCAGTCAACTCGTCCACGCCACTGCAACATGTTCAAAACTAAACCAAACTAAATCAAACCAAACCAAAGGTCGAAAGTACGATACTTAATTGTTTACCCAGCCTTAGCTACATGATAAATCTCGTAGAAACAAAAACATCGAAACTTATTATCATTACGTGTATAATATAATTTAACAAGTATTCTAAGCTACTAACTAATATTTTTAACGCAAAAGTAACTCTGTCTCTCTGTCTGTTTGTTACCTTGTCACGATTAAACGGCTGCACTGATTATCATAAAATGTTGTACAAAGATAGCTAAAAACCTGGAGACGGACACAGATATACTATTTATCATTATCAACATCATAACAGTTTAACGAGGGTGAAACCGCGGAGCGCAGCTAGTGAATACATATTTGTATGATGCAACATTTTATGTATCGAAATTAAACAACTCTTAACGGGTTTATCGTGTAAATTTTACATAATTTTGAGACCTGACGTCAAGTGCGTCAATGTGCCTGTTTAAATTGAGTAATAATAGTAATGAGTATTTTAAAAGTAGTCTTAAAGTAGCACCAGCGACTGAAACATTAATGAGAATAGATGATAGTCATGTATGCAAAAGGGCCTAAACCTGCACCGAGAGGGATAAAGGCAGGGTTATGATGATGTTTTTTTTATTCAAAAATAGGCTTGCGCTTGTCCGTCAACTCACCTAATGATGTTGATGATTTACCAAGCATGGCAAATTCAATGTAATGTCTCTAATGATTTCACTTGTCCATCTAGTTCTATGTAAGCTAAATTACATTTTATAAGCGAGCCCTATTCGGAAATGCCATACACATACATCTATTCACCTAAAACACTAAAACGCCTAGTCTATCCAGCAAGGTAAACACACCGAGGGTAGAAA
Source organism: Lycia hirtaria (assembly GCA_947563715.1). Lineage (NCBI taxonomy): Eukaryota > Metazoa > Arthropoda > Insecta > Lepidoptera > Geometridae > Lycia > Lycia hirtaria. The sequence continues at coordinate 36,131,066 of OX387377.1, read as the reverse complement.
CAAAAACACATTAGTAAACCCACAAACAAAAGTGGGACGTAAAACGGCGAAAATAGGCGAGATTATCGTAAAAGTCGCATATTATTGGTCTCGGCCGGGTAAAAGCAATACCGCCCATATTGAGAGGTACGCCACAAAATAAATGTTACAAGGGAAATCAGTACATTCGTATTCAAATGATTATTGTTCAGGGTTATACTACATTTTGTTTGGGCTATTCTTTGGCGGTGTCGGTTTGGTAGTTGTGGGAACCGCTCGCTCTTCGATTTTGCATAATAATAGCCGGACAATGTGGGTTTATGGTAAAGTTTACGTAAATTTTTATTATAACCAATCAATTGGTGGTAATCATGGCCACGCAACGAGCTATGGAGAGGGCTATGCTCGAAGTCTCTCTACGAGATCGAATCAGAAATGAAGAGATACGTAGACGTACAAAAGTCACCGATATAGCACAGCGGATTAGCAAGTTGAAATAGCAGTGGGCAGGGCACATAGCACGTAGAACTGATGGCTGATTGGGCCGAAAGGTTCCCGAGTGGAGACCACGTACCGGCAAGCGCAGCGTAGGAAGACCAGCCACGAGATGGACAGATGACCTCATACAAGTGGTGGGAAGACGCTGATGCAAGCCGCTTCCAATCGGTCTTTTTGGAAATCCATGGGGGAGGCCTATGCCCAGTAGTGGGCTTCTTATGGCTGAGATGATGATGATACAGTAACAAAAATATTGTCGAAAGCATTTACGAATATAGCTCGCGTATTAAAGAAATATTTACTTTCACATTACAATAAATTAATAATCTCCTGGTATATTGAAATCTATTAATAAATGACGGAGCATAAAAACACTAACACACAATTTTAATAAAGCTATATTAAACGATTGTCTATCAACTCGACAAGTTTTATTATCAAACGAAAGATAAAAGAAAATTACTTTTAAACAATATTTTTAGGCTCATTTACAGCCATTATACAGCATAAAAATATCTTAAACAACACTTAGCCCGACAAAGCGGTCGGTGGCGGTCAAAAGTCGCATAAAAATGCTACAAATGCGACTGCATAATCTCTTTAATGTAACAGAGCACTATGTTAATACCTCTCTTGCGGCACTGAGGTCACCGTGCACTATAATTAAACTTTTTTTAATAAAACGTTGCTAAATATTTAAGAATTAAAAAAAGTCGATAAATAAAAAAAAAAAAAAAAAAAAAGAGATATAGAGATTCAATAAAAAAAAATTTTTTTCAATACAACTTCTAGTTTGCGTGGACAAACATACATACACTTATGTAATTTGGCACACATATTTAGAAGCTGGTATAAACTAACATATCCAAAAATTGTGCAGTTATGACAATATTACATACATACAGGTCGAATTGATAACCTCCTTTCTTTTTGAAGTCGGTTAAAAATACTTCCGAACAAGTAAACTTATTCTTTTTTTAGTCGCAAAAAAAAAAAAAAAACACATATCTGCTAGATGAAATTTCTAAGTAATGCACAAGAGCCCTTAAGTGCAAGGCGCTGGTTATAATTTCACCCTTACTTTTTAAACTGCACTATGTCATGACCCCTTAAGCGGAGAGGGTTTCCCACGCCTCCTTTTATACTACGTTTTAACTTATCCACTTTAATGTATGGAATTTCCTGTTCTTAAATGCTAACGTGGGTATTTTATATTCTTTTATAGAAAAATAAAACTTTATCTATTTCACACTTTTCTTTACATCAGACATATGTACATATTTAATAGGTTGGAAATATGATTTTGGTTCTGAAGTAGGAAGTTTTGATTTATTTGTGAGCCACAAAATATGGAGCACATAATTATAATAGTAAGTACATAAATTCTGATTATGTGAACTTAAAAAAATAACTTGATATTTTTAACAGCCTTAAAAGACCTTATACCATTCATTTCAACAATTCCTCGAGAGAAACGGTTTTGAAAGACAGACAGACAAACAACAAATTGATTCTACATTTATAAGGATATATTTCTTTATACATGGTACCCCAAAAAAAGAAAACAATAAATATAAATAATATAATAAATAAATATTTGTGGACATTTCGCACTATACCATCTAGCCCAAACTAAGCAAAGCTTGTACTATGGAACTAGATGACTGATAGAATACATATATACTTTTTTTTTTAATACGAGTATATACATATGATACATAGAAACACCCAGACACAGAACAAACATCCATGCTTATCACACAAATGTTTGCCCTGGGTGGGGATCGAACCCACGACCTACAGCTCGGCAAGCAGATATACTACCAATTGAGGTCAGTTAACAATGTAACTCATTCAAAATTTCCTTGTAGTAAAATTAAAAAGTTTCCAGCAGCCTAGTGGTGAGACCGTCTGACTTGCGATCCGCAGGTCCTAGGTTCGAATCCCACGGCACGCACCTCTGTCTTTTCGAAGTTATGTGCGTATTGTTGATTGCCGCCAACTTCAAACGGTGAAGGAAAACATCGTGAGGAAACCTACATGTCTGAGAGTTCTCAATGATCTTGAAGATGTGTGAAGTCTGCCAACCCGCACTTGGCCAGCGTGGCAGACTATGGCCTAACCCTTCTCACAATGAGAAGATAGCCCGTTCCCAGCAGTGGGACAGTTTGTACAAACAGGGCTGATAAAAAAAAAAAAAAAAAAAAAAAAAAAAAAAAAAAAAACACATTATTGCAGCTATTTTACAAAAAAAATACGAGTTTGAATACAAGCGGCTTACACGCGTAACTCTAATTCCGTAACTTATAAAGAATTAAAGACCTAAACAAATACGTAAAACAGAAACTTATTACGTGATATAAACGCCCTTATTTGCTATCAAAACAACCTCAAAGCCTTTATAACACTCCTTTTGTAAGGGGAATGTGGGGTATATCCGTAACGCGCCAATATTGTAGAGGAAATTAGCTTTGTCGGCTGATTTGTCACATTTTGAGGTTGTCTATTGGTTTACTTCAAAGGATGCGTTAAAGGTTACACTATTTCCTGTCATTTAAGGTATACCAATTAATGTTTGCGTGTAAAATTATTATAGAATTAAGTACCTATTTGAATTTGTTATGTAATGTATCATGTTTGAATTGTTAACCTAATAAAATTATTCGGCCCTTTTCCTAATTTTATTGCTAGTTATGCTCTTGATTTAAGGGCTTTTCAACCATTACAGTGAGTTTAAAATTTTGAATGTAACATTAGTTACAAAAACCAGCAATACATTTATAAAAAAATATTGCTAAAATTAGACTAATTCAAAGAAGATTTTTGTTCATTACGATAAAAATTTCAGTGTGGACAAAATATTTCTCGCAAAAAATATTCTTCCTTGATGTTTAAAAATACTTAGATTACTTAGTTTTTTTTAAAGTCCTCGAAAAAAGCATATATCTAAATAGGCACTTGTATCAGACGGTAATAAAAACATTTTGAGCAAACTGATATGTTCAAATTGAGAGTAACATTATTAAAAAAATAGTTGTCTGTAAAGTTTAAGGTTTACTGACGATAATTTTACGAAAGCTTAGGCCGATCGTGCCTCTCTATCGTTTGTTCTGCACTCTCGCTTGCGCTCGGCTCAGGCGGAATGTAACAATGAGTCGTGCTTTTTCGTGCGTGCAGCCGGCGTTCATCGATTTATAAGACGTTATCACTTCAAAAGTGCCGTGGAATTTAGCCAGTATGGTAGACTATGACATTGCCCTTCCCATAATAGGACGCACACAATCATGTCCATTAGTAGGACTGTTTATATAAACAGTGTTGACCCGGATCCGTGTATAATATGTTCTATTTTAAACGAACAAATACAAATGTTACTGCAATATAGCCCCTACATCCCCTACGACGTGAGGACCATCACCGTAAGTATTTGTGTAGGAGCAGCACCTGTGCTATAAGAATACTAGAAACGTTGGCGGTCCCTTAAATAAACTCACGTGAAAATAGTGCGGAAAAACAATGGCTTCGCCGATCCTTGGATTATGGGGGAAGAAAAATTGAAATTGTGCTTTTATATGAATTTAGAAAAAAAATATGGGTATGTTTTCACATAGTTTCATGGTCAAGTTACATTGTGTATTTTTTTATTGTTACCCAAAAAATAAGGAACTTTATGTATTGTAATATTTACGGCTTGACCAATTTTTAAATGCATGATCTAATTATTTTCAACCGACTTTAAAAATGAGTAGGTTCTCAATTAGACTGTATTTTTTTAATTTTTGTTAAAAATTCTAAATATGACCAATATAGCATCACTAAATCCGTGCGTTCCAAAGCTATAAATTCCGACAGTGCAGATCTTTCAGTTTTGACAATGGCATCCATGAGAAGTCGGTTGTTTCAGTTTTTTAAACTACTTATAATTATTACCGCATGAATGTATTACTATGTGATGATTTCGTACTTTAATCATAATAAATAACGAATAGGTAACTCATTACTTTACGAAGAAACAATGAGACAACGATAATCACTTCAAATGACACAATTGACAACTTTGTCACATATCAGTGAAGTCACAGTTCCGGCGCAGGCACAATACCGCGACCGTGGCAATTATTCTTCAATACATTATCTACGAAAATGTTCAGACATGTCAGTGTCAGTGACGACTCTGTGCTCTCAGTGACCTTCGTAGAGAATGTACAATAAATTAATTATCACGGTGGCGGGTATGCCATAACTGAGAGTTCACTGATATGTATGAACCGACCTTTGTTCGCATATACAACAACCTTGACAATGATAACCAGATGACACTTTCAATTGAACAGAACTTATATTGTTCTAAAAGGTTTTCACCACAACTACTATTATGAATATACTACTTTGTAAACAAAAATCAATATAAAGTTACCCATTACTTAGAGACAAACCTCCACATATAATAACCATAACTTAGAAACAAAAGTCAATATGTAGTTACCTACTTCACTGAAAAGTTTGTTCATAAAATAAACAAGAAGAGAGCTAACACTCGAGTCAAGCTGTTTTGTTCCAAATCTTGCGGCTGCTTGCTTAGCGAAACCTGTTAATAATTACTACGCACACAACAAGAAAACCACATACTTTGCACACAGTACGATAGCTTATAACAAAATAAAATAAATTGTCGCCATTGATCTTTATGTACTTACGTACGAGAGCAGACACCACTCATAGCTACTTTGTTGCATTCAACTGCGGCGAAAGCACCGCACTCAGTAGCTTACTAGTGAAGCTAGTGCTTTCGAAGTTTTGCTGGCGATAAAACACACCATTATGCAAGTCTGCGTTGCAAGGGTCAATCATATCGTATAACTTAGATACACTATGTAATTATTATTCCAGCGCTGTAACGCTGTTTAGTTTACTTTACAAAAATGTGACAATAATTTTGTTTCAGGTAACTCCTCTGGTACTTAAGTACATACAGCTCAATGGTTGTCGCGCGCAAATTTCTCATTTGATGTATGCCGAAGATTTCAGGGTCACCAAAATACAGACCACGCCTAGTTTGGGATCCATTGGTACAGCACACAGACTATTCCACACGCTTCCGCAAAATAAATACATAAATATTGATCATTAGTATTCTGGAGACCGCAAATAGGTAAATACGAATCAGAGTGCTCCGTATCATAACGAAACAACGATAAATTGATAATTATAGATTAAAAAACATCATACAAAACACGCAGTATCATTTCCTTAGATATCATTTTGTAACCGATTCTAACAAAAATAAATTTATCAGTTCGCTTTTTAAACTATCACGGTCATTCATTAAAACACTAATAATTAAAACCCCGTTAATAATTAATTTATTAATTATTAACGGGATATTTACCGTGGTTCGCGTTAATTTTGAGCTCAACATTAACGCGAACCACAGTAAATATCCCGTTAATAATAATAGTGTCTTATCAATTCGTTTCCATTTTCTTTTAAAGTTTATATATTGTTACTTCATAACCCCGACATTTATAACCCGATTTAGGAAATTGTATTTTGAAATAAAAGGATATATTTTATTAGCTACTGCCGTCATTAGTCTTTGCAAAATACTAGAAAATTCAAAATATGACCAATATAGCATCACTAAATCCGTGCGTTCCAAAGCTATAAATTCCGACAGTGCAGATTTTTTGTCAGGAGTATTACTTAATTATGTCATCAATTGAATACTTAGGACGCATGACTCACTCATTACAAAAAGTGCCTAAAAGATTTTTGTGATTAAAAAAAAATCTTTTGGCCATCAATTTATTTATAAATTTCGAGAAATTGCTGTGTCTTGGTACACAATTTGTATGTCCCTAGAATTTGTCGTATGGCGTGCATTCCTTTCTGAAAAAAGAATATTTTCATATGTCAATTTCAAAAACATTTACATCAAAAATCTACCTCCCATTGTCTATACTAACCTTCATCAAATCCGATATTCATTTCAAGAGGAATTCAGTCAATACAGTTGTGTACAGATAGTTTCGAATACATGTTTTTCTCACAAAGATCCATACTCCTCAAAATCAAATTTAGATAATCTTAGTCACTGTTTTGCATTGAATCACTTGTAATTCATGATTAAACCTAAACACACAATTTCAAAACCTATCTCCAAATAATAGAGTCCTTAATCGGACGGCGTCGAATTAAAGTTTTCATCGCGTTGATTCCACATTTACCTGTAAATTTAATTCAGTAGTTTAGTTAGTTTATGTAACAGTGGCTTAATTTATGCTTAGTTGTTTGGTTGACATAAAAAGATTTAAGTTAAATAGGGAACATTTTTGGAAGAACAGTTTTTAGTGTATCTAATCATGTCGACTAGACGAGATTAAGTTATTATTAATTTTATTATAAACTAGCAAGAACAACGTTGACTTATAGATGGTAAACACCAACACTAGGGTTACATCATCATCATCATCTCAGCCACAAGAAGTCCACTGCTGGACATTGGTCTCCTTCATGGATTTCCAAAAAGATTGATTGGAAGCGGCTTGCATCCAGCGCCTTCCTACCAGTTGTATGAGGTCGTCTGTCCACCTTTTAGAATTATTTTTTGGCCTATTCGGGCATCAGTTTTACGTGCTATAAGTTTTACGTGCTGGCTTACTGTCACTTCAACTTGGTATGGAGAGGGCTATACTCTGGGTCTCTGTGAGATCGACTTAAAATGTAAGAGATCCGTAAACGAATAAAAGTCACGTCGCACAGTGGATCAGCAAGTTGAAAGGACAGGAGACCCAGAGCTTGTTCCTCAGCAAAACAAACTTCATATCTATGATATTTATTTTATACATCTTTTCAGTTAGAATATATCCAAAGGTAATTGCTAAATAATTAAAAATCATTAGCTTCAAGTTCAAGTTCAACTTTATTTCAATTAGGTACAATGTTTATACACTTTTGAAACGTCAAGGTCTAAGATAGAATAAGCAGTCTATAAATATCACAAACAACACGGTAATTAACTGTGCTTACCGATAACTGTGCTTGCATTTTGATTATTATTTTCTAAATAGCTGGAATTAATTTTGATAGACAATAGACACATATTATTTATTTTTAGATGACAATATACGAAAAACACACATACACATTTTTATTTATTCTATTCTATTTATTTTGTGTGGACCACTCAAAATAAATAGAATAGAATAATATATAGAATTTATAATATGTGTTTGCCACAAACCGGTTCCAGCCAACAGCTGGCTTCGAAAAGCCAGCGTTGTATTCTAGAGGACCCTGTCGGTGACATTACCATACGCGATATACACGACAGGACCATATGTTTTACTTATAAATTGTGACTATATTATATCTCAATGCCCCAGGGTCGCGTATAAATCTTTGACCCTCTATAATCAACCTATACAAATACACCCTTCCAAAATGTTACATTTCAAAATCTCCCCAACATAAATCTTACTCTAAACTAGATTTAAATTCTTAATTATTTCTGGTAAAACGCTTATCCCCAAAGACGTTGGCACTGACCCACAAACCAAGTTCTAACTTAACTACGAGGATATAACTTATGTTGGTTGAATGTACCGTGGCATTGTGTGTATGTGTGTGTCAAGTGATGGACGGAAAGTAGACAGTAGTAAGTATACTTATACATATGAATATTTTCAGAATCAGTAAAGAAGATATCTGTAGTCGTACAAAAGTCACCGACATAGTACAGCGGATTAGCAAGTTGAAGAAGCAGTGGGCAGGGCACATAGCACGTAGAACTGATGGCCAATGGAGTCGAAAAATTCTCGAGTGGAGACCGCGGACCGGCAAGCGCAGCGTAGGAAGACCAGCCACGAGATATACAGATAACCTCATACAAGTGGTGGGAAGACGCTGGATGCAAGCCGCTTCAAATCAGTCTTTTTAGAAATCGATGGGGTAGGCCTATTGCTAGCAGTGGACTTCTTATGGCTGAGATGGTGATTAAAAGACAACACAACTGAATGTCGCTTCGGTCGCTATTACATAACGCAGTCCAATTTATTTTGAGTATTCTTAAAGTTTCCGGCTTAACTTTTATTTGCTTAATTGCTTAACTAGGCTAGTCGGGAGACCGTCTGACTTGCGATCCGCAGGTCCTGGGTTCGAATCCCACGGCACGCACCTCTGTCTTTTCGAAGTTATGTGCGTATTGTTGATTGCCGCCAACTTCTAACGGTGAAGGAAAACATCGTGAGGAAACCTACATGTCTGAGAGTTCTCAATGATCTTGAAGATGTGTGAAGTCTGCCAACTGCCAGTCTGCCTATGGCCTAACCCTTCTCACAATAAGAAGATGGCCCGTTCCCAGCAGTGGGACAGTTTGTACAAACAGGGCTGATAAAAAAAAATCTTAAAACAAAAACGGTATTTATTTCAGCTAATAAGTTAACATTACATTTATTATTTCTGAGGCCGTACAAAGTTCGCCGGGTCAGCTAGTTTAAAAATATAGATATTCAATTTTAAATGTTTTTCATGTGGTTTTATTTAAAATTTATTTAAACCAAGATTTTAATGCTTTGTTTATTTTATACAAAAAAATCGAGCGGGATGACATACCTGTTTAGATACTGTTACAAATAAAAAGAAATGCAAGCGCAAGCCTATTTAATAATAAAAAAAAACCTGACGTATCCCGCTTTTGATCACAACTTACGCCACAGTGGTTGGTCCCAATAGACTGGCCCGCGAACCGAGTGCACAACGTGGTTAATTAAATTCTAGCCACCGGCTACCCTCCACAATAAAACCAGGAATACCTCCCCTAATAATATTATCGCGTTTAATCGGGCTGGCTTTTGGGCAAATGTTTTTAGGTGGGGAGTGGGGAAATAGTTTCATTGTAGTTTCAAAACATACACTCTGGAACATATACGTGACTAAAGATGATATGCCAAAACAAGACAATGTATAAATACATGTTCGGCACTTGCTTTTATTAATGAACAGTGCTTATGATGACTAAAACAATGAGCAGAAACGCTACTTCGTCGTGTTCCAATGTCGAAGGTACTTTTCCGCCCTAGGGGATAAAATAAACTTTTAAATTAGCCTTAGAAACCGAACTTTACGAACTAGTGAGATGAAAATAAATTTTCTTAATACTAATAACAAAATTACTTTTGGTAGGTACTAATAGTAATGTTATCCTTTTCGGATATTGATAATTCAGAATCGTTTATTCAGACTGGATGTGACAGTGATTTTGGCAGATACCATTATTCTGTCATGTCTGGGTTTTCCTTGCTTCTTGTCAATCCTTTTTTGTTTGTTACCAGGTTCCGGTCACAATTCACTTCAAACGTCAGCTCGAAATTCAGTCAAAATGAAAGCAATATCACAATCATAACCCAATATTTGTTTCATCGCGTTCGTCCTGGTTCAGTACTAATTACACGAATGACAGAATAGGTTAATTGGGACCAGAATGACGTCGTCATGTCAAAAAGCTTACAATAGGAGTGGTGTCGAACGCATACGTTATAACTCTTTATGACCATGCTGCGTTGTGTCAAACTGGGACTTGTGATACCTACTTTTTGTCTTTTTACTAACGACTTATTCATAAATACACTTTATTACCAAACGAAGTCTATACGCTAATATTTTGGTGGTGCCGTATTTTGTTTCGGGTTCGCGCGTGATTGTTCGACTGACAAATTTGACAGAAAACAGGTTGGCCTTAACATAACCTAAGAAGTACGTTGGCCGCTCGTAAGGCAGCATCCCGTTTGTTTTCTCCGTAATATTTTAATTCGTAATGAGGTCTACAGTGAAATATTAACAGCGCATTTAATACCACTGTGAAGTTAAGAAATCAAGGATTGCAGTGCTGTTTATCTGGTGGCAATCGGATCAATGGTTTTAAAGATATTATCAAAAATTATTAAAAATTCAACGGTCGATCAGCTGATCTACGAGTAAGTGCATCGGGCAAGTGAACCAGTCCGCGCGTCGTCACCGTGCGTGCGCTTGCACTGCCAGCCGCTGGGTAATGTGCGTATGATTCATCACCTAAGTATCTGCGCTCGGCCGCCAATAACGTTTATCAGTTGACATCAGGTGTGCGTATTTATTTTGCTTACCTTTCGTTTATTTACCTTTAACTATACAAACCTTAACAAAGGCGCAATTGTGCTCTCCGTATATTAACCGATACATTTTACAATGGCGAAAATGAACTGCTCAACGTGCCTTAGAAGAATAACGGCAGAGCACGAAGAGTGTCTGCGCTTTACAGCCCCGAAATGCGGTAAATATTATCACACATTAGGTTTTGGCGCCGGAGACCCGACTGAGGCAGAAATTAAGATATGGGTTCGTAAAGTTTGCGTCTGTATCACTAAGAAAGAAGGTGACAATAACTCCACCTCGGTAGGCGTCTCCAAAAAGTACCAAGACGCGAACGTAACTGTCCGACAGAAGATAGTCCACATTCAATCAGAGGAAGAAGACAGTATAAATGATACACAACATCTAACGTATCAAGTCTGTGAGCTGCGTAGTAAGATAGTAGGGTTAAAAGAACAGCTCGCTAATTCTAATACTCTACTATCAAATTATGAAAACCAACTCCACAAATCTATTAAACTGTTAACTATACATTTTTATTTTATTTCAATATTTATATGTCTATCTATATTTACCTCGAACAGAGTTTTTTTAAATAAATTAAATAAATAAATATTTGTGGACATTTCACAGAACACAATCTAGCCCAAACTAAGCAAAGCTTGTACTATGGAGCTAGATAACTGATAGAATACATATATATCTACTTTTTTTGTAATTATATACATATGGAATCCACGACCTACAGCTCAGCGTCTGCCTGCTGATACTATACCAACTGAGCCATAAGGCCAGTCAAAAGTGTTGGAGACAAATATAGATAGACACAAACGAATCGGCACATTAGTTTTGTACTGCACACATGGTGATTTGTTTTTGCTACTCAATTTGTTTACTCACAAAGTAGATAAAATAAATATCCTGTGAAATTATTACCAATGGAAACCCTGGGCTTAGATCGCTAACGCTAACAAAAGCACTTTAATTGAATCGGACTCCGTTGAGTGGCGGAATCAAATCACCGTGTATGCAGCGCAAAACGAATACCAAAACCAAAACAAGACCATTCCATTTTATTGTTCCTGGATCGATGTTATCGGCAAGTACAACATAGGAAGACCAACTACAAGGTGGTCTTCCTATACTGCGCTTGCCGATAGCATCGTTACGGGAATCCATGGGGGAGGCCTATGTCCAGCAGTTGACTTCTTATGGCTGAGATGGTGATAAAGATGATGATGATGTTACTATAATAATTAAAATATCCAATGGAGTAATAAACAAGCCAGTTCAATCAGTGTCACCGCGCCATCAGCATTCTCGCAACGAATTCCGATTGGACGCATTCGCGAGTGACGCGCGCTGTTTTACGACTCTCAGCGTTAATTAAAACATTTTGTTACAACTCTATCAAACAATAAAAAGCTACTCGCTATACTATTAATAGAGTGCAGTCAGAATTGGATCATCGAAAGACGCAACTTTTTTATATTTTTTATACGTATCGTAGATCTATAATATCTACGATTGACCACCACCTTGCCTGATGTTAAGCGACGGTGTGGCCGAGAATGGAGCCCGTCGATCTAGAAGATATCTATTCACTCTAGCCTTGAAAATTCCAAAATTGTAGGTCTCAGGAAACAGAGATGGCGGCAAAGAATTCCATTCTTGTGCAGTACGCAACAGGAATGTGGATAGATATCGCTGAGTACGGATTTTTGGCATTTCAACGAGAAACGGGTAATTTGCCGACTTTCTGCTAGTCCTGTAGTGAAATTAGGTCATGAAGCTCTTGCGCACATTCCCCGAAATGAATCCTGTAGAAAAAAATATATATATATATATATGTATATATATCCTGAGGCAATTGTATCGTAAATTGCGATTACGAATACCGTCATTAACGTGAGCACAGAATTATACTTAACAGTATAAGCACAAAAGGCATCAACAGTAGTACAAAAGATTGGTAATTATGTTTACAATAAGCAATCATCATCATCATTTCAGACAGTCCACAAGAAGTCCACTGCAGGATTCATAAATTTCTACATAGACCAGTCGAAAGCGGCAGCTTCTACCTGCTACTTCTAAGAGATCATCCGTCTGTCTTGGTGCTAGTCCTATCCTACGCTGCGCTACCGGTGCCAGTTCTACGTGCTTACTAGCCCATTGCCACTTTAACTCGCTATTCCAATGTGCTGTGTCGGCGACTTTCGTAGATCTACAGTTTAACTGCTTAAGAGTGAAACTCCTTGACGCCTTCTTTGTTTCGTGACAACTACACCTACACTTAGGAAACTTACCTTTATTGAGCTCTGAAGAATGATCGTGCGTCTGGTGGTGATATTGCGAGTTATATCTGTTGGAACATTCAACACGCATGAAGATTCTACTTAAGAGGACTCTCCAGCTGAACTAATGCGAGTCGATCAGCTTCCCACCCCCACATTCTTGCAATCGATGTGCGAGTGCGAGACGCGTTTCCAACCGATAGTGACGTTTGCGCTGTTCCTTTGAACAAGATCGCCAAATTCGGTTGAAAGAGTGGTCGAATATTTCGGCTCAAAACACAAGTGAGTTACCCGTAATTTTTATTTAAAAATGAACGAATAGATAAGGTGAGTTTGTAGTCAAATTTAGTTCTATTTCGTATTTTAAAATGCCCTAAAAATCTAACATTGTTTCGCGTCACAATTGACAAAAGCTGAGTGATATACACAGAAACACATCTATATGCCATACACAAAAGATATAAAATAAATCTATTAACAAAAAATACATAATATCTATTAAATATATATACGAAAAAAGGAATAGGTGCTATGCCATAATCATCAATTTCATTACGCGCAATCAATGAGGGATGACCGCCGTAGATATTATAGCGGCGTTATTAGTACTACGATAGCGACAAATTACACCGATCCGTTAATACTGTAGCAATCTGTATTTATGACGTGCTTGCGTTAACTGTGACAGTATGGAATCTGACGCATTTTGTCGCGCAAAATATAGAACATTTCTCGTATTGGTAATTTAATTTTCATGTATTTATGACAGTAACCGTCATTGGGCGTAACGGGAATAAACGACCTCATTCCGTATCGCTAGAAATAGAGACAAATAGAGACCATTTATTACGATACATAAAAGAGCTACCATTACTCACTTTTCAACTACGGTTATCATAAACAAGTCTTTTGGTTGTATTTTTATTGTTTCTGCATTACATTTCCTACAGTCTTCAAGGTTTAGACCGAATTTAATGAGCAATTATGATTTAAGATTTGTTTTCATTGGCAATTTCGATGAGTTCAGTGAGATTTTATACGTACTTTCTTTCCGCAAGTGTCATTATGTGTCAGCCAGAAGTTAACAATAGTTCATTATGTATGGTACAAGTGTGTAATGTTGGTGATTACCCCTGAGGCGCCATTGAGTGTGTTTGTCTTAAGAGAGCCGAGGACGGTAATCATCAATACACATGTGTATAACACGACGTTTTTCAACACACTTGTAAAGAAAATAATACTAAAAAATCATTTTATTTTGTAGATAAAAAGTTTATCAGTTTTTTCTATGCGCGCGCACTTGCATGGCGATCGGCCATAGACTTAAAGAATGAGGTTTCTTTTTTTGGCTTTTCGCGGATAGCGTTTTAGCCACGTACAAAATGGGGAATTTAAAGTTTTCTTTATTACAGAAAAAATAAAAATTTATATTTGAGTGAAAGTTTTATTTATTAAACACGTACAAGTTGAAATTATCTATTTAAATATGAAGTTGCATGAAATGAGCAAGCAATAGGTACATTAATTTATTTGTACTATTGAACACGATCTTTTTTGTATCGAAACTTTTTTTAAGAACAAAGCAACTTAATCAATAAAATAAAATAAAACTCTATAACTCACTTGTGAATAATATATGTAGCAATGAAAAAGTCACAGTTTGATTACAGTTGTCATTATGGTGCCTAATTGCGGTGAAATTAGAGCCACTTTATGAGCAAGTGTGTTGAAAAATATGCTAAGCGTTGTTAAGTAACGTTTTTCGGTAAAGCAGTATATCTTTTAGCGTACGACTACTGAAGTGTCTGGTGGAGTCGGGAAGTCGTATGTACTAGTAGTAATATGCTATAACTTCAGATGGCGTCTGCACTGTCCATACTGTATTGCACAGTATTGTTCACCTCAGACCAGTACAGCATGGATTAATGAAAATGTCATTTTATTGATTGTGATCACATGCCGCTGAATTCAATATTTGTTTGTATAGGCTTTGTTTGTATGCCTCATCAGTCATTATTTATTATGTATTTGGATACTTTACCGACAAATATGCTTCCTGCTATGAAAGTTTAATTAAACCAAGCTTATAATAGTAAAATCTGTGTTTCTTTATCTTTCCAAACTGGATTTCTGCCAATGTTATACATCTCAAAAAAACATTACCATTTTCTTAGGCAGTTACATATGTATAAGTACTCCTTTCTTTCCTTAAGCAACCAATCAGTAATATAAAAAGAATCTAATAAAATGAATAAAATTAATTTGTTCACGTCGTGCTACTGAATTAACAAATAAATTAGTAAAAGATATAGTATATAAGCATAAATAAAACGGCTAATGAATTCTTAGGTACCCCAGGGACAGGGGTCATTAAGAAAGCTCGTTGTACTTGGCTTGCAGGGATGTTTATTGGCTAAGCAGTTTCTCTTGTATTAACTTATTATTATCATTTGCAAGAAAATAAATAGCTTTAGATATGTTATGGTTGAAGGCATCTTGATTTTAAATTATAAAAGTGGATTCAGACATCGCTGGGCATGGGACTTGAACGCCTTGTTAAGCATGCGTTCCATAGCCGGCATGCTAAATGAAGTTTCCGGCAGCCTAGTCGGGAGACCGTCTGACTTGTGATCCACAAGTAACGGGTTCGAATCCCGTGGCACATACCTCTGTCTTATCGAAGCTATGTGCGTATTGTTCATTGCCGCCAACTTCAAATGGTGAAGGACAACATCATGAGGAAACCTACGAGAGTTCTCAATGATCTTGAAAGATGTGTGAAGTCTGCCAACCCGCACTTGGTCAGCGTGGTAGACTATGGCCTTATCCTTCTCACAATGAGAAGATGGCCCACGCCCAGCAGTGCGACAGTTTGTACAAAACAGGGCTGATGTTTTTTTTTTAAATATATTATGTGTATCTTTATGTGCGTATACATTGTACAACAGTCATCGGACAGTCTCATCAATCACGGCTAAATTCATTACCGTCTAATCCAGACCGGATTCATCCGATGTGTGTACTGTCGGCTGATTGGACATACGACTTTTTGCTCCAATTGTTACACACGATACACTCGACATTGTAAATGGATGTAACAGATAATTCAATTAACTTTTAGGTACAGGTCACATTTTAGGTACAGGTACAGGTCACATTTTTACACGATATCTAATGATTTGTATAGGTGATGTTTTACGTTAAGCATAGGTTTACATCTTACAATAAAACATCGTTCAAACAACATTAAACATGATTAATCACAAGTGAATAACAGTATATAATAGTGATTGAGGGACTAGTTTTTTACTATGGATCCCAAAATCTCCAAAGAAAACAGCTGTTCCATACAAAAATTTTATATAGATAAGTACCTATATTTATTAACCTTTGACAAAAAAAGTATTAACTACATTTGTGACAAAGAGTATTTTTTTCCTTAATTTTAGGATTGGTTCTTCAAGTTCAAGTTTTTCATCATCTAGAGATATAGGTAGGTAAGTAACCCACCCTGCGTATTGAAAGTTCACAACAACGTATATAATAATAAATCATACAAAAAAACTTTAATCTAGGTATCTCAAACAGAAACCCTAATCTAAAAAATCCTACCGAATTACTGATAAGGCCGCCAATTAAAAACCTAGCCCTAAGTACTTAATGTTATCTTTGTTATTTTGTTATCATGTGTTAATAAAGTGTTATCTATCTATCTATCTACTAAAAAAATATATTTATACTATTGGAGTTGGTAAAAAAAGTACCGATCCAAAGCTCCCGATTTTTGTGGGACCTCAAAAAATATTTGAAGATTTTAAAATATAACTATTCAAGACTGAACCATGAACATTACTTCCGCTCTGATTTATTCTTGTCTTAATATTTCAAAAAATAAAAATTTAACTAAACTTTCGCAAACAGTATAATGGCGTTCTTTAACGCCTCACTTTGCAACAAAATACCTGACAAACAAATATTAATATCAGTCTTTGTACTCTTTTGCAACTCGCGTCTCGTACCGGAATGGTTTCATGCATAATGCAAACAGCTGATTGTGGCACATAAGGCCGTTGGTTCTTGACGACAACATCCATCCGTTGCTTTGTCGTGCTGTAGGTATTTTTCTTGGCGTCATATTGCATGGTAAATTCACGCTTATGTGTTTAAAGTTAGGCAACATTCTGAGCGTGCTGAGAGTTTTGAGAGAGATAGTAATACTGCTATCTCGCTCATTACAAGCGACATGCGAAACGTTTGCATGACGTTTTGATCAACTAAATGTATGTATAGGTATACATATATAGCGATACAGCTCATACAGCGGCTCAACGGCTCAGCGGCTTATATCCAGCGTCTTCTTGCCACTTATATGGTCATCAGTCGATCTCATGGCTAGTCTTACTATGCAGCGCTTGCCGATGCGTGGTCTCCACTCGAGAACTTTTCGGCCCCATCAGCCATCAGTTCTTACGTACTATGTGCCCTGCCTACTACCACTCCAATTTGGCTAATCCGTTGTGCTATGTCGTGACTTTCATGCGTCTACGGATCATTCATTTCTGAATCAATCTCGAAGAGAAACTCCAAGCATAGCATTATGCTTAGACGGTTATTTCGATCAGAAACAAAAAAAACTGAAAATGTTAAATTTTAAAAGGTAAAGGTATAAAGTTTTTTTTAATTTACCTAATTTTATTCATTAGCAAAATTTTTACGATACATTTTGAGTGTTTTCAATTACCTACCTCTTCGGCGAAACAGCTGCAGCATCCTGGCGCCTTAAATTGTCTTTGAAGTAAGAAAAACTTTGACAAGTTTAATGTAAATAAAAGTACAAAGTAAAAGACTAAATTAATAATTTCCATTTTACTTAGAGAAAATATCAAACGGTTAACTTAATATTCATCAAAGCAATATCTACGTTTTCATAAATGAAAACATATTTCGTTCCAATATAGGTTAATGATATTTCGTGTTAAATTGAATCATGAATTTCAATTCATACGATATTTTCATATATTCGATCTACATATTGTAATTTTGTATCATGTTTTAAACAAACGGGATAGAATACGCAAATCCTGAATGACTTTTGATTTTCTAATCAAGATAGATCTAGATACTGAATTTAAAAAAAAAAAGTTTATATAAATTTTTTAATTTTTAGGTTTATGTGCCCAAGTTAATACTAAGCCTACGTCGTCTGTCTATTTGTCCATCTCTCATCCCGTGAACAGTGATAGATAGGAAGCAAAAATGTTCACTGAAAGTCAAAATATGGCACAAAAATAGATGAGAACCAGGAGAATGCCTTGGGATGAACTCAACTGATAACCTTAGGATGAACTCAATTATCTTTCTCTCAAAAAAGGAAAAGTAGCGCAATATACGTGCCGATTTTATTAATATTCGTAAAAAAAATTGCCACCTAAATATGCTGTTTCTAAATATGAGTAAAATCGGTATCGGGATCGGTTGTCGAGATAAAATAAATTTATTGGAGCTTACAGCTTAGAAAGCAAAACTCTTAAGTGTCACAAATGACTTAAAAACACGGAAATATACACAGACTTAACCACTGCAGTTATCTTCGCGATAAAATCATGCGGTTATATAGTTATATATTTTATAGTTATATATTATAACAAGGGCGTCGCCAGCTCATGGCCCAGGGGGGGGGGGGGGGGGGCAAGTTAATATTATGGAGGATGAGAAAAATATGAATTGTAGGTACAGGTACAATTGCACGGCCTTAGGACTTTGGTTGCTTTGCAGTTGGCTACATTTTTTTAATCTCTAGGGGGGGAGCAGCTGCCCCCTCTGCCCCCCCCCCCCCCCCTTGGCGACGCCCTTGTATTATAACACATTCCACGAGCATATTGATTCGCCATCTTTGCGAATTTGTCGACATCAAATGTCATTTTAACGGTCGACGACTGTCAAGATACGGTAGGTTCAAATCGATCGACAAAAAGCCAAAGGTCTTTAAGCCACTTCCATCTTCATTTGACCCGACACGAGTCGTAAACCATTCGATAGGAAAACTTATACACCCAATAGTTGTTTAGTAAAAGGTTTTCCATGTTGCTGAATCAGTCACGTGCTGCGTTGCCACAGTTTTTGTTTTGTACATAGACTCGGTGCGCCGTACGACTTTTCCAGTTGTTTTTCAGTTTTCTCTGAAAAAAATTATCTCAATTTCAACACCATAATGTAAAAATGTAAATGGCGATCCAAGGAATTCATATTCCGCGGCATGCACCGCATAAGATCTCTCCGAACCTACAAAAATGTTCAAAGCGAATTTAAATCCCATGTTTAGGTACTACGTAAGGTACTACGTGTATTTGCCAGACATTTTTTTTATACATGGCTAGTAATTTGAATGTTCGCAGTGACGTCATATTTACCGAACACGCAAACACACAATCGGTTTTTGAAGGTTCGCTGCATTTTTGGAGCGAATTCGA
The DNA here is from genome assembly GCA_947563715.1 of Lycia hirtaria. Lineage (NCBI taxonomy): Eukaryota > Metazoa > Arthropoda > Insecta > Lepidoptera > Geometridae > Lycia > Lycia hirtaria. The sequence continues at coordinate 36,111,697 of OX387377.1, read as the reverse complement.
TTATCTGTTAACTCTTTTAATTGTAAACTTTAAAAAAACATCGTGACTTAACAGCTCATATTATGTCAATGGATGTAACCTGCCTTTCTCTGTATGAAAGTTCTGTATGAAGTGAAAAAGTGAAGTACAACGAGAAGATGAATTACATATAACAGTGGTACAGTTTATACAGACAAATAATAACATATAATTTTTTCCATCATCTTTTTTAAATTACATAATAATTATTAATAATAATATGAGCTATTACTTTGTCAAAAAACTATACTAAGAATTATGACTATACCTCTACTATATCTACACTTAAAGGCTAAATAAAAAATAACAGTTTTAAAAGCATTAAATAAAAATAATCAATTTATATTAAAATTTCGTCAATTGAAACCCATCCTGCATCGACCCTGGTGGAAGTGTGCCCATAATGCAAGCAGCATTGCCACGCTGTATGGCAATAGCCAACCTTTGCACCAGGAACGAAACAGAACGGGAGTCACCACTGTTGTCCTTCAGTCTTCGACCAATTTCACTGACGAGGCCTTTGGCATCCGCTCCCCCTTTGTCAAAATATATTATATTTTATTTAGTCATTTATTCGTGATAGTCAAACAGACAAACACACAAAAAAATTGCTCTCACGTTTGTGTTATTAGTGTGATGTGATTTAAGTACCGCAAGGGGAATATTTGTTAGAAAAAAATTATGTTAGTTGAAGTAGTTGGTATTCTAGTGTTATTCGACGATTACATCCGGAATTCCCACTAGAATTAGCATTTGTGGGAATGGAAGGACAAAAACGCTAAGTGGGTTTCTGCTTTGCTAGAAATAGAAGTCGAGCTTCGCTGCTATTCAGAATGTATAAGAATATAAGATGCTATTTAAAATATATTAACTTTTTACTTTTCGCTATTTGAGAACTTGATATACCTACTGTATCTATACTGGCTGTTTTCTGCGACTTTGTACATACAGGGAGTCCGACCTAAGGTTAGACAAACTAATTGGGTGTGTTCAGAGAGTCAGATACCCAGTTAGAAAAAACAACTTGACCAAAAAGTCCCTGACACTCCATTTATTTATAAATTTTTACGTGTGATTTTTCGAAATTCACCGAAATTTTATGTAAAATGCGCTATAAATGTAAATTCGTGGAAATGTCTTTAATATTGATTTTTTGAAATTTTAATTTAATCTCTGATATACATTCGACTTATACAATGCAGAAATAAATACACATATGGAACTTTATTATGAAAACTAACGTGGTTGTTACACATTTTTATTTTGAACAAACGGGTTACTCACTACCTTCGGGAGTGGCGTCTGCGCAGCTCCTTTTGAAAAAGACCGCCGTATGCGGTTGAAACTATAGTTGGAGAATTCTCACTCAAAAATAGACGTGAGTAACCCGTTTGTTCAAAATAAAAACATATGGAATTATATATAACATTGATTAGGACTCGAGCTTAACATTTATGTATTAACTAATATTATAAAAGCGTAAGTAACTCTGTCTGTTTGTTACCTTATTACGACTAAATGGGTGAACCGATTGTTATGAACTTTGTTACAGAGATAGCTGAGAGCATGAAGACGGTTAAAGGCTATATTTTGATGGCTGTTATCACCATCGTTAACAGTCACCATCGTTTTCATCAGTACATGGGTGAAATGTCAAATTATAGGTTGCAAGTGAACAAAAGAAAATAAAGTTTCGTATTTCGTGACTGCAGATGTAATAAGCACCGTCAATACGTACCACAATTTTTTTGAATTATCATAATGAAAAATATTCAACAATGGCATTCGCATTCCTCAAGCCATTTCAATCACTTTTATTGCATTAAAACTTTTCCCATACAAAGTTTTCCGCTTTATTTAATAGCCCCGCTATAAAAACAATAGGCGATGGCGGCCATATTTCACAGCTTAATTTCCATTGCGCGCTCCCATTGATTTTATAAATTCTACTCTCCTCGGAGGTTTAATGAAAAACGTGCGTAGAAAGTTTTCGCTCCATTACTTCGCGTGTTATTAATGACTGGAGTATTCGCTTCACCTTGGCCGGGAACAATGTGGCCAGGAGATGTTTTCTCGTGATTCGAAACTACGAATGTTCGGAATAGGATCTTTCAATACAAAAATTACAAAAAAGACATATATTTACTCCAAATATTCCATTTATGAATCTGACAGCTATATCGAAATGAGGGTTAAGCTACCAATGTCGAATGGATTTATCAAAATAATTTATGACATGCACCAAGCGGGCTACGCCGGAACACATTAAAGTACGTCGTAGCACAGCGCAGTGCGTCGTAGCAAAGCGCTACGCTACAATGCACTACGTTGCATTGTAGCGTAGCGCTTTGCGTCGTAGTGCAGCGCAAAGTAGGTACGTCGTCGTAGCGCTGCGCAGTACATGGTAGCACAGCTTAGTGCGTTGTAGCGCAGCGCCGTCTATTAGAGTCCTTTTAGAGATAATGATTTTGACAACGCGCTGTAATCGCTGTATGATGTAGTTAGCAACAATAATTTTGATTCTTTTTTTTTTGCAAAATCCTCATACCCATGTTCATGGATATTTGTGTTATTATAAACGAATAGTAGATATAATAATATTGATCATTTTGCTATAAAACAAAAACCGTTTAATGATCCCCGTAGAATACCAATTTATAGCTCTATTCATTAGTTAATTTATTTCATTTATCGTTCATGCTATACACGTAAGCCTATTTCAAAGTTGCCTATTTTGAACGTAATGTATAGATTTCGATCTTAAACCAAATGAATACTAAACGAAAATGCTTTGAAACCAAATTACGACACACATGTGCATTTATATGTAGGTAAGTTTAAGTCGCATAATTTTGACAAAACCAGGATTTTGCGAATTTTAAACAGAATACCATGAATAGTATATGGTAAAAGTAAATGCTCCCAGGTACAGATCGGCCTAATGCGGGTTCAAGTCCCGTCGGATGTGTGTAATTTTTGAACTGTCTATAAATTTGTAAATAGTTCAGTGTGTGAAACACTCAAAAATATCGAATAAATGTGGGTATTTTTCCAATATCCGTTCTATTTCGGTAACAATATAGGATTTTTTATCAAAATCCTGGTTTCATCACAGTCCTACGACATATATTTCAATCTACTTATTTGAATAATGGATGCCCTTCATTTACTTCGTGCAATGACCTAACTAATAAACGTTAAGCTTCTGATAAAATATACCTCAAAACACTGAAAAAACGTGTAACTAACCCGTTCTGAGCGGGATGAAAAATAATATCAATAGGTACAAGGTGGGCTTTATGTACCTTTGTATTGAATTGTAGGCTTTTGCTAAAGAAGTATAATTTTAATGTTATTTATTTTGAAAAATTTTTATTCACTTTGGAGGATTTTAATATACTTATTAATATATTGAAAATATATTGTAATTATCATAATGAATTTTATTATTTTAATTTATACTAATTCCTAAAAAAAACTTTTCTTTTCTTTCTCGTTCTTTTTATTCGATAATAGGTTTACGCTTGACCACTTACTGGTCCCGTTTTAAGTGACCGTTGTGGTCTATGAGTGAATCCTTTAAGCGCAACTTTGAAGTTAAAGTCAATACTTTAAATTTAAAAATACAGGTGCAGAACATGAGCAATCACTAGCGACGCTTTGGATCTTGTATTTGATATTACTAAGATAGATGTTAATTTTAGCACGAGTTGTGCAAAGCAAATCTTTCCTTACGTAGTCGGTGAACGTGTACTCTGGAATATAAGCGGCAGTAGGAGTACATTTATATGTATTTTTGCCATATTTTTTTATCAACACTATAAAAATTGACAGTGTACATGTTTTTAACCGACTTCAAAAAGGATGAGGTTCTCTGTATTTAAATTCAACTGTATGTTTTGGTTTGTATCGTTATATATGCAATTAGTTCGCCAATTATGACTTTGATATTTTGTTTAGAAGATTATAGGTACTTTAAAACTGATCTCCAATAAAAATTATCAAAATCGGTTCAGTGCTTTGGTTCTTAAAACAAAATAACTGGAAAAAATATGTCAACCAGGCAAATGAATTGCGTATTTCGAAAACATGGTTTTTAAAATTATAGTTATATAAAAGTACTTAACATTTTTTCTCTGGAATGCCCGTCGAACGTAAGATATCCATCGGATTCATTCTTAAATATAATTTTATCAAATAAACTCATCCATAAATCTTTCCCTCTATTACCCTCTAACCTTCTAATATCCCTCTCCCTTCCACCTAACCCTCTAACAATGGTCAAATGTGGCGTCAAACGACCTGATGGTCTACCCCGTAAGTATGTATGCAAATACATACACTTTAAATCCAAAAGTTGGTATATAATTGGACCTATAGTTATACCGTAATCATAAAAACATAAATAATAGTTCAATATTTAGATTTGTGTGAATGGGTATAATTTACCCGAGGTCATTCTCGCCGAGTTAACGCTTATGCTTTGTAATTATAAAAGTGTTAAGTGTTAATTCATCAAAGGTATTAATTATACAAGTCGCAGCTAATTTAGGCGTCTAGACGAGTAAAGCGCTTAAATTAATATATTTATGCTATGTGATATAAAAACATACTTCATGTCAAGAAAATGTTGTTCGTCATACAGTATAAGAACTTAAACAACATACCTGTTGCTTTGACTCATTGGCAAATGAAATTTATTATACGTAACTAAATGAATATAAATATATTAGGGGGTTGCGGAACTTTACCTTCTCGTTACGTCATCAGATGAGTGTATTGATACCAAATTATTAAGCTATTGGGCTTACAAGGACTTGTAATTTTTTTATTCACTATGACGCTATAGCTTTATTGCTACGCGATTACTTCACCAGTTATAAAATAATTTTTTATCAGAATCGGTTCAGGATTTTGCTTTTTAAAACAAATAACTAGAAAAATATATCATCCAACGAAACTACGTATTAAGAAGCCGGTTGTTTTAGTTTTTTAAACTATAATTATTAAAGAAACAAGTATGAGTTGTCTCAATGTACTTACGATAAAATTTATCGTAATTAAATTCAAGTAACTTATATTTTTAACCGACTTCCAAAAAAAGGAGGTTATCAATTCGACCTGTATGTTTGCAATATTGTCATAATTGCACAATTTTTGTATATGTTAGTCTATACCAGCTTCTAAACATATGTGCCAAATTTAATAAGTGTATGTATGGTTGTATGTTTGTCCACGCATTAAGAGCTGTCATTATAATGTTTATGTACATATTTATTGTGCAATAAATATTTTTGAATTGAATTGAATTGAATTAGGCAGAAACTAGAAGACGTATTTCAAAAATTCTTTTTTTAATTAATAAAGTATCTTTCAACTTAGGAGTCACTGTATAGTTTTATCAAAATCGGTTCAGTAGTTTTCAAGTTTTAAATTACTTTTATTCAACATTTGTCTTGAGTACCTTCTTCGTTACGTATACATTTAATGTGAAAGGAATCTCGACATTAACGTGTGTTACACAAAATTATACTAGAAAATAGCTCCTCTTTCGTGCAGTTGTGAATTAAATTGAAAACTAAAACCCACGTCGCATCTCCAGACATTGTATCTGCAGTCGGTAACATAGTTTCCATTCTTTGGTTTCAGCTCTTCTACGAACGTGTTCAAAATCTGAACTCAATCATAACATAAACTTTGGTTTGGAGATAATTTATATTCTCTAGACGTTACCACTGCAAACGTATAGGTGAGTACACAGACTTGTATTTCGTAGATGAAGCTAGTATGAGTTGTTTTGCACAGTTGCTTATATAGTTGAAATATACAGATACTACTGGGCTAGGCTATTGTACTTTTTTGCGTGACGAGAGAAGCAAGTTGCTTGGTTGATAGTTTCAGGTTTGCTAATTGCCCGTTTGACACTGCACCATAAGTCATTAGAAACGTTTAATGTCTTCTGTGTTATAGATTTAATTTAGACATCACGTAAAATACATCCCAAACTTTCAATTATTCTACTTAAATGAAGTACTTATTTGTGTTTGAAATACTAACACACTATTACACCCAATGAGAACAATCTAGTTTCTGTAAGATAGTGGGTAAAATATTATAGGTATTTTACTAATAAATACCAGTAATAAAATGCAAGCATACATCGATCCAGGCGATGTTTGACATATTGTATAACTGTAATACTTTTCATATGATCGAAATAGCACCTACAAATTTATTTATTTAACCTCGTCTATCATTTTGTAAGTCTTTGGATATAATAGTAAAAATGGTTTCCACCAGACGAATGCCAGACACGAAGCATTTACAAGCGGATTTAAATTTGAAATTCCCAGTAAACAGTCCGTCACAGATTTCTTGGTCACTCACCCTTACGGATTATACTGGGGATAGAAATATACTATGAATTTAAAATATATATCTTGTTTAAATGAACAAGGTATTTCCCTATTGTATGGTAGATTTTGTGACGAAATGTTTAACTCAGTTGTTACACAGTATAAGGAACACTACAAGTAGGTAGTTTCTCGCCTTTGATGTTTGAAATTTTGCCGCCAGCACGGTGTCTAATCTAGGCAGTGGCAAACTAGCAAGACGCAGGGTTGCAACATAACTCGGTAGACGCTATTGCTTATATACTTAGTAAACCATTCATCAACATGATCATCATCATCTCAGCCATAAGAAGTCCACTGCTGGAGATAGACCTCCCCAATGGACTTCCGAAAAGACCGATTGGAAGCGGCCTACATCCAGTAAACTTTTGATTGGTATAAAACAACACAAATGTTAATATTTATATTGTAGCGCTCGTGGCGTAGCTTGACTAGGTGTTCTCGAACGATCACCAATGTCAAGCAACGGATGGACCGGTCAGTCTTCGGATGGGTGACCTTGGGTGGTATTTCTTTCTGAGCGCTACCGTGGGTCGGATGACACGTTAAATTGTAGGTCCCAGTTATTTGTTGTCAAGCCAGATCAGAGGCCTCTTAATAACTCTGACACTCAGTCTATACGAACTTACTTACTTTATATTGTGTTACCAATCTGTATCAAGTACTAGGTATTATTCATTTCTCATACTCAAAAGGTAGATTTGAAGTTACCTGGGACGAAAACACTACTTTTAGAGAAAATAATTTATCGTTCATAAAATTACTAAAACTCACTTCATATTTTGATATTTCAATTGATATTGAACCATATCAACTTATTTATTTATTTATTTATCTCGTGTCTAATTACTTTCGACCCTTGCGTAACAATCTACTATTAAGTATTTCTATGACATATTATACTTTTGCAACCCAATACCACTCGATCTTTTCGGAAATCCATAGGAGATTATAATAATTAACGTTTTCAGGAATAACCACGATAGTGATTCAAATGTACTTCCTTTCTTTCAACTTCTAAATTAACATAAAATTTACAAAAGGCAGAAAAAATTAACTGAATAGTCTTCAAACTTTTTCGTCTTTTTCACTTTGACGTAAGCGAATAAGACGAAAAACCTTTCTGAAGTAAGTGAATAATAACCTACTCAAAGAAATCCCGGCATACGTACGTGTAGGTATGTGAACACGTACGGTACGTCCGTACGTAAGTGCTAATTCGCATAATTTTCTCAGCTCTAATCAGGCGAGTGTTCTGAAGTGGTTATCAGAAGCCGGCTGTATATTCGAGCTGTATATTTGTATATTTGGTAACAAACGAGCGGAATCAAGAAAAATATTAGCGGTTAAAGTCTATTCAGAAAAGGAACTAATGTGGTATTGTGTACGCTGCTGTCTTTATTACCCGACTACGGCTGAGCAAAAGGAGGGTTATGTTTTGACCGGTATGTGTGTATGTATGTTCATCTGTTTCCTGATAACTTCTAAGCTATTTATCATAACTTGACAAAAGAGGTGCTGTTGGAAGCGTCTTGTTTCATTATTTTCAACCGAATTCAAAAAAGCAGGAGGTTCTCAATTCGACTGTTTTTAAAATGTTTGTTACATCTTAACTTTTGACTGGGTAAACCGAATTTTGATGTTTCTTTTTTATTTGAAAGCTGGTACTTCCCGTGTGCTCTCATTTCAATTTGGTCCTGTTCTGACAAATGGCATCCTTGAGAAGTCGGTTGCTTCAGTTTTTTTAACTATAATTATGTTCAACTAACAACATAATCCAGAAGTTAGTTCTAATTTTTATACCCGTAATTTCTCTTGTTGTTTTCTGACATTAACATTTTGTTAGATACTAACAATTGAAATATTTTTAACTAGTAATAGGCTTGCGCTTGACCACCAACTCTCCAGATATTATGTGAAATTGCAGTCCACATTGGCGTGCGCTTACTTAAAAAAATCAGACAAATTCAGAGCTGTGTGTTTAAGTGTGAGATTTTGGGTGTAAGTACGTGCGCTTGTGCTTACGCTGATCCTGTTGCCAATAGAGTGATAGACACCAAACGGCTCAAAAGGCTCTTAGGATTAGCATATTTGTGCCGCTTGTGTTTCTCAATCGAATTAGCAGCAGTCTTTGATAAGGTATCAACGGGATGTAAGCATCAGTCCTCAAAAACGTCCGCGCTCAATGAGATTTAATTAGACCCCTTACACAATAAGAATAATTTATATTTTCAAAATAATTCGAAACGGCAAAATAGACACGTCTCTAAGCTTCTTAATCTATATTAGGCTTTAGTGCGGCGACAATTTTCATCAATCTTTAAGTTCGTCATTGTTGGTATATGAGTATCGGTCAACCCAGGACTCGTGAATATTGTTTTAGACTTTAGTGCCGGTCCACACTGCGCGTTGCGTCGTCGCAACGCAAATATTTTAACATTTTAACGTTTAGATGGCCACATAGGCGCTGTGCCATGGCAGTGCTACTACGACGCAGTCGTAACGTTCCGTCTTCGCAGCGGCAACGCACAGTTGCAGGGAGAAATTTTGTAAAAACATCGCAAAACGAAATGAGCTTGCGTGTGTCTTCTCTATCAACGCACAAACAACTGAGCGCTGCCGTTCCGGCGTCGCAATGAGTATACGCCCGCTTTGTCTCGGGGACTGTAGTTTAGTCGTGTGTGCGTTGTGTCGACGCAGCGCACCGTGTGTACATTAAGATTATTATTATGTAAAACAACGCAGCGACAGCGCTACGTCGACGCAACGCCGACGCAACGCGTAGTGTGGACCGGCTCTTACGTCCACGTGATGGAAAGTCATTTGCCGCTGCGCCAAAAATATGAATAAACGCCAGCGTTCAAAACGCCCGTCTACTCAATTACAATAAGTAATTGTTACAAGTTTGCCAGTCCATGTTGTGGACGCCGACTTTGTGAAATTAATCTGAAGTAGGAAAGCTTATATTTGCGCCTTGTATTACCTTCGCAACGTGGTCTAACTAGAGATGTGGAAGAAACTTTTGGGCATAGAAATATTAATATCATTATTTAAAAAATGTACAGAAAAATAAAATGCTACTGGCCTCTAAAACTGAAGAGACAAAAACAAATCTAACGACACCTTGTGAGGTGATGTGTTCATCAAAATCGGTTTAGCCGGTTAGGCTACACGAAAATTAATATAAAAAGTCTTTAGAGTTACCACATTTTTTTATTTGAAAAATTTTGCTCCATAGACTCCATAGGGTCCGGGTCTTTTATAAAGTAATACATATTATTCTTTAACTAAGTTTAAATTAAATTATTATTATTAAATTTAAATTACTTGTTTTTTTTTAAACTAGTACACACGAGTACCTAAACAAACCATTCAACTAGTAATATTTTATTTTATTTGTATACGTATCCCTTACACATCTAATATATACTATTATCATAGAGCACAGGATCTTTAAAAAAAATATAAAAATGAAGATTTGATAAGCCGTAAATGTTCTATCCCCTTTCGACGAAAACTAAATATTATTTCATTACTTATTATTTTTATTTGTAACTTCTTTATTTTTATTTTTATGTGTATCTTGCGTCCGCCTGAAAGAATTATTTTGTATTGTTATTAAAATTAGGTTCTAGACCAAATTTCTGGATAACCTTACAATTGGTACATCTCTATCGGTAAACAGCTGCAGTCCAACGAATTGTTAGAGTTGACGGTTAAATGCAAGCACGTTGTTAAATATTTGCTCATAAGCTGAATTTACTCTGAAACCACTTCAATTTAAAGCGCATATACCGGGTTATGTTTTAATAGGATATATCAAGAGTAGGGTGGCGCTGTCTCGCTCGCACGCGACACCTTGTTTTTTGATATCATCATCATTATCTCAACCAGAAGAAGTCCACTGCTGGACATAGGCCTCCCCCGTGGATTTCCAAAAAGACCGATTGGAAGCGGCTTGCATCCAGCGTCTTCCCGCCACTTGCATGAGGTCATCTGCCCATCTCGTAGCTGGTTTTTAGATATAAAATTATTGAAATTACTTTTATTATATATATATTTTTAGCATCATAAGAACACTATTACAATGTATTAAGGAAAATGGCTATTTTTATATGTGTTAATTAGACCAAACGTGGAAATTTTGTCGCTTCGGCGTTTATTTCGGTTAAAATAACAGATATAAAAATAACAGTTATTATAAATGCATTACAATAGTTGTTATTTAGCTCAAATACGAATAATTATTAACATATAATACATTTAATAATTTTAAAACCAAAAACAGCGTAAAAGTGCAAGCGCGACAACGGCCTACTTTGAGAACATTATCTGTAAACGAAAGTTATTTGAAATAAATAAGCGGGAAGACCTGCTTATTTATTTCAAATAACTTTCGTGTAAATTACTGATCATACACACGAACATTAATTATTTTTAGTTTTTAAATTGATGCTTTTATTCTAAATCTTGAGGTAGGTATTTAATTATTATTTATATTGAAAAATAAATCACTATTTCCTAATCTTATTGTTTCTCGTTTTCAATATATGTACTACTATTAAAATAAATTTTGTCGCGTACTTTTTCAAACAAATAAATCATGCAAATCTGATGCACTCACCATCATCATCATCTCAGCCACAAGAAGTCCACTGCAGGTCATAGGCCGGCCCATGGATTTCCAAAAACACCAGTGAGATTTTTTCGATAAAATTCGATAAAAAACCAGCCAAGTGCGAGTCGGACTCGCGCACGAAAGGTTCCTTACCATTATCTATAAAAACGGCAAAAAAATCACGTTTGTTGTATGGGAGCCCCCTTAAATATTTATTTTATTCTGTTTTTTTGTATTTTTTGTTATATCGGCAACAGAAATACATCATCTGTGAAAATGTCAACTGTCTAACTATCACGGTTCATGAGATACAGCCTGGTGACAGACGGACAGACAGACAGACAGCGGAGTCTTAGTAATAGGGTCCCGTTTTACCCTTTGGGTACGGAACCCTAAAACTGGTTAGATAGCAACTACTACGAAACGAAACCTAGTCGTAAAATATATTTGCAGGAAGTGAAACAGTAGAAAGACGTCCTACTAACTTTCCACGTCAGGTTAACTTCTCATACATGGGAATGCTCTCACACTCAGTTCTCCCCGGGAGACTGGTAGATATAGCAATTAATAGATCACCTAGATCACCGAGATACTTACGAGTTTTATAAGTTGGAGAAGAATTGGCGTTAAGTTGCAGGTGACTTTAGTTTTAGTGAGTAGTAATAGCAAAGTTGGGAGTTTTGGCGGGAACAGCATCGAAACATGTTGTTGCTTTGTTTTATTTTCATAAACAAGCGTTATTTTGAATATTAATGCGATAAAAATGGTGGTGTTTTATTCATTAAGTGTTCGATCAAGTACATGAGTGTGGGCAAGTGAAATGAAGCAGTGGAATATGTGATTTTACGTTGTCGGCAAAACTCCATAGAAGCTTCTAGTAAAGTCGCCACCACTTTACGGAGGCAAGACTTAAATTTGAAAATGACTGTTTACGTGACTTAGACTGTGACTAGAACACTATCCGTGTATTATTCAAGAAACTTGAAAATATTTCAATACTTGACACTGGCAAATCGCTAATCGCGGGGTCCAATACAAAAAAGAAGAAGAATAGCAAAGTTACTAAGAGTGTTAGGCCTCTGCACACGGGACTACTAGAATGCGACTCCAGTTTAAAATGCGTACGCAACTGCGATGTATTTCCAACATTTTGACTGATTGTGCGAAGCGAACGAGTCTCTTTATTAACTACAACAAAACAATATACAAACTCAACTAACTAAACTACTACACAAAAAGCATGGCGATTACCCCAGACCGATAAAGGTCTAAAGACAATCCAAATGCTCAACCCCACTACCAGTTGGCAGCATACCCAGCATGCTGCCCACCAAGTATGGCGAAAAATGAAAAAACCGTTCACTGATACGACTTTCGGAACAATGGTCGTCAATTCATTATTATTTAATAAGTATTATAAGTATTGTAAGATATATCAACACAACAATCGTACATGGCCGGTTTTTGGGAAAAAACCGGCCATGTACGATTGTTGTGTTGATACGAATTGCTTTCGTACACCAATGGTTCCGTACCATCCTCTAATAATTTAAACTTGGTCATGCGCGTTCCTGAAAAAAAAAGATCTTGAAAGACAGAGAACTTAGTGATCCTAAAAGGGTTCCCTTTTACGTTTTATGGTAGAATTCTAAAAAATATAACTCGTGTTTACCCAGAATAAATTATACATAATAAATTTGATAAAATTTGATTGAGAGATACACACCTCTTTGGCAGTTAGGTAAAATACAAGTAGAAATTTTCCAAAGTGACTGAAAGCTTTTCCGTTAATAACTCCATAAAATATAGGGTTATAATTTTCTCCAAAACATTTCCTTACAGTTGGTTGGCAACTCTACCACATTTTACGATCAATATTTCACATAATTGCCTTCACCGTCCACTATTATTACGTAAAAATGTTCGTAAAGAAAACCATTAAAACAGTTATTACGGTTTGGATAAATCGTTTTAAGGCCACGCTTACCGCAAATGCAGCAAAAAAACAACAAAAAAGTTTACAAAAAATACTTGTACTATTCAAGCTTAAATTTTTTGTATGTAAAATGTTGGTCTATTGGCTAGGGTTCTCCTAGTTCAAAAACACGATTGCTGGAAAAAGTCTCGATAGCTCTATTTTTTTTTTAAATATGCCATCATATTTATTTTTTAAATTGATCTCCAAGTTGTTTAAAGCCATCAATACCAAAGTTACTATGTTAAGTAGCTATTAGGTACATTGTTTTAGCATTCTACTAGTATGTATATATTTTTGATACGTTTAGTGCACTATTTTATAGTAATTTATTTTACTATAATTTTGTTTGCGAGCAGCCGTCCCGCGGCGCGAAGCGCGTTGGCATTGTAGTTCTGTGCTACGTACATGAAAACACCGTGCTCAAGAAGCGCGGGCTGAGTTAGCGTAAAATATCTAAAGTTCTTGGGAAGCCTCGCCTTAACCTAAAGAACCTAAAGAAAATAGCTCCGAAAATTCAACATGTTAAATTCCTTTTTTTGATGTAACGGACGGTTTTGGACGAAATTTGGTAGATTTATTATTCATACTATGTAAAAGGATCTAGAGTATTTTTTATCCCAAAAATAAGGTGTTACAATAGTAGTGAAGTGTGTTCAAAAGTTAAACGAACTTACCCAGTGAAGTTTGGTAAATATATTATTTAGTTTCACGTGAAACGAATAAATACAAATAAAAATGAATAAATAAAAGTATTTAAAAAAAAAGTTTTTATTAGGTGGCTGTCTAAGACTTGGTGATATTTTAGGGACGCCGACCTCAAAAAAATAGTTGAGTACGTATCTACTTAGACGCCTTGTTTTTATTTAATTTTACCGTATTATGTAACCGTCGTTATTTCTTCCTTTTCAACCGACTTCAAAAAAGGAGGAGGTTCTCAATGGGTCTGTATTTCGTTTATTTGTTTTTTTTTTATGTTTGTTACCTCATAACTTTCGACTGGGTGAACCGATTTTGATGATTTTTTTTTGATTGAAAGATTGATGATTGATTTGAAAGCTGGTACTTTCCGTGTGGTCACATTTTAATTTGGTCAGTTCTGACAATAGCATCCATGAGAAGTCGGTTGCTTCAGTTTTTAAACTATAATTATCAGTTGATTGGATTGTTTTGAAGTCAATTTAATTATTTTAAATTACTTTTATTTTGAGGACAATTTTTATAATGTGAAAAGTAAACTACTATTACGAAGATAATACTACACACTTTTTTTTTTATTCGTATAAAATACGAAGAAAAATGGCATCATGTATATATTTCAAGTAAAAATAATAAAATTTTATAAAATATGCGTATGTAAATCTCTTCATTTCGAATTCAAGTAAAAAAAAACAGTGTAACATGTTATCTCCTACACTTTTTATTCAACGGATCGAAATCCAATATCGTTAAAAAGAAGTGTCCGTTTATCTGTCTGCATACATATTTATACCATACATTATTCGTAGTTAAGTAAGAAGAAATCAAAAGTTGTGAGCTAGTTTTGTTTACACCGGATTCACTCGTGTACAGGGCTGATGAAAAAAATATTGATATCTCTAAAAGACGTAAAGTGTATTTTTTTATTTAATTATTTGTGGACATTTCACACATTGTCGACAAAAAATCACGTTTCTTGTATGGGAGCCCCCTTTAATATTAATTTTATTTTAATTTAATTATTTGTTTTTAAAGTGAATTATATAATTCAATATTCTGTGAACATTTCAAGCGTCTACCTGTTACCGTTATTAATATCGACCAAAAACGAGCATTGTTGTGTGGGAGCTCCTTTAAATATTTATTTTATTCTGTTTATTACATCATCTGTGAAAATTTCAACAGTGTATCACGGTTCATGAGATACAGCCTGGTGACAGACGGACAGACAGATAGCGGAGTCTGTCTATTCCCTATTACTAAATAGGGTTCCGTTTTTACCCTTTGGGTACGGAACCCTAAAAAGTATGTCAATAACACATAGACTAAAAGTTAAGTTCAAAATTCCACTCGAAACTAACCTCAAAAATCAACAAAAATGTGTGCATCACCATCATTATACTCATTGACACGCGAATGTTAGAATTATGTTTCAAATGAGGAGCTGTTTATCACAAAATTAAGATATGAAATTGTGCCAAATTTTGCTCACCTGTATCGTGTAGCGACGGAATTAAAGTAACGTTAAAAGTTGCTTCACTTAGCTAGGGGCGATTCGAATTCTAAGCATACTCCTATACCCCTTCGACCGCGCTCGTAACCGGAGCTTCGTAACTAGTTGCGGTCGAATATTTTTTCGTGTTTATACGAATCCAGTTGCGATCAAAAACTATTTTGTTCTTTAACCGACTTTCAAAAACGAGAAGGTTCTCAATTCGTCGGAATCTTTTATTTTATGTAGGTATGTTCCCCGATTATTCGAAGACGCCTGGACCGATTTGAAAAATTATCTTTTTGTTTAAAAAGGTATACTTTTTAAGTGATTTCATAGAAATTTTATTAAAATCGGTTTAGTATTCTGATTTTTATAACAAAACAACTGGGAAATATGGCATCCAATTAAACGAATTGCGTATTTTGAAGTCGGTTTTATTATTTTTTTAAACTTTTTTTATTACTCGTAGGTATCAGTCCTAGTGAAAGAGAAACTACGTTTCATTCTTATCATTTACGTCTTTCTTTCACTAAGCGGGTAAAACCGCGGAGCATAACTAGCTAGCATTTACAGTAAACCCTACACTTCTATCCAAAAGCAATGCTTAGTAGAGAACTATAAAATCGAAGTACATTGTCTATCGGATCCGCAGGATAAGTTGGAAGGATCTCTGTAGCCCGGGGCTTGGATCGCTCTAGTCACGTAGCTTGTGTAGTTTTATCTAGGTATTACACTATAACTCGACAACAAAGATACACACACACACACACCGTTCAAAAGTAGTTTCTATACGATATGTAGATTCACAAGAAACTGTCTAGTTACTTTCTTATGAAATAATACTTTTTCGTAGATGATAGATCTAGATTATCACTATTTAACCGACTTCCTAAAAGGAGGAGATTCTCAATTTGACTAGGTTTTTTTGTATGTTTGTTATGCGATAACTTCGCCAATTATGTTTTAATGATTATTTTTTGTTTCGTAGGTCATGCTTCAGAGGTGGTCCCATATAAATTGCAACAATCGGTTCGGTACTTTGCCTTTTAAAACAAAATAACTGGAAATAATATTTCATTCAAGTTAACAGAATTGTGTATTTTGAAGTCGGTTGTTTTATATTTTTAAGCTGTAATTATTTTATTTAGTAAACTATTCTACTTTAGTGAGCATTTTCTATTTGTGAGAAAGGTAAAGTAATATTACTTAATGAGATTTTAGGGTTCTGCAGAAGAGTAATTTTTGGAGTCTAAATTACGATTCCGTTACGCTTAATACGCTATTGAACGTACGTTTTTGGTGAGAAAGTATGCGCAGTCGCTGTAAAAGGTTATAAATGCGTATTCTTTAGAATAATTCTATTAAAATCATTTAGTTATTACAAAAAAGTTCATAGGAATAAGTGCATTTTTAAATTTTTGCGAGTGTTTTATTATTATTACAAAAACAATATGTACTTAACCTATGACACTCTGGGAATAAAGACGAATCTAATGATACCTCGCACATCACAATCGGTTTGGGCTGTAGGAGGTAATATAGATATCTACCTATACATACCCACATAGGTACATACAGACGTACAAACAAACATACATACACTCGAAAAACATAACTCCTTCTGCAGTCGGGTAAAAATACAATAAATACATTTTCAACACATCGCTTACCATGATTCACAAACGTTGCCATAAAACCGCTCCCTCGACCGTACCTAAGAATCAAATTTCAATTCGATACAAACCATTTCGGTCCATAAGAGCTGTAAACTCCTTAAAATTCAGCTCAGCCGGGTCCCGCTGCCAAAGTCTCCATGTCCCACCGAGCACGATAAGTACGGTCTGTGTTGAATTTCACAAATCATAAAGCAGGAAGGTGGACTTACTTCAGTCAGTGAGCCGTGTCTTCTGATAAGGGAACAGTCGATTTTGGAAGATGCTTGATGAATTTTAGGTGTTTTGAACTGTTATGCTTGAGCTTTAGGACAAATACTTTTGTCTTCATAAATAGGCTTGCACTTGATTTGGCGGTCAAGCGGTCAACATTAGACAGGTCCTGTCTACTGTGTTGGGCATTCATCAATTAATTTTTCAATCAACTTGTTTAACTGATTAAAAAATTAATTGCAATTAAATTAACTGCAATTTAATTAAACACAATTTAACTTTTAGTTATAAACTGCAATTAAATTATTTAGATTGATGTATGTTAATCGTGAGTCGCAATTAAATTAATTGCAATTAACTTTTTAAATTGTTCTACGAAATAATTAAAACTATATTCTAAGCAAGTGCGCGCCACCGTAGACTGTAATGATAACAGACAAGTCAGTGGTCAAAAATGTACAGTTTTCGGATATTTTCTTTATGTATTTTCTATATACGTATTTCAGTAGTACTAATCACATTTCACGTTAATTGAAATCGATTCAGTAGTTTGGTTGCATAACCAAATTGCGCATTTTGAAAACATACATAGGTACACTCTAAAAACATAACCGTCCTTCTTATGCAGTCGGTTAATAACCTATTCAATTCCACCCAGAACTATACTTCAATAGTTCAATACCCATGTGGCTGTACACTGACGTTCGGTATTCTGAGATCTGAGGCGAAATTAGTAAATGGAATTTCGAGTATTTCAATGCTCGCCTGAAGTTAGAGATTGTTGGATAGATACTTATTTAGTTGAAATGTTGCTTAAAATTAACTATGTTTTTGTTCAATTTGAAAGTTTATTTTAAAAACTGGTCAACTATAAATGCGTAAAGAAATATTTAATCGATTTTTGGATTAGTATCAGTAGTTCAGTTATTAGTCCGGTTGACCGAACTATGTTGAAGGCTAATATCGTTTAGGAATGAAAACATATTTGGCGCTTTCGTTCCACTTTTACTATTCGTATTTCAAAACCTAAGTGGCTATTCTGTAATAGATATGATCTGAGTGTCTTTAATTTTTTAATAAATCGGTTTATTCATGCTCGACCAAAAACAAACAAATCGATTATTAAAAAAAAAACATTTAAAATGAAACAATGCAAAATAGATTCATATTTATTTCGCATACCTGGCTTGCACAACAGTCTAAATTGAACATGCACGAATACTCTTACAGAAGTGGGGCTATGGGTTAAAAACATAAGAAATGTTTCTAAGCCCTCAATTTCAAATTAAAATCATAAAATTTATTTTTTTGCGAAATTTCCTGCTTTATCCATTTTCTAAAGCCAGGACTATAGTTATTTATTTTTGTGTCATTAATAGTCCGAACACTTGGTCAGAAGGGAAGACGGACGGTGGACTAAAGCAGTCACAGAATGGTGGCAGCGAGACGGAAAGCGAACACCTGGCAGACATCGACAAAGCAGTGAGAAGACAGTGGGTGAGACTGGCACAAGACCGGAAAGAATGGCGCGCTAAAGAGGAGACCTATACTCAGCAGTGGGTGGACAATGGTTGATGATGATGAATAGTCCGATATATCGTAGTTGCACCTGCCAAATTCATTGGAGCATTTTTAATTTATTTTTTTTTAAATTTCATTGTTGTAGTCAATTTTAACAAACAAGCTCAGAATACAGAAAAATATTCTGTGTTCTGAGCAGACAAGCTCAAGCCAATCATGTTTAAAAAATTGAACTATTTGGACAAAGCAATATTCGCGGAAACTTCTGCCTTGCACCTGTAATTGGAACCCACACTACCGCAGTAAAAGCCACCCTTAATTGCAGGAGCTAAGCCATGGCTTCCTAGAATCGGTCGCTCACTTTCTAATTACACTACGAGTATGTACTGACACTGATTTTTGCTACACAATACAATCTCTCCTGTAATACTATTAGGTACGGAAGAACAAGTAGCTTATATTTTACCCGAATGTGGTAGAAAAAGAGTTTTTTTTTTATTCTTTTGAAATCTAGTACAATGTAGCTACGCTTTTATTTATTATTTGTTTACCTTTTATTTATAAATTAATAAATAAAATATTGGACATTTCATACAACAAAGCATGTACAGAAGAAATTAATCTATGGGATTAGATGCTGATAGACTACATATACACCTTTTTTCGAAAACATACTTTGATACTTATAAATAGCCAGACACAAAACAATTATTTCCTAATTTATTATTTAGATGATATATTATTTCCGTTTTAATCAGTATGACTCAATGATTGGCTTTTATAAATACAATTTACCTATTTTTTTATTTACTTATTTAGCTTGAAGACAGCAGAAAACGATAATATATAATTTTCTGGTAAATTATGAATAAAATATATCATTGACCGAGCGAGCGAAGCGAACGAAGCGTCTCTACATCAACTGGCCAAATTTTCTTTCATCTGTCAGTTTGTTTGTGAGCTTGTTATTTGTATGTTCGTACTCGCGTACAGGGCGTAATTTTGGACCAATTGTGATGAAACTTGGCGTATAGGTTCTATGGGTTATTTATTTTTGTCGTCGGCGTTTTTTTTTTTTTTTTGAAAGTAGGAAGTTTATACCAACCGATTTTAATGATATTTGGTAGGTAGATTGAATACACAATTATTACAACTTGACGTAAAAATAAACAGAATTGGTCAAGTAGTTGTCGAGATATGATAACCAACTTGAGATTGCTTATAACAGTGAGGGCGTGTGGATGTGCTTGATGCTTAACACTGAATAATTTTCTTGATTTTACGTTTATAAAATTAGGTCAAATGTAGGTATTATGTACATATGACCCAAGATGAGCTGCAAATAAGCTCTGTCGCGAGGTCTACTGTTCGTAGAACTACTAGTAATATCATTCATATCGTATTGCAGGGCTCTTAATGATCAATATCTATTTTGTAGTGCTTTCAAATAGATTAACTGGTCTCGCAGTTAAGTTGGTTGTATGTCTGCCTCATAATCTGAATTAATTGTAGATTCGATCCCCATCGCCAGGTAGGGATCGAATTTAGTTTAGGAATAGATGATTGATAGTGTCTGTATATTTCCACATATATTTTTATTTATTATTTATTGAAAAAGTCGAGTTATTTTTAATCGGCCTAATTCTTTTTTATGTGTGTTCATCGATATAAACCAATTTTGATTTATTTTATTAATTTTAAATATATCTAAGATTGACCACCAACTCGCCTGATGTTAAGCGACGGCTTTGCTGAGGATAGAGGTCGTCTATCTAGAAAATATCTATTCACGGTATCCGTGAAAAATTCAAGATTGATAGGTAAAAGGTATTTTAGTGGAAACCGTATTAAAATCACCAAGCAGGATACGAAAATCATATGATATTTTTCCCAGAAACCCGTAGAAACTCTTTAGAGAACACTGTATACTGATATTTATTTGTATTTAAAATAATATTAAAAAAAGGTCAAAGGAAACAAAATGTACGTAAATTGTTATTTTATAAACGTTAGATACTCCCACACACTAGTTCCCGGCACCAACCCTTCTTAAATTACCCGAAGGTACCCTTTATTCAAATATCCCAACCCGATACTTTTTATACCCATCTTCATAAAACGATACCCCCATCGAGGCGACATAAGGTACTTCATCTCTTATTTACAACATACGACAACTGCTTTTAACTTTTATTTACATAATAATAACTAATCTGTCTGGCAGTTCAGAGTCATATTTCGAATACATTTTGACGTGATTATATTTCTTACGTTTTAAAATTCGCTTTATTTACACCACTCGATAGCTAAAAGATAAAACAACTCTTTACGTTGTTGGTTGAAGAACCACGGCGTAACTCGCGCAGCGGCGGGAGGCGCCACAATTTGAGTCGTTATGACTTGAGTTATGTATGAATGTATGTATATACGTAAAAGTTACAGTCTTGTCTTGTCGAGGGTTCGATCCCCACACAGGGCAAGCATGGATGTTTGATTACTGTGTCTGAATGTAAAAAAAAGCGTAGGTTCTATCACCCTTCTAGTTCCTACATTAAAATATTTGCTTATTTTGAGGTTTTTTTACACAACACAACATCTAGTGTTGTGTGAAAAATTTCCTCCAATATTTATTTATTTATTTACATTGTTAAATCTAAGTTTTTTACAATAAAAATATGAATATTACAAAAAAACCTAGGTTACCGCCGGTAGCGGGGCAGAGCTAAAGCAGCTGGTAGTAGGGCCAGACTGAGGAATCTCCTGACAATACGTACAATTATTTTATTCATATATTTATTTATTAATCTTAAGTCTAAGTTTTTACAATATTTATATAAAAAATAATAATAATAAATAAATAATAATAATATAAATAATTTATAATTATTTTATTTATTATTACACTACGTTTTTGTTACGAGTTAGAATTAGAATGATTATGGATTTTAGGAATTCATAGACTGGAAGAGAAAATTTGAGCACGATGCGCCTTTCCCAATGTCGTATCGTATACTGTAAAAGGAAATTAGGATCCCTGTGTCGCGGCTTTTATCAAAAGTTTAGAGTTACGCCCCAGGCACCCACATCGTATAGGGATTCCATTTTATACTATTATAATGTTTGTAGTGGTAAAACTTGATATTAAAGAAGCTACACAACATACATTGTACACTTAGTGGTTTTCAAGAGGATGCTGAAACTGTTATGAATATTTTACGTCGCGTATTTTTCCTCAATACGTGTCTAAGTAGAAAGATGAGATGTAAGTGCGTGGAGATATTTATGTAGTTTTTCTTTGTTGTTTCTCAACCCTTTCGTCTGCGATCTGGAAGATAAAATAGCGAACTTTAAAAACTGTACAGCGCGTGTAAGAAAGTACTAAACTACTATCAGTGAGCATGTAGATATGGTTAGAATACCCAATGTTACCCATTTTATAACCGTGTCGAAATACGCATATGATAACAAATACGTAGATTGGTTATTTCCAGCTCTACGTGGCAAACCTCAAGTAAGATAATCTTCCTACTCGTGTTCAATCGCAACACGTCGGGCAACGTTGTTAGACGCGTGTCGAGACTTGTAAATAGTGACAATGCCATTCTGTGTCTTTATAAAGTTCAACACCAACATGTATATAAGGCCAAATACTAAAAGGCCATGAAGATGAGGTGTTATCCTCGAAAGTGCTGAGAACTGAGATTTTTCATGCTTTTACTTCACATTCAATGAGAATAACATAACTTAGAATAACATCTATAAAGATAAAATCTCATTGTATTGCAGGATTGCGTAGCTAATGCTGAAACAGGTACAAAACAATGTCACTTGTCGAGTACTGTTTATTATGATCACTTTGTAAAAAGTTCAATGACCTCTCTTCCATAACGACTTAAGTAATAAATATTTTACATAAACATATAGTGCTACCTATATCTCGAAATCTTATCAGTTCACAGAATGCTCAAAATAATTTTCATTGAAAGTTTTTAGTATACTCGTAGTCTACTAAAAGTAGCTTAATTAATTTCTTGGTGTAATATTGCTATTTTCAATATACGTATTCAACGATACCCAACGCGATAGGTTGGGATTGAAAAAAAAAAATTATCATTTATAGAGCCACCCCAATTATTTTTAATTTTATTACAGCATTTAGAAGCTTACTGAACACATCTACCTGCCAAATTTCATTCAATATTGCTAATAATCTCTGAGTAAAATCAGTGGCATACGGACAGACAGAAAGACATGCCAAATTTATAAGGGTTCCTCATAGTTACTACGCAACCCTTGTATGCAAAAGTTGAACCTACTCGTGACTTTAAGGTTGGGCTCAAAACCATCTCTTACTTTACAAATACCACTACTCCATGATTTCATATGTATAAAAATGTTGTAATATGCGAGAGAGATAGCTGCGCGCTTTGAATCCAACCTTAAAAAACGCAAAATAACAACAAACGAAAGCCAATCTTGAACTGTAACAAGAGTGGATAAAACCTTCTTCCTTCCTGAAAATTTTTACACCACACAAAATTCAAGCCACCATACAAATCAACGTCCAAACAAACCTACATAAACTTTACAAACTAAAACAACTTCATAAAAGTTCATTTTACAGTGAACTAATAAAACCGGCGAAGTGAACATGATTCCAACGTTACGTTCACGATTGAATACACATTCGTTCATTCGTTCGTTCATTAAATCAGTTTCATATCGCCGGGGTTTATCTGTAACTGGCCGGTTTCATTTGCAAACTTAGCTTTACAGTTACACGTCGGCGCCACTGTTTCATTTCTCTGAAGCCAGCATGTAAAATATTATTTCAGATATTTGGTCGAATTTCCTCATAAGTTGGATGATCCTGTGTGGTGGATGAATGGGAAGGTTGATCTTTTTGAATCAGTCTGGCTCTGATGAATAATTTTGATGGGGAATTGCGATGAGAGTAGAAATGTTAGTTTGTACTTACGAGTATATCTCTGTTGGATATAACAGAGCTTTGCCCCGTGGTTTCACCCATATAGAGATGAAAATCAGTGATAATAGTGACGTACAATGTAGCCTATGTACAGATTGGACAGTGGCGTAGCATGGGCATCAGCCGTCCGGGGCGGATGAAAATTTTGCCGCCCTCTTATTTAAGCATTTCAATTTATAAGACCATAATATATTGTAATTCTAAAGAGTTCTATGAGAGGCATCATTATTGTGTTTATACAGGTTGCACTATGTCTATAATATCACACAACTGTTGCTCAATAGACAAGATAGCGAGATTGGTTATCATTAAAGTACTCATTATTGATCTTGCATAATTTTTCATCCAAAACAACCAACTGCCATTCTCTTCTTCTTATATACATGCCAAAAATTACCGCATCTGTCGCTCCCGTATTGGCTTATTTAGCCACGAGCGCAGATGTTATCAACCGAACGCTACATAGTATCATCTCATGTAGATGTAAACAGGCCAATGATGATGATGATAATTTTTCATCAATTTCAATTTTGAAAAACTTTCCGCTCAGCTAGCACTGCATATGGAAATTGTGAAGAATAGTCGGAAATGAAATAGTTCAAATATTTACAAGATGTAATTATTATTTATAGTGACATTTTGCCACCCCCTAAAAATGCCGCCCCCGGGGTGGACTGCCTTGCCACCTACACTACGCTACGCCACTGCCTACGAGTATGTATGTCTACAGGTTCTCAGCTATCTGTATACCAAATTTCATAACGATTAGTTCAGTAGTTTGATTGTGAAAAGATAACATACAGATAGGAGATAGAAATATATCACTTATCACTAATATGCCCTGCCGCCTCACTCTATCGCTCCAAAGTGTGAAGCAATTATATAAAATTCTGCTGAAAAATTCAGCGTTCATTTTAAAAACTACCATCCATATTAAAAGGAAATTAAAATCTGTGGAGTCGGCAGCCCGTGGGAATCCAATACACGCAAGTAGAAGAATATAATTATGTATGGGAAAATTATATTAAAATATTTTAGGACACATTTAAGGCGGAAAACTAGCGCTGGTTTCTTCTGAACTAGGTCTATTTATAGCAAAAAACCTATATAAATTTCTGTTTGTGTGTCTATTTGTCGCAATAAAATCTATGTGAAATAATATTTCTAATTTCCCTGATATACTCGTCTTACACTACATTTTCCTTGGAAACATATTTTTTCTCCAAAAATCCGAACAAAACGCTTTAATTTCACGTTTATTATGCAGAGTGCTAAATAATTGTGGAATACCTAAACTTCTTGAGTCCCGAAGGATATAATCTTGGTATATTTAAACCGCGAGTGAACTGGTTTCTTCTATGTAAGCTCGCTCCATCGTAGATCACGTCATATTATGTGAGTCAAGCATAAGCCTATTTACTTAGTAAATAAGTAACCAATATCGTTCTAGGCACGTACACATTTAGGGATCCGTTAGCTAATGCTGAAATCTAAAAAAGCATAATGGCGAGTATTGTTTGTTTAAGCTACTTCGGAAAAGGTCAATGACCTCTGTTTTTTTTTTTAGGTTTTAAGTTTTACAAATGTATCGCTTTATCTCGAAAAGTTGTAGTCACAGAACTCACAGAGTGTTTAAAATAATTTTAACATGCGGTCAATGAAGCACACCACACACCTGGCAAGAATAAAACTTATAGACTTCTAGATTTTATCTATCCCACTATAAAACCCACTCCGGCAAGCAATTTATCAACTCGATTTAAAAAAGGGGATTCTCAATTCTACCTGTTTTACTTAAGTTTCAAAACTCATTCAAATACGATTTCATACACAAACCTTTAATCTGTAGAAAAACAAAACGTAGACTTAGAATACTTCAAATATGAAATTTATTTTGACTGTGAAATAATCTTCCCAACACTTCAACGCTATGCAAATTTATTCGTCAGTTCGGTCTATATGAATTTCACTTGAACTATACAAATAATTTACTATTCTAGATTTAATACGTGTAGAATTAACGGGTACATAATGAGCTATGATTGTTTGAGTTAAATAACATAGAGTGGTGTATTTATGTTCGCAGAATTGTGCGAAATTCAGAGTCTATTATATTATAGTATATATAAGTTTGAGTTTATTTAAGTCTAGACATGAGACTCGTGATTTCTGAAAGTACATAGATTGCTTGGCTAGACACTGATTTTAAATTTTGTTATGAGAATATGAGATACATAATTATTACACCTACTACTGAAATACTAAAACTGAATATGGGAGCTATAACTATTTATGCTGAGCTGGGACCGGATTGTGACAAAAACATGTATAAGTATTTTGTGTATGATTTATATTTTTTTGAATGATATTTATTTTGTGTTGTATGTTTTTTGTCACAATAAATTTCTGTCTATGTCTATGTCTATGAATACTGAAATACTAATGTATCTATACTGAAATACCCGAACATAACAAAGATTTTCGTAGTACCAGAGCTTTGAAAACATCGAAAATCAACAATTAAAAAAAAAACATGGCATATTATAGAGGGTGGCGCCACATCCACATCCAACTCAATTTGCATTCATAAAAATATTTTTTGCGTCAATAATTTCTAAAAATGATTTTTATGTATGAAAATTAACTTAGTTCAAAATGAAATTTTTGTCGAATATGTGTTATGTTGTTTTCTAGTTTTGCAAACGACGAGTTTTTATAAATTTACGCAGTCATTTTATATCTTAAAAAATGTGGGTATGCGCGAGCGAGACGGACGATGGTCGGACTACGTACTCTTTAAGCTAACCACAACTACTTCATTTTAAAACTATAGTCTTTTTGACTGGTACAAATACTTTTACAGTTATCGAACCGTCCTAACATAGATAATTAATGATAATTATTGCTACCGTGCTCTACCTATATCTACTTTTAAAGAAGAGCAATGTAAATAGTAACCTTTGCGTGCCCAATACCTTAACAAAATTATACCATTGAAGAAGGAACTATCTATTATTCAGGACCGTCGGCCGCGGCTGCGCTTCTACTTCGTAGAATGCTTGAATTATTGTTATCCTTGGTTTTTATTTCGAATTTTTATTTAGGAGAATTGAATGATTTAAAAATAGTAGGTATTGTAATCGTAAAAAAAGTTTTTCCGAGTTTAGGGCAATATTTTTATTGCCATAAACTCATACATTGCTGTAAAAATATGGGCAATATTTTTATTGCCATACTCAACTCATACATTGCCGTAAAAATATTGCAGCATAATGTTTGACAACATTGCCAGTAATTCCAAAGTATACCCCCAAATTGTATTTAATGCTATATACTATAAATTCGTTTGTATAAACGAATTATTTTTTAATATAAAAAAAACTACAAATTCATTTAATCATAAATTGATTTCAACATCATCATCATCTCAGCCATAAGAAGTCCACTGCTGGACATAGGTCTCCCCCATGGATTTCCAAAAAGACCGATTGGAAGCGGCTTGCATCCAGCGTTTTCCCACCACTTGTATGAGGTCATCAGTCTATCCATCTCGTGGCTGGTCTTCCTACTTCATAAATTCATTTACTTAAATCTATTTAGCAATAATAAGTATATAGGGCCTCACTGAAAAACGTTACTCAATTAAAATTATAATAATTGTGTTACTTAACTTTACCTATTACTTAACTTTACTATTACCTATTTATTACCTACAGTCAAAAAAATATTTAAATCTATTTTTTCAAAGGGTGTATTAATGAAAGTTAAATCAGTGTGATATAGACTGTGGCAAACATTGTGATCACTTATAAAAATTACCTAACCTGGCTAAAGAGACAAAATTACCTAACTATTTGAGAAAAAAAACTGTAATTTGAATTTCCCGCCGAATTTCTGGCGTTGGTACTTATGCGAAGCATATTTGTTTCATACCGCTGCTAACTGGAAAGTAAAATTACCGTGCTCTAAACGAAGCATCAAATCGGACCTTTGCGTGTCCAACCTTTGAAAGAAATACTCGGAAACATCCGTGAATGGGGAGCCATAATCAATTATTATTTAGGTATGTGGTTATGGCTGTGTCCTACCACTACTACCGAAATCATTGGTGAACTGAAATTGATTGGTGAACTTTCTGACTACATTATACCCTTGACTTTGTGCTGTATTTTCAAAAGAAATTATGCTTTGTGTTGGAAATAAATTCCGCCAACCTTGCCTTCGGTTCGGCCGTTTTTTTTAATTCTTATTGTGGTCCTATGTAATAGGGCGAATTCTGTGCTTAATGTGTTATTTTGAAACTGACATACAAAATCTACCAATTTTTTTACACACTGCGAAAAGAAGGAATAGAAATCAAAATTTGTTAGCTCCAGACGTCAAAAATACACGCTCTTGGTTTTAACCCAACAATGTTGGAAAGCATTATTTACACATTTTTTTTTCATTAATTCGATTACGAAGGTGCCAGGTTTTAACGTATTTATCCAAGAAGTATAAGTTTAGAGAAAACTCAAAACCCCCGGCAAAAAAAACGGCTAAACCGTTTTTGATGAGACCTAGCGAAGAAAACGCTCGATAAAATCTTTCAAACAAAAATAAACTAGAGCTAAATCGATCCATTCGTTTGAGAATTACGGTGCCACAGACAGACACACAGATATACAAATACACACGGCAAACTTATAAACCCCCTTTTTGGGTTTAAAATGGACGTAAATTGACATTTGTTATGCCTATTATTCAGAGTAGGTATTTTACATAATACCACACATAGTAGCAGTAGAAGTACTATGCAATTGTGTTTGCGTTACTGTGTTCCCAGAAAACGTCTGGCCAAAACAATATTTAGCCTAAGTATAATATTTCCGAGTGATTCTGGCAATCGCAGTGAAGGAAGGCCAGCCACAAAAAAAAATATATGGAACCACCTCTGAAGTAGGACCTACAAAATAATCATCAAAATCTATGCACAACTGGCTGAGTAATCAGTGAACAAACATGCAAAAAAACATACAGACCGAATAACATCCTTTTTTTTGGAAGTCGGTCAATGACTTGCTTGTCTCGTCACGTTGTGGTGCATAAAAAAAATAAGTAGCCTGCTAAATATTCACTCTACAATTTTAATACTTCGCAACTGCAAGAGAGCATTTTTATATGTAAAAAACTCACAGCAAGCTCTCTTTGTTTAAAACTTACGTAAAGGCCAAATTAAAGGTCAACAGCAGTTTCAAACAACGCTTAATGAATACAAGAACAATTTAAAGCAGACTTCATAAAGTACTTCATAAAAGAACTCTTTGAAAGGTAACTAATTAACAAAAGTTATTAAAAAAGCAAAAAAGGACTCTTTAGTTATTGAACTCCATGAATTAATTTCGTTAAAAATTGAACTTCTCTGACGCTGGTGTTTTTCTTCGGAATTACGTTCTTTACGAGTTTTTTTTTTCTGACGTTTTTTAAATTTTAAATTGGAATTGGAACAAGTTTCGTGACCCTTGTCTTTGCTCGATTTCAATTTTGTTATTTGATTTAAAAAAAAGAGTTGTCAGCCGACGCCCGTATTCCAGAGCGGCTCTTTCAGTTCTGGTTCTCAATTTAATATAAAGTACACAACTAATTTACAGTTTTATAGCTTACAGTTTTAGTTTTACGACGCAATAAAGCACAAGTACGATTGCATAGGCACTAAGTGTTGGTAGCTAGCTAAGTGTGCTGGCATAGTCATACCCTACAAACACTTAGTGCATCTCGTTCTTTCGTATAGCTCTTATCTCTTTTGGCTCGTAGCAAAGTCCACTGTCTGGTCGAGCCGGCAGGTCATACTTTAACCATTATAATTATCTAAACTACTGAGTGAGTCTGAAAAAAAAATACCCAATGACAACAAATAAACTATGGTAGTGATAAGGCCTGTACAAGCTGACTTTGGCTTTATCGCGTCGCAGCGAGAATCGCTATTTACTACTATTACTATTTTCATGTACTATTCAGTATTCCGTGGCCCTAATTAGAACCTGTACCTAACCAAACACCTAATTGTCTCTATTTAAGAGTCATTTCCGATCCGGGCTAGGTGTGTTTACTGTTTTGGACCACGCCAATAATCAGGTTAGATGTGGTTAAATACTTAACTGCAAGAAAAAAAAAAACACACGTTATTAACGATTGATGATGTATTTGTTGTATCCTAACAATTGTTATAATCAATTTTATTTGATATAGTTATAATATTTAGCATACTAAGTTAATACACAACAATACATCTAGTTTTACTGAAATAAATAATATTAATGATTTATCTCGCTTACACAACAAACAAAATGACAAGAAAAAAAATTGAGTGCCCACAATATCCTAAATTTGTAAAAGTTTAATAAATGTGTAAAGAAAACCTATGTAGATGAATAAAGGCTACTTTTACTTTACACAACAAACAAACTTATGTAATCGGTAACTCGTGTCAAGAAGATTGTTCTATGAAGCGGATTAGAACAAAAATAATTCGGATTATAGAGACCTACCTTGGTGAAGCCAAACTCATTTATTTCCTAATTACCCCAGTACTTCATGCATGGCTTTAAGCTCATGTTTCCCATCGGTGCCGATGAGGTTCCGTAGCTTCGTACTGTGATATATTTTACCTGGTACCAGAACAACATTAAAAACCGCTTAGCACACCGTTAGTTGTACTAAATGTGGGGGGTAATTTAGGTGGTTATTAAAAATATAACCTGTAGGAATACTCTTACTGATGTTTTTAGCTAAAGTAATGAAGAAAAGTTTTATTTTGTTAGATAAGTTTACTTGTATTCCTATTCTCACTTTAGAGTAAGCATTAAATAAGGTATGAACTACAAGGAACTAACTTATATTTTTTTAATTCTTGAAATAAAAGTTCATAAATTAGACATATAAGATTAGACAATACCATACAAAAAGATTTTTCTCACACTCAGAAATTACCTACACTAGAAATTACCTGAACACAAGGATAAAAACAGTAGGTACTTTTCGTACCTGGCAACCATTTTCCCTGTTGTCAAATTACGTTTTTTTTTAATTGGTTCTGATTTGACATTTCTATGTTTTAATTTTTATCTTTTTCTCCTCATAAGTGGAATTTGGCGTCGCATGACTTGTGCAGTTTCTATATTATTTTATCATAATAATTTACCTCTAACAGTAAAAAATGGCTGATAGATTTCCACAGATAGGTAAAGAAACTAGTGTTGAAGAAACACCTGGTGTTAAGTGACAGTTACGGTCTACGATGGAGCGCGCTTGCTTAGCATGGTGTAGCATAATCATACCATTATGCTACACCATGCTGTAAATATAGGTACACGTTGCAAGCACCACTGCCTCATCAGTCTTTATTGCCATTTGTCTGAGATATTAACTTCTACTTTTACATAATTAAAAAGTAAAACCGTAGTCTGTTAAATCATTAAATTGTTTACTCCTCCAGGCGTTACGTAATCGGGTAAGTAATATCCCGAAGCTGCGCGAGAAATTTAAAAGTTTTAATTGAATATTAGTCGTCCAAGCGCTGATGCCGCTGGTTTTACTTACCTACTGGCTTACGAACAGTTTTTTTTTGTTTTTTTTCTCCACAAGGTGGACAGAAGATATCATATAAGTGGCAGGAAGACGCTGGATGCAAGCCGCTTCCAACCGGTCAGTCTGTAAATCCATGGGGGAGGCCTATGTCTAGCAGTGGACTTCTTGTGCCTGAGATGATGATGATGATATTTTTGTATGTAGTAATAGGTCTGCTCTTGACCGCCAACTCGCCCGATGTTAAGTGACGTTGCGGTCTACGATGGAGCGCGATACATACGCGCACATATCGATTGAATGCAATAATGCAAATGTTGTAAATTTTTTTTTGTTGTTTATTATCACTTCAGGCTCAAATGAGATACTTTTCAAAAAGGATGTCATACCCTATTTTTCTTCTTAACTCGCATTTAACTCTTAACGTATTTGTCATAATACGTTTTCTCATCCTAAGTATCATTCGAACGCATGTGCGTATAAAATAAACTTATATAGGTACATGTGCGTGTCAAAGGCAATAAATACATGATAGTCATGTACACATTTTAATAGATTTTTGGCTTCACTTATGAACGGAATTTTGAATAAAACTATCATTCTATTTATCACTCTACTCTAAGCAGTATTTAGTAAGTACGTTTATTATTTATTTATTATTATTTAAATTATATACCTATAGTTTGTTGTCAGTATATTGCAACATGCAAGCGAAGCCGCAATCTAGCCTATAAATAAATTCTATATCAGAACCACACCACAATGCGATAATTTATCTACACACTACACAATGAGGTTTTATATAGTGTGCAAACCAAATAACTGATAACATTTCTATAAATACCCAAGTAATTATAATTTTACTACCAGTTTAGAAACCAGTTACCTACTTTATACTATACATGTGATTAAGATTATAATATACACGTGAGTTGGTTAGTTTGTTTGGAAAGACAAATTATTTATTATTAGTTTCTATTGTATTGCTAGTCGAAAAAATAAGGAAACCAGCACCCTTAATTCCACATTAGTTCCGTTTCCGAACAGACTATCATTTTTTACGGAACAAACAAATTAAAAACCTATTTTTAACCGACTTCGAAAAAGGAGGAGGTTATCAATTCGTACCATTTTTTTTAATGTATGTACACGAATTACTCCGGCATTCGAGAACCAATTTGTGTGTTTCCTAAATTGGTGTATAGAAAAAGCTCCCAAATTGGTCCCATAATTATTTTATAAACATCGCTTTATTAATTTTTGAATAATCTCTAAAAATGAAAATATTTTCATTGTATTCCTGAGTAAGTGCGTCAGATTATAGAATCACAGAGTTCCACCTACACGTTTTTCTTTGCAAGAGTGTCAAAAATTAAGGATTATCGTTTAAACATCAGCACATTTTCTAATCTTCAAAGACGAGCATTTGAGATTCAATGACAAATCGCATTCTTGACAAAAGAAAAAAGAGCGAGTGAAAAGAGGTCACTTTAAAAAATTTACAATCGTGAAGGATTTAGTAAGTTGCGTTTGAAGTCGGTTTTTTAATAGAAAAATCATTACACGCTTTAAACAAGCATTTATATTTTTATATGATTTCGCCTGTACCGGTACCTGTCTCTCTGTATTTCACGTCACATCTTAAGCGGGGTACTCACTTAGCAGTGTAGCATGTAATGTAACAGATACGGTATCAAGTGAGTACGTAGGCACGAGCCCGCTGCGAGCCGCTCGCGCGTGGAGCGCTGTAAGCTCGCAGTGACCCGCCGAGTGGCGGTATCACTGCGAACACAAAGACGGCTCGCAGGATCCGGCAGCTCGTAGTAGCTAGATACGCGGTGGACCGTGGACGAGCCGTACACACTTGCAGGTTGATACAGTATCTGATACGTTACATGCAACACTGCTAAGTGAGTACCCAGCTTTAAACGTTAAATTTGACATAATTCCCCGGAATGTTTTCTAAGGTTTTAGCTATTGTTTCTCATTGAAGTGAAACAAATTTTAACGGATTTATCGCGTATATTTTACGTAATTTTATGACCTGACGTTTCGAACACTTTGCAACATCCGTGGTCACAGCTGAGATTCCGTTAAAATTAGTTTCATTTCAATGATCTCCCGGTTTCCCATTTAGCTGAAATTTTGCGTACACATGTAAATCGGGTGACAATTCAATATTATTATTAGATGGAGCTGCCTTAAGCCCGATACCCCTGACTAGTAATGGGTATCGGGCTTTACCGGCTAACTCGTATCACACTGGGCACGGACTTTATTACGACAGCCTGAACGGCGGATTTTGATGTGCGAGGTTGATGTGTCATTACAGTCGTCTTCGTTTCCAAAGTGTCATAAGTAGGCTATATTTTTTGTAATCATAATACATCTCTTTAAAAAATAAAAATAAAACGTTTTTTTGTAATTACTAACGCACTATTTCGTAATAAACAAGTGTTTTTTTTATAATTATTCTAAAGAATGCGCGTTTATAATCTATTACAGCAATTTTACGCATACTTTCTCACAAGAAACGTACACTCAACAGCGTATTTAAAGTATCGAAATCGTAAGTTAGACTGCAAAAAACTACTTTTCTGCTGTCGGTATTTTTTATTATTTTTTTAATATTACATACTTTTAAAAAAACCTTACTCCATCTCTGTCATATCTAAACAAATTGAGAGAGATAGAGATACAGTTTCCAGGCCGATTTCGAATCCGACAAGTTGTGAACAAGGCCGTAAGCAGGGGTTAGGGGTTCAACCTACCCTCCCCCAAAATATCCTGGCAATTATGAAAAATCCTTGCTCTTTTTTAAAGTTTACTTAATTTGCTTCAATATTTTTCGCGTGCCAAAGCGAAGTGATCGCTCGCGCATGCTCATATTTTATAAGATATAAAACAACTGAATGAACTTATAAAAAGATCTTCGTTCGTAAAACTAGAAAATAACATCGCTAAATATCAGGCGAGTTGGAGATCAGTCGTAGATCTATCTTACGTAAAAAAAACACAAATATTCCATGAAAAATTCTATTTGATCCAAGCCAATTTTACATAAAAAAATATTTTTGCGTTATTAATTTCGAAAAGATCGAACAAGACTCTTAAAGTGCCGTGCTTAAATTTGAAATCAATGCATTCAAATGGTTATATTTATATTTTTTGATAGCGTAAGTCAGTCTTACTCATCCAGTCGGATATTTCATTTTTTTAAACACTTTTATACTTGTTTGGTTCATCTGGGCCACTTTCTAACACGATCAATGAATTAAATTATTTCCAAGATTTAATTTAAAGAACCTTAAAAAATTTCGCGCTCGCTTCGCTCGCGCATTATGAGGTACTATTTTGTCATGGAAATTCTGCGGCCTCACTAATACGAGAAATAAATCCAATTTCTATAAAAACACTACTAAAATGTTCGCGCTCGCTTCGCTCGCGTATGCTTATTATCTACGTTTTTGTTTGCTTAAGTCATGCAAATGCTGAGCGCTCGTTAAAACTGGTGAAGCCATATACCTCTAGTTTAATATGTATTAATATTGTTCCGACGATACTTTGACACTTTATTTACAGTTATACGTTTGTCCGTAATTTAATTTTCGTGTATTTAAATGCTTATAACTTATAATTATATAAAGATTATAATTATAATTATATAAACATTGACGTTTAGAAACTAGTACTCGTCTGCGTATAGCCTGCGCAAATAAAGAGGCAAATAGTAGTAAATTTTTATAAATTTTTGTACCCGCGGACCCCCCCCCCCCCCCCCCCCCCCATGAGAAAGCTATAGCTACGCCCATGCCAATACTCATTAGTTTCCTGTTGTCTGACAATGCTCCTGAAGACCATGCGCAGTGACATACGACTTAGCCGGTAAGCGGTAAGGCTGATTTGCGGATGGAACTAGCTGGAACTTTCTAGTGAAAAGCGCTAAGACATTTAGCTAAGTCCAATTTAGGCTCTTTAGCTTATTGTCTTGGGTAGGTTGCTTCTATTACATATGATATCGAGGGTCTTAAAACGGAACCGGGAGATTGCTACTGGATCTTTTTCGCGGAAAGTGCTAAGATTGTCGAGTTTTTTTTTTTTTTTTGATGTGAAAACTTCTTTAGCGGCGTTGTGCATTTTTGGGATGGGTAAAAAATGCTAAACTCGCGTCAGATCATCAGATCGTAAGACGGACAGTCAGAAACCTATTCTAACGTTGTATGTACAAGTTGTCTTCCTAGCATGACGTCATTATTTTAGTCAGAAACTTACTCTAACGTTCTGCATTTAAAGGTCATTATTGTATGTACAAGTTTGTCCTTCTAGCATGACGTCATTTCGTTGCGCCGAATGCTTATTTTCGACACATGGACGTAAGACTCGTTAGCTCAGTAGGTTAGAGCACCGATATAAATTTTAATTTGTCCATCGGAGGGTGGAGGTTCAAATCCTTCACGAGTCAGTCTTTTTGCTATTTTATTTTTAGTTTTCACTTCTGCCGGCACTCCCGGAATGCAACCCGTTGTTTTTTTTTTGTTGGTAAGACCAATGTAACAGCAGTGCAAATCAAAATCTGTCATTAATAAAGCAATAAACACAGATAAACCCCCTAAAAGTCCTTTTTGCGCAGTGAGAGATTAACAGAGCCAATGACGTCACAGAAAACAGGTACCAACGTAAATATTTTCGCATTTTTTCTTAGAAATAAAGTCAGAGATAAACTAACTGACGCAATTAACCGACTGGTACAAAAATAATACTCGTTATCTATTATTCGCTGGGGGCCTCAAGCGATAAGAGCTAAGACTTTTTTATCACGTGCGTCTGACCTGATGCTCTAGTAACTGGTTGGTATTCTGTGGTTTCCCCGATAAAAGTGCTGTAGTAACTATTTGATATATTGTGGTTTTCCTGATAAAAATATTCCACTAAATTAGGAATTTTAATAAAGGCCGGTACATATTGAAAAACAAATGCTGAATGCGTATGCCGATGGATAAAACTTTCTGTGATATGAACATAAAAATATACATGATTACCTAATAAAAAAATTTATCAGCCCTGTTTGTACAAACTGTCCCACTGCTGGGCACGGGCCATCTTCTCATTGTGAGAAGGGTAAGGCCATAATCTACCACGCTGGCCAAGTGCGGGTTGGCAGACTTCACACATATTTCAAGATCATTGAAAACTCTCAGACATGTAGTTTCCTCACGATGTTTTCCTTCGCCGTTTGAAGTTGGCGGCAATCGAAATATGATGTTTTTTTTTTATAAAATAGGTGAAGCAAAAAGGCAGACGGCATGCCTAATGGTAAGCGATAACCGTCGCCTATGGACAACTGCAACATCACTGACATTACTGTTGCTTTGCTAACCCGGAAAGGTGCTTGTAGACACCGTTTTTAAAACGCTCTTTGTTGAAGCCTAATATTATATATAAACCTAATATTGTATATATTTTGACAGGCCTCATGGCTCAGTGGTAGTATGTCGTGGGATCGATCCCCACCCAGGGCTCCAACAAATATGCATGCTCAGTGCCGGATTTACACTTTTGCCGCCAGTAGGCTATAAATTTTTTGCCTCCCCTACTGATCTTGAAAATCGATACCCTAGTTCAAAATCATATTAATTACGTACCTATAGTACGGGAGCGCACTGCAACAAGTACACCTCATCGACTACCAGGATAAGACCTATATCGGGCGTCCTCTGAAATCTGCCGCCCCTAGGCCGTGGCCTATACGGCCTATTGACAAATCCAGGACTGCATGCTCTACATTTTTGTTGTGCATGGATGTTTTTTTTGTGTCTGGGTGTTTTTATGTATCGTAGGAATGTATTTACAAAAAAAATATTTAATGTATTCTATCACCCATCTGGATCTCATAGTACAAGCTTTGGTTAGTTTGAGGCTAGGGGCTGAGGTTATGGTATTGTGAGAAAATGTCCTCCAATATTTATTTATTTATTATATATTTATTTTCACCTTACTAGCTCGGTAAGTTCGGTTTCTACTGAGAAACAAGCGTGGATAACCTTATTTTACCTGTTACCTAGGGTGGAAAGTTTTTTCAAAATTCGAACAAGACAGTCACACATTTTCAGTGCTAAAACTTTCAACCTCTTCGTATTAAACCTTTGTTGTTATTGTTTTCTTTTTCGTAGTGGTTTCCAGTCTTGACGTTTCCCATTAGTTCTATAGAACTGTGACGTCATAGAACTGTTGAATTTTGCATTGATGTGCCAATTTTTGACCGCAAAAAAAGGAGGTTATTTATCTTACCATTACTCCTTTCTAAATAAAAACAAATACTTAGTTCGACTCACAGGTTCTTATTTTTAACAGACTTCGAAAAAGGAGGAGGTTGTCAATTCGGTTGTATTTTTGTATGTTTATTATATACGTAAAATCTGTCATTTATGAACCGATTTGGAAAACTATTTTATTAATTGAATGAATATACTTGCAGATTGGCGCTATAGAAATTTCACCAAAATTGGTTTGGCCGTTTGGTTTTTAAAACAAAATACTTAAACAAAATTGCGTATTCTATGTATAGTCGGTTATTTTAGTTTTAAATAAAAATATCTATTGTTGTACTGAGCTGGAAATCTGAATTTCTATTTAGCATAGAAATGTCAAAAATCCGTACTTAAAATGATATTGCTCGATATCGTCTTGTGCATGTTAGGGCCCCATGTGACCTTTGTTGCCTGTGAATTGATGAATGAGACCAATGTGAAAATATTTTCTTGCAAACAAAAAATAAAAGGATTTATGTTTGCTACCGCTTAACTCTGTCATTTAAAAACCTACTTGTAAAAATATATTTGGTTTGAAAGAATATACTCCCATATACTATAATTGGTCCCTTAGAGATTTCAAGAAAATCGATTTGGTAATTTGATTTCTAAAACAAATATTTCATCCAATAAACTAAATTACATAGGTATATTGAAGCTGGTTCAATGGTGGTTTCGGTTTTTAACCGACTTCAACAAAGGAGAAAGTTATCAATTCGTGACGTGTAATTATTTAAATTACAATAATTTTACTAAGAGAAGTTAGTGCTAGAGCACTAACTTCTCTTAAAATAGAAATAGATTTCTCTTGAAATAGATTTCAATTATAAAAACCTGTGAATCAATGAACCTACCTTTATTTATAAATCTGTAAAAAGATGTTTTTATTGCGGTATGTTTTGCAATAGCAAACTATTAGTTTGCTGGACGTTGACATGCGTCATTATCTGGCTGACCTGCCCGTCTGCGTCAGAGCCGCGCCCCTTCGCGTTACCAATGCCAATATACTTGTGTACGATTACTTTACCTACAAGATTGAAACCTCTTTGAAGTTTTATTTTTCGTTGATATTTTCCTACAGCTACATTTAGCCCGAAACGAAGCAAAACTGGTAAGCTGGTAATACATACTTATACAGTGGCGTAGCTAGGCGTGGGTGAAGTGGGCCCTCGCCTGCGGCACTTAAAGGGGCCTCGCGAGGCCCCACTTTAATAAATAAAAAGGTTTGAAACTAAGACCTTTTTTTTCAAATATTTAAGCTTTCCAATATTCTCCCACCGCGCAGTTATTTTACTCACTATCATGTAAGTAGGCATGACGTGTCAAAGTATGTTTGGTAAGATAGATTTATTTGGTAGATCTTGGGAACCAAAGAAAAGTGACCTTGCTGATGCGACTTCGTCCACGTCTATACCTACCTATTTAGTCCACGCTACGCCACTGTAACTACTTAGGATACATAGAAACACCTAGACGCAGAACAAATTCCCATGCTCATTACACAAATGTTTGTTTGTTTGTCTTGGGTGAGACTTGAACCCACAATAGGCTTGAATATTTATAAGACTCATCTAGGTTGTAAAATGCCTTATCTGCAAGTCATTTCTTAAAATTTTTAATTTATTGCCATTTAAGATCTAAATTTCTAGTGGTAAATTGTTATAAAATTATATACCTGTTATAAGTGAGTTTATGAAACATAGGTACTGTTATTTACTTGTGGTATGCCATAAGTTAGTGTTTGTGGCGTAGTCAAAAATAATCAAAAACAATGATTGAAACCGTACAATATTTGGGGCAAAGACTTACAAGACTCCTAATGCGATACAAAATATTGTTCCAAAAACTTAACACCAAAATCAGGTGTTTGCTAATGACAGGTCACAAACGTCATTTAATCATAAACGTCATCTCATCGCAATCACTTCTCAATTCTTACGGTGCCAAGATGGTGAACTGTGTTATACAATCTTGTAAAAATTACAAACTTCTTTAAAAAACTATGGAAAACATTATCACCTTCCATCTCTAAGTAGCAAAAATATATTTCTAACAGTATAAAATGTGAAATGAAACAAATTTTTACGTATTTGTAGCGTATGTTCGTGTCTCACATATGACCACGGATGCTCCAGTGTTTGAAAAATCGGGTCTTAAATTATGTGAAATATACGTGATGAAATTGTTGAAATTTATTTCATTTCAATAAATAACATTCGCGAATATTAGTATAAAAAGCATATACCTATGCATTTCATTTCATACATTGATTTTATTATTTATACAAATTACTGCAAAGAATTAGAGATGGGTCGATGTAATATAAGTTATCGATAACAATTATTATTTTTACGGACCAGTGATGTTCCAGGTCAATTTTGGTGGTGCCGTATCTCCGCCTTAAAATTGCCGTATTTTCGGGGAAAACCGGAAAAAACGGCCGTATACTAAAATTTTACTTAGTTTTACAAAATATGGGTACTATATGACTTAATTACACTAATTATTTACATATAATGAATCTCCGATAAGTTTTGAATGGTATTTAATACTTCGGATTTAGTTGGTGAGAGGTATCTTGTTTTCTTCTCCTTCGTTTTTTTAATCATTTCTTCTGGTACTTCAAATTGCATGCAATTGCCTTTGTTTCGCACGGCTTGCTTCACTCAAAGCTCCATTGATAGTAGAGGTTATTCGTTTATTTCGGTTCTTTTTGTTTTTATGCTATTCAAAACAATCCAAAGTATTCCAAAGATATAAGATGTTATTTTTGGTTTAGCAGACAAAATTCTAAAGTCACTCGGAGAACAAAGATATATATTGTTTTTGCTCTATTTTCTTAACATCTTAATTTATCCGTATTATTCATACGCTTAGTGCAGGGGAACTCCCAAACCTGAAACCGTTTCCGCGTCGATGCGTTCCGTTATACGAAGAAATTATTATTTGTCGATACTTTCTATCAGCCGTATACTTTCATACAAATGTTATACGGCTTTGGGATGGCTGCCGTATGCCGTATTTTAGATACTTAGCATGCCTAAAAGCCGTATATTACGGCAATAGCCGTATCAGGAACATCACTGTTACGGACTTCAAAAACGAGATTATCAGTTAGCTTATATTTTTCTTATATGTTACCCGCATGATTTCGTCATTTAAATTGATTTAACATTCCTTTCAAATCTCAAAATCGGTCAGTAGTTTGGTTTTTAAAACAAAATTGCGAATTTTGAAGTCGGTTATTTTAGTTTTGTAAACAATAATAATTATGATATGTGAATCATCATCATCATCTCAGTCATAAGAAGTCCACTGCTGGACATAGGCCTCTCCCATGGATTTCTATAAGAGCCGATTGGAAGCGGCTTGCATCCAGCATCTTCCTGTCACTTGTATAAGTTCATCTGTCCATTTCGTGGCTGGTCTTCCTACGCTACGCTTGCCGGGGCGTGGTGTCCACTCGAGAACTTTTCAGCCCCATTGGCCATCAGTTCTACGTTCACTGCCACTTCAACTTGCTAATCTATGCTATGTCGGTGACCTTTGTACGTGAAACATGGTATTTGATTTTACGATAAATGTTTTTTTTTTTATTCTCAAACTAACACAGCACCATGCTAACTATTCTGTTTAGATTTTCTAGTTGATGCTGTACAAGCAGAACATTGGGTAGATATAGTAAGGCGAAGTCAAAATGATCCTTGGTGGAAACCGAATTCTCGCATAACAATTTGTTCAGTGAATTTCCACAATAAATGTAAATACATAACAAAAACAGGGCGCCAGCGTTTACATCATTGAGCAATACCTTCAAAGGTTACTTTGAATTATAAAATCATAACATTTATTCAAATTTATGGGGGGGGGGGGGGGACACAACTTTTTAACTTTAGCGAGCTATATCTCGCACATATCACATCTGAGACACGAGACACGATAGGGTGGGGGATAAAATAATGATCCAGTCTTTATTGTATATATGAAAAACCCAATCTCTATTTTTAATTTTTTTGAAAATTTTCAGACGGACGGAATTATAAGGGTTCCCCGTAGTTACTACGGAACCCTAATAAAACGATGTTTCTTGATACAATTCAAAAAAAATTCAAAAGAAAAAATTGGTACCTATAATTACTTATCGATATCGATACTTTAATACCTCTTGGTCTATCTCTGGCTTAATGTCATTAGGTTTTTTTTAATTTATTTCAGTATTGCCAGCATATGTTTTCTCAATTTCCCTGTATCATTTATATTTACCTATACCATATTGTTTGTAAATAGGTGTGAAAATTTATTTATTCAGTAGAATTAATCAAATTAATTTGGTCCATTACTGGTGCTACGAATTAACCATTGACATACTTATCTAAGTATTGTGATAAATCCATTAGATTTCGAGAGGCAGTAATGTTAATGAATACGGAGGACAAATAATAGTGCTACGTTAACCACAATGTAGGAACTCTGCTATAGTAAAATAAACATTTGCTGTTTTATCCTATTTTCCAAAATAAAGTTCCGAATGAAATAGCTGGGCGTAGACCGTTGCACTCCAACAAAAAAAAACGTAATATATGTTTACCTGACTGTCAACTGATGCGAAAGCAAAAAGAACCTTCGTGATCTTAACCTACATTATGTACACATTTATCACGCGCACACACACACACACACACACACACTCACACACACACACGTATGTTTCGCCGTAGCATAAAAGTATAGTCTTTCCAGTCACAATTACTTTGACTCTTATTCTTCTCAACAGATCGTGCAACTCAAAGTCCGTGTTAAGGCCGGCTTAAAGTTTACTAAAATAAAATATGACATATCAGAGTCAAATTGAAATGAAATGAAGTTTATTGGAAAAAATAACTGCGAATGACTTCTACTGAGCTACTGAGTTTTTTTATGAATGAGGTATTAGTCAATTCATTGCCGTTGTGACATCAGTTATATGTCGTCACAATTTGTAAATTGCATGTATAAACTTATTTAATAAATACTATCATCATGAACTGTATTTTTTATTTACAAAATAAAAATACATTAGATTCTTTTATAAAGTGACGTGAAGTGGCGCCGCTGCCTGTTTCGCTCGCACGCGGCACCCATAGATATAAAATTATTTAAATTACTGATTTCATTTTTGATTTCAGATTTTTTTTCAGAGTCATAAGAACACTATTACAATGTATTAACAGTAGCTGTTATTTTATATGTGAAATTTTGACCGTTATAAACGTGTAACCAACAAAATTTTCACGTTTATATCTAAATTTCGGGCAAAATAACAAATATAATTTAATAGTTTAAAAAAACTGAAACAACAGACTTCAAAGTTACTATTATTTCAGTTATATGATTGTATGAATCTCCCATGGACCATTCTGACTTTAATCATGATTACCCGATCAAATCGGGAGATATCCTTTTCAAAGGCAACTTTGTAGATAAATTTGGCAAATGGACGTGTATCTACGGTTAAAAATTATAAAAAATGAAGTGTCAAATTGAAAAAATAAAATTGGCCCGAATTTAAAAGGCGGTTTGTATGGAGATTATCCTTCTGGGTCCTATGTAATAGGGCGAATTCTGTGATTTGGGGGTAAAATTCAGTTTTATCTTTATGTATGAAACTTTGGACAAGTCCGCTGAGCTTTGGACAAGCTCTGATACTTATAATTATACGTTGATATTTTTAATTATAGACATCTTTTCAAAATTCGCGCTCTTTTATTTTGACAGCATTTTGGCTAATTGACATTGACAATCACGTAAAGGATGTATACCGAATCACTACTTCAATTATTAATGTAGAAAAAAATATCAATACCCATATTATTAAATAGAGCAAATTAATTTATTATTAATTCATCGCATTCACGGTTTCCCATGTAAATCATATGCACTAATGATAACACATGCTCTTGAAGGGCATGTTTTATCATTAGACGAACAATCAAGACCATGTGTAAATCTGACGTTCTTTCTGTCATTGTTACCGTACATGTATAATTCGGAACAGGAATACCATAAAAATATAACCTCAAAAACGTGTCCGCAACAAAGTATCTTGTCGTGTTTTCAAAACTTCCAAGTGAAATATTGTGTTAATTATCTTTCCGATATTTAAATCGATACCTAATCAGTGTACGTAAATATATTATTATTTATTTACCTGCCTTTCTTACAGGCCGTTATTAGTACGTATAAAACAGATTACATGCAGTTTGTCTTCAACCGAAGTTATTTTTCAATGAAAAATTCAATCATCAAGTGTCATTATGAAAATCAAAACAGTTACACAGCGTTTTAGCTAAATCAAAACAATAGACAGAATAATGTTACCTGCTTACATAGCGACAAAACTTGATTTGTTCAATTGTTTTCATAACAATTTACAATGTTTGTTAACTGACTCCCCTGTATGTACTCTTTCTCATAATATTACCTGTAGTATATTGTCGTTGTCCTGTTGGTATGTACCACCTATTTTCTAAATTAAGTATTTTACAAATAGCAATTAAGTACCAACCTACAAAATAAATTGATTGTTAAAAAAATCTTATTATGTGTATATGAGCGTTATCTTTAAGAATAATTTTGCAAAACATTAAATTTCACT
The DNA here is from genome assembly GCA_947563715.1 of Lycia hirtaria. NCBI lineage: Eukaryota > Metazoa > Arthropoda > Insecta > Lepidoptera > Geometridae > Lycia > Lycia hirtaria. The sequence continues at coordinate 36,067,580 of OX387377.1, read as the reverse complement.
TGCAGTTACAAGTCTTATTTATTTTAGTGCTAGAGGACAAAGTGAAACTAACACTTTTGACTAGGATTTTTTAGATCTAAGTTGCCCTGCAAAGACCTGAGAGCCACAGAGATTTGTTTGTTACTTAATTTTGTAGTTGAAATCTGTATGATCCGTGAGAGCTCCGACTGATGAGATAAGAAAGTCTCTTATCTGACAGACATATGTATATATTCTTGTCTATTATTGTTCCATTTCATTAGATAAGCACTTTGACTGTGCAAACTTCTAATTTCCAATGCACTGCATCTATCAACCTTAACTATTAGATAACTGAATTTCCCTGTGATTTAATTGTCACTCATAAGTCTTGTAATTTTGTAACATTGCCCTTCAATCCAAAACACAATAATTGAATAATGTGAAATTTTTGTTGCTTTTAATAGCTCTTAATTGTTTTTTTTTCTAGCAAACTTTATAAATGCAATTCCTTGACTGAACTCCATCAGAGTCCTATCTACACATACAATGTATCTATAAAACTTTATTCCATAGTTTAAAATTGACAGAAAATTTACAGCCTCAGTAAATTTTTATTTTGTTTGCTTATAACTGCCCTGATAAGGAATGTAAATAGGCCATACTATAAAGATCTGCTTATAAGCAGTATGCATCTACATTTTAACTAGTTATTTGTAAAATGTATGTAAAAACCACTTTTAACCAGTGAGATGATAGAATTTGAACTGTGACATTAATATAATTAACAGAGAACTGTTAAAATTCAGTTCAATCCGGACATGATACTTATGTCAAAATATTATACTGTAAGTCGGTTTTTATCTGCCGATGATGTCTGGCCTACCTGACCTTGTGACCTATGTCATCAACAGTAAGCGATGAGGCAAATCCTGTCTCTCCGAGTTGTCAGTACACTTCTAACCGCCAAAATGAGAAGCCACACTTACATTGACTCGCTGGGTTCAGCCAGGTAAAATAATGTGTGATTGTTTATCGTGGCTTTCGTACTTTTTCTTAAACTTACAATTTTTATTTGAAGGTTTTTGCTGTTGTTGTTTTTTTTTTTCTACTAAATTGGTTTTATTTATTTTGTTGTGTAGCTAAATAATTTAAATATTTACATATGGGTTTTATTAGCACTGTATTTCATTATTAATTTCCATACTTATTTTAACAATGTATTTAAACCAATGCACATAGTGTAAAAATATTTTATTGATTGCTCATATTGTTTGTAAATTGTATTCTTTTTTTATTAAATGTTATAGCTACAATGTTTAATTTATATTTTTCTTTTAAACAGAATCATGGCCCAAATCCTGGACGGGAAAGCCTTATCGGCCACAATGAAAGATGAGTTGAAGGTGAAGATTGCTGCTTGGGTGAACGGCGGGAACAGAGTTCCGACTCTGAAATGCATCATTGTTGGAAATGACCCGGCCAGCCACACTTACGTAAAGAACAAGGTCCAAGCTGCTGCATATGTTGGAATTGACGCTGAGACTATACAACGAGACGAGAATATGACAGAAGAGCAATTGATAGCTGAAATTGAAGAACTGAATGCTGACAGCAACGTAGACGGAATTTTGGTACAGCTGCCAATTCCACAGTCAATGAATGAAAGAAGAGTCTGTAATACCGTTGCTCCAGAGAAAGATGTTGATGGATTCCATATTGTCAATGTTGGTAGACTGTGCTTAGATATGCCTACTCTGGTACCAGCTACTGCTTTGGCTGTGATTGAAATATTGAAGAGGTGAGTTTCTATCTATTACTTTCCTATTGTTATAAGGGTTTGCTGAAGTGATGGTTTCCATTTTGCCTTCAATTGTTTCACCACTAAAGTAAAAAATTTGCAGAAATGACAAGTCTCTAATATTCTATTTTGTAACAATTTTGTCTGGATCTTAATTTGTTGGAAGATATCACTTTTAAACTATCTTGATCATTAATTAAAGTACTATTATTATTAACGGTATATTTACCGTGGTTCACGTTAATTTTGAGCTCCCGATATTTCGGCACAGTTACATGCACCATGTTCACGGGAGGCTGAGATATATTTGTTAGAAAGGGATAAGGTGGTTGAAAGGGTGGTTCCATAAACACAACAGTAATTCAGTATTTATTAACCAATTCTAATAAAATAGATGCATATAGCGCCTGCTGTTTCTTTTTCTATAAAACTTTTTTTTTTCTTTTTTTTTTGCTTGAAATCCTTTTATTTATTTTTGTGTCGTTGTCTTAGATTCAACATCGACACCCACGGTCGCAACGCCGTAGTGATCGGTCGCTCTAAGAACGTCGGCATGCCCATCGCCATGATGCTGCACAGCGACAAGCGTCACGACAACGGTCTGGGAATGGACGCGACTGTCACCATCTGTCACAGATATACGCCGGCTGAAAAGCTCGCGTTCTACTGTCGAAATGCCGACATCATCATTACTGCTACAGGTATGTACATTATCATCATTATGTCTTTTTTTTAAATTAATAATAATTAAATAAAACCTACAGGTCACTCACGTCTATTTTGAGCCGTAATATCCGACTATAGTAGTTTTTATTTAAAAATGTGTGAAAACCACGTTAGTTTCCGTAGTAATAATAATTATTTGAGGACATTTTCACACAACACCATCTAACCCCAAACTAAGCAAAGCTAGTACTATGGGAACCAGATGGTTGGTAGAATACATACTTTATTTTTGCAAATGCATACATAATATTACATATAAACACCCAGAGACAAAGCAAACATCCATACTCAGCAGAAATGTTTTGCCCTAGGTGGGTATTGAACCCACAATCTACAGCTCAGAAGGCAGACACTACTGGGACATGAGGCTTGTCTAATGTGTGAATCATCACATTATAATTACATTTGTACAATTATAAAATTCCTTCAATCGTTTTTTTTTTGCCTGTATATTTTAATGTTTTTGTTATTTTTAGTAATTTATTTTATTAATTTCAATTACGCACTAACCTGCTTGTATGTTATAAAAAACTTATGCTCATATAGCACTGTCTAGCTTTTTTTGTTTATAGTAATTTTAATCTTTCCATAATACTACAGCAGCTGCTGCAATCCATGTTCAGCGTTGCTTTTTTTTTATTTAAGTTTTTTTTTGTTATATTAGGTATTCCAAAACTAGTGAAGGCAGACATGGTGAAGCCAGGTGCCACCATCATAGATGTCGGTATCACCAGAATCACTACTGAAGAAGGGAAGACAAAGCTTGTTGGAGATGTTGATTATGATGGTAAGTTTTTCTTTTATCTATGAAATACCGAAAATAGCAAAAAAAAAAGAAATGTAATGACACGTTTTTTTTTCTTTTTCTTTTATTTAAAAAAAAATAAAATTGGGAACTTTCTTATTTTTTTGTTTTGTATTTTTTTGTGTTAGAGAAACAATACTTTGTATTAACAGTAATTATTACGTAAAGACGTCACGTATTGCTATGCGGAAAATTATCTTCGAATTGTTCTTAAACCTCTCAACAATGATTGGCAAACACGATAACTGATTTCCGCAACTTTAAAATTGCCTAATACTGATTAGATTTTATAAGTAGGAACTTTTTTTTTTTTAACTAAAATATAATGGCTTACCATTCTCAATTACTCCCCCAATTATATTTCATCCTATATTTTATTTATTTACTGTTTTTTTTTTTCATAACAGAAGTGAGTAAGATCGCTGGTGCCATCACCCCGGTCCCCGGCGGCGTGGGTCCCATGACAGTCACCATGCTTATGCACAACACCTTCCAAGCGGCGCAGTACTTACAACGTAAACAACTTCAACAATAATTATAATAGACAAAGAAACTGTAAGTTTTACACGGAAGAGTAAAATTCTTTACGAATAAGTTTTTCAAATTACGTTTCTCATAGTTAGAAAGTACGCAGATATAACCAATTCTTTGTATTATTCTACTTTCTATTTATTTTCAGTATATTACTAGCTTCAAGAGAGAGAAATATACTAAAGCATTATCTCTATCTCTCTCTCTCTCTAAGCATGCATGAGTGCTGCAGCACTCAACTTGTAGCCTAGGAGTTGCATGTGCCAATAAAAAGATTAATCCAAAATGGCAGCTTGTGTTTGAGTTGATGAAAAGTAAAGGCACCAAAAAAATATTTATGTTAATAAAAACGAATAAAAGTACTTTACAGAAGATAAACCAACCCAAGCCGGTCAAACCCAATAACTTTCCAGTGAAAGGCGAACAAAGACTGATTTTATTTTTACGCCTGCAGTGTATATAAAGCACGCATTTGTGTGAGTGAGTGTAGACAACCATATTAGCGAGCGAGAGGGAACATAACATTAGCACTGCCATTGTAGATTCATATTTTTATTGTTCCGGAGCAATGACTTTCCATCACGCGGATGTAAAGTCTAAAACAAAATTCACGAATGTCCTGGGTTGGCCGATACTCATATGCCAACAATGACAAACTTAAAGTTTTTGGTATAAAGACTAAGTCGCCGCACTAAAGCCTAATTTAAATTGAAAATCTAGAGACGTCTACTTTGCCAATTCGAATTATTTTGAAAATCGAAATTATTTTATTATTTTGAAAATCGAAATTATTTTATTATTTTGAAAATCGAAATTATTTTAATTATTTTAATCGTGTAATGGGTCTAATTAGACCATACTGAACTCGGACGTTTTTGAGAACTGACGCTACATCCCGTTGATACTTTATCCAAGTTTCGGAGAATTTATTTCTAATTCGAATGCTTCTAATTCATTTTTGTTTTATATTGCGTTCTTTTGTCTATTTGCAAGTCCATAATTACGATTTAACTGATCGAATTATGTAACTATCAAATTATCCGGGTTTTGTTATCGATTATGTGTGACGAAATCGTCAATTGTTTTTCTTTGCGTATTTTTCTGTTATTTAAAATGTACATTAACGTCACCAATTTGTTTTTTTCTATTGAATCATCGACAAAATATTTATAAATCGCCAATCTGTAGTAACTACGCCATTGTCTTATTTTTATTATGTGTCAAGGTTACACGTGATGAAACAACTAGAGTCATATTGTTATCATATAAATGCCGGTGAACTCGAAAATCGTGATAAACTGAAATGAACTTAAAGTCATATGTCAAAAGACTGAAAATTGTGGATGGAAGGAAAGAGTAACTCATTTTGCTGTTTTGCGTCCCTGTCACGCAATGGCCAGGACACAAGTTTGTTTTTAGAATCAAAAATCGAGGATCATCCTTCCTCTTTGGCATTACCAAATCGCTACCAGAAAGAGACAAACACATATTTTCTATCTCAACTCAATACTTTTTTTTATATGTGACCAAAGCATCATTTCATTATAATTATTAGCGGGTATTCTCAACTTCAATACGCAATATCTTATTTAGCGCATAGAGAAAACATATTCAGATATAATAGCGTATAACGGTATAGTATAAACTATTGCTATAATTCGTCGATAATATATTATATTATTCAGTTTATCAAAAGGATCGGATTCAGCGCAATGTATAACAAAACTTTTGACCAAACGGTAGCTTACCCACTTTAGTCATACTTCCCATTTCCGGTGCGTCATCATAAAAAGCAGGGATCATAAACGGTTAAGGTATAAGGTTACGCTACCGGTATAATAACGGTAGAGGTATAAATTATAAAGGTAGACCGAAAACGGTGATAACCTTTATTTTTCGGTTACGGTAGCGCAATTTATAATGATATCGTTATTTATCGGTACCGCAAAATTCCTATACCTTTATTTTCAGGTATCAAAATAAAAAAGGTATGACGTCATACCCTTAACCGTTCTAACCTTTATCTTTTCGGTATGAGATACACTTTTTGTAGGATTCAAGCTGTCATTTTAATTTTTCATTTTTCCTTTTTCTAATGAGAATGTATTTAAAATCTTCAAGGTTGTCTCGTTTAATGAGGGTCGATAACTGAAAGAGACTCGCAAAAATTGGACTATACCAGATCATGATAACTGCTTTGCTGTTTTATCTACTTATGAATTATTCCGAGACATGGCCTCCCAGTTGTCGCGTGTCGGACTAGATTTGACCTATCTACGATTATTAGTGTCAAGGTCTGTGAATTGAGTATTTCTTTCTTATTTATGCTTAGTTATATTGTTGCAATTTGTTTTGTGCAATTTACTTAATATATTTTGAGCCACATAACGAACTTGTTTTCAGTGAGATCTCAGATGCTTGTATTTCTGAGCTCTCATTGTAATAATTAATGATTCATGAATGAACATGAATGAATGAACAATGAATGGACCAGTTCATTCATTGTTCATTCATTATCAGATAATTATTGTAATTCAGACTTTTACGTGTTTATATGAAAAATTAAGTATACTGGTATACTTAAATTACTCTCTCGAGTATTTAAAGTTCGAAGTGAAAAGTGGTTCTGTAAAAGACATTGCAAATTGTGCCTTAAATTTAGATAATATCATTTATTTTCGTCAAAGATGTCACAAAATATTGTCGACAATTTTGGCTTATATCTTTAGAATTATATTAAATCATCCCTATTTATACACTTTTCATTGATCCAAACTAAATTAATTCTTAGCAAGGTCAAAGGTTAGCAAAGTTCAATTTGACATTTAATCCAATGGCATCTTTTTTTTTGTTTTGGCTCAATGAAAAATTAATTCAAACGTTTTGTTACTTAGCTTGTAAGGATCTGATAGTATTAAATAGTTGTAACATACATTTTGTAGGAAGGCTCAAAGCCGTTGTTTTCAGTTTAAAATCGAATTCATAACACTACCTTTGGATAGAATATAGCATTAAACGTAACTACATGGGGCAACACAAGTTGCTTGGTATCTACAAAGTCTTGAAGGCCTAGTAGTACGAGAAACTGCTCTTTTTTTCATTCTACACAAAGAGTAGAAATTTCGTTGCGGGTGCGACGCGCATCTTAGACATTTACCGTCTTAATTATAAACGCATGAAATCTTTTTCACTGAATAAGGACTTGTCACTTACAATATACTATTGATAGAGTATGTTTGGAAAGAGATCTAATGAGGCATTGAGGGCGCTACCTGTCATTACTGTTTCTATTTTTTATTTAGTTTAGTTTTTTTTTTCAAATATAATTAATTGTTGTTGTTTTTTTTTTGTTTTAATTGTTGTAATTTTCGTTGGTAAAATGGGAGATTATGATTTCTGTAAAAGTTTCTAAATGAGAAGATGGCCCGTGCCCGGCAGTGGGACAGTTTCTACAAACAGGGCTGATGAAAAAAAAAGTTTATTATTTCGTACCCGTATTATTATTATTACACGCTATATTCTATTCAAAAGTATATATAATTTGTATAATTTCGAGAGTATTTATTACTGTTGATACATTTATTGACATTCCTCATTATCGGAATGGCTGTGAATGATTTATTGTCTTTATCATAATTCATGTTATGTTATAATTTAAGTAATGATATTTTATTAGTTGTAAGGTTATCGTAATCTCTATTTGTAATAAATAGTATTTCTTGATAATTATTTGTTATTACTAATACTTATTCCTTTATCTATCCTAATTTTTAATTTTTTTACCTGACTGAACAAGGAGGGTTGTTTTTCAAGCGTATGATGAAACAGCTTGACCAATTTTTGATGTGCGAGGTGTTGTTAGATTCGCTTTACTCCAAGAGTGTCATAGCATGTATGTTCTGTGGTCAAAGGTAAAATAATGTATTATTTTGTACAATTCGCAAAAAAATATAAATTTCACTTATACGTAACAAATAAGTGATTTTACTAGATAATACTACAAAACGTTCGTTTAAATACATATTACAGTAGCTTTGCGCATACTTTTCGCAAAAACGTACGCTCAACAACATATCAAGGCTAACACAAACGTAAGTTAGGTACACTATGAAACTCGCTCTTATGCAGTTGGGTATTTTGGTTTTTCTTTTAATAAAGATACTTGTCACTGCCTATAAAGCCGTTTGACGCCACATTTGACCGTGGTTTGAGGATTAGATGGAACGAAGATGGCCTAAAAGGGAATATAATATTGGCTTATATTAGAGGGTAAAATAATATACCTTCAGAGCAAAACATTATGATAGTGTATACTTACCTATTATAACTTAGTCCCCTAAGTAAATAAGAATACAATTTACATCAAGCGTATGCACCCTCCGACCCGATTTCACACGGTTAGGTACCAATGTAGTAATCTACTAACTTACCCTTACTTAAGTAACCAGCTTGAAGTTAGGGGCGGTAAATCAAGTTATTTAAAGTAAATCGCCGTGGTTTACCAATTTGCAATCAAATATATTATATTTATAATATTACTGCAGAATACTTAATAATATAAATAGTATAAATACAGAAGACCTAGTTCTATTTACTCCAAAGTGGGCATCACTGAGCGCGACTGAACAATATTTCAGGCAGCTATTCGCTACGCTCGTGCGCCAAACCATCACCTGAATCTCGTTTAATACGAAAGTTTTGTTATTATCTATTAAAAAATGTAGCCTACGCTCAGAAAATAAAAACAAATCTAAGGACACCTCGCACATTAAAATATGAAAACTATTTAGGCTACTAGAAACTAGATATAATCTAAGTGTCTTCAAATCGCGAGTGAATAGGTTTCTTCTAGGCAAGCGCGCTCCATCGTGGACCGTAACCGTCGCTTAACACCAGGTGAGTTGACGGTCAAGCGCTTACCGTCGAATAAAAATAAAATAAAACTATAATAACATAACAACAGCCTAAAACATTACACTACTTCCTTCGCAGTCGGGTATAAGTGTGACAGTTTATTCCAATATAATAAGTATTTCCAAATACCCACTCACCTCTACAGAATAGCTCTATATAAAGGTATAAAGTTTATTTAGTAAACTAACGTGTTACTTTCCACTTGACCCCCCAGAGCACACAATAGCAACAATTATGTTAGCAGTTCGGCCGAATGCAAACCTCATGCAAATGTGATGCCCTCGCAAATGACTAGTGCGGTACCCTCTGCGACACAACCGATACCTACCAGTCCGTACCTACGTCAGGGGCTAGCGGGAGAAATCATTACGAGGGCTGACGTCAATAATGATCCATCCAATAATAAGAGTCGTAATTTCAACGTTTTTGATCCGTTCGGCGTGCATTTGTTCGCAATGATAATACAGATTTCCCCCCCCAAATATTGTATAAATTCCATGTTTTTTTATGCGATTGGAATCTAGTCTTACCCCGGGGAACGTAAGTCTATCCAGCGTGTATTTTACGAGTATACTACAAGTTCATAAAAAAAAACAGAATCTTAGCCATTAATTACATAGTATTACGAAAAAATATCGAATATTATGTAGGGATACAAAAAATGTTGTTTCTTGTACTGGCAACAATTACGCAGTCAATAATTAGACAATTAGGTAAAAGAATATTCAAAAACTCTTTGAGAAAAATTGCATATCTGGCAAATATATTGCAAATTACATATTTGGATATCTAAAGATACAAATAAATTAAAAACCATCCAGCTTGATTCTACGTATGTTTTATTTAAATCAAAAAATTAGAGTCTAATCCAATTGATTTTAAACAAAACATATGTCTAATTATTAGACAATTAAATGAATAACTATATTAAACTGTACTTAATCAGTCAATTAAATTATAATTAATTAACTAGATTCAAAAGTTCGCTTATTTATAGGTTTACTAATACCATCTAACTTGACAAATTAGTATTTGTGGAAGAACAGTTAATAGTCTAACTATGGTAACATTGAACGTAATCTAGTTAGTTAATAAAGACACGGGTTGAAAAAAGCCACCAGCCACTAATTGAGTGCCCGTAATTAAATCGGACAGTAACTCGCTCACTAACAAGGACGGTGTCCTTAGGGCAAGTTCGGTAACGTAATTATTTTATTAGCAGCCGACCACGTACGGGGCCCTTATTGCCCTGGACGAAATAAGATTATACGTACATACGTAATTCGCACGTCTTTGTAATATACAGCAAGTTTTGGAAACAAGGCTGTTTTGGGTCGTGTGCACCGCCTTTATACGCTTAGTGTCCCTTGAGATTTATGTGAGTTAAACTTCAAATACCTAGATATTTCGCAGCTGAATCATAGAATACTTAATAGTATAAACTAAGTTTTGAAACACGTTCACAGTGAATAAATTTTAACCACGAAGTTGTCTGTATCACAAATCGACGATCATTCGCCATAGGCAGAATTTGGGTACTTAAGCACTAATAAAAAATAAATAATCGATCTAAAACGTAAACTGCGAATTTAAATGTTATGTCAAATCCATTTTATCTTATTTCATTGTTTCATTGTTTTTGACATTTAATTTGCTATTGTATTTATATATTATTTTATTTGGCATAATTAGACATAGGTATTTGTATTAATTTTATTCTCTTTCTTTAATGTGTGTAAATATGGATTAATATCTGAAATAAATTATTTGAATTGAATTGACAATTTCTAGTAGGTACTTACGGTGTTAATGTATGATTTTACAAATCCTTCTACTCTATAAAATGAAGATATTCTCAGGGATTATCTAAAATTAACAATTATACAGTTACAAAAACCCAAATAACCAACTTCAATCAGCAATCACTCTTGAATGTAATATAGGTACCTACATACAATTGGAGATGGTCAAGGGCCTTTATTGACTACAACAAAACTATAGACAATCTACATATCTTTCATATCTTTTGCTTCTCTACCAAATTAGCCGCAATGCCAGCCCCACTCCACATGAGACATTTTAGGAAGAAAATATGGATGCCACTCTTGCGTCCCAACTCAAGTAAGTTGGGTCGGCACCTTCCTGCCGTGGTATAACTAAAATGCCGTTATCCCACATCTGTTCAATTATGACTTTTTGATGCTATATTAATAAGAAAAAAAAAATCTCTATCGATCTGTATATGCGATATTATTGTAATTTGAATAGTTTTGGAAATAATAACATTTTAGTCAATGTCTCATAATAATTTGGCAATATCAATGACAAACTAAAAGGCATAAAACGTTTTTCTATCAAATTAAATTATATTGACAACCTGACAGGAGATCCATTCGAAAGTAATTAAATAGATCTCTAATTTGGCACCTTTAAGTCTCAAATAGGTGTTGTCATTAATAAATTACATCGGTTTAAACCGATAAAAAACCGATTTTGTTACTTGTAAAGCGATATTGACAAAAATTATATGAAACGATATCAAAGCTATAACGAATCGAACGCAAAAAGAAATTTTCTAATCGTTCAACTGTCGGCCGAGAAATCAATAAACATTACATACAATCAAACACCGATAGTCACCAGAGTCACCGATATAGCACAGCGGATTAACAAGTTGAAGTGGCAGTGGGCAGGGCACATAGCACGTAGAACTGATGGCCGATGGGGCCGAAAGGTTCTCGAGTGGAGACCACGTATCGGCAAGCGCAGCGTAGGAAGACCAGCCACGAGATGGACATATGACCTCATACAAGTAGCGGGAAGACGCTGGATGCAAGCCGCTTCCAATCGGTCTTTTTGGAAATCCATGGGGGAGGCCTATGTCCAGTGGACTTCTTATGGCTGAGATGATGATGATGACAATCAAATACAAAACGACTTTTTAAAGTCGATTAAAAAAGTAATCAAACTGTTTTCATGTACCTAACTGGTTTACGATGCGAAGCGTGCTGATCTTAGGTTCAAATGTAATGCATTACGAGCTTACTCCTCAAAGGCTGAAAAACCGTTCCATTTTCAAAGCGTTCCAGTTACTTCGTAACAAACTGCTAAACAACTGGAAGTGTTGTCATTACATAGTGCCAGTATTAGCGTAACGGAGTAGTTGAATTGATGCGTTCATTTAATTCAAGTGAGACTATTTGTGGCGCCACTGACGCTGCGACAACTGCAGCTCTGCAACTGCAACTCTAAAGGCGCGGTCATGAGTTATTCTACAGGGTGGCTGTTTAACCACTACCAATATTGATACAAGGTGTTCAGTACTTATCACCAAACTTAGTACTTATGTGACAAATAATTATTTGGAACGAGAATCGAGTACTGAACATTTTGTTGAACAGTTGATTATAATCAAACAAAATATTTGGTTAATATTTGACCTAATTATGCTCGGCAAACACAAAAATTGCGGACAGTCAAACCACGCCGAGAGTACATGCAAGTTGCGCAATTACTGCGCAACGTACCTACTTATGTGGTTATGTGACTTGCGCTTGCTCGGTGCGTGAGAGTGCGCGGCGTTCATAAATTCTGGAATCTTGGGAAAAACTGTAACAGAGTTCTTCGAGAGAATTCTTAGTTTTTTTTTTAATTTGTTTCGGTTGATATTTTTTTATATCTTTCATATGACCACTAATTAACATGTCCTTGAATATTTCTTGTTTTCAATAAGTCAGCATGTAGCTGCAAAGATAACGTCCCTATAATAAGTTCTTCTAAGCAAAATTTATTAAATTATTATAATCTTGTAACCTCTGTTACTCAGTTTAGACTTAGTTAAATTAATAACCTCATGAGTAGTTGATGGTCACTGAGTAAAAAAGGACTAGTTCTTATATAAAAATAGGTATAATATTTTTTTACTTCCGCCCTACATTAGACAGTCTTTCAGCTCTAGCTTGGCCCTTACTAGCAGTCGTATGGGCGAACTGTAAACTAGTGGAAGGAACTAATGTGTGAACTAGGATTACTGCCTTATATAAGTGGTAGGAAAACGCTAAATGCGTGCGCTTTTTGTATTTTTTTTGGAAATGTATGTGTTATGCCAATGTCACCAGAACACTTCTGAAAATGATGATGATAATATATTATATGTGAATATTGTGATTGTCACATATCGATCATATTAATTGAGCTACTGAATATTAAATCAGTACAGCGATTTATGTATTGAAAACTACATAACTATATAATGAATTTTTATAACTATATTTTGATAGTTCAATTTAAATAGTTCAATTCATTTCGACTTGAAACTTTCCGCTCAACAACACTGAGCTAAACCTTCAATAGTTCGCAATGTCAATCCAACCCTCTTGATCTTTTTATTGCCATTTCACTTTAACCTATGGCATAAAATATAAGACAAAATAGTGTCTTATTTCTGTGATTTCTGCGAAAAGACGTCTTTATAGTTATGAAGATTTCGTAGACATTCCTATGAAGTCAAGTTCGTAGATGCTTCCACGAAAAGTTCGTAGCTGTGTCTACGAACAGGTTTTAGGTGTCTACGGAGACTTTCGTAAGAAGTTTGTAGGCGTCGTAGCCGTCGTATCGTTTAAGCTTCCTTGATTGAGTTGAGTAAATCACCCAGTATTTGCGAAAAGAAAATGTGTTATCATATTTTCTACTATTTTACTCCGAATAAGAATGTTATATCTTTCACGTCATATTAAAGACGTACTTAATAAAAATAAGGGGTAAAAAATTTAAAAATACTAGCTACAATAAAGCGATAATTGTGACTAAATATTTATAGTTTCAAAAACTGAAGCAATCAACTTCAAAATACGCAATTTCGTTTACTTGGATAACATATTTCCAGTTATTTTGTTATAGAAACCAAAGTAAGTACTGAACCGATTTTGATAAAATTTATATAGAACCAACCCTGAACTATTATTACCTACAAACAAAAGAAGAATCATCAAAATCAAGTCATAATCGGCGGAGCAATCGTGTAACAAATATACAAAAAAACATACAGTCGAATTGAGAACCTCTTTCTTTTTGAAAGTCGGTTAAAAATTTGATAATGTATATTTTCAGCTAGCTCATCAAAAATTCGTTATCGCATACACCTAACGGAAAGAGTTTATGATAACTAAAGAAATTTTCCACGCTCAACGAAAATATACATTTGAATATTATTTATTTCCAAGATTTTATTTACCCGTTTAAAAACCGTGTAAACCTAAATAAACACTTGTTACAAACAAAAACAGCCAAAAATTTCCTGGCGACAATTCTAATTCCAAGTTACCCGAAACTTTACACCAAATATAATTTAAGTAACATTAATATCAGTTAATCACTGGGTCTGTTCGGAAAACATGGGAAGTTGCCTAGTTAGAGCCAATTACAAGTCATTACCCTGTCTCAAGTAAATTACTTATTGATTTATGATTTCGTGCGGCCCATCGGCCTCTTTCCAACTCAAAATGATGCTTACGTAAGATATTCTAACAAGATATAGATCGAAAAACTAAAACTCTACTAGTAGAGCACGTTTTCTATAAGAATTGTTACTTGACGCTAGCATCAAGTTACAATTCTTATAGCAAACGTACTCTATCTTAGATATACCAGTCGCAATCGAATGAATTGGCCAACATGGGCAAACCTATATTTAAATAAAAAGAAACTTCTAGAAGTTAATTTATATTCAAATATAGGTTTGATGAAACGCCCTTCAGCGTGGACCCCAACATTGATTGCTTAACATCAGGCGAATTAGCAGTCAAGCGCGAACCTATCATTAAAAAAACTAGTAGTTCCACGAACGTAAGATAATAGACATACTTATTGTATCTCTAAATATTATTCAGTAATTGTACGATAATTCTGAAGACTAGAGGGTTAAAACTATAAAATTATTGAATTCAACATTATTGTCAGACTCTTGACCCTCTTTCGCGTACTCAGGCAAATAAACCAATATCTGCCAATGAAGAAATATAATTATCACTTAACATTCAGGTATAATTAAGTTTATTTATGGTTTATCGTTACACAAAATTAATCGATTCATCATTATTTATTTATTTATTTCATTTATCGGAGAGATTTAATACTGACTTAAGTACTTTCTTCTATGAAATCAAAGTGAATTCGTATTGTAAATGCTTTATTGATATAATACACATATTCGTCATGTATGAATTAGCAGCCGCCAACTCATGTGATGTTAAGCGACGTTGCGGTCTACGATGAAGCACGCTTACCTACCAAGAAGTAACTGATTCCCTCGCGATTTAAAAACACCCAGATCGTATCCATCGGCGAAAATCCACTCAGGAAGCGTAGGTATTCCACAATTTAGTGGTCCGTCCGTACGATAAATGTGGGATTAAAACTTTTCGTTCGGTCTTTTGGAATATCCACCATGAAACAATGTCGCTTTTTCGTGTTTTTAACTGTTAACTTTTGTTGTCGATAGAAAAAAAGGGCTAGAGAGAATTAGATCATGCAAATCAGATGCACACTCATCGAAATGGATCCGGTAACAAAACGATAAGCTAGCAACCTTGCGGCGATGTTCCAAGCTTTGAAGCCTCGTTTTTAGAAGGGATTCGTTGCCAATTAGCTTCCGGGCTCGCTCCTCAATAGATTCCAACGCCTGGAGTTGTTACTTGGCTGATCCATCCCAAAGATGCGAACAATACTCCATGCACGACCGAACTTGTACTTGGTATAGTGTGAGCAACTGTTCCGAGGTGAAGTACCCACTTACCTTCGAAATAATACTCAGCTTTTTGGCAGCTAGTTGAGCTTTAGACTCAATATGGGAGCCGATGGTTCATATTAGATAAACACCAAGAGCTCAAGACGGTCAACTGACTGGTAACTACCGGCACCTCCCCCATAGATTTCCAAAAAGATCAGTTGAAAGAGGTTTGCATCCAGCGTCTTTCTGCCACTTGTATGAAACTTCTGTCCACATTGTGGCGAGCTTTTCTACGCCGCGCTGAGCTTGATCACCGAGATCTTTTCGGGTTCACATCTCCGGGTTTCTTTATTTCTGATTCGATCTTGCAGAGAGACTCCGATCATAGCCCTCTACATAGCTTGTTGCGTGACTATGAGGCTTCTAAAAATAGATTTCATTCACTTGTGAATATTAAACTATACTATAATAAATGTCAGTATTATTTGTTGTGTTAACGTAGATTATATATAAATTTCAATTTTGATATATGTATTTTTGTTATATAAATTCTTGACAGGTAGACGGGGAAACGGGATAGGGTTCCTTTTTTCTCTTTCCGATATGAAACCCTAACAAATGCTCATTGGAACCGTAAGTTATATCAATGCTATTTTCATAAACCTGGGTAACAATTTACATAACATCTCAAAATTTCCCTATATGAGTATTGAGTACTTAAGCTTCATGCTTCTCCCATATCCAACCGACATCCACCGTCCTAAAACGTTTTACAATCATAATATAATCATATTAAACCTCATGCGTATCTATACCATCATTCTTATTTTACCACCATACGTAAAATATACATTTGGCTAATACCGGATAGCGAAGCCGATACGTTGTAGCCTCGATACGTTGTAGCCTCGATACGTTGTAGCCTCGATAAGTTGTAGCCTCGATACGTTGTAGCCTCGATACGTTGTAACCTCGCATCCCAGCGTATGTATAAAACTCTTCAAGCAACACTAAAATTTTCATATCCCTATAAAATCCTTGAGACAGTGTTGGCTCGTCAAAAGATAATTTGAGAAATAAAAGCCTTTCAAGGCAGCTCGTAAAGAAAGCTTTTTACGTAAATATGGCCAGGGACATAGTTTTAATTTTGCTCTTCGCTGTATAGAAGCTACCTTTGGTACTTTTTCTAAAGCCTGGTCCGCGTTATGTTTTTAATTCAGACAAGTATGTATATATGCATATAGAAAAACAAAATACCCGACTCTAGAAAAGTAGTTTTTGCAGTCTAACTTACGATTTCGTTACGCTTGATATGCTGTTGAGTGTACGTTTTTGTGAGAAAGTATGCATAAAATTGCTGTAAATGATTATAGATGCACAATCATTAGAATAATTCTCGAAAAACCACTTGTTTATTACGAGAAGTTCGTTGGGAGTTTACGAAAACACGCATTTTTTTTATTTTTGCGCGAGATGTATTATTTTATCATTAAAAAAAATCCTATGACACTCTGAAGCGCAACGTAGAAAGACCAGCCACAATGTAGACAGAAGATATCATACAAATGGCAGGAAGACGCTGGATGCAGACTGCTTCCAACCGGTCTTTTTGGAAATCCATGGGGGAGCCCTATGTCCAGCAGTGGACCTCTTGTGGCTGAGTGAGATGATGATGACGATAATGACACTCTGGAAGTGAAAATGAATCTAACGACACCACGCACATCAAAATCGGTCAAGCGTTTCATACATCCTTCTTACGCAGTCAGGTATAAAGTAGCTAGTAACCCTACGTTAGCACAATAGATACTCTTTATTATTCTATGCTTTAGAGTATTCTACTGAATTAATTACATAATTAATAGTTGAACCGTTGGGTGCTGAGCCTGTGGGTCCGTGAGGGCCGGGATCTCATGTCATTTTCAAAATATTATCCGTGCGCCTGATCGGATGTTTTCCTATATGTGTACTATAAAACAAGGCTTCTTGCCAAATTTCATAGTTATAGGTGAACGGGAAGTACCACATAGGTTTGATTCCCTTGTGAGTGTCGAAATGTGCGTTTTTTACGATATATTCGGCTGTAACTTTTTTTTACGATAACTGTGAAATTTGGTTTTTCTCTCTGCAGCAAGAGACTTGGATCTGCGTGTATGGTTTTAATTTCAAAACGATACCTTCACGCGTTCCCGAGATACAGGTCTTGACACCCGGACGGACTGACAGACGGACAACAAAGTTATCCTATAAGGGTTCCGTTTTTTCCTTTAACAGTAACAGTATTTTTTCTTGTCTCCTGTGTGTCGAAACGAGCATGCTGCTCACTTAATGTTCCTCACGTCTGCTCATGATGGTCCAATGACCCTACGTAGAAGTTTAACAGTTCAAATCATGATGTCCTTATCAATGCATTACGCTCGTCACATTAATACGATAAGTATCGTTGCACCCGGAAAACCTATAAAAGATGCATACTGCATAAGTGAAACTCTTTGCCGCCTAATCTGTTTAGTAAGAGCTACACATAGTCCAACCACTAACAATTATAAATATGTATATCTTAGATTATATATATATAATCTAAGATGTATATAGTACAATATGTCCGTAAATTACTGAAAATATACCTAATTCTAATATGTTTTTCTGCAATTATTGCATGAAAACCATTTATAAAATCAATTAAATAAGTACCTAGATAAACGGAGTGAAAATTAATCTAGAGATCAAGATAACTGTCGCACGAAGCCGAATACGAAATTACAATATGAAAAGGGTTGACAACTCCAACAGAAGCTATTTGCCAATTATCAAGCAAACTTTTAATTTAATTTTGGCAGATAATGATCCTTGGATTTATTCTCCAGCTTTTTGAAGGTGAATAGACTTTTTCTACATTTCGTTTATAGAATTATATAATCCTCTAGATATACATTTATATAGACACCCAATTATATAAAGACGTGTGAAAAAAAAAACAGAACTAAATAATACACTTATTACCTACATGTATTTGTATGATTGTGTTTTAGATAAATAGGATATGTAAAACAACTTAATTTTCATTAAAAAAATATCAAACAAATCTTCAGTGTTCAGCATATAAATTAAATTATATATAAAAAAAATGATACGCCTAGAAGGTGCAGGTTTTCGCAGTGTAATTATTACATTTGATATGATATTGAGAGTACGTTTCGATGAGAAAATATGCACAACACCGCTAGGGAATTTATTTAAAAAATCATTCTTCTGAATAACTCTCGATACAGGCAGCAGGAAGTAATGAATTAAAAAAAAGACGTGTGGCACTCGGAGACTGCCGCGGTAAAGCTATTGCATAATAGCTTTACGCGCGGTGTGTTAGGTTATTTTCGTCACGGAATTTCTGCATTCGGTCTCCACTCTGAAGGCCCGCGATAGAAGCTATGCAATAGCTTAATATTATATAAATTATTTTTAAGCTATTGCATAGCTTCTATCGCGGGCCTTGAGCGTGGAAACCGAATCCAGAAATACCGTAACGAAAATAACCTAACACACCGCGCGTAAAGCTATTATGCAATAGCTTTACCGCGGCAGTCTCCGAGTGCCACACATCTTTTTATCACAGAGCATGGTGTGTAAAATCGAAAGAAATTACACAACAGTGTTTGGCTGAATAATGTCTATAATTATATGTATAAATAAAAATATAAATGAAGGTGAGACTGATTCATAAATAATACATAAATAAAATTATTTTAATATATATTATTATAATATATTATTTTATTTTTACAATTTATTAATTTAATGATATTTATGTATGAAAATTAACTTGAATCAAAATTAAATTTCTATAGAAAACTTGTGATGTTGCTTTCTAGTGTTCTAGTATCGGTATTTTTTTTTATAACTTATTTTTTTATTCAGTCATTGTATATCTAGTCTATTGTAGTTTCCGCCAGCCTAGTGGTAAGACCGTCCGACTTGCGATCCGAAGGTCCCGGGTTCGAATCCCACGGCACGCACCTCTGTCTTTTCGAATTTATGTGCGTATTGTTGATTGCCGCCAACTTCAAACGGTGAAGGAAAACATCGTGAGGAAACCTACATGTCTGAGAGTTCTCAATGATCTTGAAGATGTGTGAAGTCTGCCAACCCGCACTTGGCCAGCGTGGCAGACTATGGCCTAACCCTTCTCACAATGAGAAGATGGCCCGTTCCCAGCAGTGGGACAGTTTGTACAAACAGGGCTGATAAAAAAATGTATATCTACTATAATGTTTGTAAGTGCGAGCGAGACGGACGACGGTCGAAATACAGTCTTAACGATGAAATCACATTTTCCCTGCATTTTTCCTTCAAATTGCATTATAGTAGTGTCGAGTCGAGTGTCAATTTACCTCAGATACCTGGGATTTGGCTGCCGCTGCCAAGGATCAAACATTGGAAATCCACTGCAGGAATGCTGGGATTTCAAACACTCGAAACTATACCCGTTATTTAACACCTTCCCCTTAGGCTAGGTTTGCTTTTCCATTTTTAAGGGATCAACTTGTGAACTTTATTTAGGCTGTCGCAGATACAGCGTTTAAAACTATTCAAAAATCAGTGAGGTGCGCTTATGGTCTATTTTTACCCGACAGCGCAGGGCAAGAAGGAGGGTTATGTTTTTCTAGTGTATGTTTGTATGTATGTATGTGTGTGGGTATGTATGAATAGGTAAACAAGACGTGAGTATGTATGTAAACGTAACAAGAACGTTCTTTTTTTGTGTACGCGGAACTATACATATGTACCTACGTTTCTTTAAAACAGCATACAACATAAACGGCTAGATCAACTTTGATGTACGAGGTGACGTTAGATTTGTCTTCACTCCTTGAATAACAAAGGTTACTTTTTTCGATTAATAATAATACATCTCTCACAAAAAATGTGATGTTTTGTAACCACTAACGAATTTTTTTCATAACAAATAAATGATTTTACTAAAATATTTTAAAGAAAGTTCATTTACCTATACAGAAGCTTTTATGCATACTTTCTCGCAAAAACGTACGCTCAGCATCGTAAATCGTGCGTATCGTAATCTATATAAACGATGCTCATACGCAGTCGGTTTTTTTTTAACATCGATACTTATGTCCTTTCTCGTTATATCTCGTTTATAATTATATCCAATGGGTTATCCATTGGATATAATTATCATCCCGCACGCACGTATAGCGCTAGTTGGTTGTGCGAGCGGGACAACAATACCTACTCTCGCAATCCAAGTCAACTTTTTGTAAGGCCAGCAATTTACAAATACCTAAGCATATTAACCTTTCCACCTAAGTAAGTAACTAAGTTAACAATCCAATCTTTTCATAAAACTTATAAGGGTAACTCCATCACGACAAAACTACAAAGTTTTAAATTACTACGTCACTAAAAAGCTTAAATATGACGTCATACACGACGGTTTATTGTACTTTAATGCCAAATTACTTAACTAACACGATTTAATACCACTCTTAATGCAGAAGATTTAGAGTTGAAAACTGCATGTGAGCTTAGAAGAATTGGCATTTGTGAAGCAAGTTTATATTAATAGCGAACGCGGGCGTTGCTTTGTTCGTGCAAATGTTGGCAATTTTGTTATTAAAATCTGAGATATGTAACTTTTGTGTGGAGCTCGTCTCGAGAATGTCTTCGTTTTTCACATGCGAATATCTCAAACGTCACGCGATGAGATATGGCGCTGCCTTGCTGTCTCCACGAATTATGATTTAAATTTGGAATGAGTTTTCTTGATGTTCTGTGTTTTGTTTTAATATAACATTATTATTTGAGTGTGTATAAATCATACAGCGCATTTGCCACTTACCGAAAAACGTTACTTAGCTTTAACCAACGTCTTAAGTTCTTTGTATTCTTTCCGCAAGTGTCATTACATGTCAGCCAGAAATAGACAAAATATGTTAAGTATTGCTTAAAGTTAAGTATAATTTTTCGGTAAGGCAGTTAGAGATCAATTTCAAACGAACGGATGGCATCAAAGGACCTCGCCGGATTAGCAAGTTACAAGTGGTAGTGATGGCCGATGGAAGCAACAAGTTCTCGAGTGGAGACCATTCACTGACACCGCAGTATAGGATGACCAGCAGAATCCATAAGGTAGATAGACCTCATACAAGTGTCGGGAAGACGCTGGATGCAGGTCGATTCCAAACAGTCTTGGAAATACATGGGGAAGGCCAGATGGTACTGAAGTGGATTTCTTGTGTTCGAGATGATGATGATGATGATAAAAACCAACGGATTAATGGGTTGAGAGAGAAATCTAGTTTTAAAACAAGTATAAGCTTAGAAAACTTAAGAACCCTCGACAAAAGGTACAAAAACTGAACCGATTTTGATGAAACATAGCTAAGGCTCCTACACAGCTAAGGCTAACACTCCCGACTAATTCACCTTTCAAACGAAATAAAAAAAACAAAATCAAAATCGGTACATCCATTCGGGAGCCACGATTCTACAGACAGACAGACACACACAGACACGTCAAACTTATAATCACCCCGTCGTTTTTGCGTCTGGGGTTAAAAATTTGAAATTCAACTGCAAAATACAGTAATACAAACTCCATTTCTCTGAGCGGTTTATTAGTTCAAATAGAAATAGCCTTCTAAAAGTTATAATACATTCTGAAATGATTTCATCTCACAAATACAAATTAGTTATACAAACACTATCACTGTTGTTACGCCCAGTTCACAATTATAACTAGACCGTGAAATAGAGTAAATAAGTCCTGATAATAAATCTATTTTCCAAGAAATAAGCACATGGCCGCTTTTGGGACGAAAAATAATATTAAATTATTTTTATTAGTTGCCCGGGCGACTAAAATAGACATCATTATTTTTTCTGTATTTCCAATGATATTCTATCAAACGTCATTGTGTATTTCTATGAATTATAACTGAGCCTAATATAAAGATGTTGAATAAACATGTTATTATTTTTAATTAACATAGCATGAACAATATGCACTCTTTCTGAATAGGTCTTATATAACTTATGGATATAATCTGGGTGTCTTCAAATCTCGAGAGAGTAGGTTTCAGGCATATGCACTTCATCGTAGACCGCAACGGTCGCGATGAGTTGGCGGTCAAGCGCAAGCCTATTGAAAAAAACAGCAAATTCTGGGAATCAGACAGCTTATGCGTGAACATAGCCGGCGCAATAATGTTTAAAACTTTGGCTGTTTTCTAATAAACATTATTACCACAATGCGTGATTTTTTTAGTATATTTTTACCGGACTGCGTATGTATGTACTATGTGGGTATGTATATTTGTTTTTATATGATAGCCTACAGCCTAAACGGCTTTACCGATTTTGATGTGCGAGGTGTCATTAGATTCGTCTTCACTTCCTGAGTGGCTCTACTTTTTGTAATAATAATAATACTTCTCTTGCAAAAAAAAAATAGTTTTTTCGTAACCTCCAACGAACTATTTCATAATAAACAAATGATTTTACTAGAATTATTCTAAAGAATGTGCATTTATAATCTTTTACAGCGATTAAGCGTAACGAAATCGTAAGATAGACTGCAAAAATCTGTTTTTCTGCAGTCGAGTATTTTTATTTTCTTTTAATATACATACGTGTCTCTTTCTACAAGCAGTAGGCTTCGTTATCAAAAACTATTTTGCAGCAATTTCCACTTATTTTATCATGGGTTATTTCGGAATCAAACGTGGCACGCAAGAAAAATAACCATTATCCATATAACTTTATATTAGTCTAAGGTATCGTAACTTAAAATCTACCTTTACACCAGGAACACACAGGGGTGGGTTATTTGACTGAGTCAAATTTAGTTCGTTTTTAGCTTTTTAAAAATAACAATAACCATTTGTTTATAGGTACATAATGTTTTTTAGTAGTTCCTATAAGAAATTGTAATAAACTATAACAGTTCAATCTAATATATAAATAAATTACCTAAGAAATTAAAAAAAAACTTAAAATCTCACTTTTAAGTGTGTATTTGTATATATTCTTATAACTGAGACTTCAAGATCTCTTGACAGATTTTGCTTATGAACGACTTCTAAGTAAGAACCAACATCCAATTATATAAACATCCAGACAGGTAATAGCAATGATACGATAAAATCTCCTTGGGTAACAACTTGGGCAAGGGCGTGGCAAGGGAGGGGGGGGGGGCAGAGGGCAGAGGGTATAGGCAGAGAGTAGCTGCCCCCCCCCCCCCCCCCCCCCCCTGAGATTTAAAAAATGTAGCCAACTGCAAAGCAACCAAAGTCCTAAGGCCGTGCAATTGTACCTGTACCTACAATTCATATTTTTCTCATCCTCCATAATATTAACTTGCCCCCCTCTGGGCCATGGGCTGGAGACGCCCTTGAACTTGGGTAACTTTTGATGCAAAGAATTTAGCTCAATCTCAATTCAATCGTTCGTCAATAAAATATGTACAAAAAATCCTAAATTATAGGACCATAAAAACGAGCAAAGCTAAGTGACTATAATGTACGAGATTTTCAATAATACGTACCTACTAAGACAACATGATCAACGAAGTTAATACATAGAAGCTAATAATACAATAATGCAGAGGCCTTATTGGAAGCAAGATTCCCTTGGGATGACCTTCGGTGTAGCGAAGTTAGAATTAAGGATGCTCCGATTCTACTTTTAAATTAAACTGGGAGGCTTTGGTATACACATAATTACACTATAATATTAAAGAGGAAATTTATTTATAAATATCAGATCCTGCCAATTTGAGAATCGCTGCGAACCTTCAAGAGTTCACATTCCACGGCCTAGGAATCAATGTCTCATCCTGAAAATATGTTTACTAATAATAGCATATACTGATCACGAAAACACAACGAGAAGCTTTGGTCGTATTGGTCGTCATGCGAGCATGAATGGCATCAATCGCCGGTCTTTTGCTGTCGCCAATGTTGCAGCTGTGTTCGAACTGAGCGATCGTGCGCGTGACGATGGCAAAAGGTCTGAATGACATTTGTTCCATGGAAGGACGCCCACTTTTGTGGGACGCCACGTGGGTTGATACTTTGGTACCGTTTCATCTGAGACCTGAGACATTAAGTAAGGCTGACGCTGCGGCTAATTAGGCGGAGCAGCACAAGCGGTGCTAATATGAAAATGTTGGTGAAGCTTATATATTTGCGCCGTTTTAGTTGAGGTCCTTTCTTCCTTGAGGTCCTCCTTTCTGATACAAAACAAATTCAGTACGAATATATCACGTATATCAGGACTTCAGTATTCCCCTTTTTCCCTATACACCTAGTCAAATTCGTGAACCTTGATAACACCTTGCTTGTCTAAAAAATATAAACGACTCTTCTATTGTCATTGGTACCTACAGTTTTCTATAAACAATCTATTTTCGCTTTTCGTGAAAAGATCCATCAACTTCTTCTCATAAATGCAAACACATTTATACTCTTTGTACAAAGTCCAAAATAGGTTCACAAAACATAAGACTCATTTTGAGAGGACAATATCGCTGCCCCGCAATTATCGCCCACTGGCTTCTCTATTTACTTAGGCTTATACAATAATTCATATCCCGGCTGGATTACGTTTAATAACAATTTGTAAGCTCATTCGCCGTGTAAGGGCGGATCAGACACCGGAACATCGTATATTAGACCACGGGAGACTTGTTTGGACTATCTTTTAACCCGCAGGAGGGAAGCACCCGTAGATATACTTTACTAAACTAGCATTTATAAATTTAAGTTGTATATCTTTATTATTTAACTTGTTTAGGTTATTTTAGTTTAGTTCAGTTTTATTTAAGATTAATAACGTGTATTGTACAGGTTTAAGTTATTCTTTATGAGCATTTATTGTTTATTTACTTGTAGGTAGTAGTTAATTTTTAGAGTCCCGTAATAACGAGGGTTTTTTAAAGTTTCGTCATTTCGGTTCGTCTGTCCGTCTATTTGTCCGTGACTTTTACTTGAAAACGGTTACCTATAAATAATAAATATATTTGTTTGAATCTTAATTGCCCGAATCCGTTTCATAGACTCAACTGCCTGATTGAGATATTTTATTTGATAGGAGTTTTTGATACAAAAGTTTTTTTTTTTTTTTTAACTTAATTTCAGTAATCAACAGCTTTTAACATCTTAAATTATACAAAAATTTGCCTATAGTAATTAGAATTAAATCCAGAAAAGATTACAATCAATAATTACTTATTTTTTCAGTAGTATGTGTGTATGTGTGGGGAATGAGTATGTGTATGTGTGTGAGTTAGGTGTCGAACTCAATATGTAATTTTTTTATCTTTGCCTTTAAACCGTGTTTTGTTAAATAGAAAATATCCAGACTAGAGTAATGGACATTGTATGTCTGAGCGGCACGACAAAGCACAGAATTCCGTGCATAGTTCGTACGTACCGTAGGCACGTGAAACAGTTTTTTGTGTGAATTTGTTAGCCATCAGTTTCATTTGCCCGAACAGTTATTAGGTTAGGTGGCAAGCGCCTTTATTAACTACAACACAGCAATATACAGACTCAACTAACTAAACTACTACACAAAAAGCACATCGATCACCCCAGACCGATAAAGGTCTAAAGATAATCAGGTTAGGTTAGGTTTCTGTTTTATTGTATCCATAAACCTTCTTATTTACAAAGGTTCGGTTATCAGATATATAAATTATTAGGTTAAGCTCGTTAGGTTTCTTTTTACTATACAAATGAACTTTCGTATTACTAAGATTCGGTTATCAGACCGAGAGAGATGAACCGGTGTAACCCCAGGTTTTTTCCAAGTCTGAGGTCTTGAAAAGCTTCTACTCGAATACATAAATACTAAACCACATACCTATGTACGAGAGTCCCCTGCAAAATTGTTATTGAATATTATAAAAATCGATTTTTTTAAATAGTCTACAATGTCAGCCAAGTGCGGGTTGGTAGACGGCCGGTTCACCAGAAGAGATAAGAATTAGATGATAGAACGACATATTTTTTTATTTATTTTTTTATCAGCCCTGTTTGTACAAACTGTCCCACTGCTGGGAACGGGCCATCTTCTCATTGTGAGAAGGGTTAGGCCATAGTCTGCCACGCTGGCCGAGTGCGGGTTGGCAGACTTCACACATCTTCAAGATTATTGAGAACTCTCAGACATGTAGGTTTCCTCACGATGTTTTCCTTCACCGTTTGAAGTTGGCGGCAATCAACAATACGCACATAACTTCGAAAAGACAGAGGTGGGTGCCGTGGGATTCGAACCCAGGACCTGCGGATCGCAAGTCAGACGGTCTCACCACTAGGCTGCCGGAAACTTAACTGACATTAATTCTGTAAATGTCAGTGGATTCATATAAGAGTAAGCAGTAGGCACTTAACGCCTGTGCAAGCTGCCTTGCGCTTTTTTATGTAGTAAAAATAAAAGATTCCGATTCAATGTATTTTCGGGTTTGGGGAGTAAATCTTTTGTACCTGTACTATTAAATATCCTTCATTTGTAATAAGATTTCAAGCCTATTGACCATAAAAAGACGCCTACACTCAGCCGTGGACAGACATTACATTAACTGACGTAGTCATGACAAGTTGAAATAAACCTTATCAAGATTAAGACCTACTGGCTGAACAAACAAGTAAATAAAACCTACGTCGTGGTTATTAAAACAGGGAAAATCACCCTGTCATTTTGTGTCCGAACAATACCTAACACTAAAAAACAGCCAGCCAAAAAACAGACCCTTATTTCAATCCACAAAAGACCATACTTCTATACAATAGGTCCGTTATTTCTGTAGTACGTACCCTACCCAGGACGAGCCGCAAATCCCTGCATTGTTTATTGTTATTTTTGGACCTAACTTCGGCTGGCAACATTATAAGGATATCTACAGGAACTTACCGTATTTTGGTTGGACTTGTCTGTACAGATGAGTATATAAGGCTGTATATTCTGTACATGTAAGTACATAAGCGTTAGGTATGATAATATATATTTTTTTATTTAAAAGCTGGTGCTTCCCGTGTGGTCCCATTTCAATTTGGTCCTGTTCTGACAATGGCAACCATGAGAAGTCGGTTGCTTCAGTTTTTTAAACTATAATTATTCTAATTTACTATTTGGCAGAAATAACGGAGATTTTGAATTTTTCGATTGTTAATTTTAATAAGAATTTCGATTAAAAGCAGTAGACCTGTAGACTTGGTAGATATATTATTATTTTTTTTGCAAAATTTTTGTGCTCGCAAGGTCTACTGTCAAGCACAAGCGTAACTGTAAGATTTTTCCAAGTGATTAAGCAATTAGTTGTATAAACTTACAATTTGGAGAGATAGTAAATTTATACAATGATTAAATCCGGAGTAATAGAATAAAAGACAATGATCTTAGATAAGGGCTTTGTCAACTGCTTTTGCGACTATCTTAAAAACGTATACAGGTTGTAGCTTTTTTACCTGTATTTTATGTATTTATATGTATAATTTTACAATTCCATTCAGATGTTAAGTATGTTCAAAGTAGTATACTTACATAATTAAGTAGATGCTTATCAAAGAAAGAATCTCGTCTCCAAAACCGTAAATTGAATTAAGTATTTATGTCTCCTTTAAAAGCTTTCCTTTGTTCATTTCTACTCTAATTAGTACGTAAAATTGATTTGTATTTCGCGTGACAACGTTTGTTTGACGATTTCAAATACCTAATAAATCTTAGTAATGGTCGATTTTGATAAAATTCCCCGTTTCATAACTTCCTTGGCAGCCCAATTAAATTACGTCAAAATCGTTTTCAACTGGAATTTAGTTTAAAGTAAAGGAGTATTGAGTAAGGAGTTTATTGTTATTGAAGTATTTAATATATTCTTATAATTATAATATATAAGTAGGTAATTATTTTTTCTTTTGTCGTTTATAAGAACCTGTATTTATTCATTTAAAATGTGTACATACATAAACTCACGCCTATTTTCCCTCAAGACAGAGCATCAAAGACCATGAAGCCATTTGACGCCATATTTGACCGTAGTTAGAGGGTTATATTTAAGGCAGAGGAAATAAGAGGGTACGCTGTACAAGACGTTGGCATTTCAAAGTGACAGGAAGTTAGCCCATCGCTAACATGAAAGCCAATTTTTGTGATCTGTGCTCTTAACTGACTTTTACAGTATATCTGGGAAGAAAAACAGCTGATACATTCTATATTTGTCCTTTTCTCGGAATCCAGTATTCGTATAATACAATATGAGAGTTCCCCTTGTGGTGCAGTTCCTATGATATTAGCGTTTCATCGCGCCTGGTATTTATACAAGCCGACCTGTACTCGGACCAAGGTATAATCTTTACCCCTTAGCTGCCAATTCAGCTCTTGGATGAACTTCTGTGCTTCGGAGCACCCTGATCTAGACTCCTCGAAAGGAATCTACACAAAATCATACGCTCATTTCTTTTTCTTTTCTCGGAAAAGAAATTTCTTTCCTATATTTAATTCGGGTTGACTCTCCTAAGCCTCCTCCTCCTCCAGAAACTACGTTTCTGGGTCGTCAGTGGGTTAATGTCGTTGTTAGAGAAGATTTTTTAACGACAGTCATCTATGTTAGTGGGAGTCTGCAACGCTTTTCTTCATACGCTGATTCCAAGCATGTATACTCGTATTAATTACAAACTTGAATCGGTCTTTTGATTGTTCGGCAAATGAACTGCAATGGAAGAGCTCGAGACAAGCAAAAAAAGATTCGCATCTCTCTACTGGGTCGGGACTTTCACCTATATTCCCATCGTATAAAAACAAAATGTTGAGTGGATATTAATATAATATATTATTTGATATTTCTTCATATTTCTTTATTTTTTGATATTTTTTCTTTTACCTTATCTAGCTAGGCATACATAACTTTAGGATGTGATACAGTTTATTTATATGTATTTGAATTGTGTACTTTCTCCTATTACATTCTGTCGTGTATGTTATTGAATAAATAATTTCTCTTTGAAGAAAGAATATAGTTTTGTGAATGGTCATATTGAATATTAACGGGACCAGTGGATCACCCTGCTGCGCTCCTACCCAATACTTCAATTCCGCTATTGTAAAACAGATTATTAGAGGCGTGGGTAATACAACGCTGGTACACAACGATTTCCCCTATGAGTACGATTATTGATGTTTAATGAAGAGAATAGAAGAGAAAAATGAACGGTAGAAAGGACTAGTATCCAATTGCCCTAAAACCTCGTTGCGCGTGCGAGGTTGCACCGAAACCTCGTCCAAATTGCGTACATAATTAGCACGTTTTGCCGAGGTATAACCGTTAATGAAACTGAAAACAAGTTAAAACTTTTAAACGCTGCCATGAATGCAAGCTGTTTCTCGATTTCGGTAATTTGCCGCAATTTTATGCCGGGAAATTTACATCACTGGCTGTAACGCTGTAACAGTGGACGATGTAGAAGGAATTTGTTTAATGGTTTGATACAATGGTGACGTCAATTCCAACGCGAAATACAGACACATGAATCTTTACCTGACGGCCTAAGAAGGAGAATAATATTTTTTTATTGGTATTTATTGACACTATTGATTATTGGTGTTTATTGACACTATTGTTGTATGTTATTGGTGGTTATTGACACTAAATCTCTGCATCAACTGGCAAAATATTCTTTCTTTTGTCGTGATAATTACGTATTATTTGTTTTTATGCTGAATTACATACATTCAGTGGTAAAGGTCGTATTTTTTAATCTTCATGAAAGTAGCTGACGCAATTAGACAGGTTTAACCGACTTCAAAAAAGTAAAGGTTCTCAATTCGCCTGTATTTATGTTCGTTGCGTAACTCTGTCATTTATAAACCGATTTATATAGATTGTATTTTGTTATCGTGCATTCGGATATTTTTCCTAAAAAGGGAGGCTGTTTAGTGCGGCACCATTTCCTAACAGATTCGAAATTGATTGCAAAGAATTACGCAATAAATACAAATTTATATTATTAATACCGTTATTAAAAAATACGTTCCAGGAGTACCTACATACCTTGCCCTTGACTTACCAAATAAATAATATAAAGATATCTAGAAATCTCTTGGCAATCTCGAATGAAGGATAATTACTGGCTTCATATCTATGATAGTTGTTTACAAAATAGAATTTTAGTGTAGTGCCAATAAAATTTAGTTTCGGTTTATTTCCCCACAGGAAACTCATAAAAATGCATAGGTAACGTAAAATAATAACGGAATCGCTCCAGAAATAATGGCAATACCTGCGGAAAAAAGTTATACGAGCCAAAGATTAGTTTTAAAATGATGAAATTCCGATTGTGTTGGCAGCATCGTATTTACAAGGAAGAAGGCTATGAATAAATTTCCTAGAGTTCGTTACTGGGAGAAGCTAGGCTGCGGCTTTGACTCCAATGGGTTCTGCCAACGCCAAATGCCATATTATGCAACATCTCAATGAGGGCAGCACCATCGGAAAACCTAAACCTGACTTTGAAAGGTGAGTGGAGAGTTTTTAGTTCTATTAGTTTCTCACGTGTACAGAGTCGGAAGTTTTGTATTTGTTATTATGTCTACTGCCCTGAGATTGACTTTGGAGTTTGGGTTGTTAGTTCCTAATTTTGTTACGTGTTTTTTTTTAACAGAAATACATTTCTAGCTAAAGAAGCCAAAAAAAAAAACATTTAAATAGCTAATTTGATATGACGCAATAAAGCGCAAGACAGTTTATACAGGCACTAAGTGTCTACTCTTTTATTTAAACTTATCTCTCAAGTAGTAGTAAGTAGTTAGAAATGTAAAGTCCTAAATAATAAATAAAATAAATAAATATTGGATGACATTTTCACATAAAACTATCTAGCCCCAAACTAAGCAAAGCTTTTAACTACGGAAACTACTTTTTACTATGGAAACCAGATGGCAGATAGAATACGTATATACTTTTTTTTGTAAATACATACTCGTACAAACTTATGATACATATAAACACCCAGATACAGAACAAATATGCATGCTCAGCAGAATTGTTTGCCCTGGGTGGGGATCGAATCCACGACCTACAGCTCAGAGGCAGCCGTATTACCACTGAACCATGAGCCCTGTCAAGAGTGTATCTTGCCTGTATGTATAAAAATATCTCTACAGAACCCTACCATTTACAAATCGACACGAACTTAACTACTCATTCTGATACTTGTACGAAAGTTCGTCGGACAATACTCCAGTGTAATAGACATTGTAGGAATCAAAGTTCACACTTACTTTATCGGAGGGGCTGAACACCAACCCTCTCCCAACTTGGGAGTTGGCCAATACAATCTCATTGGAACTTTTACGATAGAAAACTCCAAAACCGTTTGCTCCGAGTCTTAAATAAAACAATTTAAGATGGTGATTGATCGCGGAAGTTGCCTTAATACGTTTGTGATGGCGTCTCTTCGTTGTTATGGTAATGGTGCCTACAATGTTGCTGGCTGTAAAGATGACTATTAAACATAATAGTTATTTTTATAGTCCACTGGCAGGCGGTATACTCGCTTTCTCGCTGTCCTAGGTGAGCGACAAATGAGGCAAAGAGACGTAATGCGATTCTACGCGATGAAAAGCAAGTAGCACATGGACTGCGTTATTGTGTAGACCGGAATTCAATGAATTGTAATAAATAATGATATTTGCATCGTATCGCGTAGTGTCGCGTCGTTATGCGTTGCTCATCTAGGACAATGGGTTACGGAAATCGTTGTTTTTATCCTACTGCGCAAGTTGCGGAATATTTTTCTAGTGAATGTTTGTTTCTATGTTAAATTATGTAACCCAGTATGTTTGTTTTTATCATTGATAGAGAATATCTTTGGTTTTTATATTAAATATAGGATAAATAGCTTGACTTGACGATAGTCCGTCTTTGTCCATCCGTCAGTGAATAAGATTTTAATATGCATTTATAAGCAAGACGGTGTGTTTGCTTCGGTACTTGGCTAGTTACTTTGTTGAGCCTCATTATAGGAAGTAGCAACAGAAGTACTTAGTATGAAATATGTGCACAAAAACACTTAATTGTTGGTAATGTTAAATTGATAATAAGTACAGTCTTTTAGGTACGGCTTGTTTTAAAATAAAATGTATTTTACATTGCAAATGCGACACATAAAATATGCTAATAAATTAAAAAGCCACCGGAAAAAAGTTCTGCCCAGCAAAAAATATGAACATTTTTCGGTTGTGTAAACGTCCACCGGTTTTAAGTGCCGCCTGCGTTAGGCAATGTGATACCTGAGTTACAAAGGTACATTTACCGGCAATTTGTCAAAAAGATAAAACCTTTACGTGAGGAGTATTATCTTAAATGCCATTCGTCTTCTTGAATAATAACAGGCGTTCTTTTTACAATCGGCAAGCAAAAAAATTTTCATTTTCCGGGAAACTTTACATTTGTCAATAGCGATAAAGCAAATGTACAAAATACGAAACTCGCAGCCGACTTGTCCGATTTTTCAGGACTTACCCACTTCTTCTTCAAGATAACTTTAATTAATTAAAGTAAAAAGTAGTAAAGTAATAAAGTAAAAAAATAATAGTAAAGTAAATAATAGTAAAGTAATTAATTAAAGTAGTAAAGTAAGAAAGTAGTTTAAGTAGTAGTATAGTAGTTAACTACTAACTAGTTGCATCCCTCAGTTTTACTTATAAAACTTACGGCTAACCAACTTATGCAATCA
Organism: Lycia hirtaria; assembly: GCA_947563715.1. Lineage (NCBI taxonomy): Eukaryota > Metazoa > Arthropoda > Insecta > Lepidoptera > Geometridae > Lycia > Lycia hirtaria. Next base: position 36,034,365 of record OX387377.1, on the reverse strand, counting down.
GGAATTCATGTCTAGTACAAGTATAGGCTTGGAAACTCAAAAACCCCCAATAAAAAACGGCTGAACCGATTTTGACATAGCTGAGAACAGTCTTGATGATATCTTCTTTAAAAAACCTAGATCAAAATCGGTTCATCCGTTTGAGAGCTACGATGCCACAGAGAGACATACTGATACACAGATACACACGCACGCACGCACGTTAAACTCAAAACACAAAATACTCCTCTTTTTGAGATGGAGGTTAAAAACATTTCGAATCAGATGTATCAAACGTATTTTAGATTATTTATAGGTTACTATAAAGTTCTGCAATTTAAACTGTCAGTATACCAGGCGAGGCAAAGTGTTTAGTCTAAGAACCTTTAATATAATGATGTACTTATGTAAAATATAACCTATAGCTATGCCCATGGCAACAGTAGTATGTTTGGTATCTAATAACATACATAAGCGCAATAAACACCAAACTCGCTGACCCGCAGATACAACGCGGCGGCCTATATGGCATAGGTTGGGCCTATGTCAGCTAAGTTGCCGACATAATCAAACTAGGTATGAAAATCCTGATATTGTAGTCTAACAGAGAGCTTATTTGCCAATAAACTATTTTATAGATGGCAGAAAATAAATATATGTTAAAACATACATTTTCTGGAATAAACGCTTTTTTATAAAGTTGGCGGATCCGCTGGTTTGGTGTGTATCGCGCCAGGCGTCTATTTAAGCATTGCCTAATTTATTTCGAGCGGAACCGGCAAAGAATATGCTGCCTACTCTCAAGCTTTTGATATTAAAATGTGAGGAGCTTATAAATATTTAATGCAATCTCATTGTAAGTACGGGGATGTACCTAATTCATCGCGGAACACCCGCCGCACCTTTCTGATCTGATAAATACGTTAAAAGTACTTGTTATGCAAATATTGGAACGGTCTTCAAGTTGTCTGAACTGGAATAATTTATATCGGCAGATAATGTTTATACGAACTCTCTTATCTAGTTTAGGAGTAGGCGAACGGGACGCCACTATTTTTTTTTTTTGGATCAAGCTGTTTTTATATTTTAAACTAGCTGCGCCCCGCGGGTGCACCCGCGTGGTGATCGATTATGTTGTTATTGTTTAATGTATCCCACAGGAACTGTCAAAATTTTCGAGATAAAAAGTATGCCAGATCCTTCTACATAGTATAAGTAATAATCCTGCCAAATTGCGTCTAAATCCGTCCAGTAGTTTCGGCGTCCATCGGACACGCCGTACATACAGACAAAAATTATAAAAATGCTGTTTTGGCTTCTGTGTCGATAGTAATTCATCCGCCAATCAAAATTTTTCAAATATATTTAATTTACAGATTTTGACCCGTTACAGTCTCATTATTTGATGTACTTTGTTGCTATGAATCTAACTACCTATATATTAAGAATTAAATTACGAAAAAATGATCTTATGAAAGATTATTCATTTATAGGGTCAAAATAATCAGTTTGGTTTTAAAGCACCAAACGTCAGGTCTCAATTTAGACATCACAAAACAAAATCAAATTCAAAATGTGGAAAAGTGACGTTTTCATCGCCTACTTCTCAATTATAAAAGCCACAATTGTACATATTCATATTAACTGCGTGAGAAAAATCAAATTTCCATGATCAAGGGAAATTCTGCGCAGTATGGAGTTGAGTTGAGAATGTTATGTAAAAATGGATTTTATCGATATAGACTATATATAGACTATATAGACATAGCGTATCATATCGCATTCTTAGGAAAAGTAGGCATAAATTATTAAAAATCTATTACCCAAATCACTGAAAGTACTTAAATTATTTAATAAAGTTATATTTAATTTTAAAGCTATTTACATATGGGGTCCAGCCGCTCAGAGTTTATACAGGGAAATAGCCAAACGCTTGGTAGAGGTGACAAGTGACCAGAATGCGGGCTCCTACTTTGCTCAAAAAGTAAGCATTGCCATCCAACGTGGCAATGCTGCCAGTATTCTTGCCACTTTTCCCACTACCAGTGGACTTTTTGAGTAAGTTTTTATTTTATTTGTTTTCTGTATATATATATTTAAAAATTGTTTTTTTTTTAATAGTCTTAATGTGTAGATAGTTTGTAGTTGGTAATATGTAAATAGCTTTAAAAGTACTTAAATTATTTCTTATTATATATTATTACTATTCTATCTACATTACAAAATTATATAAATTTGGTGTTTGCTGTCAACCAAAGGTTTGTCTCGCTCGATAAATGTGTTTGAGTTGAGGTGTAAGGAAATGTTTCAAAATCCGCCATAAGATCGCCGCGTTGTCTGATAATATTCACAGCTTTTTTGTCAAAATAGATTCAGTTTATTAGAGCGCACTCAACAGGCATACATCATTCATATTCCTCCTTTTTTGCGCAGCCAGATAAAAAAGACATAAGCACCAAGACTGCCTCAGCAATGCTCATAGTACAATTAAGGAGACGTCGTAATTTTTTCACGTTTTTCACTAATTACCTCTCCATCAGTGTTATCTTAACTTTTTCTGGAAAAGTCCTCAGCAAACTGGCAAATTAGAAAGCCATCAACACTTTCCTCTAGGCCTAATGACTGCTGCAGACAAAAACTTCACCTAAATGCAAAATTATAAGGACAGATAAATTGTGAAAGAATTTGGGAGTATAATCTATTGATAATTCTGCGGATAGCTGGTGTATGCCATTAGCGCCGGCTATCTGCAGTCAAACCAACCCAACTTATCTTCCATCCAAACCTCTTTTCAAAAAAAAAACTATTGATAATTACTTGATATTTGTGACACTGGAATCTTTGATAAAGTTTCAACGTATACGTTTAATGTATGTAAGACCTCTAAAGACTCTAAGACCTGTAAAATATTTTCGATTTTCAAAATAATTCGAAGCGACAAATGTCTAGAGTTCTCGATCTAAATTAGGCTTTAGCGCGACGACATAGAGTCTTTATAAAGTTAAGTTTTCATTAAGTTTGTCATTGTTGGTATATGAGTATCGGTCAACCCAGGACACTATATTCGTGAATTTTATTAGACTTAACGTTCACGTGATGGAAAGTCATTGACTGGAATTGACACATAAATTGTTATATAGTATTGTTTTTCTTTTTGTAATTGAGTGAAGAGATGTTATCTAGCAAAAAAAACCAAAGCAAAGCATTGCCAGAAAATAAGCAAGGTCATTTCAAAGGTCGACTTACGCATGCTAATAAGCATACTCTTTTAATAGCAAATGTATCAGTACCTTTATATTATTCATTTAGCGCATATACTTCTAAGATTTTATACTTTCTCATAAAACGTGCAAACAGCTAATCAAGCGTAACGAAATCGCAAATTAGACTGCAAACCCCGCTTTTCTGCAGTGGGGTATTTTGTTTTTCTTAGATATAATATAGATACTTGTTGTAGCTTTGCATTTGACCCCCAATTCAGTGACATTATTGTCCACGATGAATGAAGCACGCTTACTTGGAATAAACCTATTCACCAGCGATTTGAAGACAACCAGATTATATCCGTCGGTAAAGACCCTCACAAGAAGCATATTCATTTTTTTTCAATTCGTATACTAAAAGTGCAATTGAAGAGTTTCATTCAATGACGTATATGTAGATAGATAAATAGATAGGTTTTCCCCAGATCTGCGTGGCAAGCTTTAAGTAAGGTATCTAATTTCCGAACTCGACTTCAGTCGGGACACTTCGGGTAACGCTTTGAGACGCTTTATGTCGTGACTTGAGAACAGTGACCATTGTGTCCTGTGTATATATCTCACCGGAATATAACAAGATCCGCAAGTTTATAAATTTCCTAAAATTTTCTAGGAAATTTATAAACTTTCGTAGGATTCTAAACGAGAGATAAATTGTATTATTTTACGCCCACATTTTCGTAAATTTATCAATTTGCGACATCTCGTGGTAAATTTATATGGTTAGGCTATGTTAGATTAGGTTAGGTTAGATTAGATTAGGTTAAAAAAACCCTAACCTAACCTAACCTAACCGTAAAATAATACAATTTATCTCTCGTTTAGAATCCTACGAAAGTTTATAAATTTCCTAAAAATTTTAGGAAATTTATAAACTTGGGGATCTTGTTATTTTCCGGTGACATATATAAGGCCAAGATACTAAAAAGCCTGAAGGGCATATCTTATTCTGAAAAGTACTAGGAAGTGATATTTGCCATGCTTATACTTCATATTTTATGAATTATAACCTCTCTATAGATAAAATCTTATTGGTTTCGTTCGTGTTTTTTGAATACACGGCCACCAAAACAACAATTACATAATAATTCTCGCCTCAAAAAAAAGTTTCGGCATGCAGAGGAAATAAGCTTCAGGGGTGGTCCCAACGCATACAGGTTAAGAAATCAGAAAAATAAAATTCGCGGCGACGAGTAGCGCGCCTGAAAATCGGCGGCGCGTGCCTCGAATGTCGAGAAATTAACGTGTTTGCGCCTCAAGAAATTTTTCACTGTTTTGTCGAATTTCCGGCTGGATCCTCGAGATGATTTTGAATGAAGTTCGGGTTTTTGGGACGCCTATATTTTTGTCTGAACAAGCGTTAATAGGAAATTATAACTGATTTTCTGGGACTGCCTTTGGCCTTTATACATAAAACGTAAAATCTCGCCTATTTTCCCTTACTGCCTACCCTAGGCAGAACATTAAATACCATAACGCGAAATTTAATCGTAGTTAATGAATTAGAAAGAAGAGAAAGGGTACTTACAGGGTAAGATGTAATATTGGCTTGCAGTCATAAGCTCATAATTTTTTTACGTAAATACACTTATGTATTAACATATCCTTTATTAAAATCAATCAATATAAAATTACAAACTTAAAAGCTAATTTAAAGTAAATAGATCACCTGCACCCTGCCCTGACCAAATGTCCTCAAAATACCGCCTGCATTCCTTTGAATAGAAAGTGAAATCCAGTGGGCTAAGAACAAGCTTATGTGATACATGTATTATAATAATTTTTACTATAACTTCGTAAGAAAATATGCTGAAAAATATCTTATTTTTATGCCATTGTGATTATTAATGTATTATTTTGACATAATGAAGTTACTGTAATTTATTTGGTTTTATTCATTTATATAATTTGAAAATGTTTAAAATATTGTGATTATTTTATTTTTATAATTATGTGCAATTGATTTTATTATTATGACCTATTATTATAAAACGGTATTTGTATTTATTTTTCTTTGTAATTACTCTTTTTAACTGTATGGGTTTCAATTACCTGAAATAAATGAATTTTATTTATTTATTTTATTTATAACGACGTAGTCAGGTTTTTCAACCTAACATATATTTCGCGTTGAAACTTAGCTCGGCAACATCCTAGCCTTAATTAAAAAATATATCACGCTAGTTTTATACCTACGAAATTTCGCCTCAAAGTTCCGGATATAACGTAATAAAATATATATTTTAATAGCGTAATTTCCGAAAATTAATTAACGATTTTCACAAAGGTACTCGTATCATGACCTTCGTAAAGTTTTACTTAAGCAATTTGTGTGATGGATTGTACTTACGGCTAATTTCAATATTCCGTTAAATCCAGATCGCTCCATCATTTGTTTTTTATAGTATGTTCTAAATAACTAATGTTGCATTGAGAGCGCTGATGTCCTTATTTCATTATCGTGTTCATTCGAGACCACATGTGGGCTCTATCGTAGACCGCAACGTCGCTTAACATCAGGCGAGTTGGCGGTCAAGCACCTATTACTACATAAAAAACATAATACCACAGTATATACTACGAGACGTTAGTTGCCCTTTTGAAGATTTATGAAGAAATATTTAATGGACATTAAAGAAAATTGAAAGCAACTCAATAGATGCAGACCGCTTCCAACCAGTCTTTCTGGAAATCCATGGGGGAGGCCTATTTCCAGCAGTAGACTTCTTGTGGCTGAGGTGATGATGATGACTATGATGAAAGCAACTCTGTCTGTCTGTTTGTTACCTTTTCACGATCAAACGGCTTAACAAATCGTTATGAAATTAGGTACAGACAGTTGTACTTTTCATCATCTTCAAAATCACCGTGCGTAATGATTAAAAAAAATCACCGTTTTTCATCATTACGCATATAAAAAGTAGATTCGTATAGACTGAGTGGCCAGCCCTAGTATCAGAGTTATTAAACCTCCGAAAGGCCTCTGACCTGGCTTGACAATTGATGTTTTTTTTTTAAGAACAAACAACCGGGACCTACATTTTAACGTGTCGTCCTACCCACGGTAGCGCTCAGAAAGAAATGCCACTCACGTTCACCCATCCGAAGACTGACCGGTCCGTCCGTTGCTTAACATTGGTGATCGTTCGAGAACACCTAGTCTAGCTACGCCACGAGCGCTACGCAGATGAAACCGCGGGGTGCAGCTAGTATTTTCATACATTTCATTTAAACGTGGTACGCGACACGACACAGGTATCTTTCGCCCTTAGTTTGAAATTCCCCAGATTATTATAGTTATCAAAAGTTTCCCTTTTGTTTGATAAGTAAGTGCGCAGTAAATATTCGTTAAGAATAATACAGTGCCTTTGAGCACGACTTTGATGTAACTAATCGAGTTAAAACCCTATTTAAGTATTAGAAACATCTGGTTTTCGTGCGGACAAAGTTGCGATTTGTGGCCGCCTGCTACAGCTAAGAGACTGGCAGCTCGTTTATTTCAAAACTTAGTGTAAGTAGTTTTTGGTTGGGCTTTATAACAATTCCCAACGCTATGAAACGAGTGTTTTAAAAAAAATACAAGTATAAGTTTATAAAACTCAAAAACCCCCGCAAAAAAAGGGCTCAACCGATTTTTATGAAACATAGTTAAGAACAATCCCGACTAATTCACCTTTAAAACAAAAAAAACCGGTCAAGTCCGAGTCGGACTCGCGCACGAAGGGTTCCGTATCATTATCTATAAAAACGGCAAAAAATCACGTTTGTTGTATGGGGGGCTCCCCTTAAATATTAATTTAATGTTAATTAAATTATTTATTTTTAAAGTAAATAACATAACTTAATATTCTGGGAATATTTCAATCGTCTACCAGTTGCCGTTATCAATATCGAGCAAAAACGAGCAAAAAAAATCACGTTTGTTGTATGGGAGCCCTCTTAAATATTTATTTTATTCTGTTTTTTTAGTATTTGCTGTTATAGCGGCAACAGAAAAACATCGCCTGTGAAAATTTCAATTGTCTAACTATCACGGTTCATGAGATACAGCCTGGTGACAGACGGACAGACAGACAGACATACAGCGGAGTCTTAGTACCGTTTTACCCTTTGGGTACGAAACCCTAAAAACAAAATCAAAATCGGTTCATCCGTTCGCGAACTACGATGCCACAAACAGACCACACACATACACGTCTAACTTTAACACCCCGTCGTTTTTGCGTTAGGGGTTAAAAATAAAAATAAATCGGAGAAATTATGTCTATAATGTTACTTGTTTAATCTCCCTTTGCACGCCCCGTCTGATTTATATATTTTTCTCCATCCCATAGTTGCCTGGAAGAGATCGCTTTTAGCAATAAGGCCGCCTGTTTTTTTACTAGCACATGTCATACAAACAAATTATCGTCCACCACTAGTGACATTGCAGTGGTTGACTCTACAATGGCTCGTTGTATAGCAACATTTAAATAGGTTTAATAAGTAGAAAGAGGTTGCTTACTGATAAGCAACCTCTTTCTACTTATTAAATAAGTAAAAAGACCCTAAATGTATAGATAATGTGACAGAAAGGCCGAACTGATTCGGCCTTTCTGTCACATTATCTATACATTTAGGGCCTTCACCGAAAAACGTTACTCAAATACATAATATTTTGTCAAATTCTCGCTGACACGTAATGAAACTTGTGGAAAAAAGACAGAGAATTTATGACGTTGATCAAAGTTAAGTGAAGTTTTTCGGCGCAAGGCTGAATACAAATAAATTCAAAATCTAAGATGAAAAAAAATACAAAATAACCGACTGCAGAAGAGTGATTTTTGCAGTCTAAATTACGATTTCTTTACCTTTATATGCTGTTGTTGTTGCTGTTGTTTGCTGTTGCTGTTGTTGTCGTTTTTTGTGAGAAAGTATGCGCAAAGCCGCCGTAGAAGGTTTTAAATGAATTCTTTAGAAACATATTAAAATCACTTATTTATTCCAAAAAAGATCGCTGAAGGTAACGAAAAAGTGCAAAAAGTTTTGTGAGAGCTTTATTATTATTACAAAAACAAATGTAGCCTATTAGTCTACAGGAGGTATTATAAAATATGAAAACCCCACACACATTTAAAGAAACATACATTCGTAAAACATAACCCTCATTCTCGCGCAGTCAGGTAAAAAGGAAAATTGTTCGCTGTCTTATATAATAAAACTAGTATTAACTATCAAGTATTCTGTGACGTAATTGTAAAAGGTTCCTCAATCGTTCATTACTAAGATTCATTAATCTAGAAAACCATCGTAACTTCGTAGAAAGCATTAATTTATCATCATTATAAGCCTACGTAATTTATTTTATGGGAACTATCTAATTCCTAATGGAAAAGCACCATGTAAATAAACGTACGACAAAATGTACATACATATATATTGTGGTCAAAGTATATATTTTTTTATTTTTAGCTCCACAGACATCACGGTCCGTGCCCTTTGTCAGAATTACAAACTATTGTTAACTACATATCGTTACGGGAAGATTATTTTAATTTCTCAGAGTAACCTAAACATTTTATAGTTATTTATCATTCATTACGATTACCGCCTACTGATAAGGACCCAGGTGATTTTTTACAGAATCGTCGATACAGCGAGCTGGTAGACCTACACTCGATAACTTAATTGTTACTTTATGATTATTGTCACACATAGAAGTAATAAGTTAATCTAGTGAACTCGACCTAACCTTTTTTAAAAAAAAACAATTTTAGAACACAAATAATTTACTTCTACCAAAAATAATTACTACTAAAATAAACACGGAAATAACCAAAGTACTATTGCACAGAGTAACGACCAGAAAAACAAATGTCGGACGTAGATGTTGCTTCGATAGCGGTCGGTAACAGAAAGAGGCCCGCCGAGGTTGACGCTCGGCTTTTATACTTTTTCAAGCCGGGTGGCCGCGTCCGTGCCTACACGGCCTCTCCTGACCGGAGTCCGTCCTCGGGCTCCTTTAACTCTGGTCATCTGTCTCCAGCACCGGCATGGACAGGTCTTTAGGCAACTGTCCAGGACTGCTTGGACTCCCAGTCCCATGCATGGTGGCTCCTCCTGGCAGGTTCTGTTCTTGAGGCGCGACATTGACGGGCGGCTCTTCTACGGCGCACGCGTCAGCACCTCCTCTAGATGTGCAGGGCTGCGGGCTGTCGCTCGCAGGCGGTCGAGTGGCTGTGGGCGACTGCTCAGGCGCTACTGAACGTAGCTGAGCAGCTTCAGTGGACTCCTCGTCATCAGAATTGTCATCTAAACAGAACACTAAAGTAGGCCAAGGTGTATACAAATATACAAAAATGGCCCTGTTATTTTAAGCGAAGCGGACATCAAAACATTAATAAGAAAGAAAAATACAAATAAGAGCCGGATTATCATAACACAGCCAGAGGCGCAATAGCCATGCTATGATGATCCATCTACGCTCAATGCAAAGCCAGAGGCACGACGTGAAGCATTAGCTAGGCATTGAACGCAACCTGTTATGCAAAGTGAGAGGCGCGACGTGAAGCATCACTTAGCATAACGTACATTCGGTTGAGCTGGAGGCACGACGTGAAGCACAGCTTAACCTCAGATGATCTGGCCAAGAAGCACAACGTGAAGCGAGGCCAGACCCGAGTTAACAAGAAAGGAGGCACAACGTGAGGCACTTTCTCGTCCAGTCAAGACATAGGTACAAAATACCCACGACCTTGACTTACCATTAAAAAAAAACTGCACAAACATCAGGAGTCCACTCTCCCCGCCACGGGATGATGTACTCCGCCGCCGCTTGAGTCGACTTGCCATAAGAACCCGCCAGGAGTTGCAACTCGTACCGCCCTTGTGGCAGAACTTTCACCACGCGGTACGGCCCTCGCATGCAGGAGTCCAATTTGCCGGTCGACTGCGCTTGTTTCCTGACAAATACAACAGAGTTAATATCAAACGTCCGAGGTGGATGCCTGTCCTTATTAACGTAGGCGTCTTGTGACTCCTGGTTTTTCCTCAATCGTTCGCTTACGCGCTGTCTGCTCATTTCGCGCAGAGCCTCACGATTGGGACTAGAACCGTCGAAAGCCACGTCGCGTACCAGGCTACGAATAAGAGGCGTAGCCGCGTCTATGCCTATAAGTAGGTGGAGCGCGGATTGCTGCGTTACTCTGTGCTTGGTGATATTTAGAACCAATTGAACCTTCCACATAACGCTCGGCCACTCTTGCTGACGATAGTTACACTCGATACGCACCATGTTAAGAACGGTACGGCAGTAGCGTTCGGCTTGCCCGTTTGATTGGTGCATTTCCGGCGTTATTAAATGCGTGTCACAGCCCATACTCTTCGTCCAATCGAGAAACTCAGTGCTTTGGAACATGCGCCCTTTGTCAGCCACAATAAGCTTTGGCGTCCCAAACAGTGATATAACGTTTGTGAAGTGACGTTTTAGTTCCACGGCATCTAGGTGGTACATTGGATAAAGAAGACAGAATTTTGAGAAAGCATCGACCACGATCAGAATATGGCGATAGCCACTGGCCTCCGGAAGGGGACCTAAAGTGTCCATGTGAACAGTGTCGAAAGGGGTTTCGGGTTTTTCCCATGATTTAATGGGTTGGAAAGGGGCTCGCGCTACCTTTTTGTGGGAAATGCAAACTATGCAGTGCGCAACGTACTTTCGAACGAAAGTTCGCAGCCCAGGGAACCAAAAATGCTTCAATACTAGGTTAACTGTTTTATCTACTCCTGGATGCTCATGTTCGTCATGAAATATACGAAGAAGACTAAGTCTATGCCCCTTCGGAATATAGCATAGCAATCGCGACTGTTCACCTTCGGGAGAGTACTTGAAGTACACTATGTCATTTTTCAGGATATATTTGGTCGCGTCAAGTTGTCCGTCTGTCAGTTTCTGTCTGAGAGTCAAAGTCTCTTCATCTGCCGCCTGAGCGACTTGCGCCCAGTTTTGCGGCTTTTGCACTGTAACCACATTGATGGGGTTTCGACTCAAATAGTCGGCGTGGTTCATGTGCACACCTTTACGGTATTGAAGCTCAAAGTTAAAATCTTGGAGGTAAACCCACCACCGCGCCACCCTAGGCAACAAATCTTTTTTACGCTGTGTGAGCTTCAACGCGTTGCAATCAGTTACCACGGTAAAATGCATACCCACAAGATAGTGCCTAAAGTGCTGCAGTGCCTTTACGACAGCAAGGGTTTCCAGCTCGTAGGATTGGTACTTGCCTTCGGCCCCCTGCGTCAGTTTAGAAAAGTATGCAACTACTCGTTTACAACCACCCTCGTGAGTCTGAATTAGTACTGCCCCGTATCCCTTCGAGCTCGCGTCCGTATGCACTTCCGTGGGTAATACCGGATCGTAAATAGCAAGAACAGGCTCACTCGTAAGGCACTCAAGAATCTCCTTGCGAGCGGTTTGCTGTTCCGGTCCCCAGGAAAAATTTACCCCTTTTCTAGTCAAACCAGTAATGCAGGCAGTCTTCTGAGCGAAGCCAGGTATATATCTTCGAAAGTAACTGGCTAAGCCCATAAACTGACGAACCTGCCTGACGTTCTCCGGTTCGGCAGAATCAAGTAAGGCCTTAACCTTGTTGTGGCTTGGCCGTACCTGACCCTGACCGATGGTACGACCCAGGTACTCGACTTCGGTCGCTAAAAATGAGCACTTCTTCAAGTTAATGGAAAAGCCCGCACTCGTTACCTCGGTTAGTACTTCACGAAGGAGTATAAGCCCCCGTTCTACCGTTTGGCTCAGGATAAGGACATCGTCAATGTAGACCAGGACCTCACCAGCTTCAATGAATTTGCGAAGTGTTTTGGATATAATCCGTTGGTATACTACAGGTGCATTGGCCAGCCCAAATGGCATCTTGAGCCATTCATAATGTCCTTCGCTTGTAACAAAGCCTGTGAGAGGTATTGACTCCTCATCAACTGGAATCTGGTGAAATCCGGTTGCCATATCAAGATTTGTAAAGAAGCGGCTTTTCCCCAACCTATCTATATGATCGTCGATCCGAGGCAACGGGAAGCGATCCTTAACGGTCATATCATTTAACTTCCGATAATCTACGCACATCCTATCTGACCCATCCTTTTTCTTTACTAATAGAATAGGGCTAGCGTACTCCGACTCTGATTCGCGAATTATTTTCTTGTCCGAAAGATCTTTGATAATATCGCGCACGCGCAGGGTTTCGGAGTGGGCAAGTCGATAGGGACGATAATTTACTGGAGTGGTATTATTTAATTTGATCGACATACTGCCCGTATTAACGGTAGACGTCGCGGTGCCAACAATCAAGTGGTCAGAAAATTCCTCAACAATATTTAGCAACTCGTTTAACTGATTTCCCATCAAAGACGTGGTAATCGGGGTGGGTGCGTCGGACTGCACCGCCATGACTCTCGTAAGAACCTGCGACTCACGCGTGCGGACATACTGTATGTCATCCCTATTTAGAACATCTGTGCCCACTATTATCGGTGTATTCATAAATTCCGACTTTACTACAAACAGGTCTACCTCTAGGGTGACGCCATCAAATTCTACCGGCAAAGTGACATAGGAGGTACTCTCAATCTCTTGACTCCCTAGTCCCTTTAACACACGAAATGCTGGTTTGTGTGCGCAACGAAAATGTCCTAACATTGACGATGATACAAGCGATATAGTTGATCCGCTGTCGATAAGTACATCGACAGGGATACCTTGAATAACTGCAGCTACTACATCATTATTGCGGATAGTCACATTTTCCCGACAAAAGTTAACTTCATTTTGGTTGCGCGACTCAGACCTTTGTTTCGCAAAACAAGTTTCGACTTTGTGACCGAGCTTTTTACAGAACGAACACAATTCAGGCTTAGACGTCGCGAAATTTGGTTTTGTATTTGTTTTTGAAGAAGCTGGGTTTCCCCCCGACTCAATCTTAGGTTTTTTGCAATCAGATTGTTTATGCCCCACAAGACCACAAGAGAAGCATCTTGCCTCCGTAAATCTGCGTTTCCTAGCATGGGTTAGTGCCTCCTTATTTTTAAAATTTGAGCTACTCGGATTGGCATTACGAGCACTGACCCTAGCGGTAGTATTTGGCTTGACGTAAATGGAAAAGAAGCGAACTAAATCATCAGGCGACAATTTTGCATTTGTGGCAGACGCTCGAATATGGGGGTCTGTAATGCCGCGGATAACAATCGCAGATATGAGCTCGTCACTAAGGCCCTTCACTATACGCAGCCGAAGTAGTGAACGGCGGGCATAATCCGCATAAGTCAAATAATTATCGGAATTTTTACTCATTACATCGAACAAAATATTAGCGATATCGGGCGTTCTTGGACACAAAGATTTAAATTCACGTTTGAAATTGCTCCAAGAACGGTCATTCGTTACCCACTCACTCAACCATACTCGCGCATCCCCCTTCAAACAGTTACCTATACGCGAAAGGCACTCGTAATCACTCCAATTGTTGAAAGATTTAGCCCTATCCACTTCCGCGCACCAACTGTCAATTTCATGTAAGCTCGGGTCAAAGCAAGAAATATAAAAAGATTGGTTTGGTCTCACCGCTGCGCCGATCGATTGAATTGCATCCACGATGCGATCGGTTACCGTCTGGTGCGACGCTCCGTGCACCTCTGGGGTGACAGGCTCTGGTTCCGACTCCCGTGCCGGAACAGTGACGCCAGCTAGCGCGCTGAGCGCCTGCGGTAGCTGCGCAGGTGGCGACGTTGTTACGTGTCCTCCTGCTGCGTTCGCCTCCGGGGTGACAGGCTCTGGTTCCGACTCCCGTGCCGGACCCGCGGCGCTAGCTAGCGCGCTGAGCACCTGCGGTAGCTGCGCAGGTGGCGGCGTTGTCAGACGCCCTCCCGGCGGTGTGTGCACGTGGTCATGCTGCGGTAGGCGCACAGGCGCGCACAGCGGGGTGTGCGCACACTCGCACGTGGCACTTGTTGGCGTTCGCGCAGCTCTGCGCGGCAGCGATGAACGTCCCTCGCGGCTCGGCGACAGGTGGCGCGCCCTGCTACGCCACGTGGACGATGGACTCCGACGTCGAGATGGCGAGGTTGACCGGTGATGAGCGCTTCTCTCTCGCGTCCTGGATCCGTGTCGCTCACGTGTTCGAGACGCGAGTTGCTCGCGAGACCTCGACGATCGCAAGGCAGACCGCTCCTCCAATGCCGCAAGTCTGGCGGCCATCGACTCCATTGTTCGCCTAAAACTTCCTTCAGGCGTACGGTTCCGATATCTGCTGTTCCGTCTGAACGAACCCTCTCGTCGCTTACCACGACGTTCTTCGTCTGACATTTTTACTTTTAATGTTCAAAAATCGGATTTAAAAAAATAAAAAATAAAATCAAAACAGAGTGGACGGGATAGAATCACATAAAGAAGTATGATTCCATCCCACTTCTGATCTAGTGAACTCGACCTAACCTTTTTTAAAAAAAAACAATTTTAGAACACAAATAATTTACTTCTACCAAAAATAATTACTACTAAAATAAACACGGAAATAACCAAAGTACTATTGCACAGAGTAACGACCAGAAAAACAAATGTCGGACGTAGATGTTGCTTCGATAGCGGTCGGTAACAGAAAGAGGCCCGCCGAGGTTGACGCTCGGCTTTTATACTTTTTCAAGCCGGGTGGCCGCGTCCGTGCCTACATTAAGTAATATAGCCTTTTCTCCGCCAAAAAGAGTGAGTTTCTTTTGTCTCCTACTTTCCAAAATGTGTCCTTATCATTGGCAGACAGTCTTGAACTCTTGGACTCATGTTAACCCCAACAAAGAACTTTAAGGGCTACCTTGAATCTAAGGCTAAACTGGCTAGTAAAAAGCTTGGCATCATTAATAAAGTTAGGCGATACTTCTCACCGGGACAACTGCTTCATCTGTATCAAGCACAGGTCCGATCGTGTATGGAGTACTGCTGCCACCTTTTTGATGGATCAGCCAAGTATCAGCTGTAAGCCTTTAAATCAGTGGACCGGCGAGCTGTGAGGTTAATCGGTGACGATAAACTAGCTGCCAAGAAGCTACTTAGTCTCGAGCACAGCCGTAAAGTAGCATGTTTGTCTATTTTCTACAGGATTCATTTCGGGGAATGTGCGCAAGAGCTTCACGACCTAATTCCACCCTCCCCATTTCACTACAGGACTAGCAGAAAGTCGGCGAATTACCACCCATTTCTCGTTTAAATAAAAAAAACGTACTCAGCGATATCGATCCACATTCCTGTTGCGTACTGCACAAGAATGGAATTCTTTGCCGCCATCTCTGTTTCCTGAGATCTACAATCTTGAAATTTTCAAGGCTAGAGTGAATAGATATCTTCTAGATCGACGAGCTCCATCCTCGGCCACACCGTCGCTTGTCAGGCGAGTTGGTGGTCAACCGTAGATCTATAATGTATAAAAAAAATATGAGTCACCTCATATTTAATAATATGAGCTAAATGAGGCAATAATTAACAGGTCTTCGTATTGTCTGTGACGTCACTCTGCCCATCACTTCACACGACAGGTAAGACGCAAATGCACTCCATAACTCTATGAGAAATACGTATACTCACATATGACATAATTCGAATGCTTAATTAAGAATGAAACTATCACTCTTACTCTTACTTTGAATGGTAAAAAGAGTTCATAGTCACCGCAATAATAAGTTTAAATACTTAGACTATTGAAATTATCTGATATGTAAGACAACAACGTTTCATGCAAGTACGAACGCACAGACGACATAGCGAGTTCAAATTATTTTCATGACTGTAATTGTGGAGTTTCGTGTCAGCTATCGGTGGCATCGTGCCGATGTGAATAAACACGTCAGTTTTACCCAGTGTTATTACTTATGTACTTTACACATGTAAAGTAATAATTATAGTTTAAAAAACTGAAAAAACCGACTTCAAAATACGCAATACAATACATTTGCGCGACTTGCTGTTCACTTTTCTATAGGCACTTGGGTGATATTCTACCAGGTATTTTGTTATAAAAACCAAAGTACAGCATCGATTTTGATAAAATTTATATGGTATCACCTCTGACGTTGAGAAACAATTGTGTTATAAATGTAATTAATTAATTTTTATTTACTGTAGATACTTAGGTATCTACGACAGAATTTTTATATTAGGTTAAGATGACGTGTAAATAATAATATTTTTAGGAATAAATCAATATGAATATGACGTATAACCTACCAAATACAAAAAGAATCATCAAATTCAATGATAAACATAGGTACAAAAAACATACAGACCGAATTGATAACCTCCCTCTTTATGAAAGTCGGTTAAAAGGTCCTGTCACCTGAACTGTCATCTGTCCATCTCGTGGCTGATCTTCCTACGCTGCGCTTGCCGGTACGTGGTCTCCACTCGAGAACCTTTCGGCCACATCGGCCATCAGTTCTACGTGCTATGTGCGCTGCCCACTGCCACTTCAACATGCTAATCCGCTGTGCTATATCGGTGACTTTTGTACTTGGTCGTCTACTGCGATTTTTTATCGTACTTGTTGACACGCTAGGTACATACACTTGGGGTATCTATAGAAGTCTATGCTAACGATCATGTAATGAACTACCAGCGGTCGAAGTCTACCGTTCGCAGAGCCACTAGTAGTCGAGAACATGTAGTCAGTGTATAGTAGTCGTATGTAGTTATATAGTCGCGGTACACGCTCATAAACACCACTTGTCGTACAAGATATATCGCCTCCTTTTTATCCCTTACCCTATGTAAATATTATATGTAAATAAATTCAATAACTCCGCTCGGGATCGTATCGTTGCTAGTGGGGACAGATAATTCAATTTATGTCTGAATCGATACTAGTAAGTAGGTACAGGATAAAGGACCGAGATGGTACATAATTTTTAACCGACTTCCAAAAAGAAGGATCAATTCGGTCGGTATGTTTTTTTTGTATGTTTGTTCACCGATTACTCAGCCAACTGTACATTAATTTTGATGTGTTTTTCTGTATTTGGTAGATCATATTTTAGAGGTAGTCCCATATAAATTTTACCAAAATCGATGCAGTACTTTGGTTTTTATAACAAAATAATTGGTAAAATATCATCCAATTGCCTGTAGAACAGTGAACGTTATGAACGTTAAGTCACGTTATGAACGCGTTGTATTTCGTATTTTGAAGTCGGTTTTTTCAGTTTTTTAAACTATAATTTAGTAGTCAAGTTTTTTGGCACGCTCAAAACTAAACTGATATTTCTGGTCGATGGAATTATAACTTCGTCGAAGACTAAGTGGTTGCAAGCTAGTAAGTGGCTACTTGCCAACGCTAACGTGTCAACAGCTTTAGCACCCACTGGTGGCTTAAGAGAATAAGCGGACAAGTGCGTGTCGTGCCACGCGCAAAGTAGGGTTCCGTAGTTCGACATCTTAATTTACGTGAACTTAAGTTCACAAGGTTTTATATATGATACTATGAACATATCAGTTAACTTATGTTAGTTTAAATGAAATTTGCACGAAATTTACATTTCTTACATCTCTAAGTATATTTTTTAAGTTGATCGACTATTACTCGTTAAATTGTAAAGCATACTTAGCCGTTATAGTTTTTTTTTTATTTCATCATATATGCTACTAGCAACATTTTTTTCAAAGTTAAAAGTTTAGCCGGTAAAGGACACTTGACTCTAAGAAAATTTATCACTTCAGCTTAATATTACGCAAATGGATCCCTAAATTTAATAAAAACCGGACGTAAGTGAGAGTGTGAGTTAAACTCACCCACCGAGGGTTCCGTACAAACTAGTAGATAAAAGGGTGAAATTATATATTTTTTTTAATATTTTCCTTCATAAGCCGAAAAATATACATCGTAAAAATATTAAAAAACCTGTTTTAGTTTAGCTTGTGTTAATAAAGCTCTTTCATATGATACCGCACATGATACGGATAAAGCACTTAAAAATTTGGACCCTCCTTCCTTGCATAAAGACGGACAGACGGACAAAAAGGGGTGATCCTATAAGGGTTCCGTTTTTTCCTTTTGATTTTTTTGTTTTTACCCTAAAAATGGTTATCGCACACTCCCAATTTTTTATAACCTATACATACAGCGATATTCCACACGATGGGGTAATAAAGAAAAAAATAATTCATCCCCACTTTACGTGTACAGGAGGTTCCCCAAAAATATCTCTTTCAAGGTTTTTTTTCTACGACTTTCTCAACATAACTGATTAATATATCTATGCCAAATTACAGCTTTCTAGTATTTGAGCAAGCAAATCTTTGAGCAAGCCGCAGACGGACAAACCGACGAACAATATATAAGGGTTCCTTGTTTACTACGGAACCCTAACTGTTAATGACCCATAAATTCGCACTAGTTTTCTTATATATGTACCAAAATCTTCAAAGAAGCACTACCTTACTATTTCTAGACAACAAAATGAAAATAAATTCCCACCAGCACAGATAAAGAAAATGTAGAAATGTAGAAACAAACAGCAAGTTTTGTGTCTATCCAAATTTGTCATACGATATTCGTGATCGATATACCGGATATGTTACGTCTCCCACAGGAGGGGAGACTGTAAACAAAAGCAAGCCCGATATAGCTCCAACATAAATAATGTATGGCTCGATCCTGCCTGAATATCTTTTACACACAATTTCGTGTCACTGTCATGATATTGTCCAAAGTGATTTACCAATTTTGGTTGCACAATGTATTGTCGTTGCTAGTTTGCTGTTACAATATTTTATTTGTATTGGTGATATTGAACAACGGACTAGCAAAATGAAATGGCACGGCACGGCATTTTGCGGGCAGATCTGGGCCTCAAGACTGTTATTTGAACTGTCATTCGTTCGCCACTCGTTGATATGATTTAGCGATAATTGTGACACATTGTTAGTTAAGTAAAAATCGGACAAGTGCGAGTCAGACTCGCCCAAGGTTCCGTACAAACTAAATAAAAGGGGGAAATCCTTTTTTTATATATTTTCCTTCATAAACCGAAAAATATACATCGTAAAAATATTTTAAAACCTGTTTTAGCTTATGCCAATGAAGATATTTCATATGATACCCCACATGATACGGTTAATTCACTTTGAAATTTGGGCCCTCATTCCTTGCATAAAGACACCACTTTTATGTTAAAAATGTCCAGTTTTCGTATGTTTTTCTATATGTGTACTCTAACAAAATGCTTCATGCCAAATTTCATAGTTTTTTTTCATTTATTAAGAAACAACAAACAACTACATCTTATACAGTATCTAATATGAAACGTAGTTGCGATAAATTAATAAAAATGCAGTCAACTACGTTATCCACAGATTATGTTTATACATGTTTATACGCTTAAGCTAGACGGGCAATTAAACAATATTTAATGTTAAAGCAATACAAAAGATAATGTTATTTGAATTTAGATTTAGTTAGTGCCTGGATTGGTATTTCCCTGGAGAATTAATTGAATTATATTGTGTACACAAAGGTGAGACTCACCTGTGACCGCGGATGATGCAAAGTATTCGAAATGTTAGGTAGTAAAATATGGGAAATATAAGCGAAATTTAATTTAAAATAATTTGTACGGTTATTATAAACTTTTTTCATAAGTACGTATGAAGACGAGGTCGCGTGATTCTAATCGAGAAGTCTAAAATTGGATATAGAATGGATAAAACTTCTATAATATTATTATGGTAATCAATGGACATGCTGTCTTATTCGTAAGCGTATTTTAGTAAAAAAAAATATTGTCTGTAGTCGGTTTACGGACGATAATTTTACGTCACGATATCGTCACAAGCCGAACGCTTAGGCCGATCGTGCCTCTCTATCGTTTGGTCCGCGCTCTCGTTTGCACGCTCGGCTCAGGCGGAACGTGATAATGAGTCATGCTTTTTCGTGCGTGCAGCCGGCGTTCATCGATTTATAAGACGTTATCAGGTCAAAAACTTTTTTGTTCCATTTTCATGCGTGACAGTTCCCATCTAACAAAAGTATATGAAATGGGATAATCAGATGTTTATGAATAAGATGGATAGAGTTAAAATTATTTCAACAAAAATTTATTTATTTATTTCTAAAGTTCACCTACACTGTGTACATACATGTATCTATACATTGACAACAAAAAATCATACAAATAAAATACAGCTTAATGTCACAATAATTACAGGTGAAGTCAGCATGCATTAATAATAAGCGAAAAATAAAAATAGCCATTAAAAATTAAAAATATGCCATTAAAACACATGTCAAATGAATTAAAAATTATAATAATAATAGCAAGCTATTGAATTACATGTCCATAAATTAAGTGAAAATAAATAGTAAATGTATTGCCATCAGATAGAATCGTTTATAATCACAATCGTTCTATTTTATTTTCCAATAATACTTACATAAATTATACTAAAACTAATAAATAATACTTAACATTAAAACCATAATATTTGTTACTTACAATGTTGTATACAAATACCATTGTATGGTATGTAATCTCCCTAACCAGTAACCCCATTGATTATCTCTCAAGTGAGGGATGGATGAATGGGAATGGGAGGGAAAGTGTTGTTTACATAGGCGATGGGTTGACCCCCTGTCACTGCAGCCCAACAAACTCAAATTCAAATTATTTATTTCGCAAAACATGGGGTGTTTACAGGTGTTAAAACTTTTAGTTACATAGAATCGCCATGTTTTAACCTTCATGTAGGTGTGCAAAATGTACAAAAGGTGTTATTATTTAAACAAAATTTATATAACAATTATTGAACAATTTAAAATAGGCATGCCATACAAGTCAAATAACACTACAGGGTAACATGTAGTGTTATTTGACTCTAATCCTGTCTAATTCTCTAATAACCTCTCCTTCTTAAACGATCAAATGTGGCGTCAAAGACCCTCATCTCATCATGGTCTTTGATGCCTCTGCCTACCCCATAAATGAAAATAAGCGTGATTTTATGTATTTTAATATTTTTTTAGAATGCCCGCTAAAAGGTTTCATCAAATTCAACTGGTTAAAAGAATTGAATTTGTTCTAAATTCAAAAGTGAAAATGAAACCTTGACGCCTAATGGCCGCTCGCCTAACAAAGGAGCATAACCACCTCTCGACGCCGCCCCGGGTTCGAGAGCGCATTTTATCGAGAACCGCACACTAATTTATGAGACATTTATCCAGTTTATCTCGCCGCTTGCGGATTATTAATTGAATAAGCTCTTTATTGATTCGCACGTTAGATGTCTGTGCGTAGGAAGGGCTGTGGTTGATGCTTTCGAATTTCTGCGCGCGAAAATGGGTAATTCCAATATATTACTCGTAGTTAGGCTTAGCTGTCGGGTGGCAGATTTTACCTAATTCTACAGATTTTTATATAATTGAGAGATTGAGTTAAATACTCGATAAATACCTGATCTGTTAACCCCTTTTCTATCATGACTTTTCTAAGCCATGTGTTCACCGTCATAATGACATCGTTTATACCTATTTAGTAGAAAATATTGATGTGCCCGGTCGAGATCAGTTTTTAAGATAAGTTCACCATCTTGTTACCAATTAAAGGCTTACTCGTATTAATTATTTATTATTTATCTGTCCTGGACAGAATAAGTTAAATAACTGCTTGTTTCAAATAAGTACACGTGTACCTACTTAGTATTTTGTACTTCATCAAATAAACGACAAAAGAAGTAAGTTATAGATCCAGTTTGTACAGTACCAAACACTAACCTATTGATCGATATTTAATAAAAAGGGCAATTAAATAACAGTATTGCAAAAGGGGACAAGACTCACAACTTTTATGGATGGAATAGACAAAATCAGAAAGGGGTCAAGCACCTAACGGACTAGCAATTTACTGAACAGTAAGTATCAAGAGCTGTGATTTCATTCGACTCTCTGGTGGCCACCGGCTTTAATGCGCTATATTATATACGAGATATTTTTTCTATTAAATAACCGACTTCATACGCAATTGACTAAATCCTTCACGATTGTAAACTTTTTAAAGAAACCTCTCTTCACTCGCTCTTTTTTTCTTTTGTCAAAAATGAGATTTGTCATTGAATGTCCAATGCTCGTCTTCGAAGATTAGAAAATGTGCAGATGTTTAATACGATAATCCTTAATATTTGATACTCTTGCAAAGAAAAACGTGTGGAACTCTGCGATTCTATAATCTGACGCACTTACTCAGGAATACAATGAAAATATTTTCATTTTTAGAGATTATTCAAAAAGTAATAAAGCGATGTTTATAAAATAATTATGGGACTAACTTGGGAGCTTTCTCTATACACCAATTCAGGAAACACAAAAATTGATTCTCGATTGACGGAGTAATTCGTGTACCTACATAAAATAAAATATACGGTACAAATTGATAACCTCCTCCTTTTTCAAAGTCGGTTAAAAAAGAGAAATATTAAACTTTCTTTAGCTGATCTTCCTTGAAACAATTATATACGTATATTATATTATATACTTATATTTTAGTATTTTGACTTGTAAATCTATATTTATTAATAAATAACTTTGACTTTGACTTTAGGTATTTAAGAAGATAAATTTCTTAACAAAAAAAATTATAATAATATAAAAAATTATATACGTTTGTGCTAGTTAAAGTATACATATATAAAGATCCACCACGAGTTACATGCTTGTTATATTGCCTTAAAAACTGTGTCTCAATACATTTTTTTTTACATCGTTCCCGTTCACCAATAAAAGTATTCCACAATCACGGCCGGGCCTGTTCACCCTTATCTGAATCACACAGTTTGTACACAAGTATCCCTAAATTTATTAAACACAATTTACAATCTACAACAATATAATTAACCCGAGTTAATTCAAATCTTCAGACCCCTTTCGGGACCTACACAAAACCCAAATGAAAGTCTGGCACCGCCCCGTTGGTCACAAACCAACAAAAAAGGGCCTAATTTATCTTTGGAAGTGCCCGAAGGGACAAAAAGAAAGGTACAATTTGGATAGCGTTTTTTTCGGGTTCCATCTATATGTTAATGAGGTCGATCAAATGTATGTTAAAACCCGGGATAATATCGTGGTACGAATGCGTGCCAAATTGAAATATCTACTAGGGTCACGCTAAATGTCAATTTGTACGCAATTGCCAGCTAAAAGTGTAGGTAGCTAGGTTTGGAACTCGGTAAACAATGTAAGTTAATGTCAATATAGGTACAGGCTTTGATTAAGGTACAGGCTTTCATGACTTCTTTGATTTGACCTAGAGCTAGATAGATAAAATCAATAAAGGTACATCCTATACAAATACTAACAACTAAAAACCTAGCCATAAGTACTTAATATTATCTTTCTGTAATTTTGTTATCATGTGGTTTTCAATAGTGCTATCTATCTATCCACATAACACCTAATGTTCCGTTAGCTCTTAAAGCTGTGATCAAAGCGAAAGAGATGGAGAACTCGCGCATAACAGCACTTTTAAACGTTTAAATAAATGATATAATAAAACAATACTTGTTCGGGAAAATGAAACTTAAGGCTAACAATGTTATGGAATCCGAAACTCTTGTCAAGTATAACACCTGGAATCAGACAGTTCTATGTAACCGATTCGGGAAAGTAAGATTCGAAAAAATGTATTTCGGTATGTATTACCTACCGCGCTGTAAGTTACAAAGATAAGCTGAGTGAAGTGAACTCTGTATTTATCAGCGATGCTCACAGCTTCCCAGGAGAGTAATTTCGGCGCTTCCTCCACTCGCGCCGCTTCTTCCACTGTGGATCCCTGGGTGCCGATCAGCACTAACTAAATGTACTGACTTATAGAATTTATTGCTGATAAAAGGCGAGATTTTTTTCAAGATATTCTTATTCGATTGGAATTTTTCTATAGTTTTAGGTCTTTAGAATTTTCTTTATTGTGATGCCGATAAACTAGCAACTTTGCGACAATGCTCTAGTCTTTAGAGCTTAGTTCAAACGAGGGAATCGTTACAAATGGCCCTTTTAGCATGTTTCGTAATGAATTTCAACGCCTCGAGCTGGTACTTAACAGATCCGTCCCAGAGGTGCGAACGGTACTCAATGCACGACCGAACTTGTGTTTGGTATAGTTCCAGCAACTGTTCTGGCATGCTGTATCGTCACATCTTTAAGAGGATACCCAGTTTTTTGACAGTTAGTTGAGCCTTTGACTCAATATAGGAGCCAAGGATTTACATCAGAGGTAGCCCAAGAGGTCGACGTGATCAATAATCGGTATCAAAACATTTCAGAAAGTAGAATCCAGCTTGAATGGGCTCTTGGCAGAGAATAGACATGCCCGTGTATTAGCAGCATTGAATTTGACTAAGTTGACTGGCATACCTCCAATTGGAGACTGCCTTAAGAGACAATTTCAAGCGCTCGATCAAAGTCTCTCTTTGAGACTAGCTTTCAAGTTCACTGGCTCGCGCATTGGATAGTTGCTTTCCACAATGGTACTGTCGTCTACGTACCCAAAGATACTAGGTTTAAACTGACCACCTATATACGTAATAATACGTATAAACATTTACCTAGATAAAATTATTTACAAGTAAGTAACCAAAATACAAAAGAAGCAAAAATAAAACAACCCTATAACTAAGTTACTAAGTTAGTTATTAACAGTCTTATGATTATTTTTATATGGTTGGAGTCATGAATACAAGACCCCAATCATACAAAAATACAGAAATACGAAAGTGTTGGGGCACAAATATCAATTTGCCCTGTTTTTACGAACGTTTTCACGTGTAACGAACCTCTTAAGACTAGTATATCTTCATACGAATTTAATTAAAAATCGTTGGCGGGCGGCCAAATGGCCTTATCAGTCAGGAAGCAACTCTATTACGTTCACGATCGTAGAACCAAGTAGGCACAAACAAATAACGCCTATCACGTTTTCACTCTCTTCAGGATCTTTCCTTGCTGTCCTTTAAATTCTTTTCAAGATTTTCCTTGCTGACTTTTGAATTATTTTCAAGACTTGTGATTTTAACCGACTTTACATGATACAAACCATTGAAATATCGATGTCGCAGCGTTGTGATTCTTAAGCATTTAATTATCAGTTTAACCCATTAGTTGAAGGACTAAATTGTTAATTAAATGCCTATCGATCGTCTAACATTAAATAATAATACAAGTACCTATAAATAAACAAAGACGTGTGGCACTCTGAGACTGCCGCGGTAAAGCTATTGCATAGCATTTTTTATCAACTTATGTAATTATAATTATTTATTTATTTTATTTATGCAGTATTCCTAACACCCCCCACTCCGACCGGCACAGCGGTGATACTTTTTAGTTTTTAGTTTTGCCATCTATCGATGAATAGCAGAACTTTTAATGACTTTTTGAAATATCACGCTTGTCTCTTTAGTTCTGCAAATCGCCTCTAGGTGGCATTGGTTGTATCGGCGTTACTGCGTTAGGTTATTTTCGTTACGGAATTTCTGGATTCGGTCTCCACGCTCAAGGCCCGCGATAGAAGCTATGCAATAGCTTAATAAATAGAACTGGTATATTGGATTTGCATTTTGTCATATTTAATTTTAATTTAAGTCATAATGAAATAACATTATGTACAGCTTTCTGTTAATGGAAGTTTTTTTTATTTGTCTTAAAAATAACTTTTTTAGTAATTTAATGTTTTTATGACAGAAAAGTTCATAATAATTGTATATTATATTAATGACAAAGTGATTATTAGTAATTTCATATAACGAAAAGGCTAAGCGATGTTTAATTCTTTCATTGCACGGGTCTTTCAAAATTCATTCTACGACCCGCCTAGACGCAACCGTTTGGGTGAAGGCATCGTTTAATTTTAACTGACTTCTAAAAAAGAAAGAGGTTCTCGATTAGACTGTATATTTTTTTGTATGATTGTTACGTGAATACTCAGCTGATTGTGACTTGGTTTTGATGGTTATTTTTATTTGTTAATACTTCAGAGGTGGTCTCGTATAAATTTTATTAAAATCCGTTCAGTAAGCATCGAAAAGGCGTATTTTAAAGTCCGCAGCTTCAGTTTTTTTTAACTGTATTACATAACTTGAGTATCTGTTTTATTTCTTAGGGCTTATAACACGACAAAACACGTTAACGAGAACTTTGCTCGATTCGAGAACAATAAATATGTAATAGCTTAAAAAATAGGACTACATAACAAATATCTGTATATCAGAGTGTACGCTCATTCAATTAGTAAATATTAAATATTTAAATTAAGACTCAAAGACTTTTTAATCGACTTCAAAAAAGGAGTTATCATTTAATTATATTTTTAACGATATGCAATAGTACGTAAGTGCCAATTTTTTGCCGTGCTAAATGCATCTCAATGCTTTTCCACATAAACCGATCTATCGACTGCAGTCTGAAAGCTTGCTCACATTAGCAGTCCTCAGCCCTCCAACTAACAGGCTGATTTAACCACCCAGCGACATCGATGGATT
This sequence comes from Lycia hirtaria, assembly GCA_947563715.1. Taxonomy (NCBI): domain Eukaryota; kingdom Metazoa; phylum Arthropoda; class Insecta; order Lepidoptera; family Geometridae; genus Lycia; species Lycia hirtaria. The sequence goes on along the minus strand of OX387377.1, from coordinate 36,007,581 downwards.
ATGCAACATACCGTACACAGATCGAAACCTTGTCTCTCCGCATGAATTTTCAATGAGATCATAAGGTAGAGCTTGCGGTTCACACACGCCAGTCTAAATGTTAATGCGTGGCCGATGTATGCAAATACCATATTTCGGGTAATGTATGCGACCAATAACAAGGGACTGGGTTGTTGGGTCCGAATACCTGCCGGCTACTGGAATGTAAAAGTTTCCGATGCCCTGAAAGGGAAGAGTAGACAAAGAATATTCATTTCAAGACGTATTTATTGGATAAAATATCAGGGTTAGTTATAACGTTGGTTATGGGTACTTTTTTATCGACTAAAGCTTGATTTTTAACCGACTTCCAAAACAAAGAAGGTTATCAATTCGACTGTTTTTTATATACGTTTGTTCAGTGATTACTCCGTCAATTATGAATAGTGTTTTTTTTTACTCGTTCAAAAGAATGTTTTGTGGCCAAAACGTTTTGACAACATACTCAGACTGCATGATATTTGCAATATTTCTATGAGAGAAAGAAGAATTGATTACTAGCCCGCACTCATTTCCTAATTTTGGTAATCCTTTTTTACAAGGTTGAAATCACGATTATCTATAACCTATATTTTTTCAAATCAAATAACATTTATTTCCTTAATACAAGCTACATACAATCGTCAATATAAATTAATTACAGTCACAATCGAAACTTGTAAGTGTACCATAATATTAAGCCGTGTAGCAACTGCTCTAAGATAAAACTTGTGCTGCAATTGCTATTTGCCTTCCAATAATCCATAGCCGAAGTACAATTTGGTGTCTTTACATTGAATCAGGTAAGTACATGTTTTTTTTTTATGTTAACCATTTAAATTGCATTTTATATTTACGTTAATTTAAGCCTAAAAGTTATAATAAGTTTTTTTCTTAATACATATGTGTGTGTTGTGTATGTGTATGTTGTGTGTTTGTGTGTGTGTTGTGTATTTGTGTGTGTGTTGTATATGATTGTACGTATTTTACTTTTTCAATTTCGAAGATAAGCAACTAATTGCTTATCTTCGAAAAAATACTTATATAATCGAAAACCCATAATCAAGTAAATAGAGCCACGAATTCATTGCTCATAATATTCAGTGAGACAAAAAATGTAACGTTGGTTGTATGTAATATGTACTTGTAATAAGCCCTCAACATTCCTCTTGAAATATCAGTAGATATATTTTTAAAGTTTTAGGAGAAAAATAAAATAAAACAAATATTTATGACATAGACTTCCTTTTTATTACAAATATTAATTGCACATAAGAATGTTTCATACAAAAATATATTCTTAATTAAAAATATTCCCACTAAAACAAACTATAAAACAGCAAAAGAATCATGTCAAATTGCTTATCCACAAATCGAGCAAAATTCCATCGGAATGGTTATTTCAGTTTTGTTTAAACCACAGTGCTTCTGACGTTATAAATACATGGCAAATCAGATGTCAAGAAATAAACCAGCTGTTTACTTACCTATATACGACTTAATCGGAAGTATAATATAAATCAATTTATATAAATAAGTAACTTAATATCATAAATTACATATTCGAAACTGTACAATATTACATTAATTGACCGAATATTAAGCCAAAAAGCATTTATTGCAATAATTTATTTCTTGATTTTAAAACGTTTAATAAACAATTTGTTTCAACAATTTAGCTAAAATCTATATACAATTTGATGGTATATGGTAACACTTCGTCTTTGACTCTTTTATTAAAATAAAGACCACCTCACAACAAACGGTATTTTATACAAGTATAATGTTTATCACAATTTAATTTGTTAGTAACATTAATACAAACTTTGTTATTTTTGCGACTTTTTACAATTCACAATTTCGATATATCAATGTTTGTGACATCTTTTGTACCTAACACTAACTAAACTAATAATATAAAACCGTTATGATATATTTCGAGATGACCAAAAGTTTGTATATTTTACTAGATAATCCTAAATTACAAAAAAGCTATCTAAAACTAAAATTATGTGACATGATTGTGACACCAAATTAAATCATGTGACACAAAATTAAATTCCGTTACACGTTTGTGACACAAAAAAAATTTGACATGTTTAAGACACAAAATAAAATCACGTGAACTTGTCAGTTTGTGACACAAAATTAAATTAAATTACGTGTTCAAGACACAAAATAAAAATATGTGACATGTTAGTGACACAAAATAAAATCATGTGACAAGTTTGCAACATGAAATTTTACATATTTGTGACACAAAATAATAATTTGTGCCATGTTTGTGACATAAATTTAAATTTGAGACTGAGCAGATGATTAAAACAAAGTAAATATATAATTTCGTAGGAGATTTACATTATGACAATTGTACAATTCAATAAACCTATTAACCTTTTTTACTATTATTGGTAACTTTCGGCCTATATACTAAAACTATAATTAAATTACAAAAACTATTAATGTGATAATCAATAAAAACAGCACTCTCTTAACACTTAATAGAGTGAATACGAAGGAAAAAATATAATCACCCTGCGTGACCCCTATTTCAAAATAATGATTTCAAGTTCAAATTTAATTAATTTTTCAATGCTCGAAGGATCTTATTAATATAATCCTAGTAACAACAAAGACGTAGTGTCTATTTTTTTATTAACGCAATTTCGCTATCACCTACGTTTCAAAACACAAAATATCAAAATTCCGAATGCTCATTTGTCAACTCGTCTGATAACGGAAATCTTATGGATAATAAGATTTCTATGAATCAGAAATTCGTGTCCAGCAAATAAACCCGGAATCACACGGTTCTATGTAACGAATTAGGACAAATGAAATTCGGACAAAAGTGTTTCGAGTCATATATAGGTTATCCGGACCTTGCCAAATTGACCAAACTTCAAACTTAATATTAGGTATGCGGTTGATTTTAGAATAGTAGTATTTACCGTACACCCACCCATGTACTACTGTGGCGTCACTAAATATCACAATATAAACGGCGGCGTGAGGCCGACGCCTCTACTGGGTCATTCACAAAACACATAAACGACACCTTTGTTTCATGGTAATGGACCTACTATGAAAAAATTTTTTGTTTTTTTTAGTAGCTATTTTTAAACTGTTTTATTATTTAATCATTTAAAAAAACGCCACGAGCTAGCTCGGAGCTCTTCGGTGTGTACCGTTTAATTGGAGAGTGACAGATATACTGTTGTATATTTCTAACTCTTTCCAATAAAGCGGCACGCTACAATTCTTCTCTTAGAGCTAAATTGCAAAGTCTTCTAACAAATTTTCGTAAATTTCGTCCCTTTTACATGATTTTACAGTTTAGTTTTTTATAAATAAAAATGTAGATAAAGTGTTACGGCCGAATAACTGTTTAGAGTGTATCTATATTGTTTTAAGGAATGACCCAGTGTTTCGAACGTTTTGTTCAATAAAAAACTTACAATTTAAAACTAGCTATCATTAAAAACCCTAACGTGCTCCGTATTTTGTAACTTCTACTGTTCACGCAAATATCATATTCGAAGATTTTCTCAGATCATTTAATAATCTTCTTTTAGACTTTCTAGTTAATTTTTTTTTTCAAAGAATTATATATTCTGAAATAGTATTTAAAAAATAAGTTGATAAGCGTTTTATCGTAAATTGGTTTTAAATAAAATAATAATCAAATAAATATATTCTAGTCATTTTACTTCTGTATTTTTTTTTGTTAAATCTAACAATTTTCGAAAAGTTTTTTTTTTAATTTCATTTGATAAAAACACAATTTGTGATATCTTTAATCTCATTATTGTATTGATATATTATGTATATGTTTTATTTGTGAAAAAATTGTCACTTCATTAAAATATTTTGTGATTGTCAAAAAGTAGTGTTGTGTAACCAATAAATGAATAATTAACTATTACTTGACTAATCAATTATTTCATGTGAGCGGAATTCACCCGTTGCGTAAGTGCACATTATTGTCCCTACATTTTTCTAGATCTATTGGAATTACTGTGTTAGAATGTTTAGTTCAAGGTCCCGAAAGACCTTGAAGGCCTCATGGCAGCAATAAAATCTAGTTAAATTGTCAAATTTTAACTTTTCAATTGACATTCAAATGCATGTATGAATCAATTAGAGATTTATAGTCATATGTAAAGTATTTTTTGAAGTATTTATTTTATTTTATGTCTTTATATTAAACCTGAAATAAACGGGTATGAACAAAATGGGAATCAAAAGTACTAGTCGTAGCGTATTACATCACCACATTCCCCACCATAAAAACTTGACCAATTGCGTATATGGCTAAATGCGTCTGTTGGCCTTTTGCGTTTTTACCATATGCTCGGAATCCGATAAAAATAAAAAAGCGACATCAAGTGCAAAAATATTGAAATTAATTTGTTAAATTAGGTAAAAGTTTTGAAGAAAAGCATAGAATAAATACCTAAAAAATACTTCACATACATACTCCATTATTTTGCATTAATGAAAATCCTAATTACAACAGATATTTATTAGCACAATAAAATCTTAGTAAAATCTTTCAATTACAAGTAAAATTATTTCCCGGAGTAAACCAAGTCAATTTGACCCGTACACAATGCGAAATTCCGAATTAGACAAAGAAAACATCTCATCTCATCCCTTAATTTTTTTTTCGCATATTTCTTTAGTAACACTAGACCTCTTACACATACAAAAGTTGACAGAAATACTATACCTACTAAGCCGAAAAAGAGATTGTACACATTATTCGTTTTTCTTTAATTCGTGACATAGAATATAATGTATGGAACAACTGATATTTATTTCAAATTTACAGTATTCACATAGTAAGTTATTAATAATGATGAATACAATAACTCGTATGAGTTGGACATAAAAGTTCCATCAAACCCTTTATATCTAAGATAGCATTCTATATTGGACCCATTGACCAGTATGTATTTACGTACGACAGCTGACACAACTCATAGCTACTTTATTACATTCAACTGCGGCGAGAGCGCCGCACCTCACTCAGTGGCTTACTAGTGAAGTGAGTGCTTTCTACGTTTTCCTGGCGAGAAAACACACCATAGATACAATTCTGCGTTGCAAGTATCAATCGTATCGTATAATCGTAGATAAACGATGTAATTATTATTCCAGCGCTGTAACGCTGTTTTGTTTACTTTACCAAAAAATGTGACAATAATTTTGCTTCAGATAGTTCCTCTGGACGTAAGTACATACAGCTCAATGATTGAACCGGCATTCATTAGCGAGCGATTCTCTCAATAAGTCCATTACTACGCGTCGTCCGAGTCCCTCGGAATGCTATCTTTATACCAATGTTACGTATCTTTTCAGTTATCACTGACCGGGTTTAGGAATTGTGAACAATAGTTTCTAAAACATCGAACGCGTTAATGGCCCATATTCAATTATTCGAACAATACACTATTTAGAAAAGAATTCGCGATCGTTCGGACTTCTTCAAATACTTAGAAATTATATTCATTGTCACTCAGACCAGTAAACGACAAAAAAGTTAAAATCAACTGAAAATTACTTTAGTCATAAATGTTTTCTGTGTAACAAAATGCTTTTTGTTAATTTTAAATCCTCTTGTCCTTATTACATAAAGGCTTATTACCTTTCGTTTCACTTTTTGAATGCCAACTTACCACATCGAAAAACAATATCGACACCGTACCGTATCATGAGACTTGACTAAATTATCTATAGTATATTTAAGTAGTGGTTAATCTCCTCAAGAGAAATCAAATTTTCGATCACATAATGTTTTATAAACATTATATTTAGTACAAAAGTGGCCTAACTTGGATCGAGATTATCGATAGCATTCACGAAGTGACATAGCCAACCTAGCGTAACCCACATTACACTTTCACCATATTAGCGAAGCGGATATTTCGGACAATTAAAAATCACACCTGTCTTACTAATACGTAACACGGCATGCGCCTTAGTTAAATTACAGAGATAAGAATGTATGTATCCGTGGTTGAATTTACACCGTCGTGTACTGCAGTGACAAAGGTTGTAAGTTCGTACTTGTGCGAGCGCTACGTCGTCTGTTCGAGCAGCGGTCGATGTTCGTGGTCGGGAAGCGAGCGCGCGCTCGCGAGCACCTCCACTTCTCCGTCGTCGTTCGACAGCGGCGAGTACATGAGCCCGCGCGATCGCTTCGGCTGATCGTGACGTGCTCTCGATTTTGCGGCCTGTTAAACAAAATACATTTCTTAAAAACAGTATAAAAAGATAATAAAATATTTACACAATTTTCAATGAAAAGGTCAAAATTTAATTTGCGTGTCTTTAAATTGCGAGTGAATCTGTTTCTACGAGGTAGCGTGCTACTATACAACATAACATCGCTTAACATCAGGTGATATGGCGATCGCGTGATCGCCATATCACCTGACGCAAACCTATCCTTGAATAAAAAAAATGGTTGTCTGTAAAGTCGGTTTACGGACGATAATTTTACGTGATAACGATGCGTCACAAGCCGAACGCTTAGGCCGATCGTACCTCTCTATCGCTTGTTCCGCGCTCTCGCTTGCACGCTCGGCTCAGTCGGAACGTGACAATGAGTGATGCTTTTTCGTGCGTGCAGCCGGCGTTCATCGATTTATAAGATGTTATCACTTCAAAAAAACGCTTCGAAAAATATCTAAAAATACATCTTTACATGGTTACATTAAATTATCCATTCACTAGCATTAAAATAATCATCAGCTGTTTTAGAGACTTACATGGACCGCAACTATAACAGCTAGTAAGATGGCGGCGGCCGCCGCGAACAGCGCTAGCGCCACAGCGCCGGCGTTCGTCGTAGCGTGGCCGCTCGCTTCGGTGTGAAGTGCGCCCCACTCGGCGATGCGCCGCTTACCCGCTACAGATGAATTGATGCACTCTCCTGCGACAACATTTATGAAAACCTTAAGAAACGGTCACTGCTAGGTGCAATTTTATTAAATTGATGTGAAAAAAGATTCTGATCATGTCAATGTGTAATTATATTTTTCCACTTTATTTGAACGGGTTTGACGCTCAGCGAACACATCACTCTGTAAATCAAAACGGAACGAAAAATAAGCTTTAACAGAAAACAAAATAATCAATAGTGCGAATTTATACACTGCACGCATTGTCAGAATGTTCCTATATATATTATGTAGCTCCGGGCATTGTGTATATTACTTTGACCAAACTCCAAAAAGAAGGAGGTTCCCAATTCGTATGTATGTTTGTTACGCGATTTATTCGCCAATAGATGGTCAATGGCCATATCATACATTTTATCAAAATCGGTTCAGTACTTTGGTATTTAAAACCAAATAATTGGAAAAAAAGTCATCCAAGTAAACAAAGTTGCGTATTTTTAAGTTCAGTTTTTTAAACGATAAATTATAGGAGTAAAAACTTCTTTAAGCACGCTGAACACTATTTTGTGGGTATTGAACGAGCGTTACATGGCCGAGCGTGACGGGTTAGGTTCACACCTAAGCCGCCACGCTCGGCCATGTAACGCTCGTTCAGGCAAAGTCGGTTCGAGTAAATAAGTACTGTACTAAGACAACTAGAGATAAAGTCGAAGCGTCACTGCTATTTCGTATTACTAACTGCGCCTTGATGAAGTTATCACTTTTGTGATGTGGTAATTTTTTATACATATATTTATTGTAAATAAACTACTATCTAGGAAAATAAATGGGTATACTTATAGAAAGATAATCTCACTCCGTCTGGTAAACTAACCAGAAGGTGCATAACGAAAACAGAACTTTGCAATATTGTAAGTTGCATGCCTGTGCCTATATGATAGGGCTTCGAATTATATGGTTGTGTGATAAATTGAATGTATAATACGTACATATATAATACTAGCTGTACCCACGACTTCGTACGCGTAAGAAAACACATCCGCTGCGCTCCAACCTAACCGCCTAACATAATATGTACCTGTATCAGGATGACAGTGACAGCAATCCGTTGGCTCGACATCTGGCGACGGATCTCCGGTACAACATGGCACGCATTGGTTATTTAACCTGAAACAAAACAAAATGTAAGGATCAATGTAAAAATGTATATACCTGTAGAAGATAAGTGTAATATGTGTTACTGTAAAAGCCCGAAGTACGGTAAATACCAAGATTTACTGGTAAAATCAAAGATTTATCAACTAGTTAATAGTAAAAAATCCGAATTTCGTGCATTTACCACCATTCACTTGGCTAACCAAACCTAATCTAGCATGTACAAGTTGCTAATAGTATAAGTCCGACAAAATGTTCCTCTTTTTATTAATCCTTACATTAAGCAACTCCTGTCGGTAAATCGTAAGATTTATTGGTAAAACCTGAGATTTGCCGTAGTTCGGGCTTTTACAGTAACGTATACATTTAATTTAAAACATTTCTACGTCTGAGTGCTAAAAAGGTCCACAAAACTCGCTCCGTTTAAAACCTTTCATAAAACTCGCTCGGCTCAGTGCCATCTCAACCACGCACGCTTCAACTGACAGGTACGTCGATTCAAGACCACTACAGTAATACACTCTCAGACACCTTTGAGCTGTAACTGCACCCTAAACCCCGTAATGCACTGCAAAAAGATGCTTCTGTATAAAATTTTACTCAGAACTAACTAGATGCGCCACGTGGATTCATCTGCGTAGTGATGAAAAGCGGCGATGATGATGATAAAATATAGCCTATGTCCTTTTCCAGGTCCTAAAGAATAAAGGATCAAATTTCATAATTACTGGTTCAGCCGCTTAGTCGTGAAAAGGTAACAGAGAGACTGGCCTTGTGGCTCAGTTATTAGTGTGTTTACGTCTACCTGCTGCACTGAAAGGTCGTGGGTTCAATCCCCACCCAGGGCAAACATTTGTGTTATGAGCATGGATGTTTGTTCTGTGTCTGGGTGTTTCTATGTATCATATGTATAAATTTACAAAAAAAAAAGTATATATGTATTCTATCAGCCATCTAGTTCCATAGTACAAGCTTTGCTTAGTTTTGGCTAGATGGTGTTGTGTGAAATGTCCACAAATATTTATTTATTTATTTATTTATTTAGAGACAGACGACAGACAGAGTTAGTTCCGCTTTTATAATATTAGTAATGTTTGTTACTTCGTAACTCCGTCTATAGTATTTCTATCTATCTATTTATTACTATCATTTTTTACCTACTTTAAAACTGGTCTAATAAAAATTTCATCGAGATCGTTTAGTATAGTTTGGTTTCATTCAGACGTGCCAAGCGTCTTTTCGTCTTACCCGACTATGCGAAAGGTAGATAGTTTTTAGACACATTTTGGAAGGAAACAGGTTCCATACAAAATTACCCATGTTTTTTTTAACTGACTTCAAAAATCAAGGAGATTCTCAATTCGACTGTATATGGTAGGTAATAAAATGTAAATAAGATAAGGTTCAGAGGTGGTCCCTTAATTATTAATTTTTATCAAAATCAGTTCAGTACTTTGGTTTTTACAACAAAGTAACTGGAAAAACCTTATACAATTAAACAAAATTGCGTATTTTGAAATCGGTTGCTTCAGTTTTTAACACGCTTTTATTAGGTCGACCTGTATGTAACTACATATGTAATGAAATCTAAGGTAACTAATTTAACCATCTTCCAAGGATCGTAGCGTCATGAAAATTGGCAGCTGTATGTAGTTCAGATGACAATACAATAATATGGTACTGTCGAACTGATCTGATGATGGAGCCGGAAGATATGAACTAGAACTTCATGATGGAACATCGTATCATAGCTGCGTTTGGATTTGTTAGAAAAGTCTTGTAATGAACTTTGACCACAATAATTTATAGCGTGTTTTTAAAATGTAATTTTATTTAAACTATAATTAAGTAGAAACTGTACCTATTGTATCAGTATCTATCAATAGAATAGTAATAGAAAACATTCTGTCACTAGTTAATGATACTTTACGATATCGTCGTTGTAAATTTGAAATATCCTATGTTATAATAATAATTCACACGGGACTTTGTGGATTCGATAACCATTAGAGTGGTTTGGTGGTATGGTTTGTTGGCCGTGCTACTACCAATCTTACTACTAGTAGTAACACCGGTAATTCAATTACCCTTCTTACTAATTTAGTTGAAAGTTGTTAGAACAGCAATAAAAAATTGCCCGTATTACTATCGTAAAACTAAAATAACAAAAACAAATTAAAATATGACAAATTTGTATTTTAAACTAAATTCATAAGTTATTTTTATATTATACTTATGACAATATTTACATAACATTAGAACAAAAAATAATAATTACGTATTTCAAACAAAATCTACACTATTGAAAAATCTATTTTAAAAAACCGGAAAAAAGTCATATGTGAGATTATGTATTTAGATTTGCAACGATGCATTTGTAAGGAATATATTATGTACCTTCACCAATAGCTAAAGCTCATTGTTGGGATTCAAAGCCGAACACTCCGGCACGAGTCATTGCTGTTACGATCATCGCTTTGCTAACGATGGATCACAAGCTTTAAATGCTTCAAGCCACAAATTTCAGAACACTCAGATTGAAAACTGCAGACGGCTGATAGAGGCTTAGTGCCAAGATAAGCACCTGCTTCATCAGTTTCGACGCACGAAAGGGTTTTAGACCTTTTCATCGAGCTACAATATCTGCAGAGTCACAAACTTTAACTAAAGAAATCTAAAAATATCTAAGCGTGGTTAAATGTTTACTGCATAGGCCTCTTACGGTAATCTGCAATCTACTATGGGTATAACTCAAAATTAAGTTTTGTTTGTCGGTTTATTACAGAACAATGACACTACTCATATTTTGGACGATATAACCCTAGTTTTCTGGGAAGAAATACATAAAACTTGCTGTCACATAACCAATTACAAAAAAGGACGTGCTACGTCTATCTATCGTGTCCAGAGGGTAACGAGTGAGACGCGTCATTAATTGCATTGATGATGGAATTTCTAATCAATAGAATACAGTACATTGTATTCTATTGATCAGAAATTCCATTACAAATTTCCATTACAGTACAATTATGCGTTGCTAAACTTAATTTAACTGTTGTAACTAAAAAGTTGGCGCATAGAGTAGCGTGCCTACATTTGACGCGGACATTTTCTTAAATTGTGACTCTGTTGCATTCTACCTCAATGGACCTTTTTAGACTATTTCAATTTATTTGCGAATTTTTCGGCAAGCTGGTTTTATATATGTACGCGTGTGCGCTGCGCGGAGCAAAATGAAAGGTTTTGCATATTGATGCGATTTCCGTTGGCACCAGTGCACTCTAGTTAAAATTTAACGGTTTACTAATTCACGCGGTGGAATAGTTAATAGAGTAACAATATTTTGGAAAAATTTATGTATGTTGTTTAATCGCATTTTGTATATGATATATCTGACAAAAAAAAAGACGTGTGGCACTCGGAGACTGCCGCGGTAAAGCTATTGCATAGCATTTTTTATTAACTTATGTAATTATAATTATTTATTTATTTTATTTATGCAGTATTCCTAACACCCCCCACTCCGACCGGCACAGCGGTGATACTTTTTAGTTTTTAGTTTTGCCATCTATCGATGAATAGCAGAACTTTTAATGACTTTTTGAAATATCACGCTTGTCTCTTTAGTTCTGCAAATCGCCTCTAGGTGGCATTGGTTGTATCGGCGTTACTGCGTTAGGTTATTTTCGTTACGGAATTTCTGGATTCGGTCTCCACGCTCAAGGCCCGCGATAGAGGCTATGCAATAGCTTAAAAATGATTACCTAAGTTGCGGAGTTATGGAAAACATAACGATACCATCAGAATAGTCAGATGCAGGTCGACACAAATTAGAATTCGCTTCGGTGCATTTTGCACACCCGATTGCTTCTGAATAGAGGCGGAAATTTCTAGACGCAATAGCGTGAGTCAAGCGTAACTTGCGCGAAAAATAGCAATATACATATATTAAAATTTATAAATGTCGATAACTTCAGAGTTGTGTCCATAATCTTAAGGAATGCTGTCTTACGTACAAGTCTATTTCTATTCCAGTTTAAATGTGTTTATCATTTTAACCATAGCTTCGCACCATGATATAATTTTACTACTTATTTTACTAGCTGCACCCCGTGGCTTTATCTGCGACCGAAAAGTCCTTTCTTGGTAGATACCTAAGCTTCAAAAGAAGGCTAGAGGTTTAGGCAATAAATACAATGTCTGTCAGGATAATGCCTTATATGTACAGATAAATCTACGTTTGGCCAACTCGCCTGGTGACAAGCGACGATGATCAGGGGAGGGAGGAAACTCGAGTGCACTAAATACATTAATTTAAAAAACTCACCTATCTAACTTCTTCGGTCGCTCGCAAGCCGTGCAACTGAACTGCGACGGTCCTGAGCAGGTCCGGCAAGTGTGATCGCAGCCGCGGCACGTTCCATTGCCGGGCTCGTAGTACTGCGAGCCGAGGCACTCCATGCAGAGCCCGCCGTCGAGCATGAACCGCGGCGGACAGGACTTGCAGTGGAGCGGGCCGGAGCCGTCGCACTCGCGGCAGTAGTGGTGGCAGCGACGGCAACCCTCGCCGCTCTGGTAGAAACCTGGTGAAGGAAAACATTGAGTTATTCAGCTCACTGATCACAATACTCATCATCGTCATCATTATCTCAGCCACAAGAAGTCACTGCTGGACATAAGCCTCCTCCATGGTTTATTTCCAACCTGCATCCAGCGTCTTCCTGCCACTTGCAATACAATTAGATATCTTCTAGATCGACGAGCTCCATCCTCGGCCACACCATCGCTTAACATCAGGCGAGTTGGTGGTCAATCGTAAATGACCACCAACCGAAATCAAAAAAAAACGAAATCGTTGGTGGTTATCTTGCATTTAAAAAAAAAACAGTTACAAATTTCTGCATCAAGTCTGAAAGTAAATTCGCTGACGTCAGCTGGTGACTGGATCAAATAACTTGATTGTACCTTGTGGACATTCAGGATGGCACTCCCCCGCCGCCAGCCGCCAGCCCTGCGGGCACGAGGCGCACTGGTCGCGTCGCGGCCCGATGCACGTGCGGCACGACAGGTAGCACTTCGAGCACGTGCTACGGTCCGCGTAGTACCTGCGCACACGCATTCACACGTTACTATGGCTCTATGATGACACCAATTTGTCTATCATCCGAAATATTGAATACAATATAATGATATTATTATTTTGAAAAAAAAAAAGTGTTTTATGGAGATGTCCATAAAACACTTTTTTTTTTAATACAACCTTATCAATATCGCCCGATAATCGAACCTTTTTAAATATAATGTTTCTCGATTAAACAAAATCTAACAAACTTAACACAATAGTTATTTGAGCAAATTAAACTTACGGAATCCAAAACTTGTGTCAAGTGAAAAATATCAGAGACAGTTCTATGAAACGAATTCGGGCAAATAAGATTATACAAAAATATTTCGGATCATAGATGTTTTAGGTACCACTTCCTCTCAACATTGCCATCAAAATGAGTCCACTGAGCTCGTGTTTTTCCTATTTCATCGATGTCGACGTAACCGTTTACCTATATTCGAACCCAGGACCTGCGGATCGCAAGTCAGACGGTCTCACCACTAGGCTGCCGGAAACTTATTTACTTTACCTATATATTTCGCAGTAATTCGTTGCATAGATCGTAGCATCCGTTAAGTGCTACGCGAGTTTACTACGCGTACTTAGTGCTACGACGCATGCTACGCAAGGGTGGGTCGCCAGCGCCACGTCAAGTCATCAAATTGAAATGTTTAACTGTTTAACTGTTTATAACTACTCAATTACAATATTTAAAAAAAACTTGTTGAAGTACACCTTCTTACGTCTACGAAATCATTGTTATTTCGATTCGAAACGGTTATGGTTTTTTAATAAGGGATTTTTTCTTTTAGATAATTTATTTCATCATGCTAAAAATCTATTATTTAGTTATTTCTAAGAAAGACTTCCAATTTGTTTGGTAATCAAATATTCAGATTACACGTTTTTGATAACCGATAAAAGATAGCCGATTAATTCCGAATTCATTAAGCGTTATGTTTTACCATTTTATCCCCTCTAACCCTATAATACCTTCTTCTACGTAACATAACCACGGTCAAATGTGGCGTCAAACGGTCTCATTGTCATTGACCCCGCATTACCCCGCAATGGAAATAGGCGTAATTTTATGTATGTATGTATGTACGTCGTGTTCACAGACTGTTTACCCTTATCATACTCACCCTGAGTGTAGATTTTGCCTCGAAGAGGATGAAACATCCATCCATGTCCTCTGCGAGTGTGTGGCGCTCCACCACGAGAGGAGCCAGCTCCTTGGAGAAACTATCCTCTACCCTAAGGATGTGAAGGCCTCCGCCCCAAAGTCCCTAGTGAGATTTATGTCACATCTGGGATTGGGAGATGTGCTGTAACCCTTAGGAGGGAAGTTACAATAGATCCGCGAGGGTCGCAGTGACAGGGAGGCTCATGGTCTCCCACCTTACCTCGAATAATAATAATAATACTCACCCATCAGCACAAGTAGTCCGACAGGATCCAGACTGCAGTCTCAGGGACCCGGAACAAGAGGTGCAGTTGAGCCGCGAGGCACATTCAGCACACCCGTGCACGCACTGCGAGCATCGCCCGCCTTCCGCGTAGTAACCGCGACTGCACTCCGACACGCATCTGTGGAGGGGTGTACATTTAGAGAAAGACGATTTATTACAGACAAATAGTATCTACATTTCCGATAACTAAATGGAACAGAGCTTTACTAGAATTAGTATGTTTTTTTTTTATAAATGGAGCAGACGGTTCATAAAATGGCGAGCAATGATTCTTGCTTAATAATTTCATTGATGTTATGTCTACAAATGAGATGGTATGCCCAATATATAATTATTTAATATTACGTAATGTTATAATTTTTATTATAAATTTATGAGTTATGTCAATATAATAAAACCGGCCAAGTGCGAGTCGAACTCGCGCACGAAGGGTTCGTACCATTATCTATAAAAACGGCAAAAAGTCACGTTTGTTGTATGGGGCACCCCTTAAATATTAATTTTATTTTAATTTAATTATTTGCTTTTAAAGTGAATAATATAACTCAATATTCAGTGAATACTTCAAGCGTGTACCTGTTGCCGTTATCAATATAGAGAAAAAAAATCACGTTTGTTGTATGAGAGCCCTCTTAAATATTTATTTTATTCTGTTCTATAGTATTTGTTGTTATAGCGGCAACAGAAATGCATCTTATGTGAAAATTTCAACTGTCTAACTAACACGGTTCATAAGATACAGCCTGGTGACAGACGAACGGACGGATGGACGGATAGACAGCGGAGTCTCAGTAATAGGGTCCCGTTTTTATCCTTTTGGTACGGAACCCTATAAATTAACAAACTACATAAACAATCCAATACGAAAATAAGCGAATGTCCCATTGTTTACATAAATATATATATTTTTTTACAAAAAAGGTAAAGACAGTCAGGTCACGTTCAAATGTTATAAAACGTGGTTCGTTAGAGCTCTCAGCATGGAAATTAAATGAATCACACGGACGACCGTCTCATTCCACAGTGAGGGTCTTTAAATGTCAGGCGCTCATAAGTATGTCTCTAATTAAATATGGCATACGCCGTTATATAATATTTATAAATAAATAAGTATAAATCCCCAGTGCCTCAAGTCAATAGTTCACGGTCAGCTTTTGTTACCAATGATGACAAGCAGAAAAGCAAAGTAGGCACATTACCACCCATTTCTCATTGAATTGCCAAAAATCCGTACTCGGCTACATCGGTCCACGCTCTTAATGGGTACTGCACAGGAGTGGAATTCTTTGCCGCCATCTTTGTTCCCTGACAGCTACAATCTTGGAATCTTCAAGGCTAGAGAGAATAGATATCTCCTAAATAGACGAGCTCCATCCTTGGAAAAAAACATCGCTTAACATCAGGCGAGATGGTGGTCAATCGTAGATCTAACATAAAAAAGTGGCATTGAGCGGGCATATAACACGTAGAGCTGACGGCCGACCGAAGTTTTCGAGCGGAGAGCAAGAACCGGCAAACGCAGCGTAGGAGGGTGGACAGAAGACCTTATATAAGTAGCAGACTTTCTAGTACTTCTAGTACTAGTTAGTTTTTGAGCCATGGACGGACAGACGGACTAATCGCGAAACTATAAGGGTTTCTTGTGACTACGGAACCCTAAAAATTACGGCTTAAAAATAATTTCGTAAGAAAAGTTGCAGATCACAAGGATGTAGTAAGGTTTGTTTTTCAACCTATAAATTGTATTCAAATAAAAAAAAAACTAAAACATGCAGCGGTATTGGAATACTGTCAGAACCTCGGGCCGTTAGAAGCCCACCAGTTGTCCGAATATAGGCGTGGATTTTAAACTCAGATAGTGGAAAGGGAGTGTCCGGATTTTTGTCCTGTAAAAATGTATAGTACCAGTGGGAACAAATCCGATTAGATCGCATTCGCGAGCGAGCTTTGGTGCTTTGTGTCGACGTACGCGAGAAAAGCAGGGAAACCTTTGAAATTAAACAAATTTTAACGGATTTATAGCAAAGGATTCCTTTTTTTTTTTTTTACATAATTTCAATGAGTAATATACGCGAAAGCCTTAGAAAACATCAGGGAACCTTTGATAGTTTATAAATAGCAATGAGAGAAATGAAATGCTTATGTTTACGTTTTTTTTTTATAAGTAGCAAATTTTGAGAATGCCATTTAACTCTAAATGTATTTTTACGAACAGAGATGAACCTACGGATTCAGCTAGATTTATGTACCTATAGTGTCTAATGGTATCGAACTGTTAACGAAAGATGAACAAAATTATGGCCTAGAATAACATTAGAAAACTCAAAAATCCCCGATAAAAACGGTAAACCGATTTTGATGAAACGTAGCCAAGAACACTCTCGATGAAAGTCTCTTTCAAACAAAAAATAAAACCGGACAAGTGCGAGTCAGACTCGCCCACCGAGGGTTCCTTACAAACTAAATAAAAGGGGGA
This sequence comes from Lycia hirtaria, assembly GCA_947563715.1. Classification (NCBI taxonomy): domain Eukaryota; kingdom Metazoa; phylum Arthropoda; class Insecta; order Lepidoptera; family Geometridae; genus Lycia; species Lycia hirtaria. Next base: position 35,990,445 of record OX387377.1, on the reverse strand, counting down.
AATCATATTTTTTTTTATATTTTCCTTCATAAACCGAAAAATAAACATTGTAAAAATATTTAAAAACCTGTTTAGCTTATGCTAATGAAGCTCTTTCATATGATACGGTTAATTCACTTTAAAATTTGGGCCCTCGTTCCTTGCATAAAGGCACTATTTTTTGTGATTAAATTAAAAATGTCTAGTTTTCGGATTTTTTCCTATATGTGTACTCTAACACAATGCTTCTTGCCAAATTTTATAGTTCTAGGTCAACGGGAAGTACCCCATAGGTTTTGATTCCCTTGTGAGTGTCGTAATGTGTGTATATTCGGTTGTAACTTTTGTTTAGAAAATGAGGAAATTTTATTTTTCTTCCTGCAGCAAGAGACTATGGATCTGCGTATATGGTTTTAATTTCAACTAGATACCTTCACGCGTTCCCAAGATAAAGGTCTTGACACCCGGACAGACGGACAGACAGACAGACAGACAGACGGACAACAAATGGTGAACAAACGGTGATCCTATAAGGGTTCAGTTTTTTCTTTTTGAGGTACAAAACCCTAAAAAACTAGATCAAAATCGGTCCACCCGTTTGAGTGGTACGATAAAAAGTAAATTCGTATAGACTGTGTGACCAGCCCTATTGTCAGAATTATTAAGCCGCTCAAAGGCCTCTGACCTGGCTTGACGATTGCTGTTTTTTTAATAACAAACAACCGGGACGTACAATTTAACTTAATATAACAATTAAAAGGTACGATGCCACAGACAGACACACAGATACACACCTCAAACTTCCAACACTCCTCTTTTTGGGTCGGAGTTTAAACAGAAAATTAAGTGAACCGAAATATTCGCTTGTTAGAGCGCTTCATTAAAAGTTGTTAACATAAAAGTTTTAGTCGTATTCGCAAAACTCCTTCCCATTTTGTTCCAAAAATAGATCAAGTTCACAAGTAACATTATTTAAAGAAACAAGTACATTAAAAGAATAACATACTTACATAATAACTGAATGCATGACAGCGATTTTTGCGACTATTATGCTTGATATGATGTTGACGGTACATTTGTATGTAAGTTTACGTCTAAAGTATGTGCCGAGCCGTTGTTCTTTATTTAAAGTACCTGAGCGACCGAGCTCCACTCGGATTTTTTATGACTGAAAATACGAGCAAACCCGAGTTCACTAAAATGAAACCTAGCAAGATCGATTAATCGTCCCTTAATCTACCTACAAACCAAATTTCATTAAAATCGTTGGAGCCGTTTCCGAGATTCAGATTATATATAATATACAAGAATTGCTCGTTTAAAGGTATTAGGAAAGAAACAAAGAAGAAGAATAAGGTATTACAGAAAGGATTCTACTCTGTCAATGAATATTCAGGAACTTTTTGACTTTCTGGAACAGTACACCATAGTTAACAAATTATAATTATTAAAATAAATTATATGTAGATACTCGATTAATGTTGACATATTGTTGAAAAAATTGTATGCCCGTAAGAGCAAAACTGTTAATAAGTACTGGTTTCTTATACCTAACATCAAATTGTACACAGTTTTGCACAATTAAATATTCATTTCATTTCATTGAATTTTTTAGATAAGTATATATTTTTTTTTTTTTTTGAAACACGATTTTTCGTAAAAGTTTACGCAAAAGCACACGTCGAAGACTCCATACAATGGCGCGCTAATCAGTGACACACATGCAAGTTGCCGTTTATATATAACACACACACACATGTATGTTGATAGGGTTGTCGTCTGATTGCCGCTCGCTCGTGACGTCATTCGAATTCGAATGCTTGAAGCCCGCAACACTTGTTTCGACTGACAACCGCACTGCAAACTCTGGCAAGAGCATTGGGGCGTACAGAAAGTAAAAAAAGTGTTTTACCTTTTTTGAAAGTAACGTCAAATCGATAACCCACACATCAAAATCGGTCAAGACGCTTAAGTTCTAGGAGGTAATATATAAAAACATACATACACATATTGTTTATCGATTGTTAACCATAAACACGTGAGTATAACGCAATAATGTAATTGGCAAGCATTATTATAATATCACAAAAACATGTTGACACGTATTATATGCTACAATAGAAACATTTCACAGCTTTGCCAAGTCAATAAGCAAGTTTAACAAGCCTTATAATTCAAACAAGGGGACTCGGAACTTCGCAAACAATTTAATATAAAGAAAAAGTTGCACAACTCCCCATAATTTCATTATTTAGCAATAAACAAAGAAGAAGACCTTCCGTATTTTCTTAGAAACATAAATACCGATAATAATACCGAGCACGATCGTTTATTTAGCTATTTTGTTTACATAGATACCTACCACGCATGACGTGAAATATTTTTATGAAATGAAGCTTAAAATATTTTTGGAATAGCTAAAAAACCGGCCAAGTACGAGTCGGACTCGCGCACTAAGAGTTCCGTAAAAACGGAAAAAGCATGTCTGTTGTTTTAATTTAATTATTTATTTTTAAAATTAATAATATAACTCAATATTCTGTGAATATGTCAAGCGTCTACCTGTTGCCCTTATCAATATCGAGCAAAAAAAAAACTTATTTGTTGTATGGGAGCCCCCTTAAATATTTACTTAACTATGTTTTTTTGTTTTGTTGTATTTGTTGTTATAGCGGCAACAGAAATACATCATCTGTGAAAATTTCAACCGTCTAACTATCACGGTTCATGAGGTACAGCCTGGTGACAAACGGACAGACAATCGGACGGACGGACAGACAGACAGACAGACAGACAGCGGAGTCTTAGTAATGGGGTCCCGTTTTACCCTTTGAGTACGGAACCCTAAAATTTTGTCGACTAAATTGCGAATCAAAATTTCACGGATTATGAAAAATTAAATGAAATAAATTGCTCTGGTGATCAAATTTATGAGTTACTAGAATATCGGGATCGTTAATCATACCTTCATCATATTAGCAGCCGGTTTTTATTATTACACTGTACTAATTTATTAGTAAGCAATTTATACATAATTCTCACCTGTGCTCCTGAAGAAGATTGGGTGAAGGACATGTGAGACAATGATCATCACTTGCTCCGAAACAAGTCTCGCAAGCTGTGTTACAGCTTTGACACCTCTGGCCATCGGTGAACTCTCCGACGGAACACTGCTCCGATCCAGAAGGAACGCATTTCCCTTTCTTGTTCAATTCCCACCGAGCTTCGCACGAGAGACACAGAGTAGTCGTGCACGCGGAGCAACCAACTGGGCACCTGACGAAAAAATAACACTGTAAAAAATACCCGCTCACCATACATCACAGAAATTAGACAGTATACTCACTTCATACATTCTCTTCTCTTTTTATCGGCGTAATATTCGGAGGGGCACGCGGTGACGCATCGCCCGTCTATGGTGTAGCTGGACGCGTGACAAGTCACGCATTGTGCTTCGCCGGGACCCTCGCACGTGTCGCACGAGTTGTGGCACCTGGCGCACATGTAGTCTTCTGTCTCGTAGTACGAGGGAGGGCACGAGGCGAGACAGGTGCCGTCGTGCAGCAGCAAGTGGTGCTCGCAAGAAGTGCAACCGTCAGCTCGCTCCGAACAAGTCGCGCAGTGAGCAGCACACGGTCGGCACGTCGATGATTCACCATCTTCCCAGTATCCGTCCGGACACTGTTGCAAGCAAACAGCTAAGTCCGCTACGAGTAAATGAGCCGGAGCACACGTCAAACAAGAATCTTGACCCGGACCGACGCAAGTCTCGCATGACTCGTGGCACGGCCAACAAACGCCTCCTTGGTTTGCGTAGCTTCTTGGAGGGCATCGAGAGACACAAGCATCGTCTAATCTGTAGTGTTTGCAGGCGATGCATTGCGTAGGTCCTTTTCCATAGCATCCTTGAGAATCGCATTCGGGATCACATTGGTGTATGACGCGCTTGTCATTGCTATCGGCGAGGACATTCTCCCCATGCGGTGAGGGAAGGTTATGTCCATCGAGACGGGCTACCGCCTTCTCCGGGTCGGAGCCGGCGGCGAATAAACTTGGAAAGTTTTGATAGTTGGCAAACGCGTCAGTATTGTAAAAAGAATCACCGATAGTTTCGTAACCGTCCGCGGTGGTCGGGAATGCAAACGAAGGGGACACAGGTGAAGGTCTTTTTGAACGCAATCTGATGGGATCTACCGATGTGCCGTAGAATATCAACTGCCATTTTTTTAGTATGCCTGGTTGATTGACGTGTCTGTTACCAGCGTTTACTATTTGTAATTTCCATCTACCTTCAGCATGTTCACCCCAGAAGTGAACGCTGAGGAAAGGCCAGTCGTCAAAATTGGAGCTTACGACGTCGCGGGGTCTTTCGAAGAGCAATGTTGATACTGTTCCCATAGGCGACGTCAGAAGGATTCGTAAGTTGCCTCTAGGGAAGAATCTTAACGATATTTTGCATTGAACGTGTTCAAGATATCTGACTTCATTGACAGTGCCACTGCAGCCATTCACGTCCATGTGAGTATTGAGAGTGTAACTGAATGTAGATTCGATTTGCTTATCTTCGTTTATTTCCTGTGATTTACAGATATGTTGGGGCGGGACGGAAACCCATTGTTCGGCTAAATTGACCATTTCCGACGCGTCCATCAGCCCGTAACCGAATTTGTGACTAACTTTTCTCTTGACTCCATTCACTATCCAGCCACCTTCTTTCTCTAGAGGACTAGATCTGGAAGTTAATACAACCAAATATTGCAAATCTCTCCATGTTAATTCTGGATTTGCTTCTAAAGCTAGGGCGCAAATACCAGCAGCTAAAGGAGCTGAAGCAGAAGTTCCTGTGTGCTCTACAGTACAAATATGATCAGGCCTCAGTCTTCCATCCATATCTACTGTGGCGACACTTTTGTCGTGTCCAGGAGTACCTGAACTGTACGTCGAGGCTAGAGTTGAGGAACACTCTTCAAGGTACCAAGGCTTGTAACCACCTTGAGTTGCACTAGAAATTGACAATGTGAATATACTGTTCGTGTAACCGTCACAATTGCATGAGTCTGTATGTCTGCCACCATTTCCTGATGCCCAAACGAAGATAGATCCTTTACCACGACGACCACTTGTGACACCGTAAATGAACGCCCTGGAACAAACAACATAAATAATTGGAAGTACACAATTAATGATGCAAATGCAAATACAACATCTTCGACGTATTCTATCTTACATTTTGTGTGTATTATCTTACGAAAGGGCAAACTAATCGTCATTCCATAAAAAAATCTCTTAAAATTACCTTCTCGCCAATGGTCCAGGACCATCAACCGTCTTTCCATCATCCTCTGGTCCCCATGAAGCACTGTATATATCTATATGGTCAGGGTTCAATCCCAACGCTCTCGCTTCCACCGCGTCATTGACTACTCCATCCAGCATCCTAACACCACCTATACTGGCGTTATACGCGACGCCAACACCACACACTTGGTTGTAGGCCACGCCTGCCACTTCGCCAGCGCATCTTGTGCCGTGCTTGTTGTCTCCGTTGTCTTGAGGCATGGGATCGTCATCATTACCGTTGATATCTGTTGAGGCTACGGGATCCTGGGTAAGAAAACATTATCTTTTAATCCTGTTTTATAAATATACTTATTAAATGTAATTTTTCATGTAAACTATTCAAAATATAGCATAAAATTGCCCATCCCCTAAACAACGTCAAATGTTGCGTCAAACGTCACCTTTCCACCTCTCTGCACCTCTCCAGGCTATCAAAGTAACATTAGCAATACCATTTATGTTGCAGTCCATAGGCGACGATTATCGCTTACCATTAGGCAAGCCGTTAGCTTTTTTATTAATTTAGAAAAAACTGTCTAAACGTTTGGTCTTTGTTGCTCTCCCTACTTAGTGACCGAAAATAAATGTGACTTTATGTCTGTATACAATCTTTATAGATCATATTTGCGCTATAGATAGATATAATAATGCATTCCTTAGTTCCAATAGCAGTCGCTAGTCGTTTGCAGCATGCAAACGAAAGATAACAACACTATCATCCATCTAATCATTCCATAGAACTGTAGTTAGGCAACCCGCATGTTAGAGTTAAAACTTTAACCCCAAATTCAAACTAAACGCTCACGGTATAGCTGTATACCGATATTAATCTTACTTTAAAATGTTCTGGTGTTGAACTGATATGCTATAATTTATACACATTAGAATATTTTTAATAGATATTTGCTTAGTTTTCGGATTGCTCTCCTAGCAATGAAGACGTAATCACGATTTGCAGATTGGAAAAAAAATTGGGTGGATGATATTGTATCTGTGGTGGGTCGAACCTGCACAGGATCGTGGGAGATGGCATTATAAGAGAGAGGCCTATAGCCGTTTCTATCCCAGCAGTGGGATAGAAACGGCTGTGGATGATGATGATGAAAAAGACGCGCGCCAAATGAAATATGAGCTACACGAAAGACGAGATTATAGTATCTTAGCGCATGTAAAAAAAAAATATCTCAGGTATGGTTACATATACACAAACAAGATGAACTGATCAAATCTTGCCTGTGCACGCTGACTTGCGCTTTATTGTGTCGTAGCAAGAGTCGCTATTTAATTAAATCAGGTTGCGGAGTGAGTCTTTTGTATTTGTTATACTTATTAAGTATTATTTGCTTATCCTCATCATCATCTCAGCCACAATAAGTCCACCGATGGACATAAACCCACTCTATGGATTACCAAAAAGACTTGATGGGAGCGGATTGCATCTAGCGTCATCCTGCCACTTGTATAAGGTCGTCTACCTTGTGCCTTGCCATTCTAAGTACCTAACTAGATAAGAAAAAATAGATTATCTAAATCTATAAATACTTACGTAATTTTGCGCAAGATCAGGATGATTAGTTTGGATGCCGTCATCGAGAATGGAAACCACTACTCCTTTCCCCGTGTAGCCTTTCTGCCAAGCTGGGGCCACATTCATGTCCAACCCATCTTTCGCGCCTCCGTTCTGTTGAAAATACACAGTTCCCAGTAAGTGCTACTGGTCTTATAGAAACATTATAGAATGTTATTACAGGTGTACTAAGTAATCCAATTTTTGAAACGGGACGATATTTTTTTAGTCCTTCGAGCTCTTCCAAGAAGATGGAAACTTTGAATCACGCACTTAACAATATTCTAAACCTAAGAAAATATGTACATATACCAATTAAAATATACCCAATTTTTTTTTACGTTAAGAGTCCGTAGACCGACCATTATTCCGTCTCGCTCGCGCATACCCACGTTTTTGAAGATATTAAATGACTCCATGAACTTCTAAAAAATTCGTCGTTTGTAAAGCTAGAAAACAACATAATAAAAACAAGTAATAAAGAGACAAATATTCATCTACCTACATTCGACAAAAATTTCAATTTTTTGTCCCTTTATTACTTGTTGCAACAACCGCTTGATACATTTTGAAGTGTTAGATAATATCTTGATTTATACTCAAAAAATTGACTAGAATATTATCACGTTTATATTTGGAGTGCCAAAGACAAGCGCAAGAGGACTGTCTATGCTTTTAATATTTGATCAGATAAGTGTCGGATTAGTATAATTAACACCCATTTTACTACAGGACTAGCAAACAGTTGGCGCATTACCACTCATTTCTCATTGAAATACCTACCAAAAATCCGTACTCGGACATATCGGTCCACGTTCTTAATGCGTACTGCACATGAATGGAATTCTTCGCCACCATGTTTGTTTGTTGAATCTTGAAAATCTAGATCGACCAGCTCCATCCTCGGTCACACCTTTGCTTAACATCAACATAAAAAAAACTGACCAGTCCACGCTGATACATACCAAATACCACTGCTCCTTGAATAAAGGATCCGGGAAGAAGGCAGCGGTCGCGAGCGCCCTGTGATGAGTGCGGTGCGCCGGCAACCGCCGTGACAGCTGCGCAAATGCCGCTCGGTCAGAGTAGGGGGTGAAGTCTCGTTTCACTCGCCGCTTCTCCCTTTGTTGCTCGAACCACCGAACCTGGAACAAACATATGAACATTTATTGTAAAATAATAATCTATTAAGAAGTAAGCTTATTGCTATTTGCAAGTGGTAATGGGCAGGGCACATAGCACGTAGATTGCCGTTGGGGTCGAATAGTTCTCGAGTGGAGACAACACACCGGCAAGCGCAGCGTAGGAAGACCAGCCACAAGGTGGACCGAAGAACTCATACAAGTGGCAGAAAGACGCTGGATGCAAGCCGCTTTCAACCTATCTTTTTGGAAATCCATTGAGGTAGCCTATTTCCAGCAGTGGACTTCTTGTTGTTGATGAAGATGAAGCTTTTAAGTATGAAGGATTCCTTGCGGGCGCAGTGCAGCAGAGCAGATAGCCCGGCCACCGCACAAGCATATCTTTACCGTTCCTAGAATTCAACGGCAATTGCGACGACATCACGCAAGCATCCCTGTATTTATGCATTCCAGACGTGGTTTCTTGTAAGAGCTACGAGAGTATAAACTCTAACGCTATATACCGAATTTAGAGAGTTTAATAAACACATCTCTATTTTTTATTAAAATAAAAAGAAAAGGAGAGATCCAATCAGCTCAGGAAAAGTTCCCTAACCTATTTTATAAAACCAAAAAAACTTAAAACATCAATCTATTGAAGGAACCTTAAACCTTGAAACTTAGATTGCTTCAATTCAGGTCCAACAGGAATTCAAATAAAGAAAAAAATATAGAGGCATTCAGCATTTCAAAGCTGAAGACCTAGTTCCGAGCTAGACTTTTGCAATATCTTGTCGTATACAAATGGCCTCGTATTTTACCCGCTTCAAACCAAGATAAAAGACGGGCTTTATCTTAATCGAGTGCGACTGTGAAAACATTCGCGTTCCCTGGCCCGGGAGGTTGGAAGCCGGCCAGGGGATAACAATCTAGTAATTGCATCTTATGGGGGCGCTAATTGCGCGGCTCCGTTGATAATAGCTGTTATTTCTTGTTTGCGTGCTGTTACTACTCAAATTAGGACTGCGCTTGCGTTCAATCTCTTGATTGTAGGCATTTGGCTCACTTTAAGGAGTCGTTTTGGTGGCAAAATGGTCGCGAACTGCATACTCTTGCGGATTTTGTTCAAAGTTGTCGCGTTTAGACTACAATCTCAGTTCTATTATATCGGAAACTGAAGTTTATTTTAATATATATTAATTGGTTTAAGCAGTAGTTAGCAACAGTTCAACTCTTTATATATCTGGGTAATCTGTAAAGCACCTATAAGCGTATCCGAACAATTATGTGTCCACAATTACCGCAATAATGATTTCTTATGTTTTCTTGATTGTTACTCAATGAAATTACCTAAACAACTTGTTGTTTTTAATATCATTAATTGTTTAAGTTGTTTAATTCGAACAACTGCTATGTCAATAGTATTACAGTTGTCCGTAGGAGACGTCGAAAAAGTACTCGTAGCACGTTTAATTTTAAATAGCAATACACTGCATTCGCTGAATATTAGATATTAAATCTCGTTGTACATATAATTTGCCAATTTACGTTGTATTTGTATTAAAAAAACTTTAATTCGTAGGTCCATCTCTCTCAGGTGCTCTAAGAGACCAAATTGGCAATAGACTTGAATTGAAACAGTATAAAACTCAGCATTTTCGAGGTATGCAATTTCACAGCTGTTGGGATGTAACAGACAGTTGTCGGAGAAAATACGCTCGTATTTTATCTAACCTGGGGAGAATTTAAGAAGACTCGCACAAGCCTTAAAACTTCCATCAATATGGTATGTAAAGTAATTTTTAAGTATTTTTAGGTATTTAAAATTATAATTGTAATGTTTAATAGTTATTAATAAATTTAATTTTTATTCGTTTTTTATCATATTTTTATTTTTAAGTTTTTTTTTTATCTTTAACTATTTTAGAAACTTTTTTTTCCGTTAATGTCCTTTGTATACTTTCTATCTGAAATAAAATAATAAACTAAAAACCCCGATTAACCAAAAATAAATTTATTTATTAGAAATATATTTAGAAAGAAAAACTGTGTTAGCCTCAAAGAAGTGTTTTTTAATTGTTGTTAAAAAAGGGCAAATTTCCTGCTCTTTCCGAGTGTAGTATGCATTGCGTTCGACATTCTCAAATGTAAATCACATTATGCCCAGAAATGTCGCAGTTGCCATTCCGTGGCCCTTCAATCCGGAACACGGCTATCAAACGGTGTCATCATCTTCAGAGCAGCCACAAGAAGTCCACTGCTGGACGTAGACCAACCCCATGGATTTCCAGGAACACTTGACCATAGCGGCTTGCTTCCAGCGTCTTTCTGATGCTTCGAATGTATTTTTATTGTATTATACACATATTACATACATTACTACTATTTAAATCCCTTACTAAAAAAATACACCTAACTAAGAATCGATCCAAGTCCAAATCCATAATTTTAAAATACGGAATTGTCTTACCTTTCACTTAAAATCCTTCAAGTTTATTACAACTTAAGGATTTTAAGTAAAAGGTATTTGAACCATTCGGTATTTTGAAAATATGAATTTTAGACATAATATGCTTTCTGAACGTATGTATTTAAAAACTTATACTGTATTTTGATACGTAACTTAACTAGAGCAAGTAGACACGCCATGAACAAAGCAGCTTCAATCGTCAATATTTCAAATACCTAACCAAAACATTGTAACATTTAGGTCAGGGCTCTAGCTAAAAATCCTGTATAAAAATGAAACACGCCCCTTCCTGTAGCGGCGTGGCCGTGCCTGATATCACGATATAAGAGCATTAGCATCAGAAAGGACCCTTATACCTAGTACCCGGAATAGTAGCGCTTCTACTTTATTTTTAACGCCGTGTTAGACTCAAAAGTTACGTTGCTGGGTTCTAGGTTCTAGCGCTTACATATACATAATCAAATTATTTTTGGTCGCCGCGCTTCTGTGTGCTTTTTACTAAAAGTAGCAGAGGTATAATGTAGTAATTTTCAACCAGACTAAACCTGACGGTGGATTTTCCTTCATTTGACTATTTTTTTGACGTTCTTTGTAATGTATTTATTATATAGACAAATAAACATCTATTTAAACATATAATAAGATCAGACTATGTTAATTTATATTTCTGTGCCTCCGGTACAAAACGGTACAAGTCAAAATCGACTTGTTATCTTTTTGCACCGGAGACAAGTTTTGTACCGTTTTTTGATTTTTCATAACTTTTCAGGAGAGCAAAAATAAACTTTAAAAAATTATATTCCACAGATTGTATTACTTAGATAAACAAAAACAATGTATTACCTACATTAAAATTTAAATGACGCTTTATCTGTGAAATATGACTTTTTAAAGTTTGTTTTTGCTCTTCTAAAAAATTGTGATTTTCGATTTATAGCGTTTTCCACAGGAGGCAGAGATTTATTTGACTGAGTTACGGTGAACGCACTATAGATACATCGCAGTCTTCGCATTTGTTAGATGTGGGTTAACCACATCTCAAACAGAGGAGGAGGTGAGTGTTAAAACTAGTTTTCTTTTTGTTTCGAAGAGGATTGGATTGATTTCACAGAAAAAATTTAGTCTTAAATTCTTAGCTATGTTTCTTTTATTAATTCCTATAAATGATCTAAATAACTAAAGATATTATTATAAATAAAAAACATATCACAGATAAAAAACAGAACTCAGGTCACAGTCCCAAGGCAACGTTCCCAAAAGGCTGGCGACATTGTTTCGTAGGATAGCAATGCTAATCCGCTGACCGAGGTAAGCGCCAGCCCTTTGGCATTTGTTCTCTCTATCAGTTAGAGAGAACAAATGACTATGTAATGTTTCTATGTTTTCGCTATGTTTCTTGGTTCAGCCATTTATCGTTTTTAGCGTTCCTTGTGTATGCATATATCTCATATTGTATGGTATCACGATAATGTCAAAAATCCTACTTTCAATAATTTTGCCCAACACAAAGTACGTCGAAAAAAACACCGGATTTAGTAAATTTACAACTAAGTGTTAATTTTTGTATAAAATCTGACCTACGTTAAAAGAAAAAGGAACTGCGTATAAAATATAGTGAAAATCCTTCTAGGAACATATTTTTTAAAATTCCCGGCGCGCTAAATTCTGTTGTCTTACCGTTGGGTGCCGGAGACTGTAATTAAATTAGCAACTGCTGGCTAGTGTATCGTTCATAAATGTGCCGGTGGTACACTGAGTGTATTACGAGAACCTAGCACGAGAAATTGATACATACATTTTACGTATACGTAATGTGTTGTAAAATGTCTGAGAAAAATATTCGCGGTACGAAGCTCGAGATAAACTGGCGATATATAGAAGTTTAGAAAACATTAAAAAATATCGAAAGTAATTAATGAATTTATCCTCTTTCAAAAAAAAACACACTTAAATCGTTCATTCATTCATTCGTCGTTCACACATCGAACTTCAAAAAAGCAGGACGTTCTCAGTTAGATTTTTTTAATGTTTGTTACCTTAAGCGTCGTCGTTTTTTACTTATTTAGAAATATCGTTTTTTATTTCATTTCGAAAGGTACTTTCAGATTAGGCCCATTGACATTTCATCAAAATCGGTATAGTTCCCGTCACGTAAAAATAACGCTGGTTTGTTCGCGTTTACGAACAAACCAGCGTTCTTTTTACGTGACGGGAAATATACAGTAGTTCTATAACTGGGATATATAATGTGCCATCCAAGTGAACGAAATTGCATATTTTGAAGTTGGTTATTTCAGTTTCTTAAACTACATATAATTATTATTTATAAAAACATACTGTCAAATGCTGTTAAAATTATAATGGCGAGATTTAAGACTGCAAAAGAGCTTTGATTACCGGGTACTTTACTGAAAAAAAAAAATAAGATATAAAAATGTGATAACCAGGGGGCCGATCGCCTTATTTTGAACGTCTATAGTTCAGTTGCGGTTCAGCTGTAGTAAAATTTGCTATTGCGTTAAAGTTCAAACGCCAACCAAAGGTGGTTAGTGTTCGGAGGCAATTTATAAGGTGAAAATTACACAAAATATTTTTTATTATAAACCACAATAACCTAGTGCAACGGCTGACATTTTGTAACTTTTCTCAAACGTTTTTTTGACAGCGGTAACGTTCCAGCTGCGCTCCAGTTGCGTTTCAACTTATAGTTAAAACGTTAACGCGATACGAAACGTGCGAAAAGTTGCGGTGCGTTCAACGTTCAATTGCGCTTCAGCTGAGGTATTATAGTGCGATCACCCAGGTTCGTATCTATAAAAAAACAGTCTTTATACAATTTAAATCTACTACGTGTGAAATTTTAAATAACTAAATCGATTTCTTTATTCTAGCGAAAATATGTCTAATGTCGTACTAATACCTGTAAGCTTTTAGTACGGTCTGGGGCTAAAACAAGAGTAAACGGATATTATCATTTTTAATCCTTAGAAAAAAAAGGTAAACATTTTAAATGGAATGTTTCATTGTTAAATCTGAAGTAAATACAATAAATAAATAAATAAATATTTGTGGACATTTCACACAACACCATCTAGCCCAAACTAAGCAAAGCTTGTACTATGGAAATACAATATATCGATATTGTTGATAGCGGTCGATGGAAAACCGGTTTATTAGGAAATGTTTATTTTTAAATATAATTTTATCATACTTAATTTAATTTTATCGTGTTTTCATTAACTTATGCTTTCAAAGGGCTCTTCAAAATGTATCAGATTTGGAATCGATACACTATTTCTCCTCTCCGTCGTTTATTTAAAGAATGATAGATGTGAAGAGATGATACGTCTAGGACAAACAGTCCGATTAGGCAGGTCCAACTTTTTCGAATCTGAACGGCACCAACTCGGCTGGGCTGCCCAGCCGAGTTGGTGCCGTTCAGGGGTCCAATTCAGTTATTCAAGACCGCTCCATAGCCGAACCATATGTGGAGCGTTTCCTGCCGGCCGCCATAGTTTTTTTGATTCAGTCACTTTTGTGTCATACAATTGACACATTTGATGAAACGTAACACGTCTATCGCTCGTTACTAAATCAAAAAAAAAAGATAGCAGACGACAAGAAATGCTTCGCAAAAGGTTCAGTTACGGATCGATTTTGAATAACTGAATTGCCCCCCAGGAAACCCAAAAGCGTCCTTTCGTCCAATATAACTCGGTTCTTCAAGTCAAGAAAGTTTGCGACCATTGTCTATCAGTTATGGCATACGGCACTGAAATTTGGTTACTAACTATGGGTTTAATAAGTAAGCTTAAAATCACGCTACGAGCTATGGAGAAGGCTATGCTCGATCGGAGTCTCTGTGCAAGATCGAATCGTAGACGTATCAAAGTTAACGAAAACCACAGCAGATTAGCCAGTTAAAGTAGGCAGGGCACATAGCGCGTAGAACTGATGATGGCCGATGGGGCAGAAAGTTCTCGAGTAGAGACCACGACAAAAAAAAACGACAAAAACATAAAAAAAATACATAACGTGAAAAAAGTAAAAGGGTTAAATGAGGTGTAAAATAGGTGGTAAAAGTCGTCCCACGCATAAATCCAACAGAAAAATATCTACCAGTATTCACCATCGAAGGCTCCTTCTTGCGGCGGCGTCGTGTGACGAGTCGCCCTCTTCCCTAACATATGGTTGAGGAACTTGAAGAGGGCGATGGCTGGCACATGCGTCATACTCGTGATCGGGTACTGCTTGCGGGTCGCTAGTTTGCTTGTGGTATGCACGCAACATAGTAATAAGTACTTAAATTATAACAAAATAATTTTCCCGTAACGATAAGAAGTAAACAATAGTTTGTAATTATGACAAAAGTCACGGACCCTGGTGTCTGTGGAGATAAAAATTTAATAAAAAAAAAAAAAAAAATCTACTAGTACATGAACAACAAGCGCAGCCTGTTTGTCACCGTCCCGGAGTAATTTAATAAAAAATCCGCGCACCCCTCCCTCACTCCTCAAGCACAATTTTATAACTGGATGAAATTACGAGGCGCTATATAAATCTCTTTTAACAGGCATTCATTTGAAACATTTTAATCAACACGTAACGCGATTAATGGAGAGATGCTCGATCATGCGCCGGGTTTTATATTAACACAGTGCGAGAAATGCAAATTACACATGACTCAAATCTCAGCTTCTAAATGTATAGTGATTTAATTAGATATTAATTTGATGTTTTCATTCGAAACTTTGAACTATAAACAATATACGACTATATGTATACATACAGTCACCAGAAAGCAATTCCCCTCCTTCTTGGACAGTTGAGTAAAAACATAAAATATACACTCATTTTATTCGACTATCAAAGAACAATGTTTTTCAGATGTATGTACATAATTATGTCAATGTGTTCTTATACATTTTTTTAATTACCGCGGTGGCAATATGATTATGGGCCCAAAAATCGGACATCCTTTTTTTTTTTTTTATTCGATAGAAAGAATAATAATTTACATAAAAATAAAAATACAAATCCTTTATTGTCAGCTGTGTTAGAATACATGTGGTCAAAGAAAGAAGTATCAACAGCTACCCTTTTGGGCATACAACATTGTAGCTACCTAATTAAAATTTATTAATTATTGCTTAAGTAGGTCGTTATATTATTAATTCAATTTTTATATGTCCATGAGTAATTCAATAATGTCAATCAGTTAATGTTAATAAATGTCAAGTTATAAAAAATAATAATATTAGTAATTTATATAAATTAGTAAATGTGAAGATTCTTATCATTTAGAAAATTAATTAATTAATTAATTTTAAAACCAGGCCCAAAGTTATTTCTATCGAATAAAAAATTAAAAACAGGATGTCCTATTTTCGGGCCGATAATCATATTGTGCACCGGCAGCATAAACGTCTAAATAGATTTTAACATGCGATGTTGGTAGTTTTATTTCTACCTTCCAATTGCTATATTCAACATTTTTCACAGTCGAACATTTCACATTTCTTTCAGAAACATTACTTGTTACACAAATCTCAAGACTTACAGCGAACTTGACCTCCATCTCAACAGATCCAAAGGGACAGAAACCGGGCATAAAAACTCGAGCGCTGACTTTGATAGAAATCTGTTCTTGCACCACAGCAAAGACCCCTATTGTTTTTGCTTTCGGAGCATTCAGCTGAGCAAACAGCAGATGTCGCACTGTAGCCAAACATAGTTATCCTGAGTCTTGGGGGCTACAAAAAATATACTGAACCACACTCCGATGTGGTTTAATAAAGCCTATTTGTACTTGCACGCCGTAACGTAATAGGGTCCTAAACTAATAAGCTGGGGTCCATTGCGGCGACGTAGTTCTATGAAGCAGACGGGTTTAAACAGATTTACACCCGGAAAAAAGGCTCGGCTTTTGTTGAAATACGATGTTGCGGGTAGTGAAGACAGTAAGGAATCGAAGACTGTTCGATTGCTTCACTGGCACGTTTTCTAGGAACATTTTAATCGTTAAAATTAAACGTTCGTTAAATTTATTCGTGTTTTTGTTAGGAACTTTGTACACTTTTGCAACAAAAGCTCTGACGAAACAAATATATAAATACATCATTAACTTCAAAATTAAATGTCCCAACTGCATTACATCACGAATTCATTGAAATATGTACACCTAAAGTAAAAGTCCTCATGAGTACAACAGTAAAATTAATAAGGCCACAAAATGATGGACATATGTATACCTACCTATAAATAAAGCTTCATGAGTCAATAGTAAACTTAATAAGGCCACCAAAATGTTGAAAATAATTAATATCTATAAATAAGGCCTCATCAGCCTATAGCAAAATTAATAAGGCCATAAAATGATGGAAATAAGTATACTATAGTAAAATTCCTCATGAGGCAATAGTAAAATTAATACAAAGGACATGTTTATATTGTTTACACGGCTGTGCACATCACGTATAAAGAGGTTGTTGTCGATGAATTTACTTACTGGCACTTAGTAATTAGCTCCATAAATAAATAAATAAAACTAACTACAAAAATTAAAGAAACACAGGGATAGACCATATTATTTATAAGTCATTAGTAAAAGCTACCAGCAATAAGTTACGCACTAAATTACAAAATGATGGAAACCTGTATTAAAACTCCTCATAAGTCAATAGTAAAATTAATAAAACTACAAACTGATGGAATTTTTTATATACCTATAATAAGTCCTCACGAGGCAACAGTAAAACGAATACAAAGGACATAATCGGCCTTACCGAAAAAATGTTACTTAACTTTAAGCATTGCTTAACATATTTTGTCAACTTCTCGCTGATACGTAATGACACTTGCGGAAAGAAGACAGAGAATTTAAGACGATGGTTAGAGTCGGTCACGTTAGCAACAAACACTGATTACACGGCACACGGGCGCGCAAACCGCGTATAAAGAGGTTATTGTTGCTTAATTTACTTACTGGCGCTTTGTTGTGCCGCCTGTACGCTGCACGGTTGACCCTTGTCTTTTGTTGTACGCCCCAATTTGCTCTCCGGCCGTATTTGTTTTGAATCTAATTAAAATTCTTTCTTGAAATGTATATTACGCTATAAACAGCGCGTTATGTACGCTTTAAATTAAAACTGTTTGTTCGGAAAAATATGTTTATTAAAAGTAAAAGTTCAAAAGGATTTTTCGTATAATTAAAAACCGTTTGTGACAACAACGTCGAGTGAAAATTAATTATGAAATATTTTAATTAAATTATTAACAGCGTGTGTGGCGCATGACGCAAATAAGCTCCTTGTGTACTATGACGGATAGTTTTACAAGAGATTGTTTCCACTAATATTAAAATATCTATATGAAAACATCCAAACCCAAAGCTTGTTAAATCGCCGCAAAAAACTTATCGGTTTTTTATTTGATCCATTTGGGTATGTGTGCATCTGATCCAATTTCGAAGTAATTTTTAACCCCCGACCCAAAAAGAGGGGCGTTCAAAGTTTGACGTGTATATCTGTGTATTTGTATATTTGTGTGTCTGACAGTGGCATCGTAACTCTCAAACGGATGGATAGATTATTTCTAGTCTTTTTTGTTTGCAAGAGGATTTCATCGATTATTGTTCTTAGCTATGTTTCATCAAAATCGGTTCACCCGTTTGTATTTGTCGGGGGGTTTAGAGTATTCTAAGCTTATACTTGTTACTATCATACAGTTAGAAAAAGGAAAAAACAGCATCGTTTCATGTCGAATATTCGATAAAGCTAAATGAAATCTTTTCATTCCACATTCGTCGTATAAAACGCTGCCTGACTGGGGTTCCCGCGATATATTTACGGCCTTACCGAAAAACGTTACTTAACTTTAAGTAATGATTAACATCTTTTGCCAACTTCTCGCTGACACGTAATAACACTTGCGGAAAGAAGACAGAGAAATGAAGACGTTGGTTAAAGTTAAGTAACGTTTTTCGGTAAGGCCCTTTATTATGTGTATATAAACTTGATATAATTTAAATCACGAGTTTTTGTCGAATATTTTAGATGTTTTTTTAGTTTTACAAACGACGTTTTTTTTATTAGTTCATTAAGTAATTTTATATCTTCAAAGATGTGGGTTGCGCGAGTGAGACGTACGATCAAACTACGGAGACTTAGCACTGAACTATTAAATTTAGTTTTTTCGGATCACTCTTTACATTGTTGAACACAAAAAGCCTATTCGGGGAAACTACTCAAACTAAATTTGTCTTCAAACGCCTCACACAACATCTTCTCACGATCAGACCGCCTCATCACCATGAGAAAGGCGCCGGTCGACGTCCACGCGGCCCGCCCCCGTATTTTATTGGCCCACTGTAGCCAAGTTTACCCCACTGTAAGTTTACCCCAGTTTTGTCTAGTTTACCCTAAGTCCGGTTTCCCCCGTGTCTGGAACTCGCTCACCGCACAATGTTATGGTACGTTAAAAACGAAAACTTTTCGTGTGTTGAAAAGAACAACACACCTACAATAATAAATAAACTTATACATTTGTGAAGACCCAGAATAAATGGATAAATTTACTCATTTATCTGTGATACAAAAAAATAAAATTTCTAGAAATCTACCTAACTTTCGAGGCCGAGAAGAATATTACTAAAGAAAAACTTTTAGAGAAAATTAGAAATAGCGGTACTACTAAAAGCGGAATGCTTCCAACCAAACACTGGACGGTGTAGTTGCATCCACGTTCATAATGAAGCAACATATTTATTTGTTAAACTGTGAACGGCCAAAAAGCTCACGGCCCATTCGTTATGAACACAATCCAACCGAGCCGAACCTTTCTGCAGGGCCGTTTTCATTAAAATAAATAAGCTTATCAACGGAAAACCTCAATTAAATTCACCCGCGATACCCTATCAATAACATCATTATCCCTTTTTGGTACGCTTTTTGAACAAAACGATGACAGCGTAAGGGATCGTGCACATGGGTGAAAACCGGAAACGGTTCCGTAAATCTTAGACAATCGTACTTTTTGCGAAAAGTCTCGTTCTGTTTGGCGAACGTGTAACAAAACCGTAGTATCCCCAGTGTATTTTACTAAACTTTAGCGATTGCACAAATTGTTAAACTGTATATGTATGAAAAGACGTGGTCATCAAATTAATACAATTTCAGCTCTGGCGCAGATTTTCAAGATACAGTGAACGACATCTGCTCTGTTCTGCACGCAGAACGTTCTGCGTGCCCAGGATGTTTGATTAGCCGGGTTATAACTAGATTTATAAATAACCGGAAAACCCCGTGAAAACCTGCCCTAAAAAAGATGTGATCAAGTATGACCTCCGCTAACACAACAACGCGCCAGATTCAGGTTATAAAAACACATATGAAACCTAATAACAATGTAAGCCGTCCTCCTAAATGATATCATTTCCTCGAAAAAAGGTTAAAAGGGTCATTCGTAAAGAGAGGGCGCGTTATAGCAACACTTGTTGGCCGGAAGTCATAGCGCTAAAATAACATTACCCCGTGGGAAATGTGTAAATGTAATGATTGGAGGCGGTGTATGTATGAGACCCTCCTCTCATACATACTTATCACTCGAAATTGAACCCTAAAACTACAACTTTCTTTATTTAGGGTTCTTATCAAGTTTCTTCAATAAATATTGATGAGGTTATATTTGAACTTTTTACATTGCTTTTTAAATGAATTGGATACATTCGAGGTAATTCTGGAGATACGTGTGACTTAACTTATGTGTAATTATCGTCTGTATACCTTCCGTGGTAGAAACTAGAGCTCTCTGACTTATGTAACATCTATGAATACCTATGTACATATACCTAGTTTCATTGACAAATAAATAATAGAATTAAACTATTTTATGATCAAATGGGCCAACGATTGAACAGATCTCATCTGATGAGCGAGGATTTGGTCAAAGATGAAAAAGAACGCCAGAAGGCCCATTATTTAAATGTGTTCAAAAGTCAATAAACGTTTTCGTATGCGCAAAAGCTGTCATTTTGTTCTGTTCCCTATGAAACGAGAAGTCTAGATATACATTCGAAATTCGAAAGTAGAAAACATAAAAGCAGAAACTAAATATTTCCGCTCGTATCAGTTCTCAACACAGAATAAGT
Source organism: Lycia hirtaria (assembly GCA_947563715.1). NCBI lineage: Eukaryota > Metazoa > Arthropoda > Insecta > Lepidoptera > Geometridae > Lycia > Lycia hirtaria. The sequence goes on along the minus strand of OX387377.1, from coordinate 35,969,821 downwards.
AAGAGTACATATAGTTTCTAGTACGAATATAGCATATGATGGGATATTTCTGTAGGCCGTATAGTTTCATGCATGACGGCGCGGCGTTATGACTCCATCTCAAATAACCCCGAGATATGAGATAAATCAAAACGTCAATATACAGCCCCCAGACCTTTTTGTTTCTCTCTATTTATGTGGGAGAAAGAAACAAGTTTCCCGTCGGGTCATCTGTACCTATCAGTTGAAGGTTCGCTGCACACGGCCGGGGCCATTTATTAAACTTATTTTCTACTACGCTTCATATTTGAAAGTTTAATACGGCACGGTGAGACTTCGGAACGATACAAAAATAGCTATTTCTGACGGTTCAAGCCGATACAAAAATATCTATTTATGACTGTTAGGAGCGATACAAAAATAGCTATTTCTGACGGTTCAAACCGATACAAAAATATCTATTTATGACTGTTAGGAGCGATACAAAAATAGCTATTTCTGACGGTTCAAACCGATACAAAAATATCTATTTATGACTGTTAGGAGCGATACAAAAATAGCTATTTCTGACGGTTCAAACCGATACAAAAATATCTATTTATGACTGTTATGAACGATACAAAAATAGCTATTTATTACTGTTAGGAACGATAGAAATAGTATAAGTTAACTCAAACAGCCCTGACAAAGAAAAAAAACGGCTGAACCGATTTTGATGAGCATAGCTAAGAACACTCCCGACTAATTCACCTTTCAAACAAAGTCAAAATCGGTTCATCCGTTCGGGAGCTACGATGCCACAGACAGACACACACACAGACACGTCAAACTTATAACACCCGTCGTTTTTGCGTCGAGGGTTAAAAATAGCCATTTATAGCAGTTCGGAGAGATGCGAAAATCTTTAAAAGGCTGTTTCCTGGCTAACAGAAAACGTACAACGTAAATTGCTCCTAATATTCGTGAAAATAAAATCAGTTATTCGATACGTTTCCATACATTTGGAGGTCAACGAATTATTTTTATGGGTTTTAATCGCTAATTTTGAGTGGTGCCAGATGTCCTCATTAGGGTTCCGAAGTCAAATACGAGTATGAACCCTTATAGTTTCGTCATGTACGAGTACGTACTAGAAAGCTTTAATTTGATATGGCTATACGTATTGAACATCCCAAAAAGTGACACTTAGAATAAAATCGTGAAACAATATTTTTGGGGTAAGCAACTTGTGGAGGGAAATGGGGGAGACCTTTGCCCAGCAGTGGGACAGTATACCTATACTGTCCCACTGCTAGGTACCCTTACTAATATTATATCATCTAACCGTGTGGGCTTGACTGATTTTAGTGTACATATTAATTATTATATCACTGTGTCGAATAGCTAGATTTTGTCTCTTTAAAATTTGATTCATACGAAGAGCCCTAGTCATCGCAACACAGGGTATCCTACCGCGGTGACTAGTGACTTAAATTTAAAACAGAACTTATTCTTATGTATAACTTCACGATCTAAGCTCAAAATGTTATAAATGAAATGTTGAAGTTTGCATCATGTAAATTACTTTATTTTGCTCAAATAAATTATTATTATTATTATAATTAATAATTATAATACCTAAACGCGTGGACCGTAGGCAATAAAGTAGTCTGAGAAACTTTTAACATTTATTTCGTCACCATTAAGGAAATTGCCAAAGCTTGTAGCATTAATTTAACGAACGTTGGGAAATAGCTTAATGGCATCCGTAATTTACGTACACATTGGTTTCCCAGAACTTTAAACCACAAAAACCGTTAGCGAACCCGAAACGAGATTATCATATTTTCACGAAAATAAAATTACGAAATACGCTTTTGGTTTGAACAAAAATGAACACCCAGAACTTCTGCAAAATTCGTTAGAGAAGTTCTCAACCTCAAGTGAGGTTACCGACACGAGTGTTGCCCCAAATTTACCATACGTTTTATACCTTAGTGTACATGTATGGTAAATGACTTAGGTGCTAGCCAACATATTATCGAACTGTTACTGCGTGCCTATGTCCTATGTCCCTTGCCCATTGCCACTTCAACTTGCTAATCCTGTCTGTAATCCAATCTGTGCTATGTCCGCGAGTATCGTACGTTATAGACGTATTCGATTTCATTTCTGATTCGATGTCATAGAAAGATTCCGAGTATAGCCCTCTCCGTAGTTCATTGCATGATTTTGATCTGCTTATAAGGCCTATAGTAAGTGACCATGTTTCAGTGCCATGACTGTGACTTGAGGAATATTAAAATATAATTATTTTTCTTCATTCATCACTATCATCATCCACAGACTTCACTATCCCACTGCTGGGTACAGGCCTCTCTCTTGTTCTTGCCGTCCACATGGTCCTGTGCCAATCGAATCCAGGTTGGATCCGCGATTGTTACTATATCGTCGACCCATCTTGCAGCTGGACGACCCACACTCCGCTTACCATGCCTCGGCCACCAAAAACTTTTTTGGTCGTCAAAACCTTGCTCCATCTATCATCACTTCGCCTAGCAACATGCCCTGCTCAATTCCATTTTAATCTCATCACCGAAATCCCAGCGTATCGAAATTTCTTCATTCATATGAGTATTATTTTGTTGATTATTAGTATTTTGACAGCACATCCAATTTTAAAATACGGCTATAACGATATAACGTCCATAAATGTAAATATGCCAGAGAAAAACAATAACAAAAAATATAAAAGAAGCTGTACAAGACAGTTTCGCGAATACTTTGGCATTAAAGGAGAAAATAAAGCCACTTTTGCGAGAACAAGAGCCGGCGGACACTTCACTTTTAGAACTTGACAACTTTTAAAAGTATTAAACACATTGTATTACCCGACGCGACGCCCTGTCTAACGGGATAAACTTTAATTTTATTATAGTGAAGAATGATAAGTTCAAGCTGTATGGTTACCACGTAGCTTGTGTTACCACATAGCTTGTGTTACCACATAGCTTGTGTTACCACATAGCTTGTGTTACCACATAGCTTGTGTTACCACATAGCTTGTATTACTACGTAGTTTGTATTACTACGTAGCTATGTAAGCAACGTATTTAAAAATAACTTAAAGCTATATTTTAACTAACATGGCGCCACACACTGACGAGGAGCTTATTCCAAAGCTAGAGTAATTACGAATTTATCATTTTTATTTCTTCTTTCTACTATTCTCTTAAATTATATATTTGTTCGTATATTTCACCAAATGGTGTTTTTTTTAAATTAAAAGTGAGTTACACATTGATTACATTTTATAACATGTATCTTTAATAAAATAAAAACAAAATACCCGACTGCAGAAAAGCCGTTTTTGCAGTCTAACTTACTATTTCGTTACGCTGTTGAGCATATGTTTTCTGTGAGAAAGTATGCGTAAAATCGCTGTAAAAGATTATAAATGCGCATTCTTTAAAATAATTCTAGTAAAATCACTTATTTATTACGAAATAGTTCGTTGGAGATTACGAAATAACGCATTTTATTCATTTTACGAGAGATGTATAATTATTATCTCTTTATTCAGTTTAAATCTTAAATCTAAGTTTTTACAATATAAATACAAAAATATAAATGTTATAAAAAACTTTAAACTAGGGTGCCGCCGGCAGCGGGGCGGGGCTCAAGCTGCCGGTGGTAGGGGCTACAGAGAGAGGAACCTCCTGACAATGCGTGCCGTGTCCAGGATGACTGCCTTCTGTATCTGACCCTTGACCCAACCATCGAGCGAGAGCCTCTTGAGATGTTGGTCGAGGCTCTTCGCTATGACACCGTTCACCGAAACGACTATCGGGACAATGATCGTCGAGTCAACATCCCACATGGCGGTTATCTCGTGAGCTAAGTCAAGGTACTTGCTGAGCTTGTCCTTCTCAGCCTTCACGAGATTCTCATCATGTGGGATGGTGATGTCGACGAGCACTGCCCGGCGCTGAGACCGATCTACGATCACGATATCAGGCTTATTGGCAACAATAGTCCTGTCCGTGATGATAGAACGGTCCCAGTAGAGCAAAGCACGGCTATTTTCGAGAACTTATTATTATTATTATTACAAAAAAATATAGTCTATGACACTCAGGAAGAGAAGACGAATCTAGCGACACTCGAAAATCAAAATCGGTCAAGCCGTTTAAGCTGTAGACTGTCATATACAAACATACATACATACCCACATACATACACTCGAAAAACATAATTCTCGTTCTTACGCAATCGGGTAATTATCAAATACAACATGCCACAATGAAGAACCGTGCCGCCATTGTCTCCAAAATGTACGGTAAATCGCGTTCTAAATTACACAATAACTCCCCATACATTCCCAGTCAGCACGGCACGGGCGGCACACTTGCATCCTGCAACCGTGAAGCTATAAATATAATAAAGCGAAAAATATTTTCAGACGAGACTGAAAGAAATTCCAGCAGCGCGTGTCGCTTGAGATGCAAATTGCTACGGTACGAGCGCAAAAACACAGCGAAAGGCAAACAGGAGCGCTACGATGCCATTTCCATAGTTAGATTCAAAGCGATCCGCCCGCGCCGCAGCGGTCGTTGGCTCCCCTACTTTCTTTAGTCTAAATACGTGCTACATTATGGTGGGTGTAAAAAGGTAAGATGCAGCAGATGGTTTCACGGTGGCAAGGAGCACACTAACCGTGTTATGCTGGGAAACTGAGACATTTCCTTCTTTTTTCAAAACCGACTTTTAAATAGAACTCCAATTAAAACCAATGTAAAATCGGAACGTTATGACTTCTATTATCTATGTATGCGTAATATCCCGTCTAATTTCATATACTGATATAATAGGAAAGATGCAATTAGAATATTTATGAAAATTTTATGATTAAAAGGTTAAGAAAATATTTTAAAAGAAAGGCCATTTGTTGCAACATTTTTATTTTACATAATGTTGATTTTAAACAATAATTACGAATTAAAAATTACTTGAAACTAGACGTATTTCAAAACACCAATCAGCGTTTAGTGACGTCACTCCTTTTATGACAACTTATTTTCAGGTTATGGTTGTGTGGTAATTTGAGTGAATATTATTTTATGGGAATATTAATTGCATTTTTTTAATAAAAATGGAAGTTGGGTTTATCCAAGCAGACTCCAGGAATTTACAAAGAGTTAGTGTTGACATGATTGTAACTTTTTTTGTCGAAAGTGTAGAGTTTTCAAGTGTAGAAATGAAAGGGACTAAATTACTACGGTATGTATAAACCATAGTTGGTAAACTTTGTATTTTATTCAGCGGCTTCTACATAGCAGTTATTTCAGCTCAACAAGTGAATCTTACGGCGATAACGCAATCGGCTATATGCAAATTAAAAGAGTTAACAAAATTTACTTCTATTGCGATGGATAGAGGGAAAAAATAAAACCGGACAAGTGCGAGTAAGAATCGCCCACCGAGGTAAGAATGGTAATGTACATCATATATTTTTTTTTAGTTTTATCATTCTCTTATGTTAGAAGTTACAGGGGGCACACACATTTTACCACTTTGGAAGTGTCTCTCGCACAAACTATCCAGTTTAGAAAAAAATGATATTAGAAACCTCAATATCATAAATACCCCACACGTATAGGTTTGATGAAAAAAAAAATATTTGAGTTTCAGTTCTAAGTATGGGGAACCCCCAATTTTTTTTTTTTTTCTATTTTTGTGTGAAAATCTTAATGCAGTTCACAGAATACATCTACTTACCAAGTTTCAACAGTATAGGTCTTATAGTTTCGGAAAAAAGTGGCTGTGACATACGGACGGACAGACAGACAGACAGACATGACGAATCCATAAGGGTTCCGTTTTTGCCATTTGGCAACGGAACCCTAACTAGAAAAAGAAGTTCTCAAAGTAGTGAGCAATAAAGAAAAGGTAACTTCATTAGTTTTTCTGTTGTTTAAATATTTTGAATAAAAGAATATGCAATGTTTGGTTCAAGGCTTTTGTACTAATTAATATTATTGTGACTGTATTTCAGATTAAAATTGAAGAAACTGGACTTCTTCTTAATGCCGAGTATCCTATTTTTGGGTGGAACACCTGACGGGCTTACTGAAAATTACACAGTAGAGGTGAAATGAACCTTCAACAGAAGCTACCATACTTTCCTATGTGAAACACAATAAAATAACAGCAAAATGTTGGACACAAGTACCACTTCAAATGTTTTTTAGCGAAAGGAAAATGGCACTTCTCTGAATAGCACATTATTGAAAACTCAATAATGTGCCATATGATAACAGCATTGTGTCTGTTATGAATGCTGCAAAGAAATTCTGGATAGATGCTGTATTTCCAAAATTAAGATATATATATATATAATATTTAAACATATTTTTTTTCTAAATCTTTTTTGTAAATTTATAAAATACAATTCTATGTTTTGTAAATACTATTTTTTATTCAATTTTAATTAAAGGTGATTGTAAATTGACAAGCGCACAACAAATTTTTATGCTATATTCTACATGGGGAATTAGAAAATGACCAACACAGGCATGTGGCTTTAGAAAAGCAAATTCGCGCAGTCTTCTAATCACTCTTTCAATATGAATTTCATAAATATGAAAGCCAGCGAGGAAGAAGTACGACCAATGACAGACAGGAATGACGTCATCTGACCAATAGGTCTGTTTTCGCGCGAAAATTTAAACTGTCAATTTAAACCCGATTTTTTCCCGATAAATTACAATGTTTTATATTTTAATATATTTGTGGTCTATTCTACATGGAATTCTTTAAAATGAAAACATAAATAAAAATATTGCATGTGCCCTATTATCTTATGTAAATAATCTAGGTGATAAATAAAACTAAAAATAATTTTTCAAAAAAAAATGTGGTCATAATAAATACACGGGGCACTAAGTAAAATACGAAAACTCTTTTTTTGTTACCACATGAATCATTGAGTTTAAATTCTTAAACCATTAATTCTTCTCATTAAATCAACACCAAAAAAAAATGGGATTCATTCAGGCACATTCAGATCCATCCGACACAAAATCTCCATCCATTGTCATGGGGAAATAATAAGATTTGAGCGAGAGCCGACATGCCCATTGAACAGTCGCCCGCTACTAATGTAGATAGCCGACATTCGGGCCCTTTGTCACCGAATGGACGACATCAAATGGGACACCCTCTGATACCCTGTAATCCCAATGGGGCTAAGTAATAAGTTCTTGACGCGTTGTCGCGTGACGAAACTTTGCCTTTATGTCTTCAAACTTCGATACACACTCGTATTGAGAGTTGAAGATGTATGTCTTGACTGGCCGTGCCCTGTGGTTTCACCCGGGTAGTGATGGATAAAGATGAAATGTAGCTTTTGTCCAACAGACAATATTTCCAGTAGTTGTTATGTTTAGTTTATTTTTGTGCGCTGTTAGAGAGTATTCTACTTATTGTATTGCAATTCCTATTTCTAGTACAACTAAAACTAAAATAAATTGCCACCATTCTAACCAAAAACCTATAACAAAAATGCAAGTTCTTATGCTAACAAAGGTGTCTTCAACACAATACCTACGTAACAAGGGTTCACAAAACCAACACTTAATTAAAAAGTTAACGCAAACCATAGACAAAACAATCACGAACACGGAAACAGAAGCGCGAGTAATAAGAATGATCTAATTTCAACCCAAGAATTAATTAAATGGAACGAGAACAAAAGAAAACAGGATATTATGAATACTTTGAGCGGGGATCCTTTTATATCGCGCCGCGTTTATTGTGCTCCGTTTTGGTTTTACATTTATTTATTTTGGCGGAGTGACCTGACTTAAGGGCAAACTTTATGTGTGACTTTTAGAATCTTTCAGTCATAGATTAACATTTTTTGTCTATGGTGCCAGTATATATTTTTTTATTACTTAGTAATAGGTTTGCGCTTGACTGCCAACTGTAGAGTGACACAACGTCACTCTACTCCTCAACATATACAGCGCATACCAAGAAGTAAATTGATTCACCGAAGATTTAAAGATGCGCAAGAGCTTCACGACCAAATTCCACCCTCCCCATTTCACTACAGGACTAGCAGAAAATCGGCGAATTACCACCCCTTTCTCGTTGAAATGCCAAAAATCCGTACTCAGCGATATCGATCCACATTCCTGTTGCGTACTGCACAAGAATGGAATTCGTTACCGCCATCTCTGTTTCCTGAGACCTACAATCTTGGAATTTTCAAGGCTAGAGTGAATAGATATCTTCTAGATCGACGAGCTCCATCCTCGGCCGCACCGTCACTTAACATCAGGCGAGTTGGTGGTCCATCGTAGATCTATCTTGCATTAAAAAAACTTAAGGATTTTTTTATAAACAACGATTTTATTTAAATAAGATCATAATATTATTATTAACGGGATATTTACCGTGGTTCGCGTTAATTTTGAGCTCCTGATATTTCGGCACAGTTACATGCACCATGTAACTGTGCCGAACATGGTGTATGTAACTGTGCCGAAATATCAGGAACTCAAAATTAACGCGTACCACGGTAAATATCCCGTTGATTAAATAATAGTGTTTTAATGAATGACCGTGATAGTTTAAAAAAGTTTAATATTATTAGACTATTTTGTCTATAAAAAGGTTTTGTAAAAGGTTCTCACTATAATAAGATATCCAACAAGTCCTAGTAACATTGTGTTGTAAATCCACGTCACGCGGAAGAATCATCGAATAGACTCCACTGAAGATCCTTCTGAACTGGAAGGTGCGCCGTGAGTGCGAACACAAAGGGGTCACAATCACGAGTGCGTTCAAAAAGTTAATATTTCACGAGAATAATATCGTGAGTGTCGCTACAGGCTTTTAGGGTGGATGTACACTGCCGTACATTGACAATTTTTTTATTTAAATATTGGCGGACATTTCACGCCACTCCATCTAGCCCAAACTAAGCAAAGCTTGTACTATGGGACTAGATAGTTTATATAATACATATATACTTTTTTTGAAAATACATACTTATGATACATAGAAACACCCAATCACAGATCAAACATCCATGCACATCACACAAATGTTTGCCCTGAGTGAGGATCGAACCCACGACCTACAGCTTAGGAGGCAGTCGTACTACCACTGAGGCCTGTCAACTGGAAAATTCTATCGAGGAGATTGTCAAGAGAACTTTCAAGAAGTTTGACGCAAGACAAGTAATATTTGATGGAGCATTGATTTATATATTTGATAGGTGATGGAATTTTAAATACATAATTCATATTTTGTAAAAAAAAATGTGCACAGTGTTTTTGACGTATAAGCTATACAAAAATCAAGTTTCAAGTTGTTCTCTTAGATAACCCTTTAAAAAAGTTAACCTCGCATTTTTAAATAAAACTACGGGTCACTCACGTCTGTTTTGAGCCGAAATATCCGACTATAGTTTCAACTGCATTCGGCGGTCTTTTTCAAAGGAACAGCACACACGTCACTCTCGGTCGGTGACGTGCCTTGCACAGCAAGGCGAAAGCAAGGTGCAAGGCGCGTCACCGACCGAGAGTGACGTGTGTGCTGCTCCTTTGAAAAAGACCGCCGAATGCGATTGAAACTATAGTCGGATATTTCGGCTCAAACAGACAGATTACAATCAAGTCATTTATATTGATTATTTAAATTGCAATAATCTAAGTACGTCGCGTCAAATAGCCAAAAGCCAAACTGAGTAAACAACATTTATGTACAAATAAAACAAGTGCTATAATATCGAAAATTATGCAGTCAATTATCTGTATAATAAAACTGGAAACCGTTTGTGTCAAACATGTCATAACAATCCTATCATCATTCTAGTCATATCAAACCATTCTAATGAAATCATTGCAGTTACACTCGCCATCCTCATCTCGCGTACATAAATGAGACAACATCGCGTCCTATAAATGTGTACCCGGCCTAAGCGACCAAATTTCACGTGCGTCCCCAACCCTCTAATCTGCGACCTCACTTAATCTTTTTGTCGTCCCGTTGTGCACGTCTAGTGCGTACCTTACTTTATCTTGTTTACGTCCCGGTATGTGTACTCGTAGCGTATTTCCGTGCGCGTAATTCTGGACCTTTTCTTATGCATTGCGCGAAATTAGGGATGTTGCTTGAGTCTCTTTTGCTTGTTAGACGGACACCACATATCACACATCCACGGACGAGATGGACCTTAGTCATCCCTCGTGTGTGACTGTTATTTGTTATTTTTTCTGTCTCTTGCAGTATGTGTTTATTTCTTTGGGTATAGAGACGCAAGGGTTGTATGATAAAAATCAGTGAATAAATGGTTTTCTTTTGTATTTTTCAATCTATCAGACCTGTCTATGAAGTAAGTACATATATAAATAGTTTTTTTTTTTTTTATAAATACGTAAACATACATACTTTCAAAAACATAACCCTTCTTGATTCCTAAGGTATTCTAGATTGGTACTAATTGAAATTAAATAAATTATTAAAACTTATTTAAAATAAACGCGACAAATCTGTTAAAAGTTGTTTAATTTCAATAACCCTTCTTCTTGTGCAGTCGAGTAAAAAACCGATTAAGCAGAAAATTTACGGCGGTGTTTTTGAAGCTTATTTAGACGAACTTTAGTATGTACGAATTAAATTTTGCCATTGACAAGTAGTCATCACCTGCAAGTATTTTCTAAACCCTGTGCAAAATACAATTTGTTTACACATACAGCGACGCGTTTCGCGTATGCACGAGCAATGTATAAAATATTCAGTTTATAAATGCGATTCGTGATACGACTGCTCAGCTCAGGGACGAGGTGCGACGGCTACGGAACACTCTCTCAAAACCCGTGAACGCACGGAGTTCGCGCCGTATGGGCTTACTCGTTAGTTTCGGGAACTCGACGCGTTTAATAACGCAAGTTTGAATTGAAGCCGCTGAAGACCCTAACAACAAGTAAGTATCTATGTTTTATAATAAATCTTTATTAGTGAAAATTACAATTATTACATGCAACAATGTCAAAGTACCTATGTTAAAAGAAAAACAAAATACAGCAACTAAAGCAGTTTTGGGAGTCTTAACTTACGATTTCGTTACGCTTGATATGCTGTTGAGTATACATTTTTTTGTAAGAAAGTAAAGAAAGTATGCGTTAAATCGCTGTAAAAGATTATAAAAGCGCATTTTTTTGAATAATTCTAGTAAAACCACTTGTTTATTACGAAAAAAATCGTTGGAGATTACGAAAAGCGTATTTTTTATATTTACAAAAAATATAGCATATGACATTCTGAAAGAGAAAAAAAATCTAACGACACCTCTCACATCAAAATCGGTCAAGCCGTTTAGGTTGTAGGCGATCATGTAGAAACATACATTCAAACACATACACTCGAAAAACATAACCCTCCTTCTTACGCAGTCGGGTAAAAAAAAGTGTATGAATGAAATGGCCTAGGACATATCGATGTTATTGCCAGCAATTATTAATGACATACAATATGGATTAATCTAGATTCGATTTATACATACAATTACATTGTCATTCGTATCCTATGACGGTTTATCCGTAAGATTCAACCATTACGCATCTATATGACAATTTAAGACCCCACACAACCTTAATAAAATGTAAAAGGGCGAATATTCAAGTCAAATTATAAAAAATATGCCTTATTATTCCATCATACACTTCTTTATTATGGTTATGGTTTTATGGGTCCCATAATATATAATAAGGTACCAAAGTCAATTAGAGACCATAATACTCATTTATTTAAAAGTAAATTAAAGGCATTGCTGGTGCAGAAATGCTATTACACAATTAATGATTTTTTGAATGATATATTTTAAATATGGACATTTTTGAATTAGTTATTTTTGACTTTGACATCGATATTGTATTATTTCACTATGACATTTATATTGTGACTATTTTATTTTTTATCTTTGACTTGTATGACATTTGCATTAATAGTTCAAATATAATAATTATTTAATAGTAATATATACAAGACGAGCATAGTGCTATCCCTCTGACATTTGTGCGCCTGGCCGGCACAACATGACTAACTGTATCAATATTGTACCATCTTTTGTGCACTCTGTGTATAAAAACGACTCTCATGTTGTATGCAAATAAATTATCTTTATCTTTATCTTTATTTTTATTTTTTAAATTTGCCTGTTTATTTGAAACTGCCTAATTTGTTTTTGAATGAACCCCTATAACTTTATTATCGATCATTAGGCCCGGAGTATAATGTCTATCTACTTAAAGGTAAACTGCTGAATCGCAGAGCAGAAAATCACTGGTTTTATTGTCGTTGCGCTGTGTTCAAGTTTTATAGAGCATAAAATAACATTTAAATGAGGATGTCATGTGTTCAAAGATCCTTCACTTTATTGCAAAATGTCAAGTAATATTTACCTACTATAGGCCTAGTCTATGTAACCTTCTAGGTCTGCGTGTTATACCTTTATGTATTTATTTAAGACTTTATTATACACAAGTACGTATTGACAAGCTGTAAAATAGGAAGACTTAATGCTAATGTAGCATTTTCTGCCAGTCATCCTCATAGTAAAAGACAGAAAGGATGTAGGCGTGCAATAAAAGGTAGCACTTGTTTTTTTTTTTAATATTTGTGGACATTTCACACAACACCATCTAGTTCAAACTAAGCAAAGCTTGTACTATGGAACTAGATGACTGATAGAATACATATATACTTTTTTTGTTGTAAATATATACATATGATACACAGAAACACCCAGAAACAGAACAAACATCCATGCTCATCACACAAATGTTTGCCCTGGGTGGGGATCGAACCCACTTATAGTTCAGCAGGTTACCAACTGAGTCACAAGGTAGTCAAGCCACAAGCCACAATGTCTCTTTCCATTAGGCGAACTCACCGAATACAGAGCAGCCGCCTGATCGGCTAGCTTTTATGACACTAAGAATGGTCATCATGAGCATTGCCAGACCACAATCAGCCAATAAGCATTGGCGAACTTGATCGATTCGACCAATCAAAACTACTGCTGAAGCCCAGATCCCAGAGTGACGATGATAAAGAAGTTCATTTTCAGACACAGGTTAGCCGAATAAGGCAGTTTTATAAAATAAGTTGACCGACTACGCAAAAAGCGGTTTATGATTTTAATAGTCCATTATGGTGTTGTGTGAAATGTCCACAAATATTTATCATTTATTTATTATGTTGTGTGATGAATACCTTATCCAATTTTAAAATTATTGACCCAGTTTTGCCAAATCTCCTTTTAACCCCCGACCCAAAAAGAGAGGTGTTATAAGTTTTATTTTTGGATCTGTGTGTCTGTCTGTGATATCGTAGCTCCCAAACGGATGGACCAATTTTGATCAAGTTTTTTTTTTTGTTTGAAACCTCTTTCATCGACAGTGTTCTTAGTTATATTTCATCAGTATCGGTTTTGCCGTTTTATTTTGTCAAGGCTTTTTGAATTTTCTAAACATAGACTAGTTTGAAGTCGATTTAAATAATTATAGTTTAAAAACCTGCAAAAACCCCGACTTCAAAAAACGCAATTCGTTTATTTGGATGACATTTTCCAGTTATTTTGTTATAAAACCCAAAGTACACTGAACCGATTTTGATAAAATGTATTTATTGTACCACCTAAAGTAAAGAATCATCACCATCAATCCACAATTGATGGAGAGAACAAACATACAAAAAAACACAGTCAAATTGAAATCGTCCTTCTTTTTGGAAGTCGGTTAAAAATGATGTTAATTGGCACGAATTCATACTCAGCGTGTCACAGACAATAATAAAAATGGCATTAAGTATAAAAAAAAAAATTATAGCCGTTGTGTTTTTATTTTAATACTTTTTTTATGGTCTACGTTAAATCAATATTTGCCCACTAATTCTGCACGCTGGCATCAACGGAAAAGGATTCATAAGCTTAAATAGATATTTAAAAAAACTAACCTGTGGTTCGTCATAAAGTTTCCTGTGGTGCTCGTGGTTCGGCTCGGTGGACCGCTTGTGTATCTCGTGATGCGACAGCAAGTAGTAATGCTTCAACGAACCGATCTGAAATAAAATAATTACTTACTTTCAGAAACTTGGCAAGTGACATTTAGAATTGTTTTATTTTAGCTGACGGTGTCTAAGCGTTCCGAGAATTGTCAAAAAAAAGTTTACAAGTTACTAAAAGTCCTCAAGTGTCCCCTGTGCTTGACACCATTAGGGAAAATACTCGTGGCCCGGGCCTCTGCGCAAGACTAATAATAATAAATAAAAAAAATACTGCAAAGTCTACAAGTACTCAATGAATATGGGTACTAGAGATCCACACTTCGGATGCGACTCTCCAAGCTCTACCTTTAGGTATAATATAGTTCAAAGTATACATATATCTAATCTTTGAAAGGATATATTACAAACATTACACACAATGTATTTAAATAACATTTATAATGTCGAATAAAAATATAGGGTGACGATAAGGATCACAGAACGAAAGTTTTTTTTCCTTTCGTGATAGGGATGAGTTCTTTCCATTATTTACATATATTATAAGTGGATATTCAAATAATTCTAACTAGATGGCGCTGTTCGTCGTTAAAACACGCTATCGCTTCGCCCGAAGCGGCAGTAACATGAACTCATTTGAATTATTTCGGCAACTTGATGGACCTCGAAAGAGGTCCACCTGATGGTAAACTTTTTGTAAGGAAGGTTTTAGTAAATCAAAGCCTCCGTAATAAAATACGTTTGAAAAGAATATATTTCTTCACTCGGTCTATTGTAAAGGTTTCCACATGTCGATACGGAATATATTACCGAGATTCTGGAGATAAAATAATTATATATCATGACAAATATTCGTCACTGCACGGGTGATTCCGTGGGGCATAGGTAGTAAGTACGTTTCATAAATTGTCCTTTCTACTGGACATACACAATATTACATCATGTTGTCTTCAAAGTAATATCAATAAAGCCTTCATCATGATCATCTCAGCCACAAGAAGTCTACTACTGACAGGCCTCCCCCATGGATTTCCAAAAAGACAGGTTGGAAGCGACCTGCATCCAGCGTCTTCCTGCCACTTGTATGCTATCTTCTGTCCACCTTGTGGATGGTCTTCCTACGCTGCGTTTGCCCGTTCGTGGTCTCCATTCTAGAACTTTTCGGCCCCATCGGCCGTCAGTCAATAAAGCCTATTGTCATGTTAACATGTTTTTCTCTGTACATTACATATGTTCGCTATGTACAGGAGACATTATCTCAAGTGAACAATTTAATAACATAATCACAATTCACTTATTTATAACTATGCAGAGGAGGAGAATAAAGTTGTTACCTAGCTGCTGGTAACAAATTACAAAACTTTTCAAACGCATAATTTACTCAACATTTCCTCATTTTATCCCCCGTTCACCTTCAAACTCGTCAAATAAAAGTTCTAGTGGGCGCTATAAAACATTAGCACCCTGGCAATTCATTCGACACGGCGCCCCGGTACCTACACTACCTAGCCTACTAGGGGCGACCATAATGTCAAGTAATATTTAGAACTTTTGCTCAACGATTAGAATTATTATTATTTCTGCTTATAGTTACGCTTATTATGTATTTTTAATCAATACTTACTTACAGAAAGGTTTTGTCGTGAATGACTGACAAATATGGTACAAATATGTGTAAATCTTTTTAAAACTAACATACCATAGTTGAAAATTTAAAATCTCCTATATGTAATAATATCACACGGGAGTTTGTCGATTCGAAAACAACAATATTATTAAAAAAACAACAAAAAATATCCGAAAAAAAGTCACAGGAGATTTTTAAATTTTCACGTCGATTTCAACGATACGCCAAATCAGACCTCTCGAATTTCCTTCAATATTTTTGAAAATATGAAATCCTTCAATCTATTCAAGAAAACATTGGTAAGCGGAAATGTTAAATATTTATATGAAATTTAATTTTAAATTTTAAATTTCGATTTTAGTTAAATTTTTATTGAATCGATCTGAAAGCATATCCTTTCAAAAAAAACTGTTTATACCTAAATGACGGAATTATGCGGTAACAAATATAAAAGAAAAAATAGAGCCAAATTAAAATACAACAAAATTGTTAACCTCCTTATTTTCGAATTCGATAAGTTTATATATATTAATTCCTTTAAGTTTATGTTGACTATCTTCTAGAATAGCTTCTTGATTTTGCTGAAGGTGAAAGAGAATTAGTTTCTGGGTTTAATGTAGATTATAGAAGAGGTGGATTTGCTTTAATTTTTTTAGCTGAGTATTCTAGAATTTTATTTATAAGAATATTGTTTGTTTTAATTTATTCAGGGGTTATAGTACAAAAAGACGCAGGAAGTATTCGTCAACTTTCAGATGTTTTTTTTTTCCAATTTATATGTGGCAACCCTAAAGAGGTTGGCCTACAGTACTACGAACACTATTTCCAGGGGTCTTTCAATGGGCGATTGTAAATCCGGAACACGCGATATTGCGCTATCGGCAGCGCCATCGGTGTTTTTGTGCCATTTCACTGCAGAGTTTTATTTCTTTTTAACACATTATGACATTCGGGTCAACTAGTTCGAAACTTAAATAGAACTGCGAAAATGTTTCACTGCAAAATACAAGTAGAATAAGTCGGCTTAAAAATTAAGCTAGTACGTTTGCTTTTTGTAAAAGAATTAGTAATAATAGTGTAAATTAATGATTATATTATAACTAAATTGAAAATTGGACATGTCAGGAGCTCGAACACGATTTAGGTCAGTTGTTTAGTAACATACCTTTAAAATCAGAAAATACCCACTGCACTAGTGTATTATTGTTTTATTATTGATTTTGTGCCACTTCGTTTTAGTTTTCTCATTTTCTTTATGGACTAAGTACTGACTAAGTCGCAAAAAAGTATTTCAGCTCACTCTTTTCTCATTAAGCGATTAAGTTATGACTGGCCTTGTGGCTCAGTTGGTAGTGTGTCTACGTCTACCTGCTGAACTGAAAGGTCGTGGGTTCGATCCCCACCCAGGGCAAACATTTGTGTGATGAGCATGGATGTTTGTTCTGTGTCTGGGTGTTTCTATGTATCATATGTATATATTTACAAAAAAAAAAAAAATGTATTCTATCAGCCATCTAGTTCCATAGTACAAGCTTTGCTTAGTTTGGGCTAGATGGTGTTGTGTGAAATGTCCACAAATATAAAAAAAAAAAAAAAAAAAAAAACTATTAATTGATCTCGAGCGTGATCTCACCTGTGACCACAGATTCTGCAAAGTGTTCGAAACGTCAGGTCATAAAATTATGCAAAATATACGCGATAAATCCGTTAAAAATTGTTTAATTTCAATGAGTAACAATCACGAAAATATTAGATCTACGTTGACCACCAACTCGCCTGATAGTAAACGACAGCATGGCCGAGGATGGAGCACGTAGATCTAGGAGATCACACTAGCCATGAAAATTCCAAGATTAGTTCTCAGGAAACAGAGAAGGTGACAGGGAGTTCCACTCCTGCGTAATTGTTGTTGGTGGAATCTTCTTCTTTTCCTTTATTCGAAAATAGGCCTGCGCTTGCCCGTCAACTCGCCTGATGTTTAGCGACAATTAGGGTCTACGATGGAGCGCGCGCTTGCCTATAAGAAACCTATTCACTCGAAATTTGAAGACACCTAGATTATATCTATTCGGAAAGAACCATTCAGAAAATGCATTCCATATTTTGGCGGTACGCACGATGTGTCAAGTGGCACCAAAGCGTTTCGTACGGGTTACCGGGATATCTACCATCTAACGATGTCACTTTTTCGTGCTTCTGAACTTCAACTTCTGAACCGAAAGCGTACAAACCACCGCGTACAATACCCACTTCCGCAACACATCCAACGTACACCTCACCGTCACAAAATTAACAACATAAGTAAGGTTGTCGGCGAGCGTGCTTCTCTAATTAAATTTTGAAGTTAAGTGACGTAGCAGCACCACGTAATTGTAAATAGTTACAAAGTAATTAAGGGAATTGCCTGCGCGTAAGGAAAGCGCGCGGCGGGGGGTGCGCGCACGCGGAGGGGGAGGGAGAGGATGTAACTTCATTAATTTCAAGCACATTAATCACGATCACTGGATCTGGTGATCGCACCGTTATGGCTTGCGGAAATATTTATTGTTAAAGTTTCACATTTGAATCACGTAATGGGTGCGGACAATACTGGTGAACAGAGTGGCATCTGCGAGCTGTAGACCTCGCTCACAAATATCCCCACCGATTTGAGATTTCTCGCCTCGCAGTTTGTGGAATTTTCCACAGATTTGAAACACCCAGAGATGCGGACGATAGATACGCAGACGAAAATGAAATATTTTTCGCCTAGTCAGTGTCGTTTCGAACGTCTTCGTATAGACAATAATCCACTTCGCATCCTTTACTTAACCCAGTGCCAGTGAGTCAAATAAAAAACCCGAGTACAACAAAATTGTCGACACAAAGACCAGTGACGATACAGTATTCTAAAATCTGTCAAGCTTCTTGGATCGGTAGTAATATATTAATTTTCGAAGGCTCAATAAAGCCACAACACTGACTATTTAAAGAAACACAATTGAAATGCTTATGCGCAATGATGCTCATGTCCACGTCACTGATATACAGATTTTTAGATTTCTGACTACAATTGTGAAAGGACTTTATAATGAAACTATCACTCATAAATACAACAGTACAAGTCATTACTCTATACTCTGTTCCTAAATTATGTAAGCCCCAGCTAGATTACTAGCTGGCTGTATTATGCGACAAATATAGCTAACTTTGAAACATCAAATTTATAGCACATACTAGATAGAAGAACTCCTATATACAAACCCTAATCGGCACAAACGATTCCAGCTACTCTCCATAAAACAGTCTAGCTTTCCCATCTACAAATCGTCTGTAAAAGTACCAAAATCTTGCTTACGTTTCCTATCCAGTATTAAGTACTGTGAGATAAAGATAGGATATCTAACGACTCTTTATATACCATATTCGAACGTTTATTACCCCAGCCTCGTAAAGTTTCAGCGACAACCTCACAACCGTGGGTGGCTTCACAATTGTTGATGTTTTATGACCAAAAGACAAGCACTTTACTGTATTGGCGGAGCTTATTTATCGCTTGCAATGTAAGCATGCTGTACATTATACCCCATGGAGGTTATGAAGCTATAAAGATAATATACAAAGGGTATAAATAACCTAAAACGTGTATTATTTTATCTGGAATGCACGGGACGGTGGTCGTTACATTCTGGCAGGCGAAATTTTGGAAAATTAGTTAAAAATAAAAAACGCCAAGTGCTTGTCGGACCACGCTAAATGTAAGTGTAGCGTAGGTTCCATAGTTGTACATCACAATAATGTGGACTTACATATGTACAGGACTTCTTATTTGATATTATGTACAAGGTTTGTTCTCTAAATCTAGATTTAGTCTGTCTCTTTAAATCGCGAGTGAATCGGTTTCTTCTAGGTAAGCGCGCTCCATCGTAGACCGCAACGTCGCTTAACATCAGGCGAGATGGCGGTCAAGCGCGAACCTATTTAAAAAAAAAAAAAAAACGTTCATGAGTTGATCGACTTGTTAATAATTGTTAACTTGTATAGCCTACTTAGCTGTAATTATTTTCTTTTATTAAGCTGGCGGGTTGAGGTGACTCTTACTCGTAACGAAAAATATAATTTTAAAAATATTTCCCTAAATTGAAAAATGGTTTTCTCACACCCTGTAATTTTGAATTACCTATCCAACGACACCCCATACTATGGAGTACACGAGAAAAAAAAAACATTCTCACTTTACGTATAGGCGAGGTACTTACCTGTTTTTTTTTTCATTACATTACATTTTATTGTACCACTTTGTCTGCGTGATTAATACGTATACTTGTTCCAAATTACAGCAGTCTTTGAGTAAAGAGTTGGTGGTCAATCGTAGATCTATCTTGTATAAAAAATATAAAAAAAGCCCTAGACGGACGGACAGACAGATAGATGGACATGGCGAAACTGTATGAGTTTCTTGTTGACTACGGTACCCTAAAACAGCCCCCACAACGATATAAAACCTCCAATTACCACAAACCACTCTCGCCAATTGGGCGATGCATAAAAACGGCGAATTTCACGTTGCACCTCAGTTACATAGAGAATTTAAGAGCTTGCATTCGCAGCCCCAGTCAGGTATATTTTTCACATAGGCCACAATTTATATGCCCGCTCTAGACGCCTCGGCCGCGCATATATGAAACCAGATTAAGTTATTATCTGCCCCACTTTATACTGAACACTTTTATACCGCTTAATAAATTAGTAGATTTTTTTCAACACATTGCCATCTCGCCCCAAAACGTGTTACATATTGTACTATGAGAACCAGATAGTTGATACTTATCTTTTTGGGATTGTAATTTCGACCCACTGGATCTTTTGGGTCACTGGACTTTAAGGCCCACTGGACATTTTGGGACTTGTCATTTTGGGTCACTGGACCTTTTGGCCCACTGGAAAGGTCCAGTAGGCCAAAAGGTCATACTGGTGACCCTGAACGTTTTTTTGTAATGGCATATTTAGGACGTAAAAACACCCAGACTCAAAACAAGTATCCATGTTTATCACACATATGTATCTACATGCGTGGTTGCCTGGTAGAGATCGCTTTTAGAGATAAAGTCGCCCGTTGTAGCACTTGTTGTTGTGATGACTAGCTTTTATTAATGCAATAAAAAGTCCTTAAGGTAACTTAAGAAATTAGCACAAATTCGGCTATTTTAAGGAAGAGAGTTCGAGCGGGAAACGCCCGGCTCCATCTTCAGACCTTCGTTCTTATGTGTAATAGAAGGCACCCAAGACAATAAACCTATCGAGCCCAAATTCAACTATCTTACCACTTTCCATTAAGATATTCCAGTCCCTGGACAGATGACCTCATAACAGTGGCGGGAAGAATCTGGATGCAAGCTGCTTCCAATCGGAAGTCCATAAGTAATTTAAAAGCTATGCGGGAATAGAGAATAACATTAGGTACGGGCTGAAATCATAACCCCATTGTTCCATCACCGTCGTTGGGTAAAAAGGTTCATGCAATTCACAAAGGTGGCATCATCCGAAGCATTTCAGCTCACTCGGCACTCACGCTTTGGTTCATCAACCCACGAATAGTAAATTAGATTAGTTAGCTGCTTCGAATCCTGTTCCCAGCTTTAGAGGGAACTTCGATGAACAGCGATCTTTAACAAGATTCCATCGATGCGAACTATCCTTTACCGAGTCTAACTTATCGTAGATTAAATATTAGTTTCTACGTAATATTACGTGCAATAATTATTGAATGATTTTTATTATGGAATTTAACGTGGTGGACTCAAGGGCGTCACCAATGGGGGGCAGAGGGGGCAGCTGATAGAGATTTAAAAAATGTAGCCAACTGCAAAGCAACCAAAGTCAATTGAATTGCCAAAGGCCGTGCAATTGTACCTGTACCTACAATTCATATTTTTCTCATCATCCATAATATTAATTTGCCCCCCTCTGTGCCATGGGCTGGTGACGCCCTTGGTGGTGGTATGTGTAGCAGCGCATAGCAACGGCGCGAGTGCGGGATCTTTAAACGGTGCGAATGAGAGACTTAACGCGAGAGATACTTGGAAGCAGATGCGCTCGCGCATTCCTCGGCGGCGGGCGAGGTGCGAGGACATCGCGCCCGCGCCGCCGCCGTTTCTGTGCATTGCTATTTGCTACATATGTACGTCTTGCGAAGTTAATACGGTCGAGTGCCTTTATTAACTATAACAAAACAATATACAAACTCAACTAACTACTACACAAAAAGCATATCGATTACCCCAGACCGTTAAAGGTCTAAGGTCGGCTGCTGTCGCTTATCATCAGGCGAGTTAGTGGTCAAACTTGTTAAAATAAGTTTTTTCACATACAGATAAGCTTTTATTTGACCGCTGCCTCTCCTTATGTTAAGTAGATATTATCTTTGTCGCTCCGTTTATATTTTTAATTTGATTTTCTCTCAAATGACATGACACGTGTGATGTTTTATTAAAAAACACCGCATTCTGCGGCAGAAACTAGTCGAATATACCCAAAGTAAACACAACACAGTAGTTTTATAAGTTGACTGTAATATTGTATTTGTTTTTTTTTTATCAGGCCTGTTCATACAAACTGTCCCACTGCTGGGCAAGGGCCATCTTTTCATTGTGAGAAGGGTAAGGTCATTGTATTTGTTTAATGGTGTACAATAAAGAGTTTATCTATCTATCTAAGTAATCCGTACTTAAGCATGATTAAACGATAATGAAAAGGAGATTTCCTTCGCAGCCATCCGCGAGACGTCCAATGTGGAACATTTTAAGATTTCTGAAAAATGTCGGCAAAACGAGATACCCATCTGGCGACATTGAGTGAGCGGGGCAAAGGAGGCTTTCTTAAAACTTTTAATTAATTGTCAAAGTTCCAAACTCCGCCGCCAGAGGGAGTCGCATTACATTCCCAGGATTTCGAGTCATTGAGCATAATTCAAATTGTTTCCCAACAAAACAACTCCAAGTGGAACTTTCTTCGGGGGCTTTGATCTTCGCCACTGTCGGCTATTGGATACTTACGGAATATTAGAAATGTACGTGGTACGTACCCGTACACTTGGATTACTGCGTAGTAGCTACGTTTATTGAACACGAGAAATCAGTATCATAATTGCACGTACTCGCTTGTTTACGGCAGATATGATAGGTAAATTGGTATCTATATTGTGTAGGTTTGGCAAGAATAAAATGGCTTTTTTGTTTGACTAGTTACGCTGCAGTGTATCACTCGTATAATGATGAAAATCGGATGATGACGATTAAGAGTCCTTAGTTCGACCATCGTCCGTCTCGCTTGCGCATACCCACATTTATGACGATATAAAATGACTGCCTAAACACTTATTAAAAATCGTCGTTTGTAAAACTAGAAAACAACATCACAAATATTAGACAAAAAAAAAAACAATTTGATCCAAGTTAACTTTAATACATAAAAATAATTTTAAAGAAATTATTAACGCAAGAATGTATAAAAATTAACTAGTTTTACAAACGACTTTTTTTTATAAGTTCATGCAATCATTTTATATCTTAAAAAATGTTGGTATGCGCGAGCGAGACGGACGATGGTCGAACTACGGTCTTAAAAAAAAACCTATGTCCGTCTGAAGTTTCTCACCTACCTCTATACAAAATTTCATAGGAATCGGTTCAGCCGTTTCGTAGTGAAAAGGTAACAGATAGAGAGACATAATTAATTTGCTTTGATAGTATCAGATGTACGAATACGTATTCGTACACTTGGTTTTGCTGCGTAGTTGCTACGTTTGTTGAATACGAGTAAGCGTATCATATCTGCAGGTACTCACTTATCTACAGCTGATATGATCGGTAAGTTTTACAGTATAATGTAAAATGGTTTCATTATTAACCAACTTCGAAAAAGGAGGAGGTTATCAATTCGTACCGTATATATATATTTTTTATATATGAACACGAATTACTCCGTCATTCGAGAACCAATTTTTGTGTTTCCTGAATTGGTGTATAGAGAAAGCTCCCAAGTTGGTCCCATAATTATTTTATAAACACCGCTTTATTACTTTTTGAATAATCTCTAAAAATGAAAATATTTTCATTGTATTCCTGAGTAAGTGCGTCAGATTATAGAATCGCAGAGTTCCACCTACACGTTTTTCTTTGCAAGAGTGTCAAATATTAAAGATTATCGTATCAACATCTGCACATTTTCTAATCTTCGAACACGAGCATTTGACATTCAATGACATTTGTCATTGCATTCTTGACAAAAGAAAAAAAAAAGCGGGTGAAAAGAGGTCTCTTTAAAAAGTTTACAATCGTGAAGGATTTAGTAAGTTGCGTTGACGTCGGTTTTTTAATAGAATAATTATTTTGATATGCAGGATTGAGTTTAATTCTGGCTCAATCCAGTCATAAAATAATGGAACGAATTTTGGGTGTACTTTCAATACAAGTGGTATTAATATTTGTTATGCAGGTTTAAGCTTAATGGAGAAGTAAGTTTAATAATTTCATATATTATATGTAAAAACGTACATGTTTTGGTTGGGCCACTACTATAAAAAAATGAGTTTGCATAATTTAAATAAAATCTGACAAGTGCGAATCAGATTCGCCCACCGGGGGTTCCGTACAAGCTGCTAAAGAACTACCGGGCGTAGCTAGTCATTGAGAAATTGGGGAAATTATTTATTTATTTATATTTTTGATCATAATTACACATCGTAAAAATAATTAAAAACCAGTTTTAGCTTGTACTAATGAAGCTATTTCATATGATACCCCACATGATACGGTTAAGTCACTTTAAAATTTGGACCTTAATTCCTTGCATAAAGACCTTTTTTTTTTGTTATTTAATGAAAGATATAGGTACAGTTTTTAGATTTTTTCCTTTATGTGTACTTTATGACAATGCTACTTGCTGAATTTCATAGTTCTATGTCAACGGGAAGTAGCGTTTTGATTCCTTTGAGTGTCGAAATTGCGTTTTTTTTGCGATATATATATTAAGTATGTTGTAACTTTTTTTATGATAACTGATAAATTTGATATTTTCCCAGCTGCAAGGGACTACAGGTCTCGATACCTCCATGCGTTCCCGAGATAAAAGGTCCGGACAGACGGACAACAAAGTGATCCTATAAGGGTTCCGTTTTTTTTTCACTTTTGAGGTACGGAACCCTAATAAAAAAATATTTATTTATTTAATATCACCCTCCGTCCTCTCATGTCTTGAGAAGTACGCGACCCCCGGCCGCTGACAAGGGTCCAAATCAGAGATATTAATTTGTAGGGCACACTGTAAATTAACCGTCGGCAGCGTGTGACCGAGTTAACCCGCTCTCCTCTTATATATTAGGTGATATATTTGGGACATCCGCACATGTCCGGACTGCGATGTTCTTTCTAATGAAAATGTAGAGTAATGTAAAAGCTCTGTTAGTTCTATTTACATTATATCATAGGGATGGGATTTTTTTGCGTTTTATTAACCCAGAACCCAAAAAAAGGATATTATAAGATTCTCATGTATATCTATGTGTGTTTGTGGCAACGTGGCGTATCAAACGGATGAAACGATTTCGATCTAGTATTTTTGATGTGATAACGTCTTATAAATCGATGAACGCCGGCTGCACGCACGAAAAAGCATGACTCATTGGTCACGTTCCGCATGAGCCGAGCGTGCAAGCGAGAGCGCAGTAGAGAGGCGCGATCGGCCTAAGCGTTCGGCTTGTGACTCATCTATCATGACGTTATCACGTAAAATTATCGTCCGTAAACCAACTTTACAGACAACCTCTTTTTTATTTTTGTTTGAAAGAGGATTTGATCGAGTATTCTTAACTATGTTTCATCAAAATAGTTTCAGCCGTTTGTTATGTCGGGTGCTTTTAAGTTTCCTAAACTTGTTGAACAACTAGCTGTAGCAGCGACTTCGCTCGCGCCTTGCCCGTGAATTTAGTTAATTAATTAGTTAATTTTCAAGGAAATTTCACTGACACCTTATTTATGGGGTAGAAAAAGTATGATAGATCCTCCTACGTAGTAATAAACACGCGAGGTCGGGTAAAAAAAAGCTTCGATAATACTTGGTAAAGACTGACATGAACACAGATTGGGAGAGACAAACAGGTACAACGAGGGTCAACGTAAAAGAGAAATACATTTACTCTGAAGAGGGTGGCTACAAGCTGATGGTTAAGATGTCGAGGAAACATATTTAAGTAACAGAATATTGCAAATATTATTCTAAATATAGGTAATTCGAACTATAAAACTGGATGATAACGAAATAGGTAAGTTGCACATTTTGACGGTTTAGACGCAATACATCACTAATGTGACCATTTGAGAACGAGTGATGATTTGATAATTCAAATCATCACTCGTTCTCAAATGGTCACTTACTCAAGTCGTCATATTTTCAAAACTTCGCACTCGTGATGTCATAATATTCGCAATACGTAATATTCTCAAATCGTCACATTCGCAATATGACAACATAAAGTACTAGTGGAAAAAAAACGACGCTGTAACCAAATCAGTTATGACAACTGTAAGAGACAAGGTTAAAAAAATATTGTTCTGTTTTTCTATACTTTTAATTTGCAGCATGCATACAGAAAGATCAGTTTTTTTAACCTTGCCTATTTCATAGCACAAGCAATAACCGATTTAGATGCAGCATCGTGCTTTTTGCTGTCATATTGAAAATGTGACGTTTTGAGAACGAGTGACGTTTTGATAATGTGACGTATTGCGCCTATTATTTTGTCATCTTTAAAATCACAATGCAAACTGATTTCAAATCACCCGAATGGCAAGTCGGCTATCTAGTTTCGGCTATTTTTTTTTGCCGTGAACAGTTTTCCTAGCATAAATAAAACGATTTTTTTTTTAAATTATATTCAGAAACTGAATTGAAAACATACCACTATAGAGCCGGGTCGTATGTGTACGTACATACCTTCGTAGAATCAATAGTATATTCCTCCAGAGAATGTCCATAAAATTCACAGGTAATATCTAAGGCTTCACGAAGCCTAGACATTACGTGTGAGATCTTGTTCTCATAGGGTGAGCTTATATAGCAATAATTGACGGCGACCCCTTTGGCCACAGATTAAACTATAGTTTATACGTGCAATCTCTATTGCTAGTTAGGTATTCCGTAGGGCACATTGCTTAGTCTAATCAAACATATGGAACATTATGGATTCTAGTGCGAGTTAATCACTTACGGCGGATCTTAATGATTTGTCCAACCCAATTTTCCGCTACTTAGAATATTTCACTAATTAATGCTTACATGATTTGTATACAATACGATGTCATACGATATATTAATGGTAATCTACTACGGGTAGGAGAAAATTGGATTTTGCATAATATTGGAATCTGTCGTTACTCGGCCTAGTAACGAAAAACTCTGAAGTAACAAGTAAAACGGTGGAAAAACAATTAAATTCAAAATAAAAAAAGTTGAAGAATTAAAAAAGACATGCATCGGCCGGGAATCGAACCCGGGCCGCCCGCGTGGCAGGCGAGCATTCTACCACTGAACCACCGATGCTTGAATACTAACGACAAAATATACCAATAGGTCACAATCGAGCTATCGTCAGCTCTATTGATGTAGTAAACAAATGCACTGAAGCAAAATTATTACAATACGTAATTAATTGCGCGATAAAGATAAATTATCAAATGTCCATGTATGACAATGACAATGTCCGTAATTATAGATGACATAATATTTTTTTTTTACACAAAACAATTTTCACACAGCGTAATTGAAGAAAATAGGTATACATACATGTTTAGATTTAACTAAGCAATTTCGTTTACTTGCTTTACTTATTAAAAAAAAAGAGTTCCGAACGGTATTTTGATGAAATTTCCATAGGACTAATCGGAAAGAATATCTTTTAAATAAAACACCTAAAAGTTTAGAAAACTCAAAACTCTCCGACAAAAAAGGCTGAACCGATTTTAATGAAACATAACTAAGAACATTTTCGTTGTAATCCTCTTTCAAAAAAAAAAACTGGGACAAAATCAGTCCATCTATTTGAGAGCTACGATGCCACACACATATGTATACACAGATATACCCGTCAACGTCACTTATTAACACCCCTCTTCTTGTGTCGGGGGTAAAAATAAATCAAATCGATTTATAAATGACGGAGTTCAGAGGTACCGGGTTGTGACAAAAAACCTTTTTGTAAGTGTTATTGTATTATATACGTTTTTTGTCACAGTAAATATGTATGTCTATGCCAAACATTATAAATAAATACACCGAAATGAGAAGCTCCTCCTTTTTTGAAGCCGTTTGAAAAGAGTAGTTAATAGCCAAATAGATAATCTGATGCCAAAAAAACAACGGGTTGCACTCCGGGAGTGCCGGCAGAAGGGAAAACTAAAAAATAAAATAGCAACAGCGCCATCTAGTACGTTGGTCTAGAACTAACTTTATTGTATGAAGTGTGTTTTGTTGTGTTGTATTAATTCTTTATGGTTCCTCCAGAGGGGAAAATGGCGCTTTAATAGTGGTTTTGCTTTCTTGCTCTAACTTGTACAGAGACTAGAAGGACAAACTTGTACATACAATAATGAACTTTAAATGCAGAACATTAGAATAGGTTTCTGACTATAATCCGAGCGTCTTACGAATTTTCGATCAGGACACGTGACACCTGACGCGAGTTTAACATTTTTTACCCATCCTAAAAAATGCCCACCGCCGCTAAAGAAGGTTTCACTTCAAAAACAAATCTTACATATTTATTTAGTTGTGCATGAACGTAAACCGTGTTCATAGAGAGATATGAAATCGCGCCAGTCTGTCATTCCCACTCTGAATAACATTACGAATGTCCAATACTGTGACAGATGGCGTATTGGCGCGCCGCACCGCTCGCATATCGGAAACTGTGAAGCATTTTTTGTTGTATTTTTTCGCAACGTTGCAATCCGCTCTACATATTATTACAGAGTAGTATGAAAAACGTTATTCCCGGAACTAAAATCTACTTTTGTGTGTGCAGTGGCCTAGAAACTAAGAGCCTTTATCTCAAATAAAGTACAGACGCCGAGCAGGAAGAATTTCGTACATTGACCTATGATTAGGTATCTCTGTCACTCCCGCATGATTATATTGCTATCGCGCTCGCACAGGTGCCGGTAGCTGCACCTGTGCGAGCGCGATAGCAATATAATCATGCGGGAGTGACAGAGATAGGTAATCATAGGTCAATATACGTAATTCTTCCTGCTCGTCGTACGTACTTTAGTTTATGAAGGCCTTTAATGGACGTTGCGCCTATAGTACTACAAATATCAAGAAGACTGCCTCTGTCAGATGTATTGTTATCAGTTTTCTGAAAAGTTATCCAAAATAAAATATTCCAAGCTGTACATACTTAATTATATATTTTAATTTATTATCTAATAATTATTATAAAAGTGGAAAACTAATAGCTCTATCCTCCCTTGTCCCTCTCTCTCTTTTTTGTTTGTTAACTTTTGACGATTAAGCTGCTGAATGGATCACAATGAAATTTGATATATAGGTAGCTGTAACTATGGAGAAGACAATTTTTACTACCACGCGTGTAAAACTGCAGGCTTAGCAGACTCAGGTAACAAACCACAACTGGTATATATACCAGATGACAGAAATATTATAAAGATATTTTCGCGGATAATTTCTATATAGATTTTTCATCACGAATAAAAAGCACTAAAATTTCTCACGCGGAATCTCGTCTGCATCATAACCTTCATATTTTTACTTCGCTAAATGTGACCGATGAGATAAAAAAATTTACGACAAACTAGGCCTTCGTTTGACCACAATATCACCTGATATAAAGCGATGATGAGGTCGACGATGTAGCACGCCTGCCTAGATACCTATTTACTTTTTGCTTAAAGAACCTGTTTTTTATTATTTTATTTAAGTCTTATGATCAATTTCGATAGTAAATTCTGCTTAGAACTGGGATAAATCTTCTCGCAAAAGGTTATAAGGTCACACGGAAACTCGATTTCCCACCGTGACGGCACATGACCTCCTACAGTCATTCAAACCTAATAACATAAAATCCATTCTACAGGAAGTTTACATCGGAGTGAACTGAAGTAACAGCGAACATTTACCGGGCGACCTTTGCACTAATAACCGCAGCGGGTACTAAAGGTCACGGCGGTAATTAAGGTCGAATGCCGATGGAACCGGCTCCAGGTCGGATAGGCAGTCGCTACTGTGCTTAACTAGCGAAAATATCACTATTAGATGATCGCGAAAATAATAAAATAATTATTAACTTAACTATAAGCGAGAGTATTGTAAGCAGCGTAGGAAGAGCAGCCACAAGGTAGAGAGATGACCTTCAAGAAGACGCTAGATAAAAATAACTTCCAACCGGTCTTTTAAAAAATCCATAGGGAGGTATATCTTTAGCAATGGAGTTCTTATGGCTGTGATAATGATTATGAGCGAGATTACTAAGATGTTATTACAAACAGAACACAAAACAGTGATATCATTCAGTACCTATAACTACTAAATACACCAATTTCAGACCTTTTATTGAGCATGTTTCTCTAAACTCTAAAGGAAAAGTAAAAAAACATATCAAGACTGGTACTTTTAAAAATTATTATAACAATTATAGAAATAAGGTGAAGACCTAATAAGGTTCTAAAATTAAGCCACACGTATGAAAAGTACACGTTAGGTAGACCAAGGCGCAATACGCTTGCGCTTGACGGCCAACTGCGACGCTAACTAAAGTCTCTACATCAACTGGCAGTTTGCTTCAATGTATCCGAATGTTTGTATCATCATCATCATCATCTAAGCCATGTGAAGTCCACTGCTGGCCTCCCCCATGAACTTCCAATGTTTGTATGGATGTCGGTAATCGCGTACAGATTATATTTTTCAACTAATCTTGACGAAACTTTGTATACAGAATCTATAACGATGGCTCGCGAGATTTCTACGCTCGCGAGGTCTACAGTTCGCAGAAATACTAATCATTATCTGAATATGAAATATTAATTGACACTAAACTGGAACAAACAACTGGAACCCAAAAGTTGCATTAGTTACCTACATATTTTGTTAAAAAAGTATATATATATATATTTTATCAGCCCTGTTTATACAAACTGTCCCACTGCTGGGCGCGGGCCATCTTCTCATTGTGAGAAGGGTTAGGCCATAGTCTACCACGCTGGCCAAGTGCGGTTTGGCAGACTTCACACATCTTCAAGATCATTGAGAACTCTCAGACATGTAGGTTTCCTCACGATGTTTTCCTTCACCGTTTGAAGTTACCGGCAATCAACAATACGCACATAACTTCGAAAAGACAGAGGTGCATGCCGTGGGATTCGAACCCAGGACCTGCGGATCGCAAGTCAGACGGTCTCCCGACTAGGCTGCTGGAAAAAGTTAAAATTAAAAAAGTATATATTGTTACAAACATATTATCAGGAAGTAGTTATTGTATACGAAACATTTCGGCAAAGGAGCAATATCAGCTTTATGCAGTAGGAATAATAGTACACTAATAATTAAACAGGAAGTTAATAAAATATTGAAATAGAGTGAAGCGTAAATATTTGCAGTTTTTCGGCCGAAATACACCGAAAGCGTGCCGACATTATTCGGCAAAACTCGCTGAATACCTGACAGACAACCGCACACATATTAAACTTTCACGTGTCAATACCACTCACGACGGCAATGGTGATTGCAGCGAACGAGATTCATACAAAAAATAAATACGGCAAAGTACAAGTTTCACTCGCACACCGAGGCTTCCGTACTCCTATGCAATACATGAACACTGACACCAGGGCTAATTACTCATAAAAAAGTGTTTTATATCAGAGAACATTTGTAACTTCACATATTTCCTACAGTAGAAATAGCCTGAAACATACAATATTAAGTTCAAATAAGTAAGTGCTACAAACTTATTTTCTTTATTTTAAGTTTATGTCACATGACACCAATTGTCATCACCAACGTTCACTTGTCATTTGTCGATATTTTTTTTTGTGGAATCAACAAGGAACCTTATTTGCTTATTTTGTTCAATCCAGACGCCAGTTCCCATTTTTGCCACGATAGTTCTCTATCCAAACCGACTAGCTGATGTTATCAATCAACATTCTTTTATACAATAAAGTTTAACCTAACGGCCAACAAAAAAAAAAGAGTTACACAAAACTAGCAACACCGAAGGGCAGACAGATATGTTTACGCATTCGAACCACAGAACAAAAATAAAAACAATAGTCGTAAAATAGAAATGATATACTGCTGACAACACTTTGATGCCGGCTGTAAAAGATCGGGAGTGCACTCGGTAAAACAACAAGAGGTATAAAAACTTTGATTCATGGGCCGTATCAAAGCTGCGGATCGTATACAATACGCATTCATTAGGCTTTAATGTGATGATATTTTCTTTTTTATTATTGTCAAGTAGGAATGAGTATTGTTGGAACGTTTGCTATGATTGTTTTGATTGTTCGTGATGTTGGCGGATTTTCAGTAATTCGACCGAATGCGAATTTGATTTTAGTAGACTAGAATTCTCATGCGTGTATGTCTCAAAGGTCGCGCTTCTCCTTTGAAAAAGACCGCCAAATGGGATTGAAACTATAGTCGGATATTTCGACTCAAAAGAGATGGAGTGCCGAGTAGTTTAAAAAAAAATCTGTGTGAAAACCGCGTTAGTTTCCACAGTAAAAATGTAATTTCATTGTTAACATAATTTTTACTTTGAATTGATCGCGGTAGATCGAGGCATGTGCTTTATTTATCATCTCACTGTAACTTTTAATTATGCTGTAACAGGTTTACGCTTGACCGTCAACTCTCCAGATGTTAAGCGACTGATAATTTACTAAGCACTTCTACCTATCTAACCTCAAATAGTAACTGACTGAGACGCAGAGCTTTTTATCTCAAACAAACCTGTGTTTCTCAAAGAAGCCCGTTTCAAAGTCACACAACGTGATATCTTACAATGGCGTTGTTCCCCGCAGCTAGAACTGGTACGACGCGCCATGACATGGAAATGAAACTACTAGCACGCAACAACTCGCAACTTTAAAGAGAAAATTTCATTTTTCCCCCGTCTTATTCGAACCGGCTCGTCATTTGACCGGATCCCTCCATGGCCGCTATTCAGCTGGCAGCTAATGCTGAGAGCTCGCGACAGCTTTTCAAATCCGCTCACAGCGTCTTTGCTTGAGGAAAAGTAAGAACATTCGCATGACTGGAGCTAAAAAGCCGAGCTGAATACTATGGGGTATGTAAAGTAAATTTTTGCGTATTTATTTTATTTTTTATTCAAAACTTCGATATCTTTATTTTATCATAATATTTTAAGGAACAAATTTCAAAATTTTTACCCGACTGCGTAAGAAGGAGGATTGTTTTTCAAGTGTATGTATGTATGTTTCTATAAGACAGCTTACAGCCTAAATGGTTTGACCGATTACATAATATATGTCATTAGATTCGTCTTCACTTCCAGAGTGTCATAGGTTATATTTTTTGTAATAATAATAATAATACTTCTCTTGAAAAAAAAAAAATGCGGTTTTCGTAACCCCCAACGAATTATTTCGTAATAAACAAGTGATTTTAGTAGAATTATTCAAAAAAAATTGCATTTATAATCTTTCACACCGAATTCACGCATACTTTCTCACAAAAACGTACACTCAAAAGCGTATGAAGTAACAAACGAAATAGTAAGTTAGACTGCAATAACTGCTTTTCTCCAGTCGGGTATTTTGTTTTTCTTTTAATATACATACTTGTTGAGATTGTTGAGATTTTGTTTTTCTTTTAATATTCATTAGGTTCACCTAGTACTTTTAGCTAATGATTCCCATTTAGTACCCGTACAGATATCATTTGAATCTAAATAAAAGATCGCACTTAGTAACAGTAAACTAAGTTAAACATAAATGCTTCCTAGGAATTCAACAAATCAATTACTTACATAATGTACCTACACTTATAATATATTTTGATCCGCGCACTACGCATTAATCCATTCATCTAAAGCACAAAAAGGTTAATAGAATATCTACATACTCACCAGAAAGATCTCAATTTACTCAACGAATAAAAACGGCGTACAATAATGGTGCACTGCATCGCGGGCTGACGGTGAAAAAATAACGGTCAAGCGCGAGTTTGAGCTATACACCGAGAATTCCGTATACTTGTTATGCTTACAAAATTTTCTGTAAAAACTTTATGCTTACAAAATAATATATGCATTTATTTCAGTTACCGCGATTAAAACCGTTGGATACAAAAACTGTCAGATTTATTGTTATTCTTATCATCTTTTTTAAACGAGCGAATTAATTTCTTCGAGGGCAAAACCACGGCCAAAAGGTAACAGTCATAATAATATAATATGATTTACACTAAGTCATAAACTATGAAAGCACCAAACATTACTGTAACGAAATGCAAGTCTCATAGAAAGACAAACTTAACTAGTAAATAGAAAACAATGTTCGTCCATATTATCACGGTCAATTTAAAGTTAAACGTTGGTAAATTTGTAAAAATAATTTAAAAAACATTTTTATAATTTTACGTTTTACGGATTATTGTCCTTGGAAATATAATAAAGATTTTGAATACGTGTGTCAAAATATACGGCAGAAATAATCATATCGTTTCTATTGCATTGACTTGACAGCTAGTTTTTTTTCAGCTTTGAGGGACGGCCGACTTAGGTATATGATACTAATTTCAACGTGAACTTGGATCCACGCGTTACTGCGAAAAAAATATGTCTTGAGAGACAAACAGACGTACAACGTGCCTCACAAGAAAATTTAACCCTTTATATGCATATAAAGGGTTCCATTATCTTTTGAGGCACGAAACCGGTGAAAAGTGCAAATGACGGCGCAGTGAGCCGAGACAGTCAAGCAACAAACGTCGTTCGGTAGGCAGTTGGCAGCCTTCATTTGAACGCTTGATTGAGCCAATCAGCCCGAGAGGGTTGAGTGGGAAGGGACAAAAATAGGTCATTTGCAGCGCTGCAGCGCTGACCGAGCGAATGCGATCTACGACGTAATGGAGGGAATATTCCACGGTTATGTTTGCTGTTTGCGTTGTTGGAACACTGATAAATCAATTCTTGGACGTTTGACATCTATCTTTCAATATCACTTGACGTTGATTTTTAATCCCCAGCCCAAAAATAGGATAGTTTAAGTTTGACGTGTGTAACTGTTTATTTGTGTATCTGGATGGATGGATGGACCGATTTTGATCCAGTTTTCTACTTTTTTAGGGTTCCGTACCCCAATAGAAAAAAACGGAACCCTTATAGGATCACTTTGTTGTCAGTCTGTCCGTCTGTCCGTCCGTCCGGGTGTCAAGACCTTTATCTCGGGAACGCGTGAAGGTATCGAGTTGAAATTAAAACCATATACGCAGATCTTGCTGCAGAAAGAAAAATAAAATTTCTCAGTTTTCGTAAAAAAAAAGTTACAGCCGAATATGTCGTAAAAAAACGCGCATTTCGACCCTTACAGAGGAATCAAAACCTATGGGGTAATTCCCGTTGACCTAGAACTCTGAAATTTGGCAAGAAGCATTGTGTTAGAGTACACATATAGGAAAAAATCCGAAAACCGGACATTTTTAATTTAATCACAAAACAATAGTGTCTCTATGCCTTAGAATATAGAAAAATACAGAAGCCGTGAACATGCTTAGAACCGAAGCGACAAAAACTACTCTTTTATAGAGTAGTTTGAAGCGCGCGCGATCAGTTGCTCTATGGACGTCGTAACGAGTGCCAATCTTTGTTGATGTTAAATTTCATTCAAATATGCCGTCATGTGTCGTTCCTACGTGTAAAAATGCTGCTGGGGTGAAAAAAAACACGATGGGATAACATTTCACGTGTAAGTAGCACAATCAACATTATCGTACGTATTTATTTAATAAATTGTTCGGTCTTTGATTATCGTAGAGAAAGAATCGTCCATTTTGTTGGTGTTGCCAATATCAACGTTTTAATTTTCCTTACTTTTACTTGCTACCGATTTTATTAGTTTGTTAATTATATGAGTAGGTACCTATTTAAATATATTTATTACCCGATTAAAAATTAATTGGCCAAGTGCATGTCGAGTCGCGTGCAGGGTAGGGTCCCGTAGTTGCAGTTCACCCTATATGGAGTTAGAATAGAACTACTTGTTTGATATTGTGAACATATTGGTCGATTTTGAGATTTAAATGGATTTAGTGCGAAATTTTGCCTCAGTAATTTTTTTGAGGTGGTCTTTAAACGTTAACATATAAAGCCTACTTAGCTGTGATAGGTTTAAATAATGCCTAACATTTAAAATTTTAGGTTCCCTGCTGATGAAAAAAGAAAAACAGAGTGGACAGAAGTAATACGAAATTGCGGTTAGAAGAGTTGTGGAAACCGTCAAAACGAAGCGTAATTTCCTTGATATTAAACTCAAATTTGATATATACTGTGCACTACAAAGAAGAGGCTATTGATTCAGTGTAATTTACTAGTTCGGAACCAATGGGTTTATATTTATTATGTGCGAACTAATATTCTTGTCAAATAATTATTTTGTATTTGTATCTTATTACGTTAGCTTAGAATATTATACTTTTTTGCTTGTGCATCAATTAATCCGAACAGTAAGTCAAGAGAACAGTTATAAAAAAAAATGATATCCGTTTAAGAAAGTAAGCATTTTATTTTAATATATTTTTACCTCCACGATTTACCACAACAACGGGTAAATAATGTCTACACTAGCAACATTATGCGGGTGAGAGGTGAGAAGGGTGCGGGACGATTCTTTTGTTTTCGGACACAGCGCGGATTTTGTAACTGCAGCTGGACGCGCCTTCTGTATTTTTCTGTATTCTGAGCTCTATGCAAGGAATGAGGGCCCAAATTTTATCATGTGGGGTATCATATGAAAGAGCCTCATTAGCATAAGCTAAAACAGGTTTTTAACACATTCTTCGCCCCCTGCAGACCCTTCACTTCAGTTGGGAACCAAAACTTTTTAGGCGAATTTCGATTAAGTACAGAGTGGCCGCGCAAAGCAACGTTGACTGCTTCAAACGCCGGCGATTTACTGACTACTACAAAATGACCGGGACGCTCGTTCGGATTCGAGTGGAAGGCGCCGCTACTATAGCCCCGCCCCACTCGGATCCGAGTAGTGAGCAAGGAATGTGTTAAATATTTTTACGATATATATTTTTCGGTTTATGAAGGAAAATATAAAAAAAAAATATATGATTTCCTCCTTTTATTTAGTTTGTACGGAATCCTCGGTGAGCGAGTCTGACTCGCACTCGTCCGGTTTTATTTGGTTAAAAGAGGATTTGATTGAGAGTGTTTTAACTATGTCTCATTAAAATTATTTCAACCGTTTTTGTTTAACCGAGGGCTTTTAAATTTTCTAAGCTTATTTGTAGTTCAAAATCTATAACCCTCCTTCTTGCGCAGACGAGTAAAAATCAATCCAAAATATAAAGTAAGTTTTCCACAGTACAGTGTGCCTTACATGACGTCTATCATATTCTGTTCCTATATCAATCCCGATTGCATGTCGGCTCAAATACCACCCCCCGAGAAAGTTGATAATGTGTTTATTCAGAGTGCATTTGCTACGTTCATATTCCATATGTCATATATATAAGAACGTTCCCCAGTTTAATATCTTAACGGTGCACCTCTGCAGCCCCAGGTGGTATGGGGCGGAGTTACTCGTAAAATGGTGAAGGAATATATATACATATATTATGGTGAGCCGCATGTGTTTGGCAAGATAACGATTGATAAGCTCACGTTTTAGGGTGGCTCTTTTATGGATTGCATTCATTAAAATAGTAATTTTGCAAAATAAATTATGTACGTGTGCAAAATAGATTTCGCAACATTTTGTCTAGACAAGCTCTTGACCGATTTAGCTTATATGTTATATTTTTTTTAATCAAAATCGGCCAGTGAATAGAGCCACTGCAAACTTCCCCCTACTTTAGGGGAAATACCTACCCCTTAATAAAAAAATCTCCGACGAAAGAAAATTCTAGAAAATTATAAAAATACTTACCTAGTTTTGTAGATAAGTTATACGAGCTGTACGCGATTGGCCAATAAACATCCAGACAGAAGTAAGACAACTTTGTCAGTTAATGCAGAGACCTTTATTCGTTTCGCTCACTCAGTCAATCACTAATATACTGCACCGGGCTTTGATATCTAACGCCACGTAAAGTCTACCAAGAAAGTATAATAATAGATTCATAACATAACAAATAGAAGCCATGAAAGAATTCGAACAGCTCCGAGAATTATTTCCCTCGAGAACGCTGAGGTTTTGGTTTCGTCTAAAATGAAAATGAAAAAAAAAAAAACTGGTTCGAATGCAGCGACTCGGAAATATTTCATTGTTGCAGAAGTTCGATTGACCCGCATTGTGGAACGATCTAAAGCTTAAAGTGACGACAATGCAGCTCTACGCGAACAAAGCGATGACGTTAAATGTATAAATAACTAGAGCTTTGGAATTTCACGCACATTTTCTTTTTTAACCGACTTCAAAAAAAAAGGAGGTTATCAATTCGACCTGTTGATGACTTAGTTTAGGTCCTGACACCGACCTCAAAAGTAGTTGGTTCACGTACCTACTTAGGTAGACGTCCAGTATTGATTTTCTTCGTGTTATTTCTCTCTTTTCAGTTTGAAGTTGGTTTAATTTTTTTAAATTACTTTTATTTAAATCTGCATACCTACATTTATCGAACATACGCATTTTCGTAAAATGTCTACTCATTATAATTTAACAAGTATCTATATTAAAAGAACAACAATATACCCGCTTCTATCAGGTCTTTTTGGA
Source organism: Lycia hirtaria (assembly GCA_947563715.1). Lineage (NCBI taxonomy): Eukaryota > Metazoa > Arthropoda > Insecta > Lepidoptera > Geometridae > Lycia > Lycia hirtaria. The sequence goes on along the minus strand of OX387377.1, from coordinate 35,931,193 downwards.
AATCCATGGGGGAGGCCTAGATCTAGTAGTGCGCAAAGACTATTAGTACTAGAAAGCCATAATTTGGCATACGCATATTAGTTATGCCGAGAAAGTTGTAGAATAAAATTTTGAAAGTATTTATTAAGAATTAAACTAACATAAGTTAACTTGTATGTTCATAGTATAACCTTACTTTGCGCGTGGTACGACACGCACTTGGCCGCTCATTGTACATAATGTAATTTAAATAACTTACAATTAAATATATCTATCGAGCTACGATAATGCACTAAGATATCATTATATTGGCGACACATCCTGGCTTCTTGGCTTATTGTATTCATACATATAAATACACTATTTGTCACAGCTGTTAAAAATAGATATAATATAGCATCGAAAACCCCTTGCTTTCTAATCTAACGAGCAGGTGCGAGAGCTACCGAGCTTGGTTATGTTGTAAAAACTGTCACCGAACGAAATCCGATCACACGGTCAGATACAAATAAAAAGAAAACACTCGTTTTGTGAGCAAAAAAACTCGACATTCCCGGTTTTATACGACGCGTACTATGTCCGGCTTTCGGGGTAATCTGACACAGTCGTATGACTGTTCGAAATAAAATACAATATTATTAAAATTATCGTCATTTCAATAATTATGGAATCCACCATTAACCTGTCGCTTAGACCTCATTCTGTTTGGGGCTAATCCAAATTGCTTTTTTGTCTAGCTTGCCTTCGTAAAAAAACGTGGCTTTTTAAATACCCAATACATACTTACGGCCTTACCGAAAAACGTTACTTAACTTTAAGTGTTGCTTAACATATTTTGTCAACTTCTCGCTGACACGTTATGACACTTGCGGAAAGAAGACAGAGAATTTAAGACGATGGTTAAAGTTAAGTAACGTTTTTCGGTAAGGCCCTTATAGTTTAAAAAACTGAAACAACCGACTCCAAAATAAGCAATTTCGTTTACTTTATGATATGTTTTTTTCCAGTTATATTGTTTTAAAATCGAACTACTGAACAAATCTTGATGAATTTTTCATGGGACCAATCTGAAAGAACTTAAAAAAAATCACAATTGGTCTATAAATTAGGGTTGTGAATTATATGAAGTTATGAGATAACAAACAATAAAAAAAACTAAATAGAGAATATCTTAATTTTTCAAGTCGTCAAGTCGGTTGCAAAGTTATATAAATAAATTGCTTTATCTAAGCTTACAACGCTATACTATATATATACGTTATTATACCTTATTTAATCTTTGTCAGTATTCCAATAAAAAATCTAACGTTGCTATATTAAATAATCTCAGAAAAGAGCACGTTCGAGTATACACGTACCTATTAGATTTAATTAATTATGCTGTCTATCAGCATTTTAATAATGCCGACGCTGTTAGTTTACGTAATATCAGAATATGGTATGTCTGTTTTGATATAGAAGAACGAGCATCGGTGGTTCAGTGGTAGAATGCTCGCCTGCCACGCGGGCGGCCCGGGTTCGATTCCCGGCCGATGCATGTCTTTTTGCTAAAAATATTTCAAATAAAATATATTTACTTATATGAAATTAACAGCTCAGACTTAGTATAGAAATCTGTAGATTGATATATATATAGTAAGTAGTTTAGTAGTTAGGGTCCTTCCCCTACACACGTAAAGTGGGGTTTTTTTTTCTTGTTCTCTCCTTGGTGTGGTGTGTCATTGAATAGGTAATTATTCAATGACACGCCACATCCAGATCCAGATCCAGATCCCACATCCAGATTATATGTATCGGAGACGATATCCGTGAAGCATAACTCCACATTTTAGCCGTATGCACAATATTGTAACTAAAACGTTCCATTCGTTCTTCAGTACAACAGCAACGATAAGCAAATTGGCAGACAAACGCAAGCCGCAATTACGAAAAAAAAACCTTTTTTTTATGTTCTACAAAACCCACCGTCCCTCTTTGTAACGTGGAAATGATTTAACGAGCGCCACGTTGCCCGATCCGCGATTCCGCTGATGGCCGAGCTGTCACCGCAAAACATTCGCAAAACGGACCCAAATGTAGCGACGTACGAACAATACAAACGAATAAACTTTCACGAAATTGTGGGTTTTAAATGCACGTAACGTCATACTAATCACAGATTTCTGGCACTTTCTAAAGTGTAAAAAATCCGCGTATTATAAAAGTAGTGTCCGTGTAGTGTAGTGTCCGTATCCGTGTAGTATATAGGACTTGCTCTAAGTTAAGCAACTCTCGAAGTTAAGATCGAATCAGACATGAAGAGATCCGTAGATGGAAGAAATACACTGACATGATCAACTGAAGTGGCACTGGGCAGGACACATATCACTCGAAACTGATGGCCGATGGAGGCAAAAAGTTCTCGAGTGAAGACCACGCACCGACAAGACGACCTCATACAAGTAGCAGGAAGACTGGTTGCAAACCGCTTCCAACTGGAATCTATGGGTGAGGCCTATGCATCACCCATTGATTCCAAAAATACCGGTACAGGAAATTCACTGCTGGCTATATCCAGCAGTGAATTTCCTGTGATTTAGATCACGATGATGATTGATCTAGTAAAACTTAAAGATATTTCTAGTTTGACAAGGTGAACAAAGGAATATTCTAGTCTAGAATCTCAAGTAACAACTTCTTTGCGTTAGGTGCGCCCCAGATAGAGATCCGGCCGGATCGCTTCGAGAGCGCAAGATTAGATGTCGATATCGAAATGCAACATTGCAAATTCTAGGTAACGTGACTGCCTGCATCTGGTATTCTTAGAGGTAGTGAAAAAGTCTCATGTATTATTAAAATATTTTTGATACGGGTGTTATGGTCTATTTTTTTTTGTGTTTGTTTTTTTTTTATGATAGATTTTTTAAACACTAATAGAATGATTTTTTCCCAAGAACATACATTTAATTACTTAGTTTGTTTGTCCAAAAAGGCGTGATTTAAAAACAAATATAATACTATACAGTCGGAGCGGAACGAAATATTAAACAGTGGATTAAAAAGGCACAAAAATTTACCACTAATATCAATTAAAAGTAAAAGAAAATGAATATGAAGCCCATAGAATAACAAGACGCTTCTAAAGATATCTCATTTACCAAATTATGATAGGTAGTCTAGAAGTCATATACATACACACATACCGGTCAAAATAAGTCTAACTTGTTCTGAGGTGAGCTACGGAAAAAAATATGCTTTTTTTAAGTTTCATCAGCTGTCCATAAGTGAGGTAAGATTTTTGTGAGAAAATGCGGACGACACTATAAAACATTTTAAAATCAGACAAGCCGTTTGGACTAGAAGGCCGACCGGCGTTCGGTGGAACGCCTAGGACAATTTAATGAACGTATACGAGTACGTATGATTCAACGTTCCATGGACTTGGGAGATTGAATGCTGATCTAAAAAGTTTTATTGCGTGACAAAAAAAAAAGATATACGACGATGTTTAGCTCTCTCATTGGACTTTGTTGTTGTTCGTTTGAAAATCGCCGACAAGTTCGTCGCAGAAAGAAATGCATCAACCTACCAATGCACAAAACATGCCGCCTTTTCTTTATCCTGAGAACTATAATCTTGTAATTTTCTAGGCTAGAGTGAATAGATATCTTCTAGATCTACGTGCTCCATCCTTGGCCGAAACGTCATCCTCGACTCGATTCGGGCAAGTCTAATTTTCATTCTAAATTAGTCAACGCAATAGATTGCATATAAGCATTGTTTTCTTTTTTCCACACAAAAAAGTCACACACGTCCTATACGCGCGGGAAACTTAATTACGTCCCAAGTCGGGTAGCCCGCAATTTGTTAAAGGTAGCATCCGTGAACGCGCGCCGTCGAACAGTGGGACTTCAGGGCTTTATCCAGATAATCTGCCGGCTTAACGTCGGGGGGCATTAGCGAACATTCTCGAACATTCTGCCACCGACCGCGACAATATCTCAGCAAATTGTTCCTTGTACCCGAGATATATACTCCTAGTAGGTATAAGATACATATAGTCCTTCGCATTATACCAATTAGTGATTCTGGGTGTCGTTTCAAGGAAGGAATTGAAGTTTTTGTGAGTCTGGAAGCATCAATGGCTCCGATTTGTAATCTATGCTCGTAGTTAGCTGCTCCTACATTAAGGATTTAAAGCAAAAGCTATACATACAACAAAATATATTGTATACAGTTGTCCCAAAAATGAGTAAAGGTAAGGTAAGCCGGCAACGCTTGTACACCTGTATATGCGACCACATTTAAAAAAAATAAGTGCTCAATATCATAATTATATTGCATTGATCATCCGAATATATATTAAAAAACTCGGCTCAATCGGGGAGTGGGCCAAATTTTTCTTGCAAGATTAGAATACAGACTGACACCGGACATGTAACTAAATAAAAGCTCATAGAATAGGTTAATTAAATTAAAAATTTTAACTGTACAATAAGCGTGGCTAGCTTTGATTACGTATCAAAATTTGACCGTAGCTTTTTTCAAAGGTTTTTAATTTTTCCCCCAAAAAATTAGTAGTCAAAACGACTGCACAGTAATTTGACTACTAAGCTTATGGGGAAAAAATCAAAAGTAGCTTCGAACAAGTATCAATGTTAAAAGAAAATCAAAATACCCGACTGCAGAAAAGAGGTTTTTGCAGCCTAACTTATGATTTTTTTCAATGTTGATGTACCCAGTGTCACTCTCACAACTAAGACGAATCTATTGACACCACTCACATCAAAATCGATCAAGCCGTTTAGGCTCTAGGGCGTGTCAAAGAAATATACATACATACATACACTCGAAAAACATAACCCTCCTTCTTACGCAGTCGGATAAAAAAGCTATGTACAACACGGAGCCAAAGCTACCCACATTGACAGCTTCCATAAACCATATTATGAGCTATTCCACCAATAACCTATATTAACTAATTTTACGCCTCCAATAATCACAACAACATCAATGGCCGCCAACAATATTAACCAAATGAGGTGCAATAACTCTCATTTAAAGTCTTTTACATATTTCAATACGCAATCATTTACAAAAGATAGGGGCCGGCCGACGAGCACGGTCCAACTGGTAGCAATTTTATTAATCGACCAATAGTAATTCTCGTACCGTCCGATGATTATATCGGCCAGACTCGAATGCGGCAATTTAATTAATTAACGTAAAGGTAAACATTGTTCTGCACGGTTCTCAGTATTCGCGTACACAGTAAAGTGAGATTGTGTTTGTTGAGTGTGCGTCTGTGTTCGTGTATTTACGTTGCTCGTATTATCTGTTAGTTTGTTAAATGAAATGTTAGTTTGTTGATCCTTTTTACTAAACCTTTACAATTTCATATTGGTTAAGGCCAACAACCAGAGCAAAACGGGCGAGTCGATTTGGCCGATCGCCAAAAAGGCAATAATTCGAACAAATTCCAATCAAAACGATATCCCAGGAGCGCGTTGTTATTCACCATTCATTAAATGATTTTTTGCAACGAAAAAAAAGCTCGAAGCTGTTCAGTTTGATCTGGTAATACGGTGGTTTTGGATGAGCGTTAACAGGCCTCATGGCTCAATATCAATATAAATTTTATAATTTAATAAAATGGTGGATTTGATTGCATTCAAAATTTATTTTCTTCCTTTTAGAGCATTTAAATAAAAGCTTGTTTTTAATTATTTTTTTATTAATATTTTATTTAAACTATATTAATGATTAGATCTCCAACGCATCCGACTATTTAAGAAAAAGGCCAAAGCAAATAAAATAAAAAATATACGCGTCGACTTGATAACCTCCTCCGTTTTCTCGTCGGTTAAAAACACTCCTAACTTAAAATTAAGCTACAGAAGGCAATATTAGACCCGTACAACATTATCCTTCTCCTGTGCCGCACAGGTGAAAAATACATAAATTTAATCCATAATCATATTGCGCAGCGTAACTTCTACAAACAAAAAAACTGAACAAAATCTGGCGTCAAGTCTTCAAATAAAGCAAAAACATTGTAAGACATAAATCAACAAAGTCGGTCGGCGGCGCCTCCCCGCTCCGTGTCGCTCCGCGTCTCTAATAAGACAATTCAAACGTAAACGACATGCGTACATCAGCGGAACACATTACCTTAACACCCGCAAATATTTCCCCAGTCCCGACACGTGTTTATAATAAAAACATCACCCCCCGAAGTCCCATCTCAAAGACGTGGAGATGCGGCCGCACTCAGGATTCCAAATTGGGGCTCGACCGGCACAGCGTAGGCGTCGGGGAAAACGTGAACACGAACGCCACCCCGAAAAAGCTGTGCCTGGAATTTCAGTTGAAATATTTGCGAAAATCTCATTAACCACAATTCGTTGTTTTAAATCAAGGGTTGAATTGTGAGCCCCTTTAAATTTCACCCCTTGAGTACACGAACGGGCAAGGAGACGAAAAAAATAACGCAACATTAGGCGCGATAAGTTCCCGACAACACCGCGTACTATTCGCTCACAATACACATAAAATGAGTGCGATAAATAAAAGTTATCTTGCGTGCGTCGGGCTGTGACAAGTTGGGGTTCCGCAGATAATGGCCGCGAATATGCAGGGTATGAGAGCCGAGAACGGTTGAGTTACAAATGCGCGGGTAAAATTTTAGAGAAATTATGTTTTGTAACATAATGGGTGACACGAAGATAAGATTAGGCCGAGACAGGGGACAGAGTCACAAAGGAGAAGAGAGTTTGTCCTCGAAGGCTCACAATGATGATGGTATCAATATGTGATTCGAAATTTTAGATGGAAATCGTCTATATCTATAAAAATTGCTGAATTTTCCGAGTTACTAACAAACAATGTACAGCCTAAACCGCTAGTCTTGGATACGTGACATGTAGAAAGTGCCTTTCATGTGAAGTATAGGCATACACTAAGAAAGGATTCTTCGATAACGGACAAAACGGGATGCGGTGACTAATATTTAAGCCTTTCATTTTTAATTGAGAAACTTTCAATCAAAATTTTTGATGAACAAATAATATTCCCCTTGACGAACATTTCACTTTCAAAAGTCATGAGATTACTTTTTTTTTCCCTTTTTTTTATAGAAGATACATCTACGATTGACCACCAACTCGCCTGATGTTAAGCGACGGTGTGGCCGAGGATGGAGCTCGTCGATATAGAAGATATCTATTCACTTTAGCTTTGAAAATTCCAAGATTGTAGGTCTCAGGAAACAGAGATGGCAGCAACGAATTCCATTCTTGTGCAGTACGCAACAGGAATGTGGATCGATATCGCTGAGTACTACATCATATGTATTTATTAACAAGATTATTAATGAACAAAAAAATACCCGATTATGTAAAACCGATAATCGAAATATAACTTAAGTTTACGTCATGCTTAATATGTTCATACGCTCGAAAAACATACCTTCTTTCTTGCACAGTCGGGTAAAAATTGCTTTCAATTCAGAAGCATTAAAAAAGTAAAAATACGACAAATAATTGTTCAATTCAAGGGAAGTGAAAACACTATAGTCGCATCGCATCCTTACTCCCACAACTAACGGACCACCCACTTACAAAATCAAAGCATGGCGTTGACAGAAGCACCTTCCCAGCCAAATTAGAACGGCTGGTGTTTACCTTCCGAACCCTAATAACCGGCGGGGGGAAGCAGGTGCGTCGAAGGCGGTCCGCGGCCGACCTGGAAAAACTCATTCGTACACAACAAAAGGAGAACCGCTGGTATAACTCAGAAGGGGGATAGGGGGTGGGCAGGTGTTGAGTTAAGATAAAGTGCCGACGTTATGTTCTATCCCGTGATTTAGATATGACCTTCTGAACGCAATCTGCATTAGTAACCGTGGCTGTTTCGCCACCATTGTTTTACTTTGCACCTGCGAGGCGTAAAAAGCAAGATGGTATCCGAACCGTTGGCCAGATAAAAAGTTCGCCAAATTAGGGTGAGGCCGAATATCTGAGAGCAGGGTCCTGAACTCTAAAATATCCTGTTTCATTTTCGAGATAGCGAAGTGGAATCCATTACCGGTTTTATGAGTGAGGAAACAAGATCTTTTTATTCTAAAAGCGAATGAGAGAGAAGCTTTTCATATATTTCTTGGCTTTTCTAGAAACTGTAGGAATAGGTACGCTTTCACATCGAGTTAATATCGTTGGGGCGTCCACATGGCTGGTCCACAAGTGCTTCATGTCTCGCTTATGGAAACTTTTAATGGCACTTGGCATTTAGCCCTAGATTCCCTAAGACCTATGTTACTGTAATTTAGGGTTAGCGAAACTACAATTCCATACATTGAAGTTAAAAGTATCATAAAACAGTAGTTGCACGAAAGAGCTAAAACGGCTTTGCAAATTACACCGACTAATTTTCAAACATTTTAGAACATGAAAACATTTTTGCATAAAATAATAGGCGGTAGATAATATCTTCATAACAATAAAAGACATAGTATAGTCTTACTTATGCCCACGGACACTGCCGTGTTCGAAACGAAGGTCTTAAAATTATGTAATTAGCTGATTCTCGCCGTTTTGTCCGCTATCACATAGGAGCCTCTACTTTTGGTTCATAAAATGTAGACTAAGTGCTTATACTGGGTATAACTATAATCTACCCTCATACAAAAATTCATTAAAATCTTTTCAGCTATTTTAGTGTGAAAGAGTAACAAACAGTCGCAAACTCGCAGGCAAACGTTTACATTTATAATATTGGTGAAATATACGCGACAAATACGTTTAAAGTCATTTAATTTCAATTTTACAAGTCTATTGGTAAGGTAAACGTAATTTTGTAGACACAATGGTCCCTCTGCGTACAACAAAGAAGATAACAAACCGCTATCTCCAGCTCCGATCCCATTCAAATCAATTATTATCGAACATCTGGTTTTAATTAACCGTAGAACCGTACAACAATGTAGGTATTGAGGCCCCAGTGCGGCACTAGGCAGCGTTCGGGAGGACGCATTCAGGTAATCAATGACAGGGCCCCACATGGCCGATAGCACCCGATAGGCTGGAGATTATCTTAATGGCGCAGCAACGAGGCGAGGCCAAATTATGTATTCGTGAGGCACAATCGGTTCAAATGAGAGGCCAATCAGCCGCCAGCCGTGCCGATGTAAACGGCGCGTTGACAGACGTGATGCTAAACTGAATCGATAATTTGTACGCTTTGTACTCTATTTGCGAGTGTATGGCGTATGAAGAGAATGTGGCATCGCTAATGCTGTTTGTGTTGTGTTTTCAATGGGATAATCTGCACCCACCGTGCATACATTTATTAGACCACGGCTGTTACGTGAATTATGTAAGAAGTACAAAGTTTCGACCAAATTGCAGTGGCCTTCATCAAGGTAAAAGCACATGATGTCACAGATTGCGATCGACCAATCTAACGCGCGCGTCGCGGTCGAGATACTTTGTGACATAACATATGTTTTATAAATACGTAACACACACATAAACTTACATAAAATTTGCTAAGCCTATTTCACATATACCTTACATGCTCATGGAAATAATATAATCATAATAATAAGATAATAATATCGGCGAACGGTTTAATTGCGAAGAGCCTCGACCAACATCTCAAGAGGCTCTCGCTTGATAGTTGGATCAAGGGTCAGATACAAAAGGCAGTGGTTCTGGACATGGCACGCATTGTCAGCAGTTTGAGACTTGCCCCGCTGCCGGCGGCACTCTAGTTTTTTTTAATAATAAGTATATTTTATATTGTAAAAAACTTAGACCTAAGAAATTAAATAAATAAAGAGATAATACATCAATCCACATCATACATGTTTAAACGACAGTATAGGATACAGGATTGAAGGTAATGAGGCATTGAGTGATAGGCAAACTATTTACGAACACCATTCAAAACTTTATCATGTTAGACGACGACAAGCACAATTCGCTAACTAAATATTATATCCAAATTGGAGTGAACGCCAAGTCGTAACTCTAGGTCTACAATTTTCATCGCCCCGCACGTTTACTCACAGAAGTTCGTACCCACTCGCGCAAGGCAAACTTCGTTTACCTAAACGTACATAATGTATGAGAATGTCGTCAATACTGTGCGTAGACTCCAACAATAGCGTATAACGAGCAACACAAACATCTGTTCGGAAACGTTGCCCGTAACGAAATCCCATATTTATATGGCTTAAGAAGTTTTATTAAAACAAAGGGATAGCTCTATATATCAGGGAGATCTGTTTACCTTTACTGTCGAAGTTAGGATGCTATTACATTATGACGACACAAAAGTTTGGTCCTACAGAGATTTGATGGTATAATAAACGCGGCCCTCTTTGTAATTTGGTGGGAAACAAGAGTTCGCAACGGGACGTAATCGAATTTCGTACGGATTTGATAGATGGCCGTCGTACGCAACTTTTAGGAAATTACAGTATAGAAATTACTTTGATATTTCTTACACCGAGTGGTAGACTTTTTTACCTACTCTTTAGTCTAGAGCAGGCCAAATGTACTTGCATTTGGCCTCGACCGCACATTTCAGTAGATTTAGTACTTACCTACTTTGCCGCACGCCAGAAGAGATTAAAGCTACACGATAGAAAAAGATGGACGGGCGGTAAGCCGTTAACTTTAATCAACGTCTCAAATTCTCTATCTTATTTCCGCATGTGTCATTACATGTCAGCGGGAAATTGACAAAATAAGTTGAGCATTATTCCAAGTTGAGTTACGTTTCTCGTTAAGACCCATAGTCTATGTCTGCAGGTTAACGTAATGTGCCTAAAAAACAAGTATAAGTTTAGAAAACTCTAAAACCCCCGACAAATAAAAAACGGCTGAACCAATTTTGATGAAGCTAGCTATGTTTCATCAAAATCTTAGCCGTTTTTTAGAACACCCCCGACTAATTCAACTTTCAAACAAAAAAAATAATCAAAATGTCATTCTGAGATAGATAGAAAACTGACTGCGCCAAGAGTAAATAAAAGGTCTTTATTTCTAGGTTGTTAATTGGCGGCCTTATCGCTTAGATAAATTTCTTCCAGGCAACCGTGCACGTATAGGAATATTTATAATACAAACACAAAGGCCTGTAAATAAAGACAGATAACTAAATAAACACAGATATATTAGATGTTAAATTTCATTATGGCCAGAAATTTTCCTGGAAGCATTGTCCTTCAATTCGGAACACTAACGCTTGCACACTACTGATTGACGGTTGAATAACTAGCAAGTAAAATAATTATTTATTTATTTAAAAGGTGTACTGCTCTTTTATCCATCTTCCTCGATCCTGTACCAATCGAGTCCAGGTTCGACCCGTTGTAAGCACAATGACATCAGACTACAGAGACTGGCCCCTGTAGTGGGAGAGTGAAGGCTGTGGATGATGATATGTATATATATATATATTCCCTCGGGAGGATTCTGCAAATAGCCCTACCACTACAAAAGACATATTCCAACAAAAACATCTACGAAAATGATTAAAGTCCATCTCAAAAGATACACATAAAAATGATACTCTATAAACTCTGCAAAATCAATCATTTCCATCTCGGAACAAGCAAGTAAGCGTGTAAAATCGCAGACTTCTGAAACACGGCTCCCACTTATTGAAATCAGAGATCCTTTATTCAAAGAACGATACTTGGAGGACTCTCTGCAAATACCAATTTAATCGGTTTCTCTTTGGAGAAGCACGAATTATGCCGACTTCACAGCCACATTTCATTTTTATTCGAACAGCTCTTTACATATTAATATTTTCGCTGAGGGGGGAAAGAAGTGTGAATCTAATGACATATATTCCTCGAGTGTTAAAAATAAGGTCGAGAATCCACTTTGTAATTACATACCTAATTTATATTGCTTACTTTTAAAAGGTCAGAGTAGGGTCATGACATTTGGACTACATTTTAGCGGTGTTAAAATCAATGATCACTGTATATTCACAATAATACATATATTATTCTATTAAATCTGTAAATGATCTAATTTTAACATACCTATACTAAAATTCGTGATGGTGAAAGTCTAGACTTCTTCGTCTTGTCTGTATATAACAGATATTTGTAGTCTGTGTTGTGCTATATTTTCGGAATGGTAAAACGGAAACATCACTGTTTCGTAGTTTTCTATACTTTATGGAATACGTTTGACTTTTTTTAATGTAAATAAAACTTCACTCTGATTGGCCGACGGACGACCGGTCAATCATTAGTCCAACAATACTATTTATATTTTAAGCTAGGCAAACAAGTCTAAATTTTACATTTAAGTAACAAGGAAAAAAAAACAACTCATAAATATAACAAAATATCAACCATCACTCTACTCCTAAACGTATCTTTAAAAAAAACAGATATAAACTCGACAAATGGCAAATGTGCAAGCATGATGCCAACATCAACCAAAAAAAAAAGAACAGATTAAAAGAGCAAATGAAGTTACAAAGAAAACATAAGAAAATTAAGCCCGTTGCACAAGCATCGTAAAATATAGAATGAAAGTAGTAATTATTCAGACGCAGAGCTGTTCGCACATTATGTAAGTTTTAATGAAAGAAAGTGAGTACACGGGTCCATTAGCAGAGGAATATTCATTTCCTCGCGGCCGTTGCTGGCGTAGAGCAATGATATCTAGTTATTGTTACTGCCACTATGGAGCTTTAGACACAGACAGTTGCTAAGATTGCATGAGGGCTGCGATATGATGATTATGATTATGAAGTTTAATTAATTTAATCAAGTGATGTTACCAATTTTCTTTTTATTTCTTTTACTTTTGAAACTGAAAATCTTATTATTGTAATTGTAATTATAACATGTTGTGTATACATTTTCTATACATTTATATTTTCTATACAAATTTTCGAGTGACCGCACACGCAGCTATAATATATATTTCTATGACGTAACCAAACTATACCGTAATTTATATTATTGGATATTTTTATATTATCGCATATTAATATAAATTATGGTATAGCAAGACATATTTTGAATATACAGCATGTTTTAAGAGAGTTTTGGCAGGAACGTCGTCGAAACATGTTGTTGCTTTGTTTTTTTTTCCTAAACTTGTGTTATTTTGAATATTAATGCGATAAAAATGGTGGTGTTTTATTCAAATACAGATACATTTATTTCCATAAACTTAAAAAACATTTGTAACTACCCTCAGTTTAATTCATTAAGTGTTTGATCAAGTACATGAGTGTGGGCAAGTGAAATGTAGTAGTGAAACGTGGTCATTTTACGATTTTTACGTTGTCGACAAAACTTCATAGAAGAGAGTAAAGTCTAGAGTAAAGTCGCCACCACTTTACTGAAGCAGGATTCGACTTATAAATTGACTATGTACGTGGCTTAGATTGTGAATAATTTTTGTGCCTAGGCAAATAACATCTCTAAAGCAACATCAGAATCGTCGTCTGAAGAACTGTCAATTCCAATAACAATGCACTTGTTGAATTTATAATTACTGTGTTTTAAAATCACCCTTTATTACAAAACACGTGCAAACGCTAGGCCGACCACCAATGAAATGAAGGCAAAATATATATTATAGCATCATCTCCGTGTGTGGTAGCTTGCTATAATATATATTATAGTAAGGTATATTAATATATATTATAGCTGTGTCTGTGACGGCCTTTAAGGAATATAGTTTAGGTCCAAATTATGAATTATACATTGTAAAAATTGTAACGACTATAATCTGTTTCGTGTACTATTAAACTAAATAAATAAATAAATAAACACTCGACAAAAAAAAAACTTAAAAAAAAAGGATTTTAAGCACTAAATAATTTAACGATGCAAATTCGGCTATATCGCTTCAGAGCCTGCTTCCATTTAGAGCATCTTTGTATGCCTCCTATTCACTTAATACCAGGTGGAGATTGGGAGAGGAAAAAAAACATAGAATATGCCAGCTGCTTCTCTTCAGCATACAGCAGTATAGTAGGCTCATGGTCTTTTATGCTCTGTCTACTCATTATTTTCGACACGTTTTGGTGGAATTTACTTTGAAGTAATCGAATGGCAGCGCTACTTTCGAATTACTTGCTCTGTGATAAAAATACAAACAAAACCAAATTTAAATTTAAATCTAATTTGAATTTTTCGAAGAACGTTTAATTCGGATCGTATTTGTTTTCATATTTTTATAACATAATTTCAGGAACACGCTGGACGCAGGCCGCTTCCAACCTCACCTTTTGGAAATGACCATGTGGGAGAGGCCTATGTCCGGCAGTGGACTTCTTGTGGCTAAGATGATGATGATGATAACATAATTTTAAATAATTAATTAAACGTAGTACTAGCGTTTCAGTGTAGATAATTAGATAACCTATCTAGAAAACTCTAAGGAACTCTTAAGTTCTATAAATTTTTTTAAACAAAATTTTAGGCTTGAAACATGACATTTATATGCCATTTCTGTGCTTCCGATCTAGTCTACTATCTCTAACCATATTAACGTGTAAATGAAAATAAGTACAATATTATTAACTGTCTCGTTGTCAACAGCGACTATGTAAGCTGAATTAATTCGTAGCAATTTGGTAGGATCCTTGGGTCGGCGCAGAGATGTAGTTTAAGTTTAAATAAGTGCTTAGACCCTTCAAGGCAACGTTAGGCCTCTGCCTAGTTTAATGAAGCATTATAAACGTCTGGGGTAACGTGGGAGAGCATTTTTTTTTTTCATAACAACTGTGTTATTTTGAATATTTGTGAATTTCCTCAAGTAGGCTTTAAGGAGGTATTTTATTAACCCCCGTCCCCAAAAGAGTAGTGTTTAATAAATATGAGTAAAATTGGTCAAGATGTTCATCATCATCATCATCTCAGCCATAAGAAGTCCACTTCTGGACATAGGCCTTCCCCATAGATTTCCAAAAAGACCGATTGGAAGCGGCTTGCATCCAGCGTCTTCCCGCCACTTGTATGAGGTCATCTGTCCATCTCGTGGCTGGTCTTCCTACGCTGCGCTTGCCGGTACGTGGTCTCCACTCGAGAACCTTTCGGCCCCATCGGCCATCAGGTCAAGATGTTGTCGAGATACAAATTTTGAAAAAAATATGCTTATAGGGCGTCGTTTGATAACATTTCACAGAAACATTCGATATTAAATTCTGAACATGAATGCCGTGGGGTACCGGCTTAGAATAGTACCTCCCCCTCTCTTCCCGTGGGTGCCGTAAGAACCGGCTAAGGGAAATATAACCAGAGATGGGCAGCAGCATCCTCTGCGGAAAACGCTACCCACTGCGCTCGCCAACCCGCATGCCAAGCGTGGCGAGTAATGGCAAAACCCCCCCCTATGACAGACGACAAAAATACCAGGCCCCCAGTCCCCGGCAGCTCCGCTATTCCGGACTACGGTAGCGGTCCCGGTCACGGCGGAGCAAGGGGTGCTAAGAATCTCCGGAAGAGATCCGGCTACCACCCCCTGCATAAACGACGACTGGCCCTGGTAACACACAATATTCGCACGATGAGGACAGACGAGAAGCTAGCTGAGCTGGAAGAAGAAATGAGTAGGTTACATTGGGATATCCTGGGGTTATCGGAAGTCCGACGAGAGGGTGAGGACACGATAACCCTGAAATCCGGTAACCTACTATACTACCGGGAGGGCGACCAACAGTCCCAAGGTGGTGTCGGGTTTCTCGTCCACAAGTCTCTTGTTAACAACATTCTTGCCATCGACAGTGTATCGAGCAGGGTTGCGTACCTGATACTCAGAGTATCCAAGAGATATTCGTTGAAGGTCATCCAGGTATACGCACCGACCTCGGCACACTCGGATGATGAGGTGGAGGTGATGTATGAGGACATTAGTAGGGCCATACACACTTCTGAGACCTATTTTAATGTTGTTATGGGGGACTTCAATGCGAAGCTGGGCAGGAAATGCGAAAGTGAGTTGAGAGTGGGGCAATTTGGATATGGACAACGGAACCCCAGGGGACAGAGGTTGGCCGACTTTCTGGAGAAAGAGGGACTCTTCATGATGAACTCTTTCTTCCAGAAGCCACCTCATAGGAAATGGACCTGGTTGAGTCCCGATGGTTCTACGAGAAATGAGATAGACTTCATCCTGACCACCAAGAAACAAATATTCAATGATGTCTCTGTGATCAACATGGTTAAAACCGGAAGTGATCACCGAATGGTACGAGGCACTTTGAATATTAATGTTAAACTGGAGAGGTCCCGTATGATGAAGTCTACACTCCGACCCACTCGCGCCCATATCCAAAACCCCGAGAGCTTTCAGCTCGAACTATCAAATCGCTTCGAGTGCCTGGAGAGCTGCGCATCGGTGGATGAGATCAATAACAGGTTTGTGGAAACTGTCCGTACGGTGGGCGCGAAGTTTTATAAACCCCACCGTACAAATAGACCGCAAAAGCTCTCGAGCCATACCCTCGACCTCATGGCTGAACGACGCTCATTGCAACTGCAGTCTTCCGGTGACGCCGAGTCATATAGGCGGCTCAATAGACTCATATCAAAGTCTATGCGACACGACATCCGTACCTTTAATACTAATCGTATTAAAGAGACGATAGAGCGGAATAAAGGCTCCAAAGTGTTCGCAAGAGACATGTCTATTGGGCAGAGCCAGTTGACGAAGCTTAAGATGGAAGATGGCAGTATAGCGTCGACCAAAGCAGAAGTCTTGAGGGAAATCGAGAGGTTCTATGGACAGTTATACACATCGGTCGCAAAACCTGTTAGCAGTTTGGGCAAAGATCCAAGAGCCAAACTGACTCGACATTATACCGAAGATATCCCGGACATCAGCCTGTACGAGATTAGGATGGCCTTGAAACAGCTCAAGAACAACAAGGCACCGGGCGACGACGGAATTACATCAGAGCTACTGAAAGCGGGTGGAACACCGGTACTGAAAGTCCTTCAGAGGCTCTTCAATTCCGTCGTGCTTGAAGGTACAACGCCAGAAGCATGGAACAGAGGCGTGGTGGCGCTGTTCTTCAAAAAAGGAGACAACACTTTGCTGAAGAACTACAGACCCATCTCGCTTCTGAGCCATGTCTATAAGCTGTTTTCAAGGGTCATCACGAATCGTCTTGAACGCAGGTTTGATGACTTCCAGCCTCCCGAACAAGCCGGTTTCCGAAAAGGCTATAGTACCATAGACCACATCCATACGCTGCGGCAAGTGATACAGAAGACCGAAGAGTATAACTTGCCCCTTTGCTTAGCGTTTGTGGACTATGAGAAAGCCTTTGATTCGATCGAGACCTGGGCGGTGCTTGAGGCTCTCCAGCGATGCCGTATTGACTATCGGTATGTCGAAGTGCTGAAGTGCTTGTACAACAACGCCACCATGTCAGTCCGAGTACAAGACCAGAACTCAGAGGCAATTTCATTGAAAAGAGGCGTGAGGCAGGGAGACGTTGTCTCTCCGAAACTGTTTACCGCCGGTTTGGAAGATGCCTATAAGCTTCTGGAATGGAAAGGGCTCGGCATTAATATTAACGGCGAGTACATCACTCACCTTCGGTTTGCCGACGATATAGTAGTCATGGCAAAGTCGATGGAAGAGCTCAGTACGATGCTCGAAGACCTCAATAGAGTTTCCCAACGGGTGGGCCTCAAAATGAACATGGACAAAACGAAGGTTATGTCGAACGCCCATGTAGTGCCCACCCCAATATCTGTGGGGAACTTCACTCTTGAAGTTGTTGACGAATACGTCTACTTAGGACAGACGGTCCGATTAGGCAGGTCCAACTTTACGAGGGAGGTCAATCGTCGTATCCAACTCGGCTGGGCAGCGTTCGGGAAACTTAAAAGCGTCTTCTCGTCCAATATTCCCCAGTCCCTCAAGTCGAAAGTTTACAACCAGTGTGTGTTACCAGTGATGACATACGGCACTGAAACGTGGTCCCTAACTATGGGCCTTATAAGGAAGCTCAAGGTCACGCAACGAGCTATGGAGAGGGCTATGCTCGGAGTCTCTCTACGAGATCGAATCAGAAATGAAGAGATACGTAGACGTACAAAAGTCACCGATATAGCACAGCGGATTAGCAAGTTGAAGTGGCAGTGGGCAGGGCACATAGCACGCAGAACTGATGGCCGATGGGGCCGAAAGGTTCTCGAGTGGAGACCACGTACCGGCAAGCGCAGCGTAGGAAGACCAGCCACGAGATGGACAGACGACCTCATACAAGTGGCGGGAAGACGCTGGATGCAAGCCGCTTCCAATCGGTCTTTTTGGAAATCCATGGGGGAGGCCTATGTCCAACAGTGGACTTCTTATGGCTGAGATGATGATGATGATGAACATGAATTTCGAATATAGAATTCGCGAGCAGACAGACATCTTTGCAACAAATAGGTACTGTTGCAAAAAGTCTGTGCTCGCGAGATCTACTGTTCGTGGAACTACTGGTATACCCAATTTACACATGTCCGACAAACAATCAACCCCCAAATCACGACATCCTTTCATGATTTCTGGCCAGCATCGAAATAAAAATAAAACTCTAACATAAATATAAATATCTATGTACTCGTAGAAGTCAGACAGTAGGTATCATAAAGACTTCCTCATTTACCAACATCCGTAGCTTTGTCTGGACGCCAAACTAACTCCGGATGATGTCTGGGATATGTGTTCAGATTTCGATTATTATTTACCCAACTGCGCATGAGGGAAGGTTATGTTTTTCAAGTGTACCGTATGTTTGTAATAATAAAGTATAATCAAATCGGTTCATGTTCAAATGTCAGTGTAATGAGTTAACAACAATCATTAAAAAATACATCCGAACTGAGAAACTCCTTTTTTGAAGTCGGTTAAAATCCCAGAGCGCCCATATCAGGCTATACAGTCTTACCTGCTATCTTTGGCCATATCATCTCTTAACGCCATATCAACAATGGTGAACATCTGAGGTACCTTCCAAAAATGTAGATGTAGATTCAAATACGAGTAGGTTGCTTACCTGAAACAAAAAAAAATACAAACATGAAATTTCTTCTTTACAAACGCCACGTCAAATAAATTACCTTAGGATTGGGAACTTTACTTCTGTATGGCACAAACATTGAAAGCCAACATTAACAAATTTCAAACAGCTTTTATCCTTGTACCTTGTAGAATGAGTACAATGTAATAATCTAAAATTATGATTTTTCTATAATTACTATTGCTTATCTCTTTGTCAATAATTACTATTGCTTACGTAAACTTAGAAATTGCTTGAATAAGTAATTATTATACATAGTTTAAGCAAATGAAACAACCGACTTCAAAATGCGCATTTTCGTTTTATAACCACACTACTGGTCGAATTGAGAGTCTGTAGTTTGACCATCGGCCGTCTCGCTCTCACATACCCACATTTTTGAAGATATAAAATGACTGAACGAACTTATAAAAAAATCGTCGTTTGTAAAACTAGAAAACAACATCGACAAATATTCGACAAAAAATTTAATTTGATCCAAGTTAATATTATAATTATAAGTTAATATATAATTTATGCCTAAAATATTTTTTGTGTTAGTAATTTCTAAAAATGATTTTTATGTATGAAAATTAACTTGGATCAAATTGAAATTTCTGTCGAATATTTGTGATGTTATTAATTTCTAGTTTTACAAACGACGATTTTTTATACAAGTTCAATTAGTTATTTTATATCTTAAAAAATGTGGGTATGCGCGACCTAGACGGACGATGGTCAAATTACAGACTCTTAAAATAACTAACTTTTCTATTTTAATTCTATGGGACCAATCTGAAAGTATCTCGTTTCATTTCAGTCAAGTAATTCCTTCTGAGATCACGAACTCCTAGGATAACAAAGTCATTTCCAGTACGTCCACTGCGATGTTGCCCCTCTCCAGATAGGGCATTCCATTTTTCCGGAGGATTGGGTAATATGTGTTCAATCGCCTATTTCTGTCCGTAAGCTGAAGCGACGCTAAGTGGAGGGACGCAGGCGGCCCGGAGCAGCGCGTATTGACATTTCATTTTTGGGACGAGAGCAAATACAAGTTGTAACTACGTGGAACGGAACGAAGCCAACTAATAGGAAATCCCCGAGGAATAAAACCATAGTTGTTACAAATGAAATGAGACAAGAAAACGATAATTGGACAGAAATTCGATATATTCTTGTATCCGTCAGATGTGTTGTACGAAACGATACGATACGAAATTATGTCTTATTGTTGTATCAATAAAGTGTATTTGTACTGTATTGTAGTATTTTTTTTATAAAAAAACCGAGCAACATACTAAATCCTTCATGATTGTAAAATTGTTAATGAGGTCTCATTAACAATTAAGAGAGGTCTCTCTTCACTCGCTTTTTTTTCCTTTGTTAAGAATGCGATTTGTCATTGAATGTCAAATGCTTGTCTTCGAAGATTAGAAAATGTGCAGATGTTTATACTGATTTTTACTGACTTTATACAGATAATACTCTCTACATTTGACACTTTTTCAAAGAAAAACGTGTAGGTGGAACTCTGTGATTCTATAAATCTGACGAACTTCACTCAGGAATACAATGAAAATATTTTAAAATTTAGAGATTATTCAAAAAGTAATAAGGCGATATTTATAAAATAATTATGGGACCAACTTGGGAGCTTTTTCTATACACCAATTCAGGAAACACGAAAATTGGTTCTCGAATGACGGAGTAGTTAATTCGTGTACATACATAAAAAAAAATACGCTACGAATTGATAACCTCCTCCTTTTTCGAAGTCGCTTAAAAATCAGTTACCATTGATTTTCTTTTGTTGCGATTGGATAGGCGTTTTTCATATAAATGTCAGTTTATTGACGCCCCAATTTGAAACGTGACTCGCGAATGTTCCGCGAACTTTAATGTACAATTTAACACAAATAGTACCCCTGATGGTTCAAATCAAATGTCAATTAGCAAACGCGGCGACGAGAATGTCGCAAAATTCAGTTGTATCAACATTCGCACCTACAGCGCAAAACTGGTGATAATAAAATCATGAATATAATTTAATAGTCAGCAGTCCATCAATAGAGGTCATATTAAAATTTGAAAAAAAAAAACAAGCAACTACTTGGGTACTTATACTTTTTGCTACATGTTTTTCTCATACTAACATAGTGTTTATGTTAACATAGAGCGCAAAAACCGTTAACGACCGCCGAAATAGTAACTTGAAATGGAAAAAAGTTGTATAAATTACATTCAAGAAAAACAGGTTAAACAAAACAAAATCAACAGCAGCTGTGTTTTATGGCAGGTTCATTAGTTTCCGAAATAAGTTTGCTTATTGAACACCTGCCTAAATAAGTAAATCTAAGTGAACGATTTATTAAATAACACATACAAAACATGATCATAGAAATTTCGCGGCCGCCATACATGACGAGGTGGCCGAGAGGTTAAGGCGTTGGACTGCTAATCCAATGTGCTCTGCACGCGTGGGTTCGAATCCCATCCTCGTCGTTTTTTTTAACGGAACTATTTTTACTTATGAATGTTAAATCTACATATAATCGTTTTTATATTTTTAGTCATTATTTCTATTTTATTAAAACTTAAAGACGTAACTTTAAATTAAATATCGTTCGTGTTTTTTATCATAATTTATTTAAAGCATTTTCACCTAATTTATACATTTATTATTACTAAAAGAGCGTAGCAGACGTAGTCTTGCTATTTGTTATAAGACAGCTCAGTTTTCGATCTCACTAAAAACTGATATGTTGAGGTCAAACGAAAATTGAAATGATTTTGTAACTTAAGGACATTTCCATTGATTTCTTTTTCTCCCAAACTATGGCTTAGTCACATAAGATGAGCAAAAAATGTAAAATATTTTTTTCTATGGCTTAGTCTAGGTTTTCAAGTGACGCAATTAGGTACCATCGACCTTTTATATTATTTTATTTTATAGCAAAGACGGTATCTTTATTGTGCCCACTACTGTCGAAAGTTCTCCCTCAATTTCTTCTATTCTTCTCGGTCCCTGGTTAGGTAAAAATATACATCAATCGGACTATTCAGGTTAAGTAAATAATCGATGTCAAAGGGTAGTAATTAATGGGTACGAATCAGATATAGCTGCTTTTTATTTTATATATTAATGATATACTTAAATGTTTTAAATTTTGCAAATTTTTGATGTACGCCGACGATTTAAAAATTTATCATGCTATTAATGACTATCAAGACCACTTAAACTTTCAATTGGATCTAGATCGGTTCTCATCATTTTGTATTGATAATAAGCTGGCCCTAAGTATCAATAAATGTAAGTCAATCGTTTTTACACGTAAAAGAAATATAAGTAACTTTACATATTCCCTTTGTAACTCGAATCTTGATAAAGTTACGGTTATAAAAGACCTTGGTGTGACGCTAGACAGTAAACTAACCCTTGATATACATATACAGAATATTATTGCACGTGGTTTCAAAATGTATAATTTTGTCATTAGATCTGCTAATATGTTTAAAAACGAAATTACATACAAATTATTATTTAAGTCACTTGTCCGATCACAGCTTGAGTATGCAGCATCGGTTTGGAATCCTTACTATAAATGTTACGACAAAGACATTGAAAGGGTCCAAAATAAATTCCTTCGTTGTATGAATTATAAATGTAACCGTAGTTTTATGTCTTATAAAGATTTGCTCAAGAAATGTGACCTACTAGACTTAAAATCCAGGAGGCTACAACTTGATGCTATGCTCTTGTATGACATCTGTCACAACCGATATGACTGCCCCGAGTTGGTGGGCTTGCTCAGTTATAAGGTTCCCATAAGAGTCAACTCAAGAACTGTTCCTAAAACTTTTTATAATGCGGCTTGCCGCACCAATTCGGGTCGGCGTTCCCCTTTGTATCGTATGACTAAATCTTACAATGATTATTTTAATACTATTGATATATTTCATGTACGCACTTGTAATTTCCGGAGATCTGTACTGGAGGCCCTGGGTAGTGATGACAGTAAGCATTTCTCTTAATATCTCATGTAATGTTTTTTTGGTATGATGCTTATCTTTAGTTCCTAAATGTTTTGCTTCATTCATTGCCCATTGTTCTTCTAGTACCATAACAATTAGTTTCCTTTCATCACTCGTTTACTTTATTATTCAACTTATTTATGTAAAGTTTGCTATGTTAGTGTTTTGAGTATCAGTCTATAAGACTTAGACTCAAAACATTATAGCATTGGTCAGTAATTTAATTTATTAGACGTTTCACACTCTGTTGAAGTATATTTATAAATAATTAATCCGTGGTCAACGTTGCTGGTACATCATCTAACTATATTTCTTAACAATTACTGTATTAACCCTAAATTTTGTTGTGTACTGTTTGTTGATCTTAATAAACAATAAAAAAAAAAAAAAAAAAGTATAGATATGACTGAAGATGAATACGTTTCTTCAAGGCAGACGCGCTCCATCCTAGACTACTGCATTGCTAAATATTATATTAGGCGAGTTAGTAGTCAAAAGCGAGCCTATCAAATGATAAAAAAGTAAAAAGATGTGTAAGTTCAGAACACACATACCTACCCACTCAACATTCATTCACCTCTCTGTTCCACATCGAGACCCCGTTTCTTATAGAACATTACCAAACATCGACACGATAAAGAAAAAGTTACGAGGAAAAAAGGGCGGAATAAAGAGCGCGCATTAATGTGAATTGAGTTGAATATTCGCGCGGATTATTCGCTTTGTTCCAAATTAGATAAATTATAGCACAAAAAGATTCGCACAAAGCGCCTGCGGTGCGGCCGGAGCAATAAACATGGAAGATGTCATTCACAAGGAACGCGCGATCGACGTGCGTCTTTAAATACAGAACGGGAGGATTTAAAAAAATTTAGAAGATTCTACGGTTTTTACCCGATTGCGTGAGAAGGAGGGTTTTAAAGTTTTGTAAGAGGCCTGCATACAGCGACTTCCTGCCACTTGTATGATATCTTCTTCTGGTCTTCCTACGCTGCGCTTGCCAGTTCGTAATATACTACTACTATGTGGTATGTGGTATGTGGTATACTACTACTATGTGGTACTACGTGGTATACTATTTCTATAGGAGGGCTAATTTTATTGGCATATGTTTAGTTATGTCCACATTAATAGCAGTTCATATCGAGTAGGTATAATGGCATTGTTTCTGCTTAATACATTATATTCTAATAATACTATACATAAATTAAAATCATCCTAAAATTATCGATCTTAAGGTCTAATTTGTATGAAACCAGTTTTAGATTAACGAATTGAACAAGTCTTATTTAAAAAATGGAACTCTTCAATGGCTGCTACGCATTAAAGTTTCGCCTCCTTTCAAATATTTTACTTGTTTACTCAAACCATGAATGCTTAGCTTCAATTTTGTCAATTATAGCCCGGCTATCTCAATGTTTTAAATCTGCGTGCATAAGGAATGTTGTGCATACAAAATAGACAATATATTTTCATACCAAAAAGACACCTGTGTTGCCTAGTCTCGCTTGTAAGCACGGACAAAACATAAATGTCTGAAAGTTACATAGATATACGCGATAAATCAGTTAAAATATTTTTAACTCACCATTTTACTTGTTTTTCATCAACACAACGCTTTATATTATTTCCTGTACATTTTCAAATTTACAAGTGAAACAAAGATGGCGCGTCAGTCGCAGACTGTCGCCGTGTACCGGAAATGGCTTTGTTTCCTGCAGCAGGGATACAGCCGCGTCGAGTCCGGTGGGAAATGAAATAAATGAATATCATTGCCGATGCCGCCTGCACTCGTCATGCTCAGCACAAACGGCTGCCTGGAGGTGCAAGCTCTTTGTTCGAGAGCTAGCATTCAACACGGGGACTGACCGAAGCAACGTAGATTGGCTTTGGCGTCTATTCAGTCTAGGTTGCGGATTACTCTTTTATTGTTATCAGGCTAAGCAATAGCGAAGACTATTTCCGGATAGGAAAACATATTTACGTGAGATTTTTATGAGCTTTTATCTGTAAAAGAGAGACAGAGAAAAACGAGCACAGAGTAGGGACTAATAGTATTTATTTCGTGGAATCGAGCTTGTATGGGATCTCAAGCTACTGGATGCAAGCCGCTTTCGTCAGGTCTCTTCGGAATACATGAGGGAAGCCTATCACTAGCAGTGGACTTCTTGTGGGTGAGATGATGATGACAGGATTACAAAAAAAAAGACTGTATAATATGATCTTTTTATTTTTCACTGGAATTTAAAAGTAAATATTTACTTACTACTAAGTGTGCTACATAGTTTAACCAACGAAAACAATGATGAATTGGAACTAAGCTTTTCTCCGGTATCTCACCTATCTTATATTAAAATGTCATCATAATGAATTCAGTCATTTAGTGATGAAAAAGTAACAAATACACAGATATCGAAAAAGAGGAAATAACAACTGTCTTATATTTTTTTACTATTATATTTTTTAATGTTTTTGTTCTTAGCGTTTTTTTTTTTTTGGTTCATGTTTATTTTTGGGACTTTTATTATATAAACATGTCAGTCCCATTGTATATTCTTAAACTATTGATCGCTTGAGATGACTTACACAGTCAAACAACTCTTTAGCTGCGTCAGAGTTAGGATCCGCTAAAATCCTATTAAATCGGCCCACATCCATCTTGTTCAACTTGAAAGTCACCTCAAGTGAACGTCTCTCACGCTGAAGCCGGACGCATTCCACTAACAAGTGGTATACGTCCTCCTCCACTCCACATGCGTCACAGTTTGGTGAGTCTGCTTTCCCCATTAGCAAAGCGAATTTTTTTAGAGGCATATGTCCCGTCCTCAACTTGAGCGCTGTAACTATAAGACAAGATGCGTACGGAACTGCGCAACCCCCAGTGTATCCGAAGCTTTTAAGGAAAAGAGAATTTTTACTCAAAATAACACAATTTCAAGGTAAAACGTATTTCAGAGACGGAGAAGATAAGTAACAAAAATAACTTGCTTAAATGCCAACGTACTTAAACTGTAAGCTAAGTAAAACTCCGTATTTCGCGAAATACAATTAGGGAAAAATTCTTTGCTTTTCTGACGTATCGCAGAAATGTGTGATTTTTCGTTATAAAGAACCTTTTATTCAAAATATTTTGTATTTTAACAATATACTTTGAATAAATGATTGGATTATCAAAGCGCAAAGTCAGGTGACGCAAAAGGTCTGCCTTGCAAAGGGTCTTGTGCAACGACGCTTTTTGTAGGTAAAAAGTATTCATCAAAAAACAATGAATAGTTTTTTTGATAATCCGTATGTCAATTACATTAAAAACTCTATTACGTAACATTTAGAAACATTTTTTTTTTGATTTATCAACTATGATAAATCAAAAAAATAAACGTCCAAACGTGTTTTTTTTCGCAAGATTTATTTTATTTAAAATGATAAGTAAGTATAAAAATATTATTATTTTTTAGTAAATTTAATTCAAAATCGCTGCTAACGGTCTTTTAGAGTAGTTTTATTTATTTATAATAATTATAAATATAAATACAGCCGAAAAACAATCATGAAAAAAAAAACAATAGAACTCTCAAGAGTCTGAAGATCGCATTTTGATTAAAAATAAATTTCATCATTTGATATCTGTTAGAAAGTGCTTAAATTAAATTAACTACATTATAATAAAATAAATTCCAATCTATATTTTTAGTGCTCACTAAAAACACGAAACTATCTGACTAGATTTGAATTGACAACTACACACTGAAAAAAGAAAAACCTATGTATATGCAGTGCGCTGAAAAACAAGCTAGTTTACGTTTTGGACTAACCAAATAACACTTTTTCAATCTCCCACAGGCGTGGATTAAAACTAACACACAAGTTGATAAACTAGGGCATACATACAATGAACAGAAAAATCGATTTACGCACGTATCAGTTTTACCAAATTATGAACACGTGCAAATGAACTCATTTACATCTCTAATACACATACACATGTGTATTTTTTATGTTAGATCTACGATTGACCACCAACTCGCCTGATGTTAAGCAACGGTGTGGCTGAGTATTTTATCATTTCACATTTCACTAATCATCAATACGCCTGATGGAAACCGACGCTGTGACCGCAACCCTACGACTTGAAGATCGTTTGGGTATAGTTTTTAAGAAAATATGGCTGTAGGTAAGGGATTCCATTCCCGATAGCTTCATATTTCGTTTAGGTATACCAAGAAATTGTAGAATATAAAAGTATAAATAGTAGTAAAAACATACACAAGGCCGGTAGGTATAGAAAACAGGTGCATACGATTTTAACAATTTTCAGTCTTTTGATACATATTGCCAACCCTATTGTGATGAAAATAGGGTTGGCAATATGTATCATAAGACTGAAAATTAATAGAAAGTCGGAGAGACCTCAGTGACAGCAAAGCAGCAGACCGGATTGGCAGAGGAGCTCAAAGGAAGGCATGTCAAAAAAGGAAAACATTAAGACAAAAGAAGCCTTAGCTCTGCACTAGGATAAGTAAAAATAACCCAACAGAAAAAAATCTACATATAGGTAATTGGCCAAGGGACTCGTTAGTTAAGCTTAAGCAATCCCAAAAGCACACTTCGGTTTCAGCGCACACATATCAAATAGGTAAGTACTGCGTTGAATATGGTGAATATACATGAAGTATGCGCCATTTCGGACCAAACCTGCGTACAAGTAAATAGTGAACAAATTGTAAAAAAAATAGTGGCTAATTTGTTTTAAAGAACTGGTTAAGTACGAGGCAAATACGTACAGCAAGACTTCCGTATCTTTCACCTGAGACAGTATCATCATCATCATTTCAACCATGAGAAGTACACTGCTGTACATAGGCCTCCTTCATGGATTCCCATCCAAAAAGACCAAATGGAAGCGGTTTGCTTTTTGACATCCCAGGACTTAACCCTAAAAATATTTTTTTAACTACAAGTTTTTTAGAAGTAAAATAAAATTATTATAAAATTTAAACCACTTTGAAAAGTTAAACGTCCAAATCATAAAAGTTCGAAAGACCTCTAAATACCAAACAGTAAAATTTACTTTGATTTACCTAAATAATTATATAGACCAGTGACAATAGAGACAGTAATATACAATTAAACACACCCAGTTGCTAGTTGAATATTTAACAAATGAATTCCAATGAAATCTATGTAAAATAGGTACACAAACGATATTTAACATCGTCGTTTTAGTACAAACGTGTAATTATAAGGAAAACAGTGGCAGGTAAATTTCATATTTAAAACTTCATCAAGCTATCCAATGAGCTGTATTTACAGGCGGTCGTGTCAAATTGATTCTGTCACGGAAACGTACAATTAACTTTTGACACGCGACATATATTGCCAGAAGTATGTATAAAAATATCAAACAATTTATTTTCTAGGTACTGATTGGTTAAATTAAATTATTATTGTACAAGATGACTACGAAAGTCGCTTGATAGTAATATTCGGAGTTGCACTTTGATCAAATAACTTCAACAATAGCCAAGCAACCGTACATCATTCCAAATTAGAATTTCACGAAATTTTGTCTAAAACGCACTTGATTGGCTAATCTGCCATCGCACAACAAACAAACAAAAAAATGCTACTAGAAATTTAGTAAATGTAGCAATATAAATGTAAAAGTCAATAAAGTACAAATAGATACTACTCACCTACGCTTAGTAGGTCTCAAGCACAAGTCCCGATACCGAGTACTGCTGCAATCTTTATAACGGCTTAGCTAAATATCAGCTGTAAGCTTTAGAGTTGGTTGGTTAATTATTATTTTTCAAAATCAAAACTCAAATTTTTGGTAGGCCTATTTTTAATTCATAAATGCGTTTGACCGTGAACTCGTCTGATGTTAAACGATCGTTGCAGACTACAATGAGTTTGTGCTTCCTCGGATGAACTGTGTAAAAAAATGAAATCTTGGAATCAATCTTGGAATTTTCAAGGCTAGAGTGAATAGATATCTTCTAGATCGACGAGCTCCATCCTCGGCCACACCGTCGCTTAACATCAGGCGAGTTGGTGATCAATCGTAGATCTATCTTCCATAAAAACAAAAAAAATATTATTTAAATTGATTTTGCATTCACACTGAACACGACTACAGCCAGCGCGTTACAGCTCACCTCATTTCAGTACTAACACCTAGATTTTATACGAAAAATCTACATTAACCGGTAGAAATGAAGCTATTCGTATTCACACGTGTCGAAATATCTATGACATTACCATCACCGGATTTAGACCACGTACAAAACATAAACGGAACTGTTGATCATGTACATAAAACTAACTGCGCACCGAACCATTTTACGTACACCCCTCTGTATATTAATTTCCATTGAAATGGTAGTTAAATCTCGATTTATCTGAGGTCCAAATAGAATGGTGACCGGTGTTCCGACGGGTAAGTTGCGTGCTTGCGTTTTAGCACGTACGTAGGTATTAACTATAAGAACACCTGATAATTCCCACGAGGGGTGTTTAGTATAAAAAAGCTTCTGAATTAATAACGTTCGAGGTGAAGCGGTTACGGACACAATGGTAAATAAAACATTGAAAAATAGGGCTAATGGACATTTGATTACAGCAATCAATTTGACTAAAAAAGAACTAGATATAGACAAAATTATATATTATGGATTAGCATAAAGCTGCTCTGTCACTCATTCAGGGAGCATTCGCCTAGTAACGTTACAGATCCGTCATCCGAGCATTACATCAGTGAGAGAGGAGAATCGAGCATTACAATGCGCAACCTGTAATGACACAATGTGCAATATATTAATACAATTTCTGACATAAAAATATCCAAACCGCTTATATTTCGTTTGTTTATAGTTTGTTACTGACCATTGCATGCGCGCAATGTGATGGCATACTACAAGTATATGTCCATGTTATTTCATGCAATGGTCAGTGAAAAGATTGGTATAATACGGGTTTATGATGACATTTGTACTGGCATCCACGTGCTATATACATTTTATGGGGAGATCACTTCTTTTACTGACTTTCCATGTAGAAATTATCCATGTACATATTATCCATATTATCGCAAATGGATCAAAATCTCCGAAATATTTTTAGATTTTCTAGTCTTAGTAATTAAAAAAAAACTGGATATTTATATTCAATCGACTTCAAAAAGGAGTCTCGATTGGGTCGTATTTTATATGTAAGTATATTCAGTTATTTCCCCAGCGGTTGTAAATTTCAATACAAATACAATACAAAATACAAAGAGAAACGTATTTTTGGAAGTTGTCTACAATACTCCATAGAAGCTTCCAATAAATTCACTACTGCTTCACTGCATCTTGACTAAGACTTGCCCGTAATTTACCCGTTTACTTGATTTTCAGTAAAATTATTGAAGAGAATACAAGACTAAAACAGAGGAAGGACATAAATGACTAGTATCCAACTACCTACCGTAAAATCTTTCTATTCTCGAAAATATGGGTACATCACTATATTCACATCCATCGCGCACACAATACCTTCCAATTTACAGAGTCTATCTTCAAGTTATACCAAAGTACCTGAACAGTATTCAATGTATCGGATATAATGACGTGTATAATATATTCAGAATCAGTTTGGGTAGGGCGGCTCACACGCTTAGTTGTTTCTTATTGGCTTCCTCAAAGGAGGTCAAATTAAATCAGGTCAATTTAATTCTCGTTATACTCGAAGGAATCCCTCGCGAGGCTAATGTACGCTTTCAAGTTTCCGCTCCCCCGTAGCTTTATGGAATCGTAAGCTTTTGCCCTCTTACAGTAACAAAATTGCTTTGCAATATGTAAACAGACCGGTATTACACGTTGTGTAGCAACTATGTGGCGTAGTTTGGAATTCTAAAATTAATTTTCAGTTTCTTTGGGAAACGGTGAAAATATTCCTTTTGATAGAAGCTAAATTCATTTTTATTCGGCGTTATAAAATGTAAATTAAGTGAATGCAGTCACAATGTAGGTTTCCGATGGCCGTGGCTGATGCACTATTCATGCGCATACAAGTCTAAACGTACGTATATGTCCTCTCGCCGTATAATGTCACGTTCTCAAAATAAATGTTCGCACAATATTCCGTGTGATACCGTAAAAAATAATGTAGTTATCGAGTCGCAAACGACGCTACACCTTTTCTTTGTGAGCGTCTATCGCGTCAATTGCAAACTTTCGTATATTTTCGTACTTATCTCTTAGCTTTTTACAACAAGCAGGTCGCCATCATACAGCTATAAAGTCCACTGCTGGACATGGGCCTCTCATGAGTTTCCTAAAAACTGATTGGATGCGACCTGCAAATAGCGACTTTCTGCTACTTGTATGAGGTCGTATGTCCACCTTGCGGCTCGTCTTCCTACGCTGTGCTTGCCGATGTGCGGTCTCCACTCGTGAACTTTTTGGCCCTATCGGTCATCAGTTCCGTGTGCTATGTGCTCTGTACACTGCCACTTCCACTCGCTAATCACCTGGGCTATTTCAGTGATTTTTATTCGACTACACATATGTTAACTTCTGGTTTGACTTTGTAAAGAGTTGCTTTAATACTAGGTTTAAAAACATAATTATAATTTGTTATTATTATTATAAGGCTATATGCTGTCCCATTCTAGGACAAAGGCCTTCCTCTCCTCCTTCCACCTTATCCGATACTGGCCTACTAAAATCGTGGGCAAAATCGTGGGTGTCCAGTTCTGTCCGCCATCTACATGTATAGGTAATATATAAACATATATAATTTAAAAAAAAAAAGGATATCGCTGGTAGTAAATGGTAGAAATTATAACCACATGACCATGTGCTACTAACTTACTGAAGCTATTGATTTTTGCCCCTTGACGTCGACCTTTGAGTCACATATTAAGCGAGACGTTCTTTCCATATAATTATTGCCATTCGTAAAAGTCTCTTACATCGTTACAACGTGAACAAAATTAGTTCACTCTAGAAACGTGATTGTCGGTCATTTTCCATGAGCCGCGTCTATCTATAGTGATCAACGCCCTCTTGAACCTCCCGCTGTTCCAATCTGAGCACTCCGCGAAAGGGCGTGATAACAAATGGCGTTTTTTCGCCGAGAGATATTGCCGGCACTAAGAAACAGGTAGTCCCGCATTCAATCCTGCGCTAAAAGGGGTCAGGTGGTAATGGCTAATTCAATCCAACTACTTGGCACCAATTGGTGGACTGTCAAAACGGCCCGGTTGTTTTGGCGTTTGATAAATCACCCCAAGCTCGGAATTAACTAGTAATATAAGTAAACTGGACCTTCAGTCGGGAACAATTGTCAAAACAATTGTTGTAATGAAAACCCCAGTCGAGTTCGGTCAACAAATCATAATCAGTTCGTATTCCCAGAATAGTAGATTTTTGAGTAAAATTGCTTCCACATTGCAAATCTTCGTATCTAGATCTACCGTGCATTCAGAAGGAATTGGCTCCTATAATACAGGTTATTAACCTAGTAGTAGAAATCAATAAGAAGCTGTATGAGCTTGTATGCTAAGAGGTATTTTTATACAATATAGGCTTGCTCTTGACCGCCAACTCACATGATGTTAAGCGATGTTGCGAAGATGAAGCGCGCTTACCTAGAAGACACCGATTTACTCGCGATTTAAAGAAACCCAGATTGTATCCATCGGAGAAAATCGAGGTTGTGCAAAATACGGATTTTTGTAATTGTTAATTTTCTTTATCGTTTCTGCATCGATGCAGTCTCCAATCCTTAATCTTACACACACTTGCTATCTTATATAGCGTTATATTCATAATGCAACTCGTGATATAGGTAAGTAGATACCAACAGCTGCATCAATACAATCTCAAAGGTTCGACTGCGTCGATGTAAACGTTCGGTTGTAGTGATACAAATTCAAATAGTTTATTACTCAAACAATATAAGTTCATGTTAATAAAAATAAATCTCATTTAAACAACATTAAAATATTTATACTAGTATACGCATTTATACTAGTATACGCATTTATACTAGTATACGCATTTATACTATTATACGCATTTATACTAGCATACGCATTTTTACAGTATTATAACATATTCGAAACAATGGGCAAATAGGATTAGGTAGATATGAAGATTTTCTTCCACGGTTTTGAGGATGCTGTTGTGACTTCCTCGGCCCCTGCTAATCAATGATGCTATCTTTTTACGAATTACGACTTGAAAGTGATACAAACGCCTATATTGTCAGTGTCGTGATACAATTGCGCAACATACTCGCGCGTTTGTCTCACTGCATCAAGTCGCAGTGTGTAAGCGGCCTAAATATACGCATCACTAACGTACATATGTTTTAAATAAAAGACAAAAATAATAATAAAAGATTCTAACAATAGTATCAACCGCATTTGGCGGTCTTTAGCAAAGCATTAGCACACACCTTACAGGCGGATAGTGGCGCGTGCGGCGGAAATTTCTGCTCAAAATATATCTTACGTGAAAGACGCGTGATTTCGCTTTAAAATGTGTGATAACTACGATTTTATCCCCAGTAACAACGGTACATAAAACTTTTTATTGAAAAGATGTGTAATATATAATTTAATAAGCATATTTCACGAGTGTTACCGGCGTGGGTAGTTGGGACGTCGCCGCCGACCCACCCGGGGCAATATTCCGGCCGTCCACAGGAAAGGTCGAAACTTCCTTCCGTCCCGCGTCGAGACCGCCTTTATTATGACTTTATTACGCACAATGAAAATCATATTTACCGGGTTAGAAAGACGACATAATAAACACGCGTCGCGTATACGGGACCCCGCTTCTGAATAATAAGAATTTTTCGGAGCATCTGGCATCTACCATTCTCTTATTACGTACACAAAGAATCTGAAAAGTGTTCCGCCGTAACAGATAGACGCGTTGACACATTCCTGCATTATGTAATTCCGTAGAGTTCCGAGCATTTTTCATAGATTTGGAGTAGGTACGCCGCGCACACCTGTCACGGGCTCCCTTTTCAGTGGGGAATATTATTACATTATGTCTCGCAAGGAATCGTCGGCCGTCGCCGTCGCCTTGTTGGGGCGACGTCAAACGTAATGCGATCTTCCGGTAATGTGATTGTAAAGTACGGATAATAGCGGATAATAGGCTATTGTGACACCGCTAGTGGCGCCGTGGCGAAACAATTGGCCATCATCGTATTTTGTTTCTAACTTGAGCTTGAACTCAACTGGAAGTGAACAGTAGCTTTGTGTATAAAACTGTCACAAAGACAAACTAAAGTTAAACCCTATGACTGTTCATAGGGTTCATTAGTTCTATAGAACTGTGACGTCATAGAACTGTTTCTATGACGTCACAGTTCTATAGAACTAATGGGAGTTACCGGATTTTTTTATCTGAATACCGATGGAGAGACTTTTTAGATTTTATGTATGTATGTATATCTATTTATTTGCCACCGCTCCACAGCTCAAACTATTTGATGTATTTATTTAACGAAAATAGGCTTGCGCTTGACCGTCAACTCACCTGGTGTTAAGCGACAGTTACGGTCTACGATGGAGCGCGCTTGCCTAGAAGAAACCTATTCACTCGCGATTCATTTCGTATTTCAATATATCGTCGCTCGCATGACTAACTGTCCTATCTCATTTCAGTCATTTGTTCAGGACAAACGTTTTTCTGTTCTGAGATTAAATTGTATTGGTCAAAAATATTAAAAATAAAATGTTTTGCATGCCTTATGATATTAGATTTCATAGAGGTTACTTACATTTTAATTTCACATTGATACTTTTAATGTATTTGCATTCTAAATACTTACCTGTTTTTATTATTTGAAAAATGAGATAGGACAGTTAGTCATGCGAGCGACGATATGAGGTGGTATTAGATTCGTGTCAGATGTTGAAAAGAGTGAGTTGGGTATGTTATATATAAATAAGAGACCCGTGAATAAAAAAGAAGCATATTCTACATTTTACAGACGAGTATAATGATTGATGATTTTAATAATAATTGTCGTAATGTAAAATAGTTCAGCAATCAACTATATAGCCTGATGGGGAGCGAATTTTTTGTCGAGGATGGAGCACGTCGATCAAAAATATATTTACTCTCTAATTTATTTGTAAGTATATCCAGAAGAAATTTTATCTCCTATATGATTCATACATAGCGAGAAAACGTGGAAAACAATAGTTTCGTGTACAAAATACACTGCTTTAAATACATACCTATATTTTGTTAGTAAAAGGCATAAATTACTTTCGCACTTATTTAACGTGTCCGCAGTGCATTAAACTGTAATTATTTAGAAAATAGCCGGTGCTTTAGGTAGCTGAACGTAACTGCAAATTACGCGAAGGCCGCCGCCCGGGCGAGCAGTTTCTTCATCGCCTTCGCAATAAGCACTTACTTATTTTCCCACTGTTTTCAGAACAAAGGCGACGGTTTATTTTTAAAACTTAATTGCCCGTTACTTAGTAGTTTCATTATTACCTATGACGGCAATAACTTTAATA
This sequence comes from Lycia hirtaria, assembly GCA_947563715.1. Lineage (NCBI taxonomy): Eukaryota > Metazoa > Arthropoda > Insecta > Lepidoptera > Geometridae > Lycia > Lycia hirtaria. The sequence continues at coordinate 35,895,615 of OX387377.1, read as the reverse complement.
TCAAAATCGAAAAGTAGTAAACTGAAATTAATTGGCATCCAGCTAAAAAGTAATGGATTTTGTTTGATTTAAACACTTGAATTTGTAACATGAAAGTTATTAAAATTAAAGTGTAAAATGCTGCAAATTCGCTTCTTTATAGGTATTTAATGTATATACATTTTTTTACATACATACAATATATTTGTTATTTATTAATAATTATATTAATTAGCTTGAAATATTGTGGAAAACCAGCCACAAGGTGGACGACATTTATGATCTCATCGCAAGCGGCAAAAAGAAGTTGCATGCAAGCCGCTTCCATCAGGTATTTTTGGAAATCAATGGAGGTCTATATCTAGCACTGGACTTCTTGTGACTGACGATGATGATGATCCAGACAGGCTCACCATTCGTACTTCTAACTACATTTACAAAAAACATAGTAATTCAGTTCATATCCAACACGTAACCATTTACCCAGAACTGTGCACCAACTACACTAAATACACAAAATACATCTCTATTGGCCCATTTGAGGCAACATGCATTTCACTGCAATTAGATCGTATCGCGCATTAAGTAAACACGTCACTAGTAATTAATTACCCAGCGGAAGCGAGTGGGGGGATTTCCCCCCACTGTTAAATGTCACTTATATAAAACCGACACATTTATTCTCCGAGGAGGAAACGTAATTTAGAATAGGGGGGAAATAGGAGGACAATGCTCGGCGGCTTCTGCGCGTTGTTCGTTGCATTTCTTGTGACGCTTCTTCTTGTTTTGTTCCACTGTTTGTTTTATTTTGTGCGATGACAGTGTATTATCTGCTTTAATTGTTAACGAATTCTAATGGATATTGTAGTTATGTGTAGGCTTTATAGTAGCATAAACAAGTACATTATAACAAAGTAGGCACGAAAAAAAATTATCACTAAGATTTCCAGTCGTTTCTAAATCTCGATGTCTTAAGACAATTCATATACTTATTTTATTATGTGCCCGTCAAATCACCAAATGTGTATTATTTTTATATATATTGTAGGTACATTATCACTCAATAATGATAATATCTTCTACCGAACTGTATGGTTTATGGCGCCGATTTGATTGATTTTCGTAACCGTTTACTCACTTTATGTATTGTGGTCATTAAGGATATGTCATCATGACACAAAAAATCTCAATTTAAGGCTTAAGAGTAAGCTCACGGAGCGCTACTATTGAATTCGAAACCACAGAAAATATAAATACTGAAATATATGAAACTAAACGTAGCCGTACCATTTCGCATTTTTTTGAAGTACATATAGCCCTTGTAAGGGCATGGCAACATTTGACTCGGAACGTTCTATTTTATATCGCTAAACTTATCCTTAAAAAAATAATTTAAATTGTAGTAGCAATTGGCTTCTAAAAAGGCTTTGAGATTTAATATAAAACTGTCCTCTGTTTCCAGATCTTTCAATTTATTTGGCAACGCATTATAGAATTTTACTGCCATTGGTTTGGGCTAGTACTATGGATTACTAGGTTAGACTTAGGTTTAAGGAGCTTATGCTTATGTTGAGGTCTAGGAATTCGCGGTTTATCAGCAACTTTTTTAAATAATTCAGGATATTTTCTAACAAATTTACAGATTTCTAATATATACATTGATAACAAAGATAGGACTTTAAATTTAATAAAATAAGGTTTGTGGAAGTTTTCGATTGTTATATCAGGTGCTTTTATATTGGCGAGAATACGTATACACTTTTTTTGGGCGACGAAGAGATCATCTGCATCTGCATGCTTTCTATTCGGTTATGTCAGTTATAAAGGTTTTTATCTACCGACAGTATTTTTCAGGGCTGAATATTTAGTTTAGTTTCAACGTACTGAACGTTAGAAATGGTGTTAATCACTGATTGTGGTTATACCTGGCCTTAACAAAAATTCAATTACCGCAACAGAAGCAAGCGAACAAAACACTATTATTATTAACGGGATATTTACCGTGGTTAACGCGAACCACGGTAAATATCCCGTTAATAATAATAGTGCTTTAATGAATGACCGTGATAGTTTAAAAAAGTGTTTCAAGCGAACAATTCATATCCACACGCAGACTATCGGGGGCATATCCCATCCATGAAAACTAAGTGGTAACCATTAGAAATACTTACAAAACGAATGGGAAGAATGGGGCTTCCGTCGAGAGCCATCGACTGGGCGTACGTGACGCGAAACGCAAACTGCCGACGTTTAGTAAGCCTGTTCCGTGATATACGATCAAGACAACACGTACATGTGATCCATACTAATATTATATGATTACTATAATTAAAAAAAACTGAAATTACAACTTTAAAATGCACCATTTTGTTTTGAAAACCAAACTACTAAGCCGATATTGAAATTTCACTGCTCACTCACTCACCACTCACTACACAAATTCAATTCAATGGGACCAATCTGAAAATGTATCCATTCAAACATATCAAAATCGGTCATAAATGATAAGAGTTATGCGGTAACAAACATGAAAGAAATAAAATACAACCAAATCCTTTAAACTTCCTTTTTTTTAAGTAGGTTAAAAAGCAAATGTAACTCTGTTTTGTTTTAGTCAAAATATCTAATTAAAAACTTTTAATTACAAGATTTTACAAGGGCGGGCAGCGGAACGCGAAAAAGATGATCGCTATGTAAGTATACTGTGAAGCATAGATTGTGTTGGGATCGAATGCTCAATTTTTTTCTTGACAGCAAGTAAGAGCAGGTATAGTTTTTGCTATACTATTAGTTCACCAGACTTAAAATAATTTTGAGATGATATCTGCGGGCCTAGACAAGCGGCAAAAAATTCTAAGCACTTCTTCTTCCGGCAAGCTCAGCGTAGAAAGCCCAGCCACGAAATGGACGGATGACCTCATAAAAGTCGCGAGAGGACGCTGGATGCAAGCCGCTTCCAATCGGTCTTTTTGGAAATCCATGTGGGAGCTCTATATCCAGCAGTGGTCTTCTTGTGGCTGAGATGATGATGATTTCTTCTTCTTCTTCGAGTTCGTCACGTGACATTTCCTTAGCTTATGCTCATGCTTATGCTTTAGCTCCCATTTATTTCATTTTCTATTCCCTTGGCGTTCACGAACTTAGAAAGCCGCTTGTCTAACCCTGCTGGTGTTCCAGCATATTTTCGTTCCTAACTTAGACCGACGTAAAAAAGCCTCATGTTATCCTTTCGAAAGAATAACTGCCTATAATAATAAAAAAACCGCAAAATTCAAGTTTGTTTTCGCAATTTGGAGCCCCCACTTTTTATATTCCCCCATTTTAAGTGTTTGGCAATATTACGGGCCCGTATGAATATTTCAAGTTCGTACATAGCCGTAAAACACGTATGGCTGTATTTTTTATAACCAAATATAACTTCTTATACGCCGACAATATTGGGCAAAAAGCTTTATTATATTTCGGGGCAGTCAATTTGTGGTTTTTGCGGCTTACCTACTCATTATCATTAGGCAAATATCGAATTGCCGGTATGGTGTCAAATAATAATGGGTGCGTCCAACGATACTATATCGACAAGGATTTCTGGTCTGCGCTCAAAAACATCCGAACTCAATAAGGTCTAAAGGGGGTAACCTTTAGAGCACTTACAAGATCAAAAAAAATTTTTTTTTTCAAAATTATTTGCAGCGGCATACATTACGCAATCTAGATTAGGCTTTAGCGACATAAGAGTTTAAATTAAAATCTTTCGTAATTGTTGGTATACGTAGATAGGTTTTCCCCGGCTCTGCGTGGCAAGCCTCAAGTAAGGCAATCACCCGATTCGTCTTTAGTCGCGACACATCGGAGAACTCTGTTAGACGCGTGTCGTGACTTGAGAACAGTGACAATACCATACCATACAGTGTGTTTAGAAAGTGCAACATCAATATATATAAGGCCAAGATACTAAGAGGCCTTAAGGATGTGGTCTTATTCTCGAAAATGCTGAAAACTAGGAAATCCCAGAAAAAAAAAATTGCAAGAAAAAAATAATGCCAAAATGTAATGTTGTTTGGCAAATGCCACACTTTTACTTCATATTCAACCTCTCTATTGTTGTTGGTATAATGAGTATCGGACAACTTAGGACTCTATATTCGTGAATTTTGTTTTAGACTCTGTATCTGTATGATAATAACGTCATTGGGCCCGTGTGTATATATTTATCGTACAAGTTACACTCCGGAACAATAATATCCAACAGCCATAACGTTTCCCGAGTACGAAAACGTCGTCGAATAAACGACACAATAACGTCCAATTGCCGAAAACGACTCACTCGAACTCGCACAAATAACGTCATCAAAACATCCTTAATCATTCGGTGGATGGGGGAGGGGTGGGGGAGGGTAAATCTTAGTGTGAGAAGTTTTCCAGCTGTAATTTGGTAATATGAACGAGTGCTTTTTTTATCAGGCTTGTTTCTACAAACTGTACCACTGCTGGGCGCGGGCCATCTTCTCATTATGAAAAGGGTAAGGCCATAGTCTACCACGTTGGCCAAGTGCGGATTGGCAAACTTCACACATTTTCAAAATCATTGAGAACTCTCAGATATGTAGGTTTCCTCACGATGTTTTCCTTCACCGATTTTGAAGTTGGCGGCAATCAAGTTTGTCCTTTGAGACTATGTTTATTGTGTGTTTACAGACCTATTCTGTTCAAATGATGTGTTTACTAATTCAACAATACGCACATAACTACGAAAATACAGAGGTGCGTGCCGCGGGATTCGAATCCAGGTCCTGCGGATCGCAAGTCAGACGGTCTCCCGACTAGGCTGCCGGAAACTTCGGGAACGAGTGCTTACGAGGTTCTTATGCGAGCGAAGTATTTTCATTTTGGAGTCGGCCGATTTTGCTTTTGATGTATGTAAAAGTTATTTACTTAATACTATTTAATCAATAAATACATATATGAATAAATTTGTTTTCCTCTAGAGATCGAATTCTATGATTTATTTGAAGAAAAAAAATAATTTTTCTTGGCATTGATCATTCTTGAGTGAGGGGAGTAAATTCCTGCAAAAAGATGGGAAAGGAAAACATTAATTTACTATTTTGGATTTATCTGAGAGAACTCCCGGACGATATGTACTCCGATACTATCTAGAAAGTTTTGAAGAAGGTTTATTTCTAAAAATGTTTATGAGGCCATCTACCGTCCGGTTTTAACATATTTTAGAAAAAATATTTGTACTCAATTAAATTAGAGATGGGAAAGGGGTACAAGAAACAAGGTGGACATGCAAGAGATATAATAAGCACTCCATTAAAACACGATTTTACGAAAATAGGGATAATTATATAAGTATTAAGTAGTTAACAATTAATTATCACAAGGTCTTAATGCGGACTCAAAATTGTGGTAATAATCATAATAAATTGTAGTCAAAATTGTAGTAAATAATTATCAATTTTTGTTTGTTTATTTTTTTATAAGCCCTGTTTATACAAACTGTCCCACTGCTGGGCGCGGGCCATCTTCTCATTGTGAGAAGGGTTAGGCCATAGTCTGCCACGCTAGCCAAGTGCGGGTTGGCAGACTGATCAAATCAAATTATTTATTAGTAATAATTACACTTTTATTTTATTAGTTTACTGTTAGGCTGGGCTATTTTAACATTGTCGCGAGCCGGGTTGGTAGTAACGCCTCTGTCAAAGCAACATACGTGAAGAGCTTTCCCAGGTCGATTCGGTAGAGCAGATCAAACAGACCGGCTCAGGACGTGTCTCGGCGGAAGGCGGCAAGTGTTTGACACTCTCCCGCCCTACAAAGGCGGCACTGTAGTGTTTATTCCCGCCCGCGCTAGTTTGCTTCCCTACTCACGCGTTCAAAGATTTATCCAACACTGTTTTCGCACGCGATTCTTAACGTTACACGCCTGAATAGTTTCCCCTTTTAACGCTTTACTTTTCCTCGTTGCGTCAAGGTCGAGAGGGTGGCTAAGTTGCGCGGCCCACTCTAGGGGTAGTTCGGAAAGTGTCCAAAAAATTGCCTCGTCGAGTTCCGAGAAGAAAACTATAAAAACGAGACGTAAGTGAAAACTATTATTTTCGCATCGCGGACGCTTTATGTGCCAAATTAAAGTTTTGTGAGAGTTTTTTTTTGTTGCGTTAACGACTTGTTCGAGTTAGCGGCGCTCGTAAGGGACGTTTTTGTGTCCGACGTAAATTAGATCTTATCGAGTTTCTTCGGGAAATGTTTTGTGTGTATCGCCTTTTGGGTACAGATTCATATGGATGCTTTGTGCAGAGTAGTGCAGATAGAAAGTTTTTCTTAAGGTGCTGGAGTAGGTGCCGGAAAAAAAGATGTCTAGCTTACACGTCACACTTTTATTTTAGACGAATGCACTTAATGTATTTGTAATAAATATGCGAATACCATCCGCTTTGTGACAATGTAAAAATATTATTTAGGGCGTTTATATGTCGATTGATAAATATATATATGTATATATATATATTTATTTATATATATATATTATGCATATAGCATGTGCCAACCAACGCTGAGTGTATTAAAGCATTCACGCCATACTTTTCGGTCTTGTCTCTATAATAAAAATATATAATCAATCAAAAAAGTTTTCCCGAATAATGTTTTTTTTTTATAGGAACACTGTTCAGGAAAATGTATATTCCGCCACAACATTTTTTGGCAGCCTTATCGTATAATCACAAAAAAATACAATGTACTAATTTAGATACCAAATAAAATCTAAATTATTATTTAGTATCTAAAATAAATCGTGCGCTATTGAAAGGTCAACCACACGGCGCCTTAAACTACAAAATAAGTCACAATTAGAAAAGAAACCTATCGACAACCAGTCAAAACCTAAAACAGGACGAACGACCTCTAGTCCTGTGAGGGTTACGCTACATTAACCACTATGTACACACACACACGCACATCGCACAGTCAGTACGAAAATCAAACGGTAGATAATGCGACAGGAAATGTACCAAATTGATTCATGGAATAGTACCCGGTTATTCCCAGCTGGGACTGGATAGAGTGCAAACTCGGGCGACGACCTACTCTGAAAATATCTCGATATATGATATGAAGGAATAAATAATAGCATAGACATTTCAGATTCAGAAATGATAGAAATGGTAATACATACATACCATACAATCACGCCTATTTTCCCTTACAGGGTAGGTAGGGCGTCAAAAACGACGAGGACGTTGTGGTCTAGTAAAAATAAGATTTGTGACAACATAAAACACAACTAAGTATATTGTTATTTAAATGAATGTACTGGTGTTTTGAAATACATTTGACACAATTTCATAATGATATTATAAAAGCTAATTTTGTTACCTTTACACGCTCAAACGGCTGAAGCGATCGTTATGAAAATTAGTATAGAGATAGCTTTGGGCCTGGAGACGGACATAAGCTACTTATCATCATCATAATCATCACCGTTTTTCACAACTACGCGAGTGAAACCGCGTAACGCAGCTAGTCTATAAATCGGGGATTATTGTTGATCTATAATTTTTAGTTATTTTCCTATCATAATTTCAAAGAATCCCCCCAGTTGCAAATACTGTGATCTGCTCCATACAAACGGATTTATTTTTACTAGACTATTGACTCCACATTTGGTTTTGGACAGGGGGTCAGTCCGTCGCCTACATAAACGCCAATTTCCTCTCAAGTCCCTTCACTGACTTTTACAGTATGCCCGGGAATAACAGCAGCTGATACATTATTATGTGTGTTCTCTTTTTCCTAGACCAGCATGGAAGAAGAATTGTTAATATTGTTCAATTCTTAGAGAACTGGTAACATTGAACAAAATTTCATATTTTGACAAATTATATGGTCATCATCATCATCATCAGTCGTTATCTACCTACTTATCTACCACTTTTCAGTCCTTTTTCAGTCTCATCCACTGCCTTCATTCTGCATTGTCGATATCTTTCAACCAACAAACTGTTTTGCAAAATTAAAGGAATTAATTAAATATCAAGTCTCTTTTAAAGTGTATCAAAATTAGGATAGGTAACCAAAACCGGATCAACATAAATATGTTTGAAAATAATAATAATGGCGATGAATCTTGATGAAATTAGTTGGATGTAGGACTACCACGAAATGTAATTTGCGAAAACAATTTTTGCCTATTTCTCAGTGTCAATGTGACTAAATTATTTCACGTACAGTGTCGAAACTCTTCAAACTTTAATTTTTGCTTTTCTCACATCTTGTGCATTTGCCATAATCAAGTTCTCTTCAAACTTTTCCAGATCACTAAAAGTAATTTCTAAAATGGATTTTTTTGGTATGAGTTTATGTGGGCGTGCGTGAGTGCGTGTGTGTGCATGCAACGACTCAAAACAAGCACACAAATATTTTTACTTTTTAGCTCAAAAATTACTGTTCCTGTACAATAACGAGTGAAATCGCTCGCGAAAAGCTAGTAATTTTATAAAAGTTCCGTATTTATTATCCTGTTCCCTAAAAATGGGCTCCCCATAAACACCGGTCGTTGTTGATCTTATTACAAGCTTCTAAAAGCATTCATTCCGACAGCATGTGTCGTATCGCTCCCGCAGTACATTCCCACCAGTCCCGTCCGTGCAGAGTAGCCCCGGACGACGGGCCGGCACATTTCCCGGCGTCCAATTCAATTCCATTCGTTCCGATCATCGGCTCCGTGTTGGAGATAGAAATCTAATTTGGGGAAACGGTGTCGTCAACAGTTTTTTGGACAAGGCATGGCGTTTCGCGACATTCGCCGCTCTTTTGTAGATGCGGAATTCGAGCCCAGGCGTCGATTCCTGAATTTTCCTGAGGTGAAATGTGAACGAAATGAATGAGAGGGCGATATCGAACAAAGTTGTGTGATCCGAGTTCTTTATTCGAATGTTTTCCTTATCTCGCGGCTGTCTTTGTCAGCACTCGGAGTGCTGTGCCGTATAAAAATGAGGTTCTATTGATTTCACTCGACTCGTATTTTTCCTGAACTGTATTTGAGTTAATAAATAAATACGCCAACGGCGCAGGTGAACGTTTCGCTGATGTAATCTGTTAAAAACTCTGCATACGTTGCGTAAACATCAAGATAACGAGCCGTTTTATCATAGGATATTAGATTAATTAAAAGCTAGCGTGTAAAGAGTGTTTAAAAAACAGCTTAAAACTCAGTTTTATTCTTTTAACAGAAAAAAAAAGTATTTTAATAACTCAAAGTGAAAGTTTTTCTTTCAGTTAATATTAGAGCATCAAAAGAAGTAGCGGCCCGGGCAGCCGACCGGAAACTTTGGTTAAAGCTCCGAGTCTGTCATAAGCAGTTACTTTCCTCTATACCGCAGCGCATGGCTCTGAACAAATTTGAGTTTAAACTTCAATTGAATCTGATCGGATATTGGCAGAGAAAATATATCAAGTCACATATCATTTTTTCGTTTAGAAATTACATTCATAGATATTTACGTATAAATTGTTGAATGGAAAGTTTTTAACAATGTAATTTGTTTTAGAGGGGTGGGTACCCGTGTATTCCCCTCTAAAACAATTTACACTTACACTTACTGAAGTAGATATGTAATTTTAATTTAACTGAAATGTACTTTTTGTATGTGTTAATTCTTTTAAACACATTGGTCGATTCAAGTCATGGCTCAAACTACGTACTCTTAAGCGAAACAATCAACTAACTGCCTTTAAAATGTGGACATAGCGCATAAGAATAACTATTTTTTTTTAGTTTCCTTCTAGGAGCCGTACATTAATAATAACATTATTTGGTGAGATTTAAGCATACACCTAACTTTCTTTCCAACATCTTGTAATTTAAATCACTTTAAAAAAATAAAGTATTTTGAAAAAGTGGCGGGCGGGAGATTGGCGGCGAAGCAAGGTAGTAAGGCTAGTGATCAGCACAAGTTGTCTGAATTTATATGGTAATTGTTAGGTGAAAACGTAAAGAATATAAATTTACTAATTTTGTAAATATGAAAAAAGAAAAACATGCTACTAAAAGACCTTCTCCCCACCTCGGTCAACTATAGTATTACCCACTCAAACCTTTCCCATTACTTAGACCTCACGTTATCAATAGACGGCCCGTTATTGGTATTTAAAAAATAATTTAAACGATAATAAAATTACCGCAGTATACTATACCGCTAAGTCAGGTAATAATAGTAAGTAAGTCAAGTAACTATATGGTAGTCGATTGACGACCATACAGTCCGACTTAGCAACAAACAAACGATCCAGTACGAGTATTCTTCTAGAGCGGAAACGACCGTCTTCGCCGGCGCTTCTAATATTTTTTTACACCATTATCAGGATCGTTTATCAACAACAACATAATACGACAGTAACGGAAAAGGGAAACGGAAGGGAAATAACATTTATTCCGTGGAATAAATGAGTAATAAAAATCAGGAAGGACCGTGATTGATGAGACATAATATGCTGACTAAATACAACAAATGAGTAAACATGGGAACAGTGTATTCATTAGTGTTCTGTTAGACTATCAATCACGGGGAGGTGTCGACGATTTCTGGGACGTGTACACTTGTACAGCTCTCCTTATACCTTACACGTCAACAGAGCGGTCCATTCACACATCTCAGTCGCATTCATGATGTCAGATCGACTCTAGCCTAGAAACACGTTTCAGAACACAGATCTAAGATAAATATTTTGACGACATACATTGTAACATTTGCTTTAGTACTGATCTTTTATGTGCCAGCGGGAGTTTTAATGAATTTGAGACGCACCTTCCAAATCATGCTTCAAGACCAACCTGAGAATCTGGTTGCAAGAACATATGTTTTATGACATTAGCGATTATTTAAAATTAAGAGATTATTGATTATTATTATAGATATTATTATTATTTTTATCACTTCAATTAATTAATGAAATATTAATATCAAAATAGTTTTGTCAACCACCCTTTGACATGATTTAATATGAACTTGACTTGTAACTTGGGCGTTATGAATAAATTATTTGTATTTGTATTTGAAATTGTGATAGCACTGAGTGGAAGTATGAGAGGAACGAGCGATGACAACGAAACAGACCAATGGTTTGATCATCAGATGCCAATACAATGCCACCGCAGTTCGCAGAGAACCGGAGCTGATGGCATGAACGTAAGTAGGCTTATACCCAGCAGTGGGTAAGGATGAATGGATGGATAGACAGATGTGATATGTCAACATAAGTTTTGCAAATCCCTAGCGATTCTCTAGGAAGTTTAAATTTACATTATCTAATTCTATTGATCTGACATTAAATTTAAATTATTATTATATATTTCATTAATATTGACATCTACATAAATTTTAAATTTTATTGACATAATTATATAGGACATTACTACAGTTTAGAAATCGTTTATGAATATTAAATCTTTTTTTTAAATACAAGATAGATCTACAATTGACCACCAACTCGCCTGATGTTAAGCGACGGCGTGGCCGAGGATGGAGCTCGTCGATCTAAAATAATAATGATATTAATCAAGCTCGTTGTAAATTTCTGACAATATTGAATGCTCGATGAGGGTACGCTGATAATTCTATATAATACACTATCACCTAGCATATCTGTTAGTATTAGCTATCAATAAATATATCTGAATCTGAATTCCTTAGGGGAGTACGCGAAAAGGAATTTGAGTAGCTCGCGCGAGAATCAGAATTAAGATATTATTAAATTGAAATTCACCAAAATTACGCTTTAAGATTAACGATTGTATTAAAATACTAAGCCAATCCATGAAAGTAATTAAAAATCGTTCTGTAACTTTTGAGCATATTTTTCATAAATAAAACAAAACTATTTTTAGCAGTTTTACAGGGGTTTGCCAATGTCGAGGAAATTAAATTAAGTATCGAGTCTGAGAAGCCCTATTCGAAAGCCTTCTCAAAATTAGGAACCTTAATGAGGTAGCAACGAGTATAAATCGTTATTAAGAATTAAATTCATTAAATGCTCTGCCAGGTAAATGGAAACATTTATTAAACTCGCTAATCAAGATCAAAGTAATAGGTAATTAGCGATGAAAACAGAAAACAGGGGTGTGTATACCAGAGGTATATAATGCAATGACATTCTGCTATAGCCAACCACTTTATAGTCCGCAAGTTATTGGATAAAAGCGTCTAGGATTACTTACACCGGCCTGGCGCTATACGATGAATAGGCTTTATACGGAGCAGACGTCTTGACCAAAGGACACCTATTGTCTAACAAAGGTTCGTCGGCCACTTGTGACGTAAATATGCTGTCTTCGTTTGAGGCTGTTTAGGCTTCGTCGGTGCGAGGTCTAAGTCTGTAAGCCGAGCCGGTGTCAAAGGCAGTGTCACTGTCACATGCCACAGTATAAAAGCGAACACTGCTGGTGTATTAGTACTATTAATCACTTGAGAAAACTTAATTGGACGCCCGGACAGACAGTCACGCGAGCACTTGGATGTAGTTACGGCCCGTTACTTAGGGTTACTAACTTTCATTAAATATTTTATTTAATGAAAGTACTAGGTATGGCTGCTGTTGCAGACTGTGTTAAAGTGATTGATGAACGTTTTTGAACGACGGAGGTTTTTGTTTGAGAATTATTTATAATTAGGACAAATGTTGAGAACTCAATTAATTCTGAAATATCACGTAATAGAAAAACATCATTATCAGAATCGTAGACTATTATTATATTTATAACACTTTTATAATAATGTATTTTTATTATGGAAACTAACGTGGTTTTCACACATCATTTTTAAATAAAAACTACGGGAAACTATAGTCGGATATTTCGACTCAAAACAGACCTATATAATGAACCTATAAAAATCGTCGTTTGTAAAACTAGTTCAATAAAAATTTCAACTTGATCTAAGTTAATTTTCATACATAAAATCATTTTTAGAAATTATTATCTCAAAAAATATTTTTATGATAAACAAATTACTTGGATCGAATTGAAATTTTTGTCGAATAACCGTGATGTTGTTTTTTTTATAAGTTCATTCAGTCACTTTATATCATCAAAGTTCCCTCCTTAAACCGAAGATCCGGCAGCCTAGTGGTGAGACCGTCTGACTTGCGATCCGCAGGTCCTGGGTTCGAATCCCACGGCACGCACCTCTGTCTTTTCGAAGTTATGTGCGTATTATTGATTGCCACCAACTTCAAACAGAGTTCACAATAGAAGTGAATGAGAGTTCTCAATGATCTTGAATATGTGTGAAGTCTGCCAACCCGCACTTGGCCAGCGTAGCAGACTATAGCCTAACCCTTCTCACAATGAGAAGATGGCCCGTTCCCAGCAGTGGGACAGTTTGTACAAACAGGGCCGATAAAAAAAAAAAAAAATCATCAAAAATGTGGGTATGCGCGAGTGGGTATGGACGATGGTCGAACTACGTACTTAGACGCAAGACTCTAAGCATGCCGTTTCTATAGAGAGAGATAGAGATAACTGTGACTGACGACCGCTCGCTACCGTACTTACGTTCCGTGAGTGCTTACTTAATTAAAGCATTAATTAAGTACCTATCGGATTTTCGTGGTGCGTCATCTACTCTTAACGATAACTATTCGTCGATTATACAAAGCTTTGCTTATTTGGGAAGGAGAAAACAAATAGTAGCAGTTAATAAATGCTATCAAAATAGGATGTTACGCAAATGTATGTTTACCTACTTGTCTAAGCCGGGCAAAACCACAAAATTAATCAGGTCATGATAATTATGAGGGAAGGAGTTGGCAAAAATACTGACCTGTCCATGATTCTTGTATCCATGCCTTCGGGCGATGTCATCGACGTGGTGGGCACCCTCCGGCACATGTACCGCGAACTGGTTGTGGTAGATAGTGTCGCGCGCGTGTGCGCACACGCACGCCACGAGCGCGGCCAGTAGCGCCAGCGCGCGCCATGACGTCACCATGACACCGACCAATCACAGCCGCATTCGCGCTCACACGCGCAACTATATCAACACTACACTCACACACATCCGGATCCGACACTGCGCTACGCTATCCCTTCTATGTCATCAGTTCAACAGCTCGTGTTACCTGTAAGAGGAAACGTTTAATTAGCCTCCGAAAAGCATGAGTAAAAGGCACTCCCCTTTATTGTAACGCGCACCCCTCTCGAAACAAAAGGCGCCGTGGAGATATTCAATTTTAATAAAGAGTAATTCGCTTCACGCGCTCGCTCTATTTAGCTTTATTTTTTACGCTCGGGTGAGTCCATAAAGGGAATTTAGGGGCACGATAAACATATTTGCCGGCGTTCCGACGCGGCTAACGGCAAATCACGCGCCAGATAGGACACAATAAGCGGACGCGCAAAACGGGAACAAGTAAAAAAAATACGCGGGGAATCCCATGATAATCCAGATAAGCCACGCGGGCTAAGCACGCGAAGCCTGACCGTGAATATATCAAAAATGTTTATGGAATTTTATTTGGGAATTTATCCGATATCCCTCCTCCAGGAAGCGAAACGCTTGAACATAATTCTTGTGTCCACTGGCTGTCACATTCGAGATTATGTTTTTTAAATAAGGTAATTTATGAATAAAGAAATAAAAGGAAATATTTGTTAATGTGACGTAACGTTTAACTTTATCTCGGAAAAGTGAAGGCAAAGTTTAGGCGGAGCACGATTGATCATAAGATACCGCTCTTTAATCTTAGATTTCTCGCAATCAATCAAAATCTCGCAGTTTCGTCGCAAGAATGGTAAAAAAAGTGCCGGCTTTCTTGATTTCTGAGAGACACGTTTCAAGGATATATATTTAAAAAGGGCCTTATAAAAAAAAATAATTAAAAAAAAAGGCCTTAAAAATACTAAGAAAATACTATGTCCGTGTGTTTCAATTTTGACCACATCAACCCTTTCCAACAGCCTAGTTTGTAGTCTTGGACATAATTATGACATAGAAAATGTCTGATACCTTAGAGTAATGACAAAATTTCTGTTATAGGTGAAGCAAGAAATCTATCAGAATGTAACATACATCTGAGCATCCGTATGACGTTTCAAGTGAGTAGACTTACCCGAATTTGTCACAGCGTTAAGAAGTAAAATAAAATTTTGCTTACGTGTCGTGTGTAGCGACGGGCAGAAAGACCTTACAGGCCTTAAAAAGCCCGTTCAATGGCTTCACTTAAATATACACAACTCCTAAGCCTATTTATTACTTCTATATCTGATACACATCTCATTTAATAGCATATACGAACAATCACATCAAGAGGTACTATAGATAAAAATATATAAATAGGCTCACTTTTTCAAGCTATAGTGAACAAAACGAAAAGTTACTCCCGCACATGTAAAATAAATTAATATTTACATACGAGTTTAGAACCTGCTTTTGTCAACCCTTTTAAAAACGAAAACAAGCTAACAAATTTACCGATTTTAAGTACGTATCACGAGATATCCGATCAGAAGTGTCACACCCAGCGCCATCATGAGAAAATTCTAATATCCTGTCGAACAAGAGCATCGCTATAAAACTCCAAGATGTTTATGTTTCCTTGGCAAGCTTTAAGGAAACTAAGATAATAAACACACGTTCATCGTTTGATCGAAACTGCGAACAAGAAGCGGCACCAGTACAAGCATAACTTACCGCGTTATTAAAAACACCGGTCTGATAAGGAAAATATTCTCGGTTCAAACTTGTACGCTGGTTGTTGACATAAGATAGAATACCCATGTATTATTTGTTCAGTGCAAGTTTCCAACGCTTTGTGAGGAAAACTGTGAAAACTAAGAAATACTTAATACATAAACTCTTTCAAAATATAGTACGTGTATATTAAAGCAATGAACAATTATCGCTATATCTAAAACATGAGCACAATTTGCCCAGAACCATCATTTGCTATTTTGGGTACTTCCAAAATAAAGTTTAAATTCTAGCTTCTGCAATTTCAATGTCAACAAGAAAGCAATCCACTATACTATTATATTCATTTTCAAGTTAAAAAACTGTCAGCGAGCAGTGTGTTCTGACAACCTTACTTCAGAGCCAATTCTCACTTCTATCTAGATCATCACTGGTCACAACATTTAAGACTCATATTGACTCATTGTCAGGAACCCCTCACCTTTTATCTTGTTTTGTTATTAGTCTAGACACACATAAGATGTGTAAAATTTCTGGCTTAATTGGTAATATGTTTGCTTGCTGAGGTAGGTCGTGGGTTCGATCCCCACCCAGGGCAAACATTTGTGTGATGAGCATGGATGTTTGTTCTGGGTGTTTCTATGTATCATATGTATATATTTTCAAAAAAAAAAGATATATGTATTCTATCATCCATCTAGTTCCATAGTACAAGCTTTGCTTAGTTTGAGCTTGATGATGTTGTGTGAAAAATCCACAAATATTTATTTATTATTTATTTATATTGTATTTAATAGAGTTAGTACATATGTATATTACATATGTATATTATTATTATTGTATATGTATGTACATGTGTATTTAATGAGCAGCGAAAATGTTACTCGTAATATCAATTATAAACTGCAAAAGCAAAGTCTATGATATCAACTGCCTTGCCAGAATAACAACCCAATAAACCTTTTCGTCGCCATTAAAACCCTAAACGTCTTTATCAGATGCAGAATATAAAAGCGAGAAAAAAACAGCATATAACTTGCAGCGAAATACCTATTAAAGTTTCAACGTGGCGGCTGTCGTAACAATTTTTAATGTGTCACGCACTTTATAATATTAAAAGGCCTAAAGGGGCGTTAAAATTAATTCAAAGCTATAGCTGGGATAATTCTATTAGCGGCCTCGAGCCCGAATATACGACTTAATAACGAACCCAGATCTTTATTTAGATTTTAAATTTATACACACTCTCCTTTTACAAATTAAAAATATTACATTCTAAAGATCAGCAAAAAATGGGATTCGAAAAAAAAAAGTTTTTTTTTTTTTAATACAAGCTTGATCTAGGATTGACCACCAACTCGCCTCGCAATATCCGGTACATCGCGCATTATTTTTCATGAGTAAACTGTTTTCTACGCCAAAAGATTATCTATACATTTCGTTTTTATTTTTATATATATAATTGAAACTATGAAGCTAAAATGGAAATTGGAAATTAGGTTTCTGTGTTGTTGTTTTTTTTTTGCTTTATATTTCAAAATTTTATTATTACCGAAGTTACAATGAAATAAAAATAAAAGCAAAATACAAATCCTACAAGCAATTACTTATTTCATAGTTTGAATTATAACTACGTTTGATTACATTTTAAGATATTTTTTAGAAAAGCGATCATTAACATAAAAAAATCTCCTTTGGTACAGAAAATTACTTCTTCAACCATTAATTCCTAACATTAAAAATTTATTATTATCAGTTACGATGGATATCATACAATGCATATATTTTAAGAAAAAAAAAAATAACAAATTCAGTTTATCCACGAATCTTCCACAGCTGCTGTTTTTATACCTCATAATAAATATTGTTGTTCCCGAGGGTGTATTACCCGGGTATTATCCCGCCGAATGAAGTGGCAGTTTCTTAATAACACAGCGTCGAAGGGCGGCGACGGGGGCGACTCGAATCTCGCCACCTCCGTGATTAGCCGGTTATACGCAGCGCGCGAGCATCGCGACATGAATAAAACAACGTTTACGAAACACCAGCCCTATTACCGCGGCCACTTTGTCGTGATCTCCGCGCCCCTTATAAAGGCTTCGCATTTCGAGTACGAGGGTTGGGAAACAGAGGTCAAGTTACGCTGGAATCGATCAGGCCCTGTGACCGAATCGAACAGGCCCCGGCAGACGGTGACGTGGTAAACATCGGCCACTATTACCGCCAAAGGGATTAATTAGAATGCATTCCGCGTCTGTTTTCTCATGTAATGAGTGGGAGAATGGACTTTGCTAGTGATTTTAGCGAGCGCTTAGTGTTTCTCGAGTCTCGATTTTTTTATCGATTACACTGTCTACATCCTGATTTATCTCGCTGACTATATTATATCTACCTGCTAGGCTGTAAGGTCGTGAGAACATTTGTGATGAGCATGGATGTTTATTCTGTGTTTGGATATTTCTATCATAAGTATATATTTACAAAGGAACTATATTATGTGTAGTCCATCAGCTATCTAGTTCCCGAAATATAAGCCATGCTTAGTTTGGGCTAGATGGTGTTGTGTGAAATTTTCACCAATATTTAATTATTAACTGGAAACATGAAAAAGCGACATAGTTTCATGATGATTATTCCAAAAACCCGAACGAGACCCGCAGTATGCCTAATTAGATGTTTTGCTAATTAGGCATACTGCTCAAAAAACGTAGCGCAATTTTAAGCGTTGTAGAACACGTTACCTGAGTGAGTCTTCACCAATAGAAATAATCTGAGTGTCTTTCAATTACAGGGAAATAGACTTTTTGGCAAGCGCACCCATCGAAGATCACACACACAAGTCATTCACATTAGACGAGTAGGCGGTCAAGTGCAAGCATAACAGTGATAAGTAAAGAAAAACTAAAACCAAAAAAACAAGAAAACCAAACCGCAAAAAACTGTTAAACTGATTTTGATGAAACATAACTAAGAATACACTCGATGAAATCCTCTTTAAAAAAAACTAGATCAAAATCGGTCCATCCGTTTGAGAGCTACGATGCCACAGACAGATACATAGATACACACGTCAAACTTACAACACCCTCTTTTTGGGTCGGGGGTTAAAAATGAAAAACAAAATACTGTCGTATTCTATTCTTTGTATCTTAAATGAAAAGCATTATTAAATAATAATTGATAAAAGCGGGCTCGAGCATAATAATTTATACTAAATTAGTAACAAAATTAACTAATACTAAATTCAAAGGAATCTAAATCAAATACATTTTATCTAATTTAGTAGGCAAATTGAACAGAAATGTAGTAGTAAGTCTTATATAATTATCTCTGTAAAATGATGAATAAACCAACCGAAGCTACTGTGAAATTAACGACTTGTTTCGAGTAAGTTTTATTATATTGAAGTGTTACATACCTACTAACATTTAAGGATATTACTCTCAAAATATTGTAGATAATTCAACAATAGGGTAAGTATGTAAAGTAAATTTTTAGGTATGTTTTATTTCAAATTTTGCAATACCACATTTTTTCATATTTTATTCATATTTTTTAGCAATACCATCCTGAAAGTTGTGTCAGAAGACCTCAATGCGCCTATACTGAGGCATTTCATGCGGACAATGTTTCCGCCCGAAATGCCTCGCAAGTACATGACGCATTGACTGGCTTTGTGGCTCAGTTGGTAGTGTGTTCCCGTCTACCTGCTGAACTGAAAGGTCGTGGGTTCAATCCCCACACAGGGCAAACATTTGTGTGATGAGCATGGATGTTTGTTCTGTGTCTGGGTGTTTCTATGTATCATATGTATATATTTACAAAAAAAAAAAAAAAAATATATTATGTATTCTATCAGCCATCTAGTTCCATAGCACAAGCTTTGCTTAGTTTGGGCTAGATGGTGTTGTGTGAAATGTCCACAAATATTTATTTTTTATTATTATTATTGTCACTGAACTTTTTGACAAGTGACTCACTGAAATTTTTAATATTTTTTGTAAATGTAAGTAGGATAAGTACTAACCGTAGTTTTTAAGCCCTCATATTTTGTTCTAACACTTTGCACCAAGAAGTCTTTAAATAAAATATTTAGTTTTTTTTTAAATCTAAAAATTGACTTTTCATACCTCATTCTACTTTCGAATGACGAAGAGGGTACTAACGTCAAATCCTACTCTCGGCTGGACCACAGATGACTTTATACTACATAGTTAGGCAGCGTTCGAGAAACCCAGAAACGTTTTTTCGTTTAAAACCTCACACACAGCGGGTCTTACCCAAAAACATTATTCAAATTTGATCAATGCTCATCATGGAATTGTTTGCCGCCATCTCTGTTTCCTAAGACATACAATCTTGGAATTTTCGAGGCTAGAGTGAATAGATCGACGAGCTCCATCCTCGGCCACACCGTCCCTTAACATCAGACGAGTTGGTAGTCAATCGTAGACCTATCATGCTTAAAAAAAATATCAACTCCTCGCTAACACGTAATGACACAAGCGGAAATAAGACAAAGAATTCGAGACGTTGATAAAGTTGAGTAACGTTTTTCGGTAAGGCCGAGAATGTCTAACTGATGGCCAATGTAGTAACAACTGTTACCAACCAGCCATAGCGTGGTAGATTAAGGCCTTACCCATCTCAAAATGAGAAGATGGCCCGCGCCCAGCAGTGGGACAGTTTGTACAAACAGGGCTGACAAAAATAAATAAATAAACCAGCCATAAAGTGGACTATCTCATACATCTGGAAGGAAAACAATAATGGAGGCAAAATTCTAACCGGTTTCATTGAAGTCCATAGACCCCGTAAACTCAAGTAAACTTCGGATTACGAAAAAATAAATGAATAGCACATTTATACGGAAATATTATTTGATGTGAAACTAAAGATATTGAATGTGATGCACGTGCCCGTTTCATGGACAGCCCTTTAATATTCATCGCTGGTATATTACCACTAATTGTGTAATTTACATAATTACTCGCGAGGAAACATGAATTTTCTGTTTTAGGCAACGCTTTACATTAATTTCCCGGAATAATAATACACGTTGTGGAATAGTCAAGAAGTACCTAATAGGTAACATTATAGCGACGATGTAGATCGATACGTTTTGAGTTATATTCGTGGTGGCGGTTTGAGTACTTGAAGTATTTCAAAAATTAATAAACAAACTGCTAATCTACATAAACAAAGAAAAAACTACAGGGAGACTGTTTGAACACTAGCAATACTGTATCAATATTGCTTTCAGTACTAGATACAGTTTGTTCAGTACTCGATTCTCGTTCAAACAATCAGTCAAAATATTAGATATTAATATTATTATTATTGGATATTCCAAAAATCCGAACGAACCGCTTTAATTCCACTTTCATCGTGCGGACTGCTAGATTGTGAAATAAGCTTCCTGAGTGGATCTTTTCCGATAGATATAATCTGGGTGACTTTAAATCGCGAGTGAATTGGTTTCTTCTAAGTAAGCGCGCTCCATCGTAGACCGCAACGTCGCTTAACATCAGAGTGTTGCGAGTTGCTGGTCAAGGGAAAACCCATTTCTACATAAAAAAGGGGTTGATCCAGGATAATTAGTTCAAATTTATCAATTTGACCTGACCATATTATCCTGAGCAAACACAAAAATTACGGACACTCGAATCACGCGCACCGAGAGTACATGCAAGTCGCACGATCACTGCGCAACGTATCTGTATCTACATAGTTACGCTCGCTCGGCGCGTGACAGTGCCCGGCGTCCTGCTAGGGAGTCACGGAGTCTAAGGAAAAACTTTAACCGAGGTTTTTCTTATTTTATTATTTTACAATTTATTTCGGTTTTATTTCTTTTATGTGTCATATGACCACCAATTAAAATATTCTTGAATATTGCTAGTGGTCAAACAGTACATATGCATTTTGGACATAGTTCGACTTGAAGGAGTAAGGTATTAGAGTACAAAAGCTATCAACTCGCCCAAAGGTAATCAAGGATGTGCCTGGAGATAGGACACGTCGACACTCTATTCATTATAACCTTGAAAACTCCAAAATTGTGTAATCAGAAAAAAATAAAGATGGTAGATATATCAAGATTGTTTTATTATTAATATTTTTTATCAATTACATTACAATTTTGTCAGCTTAAAAACTATGAGCAAACAAATAAAATATAAAGCAAAAAATTCAAAATAGGTACAGACTTAAACAATAGGTACCCTTTAGGTATTATAGAGAAGTACATTTACTTTTTATTCAATTGCTGACCTTCCACAAAATTTTATATTCAAAACATTTCTAAGATATATTTTCGTTAGGTTAATATATAATTTGATAGAGGTCAAACGGCTGGTCCATTGTTATAACAACGTGAATTTCATGAATAATATGTACGATGATAACTTTACTATGCTGTAAAAATAGTATTACTTTTGTATACTGAACATAACTCATGCATTCATTCATTAGACATAATATAATACGATACTCTCGTAGTTGCTACATTTTTATGACCGTTTACGAGAATAATAAATTAAAAAAAAAAAACGTGTGGCACTCGCAGACTGCCGCGGTAAAGCTATTGCATAATACCTTTACGCGCGGTGTGTTAGGTTATTTTCGTTACGGAATTTCTGGATTCGGTCTCCACGCTCAAGGCCCGCGATAGAAGCTATATAATAGCAATAGCTTAAAAAATTATGTGCCAGCTTTAGAGATTTATCACATACTTTTGTGTGAACAAGGCAGAAAAAATGTGGAAAACTTTTGAAAGTATTTCAGGACGTCACGTAAATAAAAATAAGACAGAAGTAAATATATAAAATATTTTTCGATTTTTTTCCCGTAGCTACAATTTTCACTACATTCTCACATAATGCTTTGCAAAATTTTATCTGCATTAGTCTAGACCAAATCATTACAAGTTTTCACAAAAAACCGTGGATCTCACAAAAAATAAATAGGTACATAACATATATAGTTGATTCATTTTAATGCGTTAATACTGTCCCCATTAATTTTTTTATATAAAAACTCATAGTATGTTATTGTTATATTTTTTTATTTCGTGACGCAACCCATTTCGACCTAGAACAGTTTTACATTTGTACTCCGAGGTATAATTTTATGTTTGGAGCATACCATTTGAGCCTCTGCGTGTCTCGCGCGCGCGAGCGCTCTACTCAATTAGGCAGTCGGCTAAATTAGCGTTACAATGTAGGTTAACACAACGTAAACCGTAAATATGGCTTGATGATTTTATAAATAAACTACTTTGACACTGTAATGACGTAAAATGGCTTTAAATTTAAAAGAAAATTAGGAAAAATCTCTTTAAAAAAAAAATATTGTTTAAGATTTTTTTATGTTTTAGAATAAAAGTTGTTCATTATAGAGATAAGTGTAGTGTGGTATCGAAATAAAAGTAACCCCACATGATAAAATAATATATAATTTAAGATCACAGTATACAAAATACAATGTTAACAGAAGTAAATTATATTGCCAATTAGTGGAACCAGATGTCCAGCTGTGTAATTACTTGCTTCCATACATGTGTTACTGTTAGCTCCATCAGCGCTCAGGTTGGTTTGAATACTTAGATAATACAGTTTGAAGAATTCGGCACCGACAGGCAGCCACTAGTGGCTTAATTAGTAAACCCACTCTGGTACTGACGGAGGACAAACTCACAAGGGTTCAAGTTACAAAACAGAAAATAAGCATCTAAAATTGAAGTATTGTACAACAATTTAAATGTATCCAAATAGAAAATCGTCAGTCTGGATGTTTGCGTAGCGGGCTAGCGGCCGCTGCGGTCGTAGAGCGAAAGTTTGTAGAGCTTCTCGTAGACGAATTCCGTAGCTTTAACGGAGCGTAGACCGTAGTAACACCGTAGCACATTGAGCTACACCGACCGGACCACTGATTATTTTGTCAGAATCTTGATTATTTAAACTTTGAAGTGATTTTGTGTAACAGAATTAAAATGCAGTGGTACTTGTCTTTATTTATTTGTACTTCTAAGGTTGTGCTTTTTAGACTTGTTCATTTATTTGTTCTGCGTATAAACTATATCAGACATATTAATTACCAGGTACAATTTTAATTAAGTACATAATATATTGCTTATATGCATATATATGTATATTATGCTGTAACATAAACGTACTATGTACTAAGTTAAATCACGTACTAATGCAATAAGACGAAATATTTTGATTTATGTTTATGCAGATGTCTATCGTCCACAGTGTTGCAAAACTGAGAAATTCCCCAAACTGCGAAAAGCGTCGACTTTTGTTGGGAAGCGTAGATTTTCATGATATCTGATGACCGAGGTTTACTACTCATAGAGTACCATTAGTAAATTGAAAGACACAAGTGACATTGTAAAAGTAAATATTTTACCAACAAAGCAGATGTCATGGAATTTTGTTAAAATATATTATGCCGTAAAATATATTGTTGATTGCCGCCAACTTCAAACGGTGAAGGAAAACATCGTGAGGAAACCTACATGTCTGAGAGTTCTCAATGATCTTGAAGATGTGTGAAGTCTGCCAACCCGCACTTGGCCAGCGTGGCAGACTATGGCCTAACCCTTCTCAAAATGAGAAGATGGCCCGTTTCCAGCAGTGGGACAGTTTGTACAAACAGGGCTGATAAAAAAAAAAAAAAAAAAAAAAAAAAATTATGCCGTACTCTGAAGAGGCCACCAATTCTTTTGTGGTTACACTGCGGCAGGAGGGCCACGTGCTTCTGCATAATAAACCGTGTAAATAAATCCTATTGTTTTAACGAACTAAGCTCGCCGCTCGCTCGTTGTTTCGCTTTCATTAGCCATCATGTTTGTGTTACCGCCGCTGGTAATAGGACTGTAAACTTTATATTATGAATTCTTAATGTTTAATACACTTATTTTTTACAATTTCACAGCACATGGAGACTGAAGTGAAAAGTGAAGAAAAAATTTCGTTTGCATGAATTTCGTGAAGTTACGCACAAAATATACCATTTGGCTGGCTATAGGTATTCAACACGTTACACTATTCTAAGATTTTAAGGGTTCAGCGTTTTTAACGGACAAAGAACCCGTTTTAATTATATTTTTTTCATTTTGTCAGTCTTTTTAAAACCCATATCTCGGAAACTCATGAAAATATCATAATCTATTAACACGCAATCTGTTATTAATTTCCATCGCATATACATATACCTACAACTTATTTTAAAGTGAAATAGACAAATAAGAATATAGGGTACTTTCAGTAGATCAAGGCTCTAGAAATTCAATAAAAAGCAAAAGTCTTAAAAACTAGATTAAGACAAAACACCAAATATCGCCAATTTATAATTAATTATATTTCTTTAAAGTTTGGTGTTCCCATTAACTACCCATGTGAAATTCAACAATTTTCGATAAACAAATATTAACACATTTTAAAGTGAACATTACAAGTTTCAACAATATCTGTATCCACACGATGGAATATATCCGTGAAGACATTATGAAGGCGGATATAAGAGGATCGATTCCTATACGAGCCCACTTGCATACACGTCGAGAGAGCCTACACAATGGACTCTCGCACGATCCACCCTTCACGGAAGGTAGAGATCGGGGCTAAGACTTACGTACATAGGCCTGAGTACTACAACAGAATAAATAGTATAACTACAAGACAAGAAAATTCACTCTTAAGTGGCATATGCATGCTCTGAGATTGCAGATATAACACAATAACATTAATAGTGCTTTTGTACCAGAGCAAAGTTAAGCTACGTAGTCAAAGATGCGTCCGAAATCAACCAATAGGATTGCTTGATTTTCTCTTAACTTACAGATAAGGAAATCGCTCATATTTATCAACGCATGCTCAGCTACGCAGCTTACGTTAGCTTAGCTCTGATAATAAGCGTCCTTAAGGATGCATTACGAGAGTTGCGGCCAATACGACTGTTAAGCACATAGTTTTATATTCATATAAATGTTATAGAATTTAGACATTACATTTTTGACTAGGTTCGAATATTATTCTTGTTTCGTTTTATATTCTAGATTGACGTGGTAGTGTACTGTATCTGTAATAGAATATCACGAGAAGAACTAATCCTTAAGATACGAGTGTTTCACTACACTCAGTTTGGAAACTGGAACTGTAATTATATTATGTACCTACTTATTTTACTTTTTTGAAACAATTTTGATTTTTGATCTATCTTAAGGGGTCCAGATAGCCCCTTATCTGGAGCTGGCTCCCCAGCTTGAAGCGGTCATGACAGATTGCTTGAAACTACGTCTGCGTATTGAATTACAATCGTCTGTTTATTGGAATACACGTAGTAGCTTGAGCAATCACTGTTGCTACAGGAGCACGGTATAATTCCATCATGCAAGCGAACAGTTACAACTACTCGAGCGGACTGTGCATGTAAACAATGGCTAACTTCTCGATCTACGCGTACCTGTTATTGTATATCTGCCCTAATAGTGTACGTATAAAAGAAAGTACTGCGAGCTAACTCAACTGTCGCATCGGCCATCACTTACATAAAATTGAATACCTAAAGAATGAAAAATTTTAGATTCTTAATAAAAACCTGCCGCATAAAAAAAACTTTGTTTCGTATTCGGTAATGATTCATTGACGAAAATAGATGACATAGCCTCCAGTCTTTATTTATTGGGTAACTGGAATTGGAAGATATAATTGTAGGTAGGAACGTTGTCTTTCTACTTTTTAAATAACAAGCTTTACATACTAGTACATACTTACCGCTTTATTCCTGCTATAAGCTGGAAGAGCTTTGAGCGATCTAACATTTTAGTTTCAGAAAATGTTGCTCCTGTCACAAATAATAATTTTATCGCGTAGTAAAATTTTGCATTGAAAGCTTTAACTTTAAGATTTTATTGAAGGTACCATAATACAGCGCTTTTGTTCGAATTATAGCCCCCGGGATATATCAAGTTTGATTTGCGATAAAACTTGTTTAGAACTTTCAAAACGTCATTCGCAAAAAGCTTTCAACGAAACGCCGTCTCAAATTATTCTCTGATTTATCTTTGTGTTTATCGAGACGAAATCAATTATTTATAATCGAATAAATTCTCTTTTAATAACTTTGTAACCTTTTATAGCATTGAGTCTCAGAATTTTTATAGTACGATTTTCTAAGTTTTAATATCGCGCTTTAGACAGATTGTGAAACTTTTCACTTATAGAGGTAGACGTCGTCGCTAAGTGCTATGTCCAAAAGAATTACACACAGGTCAGAGCGTATTTCTATTTTCTTATTTTCGATGTCTGTACAAGTTAGTGTTGTAGGTGGTTTTGAAATACGAGGCGATATTTTAAATTCTTTTTGAATGAGACGATGATAAAATAGTGGAATTTACCACTTTAATTTTCGCCTACCTTTCTTATTTTCCCAATAACACGCCATCCACATATTTTTGGGCAAATACAAATCCATATGAATGGATTTATGAGTTTGAACCTCTTGAACTGTTTTGCCCAGATCGGGCATACCATCTCGCCTTACGGCATTTATCCGGCAGATCCGCCGTCATCGAATTGCAGCTTTACGCCGCCCTCATAATATCCACAATAGCGTATTTATAGCTCAAATAGCATCATTGCTTCAACGCTTATCTACATTACTTCCTTCAGCCTTCAGAAAGGTTTTCAACTTTGAAGTATCTTTAAAACCGTCATCAAATTCCAGACTAATCGATACTGAAATATATCTATGGGATTGACATAAACTAATGTCACGTGAATTGACAAACTCAGAGCATTTTTAGAAATAAAAACTTTTAATCCTTTTGCCACTTGTCTAGGACCGCATAACATTGACATATCGACATTGTATTTCATTCACGCTAAGGTTAACAAAAACTTGGAATTATCTATAACAGAATATTTACTCGTGTATAGTTTCACGGTTAGTCAAAGCCATATGCCCCGACACGGCCCTACCCAATTTTCCTTCTATCTATAACTTTCGTAATGAACATCAAACAAGGAATTGCAGTTAAAAATCAACAATATCCAACTACTGATGAAATAAACGCAGATAGCAGAGTCAATAAGTTGATGTGCAAACACTTGTACGTCAAAGTACACAGCCGTACGAGAATCCAACGCACGCCCCGTTGGATATTGCCTGCGCTATTTGTATTCATGTTTGGATTTTTAAATCTGCATTCAGTAAATACAACTGATGGATCGCTAGATTATACCAATATTTGATATCGGATCTGCGCTTCTAGCGCAAATGCTTGTTTCATAAATAGATAAAATACGAAATTTATTAGTATACTACTTAAATATCTTAGATTTCTAAAATATATTAAATTCCAGTCTGGAAAATAGACGCACAGTAGTTGGTCTGCATGTTTATTATAGAAAACAATGGCGATGAGGGTGCACCAGATCTACATAATCTTGTTCTATCCTGCCTTTACTTTTATCAGACCAGATGCACGAAAAAGCGATATCGTTTTAAAATAGATATTCTAAACAAATAGCTAACATGAGCATAGCGATACACATTTATATGTTAACTTATCATAGGTCGTTAGAAAGAGAGCATTTCATAAAATATACCGTTATTTAAATAAAACACGCAAATGAAATGAAACATAAATGCCTGTAACCATAAGCATAAAGATTTCAAATTTCAGAGCGCGTCCAAATTCGCCTTGAACGAGAATTCCCCCGTCGCATCAACTTAGCCGAAGAGCTAAGGTCATTTTTTAAAGAGCCGCCCCGTAATGTACCAACGTTGACGTGATCTCAACGTAAATTGGCGCGATTTAAGCCTAATGCCCGGATTTAAGCGTAATTTGTCTCGAGACGAGTCGATATAAAGCGTGTCGCCCTGACGAAATACCTGCCAACTCAAATTACGTTTTACGTAGACAGAATTCAAGCCCGAACGAAATGGGTAAATGTACCGTTTCAAACCTTGTAAGATATTGGGACTCATTTGCTTTCAACTCTGAACTGTGTACAAATTACATGAATCACACAAGCGGACGAATTTGTTACAATACCATGAGTGGAATTTAATGTAATATTTAATTAGCGTTCTCAGAGACATGGGCGACCTAGCTACACTCGGTTTTTTTATGACTGAAAATACGAGCAAACCCGGGTTCACTAAAAATGAAACCTAGGAAGATCGATTTATCGTCCCCAAACTAAGCTACCTACAAACTCGATTTCATTAAAATCGTTGGAGCCGTTTCCGAGATTCAGATTATATATATATACATATATACAAGAATTACTCGTTTCAAGGTTAGTATTTACTTGTTGTTACGAACACCTCACCGTCATTTCAGCCTCTAATAATAATTAGAAGCTTTTCCACATAATAAAATTAGAGACTAAACCAGCAGAGTACAATAACATCGAGGCACCTTTGTAACAGTCTACCCGTCTAGGTATTAACAGAGAACCGTAACCGTACAAGGTAAACAGCAGCTTATATTCAGAATTAAAAACTTACTAAGGTAAATAAAATTGTTGGAAAATTGTGTAACTTTTAAAGTTTAAGGCGAGACGTAATTAAATATACTTGTGGATTTATATTCAGACCGTTGATATTCACAAAGTTGGACCAAAATACGTTCAACAGTTAACAAAGCCGGTTGTTTTCTTGATGAAGGTTCTCAAAAATTAAAGCACCTAGGCTGTTCAGAAAGTTTAACACTGAATTTTTAGGCTAAATTATAAGGCGGCGTCTGGCTCACTACATGTATTTAAAACGTTTATAAAAACGACAACTAGACTCATTCAGTTTAAATTTGAAACGAAATAGCAGTAGCACAAATACATTGATGAATAATAAGGGACAAAATATAGGTAGGATTTTGATCTCAATAGTCATGGAAATAGTGTTAGGACAAATCTAATAGCGTAGGCGTTCATTTTTTGCAGATATTCGTACTTAGTTTTTAGGCTTTCGTAGGTCTCAACAGACTTTTGCAAAAATAATTGTTGCAAGTCGGTGCTGGCGAGGTCTACTATTCGTAGAACTACTAGTTCAAATTTGTTTACCCCTTTCATGTACTTTTTTAATCATAAGTTTTTTTTTTACCTTGGTGCAAAAAATTGGTGCCGGGCGGTTTATATTATAAAACATTTAAATTGTAGACATAAATAGATCAGGATTGATCGTTAACATTCTATTTCATCTTGTCAGATGGTTTAAACAGCGCCAATGACATTTTATCTATAGAGAGGTTATACTCATTGAATATAAAGTAAAAGCATATGCAAATCTCAGTTCTCAGCACTTTTGACGTTAAAATCAAATCCTTCAAGCCTTTTAGTATTTGGGCCTTATATATCTTGGTGTTGCACTTTGTAAACACACAGGATGGCATTGTCACTGTTCATAAGTCACGACACGCGTCTAACAGCGTTACCCGACGAGTCGCAACTAAAAACGAGTCGGGCGATTACCTTACTTGGGGCTTGTCACGTAGAGCCGGGGAAAACCTGTATACGTATAATAAATACATCATTGAGTAGCGCCACGTATTAGAGCACTTACATTAGTGACTAACTAGGTCAATGTGAGAACTGCAGCTACGGCAGATATGATATTGAATGTTCGACAAATGTGCTGAGCTGCTAAAATTCGCGATATTATGTTACGCTTACGTTTTTGAGTCAGCATTACCAACCACGCATCGGCACGGAAGTACGTCAAGTATCACGATAAAATAGATCATCATCGAATTGACGATAATCATCATCATCATAGGCCTTATTTCATCCTATCAGATCATTTAAACAGTTTCACGGATTGGAACACTTGCTTTAGTGGCTAAATATATACGGGAGCCGCAGAGACAGCCTCATCGCTGACAGATATAATATAGATATATAGATAGATATAACAGACAGATTTTGATCTTCAATCAAAATAATATACTACACAGAAAAATAGCTTTCAAAGAAAAAAGGCCCTGCCAGAATCGTTTCAATCTGTGATTATATTTGACGCATCAGTCTCCACGTCCCTTCGGTTCCATCTCGGATCTTAATTCGACTCGTGCTCGGCTGGGCCGAGGTCTTGTTCAAAGGCTAGAATGCTCTCCACAATACAGCGGGAGACAGTATAATCATTTCGGTAAAATCGGTAAATAACATCTTCGGAGAATATACAAAAATCTTTATTTGGGTCAATCTATATACAATCCAAAATGTCCGACATGTTATTTCGACAATATTAAATTAGATTTGATACAGGTTACAGGTAAATTTAAATTTTATTAACACGCTTTTATTAGGTCGACCTGTATGTAATGAAATCTAAGGTAACTAATTTAACCATCTTCCATGGATCGTAGCGTCATGAAAATTGGCAGCTATATGTAGTTATGATGACAATACAATAATATGGTACTGTCGAACTGATCTGATGATGGAGCCGGAAGATGTGAACTAGAACTTCATGATGGAACATCGTATCATAGCTGTGTTTGGATTTGTTAGAAAAGTCTTGTAATGAACTTTGACCACAATAATTTGTAGCGTGTTTTTTAGTTTTTTAAACTGTAATTTATTCAGATATGATCTCAATAACAAGAAAATATGATTAAAATTAAATATACCCGAGTGCAAAGTGAATATAGTATACTCCGCTTAATTTTACGCCGTCTTACATGGCAAATTATTCATGCTGTTTAGATGCAATTACTAAACTACCTACGGGACTACATAAAAGAACAGTTTTAATTGTTTTTACGATTTTTTTATTATTATTCTCATTCATTTATTTTACAACATTATTTTTTTTTTATATAAATATAAACTAATAAAAAAAAATGTTATAATTATTATTGTTACAAAAAATGTAGCCATGACAGTCGACACCTCAATACTAATAAACGAATGAAAGACGACAAACCGACTGTTACGATCTCGTACATTAAATCAGCCAAACAGGCTAATCAGGCTGTAGGAGTATTATAAAAACACATGCATCCGAACAACATTGCCCTCCTTGCGCAGTCGGGTAAAAAATAAAATAACGACAACCGTTACCAATTCAAATAAGATGCAACCTTCATCACTGACACATAGGTAATGAAGGGAAGACAGTCCTCCGTGCACTAGCAGAACATCTAATTCAAATAAGTTTCAACCTTCATCACTGACACATAATGAAGGGAAGACAGTCCTCCGTGCACTAGCAGAGCATCTAATTCAAATAAGTTGCAACCTTCATCACTGACACATAATGAAGGGAAGACAGTCCTCCGTGCACTAGCAGAGCATCTAATTCAAATAAGTTGCAACCTTCATCACTGACACATAATGAAGGAAAGATAGTCCTCCGTGCACTAGCAGAGCATCTAATTCAAATAAGTTGCAACCTTCATTACTGACACATAATGAAGGGAAGATAGTCCTCCGTGCACTAGCAGAGCATCTAATTCAAATAAGTTGCAACCTTCATTACTGACACATAATGAAGGGAAGATAGTCCTCCGTGCACTAGCAGAGCTTCTAATTCAAATAAGTTGCAACCTTCATCACTGACACATAATGAAGGGAAGACAGTCCTCCGTGCACTAGCAGAGCATCTAATTCAAATCATACAGTAGGTATAGAGCATCTGGTCGGTAGATGCGAGGATCGCTTCGCTAATGTAAGGCTTTGATCTTACCGTCAGGTGGGCGTATCAACTGATATGACTATATATAACAGTCCTGGGGAATATGTTCCCGTCGAACGTCTTATGCGATGAAAATATATTTCTGACAGAGTCGAGATTTAATTGTGTGATACCATACAATATAATTCATACGTCATGCTGAGGAGTATCGTATTTTCGTTGGTGTATTTTTGGCTATTCTTTTTTTTCTATTTTAGACAGCAAATTGAAATGCTATATTTGTTCTTGTTTTCGTAAAAGCTTAAGAGAAAGTTGATCATGTAATGTTAGTTAATATCCGTATCTCATGTTTCCATACAAAAAGAGATAACTGTTTCTGTCACCAATTGGGATAAGGGCAGGGAGATGATGATGAATCGTTGTTATTCAACTATAAATTTATAACGAAATTTGAAGACAGCTAAAAAGTACAAGCTAGCTATTCTTGGTATCAATCACAAAAATCAATCATAGAAATCGAATAGTGTTTATACTTAAATTATTTTATCATTGATAGGCTTAACATCCAACTCGCTTGGCGTTAAGCGAAGCTGCGGTCTACGATGGAGCATGCTTGCTTAGAAGAAACCTATTCTCTCGCGATTTAAATACACCAACTAACCAATGCAGTGAATTTCACGATTTATAAATCAGTTTTCTCCTATAGACAAATGCGCACACAACAATCCCCTTATAATCTAGTTAGGAACACTATATTTCAATCAAGAGCAACTTAGCATAAGAGTGAATTGTGGAACTATTCGCGTTAGGCGTGGAATCGGCTCGCGTAATGTATGCAAAACGAGCTAACAAAACGCAAGTCGGCCGAGTGAGCGCACTAAATTCTAGAACAGTTGACATTTATCCGAAGTTACATCCGTTACAATAACGGCAGCGATATCCGAGCGCTCCGGCGGCCTCCATTCGTTCTAGTTCTGGAGGCGTAGCGCAACCAACGCTCTAATGTAATGGGAAACTTTACGCAAACAGGCTCCGAGCTCGCGGATTAGACGCAGAGGATTGCGCCTCCCAACTCCGTCTAGAAACATCATTAAAATTCAGAACGCGGCCGCTCCGCCGCTACAAGTGGAAGTTCAAAAATAATAGCAATCTCAGTTATATCAGAGCGTTTAATCAACTCCACCTTGTGTACCTGTAGGAGAGCGGCGGCAACGGGAAGCCGATGCATGCACTGCAAACTTTACAATTCGTCGAATCAGTTCATTATGTATACTATGTAAGGTAATGTATTCGGTGAAGACTAAAGCCGCGAGCGAGCTGTGCACACGGTTCGATAAACAACGCTCAGAGCTGCGTCTTATCCGCCTCATCGAATACCAGCAGCTCAATACATCAAATAACCGCCACGTCGAACAAAAAGAGAACTAAACCTATCAACGCGAGATTCACGCCGGACAATCGATATATCCGACACAACAAGGGTCCATCAACGAATAAATCCCGGAGTGTATCGATTTAAACGCCATAAAAATATGGCGCTATAAACGTGCAAGCGCCCGTGTCAGGTACAAGATTGATGGCTCCATTCAAAGTCGGACTCGCGACTCGTACGGCCTTTTATGTCGCTCGGGAGCGAGTTTTATATGCGTCTAAGTAACGCTTGTCGCTGCCCGGAGGAAATGAGAAAGTTATCGGTATCTAAATCCACGCCCATGGGACCGTTGAACGTTCTCCTAATAGATATAAAATCCGAGGGCTCCGTATAATTCAATTTCGGTTGGAGGAATGGTAACGTACGCGACCGGTGGAACAATTTATGTGTGGCCGCGGCACGATGACAGTCGCGTACGGGTGTTGACAGGTTGACGCGACGCGTTGTAACGTTGCGACCACGACGCGTCGTGTCGCTGATCGGGTACAATGGACGGTTTAGTTGCAGAATGCCCGATTTTCAAAATGGCACGTGAATTGAAACACTAATTTTATAAATGGCAAATTCAACAAATTACTAATTCTAGCATTAATCTATTCTAAAATTGCCTATTTACAAAACGAACAATACAAACATTAAAACATATCGTGGTTTACGTTACAAGCAAGATAAACATTTATATGCGCTCTCATACCCACCTAAATAATTTTATGAAGTTTGGGATTATTTAACTATTAGCCAAATTTAATATTTTAATACTGCCCATGTTGATAATTAGGTATTTGTATAGTTTATCATTACGAGAATTGTTATTTTTAGAATTAATCATTTTACAGCTCTTATGTCATCTTGAAAATTGGGCATTCTGCGCCTAAACCGTCGTGTCGCTGGCCGGATACACCGAACACGTACCGCACTTTAGAAACGAACGTAAATCATTCGCAGACGCGTCCAGAACACATTTCACCGAAATCTAAATTTAATAAAGCAGTAACGCCTAACGGCTTCTACTACATTATTACGATCGCTGACCGGCCACGTAACCAGTAGGTACTATTAACGGTAACGCATCAATGATCCGAAATGTTTTTGTTCGAATCTCATTTCGTATTTTTCATTTATTTCGTAGAACTGTCTTATGTCAGATGTTTATACTTATAATTTGTTACTAGTTTCTGATTCGCAGCATAAGTTTCTTGGACATAAGTTTTCATTTTCCCGAACAACTATTAAGTTAGGTTAAGAAAGGAATAGAAAATAATAAGGTTATTATTCACAAAGGTTTTGTTATAAGTTTGTCATCGTAACTCACAAACGAAAAAACAGATTTTGATCTAGTATTTTTTTCCTAAGGTTTTTGCGTTTGTTACTCATTGAAATGAATAAATTTTACTGATTTATCGCGTATAATTTTACATGGTTTTATGACTTGACGTGTTATATTTTTTTATTTGATCGAAAAAAATTGAGCTCTGTTTCAATGGAATCTTTTCAGCCATTTTCTATGTCTAGGATTTGTATGTTTTCTAAACTTGTAGTAAAGTATATTGATAAAAAAATCGGAAAAATGATATTCGATGTTTCACATTTTGGATCACAGATAGGTAACCACTAAAAACACGTAACTACTTAACATTCTAGATATTGGATTAACATTTGCCTTTATAGATTTTCTCAGGTTTCACCTCGAAATATTGAATTTACATCGAGTTAATACGTTCGAAGGATCAAAGCGAGGTCAGGCAAGATGAAGTGAAGTAAGCATCCGATTAAACTTAATATATCGGGTATATTGCGAGTCAATAAAAGCCGTTTACGGCGTAAATTATAGTTGTAAGAGAACGGCCATTGCTCATATCTTTAACGTTAACGCTATCTGCAGCAATAAAGTAGTCGGAATAAGGCGTGACCGTTTCCATTTGTCGTAATATAGGAGGCTGCTATACGCAAGCAGGACGAGCACCGTCAGAGACTGTATTCCTTGCTATATCACGTAGTATTGTAAGTTACGAGGCAAATATGGGTTTTGTATTGGTGTAGTGGCTTTATTGGATACCGAATACCGATTCGGACAATGGCATAACTGTGAATACGTTGCATACATGAATAGATTTTGGATCTACATCCGCTGGCAATAACACATATTCTTGCTGTATATACAATCACGCCTTTTCCCCGTTGGGATAGATAGAGACTATATCTTTCCACGTGCTATGATCCTGACTCATGTCTTTATCTTCTTCCACTTTAATTAGTGTTCTCATAGATGCTCTTCGGGTGCGGGTACTTTTATTGTAGTGACAATTATTGGGTTGTAGATAAATATCTGTTACTTGTTACAAGAAATTCGAAATAGAACAAAGAAACAACTGATAATTTAAAGTCGAGCATCCTCCAAATAAATAAATAAACTAGTTATAATCGAATTATACTAACTCCATGAGCATCAAACATCTATAAATCACTATATTTTATCCCAGCATTACGTTCCGGGACAATTGCGATTGTTTTACTTGCGATTTAAGGATGTTATACATAAATGTAGAGGTATCTATCAAAGAAAACCCTTTCAGGTAGCGGATTCTGCGATTTTTTAAGATCGTACAATATGAGTGATAACAAAGCGCTCCGTTTGTTTAAAAAAAAGTAGATTCAAAACTATTTCTTTCTTGCACTTCGAGAATAAAGGTGTTTTGTCGTGGGCGAGCTTGAATCCCTCGTTACATTTCGGATTCTAGTCTTTCCGTCGCTTCGCTCGAAATTTTAGTGTTCGCACCCACGTTGCGCTCGCCTAGTTAACCCTAGAATCCTACATTACATTCGGGATTACATATATGTCGCACGTGACATAAATCACTACTTTGTCCCCTTGGTGTATAATCTACTACGAGTATTACTGACGAAACCCATAAAGTATAAGACATAGTTGTACGCTGAACCTGCAATGGTGACATAGAGCTTAAACACCCGGGCTGAAATACAAGAGCTCTTAACTCCACCGCCACCTTTATTTAGCAAGTCCAAAGAGCTGTAAATAATCTCCGCTCGATCCGAGTATTTTCCCGGCTTAAACACCGGAAATTTAATCAAAGCACTGCTTACGACGATGCCGGTACAACCTAATTATAATGCAAGTGTGGGAGGTATTTTGGTAGCTTAAAATAGCTACGCCAAATGAATAGTACTTTAGAATATAATGTAATTGTTTAATACCTGAAATAATGACTGGCCTTGTGGCTCAGTTGGCAGTATGTCTGCTTGCTGAGCTGGTCGTGTGTTCGATCCCCACCCAGGGCAAACATTTGTGTGATGAGCATGGATGTTTGTACTGTATCTGGGTGTTTCTATATATCATATGTATATAATTACAACAACAAAAAAGTATTCTATCAGCCATCTAGTTCCATAGTATAAGCTTTGCTTAGTTTGGGCTAGATGGTGTTGTGTGAAATGTCCACAAACATTTATTTATTTATTGAATAACTAGGAAGCTTCTTGTTTATTATATCGCAATCAATCAAAGCAGCGATCCATGCCGGAGTGTTTTTGCCTAGAAGAAACCTATTAAAAAATAAAACTCGTAATTTAAGGACATCCAAGTTACACCTACCGAAAAAATCCACTTATGCAGCGCATTCTACAATTTAAAAAAATCGCATAATAAAAGTGTAAGTTGCGTTACAAGGGCAGCATACAAAAAGCCCTGTTTAATCAAATAAAGAGAAATAAAGTGGGAAAAATGAGTGTAAAAAAAGCTTTGTCCAATAATCATAAATTATATATGACCTTTTGTGTGGGTCAAACAATGATGTATCTATTTCTCAGAGAGCACAACTATTTGACACAAATTTGATCTAAGATTAGTAAAGGCATGACTATAAAAATACACATTTCAATCCAATTCCTTACTGCTTTATAACTAAGTCTCCAGTCAGCAAGTTTGTAGCCTCTTAGCAACGGTGGACGGTGGGCATCATGTGTCACAAAGAGAAAAGTATTTCTCATTTGCTCTAGAGCAGGAAAAACAACAAAAATGCCGCACGTCCCGCCCTCAATCTCCTTTGGCTCGGGCACAAAAGAATATTATTTCAATTAAGCCCTACAAACAAAGTTTGCGTTGGGCATTTTTTCCGTAGCGGGTCTGTGTTTAATTGCTGAATTAAGATGAAAATATTGGACTTATCTTAGCGTTATTTAGGAGGATGCTTCTGACGGTTTCCTCTTTCTGTTAACGTTGTAAAAACTCGCAATTACCTGCAGACACGCGTTTATTTTAACGAATTTATCTCGTGGATTTTAACAAAAAGATGCCTGATTTTCTTTTTTTTGCTTTAGTATATTTTATTAAAAAAATGCACTTCGATTCATTTTCTCGAAAGGTGTATTTTGGACCATAAATTGTGATGCTATATGATTACTACATGAAACGTTTGACACAGACTAACTACAACAAAAAAAAAATGATGTAAGGGATATCAATATTATTTTTTCATAACTTTATTTAACGTTATTTATACTTTGTTTCAGTATTAACTCGACTGAGCAAGAAGGAGGGATAAGTTTTTTAATCATTGAACAAATTTGTAATCTGTTAAACCTAGCTAAGCTTTATCCTTAAGGTCAAAGTTAACTGAAGGTCAACTCGCAAACAATTTGCTACGTACAAGCGGTTGACTAGAACTCTTAAAAGTGTGTTATACAACCTTCAATCGGTAAACGGTAATATTCTTGTTTATCCTAATATTATAAACAATAAACAAGTATAAGTTTATAAAACTTAAAAAAAAACTCGGAATACAAAAAACGGATGAACTGATTTTGATGAAACATAGCTAAGAACACTCTCGACAAAGTCCTCTTTCAAGCAAAAAAAAACTAGAACAAAATCGGTCCATCCTTTTGAGAGCTACAATGCCACAGACAGACACAGATACACACGTCAAACTTATAACAATCCTCTTTTTTGGTCGGGGGTTAAAAATAAACAACAACCTTTACCAGTAGTTGGACAATACAGGTTAAATGAATAAAAACGAAAGTTTTTATTCATGATTGACTGCTTGTTACCATTTCCTAACTATACAGATTATCACGGAATTCGGTACAGAGATCGCTGAAACACCGGTGTTTTTTGTTTTTTTTATGCAAGATAGATCTACGATTGACTCTAGATAGATCTAAGATAGATCTACGACCAACTCGCCTGATGTCAAGCGACGTTGTGGCCGAGGATGCAGCTTGTCGATCT
Organism: Lycia hirtaria; assembly: GCA_947563715.1. NCBI lineage: Eukaryota > Metazoa > Arthropoda > Insecta > Lepidoptera > Geometridae > Lycia > Lycia hirtaria. The sequence goes on along the minus strand of OX387377.1, from coordinate 35,856,617 downwards.
AAAGGATATCTAATATATAGATAGGTTAAATGTGATAAATATCACCTTTGTTTACTACGAAACGGGCGAAACTGTGAAGCACAGCTAATAACATTATTATAAACTAGTATTTCACTAGTATATGTAAATGTAGAAACTATAAACATCCCCGCGCGCGCAGAACGTGATCCGACTATCTGGCGCACTCCAGAAATAGCCGAAACTGCATGAATTTCAGACGAAAACTTTACCCATGACACCCGCACAATATTACATATTAGATGTAAGTTTAGAACGCTAATCCCGAATGTAAGTTATATGAATGCAGGCGTGCCCACACACTGCTAAGTCTACTTTGTAAGCTTCAAGCGAATGTCTAACTTTGTATCTTGATACGTAAATTTATGTTAGTTGAAAACGTTTTAACTTAAGATCTAAATGTCGACGAAGCGGCAACCGCCTTTTATTATGTTAGCTAAAGTGAAGAATGTCAAAATTTTAATAAATAAACTAAGCCTGTTTTATCACTGATTCCATTTCATCGACGAAAGCATATTTTTACAGTGTTCAACGTATTTTCTGAATTCCAAATAATTAGTTTTAAAGGACTTTCTGTCACAAATAAAGTCACATGAATATGAATTTCCAACGGGGGCACGTTGGTGATCAATGTACTTAGTCGGAGATGGAGCACGCTGATCGATTGATTATATTCGAAACTCTTGTTGCGAATTGGAGGACCGAATATTTCTACCATCATCATCATCATGGTCATCTGCTGCCTCTCTATTACTGGATGTTGGCCGTCAGCTTAGCAAACTCATCCTTATCTTGAGCTAAGCGGAAAATATGTTCAACTAAATATATATTTCTTAATTAAAACCTATTTCTTTTTACCCGCATATGTTTATGTTTCTGCCAAATACGATAAAAATCGTCCATCAAATGGAGCCGCAACAAACACTTCCCCTTTTTAGAGACACAACCCTCTCTAAATCCAAAATCGCCAAAGAAAAAAAAACATAAAATTGTTGACCTGTGTATATCAAGTTTCAGCAAGAATTGCTAAACGATGCAAGCAAATATTCAGACGTATGACTGTAAAATAGCTCCCGTAGCACGCTCGCTCAAAAATATTTGTGAATATATATATATATTCATATATATATATATAACAGATTCATAAGTCGAACAGCAAGAAACATACTATTTAGCTGAAATGAATTAGTCCATTGCTCTCGTGCTCGCAAAGTACACAGGGTGCAGTGTAGTTAGAAGCCGCTATAGTTTAGTACAAACATTAAAAAGTTTACTTTGTAGATTAACTGGCTCAACACACGAATTCAACTTACTTGGAACGTCTATTTTAAACGTTGCAATTTATGGTAAAGGAATTTGTAACTTTTTTTTTAAAGATACTAAGCTTCGCGCCGCGGTTTCAGCCGCGTAGTGATGGACAAGTATCTATATTAAATGAAAAACAAAATATCCGACTGCAGAAAAGAGATTTTTACAGTGTAGCTTACGATTTCGTTACGCTTGATACGTTGTTTTTTTTGTGAGGAAGTATTCGTAAAAACGCTGTAAAAGATTATATAAATGCGTTAATTAAAATTAAATTAATTAACGCATTTATATAATTATTAATAAATTAATAATTATATAAATGCGCAATCTTTAGAATTATTCTAGTGAAATCACTTTTTATAACGTAAGAATTTATTGGAGGTTACGAAAAAACGATTTTTTTTATATTAATATTTTTTGCGAGAGACGTATTATTATTATTACAATAAAATATAGTCTATGACACCCAAGAGACGATGAAGAGCAAATCAAAATCGGTCAAGCCGTTTAGGCTGTAGACGATCATATAGAAACATACATACATACATACCCACATACACTCGAAAAACATAACGCTTCTTCTTATACTCCAGTCGGGTAAAAATTATGGTGATGAAAAGGTTACAACAATACAAAACATTAGATAACTATGTTTAAAATATTACTGAAATATACAACTTACAACTGGCTACTTATGTACAAAAACCTGTAAATACACTAAATTAAGTTAGACGAAACAGAAAATGTCAAAGCGTAATTGAATAAAAAGTGGCAGGTACATGCTAAAATAAATAGAAAAAAAAAAAAAAAAAAAGAAAGAAGAAAAGAAAGAAAATTTGCTAAAGAAATAGAAAATATATAGAATTTTTCCCAAACCCTAAGAAATATACTAATTCAAAAATACTATTATACGTTAGAAGAGTTTTTTAAAGACAAACACATCATACAATAAACCGTTCCGCTCCGCTCTAGATACACCCTACCTAAAATATATACCCTATCTATCTATCATAGCTATCAGGGTGATTATGTAACTCCCGTAAAACATGTAATATACATCTTCAAGTAACACATAATTATGCAGTAAATTTCATTTGATTTGATAGTAATAAGTGACATTAACGTGTAGCTCATTGAACGATACAAAGCAAACTTCCTATCACAATGCGATCACGAACTCCGCAACAAAGTGCATACATTAATATCGATCGTCAGTGTATCGAGCATTTGTATTGCTTTTCCGTACGCTGACGATATTACACCGCCGGTACAAATGCCGACACGTAATAGCATCCTCGGCTTGACACATGCCGTGTTTAGTACAGGAAGGGGTGTGAGGGGACGGGTTGAATGCATTCCTTGGATGCTCCTCTTCTTAGTACAAGGATCGATGGGATACGATCGGGAGTGTGAAGACTAGGATTTATTTTATTAAGATATAGCGTGAAAAAGAGATTGCTTATCTTAGAATATTTAATTATTAGCCTTAATAAAATTAAGGCTGCGTAGGTCGTCGCACAACAATCGAAATATCGAGCGTAAAGATCTGCTTAAAATCTGGTTAAAATAATTATACAAAAGATATTATGGACAAAGTCGAATAGGAATATTAGTTTTTTTTTAGTAAAAATAAAATTAAAATTAAATAATTTTAAATTTTTAAAATATTGAGTGAAGTATAAATGTATTTAACATCAAACACCATGACCTTAGCGAAACCATCCGCAAGAAAGCCGCTCGCAATATAAAATTATGGCTACTAAATCTTACTTACAAGGATACCGAAAAGCTAGTAAAGGTATATGACGTTTACGACTAACCCACACTCGCCCACACAGAAATACACACACCCCACTCCAACATACACTAACCCACGCATCCCTGCACACATCACACAAAACACACATTTAACCTCACTGTCTTCATGCATACCCACTCACAACACTACATTCCCGTCCGTTTAAAATGCCAATAATAAATACAATAATAAATTTATTTGTTTAGTCTTATTTTATTTATTTATTTAGTCTTATTTTATTTATTTAGTTATTTGAACATTTTTAATGAAAAATGTCTCGGTTCGAATCCCGCGGCACGCACCTCTGTCTTTTCAAAGTTATACTGTGCTTATTGTTGATTGCCGCTAACTCTTCAAACGGTGAAGGAAAACATCGCGAAGAAACCTACATATCTGAGAGTTCTAAATGATCTTGAAAGATGTGTGAAGTCTGCCAACCCGCACTTGGCCAGCGTGGTAGACTATGGCCTCACCCTTCTCATAATGAGAAGATGACCCGCGCCCAGCAGTGGGACAGTTTGTACAAACAGGGCTGATAAAAGAAAAATGTAATGTACCTAATTAATTTCTATAATGTATTTTTATGTCAATAATCTTAGTAACAATAATGGTATCATAACTGCAAATTAGTTTAATATCATGTAATTTAATCTCATAATCAATAATTTAAATTCTCAGATTTCTCAGTAAAAGTTAAGTGACTGTAGTGTGCGCATTCTACTTAGTAATTATTCAGCATCGGGCCTCAAGATACAGGCTTTGCTTCGTTTTTTGAGAAAATAAAACTATTTGTATTTATACTTCACAAATTATTTTTAAAACTCGACATTATTTTTATTCCACTTTGACAAGCAAAAGGCGCTTTTTGCCCCAATCAATTTATAACAAAGCTCGCCCTTTACCCCAAACACATTCGTATGAAAGCATTCTTAATAGCTCTTCAAAGCCCACCCCTCATTAGAAATAGAAACCTTTTGAGTCTTAATGGAAAACACGGTTCAATTAATTTAGGTAAACATACACACGGCGCCAAAAGGGACTACGTTCAACTCAAATGTTTCAAGATCGTGTCCACACGAAAATTACGATATTATTTCTTCTTATGTTGCCTGAATGCGCGAGCGAAGCGAACGGGACTTTTAATGATAACGTACAAAATATACACGTACAAAATATCGTGTATCGACTTAGTAGTATATATATGTCGTTCGTATTGTTTGCTAAACTCCGGAAATTTTTAAGGGTTTTTGATAAATTGGTGATATCTAAGTAAGGATTGGACAGCGAGTTTTACTTTTCGTAGAACACTTATGTTTATGTTTAGTATACGTAGTTTATATTCGAGGTTGGATTTGAATCGTTGTTAATTTAATTTGCTGAGTGATCATTGTATAAATATAATTAGAGGGCCAAAAGTGACATAATGTTACTTTTCGATGTTATTGATGGTGACGTCATCGGCATTGTTTCGATTGTGCGAATACCATTTTTCAATTTAAGGAACTGTTTACGTAATATTATGTTTTGAAGTGATAATTTTTGATACAGTCACGTGTCCCCCTCCCTCTACCGGCTACACTGTTGACTTTGGAGGTATGAAAAAAATCATGGTAGTAAAATATATGATGAACTTAAAAGTAAAAGTATCACAGCTAAGTAGGCTTCAGCTTAATAAGTTATTGAGTTATAGTCGATCAACTTAAAATAATTACTTATACAACTCAAAAATGAATATTTCAATTAAATTAACATAAGTTAACTCAAATGTTCATAGCATCAAAGAGAGTGTGTTTTAAGGTCACATTAATTATGATATATTACTACAGAACCCCATATTACACGTAACACGACACGCACTTGGCCATTTATTCTAATTAAAAGTCAATACTCATTTAAAATACTTATACCTAAACTCTTGGGAATTTCTTTCCTTCGTCCCGTAGCACGGAAACCCTGGATCTGGGTCCAATTAAAACGTATGCACTGATGAATATTGCAGTGCAATTTTTATTCAACCATTATCAGTGGAACGATCGCGAGCAGGCGCGCTAATTGATAGCGAGCGTGGATATAATGAACGCCGGCAACTGGTTGCTACGGGCTTGTTTTCCATGTTGAATATGATGCCGGAATGAATTTTGAGGGTTGGAAATATATTGAATGATTATTACGAAATGGTATCAGCGTTTAGTGTTCTCGATAGATATTTTGTAAAATAAAGATATTGGCGGATAACATTATAGAATTTTTGACAGCCTAGGAAAGTGAAACAGTCTTTCAGAGACGTCTAACTTGTAATCTGGCAGATCCTGGGTTCAAACCTTAAGGTCTATGTGTAAAGTATAAATTTTAATCTCTGTCTGTTTGAAGTTATGTGCGTATTGTTAATTGCAGCTAAATTCACGTGTAAAATGACGTGTAAAGTCTACCAGCCCGCTCTTAGCCAGTGTGGTCGACTATGACCCGCACTAAGCAGAGGGTCATTTAATACAAACATGTCAGATTAAATCAACCTGCATGTCTGAAAGTTCTTAACGTCCTTGATGACGTGTAAAGTCTACCAGCCCGCTCTTAGCCAGTGTGGTGGACTATGACCCGCACCAAGCAGAGGGTCATTTAATACAAACATGTCGGATTAAATCAACCTGCATGTCTGAAAGTTCTTTACGTCCTTGATGACGTGTAAATTCTACCAGCCCGCTCTTAGCCAGTGTGGTGAACTATGACCCGCACCAAGCAGAGGGTCATTTAATACAAACATGTCGGATTAAGTCAACCTGCATGTCTGAAAGTTCTTAACGTCCTTGATGACGTGTAAAGTCTACCAACCCGCTCTTAGCCAGTGTGGTGGACTATGACCCGCACCAAGCAGAGGGTCATTTAATACAAACATGTCGGATTAAGTCAACCTGCATGTCTGAAAGTTCTTAACGTCCTTGATGACGTGTAAAGTCTACCAACCCGCTCTTAGCCAGTGTGGTGGACTATGACCCCCACCCAGCACAAGGTCAGTTAATACAAACATGTCGGATTAAGTCTTAAGCTTAGGCTTAAGCCTATTACTAAATAAACTAGTAATTCTACAAACAGTCGACATCGCGGGCACAGATTTTAAGAATTATTCTAAATTCTAATTGAGAATTAAATATAATATCGAACGGATTACCAAAATATTATCAAAATCGACCGACAAAATCGAATTGAGAAATCAGAAGACGATCGAATGGCCTCGTAGCAAACTTCTCATTTTACCAGACTGCGTAAGAAGGAGGGTTATATTTTTCGAGTGTATGTATGTTTGTATGTGTGTATGTATATTTCTTTGGCACGCCCTAGAGCCTAAGCGGCTTGCCGAGTTTGATGTGAGTGGTGTCAATAGATTCGTCTTAGTCGTGAGAGTGACACTGGGTAAATCAAAATTAAAAAAAAAACAAAATCAAGGATTTTTGGCGCCAAAAAGTAATCTCAAAAAAAAAAGTTTTCAAAATACATCGAGTGTGGTATCAAAATAAAGAATGTTTAACGGTGATTACGAATATATGTATGTTTTATGCATACTTTCTCACAAGAAACATATATTCAACAGCGCATCAAGCGTAACGAAATCGTAAGTTAGACTGCAAAAACTGCTTTTCTGCAGTCGGGTGTTTTGTTTTTCTTTTAATATAGATACTTGTTTCAACTGAGATTTCAGAAACTTTTTGTCGCGATAACCTCTTGATTAATTTATGCATATATTTAAATGTTTCTTCAGAATTCAGCACCAAACGTATCTAGCAAATATTATTAAAATTGGTCAGTAAATGGCGCCACAGCAAAGAGAGATATTCCCCAAGAAAGGAAGAAAGGGAACCCCTTTCTCGAGAAAATCATCATCATCTCAGCCATAAGAAGTCCACTGTTGGACATAGGCCTCCCCCATGGATTTCCAAAAAGACCGATTGGAAGCGGCTTGCATCCAGCGTCTTCCCGCCACTTGTATGAGGTCGTCTGTCCATCTCGTGGCTGGTCTTCCTACGCTGCGCTTGCCGGTACGTGGTCTCCACTCGAGAACCTTTCGGCCCCATCGGCCATCAGTTCTGCGTGCTATGTGCCCTGCCCACTGCCACTTCAACTTGCTAATCCGCTGTGCTATATCGGTGACTTTTGTACGTCTACGTATCTCTTCATTTCTGATTCGATCTCGTAGAGAGACTCCGAGCATAGCCCTCTCCATAGCTCGTTGCGTGACCTTGAGCTTCCTTATAAGGCCCATAGTTAGGGACCACGTTTCAGTGCCGTATGTCATCACTGGTAACACACACTGGTTGTAAACTTTCGACTTGAGGGACTGGGGAATATTGGACGAGAAGACGCTTTTAAGTTTCCCGAACGCTGCCCAGCCGAGTTGGATACGACGATTGACCTCCCTCGTAAAGTTGGACCTGCCTAATCGGACCGTCTGTCCTAAGTAGACGTATTCGTCAACAACTTCAAGAGTGAAGTTCCCCACAGATATTGGGGTGGGCACTACATGGGCGTTCGACATAACCTTCGTTTTGTCCATGTTCATTTTGAGGCCCACCCGTTGGGAAACTCTATTGAGGTCTTCGAGCATCGTACTGAGCTCTTCCATCGACTTTGCCATGACTACTATATCGTCGGCAAACCGAAGGTGAGTGATGTACTCGCCGTTAATATTAATGCCGAGCCCTTTCCATTCCAGAAGCTTATAGGCATCTTCCAAACCGGCGGTAAACAGTTTCGGAGAGACAACGTCTCCCTGCCTCACGCCTCTTTTCAATGAAATTGCCTCTGAGTTCTGGTCTTGTACTCGGACTGACATGGTGGCGTTGTTGTACAAGCACTTCAGCACTTCGACATACCGATAGTCAATACGGCATCGCTGGAGAGCCTCAAGCACCGCCCAGGTCTCGATCGAATCAAAGGCTTTCTCATAGTCCACAAACGCTAAGCAAAGGGGCAAGTTATACTCTTCGGTCTTCTGTATCACTTGCCGCAGCGTATGGATGTGGTCTATGGTACTATAGCCTTTTCGGAAACCGGCTTGTTCGGGAGGCTGGAAGTCATCAAACCTGCGTTCAAGACGATTCGTGATGACCCTTGAAAACAGCTTATAGACATGGCTCAGAAGCGAGATGGGAAAAAATACCCCCTTAATAAAAAATCCCCGACGATAAGAAAAAAACTATAAAATTGTAAAACTTGTATACCAAGTTTCGTAAAGATTAGTTGAAAAATACGACTTGTACGTGAGTACTAAACAACATCCGAAAAGAAGTAAGATTTTTTTTATTAGTAGATCTTGAAACCTTTGTTCGCTTCGCTCACTCGGTCAAAAAAGTTTTATTAACTTAAAGTTTTGCACTCTATACTGTCGTGGGCACGCATGACGCATCAAGCAAAATTTTCGTGCCGTCCTCGAAAAAAATATGCGAACGAAAAGCATCCAAATCTAAATTTCGTTTGAGTTTCGTTATTTTAGCCGTTTTGTCTGTCCGATACAAACGTTGTTGTTCATCTAAAGGTTGGCACAGAGTGGTGCGGACAGGGCTTACGAGGTTGATGAGATAAAAAAAGTATTTATTATTTTAAAAATTTACGCTTATTAGATATTCTGTATAAAATGTAATAATCTGTTTTTCAGTACTCAAGGTTTCGTCAGGGTTTCCAACGTAGCCACGGCTATTCCAAAACAAATAAATGTAAATTAAAATTAATTAAACAAAAATAAATCTACGAAAATAACAAAGACCGTTCCACGCTAACTATATTGGTCCATTCCCTGACATTTCTCCCCAATGACTTCTTTCTTCTTCTAGTGCGTCGTTTGCCTTCTATCTTGCCCATCATAATTAGTTGGAGAAGTTGGTATTTTTCATGACGTAGGACATGGCCTAGATATGCAACCTTCCTCTTTTTAACGGTCTGCAAGAGCTCGCGTTTTTACCTCTTTAACCTTTCTTGCCACATCTAATACTAAAATGATAAAAGAACAAGTTTAAATACAGACGAAATTAATAAAACGCTTAAACAAACTCAAACCAAAAGGCGCTTCAAGTTTGTCTCAGTCTAGTTTAAAAATAAACAGTCTAACCTAGCCATTAATATTAAATTATAATAAATCCTACATTTTCATTTTATGCTCAAAAAACCTAAATGATCTGAGCTCTTTCACAGAATAGGAATTCCCGGAACATTATATTTATATGTCAAGATATTCCCGAATTCTATTCCAAATAGATATAATCAAGGTGTCTTCAAATCGCGAGTGAATAGGTTTCTTCTAGTCAAGTGCGCTCCATCGTAGAACGTAACTGTCACTTAACACCAGGTGAGTTGACGGTCAAGCGCAAGCCTATTTTCGAATAAATAAAAAAACTCTACCCACGTTTAAAACAACCATTACAACTCAATGAATAAATTGTAAAGTAAAAAAAAATTAGACCCGTAATAGTCTACTAGAGTCCACGCCACTACTTAAGTCCGATAAACATAGTCATATATTTCATTGTGACAAAAACATAAATAGTTACAACAACACATTAAATGAAAAAATGCGAGTTTTTTTAAAGACTTAAAAAAATTGAGATTAAGTATATTGTAAGTTCATTCCGACACTTTATATCTTCAAAAATTTTGGTATGCGCGAGCGAGCCGAACGATGGTCGAACTACAAACTCTTAACATCTACACCTATACAATACACATGTTGTGTATAAATGAAGACTGATATGAATGTGGTTTAGTATGTATCACAAAAGCAATTTATTAAGTGAAATATCATATTTTCCGGTGTCATTATAAAGACTTCCAATCATTTTGATTTCATAAATTTCACTTCCCACTTGGTCATGAATTTGATTTTACCTTGTATTGAAGTAATCTTAATGTATTTTCCAAAGTTTTAAAGTCCGCCTATATAAGTATCACATAAACTTAAATAAAAGTTTACATTCCAACCTCGATTATCCAGACTGCATTCAATAATACTGTAAATACCCACTGCGCTAATTAAGTATTCGACAACAAAAGCGCTGGAAAACTCGACCCGTGCTCGAATTGGACAAGTACCTGAACAGGGTTACCTGATGGAAAATTTAAGTCCCTACAAAAATACCCGTTTCCATAGATAATCCCTCTGATTTTGTTGCAAACGTTATTTACCGGAAAAAAATGGGATTTGTTGAGGGACTCCAGATCGAATAAAGGGGGAGCGAGCGGTATGAATGATTTAAATCAAGATTATTGTTGATTATAATTTTCTACAAAATACTCTGATGAGTGGAGGATTATTCGTTTTTTTTTTTCAATAATTATCGTAATATTATTATTATTTTAAGCATGAAAAAGCGTCATTTATTTCATTAAAAAAATGAAGCGTTTCAGATAAGAAAATAATATTGTTATATTTCTACTTTAACTATGCGACCTTTTCAATTATGGACGGTGCCTGAGTGGGTTTTCCATACGTGTAACCTGGGTATCTCAAATCACGAGGCTTCGTTTAAGCAATCGTGCTCTATTGTGAACCGCAGCATAATTTAACATCAACGAAGTTGGCAGCTTCACTGCAAGTTTATTAACGAATAAAAAATAGACGCAATTAAAAAAAACAACGGGCTGCACTCCGGGAGTGCGGGCAGAAGTAAAACTAAAAAATAAAATAGCAAAAAGACTGACTCGTGAAGGATTTGAACCTCCGCCCTCCGATGGACAAATTGAAATTTATATCGGTGTTCTAACCTACTGAGCTAATTGTCTTACGTGCATGTGTCGAAAATAAGCAGCATTTGGCGCAACGAAATTACATCATGCTAGAAGGACAAACTTGTACATACAATAATGAACTTTAAATGCAGAACGTTCGAATATTGTCTATTGTCTATTGAATAGGTTTCTGACTAAAATAATCCGTCCGTCTTACGAATTTCCGTATTACAAATTTTAATCTGACGATCTGACGAGAGTTTAACATTTTTTACCCATCCAAAAAATTCACAACACCTAGCATGGAAACTGTTTTTATCCACGTGGTTCTGTCAATTGTCAATGTCAGTACTTACTTTATTTTCTCTGAAATGTAGATAAAACAGTGGATGTTGGATGGTGGTGGTTTTAAAATGAGAAATTAATGTAGTTTGAATAATACGTGGTGTTCCCTTTTATTTTGTGATTTAAAATATTTAAATGCATAACTAACCAACCAATGTTTAGAAGCAGAAGGACATGTTAATAATGTTTTGTTTTATGCTGTAATTAATGCAATGTATATTGCATAAAATTTTCACAAGTTAAATTTAATTTTGTTTATTAGATTTAATTTACCCTCATAAATATTTCATTTTTATATATATCTTTTTTTGCATGCCGTTAGGCGAAATATGGCGTTCTCACGTGTAATTTTTTTCAACCACTATATACCCATATTTGCAAATAAAATTGTTATGGATATTATAAATTATGAAAAACTATTTGTTTACGTTCCGTGTTAACCGTGTCTGCGCCAAAAATTTCTGAAATATGAGGACAAATCTAGAGATATGGTAACCCTAATTGTTCCTGAATGAACAACCGAGTTGCAGCCTTTACAGACTGGAAATCGAACTTTTGTTGAATACGTGGAGCAAAATCGAGGTGCTTTTAAAATTACTTTGAATACGTTCTTTTATTATGAGGAAATAATATAAGTACCAGTCTGGTACTCATGCCGGCATGCGGCATTGGTGTTTTAGCATGAGTACCGGACGGTACTCATGCTAAAACACCAATGCTAATAATTCGACATACAGTCGTACCTATATTTTTTATGCTGTAATAGGTTTGCGTTTGACCGCCAATTTTTATATCTACGCAGAAGTTTCATTATGTCAGTGCTTTAGTCTGAAATCGTTAACACGAGCTCTTGGCCAGTTTTTTTTTACAGAGTTAGCACTGTGAACTATATTTACAGCTGCTTGTCTGTATTTCTGTTTTTTATGTACAATATTATAGGTGAAGTAAAAAATATTTCAAAAGACACATGTTTGTTGAATGAGTGGTCTATTTGTTTAGAATATATCACTAATTATTGATATATTCTAAACAAATAGATAATTACATTAAATTTTACATTGACATTAATATATACTTTGACATTGAATTATTATATTTTGACAGTATTGTATCGTCTGTAATTTTCAAGATTCTCTTACAACATTGTTAAAATGACTCTGACATTATCCTATTATCTGTAATTTAATTCAAACGTCTTTCCTAAGTGATTACAATGATAATTTGTTATGTTCTAATTTTAAGTTTCTCTACTTGTATGCTACCAAAGCGGGACATGGCGAACTCGTCTCAAAACTTATTTTACCACCTTTGTAACCCATGTCCACAGGATTAATAAATGAATAAAAAAACCTCACGGCCGTAATATCAGAAGTGCGTCATCCGTTGATACGGAACATCCCCGGAAACAGCCCGGTCCAAATTTCCGTTACCCCGCGTCCCGGCTCGAATAACGCAATTCAATTCAAAACGTCTGCCAACTAGAATACCTGGAATCCTAACTATGCATGTGATTGTTGGAAACTATGCACTGTAGTGGATAATATCCATGATATGCAAATCCACTCATATATACTTTTTTTTTTATCAGCCCTGTTTGTACAAACTGTCCCACTGCTGGGAACGGGCCATATTCTCATTGTGCGAAGGGTTAGGCCATAGCCTGCCACGCTGGCCAAGTGCGGGTTGGCAGACTTCACACATCTTCAAGATCATTGAGAACTCTCAGACATGTAGGTTTCCTCACGATGTTTTTCTTCACCGTTTGAAGTTGGCGGCAATCAACAATACGCACATAACTTCGAAAAGACAGAGATGCGTACCATGGGATTCGAACCCAGGACCTGCGGATCGCAAGTCAGACGGTCTCCCGACTAGGCTGCCGGAAACTTCTCCACGCAATCCGTCTAACATGAGACGGATTGCGCGGAGTTTGGGATAGCTGCTAAGTAAAAGTATATTTGAGAAGATACTTGATGAAAGTACGACATAGCACAGCGGATTAGCAAGTTGAAGTGGGCAGGGCACATAGCACGTAGAACTGATGGCCGATAGCGCCGAAAAGTTTTCGAGTGGAGACCACGCACCGGCAAGCGCAGCGTAGGAAGACCAGCCACGAGATGGACAGATGACCTCATACAAGTGGCGGGAAGACGCTGGATGCAGGCCGCTTCCAATCGGTCTTTTTAGAAGTCCATGGGAGAGGCCTTTTATGTCTAGCAGTGGACTTCTTATGGCTAGATGATGATGATGATGATGATGATGTGATGACTTGATGAAAGTAATGTAGAGATGAAGTCTGCCAGAAATCGTTGAAGAAGCCGTGCTGTGCAGTTGGTTAATAAGAGAAAGACGATAATGTAAATAAATAATTAATTGCATGTATTGTATATCCAGAAGAGATTGAAAAATACGAGTAGTTGGAAATGTTGGTGCAGATAATGTGAACGGGGGGCAATTCAGTTAATCAAGACCGCTCCGTAACTGAACCGTTTTCCGTCGGCCGCTATATTTTTTTGATTCAGTAATTTTTAAATAATACATTAAAAAAAATATGAATATTTAGTTTTTTTTTTTGAAAATTCAGTCAGTTTGCAAAAAAACCTAGTTCCCTACCTAGCTCCCACAATACAAGCTTTGCATAGAAAGGGCTAGATTGTGTTATATGAAATTCCCACCAATATGTATTTATTTAATTTATAATAGGTAGCGAACCGATCAACCAAGCTCTATATTTTGCTACGAATAATAATTTAATTTAACTCACTTTGAAAACTATGGCAAAAATTCAGTTAACGACAACACAAATATGTAACAAAACCATGTAACACAAGCCGTGCGTTGCGTTTTCGTAATCTGTTCAGCTAGATAACTAATGTGGCATCGAGGGCTCTGCTGTTCTAATTTCATTATTTTGTTCAGTCGATACCACATAATACCGTGGTAGTTTATACTTCCAGACGTAAGTTCCCGAGTTTTGCCACGACAGTTCTATATTTAAACAGACTACGGTATTCAAGCCGTCATTAATTCGAAGCCCACATCATGAAGTGGCTGCCAATCTGCATATGACAGTCGAGCGGCAGATATGCGCGCATAATGCACACACAAATTACTACGTCATCTGCAGATGCGTCACTGTTATCCGCCTGCATAATGCCGAGTGAGAAACGCACGCTAAATACACTTGATTCGCTCATTAGATATAATATGTTAGAATAACTCTTTTTTGTTTACACTTTTATTAAAGACAAATTATTGAGAAAGGGCTTACATAGTGCGGAGTGGCTAGCGAAATGATAGACGGCCTTATCTCTAAAAGTGATCTCTTACAGGCAACCTGCTGTATTTGTTATGATTGAAAAGAATTAATTCAATGTAAGGGAAACCCTATTATAAGAAATATGAAAATAAGATCTTTTATAAAATGTTATTTTTTTATGTAATAGTGTAAACTGCCTCGTTGCCTTAGTGGAACTTCTAACAATCACAACATTAAAAAAAACGTACCGATACCACAAATTTATCAATCCTACGCGCTTTGTTTAGATAACAATAGAATTATAGACGGTGTCATTGTCTTTCATTCCAATTACAATTGCCTTTTGTGCTTTGTTTAGAAATATTCTAATAGATACAAATTACAGTCCAGCTAAACCAAACCAAGCAGAGTTCGCTTTGCAGACTGACTGAGCTAACCGAAAGGAAGTCCAATTGGCGCCAGTTGCCGCATCAAACGAGACAAAAGGGAAGCGGCGAGTCATCATACATTGGCACTTTTTAATTGAACACTAGCCGCTCTCGCCCACTGTGCGAGCAACGGATGCACAAATGGCCCGTAAATCATTGGCAGCACTCGTATCGCTTTCTCTATCTCTCTAACGACCTAGCCTTCGGAAATTGCAATACTCATATGTCAGTAGCCGGAGGAGCGAAGCTGTATTGATGCGAAATGCATTGCCCTTAGTAACGCGGCCAGAATTCTTTGAGCTCTAACGCCTCTGGTCGGTGGTTGTCGCGCAAACACACGCGGGCTGTTTGCTTTCACGACAACGTATCAAGTTTGATTGGACGGGCTGTATTTCATATTATGGAGATATAATACAGACATAATCTAATAGTCCGTTTGATATGTTACAACGTAATATCCGATTCGCATGAATATGCATGCATGTATGTTTGTTTATTAACAGCATCACTACCGACTGGCCTTGTGGCTCAGTTGGTAGTGTGTTTACGTCTACCTGCTGAACTGAAAGGTCGTGGGTTCAATCCCCACCCAGGGCAAACATTTGTGTGATGAGCATGGATGTTTGTTCTGTGTCTGGGTGTTTCTATGTATCATATGTATATATTTACAAAAAAAAAAGTATATATGTATTCTATCAGCCATCTAGTTCCATAGTACAAGCTTTGCTTAGTTTGGGCTAGATGGTGTGTGAAATGTCCACAAATATTTATTTATTATTATTATTTATAATATATAACATACTAGAAGGGTTTCAGCGTATAGGATAGTTACAGATCAATCATAACTCGCTAGACCGACCTTAAAATAAATGAAGAAAAAAAACTAGATCAAGATCGGTCCATCCGTTTGAGAGCTATGATGCCACAGACAGACACACAGATATATTCTCGTCAAACTTATAACACCGAACAACGTCAAACTTATAACTCTTTTTGAACATATATTTTTACAACTAACTTCACAAACATCAATAACTTCAAGCGGTCAATTGATAACAATGAGGAGTCGCCACACCTGCAGCCAAACAAAAGATGGCCCCAGGTAAAGAGGCGTTCGCACTGCTCAAGGGATAGATCAGACTGACTTTCCTCGTAGCGTGTGATCACCTTAAGTCCCTTATCTGCAAACAATGAAGTGACGCCTTTTATTTTCCTAGTAGGTCGCCTCGAAGAACAGATTAAAGTTGAACTATATGTTTCATTCCTGGAATGTGAAGTCGACTATAAAACGAGCGTAAATTCAGGCGAGCATGGCTTTTTGTTCGATGTTACTATTATATTGACGAATATCTTAAGGTGTACTGCGGAATTCCTATAGAACAGGCCAAACTATAATGCCACCATTTCTGTCATACATGAACTAAATATTAAAATAATTTACTAATCAAAATAATTTTAAATTTTGTTAATTTATTATATTAATATTTGACTTTATTTAAATTTATTATCTGACATTTGCATGCCTCCTTGAGGAAAAAATAATTGGACATTGTAACATATTGATTGTAACACCTTATTTTATACATATGTTTTTTGAAAACAAATGAAATCTAAATCTGAATCTAGTATTTAAGCAAAAGTTAAAATTTCTTCGATCGCTGTTATTATAGCAAATTATGACGAAATACACAGTCAACGGTTCTCCGATTATTTAAGCATCTAGGCTGATTACCAACAAACAAAGCAAAACATTGTAACATTATGTAACACCATAAGTTATTTATGTGAGTTGTCACCACATTTTCCCAACTTTGAGCGACGCAAGATAATTGTGACTCTTCGTAATTTTGAAATGTTAACAATCACAATAATTGCATTGTCTGTGTAGTCTGTAATAAACGCGCGAGATATTAGGGACATCAATTAGACACGGCGTGTGCTTAATTACACTTTATAATGCAATGCTTGGAAATTACATTGTTTGTTACTATATTGCAAATATCAAAAGTTTACATTTGAATTGATTTGAGATTGCTGAATAAATTCACTTAGATAAACTCTTCAATGTTTACACCATTATATTAAAACACTAATTACCAAGAGAGAGAGCTCACAAGATAGCGAAACAACAGGCGGTCTTATCGCTAAAAGCGATCTCTTTCAGGCTACCTTGATTGCACATATTAGTTCGACTGTCCAGGCGGGTGTGATGTGTGTAACTACGAGTATGTAACATTTTCTATGTCTATGTTACCTCTTATACCTACTTAGTATAAATCACGTTGTAGAAATATCAATAAGCATTTAGTTTTTTTTTTCTTCAATGTTAGGGCAAGTCTTCTTGGATAACGTCGTCCATTCATTAATTTCTATGACGATTTTGAGACATTCCGGAAGAAATACAACAGGCAATGCTGGACCGCTATTTATTAAAAAAAAAAGAGAAACTTCTAACCAGTATTGAAACAGCATACGTTGATAAAAAGATAGTCAAAGTTATCCTCGGCAATACCGTCGCTTAACATCAGGCGAGCTGATGGTCAATCATAGATCTATCTGCGTAAAAAAAAACCTGTTAAACTGCAAAAAACCGGTAACTCTTTAAAAACATCATGGTTATCACAATATCATTTCAATTTATTCTAACGTGAATTATTAAAACAAATAAGTTATAAATAATAAATTGGATCAATCTAAAACAAAACTTTAGGTACCTATAGAAAAATTTACAAAAAAAAATCTAAAAAATAAATACTAAATCCAAATAGCCCCTGAATACTTTTAGTGAAGCTGATACTAGAATCAGCTCACTAAAAGTAATGAAAAAAAAATCTAGTCCGAACACATCGAATTACCCGAGAGAAACCGATGTAGTTCATTATTTATGGTACACTTGGTACGGCCTCTAACGAAACCTTTCAGAAAGGAAAAAAAACTTGGGAATAATGGTGTAAGAAAGACGATAAGAAAACTCCGAAAACGTAAGCTCTGTAGTCGCTCAACATTAATTACTATGGCACTCGCAAAGAACTAGCTTTGTCAAAGAACAACTTGTCCGGAGAGACTGAACCTTAGAGGTCGGATTTGGAACTAGTCGAACAAGGGTGTAAGGCGCTTTCACATTTAGCGACTTAGTCGCGTGGCAGCAGTGCTGTAGCAGCCGATGCTCACATTGCAGCGCGTTTTAGTTGCTATACGAATGCGCGGCACGGTTGCGCGAATGCGTCGCTCTACAGAACATGCGTATTAAGCGACATCTGTCATTTTGAGGAGCTTTGTGAATAAAGTTCACTACGACATTCACGTTTTAAGCATATAAATTAACTTTATGTACTAATGTAGGACAAGCCTGAATAATTTATAGTAAGTAATCTCCGCAATAACTGCATATGTACAAATGTACATCGCACAAAATACCATTTTAATTATTGTTCAAATAAGGTTTCACTTAGAAGAATATTTGTTTTCCATTCAAAATATCTAATTTAAAAATAAATTTTGTTATTGTGTAAAATTTTTATAATATACAATATTTCTCACGAATAGATCTGTTTCATTAAAATCTGATTCATATAAACATTTGCATCTGCTGCTGTTCATATTCATCAGATAAGGCTGTGCGCCGCCAATACAGCTGCAGCGTGGCTTCCACACAACTGCAACAGTGACAGTTTATATGGGCTCCAGTCGCGATCGACTGAGTAGCGTAAAAGCTGCGCGACTTAACCACGCCGCTAAATCGCTAATGTGAAAGCGCTACAAGTCTTTTTCTTTTGACGTCGAAGTAGTTAATACCTGCGTCATAATTCCCGGGGAAGTTGTACAAAAACTCATCAGGCAAGAGTTTATTTACTACCTAGTCGCTGTCTTTGTCGGTCGGTCTGTATAGTTTGCCAACTGCACTATGCGCTAGCGTTCGGAACAATGCGAAACTTCCCACCGAAAGTTGAGATTGAAAACGAGACGAAATTAAGCGTGAATCAAGACTTTTACAGGCGAAATTCAGAAACAAAACATCGGGACGTTGATTAATTGGAGCGCGAACTGGATTGCTGCTTCAACGGCACTGCTTAATGGTTCCTTCGAGCGAAACTAGCGAGCTGCTTTTGTTAAGTTTACAAATTGCAGTTAAGATATTCTTGTAAATTGAATAGTCTGATGGACTTGAAGGTGAAAACTCTTGTTAAATGTTATCTTGGCCGTAGAACTATAACATAAATACATGTAATAATATCACAATTCCACTTGACTTTGATTATACAGTCCTAATTTTAATATATCTAAGAGTAAACTAAGCATTTAAATTTTATAAGTGCAATGGCATTTACATTAGCTTATATTTAAAAAATACTTACAATAATTAAACTATGGGTTTCTGTGGTATGAACTTAACCTCGAATGACCCACCATTATGACCAACCTAGTAGTTGACAAAACTCCGTAGAAGCTTCTAATAAAGTCGCTTTGCCTTATTGATAACTAAAATTTCATAATTACTCGTAGGTACCTGGGAATACGTACTTTTTTTGACCCTTGATTTGACCATTGATATCCCTCGGCACAGAACGAATTTTTATGCCTCCTCTTTCACAGTAACAGCAGTCAGACTGTGGAACGAGTTGCCAGTGGATATCAAGCGTGCTTCCTCTTTAAATGTTTTTAAAACCCTAGTAAAAGCACACTATTTAAATGAGTAAATAACTACTTTTCCTTTCTTTTTCATATACATATGTATACATATAATAATACTATATAGATATAAGTTATTTCTGTAATATTTTCACTTGTGTACGCATTTTTGTCTTAGTTTTAAAGGCCACTATCAGTGCCACCTATCCTACTCCGTACATGGTTGCCTGGAAGAGATCGCTTTAAGCGATAAGGCCGCCTATTGAAAGATTAGCCATAGTAATATTGTATTCTTTTAATATGTTTGTACAATGTGGTCTTTTAATAAAGAGTTATCTATCTAATACGACTACGTATAAATGTGTTAATATTATCAACGAAAATTTTACAAATCTCAATTTTTGACACTGGCAAATGCGCTAATCGCGGGAGTCCTACACAAATAAAGAAAGAAGAATCCAAATAAACCTTGCAAAAAAAAGTCACATTCAACTCTAAGAAAAGGAATCCCTGATATAAGAAGTCTTTCCTAATACATTTTCCCTCCCATGAAAATGAGATAACGGCAGAACTGCCTACATTTACACCGGTCTCATTGAATAGAATAAAGCCGGTTCCCAAAATCTATTCCCTTATCAGACCCCACTATATCAATCTACTCAGCGAAAAAAAAACCAACCCAGTGATGCTAAATTAATTAACGCGCCACAATCGAAACTCATCAAAGGACAAGGGGATAATATCTCATTCAGTCCAATAACTTCGTCTTATCTGGGCAGACATTCCCCAAAATCAGCTTTCCATTAATTGTGAGACAGGTTTATCTTGGCCGAGTCGACTCGCCCGACACTGACCCTAATGTAACTTTGACGTTGATCTGACGCCCCTATTAATTTATTAGGCCCGTGGCTGAATGGCAGGCTCAAGTGGAAATTGACTTAGTTATTAGTGTCATATTTTCCTCGACATATGTCCGGGAAACGGCGAGGGTCCGTCCATTATGATGGGGACGCTTATTGGATAAAATGATAGCTCCGACCTCAGACGTTTTGTGTATTTTCATAATAATGTTTGCTTTGGCGAGCGTGACTTCGCCTTTTGTGGCTAGATCAGTTGCCATTTGTTATTCATGCAGGATGCATTTTTTATGAATCGTATGACCACTCGGAATACAGCGTCTTGCAAGAAAGTTTGTGATGTTTTGACGGCAGAAATATTCTTAAGCTTGGGACGACGAATAAATAGGTAGTTTAAAAAAACTTGAAATCCTGCTTTAAGTAAAACATAAATTAGCAAAGAAATTATTTTGATTTAAACGAAAAACAGAACACATGTACATATATACTTGTATGAAATTCGTACTCAGCGATATCGATCCACATTCCTGTTGCGTACTGCACAAGAATGGAATTCGTTGGCGCCATCTCTGTTTCCTGAGACCTACAATCTCGGAATTTTCAAGGCTAGAGTGAATAGATATCTTCTAGATCGACGAGCTCCATCCTCGGCCACACCGTCGCTTAACATCAGGCGAGTTGGTGGTCAATAGTAGATCTATCTTCTATAAAAAAAAAAACATGTGGACTGAAATCTTTGCGATGAGAATTTTTGAAGCCGAAAAAGAAAATTTATTAATATCATAGTTTTTTTTTTTTTTTTTTTTTTTCAATTGCCAGCATACGATCAGGCAAATATCGATCATATTTCATATGAAACGAAAGCAATTTACGACATCCACGGATCGCAATCAACCGACAGAGCGTTCAAAAACTCACGACACGTGCCGCGCGTTCCGACATCACAAATTCGCTTATAACATTCTCGAAACTCGCCTCGCGTCCGATGTCCGGCAATCGCCACAATCGGCCAATCCACAAAGGTCGTGCAGAAAAAAAAGTAAAATCAGCCAAGTACGAGTTGGATTCCCACAATGAGGCTTCCGTAAGCCTATAGTAAAGATATAACAACACTACATAACAAATTCATAAAGTACGAGAGCGTACAACTTTGCTGTAATGAAAAGATAAGTCAAACTTAGTCGTTGAAGTAATGTAGAATATGTCCATTTCATGATTGATGCTCAATGAGAAGTACTGTATAGGACAGAATGAAAGGCATAATAACCGTTTTTATATTGGGTGAATTTGATTTTATAATTCCAAGAAATCGCAAACCTAATATTTTTTTACTAATTTCAATTTGACACTATAACACTTCTTGAGAAAAAGGATATACAGTCAGACGGACACCAAAGTGTTCTTATGAAGGTTTCCCTTTCCCTTTTGAGGTACGGAACCCTAAAAAAAATCAGCGCTAAACTGTTTACTGCGGAACGTGATCGAATGTAATCTGGGGACGCGTTGTGCCATTTCCGACCAATTACGTGACTTAGTGAGTCGACCATCCAGAATATGGCTCGAAAGGCCCGCAAGACGTGGGTACGTTGTTCCGTCGAACAATGGAGGGTTAATTATGTCGTTTGAGGAAAAATGTTGGGGGTTTCAATTTGCTAAGTGTACGGTTTGGGCGTGCGTCGATATTGGATCTTTGTATCTTGGTCGGGATTTGCATTTCGGGCTCCGGATGTCTGTTTGGGCTTTTGCGAATTAATTGGGACGATTTTAGGGGTAATTCTGATCGGTAATGAATATTTTTCTTCTTTTCGTCCAAATAAGGCCGATTTTACTTTTGAGCTTCAATTAATTATTGTTAATTGATTACTTGTTATAATTATGGTTAAAAAAAACGGAAAACAGAACCAAACAACATATTATACGTGGGTACTGGTTTAGAACCTATTATTACGAGGTTAATATTTTTTAATTGAAAGAAATCTGAATGTAAGAGAAGCAACCTTTCTATTAAAAAAAAAACGGCCCAGTGAGTGTTGTGCTACGCGCAAAGTACGGTTTCCGCAGTTGCACATCAGAACTTAAAACTGTTCGATTCGCTCAAAATATCGTATCAAAAAAATTGTTATTATAACTCCACCCTAACCTGATATCACACTGACCAATAAAAACCAAATTAACATATCACACATAAAGTAACCTAATGCGTCTCTTGATGGCTACAAATAGTTATGTCACTTTGACGTTTTACGAACATGACGACGATATTAATGTAGTACAACACGCCACCGACGTCGCACGCGACCGGACGCGACATGCCACGGCTCGTGTTTTAAGTTGGGCTTCCGTAAATCGAATTAGTTAATGTCCACACTATTAGTGCTGACACATCAGCGGGCAGTTTTAGTTTAACTATGCTGGTGCGGTTTGCTTGTCTTATATTCATTGTTTACTTACAGACAGACATAAATTTATTGTAACAAAAAGCATACAATAGAGAATAAAAATCATACACACAATATAGATAGCTAAATAGGTAAATAATATTTTTGTTACAATCCGGCCCCAGCTCAGTATAATGCTAGTTGTAATCAACCAGCGCTGGTCTTCCGCTAGGACCGGTAGAATAATAAATTAAATTCATATTTGATTTATAAATTTAGTTTCAAAATTTCGCCATCGGGCATCCATCAGTGGTGGCGCGGACTCTAATACGTTTCTTTAAACTTCTGAATATTTAGAATATCTCCACGACGTATTTTTAACAGATTAGGTTGCTACAAATGCATTATTCGTGTAATATCTTACTATCACGTGCTGAAATCGTGTACGGACCTGAAATTAAATAAATAAATAAATATTTGTGGACATTTCACACAACACCATCTAGCCCAAACTAAGCAAAGCTTGTACTATGGAACTAGATGGCTGATAGAATACATATATACTTTTTTTTTTTTATATATATACATATGATACATAGAAACACCCAGACACAGAACAAACATCCATGCTCATCACACAAATGTTTGCCCTGGGTGGGGATCGAACCCACGACCTTTCAGTTCAGCAGGTAGACGTAAACATACTACCAACTGAGCCACAAGGCCAGTCAAAGGTATCGTTGCAGTACGTATCTACTTGCCGTCTTCGACCACACCATCGCCCGGTTATCTGTGGTCAAAATCTAATGTACCTTACGAAAAATGTGGTGCAAATCCTTGCAATCAGCTTAACCATAGTAGATTTCTTACCTGAAACAAAAAAACAGTCTTCTTTAAAATTGCCACGTAAAAATTGAATTATAACATTACTACAGTCTATGTAAACTACTAACAACTATGCAACTTTAACTCTGCGGCAAACATTGTACGTAGCATTTTTAGGAGGTTCCTGATTTTTCCCCAACAGTAGTCAAATTAATTCATTAATTAATTTACAGTAGGTTTGACTACTTATCTCTTGAGGAAATAATCGAGAACCTTCTAAAGAGGCCACGTACAATGTTTGACGCAGAGTCAAACTTACCCACGTTGACAGAAATAATGTCAATATTTTAAATATAGCAGGAGAAAACTATTTTATAGCCCTGAACATTATCCGATTTCGTTAATTCTTTTTTTATACGATTGTATCCATAAATAGATTACACAGCTATGCTTCTATGGTTTACTTTTATTGACAAATTTCGTTAAACTAAGAAATTAAAAAAATAAAAGTCAAAATATAAAAAACGGACATGTGTGAGTAAGACTCGCCCACCAAGAATTCCGTACAAACTAGATGAGTAGTACTTATCCTGCATTAAAAAAATCTAAACTTCTAACCATCCTCCCCTTGTATGTCCAAAATGTCCGCTCAACATCTTTCTGATTAATCATAAATAAAAATTTGAGTTGAGCACTATTTATTAATTCTTGAAGACGCGAGACGGTTTATTTTTCATTAAAACGCGTGTCCGCCATACTACGGAATTATTCCGTTCCCTTTGTTTGGCGAGGCCGCTCGACCGTTCCGCCGTTTCTTTTTAATATTATTTTTCTAAGGAACTCTAGGCGGAATTGGATAACGTCGGCTTAAAGAGAGTGGAAGTCCTGTTCTCGAAGGAAACTAGCCGTGCCCATGCGGCCGATTCATTCACGGAAATTCACGCTCTATTTATACAGTTGGGTCTGACCCTACGTATATATATATATATATATACACATAATCACATATGTTATGGGGCTTTGGCATTCAGTCAGTCGAATGCAGAGATAAGTATGCTAAGAGTATATAATGTTTTCGGTTTTTTCGCGCATGTATGTTTTTTTTTAGTTAAGTTTATTTTTTACAACATACTAGGTCCGCATTTCAGCATAATCTCAACTGATGAGAAATTTCGAGGGTTTTAAGTTTTCTAAACATAGTTGTTTCAACTATAATTTATTGATGTTAAAAGATATGTTATTTACTTCTTAAAAATATAATTATACTTTGTCGTGTGCACAAGCCATTAAATATGAAATTGTTAGTTAGATGCTTAAACTAATACAGAATTCTAAGCGCTATTAGGTACATAAAAGCATAGAATTTCCAACACTTACAAACTTACAAATGGCTTTGTGAATAATCAAATAGAAAGAGCAGCTTCGACGTAAGTGAGTTTTCTGGTCAAATCTCGTTAGTATGACATGGACAAACACAAACGATTTGCATAGTTAGCTACACAAACAACGGTTTCAAGCTAATTGCCATTTTTACATGCGGTTTTCGGTTTGTATTTAACTCGACTTGCCCAGTGTAAGTGAATGTTATAAGGCCAATAAAATAAATCTAAATCTGAATCAATAGTTTTTTCGTCAAACATAGATCTATTATGTATAAATATACAATAATAAATCAGATTATCAGCTCTGAATTTCTATTACAAAGGTTAATTCAAGTTTTTAAAATTTTGGTAACTTTATCTCTGAAGTTATATTTTCTCCTAAATGTTACTTAAGGGGTAAAGTTAAGTCCACTTTTTAATTTTTGAACATTGTAATAGTGTTCTTACGATGCTACAATACGAATATTTATCAAAAATAATTATATATCTAAGAAAAACGTGTCGCGTGCGAGCTACTCACCGGCGCCTACTCTGAACTCGGAAATAGCAGTTAAATTAACGCTCAAACTTCAAGTACACCAAGATAGGTTGTTCAAAAGCGTGTGCCGGTTGTCTACCGCGTTCACGCCATTTAAATCACACGCCCGCAAACTAATTCCATGCGATTAAATGTTGAAACGCGCGAAGGGACACGGCGGAATAATGTCGCCGAGACGCGCTGTAAACTATGTATTCCAAAACAGGCGGAGTGCCATGAATCAGTCGGGCGTTGAACGCTTGCATGCACGCTTTATGAGTGCATTTGATGTCCCCGGGTGCATAAATCGCGGATTGTGCCAAAAACAACGTCGACCTACAATTCTCGGTTCGGGCTAGTTTCGGCCGCTGTCCGCTTTGGAAATGCGATGCGAAATGGAACGGACAAGTGTGCACACAGGCGCCACGGTGGACATCAGTCGCCCCGGTTCAGTCAACACTTCAATAGCAAAGATTTATCATGATTTGATCTCATTAAAACGCATGTATGTAATCTAATTTAAAAAATATATAATTTTTTTTTAATCAACCAGCTAAGCGTTTGAGTCCAAGTCGTCAAGAAAATGTGGTCTAAGATGGTAAGCGCGCTTAACCAAGAATTGAAATTGATTAAAATAAGGACTGCTGGAACCAGCCGTTAGATGTATGGCAATAGATTCTGATCCTAAATCCCCATTTACACTAAGCTCTGTTGGACAGGGAAGTGAGCAGGGAAGTGGTCAGCGCGAGTAGGTATGTCAAGTATGAAGTATGGAAAGAGGCTTCGAGTGACTGGTTTACGTTCTCACACTGCCCACTTCCCTGCCAACAGAGCTAAGGGTAAACGACGTAAGAGTAACAGTTCTCAGACGTGGAATAAAAATACTACCATGCATTTTTCGTTTTGTCATATTTACTTAAGCAAGCACACTCAAGCACATTGTTGGGATTTGAACCCACAGCCACTGACACCGAAGTCCATCCCACAACCGGCTAAGATAATATCGGTTCACTATTCTGTCAAGTACAAATTATCCCTACCATTACAAATTACTAATAATTTTTCTATTAAAAAACCGACTTCAAACGCCACTTACTAAATCCTTCACGATTGTAAACTTTTTAAAGAGACCTCTCTTCACTCGCTCTTTTTTTCTTTTGTCAAGAATTCGATTTGTCATTGAATGTCAAATGCTCGTCTTCGAAGATTAGAAAATGTGCAGATGTTTAAACGATAATCCTTAATATTTGACACTTTGCAAAGAAAAACGTGTAGGTGGAACTCTGCGATTCTATAATCTGACGCACTTACTCAGGAACACAATGATAATATTTTAACTTTTAGAGATTATTCAAAAAGTAATAAAGCGATGTTTATAAAACAATTATGGGACCAACTTGGGAGCTTTCTCTATACACCAATTCAGGAAACACAAATATTGGTTCTCGAATGACGGAGTAATTCGTGTAGGTACATACATAAAAAAACTGTACGAATTGATAACCTCCTCCTTTTCCAAATCGGTTAAAAAGTGCACGCAATTCTTCGACATAAAATGTGTCAAGTGTCAATGTTTATTGCAAGCAATGAACATATGAATGGTAGAGATGATCTGATTTGACAAAATATTGGCATACCGCATACGCCGTAAGAATATACCCCAAGAAACCTTCGCTTCGAACGAAATGGCATGAATACATAGTTTGAATAAGCTATTATTACTCCAGGTGTGCATCTGTACGAGGCCCACCTGTAGCGAAATATGAATATGAAAACAGTCCCTTCAAAACGTGCCCGGGTACAAGGCGTACCTTTTTACCGAGACGGCACTGAAATTTCGCATTTACACGCCGAGCCAAAGACGCCGCAAAAATGCAGAGAACGAACCCTAGAAAAAGTGTCTGGAACCTCCCCATGTCACAGAAATAACAGAGGGTTTTTTATTATTTCTGTATATCACTATATCACAAGCATAGAGCGATATTACAAAGGGAGATGGAACGAAAATATTATTAGCCGACGTAAAAAACCAGGTGTCACGGGAAGCAAATGAAATTTTTATTGTACCTTTTTTTCCACGCTAAATAAAGTATTTCGGGATTTCATTTCGGCCTCTAAATAAATAACATTTTTAATATTCCGACTTCATGCGATATTACTGGCGTTATGATAAAAAGAGAATGGCACGTTTCGACGATGTTATAAAGTCTCGGGCATGTGAGGTATCGCGTCTCTTTATTTGATCACGAAGTGCCGAGTTGAGCCACCATACGTTCCGAAATCAAAGAAGTACCTAACGCAAATAATGAAATCTAATTAAACTTATTTGACGTTTATTAACAACGTATTTTATTTTAAGCACCGAAAAAGGGTGTTATAAGTTCGAAGTGTGTATCTGTGTATCTATCTGGGAGACCGTAGCTCTCAAACGGATGGCCCGATTTTGATGTAGGTAGTTTTCTTTTTATTTGAAAGAGGATTTCATTGAAAGTGTTTATAGCTATGTTGCATCAAAATCGGTAAGTAAGTTCGTATAGACTGAGTAGCCAGCCCTATTTTCAGAGTTATTAAGCCACCGAAAGGCCTCTGACCTTACTTACTTTATCAAAATCGATTCAGCCATTTTATTTGACGGGGATATTTGAATTTTCTAAGCATATACTTGTGTTCTACATAACAATTCCCAAGACCAGTTATATCCCTATGAATATATGAATAACGTTAAAAAAAAAAAAAAAGAAAAAAAAAAAAGTTAAAATGTTAAGCAAATTAAGACTTGTAATAAGCTATTGTATTAAACTTAAACATTTGAACCAAAGTGTCAAGTAGTATATCGTGATTATAATAGATAAAATGCTCATAAACATTTTTTCTATCAATCTAAATTTGGCAAAGAGGTACATAATTGATTTGACGTGATAATATAAGGAATAAGCTTAGATTTATTTCAAATATTATTATTATTTAGTATAAAACATAGTATGTATTATAATTATGTTTTCAATTAACTAAGTTTTGATGCACGCCAATGCAAGACAGCCAGGATGTTCTGGCTGTCTTTCACTATGAGGATGACTGTCAGAAAATGCTACATTAGCATTAAGTCCGCCTATTGCACAGCTTGTTACTACATATATACTTGTGTGCAATAAAGTGTTAAATCTAATACCTTTAAATGAGCAATTCTTGTATATATTATCTGAATCTCAGAAACGACTCCAACGATTTTAATGGAATTTAGTTTGTAGGTAGATTAGGGGACGATAAATCGATCTTGCTAGGTTTCAATTTTAGTGAACCCGGGTTTGCTCGTATTTTCAATCATAAAAAATCCGAGTGGAGCTCGGTCGCCCAGGTACTATTAAATAATGTTGTGATCGATCTCACACCAGCCGAGCTAGCGACAAAAAAACTGAAATTTAAATTTCCCGCCTAATGCCTAGTGTTTGCCCTAGAATTTGATTTATTCGGTCGGTTACGGTCTACGATTCAGTCGCGGCAAGACTGTTTGCTAGCAGGTGCAAAGTTTTAACGAGATAAGTTTAAGGCGAAACTAGCCGGCAACTTTTAATTATGGCTCCTAACCGCTAGGGCATCACTATTGCGAACTTTACAACTTTTATAATGATGATATGCGAGTAAAAGTAACTCGCGAGGAAAAACAACGCCGTTCACTAGGATAAAAATTTTGTTTATGATTATTTTTTTGCCGCTCGCATTTACGTGATATTTTTTTTTTTTTCCTAGAGATCATTAAAAAAATCTTGTAATTGATTTCCATCTGGCATCAGAACTAGTTAAAATCTGTATTACTGGTGCCAGAGCCCTCCGTTTTACATGCTTACATAAAATGCACTTATTTCATAACTACATATTGTACATAATTATATTTAATTTTATTTTGAATGGTGGTCTCAGATCATAAAGTTGTATGGAAACAAAACAAAACAATATAGACCGTAGCAAAATGTAACGCGTTTCATGTATTTTGCGAAAACATAAAAACTTTACTATTATAGCTTTCATCGGTTATTTCTGGCCGAATCGCGTAAGTATTGGTACAATGACGTAGACATCATGTTCGGTAATACGAGTTTTGTTTTCACTTTTATTATATTCACTTCTAACCTGTCGAATACGTTGCTTGAATGGGAATACCCCGATAAAAAATACCTGGGTGTGAAACCGCGAAAACACGAGTATAATTTTTTTTATCAATCATCATCATCATCTAAGCCATAAGAAGTCCACTGCTGGATATAGGCCTCCCCCATGGATTTCCAAAAAGACCAGCGTCTTCCCGCCACTTGTATGAGGTCATCTGTCCATCTCGTGGCTGGTCTTTCTACGCTGCGCTTGCAGGCGGCTTAATATTATTTATTTTTATCAATGATAAAAACTGATAATCTACTAAAAATTGGTTGGCGATTAAGCGCAAACCTATTTCTACATAAAAAAACCGGACAAGTGCGAGTCAGACTCGCCCACCGAGGGTTCCGTACAAACTAAATAAAAGGGGGAAATCATATTTTTTATATATTTTCTTCATAAACCGAAAAATATTGTAAAAATATTTAACACATTCCTTGCACAATACTCGGATCCGAGTGGGGCGGGGTTATAGTAGCGGCGCCTTCCACTCGGATCCGAACGAGCGACCCGTTCATTTTGTAGTAGTCAGTAAATCGCCGGCGTTTGAGGCAGTCAACGTTGCTTTGCGCTGCCACTCTGTACTTAATCGAAATTCGCCTAAAAAGTTTTGGTTCCCAGCTGAAGTGAAGGGTCTGCAGGGGGCGAATAATGTGTTAAAAACCTGTTTTAGCTTATGCTAATGAGGCTCTTTCATATGATACCCCACATGATACGGTTAATTCACTTTACAATTTGGGCCCTCATTCCTTGCATAGAGACACTATTTTTTTGTGATTAAATTAAAAATGTCCAGTTTTCGGATTTTTTCATATATGAGTACTCTAACACAATGCTTCTTGCTAAATTTCAGAGTTCTAGGTCAACGGAAAGTACCCCATAGGTTTTGATTCCTCTGTGAGTGTCGAAATGCGCGTTTTTTACGACATATTCGGCTGTAACTTTTTTTTCGAAAACTGAGAAATTTTATTTTTCTTTCTGCAGTAAGATACTATGGATTTGCGTATATGGTTTTAATTTCAACTCGATACCTTCACGCGTTCCCGAGATAAAGGTCTTGACACCCGGACAGAGGACAACAAAGTGATCCTATACGGGTTCCGTTTTTACCTATTGTGGTACGGAACCCTAAAAATATCACATAGTTCTTTGTTAAAGTACTAGTCACGTCTATTTCGAGTCTAAGTCTCCTACTAGCTTTGGCGTAGCAATGTCAACCTAACGCGACTGCTTCTTCGAAAATGACCCCCAAATCCTGTTGAAACTACAGTCAGAGATTTAGACACAAAATAAACATGAACGACCAGCGTTCAGTGTCACAAAGTCCAGGTACCATAAGTTTTCTATAACGTATCGTTATTATGATACTGGACAAAATTTCGATCCCGAAAATTTAAAAATGGCGATGATGACAACGATAGCAATAGACTACAGGGCTACACCCGTCTCTAAGTTCTCAAATAAACCTTTACAAAATTTTACCATCCTTTCTACCGTAAAACAGACAACCGTATTTACTTTCGATTTTATTCAATTATTTCATTTATTGTTTGTACTTAATTATGTTGATAGCACATATATCAGTAGTATAAATACTTAGTCTGGCCATAAATACTGTTACAGTTAAAAATAAGAAAGATATTACATTTGAATTTGGAATCGGTCATTTTTATACGATTGTTCATTGAGTTTTCTAATTTTGGCGCCAATACATTGTACAATATTTTGCGATATTAAAATGGAGTGGGGTGATAAAGAGAACCGAATCGCTGTGATTGCATTACACAAAGTTGGTATGGAGCCAAATGCAATTTTTAAAACTCTCCATACGCTTGGTATTAGTCAAATGTTTGTGTACCGGGCTATTAATAGGTACAATGAGACCTCCTCTGTTTGTGACAGAAAAAGATCTGGCCCTCCACGTAGTGTTCGTACGAAAAAGGTGGTCAAAGCAATAAGGGAAAGAATTCAAAGAAATCCTGTCCGAAAGCAAAAGATTTTATCTCGGGAGATGAAGATAGCGCCCAGAACCATGTCGCGTATTTTAAAAGATGACTTAGGACTTGCAGCCTATAAGAGACGCACTGGTCATTTTTTAACTGATAATTTAAAAAAGAATAGGGTGGTAAAATCGAAACAACTACTGAAGCGGTACGCAAAGGGAGGTCACAGAAAAATTTTGTTAACGGATGAGAAAATCTTTACAATTGAGCAACATTTTAACAAACAAAATGACCGTATTTATGCTCAAAGCTCTAAGGAAGCTTCCCAATTAGTCGACAGAGTGCAACGTGGGTATTATCAGACTTCAGTGTTGGTTTGGTGGGGTGTTAGCTATGAAGGAGTGACTGAGCCATATTTTTGTGAAAAAGGTATCAAAACATCGGCACAAGTGTATCAAAATACCATTCTTGAGAAGGTAGTTAAGCCCCTTAACAACACCATGTTCAATAACCAAGTATGGTCCTTCCAACAAGACTCGGCGCCAGGTCATAAAGCTCGGTCCACGCAGTCTTGGTTGGAAGTGAACGTTTCGGACTTCATCAGAGCTGAAGACTGGCCGTCGTCTAGTCCTGATCTTAATCCGCTGGATTATGATTTATGGTCAGTTTTAGAGAGTATGGCTTGCTCTAAACGCCATGATAATTTGGAGTCCCTAAAACAATTCATACGATTGGCAGTGAAGAATTTTCCCATGGAAAGAGTGCGTGCTTCTATTGATAACTGGCCTCAACGTTTAAAGGACTGTATTGCAGCCAACGGAGACCACTTCGAATAAGCTTTTATATTTTAAATTGTTTTATATTTATGTATTAAACTAACACACTGTAAAAGTAATAAATACTATTTGCAATAAAAAAAATTTTTTTTCTTCGTGACAATATTTATGGCAAGACTAGGTATATAAAAACACTCCTCTTATAATGTAGCTAAGTATTCGATACTTTATTTTCCAAATTACGTTCCTTTTCGCGTAATTAACCAAATTCGTTTAATCCGATAATCCTAAAAGATCAACCCGTGATGGCACAAAAAGCCCAGTTCTATAGACCTTTGAAAGTGTACAAGTAAATAAGCGTTATTGGATATATCCCACCGTCGAGTACACGATTAATAGAGATGAGTACAGAAGCACTTTGATCATTACCTGTAATTTAAGTATCCTCTAATCGTTAGTATGTGATAATTCTTTTTATAACAATTACAAATTTAATACCAACTCCAATTTTTGTTTTGTACAATTTACTTGCAAGACATAAATCACTTCCTCCAGATTGACGACTTTGATTGACGTAGATCTACATATCCTAACAAATATATATTTTAAAGCCAGTCATACGCTCAACCATTCTTGTCTCAACGATACATAATAAACATACACAAAGCATGACATACTTTTGGTTTTTGAATACAATTCAATGACGTATAAAAGACATGGTATTTCGCGTCTACTACGTTGTGTACTCTACGTCGCTTATATTCCACCAGCTGCGTGCTATCAACGGCGGCCCATACAAAAATCGAACTTCATAATTTATCCGTAGAAATAACCAGTCAATTGAATGGGTAGGCCGCGATACACAAGATTAATGATGGCATCCAATATGAAATACTTATTGGCGCTAGAGCATTATTGGGGAAAATGTACCCGATATGTTGTGGTGGGAGCGGCGTTTGTCAAACTACGTTATTGGTAAAGGAATTAGGTTCTTTTGATGCAACGACGGGGAGTATATTATTGCTATCAGAAATGGGAAAATTATTTTTGATATAGAAATGACGTACTTTTTCATGTATTGTGTTTTTGTAATAAGATTTCGTCGAGAGTGTTCTTAGGTATGTTTCATCAAAATCGGTTCAGTCGTCTTTTTTTGACGGGGGTTTTGAGTTTTATAAACTTCGGTCCAAATCCAAACCAAATCGGCACATCCGTTTGAGAGCTACGATGCCACAGACAGACATACAGATACACACGTCAAACTTATAGGTAACACCCCTCTTTTTGGATCGGGAATTAAAAATGACTGAGTTGGGATATATCAGTATATCAGTAATATTACATAAAATGTCGGTGATGCGCGAGATAGTTGCGCGCTTTGAATACACCTACAAATAAACAATAATTAAATAACCTCAACCTATATTATAGCATAAAAATGTAATCGAAATTTAGCTTTTCAACTTACCTACCGTTACAAAACATTCAGCAAAATTTACTATTAAATTACTACCTATTTAGACATTTTAATTTCTCAACACACAAACTTGTTACAATAGAATAACGGGGCCGGCGCCGAAATCCCATCAAACATAATTAAACATTGAAACTGGCAAGCAACTCGCCTCTACCTTAAGGTCTGTTTATCTTGGGGGCTCACACAAAACCGACCCGCAGAATATTTGATGGAGACGTGCGGTTTAATACTCAGTTTGCACATTACGTCGGAGGCCTGCTTGTCGGCTGGTTGGGACATAACACGATCTTGTAGCACTACTCGTAAAGAGACAACGTGACACGCGCGTCATTTGTGCAGAAGAAATATGAAGCAGGCGTTTCGAGAGACGCGACTGTCGAACGCAAACGTAGAAAACTTTTTCGCTAATGCGAATAAATCCGTGTTTGCCTTCTAAATCGCTGTAGGAAAGCGATGATGTGGTCGATGGTGAAGCACGCAGACTTTTGACATATGTACCTCATTTCATATTCTGTCTGATCCTAAAAACCCCAAGTTATAGCCTATAGCAAGCGTGCGTCGAGGGTAATGCGACAGACACGTATGAAGAAAGCAGTATCAGTCACGTGCGACTGTCGCATTGACAGCGACACTCATGTTAAACAAATATTTATTTTAACGTTGTTATTTTATTTATTTATTTGTTGTTAAGTCAACATCTGTGAGTAACTTCAAATACAGCACATCTTCGTTTCACGTATTCTTACTGCAAAACAGGATTTTGTTGTTTGGATCATTACAAATCGTTACTCAACACAGTACAAGGCAAAAAAACAAACTCGTATTTATGCAGGTATATATAAAGCTCCGGTGGCAATAAGTCGGATGTACTCACAGACCAATTTTTAAGCTATTGCATAGCTTCTATCGCGGGCCTTGAGCGTGGAGACCGAATCCAGAAATTCCGTAACGAAAATAACCTAACGCAGTAACGCCGATACAACCAATGCCGCCTAGAGGCGATTTGCAGAACTAAAGAGAAGCGTGATATTTCAAAAAGGAATTAAGAGTTCTGCTATTCATCGATAGATGGCAAAACTAAAAACTAAAAAGTATCACCGCTGTGCCGGTCGGAGTGGGGGGTGTTAGAAATACTGCATAAATAAAATAAATAAATAATTATAATTACATAAGTTGATAAAAAATGGTATGCAATAGCTTTACCGCGGCAGTCTCCGAGTGCCACACGTCTTTTTTTTTGGCTTTGGATGTACACGTACCTATATCCCACCTTCGACCCGAGTGTTGCCTGGTTCATATTTCAACCAGACCACCCCTCACCCCTCTTACCAATGAGACCATAACAACACATTGTGCAGGCGACTGCTAGCACTCAATTTACGTGCCAAGATCCGTAACGCAACACTGATTGCTCTCAAAGACAATATTATCGAACAATCGATCAATTACCCACTGTGTATGTACTCGTATGTATGTTTGAATAGTAAAATCTTACACCAACTTCGATCGTAATACTTTGCAAATGGATTCTTGTCTGAAACATCACACCAACTTCCATCGGTGTTGTACGCAAATGCATTCTACTACAAAGCAACTACAGCCTGTTCACAGATAAATTACTTCTGATATTTTTTTGGAGTGAAAACTTCTTTAGCGACGTTGTGCATTTTTGGGATGGGTAAAAAATGTTAAACTCGCGTCAGGTGTCACGTGACCTGAGTCGTAAGACGAACGGATTATTTTAGTCAGAAACCTATTCTAACGTTCTGAATTTAAAGTTAATTATTGTATGTACAAGTTTGTCCTTTTCCAAAGATGTTGAGTTTTACAAGCAACCCCTACTCATCGCCGTACACGAAGCGTTAGCGTGTTTTAAGACTATACAGCGCCATCTAGTACGTTGTTCTAGAACTAACTTTATTATATGAAGTGTTGTTTTAGTTCTTTAGGGTTCCTCCAGAGGGGAAAATGGCGCTTTAATGGTTTTGCTTTCTTGCTCTATAATTTTCACTTCTGCCGCACTCTCGGAGTGCAACCCGTTGTTTTTTTTTATACGATAACAGGCTTGCTCTTGACCGCTAACTTTTACTAGATTTTTATAACTTAATGCAGGTTTTGGTTTTGATATTTGAGCCGCGCGGCCCGTAGACTACTCCACAGACCGCACGGCACGGCTCACAATCCGATATCGATGTCGGCTTCACCTTTTATTAAAAGAAAAAATGTTAGTGCCTAGGTACGATATGTCAGAATTTTTATCTATGAACGGCCTGTATATTTGTAAGATTGAAATTATGTCATTTTAATATGGGACCCTTATTATATTGTATTACATAACAATATACAGCATATTATTTTTGTATGTCATAGTTATTATTTATGTTAACTAAGAAAACTGTACTTAAGATATACCCAAGCTAAAATACAATACTGTCCCGATTAGAGAAGCAATGAGCTCGCACCGACCAACGAGAGAACATAATTCAGAGCAAGTCAGCAATTATCGTGTCATATATTATAGGCACCATTTATAAAGATACCACTCTGACTCAACAGTACATAGGATAGAGTAACTATGGGACCAGGGTCTACCGTAAGCCGGAAACTCATAAATATCTCTGCACGGAAAACTTGTGCTGCAAGAGAAGAATATAATCGCAGCAAACACGCTAATTATTTCACAAAGGAAACATCAACGGGTAGTATTCATGAAAGCTTATGTAATGAAACGCGGATTCGTAGGAAGGGAATTCATTCTACTAATATTTCTGACGTGAATGATTGTAAGCAAAGATTTATTCATACTCTATCGCGCTGAAATGGATTTTAATAATATTTGGTGCGGAGATAGGTTACACTCTGGATTTACATACACATTTTATCGTCAAATAAAACGCCTCGTTATTTTCCAAACTAACCCATCTTTAATTTCACTTTTTCTATAATTAGAGAAGTTGAATCTATGGCAATTGATTTATTTACTATATTATACACGTAAACAGCTCATACAAACTTTCGAATATAGACAATAATTATCAACAGCGAAATATTCAATTTGTCGTTAAAAAAAATATCTAAATCCAACGTGTCGTTTTTTTTTAAATTGGTGTTGTTTTTTTCGATTACTATTATTTACGTCTTTCACTAAAAAAAAAAAACTGGTTTCAAAACTCAGCGAATGGCAAAAATGAGAGTCGCGCGATGCCAACATTATGAAAAAAAGTACTACGTGTAAATATCTATAACACGTAGTATTCACAAAATCAGGGTTACAAAATCCTTACGTAGCCCTTTATGTAGGCATGGATACAACGGTTGGCAATATTTATTGGACCTTCCGTCTGATTCTTCAAAGAAGTTCCGATTTACATTTATATTGCGTTACTGATCGTCTCAAGATGTCTGTACAAAGAAAACCACGTAAAAAACGTATCTTCTACGTCTATTAAAGAAAAGTAAAAGGAATACCTCCACCCGAATTGGTTTCAAAACTAAATCGGATAGTTTTATTGGATAAAAAAGGTAACAAGTTATTGATGTACCAGGGTACTATTTCGTAAAAGACCACACAACTAGATAGGAGTCAATTACGTCACGTAAATATCTCAATAAGCTTTTCTTAGAAATCAAAATTACTGAGTATACTTAATAGGGAATAAGCCTGACGTTTGATGAAGCACGCTTGCTTGGAAAATTCAGATTTTCTCGTGATTCAAAGATTATTATCGATCGAGCGAGCAAAGTAAGCTAATATCTATATAAACTGCTAAATTATGTTATCATCCCTACACGTAGGTCCTATTTTTCAATCAATCCTGACGATATCTTTATAGTTCCCGTCACGTAAAAAGAACGCTGGTTTGTTCGTAAGCGCGAACAAACCAGCGTTCATTTTACGTGACGGGAACTATACCTATAATAATTTAGTATATTGGCTTTAGTATTTCATAGTTGATTTATTTTGACATCCAAGATTTTAATTCCCTCCAAAGAGGATAAAGTTTGTTTCGGCGGCATTTCTCGGTCGATTTTGATCTCATTGAGTGTATGCATGTATGTATGTATGTTTGACAACGTATTACACGGAAACTTGAAGTCGTATTGAAATAATTCTATTTTTTTTATTAAATAAAGTATCTCCCAGATTATGGAACAGTAGTAAGTTTTAAGATATGGATTTTTTTAATATTAAGATATAAAGATTTCTAGTACGCAACTAAAACTACTGGGGGGATTTGAAAGAAATTTGGCAGGTTTATTACTCATACTATGTAAAAGGATCTGGCATACTTTTAATCCCGAAAATTAGGTGTTATAATACTAGAGAAGTGTGTTTATTATTTTTAATTTATTTAATATTTATTCTATTTGTAATTTTTTTGACATTTAATTTGAATTCGTATTCATTATTGACATTTTTAGTATTGTTTTTCGTGTATATTTTATAGTGACGTGTACCTACTGTGTGTCAATATATGAATATGAATATACGATCTTACCCAGTGAAGTTTGCTAAATCAAATGTTTAGTTTCAAGCAAAACGAATAAATAAAATAAATTTAAAAAAAATTGACTCAAAACAATCTAATTAACTGAAAAGCGAGAAATAGCTGCTTCTACATAATATCAAAAAATTCAATCAAAATATGGGCCTCTACACAAGTAGACACGTACCCCAAGTTTTTTTTTGAGGTCAGTGCCTCTCTAGAACTTAATGTTGATGACAGTTTAGGTCCTGGCCGAACCTCAAAAAATAATTAGGCTACGTACCTACTTTAGTAGACGCCCAGATTTTATTTACTTTTTCGTTATTACATAGAAGCAGTTATTTCTCCCTTTTCAGTTAAATAAGATTGGTTTGAAGTCGTTTTTTTTTTTTAAATTGCTTTTATTTACATTAGATAGATCTACGATACACCGGCAACTGCGACGGTACGGCCGAAGATGGACATCGTCAATCTAGAAGATAGCTATATAGATAGCTTTGAAAATTCTAATTAATAAGATAAAACATAAAAACAACTATTGTAAAGTAATTGTGTGGCACATGTGGTAAACAAATTACAGTGATAAAACGCAAAGAAATAGTCCTACCCTACACCAGACAAGTCCGAGGCACGTACCGATGAACATGAAACATCCCAAACTATGAGTATTTACACAAGCGGAGTAGATAAAAGTATTTTAGTGCGACACACTCGCACCGATGTCGGCAAACAGGCGGGACACGCGACGAATATTCGATTTAGGGAAATGGGGGGGGGGGGGCTGTGCTCGCACGCCTCAATAAATACGACATTTTTTATGCGATACTCGACGGATAAATCGCGGTATCATATCGCAATATGCAGGAATACTTAATAAATATTGTGCCCGTGTTTAACTTGAAACCGGACGACGATTGTTATTTTCCAAAGTTTCGTTTGTATGGAAGATATCGCATTTAGCGATAAGGCCGGCTTTAGTGTCATTTTATTACGTGTTTATTTTATTATTTTTGTGGTGTTAATGAAGTGTTTGGTTGGTCGATTACCTCTATACCATATATTAACATGGATCAAGCTATATCATCATGAAGGTATTTATAACGAAATTAACAGGAAAATTATCAGGAATAAATAAAAAATACTTTATACAAGTGTTTAAACAATATTTAAACAACACCCCCGACAAAAAAACGGCTGAACCGATTTTGATGAAACAGCTAAGAACACTTTCGACTAATTCACATTTTAAACAAAAAAAAATCGGCACATCCGTTCGGGAGCTACGATGCCATAGACACGTCAAACTTATAACACCCCGTCGTTTTTGCATCGGAGGTTAAAAAAGTAAATACTGTTATTTACTTTTTTTAACTAAATTTGGAGAAATGAAAATTTGGATGAAACATGCGATCTAGCTAAAGGTAGTTTATACTACCATAAATTAGCTCGCATGTTCATAGTATCAAACAAGAGGCCCTCTTTTATGTTCACATTAATTGTGATGTGCAACAACGGGACCCTTACTTCCGCTTGGCCCGACACACACTTGGCCGGTTATTTGTACTACACAATAGACCACCTATCTAAACCACAATTTTCAACGAAATATCTCAACGTAAACGTAGGAAACCGCTGTGTTGGTACCATTTCCCGTCAACTGAGACGCTCCGAAGGTAATCTCCCACGTTTGATCTCACTATCATGGCGGCCTCTTCGCTGTCAGATACATGACATATGATACCACATCATAACGAAGCATATATAATATGCATAACAGCCCATAATACTGATACACATGGAATAATAAATTTTATTTATTGCGCTCTAATTACATGTTATATTATTGATAGAACTTAATTATATTTATCAGTAATCATCTATTTATTTATGTGAAATAGATTTACTTTTGACCACCAACTCGCCTGTTACTAAGCGACGGTGTGGCC
The DNA here is from genome assembly GCA_947563715.1 of Lycia hirtaria. Classification (NCBI taxonomy): domain Eukaryota; kingdom Metazoa; phylum Arthropoda; class Insecta; order Lepidoptera; family Geometridae; genus Lycia; species Lycia hirtaria. The sequence continues at coordinate 35,816,385 of OX387377.1, read as the reverse complement.
GAGGATGGAGCACGTCGATTTAGATATCTACTTTCTACTCGTCTACTCACTCTGGCCTTGAAAATTCCAAAATTGAGATTTTAATCTCAGAAAATAAATAATGGAACAGGGAGTCGATGAGATGTCGATTAGTAATTTAATATATATTTTTTAAACAAGATAGTTCTACGATTGACCACCAACTCGCCTGATGTTAAGCGACGTTGTGGCCGTGGATGGAGCTCGTCGACCTAGAATAGACCGATATATTATTATAATTGATTAATCTCTGTTCTATTCTACATTACATTATATAATTATATTCTATTCGAAATTCTATTCTAATTCCGAAATACAATTTAGGAATTTTGTAAAAATAATAGAATTCAGTAGAAAGTCTTAAACAGCAACGATACTCATGCTCAATTTAAATAACACGAACCTGATTTATTTAAAACTCAATTTCTTATTCGTACCTTTAAGTGGCCGAACCGTCACAACACATTTCGAATCACCTCCAAATCCGGGATTATCTCGCTCATACTCTTTGATAAGTCCAAATAAGCAATGACATGTACCCAGTGTGCCGGTGCCGAATCCGGAGGGTGCATTTTAGATGAGGTATCGGAGACTTGGAATGTAACTGGGATACAGGAGGCTATTACCGCAATGATTTCCACTACAGTTCGCTCTCCACCAATTCGATATTTAGGGGCTGCTGAATTGGGCTGCGGTAACCTATCTATAATCCGAAATATATTTGTCTGAATCTCACTTTCCCGAATCCGTTTCATAGAACTGCCTGATTCTAGATATTTCACTTGACACGAGTTTGTGATTCCATAAATTCCATTCCTTTAAGTCGCGAGTGAATTGGTTTCTTCTAGGTAAGCGCGCTCCATCGTACACCGCAACGTCGCTTAACATCAGGTGAGTTGGCGGTCAAGCGCAAACCTATTTCTACATAAAAAAAAAAAAAAAAATTGATAGCCATCAGTATCATTTGCCCGAACAGTTATTAGAATAGATTCGTTAGGTTTCTGCTTTATTACATCCAGAAACCTTCTTATTTACAAAAATTCGGTTATTAGGTGTATATATATATATACATATATATAGTATATTATATGCATACATATTTGTATGAAAAAGGAAGGAAAATAATTTATTTACCTATTTAAATAGTGTGCTTTCACAAGGGTTTTAAAAATATTTATAGAGGGAGCTCGCTTGATATTCACTGGCATCTAGTTTTTTTGCAAGGACATATGAAAGCATACATAACATAATTTACACATTCTCATCCTATGTACAAGTTTTCGTCACTTTACGTTTGAATTTTGAACATTCGTCTACAGTTTTCTACAGTCTACGTAACGTAGCATATGGCTAGCGTTACGGCCGTTACTGCTACGCTTACGCTACGCCAGATATAAGCCCTCTATGTGACTAATAATATTAAGGTTAAGCTCAATATTTAAAACTGTCTTATACGTGAGGGAGATAACTGCGAGCTTTGAGCTCAATCTTAATAACAAAAACCCTTTCAAAACCGTGATATTTTCGCCTGATAATACTACTCAAGACAAATTGATGTCACGAATGCTTGGTCGACTCGGTGGTTTTATGGACAATATTTCGAAAATAATAATAATAATACATTTAAACGAGTTAAATTAAGAGCATCACCACAAAAGTACAATAACAAAAACAACACCACATCTAGAATTTGTTCAGACAGCTAATGTGGCATTGAGGACGCTGAGGGCCTTGTTTTCTTATTTTGGTGTAAACAATAAAGAGTTTATCTATCTATCTATTTTGTTCAATCGAGACGTTAATTCCCAATTTTTGCTACAATAGTTTTCTAACCAAACAAACTCCTATCTAATCAGTTCTATATAACTCATCAATAGCTCACCCGAATCCAGTTCACGATCAAACAAACCGAACCACCCGTTCCGATTGGCTAATAACGTAATAACACTCATTCAGAATCAGCCTATCAATTTTATTTCGAGCAGTTAAGCCGTGAGCGTTCTCGCCAAACTACCGCTAAAGTATAGGAGCTCTGGCGGGCACACAAACATCTGTAACTTATTGCGCCCATACTCAGTTCCATTCTTACGGAATCGACGGGAGAAATACGACATTTGCTTAGTTATCGCCTCGTGCCGCGCACGCAAACGTCGATTCTCGTTTACTCTTCCGTATACGTTATACCATAATTTACAAAGGCGTGGTATTGGGCGGGTGGGCGCGGATATGTGAGCGTGCGCGTTCGGTGTAACAATGCGCATTTTGTGTTAATAACAGAGGTTACACTGTTTTATTGTATGGCATTTGTTGATGCGTAGGAAGGAATGAAATGGTTCCAGTACTGAACTGACGGTCATGACTGTTTAGATTTCTTGCATTGATAATCAAGTCTGAGTACACAAAAAAAAACGACATGAAACATTTCGTATCACTTCACTTTTTTACTTTTAAGCATTTTGGTATTGAGGGAGACCTTTGCCCATCAGTGGGACAGTACATGTTAATTAAAAAAAAAACATTTCTATATTTTACATAATTGGAACCATGAATGACTTATATTTTTAATCGACTTCATTTCACATTGTTTTTTTGTTTTAATTAACATCGAAGATTTATCTCCCTTTTTATGAACAAGAGAAACATAAATAAGTAGGCTGGTTTTATTATTGCATAATATATGTAGTATCGTAAATGGAATAGCTAAATAATTAACTAATTAATTAAGAATATAGGACTTCTGTACATTCACTTAGGCCTTTCGGCGGCTTAATAACTCTGACAATAGGGCTGGCCACTCAGTCTATACGAACTTACTTACTTTTTTAGAACTCACGTCACATGCATGACTAGATAGTAGATAGTTACTGGCTAGTCGGTTTACATTGAACCGCATGACTGTAGTTGTGTGCATTAGTTACATAGCAAGGACGCAAGGGTCCGACATCTATGAGCTACGTCGCTAGGTTCAAGCAATCAATGCTTACACACTGCTACAATGTTCAAACATTTCGGAGATAGAGTAATTTAATATTTCATCAGCAGTTGTGAATATTGGGTGAATTGTATCAAGATATATGTATACATATACATATATGTACTACAAATCAATTGCCCAAGTAAGCTTTACTTGTTAAGTGTAACCTAAATAGGGGTAGGGTAGGGATCGTAAACAGCATGTTTACAGAGACCTCCTCCTTTTTGTTAAGTCGGTTAAAAAAGGTGGTCTAGCTGGAATACTCCGAAATAACACAATTTAATCATGATTGTCTATTGTACCAACTAATTTGTATGCTAATAATTTTATAGTTTAAAAAACTGAAACAACCGACTTCGACGTACGTTATTTCGTTTACTTGTAATATTAGTAAGGATAATAATTAAACAAGGCGCTCAATCGTTGAAGTAACTGTATTTTCACCTTATACACATTGGAGGAGGAGAAAGTAGGTTTTACTATTCAATGTCAATAAATACCTCACGGTTGTAAACTTTTCAAAGAGACCTCTCTTTACCCGCTCGTTTCTTTTTCAAGAATGACATTTGTCATTGAATGTCAAATGCTTCGTCGTCGCAGATTAGAAAATGTGCAGATGTTTATTTTGTAAAGAAAAAGGTGTCAGTGGAACTCTGTATAATCTGACGCAGTCACTCAGGAATTCAATGAAATTATTTCTACTTTTAGAGATTATTCAAAAAGCAATAAAGCAATGTTTCTAATATAATTATGGGACCAACTTGGGAGCTTTCTCTATATACCAATTTACGAAACACAAAAATTGGTTCAAGAATGAGCGAGAAATTCGTGTGCATACATAAAAAAAAAATACGGTACGAATTGATAACCTCCTTTTTCGAAGTCGGTTAAAAAGACCTACATTTGAGAGTTTGATTGCTATTCAAGCCGGTTCCCACTCCTACAAGCTTTGAACTCAAGTACTCAGCAAGTCCCAAGTTCAAGAGAGTAAGGGAGAGCATTAAGGGCTGACGCCTCCATATTCTGTCATATCAAAGCGGCGCGCGTTAAGTGTATAATTATTTGGTAACACGTAGTTACAAGGCACATCCACCGCGCAGGGTTGTCACGCGATGTGGCGTGTCGTTCCACTCACTAATGAACATGTAATTACTTCTCCGGTGATTGCTCTGCATAGGGCTGCCCAAAAACGGTTGAGTGAACGTACATGCACCCTGACAACCTATGGTAATTTCGGACTTAATGACATATGTCAAACACGTGACCGTGAGTATTTTTATTACTGTTGAGGTCGATAATCTTGCTCTTAAATGCCAATTTGCTTGATGAGTAAGTTTAAAGTCTACGACGGGTTTTCATCAGAAAGTTCAATATAAACTTTGAATAGCTTCAGGACCTTTCGAGGTGTAATACTAAGATAAAGTAAATCTGTTTTTCTGTCTGTTTCATGCACAAAAGCTGAACTGATTGTTATGAAATTTGGCACAGAGAGGCGTATGTAAGGATATGGCACTTAAATTTTTTACGCTTTATTTCGCACATGAAAATTTGAACAGCGAAGTAAAACCAACCATTCCCTTCAGTCTCGACATTGTCTGGGGCCTGTTTTATGAATGTAATTCAAATGCTTTTTCTTCAGCACTTTCATAAAAAAAATGCCTTCAAAACTAAGGAATGTTGAGAATAAGATATAAAAAAAAAGTAAGCAAGTTCGTATAGACTGAGTGGCCAGCCTTAGTGTCAGAGTTACTAAGCCACCGAAAGGCGTCTGACCTGGCTGATGATTGCTGTTTTTAGGAACAAACAACCGGGACCTACAATTTAACGTGTCATCCGACCCACGGTAGCGCTCATAAAGAAATGCCACTCACGGTCACCCATCCGAAGACTGATCGGGCCGTCCATTGCTTGACAATAAGCTATAAAGAGGCCAGTAAATTACATTTAAAACTCAACTAAATTATTACATAACTATAACTATTGCACTAACTATTACTTATTGCAAAAGTTAAGTCTCGCAAGGTCTACTGCTTATATTCGAAATTCTTGTTCAGAATCGATTATCGAACGTGTTTGCCAAAAATGACATCCTAGCAAAAAATTAAAGAATCAATTTCAAAATACGCAATTGCAATTGCAAAATTCGTTTACTTGGACGACATTTATTCAGTAATTTGGTTATAAAAATCAAAGTACTGAACCGATTTCGATAAAATTTACATAGGACCACCTACCAAACAAAACAAGGATCATCAGAGACAAGGCATAATTGGCGGAGTAATCGCTGAACAAATATACAAAAAAAAAAGCATACAGTCGAACTGAGAACCTTCTTCTTTTTGGAATTCGGTTAAAAATATGATCTGAACGCGAGTACGAACAAACATCCGGACAGAAGAAAGATTTTTTTTCCAGTCGATGCAAAGACCTCTGTTGACCTCTCTGTGTCAAGCATGAAAGAACAACATCGTTTCATGGTGTAGGCAGGCAAGCTCTATCATGGACTGCTGCGTCGTCGCTCAACATCAGGCAAGTTAGCAGTCAAGCGCAAGCCGATCAATGATACATGTATAAGTTTAGAAAACTCAAAAACATCAGACAAAAAAAAACAGCTAAACCGATTTTGATGAAATATGGCTAAGAACAATCTCGATGAAAACTTCTTTCAAACAAAAAAACTAGATCAAAATCGGTCCATGCGTTTGAGAGCTACGGTGCTACAGACAGACACACAAATATATAGCTATACACATACACACGTCAAACTTACAACACCCCTCTTTTTTGATCGGGGGTTAAAAAGAACTCCAGTTAGAATGCAATGCTGATGATGATGAAACGGGATCCTCTGCCAGCTGTTCACTAAGCAATGCTCCGTCAACCCTGAGCATCGTTGTGTTTCAGCATATTAATTTAACAGCATCGTACAGAACGTGGGTTATATTAACATCTCTAATTAACATGACAACTGTCGACTAATTGGTTTCGATGCCTTTGCCGCGTCTACAGTTCAAAGTCAAGCCGCAGATTGTTTCACAGTCGCTGGCTAAAGCCGGATCTCCGCTGTAAGACAATTAAGTATCGGCTATAATACAGTAGTATACACGACGGGATTACTTTACTCGCTTAACATCAGGCGAGTTGGCGGTCAAGCGCGAACCTATTTCTACATAAAAAAGGGGTCATTAAGAGCTATTCTCAAGTCACCACTAAACTAATAAAAAAATATCTTGAAAGTATTAAAAAAAAAAAAAAGACGTGTGGCACTCGGAGACTGCCGCGGTAAAGCTATTGCATAGCATTTTTTATCAACTTATGTAATTATAATTATTTATTTATTTTATTTATACAGTATTCCTAACACCCCCCACTCCGACCGGCACAGCGGTGATACTTTTTAGTTTTTAGTTTTGCCATCTATCGATGAATAGCAGAACTTTTAATGACTTTTTGAAATATCACGCTTGTCTCTTTAGTTCTGCAAATCGCCTCTAGGTGGCATTGGTTATATCGGCGTTACTGCGTTAGGTTATTTTCGTTACGGAATTTCTGGATTCGGTCTCCACGCTCAAGGCCCGTGATAGAAGCTATGCAATAGCTTACAATTATAAAATAACTAAATAGGAGACAGTATAGGTTAATAATAAAAAAAAGCGAACTCATTTCCCATACAATTTTACATACGTGATCCCGTTTTTTAATAAATTCATTTTAACAATTTTAATTAGTTTCACTGGTGCTTTCAGAACTGACTACAATGTACTACGATCAATTTTTAATATAAAAACATATCTGAACTCGAAAAAACAACCAGCTGTTCCATACAATAACACAAATAACATTTTTATTAAATAGCCGATTTATATGAATTATTTGTTTTCTGGATTGGTCCAGTAGTAAAACTGGTTCACAATTCACACATTGACCCTCAGAGTGTATCCGTCGTTCATACTTTGTATAATAGTCAGTGTGTTCGGTTATACAACAAACAATATGGCAGGTTTAAAGTGTAAATTCGACAATAAAGTAATCAAAGTTCAAAATAAGCTGTCATAATTTCAATTCGATTGGGAATGTTTCCAATTCTACATTTCTTTGTCATTCAGAACGCAAATGACAAAAATACGATACAGTTTCGTAGTTTTCATATTCTGTGGACAAACATTTGCTGTCCGTTTTAGAGGGGTGATACCGCCGTTCCCTAGTTTTGAACTCTATGGAATAAGTCTCTTATGCTATATTTTTGGAATGGCAACTCAGCTTCTCTCTAATTGGCCAACAGACAAGCATTTGTTTATGCGTGCTCTTTTCTATCTAATCTGAGCGTTTCCCACGTAAAGATGGCCTGATGTTGAGAAAATAATATGGAGGGAAAATACTTTGAGGATAGACGAAGAGACCCTCAGTGATGTTTAATGTAAACGTAGTATATCTTACAGTGAGGACCCAGCTTAAAGCAGGGACCACGCAGTTTAAGAACCACAGATTAAGCTCCAGTATCTTCGTGACACGCCACCACCAGCGCAGCAGTTACTACGAAGTGAGAAGTTCAATCAGGGTAAGATTGTCGAGTTGATTCGGTTGCTTGTACGTGATTTACGCTTTTCAATTACGCGAGTAAATCATCACTTGTTTGTGCTTAAGAGGCATTTAATTAGAACATTTATTTGAGTAATTGAAACGTTTCATTACACATGGCTCACCTATTTGTCGCCATTTGGTTAAGAGACTTCGCGCTCTTTCGTATATAACAGAGATAACTGTTTCCTACTCTTAAAAATTAACTGATTTCGATATTTGTTTTTGTCTGACTGGAATCGTAAATGGTGATGCCTCTACGGTTTGCTTTTTTCAAATTTCGTTATAACAGACAGAGAGACAGAGTTAGTTACTTCGCTTTATAAAATAAAATATTACTATATTTTTTTTTAAACAAGCTTTTATTTAAATGCTCTAAAACGAAGAAAATAAATTTTGAATGCATACAAACCCACCATTTTATTGAATTATAAAATTTACATTGATATAAATAAAAGCTATTATATATTTATTCTATTATAAATTTATTTGAATGACATTATTGGATTATTTGACTTTACTTAAAAAATAACATATTATTAATTAATCTTATGTTGACATTTATTATTATTTGTTTACAATACTATTATTATTTTAGTTTTTATTGAGCATGTTAATAGTACTTGACATTTATTTTAATTTTATTTCTCTAAAGACATGTGTAATTCATATTTTTTTCCTAGCAATAGAAATAGTTTTATAATTATTTTCATTCCAATGCAAAATAATATAAAGCATTTCATTTTTTATTGCATGTATAGATAGCTTTAAAATTACTATCTTTTTAAATATCAGCGGTACGTTACTGTGTGTAAGGTAACTTATTTGTTTATTATCTGTAATGAACATGCCATCTTAAATAGTGCATCCTCTTTGGTATTAACTTATACTCTGTGACTTTTTGCTAATTTAATATTCTGTTTGACAATTCCAGTTTTTAATTCGAGTATATTTTCGCTGTTTTAGTTTTTACTTTGTAAATTAGTATGATATGGCATGCATATTAATATCAGACAAAATGTTTCTAGTGTAATATGGATGAAAATAATGTGATATTTGTTTTCAGAGAATGGCTTTATTTGTATATGTACTGTAAGTAGTGTTAGGTTATGTTATTATCACAGTTTTATTACACAGATCATTTTACTGTTGACAAGACACTTAGACTTTATAAAATTCAGTTCTTTAGTTTAGTTATTAACATATTCTTAAATTGTGCATGCCGTTAGGCGGAATATGGCGTTCTAGTTCGTTATTTTTTTCCAACTCTGTACACCCATGTTCGCAATAAAATTATTTGAAATTTGAAAAGCTTGTAGAGAGAACACAATTTTTTTTTTTTTTTTCAAAAGAACTTTAATTCTAAGCAAATGATAAGAACGCGTCTAAGTCTTTTGTTGGAATTAAATATTACTTAGTAGATAGGTACGATGTTGTTTGAAATCTCGCGACAAGCTTTTATTTATATCAATATAAATTTTATAATTTAATAAAATGGTGGGTTTGATTGCATTCAAAATTTATTTTCTTCGTTTTAGAGCATTTAAATAAAAGCTTGTTATAAAAAAAAAAAAAAAAAAAATTGTTGTCTCAATCTCTGCATTTCTAATATTGCATCATTGTTACACGGTATTGTACGGGTTAGTTTTATACTGTCCAGTTCTTCCATTAAAAGCCCCTCCAAAGACTTTATACGACTGAGGGCAACATACGATTGCCCGGCGGCGAAAAGTTTAAAGCCCTAATACACGACGGCGTGGTCCACTGTGCTGCCTTGCATCTTATGCACAGTGGAAGCCCAGCACAGCACCATTGGCAACATTCTACGCTCAGCCACACCGTAGCTGTACTTGGCCTGAAATTATACACTTTTAGGTAGAATAACGTCGTTGACGTCATAACGTAATACCATCGTTGCCAAAGTCTACCTGAACTGATGGTATATCCGTATATATCCCGTAACACAAGAGTGCTTGTCAAGACTATTCAAACGAGTCCAAACTCGACGGTTTTATCTTGTTTAGTTTAGGAGTTCCTATAGCCACCTTCCGACGCCATCTTAAGACCCTGGCTGTCATGTAGCACAAGAGTGCTTGTCAAGACTATTCAAACGAATCCAAACTCGACGGCTTTATCTCGTTTAGTTTAGGAGTTCCGATAGCCACCTTCCGACGCCATCTTGAGACCAGCTTCATGGTACCATATTATTGCATTGTCACCGAAGTTACGTAAGTAAACCAAATTTCAACCTAATCTAACGACAGGAAGTGGTTCTAATTTAACTCGCAAGATTTGTCCCATACTAACATACTAACAGGGCAAGTTAAATAAAAGCTTTTAATTCATAAGGAAGTAAGGATATAGGTAATATTAACTTACCACAGGCTAATGCGCTAATCGCGCGGGTCCAATACAATAGAAGAAAAAAAACATGACGTCAATAAAAAAACTATACATGTACACATGCGCTATTTAGGAGATATTTTTCCCGATACTTAGATATAATCTTATAGATATAGTCTTTAAATAGCGAGTGAATTGGTTTCTTCTGGGTAAGCGCGCTCCATCGTAGACCGCAACGTCGCTTAACATCAAGCGAGTTGGCGGTCAGGCGCAGACCTATTTCTACATAAAAAAAATAATGACACAATTCAGTGTAGTTTCAGATTAATTAATCAACATCACGTTTTGTAATATTTGCACAATTAACCACAGACCACTGAATGTTGTTGGTCACGGTAACAAATAAACGCGTACATTCGTTTAACACATGGTTTTATTTCTAGTTGTGTATGTATGTGTGTGACGAACCACAGTCTGCGCGTACTGTGGTTTTTAAAATGTAGAAATAGGTTTGCGCTTGACCGCCAACTCGCCTGATGAATATTAATTGTATCTAATTAAATTATGTCAGGACAGCGCAACGTAGAATAGGAAGACCACCCACAAAATGGACAGAAAATGTAGCAGGAAGACACTAGATGTAGCAAGTTGAAGTGGCAGTGGGCAGGGCACATAGCACGTAGAACTGATGGCCGATGTGGCCGAAAAGTTCTCAAATGGAGACCACGAACCGGCAAGCGCAGGAAGACCAGCCACGAGATGGGCAGATGACCTCATGCAAGTGGCGGGAAGACGCTGAATGCAAGCCGCTTCCAATCGGTCTTTTTGGAAATCCATGGGGGTGGCCTATGTCCAGCAATGGACTTCTTATGGCTGATATGATGATGATGATAACTAGATGAAAGCCATCCATTCCATCAGGTCTTTTTGGAAATTTATGGTGGAGGCCATGCTGCATTATTTGCAGGACATATGTCCAGCAGTGGACTTTTTGTAGCTCAGATGATGATGAAAATAAGTAAAAAAATAAGTTAAGTTTAAAACTTAACATTTTCATTAGTTGTAATTAATCAAGACTATTTAAAGGCCGTATGAAAACTTTTTTTGTTATCTTAGGACAACAACAAAACTTTAAAAGCATAGAAAATAATATACTTACTTACTCTAAAGCCTTAATGTTGTTTTAGGACACGCAACAAAACAAAAACACATTTAAAACGAAACCCCGTCCTCTATAAGCTTAGAAAAGTCAAGCCGAGTATATTTATGTGAAAAACTAATTTATGCAAAAAAATGGCATTGTGGCTCAGTTGGCAGTATGTCTGCTTGCCGAGCTGTAGGTCGTGGGTTCGATCCCTACCCAGGGCAAACATTTGTGTGATGAGCATGGATGTTTGTTCTGTGTCTGGGTGTTTCTATGTATTATATGTATATATTTCCAAAAATAAAGGAATGTATTCTATCAGCCATCTAGTTCAATAGTACAAGACTTGCTTAGTTTGGGCTAGATGGTGTTGTGTGAAATCTCCATAAATATTTATATTTATTATTATTTAAATATTACTTAATATCACAATCAGTTTTTTTTTATGTAGAATAGCTCTACGTTTGACCACCAGGACTAAAACCACCAGCAGCAGTATGTAACAGTATATATAGCAGTGTATTTTATAATATTATTGCACCAACAGTATAATATTAAGGACCATTCCAAATAGCGAGAGTTAGCAATCAACTCTGCTTATATAACTATTTAAGCTTTGGCAAGTTAGATACAGAACACTTTATTAAAAACCACATGACAATAACATTACAAAAGATAACATTAAGTACTTAAGGCTAAGGTTTTTAATTGGCGGCCTTATCGGCAAGGTGAAAGAATAATTAAGTATCCATAATCTTCACCCGGGAGTAACGTGTTGTTGCTTTGTTTTATTTTCGTAAACTTGTGTTTTTAAACATTAATGCTATAAAAATGGTGGTGTTTTATTCATTAAGTGTTCGATAAAGTGCGTGAGTGTGGGCAAGTGAAATAAAGCAGTAAGACACTGGCAAATACTTTAATGCGGGTCCAATACAAAAAAGAGAAAAAAAGAAGAGCGGGTGAAGAATCTTCACCCGCTCTCTGAAGAAAAAATATTCTATAGTAGGTATAAAGGCGCCGGATTAGTTATCGAAGCTATCTCATCCGCATGTAACACCTTTCTTTAGGTATATCATTAACAAATGTGTGTTTATTGTGTCCATATTAACAATATTACAAAATATCAAATACATTTTTTTAACATTAGATATGTATATTTACGATTGACCACCAACTTGCCTGGTGTAAAAACGATGGTGTGGCCAAGGATGGAGCTCAGTTGAGTTGAGTCAGCTACTTTTGAAAATACCCAATTGGGAGAAACATTCAATCCACAATTTCATAATTATCATCATAAGTTCAGCCAAAAGAAGTCCACTGCTGGACATAGGCCTCATTTCCACAAAGAACCGTTGGAATTCAATTCAATTCTGGATAAGAATTTAGAATATTAGCTGTAAATCACGCGAGCACACTTTTTTGCAACAAGCATTGTTGTAAAAAGTTTGTGCTCGCGAGATCTACTAGTAATAGAACTACGAGTAAATACCTACCCTACTACGGTATTTCTAATCTGGCAACACTGTTTTTTAGACATAGACAAACAATGCAAACATCGAGATCCGTACACGGCGACACTTCGCATTTCATTACTAGAATCAGAACAGGAGCGCTCCGTGCCTGCGACTTGCGATGTGTGCCCTGAATATGTATGGACACGGTGTCTCTGCGACGAGGTTTGTCCATTGACAGCTAACGGTCGGGGAGATTTGCCTCTAATACTTCTAATGTATGCTGTTTCATTCCCTGTTTTGGGAAATGAAACAACTGGTCTTATGCAGAAACGTCCACTGACCTGATTTAGCCAAAACGTGATTGAAACACGCATCTTAAAGCACTATTATTATTAACGGGATATTTACCGTGGTTCGCGTTAATATCGTGAACTCAAAATTAACGCGAACCACGGTAAATATCCCGTTAATAATAATAGTGCTTTAATAAATGATGAGAGTTTAAAAACGCTAATCTTAGTTCGGCGTGATATCAGACCAGACGCAGTTTGCAGTCTAGTATTTGTTTTTTACCAGGCGAATTGGCACGGCCCACGATTTGCCTACACCTAACCTCCGACTTATGCTAATCAGGAGAATTTGCCTATCACATTAATTATTCGTACTGTCACTTTTCATACTACGTCTTTCTGCATTCCTCAAATCCTTCAATCTTACCTCTGATTAGATGTTATTTTAATTCTAACTAGGTTAAGTAATAACTAGGTACTACACAGTTTAGGTATTATACTAGGACCGTGTAGTTAGTAATCATAATTTGCAGATAGTTTGTGATTATTTTCGCTCTTCACTTATTTGACTTTGCAGGCAAATGTTCGATAAACAAACCGAAAACATTACCGATATCATTCATCCATTTATGAAATCACCGACATAATTTTCATAAAGCATTAACGGCCGTAGAAAAGCCAAAATTATGCAAAAACAAGATAACGACAGCATGGCGTGACACTCCCACATTATTAGAAGATTCGCCGGCGTTACGCGCCGTTACACTACGATAAAAAAATATATGGCGCTCTTCACGCTACGCTATACTAAATAAAATCATAGAAGTCATTTACAACTTTGTTATACAAAAGTATGAAGAAGGCTAAACAACTTCAGTCTCCTCTATTATATAATTTTTAGGGTTCCGTACCTCAAAAAGAAAATAACGGAACCCTTATAGGATCACTTTGTTGTCCATCTGTCAAGACCAGTATCTCGGGAACGCGTAAAGGTATCGAGTTGAAATTAAAACCATATACGCAGATCCATAGTATCTTGCTGCAGAGAAAAATCAAACTTCGCAGTTTTCATAAAAAAAAAAATACAACCGATTATGTCGCAAAAAACGCATATTTCGTTCGACACTAGCAAGGGAATCAAAACCTATGGAGTTACCTCCCATTGACCTATAACTGTGAAATTATAAGCAAGAAGCATTGTCATATAACACACATAAAATAAAAAATCCAAAAACTGTACATTTTTAACTTAATCCCAAAGAAAATCTTTATGCAAGGAAGGAGGGTCCAAATTTGTAAGTGCTTTAACCGTATCACGTAGAGTATCATATGAAAGAGCTTCATTAGCACAAGCTAAAACAGGTTTTTAAATATTTTTATAATGTATATTTTTCTGTTCATGAAGGAACAAATATATAATTTCCCCCTTTTATCTACTCGTTTGTACGGAACCTTCGGTGGGCGAGTCTCGACTCGCACTTAGTTTAGCGCGGAAATAAGCAAAGCTTGTACAGGGAACCAGATAGCTGATGTAATATTGATATACTTTTCTATGATTTCAATTAACAGCATAGTCTGAAGGTTACATCCACGGAATGTATTGCGTCATAAATTCAATTAAATTCATCGAAAATTCCATTTGGAAATCAAATAGACAATTAGCCGCGCCACAAATGCAAACGGAATTAATTACTGCGAACAACGAATCATTATCGACGGTAGATAATGACGCTCACTCTGTATACAGGTTGCTCACAACTTAGACTTACAAGCATTGAGTAGAAGAATTGCCTGCAAAGTCACAATCTCTGAGTAAAAAAAATAAATGTGTCCGAACATCGTTATATTTACTTATAACCCACGGCATAAAGTCTAGTGTTTAATTTATCAAACATCAAGCAAAAACTCAAAAATAATCTAATCTTTTTTCCAATCTATATGTTAATTGCACTGTATTTAATAAATTTTCTCGAATTTATACGATAGAACCCATAAATTATGTTCAAAGACGCGGGCAAATTTTATTGTGCCTTCGGCATCGGGACGCTTTGTTATCGGCTCTCGGATGCTTTGTAACTAACAAAAATGTCGGCGCATTGAGTACAGTGCGTAGACTTCTACCTACACGTACACACACAATTTTATACACGATTATGACTCTAGCTTAATGCTTACAAGTTATACAAAGTCTGCTGCTGAAGATGGCAAGTTTAGTGTTATTGAAAGTCTATGAAATTTCATTAGATATCAAAAAGTAAAGACCCTGGAATAGTCGACAAAGTAACAATATCTAAAAATACTTTAGGTATCATAAAATATCAGTTGTTCCGGTACTTACCATAAATTTTAAAAGTATTTTTTTTTTAAATTTCTAGTGAAAGACGTTTTTAAATAAGCGAGCGAAGCGAGCGCCTTTAAAATGACTTACAAAAGTAGTCAATAAATTTCTGTTTATCTAAGGAGAGGATGTCTGTCATCGTCGATTCGTCCCAGCCACGCGCCATCTAGCGTTCATGAATATCAAGAAAATAGTGACTAACTTAAAATTCAATCCAAGAAACATCACCCTGTTTGATTAAACAAGGACGGTGGATAATGATAATGGCGCGGCGCTTGACAATAAACAATACACACCGCGACCTGAGCAAAGTAACCTCGGCTACAGTATTAACAGTGGTGTAGACTGACGGCTTCACGGATGATTGAACGAGGTTAGCTAACTAGCTAGCTAGCTTGAAAAATTAAAACGACAACCTGTTCTAAGTTTCTAGCAAAAAGGTGTAAACTTCTTACTACTACCCTACGAAAATAATATAAAAAACTATAGACATTTCGCTTAACAGATAAATGCATCAGTTCTGTTTTTTTTTTATACAAGATAGATATACGATTTACCACCAACTCGCCTGATGTTAAGCGACGGTGTGGCCGAGGATGGAGCTCGAAGATATCTATTCACTCTAGCCTTGAAAATTTCAAGATTGTAGGTCTCAGGTCTCAGGAAACAGAGATGGCGGCAAAGAATTCCATTCTTGTGCAGTACGCAATAGGAATGTGGATCGATATCGCTGAGTACGGATTTTTTGCATTTCAACGAGAAATGGGTGGTAATTCGCCGACTTACTTCCTGTTGTTTTTATTCTATTTGTCAAGGTAAAATGTGGAGCAGTATAGAATCTTCAGCACTTAATTGATTTGCACTTTCTCAGTGTTGATCAGATTTACATTTATAAAAATATGTGTATTAAAATGAAATGTACATAGCAACAAGTAAACAATAAATATTCAACAGCATCTAATAACGAATGTAAATTACATCTGAAGTGACAGCGAAATATACCTAATTTCGTGGGTAATTTATGAGAAGGCAGTAAATTCACTTCATGATTCTCGTGTTTGAATAATTTTTGCTCTAACTGCCGTATCTACTATACGAATGGTATACTGGAGGTCGTTCTTTAAACTATAATTTGCTAATTCGCTGTGTTGTGTCGGTGACTTCCACAGTTGATTTTCATCATCATCATCATCTCAGCCATAAGAAGCCCACTGCTGGACATAGGCTTCCCCCATGGATTTCCAAAAAGACCGATTGGAAGCGGCTTGCATCCAGCGTCTTCCCGCCACTTGTATGAGGTCATCTGTCCATCTCGTGGCTGGTCTTCCTACGCTGCGCTTGCCGGTACGTGGTCGCCACTCGAGAACCAAAATGTACTATATCTTATTTATATTTTTTTCTCCGAACATTAAAAATAAGTACAAAACATTTCAAAGACAAATTACTCCATGAACAAATGTTCCACCGAGAAGAAGAATACTTACCTACTGGGACAGGAAAATAAATGCCGCTTGAACGTACTCGTTTAACCAAGAATTTCGATTAGACGGACAAGGAAATCCCTCTAATGCCGCTAATGTCCTAAGCACCGGGTTCCGTAGTGTGACAGTGGAAAAATTCACCCTTGCGTGCCGGTAATCAGTCAAGTTTTAGCTCCACATTACTGTAATGGGAGCGGCCGCTTTGTATCTGTAGTCCGTGCACCGTATAGCGCAGTGGTCCTTAAACTGTGGTTCGCAGACCACCAGTGGCCCCAGAGACTATCCGTTTTTTTCTTCTAAATAAATTGTTCATTATTATTAAAGGATGGTTGAATAGGAATACAACTGCTTCAAATTATTAAATTATGATTTTACTGGAAAGATTCATTAAAAATGCTAGTAGTTGTTTCGTTTTCACTTATTAAGCAAAAAGCTGTGTAAAGTTGGCGTCTGGCAGTCTGGCAGAAGTTAGTATGTTTAAAAAAAAAATGTCGTGACCGAACATATTTTCGTGGTCTATGGCAAAGAATTAGTAAGCGGACCCTCATCAACCCAAGGTTAAGAACCACTGACATAGTGTATACACCCGCCTTAGCTTAGGTACTCTATCCTTTTTGCGAATTGTATTTTTAAGAAAATTGTTCCCCGGTATCGTTATTAAGCTCAGATTTGAAATTCGAATTAGTAGTTAATCCACGGTCCGAGCCGAGCTTAACGCCAGTACTTTTTGCAGTACTTTTTGCTTCAAAAGTTAATTTCGTGCCTACTACGAGCACTTTTTCGACTTCTGATCAGAGCTAGGATGGAATTTGTCACTGATTAAATGTCTAGAGCTAAATCCGAAGCACCTCTTCTGAACGAAACGCGTACTCGATTTTAAACTTTAATACTATGTCAGCAAGGTATATAAACGTTCGTAGATTGTAAGCTTTTCGCGGTGACATAATTGGAAATTTTACTGGCTGAAAGCTTACCTTCGGCCTACAGACTACAGATATGAAATAAAGTTAATGGATTTTGACGAAGTAGAAATCTTGTTCCTCGTAGTAATTTCAGAACTAATGCAACCTAATTGAACAGAGATTTACCCTGGAGGGTAAAAAAAGAAATATACTTTATTACTTTCCCCCTTTTTGGTTTAACGAGGGATTTGTAGCGCTGCTTTGACATCAATAGGTTTGTTTGTTGGTAGAAACTTACAGAGAATGAAATCTTTGTGAGACTCGATACCGCACTAACGATGACTCTTGCTTACCTGAAAAGAAATAAAAAATATAGATTTTTAAATCCCAGTACAAGCTTTAGGCATAGGCGAAGGCTACACTTTCAATAAATATGTAGTTCGCGGCTTTTTATTTCACGTGATATTTACTCAGTGTGTAAACTGAAAATATGGATCACAAAATTCAAAAGATTTTTAATATTTTCGAAGATTTAGTTTAATTGTAAAGTTTCCGGCAGCCTAGTCGGAAGACCGTCTGACTTGCGATCCGCAGGGTCTGGGTTCTAATCCCGCGGCACGCACCTCTTATATCTTTTCGAAGTTATGTGCGTATTGTTGATTGCCGCCAACTTCAAAACGGTGAAGGAAAACATCGTGAGGAAACCTACATGTCTGAGAGTTCTCAATGATCTTGAAGATGTGTGAAGTCTGCCAACCCGCACTTGGCCAGCGTGGTAGACTATGGGCTTACCCTTCTTACAATGAGAAGATGGCCCGCGCCCAGCAGTGGGGCAGTTTGTACAAATAGGGCTGACAAAAAAAAAGAAAAAAAGTTATATAGTTAAAATTTATATTAAAATTACGCACTGAATATAAACCCTCACCGATAACACTCCACCCGAATCATTGAAAGAATTAGAATATGCTCCAAGTACCCCGGACAGAGGCCGAAGAATATTCAAACGGTGTGTAATGAAAGCGATAAATTCGTCCCTCTCATCGTACCGGGCGGTTTATCGCCCAAAAGAAAATGATCGCTCACTGAATACGACCTGCCCGTATCGGAGTTAATCGACGATGGTTCTACGTGCCGTTGCGCACATATCGACCTCAATCATAGACTTAATGTTAAAGCCTGCTATACATGAAGACACTTGTTCGCGCACGATACCATCTCGGCGAGTGAGTCACGCCACGCGCACTGTGAGACAGTGACTCAATTCAAATTTGAATTCAATGTGACTAGTACCTAAAACAAATTTGGAAAACTTAAAAATCGCCGACTTAAAACAGGCTAAAACGGCTGTACCGATTTTGATGAAACATAGCACACTCTTGATCATGTTCTCTTTCAAATAAAAAATTACATTTTAATATTCATTTACAAAACGTACAAAATTACAGAAGCTACCCAAGCGTGGGGCATTACAGTGTACGTGCAATAGGAGACATGGATACCGCGTTCCAACGCGTACATATTTCTAAACGAGTACAGTATCTACTTATCAAATTTCATAGTTATTTGTTCAACCGCTAAGCCTCGAAGAAAAGCCTTTGCTTTTACAGTATTATTTACGATTAGAATACTTAAATTTGAACAGTCTGTATTTCCCCCACAAGTTTAAGTACTGCAAACATTTATCCGTCGTGCACGTATGATAAAATCGCAGCCGGCATGTCAAGCTCAAGCGTCACGAGCGCACGACACGTTCGAAACAGGCCTCGTGACGTACGGATCTGACGAGTACGAATCGTTTGCTGCATTCCATGCGATATTGAACGGTCGTCATTAGGCAGCTTTAGGGTAGCTACTCGTGCGTTGAAATACAGAAGCGTTTAGTCTAATGGATTGTTATGCAGGTCCCGTCATGAATTCCTTATTGAAATTCTGTTTCTGAACAATCTTATAACTTGAATTCGAGTCGAAACCAGCGAGAAAGTGAAGAACTTAGTATTGGAGTCTGTATTCAAAAGTAGGTGTACTTACATTTCATGTTTAAGTAATCAGGTTTCTTATCGTTATACAAACTCTAACGTGGATCGCCTTACTACCACGTGGACGAAGGATATTTGAAAAAGATAATCGACAATTATTGGTATGGTATACCAATAATTAACGGTTTTATGACATTTAATAGCTCGTCGAGACACCATTTTTAATAGCGGTGAAAATAATATGTTATCGAGAAGAGTGGTAACTCTAAGCTAATGGCATGCACTTACGTAATCAAAAGTGTTTACGATAACGAAATGAACTCGAAGGGTCTACCATGAGAAGACGTTACCATGATCCAGTGTAGTTTGCCTTGCGGCACCATCAGTAGGCCACCTCCATGTAGACATAGACATAATTTATTATGTTGTTTTATTATTGCAATAATAATCTATGTTTAGGTAAGTAAACTTGTTAACAAAATATTACAATCTATGCTTGACATGACATACTGACAGCCTATCTGTCAATGTATCAATTTGCACTTGTCTTTTTTTTTTCACTTCAATAAGTCCCGTCTCCATTGGTTCAATAAATCAGAAAATTAATACTATATTGTAAATTTCCAAGGCTTAATAAAGCCCACATCATCTATGTTGGATGTTTTATTCTATACATTAATATCACATACCAACAATTGGTACAAACCAAACTACATATGTGTTGGAAAACTTTGTTTTGTAATTGGTTGGTTGTCCTATTCATACGATATTGTCCTTTAAACGTACAAATATCGCACCAGAAATTGGCTTTTTTTTGTTTTTACAAAAACAATTTAAAAAATAAATGCCAATATCTGTTGCCATTAAAGTTTCATATAACAAAGTAGCGCAACTAGGTAGTGATATAACGAGCGACCGATTCGCGTTCAGCCAATTATCGAGCGACCCTCATCCAAGCGCGGCACTATCGTGGATACGACCTGACGAGGGTTGACACGTGTCCTTCCCTGCACAGATATTGTTGCCGGTTCCACCGAACCTCATTAGATATATCAAGTTTTGATAATATGTATCCGTGGGCCGATCAAACTTTTCAAGAGAATATGAAATTGAATCGTTTGTTATAAGTTAGGTTTTTAGCTTTTCATTGGAACAGAGTTGCGCGGTATATGAACTGACCAATCACAATGCTCGAATCTCCGATCTGTTTCAATGGAAACAGTGTAAGTGGAGACTTCGAACCTAGTGATTGGTCAATTCATTTTTGTGATTTGTGATTGGTCGTTCAGAGCTTGTGATTACCTTCAGACAACGACCTGTAACCGCATAATGTATGAAATGACTTGTGACAGTGAAAACTTTATCTGGATATAATCATCGCGAGTGAATCGGTTTCTTGTAGGCAATCGCGCTTCATCGTAGACTACAACGGTTGCTCAACATAAGGCGAGTTGGCGGTCAAGCGCAAGCCTTTATAGGAATTAAAACAATTCACAAATTTTCCTAATTTGACAATGACATCCAGCAGTTATTTTTAATTTAACGAACTTTAAAGATGGGGGCAAAAATATCTAGGGAGGTATCGTAATCTACAGTCCAACTATACTTACAAAAAATCTTTCCAGTTTCATAATATGAACTGACTGTTCTCATATTGACATTGACTTTATATTTTTAATTTTAGTATTTATATCATTGACTACACATTATGACAATATGTCATATTAATATTACAACAATTACTACCAAGGTGGGTACTTTAGTACCAGTACCTAGTGTGGTCTGGTATAATGTAATAATACTTGCTTTATTTTAAGTAAAAGATGTATTTAATTTTTGATGTGTAACTGTGAATTACGAAATAAATGAATATGAATAAGAAATTATCGTCTTCCTTACAGTTATAGGAACTATGTACTCCGATACCGACATCCCACTGAATGTCGGTCCTCGGCAAAAGGATGCATGATTACGAGTCCCACTAAGGCTCTAGTAATTGGCGATCCTATGGGGCAGTTCACTTTGGGTCCAGTGGGCACTTCGTGCGGCGATTTGGATCCGCATCAAAATGCCGACGATAGGAGCGATCGGGCAACTATATGCTCACAGTATATGTCTGATTGAACACCACCGCCCAGCCACTATATAATTTCATACATCCTAAGGTTGTCTAGAAGAGATCGCTGTTAGCGATAAGACTGCCCTTTGTGCCCTTGTTTTATGTGTGTTTTTGTTACTCTATTACTTTTGTGGTGTCAATAAAGTGTTATTGATTGATATTTCGGAAACGCACTTTTATTTACCTATTCAGAATGTATCCACCCACTACTGGACACAGGCCTTATTATTGACAGAAACGCATGCGTACTATAAAATACAGACAAACATTGTGTCTCAAATCGTTGATATATAAAATAAGTCACTTATAGTTGGTTACTTAAATTAGTGATTCAAATCTGAAATCAAAGAAAACGTAGGCTCGAGTGAGGTCAATTACAAAAATTTCCTTGAAATTGTTCAAAAGTATACGACACTGTACAAAACTGAATAATTATAGTTAAACAAGTATAAGTTTAGAAACTCAAAAACCTCCGACAAAAAACGGCTGAACCAATTTTGATGAAATATAGCTAAGAAAACAAAATCAAAATCGGTTCATCCGTTCGGGAGCTACGTTGCCACAGACAGACACACACGCAGACACGTCAAATTTATAACACCCCGTCGTTTTTGGATCGGGGTTAAAAAACTGAAAAACCCCGACTTAAAAACACGCAATCCGTATACTTGGTTGGCATATTTTCCAGTTATTTTGTTATTAAAACCAAAGTACTGAACAGATTTTGATAAAATTTATATGGGACCACCTCTGTAGTATGACGTACCAAAGGAAATAAAAAACAGCAAATAATCAATTCATAAATTGGCGAAGTATCGCTGAACAAGCACACAAAAAAGCATACAGGCGCATTGAGCACCTTCTTCTTGGAAATCGGTAAAAATAAACGTGAATTGAATGTCATTGTCAAACTTGGTATATACGTGAACTATAAACAAAACAAAAAATCGTAATTAACGTTATCTTGTTCACGGTGATTCATCCAAAATATTTCTTTTAAGTTTCTTATTATATAAATAATGAATAAGTACCAAAAAATTTGAACGTTTTTAGGAAACGAAATTTCATTTTCATAATTGTAGGTCCCGGTTGTTTGTTTTTAAAAAACAGCAATCGTCAAGCCAGGTCAGTTGCCTTTCGGCGGCTTAATAACTCTGACAATGGGGCTGGCCACTCAGTCTATACGAACTTACTTTTTTAACGAATCTTTAGTTTAAATTACATAGTTTTTGCGACCTACATTTTTTTTTTCTTAAAATACGCAAATCACCAACATAGTTAAACTTTTGACAACAAAGATTGACTACAATTTGGCGTAAAACTTTCACAATCCGACTTGTCTCTCAGCTAGGCCACATTACGTTGATAAGTAATGACGGTATACTTTAAGACTCTTCAAACTGAATTAAGATCCCAAAGGAATATTTAAGTTATTGAAGATTCCACTTTCAAATTTCTAAAGTTATTTACGTATACGCAAACAGAAATAAGTGGAGGTCATTTTTCGCATTAGCCAAGTTGAATGTCTCAATTAAATTTAACGCTCGGGTGGTATTCAACAGTTGTTAATCGCTTTGACGTTGTTAACATTAAATAAAAACCGGCCAAGTGCGAGTCGGACTCGCGCACGAAGGGTTCCGTACCATTGTCTATAAAAACGAGCAAAAAAATCACGTTTGTTGTATGGGAGCCCCCTTAAATATTTATTTTATTCTGTTTTTCTTTTGTATTTGTTGTTATAGCGGCAACAGAAATACATCATCTGTGAAATTTTAACTGTCTAACTATCACGGTTCATGAGATACAGCCTGGTGACAGACGGACGGACGGACGGACGGACGGACGGACGGACGGACAGTCAGCGTCAGCGTTTTTACCCTTTGGGTACGGAACCCTAAAAACAAAACTAATTCTGTCATAAAAATAGGTTTATTGTAGCTACTGTTGGCCGACTAGTTATTAACAACACATAAAACGTGGTTAATGCCTATAACAATCCCAATGTGCTTCATAACTCGAATTCATTTTTTACTTTGAAAATAATTGTGTTTGGTTCAATATTGTGGTAAAAGTCACGTCAAAGTTTGCTTAATTTAGGCTAGATGTTGTTGTGTGAAATGCCCACAAATATTTATTTATTACATACATACATAAAATGACGGCTGTTTCCCTTACGCCGTAGGCATAGACATAGACATAAAGTTATTGTAACAAAAATACACAGAAAATAAAAAATCATACACACAAAATAGATAACAAAATAATAATAATAATAAATATATATTTGTGGACATTTCACACAACACCGTCTAGCCCAAACTAAGCAAAGCTTGTACTATGGAACTAGACGGCTGATAGAATACATATATACTTTTTTTTTGTAAATATATACATATGATACATATAAATACCCAGACACAGAACAAACATCCATGCTCATCACACAAATATTTGCGCTGGCTGGGGATCGATCCCACGATAATGTTTTTGTCACAAAGACCATGAAGCCGTTTGAAGCCACATTTGACTGTGGTTAGAGGGTCAAACGGAAGGGAGAGGGTTTTTTTTAAATACAAAAATAGGCTTGCGCTTGACCGTCAACTCACCCGGTGTTAAGCGACAGTTACGGTGTACGATGGAGCGCGCTTGCCTTGAATAAACCTATTCACTCGCGATTGGAGAGCAAGAGGAAGTTAAGAGAGTGTTAGAGTTATTTAAACTAAATTTTTTACCCGATTGGCCCAGACATGGTGACTAAACTGATAATACCTGTCATATTAAATATATTATGACAACGTCTAAATGTCAACGTCGTATGTAGGTACCTACTCAAATTTCGCAATATCTAAAGTACCTAACTTTTCAATTAAAATCAAAGGTCAGAATCTCTACTGGTTAATATTCTATAACAAAATATCCAAAAATTACACGTATAGAATGAATATTTAGCTTTAATACACAAAATGTGAATCAGTTTCTCCTATCAGAGGTAAATTGAGAATAACTTTATAACACAGCACACGATCACACAAAACATAAAGCTCTTTATGTCGGTACAAAAATGCACTCGTATCTTTAGAGCCAAAAGAGCACCCCAGCTTTGGAGGACCCGTACGAAACGACACGAGGACTATATGCTGCGAGTTAAGCACCGTCACTGACATAACGACGTAAGTATCATTTCAAATGTACGCGAATTTCATCTTTCTTTGCTAGCGATGTGCCCGCACAGCGCAAGGAAGCTTCTGCAGTGGACACTTTACGATGAAAAGAATACCTTTTGAAATGTGTATTTCAAAAGATATTAAGGCGCTGCCAACGTGAGGACTGTAATGCAATGTCATAACATATAATGGTGGGAGAAATAATGACGAAGTCGTAATCTTGGGTGGCATTGACGACTGAGTTCATAATATATTATAGTGTCATAATACATACGTACTTATAGTACTTATAGGTACGTACTTATAGTACTTATAGGTACGTACTTATAAGTTACCCATACGTACTTATATTCTAACACTTATATATATTTTTGATCAGAACTTATTCACTTTAAGAGGGATTGGATTTTCATACAAAAGTATGTTTACCAATTATGGTTGAAAAGAGTATTAGTTTTACAATAAAATGACAGTTTAACAGTAGACGTATATTATATTTAAAAAAAAAACAAGCTACGAGAGCGGAGTGTTATATAAAATAACTGAAACGAAGGTTATAGGTCTTATTTATATTCAATAAATCAATAACACTTTATTGCCACCACATAAAGTAATAAGACAATAAACACATAAGAAAATGGCACAAAACGGGGTCAATATTATTATATTCGTATTTATATTATTATTATTTTCTATGAGGTTACTCGGGAAGTCGTTTCACGACTGACTAAGATGTTGGGAAATGTATGTATTATATACTCAGAAAAAAAACTATAGAAATGAAAACTCATTTTATTTTCGGTTTTAAAGTTTGTAAATGAACGTTCAATTCAATCATAATTATTCAATTCAAAATTTCAATATTGCAGTCTATAAAAATAAAACACTTCAATTCAATCTTAAAACAAATTAAATATTTTATTTCTCTCCCAGCTTGCATCGCTGTGTTCCGTCTTCTCGTATTGCAAAGTAATATTTATTCCAGTTTCCCTACTGTGAGCAATAGTGCGTTGGTTCCTTTCAAACGAGGAAGGAACAGACTGCGATACTAATAAGCAACATTAAAGTACAAGTAGACAATGTCACGCTTAGGCACAACGAATGGAAAACTCGGTATATATAATTATATATAATCACGCTTCGTCTTAACAAATAGAACGTTCAGTTCACCATCTACAGTCACGCTTCTTCTCAAACGGATAAAATTTGTAACTTCATTTTCTTAGCTTAGCCGTTAGCGATAGTTTTAAGAAAACATGTAAGAAATTAATGAACTAAAAAGTCATTATACTTATATAAAACGCAGTAAGCTGCCAATACCGAGAATATTACGCATGAACATTTTCAACTCTAATGATGTATCATTTCTGCCACACCTAAGATGATAATTTATTAACATAGTACTTTGTATGAAGCTGAGTAACTGCTATCGACGTAATATCTGAGGAGAGGGTGGAGGGAGGTTCGCTACATTTTCTATAATCCGGGCAACTCTGAACAAACTAATTGAAAACGTGACACTCGCGGATCACAAACGGCTAGAGACATGTTCTCATCTACGGATCACTGAACCAACATTATGAGACCAAGAAATTCATAAATCTTTGTTTAGAAAAATGCTATAGAGTTTATTAAACTGAAAAATGTTCAGCTTTTTTTTTATTTTATTTTTTAACCTGTATAGGTTAAATAAAAATTAATTAATTAATTAATTTTTATTTTAACTCCTTTGCCCAGGAGTGGGACAATTTTTTTTTTTAATGTAAGTATTTACCTATATATCTGAGAGTTCTCAATGATCTTGAAGATGTGTGAAGTCTGCCAACTCGCACTTGGCTAGTGGTAGACTATGGCCTTACCCTTTCTCACAAGAGAAGATGACGATCGATCGAACTAATAAAGTATAAAATAAAATAATATTGCATTAAAAACTTAGCAAAACAATGTAATAATAACGTAAAAAAATTACAAAAGAATTTATTTTTTACTACTAAATAATAAATAAATAAATATTTGTGGACATTTAGCCCAAACTAAGCAAAGCTTGTACTATGGAACTAGATGGCTGATAGAATACATATATAAGTATACTACTTACAATTTAAGTTTAATTATTTTGTATTTTTTTACAGTAAATGTTAATTAATTTTGTACAGTAATAGTTGAAACCATAGAAAAGTCGTAAAAAACATTATCGTGATATTAATAATGTAAATTATTATTATTAACTTTTCATCAAATATTAAACATCAGGTTTTCATTTTTGAGCATAGATATTATTTCCTCATTATAAAGTAGAACATAACTAAGGAAATTTTAAATCATTTTAACTGCTAATACAAAGGAAATAGTTAAGTGTTTTTTTTATATATAGAATAGCTCTACGTTTGACCACCAGCACGCCTGATGGAAAGCGAAACATTATCATCATCAATTTACAAACTGCGCATATCAGCTAGAAATATTGTAAACTGTCTCAGGCAAAATAAGATCCTGTAGCAGTTACGATAAAATGAAGTATCAAAGATACAAGTCCCATCATTTAATATAGTACTGAAAGTTTGAAACGGTGCACGCTAGGCATTATAAACCTGCCAAGCGATGCTAAGTGACAAGCAACAGCAAACCCGAATACTAATCTCTATACCAGTGGTTCTCAATCTAATCTCTATATCGATGGTCCGCGGACCACTCACGGTCCACGGTCCACGGTTCAAGCTATCCCACTTGCAAAGTAGTCGTTAAAGTTTAAAATAAAAATGTAATGTTCATTTGATGCTTGAGTAAAAAACAATACACTGTGTCTGAGAGACACTGTGCTCTGGGATTAGTTAAATGCTAAAATAAAGATAAAATATATGTAATTCTAAAACATGTGCTAATTCCAATAATTAAACTGTATACTGTCTGTATTCCAAGATTGGCTTTAAGGCCGACGGAATCAATGAAGGCAATTACGTTACACTAAAAAAATAAATTAAAATCTTTTGACAATACTAGAAGTTGAGCTTATTTTTTCTTAATATCGCGCTTAGAAAAGATCGGCTAAAATTTAAACTAAATTGATAAGACTAAAACACATACTTCATACTGCGGTTGAGAACTCCTTTCTTATTAGAATATCAACACAAGAAAGGCACTATCCACATAATTGCATGTCTCTAGGGCCACTGATTTAGATTACGCCATATCAGTCAATCACCAAAAATAAAGTATTTTATAAGTACACATTATTGTTTCGTTTCGTACATTTAGAGATTAATGGCAAAAATAATTGTTTTGCCAAATGTACCCACATCCTTAAAAGGTTAAGAACCTGCGCTCTATACGCTATAGAATAAGTGAAATTGGTAGGAAGCGAGCTCGGGAGCGCAACCTTCTAAGCGACATTCCATCGCCCCGAGCATTTCCTATTCCGTGACTGCTTGTTATTAATTTCCACAGTTCGAAGGTCTCATTACTTTGATATTCGGTAAATATGGAAATACCATCCAGATCAATTATGAAGATACATATTTTATTCCGCGGCGGTTTGTTAACGGGAATTCGGCTGAAATGTTTACGGCCCCAATTATGAGTTATTTTCAAATAAATTGGTTTTAGATTACTTTGATCGGCAAGACTAAATTAAAGCTGCGTTTACGCGAGAGCTTTTATAAATGAGAATCAATGTTCTTTTGTTTTTATAAGGCTTGCTTGTGTTAAGATGCCTGTGAAGTATTAAATGGTTCATACAACAAAAGAAAATATGATGACGCAAATGATTTCATACCACTTAACGTAATGTCCGATTAGGATAATTGTTTATGTTTTGCGTGAATTTAACAATGAATGGTTAGGTCATATTTTTTTATATTAATACATTTTGAAGTAGTAAATTTACAAGCTAAATGGGATAAAAACATGAAAATCGAATAATGTACGGAGGTAAAACGTCAAACTTAAAACACCCTTCTTTTTGAGTCGGGGGTAAAAAATAGGTACGACATTATACATCCTCAATATTTGTTTACCAAACCAAAGATAGAATTAAAACACTGTTAAAGCACAATGTACGAGTATGACAAGTTAGCCAAAGTTTTAAGGGACGCCCAAAACGTTCAAGTAATTACTTTAAATACAGCAGTTAGTCGGCTGGATCACGACAGTTTCAAACATTAAGCCACGTCTGGAACGGCCAGAACGTCTTTTGACGTCGCGATATGCAATTTCCTTATTGCAAAAGTTGTATGCGATGTAAAGGGCGCGTCTTGAATATCATGTTATGTGAGGCAACCGATGGCCGTGACATACAGTATACAGTGGTTTCGTTGAATTTAGAACGTAAAGTTTAAATTTAGAATCATCATCATCTCAGCTATAAAAATTTCACTGCTGGACATAAGCCCATGGATTTCCAAAAAGACCTATTGGAAGCGGCTTGCGTCCAGAGGCTTGCCAAGAGCCACCAATTGCCACTTATCTTATCTTATCTTATAAATGGGGTCCGATTCTCGGATGCACTTCGAGCCATTAGGTCCTTTTGTGCTTGCCCCTTTCTTTATTCATTCGCACCAGGTTTTCCGAAGAAGGACTGCATTACCTTCAGAATATCACCTGATGCGAAATACCTATATTCCTCCAGTTCCGGGTATGCAGTTCCTAAGAGGTCCAGTCGCTTACTTGCCATTGAGTCGCAGTTACACATGATGTGCTTCATGGACTCCTCCTCTTCCTTGCAGGTCCTACATATGGGGCTTTCAACAAGTTTTAGTTTGTAGAGATGACCCCTATTCTCATAGTGTCCGGTCAGAGCTCCCACCAAAATTCTTGCCTGCATTCTACTGAATTTACAGATCCTCTTGTTCCATTTGGCGCCGTCAGCACCAATGGTCGCCTTGGAATGCGTGAGCCCACTCAACTGGTTCCATTCGGCCTTGTGTCGATTGTGAACGTAATCATTTATCGCCGTGCTTACCATCCCCTGAGATAGTCCTACAAAGGGCTCTGGTCCTATTAGCGGTTTACTAGAACCTTCTCTTGCCAGCTCATCAGCAATCTCGTTTCCATCGACTCCAACATGGCCCGGCACCCAGACTAGCTTCAGGTCATTTTGTTTGCCCAACTCATTCAGAGCGTTGATGCAATCCAAAACCAGTCCAGAGCCAATCCTGCAGGCACCGACAGCTGCGAGGGCTGATTGGCTGTCTGTTAGAATATAAATAGTTTGATTCTTACAACCTTTCTCAATATTCAATTTGGCACAAACAGTTATAGCATATGTTTCTGCTTGAAAGACTGTACTCAGTTGTCCCATACTCTGCCACTGCTTCCAGTCCTTAGTAAAGATGCCTGCTCCTGTTCCATGCTTTCGTTCTAATTGCCACTTAGATGAGGTTATCTCTCCATCTCGTGGTCGATCTCCCTACGCTGCGCTTTTCGGTGCGTGGAAATTTAGAATGTGTATTTGTAATTACAGGAATTATTGCAGTCTACCTGGTGAATAGGAGAATGGTTAGTTCTAATGATATTACGAGTCCGCCTGGGGAAGTATTCCAGTGTTTATAGTATGTATCGTAGAGCAAATGTATTTACAAAAAAAAATATATATAATATTGTTGTGAGACTGACGAGTACATGCCGGCGCAGACTATATAAGGCGGTGCCTGCGCACGGTCAAGGCAGTTTTTTTGCCGCGAGCTATCGTCGATACTACCTACATCGTCCGACATATTTTTCTAAAAATGGTGTAGTCGAATCTCTGCCCAAATTTGTGTAGAACTGTGTAATTATTTTTAAAATTAATTGTTACAAAAGTAAAATCTGTGTAACATTGAGATTGTTGTGTTTTTTAAATTTAATTTGGTTTAGATTGCCAAAATCAGAAGTGGGATTCCTACCTACGTTTCGCACGTGGTGTTTTCTCACTCGTTCGCTCACTTTTTGGTTATTTTTGTAAAGGAGAAAAACATGTCGGGCCGTGAAAGCCGTTCTAGTAGTCGGTACAAAAATAAATCGTGACAACGTGAAAAGTGCCGAGATCGTACTCCTAAGGACAGCCTCAGGCGCAACCTGGAGTCAATGCTGGGCAGGATACAAGCATTGGAAGAATGTCTGGCAGAACGTTGAGCGCGTTCACCAAAGCGGCGTGGCAGAGCATCAACACCACCTCGCCGTCGGGCCACACCGTTACCTCGCCGTCACAGTGGTGGCCAAGCTGTGCAGGCTGGGCGCGTGTCCTCGCCTTCACCTGAAAGGTGCGGGTCGCGAGCACAAACGCCGTGGTCGTCCACCGGTGTTGCGCAGCCAGCAATGGTTTAAGTAAGGCCAACCGCAAGCGATGCGGGTGAACACTCGACGCTGGAACAACCTACGGTAACGGATCGCATTGTAGGGATGCGATTCGCTCAATTGGAACCTCGGTAAAGTAAACCAACATTTTTACATTTCCGATTGTGTCTTAAGGGCGATGTACGCACGTGGTTGAATGAGTGGGTCACGAGCGACCGCTCCTGGAGCAATTTTAAGCTAGAATTTAAGCCATTGTGTCCGCAAACTCAAGATATCGCAAACATTTTATACGAAGTGATGAATACAAACTGATAACTACCCGACTTATGCGGATTACGTTCACCGCTCATTCCTTCGATTGCGTATAGTGCGGGACTTAGTGATGATTTAATGGCGGTACTCGTGATACGAGGTGTTACCGATCCACAGATTAGGGCAGCGGCTACGAATGCCAAAATTTTGCCTAACGATCTAGTAGAATTCTTTTCGATTTATGTAAAGTCTAGGTCAGTCTCTCAATCACACCCTACGGGTTCAAACTCTTCTCCAGCTAAACATAATCAGAGTGTGTGCCTGGTGTGCCAAAACGAGCGCCGTTCTTTGTTGCGTGTAATAATTTTGCAAGGATTAAGTGATGATTTGAGAACGTTTATTGCAAACGCGAACTTAACTATCGGGAACATCGTTTCTTTTCTATCAATTTATACGAAACCCGATCAGACAAAGCGAGAAAAGACCGTTGATCGTTGACCGTTGAATCGATCAATACAGAAATGTTTTAGGTGTAACGAACAAGGACATGTTAGTCGCGAATGTAGATTGGTTAAATCGCAATCTACTAACATTCCTACCGTTAACTCTAATACGCAACCGGGCCTCTGTAATAGGTGCACGTTTTGCAAAAAAAAAAAAAACCGGTATGGTAGTGGTTACAGTAAGGGTGTCCATGGCGACACGTCTGATAAAGCGTGTGTTAAAAGTGGTCTCATATAGAAAAGTAAAATGGTTCTGTTCTGGTTTTGTGTTTGTTTTGTATTTAAGGGTCAGGTGTGACCGAGCGGAGTCGTCGCGCGCTCCTGTTGTGCGCACTGCTGCCGCGCGCTGCACGATGCTGTCGTGTGCTGTTCGCACGATCTGGTGGCACCGGGTGCCACCTCGTGTTGGTGTAGCAGGCTGCCGCTGTGCGCAGAAGCCGCGCACTGCTTTGGCATGCAATACTGTCACGGGCTGGCACCACACGCTGGTGCTGCGGGCTGTCCCCGCGCCCTGATGTTGCGTGCTGCTGTTGCACGCGCTGCTAGCGCTGGCTACCGTCGAGCGCTGTCGGCTCGGGCTAGCACGGAGTGCTGTCGCCGCGGGCTGCCACCGCGCTCTGATGCCGTGCGCTATCTTCGCGGGCTGCCACCGCGCTGCAGCTGCGGGCTGGCACCGCGCGCTGTCGTCGCGGACTGCCACCGCACACTGGCGTCATGCGCTGGTGTTGAACACGCTGTCTTCGTGGGCTGGCACTGCGCGCTGTCTTCGCGGGCTAGCGCCGTGCGTGTCTTCGCAGGCAGCTGCCGCGCGCTGTCATCGTGGGCTGCCACCATGGGCTGGCGCCGCGCAACGCTGTCACGGGCTGGCACTGCGCGCTGTCTTCGCGGGCTAGCGCCGTGCGTGTCTTCGCAGGCAGCTGCCGCGCGCTGTTATCGTGGGCTGCCACCATGGGCTGGCGCCGCGCAACGCTGTCACGGGCTGGCACCACACGCTGGTGCTGCGGGCTGTCCCCGCGCACTGGTTTCGCATGCTGCTGTTGCACGCGCTGCTGCCGTGGGCTGCCGCCGGGCGTTGCTTTTGTACGTGCTGCTGTTGCACGCGCTGCTAGCGCTGGCTACCGTCGAGCGCTGTCGGCTCGGACTAGCACGGAGTGCTGTCGCCGCGGGCTGCCACCGCGCTCTGATGCCGTGCGCTGCTACCGCGCCATGCGCTATCTCCGCGGGCCTTACCGAGTGGTCCGGTACGAGCTGAGGCTTGTTGCTGGGTCTTATGGAAAGACCACGTATGCGGCTGCGCAGTTTATGGTGCCCTGGAGGGGTGAATGGACCCCTGAGACCTGCTCTGCGTTTTTCGAGAGTTAGTCGCCTTGTTTGAAGCCTACGCAGTACGCAAACATGGAGCCTCTGCTGGTAGCCACATCGTGAGGTATACCACCATGGAGTCTGCCTACGGTGTGTAAGTCTGCGTGGCACGCGGACTGTAGGCCTCTACACGCAGCCACCGTGGTTAGGCAAACTTGGGAGCCTCTGTCCACGGTGTGAAATCTTTTCAGTTGGGATAGGTTAAGCTACACCTATGCCCCACTGACGAGTCTCTAAGTGTCTTGTGAGCGCTTAGTGGTTTTAAGTGTGTTTTGTAGTTTGTGCATGTATTTATTTAACTTTGGAATGATGACTCTTATGGTATCGGTTTGTGGCTTGAACAAAAAGTCACAAATTGATATTTTTCTGTTTATTTTTCCCCAGCGAACTAACACTCGGGCTAAGAGTAATAAGCGAATACTTACATTGGGTTGTTTTACAGATACTGATGATGATAATGAATGCCTTGAGGACGATGACCCAATAAGGCATAGAGCAGACGCTGTGCGCAGAAGCCGCACACTGCTGTGGCATGCAATACTCTCTGGCTGGCGCCACGGGCTTTCTTCGCGGGCTACCGCCGCGCCCTGATGTTGCGCGCTGCTGTTGCACGCGCTGCTAGCGTTGCCTACCGCCGAGCGCTGCCAGCTCGGGCTAGCACGGAGTGCTGCCATCGCGGGTTGCTACCGTGCACTGATGACGCGCGCTGCAGCTGTAGGCTGCCGCCGCGCGCTGTCGTCGCGTCGTGTTCACGTCGTGAACAGCACGCATCTTGAGACCGCTTACCCTTGTGGTCGGATGTGTATATGTGTGTGGGACATGTGACGTGACAGTGTTGCGTCCTTGTCCCTGAGATCTCTGTGTAGTAAGGCCTCACGTAGGGGAGTCCTTACTGCGGGGGGACATGCTGATGTAGTTGCCTCTGTCCCTATGTTTGGTAGTTGGTGTAGTAAGGCCTCACGTAGGGGAGTCCTTACTGCGGGGGGATATGCTGATGTAGTTGCCTCTGTCCCTGTATTTGATAGTTGTGACGAGTGGGAACCCCGCGTCGTGAACAGCACGCGTCGCGAGGCCTCTCACTCTTATGTGTTATTTTGGCTGAATTATGCTTCAAGTAGTACATGACTTGTGTGTATTAATGCTTTTGGTTGAGTAACGTTTCATGACGAGAATCACTCTCGTCGTGAGACCTATTAATTCTGTTTGTTTCCTTTTTCCGCTATTTTGCTTTTTCAGATGGGAAAGGCTTCGCGTTGGGTCTCACTTGAGTTCACATGGGAGAGACTCCACATTGAGTTTTTCACTTTCGTTTTTTAGCTCTCATCCTTCTTGTGTGTTTGTTCAAATATACAGATCTGTTTGTTACCCTACAGATCTGGAAGAGGAAGAATCCTCTTCGGCTACTGATGGACCTTAATTGCAGTCAACGCTCAGCGTGTCGGATACGAGTGTATCCCGTGAGCCATCCAGTTCCGAGTTATCAGCCCTCCACTCGGCGATAGGAGAGTCGATGCCGTTTCCAGACACCGACTTCCAGACATAAGGGAGCCCGAGGACGGTCTCCTGTCAGGAGAGGCCGTGTTGTGAGACTGACGAGTACATGCCGGCGCAGACTATATAAGGCGGTGCCTGCGCACGGTCAAGGCAGTTTTTTTGCCGCGAGCTATCGTCGATACTACCTACATCGTCCGACATATTTTTCTAAAAATGGTGTAGTCGAATCTCTGCCCAAATTTGTGTAGAACTGTGTAATTATTTTTAAAATTAATTGTTACAAAAGTAAAATCTGTGTAACATTGAGATTGTTGTGTTTTTTAAATTTAATTTGGTTTAGATTGCCAAAAATATGCATTCTATCAGCCCTCTAGTTCCAATAGTACAAGCTTTACTTAGTTTGGGATCCATGAAATGTCCACCAATATTTATTACTTCATTTCTGACTTTATTTTGGTCGAGAGTTTTTGAATTTTTTAAACTAAAACTTGTAAATTGAATACTCGCAGAAAAATAGATTAATCCAATTTCTTAAAATTCTAAATTAATACAACTTTGTAAATTGAATACTCGAAGAAAATATATATTGTTCGATGTGCCGCTGTTTATATCAATAAATATCACGACAGAAGCGACACGAAACAAGATTCACGAAAGCCATCGTATAAATAACAGTAACGTGATCAAAATACAATAACGCTCGTCGATGGACGCGACACACACACACGTGTAAAACTTCATAATAATATTTTAAAAGAAAAACATATTTACGAGCTTACAGATCCTTGTGAACGATCCATCATCGACATGTCGACTGAAACAAAAGAGTGCCGATGTCGCGTCGCTCTCGACTCGACACAAAACTAACGTATGACAAACGTTAAAATGTGCAAATTTAAAAAATTCTTAACCTATATGTTCATAGCTTAGAGTATTGACACCACAGACTTCTATAGATATCCCAAGTGTATGTACCTAGCGTGTCAACAAGTACGATAAAAAATCGCAGTTGACGACCAAGATTTATTTAATTTCAGGTGATATATACATATACTTCCGGTTCGATATTTTGGCCACTAGTTACTAGCATGCAAGCGCGCGGAAGCATTGGGTTGAAGATTTCGTGCAGATGGAACATTCCATCACTAAATCGTTTGTGTGACGTCACAGTCGGTACCAAAAATGAGGCACGCAAGATTTTCATATAAATGAAAACGCATGCTCCATCTACTATGTCTGTGATTGACACTTAGAGTGATAGTTTCATTCAAAATTCCGTTCATAGGTGAAGCCAAAAATCTATCAAACTGTGTGCATGACATTTTAAATGTTTTTGACATAAACACGAGCGTTCGAATGATCTTTCAAGTGAGTAGACATAATTAAGAGTAGAATGACGTTACAAGCCTTAAAATGCTTGTTAAAAGTGGCTTCAATCGATTCACATTCTATGCTTATTGCTTCTATGGACAGTATTCAAATAAGCCCTGTTTTCAACCGACTTAAAAAAAAGGAGGAGGTTCTCAATTCGACTGTATTTTTTTATGTTTGTACCTCAGAACTTCCGACTGGGTGAGCCCATTTGAATGTTTTTTTTTTTTATTTGAAAGCTGGTGCTTCCCGTGTGGTTCCATTTCAATTTGGTCCAGTTCTGACAATGACATCCATGAGAAGTCGGTTGCTTCAGTTTTTTAAACTATAATTATTATAAGTCCACATATTGTGCTGTGCAATTTCAGAACCCTACCCTGCAAGTGGCCCGACACGCACTTGGCTGGTTATTAATCAGCTCGCGGGTATAAAGGCAGGGCACAGCTAGCAGTGCTACAAAGCTTAATGATGATGAATATTATGGATGAGTATATAATAAGATGCTATTAGGACTATAAAGTACGTAAGTTACAATGATAACAGTACTATAAAATATGTAATTAGCGAGAATAGCTTAAGGTTAAAGCGAAAACTCGAATTCAAATTTCAAACTAGCTTTAGCTACAACAATATTTTTTGAGCGTTGTTTATTTTGGGCTAGACTGTGTGTGAAATGTCCACCAATATTTATTTATTTATTCATAATATTTATTTAAACATAAGATTATAGTTATTTGAATACCATCATCGTTATCATGGTATAATTATCATCTACATCGACTTTTATGGTGCTAGTGTCACCCCTGAAGTGCGAAGTAAAGACTAATAAAGTAATCCGTACACGTGACACGTACACGTGACGTAGACGTGAGTGACCCGTAGTTTTTATTTAAAAATACTAATAAAGTACTTAAATTAAATGACCAATAAATAAAAATTTAATAATGCAAATTGATGTTAAATAAAAAATACATTTAATAAGATGGAAGGACATTAGATATAATAATTTATTTTATTACCCATGAATTATAGGAGGCTACTTCAAAGGTGACAAGATTTTCACTGAAAATTGTAAAAAAAGGTATAAAATATAAGACCCATTGAGTGTCTTTTTTGAAGAAAGTTGCCGTGTCGTCTAACGACACGGCAACTTTCTTCAAAACAGCTCAGCGAAAGGACGGCCTTTTTAATGTTGAAAAAAGTTGCCAGTGTCATCGAAACTGTAGACAAACAGACAAGCGCAAACATCACAAAGCTGCGTCCTCTATTTGTACAACAAACAGTATCGAGAAAAAAAAACGCCATCGTGTGAACTCTGAACACGAGCGAGCGTACGACGACGACACGATTACGATGATGGACGGTCAATGGTAAATACTGGAACGAGCTAACTGTTCCACTAACGACCAGATATGGACCCTCACATGTTTCACTCGGGCATTTTATTGAACGAAGATAAGTGTTGATATAATATCGACGAATAAATAAACCAGTCACGTCACTATACGTACTATTGT
The DNA here is from genome assembly GCA_947563715.1 of Lycia hirtaria. NCBI lineage: Eukaryota > Metazoa > Arthropoda > Insecta > Lepidoptera > Geometridae > Lycia > Lycia hirtaria. Next base: position 35,778,835 of record OX387377.1, on the reverse strand, counting down.
ATGCTTGATTTACACGTTAAATAGTTAAATTTTAACTAAAATTATGCGTATAAACGGTCAAATCCACATTCATACACAAAAATCAATCCACATTCTTGTTGCGTACTGCACAAGAATGGAATTCTTTGCCGCCATCTCTGTTTCCTGATACCTACAATCTTGGAATTTTCAAGGCTAGAGTGAATAGATATCTTCTAGATCGACGAGCTCCATCCTCGGCCACACCGTCGCTTAACATCAGGCGAGTTCGTGGTCAATCGTAGATCTATCTAGTATTAAAAAAAATATAGCACAGCGGATTAGTAAGTTTAATTAAGCGCTGCAAATAGCACGCAGAACTGATGATTACTGAGTGAAGACTACGCACTGTTAAGCGCAGCGTAGGAAGACCAGCTTCATACAAGTACCAAGAAACACTGGATGCAGCACGTTTCCAACCGGATTTTCTTTGGAAATCCATGAGGGTAGATCTATGTCCAGAAGACTTCTGGACTTGTTATGCCTGAGATGATAATTATGATTGGTCAATTTAGTTAAAACCGTAATATCAGCTACTTCCACTAACGTTCCACTAACGACCAGATATGGACCCTCGCATGTTTCACTTGGGAATTTTATTGAACGACGACAACTTTACTCTTGATATTAAATCGACTAATTACAGTGTCACTATTAGCAATAATTTAATTAAATATCACCTAAAAATTTCACCTAAAAATACTTAGCTTTTTATTTTGTTATACATTTTATTAAAACAATAAAGACTTTATCTATCTACCTATCCATTAGTAATATTTTAATGGCCCTTAAAAGGTACTTCGGTTTTACCTTGTCCGAAATAATAAAAACGTAACAATAAAAGCTGCAATATTTATCTTGGCCCAGAAAATAATTTGTGTAAACAACTTCCGCAAAGTTAAACAGGAAACCCCTAAAGTTGGCAAAACCCGAGTACGGGCGCGTTACTGAAACAAAAACTTGAAACGAAAAACTTTCGAATCGAGAGGAGCCCGGGCGTATCAATCACTCCCGCGATCGCTGTAAATAAAGCATCAATCGGCGAAAAACAACCGAATCGGAACGATCCGATAGACGGAAAAAGTATAGATGAAGTCGTTGAGACTATAGCATAGATATACAAAACATGCGGCTTGCAGAAGTGGCCCGCTGAGCTTTTGCACTAGCATAGTTACAATATGGGTAATTAATTCAATTTCGCACGGATTAAAGAAAGTGCGGCGTAAATAACATAGTTGCACATTAACATAGTTATTATGTTATTAATATATAAAACTATTGTGAATATTGTCATTGTACACAATATTGATTGACTTAAATAAATAAAATAGATAATACACCTACCACACCCCTAGGTCGCACTCCGCACCGCGCAGATTAGGGATATTTGTAGTCAAGGGCGTCGCCAAGGGGAGACAAGGCCCCCCCTTAATGTCTAGGGGGGGGGGGGGCTAGATATTAAAGAAATAAAGTCCTAAAGCCGTGCAATTGTACCTGTACCTACAATTCATATTTTTCTCATCCTCCTTATTATCAACTTACCCCCTCCCCCCCCCCCCTCTGGGCCATGGGCTGTCGACGCCCTTGTTTGTAGTCCCTACTAAGAGACTGAGTATCTGCACGGAAACTACATAGTTATCGATAAAAAATTGTGTGTGCATACCATCACATGACACAAGTGAAATCTTCACCAAGACGACGTTAAAATACGAAATAGCAGTATATCAGCGATGCGTTGACTCTTTTGCTCCCTTGGTCGACTGCACCTGACTGTACTCGAACGTGCGTTACATAGTCAAGCGTGACAGATAATTTTCATTCATTACTCACAAAATACAAGTGCTTAGTAAAGAAGTTTTCACTTCACACATTTTCTTACCTGCATTAAACTTCTTAATGAGGTTGGCACAATAATTACTGTAACACTAGAAAGGTAGAAAGAAGGAGTAGAATTAATTAAAAACGGGCCCGCGCTCGGGGCACGGTCAGACGAAACGCAACATAAATAATAACACAAGTCCGCGCCACAGCGAAGTAGAATGTACAAAATGTATAAAAAAAGGGCGGACGGCTACTAAACTTTCGGATCTCCCTTTCATAACTTTCACGGGGAACCTTTTTTCGGTGCCATTATTTTATTATGCCTCATTTGACTAAAAGAAAGTCCGAGCGAGGCGTCCCAGTTATGTGTCGGTCCCTTCATTTAAAATATGTATGTCCATACGTGGCTTCGTACGAGAACATCCCTAAAGTTATGTTTCCCCTCCCCCTACCCCTTACCCTCCTCGCGGGTGGAGTTTATGATGAATGAGCTTCATCTTTTGTTTGTCTGATGTTTCGATAGCGACTATATAATGAGGGAAATTTATGTTGCTGGTATAAGTTTCGTAAAAGAAATAAGTTTATGAATATTGGAATAATAACGCCGAAAAACAAAAAGCTAGTTAAGTAGTTGCCACCACACATATTTGAAGCGTAACTAGGTAAGTAAGTTCGTATAGAGTGAGAGGCTGAAAGGCCTCTGACCTGGCTTGACGATTGCTGTTTTTTAAGAACAAACAACCGGGACCGACAATTCAACGTGTCATCCGACTCACGGTAGCGCTCTGAAAGAAATGCCACTCACGGTCACCCGTGACCACCGAAGACTGACCAGCCGTTCGTTGCTTGACATTGGTTATCTTTCGAGAACACCTAGTCAAGATACGCCACGAGCGCTACAACTAGGTAACAAAACCTTGACTTCATCTTTAACTAGACCAACTTTATATTTGTCCAGTAAGCCTTAAACTTATTTTATTAGTCCTTTCTGAAGTTCTTTCTAGCCTCACCTGGGTTGCACTTTTTTTTTAATTTATAAAATCAGTTTTTTAAGAAAATAATACACACAAAGGGTTAGGGAACAGGTTCGTGTCACCACGCCGAACATAATGCTTACCTACCTTCATAATAATATATACATTACGTCTATTTTTCCTCACAGCAAATAAAGTGTGAAAGATATTACCGCATTTTTTCATACTAAACTATCTGTATCCCACGGCTCCACTCGCATCCGTACGTAGTTATAAAAAACTATAATGATAATGATGATTTTCTTTCACACACAAATTTTGTCCTGACAACCAAGAACGTAACAAAAACAATCAGACAATCCGTCCTAAGTAATGCGCTTACTACATACATTTCGCGAATTGATGTTTGTTTATAGAGATATATCTACGTTTGACCAACTATCTCGCCTGATGGTAAGAGACCGTGTGGCCGAGAATGGAGCACATCGATCTAGATGATTCACTCTATCCTTCAAAATTCCAAAAAAGATGTTGGTGATGATGATGAAAGTGTAGTGTAGTGTAGTGTAAGTAAAGTGTAGCGATACATGATCAGTCCATCGCTCAACTTCCCTCAAATCCTTTAAATGACGTTTTCAGTATACCTACCCAGGAAGAGGGGCAGCTGGACATTACTATGTTTTTCTTTTCCAACTAGTCCAAAGTGGATGAGACCTAGTTGAAATAAACACTTTTACCTATTATGTAAATTTCTCAGATAACGCAAGACAAGCCTCATGACTCAATAGTAAGTAGTACGTCTACATTGAGCTACATTGAGGTTATGGGTTCGATTCCCCCCCAGGGCAAACATTTCTGCTGACCATGGATGTTTGTTATGTGTCTGGATGTTTATACATACATATGATATGTATGTATTTACAAAAAAAAATATATATATGCATTCTATCAGCCATCTGTTGTTGTGTAAAAATGTCCTCCAATATTTTTTCTACACAATGTAAAATGAACGTGATAGGTAAGTCTAGATTATTTTTAGAAATAACTACAAGAACATTAAAAATAACGTGTATTAATATATAGTTAGGTATTTCTAAATCCAAATGAAAACATTCGATGGGAAAACATTCATTCAATTGAAAAAAATGTTTACAAAAAAAAACTGTTTTCTTTTGCAACTCTCTGCGCTTCCCTTTTCCAACTAAGCAGACTCCGCAGACTCTTTCATTAAGTCTGTAACTTATTTTATCTTTTTAGGTGGAAACATCATTAGTGGTTTCATATGGTTTGTTAAAATACTTTCAAAAGGTATGAAGATACCTTTGTACAAAGCAAGTAGATAAATTTTCGCTCTAAGCATTAGACTATATTCATTTATTTGAATGAAATACATATTTTTGAGCATGGTTATTATCACTAATCGTCTTATTCATAACCTGACATAGCCACAAAATATTTACGCCACCCTTTATTTATTATAGTAGTTTATTGGCCAAATTAGCAATTAAAGATATTATAAAAATTACTCCAATATCAATACTAAGGGATATATATATTTTTATGTACGGTAATTAACTTGGATCAAATTGATTTTTTTATCGAAAATTTGTTATGTTGCTTTCTAGTGGACTAAACGACGATTATTTTATAAGTTCATTCAGTCATTTTATATCTTCAAAAATGTGTCGAACTGACTCATACGAAACTATTTCTTAATAATATAATACCCCAGGATGTAAACACGTGTTACAACACAGCTCTATTTGTTTCCACCCCTTAATTAAGGTTGAAACGTCACTTGGAGTCCACAGCCTCTAATCGTCGTCCGTTTAAAAGTCGAAAACTTCACACCAAGTGGGTTAAAGTACCAACTGAACAGTTTAGTTAGCAGTTAGACGATTCATTTGAATATCCTTTTAAAGTTCGTCCGGGGGCTGTTTAATTTAGTGAATTTATTTGACTTGATAGCAAACAATGGGGCTCATAATGCGCTCGAGGATTTCATCATATTCACTACAAATAGGGCGTATATTTGGACTGAAAATTCATACAATACTCAGTACTTAAAATGTTTTTAAATTGAAAACGCATGTTACGTCTCTTTAACAGATTAGAACAAATAAAATAAATAAATATTTGTGGACATTTCACACAACACCATCTAGCCCAAACTAAGCAAAGCTACTATGGAACTGGATGGGAATACATACATACTTTTTTGTAAATATATACACATGATTCATAGAAACACCCAGACACAGAACAAACATCCATGCTCAAAAAAAATCTAATTGTATGCATAAAATTTTAATATATTTTTACAGAATGTTTTAAGGGATGTTCAATCATGTTGACTACAAAATTGAGCTTAAACTAGACTGGTCTACCATTTAACAAATAGAGGTTCTTATAACTTTTTTATAAATCTTTTTGGAATCCCGAAATATATTATTCAATTATCTAACAAAGTTTTCGTAAATAATAACCATACTTTCTAGGAATTTGCTATTCCGCTTGTTATTAATTGAAGTTTCTTGTATATGCCCAATTTCACAACTTCTAGCGCCATCTAGTGACGTCAGCAAAGAAACAGAATGTATACTTGCACACTTAATTAATAATCGAAGAGAAAGCAATGAATTTTTAAAAGGAAACAACAGTAAATTTACATTAATAAAAAATACCGAGATTTTCATAAAGGAAGTGATAAAAAGTATTTTTTTTGTGAAAGTAATGAAAACGTGTCAACGGCAGCGAATGTTCAGAGTTAGGTATAACAGTATAGGGTGATTAAACACAGATAAGCTCGCAATTAGTTTTAACGATGCAGTTAGTCGCGACACAGATAGCTATCGTCAATTATAACGAATGTAATGGAAATTGAATTTTGTCCAATATTCGCTTTTTTCGTGTTATCTCTTTTATGTGATATAGGTACAGGTAAATTAATTACTTAAGTACTTATATACCTACTTCTCACGTCTTTTTCTACTATTTTAACATTTGTTCGGTCCGCCCAGGGTACTTTAAGTTGTGTCCTGGAGTAGGTATAGTTATCCAGGCAATTTTTGAACGTAAATAGCGTGAGCGACTTCTGCGTGCATAGGGAACGTTTTGCATAGAAATAATAGGCGGTAGTAATTAATATTCTCATAACAAAAAGACAGCTGTCATCTAGTCTCACACGTGAACACGGACGCTGCAAAGTGTTCGAAACGTCAGGTCAAATTATGTAAAATATACGCGATAAATCCGTGAAAATTTGTTTAATTTCAATGAGCAAACAGATATATATATAGTGCACATCAAACATATTTAACCACAAATTCATCGGCATCGGATCGGAAACGTATAAAGCGTCTGAACGGGATTTCCACAGCAAGATGATGTTTTCGTAGTTGTCACTTTAATCACTGCCGGTGTGATGACACCAGTTTACTTACGCTTAGTAACTACAATTTACTTACGCTTAGTAACTACAGTTTACTTACGCTTAGTAACTACAGTTTACTTACGCTTAGTAACTACAGTTTACTTAAGCTTAGTAATTACACAGTTCACTTACGCTTAGTAACTACACAGTTTACTTACGCTTAGTAACTACATTTTACCTAAAGCCATATACATGACAATTCCTGTCTTCCACATACTCATCAATCAGTCCAACGACCTTACGCCTCTAATCATCCCACGTAGGTCTGTTTGGCGAGCAAAGAAACAGGACTTATGAAAGCCCCAAGACCGCGGTAACCCAATCGCGGTCAATTTATAAAGCTACCACACAGTGGGTACAGCTAATGGCGTGTGCTCAGAACTGGACAGTGCGTGGGATGAGACAGAAGTTGAGAGCGGGGATGACGCAGTGAGGTTAAATACAAACTTAACAGGTAGGTTATGTATGACGTAGTAATAAAGATGAGTTTATAGGCGAGAGAAAACGTAGAGTCAGTGTCAGGTTTTGTCGTTGGTGAGAAAAAATAAACAAAACAATAAGACAACGTAAAAACTACAAACTCTATCAATCACAACATTCTTCAAATAAATATACACCAAAATAACTAAGTATTCTAGACAATCTATTCCCAGTTGCTAAAGCCCGTTACGCATTATGTTAGTAATTTAGTGAAGTAGCGATCAACTCGGCCTTAGCAAAATGCCACGCAAATATAACATCTAAGCCGACTTCGTATGCTTTAATTTTTATATCAACGCTGCGATCCGGCCCGAACCGTCCCTTATGACTTATATAATCGTCCCTTATAAGTAACACCGCCTTCGCACGAGCGCTACTCTATTAAACTACTTCATGATGTGTGTTAGGCTTAAACTTCGCGCCTGACCATACCAGTACAATACCAGCTAGAACTTTGGGTTCAACTGTTAAAATCAGAAGCCTCGTTTTTGCGTAGACGAATTGATAGACAAACCTCTATTTCCCTCTGAAATTCAAATAAAACTTATTCTGACCTAAACTGATATTGGGGGCAACGCTAAACTAATTAAAATTCCTGAAATAACTAAATCGAAAATAGAATGAAAATATTGTATGAGAATTTCGTTTTTTTTTTATATAGAAGATAGATTTACGATTGACCACCAATTCGCCTGATGTTAAGCGACGGTGTGGCCGAGGATGGAGCTCGTCGATCTAGAAGATATCTATTCACTCTAGCCTTGAAAATTCCAAGATTGTAGGTCTCAGAAAACAGAGATGGCGGCAACGAATTCCATTCTTGTGCAGTACGCGACAGGAATGTGGATCGATATCGCTGAGTACGGATTTTTGGCATTTCAACGAGAAATGGGTGGTAATTCGCTGACTTTCTGCTAGTCCTGTAGTGAAATGGGGAGGGTGGAATTAGGTCGTGAAGCTCTTGCGCATGTTTCCCGAAATGAATCCTGTAGAAAATAGACAGACATGCTACTTTACGGCGGTGCTCGAGACTAAGTAGCTTCTTGGCAGCTATTTTATCGTCACCGATTAACCTCACAGCTCGCCGGTCCACTGATTCTAAAGCTTCCAGCTGATACTTGGCTGATCCATCAAAAAGGTGGCAGCAGTACTCCATACACGATCGGACCTGTGCTTGATACAGATGAAGCAGTTGTCCCGGTGAGAAGTATCGCCTAACCTTATTAATGATGCCAAGCTTTTTACTAGCCAGTTTAGCCTTAGATTCAAGGTAGCCCTTAAAGTTCATTATTGGGGTTAACGTGAGTCCCAGCAGTTCAAGACGGTCTGCCAATGATATGGGTACGTTTCGGAAAGTAGGAGACAAAAGAAACTCACTCTTTTTGGCGGAGAAAAGGCAGGCTTGAGTCTTGTTGGCGTTGAATTTGACGAGATTTCTTCATTTGAATTTAGTTCTTTTAAGATTTTTTATTAGTTTAATGGTACCTTGAGAATTGATTTTATTATCCCACATTATATTCTGGCCATCTGCCACGTGTCCAATTAATACTTTATAATAGTTAATCCTAGTTCGCTTAAAAATTACCATCTCGATTAATTAGAAATGAGATGAGATAAATAGATTTTTAGATCAAACACCATTTCAAGTAGATAAATATATTAGAAATATACTATTCTTTATTTAGAAAAGGAGGATCTGTTATATGTAATGAAATAGTTGTTTAGTAATCGTTTCTGGTTAAACCTGTTTTTTGTCAACCAGTTTTTTTTGTTTTTTGTTACCTTGAAAGTGGTATATTTATTCTATTTAATGTACCTACATTATTTAATAGTACAAACTTCGAAGAAACCTTCAACACATATTTACACTACATTCATATAATATACTTACTTTACTTTTTCTATAATTGATCTCCATACCACGGTTGCCTGGAAGAAATCGCTTTTAGCGATAAGGCCGCCTGTTGTCACACTAGTTTTGAAAGTTCTCTATAAAACTGTATTTGTTTAATGGTGTACAATAAAGAGTTTATCTATCTATCTATGTATATACAAAATAGAATTCAGACGAATCGAAACAGTTTGTACATACTAAATCCCATTTTACTGTTAACCATAAAACGCATTTAGAAAAATTTATTACAGAACAATTGTTATCACAAAACGTTGACACAGAGCTACAAAGAGCGGTTTAGTGAAAAAAAAAACCTTTTTAAAACTCTACGCAAGCAACTCAAATACAATTTTCACGGAGGGCAACAAACACAAATTGCCAAATAATAGCACAGTAATTCAAAAGCGATCACGAAACTTTTTGTCCAAACAACCGATCCGCGCTCAATAGAAAGCGTTTAGAGTCGAGTCCCATCGATAAGATTGCAAATCGAATCCAGGGCTCAATGTGTTTCTGAACGTCCTTTCACTTTCTAAGAGCACTGCGGTGGAAGGCGGCTTTTGCATAATTTACAATACTCCAAATTTAATGTAACATAATTTGTTATCTATAGTTTTTTTGAAGTGAAAACTTCTTTAACGGCGTTGTGCACTTTTGGGATGGGTAAAAAATGTTAAACTCGCGTCAGATTAAAAAAATCGTATTACGAAAATTCGTAAGACGGGCGGATTATTTTAGTCAGAAACCTATTCTAACGTTCTGCATTTAAAGTTGATTATTGAATGTACAAGTTTGTCCTTCTAGCATGATTTCATTTCGTTGCGCCGAATGCTTATTTTCGACACATGCACGTAAGACTCGTTAGCTCAGTAGGTTAGAGCACCGATATAAATTTCAATTTGTCCATCGGAGGGCTGAGGTTCAAATCCTTCACGAGTCAGTCTTTTTGCTATTTTATTTTTTAGTTTTCACTTCTGCCGGCACTCCCGGAGTGCGACTCGTTGTTTTTTTAAATTGGGTTTGTACCCGCTTAGAGGATTTGCCAGTTTCAAGTATTAAGATTTCTTTGCCAGTTTCAACTATTAAGTTTCTTGAATAAAACAAGTCATAAATGTTATAGTCACAATCCAAGTCACGTACTTATACAGTCATTTTCAAATTCGAGTCATGCTTCAGTAAACTATGGTTATTATTCAGTATACTATATCAGTTATGCCGGCGTTACGTAAAAAGATATGTTTCGCCGCTTTATTTCACTTGTCCACACTCACGCACTTTAATCAAACACTAAATGAATAAAACACCACAATGTTTTCATAGCATTAAAATTCAAAATAACACAAGTTTAGAAAAATAAAATAAAACGACAACATGTTTCCATGACGTTCCCGCCAAAACTCGTTATCTTTAGTATCTATTACGATTTAAGCCCCGGCAGAAAGTTATTTACTTTCATACGGTATGGGGTAAATCTGAGACATTCCGAAATCCCGAACAAAACGTTTTCCATCAACTTATTTCGTGCGTTTTGTTAATAATGTGTCATTTGCAGCATTTTTCACTATTGAGAACTAGGTATTTACAAAATTTGTCATTTATAGAATTAGTACACCTACATTTAAGACTAATATAAACGCAACAATACCATCCCTTTATAGTAGACACGCTAAACCTTCCTAAACTAAACCGCTCGGGACTTAAAGTCTATATTGAATAAGTAACTTCCAGGTCTACGTGCTTCATCTTCGGCCACAGTGTAGCTTTCCATCAAGCGAGCTTGTGATCAAACACAAAGCTATTCCATAAATAAAAGCTATATTTATAATGTGGCATTTAGAGCCGAACCATTCACATTACATTCCAAACTTAAGGAAATAACATTAAGTATTTTTATTAGGTATGATAAAAAAACATTTGTACGCCATGAGTAGGCAAAATGTGTTCCAAGTATTATGTTAAGGTCGAGATTAAAGCGCGCAGCTATCTCTCTCGCGCATCACAACATTTTTAAACATCCATCCATCTCTGTTCCCTGAGACCTACAATCTTGGAATTTTCTAGCCTTGAGTGAACAGATATTTTCTAGATCGACGAGATCCATCATCGGCCACACCGTCGCTTAACATCAGGCGAGTTGGTGGTCAATCGTAGATCTATCTTATATATAAAAAATAATAATATAAAATCATTGAGTAGGGATATTAGAAAAGTAAGCGCTAAATCTATTTATTAAGAGAAGAGAAACATTTTAAAAAAAGTTTCAATCAGATATCATTTATTTATACTGCCGACGCGACGGTATTAGAAAATAACATATATTTTCTTATTCCTCAGCCAATTTAAAATATATCGAAGAAAAACTTGTTATTAAATATTTCTCCTGTTTAAATAAAGAATTTCAGCTCTCACTTTTCAAATATCCCTATTCAATGATTTTATATATTTAAAAAGGTTGTGATGCGGGAGAGAGATAGCTGCGCGCGTTGAGCGAATCCTTAAGATCTCTACACCACTTTGTGGTATTCTGTCAAATAAATAAATCTTTAATTTTGAATCTCGAAGGTTATTTAAATGAATGAATGACACAAGTTGAGCCACAACTTTGAAGAATGAGAACGAAATCTGATTTCACTCACACAAACCGCAACGAGAGCCAAAACCAATCTGCGAAAGGTTGCCCTCAGTCTGATCTAAAGGGCGAACATTGACAACGCAATGTCTATTCGAATTGGATCGAAACACTGAACAAGCTCAAACTAATAATAAAGTTTCATCGTAAACGTGGAATAAACTCTCATATTAACATAGATTTTACATTATAATCACACTGGGTGAAACTATTTAAGGACTTCGCACTATCTTTATGTAAATTCCGAGCGATCCAAAATATAATATCGCTATAAACGGTGCGGATTCCTTGCACAGACCAAAGTAAGATTTGTGTTACGACTTTATTATGCGGTAAATTATTGTAGAGAATTATTTATTAGGTGTACTATAAAATTTACATACTACACTCAAGTCCAAATGTGACTCGGGGTCATTTTTTACATGTGACTTAATGTTCGAATAGTAAGAAAAAAAATGTTATGACTACGTGTGAATAATTTTATTTCAGACACGCTCAATTCGGTCTCATTTCAGATTGACACGCGATTCTACATTTTGAAGATTTTCGGAAATGTTTCCGAGAAACGAAGATCAACGGACCAACTCTTTCAATAGATATTTGTATGTAAATATAAATGTTGAGAGATTGACGATTTCAAATATATTTGCGAATGTTATTGGAACATCAAAGGCTCGGTTACACAACTAGAATATTACCTACATAATATGTAGGTAACTAGGTGTGTTTTGATATGCCAAGAAATCTAATCTTCGTGAACGTGTACGGCCTTACCGAAAAACGATACTTAACTTTATGCAACGCTTAACATATTTTGTCAACTTCACGCTGACACGTAATGACACTTGCGGAAAGAAGACAGAGAATTTAAGACGATGGTTAAAGTTAAGTAACGTTTTTCGGCAAGGCCGGTAATGTACAAGGACGACCGGTGGCTTCGAAACCACTCTCGAAATCCATGCCACGGTATATTCGCACAAATATTTACACGCAGGTTTTGTTGCTATGCACTTTTTATATTGGGATAGGCAGAGAGTATTTGTATCTAAGTATATAGGCATGTGCACTGGGATTTTTAGACTATTTTATTAATTTGTTTGTAAATTTTTATTGTAAAATAAATAAAAAAAAACTGAAGTTTTCTTTTAGCCTTGATTAAAACGCGACCGATTTGCAGTCATGGTAGGTAAGTGATGTCATGACCGTGACAGCACACTCACTACGTAAGCAAATGTACGTGTGTGAGATGCATTTAACAGTGTGTACGGATGAGTGAGAGAGAGGATGACGCCACGACGTCACAAGCCATATGATTGCCGTCTCTTTTTTCTCTCATTTTTGCGTATGGTTCAATGATATCGCTGTATAATCGTAATTTTTCGATTTTGATTACAACTACCCTAGTACCCTACCCTACAAATAGAAAGAAATCGCTTCTTCTAATCTTGATCTTTTCTTCAATCGGGTGTTGCTGTAGTCGTAATATTATTTGTTGTTATAGCTTTACTCCTCACAGCTCAGTTGGTAGTACACCATGTCTTCTGAACTGTAGGTTGTGGGACCGATCCCCAGCCTGGACAAATATTTGTATGATGAGCATGTAAATGGAAACAAGTGCGATAAAGAAGACAATATAGGTAGGTTATTCAGAAATCATTTTCACCTGTATCTGAAGGTTTTATCTATTATTGTAAGTATTTTGGCCATATTAATTTATAATAAGATATGTCATTATTATATTTTTATTATTGGCTAATACTGCTTCAGTACAGTACATTAAGCCTATCCTGTACTTTTACTAGTATTAAATATTTCGTTAAACGAACAATGAACGGTACATATCTCATCCTATAGGCACAGTGACCACCTCATATCGTCGCTCGCATGACTGTCCTATCTCATTTTTCAAATAATAAAAACAGATATTTAGAATGCAAATGCAGTATCAATATGAAATTAAAAATAAATTACAGTTTAAAAAACTAAAAAAACACGCTACAAATTATTGTGGTCAAAGTTCATTACAAGACTTTTCTAACAAATCCAAACACAGCTATGATACGATGTTCCATCATGAAGTTCTAGTTCATATCTTCCGGCTCCATCATCAGATCAGTTCGACAGTAGTGACAGTACTATATTATTGTATTGTCATCAGAACTACATACAGCTGCCAATTCTCATGACGCTACGATCCTTGGAAGATGGTTAAATTAGTTACCTTAGATTTCATTACATACAGGTCGACCTAATAAAAGCGTGTTAATAACCTCTATGAAAGCTAATATGAGAAGTGTATGCAAAACATCCGAATTTTAATATTTTTGACAAATACAATCCTATTCTCAGAACCGAAAAACGTTCGTCCTGAACAAATGACTGAAATGAGATAGGACAGTTAATCATGCGAGCGACGCTATGTACGTTCCGTTCTGATAGCGGTAAATCCAAGTAATTCTCGCCGGTACACGGGTGGCTCATTACCGCGGTACGTATTCATCCCGAAATAATTAGACCTGATACGAATTATGCATTACACTGCGTTACCACGCTCTGCTTGCCGGAGATGGACGCCTGATTGTGAAGCGATGTATACGTCTTCATCAACTGGGTCGATAGATTTATGTATTTAGTACCAGGTATTATGACAGGTGGAACCAGGTCAGAAGCATTCTGCAGCAATATAGGCAATAATGCGTACATAATTACGACATGTGGGTTCGACCACATATTTCAGTACTTATTGATATGAAACGAATTTTAACGGATTTATGGCGTTTTTTTTTTATCAGCCCTGTTTGTACAAACTGTCCCACTGCTGGGAACGGGCCATCTTCTCATTGTGAGAAGGGTTAGGCCATAGTCTGCCACGCTGGCCAAGTGCGGGTTGGCAGACTTCACACATCTTCAAGATCATTGAGAACTCTCAGACATGTAGGTTTCCTCACGATGTTTTCCTTCACCGTTTGAAGTTGGCGGCAATCAACAATACGCACATAACTTCGAACCGTCAGACCTGCGGATCGCAAGTCAGACGGTCTCACCACTAGGCTGCCGGAAACTCCTTAGAATTAAGATAAATTATGTAAAATATACGCGATAAATCCGTAAAAAATTGTTTCATTTCAATGAGTACCTAACATCTTATCGCGAAAACCTTAGAAAACATTTCAGTAATTCGCTACACGATAGAACGAGATGCACTATTTTAGTGTCTGTAGGTTTACACAAGACTTCTGAGTCGACATTTAACGCCTGTGCAAGCTGACTTACGCTTTATTGAGTCGCAGCAAAAGTCGCTATGTAGTTAAATTTGCTTGCGGAGTGACTCATCTATACCTTGTACTATTAAGTATTTTGTAGCAATGGCGAATACGAATGATAATTGGAATACGCTATCTTCGCTTTTTCAGTAGATCAATACGTGGTAAAAAAAATATAATGCAAAAAGTATGTGATTACTCCGTGCGTCTTATCTACCATTGCTTGCAATAACCCAGACATCTTATGGCATTGTATTATATACAAGCACTGAATAGCAAAGAAGCAGGCATAATTGAATTTGACAGAATATGAGGGTCTTAGAGTATAAAATAAATAAATATTTTGTGGACATTTCACACAACACCATCTAGCCCAAACTAAGCTTGTATTATGGAACTAGATGGCTGATAGAATACATATATACTTTTGTTTTTTGTAAATATATATAGGTACATATGATACATAGAAACACCCAGACACAGAACAAACATCCATGCTCATCACACAAATGTTTGCCCTGGGCAGACAGCACCAACTGAGCCACAAGGCCAAACACCATAGAGGTATAAAATTATCCACTATAAGTAGACTAGACAATGTTCGAACAAACATGCAAAGACTAGACTGCGTGTCGTGGAAATAGTTTTTACTACAATACCGTGTCATGAGAACGAAGTGGCATCTTTTAATTATCCGCAGAACCCGGTAAAGTAGCTGGAAACTAGCTCACTACGTGCTAGCTCTAGTTTTTATCCCCTTTACTGACATTGCAATGTGCTGTTGTTCTTTCATTGCTAGTTTTTATCCACTAACTCAAGGTGAAACGAGTGAACCGGTGATTATTAAACAAAGAATTATTGTATAAATCTGGTCAATAAATAATAAAATTGTCAACAGCATAATACCAATGACATTACGATTAATGGAAATTATTAATTTAATTTAAACCACATGCCCGGAAGAAGACCACAGGACACTGGACGAAACTATAGTTGTTGAATAGATGACCACTGTGAAATCATTACGTTACTTGCCATAATAACATAATATTTTAAATATGACTGCATATATCTAGTACTACTGTACATTGCCTAGTAACTAGTTTCGCTTATGGTGGGGTATCTTTTGAGATGCCTACGTCAAATGCGTATGCGTACGTACGCCTACTGAGCTGATAGAGACTGATGACGATGCCTACTAACTAATAAAACTTAGCATTGACGTCACCGTCTCTTGGTCATGAAATAATACTTTACACCCTCTTTTTATTAAAGACGAGGACGTTTAACAGTGAGATCCAGACGTTTCTAGAAGTTTACTTATTAATTGATACCGTCAATCAAAATGCTGCCGAACAAATACACATATATTATTGGAGTTATGTATAAAACTCTTGAATTAAAATGACTGTTATATTTGTGGGAGCACCCTTGAGATTAGAGATTGCAACCCGGTATGTTTCTCAACCCGGCCGGGCCCGGTAGCATTCGTCGTCAACCCGGCCGGGCCCGCCAAAATTTGCTATATAAGAATGGAAAAGGACAATGATTCAAGGTTACGAATTAATATTTATTTCAAACTAGCAAATCAACAATAATCACAATAATCAGTCTCACTCAAAGTCTCAAAATCTCTGATTTAATACAGAATTGATTACTTTTACTTATGGACGGAATAGTAACATTAGTATTAGTAATTATTAATTTTTATAAGTTTAAGAAAGCAGGTCTTTCTCTTTACTCGTTATAGTGTCCATTTGAAACATAGTATTAGAATAAGAAACTAATAAAGCTTAAATGCACCAAAGCACTAAATTTGTCAGAACAACTTAGATTAGATAGATAGATAAACTTTGGTAGCTTTGGTATTTGGTATAAACTTAACAAATTCTTATTGGCGCGTCAGAATGGCAACGTGGCAGCTCGCAGCGGTTGTCATGCGAATTTTCTATGATTTTGCACTCCCTCCCGCGCCGCGGTTTTCATACCTACCGGGCTGAGCCCAGCCGGGCCCGGTTTGCAATCTCTACTTGAGATATCTTCATTCAAATAAAGAAAATATCACTGATACATAATACATAACAAAATTATTCCGACGGATAAAGACCTGTTATTGTGAACCCATGCACTTCCTTCCTTCAAAAAAAAAACTTTGAAAACGGGCAATTTGGTTACAAAATTATAGCTCAACATACATACATAACAAATGACATACCGACGAATTGGGAATTTCCTATTTTTCAAGTCGTTTAAAACTTGTATGTTACATTAGCATAAACTAGACTAGGCCAATAGGTAAGGCAGGTAAATACACGACTAATTATTCATCATTAGTGAACAGCTACCATTTCCCAATATTCATAGCATTAGAGCACCCGTAATGCAGAAAAATAAACATATCAATTCGCTTTGTGGTCCAAAATGATTACGGTAACAAAAGACGCTTTCATATTAACCGATTACGACATCGATAAGTCGGCTCGACATTGTTTTTTTTTTTATTTATTCATAGCCGTGGATACACGTCCGTTGGCCTGATATAATTGGTTGATAGGCTGACGTGCCAGACTCTTAGGTTTTTTTTTTATATATATGTATATATACAATCTGCAACAATACCTTAACCCCGATATCGGTGTGAAAGCGTTTAGTGGTAAATTTATGACATTCTCGAAAGTTTTTGAGTGACCACGCACCGGCAAGCGCAGCGTAGGACCAGCCATATGGACAGACGACTTCATACAAGTGGCATGAAGATGCTGGATACAAGCCGCTCCCAACCGGTCTATTTGCAATTCCAAGGAGGAGGTCTATTATAATATTCTGATCTCTGTCCCACGATATCGTGTTGGTATCGCATCGGAGTCGTTATCGGGTAATGTGAAAGCGCCCAAAGCGGACGATCGTGAGGCGATACCACAATAACATTAGTTTGAACTAAATATTCAATGAATACCGGTCTAGTATTAACTAGTGAAGTTATTTAGTCATACTGGAAACATTTATTATCAAATTATCTTGTTAATGACGTTGCATCGGTACATCATCAATTACTTGTATAATGTTAGTCGTTAGAGGCGTGATGGAAGTTTATTTCCAAAAACATTTTATATTATTATTATTATTTAGAATCGATGGAACTTAAATATGTAGAATTGCAATTTTGTCTGATTATTTACTTTAAAACATAAATAAGGTCGTCTTTATTTACAGCAGAAAAATTAATATGTATATCTTCAAAATATAAAATGTATAAAAAAAATTACAGAGTCGTTACAATTAAAATTACATTGTTAAAGAGGGAAGAGATCGTCTTCTCCATTAAACGTTTTAAAATTATTCATATCTGAGAACTTAACTGGTAGATTTAAATTATTTCATCAGTATTTTTGTCATCTAAACCTTTATTTTATGTTAAAAATGTTTAGACATCCACTATGACCGGATTTCTATGACCGAAGTTTCCGGCAGCCTAGTGAAGTTTCCGGCAGCCTAGTCAGGAGACCGTCTGACTTGCGATCCGCAGGTCCTGGGTTCGAATCCCGCGGCACGCACCTCTGTCTTTTCGAAGTTATATGCGTATTGTTGATTGCCGCCAACTTCAAACGGTGAAGGAAAACATCGTGAGGAAACCTACATGTCTGAGAGTTCTCAATGATCTTGAAGATGTGTGAAGTCTGCCAACCCGCACTTGGCCAGCGTGGCAGACTATGGCCCTTCTCACAATGAGAAGATGGCCCGTTCCCAGCAGTGGGACAGTTTGTACAAACAGGGCTGATAAAAAAAAATACTGGATTTCGTGTTCGCGGGTAAATCCGCGGTATACAGCCAGTTTTATTATATTTTTATCTAAAACTGGCAGGAAATACTGTTAACATCAAATCCATATTTTATATTATTTTCTAGATACATTAGAAACAAAACTATTATGCATAATAAATTGGATCAGTCAATATTACATTATACGAAACAACTACTATTTGGTAGATAACTGGTAGTAACTGATATTTTGGCACAGAATTTACCAGAAACAATAACAAAACAACAACGGGTATCGAAGATGTATTTACTAAACATTCAATTCTGAAATAGGTCAGGCTCGTATTATACGCCATTGTGTGATTGAACTAATTCAGACACGTTATACAATTTGAGATAATATTTTGGAAACTACTATGTACACACACGTACTAAATATACAATGAAAAGGCATATCGTTTAGTGAGCTACCTATCTCGAGATCTGGTGGGTCGTTCACATTTCATCAAACAATTCTCATCACACTGGTGATCATATTTATTGTGATCAAATTGATCATATTAAATCATTCAACATATAATTATTATCATCTATGTCGTACATACAATGAAATTAATGTTTTACTAAATGATCTCGATATATTTCACGCATTCAAGTTTTTTTTTTTTTTACTGAAAGCAATTGTTTATATTACTGTTCTATCATCTTATAGGTTTTGGTTTTAAATTAATATAGTCTTAGTTTTATCAACTAATAAATATGTAGACACTGTTAAGGGTATTCATTTCAGAATTTATAATAATATTAGTAGAGATTACCTACTAAGTCTTATGTAATATGTATACTGTTGGAGTTTCTAAATAAATAAATATTTAGCTAAGTTTTTAAGCGATTTCATAAAGAAGGAAGTTAACAATTCAGCTTATCTTTGATACCGAATAACATCGTCGCGTCGTTAAACAGATGGCCAGTTGCGTGCTATGTCGTCCCACAATTTTAACCAAGTTTATCAAAGAATAAAAATAAGAATATTTATTAACCTTAAATAACATACATGTTACAGGTAAGTCAGAATTACACATATGATAAATTAACTAAATTGTATGATAATAGCATAAATGAAATGATATAATCGATTTAATTTAAATTATGGTACCCAATATAACATTTCTTTTAAGACTCTAACCGTTAAGACAAGAATAATTAAAAATATCAATATCCATCATTAAAAATATACTTAATTAAGTATATATACTTTTACAACTACAAATACCAAAATATTATAATATTTTTGCTACGCGTGACTGTGCTTGCTCTGTCTTTGTAAAAAATGAAGATTTTGAAAGATACATTTCCATATATTCACTTAGTTGACAAACAAACAAAGACATGTTCTCAGTTTCCAGAGCTAGTGAACGAGTCTCCGACACACGCAGTAGCGCGCCAGCCTCGAACTCCGACACACGAAGTGGCGCGCCAGCCTCGAAGGTTGTTTCTCTATCATCAATCAAGTTTAGTCTCGCATTAACGTAATGACCGTCGGACCGCTCGGATGTCGCCTTTATTTCCCTTTTTTCCAGAACTTTCTTCAAACCAATTCCGTACACGATACGGTTAGCACGGCCAAGTACGGGGGTTTTGTGGGCTCTGATCGATGCGTTTATCTATACGTTGTAGACATAATGAAGTGGGTAATTTCGTGTTTGTGTTAGGTGTCAGCGGTGTTAGGCCGACAAAATATTTTAATAACCAGTTAGTTAGTTTTTTTTTTTACATAAGACTAAGTAGGTACACGTTTGAAAACAATATATTTTGATGAGAAACGACGATGCGATAGTTGCTGAATCATGCCTCCGGAGAAGAAAAAAAAAATTTTGCCAAGATACCTATTGAATGATCATACCTATGAACATACCTATTGTATTTTGTTGGAGTGATTGGAATTTAGTGGAAAAACAGACGATGGTGGTAGAGCCATCCAGATTAGAATTTCATATGAATAATTTTGATATTCGATAAGTCCCGACATAAAAATAGGTTGAAGTTGAACAGATGAACAGAACAGAACTACTCTTATTTTGTTGTCATGTGGTTTTTAATAAAGTGTTATCTATCTATCTACCCTTGAATAAGTCATCTTAAAAAAAACGGTTCATCTGTTAAGTACTTATGGTGCCACAGAAAAGAGACACACACGATAGAGAGAGAGAGAGAGAGAGAGAGAGAGAGAGAGAGAGAGAGAGAGAGAGAGAGAGTTATCAGATTAAGTGGTTCATTACACGACTCAAACAGTACCAAGAGCCTCGTTGGAATGTAACTGAATTAACTGGTGTAGATGGCGCAATAGAATACGCTAAACAACCCCTACTGGATATCCGTGATTTGAATATGAGGGTAATGTTTTCTAAAATTTTCGCGATTATTAATTTAAGAAATTTTAACGGATTGATATTTATTATGCGTATGTTTTATGACATCCAATAAATCCGTTAAAATTTGTTTCATTTCAATAGAATAAGAGGCATTACTAGAAACCACCTTCAATTCATCTTCTCACGAGAGACATTGTATAATTGAGGAAAACGCAAATATCGTACCTACCAGCAACACAGAGCGCTCTCATACCATGGATACCATAACTCCCGAAATGAAATCCTAAATACACCCCACGGCGCAGGCTTTACTTCCCCGCAAACGTTTCCGGCCCGATGAAAATCTATGAATGATAACCGCCCCATTATGTTCGCAGAACACTCGACATTTACATTTCGACAAGGCTATTAATCTTCCTCATATCTCGACATCTCCGAGGTTTTATTTCATGGAGCCCCTTTGCGGGTAGTTTTAAATAGATTTCCCCGCGGAGCTCACCTGTCTTAAAGCTGAGCTTGGAAACAGTTAAAACCCGGCTAAGCAGAGGGAACGGGCGGTACTTAATTAAAACTATCGGAGTGGCTTTGTTGCCTTTCGACTTAGACTTGAAGGGGATGGAAGAAAAAAACAGTTAAAGTTATGGAGGAGATTTATTCAACACAGATTCCCTGTGGTCACACATACGATTTATCAGATTCCCTAAAATTTAATTTCTAAAACTAAAATTTCCCTCAGGTCAAAATTTAATGTTTTCTTTCTTTTTATTTGTTTCTAAGATACGTCATCAATATGAATTCATTTTGCCGTGGGGTACCGGCTTAGAATAGTACCTCCCCCTTTCTTCCCGTGGGTGCCGTAAGAACCGGCTAAGGGAAATACCACCAGAAGTGGGCAGCAGCACATTCTGAGTAAAACGCCCCCTACTGCGCTCGCCAACCCGCCTGCCAAGCGTGGCGAGTACTGGCAAAAAACCCCCTATGACAGACAAAAATACCAGGCCCCCAGTCCCCGGCAGCTCCGCTATTCCGGGCTATGGTAGCGGTCCCGGTCACGGCGGAGCAAGGGGTGCTAAGAATCTCCGGAAGAGATCCGGCTACCACCCCCTGCATAAACGACGACTGGCCCTGGTAACACACAACATTCGCACGATGAGGACAGACGAGAAGCTAGCTGAGCTGGAAGAAGAAATGGGTAGGTTACATTGGGATATCCTGGGGTTATCAGAAGTCCGACGAGAGGGGGAGGACACGATAACCCTGAAATCCGGTAACCTACTCTACTACCGGGAGGGCGACCAACAGTCCCAAGGTGGTGTCGGGTTTCTCGTCCACAAGTCCCTTGTTAACAACATTCTTGCCATCGACAGTGTATCGAGCAGGGTTGCATACCTGATACTCAGAGTATCCAAGAGGTATTCGCTGAAGGTCATCCAGGTATACGCACCGACCTCGGCACACTCCGATGATGAGGTAGAGGTGATGTATGAGGACATTAGTAGGGCCATACACACTTCAGAGACCTATTTTAATGTTGTTATGGGGGACTTCAATGCGAAGCTGGGCAGGAAATGCGAAAATGAGTTGAGAGTAGGGCAATTTGGATATGGACAACGGAACCCCAGGGGACAGAGGTTGGCCGACTTCCTGGAGAAAGAGGGACTCTTCATGATGAACTCTTTCTTCCAGAAGCCACCTCATAGGAAATGGACCTGGTTGAGTCCCGATGGTTCTACGAGAAATGAGATAGACTTCATCCTGACCACCAAGAAACAAATATTCAATGATGTCTCTGTGATCAACATGGTTAAAACCGGAAGTGATCACCGAATGGTACGAGGCACTTTGAATATTAATGTTAAACTTGAGAGGTCCCGTATGATGAAGTCTACACTCCGACCTACTCGCGCTCATATCCAAGACCCCAAGAGCTTTCAGCTCGAACTATCAAATCGCTTCGAGTGCCTGGAAAGCTGCGCATCGGTGGATGAGATCAATAACAGGTTTGTGGAAACTGTCCGTACGGTGGGCGCGAAGTTTTATAAACCCCACCGTACAAATAGACCGCAAAAGCTCTCGAGCCATACCCTCGACCTCATGGCTGAACGACGCTCATTGCAACTGCAGTCTTCCGGTGACGCCGAAGCATATAGGCGGCTCAATAGACTCATATCAAAGTCTATGCGACACGACATCCGTACCTTTAATACTAATCGTATTAAAGAGACGATAGAGCGGAATAAAGGCTCCAAAGTGTTCGCAAAAGACATGTCTATTGGGCAGAGCCAGTTGACGAAGCTGAAGACAGAAGATGGCAGTCTAGCGTCGACCAAAGCAGAAGTCTTGAGGGAGATCGAGAAGTTCTATGGACAGTTATACACATCGGTCGCAAAACCTGTTAGCAGTTTGGGTAAAGATCCAAGAGCCAAACTGACTCGACATTATACCGAAGATATCCCGGACATCAGCCTGTACGAGATTAGGATGGCCTTGAAACAGCTCAAGAACAACAAGGCACCGGGCGATGACGGAATTACATCAGAGCTACTGAAAGCGGGTGGAACACCGGTACTGAAAGTCCTTCAGAGGCTCTTCAATTCCGTCGTGCTTGAAGGTACAACGCCAGAAGCATGGAACAGAAGCGTGGTGGCGCTGTTCTTCAAAAAAGGAGACAACACTTTGCTGAAGAACTACAGACCTATCTCGCTTCTGAGCCATGTCTATAAGCTGTTTTCAAGGGTCATCACGAATCGTCTTGAACGCAGGTTCGATGACTTCCAGCCTCCCGAACAAGCCGGTTTCCGAAAAGGCTATAGTACCATAGACCACATCCACACGCTGCGGCAAGTGATACAGAAGACCGAAGAGTATAACTTGCCCCTTTGCTTAGCGTTTGTGGACTATGAGAAAGCCTTTGATTCGATCGAGACCTGGGCGGTGCTTGAGGCTCTCCAACGATGCCGTATTGACTATCGGTATATCGAAGTGCTGAAGTGTTTGTACAACAACGCCACAATGTCAGTCCGAGTACAAGACCAGAACTCAGAGGCAATTTCATTGAAAAGAGGCGTGAGGCAGGGAGACGTTGTCTCTCCGAAACTGTTTACCGCCGGTTTGGAAGATGCCTATAAGCTTCTGGAATGGAAAGGGCTCGGCATCAATATTAACGGCGAGCACATCACTCACCTTCGGTTTGCCGACGATATAGTAGTCATGGCAGAGTCGATGGAAGACCTCAGTACGATGCTCGAAGACCTCAATAGAGTTTCCCAACGGGTGGGCCTCAAAATGAACATGGACAAAACGAAGGTTATGTCGAACGCCCATGTAGTGCCCACCCCAATATCTGTGGGGAACTCCACTCTTGAAGTTGTTGACGAATACGTCTACCTAGGACAAACGGTCCGATTAGGCAGGTCCAACTTTGCGAGGGGGGTCAATCGTCGTATCCAACTCGGCTGGGCAGCGTTCGGGAAACTTAAAAGCGTCTTCTCGTCCAATATACCCCAGTCCCTCAAGTCGAAAGTTTACAACCAGTGTGTGTTACCAGTGATGACATACGGCACTGAAACGTGGTCCCTAACTATGGGCCTTATAAGGAAGCTCAAGGTCGCGCAGCGAGCTATGGAGAGGGCTATGCTCGGAGTCTCTCTACGAGATCGAATCAGAAATGAAGAGATACGTAGACGTACAGGAGTCACCGATATAGCACAGCGGATTAGCAAGTTGAAGTGGCAGTGGGCAGGGCACATAGCACGTAGAACTGATGGCCGATGGGGCCGAAAGGTTCTTGAGTGGAGACCACGTACCGGCAAGCGCAGCGTAGGAAGACCAGCCACGAGATGGACAGATGACCTCATACAAGTGGCAGGAAGACGCTGGATGCAAGCCGCTTCCAATCGGTCTTTTTGGAAATCCATGGGGGAGGCCTATGTCCAGCAGTGGACTTCTTATGGCTGAGATGATGATGATGATGAATTCATTAACAAAGCAAAACTAAAAACCAAGTAAACATACAATATTTTTTGGTTAAGAACGAGGTAGATGCAAATAATCCAGTTGCTACCCAGCCAACAGGTTAAGCGGGCCTAGTTATCAGGTCTAACAGGGTCAATCATGAAGTCTGACGGGCTCAGTCATTAGATCTTAGCAAGGCCAATTATGAGGTCTACTAGCATACAGTACAAAGTAAACACATATACACTTATTTTAATCTATTTTTTACAATCTTATGACAATCCTTAATAAATTATTCACAAGGTAAGAGTCATTTTGTTTACTTACGCTAAGAGTAATTTTAATGACTAAATTTGAATAAATAAATAAAACAAATTTGGTAGACATTTCACACTACACCATCTAGCCCAAACGAATTAAAGCTTGTACTATGAAAACTAGATGGTTAATATGATACATCTTATACTTTTTTTGTAAAAATATATGTACTTATAATTCACAGAAACACCCAGACACAGAACAAAAATCCATGTCCATCACACAAATGTTTGCCTAGAGTGGGGATCGAACCCACGACAGGCAGCTCAGGAGGCAGCCGTACTACCACTGAGCCACGAGGCCTGTGAATATTATATGACTAGTTACGAATGAATTTTTACTCATCAGACGCATCAACAGTGTGCATAAGAATTCTTCAGTTACATACTGCTTTACTGTTGCGTACTGCACAAGAATGGAATTCTTTGCCGCCATCTCTGTTTCCTGAGACCTACAATCTTGGAATTTTCAAGGCTAGAGTGAATAGATATCTTCTAGATCGACGAGCTCCATCCTCGGCCACACCGTCGCTTAACATCAGGCGAGTTGGTGGCCATCTTGTATAAAAAAAAACATCATTCATTTATGACTTTAATAGTGTCTAATCATCAAAAACTATCACGCTCCAAAATAAACTCCATTCACAACTCCACAGTCAATTATTAGCCTTACACTAACTTCATTTGCATCTCTGCACGGTGCGCACATTAAACACCAAAGTTCACTACTAAGCAGCAGTGACTGGAACTATTATACTGACGGCCAAATTCACCCGGTCGAACGTCCGTTACCCAGTTCGGACGCCAGGTGAACTTTATCTCCCGGAGTCCAACGTCCATTCTCACCCGTACACCGACAAATTCCTACCGGGAACTCACTGCATAATTTAAACCTATATTATAAATTAGGTTCCCCAGTCCCGGCGTATTTTAGACCCGGGAACAGTGTTTGTTAAAGACCAGTTTGTTAAATTTTAAGTGAACGGCTGCGAGAGAAAACGATTAGTTATTATATTACGTACTCTATTGTTGAGTTACAACTTTGTATTTTACGATAAATTTTATTTAATGGCGCCTAATTATGAGCGGCTGTAATAATTTTATATTAACGGGCACGGTGGAATGGACGCGATAACGTTACTTTACGATGGTTTTACGTCAACAAAATTAACTTAGTAGCATCGAGTATGCTGGCAACACTGCCGTCGTTGATGTCCGCTCCGTTTAATGTATCAGTGTTGCCAAGACTATTGATTTAATACCGGTGTGAAGTTGGCAGCCAAAGTTAGCTGCCATATAATCCGACCAAATTAAGATGACGTTTTTGTGAAGTTAGCAGCCAACACAAATAAATAATACTTATGCCCTTATTTATAACTATAAACCTATTGCAAATGAAACATACGACATTAAACTACAAATCTAAGCGGTCTCTTACACCAAACAAGATAATCGAAATGCTACTACAACGATTTTTGCCGATATCCAAATAAGGGTTGATTTAAATATCTCATCCCCATTTTTTCGAAACAAAATCTAGTATGTATGTAAGATAAGAGTTTATTCTACAATAAAAACTCTATTTCAAAGCGGCAGTTCACCTTTTTAACACTTTGACTGCCTCTCAAAATGTAGTAATTTTAGGTATTGATTTTTTTGCCAAACACAAAAGGCTGCTGGTGAATTTGGACCCTTCATCCCCTAATATTAGAAATAAACCTTATCAAAATTAAAAGATGTTGAAGTAGGCTACAAAACAAACTAACTCACAAAGCGGCAGCTTACCTTCTTAACCCCAAACAAGACAATCGAAAGGCTATTACAACGATTTTTGCCGCTATCCAAATAAGGGTTGATTTAAATATCTCATCCCCATATTTTCGAAACAAAATCTAGTGCGTATTAAAGATAAGAGTCTATTCTATAATAAAAACTCTATTTCAAAGCGGCAGTTTACCTTCTTAACACTTTGACTACCTCTCAAAATGTAGTCATTTTAGGTACAGATTTTTTTGCCAAACACAAAAGGCTGCTGGTGAATTTGGACCCTTCATCCCCTGATATTTGAAATGAGCCTTATCAAAATTAAAAGATATTGAACTAAACTACAAAACAAAGTAACTCACAAAGCGGCAGTTTACCTTCTTAACCCCAAACAAGACAATCGAAATGCTACTACAACGATTTTTTCCGATATCCAAATAAGGGTTGATTTAATTATCTCATCCCCATATTTTCGAAACAAAATCTAGTACGTATGTAAGATAAAAGTATATTTTATTAAAAAGGTCCTATTTCAAAGCGGCAGTTGAGCATCTTAGCACTTTGACTGCCTCTCAAAATGTAGTCATTTTAGGTACAGATTTTTTTGCCAAACACAAAAGGCTGCTGGTGAATTTGGACCCTTCATCCCCTGATATGTGAAATGAACTTTATCAAAATAAAAAGATATTGAAATAGGCTACAAAACAAACAAACACACAAAGCGGCAGTTTACCTTCTTAACCCCCAACAAGACAATCGAAATGCTGCTACAACGATTTTTGCCGATATCCAAATAAGGGTTGATTTAAATATCTCATCCCCATTTTTTCGAAACAAAATCTAGTATGTATGTAAGATAAGAGTCTATTCTACAATAAAAACTCTATTTCAAAGCGGCAGTTCACCTTTTTAACACTTTGACTGCCTCTCAAAATGTAGTAATTTTAGGTATTGATTTTTTTGCCAAACACAAAAGGCTGCTGGTGAATTTGGACCCTTCATCCCCTAATATTAGAAATAAACCTTATCAAAATTAAAAGATGTTGAAGTAGGCTACAAAACAAACTAGCTCACAAAGCGGCAGCTTACCTTCTTGACCCCAAACAAGACAATCGAAAGGCTATTACAACGATTTTTGCCGCTATCCAAATAAGGGTTGATTTAAATATCTCATCCCCATATTTTCGAAACAAAATCTAGTGCGTATGTAAGATAAGAGTCTATTCTATACTAAAAACTCTATTTCAAAGCGGCAGTTCACCTTCTTAACACTTTGACTACCTCTCAAAATGTAGTCATTTTAGGTACAGATTTTTTTGCCAAACACAAAAGGCTGCTGGTGAATTTGGACCCTTCATCCCCTAATATTAGAAATAAACCTTATCAAAATTAAAAGATGTTGAAGTAGGCTACAAAACAAACTAACTCACAAAGCGGCAGCTTACCTACTTAACCCCAAACAAGACAATCGAAAGGCTATTACAACGATTTTTGCCGCTATCCAAATAAGGGTTGATTTAAATATCTCATCCCCATATTTTCGAAACAAAATCTAGTACGTATGTAATATAAAAGTATATTCTATTAAAAAGGTCCTATTTCAAAGCGGCAGTTGAGCATCTTAGCACTTTGACTGCCTCTCAAAATGTAGTCATTTTAGGTACAGATTTTTTTGCCAAACACAAAAGGCTGCTGGTGAATTTGGACCCTTCATCCCCTGATATGTGAAATGAACTTTATCAAAATAAAAAGATATTGAAATAGGCTACAAAACAAACAAACTCACAAAGCGGCAGTTTACCTTCTTAACCCCCAACAAGACAATCGAAATGCTGCTACAACGATTTTTGCCGATATCCAAATAAGGGTTGATTTAAATATCTCATCCCCATTTTTTCGAAACAAAATCTAGTATGTATGTAAGATAAGAGTCTATTCTACAATAAAAACTCTATTTCAAAGCGGCAGTTCACCTTTTTAACACTTTGACTGCCTCTCAAAATGTAGTAATTTTAGGTATTGATTTTTTTGCCAAACACAAAAGGCTGCTGGTGAATTTGGACCCTTCATCCCCTAATATTAGAAATAAACCTTATCAAAATTAAAAGATGTTGAAGTAGGCTACAAAACAAACTAGCTCACAAAGCGGCAGCTTACCTTCTTGACCCCAAACAAGACAATCGAAAGGCTATTACAACGATTTTTGCCGCTATCCAAATAAGGGTTGATTTAAATATCTCATCCCCATATTTTCGAAACAAAATCTAGTGCGTATGTAAGATAAGAGTCTATTCTATACTAAAAACTCTATTTCAAAGCGGCAGTTCACCTTCTTAACACTTTGACTACCTCTCAAAATGTAGTCATTTTAGGTACAGATTTTTTTGCCAAACACAAAAGGCTGCTGGTGAATTTGGACCCTTCATCCCCTAATATTAGAAATAAACCTTATCAAAATTAAAAGATGTTGAAGTAGGCTACAAAACAAACTAACTCACAAAGCGGCAGCTTACCTACTTAACCCCAAACAAGACAATCGAAAGGCTATTACAACGATTTTTGCCGCTATCCAAATAAGGGTTGATTTAAATATCTCATCCCCATATTTTCGAAACAAAATCTAGTACGTATGTAATATAAAAGTATATTCTATTAAAAAGGTCCTATTTCAAAGCGGCAGTTGAGCATCTTAGCACTTTGACTGCCTCTCAAAATGTAGTCATTTTAGGTACAGATTTTTTTGCCAAACACAAAAGGCTGCTGGTGAATTTGGACCCTTCATCCCCTGATATGTGAAATGAACTTTATCAAAATAAAAAGATATTGAAATAGGCTACAAAACAAACAAACTCACAAAGCGGCAGTTTACCTTCTTAACCCCCAACAAGACAATCGAAATGCTGCTACAACGATTTTTGCCGATATCCAAATAAGGGTTGATTTAAATATCTCATCCCCATTTTTTCGAAAAAAAATCTAGTATGTATGTAAGATAAGAGTCTATTCTACAATAAAAACTCTATTTCAAAGCGGCAGTTCACCTTTTTAACACTTTGACTGCCTCTCAAAATGTAGTAATTTTAGGTATTGATTTTTTTGCCAAACACAAAAGGCTGCTGGTGAATTTGGACCCTTCATCCCCTAATATTAGAAATAAACCTTATCAAAATTAAAAGATGTTGAAGTAGGCTACAAAACAAACTAGCTCACAAAGCGGCAGCTTACCTTCTTGACCCCAAACAAGACAATCGAAAGGCTATTACAACGATTTTTGCCGCTATCCAAATAAGGGTTGATTTAAATATCTCATCCCCATATTTTCGAAACAAAATCTAGTGCGTATGTAAGATAAGAGTCTATTCTACAATAAAAACTCTATTTCAAAGCGGCAGTTTACCTTCTTAACACTTTGACTACCTCTCAAAATGTAGTCATTTTAGGTACAGATTTTTTTGCCAAACACAAAAGGCTGCTGGTGAATTTGGACCCTTCATCCCCTGATATTTGAAATGAGCCTTATCAAAATTAAAAGATATTGAACTAAACTACAAAACAAAGTAACTCACAAAGCGGCAGTTTACCTTCTTAACCCCAAACAAGACAATCGAAATGCTACTACAACGATTTTTTCCGATATCCAAATAAGGGTTGATTTAATTATCTCATCCCCATATTTTCGAAACAAAATCTAGTACGTATGTAAGATAAAAGTATATTTTATTAAAAAGGTCCTATTTCAAAGCGGCAGTTGAGCATCTTAGCACTTTGACTGCCTCTCAAAATGTAGTCATTTTAGGTACAGATTTTTTTGCCAAACACAAAAGGCTGCTGGTGAATTTGGACCCTTCATCCCCTGATATGTGAAATGAACTTTATCAAAATAAAAAGATATTGAAATAGGCTACAAAACAAACAAACACACAAAGCGGCAGTTTACCTTCTTAACCCCCAACAAGACAATCGAAATGCTGCTACAACGATTTTTGCCGATATCCAAATAAGGGTTGATTTAAATATCTCATCCCCATTTTTTCGAAACAAAATCTAGTATGTATGTAAGATAAGAGTCTATTCTACAATAAAAACTCTATTTCAAAGCGGCAGTTCACCTTTTTAACACTTTGACTGCCTCTCAAAATGTAGTAATTTTAGGTATTGATTTTTTTGCCAAACACAAAAGGCTGCTGGTGAATTTGGACCCTTCATCCCCTAATATTAGAAATAAACCTTATCAAAATTAAAAGATGTTGAAGTAGGCTACAAAACAAACTAGCTCACAAAGCGGCAGCTTACCTTCTTGACCCCAAACAAGACAATCGAAAGGCTATTACAACGATTTTTGCCGCTATCCAAATAAGGGTTGATTTAAATATCTCATCCCCATATTTTCGAAACAAAATCTAGTGCGTATGTAAGATAAGAGTCTATTCTATACTAAAAACTCTATTTCAAAGCGGCAGTTCACCTTCTTAACACTTTGACTACCTCTCAAAATGTAGTCATTTTAGGTACAGATTTTTTTGCCAAACACAAAAGGCTGCTGGTGAATTTGGACCCTTCATCCCCTGATATGTGAAATGAACTTTATCAAAATAAAAAGATATTGAACTAGGCTACAAAACTAACTAACTCACAAAGCGGCAGTTTACCTTCTTAACCCCAACAAGACAATCGAAATGCTGCTACAACGATTTTTGCCGATATCCAAATAAGGGTTGTTTTAAATATCTCATCCCCATATTTTCGAAACAGAATCTAGTGCGTATGTAAGATAAGAGTCTATTATATAATAAAAACTCTATTTCAAAGCGGCAGTTCACCTTTTTAACACTTTGACTGCCTCTCAAAATGTAGTAATTTTAGGTATTGATTTTTTTGCCAAACACAAAAGGCTGCTGGTGAATTTGGACCCTTCATTCCCTAATATTAGAAATAAACCTTATCAAAATTAAAAGATATTGAAATAGGCTACAAAACAAACAAACTCACAAAGCGGCAGTTTACCTTCTTAACCCCCAACAAGACAATCGAAATGCTGCTACAACGATTTTTGCCGATATCCAAATAAGGGTTGATTTAAATATCTCATCCCCATTTTTTCGAAACAAAATCTAGTATGTATGTAAGATAAGAGTCTATTCTACAATAAAAACTCTATTTCAAAGCGGCAGTTCACCTTTTTAACACTTTGACTGCCTCTCAAAATGTAGTAATTTTAGGTATTGATTTTTTTGCCAAACACAAAAGGCTGCTGGTGAATTTGGACCCTTCATCCCCTAATATTAGAAATAAACCTTATCAAAATTAAAAGATGTTGAAGTAGGCTACAAAACAAACTAGCTCACAAAGCGGCAGCTTACCTTCTTGACCCCAAACAAGACAATCGAAAGGCTATTACAACGATTTTTGCCGCTATCCAAATAAGGGTTGATTTAAATATCTCATCCCCATATTTTCGAAACAAAATCTAGTGCGTATGTAAGATAAGAGTCTATTCTATACTAAAAACTCTATTTCAAAGCGGCAGTTCACCTTCTTAACACTTTGACTACCTCTCAAAATGTAGTCATTTTAGGTACAGATTTTTTTGCCAAACACAAAAGGCTGCTGGTGAATTTGGACCCTTCATCCCCTAATATTAGAAATAAACCTTATCAAAATTAAAAGATGTTGAAGTAGGCTACAAAACAAACTAACTCACAAAGCGGCAGCTTACCTACTTAACCCCAAACAAGACAATCGAAAGGCTATTACAACGATTTTTGCCGCTATCCAAATAAGGGTTGATTTAAATATCTCATCCCCATATTTTCGAAACAAAATCTAGTACGTATGTAATATAAAAGTATATTCTATTAAAAAGGTCCTATTTCAAAGCGGCAGTTGAGCATCTTAGCACTTTGACTGCCTCTCAAAATGTAGTCATTTTAGGTACAGATTTTTTTGCCAAACACAAAAGGCTGCTGGTGAATTTGGACCCTTCATCCCCTGATATGTGAAATGAACTTTATCAAAATAAAAAGATATTGAAATAGGCTACAAAACAAACAAACTCACAAAGCGGCAGTTTACCTTCTTAACCCCCAACAAGACAATCGAAATGCTGCTACAACGATTTTTGCCGATATCCAAATAAGGGTTGATTTAAATATCTCATCCCCATTTTTTCGAAAAAAAATCTAGTATGTATGTAAGATAAGAGTCTATTCTACAATAAAAACTCTATTTCAAAGCGGCAGTTCACCTTTTTAACACTTTGACTGCCTCTCAAAATGTAGTAATTTTAGGTATTGATTTTTTTGCCAAACACAAAAGGCTGCTGGTGAATTTGGACCCTTCATCCCCTAATATTAGAAATAAACCTTATCAAAATTAAAAGATGTTGAAGTAGGCTACAAAACAAACTAACTCACAAAGCGGCAGCTTACCTTCTTAACCCCAAACAAGACAATCGAAAGGCTATTACAACGATTTTTGCCGCTATCCAAATAAGGGTTGATTTAAATATCTCATCCCCATATTTTCGAAACAAAATCTAGTGCGTATTAAAGATAAGAGTCTATTCTATACTAAAAACTCTATTTCAAAGCGGCAGTTTACCTTCTTAACACTTTGACTACCTCTCAAAATGTAGTCATTTTAGGTACAGATTTTTTTGCCAAACACAAAAGGCTGCTGGTGAATTTGGACCCTTCATCCCCTGATATTTGAAATGAGCCTTATCAAAATTAAAAGATATTGAACTAAACTACAAAACAAAGTAACTCAAAAAGCGGCAGTTTACCTTCTTAACCCCAAACAAGGGAATCGAAATGCTACTACAACGATTTTTGCCGATATCCAAATAAGGGTTGATTTAAATATCTCATCCCCATATTTTCGAAACAGAATCTAGTGCGTATGTAAGATAAGAGTCTATTCTATACTAAAAACTCTATTTCAAAGCGGCAGTTCACCTTCTTAACACTTTGACTACCTCTCAAAATGTAGTCATTTTAGGTACAGATTTTTTTGCCAAACACAAAAGGCTGCTGGTGAATTTGGACCCTTCATCCCCTAATATTAGAAATAAACCTTATCAAAATTAAAAGATGTTGAAGTAGGCTACAAAACAAACTAACTCACAAAGCGGCAGCTTACCTACTTAACCCCAAACAAGACAATCGAAAGGCTATTACAACGATTTTTGCCGCTATCCAAATAAGGGTTGATTTAAATATCTCATCCCCATTTTTTCGAAACAAAATCTAGTATGTATGTAAGACAAGAGTCTATTCTACAATAAAAACTCTATTTCAAAGCGGCAGTTCACCTTTTTAACACTTTGACTGCCTCTTAAAATGTAGTAATTTTAGGTATTGATTTTTTTGCCAAACACAAAAGGCTGCTGGTGAATTTGGACCCTTCATCCCCTAATATTAGAAATAAACCTTATCAAAATTAAAAGATGTTGAAGTAGGCTACAAAACAAACTAGCTCACAAAGCGGCAGCTTACCTTCTTAACCCCAAACAAGACAATCGAAAGGCTATTACAACGATTTTTGCCGCTATCCAAATAAGGGTTGATTTAAATATCTCATCCCCATATTTTCGAAACAAAATCTAGTGCGTATTAAAGATAAGAGTCAATTCTATAATAAAAATTCTATTTCAAAGCGGCAGTTTACCTTCTTAACACTTTGACTACCTCTCAAAATGTAGTCATTTTAGGTACAGATTTTTTTGCCAAACACAAAAGGCTGCTGGTGAATTTGGACCCTTCATCCCCTGATATTTGAAATGAACCTTATCAAAATTAAAAGAAACTGAACTAGGCTACAAAACAAACTAACTCACAAAGCGGCAGTTTACCTTCTTAACCCCAAACAAGGGAATCGAAATGCTACTACAACGATTTTTGCCGATATCCAAATAAGGGTTGATTTAAATAACTCATCCCCATATTTTCGAAACAGAATCTAGTGCGTATGTAAGATAAGAGTCTATTATATAATAAAAACTCTATTTCAAAGCGGCAGTTCACCTTTTTAACACTTTGACTGCCTCTCAAAATGTAGTAATTTTAGGTATTGATTTTTTTGCCAAACACAAAAGGCTGCTGGTGAATTTGGACCCTTCATCCCCTAATATTAGAAATAAACCTTATCAAAATTAAAAGATGTTGAAGTAGGCTACAAAACAAACTAGCTCACAAAGCGGCAGCTTACCTTCTTGACCCCAAACAAGACAATCGAAAGGCTATTACAACGATTTTTGCCGCTATCCAAATAAGGGTTGATTTAAATATCTCATCCCCATATTTTCGAAACAAAATCTAGTGCGTATGTAAGATAAGAGTCTATTCTATACTAAAAACTCTATTTCAAAGCGGCAGTTCACCTTCTTAACACTTTGACTACCTCTCAAAATGTAGTCATTTTAGGTACAGATTTTTTTGCCAAACACAAAAGGCTGCTGGTGAATTTGGACCCTTCATCCCCTAATATTAGAAATAAACCTTATCAAAATTAAAAGATGTTGAAGTAGGCTACAAAACAAACTAACTCACAAAGCGGCAGCTTACCTACTTAACCCCAAACAAGACAATCGAAAGGCTATTACAACGATTTTTGCCGCTATCCAAATAAGGGTTGATTTAAATATCTCATCCCCATATTTTCGAAACAAAATCTAGTACGTATGTAATATAAAAGTATATTCTATTAAAAAGGTCCTATTTCAAAGCGGCAGTTGAGCATCTTAGCACTTTGACTGCCTCTCAAAATGTAGTCATTTTAGGTACAGATTTTTTTGCCAAACACAAAAGGCTGCTGGTGAATTTGGACCCTTCATCCCCTGATATGTGAAATGAACTTTATCAAAATAAAAAGATATTGAAATAGGCTACAAAACAAACAAACTCACAAAGCGGCAGTTTACCTTCTTAACCCCCAACAAGACAATCGAAATGCTGCTACAACGATTTTTGCCGATATCCAAATAAGGGTTGATTTAAATATCTCATCCCCATTTTTTCGAAAAAAAATCTAGTATGTATGTAAGATAAGAGTCTATTCTACAATAAAAACTCTATTTCAAAGCGGCAGTTCACCTTTTTAACACTTTGACTGCCTCTCAAAATGTAGTAATTTTAGGTATTGATTTTTTTGCCAAACACAAAAGGCTGCTGGTGAATTTGGACCCTTCATCCCCTAATATTAGAAATAAACCTTATCAAAATTAAAAGATGTTGAAGTAGGCTACAAAACAAACTAGCTCACAAAGCGGCAGCTTACCTTCTTGACCCCAAACAAGACAATCGAAAGGCTATTACAACGATTTTTGCCGCTATCCAAATAAGGGTTGATTTAAATATCTCATCCCCATATTTTCGAAACAAAATCTAGTGCGTATGTAAGATAAGAGTCTATTCTACAATAAAAACTCTATTTCAAAGCGGCAGTTTACCTTCTTAACACTTTGACTACCTCTCAAAATGTAGTCATTTTAGGTACAGATTTTTTTGCCAAACACAAAAGGCTGCTGGTGAATTTGGACCCTTCATCCCCTGATATTTGAAATGAGCCTTATCAAAATTAAAAGATATTGAACTAAACTACAAAACAAAGTAACTCACAAAGCGGCAGTTTACCTTCTTAACCCCAAACAAGACAATCGAAATGCTACTACAACGATTTTTTCCGATATCCAAATAAGGGTTGATTTAATTATCTCATCCCCATATTTTCGAAACAAAATCTAGTACGTATGTAAGATAAAAGTATATTTTATTAAAAAGGTCCTATTTCAAAGCGGCAGTTGAGCATCTTAGCACTTTGACTGCCTCTCAAAATGTAGTCATTTTAGGTACAGATTTTTTTGCCAAACACAAAAGGCTGCTGGTGAATTTGGACCCTTCATCCCCTGATATGTGAAATGAACTTTATCAAAATAAAAAGATATTGAAATAGGCTACAAAACAAACAAACACACAAAGCGGCAGTTTACCTTCTTAACCCCCAACAAGACAATCGAAATGCTGCTACAACGATTTTTGCCGATATCCAAATAAGGGTTGATTTAAATATCTCATCCCCATTTTTTCGAAACAAAATCTAGTATGTATGTAAGATAAGAGTCTATTCTACAATAAAAACTCTATTTCAAAGCGGCAGTTCACCTTTTTAACACTTTGACTGCCTCTCAAAATGTAGTAATTTTAGGTATTGATTTTTTTGCCAAACACAAAAGGCTGCTGGTGAATTTGGACCCTTCATCCCCTAATATTAGAAATAAACCTTATCAAAATTAAAAGATGTTGAAGTAGGCTACAAAACAAACTAGCTCACAAAGCGGCAGCTTACCTTCTTGACCCCAAACAAGACAATCGAAAGGCTATTACAACGATTTTTGCCGCTATCCAAATAAGGGTTGATTTAAATATCTCATCCCCATATTTTCGAAACAAAATCTAGTGCGTATGTAAGATAAGAGTCTATTCTATACTAAAAACTCTATTTCAAAGCGGCAGTTCACCTTCTTAACACTTTGACTACCTCTCAAAATGTAGTCATTTTAGGTACAGATTTTTTTGCCAAACACAAAAGGCTGCTGGTGAATTTGGACCCTTCATCCCCTGATATGTGAAATGAACTTTATCAAAATAAAAAGATATTGAACTAGGCTACAAAACTAACTAACTCACAAAGCGGCAGTTTACCTTCTTAACCCCAACAAGACAATCGAAATGCTGCTACAACGATTTTTGCCGATATCCAAATAAGGGTTGTTTTAAATATCTCATCCCCATATTTTCGAAACAGAATCTAGTGCGTATGTAAGATAAGAGTCTATTATATAATAAAAACTCTATTTCAAAGCGGCAGTTCACCTTTTTAACACTTTGACTGCCTCTCAAAATGTAGTAATTTTAGGTATTGATTTTTTTGCCAAACACAAAAGGCTGCTGGTGAATTTGGACCCTTCATTCCCTAATATTAGAAATAAACCTTATCAAAATTAAAAGATATTGAAATAGGCTACAAAACAAACAAACTCACAAAGCGGCAGTTTACCTTCTTAACCCCCAACAAGACAATCGAAATGCTGCTACAACGATTTTTGCCGATATCCAAATAAGGGTTGATTTAAATATCTCATCCCCATTTTTTCGAAACAAAATCTAGTATGTATGTAAGATAAGAGTCTATTCTACAATAAAAACTCTATTTCAAAGCGGCAGTTCACCTTTTTAACACTTTGACTGCCTCTCAAAATGTAGTAATTTTAGGTATTGATTTTTTTGCCAAACACAAAAGGCTGCTGGTGAATTTGGACCCTTCATCCCCTAATATTAGAAATAAACCTTATCAAAATTAAAAGATGTTGAAGTAGGCTACAAAACAAACTAGCTCACAAAGCGGCAGCTTACCTTCTTGACCCCAAACAAGACAATCGAAAGGCTATTACAACGATTTTTGCCGCTATCCAAATAAGGGTTGATTTAAATATCTCATCCCCATATTTTCGAAACAAAATCTAGTGCGTATGTAAGATAAGAGTCTATTCTATACTAAAAACTCTATTTCAAAGCGGCAGTTCACCTTCTTAACACTTTGACTACCTCTCAAAATGTAGTCATTTTAGGTACAGATTTTTTTGCCAAACACAAAAGGCTGCTGGTGAATTTGGACCCTTCATCCCCTAATATTAGAAATAAACCTTATCAAAATTAAAAGATGTTGAAGTAGGCTACAAAACAAACTAACTCACAAAGCGGCAGCTTACCTACTTAACCCCAAACAAGACAATCGAAAGGCTATTACAACGATTTTTGCCGCTATCCAAATAAGGGTTGATTTAAATATCTCATCCCCATATTTTCGAAACAAAATCTAGTACGTATGTAATATAAAAGTATATTCTATTAAAAAGGTCCTATTTCAAAGCGGCAGTTGAGCATCTTAGCACTTTGACTGCCTCTCAAAATGTAGTCATTTTAGGTACAGATTTTTTTGCCAAACACAAAAGGCTGCTGGTGAATTTGGACCCTTCATCCCCTGATATGTGAAATGAACTTTATCAAAATAAAAAGATATTGAAATAGGCTACAAAACAAACAAACTCACAAAGCGGCAGTTTACCTTCTTAACCCCCAACAAGACAATCGAAATGCTGCTACAACGATTTTTGCCGATATCCAAATAAGGGTTGATTTAAATATCTCATCCCCATTTTTTCGAAAAAAAATCTAGTATGTATGTAAGATAAGAGTCTATTCTACAATAAAAACTCTATTTCAAAGCGGCAGTTCACCTTTTTAACACTTTGACTGCCTCTCAAAATGTAGTAATTTTAGGTATTGATTTTTTTGCCAAACACAAAAGGCTGCTGGTGAATTTGGACCCTTCATCCCCTAATATTAGAAATAAACCTTATCAAAATTAAAAGATGTTGAAGTAGGCTACAAAACAAACTAACTCACAAAGCGGCAGCTTACCTTCTTAACCCCAAACAAGACAATCGAAAGGCTATTACAACGATTTTTGCCGCTATCCAAATAAGGGTTGATTTAAATATCTCATCCCCATATTTTCGAAACAAAATCTAGTGCGTATTAAAGATAAGAGTCTATTCTATACTAAAAACTCTATTTCAAAGCGGCAGTTTACCTTCTTAACACTTTGACTACCTCTCAAAATGTAGTCATTTTAGGTACAGATTTTTTTGCCAAACACAAAAGGCTGCTGGTGAATTTGGACCCTTCATCCCCTGATATTTGAAATGAGCCTTATCAAAATTAAAAGATATTGAACTAAACTACAAAACAAAGTAACTCAAAAAGCGGCAGTTTACCTTCTTAACCCCAAACAAGGGAATCGAAATGCTACTACAACGATTTTTGCCGATATCCAAATAAGGGTTGATTTAAATATCTCATCCCCATATTTTCGAAACAGAATCTAGTGCGTATGTAAGATAAGAGTCTATTCTATACTAAAAACTCTATTTCAAAGCGGCAGTTCACCTTCTTAACACTTTGACTACCTCTCAAAATGTAGTCATTTTAGGTACAGATTTTTTTGCCAAACACAAAAGGCTGCTGGTGAATTTGGACCCTTCATCCCCTAATATTAGAAATAAACCTTATCAAAATTAAAAGATGTTGAAGTAGGCTACAAAACAAACTAACTCACAAAGCGGCAGCTTACCTACTTAACCCCAAACAAGACAATCGAAAGGCTATTACAACGATTTTTGCCGCTATCCAAATAAGGGTTGATTTAAATATCTCATCCCCATTTTTTCGAAACAAAATCTAGTATGTATGTAAGACAAGAGTCTATTCTACAATAAAAACTCTATTTCAAAGCGGCAGTTCACCTTTTTAACACTTTGACTGCCTCTTAAAATGTAGTAATTTTAGGTATTGATTTTTTTGCCAAACACAAAAGGCTGCTGGTGAATTTGGACCCTTCATCCCCTAATATTAGAAATAAACCTTATCAAAATTAAAAGATGTTGAAGTAGGCTACAAAACAAACTAGCTCACAAAGCGGCAGCTTACCTTCTTAACCCCAAACAAGACAATCGAAAGGCTATTACAACGATTTTTGCCGCTATCCAAATAAGGGTTGATTTAAATATCTCATCCCCATATTTTCGAAACAAAATCTAGTGCGTATTAAAGATAAGAGTCAATTCTATAATAAAAATTCTATTTCAAAGCGGCAGTTTACCTTCTTAACACTTTGACTACCTCTCAAAATGTAGTCATTTTAGGTACAGATTTTTTTGCCAAACACAAAAGGCTGCTGGTGAATTTGGACCCTTCATCCCCTGATATTTGAAATGAACCTTATCAAAATTAAAAGAAACTGAACTAGGCTACAAAACAAACTAACTCACAAAGCGGCAGTTTACCTTCTTAACCCCAAACAAGGGAATCGAAATGCTACTACAACGATTTTTGCCGATATCCAAATAAGGGTTGATTTAAATAACTCATCCCCATATTTTCGAAACAGAATCTAGTGCGTATGTAAGATAAGAGTCTATTATATAATAAAAACTCTATTTCAAAGCGGCAGTTCACCTTTTTAACACTTTGACTGCCTCTCAAAATGTAGTAATTTTAGGTATTGATTTTTTTGCCAAACACAAAAGGCTGCTGGTGAATTTGGACCCTTCATTCCCTAATATTAGAAATAAACCTTATCAAAATTAAAAGATATTGAACTAGGCTACAAAACTAACTAACTCACAAAGCGGCAGATTACCTTCTTAACCCCAACAAGACAATCGAAATGCTGCTACAACGATTTTTGCCGATATCCAAATAAGGGTTGATTTAAATATCTCATCCCCATATTTTCGAAACAGAATCTAGTGCGTATGTAAGATAAGAGTCTATTCTATAATAAAAACTCTATTTTAAAGCGGCAGTTTACCTTCTTAACACTTTGACTACCTCTCAAAATGAAGTCATTTTAGGTACAGATTTTTTGCCAAACACAAAAGGCTGCTGGTGAATTTGGACCCTTCATCCCCTGATATGTGAAATGAACTTTATCAAAATAAAAAGATATTGAACTAGGCTACAAAACTAACTAACTCACAAAGCGGCAGTTTACCTTCTTAACGCCAAACAAGACAATCGAAATGCTAATACAACGATTTTTGCCGATATCCAAATAAGGGTTGATTTAAATATCTCATCCCCATATTTTCGAAACAAAATCTAGTACGTATGTAAGATAAAAGTATATTCTTTTAAAAAGGTCCTATTTCAAAGCGGCAGTTGAGCATCTTAGCACTTTGACTGGCTCTCAAAATGTAGTCATTTTAGGTACAGATTTTTTTGCCAAACACAAAAGGCTGCTGGTGAATTTGGACCCTTCATCCCCTGATATTTGAAATGAACCTTAACAAATTTAAAAGATATTGAACTAGGCTACAAAACAAACTAACACACAAAGCGGCAGATTACCTTCTTAACCCCCAACAAGACAATCGAAATGCTGCTACAACGATTTTTGCCGATATCCAAATAAGGGTTGATTTAAATATCTCATCCCCATATTTTCGAAACAAAATCTAGTGCGTATGTAAGATAAGAGTCTATTCTATAGTAAAAACTCTATTTCAAAGCGGCAGTTCACCTTCTTAACACTTTGACTACCTCTCAAAATGTAGTCATTTTAGGTACAGATTTTTTTGCCAAACACAAAAGGCTGCTGGTGAATTTGGACCCTTCATCCCCTGATATTTGAAATGAACCTTATCAAAATTAAAAGAAACTGAACTAGGCTACAAAACAAACTAACTCACAAAGCGGCAGTTTACCTTCTTAACCCCAAACAAGGGAATCGAAATGCTACTACAACGATTTTTGCCGATATCCAAATAAGGGTTGATTTAAATATCTCATCCCCATATTTTCGAAACAGAATCTAGTGCGTATGTAAGATAAGAGTCTATTCTATAATAAAAACTCTATTTCAAAGCGGCAGTTCACCTTTTTAACACTTTGACTGCCTCTCAAAATGTAGTAATTTTAGGTATTGATTTTTTTGCCAAACACAAAAGGCTGCTGGTGAATTTGGACCCTTCATTCCCTAATATTAGAAATAAACCTTATCAAAATTAAAAGATATTGAACTAGGCTACAAAACTAACTAACTCACAAAGCGGCAGATTACCTTCTTAACCCCAACAAGACAATCGAAATGCTGCTACAACGATTTTTGCCGATATCCAAATAAGGGTTGATTTAAATATCTCATCCCCATATTTTCGAAACAGAATCTAGTGCGTATGTAAGATAAGAGTCTATTCTATAATAAAAACTCTATTTTAAAGCGGCAGTTTACCTTCTTAACACTTTGACTACCTCTCAAAATGAAGTCATTTTAGGTACAGATTTTTTGCCAAACACAAAAGGCTGCTGGTGAATTTGGACCCTTCATCCCCTGATATGTGAAATGAACTTTATCAAAATAAAAAGATATTGAACTAGGCTACAAAACTAACTAACTCACAAAGCGGCAGTTTACCTTCTTAACGCCAAACAAGACAATCGAAATGCTAATACAACGATTTTTGCCGATATCCAAATAAGGGTTGATTTAAATATCTCATCCCCATATTTTCGAAACAAAATCTAGTACGTATGTAAGATAAAAGTATATTCTTTTAAAAAGGTCCTATTTCAAAGCGGCAGTTGAGCATCTTAGCACTTTGACTGGCTCTCAAAATGTAGTCATTTTAGGTACAGATTTTTTTGCCAAACACAAAAGGCTGCTGGTGAATTTGGACCCTTCATCCCCTGATATTTGAAATGAACCTTAACAAATTTAAAAGATATTGAACTAGGCTACAAAACAAACTAACACACAAAGCGGCAGATTACCTTCTTAACCCCCAACAAGACAATCGAAATGCTGCTACAACGATTTTTGCCGATATCCAAATAAGGGTTGATTTAAATATCTCATCCCCATATTTTCGAAACAAAATCTAGTGCGTATGTAAGATAAGAGTCTATTCTATAGTAAAAACTC
Organism: Lycia hirtaria; assembly: GCA_947563715.1. Classification (NCBI taxonomy): domain Eukaryota; kingdom Metazoa; phylum Arthropoda; class Insecta; order Lepidoptera; family Geometridae; genus Lycia; species Lycia hirtaria. The sequence continues at coordinate 35,735,615 of OX387377.1, read as the reverse complement.
TATTTCAAAGCGGCAGTTCACCTTCTTAACACTTTGACTACCTCTCAAAATGTAGTCATTTTAGGTACAGATTTTTTTGCCAAACACAAAAGGCTGCTGGTGAATTTGGACCCTTCATCCCCTGATATGTGAAATGAACTTTATCAAAATTAAAAGATATTGAACTAGGCTACAAAACTAACTAACTCACAGAGCGGCAGTTTACCTTCTTAACCCCAAACAAGGCAATCGAAATGCTACTACAACGATTTTTGCCGATATCCAAATAAGGGTTGATTTAAATATCTCATCCCCATATTTTCGAAACAAAATCTAGTGCGTATTAAAGATAAGAGTCTATTCTATACTAAAAACTCTATTTCAAAGCGGCAGTTTACCTTCTTAACACTTTGACTACCTCTCAAAATGTAGTCATTTTAGGTACAGATTTTTTTGCCAAACACAAAAGGCTGCTGGTGAATTTGGACCCTTCATCCCCTGATATTTGAAATGAGCCTTATCAAAATTAAAAGATATTGAACTAAACTACAAAACAAAGTAACTCAAAAAGCGGCAGTTTACCTTCTTAACCCCAAACAAGGGAATCGAAATGCTACTACAACGATTTTTGCCGATATCCAAATAAGGGTTGATTTAAATATCTCATCCCCATATTTTCGAAACAGAATCTAGTGCGTATGTAAGATAAGAGTCTATTCTATAATAAAAACTCTATTTCAAAGCGGCAGTTCACCTTTTTAACACTTTGACTGCCTCTCAAAATGTAGTCATTTTAGGTACAGATTTTTTTGCCAAACACAAAAGGCTGCTGGTGAATTTGGACCCTTCATCCCCTGATATGTGAAATGAACTTTATCAAAATAAAAAGATATTGAAATAGGCTACAAAACAAACAAACACACAAAGCGGCAGTTTACCTTCTTAACCCCCAACAAGACAATCGAAAGGCTATTACAACGATTTTTGCCGCTATCCAAATAAGGGTTGATTTAAATATCTCATCCCCATTTTTTCGAAACAAAATCTAGTATGTATGTAAGACAAGAGTCTATTCTACAATAAAAACTCTATTTCAAAGCGGCAGTTCACCTTTTTAACACTTTGACTGCCTCTCAAAATGTAGTAATTTTAGGTATTGATTTTTTTGCCAAACACAAAAGGCTGCTGGTGAATTTGGACCCTTCATCCCCTAATATTAGAAATAAACCTTATCAAAATTAAAAGATGTTGAAGTAGGCTACAAAACAAACTAGCTCACAAAGCGGCAGCTTACCTTCTTAACCCCAAACAAGACAATCGAAAGGCTATTACAACGATTTTTGCCGCTATCCAAATAAGGGTTGATTTAAATATCTCATCCCCATATTTTCGAAACAAAATCTAGTGCGTATTAAAGATAAGAGTCAATTCTATAATAAAAACTCTATTTCAAAGCGGCAGTTTACCTTCTTAACACTTTGACTACCTCTCAAAATGTAGTCATTTTAGGTACAGATTTTTTTGCCAAACACAAAAGGCTGCTGGTGAATTTGGACCCTTCATCCCCTGATATTTGAAATGAACCTTATCAAAATTAAAAGAAACTGAACTAGGCTACAAAACAAACTAACTCACAAAGCGGCAGTTTACCTTCTTAACCCCAAACAAGGGAATCGAAATGCTACTACAACGATTTTTGCCGATATCCAAATAAGGGTTGATTTAAATATCTCATCCCCATATTTTCGAAACAGAATCTAGTGCGTATGTAAGATAAGAGTCTATTCTATAATAAAAACTCTATTTCAAAGCGGCAGTTCACCTTTTTAACACTTTGACTGCCTCTCAAAATGTAGTAATTTTAGGTATTGATTTTTTTGCTAAACACAAAAGGCTGCTGGTGAATTTGGACCCTTCATCCCCTGATATGTGAAATGAACTTTATCAAAATAAAAAGATATTGAACTAGGCTACAAAACTAACTAACTCACAAAGCGGCAGTTTACCTTCTTAACGCCAAACAAGACAATCGAAATGCTAATACAACGATTTTTGCCGATATCCAAATAAGGGTTGATTTAAATATCTCATCCCCATATTTTCGAAACAAAATCTAGTACGTATGTAAGATAAAAGTATATTCTTTTAAAAAGGTCCTATTTCAAAGCGGCAGTTGAGCATCTTAGCACTTTGACTGGCTCTCAAAATGTAGTCATTTTAGGTACAGATTTTTTTGCCAAACACAAAAGGCTGCTGGTGAATTTGGACCCTTCATCCCCTGATATTTGAAATGAACCTTAACAAATTTAAAAGATATTGAACTAGGCTACAAAACAAACTAACACACAAAGCGGCAGATTACCTTCTTAACCCCCAACAAGACAATCGAAATGCTGCTACAACGATTTTTGCCGATATCCAAATAAGGGTTGATTTAAATATCTCATCCCCATTTTTTCGAAACAAAATCTAGTATGTATGTAAGATAAGAGTCTATTCTACAATAAAAACTCTATTTCAAAGCGGCAGTTCACCTTTTTAACACTTTGACTGCCTCTCAAAATGTAGCTTGTTGTAGCATTTCGATTGTCTTGTTTGGCGTTAAGATGGTAAACTGCCGCTTTGAGAGTTAGTTAGTTTTGTAGCCTAGTTCAATATCTTTTTATTTTGATAAAATTCATTTCACATATCAGGGGATGAAGGGTCCAAATTCACCAGCAGCCTTTTGTGTTTGGCAAAAAATCTGTACCTAAAATGACTACATTTTGAGAGGTAGTCAAAGTGTTAAGAAGGTGAACTGCCGCTTTAAAATAGAGTTTTTATTATAGAATAGACTCTTATCTTACATACGTACTAGATTTTGTTTCGAAAATATGGGGATGAGATATTTAAATCAACCCTTATTTGGATATCGGCAAAAATCGTTGTAGTAGCATTTCGATTGTCTTGTTTGGCGTTAAGAAGGTAAACTGCCGCTTTGTGAGTTAGTTAGTTTTGTAGCCTAGTTCAATATCTTTTAATTTTGATAAAGTTCATTTCACATATCAGGGGATGAAGGGTCCAAATTCACCAGCAGCCTTTTGTGTTTGGCAAAAAAATCTGTACCTAAAATGACTACATTTTGAGAGGTAGTCAAAGTGCTAAGATGCTCAACTGCCGCTTTGAAATAGGACTTTTTAATAGAATATACTTTTATCTTACATACGTTCTAGATTTTGTTTCGAAAATATGGGGATGAGATATTTAAATCAACCCTTATTTGGATATCGGCAAAAATCGTTGTAGTAGCATTTCGATTGTCTTGTTTGGCATTAAGAAGGTAAACTGCCGCTTTGTGAGTTAGTTAGTTTTGTAGCCTAGTTCAATATCTTTTAATTTTGATAAAGTTCATTTCACATATCAGGGGATGAAGGGTCCAAATTCACCAGCAGCCTTTTGTTTTTGGCAAAAAAATCTGTACCTAAAATGACTACATTTTGAGAGGTAGTCAAAGTGTTAAGAAGGTGAACTGCCGCTTTGAAATAGAGTTTTTATTATAGAATAGACTCTAATCTTACATAAGCACTAGATTTTGTTTCGAAATATGGGTATGAGATATTTAAATCAACCCTTATTTGGATAGCGGCAAAAATCGTTGTAATAGCATTTCGATTGTCTTGTTGGGGGTTAAGAAGGTAAACTGCCGCTTTGTGAGTTAGTTTGTTTTGTAGCCTAGTTCAATATCTTTTTAATTTGTTCAGGTTCATTTCAAATATCAGGGGATGAAGGGTCCAAATTCACCAGCAGCCTTATGTGTTTGGCAAAAAAATCTGTACCTAAAATGACTACATTTTGAGAGGCAGTCAAAGTGCTAAGATGCTCAACTGCCGCTTTGAAATAGGACCTTTTTAATAGAATATACTTTTATCTTACATTCGTACTAGATTTTGTTTCGAAAATATGGGGATGAGATATTTAAATCAACCCTTATTTGGATATCGTAAAAAATCGTTGTAGTAGCATTTCGATTGTCTTGTTTGTGGTTAAGAAGGTAAACTGCCGCTTTGTGTGTTAGTTTGTTTTGTAGCCTAGTTCAATATCTTTTAAATTTGTTAAGGTTCATTTCAAATATCAGGGGATGAAGGGTCCAAATTCACCAGCAGCCTTTTGTTTTTGGCAAAAAAATCTGTACCTAAAATGACTACATTTTGAGAGGTAGTCAAAGTGTTAAGAAGGTGAACTGCCGCTTTGAAATAGAGTTTTTATTATAGAATAGACTCTAATCTTACATAAGCGTTAGATGTTGTTTCGAAAATATGGGGATGAGATATTTAAATCAACCCTTATTTGGATATCGGCAAAAATCGTTGTAGTAGCATTTCGATTGCCTTGTTTGGGGTTAAGAAGGTAAACTGCCGCTTTGTGAGTTAGTTAGTCTTATAGCATAGTTCAATATCTTTTAATTTTTATAAAGTTCATTTCACATATCAGGGGATGAAGGGTCCAAATTCACCAGCAGCCTTTTGTGTTTGGCAAAAAAATCTGTACCTAAAATGACTACATTTTGAGAGGTAGTCAAAGTGTTAAGAAGGTGAACTGCCGCTTTGAAATAGAGTTTTTATTATAGAATAGACTCTTATCTTACATACGCACTAGATTTTGTTTCGAAAATATGGGGATGAGATATTTAAATCAACCCTTATTTGGATATCGGCAAAAATCGTTGTAGCAGCATTTCGATTGTCTTGTTGGGGGTTAAGAAGGTAAACTGCCGCTTTGTGTGTTAGTTTGTTTTGTAGCCTAGTTCAATATCTTTTAAATTTGTTAAGGATCATTTCAAATATCAGGGGATGAAGGGTCCAAATTCACCAGCAGCCTTTTGTGTTTGGCAAAAAAATCTGTACCTAAAATGACTACATTTTGAGAGGCAGTCAAAGTGCTAAGATGCTCAACTGCCGCTTTGAAATAGGACCTTTTTAATAGAATATACTTTTATCTTACATACGTACTAGATTTTGGTTCGAAAATATGGGGATGAGATATTTAAATCAACCCTTATTTGGATATCGGCAAAAATCGTTGTAGTAGCATTTCGATTGCCTTGTTTGGGGTTAAGAAGGTAAACTGCCGATTTGTGAGTTAGTTAGTTTTGTAGCATAGTTCAATATCTTTTAATTTTGATAAAGTTCATTTCACATATCAGGGGATGAAGGGTCCAAATTCACCAGCAGCCTTTTGTGTTTGGCAAAAAAATCTGTACCTAAAATGACTACATTTTGAGAGGCAGTCAAAGTGCTAAGATGCTCAACTGCCGCTTTGAAATAGGACCTTTTTAATAGAATATACTTTTATCTTACATACATACTAGATTTTGTTTCGAAAATATGGGGATCAGATATTTAAATCAACCCTTATTTGGATATCGGCAAAAATCGTTGTAGTAGCATTTCGATTGCCTTGTTTGGGGTTAAGAAGGTAAACTGCCGCTTTGTGGGTTAGTTAGTTTTATAGCATAATTCAATATCTTTTAATTTTTATAAAGTTCATTTCACATATCAGGGGATGAAGGGTCCAAATTCACCAGCAGCCTTTTTTGTTTGGCAAAAAAATCTGTACCTAAAATGACTACATTTTGAGAGGTAGTCAAAGTGTTAAGAAGGTGAACTGCCGCTTTGAAATAGAGTTTTTATTATAGAATAGACTCTTATCTTACATAAGCACTAGATTTTGTTTCGAAAATATGGGGATGAGATATTTAAATCAACCCTTATTTGGATATCGGCAAAAATCGTTGTAGCAGCATTTCGATTGCCTTGTTTGGGGTTAAGAAGGTAAACTGCCGCTTTGTGAGTTAGTTAGTTTTGTAGCATAGTTCAATATCTTTTAATTTTGATAAAGTTCATTTCACATATCAGGGGATGAAGGGTCCAAATTCACCAGCAGCCTTTTGTGTTTGGCAAAAAAATCTGTACCTAAAATGATTACATTTTGAGAGGCAGTCAAAGTGCTAAGATGCTCAACTGCCGCTTTGAAATAGGACCTTTTTAATAGAATATACTTTTATCTTACATACGTACTAGATTTTGTTTCGAAAATATGGGGATGAGATATTTAAATCAACCCTTATTTGGATATCGGCAAAAATCGTTGTAGTAGCATTTCGATTGCCTTGTTTGGGGTTAAGAAGGTAAACTGCCGCTTTGTGAGTTAGTTAGTTTTGTAGCATAGTTCAATATCTTTTAATTTTTATAAAGTTCATTTCACATATCAGGGGATGAAGGGTCCAAATTCACCAGCAGCCTTTTGTGTTTGGCAAAAAAATCTGTACCTAAAATGACTACATTTTGAGAGGTAGTCAAAGTGTTAAGAAGGTGAACTGCCGCTTTGAAATAGAGTTTTTATTATAGAATAGACTCTTATCTGACATACGCACTAGATTTTGTTTCGAAAATATGGGGATGAGATATTTAAATCAACCCTTATTTGGATATCGGCAAAAATCGTTGTAGCAGCATTTCGATTGTCTTGTTGGGGGTTAAGAAGGTAAGCTGCCGCTTTGTGTGTTAGTTTTGTTTTGTAGCCTAGTTCAATATCTTTTAAATTTGTTAAGGTTCATTTCAAATATCAGGGGATGAAGGGTCCAAATTCACCAGCAGCCTTTTGTTTTTGGCAAAAAAATCTGTACCTAAAATGACTACATTTTGAGAGGTAGTCAAAGTGTTAAGAAGGTGAACTGCCGCTTTGAAATAGAGTTTTTATTATAGAATAGACTCTAATCTTACATAAGCACTAGATTTTGTTTCGAAAATATGGGGATGAGATATTTAAATCAACCCTTATTTGGATATCGGCAAAAATCGTTGTAGTAGCATTTCGATTGCCTTGTTTGGGGTTAAGAAGGTAAACTGCCGCTTTGTCAGTTAGTTAGTTTTGTAGCATAGTTCAATATCTTTTAATTTTTATAAAGTTCATTTCACATATCAGGGGATGAAGGGTCCAAATTCACCAGCAGCCTTTTGTGTTTGGCAAAAAAATCTGTACCTAAAATGACTACATTTTGAGAGGTAGTCAAAGTGTTAAGAAGGTGAACTGCCGCTTTGAAATAGAGTTTTTATTATTGAATAGACTCTTATCTTACATACGCACTAGATTTTGTTTCGAAAATATGGGGATGAGATATTTAAATCAACCCTTATTTGGATATCGGCAAAAATCGTTGTAGCAGCATTTCGATTGTCTTGTTGGGGGTTAAGAAGGTAAACTGCCGCTTTGTGAGTTAGTTCGTTTTGTAGCCTAGTTCAATATCTTTTAAATTTGGTAAGGTTCATTTCAAATATCAGGGGATGAAGGGTCCAAATTCACCAGCAGCCTTTTGTGTTTGGCAAAAAAATCTGTACCTAAAATGACTACATTTTGAGAGGTAGTCAAAGTGTTAAGAAGGGGAACTGCCACTTTGAAATAGAGTTTTTGTTATAGAATAGACTCTAATCTTACAAACGCACTAGATTTTGTTTCGAAAATATGGGGATGAGATATTTAAATCAACCCTTATTTGGATATCGGCAAAAATCGTTGTAGCAGCATTTCGATTGTCTTGTTGGGGGTTAAGAAGGTAAGCTGCCGCTTTGTGTGTTAGTTTTGTTTTGTAGCCTAGTTCAATATCTTTTTAATTTGTTAAGGTTCATTTCAAATATCAGGGGATGAAGGGTCCAAATTCACCAGCAGCCTTTTGTGTTTGGCAAAAAAATCTTAACCTAAAATGACTACATTTTGAGAGGCAGTCAAAGTGCTAAGATGCTCAACTGCCGCTTTGAAATAGGACTTTTTTATTAGAATATACTTTTATCTTACATACGCACTAGATTCTGTTTCGAAAATATGGGGATGAGATATTTAAATCAACCCTTATTTGGATATCGGCAAAAATCGTTGTAGCAGCATTTCGATTGTCTTGTTGGGGGTTAAGAAGGTAAACTGCCGCTTTGTGAGTTAGTTAGTTTTGTAGCCTAGTTCAATATCTTTTTATTTTGATAAAGTTCATTTCACATATCAGGGGATGAAGGGTCCAAATTCACCAGCAGCCTTTTGTGTTTGGCAAAAAATCTGTACCTAAAATGACTACATTTTGAGAGGTAGTCAAAGTGTTAAGAAGGTGAACTGCCGCTTTGAAATAGAGTTTTTATTATAGAATAGACTCTTATCTTACATACGCACTAGATTCTGTTTCGAAAATATGGGGATGAGATATTTAAATCAACCCTTATTTGGATATCGGCAAAAATCGTTGTAGTAGCATTTCGATTGCCTTGTTTGGGGTTAAGAAGGTAAACTGCCGCTTTGTGAGTTAGTTAGTTTTGTAGCCTAGTTCAATATCTTTTAATTTTGATAAAGTTCATTTCACATATCAGGGGATGAAGGGTCCAAATTCACCAGCAGCCTTTTGTGTTTGGCAAAAAAATCTGTACCTAAAATGACTACATTTTGAGAGGTAGTCAAAGTGTTAAGAAGGTGAACTGCCGCTTTGAAATAGAGTTTTTATTATAGAATAGACTCTTATCTTACATAAGCACTAGATTTTGTTTCGAAAATATGGGGATGAGATATTTAAATCAACCCTTATTTGGATATCGGCAAAAATCGTTGTAGTAGCATTTCGATTGCCTTGTTTGGGGTTAAGAAGGTAAACTGCCGCTTTGTGGGTTAGTTAGTTTTATAGCCTAGTTCAATATCTTTTAATTTTTATAAAGTTCATTTCACATATCAGGGGATGAAGGGTCCAAATTCACCAGCAGCCTTTTGTGTTTGGCAAAAAAATCTGTACCTAAAATGACTACATTTTGAGAGGTAGTCAAAGTGTTAAGAAGGTGAACTGCCGCTTTGAAATAGAGTTTTTATTATAGAATAGACTCTTATCTTACATAAGCACTAGATTTTGTTTCGAAAATATGGAGATGAGATATTTAAATCAACCCTTATTTGGATATCGGCAAAAATCGTTGTAGCAGCATTTCGATTGCCTTGTTTGGGGTTAAGAAGGTAAACTGCCGCTTTGTGAGTTAGTTAGTTTTGTAGCATAGTTCAATATCTTTTAATTTTGATAAAGTTCATTCCACATATCAGGGGATGAAGGGTCCAAATTCACCAGCAGCCTTTTGTGTTTGGCAAAAAAATCTGTACCTAAAATGATTACATTTTGAGAGGCAGTCAAAGTGCTAAGATGCTCAACTGCCGCTTTGAAATAGGACCTTTTTAATAGAATATACTTTTATCTTACATACGTACTAGATTTTGTTTCGAAAATATGGGGATGAGATATTTAAATCAACCCTTATTTGGATATCGGCAAAAATCGTTGTAGTAGCATTTCGATTGCCTTGTTTGGGGTTAAGAAGGTAAACTGCCGCTTTGTGGGTTAGTTAGTTTTATAGCCTAGTTCAATATCTTTTAATTTTTATAAAGTTCATTTCACATATCAGGGGATGAAGGGTCCAAATTCACCAGCAGCCTTTTGTGTTTGGCAAAAAAATCTGTACCTAAAATGACTACATTTTGAGAGGTAGTCAAAGTGTTAAGAAGGTGAACTGCCGCTTTGAAATAGAGTAATAGAGTTTTTATTATAGAATAGACTCTTATCTTACATACGTACTAGATTTTGTTTCGAAAATATGGGGATGAGATATTTAAATCAACCCTTATTTGGATATCGGCAAAAATCGTTGTAGCAGCATTTCGATTGCCTTGTTTGGGGTTAAGAAGGTAAACTGCCGCTTTGTGAGTTAGTTAGTTTTGTAGCATAGTTCAATATCTTTTAATTTTGATAAAGTTCATTTCACATATCAGGGGATGAAGGGTCCAAATTCACCAGCAGCCTTTTGTGTTTGGCAAAAAAATCTGTACCTAAAATGACTACATTTTGAGAGGTAGTCAAAGTGTTAAGAAGGGGAACTGCCACTTTGAAATAGAGTTTTTATTATAGAATAGACTCTTATCTTACATACGCACTAGATTTTGTTTCGAAAATATGGGGATGAGATATTTAAATCAACCCTTATTTGGATATCGGCAAAAATCGTTGTAGCAGCATTTCGATTGTCTTGTTGGGGGTTAAGAAGGTAAACTGCCGTTTTGTGAGTTAGTTAGTTTTGTAGCCTAGTTCAATATCTTTTAATTTTGATAAAGTTCATTTCACATATCAGGGGATGAAGGGTCCAAATTCACCAGCAGCCTTTTGTGTTTGGCAAAAAAATCTGTACCTAAAATGACTACATTTTGAGAGGTAGTCAAAGTGTTAAGAAGGTGAACTGCCGCTTTGAAATAGAGTTTTTATTATAGAATAGACTCTTATCTTACATACGCACTAGATTCTGTTTCGAAAATATGGGGATGAGATATTTAAATCAACCCTTATTTGGATATCGGCAAAAATCGTTGTAGTAGCATTTCGATTGCCTTGTTTGGGGTTAAGAAGGTAAACTGCCGCTTTGTGAGTTAGTTCGTTTTGTAGCCTAGTTCAATATCTTTTAAATTTGGTAAGGTTCATTTCAAATATCAGGGGATGAAGGGTCCAAATTCACCAGCAGCCTTTTGTGTTTGGCAAAAAAATCTGTACCTAAAATGACTACATTTTGAGAGGTAGTCAAAGTGTTAAGAAGGGGAACTGCCACTTTGAAATAGAGTTTTTATTATAGAATAGACTCTTATCTTACATACGCACTAGATTTTGTTTCGAAAATATGGGGATGAGATATTTAAATCAACCCTTATTTGGATATCGGCAAAAATCGTTGTAGCAGCATTTCGATTGTCTTGTTGGGGGTTAAGAAGGTAAACTGCCGTTTTGTGAGTTAGTTAGTTTTGTAGCCTAGTTCAATATCTTTTAATTTTGATAAAGTTCATTTCACATATCAGGGGATGAAGGGTCCAAATTCACCAGCAGCCTTTTGTGTTTGGCAAAAAAATCTGTACCTAAAATGACTATATTTTGAGAGGCAGTCAAAGTGCTAAGATGCTCAACTGCCGCTTTGAAATAGGACCTTTTTAATAGAATATACTTTTATCTTACATACGTACTAGATTTTGTTTCGAAAATATGGGGATGAGATATTTAAATCAACCCTTATTTGGATATCGGCAAAAATCGTTGTAGTAGCATTTCGATTGCCTTGTTTGGGGTTAAGAAGGTAAACTGACGCTTTGTGAGTTAGTTAGTTTTGTAGCCTAGTTCAATATCTTTCAATTTTGATAAAGTTCATTTCACATATCAGGGGATGAAGGGTCCAAATTCACCAGCAGCCTTTTGTGTTTGGCAAAAAAATCTGTACCTAAAATGACTACATTTTGAGAGGTAGTCAAAGTGTTAAGAAGGTGAACTGCCGCTTTGAAATTGAGTTTTTATTATAGAATAGACTCTTATCTTACATACGCACTAGATTCTGTTTCGAAAATATGGGGATGAGATATTTAAATCAACCCTTATTTGGATATCGGCAAAAATCGTTGTAGCAGCATTTCGATTGTCTTATTGGGGTTAAGAAGGTAAACTGCCGCTTTGTGAGTTAGTTAGTTTTGTAGCCTAGTTCAATATCTTTTAATTTTGATAAGGTTTATTTCTAATATTAGGGGATGAAGGGTCCAAATTCACCAGCAGCCTTTTGTGTTTGGCAAAAAAATCAATACCTAAAATTACTACATTTTGAGAGGCAGTCAAAGTGTTAAAAAGGTGAACTGCCGCTTTGAAATAGAGTTTTTATTATATAATAGACTCTTATCTTACATACGCACTAGATTCTGTTTCGAAAATATGGGGATGAGATATTTAAAACAACCCTTATTTGGATATCGGCAAAAATCGTTGTAGCAGCATTTCGATTGTCTTGTTGGGGTTAAGAAGGTAAACTGCCGCTTTGTGAGTTAGTTAGTTTTGTAGCCTAGTTCAATATCTTTTTATTTTGATAAAGTTCATTTCACATATCAGGGGATGAAGGGTCCAAATTCACCAGCAGCCTTTTGTGTTTGGCAAAAAAATCTGTACCTAAAATGACTACATTTTGAGAGGTAGTCAAAGTGTTAAGAAGGTGAACTGCCGCTTTGAAATAGAGTTTTTATTATAGAATAGACTCTTATCTTACATACGCACTAGATTCTGTTTCGAAAATATGGGGATGAGATATTTAAATCAAGCCTTATTTGGATATCGGCAAAAATCGTTGTAGTAGCATTTCGATTGCCTTGTTTGGGGTTAAGAAGGTAAACTGCCGCTTTGTGAGTTAGTTAGTTTTGTAGCCTAGTTCAATATCTTTTAATTTTGGTAAAGTTCATTTCACATATCAGGGGATGAAGGGTCCAAATTCACCAGCAGCCTTTTGTGTTTGGCAAAAAAATCTGTACCTAAAATGACTACATTTTGAGAGGTAGTCAAAGTGTTAAGAAGGTGAACTGCCGCTTTGAAATTGAGTTTTTATTATAGAATAGACTCTTATCTTACATACGCACTAGATTCTGTTTCGAAAATATGGGGATGAGATATTTAAATCAACCCTTATTTGGATATCGGCAAAAATCGTTGTAGCAGCATTTCGATTGTCTTGTTGGGGTTAAGAAGGTAAACTGCCGCTTTGTGAGTTAGTTAGTTTTGTAGCCTAGTTCAATATCTTTTTATTTTGATAAAGTTCATTTCACATATCAGGGGATGAAGGGTCCAAATTCACCAGCAGCCTTTTGTGTTTGGCAAAAAAATCTGTACCTAAAATGACTACATTTTGAGAGGCAGTCAAAGTGCTAAGATGCTCAACTGCCGCTTTGAAATAGGACCTTTTTAATAGAATATACTTTTATATTACATACGTACTAGATTTTGTTTCGAAAATATGGGGATGAGATATTTAAATCAACCCTTATTTGGATATCGGCAAAAATCGTTGTAGTAGCATTTCGATTGCCTTGTTTGGGGTTAAGAAGGTAAACTGCCGCTTTGTGAGTTAGTTAGTTTTGTAGCCTAGTTCAATATCTTTTAATTTTGATAAAGTTCATTTCACATATCAGGGGATGAAGGGTCCAAATTCACCAGCAGCCTTTTGTGTTTGGCAAAAAAATCTGTACCTAAAATGACTACATTTTGAGAGGCAGTCAAAGTGCTAAGATGCTCAACTGCCGCTTTGAAATAGGACCTTTTTAATAAAATATACTTTTATCTTACATACGTACTAGATTTTGTTTCGAAAATATGGGGATGAGATATTTAATTCAACCCTTATTTGGATATCGGCAAAAATCGTTGTAGCAGCATTTCGATTGTCTTGTTGGGGGTTAAGAAGGTAAACTGCCGCTTTGTGTGTTTGTTTGTTTTGTAGCCTAGTTCAATATCTTTTTATTTTGATAAAGTTCATTTCACATATCAGGGGATGAAGGGTCCAAATTCACCAGCAGCCTTTTGTGTTTGGCAAAAAAATCTGTACCTAAAATGACTACATTTTGAGAGGCAGTCAAAGTGCTAAGATGCTCAACTGCCGCTTTGAAATAGGACCTCTTTAATAGAATATACTTTTATATTACATACGTACTAGATTTTGTTTCGAAAATATGGGGATGAGATATTTAAATCAACCCTTATTTGGATATCGGCAAAAATCGTTGTAGTAGCATTTCGATTGCCTTGTTTGGGGTTAAGAAGGTAAACTGCTGCTTTGTGAGTTAGTTAGTTTTGGAGCCTAGTTCAATATCTTTTAATTTTGATAAAGTTTATTTCACATATCAGGGGATGAAGGGTCCAAATTCACCAGCAGCCTTTTGTGTTTGGCAAAAAAATCTGTACCTAAAATGACTACATTTTGAGAGGTAGTCAAAGTGTTAAGAAGGTGAACTGCCGCTTTGAAATTGAGTTTTTATTATAGAATAGACTCTTATCTTACATACGCACTAGATTCTGTTTCGAAAATATGGGGATGAGATATTTAAATCAACCCTTATTTGGATATCGGCAAAAATCGTTGTAGCAGCATTTCGATTGTCTTGTTGGGGTTAAGAAGGTAAACTGCCGCTTTGTGAGTTAGTTAGTTTTGTAGCCTAGTTCAATATCTTTTAATTTTGATAAGGTTTATTTCTAATATTAGGGGATGAAGGGTACAAATTCACCAGCAGCCTTTTGTGTTTGGCAAAAAAATCAATACCTAAAATTACTACATTTTGAGAGGCAGTCAAAGTGTTAAAAAGGTGAACTGCCGCTTTGAAATAGAGTTTTTATTATAGAATAGACTCTTATCTTACATACGCACTAGATTCTGTTTCGAAAATATGGGGATGAGATATTTAAAACAACCCTTATTTGGATATCGGCAAAAATCGTTGTAGCAGCATTTCGATTGTCTTGTTGGGGGTTAAGAAGGTAAACTGCCGCTTTGTGAGTTAGTTAGTTTTGTAGCCTAGTTCAATATCTTTTTATTTTGATAAAGTTCATTTCACATATCAGGGGATGAAGGGTCCAAATTCACCAGCAGCCTTTTGTGTTTGGCAAAAAATCTGTACCTAAAATGACTACATTTTGAGAGGTAGTCAAAGTGTTAAGAAGGTGAACTGCCGCTTTGAAATAGAGTTTTTATTATAGAATAGACTCTTATCTTTAATACGCACTAGATTTTGTTTCGAAAATATGGGGATGAGATATTTAAATCAACCCTTATTTGGATAGCGGCAAAAATCGTTGTAATAGCCTTTCGATTGTCTTGTTTGGGGTTAAGAAGGTAAGCTGCCGCTTTGTGAGTTAGTTTGTTTTGTAGCCTACTTCAACATCTTTTAATTTTGATAAGGTTTATTTCTAATATTAGGGGATGAAGGGTCCAAATTCACCAGCAGCCTTTTGTGTTTGGCAAAAAAATCAATACCTAAAATTACTACATTTTGAGAGGCAGTCAAAGTGTTAAAAAGGTGAACTGCCGCTTTAAAATAGAGTTTTTATTGTAGAATAAACTCTTATCTTACATACATACTAGATTTTGTTTCGAAAAAATGGGGATGAGATATTTAAATCAACCCTTATTTGGATATCGGCAAAAATCGTTGTAGTAGCATTTCGATTATCTTGTTTGGTGTAAGAGACCACTTAGATTTGTAGTTTAATGTCGTATGTTTCATTTGCAATAGGTTTAGAGTTATAAATAAGGGGATAAGTATTATTTATTTGTGTTGGCTGCTAACTTCACAAAAACGTCATCTTAATTTGGTCGGATTATATGGCAGCTAACTTTGGCTGCCAACTTCACACCGGTTGATTTAATCGGTAGTTATCATAAATTCAGAACCACTCTACCGTCACGCCGAAACATAGATAGATTAGTAAATTTATATATTGTTACTAAAAGTCCAAAAAAAAAACAGAAAAAGTACAGTTATAATTATATTTTAAAAGTACAAATATTGCTAGACACATAGCTAAAATATTAATTTTCACAGGATTTATAAAATAGTGCTGAACTCTCCAATTCTGAGAAATAATCTTGGAATGTTCCTAAAGTATATGTTCATATAATATATTATGTATGTATATATATATATATATTGTATTATTTCAAGAGAAAAGTCAATCATAATTCTAGGAGTCATGCGATGGTGCTGATATATCTTGGAATTTTCAAGGCTAGAGTGAATAGATATAATATAGATCAACATCTTCATCCAGCCACACCTTCACATAACATCAAGCTAGTTTAATAATAATAATTTAAGTAATTGATAATAATTGTAATTGGCTTAAGCCGTTTTTATTATAATAATAATAAATAAATAATACACGTGAAGTACCAACCTTACGAAACGAACAATAAAATGACAAATACAAAAGGTAAAACCAACGTGAATAGACTATAAATAGCAAGAGTGGACAGTAGTCACGACAACGGCGTCGATCCGACATCAACAAACAGACAAACAGTACGAACAGACGACCACAAACGTAATTACGGTAGTCACGCGCTAACAAACAAACGGCCCACGCGTGGGCAATACATTACCTCAATAATTATGGATTAGTCGGCTGAAACAACCCGGATACATTTCGGTGATATGAATTTCGCTATCGATCATGTATCCGAGCCAAATAGAACAGTGTCACAGAATGCAACAATACATACGTATTCACGTATACAGTGTCAGGTTTTTTGGCGGGAACGTCCTTGAGACATGTCTTTGCTCTGTTTTATTTTTATAAACTTATATTATTTTGAATATTAATGCGATAAAAATGGTAATGTTTTATTCATTAATTGTTCGATCAAGTGCGTGAGTGTAGACAAATAAAATAAAACAGTAAATCGTGTCATTTAACGTTGTCGGCAAAACCCCATAGAAACTTCTAGTAAAGTCGCCATCACTTTACTGAGATTTATAATGACATAGGACAAGGCAGTATGGCCAAACGTTCTTAGCCTGCCCGTAGGGCAAATTAAAACAAAAAAAAACTATACAGTGTCAATATAAAAGAAAGTGAACTACTTTTACTATGGGATTCTAACTGGTAATGCGAAAAAACTAGCTAAGTATTTCAGAGTTTTTTTTTTACTCCTGATGAAATAATGTGTTGTTTTTGGGTATATTACTTAGTACAGCACTTATAGCAGTTTCTTAGGAACTTCAACCGTCTTTTGACCTCATTAATTCATTTTTAACTGACTTCGAAAAAGGAGGAGGTTACCAATTCGTACCGTATATATATTTTTTATGTATGTACACGAATTACTCCGCCATACGAGAACCAATTTTTGTGTTTCCTGAATTTGTGTATAGAGAAAGCTCCCAAGTTGGTCCCATAATTATTTTATAAGCATCGCTTTATTACTTTTTGAATAATCTCTAAAAATGAAAATATTTTTATTGTATTCGTGACTAAGTGCGAGATTATAGAATCGCAGATTCCACCTACACGTTTTTCTTTTGCAAGAGTGTCAAATATTAAGGACACAGATTCACACACACACACACACACACACACATTTTTGCACATTTTCTAATCTTCGAAAACGAGCATTTGACATTCAATGACAAATCGCATTCATCTTGACAAAAGAAAAAAAGAGCGGGTGAAAAGAGGTCAATTTGAAAAGTTTACAATCGTGTAGTATTTAGTAAGTTGCATTTGAAGTGGTTTTTTAATAGAAAAATTATTGCCGTAAAATTCAGCGTCATAGCTTCTTTAGGAGATCTCTGCAAGTTTGCACCGCAAACCGTCCTTGGAATCCACAACCTATATTTTTACTTTTTAGCTTAAACTATTTCGGTGATTTCATGATTAATAATTAGTGGGAGACAATAAACTGTATTTTGCTTTTATATAACGCACCTTTAGAACGGTAGTGACGTAGACGTAGAAAGTAGAAAAATCTGTAGATTAATACTTGTAGCAAAAACTTAAGATCCCTTTTTAAGAGTATTCTTAAAAAAAGGTTCTGAGTTTCTTTGCCTGGGCCATTACCAGTCATTATTTGATCAAACAAAATCATATCTTCCTATGAATTAAAAACAAAAAATATCAAACAATTTACGATAACGAAGGTCTTGTGGAAGTAAAAAATAATAATTCTACAGCAAAAGCGAATTACACAAACGACACGCGGCCCGCTCCGAACGCCGAGCGACGTTATCCATCTCAAAAACAAACACAAACAATGTTGAAAAACGCAGCGCGCGCTTTTTCGCATACATACCGGGTATTTGTGTGCAATATGCCATACGTCATACATGCTGATAGAGGAACTGACAGCCACGTAAAGCGCGTCGCTCACTATTACCTAATCTATTAATGCGCGGCGGTGTTGTGGCAGTAGCGTCGTGTTTACACAAGGTAGTAGAAACTACTCTCTGAAGAGTTGAGCCTGATCTTATGGTAGGGTTCTGGTTCTTTCATACCTTACAATTTATTCCAAACTAGCTGTGTTCGACGGTTTCACCTGCGTAATTAAAAAAAAAAACGGTGATAATGATTATGATAAAATATAGCCTATGTCAATCACTGTGCTAAATTTCATAACGAAAGATCCGTGAGAAGGTAACAAACGGACAGAGAGACAGAGTACTTTGGTACCATGGTTAACAATTCGGCTGTATTGTTTATGTATTTTACCGCATGACTTCGTCATTTATAAACTTTTATTTGATTTTGATTTGAAATAATATTTTTTGTTGGAAAAATTTTTGAAGTCAGTTCAGTTTTTTTAAATATAATTATATAATATCCGTTGGGATGTCGTCGGTAGACTATAGACCCGTATATAAAAGGTGATTAAAGCGCAGCGAAGTCGTGGTTCTGACGCACATGGGGTCCACGCCGCCTTCGCTCTGGCCATGACGTGACACTTGTACATGATCATACCGACATTTATTTAAATAAATGCGGAGCGCCACTTTTATAGCTGCGTCTCAACGCCGCCTCTACTCTCGTTCATATGTGCAACCTCTAAGAACGCAACCCAATGACCGTACGAGGCCATGAGCTGTGACACATTTACATCGGATTACACGTAATATTGCACAAATAGTTACGCAACGAATAAAATAATAGCGGCGCGCGTTAAAACTACCATCGAACCGAATTTAACGTTCACAATACAATGGAATCGGCCACCACAGACACATAATGTACTGTCGATATATTACGAGCAACTAACTGCCCATATACGCCGGATGCCCGCACTAAAACGCCAAAAACGTTTCACAAATACGCGCAAACCAAAATACTAAAGAGAAAGTGCGAAATTATACACAAAACTTTTAGCGTTGTCGTGAAAAGAAATGAAAGTACATTATCTGATTATTTAGTCATGCAAAGAGTTTTATCAATCTTCTTAATGGTCTAGTCTGTGACTATTTAATGAGTAGTGCAATAAAGATAAAAATATCAGAAGGGGACTTAAGCTTTTTCTTTATTAAGTGGTTGAGGAGCGTCGCTATAGCCACACTGTATGCTCTCCCCCGGGCTAGTCAACATTTTCTCGTATTAATTCAATGGCTGTTTTCCATCGGGCTGATTGCATACCGAGATATATCGCCTTTCCATGTTGCAGTCACTTGCAGCCGCAAACCCGCAATGTAATGCCAACAAAGGCGAGTTTCCGCTACTGTCGCCTGGCGCAGAGAATAGCGGGAATCGTCCCGATTTTCAGGAAATTGGTTTGATTTTTCGCCAGACTGGCCGACTTTATTCGGATGGCTCCTTTTCAGTGGTGATCGTACGTATCAGTTAAAGAAAATACCTCCGAGTATAGCTACGTGATACGTTTTAAACGCTGAAACAATGTTAGGGAACAAAAGACTTACATTTAGAGTGAAACCGTTGCGAAATTCTGCTGAATATTGTTTCGGGACGGTGGAGGAGAGAATAAGCGTCATTTAATTCCAAGGACTTCCGAGCTACACGTTTTATTCTGGCGCTGTAATCACAATTTAAATTAGGCTCTAGACACCTATTTTCGGAATGCCCAAGCAACTGTACGGGCACCAAAAGCCTAGTACAGTTTTAAATTTAGTGCAAGGACGAGCGAATAACCGAGACCCAGAAGACCTATTCATAAATGTCAATGACTTCAACACCGGCTCGTAATTTCTTAGAATAATTATAGTTAATAAAAAGTCAGCAAGAGTTTGAACATAATATTCATATTTCTGGATCTTATGAACCACAATCTTCTAAATGAATCGTCAAAACGAACAACTTAGAAAATGTATGCTCGTGATAATATTTCAAAAGATTGCTATATCATATTTAAATTACATAATAATATTTACTTAACCACAGTAGGATAATTATTATTATTAGTAGTTAACGCAAGGACCGAGGCTATGCTATGTCCTTTCCTCGTGTCACCGGTCACAAAACAAACAGATTTCAAGAGCCAAGCAGTTAGTGCATTTTAATTTTGCAGCACATACGTTAGAACTTAGAAGTATGTAGGTATGTACACATAAAATATCGTAATTAAACCAATCAAAAGTTTCCAATTTACTTTCAAAGACATTTATTTTATTGCAAAATATTTTTTATTTATTTTACAAGCCAAAATACTTATAATGTATTCCCGAAAACACGTACGAAACGCTTTGGCTCCACTTTCATTGTACGTACTGCCAAACTGTGGAATGCGCTTCCTGAATGGGTCTTTCCGACCGGATATAATCTAGGTGTCTTCAAATCGCGAGTGAATAGGTTTCTTCTAGGCAAGCGCGCTCCATCGTAGACCGTAACTGTCGCTTCATACCAGGTGAGATGACGGTCAAGCGCAAGCCTATTTTCAAAAAAAAAATAATTAAAAAATGATAATTTCTTGTTACAAAATTTAGTAAATCTGGAGCATATTTTAATGAATTACAACATTCATTCTTGGCATATCATTTTCATCTGTCTCCGGTTGGACATACTAATTGATTTGAAACAGCGTAAGAGACAAAATAAACGATAAAAATTATAAACGTATTTATAAAAACTATTTCTATGATGGGCTAAAAGCTAAAACATAAATAGTTATATTTAATAAAAATATTAAAAACATGTGTGTGTGTACGTGTATAGTATATGCATGTATGTAGATACATGTGTAAATGTGTGTGTGTGTGTGTGTGTATGTATGTATAGTATATGTGTATGAGATTGGTAAAGGATATGTGCATTACTTAAATCGTTAAAAAAGAACAGCCTGTAGAAGTTGTTTACGCCGCAACCTACTAGAACCGGTTATGTACGACGGGCGAGCGCTCGAATCCGAATAACCCGGACGGAACATTTTAAATTTGTGGGTACTTCGTTAAATCGATGCTTGCTCATACTCATTGAACGTAAGTAAATGTTAATGTATTGTTTTAACTTTGCTGAATATAAATATATGTAAATAGAATAGCGATAGTATAGGAAACAGTTACAAGTGTCAGCGCGCTGCGAATGAAGGTACCAGTACAAACTAACTGTAGTTTTTAGGTACCTTATAAGCCAATTTATAATGTAAATTTTGTGTTGTTAAATAAATAAATAAATAAATAAAATAATTTCCAAATAAAGGGTCGGAAGCGGCTTGCATCCTGCGTCATCTGGGCATATAATCTAGGTTTTTCTTGAGTGTAAAATACATGACTCAGTCAAAACGCTTGTAGCAGACGCAATCACTCCGCCGTGAGTCATCACATCTTTATCGTGATGAACCTCACGATGAACCATGAACCACCTCGTGTCAGGGGTCTCATACCGAAAAGATAAAGGTTATAACGGATAAGGGTATGACGTCATACCTTTTATTTTGATACCTGAAAATAAAGGAATAGGAATTTTACGGTACTGATAAATAACGATATCATTATAAATTGCGGAACCGTAACCGAAAAATAAAGGTTTCGACCTTGACCGCCCGCGCATCGCCATCCCTCGTTCGTATGCAAACACGTAAGAGCGAGAGGTCCTATGCAACGCGGTGATTTCGGTACCAAAATAACAAAATATCGGTAGAGTTATTATTATATACCTTAACCGTTATTATCACCGTTTTCGGTCTACCTTTATAATTTATACCTCTACCGTTATTATACCGGTAGCTTAACCTTATACCTTAACCGTTTACGATCCCTGCCTCGTGTTTCTTACGTGCTGTCTCATTCAAACAGTTGGATTCGCATTATTGATTAGATTCTTAGAAGCAATTTGCATTTATTTCATGTTCGTAGAATTTTTTGTACCTATTTCTCAATTTATGAAACATATCTATGCTCAAAATACACTAAGTACCTCAAAGTCAAAGTCAAAGTCAAAGTCAAAGTAAATTTATTTGCGTTAAACATGAGTGATAACATGCTTTTGGTGTTCTTAATTTTAATGTGCTTCATGTTATGCCTGAGGAGGCGTGCAAATCAGAGGGCGCTATCGATCTTTAAAACTACTAATATAAATACCTAATTATCAAATGTCAATTTAAACATGTCATAATACAATTATATAAAATTATTTTTTATTTTTTATTTTTATTAATTGTGTCAATAAAATTTCTAAACATTAAAATATTTTGTTCATAAGGAACGATCGTCTATATAATCTTTAATCTTATAGTAGCATTTTTCAACCAGCAAGGCTTTAAATTTCTTTTTAAATAAATTAGTTGTCAGATTTCTAAGACTTATAGGTATCTTATTATATATAATAGGGCCCATTCCAAAAATGCTGTTTCTGAACAATTGAGTTTTTGCTTTATGTATTAGTATTTTGTTGTCTCGTCTATTATATATCGATTCTGTAGACATCTTAGGAAATATTTCAGAATTAGCCCGTACAAATACTGCAACCTCAAATATGTATAGTGAAGGAAGCGTCAGAATCTTATGCTGTTTAAAGTAAGGCTTGCAGCTATCAGTTGGTTATACCTACTATATATGTACATTTATGCGCATTGAAGTGTGAAGATGCTTCATATACTTGAAAGTACAAATGATTAAACAACGAAAGCCCAACTATGAAGTTATCAATGTAAATCATTTTTACATTTTTATATAACTAACGTCGTTTTCACACACTTTAAATAAAAAATACGGTGAATACGAGGCGCGTCACCGACCGAGAGTGACGTCTGCGCTGCTCTTTTGAAAAAGACCGCCGAATGTGGTTGAGCTATAGTCGGATTTTTCAACTCAAAACATACGTGAGTGACCCGTAGTTTTTATTTAAATCATTTTTGTAGCGAAACCGATCCTGAAATTTCGTAAAAAAGGATCAGTTCTTTCATACCACCCATTTCTCGTTGAAATGCCAAAAATCCGTACTCAGCGATATCGATCCTGTTGCGTACTTCACAAGAATGGAATTCGTTGCCGCCATCTCTGTTTCCTGAGACCTACAATCTTGGAATTTTCGAAGGTATAGAGTGAATAGATATCTTCTAGATCGACGAGCTCCATCCTCACAGCCAATCCACACCGTCGCTTAACATCAGGCGAGTTGGTGGTCAATCGTAGATCAATCTTCTATAAAAAAAAAAAAAAAAAAATGGCGATAAAATGTATGGAACTAAGTTATTATGTACTTATTTTGCTCTCTTGAAGTTTCATCCTCTGTACGTTGTGATCCTAAACGGATGTATGAAACACATCCGTTTATCATATTCAACACATATTTCTTTTCGAGATAAATCCCGTAGTAAAAGTTGTTTATGATTAAGAGAGATAACTCCTCAAATCGAAATCAAATATTCAAAGTTTCATATTAAACGTAATGGATAAATTTTGGTAGAAATGAAAAACAGATTGGTAAAAATAAGGTTGGAAAAGAGTTGATGAAATAAATATTGAAACAAATATAGGTTGGTCGGCAAATTACATTATTTCTGTTCTACTTTTCCAGGTAGTTCCAGCAAAATGTGTCATTCGCAGCAAAACAATACCATGAAAGAGTGTAAGCCCGTGAGCAATAAAATTGTTACGCCATACAAAACCTGTCAAGCGCGAAAAATTCATGATGCTTAGATTAAATGGCTCGACAGTTGATAAATGGCCTGTTAAAAAATAACGGGACCAATCGACAGAGAAAATAAACACAGCCTATGACACATTGGAGCCATTACTCATGGTATAAGGACGCCGGTGAAAATTTGAAGAGCTACAGTGAGCCCGTACAATATCGTCATCATTTGAAGGATACCGATGATGGTGGCGAACATGAGATTAATCTCTATTCACATCATCATCATCATCATCTCAGGCATAAGAAGTATATCGCTGGACTTAAGCATCCTCAAAGGATTTCTAGAAAGACCTATTGGATGAGCCTTGCATCCAGCGTCTTCCCGCCACTTGTATAATAAGGTCATCTGTCCATCTCGTGGCTGGTCTTCCTACGCTGCGCTTGCCGGTGCGTGATCTCCACTCGAGAACTTTTACACAATATTCACATACAGTCAAAGCTCCTTATTCGCGCTTCCTTCATTCGCGTTTTCACTATTCGCGGATTAAAAACATGCAACCCAATTCCTATATTCACGGCTAAGGATTTCTTTATTCGCGGGCCTAAACGGTATATCGGTACACACATATGAATAAAAAGCATTCGGTATCTCTCTGGATACTGACATAGGCTACATTGTATCATCATCATCACCGTTTTTAAACACTATACGGGTGAAACCGCGGAATACACACAATGAAAAATAAACGAAATAGAGGGAAAAATACTAAATTCAGACATTTAGTGTGTAAAAGTCTTTAATCATATCGTCGTATGACCAAACCCGAATGATTCATGTATTGCCACTTTATACCATAGTTTTTCATAGTGGACGTACTTTATTTTGTTGTCATTTTTCAGAGCAAGTTTTGATTTATTGTACATAAAATGTACATGTCAAATATAGGCATACTTGACATGTACATTTTATGTGAGCTTATTTCATACAAAAATGTTTTTTTCGATTGCTATTCTGGTCCTTATTTTTGGTGATAAGACTAGTACCTAAGATTTTCAGCCACAACACAAGGTTTTTAACCGATTTCAAAAAAAATAATTCTTAATTCATCTAACTTTTTATATGTTCACCGACAATTATAAATTGTCAATTTGATTGAATTGTAAAAATTGACAATTGTTTAAAAAGCGTTATTCATACCAATTAATACCAACAACATATAATTTATTTTTGCATGCGTCGGTACGGTTACGGTCATTGTATATTATGTGTTCGAATAAAAAAAAACGATCCTTTGATACAAAAAGAAGAAAGAATATTGTATGTGTTGGTCCAGTGGGCGTCCAGCTCCATAAGCTCTAACATCGGAACCAGTCAAAAAAACATCTGAATAAAACTAAAAAAAATAATAGAAAGTCCCACGAATGGTCAAATGGACAGACTTCCCACTAGAATTCACCCAGCAAGAATTTAAAACAAGAGCCGTCGGTCGTCACCCGCCGTGCAACATAGGCGCAGCACACATATCTACCTACGATCCAATAAAACGTTTGCATTATTCAAAAGGCCGGATGAATTTCGCAAGCCGACGGCCGAGTTTAATTTCACCCGTAATTCACCCATGACCGATGCGAGAGATTACTATCAAAAAAAAATATATTTGCAATCCGTGCATTTGATAGAAAACGGAACCTTTGGAACGGTCACTTTTTTTACTTATTTTTTTCTTTATTTTTAATACTTGACCCAAAAAGAGGGGTCATATAAGTTTGACGTGTGTATCTGTGTATCAGTGCATCGTAACTCTCAAACGGATGCACCGATTTCGATCTAGTTGTTTTTGTTTGAAAGAATATTTTATCGAGTGTTCTTAAGCCAAAGCCAGGCCAAAAGTGGCAGGAAATCTGGTCTTTTCGGAAATCCATGATCCAGCAGTAGCCTTGTGATTGAGATGATGATAATGATGATTAATCTCCCAGTAAAAATATTCAGTAATCTCATCCGGACTGTTGGAAGATAAAGTTTTACCGACAAGGCCACATTCGATGCCCTTCTCTGACATTTTTCTACTATAATTTATTTTGTGTTATCAATTAGTACTATTAAGAATTCGATCATCAAGAAAACGATACGGGGCCCTCTAAGCAAAATATAAAATTACACTTGTCCCGTTTTATATAATTACTTAACCGTCTGTATAAACAATACGCGAGCCGGTACGTGGGAGCACATGTCGTTCCATGAGTTTGAAACAAAGGCTTCTGTCACTTTCACTCTTATCATTTTGGCGAACATTTGTTGCAATTCACGAGAAGAAGCGAGGCTTTACATGTAGAATTCATGTATATGATCATTGCTTTTGTGTGTGTGAATGACGGAGCAAGCTAGCGTTACTCACACGTGAAAAAGCTCGACACGAACACTGCCAAAGGTCGCATGCATTCCGAATTGTAACAATATCAGCGAAAGACAAAAACTATTATGTTTGGAGTACAATAAATAAATATTATGCTCGTATTGGTGGACATTTCAAACAACACCATCAAGCCCAAACTAATTAGAGCTCGTACTATGGGAACTAGATGGCTGATAGAATACATATATGTATATACTTAAGATACATAGAATCACCAAGTGACAGAACAAACATCATCATGTTCATCACACAAATGTGCGGGGATCGAACCCACGACCCACTCATCAGGCAGCAGAATAATATGTTTAAGTATGGACAAGGTACAGACAGGCTAGACTCACACTTTACACAACATTAAAAAGGCCAATCTAACAGAGCTTATAAAACTAAAATCATAAAAATAGACACAACCAATCGACACGTACAAAACAGAAAAAAAACGACCTTCAATCTACCAAAAAACAGCACAGAATCCAGCTCGTACCCAATTCGTAAGTTCTAGATTTGTAGAGAATTTGCGTAAGTGAATTCCTAAGACGACGGTAGCCGAACCACACTCCTGCCTTCGGCTGATTTAACGCTCACGATTCCCGATCCTCCGTATCTTGGATCTTCAATTTACCAGGAATCGGCTACAAGCACGCAAATAATGTTTGAGTTTGAGTAAGTTTGAATATTTTGGAAAAGGAATATTCAGAATAATAAATCACGGCGTTCGACGTTAACCTTGGGTAGGACACGTAGAAATCAAAAATATATCCGTGATGAAAATTCTAAGAACGTATCCCTTTACAATTTAGATGAAAATGGCGTGTGTTATTGTGAAACCAATTTGTAGCACGAAGACGGTAATAACAGAGTAATATATTGTAACACGAGTTTGCTTCTTCTCGTGCCACTACGTGGATAGAAGTAAGCAAGCTTTAAATTAAAATTCCTGGAGCGGTCCAATCCTGGAGCGGTCCCGCGCAACACTGGACTTGAAAGAGAAATGCAATGTTCTAATTACATTTCCGTAGGAAAAATGGGGTAAATTTCTTTACAGAGGTGCTATTGAGGACAGCGAGATAGGAGATAGGATTGCAAGATAGCGATTGTGGTCGAAATATACCGACAGATACTTAAGTCTACAGATATCGCTGTCGGTCGTCGGCGTCCAGCCGGAAATATAAATTATCTGTTGTCTATTTTCAATAGCCTGTTTTAGGTACGTGTAAAAGGGATGGCGATAGATTTGTATCATATATTGCAGGACTTTGATCAAAACATGTTAAGTTTATAATAAAACCGATAGTGATTTCAGCAATCTTAATCAGATACAGATTAATATTGCATATCTGGATTTGTTTAGGGATTACGTAGTTTTCAGTAACTCCTAGTAGTTTACAAACGTACATTACTTACTTTATCGTGTTAGTTACATAGGTTTTAAAAAACAGTATGTAGAATTTTAGACCACAGAAAAAAATTATATGTCATGTATTACATTTACATTTTCCCTAACAATTCGTTACAGTACCCCGTAATTATTTTTTTATTGTGATAAATTAGCGCTTGACCGCACTTATTCTGTAGGCGCCAATCATTTATTACGTAAGACGATTTAGGAGTAGGGGGTTGATCATGTGTTTTTATTTTCTTTCAAGGGGGTGGGAGGGAGGGATTATTGATAGTTCTTACGTAAGATCACAAAAATGCACCAAGCTGTGATTATACTTTGAAAAAGCACGGACAACCGCGCGAGTGCTGTTGCGCTCTGCAACAGGGGGGAGGGGGTTGTTAATTCTTATTTTTTCTCTTATTGTGAGGAGAGGGGGTCAAAAACTAGCAAAAATAGTCTTACGTAATATATGAATGGCGCCTTATGCTATGTACTTGCACTTTTTTGTTTGTACTTAACCGCCAACTCGGCTGTTAAGGATTCGCTCAACGCGAACAGATATCTCTCTCGCACATCACAACCTATTTAAACATATAAAAGCATTGAATAGGGATATTAGAAAAGTTAGAGCTAAATTTGTTTACGTAGAGAGGAGAAATATTTAAAAACATGTTTTTCTTCGATATTCACTCTGCTCGTTATTAATATCTACTTGGATACGATAAAAAAAGAAACACGTAGCACAGACAAGAAATAACATATTTCCAAGAACTGATGTCGTATTACGTTCACTAAGTTTTAGACAAAATTTGAAGAACATTTACAGAGGACTAGCTGCGCCCCGCTACTTCACCCGCGTAATGATGAGAAACTGTGATGACGATCATGAAAAGTAGCCTATGCCCGTCTTCAGGTAACAAATATCTTTTTACTAAATTTCATCAAAATCAGTTTGGCCGTTTAGTCGCGAAAAGGAGAACAAACTGACAGAGTTACTTTCGATTTAATAATACACCACCTACGTCCCGCGGTTTCACCCGTGTAGTGATGAAAAATGGTGATGTTGATGATGCCCCTATGCCCTTTTCCAGGTTCACAGGTATCTCCGTACTTAATTTTATAACAATCCGTTCAGCAGTTTAGTCGTGAAAAGGTAACAAACAGATTTACTTGTTTTTTTTTTTTACTAGTAAGGATCAGGATTTTAGTTACATTTAGTTAGTTCTAAGATACTAGCATGATGTAGTAGGTACTTCTAGGAGTGTTGTAGATGTCTAGGTGCGATGAAGGTGATTTCAATTAACCGGGGGGCTGTTTGTCGGACAGCCGCGCGTTTGTAACAGTATCCAAGCGACCCGGCTCACAATGGAGCCACCGTTCAGGAGGCGAAGCTCTAACAAGGTGTCGGCTACCTGACACTATTGTGTTTTATCCCGTTATGGAGGAATATTCGCATCTCAATGAACGTTATGGCGGGAGCTACGTTTGCGTATTATTAGTTCTATAGAACAAATGAGAGAGATTTCGTTTTAATAGTTCTACCATAGAACTAGAGGGATAAAAAATATTCAACAGTTCATACCGCATCAGTCCGGGATGCACCTTTCGCCGCGTGCTTCAAAACCAAGCTGAGAGCTTGGCTTCAAGATCGAATGTTTTATGACATAAATGATTATTTAAAATTGAATGATTATTAATTATATATACTGTATTATTGTGATTATTATTATTATTTATCTTGATTTTATAATTAATATTGTAGATTGTAATGATTATTAATGATTGATTTTGTAATTTTCCAATTATGTATTTAATTATCTGGTTGATATGTTTGTTGACATACTTATTAGATATATATACCTATGACGTGTAACTAGGGAGTTATCAATAAACTGATTTGATTTGATTTGGTTCTATGACGTCACAATTCTATAGAACTAATGGGAGTTACTTACCGTGCGTTTGTGAGAGAAAACTACGGTGTATGTTGATTCTAAATTGTCCCTAGTAACAGATGTATTTGTCACCTGACAAAAAAAGGGCAAGGTGGAGTAAGTTGGTACTTTTTTAACTGACTTAAAAAAGGAGGTTATAGATTCGGAAGGACAGAAGATATCATACAAGATAACATACCGCTTCCAACCGGTCTTTCTGGAAATCTATGGGGAGGCCTAAGTCCAGCAGTGGACTTCTTGTGGCTGAGATGATGATGATGAATCAATTCGGTTAAACAACAAAATTCTATATTTGTTACCTCATAACTCCATCATTTATAAACAGATTCGGAATTTTCTTTTTTGTTTGTAAGGAATATCAAATTGGTCCCATATAAATTTCATCAAAATCAGGTTCAGTAGTTTGGTTTTTAAAACAAAATACTTAATTGGAAAAAAAAATGTCGTCCATGTTAATGAAATTGCGTATTTTGAAATCGGTTGTTTAAAATTTTAACCAATATTAATTGTATCACATGTATAATTAATAATGATCACATTCGAAATACGTATTTTGATTTTATTATGAAAACTAACGTGGTTATTACACATTTTTATTTTGAACAACGGGTTAGTACTAGACGAGACGTCCTTCGAGAGTGACGTCTGCGCTGCTCCTTTTGAAAAAGACCACCGTATGCGGTTGAAACTATAGTCGGAGAATTCGGCTCAAAAATAGATGTGAGTAACCCGTTCAAAATAAAAATGCATTTTGATTTTTTATGTGAATAATAAGCTTATATTCATACAATCTTTACAGCAAATATAGCCGGAATCATAGAGTGGTTCTATAATCGACTAGTCCATTGTTTCCCTCGTATGAAATGCCATACACCTGTACAGAGCTCCGTATTTGGAGCACGTATGAAATTACAGCGTCAATAAGCCAGAATAACTGCGGCAAGGGAAGCACAACAAAAAGAACCTGAAATAGGAGCATTGGAAACTCCACAATTGGAGCGAAACGACACGTGAATGTGTGTTCGGGCGCGATACAAACTCACCCGTCAATTTTTATTAGCAGGTGTTAGGAATGGCGGAGTCGTTGACTTAAACGTTTACGTGTGCTTCGAGTGTTACCAGAGCCAATGATGGCTTTGTAAGGGCTCTTCCATTCAGCTGGAATACTTACGGTCACAATGTGTATTCACAATCGCGATGATCATGTGTATATTTTCGTGTGACGAAAATATTTTTTTTTTAAGAATGATGAACTGAACGATTGATAAAAGCAGAGTGATTGGAATTTTGTTTAAAAAGAAACTAAAGAATCCGTTCAGAGATTGTGCTCTTTATTGACAGCGCGCTATAATGGCATTGTGTATGAAATGTTGCTAGCTAATTTTTTTAAAGCTTCATACCCATATTCAAACTATCAGTCCCGTCGACATCGTGTTACAATAGATAGATAACTCTTTATTAAAAGACCACAGTATACACGGAAAAAGATACATAGAAAAATAAGATTATGGCTAGGCTTTTAATTGGTGGCCTTATCGCTTAGAGCGATCTCTTCCAGGCGACCATGCAATCATACAAACAACGAAATTTTCATTACTTCCCAAAAAATCAACGAGGCAATGACAACAATTATGAAAACATACGAAATATACATACCCTCTATTTCTCATTAAAATACCCAAAATTCGTATACAACGATTTAGGCCCACATTATTGGTGCGTACTGCGCAGGAGTGAGTCCCTGACATCTCTTGTTTCCTGAGAACTATATAACCTTAGAATTTTCAAAGCTAGAGTGAATAGATATTTTCTAGATCTTCTCATATCATTCATTCTTCTTCAGCCAGACCGTTCTGCTAAATTCCAGTTTTGTAAATTGTTTTTTTTTTTTTTAATTGAATGGACTCTAACAACAATTAGCTGTCAACGGCGCTTCAAGTCTAGGACGATTGTAATTATAATTGTGTTCTTTAGTCTGCTAATATAATAAAGTAAATATAACTCAGACTGAGTTCCGTCCGTTTGTTACCTATTCACTATCGAATGGCTGAGCCAAACGATATGACTTTTGCTGCAGAGATACCAGTGCACCTGGAGACGACGAGGCGGCCCTGCAACCTGGAGAGACACGGATGTAGGCAAATTTTCATCGACATTACCGTTCTTCAACACTACGCGGGTGAAACCGCAGGGCGCAGCTATAAAATAAACGATAGAGTATAAAGATAGCCTTAAATCATCACGTGATCACAGGACGGCCCCTAAGGAGCGTCGAAGTGTCGAAAGTTTTATCTCGAATCGTAAGAACGCTGCCGTGACATTTGAGATAAAATCGTGACACGTTTTAAATGCCAAGCATCTTCAAAACATGTATTACAAAACTATATGATGTTTCCTTCCAATGGATATAATATTCATTTTGTGACATTCATGAATTCCAGGTTATAACTACACTGAGAGGAAAATGTATTGTTCTCAACAAACCTTTTCATTTGATACCCACATTGTAGGGTGCATACAAAATTATTGGTTCGTCATCTTTGGGAGTTCGTTATATTGGATTTATAATGATGTCATATAGATGATAATTCATCTTAACCAAACGTGCATGCAGAATAGCAAGCAAAAACATAGAATGCACTAGTCGGGGCATACTGTAAAATTCAACAGAGGTATTCTAATTCTATACGGCAAGCATTCCATTCGGAAATAATAACTCCATCTCTGTCATTTTTTATGGAAATGGATTTGATAGCCAACATAATTACAAGATATAATTTTCTAACAACCTGTGCAATTCAAATGTGGCATTAAACTGTCTAGAATATTCCAGCTGTTTCTATTCCCGGTCATACTATGAAGTCAGTTAGGACATTTGAGGCACCTGTCACAGCAAGCTAACTTTTAAATCTTGTAACTATAAACGTGGCTTCAAACGGCCTAAGGCAGTGGCCCCATATCATCCGGCACGGCACCGGATCGGAAACAAAAGCCGGCGCGGCGCCGGATGACATGGGGTCTGGCCCTAATTTGGCATGACGGATTAGTAAAGGAAAATAGACATGATTTTATCTATGTATAATATAATAAATCCCAATTCAAATTATCGCTCTTCAAATTTCTATAGCTTTAAAATAATGGGGTTGACGATTGTTTCAGAAATAATGCTATTGTGTCGAACGTTACACACAAAAGGGGAGAGAAGACACGACCACTAATTTTCGGAAGCCCCAACAAAATTTACACGAACGAAATATACGAACAATGTTTACTTTAATTTCTCCCCCATTATATTGTAAACAATGATACCCATGAAAATGTTAACTACCCGCAGGTGTTCTTTGTTTCATATTAGATTTAGACAAAAGCAGTTTTGGTGTTTATGTCCAAAGTACATGTTTCAAAATTCATCTTTGAATGATGTTTAGT
This sequence comes from Lycia hirtaria, assembly GCA_947563715.1. Classification (NCBI taxonomy): domain Eukaryota; kingdom Metazoa; phylum Arthropoda; class Insecta; order Lepidoptera; family Geometridae; genus Lycia; species Lycia hirtaria. Next base: position 35,703,068 of record OX387377.1, on the reverse strand, counting down.
TTAACCTTTTGATAAGTGCATAATTAAACAGGTAATTAAGATTTTATAGATGCCAGTCTCGAAATATTCTAATGATAAGATTGACAGCTGCATTATTATTAAGTTTATATGCTATACAATATTGATTACTACGGGAATGACAGCTTATCTTGGGGTTTTGGCGGGAACGTCTTAGTAACGTGTTGTTGCTTTGTTTTATTTTCCTAAACTTGTGTTATTTAGAACATTAATGCTATGAAAATGGTGGTGTTTTATTCATTAAGTGTTCGATAAAGTGCGTGAGTGTGGGCAAGTGAAATAAAGCAGTAAAACGTGTGATTTTACGTTGTCGGCAAAACTCCATAGAAGCTTCTAGTAAAGTCGCCATCACTTTACTGAAGCAGGACTCGACTTATAAACTAACTTGACTTTGACTGTATACGTGACTTAGATTGTGACTAGAACATTTACAACTTGTTTTATTCAAGAAATTTGAAAAAATCCTAATACTTGACACTGGCAAATGCTTTAATGCGGGTCCAATACAAAAAAGAAGAAGAAGACAGCTTATCTAAAAGGTATTCAAATACGAAATACGAGGGTCAAAGCTTGTAAAAAAAAACCTTTGAAACTGTACTACCGAAATTATAGGTTGCCAAAAAAGTATTGAAAAGGAACTACAGGAATCCCAGCTCGGTAAAGGTATTGAAACATATGAAAATATGAATTATGATCAAACTATGATATTTTCTAGTCAAAACTATTTTATAACCGACCAGAAATAGTTACAATTTTACAAATAATTTGCAATAGTGGCGGTATCAAGCTGTGATTTACGCTACAGTCAAATATTACTACATATATTTCACATATACCTGTAAAAAATTGTGTGTCAACAGACAAACAAAACGGTACTTACGTGCACAAATGACGTTCACAAAATCCGTTTCAAGCAAAATTAACAAGCACAAACCAAAAACACACACTTGTATCACAATCACTGCATCCACTGCACGGGACGACTAATCTTCGACCACAAAGACAATCCTCACGGCAGCAGTCGACGCGCGCCCGCGCCGAACAGAACGAGACAAACTGGCAGCAAAAGTAACATTCGAAAAACAAACGAAACCAACCGTCGCTAATAATAAGATAAAGCTAAATACAGCCTTTGTGGCAGTGAAAGTGAACGGACAGCTGGACTCTCGATTTCGCAGGCCGAGGTCTCGGAGTCAACTGGTAAGGCGGCCGCGTGGTGCGCGATTGTCATAATGATTCCGGTTGCGAAATCACGTACGGTCAGTGCGGTGTTCAGGTTGACATAATTTATTTGCTCGTTCGCTGTTTAATGGTCGTTCGAGGCGAACAATGTAGTGTAAAGGGAATGTTGGTTTTTGAACGTTGCCTTCTAAAGTGTTTGGATAAAATTAAGGGGGCGGTTGAGTGTGCAATTAATATCAGTGCATTGACAACTGAACAAAAACTTCTCTTGTCCTAAACATTATCTGATTTTTTATTTTTATTGTATATGGGACAGTGTTTTAATCGACATCTAAAAAGTAAAAAAGAGGAAGTTCTCAATTCGACTGCACATAGATATATTTTTATCATATATTCGAGCGTAACATCGCTGTTTATGCGCCGATTTTTAATAAATATTTTACCGATTTTTAAGCGCTAAATTCCGTAAAGTTTCAAAGTGTTTCCATTTAAATTTAGTTGATATTAAACCTTGGACTTTTATATGAATATAACCAGCTCTAATTATATGATTACATTGTTCGGAAGCATGCTGATGGAAGTAGGTTATGGATTCCATTTTTAAAATATAATTTATTCTTTTTAAAAATATGGTAAAAGGAGATTCAGAAGCCTGTCCCATACCGTTCATACAAAGTTCCAATCACATTATTTTATTTAACGAACTATGACAATTTAAGCGTCTGTTTTTCGTTTTGACAAATTTCAACTTAAAACCGTCACACGAAAAATAATCGTCAAAAAAAACCAGATATTATATTTAAAGGTAGAATCGAATATTCTCCTATTACACGAACAAATCATCAACTCAACGATCCTCTTAACTAAACATATGTGATAGTTGTTAAACCGGTCACGTGACTTCAAATTCAACGAGTATGAACGAAAACGTGACATTCACGAGACGAAGCACCAGGAAGTGAGACATGCGCCGGAGACTGGTCCGACCGTCACGCCACGGATTACACTCGAAATGTTACTTATGTCACGTATGTAATTATGTAAACTTATGTTAACACGTCCACGCAACACGACGGTTTCGATTATGCAGAATTTTGCAAGCGATAAGGGGATTTAACTCGAGCGCACAAATGCACATATTTGCATGGAGATGCGATGGATGGTCGCGGCGGAAATTGAACGCAGGGTAGACTATTCTGTCATTTGATCTCTGTCACTCACATTATTTTCTAACGGGTGCAACAAAGACCGGAATTAAATTAATATTGTTTTAATAAAAGTAATAATTTCTTATGTTTTCGCTATTAATAATTAGTTAATTATAATTACACACCTTTTAATGGTTTATCGCATACAAATATATATATATATATATATAATTGTTTTAAATAATTATACAAATAATAATAATAATAATAATAATTGTTTATTTGTTTCCAACAAATTTTACATTAAAAAATAATATTTACATAGTAACTTAAAGCATGCAAGTTATGAATGTAATACATAGAAAATAAGATTAACAAAACTATAGTATAGGAGCTATTTTAGGATTTTGGTACAGATTATAGAGGCTTTTGTGAGGCCCTAGCTCCCACAGTAGGATACCCTGAGTTTGTGGGAGCTAGTTCTCTTCTATTACGCTCGAGAATGCAGACGTACCGACATTGGGTATGGGGGATAGGTTATGATTATGGGTATATTATGGATATATTATTATGTGTGTGTATGTGTTAGTGTGTGTGTGTGTTTGTGTGTGGGGGAGGGGGAGTATGCGTGTGTATGTGAGGAGTACGTGTGTGTGTGTGTATCTGACCTTATTGTTTTGCTCGGACAATTTCTTCTGTATCGTTGTACCCTAAAGTGAGTAGGTATTCTTTAATTTTTTTCCTGCATTTATTTCTTGTATCTTTAACAATATTCAGTTTTTTTTCTAACTGCTTATATATTATAACTCCTAAATAGTTGTAAGATCTCTGGCCTATCCTTGTTTTTGTTTTTGGAAGAAATGTATATGTATAATTATTTTAAATAATTCTAAGACCTGATATTTTCACCGTTTTCTAGTGTTTGTAGTCACAGTCACAGACGAGATTATCGTCCATTATATTAAGCATATATTTGGATCTCATTAATTTAATAGCTGTATCCATGCAAGCCTAGCACATGCCAAACATTTTTTCTATTGAAGTTCTGGTATTTATTTTATTTCAATAGCCTCACGTAACATATTTATAATATAAATACAAGTTTTTTCATCCAAAATTTGAGAATAATGGAAGTGTATTTAGTGGGTTGACTTATCTGATAACTTTGACTTGTATAACTTGAACAATATATATATATATATATATATCCTCATATATAAATATTTATGTATTAGACATAACAAAAACTATCATGACGAGGTTGTTCTAATTCAATATTTTAATCAGGCGTACAGGTTGCCTTGATAACAGGCTGCGCCTAGTAAGGCAACCGGCAGTTAAAGTTGTTTTTAGCAAATTAAATTGTAAATAAATACATTTTCATTTAATTATTTTTTTTCATTTTCATCTGTTGTATGCTCCTATACAATTAGGCATGGTTGCATAATCCGACAGTTTATGGCATAGCAACATTATAAATTCATATACGCTCGTAAAGCTTAGAAAATTTTACTATTCACGGATTATATCACGTGAGATAATGTAATCAAATTTTGGATTATGTTGGCGAATTTTTATACAAACTGTGGAGTGTCAAGATTAAAGTTAGCTGAGAGGCAAGATAAAACATACGTCACGTGTTTAACCTAATTAAAATGTGTTACCTATATAATTACATATAAAATCCAAGCAGTTTAAATATTAAATCCGACAAAGTAAGAGTTTAACTCGCACACCGAAGCTTCCTTACTCCCATAGAACATATGAACACAGAAAACATGACTAATTAGCTAAATGTGCTTTATATCTATGAATGTTTGAAATATTACATATTTTTCTATACAGTAGCTAAGTGTAGGACAGACAGACCGTAGCCTCACAAATAGGTTCCTAGTACTGAAACCTAAAAATATAAAATATATTATCTGCGTGTAAAGTATTAAAACGTGTTGAACTCTTATTGGGCAGAGATTATAAGCAAGACAAGGCCAGAGATATGATCTATTAGACCAACTTAAAATGGTTATTGCAAAAAAATATATTTTATTTCTTCAAAACCAGTAAAGCCGTTTAGAAATAGCGAAATTTTAACTATTTAGCTATTATTACTCTAGCGTAGACCGACTGAAGTAGTATTTCAATCGGTCTACACGGCCTAGCTTACAGCAACATTCCCAGCCCTCCGAGACATTTCCACGGAACGAATTGGATTTCGGCTTTCTATTTTATTGTGTTGCTGGTAAAGCGACACTGATAGCGGCACTTATTGCGCTTGCGACTTTTTGCTTGCGCTCGCCTTTGGGCGAGAGCTGTGGGGGTGAAATTGAACGAGAGAAGTGACGTCCCGGTGCGGCACCTAGCCGCACTCGAAATGAGATTTAGCGCCAACGCCGTGTGACCACGTACCTGAAACAAGAAATAAGGAAAGTTTAGCGCACGATTGTCGGTTCAAGGTTTCGTCGGTGACACGAGGTGAGCGGAGATTGTAGGTCTTGAGGTAAAGTAAAAGGTATATGATTTTAACAAAACAAAAAAAAAAAAAAAATTAGGGAAAAAACATGGCAAACAACAAAACAACAAAAACAAAAACTTGGAACATATCGCTGAACACATATTCAGACACATTCGCTTAACATCAGGTGAGTTGGCGGTCAAGCGCAAACTTATTTATACATAAAAAAAAAACATTTATACTCATAGAGCTGATATACTTATTTTGTTATGATGATTACATGGAAGACGTTCAACCGTAATAAGGTAAAAATAGATCTCAGATCAGACATATTTTGTTTGCCTGATCTCCGCTAAAAAAATATCTTCATTTCCTTATTTTTAAAATTATAGAGAAAGCTGTTTTTAATTTAGATCACGATTGTTACACACGAGCCAATTAGCTCGCTTCTTTCGAGAAGAATGGGGGGGGGCGGAAGCAAAATGAGGATAATTCAAAGCTGTCACGCGTAAACGTAAACAACGGTAATTGAATCTAAACAAGCAGGACGTCAGACGAACGCCGTATTCAAATGATGGAAGCAAATAGGTCGCGGAGCACGAGTGCACGAATGAGCTGCCGGTTCGGGATACGGCCCGGACAATGGGGACTTAGCAACCACGGCGAGATTGACGCATTTAATTGGGAAGCAAATGGGACAAGTATATGTGCGATTTGAGTTTATTTCATTTAGTTAATTTGGTAAAGAACCAGGATATCAAAATATCAGACGAACGCAGTATTTAAATGATGGAAACAAATTAGGTCGCGGGGTACACGTATGCTGCCGGTTTGCGATACGGCCCAGACAATGGGGACTTAGGAATCATTACGAAATTAACGCGTTTAATCAGGAAGCAAATGGGACACGCATATGTGCGATATGAGTTTATTTCATTTAGTCTAGGTAAAGAAGCAGGATATCAATATATCAGACGAACGCAGTAGGTATTCAAATGATGGAAACAAATTAGGTCGCGGGGTACAACTGGGCTGCCGGTTTGCGATACGGCCCAGACAATGGGGACTTAAGAATAATTGCGTGATTGACGCGTCAAAATTCTAAAGCAACAAAAAGCACTTATAGCCTGTTTTCTATGTCGGTTAAAAATAATGCTAAGCAACCATAAGTTACTTTGATCAATTTATCGATCCGAATCTACCTACATACCAAATTTCATCAAAATCGTTGGAGTCGTGTCTGAGTTCTTTATTATACAATTATAAGTGTAGATACGAGTGGTTCAAAGCATATGATACATAATAACCGAAATAATCTTGCGTGCCGGAATCTAAACCGTGTGATTCATGTATTGGCAAGGCGACCTGGACTCGCGCCCGGATATTGTCCCATCATATCGATACAATATCGTAACGTACACTTTGCATTCGCTTCATAAAACGGAGTCATGGACGACCAGCCGAGAGACGAGATGCAAATCGTGATATTATGACATCGATGTACGGTGTACGACGTAAGGGTACAGTCATCCGATCTCTACAGATACTGGGTCCGAAATAAATAAAATGATTTGAACGTTCCTTGTATTTTATATATACGAAGCACACGTGTGAATCAGTATCTAATATTATGCACGCAAAACTTCACAATAAACTTCATATACACGGTTTCGAGGTAGTTACTAGATCACTTAAATGTCGCTTGGACGAATCGCAACTGCAGACTGACCTCAAGTTAGTTTCAGACTCGACCTCAGTAATTATGCCGGGCTCAAAGGCTTCTAGAAATGTTTTGTAGAGCGTACACCTCTAATTCACACTGTATTAGGTACTATAGTCAACTGTAAATTACAAATCATTCCTAATGAAAAAAAAATGTGTGTAAGAGTCACGCCTTCATACCTAGAATAATCTCAATAAGAAGATATACACAGGCAATGACTTATGTTCTCGAACAGAGTAAAGGAAACCACAGAATAACGTGCAGTTACTATACCGACGATAGCACACCAATAGAATAGATCACAGTCACACACTACTAAATATGCCGTATCATAGCGTGCTTGCACGCGAAATATGGTTGCCGTTGATCATCAATACCTTCGTGCAACCGAGCTCACGATGTCGCGAAATCCTGGAACCATTTCAGTTTGAACCATTTTACACGACCATTTGGCATGCTTAATTAAGTAAGCTGTATCTGCAACAGATTTATCGCTGTAATTGCAAAATGGGTCTATTATGCAAGGGAAGTTTATTATTGATTAAATTGCATTGTCATAATTATGCTGGGGCCTGGGGTAGTTGGAGCCTCCAACTTGGAGGTAGCAGTTATTTCACTTGCACATGACTTAAATTCCTTACCCTGCACAAAAGTAAGATTACAAATTATAGCGAAATTAAAGCAGCAGTGACAGCGAGACGTGTCCAAACTATTTTTTACATAATTACTGAGCAGCTGAGTGAAAATGTACAAATTGTACATAGTAACAAATAAATGATGATTGTCAGTTGAAGCGCGAGTACAAAATGTGTCCCACATGGCTGTAATATGTCAGGTTAATGAGACCGTATACTATAGACACGTATACGTACACTATACTCTGATTTTCACTAACTTGCGATCACAACTTCCACTATTATAGTAATAAAGCTGTCTCAGACGTTTCTAAAATAGACAGTATGCTAAACAGCTGAGTCTACACAATAACAAATAAATAATTATTAGCAGTCGGACCACGTGTACAAATGTGTTCGACACGGCCGCAGTGTGTCAGGGTAATAGGGACCGCATTCGATCGCACGACCCCGGGCTTAAATTGCGGTAACACAACTAATTCGATTCATAATCATAGTAAGAAAGCTGCTGCAGATAATCTGCTGCTGGTGGTCAATCGTAGATCTATCTTCTATAAAAAAATAAAAATAGATACAGCAAGACGTTTCTAAACTCTTATACACACAGTTCCTAAGCAGCTGCGTGTACACAAACCAAATAAACCCACGTGTACAAATGTGCCCCACAAGGCCGCAGTATGTCAAGGTAATAGGGACCGCATTCGATCGCACGACCCCGGGCTCCATTACATTGCGATCACAGCTTCGACTATCATAGTAATAAAGCTGCCTCAGGTACAGTAAGACGTTTCTAAGCACATCCACACACAGTTCCTAAGCATCTAAGTGTACACAATAACAAATAAGTAATGATTAGCAGTCGGACCGCGTGTACAAATGTGTTCCACACGGCCGCAGTGTGTCAGGGTAATAGGGACCGTATTCGATCGCACGACCCCGGGCTTCACTAACTTGCGATCACAGTTCAGACTAGTTAGATTGCGGCTCTAATCCAATTTGATGTTCATGAACTCGACTGTTGATATATAGGCCCGGAGGGGCGACACAAATGAGAATTTAACATTTACTCCTGATTTATGCTGTTTGTTCTATGGTTCTGATTTCAGGCCCGGTTTAATGTTAGTATCGGCAATCTTATAACATTTAATGGGAATTATGAAATTAGAGAAGCGGCGTTTTACTGTTTAACCCATAATTAATGTTGGGTTAGAAGCTACTGTGGCTAGTGTTGACCCTTGAAGGGTTAAAATTAGGTCACAACTTTGGATCCGGGTGTATGATTCAATATTTTTGTTATTATCCGACTTCAATTATTATAGTTTAAAAAACTGAAGCAACCGACTTCTCATGGATGCCATTGTCAGAACTGGACCAAATTGAAATGGGACCAGACGGGAAGCATCAGCTTTCAAATAAAAGAATCATCAAAATCGGTTCACCCAATCGAAAGTTCTGAGGTAACAAACATATTTTTTTTTTTTTAAATAGTCGAATTGATAACCTCCTCTTTTTTGAAGTCGGTTGAAAAAGGAGGAGGTTATCAATTCGTAGCGTTTTGTGTTTCGTGAATTGACATATAGAGAAAGCTCCCAAGTTGGTCCCATAATTATTTTAGAAACATTGCTTTATTACTTTTCGAATAATCTCTAAAAATAATAATATTTTCATTGGATTCCTGAGTAAAGTGCGTCAGATTATAGAATCGCACAGTTCCACTGACACGTTTTTCTTTGCAAAAGTGTCAAATGCTGAGGATTATTTTATAAACATCTGCATATTTCCTAATCTTCAAAGACATTTGACATTCAATGACAAATCTCATTCTTGACAGAAAAAAACAAGTGGGTGAAGAGATCCTCTTTAAAAAGTTTACAATCGTGAAAGATTTAGTAAGCTTGAAAAGTAAAACCTTCTTACTCCTCCTAATATTACAAGTAAACGAAATAGCGTAGTTTGAAGTCGATTGTTTCAGTTTTTTAAACTATAAAATTATCCTATTATATATGCTTGCACTTGACCGCTAGCCTCATGTTAAACGACCGTTAAATGCCAAGCATTCTCGGTTTTATTTTTCGAATCGTGTACTAAAGGTATTATTTAATTACCACTGACTTAGGCAAAAAAAAAACGATAATAACTGTACATGACCTGAACATACATATGTGAAGTCTGTAGATACACCCGCATTTGACCAGCGCGCTGGCCTTATTCTTCTCATAACCACCTCGCACTCATCACTCACCTATAGGTACTCACTATACCTACCAGTCAATTTTATTCAATGCGCCACCGCCGCCGCCCCGGTACCCAGACATGACAATATGAACAAGTATCAATGTTAAAAGAAAAGACAAAATACCCAACTGCAGAAAAGAGGATTTTGCAGCCTAACTTATGTTTTATTTTTTATTTTGATGTACCCAGTGTCACTCTCACAACTAAGACGAATCTATTGACACCACTCACATCAAAATCGGTCAAGCCGTTTAGGCTCTAGGGCGTGTCAAAGAAATATACATACATACATACATACACTCGAAAAACATAACCCTCCTTCTTACGCAGTCGGGTAAAAATCAATAAAGCACAAGCCATTTCTAACAGATAAAAAATGAATCATTGAAACAGGCAATTTTTTACATTTCATTAATATAATTTTCTTCGTGCGCACCAAGCAGATAATTAGAAGGAACCGAATGTTGTTGGAAGTCCATTGAGGAGGCCTATGTTTAGCAGTGGACTTCTTATGGCTGAGATCATAGTGATGCTGATGAATGTTGTTGAAACTATACTCGAAGATTTGACTCAATATAAAATATGTTATTACAGTTTAAGAAACTAAAACAACCGACCTCAAAATGCGCAATTTTGGTTTGTAGGTAGATTAGGGGACGATAAATCGATCTTGCTAGGTTTAATTTTTAGTGAACCCGAGTTTGCTCGTATTTTCAGTCATAAAAAATCCGAGTGGTGTTCGGTCACTCAGGTACTATAAAATACGTACTTATATTAATTTGTGAAGCTAAATCTTTGGATCCCATCTTAACAATATTCTGCGCACAGTGTGAGATTTAATAAAATTAAAAATAGGTACATATGAAAAAGAAATACAGAAATGCATTAACTAAATTTCAACTACGTGACCAACAGTATATTTAATTAAATTAACAATTATCGTAACACCGTGACTAAACAATTCATTATTATATCGATAGGCGAACGGTAAATGGCAGAACCGTAATGTGTTGGCGGTCGAACAAAAAATACCATTTCTGATTGGCGACATTTTACATTCAAATGATTCCTGATGAACTCGACATTTGTAATTTCAATTTGTTAATTCGTTACGTAAATCTAACAAAATTATTGGGACCCTGTGCGTATTTTCTCGTCCCCAAGATTTATTATAAATGGAAATATAGCTATATTTAGCAAAAATATAAATTATTACCACCCATTTCTCGTTGAAATGCCAAAAAACCGTATTCAGCGATATCGGTCCACGTTCTTGATGCGTACTGCACAGGAATGGAATTCTTTGCCGCCATCTCTGTTTCCTGAGAACTACAATCTTGGAATTTTTAAAGGCTAGAGTGAATAGATATCTTCTAGATCGACGAGCTCCATCCTCGGCCATACCGTCGCTTAACATCATACCAGTTGTTGGTCAATCGTAGATCTATCTTGCGTAAAAAAAAACTAGAAATATGACGATTCAAAAACTTGGTTACAGGCGGACATGAACTTACTACAGAAGTAACTTAATTCTTTCTCGAGTCGTATTTCTTATGTCCGAGGGTCGTGACTACCACTTTTCAGTATTTTTCTTTGATGTGGCGCCATCTGTCCCATGTCACTGACAGCATGCCCTTCGTAGACTGAGGTGTCAAGAGTGGTGCTAATCTGATTGGCCCAACACTGCCACAGCACAATAGCTGTGGCTTCGTAATCGGTTGCATCGACTTTCTTCTTAACCTCTCAAGGACACGTTTGAGACAGATGGTAGTCTGTTTACAAACATACAGAAGTATCGTGGCAAAATATGGGAACTAACGTTTCAATTGAACAAAATAATGAAATTTGAACAGCAGCGCCCTCAATGCCACATTAGTTCTCTACCCAAATATACTCTAGAGATTAAGATACACAGAACAGTATGTTTTCCAACTAAAGTGTTTGATACATAAACACCGTACACATAAAGTTGGTGGTCAAACGAAGAAAAAATATTCAAAATTTCAAATTTTAAAGTGAGTTAACTATATCACGTGGGGTATCATATGAAAGAGCTTCATTAGCACACTCTAAAACTGATTTTTAATTATTTATTTTTACGATATCTAATTTTCGGATTATGACCAAAAATGTTAAAAAATATATATGTAATTTCCCACTTTTATCAATGACTAGCTAAGGTAAGTGGGTGGGTCGTTGTTTTATCTAGTTTGCACGGAACCCTCGGTGGGCGAGTCTGACTCACACTTGTCCGGTTTTTTTATTATTATCATCATTGTTTTTCATCACTAAGCTCGTGAAACTACGGGGCGAAGCTAGTCTCGTTATATATCATAGGTATCTATCTAGTTATTTGTTTTGGTGGAGAACGGCAAACCAGCAAACATTGTAATCTACAAAGGCTATCTTAGGCAAACATTTCATAAGGTGCTTCTTCACTGGGAGCATTCGCTTGTAATGTAACGTTTCAGATTCAATTTTGAGCATTACGTTACAATGCTGCATCTCTGATAGGCATTTGTTTTTACTGTAACATTCCTGATACGGTTTTGAGCATTTAGTTGGTCGTTGTATTAAGCGCGGCGATATTAGTTCAGCAAAATTATTTAGGCAACAAAAAAAACAGAAGAAATGATAATGATTCAAATTCAAATCCAATACATATCCAATCCGTTTATTCAGATAAATCTTATAAAAATACCAATTATATTTATCTCATAATATTCAAACATTATTAATTTCAAATAATCACGTCAAAGGGTTACAAGAAAATATTTATTGTATACAATGTTGATGTTACTATGCATTGCTCGTATCAGTATCGTCGCTTAATAACTCTGACAATAGGGCTGGCCACTCAGTCTACACGAACTTACTTTTTATCTGTAACATTACATTACAGACGAATGCTCCCGGTGAGTTAGTACCTTTAGACCAACATTAGATCAAACTACATCAAGATTAGGACAGCGAGCGAGATTAACTGCGAAATTGGGTATTTCCGTGGTTATGTCATCATTAGGTTGACTGTGACTGTGTGTGACTGTGACTTGATTCATGGACATGTGAGGGTTACTGAACGGACAATTTTAGATGTTTTATACAAAAAAGTATAATTGCTTATTATCAAGGTTAGAGTGAATAAATATCTTCTAGATCAAGCTCCATCCTAGGCCACGCTCCATCCTAGGTCCGCTTAAAATCAGGCGAATTGTTGGTCAATCTTAGATTTAACATATTAAAAAAATCATTCATACAAAATTCATATAAAATCTCGGGTCTTGCCTGGTGCTCCTTTGGTGTGCATCAGTGGACCCGAAGCCAAGGCTGTAAGCCCCTTTACAACGAATAAAATAAAAATCTAGTACTTATTTTGATATGGATGGGTGATGCTGATGAAACTATTGTACAATATTGTTTTTTTTTTAATGCTGTAATAGGTTTGCGCTTGACCGCCAACTCACCTGATGTTAAGCGAAGTTGGGGTCTAAGAAATCTTGACTATGGTGATGAAATGATTATAATAAACTAGGCTATGGGCGGATGCTCCCACACAACAGGTATTATGCTATACATTTGTGTGGGAGCATACTTTATTATTATTTTATTTATATTATCACACATATGATTCCCTTACGGGGTAGGTAGAGTATCAAAGTCATGAGGCCGTTGGATGCCACATATGAAAAGGAGAGGGTAATATAAACAAAATACTGGCTTGGCTTGCAGTGAAGGGGGGCAGCCCATCGCCCACACAAATGCCAATTTCCCTCAATTACATTATGCCCGGGAAGAGAGACAGCTGGTACAATTCTATGTTTTTATTTTTGTAACAGTTCATTATAGAATATGATATTTCCTTCAAAAAAAGCAAACATTTCTATTAAATAAATAAAAATATTCGACGGCTTTAAATAAACTATAGAAAACGCAATTAGTGAATCTAGTACTGTACTGTGCTTACACGTTATTAATTAAAGCACGGTAATGAACCTCACCTTATGAGAATATTGCTCTTTCACCTTCAAACATTGATGTAGAACATAGTACTAGATCAACTGTGTCAACTCTGCGACAAACATCAGAACATGTTCCTAAGTCTGTGAGAATTTATTTGACTCGGTCTTTCTAAATGTCGACATTTATACTTGTCTATATAATCACCGGAAAACTAATAAAGTCTGTTTAGGTATAAATAAAACTTTTTTTTTTTTTTTATAATTGTATAAATAATCACCGCAAAACTAATAAAGTCTGTTTAGTTATAAAAAAAAACTTTTTTGAAAAAAGAATTACACATTCTTCTCGGCACCACCTTTCGTATGATATAGGATTTATCCATTGACTTCGGTATCATTATTAATTGCAAAAAATCAGCTTATCTGTTAGGCATGTTTATTGTAGTATTTTAAGATTCAATTGCAAGATTTGACCCATACTAACTGAAGCTTGTAAAATCGGTCACACTATTTCAAGTGCATTTTGTTGAGTTTTTTTTAAGGAGTCTTGAATAAATGTTTTTAATTGTGATTCAAGGAAATTTGTTGAGCCGTTTTTTGTGTCGGAGGTTTTATATTTCTAATTATTCTAGTAAGGAAACATCAAAGTGAAAATATACACGTACGTAGAATAAGAAAAAAATCTTGGCCGCTTTTATCATTTTCTATTTAATTTAGAACCAATTATATTCTACACCGTAATCTTCGATAAATAAGCTTTCAATATTAGAAATCATATTTCTATTATCGGCTTGGTGTCTCAAATAGTAATTGCATTAAACCTAATTGGATATTTGGTAAGACGCCGCTCCTATTGGAGACGATACCCGACATTCACTTAACGAGGAATTATTACATAAATAATACCGTACAGAAAATAATAACAACATGATTGGATTGAAACGAATCAAATATAATGTTATAAATTTAAACATATAATTATACATATGTCAAGGTTTCAAATGTTACGAAAAAACATTTGACTGTCATCGCAGCTGTATGTAGCAATATGTCTACCTTTTAAACTGAGGTTCAGGGAACACATCTACCTGCCTAATTTCGTCTATGTAAGTAGTGCTAATAGTCTCTGAATAAAATGACTGTGACATACGGACGGACATGGTGAATTTGTTAGGATTCCTCGTAGTTTCCACGGAACCCTAAAGATAAGAAAAAAACGTGTGTTCACACCACCCTATTTATCGTGCCCTGTCGGCAGGGACAGCGTGGTGTAATATATGTAATAAGAGACAGGGTCAAAATCCAAACTTCCGAGACAGGGACCCAATAGACAGGGTACGGAGAAATCGGGTAGTGTAATACGCCTTTAAGACCACACGACAGAAGCAAAAACTTAATCAAGGCGACACGTTAATAAGAAATAGCAGTATAGCAGTGACGTGTCGACTATATCTCTGTCGCTCCTTTAGTCGACTTGAGCCGACCGAAGCGTTACATAGCCGGGCGTGACGGCTCAGTGTCATTCAATACCCACCAAAAAATGTAGGGCGTAGTAATAAGTAACGCGTCTAAATTTAGTAGGATCTCATATAAAATGTTAGCAGTACCATTAACACTACTTTTATTCGAGTGCTGCTCGTATTTCGGGGGTTCACAGGTTGACGTTACGATATCAAGAGACTTACCCGATGATTGATTTGGTTATTTTATCAAATTGAGCGCCGCCACAGCTGCTCCATTTATCAATGTAAAACAAGCCGGCATTGACGTTGTCGCACGAGATCTACACTTTTTATTTTTCTTTTAGGAGTATATATTTTGATTTCTTTCATCTATTTTTATCGAAGCGATTAATGTTGTTTACTTTGATTTTTTGAACTGAATTATTAAGTTGTGGGAATGAGACAGTGTCGACTTTTTTCTTCTTCTTTATTATGTGTGCACTTGACAGCTAACTCGTGTGATGTTAGCTGAATAAATATTTATTCAAATATTTTTACTCGGCAGTCTAAGAGAGCAATATTTTTTATGGTGTGTAGTTTCTACATTATCTCTAATATCATCATCATCTCAGCCACAAGAATTACACTGCTGTATCTAGGGTTCCCCTATGATTCCCAAAAACACCGGTTGGAAGCGGCTTGCATCCAGCGTCTTCCTGCCATTTGTTCTTTTGTCCACCTTATGGCTGATCTTCCTACACTGCACTTGCCAGTGCGTTGTCTCCGCTCGATAACTTTTCGGCCCACTCCCACTTCAACTTGCTAATCCACACTTTATTAATACACTTTATAAAAAAAATATAAAAAAACAAGATAAACTCATCATTGAAAAATGCGGCCGTCCTTCAAGGCCTTATTTATTTATTTTGAAACACCAACAGTATACATATTACATTGACTTAGTAGGTAATCTCTAACATTGGTTCTGATATGTATACCTTTAACAGGCGTCTAAGGGCCTTCAAGTATAGATAATAAAGATATGTTAGTTAATTGCTCAAAAAAAATAGAACTTGTTATAACAACTACATTTCTTAGTTGAAATTTATGTTAATCCAGATATTTGTGTATGTTCATAGAGTTATATTAGTGTGTGAGTGTGCACACAGCCCCAGGCACACATAAACATTCCGGTTCGATAGAGTCAACAAACGCTTCGAGAACTACGTAAATTTACTTAACGGTGATGGTGTGAAAGGACAAGAGAGTATGAGAGGTCACCTTGTCTCACCTGTGACCAGGTATACAGCACAATGTTCAGCATTAGGTTTTAAATTATGTAGAAAAATACACGCAAAGTGTGTTAAAAGTTGTTTAATATCGATAAGTATCAGAAGCAGATTTTATAATGATTATAATCCAAAAAACTAAAACAATAGACCACAAAATACGCAATTTTGTTTACTTTGATGACATATTTTTTCAGTTATTTTGATTTAAAAACCAAACTAGTAGACAGTTTAATAAAATTGATACGGGACCACCTCTGAAGTATAATCTACCAGTCAAATTGAGAACTTTTTCCTTTTTCGAAGTCGGTTAAAAATATAGAAGATTCTACGGTTTTGTTTGAGATTATTCAATTTTCCCGACAATTTCTAGGGGAAAATCTATTTTTGACCTTTTAGATGTATACTAATTACCTGGCTACGAAAGAGCTACTGGGAGCGTAATTCTCGTTCGTTTCACTTTCTTAGAGAAGGAAAGCAAATAAATAAATTATGATTATGACAGAGATATTGCGTCAAGCAGCTATTGGACGCAGGTCACAGGAAGGTCATCTCAGGAAACCGAGAAGGTAGCAGGGAGTTCTACTCCTACACAGTACGCATCAGAAAAGGGGATCTAAATCGTTGTGTGCTCTATTACTATTTTAACCTACAGACGCAGAGTTCATTCATTCTAACGTGTAGCTCTTTTTTCTCGCGTGACGACAAAATATTAAAGTATTCTATAGACAGGTCTTATGCACTTGTATGTACATATGAGATACTAATATAATCACCTGAATCCAGGTGATTATTACATTGCCGAATATAAACATCTGACCTACCTACAATTGAAATGTCTGAGACGGACCGAATTCCAAAAAAAAAATTTCTCTAATTCTTAAAATATTGTATAGGTGGGTTGAACATACGTATGATTTTATGTTAGGACTAGTCCTACCATAAAATCATATCACAAAGGAAACCCAATCGCTTATGCATACTCAAGCTCCAAAGGAACCTCCAAAAAATTAGCTCCATCGAGCCGGATTCGTCCAACCGTCAGATATGTGACCGTTCCCCCGAAATCACTTAAAGTGATTTTCCCATCGATTGAACAGCATAACAGGCACTTGTTAAACAAGACGGATGTAGGTCGCTCGGACGCACTTGATTACTTAAGGCTGATGGATAGTATAGCAATTGTGGGGTAATTGCGAATTTACGGCCTCGATCGTGCGTGCTCCTTATTGCTTTGAAGCTTGAGATTGCGTTTTTCCTTTTAAGTTTTAAGGTTGGTTGTAATCGAGCTTGAGAAGAGTAGTAAGCTTAAGAACAGTAGTTAAGACTAATAAAGAACCGATCGGTAAAGAACCGGACGGTTCTTTAACGATCGTTGACGATTGGATCGTTCAATGACATTAGAAATTGTTGAATTTGTATTTTTTTCTAGTTCAGCGCTCAACCGCTGAACTCACCTGATGACGTTGCGGTCTACGATGGTGCACTTACCTGGAAGAAAGAGAAAATAACAATTAAATCATAATTAATTCAACAAAGATAAATAATAATAAAAATAAAATCGAAATAATTATTAGCTAGTTCTCATTCAAGGCTAGTTATCTACGACCACACTGTCATTTGACATCAAGTGACTAGTAAGTCGATCATAACATAAAAGTAGAGTGAAACTTTATTTTATTTTACAAATATCAGGAAAAAAAACACGGAAGTTTAATTTAAAAAAAAAACGAATTCGTCCAATAAAACCAGATTTAAGACTGCTGTCCATCTCAACACATACATGGGTTTAAAAGAGTAAATTATTGTTTGTATTTGCTCTAGACCTACACCTAGATATATTATCTAGATGTAGATGTAGAGATATACATAGATATGTGAATATAACAATATACATATACGTTCATACTGCGTGATAGACTCTCAACCCCCTTCATCCTCATCCCAAACAAACCCAACCCACTTGGTGATAAATGATAGTGTATACCAACACTTATCACTTCTCACCACACCCACCCCACTCCTCACTGGTTGCAGAGGGAATGTGTACACTATTAGCGCTGAACCTTTGCTGCCAGGCCCAAACCACTCTCACCTCACCATCAACTCTTTCCCACAAAAAAAAAAAAAAAAAACTTCGTGATAGATGACATATCTACATGTGAGAGGTGTGAATATAGAGATGACATTTTGACAGAAAGCAATGGCGAAAGGAAACATGTAGTGGCGACCCCCACCTAGTTAGTGGGACAAGGACAAGATGAAGATGATAACTCACATACTAAAAAACATTTTCCTCTTTCGTGGGCAGTCAGGTAAACACAAAAAAAACTAACACTTACTTTATGTAAATACTGAGAATGATAAATCAGTTAGCAGCCAAATCATCCGCGATAAAATTAGCACGAGGCAAAAATTCAATTGTCCAAGTTTCCATTTGGCTTGAAATTAACTTGAGCAAGTTTTGACGGAGGTACATTTTACTTAGCTTTCACTTAGCGTGTTTTACTACCAGTTTTAACTTTATTCCTCGTAGTAAAGTTAAAGAATGACAGCTGAATAATGCAGTAGACAAGTAGAGTTAAAGTTAGGACAGAGTGCACGGTAAAATTATATACATTGTTTATCTCGTAGATGAAGAATTTTTCGCTACGTTCAATATACTAAGGATATGTTCTTTCACACCATTTCCACTATTTATTGCCAAAAATATATGGAATGTAAACTAGAATAGAAATGTCAAACAACAAAACGGTCGTCAAAGCCGCATCGCTATTGCATCGCCGCTCACGTCACATCTAGCAGACAAATACAAGGTGTTTTTTTTGAGAAGAGAAGGTTTGAAAGGAAGGATGGGTGGGTTGGTTTTGACTGCAGATGGCCGGCATACACCAGCCATCAGCTACACGGTGTACAAAGTGATGCGATGCGATTGCGATGAACAAAGTGAGTGTTCAAAAACATGACACCTAGTACCTTAGTACTTATAGATCGCTGGGAAATATACCTATATACATATATATTGGTGAAAGAGTTTATAAAAATGTATCCATATTTTTTGTACGTCTGTTTTAGTACATCTCTAGATAGATGGAAGACACAAGCTAATGCTTAAATTATCACTTATTTTAGCAATTAAGCAGATACTGAATAAACAAGAGTTTGTGTGTTTACCATGACTTTGATATATTTTGAGCTTTGCGCATCAGCAAAAAAAGCAAAAATGAAAAAGAAATTCTTGGCAGTGAAAACAAAGGTTTTCAGTCAGATTAGTCCACCTATTTTTGTTTTTATTCAACGATAGGCCTGCGCTTGACCGTCAACTTACCTGGTGTTAAGCGACAGTTACGGTTTATGCTGGAGCGCGCTTGCCTAGAAGATACCTATTCACTCGCGATTTGATAACACCTAGAAAATAACTATTCGGAAAGACCCATTCAGGAAGCGCATTCCACATTTTGGCTGTACGCACAATGAAAGTGGAACCAAAGCGTTTCGTACGTGTTTTCGGAATATCAACGAATTTTGTTTTATTTATTTTTGCTGTTTTAAGAAGGGGTGGAGAATAATGACGAAGTAAAATAAAATTGAAAAAAAAATATATAAAAAGAGAACAATTTTGGTAACTTTTACAAACATTTTTGGATTTTTTTTAATAGGTCAAAATTATCCAAATACAAAATCGAATCTATATATCTTGACTTACTTTCGAGAATTAGCGTGCCCCAAAAAAGAAAGGACACAAAAAGGCCTGTTTACATACATACGTTAAATACAATATCTCGCCTATATCATTGTCAATAATGCGACACCTTTAGTGCTTACCAGCCTTGGAGGAGAAATAATATTATCTCCTCCAAGCCACCAGTATATTATCCTCTAGCTGCACGAATGAAGCGAGGGAACTTGCATGAGAGTATCTTAGCAAACCGACAAAAGATGGTTTAATCGGCGTCCAGGCTGACGGTTCTCAATCAGACATAATTGGAACTTGCCAGTGGAGCCTTTTACGATCCAATTCTGCGCTGACCTGCCCCATAGCCTCTGCTAAATACCCTTTGAACATCGGACAGAACCGACGTATTTAGTTAATTGTAGATTTCAACTTTCAACCAACCATCGCTGAGGTATTCGAGGTTTCCGAGATTCAGATTATATAATATATATATATATACCTACATACAAGAATTGCTCGTTTAAAGGTATTAGATTTGGGAGGCGCCGTAATGTTATTATGCACAAGAATACGTTTAGAAAACTCAAAAACCCCCGACAAAAAAAAAAAAAAAAACGGTCCATCCGTTCGGGAGCTACGATGCCACAGACAGGCACGTTAAACCATTGAGTAACTTATATATACGGCGTCAAACTTATGACACCCCGTCCTTTGTGCGTCGGGGCTTAAAAATGAAAACAATTAAAAGTGAATTGAATTGTGAATGTGTGAATTGTATTTTATTTGGTTTAAGCTCTAGGCGCTCATACAGAAACATACATACATACATACACTCGAAAAACGTAACCCTTCTTCTTACACAGTCAGGTTAAAACTGACAGAGTGCATTAATTAAATTTCAATCGATTGTAATTATGACACGGTAGGTAGTAACTTAACTTCTCGCTCGGACATAGTACCTAATGTTTTTAAAGATATTTTGAGGTTCAGTAATTTTTTACCATAAAACATGTTGGTACGCGCAAGCGATACAGAGTTTATACAGACGGCGCCTTAGTAGTCACGTATCGTCAAAGCAAAAAGGTTTTTCTAGTTGTATAAAATTGAATAATAAATAATCACAAGGAGTTTCCTATTGACTACCAGAGATTGAAATAGTATTAAATTCTATTTCATACGTTTCAGCAGCACGTGTAACTTATAACATAATACATAACATATTATGTTACGTGTTACACGTGCCGTTAAAAATAATGTATCATGTGTTTAATATTTACTAAGTTTGCTATTTCATTGTGGAAAATTGAATTGAGATTATCCGTTAAGGTGTTTCGATTTCTATACAAAAGTATTTTAGGTGATAACGTCTTATAAATCGATGAACGCCGGCTGCTAGCACGAAAAAGTATCACGTTCCGCCTGAACCGAGCATGCAACCGAGAGCGCGGAACAAGCGATAGAGAGGCACGATCAGCCTAAGCGTTCGGCTTGTGACGCATCTATCTCACTTACACTCCTCGAGTAGAAGACAGACAGCGACAGCACACAACCTACACGATAAAGGTATGCAATTTTTTATCAATGTTTTCTTATGACTTTATCACGTAAAATTATCGTCCGTAAACCGACTTTACAGACAACCATTTTTTTTTTACCAAGTATAGTCGAAATGAGTACACCTAGTTTTACAATGAAAACACAACATTGTAGCGTAGGTACTAAAGTGGGGAAAAAAATAGCATTTTAAGACCTAGGGGAAAAAGTTTTTTTTTTTTTTATCTGTTACCAAAGAGCCTCTTTATTCAAAAGTAGAATAATCTCTTTATTTACATTCTCTTTGCAAACATCTCGTTAAATATCAAGAATTGTACAAATTGTACATTTAATTTTTAACAAAATAATCTTTTAATTATTGTATTGGATTATTTTATTTTCTCACAATCGTAGTGAAAAGTAGAAGATGTAACACACGGCGCTAAAAACTCATTGTAACTCGGTTTCTATTTACTCTCTCGCTAAAGCTCGGAAGTAAAAATCTACCTCGTTACAATGGGTCTTTTTAGCCCCTTGCCAATCTACTATTAGCTGTCTTTAAAGGCGGTACGAGTAAATCATATTTTTTAAGAGTAACTTTAGATATTTTTATAGGATATTTTTTTTTTTAACTATAATTATTTAATCATCATCATCGATTCACTGCACTCCATTGTTAGACTTCTAGAGATCTAAACAGCCCATTCTCATTGAGCTGTATGTACTTACGTACGAGAGCAGGCGCCACTCATACTCGTAGCTACTTTGTAATATTCAATTGCGGCGAGAGCGCCGCAACTCACTCAGTGGCTTACTAGTGAAGTGAGTGCTTTCGACGATTTGCTGGCGAGAAAACACACCATAGATGCAATTCTGCGTTGCAAGTATCAATCGTATCGTATAATCGTAGATAAACGATGTAATTATTATTCCAGCGCTGTAACGCTGTTTTGTTTACTTTACCAAAAAAATGTGACAATAATTTTGCTTCAGATAGCTCCTCTAATACATACAGATCAATGCCCAATCTTCTTCTTTTGGTTTTCAGCGAGTAAAATACGCGATAGGTTACGGCGAGTACATCACTCACCTTCGGTTTGCCGACGATATAGTAGTCTTGGCAAAGTCGATGGAAGAGCTCAGTACGATGCTCGAAGACCTCAATAGAGTTTCCCAACGGGTGGGCCTCAAAATGAACATGGACAAAACGAAGGTTATGTCGAACGCCCATGTAGTGCCCACCCCAATATCTGTGGGGAACTTCACTCTTGAAGTTGTTGACGAATACGTCTACTTAGGACAGACGGTCCGATTAGGCAGGTCCAACTTTACGAGGGAGGTCAATCGTCGTATCCAACTCGGCTGGGCTGCGTTCGGGAAACTTAAAAGCGTCTTCTCGTCCAATATTCCCCAGTCCCTCAAGTCGAAAGTTTACAACCAGTGTGTGTTACCAGTGATGACATACGGCACTGAAACGTGGTCCCTAACTATGGGCCTTATAAGGAAGCTCAAGGTCACGCAACGAGCTATGGAGAGGGCTATGCTCGGAGTCTCTCTACGAGATCGAATCAGAAATGAAGAGATACGTAGACGTACAAAAGTCATCGATATAGCACAGCGGATTAGCAAGTTGAAGTGGCAGTGGGCAGGGCACATAGCACGTAGAACTGATGGCCGATGGGGCCGAAAGGTTCTCGAGTGGAGACCACGTACCGGCAAGCGCAGCGTAGGAAGACCAGCCACGAGATGGACAGACGACCTCATACAAGTGGCGGGAAGACGCTGGATGCAAGCCGCTTCCAATCGGTCTTTTTGGAAATCCATGGGGGAGGCCTATGTCCAACAGTGGACTTCTTATGGCTGAGATGATGATGATGAGTAAAATAAATTATAGTTAGGTACGTTTGTACCTATACTATATTCATTTCTTAGTTAACGTATATGTAATGATATTTCGTTCAATTATGAACCTAAAACAACAAAGATATAAAGGATATTATTAATAAACATTAAAGAGTGCAGTTAAGTCAGTGTTTCCCGCCGTGGTTATTCGTTAATACAATACAATTAAGTAAGTACAAACCAACTATACTCGTAGTTGTTTAATTACAACGTCACAGTGGTTGAACAAGAAGTTAGATACGTGAATTTAATTAACCAGGTTCATTTAATTATATTTAAGAAGTAAACTCAGCGCGACCACTACATTGCACTACTGTTCTGTAAATCCAAAGGTTGCATGGAAGAAGCCACTCTAACGATAAGGCAGTTCTTGTAATACCGTATATTATGATTTTAGTACTAAGTAATTATCTGTATCAGTGTTAAGAAATATGTTATATTGCGTATTTGTTTATACAACAAGGCAGTACTGTTTGTAGGTCTAAACTAGAAGTTCTACGAACAGTAGACGTATTTAAAATTTTGTCCGATATCGCAATTTAAAGTGATTTTACAGACGTTATTTCACGGTCAAAAACATGTAAAAAAAATAGTTTTTTATTTTGTATGAACTGTTGCGCAGTAAATAAATTCTAATAATTGATTTGGAATTAAATTAATCTTTATTTACATATTACAATAATTGACGTAAACGTTCATTTATGATTATAAATATGCGACCTTGCCTTGAAGGGTATTCAGTACTGAATGGGTCAAGATGTTTATGTGGTTATTATTTTATACGTCATAAAATAGCGTTTGACTACATCCTGCCTAAGTTTAGAAAACTAATTCATAGTGAACAAATGACCCCTCAGATATAAAGATCATGTATAATAACTATCAAACATCCAATCGTAAAATTGATCTATAAAACCATCAGCCTATGAACAAAAACCTTCATAAAATGACAGAGACAAACTCCGTCGAGCCGACTAAATTCCTAAAGGAAACAATAACACTCGCCTCACTTCCTGTCTCTAATACGGATATCGGATAATGTCATGCAATTTCCCTCTTAGCCTTCAAAAATAATGTAGAGGTTCCGAGACCTTGGTCCTTTAAGAATTCGCTTAACGCGCGCAGCTATCTCTCTCGCGCATCACAACCTTTTTAAACATATAAAATCATTGAATAGGGATATTAGAAAAGTGAGAGCTAAATTTGTTTATTTAGACAGGAGAAATATTTTAAAACAAGTTTTTCTTCGATATCTTTTAAATTGGCTGAGGAATAAGAAAATATATGTTTTTTTTCTAATTCTGTCGCCAGTATGTGATATCTGATTATCTGATTAAAACTTTTTTTAAATGTTTCTCCTCTCTAAATAAACAAATTAAACTCTCACTTTTCTAATATCCCTATTTAATGATTTTATATGTTTAAAAAGGTTGTGATGCGCGAGAGAGGTAGCTGCGCTCTTTAATCTCGGCCTTAGTACGATGCGAACGAAAAAAATTGACAAGAAGATTAAATTATTATAAAAACTAACATGAACAGACTAGAGGAAGTTGTCGGAAAATCTTTCGCAACAAATATGCCGGGCCCGGAGATAAATAAATGGTAGGACATCACTAGTCGTCTCCACGATGACGTAACATCGAAGTATGTCACACGAAAACTACTAGACGTCAAGTACAGCAAAGTTATCGATCGCGCCCTAAGCAAGATTAAGTTAACCGTGCCATCGCACAATAGATATCCAATGACGCGAACAGAATCAATCTTCATACATTTCACCGTCGAACGGGTGATAATAGAAGCCAAGAGCGGCCATATTTCCTCACAATGGGAGCAGCTGTGTAATTGCTCTATGGCAGAGTGCATTGTCGTAACACAATCGAACACTAGCTCCCGTCGAGTTTCCTCATCTCGTCTCGGTACGCGGTGCCGTTACAGTGCAGGAGACGCGACATGTGAAATGGTTTCAATACGGTTGGTTAGATCGATTTAGATGATTACATTTTTTATGAGGCATGTGACGAACTCGATCAAACAATCGCATTGTGTGCGGGCACGTGTCAATCTTTTATTTATTTATTAAGCTATTGCATAGCTTCTATCGCGGGCCTTGAGCGTGGAGACCGAATCCTGAAATTCCGTAACGAAAATAACCTAACACACCGCGCGTAAAGCTATTATACAATAGCTTTACCGCGGCAGTCTCCGAGTGCCACACGTCTTTTTTATTTATTTATTCATAGGAAAATCAACAGCTTTATAACATATACTTAAAAACTGTAAAACAGAAAGCTAATTATAGCTTTTCACGGATAGTGGCAGCTTAGATACAATCATGAAAAAATAGCTAGCTCGGCTTACACAGTGACATAATTATACAATATAAATTTTAATTTATGCCCTTCAAATGTGTTACTGTTCAACAAAACAATGTAAATTCGCAATGAGAGCGGATGGGATTTTATACAAATACGTATATACGGCGAACCACACGGTTTTTCGTCCTGGTGAGAGAGCACTAGAATATTGTCTTACTAGACCATATTCTAGATGATGATGATAAAAAAATTGGCATTTTATCTAGTCATTGTTATTACGTGTGTAACCTTGTTAATAAATGAAATAATAAACGGTACCGTCGAGCCGACCTGACAATGGTGCCGCAAAATTGGCATTCGAATCTTGAAATTCTGTTTCCTGAGAACTACAATCTTGGAATTTTCAAAGCTAGAGTTAATAGATATGTTCGAGATCGACGAGCTAATTAGTAATACGAGACAGTTGCAAGAAGTTGCTGACAGCTGCATGCTCGCATGGAATATATCTAGCGCAGAACTGAGGACTCCGGTAAGTCCACTTGGATGGAGGTCGCAGGATTTGACTGGCCTTGTGGCTCAGTTGGTAGGCTTGCTGAGCTGTGGGTCGTGAGTTCGATCCCAACTCAAGGCAAACATTTGTGTGATGAGCATGGATGTTTACTCTGTGTCTGGGTGGTTCTATGTATCATATGTATATATTTACAAAAAAACCGGACAAGTGCGAGTCAGACTCGCCCACCGAGGATTCCGTACAAACTAAATAAAACGGGGAATTCATATATATCTTTTTATATTTTCCTTCATAAATCGAAAAATATACATCACAAAAATATTTAAAACCCTGTTTTAGCTTATGCTAATGAAGCTCTTTCATATGATACCCCACATGATACGGTTAATTCACTTTAAAATTTGGGCCCTCATTCCTTCCATAAAGACTTTATGATCTGTGATAAAGACAATTTTTTGTGATTAAATTAAAAATGTCCAGTTTTCGGTTTTTTTCCTATATGTGTACCTACTCTAACACAAAGCGTCTTGCCAAATTTCATAGTTCTAGGTCAACGGAAAGGTACTTCCCGTTGACCATAGGTTTTGATTCCCTTGTGAGTGTCGAAATGTGCGTATTTTACGACATATTCGGCTGTAACTTTTTTTTACGAAAACTGAGAAATTTTATTTTTCTTTCTGCAGCAAGAGACTATGGATCTGCGTACATGATATTAATTTCAACTCGATACCTTCACGCGTTCCCGAGATAAAGGTCTTGACACCCGGATAGACGGGCAGACAGACAGACAGACGGACAACAAAGTGATCGTATAAGGGTTCCGTTTTTTTCTTTTTGAGGTACGAAACCCTAATAAGTATATAAGTATTTTATTAGTCATCTAGGTCCATAGTTGCTTAGTTTGGGCTAGATGGTGTTGTGTGAAATGTCTACAAATATTTATTGTTATTATTATTTATTCTTCATTAAGAACAAAAGCTGACTGAGGGTGCGGGTTTTAGTGGAAACTATCTTTTGACTGACCGACGTTTAACCTAAATCGCTGGTCCTAGAGACAGGACTTCCTTAAAGTATCATTTAAAGATTTCCCTTTACACTCATAATATATATTCCTATTTTAGCAGCACTTACCGTTTCGAGTCCGCTAATGTAGTGGAAAATATAATCCGTCGTCACACATCACCGCACCGCACTATGTTTCGCTAATACACAATTTCGGCGCTAGACAGAAACTTTTTCTATTATTCACGTTCCGTGCACTTATTCACTTAGCGTCACCGACAAGCCCGCATAACATTTCGCCGGTTAACTACGACGAAGTTCGGTATGCCGCGCGACGCATGCATACAAGAGTGCCGCCATTGTAATTCTGCGCGGCACAATAAAGTTGCAGACTCCCAGAGCCACCGCTGCACTGTCATTGACACTCTAAACAAGTTCCGACCTGAGTTACACAACTCCACTCCCAACTTCGAACGGCAACAACTTAAATGAGGACAATAACAAGCAACTGGCTAATTGTTTCGAACTTGAGGGACGTGAAAACCGGGAATTTCTTGGGAAGTTAACATGAATAAGGTAAGGTGTTTTCGGCCGCCGCGCGTATGGAAGTTTCCGTAAATATGCGCATATATTTCGTGATTGCAATTGAGAGATTCAAAAAGGCGTGAGTGGGGAATGTTGGGCGAACAGAAACACGTGCGGATGAACCATAAACCGTTCGAAGTTTTTTTTTATTCGAAAATAGGCTTGCGGTAGCGTCAACTTACCTGGTGTAAAGCGACAGTTACGGTCTACGATGGAGCGTGCTTGCCTAGAAGAAACCTATTCACATGCGATTTGAAGACACCTAGATTAAATCTATTCGGAAATACCCATTCAGGAAGCGCATTCCACATTTTGGCGGTACGCACAATGAATGTGGAGCCAAAGCGTTTCGTACGTGTTTTCGGCATATCAACCATGTAACGATGTCTTTTTCGTGCTTCTTTCTGTCCAATAGAAAAATGGGCATGCAAAGGAGACGCACACTCACCGAAATGTATGCGATAAGTATTTTGTATCCGCCACAAACCGGTCCCAGCTCAATTTTTTTTTATGTAGTAATAGGTTTGCACTTGACCGCCAACTCCCCTGATGTTAAGCATAATGCATATTATATCATAACACAAATCCACACCTTAGACAAATAAAGTAGGGGTGAGATGTCCATGTTTTAAAAAATGTGTTAAAATTAAAGTACATACTCGTATAATAAAACCAACCGTCAAAGGAAAAACGTTTCTAAGCTATGCGAACATTTTTTCAAAGCTTAAACGGTACTTTTAAGTGCTTCATTTCTAAATTTACGAAGAAATGCCTACCCCTTAGTCCTTAGAAACTTTTAAGGAAAAAAAAAGAGTTTTCAAAGAATTTGAAATCGTTTGAATTTGAAAACTTTGTCTATTACATTAACTAAATTAAAAATAAATCGGCCAAGAATGAGTTTCACTCTGACGCTAATATGTTGTAGGGCACACACCGATGGTATTTTTGGAGTTTTTTGTGCTACTGTGTCTTGGAAGCTTAAACTACTCCAAAAGACAGTAGACCTATGGTTTTATTATTAATTGCAATTTGAATACCTCAAAAAACAGCTCTTTATTACGGACAACGGCAAATTTAGTCTTAATAAGGACTTCGTTTTTTTTTGTTTTGAGATAAGTATGCAACTCTAAAAATTGCGGTTCTTGAAATACACAAGATATTAAATTCATATCTTCACTCATTCTTACTAGTCTAGTCACATGCCACTATGACTACACACAAAGACTCCTAGCAAAGAAAACAACTCACGTTTTCCTCTCTCAAAGGATGCTACTTTTGAAGGTTAAAAATAGGGAATGACTGGACGAGCGGACAATGGGCGCCTTCCGAGCATTCTACTGGAGTTGCGGAGACGTGACGTTGACAAACGACAGCGCAGCTTCTAAGACACTTGGACAGGTGATCCGCTGCGAAATGTCCATTCATTGTGCCGCCACTCTTGGAGAACTTGGAAGGGTGTTCGGGCCTTATCTCTGCCCAAAAGGGTATTTGTTGTTAATGATAGATGCTACTGTTCTGTAAATCCAGCTTAATTAACACGACGGGAATTCAGAAGGAGCGTTGCTTGTTGTGTGGCAAGAATGAAAATTGTATCGGGGCGATATTGCGGTGCAGTTTTGTCGCCGAGAATCGTTCAATTTCGGCCCGAGAACGGAGCAATCTCGGATGAGATCAGGGCTGGATTTAGGCACGGTGAATATGTTGGAACGAAAAATGAACAATATCGAAATATCACACAAATTTTATAAAGGCGAAAGTTTGTGAGTGTGTTTGTTATTTCTTTACGCTCAAACAGCTAAACTAATTTTGATGAAATTTGGTATGGAGGTAGCTGACACCCTGGATTAACACATAGGCTACTTTTTATCCCGAAAAATAATATATCCTTTGATATAATTTATGTAAACCGCGCTTACAACATTATATGACATTTATGTAACAGCTGGTAACACCGCGGGGCGCAGATAGTAAAAAATATTCACTGCAAAAAATATTCAAGTATTTCTCATAAAAACATCCTAAAATCCAACTTAAAGCTCTGACTTTAACACTTGAATGAAACTTTAATTAACCAATTGACCATTGATTGATTGATATACCAATTCACAATTTATTGATTAATTTCAGATAATTAAAAAAAAATGGTACGCGGCCGTTCTTCTGACAAGAAATGCAAAATATTTTGGCTTTTAAATGCATTTGCATTTGCTGTATCTTATATTCAAATTGCAAGTAAATAAATTTGTTCTAGGCAAGCGCATTCCATCATAGACCGCAATGATTGCGATCATTAGGCGAGTAAGCGGTCAAGTAGAAAGAAGGCTATTAATGAACAAAAATAAATTAGTCATTCAAATAAGGTCGTGAAATTAAAGCATTTCCTTGTACTATTCCTTATCTAGACAGTATATCATACAAAGCACGAAAATATAGCACAAACAAAGCACGAAATTATCGTACAAGTACAATAGTCCTTCAAAATCCAGCCCTGGCGCCTGGGTAAGATTCGCAGGCGATAGCTCTATGGCTGTTTCGTCTGTTTACATAATAGACACACTCGGTGAAAGCGAGACCGCGTCTGGTGATCGGATTCCGCACAACTCGAGGTAATAAGCGCCTTCTGACATTGCAAGGTGAAAGGAAGATTCGGTAATTCCGATGACGTAACGAGTTTTACTTTTTATTTCGACTATTTTTGCTAAAAAAAGAAAACGCTCGGTTGCAACTTGCATAAAAGTGGATACATAAAATTTTGTTGGGATCAATAACATATCTACATATTTTGCGGTTGAACCGGATTTGCGTATTTGCTATTGAGAGTAAAATAAATAAAAAATCATGTTTCGAAATTAATACACATATTTGAACGACGGACATACTTTCAAGCTTTCATTGTGAAATTTTTGCTATGAGATGCGACCAATTCTTAGATCGCGAAAAAAACAATCAGATGATTCATACATTTTAACAAAATAGTTTAGTTACTGTTTTTTTTTTTATATAAACGTAACGCTTACTTTTGCTGCTTGATTGCTGGAATACTATTTTTCTCAAGATTTCAGGAGTGATCTCATAGAATAATTATAGTTTAAAAAAAACTGAAAAAACCAACTTCAAAATAGATACAAGTCTCAAAATTGGCAAGAATGTAGAGTGTTCATTTAAATCTACAATTTATTCAAGAGCTAGGCAAGCTTGCGTAAATAATTTTTGAAAAAGTTGGAAATTATTGTGCGCCATACAACACATACGCGACTTGCTGTTCACTTTTCTACAGGCACTTGGATTATATTTTACCAGATATTTTGTTATAAAAACCAAAGTATTGCATCGATTTAGATAAAATTTATATGGAACCACCTCTGAAGTATGACCTGCCAAATATAAAAATATAAATAAATGCACAATTGGCTGAGTAATCGGTGAACAAACATACATCAAAAAACATACAGACCGAATTGATAACCTCCTTCTTTTTGGAAGTCGGTTAAAAATATGATTATAATTCTGAGTAAAATGACCTTAAGCTCCGTATACAAGAACGCCATTAATCTGAAAATCGTATTAAATTAAATCAGTTCGATCGAGCAAGCAGCGTAAATCTTTCACAGACCATTTTCAACTGCCGAAAATCCAATGGGAAGTGTCAAAACTCAAAACTCTTCTAACTTTCCTATCAATATTACTTCCACGCGTATTAATTCGCAGAGGTTCCATTCCAAGTTGGGCCCGCGGTACATTCGTATTCCTGAGACATGTTAAGATCATCGTAATTCATTGTCAATGAAAATAAAACTTTACGAATTGAAACTTAAAGTCTAATTTTCAACGTTAGCCAAAAAAGTTTCGCTTAAACTGATGTTTATTCCAGTTTTCGTGCGTTTTGAGAGTTAAATAAAATGTGTTATTATGTGTATCTACCATATTTCGCACACTCAGATCAACACTGCAATAAGTCAAAATAGCAATTATTTCAGAACGATTTTTCGGGTACTTCGGCGTTTCGCACCGCATTCCGCTATTCTGGAATAATTGCTATTTGTTGTGCATTTTGTCAATGTCCCAATGAGCTCGAAACACGCTTACGATAAATTTGTTCGATAAAAAAATACCTCTAAAGACTAACTTACTCGTATCAGGTTTTTACCCGACACTTATGAATAATGCGTCCGTGGTTAATATTCCATAGTTTCTTATCACGGCCGATTCCCAGAATCCCAATGAGAGAGCGTCTAGTAGGACAAAATACGCCACATTACTCGATAATTGATAAAGTTTAACATATAATGTGGCCGCACCGAGTGGGGGGCAAATATTGGGAAAACTGTTTGGGCAGACGGTTCGAGTTCAGGCCGAGTTAAAGCGCACTTAATGGACCGTACGGTTTCTGTGATTGCGCATGGAAATTACAAATCGCTTGCGAAGCGGTGCACGTTGGACTGAGCTAGCTGTTTGTCTGCAGCTGGGATACCGTGGAAACAATGAAGTTTAATAATTGCTAGTTAACTGGTTGGTTGGTATTAGGATTTCGCGGAGTACTCAGATAACTTATTTAGTTAATACACAATTCGGAACAACTTTGTTTGTGTATGTATATAATATTTATAACTGTTTCACTGCTAAATCAACTTTGTTTGTGTATGTATATAACTGTTTCACTGCCAGACGCGGGCTATTCTCATCGTGTGAAGGATATGGCTAGGTCAAAGACTCCTAAAATCTGTAGGCTAGTCCACAACGCTAAGTGCGGGTTCTTTGGACTTTATAATTCTATCACCTTTCCTCACGATGATTTCTTTCACCGTTTGAAGTCGTTCTGGCAGTCTCACTCGGTAGTTATAATGCGCTGTCGGTCAATTATAGTAATAAAATTAATTGATAAATAATTACCACAAGTTATTTAATATGAATACATATCAATCATTTTAAAACAATCCTGTGGAGACTGGGAGGAGAAGAAAAACAGAATGTACCAGCTGCTTTTCTTCCCGAGTATACTGTAAAAGTCAGTTCAGGGACTTGAGAGAAATTGGCATTTATGTAGGCGATTGGCTGACCCCCTGTCACTTCAAGCCAATATTACCATCTTACTTTCGTATCCCCTCTAACCCTCTAATACCCTCTCCCTTCCGTCTAACACTCTAACCGAGGTCAAATGTGGTGTGAAATGGTCTTTGACGCTCTGCAAGGGAAAACAAGCGTGACCGTATGTATGCTACAGACATTTATCATTACAATTATGTACATCATTATAAAGACTAAACTCGTATAAACGAATAGTCCGCACGGGGTGAATAACCGCAGGAAACTGTTTTTTACGTAGACTCTGTAAAGCAATAGAATGACATCAATTTGTTGAAAAAAACTGCGTATTTTTTGTCGCACAATAGCAAAAACATTAGAGACGCGTTTTTATAACTACTGAGACCTACAATCTTGGAATTTTCAAGGCTAGAGTGAATAGATATCTTCTAGATCGACGAGCTCCATCCTCGGCCCCACCGTCGCTTAACATCAGGCGAGTTGGTGGTCAATCGGATCTAACTTCTATAAAAAAAAAAAAAAAAAAAAAGACTTCATTTTGTACAATGAAGCGGTAATATCTTGAATAAATCGTGACGATATTTACAAATAAGTGTATAACAGTCGTAAAGGTAATTAAAAAGCGATACAAATTTGTAAATGCCCAATGATACCACAGTTATCATTGGGTATTTACGAATTGGTATCGATCGTCATAAACTTTTTTTCCATTGGTATGCTTCACAAAAGCCGGTGTGGCGGTTAAGAATAAGCTTAAGCGACTCTGCATTCCACGATTGAGTGAGTACGCTTGCCTAAAAAAAACTATTCATTCACCAGCATTTATGGAAAACTAGATTATATCTAAACCCCACTCGGGTAGCGTACGTCATACGTATTATAAAAGTGGAACGAAAGAGCTTCTTTCAGTTGTGTGGAATATTTAACTAAGTTCCGCTAAGCAATGTCGTTTTTTCTTGTTTCTAATCGTATGATATAAGGGCAGGATGAAGTAAGATCGTGCAGATCTGATCAGACTACACTATCTTACTCCATTCGAGCCGACTTGACGAGCTCCAACTTCGACCACATCGTCGCTTAACATCAGGCGAGTCCGTGACCAATCATAGACTATCGTAATAATTTTTTTATTAAATAACCGACTTCAAACGCAACTTACTCTTCTTAAATCCTTCACGATTGCAAACTTTTTAAAGAGACCTCTCTTCACTCGCTCTTTTTTCTTTTGTCAAGAATGCGAATTGTCATTGAATGTCAAATGCTCGTCTTTGAAGATTAGGAAAATGTGCAGATGTTTATACGATAATCCTTAATATTTGACACTCTTGCAAAGAAAAACGTGTAGGTGGAATTCTGCGATTCTATAATCTGACGCACTTACTCAGAAATACAATGAAAATATTTTCATTTTTAGAGATTATTCAAAAAGTAATAAAGCGATATTTATAAAATAAATATGGGACCAACTTGGGAGCTTTCTCTATACACCAATTCAGGAAACACTAAAATTGGTTCTCGAATGACAGAGTAATTCGTGTTCATACATTAAAAAAAATATACTGTACGAATTGATAACCTCCTCCTTTTTCGAAGTCGGTTAAAAAAGCACCCCCAAGTAAGCAAATAAGCCATGCCATTACTAGCAAAAGGGTTTAACTTAGGAATCAATCAAGGAATTTATTTTCGGAATACATAATATGTACATAAGTATCACCAACAGCTCTGTGAGTTAGCTATACACGATTCGGGCTATCTTCAAATGATGATGTTCAAATGTCTGACGGTAAAATACCGCTCGATTAGGCAAACCATCCGCTCATTCGCTACATATGCCATGAAAAACCATTCACCGAGCCTTTACCCACTTATCATTACACTATCACTATTCATTTATTTATTCCTATATATAATTATTATTATTTATTTAATTTACTTGATTTTATACTTTAATTTAATTTAATTTAATTGTTATGGATTTACATCTGGAATAAAATAATTTCATTTCATTTCATTTCATTATCAAATATAATATAATCCAGCTTTGCACAATGCACCGTCGAGCAGGCGACCTTGAAACAGTTGCGTGGCGTTCACGGTCTAATTGCGATGCACACGAGACCGTCACACCGTTGTCGCAGTCACGAACCACTTCATGCACATGCACATTTCGCACACAATATTCAATAATGTATTAACTCAAAAACGTAGCATTTCGAAATGATCGCATTTACAATTTAGAAAATTCATAATTACCTTAATAGTTATCTTCTAGATCGACGAGCTTAACATCAGGCGAGTTGGTGGTCAATCGTAGATATATCTTGCATTAAAAAATATCTGTCTAAAGCTCCACATTATGGACCCCATTAATATTAAAGCTAAGATTTTCTACATTGTATCTTTTAAATTTACAAACAAAATAATTTAATTACCTAATACGAGCTCTACGAGACTAAATAAAGCAAAACTTCAATATACAAAACAAATAACAACAGTAAGCGACAAAGGTACCTTAGACGGTAACAATTTCTCAAGTGTCGACTTCAGTGCAACGGCTTGTTCGAGATACTTGAACTAAAGTTAAACAGAGTGAAGAGAGGGAAGCCGGAAAGCGGACACTGGCACAGACGGTCTGTATTCACGGAATATAATACACATAATAATTGTCATCAAAACTATGAAAACACTAACCAAAGTGGGAGAATCGCTGTGCGAGGCACGTCACCGACCAAGATTGACGTTTGCATAGCTCTTTTGAAAAAGATCGCCGAATGCGGTTGAAACTATAGTCGGATTTTTCGGCTAAAAACAGACGTGAGTGGCCCGTAGTTTTTATTTAATGTGTGAAAACCACGTTAGTTTCCATAGGAAAGTGGGAGTGGGAGAAGCAAAGAAGTGCATCAAAGTCGGTAACTCCCATTAGTTCTATAGAACTGTGACGTCATAGAACCGTTAAATCTTTTTTATCCCTTCAGTTCTATGGTAGAACTATTAAAACTGTAACAAGTGGAGAGATATACATAGTCTCTGCCTACCCCAATAATGGTAAAATGCTTGATTGTATGTATGTACAGTTCCGGCAGCCTAGTTGGGAGACCGTCTGACTTGCGATCCGCAGGTCCTGGGTTCGAATCCCAAGGCACGCACCTCTGTCTTTTCGAAGTTATGTGCGTATTATTGATTGCCGCCAACTTCAAACGGTGAAGGAAAACATCGTGAGGAAATCTACATGTCTGATAGTTCTCAATGATCTTGAAGATGTGTGAAGTCTGCCAACCCGCACTTGGCCAGCGTGGCAGACTATGGCCTAACCCTTCTCATAATGAGAAGATGGCCAGTGCCCAGCAGTGGGACAGTTTGGACAAACAGGGTTGAAAAAAATAATTACAATACAAGTACAATTGTATATGATAGTATAAATGACCTAAATAAGGGAAATCTTAAGAGTTTCCTGTAAAACCTAGGATTAAAAAAATCGGTGATGCCGTATAGGCTTTAGGAGGTAATATAGCAACATACATAGCCACATACCACATACATACAAAAACTTATCGAAAACAATCCTTCTTCTAGCGCAGTCGGGTAAAAAGACAACTCTCATCCAATAGCAGAACAATTTATAAATACAAACAGGGTATATATACTTAACGACAATCACCTTGAACCACGCTTCATACTCACTCTTTCCTTTTCGTCTAAAATAATAGAGATCGTCATCATCATATCATTTCATCATTTATAAGCCACTGCTGGACATAGGCCTCTTCTTTATCACACCATTTTTTCCGACTCTGGGCTGACCTCATCTAGCTCTTGTCTTCTGACCTGACGATATCGTCTCTCCATCTAGCTGATAATATCTAGATCCATACAGTTTTTTTTTTATTATTTACAGCTTCGGTAAAAGAAAATATATCGCTACAAGCGATCTATTCCAAGCAAGCATGGCTATTCTGTATAAATAAACATTATTTTCCCGGAAACAAAATTAAAGAAAACAAAACCTTTTAAATATATCAAGTTGAGATATCAGAAATATTTTACGGGCAATAAATAAAATTGAAATATTACAAGTATATTTTTACAAATAATACTTAGCCTAGATTTGCAGAAATTAAATTAAGCAAAAGAATAAATTTACTTTAATGGCAAAAACAGGATTACGAAGGGTATTTGCGTGGTCTGTTCAGTTTATTTGCTCAAAAATTAGAATGTTGAAAGCTCCATTCATATCCGGTCTACAAACAAAATATAATATTTAATTGAGGGAACGTATTACTTAAAAAAATATTTTAGTGTGGATAAAGTTTTTTGTTTGTTTTCTTTATAATGGCGCCCCACGCGATTAGCGCAATTGCCAATGACAAGCAAATATTGAGATTTATCTAAGTTTTCATAAATAATACAAGTCATACAAATACTAGTTACGGTCTAAGTAATTAAGTTTTAACAATCGTTTTTGTCTTTGATTATTTTATTTTTTTATTTATTTAAGACCAACAGCATTTTAATTTAACGTTCCTACGACGTAACCTTGTAATAAACAAATTTAAGTAAAATAAATCACAGTCATCTCCTCGTCACGCCTAATTTAAGCGTGACTTAAGCGTCAAGCGTGACTTACTCTACTGGTAGCTTCTATAGAGTTTTGTCTATAACCTGAAAAGACATTTCACCACTTTATTTCGCTTGCCCACGCAAACTTACTCTTGCACGTAAACCTACATAAATTGAATAAAATGTTTACACCATTAAAACTCACAATAACACAAGTTTAAGAAACAGCAAAGCGGCGACATTTCTTTCTCACGGTCCCGATAACACAAAAGTAATTTATGCAGAACTACACACATAGCACAACGGTTTTATCGTTCTTCTGCAGACAAAAAACCGTTCATAATTAACAGACTTAAAAAAAGCGGGGTTTTTATACAAGATAGGGTTGTGCTTGACCGCAAACTAATTTTAATCGATGTTGTTGTTCAGGCGCGGGTTCAGTGATATCTTCAAACTGCGAAGATTATTTTCAATTAGAATGATAAGTATTTTAGAAATCAAATAAAACTATCAACTTTATTAATTATTCGATTAGATTAATTCAAAGAAGAATTTACTACTTTTATGTTCACAAATATATATTTATATTTGTTTATTTATTTTTATTTTACTTCCGGACAACCTGATTGAAACAAAAACTTTTGATTAAACAATATTTATTTGCGATTTTGCCGTCTGGCCATTTAAAGATTTGTTATTTTGGGACGGATGTTTTGAGAACTAGTGTTTCGATAAACGTATAGTATGTTCTGAAAAGATAAAAATACATGACATAAGCTATCTCAGTTTAAATTTAAGCTATCTCCTTTTAAGCTAGCTTTCTAATTACATTCAAATACGTCGAACCGTCTCAGCGTAAAATTATAACAGGCAACATCAATCAAATCAATTCAATAAGTAATAAGTACAAGGAAATAAACTAACTAAAAATATGAGTGAACTTAAATTAACACACACTGCCTCGCCAAACTTTCACATTCGCATTTCACAGATGTTATTAATATATCAGTGTATTCAAATTGTTTTATGACAAAACAAGAAAGTTAAGCGGATGGTAAATAAACAATCAATTACGCAATGCATATTGAGACATGCAAGTAAAAGTTATGCTAAGTCATGCTTTTGAGCGAACATAATACGGCTTCTTTTGTTTAAGGCAGTGGTTCTTAATCGGCGGACCGCAAACTACAGGTAGTGTCTAAAAAAATATTAAGTGGTCCGCAATTCTATAATTAGCTATTTAAAATTAAAAAAATAATACACAATTTTCGCACTCGTTATACTTTCGCATTAGTACAGTTCTTACATGAAGTGTGACAATGGTTATATTTGCCTTTGGTAAGCAATGGTGTTGCAATAGAACACGTCGATCTAGAAGATATCTATTCACTCTAGCTTTGAAAATTTCCAGATAGTTCTCAGAACACACGGAAATCAGCAGGGTGTTCCATTCTTGTGAAATATACATCAAGAACGTAGACTTAAATCGTTGTGTCTGAATTCAATTTGTAAATATTTTCAATTTTATTTGTATTTATTATTAAAGTTATCTTTGTAAGCTGTGAAGCTATTTCAATGTTTTTTTTTATAAGGGGATACTTTAAAATAAATGCCATAAAACAATTTATCAACCAGTACCTTCAGTAACTACGAATATAATTATAATAATAATATACTCTGTACACTACGAATGAGTAATAAGTAAAAACATCCCCTCTCTTAATTTTAAGACACTGCGATGGTTGCCTGAATAAATCATTTATATCACAACACAATGTTATTTTCGGTCCAGACCATGAAACAACAAACGGTCCATCATATAAAATGTTTAAGAAGCACTGCTTTAACGACAGCCACCGCACGCCGCATCGAAACAAACTAATTACCAATGCTAAGCATGTCAAGAGCACAATGCCTGCCTTGAAATCTTCGATTACAATGCGCTGTTTACACAGATCCAGTGTCGGTAAATCAACCTTTAGACAAACTGAATACTCTCCTTACGGTGATTGTAGTCGTGTACTTTAGCGACACCCGACGCCGCCGGAAGATGTAAACGAGTAATGATCACTTTAATTTTACCTTTCTTCCGAAACGGTGGGATTGTTCTGAATGAGCCAATTCTGTAATGTTTGAATTTTTATAGTTGAAGTGTTTGAACATTTCAACAAAATTAGGTTCTTAATTTAACCCACTTTTTAACAGACTCCAAAAAGGAGGAGGTTCTCAATTCGACTGTATGTTTTCTTAAATGGTTGTTACCGCATAACTTCGTCATTTATAAACCGATTTGGAAAATTCTTTGAAGGGATAAACTTTCAGATTGGTTCTATAGAAGGTTCATCAAAATCGGTTCAGTAGCTTGGTTTTTAAAATAAAATAAATAGAAAAAAACATCGTCCAAGTAAACAAATTAGCGTATTCTTTGTATATATTGCGTGTTCTATAATATGTATCTTTGCCGATTGTGAATCGATTTCGACGATTATTTTTTTATTAGAAAAGATTATTTCAGAGATGGAACCACAATATTTCATAAAGTTATAGTTCCATAGTTCGGTATAAATAGGTTTTTCAACTAACTCCAAATAAATAAATAGTTTGTTCGGGCGTCTACTGTTTAAAGTCTGTTTTTAATTTTTATTTAGCACCTTTTCTTCAATGGTAAGTCGAGGCGCGGTCGCGGCGGCGTCGCGGCACAGTTGAGGCGTGACGTTTTTGTTAGAGTCGAGGCGCGGGCGGCTATGCTTCCTTCACACACTACAGTGTAGTAAGCACGTCTACGCACGAAACAAAATAACAAAATGGCGGTGGAGTCGCGGCGCGGTCGCGCACTGCACCACTGCCGCGACCGCGCCTCGACTCCACGTCGCCTGAGACGCGACTCTAGTGTGTGGGCGCACTGCCATTTGAACCTGAAGGAAACGTAGAAGCGGCGCGCCGCTTGTGCGCCCGTGCCTCGACGCCGCCTCGACTCCAGCTCGTGTGGGCGATGGGCCTAAAGCACTGTGTGATTCAAGATTTTAAGCAAAAGTTTTCAATGTAAACTTCTTTCGATTAGGAATAATCGTACAGGCCGAAGTCTAATTGCGATGTCTATTGGTATAACCAAATTATCATATATTTGTTTTGTATTCTATCCGTCTTACTTATAAACGCTGAATAAGCTCATTTTAGTTAAACAGTGTTTTGTTCCGTTTTCGTGTGTGACAGTTCCCGTCTGACAAAAAGTGACAAGTTCTGATTCATTGAATAAGATTTTAGCTTGCGTTTATAAGAAAAACGGTACCTATGTGTATAATAAAGTGTTATTATTGCATATATTGGCGAAGGTATCCATTTCAAACCTCGCAACAGATACCGTGCAATCGACTTTCAACTATATCATATTAAAAAGTTATAAAAATTTTGGCAAGCGTCTAATGTTACCGCCAGTATATATTTACGGTGAAGGTATGTTAGAAGTAGCCTTGTACGGCGGCTCTATTGCCGATATTAATTTACTAACATGGCAGAGTAACAATGCGGCGGCCACTGGCAGAATTCCAACGTTGGTCGCTTCGACCGACGACGACGACGGCTACGTGCACCCGCCGGAATTTATCTGACATATGATAAGATGACGGCTGCATGGAGTGGGGCATAATTAAAAGATTACCTACTAAAGCGAAAATCACGAAAAATAAAAATAAACTAATTGATATAGTTTATTATGAAAACTGTTACTGAGTTTCCGGCAGCCTAGTGGTGAGACCTTCTGACTTGCGATCCGCAGGTCCTGGTTTCGAATCCCACGGCGCACACCTCTGTCTTTTCGAAGTTATGTGCGTATTATTGATTGCCGCCAACTTCAAACGGTGAAGGAAAACATCGTGAGGAAACCTACATGTCTGAGAGTTCTCAATGATCTTGAAGATGTGTGAAGTCTGCCAACCCGCACTTGGCCAGCGTGGCAGACTATGGCCTAACCCTTCTCACGATGAGAAGATGGCCCGTTCCCAGCAGTGGGACAGTTTGCACAAACAGGGCTGATAAAAAAAATATGAAAACTAACGTGGTTATTACACATTTTAATTTTGAACAAACGGGTCACTCACGTCCAATTTTGAGCCGAATACTCCGACTATTGTTTCAACCGCATACGGCGGTCTTTTTCAAAAGGAGAAAATATAGTTATAGTCGGAGAATTCGGCTCAAAAATAGACATGAGCAACCCGTTTGTTCAAAATTAAAATGATAGTAGTTTAGTCGATTAGTGAGTAATTTAGTCGAACGTTTCTCCGAAGCGTACGAGGCAAGCGTTGAATTCCTTATCAACAACAACAATCGAGGGTAAAACAAATTTACCCGGAAACAAAACTATCCACATGATTATACTCGTATTAAATATAATATATGTAACTTTATTGTAGATCCTTACAGAAAAAAACTTAAAATAAACAATAAACTTAAAGGTACAAAGGCGGCCTTATCGCATAGAGCGATTTCTTCCAGAGAACCATAGGGTGCATAGAAATAGTATAATATAGAATAAGGAGGTTTGTGGTTACATTACAAATTCAACAATAAAATGCGTATGACACCATGCGAAGCCAAACAAAAGTCCTTGTGTAAACCAGAATACGCGGGCCACCCAGATACAGGCACAAATTTGGACCCGACTGATATTACCTAGGCTATATAACGAATGACTGTTGTTAAATTATTATTATTATTTTATTCAAAAATAGCCTTGCGCTTGACCGTCAACTCACCTGGTGTTAAGCGACAGTTACGGTCTACGATGGAGCGCGCTTGCCTAGAAGAAACCTATTCACTCGCGATTATATATATTATATTATATATTTATATTATATATCTAACTATTAATTAATATTATGTATATGTTAGATTAGTGCTCAACATTGCGGACATGAAATAAATATATTTATTTATTTTAAAAAAAACCTTTATTAGGGATGCTTAGGATGATTCTTATGTACATAAGGCCGACAGGACGTAGACCCGTCGGCCGTCCTAAGTACAGATGGAAAGATGAGATCGAGAAAGATCTAAAAGAACTGGATACTCATGCCTGGCATGAACTTACACAAGATAGAGATGGATGGCGCCGTTTAGTATCGGAGGCCAAGACACATTTTGGGTCGCTGCGCCAACATAATTGGGATGCTTACAAGGAAGGTAAGTACCCCCCAAATTTCGTATATCTAGTTATGTACGTTGTCTGTCAGTCACTTTAAGACATATTTCTAAAGGCATACATTGAACACCACCCTTACAGACAAGAAAGATCATAAATTATTTCTCAAACCAATCGAAAAATAACTTTTCACATAAACATATAACGTCGAAACTCCCCTATCACGCGTATCTCAGCAATTTTGCAAGCCACTACCGAACCTTGAGTTACACCGAATAAATAGTGAAATGTACTTCATACTCGGTAACCAAATATGAAATTCTCACGTCATTAACCCCGGAGAGAGATGGCTAAAGTTAAGCGCTTTGCGGGGGTAAGTTTATAAGATTACACACTGCTAGAGGAAGTTCACATTTAACTTTCTTTCGATTACTTTACCGCTGGTACAAGTTGAACTACCGTCTAGGGAGAAGCGGATGAGTTGCGTGCAAATTGAAACTTTGGATTGTTGCATCGGAATACTCGAGTATGAGTATGTATTGAATGATGTTTTTTTTTTATTCGACGGTAGGCTTGCGCTTGACCGTCAACTCACCTGGTGTAAGATAATTATGTA
Source organism: Lycia hirtaria (assembly GCA_947563715.1). Classification (NCBI taxonomy): domain Eukaryota; kingdom Metazoa; phylum Arthropoda; class Insecta; order Lepidoptera; family Geometridae; genus Lycia; species Lycia hirtaria. Next base: position 35,660,102 of record OX387377.1, on the reverse strand, counting down.
GATTTACTTTTTTACTTGTGCAATAAATTGGGTAACATTTTTTGGTTGTATGTCGTAATGTTAGGTGATTTACTTAATTAAAAAGTGAATTTTGACAACTCAAGATTTCATACATCTTACCTTCTAATATCCACTAAGCCCTCTAACCACACACACTAAAATATGGCGCTGAACGACCTTGTCGTTGGTGCTCTCCCTACCCAGTGAGGAAAATATGTATGATTTATGTATGAAATATGCGTGATTTATGTATGAAATTTGAATTCAGACGCAGTCCCATAAAAATAAGCACCAACTTGAATAGTGAGCAATGAGCCTTAATTTTACTAATATTCGACCCAAAAAGAGGGGTTTTATAAGTTTGACGTGTGTTTCTATGAATGTGTCTGTCACACCAGGTAGGTGAGTTGACGGTCAAGCGAAAGCCTATCGACGAATAAATAAAAAAAAAAAAAAACTGTCGTAGTTTTTATCAAAATCTAAAATCGGCGCATCCGTTTTTTTTTTCGCAAGATAGATCTACAAATTGGCCACCAACTCGCCTGATGTTAAGCGACGTTCCAAATTCAAATTCGTTTATTGAGATAAGAACGGAAAAAATACCAATTAAATTTATCTCACAATGTACGGTATAGCCTAGAATGGAGCTAGTCCATCTAGAAATTCTAGAAGATTCACTCTAGTCTAGAAAGTTTTGTCGTGGGTTTTTTATTTTCTAAACTCTTTGTTCTTAATCGCTAACTCAATGAGCGACATTGCGATTCACGATGAAGTGCGCTTAAAAGAAAACAAATTCACGCGCGGTTTTAAAAACAGCCACATTTGTGATATCCATCCAATGTGTTCATATTCAACGCTCCAAATCGTACCGCAACAATTGGGGTTCCCGAACGAACACCGGCAAATTTGTAACCAAGTATCAGGATCAGGACGATCATTAAACTAGCACTAAAGGTTTACTACCTACCGATCAGAGGCCAAAGTATTCCAAGGACTAATTTATCAATTGCGCGCGTCGATATCGTGGTAAGTACTACGTCGTCACGGAGAGATAAGTGTTACCGCCTCGATCGCTCGTTAACTCATAAACATAATGAAAACACGCATGGATTGGAAATTATAATTATGCAGTCAACTTTGATGAGGTTTGCGGGTAAGTGGTAAGGGTTTTTAGGTAGTTTAATTAGTCGTGATTTTTGTGTTTTAGGGTTATGTCTGGAAAGGTCTCGACTGGCCTTGTGGCTCAGTTGGTAGTATGTCTACTTGCTAAGCTGTAGGTCGTTGGTTCAATCCCCACCCAGGGCAAACATTTGTGTGTTGAACACGGTAGTTTGTTCTGTGTCTGGGTGTTTTTATGTATCATATATATATAATTACAAAAAAAAGTATATATGTATTCTATCAGCCATCTAGTTCCATAGTACAAGCTTTGCTTAGTTTGGGCTAGATGGCGTTGTGTGAAATGTCTTCAAATATTTATTTATATTTATTTATTAAAGGTGCCCCTACTAAGCTTGCGATGTTTGTCTTTGCGGTTATCTTTGTGACAATAATATGAACGAATATAAATAATACAAGAAACTTTTTAATTTTTTTGACTGGCCTTGTGGCTCAGTTGGTAGTGTGTTTACGTCTACCTGCTGAACTGAAAGGTCGTGGGTTCAATCCCCACCCAGGGCAAACATTTGTGTGATGAGCATGGATGTTTGTTCTGTGTCTGGGTGTTTCTATGTATCATATGTATATATTTACAACAACAAAAAAAGTATATATAAATTCTATCAGCCATCTAGCTCCATAGTACAAGCTTTGCTTAGTTTGAGCTAGATGGTGTTGTGTGAAATGTCCACAAATATTTATTTATTTATTTTTATAATCCCATCAATAGTAAGATGACGGTGATTGCAACTCCGGATCTTATTGGAAAATGGAAGGAGGCCAATGTCCAGCAGTGGACTTCTTAAGATTGAGATGACGAAGAAAGGTTTCTTAGTAAAAAAGTTGTTTTGTGTTTTGTTTCGTACGCCGATAAAAACAATAACACACGTAAGAGAAAAGTTGCTGTGACTGAACTCTAAATTAGTTGACAATATAATTACTACAGATACTACATACAATATCACTCATCTGTGATTCGAGCTCACTCTTTACACACGCCTATGTGAATGGAAGTTGTTTTTTTTTTTTTACAAGCAAGTACACGACGGCGACGTAGCACAAATTATATAGTGTAGTTCGGAACCTTTTCAATAGGAAAAAACGGAACCCTTATAGGATCACTTTGTTGTCCGTCTGTCCGTCTGTCGGGTGTCAGGACCTTTATCTCGGGAACGCGTGAAGGTATCGAATTGAAATTAAAACCATACATGCAGATCCATAGTATCTTTCTGCAAAAAGAAAAATAAAGTTTCTAAATTTTCGTTAAAAAAAGTTACAGCCGAATATGTCGTAAAAAACGCACATTTCGACACTCACAGAGGAATCAAAACCTATGGGGTACTTCCCGTTGACCTAGAACAATGAAATTTGGCAAGAAGCATTGTGTTAGAGTATACATATAGGAAAAAATCCGAAAACTGGACATTTTTAATTTAATCACAAAAAATAGTGTCTTTATACAAGGAATGAAGGTCCAAATTTCAAAGTGAATTAACCGTATCATGTGGGGTATCATATGAAAGAGCTTCAGTAGCATAAGCTAAAATAGGTTTTTAAATATTTTTACGATGAATATTTTTCAGTTTATGAATATAAAAAATATATGATTTCCCCCTTTCATCTACTAGTTTGTACGGAACCCTCGGTGGGCGAGTCTGACTCGCACTTGTCCGGTTTTTTTATTTATTTCTATTATGAGTTACTGAGAAAAACATCATCAAAACTTATCCACAGCAAGACCAGTTCATCCTGTTTTTTGTACATAATTGCAATAAAAACGAGGCAGCAATCTTGTTCTATCCGTCAGTTGATATACGAGTATGACCGTGTTATTGCGCAACCGCGGTACCATGACCTTTACAGCAGAGTGATCAAGACAGAGTATTGCTTACATAAGCGGCTCGGTACAGCGTCGGCACTTTCGATTGAGACTTCATACTATGACAAGGTTGAAAGTTACTGAGCGGACACAGATTCTGTGATAGTTAAAGTATAATTATTGTTATTATTTTAGCATGATCATGTTTTTACAGCGCTGTCGGTAGTAGATAAATGCCCTATCATGCTTACGCACATTCGAAAACCCATATTTTTGAAGATATAAAATTACTGAATTAAACTTACGGAAAATCGGGTATGCATAGATATAATTATAGTTAAAAAAACTGAAAAACCGACTTCAAAATACGCATTCGTTTACTTAGATGATATATTTTCCAGTTATTTTGTTATAAAAACCAAAGTACTGAACCGACGTTGATAAAATTTATATGGGACCACCTCAAAATTTATATGGGATTTTGATATATTAATTTTTATACTTGCAAATATGGAATTGAAAATAAAAAGTACCTACTTGAATCCATATCCTGAGTGAAAACATGTTTAAATCAATATTAAATGGTGTTAATAAGATAGTCAATATGGTAGCATTTCAGGCATGTGTAAGGACAGAGCCTCGAGATTTTATTTGAGATGATAAAGTAGCACTTGTAGCACCGCCGAATCCGGTTGAAACTATAGTCGGATATTTCAACTCAAAACAGACGAGAGTAACCCATTTGACTTCATCTCATCAGAATTAAGACAAAATTTAACTCCACCACTTCACTCTATATTATACTATATTTAAGTTACTCTGTATGGATACAATACAATACAATAAAGTTATTCTATTCTATTCACTCTTCGTTAGGACTGTTAGGAGATAAGATTGCAAGATTTACGAAAATAAATTGCAAACAGAGTTCCAATCCGTTGTAGTGGAGATGATAAAAGAACCGAAAAGATTAGTGAGCACACGAGATTACATTATACAGGTACGGAATTGGGGGACAACGGGAATGATCGCTTGTGTAACTAGCCAAAAAAACTCAGCGTCCATTCAAAACGCGACCCGACAAAAACTGCAATTTTTAAACAGTTGAAAGCACTTTATGAAATGGCGGCGTTTAAAAAAGTTTTGCAGATGAAGTAACAGAGGCGTGTTCCCGGCACCACCCCTGTCCGTGACTTGGCTCCCCGACGCGCCACTCCACTTGGCTCCTGTCCAAATACTGATGACGGCTCCCACACGTTAAATTGATATTGGCACTTAGTGCAGTGTACCTTCTCGCCGGATCATGCTTTACAACTTTAAAAGTTTTCCCGTACCGACACTGCCGTTACTGTTATGTGTCTGCAAATCTGGGGGCACGGGCTACTATTTATTTATTTATTTATTTTATTCAATTAGCACCGCTGTTGCGAATTACACTAATGATAAGTCATTATAAATTACATTACACAATATATCAATACGTCAAAACCATAATTAATTACAATGAATTCAAAATTATTTTAAATGTAAACGTCAATATAGTAAAAAGAATATTAATAATTGCACAAAAGATATCAAATATCATAAAAAATACATAACTCAATACAATAAATATAATCATGGTCAAAAAACAAAAGAACAATGTCAATATAAAAAATAAACAATGATAATTAAAAAAAAAAAACAATCGAGATTTAATTTATTTATAGATGCTTGATTGCTTTTGTGTAATTATTTCACAATAACTTATACAGCCAGTCATAATGTATCGGTGACTACGGGAAGCTATTCAGTTTGTAGGATATAATACAAACACATACACATAATACATACACCCGAAAAACATTACCTTTCATCCTGCTTAATCGAGTAAAAACTAAAATAATAGGTCTGAATGAATAGACGGTACATCAAATACCTCATCGATTTATAAAACGACACTGAGACGTGACTACATCGGGAAAAGAAATAGAAAGCTTGTCAAAGAGTTTTAATTCCAATCTTTGATGTCGTTTCATTTGTGAAATCCACTCAGAGGAACATCAAAGGGATGCTATTTAAAAGGAAATGTTTATGCAGCTTTTCACGAAGCGGCTAATTCAAAAATCTTCAACTCTGTAACATTTTTTTCCGATATCAAGTCTGGAATCGTATTACGGAAATAACATAAAACAGGTCAAGCAAGAGTTTACTTCGCAGACCGAGGATTCCGTATATAAGCTAATATAATACACTTATAATGAATAGTTTTATTCAGTTCAAGATTATTAACGCAAGCTCGACTCGCACTCGACTGATTTTTATTATTTTTTGACTTATACTTCACAGCCAGCATTATAATCATTAATCAAAGCAAATTTGAGACTTGTATGTATTACCATTTCTACAATATAGCAAATATAAAAAAATTAAAATATATGTTTATTATTTGGGGACTAACACTTTTAACATTTTCAAAACTTTGCTTTCATATTATATTATGACATTATTATTATTTATTGTATTATTATAATTTGTGATATTGTAATTTATACTTTATATGGAATGTAATTTTGAAATAATAATAATATTATTATTATGTGAAAATATCAACTGAAATAAAAATACAACAAAAATTTAGTACCTATACACAGAAACGACGCGGACATACCCTACGGCTGCATATAAAACCGGAAGACTGTCACAAGGTCCGAACATAATTGTTATATTTAAAAAAAAATAGGATCAATCAACTTCGAAAAGCGCTTTTTTTACTATACTATAGAAGCGAGTTTGATGAAATTCCTATAAAAAATCCTTTGAAACAAAATGATTTTTCCAAATCGGTTCATATAATATGACGTCCTCCTCCTTTTTGAAGTCGATTAAAAGCATACTTGTAAGAGAGCTAGAAACAAGAGAGCGGAAGCTTAGTAATAGGCTCCCGTTACCACCCCTAAGTACGGAAACCTAATAAAACGATCATTTTCGAAGAGTCCTAATTCTAAACGACGCTCGAAATATCGCCAAGGGAGCTCGGGTCCGAAAGTAGCTTTAAATTTTACACTTTCCTCCATTACACAGATGATCGAGTCCCATTATTGACGAGGGGGGGGGGGGATTACTTCCGAGTCGCCACACGCAAATTGTCCGGCCACGCGCCCATTAAATATTAGTAAAAAACTTTCTCGGCGCTCCATTTACGATTGGTTGACCTTTTTTCACCTTTTTCTTCAGGTAGGTAGATTTTTTTCGGTGCGGTGAATTTTCCTCAACTTTACGCGACATAAACTCATTGAATGGCTGTATCATACCTCGCGACACACAAACAATCGCACAGTGATAAAGTTCTATGTGGAGATGTATCAAATCGAGCATTACCCGACCAAAGCATTACTCGTATGCACTATATCAGTTACGTAAAGTAGCTAATCAGAAGACGCTATTAAGTGCCTATCATGCTTTTGTCGGCTCTACCTTAAAGTATGGAGTTTTAGCCTGGGGAAACTCTACTGAAAAACAATCTGCCCTTGTAGCACAAAAAAAATGCATTCGAGCAATATGTGGTTTGAAGCAAAGAGATTCTTGCAAACCATATTTTAAAAAATTTAATATTTTGACTTTGCCCTCTATATATATCTATGAATCAGCCCTATACGTAAAGAAAAATTTTGATAAGTATGAAACCGTGATAAGTAAGCGTCACGAGAGTAGACTGCGAGAGCCGTACCGCAGGACAGCCTTGTACAGTAACAGCACGTTTATGATGAGTCGGACTATTTATAATAAATTACCGCAATATTTAAAAGACATTGACAATCTAGATATATTTAAATTTAGGTTTAAGAAATTATTAATTGATATGACATATTATTCTATTCAGGAATTCCTAAATGACAAATTGTTAAATAATTATTACATTGCGAAATGAAATTAGTATTTAAAATATTGTAATGTTCATATATTTATCTATATATTTTGCATGCCATAGTGCTAGAGCATGGTGGTCACTATTATGTACATATTTTTACATCTGCATTTTTACCCGTGTCTCTGCAAATAAATGATTTTGAATTTTGAATTTTGAATTTTTTGAAACCGAAAAAGGGCTATATTTTTTTGAGTTGTTTCGAAACATGTATTTATTTCTACATGATGTTATAATAATACTCGTACTATCCGTGTGTTTTTTATATCGTTGGCTACAAAAACAAGTACTTTTTTCACACCTCAAATTTTCCCAATTTCTTTGGTCTCTGGTAAACACCGTCTAATGCTTTTTAATGCAACCATGGGTGCCGTATTATGTTGAAGCGACTTGGGCATCGACTGTCTAGTCTTTGAACAGTGGGCAAAGGATGAATCTACCAATATCTATTCAACTATTTGGACTGTAGGTGTTAATACAAACAGACAATAAGTTTATTTTGACGAAATATATACATACTTACACTAATTAATAATGATATGATGTTTAATTTCATTAAGTTTACAATAATTAAAAATATATATAAAAGTTAAAAAAATACCTTCATTTTTAGGGTTCCGTACCCCAAAAGAAGAAAACGGAACCCTTATAGGATCACTTTGTTGTCCGTCTGTCTGTCCGTCTGTCCGTCCGTCCGGGTGTCAAGACCTTTATCTCGGGAACGCGTGAAGGTATAGTGTTGAAATTAAAACCATATACGCAGATCCATAGTATCTTGCTGCAGAAAGAAAATAAAATTTCTGTTTTCGTAAAAAAAGTTACAGTCGAATATGTCGTAAGAAACGCACATTTCGACACTCACAAGGGAATCAAAGCCTATGGGGTACTTCCCGTTGACCTAGAACTATGAAATTTGGCAAGAAGCATTGTGTTAGTGTACACTTAGAGTAAAAAATCCGAAAACTGGACATTTATAATTTAATCACAAAAAAATAGTGTCAGGAATGAGGGTCTAAATTTTAAAGTTCTTTAACCGTATCATGTGGGATATTATATGAAAGAGCTTCGTTAGCATAAGCTAGAACAGGTTTTTAAATATTTTTACGATGTATATTTTTAGGTTTATGAAGGAAAATATTTAAAAAAAAAAAAACCCCTTTTATTTACTAGTTTGTATGGAACCCTCGGTGGGTGAGTCTGACTCGCACTTGTCCGGTTTTTATTTTTTATCATCTCATGCAACTTATTTCATTTACTTACCAACCAAATTAAATCTTAATCTTACACGACGAGTCTTGTACCACTTTGTAAAATAAAAGCTTCTATCCACATCTGAATAAATTAATATTCAAAGCCTCGTATTGTAGCAGTGGCATTGTACTTTAAATCAAACACAAAACAAAAACTTCGTCCCGCTCAACTTTGTGCTTATTTGCATGCGCTGCGTTTGGATTCACTATAATTCTGGTAAAACAGACAGTAAGATAATATCGCGCTGTAGGAACGTCAGACTGCGAGACGTTTTTTGTTCTCTAAATGTATTATTCCGAGAGCCCAGGCCGCCAGACGTCACTTATTTAGTGACGAACGAAATGTGTCTTACTGAGTATAACCTACTCGTATTTGTTCTACTCGAGTCTTGTACCGTAGTAGGCCAAATTAGAGATATTAGCCACCAAAGGTGTAAAAAATCTTATCTTACTTTACTTATTTAGTGACGGCTGATTTTTAACCGACTTCTAAAAAGAAGGAGGTTCTCAATTCTACTGTATGTTTTTTGTATTCTTGTTCTGAGTTTACTCCGCCAATAAAATTATGAATCGTTTTTGATGATTCCTTTCATTTAGTAGATAATAACCTCAGAGGTGCTCCCATATCAATTTTATCAAAAAAAATCAGTAGGGACTTTTATAACAAAATAACTGAACAAATTTCATCCGAGTAAACGAATTGCGTATTCTGAAGTCAGTTTTTAAACTATAATTGTTTATATGATATTTAGGAAATTATTTTGGGATTCATCATCTGGCTGCTTACAAATAGCTTTAAAATAGTTTAATAAATAACATATATAAAAATCAGCCATCACTAAATAAGTTAGCTATGATCTTTTACACCTTTGATGGCTAATATCTGCAATTGGCCCACAGTACAAGATTCTAGCAGAACAAACATAGATAGTCTATACGAGTACTACTCAGTAAGACACATTTCGTTCGTCACTAAAGAAGTAACGTCCGGCGACCCTGGGCTCTTGGACCAATATATTCCGAGTAATGTGAACGTGCTTAGCTTCCTACGTTCTCTACGTGCCCTTTTTTTATTATTTCGTAAAGTTCAGCTTCATGTTGCGAAATATGAAATTTTATTTCGTGGAAACATTCGCTAATTGGCTTTCCTTATACCCAACAATGCACTGTTACTTAAGTCCGGTCGCGGAGCAGGAACAATTTCTTGACTTGTTATTAATATTGTTTATCATTATGACCGGATTGGTTATTGCATTGCATCTGTGCGAGCGCGACGGCAATATATTTACGCGGGAGCAACAGAGACAGGCAATAACCCATGATGTAGAGATAATATACGTAGTTAGGTTTTCACCGGCTGTGCGTGGCAAGCCTCAAGTAAGGTAATCGCCCGACTCGTCTTCAGTTGCAACACGTCGAGCAAAGCTGTTAGACGCATGTCGTGACTTGTGAACAGTGATAATGTTATCCTGTGTGTTTAGAAAGTGCAACACCTAGGTATACATATAAAGCCAAAATCCAAAAATTCCTTAGGGATGTAGTTTTCTGTCTTATCCTCGTAAATGTTAAGAACTAAGATTTTGCATGCTCTTACTTCATATTCAATATGCATAAATCTCTCTGTAGATAAAATCTCATTGGTAACAGGTTAATGTATGAAATTGTTCATGCTCCGCGACCGGACTTTAAATAACATTTTTGCCTCTAGTCTAGTGGTTCTATGGTACGTTATGTCCATATCTGATACAGCTATATCAAGCGCAAGTCTATTCTTGAATATCGAAAAAAATCACCACTATTCAGCTGTATCCCATTTCGATGGGCGAGTACTCTGGCTCATTGGCTAAATAGAAGAGAGGTTAGAGAGGTTAGAGGAGCAATATCTCGCCCCCCGAGCGTGCCAGCCGGCCCTCAATTGTTTAATCGGCGAAGTTCCCCGATACAAGCCCGCCGACGCGGAAACTTCACCCGCCAACCGATAGAGCATGCTCGCTCCGATACACAGCATGGTACACTATGCAGATGTAGACCAAAACCATTGATCTATAGAGATTGTTTAAATATAGAACCATCGTGGCAAAACACGGGAACTAACGTCTGGAAGTATAAACTACTGTGGTATTCAGTGGTCTCGACTAAACAAATCATCAATCATCTAGACAAACCTTATTTAGGTTTTTAGATGATTTTATAACAAATTGTATTAAATTATGTATAAATAAAAAAAAAAAAAAAAAAGTAATAATGAAATAAGGTCGGCCTCGGCAGCGCCCTCAACGCCAAATTATTCTCTAGCTGAACAGACTGCAATTTATTTTGTATATACATGCACTATGGAGCCTATTACTAGGATTGTATGTCCTACCTTTAAACCGCTTTATGTGTATTTTGAATCTTAAAGATTTTTTCCGTATTGAGAGATAAGGCACTGCATCAAACTTTGATAATTCAGAAGACGTGGAGATCATTTATTGTAGGTCAAAATTGCAAGATCAGCCGATTCAAAAAAAACAAGAACAGAATATTGAAACAAACATATATCGCTATACGGTTATGTTTATATTGCCAGCTACGTTAATAAAGTAAGCGGTAGTCTATGGATAATACGTGTAACATTACTGGTGACGTCACTGAACACACGTGGCGTAGCTTGACTAGGTGTTCCCGAACGATCACCAAAGTTAAGCAACGGACGGGCCGGTCAGTCTTCGGATGGGTGACCGTGAGTGGCATTTCTTTCTTTGCGCTACCGTGGGTCGGATGACACGTTAAATTGTAGGTCCCGGTTGTTCAGCAATCGTCAAGCCAAGTCAGAGGCTTTTCGACGGCTTAATAACTCTGACAATAGGGCTGGCCATTCAGTCTATATGAACTTACTTACTTACTATAGTAGTAACGTTTGCGAACTAAAAACATATAAATATTGAAAATCCGGTAAATCACTTTATGCCCTTGCAATTTATTCGCCATAATTCATTGACAACTATAGCTAATGACACAATGCAGTTTAAAAAAAAATACAGCATTATCTGGTCGTGAAATGCACGATGACGGTGAAGTGGATGGAGGGAAGTGTGCTCAAAGCACGATGTAGAGGACATCGTGCTTTGAGCACACTTCCCTCCACTGGCAATTACAAGAACGCATTACAGAGTTCAGTAGATAAAGATAAGTGGATGCATGTGGAAGCAATCTCTGTACTCAAGTTGATGGCTCCAATCAAAAGGGCAATGGCTTCACATGGAGAGGCAACTCCACGTGGCTATCGTAACCTATCTATAATCCGAAATACATTTGCTTGAATCTTACTTGCCCGAATCTGTTTCATACTTAACTGACCGATTCCAGATTCTTTACTTGAAACGAGTTTCTGATTCTATAAGTTTAATTTGCCCGAATAAGTATTTGGTAAGGTTCGTTAGGTTTCTGTTTTGTTATATTCAGACACCATATTATTTACAAAGGTTTGGTTTTCAAATATATCAATTCCCAAGTTCATTAGGTTTCTGTTTATTATAACACAGACACTTTCGAATTATAAAGACTCGGTTATCAGCGAGTTATTAAAATGAGATTTAGTAATTTCTAAGGTGTTCACGATTGTTATTCATATCATATTGCGATAAATCCGTTAAAAATTGTTTTATTTCAATGAGCTTTAGTGATTTTGATAAAATATCTTTATAAATTATATTATAGATATTTCGTTTTCGGGCATATGATATTCGGTATTTCATAATTCTGATTATAGATAAATAAATCCACGTAGTGCAATATCTGATGCACATTGTGCAGGTAAACTGTACGTACATGCGAGATAGTCGACGATGCGATATTCCAATCGTACTAATAATTGAGTGTCAGGGAGGATGGGACTTTGATCCCTGTTGTTGGGGATTCTGATAGCTGTTATGTATGTTATATTTTTTTCATGTTATAAAACGATCGACAAGCTCGTTCCTAACACTATATTTCGGCAGCTTCACTAATTCACTTGATTTAAAGATACTAACATACTATCCAACCATTATAGTTTCTTTTGAAAACTTTTCCGATATCTACGCAATGCGAAAATCCAGCTATATTAATAACCTTTATATTTTACGAACTGCATGTTTATATGAAAACATAAACACGCAGTTAATGATGAATCCAACCGTTCGAAATAGCTTTTTATATGAGCTTTTGGACGGCTTCCAACCGATGTATGATGTATTTTATTCGCGTTTGTTTTACAACTAAACCTATTACTCATGCAGATAGATGCGGAAAACAATACACTACAATGCCGACATTGCCGACATGAAACGAACGCATGAGCCATATTACATTCAGATTTTCATTTTGGCATATTTGAGTACTGAATATTCTTTATTCAATAACATACACGACAGAATGCAATAAGAGAAAGTACACAATTCAATTACATATTAAACTGTATCGCATCCTAAAATTATGTATGCCTAGCTAGATAAGGTAAAGTAGGTTAATACATTGTGGGAAATAGAGTTAGTTAAAAGAGAAACTTTAAACCATTAGACTTGAATACTAAACTAATACAAACATGTAAATCTAACATTTTTGACAAACAAAATATAATAACAAATCCTGTGACACATTCATTAAAGAGAGAACTACAAATTATGATTCGTAATTAGGTAAATTGTAAAATCTTTCGTGTAATATCAAACGGCAAGCAATCGAAAGAACCGCATAAATTTTATAAGTCTATGATGTCTTTCCTCGTGCAACAACCTACTAATTTTGGAAACCACGATCACACGCGACTGCAAAAAAGTCTAAAAAGAAAACTCAAGGTTTTGTACTTATGACAATTAAGAAAGGAAAATCTAAAAGATGTGGAATTTTTTGCATAACTTACTAATTATATTAATAAATGTTATTTTCTATTAACAACTACTTTATGACTGTCCCCAAACTATTTTAGCTAAACTGTTGTTACTATGTGTTTAGGGTTATCAACAAGATAACACAACAAGAACCCTGTGAAGGCATTTATATTGCCACATCTATGTAATTATTATATAATACGCTGTTAAAACTCAAAGTGACAAAAAAACAAGTACTTATGACAACTTTTTAAAATGGGACACATTTATCTAATAGCCTCAGGAACAGCTTTAACCTTTAGCTAAAATTAGCATTCCTGGATTTAATTTCGTGTACAAATGGACTTTGACTGGCCTTGTGGCTCAGTTGGTAGTGTGTTTACGTCTACCTGCTGAACTGAAAGGTCATGGGTTCGATCCCCACCCAGGGCAAACATTTGTGTGATGAGCATGGATGTTTGGTCTGTGTCTGGGTGTTTCTATGTATCATATGTATATATTTACGAAAAAAAAAAGTATATATTGTTGGAGAGAAGCTGAGAAGAGCGCTCCTGCTGCCTATGAATGACGTCATAGCGTTCAACACCGTTCCGTGGGAGCGGGGATCGCCAGCAACTGGACTCCGTATTAGGGACTCGCGCGAGACATACGTGTGCGGTGCGGTGCGCGGATTTAGGATTTACTAATTGTAATTAAATAAATTGGCGATATTTGAGGTGTTTCTCGTTTTAGTTCCACTTCTGACCCATTTTCCTTACAATATGTATTCTATCAACCATCTAGTTCCATAGTACAAGCTTTGCTTAGTTTGGGCTAGATGGTGTTGTGTGAAATGTCCACAAATATTTATTTATTATTTATTTATTAAATGATAATGCTTTTAATAGCTAGTGCTAACGATGAAAACTATTCGCTTTTAGCAAAATCTGCTGCAACAACAATCTGTGTCAACTGTAAACAAAGACGATGTCTAAACAGCGCAGCGTGTAATCGACACGACTACGGTACTTCCCTCGTGACTACTAAAATTTAGAATTAACATCCTTATTACCATACACGTAAGGAGTATAATTAACAAGGATAAAGATTTATTAAATATTTTGTGAGCTGGATGCGCTTGTCATCCGCATCCTTCTATAGTAGACGGCATCCAGGCAACAGACGTTGACATATGACACGCTGCATCTTGAAGCTGCTTATTTACCCGTGAATTTTAACAAGATATTTTATTTAAGGCAGCTTGATTTCCATACAAAAGTATTTTTACCAATTATAGTCGAAAAGAGTATAGTTTTACAATTAAGTAATAGGGAATCATCATCTCAGCCATAAGATTTTGGATGGATTTCTAAATAGACCGATTGGAAACGGCTTGCATCCAGCGTCTTCCCGCCACTTGTTTGAGGAGAAAGGAAGATACCCGTAGACCTACATTTGTTATATATGTTATTTGTGTTTGACTGTGATTACGGTTCCGGATTCCCATAGTACAGACTTTACCTAGTTTGAGGCTAGATGGCGATGTCTAAAAATATCCACCGAAATAAAAAAAACAAAAAACAAACGTAATTGACGCTCGACCGAATAAAACCACTGCAAAGTTTACTCAGAGCAACATTACAATCAGTCGTATCTTCAGCCCGTGGATTCAAATCGACGTGTAAAAGTGCCAATTGTGGCCCGTTCCAGTAACGAATCCAATTTCAGTTGATTGCTCTTCGAAATTGATGAATCGTAAAGAGAGAAAACAATTTCGCGAAATATCGAATTAGGGGGTCCAAATGTTTATTCTATTCGTTTCATAGCGCTCATTTGAGGACTTTGAACTGGATTTATGTAACGACTGCGTAACTGAAATCAGCCCTGTTTGTACAAACTGTCCAACTAATGGGCGCGGGCCATCTTCTCATTGTGAGAAGGGTAAGGCCATAGTTTGCCACGCTGGCCAAGTGCGGGTTGGCAGACTTCACACATCTTTCAAGATCATTGAGAACTCTCAGACATGTAGGTTTCCTCACGATGTTTTCCTTCACCGTTTTAAGTTGGTGGTAATCGACAATACGCACTTAACTTCGAAAAGACAGAGGTGCGTGCCGCGGGATTCGAACCCAGGACCTGCGGAATGCAAGTCGAACGGTCTCCCGATTAGGCTGCCGGAAACTTTTATAATATTTTATTCGATACAAACAATGATCTAGTTTCACGGAGTCACAATCCTATAAAAAATAGCAGTCAAAAATCTGCGCATGCTGTCATTGAGTCGACTATTTGGTTAGTCGCAAATCATCCGTAATTCGACTACAACGCCGCACGATGGAAAAGTGCTCGTTATAAAATTTCCCACATATTTAAATAATACTGAAGAGTTATGTCTAAATTGGAGTAAATATGTCAATGGTTACTGTACAATTGAGAAATACGTTCTTTAACTTCACAAACAAAACTTATTATTGATTGGTGTAAAACTAAGATTAGAGATTAATATCTCATTTCATGAACTTCATATCTAACCCACCTCAGTCATTGTTAACGGACTTCCAAAAAAGAGGAGGTTCTCAATTCGACTGTATGTTTTTTTGTATGTTGGATCACCGATCACTTCGCCAATTGTGAATTTATTTTGATGATTACTTTTTGTTTAATAGTAGGTAATACTTCAGAGGTCACATATAAATGTTATCAGAAATCGGTTGAGTACTTTGGTTTTTAAAACAAAATAAGTGGAATCGTCCAGGTAAACGAAATTGCGTATTTTTTTATTGAAACTATAATTATTTGCTGTTTTTCTACTAGAGATTGCGAATTTGCGACTCTGTAGGTACTCTATCTCAATGAATAGAACCTGAATATATTATTTATTACAAATGTGTTGTGTATGTATCTCCCATTCAGGTCACCTGCCGACCGACCTACAGTATAAATTAAGTTGGGACGGTTCCCAATCGAAAATACGAGCTTTCATTTTGGTTCAATGTTGTCACACATTCGACGTATTGCGGTTGTGTCTGCGACATTATTTTTTTTAACACGAATAAGTCCGCGTTCGACCACCAACTCGCCTGTTGGAAAGCGAAGATGTGGTCGGAGATGAAGCACGCAGAATTAGATGTTACCTATTCACTCTGACCTTGAAAAGACCAATCTTGTAATTCTCATGGAACAAAGAAGCCACATTGAAGAAGCGACATTGGTTAAACCTTATTATGTATATATAGAATAATAAACCTAAACCTGTAAAAATATCGAATGCTCTAAAAACTAAAGAGTTAACTTACTTCTAATTAAGAAGGGCCCAAAAATCCGACGAAGAAAAGGTAGTCCCGGCGGGGGCACGGCCATACCCCCAGATAAACTAGGCCCGCACATATAGACATTCGGTACATCCTTTCTTGCAAAACAGTCGGAATAATTATCAAAATCTTGTAATTTTCAAGGCTAGGAGTGAATATATGTATATCTTCTAGATTGATGTGCTCCATCCTTGGCCATACCGTCGCTCACCATCATACAAGTTGGTGGTCAAACGTAGTCCTATTTAGTATAAACAAGTATTTATGACATAAGTTTACTTATATACTTAGTTATAGGAATGGGAACATAAAATCTTTTCTTTGGCCACTTAACACAAAGCAATTATCACGAAAAAAGTTTTGACTAATGAAATGGAGTCACCGTAGGGTCAATAGTAGCGTAAAATTAGAAGAAATGTGTGTCAGGGATCGCAAATTCATATTCCTAAGCGTCCTAATATTTCAGTTCTAACAAGAATAATTTTAAAGTTTAAGAAACTGAAACAACCGACTTCAAAGTAAGTTATTTCGTTTACTTGTAATACATATATGTAAGGATAATAATTAAACAAGGCGCTCAAGCGTTGAAGTAACTCTATTTTCTCCTTATACACATTGGATGAGGAGTAAGTAGGTTTTACTTTTCAAGCTCAATAAATCTCTCACGATTGTAAACTTTTTAAAAGACCTCACCCGCTCGTTTTTTTTTTCAAGAATGACATTTGTCATGTCAAATGCTTCGTCGTCGCAGATTAGAAAATGTGCAGATGGTTTTACGAAAAATCTCAACATTTGACACTTTTGCAAAGAAAAACGTGTCAGTGGAACTCTGCGATTCTATAATCTGACACACTCACTCAGGAATACAATGAAAATATTTTTACTTTTAGAGATTATTCAAAAAGTAATTAAGCAGTGTTTCTAAAATAATTATGGGACCAACTTGGGAGCTTTATACATAAATTTAAGAAACATAACAATTGGTTCACGAATGACGGAGTAATTCGTGTTCATATATAAAAAAATATACGGTACGAATTGATAACCTCCTCCTTTTTAGAAATCGGTTAAAAATATGTAGATATAAGTAAGTACATAGATATTATAGAGAGAATAAGAAATATATTGTAATCTAGGATCCAGCGTGCAAAGCGTATGTTACTTATACTCGTGTCTCTAACCTACAAACGTCGGCAAACTGCTACTTCCTGAGGCTACATCCGAGCAGTGTCAATCCGCTCGCTTCCGATTGGTTGTTATCAACACTCCACCGACCTGTTCGCTATAGACAAGTGGATAATATAATTACTAGTAGTTCTTCGAACAGTAGACTTCGTGAGCACAAACTTTTTGCTACAACACTTCAAAAAAAAGTCTATGCTGATGAGGACCACTATTGTAAATTCTTAAGCAAATTTGAGTATGGAATGTTTTTGCCAAATATCAAAATCGACCGAAAAATGACGTTGTAGCAATCTTATCCTCTTTTTCCAAGCTTCTGTCACACCTCTTGACCAACTTTGTTCATATTTAAAACATTTGTTTAGAATTGAGTACCACGTTTTCGTT
Source organism: Lycia hirtaria (assembly GCA_947563715.1). Classification (NCBI taxonomy): domain Eukaryota; kingdom Metazoa; phylum Arthropoda; class Insecta; order Lepidoptera; family Geometridae; genus Lycia; species Lycia hirtaria. Next base: position 35,642,259 of record OX387377.1, on the reverse strand, counting down.
CGTTCGAGAACGTTTCTAGCAAATTATTAAAATCAGTCCACAAATCAGAGAGAAGATTCCTGTGGCGCCACAGGTATCTTCTCCCTTTTTTGGGGGAAACGCAGGGGGTATTTCCTCCAAAAAAAGGGGAATAGAATATAACTTTATTGTACATCAGTTCAGTAAAACTTAAAAAAATAACAATAAACTTAAACGACAGTACGAAGGCGACCTTGTCGTATAGCGTGATTTCTTTCAGGCAACCTTAGGGTGGATAGACGTTTGCAAATCGAAAATCCCCTATGAAAAGAATTCTATAAAATTATAGAACCCTCCCCCCGACTTTTCCATTGTCCTTTTCCATTTCTATTTTCAATTTTAAAAAATTGTTTACAAATTGTGACCACAATTCACTACCTCGCTGGGAGGTTTCAAAACAAAAAACCCCGTATTGGTTTAACATGACAAAGAACAGGCATAAATTACATCAGTTTTACAAACCGGCCCAGTTTCAGGGCTTCAGCGGAGGTTTGTATGCAACCCGCTGGCGTCAATACACTTACACTACCTGTATCCCGTATCCGAGTGCTGTCAGACGCTAGCTACAGAACACTTCCGTATACATTTCTGCGTTCGATCGACGCAATTTGCATTCACGCGAAGAAATGGAGCAATGAATACCATTACTTTGTATTTAAACTTACTACTGTAGTAGTTTAGTATAAGTAGATCCGTTTGTATGGAGCTTATCACATTAAATGCACTTTGAGGGATTCTTTCAAATTATAATAGGAAAATACCTAAAAACATAGATTCACAATAATTCCCGATTTATAAACTAGCCGCGTTCCGCGGTTTCACCCGCATAGTTATGAAAAACGGTGATGATGATGATGATAAGTAGCTTATGTCCGTCTCCAGGTTCACAGCTATCTCTATACTAAATTTTTATCGATCGGTTCAGCCGTTTGAGCGTGTAATAACAAAGGTTGATTTTATAATATCATTTTGAAATTGTGCCAAATGTATTTCAAAACACCAGTACATACATTTAAATAACAATATCCTTAGTTGTCTTTTATGTTGTCGCAAATCTTATTTTTACTAGACTATAGCGAAATAATATAAACTCTCTGTTACTTTTTAGATAGGTATGTATATGAAACAAGGAAAATTATTTTATAAGTTCTGATTAACATCCAACGGGAAAAAGGGAAGGAAAAGTACAAAGTAAATACAAAATGGAATTTTTGCGACATCAAAATTTTCATATTTATTTAATCTTGATTCATGTTTCATGTATACGAGCATGGATCCGTCCCGGTGTAGGTACCCTACACCGGGACGGATCCATGCTGGATCCCGCCCAGGCCGCGGCAATTAAGAAATGCCTGCCTTACCGAAAAATATTACTTAACTTTAAGTAATGCTTAACATATTTTGTCAACTTCTCGCTGACACGTGCGGAAAGAAGACAGAGACCTTATGACGTTGGTTAATATTAAGTAACGTTTTTCGGTAAAGCCCTGCATGTAAGAAATAAAATAAATTAGAGTGCATTACTAGCATTACCGTAGCATTACCTACCGCGACTTAGTACTCGTAGCAAACACTGCCACCGCAAAACCACTCATTCATATTAATACCTACTTAATTACTTACTTATCCATTGTCTGAATAATACTTATTAATTTACGGAAGCTATCTGAGCGCGTTCCATACCCACGCAATCATTAGTTACTATTGCGTACACTGTGGCATCTCAATATGCCATAGTAATAGTGGGTATTCCAGTACGTTCCATAGTAAGTTCGCTTTATAATTAAAAATTGTCACTCTGTCTCTGTGTATGTTTGTTACCGTTTCACGACTAAAAGCTGAAACGATTGTTATAAAATTTGACATAGATATAGCCTTAGAACCTGAAGATGGACATAGGGTACATTTTACCATCATCATCATCATCACTAATCCTCATCACAACGCGAATGTAACCGTGGGGCATAGCCAATATTAAATATTTCATAATTCAAACATCTACTAAATTGGAAATTAAATTGTAGGTCTCGGTTGTTTGTTCTTAATAAAACCGGCCAAGTGCGAGTCGGACTCGCGCACGAAGGGTTTCGTACCATTATCTATAAAAACGGTAAAAAAAAACACGTTTGTTGTATAGGAGCCCCCTTAAATATTTATTTTATTCTGTTTTTTAGTATTTGTTGTTATAGCGGCAACCGAAATACATCATCTATGAAAATTTCAACTGTGCAACTATCACAAACTGCAAACTGGAATCGACGTAATTTTTTTATCAATCAGTCTATACAAACTTACTAGAATGGAATCAGGGACATAATACTCATGAAGGATATGTATTAACATACAGGTCGTATAGGTCGTCCATATCATGGAAGTATATTTGTGGCATTAAAGTAATATTTGCTCCTACAGATATCGAAGCCGTACGCCCTAGAGGCAATGCTGAGTCTGCATCTTCGACCGCACAATTTACCCTCAATTACTACAACTGTTACTTTAATGGTCCTTTACGATATTGTCTCTTGGAAACTATCCTAGAATTGAGACAGTTAAACGATGAAGATTTGTTATCAAAAGATATGGGACTTTAAAATTTATGGAATTAATGAATGTTGTGTCCCTTTCATCCTAGCAAGCGTGCCACGAAAAGTAGAAAATTCATTTTTATCCATTAAATTATGTCTATTGTCAATGTCAGTACATACTGTATTTCCACTTGCATCTCTCGACTGTCTACGTTCCATGCTAAACTTGACTAAGCTAATAATGAAAAAACTTCACCTTTATTTGCGTCGTCGGTCGGTCCCATAGTCGTAGAGAATTTTGGAAATGATACATACCTGAAACAAAATAATACATAATTAAGTGCGATTTCGATTTTTCTTAGGTTACATTTAAAATTTTGCAAATCCTAATTTGAAAACTGCAGGTGCTTGTACAAAATACTCATATCTGGGTTGATGAAAAAATTCACTAAAGTATATAAAATAAGAAACATTAGTGGTAGGCGCGGACTTCTTTTCATTGCTATGTGTTATAAAATAAAACCAACCAAGTGCGAGTCGGACTCGCGCACGAATGATTCCGTACCAGTATCTATAAAAACGGCAAAAAATCAAGTTTGTTGTATTGGAGCCACGTTTGTTGTATAGATTTTTTTTATTCGGTTTTTTAGTATTTGTTGTTATAGCGGCAACAGAAATACATCATCTGTGAAAATTTCAACTGTCTAACTATCACGGTTCATGAGATACAGCCTGGTGACAAACGAACTGACGGACAGACAGACAGCAGAGTCTTAGTAATAGGGTCCCGTCTTACCTTTGGGTACGGAAACCTAAGGAGAAAAAGAAATATACGCGACGACTTCAGTAATTCCTACTTTGTCGGTTAAACAGTTTCCGAATTATAATAAAACGTCACTGGGTAAACCGTGACGTCAAGCATAAATCGTAGGTGGATAGATGATATACTGAAGATAATGATAAAGATAAGCAACAACAACCACCTTATAATGAACAAACGCCAAACGCCCAGTGTATCGGTTACTTCATTCGTACGTTACTTATTCATTACGCAAGGACTGAAAATGAAACTGAAATATTTCATATTTTCATACCTTTTAAGTTAAAAGGTATGAAAATATGAAAATATTGCGATATATAGGTAGCATTGTTCCTGTGAACAAACCCGCGCGATTACAAGATTTACGCTATTATTATCCCAAGGAATCGATCCTTCGATCGACTCAATCTATTAATACATTGTGCGCAGTCCGGTAACAATGGATCGTAATGACACTCGGTAAGTAAAAAAAATAAAAACCGGACAAGTGCGAGTCAGACTCGCCAACCGAGGGTTCCGTACAAACTAAATAAAAGGGGGAAATCATATATTTTTTTTTATATTTTCCTTCATAAACCGAAAAATATACATCGTAAAAATATTTAACACATTCGTTGCTCACCACTCGGATCGAGTAGGGCGGGGCTATAGTAGCGGCGCCTCCCACTCGGATCCGAGCGTTCATTTTGTAGTAGTCAATAAACCGCCGGCTTTTGAGGCAGTCAACGTTGCTTTGCGCGGCCACTCTGTACTTAATCAAAATTCGCCTAAAAAGTTTTGGTTCCCAGCTGAAGTGAAGGGTCTGCAGGGGCGAAGAATGTGTTAAAAACCTGTTTTAGCTTATGCTAATGAGGCTCTTTCATATGATACCCCACATGATACGGTTAATTCACTTTAAAATTTGGGCCCTCATTCCTTGCATAGAGACACAATTTTTTTTGTGATTAAATTAAAAATGTCCAGTTTTGGGATTTTTTCCTATATGTGTACTCTAACACAATGCTTCTTGCCAAATTTCAGAGTTCTAGGTCAACGGGAAGTACACCCCTTAGGTTTTGATTCTTCTGTGAGTGTCGAAATGTGCGTTTTTTACGACATATTCGGCTGTAACTTTTTTTTTACGAAAACTGAGAATTTTTATTTTTCTTTCTGCAGCAAGATACTATGGATCTGCATATATGGTTTTAATTTCAACTCGATACTTTCACGCGTTCCCATGATAAAGGTCTTGACACCCGGACGGACGGACGGACAGACGGACAAAAAAATGATCCTATAAGGGTTCCGTTTTTTCCTATTGAGGTACGGAACCCTAAAAAAACACCTTACAGATCAAAATCGTTCAAGTCTATAGAAACATACTCCCGAAATCATCACTTTGCTTCTTGGGCAGTCGGATAAAAACACGGACGTAGTTTTTACTATTTTACGAATGTGGAGGTAATCCGGTCCAAGTTTTGCCACAATTTTATCACCATCGTAAACCGACCGTGGGGGATACACGTCAGCCGTTAATTACCGTATTTTCGTACTAAATACAGGAATTAATTTGATATTCATTCGGCCTCATATCTGGTGCCGAAATCCGGGCGCATAATCGACTTGTTTGCGGAACTTTTACGGTCATCGCGTGGAAACATATCGATCGGGAATTAACGCTAAACGGTAGATAGCGAAAATAAAGAGTAGTGCGTAATTGCAACTAACTTTTCTTAAGGGTTTTCATATAAAAATCGGACTGTCTGTACCTGAATTACCGTTAAGACAGATCTATATTATTATGGTGCTCTAGGGCATGAAATAAAAATTTCAAAAACTTGAAAACTTTTTTTATATTTTAAAACAGGCTCGCTTGGAGTTCAGGGACTATTACGGTATAGCATGGAGCGCGCTTGCCAATACCACCAATTAACTAGAGAATTAAAAAAAGGGTTATATGGATTTTAAGATTTGATCCGAGTCTTCTTAAGCTAAGCCCAGAACACTCTCTATCAAATCCTCTTTAAATATCTAGTTAGTCTACAACTAGTTATCCGAAATGAAAATCGTTCTCAATAATTAGTAATACGGTTTTCACGACACTGAGTTTCGAAAATTTATCAAAACTATATTGCAACCGTTTCTGCCTAAACCTTATGTGACCCCCAGTACCTATATTAAAAGTATGTTAATTAATTTATCAAAAATTTCAAATTTACAAAAAAAATTGCGTGCGAGTAAGACAGCTGCGCCACCCGATTCTGCTCTATAAAATACCCTCGCAAATCGTAGCTAAAAACTTGAAAAATTCAATCACATACCAGCAAGTTACACAACCACATAGTTGCAAATATCCGACAATAACTCAGCTCAGTTAATAAATAACATCATCTGCCTCCCGAAATACGTCACATATCAAACATCATAAATTCCGAGTGTCATAGCTGTTAAAGTGCTATTTATGTAAATGTGTCAAAACACATTATGTCGTAGATTAACGATGTTCAGCCGACAGGAGTGTACAAATTGCCTGTAAGCGTTTCCTGGGGTATTTACTACATGTTTAGGTACAAATATTTTTGGATAACTTTTAGGGGCATTTTTATTTTCCTACTCGTCAGAGGAATTTGTCGTCGCACACTTGTAGGGGAAATATTATAAAGTGACTTGTCTTATGGCCCATATCACAACACGCAAGGAGCACCGTAGGAAACCCAGAAACCTAAGTTGCGGTGCCGGCATCGTCATCGGCTTTTAATTCCGATGCCTTTTTCCGGTGCCGTAAACATACCATATTTTAAGCCGCCACCGTTACGTCCAATATTACTAATTAAGCAAAGTTATTAATTTAATAGAATAGGCGTACTTTCGCTCGAACGCTTTTTCAGAAGGCGTTAAGCAAGCGTTAAAATTGGAATAGAACATGTGTGCACTGACTTATTTAGTCTATTTGTCCATATTATCAAGACCACCGCCCACTATTTTAGTATTTTTTTTAGACCATCCCAAAGTTATCTGGCGTTTATAGATTAAGAGCGGACCGTATGGTTACCCACATCATCGAGTAACAAGATGTGAGCTATCCTAAGATGACGCACATTAGTAAGGTCTCTGTAAATATACAGGGTTACCTAAGGCTAAGCCTGAAGCGTTTTGTACAGTTAGCAAAAATGTGACATTGTGTGAAAAATTTACATTTTTGGGGTGTCCACCACCATCAAGTAACAATAGACAACTCTATATATTAGTGGAAGACACAGGTATATTAGTGTTGAGGACGCCGAGCCCTGAGCTACGGGAGGACGACCGCGGGACGCGGAACGAGGCACGGAGGGGGTGCGGCGCGCGGCGCCGTGATTGGAGGACGCGATCGACGCGTACCCTCGCACATGTGCGCTAGTCGCGGTAGAATAAGTTAGTTTAAATAAGCGTCCATTGAATTTGTACAGTCAGTCTGTTTTGTAACTTCGCACTGTAGACATCGACTACTACTACTACTACTTTGCAACTGCGACTGGCAGAACTGGAGGCAGCCGAGAAGCTTGCAGCAATCAAGCGAAAAGAACTGGAAATGGAAGCGGATCTCGTGAAGAAACGCCTGGCCGCGCAGATCGCATCCATCGAGGAAGCGGGCAGCGTACGAAACGAGCCGTTACATTCAAACAGAGATGAACATCGTCAGCGCGTCGATGACTGGCTGCAGGGTGCCGCCGCGGCTGAACGGGGGGAGCGCGATGACTCATTGCGCCCACGTGAAACGGAGGAACGCCGTCGGTTACGCTTCGATACCGACCGCAGAGACCGATCGTTGACACCAACACCGGGCCGGTCTCGCAGCTACGGATCCCAGATAGCTGAAGCATTGGACCGGATGGCCAGACCGCAGCGACGATATAATTGTGATTTACCTCAGTTCAGTGGTGCGGTATGTGAATGGCTACCGTTTAAAGCAGCATATCGTGAATCGACTGAGATGTTTAAAATACCACATGCAGAAAACGTGATGCGCTTGAGATCGGCGCTGGTCGGGGAGGCGCGGGAAGCCGTGTCCGCTCATCTATACGTGGATACCAACCCCGACACGATAATGGCCACGTTAGAACAAAGTTTCGGGTCACCAGAAGTATTAGTGGACAAGATAATCGAGGACTTACGAAAAATACCACGTTTGGGTGCGTCGGCCAAAGAACTGAACAGTTTAGCAGTGAAAGTGCAAAACGCGGTGTGTGTGTTGCAAGGACTTGATCGGCGTGGTTATATTTACAACCCACAACTCACACGAGAGATAATGCTGAAGCTTACTCCGACAATCAAAAGCAAGTGGTACGACTACGCATATGCGAACAGTGACAGCAAGGACCCAGATTTTGTGACGTTGTCGCGATTTTTGATGCGTGAGGCCAACGTCGCGTTACGGTACGCATATGAAACCCCAGCATCGTATTCTACGACCGCAAGAAGCGAAGTAAAACCGAACGTGAATACGAACATAAGAAGAAAAGCGAGCGTCTACAACACTGATAAGGATACCGAGTGCGAACAGATTGACCGATGCTCGCGATGCAGCAAGCCACACGAACTGTCATTGTGTACGGATTTTCGAGCGATGAAAATCGATGACCGGTGGAATCACGTAAAAGAAAAGGGACTCTGTTTCAAGTGCATACACAAAAAACACCATCGAGCGCAGTGTAGAGAAAAGCCGTGCGGAGTGAACAAGTGCCGCCGCCCTCACCATGCCCTGCTGCATCAAGATGACAAGACCATGTCGGCGACTACAGACCCGGCCGCGCGAACCGCGGAATCAAGCAGAACAAGCCATGAGGGTGACGTGTTATCAGTAACAACCACCTCCAATGTTACTGATAAACGCGGCGGAATACTACTGAAAGTGTGTCCTATCGTAGTGTCCGGTCCCAAAGGAGAGACGCGATCATACGCTTTGTTGGATGAAGGCGCGACTATAACTCTTATCGACAGTGAATTGGCAAAGAAAGTCGGCGCCGACGGACCCAGTCAACCCCTGCGTATGACCGGCGTGAATATGTCCCAGAACGAAGCTACGAGCAAGCTTGTGACTATTCGGCTACGTGGTGTGAGCGAGACGGCATCATACACCGTTAAAGCGCGCACAGTCAACGAATTAAGACTGCGAGAACAGACTGTACCGAACGCGCTACTACAATACCAACATCTGCGAGATCTCGAAGAGCAAGTGTGCTACGAACGAACACGCCCGCTCATACTCATCGGAAGTGACTACTGGGAGCTCATTGTTTCACGAGAGTTGCGCATTGGCGGCGCAAACCAGCCTGCAGCATCCCGAACGGAGTTGGGCTGGGTGATACATGGAACCGTCCCACGCAGTCTCATCTACAGCCACGAGAGCGTCTTGCACATATACATGCCCGATCGACGTATATGCGAGAGAGAGACGCACGATATGCGCCTACAAGAACTAGTAGAGCAGCATTTCAAGATCGAATCCTTGGGTGTTGCTCTCAAACCCCGAGTTAGCGACGCGGACGAACGAGCGGTGAAGACATTTAACGAGACAGTGAAGAAAGTCGACGGCGCGTATGAAGTGGGGCTACTATGGAAACAGCCGAACGTGACTATGCCACCGAGTTACGCCGCCGCCTTAAATCGTCTAAAAGGCATCGAAAAGAAGATGGACGCTGACACCGGTTTTGCGAAGGACTACACCGCCCAGATCGGTAACCTGCTGAGCAAAGGATACGCCGTGCCGTGCGACGGGACCGAAGCACAAAGTCCCATCTGCTGGTATCTGCCACACTTTGCGGTTACCAACCCGAACAAACCGGGGAAGCGGCGCCTAGTATTTGACGCGGCGCATCGAAACAGTGGAGTGAGCCTTAATGATCGACTACTAGAAGGCCCTGATTTACTGCTGCCGCTGCCGGGAGTCATCTTCCGCTTCCGAGAGAGAGAAGTCGCTGTCACCGCCGATATTGAAGAAATGTTTTTGAGGGTGAAGATCCGTCCGGAAGACCAGCCTGCCCAGCAGTTTCTATGGAGAGGAAGCGACCGAACGAGCCCGCCGCGCGCCTACAAGATGACCAGTATGATCTTCGGCGCGGCCAGCTCACCCTTCCTCGCCCATAGCGTGCGCAATCACAACGCGCACGCGCACGCTCAGACACACCCGAGAGCGCTAGTGGCGATAACCAATAGTCACTACATGGACGACCTGGTCGACAGTTACGACGATGAAGAGGAAGCGCGGCGCACTATCAAAGAGCTACGAGAAGTGCACGCTAACGCCGGCTTCACATTGCGAGGCTGGAGTTCAAATAAACCAGAGGCATTGACCGACGTGCCCGATGATCTACGAGCGAACGAGCCTACGCGACTGGGGGGAGTCGCTATCAACAAAATACTCGGATTATTTTGGAACGCGAAGAACGATGAGTTGGGATTCAACACTGCCATGCATCGAGTGCCAGACGACGTGCGCGCGCAGAACCGCGCGCCCACAAAGCGCGAAGCACTGAGCGCAGTAATGTCCCTTTATGATCCGCTCGGGTTGGTCAGTAACTACACCATCCGCGGAAAGATTATACTCCAAGACTTATGGAGAACGAACACAGGATGGGACGAATCAATCCCGCAGGAGAACGCCGATCGATTTGCCGTTTGGATAAATCAGTTACAAGAAATAACGAGCCTACGACTACAACGGAGCTACGGTCTAGGACGAAGCACACCTTCCGACCATCACGAAAACGTAGAACTACATGTGATATGTGACGCGAGCGAACAGGCCTTCGCTACGATAGCCTACTGGCGGATTATACGTCATAATGGCAAGATCAACGTATCACTTGTCGCAGCTAAAGCGAAAGTGGCGCCACGACGCACTCAGAGTATACCTCGACTCGAGTTGCAAGCGGCCGTTATCGGAGCGAGACTGGCGGACACAATCAAGCGAGAACATCGGATCAAGATAGCACGAGTCGTATACTGGACCGATTCGTCGACCGTGCTACAATGGATATACAACGACCAACGACGGTATACACCATTCGTCGCTCACCGACTCGGAGAGATCTCTGAACTGACTAACAAGAACGAGTGGAGATGGCTGCCGTCGGAGCATAATGTCGCTGACGACGCGACCCGGCTGAGTGACACGTCGATCTCCGCCGACGACCGATGGTTCCGAGGGCCATCATTTCTACATGAAACAGAGGACAAGTGGCCGTCTCGGATAACCGACGAAGAAGAAGACAAGGAGGTCCTATTTACGACCGAACAGGAAGCATCTTTGTCAGAGTGTCTACCGAAGCCGACGAGATTCTCAAAGTACGAGAAGCTAGTACGCGCGACCGCATGCGTGCTAACATTTATTGATAAATGCCGTCGACGAGCAGCACGCGTCGAGTTAAAACATATCGAGCGCGCCGAACGATTGTTGCTGCGGCACGCGCAAGAAGAGAGCTTCAGTGCCGAGTTCCACAGTTTGAGAAACGCTCGCCCGCTATCAAAGTCGAGTCGTTTATACAAACTGGACCCGGTGATCGAGGATGGAGCATTGCGCTTGAGAGGTCGCATTGGAGCATCGAGCGCGCCCGCTGATCTAAAGCGCCCAATAATATTGGACGGGTGGCATCACGTGACTAGACTACTAGTGATGCGAGAACACTGCAACGCCGGTCACGCAAACAGGGAGCGCGTGACGAACGATTTGAGACAACGACACTGGATCATTCACCTGCGACCTACCGTACGAGCCGTGGAACACCAATGCAAGTTCTGTCACACAAGGAAGGCCAGACCGAACGAACCGACACGAGGGGACCTACCACGAGCCCGCTTGGACCCCTACCACCGACCATTTTCTAACTGCGGCATGGACTACTTCGGGCCTATGTTGGTGAAAGTAGGAACAAGGAGAGAAAAGCGGTGGGGCACGCTGTACACATGTCTCAGCACACGCGCCGTGCACTTGGAGATCGTGAATTCACTTACGAGCAGCTCAGCTATCATGGCTCTACGGCGGATGGCAGCACGGCGAGGACGGCCGTCACATATGTATTCAGACAACGCCACGACCTTTCGCGGGGCAGATCGGGAGCTGAGAGAGGCCTACGAGGAGTGGGCTCCCGTCTTGCGCGAGGAGGGGTTACTCCATCGGATGAAGTGGACCTACATACCTCCCGGAGCGCCCAGACACGGAGGAGCGTGGGAAAGACTAGTACGGTCTGTGAAAGCGGCGCTAGCAGTAACGTTGCGAGAACAAGTACCAACGGAGGAGGTACTACAAACACTGCTGACCGAAGCAGAACACTCCATCAACGGGAGGCCGTTGACGTACGTGAGTGTGAGTGACAGAGACCCTGAGGCACTCACTCCGAACCATTTCCTGCTGGGTTCGTCGAGCGGCCTGCCAACAACGGGCCCCTGCAAAATGGCGGACCTACGAACTTGGCGAGCGAGCCAGGCGCTTGCCGACTCTTTCTGGCAGCGCTGGCTGAAGGAATACTTGCCCACGCTGACGCCACGAGGAGCACCGAGTGACCACTCGAAGAACATGAAGATCGACGACGTGGTCGTCGTTGTCGATCGCACGCTACCGAGGAATATATGGCCGATGGGAATCGTGACGGCTACCTACCCTGGACCGGATGGTGGCGTGCGAGTCGTCGACATAAGAACGAAGAGCGGAACCTTCAGGCGTCCAACATACAAGCTCGCCGTCCTGGAAGCTGCAGAAGAAGGCTGCGCAAGCTACGCCGGGGGGAGAGTGTTGAGGACGCCGAGCCCTGAGCTACGGGAGGACGACCGCGGGACGCGGAACGAGGCACGGAGGGGGTGCGGCGCGCGGCGCCGTGATTGGAGGACGCGATCGACGCGTACCCTCGCACATGTGCGCTAGTCGCGGTAGAATAAGTTAGTTTAAATAAGCGTCCATTGAATTTGTACAGTCAGTCTGTTTTGTAACTTCGCACTGTAGACATCGACTTGGAATAAAACTACGAACGAAAAGAGAAGAACATTTTATTTATACAGTCCACTGCACAGGATTCATAGGATCGAGTCCTGAACAATTAGTTTATTTAAAAAATATGCACTGTACGCAGCTTTAGCCACAAACTCAAAAGTAAATTCGTATATGCTAGATTAAATTCTAATAATCAGTTGTTTGTATCAGAACAACAATCATCCTAGCCACTTTTGGCTTTACTAGCGTTGTTTCGAAGCTTTAGACTAGCATTTGATGCCATTCCCCAAGATGAAACCTCACCTAAAATTTGCACTATTAATTTATTGCCTATCTTTCCTAAGCTACGCCATCTGCCGCTGACTGTTCTATATCATTATTCATTCCACAACAGTGTAAACAGGGTCTAATCCATATCGTAAAGTATCTGTGAGTGTATGAACCAGGGACGTAATTATTTCGTAAGATCCTGGGATATACGTCTTTGTCTTTGATATATGAACAGAAGCTGAGACATTACATGCCATGACGGGTCTTTAAGCTGTCTAGCTAGAGTAATGTTTGTGTGAAATGTTAACAGGTAATTATCAAGGTAACTACAAATTAAGGTGCAGGAGTGAATGCTATAACTGTGTAACCCGCGCATTATACATTTTTTTTAATATAAAATCAATGAATCAACTTTTTTCAAAATATGTGCTTTTGATAACTTGGATCCAGCGTTTTCGAATACTCAAAACGTTTAACCTATTTTTTAATTTTAATATGTTTAACCGAACCACTGGACCTTAAGGAAATTGTTGAGTTCGTAACTTTTTCCACTAAATTATGCATTTTTGATACAACAGGACACAACTGTTTTCTATCCATAAATGTGATCTGATACGACGCAATAAATCGCAATTACGGTGCACACGCGCTAAGTGCCTACACTACAATTGCATGCAATCGAAAAACATAAATTACTCGCCTAATTATCACGGAGAGTCTGACAAAAGAACGGTATCATTAAAACTTTAGACGGTCCAGCCAATGTAGGAATAAAATCAACATTCATCACTGATAATACAGACCCCAAGCCGAACCGAACAAAATTCTACATTAAAATAAATCGACAAGAACATGTCGCGACACGAATATGGTAGGTTTTGTTGAAAAAAATAAATAAATATTTCACCCTTTACCCGGGAAGAGATCGCTTATATTAGGCAATATATTAGATATAGATAGATAGATATATTAGGCGATAAGGCCGCCTGTTGTCACACTGCTTTTGTAAGTTGTTCTGTAATATTGTATTTGTTCAATGGTGTACATATAAAGAGTTTATCTATACATCTATCTATCTATCCTTTATCCGTCTTACTTATAAATGCATGTTAAAACCTTATTCACTGAAAAAGGACTTGTCACTTTCTGTCAGACGGGAACTGTCGCGCGCGAAAACGGAACAAAACACTGTTTAACTAAAATGAGCTTATTCAGCGTTTATAAGTAAGACGATATAATATGTATAGATGCAACACTAAAATTCTATTATTTCCCATAATTATAACAATATTTTGTAGCGATTCATAGAAGACATTTGTTTGCCAAGTTTCGTTTAAGCAGCGCCAAGTCTTTGAATGAAATGACTGTGACAAACACTGACATTACTTTACAAGAGTACGCCGTATTACGGAACCCTAAAAATTTGCCAATTAGATATCAAGTGACTTTGTAAAGAGGCGCCTTATCATCAATGAGAGCCGTCTTCAAAGAAAACGGACGGCGAAATAAGCGTACAAAATACACACTAAGCCCCGTCGAAACTGCCACATCCATCCGCTTTATAGGTCATTTCACTCATTCCATCCACTTATTTCAAAGGGATCTTCTGTTACGACCGAATGGGTTTCGCAAATAAACCTAATTCTACCCGAACAATACGATGTTTCTTTTCAATTTAACAAATTAAACTGAATCGAGCCCGAACTGAGCCGAATAATTTGCACGGACTACTGCGCCAAAAATACTGACGTTGAATTATGTTACAGACGATTTCTAGTTTTTACCGACTTTAAAAAGAAGAAGGATAGCAATTCTGCTGTATTTCACAGTACAAGCTACCGCATAATTCCATCATCTATAAACCGTTTTAAACTAAAGTTTTTGTTCGAAAGGATATTTATGTACTTTCAGATTGCTCCCATAGAAAGTTCATCAAAATCGCTTCAGTATTTTGTTTTTAAAACAAAATTGCGCATTTTGAATCCGATTATGCGTTTTTGTTTTTCTTATATCGAGAGACAATAAGTTTCCTAAACTTGTAGGTACCTATTTATACAAAGCACGCTAAGAAAACGCAGGTTTACTCGCTACTTCACTAAATTACTAACATGTTAGAACACATTTAATTTATTAAAAGAAACTAATATTGACAAGACGACAATTCGAAGACCACTAGATTATCAAAGAACACCCATTCAGGCGGCGTATAACACAGCTCAGCGGTTCGCACAAAGTGAAGGCTAGGTATATGACAACAGCTCACCTCATGTCATTCAAAACGCTTCGTTCGTTTATGCTACAGACGGGGCATATTCCAAAAACTCGAACGAAACGTTGTAATTTTACTTATATCGTGTGTACCTAATGCTAAAATGGAATACGCGTCCTAAATGGGGATTCACGAGATATTTTTAGGAATGATGTATCAAAATAATGTGAGTTAAACATTTTACAGTCGGCATTTCTATATTTTACAAGACAGTTTTTTGTTTTTTTATGCAAGATAGATCTACGAGTACAAATGCGCAAGAGTGGAACTCCCTGACGTCTGCTCTGTTTCCTGAGATCTACAATCTTGTAATAGCTCGAGTGAATAGAAGATTTATAGAAAGAGCTAGGTGCTCCATCCTCAGCCACAACGTACAGAATCCTCGCTTACCATCAGGCAGGTTGATGCTCAAATGTAAATCTTTATCTTGTATAATTATAGAGTCGGAACGATCTCTAAAGGTTCGAGCACATTATGCCGGGCCGCAGCGTGTCGGGGCGGAGCGCAAAAATCCGCTCAAATCGCTTGAATACAATTTGTATGAAATATCGCACACTGTGTCGGGCCGCAGCGGCTCGCATTATTGCGATGCGGATTTGCGTCCGCCCGATGCGGCCCGCCCCGCCCCGCTGCGCCCCGTCCATATTTAACGTTTTCTTTTTTGACGAACTTCTTGTCTATGCTATTCATTAACTTCTTCTTCTAACAGCAGGCAAAAAATGGAAGTTTTTCGTCAGAGCTATCCATAACGTTAAGTTGCACGCAAATTCTGGCAGTACACTGTACTCAAAATCCGCCAATGCGCTGCGACCCGGCCCGTCACTAATGTGCTAGGTAAGCATTTTGCGCTGCGCTGCGACCCGCTCCGCCCCGCTGCGGCCCGTCTTAATGTGCTCGATCCTTAATACTGCAAAAACGCGCCATCCGAACTATAGAACTGGGCAAAATGACGATTCCATCAATAGTAATATACCAGGTTAGTCTCTTTAGACGACAAAACCTCACAGTTTCAAGCACCTTGGCACCACACATAGGTATATGACGAGACAATGGGACAGGTCGTGAACACCGGCTCACACACTTGCTATTTCTGACAAATCAGTGTACGTTTGCGATCCACGTATATACTTAGTCTGGCCATAAATACTGTTACAGTTAAAAATAAGAAAGATATTACATTTGAATTTGGAATCTGTCATTTTTATACGATTGTTCATTGAGTTTCTAATTTTGGCGCCAATACATTGTACAATATTTTGCGATATTAAAATGGAGTGGGGTGATAAAGAGAACCCAATCGCTGTGATTGCATTACACAAAGTTGGTATGGAGCCAAATGCAATTTTTAAAACTCTCCATACGCTTGGTATTAGTCAAATGTTTGTGTACCGGGCTATTAATAGGTACAATGAAACCTCCTCTGTTTGTGACAGAAAAAGATCTGGCCATCCACGTAGTGTTCGTACGAAAAAGGTGGTCAAAGCAGTAAGGGAAAGAATTCGAAGAAATCCTGTCCGAAAGCAAAAGATTTTATCTCGGGAGATGAAGATAGCACCCAGAACCATGTCGCGTATTTTAAAAGATGACTTAGGACTTGCAGCCTATAAGAGACGCACTGGTCATTTTTTAACTGATAATTTAAAAAAGAATAGGGTGGTAAAATCGAAACAACTACTGAAGCGGTACGCAAAGGGAGGTCACAGAAAAATTTTGTTTACGGATGAGAAAATCTTTACAATTGAGCAACATTTTAACAAACAAAATGACCGTATTTATGCTCAAAGCTCTAAGGAAGCTTCCCAATTAGTCGACAGAGTGCAACGTGGGCATTATCCGACTTCAGTGATGGTTTGGTGGGGTGTTAGCTATGAAGGAGTGACTGAGCCATATTTTTGTGAAAAAGGTATCAAAACATCGGCACAAGTGTATCAAAATACCATTCTTGAGAAGGTAGTTAAGCCCCTTAACAACACCATGTTCAATAACCAAGTATGGTCCTTCCAACAAGACTCGGCGCCAGGTCATAAAGCTCGGTCCACGCAGTCTTGGTTGGAAGTGAACGTTTCGGACTTCATCAGAGCTGAAGACTGGCCGTCGTCTAGTCCTGATCTTAATCCGCTGGATTATGATTTATGGTCAGTTTTAGAGAGTATGGCTTGCTCTAAACGCCATGATAATTTGGAGTCCCTAAAACAATCCATACGATTGGCAGTGAAGAATTTTCCCATGGAAAGAGTGCGTGCTTCTATTGATAACTGGCCTCAACGTTTAAAGGACTGTATTGCAGCCAATGGAGACCACTTCGAATAAGCTTTTATATTTTAAATTGTAACACACACTGACACACTGTAAAAGTAATAAATATTATTAGCAATAAAAAAAAAATTTTTTTCTTCGTGACAATATTTATGGCAAGACTAGTATAACCACCTACCGGATAACATCAAGAGTGCATCCTCCTTAAATACTTTTAAAAATAATTTATTATTACTGCTTCAAAGCAAGGCGTTTTACAATGTAAATGAATTTATTCAAGACAATTTATAAGTAGGTACTTATTGTACTTACCAATATTATATCTTTTTTTGTGCATATTTTTAATTAATTTAACCGTAAATTTTACCAATAAAGTATTTGTGTATAAAAAGTATTGTGCAAAAAAGTTTGCCTACAAAATATTCAGCAATTGGAACAGTACCGGCCATCATCAGGCGTGCATAAGCTCCGGTAATTAATTGAACATTCTGCAATCTAGGTCTTTTATAAATGCAGCCCGCTTCCGAGGGAAATGCCCCGGAAAACGGCAGGCGCACTTAACTGCCGAATATTTACCGGTTACGTTAAACGGGCTTCGACGCGCACGTAACAGTTTTAATAATATACGTTTGAATTATTAATGATATTCAAAAAAGGATTTTTTCTTTTTCATTTTAAGGCTTCCATACGAAAACGTAGGAGTACGCAGGGGTTTATTCTCATCTCTAATAGCGGTGCAAAGTTGCCCCTTTTTACCCGACTGCGTTAGAAGGAGGGTTAGGTACGTTTTTCGAGTGTATGTATGTGTGTGGGCTTTGTGTGGTAATGTATGTATGGATATAATTATGTTTCTATATGCGCGCCTACAGCCTAAACGGCTTGACCGATTTTGATGCACGAGGTGTTGTTGCTTCGTCGTGAGAAAGTATGCGTAAAATCGCTGTAAAATATTTAAAAATGCTCATTCTTTAGAATAATTCTAGTAAAATCACTTGTTTATTACGAAAACATTCGTTGGAGGTTACGAAAAAAACCCGCATTTTTTATTCTTGCGAGAGATGTATTATTATTATTACAAAAACAAGCTTACTTTTCCACATTTTTTGCCGACTTCAAAAAGGAGGAAGTTGTAATGTCAGTTGTATTTTTTGTTTGTGATCACATGAGTTATGTGATCACAAACAACCGATTTATAAAAACTTTTTTGTTGGAAAGGATATACTTTAGTATAGATTAGTCCCATAGAAATTTAATCAAAATCGGTCCAGTAGTTTAGTTACGATTTATAAATGACTGAGTTATGCGGTATCGAACATAAAACAATATTGAATCAACTTTACGTGTTACTTTGCAGAAATTCATGTTCAAAAACTTAAATATAACTTATATATCTAGGGTCCCGAAGCGGAAACACACTAAATATATGTATAAGTTAGATTTAAGGTTTTGAACATAATACAATACAAAATACAACCGAATTGAGAATCTCTTCCTTTTTAAAGTCTGTTAAAAAGGTCACTCTTTAAATAGATGTGAATGCTGAATAAGTCTTCTATAAGTACCTAACCTACCCGTGCAATTACGTATACTGTGAAAGTACTAGAATTTATTTATCTCCATTCACTATAATAACTCAATTTGGTCAACGCACTTATTTCATATTCATTTCGACATACCGACATCGGTCCTTAACGAAAACCTCCTTCTTTGGCGTGCAGACATTCCTAAATGGGACTTAGCACTTTGCCGACTACTTACCTAAGCCCGAACCAAGTTATGTATTTACTTCACACTTAACAGACGTAAGGCGTAACCGTGCCAAAAACTAGAATTTATACGCCTCCCGAGTAACAATAGTATCTTGTCAGGTCTTTTAGTGTCTAGTTTATGTCCTAAGTTTCGAAGTAATTGTAAGGTAAGTTCGTGTAGACTATGTGGCCAGCCCTAGTGTCAGAGTTATTTAGCCGCCGAAAGGCCTCTGACTTA
Source organism: Lycia hirtaria (assembly GCA_947563715.1). Taxonomy (NCBI): domain Eukaryota; kingdom Metazoa; phylum Arthropoda; class Insecta; order Lepidoptera; family Geometridae; genus Lycia; species Lycia hirtaria. Next base: position 35,623,171 of record OX387377.1, on the reverse strand, counting down.
GCTAGACGATTGACAAACAACCGGGATCTACAATTTAACGTGTCATCCGACCCACGGTAGCAAACGGAAAGAATTGCCATTCACGGTCACCCATCCAAAGACTGACGGGTTTGTCCGTAGTAATGGTAGCTCAATCGGTAACAAAACAATGAAACAAGTATCAATATTAATTGTGTGTGACTTACTATTAAAAATATTCCGTGATCACGGGTAAAATAGCGACTAATTCAACATATACAATTATACACTGCATCGAACTGCATTCACGAAAGCAAAATAACATTTAAACATTAGACATTCAAATTTATCGCTTGTACATTGTAATTCTGGACCGGTTCCTGAAAACGTTACGAGGCATTACATCACCGACTTAATATAACATTTTTTATTCACCATCTACAGCACTGATCAGCAGTGTTCAAACTAACGATGCAGTAAACTGGAAAGTGTCGTCTAATTTGTATGCAGAGTGTAAAACGCCGGCGTCATAAAGAGAGGACCCTTACTGCATTGTAAACGATACCTAAGGAGTGAGAAATTGTTTTATTGTGCCAGAGACGTCGCGAAGATAAACTAGCAAGCGTTAAGAAATAATGACGGGAAGTGCTGGAATACAGAAACGTTCGCAAGCTTGTGTAAAAGTATCTGTATTAGAAATAATTATAGTTTAAAAAACTGAAGCAACCGACTTCTCATGGATGCCATTTGTCAGAACTGGACCAAATTGAAAAGGGACCACACGGGAAGCACCAGCTTTCAAATAAAAAGAGAATCATCAAAATCGGTTCACCCAGTCGAAAGGTCTGAGGTAACAAACATAAAAAAATACAGCCTAATTGAGAACCTCCTCCTTTTTGAAGTCGGTTGAAAAACAAATTACCTGACTGCATAACGGAGATCGCTACCTCGGTAGTGTAACAATTTCGATTCATGTTGTTGAGCGGCCGTTTTCGCGAGAAAGTATGCGCAGAGTCGCTGTAATTATACTAATTCTTGGAAAATCACTTATTTGTCACAATAGACCATGTTTTTTTTTATGCGTGAGAGCTACAGCTTGGAACCGGCTTGATCCAGCGTCTCTCTGCCGCTTGTATGAAGCTATCATCTACCTTGTGGCTGGTCTTCGTACACTGCGCTTGCCGGTGCGTGGTCTCGACTAAAACTTTTCGATTCCATCGGCCATCAGTTCCACGTGCTGTGTGCCCTGCCCACTGCCACTTCAACTTGCTAATCCGCTGTTGTATGTCGATTTTCGTAAGTCTACAAATATGATTTTTCGATATCGCAGCCTCCAATCACAGCCCTCCTAGCAAGTTCTCGGTTGCATCTAAGTATTATTATGAACTTTCATCATGACGCTTAACAATTTTCAAGCGACTTTTACATAAAATTGAATTGCATAAAAATACAATTAATTCAATTAAGAGATAAGTTTATAATGTCGACCGTTTAGTCGACATATTAAACTAACGATACGACTTGTGTTAACGATGAGTAAATACTTTACAGCATCAAACACTGATTTTACTCTAATTTTCAATGATTTTACTTTAATTTTCTACAAGCGGAGCTGCCCATTCAAGCCGACACTGCAAGTAAAATTACAAAATAATAATTGTCCAAACATTTCCAACTGCAAACTACACAAAATAAACAGAAAAGTTCCCGGTGTCCGAACAACTAAGCTGCATTGAAGCGTAAACTAGAAGTTCGAAAATATCAGGCCAGAAGAACAACTTTCGAATTAAAGCAACTGATGCCAAAATTGTTGTTCTGGGATCGGACACGAACTAAATCGTAACAATTGAAATGTTTATCCAGTTTCCAGCTCAATGGTAACACGAATAAAAACATCGAAGGGATAAGTAAAGGCTTTTTAGGGTTCCGTACCTCAAAAGAAAAAAACGGAACCCTTAAAGAATCACTTTGTTGTCCGTATGTGGAAAACTTAAAAAAACTATTATAAATAATAAAAAAAAAATTAATCGCAAAAATATATATCTGAAATAAAGATTTAAATTAAATTAGTTTAAAATTCAATGTTTAAAATAAACACATAAAATACTTTACATTCCCTATTCCTCTGTCATTCCTCTTCATACACTTTAAAAGCAGCTCTTTTATGTAACTGCAATAGAGTAAATGCACTTTCAGAAACAGTTATATATAGCACCATAAAGGTCTCGAAACGTACGAGACGGTTGCATAAAATGTTAAGGAGCGCCACGACCACGTGTGAGTTTCCTGATCACGGAAAAACAGTCTCGGCCCGCGACAGCCACGAACGTGACAGGCTTGGGCAAGTAGACTGGCCGGCGTGGATGAAATATACGTTAAATCACTTGGGGCTCTTACCCCCGTAGCATTCGGGGGCAATTTATTACTAATATACATTTTTAAATATCGGTAGTGAAAGATTTTAACTGTAATCATCAATTCTGTTAAGAGATACCGGCTTCAGAAACCGTACTCCTGCGATGTGAGCACCAATTGAGACAATATAATTATATAACATTTACTTTGTATTAGACAATTCAAAAATTGCATTGCAAATCTGCACCATACTAATCAAGAGGCTCTGGCTTACTGATTGGAATATTTAGAGTACTATCAGGTATTGACCATTTTTAACTATTTTCTGTAACATATTCAATGCCTAAGTATCGTATCACTTCAAAAATATTGAACAATGTCACATTTGACGGGCAGGACAAATTGTGTGCAGACGAAATTATCTTTCAAATAGCTTAACAAATCCTCAAAACAAAACGTCTTAGGTCTTAGTATATCTTAAGCTCGTGGTTCACTATTCCTATTTATTCAGCCGGTGCAAAGCAGTCCAGCCGTAAGTTAGCAGTAACACCGTCCGCTCCGCTCTCACTCCACGCCCCTCACCAACATCCTAACTCCGCCCCCATCCGGCAACTCCGCAAACTGCCTAACTGACTGGCTTTAATGAAGTTTTGACTCTGCAACCCCGGACCGTACCGCACTTTGACGCAGACTTTGCACAACTTCCGCCTTTGATGCAACTGTGTTCCATTCTTGGGACAGCTTTTTTCACGACTTGGCGTTTTAATCAACTGTTTTTCAACCTTGTAATGTAGAGGAACTGGAATTGATACTTGTGTCTTTAAAGCAAACTTTTCCGAACTTTTATTTAGTTGCAAGAATACGAAAACAAACAAGTATGTATAATAAAAGAAAAACAATACACCCGACTGCAGAAAAGCAGTTTTTGCAGTCTAACTTACGATTTCGTTACGCTTGATATGCTGTCGAGTGTCCGTTTTTAGTGAGAAAGTATGCGTAAAATATATCTTTATAATTATAATATAATCTTTAACAGCGTAAAAGATTCATTAGTGCATTCTTTAGAATAATTACAGTAAAACCACTTGTTTACTACGAAAAATCTATGGTTGGAGGTTACGAAAAAACGCATTTTTTTTTTATTAATGCGAGAGATGTATTATTATTACAAATAATATAGCCTCTGGAAGTGAAAACGAATTTAACAACACCTCGCACATCAAAATCGGTCAAGCCGTTACGGCTGTAGGCGATCATATACAAACATGTATACATATATACATACACTCAAAAAAACATAACCCTCTTTCTTACGCAGTGGGGTAAAAATTGTTAATAAGCAGGCATTTTTGAACGCGTTGTTCATTGGGCAAAGCAATAAATATACATTATACATTTGCTTATGTAGGTTATTTTTTAATCCCCGACTCTATTTCGACCCCAGTGTTCTTAGTTATGTTTAATTAAAGTCGGTCCATCGGTTTTTATCTCTGGGTTTTTAGGGTTTCGTACCTCAATAGGAAAAAACGGAACCCTTATACGATCACTTTGTTGTCCGTCCGTCTGTCTGTCTGTCTGTCCGGGTGTCAAGACCTTTATCTCAGGAATGCGTGAAGGTATCGAGTTGAAATTAAAACCATATATGCAAATCCATAGTATCTTGCTGCAGAAAGAAAAACAAAATTTCTCAGTTTTCGTAAAAAAAAGTTATAGCTGAATATGTCGTAAAAAACGATTTCCCCCTTTTATTTAGTTTGTACGGAACCCTCGGTGGGCGAGTCTGACTCGCACTTGTCCGATTTTTTTCTAAACTCGCTTGTTTATAATCTGACAATGTATCTGTTACTGACGCGAATAAAACAAAATGAAAATCTTAAACCAGACTTATGTGCTTATGCCCTACAATTTTTCTTATTTAATTTAGTGTACTCTATAATTATTATAATTTACAAGTAGTTGAGAAGGTATATAGGAACAGATGAACATAAACTACATTCTGGCTCATAACTATGCTTTTGACTTCGCCACAGTAGAGTAAAAAGAACACGAGTAATTATGTCAAGCAACGGACGGACCGGTCAGTCTTCGGATGGGTGACCGTGAGTGGCTTTTCTTTCAGAGCACTACCGTGGGTCGGATGGCACGTTAAATTGTAGGTCTCGGTTGTTTGTTCTTAAAAAAAACAGCAATCGTCAAGCCAGGTCAGAGGCCTTTCGGCTTAATAACTCTGACACTAGGGCTGGTCACTCAGTCTATACGAACTTACTTAATATGTTGAAACTACGCTTTTAAAGTGCAATCACAATTTACATATACGATATCCAGTGATAAAATACGGGCAAATTCATAGATTAAATCAATTTTTAACTCCTAGCCTATGCTACCGTGTAAAGGCAAAACACTGTAACTTAAGTTACAGTGTTTTGGGTTAACAGGGCCCTTTGACTTTCTTGTGATCTGTTCTAACCCCCTGTAAAAAAATAATTCTTCTAACCTTTGTCTACACTGATATAATACTTTTAAAAACACTGTATTCGACAGAACATTACAGGTTTATTATTCCAAAACACGGCAACAAAACATACCGTGTATTGCTAAAACAAAACAATGCGCGCGAAAGTTATACCGTGTCAAAAAACCAACGTTTCAAGACACGCGCGCTGCGATCGACAAGCGATAGCGCATAGGTTTGCCGGGAGCTCAAATAACAATGGCTCGTTCGCGATCAGTGTGCGCGCGCGCGCGGGGCTACTCAACTTTGAAGTAAGAGATAGATCACGCTGCACTTGCAACGGGACCGTGCTGTCGTTCGTATAATTTAATTATTTTATAGAGTTTTTACGTTAAAAATGTGCGGATTTTGGTAACAAACTCTTGCTAAATTTGTCTATTTGCTAAACTTGCTAAATGACGTGAATCAATGTTTTGCCACAACAATGGCAGCATTATTGTAGGAACACTAGTGTGGGAAACCACTCTTTTGATTGTATTTTATTTACTATTAAACATATTAGAGTAAATACTAGATGTCTAAATAGATATCAAAAATACCTTTAAATCAATATCAAACAATGTTCTTGAAAGTCATAAGAAGGAAAAATAATCAAATTAAACCCAAAAAACTTTAATCGGCCATTTTCTCAAAACACGTTTTTTCGACTTACAGTGTATTGCCTTTACACGGTAGTGAATATGCACGGGGGTAAAGAGTTGGATTGCTTCCGCTCCTAGCGCCCAAGTCTCCCACAACCGCGACTGTTATTACCTTACAATTTACAACCGTTAACCGGCAAACAAAGGGAGCCAGTTATTTACCTCGACGAGGGATACGAAGGAAGTTCGAGAACGGATGGCTCCGACTCCCCGGTATACGGGAAATTTAAAAGGTAAACACCGGGATGAGTCGCTCCCATTTCGCGGTGGGGAAAGCACACACGCCTCTCGATTGTTTATCAACACAATGACATGTATACAGGGTTACTGCTGCTCTATACGAAACTGAAATGAGGTCATTGTAGTGATAATTATTTAAAAAAAAAAACCTTTAGAATGATCAAACTCTGAATTCGTATTAAAATCACCTGTTCTATACAAAATGGAATATTTTTCACAATTTGAGATATGCATGATATTTTTCACAATGACAGATATGTATAAATAGTAAAATTTGTATAACCGAATAGTGGTCATTTTAATTATTATTTTACAATGACCACTATTCGGCTAAGTGCAGTGTCTCTTATAACCCAGTAGGTAGAAGTTCAGCTAGTAGAGTTTTAAGATGTCAAGAGGAGTTCAATCAAACCAGATATTGAAAACGTACGTAATTTGGCGTATAATTACGTATTAAAAATAATGTGAAATGTCAAAATAAAATACATTTTCTTATCATTGCCGGTCTCTCTCTCTCTCTCTCTCTCTATCTCTCACTCTTTCTTTCTTTCAGTCTCAAAATATCTATATTACAGACAAAAAATATAATTCCCATGCTCTGTTCTTTAGCGTAGCAAAAAAATAAATCTGTGGTTCTGCTTGATTTCCTCACCATACATACGTTGGAATATTCGCTACTAATGACCTGACAATAAATCTGCAGCATGAAATTACATTACTTTTTTATATTCTCATAAATATGTAGGCCGTGGTGACCTCACCGACCGGTGTTGCCAGCTTTATAAGCAGTAATTTAAGCGTCTGCTGTTTTTCTTATAGAATTTACAGCCGTTAAACTGGCAAACAAAACTCGGGCAGCTTATTTACACAACCCCCCCGGTGAAAGGAAATCCGAACGAGCAAACGGAACTAGCAGGCCAGAAAAGGAAACAAACATAAATCACCAAATTCGCGACAAACATCTTAAATTATATTAGCCGTTATTTAAGTAAAAGAAAAACAGATTTGAAGAAAAACATCTCGGTCCCGCCAAAGGTTTCCGCTAATAGGCAATTTGGTAAATTAAGCTTTGTTTGCGAAGGAACTTTCGATCCTCGAGACAACAAAGTGAACGGTGTTTTTAATTACAAAACATTGGGACGAAATTGTTTTTCCTTCGAGTGCGTACTTACGCAAGAAGACACAAAAACCGTGTAACATACCTACCGAGCGTGGAATTTAAGATTCCGCAGCAATGTTGACCGAACAACTTAGGAAGTTGTGTAATCCCACAATTCGCCGTTCCTAACTCGCAAACATAACAAAACAATGAACGAACATATTCCCGGAGCTGAAAGGAAGTTCACTCGAAAAGGCAACTAGCTGCGTGAAAACATACTGTTGAATTTATGATATGTTCTGCTTCTATGCTATAGTTTCTGGTCTCATTCTCTCCATTCTCAGTTATATTCCTTTAAAAATAATAACAGAATGTATGTAGTTTATCGGTGAAGAGTCGGTTGTTACGGATATCCGTAAATATATTCGAATCGAGATTCGACCGAAGATGGGGTTACAAATAAGTCATGCATTTATACGATATTTGGCTCGGAGGAACGATACGAATGGCTCTGAATGAGCCTGATAAGTGTTTATGGGCCTTTCTCTACTAACAGGAAAATCATGGTCCAAGCATTTTTTTTTTACTTTGGCTATATTAATGCATAGTTTTACTTATTAAAACACATAATATATAACCTGTTATTTAAGGAGCCAAACTTAATCAATATTTAGAATCATAATCATTTCATAAATTCGGTCTAAAAGCCACTAAAAACAGTCCTCTGTTATGTCCTAATTCCGGATCGAGTATGATTCGGTTCGGTTTTTATTAGTTGTATTTAAAAATGTAAAATCTTATAACTCTATAAACATAAATAATATTGAATGCATGCGAACAAAAAACAATTATAATTTTAAATAATTTTATAGTACTAAAAACTAGTGTTCGAATTTTGTCCATACATTTTTGAACAGTCCTCTGTCACAATTTGAATATCGCCCCACAAAAATATTAAACACTATTGTGGTTACATTTCGCGTGAAACGGAACGTTAACAGTGTGAAGTTTACTCGGTTGCCATGCTAAACAAGTTGCCGCTATTTTGCGTAGTAACAACTCCGCGTCCGTGTGGGAGCCGCGTCTCTGTAGTGTTGAGTGAACATTCCTCTGGTAAGTCTATTTTCCGGTATTTTATGTGTTATAATTATATTTATTTAACAAACAAATTGATCAGTGTGATAATTTATAGCTGTTTCTGTGTTATGAAGTAATATTTAAACTGATACGTGGTATGACACTTTTTACGTAAAAATAACAGTCCTCTGTTCAACAGTCCTCTGGAAATTTATAACACAGAGGACTGTTCAATGTGACAGAGGACTGTTTTATTTGACGTCGGTGTATTTTATTAATATTCTTTATAGTCTGCACTAACTTATTGCTTGCCGATAGCCTCTTTCTTTCTAACATTGGCCTGTCACGCTAATTCAGGTCTTTTGTTTTCTATTATTATGGATTTTGGAATACAAAATAATACGTACCTAGTAACTACCTGTTTTTAAACCCTTACGGTTTTTATAAATATTGAAAGTATGTTTTATTATTTTAGTATTGCCGCAATGCCACCAAAGAAGAAACCTAAAACCAAAGAAGAAATCAAAGAGCAGAAACGAATTGCAGAAAGATTAAGATATCAACGGCTAAAAAATGACCCTGTAAAAAGAGAGCAATTAAAGGAAAAAGAACGACGAAACTACCAAAGAAAGAAGGAAAAAGGTACAATAAAGCTAGTTAAAGATATGAGTCGACGTGAACACAAAGCTGTAACTAAAGAATGGAGAAAGCACTGTGCTACCTATCGCGCAAAAAAAAAAGCTTTGAAAGAAATTACAAACAATTTTGTACGACAAAATACGCCCGAATCCGAGGGTTCACCTTCTCCTCAAAGTTCTGTCTCTCCATCAATTCTACCTATGACCACTCCACGAAGTGATGCAAGTAATGCGAGAAAGCGTAATGCTAGAAAGAAACGTGACAAAATTATAAAGGATAAAGACAAAAAGATCGAGTACTACAAAAAAAAATCCGAGAAGTATAGGAAGAGATTCAAACGTTTGGAAAAAGCTAAGACAAAGGAAAATGTAGACACACCTAACACTAAACTTACCAAAATGTGTGATTCGCCAGAAACTCGCAGAGAAGTAGTCAAAAAGGCGCTATTCGGTGAAGTGTTGAATGCCCAGCTGAAAGAAAACTACGCTAATTTAAAAACCTGCAAAGAAAAACAAATATTCGGAAAAGTCGTGTCCGGTAAACTAATACACAAGTACAAGTTATGGCGAAGCAAAGATAGTTCTATATCTTATAAAACAATTCAAAAGTCAGCGCGTCAATCAGTTTTAGTACCCAAGCTTCGGATTCGTAAAGACAAAATTTCATCTGATTGCATAAACACTATACGAACCTTTTATGAAAATGATGACAACAGCAGACTTGGCGCAGGAAAACGAGAATGCCTGACCAGAAAAGGGGTTAAAAAACAGAAAAGATATCTATCAGATAGCATCGCAAATTTATACAAGAAGTTTCAAGCTGAACATTTTAAAATAAGCTACCCAACGTTTTGTCGTCTACGTCCTTTCTGGGTCATAACACCAAATGTTAACGAACGTGACACGTGCCTGTGCATAAAGCACGCGAACATCGATCTGAAACTGTCAGCATTGCACAGGCGAAGAATTTTGACTTACAATAGTCACACTGCACTGCTTCAAAAGACATGTTGTAATCGCTATGACGAGCTATGTTTGTCACGAACCTGCCAACGCTGTATTGACAAGAATCCTGACTACAGGCAGTTTGATGACAGCAAGCCTATTGAATTTAAAAAATGGATATCCGAGAAACAAACTTACAACGACCCCAAGACCAAGAATGCTCGAACGGTTACCAAATACCTAAAGAAAACGTTCACGGTTCGCCCTCGAGAACTAATAGAAGAGCTGCACGAGGATTTGGAAGCCTATTATCAACACGAGAGAAACATTACTCATCAATACAATGCTATCAAGAAATACAAACAAAACCTTACCGACGAAGACGCTATCATACATATGGATTTTTCAGAAAATTATTGTTCCAAATACGGTCAAGAAATACAAGCATTTCATTTTGGAGGGTCGAGACTTCAGCTAAGTCTTCATACTGTGGTAGTGTATACCAAAAACTCTATCAAGTCTTATTGTACCATTTCCAAAAATCTTACACATTCACCAGCTGCTATATGGGCACATTTGCGGCCAATCTTTAAAACTCTCCCACCTAACATAAAGAGCATCCACTTCGTCAGCGATGGACCTGTGACTCAATACAGAAACAAAACGATGTTTTACATCCTGGCATCAAGGCTTCAACAAGAGGTTTTAAATGTGAAGAAGTTTACCTGGAACTATTCAGAGAGTGGCCATGGCAAAGGGGCCCCTGATGGCATTGGAGCGACCTGCAAGAGAACCGCTGATGCCGTCGTCGCTACAGGAGGTGATATTGATAGCTTGGAATCATTTATAGAGGCCATTCAACGAAGATGTTCCGCAATTACCTTGTTCACAATCGACGATAAAGCCATCCAAGAATTGACAGACGATCTTCAAAATGAAACAGTCAATTTAAAAAGCTTTAATGGCACTCTAAAAATACATCAAGTAAAGGCTAAAATATTAAGAAGTCCTCTGAATACGGCTCCAAGTGCCGCTAAACTCGTAATGAAAAGTTTAAGTTGCACTTGTGAAGACGAGTGCCAGCATTTCAATTTAGGAGTGTTAGAGTACAAAAACAAGACAAAACTTAACGTAGATGATATTTACAACACAGACTCTGAATGTGAAAACATGGACAACTCACAAGATTCCACAAAGGAGACCGACGACGACGTTACACTGGCTGGACCTAGTTCAATCAACCAACAGAATTACACTATCGGTGATTACGTCTTGGTTAAATTTCTAGTAAGAAACATTGAATATTGTTATGCTGCAGTAATCAATAAGATAGACCATGAAGAAGGCGAACTAACAGTAACCTTCTTAAAAATTTGTGATGACAAAGGACACACATTCAGAGTCGATGAAAATGATGTTTCTGATGTGTCCTTTGACCAAGTATTAAAGAAGTTGCCAAACCCAGATATTGCCCTAAAAGGAAAACGAATATTTTATTATTTTAATATACCTGTACCTGTTTTTGAGAAATAAGTCTGCATTGATAAGTAAACAAGGCTGATTCTTAGTACCTAAGCTTAATTTTGTTTTTAATTATTTTAATTCGTTACTTAGAAAGATAAGCTCGCAATTTGTTCCTGATAAATATAAGTATTTAAATTCTGTATGTTATATAGTATTCAATAAAGAAGAGAATTTATTTGATTACATTTTATAATTAATATTGCGTTTTTCTTCATATAAACATTGACATAAACTGTTTTCTGGGTGGAAAAAACAGTCCTCTGGTTGGCAAAACAGTCCTCTGTGGCATTTTTTTACAAAATTGTCTGTAATTCGAAAAATAAGGGAAAATTACAATGGTTTCTTGTTTATATGTATTTATATTATAACTATCTATCGACTTAACATATAATATTTTTAATTTTCTAGAAAAATAGGGTTGGGACAACTGTCAATAGACAAGTTTCCAGTTAGTAGAGAAAGGCCCTTATAGGCCAATTAGTGGCAAACGAAATGAACCGTATCGGACCCGCCGCAAGCTAGATAATAGTTAAGGCGACGGGATGGGTGACGCAGCTATCTCACTTGCGCGCGTCACTTTATTTTTAACCCCCGACCCCTGACCCCGACATATGACGTGTGTCTGTCTGTGGCATCGTAGCTCACAAACGAATGGACCGATTTGATCTAGTTTTTTTTTGTTTGAAAGAGGATTTTGAGAGTGATCTTAGCTGTTTTATCAAAATCGGTTCAGACGTTTCTTTTTTGTCGGGGGTTTTTGAGATTTCTAAACTTATACTTCTTACTCAGAAATATGCGAATAATTAATATATAAGAATAATAAAATATTTCGACCGTATAATTTGAACTGAAATAAACGTTTATACGTTTTTTAATCTACGACAGTTACCAATATAAAAATTACAGTGATATTGTGATTCAGTTTTCATGAGTCGTCTCGTTCGTATTATTTGTTATATATTGATAAATCTTAAAAAGTTGACACGAAAAAGTCAGCTGAGGCATTTATCCAGGTATTTTAAGGTAAGCACTACACACTACGTCTACAAATTTCTGCACCTTTAACACAATTAATTAACACGTCCCAATTAACAGGGCACACAAGTGTAATTTAACTGAGTTACAACTAAATACCAAAAAACAACAATGCATAAATAAATAAATTTTAGTGAAATTCAATTAACTGAGTTTTCGTGTACCAGCTAAACCGCTACGGTGCCTACTCCGGCCCCTAAGATACTATAACATCCACTTCTATACACTATTGACATATCAACGGCAATTTAATATGACGCTACTACGTACGCTGACCTAATTATATAATTATTAGATAGGCATTCGTAATTAATGGCTGCTATTATAGGCGTTATCGATTTCAATGAGATGCTAATAGCCGACCAGTCAGAGGATCCGACAATAATATAACCATTAATAAAGATAATAAACTATGTCACACGTAATTAGACAGTTTATAGAGATGACTAACCTACTTGCAAACTTTCACGACAGTGACAAAAGAAAGCTGAAATGTAAAAAGTATGCAAATATTATTTCCTAACTATAGACATTAAGCGCAGTTTGTACCAACTACGTATTCCGTTCATAGGAAAAATTTCTTAATAAGTACGGTATATTACACATTTTTTTATAAATGCAACAAAAAGGCTTGAAATTATGGATCATCGTCATCATCATCTTAGCCATAAGAAGTCCACTGCTGGACATATGCCTCCCCCATGGATTTCCAGAAAGACCGGTTGGAAGCGGCTTGCATCCAGCGTCTTCCCGCCACTTGTATGAGGCCATCTGTCCATCTCGTGGCTGGTCTTCCTACGCTGCGCTTGCCGGTGCGTGAAATTATGGATGTTTACTAGTAATGTCCATAAAAAACTGTGAATCTTTTAATAAAACATTTTTTTTATTCACTGAAATGCTTGCAATTGACCGCCCCAGCTCGACTGATATTGAACGACCACGTTGCGATCACCAGCGCCACTGGTAGTGGATTGTTCCACTGTAGGGTCAAATTTTGTTATTCAACATAGCATATTATAGGTATTTTTTCGTCGTCAAATTACATATTTTTTAATATCTGTTTCATAATTAATATTTTAGCTTGGTATAATAACCGTTTTTGACAACTTGGATCAACCAAAGCTTAAGAATTGAAAGCTATCACATTTCTTGAGAAATTACAAACAAATAAAGGAATGAAAATGTTATTACTACAAGTAATTATGTTAAAAGAAAAACAAAATACCCGACCGCAGAAAAGCAGTTTTTGCAGTATATCAGTGTTTGTCAGTAAAGTCGGTTTACGGACGATGGTTTAACGTGACAACGTCTTAACAAAACATTGATGAAATGATGATGATGATGTAGCGGAACAATGAGCGTAACGGGACAATGAGTCATCCTTTTACGTGCGTGCAGCCGGCGTTCATCGATTTATTACACGTTGTCACGTCAAAAGTTCGTTGGAGGTTACGAAAAATACTTGTAAGTGGGCTACATTTATGTCTGGAGAGCAAAAAGTCCATCGTGTGCTCAGCACTTAAAACGTACCAAACAGTATATCGTGAAGTAATGCAACGTGGGCTGACTACATCGCGTGGTATCCCGACGTGATTGCGAGTCGCTAACCAGTAACTGAGGCAAGTTTGTGTTCCATTCACCATGGCAGGCTGGTAACGCTCACCGTATCCATATATACGCCTCGTTTAACTATCAACCGCACGAGCCGCGCAATTACTACTACAAACTTCATAGCAACAAAATAAACTGCTTTACTGTATCGTTTTGAATTTACCTTAGCCTCCTTTAAAAAACTAATTTTGAGATAATAAACATTAAATCGAGTACTCAAGATGGTTTAGACGCAATACGTCACATTCTGAAATCGTTACTTGTTACCAAAAGGTCACTTTCACAGGTCGTCATATTCTCAAAACGTCACATTCACAACATGTCACATTCTCAAATGTTAAAAACAAAATATTTTTGTTTTCCTTTACTTTTAATTTGCAACATGCATCTTAGGGTAAATTCCAGAAAAATAATTTCAGCCTGCCTACTTCACAGCACTTGCCATAACTGAATTGGATGCAGCAGCGTTTTTTTCCACTAATGAGTTGTCGTATTAGGAATGTGATAATTTGCGAATGTAACGTTCTGAGAATATGTCGACCAGAGAAAGTGACCATTTGAGAACGAGTGACGATTTAAGAATGCAACGTATTGCGCCTAAACCCTCAAGATAAATCGAAACGCCATGAAAATAACCATTTGTTTGTTTTACTGAAGGTGTCTCTTTATAATAAGTACCTATTTATAGTTGATCCATTGCTATGCACGTGCACGCATGTAAGTAATCTATTATTAACTTGATCCAAGTTAATTTTCATACATAAAAATCATTTTTGCGTTAAGGCGATACCTCGTTGCGAAAATGATAAAAAGTGGGCGGGGTCTAATATGCAAGCGAGCGCATTACGTACAACAAAATTTGAAATCCGCGCGCAAGGAAGTAGCGATTTAGAACAGAGAAGTAGTGGAGTAGATTTACGCTTATGTTTATTTTATTATATGTGTGGAATTGGGTATGTAAAGTTTTTTTTTGGTATTTTTTTAATATTTTTATATGATAGAATGGATCATTTAGAAAAACTAATTTCAATATTTTTTTATTCTGTTCAGTACTTATTTTTTAATATTTTTTTAAAGATAAAATCGTCCGTAGGAAAGATGACGTCATCGTACCTACTGAATAAGATGTTGTGATAGCCAACATGAACTAAAAAATACATATACGTCAACTTGACAGTGACATGTACCTATATTCGTTTTTGTCTCTGACTGATACAAGAGATCATCGGTTTTTGTTGTGTTTTGAAAAACCAAATACGTTGTGTAAACATAAAGAATGAAAAAAGAATAATTAATATTGAGCTCGTTGTAATTAATTAATGTTTTCTAAGGTCTTCGCGATTGTGTTTGCGCATTGAAATGAAACAAATTCATAATATTATTCAGAAACTACAACTGTGAAATGTTTCGACTTTCGTGCCAAAAATCCTAATAAACTGTTTTTTTTTCAAGTAAAGGAAACCTTTAAAAGACTGGTGTGAACAAGTTAACGTAGAGTAAGTTCCTGGGCGAAGCATTGATGCTGCAGTACAATGAACCAGAAAAAGGATCCAGAATAAAATAAATAATGTATAAATGTAAATAAAATAATCTCTTATATAATTACAATGAAATTGGTATATAATTAAACACAATAAAATCATTTCAAAAACGAAGTTATGTACTGTCAATCACTTTTATTTCATATCCTGGCATTGTTCATAAGTTTTAGCTCTTTAGCTCCTCGGATTTTTGCGATGTTGTTCTTGCTGCTAGTTGAGATGAACTCCAGAATGATAAGATTCTCAACCTTAGGTAAGTTAGCAGAGTCGGCACGTACAAAATTATCCATAATTTATCCAATCAGTAGGCAAACAGTTTCTTACAACAGTGGTCAACGTAAATGTAGTATCAATCAAAACGGTAGGAAAGCAAGGTCGTCGTAAAGATAATGAACAGAATGAATTTAATACAAATGAATAGAGTAGCAGAGCACCAAACACACAAAATAATTCTTTTCTTTGTTTATTTATTTTGGTATGACAGTTGTCATAGAGATATTGTCTCTCTTGTCAATGCCAATGCTGTCAGTTTCATCTTTTTTTACTAACTAAACTACATTTTATTTTACTACATTTTAGAGGTCGACTGAAGGTCAAATATTTTTTATATTTTTGCAAAAATTTGCGCGATCTCATCATTTTATGTGCCCTAAATAAAAAAATATGGTTTATAGACATATAATCTCGAAATGGTTTTGGAATCAGCATATGTTACATTTTTCTTTACATACCCAATTGTGATTATTTTATTAAATATTTATCTTCTTTATTCGTTACTCACAAAATATTCAAACTTTTTTTTTTTTTTAAGTATTTGGTAATTAGTATAATTTTTATGTAACATGAAACACATGTTGGGTTATTGATACATGTTTAAATAAATAATATGAGTTTTTTTTTTAATCCGCGAGCGGGATACGAACCCGCGACCTCCGACAAACCGCGTCATTGCTCTTTTACCAACATGTTTCATGTTAAATAAAAATTATACTAATAACTTTATTATAAGGAATTATTACAAGACAAACATTCTAATTGAAAAATTAGATTTGTCGGGTACCAAAGCTATAAAGCTATGATAATCAGATGTTTCCTACCATCCTATAAGACGTAAAATTATACATGGTAGTATAAGAGAGAGAATTTCGAAGCGAGCGGTTAGACCGCGATAGCTCAGTTGGTAAAAGAGCAACACGGTTTGTTGGAGGTCGCGGGTTCGACTCCCGCTAGCGGTTTTTTTTCTCTCATATTATTTATTTAAAAAAATAGTATTTGGTAATATGGTAAAAAGTCCGGAAAGTATGTTGTATTTTGAAATTAAACTTTTGCGCACAGTTGCATTCGAAGGGAACTCGTACTCATTAGGCTAGCCTATGCGTCTATCTAGGTTAGGTATAAACTATAGAATACCAAAACATCATCCTAATCAGTTGAGATATTTAAGCTAAATATTAAGCTTTGAAGTGATTATTTTTTGTTAGAGTTACGTGCCTAAAGCTTTACTTAAAAAAATACTAGTATAATATAATGATTAAATTAAAATAAAACTATCACGGCTAAGTAGGCTTTACAAGTTATAATTGTTCCCGTGTGTATAACCATGTAAACAAGTATCTATGTTAAAAAAATACCCTACTGCAGAAAAGCAGTTTTTGCAGTCTAACTTACGATTTCGTTACGCTTGATATGCTGTTGGTTTCCGAGATGTAGCCGTGTCAAGTTTCTGTCATTAGAAATGAAGTTCTCGACGAGATCTATCACTTTTGTAAAGAAACTAATAGTCTAAGATCGATAGTATCCAAGATGTAGCCGTCTTGAGTTTGACAGCTGTCAAACTGATAGCTTGACAGGTAACAGCTGTCACTTTGACATATGTGGCGAGCTTTTTATTGCAAGGACGTAAAAATAATTTTATATAAAAACTAAAAAATGTGTATTCGGTTGTATGTTCTTGTGACTATGTACTAGTGAAGCAAAGAGGTTACAAATACACAAGGACATATTTTATCGAAACGTCCAGTTTCGTACAAAGAATAATTACGTTTACTACGTAACCAGTTACGTAACAAACGCCGTGATTACGTATAAGGAAAAAACTTCTTCGTACGATACTAGTATAATTATGTTTCGTACGTAACTAGTTACAGAACAATAGTTACGTACGCGGCCGAAGCGCTTATTAATACTTAATTGATTTTCAACCAACGAATTACCGCCAAATAAAAAAAGTGCGAAAAATTCCCTTTTATTAAAGTCGGTTAAAACAATTTATTTCAAAATGCAGTATACTTTTGATTATAACAGTAGTACAAAATAACAACTTTACCTTTTCAAGTTTCAACACTTTAAAACTTTTAGTTGTGGTTGCGACTCCACAGTCTCGAAGAAATAAAACTATCCGAAATCAATATGGCCTAAAAACTGAATAAAAGAAGTAAATAATCGTAATTCGTAAAGCTCGTCAAGCGTCAACCGACACAGAACCGTCGCGCACGATGTTCACGGGCGAACTGGGTAAATGGTTGAGAAGGATAGAACTAAGCGATAGCAACGTAAATAGATAGAGAGAGGAAACATGCAACCTGCTCCAAAAAAAATAACGTAAGCGCCATACCAAATAAAAATTAATTAAAAATTCGTTTTTACGTTTCTTTAAAAACTGACTTGGTATTAATGTTTAATAAGATATTATCAACATTTTTCATTATTTTAATGTAACAGAAAGTACATGACTACGACATAAAATTCATAAAATGTTATTTTTAGAGGTAAGTTCTGATTTTTTTTCTATCGAGGAAAGTTACTTGTTTTATGTTTCTGTCTTCTAATTAATGGAGGTAATATAGTCAACAAACACATTTACAAAAATTGAATTATTCAAGCAAGTATTCTTAAAATAAAATTATTATAAAAAAATGGTTTTATTACCAGGACTCATCTTAATAATTTCTAAAAATGATTTTTATTGTAGGAAAATTAACTTGGATCAAATTGAAATTTTTATCGAATATTTGTGATGTCTTTTTCTAGTTTTACAAACGAAGATTTTTTATAAGTTCATTCAGTCATTTTATATCTTCAAAAATGTGGGTACGCGAGTGAGACGGACGATGGTCGAACTATGGACTCGTAAATACATAAGCGTCTGTTTTCGCTTTTTTTAAATTTATTATTAAAATGGACCAACGCGCAACGTTTGATCACAATTCACCTGATGGAAAGCGATGATAAGGTCGAAGATAGACCACGCTTGTCGTTGAGATGCCTACTCAGTAAACAGGTATCTTAAGCTTATTCACAGAACGGGTCTATAATAGCAATTGCAATTATTACCATAGGACCAATCTGAAAGTATATACGGTATATATTAAAATCGGTTTACAAATGATAGAGTTATGCGGTTACAAATATAAATAAAACCGAAAAAAAGCAAGTGTATTTTCTAAAGGAAAGTCCGTTTAAAAAACTTATCAGAAGCAATTTTGCTTCTGTTGTGTATCATTTATGTTTACAATAATAAAAATAAAGTATTGATAAAATGACAAATTAATTAAATACATTATAATTAATATTAATACCATCGAAATCGACTATAATTATTTTTAAAAACTATACTTGTTGAAATGACTTTTAAAGAGCAAACATAACGACGATGACCATCTGAATAGATAAAAGCTTGATTAATCTGACTCCCTGAGGTAAGCCGCGAGTGAACAGATAAGTACAGATCACTGTTCCCATTAGCATTAAGGACATTTTCATGGCAAATAAGGTTAGTGGAATTAAAGTGGATATTCAAATTGGATTAGACTTGAACGGTCCCTGGTGGAGGCAGCCGTGAAACTATCACCGATTCTGTGGAGAACGCCGATGCAGTAACGACCATGCCTTGTTTCCAACTTGGAATTTAACTGGATTGATACATACTCGTAAATAGCATTTAGGTACATAATACCTTGAATTGAGCCTAGAAGCAGACCCAAAACTAATTGGGAAGCTGTAGTGCTAAAGGACATGAGAGAATGCGAATTGACCAACGACGACGTCGAAGATCGAGCGAAATGGAGAAACAAAAGTAGAAAAGCTGACCCCCCATTACCATATCTCTTCCTAGCTATTCATCCCAATAGCTAGGAAGAGAGAAAGAGAGATACATAAATAGCATTTTACGGAGAGCTAATTTCACTAGATTAATAATAATAACCAGCCACGAGATGGTCAGATGACCTCATACAAGTGGAGGGGAAGACGCTGGATGCAAGCCGCTTCCAATCAGTCTTTTTGGAAATCCATGGGGGAGGCCTATGTCCAGCAGTGGACTTCTTATGGCTGAGATGATGATGATGTAGAATAATAATAAATTCACAACAATTTTATCCAACTACGTTTAATCCAAATGGAGCGTTATGATTGCAGCCCATATACATATATGTTCATCTATTCATGCATAACTTCTGAATTACTTATCATAATTTGACAAACAGCGTACCGTAATGGATATGGCATTATGGACTAAACAAATTAACATAATTACTCGTACTGAAACACAGGTAAACTGTAAAATTAATTTTGTACAAAATAAGTTGTCAATTGACCAATGTACAAAATCGGTAGTAAAATTTGATACGGCAAAACTATTTTTAAAACATAGCAAAGATTTTTTTGCTCAGAATAATTTATAAAAAAATAATCGGCCAAGTGCGAGTCGGACTCGCGTACGAAGGGTTCCGTACTATCATTTATAATACTACAAAGTTTAGTTCTGTTTATAAAATAACGAGAAATCAACGAAATTCCAAGTAGTAATTTGCAAAAAATACGAAAAAAGCACGTTTATTGTATGGGGACCCCCCTTAATTTTTTTTTAATTTTTAGTATTTGTTGTTATAGCGGCAACGGAAATACATCATTTGTGAAAATTTCAGCTTTCTAGCTATCACGGTTTATGAGATACAGCCTGGAAACAGACAGACAGACAGACAGCGAAGTCTTAGTAATAGAGTCCCGTTTTTACCCTTTGGGTACGGAACCCTAAAAAACAGTCACTAAAAACTTAGATCTATAAACAAACATGACTGACTGATAGATAACGTACAGCCTAAACCGATGGTCCTAAAGAAGTGGAGGCACAAGTTTGTAAGTCTACTTTATAAAGTATCTAAGTATATTATTCATATTTACTAAGGAAGGACTTCTCGATCACGGGTACAAAGATATAAAGTAAAATAACGAGATTTAATAATAACGCGGGATACTTTACTATGCGTCTAATATTTATAAATCATGCATAACTAATAAGTTATTTTACAGTAGCGAGCAGCAGTGGACAACTAAGGAGGAGGCCATCGGAGACCTGGACAAATTCCTACTGGATTCTCTTACTGCTCATAATATTTGTGGTGTTGTAGGTGCATAACTATTACGGGATAATCAAGCTTCTCGACACGCAGTGTGTCATTAAAACCTCTCCTTCCGTTTCCCTTAGAAGTTTATTCCTTTAAATAGTGGTGAGCCTGGTAAGGCACATCCCTAACTTCAACCTGCACTAAGTGTCGAATCGCGTGCTTGAGGCTTTAATCATTAACGATAGCACTTTAAATAACATTTCAGTATCAACATTAAGGGCATGGAATCTAATCTATTTAAAACAATAAGAATAAATCTTCGACGTCGCCGACTAAGAAATGCAAACTTAACTTTTGAATGTAATGTCTTTTGTAGTCAGCACTTTGTAAGCAGCTAACTCAAATACTCGTTTGCAAATAAGTTTCAGGAAAGTTTCTTTTACAACAAACGAAATCTTTTAACATAACAAATTGTACATACAATTAGTTTAGAATTCGTTATTATTCGTACTTAAGTGTTATTATAATATTATTTATTATTCGGTAAATATTTATCTTCTTATTATTTCATAGCTTTGTTAAGTATAAAGTATAAATCTTATTTTATTTAATTAACCGAAAAAACGGGATGGCGGGATGAACTGGATTCCTATTGTATGAATTGGACTCAAAAATCATTGAACCGAGAAGAATGGAAGGAGGATAAGGCCTTTGCCCAGCAGTGGGACGGAACAGGCTCGAAATAAAAATAAATAATAATAACCGAAAAAAAAACTCGTAAATAGCGTCCAGGCCACCTTAATGTCTTGTATTCTGAATCCTATATTCCAACCATGTAGCGTAAGCTACTTATTAGCGTAAGCTATTTTATTGTGTTATTGTGACGTGTATCAATAGGTATCAATAAAGAAATATGAATATGAATATCATAGGACCGCAGCGCAGTTACATTGATGCGTTGGGTGCGTACACGCAGAATCGGTGAGCATATATCGTACATAGCGCTATCGTGGGTCACTGTATATTAATTTTCGTATAAAATATACGAAATACAATACAATACAATACAATACGCGACACAATACATACAACGCGAAGTCAATGTGGCTAATGGTGCCAAAGTTCTGGAGTGAAGATCATGCAACGGCAAGCGCAGCGTACGACGAGGGACGACAAGGTGGAGAGACGTCTTCACAAAGGGGACAAGAAGATGCTAGTTGCAGGCCGCGCGAAAGTCCTTTTAGCAATCTATGAGAGAGTCTACCTATGTCCAACAGTGGACTTCTAAGGTGACGATGATGATGAAGCTCGGAATCTTTCACTCGTTTCACGTACACGTACAAAAAAGTAACCATGTGTAATAGAAAAAAAATCACCTACAAAACAGTTGAATTTCAATTATTACACTTGCAAATGTACAAATGCAAATTATAGTTAAATACGGCTTAGTAACGTACGGACGCCGTCACAATAAAGTGAATTTTACCGCGGCCCCACATGAAGGTGGCATGCTGTGTGCACGGTCCGTGATAAGACTTGCAATAACTGTTTATTATACTGTTGCTAGAACACCGTTACAATTGGGTATGTAAAGAAAAATGTAACATATGCTGATTCCAAAACCATTTCGAGATTATATGTCTATAAACCATATTTTTTTATTTAGGGCACATAAAATGATGAGATCGCGCAAATTTTTGCGAAAATATAAAAAATATTTGACCTTCAGTCGACCTCTAAAATGTAGTAAAATAAAATGTAGTTTAGTTAGTAAAAAAAGATGAAACTGACAGCATTGGCATTGACAAGAGAGACAATATCTCTATGACAACTGTCATACCAAAATAAATAAACAAAGAAAAGAATTATTTTGTGTGTTTGGTGCTCTGCTACTCTATTCATTTGTATTAAATTAATTCTGTTCATTATCTTTACGACGACCTTGCTTTCCTACCGTTTTGATTGATACTGCATTTACGTTGACCACTGCTTTGTTGTAAGAAACTGTTTGCCTACTGATTGGATAAGTTATGGATAATTTTGTACGTGCCGACTCTGCTAACTTACCTAAAGTTCTTATCATTCTGGAGTTCATCTCAACTAGCGGCAAGAACAACATCGCAAAAATCCGAGGAGCTAAAGAGATACAACTTATGAACAATGCCAGGATATGAAATAAAAGTGATTGACAGTACATAACTTCTTTTTTGAAATGATTTTATTGTGTTTAATTATATACCAATTTCATTGTAATTATATAAGAGATTATTTTATTTACATTTATACATTATTTATTTTATTCTGGTTCCTTTTTCTGGTTCATTGTATTGCAGCATCAATGCTTCGCCCAGGAACTTAGTCTACGTTAACTTGTTCACACCAGTCTTTTAAAGGTTTCATTTACTTGAAAAAAACAGTTTATTAGGATTTTTGGCACGAAAGTCGAAACATTTCACAGTTGTAGTTTCTGAATAATATTGTGAATTTGTTTCATTTCAATGCGCAAACACAATCGCGAAGACCTTAGAAAACATTAATTAATTACAACGAGCTCAATTAATGATTAATTATTCTTTTTTTCATTCTTTATGTTTACACAACGTATTTGTTTTTTCAAAACACAACAAAAACCGATGATCTCTTGTATCAGTCAGAGACAAAAACGAATATAGGTACATGTCACTGTCAAGTTGACTTATATGTATTTTTTAGTTCATGTTGGCTATCACAACATCTTATTCAGTAGGTACGATGACGTCATCTTTCCTACGGACGATTTTATCTTTAAAAAAATATTAAAAAATAAGTACTGAACAGAATAAAAAAATATTGAAATTAGTTTTTCTAAATGATCCATTCTATCATCTAAAAATATAAAAAAAATACCAAAAAAAAACTTTACATACCCAAATCTTTGCGAACGTGTATGCTTAAGTTAGAGACAAAAATAAATCTGAGAAACAATTCATCATTATGCTTCGAGCATATAATGTAAAAAAAATATTATTACCAATGTTAATATTTTAATATATTTTTATGTAGAAATAGGTTTGCGCTTGACCGCTAACTCACCTGATGTTAAGCGACATTGCGGTCTACGATGGACCGCGCTTACTTATTGGCAATATTTTAATAATTATTTTTTTTAAATATTTTTACAATACAATACAATACAAAAACACTTTATTGACACCATAATAAAATAACATTAGGTACATAATTAAGGCGTTAGAAAGGTACAAAGGGCAGCCTTATCGCTAATAGCGATCTCTTCCAGACAACCTACACCTAGACCTACCTAGATTACCCACCACTCCCCACCACCACTTACTTACTCCACTTACCTAGATTTTTACTACCTGGATTTAGTTCAGAAGCGAATATTCGACCGGTTTCAAGGCTATCAGTGTCTTCTTCGGGACACACTCTGTAATCGGTCGACGTCGAGTGTATATTATTTTAAAAGCGAAAGTAACTGTCTCTTTGTCCTTCTGTCCGTTTGGTACCATTTCACGATCAAAGGGCGACCAATCGTTATAATATCTGGTACGTATATAGAGATAGATGAGAAACTGGAGACGGACATAAGTTACATTTGATTATCATCATCATCGCCGTTTTTCATAAATACGCGGGTGAAACTTCGGAGCGCAGTTCGAAAATATATAAACATAAACAGGTATAACCTTTGGAGCCGAAATGTCGACATCCATAACTATCTGACATGGTTCATAAATTAAAATCAATCAGCAGGCAATGGATATATGCTCGGCGTTTTTTCTGAGAAATTGTATCGAAACGAAGTATATAATTCGACAGAGAACTAAATAATTAATCAATTAATAACACTTTATTGAAGCCACAAAAAGAATAAAAATAACAAAAAACACTCATAAAACAATGGCACACAGGGTGGTCTTATCGCTAACAGCGATCTCTTCCAGACAACCTTAGGATGTAAGAGATTATACAGTGATTACAGTTTACAGTAAAAAAACGAATAACAGTTTAAAAAACTAAAAAGCACGCTTCAAATTATTGCATTGTCATCGGTCCTAGAAAAGTTTAGTTTTAATGAAATCTGAGCGTTTGAAGTGGGTCAAAGAGTCGGTTACATACAAACTAACAAACAAACATACATACAGGTGAAGCTAATAAAAGCGTGTTAAAAAGGCGCCGACATAGCTCAGCGCATAGATGACATAAGCTTAGAATGCGAGTCGCCGTTAGCTAAGTGAAGCGACAGGCAAGTAAAATTTGGTATATTTTCACTTCTTAGTTCTGTGACAAATACAACTACTCACTTGAAATTTCATTAGAATGCTCATATGCATATTACGCATGTCAAATACAATAAATACATGTTGATCATGCACATATTTTGATAGATTTTTAGCTTTAACTGTGAACGAAACTTTGATTTAAATAAAATTATAACTTCAACTGTTATTACTTTAATACGCTAGGCATATTTAGCAAGCAGAAAGGGCACAGACAGACCGGTCATATCTATGGATCTGCGTATATGGTTTTAATTTCAACTCGATACCTTCACGCGTTCCCGAGATAAAGGTCTTGACACCCGGACGGACGGACAGACGGACAACAAAGTGATCCTATAAGGGTTCCGTTTTTTCATATTGAAGTACGGAACCCTAAAAATAAATCAGTTTGTATGGCAGATCACAGTATTTGCAACTGGGTGGATTCTTTGAAATTATGATAGGACAGTAACTAAAAATCATAGATCAACAATAATCCCCGATTTATAGACTGGCTGAATTCCGCGGTTTCACTCGCGTAGTTATGAAAAACGGTGATGATTATGATGATGATAAGTAGCTTATGTCCGTCTCCAGGTCCAAAGCTATCTCTACACTAATTTTCATAACGATCGGTTCAGCCGTTTGAGCGTGTAAAAGTACCAAAATTAGCTTTGATAATATAGTTATGAAATTGTGTCAAATGTTTTTCAAAACACCAGTACATTCATTTAAATAACAATATACTTAGGTGTCTTTTATGTTGTCACATATCTTATTTTTACTAGACTATAGGCTCCGCTCCGAGATAGATTGGAGTGACAACATTCGTAAAGCAGTTGTGTAGCTGAAAAGCTAAAGATAAGAATGAGTGACGTACAATAGAAAATGCCCAAGGCAGTGGACTAGAGTTACAAAAGAGAACAAACCTAACCCTCCTTCTCTAGCAGATGGGTAAAATAAATCTAATAAACAATATATATATATATGTAGTCGACAGGCATGGCCGACTATTATTTTGATTCAACATAATTATCTTCTAGTGGGCATTAGCTAACTTTGTGGGCATTAAATGGCATCGTAACGAAATCACTTTACAATGTGTTGTCTCTTGTCAACTAAACCTCACTGACACTAATCAAGGTCACATTTTAATAACACGCGCACGCGTCACATTAATGGACACTATCAAAACGTGGTGATAGTTCCTCGGTACGCGCGCAGGCGTCTAACTCCGACGGCTGTACAAAATCCTCTCCTCTCCTGCGCCGTTCCAAGACTCCATCGAAACATCACCTACCCCAGGCGACACTTATGTTTTGAAGTACCCATTGATTGATGGCGGTCGCCGGTTATCATCAACATCATCTCAGCCATAAGAAGTCCACTGTTGGACATAGGCCTCCCCCATGGATTTCCAAAAAGACCGATTGGAAGCGGCTTGCATCCAGCGTCTTCCCGCCACTTGTATGAGGTCGTCTGTCCATCTCGTGGCTGGTCTTCCTACGCTGCGCTTGCCGGTACGTGGTCTCCACTCGATAACCTTATATATAGATATGTGATATGAGAGATATGTTGTCGCCGGTTATGCCGACAACATATATAATAATATATATGTATATATACCCAAACAATATGCCTCCCCTTTGTCAAGCAAAAATAAAGCTGGAGGCCAAACATCTCTTACGATAAGTATGGATATTCATCAGGCAGTGTACGTGTAATGAATTCGCCGGATCGACATAGATAAGTAGGATCGTTCATGCATATGTTATGAAGCCGCAGATCGAACTTCGCGCAACCGTACCGATTCAGATGAAGTAAGCACATATTATATCGCCCGACATTCCGGCAGCCTTGTTTGTAACTATGGAAACTAACGTGGTTTTCCACACATTTTAAATAAAAACAATGGGTTGAATACGTCTGTTTTGAATTCATCGTTTCATTTCATTCATCTTCAAAAACGATCTAAAGCTTAGAACATCGCCACTAAGTTGCTAATATATCTGGGGGCATGGCCGTGCCCCCGTCATGTGATCCAGCGGATACGGCCGGGACTATATTTTCTCGAAGAGATTCGTCGGATTTTTAGACCTAGATTTTTAAGGAAAACATTTCGGCGAATGCGCTTCTGATTTCCGTGATCGCATCCCCCCTTGCCCTTTTTAACCGACTTCCAAAAAGAAGGAGGTTCTCAATTCGACTGTATGTTTTTTTATGTTTGTTCAGCGATTACTCCGCCAATTATGAATTGTTTTTGAAAGCTTTTATTCTACTTGCCCTGTTAGTATGTATGGGACAAATCTTGCGAGTTAAATTAGAACCACTTCCTGTCGTTAGATTAGGTTGAAATTTGGTTTAGTTACGTAACTTCGGATACAATGCAATAATATGGTACCATGAAGCTGGTCTCAAGATGTTAAAAGCTTTTATTTAACTTGCCCTGTTAGTATGTGTGGGACAAATCTTGCAAGTTAAATTAGAACCACTTCCTGTCGTTAGATTAGGTTGAAATTTGGTTTAGTTACGTAACTTCGGTGACAATGCAATAATATGGTACCATGAAGCTGGTCTCAAGATGGCGTCGGAAGGTGGCTATCGGAACTCCTATTTAAACTAAACAAGATAAAACCGTCGAGTTTGGACTCGTTTGAATAGTCTTGACAAGCACTCTTTTTTTAGTCTAGTAAATAAAATATTAATTAAAAACTTTTTTTCAAAACAAGCTTTTATTTAAATGCTCTAAAACGAAGAAAATAAATTTTATATTGATAAATAAAAGCTTGTTGCGAGAACACAATTAATGGAGCCGTAAGTTCTCGAGTGGAGACTACGCACCGGCAAGCGCTGCGTACGAAAACCAGCCACAAGATTTCAATTTCAATTCCATTTATTTCACTTAGGTATTGAAACAATACACTTATGAATAGTCAGAAACAGCTGGATAGGATAGATGAATAGTCAGAAACAGATGGATAGACAACCTCATACAAGAGGCAGGAAAACGCTGGATGCAAGCCGCTTCAAAACAGTCTCTTGGAAATTCATAAGAGGTGTCCAGTAGTGTAATTTTTGTGGCTGAGATGATGATGGTGAGTTACACGCAGGATATGACAATGATAGCTGCGTTGATAATTCGAGTTCTTTTTATTCGTGCAGTTTAAGGGCTAAGAATGTCGCACATTTGCTAAATTTGGTATAATTTTTATAAATAGGGTTATATATATATATTATAATTGAATTAGATGACTAAGTGGTAGCTGGTGCGTGACGTCACCTACCGGTCGCAGCGGAAGACCAGCGTTGGTTGTTCACAACTATGTAGTATCATGCTGAGTTGGGGTTAAAAAAACTTTTTTTAAAGTGATTGGTTTGTGATAACAACAATAACACACATTCACGCAGATATGTGCACGGTGAGGTTTCTGCGAGTGCGCATCGAGCGAAAATGATGTTATGATGATAATATTATGTGCCATGAATAAATAATCATATAAGTACTGGTAGGCATTTTCACACGCGCGAACCCCAAACTAAGCAAGTCTTATACAAATAGGGGCTAGATAGCTGATAAAATACTTACATACTTTGTTTTTGTATATACATACTTAGGATACATACAAACATCCAAACACAAGACAAACAAATGTTTGTCTTGGGTGGTAATCGAACTAATCGAATTTACTTAACCCAAGAGTGACGAACTGTCATGGTCATATACGAATGGATATAATCTAGATGTCTTCAAATCGCGAGTGAATGGGTTTCTTCTAGGCAAGCGTGCTCCATCGTAGACCATAACTGTCACTTAAAACCAGGTGAGTTGACGGTCAAGCGCAAGCCTATTTACGAATAAATATATATATATACGAATTAGCAGCTCAAGCGATTACCTATCGAAATGCATATGAATAATACACATTCCAGAATGTATATTATATCTACATCAAATATAGAATTAAAGAATTTTGAATATAATTACGTATTTAATTCTATAATATTGTATGTGTTAGTACATATACTACATACCTAGTAGGTCAAGCAATACACCTATCCAATTTACATATGAATAATACACATTCCAGAGTCTATAAATATGTAAATCACTTTTAGAATTAAGGATAGCTAAATATAATTTAAATTTTGTATTTAATACTTTTAATTATTTATTTACATAAAATATTTAAAATTAACTGCGTATTACTATAATAAAATTAGTTCTTTTGTACTTATCTCATTATCTAAAAAGCTTATGCCAGATTTTACTGGATAAAGCCAAGTAACCAATAATCAACATAAATATTATAATTAAAAAAAACGGAAACAACCGATTCCAAAATACGCAAATGCGGATACATGGATGATTTTTAAACCGATTTTAATGAAATTACTATGAAACCAATCTAAAAGTATATCCTTCCATTTTTTTATTTTTTTTCCAAATCGTTTTATAAATGAAGGAGTTGTGAAGTAACAAATGATTAAAACAAGTATCCACGAAAAACAATATACCCGACTACAGCTAGAAAAGCGAGTTTTGCAGTCTAACTTACGATTTCGTTACGCTTGATACACTGTTGAGTGTACGTAAAGGTTTAGTGAATAGGTTTCTTCAAGACAAGCGGGCTCCATCGTAGACCATAACTGTCGACGGTCAAGCGCAAGCCTACCGACGAATAAAAAAAACGTTTTTGTGAGAATATATGCGCAAAAGGTTATATATACGCATTCTTTACAATAAATCTAGAAATCACACTTATTTATTACGGAAAAGTTCGTTGGAGGTTACGTTTTTTTTAGTTTTGCTAGAGTTTTATTATTATTGTTACAAAATGTTAAAAAATGCAGCCTAAGACACTCAGAGAGTAAAAACTAATCTAAAACACCTCGCACATCGAAACCCGTCAAGCCGTTTAGGCTGTAGGCTATAAATAGAAATATATATATTATATACCTACAAACATACATACATACCTATAAACATACATACATACATACACTCGAAAAACACAACCCTCCTTCTTACGCAGTCGGGTAAAAATATATTTACATCCGAATTGAGAACGTCGTCCCTTTTTGAAGTCGGTTGAAATATGTTGCTGCGTATATACCTTAACGGTTGCTAGCGCGTATGAAGCGCTGGATGAGCTGGATTTATTACCCGTTAAAGAGCTGCACAGATTTCACCGAAGGAAATATTACTCATTGTCAAGGTTTCATCTGGATAATATAACAGAGAAGCTCGTTCTCAGCATTAGAATATTAAAGCAAGCTTTAAATATGAGCGACGTAACAAACAAAACGGGCTTCTATTTTATGGGACCTCTTTTATGTGCCTGAATTTCAAGATTTGCGGGCGAGGGTTAATCTTTACTGGGTTTTCTGTTGGCGTACTGTTCATAAACAATTCACGGATACTTTTACTCTTAAATATTATACGGCCTGCAAAACGACTTTAAGGCTTAGATACTTATTTGTTAGTAGTATTCTAAAGGTTGAGTTTTTTATCCAACTGCGTAAAGGAGGATAAAGGTTTTCGGGTATACATATGTGCAGCTAAGCAAGTAGCTAAAGGTGAATTTGTCGCTCTTACATGTTTTTTTTTAGTATAACTAAGCACGCAATTATCGACGAATATTTTAAAGTTGATTCTTATTTAGGGTTAAAAACAAATAAATTGTAGTTTTGGCGGGAACGTCATAGAAAAATGTTGTTGTTCTGTTTTATTTTCCTAATCTTGTGTTATTTTGAATATTAAAGCGATAAAAATGGTGGTGTTTCATTCATTAAGTGTTCGATCAAGTGCGTGACTGTGGGCAAATGAAATAAAGCAGTGAATGTTCCTGTCGTAGATTGCAACAGTCGCGGAGTTAGCGGTCAAGTGCAAGTCAATTTATGAATAGTAAATAAGTGGCCAAGACTGTGTCGAGACACGCGTATAGTAGGGTCCCGTAGCTAATGCTGTAATTTAAAAGAAAACTAGTTGGCGAGTATTTTTTGTTTAGACTTTGCGAAAAGATCAATGACCTCAGTACTATAATAATTTAAGTGTTTTAAATATTTATCATTATATCTCGAAAAGTTGTAATCACAGAGTGTTCAACACAATATTCATTGAAAGCATTTAATATGGTCTACAATTATCATCATTGTATATTATTTATATCCATGCCAAACTGGGTCCATATTATATAAAAATAACGCTTATTTTGATTTACAATCTACATATTATGTACTGGCAATAAAAATGACAAAAAAACTGTATCTAGAGCACGTTTCCTTTTCCCCGTCAACCATTCAAGATCAAACAGCCGTAAAGGCTACGATCAAAGGCGACTATTGCAAAATACGCGGTAAGATATGAATAGGAAACAGTCACGGCCCCTACCATTGTCCAACTGCAAAGGACATTACATTAATAAGCCAAAAACTCATAAACCGCGATTGCATTACTGATAAGTACTTTACTAATGGGGCCGTTCATTAATCACGTGGGGTTCTTACAGAAATTTTTAATCCTTTTTGGCCTCTTGTGATATTTGGTCTAATTTTTGTTACGGACAGCACAGCACATCAACGCGGCGCCGGCACCCGTGACGCCGCTATCTGACGTCTCTGTTTTCCAGAGCCGGCATCGCTCGGTAGATATGAGGCCAGGCCTTAATACTCAACAAGAAGTATAGGTATTTTTTATCAAAGTGAAAGATATTGTAAAAGCATGGCGAGCAATGGGTAGATAGTGCAGGTACTAACAGTGCGACTCGCAACGCTCGCGCACTGTATAGGACTAGACCGTCAGAAACAATTTAATAGGTGAAAGTTAAAAACGCAAAAATTAGTTAGTTTTCTAATTTCAAGCAGTCACAAAAAAATACACGTAATAGGCATGTCAAAAGACCTCTCCCTCTCAGGTAATGTTATTCCTCGGAAGATCTTCCTGCCGAGCTCCAATGAACGATTTAATAATTGTGCCTACAAGAACCTCTGCGAGCTAGCAAAGCATCAGCAACGCCGCTAGTGATGCAGTTGTCCACTGTTACTACCAAGCGAGCTGTCTTTGTCTGCTGCTGACTTGTAGATGTAGAAAACTTCACTCAAACCCCTCCTAGTCTAGTAAAAATAAATCCGTTTGTATGGAGTTGATCACATTAAATGCACTTTGAAGAATTCTTCGAAATTATAATAGGAAAATACCTAAAAAACATAGATTCACAATAATACCCGATTTATAAACTAGCTGCGATCCGCGGTTTCACCTGCATAGTTCTGAAAAACGGTGATGATAAGTAGCTCATGTCCGTCTCCAGGTCACAGCTATCTCTATACTAAATTTCATAACGATCGGTTCAGCCGTTTGAGAGTAACAAACTTCGATTTTATAATATCATTATGAAATTATGTCAAATGTATTTCAAAATACCAGTACATTCATTTAAATAACAATATTCTTAGGTTTCTTTTATGTTGTCATATATCTTATTTTTACTGGTCTATTCCTGTTTACAACTCAGGTGATTAATGTACGGCACCTGACTTAACCCAAGCATTCTCGGTAGACAAGACAAGGTCAAGTCGCCCGTTCACTGCCTGGTTAAAATATGCTTAGTGGTTTTTTTCATATCCGCATTTAGATTAATGTGCCTCGGTGCATCGACAAGTGGTCAAATGTGATATGAATTGAAGACAATGGAATTAGGCGCCAGGTGTACAATTATCATACATATTTTTTATTTTGTTCACACATTCATTCTCTTATTTTTAAATTTACAACAAAAATAATAAATATTGTAAAAAACTTAAAACTAGGGTATAGCCGGCAGCAGGCCGGGGCTCAAGCTGCTAGTGGTAGGGGCTACAGACTGAGGAACCTCATGACAATGCTATTCATTATTTTGTTAAAATAATATCATTATTTTGTTTATTTTATTGATTAAAATTGGCTTTTACTTAACCGCCAATTGTACTGGTAGGTAGAACTCTTTTCCAGAGTCCACCTGCAGAAATATCGCACCTTTGCCAGTTATTAAGCCGCCAAAAAGTAATGTGTATGCGTCGTTACTTTATTTCAGATTGCAAGGCAATGTTTCCAGCGTTTTCGGGAATAAGGAGATGTAACATCTAATACCTCAGATTGAGGAGCGCAGTGCATTGCCACATAGTATTTTGAACTGTCGATGTTCTACAACATTGGAGTAACAAAGGCAAGGGTGACGGTTAACATTAGGCAAGCGTGTTACTTATCTTGCCGCTTAGTTAAAAAAAAATATGTTTTTTTTTTGCTAAAATAATTTTGCGTAAAAGTTCATCGGCTAGTTTACGTTACATTTAGAAACAGACACACAGATTTAACGTCAACTCATTTAGGCTCAAAAGGTAATACGTACGTACATACAGCCGAAAAAGATTTATCTCCTACTCATGGAATCTAGTAAAAAGATTAACCACCTTATAGTTTATATTATGTATTATTTATTGTGTGTACTATTCCAGTGTATTTTACAATAATACTAAACAGTGCGATTTATCTCCTACTCATGGAATCTAGTAAAAAGATTAACCACATTAGACTAAAAAGATTGTTATAGTTTATATTATGTATTATTTATTGTGTTTACTATTCCAGTGTATTTTACAATAATACTAAACAGTGTATATAATTTGACAGCACGTGTATCGAGACGATATTATTATATTGCTTTATCGTAGATCAAGGTCTTCGCGAGCACGAATATGTAATAATTTATTGGATAACTATCAAACTAATAACATTATTCCGTTCAGGGTCACAAGGTCTAGCGGACCAAAAGGTCCAATGAGGCAAAAGATCCAGTGGGACAAAATGAGAAGTCCCAAACGGTCCAGCGTCAAAAAGTCCAGAGGGTCAAAATGACGTCCTAAAAGTTCTGAATGGAACACAAACATATTTTTTTTTCAGAAAAACAAACTAACTTTAATTCTAAGCAAATGACAAGAACGCGTCTAAGTCTTTTGTTGGAATTAAATATTACTTAGTAGATAGGTACGATGTTGTTTGAAATCTCGCGACAAGCTTTTATTTATATCAACATAAAATTTATTTTCTTCGTTTTAGAGCATTTAAATAAAAGCTTGTTTTTAAATATTTTTTTTTATTTATATTCTATTTACTAGACTAAAAAAGAGTGCTTGTCAAGACTATTCAAACGAGTCCAAACTCGACGGTTTTATCTTGTTTAGTTTAGGAGTTCCTATGGCCACCTTCCGACGCCATCTTGAGACCAGCTTCATTCAGTACCATATTATTGCACTGTCACCGAAGATACGTAAGTAAACCAAATTTCAACCTAATCTAACGACAGGAAGTGGTTCTAATTTAACTCGCAAGATTTGTCCCATACTAACATACTAACAGGGCAAATAGAATAAAAGCTTTCAAAAACACTATAAAATAGATTTGCTCTGTACTACACTATGATATGCTAGTTTTTGAACACGTGCGTTAAATGTCTATCACCGTTATTATGCTTACTTATATTTCTATCGTGGTAAAAATAGGAACTAACGTATGGAACAATTTACTGCTATGGTATTCTGTGGTCTCGACTGAATTAAATAACGAAATAAGGACAGCAGCGCCCTCAATATAACATTAGTTCTCTATTTTTGAGCAGAATTCTCCGACTATAGTTTCACCCGCATACGGCGGTCTTTTTCAAAAGGAACAGCGCAGACGTCACTCCCGAAGGACGTCTCGTCTGGTACAGTACCAGACGCAGGTGTCGCTCCCGAAGGACTGGTCGTCTGGTACTGTACCAGACGAGACTACCTTCGGGAGTGACCTGTGCTCTGCTCCTTTTGAAAAAGACCGCCGTATGCGGTTGAAACTATAGTCGGAGAATTCTACTCAAAAATAGATGTGAGTAACCCGTTTGCTCAAAATAAAAAATGTGTAACAACCACGTTCGTTTTCATAATAAAATTAGTTCTCTAGCTGAACAATCTCTAAACTGAAATCCGCTTCACTCCAATCCGGTTGTTAATTGCCCCACTTGGGTTACTTTCAATTCTGCATCACCACTAAAAGCCTACTAACAACTCCGCGTGTGTAATCGACCGAATCCGACAAAACATTTGTCAACGGTGAAAGTCGCATTCAAATTCGTCCGCAATTCGCGATAGACATCCAGATTGAGCTATATCTATGCCCGCATGTTGCAACTATTTCAATGACAATAGCTATTACCTATCCAGCTCAGCCCGCTGAAAAGGATGTCGTCAACGATTTCATTTTACTTTTTTAGGGTTCCGTACCTCAAAAGGAAAAAAAAACGGAACCCTT
The DNA here is from genome assembly GCA_947563715.1 of Lycia hirtaria. Classification (NCBI taxonomy): domain Eukaryota; kingdom Metazoa; phylum Arthropoda; class Insecta; order Lepidoptera; family Geometridae; genus Lycia; species Lycia hirtaria. Next base: position 35,588,067 of record OX387377.1, on the reverse strand, counting down.
ATAGGATCAGTTTGTTGTCCGTCTGTCAAGACCTTCTATCTCGGGAACGCGCGGAGGTATCATCGAGTTGAAATTCAAATCATATAAGTACGCATAACTGTAGTCCTTTGCAGCTGTAATAATTTTTCTATTAAGAAACCGACTTCAAACGCAACTTACTAAATCCTTCACGATTGTAAACTTTTTAAAAAGACCTCTCTTCACCCGCTCTTTTTTTCTTTTGTCAAGAATGCGATGACAAATGTCATTGAATGTCAAATGCTCGTCTTCGAAGATGTCAGATGTTTAAACTATCATTCTTAATATTTGACACTCTTGTAAAGAAAAACGTGTAGGTGGAACTCTGCGATTCTGTAATCTGACGCACTTACTCAGGAATACAATGAAAATATTTTCATTTTTAGAGATTATTCAAAAAGTAATAAAGCGATGTTTATAAAATAATTATGGGACCAACTTGGGAGCTTTCTCTATACACCAATTAAGGAAACACAAAAATTGGTTCTCAAATGACGGAGTAATTCGTGTACATACATAAAAAAAAAATATATACGGTACGAATTGATAACCTCCTCCTTTTTCGAAGTCGGTAAAAAAAACTTCTCACTTACAGTAAAAAAACTGTACCTATGTGTCGCAAAAAACTGCATATTTCGATACTCACAAAGGAATTAAAACCTATTAAGCTTATAAGTTATATTCGCTAGATCTACGATTGACCATCAACTGTAGCTCTCACGAAACAGATATGGAGGCAAAGAATTCCATTCCTTTGCTGGACGCATTAAGAACGTGGACCGATATCGCTAAATACGGATTATATCAGATATACATATATGTACATACTATTGTTGTTGATTGTTCCAAAGATGAGCATACTTTTTCGTGAAATGTACACTCAACATCATATCAAGCGTATCGCAAATGTTAGTTACACTAACAAAATAGCTCTTATGCAGTGGGGTATTTTATTTTTCTCTTACTACAAATAATACTTAATTAAACATTAATTACCTGAATGTATTTACAGGTAAAATACGACAAATATGTAAAGTACGCAAGGAATGTCGATAGTAATACGAGAAATATTTCAGAATAGAATAATAGAGGTATGTATACAGAGAATTAATTTTAATTCAAACAAAGTAGGTATGTTACATTGACTTCTATAGATACCCCAAATACATGTAACTAGCGTGGCAAAACGAGCGTGTCAAGTACGACAAAAAATCGCAGTTGACGACCAAAATGTATTTAATTTCAGGTGATATATATACTTCCGATTCGATATTTTGTCAACTAGTTACTAGCATACTAGCGCGCGGATGGATTGGGTTGAATAGATTCCGCGCGGATGGAACATTCCATCATAAAATCCTTTATGTGACGTCACAGTCGCTACCAAAAATGTGGCACGCAAGGTTTTCATATAAATGAAGTCGCATGCTCCATCTACTATGTCTGTGGTATGTTACATAAATACAGAATATATTTTACTTCTATTTTTCAGGATTGATTTATGTGAAACATTTATTTATCTTCGATCATAATAACATTTAAAATGGTTGTCATGTCGATTTTCTAAGTAAACCGTTTGTGGTTCTAATGAACTTATCGCGCTGTACTATTGAATGTACTGTGTTTAACTAAACCATCGCTCTCCAACGATGAATTACTTGTCGATTTCCATACAAAAGTATTTTAAATGACTTCCAAAAAAGAGAAGGTTCTCAATTCGAGTGTATATTAATAGTATAGTAATTATAGTTGTTTTTTTTTTTTTGTATATTTATTCAGCGATTACTTCGCCAATTATGAATTGATTTTGACAAAAAATGATATTTCACATAGTATAATAAATTAAAAACAACACTGTATGTATGCAGTGTAGTATAACATCACATAAACGAGGTCTTTTTATTTTATAAGCTTAATAAAAAGATTAGTCAAAAGTACTAGGACAACTTTTACACGCCACAGTATTTCCCACTACAAAACTTAAAAAAATGATTAATTAATTACAGTTTAAAAAACAAAAAAAAACACGCTCCAATTATTGTATAGTCATAAACCTAATCGTGGTCAAAGTTCATTACAAGACTTTTCTAACAAATCCAAACCCAGCTATGATACGATGTTCCATCATGAAGTTCTAGTTCATATCTTCCGGCTCCATCATCAGATCAGTTTGACAGTACCATATTATTGTATTGTCATCAGAACTACATACAGCTGCCAATTTTCATGACGCTACGATCCTTGGAAGATGGTTAAATTAATAGTTACCCTAGATTTCATTACATACAGGTCGACCTCCGGTTCCATCATCAGATCAGTTCGACAGTACCATATTATTGTATTGTCATCAGAACTACATACAGCTTGTAATTTTCATGACGCTACGATCCTTGGAAGATTGTTAAATTAGTTACCTTAGATTTCATTACATACAGGTCGACCTAATAAAAGCGTGTTAAAAATATAAAAACAGCATCAATCACAAAAATACAAAAATCTGTTTCTTAAAATAGTTCAAAATTTCAAATAAAAACATAAAATACATGCCAAAAAATTTACTTTACATATCCTATTGCTTGAAATATGACACGAAAGTAAACAAAGAATAAATACAGTACCAGTAATGATTGCAGAATTTAATCAATAATCTCAGAAATCACTAATCAAGAAGTCAATCAACCAAACAACAACACTTTATTAACACCACAATAAAGTTATAGATAACTTAGAAACTGGAACAAACTTCTAAGTCTTATCACTAAAAGCGATCTCTTACAGACAACCTTATGTCAAGTCGATGGAAATGTGACTGACGAAAAAGCTATAAACTTCTCGTAAATTTCCATATTATTACAAATTATTCCATTTATTTATTTAATAAGTTTCCATTTATGACTAATTATTTAGGTACGCATGGAATCTCAACCGTAATAATACAAATATTTCAGAATAAATTTTAATTCAAACAAAGTAGGTATGTTACGTATAGATACAAAATATATTTTTATTTTTCACTATAATTTATTATATGTTATTCATTGGTTTATGTTAAACATTTATAATATTTTGACGTAATTCATCGTAAATACATGTATACATTCGAGCAATTTATATGTACAAAAATGTTGAAACACATAACCAGGATAATAAGATCTCTAGTATATGTAGTAGCTGCGAAAAGCAATATCACCCGCGGAGTGATGAAAATACGATAGCGACGATGATGATGAAAACAAGCTTACTATGCTCTATATCCGTCTCTAGGTTCATCTATCTATCTATCTATCTAGGTATAGACCTGGACCATGTACTAAATTTCATAATTCATTTCCGTTCAACTGTGAAAAGGTATGAAACATACAGAGAGTTACTTTCACTTTTATAATATTGGTTACGATAGGATAGAAAAAGCCTGTTATACGAATGACGAGTTAGTAAAGTAGGTAATAAAAAAAAACGGACAAGTGCGAGTCAGACTCACCCACCGAGGGTTCCGTACAAACTAAATAAAAGGGGCATCATCATCATCATCATCTCAGCCATAAGAAGTCCACTGCTGGACATAGGCCTCCCCCATGGATTTCCAAAATGACCGATTGGAAGCGGCTTGCATCCAGCATAAAAGGGGCATATATATGTTTTTTATATTTTCCTTCATAAACCGAAAAATATACATCGTAAAATATTTAAAAACCTGTTTTAGCATATGCTAATGAAGCTCTTTCATATAGATACCCCACATGATACGGTTAATTCACTTTAAAATTTGGGCCCTCATTCCTTGCATAGAAACACTATTTTTTTGGGATTAAATTAAAAATGTTCAGTTTTCGGATTTTTTCCTATATGTGTACTCTAACACAATGCTTCTTGCCAAATTTCATAGTTCTAGGTCAACGGGAAGTACACCATAGGTTTTGATTCGCTTGTGAGTGTCGAAATGTGCGTTTTTTACGACATATTCGGTGATATATTTTTTTACGAAAACTTAGAAATTTTATTTTTCTTTCTGCAGCAAGATACTATGAATTTGCGTATATGGTTTTAATTTCAACTCGATACCTTCACGCATTCCCTAGATAAAGGTCTTGACACCCGGACAGACGGACAACCAAGTGATCCTATAAGGGTTCCGTTTTTTTCCTTTTGAGCTAACCCTAAAAATAAAAAAATAGTTAAGTAGGTACTAATGTTAAGTGATATAAGTGTGGAAATACGATTTTATGGTAGGTCCAAATCAAAAATGCGTTCATAAAAATATCCAATTTGAACTATAAACTTATTAATATATAAGTAAACCTAAATACATAACTAATATTATCCTATAGTTCCACGGCCAGTTCAGTTGGACAGCTCGACGCCGGCACCGGGCGTTTATCGGACAAGTTGAACCATACAAGTGCACTCGACCAGAAAGTTCGAGGTTCTTCAAAACTAAACATTGACCGGCAACAACGCATTTTCGCCTCGATTCATTGCGATCCCAACGACCGTAAAGAAGGCCTTCGCTGGAATACCACCTAGTTTTTAGAAGTAGGACAAGGAGATAAAACTAGGCGATGATCCAATATTTTTTTTCATTCATATTTATTATTGGGACTTTTATTATTTAAATATGACAGTCCCATTTTATATTCTTAATCTATTGATCACTTGAGATGACTTCCAGACAGTCCAGTATTCCAGTATTTTGAACATGTGAAATAGAAATAATTATGTTTTCATAGGTTTTTTTGGAAGAGATAGACAGGGAGTTTTGAAGTTTCTTTATTCGACTAAAGTTTAGTTCACATTATGCCAGTAATTTAATGAGTAACTCTTTCATCGTCTGACGTTCATCAAAGCGTTAGAAACGATGAAATACTTTTATTTCAGTAGTGTTTCTCTGGGATGATTTAAGAGTTTTCACTTGCTCCGTAACTATTAGAACCCTTTGCGCCTGCATACCTATAGCCTTTGCCGTGGTGATCATGTTAAATAACAACACAATCTTAGAATGTAGAGCGAAGCCACACTGCTCCGTTGTGTGGCGTTGCGACGACACGAGCGTTGACGCTTAGTCGTAATATAAATAAATATGTATATTATTATGGATATTTCAGGGTGTCAGAGCAATCAAAGCCGCATCCGATGCGTCGGTCGTCGCAAAGCAACGCAACCGAGTTCTGTAGTAGAGCGTATCTATTTACGCGGCAGAGGGTAACGAGAGGTTACTCACTACTTGAATAAATTACTAGTATAATGCGAATTAGATTTAACTTGTAAAATGTGAGTTTGAGAGGTATTGTTTTTTTTTTAAATTAAAATCAGATAGAATCGTTGAAATCAAAGTTCAGAGAAAGAGAGGACCGGGATGACAGTAAATGTTTATAGGTCAAATAAATAGGAAGAAATGTCATATTTCACAGAGAGATAGAAGACCGATGAACACTTATAAACATGAATATTACTCCACAGACAAAAGCTATTCACTTAAATGCTGAATAAATGAATCCTAAATATCTTGGTCCTATAGAATTGCAACACGATCCCTGAAAACAAATGTTTGTATTTCTTTCTTTATTTCAATTTTAATTTGTTATTTCTGTGTTAATTTGGGGCACAACACCGATAAGTTAACGACGTAGTTACGTATAAAAATATTGCTACTTACGTCAAGCCATAATTGGCAACAAAGTCATTCGTACTTGGTAAAGCAAACAGGTTTGCAATTTACACTTAATTGGGTATAATAGGTACACGGACATAGTAATATTAAATACACATAGGCCGTATAGTATATCGTAGTCATAAACATCATGTCCATGGAAATATTGTTCCAGAGCAAACGTTATATACGGAAAACATATTAATCAAATTCAAATCATTTATTACACATTATGTAAAAACACTGTTAATATAACCTATGAACCCAATTGGGGTAAGCCATATGGGTCATTCGCATTTCATTACAAAAATCTTTCCTCACATAGGATCAGTTGATGAAACTTAAAAAAACACATACTTTTTGTTTCCGTCACTCGCCTCTTTCTCGCGCATCAACATTTTTAAGCATATAAAATCATTGGTTAATGAGTTTGTTTAATTTGATAGGAGAAATATTTCAAAAAAGTAGGAAAATATATGTACTCCGTCGCTAGTATAAGTGTTATATGAAGAAAACTTTTTTTTTTAATATTTCTCCTAAATAAATAAACAAATTCATTTCCCACTTTTCTAAAATCCCTAATTAATGATTTTATATGTTTATGAAGTCGGTTAAAAAGGTTGTGATGCGCGATAGAGATACTTACGTTAAACTCCACACGTTAAAAGGGTGTTATAAGTTTAAACTGTCTGTTACACCGTAGCTTTTGATTTCTAGATTATTTTTTTTTGTTTTTATAAATAATATGCCAAAAACTCGACCACTGGTAAATGTAACTAAAAAGGAATTTTAAAAATGTATAGGCGCTGAATTACTGAAAGACTTTATTAATAAAATGAAAATCAAACTAGGTAAGGAATTAGTTCCATATTGATATTGTAGGCTAACAGAGAGCTTATCTGCCAACAAACTATTATATAGTTTGGCAGAAAATAAATATATAATATAATTGTTAAAAATTATCTTTTTTTAAATAAACGCTTTATTCTTTTTATACATATATGTATAACCTAGGTATTTTAGAATAGTTAATCTGGGTATCATTAAATCACGAGTGATTAGATCTTCCAGGCAAGCACGCTCCATCGCAGACCGCCATCGTCATCGTTTAACATCAGTCAGATTAGCAATAAAGCACGTTGTGACTCGTAGATGGCTTTTTTTATTTGAATCTTACCTACATAAAGAAATTTTCAGCCTTATCGAAAAACGTTGCTTTGAATAACGCCAACTTTGCTTCTGTCTTCTTTCCGCAAATGTCATTACGAGTCAGCGAAAAGTTGACAAAATATGTTGAGCATTACTCAAAGACTAACGTTTTTCGGTAAGACCCAGACTGTCCAAGAAAATCCATACCAAAGGCATTCCCATTTCTTCGAAATAAGACATTGTCTGTTTCGACTGACTACAAGTTTTCGTGGAAAAACTTGTAAGTTGTAATGTGAGCCCCGTTCACACATTCGAGTAAGTCGTAAAGTGCGAAGTGTGGCATGCATGAGTGTGCAAAGTGAGTGATAAAACGACACCGTAGGTCCGCGTCAACGTTATGACGTCACTGTTTATCGGGTGCCTCGACGTAAAAGTTTTGCATCAACGCCCCGATGATGTGTCATGAACATAGGATATATAGAAACTTAAGATGGCACATATATGTACCTATGGAGATATGGTTATATGTACATATACATAGAAATAATTCCTTATTTCAGATCAATGACGATCTGGCAGGCCTGATCCATGACCAATCCGCAACAAATGTCAAATTCATACATTTAGGAGTTGACGTGAGGCGTTAACGCCGTGAAATATATGATTTTTGTCTAAGCCTGCTGATTGGAACGGTGGTAAAGGTGGTACACACATTGTGAGACGTGCGGCACATCGCGTGCGAAACATTTGCCTCGTGTTGTGTATCTTCATAATATTCGAGGCGATGCATAATTATGCAAAGTACGTGTACCGACGAACCAGTGAATGTCTGCAAACGTTCAACGATTAAAGCGCTACAGCGCGAACAATGGACAGTTTGTGTCTGCCTCGCTGGGGCTATCGCGAAAAAAAATGACGCAAAGTTGTTTTACGAAACGCAATTAAACTATACTAATGTAATAAATTATCGTGGAATCTAAAACATACCGATTATTATAATAAAAGCAAAAGAGAAGACGTATGTCGTATACGTTACGAAAAAGCTTTGACGACGCCTTCATTGGATCGATTCGAGCATGCCTTCTTTCACCTGGGCCTCAATCGCTATTTGAATTATCATTCGTTCGCCACTCCCTGATACGATTTAGCGACAATTGTGACAAATCGCTAGTCTACATAGAAATAAACTAACAAATTGTCACAATTGTCGCTAAATGTATCAGCGACTGCCGAACGAGTGATAGTTCAATAGCAGCCTTGAGGCCCTGAGCATGCGCCGATTACCAGTGTAGCACATCATGCACAACACATGCCTCGCAACGTCTGGATCTGCCTTAACGCCTCTTTATTAGGAGTGGAAGACCTTCTAAGAGATGCAATTCTTGGCTGGGCTGACGTCCTTATGATGCGTTTAAAACAAAGTCTGGAGATAATTTTGTCCTTATCACTGTAAGCATTCTATGGCATCTTTGACGCAGAGAATCATTGAGAAAGTTTATTCACTTAATTATTTTCAGAAAAATTTAGACACTTTAATGATTAAGTAATGATAAGTACGATAACTCATACTTTAGAATCTGCCATGCGTGTGTCAAGTGAAAAAATATTACCCCTTTTTTGAGCAGTTAGGCTAAAACCAAAAGTAAATAACTGCCAAATAATATTTAAAATTTAAAACACAAAAAAAATTATAAGATTGATATATAACAGTTCAAGTAACAAACCATATCTTAGCCTTATCTCATTTAGACCCCACATTCTACAGCTGTCTCGTTTGCTCACTACATCTTTTACCCACAAGTTTATATAATACACATGACAAGCAATGTTAGTAAGAAAAGGAGAGTTTGGGAAATAGTGACATTGTTTTTAATCATTAGACGGGGGCTTAGAGAACAGGTAGTTTAACCATTCAATTATTGATGGTTCTTTCATTATTCAGTACCTAAACTAAAAAAGAAACCTAGCAAGATCGATTTATCGTCCCCTAATCTACCTGCAAACCAAATTTCATTAAAATCGTTGGAGCCGTTTCCGAGATTTAGATTATATATATATACAAAATAAATTTAAAGGTATTATACTAGATAAGTACAAACATCTTTGACAATTTTTTTAATAGTTTATATTGACTGACATATATATTGACATTTAACGCCTCGACTTTCAGTCAAATAAAAAAAATTCGTTTGACCGAAAGACTATATATATATTTACATTTGTATGTTCACGTCAAACCGGCTGTGGAACCACTTGACCACACACGATGGTATGCCTTGCTTCTAGCTGTCTACGAAAATAAAGCGCATTGGACGAGTTTTCGGCGCGGCGCATCTAGTGCGGTGCAAGTACGCAAGGCAAGGCACGCGCGGTATCCCATTGAAGCCCCGCCCGCCAACGTGTCTGCCTTGTTTCATCATTTTCAGCCCGTTATTACATTTTCATAGTATTGTTATTCGTAGTTACTAACACATACAAATCAGAAGTACTTTACAATAATTTTAAATTTAAATAAAATCTGTGTTAGTGAAACAGCTGGCAAACATGTACCAGCTCTTAATAATTGCATCCATTATACTAGCACTGATAGAGTTTTGTTTTTGCACACATGGCCCCTGTTATGATTAGCATTATGTGAACACGGCATGGTTGGCATTGAACATTGTTAGATAAGTTCCCATAATACACTATATATATTATACTTTAACTGTTACAATTGAACATCTGGTATAATGGTTCATAAAACACTCGTTTTAGAATAGGCATGACATTTACCATCAGGTGTACTAGATTTACTAATCTATTAGGTACTCTGAAGTCTTGTCGGATCCTAGTTAGAATTTAGAGTGCCCAAGTGTAAAGAAAAAAGGATCTTTAGGATTAATTCTGTTTGAACATAATTCTAACAGCAGGCCCAGACAAAAAACAACGTAGCGTTTTTCCGCACACGCTACAGACGAAGCGTTAGCGTTAGGAAAATGGTAGATAAGGTATAACATTAGCAACACACGCCTATTCCACATGACCTCATGAAACACGTTCAAATTGTCTATGGAATTCAGCGTGGAGGACTTGATAAAAAACTTACATTAATTTCAATTCAAATTTAGAAAAGTATAAGAGAGAAAGCTCTTAAAGATTGATGAACACTTACGGACTGTTAGAGATTTTTTTATACTAAATAACATGAACGAAAACTCTGTTTCTATCTGACAATCTGGAGATGAACATCTGTAAATAGGTGAAACTGTTGGGCACTGCAGGCCATAATCATTATTCAAACATCCACCAAGCCAGGAATCAAACATAGGACTCTTGTAGCTGACAACTACTGAGTCAGACCGCTGTTAACATCTACTAAACAGAAAAAAAACATGGCAAAGATTCATGTAAATATAATTAAATTGAATTCTAATAACTCTGCAGTAACATTAAAACGGAGCGTCAAGTCGGTAATAAAACAATGATAAATTAGTTATGCGATAACCTTTACTTGTTTATCAGCATTCAGCTATTTTTTTTTGTACAGTCTACTGAGAACGCACAAGTTTCTTAATATATGATAAAGTTACACATAAAACTTTTTTTAAATTTGCATATTTGTAGTCACTTTTATGATGGATTCAAAGATCTATTGAGCCGGACTATGATAAATGTGAAATACGCTGGCAGAATGGGTCAAATAAGTATAATATATGTATCTTCAAATCTCAAGTCAATAAGTTTCTTCTGAGCAAGTGTAATTCATCATAGACTAGAAAGGTCTCTGAACATCAAGAGAGTTAGCGGTCAAGCACAACCTTTTATTTTACAAAAACATCTTTATTAAAAGGAAAATAAAATACCTGACTACAGAAAAGCAGTTTTTGCAGTGTAACATACAATTTCTGTTGAATATATGTTTTTTTGTAATAAAGTACAATTGCTATAAAAGATTATAAATGTGCATTCTTTACAATAATTCTATTTATTATGAAAAAGTTCATTGGAGGTAACTAAATATTATTACAATAAAATATAGCCTATGACATTCAGGGAGTGAAGACGAATCTAAAGACAGCTCACACATAAAAATCTGTCAAGCCGTATAGGCTGTAGGTGATCATATAGAAACATACATACCCACATACACACATATACTCGAAAAACATAGCCCTCCTCCTTACGAATTCAGGTATAAAATAACTATTGATTAAATGTATCTATAAGAGGGATAAAGCTAAAAATTATTATGAGCACCAGCATGTAATATGATACAATTAACATTGAAAATTACACTTTTATTTTTAATTTTGAAGTTTAATTTACAATGATAATTTTTGCGTTGATTTTGTGTTCAATGTCCATAGAGAATAAGGCCCCTGAAATCTTAGATCAGTTTCAACTCAAAGTTCTCATTGGTTTTAAAGTGATAAGAACTTGTGTGATGATTCATATATGAGACGATGAACTTGTTTATTTTACTAAGTAAAAAAAAATACAAAAAATGCTTTTTACATCACTGCTAATGGAACTGTACTTACCATGAATAAAACAGCAACTGGTTGAATTTACTCATTGGTTTTGAATTCTATTAAATAAGTATTGTATTGTATTGGCGATAAGGCTGCCTTTTGTACCTTGGCTGCCTTATGCCCTAATCATGTACATATTGTTATTATACTATGGTGTCAATAAAGTATTTTTGTATTATATTGTATTGTATTGTATTATTCCTTTTATGTAGATTTTTTCCATCAACTACAGCAAGCAAATGAACAGATCCAGATAAATAAAACCTAAACAGTGAATATAATATTATTTTTTCTTATAAGAATCTGTAATATAAGTTTTTTCAAGTGGAATGACTATAACTCTAATATTTATCTGGGTTTACATGTATCACAATATATGTCTATATATTACATTACATGTATATTTATTTTATAATATTTAAGTGGGTACTTTAATATAAAACATATACCCCATACTGCACATCTTAGCTCACTTTCAATTAATAATATCTTCCAAGAACATCATCAGGAACTAAATATGCTGTAGAATATGCAGTGGGTATTATGCACTGTGTGGTAAGACCAGTATTCTGCTACAAACGTTACTTCCTTCATGCCAAGATCAAACAACTTTCGATACAGGTTTATTGCAGTTACGCAGCCTCAGCTCTAGTAAGGCGGTGCGCGAGCCGCATGCTTTATCCACATAATAAACAATGCCCAGTGCTCCACCAGCGGCCAGCCTATACCTACTTCACAATTACGCAAGCCTAGAAACAAGACCAGAAACCAGTGCATCGCTTATTCACCAGTCCTTGTTGCACGCGCGGTATACCCACCACGTAACGCTTAACCGCGATTCTGCTGACTTGAATAATGCACGAGAATAACAGAGGAAGTACTCACCGTTTATGTTTATCGCTCCAAATCCCAAACAATATAAAAACTGTCACTCACACACTTAGAACACAAAACACAACTGTTCACCTCTTGACATCTGACATGGTTCGCTAACAGATACGAGAAAAACACAATTATACTCCACCATTAGCTAGTCGTTGTAAAAGCGCTATCATAAAAACAATAAGATATAATAAAAGTTTTGCAAAACTATCGCAAAATAACGATATAAAACGTAAACAGCTACCTACTTTGACAGAATCATTCAATAAACTGACACTTGCCCTGTTGCCAGCCTGCGACTGCGAGCTAGAATCACTTTCAATTTCTGCAATACCAACATTATAACACTGAATAACCTGAAAACTTAGACCATTTTTAGATTGTCTAAGCCTGAAAAGGAAAATTCTGAGGGCTTTTCTTTATCACAAAATAGTTTACTTTAGTTTTTCTTTCCTCTACCTAAACCCACGTAAATATTTTTTCTATCTGTTCACTATGAATTTTTGAACATAATACGGAATGGAATGGCCACCATTCGTTTGTAGGATTCCGTACTAAGAGTGCGGGAGCCTATTCTTGAGGCTACGATGTCTGTCTGTCTGTCCTAAATTTAAACGGCTGTATCTTTCGAACAATAATAGATACAACTTTCAAAACTGGCAAGATTGTAGACTTCACTTTGTTGTAATACATCAAGTAATAAATGATTATCAAACAGATATTAATATTATTAGTTTTTGGCATTATAACCGTATGAATTCACAATAATAAAACAATAGAATTGCGCTTACGTTTTTTAAAATGTAGAAATGGGTTTGCGCTTGAACGCCAACTCGCCTGATATTAAGCGACGATGCGGTCTACGTTGGAGCTCACTTACCTAGAAGAAACCAATTTCGCGATTTAAAGACACCCAGATTATATTTTTTATGTAGAAATAGGTTTGTGCTTGACCGCCATTGAGCTTGTTAAGCGACGTGGCGGTATACGATGGAGCGCGTTTATTCAAGAAACGAAAAAATCCTAATACTTAACACTGGCAAATGCTTTAATGCAAGTCCAATACAAAAAAGAAGAAGAAGATAAAATATTTACTTTTCCTATCGGGCAGCACAGGATTTCAGATGTCATTTTTCGTCATCATCGGCGATCTGTCATGTCAGACGACGTTATCTCTTTTTACGCAAAAAAGCTGTATTTACTGTGAAAATTAATTTTCCTTTGTTTTGCTTGATGACTTTCTAACAATAAAGTGCTCTGAATTAAGCCAGAATAATGTCTAAATTCGAAGATAATCCATTTGGTGATCCAACCATAGACAATCCGTTCGCTGTATGTATCCCTTGCAATGTGTAAATTTTTGTTTTCTGATATTTAGTGGATAAAATTGGTGATTTGTTTTAGGACCCGTCGGTGCAGCAAGTAGCAAGGAGTACTAACAATGTGGATCGCGGTCTGGACGATTACAACCCCTTCGATGGCCAACAGAATGCTAATCAGGCTACGGTAATCTCTTGCATTAGTCATTATTGGGATTCTTGTAGGTAGATGTCGAAATAAACAACGGTATTGGCTATCAAGTACTGCCGTGAACCTGTTCTTATCTCATAATTCGTTAGAAGTAGTTAAAGATGAGTTGACATCTATCAGCCACAAGTCTAGAACACATTGAGTTCAGATCGTATGCTAGACAGACACAGTTCAGACAGACTGTCTACACATTCTGTATGTTAAAGATGTTTAAATTGTGATCTGGCTACATAAATCTTATCATTTCCATCACTACTTTAAGCCATGATTCAAAGTCCTTTGTAGCTATCTATAGAGAGTAGAAATATAAAAAAACTTTCCCATTGGTATATCTTATTCATATAAGAATTTTCGTATATAAATATAATTATATATATTATGATGAAACCAAACTAAAACCCAGATTACTTTGATAAATACAAGTCATGTTTATATTCACAAGTTAAACAAAGGCAGTGTCCATTTTATAAATTTCTTTGTTTATTATGGAATACTTTATTAGTCAATTGTTATCCTGTTTACTATATTTAACAGGTTTTGTTTGTTCTAGAGCATTTCCCAGGATGTTTGTTTATAATTCAATCACATAATAGTCATACCGGTTTTAAACTTTCCGATATAATTTATCTTAAACTTATGATCCATATTTTTCTATGTTATATCAAAACTGTAGAATGCTCTTGCCTTGGTTCGACATAATTTTTCTAACACAATTTTTCCCACTGTAGTAATATTATGACAACAGATCTCTGCTGCAATATGCTACTTTCAAATTATTATGTCATATGTAGGTACATGCTGGTCTTATATTAATATATACTTATTTAGGAATGTATATGGCCCTATAAGGGCATGGCAATACTTGATTCGGAATGTTCTATTTTAATTTCATCAAAGTTATCCTTAAAAACATCGTCAAGATAATAATAACAGGTACCTTCTAGGAGATTTTTCAATTTAAAAATAAAGCTTTCATCTGAGTCTATATCTTTTAAGCAATTCAATAGCTTGTTATATATTTTTACTGTCATAGAATTTGGGCTAGAACATACATAGCTGGATTTGACCTTGGTTTTACTAACTTATGTTTATGTTGGGGTCTGATTTTATGAGGTCTGTCTTCTACTTTTTAAAATAAATCTGGATATTTCCTAACAAATTTACATAGCTTCAAGATAAAGATAGTTTATTTGCATAAAACACGAGAATTTTATACAACAAGACAACAAGTGCATAAAAGATGTTAGATGTTAATCATGTTGTGCTGATTAGGCGTACAAATGTCAGGTAGACAGCATCATGCACAAGCAAAAAATTAAAAAAAATAATTATTTGTTATTAGATTAAAACAAAAACAAAAAATATATAAAATATGACAAAGCAGAAGCAATAAAAGATACACATAATGTCAATAAAATTAAAATTTATCATTTAAAAAAATCATTGATAGAATAATAACACTTCTGCAATAACAATGCCTTCAACTTTTTTCTAAATAAATTACTATTCTGGTCTCTTATTGACTTAGGAATCTTATTGTAGATTTTAGGACCCATACATATAATGCTATTTTGCATCAGGGCTGTCTTTCCTTCATGTACGCGCCGTTTGTCTTGGTCACGCCTATTTCTTACAGTAGTATCAGATAGTGTTGGGAATCACTCCCGGTTTGTTTTTACAAAAAGGGCCGTTTCTAAAATGTATAAACACGGAAGTGTAAGAATTTTATACTTAAAAAAATAGGGCTTACAACTATATCTTTTTTTGAGTTTAAACATTGAACGAATACAGTGTTTCTGCCTTTTAAAAATAATAATTTTATCTGTTGAATTTCCCCAAAAAATAATCCCGTACCTCAAAAATTGATTCAACTAACCAGTAGGCTTTAAGTAAAGATTCTATATTTAGAGTACAAGCTAGTTTGCCGATGGCATATGTTTGGCTACTTATTCTTTTCGAAAGGTGCTCGAAAGGTGCACAGTTATTTGTGATTTCAAATTAAATTTTCGGTCAATATATAATCCATGAAATTATGAGCTTTCTACTTCATTTATAATGTTATTGTCATATGCTACATTAATATTACATTTGTTTGTTCCTCTTTGTCTAAAATGCATTATATTTGTTTTATTTAGGTTCATTTTTAAGTTATTGTTGTCTAGCCAAGATATTACTGAGGTCAAAGATTTAACAATATCGTTTTCATAAGAGTCAAGTGTCTTACATGCTACGGTGATAGTCCTATCATCTGCAAATAATGTCATAGGTTGAGATCCTACCTTGTGGAACTCCGTACGCCACTTTGCGTTCATAAGATCTATATATTTCTTCTGCTTTCGTGTTAAGATTGACTCGACTGATTTCCATGATTTGTATTCTATCTGCTAGGTAAGACTCTATCAAATCTAAAACGTTGCCACGTATTCCAAACGCTTCTAATTTACTAGCTAAGATTCTGTATTCTACGTAATTGAACGCCTGCGTCATATCACAGAATATGGCACATACCGGAGTGCTTTTATCCATACATATTAAGACGTTTTAATGAAATCGTATATGGCCATATTAATACTTCTATTTTTTTTCTGAAACCCTTTTGTTCATTGCATAGAATATTATTTTTCTCTAAATAATCATTTAACTCATTATAAACATACTTCCCGTTTTTTTTTTTAAATATCGATATAAGTGCAATGGGCCTATATCATTCCATTTTCTCTCTATTGTCTTTTTTAAATAAAAGTTTAATAATGGTCGTTTTCAGAGAATTCGGAAATGTGACTGTGGATATATACAAATTAATAATATAGCTTAGAGGGGTTTCATTGGTACTTTAATCTTTTAAACACCAAAATAGTCTGTATGTGACAAATGCTAGTAGGCTTTGTATGCCACTGTCGTATATAAGTAAGTTAGGTAACTTTGGCAGTAATATCTTGTTTAATTATATTTTTTGGCTTAGCGGCCATGGGATGGGGCTGAGTTTATGCTGTGGCTCTTAAAAAGTTAAAGAGATAATGGTAAAATCACTTCTAGCTCAGCTATTTTTTTTAACTAACCCAATGCTGAATGAAAATGGTTAGACTATACAACACTAATATACTATACAGTCCACAACATTGGCCGAGTATATGTTGGTAGTATTCACACATCTTCAAGAACATTAAAAAGTCTTTATTTTTATTTTAACAGCTTTTGTTTCCTTCTCTGTTTCAATTTGAGATAGTCTGTTTCATTATAATAGCAATGTTTTTGGAAGCTTTAGTAACTTATGGTATAACTTTTTTGGCCATAGCTTATTATCAAGCAAGCCATCTAGTTGTTTAGAACCTAAATTATGCAACCAAAACATAAGTAGGGATTATTATTAACCTAGAGTCTCTATTTTCCAGCCTCAACAGCCATCCCAGCCAGCCATCATGCAAGCGGTATCACCACCACTTGCAGGAGGAGGACGCACACAGTACAATACACAGCAGCCACCGTCCACACAACCACCACCCAATTTCACCACAGCTGATTTCCAGGCAAGTAGATCAAGCTATTTCAACACTTTTACCCTTTTTTTCTTTTACAAAGGCAATTACAACACTGCAGGATATAGGCACATTCATAGGGTGCTCGCCTATTATCAAATAAATAAATAAAGGTAGTCCTAAAGGAAGTTGTGAATGATATATCGCTCGCTTGAAAGGTCTCTCAGAAAGAAAGGGCATCTCATATGTTGTTATTTTTAATCCATTTAATGGTTTGAGAAAAGATTGGTTTGATCTAGTTGTGATATTATGGAATATTGACAAATGCCATAAATATAACAATACACACATAAAAAGTTTTTAAACTCGGGTAGCTTTTATTCTAAAATCAATAATTATTTATTATTGATTTTTCTATGTGGGATATATGTATATCCTTATATGGTTAAGACTTGATAGAAAAATCTTATTGTCAATGTAATTAAAGTGAATCTTCATAGTGAGTATAAATTTGCATTATCCGAGCCTATCATAATTTTTCATTCTTATTGTGTAAGTAGAAAGGTTTAATTTTTACTGGCTCAAACCCATTATTATTATCTATCGAAGAGTAGACCCACCCCACAAGGTTGCTCATAGCTCACATGGCTATTTTTAATTACAAAAAAAAAAAGATGTAAGGTAACCACAGAATGTATAATATACAACAATAGTAAAATTTGCGTCAATTAGAGAATTATTGGAGAATAATTGGAGCTAAATGTAATTATGTACATATCATTCATTTTTGAGGTGTGTTTAGTCTCTGAATTAACACTATATGTATCAATCTACGAGTATTTTGACCCTTCTAATATAGAAGAAAATATATTGATTTAAAGTAATTGACTGTAAATTTGCCTTAATACACTTGTCAGTCACATCACATATACCTATTAGAAATATGAAGCATAAAACTAGGCTATCCTGCAAACAAACAAAGTTAGAGTTTTTTTCTTATCATATTATTCTAATCTTTTCTTATCATATTAAAATTATTTACTTATCTACTAAGATCAGTTTCCTTGAAGTTGAGTAAACAGTAAACATCCATTAATTTTATCAATTTTGCGTCAAAAACAAATAAGTACATAAAATATATTGTAAGTAAATATTTTTATAATTTTCGTTAGAATTACGAATTTATAGAATTAAAACTTAAAATTTTGAAAAAGCAAACAGTAGAACATAGCCATTAATAGTTTCAATCATAATATTTTTTTATCGAAATCAGATTATATTTAAGGGTAGAAAATAGTTTTCTCCTGTTTTATGAAAAACACGTAATTTAGTGGCAAAAGATCGTGCGACAACGTTTCTCTTAAGAGGTGTTTTGGTAGCCCCTTTTGAAAGCCCATTTCTATTCCAGACTAGATGTGGTTACCATCTTAGACTAAACCGTCACGTGACATAGTCGGACACCTAGCCAGGCGACTATGAAAACAAATACGATGAAAGTCGTCCCTCGAATGTGCCAACTGATAAAATGTTTATCGTCATAATTACGATACTAATAAATGACGTGGAATAAAAACAATGTCTACACAATAGTCGTTTATCAGACTATCTTCTGCCCACGGTTTTATATGTTATATTGTATTTTTTTAGGAGTTTAAAAAAAAGCTTAGATTGAAAAAAAAAATTCAAGATAGACCTAAAATTAACCACTAACTCGCCTGATGTGTGTGTGTGTGTATGTACATAGATTATGATTATTATTTTGTTTTATAATCACTGAGTAGGAGAAAAATACTAATGATAGTTTTATAACATATACACCTCTGCACAATACTTAATATACATATATATTATAATTCATATTTGTGTGTATACAATGCATGATATTAATATGCACTTTTGCTTTTCCAAATCGCACGACAGGAGCTAAAGGTAATCACTTTTACTTATTTACGTACTTACTTAGATAATGTAGTAGTTATATACATATATAGGTGATATGTATTTAGTATTATCATTAGTGTGATATTTTGTTATCATTTTATTATCTTAGATTGCATGGTATTCTAGAAATAATATACTGAGTCACACTTAAAGGTTTTATAAAATTAAAGAAAATCCACAACTAAACATTTAAAATTATCTGTAGGATTGAGAATATTAATGGTAGGTACCAGTATTCTATAAAATCCAGCTTACACATATCATATCTCTAATCATTGTAATCATATTTTGTGCTAGCAATGATTATTGTAATCATAGATGATATTATGTACAATACAGTATAATGATTATTGATAAATGCTGAAGTAAACTGGATTTCACAGAATTTTAAAAATTTCACAAGTGTCTGAGTGATAAAATAATATGAAATAGTACATTATGATACAAGTGTGCCAAGTTGGTCATTACAGTCGAGACGGAATTGCAGCCCGAGCCGAAGGCGAGGGCGTAATAGAGCCGAGAGCGTAATGACCATAATGCACACGCGTTTCATACGACGGTTTTCAACACACTTGCGAGGAAAAAAACACCCGTTTATAACTGAAATATATAATTTAAGTAAAAACTCTTTGTTGAAATTAAAAAAACTGTAAAGTAAAGACACTAGCGCGTAATAGAAAAGTCAAAAGCACGCGTGTTTTATAGGATACTTTTCGGCCATAAAAACGGTTGAATAAGGGCCACTTTACGAGCAAGTGTGTTGAAAATTGACTTTACCTCTAAACTGTATCCTATTTTTTTATCATTTCTCATTTTGTAATTGGAACATCAAAAACAGTTGAAAAATATTTAACTATACAGAAGTTGCTTTCTTGCATTTCTTGCTCCAACCGTTAAAAAAAATCGTTTGCGAACTATTAGGCTTTGAAGTGATAATTTTTGTTAATATCTAAACCGGCTAAATGGTTAACTTTGGAGATATGAATAAATCATGCTAGTAGTATATACCTATGACAAAATTAGTAAAACTGTGGCGGCTAAAAAGTAAACTTAACAAGTTAACAAGTAATAGTCGATCAATAAATGTACTTAAAGAAGTAGGAAATGACAATATTGTGCAAATATAATTTAAACTAACATAAATTAACTCCCAAATTCATAGTATCAATAGACAATAGACAATGTTTTTTATTGTGACAAAAACTTAAATATTTACATCACTTAAAGCTAAAGACTAAAACTAAGTTTTTGCCACAAGCCGGCTCCAGCTCAGCATGGTCCCGGTTATTGCCAACCGACGCTGGTCTTCCGCTGGATCCGGCAGGTGACATCAAACAGAAGACCCTGTTTTAAGTTGTCGGAACCCTACTTTGCGCGTGGAACTATACGCACTTGGCCATTTATTTAGAAAACGGATATCTACTATTGTATGGTAACATGGTAATTAATGCGATCTCAACGATTTTCACATCACTTCACGTGGCATAGCTTAATAATACGTAATAAATAAAATCATTTATGTCTATGACATAGTTGTATATTAAATCAAACTTACCTAACATAGAATATTAACTAGATAGCTAGAAATAGATGTAAAAAATATTACATAATCACCTAGTCAAAGCTGGTTTTCTATTTCTGTATCATAAATAATTATAATTTTATGTTAAGTACACTAAAATCTATAATGTTGCCATGAGTTTGTAGTTCAGTAGTTATCTGTGTAAATGCCAACTGCAGTGACCAACGAGTATTATACTTTATTGGACAACGGCAGAAATGCAGCGGGAAATTCAGTTTTTGAACACTTTTTTTAATTTCGTCTTTTTTTTTTTTTTGGTAGACCTGGTCTCATAAAAATTTCATCAACTGCTATTATCTATATTTGTAAACAAATCCTTATTTTTAGTATTTTTTTAATTTTACGTTTTAAATTTTGGGGTTTAAGAAATACCAACGGATAAAAGATCTTTAAATTCAGTTTTCGCTCAAAATTAGAACACTTCTAACCTAGCGAATATCCGTTCTACGACAGATACATTATATGACGAGCAAAAAAAACTATTAAGAGATATTTTTTCGTCACCATTCTTTTTTGGTTCATCTTCATACTTTCCATTCTAAGCGAAACTGTATTTAAAATTGCCGTATAAAATTGTAGATATCAAATGCATCGAGCAGTACCGTTCGCAACAGTGTCGACCAACACATTTTATTTCTTTAGGCATTATCATCAGCTTGCATTTTATTAAAAGTAAGTAAGCTCGTATAGACTGAGTGCCAGCCCTATTGTCAGAGTTATTAAGCCTCCGAAAGGCCTCTGACCTGGCTTTACGATTGCTATTTTTTAATAACAAACAACCGGGACCTATAATTTAAGGTGTCATCCGACCCACGGTAGCATTTTATTGTATTTATATGATAAATCTGAGCTTCGCTATCTGTCTTAATATAGTATAAACATGAATGATGGACTAGTGACTAATGATGCCAGTAGCTCTTATTTTCTAAATTACAAGCTCTCAATTACAGTTTTGTTGACACAATAAGACAGATGAAAAACCAAACATAAAAATAGATTCAACTATGTAGATACAGATATTACGTCGTCTACAAATATATACGAGTACTTTCAAAGCAATACAGGCGAACAAACAATTAATATTCTTAAATGAAGAAGGAAATAACCATCTGCAAATTTTTGGCATTGCCACTCGTGAGGCGACGACGAAACTTATTTGAATACGTTAAAATCTGTAAAAACGTTTTGGCTACAAAAGATAATTCGCAAATAGCGTAAATCTGCTAACAAGTATCTATGTTAAAAGAAAAACAAAAGAGCATATTTGGCTCTTATCCAAATGTCTGAGAGTCTGATGTGTTGACATTAGACCTCAACCACAAGAAGTACACTGCTAGACGTAGACCTCCCCCACGAATTTCTAAAAAAACTGTTGGAAGCGACCTGCATCCAGCGTCTTTCTGCTACTTGTATGAGATCGTATGTCCTTGTGGCTGGTCTTCTTACGCTGCGCTTGCCGGTTTGTGGTCTCCACTCGAGAACTTTTGGCACCAACGGCCGTCAGTTCTACGTGCTATGTGCCCTGCCCACTACCACTTCAACTTGCTAATCCGCTGTGCTATATTGTGACTTTGTACGTCTATGGATCTCTGTCAATGACGTGAAGTCTCTACGTCTCTGATACGATCTCGCAGAGACGGACGGTAGCCCTCTCCATAGTTAGGTTGTGAATGATTATGATAAATTATATCTACTTTTCAACCGACTTCAAAAAGGAGGAGGTTCTCAATTCGACTGTATTTTTTAATTATGTTACCTCAAAACTTTCGACTGGGTGAACCGATTTTGATGATTCTCTTTTTATTTGAAAGCTCGTGCTTCCCGTGTTGTCCCATTTCAATTTGGTCCAGTTCTGACAATGGCATCCATGAGAAGTCGGTTGCTTCAGTTTTTTAAACTATAATATATAACTTCCGTCATGCACATTTCATAACATTATCCAAACGTCAGCGTTTTTGTATTAGTCTTTTATATCAATTCTTAAATATTTGCCCCGTTTCACGTCATAGATAATGTAACTGTAACGCGACGTAATGTTCATCTCGCACATGATTCTAATTGAGCGTAGGATTCGTATATCCCGTTTGTGATATTGACTGTTACTATTTTTGGAGTTGTTTCATTCATTGTCGCGCGCGTGGAGACTAAATTCTTTGTTATCTTTCTTTTTTAAAGTGAGAAATATATGGAAAATTGTGTTTTCAGTGATAGAAGTGATTAAAGTATTTCGTTGAAACGTGTTATGCATATAGTTACGTTTGACACTGCACAGTGAAAGTTTTTTATTCGGACCTTAAATTAATTTAGTCGTGCTTAATTCTTATTCATTACGAAATTCCTGTTTTTACTTTTACTTTTAGATATGATGGTTCTAATATAGTTTTACAATGAAGCAATCGTAGTTAGCCAGTCTTTATTGGTGGTAAATCACATTTCTTGGAGAAAAATAAATTTAAATTAATAGCAGAAATGTCTATTAAAGATTTGTCCAAAAATAAATTTTTTTATGTCAAAATTAAAGCTAACCACAATTATTTCTTAAATAAAACTATATATATCGACCGCAATTGGTAAAATACTTTTGTATGGAAATCGGGCACAGGCGCATGTGTATACACATGCGGCGGGAAATTCAAATTTCAAACTTTTGTGGCCTTGTATCCAGCTCGGTTAATTATTATAAGTATTCACAATGTTAGTGACAATTTAAGATTATTCTTTATATTTTTACGTCAAATTAACTATTAATAATGCACCTCGTTACTTATATACATATCCCGAGAAATTGCTTGATTTACTAAAAATGGGTTATTAAGTTAATATACCTATATTACATGATGTATTATTGGTTAACAGAATGACATGATAATATAAAAAATAATTTTAGTTTATTGCAAACATTATGTCCAATTACAAAAAAAAATACCTGACTTAGCTACAAGGACAAAAAAACTGATTGAAATTTGAATTTCCCGCCGTATGCGTGACGTACCACCTTAAGCACCTACATGCGGGAATTTCGTAATCGATTTGGATTAAGCTGAAAGAAAGTGCTAAACCGGAAGGATATTATGTTGTCTACGTCATTATGAATGCTTGTATAAGAATAACTTGTGACAAAATCAGCTGTCGTATTTATTTGATGGGAATGAGGTTAACCATTTATTTCTAAACAGTATTTTAAAATTTTACATAGTACCTACCGGGAACTTTAATTATAATTATCTAGAGCCTAAATACTTAAATAAACTATACATTACTATCTACACATTAAGACTACTTAAAAAAAAAAAACAATTTTAATGAGAATGAGGTTTATATTTGACTGTCAAAGCAAGAGTATGTATTGAGTCTGAAAACTGCCCTCCCTTCCGAAGCCTAAACGGCTCCGGATTTTGATGTGTGAAATGTGCTTCGTTTTCCCAATCCCTGACTGCGCAAGAAGGAATGTTATATCAGTACGTTTATTCTCAGTAGTAGTACTCATTGGCAGTTAGGTTGATTGAACTACTGAGACTTTTAATTCCCACTTGTTCAATTAATGGCGGCTGATTGTACTGTTGAGACATCTACAAGTCCCAGTAGTACAATTAACAGTTAAACTACCAACAACAAAATTTTATCGTATGATTTGCAGGAAATTTTTACGTTTTCTTCTATTTTTAATGACTTGACTCCTCAGAAAAAGTTTTGCTTTTTTGCAAGGGTGTAGGGTAAAGGTACAAATTTCGCAGTTCAAACTTTTGCTAGCTTTATCGTTACATTCTGTGTACATTTAGGCTACATTTTGCATTTAGGTATTACCTTTATCATGTAATACTATCAGCTCTCTCTAGATAAGCTGACTCATATTTATCACATAATAATAACTGTTCATAACGATGAATGTAATGTATTTCTTTCGGCTTAGTACTTCTACAGTACCTTTTACCGTCGTAGGCAACTTGAGGAAAGAAACTGATAACTCGATCCGAAATTCTAATCAAAATGCTTACAAATTCCGGGAGCGCGTATCACAAATTTCTTTCCATTGTTTTCCCTACCTTACCTTAGGCCTCGGCTATGTTTGCGGAACAATGCCGGTGTCGACATCTACACGGTACAGTGTGTTACGGCACTAAAAAACAGCAACGGTACAGGTACCGTGAGAAATCTGTCGAGACCGACACACTGTACCGTCACACTCACTTTGTGCAGTATCACTTTCGTGTAGGGTTTGTTTTTATATGAGTGTATGTATATATGTGGGTATGTCTGTATGTAGGTATGTCTGTATGTTTCTGTATTATCTCCTACAGCCTAAACGGCTTTACCATTTTGATGTACGAGGTGTCGTTAAATTAATCTTCCCTGAGTGTCATCTAGTCTATATTTTTTGTAATAATAATAATACAACTCTCAAAAATAAAAAAAACGCTTTTCGTAACCTCCTCTAACGAACTTTCTCGTAAAAAAAAGTGATTTTACTAGAATGATTTGAAAGAATGTGCATTTATAATCTTTTACAGTGCGCATATTTTTTACAAAAAACGTACGTAACGCATAACAAGCGTAAGTTAGATTGCAATAAATCGCTCTGCTGCAGTCGGGTATTATGTTTTTCTTTTCAACCGATTATAAAAAATGAGGAGTTTCTCAATTCGACTGTATTTTTTTATGTTTCTTACCTCAGAACTTTCGACTGGGTGAACCGATTTTGATGATTCTTTTTTTATTTGAAAGTTGGTGCTTCCCGTGTGGTTCCATTTCAAATTGGTCCAGTCAAGTTCAAGTCGGTTACTTAAGTTTTTAAATTATAATATAGATACTTGGTTCCGGTCCCGTGATACACCGCACTGCGGATTTGCCGCGCCTCCGTCAGTATGTAACGGTGTCGGCACTGACGATGCGGATGTTAAACCTCATGCCGGCATTAGTACTTATCTTACCAAAATCTCTTAAAATAAACAAGAAAAACTTCTGAAATCCCATTTTTTCTTTTTGTTTGATACTTTAAAAAATGAATTAGAAGTGGTTTAGCAAAACATTAATGTAGTATTTCTTCTCTAAGTTAACTTTTTGATGATTGTATCGATTTATATGCTGTGAATTTTAGTATAATAATATGTCTCTGACATACGGCACCGTGGATTTGCCACGCCTCCGTCAGTATGTAACGGTGTCCATGCGAACGGCATAGAGCTACTATTACCGGCATTAGCCCTTATCATACCAACATTTCTTCAAATAAACAGGAAAAACTCATTAAATCCCGTTTTTCTTCTTCTTTTTGTTTGATGCTTGGAATTAAAATTAAAAAAATAAGAAGGGGTTTGGCAAAATATTAATATAGTTAGTTTTTCTTTCGGTTAGATGACTTATAGATGATTTTATCGATTTATATGCTGTTAAGTTATATCCATATATATGTTTAATTTTAGTGTAATAACACCGGTTTCTAAGGGGTTCATTAACGTAATTAAATTAACATTAAAATGAAGCCGTGACAACTTTCGAACAACTTTCTTCAATATAATAATGGCACTATCCGCGATCGATCTTCAGAAAAGACAAGAAGAGTTGGAAAGGAAGGCGGAGGAACTAGCCCGGCGGGAGGCCGAACTCAGGGCGGGGTCAGCGGGGCGGCGTAATAACTGGCCCCCGCTCCCCGCCTTCTGCCCCGTCCAGCCTTGCTTCTACCAGGACATCAATGTCGATATACCGCTGGAGTTCCAGAGGATCGTGCGGCATTTGTATCATCTATGGATGTGTGAGTACCCAATATATGTGTGTGTGTTCGTGTGCTTGTTTTTTATATATGATGCCACAAAGCCTCCCTGTTTGTGATACTTAACGAAACAGAAATCTGCAAATATTTGCTAGGCTGGAAATCGGGATCTTCCGCCCTTAAAGTAGACACGCCACGACTGAGCCAAGCAGATCGAATATGAGTAAATATTGGTTTTTGACCCGAGTGCCCAAGAAAGAAGGTAATGTTTTCGTGTGTAAGCCTGGATGTAAGTTCCAGTATTACCTATTGTAGCTTTAAGCAAGTGTAAATTTTGATATGTAAGATGTTTTTACTATTATACAAATTAGCAACCTAGAGAGAAGTAGGTATTCAGGTTTCGTATATAAATTACTCTGAAACTTGTGATTCCGGAATGTCGTCGCAATCGGACTATTATAGGCAAAATCAAAAACTAGGCAAACGTGACGAATTGGCAGTTTTGGTATTTTTAACCGACTTTTTTTCTAAAAATAAAGAGTTTCTCAATTTGACTATTTTTTTTGTATGTTTATTATCCGATTATTCCGCCAATTTTGAATTGTTTTTCATGTTTCTATTTGTTTGTTTGGGTAGGTAATACCTCAGAGGTGGTATCATATTATTTTTTTTCTAAATCGGTTCAGTACTTTGATTTTTATAACAAAATAAATGAAAAAAAACATCAAAATAAACGAATTGCGTATTTTAGAAGTCGGTTTTTTCAGTTATCTTATTATCGTTCTTTCTGGTAAAATTGGTAATAAGTTATTTTTTCACAGCGACGACGATATTTTCTAATGTAATCCTTCGTGAAAATTAAAATGTATCTATGTCATACTTATCCTGTCTCAGAGACTATCATAATTATTTAGAAAAATAAATATATATATTTATGTTCCAGTTTACACGCTCGTCCTGGCGTTCAACATAATCGGCGGTATGTCGCTAATGTTCGCCGGACTTGGCGTCACGACGTTCGGACTCTCCATCCTATACTTTGTCCTGCTCACTCCTTTCAGGTATTTAATGTTACTAGTTCTTTGTCACTTCATCGATCTGCTTGCTAACCCACCTGCAGGCTTGGACAAGTGGCAAACGTTTCAAAACGTTCCTATTTTAAAAAATGCTGACGCTTTGACATGGTAAATGACGTGAAGTCACGTGACATTTCATAAGCTAACGTCAATCGCATACATTTAACTTTTCATTAGAAAGCCACTTGTCTTACGATTTTTAACTTTCAACGAACTTTTAAATAGTAAATAAGATTTTACTAGAATTATTCTAAAAGAATGCGCATTTATAACCTTTTACAGCGATTTTACGCGCGCTTTCTTACAAAAAACATGCACTCATAAGTTCACATTCCGAACTAATGTGACATTGAGGGCATCGAGACTATGAGTCTATTAACGTATTTATTTATTTACATGTCGTATTATTTCAGTTTCGTGTGTTGGTACCGGCCCATATACAAAGCGTTCAGAAGTGACTCTTCGTTCAACTTCATGGTTTACTTCTTCATGTTCCTCTTCCAAATCATCTTCACTGTGGTGCAGTCCATTGGATTCACAGGAGGTGGATCATGGTATGTACATTTTACATTACACTATTGTACTTTACATAACACTATCATAAACTAGCTGTGATTTCGAAATATTGTAGTAGAACCTACAAAAAATAATTATACAGGTAACACTACCTCAAATTTTAAATTTTACATGTAATTAATTAGTTTAAATAGATAAATAAAACCGGACAAGTGCGAGTCAGACTCGCCCACCGAGGGTTCCGTACAAACTATTAGATAAAAGGGGGAAATCATATTTTTTTTAATATTTTCCTTCATAAACCGAAAAATATACATCATAAAAATATTTAAAAACCTGTTTTAGCTTATACTAATGAAGCTCTTTCATATGATACCCCACATGATACGGTTAAAGAACTTTAAAATTTGGACCCTCATTCCTTGCATAAAGACCCTATTTTTTGTGATTTAACTAAAAATTTGCAGTTTTCGGTTTTTTTCCTATGTGTGTACTCTAACACAATGCTTCTTGCCAAATTTCATAGTTCTAGGTCAACGGGAAGTACCCCATAGGTTTTGATTCCCTTGTGAGTGTCGAAATGTGCATTTTTTACGACATATTCGGCTGTAACTTTTTTTTTACGTAAACTGAGAAATTTGATTTTTCTTTCTGCAGCAAGAGACTATGGATCTGCGTATATGGTATTAATTTCAACACGATACCTTCATGCGTTCCCGAGATAAAGGTCTTGACACCCGGACGGACGGACAACAAAGTGATCCTATAAGTGTTCCGTTTTTTTTGAGGTACGGAACCCTAAAAAAGAACAATCGAAATCGGACGATGTTTAGGTATAGAAAACAGTTTTTTCCTATTTGTATGAAAGAGCGCAACAAGTTTCATGCGTGTATTTATGAAAAACGATGATGATTATCATCATCATATTTAAAAAATCTAAAGCAACCGACTTCAAAATACGCAATTTTGTTTTAAAAACCAAAGTACTGAACCGATTTTGATAAAATGTATATGGGACCATTTCTGAAATAAGATTTAGCAAACGAAAAAAGAATCATCAAAATCAATTCATAATTGGCGAAGTGATCGTGTGAAAAACATACCAAAAAAAGCATACAGTTGAATTGAGAACCTCCTCCTTTTCGTAAAGTCGGTTGAAAAGTATCTTATTTCTGTATACAGGTACACCTATATCTGTACCAAATATTATTTTCATAACAATCGCTGCAACCGTTTGGTCGTGAAAGGTAACAAACAGCAAAGAGGCAGTGTTACTTACTTTTTAACCGACTTCCAAAAAGGAGGGGGTTCTCAATTCATCGGAATCTTTTTTTTAATAATATTAGTAAGAATTGAAATGAAACAAATTTTAAAGGATTGATCGCGTATAATTTACATAATTTTATGACCTGACGTTATGAACACTGCAGTGTCTTTGGTTACCTTTGACCACGGACGCTGCAAAGTGTTTGAATTGTCAGATGACCGTGAACTCGGTGAACAAATCGGTGACCGTGAGTGGCATTTCTTTCTGAGTGCTACCGTGGGTCGGATGACACGTTAAATTGAAAATCCCGGTTGTTTGTTCTTAAAAAAAACAGCAATCAAGCCAGGTCAGAGGCCTTTCGGCGGTTTAATAACTCTGACACTAGGGCTGGTCACTCAGTCTATACGAACTTTACTTACTTTTTATTTATTTCAATGAGTAATCAATCGCAAAACATTAGTAAGAATAGTATGTTTGAATTGAATGATTGAGTTATTGGCACTTGTTATTCCAGCGGTCTCATCACCAGCATCGCCGCGTTCTCCGAAAGTATAGCCGTGGGCATCATCACCCTGATGGTCACCATTGGATTCATCACCTGCGTGGTAGCCGACATCATGCTCATGGCTAAGGTAAATTATACAATTTTCATCATCATCATCATCTCAGCCATAAGAAGTTCACTGCTGGACATAGGCCTACCCCAGAAGACCAGCCACGAGATGAACAGATGACCTTATACAAGTATACTCTGTATCAACTGGCAATAGTTTATTTCTTCTGTCCGGATGTTGGTACTCGCGTACATGTTGTATTTTTCAACTAATCTTGACGAAACTCATTATAGAAGTTTTACAATATATAAGATTTTTTGTCGTCGGGGAGTTTTGATTAATAAATAATAAATAAATATTAGTGGACGTTTTACACAACGCCATCTAGCCCCAAACTAAGCAAAGCTTGTACTATGAAAACTAGATGGCTGATAAAATACATATTTACTTTTTTTTTGTAAATACATAGGTACTTATGATACATATAAACACCCAGACCCAGTACAAACATCAATTGCTCATCACACAAATATTTGTCATGGGGATCAAACCTACGACCTACGGCTTAGCAGATAGACATAGCATCATTATGTATCTATTTAAAAAAAAACAATATATGTATTCTATCAGCCATCTGGTTCCTATAGTACAATATTTGCTTAGTTTGAAGCTAGATAGAACTATGAAAAAAAATTCAACAAATATTTAAAAAAATTAAATCGTTCCAGGTGCACCGCATCTATAGATCGACGGGCGCGTCCCTCGCCAAGGCGCAGGCGGAGTTCACGACGGAGATCATGCGCAACCAGCACGTGCAGACCGCCGCATCGAACGCCGCCGCCGCCGCTGTCAACGCGCAGATCGCGAATGCCAACCGCTATTAGCGCACACTACACGGTAACTAGCCTTAGTCACGTACGGTGACTCGCCTTTCTGACGTACGGTAACTGGCCTTACTTACGTACGGTAACTGGCCTTACTTACGTACGGTAACTGACCTTATTCACGTACGGGGACTGGCGTTAGTGACGTACGGTAACTGGCCTTATTCACGTACGGTGACTCGCTTTCTGACGTACGGTAACTGACCTTATTCACGTACGGTGACTGGCCTTAGTGACGTACGGTAACTAGCTTTATTCAAGTATTCAGTGTCGCCTTACTGACTTACGGTAACTGGCCTTACTGACATACGGAAACTGACTTTATATTAAAATCAAATCAAAAATAATTTATTTCAGACACAGAGAGATCTATATTAATTTTATAGTATAAGTTGTATTAAATTATTATATGTCATTTAATTAGCTTCCTTAGTTCCAAGTTAGGAGTTATTTTAAATATGTATTGTATCTCTTACAGGTATGTTTGGACAGTATAAATGGACAACTCGGTGTGAGGCCAACATATACAATAGTAAAGAGGAAATATTAATGTCAATGAAGCTTATTCAGTTATTTATGATAAAGACTTTCTAATACGGATGTATAATATATTATATCGCAACTTACATGGTCAATAATGCAACTAAATTACTTAATATTGTACTCTACCTCAAGGCTTGATCAAATAAAGTTATTTTGAATGGTAATTGTTGATTAAAAAAAGTTATGTACTTTCATTTACTTATGTTGATGTAGAATATATTAGATTCATTATTCCCTTTAAAAACAATAAGAAAAAAGAGAAGATCAGAAAAATATAGCAACAAATTAAGGTGTTATGACAATTCGATTCATTATAGCCTAAATATGCCTCAATTTGGCTTCAAAAACGAATTAAATAATCACTGCAGCCCCTAAATTTAGGAGAAATGTCAATTTTTACTTCCATACCTCAAAAAGAATAAAGAAACTTATATTTGAGCATTTCATTGATTGATTAAGTGAAAGTCAAAGTGAAACTAAGTAATTACAATTTAGACAATTTTAGGATACCACCTAGTATGAATGAATTCTAATATATTTCTACATCAAATTATGCAGTAATATTAAAAGCTCAGTGTACTTTCTGGACTACTTCTTGCTAGATTATGGAATTTCAGCAAATTATTAATTTGGTATAGTACTTTTACTGAAGTGTTATCATGAAACCTATCACATCTGGGCCTCAAGTTTCTCAGTCATTCTTATCTTCATCATGACCTACATGAAAATATTTCGGTTAAAGGAGCTGCCATGAATCATACAGGAGAAAAATATTTCCCTTATAATTATCAGATTTTATTCTTTTTTGTGACTGGTACCATGAATGTGCAGGATTATTATTAATTTAAACTTCGAAGTAGGATATAAATTAAAAAAAAAAGAACAACCACGTTTCATGTTGCCAATGAAATAAAAAAGAATAATAGATCACATCCCATTTTATGAAACAATGTGCAGTTCGCAGTCTTTATTTCGGTATAACTGACGAGAAGTCAAATTTTAATGTATTTCATAGATAAACATCATGCTTACATTCGTAAAAGAGGAAAAACCCGGCCCTTGATTAAAGGGCCTAACTTCACGGGAGTCATGGTATAAAATATACAGGTATGGTAATACGGAGACACGAAGTGGACATGCTATGACGTCATTACAATTAAGAAAAATGAATTATTCGATCGTTTCTCATATTGGAATAAACTCCTTGACTGTAATTGACATTTTCTTTACTTCAATACAGGAAATAACTGGAAAATTAATGGGTTTTTTAATTGAAATAGTGATGACGTCATTGCGTGTCACCTTGTCTCGGAGTTTCATATCTACATATATGCTTCTAACATGCTCTGCGTAAGATTCTAAGCTTAGCATTAATATAAATGTGTCAGGATTTTTGAAAACGTATTACACAAAATCGCATTTTATGACTTCAATTATGTCAATTTTTTCAGGTTTAGTTTATGTTAGAATTCACAGTGTGGCCTTACTGTTTAAAATACACATTAAGTTTTGGGCAAATCATTATTTACGCGCCGTTGTCTGTTATGATTATAAGCTAATTTTTTAATTAGTTTTTTAACGGCCAAAATGTCGCAAGGCTGTGTCAAGTTATTTAAACGATTTATTTATGACTATCAGTAATTTATAATTTTAAATTTAATCTTCAAGACGCACGTGTAAACATTAGATTATGGATCTCTAGGATGACTAGGTACTAATCGTATTTTCGACCATGGAACGGAAGAAAAATTTTGTATCTAATTTACGTCAAATTAAGACATACCGAGCATTTCCGAATGATACCGAGAACCGAAGTGACACGAGCGATGTCATTGACACTTGCAATATCCGAGTATTTAATTTTCAAGTTCGACAAAGATTCCTTAAGTCGCAATGACGTCACTTAGTGTCAATCTTGAAGATTCTACAAGATGTTTCTAGTATGTCACGACTCTATTACAGCAGTGCATATTCTTTCGACCATGGTTTCAACCTACATTCTGCGGTCTTCTACATGATAACTTTACGTCGATCACTCTGCAAGCTCATTTGATAGACTCGTAGTCCATAAAATAATACCTAAAGTTGTGACTCTATAATTCTCGTGAGTTTTTACTTTACTCGTGCTTAGTAATATATCATATTAAACTTTATTTTCTAAATAATGCCTATAAATTAGTCACGTAATATAAATATTGAAATAGTTATAATATCGGTTCTCTTACACTGTCCAGAAAATAATAATTTATTGAAACATATATCTTTGCACTTTGAGATTTAGTACTAAATATTTTGCATTGATTACTATGTATTAAAAGATTATCTAGATTTTAGTAGACTTTAGAGTAAATTTTAGTTTTCAAATATTTTTATCAATTGAAATTATTTTTAAAACAGGTAGTTTTATCTAATTATACAATGATTATTTTTTTCCAACTGTTTTTGCATAAATTTAATATTTTTAACATCATTTACGTATTTAATTGTACTTACGATTTTGTAATTATGGTATCATTCATATATTTACACCTAAACGTAACTTAATTTTATTGATAAGACAGTTTAATTTGTTATAATTTTTAAATTAAACTATCTGATTTTAAAAATTTTGCTACGTGGAATATGTTTTTCTTTACCTGTCAAATATGTATACAATAATTGTGGTTTTACGATCAATAAGAGCTTTTTCGAAATTATGAGCACTCATTGGTCGTCAGTTTACCAGTGTTGTTTATATTATGAGACATGTTAAGAATCAGACTAAGATATGATTGTCGCGCATTTCTTTGTTTAGTATTAGATAACGCAAATAGATGAATTTAGTTATTGCTAGCTATTAAAAATTATTTTGAAATCGACACGAGCTTGTAAACGCTTTAAAATTTACGTGGAGTATATGCAATAATATGCATGCAAACCGTGTTTTCGTACCCGTCTTATAATGTAAACAATAATGGCGGACTGACGACCAATTAGAGTTCTTATTTTTGGAATATAGCCGTGATAGGTCTCCATTCTGTCATTGTTGTTTATATTTTGAGACAGGTAGGGTTACTCCGACTTACAGTTAGGTACGGCATCGGGGCTTATACTTTTCTATCTGTTTTTTTTTTTTAGATAAAATTATACAAATTTATCTGTGTTACATGCGTTTTCTGCACTATTTGCCGTTTCTCAATATTTTTCTATAATCTATGTATTCAGACATTCCAAAATTTGTAAATAAATGACGACTATCAACTTATCAATGTATAGATTCGAATTTGGTGACATACCTATTTAGAATTTTTTCAATGTATGTTTCAAATATAAATCATAAATGTATTAGGTCTGACTATGGATCCTTGTGTGACCCCCTCTTGCCCGCGTTGAGACTTTAGAAGCACAATACTTCATTTAGCGGTTTGTGTAAAAAATAGTATAAGACTAATACTATTAACTAGTCAATTGACTAAAACTGCTTCGAAACTTCGAAAACTGACTATTGCTTGAAAAATTCTTTGAGCATATAACTTATACTAAGAGAGGAACAGCTGGTTCGTCCGAGATGAGTTTTTTTTTTTAATGTCTAGTGCATGCGTCTCGTTTGCACGTACTGGATGTCTATCGCCATCTTTGTTGCCCGGTATGGGCTTAACCAATGAGAGATCAGCTAGGACGTTATATCTAGTCGACAGAAGAAGACAACCCCATAATTTAAAAGTTGGAAAATACTTATTATTGTACTATACCACATTCTATAATTGTGCATACCCACATATGTTAAAGTATATATGTCGCGGGAAATTATTTAATTAATCTAAATTAATTAATAAACGAAAAAAATGAACCAGGAACTTAATTCAACTAAATCATGTGCTTATAAAATTGTCAAGGTACGAAGTATGTTACTAAATAAAAATGTAATAACTTATTTTTTTTATTCATGAAAAAGTAAAAAAGGTTTTGTATTTTAATTTTTTAACATCTCTTCAATTTTAATATCTAGATGTAAATTTATTTGTATTTGGTAAAAAAACAAGCATGATAGCAACATCGAGCAAAAAAATAAATATTCTTAAACAAATTAGATTGTTTACTAAAAAGATTATATATCAGTATGATATATTATTATATCAGTGAAAATGGTTGGTGAACTAATCGATAAGTTTTTTTAATGGACGTTTGTTTTTATTACCTACAACAAAACAGTATTTCGGTTACGCGTCGCAACGATGGCTACTCTCTGCGTTATATGCTCTAAGGAAAAATTGTAACTTATTATTTCGTGCCCTGCTAACATACTCAAGATTTAATAGTTACAGGCATTTTCTACTAAATCACTAGATTTTTCATACTTGTATCAATACATAAGAGTTTCGGGCACATAGTTAATGTATTCTGGGCCTAGTTGTATGTAAAATTAATGACAAGTACCGTCCGGTGTCACCCCGGTGAACGGGGAACGGAGGCGTGTAGATTTATCTAAATGTTTAAACTGTTTTGTAACGGTTAAGTCATGTTATAAACTTATGATTAATAATAATAAATATAGTTTCAGATGTGATTGTTTTATTTCGATTCATTCTTTCATTTATAGGGATGCTTCTGGAGTACACAGCGTCGCGTAATGCATTGCACTTTTCTTGCTATACAGAAAGGTGGTGTTACTCTTTTTCTTCATATACGCAATGCTCGTAGCGTCGCCACATCGTACGCACAAAAAACATGGAAATATGTGGTCCTGTTCATAAGGCGTTGGTGTCTGCATCCCCGCAGCAATCGATCGCAATTAGGTATACCATATCGTATTAAAATTTATAGTAGGTACATCTATCTAATATATTTAAACGAGCAATTCTTGTATATTGCATAAGGATCTATGAAACGGTTCCAATGATTTTGATATGTAGGTTTTTTACGCATGATATAGATTACGATTGACCACCAACTTGCCTTATGTTAACACAATAACTGCTGAGGATTTTTGCAAATCAATAGATATAGATAGATAGATAACACTTTATTAAAAACCACATGATAACAAAGATAACATTAAGTACTTAGAGCTAGGATTTTAATTGGCGGCCTTATCGCTTAGAACTATCTCTTCCAGGCAACCATGCAAGGACAGGAATTGTATGTTAAAAAACAGTGGCCTATAAAGAATAAAAGATCAAGTAAATAAGAATGATTAGTAAACATATTTTACAAATTAATATACTTACACACAATATATATATAATTATATTACATACCCATAAATATATACCTAAAAGATAATAAACATACATAAAATTACGTAAACATCTACATAAAATATATCAAGTACTAATATATACATATGTACGCAATAATATAAACAATAATAGCTATAATTCGAGATAGAGTGATTTTAATTGTTTTTTAAAGACTTCCAACGAGCGAGCACTCTTAATTGCCAGTGGCAACTCGTTCCACAGTTTGACAGCCGCTATTGTGAAAGAAGACGCTTAATAATTGGTTCTATGGCGAGGAATATTGAGTGTCAAATTCTCTGATGATTTCAAAACCCGGGTAAAATGGTGATATAGATCTAGCTAGGTCTCATTGTTAGTTAACTCTCGTTTGCCCTTATATTCAGTCAAGAAATCCGAGCGGAGCTCTGTCGCCCAGGTACTATTATTAGACATTGAAATACTATAGGTAGTGGCTGGAACACACATCCATATTCAACACACAAAACAATGAGGGCTGAGGGCAAGCCTTTATTAACTACAACAAAACATTATAAGTACAAACTCAACTAACTAAACTACTACACAAAAAGCATTTCGGTTACCCCAGACCGATAAAGGTCTTAAGGCCAGCGCTACACTTGACGGAACGCCAATACATGTTGTTGCATATTAATTACAAATAGCGGGCACACTACGCGGAAGATCGATCGTCCGCGTAGTGTGCCCGCGGAGGTTCCGCGACGGAATTTCCGTCAAGTGTAGCGCTGGCCTAAGACTGCTTAAACCCACTACCAGTTGGCAGCATACCCAGCATGCTGCCGCAATGCCACGCTGAATGGCAATACTTATGCGTTGAGCCAGATACACACAAATGTTTGTCTTGAGGATCTCACCCATAATCTAGTTTATAAGGCAGGCGTACTTTTTCATTTCATTCATTCGTCATTTATATGCCACAAAATTATCCAGTGGCCAAAAGTGGAACTAACGATGCCATGTTGAAGATGTCAATCGGTCCTATCATTAAAATCGATCATAGCGCTACCGCAACCGGACCAGATAAGTTTGTAGAACTGTAAGAGCAGTGTCAAGTAATTTCCATACTCCTTCGTTTATCGCCCCAACGAAAATCAGTACTCTCTACCGATATTGCCCTAAAAAGGCCGAATCATTCGTGAAGCAAATAAGGTAAATATCGTAAGTCGTATAACTCTGTAGCGTATAAATTTTCTGTCGTAAAATAAATACTAGAGGACATTTTCACACAACGCCATCTAGTCCCAAATTAAGCAAAGCTTGTACTATGGAAACCAGATGGCTGATAGAATACATATATACTTTTTTAGGGTTCCTTCGCTGTCTGTCTGTCTGTCTCCAGGCTGTATCTCATAAACCGTGATAGCTAGAAAGCTGAAATTTTCACAAATGATGTATTTCCGTTGCCGCTATAACAACAAATACTAAAAATTAAAAAAAAAAAATATTAAGGGGGGTCCCCATACAATAAACGTGTTTTTTTCGTATTTTTTTGCTCAATATTAAAAACGGTAACAGGTAGACGCTTAAAATTTTCACAGAATATGTACTTGTATATTACCTTTCAAAATAAATAATTAAATAACAATAAAGTAAATATTAAAGGGGGGCCCTCCCATACAACAAACGTAATTTTTAAGCAATTTTTACTCGATCTCAATTAAAAGGTAGAAACTTGAATATTTGTAAGTAAATATTTAGAAATATATTTACTATAAAAATAAATACCTAATCTAATACATAAAAACTCACAAAATGTAAATAATCCGTGCATCTAAACGCGGTGCGAGCGCCGGTTTAGCGGGGTAGCGGGGGAGGTAACATCACGGAGCGAGCCATAACCGCGCGTATTCGCGCGAGCGTCGTCATGCTGCCCGGATGTGTATCGAAAACCTACCTATAAGTTTGCAATTTACTACTTGGAATTTCGTTGATTTCTCGTTATTTTATAAACAGAACTAAACTTTGTAGTATTATAGATGATAGTACGGAACCCTTCGTGCGCGAGTCCGACTCGCACTTGGCCGATTATTTGTAAATACTAAGATACATATAAACACCCAGACACAGAACAAACATCCATGTTCAGCAGAAATTTTTGCCCTGGGTGGGAATCGAACCCACGACCTACAACTACGAAGGCAGACATACTACCACTGAGCCATGAGGCCTAAAAGAAGGTAAAACCGATGGCGGGACTTAACATATAAAAAAAAACAAGATATATACATGCGATTTTATTCACAATCTTACAAACTATACAATATAGAAGTCATATAAGCACGTGACGTTATGTCTGCGGCGGCTGGCTATGCGCGTGCGCGCCGAGCCGGCTCGGGTCCTGGCTCGGGTAGTGCAGGCCGATCGGCCCGGGCGGCGGCGGATGCGGAGGAGGGGCGGGGCCCCCCCACGGCGTGCCGCCCCAACCGCCGCCGCCGTAGTGGTGCAGGTTGAAAAAGTCGTTCGGACGGTTCGGCGGCGGAGGCATCTGAGGACGCAACAAATATTTTTAAAGTTTGTTTATCTCTACAGGTTTTCGTGGTTAGTCCGCGCCATACAACAAAAGAATAAATGAATGAACAAGGACGGCCTGGGTCACCACAATCGTTATAGCAATCTTATTTCAATATTACTTTGACCTTTGTCTTGCTCTTTTAACTGTAGAAAGAGCGAGACAAAAGTCAAAGTAATATTGAAATATTCACAGAATATTGAGTTATATTATTCACTTAAAAAAAAAAAAAAAATATATATTTAAGGAGGGCCAACCCATACAACAAACGTGTTTTTTTCCGTTTTTTATAGATAATGGTACGGAACCCTTCGTGCGCGAGGCCGACTCGCATTTGACCGGTTTTATTTTATTCGTCAGTAGTATAGTCCAGAATTATCACGGACTATTCTGTAAATAAATATTTTCTTTTCTTTTTATTATAACTTCCCATAGTTATGTATTTCAAATTTCTCACAGCCTAGTTGGGAGACCATCTGACCAACTTGTAATATCCGAATATCCGTCAAATACAACAACAATTGCTGAGCCATAATGTGTTTGTAAATATTTAATGTACTTATTTAAAATAATAGAGAAAGTATCGTCTTTGCTCCATACGACGCGATGCAGAAGAAATCCACCATCGATGATGTATGTTACATTATTTTCATCAAGATCGATAACGACAGGCATCATATTGTCATATAATGTTGCTTTCGTGGTTTTTCTCATGCCATTACTATCAAATAAAGATGTCGGATACGGGCTTAGTTCATACTGAAGATATTCTTGTAAATTACTTTCAAATTTTTTGCTTACAGTTATTCTCTGGAAAAGTAACATTGGATCTATAGAAACTTTACAATCATTAATTTTGACAGATTTGTTAATGGCTGAAAGCGGTAAAACCTTATCGACGCGTTTTAACTTTATTTCGTTGAAGTTCAAACCAGTTATCTTTACCATAGATTGCAATCCGATTTCATGGGCTCGGTGACAATTAATTTGGTCATTTCCAACGATTCCTGAAGCTAAGGATACCAACTGATTCGTATTTGGAAAGGGATTATGAAGCGTAAACCAACCAACCAGTTCATTTACATCAGTATCATCCCTTTTTATTCGTGAATCTCTAGCATCAACATGTTGGTCCACAGAATCGAAAGAAATGTTACAAAACCGTTCAATTTCTTCACAAATTGTATTCGTGGCATACATAGCATATACCCACTTACATAGAACACTTTCTTGTGTACTTCGGCCTCGAGATACTCCTCCTTCTGTCTTCATAGATTTCATCAGACTTTGCTCGATTACCATGTCTGTCCATGTACCAGAATTGAATTTTTCTGTTCGTTTTACAGTAAAGAATCCGTTTTTAAAGTTCTCAAAAGCCTGTTGATCCATTGTCTCCTCAAGTTTTAACATATCTTGAAGATACAAATGAGCTGATTTCGCATATAGGAAATGACCACCAGCATGAAAATAGGGCAGCATTTTTCGCACTGCATCCAAATGTTCTTGAAAAAGTCCCAGCCTTTCAGCGCGAATGAAATCTAGGGCTATTGATACCATTTCAAAATATTGCACCCATAACTGTGCCGTGGGACCTCGAGCTTTTAATTCTTTTAGTTTATCCTGAAATTGATCAATTAACGAGTTGGAGCTGCTCGTACATCCTTCAACATCTTCGTAGGAAACATCGCGACTAGTTATCTGTTCAATTAACTCATCTAACACACAATTTTCAATTTTCATCTCTTCAAAAATCTTTATTGATAATGCAAGTCGTAATAATATATGGCCTCTGATACTTCTTGCATAAGCGTGACCATTCAACATTTTGTCGACCGAATTTGTAGCATATATTTTACTTAAAGCTTCCTTGAGACCACTACCGTCCATTACATGTCCTATGCATCCAAGAAAAGACATGAGCATATGAAATCCTCCAAGTTTGACAACTGTTTTAGACAAGTCTGAGTTTGCATCTGACGCAGCAACCATTTCACGTGCTTTTGAGTACAGGGGCTGATCAAATGTAACTATGCACGTTTTTTGTTGATGTGACTTGGCAATATTTATAGCACTATGTAAAGTTGTATAAATTGTGTCTAAATTACTGGCAGGATGATCAATGAAAGGTAGAAATATAACCTGAGAAGTTGAAAAATTTTGATTATTTTTCGTAAGTTGTTGAAGATAGCCATTCCACCCTGGCAACGGTGAAAGATTCTTCCATTTTCCGTATAACCACAACAAATCAACTGCATTAAATTTTTTTTCAATCAGTACTTGATCATCATGTAGATTTTGGACTTGAATCTTGCTGTACCCAGGTACAACTGGCTTTTCATATGCTAAAAGAGATACATGTGATATTGCTGCTAACTCTTTTGCACTCGGTTTAGTTGTACATTTTTTTATGCGATCATCATAAATTACAGCATCTTTCGGAGTAATTATTTTTATCATTCCCATAACGTGAAGAGTATTATTACCGTCAAGAGTACTGACATTAATATCTGCATTGTCTCCAACATATTGTACCAACGCACCAGACTCTGATGGTAAAATACGAGGTTGTGGATGGTAAACTGATGAAACTTCATACTGTATGGTATTACTATATGATGCAGCAAATCCTAAAGATGATAAAACATCCAACAATTTTTTAGACCCATATCTTCTGTGAAGAAATACGGAAAGGCCCAACAGTAGCTGTGATGAAAATGAACGTTCTCGTATCGAAGCCATTATTGCGTGGCTAATAGATGTGCATTTCGTTTTTAAATGATCTACTTGTCCTTTTCTATTTTTTAATATTATTTCTTCCAAAAAATGTGATAATGTTTTTGGTATTTCTTCATTAATACAATCTAGCATTTTATTCGGAGGTGGATACGTTTTTGTTTCAACTACAGATGATCTGATGTCTTCCCTAATAATAGCCGCAGCAGCTTCTACAATCCGTAGACGTTCTTCTACAGGAGTACTTTTTTTATTTTCGTACCAAGCTTTTGATAATACGTTAAGCTGTGTATCACGGAAAGATATAATTGTAAATGATCCAATTTTTTTTGTGATTATTATATCAGTTAAATACTTTTGTTGTAATTTTGTAATAATTGTCTTATCGTCAGGTATGTATTCCGTAGGGACATCTTTAAGTTCTTTCAAAGTAAATTGAGAATCTTCATTATTTTCTATATAATAAAAAATCTCCTTCATTGCTTGAGTGACTTGATCATCTTGGCGAGGCTTTTTATCTGCAGATGGTACTCGGGTTAAAAAGTTGGTATAGCAAATAGTATGATACTTTGCTTCAGCAGCGATCAAATCATACTCGTAATATATACGTTCCTTTACTAATTCTCCTAAGGAATCGTTTCGTTCTTCTGCTCTCTTAATTACGTTGTCTTTGAATGCAAGAGTACTTACATTACTTATTGTCCGTCTATACTTTAATTTTTTTTTCTTTTCTGCTATTTCATCAGCTTCTTGGCCACAAAATAAGCATAACTTTCCAAAATCAAAGACTTCATTTCGTTTTTTACGAGGTGCACTTGACGTTGAAGGTTCACTCTCATCTGTGCGTCGTTTTGATGCAATAATAACATTTTTACTCGTGTACACTTTTCGACACTCGGAATGCACATTTACAGAACTTAAAGTATTTAAATAGTCTATATGTCCATCATTTCTTTCAATACTTGCAGTTTTTAAAGTTTGTAAACCACGTACGACATTCACAGAAACACCTTCTGAAAGTTTCTTATCACATATAAAACACAAATCAGCCATAGCTCTTAAAACCGTACGTCCGTAGTTGCAACGGTACAATTTCAAACTAACGAATAATCTTGACTCATACAAAGTGGAGAGAGTGGCCTTGAATACTATAGAACCTTAGAATATAGAAAAATACAGAAACCGTGTACATGCTTAGAACTGAAGCGAC
The DNA here is from genome assembly GCA_947563715.1 of Lycia hirtaria. Lineage (NCBI taxonomy): Eukaryota > Metazoa > Arthropoda > Insecta > Lepidoptera > Geometridae > Lycia > Lycia hirtaria. The sequence goes on along the minus strand of OX387377.1, from coordinate 35,545,092 downwards.
AAAAACTACTCATATATAGAGTAGTTTGAAGCGCGCGCGATCAGTTGCTCTATGAACGTCTTAACGAGTGGCAAGCTTTGTTGGTGTTAAATTTAATTCAAATATGCCGTCATGTGTCGTTCCTACGTGTAAAAATACTGCTGGGGTGAAAAAAAAACACGATGGGATAACATTTCACGTGTAAGTAGCACAATTGACATTATCTTACGTATTTATTTAATAAATTGTTCGGTCTTTGATCATCGTAGAGAAAGAATCGTCCATTTTGTTGGTGTTGCCAATATCAACGTTTTGATTTTCCTTACTTTTACTTGCTACCGATTTTTTTAGTTAGTAGTTTGTAAATTAAATGAGTAGGTATTTAAATATATTTTTATCCGATTAAAAATTAATTGGCCAAGTGCATGTCGAGTAGCGTTCAGGGTAGCGTTTCATAATTGCAGTTCACCCTATATGAACTTAGAATAGAACTACTTGTTTGATATTGTGAACATATTGATTGATTTTGCGATTTAAATGGATTTAGTGCGAAATTTTTCCTCAGATATTTTGTATTTTTTTTTGTGGTGGTAGTCTATAACCGTTAACTTATAAAGCCTACCAGGGCCGTAGCCAGGAATTCATTTCAGGGGGGGTTTCAGCAATGGACTTGGGCATAGCTTATGGTTTATTCGCGAAAATTGTATGTAGTGTGTAGTAGTGTAGTGTTTTTATAGTAATTATAAAAACACTACTACAATTTTCGCGCTCGTTATGCTTTGTTTTTCGTATTAGTGAACCCAAAAAAATTTGGTTTGTGGCTATTTTTAGTTAATTATTTGCTCGTATTAAAGTTCACAGCACTTTATTGATCAATACAAATATAGATCAATATGAAACAATCATGCGCGAGCGAATCGAGTGCGAAACTTTTTTTTTATAAAATGATTGAAGCCTGGAAGGATTTTTGATAATGGCCAGGATTTCGGGGGGGGGGGGGGTGGTAGAACCCCCCAAACCTACTTAGCTGTGACAGGTTAAAATAATGCCTAACCTTTTAAGCTAACGGAATAAGATACAAACACAAAATAATTTATTTGACCGATTAATCCGAATAGTAAGTCAAGAGAACAGTTATAAAAATAATGATATCCGTTTAAGAAAGTAAATATTTAATTTTAATATATTTTTATCTCCACGATTTACCACAGCAACGGGTAAATAATGCCTACACTAGCAACATTATGCGGGTGAGAGGTGAGAAGGGTGCGGGACGATTCTTTTGTTTTTGGACACAGCACGGATTTTGTAACTGCATCTGGACGCGCCTTCTGTATTTTTCTATATTCTAAGTATAGAACATCTGTCCCGGCAATGAATAGAAAAGGGCATAGGGTAGGGACAAGTATTTCCAGGTATATAAGTATTGAGAAATTTACGCGTTTTAAAGAAAAGATATATAATGTCGTGTTAACTTAAAATAAAACTAAAATATATAATCCAGAATTAATAATATTTTATACTTAAATAGTTAAATATGAATAATTATATATAAATAATCAAGTTACTTACTTTAATTAAATATAAATAATTAATAGTTAGTACATAAATAATAGGCATTGTTTAATAATTATAATTTCCAAGTAAATAATTGACTTTATAACGTACTGATAACCATAACTCACGCTTGACCTTGCATTAGGCCGTATATGACTGTACGATGTGCACTCTTCGCGCTCTACCTTCAAAACGGTTGGTCGTATGAAAAAAAAGTTTAAACAAAAGTTGTAGGGAATTTTATAGCCTACAACTTTTATAATAAATGCAAATCTCATTTAACCGATAGGAAGCCAGATATTCGCGAAAAACCGATTTTTGTGACCTTTGACCTTGAATATCTTGAGACGCGGACACGATAACGATTGTGACTTTTGAGACAACATTTAGAATGACAAAACAAAGGTTCATACCAATTTGCAGCTTATTATCTTTCATTCCGAGGTTGACCCCTTTTTTTACCTAATATGACTGGGCTAAAACCTCAGTTCCAGGGTTCAAATCCCGCGGTACGCACCTGTCTTTTCAAGTCATGTGCGCCGCCAACTTCTAACTAACAAGTTTAGAAAACTAATAAAAGCATAGCAAAGAACACTATGAAATCCTCTTTCAAATGAACAAAAAAAATAGATCGATTTCGGTCCTTCCGTTTGAGAGCTACTCTGCCGTGATATGCCGTTACCTACCAAAACCTTGTTTTGAGAAAAACGCGGTAAAAAGTTTAAACCGATGTAACTTATTAATGACAACACCTATTTGAGACCTTAAAGGTACCAAAATATAGTTCAATTTAATTACTTTCGAATGGATCTCCTGTCACGTTGTCAACGACACACATAGATACAAACGTCGACACCCATGTTTGGGTTGGGGGTTAAAAAACATTGTGAAACCTGTAAGTATGACAGTTCTTGAAGATGTGTGGAGTCTGCCAACTTGCACTTTCTAGCATTTGGCCAAGTGAAGTTGGCAGATTTTAGCTTGATGGAATGGGAAGATGGCCTGCATCAAGCAGTTTATACAATCGGCAGATCCAATTAAGACAAAAAATATTATTGATGCAATAAGTGCTCACGAGGACTAAGAAACTAAGATAGAAGGACTAATCAAAAAATGCAGTATTTACCTGTGGTGGGAAGGGATGCAAGTAAGCTGGCGGCGGGGGCAAAGCGCCCGGGAGCCCAGGGACCGGCTCCAGCATCGGCCCGTTGTCGGTCTTCTCGTTGATACCTTGACGACCTGGACGATATATCAGCATAATTAAAATAATGCTACTGAACCAAGAGTCTTGTAAAACAACAATAAAACGCATGTAATATGTAGTCTGGATAGGGATCTATTGTGGCAAAATATGGGAACTAACGTCTCGATTGAACATAATTATGTAGTTTGAAAAACTGAAACAACTGACTTCAAAATTTACAATTTTTATAATAGTTATTTTGTATGAAAAACCCAAGTACTAAACTGATTTTGATAAAAGTTATAAGAAACCACCTCTATTTTTTGGAATTATGAACGAAAAAAAGAATACTTGTGATATTGTTTTCTAGTTTTACAAATGACGATTTTTTTATAAGTTCCTTTGGTCATTTTATAGGTACCTTTAAAAATGTGGGTACGCGAGCGATACGGACGATTGTCGAACTACGGACTTACAATAAATAAAATATAGTCATATCAGCATACATACAATTTAACTATAGTTTCTTCGTCCTTATACATATACATCCTTTCAAGCTCATAAATCTTATTAACCATGAAAGCGTAATATTACCTTGTGACTTCCCCCACTTGATGGTGAGCCGTTTACCCGCAATAACCAGCCGGTTGAAGGTCTTCTCGGCGGCGTGCTCGGCCGCGTTCCTCGTCGTGTATTGTACGAAAGCGCACTGCGCGCGCGGCACCAGAGTCAGGGTCCTGAGACATATACTTCATTTTTTACCAATAACAAATAAGACATTAATAATAATGTAGTTTATTTGACTGGCCTCGTAGCTCAATACGTCTGCATGCTGAGCTGTAGGTTGGGTTTGATCCCCACCCGGCAAACATTTTTGTGATGCGAATGGATATTTGTTCTGTGTCTGGGTGTTTCTATATATCATGAGTATTGTATTCAGAAAAAAAGTATAATATGTATCTATCAGTCATCTAGTTTCCATAGTACAAGCTCTGCTTAGTTTGGACTAGATAGTGTTGTATTAATGTCCACAAAAATTTATAAAATAAATTTCTACAATGAGTGTTTATGTTTTAATGAATAATGTAATTATTTAATAACGGTATCTCAATATTGCAACTTATATCGTATAATTTGGTTTTGTAATTAATAATTTTAATCTTCTCATTCTCAGTTAACATTTAAGTGGCTGTAGTGTGCGCAGTAATTCCCGCTTCGACCGTGTACGTAACTATAGTTTCCTACGAAACATAATTATTATTGAACATGAAATTTGGTATGCAGGAAGCTTATTATACTCTGGACTAGCATATAGGCTACTTTGTATTTTCCTACAGGGTAGCGGGTGAAATTGCAGGACGCAGCTAGTAATTGAATAAAAAACATCACAAGTGAACACACACCTAATTTCACCGTATTGATAGAAGTGTCCCTTCAACTCTTCCTCAGTGATATTATCAGGCAGGTTCCCAATGTACAGAGTAGTGACCGTCCTGTCCTCAGGGGGTGGGAGGGCCGGCATCGCGGCCGCACGTCGCATCAGCTTCTCGGCGACGGGGTCGTTCACACCGTAGTACCTGCAATGACAAATACATTATATCACGGTAATATTATAAAAAAGTAAAAAGTTTGGCTTAAGTTTGTGAGTGTGTTTGTATGTTAAACGGCTAAACCGATTTTAATTAAATTTAGTATGGAGGTAGCTGCCACCCTAGATTAAGACAGTCTTCTTTTTATCCCATAAAATAATATCTTCTTTGATATAATTTATGTGTGTTTTGTATAATTTATGTGTTTTTTTGTGTGTGTGTGTTTTTTTTAATTGCGCAACGCGACTGCACTAGTAGTTTATAAAAATGAAAACAGACTACAATTAGCAAACTATTGAACATGGTAATAGTAATAGTTACTGTACTACAGAATTAGCGCTATTTTTTTGTGAACATATGGAAGCTATATAGAATCCAGCACAAAAATAATTATTAAAATCAGTCCACAATTGATAGAAAATCAATGAATTTACACAAACTGAATGCAATCGAATATAGCCTTTTTTGAAGTTAAGTAAAAAGATCACAGAGCATATATGTAATTATAGAAGTATAGACTTAAGAATGGCCATCTAAGACTGTAGTATAGAGGCATCATAGGCCAGTAGCAGAATGGAACTCTCGTGACCATTTCATGATCAGCCTGGCTCACATGTCATCCTAATAATCCTTAAATACAGGTAAGTCTATTTGTTACCTTTCAATAGATAGATAAACGAAATTAGGTAGTTAAATACCTGAAGAAAGACAGCATTCATTCCATCATTATAGTCAATGCAGTATAGTAATGTCTATGCAGGTGTGCAACTGTTTGGCACAGCTATAATAGTGATACAAGGTCAAGAAAAATGTTACTATTTTGTGTGATTCGGTCTGACTTGCTGAAATGCTACTTGTCAATCATTAAAAATAAATACAAATTTATTTTGAGAACTACAAGTGAATATTTTCTAGATAATCAAGAAACCACAAAACTGTCACTTTTTTATTAAAAAAATAGCACTTTAAAATGAAATATATAATGAAATATACAAACCTATCCTTAATATTTTGATCTGCTAATGGATCATCAGGGTCTGTGGGCTTCTCATGCCGATACGGACACTCTTCTCCTCTCCTACACTCTCCTTTCACCCAGAAGGAACACACATGAGGCCTATTTCTCTTATAATATGGTGCAGTCCTTGCCAAGCGCAGCAAAAGATCATTAGCACCTTTAGATTTGAGTGCAGAGTTGCTCGGTTGCGTTGGATCAGACTTTGATATCTGGTTATCTAAATTCTGAATATAGTATTCCTTATTAACTTCATTACGAGGTAGATCGTCCTGTATTTTCAGTGCTGCATCTCGGACTTGAATAGGCAGACCATATTCCAAATCAAGGAGACAAGTCTGGCAAACATTTTTCAATTTTGAACAAGTCTGACAGATTTCTGTTTTCTTGAAACGCATTCTGGCACCAGGACACCAACGGAAGACTGTGAATGGTCTAGCACATATTTTGCATTCTTTGCCATATTTTTCTTTGGTCTGAAAATAAAAAATAGTAACTCTATTCAACCTCTATTGCTAATCACTGGTTAAACGAGACTACATTAGCATATCGCCACACGTAAGCTATCTTCTAGAGAAAACAATTTTTGTATTTACCATTCGAATGTAGGGGTTATCTCCAAGACATGTTTGGCACAAGATTGGGAAATCCTGGAATAAAAATAAGAGTTAATTTGACAAGACTATAACAATGAAGATATAGATAAAACAATGCGAAAAAGACTCACAGAATCTTCCCAATTTTGACGATTGTACGTGTTTGTTGACTTCGACACAGCCATTGTAGCTCACAATTACCCTAAACCGAATAGTACAATAATTATTTAAATGTATATTTACAGTGAAATTCACGACGTAAACGAAAATATAATGTAAGCTATTGAGTTTATTTAGTTTTCGTATAAATTGATTAACCCTAGAGTTTACGCCATTTTTCGTGTTACAAAAAGAACGAATGAAAATGACGTTGCATTCGTTCTTGTTCATTTTGTTTTGTGTGGTTGGCGCTCATGTTATGGAACAGATAGTGTAAATGCACAGATTGTATGATATGGCACTAAGAAGGAAGTTTCCTATTCACGGCACGGCCCAAAACAGATAACTATTGTACAGTGTTTTCAGCCCCCGTATTCTGAACACATTCGGTTTCGGAATCGATTCGATTTGTATATCTCCGTCTCTCTCATTATCTATGGAAAAGACAGAGACGGAGATATACAAATCGAATCGATTCCGAAACCGAATGGGTTCAGAATACGGGGGCAGATATCAAAAGTAATTTATCATTACTGTCAATAGTTTAAAAAATGTCAAAATCAAAATGAATCAAACGTGTTGTTGTGTGACTATTTTGTATTTGGATTGAATTTTAATAAAAATTGAATAAAATACGTGTAAATTAATAAATAATTTTAATAAATATAAAAATCTAAATAAAACTAAAGATAAATAACGTACCAAATAATTTAATATGTCTATCACGACACTGGTGAGTACACAACTCATAATAAATCTATTAAAGCGACCGGCATATTGTACATATTTTAATTATTTTACAGTATTACTTACAACTCAAGAAAGAGAATGCACACGAAGATTCTGTTTGGTGCTGCGGATGGAGCAAAATCAATAAAGAAAAGCCTAAAGAAACAGAAGGTGAAAATACTGAAAATGGGGAAAACATGTAAGTTTAGTCACATTCTAGCACAAATGTTCTATTCCTGGGTGTTGTGCAATATAAATTGTATAGAAGACAGGCTATTCTACCACAACTTAGACCTCATCTGATATCAAGTGATGGTGTGGCTGGAAATAGTAAACACGAAAATAGTACCTATGCTTGGAAAGTACACAAACTATGTTATCCACTTGTAAGTTTTTAATACCTAATAAGTATATACCCACGAGTAAACAAAATAATAGAAATACATTTTGCCTACTTTCCATGCTAGGCCTGTTGGAATGGAATCTGATTCTAAAATGAGACTATTTAAAATGTCTGATCTTTGTAGTCATGATCTTTAATACTGATATCAAATGAAAGTATTATTGCTTAATAATTAATATTATAAAATTGAAAGTATCTGTTTCTCAGTTACATTTTCATGATGAACTGAGGCTGAACTGATCATAATTAAATTAATGTTCTTAGGGTTCCGTACCTCAAAAGAAAAAACGGAACCCTTATAGGATCACTTTGTTGTCCATCTGTCCGGGTGTCAAGACCTATTCTCGGGAACACATGATGGTATCGTGTTGAAATTAAAACCATATACACAAATCCATAGTATCTTGCTGCAGATGGAAAAATCAAATTTCTCAGTTTTCATAAAAAAAAATTACAGCCGATATGTCATACAAAATGCACATTTCGACACTCACAAGGGAATCAAAACGTATGGGGTACTTCCCGTTGACCTATGAAATTTGGCAAGAAGCATTGTGTTAGAGTACACATATAGGAAAAAATCCGAAAACTGGACATTTTTAATTTAATCACAAAAAAATTTTGTCTTTATGCAAGGAATGAGGGTCCAAATTTTAAAGTTATTTAACCATATCATGTGGGGTATCGTATGAAAGAGCTTTATTAGCATAAGTTAAACAGGTTTTAAAATATTTTTACGATGTATATTTTTTGTTATAAGAAGGAAAATATGAAAAAAAAAATACGATGTCCCCCTTTTATCTACTAGTTTGTACGGAACCCTCGGTGGGCGTGTCTGACTCGCACTTGTCTGTTTTTTTTATTCATAAATAGCCCTGTGCTTGACCACTGTTGTTATCTGTTGACCACTTGACTTTATCTATTGTTAAATGACACATGAGCTCAAAAGCTAATACTTTTAAGATATATTATAATACTTAGTTTTGAGCACTGTCAATTCATTTTATCCCACATGAAACAATCATAATTTTTTAGTTTGATTGAATGGCCTGAATGTTTTTATAATTTTACAGGGAAGTGAATCATAATGAATCAGAAAGTTCAGAAAACTACATAATCACTGGAGGTCTAGATGACCTCATCAAGATCTGGCAATTAGAAGATGGCAAACTGGAAGTGAAACACCAGCTGGAAGGACATTCACTCGGAGTTATATCTGTTGCAGTTAGTCCAGATGGGAAAAGTAAGTAATTTTTACTGAACTCAAAAACCAGGGTAATATATTTCTGGCATGTAAATCAATGCTATATGTGCCCGGTTTCACGCTTGTACAGATAAGAAACAATGATAACTTATGTGCAACTCCAGGTTTTCAGCTATTTATGTACCAAATTCCATAACAATTGGTTTCATTTGGTCTTGAAAAAGTAACAAAAAAACAATATAGATATTACAGGCAGGGTTACTTTCTGCTTTGATGATATTAATAGGATTTTTTCTTAAATCTTGTATAGCTTGATTGATTTTAATTAGATTTAGCTGCACATCCAGACTGTCATATGCTACTCTTTAAGGTTCTGTAGTATAATGAGGAACTCCTCTTGTTTTTCAGATTTGAATTTTAACTTTTTGAGCGCCATTTTCTTCTTGTTTTGAAGACAAACACTTCATGCTCTCAGCACTACAGTTTTTAATGGAAGACATAGTTTGCCTATTTCTTTTTTCAGATTTAGCCAATTTTTACACCCTTGGTGCTGCAGGCATGGACATCTGTTTTAGGTGTGATGCTAAATAGGTTAAATATCCAAATTAGACAATAAATAAATATTCTAATTAAGCTGCTAACCTCTAATTCATATCTGTAGAATAAAATTATTTTTTTATAATTCCAGCACTAGCAAGTAGTTCCCAAGACTCATCCCTCATCCTCTGGGACATACCATCCGGAGATAAGCTGAAGACATTCGAGATGGGTGCCACAGACGTGTGGACGTTAGACTTCTCACCAGACGGCAAGCACGTCATCTCAGGCAGTAATGCTGGCAAGATATTGATCTTCAATGTGGATAGCGGGAAGCAAGAGCAGACATTAGACACCAGAGGGAAGTTCACTTTGAGTGTTGCATATGTAAGAATTGATTATACATATTTTAACTATCTTCTAGGTTTGCATGTGCCATCCTTAAAATATATCTAGCTGCAAACTGCATGTAAAACATATCGTTTTAACTACCATATCACCAGTAGGCGATTTGCATAAAATAAAAAGTATTTTACTTACAAGCTAGACACCTTTTTTTTTAGAATTAAAATTATTCAAGTTATATTAGAAATAATATTTTTTTATTTTGGACAAAATAACAGACATAACAGTAGTAGCTGTTGTCACATTGTAATAGTGTTTTCATGAAGCTAAATACTTACTTATGAAGCTAAAATACAAATTTTTATCAAAAGTACACACTACATTTATATTTATACATTTGTCAAAATGTTATGCATAAAAAAAGGTGTAGCGTACGAGTGAGACAGCGTCGCCACCCTACTCTGGGTCTTAGGGGGTTTATTGTACGCATATGACAGCATTACACACACATGCAAATAAAATCTATTTTATAGAGACCTCTCTGAAACCATGCGGCATAATTATTATATTCTGTGATTGCCGTCACAATATTTCATATTTATAATTGTTTTAAATTGTCCTTCCAGAGTCCTGACGGCAAGTACATAGCAAGTGGCGCCATAGACGGTATCATCAAAATATTCGACGTACCGCAAAGCAAGCTCGTTCACACGTTAGAAGGGCACGCGATGCCTATCCGGAGCCTCTGTTTCTCGCCTGATTCGCAGCTACTGCTCACAGCTTCTGATGACGGCCATATGAAACTTTACGATGTGTAAGTACTCGAGTCACGCGAAAAGTAGGGTTCCGTAGTTCCGTATTATAATTTATGTTAACTTAAAATAGTGATACTATGAACATACGAGTTAACTTATGTTAGTTTAAATTAAATTTGCACGAAATTTTCTTATTTACTTAACTATCTAAGACTATTACTCGATAAAGCATACTTAGCTGTGATAGTTTTCCTTTTAATTTCATCATAAACATATTATAATGCTAGCATGATTTTTTTCATATCTCCAAAGTCAACTGTTTAGCCGGTAGGGGGGGAGGGGGGTGTTGGGGGGGGGGGGGACACTTTTCTCTAAAGGCTCGTGACACTGGGCTAGTTTACGAGCTGCTAGTCAGCGAGTTTAAAAGGTAGCGAGTGTCGATGACACAATCAAAAGCAGATTGTAAAAAAGCTCAATGACACGGAGCGAGTTCACAAGCTGCTCGCGAACTCGCTGGCTTGTAGCTTGTAAACTAGCCCGGTGTCATCGAGGCTTAACAAAAATGACCACTTCAAAAGCTTAAAATTTCATTAAAGGATCCCTAAATTGAAAAATGGTTTTAGCACACCCCCAAATTTTGATTACCTATCTAACGATACCCCACACGATGGGATAGATGAGAAAAATAATTCATCGCCACTTTACGTGTATCTTTAGCTAGCTATCCTTTAAAAAAAAAAAAAAAAAATTTTAATAATTATTTATTTATGACTTTTTTGGTATAACTAATATGCATATCTATGCCAAATTACAGCTTTCTAGTACTAATAGTATTTGAACAAAGCCGCAGACAGACATGGTGAAACTATGAGGGTTCCTTGTTTACTACAGAACCCTAATAATACTAACCCTAACCCTAATAACTCTTCAATATGACTGGAGGAAAAGATGGCGGATCAAAACCAGAAACAATCTGGGTATGTGCCTATTCTAAAGTACTTACCACTGGCAGCTCGAGTGCTGCCCTGCTGGCTGCGGCATCCTAGTTTTTTATATTTTATAGTTTCTATATGTTTATACATTACTATGTTTTTTTTTAAATTAAGGTAAAGATACAAATTACACTATATATATATAATATGCAAATTACACTATATATATATATATATTTATATAATATATTTATTATATGCAAGATCTTTATATAGAATAATTAATTCTCATTCTACACCTATTTTGTTACAATAGAAACTAACGTGGTTTCCACACAGTTTTAAATAGAAACTACGGCTTAAAAGAAGTCTGTTTTAAGTCGATGTCGCAGTGCGAGTCGCGTTTGCTCTGTTCCTTTAAAAAGACCGCCTGCAGTTAAAACTATAGTCAGATAGATATTTCGACTTAAAACAAATGTGTAAGTGATCTGTAGTTTTTATTTAAAAACTTATATTGTCAATATGGGCCATCTTCTCATTGTGAATTACACAATGAGAAGATGGCCCGCGCCCAGCAGTGGGACAGTTTGTACAAACAGGGCTGACATTTTTTTTTTTATCAATACGAGGTCCCTTTACTTGCAGAGTACACGCCAACCTAGCAGGCACGCTGTCGGGGCACGCTTCCTGGGTGTTGTCAGTCGCGTTCTCCCCCGACGGCAAGCGGTTCGCGTCAGGCAGCGCAGACCGCACCGTGCGTGTGTGGGACCTCGAGACCATGCAGTGCCAGAATGTCTTCAAAGAACACACGGATCAAGTGAGTATTCCTAATGTTTTTAAATTTATTATGACCATGGAAACAAGTCCTTTAGTCGAAATAATATACAATGAATATGAATTCGTATTAAAGTTTATCAGTGGTGCCTTCTGCAAAAGAAAAATAATGGAAATATTTGTTCTTCTTCTTTTTGCCCCTCACATCCGTTCTTCTTTGTGTTTGTATAAGGCTTATTACACTACTCGATCTCTCAAACCCCTCGAACCTCAAGTCACTCAAGAACTCTCAAGTCCTCGGCAGGGACAGAGTGGCGTAATAAGAGACAGTGTCCCCATAACCATAAATAAATAAATATTTGTGGACATTTCACACAACACTATCTAGCCCAAACTAAGCAAAGCTTGTACTATGGAACTAAAGTAGGTCTATGGTCCCTTGAAACTGTAATAAAGTCAATCTTATAGGGGTGGTATAGTTCCCGTCACGTAAAAAGAACGCTGGCTTGTTAGTAAACGCGAACAAACCAGCGTTCTTTTTACGTGACGGGAACTATATGATACCCTTCTGTGTACGAAACAAAGTACTTACCCTTTTTTTATTTCGTATTATTACCATAGACATTTTTTACCCAACTGCGCAAGAAGCAGGGTAATGTTTTCGTATTTCCCGAGTGTCATAGACTACTTTTTTTGTAACCATATTAATACAACTTTCGCAATAAATTAGAATTGTATTTTTACACTGTCCTTGGAGACAAATAAAAATAAGTAATTTTACAAGAATGAACCTAAACAATAAATTTAAAAATTGTGCAGCAGCTTTGGATATACTACAACATAATTCAAATGTCACTACGAATATCGCGTTCTTATGCAGTTTGGGTATTTAGTTTTTCTTTTAATATAGTTTTTTATTTTTGCAGGTTTGGGGAGTGAAATTCAATGCAGAGAGCAATAAAATTGTTTCTGTGTCGGAAGATAAAAGTGTGTGTATTTACGAGTGCCCATTATAGTGTTATATTTAATAAATTTGTATGATAAGTAACCATGTCGTTTTCTTTAGTAATATTACATTGCATGTCGCTGTTGGACAAACCCATAACTCAGTAACACTTTTGTGTCGATACAATTAGAGCGAAATTAATTTCGTTAGCCTCCAACGACGCATCTCGCTAACTCACGATCACTCTTATTATTGCATTGGGATTTCTGGCCGGTTCCAGCCGAACGTTAAAAGGCGTGGTTGTATAACCGGTAGACATCACATTAGAATCTAATGAGTAAACTTCGATACTTCCTGCTTGAGGATTGTATAAATGGTATTGTAAGTAGTTGCTAAGAAATTCTATTAAAAAAAAAATGAATAGCCATGGTATGTCATTCTGTTGTCACTGTTAAATAAGTGTAAATTTTTGACAGCTTGAGTTGACTTGACACATTATTTGTTTTGAAAGCGAATTTAAAAACAAATTGAAAAGAAATCGAAGTTTGAAATCGCTATAAGAGAGTAAGTTTCATAATGTGCACAATTTAAGCAGAAAGTAATCTAATACTTTTAGCGCAACGCTGTAAACAACAATAATCTTGTTTACATAATTATAACCTCTCCACATCACCAAGAACAGCTGTTCGGCTACAATTTCACTATCTGCCGACTTTCCATATATCTAGAGTACTACTACTATATAAGTATTCTTTTAAGTACTGCTGCCGACTAAAAAGTAAAAACTTGATTCATGCTCCTGGGGTTTCAATATTTTTACATGAATTATTTGTAAAGCAAAGATTTGAACAATGACTGCAGGTGCTGCAGCTGTAAGTACATTCTTTACTGTAAACACATTTGAATTGTTCTTTTTGTTACTTTATCATACCTAAATGTGAAATCATTTTGTCGAGCCAAATAATATATATGTATTTATGTTTCAGTATGCAATATTGTCTAAAAAGGAAAATGCTCACGACGATGCAATTTATTGCGGCGTCTGGACTAAAATTACCGAAACCGGAGATCCGAAGTAACTATTATAATTTTATGTTTAACATAATGCAAATTAGATAAAGAACCAAAATGCATGCAGAAATCCAAAGTGTTAATGTTAGTGTAAGTGTTAATAAAGACAAAAAAGTACCAGGTACTTTTTTGTCTTTATTAACCCCCAACCCAAAAGAGGGGTGTTATAAGTTTGCCGTGTGTATTTGTATATCTGTGGTGTCTCTCTGTGTCATAGCTCTCAAAGAGATGGACCGATTTAGATATAGTTATTTGAGTTTTTTTTTTGTTATAAAATAATTTTATAGAGAGTGTTCTTAGTTATGTTTCGTCAAAATCGGTTCAGCCAGTTTTTTAATTTGTTAGGAATTTTTTAATTTTCTAAACTAATACTTGTTTAACTATGAAATCATATGTTATGTGAAAATGTCCTTCAATATTTATTTATGTAATATTTGTACTGTGATACATCTATGTGATAGATGTACTTAATCTTAGTAACAACTCACAACTTGTTACAAAAATGGTCATAATAAATATTGCAGGGATCCAGGCAAAGACTATATAGTGACGGGAGGTCTAGATGGGTTGGTTAAAGTATGGACACTGGATAATAATAAGCTGGACATACTTCATACTTTAAAAGGGCATGGAATGGCTGTTGTGTCAATTGCAGTAAGCCCTGATGGTCATAGTAAGTACAGTATATACTTAGATTTATATTATGTTTTAGTACTTTCCTTTGAATTGAATTAAGTCTTTCTACACATGAAACAGATGTGCTAAAACAGAACTAGATAGACATCTTATTGTCATTCCAAATTTAAACTAAATATAACTACTAATTTAAAAATCAAAATTTTAATTTCAATATTATAGCAATGAGACAGAAATATAGGTACAATATATATTATTTGTATTTTGTGCGATTAGATTGCACTCTATATTCAAATAAAATTATGGGTCACACAGATACACTCACATCTACATATTTTAAGTTGAAGTTTCTGACTATAGTTTCAACTGCATTTGGCGTCTTATTCAATGCACAGTATAGTGTATGTTTTTAACTCTCAACCCAAAAAGAGTGTGTGTCTATCTATGGCATTGTAACTCAAATGAATGGAACAACTTAGATCTAGTTTTTTTTTGGTTGAAAGAGGATTTCATCAAGAGTCTTGAGTCTTAGCTATGTTTCATCAGAATTGGCTCAGTCGTTTTTTTTTGTCTGGGGTTTGTAAGTTTTCTAAACTTATAGTTGTGCACTCATTTCAGCAATAGCCAGTGCATCACTGGATTCCACCATCATCATCTGGGAGCTGACAACAGGTTTCACAGTGCATGAGATTCAGACCAAAGCGACCGATGTGTGGAAGCTAGCTTTTTCTCCTGATGGCATGCAGGTGGCCTCTGGTGGTTTTATGGGAAAAGTTGTCATTTATAGCGTTGAGAAGGGGGCAATCAGCAGGACTTTGGATACTAGGGGCAAGTTTGGGATGAGTGTTGCTTGGGTAAGTAAAGTTTCTATTTTTATATATAGAAGATAGATCTACGATTGACCAACTTGCCTGATGTTAAGCGACGGTGTGGCCGATTTTTAAAACTAGATCAAGAACAAAGTAATACAATAAAGAAATACATATAATATTATATATTTTATCATATAGCATTGTTATTGGATCTTAGCTGAGTATTTACTTTTTTAAGCTATCACATTTAAACAAAGCACATATACAAAGGACCTGGGGGGCAATTCAGTCAATCAAGACCGTTCCGTAACTAAACCATACGTGAACCGTTTTCCGGCGGCCGTCATAGCTTTTTTATTCAGTCACTGTTATGTCATACAATTGACACATTTGATGAAACGCTACACGTCCTTCGCTCGTTACTGAATCAAAAAAGATAGCAGCCGACAGGAAATGCTTCGCGCAAGGCTCAGTTACGGATCGGTTGTGATTAACTGAATTGGCCCCCTGTTCTATGTTCATGTGAACGCACACAATCATAAAACACGCACACATCGCAGATCTATTTGTTTCGAATTAACGCGTCCAATATTTTATGCTCATAGTTTCTGGCTGTATCTAAAAGTTTCGTTACGTTATATGTAATAATTTTTTGCTGACTTTCTTTTTTTTTTTAAACAGGTGGTTTTCAATTCCATTGTATGTTTTTTTTCTATGTTCAGTAATTACTTAGTCAATTGTGAATCGGTATTGATGATTCTTTTTAGTAGTTTATGCTTCAGAGGTGATTCATACTTCCATATAAATTTTATCAAAATCGGTTCAGTACCTTGATTTTTATAACAAAATAACTGGCAAATGTCGTCTTTTTGACTTTGCGTTGCGTATGAATTGCGTATTTTGAAGCCGGTTTATTCAGTTTTTTAAACTATAATTATCTTTTGCAGAGTCCAAACGGGCAGCACCTCGCCGTAGGCTCAGTGGACGGCGTGGTTTACCTGTTCGACGTGGCTCAAGGGAAGCTGGTGCATACGATCACTGCTCACAAGGACTCGGTCCGAGATCTGGCCTTCTCGTACAACTCCAAGCTCCTCGCTACGGCTTCTAATGATGGCAACCTCAAGATTTACGATGTGTGAGTACTTTTTTTTACGCAAGATAGATCTACGATTGACCACCAATTCGCCCGATTTTAAGTACTTATTTATGTTATCACCCTTGGCTTAGCAAGTATGCGTTGCATTATGAGTCGGCCGTCGCCCCGACACCCTTCGCTAGTTATTTTATAATAATAATATAATATTTGTGGACATTTCACACAACACCATCTAGCCCAAACTAAGCAAAGCTTCTACTATGGAACTAGAATATGGCTGATAGAATACATATGTACTTTTATTAAATTGAAATTTTAAATTATATAAAATATAATTAATTGTATGACCTGACGTTTCGAATACTTTGCAGCGTCCGTGGTCACAGGTGAGACAGCAAAACGTCAAGTCATAAAATTATGTAAAATATACAAGATAAATCCGTTAAAATTTGTTTCATTTCAACAATATGGAATTTGTTTTGTTTCAGCATGAGTGCCGTATTACAAAACGGCCTAGAGCACAAGTCGTGGGTGTTGTCAGTGTGTTGGTCCCGCGACAACACACGCGTGTGTAGCGCGGCGGCTGACGGCAGCGTGCGCGTGGCCCACGCTACCGACCTGAGCGTGCTTCACGCATTCCACGCGCACGGCCTCGAGGTCAGTGGATGAATGAGGAAAGGAATATATACAAGGAACCCTTATAGTTTCGCCATGTCCGTCCGTCTGTATGTCTGTCTATAAGTATGTCCGTTCGTCCGCGGCTTTGCTAAAAAACTATAAGTATTAAAAAGCTGTAATTTGGTATAGATATACATATAAATAATGCCGAGAAATTCGTACGAAAACCATTTTCCAATTTAGGAATCTGTTTGTGAAATATTAAACTTTGAAGTGATAATTTTTTAGAGTCACGTTCGCCGACCGATTTTAATCTAGTTTTTTTTTTTTGTTAGAAGATTTGAACAGTGTTCTTAGCTATTTCATCAAAATCTATCCCAGCCGTTTTTTACGTCGGGTGTTTTTTTTTAACAAACAACTTTGAACATTTATAATATAAATCAATAGATTTTTTTTCTAAACTTATAGACACAACGCTGCGGTATACGTTGCGTTTAAACTTTAAAGCAATGAAATTGGATGCGGTTCTAGCATTATGCTGAGCTGTGCTGTGGCCGGATTGTGACAAAAACATTATTTTGTGACCTATTTTGTGTGTATGATTTTTTTATTTTCTGTGTGTTTTTGTTACAATAAATTTATGTCTATGTCTATATCAATAAACAAAAATCACCTTTGGATACTACGAAACGCTCTTGATTCGCCCTACGCTGCGATCTCAGCATTCAATGTAAAAGTCAATGCGACTCATTTGTATTGTTATTAAAAAGTTTGTGCGTTAAACGCTGCGAATCTCGCATTAACTAAATGTGCACTTAATAGAAAGTTGAAAATTTTACAAAATGTGTCGTGAATGTATTCCAATAGCTGTTTTTGTTTCAGGCTTGCGGAGTGTCGTTCAATTCCAGCAGTAACAAACTGATGTCCGTCTCAAAGGACAAGTGTATTAATATATATGAGTGTCCGATACCTCCAAAGCCTGAAAAGAAAAAATAAATGCGAGGATTTGTATTTTGACTGTTTTTTTTTCATATCATCACTGTTTGAGTAGATAGAAACACGATAAAGCGTCATATTTTCATGGTGTTTATGGATATTTGGAAAATACCAATGAAATGCTTTAATTCCACTTTCACCGCGCGGACTGCTAATTTTGTAATACATTTCTTGAGTGGGTCTTCCCCGGTAGATAATCTAGGTGTCTTTAAATCGTGAGTGAATCGGTTTCTTTGAGGTAAGCATGCTTCATCGTGGCCCCAACGCCAACCACGTGCGTTGGCGATAAAATCTACTTGAAAATTACGTGATACGGGGTTTTAGATAAAAAACTACCGTTTGTCCGCATGCTCACTTTATTTATTTCAATTTTTACAATAATATTAGTTCACTGTGTGTGCCCACTCAACAGTAATATTGTTCTGTGTCTGGGTGTTTCTATGTATCTTATGTATATATTTACGAAAAAATGTATTTATGTATTCTATCAGCCATCTAGTTCCATAGTACAAGCTTTGCTTAGTTTGGGCTACATTGTGTGAAATGTCCACAAATATTTATTTATTAGTTCCATGTACACTCCACGGTATTACTGTTCATTCAACAGTAACACTGGTCACTATACACTCAACGTTATACCCTTCAATATCAGTACCTGGGCGACTCGGATTTTTTATGACTGAATATATGAGCATACTCGGGTTCACTAAAAATGAAACCTAGCAAGATCGATGTATCGTCCCCTAATCTACCTGCAAACCAAATTTCATTAAAATCGTTGAAGCAGTTTCCGAGATTCAGATTATATATTACATATATACAAGAATTGCTCGTTTAAAGGTATTAGATAACAGATATCACTGAACTCGTACATTGGAGGCTTCAACTTTATGCAGAGCTGTCGCTGATAACATTGCCGTATAAATTTATAAAAAATAACATCGACTTGATGATTGAATGAATACACTCAATTTATTTTTATTTAATTAATTTATTAATTTATTATGGCTTGGTTACAAGACCTTTAAGCCAAATCTTTTATTTATATTTTCATTACATTATTTTATAGTTCTAGTAAAGTCATAGCGACTTTACTAGAATCTTCTGTGGAGTTTTGCCGACAACGCAAAATGACACGTTTCACTGCTTTATTTCATTTGTCCACACTCATGCACTTGATCGAAAAGTTAATGAATAAAACTCCACCATTTTAAGCTCATTAATATTCAAAATAACACAAATTTAGGAAAATAAAACAGAGCAACAACATGTTTCTATGACGTTCCCGCCAAAACTCCCGAATACACCCAACAATAACACTAGTTTACTTTATATTCAACGATATTTCTATACACTCAACAGTATATACTAATTCACTGAACCAATGGAAACTGCTATTACTCTCAAGTGCAGTAATATTGTTGTACATGTCAGTGTCAGAAAATCTCCTTGCTCGCTATTTTCAAAGAATGGCTATTTTCAATGAATCAAGTTGTATCATATTATGTCTAAGGTCTAGTCGCAAATTTAAATAACTTACGTACCTACAGTTTGTAAAAAGTGATGCTCATTTATTATTTTAAGTATGTTTTTGTTATGTATAAAACGTTTTGTTGTATTTATTTATTATTATATAAAATTATAATATTTATTAGTATACTCGTATTATTCCTCTATATACAGTAAGTATTAGTACGTTTATGTCGTTATCTATAAAACTAAATTAGACGGGGAGTGCAATGCCACTCCCCATCTAATTTATATTTTAAATTTATCTACATCCTATGGTTGCCTGGAAGAGATTGCTATTAGCGATAAGGCCGCATGTTGTTGCACTAGTTGACGTGACAACGTCTAATAAATCGATGAACGCCGGCTGCACGCACGAAAAAGTATAACTCATTGTCCCGTTACGTTACGTTCATTGTCCCGTTACATCATCATCATTTCATCAATGTTTTGTTATGACGTTGTCACGTTAAACTATCGTCCGTAAACCGACTTTACAGACAACCAATTTTTTATTTGTCTTTTTTATCACCTTTAAAGCGTGTACAATAAAGGGTTTATTTATCGAAGCGATTATTATTTACGTTTGTAAATATCGTTCTAGGGTCGTATCGTGAAATATAAACCACCGTCCGTCGTCCCCAGCTCTAAGCCGCTGCTCTTGATTAATTTTCGGCGTAAGCGGATTGCGGCGCGATTACCCGCCTCCTAGTCTAGGATTTGCACTGTCCTGCATCTACTGTATGGCTTCCGTGATGTTTGAAGTGTAACTACATTTGGGTGTCACGGAAATACAATAGGCTAACACAAAATATATGTAGAATACTATAAATAACCGTTTTTGCTTGTTGGAAACATCGGAGAGATTACTTTTACTCGTCAATTAGTTGTCGTTGAGTCAGTAAAACTAAGTATAAGTAAGTTGCCAAGTGCGTGTCATGCCACACGCAAAGTACGGTTCCGTAGATGCACATCATAAATTATGTGAACATATAATGGATATACTATGAGTATACGACGTAAATTATGATAGTTTAAATTAAATTTGCACGAAATTTTCATGTTTTACTTCTCTTAGTATTTTGTAGTCAAATTAATATTAATAATAGTATATTATATAGAAACAGACATACATCCCAACGACACCTTATTTGTCTAATTTATGATAAATAGTTTAGAAGTTATGAGGGAAGAGATAAACATATATACATACACATATACCGGTCAAAAACATATTCCCTTTTGCTTCGCCGTAGTCGGGTAAAAATAATGAGCCTCACTATTGATTGGTTCTGTTCATAAAGCTATGTAGATTTTCCCACCCCTAGACAGTGCCATCTTCTCATTGTGGCAATGGCAAGGACAGTCTTTCGAGATGGCCAGAGCGGGTTCACAGCTTTACAAATCCTCAAAAAATTAAGAACATCTTTCCTCACGATGTTTTCCGTCACCGTTTAAAGTTGGCCGCAAAATACAACACGCATGCCATTCAACGTGGCAATGCGGTGAGCATGCTGGGTACGCTGCCAACTGGTAGTGGGTTTGAGAATTTGGATTGTCTTTAGACCTTTATCGGTCTGAGGTAATCGATATGCTTTTTGTGTAGTAGTTTAGATACGCATGTAACTTCAAAAAGAGTTGCGTACCTTGGGATTCGAACCAGCACCCGCAGATCACAATTCAGGCTAACTCCCAATAAGGCTGCCGTTTCAATGAGTGTCAATATTACACATTTATTGGCTTGTTACCCATACATAAAGCGTTCATAAAGATAGGTATTATCAATAATATTTGCAAAGCTTCCAGCGAATTGGCGCGGCTTAATTCCCGGGCATTATGGTCCGCGGGGAAATCAACTTTACATTCAATTTGCCCGAGCACAGATAAAACCAATCTCGACGTTTTTACCTGGCGTTGGCGCGGGGAAAATTAACCGCTCCGAGCTTTACCAATTTATTTATTTACGGTACTAGTTGTGCGTATGCGGTTTTACTTGTGAGTTTTTAATTTTATCAGCTTTTAGAGATAAATATAGAATATTGTTGTTGTTGTTTTCAGTCTGTAGTGTCCCGCTGCTGGACAAAGGCCTCCTCCCTCTCCCTCTTCGAGATAGAATATTAATATCAATAATTTATTCGAATGTTCTTCGTTATGATATGCGATGTGCGATGTATGCGCTAGCGCAACCTGCTCTGATAACAATTTTTTATTTTTTTAAGGTTCATTTATTTTTAAATTATTAGCCACCGTCCTGTATCTGCAATGAGTTTGTCTATGATACATATGCTATTAGGATGAGCGGCTTAGATTGCGCTGTGTATACCGCTACGAAGGTTTAACTATTCCCTAATATTTAACCGACTTCCAAAAAATATAAGGTTCTCAATTCGATTGTATGTTTTTTTGTATTAATATAATTTATATTAATTGTACCAATTATGAATTAATTTTGATGATTGCATTTTTTTTGGTAGGTACAGAGGCGACCCCATATAAATTTAACCAAAACCTGTTCAGTACTTTGGTTTTTATAAGAAAATAACTGGAAAAATTTCATCCAAGTAAACGAAATTGCGTATAAGTATAAGTCGGTTGTTTCCGTTTTTAAACTATTTTTATTTTATTAGCCACCTGCTGTTAGGATGATCGTTGTAGATTGCGTTGGATAAACCACTACGAAGGTTTTAGCTGGCGCGCTGTATCTGCGTTTGAATTTGGCTATGATTGCGAATAGTTGACAAGCCGTATTGTCCGCAGGAGGTATCGATGTCGTAATCACGCCGCGCGCCGGCGGCACATTCAATGAGATGAAATCACTATGCGGCGTATGAATAATTCAGGTGCGGTCCTCCCCCCTTCACCCACCCTAGAACAGCCTGACACGATACTAGTAAAGTTGACAGTATGTAGATATTGGCTGCGGTTATTCTCTTGTTCTCAGAATTGTAAATAGAGTAAAAGGCAAGTATATTAAAAAATAGTTTTTTTTTGTCTATAGGTATATCTGAGTTTTCTACCTCAAAAATTGAAAATATATCAATCAACTATAAAAATCTATAAGTGATTTTTAGGTATTAGTTAGGCTAGGGTATTTACAAAATACGTGTGTGCTTAAATACAATAAAATATTTAAGTGTATTCAATAATTTATTAACAAGTATTCATATTCCTATCAATAAGTAACATTGGATAAGGATCTGTATAGCTTAGTGGTGGTAGGAGATAGAGGGAGAGGCGAAACTAACGTGAGCGAGGGGTTGGGCGTAGGCAACCTTTGCTACGGGAGCAGCGTAGTGGACGGGAGCGGAGTAGGCAATCTTGGCTACTGGAGCGGCGTAGTGGACGGGAGTAGAGTATGCGACCTTGGCTACAGGAGCGGCGTAGGCGATTTTAGTTACGGGAGCGGCGTAGGCGATCTTGGCGGGAGCTTCAGTGGGGTGTCCTTCGTAAACGACATCAGCGTTGAATCCGTGCTCCTTGTCAGCGGTGTAGTGGACAATACGGCGTACACCATCAGGCTGGAGCAGAGAGTATGAACCGTGGACGGCGTCTCCAGCACGAGCTTCCTCTTGCTGCTTCAGGTCTCCGGTGTGTGAGTCGTGGACGGAGTATTGGAATTCGTAGTGAGCAGGCTCCTCGTGTTGGTACTCCAAGACGGGCAGAGCGCACGCAGCCGCGGCCAGGGAAAGGATCACGAAGAACTGAAATCAATACGAATATCAATAAGTTATTAAACTAAAAAAAACGTTTTTTTAATTCGAAAATAGGCTTGCGTTTGACCATCAACTCCCCTGGTGTTTTACACCAGTTACGGTGGGTTACGACAGTTATGGTCTACGAAGGAGTGCGCTTGCCTAGAAAACACCTATTCACTCGCGATTTTAAGACACCTGGATTACCAGTTGAACCAATTTTTATGAATCATAACTAAGAATCTTCTCTATCCAACTCTTTTTCAAAACAACTAAATCAAAATCGGTCCATCTGTTTGACAGTCACACAAATAAACAATACACACGTTAAACTTATAACATCCCTCTTTTTGAATCGGAAGTCAAAAATATTCGTGGTTGATCATATTACATTAGGATGGTTAGCAATTAAATTAATGTCATAAATCGTAAGCTCACTTTAGCGGCCATTGTTGCTGATTTGGTACTTGAAAGTAAAGTGTGCCGTTTGCGGTGCTTGCACCAGTTTTTATACTAGTAATTGTCACCTACAATGGTAGTGTAGGTGCCACGACATGGCCCGGGGCAGGCTAATTAAGCCAGGAGGTGAAGGTTGGCAATCCCTGCATACCTACTGTGCTTTTGGCGCTTATTTTTTGTGTGGCAAGTCAACTGTAACCGATTCTGTCTAGATCCAGTTTCAATATTTTTTATTCGATGATAAGTTTGCTCTTGACCGCCAATTCAATATACATACCTACCAACGTACGACTGTTTCTAATCATACGTTGACGGTTTTTTTTTCAGGTAAAATCTTTGTTCGGGCGAAATAAAATTCACCGTAAAACCTAGAAAATTATAACATCTCATCAATACAGTCAATTGCTAGTTTATCGATTCCGTAGAATCCTTATAAATTCGCCATGTCAGTCTGTCTGACTGTATGTTTATATGTCATAGCTATTTTATTTAAAAAAAAATGCAATGCAAAACAATTTGACAAGTACATAAGACATCCGCGCATAGTATCGTTAAATATGTCTTTAATAATTACTCGTATAGTATACAAAACTAAAAATCAACTTCAAATGCGCCATTTTGTTTTAAAAACCAACCTACTGAACTGATTTTGACAAAATTTCTATGGGACCAATCTGAAAGTATATCCTTTCAAACATAAAAAAATATTTTTCAAACCAGTTTATAAATGATGGAGTTATGCGGTAACAAACATAAAAATACAGATTAATTGTTAACTTCTTTGTTTTACCCGACCCGTTTTTGTTTTGTCTTTTTTTACCCGACTGCGTAAGGAAGACTATGTTTTTGGAGAGTATGTATTTATCTATCTATAATATGTATGTATGTGGATATGTATTTATTTTTATTACATCCTGCAGGCTAAACGGCTAGACGGATTTTGATATGCGAGTCTGAGACTATTTTTTGTAATAATAATAATGCTCTTTTTCGTCACCTGCTACAAACATTTTCGTTATAATTATTACGTACTTTTTATTAGAATTATTCTAAAGAATGCGCATCTATAACCTTTTACAGCGATTTTACGCATATATTCTCAATAAAAACGTGCTATCAACAGTGTATCAAGCTTAAAAAAGACGCAAGTTTCGACTGCAAAAACAGCTTTTCTGCAGTCGGGTATTTTATTATTCTTACATTAAACAGATATACGATTGACCATCAACTCGCCTGATATCAAGTGATGGTGTAGCCGAGGATTAAGCTCGTCGATCTAGAACATATCTATTCACTCAGGCCTTGAAAATTTCAAGTTTGTAGATCAAAGAAAAAAGAGGCGGAACAAAAATCCATTCCTGTGCAGTAACTACGTATAACGAACGTGGACTCGTTGAGTAGGAAATTTTTGGCATTTCAATAAGAAATGGGCGGTACTGTGCCGACTTTCTGCTAGTCCTGTGGTGAAATGGGGATGGTGGAATAATTGCCAAAAAGAATCCAACAGAGTGAGAGACAGGCATGCTAATTTACGTAATTGCTCGAGACTAAGCTTTTTAGCAATTTATCGTCACCGATTAACCTCATACCACACCATTTAACCGACTTCAATTACCAGCTGATACTTGGCTACTCCGTCAAACAGATGGTGCAGCATTATTCCACACAGGTCGAACTGTGTCTGATACAAATGAAGCATCTAGCTGTTCCTGTGAGCAGTAACGCCAAGCCTCATTGAGGATGCCGAATATTTTTCTAAGCTTAAGAATCTATGTATGCCAAATTATATTATATGATGGTTCTACGGAATCCTACCATATCCATGTCTCTACACGTTCATAGTCAGTTAATTGTCCAATGAATATGTCGACGAGTATACTTTTTAGATATATCTGTGCGACATTATTGTCTCTTGCCTTTTCTACTATACTGCGGCTAAAAATTACATCTTTTCGTAGGGGATATTCCAAAAAATCTATTGAAACTTTATAGTCCCAATTTTACTGCGTATAGCTTTTTAGAGTCAGAATAGAGAACTATCGTGGCAAAAAAATTTACCTAACATCTCGATTGAACATAATAATGAATTAAGGATAACAGCGCCTACAATGCCACATTAGTTCGCTATCCATACAGGCTCTATATAGATAAAATTTGTATGTCTTTAAATAGCAAGTGAAATTGTTTTGCATTCCATCGTAGACCGCAACAGTCACTCTATATTAGTTTAATTGACCGAGCGAGCGAAGCGCCTCTGCATCAACTGGCCAAATTTTCTTTCATCTGTCAGTTTATGAGTTTATGATTTGAAGTTCGTACTCGCGTACAGGGCGTACTTTTGAACTAATTTTGATGAAACTTGGTGTATAGGTTCTATGGATTATTAATTATTTTTTTACTGTCGGCGATTTTTTATAAGAGGGCTGGTTCCCATAAAAAGGGGGGAAGTTTATTGCGGCGCTAATTACCAACTGATTTTAATGATATTTAGTACGTAGATAAAGTACACAATTATTACAACTTGACGTAAAAATAAACAGAGTTGGTCAAGTGTTTGTCGATATATGACAATCAACTTGAGATTGCGTGTAACAGTGAGGGCGCGTGGATGTGCTTAATGCATTTTAGCGCTGAAATTTTTTCTTGATATTACGATTTCTCCATTTATAAAATTAGGTAAAATGTAGATATTATGTACAGAACCCAAGGTGAGCTGCAAATAAGCTCTCTCGCGAGGTCTGCTGTTCGTAAAACTACTAGTACCTATATATTATGAGGTGAATTTGTGGTAAATCACAAGATTATAACCTTATAAAATAATAACTGCTAAAATTTATTTTCGTGTGCCTGCTTTAAAAAAAAACATAGCCTGTATTATGTGAAAACAAATCTAAAGACTTAAATGTGAGGTACATTTCAAAATCAGACAAGTGATACCTAATTTAGAAATGAATAAACATATTGCCTACATGAAGAATTTAAGGCCGCGGAATAAGATGTATGTATACTTCCAGATATATACAAGTATTTAAATTCATATCTATAAAGTCGCTAAAATATATACGAATTAAGATATATACGTGCAATAAAATGCTAAGTAGAATGTATTCAATAATTTATTAACAAGTATTCATATTCCTATCAATAAATAACATTGGTTAAGGATAAGTTTAGTGGTGGTAGGAAATGGATGGAGAAGCGAAACTAACATGAGCGAGTGGCTGGACGTAGGCAACCTTTGTTACGGGAGCAGTGTAGGCGACTTTCGCTACAGGAGCAGCGGAGAGAACGGGAGTGGAGTATGCGACCTTGGCAACAGGAGCAGCGTAGGCGATTTTGACAGGAGTTTCAGTGGGGTGTCCTTCGTAAACGACATCAGCGTTAAATCCGTGCTCATTGTCAGCGCTGTAGTGCACAATACGGCGGACACCATCAGGCTGGAGCAGAGAGTATGAGCCGTGGACGGCGTCTCCAGCGCGAGCTTACTCCTGCTGCTTCAGGTCTCCGGTGTGCGAGTCGTGGACGGAGTATTGGAACTCGTAGTGGGCAGGCTCCTCGTGTTGGTACTCCAAGACGGGCAGGGCACACGCAGCCGCGCTCAGGGTAAGGATTGCGAAGAACTGAAATAAATAAAAATGTTAAAAAATATTTGTAGTTGGTTACGTCTAAATTAAATCAGGGTATTAATTTATTTTCATAAATTGCAAGCTCACTTTAGCGGTCATGGTTGCTGATTTAGTACTTGAAAGTGGATTGTGCCGTTTGCTGTACTTGCGCCAGTTTTTATACTAGTAATTGTAAACCTACATTAGTAGTGTAGGTGACATGATATGGCCTGAGGCAGGCTAATTCAGGAGGAGGTAACCTCTGCATACTGTGCTGTTGGAGCTCAGTTCGTGTTTCACAAGTCAATTGTAACTAGTTCATGACAAAATCTTAATACTTTTTTTCGGTAGTAGGCTTGCGTTCGACCGTCATTGAACGAAATATAATTTTTGAATCATAATATGATATCGGGTAATACTATAAAGCGGCAAAATTGCTTTTTTTTTTTTCAAAAAAAATTGGCCTGCGCTTGACCTTCAACTCCCCTGACTTGCTTAGAAGATACCTATTCACTGGCAGTTTGAAGACACCTAGAATATATCTATTCGGAAAGATTCATTATTTTGCTTATTTCTCGGATCCGTGAATCTGTAGTACTACGTTCATATGAACTTTTTAGGGTTTTATAGTAACTATAAGGAACTATTCGTCTGTCTGTTAGTCCGTAGGTCACAGTCATTTTACTCAGCGACTATCAGCCCTACATAACCGAAATTTGGCATGTAGATATGTGTTCTGTAAACCGCTTTGAAATACTGTAGTCAAATAAAAAAATTAAAAAATAGGGATGGCACTCCTTACAAATTATGAAGATATGATTTTTATTTTCAACCCCACCCTATCGTGTGGGACATCGTTGAATTGCCCCCTTAAAATAAGACTAAGATTCTATATATATCATTTTTTTCCAGATGTAATGTATGTGAGATATAGCCAGCCAAAGGTGAAAAAATTGTGCCCCCTGCATTTCTAAACTATTGGACTTAGAAATTCACGATTAACCATAATTGTAGACCATATTAAATATTTACAATAAAAAATTGTTTGAACACTGTGTAATTACAACTTTTAGAGGTATAGCGATACATATATAATTAAATAATTACTTTTATACTTTTATTATTATTAAAACATTTAAATAATTATAGTACTGAGGTCATAGGCCTTTTTGCAAAGTAGTCTAAACAAAAAATACTCTCCAATTAGTTTTCTTTTAAATTATAGCATAAGCTATGGAAACCTACTATAAGCGTGTCTCGAAAAGGTCTTGGCCACATATTTTTTATTAGAAAGGGATACTCAGGAGTAAACATTTATATATAATAATCATATAAATTTCTTTACCTATATAATTGGCGGAGATATCGCGGCACATTAATGCCATAATAATGTGTAAACACAATTAAAAACAATCATTTACGACATTTGCCGTAGTCTGTCTGTTTTTTTGTCTGTTACCTACGTATGTATTCATAGTTAAATAATTGCCGTATATTTTACTATATTTAGCAAAATAATTGCACATGATGAGCACGAACACCTGTATCAGATAAATAATTTCACTCTGGAAAATTCACCAATATTGAAAATTTTGTTATTAAATCAAACGTTTTGTAATAGCTTAAAATAATATTCATCATTAAATATTCAATTGATATTTATGTTAACAATATAGAGAGTATAACTAAAAAACGTTACTTTTACAAATATTTCGTAAACATGATACGATGTAGATATGTATAAATCGTTATTCTATTTTATTTATTTATTAACTTAACATTAAATTAGAACAAATATTTTTTCATAATTCATAATTAATTATTATTCATTGAATTAGGAATAGTAACGATTTGTGTTTCATATTCACATTCACACATTTTTTTTCATACTTAAACATAGTTTTTTTTTTCGCAACGTAGGTAAATCGGCCACATGATGGACAGATGACCTCATCTTAGTGGCAGGAAGACGCTGAATGCAAGCCGCTTTCAATCGGTCTTTTTGTAAATCCATGGGGGAGGAAGAGTCCTGCAGTGGATTTCTTATGGCTGAGATGACGATGATGGTGATGACAACATTTAAAAAAATTAATTTTTGGCATAAGTGTGATACATTAAATGTAGCAAACTTACTCCGAGTATTATCCTCTATGGTTAAAGAATTATATATATCTCGAATGACAGAAATTCTATTCTATTAGAACTTTGTATTGTAATTTTTATTATAACAAAAAATAAGTCTTAAGAGATAATACAATTAGTAATATTAATTAATTAAACTTTGTGGCACATTTGTGCTCTTATTTTAAAAGGTTGACTTTAGTTTACTTTAGTATATGCGTTTTTAGGATTGTGTATAACGAGCCACTATAGTTTCATTATATGTGTATATTTGTGTCTGTCTGTGGCATCATAGCTCTAAAACGGATGGACTGATTTTGTTCTTTTTTGTTTGAAAGATAATTTCATCGAGTGTTCTTAGCCATGTTTCACTATAATCGGTTCACCTGTTTTTTTATCGTAGGTTTTGAGTTTTCTAAACTTATACTTGTTGATAACTTTAATAAATTTTGAAATAGAAGTAAGGTTACGTAGACATTTTTGTCAATGTTCTTTATAACATTGATAACAACTTTCAGTAGGTAATAATGCAAGAGATGATTCTCTTGTATTATTACTGAAAGTTTTAAGAGGATTGTTTTGGTCGCCAATGTTCGCCTGTACTAGTACATACATTATACTTTTCTCATGCATCATCAGAAAACTATTGTAAACCCCTACCAAACTTCAATATTTATTTTTTATCATGTTTCTTACCATAAATGGCTTAACTTACTATACTAAAAAGTATGGTTTTTAGTTTTAATTTAGTAATGGTAAAGAAATTAAAAAAATAATCGTAGCATAGAAGCTGCCTAGTCATGCCGGAGTTCTCTTATACCAATGATAGCAATGTAGAGACTTGTAATAGTCTGTTGGCATCTCCATTTTTTAAGAAAGCCAAGAGTCTAATTCGAATTTACTTGTTCTCCGGGGGAACAAGTGGGTTAATTTATGTTTATAATAATACGTAAAGATAATTTTTATATTTGTAATTAGAATTAATGGCATAGTCGAATATCGACAAAACTCCATAATAAAACAGAATAATAAAAAGAAGTCTAGCCTTTTGGAATTTCAATCAAACAAAAATAAACGAAATCAAATTGGATGGACAAAGGAAAAAAACAAAAAAAAAACCTACCTATTACCTACTTACCTACTGCAAAGCGCAGTAGGTAAATGTGTTCATAATAGAAGGATTTAAAATTGAATGTTCTGTTATTATAACTTAGATAAAGATAAATTTATAAAGCACTCAGGACGCTATAATGATAAAATGTTATTCAAGAAATTTTCTTTTTAGATAAATCATAAAAGTATGTGTTACGTTGCGATGATATAGGTATTTTTAAAATGTTACTATCCAAAGAGAGTTTCGTATACATATTGACCTAAGCGACATATCCATAACCATATCTCCAGTCTCGGCTTAGCAATCGTTTGGCCAGTCATTTGGGTATTAAACGTAAATATAAAATCACGCCTGTTTTCCCTTTCGGCATAGGCAGAGCATCAAAGACCATCAGGCCATTTGACGCCAAATTTTACCATGGTCAGAGGGTTAGATGGAAGGCAGAGGGGTATTAGAGGGTTAAAGGGGAATAGAGAGAAAGATGTAATATTGGCTTGCAGTGACAGGAGGTCAGCCCATCGCCTATTAAGTATTATTGCTTATTGCGCAACGGCTTAAGGAAAGAGGGTGCGATCCTCGGGCGGGCCACTTCTTGGCCCAAAACATTTCCCTGGCCGTACAGCGCGGGAACGCTGCCAGCGTAATGGGTCCGTAACTTTCGGTCGAGGGAAAGTGAACACGACGGAACCTGTTTTGCGTTACTAGTATTAGGTGTATTATTATTATTGACAATACATTGTAATATTTTGTGGATTTATTTATAAAAAAATATCTGTAACATGCAATAGGTAAAATTTAAGGATACCTTACACATGAAAACTATCTGTATATAGGTAATTATAACATGCTTAAATTCGAAAACAATTTATTGCCCATATTTCTTAGGCAGTCGGAAAAATGTAGATGTAAGCTTCTAGATATAAGCCTAAATACATATCTATACCGTTGCTAATGTATACGTGAATTAGGCTGCATAAGTTACAACAAAATGCTAAGTATATTGTATTCAATAATTTATTAACTAGTATTCATATTCCTATCAATAAATAACATTGGCTAAGGATATGTGTAGCTTAGTGGTGGTAGGAGATGGACGGAGAGGCGAAACTAACGTGAGTGAGGGGTTGGGCGTAGGCAACCTTTGCTACAGGAGCAGCGTAGGCGATCTTCGCTACAGGAGCAGCGTAGTGGACGGGAGCGGAGTAGGCGATCTTGGCTACGGGAGCGGCGTAGTGGACGGGAGCTGAGTAGGCGACTTTGGCTACGGGAGCGGCGTAAGCGAATTTAGCTACGGGAGCAGCGTAGGCGATCTTGGCAGGAGCTTCAGTGGGGTGTCCTTCGTAAACGACATCAGCGTTGAATCCGTGCTCCTTGTCAGCGGTGTAGTGGACAATACGGCGGACACCATCAGGCTGGAGCAGAGAGTATGAGCCGTGGACGGCGTCTCCAGCGCGAGCTTCCTCCTGCTGCTTCAGGTCTCCGGTGTGCGAGTCGTGGACGGAGTATTGGAACTCGTAGTGGGCAGGCTCTTCCTGTTGGTATTCCAAGACGGGCAGGGCGCACGCAGCCGCGGCCAGGGAAAGGATCACGAAGAACTGAAACAAACAATTTTTTTAACAAATATTCGTTGTCGATTAGTTCTAAATTAGGCCAGGACAATAATATTTAATTATTTTACTAAGTTGCAAGCTCACCTTAGCGGCCATTGTTGGTAATTTGGTACCTGATTGTCAAGTGTGCCGTGTACAGCGCTTGCACCAGTTTTTATACAAGTAATTGTCACCTGCAGTAGTAGTGTAGGTGACACGACGTGGCCTGGGGCAGTCTAATTAAGCCAGCTTGATTGAGAGGTGAAGGTTGCTAACCTCTGCATACCAGGCTTTCGGAGCTTACAACGGAAAAGTCAATCGTAACTGAACATTTTTAAGATTCAGTAATAATTCTTTTTTTCATTCAATACCTAGGCTTGTAATTTCTTAGGTTAGGTAGGAAATGAAAACATTGTTCGAAACATCGGGTCTTGAAATTATGTAAAATGTACGCGATAAATCCGTTAAAAGATGTTTAATATCAATTTATGCTTGTGTTTTCACACAAATTTAGTATACGCTATAGTTATTTTCTACGTAAGTACTATGTAGGTACTTAATTGTATGTTGAATCATCTGATTTTTTGGAAAATTACTATATACCTATTAACAATGTAATATCACAAAAGGAGTTATAGTTACAAAAACTACATAAATCAATTGGCATCTAGCCACTTCTTACTTTATGTTTAGCTTTTCGCTTCTAACCTAGAAGCGAAAAGCTAAAGACCGGGCTAAGCGGCTTTCAATGGAAACGACATAAGGTGGACAATTTGGGCATATTACTTATGATGAGAAAAAAACCCAGAAAATACCACTTTAAACAGCAAGCGCCAGAATAAAGTATTCAAAATAATTTGAGCTGATAAAAAATAATTATAGTTTAAAAAACTGAAAAACTACAACGGTCGACATTTGTTTTAGTTATTTTGTTATAAAACCCAAAGTACTGAACCGATTTTGATAAAATTTATATGGAACTACTATTTTGGAACCGAAAAAAAAAACATCAAAAACAATTTATAATTGGCGGAGTAATCGCTGAACAAACATACAAAAAAAAACATACAGATGAATTCAGAACCTTCTTCTTTTTGGAAGTCGGTTAAAAATACTTAACCAGATGAATCGTTATGGGTGAAAAACGACAATAAAGAAATAGCTTCTGGAGCAGGATTACCAATCTACAGAACAAATTTTAAACATTGCATGGGTTTTATAATTTTCTACTTATACCAATATATCATTACTGATGTTATTATATTTATATTCTTGAAATCTTAATTTGCTATAGTATCAGGCTCAGGTCACATGTTCCCACACGTCATCATCCCATCCACCCCCTTCCATACATATTTTCCCCTTACTCACTCCACACACACATTCACTCGCCCCATACACACTCCCCCGCACACACACACACGCACAGACACACACACACATTCCACCCTACATTACATTTTATCTATCCCTCACAAACATTCACAATTCACAATAATATATATATATATATATATATATATATATATATATATAGTGCCACTTCTGCGAACTGTCTCAAAAAGACTGAGAAAATCTATGTATCGCTACGTCTATATTATGTTTTTGTTTATACTTTTATTTTTATTCTTGTATTGTATAGTCCGGAGGTTATTGTTACGCCGTAACACAGGATATTTCCTAGCTTGGGTAACAAGGCTTCTCAACTGACTGATAACGTCTGTATATGAGAAATATATTTTCATTTCATTTCAACTATTTTTATTGGATTTTTTTTACTTAGGTACTCACTTTTAAAACAAATTGAAATTTTGTCTCAATTTTTTTTTGTCTGGATATAATCTAGGTGTCTTCAAATCATGAGTGAATAGGTTTCTTCTAGGCAAGCGCGCTCCATCGTAGACTGTAGCTATCGCTTAACACCAGGTGAGTTGACGGTCAAGCGCAAGCCTATTTTCGAATAAAAAAAAAAGTTTCGCGGAATATTCTATTTAAGTAATTATAAAAAATTATATACTTATCTACTACCTTTAAACGAGCAATTCTTGTATATGTATGTATAATGTATATATAATTATATATATATATATAACCTGAATCTCGGAAACGGAAATTTGGTTTGTAGGTAGATTAGGGGACGATAAATCGATCTTACTAGGTTTAATTTTTAACCGACTCCAATAAAAAAGGAGGTTATCAATTCGACCTGTAATATTGTCAGAATTGCACAATTTTTGTATATGTTAGTCTATACCAGCTTCTAAACATGTGAGCCAAATTTCATAAGTGTATGTATGTTTGTCCACGCATTACGCAGAAACTAGAAGTCATATATCAAAAAATCTTTTTTTTTTTTTGTGGGTTTGCTCGTATTTTCAGTCATAAAAAATCCGAATTGAGCTCGGTCGCCCAGGTACTATTTCTATAAATACGAAAACTTTGTAAGGTAAAGTATTTTTTTAAATGATGAGCAATTCATATTTAACCATGCATAACAAGAAAATTATAGATACATAATGAAGATAATTTTTTTTTTCTTATTTGAAAAATTTGATCTCCACAACATCGGCTACTATTTTCTGCGCCCGCTCGGAGCCACTGAGATTGGTCGATGTCGGGATGGGATAATCATCATTAGATTTTTGGTGGATGATGAATGATAATCATTAGATTTTTGGTGGATGATGAATGATAAAATCATTAGATTTTTGACGGATTTGCTACAAAAACTTTCGTTTCGTATCAATAAGATGTAGGTAGGTAGGTACTTATTCCTGTAAGTATAGGTAGGTAGTGCTTAAGCTGCATTTTGCAATTAAGTATTTATTGTGAACGAAACAATTTATTTCGCAAGGCTCATAAACAAAACTTCAATTCATCATCATCATCATCTCAGCCACAAGAAGCCCACTGCTGGATATAGGCCTCCCCCATGAATTTCCAGAAAGACCGGTTGGAAGCGGCCTGCATCCAGCGTCTTCCTGCCACTTGTATGATATCTTCTGTCCACCTTGTGGCTGGTCTTCTTACGCTGCGCTTGCCGGTTCATGGTCTCCATTCGAGAACCCCATCGGCCGTCAGTTCTACGTGCTATGTGCCCTGCCTACTGCCACTTCAACTTGCTAATCCGCTGCTAACTTCAATTACTACAACACAATGTTACAATTTTAAAAACCCCTATGGGTGTCTAACTAGAATGCCTGCTCTGATTGTCCATTGAGATTATCGCAAACCGCGCTCGAGAAGTGACCTGCCTTGACAGACGATTGGCTAATTCTGGTTTATTAACCTGTCACGTTATTCATGTTTGTATCTGTATCATATTATTGCATTAGGCTCTGCGCAAACGGTGTCTCATGTAATATTTTTAAAAGAAATATTGCGTTTTATTAACCAACTCCACTATGACCTTACCCTTCTCATAATTTGACAGTTTGGACAAACAGGGCTGTTTAAAAATAAGAAAAACCAACTCCAAATAGGAGAAAGTTCTTAATTCAATAATATTTTTACTCAACTGCGTAAAAAGGAGGGTTATGTTTTTCGATTGTATGTATGTATATTTCTTTGACACGCTCTAGAGCCTAAACGGCTTGACCGATTTTGATGTGAGTGGTGTCAATAGATTCGTCTTAGTTATGAGAGTGACACTGGGTACATCAAAATAAAAATAAAAACATAAGTTAGGCTGCAAAAACCTCTTTTCTGCAGCCGGGTATTTTGTTTTTCTTTTAACATTGATACTTGTTTATGTTTATTACCTTACTAACTGCGCCCCGCGGTTTCCCCGCGTGGTGATCTATTATGTTGTTATTTTTTTGTGTATCCCACATGAACTGTCATTTTTTTTCGGTAATAGTATGAGTCGGTTGGTTAAATAGTATGCCAGATCCTTTTACATAGTATTAGTAGTAATCCTGCCAAATATGATCCAAATCCGTCTAGTAGTTTCAGCGTCCATCGGACAAACCGTACAGACAGACAGACAAAAATGTTGAAAATTACTGTTTTAGCTTCTGTGTCGATATTAATGCAATCAAAATTTTTCTAAAATATTTAATGTACAGATTTTGTCCCGTTACAGTCTTGTTATATGTATAGATTACAATCTTATTATTATGTATAGATTAAATAGGTAATTCCGCCATTTATAAACCGATATAGAAAATTCCCTTTTTTATTTCAATGTAGGTATATACTTTCGTATTGGTCCCACAGAAATGTTATCAAAATCAGTTTAGTAGTTTGGTTTTTAAAATAAAATAACTTGAAAAAATATGTCATCCAAGTAGGTATACGATATTATGTATTTTAATTTGTTTAAACTATATTAACTAATTATTTCTATAACGACTTTTACTGAGGTTTTCTATTTTACTACGACCACACTCTCGACGAATGATAAGGGAAATAGTATGGATCAAGAAAAATACCTAGTAGTAGACCGCATTATGCGCACAGCGACCACGTGCCACGCCATGTTTCTTCATTACAAAAAAATATGCAGAAGAACCCGACTTTACATATACCTACATTTCATAAATAATAATAGTTTAAAAAACTGTAACAACCGATTCATTCTTAAACTTTTTGCGCAGGACCACGTTTATCCGCAAAAGCAGCAAAAAACAGCTTTTTGAAAATTTACAAAAATACTTGTAGGTACCTACTTTAGTTCAAGGTCAAATGTTTAGTGTGTAAAATAGTAAGCACTTTTCATAAGCCAAACAATTTTAAGAGAGAATGTTAAACACAACGTCGTCAATGTTGAAAAATCAAGGGCCCACGCACGAATCAAAACTTAATGAATGTGAGGCAATGTGAGCGCATTGTTGATCATGCAGCTGCCGAAAATGATGTGTGTAAGTGTATGTGTGTGAAAGAGAGAGAGAGAAGAAGAGAGGGAGAGGTGCAATAAAGATCCATCGCAAATGTTTCTGTACAACAGAGCTAATTAAACCCTAAACATTATTCGATATTGATTTTTAAAAAAATGTTACTGAAACCACGAATTTCAAGGATTATTTATAACTTTTTTCTAGTTTTGAATTCACTAAATAGGTATAATAAACTTTAAAAAGCAACCCTAGTTTTATTTTACTCAAAATGTTAAGGTTTCATAACATAAAAATATAGAAAACTGATATTATTAGAGTTAGAAATAAGTTTTTCCCTGTAGTTGATATATATACTATATATATTGAACATTGAAACATGTGTATTTTATAAGTACCTAATTATAAAATAAATAAGTCAAACTTAAAATAACTTTTTTGCGTCGAGGTTAAAATGAAACTGATTATTATCATCAGTATTTCATAATACTGAAATAAATTATTCTCTTTTAGGACCGAAGCTGTCAGATTAATTAAAAAGTCTTATTTATTAAACTATTGCAATACTTTTGTCTTTAATTAACTGATGACCAGCATTCACAGACATTTTTCGCTCGAACAAAGCATTTCTTATTAAGAAAATATTACATCAGAAAGCAGTAATAAATTCTCCAACACAGATTTCATTTAAAGAAACAAGTTCAACTAGCGACCAGCTTAAAAGGAGCCTCAGCTTCCGGTTACAACGTTCAAGTTTCAAAGACGGAGATAATACTTGCAGTTGGTCATATAATGGTGTTCGGTAAGGAAATTAAAAGTAGTTTGGTGACCATTTTGACCGAGGCCTTGACCAATATACGGGTCCTATACGTTTAATATGTGTAACATGCGTCGATGATTGATGTTTTAGTTCAACGTGTATGTACTCGTACATATATATCGCACTTGATATTCTATTGTGTATTAACTCAAAAAATGACACAAGATGAGAATGCGAATTCAGATGTTAGTGCAGGCAATGCAAGCCACTGCAGGCTGTGGTGGCATAAGGATGAAGCTGAAGCTACCTTGCAACGGTCTTCTTGTTATAGTTTAGGTATTTTAGAGCAAATAAAGCATTATTTCACTTATTTTACTTTATGTTAATCTAGTAGTAGGAGCAGACGTATGTTTTAACAAAGAAATGTATCGCTTATTTTGTTCCAAAATTACATCATACAATGTTGAAAAACATAGCTGTATGTCAACCCGATTAATTGGGTAACCATATGCAGTGATCAAAAGTTATTTTTTAATTTTTAAATATTACATTAAGCGCGATTATCTCGAAACACTGATTTTTGAGCTGATACACTATAGAAAATGAAGTGCGATAAATAATAATAGGTACAATTGTACGCGAGTCTACTTTGATTGAGATAAGATAGTTTCAATTTGAATTTATATCGTGATTCATTTTCTCTTGAAGTTATTGGATGGGCGAGGCTGTATTTTGTGATGTCGTAAAAGTAATATGTTTCAATTAGCCATGACAATGTGTTGAATTACATTTGTGTAATGATATTTTATTAATATAAGAATTACTGTTGTTTATAGTACTCTGAAAGGAAACTGTTTTGAAGTGCATATGCATAGAATATGCTTACTTTTCCAGTAATAGTAGTTTATGCACCAAGGGGATAAAGTAGTGAAAGTTAGAAAGAATTTAAGACTAGAATCCGAAGTGTAACGAGGGATTCAAGGTCGCCCAAGACAAAAACACCTTTATCCCCGTGGTACATACTCTACTTCACACCTACTGTGTGTTAATAGAAAGAAATGGTTTTTCTAGACGAGCGCGTTCCATCGTAGACCATAAACAAGCGGGATCGGTGGTCAAGCGAAAGTTTCCCATAATAAAAATATAAAAAAACAACCGTAGTAGTAGTATCAAAAAAAAAACAACAGATGTTTCAGTTGTAGCATATTTCATTCTTTTTGGTTGCAATATTCGTACCTGTTTCATTTCTTTTTTATGTTCTATTCTCAGTTGCCAGTTCGATTTTCGAGTGAATTATTTTTGTTATGGTCCGGTATGGTAGAAGTATTCATCTCTGTTTGGACTCTGACAATCTAGTAGGCTTAGATTCTAAATTCAATTCACATTATGTACACAGTGTGATATAATGAAATCCCATACAACATTACAGCCCTAGGGCGTAAATGTAGTACTTTGGTCCCTCTATACATGATGTAAAAAGGAACATTATTGGGCAGGTGGTGTGAAATAGTAGATTGTTATACAAGGGTCTAAAACGACCCATAGTGACGAGGTAGAGTTTTACTCCCGAGCTTTAGTGAGGGAGTAAATAGAAACCGAGTTACAATGGCTTTTTAGCGCTGTGTGTAACACAGCGCTAAAAAGCCACTTCACTTACTTTTCACTACGAGTGCGAGAAAATAAAATAATCCAATACAATAATTCAAAGTTTATTTTATTAAAAATGATATGTACAATTTGTACAATTCTGGATATTTAACGAGATGTTTGCAAAGAGAATGTAAATATATTCCAAAGAGATTATTCTACTTTTGAATAAAGACTGTTTCGTGTATGTAGGCCAAAGAGCCTACATACACGAAACAGTTAAAAATTAAAAAAAAAAAAAACCCCTAAAGCATAGAATGCTATTTTAGCCCCGCTTTACTACGCTACAATGACGGACTTTTAGACCAAGAATAGTGAAAAGTTTATTTTTTATCAGGCCTGCCTGTTTGTACAAACTGTCCCACTGCTGAGCGCGGGCCATATTCTCATTATGAGAAGGGTAAGGCCATAGCCACGCTGGCCAAGTGCGGGTTGGCAGACTTCACACATCTTCAAGATCATTGAGAACTCTCAGACGCGATTACCAACGGACAATATTATTATACCTGATTTATCTATTATATACACAAACTACGATGAAGTAGAAATAGGAGTGGAAGTGAAGAAAAATTCTCTCAGCCTTTCTCTGTATGACAGCGGGAGACTAAATATTATTATGCTGTACCGACCTTACTTGGGAATAGTATTTTCGTAAATTGTCACTATGTTTTTCCTTTACCGTTTTGAAGTTGGCGGCAATCAACAATAGGTACGCACATAACTCCGAAAAGAAAGAGGTGCGTGCTGGGAGACTCGAACCCAGGACCTGCGGATCGCAAGTCAGACGGTCTCCCGACTAGGCTGCCCGAGACTTCCAATTAAGTTTCCTTTTCCTTTTCCAATGAGCTTCCAACTTTCAAATTTTCAGCAAAGAAATTATGTATTTACCTAATTTTATCTATTTACGTTTTATTTTAAAGAGTCGAAAAGGTTTTCATTTGCTTCATATTGGTTGAGTGTATTTATAACTCCAGTCCTCTATATACCTACATATGTCAACAAAAATTAAATATTGGTTGTTAGTAATTTCACCACTTGATATTGGAAAATTGGTAGTAAATAGAAATAAAACAATTTTAACATAAACTAGGTGTCTGTGACTAAGTGCGAGTTAGACTCGTATCCCGAGGGTTCTATACATATAAACAGACACATGAAGTGATCCCGCAAAGGATAGTTTTTATTTTTTATTTTGGGGTCTCGGAACTTTAAAAAATACAAGGTGTAGCAAGCAGGTTTCGAGAATATATTTCGCAATTGAATTTTACGTTTACATTTTTTGCCTCCAAGATTTACCTTACTTTATCCATATTTTACTATTGTCCATACTTCAAATTTTTAATACCTATATTTTTTTATTAAGGGCCAGAAAATTGATAAATATAAAAAAATCCGAGAAAATTGAATTTACACTTAAACCAGATTTTTACAACTGGCTCCTTTGACTGGCCCAAAGTAATTCACTTTAAAGGTCTACTACTTATTTGCCATTGAATTTAATTTATTAATAATGTCTAGTTATTTCCCACGACTGACTAATTATTATTTTATGACAGGAATGTGTAAATTTAATAAGTATGATAATTACGTATGTATCAACTGTCGACCGCGAGTGCGCTTTAGTAAAACTGCCAAATGCTAAGGTATCGACGCATATTTGCGTATAATTATATGCGTTTATCGTCAATCGACGCATTTAGCCAGATACGCTTTTGCGTTTCTCGACACGTCGATCGCAATGCAAACCAATAAAATTATTACATTAACTACCTACTTATTCGCTGTCAAAAAAATCACGGAAAATTATAATCCAAGGTCATTTGGACTCAACGCGACCTTTTTTTACCCGACTGTGTAAGAAAGAGGGTTAAGTTTTTCGATTGCATATATATATGCACGTTTTTATGTAGGTATGTTTCTATGTTACCTCCACAGCTTAAACGGCTTGACCGATTTTGATGTGCGAGGTGTCGTTAAATTCGTCTACACTCCTGAGTGTCATAGGCTATATTTTTTGTAATAATGGTAATACGACTCTTGGTATACTTGTATAATTCTGTTTTTTTTTTAAATTAAAATCTCCTTGTTTGAATTCAATTAAAAACAACGAAACATAACTCCTTACGCAATCGGGTAAAAAGTACGCTATTTCCTTTCCGATGCTTACCTTTATCAACTAATTCCTGTAGGAATCTGTTCAGCCATTTAATCATGGACTGGTACTAATGAATACAGAGAGACAGACAGACAAATACTTTCGCGTTCACAATATTAGTTAGGATGTACTTCTCCTTCATACCCACATGGTAGCAACTATGTACGAATCTGTGATAAACAGGTTTACATTGCCGTTTACAACTAAATAATCACTGCTCCAATTTATATTTGAAATTGCTAAACTATGATTAACATAATCTATATGTGCTATTGAGCGTACATTGAGTAATAGACACTAGAAAATCTTTGTTGCAAGTCTAAGCAATGTCATTGATTAAGATATAAGATTTTTTACTATCGAGTCACAGAAGAGCGTTATAGTAAATGATGATGGTAAAACTCTACAGTCCATAATCACCTATCAGAATAATATTATCTGGATCCTCTCATTTGATGGCCGTTGTTCTATGTGACATTGGCGAAGTTGTAAAGAATTTGTGAAGGCACAAGAATCACAAATCTGAAGTTGTTTTTTTTGTCGGCAAAACTCCATGGAAGTTTCCTGTAAAGTCGCCACCACTTTACTGCAGTACTACTCGAATTTGAAAATGACTGCATACGTGACTTTGATTGTGACTAGACCATTTTTATAACATGTTTTATTCATGAAACTTGAAGAAATGTTAATACTTGACATTGGCAAATGCTCTAAGCGGGTCAAAATCCAATTTAAAATAAAAGTTGAAATTGGCCGAAGCCAAAGAGAATATAACGAGCCGAAGCCGAATAGCTTTTGGCTCACACATATCGTGTTCTGTCTGTCTCGCGCTTGCGTTAATGTATGGAAACAAGGCGAGATTTGTGTCGTCTGCAGTCTACCTCGGAATGCGACTGCAGATGAAAATGCGGCTGACTGTGTCTACAGGCTGCATTGTTGCCTGCGACTGCGATCTCCGGCTTGTCTGGAACTTGTACCATTAGTTAGCATTCCAACTGTCTCGCCCGATACGACAGTTTTGCGCGACTGTATTATTAACTTTACTAATTACAACTAATTACGCATTAATAACCCTTCAACTATACCTACATGTACAAATCCGAAATAACGTTGATTTAATTGAAACTTTTTTCCATTTCATATTTAGGTATGTGTATATCATTTTATGTGTTTTTATGTTTATGTATTAGATTATCAGCCATATTAGGTACATACATCATATCTCGCCTGTTTCCCTTATAGGGTAGGCAGAGCATCAAATAGCAAAGTCGTTTATCGACACATTTGACCCTGATTAGATGGTTAGAGGTGTTAGAGAGGATAGGAGGGTAGGATCTAATACTAGCTTGCTTTTCCATGCTGGACAGGGAAAAAAAGAAAAAACATAAAATGTACCAGCTATCTGCTTCTCTTCCCGGGTATACTGTAAAAGTCAATTCAGGGACTTCAGGGAAATTTGCATTAATGTAAGCAATGGGCTGATCCCCTAGTAACTTTAAGACAGACATACATATTTAAGATATTTCCTTAAATATATTTTGATAAAGATCATATTTATACCCAACTGCGCAAGAAGGAGGGTTATGTTTTTTGAGTGTATGTATGTCAAAAATAAATGACTATGTATATTTCTTATATGATGACGTAAACTACCTCATCATTCCCTAATTTAGAGGCTTCTGCAAAATCGTTACGTAAACTGAAAAATAAATATCTATGCGAAGGTAATGATTTATTTTGCAGTTGCATTTGTAGGAGATTATATAATAGAAAGGTGATTAAAAATCACTTGATTGGGTTTTTATTGGCTCTAATTCTACCGGTTTATTGCGTTTTAATTAATAACGTATTAATAGGTAGGCACAAGCAAAAGTGGATCCATTTCTCGTTTGGAATAGGATTTGCTCTGAAATAATGTTGCAAAATTGTTACAATATTCGCAATTTTTTACGGATTACTCAAGAAGGTGAGTAAGTAAATCATTAGTTGTAAATAATAATTAAAATTTAGCAACTTTTTTACGGATTTATCGCGTACCTAGGTATATTTTATATAAATAAAAAAATACTTTATTTAATCTAATTGAGTATAAAAACATTCATTTATACTATTATAAATTATACTAAACTAATAAATAAATAATAAATATTTGAAAATAATAAAAATACTATTCAAAAAATTGTGTAAAATATATGCGATAAGTCCATATAAATGTGTTTAATTTCAAGTAATAATCTCTAATACCTAAGAAATTATTAAGTATTGTATGAGTATTGTTTTTGTGCTCTGTATATATATATACAGTCTATATTATGCATATTAGAGAAGATCGCGGTAATCTTTTGGACGAAAAAGATTCCTTCGTCTTTTTATATTGATCAGATTTTAGCCGAAAACCAAGTAAGTACTTGTAAGATCTTATCGGCCAAAATCAGTATGCAGTTAACCGACTAGCAGCGCCCTGATTTCATCCGCGTACTAGTAATGAAAAACGTTGATGATGATGATGATGATGATGAAAAGTATACTATATCCTTTTACTGAGTCTCAGCTATCTCTGTATTAAATTTCATAACAATCGATTCAACCGTTTGGTGTTAAAAAGGTAACAAACAGTGAGACGTACAGAGTTA
This sequence comes from Lycia hirtaria, assembly GCA_947563715.1. Classification (NCBI taxonomy): domain Eukaryota; kingdom Metazoa; phylum Arthropoda; class Insecta; order Lepidoptera; family Geometridae; genus Lycia; species Lycia hirtaria. Next base: position 35,501,041 of record OX387377.1, on the reverse strand, counting down.
CTTACTTATAATATTAGTGAGGCAAATTATATGTTTAGAGTTTTCAGACTGTTAAGTTAATGATAATTATTGACCGAGCGAGCGAAGCGTCTCTGCGTCTACTGGCCAAATTTTCTTTCATCTGTCAGTTTGTTTGTGAGTTTGTATGTTCGTACTCGCCTACAGGGCGTAATTTTGAACCAATTTTGATGAAACTTGGCGTATAGGTTTTATGTTTTTTTTGTCGTCGGTGATTTTTGATAGGAAGGGTGGTTTAAAAAAAAAGGGGGGAAGTTTATTGCGGCGCTAATTACCAACCGATTTTAATGATATTTGGTAGGTAGATAAAGTACATGATTATTACAACTTGTGGTAAAAATGAACAGAATTGGTCAAGTGGTCGTCGAGATATATATGACAACCAACTTGAGATTGCGTGTAAAAGTAAGGGCGTTGGATATGCTTGGTGCATTTTAGCGCTGAATAATAGCGTAATTAAAGAGAACGTATAGGTACATTGAATATATTGTTTATGTAATTCTACTATACATAATATATCACTCCCAGAAACGTCCAGCATTATTATGTATTAAAATTAAATTGATCTTTCAAGGTACTTAAACTTATGGAAAAATGTTTTTTGATCTTGAAATAACGTCTGTAAAATCACTTAAAATTGCGAAATCGGCCATGTAAATAATTAATATATATAGGTATTATGTACAGATGATCCAAGGTGAGCTGCAAATAATCTCTCTCGCGAGGTCTAGTGTTCGTAGAACTACTAGTTTATGTGAGTATGTATGTATGTATTTAAATTACTGATACTGTTCTACCAGATTATAATACTGGCTAGTTGGTTCTGAAAAGTTCTCACTTATATCCCCATACGCATTCTAGAGATTTTATGTCATGACTTTGAAGCGTCTAGAGTTAACTTTCATATGTAGGTATGTTAATAACTCAATTAATGTTTACTTACCTGTCAAAGGGAGGCTAAGTATTTTGTGAACTTGAATGGGTTACATAGAAGGTTTTAATCCAGTTTTCGTCTCACCGCCGCCGCGGGGTATGCCGTACGGCGTACACACATAGACTCATGTGTTACGACTGCGCAATTAGAACATGGTATAAAAGCTCTCGGTGACCGAGTAAACGCACATTAAGTCACAATAAACCAATCATCATGGTAGCTAAAGTGAGTACCGACCATTCATTTAGATTTAAATATCAAGAATATTTCGAAACTGAAGGAAATTTGAGTTTCATATCTCGAACTTGTCTTAAACCTCGTGTTATGGAGATAAAATAAATATTTTAAAGAGATGTGCTTCATCTTCGATCAAGCCATCAAACAATTTGGTGGTTATATGATCAGTAATTGTGATTACTGTGACATGTGATGGAGAGATGAAATGTAGAAAAATTGTAGGAATCTTAGGCTGTTCCATGGCTAAAGTATGAAAAAGATTAAAAGATAAAGCGTTTATCTGAGAATAATTTTGAATATTTTCTGTAATATTTTATTCTTATATCGGTTTAATCGAACGAAGTCGTCACACTAAAATTTCTTACTAATTTGTGATTTATTTCCAGTTCGTCGTTCTGTCCTGCCTGGTCGCTGCCGCGGCTGCCGTAGCAGTCCAGGTGCAGCCGGCCTACCACGCCGCTGCTCCCCTGGCCTACGCCACTCCCGTAGCCAAAGTAGCCTACGCCGCTCCCGTAGCTAAAGTAGCCTACGCTGCTCCCGTGCAGTACGCTCCCGCTCCTGTGCAGTACGCTCCCGCTCCTGTGCAGTACGCTCCCGCTCCCGTCCACTACGCCGCCCCTGTTGCCAAATACGTCCACGCCGAGCCCGAAGCGCCCGCTCACTACGAGTTCTCTTACTCCGTTCACGACACCCAAACTGGTGATATCAAGCAGCAGAAGGAGGCTCGTAACGATGACGTCGTGCAAGGCTCATACTCGCTTGTCCAGCCCGATGGTGTCCACCGTATCGTTGAATACACTTCTGATAAAGTTAATGGATTCAACGCCGTCGTCCGTTATGAAGGTCACCCCACTGAAGCTCCCATCGCCAAGCTCGCCTACGCTGCGCCCGTAGCTAAGGTCGCCTACGCGCCTGCACCCGTCCACTACGCTGCTCCCGTTGCCAAAGTGGCCTACGCCGCCCCCGTAGCCAAGGTCGCCTACGCCGCTCCCGTAGCTAAGGTCGCATACGCTCCCGCTCCAGTCTACGCCCCCGCTCCAGTTTACGCCTCCGCTCCCGTAGCCAAGGTGGCCTACGCTGCTCCTCTCGGACACGTCACCTACTCCTCCCCCGCTGTCTCCTACCATCACTAGACTTACTGTTATGTTAAATTAACTTATTTATTGTTAAATACACAGTCAATTTTACACTCTCTTTTATTTATCACCGAGGGGAAAGAATTGCACAAGGAGGCGTCAAAACGGCGTATCCGATATCAAAACGTTCCAAACGAAGTTAGGAAGAAGCGTGCGGGTAGTGTCGGGGTATCAATTGAATTATGAGCGTTATGAGGCGAACGGGTCCGGTTACGGCACGTCCCGTGTCCGCTGGGAGAGCCGACGCATCGCTCTGACACCTATTCATTCGGCTAGTTTAGCCGTGTTACCGCCGTAGTTTCGCCGCCGACCTCGACTTAACATCTCCTCTGGGGCCATGCAAAGTTAACAGTCCGGGAGGCAGGGCGTACTGCGCTGCTCAGCAGAAACAGCGCATCGTGTGCTCTTTAATAATTGGAAGCAAATACGGCTTGACAGCGCGACGTTGGAAGTGGTTGTTAGAATAAAACGAGGGCTGGTGGAGTGTGTGAGGTGAATATTATATTTGATGCCGCCTGTTGTGATAAACTGAAGGGGTTGTTCTGGCTTGTCAATAAATATTTTGTCGGGGAAAAAAGAGAGCTTTAACAATACATAGATTAGATTTGTGGAATGTATTTTAGTCTTTTTTTGTTTTATCGCCTTTTCTGAGGTAAGGGATATATTAAGTGAATAGGTCTCATGAAGGAGAGTAATGTTTTTCGAATGTACCTATGTGTGTTTATTTGTTTTGTTTCTATATCACCTCTCGTAGAAAATGAAAAATTTTCGGACCAATTTTATGTGTGAGATATCGTTTTATTTCTGTTTATGATAGCATATGTGATGTTACTAATATTAATTCTTAATAATTACACCCGTTAAGCACGAGCGAGTATATCTAAGTCACAGGGCTTAAATAACGGATTGTTAGTCACTTTTTAAAAGATACACGGATTTTGAAGCTATAGTAGGGAATGATGGATAAATTGTAAGTGGTCCTTCTATTATTATAAAAACCTTTCACTCCATGTGGCAGGCCTCATAGCTCAGTGGTAGTACGACTGCCTCCTGAGGTCGTGGGTTCGATCCCCACCCAGGGCAAACATTTGTGTGATGAGTATGAATTTTTGTTCTGTGTCTGGGTGTTTCTATGTATCATAAGTATGTATTTACAAAAAAACTGTCTATATGTATTCTATCAGCCATCTAGTTCCATAGTACAAGCTTTGCTTAGTTTGGGCTAGATGGTGTTGTGGAAATGTCCACCAATATTGCTTTATTTTTATTTATTTACTGTCAGGCCATTCTGAAAATCGTGAAAACAAAGTCAATAGTTATCACAAAAACTTTATTTAGTAACCTTTAAAATTTCTTGGTAATAACACCTTAAATACACCCCTAGCAAGACTTCATTTCAGGACTTATCGTCCACATCTCGAATAAGAAGACACCTTAAATATAAATCGATCAATAATTGTTATAATCTCTATATCATATAAAGATATTGAAGTATACAGAGTAGCTACATCGCCAAATTCATCAAAATAACTATTTTCAGTATTTCACTGTTAAATGTCATTCGATCTCTCAAATCCGACACCGGTTTGTGGATAAAACGAAATAAAACGCCGCAACAAAGCGCTCAAACAAAATATTAAACACCAATCAAATAAATAATAAAATAGCCGAATTTACAAAACGACGTAACTACACTCTACATTACGCGATTTTATTGGAGTTACGACATTTTTCCGTGGGATGGGAGTTACGACATTATTCTCGGGATGGTCTAAATGTTTTGGTAAAGTTTTACAATGCCACAAAGGGTTGTATCGCGTTAATCCTGCTATTATCGGATGATGAACTATTACTCCATACTCCCGTCCCCCCTTAAGGCCCCTTAGCTCCCCTCGCGTGCTCCCCCCACACCGCACCAGTAGTTTGTATAACTATTAAGTAGGATATTACACCACATGTTGGTAATTCCTTGGAGAGTTGGTGCTTCATGTAATTATGGATGCGATGAGGTTTGATGACGTATTATTTTTTTATTATTCCTTTTGTGGGTGATAAAGTAATCACTGTTTATTCTTTATTGAATTACATTTAATTTATATGCAGGTTATATTATTTTACAGTAGATGTTTTCAAACTGCCACTGACTGCAGTTGTCCATAGGCGACGGTTATCGCTTACCAACAGGTCAACCGTCAGCCTGTTTGTTTCTTTATATAAATAAAACAAGAAAATTGCAAGTCAGACTCGCCCACCGAGGGTTCCTTATAAACTAGGTAAAAAAACTATCGGGCGAAGCTAGTCATTGATAAAAGGGGTAAATTATCATATTTTTTTACATTTTTGGCCATAATCCGAAAATACACAACGTAAATAATTAAAAACCAGTTTTATAATGAAACATAATTATTTAGTAATCTTCTGGTCCAACATTTGGATACTTTTAAGCTAGCAGCCAGTCGTATTTTATATTTTAAAATTTCAAACAATAAAAGTAGAAATGAAACACTGCGTTTGGGTTAAAAACCGTATAACCCTAATATCGACCACGATCGTTTTTTCGTGCTATCTAATAAAAAAAATATTTAAGAAGAATGATGTACTTCAGAAAGATAACTTATAAAAATAAAACTGTTGTATCAGCTGCAAAAGTTTCAAATGCAACTTGAATTAGAACAAGCTTTCATAATCATCAAATTAAGTAACAATGGCTTCCAGTGAAATTAACATCATCTAACAACCATGTAGAGTATTTCAGAGCGACATAGACCAACGTCAATTGAGGGGCCGCCCGGCCGTTAGACCATTTTATACTGACCTCAGCTTTAGCCTATAATAGCGCGACTTGGCCATTTTGCCTTCGTCACGTAAGTCAAATTCGCATAAGTTTAAAAGTTGTAGCAAAGTCACACTTTTTGTCCAATATGTAGTGTGTTTACACAGGGGTTCGTAGTGTTAAGCTTTTGTAGAACTATATTGTTGTCAATGTCAAATTATAAATATATTTTCACATAATTATAGTTTAAAAAACTGAAACAGCCAACTTCAAACTACGCAATTCGTTTACATTGATGACATATTTTTCCAGTTATTTTAAATAAATATTTGTGGACATTTCACACAACACCACCTAGCCCAAACTAAGCAAAGCTTGTACTATGGAACTAGGTGGCTGATAGAATACTTACTATTATACTATATACTTTTTGTTTTTGTAAATATATACATATGATACATAGAAACAGCCAGACACAGAACAAACATCCTTGCTCATCACACAAATGTTTGCCCTGGGTGGGGATCGAACCCACGACCTACTGCACAGCAGGCAGACATACTACCAACTGAGCCACAAGGCCTGTCATGAAGTGTTCAGTTGTTATGAAAACCAAAGTACTGAACCGAATTTGGTAAAATTTATCTATATATAATCTACCAAACAAAAAAAAAATAACAAACATACAAAAAAATTAATAAATAAACCTACAGTCGAATTGAGAACCTCATTCTTTTTGCAAGTCGGTTAAAAACAAACATCAGTTCAAACTCCCAGATAAGACAGATCTGAATACACTGGTCGCTCATCCGCCACGTGCTCAGACCGTGCATTATGCACGAACGTGCACGTGCCTGCAATCACTTCCGGCTGACCCGTGCCGAGTGCACGGGATATTTTTGCGGCTTCCAGTGGCCGCTTACTGTGAAACTCGATACTGAATTGATATGAATCGGATAGTAATGCCGTATTGATGTGGCTGCCAAGTTTTTGCGTCTGCAGCTGATATTTGATGTATCGGAAATGAGATACGCCCTAAATTTGGTCAAGAATAATATTAGATTTTTTTCCATTGAAATTTGCCTTACTATCCAGGGATGAGGAGCGTCGAGTACGCATTTTTTCAAACAATGTTTTTGATTCTTGTTTTCAATTAATTTATATGGTTGGTAGACAAATTTTTTGTCCTCCTTTTTTAGCCTTTTATATAACCCCTGAAAAAAAACAGCTGAGACAATTTTGATGAAATATAGCTGAGAACATTCTCGATTAAATTCTCTTTCAAATAACAAAACTAGATCAAAATCGGTTCGAGATCCGTTTGAGAGCTACGATGCCACAGACAGATACACACGTCAAACTTATGTGTAACATCCTCTTTTTGGGTCGGGGGCTTAAAATATCATAAAATAATACTATGCGGTAATGCTATATTATTTCCAAGGTGCTCATTCCTGAAAACATCGCACACACAACTTCCTCCCTACATGGTGAAACATACGAAGCTACAGTTACATTTAACTTGCTAGCACATAACAAAGAGTCCAATAAGCCGCCGCCAGCCACTCAATATTTACGCCTAGCTTTCATCTGTATAGCAATCACCCCGGAGCACTAACGTCAGGGCCGCACCGCAGGCGGTAATATAGTGGCCAGCCGCTAGCCAGGCCGGTAAATAATAATAGTTATTTGCTTTATTTCTTGTATTCGTTCTCGTTGCATAATTTATTAATAAAGTATAGAATGAGAGTAATTCACAATGCTGAATTTACAAGAACAGGCTTAGGTATAGCGCACTTTCTACAAAAAACGAAAAAAAACTAATTTCTATCCCTTTCGATAAATCTTTTGTCATCTATCTGGAATGTAGATATGTATATAAGAACCTGGAAACCTAGCCTTCTACGTTTCGTTATTGTGGGTAAAATCGTATAGAACTAAATTTTCGCCAGTACGTACACTTAATGTGGTCTCAACGATTGTCTGAAACCGCTATCAATAGTAGATTCTCTGTCTTGTTCACGCACACCTACATTTTCAAAATATAAAATGACTAAATATACATACGGAAAATCGGGTATGCATAAAACTAGAAACTAGCATTATCAACCATCAGCAAATAGAAACATTTTGATATATTCATTCTTATACATACACATACTATGTAATTGAAAATAAAAAGAAAGAAGAAGAAAGAAAAAAATGTTGCTCTGCGTGACCTAAACAGAGGAATTGTTACTATAACGTCTTAATAATAATCATAATAATTTCAGCGAAAAATATATTTACTAACAAAAATATTGAAAGAAAGTTTAAATCTAAGAATTTTAAGCTAGAAATTTTCAAATATTAGCACCTTGTAACCTCACCTTTGGTGCGGCCCTGTCCCGGGGTATAAGGGGACCGCGTGCAAGCCCACCCCAAGGGCGCGAGTGAGGGATGGGGGCAAGACTGTCGGAAACAATTAGCCAGTGCGCACGCGCGCAGCTTCCTGCAGCTAATTGGCGTATCTGTTCCGCTCATGTATTGGATATAATTGACAGAGATGATGCTTAATGCGATTACATTGATATCTCGTCTCGAGATGCGAACTGGAGATTTTTACCTTTTAAGTAAAATAGCTTATTTGTTACGTATACTTTAGAATCTTGCCTTTTACGTAGTGCTATTAAACTCTTCTGTGTTTTTCAGATTCATTTCTGGTTTCTAGTGTCATCCTAATTTCCTAACTAATGTCTTAAAATAAAGTAACTCTTTCTCTCTGTTGCTAAGTAGTAACTTAGTATTAAAGAAAGAGTTACTTTTGCTAGGTTTTCTATGTACTCCTAGGAGTACATAAGTAGTATGTAGTACAGTATTAAAAAAATCTCTAGAGTTTTTTTTGTATGCGCATGCAAATAGTATGATTTATATCATAGTGTTCGCAAAATTCTTCTTTGAGATAAGATTTTACAAGAAATTAAATTAATACACGGGTCTAGCCCGGACCTTTGAAAGGCAACAGTGGGGCCGGAACCAACACTGAGAGGCCCTTATATAAATGTATAATAAAAAATACAGATTGGGTATAGGATGGACTATGAATGGATTACTGTAAAATATAGAGTTTAACAGATCTTGGCTATTATGATGGAATATTAGCTTATTAACTACACATACTTTCGGTATTCTACATCACGGTTATTTTAAATTATAATATTTATTAATATATTATTCCTCTCTATATAAGTATTAGTATGTAATTACTATTAGTATGTATGTCTATGTATATTAATAATGACATTTATAGTTTACTAGCGGACCCGGCGAACTTCGTTTCGTCTAGAAGTCGAATGTCAAATCATCGTCAATAGTCACAAAACCGACCAAGAGAGAGTCGGAGAGTTCTGAACAAAATTTCGTCAATCAAGTACATATAATTGTCAAGAGTGCTGCTACCTAGAGACATCGTTTTATTTTTCCTGTAAAGTTTACGTAAACGTCTATCATGTCAAATTATTTTAGATAGTTGACCCGGTGATATTGTGTAGTCACCAAAAGTTACCAAAAATCGATATGAAGTGAAGTGAACTTACCGTGATTAACAAACACTTATTAGCAAACAAAAAACTACTTAGTCTTTAAAACAAAACGAACTTTATCAAAAACATATAAAATTATTATTAACGCGGTTATGTGTTGTCACAGATTACCACAGATTCTTTTGTTTTAAATTGAATGACGTTGACATTCGTTACGCGCGTTTTTTTAAATATGCAAAATTAAATGTATATTTTTCAATCTTTCTGAGAGATTTTCTTAATATTTGTTTCCGTAAGAACCTTGTACAGAGTATTAGAAAACTACCAAAAAAAAAAATAAGCCAAATCGGTCAAGCCGTTTTCATGTTATGTCGTGACAACGGAAAACGGGTTTCATTTTTATATATATAGATAATGTTACTTGTTAAATATCTCGTTGCACGCCCGTCTGATTTATATTTTATATTTTTATCCATCCCATGGTTGCCTGGAAGAGATCGCTTTTAGCGATAAGGCCGCCTTTTGTTGCACTAGTCTATTTAAGTTCTTTGTTATTACTTTTAAGGTGTGTACAATAAAGAGTTCATCTATCTATCTATCTATCTAAAATAATTGCTCTAATGCAGTCAGGTGTTTCGTTTTCCTTTTAACCTACTTCCTAAATGGAGGAGAATCAATTCCGTTGTATTTTTATTGTTGTTACCTCATAGCTCTTTCATATATAAGACGATTTGAGATTACATCGGTGCAGTAGTTTGGTTTTTACAACGAAATAACTGGAAAAGAATATGTCATCACGAAAACGAAATTGTGTATTTTAAAGTCGGCTGTATCAGTAATTTTAAATATATATAGTTAAATTATTATACACAGAAACATACCTACTAGCAACAGTTCAGCAACGCTCACGGCATAATGTTTATCGTTTTCAATCAGGCGTTGTCGACAAAGAATACAGAAAAATGTAGTAATTTTTACGCTTGTAACAAGTAAGTTTCATAAAAAACAGCTGAACAGGTTTTAATAAAACATAACAGCTAAGAACACACTCGATCAAATCCTCTTTCAAACAAACAAAAAACTAAACCAAAATAAGAAGAAGCCACAGATACACATGTCAAACGTATAACAACCCTCTTTTTGAGTCGGGGGTTAAAAACAAACGAAAACGTTTTTTTTCGATATACCAGGCATGTATTAGTTCTTTATACTGTTATATATTTTCTACTCCAGTCATCTCTACTCTAATAGTATCTATATTTTCTAGGAAAATCATATTTAATGACCGTAAAAATGATTAAAATAAATCGTAGTCATTTATTTTATTTTAAATTTAATTAAATTTCCTTGTACAAATACTTAGTCTGGCCATAAATACTGTTACAGTTAAAAATAAGAAAGATATTACATTTGAATTTGGAATCTGTCATTTTTATACGATTGTTCATTGAGTTTTCTAATTTTAGCGCCAATACATTGTACAATATTTTGCGATATTAAAATGGAGTGGGGTAATAAAGAGAACCGAATCGCTGTGATTGCATTACACAAAGTTGGTATGGAGCCAAATGCAATTTTTTAAACTCTCCATACGCTTGGTATTAGTCAAATGTTTGTGGTCCGGGCTATTAATAGGTACAATGAGACCTCCTCTGTTTGTGACAGAAAAAGATCTGGCCGTCCACGTAGTGTTCGTACGAAAAAGGTGGTCAAAGCAGTAAGGGAAAGAATTCGAAGAAATCCTGTCCGAAAGCAAAAGATTTTATCTCGGGAGATGAAGATAGCACCCAGAACCATGTCGCGTATTTTAAAAGATGACTTAGGACTTGCAGCCTATAAGAGACGCACTGGTCATTTTTTAACTGATAATTTAAAAAAGAAAAATCGTAAATAAAAGTAAATAAAATGGTAAAATCAAAACAACTACTGAAGCGGTACGCAAAGGGAGGTCACAGAAAAATTTTGTTTACGGATAAGAAAATCTTTACAATTGAGCAACATTTTAACAAACAAAATGACCGTATTTATGCTCAAAGCTCTAAGGAAGCTTCCCAATTAGTCGACAGAGTGCAACGCTATGAAGGAGTGACTGAGCCATATTTTTGTGAAAAAGGTATCAAAACATCGGCACAAGTGTATCAAAATACCATTCTTGAGAAGATAGTTAAACCCCTTAACAACACCATGTTTAATAACCAAGTATGGTCCTTCCAACAAGACTCGGCGCCAGGTCATAAAGCTCGGTCCACGCAGTCTTGGTTGGAAGTGAACGTTTCGGACTTCATCAGAGCTGAAGACTGGCCGTCGTCTAGTCCTGATCTTAATCCGCTGGATTATGATTTATGGTCAGTTTTAGAGAGTATGGCTTGCTCTAAACGCCATGATAATTTGGAGTCCCTAAAACAATCCATACGATTGGTAGTGAAGAATTTTCCCATGGAAAGAGTGCGTGCTTCTATTGATAACTGGCCTCAACGTTTAAAGGACTGTATTGCAGCCAATGGAGAGCACTTCGAATAAGCTTTTATATTTTAAATTGTTTTATATTTATGTATTAAACTAACACACTGTAAAAGTAATAAATATTATTTGCAATAAAAAAATAATTTTTTTCTTCGTGACAATATTTATGGCAAGACTAGGTATACAAGAAAAATTTGAATATTTGAACCAATGTCCTACTTATTTTGTAGCAAGTAGGTACCTTATTTGTAGCAAATAATATTTATTATAGTTCAAAAAAAACAGAAAAAAACCGACTTCACAAGTATAAGTTTAGAAAACTAAAATACTGCTTAACCGATTTTGATGAAACATAGCTAAGAACACTCTCAATGAAATTCTCTGTCAAATATATTCATATTTAGATTCAGATATATTTATTGATAGCTAATAATTAAAGATATGCAAAACCAACTAGATCAAAATCGGTCCATCCGTTTGCGAGATACGGTGCCACAGGCTATACACAGATTTACAGATACACAGATACACACGTCAAACTTATAACACTCCCCTCTTTGGGCCGGAGGTAAAAATACACAATTTTTCGTTTACTTAAATGACATTTTTTTCAGTTATTTTGCTTTAAAAACCAGACTACCAAACTGACTTTGATGAAACTGAAATGAGATCAATCTGCAAGTAAATCCTTTAAAATAAAAGATTTTTTTTCCAAATCGGTTAAATGACGGAGCTATGAGGTGACAAACAAAAAAAAACAACCGAAATGATAACCTACTCCTTTTTGAAGTCGGTTGAAAAAAAAAAAAGTTCAAGATTTGTTAATAGATACCCTTTGCACAGTTGAGCAACAAATAAAATTTCTCAACTTACCTCTATCTGGGTAGCATCGGTCTGTTATGAAGAAACCTGAAGCTTTCCATCTGAACAATAAATTAAATATACAAATACATTTATTTCCGAAAATGTATTAAAAAAATTGCTCTTCTCGTCTCAGAGAAACTATTAAAGTAACGTCCATTACAGTTGACATACCAGTGTTTAATGCAACCGTTCATTACCAATACTAATGAGGACTAAACACCCGGCCGGGTTCCCTCTCTCCCCATGGCATTGCTTTGTTCGCGAAATCTATTTATTCGCGTCGCCATGGCTATAGGAGGAGAGCTACCGGTTATATTGTGTGAGGTCATTGAGGCCTATTCGATTTTTTAACAAACAGGTAGGTATATCTTTCAATTAGGATTCACGCCAGGCTGGCATTTTTTTTTTATAAGTTCACGATACGGCGTAAGATATTTTTGTTTCATTTCGAATACAAATTCAGTTAATAAACTGGTTTTAAAAATATTTCAAAACAATTGGGAAAGTTGTTGTGTTGGGAGGCAGGTATAATGGCAATTGGCAATGGCATTAACGAACGCAACAAATTATTTGGCACTCAATATAATTGTATCGTGTATGTTCGTTGTTAACGGTCTGGTAGCAAGCAATAGTGTTTTATATAAGCATAAAACTTGTTTTCATATTTATGTACAAAATTATTTACTAAAAAAAGGGTATACTTACATATAACGGAATTAACCGTCAAACTAGGTGTGTTGGTTGGTACTTACAGCTAACTTTTACAAATCTGAAATATTCACTAGAGTGAATAGGTGTCTTCTAAGTCTGCGTGCTTCATCTCCGACCACATCGTCACTTTCCAACAGGCGAACTGGCGATAATTTAAAACGCGGACTTATTCGTCTCAAAAAATCTTTTTGTACTTAAATATTATTTTTAACTTACTTTTATTAGTTACATATTAAAAGGTGACAGATTTGTCTAGTGGATATTTATAACATTTTTGTACAAAATATATTTATCTAATGACAACGAAGAATGTGTCAAACATAAATTAAACAACAACAACATAAAGACAAAACAACAAAAAACATAAAGTAAACTTTTCAATTAAAGAAAGGACCTTACCCAAAAAATCACACGCCTCGCCTCCAAAAATATATTTATTCGTATTGTAGAGGTTGGAATCTATTTATTCATATCGTATTGCTAATTCGGAGATTAGTCGGTACGTTCCGTCGGTTATTGAATTATCCATTCCGTTTGCGGGGAGTCCCCCGTCCCGAGGGATCTGTTACCATAGAGTCGGGGACGCCCGCACCCTGAAGGAGACTTTAAAGTATTTCAAAGATCAGTGACTGTCGTACTAGAAAGATTTGCTTTTGATAATTTTTTTAAGGCAGGCTAGCTGCTGACCGCCAACTCGCCTGATAATTGTTTACGACGGAACGCGGTTAGATGAAACCGTTTAACTGGCGATATAAAGACACCCAGATTGTTTATTAATGATTTTATTGAATTAAAGATTTAAAACATTTTGTTCTGGTTTTCGGAATATTCACTATGAAACGAAGATTATGGAAGGTAATTCGGATCTGGCACACAATAAATTTTAGTTCCAGTATTAGCTAGTCCTAGATTTGTTTGCGTTTTGTAATAAAGTTCATGTTAATACCTTTGGTATAGTAACAAACTGACTTTTTAGTCCAGGTTAAAACCAGGACTATCTAAATTTATGGTGACACACACTGACACTTATGGTGGAGATCAACGCGCGCAGCTATTTCTCTCGCATTACAACCTTTTTATACATATAAAATCATTAGTTAGGGATTTTATAAAAGTGAGATATGAATTTGTTTACTTAAATAGGAGAAATATTTTAAGGAAAGTTTTATTCAGATGTCAGTATACTTCTTAGCCAATTTAAAAGATATCAAGGGTTTTTTTTATTATTTCTAATCCTATCAAAATAAACAAATTAATTTCTCATTTTTCTTATGTCTCTACTCAATGATTATATATGTTTAAAAATGTTGTGATGCGCGAGAGAGAGAGAGATAGCTGCGTGCGTTGCGCGTATTATTAATAATCCTAGGCTACTACAAATGAGCTACGTCGCTGATATTAGGCGAGTTATCAGTCAAGCGTAAGCATTTCAATAATTATTATAACTTAAAAAACTAATAAAACCGACTTAAAAAACTATCATAATGTATATACTCACATATTACTCTTCTTCTTTAGTATTCAAAAGGTAATAAAACAAGAAATTTTAAAATCAAGAATTCAACAACCCCGTGGTAGGGGAACGAGGGGTAAGTCCGACGACGTCGCCAAAACGGTGCGCTCGCAGCGTGAATACATTATTACGCGTTACGTGTAAATGTTTAGAGCGCGGTGTGTCCAATTACAGTGGAACACGGGTGGCAAGTTTGTAAACTGGCTATATTAGAACGTGTTCCTATTTTATTATGAGCATAGAACATATAAATAGAGACAGCAAATAAGTTAAAACTTGCTTAATAATTAAGTAAAAGGTTTATTTTTGAGGAGAATATAATTTGAAATACTTATCGTACATAAATAGATATTAAACCATCACCAACCTTCTTATTCATATCTACTTTATACTACTTACCCTGAAGTTGTCTGTAGGATATTGTTCTATGCTAAAACGCCGTCTTTGACGATAATATTTATTGTGTAGTCTTAAATTATTCCATATGGATGTACAATAATAACCAGGAAAGCATCTTTTGATTTTAAGATGGTACGATTTCCATATAAACTATTTTTATTAATTGTAGTCGAAAAGAGTATAATTTTAAAATGAAGTACTTACGGTTAACTTTAATATATGTCTTTATTAGCGGTTTAATATGATTTCATATTATTTTATAATAATTAGAACAAATATTAATAAAAAAATAAATCAATTTTGAAAATAATGTACGATTACTACGTCAAAACATGTTTTTTTTTATATAAACAAAACGTATTTTTAATATTGCGTGCAGCGAGATTTTCATTCTTATAATAATAATATTTCATTCTTCTAACATATAAATGTACTCACAGTTTCTTTCAATCACAATAATGACTAACGATTAGTACCAATGTCAACAAGCGGCCACCTTCCCCCAACCTACCCTCACAGAAACGCGCTCACTTGTAAAACATCCATAAACCGTCACTAATTTTTCCGCATTTAAGTCATAATTACTTTAATGGCGTCGACAATGGAGCAATAGAGCACCAGGAATATAAGGAGCTACTCAATTAGAAAGACCAAGTTAAATATACATGACGGCCAAATTTCGTAACTAAAATTGTAATGGAAATAGTTGTTAAAAAGCGATGATAGCGCCGTCGACATGATTTGTAAATAAATTGGTCGTTGTGTAAGGGGCCTTCAAGTCGGCTGTGTTTGCCCAGTGTTCCCCGAGTGCTGTCATTGGCTCGCGCTAGGGGCGCCCCCTTGCGGTGCGGCACTGGTGACTGGTGAAGAGGCTTCGATGGGGCTCTTGTTCTATTGATATTTGCGCTTCTTTGTCTGCTTGGGGAATACGAGAATTGTGTAGGTTTAGTCCGTTTAGTTCTGCCATTATTTCTATTAGTAGGACTAAACGAAAAAATAACTCAGTTTAGTTCTATTCGCCATTACCTATAGACGGATGCTCTTTTAGTTCTTCTAATAGAACTAATAGAAGAATTTAACGGACTAGACCTTTTAATCGCATTCTAATTTACGTACTTACGTAGGTATTTAAAGGACTTCATTTGGTTCAAAAGATTTTAGACAATCTAATTACTAAAAATTATTTTTATGCTTAAAGAAATAACTTGTTGAAAAATTGTGATGTTGTTTTCTAGTTTTCGAAACAACAATTTTTTAATAAGTACGTTCATTCATTCATTCAAAAATGTTGGTATGCCCAAGACGGACGGTCGAACTACAGACTCTTAAAACGTAACGTTTCATTCAACAAGTCAGCCATTTATTTATATAAATGCAAAATTATTAATCGTTTAGATTTTCCTCTTATTTGCGATCCAAATCTCATCAAGGATACATGACTTCATATTAACTGATTTATTCCACCAATGTCTAAAATCCTTCTTAGCGGGAGCGTTTTTGGCTCTTTCACTGTTAAGAGCCGTGCAAAGATCACAAGCAGGGCTGTAGGTGGTATAATTTGAATCTATACTGTATAAATTGGTCCAAGAGAAGAAAGATTCATGTGCATATGGCTTTCGCATGATGGAGTCCATGTACTTTGCTAAATTGTGCGGGTGGAATTCTCGCCCGTCTATGTACGAGCCGGGGGGCAGAAATCTGTGAACAAAATATTACGAATATCATCATGATCATCGCCATCACCTCAGTCACAATAAGTCCACTGCTGGACACAGATAATGATGATAGTTGAAGATAGTTGACTGGCCTTGTGGCTCAGTTGGTAGTATGTATACCTGCGGTCGTGGGTTCGATCCCCACCCAGGGCAAACATTTATGTGATGAGCATGGATGTTTGTTCTGTATCTGGGTGTTTCTATGTATCATATGTATATATTTACAACAACAAAAAGTATATATGTATTCTATCAGCCATCTAGTTCCATAGTAGGAACAAGCGTTGCTTAGTTTGGGCTAGATGGTGTTGTGTGAAATGTCCACAAATATAAAAAAAGTGAATATATTGTGAACTAAACATATTTTAGCCCCCGACCCAAAAAGAGGGGTGCTATAAGTTTCACGTGAATCTGTGTATCTGTGTGTCTGCCTGTGGCATCGAGCTCTCAAACGGATAGACCAATTTTGATCTACTTAGTTTTCTTTTGTTTGAAAGAGGATTTCATCGAGAGTTTTCTTAGTTATGAATCAGTTCAGCTGTTTTTTTTTCGTCTGGAGTTTTTGAGTTTTCTAAAGAAAAATAAAGTGTTTATTTCAGAAAATATATATTTTAACATACATAATATATTTATTTTCTACCAAACTATAAAAAAGTTTCTTAGCAGATAAGTTCTTTGTTAGACTACTATATTGGGAGTTCCGTAGCTAATTTGATTTACATTTTGTTACTAAATTCTTCCAGTAGTTCAAAGGCTATATTTTTTTTTTACTAAGTACTTTTTAGTAAAATATTTGAGTGATCGAGTTTTAGGGTTATTATTTAAGAACGTGGCCGTGGGTATGAGATAATGACGAGTTCTTTTCCCATTATAATTATTTGCGTGTGGGACAGATAACTTCTTATTTTTAACACTTATACTTTAAATCAATTTAATTCAATATCGCATGATATAAAAATAATATAAAAATGATATAAAGTTATCTGAAATACTTCTAAGCTTATACTTGTTACCCTGTCGAATTATTTAACCATTATGACTATAGGATAGTGGTAGATGGCTTATAATTGGGGCCGGCTTGAATAGGTAGGTATATAACATTAGCGGTAGTTAGTAGGCGTGAGAAACTTTGGCAAGTTTTTTACCTGCTATAATCAGCTCCTCCATAGACAATAGGTATCGCATAGCTATTGTATCCGTGCAGAACTTCCCTCGTAACATAGTCATCGTCTAACGAGTTCTCGAAAGCTATGTAGAAATAATAATTCTTCCTTATCATCTCTTCACAATCATTTTCGTTGCATACCTTTTCTGTACAATTTCCGTAGATGTCTACTTTTAAAGAATATGGCAAAAGATAGTCCTGCAGCTCAATCAAATGTTGATCTCTTATAGTTTTACAGTCTTTGACTATCCAAGCTGCAGCTCTGGTCTTTCGTTTCAAAACAGTCTTTATTTTGTTGTTAATAGGGTTCTTACTCGTATTCCACTGGACGGTTATATTTGGCGCGACAATATCTCCTTTCAGATCCCTCACAACGAAGGACTTCCAAACTGTATCGGAGTCAAGTCGATATGTAAAAGTCCAATTATAAAAATCGTCGTTCTTAATCTTGCAAGCTGGATAATTAGTTGGAGATTCCTCCGTCGTGAAAATGTATAATTGTTTTGAAGATCGAGATATAGGGATCCATTTTTTGTTTAAATGTGATTGATCGAACATAATAGCATCAAAATAAGTGTAGTTGCTAAATAGGGCTTTGTTTTCAGTGAAATAGCAGTTAGATGTGGAATTGCAGGCAATGATTCGATTGAAGTCCCTCATCTTTGTGTTCCATAAGAGGACGTATTTCATTTTTATTGTATTTTTTTGTTGTTCGATGAGTGTTGCGATGACTGTCATGCTGTCCGCAAATGCTGTGAGAAGTCTCATTATTTGTATAAGCAGACACACATATGTAAAAATGCATATTAACAGCATTATTGCATTTTTGCCTGACAACGGCGGTAATCCTTTGAATCTGAGAACAAAGACCATTTTTGACTTAATTAAACACTCTATAATTTGATAAAATTTTGAGACGGTCGAAAGATAATTTATTGAATAATTTAAATATTATTATGCACATAAAAATAATTTTACGCTTATAATTATGTCATGGTCTGGGTATACATTTTCTTTGATGTCATGTCAAACATCACTTCTTGCAAAGAGAATACAATAATAGGTACGTTATTTGATTATTGTGAATTTTAGCAATAAACGACGATTTTATTCGCTAAGAAGACCAAGAAGCATCTACATAATGTAGGTATATAATAGTCAAATGTTTGACACAAATGGTCCAACTATCAACAAAAAATGTAAATGTGATCACAAATAAAAGTATCTGACGCGGCACGAGTTTATGTGAAAGAAGATGAAAGCCTGCCTGCACTAGGCTAGCGCGATAAACTATTATCTGGGGGCACGGCAGTGGCCCCGACCAAGTCGAGCGGCAAGGCCACGCCGTACCATCCTTTTCTCGGAGCCATTTAGAGCATAGACTTTACCCGAAGCATACTGGGACAGTCAATAAAAACAGGACTAATCCAGCTTATTTCGTGCTTTAGGAAAGTTTGAGATATCGTTGAATAAGTATCATTAATCGGAAATTTGAAAAGAATTAAGTAATGCCAATTGTAAGATCATACACATAAACCGGATATGGAGACGATATGGAAATAATTCCTAAAATCACTTCACGTGCGTGGGAGAAATGCTTATCCATTCAAATGCAGGTCCATTGTGGAGCATAGGTGGCAAAACCATCTCTCAACAGATAAAAGATACGTTTAGACAACCTTACAAAGATTTTTAACACCCCACTAATCCCAGATTAAGATTGTATCTCGCAGACGATGTGTTAAACACTCAACATATAAATAGAATGTACAGTTAGTTTGTACAAAAAACTCCTGACCATGATGGCCTGTCACATGTCCGAAGCATTATTGGCGTCAAGCAACAGTTATTGTTGGCAAAATAAAGCTTTTGTTGTGTCGTGAAGTTTTCGAGAGCAAAAACTTGGCTTACAATGGAGGTGTAATTGAATTAAGTCCACTCGGAGGCGTCCAAGTCCGTTTTGATTCTAGGAAAGTCAGATTTGGAATCAAGGAAATGCTGTAACAATGTTAGGTGGTCATTTAAAACTTCGCAGCTGTTCGCTCTCTCTCTTTCAAAAATTATACACATCCGACGGGACAGTATCTAATGTCAGTTATAGTCACATGTCACATAATTTTGAAGTTTATAGGTAAAAATGAAGTCAAATTCCTCATCACTTCCAAATTCCAAACTCAAATTACATTTGAAGAAACGGTGGAGGATAATTTCTCTCTCTCTCTCGAAGCCAGAGTTATAAAAATTGCTTGGTGGGTGAACGTTTGACGCCAAATTCAGCAATCGGCATTATCATCACCATGTTTAATAATTTTGCGGATTAGACTACGAGGAACAGCTAATACAATTTTGATTTTATAACTAATTTTGTATTTTTTGTTTATTTTATAAGTTATATAAATGGAACATTGTAGAGTAGATATATCTTTTTTTAATAAGCAAATGCCTTTATTAATTACAACCTTAACCTTTATTACTGAACTACTACACAAAAAGCAAACAACTTACCTCAGACTGATAAAGGTGAAAAGATAATCCAATTGTTTAAGCCCACTACCAGTTGGCAGCGTACCCAGCATGCAGCAGCCGTTGAATTGCAATGCCTAGGCATTGAGCCACATAGTTTTGCTCACGCATCACGTCGATCAGGCGCTCAGATAAATATATATCATGTTTTTTTCACACACTAAATTTATATCATGTTTTTTTTTCACACACTAAATTTATATCATATTTTTTACAATTATATTACACATCCAAAAGGATATGTAATATAATTGTAAAGAGGCATAAGCCTCCATTAAGCGTCCATCAGAGGCACAATAGCGCGGAAGCTGTGGAGTGGTCAATGAAGTGGTGCTTCACCGGGACACCATTACAATGGACCATTATCGACCATTTTGTTTTGTCAATACGTAAATACTTCATAAATATTTTAACAGCTTCATGTTTAACCCTTATAAATGACATTGTATATTTTCAACCCTTTTCGCGTATTAAATGGGTAGTGCAGAAGTTATTCAGATTTAATTTTGTGTGATGAGCATGGATGCTTCTGTGCCTGGGTGTTTCTATGTATCATGAGTATGTGTTTACAAATAAAAGTATATAGGTATGTGTTGTATCAGCCATCTAATACTTATAGTACAAGCTTTGCTTAGTTCGGGCTAAATGGCGTTGTGTGAAATGTCCACCATTTTTTTTAAATATTTGACAGGTTAACATTTAAGCGATAGATAGTGAGGAGCGCTGTGACGAGTAAAAGTTGTCCTATCTTTTTACTAATCTTATAAATTTTCATTTATAACCTAAAATGGGCCTCGTTTATGAATGTATACAGTATAAATCGACGAACGCCGGCTGCACGCACGAAAAAACATGACTCATTGTCACGTTCTGCCTGAGCCAAGCGTGCAAGCGAGAGCGCGAGAGTGCGGTTTGTGACGCATCGTTATCACGTAAAATTATCGTCCGTAAGCCGACTTTACAGACAATCATTTTTTTATAAATTTTATAGAATGTCATGTTAAAAACGATCTAAGTAATTTTTTCGGGTCAATGGAATCTCAAACGAAAGAGTATGAATTAAATGGGAACATTACTCAAAAGTATCTACTAGGCCAAATTTTACACTTCACATCACTTCCCATCCCCACTACAAAACTTTAAAAAATATCATTATTAATTATAGTTTAAAAAACTTAAGCAACCGACTTCTCGTGGATGCCATTATCAAAACTGGACCAAATTGAAATGGCACCACACGGGAAGCACCAGCTTTCAAATAAAAAGAGAATTATCAAAATTCGGTTCACCCAGTCGAAAGTTCTGAGGTAACAAACATAAAAATACAGTTGAATTGAGAACCTCCACCTTTTTAGAAGTAGGTTGAAAAAAAAAGACAAACAAATATCAGCAACAAAACTGCTCTGGAGACTGGAGAGTGAGGGTGACGGCGTGGAGTCACAGTTATTGCAACACGACCACTCGGACAAGAGAGTGTAATTCGAAGTTGTCCGTCTCGCTCGCACGTACCAACGTTTTCAAAGATCTGGAATGTCTGAATGAACTTAAGAGAGATTCATCGCAAGGAGCACCAGAAAGCAACATCACAAATTTTCAACAACAGCCTTATTTTAATCCAAATAAATTCTTATACATAAGAATGAGCTGGAAAAAATAAGATAAGAGATAGCTGGTGTAACTATTGATTGGACAATATAGGGAGTAAAGCAAACCTTGGTTAAGTTAAGTTTATTTTACTTCGATTCATCTTTATTTTTAACATAAATAAATGAAGGAAGTCAAAGTTACAAAACCGTTTCGAGCCACTCAAACCAATACTTCTTGGAGAATCTGAATCCAAATCTATAAAAGCCAATAAAGACTTACTTCAAATAAAAAAAATATTAAGACGTAACACTTGAAAAATCACACTTATTGGGAAGAGATAGATATTATTCAACAGTTTTTTGCGCAAGATGTATTGTCATTGGAACCATTCATTCAAGTGAGGTAATTCTATACAAATTGGCACCACCTTTGAATAAAGTTGACACTTTTATAGAGCTTTTATATAACCACGATTAACAGTCAACGAAATTAGAGCCCAATAATATTATTAAGGCTTTTAGGGTTCTGCACCTCGGTAGAAAAGGAACCCTGTAAATTTAAAGGAACCTAATTGCCAGTCTGTACAGACCCCTTTTCTTAGAAAATCTCAAAGTATCCAAGTGAAATTAATATAGAAATATATATATATATATTATGTAGGTACGCGGTTCCTTGAAGCTAAGTATAAAAATCAATCTCAAGTTAACGCAATAAATATACAACATTCTTACCCGAGTTTCTATATGACCGCCTACATCCTAAACGACTTGACCGATTTTGAATACCTACATCTCTCGCAAAAATAAATATGCAGTTTGTCTCGCAATATGCAGTTTTTTGTAACCTCCAATGAACTTTTTTGTATATTAATTTATTCTAAAGAATACGCATTTATAATCGCAGTGATTTTACGCATACTATCTCACAAAAAACGTACACTCAACAGCGTAACGACATCGTAAGTTAGACTGCAAAACCTCTGTTCTGTAGTCAGGTATTTAGTTTTTTTTTATAGATACTTGTTGCTGAATGTTAATTTAACTTTTTTTTTACAAATCTGACTTAACTTTTTGTTACAAAAAAATAGTGTTGCTTATAGAGCTCCAATTTATGTTTTTTTTTTTCTTTTCGGGTAATTACGGAACGGAACTCAATATGGAATCCTCGGTGTATGAGTAAAACTCGCAGTAGACCTTTTTTTTGTCGATGACTTACCTTCGATACAATGGTACTCCCCTTCCGTGCGGACAAATAGGAATAACTCGGATTACCTCACAACGTTTGTGTAAACACAATAAATATTTTTTGGGCAGCCTTTCAGCAGATTAAAGATATGTAGATAAAGTATCGAGATAAAGTTAAGTTACAATTTTGCATTCAAGTAGGGATAGGTAATTTGAATCTAGCAAATTATAATTTCATAACTTTGTGAAAAATCAATAATTTCTTCGAATGCCGTTGGAAGCAAAGATTGTTTAACGGATAAGTTGGTATATTCGGAAGTTTATTAAATGCCGGGTGACATGTTTGACCGAGCGAACGACGAGTTATATGTATTAGCAAAATTTGCTTTCATATATCCGGATATTGGTACGTTATTGCGTCATTGCGTCATGAAAGTAAAAAAAACATTTTTTAACTTCATGCCAAAAAAATAACCTACATTACTCAAAATTAATATTCTTTAAAAATAAACTAAACACGTTCACATTTAACAGACTATGTAAGTAAAAAAAATCGCAACCACCCATCTCAACATAATCAAATCACCATTCAAAAACCATTCATCTCATACAACTGTTGTGACTGTATTATCTCAGTCCAGTGCACTTCGCGACAATGGCGATGGCGGGTGGATCGCCGGGAATTAACCGGTGGTAAGTGGATTAACAACATGTGGTGGACGCGGCCCTTCCGCTCTCACACGGAGACTGCCACTCGACCGATGATTAATTAAACGCCGTTTAAGTACATTTCCTTGATTAGATATTGAAACGTATATAGGGCCACGAATTCTGTGATTGAAACTAGGGCTTATGATGTTTTGTTATAGTTTATAATATGTCATATTTGGACAGGTGTTGGTGTTGTTTGACATTTATTGTATTATATTTATTAGTCTATATTATTTTATTCAAGTATTTAGTATTTAATTTTACTAGATTGTTAGGTATGATTATATTATAGCTATACCCAGCGTCTCTTCCAATGCACACTCGCTTTACTTATTCTATAAATTGATCTCCATACCACGGTTGCCTGAAAGAGATCGCTTGTAGCGATAAGGCCGCCTTTTGTCACACTAGTTTTGTAAGTTGTCTGTAATATTGTATTTGTTCAATTGTGTACAATAAAGAGTTTATCTATCTATCTTAGAATGTAAGTAAGTACATCTACCTATATTATTTTTTTGAATTCCCATGAAACGTTTTCGTAAACAATACAAGTTTAGAAGACTCAAAAACTCCCTACAAAAAAAAACTATTGAACCAATTTTGATGAAACATAGGTAAGAACACTTGATGAAATCCACTTTCAAACAAAAAAAAATCAAAATCGGTCCATCCGTTTGAGAGCTACGATGTCACAGAAAGACACACAGTTATACAGATACACATATACACATGTCAAACTTAAGGCACTCCTCTTTTTGGGTTGGGGGTTAAAAATAAATGATTTTACTAGAATTATTCTAAGGAGAACCTTTTCCAGCAATTTTGCGCATACTTTCTTACAAAAACAACGTACACTCAACGGCGTATCAAACGTAACGAAATCGTAAAATTAACTGCAAACATCGCTCTTCTGCAGTCGGGTTTTTTTTTTTAAATATAGATACTTGTATAGGTAAGTAGTTGATAATTAAAAGAAAAACAAAACAATGGACTGCATTAGAGAAATGTTGTATTGTACCTAACATACGCTTGCATTATCTTGATGTGCTGTTGAGTGTATATTTTCGGGAGAAAGTATGCGAAAAGCTTACGTCAAGCTTCAGAACGATTCTTTTTTAAATCTTCATTTAACGTGCTTCGCATGATGAAAATTCTTGTTAAACATTTATTTAAACAAAAGCTCGTTGAAGATTACGAAAAAGTTCAATTTTTTTTTTTGCACGATTTATAACTATTATTACAAAACAATGTAGCCGAACAATGTAGTACGAATCTACCGAAACTTTGCACATCAAAATCGATCAAGCTGCTTAAGCTGTAGAAGGTAACATAGAAACATACGTACACTCGAAAAACAACCCTTTATCTTGCACAGTCGGATAAAAACAGCCTCAACGAATGCGACTTGTCTCCCTAATACAGATACTACACAAGTACACTATACTACCCTCCCCTCCCACAGGATAATTAGACAACACCCCTCCCCCACCCCCTTCTCCCTCTCTCCCTGAAAACAGATGCCACCCGATAACAACATGCTATTTTATGTACAAATGTAGAGCGCAGGGCGCCACTTATGCATGTTCTCAATAAATTCTACGGTTAAATTTTAGTTCTCTCTTTTCGTCAATAAGTTGCTCTGTAATAGTGGGGTGAGCTTGACCTTACAAATAAAAATCTTACATGGATGTTGCCAATTTGGTATTTATTTAACCTTGTGATTTATACTTATGAACGTTTGTACGTGAGTTTGTGGTTGAATAAATTTCTTTCATTTGTTGAGTTTCTATTGGGCTTTTATTCATATTTTTCGACATTAAGAATTTTGATCTTATCTCATTTTAAGTCTCAATCTAGAGCGCCTGACCGATGCGACGCGTGACCAAAATGCTGGTGCGTATCTGGCCCAACGCATAACCAATGCCATTCAACGTGGCAATGCGGTTAGCATGCTGGGTACGCTGCCTGGTAGTGGGTTTGAGCATTTGGATTGTCTTTAGACCTTTATCGGTCTGGGATAATCCATATGCTTTTTGTGTAGTAGTTTAGTTAGTTGAGTTTGTATATTGTTTTGTAGTAGTTAATAAAGGCACATGCCCGTTTAAAAAAAAAATATTTTAAGAAAGAATTATATTATAAAGAAGCCTCACGCCTTGACATCACATGGCATAGTATGTTTGCCTTCTGAGCTGTAGGTCGTGGTTTCGATCCCCACTCAAGGCAAACATTTCTGCTTAGCATGGATGTTTGTTTTGTGTCTGTCTTATATGTATCATATGTATGTATTTACAAATAAAAGTATATACCTAGTCTTGCCATAAATATTGTCACGAAGAAAAAAATTATTTTTTATTGCAAATAATATTTATTACTTTTACAGTGTGTTAGTTTAATACATAAATATAAAACAATTTAAAATATAAAAGCTTATTCCATGGGAAAATTCTTCACTGCCAATCGTATGGATTGTTTTAGGGACTCCAAATTATCATGGCGTTTAGAGCAAGCCATACTCTCTAAAACTGACCATAAATCATAATCCAGCGTATTAAGATCAGGACTAGACGACGGCCAGTCTTCAGCTCTGATGAAGTCCGAAACGTTCACTTCCAACCAAGACTGCGTGGACCGAGCTTTATGACCTGGCGCCGAGTCTTGTTGGAAGGACCATACTTGGTTATTGAACATGGTGTTGTTAAGGGGCTTAACTACCTTCTCAAGAATGGTATTTTGATACACTTGTGCCGATGTTTTGATACCTTTTTCACAAAAATATGGCTCAGTCACTTCTTCATAGCTAACACCCCACCAAACCATCACTGAAGTCGGATAATGCCCACGTTGCACTCTTTCGACTAATTGGGAAGCTTCCTTAGAGCTTTGAGCATTAATACGGTCATTTTGTTTGTTAAAATGTTGCTCAATTGTAAAGATTTTCTCATTCGTAAACAAAATTTTTCTGTGACCTCCCTTTGCGTACCGCTTCAGTAGTTGTTTCGATTTTACCACCCTGTTCTTTTTTAAATTATCAGTTAAAAAATGACCAGTGCGTCTCTTATAGGCTGCAAATCCTAAGTCATCTTTTAAAATACGCGACATGGTTCTGGGTGCTATCTTCATCTCCCGAAATAAAATCTTTTGCTTTCGGACAGGATTTCTTCGAATTCTTTCCCTTACTGCTTTGACCACCTTTTTCGTACGAACACTACGTGGACGGCCAGATCTTTTTCTGTCACAAGCAGAAGAGGTCTCATTGTACCTATTAATAGCCCGTTACACAAACATTTGACTAATACCAAGCGTATGGAGAGTTTTAAAAATTGCATTTGGCTCCATACCAACTTTGTGTAATGCAATCACAGCGATTCGGTTCTCTTTATCACCCCACTCCATTTTAATATCGCAAAATATTGTACAATGTATTGGCGCCAAAATTAGAAAACTCAATGAACAATCGTATAAAAATGACAGATTCCAAATTCAAATGTAATATCTTTCTTATTTTTAACTGTAACAGTATTTATGGCCAGTATGTATTCTATAATCCATCTTGTACCCATAGTACAAGCTTTGCTTAGTTTGGGGCTTGATTGTGTTGTGTGAAACTGTCCTACAATGTTAAAAAAATAAAAATAAAATAAAAATATAAAAAAGAAGCCAAAACTTGGAAAATAGACTACGAAAATAATGACTAGTCATTATTTGTATTGTAATACGAATATTTTAGTAGGTATCTTCACATGCGAGCTTTAATTTAGTGTACCTAGTTAGGTATATATCCTGAATCCACTTGAATATCTTTTAAATCGTTTTGAAAACTCACAATTAATTATATCTTTGATCAAAACCAAAGAGAATATAACTATATTTATCAAAACATTTTTTTTTTCACAAACTTATAGCTCAACAGACACCAGGGTCCGTGACCTTAACCACAATTACAAACTATTTTTAACTACTTATCGTTACGGGAATATTATTATATTTTAAGTAACTTATTACTACGCTTAAAAAACTTAAGTTTTATGAAAATAAAAATCATAGTTTAGATAAAAAGTAAGATTTTCATAATATCCTACATCGTATGTTGTCTAAATAAAAAAAAATGTCCAGTGCCCGTGCATAGAAACAGTATAACTTTGACTTAGCTTTTAAACAGCCTAAAGCAAAATAGTCTAAATCTAAAAATAAGCATGCTAAAAGCGAAATCTTTTTATAAAAAGTCCTTATTAATCAAACATAACTACAGCATCCAACCCTAAAGCCTAACAAATCGCGAGGTATTCCTATGAGGGGCCGGGATTATCTTCAAATAAGCGTATTACATCGACTGGTGGCCATGCTTTGTGATCCAAATAACTGTAAGGCTTCACACATACTACACATTTCTCTACAACGAAAATTCCCTTCTGCGTTTTTAGCTATAAGTTTTTGAGGGTAGTTTTTAGTCTTTGGTAATATGTAGTTAGGCTGGTAACAAACGGCTCATCGAGGCTCCCTCGGGGACGTCTGGTCTGTAGATAGGGTTCTATTTGTAGATTTAACGAATGACTAAGGTTTCGGTACGCGTTTCATCATAAGAAATGCGGTGTGTAATTTCGGATTTATGGACGAACCGACTAGGATTTTAAGAAGGATTTGAATTATAAGATATTGTTATTTTTAACACGCTTTTATTAGGTCGACCTGTATGTAACTAACTATGTAATGAAATCTAAGGTAACAAATTTAAACAATTTATTTCGCAATAAAAAAAAAAAAAAACATCTTCCAAGGATCGTAGCGTCATGAAAATTGGCAGCTGTATGTAGTTCTGATGACAATACAATAATATGGTACTGTCGAACTGATCTGATGATGGAGCCGGAAGATATGAACTAGAATTTCATGATGGAACATCGTATCATAACTGTGTTTGGATTTGTTAGAAAAGTCTTGTAATGAACTTTGACCACAATAATTTGTAGCGTGCTTTTTAGTTTTTTAAACTGTAATTTATTATTTCTCTTTATCCGACTGTGCAAAAAGAAAAGTTAAATTTTTCAGGTGTATCTATGTAAGAGAGTGTTTATGTATGTTTGTTTTTATATTATCTCCTACGAAGTTTTGAAAAACCATATGAATATTGTGTCAGCCAAGTAAAAAAAATTACGAGGTAATTTTTTTTAATTTTTTTTATTTCTTTTTCTCTTAGTTGGCTAAACAAAACTGTCATCACTTTTTTTTCAGAGTGCCGAAACTGGGGGAAATAATATAAATATAATTAGAGCTGGTTATAAAACTCCGTTAAATGTAAAGCTCTTAATTTAGATTTTTAAACGACTTCCAAAAAGAAGAAGATATCAATTCGTTCTGTATGTTTGTTCACGATTACGCAGCCAATTGTGCATTGATTGATGGTAGGTCATACTTCAGAGATCAAAATCGATGCAGCATTGGTTTTTATAACAAAATGATTGGTAAAATATCATCCCAATATGACTGGCCTTGTGGCTCAGTTGGTAGTGTTTTTACGTCTACCTGCTGAACTGAAAGGTCGTGGGTTCAATCCCCACCCAGGGCAAACATTTGTGTGATGAGCATGGATGTTTGTTCTGTGTCTGGGTGTTTCTATGTATATGTATATTTATAAAAAAAAAAAAAAAAAAAATGTATAAGTAGGTATATGTATTCTATCAGCCTTCTAGTTCCATAGTACAAGCTTTGCTTAGTTTGGGCTAGATGGTGTTGTGTGAAATGTCCACAAATATTAAATATTATTATTATTAATGCCTGTAGAAAAGTGAAAAGCAAGTCACATACGTATTGTATTGCGTGATTTGAAGTCTGTTTTTTTTTTAGTTTTTTGAACTATATTTTTTTTGTATGTTCAGCGTTTACTTCTCCGACAATGGTCAGAATCAAACAGACAGCCAAACACTGTTGAGTAACTTCTTACGACATTACACACCATTGAGAATACAGGAGTTACAGCTCTAATTTCTTGAGCGCCAGTAGAATAGACGAGTAAATCTATGGTATTGCCTTTAGGTAACGAATTGTCACGTGACGGCACATCACAGTTTTATATCATTTCGAAGCGTAAGCGTTTATAGAAACAGAAACGTTTGCCACTTGTATAAGCCTCATCATCATCATCATCATCTCAGTCATAAGAAGTCCACTGCTGGACATAGGCCTCCACCGTGGATTTCCAAAAAGACCGATTGGAAGCGGCTTGCATCCAGCAGCTTGTGGCAGCGACTTGTATAAGCCTGCTATTAGGTAATATGTATAAAAAAACAACGGGTTGTACTCCGGGAGTGCCGCTAGAAGGGAAAACTAAAAAATAAAATAGCAAAGAGACTGACTCGTGAAGGATTTGACTAAAGATATTGTGTTTTACAAACAACCTCTACTTACTCATCGATGTACGCGAAGCGTTAGCGTGTCTTAAGACTATACAGCGCCATCTAGTACGTTGGTCTGGACCTAACTTTATTGGACAAACTTGTACATACAATAATGAACTTTAAATGCAGAACGTTAGAATAAGTTTCTGGTTTCTTAGAATCTGACGATCTGAAACTTGTACATGTACATACAATAATTAACTTTAAATGCAGAACGTTAGAACAGGTTTCTGACTGTCCGTCTTGCGATCGGACGATCTGACGCGAGTTTAATTTTTTTTACCCATCCCAAAAATGCACAACGCCGCTAAAGAAGTTTTCACTTCACAATTTTTCAGAGCAAAAACAGGCGTATTTTACGCGCCGTTCCTCGCAGTGAACAGTATCGATCGAAAACACGCAAAACACGCCGCAACCGGGCAGACATAAACAAATTGTGTAACAGCGGCGTAACTCAGCCGGCGGCGGGGTTCCATTTACATAGAATTATCGCGAGCCGACGGCTTTCATAGCTAACTGGGACATACCTACGCGACCGCGTGACTGCGGAATACATATATGACAACGTTTATACATGGTTTTCCTTTACGGGCCAAACAGAGCATCAAGACTAAGACACAAAGCCGTTTGATGCCATAATAGGCTTGTTGCCACTAATAATAAATTGTTTGGTTTATAGTTTCTAATTATAAATGAAGAGACGTAGATAAGAAAAAACAGTCTTATTCTCATAAAAGTTAAAGATTATTAATATTTTTAGAAAATAATTTCGAAAAAAATGGGCATTAAGTCACGTGACAGCTAACACCAATCAGAAAGTGTTACGTCACGCCATGCAATTTGTTGTTGACGTTTTCCTACAACAGAGCAGGTTACTATGGTTACTCCGTATTGTTTTGACACTTGACACAGATGTAAACAGTTTGATTTCGTGATTTCGCATGGATTTCACAAACTGTGACGTCATTTAAGACGCCATGACATGTTCATCGTTTTGAAAGGAAATCTAAATTGTTTTTTTTTTTAATATAAAATACGTAATGTAAATATTACTTTTTCTTTAAACATAGGTTTTTTGAGATAAAATAGATATTAAAGTTTATAACTAACCAAGTTTTCAAATTTAGCCAACTAGCCTATTAACAGTAGCCAAAAGTTTTCAAGATGTACAAAAAGTTGGCTTGCACCGACAGGAGGTCAGTCCATCTTATTATTTTTTTTTGTGAACACCATATCAAATTTCTTGTAGAATGTAGGTACTTGCCTATCTTAGTTACTCCCATGATTGAGCCGAATCTAATCTTTATGTGAAGTAATTACATATTGAAATCTGTCATACGATTTAGGCTGTATTGCTTGCAAAACTACACACACAGAGAGACCATACATAATTGCACAAGTTCGAAAAACTTTACCCGCCTTCGGCAGTTTATTCAAAACACAAAAAATCTGTTATCTCCTGTTGTTTTTACATAGGCATATAGGTACACGTTTAACTATTGTCATAAGAATAATTTTATACTACCAATAATGCTCAAAATCAATACACTTATGTCAGTTGGACCGCACGCTTAGGTATTTCGTATATTAATACCTCCTTTGTGACGACAAAATATTTTCTGAACAGTTTTCCACACAAAGTCTCTAATTCAATGAAACAGCGGCGACGACGCGCCGAATTGGAGTTTTTCGACAAGAAGCTGTATAAATTAGGACTACGCTTTAATGTGCCGACTCCATTTCCACTTGAATATTTTATTGGAAAGTACTTATTTAATTTGTATTTTATTTTTATTTAGGTAGATAAAATAAATACCTAATAACGGGAGAGGCTGTTTTTCTTTAAATCTAGACATAAAGTAGGGATCTAGATACTTACCAACTTTTTAAACCGTTTTAACCCCCGACCCAAAAAAAGTTTGGTTTTTTGGCGGGAACGTCTTAGTAATATGTTGTTGCTAAGTATATTTTATTTTCCTATACTTGTGTTATTATGAACATTAATGCTATAAAAATGGTGGTGTTTTATTCATTAAGTGTTCGATAAAGTGCGTGAGTGTGGGCAAGTGAAATAAAGCAGTAAAACATGTGATTTTACGTTGTCGGCAAAACTCCGTAGAAGCTTCTAGTAAAATCGCCACCACTTTACTGAAGCAGGATTCGACTTATAAATTGATTGTGTACGTGAATTAGATTGTGACTAGAACATTTACAACTTGTTTTATTCAAGAAACTTGAAAAAACCTAATACTTGACACTGGCAAATGCTTTAATACGGGTGCAATACAAAAAAGAAGAAGAAGAAGACCCAAAAAGAGGGGTGTTATAATTTTGACGTTTGTGTCTGTGCATCTGCATGTATATTTAATCGGTGTGTCTGCTTGTGGTATCGTAGCTCTCAAAGGAATGGACCGATTTTGATCTAGTTTTTGACGTGACAACGTCTAATAAATCGATGAACGCCGGCTGAACGCACGAAAAAGGATGGCTCGTTGTCCCGTTACGCACATTGTAATGTTTGCATTTCATCAATGCTTTGCTATGACGTTGTCACGTTAAACTATCGCTAACTGACTTTACAGACAACCAATTTCTTTTTTGTTTCAAAGAGAATTCATCGAAAGTGTTTTTGTCGGGGATTTTGATTTTTCTAAACTTATACTCGTTAGTTTTTTTTGTGATCATAAAATTTTTGTGAATAATTTAAACATTTAATTCATCCAGCTGTGCTCCTCGTAGCGAAGAAAAACAGTGATGATGATGATTCACAATTCTTGTCCTTTCCCAGATTCCAACCAATCTCTGGCAAATTTCATAACAATTGGTTCAGCCAATTAGCAGTGAAAAGGTAAACAAACAGAGATAGACGGAGTTACTTACGCTTTTATCCTAATATTAGTTAGGATTCATTGATTATTTCATTACCTATGGTTACCTCTAATGTGGTAATATGCTTTTAGAGTTGATCTTGCTTGCCACTTGCCTTAAGCTGGATGTCCTTAAATCGCGAGTGAATTCAGACAAACGCGCAATTGTAGAAAGCAACGACAGCATAGCATAACTTAGTGAAGCGCAAGCCTATGTAATAATAAAAAATATATAGTTCGCGAAAACGTAAGAAGCTGTCGCTTCTGTAAGCTTTTGACCTTGGTTTTCAGTGTAACTTACTAACCTACTTTCTCTTAGTTTATGAAAAGTAGTTAGTAGAGTAGTTAAAATATTTTTAAATAAGAATTAATAGTTGCATTAACGGCAAAAGATATTAGATAGAACAAAAAAATATTTATTATTTATTCATTAGTTTTAGTATAATTTATAATTACCTACTTACAATACTTATAATGAAATATTATTTACATAAAACTATAAAAAAAAATGAGTAACATATATCTTTCAATGATATATGATGATATATCAAGTTGACAGTATTTTCTCTGTAGCAATTATACTTACATATATTATAAGATTTCAAAATTTTATGAGCCCCTTAAAAATAACATAATTTAGCTTGTCACATTCATAATATAATCCCATAACCCGTCAATCCTTTCCATGCATGGGTACAGTTAAACAAACAATGCAAACATAAAATAAACTGCGGGGCGTATGCAGTAGAAATGAATTTACACAAGTGGGTACAGCCGTGGACAAAAGTTTTGGAGCGGTGGGCGGGATTACACGCCTTCCTCTTTTGCTATGGAACGGCAATTATCACAACAATAGGCGCGACCAGGTACTAATACATCTATATATTGTTAAGTATGGAATTCTTTGCCACCATCTCTGTTTCCTGAGAAGTATAATCTTGGAATTTTCAAGGCTAGAGTGAATAGATACCTATCTTCTAGATCGACGAGCTCCATCCTCGGCCACACCGTTGCTTAACATCTGGCCAATTGGTGGCCAATTGTAGATGTATCTAATATAAAAAATAAATTTAAAAAGTCATTGCTGCTTAAATAAAGGTCGAAGGCACTTCTTTCAATCAAGCAGTTTTTCTTATTTTTTTGAGAAGAAAAACACGGCTAGTTTTTTTAATGTATCATCTTATTTATATTTTTGAGGATTTAGATATATTGTAATTTTGTAAATTTTTTGTATTTTTTTGTTGTGTAATTTTTTCACAAACATTTATATCACACTGGAGGATATATTAATTTAAACAACCTTCAGTTCTACGTACTGGCAATACTGGCACAGGTACCTATTAAATAATAATATTGTTTGGTATAAAAGATATAGGTAAACGCTATCGAAGATTAAAAAGGTGTCCAGTGGTGTTCCGCAGAGATCAGTGACTGCTCCTCAGCTTTTTGGAATCTTTATTACTGACCTTATAGAGATCATTGAAAGCCAGTCTGCCTTCTTTGCTGATGATGGTAAGTTTTTTGCAAACCCATTGCTTAAATCTGGACAACTCCAACAAGATCTTAATCGTATACAGGATTGGACTAAGGACTGGATTATCAAGCTCAATAGTTCGAAGTGTGGTGTCCTTCATCTTGGTAAGAATAACCCACAAGCTGCATATTATTTGGATGAGGTGGCCATAAATTCAGTCACTAAGCAGAAGGACTTGGGAGTGATAGTTGTATCGGACTTGAAATGGGAAGAACATATCTCCATGATCGCGAAGAAGACCAATTCTTTTGTGTATGTAATACGCAAGTCATTCCAAACTGTGACCCTGGAAGTATTTTTTAAAATATATAAAACGTATATCAGGCCTCTGCTCGAGTATGCTTTCCAAATTTGGAGTCCATACTTTAGGAAGGATATTGACATACTTGAAAGTGTCCAGAGAAAAGCCACCAAAATGCCATTTGCCCTGCGACGTAAACCATATAATGAGAGATTGAAAGCTTTGCGTTTCACTACACTCGAAGAGAGGAGGCTACGGGGTGACTTAATTGAAACTTTCAAAATCCTGAATGGGTTCTACAATCTGCCTAACATAAGAAGCCTATATACTATAAAAGAGAACTTAAGGGAAAGCAGACGACATAACATCTTACTGTGGCGTGAACCGTCTTAAACCTATACTGCACATCATATTTTAAGCAACAGAGTTGTACACAACTGGAACCGGTTGCCTGAAGATGTCGTCACGGCAAAAACGATCAACTCTTTTAAAAATAAACTGGATCAAATGGATTAAAAAGGAACAAATTATACTAAAAGACAACCAGTAAATTTCTGCACTGTAGGATATATCCTGCAGTGCAGAAATTTATCAGGCTCATCAGCTTCTGCTGCTTGCCTATCGTCAAATAAATAAATAATATTGATTACATTATTGGTTCCGACTAGTTAGAAACCGTGATTCAGATAGCATTGTTTTTTTCAAATACTCACCAGATATTTTATTTATTTTAGAGTTCATAACCAAGTCAATACTAAACTATAGACATAATATAAGCCCTTATCGAAAAACGTTACTTAACTTTGACCATCGTCTTAATTTGTCTGTCTTCTTTCCGCAAGTGTCATTACGTGTAAGCAAGAAGATGACAAAATATGTTAAGCATTGCTTAAAGTTAAGTAACGTTTTTCAGTAAGGCCGATAGTGCTATTATCAGTTGTTATCACAAATTATGTATTAATATGATATAATAGGTACATTTAAGTATTATTGAATTTCTCGATGCTGATATTACCTATGTACGAGTAGGTACCTAATTAATTACCTACAATAAGTAAGTTCATTTCGAAAGAAAGAGATTAAGTAAATGGATAAGTAATGATACGTGAAATTGGCATTATTAGCACTAACCCAACTTACCTAGTATTGACACATCTTTCATATATGTAGGGGCATAAAATTCATAAATCTGATTAATTCACTGACATAAATTGATGCACTACCAAAAAATGATAGTCCAGTAAAATTTATATAAATTTAGAATGACTTCCTCAACCACAATTGAAACCAGACCAGTCAGGAAATTAATTTATTAAGTATATTCGTATTATAATCACTAATCATAAACAAAAAGTTTCATATAGGTATATATATCTATAGGTATATAACATCACACTAACTATTTACTTTACACTAATGTCCTGTTATTTTTCAATAGCCTTGACTTTATTTTACTACATCTATTAGGTAAACATTATATAAACAATCTAAATATTATTATAGATTGAACTAAGAATACTCGTAGAATTATAAATATACATAAATAAAACTAAACTAAAATAACCTAAACAACTTAAATACTTCATACACAAATACAACGAAATAAAAATAGGCAATGCAACTTAACTTGCCTTGATTCAATATTAATAGCAGAAACAAATAAGTATTTATATTAAAAGAAAAACAAAACACCCGACTGCAAAAAAGCAGTTTTTTCAGCTGAATTTACGTTTTCGTTACCCTTGATACGCTGTTGAGTGTACGTTTAGAATAATTATAGTAAAATCACTTGTTTATTACGAAACAGTTCGTTGGAGGTTATGATCAAACGCATTTTATTTTATTCTTGCGAGAGATGTATTATTATTATTACAAAAAATATAGCCTATGACACTCAGGAAGTGAAAACGAGTCTAACGACACCTCACACATCAAAATCGGTCAAGCTGTTTAGGCTGATCATATAGAAACATACATACATACCCACATACATATAAATACATACAACCAAACATACATACACTCGGAAAACATAACTTACATTCTTACGCAGACGGGTAAAAGTATTGTATACGAAATTGTACCAAAGCTTGTTAAATGTGTATGGATGCGGGCCCGCTGCGGCGAATTAAAATAAGTATTTGCGGGCCGCGATGCCGCCTCGATTGTTTTTCGGTGGCCATCGCGTGTCAAACCGCGAATACGTGATACGCGCCCGTTATTGCACTTTTGTATACAAGTGTCCTTATTTTATCACTTTTTACAAGTATTTTATCACTTTTTACAAATCTTATTAAATATATTTTGATTCCCATTTTTAAAATTCTTAGTTTATCTCTTCAGTTATAGGCACTTAAAACTTTATTTTATTATTTTTTAGTGAAAGAAATATCATAAGTAGACTTATGATTATTAGGATAAAGATAAAGATAAAGATACATTTATTTCCAGAAAATAAATGCTTACAGATAAAAATTACATGTGCACGTTATACATACATTAAAAAAGAAGAATTGAATTTTATCGGTGAGCCCCAAACTAAGCACGAGGCTTGTGACTTGGGGCTCGAGTGCGAGTATTAACAAGGATAAAACATGTTCCTGGTGCAAAAAAAAAAAGATATTAAGTTATTAACTGATGATATTAAATTATTACTAAGTTTTTGATAGTACATTTCACTACCAACAGTTTAAAAGCTAATGAGGATTTAAGTCTTAAATGGCTTAGTGGCAAGGAAGATGTTCGAAAGGGGGAGAGGAGGGATTGTGGTCTACCAGGTATAAGTGTAACACTACTTCCTGATGGCTACACCGCCTTATAAATACTGAGAGTTGGTATTTCAAACTTGCACTCAAATAAAAATGTATTGGTTTTCAAATGGCATGAATCACCAACACCATACCTATAGCTTTTCAAATAAAAAAGAAACATGAAAATAAACAAAGAAAGCTAATATTAAATATCGAGGAGCAATTAAAGCTTAAACTTTATTAGACTTTATTAACTGCTTAGAACCTAAAAACAACTTCATCGATATATTGTAAGCATTTAAGTATAGATTGAATTTATCTTACTCAAATATTTCAACATTATTTTTAGGAAATTGAGATGAGAAAAATATCTTGTGACAAAAGCTTAGCCATGGTCATTACCTATTCCACTGTAGGAACTCTCTCTCTTTCTTGTGATTTTTCAATAAAGAATTATCTATCTATCTAATCTGAATGCAGTTTACTTAGATAAAAAAAATCTAACAAAAACTATGAAATTCTAATTTACCAAAATATTATGCGCGTAGCACAAATTATGCTACGGCATCGTAGCAGACGCTACGCAGAACGATAAGTACTTCGCTACGCCGCCGATAAAAAGGAGGAAAAACAATACAAAAATGCGTCAAAATCAGAACATCAATGTCAATGAGATTTTATCTATAGAGAAATTAAATTAAATTAAAAGAATTTAATCCACAAAAAATAGGGTACACACATGATCTTAAAGCGAATTCAGTCCGGCCTATTTTGCCATTTGTTGGCATGTGGTTATAGGTACTTATTGAATATGAAGTACCTAAAAGCAGTGCAAATCTCAGTTCTCAGCACTTTCGTGGTTAAGACTACATCCTTAAGGCTTTTTAGTATATTGGCCTTATACTCGTATATCTTGGTGTTGCACTTTCTAAAATCACAGGATGGCATTGGTGGATGGTATACACAAGTCACGACACGCGTCTAATAGCGTTGCCCGATGTGTCACGACTGAAGAGTAGTCGGGCGATTACCTTACTTGTGGCTTTCCAAGCAGAGCCGGGTAAAACCTATCTTCGTATTATAATCACATCATTTATCAAATTAGAGATTTTATTCATTAATCAAAGTAGATATCTATAAAACTTCAAAATAAAGTTACATATAATGAAATGAAACTAAGATGAAATTACATTTGTACCCTAATCCACTTAATTATTTCTGATATCTATCCACAAAAAGCTACTTTATAATCAAAGTACGTCTGAATGCATAAATCTATAAGCAGCCATCTGAAATCGTATAAATAAACATATTCAAGCTACGGATTCCATCCTCATTGTCTCGCTCTGAACCAGTAAATATTTCCTGCAATTTACTTAATCCACAAAACACTGCTTTCTGTATAAAACACAAAAGCACGGACCGTGGAGACAGTAAACAAAATGGCGTATTTAAATGGGCGTGCATTGTTGGCTCTGGCTTCACACAGTATCGCTCGCTGCCCCGCTCGCACTCGAAGCTACGGCGCCTCTTTATTTTCAATCCCTATTCACAACACACAAACGAAACATCCGCTACTGAACTACAAACCAATTTCAACTTTAACGTCTTTAATTAAAACTCTTATTCGCTTAACATTACACGATCGAACAAAATCGTATCTTCACAGCGATATGTGAACTGTTGCTCGATCTCGCGTCCTTGTCTAACGTAGAAGGGAGTAGGATTTTTGTAGCTGCATCTCTTTTCCGCCCACCTCCTGAGAAGTAATGGTGTTGTTGCGTGTTGTGATATCTCTGAAATAACAGGGAAGCACTCGGTACGAAGTTGTCATTTGTAACGGTTTTGCAAAGTACGGTCAGAAAAATCATCACCAATAGAAAATAATATTAAAATCATCGTCGACAAAAATAATAAAAAACAAGTATAATAATTCTATCGTGTATTCCTTCGTTTCTATCGACATCATGATTTCATCGTTTTTTTTATTTTTATTATATAGTTTTATTTTACCTGTATAAAGTAGACCGAAATATAGTTTTTCCAGAGTTTGGTCTTAAACTTCCCTATTTATGATAAATAAGCGAGTCAAGCCTGTTAAAAGCTTTTCAATTCCGGTAAGTAAGAATAAATATCTCTACTCCTATTGTACTTATCGAAGTGATAACTTCTTATTTAAAGTAAACCGCTTCGTTACGTAACGCGTTACGGCGCCAGTCTGTCTGGCTTCCCTTTCTCTCACGCATACGGCGCTAAAGTTATCACTTCTGTCGGGCGTCCCGAAACGCACACATTTTGTTTTCTTCATTTGAGTGTTTTTTTTTTGTATATTTGTGTTTTCTGCAAACATATATATATATATATATTAAGGTTTTTGCAATTATTACTCATTGAAATGAAACCAATTTTAACGTATTTTCGCGTATAATTATATAATTATGTATAATAATAATGGTTTAACTATGTAAAATATACGCGTTAAATCCATTAAAATTAGTATCATTTCAATTCAACAAATACATTTCTATGTCTACGTCTAAATATCGAAAACCTAAGATAAAGATAAAATTTGTCTAGAAACCAATTAAAATCATCCATTAAAAAAAAACGTTATTAAAATGAATTAATATAAATTAATTAGTTGTTTTAATATGCAAAAACTAATAATGATGATAATAATGTCGTAACACAATTAAAATTTGATGAAAAAACTGCCTGAACCGATTTTAATGAAACATAGCTAAAAAAACTCGACAAAATCCTCTTTCAAACAAAAAAAACTAGATCAAAATCGGTCCGTCCGTTTGAGAGCTACGATGACACGGACACACAGATACACAAATATGTCAAACTTATAACACCCTTTTGAAAAAAGGAGCTTCTTTTTTTGGCTTTCTTTTTTTGGTGGCTTCTTTTTTTTTGGTTAGAGTTAAATGATGAAACTACTTAATGACTAGTAGAGGTATAACGTTTTATTTTATTTTGACTCCTTTGATTACTATTACTCATGTAAAAAATGGATATTTAACTAACTACCTACTTAGAATATTTGCAGATAAGTTAGTAAGTTCGTGTAGACTGAGTGGCCAGCCATAGTATCAGAGTTACTAAGCCGCCGAAAGGCCTTTGACCTGGATTGACTATTGCTGTCGGCAATTTTTACTAATTGCCGCTAAAATAATGCTTTTAATGGGTAGGTACATAAGTAATTAAATTGACTACAGTGATAAATAACCTCATTTTTTCGCATGTCTTTAACACATATTGCATTATTTATGCAAGAATGATGAAATACAATTCATATCAACTAAATATAAAAGCTCATAAAAATTAGAACTCTGTTGCTAACTGTACTTTAGGCTTAAGGTAGGGCGCGTGGAGTCGCGAAGCCACCGGAGTAGGGCGTCACTAAACAAAAACACGTATACAAGAGTGTAGCGCGCGCTGATTGGCCAGTGCAGGAGGGCCGAGCCCCCGCTGACGTGGGGCGCGCCGTGGCCGCCGGCGGCAGACCGCGCCGCACCGTCGGTCAGTCAACATGTGCAGCGGTGCCGAGGGAGGCTCCTGGCTCGGCAAGGACGCGCCGACCGTCACCGCCGCCGCGCTCGACCACTACCGCCTCCAACTGTACAACTATGCCGTCGCGGAGCGGCTGCGCCTATACCCACCGGCCGTGGCGCCTTGCTACGCGCCTTATGGACCTCGGCTCGCACTCTCCATGTCGTTA
Organism: Lycia hirtaria; assembly: GCA_947563715.1. NCBI lineage: Eukaryota > Metazoa > Arthropoda > Insecta > Lepidoptera > Geometridae > Lycia > Lycia hirtaria. The sequence goes on along the minus strand of OX387377.1, from coordinate 35,460,076 downwards.
CTGCAGCAGCGAGCCCTGCAACCCGAGGAACCGAAACCCCAGCACAGCTACATTGGACTCATCGCCATGGCCATCCTGAGCTCGCCCGATCGAAAACTCGTCCTCTCTGACATCTACCAGCACATTTTGGATAACTACCCGTATTTCCGGTCACGAGGACCTGGCTGGCGGAATTCAATCCGACACAACCTGTCATTGAACGACTGTTTTGTGAAAGCTGGAAGATCTGCGAACGGGAAAGGCCACTATTGGGCGATACATCCGGCCAACGTGGAAGATTTCCGGAAAGGTGATTTTAGAAGACGTAAAGCTCAGCGGAAAGTGAGGAAGCATATGGGACTGGCAGTAGATGATGACGGAGAAGATTCGTCGTCACCGCCTCCACAGTCGCCGCCCCCGACGGCTTTACCGATGCCTTATTGGGGAGCTGGAAGGTTGCCGCAGACGAGAAAGAGGCAGTTCGATGTGGCATCGTTGCTTGCACCGGACGACGTTCCAATAAAACGGCAGCGTCGAGACAGCAGCTGTGAAGAAGAGCCGGAAGAAGATATAGATGTGGTGGCCAGTGATCAGGAGGAGACGGTTGTTAAGGAAGAGACACCGCTGATGCCAGCGGCGCAGTACCCGTTGCTAGGAGGCTGGTGGCCAGCGCTGGACCCAGCGTTGCTGCACCAGCTGCGCCGACACACCGCTCCTCCAACTCCGCCGAGTCCTGCAGACCACCACCCGCCGGACACCTAGACACTTGAGTGAGTGTGGAACTGTACATACCTGTGAATACTCGATATCGTAGTTCCCGTCGGAACCATATTACGCATAGTTTGTTCGTGTTCAAAGTTATCCTCTATTTCTCCAATTCTTTTTCTTTCTCATTCGCTCTTCTTAATATTTATTTTCTTACTAACACCACTTTATCTTGGAGCGCGTTGAATTCTTTTCAAGGTGCGTTTTTCTGTGTTACTCTCTGTTTATTTTTAACTCTAAAATAGTTTATAATGTGTAAATTATTGTAAATTTTACTTGTGTAGATATTCTACGACTATATTTGTAGAAAGTTTAGCGAATATTTTAAATTTAATGTTAAAGTCTGAGAACGACCAAGCTACTGTAGATATTCTTTTAGAATGTACTTGTATATAAAATACATAATGGCGTCTATCTTCGTTGATAATATCATGTAAGCCTGTTGTTCATTGAATAGGATATGAATAATGATATAATTTAACTACATACAGGTCTATAAAATATCTGAATAAATAGAAATATCATCAATCAATTACATTCTTTTATTAACCCACATACACAGCACAATCTTAATTTTTAATTGTATTTAAATGAATTGAAATAAGTTCTGTAGGTACTCAGCATGGACAAGTACTGAAATTATTATAGGTACATCCCAGTATTGAAAAAACTACTCCAGCGTGCCCAAATAAAATATTAATATGATTAGAAGTAGTTAAAAACTGCTGAACTAAATTTAGTCAAACATATATGAGACTCTGAGATACCTATTTTAGCCGACGGCTCATAACTGGCAAAGATATCACTAAACATACACATAATAATATACCTATAAGTAGGCATATAATTATTTTATTCATTTATGTGAAAATAAGTAGTAATAGGTATTTTTCTTGTATTTGATATTTTTGCAACGTAGTTTTAATTTATTGGAAAACTTATAATACTTTTAACGACTAAATACATAGTTTACTTTATCACCTTAAAATATGTAATCAGCTAATCAAATATTATTATAATTGACGGAGTAACCGCGTAACAAACATACAAAAAAACATACAGACGAATTGAGAACCTCTTCCTTTTTGGATGTCGGTTAAAAATGGACCTAGAATAAGCCAAACTCAACCATTTGATAGTCTAAACAGCAAGTGATACCTAAACCCGTCGAGTTTAGATACCTGCATTGTTTGACTCAATATCAAAAAAACTCATTGCATTAACAAAACTTTTCTGTTAATTTAGTTCAAAAAGTTTCTGTTAGTTAGTATATAATTCGGACACGTTAAATTGTAGGTTGTTTGTTCTTAAAAAACAACAAACGTCAAGGCAGGTCGGAGGCCTTTTAGCGGCTTAATAATACTGACACTAGGGCTGGCCACTCAGTCTATACGAACTAATTAAATTAGTATGTAATTAATCACAGAATTCGCCCTATTTACGTAAGTCTTTGTAATTAATAATGAAATGAGCTTGGTTTAAGGACTTAATAAAGCTTGTATCACGTAATACCTGTAATTTATCCATTAATTAGGTACATTAATGATTTATATTTACAAAGCCATGTCCATAGGCACTACGCATTTGCATTTTAATTAATTACATGTGCTAAATTTTTTTTTTGTAACGTTTACTCTTGAAAGAAAATTCACTGGGTAGGTATATTAAAGGTAACGAAAAAACTAAAAATTTTGAAAAAAAACAATTTTTTCTGTAAGTTCGAAGAAACCCACGAAACGTGGGAATGAAAGGCGCATTGCGCGAATATTGCGAAGGCAAAAATGAAACCCGTTTTTAACTGACTTGAAAAAGGAGGAGGTTATCAGTTTGGTTGTATTTTAACTAACTGACTTCCAAAAATATGGAGGTTATAAATTCGCCTGTATGTTTGTTCAGCGATTATTCTGCCAATTATGAATTGTTTTTGATGATTCTTTTTTGTTTGGTAGGTGACAGAGGTGACCCATAATTTTTTTATTATAATCGATTCAGTACTTTAGTTTTTATAACAAAATAACTGTAAAAATGTCAACCAAGTAAACGAATTGCGTATTTTGAAGTCGGTTTTTTTCAGCTTTTTTAACTATAATTATTTACGTAAAATTTTAATAAACAAAAAAGTTCGCCCTCTTAGGTGTCTAGTGGTTCTAACTAAAAAGTTGCTAAAATGGGACAATGAACTACGTTAGTTTGTTGTGGACTCAGCTTTATATGGTCGAATAGGTAGATGAAAACAAATTGTACTTACATTCTAAAATATAGATTACCCTAACGAAGGAATGTTTCCCACACTTGCCTATCTGTGTTTTTATTATTACCAGCTCGGCTAAAACGTAATTCCGCTTATAATTAGGCGTAGTACTTAATAACCTACTTAGAATCCATTGAGTCACAAGCCGCTGTAGCCGCTTTGAACTGAACCTGTGTGAAACTATTGAAGGGTTTTGTTTTAGACAAATGAATAAAAAGCACTGTTCTATTATTTGATACTTTTAAGTTTTTTACACACTTATGTATCTACAAATTTATAGATAGGTAGTTCAAAAACATCCGACCGTAGTTCACACATCCGACGGGACTTGAACCCGTATATTCCAATCTTACTTGGGATCTGTTATTGCACGCTTGAAGCGTGTGTTACGGGTGGCGTCACCATCGCTTGATTGTATTGAGCAAAAAAGACTAGGTATTCGAAAGTTTCAACCACGTGACATCTTCGTGGCCAAAGTGGTAAAGGCTCCCAATTACAGATCGGAATATGCGGGTTCAAGTCCCGTCGGATGTGTGTGATTTTTGAACTGTCTATGAATTTGTTTACATTTTTAAGTGTTTTCTAAACAGGAGATTTACTATTCAACTGTACCTGTTTGTTTGTTTACTTACTGATATTTTTGCCGATTTGGAGACAATTTCATTACGAGAACGTAAATTTTACAAATAATTTACGTTAGTGGCGGTCCTGATCGATAATCCCAATTACATTTGCGTGAATCTTATTTGACCGAATCCGTTTCATAGAACTGCCTAATTCCAGATGTTTTACTTGACACGAGTTTCTGATTGCATATGTTTATTAGTCATTCATTTGAACGAACAGTTATTAGGTTAGGTTCGCTAGGTTTTTATTTTATTATGTCAGGAATCCTTCTTATTTATAAAGGTTCGGTTATCAGATATATCAGCATTATATATTTAGTTTAGGTTCGTTAGGTTTCTTTTATTATAGGTACACATGAATTTTCGTGTTACTAGTATTCGGTTATCAGACGAGTAGTCAAATGATATTTCGGAATTTTGATAGTGTCTTTCAAAAAAATGTTTTCGAGAAAATGATATTCGGTATTTCACAATTCGGATTATAGATACTATTAGGTTACTATTTTGCCGAACTGCAAACAATTTCCGAGTTAACCCATCGCATTGTCTTGATGGCGCGTCAGTCAACACGTCAAGTTCGGCCTGACGAGCCGCAAGAGGGCTATAATTTGCGGTGCCGTCCGCAAACTGCGGGATGGGCACTAAGATATCGTACATAATGGACCTACTTACCATATCATGATGCGGGATTTGCAATTTGATCAATTCTGATATTATATTCTACAAAACTTAAGCTTATTAAGTAATAATATGGATATAATGATAAAAAGGACTTATTTAGTAATTTTTTTTGACGTTCTAAGTATTTTTTTTCAGACAACATCATAAATTTGGTTAGATTTATTAACAATATAGCAAAATCATTTGCTAAAAAAACTACTGGAATGCATACAAGTAGATCAAATAACCTGAAGTTCCTTACTATCAACGTGAGTAACTTTGACTCCGAACAAACATTGTACAATGTAACATACATACAAAATACAAAAAAAATAAATTGAAGAAAACTTACAATTAAAACCTTAATCTATTTACATGATACAAGTGTTATAAAAGTATTGAGGTCTAACAGAGTTCTACTTATTGGACCCTGCACTAGGCATAGCCTGTATCGTAGGGGCCTGTATTAGTGCGCATAAAACAAGTTATCATACATGGTCTAATTCGTAGCCTCTTGATTTTTTTCCAAAAGATTAGCTACTAAATTAATTAATAATAAATAAAAAAAACTTAAATTAATTGAGTAATTTCACTGCTAATGTTTTGGGGAAAAAATCAAGAACCTTTGAATAAAGCTATGTACAATGTTTTCCATAAAGTCAAAAGTTACGTTGAAAGTAAATATTTATTCTTTTTTAAAGTATTCTTAGATATATCTGTGATTTTCCCAGTTTTTCTTTCTTAGTGCTTCCTTATACTTCTAAATTAAGCTATAGTTACCCTGGATTCTAGTTGTAATTGAAACTGTTATTTATGATTCATTCAAAGTTCAAAATCGCCTGAGGAGTCTGATTTGATTTTATTTAAATTCTTGCAGTATTATGTACGGGTTATTATATATACGGGAACTATGGAAAATGGTAGAACAAAGCCATATCAAAAATAGTTTTTCATAAAGTTACTTATTACCTATTTTAATGATTTTGTTTTATTTATTTATTTAAGATGCTTATTATCGAAACGAATCAGATTATTACCTTTTGGAACCACGATTTTACTTGATAAACATCTCAGCAAAACTCACATTTATTTTTAAGTAAATTTGTCAAGGTAATTTTTGTAGATTCAGTATCAAATTTCATTTGAAATTGTTTGAAAACACCGATTAAATTATATATTTTTGTTTTTTAAAAGAGTGTTTCTTGCGGATAATTTTGCTAAAATAAAATATATTATTTTACTAATTTACTTATTTTTATTACTTTAAGTAGCATATATTTCATAATTATTATGATAAAATTTATAAATATAGATAAAAATAACAATTTCCAGTTAGGTATTTTTTTATTGCCGAAGCTTTCCTGAGCCTTAAATTTTGTATTTATCAAAAGCTTAGGTCTTCAAAACTGACATATAAAACAATTGACTGCCTATACGTGCCTATATATAAGTTATGATGATAAATATCGACCGAGTCCCAAGTTCACGAAAACGTTATCTTTGCGGTTAAAATAAAACAGTGTGGTTTTGTGGTATTATTGAGTATCTAATTATGAGGTAATGCATCTGATAAGGGTTTGCACTCGTTACATGTGGGAAATAAATTGTTAAGTTGACACTACACTCATAGTTTATAAACCTCGGTCAAGAATGATTATTCCATGACAATTATTTGTGAAGTTATCATCATTAGTATTCGGGGAAAAAAACAACAGTGAAAATGGCCAGTTTTACCTGTTCAAGGCGAGAAATAATACAATGTTACATCGACCACCAAAAAACTGTATCCAGTTTAGATTTTTTTTACGTGAGAAACAAGTATCCGGGGACAACATAAATTTCATAATTGAGTATTTTCGAAAATCTCTCCTGCCTCAATTCAACAAACGTTGGGCTGAAAGGTCACGGACAAAAGATATATTTTTAAAGTGCAACAGTGCTTGGTTGAGTCAAAATTACACTGTCATTTTACCGGCATCCGTAGACGAAGAAGCCCTTTTGACGCCCACCTCTGCTGGAAACCGTGGAAGGCCTAGTGTCTCTTATGACAATGTTTCAGTGTCCACAATAAAACGTAACGTAAACGGAATTGAAGCAAATGTTATCGAAGTAATAAAGTCAGCAGATAATACAAAACTAGAGTCGCTTCTCAAGTTTTTAGTTGATCATACCGACTCCGACTACCAGTGCAGGTTCTGCCTTGAAGAGGACGAAACACCCATCCATGTCCTCTCTGAATGTGTGGCGCTCCACCACCAGAGGAGTCAGCTCCTGGGAGGACCTGTCTTCTGTCCTGAGGACATGAGGGCCTCCGCCCCAAAGTCCCTAGTGAAATTCATGTCACACCTGGGACTGGGTGAGGTGCTGTAACCCCAGGAGGGAAGTTGCAATAGATCCGCAAGGGTCGCAGTGACGGGGAGGCTCTTATAAGATGGCTCGTTTGAGAGCTACGATGCCATAGCTATTAAGGGCATCATAGCTGTCTCAGGAACACACACACACACACACACACACAGACACACAGTCTCAGAAAGATTAGACGGTGTCAAAGTACATCTGCGGTAATAAGGAAATATTTTAAAACATTACATATATACCCTCATGCACAATCTGATAAATAATATTCAAATGCAAAACATCTTTATCCTAGTATTACGTATGGGTATTCAAACTTACACGTTATCAGCTAGACAATAACAAAGGCAATAATCCGACAAAACCACAACAGGTTGTAAAGGAAGGGACCATGCGTCACTTCCTGAATGTTTTCACTAAATAAACCCATTGTTAATAAATACTTACCAGCTTAACTCAGATTAAATATAGATTATTTTGATAAAATCATCGTGGCATAATTTTGAAGGCGTTTTGTTGCTAATAGATGGTTTTGAGGATTTTTTGATTAGCATTGTGTGGCGTTTAAAATTGATGTCGTAGATTTGAAATCTGTGTGTGAAGTTATTCTTTCTTTTTACTAACTTGGATTGGTATTGAGTTACAATTAAATTGAAATGCTTATCGGTCTGAGGTAATCCAATTATTTTTTAGTAGTTTGGGTAGATTTAGATTTTTTATACATATGTAATCAATAGGTGATAAAATTATTATACTTTAGTTTAAAAAACTGAAACAACCGACTTAAAAATAGGCAATTTCGTTTACTTGGATGAAAACTTGGATTTTTCAGTTATTCTATTTTAAAAAACAAACTACTAAACCGTTATAATAGATACAGATACAGATTTTAATGGTGCATCATTACAATCCTATCCGTGCAAGGTTGCCTGGAAGAGATCGCTCTAAGCGATAAGGCCGCCAATTAAAACACCTAGCTGTAATATTATTCTGTATTGTGGACTTTTAATAAAGTATTATTTATCTATCTACAATATGTCACACGTCAAAAACACTAAACAATAACAAAATGAGACAAATTGGTAATAACAATAATATAAGTAAATATGATTCAATCATAATTCATATACATCCTATCTATCATCTGTCACTGCGCAAGTAATATTTTGCTCCGAAATATTCTTATGGTAGGTACAGACTGGTGAAACGTAACATGAAATGTATCATGCAATGAAAGATTTTGCCGTACTCATTGCTGCAATGTATCATGAAAGGTACATGAAAGACACTTTGCAACAATTTGTCATAATTTAGACGTCTTGTTCACGCGCACGCTACGAGCATTACAAGCCGCGCGCGGAGTGACCCATGATTTGTCGGTTTTTCGAACGAACACAAAGGGGCAGACGTACGCGGGAGGTTCGTAGTGAATGCGCGGTAAGAGCGCGCTATGCGTCCACGCTTGCACCGAACATGCAACGAAAGGTAGACTGATACATTTCATGTTACGTTTCACCAGTCTGTACACACCTTTATTTGAGTAGTAGACTTTACTGACAAAAGAACTTCAAGAAGTTGTTTATAAAAATTTCACGTAAACAGACTTACCTGTTTTAGTGAGCTTGTGTTCCACCGCTTTAGACTTATTGTTATATTCAGTGCGGGAGTGTCAATTTTTGCCCAAGCGCTGTAATTTTTGTTGGTTATTACGAGCAAACGCTTACGCATAGTATATAAGTATTTATAGCACGGTCAGTAAGCCTAACTCCGTGATGTACAGCTTAGCTGACTAAAAATGAAATAAAACAATTTATATCTGAAAACAAATAAAAAAAAAGAATTTCCAAATCGGTTATGAGGTAACAGACATAAAAATAAAATCGGCCAAGTGCGAGTCGGACTTGCGCACGAAGGGTACGAAGGGTACCATTATCTTTTAAAACTGCAAAAAAATCACGTTTGTTGTATGAGATACAATATATCTCTATAGATAAAATATCATTGGATATATACCTAAGTAATTAATCTACGGCTGGTACTACATCTAACTAACCAACTGTAGTTGGGTGTAGTTTTCATTTTTTTTAGTTACCATACCTATTTATTGGTTTATTCGCTTGAGAGCTAAGATGCCACAGACAGACATAGAGATATACAGATACACACATCAAACTTATAACACCCCTCTTTATGGGTCAGGGGTTAAAAATATCAATTAGTACCGCCTATTATTTTTATGCAAAACGATAATTAATTTAATTTCAATGAGTAACGATCCGTAGGCGTACAAACGTCACCGACATAGACCATCGGATTAGCAAGTTGAAGTGGCAGTGGGCAGGGTAGAAGACGCTGGATGCAGGCCGCTTCCAATCGATCTTTTTGGAAATCCATGGGGAACGCCTATGTCCAGCAGTGGACTTCTTATGACTGAGATGATGAAATAGCAAAAACCTAAGAAATCATTAGTAACTTGCTTATTTTATGCAAGTGGCAGGATGACGCTGGATGTAGGTACCTAATTGTAGGTATGTAAGTAGCTGTAGTTGAAAGTGTGTTCATTAGTTAGAAGTCAGTGTTGCTGAGCGGCCGACAGCCCAGTAATGCAATAACGCCTGCCTCGGGCGCCCGCAGTCCGCTCCGCCCCACTGCATGTAAATGCAGCTAATGTTCCTCGTACTGTCTACACGCAGCCTAATCAGCGTGGGAGAAACGTAGGCTTTATGTTTTGTATATTATGTAGCTATTGTTGGTTAGTCAATGTTTACTGTTGAAGGAGCGCGACTATACAACAAACTACCCTCGCATATAAAAAAAAATAACTCACTTCACGCATTTAAAAACATTTAGCTCAGTACATTATCGCAGATAAATAATATTTAAATGTGTGTAGCGAGTCATAGCACCTAATGATGTAGGTACATGGAATATTTTATTTTATTAATGCGACGACGAACACACATTATATTTATTATGTTAAACTATGTTATCACATAAGACAAATTGTCTTTGTTGATAATAAAATTGTTTATACAGTATTTGACCAGTAGGAAGCCATAAATGATACATAAATCTTACATGCAAACCAACATAGATACATTCAACCAAAAACATGATCTTTCTTCTTGCGCAGTCAGTTAAAATTTAACAGAGTCAGCAAACGAATATACTTATATACTCAAAATCCCTTCTATAACTAATAAATCATTAAAAATTCAACATGTAAAAAACACAATGTTGTCAAAACATGACCTTTCTTCTTGCGCAGTCAGTTAAAAATTTAACAGAGTCAGCAAACGAATATATATACTCAAAATCCCACCCATACCATAACTATTAAATCATTAAAAATTCAACATGCAAAAAACACAATGTTGTCAATCAACCGATTCTATGATTTGTTATAAAAATACGCGCGAGGGGTCGCGTACAACCGTACGGCGGGCGGCCCATTCACCCTGCCCACTGAATTCAACGCATTAACACCTATTACATTCACTGTACTGAAGCGAAATACTTTCCTTTTCACTGTTTATTGTTATAGTTTGTTTCCCTGCGACAATACGCGCGTCGGTGCGCCTCAACGGGCGCTTTCAAGTGTCGAAAAGCGGTAATTTGCTACATTCGCTCATTGTTACCGCTAAAAGTCGGCTTTTGTCGTCACTTGGCGGAATTGGGAGCGTTTAGATCGAAGTGGGCAATTCGCGAGTGGACGCGTTTTGTCGACCTTTTCACCTCAATGGACGCCTAATGGACTCTTTCGAACGATGTTTCAAACGTTTTTAGGTTTCGAAGTTTTGTGGGAAATCTGAGGTTGGTTGCTTTTTACTATTTATAACATATAATTCGATGTAAACTTGAACAGAAATTTCAAACAAAACGGTGGTCAAAGCTCGTCAAAGCTCGTCACCGTTTAAAAATTGTTTAGCAGACAATTGAACAAGGTGTAGACACTGCTCTGCAATTGCGATGAACAAAGTGAGTGTTCAAAGCATGACATTTAGTACGTTAATACGTATAGATCGCAGATTTATAAAATGATTTAAACAAATGTGATCAACTAGTGACTTTGTCATTTCGCAGTTTTATTTGCTATCCTACAACAGAATTGTAGGTAGCCTGCCTGCTTAAATGTTACTTAATATAATTATGTAATAAGTGAGCCCCATATTTTGCTTAACTAGGAATCTTATACAGTCAGATTCTCCCGCGAACAAGAAAAATGTGGAATGTTCTTCCTCAGATTTTCCCGCCGAGCTTCAACAAAAAGCGTTTAAAAAAAGGATCACTAGCACTTCTCCGGGGTAGCAAAGCAACGGCCCCGCTACCGATGTTGTAGTACCTAGTCCATAGGCGACGGTTATCGCTTAGGTACCATCAGGACAGGAACAGCATACAGCGGAGACTGCTGTATTATTATTTGCTTGTATCTCTTTAAATTAAAAAAGAAAACTATCATGCCACAATTATAAATATGTCATATGAGTCAAATGTGCAATCAAGTCCAAACTTTAAATTAACCTATTTTGTAGTTGAAACTATATTTATCTAAAATCATCGAGTGTTTGGTCTTCGCAATACATGTTTAAATGCTAGTATTTATCTAGAGCATTGCCATTCAACATGCCAATGCTGCTAGTACGCTGGATACACTACCAACTTGTAAAGGATTTGAGCATTTGAATATTGAAAGCGCGAGTTTTCTTTTTCAGTAAAAACGTCTAAGAACCCATTATATCGTCTAAAATATTAGGCTCAACAGTACTAGGGCATCATGAACAGCCAACATCCTTGGTTGAACAATCAGGCGCCGTTCCTGCCTGTCCAAACACTTGCTAAGCAAACACTCGCGACCGCCCGCTGATTCGCACTTCAACGTATACAGCATAGCTCACCACAACTGGAAACGCTAGAAAAAGTAACATTTGTGACGATTGTAAACAAGCGAAAAAATCATACGTTCCAGCCGTTGCATTTGAGAGCCAATTCCTCTTCCGAATCAGGTGTGCTTATCATGTTACCACAACGTCACTTAACAGCTGGTGAGCTTTGGTCAAATGTCGACCGTAAAAAATATGTTTATCATGCCGAGGTGGCCACAATTATGCCCTTCAAGAATTTTAACAACATGGAGTAAGTACTTCAATTGGTAATTTTTATTTTTTACACAACAAAGTGATATGACGAACAAGACGCCTTCTTCTATAGGCTAGTTATTTCTTAGCCGGTTTTCCGCGGGCTACTGGCCAATGGCATTGAAACTGGTCCGTGGAATAACAATCAAATTCTAAAATATTACTTTTTTGCACGCATGAACAAAAAGTGCTTCAAATTCTTGCGTAAAAATATTTCTATAACAATAATAAATGATGCAACAAACTGGCAAGCGTAGCGTAGGAAAACCAGGCACAAGGATATCATTACACATACACAGAAAATATCATACAACTGGCAGGAAGACACTGGATTCAGGTCACTTCCAACCGGTTTTTTTGGAAATCCATGTGGGAGGCCTATGGCCTATGAGGATGATGATGCGCAAACTTGGTATTTTTTTACAAGCTGCATTTCGGTGTGCGCTCGAGTTACATGATCTAATCCTTCCTTCCCCTTTCCACAACAGGACAAGATGGAAAACGCTTTAATGTCATCACTACATGGTACGCTACCAGCTCGAACTAAGCGTTTCATTTCCATCTTGCTAATGCGAACCACTCGGGAATGGAATGCCTTACGATCGCCTTTATTTCCAAAAAACTTTACATAACCCGGATATGTTCAACTCTAAAGCAAATAGGTACTTTCTATATCTAAGTGCTTCATCTTCGGCCACAGTATCGCTTTCCATCAGGCGAGATGGTGGTCAAACGTAGTATGGTAGAGGTATTCTATATCTAAATAATTATAGTTTAAAATATGTGCAATTCGTTTACTTGGATGTTTTTTTTTTTGTTATTTTGTTATAAAAAACCAAAGTACTGAACCGATTGTGATAAAATTTATATGGTGCCACTTCTGATGTATTTCAACCCTATAACATTCCAAACACAGCAACACAAACACTCGAGGACCGCCCGCAGATCTGCGCAAGAGTGGGCCGTGTTACGGTTCAGGGAATTTAACACCACACGCAGCTGCGAGCCCGTGTTTGATCGTCAAACAGAAAATTGCAATGTTTTCTTCGGAATGTTAGCTTTGGCGCATTTCGCCCAAGACACCATGAATAAGAAAAAATAGCCCCATTATAGTTTAGTTGCAAATCCAAGTTGCAGGCTGACTAAACCAGGCAGGAAATCTTCGAAAGAAACTCGGATGAGGGACTTTGAGTGCAGCGGAATCCAAAGATCTCATACTTTACTAATAAGCTTTTAATACAGACAAGGGGATACAAGTAACGTATACTGTGACCCTAGCACCAGTATAAATATATTTTTTAAGTTTTATTTTGCCTCACTAGAAACTAACACGAGCCGAGCACTAACCAGCCACGAGATGGACAGATGATCTCATACAAGTGGCGGGAAGACGCTGGATGCAAGCCGCTTCCAATCGGTCTTTTTGGAAATCCATGGAGGAGGCCTACGGACTTCTTATGGCTTAGATGATGATGATGATGATGAGAAACTAACAAAGTACAAGCTAACAAAGTCTAAGATTGAGCGCGCTGGTCAAGAAGATTTAATATTTTTTTTACGCAGGGGAAACCCAGAGCCGGCCAAGAAGATACTCACTTTTGTTAAAAAAATATTAAAAAATGCGATGTCTAGAGGTGTAGTCATTAAAGAAAATCAGCAGTTTCATATATTTATATTACCTACTGATCTATGAACTTTATGTGCATACATTTTTTTGTGAATTTTAAAATAACGTGGATCAAAACTATTTCCGACTGAAAAGTAGTGGTGTAGGTATATATGTATCTACTACTTTTCACGCTCATCCAATTACCTAAACTAAACGCTCATTAAAGAAGGTCAACAATCACAATCAAGTGAATCAAATCGCGATTACTCACCCAACAGTCAAAATGAAAGCTTGCAAAACAGCCCCCAGGGCAAAAATGCGTACAAAATAGCGATTGTGATGAACGCAGCGGTGTGTGCTGCTATTCAAACTCGGCGTTCTGGACACATTTAATTGTGGCAGAGCATGGCACACTACCAAGTTACACAAAAATTTGGTAAACGGCGCCACTGTTGTATTTTAGTAACAAGATTCTTGGAAAAAATAGTTCTATAAGCTCGTCACATTGTTTAGCGTGCACGTAATGTGGAACGGTGGGGTGTGGGGTATCCCCGAGGGAAGTACGCAACAGATGCTGATTGCGATGAGGAAATTGGACCGTCTTGGCTTTGAACCACTGGGGTGTCTCTACGGTGAGGGATGGCTTAGGGTTTTGTGTAGGTAAACTTTGATGCGGTTATAAAATCAATAAGCCAGTCAAGTGTCGTAGGTACTGAAGTGGCGGTATTGCGGTATACACACAGCAAAGCAGTAAGTTAGATACATTAGCAATAAATTAAAATAATCCTGTAGTAATAGTTCCCGTATAATTTGTAAAAATATTAGTAGTAGTATGTATAAGGTCATGGACCCCGGTGTCTGTAGATCGTAAAATTAAAAAACATGTGCCTGAGGAGATCTATAAATTCTAACAAAATATGGCTCTGATCAATGACGCTTTTATCACATAGACACAAAGTCCAAAACAAAAATCACAAAGTATCCTGAGTTGACCGATACTCGACAATGAATGAATGAATATTCAAGATATTGATTTAAACTCTAGATCACCGCGCTAAAGCCTAATTTAGATTGAGAAGTTCAGAGATCTATATTTCGCTTCAAATTATTTTGTTTTGAAATGTTAAATTCGAAGTTGTCTAATGGTTGCTGCTTTAGACTTCATTGAGTTCGGACGTTTTTGAGCCCTAACGCAAAATCCTTGTTCCTTTCCTTGTCGATATACTACCCTTGGCTCTGACATATTACTGAGCAGTTTTGATCTAAAATTATCTTATAAGAACCATTTATCACACACGTACACGTATCTTCGGTGTTCGGGTGTTTAACGCCCTACCTAAACATATACGAGAACTAAAGTCTTTATCGGTATTTAAACATAAACTCAAGTCATTTATGACAAACTTGGCGCCGTACGCGGTCGAGGAGCTCGTCCCAACGCAACGGTAGAATAAGTAGCTTATATATTTACTTTTGATTTACATTTTACAATTGACATTTTAGTAAAATGTACCTACTTTTTGTATTTATTAATATTATGACATTTAATTTAATTTGTTATTTGTTATTTATTTTTAACATGTTTTTTTTTTATTTGTGATTCAGCATTGACTATGATTTTTATTTATTTAGCTTGAATATGTCTCTAATTACTGTAAAATGACTTATAATTTTCTTGCAAATTATGAATAAATATATCAATATCTATCGCTTACTTGTGAGAAGGTACAAAAGATGAGAACTGATGTTTTTTCTTAGCTGATCTCTTACCAGATTTCGATTATTTTTTACCATCATCATCTCAGACATAAGAAGTCCACTGCTGGACATATGCCTCCCCATGGATTTCCAAAAAGAACAATTGGAGGCGGCTTGCTTCCAGCGTCTTCTTACCACTTGTATGGGATCATGTTGTCCATCTCGTGGCTGGTCTTTCTACGCTGGGCTTACCGATGCGTGGTCTTCACTCAAGAACTTTTCGGTCCCAGCTCTTTTTTATATCGTTGGAATAATAGCTGGCTAAGCTTTCACGTTTAGTTATTTTTAAATTTTATTTTATTAAAATTATAAAGTTGAGTTTTTTTTTGTAATTTTAAATTTGGAGGGCTACAGTTAAATTGGAGGGCTACGGTTAAATGTAGAGGGCTATAGTTAAATTTGGGGGGTGTCTTAGTTTTTCGATCGAGCGAGTAAACCTGCATATATTGTTTATATTATGTAATTATTTATCTGCGAAAAAAAATTCATTGGACTTGTTTCAACAGAGTTTCCCACACACCTCCATTTTATATGGTACCTGCAAATCAATTTTTTCCTTCTAAAATTCCTTATTTTTTATAGTTTTTAATATGTGACGCGTCCATGCACTTAAGCCGTGAAGTTTTGAAATGCAGACGTGTCACAAAGACCTTCGAGGAAAGCCACGTTCAAGTGTTGACTCGGGATACATGACAATGGCACCAAACTCACTTCACTATCACCGATTTGGGCCAAAAGTTTGTACAGATGACTTTTAGAAAAATTTGAATATCAACAAAAGGTTTGTGATCTCCGATTTTATAGTGTTTTTGTTCGTATTCGGTTGTTTATTTTGGAATTTATACGGATGAATGTAGTTTGGGTGTGAGCTCGCATTAAGGTGGAATTAAATCTATGAATAAATTAAGATCAACAAAAATCGACCTGTGTGGTATCATTTTTTTTCTTGTTGAATTTGGTATACCTAAGAATATATATTTGGTATACCTGGTATAATTATCTGCTCGTAATACCTGCTCACGATGCATCATGAAGAAACCTGCATGTCTCAAAATTATATTACAATCTTTAAAATTTTGAATTCTTTGCCGCCATCTCTGTTTCCTCATACAAGTGGCGGGAAGACGCTGGATGCAAGCCGCTTCCAATCGGTCTTTTTGGAAATCCATGGGGGAGGCCTATGTCCAGCAGTGGACTTCTTATGGCTGAGATGATGATGATGATCTCTGTTTCCTGAGACCTACAATATTTGAAAATTTGAAGTTTCAAGGCTAGAATGAATATACATCCTCTAGATCGACGAGCTCCATACTCGGCCACACCATCGCTTAACATCAGACGAGTTGGTGGTTAATCACAGATCTATCTTGTGTTTAAAAAAAACTATAAAAATCTGTAAACCTGTATAAGTACGAAGTTTCATAAAGACAGGTAGAAAAATATGACTTGTACGCGATGATCAACACACAAATATCCGGACAAACGAAAGACAATTTTGCCAGACCTTTGTTCGTTTCGCTCCCTTGGTCAGTATAATTTGTTTAAAAACAGAAATAGCATATATATGTATATATATATATAGACATATATATCCTAATTTTGAGCCCTGCTACTTAGATGAACCTTGTGAAGTATGAAAGGAGGCTATACCTCCTTTCATACTTCACAAGGTTCATCTAAGTAGCAGGTGGCAGTCATGGCTAACCGATTGTGGTTTTTTGACACTATATTTGTTTAAATTAATATTAAAACATGTAAAATAAATAAATAATGACTTTCTATTCCCTGTGAGTAAATTTTAAGCAATCAAACGATTAAAACTAACATGCAAATATATGTACTTATAATCAACAATCGGTGCTAATACGATCAAAGGTTCCACTTGTACGGCCTTACCGAAAAATAACTTTGAACGTCTCAAAATCTCTGTTTTCTTTCCGCAAGTGTCATTACCTACGTGTCAGCGAGAAGTTGACAAAATATGTTGAGTATTGCTCAAATATGAGTAACGTTTTTCGGTGAAAAGTAAATTTTATATTTTTGCTAGTGATATAATGGTAATGTTCTTACCTCACAAATCAATATTGGTCAAGCCGCTTAAACTACAAAAGGTATTCAAAATTTATAAAACACTAGTATATGTACGTACCTATAATACGTAAATGAATACGTAGACAAGTACATAAAATGGCAAAGACCTAAAAACATGACACTCCTTATTGCTCAGTCCAGTTAAATAAGAGTTTAAAATTAATATTTGTATTATCGTTAGGATTAATTAATAATAAAATATGTAGGTAGGTACTATCCGTATGTCTGCATGACATACGGATAGTGGTCCGTTAACATATTTACTAATATCGTTTTTGCTTTCAAATTATTTATTCTAGACTATAAATAATGAATGAGGTAAGTCAACAGACTTACCTCATTTGCAAAAATAACAAACTCCGATATTTAGCAACTCATACCCCACAATGTCTCGATAATATTTGATTTAAATATTTGTCCAATCTTACTGTTAAATTAGAAGCACACTTATACCACGCATATTATAAGTAAATGTGTTTACTTTCCCATCGCTGTTATTGTTATCGAATTCTCATAAATTCCAGGTAAATCTACACTCTGTCCGGGCACAGATAACAAACATGATTTCTAAATATGACAGAGGCAAATAACGCATTATACTCAGTCCAAGCTTTTTTTTCTTAATTTGCTTTTGACATACACGTTTTTCCAGCGGGCTATTACGTAAAGTTAAACAAAAGAGCGGTGGTTATTGGTAGCTTATTAATGGAGGAAAGTTTTGACTAAATATTTGAGCGTTCCGGCACAATCGTAATTAGGGAGTTGTGGTCGCGGGTACAAAGACTGGTAGTTGATATAACAGGGCATTTGTTTATCGAGTGCGCGGGTCGGGAGCTCGTCGAAAACACATCGGGCTACAGAATGTAAATAACTTAGGCAGTGAGACGCGACCGACGAGCCTTCTCCACCGGTCGATGCTGCCTCTTCAGATTCTGATGATTAAACATTTTAACGGTCTTATTAGTAATCCATACTCACGCGTATAAAGGAAGGAACATGCTTGTTCTTTGAGGTTGTTTGACGTTCATCGCCAGAATATAAAATATGTCTACCTGTTAAAAATCTGTTTGTTTTAGAAGTGATTAAAACAGAATTTTAATTTGCGTAGATTTTACATCATCATTGTACCATCCATTTTAGGGTAACCTATTTTTGATCCAAAATACATTTATTTTGAATCTTACTTGCCCAAATCCGTTCCAATAGAGCTGGGGCCCAATTCAGTTATTCAAGACCGCTCCATAGCCGAACCATTTATGTGGAGCGTTTCCCGTCGGGCGCCATAGTTTTTTTGATTCAGTCACTTTTATGTCATACAATTGACACATTTGATGAAACGTAACACGTCCTTCGCTTGTTACTAAATCAAAAAAAGATAGCAGCCGACAGGAAATGCTTCGCACAAGGTTCAGTTACGGATCGGTTTAGAATAACTGAATTGGCCCCCTGTTTGATTACATAGATTACATACTTGCCACGAGTTTCTAATTCCATAAGTTTTATTGGTTTATTTCATTTGCCCGAACAATTTTCAAGTTAGGCGTGTTAAGTTCTTGGTTTACTGTATCCGGAAACCCTATTACTTACAAAGATTTGGTTATCTGAAATATCAATTATTAGATTAGGTTCGTATGTACTTACGTATGTAAGGTTCTGAATGACAGTCGGAACGGAAGAGAGAGCATAGACAAAAGGCAAAGACCATAGATTGTTTATATAGGGGATAGGAAATAATGCAACTTGAGGTGTGATTCTTTTTCTGCACTAAATGGCGTCGTCCCCACCCCTTACTCTAGTGATGTCCTAAAACTTCGAAATCGTTTTTACTTCGTTTAACTTCGAAATCGGTTTATTGTCTCATAGTCTTATCGAAAATCATTACATAAATGAACTTAATGCTCAACACTAACTTGTCACCTTCTCGTTGACACGTAATGACACTTGCACAAAGAAAACAGAGAATTTGAGACCGCGATTAACTTTGTTTTTCAGTAAGACTGAAAATGTTTGAGATATCACAAATATATCACATCTCTTACGCGCCGGGAATATGACCGATGAATTCGACTCACGCGGCCTAAGTAAATATATAAATAAACATCACTTTACCAGCTTTTATTACTCTTGATCGCGGCCCAAGTAGTTATATACTTAAATAATCGGTCACTTGACATGATACTTGAGTAAATCTTATTCGTTATTGACGCCAAATGCGTTAAAAGTCAAGCATGTAAGATACACCGTCTTTATTCCTTTGAGTATGTACTTACGTACCAGAGCAGCTATCTGAAGCAAAATTATTGTCACATTTTTTGGTAAAGTAAACAAAAATAGCGTTACAGCGCTGGCATAATAATTACACCGTTTATCTACGATTATACGATACGATCATGGCCGTAGGCCCCCCCGAAATCCTGGCCATTATCAAAAAAAAACCAGGCTTCAATAATTTTATAAAATGCTTCTAAAATTTCGCGCTCGCTTCGCTCGCGCATGATTTTATTATTCATAATTATTTGTATTGATCATTATTAAAGTGCCGTGAACTTTCTAATACGAGGAAATAATTCACTAAAAATAGCCACTAACCAAAAATGTTTGCGGTTATCTTGTAGGTACGAGTATGTTTGTAATTTTCTATAAAGTCATATGTTTATATTTAGGAATATTAAATTGGCAATCAATGCATTCAAATGGTTGTATTTATAATTTTTGATAGCGTTAAAGTCGCTCTTTATCAGTCGGGTATTTCCTTTTAACACAGTTTCTTGTTTGATTCATCTGGTCCACGAAAATCTAGGACTCGCTAACACGATCAATGAATCAAATCACTTATATAATTTAATATTAAAAACCTTAAATATCTTTTATTTTGACATGGAAGTACTGTGGGTTCATTAATACGAGAAAAAAGCATACTACTATAAAAACAACACTAAAATTTTGGCGCTCGCGCATTATTACTATTTTGACATAGAAGTACTGTGAGTTCACAAATACGAGAATTTTAGTAAATTACTATAAAACATCACAAAAAAAAAATCGTGCTCGCTTCGCTCGAGCATTCAAATTGTTTTGAGATGGAAGTACTATGTTTTCACTAATACAAGAAATAAAGCATATTACTATAAAACACCACTTAAATTTTAGCGCTCGTTTCGCTCGCGCTTTATTACTATTTTGACAGAGAAATACTGTGGGTTCACTAATACGAAAAACAAAGCATAATACTATAAAAACACTACTAAAATTTTCGCGCTCGCTTCTCTCGCGCATACTTATTACCTATGTTTTTGTTTATTTTGATCATGCAAATGCTAAAATGCTAAGCCCGCGTTAAAAAAATATTATATTACTTTCAAAAATAATAGTTTTTTTTTTACGACAAACTTGGTGTTCTTATTATCCCATACTTAATGCTTTAATGCTCCCCAGGAAAACAGTGTGTGAGTAAACCGAGAGCACCTCTGTTTCCCTACTCCCCTCCTCTAAAAAAAATACTAGGAGCACGTTATACAGCATATTACAAACCACTACGCTCGCACATCATAAGACATGGGCCACATACTCACCCCCCCCGCTATGAGAAAGCTATAAGCTATGCCCATTTCCATTGCTGAACCCCCCCCCCCCCCCCCCGAAATGAATTCCTGGCTCCGGCCTTGGATACGATTGATACTTGGAACGCAGAATTGCATCTATGGTGTGATTTCTCGCCAGCAAAACGTCAAAAGCACTCACTTCACTAGTAAGCCCTGAGTGAGGTGCAGCGATCTCGCCGCAGTTGAATGTAACAAAGTAACTATGAGTGGTGTCTGCTCTCGTACGTAAGTACATAATGCTTTATTCCATTGTTATGTTAGTTATCATGTCGGTCCATACCTAGTTTGTTTTTACGCAAAGGGGGACATTTTGTCTACTTTATAAGCTATACCAGTGGCGTGAGTCAAATACAAACAAAAAAAAAAAAAAAAAAAAAAATTTTACAAACTAGGAATAGGAATGTTGTATGTTGTTGTTGTTATGTGTTGTTGAATGTACATATAGTCTAATAGAGAGCTTATCTGCCAATAAACTATTTTATAGTTTGGCAGAAAATGTTATATGTTATAAGTACTTTTTCTTATAGATGTAGTTTCACAAATGTTCATAAGTTCGAATCGTACGAAACAAAATAAAATAAAACAATACAATACAATAAGTAGTATTACCATATTGTACAGTATTTAAGCCAGGGTTGACGTGTATGTCAAATGTCTATATTGTGTATAATTATGGATATAACTTCTAAGTTGCGTCGTGAAGCATGAGCTTAAAGTATTCCACCCTCCCCATTTCACTACAGGACTGGCAGAAAGTCGGCGAATTACCACCCATTTCTTGTTGAAATGCCAAAAATCCGTACTCAGCGATATCGATCCACATTCCTGTTGCGTACTGCACAAGAATGGAATTCGTTGCCGCCATCTCTGTTTCCTAAGACCTAGGTACTATCTTGGAATTTTCAAGGCTAGAGTGAATAGATATCTTCTAGATCGACGAGCTCCATCCTCGGCCACACCGTCGCTTAACATCAGGCGAGTTGGTGGTCAATCGTAGATCTATCTACTATAAAAAAAAAAAAAAAAAAAGAGAGACGCCACCACCACTTAGCTCGAAAAACATTCTCCACCACCGAAACTAAAGGCCCACCATCCAAACATAAAGCACTGTTTGTTTCTAATATTTTCTATTTAGTGTTGAGCGAGCGAGGAGAGCTGTGCCAACACACGGTCGCCGGTGTCGGGTTCAGTTCCTGCGCTGGACAAACAAGCGATGATACTCGGTGTACGTTACTGACGTTTGGTTAGGATCAGCTGTAATGACGAGTTGATAGCTATTGATGTGGCAAGTGTTAGATAAATACCTAAGAAATATTTTTATATTCAGAGAGAAAACGCGGTCAGCATTTTGGGCACTCTGCCTGAAACTGGAGATTGTTTGAAATATCCACAAGCTTTGTTGCCTATGAATCATCATCATCATCTCAGCCATAAGAAGTCCACTGTTGGACATAGGCCTCCCCCATGGATTTCCAAAAAGACCGATTGGAAGCGGCTTGCATCCAGCCTCTTCCCGCCACTTGTATGAGGTCATCTGTCCATCTCCTGGCTGGTCTTCCTACGCTTGCCGATACGTGGTCTCCACTCGAGAACCTTTCGGCCCCATCGGCCATCAGTTCTACGTGCTATGTGCCCTGCCCACTGCCACTTCAACTTGCTAATCCGCTGTGCTATATCGGTGACTTTTGTACGTCTACGTATCTCTTCATTTCTGATTCGATCTCGTAGAGAGACTCCGAGCATAGCCCATTACCTATGGATCCATAGCCTATGGATATTTTAAATAATCTCCAATCACTCATATTTTTAAATATTTATTTATTAGTTTTAGTATAATTTATAATAGTATATATGAATGTCTACTTATTATGGTTAATCATGAATTTCTAGGTCAAATATTTCTTAGTGTTAGATAGAGCTACGTACCTACTGATAACATCAATCAATCAATAACACTTTATTGACACCACATAAAGTAATAAGACAATAAACACATAAGAAAATGGCATAAAAGGTGGTCTTATCGCTAAAAGCGATCTCTTCCAGACAACCACCACTACTACTACTGATAACATCTAGTTTGATAATACATTATTCACTGTGAAACATAAGTAGGTACTTATATGTTATGTAAGCTATTCTTTATAACAGACTTTAAACAAGTATCTATGTTAAAAAAGACCAAAATACCAGGCTGCAGAAAAGCAGTTTTTGCAGTCTAACTTACGATTTCGTTACACTTGATATGCTGTTGAGTGTACGTTTTTTGTGAGAAAGTATGCGTAAAAAGATTATAAATGCGCATTCTCTAGAATAATTCTAGTAAAACCACTTGTTACTTGGAGGTTACGAAAAAACGCATTTTTTATTTTTTGCTAGAGATGTATTATTATTATTACAAAAAATTATAGCCTGTGAAACACTCTGCAAGTGAAGACGAATCTAACAACACTTTGCACGTAAAAATCGGTCAAGCCATTTAGGCTGTAGGCGATCTTATAGAAATATACATACAAACATGCATACACTCGAAAAACATACCCTTTTCTTTATGAAGGAGCTTCTTATGCAGTCGGGTAAAAATGTTGTACTTAGTTTGTACCAATTTGGTTGTACTTTTTTTTCTATGTTCGTGTCATCATAAGCCCGTCACTTACAAACCGATTAAAAAAAACATCTTTTTAGGGTTCCGTACCCAAAGGGAAAAAACGGGTCCCTATTACTGAGACTTCGGCGCCGTCTGTCCGTCCGTCCGTCCGTCTGTGATCAGGCTGTATCTCATAAACCGTGATAGTTAGTTGAATATTTCACAGATGATGTATTTCTGTTGCCGCTATAACAACAAACACTAAAAAACAGAATAAAATTAATGTTTAAGGGGGCTCCCATACAACAAACGTGATTTTTTGCTCGTTTTTGCTCGATATGATAAGGGCAACAGGTAGACGCTTGAAATATTCACTGAATATTTAGTAATATTACTCACTTTAAAAATAAATAATTAACAATTAATTAATTATTGACTGGCCTTGTGGCTCAGTTGGTAGTATGTCTGCCTGCTGTGCCGTAGGTCGTGGGTTCGATCCCCACCCAGGGCAAACATTTGTGAGCATGGATGTTTGTTCTGTGTCTGGGTGTTTCTATGTATCATATGTATATATTAAAAAATAAAAGTATATATGTATTCTATCAGCCATCTAGTTCCATAGTATAAGCTTTGCTTTGTTTGGGCTAGATGGTGTTGTGTGAAATGTCCACAAATATTTATTATTTATTTAAATTAAAATGCCCTTATACAAGTGGCGGGAAGACGCTGGATGCAAGCCGCTTCCAATCGGTCTTTTTGGAAATCCATGGGGGAGGCCTATGTCCAGCAGTGACTGTGGACTTCTTATGGCTGAGATGATGATGAAATTAAAATGATATTAATATTTAAGGGAGGCTCCCGTACAACAAAAGTGTTTATTTTGCCGTTTTTATAGATAATGGTACGGAAACCTTCGAGCGCGAGTACGACTCGCACTTGGCCGGTTTAATTTTTTTCTAAGTGAGAATATAATTGTTTTAAAGGATAAACTTTCAGATTGGTCCCATACAAATATCATCAAAATGGATGATAATGATGATGAATAAAAGTTAACCATTATTTATTAACTATTGGTTAGAAACGAGAGATACAAGATATTTGTTTTCCATGCTTTCTAAATATGTTGTCTTTCACAAGGTATTGTCTGAGAACGGTTGTCAACTGCTTGGTAAACTCTTGTACCATACAGCCTTACTTTTTCAAGTCATCTATCATTTATCTTTACACTCTGACCCGAATTGACGTGTTTGTGTTTCTGTAACATTTTAAGACTCAAAAAATTATGTAGACAAAACAATATTCTTGTAGCAAAATAATGCGTAATGATTGACTTGAAATATAATTTGAGCTAATGTTTTTTTTTACAAATACATAACAGCAGTGGTATTTATGGATTCAATTTACCCAATGATATTGTGATAAAGTCGTTGAATCTACACATCAAAATAAACAACTTCATTAATACGTTTATGTTACGTTTTTTGTAGTTCTCAGGAAATAATAACGAAAAAGAAATTCAACAGTGCAAAAAGGTAATTAAGGCCCGGCTTGTCCGCAAAAGCAGTAAAACAAAGCTTTTTGAAAATTTACAAAAAATACTTGTATTATTAGTTCAAGCTAGAATTTTTTGTATGTAAAATTTTGATCTGTTGGCTAGGTTTCGCTAGAAACAAAAACACCATTGCTGAAAAAAATCTTGGAAGTTTGGAAAGTTTGTATAGTCTTTATTTCTAAGTTCATATCATAAAATATCATTTTATCCAAGGTTAATAAATATATACATACATACTCGTATTTGTAATATGTACCTTTACGTATCAGGATTTCCAGACTTCTACATATTTTTTTCTGTACGTCCAATTCTTCCCATAGTAAAAGATGGTTCACTTTCACACATTGTTTTGATACTATTATTTATTTAAAAAAATGTATCGATATAACTCAGGTTACGCTTGGTATAGGTTCTTTTGTATTATAATAATTATATATATTTTTTTTATTGTTTTTTTTTATTTTAAAAATTGAGTTCCACAGACTCAAGGGTCCGCGCCTTTTAATAAGCCTTTTAATAATCATATTAACATCTGACATTTTTTAGGGTTCCGTACCTCAAAATAAAAAAACGGAACCCTTATAGGATCACTTTGTTGTCCGTCTGTCTGTCCGTCTGTCCGGGTGTCAAGACCAGGGGCCCAATTCAGTTATTCAAGACCGCTCCATAGCCGAACCATTTATGTGGAGCGTTTCCCGTCGGGCGCCATAGTTTTTTTGATTCAGTCACTTTTATGTCATACAATTGACACATTTGATGAAACGTAACACGTCCTTCGCTCGTTACTAAATCAAAAAAAGATAGCAGCCGACAGGAAATGCTTCGCACAAGGTTCAGTTACGGATCGGTTTAGAATAACTGAATTGGCCCCCTGGTGTCTTGGGAGCGCGTGAAGGTATCGTGTTGAAATTAAAACCATATACGCAGATCCATTGTGTATAAAAAATATATGATTTTACCCTTTTATCTACTAGTTTGTACGGATTCCTCGGTGGGCGAGTCTGACTCGCACTTGTCCGGTTTTTTTCCTGGCCATGGTGTAGAAAAAGAATAGACTATAGGTAGGTATATCACAAGATAACATACAGACACTCTTCTTATCTATGAGTATCCAAAATTGTCTTCCAAAATATCAGACAAAACCATAAATTTCACATAGTCATAGGGTCACATCTTATTTGTCTACCCCTTGACACACGCTGTTTGCATCCACATTCCCGGACCGTTGCAGCCCGAAGGCACAAGACTCGAGAACTGAGGTCAACTCTTCACAGCCCTCCAAGTGGAAAACGCTGGTAAAATGCACTTCGATCGGTAGAATGCAACGCGTCATTGTTGTGTTTGTTATAGAGACCACCGCGGTGTTTGTTGATGTTTAGAGCGGGCGCCAGTTTGTTGCAACACTTTTTAAAATGATTTCTATTGGTTTATTCCGCCTACGCAAAACGCGGCAACGTGAGTCACATTCGGACGGAGTACTTATGTTGTTTTTATATATGTAGATTCTATGTAACGGTGATTCATTGATTGATGTGAAGGTTTGAATGTCTACGAAAACAAGTCGGCGTGGCGAGATGTTGTTTCCATGATATTGAAACTGTTGAGTAATTTTTAAGCTTTATTGATTCCAAATAATAATCTGTACCTAATAAATAGTTTAAAAAACTTAAAACTCAGAGACATAGATTTAAATTCTTAGCTTCAGACACAATCGCTGTACCGATTTTGATGAAACATAGCTAACACTCTCACTCAAATCTTCTTTCAAACAAAACAGCTAGATCAATATCGATCCTTCCATGCCACGATGCCACGGACACAAATACACACGTAAAACTTGTAACACCAAACTTTTAGCGTCGGAATCACCTACATATGTGTTTAACCTTGTATAAGAGTCAGGGACTTGCACGAGAACGTACGTAAATTACCAAATAAAAATCGCCAAATAAACATTTTTGTATTTATAATTAAAAATTGTATACAATATTAGAGCATTTTAACAATTTCTTATTTCACTGTCTGTATTTGTAGTTGATAATAAGCAGCGTGAAGGTAACGAGCGGCACAAATCGTGAAATATATTCACCCCGAGTCGGGAGTCGGGGGTAAAGTCGCGGAGCTATGTGTTATGTAAAGCGACGGTACATAGCAAACATTACGCTCGCCGCACAAACACCTCCCTCGTAGGTCGAGAGACAGTGGGATTATAATCTCACTAAATATTATAATAATATTCAATATTGGTGGACAAGGTTCCCAAAGATTGTACTTTGGGAACTAGATGGCTGATATAAAAAATATATACTTTCTTTTTGTAAATGCATACTTATGATACACAGAACAAACATTCGTGCTCATCACACGATTGTTTGTCCAGGGTGGGGATCGAATCTAGGACCTACAGCTTAGTAGGCAGCCATACTACTAACTGAGCTGCGAGATCAGTCAAAATGGTGCATATTCCATCGAATAGAGAGCGACAGAAGCGTTTAGCTTGAATTTACAGAAGTCATTGTTTTTTACATTTGCTAGATCTACGATTGCTTGACTACCGACTTGCTTGAAGTGTGGCCGAAGACCGAATTTTTGGGTCTTTAAGACGGGGAGAATAACGTGCCGCAGTGATTCAATCCATTTCGGTGAATTCGCACAAGGGCTTCACGACTTCATTCCCCATTTCCTTCCCCATTCTACTACTGAACTAGCAGATAGTCAGCACATTACCACCCGTTTCTGTCCAAATGTGTGATATGTTCAAAATCCGCATACGACAATTTCGGTTCACATTTTTGATGCGTGGAGGAGTGGAACTCCTGTAGAATACGTATCAAAAATGAGGAATAGTGTAAATAGTGGGAATAGCGAAGCAGAGCGAATAAAGGCAAGTGATTTTGCCATACGACTTTTTTATACTAAATAGATTTACATTTGACCCCCACCACCTCGATGATGGTAGGTGACGATGTGGACGATGATGAAGTACGCCGATCTAGAAGGTATCTATTCTGTATATCCTTGAAAATTAGAATTTATAGTACATACTCAGGAAACAGATCGACGAGCTCCATTCTCGGCCACACCGTCGCTTAACATCAGGCGAGTTGGTGGTCAATCCTAGATATATCTTGCGTAAAAAAAAGATAAGCTACTCCTGTGCAATATCAAGTTAATGGGTACAAGTAACATTATAACTCCTTATCTCCCCAACTACGTACAGAGGAGTAGCACGTTGCCTGAGGCACACATTTGCATCCTCCACGCCAGGATAACCTAATACGACGTATGTCGGTTGCGGACCGGTACGATACGTGCCGACAGCTAACTTACCTCTAGCATTATGACGTCATATCCAGTTGCCACGCTCACTGCATCACTGTACTACTCAGAGCAATGCAAAGCCTTAAAGAAAATAAAACCAATCTCCTTTATTTAGGGAGTTTCATAGGGTGGCTCTGTCCATTTTTCATGTTAAATTTTATGAAAAATAAATAAATTTTCTAGTAAATCGACGCGTCGCATCTACTATATCCCGTCAGAAAGTTTCTATGTCAACTTTCTGGTTATACCTTTCTAGAACAGTATACCATAGCTAACAAAGTATATTTATTATAATAAATTATAGTAGATACTACATTATACAATTTTGCAACATATTGTTGCAAAATTGTATGCACGCAAGAGAATAACTGTTAATAAGTACTGGTTTCTTATACATAACATCAAATAGTACACAGTTTTACACTTTTTTTTATACTAGATATTAGATCTACGATTGACCACCAACTCGCCAGATGTTAAGCGACGGTGTGGCCGAGGATGGAGCTTGTCGATCTAGAAGATATCTATTCACTCTAGCCTTGAAAATTCCAAGATTGTAGGTCTCAGGAAACAGAGATGGCGGCAAAGAATGCCATTCTTGCGCAGTACGCAACAAGAATGTGGATCGATATATTAATTTCATTTCATTTATTATCTTCGAAATTACAAACTGCATACCTGCCACCTGCGCACAGCAGTTTTTTTATATGAACTCACCTCACACGGCTGCCTGGTTTAATCGTACCAACAAACAAAAACCGAACCCACTCAAGCGCACTTATTCGTACCAACAACCGACAACCGTAGCCACTACTCTCGAGATCGGACCTCAGACCAGACCAGTAGGAATTACCCTAATAGGTATAGTTTTTAAAATGTTGACTTCCACCATTCGCCGATACAAATAGTAGATAATATAAACTTGTAAAACCGATAAACTAGATAAATACTCGCTCCAAACTAATCCGATCGCGTATAGTACTTATTACAATATACTTTAGCTTTTCTTCGAAAGGTTTCTCAATATAGATATACTCTATTGTTTCTAACAACTGCCACACCAGTAATCTACAAACCATTGCTTTATTTACGCATATTGTTACCACACGTCCAATTAAAATGACCTCAAACAGCTAGAGGTGTGCATTGGCTCGCGGTTCTCATTACATCGGGTAGGTAACATGTCTTGTTTTTGAGAGGCATTGAGTGAGAAACCGATACGGCGCATTGTTTGGCCGATTTTACATAACGAGGCGGCAAACGCGCCGCTTTGTGCCGGCCGTTGTGGGGGAGGGCACAAACGTGGAGATGTGGATTGAAAGGCGCCGCGCGATGACGAGGCGCGAGCTGACTCGGACGCAAGTCAGGAGAAGGCGCGATCTATCCATTTTATGTTGATTTTTAGCAGAGTAGAATTGATTTTATAGGATTTAGTTTGGTATGATTGATTATTAATCTTTGCTTTTAGAATGTTTATAATGTACTTAAATTTGATGTGACTATGGATATTTTCCGAAATAAAGAATTATTATTCTTATATTTATTGCAATCGTCCATTGATATGATATGGTAAAATTTCACATTTTTTTATTGAAACAATTAAATGGCGCAAATCATTAATTATATCATCACAAAGTGATGACGTCCACATTTACTAAACTAGATAATATGAGCGTGAACGTGAAGTTTTTTTTGCGACGAGTTAAGAATATTCATGTTATTTAACTTTTCATATATAATTAGGTTTGTTTCGCCACCCATCAATGACATTCAAAAGCTAGCTATGATATAAAAATTAGAAAATTTTGAAAATTTCATACTCCTAAACTAATTATGTCATTCTAATTGAAATTCTCAAAATTTTCTCATCACTTCAAAAACTATAAACAAAAAAAAACATTAAAATTAAAAAATTTACGATAATAATTACGTTTGTAAACAAACTACTACTTCAGGATTATTAGTTTCCCTGCCAAACATGATCAAACATGCCAAACATGACCCTGCCAAATTTGACAGCTACCATCCCAAATGAAACTGTCGATGAAACTCATCACTTCTGTGTAAAAACCTGTTCCTTCAGTCTAGATCCATCTTCTAAGGATTTGAAATAGATGCATGGGAATTAATTCCTGTCGTTTTGGCACTCCGTCTCATCCGCGTGACAGGTCTCGTAAGCCTATATCTTAGAGCACACACTATCGTTGCGTTACCTCGCACCGCTCTTTGAACTGTCCAAATGATTGTTTTATATTTGTAAAGCGACGAACAGTGCCCCTATTCGAATACGTCCGCCGCTGACGTAATATAGCATTTCAATTAGTCTCAATGGAGTTTTATTTTACAACAAAGGTTTGTGTCGAATAATGCAACGCAGTGATTTTTGATTGCTACAAATAAAGAAAGGGCTAAGAAAATATTTTATTGAAAGAATGATAAAGAATTATGGGGCATATATTATGGATCCCGTTTTTTAAAGATGTCTTTTGTGTGAGCGCCTTGACGTAGGCGCATAGCTCGTAACGTAGGTCTACGAAACGTGCTACGAAATGTAAACAAAAAAAATGCGACGTATTTTTTTTTAGCATTCACATTATTTTCATTTTGTGCAATTTTGTTATGTAACTGATTTCAAAACTAATCGTGCAGGTATTTTTAAAAACTTCCGGATGAGTGCATTATTGTTGAAATTTTAGCTGTAGGTCGTGGGTTCGATCCTCACTCAGGGCAAACATTTGTGTGATGAGCATGGATGTTTGTTCTGTGTATGGGTGTTTCTATGTATCATAAGTATGTATTTACAAAAAAAAAGTATATATGTATTCTATCAACCATCTAGTTTCCATAGTACAAGCTTTGCTTAGTTTGGGCTAGATGGTGTTGGTCCACCAATATTTATTTATTTTTGCTTTTGCTTGGTCAGCCTTAAGTTCTCTTTTATTCTTATTGACTGTATTGAATATTTGAGTTCTACGAGTTTATTTATAGATTAACTTAAAGGAAATCGCTAATACGTTTCTCTACTTTATTTGAATTACTCATTCATGACCACATATATATATTTTTTTTTGTTAAAAATAGAGTGCTTCAGAAACGGTCTGTGAAAAATCAACAATTTTCAAAATTTGTTTAGGCATCTGATGATAAAAGCTAACTTCTGAATTCGGTTATGAATCCATAATTATTTAACCGAACCTACGTCTTATACAACATAACAGATAGAAAAGACAAATAGTTTTTTTTTTTATTTACTTTCACAAACTAGCATGATGTTAGAGATTATTCTAGTATACGGTGGAACGCGCTTGCGCTGAAGAAACCGATTCACTTGAGTTTTAAAGACACCCAGCTTATACTTACTATTCGGAGAAGGCCCATTCAAGAACATTAAATGTTTACATGTAAGTAGAGTTTAATTAACGGCTAATTTATCTATCACGTCGGCATCTAATGCTGTTGGACGCTCCGTACATTAGTCGGCGGCGCACAAATTAGAGGTTGTGTCGCGCTCGGAACTCGCCTCTAATCACCGTTGAGTGTCTGAGTGGAGAGAGGCCGCCTGCGCTGCTCCTAACAGCTTGGGAACACTTCAGGATAACAAACAAATATTAACAAAATAGTTTACTGTATGTGACTAGAAGGTTTTTATTAGCTCTACAAACACCAGGCTCTGTTATCTTTCTCAGAATTACAAACTATTGTTAACTACATATCGTTGCGGGAAGACTATTTTAATTTACTTAAGTAAATTATTACTTAGTTTCCGGCAGCCTAGTAGGGAGACCGTCTGACTTACAATCCGCAGGTCCTGGGTTCGAATCCCGCGGCACGCACCTCTGTCTTTTCGAAGCTATGTGCGTATTGTTGATTGCCGCCAACTTTAAACGGTGAAGAAAAACATCGTGAGGAAACCTACATGTCTGAGAGTTCTCAATGATCTTGAAAGATGTGTGAAGTCTGCCAACTCACACTTGGCCAGCGTGATAGACTATGGCCTTTCCCTTCTCACAGTGAGAAGATGGCCCGCGCCCAGCAGTGGGACAGTTTGTACAAACAGGGCTGATAAAAAAAAAATATGTTGTGTGTATATCGCGAGCATATCAGCGAACCGCAAGCAGAATCATGAAACACGCACATGTACATGTGCAAAACGTTAGCAAAGATCATCAATGTTATATTGTTGCTTTTGTAAATATGCTTTTCGTAGAAAGACCGTAATTTTTTGGAGTTTCTGGCGTAATAAAAGTAATAAGCATGACATTGTTATGTCATGCTTATTACTTTTATTACTAATATTAGGTGTCTTTAGATGTATGCAAATAGGTACTTATATATGTGCATAATCCGTTGTTTTTTTTTTAATTAAGTGTAAGGTTTTAAAAATCAATTAAAATAATGAATTGTGGTATCAAACTAGTCTGAATACCTTCAAAATAAATAATTAGGCATAAGTAGTATTACATTAGTATTATTAGGGATTGGGCCGGACATGTTAGTCGCATGCCGTATGAACTCTGGGCCAAAACAACTAACTGTGTGAAAAGGTGGCGGATCGAGCTTGACACACACACGAGAAACTGGACGAATCTAGCCCAAGACCGGGAAGGGTACAAAGAGGGGAGGGAGGCCTTTGCCTTGCAATAGGAAATCTATAAGCTTTTAATAATAAATAATAGAAATTCCATACTGTACAATAATTCCATCTGCCATCCATATACTCAGTTTTTGTATTTTTTTATATTCTATGTAAAAAGGGCCTCTCGGTGTTGGCTACGGCCTCACTGATGCCCACCAAAAGACCGGGCTTGACCCGAGATTGTATTAAAATAAAAGTAGTATTAAAAATTCAAAACCAGAATTTATATAATCTACAATAAAATAGTCCGATAATATTTAATAATATACAAATATAATTAGTTAAACACAGAAGAAAATTGGCATTTTGTAAAGGATTAAAGTGCTGACTTGTAAATGACATATCAATAAATATTTGTATTTGTGCTTATAGTCTATAAAAATAATTATCGAAATTGCTTCTAATCGAAAATACAGCCAAGAGAAACTTATTTTTTTAAATGAATTTAAAAGTATAGTTAGGTATAATTCTACAAACATAAATGCAAACCTAAATTACATACTATTAGTCAAATGTGACGTACTAAACAAGTCTACGTAATTTAGATTTCCACGTACGTAGCTTACGTTATTTAAAAAAAAACCTGTTGATACAAATTACTTAACAATATTGTGTTAATAGATACAATCTCGCACTCGGCATCGACAGATCTACTGATCAAATAATTGACCCTCTATCCGCACAAAAAACTGAACAAAAACAGCTTCAAATGACCCAAGTGGTTCTGTTTTAACTTTCAAACTTAACGGTGATATACTTTGAGTCGCGCGCTCAAAAAAAGTTTCTCACGGTTAGAGTTCAAAAATGATTCAGAGATTTTGCATTATTTTTTCACTGAGCGCAGAGAGATTTTAGAGTGTACGTATATAATGATCGGCGTTTTTATGTGTTTTCGGATTTGTGTTTTTTTTTCGGATAAGCAAGATACAATTGATTTCCACTTTGAATTGCTGGTCATCATACGCTGCACTTGCTTATGAGATAATGAATTACTTATGTTGAGACTATGATGTTGATAAAAGATTCGCAATGTCCTTATGTAACTATCACTACTTACTGACGAAAAAAATCATAATTCTCTCAAAAGCGTTTGTATCATAATCTCTTAAGGCGTGCACGTTCAAACCCAGCTAATTTCCTTTCACCTAAAAATTGTGAAACAAAAGCACAATATTCGTGTTATTTCTAGAAAGTGTATAAATCAGTCGTGATTTGTTCGATTATCCGATATCGGGGACAGGAGTATTAGCGGGTTGGGTGCCGCCGGCTCCGCGCTGCATTTCGACGAAAGTGTCAAATCATTGATTCCATTTGCGCCTTCGTAGACCTGGGTTTGGAACATTTTTGACAGGCCTCATGGCTCAGTGATAATACGTCTACCTGCTGATCTGTATGTTGTGGGTTCGATCCCCACCCAGGGAAAATTTTTCTGCTAAATATGTTTTTTTTTTATCTCCACAGACACCAGGGTCCGTGACCTTTGTCATAATTACGAACTATTGTTTACTACTTATCGTTAC
Source organism: Lycia hirtaria (assembly GCA_947563715.1). Lineage (NCBI taxonomy): Eukaryota > Metazoa > Arthropoda > Insecta > Lepidoptera > Geometridae > Lycia > Lycia hirtaria. The sequence goes on along the minus strand of OX387377.1, from coordinate 35,425,629 downwards.
GGGAAAATTATTTTATTTTAATTTAAGTACTTATTACTATGTTGCGTGCATACCACGAGCAAACCAGCGACCCGCAAGCAGCATCCGATCACGAGTACACATGTGCCAGCCATCGCCCTCCTCAACCATATGTTAGGGAAGAGGGCGACCTGCCACACGACGCCGCCGCAAGAAGGAGCCTTCGATGGTGAGCATGAATGCTCAAGGTGTGCACACAACTCTTATTCCTAACTACTGAAATACTAGTATTTCTGTGAATGCAGTCACTGGTAGAGTCCGGTTTTAGATGGGGCTTCCAGATTATCTGTTTGCCCTCAGTTGATCGGACTCTATCAGCGACTACACTCACATCGTCTAATTACATTGTTTTTTTTTTAACATGGATGTTTGTTCTATGTCTGGTTCTATGTATAATATATGTATTTACCAAAACAAGTATGTATTTATTCTATCAGCCATCTGGTTTCCATAGTTTTTTTTCTGAAATATCTATTATTTCTATGCTTTTTATGGTGTTGAAAACATCCAGGAAATGGGTAAAATAGGAAGTGGCTTTATAAATGGACGAGTTAGGGAAAAGTTATTATTTTTAAAGTGGACAAGTTAGAGAGTGGACGAACTCAATCGGAGGGGAATTTTGTTAAACGTATCGATCAACATATTAACATCGATTAATATGAATTGAGTATTCCGTCAAGTTTCTTTTATTTTCGAGTCGTATGCGCTCTTTTTCTTTAGTTTGAGGATTATTTTACAAAATCGAAAAACATTAGTTCTATCTGTGTTACTCACGATCAAGTGTATTATATAGGTAAATAGATACTTGTCATAATTCATACTTACTGTGTATCACGAAGAAGGACATATGAAATTTTTTCGGGATTAACAATATTTACATACTCATTGAGAGGGCTATGCTCGGAGTCTCTCTACGAGATCGAATCAGAAATGAAGAGATACGTAGACGTACAGGAGTCACCGATATAGCACAGTGGATTAGCAAGTTGAAGTGGCAGTGGGCAGGGCACATAGCATGTAGAACTGATGGCCGATGGGGCCGAAAGGTTCTCGAGTGGAGACCACGTACCGGCAAGCGCAGCGTAGGAAGACCAGCTACGAGATGGACAGATGACCTCATACAAGTGGCGGGAAGACGCTGGATGCAAGCCGCTTCCAATCGTTCTTTTTGGAAATCCATGGGGGAGGCCTATGTCCAGCAGTGGACTTCTTATGGCTGAGATGATGATGATGACATACTCATTGTAATGGTAATGTTTTAACATGACATTTGAGTTCCAATAATACGGCCACGCCACGCCGATGATGCAACGGGTAAAACAGAGATCTAACGTTTACCCTTGTAATTGATTAAGTATACGATTTTTACCAAAATGTTGCCGATCCCTGGCTTTATCGTATGTTTTTCAGAGTGTTTGGTTGTTTACGCAGCGGTCGGAACATGCACCCGCGATAATATCTCTACTCCACGCCGACAAAAAACACTTTTATCGAGCTTTACAAATAATTTTATCACGCCACTTTCCAATGGGGAAAACATAAATATAACTTTTCACTTGCAATATATTTTAGGGCAACTTGCCGTCCGACAGAAAAAAGGACGGGGGGGAATAAGATCATGCAAATCAGATGCACACTCACCGAAATTCGCGGATTCGAATTTGCACCTCTGACTTTTTGAAGTTAAAGCGTATTGTTGATTGCCGTCAACTTCGAATGGTGAAGGAAAACATACATGTCTGCGAGTTTTCAATGTTCTTACCAACCCGCACTTGGCCAGCGTGATGGTGGCCCTTCTCACAATGCAAAGATGGCCCGGGCCCAGCATTGGGACAGTTTGTAAATACAGGGCTAATTTTGAAACATTATTTCTATATAAAAATATAGGAACCAAAATTATACATATCTATTTTAAAACTCAAACAATCGACTTCAAACTACGCAATTTCATTTACTTGGATAACTTTTTTTTTTCAAATTATTTTGTTTTAAAAATCAAACTTTGATTAATATGAAAATTTTATGGGACCAATCTGACAGTATATAATTTTAAATCAGTTTATACGTACCGATATTAAGGTAACAAACAGGAAAAAATACAACCAATTTAAAATTATTTACATTCTTAAATAATTTTAAATTTTAATTCGCGTAAATATTTTTAAGTTTTTGGCACAATTATAATCTTGTCTATTTAAATCTCCTCCTTTTTGAAGTCTTTTAAAAATGTGGTTTTGGTTCGAATTTTGAAGTCAAATTAAATATTAGTAGAAAATCAAACTATATTAAAAGAAAAACAAAACACCCGACTGCAGAAAAGCAGTTTTTGCAGTCTAACTTACGATTTCATTATGCTTGATGCGCTGTTGAATATAAGTTTCTTGTGAGAAAGTATACGTAAAACATATAAGTTATACATATATTACATTCATAATCACCGTTAAAAATTCTTTATTTTGATACACACTCTATGTATTTTGAAAACTTTTTTTAGATTACTTTTTGCCGCCATAATTCCTTAATTTTGTTTTTTTTTTTAATTTTGATGTACCCAGTGTCACTCTCACGACTAAGACGAATCTATTGACACAACTCACACAATACGACAAGCCGTTTAGGCTCTAGGACATGCCAAATAAATATACAAACATACATACACTCAAGAAACATAACCCTCCTTCTTTCGCAGTCGGGTAAAAAGAAAAATCATCATGATTTTCCGTTTTCTAAATACGAACTTTGACCGTTAAAATATCCACATGTGTCCCTAATGCACGTGTAATTTGCAATCATGCCCCGATAGTATGTTATTAAGTTTTTTCGCTTTCTTCTTGAATATTTATAGAGCAATTTTACTAAAAGCAATGAGATTATAGGTTCAGATTAGGGTGACGATATTCCGCCGCGCAGTGTAAAGAGGGTTTGCATTAGCTACTTTGTAGCACGTAGAATAAAGATGACAAATAGAGCCGGTTGGTAAATTTTGACTAATTTAGTACCTCATCGAAATGAAATCTAGTCTCACAGTGACCACGGACGCAGCAATGTTCAAAACGTCAGGTCATAAGATTATGTAAAACATACCTACGCGATAAATCCGTTAAAATTTGTTTCATTTCAATGAGTAAAAATCGAGAAAACCTTAGAAAATATTATTTTAGTATCTACCTATTATCTACAATCTAGGGATTTACCACACTTGACTTGATGATATATCGTGACTTAGGAGTGTATCGCCGATGACAGTTTCAGAAGGAGACGTGTGCGTGTTAACATAGCAACCTAAAAACTTGGACCTGACAATAAAATCATCAAAATAACGTGTTGTAAATGAGATTATTTTATTTTTTAAGTACGTACTTAGGTAAGAATTGGGTATCACAAAAAAACTGTAGTCCAACACCGTCTACAGTCGTGAAATGGTGCTTAAAGAAAAGCTCTTTGTCACATTAAAAAATCCTGCGGCTGGAAATTAAACGTACCTACACATCATACATTATCTACACATCTGTTTCTCCTATACATAATAAGCTAATGTGTGAAGTCAGTGTAGGTTTAAGTGGCATAAGGAAGAAACGACGGGCGTCGCTTCCCCTCTAATTATAACCCAGATCCGCCGATAGCGCAGGCTTTTATCTCGGACACTCTTCCATTAAGCAAATATACAGGTTTGTAGCGCGCTAACCACACATCACAATATACCAAAACCAATTAAAAACACTTTGATAGACAAAAGTAAATTATAATTATACGTCGAGCCGCTGGCCGCCATTTTGTTTTGCTGTTGTTGGTACTTCTTAGTTAATGGAAGGTTTGTCTATGGGCTGTTTTCGCTTCCGCGCCAAACGCATTTTCTGTTTTTAATTGAGGTAAGGTGCTATTGTTTTGTTGAATTATTAAAAAAATGGAAACAAGAAACACTGTTTGGAGCACAATTTAGATGGTAAGATAAGACTGTAGAAACTTTTGGAAACTTTAATTTTGTATCAACATTAATTTAAACCACTTTTTTGCTTATCTTGATGTAGGTAGTTTTATATAACTGTCCATTTATTTATCTTATATCTATAGGTGTTTTATATATTAAAAAAATAACTGACACCAAATTTACGCAGGTAACGGAAGTTTGTATCTTCCGGTGGTAGTATATTTATTGTTTGATTTGTTTTTAAGAACTTTCCTAACTTAATAGCTGTAAAATTTTAGGTACAATTTGCATGCATAAGCAACTAAGTAGATAAGGTTCTTAAAATTATAAATAATTAGTTGCTAATTCAATATCTATCCCTTATTAGTGACGAGCTACTAATTCATCGCTCGTACAGAAGCCTAATTCTAAATAATGCGAAAATAATGAGAGACGGAGCTACGCGAGTAATGGAGTGAAAAGTTCAGGATACACTGAAATCGGTGTAAATCATGTAACTTGGGGTTGAAATTCGCCTTTCACAGGAAAATATTCACCAATTAGTGAGTTTCAGACACCGCGATTTATACCGCGTAGGTAAGTATCTACCTAAATTCCTCGCTTTTACTGACCACGATTTTTAAACTAAACCAGGGTTTGCAACAAATAACTGCTTTTATTATCATGACAATTTGATACTTCATAATGTGTGATACCTAGCTATCCCGAAAATGAGTACATATGAAGGTACTTAGTTAAAAATTAAATAAACATACTACTTATTACTTTTATAGTATCTACATCTAGTGTAAGGGCTCTTACTAGCCTTTTTCCAGAACGTAGATATGCTACTGTAAAATACTTAATCGAAAGACTTTTGACACCACAGAAAGTAATAAAATAACAAGAAATATACACATAAGCGGCACAAAGGGCGGTCTTCTCGCTAACAGCGATCTCTTCCAGACAATGAGCTTTTTTTTACTGCACATTTCATACGGATGCAGCGATAGGGTACCTATGTCAACGTTCACATTACGGACCGACGCGATTTTCTATAGGTATCTATATTTCGTTCAACGGACAGAGCTAGAACGTGACAATCAAGATAAGGTATTGGTAGGTTTTTTACACAGCTGCGTAAGAAGGAGGGTTATGTTTTTCAAGTTATGTATAGGTACATATATGTATGTTTATATGTATATACATGTTTGTATGTATATACATTATACATACATACAAAAATATATGTGGGTATGTGTGTATGTTTCTATAGGATCTCATACAGCCTAAATTTTGATTTTGATGTGCAAGGTGTCTTTAGATTTGTTTTCACTTCCTGAGTCTCCTAAGCTACATTTAATTTAACTACATTAAATAATAATACAGGGGCAGGGCACATAGCACGTACAACTGATGGCCGATGGGGCCGACAGGTTCTCGAGTGGAGACCACGCACCGGCAAGCGCAGCGTAGGAAGACCAGACACGAGATGGACAGATCACCTCATACTTACAAGTGGCGGGAAGACGCTAGATGCAAGCCGCTTCCAATCGGTCTTTTTGGAAATCCATGGGGAGGCCTATGCCCAGCAGTGGACTTCTTATGGCTGAGATGATGATGATGATGATGATGAAATAATAATAATAACTTTTGCGGAAAAAAATGCGCTTTTTCATAACCTCCAACGAACTTTTTCGTACTAATGAATTGATGATTTTACTAGCATTACTATAAAAAACATGCTCTTATAACCTTCAAAAAACTACTTTGCGCATACTTTCTCCAAAAAAAACATACTCAAAAGCATATCAAGCGTAATGGAATCGTAAGTTAGACTGCAAAATCGCTCTTCTGTAGTCGGGTATTTTTATGGATACCTTTCGTGTGATATTATCGTAGGTAAGTACGTCGCTTGTGTGTCCGGAGCTTAAAGCTCTTTGTCGGTAATTTGCGAACATCAATGTACACTTTGTGAATTAGCGCTGCAATGAGTGCCGACCACTCCAGCACCAATCTAATTAATTAACCTTTGTCGCGAACACCAGCGCCGTTTGTGCCTAGATACTATACATTTTTAGAACTAACTAGGTAGGTAATGTAATTCCCTCAACCTATCTACAATTCATTGGGTAGGTGTATATAGATAAAAAATATCTTTATAGTTTTAGCTTTCGTACACACTATACACACATAGCTATAGTAAGGTATATTAAAATTATAGTTTAAAAAAATTGAAAAAACGACTTCAAAATACGCATTACAATACATACGCTTGCTTGTTTGTTTGCTTTGGCTTGCTGTTCACTTTTCTACAGGCACTTGGATGATATTTTACCAGTTATTTTGTTATAAAAACCAAAGTAGTATGAACTCTGAAGTATGATGGCTGAGTAATTGGTGAACAAACATACAGACCGAATTGATAACCTCCTTCTTTATGAAAGTATTATGTAGCCGACACAAAGAAAGCTGAGTAGTTAGAGGTAGATATTGGGTGCAGAAGTTGTGGCCGTTGCCGAAATCGACATGAATGACTATTATGATACATATCTGGTATTAATTATATAGCGAAATCTACTTTTAGAGTAGGTTAAATGCTGTTTTTTTTTTCAAGACTGATCCAAAATGTTTAATCTACCTATAATGCTTTTCATTAATGGAAATTTTGATAAAGTCTGCTTTATATTTAATAAATTTAAAATTTGAATTGTGATACTCACAAGCAACGATTTTATATCGACTTCGGAAGTAAGTAAATAAAAACCTACATGGTACTTCCCATTAACCATACGTTTTTGCGTGATTTGTAGGATTTTTTTTACAGAAAAAAATTGTCTAGATACTCAGGAAATAGACAAATCTAAAGATCGTGACACAGGGTTACCTAGTGCGAAATGTAGGGCATTAGAAAATAGATTACTCTGTTTTTGTACATTACATTACATTGTACAATAGTTTTTGTCTGGATTTGAGTAATAAATTTATTTTTATTAATAAAAAAAAAGTTATCACGGATATTAAAATCGTTCAATAGGAAGTAGGTTAATATAAAAACAAAGATATGTACAAACATCAGAACAACTTGTAGCGCTCGTGGCGTATCTCGACTAGGTCTTCGAACGATCACTAATGTCAAGCAACGGACGGACCGGTCAGTCTTCGGATGGGTGACCGTTGAGTGCTACCGTGGGTCGGATGACACGTTAAATTGTAGGTCCCAGTTGTTTGTCAATCGTCAAGCCAGATCAGAGGCCTTTCGGCGCCTTAATAACTCTGACACTAGGGCTGGCCACTCAGTCTATACGAACTTACTTACTTTAGTAGGTACATACTTATTGTGCAGTCGAGTAAATAGTGCGAAACCTCTCGATATCTAATCGCGTGTAACAAGTACCTATAAAGATCAAAGGTCAAGTTCCCCTTCCGTGTAGCCGGTAACCCAATCAAAATAACCTCACTATCGCGCACACTTCTCGCTATACATTTCACGCCACTAAGGTAACTCTATTTGCCTGCTGTAATAGAATAAGTGCTTTGCCAAATGGCCCGAGCCGCGAGCTTTTAATGCAATTCAGCGCCCTTTGTGCCCGGAATTGACGCAATCAATCCATTTACACTTTGTTTCGACAACTACAGACACTACAAGAGATATTGGAGTAGCTTGCTCCTTTGGAAGTGTACATACAAAGTTGAGATTGGTTCCGTGTTTTGAAAGGGTTTCGATTTTGAGGGCGCTTTTGACTTTGGCTTGTGTTTCTGTTTTTACATTTTTTTACCCCCGACAAAAAGAGGGGTTTTAAGTTTAATGTGTGTATCTGTCTATTTTGATCTAGTTTTTTTTTAACTTGAAAGTAGACTTAATGACTAGAGTGTTCTTAGATATGGTTCATCAAAATCGGTACAGACAGCCGTTTTTTTTTATGAGGGAGGTTTTTAAGATTTTTAAAGTTACTTGTTGTAGCCTAAGCTAAGCTAAGCTAAGGCTAAGCACAGTTGACCTGATATTGTAAATATACATATACATATATACACCTAGCTTGGAATGGGAAATGTAAATTTCCAATGAGGTTCTCGAGACCCATAACTAGATACAATTTTTTTCAATATTCAGAGTTTAGAAAAAAAAAACATTGTTTCAACTAACTTTTATTTCAGATTTGTTACGTTTTGTTTCATCATCATCATCATCATCTCAGCCATAAGAAGTCCACTGTTGGACATAGGCCTCCCCCATGGATTTCCAAAAAGACCGATTGGAAGCGGCTTGCATCCAGCGTTTTCCCGCCACTTGTATGAGGTCGTCTGTCCATCTCGTGGCTGGTCTTCCTACGCTGCGCTTGCCGGTACGTGGTCTCCACTCGAGAACCTTTCGGCCCCATCGGCCATCAGTTCTACGTGCTATGTGCCCTGCCCACTGCCACTTCAACTTGCTAATCCGCTGTGCTATATCGGTAACTTTTGTACGTCTACGTATCTCTTCATTTCTGATTCGATCTCGTAGAGAGACTCCGAGCATAGCTCTCTCCATAGCTCGTTGCGTGACCTTGAGCTTCCTTATAAGGCCCATAGTTAGGGACCACGTTTCAGTGCCGTATGTCATCACTGGTAACACACACTGGTTGTAAACTTTCGACTTGAGGGACTGGGGAATATTGGACGAGAAGACGCTTTTAAGTTTCCCGAACGCTGCCCAGCCGAGTTGGATACGACGATTGACCTCCCTCGTAAAGTTGGACCTGCCTTATCGGACCGTCTGTCCTAGGTAGACGTATTCGTCAACAACTTCAAGAGTGAAGTTCCCCACAGATATTGGGGTGGGCACTACATGGGCGTTCGACATAACCTTCGTTTTGTCCATGTTCATTTTGAGGCCCACCCGTTGGGAAACTCTATTGAGGTCTTCGAGCATCGTACTGAGCTCTTCCATCGACTTTGCCATGACTACTATATCGTCGGCAAACCGAAGGTGAGTGACGTACTCGCCGTTAATATTAATGCCGAGCCCTTTCCATTCCAGAAGCTTATAGGCATCTTCCAAACCGGCGGTAAACAGTTTCGGAGAGACAACGTCTCCCTGCCTCACGCCTCTCTTCAATGGAATTGCCTCTGAGTTCTGGTCTTGTACTCGGACTGACATGGTGGCGTTGTTGTACAAACACTTCAGCACTTCGACATACCGATAGTCAATACGGCATCGCTGGAGAGCCTCAAGCACCGCCCAGGTCTCGATCGAATCAAAGGCTTTCTCATAGTCCACAAACGCTAAGCAAAGGGGCAAGTTATACTCTTCGGTCTTCTGTATCACTTGCCGCAGCGTATGGATGTGGTCTATGGTACTATAGCCTTTTCGGAAACCGGCTTGTTCGGGAGGCTGGAAGTCATCAAACCTGCGTTCAAGACGATTCGTGATGACCCTTGAAAACAGCTTATAGACATGGCTCAGAAGCGAGATGGGTCTGTAGTTCTTCAGCAAAGTGTTGTCTCCTTTTTTGAAGAACAGCGCCACCACGCTTCTGTTCCATGCTTCTGGCGTTGTACCTTCAAGCACGACGGAATTGAAGAGCCTCTGAAGGACTTTCAGTACCGGTGTTCCACCCGCTTTCAGTAGCTCTGATGTAATTCCGTCGTCGCCCGGTGCCTTGTTGTTCTTGAGCTGTTTCAAGGCCATCCTAATCTCGTACAGGCTGATGTCCGGGATATCTTCGGTATAATGTCGAGTCAGTTTGGCTCTTGGATCTTTGCCCAAACTGCTAACAGGTTTTGCGACCGATGTGTATAACTGTCCATAGAACCTCTCGATTTCCCTCAAGACTTCTGCTTTAGTCGACGCTATACTGCCATCTTCCATCTTCAGCTTCGTCAACTGGCTCTGCCCAATAGACATGTCTTTTGCGAACACTTTGGAGCCTTTATTCCGCTCTATAGTCTCTTTAATACGATTAGTATTAAAGGTACGGATGTCGTGTCGCATAGACTTTGATATGAGTCTATTGAGCCGCCTATATGACTCGGCGTCACCGGAAGACTGCAGTTGCAATGAGCGTCGTTCAGCCATGAGGTCGAGGGTATGGCTCGAGAGCTTTTGCGGTCTGTTTGTACGGTGGGGCTTATAAAACTTCGCGCCCACCATACGGACAGTTTCCACAAACCTGTTATTGATCTCGTCCACCGATGCGCAGCTCTCCAGGCACTCGAAGCGATTTGATAGTTCGAGCTGAAAGCTCTCGGGGTTTTGGATATGGGCGCGAGTGGGTCGGAGTGTAGACTTCATCATACGGGACCTCTCAAGTTTAACATTAATATTCAAAGTGCCTCGTACCATTCGGTGATCACTTCCGGTTTTAACCATGTTGATCACAGAGACATCATTGAATATTTGTTTCTTGGTGGTCAGGATGAAGTCTATCTCATTTCTCGTAGAACCATCGGGACTCAGCCAGGTCCATTTCCTATGAGGTGGCTTCTGGAAGAAAGAGTTCATCATGAAGAGTCCCTCTTTCTCCAGAAAGTCGGCCAACCTCTGTCCCCTGGGGTTCCGTTGTCCATATCCAAATTGCCCCACTCTCAACTCACTTTCGCATTTCCTGCCCAGCTTCGCATTGAAGTCCCCCATAACAACATTAAAATAGGTCTCAGAAGTGTGTATGGCCCTACTAATGTCCTCATACATCACCTCCACCTCATCATCCGAGTGTGCGGAGGTCGGTGCGTATACCTGGATGACCTTCAACGAATATCTCTTGGATACTCTGAGTATCAGGTACGCAACCCTGCTCGATACACTGTCGATGGCAAGAATGTTGTTAACAAGGGACTTGTGGACGAGAAACCCGACACCACCTTGGGACTGTTGGTCGCCCTCCCGGTAGTATAGTAGGTTACCGGATTTCAGGGTTATCGTGTCCTCACCCTCTCGTCGGACTTCTGATAACCCCAGGATATCCCAATGTAACCTACTCATTTCTTCTTCCAGCTCAGCTAGCTTCTCGTCTGCCCTCATCGTGCGAATATTGTGTGTTACCAGGGCCAGTCGTCGTTTATGCAGGGGGTGGTAGCCGGATCTCTTCCGGAGATTCTTAGCACCCCTTGCTCCGCCGTGACCGGGACCGCTACCGTAGCCCGGAATAGCGGAGCTGCCGGGGACTGGGGGCCTGGTTTTTTCGTTGCTTATCATTGGGGGGTTTTGCCATTACTCGCCACGCTTGGCATGCGGGTTGGCGAGCACAGTGGGTAGCGTTTTCCGCAGAGGATGCTGCTGCCCATCTCTGGTAATATTTCCCTTAGCCGGTTCTTACGGCACCCACGGGAAGAGAGGGGGAGGTACTATTCTAAGCCGGTACCCCACGGCAACCGTTTTGTTTCAGATTAATTTTATTTTGTACCTACTTATAATTAATTTACATCAGTTTTTGTTTTGTTTTAGATTTATTTAATAAGCCCCGCAACCACTAGTTTATAATTAAGCACTATTTAGGGCTTCTTTCATCACCCCCGAGTAAAGATCAAAGTTGGCTACTTGCCACTTGAACCGCCAAGTAATTGTAGGTACTAATTTCATAATGTCTGAGTAGCCATAACCATCTCATAAACTGGCCCGTAACTTACGTGTCACTTCATCTGCCGAGTATCGGAGATAATCGACGAGTAAGGTCATTGTCAGTCATAAACAGATGTGCCATTCGTACAACCTCTATTGTAGATGTCCCTGGCTGGATTTTATTGTTTTATGACATTTTGTTCAAATGTGGAGAATGGACTCTATTTCAAGGTAAACTACGATATCTTACCTACTAAAAGATAAACATGAATTGATATATAAAATCGTAGTATTAAGAGTGTACTGAGAGCCAAAACCAAACACATCTCAAAAAATTGGGTTTTAATTATATTCTGTTTATTTCTAACACATATAAAGAACAAATAACAACAAAAATTTAATAGTTCAAAATAGAGAACTTGATATTAACCTCATAAAATTATCATATTTCGTACCTCAGTTGTCAGTTAATATTTTCATATTAAGTACCATGTAAAGTAACCGATTGTGGCGCTAAATGTATTTGATAAACTAAACAATTGTAACAAAGGAATTTGAACGAACAATTAATGTTTTCGTTCTTTCATTTGGCTAACCCCTGAGTTATTACTCGGAGCTAGGTTTTCGTTTGTGAAACTGACAAAAGTTAATCGGGACTATTACTCGCTGAGTAACATTACTCGGCATGTAGCTACTTCTCACTTTACTCAAAGATTATGAATGCCCTAAACACACCTCCGCTGCGGAACCGTAACAGCGGAACCGCTAGATGAATTCCGCTGCGATCAAGTGTGGTTTGAGTAGCGGAATGGGCAACGGAACCTCGCGCGAGTCAGTCAGTCAAGGAGAGGCAATCGAAGCGAAATGTCGTCGTTATCAGAGTCAGAGGAGGAAGCAATATTATTGTGGACTTCAACTTTGAAAAGACGTAAAACTCGTAGCATTTGGGTGCATGAGATTAATGAAAAAAGAAAGAAATTAGGAGAAAACCGATTATGTAAAGAACTAGAGTCCCATGAAGATCGTTTCTATACATATTTCAGAATGACCCCACAGAGTTTTGAAGATTTACATAATCTTTTGGAGCCATATATTACAAAACAAAATACAAGGTTTCGGGAAGCTATTTCTAGCAGAGAAAGATTAGCCTTAACTTTGAGGTAAGAAAATATTTATTTATTAATAATTAGGTAATACAAAAACTAATTCTGCATGTTACCAACTCCACGATCAGTGAAGCACAAATAACTACAGTAAAATATTTATTTTAATTTTATTATTTATGGAAACTGTGAACAATAAATGTTGTTTTCCGAATTATTTTGATTAGCCGTATTTCTATCTTGTTGAAGAATGAAATAATTAGCATTGTCAGTAACTGTTCCTTCACTGATCACCGAGTAACTTCCTGGGGTAACAGGACCATGCATGCTGGTATCACTTAGAACAGAGTAGTTGGAACTGCCTGGTGCAGTAGAGTCGGTGTTAGAAGTTACAGTTTCCAGATCACTTAATTCAGCATCCATCAAAATTCGGGCGATATCAAACTTTGCGTTTATTTGTGATCGCTTTGACAGTTTTTTGAATGCATCAGCGTATCCCAAAAATAATAAATCTATTCCATCACATTTCACGTCAACTTTTTCGTCTTTTCTGTAGCGATCTCTTCTATTTTGTAAGTAATGGATCATTCTGTCTGTTGGATCCGGATCCGGATTCCTTCTCCTATGCCTTCTATAAATTTGTTGGGCGTTTTGTGTTACTTGTTGACAAGAATCTTGTGTAGTTTCGCCTCCGGTAGATTGAGAGTTAGTAGTATTAACTTCATCCTCATTCAGAGATTCCATACTACCTGTCCCATTCAATGTAACTTCTCCCACATTCGGAGATGCCATACTACCTTGAGTCTCATTTAATGTAACTGCTGGATCAATGAAATTCATTTGATCTGCCCAAGCCCAGTTTTGAAGTTTTTTTGCAGCTTGGCCACTAGTACTCTTTGTAGATAGTTTGTACTTTTTATAGGAGTCTCTTAAATTCTTCCACTTTGCTTTCATAGTTGCGACTGAAAAATAACAAAATAAGATAACATTAATAATATTTTAAAATTAATATTTTTTCATTGCAGATTTCTAACTACTGGAGATTGCTACAAGACGTTATCGTTCTCATATCGTATAGGAAATTCAACAGTATCAAAAATTGTGATCGAAGTATGTGAGAAAATATGGAATATATTACAACCATTAGCCTTTCCACAACCTACAGAAGAAATGTGGCTCAATGTCGCAGAAGATTTTTTTCGAATGTGGGGATTTCCTCATTGCCTGGGTAGCGTGGATGGAAAACATATAACCATTAAATGCCCTCCAGGTAGCGGCTCAATGTTTTACTGTTACAAAAGTAAATTTTCTATTGTGTTATTGGCTGTTGTGGACGCTAATAACAAATTTATTTATATTGACATTGGATCGTTTGGGAAAGATTCTGATAGTACTATATTTGAAAAAACACATTTTTTACAACTATTGCGAGCTGGCCAACTTAATGTACCAAATGCCCAACCATTACAAGAAGGCACAGATCCTTTGCCTTATGTTTTTATAGGGGATGGTGCATTTAAGCTAGAAACGTTTTTGATGAGACCTTTTGTCAGAGAAGCTGCTATGCAAGATAGAGATAAAAAGAGATTTAATCAAGCGCTTAGTCGAGCACGTGTAGTTGTAGAATGTGCTTTTGGAATAATGGCACAAAAGTTTAGGATTTTCTTAAGACCTTTCGAAACAGAATTGACAAACACAATAAAAATTGTTAAGGCAGCTTGTTGTTTGCATAACTTTATACAGACGAAAGAGTCAGCCGTACATGCCAGTTCCAGTTTTGAAATAGAACAGCTAGGTTCCTTTCTACCACAAAATAGACCTGGCAACCGACTGAGAGCATCGACGGCAGCGTTTGAGGTTAGAGATAAATTCGTTCAATACTTTGCACAAACGCAGAGAACTTAGATCTTATTAAATAAGTAACCCATATTTAATATAAGGGGCCATTCATTTATTACGTAATACTATTTTTGCCAGTTTTTTACCCCCCCCCCTCCCCCCCTATATAAGCAAAAATAAGAATATAGGCCGACCGTTACACGGGGGGAGGGGCCCCCGTGTAATATTTATTACGTAAGAATCTAAAGGAAAAAATTAATACACGTTTGGTTTATTGTAATGTTTATTTTTCAAAGTAACAATTTTTAGGAATGTTTATTTGTACATTTATACACATCCGAGCGCACTTTCAACACCCGCGCGGTCGCTCGCCCTTTTTCATAATTTTAAATTTTATTTTAATTTTTGTGATCTTACGTAAGAACTATTAAGACTCCCTCCCACCCCCTTGTAAGAAAAAATAAGACATGGTCACGGGAGAAAATAAGACACAGGGCCCTCCCCCGTGTCCCCCTCTAAATCGTCTTACGTAGTAAATGAATGGACCCTAACCTAACAAACGAGGTACTTACTACTATATCGGAATCGCTACTATTTTGGTAATTACTATACTATTTGATTATACATAACACAACCTACCTGTTATCTTATGAACAAATAAATAAATATACAAATACTTACATGTAATACAGTCTATTATTATTATAAAAATACTGCATACCTTCCTCATTTAATTCTCTCTGGATTTCTCTCCATGCCTGCAATTTTTTCATATTATTTTTATAGTCTGGATGATTTAATAAATAAAGAATGGGTCTATTTCGGACCGCTTGAATTAGTTTTTCTGTGAAATCGACGTCCATTTTTTGTCAGTTTCCACAAACACGTGCGAAAACAATGCGGCACCGCAACAGAATGGCGGCCGGAGCGCGGAAGTGTGGCTGGCGTTGGAGCAGTGCGACGAAACCGAGCGGAGAAAGAGATGGAATATAATCTTATCTATGAGTTAGAACAGACAGTTTCGCTAGTGTTCCGCTTCTCCTACACGGGACAAGACATGACGAAAATACTGCGGTTCCGCTGTTACGGTTCCGCAGCGGAGGTGTGTTTAGGGCGGAAAGAGGCACTCAATCTTTATCATGTAGGTACATACAATTAACGACTTATTTGGTTAAATTGTTAGTAGTTACACGTCTAAAAGGCCCCAGGTTTGAAACCCGTCCGGGTTTATTTGCCCGTGCCCTTAGTCACAATGGAGTGACCGTATACCATACCTATATCTAAAGCAGTGGCTGGCAATGCAGTCGATGAGAGGGTTGGGTGGCGTTCAATGGGAGAGACAGCTGTCCAGCTGTGAACTTAGTATATGCTAACGATAATGATGATGAGGCATATGCTTATCTCTAGTGCTTAAAGGTGTATATTATCATTAAAGTATTAGGAACTTGCCCTAATACTTTAATGATAATAATAATAATTGTGTATTGCATGTCCGATATGGGTACGCTGTTGAGACTTGTCTACTTATAAGAACTTTTGTACACAGTGAAGCAATAAACGTATTCTGATTCTGATTCTATAAGTTCCATGGCATCCCAGACACAAGAAATCCGTGTCGAATTGAATGAGAAAAGTATACGTGTGATATCAATCGATACACATAAGGTAAACCTTTTTTTATGTAATATTAAAATGACAAACATTTCTTTTTAACTAGGAATAACTATTTTGAAGAGAGTTATTTGATACATTTAAGGAAAAAAATTAAGTATGACATATGCGTGACTTTACTGACTTATGACCACTAATGTGTTTGTTGATATAAAAAATTAATATTAATTTTCAAGCTAATTTTCTATTTTTTTATCCATAAAATCATGAAAAGAACCTGTAAAAATAACTTGAATCGCAATAGAACTAATCTCGATCGTAAGTTTAATTTATTGCCGAATATCTGCTTCAATTATCTATAGTTACCTATCTTAGGTATATCATTATCACATTATTCACTTTATTGTCCATTCTCAACAATTTACAGATTGGAGAAACAACAACATAGTCACTCCTGAAATTCTCGTGAACCAAATATGGATGCAAGAGGATCCAAGTGGCGTAAAAATCATAGAACTAAATTCATCATCAGATTCTTCTAAAGAATCTAATAAAAATTATACCCACCCTTGGAGTTATGTAAATAATTGCAAATATGAGGAACGCGATAACAATGCCTTAGTTAACAAAGAAGATAGAAGGGATGTTGACGTAGACAATAACGAAAATTTGGCGGCTTTATACGCGAATCGATATTTTTTCGATCAAGGCATGCAATCAACTAATTCCTATTACGACTCTTATGATGCAGAACTCGATTCCGTGCCTACCAATCATCATATGAATTGTTTTACTATTATAAATAATCAACATGTTGAATCGGATAGTTCCACGGATAACGAGAATTATGATAGAATCAATAGGGCCTGGAAATCTGTGGATACAGTTGAAGTGATAGAATTAGATAACACACAGGATGCAGATAATTGGGATCACGTGTACAATGACGACGTAGTAACATATGAACCAAATAAACAGTCAGAAAAACACACGATATGGATTTACTCGTACAAAAATAAGCGTCTCCTATCAGACAATGATTACGAATTAGTAAATATACCGAGCAAAGATGCGTCTGATTCTACGTCTTGTTCGATATCTGATGAAGAAAACTCAGACAAAAGCACAACCACTGTTAGATTAGGGTCACCCATACCCGCTGCTTACATACCTAGATTAGAATTAGTACAAACTCTGTCAACAGTCACTGAAGTATCAGAACCAACCAAGGCACATTCCAAAGAATCTTCTCGGGAGGTCATAAATGTAGCAACAAAAAACAATTGGTTAACCGAAGAACACGATAAAATAAAGAAAATAAAAAAATCTAATGTCGTCAATTGGATGGCCTTATCGCCAAGGGAAAGGAGGCGAAGATCCATAAATACTAATTCAGAAACAGTTGCCCAACAAAATATAAAAGAGGCAGAGATTACTTATGCTGAAGGGAATAGGCAATTTGAACAAGTTAACAGCCATTCGTCAAAATTAGAATCATCAACTGTCCAAGTGCAAGCAGACATACACGCAAATAAAAAAGAAACTAGAGAAGAACTTTTAATGTTACCGAAATCTATGATTTTAAAGTCACCAAAAAATAAATCTGTGCCCGATACTACGAAAATAGCTAATATACTACCGATGAAAATATCATTCGCAGATGAAGACAGCGATATCAATGATAATAACACTAAATTGGACTACTCAAACAAGCCTACGATTCGAATAAACTCTAAATTGAATAAAACAGAGTTAACAGATCCAATCGAAAATCTCGATTGTGATAATTGGATCACTGAAGAAAAGGCTGAGAGTGAAACGAAAGTTTTCGATTATAATTTAAAAAATATAGGAGAAACAAATGTTGATGTACCTAGTTCTGACAATGTAGTAGATTCAGCAAGTAGAAGATTGTGGAGAAGTAATTTACAGTTAATGAAGGCCCCTCAGTGGTCGGAGTACTTACCCATTACTTGCAGTCCGCCATTGCAGTTATCACTTTCACTCAGTTCTCTAGGTGACAAGAAATCGTGGTTTAAACGTTTCACGAGATGTATAAAATGCTGTAAATAAATTGTATTTAATTATTTTCACTCAAAATACTAATTATTTAATATTTAGCATAATTAGTAAACAATAATTTTATCCTAGCCCATTGACGCCAGCTTATCACACATTTTCTATACAGATAAATAGCGCATAGCGAAAAAAATCTTGTTCTTATTGTTTAACCGATTTTGATTAAGTTATTTTTTGTTTAAGATTTTTGAACGAGTGTCTGACTTTGATTCAGGAATATATTTAATAATCTGTGCAGCCGTATTTTGTGGAAGGGTTTTTCAATATTGATATTAATTAAATCTGTTAAAATTACACTTATTTCAAATGTTGCAAAGGTTGTTCAAATAAAATACAGACTTGGTTTAAATTGGCGAATTTATTAAATTCAATCACTAAAACTTCCAGTAATTGAAGTACGAAAAAATCCTTGCTATCAAAATATAGATAAAAATAAGGTACTTTGCGAAAAGAGAGTAGACACGACATAATAAGAACTATAAAGGGTCAACTACACTGGTCGATTCCAAAGGCACGGTAAAAATCGACCGGTGTAAACACCCCCACGTACATATATACATACATCACAACGTTTCACACAAACTGTCACTTGGACAAAAAAATATGAAAATGAGACACGGTTTCAATAATGTCACAATTTCATCTATAAGGAGCAGTTACATAAATGAGACCTAGTTTCACATATGAAACAGTTTCATAAATGAGACCTAGTTTCACATATGAAACAGTTTCATAAATGAGACAGTTTCAGTAATGGGACACAGTTTCATATATAAGACACGGTTTCATGAATGAGACACGGTTTCATATATGAGACATAGTTTCTTATATAAGACACGGTTTCATGAATGAGACACAGTTTCATAAATGAGACATAATTATGTACTTAGATTCATAAATGTGACACAGTTTCATAATTTCATTCTCGGGAATGTAAAAAAATAAAACTTACGGAGAGCTGAATGCGTAGACGTAACATTACAATCTAATTCTGTACGAATTAGGACTTATCATAAGTGAAATGCATTTTTATGGCTTGCTAGGGTAAACGTGCACTAATTTACAACATAAGTAGCCACCAACACCAATACGGAAACAGTTCAGTGTGTGTAGTACCTTCATCGCAACGACACAACAACAAACCTTTATGACGACAAACAGTGCGCGTTTACCCTAATTCCTTCATAACTTCTATTCATCATAATTACACTTTACATAGAAAGACGGGATTAAAATTACTCTATATTTTTTTACGTGTTTCGAAGCTCAAAATGCAAATTTCAACGTCAACTCCTTTGTATTCTATGAATATTGGTACTGAATGGTATTTTCTATTTGAGAGTTAAAAACACGTATATTTTAGAAATGTTATTAAAATTTGTGAAAATAAGAAGCTGAACCTTCATTTCTCTATTTACATATTCTAAGGCAATTGAAAGTTATTAACGGAGCCCTGCCAACACAGAGTTTTGTTAATTTAAAGAATCGGATCGCCAAATCGGATATCTCTTTCCCCCATCAACACTTTTTAAAATATAAAATGTCAATATATACTTAGAAAAATGGGGAAAGACAAAACATAAGGACAAAATTGCAAATATAATTGAGTGGTATCATTTTATCATGTATAGTCGACTATATTTATTGTCAGATAAACAATAGATCAATATATTTGACAATAAAATAATGAAAATTTAAATAAATTTAAAGATAACTGCTTGTGACCGGGGCACCGTTAAATATAATTTGAGACCCGCTCAAAAAATATAATTATCATCATCATCTTAGCCACAAGAAGTCCACAGCTGGACATAGGCCTCCACCATGGATTTCCAAAGATTTCCAGATTGCTGGTGGTGGATAATTTATAATATCCGATAATTATGTGGCTTCTGTTTTCATATTTTTAGCCCTTTTTAGTTTTGTTGCCAATCTAGACATTTGACAACATCTCGCTTGAGTTAAGTGACAAAATGGTCGAAGTTAGCATAAATTGGGAACTGACTCTGTAATGAGGCTGTAACAAAGTTTGGTTAATAGAAATGTGCATTTCATTCGTCGTTATGGTTCAATTGACTGAAAATCGCTAAAAATAATTATTTTTAAAAACAACAAAAACAGAATGGAATATAGTCCGCAAGTCTGATAATCCAAATACATTTGGTTCCATATATAAGCACATTAAACTCTTTAGTAAGTTACTTAAGTAACTTTTTAAGTATATTGTTTCTTGTTTATCCACCTATGTAAAGAATCTATACATAATTTAATGGAAAAATACTATAACATAAAGTTTTCCCACTTCATTTCTTACTGGCCTCGATTTATCGCAACAATAATATTTTTAACGGTATCATGTTTTCTCACTCGTTCTATTCATGCTAAGTATACGGTTTCGATTTTTTTTTTAATGACGCGATCTTTATTAGAGCTTATTTTATATTATGCACTCAAGACGGTTTTAGCGCACGACGTATTGGTCAAAACAAACCTATACGTCGCTTAATTATTGTGACTTAAGGCAAAGAGTAGGGTGGCGCCGTTCGTCTCGCTAGCACGCGGATCAATTATTTATGATAAATTTTCTCTTTTTAAGAACACTACTACAATGTATCAACAATAGCTGTTATTTTTATATCTGTTATATTGACCGACTTACTCACTAAACTGGTATCATTATTCCCACAGACATAGAAATCTATGATTTTTCCCTTTTTTGTTATCTCTTTTCCACTCGTGTACCTTTGACTCGGACTTCTCTCTCCCACGCTCCAATTATGTCTATGGTCAAAATAACAGATAAATAAACAACAGCTATTGTTAATACATTGTAATAGTGTTCATAAGAAGTCGGTTAAAAAGATAATGTTTATCAAAAACAATTTCAATAGTCATATATTATCTAAAAAAATATGCCGCGTGTGAGTGACAGCTTCGCTTTGATACTGCCTTAAAAAAATCCAAATACAATCTAATTCAGCACTTACCGGGCCTAATTCAAAGGCCAAAATTTTGCCATAAAATTCCGTATTTCTCCGCCAATCCGAAAGGACCGAGATGCAAATATTTAAAATGTACTCATCTGTGCATGTATGTGTATTTATCTATGTCTGAGGTCTGTGTTTTTGGCTGTATATTTCATATTTAAGGACAAAATTTGATTTTTATTTCAAAATATTTTCTTTTGGATTTTAGCAATTATTCTTTATGTATGTACGTCACTGAAATCGTCTCGTGTGCTATTTTGACTTGAACTATAGTTTTAACTGCTTTCAGTGGTCTTATTCAAAGGAGCAGCGCAGACGACACTCTAATTGGAGACGCACTTTGCACTACAAAATATTATCTTCTGCGTTTTCGCCATTATACTTTATTGCGTGAGCTTTTTATGTCACTAAAATCGTCTTGAGTGCTGAATATATTGAACAGGTTAAAATTTGCCAAATATTGGATTAGAGATCGGAGAGTATTTTATATTTTTTTCATTGCGTATCTGGACTGTTTCATATTATCAAGTGCCGTTTTCGAACGGCCATAAATAAATTCTAATCAGTGAAGCTCTGTTGTAGCAAATGCCGCACATAAACAACTTAGCTTCAACAATGTAGGCAGAAAATGGGGGCCAATAATATACGACACGATAATGTACCACGTGATAATCAGTGACGCTATCAATTTGATCCTTCTTTTGAGTTGGATATTTTAATTTGCATACCAAATGATGCGAGAAGAATGATAGAGGTTCAGTTTTGTTTTGTAAAATTTTCTGGTTGGTAAAATTTCAGTAGGCGTTCCCTACACACAGCACAGCGGAAAATTCAAATTTAAACTGCGCGTCGTCTTTGTTTTTTTTTTTTTTTTTAACAGCCCTGTTTGTACAAACTGTCCCACTGCTGGGAACGGGCCATCTTCTCATTGTGAGAAGGGTTAGGCCATAGTCTGCCACGCTGGCCAAGTGCGGGTTGGCAGACTTCACACATCTTCAAGATCATTGAGAACTCTCAGACATGTAGGTTTCCTCACGATGTTTTCCTTCACCGTTTGAAGTTGGCGGCAATCAACAATACGCACATAACTTCGAAAAGACAGAGGTGCGTGCCGTGGGATTCGAACCCAGGACCTGCGGATCGCAAGTCAGACGGTCTCACCACTAGGCTGCCGGAAACTACAGCCGTACTGTCGTCTTTGTTATTAGAAAGTAAATTATTACAATGTTCATGACAATGTGTAGTTATTCCTTATATTATCACGTCAATCTATTATATCAATAGTTCCGGCAGCCTAGTGGTGTCGACGTCTGACTTGCGATCCGCAAGTCCTGGGTTCGAAATCCACGGCACGCACCTCTGTATTTTCGAAGTTATGTGCGTATTGTTGATTGCCGCCAACTTCAAACGGTGAAGGAAAACATCGTGAGGAAACCTACATGTCTGAGAGTTCTCAATAATCTTGAAGATGTGTAAAGTCTGCCAACCCGCACTTGGCCAGCATGGCAGACTATGGCCTAACCCTTCTCACAATGAGAAGATGGCCCGTTCCCAGCAGTGGGACAGTTTGTACAAAAAGGACTGATAAAAAAAACTATTATTAATAATGCATCTTATTATTTGAAGCCGACAAATCCATTATACAAGCTGGTTATAGTCTTACACTCGTAATAAATACGTTTGTTGATTCTCATAGACTCATAGATTGAACTCTTAAATTGACAGGACTAAAACACATATCGATATTTTCTTACCAAGGTAGTCTGTTTACTTATAGTTCTATTGTAGCAAAACACGTGAACTAACGTCTAGAAGTTTATACTAATGTGGTATTCTGTCTCGAGTGAACGAAATAAACAAAATAATGAAACAAGAACAGCAGCACCCTCGATGCCACATTAGTTCCCTAGATGAACACTTTAGTAAGAACATTTTTTTTTATCAGCCCTGTTCTGTACAAACTGTCCCACTGCTGGGAACGGGCCATCTTCTCATTGTGAGAAGGGTTAGGCCATAGTCTGCCACGCTGGCCAAGTGCGGGTTAGCAGATTTCACAAATCTTCAAGATCATTGAGAACTCTCAGACATGTAGTTTTCCTCACGATGTTTTCCTTCACCATTTGAAGTTGGCGGCAATCAACAATACGCACATAACTTCGAAAAGACAAAGGTGCACGCCGTGGGATTCGAACCCTGGACCTGCGCTTCGCAAGTCAAACGGTCTCACCACTAGGCTGCCAGAAATTTCTAAAAACAACAATTAAAAAATAGTAAGAATAATTAAAAAGAATAAAAGAAAAACAAAATACGTCTAACAATACTGGGCATTTATTGGGTAAATAAGAACTATTTTCGTAGTGGTTCTTACGATAGTTATTAAATAAACATGATAATTTAACCTACTATTCTACCTTATTTACCTTTTCATCTTTTACTGGTTACCCGGCCTAGCTACTATGCCAAAAATACTTTTGAAATTTGAAATTCTCGTCGTATGTGTATGTTGCACCTCAAAGTTTTTTTCTTTTCTAATCCGAGAAAACTATTCTAATATCTCAAGCTAGAAGACGATACTCTCCCGTTCCATCGAAAAACGGGGCTCGCACCGACCAATAAGAGAACATAATTTTGAGCCAATCACAGCGGGTCACTAATTATCGTGTCGTATATTATAAACACCCCAGAACATTATCTTCAAAGGTATAAAATAAAACCTATATTGAGATGCGTGGTCAGGAGGCGGGCAGCGCCAGTTCTCTTCGTATGTAGAACAGAATGTAAGGTTTGCAACTCGCGACCGCCTCGGGGTCGGTCGCGCGGACTGTCTGATCGTTGAAATGGAACCATTGCTCTTCGTTTATTGCGAATGCCGTGTAGTGTCCGGAGCCAGCCCTACAAATAAATCAATATTAGTGGACATTTTACACAACACCATCTATCTCCAAGCATTTTTTTTATACATTATAGATCTACGATTAACCACCAACTCGCCTGATGTTAAGCGACGGTGTGGCCGAGGATGGAGCTCGTCGATCTAGAAGATATCTATTCACTCTAGCCTTGAAAATTCCAAGATCTCTAGGTCTAGTAGGTCTCAGGACACAGAGATGGCGGCAACGAATTCCATTCTTGTGCAGTACGCAACAGGAATGTGGATCGATATCGCTGAGTACGGATTTTTGATATCCTGTATTATGGGAACTAGGTAAGTCTAGGTAGCTCATACAATACTTATATGTTTTTTTATTAATACATTAAAAAAAATCAGACACAAAACTAACATCCATGCTCTACAGATGTTTGTCCTGGATGGGGATCGAACTTACGACCTACAGCTTAGAATAACGTGCTACCAAATGAGCTGCGCGATCAGTCAAAGTCCAAAAAAAAAATTATACAAAACAATATTGTATAGTGCCACTAAAGGTATATTAACAAACTACTTTTACTTATGTATATACATTTTTTGTAAATTGAAACCCGTTCAGGATTCAAGTATCTACCAACAAGTATGAGTTTAGAGAACTCAAAACCCCCGACAAAAAAAATACTACTGGACCGATTTTGATGAAACATAGCCATGAACACTCTCGATGAAATCATTTATAAATCAATTTGGAAAAAAAAAATTTTTTTCAATTGTAATGAATATTAATAAAATTAGTACCATAAATATTTCATCAAAATCGGTTCAGTATTTTGGTTTTTAAACCAAAATAACTGGAAAAATATATGTCGTTCAAGTAAACAAAATTACGTATTTTAAAGTCGGTAGTTTTAACTTCATGCTATAAAAATAAGGTTTCTAATCCGTTACTCACCCAGACCCGTGGTGCACTATGACCGCAGCTAAGTCGTACAGGTTGTTCCCTTGCGGAGAACGCCGCGTGTCGGGGACGTTACTTAGTACGAACTTGGACATATCCAGCGCTTTCAGTGGGAATGATATGCATGTGTCGACTTTTGTCCTGAAACAAATATTTAACAAAATATTTTATATGGACAGGCAAAAGCGATGGCGGAACAACTGTTAAAATTTAAACAGAGGTGAAATTTTACCTCATTATGTCAAGTTTCGCGTTTGTAATATAATACGGCAACTTTACGGCAGCCTAGTCAGGAGACCGTCTGACTTGCGATCCGCAAGTCCTGGGTTCGAATCCCGCGGCACGCACCTCTTTTCGAAGTTATGTGCGTATTGTTGATTGCCGCCAACTTCAACCAGTGAAGGAAAACATCGTGAGGAAACCTACTAGTCGGAGAGTTCTCAATGATCTCGAAGACGCGTGAAGTCTGCCAACCCGCATTTGGCCAGCGTGGTATACTATGGCTTTACCCTTCTCTCAATGAGAAGACGGCCCGCGCCCAGCAGTGTGACAGTAGAGGGCTGATAAAAAAAATATATAATACGATACTTTATAATATGTTATATCTATAATCCTACATTAAACTTGGGGTTAATTATATCGCCCGTAACCCGCTCCATCCCCTCGGTGCATAATCTACTATACTATACTATACCTTGCCTAAAGTAATTTTACCCTACCTAAAGTAATTGTGCCAGCGAAACCTCTTGAGATGGAGACACAGCACGTTAGGCAGCCGCCTTATCCAGAACTGTTTCGTGCTCTTCTGTTTGCACTTGCAGCCGCTGCAGAAGTAACGCTCGGAGTCGGCTAGTTCCTCCACCTGCCGACACAACATTATACCTATATAGAGCACATCATTACCAAATCTTACAAGTCATGGTATCCTGGAAGTTGCTCTAATTAATAGGGAATATGTATGATTGACTTAAAAAAGGAGGTTTTCAATTCGTCTCTATGCTTTTTTTTGTGTTTGTTCACAGATTACTCCGCCAATTGTGAATTGTTTTTGATGATTCTTTTGTTTTTAGGACATGCTTCAAGAGGTGGTCCCATATACATTTTATCAAAATCGGTCCAGTACTTTAGTTTTTATAACGAAATAACTGGAAAAATATCACCCAAGCAAACAAATTGCGTATTTTGAAATCTGTTTTTTTTTCTTCAGTTTTTTAAACTATAATTATTTGTTGATAAAAAGGCTAACCGTATATAGATCCATTCTACAAAAACAAAATTAAAATATATCTTCATAAATAATAGTTATAATCATTTTAATTTCATGTTATACAGAAAGCACACTATCGCGTTAGATGACGTCATGCATCATATTCGCCGTACAAATTCAATACAAACTGTTCTTTCACGAGAGAGAGACAAATCATCCCTCCTCTAAAACTTTAAATATTTATATCTCGGAAGTATATTGACCGATCGAAATGTTTTTTTTAGTATACGTATTACATTTTAGTACGTTATCAATTCCAAAATTATTCGTTATTATTCCAATGAAATAAAATGCATACATATACCTATGATGAATATAACGAAAAAACTGCAGGATCCCGTGTAAGAGTATTGTAAGTGAGAGAGAGAGATACCTGCACGAAGCTGGCGAGGCAGTGGGCGAGCTGCACGGGCGAGTCGTGCCGGCCGCACTCCGGCAGCTCCAGGGACAGGTCCAGGAACGGGTCGAACTTCTTACTCTGAGTGCCGCACGCCAGGCAACGGACCTGCAAAAATAAAAACATATATACATAATAGGCTTGCAGTGCTAAGTTGTTGCAGCTCTGTGGCTGAAGAGGAAAATAGTACGATGTCGTCCGCGAAACGAAGGTTGGTTGCCCAGCAGTGGGAAACTTCAGGCTAAAAACAACAAACAACAACAACATAAATTAACAAATTTACAGTAAGTTCAAAAATTACACACATCCGACGGGACTTGAACACGCATTATCCCGATCTGTACTTGGGAGCCGAAATGATAAAGGCTCCCAGTTACAGATCGGGATAATGCGGGTTCAAATCCCGTCAGATACGTGTACTTGGGATCTGTACTTGAGAGCATTTACCATTTTGGTCACGGAAGTGTCACCACAATCAGAAATATCGCATAGACATACATTAAATTAAAATCACGCCTATTTTCCCCTCAAACTGTAGGCATAGCATCATATACTTATGATTACACACACACCGACTTATGATTACACATTTTTGATACATTTGACCGTGGTTAGAGTGTTAAAAGAATTAAGTGGTGTTAGAGGGTAAGGTAATGTTGGCCTGCAGTGACAGGGGGTCAGCCCATCGCGTACTTGAGTGACACTACAAAACGGAATCGGCGGCTACGCACAAACTCTAGCATGCATACCAAATTTGAACTTTCCAGAACTTCAGCAGGTATGTAATGTATCCTAGATTTTTGATGATCATCAGTAAGTCAGTGACATAATCGACATGTTTAATATATTAAAAACTGTAGAGCAGCTTGCTACAGATACATCGTAAAGCGTAAAGCGTGCGTGCACTGTGGGTCGCTGATGACTTCAACTGGAGGCCAAAATTTATATAACGGTACATACATATTAATATCCGGTTAACACCTCACTCACTCAGTCACAACACCCGTTCACTCACTCACTGACCAAATCCACTCACTCACTCACCTCACTCTGCAGCGTGCCTCCAAACACAGCCGTCACGATGGAAGCGGAGGGAGTGCGTGAAACGAACCCTCCTTCCGCCTTGTCGGGTGGTAGCAGTTGCAGTAACTCTGTATGTAATCTGGAAGTATAAAAATCTAGTTGTTACTAACTGTGCTCCGCGGTTTTACCGGCTTAGTAATGAAAAACAATGATGATGATGAAATGTAACCTACATCCTTCTCCAGTTAATCAGCTATTTCTTTAAATTTTATTAGACTTAGACATAGATGTAAAATAAATGTAATTTGTCTTCTTTTTCAGTTTTTATCTAAATAAACGAATTCGAATTTGACTAAACGAACCTGAATATGATAGATAGTGGTGAGATCTGCGTTACCTGTCAAGCATGTACCGCAGGAACTCGTGCGCGTCCTGTTGCTGGTATCCGCGGAAGCGCGGCACCACCTTCCAGATCACCAGGAACAGGCACTCCGGGGAGATGGCGCCCTTCGCGGACCCCATGCCGCCAGACTTCAGGCTTATTAACACCTGCCACAACACCACGCAAAAATAACATACATGTGTAACGGAACAACACGACGATAATCAAATATACAGGTGTAACAGACGACACCCCCATATTTTCCCAATTATGTTGTTTTAAGTAATAATAGGAAAGCGTGTAAGCCCAGCACATTCACGCTCACTAAAGAGATTTTTAAAAAAGCGGCGTCGTATGGCAGGTCACCCTCTTGCCTCAAATATGGTTGAGGAGAGCGATGGCTGGCACATGCGTCAACTCGTGAACGGGTGCTGCTTGCGGGAGCTGGACTGCTCGGCGTATACACGTATGCATATTATTTAAGTGTAAATTAAAGTATATATAAGTATGATACAAGTGGCGGGAAGACGCTGAATGTAAGCCGCTTCCAATCGGTCTTTTTGGAAATCCATGGGGAAGGGCTATGTCTAGCAGTGGACTTCATATGGCTGAGATGATGATGATGAAGTATGATTTATCTATTGTTGCTGTTTGGTGGCCACAACGAATTGTCTAAATTCTGTTCATTCCCAAGCGTTCCTCAGTAATCGGAGATATTTTTTTATCATCATATCTTTGTATGTATTTTTGTAAATCATCAGACATTAAAAAAATTAATAAGCTATTCGCCTGATATTAGACCTGAGCCTGAGATTACACATGTGATTAAGTACAATAGCCGTTTGAATCACGTGGATAATGCCATATTATCTTATAGAGGGGCAATTAAAAGTAATACATAAGCACTGACTCGTAACCACTACACTGGCCTTCGTGATACTGAATACTGTTTTACTGTTTTATAGACGTATAATTATTGTAATCTCGGAATTTAATAATAAATTTCAATAAATTATTATAGTATTAATAAAATATTGGAAATATTTTAATACAGAATTTTAGCAGAATTATTATTTACACCATAATGTATATTTATTATTTACTATGGCTCTTTATCTATGGCCGTCACGAGACGCCCGGCGGGTGTGAAACGAATGGCAATATTGTCAAAAATACAAAATACGTGAACGCATCAAATATACTACAGTTAAAAACATGTCAGTATACAACTCACATATAGAAATAACAAAAATTATTAATATACAATACACACACACACACACACACACACACACACACACACAAACAAGGAAGAAAGCGTCAACGTAGTGGCGCCGGAACGGCATAATAGTCATGTCATTTTTAATTTTTTTTTGTCACGGCAAACGAATTGCCAAGAGCGCTAATGGATATTTCACAACAAAAACGTGAACCAATTTCCACATAAATTAGGCATAATGTATCTATGAAGGTTGCATTAGTGGCATATCATGGCCATGTGTCATCTCTGCTTTGCTATGGCCTGATATTGTGGGAAACTCGGTCGACACAAATAGAGTATTCAAGATACAAAAGCATTGTGTGAGGGTTATAAACAAAGCTTGGTTTTTGGACAGCTGCAAATTACTTTTCAAAGCATGTACTATACTCCCTTTACCATGTATGTACATCATTGCCATTTGTAGTTTTACCAAAGAACACCCAGATTATTTTAATAAATGAAGTTATAACACATATGTATACATAATATAACAATGGACCTAATGACAATAAAATTTTAAATGGAAATATATTTAAAAAATCTTTGACGGAATGACTTCTTAGCCATTATAGTTCTAAGGAATATTTAGATTCTACAAATAATCAATTTAATTGTCATAAAATAATGTAATTAAGTTTCCGGCAGCCTAGTGGTGAGACCGTCTGACTTGCGATCCGCAGGTCCTGGGTTCGAATCCCACGGCACACACCTCTGTCTTTTCAAAGAGTTATGTGCGTATTGTTGATTGCCGTCAACTTCAAACGGTGAAGGAAAACATCGTGAGGAAACCTACATGTCTGAGAGTTCTCAATGATCTTGAAGATGTGTGAAGTCTGCCAACCCGCACTTGGCCAGCGTGGCAAACTATGGCCTAACCCTTCTCACAATGAGAAGATTGCCCGTTCCCAGCAGTGGGACAGTTTGTACAAATAGGGCTGATAAAAAAAAAGTAATAAAATAAAATATTTTCATGTGCATTTGCATGCTTGCAGACTGAATACAATGTCTTAAAATAATTTTAAGAGCTATAGAGCTCTTATCATAGCTTACGAGTAATTTATTTGCTAGAATACATAATTATACATAAATTTAGTTATGTATTCTAGCAAATAAATGACTTGATATGATTGATTTCATTTAAAAAATATATATATACAATAACCAACCTTTCTCAATTCCTCCGCCATGACAACGTCATGCATCTCCTGCCGCGTATAACTCCTCGAATGATACACCTTCCTCCCGTTGCTCTTCAGCTCTAGCGACGGCAACTGACTGAAGTAACAGCTAAACTCCTGTATATTGTTCAAACTTTGCAACACCGCGTTCATAAAGCAAGTGTTTCCTAGATTTTTGAGTCCTACGATTTTCTTTTCTTTCGTTTTCCCGTTGCACGGGGACGGTTTCTTCTCTTTTTTGCTAATTGTATTGTTTTCGGTGGAGCTACTGTCATCGGAATGTGTGCGTTTTCTGGAACGCGGTCGGAGGCTTCTTACTGGCTCTTCGGTGGTCTGAAATATGCATATGAAATATTCATAAACGACAAATATCGTACTGTAGAATAACGTTACCCAAATTCGATCAGTGCTCAAAGTATTACGACAACTTCTCGCTGACACGTGATCGCACTTGCGGAAATAATACAGAAAATTTGAGACGGGTTCGAGACATCGATCAAAGTAACGATTTTCGGTAAAGTTTTCGGCAAGTGTATTATAGATCAGTCTCTTAAACCAAATATATTTAATGAAAACAAACAAAGACTGAAGCACACAGAAAAGCGATTATTGCAGTCTAAGAGTTCGTTACGCTATTGATTATACGTTTTTTGTGAGAAAGTATGCGTTAAATCGCTGTAAAAGGTTATAAATAAATAATAATAAATAACTATTAACTACTTATAAAATATTTGTGGACATTTCACATAACACCATCTAGCCCAAACTAAGCAAAACTTGTATTATGGAACTAGATGGCTAATAGAATACATATATACTTATTTTCTAAATATATACATAGGATACATAGAAACACCCTGAGACAGAACAAGCACCCATGCTCATCACACAAATATTTGCCCTGGGATCGAACCCACGACCTACAGCTCAGTAAGCAGACATACTACCAACTAAGCCACAAGACCAGTTACGAAAAAACGCTTTTTGCATTATTACAAAAAATATAGCCTATGACACTCAGGGAGTGAAGATGAATCTCACGACACCTTGCATATCAAAATCAGTCAAGCCGTTTAGGCTGTAGGCGATCATATATAAACATACATATATACCCACATACATACATACATACACTCGAAAAATATGACCCTCCTTCTTACGCAGTCGGGTAAAAAGGTCAGGTAAATACATTGATAGGCCCAGATGATGCAATTTACTCATGTAATTGCAATGTAACAGCACACGGTTCCCTCAAGCGGGCCTCTCATCTTTAAATATGACATTGTAATGTGGAACAGTCTGCCACCGCGCACCGGCCGCATAATCTATTCAAATCGAGTGGGACCAGCGGGGATTTCGAATACAGTTGTGAAACCAGCGAACTTAGCATCACTATAATAACAGCTGATAATAATAGCACAGACAATAATAGGGAATATGCATGAATTTTATTTATTTAGTACCATTCTAAAACGTCATTCACAAAAAAATATTTCGATCGGTCAATAAACTTCCGAGATATAAACATTTAAAGTTTTAGGGGAGGTATGGTCTGTCCCTCTCTCGCGAAACAACAGTATGTATTGAATATCGTGTGCTCTCTGTCTAACATGAAATTAAAATGTTTAATAGTATTTTAAATTTACCATTTTACCATTTTAACAATCTTGTTACAGAAAATAGTAATAGAAAAAAACTGGTTTCTACCCCGAAACATTAACCGATTTTGATTATCATTTTTATCTGGTTGAAATCATAAAACGTCTATGGCTCTACGTCTTGCCTTTATCGAATTTCGTTATATACTTCCGAGGTTACAAAAATAAAATAAAAAGACGTGTGGCACTCGGAGACTGCCGCGGTAAAGCTATTATGCAATAGCTTTTCCCATACATTTACATTTCTATATAGCGTTCACGAAATTAGAATGCCACTTGTCTAACCCCCCAGGACAGAACGTCCGGGCGCCGCGAAAACAGGAAGTCCGACCCCAGATGAACTGGGAACAGGGGCAAGACAAAGATTTTCATTTCATTTTTATTTAAACATTGTAAACGCGATGCCCCGCGAAGATGCGCGAAGTTCCCGGCAGCTTAGTGGTGAGACCGTCTGACTTGCGATCCGCAGGTCCTGAGTTCGAATCCCACGGCACGCACCTCTGTCTTTTCGAAGTTATGTGCGTATTGTTGATTGCCGCCAACTTCAAACGGTGAAGGAAAACATCGTGAGGAAACCTACATGTCTGAGAGTTCTCAATGATCTTGAAGATGTGTGAAGTCTGCCAACCCGCACTTGGCCAGCGTGGCAGACTATGGCCTAACCCTTCTCACAATGAGAAGATGGCCCGTTCCCAGCAGTGGGACAGTTTGTACAAACAGGGCTGATAAAAAAAAAAAAAAACGCGATGCGCCCGGCTGGTGTTAATCGTCCCTTAGAGGTCGTCTATTAGTCACGTAATGTTTTTAGCAACATTTTTTAACCAGTCCCCCCTGTTGATACATGGTGAGGTGACAACCCCTTCGTAAAAATTTCGTCGCAGCGAGCTGGGAAATCGCTGCCTTTCGAGCCTCACGTGATAAATGGATGGCTTACAATCACAGACCATACTGTCACTCAACATGTCAGGAGTTAAACACCTAGCGATATTGCGATAAAATATAAAAAATAGCACATACCTTATTTTTAGTAGATTTACTATCATTACTATCAAGATCGAGATTAGAACTGGGTATATCACTAGACGGGCTTCTCTGTGTGACGTCACCGTCGTCATTCCCATTCGACGTATCCGGCTTTTCCTCTATATTGGACACATTAATGTTCCCTTCACTGCCGTCTTTACTAATATCTTCAGAATGTTCTAGAATACTCTCGGAGTTCTCTAAATTAAGCTCTTCACTACTTGTCCTAGTTTTCATAATACTTTTTCTTATTTTATCTATTCTGTTGTCCAAGTCGTTTGAAATGTAGTCATCGCATTTGTAGCTGCAATAAGAAATTATCAGTTAATTAATGTTGATTATAATCTAAATTGCAAGATGATGATGATAGTCTGGATATATTGTGTAACCTTGGTGTAATTATATTGGGAAGACTGGCTGAATCAGGCGGAGTTGCCTGCGATCGAAAAATACTTTCTTAAGGGATTCACCTCACGTGGAATGCAGTATCCAAATTTCATGCCTGTAGAATCAGTAATTTACCTGTGTTGACATCAGTTGGTTAGAAATTTGATTTTTTTCTTTATATACAGAAGACTGCAATAGACATAATATTCAATTTATCATAAGAAACGTCAAAGTGTCCCAACATTATTATATATCTTGGAACACCGGTTTAAGTTGTGTATGCATGGCTTTATGTATATACTAGTAATATCCCGCTATTTCACCCGCGTAGTGATTAAAGTCGATGATAAAATATAATATATAGTCTTTATTCATTTCATTACAATTTTTTCAGCCATTTGTGCGTGAAAAGGTAACAAAGAGAGATAGGGAGACAGTTACTTTAGCTTTTACAATATAAGTAATAAATAATAATAAAAACGATGGTGAATAGGCTTGCGCTTGACCGTCAGCTCACCTGGTGTTAAGCGACAGTTACGGTCTACGATGGAGCGCGCTTGCCTAGAAGAAACCTATTCACTCGCGATTTGAAGACACCTAGATTATATCCAGTCGGAAAGACCCATTCAGGAAGCGCATTCCACAGTTTAGCAGTATGTACAATGAAAATGGAGCCAAAGCGTTTCGTACGTGTTTTCGGAATATCAACCATATAACGATGTCGCTTTTATATATATTAAATTTCTTACCAGTAAACAGAATAAACATCACAACTCATGCATATCTGGTGGTCAGTGGAGTCAGCGTGGTGTTTAGCATGACCATTCACATAGCGGCCACAGTTTACCACCCCGCATTGCAGGCACAGCCAGGTCTGATCTTCTACAGAACATTCTGGAAATATATGACATCAACAAAATTTAATTACCATCAACTAATGTCAAAAAGTTTAATATAGGCAGTTTGTCCGTATCACAATATTATCTGTTGAAATATAGTAACTAGAAATATTCTTAAAATGTTGCACTGGAAAAAATTTAATATAGCAGCAATCTTAAAGTAAAATATTCCACGTAATTATAGCTAAAAAATAACTGAAAAAAAAAACGATAATCAAAATATGCAATTTGTTTACTTAGATGATATTTTTCAGTTAATTTGTTATAAAAACTGTAATGAGAACTTCAAAAGAAGGTAGGCGATAGGCGTTTTTAGCAGCTACTTTGATATTTTTTTAAGGATTCGCTCAATGCGCGCATCTCTTTTGTGCATCACAACTCAATATTTTTAAACATATATATAAAATCATTGAGTAGGGATTTTAGAAAAGTGAGAAATGAATTTATTTTGTTATGAGGAATATTTAAAAAAGTTTTTCTTTGATATCTTTTAAATTGGCTGACGTGTAGGAAAATATATTATGTTTTTTTTACTATTCTGTCACCTGTATCTATCTGTGTACAAGTGATGTTTGAATAAAACTTTTTTAAATATTTCTCTTGTCTACATAAACAAATTGGTTTCTCACTTTTTTTATAGATCCAACCAATGATTTTATATGTTAAAAAGGTTGTAATGCACAAGAGATAGCTGCGCATTGTTGGAGGACATTTTCACACAATACCATCTAACTCCAAATTAAGCAAAGCTTGTACTATGGAAACCGGGTGGCTAGAGTACATACCTATTTACTTTTTTTTGTAAATATTTACTTATGATCTCCACTCGAGAACCTTTCGGCCCCATCGGCCATCAGTTCTACGTGCTATGTGCCCTGCCCACTGCCACGCTGGATGCAAGCTGCTTCCAATCGGTCTTTTTGGAAATCCATGGGAGAGGCCTATGTCCAACAGTGGACTTCTTATGGCTGAGATGATGATGATACTTATGATACATGTAAACAGCCAGACACAGAACATGTAAACATCCATGCTCATCACACAAATGTTTGCCTTGGGTGGGGATTGAACCCACAACCCACAGCTTAGAAGGCAAACTTTATACTTTATACTGAGCCATGAGGCCTAAGAATGAATGTGGGCAAAAACCATTGAGTACAAATGGTCATTGAGAATTCAAAATAATTTTGACTACCAGAGCTCAACAGACTTGACCTGTTAGTTTATCAAATAGCATGAAATATTTGGACAGTACTAGTCTTCATTCTCTTAAAACCATATTATTTATTTCATAAATCATTGGCCAAACTTACTTAACTTCAACTTTTAACATTATTAAAAAAATATTGAAAAAGTCCGACCAAATTAAAGGATCCACTCGTCAACAACATGATTTAATTTTATAATTTTAGACATCAAAATAAATAATCGTAGAATACCTTTTTCATAATTAGTTCAGCCTATTTGATTGTGAAAAGGTAACATACAGAGAGAGAGATACTTGGGATAAAGTATATATTATAATATAATATATTATACTAATTAAATGAGATATGAGTTTGTGAAATTCTTTAAGAAATAAGTCATTAAATTGAAAAATTATAATAAAATATAACATATTATAATATTAATTAGGATTATATTCCACTAAGAATATGACTTTTAACGTTTAAACTTCTTTAGTTTCATACTTCGTACCAGTTCATTATAGATACTTTTGTATGTTTTATTAATACATAGTCTGATAAAGATAAAATCCTCCAAAATATTTATAGGGTTCAGTATTTCATTACATTTATAAAGAGACAAAGTCATTAGTATTTCTATTATACAGGGGGATTTCCAAAAGCAAACAATAGTTTCATTGTCCAGAATAGACTAAATGCATCTACAGGGGTTAAGACAATTTTTGTCAAAAATATGCAGAAGCACAAAAACATTAATATTAAATACTTAGAACCTCAAACACAACACAATAAAAAAAAACCTTTGTTGATGGAGCGTATTTTGATATGAAATACTTAGAGGTATACCTATCCATCATTTAACACAACCTAGCATAGGGTACATACTTCCTTCCTATTCATCTAAAATTATGAAAATTGGCAAAATCTTGTGGCATGAGTAAAAAATTATTAATTTGTATTCAAGACAAAAATAGGAGTTCAAATATTATTGTTTTTGTTTTGTATGGATCCCTCAGTTCGCAAATCAGATTGCCATTGTATAGTTTTTTTAATAGGGACCAGCATCATATGTATACGTATGTATGGGTCCTAAAATCTACAATAAGATTCCTAAGTCAATAAGAGACCAGAATAGTAATTTATTTAGAAAAAAGTTGAAGGCATTGTTATTGCAGAAGTGTTATTATTCTATCAATGATTTTTTAAATGACAAATTTTAATTTTATTTGACATTATGTGTATCTTTTATTGCTTCTGCTTTGTCATATTATAGATATTTTTGGTTTGTGTATTAATCTAATAACAAATAATAATTATTATTATTTTATAATTTTTCGCATGTGCATGATGCTGTCTACCTGACATTTGTACGCCTAATCGGCACAACATGATTTTAAGCGACTAAATTTAGTGTAACATCTTTTATGCACTTGTTGTATAAAATTCTCGTGTTGTATGCAAATAAATTATCTTTATCTTTATCTTTATCATAATAATCTAGGACAGAGGACAGATGCTATTTTATATGGGACAGTTCATTGGACAAATTTGTTTAGGTTTTGTCCTAATTTGAATGGTTCGTCGATAGATACCATATCTGCACAGCGTAGATACGAGTTCTGATAAACTACCGCATCCAAACAGCTGCCAGTCTGCCGCAATTTGTTTAGGCCTAAATAAACCAACTGCGCACAAATAAATTAACAGGAAATCGTAACGTGATTCGTTTAATGACTCATTTTATCTCATTTATTCTGAGACCCGAATCGATGTTGTTTAGGGCTCTAGGACCGCCGGTGGCGTACCGGTTTCGTCCAATGTGCAAACATTTTAAAGCTATAGGGGTTTGTTTGCTTTCTCTTCGAAAATAGATAAGCATAGGAATCTTCTAGTCTTGGGAACATTATTTTAAAGCATCGCGTCAGAAATTGTAGGTAATAGATCGTCATCACGGTCACCTATGCCGCGCCCCCCTCCCTGCCCACGAACAGCTGATTATTATGTTCGCTGCACGTATTGATTTTTTTTAATTACCAGCTAAAGATGAATATAATGATCAGTTTTCTTAATGAGTTAATGTCCTCAAAAACGAATCGCGTGCATAGAACACAAGCAAAACTATTGATTTACCTGAACAATTGTAGTTCTTTGTGATTGTAGAGTCCTCGATCAAAACGTCCGCCTTGATGTTATCTAACAAATGTGAACATTCCATTTTTCATATTAAATTTTAATAGAAATGTCTGGTAAAAGAATTGTTTCATGAATGAAATAAACATAAAATCGATTTGCAGCACCGTATCTTGCGATTCTCGACACTTCGCAAAGCAAAAGTGAAAAAAACAGGCAAAGCAATCAAGGAAGGAAAGGAGGAGGAAGCAAGCCAGCGTGCGAGAGAGTGCGATATCAAACCCAACCATTTCATTGGACGGTACAGAAGGTGTGAGTGAGAAAGATATTTATGGAAAAACAGCACAGAAAACGTTCGGATATTGTATAAAATAATTGTATTTATTAGAATTATAAACTTGGGGGACGTGGATTTAAAGCTGGGGGGAAGATGTTGACATAGTAATGCGATCATCTTTTTAGGGTTCCGTACCTCAAAATAAAAAATGGAACCCTTATAGGATCACTTTGTTGTCCGTCTGTCTGTCCGTCCGGGTGTCAAGACCTGTATCTCGGGAACGCGTGAAGGTATCGTGTTGAAATTAAAACCATTTGGGTGGCCCAATTCAAGAAATCACTAAGTCCATTTTTTACAGTTTTGAGTTAGCAATACTGGCTTATTACGTTTTTAATTCCCTTTCGAATGGTCTATTTGAGATTCTTGGGAAATAACCCTAAGTGCTATTTCCGAAATAAAAAAATATATATATTAATCTTCCATTCATAAGAACCCTATGTCCAATAAATCTCTAAGTCGTTTAGTTTTTTGGAAGAAATCGCTAAGTCCATTGATTTTTGTTTAAGTCTATAGAGCAACACACGTCATTACGTCAAATTAAATGACGAAATTTCATAACGATTTTTAGGGTTCCGTACCCAAAGGATAAAAACGGGACCCTATTACTAAGACTCCGCTGTCTGTCTGTCCGTCCGTCCGTCTTTCACCAGACTGTATCTCATGAACCGTGATAGTTAGACAGTTAATATTTTCACAGATGATGTATTTCTGTTGCCGCTATAACAACAAATACTAAAATACAGAATAAAATAAATATTTAAGGGGGCTCCCATACAATAAACGTGATTTTTTGTTCGTTTTTGCTTGATATTGATAATGGCAACAGGTATACACTTGAAATATTTCTTACATTATTACAGAATAATGCAACAAAGTGGACTCTTTGATTCTGGGAAAAGTACTGCCAGTGATATTGGCGATTATTCTGCTTTATCTGAGGATGAATGCATGGACACCCAAAAAACTCGCGCTTTCAAAAATAATGTAACCGCTTTAAATAACGAACAGCCGTCTTCACCATTTCATAAGTTACCATCAATAGATTTTCCACAGCTACCCTCATTTTCTGGCATTATACGTCCGATGACTGGTACGACGCACCCTTAACTATAAAGGCTGCTAAATTGCAAGATATGAAGCGTCTGCTAGAATCCGTTCCTGAATCGGAGAGGTATTTTTATGGGGATTTAATTAATGGAACTTGGAACTCTATAACTGCAGAATTAGATTCTGAATAAGAAGTAGAATGATAAGCTGATTTTGTTTGAATGTTGTACTGGGTACTGCAATAATATACCTAAGTCCATCATTCGTCTCTGTAGTATCACTAAGTCCAGGGTTTAGAAATAAGTCAATTTTTTTTAATATTTTACTGAATGACTCCGGTTACACATATAGATTTGATTGTTTCAGTTAATAAAACTACCTATTTTGCGCTATAATATATTTTTAAATTGAATTTTTTAACTTGGGCATGTTATTTCAACTGACTTTTGAAACATAAAATGTCACCTATCTCAAATGTCACTTTTAGGACTTAGTGATTTCTTGAATTGGGCCACTCATTTGCAAATCCAGTCTCTTGCTGCAGAACGAAAAATCAAATTTCTCAAAAATAGAAAATCTCAGTTTTCGTAAAAAAAAAAGTTACAGCCGAATATTTCGTAATAAACGCACATTTCAACACTCACAAGGAAATCAAAACTTAAGGGGTACTTTCCGTTGACCTAGAACTATGAAATTTGGCAAGAAGCATTGTGTTATATTATAGTACACATAATCTAAGAAAAAATCCGAAAACTGAACATTTTTTATTTTATCACAAAAAAATGTGTCTTTATGCAAGGATCGAGGGTCCAAATTTGAAAGTGAATTAACAGTATCATGTGGGGTAATATATGAAAGAGCTTCATTAGCACAAGCTAAAACAGGTTTTTAATTATTTTTACGATGTGTAATTTGCGGTTTATGAAGGAAAATATAAAAAATACATAATTTCCCCCTAAAAGTTTAGTGTACGGAACCCTTGGTGGGCGAGTCTGACACGCACTTGTCTGGTTTTTAAAAAATTACTAAGTCATTATCACGATATTTCACAAACTCCTAACATGTATCCGAGCACATTTTTTTGTTTGAGCAAGGGGCGGGAATATTTAAAATGAGATTATACCCAATGCAGTTCGGAGATTGCAGTATAAATTTTTTTATTGCATAAAACTGGTACATAGGGTGTTATATATTAGCTTGGCATCACAGTCTACCCATTTCGGGCGTACTTCTATTTATAGTAGAAGTATGTATACGTAGTATTCAAAGTATTTAAAGAGATAGCTATTAACGCAGATTTAATAAGATTAAGTGATCATTATTATATTCTTTGCTCAACAGTATAACCCATAAAGGAGAAAAAATCTCGGGTCTTGAATCTATTGCGTATTTTCAATTTCAATTCATTTATTTCGGGCCTTGGGTATACCTAATATACGTTTAGCGATGTCATTTACATAATCACAATATTATTATATAATTTAAACATTCTGATTTTATATAAAAACAAAAATTGATTCCAGCTGTAAAAAGGCATTGTCAGTCAAAAGCAGCTATAAATATTGGAATTTATAAAATAATGAGCAAAGCAAATAAAATTCGTTCTTTGAAAATATGAAATCATTTTTTATAGTGGGGCATGCATTTTAAATCTATTGTGATTTACTGATTGACTAGTAGAAATGTGTTTAGGTTTTGTGTTTATTATTCCTACTGTAATAAGTACATTTATAATAATAATAAAAAAAACATCAATTAAATACTGAGAAGAGTAAAAGTAAAACTGCAGATTTTGTATTAAATTATTTTATTGTTCTTAATTACGTCTGCCTCCATATCCACCCTGAGTAGCGGGTTGCGTAAGCTGCAGACCATTAATGTTGTTAAAGTCAAGCATTTTCAACATGTCCTTGGTATCAGGGTCCACTTCAATGATGTCGTGCTCCAGCGCAGACACCTCGGGGACGTAGTTGTCACGCCTCTCACGCTCCTCCTCTTGCAGTTTGATGGAAATACCACGCACTTGGGAGTGCCTGAGACGTCTCATCAAGTGAGTGGCAAACCTGGAAACAAAAATGGAATATTGTAATTTGGAATGTTGTATAAAAAATGTTAACTGCACACATTTCCACTATACATAAGGAGAAAAATAATTTCTACCACTAGACATTATCAGATTTCAATATTTTTTTTCTATTTGGTTCGAATCATAAAGGGCTAGGCTTGTGTGATGCAAAGTTCCAACTATCTTTTATGCATTTGAGTTGGAGCCAGGTTGTTGTCAAAAGAACCTATTTGATATATTTTTTATACATCAAAGTGTGTTTTGGCACATTAAACTCTTCTCTATTAAGTCTGTGACAGATCTAAATATGCACATAAAATATTTTTGAAAATTTTTGATTGGAAAACACTATTCTATATATACAGAAGCCAAAATATCTGGGTTTTTTCGGTCTGCCTACCTGTATGGTATACTTGATGGAAAATGAAACTACTGAACGGATATGGTCAAAATTTGGCAAGATTATTACTTGTATTATGTAGAAGGCTCTGAAGACATTTTATTTAAAAAACGATATACGTTCAAAATATTAGTGAAGTTAACTTGAAAATTAAATGAATATATGAATTTCAGTGAATCAGATTTTTAGGGCCCCAAACAACGCACAAGCGAAATCACAGGTGCAGCTAGTATTTCATAAGCATCATCAAAATAAGTAAGAGGTAGATATGGTATTCTCCTGTATAGAAAAATGTGTAATGTACTGGCTAAAATTAGTTTCAGTAATTCATAAAAGAAAAAAAATAACCCAACTGCAAAATGAAGCCAGTGAATGCAGATGTGTGACATATTTGTTTCCACATCATTAATTTGGCACATTTCATAATAAAGAGTTTACACTGTATCTAAAATAGATATTCTAACATTCTGATAAACATAAAAGTTATAAAAAAAAACTAAAAACCCACCCACAAAATCAATCAGTCAAATAGATGAAAATAATAACACCATAATTGTATCAAAAGCATTCAAGCTGTTTGGGCTACAGTATTAGTACAGAAAAATACATAGTTATAAAATTGCAAATTCACATTTACCATTACCAAAAAAAACCTGCGACACATTTTTAATTCACTTAAGTAAACAAATATTGACAGCATTTCATTTATCATATAAGGCTCTAGAAGTTAATCTTTAATATCTACATAAAAATTATATGTCAAGACGAAATTAAGATTTATTTTGTGGTATCTACAGACTGTCACTAAGTTTCATCAAGCTACAAAACTTTAGTCAGTATGGGTAGCCACTTCCTTGCACGTTAGACGGCAATCATTAAAGTATTGAAATTAAGGCAACACAGAATCAAACACACTGGCGCTTAAAAATATTGCCCTCTTTTTGCTAAGCCGGATAAAAAGTTTAACTTCGCAATATTTTTAGGTTATAATAATTTGTTTATTTCAAAACAAACTTAGCGCGTATCCGATTAGATTAAGATCTAGGACTACATTTTCAATTAAATTTTAGCATGTATTTAGAATTAAGAACGGAAAATAGTAATGTAGTGTAATGGGTAATGACAAGGAAATAGTGTTTATGGAAATTGGTACTTACCCGGCGATTTTGTTCCGAAGGGGTTTAGTGGGAATGATAGCGATTTCCTCACATATCCTCTTGTTTGTATCAAAGTCGAGAGTCAATCTTGTATAATATTTTTCGATGATGATCTTAGCCGCTTTCTTTACGGTCTTAGTCCTGACACGACCCTGGAATATGTAATAATTTGATTAATAAGCTTATCACAGCCCAAGAAATCAATCCACATCATAGCCAACACATTGAGTCGCCACATTTTAGTAAGATTGTCGAGATATTTGCAGATTAATAGCTAAAATAATTTATTTACCATGGCTGAAGCACTGCTGCAGTCTTTTTTGACAAATACAAAAGACAGAAAGAGATAGATGACAAATCTTTGTATGTTCTGTGGTGATATATCTGTCAGTGTTTTTTTTTTTTTCTGTAACTTCCCCGCAAATATTAAGCAAAGCATTCATGGCCCGAAGGCCCGCTACTCAGGAACTTTCTGACTCAGTAAAATCTTGAAAAAGAGTTAGTCAGAGTTCCATGTCAGTGAGACCATCTCCAATTAATGTTACAAATAAAAATATCCCCTTAAAGTAAATATTTAGTAAAACTCGAAAGGTAATGAGAAGAATAGAACTAATATCAACATTTAGAATAAGAACCCGACCGAGAACGATAGTATAGCACAAAGTGAAGCTGGCAGAATGCCCGAGTGCGATGCCAAG
Organism: Lycia hirtaria; assembly: GCA_947563715.1. Lineage (NCBI taxonomy): Eukaryota > Metazoa > Arthropoda > Insecta > Lepidoptera > Geometridae > Lycia > Lycia hirtaria. The sequence continues at coordinate 35,382,222 of OX387377.1, read as the reverse complement.
GAAGAAAAATAATTATCACCATCTCAGCCTTAAGAAGTCCACTGATGGAAATAGGCTTCCAAACAAACCAATTTGAAGCGGCCATTTATTATATTAATATCCAGCGGGCTTTTGCTGCCATAGAACTTATAGTCTAGTAAAAATAAGATTTAATTATGTGACAACATTAAAGACAACTAAGTTTATTGTTATTTAAATGAATGTACTGGTGTTTTGAAGTACATTTGACACAATTTCATAATGATATTATAAAAGCTAATTTTGTTACCTTTACACGCTCAAACGGCTGAGCCGATAGTTATGAAAATTTGTAAAGAGATAGCTTTAGATCTGGAGACGGACATAAACTACTTATCATCATCATAATCATCACCGTTTTTCATAACTACGCGAGTGAAACCGCGGAACGCAGCTTAAATCTATAAATCGGGGATTATAGTTGATCTATGATTTTTAGTTATTTTCCTATCATAATTTCAAAGAATCTCAGTTGCAAATACTGTGATCTGCTCCATACAAACGGATTTATTTTTACTAGACTATGATTTTCCTACGGAAGCGCGTGGATGGTTTAGGGTGTGTTTTTACTTACTTCCAGCTGTGGCCCGTGGTGTCACCTGCTTAATAATGAAAAACGGTGACGGTGATGATAAAATAGAGTCTATGTCCTTTTCTAGGTCCTAAAGAAGCTGTGCCAAATTTCGTAACGATTGGATCAGCCGTTTAAACGAGAAAATGTTACAAACAAACAGAAAGACCAGCCTGTTATTTTAGCTTTTACTATATTTAGGTTTTTTTGAAGTGAAAACTTCTTTAGCGGCGTTGTGCATTTTTGGGATGGGTAAAAATGTTAAACTCGCGTTAAATCGTCCGATCGCAAGACGAACAGTCAGAAACTAGAATAGGTTTCTGCATTTAAAGTTCATTATTGTATGTACATGTACAAGTATCAGATCGTCATATTTTAAGACGGAGAGTCAGAAACCTATTCTAACGTTCTGCATTTAAAGTTCATTATTATATGTACAAGTTTGTCCAATAAAGTTAGTGCCAGACCAACGTACTAGATGGCGCTGTATAGTCTTAAAACACGCTAACACTTCGCGTACAGTGATGAGTAGGTAGGGGTTGTTTGTAAAACACAATATCTTTGGTCAAATCCTTCACGAGTCAGTCTTTTTCCTATTTTATTTTCTAGTTTCACTTCTGCCGGCACTACCGGAGTGCAACCCGTTGTTTCTTAAATTGAATTTGGACCTGCTTAGAGCATTTGCCAGTGGCAAGTATTAATATTTTCTTCAAGTTTCTTGAATAAAACAAGTCATAAATGTTATAGTCACAATCTAAGTCACGTTTACAGTCATTTTCAAATTCAAGTCGTTCAGTATAGTGATGGTGACTTTACTGAAACCTTCTAAAGAGTTTTGCCGACAACGTGAGAAGACATGTTTCGCCGCTTTACTTTACTTGTCCACATTCACGCACTTTATCAAACACTGAAGCCTTACCGAAAAACGTTACTAAACTTAAGCATTGTCTTAAATTCTCTTCCTTCTTTCCGCAAGTGGTATTATGTGTCAGTGAGAAAAAGACAAAATATGTTAAGCAATGCTTAAAGTTAAGTAACCTTTTTCGGTAAGGCTGTTATAAATGCTGAATAAAAAATGCATTGCAATGCTGAATGCATTTTAATTAAATCAATCTTGTTCCGTTTTTGAGAACGACAGTTCCCGTCTGACAGAAAGTGACAAGTCCATACAATCAGTGAATAACGTTTTGACGTGCGTTTATAACCCAAACAACCCTATTTTAAGTTCGCATATTAATGACATAGACATAAATTGTGATATGGAAATACGAAACCCTACATTGCGCGTGGCCCGACATGCACTTAACCGATTTTTTAAAATTGTTTTTAGTTAGTACATACCCGAAAACTAGTCTTCTAAAAACCAAACAAAAGAGAACTCAAGAAACATAAAGAAAATAATAGGTATGCAGTTCATGGAATGGGGTGAATCTTTTTTCAATTAAATATTACTCAATATTAATCTTAGAACTTATATTTGATAATGAAGTCATTCAACACTCAAATTATTGTAGAATTTTTTGGCTTTATTTGATTTTTAAGAAATTATTTCATTAGTAAAAAAAATGCAATTAAACTATTTTATTTTTTCCGCTCGTTTTGGCTCAAAGTTTATAAATGGCATTTCCCATGAAATTAACATGATTGAATATGATAAATTGATTTAATTTGATAGATCTATGTTTTTTACATCAAAAAAGTAAAATAAATCCAACTTAAATTACGTAAATCACCGTATATGAAGATTTTCCGCTATCGAAATGAACTAGAGTCAATTTTACCCACATTCGCGTTTAACTTTGACAAGCCATTTAAACGCGATTTTCTATACTATTGGACTTGTTACTTCTTTACTTTAAAATACACCACGAAAGAGCACGCTTAAATAAGTAAAATACTATTAGGTTCATATATTAATACTCTGATATCGTCAAAAATATGAAAAAGTGTGTGTAAAGTTACCCACGCTGACAGTAACACTAGTATGAAAAAAAAAAAAAAAAAACGGCCAAGTGCGAGCCGGACTCGCGCACGAAGGGTTCCGTACTATCATCTATAATACTACAAAGTTTAGTTCTGTTTATAAAATAACGAGAAATCAACGAAATTCCAAGTAGTAAATTGCAAACTTATAGGTAGGTTTTCGATACACATCCGGGCAACATGACGACGCTCGCGCGAATACGCGCGGCTATGGCTCGCTCCGTGATCCCCCCCTCGTGCTCGAGCTCGTGGCTCGTGACCTCCCCTGCTACCCGCGCCGCCGTTGCTTAGCAACCGCGGCGCGGCACTCGCACCGCGTTTAGATGCACGGATTATTTTCATTTTGTGGGTTTTTATGTATTAGATTAGGTATTTATTTTTATAGTTAATATATTTCTAAATATTTACTTACAAATATTCAAGTTTCTACCTGTTAATTAAGATCGAGTAAAAATTGCTTAAAAATTACGTTTGTTGTATGGGAGCCCCCCTTTAATGTTTACTTTATTGTTATTTAATTATTTATTTTGAAAGGTAATATACAAGTAAATATTCTGTGAAAATTTGAAGCGTCTACCTGTTACCGTTTTAAATATTCAGCAAAAAAATACGAAAAAAACACGTTTATTGTATGGGGACCCCCCTTAATATTTATTTTTTTAAATTTTTTAGTATTTGTTGTTATAGCGGCAACGGAAATACATCATTTGTGAAAATTTCAGCTTTCTAGCTATCACGGTTTATGAGATACAGCCTGGAGACAGACAGACAGACAGACAGACAGCGAAGTCTTAGTAATAGGGTCCCGTTTTTACCCTTTGGGTACGGAACCCTAAAAACATGTTTCCATTTCCGTTCCCGCCAAAAATTTCAACATTTTGCGTCTTTTTGTTTTTTTTGCTTGATGTTTGTATCAAAATGCTTGCACATTTGCCAATAAAATTTCATGTTGATTGTCAATTTGACATTGACTGATTGAAATAATGAAGAAAAAAAAGTTCTGTTCATTCAGTGTTCAGTCTGTTGACTGTTCTGTTCATTCATTAATTTACCGCGTTTGGATTGGGTGCACGTTGCGAGAATTTCGTTGTTATATTCAAGGAAATTTTAAAATCTGCACCAAGAAAAGTGATAACGTGTATCTGAATCTGACTAGTCAAGAGTCAGACATATTAAAAAACATATTATATCTTACGTTAATAATCTAAAAACACCAAAATGTTTTGGGGTAAGTTAAACTCGGCCGGTGCGGTGGCTCATGCTACCACGTGTTTCTACCCAGTTGTTGTCTTCTTTTAGTTACAATTCTGTAATTAAACTAGCTGTGCTGATGGTATTTTGCAAACTCATCACCTGAAGGATTGTTTGGTTGTGGTTACAAGTATTTTTTTTTTCAACTGAAGAGTGAAGGCCGGGCGGGTGGTCAACCTGATCATGTACCTATTTTACTTGTCCTGTGATTTCACGGTTTTCACCTGTGTGGTGACTAAAGATGGTGATGATGATGAAATTCAGCTTATGCATTTTTCAATGTCTGCTATTTTTATACCGAATTTCATAATGATCCGATTAGTTGTGAAAAAAAACATAACTTATTTGCCTACTAAATAATACTTTGCTATATTGGTATGCTTTTGAGTTTTATATGGCTGAAATTGCAGTACAAAAACTTGCTCTAGTGTCAATTTATTATGTTTTCCATACCATGACAGATCTTTCAAAAATATCTATATGTTGACCAATAAATAGGTACCTAAATCTGTATATGGATAAAATTACCTTCTTGTATCTAAAGCCAGGTCCATTTTTATTTGCTTTCATGTTAATAATATATGACACCCTAACATGTTGTTACTGCTCTTAAAATAACGTAACATCGAATCTAGAAGATAAATTGCAAAATCCTGTAATTGTTTTAAACATAGAGAATGTTAAAAGGATCTAAGGCACTTTGAAAATATCAGAAATCACATGAAATTGCTTGAAAGATTGATTGTACAATTTTGTACTACATATGTATCATTTAGGATTTCACACATTGTATTCTTGCAGACAGTGTGCCATTCTGTCTGGGCCTTTTCTGTGTAGTGATTTAGATTATAAGACCTCTCTTTATACATATTCATGTAGGTATTTATTAGTACAATGTTTTACATGTCAATTTGCTCAGACAAAAACTAGCAATACAAAAAATACATAATTAAAACCATGGTATAGTATATACTGGTTTGTAGAGTAACAGAAAAGTATACACTCAGGAAACACTTAAATGTTTACATGCGTAAACACCATTTTTCTGATTAAGACCTTAATGTGGAATTTATTTAATTCTCAGGACTGATTATGGAGCCAAACAAACGGTACACCCAAGTGGTGGAGAAGCCATTCCATATTTCACAGGCAGCTATGGACACGTCAACTGGAGACGGAGAACCGTGCCAAGTCATGGTGGTGGTCGACAACAAGAACTTCCTTATTTGCACACTCCAAAAGAACAAGAATATCCAAGTATCATTGAATTTATATTTTAAGACTGGTGACGCTGTGTCCTTCTTGACCAATGGTTAGTACTGGTTATTTAAAAACAAACAAAGACAAAAAAACTGTTTGAAATTTGAACTTCCTGCTGCATGCGTGACCCTAATATAAAAAACGACATTTATGAGGCAAGGAACATGATCCCAGGTCGGGATGGTATTTGGCACCGCAAATTACTATTGCTATCCAGCGAGAAAACACTGCCAGTTTAATGGGTACCTTTCCCATGCACAAGGGACTTCATGCCTACAGGGATAAAAAAAATTACATATGTTTGTTACATTTTAAATACAATTATTGACTTTTAATAAGCCAAAAATTTGTAGAATGATGTACTATGTAATAGAATGCTTGGGAACAGCTACTTGCTACAGTGATGATTTAGTAATATACGCGTGACTATGTGACATAAAAATGTAATGATTTCCAGGTAAATGCAATGTACATCTAACTGGTTTCCTTGACCCTGACTACGAAGATGAAGAAGTGGAAGAAGAAGAGGAAGACGATGAAGAAGAGGCCCCTGAACTTGTGCCTGCCAAGAATAAGAGGAAATTGGATAATAGCAAGGAAGACACCACCAGCAAGAAAGCTAAGGTATTATTTAGTTATTATGTTTGCTGACAGTATGAATATTCGAATGCATTATTGTGAAAACATATCAAAGAGAAGACTATTTTTTTGATTGAAAGCCCATAATAATAGAAACCCTCACCTAACATGACATATCAATTGAGTGTAAAGACATATTTCAGTTATCCTTTTGAATTAAGAGACATGATATATATATTTTGATACAAATAACATTTACATTATAAATTAAAGGATAAAATTATTGTTCTGAGTCCCTTTGAGTTAATTTTAGTTTTAACCAACCTTGATGTTGATTCTAATAAGCTTTGAGGGAATATCTTTTTAACATCTGCCAACAGTGCCTGGAATACATTCATAGACATTTATTTATGAGAGACACATAATATGTATTAGGTAAATACTAAGTAACAAAAACAAAAAATAGTACAATATATAAATATGATGTGTCTGCCACAAACCATCTGATGTATACTCTTTATTCTAGGCAGACATCTAAAAACAAAAAGACATTTGTTACATAGTATTAACAACACACTAACATACCATACAATACATACATGATAATAATATTAAATTAATTGTTAATATGTAAAAAAGTTATTCTTATTCTTTGACTGTTAAAAAATTAATTCTTATAATATATTTAGATTGATAAGAAAGCCGGTAAGAAGGCTGCAGCAGCAGACAGCTCCGATTCTGATGAAGATGACAAGAACCAGCTTCAGAAGATTCTTGATGGTGAAGATATAGACACTGATGAGGAAGATGAGTCATTCAAAGTTAACACTTCTGCTGAAGGAGATAGGTATGATTATACCATTGTTCCTGAAATTTAAATCAATAACTTTCAAAACATCTATGACTATCCTGACTCATTAAGCCATCACACTTCAACTTCAATAAAGTGTTAGGGTTGGGTTTTTGGAATATCCACTATGAAACATCGTCTTTTTATTTTAAATTTATACATGGGTCTAGCCTGGACCTTTGAAAGGCATCAGTGGGGCCGGAACCAACACTGAGAGGCCTTTTTACAAATGTATAATAAAACATACAGATTGATTATATGAATGGATTACTGTATAATATGGAGCTTAACAGATCTTGGCTATTATGAAGGAATGTTAGGGACTTAAAAACTATAGGCTGATGCTCTCACACAGCAGGTAAGACGAAGTACCTCTGTGTGAGAGCACCAGGATGAAAAAATGACACCTGCCAATTTTGTCTCATTATGTGTAAATAATATATTTATTATTAACCAAATCATAGATATATTATTCAATTACCTATTAATCAATGTGGAATGTTCAATTTGTTCTTTTGAAACCAGTGATGAGGAAGAATCTGATGATGACGAAGAAGAAGAGGATGATGAAGAAGGAGAGGAAGAGGCCTCATCTGAAGAAGCAGAGACCACCCTCGACACCAGCAAAGAGGAAGAAGCCAAGGTATTATTTATTTATTATTATAAAAAAATAATTACAGGTATTTATTATGATATCTAACAGCTTAAAAGTAGGTCCTTAATCCATTATAACTGATTATGCCTGGAAATTTTGTTGGAATCATTGCCCTCTCTGATCTTAAATAGAAATCACACTAATATTATTAATGCGAAAGTTTGTTAATGTAGACGTTTAGCATAAAAAGAATCTCATCCATAACCAATGCAGATGTAGTTAACAGAACGCCCAGCCTGACGTATTTTTTGTTGCCAATTTATGTCATATCAAATTAAGGCTATTTAATTTATGACTGTATTGTTTTGTTTTAGCCTGACATGTCCAAGTTGACGAAGAGTCAAAAAAGGCGACTAAAGAAGAAACTCGCCCAACAAGCCAAAGAACAGCCGCAGGTGAATGGAGTTGACAAAGCAAAGGTGTGTACTGTACTCTCCCCCACGCTTAACTTCGGTGCATACTTGGAGTCTAAAGCCAAACTAGCTGGACAAAAGCTTGGCGTCCTTAATAAGGTCAAGCGGTACTTCACACCTGATCAACTTCTCAGCTTTTATAAAGCTCAGGTGCGGTCGTTTATGGAGTACTGTAGCCACCTTTTTGACAGATCTGCCAAATACCAGCTGGATGCTTTGGAGTCTGTAGAGCGACTAGCTGCGAGGCTTATAGGTGACGAGAAACTGGTCTCCTCAAAGCTACAAAGTCTAGAGCATCGACGTAGGGTGGCGTGTCTGCCAATCTTTTACAGGCTGCATTTTGGTGAGTGTGCGCTCGAGTCACATGACCTAAGGGGAGGGAGGGAAACACTATTAAATTAACACGTTTAAAACTATACATATTTCATTTTGAATGGTAGTGATGTTTTTCTTAGTTTTATTTGGTGTTGATCTATTTTTCTATAACTTACATTGTAATATTTTAATGAAATGTTTGGATTGTATAACAGAAAGACAAACCTGAAGCCAAGGCAGACAAGAGTGAGAAGAAAAAGGTAGAAGCCAAGAAAGAAGCTCAAGAGCCTGCCGAAAAGAAGGAGAAGAAATCACTCGCTGGAGGAGTATCCATCGAGGACACAAAAGTCGGGAGCGGACCAGTCGCCAAACCCGGCAAAGTTGTCAATGTATGTCACAGTCATAGTTATAGGTATATTGGTACAAAAGGGTGCAATAAAATAGCAACTCCAGTTACGCCTCAGTAAAGCGCAAGGTCTTATGTAGTTGTAGTATTATATCTAAAGATCTAAACTGTAGAATGCGCATCGCCTCCCAGCATAAAATGTGTTAATAAGGTGCTTAATATTTATTATTATTATTGCTTAAATTGGAGTAATCTTTTGGTAAATCACGTTATTGGAGCTGGATAAAGTACTACTGTATCAAAGCTCTGTATCTTAAAAGACTACTTTTGAAACCCTCTCTGTCCAATATTATTATCTAACCATTTACCACTCTTTCAATAGAGATAGAGGAACAGTCTTATTAGATGGTTAGAAACACGGAAAAGCGTCATTTTTTTATCCGCTCCACTTTGTCATGGACCACTGCATCACTAACATCAAGTGGTCATGCATAAGCTAAAATCAATTTCAAAACAGTGAAATTGGGAACTTTTTTCTAAAATGGTCAAAATAGAAATTAGCTTGATTAAACTTACCATTGTCACAGGTTTACTATGAAGGTCGACTCAAGACCAACAACAAGATGTTTGACAACTGCATGAAAGGGCCCGGGTTCAAGTTCCGTCTTGGAGGCAAGGAAGTGATCAGCGGCTGGGATGTGGGCATCAACGGCATGAAGGTCGGAGGCAAGAGGAAAATCATCTGCCCTCCCAATATGGCGTAAGTAAATTTAATTCACTGGGCAACATTTCGACGTATATGGGCTTGGCATGACAAGCAACGTTATGCTAAGCGAAGCTTGTACTATGGGACCTAGGTCCCAAAACTTACAGCTTAGAAGATGGAGTTTTTAATAAACTTTTTTGCACAAGATACAATCTAGAGTTGACCACCAACTCGTCTGATGTTAAGCAACAGTGTGGCCGAGGATGGAGCTCGTCGATCTAAAAGATATCTATTCACTCTAGCCTTACATACTATCAACTGAGCTGCTAGACCAGTCATGCAAGCTCTGGCATCTTAGAAGTGTCACATAGAATCTGTGTTCTGAAACACTGTCCACTAGTGAATCTGCGACACATGAATTATTATGATAGTGTCATTATTATGATGCTGTTTACAAGACTAATAGTGTAAATGTAATTTTTTATTCTACAGATACGGAGCTAAAGGATCTCCACCAGTGATCCCACCAAATTCAACCTTAGTGTTTGATGTGGAGCTCAAGAATGTCAAGTGAATATCTTGTAATGGGTGTGCATAAGTGTGATATGGAGACTGTTTCAGTTGTTGTATTTTATTGAAAGTTGCCATTGTATGAAAGGATTGTTAGTCAATGTGTCTGGTTAAAAATGGTGTGTGAATATGGAGCATCTTCAACTACAAGTCCTTATATATTTTGTTATAGTAATTAGTAAAATTTTCCACATACTCAGGTAACCAATGATACACCAAGTTGTCTACACTAAGTAAAGGAAATATGTAATACTATAGTACCATAACTGTGCATGGCCTTGAGTTTGAAGGATGCTACTTTTGGGGAATATACCCAGGCATTGTCTAGTGATAGTAAGATAGAACTTCTAGGCAGCTTGGCCAGTTATGATAATAAATAAATGCGACTACCTTATCCACTACTGGCTGGCCATACAGACCAGCAGTTGTATCTTGAGCAGGTCATAAAAGACAAATCCAAGTGCATTGTTATTTCCTTTACTATATGTATGTATCACCAGTAGATCCGCCCTGTGTGTTAGTTTGTGTGTGACTTCGAAGTTATGAAAATGATATAAATTAAATAGTTTATTACCAAAAATATTACATACACATTTTGCAGTTTCGCATTAATGAAATAATCTTTTCAGTTGTCCTTTGAAGTTACAGACCTACAGCAGATCCTTACTATTACAGTTAAGATGAATGTACTATTTGAGTCTGTGGATTATACATTGTAGAAACCAAGCATCAAACATGTAGCAAAAATGCATCTGAACTCAACCAATAAAATTAATTATCTATATTTTCTCAGCTATGTGCCTTAGCTCTGGTGGAATCGCCCTAATCGTTTGTTGGATAACTTCTGAATAGTCGCTTATCTATTTACTACTTCAAGATGGTTTCATTTTATTATATTTTAAGAAAATGATGGTACTCTATATTGATGCCCGATATTGTATAAGTTTAAATGTAATGTTGCATTTAAGGAAAGATTTCAGTTGTATGTTTTATTTGCTACTCCTCAAGAATCAACTGCAATTTTATAGCTGTACTACTGAATAACGGTAAAAGTTGGTTGGCAACTATGTTACAATAGCCCTATAGAAAACAAAAATGTCTAGCTAAACTAGTTCTCAGATAGACAATGTTCATTACTTCTATAGTTTTAATTGTCTTGATTCCGACTATTATTATTAAGATAATATTAAGCTTGGATTTTAAGGAAGTTTCAATAAATAGCAATTCATCCGATTTCCACAGCTCAGCATAAATATTTGAAGTTTTAATAATAAAATGATCCTCTTCAAAGATTTTATTGAAAGTCATACCAAATAAAGCAACCAGTGTCAAGGTCTTTAAATTATCTTCGAGTCCTAGTGTAGGTAACTCTTCTAACAGGTGTAGTCTATGTAACTCTTCAGTCTTTGAAACAATGTAACTATATAAAACTATGAAAAAATTGGAAATTAAAAAGCAGTTGGTCCATAACAAAATAGTTATACCATGGGGCATGCTTTTCAGATGCTGTCCCACAAGTCTAAGCATTTTTATTTCAATATTATTTTGACTTTTTTTTGCTCTTTTCTCAGTTGAGAGAGCACAACGAAAGGTCAATTAATATTAAAATAAGATTGTGGTAACCCTTGAGGTATTTTTTAAATTCTCCATGGACCGCTAGTTGGTCTGTGGGTACTGAATGATAATTAATGAAATAAAATTATTGGTTTGTATCACTATTGTTTTATTTTGTTACATAAATACCATAGTAAGAATATTACATTAATACATTATTCAGTAATTTACTACCTATCTACTGATATTACAGAGAATTTGTTACTGAACTAAAACAAGATATACTAAAATGCATGGGAATGCCTTTTGGTAAAATAGATATTTATTTTCAGTACTGTTAACATGGGTAATTTTGAATCTGTGTCAAACATTGTACATAGGGTTTTTTTGATTGCTCTCAAAAAATCGAGAGCATTCGAAAAAAGAATAGTGGTTGAAACAACTGCTAATTAATTCCCTAAGTGATTTGAATACTAATTTTTGGACAAAATGTCAAGAACCTTAAAAAATAACTATGTACAATGTTTGACATGAATTCGAAGTTACCCATGGTAACTATCATATAATTAAATTATTAAATTAGTTTCTGAAAGTTTTCTGAAAATTTTACATGCTTGATCAGCAACAAGGTCTGTCAAGTTCTTTTAATGTTGACTAGTTGTTTATACATATATTGTGTGATTATAATACAGCACATTTTTTCTATAAAAGAAAATTGCTTTGTACCCTTAATACCGTAAAATGGGGTGAATAGAATCGCAGGGGTGAATAGATACAAAACTAAAAATGTTTTTCTACCAATTATAGCCCAACATTTTGAAAGAAAAAAGTTACGAAATGTATATTTTTCTACCACTACAGTATTTTTTTTCTTGAAATAGCAACACTGGACTGACGTGAGGTTTGACCATCTTAATAAAAAAAGATCTTGAAGTGAGCTCCTTGAATGCAGGTTAAACAAGGTCCTGATAACTTTACTATTTTCATTGTGAAAGGAGGTGTTTTGTACCATCACAACTTGTCAACGTATTCATTGGTTCCTTGTGACCCAGATTAATAAAAATATAGGCGCGTCTGTGATGTAAATTTCGAAATATTTGTAAAATTGTAAACGAAGTCATTTTTTATTTTTGGTTGAGGTTAATAGATACGGGGATGGGGCGAATAGATACGTAGTATGGGGTGAATAGATACGTAGTATGGGTTCAATAGACACGTGTAAGGGTTCAATAGAAACGAGTAAGGGGTGATTAGAAATGTATGTGATAGGGCTACTATCTATTTTCTACTTAACAAGGTACTTACCTACATTCTTTTCACACTTACGTTAGCTACTTAGGTAGATGTCTAGGTAGGTACTACTTAAACTTTGAAAATTGCCAACCATAGCATTTTTTCTATTAACCCCATACCTCGTGTCTATTGAACCCATGTGCGCGTCAATAGAAACGACACATATTTTGGCATTTTGTGCTGTAATTAAGGAATAAATGCCAATATAGATGACAGAAAATTATTATTACAGCTAAGAAACATGATATAAGCAGAATATAATGTAGTCTTGACTATTGAAAAAATAAACAAAAATGAAGTCAAAGTTCAAAATAGTGTCTATTCACCCCGTTTTACGGTACTCTATTTTATGTTTTTTACTGCCTTAGTCACTGAATGATGATACTTTTTACATTACTTTTGACTAAAGTGAAATAAGATTTGACAAAAGTAAAACATACAAGGATTCATGATTAAAAATCTTATAAAAAAGAAACCATGAAATTGGACAAAATTGAGATATGGAAATCCGTTTTCACCTCTTATTATGTCCCATGAACCCTCTAATCACCAATTATAATATTTAAAGTCGACTACTTTCCCAACGTGCAGAAACTTAACAAATATACTTAATTAGGTGCTGTAAAAGAAAAATCCTATTATTTTTAATCTGCTTTCAGTCTGTCCGGGCAAGATAATGCTTCGTCCTGATTTTTTGTTTCACTTTCTTTCTTGATGTCTCCCTTTTTCTTGAAAGCGCAAACACCTCCATCGCATGTGAACGGGAAGTCGGTGTGGACGACATTGCCTTCGGCGTCTTTCACAGCCCAGGGGTTCCAGAAGCGTAGGACATAGGGCTGGATAAACTTGTGCCACAAGAACAGCAGCACAGGAATGATGAAACAGGGTACACAAACCATTTTTATCAAACAACGTATACTTAGCAAGGAAGCCTTACTGTTTATTGAATTTCAAGGCCAATAGTATATCACTGTTAAGTATAAATTTTTATGTTTTCAAGGATTTCTTTGTGATTTACGTTAGCTTTTTTTTGCAACTTTTGTTTTTCTTCCTGTCAAAAGCAGCTGCGTATGTCAGCTGACTTTTACATTCTGACATGAGTTCCAAATCCTACCAAAAGTTCTTTATCCGTCTTCCTCTTTTATGCTAGTATTTTTATTTATGTAAACTTAGTTAAAAAACAAAATGATAAAAATAGCTTTAAAGCGGCCCTGCCCCCGTATTCTGAACCCATTCGGTTTCGGAATCGATTCGATTTGTATATCTCCGTCTCTGTTATTCTCTATGGAAATGACAGAGATGGAGATATACAAATCGAATCGATTCCGAAACCGAATGAGTTCAGAATACGGGGGCTGAACCCATTCGGTTTCGTAGAGAATGACAGAGACGGAGATATACAAATCGAATCGATTCCGAAACCGAATGGGTTCAGAATACGGGGGCTGGAGTCTGTGGGTGGAGTTCAAATTTTAAAGTTAAAAAAAAAAGTTCTTTATCGGTTTTTATTAAAGGCCGCACATATTCTCTTTGGGCCGCACTACCACAAGTCCGATGGCGCAATTTTTATTTTCCCTCAGAACAGAATAATACCTACGTAAAGTAATAGTATGTTAGCGGAAATGTGAATAGAGCGTTGCGTCTGTAGGATTTGAGTGGTGGCATGGACTCTTACAACTTTGACTTTATGCTGATACCAAACGTAGTGTAGTAGGTATCTAGTTTTGGCAAAAAAAAAATTGCGATATTTTGGAATGACCGTTAGCACCGTTGGTGTGATTTGGAATTCACAAACTTAGCCGTTCCATTCTACGTAAGCGCAAAAGTTGGTCGTAGTATTATACCTTTCCGTATATTACAAAGTACTCTTTGATTATACCCCCTGAAGAGAAATATGTCAGTAAGGTGATAATAAAATTATTGATTAATTCAGTTTTAGCTTTAGCATAGCTTCAGAATAAGAGCTTATCTGTTAACATCCTTCAAAAGAACGTATGCAATATTCTAAATTATTCAGGTTTGGGAGGAAATCCTGTTTAGTACAATACTCTTTGGAGGAAATCTCCGAGAATATGCAAGTTTTTTTTTTATACAAGATAGATCTACGATTGACCACCAACTCGCCATGTTAAGCGACGGTGTGGCCGAGGATGGAGCTCGATGCTTTAATGATCTTTCAACCTAAATGTACCTATCACTCCAAAAAAACAAGTATCTTTAATAAAAGAAAAACTAAATACCAGCCTAAAAAAAACAGTTTTTGCAGTCTAACTTTCGCTAAAACCGTAAAGATTTCGTTACCTACGTTTGATACGCTCGCTGATGAGTGTCGTTTATTGTAAATAATCGGCCAAGTGCGAGTCGGACTCGCGCACGAAGGGTTCCGTACTATCATCTATAATACTACAAAGTTTAGTTCTGTTTATAAAATAACGAGAAATCAACGAAATTCCAAGTAGTAAATTGCAAACTTATAGGTAGGTTTTCGATACACATCCGGGCAACATAACGACGCTCGCGCGAATACGCGCGGCTATGGCTCGCTCCGTGATGTTACCTCCCCCGCTACCCGCGCGTTCGCGCCACCACTACACCGCGGCGCGGCGCTCGCACCGCGTTTAGATGCACGGATTATTTTCATTTTGTGAGTTTTTATGTATTAGATTAGGTATTTATTTTTATAGTTAATATATTTCTAAATATTTACTTACAAATATTCAAGTTTCTACCTGTTAATTAAGATCGAGTAAAAATTGCTTAAAAATTACGTTTGTTGTATGGGAGCCCCCCTTTAATATTTACTTTATAGTTATTTAATTATTTATTTTGAAAGGTAATATACAAGTAAGTATTCCCTTAATATATATATTTTTTTAATTTTTAGTATTTGTTGTTATAGTGGCAACGGAAATACATCATTTGTGAAAATTTCAGCTTTCTAGCTATCACGGTTTATGAGATACAGCCTGGAGACAGACAGACAGACAGACAGACAGACAGACAGACAGACAGACAGACAGACAGACAGACAGACAGACAGACAGACAGACAGACAGACAGACAGACAGACAGACAGACAGACAGACAGACAGACAGACAGCGAAGTCTTAGTAATAGGGTCCCGTTTTTACCCTTTGGGTACGGAACCCTAAAAAGTATGCGTAAAATCGCTGTAAAAGGTTAATGCGCATTCTTTAGAATAATTCTAGTTAAATCACTTATTTATTGCGAAAAAGTCCGTTGAAGGTTACGAAAAAGCACAATGTTTATTATTGAGAAAGTTGTATTATAATTAAGTATTATTTTTACAAAAATATATAGCCTATAATATCACTCTGAGAGTAAAGACAAACGACTAACGACACCTCACGCATCAACATCGGTCAAGCCGCTTTGGTTATAGGAGCTCACATAGAAATCACACATACATTACCCATCCCATATACATATATACAAACACATACACTCGAAAAATAACTCTCCTTACGAGAGAGAAGAAACTAGAAAGTTTTGTAGACATGGAGTAGCATTCAGTTTTAATCAGATAGACCTGCAGAAAATCTGGTATACATTTTCCAACTTTAAGACTTATGCGATATTGACTTAGAATATCAGACTTGACCTTTTGGGACTTGTCATTATGACCCACTGAACCTTTTGGGTCATTGGACTTTTTGGCCCATTGGACGTTATGACTCGAACGGATCTACAATTATCCACCACAAGAGCATAATGGCATACAGTGAAGTCAGTTTAATTTTTATAAATTACTTTTATTATTATCTCCAGTGGCCTGTCTTTAGTTCCAAAATTCAGTGAAAGCGCTGACTCTAGGTAGATTAAAACAGCAAATAAATAACATTTTTATTTTATGTAACAATGTGTAGTACCGAAATATGTAGTCTATATTATTTACTTATGTAACTAATGAAACAAAAAGTACAACTACAAAGATATAATTCTTAAATTAGCAAATTATTGTTATCTAGTCTCGAGAGGTGTAAGCTAATTATTATTCTAAGCAAGTTAAAAACTACTACCCTGTTTTATAGACCCACATTTTGATATAAACGCTATAGAAATAATTCTAAGTAGGTACATAAAGAAGGCATGCCTTGTAACTGCTTTTAGTTCATAAATCGCCTCGTTCCAAATAGTTATTTGCGATACAAGGGTGATAAGTTATTTTTTAGAAAGGTACGGGCAGGCGAATGTACGCCTGAGACGGCTGAGACGAAGTCAAAGGTTTCTATCGTAAAGAGCATTCATTTTATGGTCACGAGTTTGTAAAAATCAATTTCACCCGTGTGTCGTACAACGTTTTTCAATACATTTGTGAGAAAACAAGTCAAAATAGACGAAACATATTATCTACAAAGCGAAAGTAACCGTTTGGTACTTCTTCGCTTTACAATTGGCTGAACCGATCGTTTTGAGGTACAGAGATAACTGAGAACCTGAAAAAGGACATAAGATTACATTTTCATCTTCATTAGTATGTGGGTGAAACCGCGGGACATCCATTAGTGAGAAATCTCAAAAATAAGACTTATTTAATCAAATTTATTTTATATTAGCTGCATCCTATGGTTTCACCCGCATAGAAATGAAAATTGGAGATGAAAATTATGACACTATTTAAAGCCTATGTAAGTAATGGCCTAGCCATCTCTAGTTTCTCAGCTATATAATGTATCAAATTTCATAATAATCCATTCAGTCGTTTCGTTGTGAAAAGATAACAAATACACAGACGGACAGGGTTACTTTCGCTTTTAGTTTAGGTCAGTATATACTGGGCTTGTATATTATTGGAAATAATAACATAAAAGCGAAGTTGCAATGTAGAGTCCGCACCACTACTGAAGTCCGACGGCAAAATTTTGGAACTAAAGACAGGGCCGCTATTGTCCACCGGAACACAGAAAACTATGGCCGGAATGCGATTAAAGCGCCGCGTATAAGGAACTTGAGTGGTGGCGCGGACTCTACGATGAAGCACGCTCCCATAGAAGAATCCTATTCAAACTAGTAATAATTCTCGAGTTCATTCTCGCTCGTACACCACCAGCCAGTAGAGGCAGGAAATAACTGGACTTTAAATGTATCTTTTGTCAACTAATTTAGTCAAGTGTCAGAAAATCAGTGGTTGTCTGGCGCCAATAAAAGGTAACACTCGATCTGAATGGAATGGATTGAACATGGCTTGTGGTTACTTGACGGTACTCTGTGACGTCACAGCAAATTTTGAAGTTTCCGCGAAGTATCGAACCAAGTAGGTAATGTTTATACAGGGTGTTACTGTATACGACATACTTTGTCGTGGATACCGTTCTGAACAACTTTTACTATGGTAAAGATTTTGAAGTTAGCGTACTTACGTTAGTGTTTTTCGCATGAAATATTTCTTATCATTGATAGGCACGCGATTGACTGTCAACTCGCCCGATGTTGAGCGATGCTGTAGTGCACGACGGAACGCGCTTGTCTAGTGCGTCTTTTAGATTATCTTGTCTACTATTACTAGAATTCTGTGGCCATAGTAAAAGGTGAAAAAATAAGTACAGTAAGCCCATAAAGTATGACCGTTGATCGTTGTAACTCTCTATATTTTTTCTATATTTATAATTTCTGTACAGATTTATGTGTATACCGTTATTGCAATAATTATAATTGCTACTTAAAATATCAATTAGTTTCATGAATTCCATGACTATGACTATCATATTTTTCTTTAAGACGATCAATGAGCGCACTTATACAAGAAAATCTCTCAACTTTATCCGGTTCTGATATTTTTGACGTAACAACGTCTAACCCGGGACTCATTGTCCCGTTACGTTACGCTCATTGTCCGTTACGCTCCTTGTCCCGTTACAACCGCGCGTGGTGGCTGAGGAAGCGGGCGGATGTGCGCCACACCCGACCGTCGTTTCATCTCACTCTAGTTCATTACGTCAAAATTCCTTATCATTCCTCGGAGCTCGCGCGCGGACGATATGTTGTTATAACGTTGTCACGTTAAACTATCGTCCGTAAACCGACTTTATAGACAACCAATTTTTTTAACTAGGAAGACAAAACCTATATATAATAACATATATAAAAATAAATTCGTTAATAGCTAAAAATATAAGCGTACAAAATACAAGAATCATTGAAATCGCATAAAGTTTAGGGGTAGAAATAAGCTTTCTCCTCTTTTATGGACAAATGCTCACTTAATGATTCTCTTAACATAATAATCATATTAAGAATAATATTAAGGCGAACACAACAAGCATCAATCACAAGACTGTTATTAACAATAAAAAGAAGTAAATAGCACCCATTTGAGTTATTATGTAAATTTGATCTGGATTCGCAATCTAGAGATTTGGCTGTGAAATACAAAAATTCGTACACCATATCAGCTCAAAGTTGAAGCAATCTTCCCCGTTTGCCCAGAATTACAATCTTCGAATTTTTAAGGTTAAAATCAATAGATTACTTCTAGAATGAAGTGTTTCTCCCTCAGCCACAACGCCGCCGACCATCAGTTAAGTTGGTGGTCAAAAGCAGATCTAATGTACACATATACTATCTTAAAAAAAACACGATATTGTTCGGTCCAAACCGTCAAGGAGCAAGTCTTCAACCTTTTTCGGGACAGTTAGCGTCCTTTGGAATTTCTTCTCCCTTTCCACACGCGTCTCGGAAGTCCTTCCAGGCAGTACATTATACATTAGAAATGATTGAATACTAACAGTACTTTTAATAAAGTAATAGATCAATTTGGTTTAAAATACAAAAAAATTGAGCCGTCATGGGACGGCTCAATTTTTCGACACTTAAGAGATGTGAATAATCGAAACTATTTTGTATAGAAAACATGCATGCATGTTCATCTTTCATACATCTATTTCGTTATGTTCAGAGTACGGCCTCTGTTTTAGAAATCATGCCGGCTCTGCTGGTGGTCGCCACACCAACAGCCGGTCTGACCAGCAGTATTAAATATTATTAAATATTTCACATCAAATCCGGATCAAATTTACATAATAAATCAGCAGATTCCAAACACCCTGTATACCTTAAATAATTTTAATATTGGTATCACCTATTTTAATCTCTTGGAGTCGAGGAATAAATTCAACTATATGTAACGTCAACAATATAAATATGTAACTAATATATTATTATTATGAAAACACTTATTTAACTTACACACATAGAAATATATAAAATTCTTCGATACTCTCTTCCTCTTTCTACGATAAATGAGATCTTTCCTCACAGCGCGTTAAGTTACATAAATAAACGACGTCAAAACTCAGTTACGACCACTCACTTTAAAATATATATTTTTTCTAATTATCTTAATGTATTTAAAGTCTTATAGCAGGCCTAGCATGGAAAATAAAATTGTCTTTCCACCATTTTGTTCACCTATATGTGGAAATAAAATGTGCACATTTTATTTCCACACACTCATTTTATATGTGGAATATATGAAATGTGTGTGTGGATTACTGTGGATTACACACATACAGGTGGACGATACAACATGGTTATAACGTTTTATTTACCTTCCGCGCTAAGTCTGCAGGTACCTACTTACTTACGTACTTGAAGCACATTTTTTCTTACTAATTGTCCTGTAAATATGGCGTAACCAATCATAGCTCGAGATTCAAAGATACGAGTATTTATTGGTCGCCAAGCTGTCACTTTTTATATTAATGAACATGCAAGGAAACATGGACTAAAGGATATATACCAATAGTGTTCGCTATCTCATTTACACATTTCCACATTTTTATAGATATAAATTGCCTGAATATACCTACGACAAATCTGTAAGTAGGTCAAAAATCTAGACAAGAAAATTAGAAATGTTTCAAGAAGATTTCATTTTCATTTATTTAAATGCATACATTAAAAAACAACAAACTCTAATGAAAAAAACAAATAGATTTTGTTTTTCAGTGTTAGTTTCACACAGAAAAACAGAATCTATTTGTTTTTTCATTAGAATTTGTTTTTAACAATAAAACAATAAAGACAAAAAGTAGTAAACGTAGGTACGTTTACTACTTTTTGTCTTTATTGTTTGTCCTAAATACTCGTCTATTCGGCCAATAATACCTTTAAAAATATAGGAATACGCGAGCGAGCAAGCGGCTCTATTCGTATAGGCCCTTAACCCCGTATTTCATACGTGAGGACAACAAGAGAAAAGTATATTTTACTTCTCTCTTTCGATAGTTGGTTGGCACCAACCAATATATGTATAAGAACACTAAAATAATGACTATGAAATGCACAACAATAAGTCTC
This sequence comes from Lycia hirtaria, assembly GCA_947563715.1. Lineage (NCBI taxonomy): Eukaryota > Metazoa > Arthropoda > Insecta > Lepidoptera > Geometridae > Lycia > Lycia hirtaria. The sequence continues at coordinate 35,361,539 of OX387377.1, read as the reverse complement.
TGTAAAGTTTTTTTCAAAACGCACTAACACATACGAGTCTTTTCAAGATATTGGAAAACTGCATCATATGCATATCCCACATGGCACCGAGTACAATATCACAACACTGTTAGTTTATGGAAGGAGAACACACAGCCATTTTAGAGCAAAGGCAAAATCAGTACCCAATATTTATACAAATAGCTTATTACTTCTATGATATGAATTATTAAATATTTTTTCTATTCAAAATCCGACTTCAAACGCAACTTACTAAATCCTTCACGATTGTAAACTTTATAAAGAGACCTCTCTTCACTCGCTCTTTTTTCTTTTGTCAAGAATGCGATTTGTCATTGAAAGTCAAATGCTCGTCTTCGAAGATTAGAAAATGTTCAGATGTTTATACGATATTCCTTAATATTTGACACTCTTGCAAAGAAAAACGTTGGTGGAACTCTGCGATTCTATAATGTGACTCACTTACTCAGGAATACAATGAAAATATTTTCAATTTTAGAGATTATTCAAAAAATAATTAAGCAATGTTTATAAAATATTTATGGGACCAACTTGGGAGCTTTCTCTATACACCAATTCGGGAAACACAAAAATTGGTTCTCGAATGACGGAGTAATTCGTGTACAATTACATACATAAAAAATAATAATATACGGTACGAATTGATAACCTCCTACTTTCGGTTAAATAATAAAAACCTGCGAGTGCTCTTTTATCTTTAGTTGTTTTCATAATTCTTGAGTTTGTATAACTAGTAAGATGATGAGAATCATTGAATAAAATGTCAATAAATATTAAAGTCTTACTATTTATGAATAAATACTTATAATAAAGTTAAAAAAAATTGCGCTGCTTCTTGAACTCATCACATTTTTACAAATAACTTTTGCTATACGACTAAAAAAATAATCAGGTGTTTCAAACATTTTGTTACGCGCCAACGTATTTTTGTATGGAAAGTTTGTTTCTCGAGAAGTCGTAGGAACTGTTTTGACTCACAGTATCCTAAAATACGTCTATAAATTGAATAGATGAATCAAATCAAGAATATGTAAACAAATAAAAATAAAATATAAATTGAACAATTCTTATGGTAGTTTTTTTAAATATTTTTCATATTTTTTTTTTATAATAACAATTAATATCATTGCAAATAATTTTAAAGTAATTTATAATTATGAAAGTTTTACCTGATCTTTGCATAAAAATTGGGCACAGCATTATCTCTTCAAATAGAGGCACTATAAAAGTTTTGAGCAATCACAGCATCGGCAATTCACCGGCGGCCTTGAGCGATTCCATGAGCGACGGCGGAATATCCGGCACTTTATAAATGGGATCCGAGAGCGGCGGCAGCACCAGCGCGTCTATAGACTTCTCATAGCTAGTGTACGCGAGGTACAGCTGTGAGACTCTGTTTATTTCGTCTTCTGTCATGGCAACGGCACGAAGCTGCTTCCTCAAGTCAGCAGTAGTAGACTCCCCGCATTTCGCGCACACGTCTTCTAGAACGTAGGATTTGGGACGTTTCTTCGGCGCATGCTTGCATTGCATCGGTTCTATGAACTTGTACTTCTTGGGGCGCATCCTGGGAGGTCGATCTTCGTCCGACAGCACAACAACGAGCTTCCTCCCCGCGCGCGACACCACCTCCCCCCCGCTCGCCATCAGTGCGTTACACAGCTCTTCAGGTGGATTTTCTAGATCGTAGTACACACACCGCGATTCGGAACTGATCTTCGTGTTGTTCTCTATCTGTAGACTGTAACGGAGACGTATTTTCTTAGGTCTGCTCGTGTATTTTAGATACACGTGTATTGGAATATCGATAGACGCGCAGCCGGACTCTTGGATTTCGTATGGCGGCTCTTGGAGCACTGAAAACGATATAATTTTTATTACATTATAATAGACAATATCTTTATTGATGTATTATTGGGTGGAGAGAAGCGAGAGATAAAGTTGTTTGAGTCTTAGCGGAGTTCGAAGTTGACGCATGGGCTATCGGTCGCCAGATAATGCTGACGGGTTCAAACGTGCCTTAATTATCTATAATATTGCGAGAACGAGTAATTATTCACGTAAGTAAACAGTTCAATGCTCAATGGCACGTCTCTCATTACCAGGTTTGCCAACTCTTATTCACGGGATATGCGGGAGAATAGAAATTAAAATGCGGGACGGGGCGGGACCTGCCTACAAATTAACAGAAAAGAAAGAAAAATAATTATTGTAGTTTTTATCACTTTTTTTGTAATTTGTAATTATTTTTTTTTGTAAAATTATACAAAAATATATATTATTTTGTAATCATAACGAAAACATAGTTTTTATTTTTGATAGAATTTGTTTGGTGATCTAGCGCATTTGAACAATTATTTTATTCTTCATAACGTAATTTATTTATTTTATCATTATCATCTTAGCCATAAGATATCCACTGCTGAACATAGACCACCCCCATGGATTGGATTTCCAAAAATACCGATTGGAAGCGGCTTGCATCCAGTGTCTTCCCGCCACTTGTATATGGTCATCTGTCCATCTGACTGGTCTTCCTACGCTGCGCTTGCCACTTTATTTATTTATAGAAATATCCTTGCATTTGTACCGAAAGTAAATTTATACTTGTAGTTCTGGATTTAAGTGTTAATTAACAAGGTTTACCATAAAGCGGGACAATTAGCGTCCTACGGAAATGTAACGCGGACGCATTATTTTTAAGCCCTGAAAACGGGACGTCCCGCCTAATGCGGGCTGGTTGACAACCCTACTCATAATGTAAAATTTGTTCGGATATAGATAGTATGCGACATGCGTACTAACTTGTATAATTGTTGACGTACCCGATCGAACAATAAACTATTTCTACTTACTTCATGCCTAACGAAAATCACAATACATGATTTACATTTTCAACTACTGCTTTATTTACAATTGTATAAGATGGTTACGTATTCCTAGTTATACCGTTTAGAATCGTAACGAAGCATTGTCTTGGCATCTTTTCAAAATCGCTGACTACGTACCCACGTAGCTACGAGTAAACATTATTTAAGCCAACATGGTAATAGACAAAACTATGACTGCAATTTCCCGATTTCCAATAACATGAAATGTACAAATAAATATAGGCACATAAGTCTAATGGTGATAGAGTTCTCTAAATTAGTTTTCTAGCCTTCAATGCCACATTAAATGCATTGAAGGCGTTGCTGTCCTTATTTCATTATTTTGTTCAGTCGAGACCACATAATATCATAGAAGTATATACTTCAAGATGCTAGGTCCTCTTTTTTATCATGATAGGACTCTAAGTAAACAGACTTTAATTTTATGGAAATAATTATAGTTTAAAAAACTAAATTAGAATACTCAATTCGTTTACTTGGATGACATTTTGTCGGTTATTTTGTTATAAAAACCAAAGTACTGAACCGATTTTGATAAAATTTATATGGGACCACCCCGAAAGAATTACCTACAAACAAAAAAGAATCATCAAAAACAATTCATAATTGCCGGAGTCGGAAACAATTCGAATTTTGTGTTTGTTGTACAAACACAAAAAAAATGAGTCCTCGATTTGAGAACCTCCTTCTTTAAAATATAAAGCCGAAACTACTATACATACTGTGTAGTAGTGGTCATCATTAGTACATCATCCTTGTTTTTGATAGAGCGTGCCGTGGCGGCACAGCCACTAGAGAGATGCTCACCTCGTTTAGGATAGACGAAGGCGGCGGAAGGCCTCAGGTAGAAGACCACCTTGTGCACGAAGGCGGAGATGTCTCTGCCGCTGACCCCGCGCACCCACACTCTCCAGTCCAGCGCTAGGGCTCGCCCGAGGGCCGACCGCCGCGGCTCGCAAGCGTGACCCACCTCTAGCCATATGCGGACACACATCTGCGAACATCACGAGTTTACACATAAGCACAGATATAATGAGGAACAGATGTCTTCGTCGTCGTTCATAGTTTTAGTCCGTGCCCTATCGTAATTATCTCAGCCACAAGTCCACTGCTGAACGTAGGCCATTGATTTCTGAAAAGACCGGTTAGAAGCGGCCTCCATCCAACGTCTTCCTGCCACTTGTATGAAGTCATCTGTCCATCTTTTGGCCGGTTTTCCAACGCAGCGTTTGCCAGCGCGAGGTCTCCACTCGAGAATTTTATCGACTCCATCGGCCATCAGTTCTACGTGCTGTATCTTAGACGTCAAAATCATATCAGGCGAGTGAATTGGGAGTGCTCTATTATATAACGATTTACTACACACTTATGTAAGACTATACAATATCTTAATGTATCACCACTCGAGTTATGGTACATAATATTAAGGAATTATTTGCCGCCATCTCTGTTTCCTGAGAACTACAATCTTGGAATTTTCAAGGCTAGAGTGAACAGATATCATCTAGATCGACGAGCTCCATCCTCGGCCACACCGGCGCATAACATCAGGCGAGTTGGCGGTCAATCGTAGGTCTAACTTGCGTAAAAAAAGGTATTCTATGGTGGTAGTCAATTGTAAAACTATGAATTTTCATCCTTGTTTCATTCCCTATGAACCGTATCCCCAAGTCCTTAAACTCAAAAAAAATATGTAAAAAAGCGGCTTATTATAGTAAGAATACTGATCGATAATGATTTGTAATATATAGTAGGTAGGTACTTAAAGTTTAGTTTACCGCACACACAAAAAGAGAAAAAAAAAAGATCTATTTCTACTCATGTAGAGCTATTCACAACTTCTCGGATCCGGTACTCTCTGTCGTTTTGATACATAATGACAGAGATGAAGATATAGCTTCCGACACGATTCCGAATCCGACAAGTTGCGAATAGGGGTAAAGGTATTGTTAAAATTGAGTGCGATAAATATAAATTACACCTTATTGCGAGTACTAATAATACGTATTATATTTCCTATAATTTTCCTGTAACTGTCACGAAGTAATAATGGAAGAATTGATACGCTTACTTATAGACTACGAAATTAATGAATGTCTCATTTAAGTATGTGGAAATGATTTAAGCAAATTGGAGTGTTGGACCTTGATCAAGAATTCTAGACCAATGAAATTCGTCTCCTTTAGTGACTTTGACTGTAAAATCATGATTTCGATACAAAGTGTATCTTTAGGTTATCGTCCAGTCAAAATAAAGACGATTGTGCCAAATTCAGGAAGATCCACCATAATGTGGAATGCGCTCCTGAATGTGTATTTACGAATAGATATAATCTAGTGGCCTTAACGAAAAACGTTACTTAACTTTAAGCATTGCTTAACTTTTTGCTGCCTAAAATCAGTGAGCAAAATCGCATTTTGCTCACTGAGTGAGACAAAGTAACTTTTTATTTATTTTTTCAGAAAGCCGCGAATATCTTATTCAGCCTTGGGTACATACAATCATACAATTCAAACATTCACACTTCCCGCCATTAGAAAGAGAGAGAGACAAAGACCAGCCCTTTCGAAGTTCAGATTTTGAATTCGACCTCAAAGACAAACACGTTCGGAATTTCGTACTAACTAAAGAAATTTTGCAAAACAGATAATTATGTCTTTTAATGTAATTTATTGAATTTTTTACTTATTGTTGTATGTAAACGAAAATAAGTATTTACTGCAAATAAAACTGATATTTAACCTGTAAATATTTATTATCTCCTAAAGTGTTCTCGCTGCTGAAGTGAAAAGTTATGTGTGTTACACGAGAGCAAAGTTTTTTGCATCTCATGCCTTTGAATCCCTCGCCACACTCAGGATTCAAAATCAGCACTCGCAGCAAAAAACGACTTTGCTCTCTTGTTGACACTTGCGGAAAGAAGACAGAAAATTTAAGACGATGGTTAAAGTTAAGTAACGTTTTTCGGTAAGGCCGTAGATGTCTTCAAATCGCGAGTGAAGAGGTTCTGTCTAGGTAATCGCGCTCCATCTTAGACCGTAACAGGCGAGTTGACAGAAAGGCGCAAGCAATTTTCGAATAAAAAATATCATCCTTGGTCTAAAATATAGATAAAGCTATTGGTCTAAAATATAGATACGTAAAGCTATTGAAATTAAACAAATTTTACCAGTTTTATCGCGTATATTTTATTTATTTTTTAGTGTTCGAAACGTAAAATATGAGTTAAAATTTGTTTAATTTCAATGATCAACAATCGCGAAAACTTTAAAAAATATTATAAATAATAATGTTCTATGTTCTAAAATAGAGATTTCAGGGATCATCGGATCATTTTAACTAAGGCTAAACTAAGGCGAAGCACGTTATAATTCTATTTCATAATCTTGACTATTTAATAATACGAGTAAGAGAAGAAAACTTAAAAACTTCGACTTATAAAGAACAGCTGAAGCGATTTGAATGAAAAGTAGCTAAGAACATTTTCGTACAAATCTTCTTTCAAACAAAAAAACCGGACAAGTGCGAGTCACACTCGCCCACCGAGGGTTCCGTACAAACTAGTAGATAAAAGGGGAATTATATATATTTTTTATATTTTCCTTCATAACCCGAAAAATATACATCGTAAAAATATTTAAAAACCTGTTTTAGCTTGTGCTAATGAAGCACTTTGATGATACCCCACATGATACTGTTAAAGTTCTTTAAAATTTGGACCTTCATTCCTTGCATAAAGACCCTATTTTTTGTGATTAAATTAAAAATGTGCAGATTCATATATATATTAAATCTCTTGCTGCTGAAAGAAAAATCCAATTTCTCAGTTTTCGTAAAAAAAAAAGACGTGTGGCACTCAGAGACTGCCGCGGTTAAGCTATTGCATAGCATTTTTTATCAAATTATGTAATTATAATTATTTATTTATTTTATTTATGCAGTATTCCTAACACCCCCCACTCCGACCGGCACAGCGGTGATACTTTTTAGTTTTGCCATCTATCGATGAATAGCAGAACTTTTAATGACTTTTTGAAATATCACGCTTGTCTCTTTAGTTCTGCAAATCGCCTCTAGGTGGCATTGGTTGTATCGGCGTTACTGCGTTAGGTTATTTTCGTTACGGAATTTCTGGATTCGGTCTTCACGCTCAAGGCCCGCGATAGAAGCTATGCAATAGCTTAAAAGTTACAGCTGAATATGTCGCAAAAAACGCACATTTCGACACTCGCAAGGGAATCAAAACCTATGGGGTACTTCCCGTTGACATGTTATAGTACACATATAGGAAAAAATCCGAAAACTGGACATTTTTAATTTAATCACAAAAAATTGGGTCTTTATGCAAGGAATGAGGGCCCAAATTTTAAAGTGCTTTAACCGTAACATGTGGGTTATCATATAAAAGACATTAATTAGCACAAGCTAAAACAAGTTTTTAAATATTTTTACGATATATATATTTCGGTTTATGAAGGAAAATATAAAAAAAATATATGATTTCCCCCTTTTATCTACTAGTTTTTACGGAACCCTCCGTGGGCGAGTCTGACTCGGTCTTGTTCGTGTTTTTAAACTATATTTGGTTTTCAATATGTTATTCACCACATGTTCTAAAAACAAAACAACTTGTTTTGCTGCACAAATACCTATGAATTTTAAAAACAACGCCTATCTGATAAGGATCACCCAAATAACTTTATCTATATCTAAATGTTTTTGTTTTTGAATGAAACAACAATGAAACGTTATCGCAGTCATTATATATATCTATATCTATTAAAAGAAGAAGAAAAAATACCCGACTGCATAAGAATGATTTTCATACGATGTTGAGCGTACGTTTATGTATAGTGTACGAGAAAGTATGCGTAAAACCAGTGTGCAATGTTTAAATGAGCATTCTTTAGGATAATTCTTGCAAAGTCACTTTAAACGAAATATGAACAAATACAGTATATATTACAATTTACAAACAATGACTGTTTCTGCCTGTTAATGACTGCCACGTGACCGCAGCTTAGGCGTACAGATAAAGGCTGTATCCGCGTGTGTATCACCAAAACAGTGTGACGTAACGGCGCAGGCGTTGCCGCAGCGGCCTTGGCAATGGAGAGCCGAGCAACTCGCGCGGAACACGCCCGCTGTGACCAAAGTTTAGACAATACGAGCAACGAAACAAGCACTCTGAATAATTCAGAATTTAATAAAACTATGTGAGATGACGAGTAAAACGCTCGCCCGATGTTAAGAGGATACCTAGTTGTCGCGCTCGCGGCAATTGTAACTTAATAAATAAAAATAAAAACCGGACAAGTGCGAGTTAGACTCGAGGATTCCGTACAAACTAGTAGATAAAAGGGGGAAATTATATAGTTTTTCATATTTTGCTGTTTGCTATTTTGCTGAGCTATTGAAGCTCTTTCATATGATATCCCACATGATACGGTTAAAGCAGTTTAAAAATTTGACCCTCCTTCCTTGCAATAGTGACTCTATTTTTTGTGATTAAATAAAAAATGCACAGTTTTCGGGTTTTTTTCCTTTTTGTACTATATGACAATTTTTCTTGCCAAATTTCACATTTACAGGACAACGGGAAGTAGGTACCCCATAGGTTTTGATTCCCTTGCGAGTGTCGAAATATGCATTTTTTGCGACATATTCAATTGTAGCTTTTTTATGAAAACTGAGAAGCTTGATTTTTCTTTTCGCAGCAAGAGACTATGGATCTTCGTATATGGTTTTAATTTCAACTCATACCTTCACACGCTCCCGAGATACAGGTCTTGACAGACGGACAGACGGACAGATGGACAACAAAGTGATCCTATAAAGGTTCCGTTTTTTCCTTTTGAGGTATGGAACCCTAAAAAACATACCGTAACCATTTATGTTTAAAATCAGAAAAAAATATCGAAATCACATAATATTTAGGGGTGGAAATCAGTTTTCTCTCTTTAAGCATACATACATACACATGTTTTGTGAAATGACCATCAATATACACACATAAAAAATATTGATACCCATATTTGATAATAGGTTAAAAAACACTACTCACACAAATTTCAAATAAGCACATACCTCAGCTATTTTGTTTTCTTTTCTTATACCAAAATGCGGTACATTTTCACCGATATTATTACGATACGAAGTATCTAAGATATTATTTGTTGTTTTCTTTTTTCACAGTGACAGCCATAATTTTCTTGGTGACAGTAACATGTAAGCATCTGACAGAAGAGCAGAGGAGTCTCTAAGAAGGTTTTATTTTTTACTTAAATTTAAACACATTTTTAACTTCGCGGATCGCCAGCACGTGAACCGTGTCGTAATCGATTCAATTGGAAATTGTAATAAAAGTATATACCTAGCAAAAATATTAAATTGCATACAATTGTATGTAATTTAACACTTGTAAGTACAGAAGGCGTTACAATTACCTATCACAATTTTTTAAGAATACAGAAAAAAACAAGTGTAAATAAATCCGGCAAAGTACGAGTTTCACTCGTACACCGAGGCTTCCGTACTCCTATGAAAAACAGAAAACAAGACTAATCAGCAAATTATGTGACTTCCTGATGAGAGGAAAAAATTAAGCGTCGAATTCTGCCAAATTTGTCTGAACTGAGCATCACTCCATTGTTTCATTCGTATAAAAATACCAAGAAGGAAATAAATTAAGCAAACAAATCCTATTCTACGGCTTTTCTCAAATATCTTATTATTGAAATATACTTGTAGCAACAATACAAAACTTCAACCGCAGGTTTTAGTTCTAGTGGCTGCCTGGCTACCACCCTTAACTAAAAAATCTATCCACAGATCAAAATATTTTGTGATCTTTGAGATTCAGTTTATATTTCAGAACCCAAGTACGGTCAGCCGCCATTAACCATACTACTGGGAATTAAAAGTTTCAGTAGTACGGTCAACCGGACTGGCAACCGTACTACTGGGAATAAACGTGACTTTCCATCGCGTGGACGTAAGTCTAAAACAAAATTCACGAATATAGGTGTCCTCGGTTGATAGATACTCATATACCAACAATGGCGAACTTAACGATTTTGATATAAAGACTATGTCGCCGCGTTAAAGCCTAATTTCGATTGAGAAGTCTAGAGATGTCTATTTTGCCGCTTCGAATTATTTTAATCGTGAAGGGATATAATTAGATCTCATTGAGCTCGGACGTTTTTGAGGCCTGACGCTACATCCCGTTGATACTTTATCAAAATTAGAACCATAATCTTGACAGCGTCCCCAGCCATCAGGTAAGTTGTGGTCAAATGCATAGACACAAAAAGACCTTCAAGCCCTTTTTCCAATAAAAAAAAGACACAAAAAGATGCTCATACCTTACTATGTAGCCAAAGAAACTTGAACGTCGAAATAGACAAAACCAAATAAAATAATTACATTAAGAAACTACAGTCGAATAGAAAATGTGTTTAAAACTTAAAACTGAATAAAATTTCTAAAACTCGTTTAGTATCGTGGCGATAATGATACGTTAATATTTGTAAATTTTAGCGTTGAAATGTTATTCTACATATATACATACATATATTAGAGTACCTACCTACTAAGTTAAGTAGGCAAGATAGGAGGAGGATGTATGCACCTTAATTCTCTAACATCTACCCACAGAATTCGCCCTATTTGCATCTACCAGACTAGTGCAGGGCTAGTTGGGACAGTAATTATAAATAGAACACATACAAATTTAAAATTTCGATTAAAAAAATTGAAAAACTGGCTTCAAAATGCGCAATTTTGGTATAAAAACCAAACTACTGAACCGATTTTGATGAAATTTCTACGAGACCAATCTGAAAGTTTATAAATGAACGAGTTGTGCAATAACTAAACATAAAAAAAAAAACAATAACACAAACAAAAATGAATTGCCCAATTGTTAATCTCGTTCTTTTTGGAGCACTCAACCTCGTCGCCTATACTTTCCTACCAACAATTTTTTATATTTATACAGGGTAAATAAATCTGCCTCCGTCTGTACGTATATTTATTAAATTTTGCTGCATAGCTAACTTTAATATATTGTGTAACCATAATAATCAAGTTCAACACCCGGTTAACAATTTAGCGTTTCGACACTATTTATGTACCTACAAGTAGGATAACAAATAAACAAATAATATGTAAAAATTATGCATGCAAATGTATGAATCTCTTTCCTAGAAATGGAAGTACATGAGCGACCGAGCTCCGTTCGGCTATTTTAGAACTGAAAATTTGGGCAAACTCGGAATCACTGAAAACGAAAACTATAGCTAGATCGATTTATCGTCTCCGAATCTACCTTTTTTTTAACACTAATAAGTCCGCGTTTGATACAAAGACTATCGGGCTTGCCGAAAAACGTTACTTCACTTTAACCATCGCCTTAAATTCTCTGTCCTCTTTCCGGAAGTTTCATTACGTGTCAGCGAGAAGTTAACAAAATATGTTAAGCAATCACCTTCTCACAATGAGAAGATGGCCCGGTCCCAGTAGTGGGACAGTTTGTATAAACAGGGCTGATAAAAAAAAAGTCGCGTTTGACCACCAACTCGCCCGTTGGAAAGCGATGATGTGGTCGAAGATGAAGCACGCAGACTTAGAAGATACCTTTTCACTCTCCGATATCAATGAGGTCTAATTAGACCCCTTACACAATTAGAATAATTTAGATTTTCAAAATAATCCGAAGCGGCAATATAGATGTCTCTAAGCTTCTGAATCTAAATTAGGGTCTAGCGCGGCGACATAAAGTTAAAATCAAAATTCTATGTTGGTATATAAGTATCGGTCAACTCAGAACACTTTGTTCGTGAATTTTGTTTTAAGCTTCACGTCCATGTGATAATAACGTCATTGATTACAACACACACGTGGAAGAGTCCAATCGTAAGTGCATATTTATGCAGATTATAACGGATTATTTTTAGTATAAAACGTGGCTCGGCGAGTGTTTCTTCCACGTAATATTGATAATGGATAATTAAGTTGTTTAATTAGATCTACTCAAAATAGGTGTACTAAAAATAGAACGATACCTACAGTTTGATTGGATTGATGATTTTTATCCGACTGCGTAAGAAGGCGGGCTATGTTTTTCGAGTGTATGTATATTTTTATATGATCGCCTTCAGCCTAAACAGCTTGACCGATTTTGATGTGCGACGTGTCAATAGAATCGTCTTCACTTCCAGAATGTCATGAGCATTTTTTTTGTAATAATAATAATAAATCTCTTGCAAAAATTAATAAATGCGTGTTTTCATAACCTCCAACGAACTATTTCGTAATAACCAGGTGGTTTTACTAGAATTATTTTAAAGAATACCTACGCATTTTAAATCTTTTACAGCGTATTTACGCATACTTTCTCACAAAAAAACGTACACTCAACAGCAGTATCAAGCCTAATGAAATCGTAAGTTAGACAGCAAAACCTGCTTTTCTACAGTCGCGTATTTTGTTTTTCTTTTAATAATTATGCATACTTGACTCCACGTAATATTGATAAAAATCTGATGAATCTCTTCGAGAAAAGATAGTCCCGGCTGTACCCGCTAGCTCACATGGCTGCGTGGTCGAGTCATTTTACATTTTTTTTCGTTGACTCGACCGCATGCACAAATTACAGTGAGGTTCTTTGGAAATTGGAAATTTCTACCATCATTATGTAAATTTACTACCACAAGGATTTTATTGATTTGTTGGCAAGGTCCCACGCATGATGAAAGTAGCACCTCTTAATCGTCTTCCGTATTTAAGATCGGGTATTCAAGGGCGTCGCCAAGGGGGAGCAGGGAGGGGCAGCTGCCCCCCCTAGAGATTACAAAAATTACAATCAATACAATCGCTATTGGCACATAAGTATGGGTTTGCCTGTCTTAAGGCAGCTTGGTGAACAAACGTAATCTATTTATTTTTTATTAGTAAAAAAAACCAGTTATTTTGTTTTAAAACCAAACCAATCCTAGACCGATTTGATCAATTATTTTTTTGTTTGAAAAAATTCTTTGGGACCACGTAGGAAGGTGGTTGTTTCATAGAAATTCTATAAAAATCAGTTCAGTATTTTAGTTTTTATAACAAAATAACTGGAAAAATATGTCATCCAAGTAAATGATTTGCGTATTTTGAAGTAAGTTTTTGAAGTGAAAACATCTTTAGCGGCGTTGTGCATTTTTGGGATGGGTAAAAAATGTTAAACTCGTCAGATCATCAGATCGTAAGACGGACAGTCAGAAACCTATTCTATACTAACGTTCTGCATTTAAAGTTCATTATTGTATGTACAAGTTTGTCCTTCTAGCATGACGTCATTATTTTAGTCAGAAACCTATTCTAACGTTCTGCATTTAAAGTTCATTATTGTATGTACAAGTTTGTTCTTCTAGCATGACGTCATTTCGTTGCGCCGAATGCTTATTTTCGACACATGCACGTAAGACTCGTTAGCTCAATAGGTGAGAGCACCGATTTAAATTTCAATTTGTCAATCGGAGGGCAGAGATTCAAATCCTTCACGAGTCAATCTTTTTGCTATTTTATTTTTTAGTTTTCACTTCTGCCGCCACTCCCGGAGTGCAACCTTGTTTTTTTAGTATTTAAACGATTACTTGTCTAAATTCGGGTATTTAGTTTTCCTTTTAATATAGATACTTGTTAAAAGTTATCAAAAAACCTCTACCGCGCACCGCGACGCGCCGCGCCGCAACAGCGCGCAGAGCCGCGCCGCAACAGCGCGCAGAAATGTTTTCGGTAACTTATTTTAGCTGTACAGTTTAACTAGTAGGGGTGACCGAACAACTGAAATGCGGCAAGACATTCTAACCGTTCGAAGGACCAGTCCACCTGTAACCTTGTAGCTTTTCATTAATAACACGACATAATTCACACAATACACAACAACGTCACAGAAACGAGTCTGAATGTGCCACTTTTATGATACGAATGCGGCTTGCTCTGATGGTGTCGACCATTGATTATATAATGTCAGGATATGGTAATTCGAAGAATACCACTAGACTGGCCTTGTGGCTCAGTTGGTAGTGTGTTTACGTCTACCTGCTGAACTGAAAGGTCGTGGGTTCAATCCCCACCCAGGGCAAACATTTGTGTGATGAGCATGGATGTTTGTTCTGTGTCTGGGTGTTTCTATGTATCATATGTATATATTTACAAAAAAAAGTATATATGTATTTTATCAGCCATCTAGTTCCATAGTACAAGCTTTGCTCAGTTTGGGCTAGATGGTGTTGTGTGAAATGTCCACAAATATTTATTTATTTATTTACATACGAAAATTTATTTTTCTGTATATTTCAAACAAAAAAAAAAACTAATCAAAAATCAAAATCGGTTCCATCCATTCGTTTGAGAGCTATGATGTCACAGACAGAAACACAGATACTCGCGTGAAACTTATAAAAGCCCTCTTTTTGCATCGGCGTCGGGAGTTAAAAGCCAACCTTATGATATCACATCACCACATAACTTTAAAAAACCGGACAAGCGCGAGTCAGACTCGCCCACCGAGGGTTCCGTACAAACTAGTAGATAAAAGGGGGAAATTAAAAATATTTTTTATATTTTCCTTCATAAACCGAAAAATATACTTCGTAATAATATTTAAAAACTTGTTTTAGTTTATGCTAATTAAGCTCTTTCATATGATACCCCACATGATACGGTTAAAGAACTTTAAAATTATACAATGCATAATTGCAATTATTTATGCATATGCAATTAAAGTCTTTATGCAATTATCTTTATTTTTTGGTGATTAAATTAAAAAGGTCCGGTTTTCGGTTTTTTTCTTATATGTGTACTCTAACACAATGCTTCTTGCCAAATTTCATAGTTCTAGGTCAACGGAAAGTCCGGATAGGTTTTGATTCCCTTGTGAGTGTCGAAATGTGCATTTTTTTACGACATATTCGACTGTAACTTTTTTTTACGAAAACTGAGAAATTTGATTTTTGCAGCAAGAAACTATGGATCTGCGTATATGGTTTTAATTTCAACACGATTCCTTCATGCGTTCCCGAGATACAGGTCTTAACACCCGGACGGACAGACCGACAACAAAATGATCCTATAAGGGTTCCGTTTTTTTTATTTCGAGGTACGGAACCCTAAAAAATATAAAAACTACATCAATAGCAAAAACAGTAAAATTAGTTCCATGAATTATTTCAAAGTTTTAAATAAAAGCATAAAATAAATACCTAAAAATTTACATATCCATACATTGAACCATTTTCAAACGCCGAGCATTACTTTAATAAGTCAATGACTGCGACCAAATCATAATTAGAGTTGGCTAAAAACGAAACGAAATTTTTCCATACATGTCCGATCATTTTATGAAGAAAGTGCGATAGTGTCTCCTTCATTGAACACTGATAACTTTGTAAACACTCATAATGCGACGTCTACTTAAGAAACCAGTTTCGTATATTTCGCAGAGCTGGTGCCACTGGTTTCGGAAACTATATTTTTATTGCAATTTATGAGCGCACGCGTAGGTTTACATGTGTATTAGTATAGTACTTAGTAGTATATATGCACGTTGCGTTAGTGTGTGTGCGGGATGGAGCAGCGAGCGCCACTCATGCATACACAAACAGACACGTATACAACCGAAGGCGGCGCGCGTTAGTGATTTGAAATACAAGATATAAATACGTTTATTTATGTAATCTGATGAATATTCTGAATCGTCGATTGCTTTTATCAATGTTTGCGGAATTGGAATTCTTTCTGGTTCGTACCTACTATACTATTTTGAAGAGATGATTCAAGTCAGTTGTACTGGGATTTCGAAGCTTGAATTTTCGTTTCGGTATAGCATGTGTTAAAGCAACTACCACTCTCGAGTTCATGACTTGTCGCTAAGCCTCCCGCGATTACTTTATTTTAGAGCCAGTTCCCATTCCGAGTTAGGCAAACTTTTAATTTCGGACCTCAGTCACATAGTATCAGATACTCTATGGTCAAATACCCAGAACCTCGCAACAACAACAAAATTATTCGTGGAGTAAAAGTTGTGAAGAAATTATAGTCGTGGTTGGGCAGTCTGGCCTGCTACCACTCTCGAGTTGATGTTCCCAAGATTCCCCGGTTTTGAGAGCCAATTGCCATTCCAGGTTAGATGTGTTTTTTTCGTCTCGAACCGCATAGTTATTTACTACTGCACGCGTGAAAGATCAAGTCTTTTCACTAGATCGTAAAGTTCGCTTTCAAGTTCTGAAAACTGCGGAAAACCGCAGAATCCGAAGAATAAAGATATTACAAATGAAGTATAAAAAAGCTTAATTTTAATAAGCTTTTACATAATGTACAATATGTAGTGTACTAAAATCAGACTAAAATGAATAAAATAAGTCACACAATCCAAAAATCATTTTGTAGAAATTTCGATGACTTGATATTTTTTATACCAATGAAAGCTTATCTAAAGCACTCTATGGTCATATTTTATCGCACTGAACTGCGATAAAACGCCATTAAAAATATAATAACTTGCTAATTATGATGTGTTTTTATGGTTCCGTACATCAAAAGGAAAAAACGGAACCCTTATAGGATAATTCTGTTGTCCGTCTGTCCGTCTGTCAAGACCTGCATCTCAGGAACGTGTAAAGGTATCGAGTTGAAATTGAAACCATGTACGCAGATTCATAGTCTCTTGCTGCAGAGAGAAAAATCAAAGTTCTCAGTTTTCATAAAATAAGTTAAAAATTTCTTTTTTTTTTGTAAGGATATACTTATTTTTAGATTAGTCCCATAATCAATTATCATGAAAATCGGTGCAGTAGTTTGGTTTTTAAAACAAAATAACTGGAAATCCAAGTAAAAGAAATTGCGTATAACTGGAAATCTAAAATACTGAATGTCGTTTATTTGTTAAAGTTTTTTTAAACTATACAATTATAATATATTCTGACAACATATTTTGATACTTTCAAAAACGGCTGCACTTCCTTCTAGTGGATACAACGTGGGCCAATATCTGCTAAAATCACAGGATCCTGCTAAAAAAAATTATCAATCTAGATATTTATTGGGATTCGCAAATTATAGCGTCCGGTATCCATCTAAGATATTGGCAAAATACCTACTAGTATATGTTTCTCTAATTATCTAAATGTGTTACAACAGACAGCCTTATATTATAGATATTATAATATGAATAAGTCTTACAGTTAGTTATTATAGTTCAAATAGCCCACCCCTGATTGTACCCGATGCAAAGGTGCCCATGACACTCGCCGCATTACCTCGTTGAATGGCGATAGGCGATAATTATCGAAACGTATATGTATTCAGCATTTTAGCGTAACAAAACATGTGAAACTAAAGCGCTAAGTATGGTTTTTTCAACCGACTTCCAAAAAGGAGGATATTATCAATTCGACTGTATTTTTTTTAAGGTTTTTTTAAAGTTACCTCATAACTTTCGACTTGGTGAACCGATTTTGATGATTCTTTTTTTATTTGAAAGCTGGCGCTTCCCGTGTGTCCCATTTCAATTTGGTCCAGTTCTGACAATGGCATCCACGAGTAGTCAGTTGCTTCATTTTTTTAAACTATAATTATTGAATAACAACTACTAGTCTAGTAAAAATAAGATTTGTGACAACATAAAAGACAACTAAGTATAATGTTATTTAAATAAATGTACTGGTATTTCGAAATACATTTGACACTATTTCATAATCATATTATAAAAGCTAATTTTGTTACCTTTACACGCTCAAACGGCAGAACCGATCGTTATGAAAATTAGTGTAGAGATAGCTTTGGACCTGGAGACGGATATAAGCTACTTATCATCATCATAATTATCACCGTTTATTATAACTACGCGAGTGAAACCGCGAAACGCAGCTAGTCCATAAATCGGGGATTATTGTTGATTTATGATTTTTAGTTATTTTCCAAACATAATTTCAAAGAATCCTTCCAGTTGCAAATACGGTTATGTGCTCCATACAAACGGATTTATTTTTACTAGACTATAAGAAACCGTATGAACACTAAAATGAAGAAACAAAATTTAAATATCTTTTTCACGTGTATCTTAAATCAATAGCGTTCCATGTTACAAAATACTTTATTATTTGCTTACCTACTTTATTTACTGATAAGAAGTTTACCCGACCAGCATTAAGATAATGCTGATAAGGGTACTTATTACGAGTTGACATATTATATTACCACGTGTGGCTTAATAATAATCACGTTGTTTTTATCAATTAGGATAGGCTTTTTTTACCCGACAGCGTAAGAAGGAGGGGTATGTTTTTCGAGTGTATGTATGTTTGTATCCATGATTTGCCCGGTTTGGGACCGGTATAGATGACGTCACGTCGACTACGGCTTGACCGATTTTGATGTGATGTGTCGTTATATATATTCGTCTTCTCTTCCTGAATGTCATAGGCAATATTTTTTTGTAATAAGCCTGATATAACTCTCGTGAAAATAAAAATGCGCTCTTTCGTAACCTCCAGCGAACTTTTTCTCAAAAACGTCCACTCAACAGTCTATCAAGCGTAAGTTATATATGTTATATATACAAAAAAAGCTCTTATGCAGTCGGGTATTTCGTTTTTCTTTTGACACTTTATACTTGTTCTGGAATTAAGAGTGAGAGACAAAAGTTCAAATGAACCTACTTCGAATCAAGGGCGGATCCAGGGGTCATGGGGGTCATGACCATTATATATCTATAAAATTAGATATGAATAGGTACATACAATTTTAAAATTTTAATGAAAATTCGCGCTCGCTTCGCTCGCGCCTGATTATTTCCTATTATTTTTACCCGACTGCGTAAGAAGAACGGTTATGGTTTTTGAGTATGTCTGTATGTTTCTATATGATTGCCTACAAGTCTAAGCGGCTTGACAGATTTTGATGTGCGGGGTGTCGTTAGATTTGTTAGAACTCCAACGAGGTTTTGCGTAATAAATAAGTGTTTCACTAGAATTTTTCTAAATAATGCGCATCTATAGTCTTTTACAGCGGTTTTGCGCATACTTTCAAACGTATGTTTGTAATTTTCTATAAAGTCATATGTTTAAATTTAATTAGGAATAATAAATTTGCAATCAACGCATTTAAATGGTTGGATTTATAATTTTTGATAACGTAAAAATCGTTGATATCCTGTCGGGTATTTCATTTTTCTCTTAACACAGATACTTATTTGGTTCACCTGGGCCACAAAAACCTAGAACACGATAACAAGATCATTGAACCAAAGCACTTCCAAGATTTAATTTTAAAAACCTTCAAAATTTTCGGGCTCGCTTCGCTCGCGCATTTATTACATAGGAGTAATGTGGGCTCACTAATACGAGAGATAAAGTATATATTACTATAAAACACTACAACAATTTTCGCGCTCGCTTCGCTCGCGCATATTATTGCCTATGTTTGTATTTACTAGGGCCACGCTGAGAGAAAAGACCTCCCAAGTAATGAATTCCTAGCTATACGGCCTTGTTGTGACTTGACCATGACTATGTGACCCCCCCTGGCGCCAAAGCTGGATCCGCCGTTGCTTCGAATTGTGATATTTTTAACAGCTTCAAGATTTGTGTTTGTGTCACTCTCTTAATTGCAGAAGAAGGCAACTTTGCATCATCATAAGAGATGAGCGCCCCCTGTCCACTGCCACGTCTCAACTTACTAAAATTCACTATGCTATGTCGGTAGGGTTGCCATATTTTCCACGGACCCCGTCGGGAGGATGAGTCACTAATACTTTATGGACACCACACAAGTAAGCGGCGTTTAAAGCGGACTCTTCCAGAAAACCTTAGATTTAATTTTCAAAAATGGTGCAAAGAATTAATACTTATTTCCCAAATTGTCTAAATAACAATTTGGGAAAGAAGTATTTATTGAGTAGTGAGCATAAATGTTCACGATGCCACATATTGCGGCTTAGGCGCAACCCTACCATATGCGTATCTCGATACGGTTTTGGCCACTTTTTACGTAGTTTTGGGTTTTGCCATATAGTAAAAGTTGTTCGTAAGGATGATACAATGACCTCCCGGATTAGTACGGGGTATCTTAATACCCCTTGTTTAGGAACGATCTGATGATTCATTTGCAAATGAGTTGTCTCTGCCATGCCTGCCAATCCATAAATATAATTTGAATTTGATTGACATGTAAATAATATTTATGAAAAAAAAAAAATGAATGAATTTAAGTTTCAGTTATTGCATCGGCATGTTGGGTACGATGCTGACCGCTCTGCAATGGTGAGCTTGAGTATGTTGATTATCTTTAGACCTTCATCGGTCAAAAATAATTCTTTTGTGTTTTTAGTACCCACTACCTATTTAATATTCTGTGGTGTAGGTAATTAGGTAATGGGTCATTTGGTCTTTATCTAGGTAATTTGTTTATTTTAAAGGCACTTATCTACCAAATTATGGGTAGGTACCTAGATGTTTACAAGGCCAGGTAAGGTCTTGGTTCACAAAATACTGACATAAATAATAATATCGCGAGTGAATAGGTTTCTTCTAGGCAAGCGCGCTCCATCATAGACCGTAACTGTCGATTAACACCGGGTGAGTTGACGGTCAAGCGCAAGCCTATTTTTGAAAAAAAAAAGAACAGCTTTGGAGCCATCTAAAAAAAATATAGCCTATGATACTCTGGAAGTGAAGACGAATCTAACGACACCTCGCACATCAAAATCGGTCAATTTGTTTAGGCTGTAGGCGATCTATACATACATACATACATACATACACACATATAGATCAAGCTGATTGAAGCCTTAACCAGTTCTGTGTTTAGAAATGTATTTATACCCGAAAAAAAATTCTCCTTCTTGTTCAGTGGGGTAAAAATCGATACAAACTTCGTAACAACAATTTAAAAAAAACTCGCTTCTATAAATGTTGACCGTTACAAAATTTTAAATAAACATAAAAAATAAATACTAACGGAATTTAAATAAGTCAAACAAAACATACTGTAAATAATTTACTTATGTACGAAACGCGTGTTTCACGGCGATACAATGTTTGAGGAAAAATTTTAAACGTCGGCACGTATGGCCAATACTTGTATAGGTAGTTGGATAAAATTAGTGAGTCACTCACTCTTTTGGTATTTTGTTTGAGCGTGCCAAATTGTTTTTTACCCGACTGCTTAAGAAGGAGGGTTATGTTTTTCGAGTGTATATGGGTATGTATGTTTCTGTATTACCTCCTACAGCCTAAACGGCTTGACCGATTTTGATGAGCGAGGTGTCGTTAGATTCGTCTTCTCCTGAGTATCACAGGCTATATTTTTTTGTAATAATAATAATACGACTTTCGCAAAAATAAAAAACCGGACAAGTGGCGAGTCAGACTTGCCCACCGAGGGTTCCGTACTAACTAGTAGATAAAAGGGGGAAATCATATATTTTTTATATTTTCCTTCATAAACCGAAAAATATACATCGTAAAAGTATTTAAGAACCTGTTTTGACTTATGCTAATGAAGTACTTTCATATGATACCCCACATGATACGGTTAATTCACTTTAAAATTTGGACCCTCATTCGTTGCATAAAGACACTATTTTTTCGTGATTAAATTAAAAATGACCAGTTTTCGGATTTTTTCCCATATGTGTACTCTAACACAATGCTTCTTGCCAAATTTCATAGTTTTAGGTAAACGGGAAGTACCCCATAGGTTTTGATTCCCTTGTGAGTGTCGAAATGTGCGTTTTTTTTACGACATATTCGGCTGTCACTATTTTTTACGAAAACTTAGAAACTTTATTTTTCTTTCTGCAGCAATATGCTATGGATCTGCATAAATGGTTTTAATTTCAACTTTCAACCTTCACGCGCTCCCGAGATAAGCCCGGGCGGACAGACAGACGGACAGACAGACGGACAGACGGACAACAAAGTGATCCTATAAGGGTTCCGTTTTGTTCTTTTAAGGTACGGAAGAACCCTAAAAAAATAGCTTTTTCATAACCTCCAACGAACTTTTTCGTAATAAATAAGTAATTTTGCTAAAATCCACAGGATTTAATGCCCCATTTACATCACTAGGGCCAGACTAGGGCCTACATCGGCGTTCTTTGAAGTGCGGGGCTCGGGAAAAGTAAATTTTGACGTTTGAAGGAAATTTGGAAGTGTCAAAACCGTAGCAGGAGAAGACTAGTATCTCTATGGTCAAAACCGAAAATCTTGCCAAATCTTGGAAGAATCCTGATACGATGAAACTTCTGAGTTGTGTACTATAATATTTTTTAGGTGTAGAGTCTATGTTTCTGTCTTGATTGGTGACCAATGAATACTTGTAATTTCAAAAATGTTAGCATATTGGTGTTCACATTGATAATAATATCATGAATAGAAAATAAAAATAAAAATGAAATTTAGAAACAATAGAAAATTAATTAAAAATTATGTACCTATAGATGTTTCTGTTTTGGATCACCGCCTATAGTCCAAATGATTTTATCGATTTTGGCTAGGTTTTGTTAAATTATTTACTGCTATCTTCTGAGTGTTACAGACTGCATTTTATGATATAATTTTTAAACATCGCTCCGAAAAACGATTAATCAACCGCGGAAAGTAAACGCGTCGACGCGATACTGGAGCTCAAAACATTTCGCTATATGCACACACATACCTATGTGTTTAAAATTAATTGTAATTGTTTATATATGTCTAGAATATCGTATATTATGTCAGAATTCATAATCATACCACCTGGAAATCCCCAACCAAAGTATTATCGACCTTGGATGCTATAACGTAGCGTTCACAATTGCACGCACAATTCGAACACATAATGATGGTCACTAAAGTTGATAGAACTCACCGGCTTATCATGATGTAAGTGAGGGCCTTCAGTCATTTTCTAAAATATGATAAAACCGCCGTAGTGACGCCGGCGGCTGACATCTGCAACAACAAGCCACCGAGGTCATGTAAGCTGTTTGCTTAGTTGTAGAGATGCAGCGGAAAGCGGCTCACTTGTGCTGCGTAGAACACTGAGGCATGAAGACAGCTGGGCTCACGTTGACACTAAACGCGCGGCATTTCGTACGCGGAGGCACTGTTTATTTTTCAATGCGGCGTGGACAGGCGCGTGAATCGCCGGTGACGGCTATCTGACGCGCGTTGCGCGCCCGTACCGCCACTGGCAGCCGCTGACGTCAAATCCAATCCATTCTCCAAGTTACGTTCCTTTTTACGCAGCACCTGTGCAAACTGGCGCATGGTGTTTGTGGACAAACAAGTAAAACTTCCGTGTTGCGTTGTTCAACCAATTCAACCATATGCTCAGTGTTGCCAGGTATATTTTAGATCTAAGCGTTGCTGTTCCAATTTCTTTATTTCTTCCAAAAAATAATAACTTTAGGGATTCACCTGTAATATCATCCACTTATTACGAGACATGTGTACAGAATTTAGTAGGTACTTATAGTTCCCGTCACGCAACAAGTTTCTATATTAAAAGAAAAACAAAATACTCGACTGCAGAAAAAAGGTTTTTCCATGGTCCATGATGTAGGATGCTACAATACCATAGGTATAATGTGCGAGTGTAGCTAGCACATCTAGCACCAGCTTGGCAAGTACTGATATATTTAAAGGAATTTTCTGTTTGCAAAACCTTTCCCGATTCATGAAAACGCTTTTATAAAAAATCCGCAAACTCTTGCTACCTAACGGTAGATAGGTAGCAAGAGTTAGATTAGCTTAGTTAGGTGCAAGATGGTAAAATTAAAAACAAAGTAACATTGAAATAAGACTTCTTGAACGCTTGTGGTACGGCCCTGGGTAGAAGTTTGATATCTAGGTAACTTCCATGTCTCTATCAGTGATATAAGTGAAAATCTCCCAAATGGCAAACTCACTTATAAACATATTGAGCAATTTAGTTTATAAGGTAATAGAAGGATAATAGGTATATGTTTGTTAACCAAAAGTTTGTTTTTGTTTTTTCTAAGAGATTTTTTATAAATCTGAGCGAATCATTAAAAAAACAGATAAAATGTGCTAGATTCTATATCTAGCACAACTGCTAAGAGCTGTGGTATTTTGCATTCAACGCCTTGTATTTTCATATAATCGTAATAAGTAATGTGCTAGATGATTTTTCGCAGGGACAGAGTTATGATACTGAACGCATACCAACATAATTATACTTTAAAAAACTGAAGCAACTGCCTTCTCTTGGATGTCATTGTCAGAACTTACCCAAATTGAAATGGGACCACACGGGAAGCACCAGCTTTCAAATAAAAAAAGAATGATCAAAATCGGTTCACCCAGTCGAAAGTTCTGAGGAAACAAACATAAGAAATAAATACAGTCGAATTGAGAACCTCCTCCTTTTTTGAAGTCTGTTGAAAATAATCTTATTTCAGTAGATCTCTGTCAATAAAAACCAATTGTGCTGACTAAAGAATTTGAATTCTTCAGTTTTCTTTATTACTGCAAAATTTGGAGCCCCAGATTTTTTATTTTATTTTACTTATGTCTTTTTTTATGTCGATGTCATCAAACCATTTAATGTTTATAAGGATTGAGATTTATGAGGAACAAAAAAAAATACAATAACAAAAAACTGTTCAAATAGTTGAGTTTAGGCTCGTTAGGTAGCTTTGTTATCTTGGGTACCTTTGGTTTGATGACGGAGCCGAAAAATTGACACGGAATTTCTCTAGTGAAAAGTGCTGAGATAGTTAAGTTTGTGTTCATTTTAAAGTCACTGTAAGCAATTTATATACTTAGTCTGGCCATAAATACTGTTACAGTTAAAAATAAGAAAGATATTACATTTGAATTTGGAATCTGTCATTTTTATACGATTGTTCATTGAGATTTCTAATTTTGGCGCCAATACATTGTACAATATTTTGCGATATTAAAATGGAGTGGGGTGATAAAGAGAACCGAATCGCTGTGATTGCATTACACAAAGTTGGTATGGAGCCAAATGCAATTTTTAAAACTCTCCATACGCTTGGTATTAGTAAAATGTTTGTGTACCGGGCTATTAATAGGTATAATGAGACCTCCTCTGTTTGTGACAGAAAAAAATCTGGCCGTCCACGTAGTGTTCGTACGAAAAAGGTGGTCAAAGCAGTAAGGGAAAGAATTCGAAGAAATCCTGTCCGAAAGCAAAAGATTTTATCTCGGGAGATGAAGATAGCACCCAGAACCATGTCGCGTATTTTAAAAGATGACTTAGGACTTGCAGCCTATAAGAGACGCACTGGTCATTTTTTAACTGATAATTTAAAAAAGAATAGGGTGGTAAAATCGAAACAACTACTGAAGCGGTACGCAAAGGGAGGTCACAGAAAAAATTTGTTTACGGATGAGAAAATCTTTACTTTTGAGCAACATTTTAGCAAACAAAATGACCGTATTTATGCTCAAAGCTCTAAGGAAGCTTCCCAATTAGTCGACAGAGTGCAACGTGGGCATTATCCGACTTCAGTGATGGTTTGGTGGGGTATTAGCTATGAAGGAGTGACTGAGCCATATTTTTGTGAAAAAGGTATCAAAACATCGGCACAAGTGTATCAAAATACCATTCTTGAGAAGGTAGTTAAGCCCCTTAACAACACCATGTTCAATAACCAAGTATGGTCCTTCCAACAAGACTCGGCACCAGGTCATAAAGCTCGGTCCACGCAGTCTTGGTTGGAAGTGAACGTTTCAGACTTCATCAGAGCTGAAGACTGGCCGTCGTCTAGTCCTGATCTTAATCCGCTGGATTATGATTTATGGTCAGTTTTAGAGAGTATGGCTTGCTCTAAACGCCATGATAATTTGGAGTCCCTAAAACAATCCATACGATTGGCAGTGAAGAATTTTCCCATGAAAAGAGTGCGTGCTTCTATTGATAACTGGCCTCAACGTTTAAAGGACTGTATTGCAGCCAACGGAGACCACTTCGAATAAGCTTTTATATTTTAAATTGTTTTATATTTATGTATTAAACTAACACACTGTAAAAGTAATAAATATTATTTGCAATAAAAAAATATTTTTTTTCTTCATGACAATATTTATGGCAAGACTAGGTAATATATAAATAACATACTTAAGCAATAAGGTGGTATGACCGAGTGTTACAAAATCTGAGCACAAAAATCTCTGACGCAATACGCCAGGCGGAGGATCGTCAGAGATGGAAAGAGATTTGTCGTCATCTGCCACACCAGGGTCGGGAATATCACGACGCTCAGCAGTGAGCAAACGAATGGAGGAGGTGGAGTAAGCAATTTAAATTGCTAATGTATTTTTTTATTGCATTGTAATAGAAACAAGATACTCCAAAAAGATTTAATTTTTTTGAGAAAGTGGGTTCCAATATGATGTTAGTATTCGATACAGATTTATAGGCAGTGCAAAAATATCACACATCCGACGGGATTTGAATCCGCATATCTGTACATGGGAGCCTTTACCATTTGTACCACGGGGGTGTCATGTGGCTAATTCAACGCTTGAAACGTGTGTTACGGGTGGCGCCACCAACGCATAACGTTGCAACCAAAGAGGAATCGATTTGCTTTTCGTGTAGTAATTTAGTTAAGTATGTGTTGTTTGTATGTATGTATATATATATATATATATGTGTGTGTGTATGTATATACGTGTACATATGTATGTATGTGGGTATGTACATATGTATGTTTCTATATGATCGCCTACAGCCTAAACGGCATGATCGATTTTGATGTGCGAGGTATCGTTAAATTGGTCTTCACTTCCTGAGTACTAAGCTATATTTTTTTTTATAATAATAATAAATCTCTCGCAAAAATAAAAAAAACGTAAACGTAACCTCCAACAAACTTTTTCGTAATAAACAAGTCATTATACTAGAATTGCTCTAAAGAATGTGCATTTATAATCTTTTGAAGCGATTTTACGGATACTTTCTCACAAAAACGTACACTCAACAGCAAAACGAAATCGAAAGTCAGACTGCAAAAACTGCTTTTTTGCAGTCGGGTACAGACTGACATGGCGAAACTCTATGGGTTCGTAGTTGACTACGGAACCCTTAAAATATAAGCCTATGACACTCATGGAGTGAAGAGATCTAAGTCATAGTCATAGTCATATTTATTGCTAACAAAAAATAAGTTACAAGTCAAATGAACGAAAATTTAAAAAATAATCATTATTACTTCAAGCAATGTTAACATACTTCGAAAGTATTATAAAATAAGTACAACCAAAATATTTATCAAATAAGAAAAACATAATAAATAACAAATAACAAACGACATATTACCTTGCAAATTAACATACATACCCACATAAAAGTATACACAAACGAAAAACATAACCCTTCTTCTGACGCAGTGGTGTAAAAATGTTTGCTGAAATTCAGCTACTATAAAGAAATTGAAATTTGAAATTTTTGCTAAAATTGAGCAGATGTCGCTTAACATCAGGCGAGTTGGTGGTCAATCGTAGATCTATCTTGCGTAAAAAACTGGACAAGTGCGAGTTAACCAAGGGTTCCGTACAAACTAGTAGATAAAAAGGGGGAAATTATATATTTTTTATATTTTCCTTCATAAACCGAAAAATATACATCGTAAAAATATTTAAAAACCTGTTTTAGCTTATGCTAATAAAGCTCTTTCATATGATACTGCGTTTTTTTAGTTATTATTATTATTATGTATGTATATCATCCACAAGAAGTCCACAGCTGGACATAGGCCTCCCCCATGAATTTGCAAAAAGACCAGTTGGAACCGGCCTGCATCCAGCGTCTTCCTGCTTGTATAATATATTTTGTCCACCTTGTGGCTAATCTTCCTACGCTTGCCGGGTCGTGGTCTCCATTCGAGAATGGGGTTTTTGCCATTACTCGCCACGCTTGGCATGCGGGTTGGCGATCGCAGTATAGATAGCGTTTTCCACAGATGATGCTGCTGCCCATATCTGTTAGTATTTCCCTTAGCCGGTTCTTACGGCACCCACGGGAAGAGAGGGGGAGGTACTATTCAAAGCCGGTACCACACGGCAGTTAAAAAAAAATTATGTACGTATGTGTTATATTATCTGTAATCTCATTGCCTTACGTCAATAATATATGCATGTACAATTCCACGACCATGTCTATCTAATCAAGTTATTGGAATGATAAAGATCTTTCACTGACTTGACGGTGATTGGACCTAAACTTTGCACCTTACAAAATAAATGCTATAATTATACATGATAACCCGATAATTGTTTTGCGAGGATCCGCGATAGCAACAAATCACGTTAGTCTAATCATTTACACAAATCATTTATTTGTTATTTTGTAGTTTTTATTACGTACGTCAAAATCGTAGCGGCTTCGTTGATATCAGTCATTTGCAAGGTAATCAGTCATTTTTCGACGACAATTTTTAGGGGTCCGTAGTGCAAATAAGTAACACAACGGATCCATCCATGTGACAACCAACGTGTTCATCCATGTCACAGTATCGTAACCTCTATGCTTATTTGGTTTCATATGTTGGTTCGTATATGGTTTTAATTTCAACACGATACCTGCACGCGTTCCCGAGATACAGGTCTTGACACCCGGATGGACGGACAGACAGACAGACAGACAACAAAGTTGTCTTATAAGGGTTTAGTTTTTCCTTTTGAGGTACGGAACCCTAAAAATGCTGCTAATGTAGAAGTGTCCAGATCTGGATAATAATATGCATGCACTTGTAACCATAAGTTAACATAGGCTACGGGTATAATTTAGAGAAAACCATAGACTAATTTTTTTTTTATTAACTATTATTGCCTAACATCCTATTGCGTGTCAGCCGTATTTACTTATAATAATAAATAAATAAATATTGGTGGACTTTTCGCACAACACCATCTAGCCCAAATTAAGCAAAGCATGTACTATGGAAACTAGATGGTTGAAAGAATACATACATAATTTTTATTATATGTAAATACATACTTACGATACATAGAAACACCCAGACACAGAGCATACTTCCATGCTTATCACACAAATGTTTGCCCTGGGTTGGGGATCGAACCCACGACATACGGCTTAGCAGGCAAACATACTACCAACCAAGCTAAGCTGCGAGGCCAGTCATAAATATAGCTTGCTATCTTCATTTATTTAGCTACCTGCTTAAACAGCCTTTTATCCTAAAAAAGCTGCTGAAAAAGCCTTTTATCCTAAACAAAGCATGTTAATTCATTAATTTCTACGTAACAACTATTGTATTATCACTCTTAATTAGATTATATTCTAGACTGCTGATTAATATAATATACTACGTTATAATATTTTGGTAAGCGTTAGCAAAATATTAGATTAAGTGATAAGAACTAATAACAATAATCTATATATATCTATACATATAAATAAGACTGTAACGGGTTAAATTCTGTACATTAAATATTTTTGAAAAATGTTGATTGGAGGATATCTTCCTATCGATACAGAAGCCAAAACAGCAATTTTTAAAAATTTTGTCAGTCTGTCTGCCTGTACGGTGTGGCCAATGCACGCCGAAACTACTGGATGGATTTGGACGAAATTTAGCAAGATTATTACTAATACTATGTAGAAGGATCTTGCATATATTTATCCCGAAAATTTTGATAGTTCCCCTGGGATAGCATTAAATTACAACATTCAACATTACGAGTATTGCGTTGCTCATCACTAAATCTCAAAAAACTACATAAGCTACGAATCTGAAATTTAGCATGTATGTTACTTATAGAGTAAATAGGTCAGCTAAGAACGAAGTTTGCGAAAGGGCTGATTTAAGGAGTAAAATTGGGGGGTAAACGAATTCATGAAAGTTCCTGAGTTTGATGTTAAGGGTATGAGATTGAAATTAATATTTATGCGAACAAATAAATACGAAAGACTCTTATAATATTTTGCACCAGGGATGAGTTAAGGTGGTAAAAAAAGGGGTTGACATTTTTTATAACTTTTTTTCATAAACAGACTTGCAGTTCAAACGAATTGCTGATTTTTTAAATCTTAGCTTGATCAGGACGGAAGCGGGTCTGGAGAGAGATTAGACCGGGGCGATAATAAAGTTCGAATCCCAGCGTGAGGGAGTGGGTCGGAACGGGAACGAGTTGTGAGCAAGCTTTAAGTGTGGCAAGTAGTATATAGTGGTAGTAGTATAGGTGGAGCTGGGACAGGTGCGACCTGGGAGCTGAATTAGTGTGGAGCAGGAATGAAACGGAAAGAGGGACGGTGTGAGATGTGAGTCCAACAAAGGATCTAGGTGGGTGCGGGACGTAAGTGGTATGGGAACGAGACGGGAGCGGAATGAGTAGCATGGGAACGAGAAAAAAAGTGCGGTGGGAGCGAAGTAGGAGAGGGAGAAGAGCATGGTGTAAACGCTATAAGTGCAAAGAGGAAGTGAGATGAAAGTGAGGTAGTAGAGTGGGAGCGAGGCGGGAACATGGCAGAAGTTGGACAGGAGTGGAGTGGGAGCAGGTGACAGCAAAACGAGAGTGCGACGGGAGCAAGGTGGACGTGGGAAAGATGTGAGGCAGGAGTGGAGTAGAAGCGAGGTGGGATCGAAACAGGAGCTGAACTTGAGCAGGGCTGAAGCGAGTTAAAAAAGGGGACGACAGTTTATTCTTCATTTAAATACTTCTACGTTTGACTCGACACAAATAAATTGCGTCGGCAGATGTGTTTCGAGCGCGGCGGATGTGTTTTCTTACGCGTATGAAGTCGTGGGTACAGCTAGTAAATAAATATTTGTAGACATTTCACACATCACCTAGATGGCCCAAACTAAGCAAAACTTGTACTATGGAGTCTAGATGGCTGATGGAATACATAATATATACTTTTTTTTTAAATTTAATTTTGATCTCCACAGACACTGGGGTGACATTCGTGCGCTCGATGCTCGACCGTACGCGCACATACATCGGCACGGCCCCCTCCCGTACCCGTATCGTTGCCTCGCCCCCCGTGAACCTTCCCAGGCTTCGAGTAATAGAAACGAGATGCATATCTTTGCACAGATTTATCCTGACTAACACTGTCATGGCCGGCCGTTGCATCCTATCCTCTATTAACCGATATTTCAAATATTTTGCGTAGGTACCGCCGTACACTACAAAAATGACTGCATTAAATTATAAAAAAATCGTCGTTTGTAAAACCAGAAAACAATATCATAAATATTCGACAAATTTCAATGTGATCCAAGTCAATTTTTATATATAAAAATATTTTTTTCATTAATAAAAATGACTTTTTCATTACTCATACTCTGAAAGTAGGTCTGAAGTTGCCTGAGGAGCGGGTTGAAAGTAATACTTTTCAGCCCTAGGGAGAATCACTTTCAACTGCCAGCTGTCAAATAAAATAAAAAACTTGTTCTATTTTCACGTTTCTATTGAGCCATGTCCAACTTTCTTTAAAGCCACTCAATAACAGCGCGATGTAAAATTGAAATAACATAAAGATAAGTATTGATTAAAGAATATATATTTTTTATATAACTATTATAATTTAGTTTCAACAATTTCTTTAAAATAACATACATTTGAACAAAATAATTAATGATGAAGATAATAAATACCTTATTGATTCCATTTTTATTAATGATGAAAATGAAAAATATTGGCTGAATAGATTGCTTACCAAAGTTTTTGATCTATGTAAAATAAAATTTACTCATTTTTTCTGTAGCTAATTCGTGTTTTCATTTTTACTTTCCTTGTATTCGTAATGAAAAGCACAGTGTTTACCTCGGGTTAAAGACTTATTTAGTCCCTCGAACTATTGGCGCCCACACTTCGTTCGTGCTCCAAACTCCGTCTCGGGACTAAATAAGTTACTTTCATCCCTAGGGTAACAACGTACTATTATGTATGTAAATTAATTTTGAATGTTATCTTGTTTAGTTTAGGAGTACTTCGACTTCATCAACAAGCTCCATGGTACTGTATTATTGTATTATGACCGAAGATGCGCATAATTTAGCTTTTTAAACCCCGACCCAAATAGAGAGGTTATATAAGTTTAACTTGTTTATCTGTGTGTTTGTCTGTAGCATAATAGCTCTCGGACAGATGGACCGATTTTGATCTAGTATTTTTTTGTTTGAAAGAAGATTTCATCGAATATTCCTAGCTGTATTTCAGCAAAATCGGTTTAGGCATTTTTTTGTCACAAAAAGGATCGTTAGGTATTGCTTCTTATCAATCGGCAAATTTAAAAACATTCGGCAACGATTATTTTGATTTTGTTGAATGATCAGCGATGCAAATCGCTGATCATTGATTACGAAGAATATTTGATTTAATCTATATTATTACACATTCTTAATTTAAAAATATTGCACTAGCCTTGCCCACAGCAAGGTTGTTGTTGTGAAATGGTACCTATAGGTAATGTCATGATCACGATCGTTCAATGATTCACAACTGATAGGGTTCCCTACATTTGGATTACCAGCAAAAACCACACACCCCCCCCATATCACAATCAGCAGCCTACTTAGCGTTTGTTCGCTGCTGGATATCTCTATAATTTCAAAATAAGGGGATATATAAGGTGGCGCCACTATCGCATTCAGCACTATAAAAATCTGTGACTACAAAACTATTTCCACTACAAAAATGTTAAATAGGGCTATGTTGCCAACGATATTATTGTATATTGCGGCCTTTTCTTCACCACCAATATTCTTTCTCAGCAGCTACATTGTAGCCGGTGGTGTGTCGTAGACTTTTTTTTATCAGCCCTGTTTGTACAAACTGTCCCACTGCTGGACGTGGGCCATCTTCTCATTGTGAGAATGGTAAGGCCATAGTCCACCACGCTGGCCAAGTGCGGGTTGGCAGACTTCACACATCTTTCAAGATCATGATGTTTTCCTTCACCGTTTAAAGTTGGCGGCAATCGACAATACCCACTTAACTTCGAAAAGACAGAGGTGCGTGCCGCGGGATTCAAACCCAGGATCTGCGGAAAGCAAGTCGAACGGTCTCCCGACTAGGCTGCCGGAAACTCGCGTAGACTTGGTAACATACAAAAAAAAAAGGGGGGGGGGGGGATCAAAAACTAGCAAAAAATAGTCTTACGTAATAAACGAATGATTTTATATGTTTAAAAAGGTTGTGATGCGCGAGAGAGATAGCTGCGCGTGTCGAGCGAATCCTTAATGAATTTGCATTTAAATTCGTTTATGTTGCGTTCTTCTCCATGCCAAAAACATTATTTACCAGCTGCTACATCGTAGCTGGTGTGTCATAGACTCTGTTGCATGCAACGTTGCTACGACGTAGCTTTTATATTCTGTCTGAATAGTCAAATTCGGTTAAGTTGCGCCTTACTTTTCGGTTTTGCGGTCTTACTTTTCACCAAAATATTCGTTTACAGCTTCTACATTGTTTTGTCGTAGTCACAGTAACATGCAACTATGCTATGACGTAGCTTTTCATACCTTGTTCAAATAATTTGAATTTAAATTGTCTCTACGCCAAAAATGTTATTTCCCAGCTCGTAGCCGGTGTGTCGTAGGCACGGTAATAATGTTACTACGTAGCTTATTATATCCTATTTGATGAATCTGAATTTGCATTCTACTATGTTGCGTATCTCTTTCTACCATAAAACACGCCAATAGATCCCTCTATCCCACTCGTGCATATTTTTTGACGATATAAATTGACTAAATGTAGTTTAGTTAACATGAGCGCCTCCAAAATTACTGTATCAGATTTATATTTCGCTTCCGCAAATATGACCGTGTATCCCATTTTCATGCAAAACTCAAGTGCCCATTCACCTTCGTCGGAATGCTTTCATCCTCTCTCTCCTCTATAATATCTTATTTAACCGTTCTAACCCGAGCTATCTGACAGAATGTTTCACTTACTGGTCCACTTTTTATTCCATTCTCCTTAGATTAAAGGACAACCTTGTCTTGAAAACTCCCTCAGCACAGCGCGTATCCTTTTATGGCAATTCTTTCGCATCCCAAGCAGTTCAGCTGTGGAACGCGTTGCCTGTGTTTTTCAGTACGTTACTTGTGTTTTTTTTTTTAGCATCATGTCGATGCTAGGCTCTAAACTATCACAAACATTGAATCCTAGACAGACACTGAATTCAAAAAATTATTGGGGTACGTACCTACTTACGTACCACATACTCATTACTCCACACACCCATCCACACTTACACACTTACACACCTTCACGCACACATCCTCATAAACTCTCCCACCCACACGGCACGAAATATTACACAACTAATTATTAATAAATTTTCTGTAAATCTAAAATTCGTAAAAAAATTATGTTTCGATCTAAATCCTAGTTATTTAATTAAATATATACTTTAAATTCTATTCATAACTGTAATATAAAATGTAATATTACCCCGGAGGTGGGCGATGTTCCCCGCGACACAGTTTTCTAAACTACTGCAGGTAGCATAGTGCCCTTACTGTTATTGTAACCCTTTATATTAGTTCCAAATAAAGAATATTTAATTTCATTTCACTTAGGTAGACGGCCAATTTTGATTTAATATAACATCGTGTATTTCGTGTATGGAGTACTGCTGCTACCTTTTGATGGATCAGCCAAGTATCAGCTGGAAGCTTTAAAATCAGTGGACCGGCGAGCTGTGAGGTTAATCGGTGAATATAAACTAGCTGCCAAGAAGCTACTTAGTCTCGAACACCACCGTAAAGTTACATGTCTGTCTATTTTCTACAATATTCATTTCAGGGAATGTGCGCAAGAGCTTCACGACCTAATTCCATCCTCCCCATTTCACTACAGGACTAGCAGAAAGTCGGCGACTTACCACCCATTTCTCGTTGAAATGACAAAAATCCGTACTCAGCGATGTTGATCCACATTCTTGTTGCGTACTACACAAGAATGGAAATCTTTGCCGCCATCTCTGTTTCCTGAGACCTAAAATCCTGGAATTTTCAAGGCTAGAGTGAATAGATATCTTCTAGATCGACGAGCTCCATCCTCGTCCACACCAAGTTGGTGGTCAATGGTAGATCTATCTTGTATAAAAAAAACAGTTATTATTTCTCCCTTTTCAGTTAATTGAATTGTTTTGAAGTATTTTTTTTTTTAAGTGAAAACTTCTTTAGCGGCGTTGTGCAGATTGGGGATGGGTAAAAAATGTTAAACTCGCGTCAGATCGTAAGACGGACAGTCAGAAACCTATTCTAACGTTCTGCATTTAAAGTTCATTATTGTATGTACAAGTTTGTCCTTCTAGCATGACGTCATTTCGTTGCGCCGAATGCTTATTTTGGACACATGCACGTAAGACTTGTTAGCTCAATAGGTTAGAGCACCGATATACATTTCAATTTGTCAATCGGAGGGCGGAGGTTCAAATCCTTCACGTTTTGCTATTTTATTTTTCACTTCTGCCGGCACTCCCGGAGTGCAACCCGTTGTTTTTAGGGTTCTGTACCTCAAAAGAAAAAAACAGAACCCTTATAAGATCACTTTGTTGTCCGTCTGTCTGTCTGTCTGTCCGTCTGTCCGGGTGTCAAGACCTTTATCTCGGGAACGCGTGAAGGTATCGAGTTGAAATGAAAACCATATACGCAGATCCATAGTCTCTTGCTGCAGAAAGAAAAATAAAATTTCTCAGTTTTCGTAAAAAAAAAGTTACAGCCAAATATGTGGTAAAAAACGCACATTTCGACACTCACAAGGGAATCAAAGCCTATGGGGTACTTCTCGTTGACCTAGAACTATGAAATTTGGCAAGAAGCATTGTGTTAGAGTAGACATATAGGAAAAAAAACGAAAACTGGACATTTTTAATTTAATCACAAAAAATAGTGTCTTTATGCAAGGAATGAGGGCCCAAATTTTAAAGTGAATTAACCGTATCATGTGGGGTATCATATGAAAGAGCTTCATTAGCATAAGCTTAAACAGGTTTTTAAATATTTTTTGGATGTATATTTTTCGGTTTATGAAGGAAAATATAAAAAAAATATATGATACCTTTTATTTAGTTTGACGGATCCCTCGGTGGGCGAGTCTGACTCGCACTTGTCCGGTTTTTTTTTAAATTACTTTTATTTCTCTACAAGTTACAGTAAACAAAGTTTATAAATAATAAATAAATATTTGTGGGCGTTTTCACACAACACCATCTAGCCCAAACTAAGCAAAGCTTGTACTATGGAACTAGATGGCTGATAGAATACATATATACTTTTTTTTGTTGTAAATATATACATATGATACATAGAAACACCCAGACACAGAACAAACATCCATGCTCATCACACAAATGTTTGCCCTGGGTGGGGATCGAACCCACGACCTTTCAGTTCAGCAGGTAGACGTAGACACACTACCAACTGAGCCACAAGGCCAGTCAAATAAAAAACAAATATGACTATTATAAAATGCTAGGCATGATAATGTGTATGATATATAATATAAATATAGTAATAAACAGAAGTAAAGTAATTTATAAATGACCACCAATTAACTTCTATGCGTCAACAATGTACTTTTATTGTTGTTATTTATCATATCTTTTATTTTGAGCAATTTCGGTGAAAATTAAACAGTTTTAACTCTTTATTAGCACAGAATTGGCACAATTCTCTTTGTCATTGACATGTTTTAAGAAATTGCGAATCATCAATTTTGTGTGTTTTAATTTGTATGGTATTATTTGTATTTGTGTACTGATGTGAAATTAATTTGTAATGATGTAAGTAGTTTGACTCGCTGAACACATCAAAGCAGATCCAACTGTTATCTATTCTTTAGCGCAATTATTATCGTCTATTTCGCATTTGGACTTGCGCTTACTCTAAAATTTTCACGATGAAAGAAACATCCGAAGAAATATCCCGAGATTATCGTAAAATATAACTTAGGAACTATTTATTCTATTTTATCGCTATAATCTAGCTTAACATTCGGTATATTACTAAGTCTTGCAAAATATGGATACGAAAGCTAGATTTTTAACTTATCGGGCCTTACATTACCCATATCTATATTTCACAAGCATTGCATACGTCACTTATCTGAAATTATTTTAATATCAATTATAATTAGGTATATAGTTTCTTCCAGAAATAGAACATTCACAGAAGATAATACTGTAACGCGAAATGTTAAAATGGTAAGCGAATCCTTAAGGGAAGTGAATATAAATTATCAAAAGTATTTCTTAGTAATCAATTTAAATCAGTGTTCATTATAATCAGGTAGATAATCGTATGTATGTAATCACAAACAACACGAAGGTATAAATTATGTGCACTTTAGAACTTGCTATCAGTTTGAGTGCAATTTTTCCAGAATACTACCAAAAGTGCTTATTAGATGAAAGGTGAGTTAGGGTGACACCACCTACTTTTATAAAGTGATTTTAGAAATTTTCTTAGTAATTTTCTTAGAAATTATGTGAAAAGTAACTTATCCAATATTTTTTGAGTAAATTTCGATGTGATAAAAATATTTTAGATTGTATTAAATTCTCTCTATGGAAATTTAAGTAATTAAATTATTCCTTGATGGCCTTGCAGCTTAGCTACATTTCCATGAGTAAACTTTTCTTGCTAAAACACGTTTCTTCATCACATTTCAACCGACTTCCAAAAAATAGGCGGTTTTCAATTCGTCTGTTATTTTTGGTGAATTGTTTCTGATCATTCTTTTTTTTGTTTGGTAGGTGGTCTTAGAGATGGTCCCATATAAATTTTATCAAAATTGGTTCAGTACTTTGATAATAAAATAACTAAAAAAAAAACGTAAAAAAAAGTTAATGAATTGCGTTGTTGAAGTCGGCTTTTTCGGTCCGGTCATATGTAGCTGACGCTACCAATATTAGATTGGTTATATAAAGACTACACCATCAAGATATACGACCTATCTTTATTTGAAGAATACGGAGTATAGATACAAACGGAGCACAGTGATGCGACTTCCAATCGTACCAGATATAGATTTTCTTAAACAAAATATTTTAGAGCAACGTCCTTATTATAAAAAGAGGTTACCTTTCACATAATATTTGAACCCATTTCACTCCTATTTCTTATTTTATTGTTAAAGTGATCAAGTAGTGATTTCGTGTTTTTTATTTCATAAGTTGCCTATTTATTAAAATTACTTTTAATTTCTAATATGATTAATAAAAAACCTAATAAAAAAAGACCTAGTACGGATTGGATTCATACACAATGGATTCTGTAGTCCCCTCGGATTTTTTCCGTTATTTATAATATGAGACCTTACTTTGTGATACATTTCTTGCATCTCGATATTCTCGATCTAAGTATGCGAAGTGCCCTGTAGCTTTAGATTTTCGCAAATGTCAATATTTAAGGCAAAATAGCCGTTTTTGGGTTTATTTCTTATTTGTTTGAATTAGAAGCCTAACTTTTAGAGCTTTGAGTAACCCTAGGCCTACGTTTCCATATTAATTTCTGCTTGGAAAATGGTCTTTACAAACAAACGGTCAGAAAGACGGATAAAGACGTATTACTATAAAGGTTCAATTTCTTAACTTTTGAGGTATAAAACCCGAAACAACGAAAACGAAATAGAATGAACGAACGAATAGAATGATTATACAAACCATAACAATTGAAGAGTTCACATTGACGGGAGTCTCAGATGTATTTTGCTACAATAATTTTGTTTTTAACCGACTTCAAAAAGGAGGTTCTCAATTCGACTTTATGTTTTTATACCTGACTGATTTAAATAGTGTGATGTTTTTTTCTCTCTTTCACTTAAATATGTCAAGCATGTATTATATCTAGATAAAGGGGAAGAGGGAAGCCACGTTGTGTGAAACAAATACATACTTGGCCGGTTATTTTTACCTACATAAATGTGACTCAAAAATTGTTAGTCTTGACAAAAAAAACAGATAAAAAAACAATAAGTAATAAGGAAATGAATACATAAAATAGCTCCCGCTCGTCATATAAGTGCTACCTACATAATGATAACACATGTACATAAGTTAATCTTTCCTTAATGACCGTCTTATAGGTGGCAATTGCGATTAAAAATATAAAACTTATTGCGCGATACAAGTGCATTGTTCTTATACTTTGTTTTTTAATTTGATACTTATAGGTATCTTAAAGTCGTATTACTTTTGCCTTTGGGATAACTTTGACACAAACCCGAAGAAACGGTCTAAATCCCGTCATGCTATATTATCGAAAAGGTTCTTAAATACTACTATCAGTAGATCATCATTGGCTTCTCGGTATAGCAATTCTTTACTTGTCGGGAAGTTTAAACTCATTCCTAGTTTAGGCTAAAGCTATCCTCCACGGTCAAATTAATACAACATTGCGGTACATTCTAAAATTACCCGTATAAATAATTCAGTTCAATAATTCATTCATATTGTATTTTCAGACCACTTTTTTCTAACCTCCTTTTTACCCGATTACGTAAGAAGGAGGGTTATGTTTTTGAGTGTATGTATATTTGTATATATGTATGTATGAATGTGGGTGTATGTATGTTTCTATATGATCACTTACAGCCTAAACGGATTGAGCGATTTTGATGTGAGAGGTGTCGTTAGATTCGTCTTCACTTCCTAAGTGTCATAGGCTATATTTTTTGTAATAATAATAATTCATCTCTTTCAAAAATAAAAAAATACCTTTTTTTCGTAAGATCCAATGAACTTTTTCGTAATAAACAAGTGATATTACTAAAGTCATTCTAAAGAATGGGAATTTATAATTTTTTACATCTATTTCACGCATACTTTCTCACAAAAACCGTATACTCAACAGCTTAGCAAGCATAACGAAATCGTAAGGTAGACTGCAAAAACCGCTTTTCAGCAGTCGGGTATTTTGTTTTATTTTAATATAGATACTTATTACAAGCTTTTATTTAATCTCATCTGTCCCAGTGCTTGTAAGTCTGTCTGTATTTAATTTTTACAAGTATAATTTGACCAACTTCCCGGTTTTGAGTGAGCGGAAATTTTGTATGTGTAGGTA
Source organism: Lycia hirtaria (assembly GCA_947563715.1). Lineage (NCBI taxonomy): Eukaryota > Metazoa > Arthropoda > Insecta > Lepidoptera > Geometridae > Lycia > Lycia hirtaria. The sequence continues at coordinate 35,321,546 of OX387377.1, read as the reverse complement.
TGTTGTTTATATTAAATCGGATGACGAGGTAATAATATTACGACACAGAGCTGATCAGATAAAGAACCCAGGATGTAGACTGTAGAACTCCCAATTCCATAGTCCGTAATTGTAAATGATCCTGCCAAATTTTTACTATTTCATCATATTATTCAAATTAAATATGAACGCACTAAGACGAAGTAATTTTCAGTATCTTTAGATAACGATTATCTAATCAAATTAATTGAATCACACACGAGTGATAAGAGTATTTTGCACCTTATATTAATTAATCACCGCAAAGATAGTATGTTCAAAATTGTGATCAAGATAACTTTAAATTCTAATGATTACAATCAGTGTTATAAAATTTCTGTGATATTATTATTCTAACAAAGAAAAAACCAGCCAAGTGCGCGTCGAGAAAAACATCACCCCAATTTACAAGTTAGGCACCTTATTTTGTTTTTTTTTTTATTTTTGAAATTTGGGATGAAAAAACATCCGGAAAATTAGAAAAAGCAGAACGACACCTGCAAGGCTGCTGGTTTAGTAATAATTATCATACAGCCTAATTAATTATATAAAAAGTTTTCGGATACGTTTTTAGGGTTTCGTACCTCAAAAGGAAAAATGGAACCCTTATAGGAACACTTTGTTGTCCGTCTATCCGTCTGTCTGTCTGTCTGTCTGTCTGTCTGTCTGTCCGGGTATCAAGACCTTTATCTCGGGAACGCGTGAAGGTATCGAGTTGAAATTAAAACCATATACGCATATCTATTTTCTCTTGCTGCAGAAAGAAAAATAAAATTTCTCAATTTACGTAAAAAAAAGTTACAGCTGAATATGTCGTAAAAATGCACATTTCGACACTCACAAGGTAATCAAAACCAATGGGGTACTTCCCGTTGACCTAGAACTATGAAATTTGGCAAGAAGTATTGTGTTAGAGGACACATATAGGAAAAAAGCCGAAAAACGGTAATTTTAAATTTAATAAAAAAATAGTGTCTTTATGCAAGGAATGAGGGCCAAATTTTAAAGTGTCGTAAAATTTTTAAAGTACCCCACATGATAAGGTAAAAATTAACCGTATCATGGGGGGTATCATACGAATGAAAGAGCTTAATTAGCTTATGTTAAAACAGGGTTTTAAATATTTTTACGATGTATATTTTTCGGTATAAGAAGGAAAATATAAAAAATATATATGATTTCCCCCTTTTATCTACTAGTTTGTACGGAACCCTCGGTGGGCGAATCTGACTCGCACTTCTCCGGTTTTTTTTATTGTACTTGTATTGTATTCGCTCCCAAATTCGAGTTTTAAGATAAATAGTTTTATTAACCGACTTCGTTTTAAATCGCAAGTTAATAATTGTATATTTTCTTTCTTTCCAGGCACAGCGCTACTACTGCTCTGTGCGATCGCAGCTCAGGCTGCACAGTCTCAGCTCACCGTTAGAGGTACGGTGTGCCACTGTGATGCTGGACAAGCAGACAGCGTGTGTTCGCAAAATGGATCTGACAACGAGCTTATAGTGCACGAAAACTGCAACCAATTCTACAAATGCTCTAATGGGAAAGCCTCCGCGTACTTCTGTCCCGGTATAACTCTATATAATCCTTTGGCTGAGATTTGTGATTGGCCAGAGAACGTACAGTGTGGGGATAGACCTATAGTAAGTCCTGACAGCGGGGACTCGGGAAATGAAGACTGCGATCAGGAATCAAATGCTACCACTGAAGGTAACGATAATGGAAGCGGTGGCACTTGTAACTGTAACCCAGAAGAGGCACCCACACTCTGCGCCGCAGAAGGTTCTGATGGTGTCCTCGTAGTTCATCAGAACTGCAACCAATTCTACAAATGCGATCATGGCGTCCCTGTAACTCTTAGCTGCCCACCTGGACTCCTTTATAACCCCTACACGGAGCAATGTGATTGGCCGAGCAACGTTGATTGTGGAGACAGACCTATTGTTGAAATTGATAACGATGACAATGACAACGACGAAGACTGTGAAGATAATGACAACGGTGAAAATGATACTGATAATGAAGGAACTTGCAACTGTAACCCGGCAGAAGCCCCCGCAATCTGTGCTGCTGATGGTTCCAGCGGCATTCTGGTTGCGCATGAGAACTGTAACCAATTCTATAAATGTGATCACGGCGTCCCTGTAACTCAAAATTGCCCGTCTGGACTTTTATACAACCCCTACAAAGAACAATGTGATTGGGCTGCTAATGTTGACTGCGGAGACAGACCCATTGTTGAAATTGATTGTGGCGATAACGGAGACAATGGCAGTGGAGGTGGAAGTGGTGATAATGGTTCAGGTGGAGGATCTACTGGAGGAAATAGCAATGAAGATAATGGAGGTACATGCAACTGCAACCCTGAAGAAGCTCCAGAAATCTGTGCTGTAGACGGTTCAGATGGAACACTCATCGCCCACGAAAATTGTAACCAATATTACAGTTGCGTACACGGTGCTCCTGTTACGATGAATTGTCCTACTGGTCTAGTTTATAACCCCTATATTGAGCGATGTGACTGGCCATACAACGTTGACTGCGGTGACAAACCTATTGTAGAAATTGATGGTGGTGGCAATGGTGACAACGGTGGCGAAGACAATGGTAGTGGAGGAGGTAACGGTGATAACGGAAGCGGTGACAATGGAGGCACATGCAACTGCAACCCTGACGAAGCCCCCGCAATCTGTGCTGCTGATGGTTCCAGTGGCATTCTGGTTGCGCATGAGAACTGTAACCAATTCTATAAATGTGATCACGGCGTTCCTGTAACTCAAAATTGCCCGTCTGGACTTTTATACAACCCCTACAAAGAACAATGTGATTGGGCTGCTAATGTTGACTGCGGAGACAGACCCATTGTTGAAATTGATTGTGGCGATAACGGAGACAATGGCAGTGGAGGTGGAAGTGGTGATAATGGTTCAGGTGGAGGATCTACTGGAGGAAATAGCAATGAAGATAATGGAGGTATATGCAACTGCAACCCTGATGAAGCTCCAGAAATCTGTGCTGTTGACGGTTCAGATGGAACACTCATCGCCCACGAAAATTGTAACCAATATTACAGTTGCGTACACGGTGCTCCTGTTACGATGAATTGTCCTACTGGTCTAGTTTATAACCCCTATATTGAGCGATGTGACTGGCCATACAACGTTGACTGCGGTGACAAACCTATTGTAGAAATTGATGGTGGTGGCAATGGTGACAACGGTGGCGAAGACAATGGTAGTGGAGGAGGTAACGGTGATAACGGAAGCGGTGACAATGGAGGCACATGCAACTGCAACCCTGACGAAGCTCCTGCAATCTGTGCTGCTGATGGTTCCAGTGGCATTCTGGTTGCGCATGAGAACTGTAACCAATTCTATAAATGTGATCACGGCTTCCCTGTAACTCAAAATTGCCCGTCTGGACTTTTATACAACCCCTACAAAGAACAATGTGATTGGGCTGCTAATGTTGACTGCGGAGACAGACCCATTGTTGAAATTGATTGTGGCGATAACGGAGACAATGGCAGTGGAGGTGGAAGTGGTGATAATGGTTCAAGTGGAGGATCTACTGGAGGAAATAGCAATGAAGATAATGGAGGTACATGCAACTGCAACCCTGATGAAGCTCCAGAAATCTGTGCTGTTGACGGTTCAGATGGAACACTCATCGCCCACGAAAATTGTAACCAATATTACAGTTGCGTACATGGTGCTCCTGTTACGATGAATTGTCCTGCTGGTCTAGTTTATAACCCCTATATTGAGCGATGTGATTGGCCATACAACGTTGACTGCGGTGACAAACCTATTGTAGAAATTGACGGTGGTGGCAATGGTGACAACGGTGGTGAAGACAATGGTAGTGGAGGGGGTAACGGTGATAACGGTAGCGGTGACAATGGAGGCACATGCAACTGCAACCCTGACGAAGCCCCCGCAATATGTGCTGCTGATGGTTCCAGTGGCATTCTGGTTGCGCATGAGAACTGTAACCAATTCTATAAATGTGATCACGGCGTCCCTGTAACTCAAAATTGCCCGTCTGGACTTTTATACAACCCCTACAAAGAGCAATGTGATTGGGCTGCTAATGTTGACTGCGGAGACAGACCCATTGTTGAAATTGATGGTGGCGATGACGGAGACAATGGCAGTGGAGGTGGAAGTGGTGATAATGGTTCAGGTGGAGGATCTATTGGAGGAAATAGCAATGAAGATAATGGAGGTACATGCAACTGCAACCCTAATGAAGCTCCAGAAATATGTGCTGTTGACGGTTCAGATGGAACACTCATCGCCCACGAAAATTGTAACCAATATTATAGTTGCGTACACGGTGCTCCTGTTACGATGAATTGTCCTGCTGGTCTAGTTTATAACCCCTATATTGAGCGATGTGACTGGCCATACAACGTTGACTGCGGTGACAAACCTATTGTAGAAATTGACGGCGGTGGCAATGGTGACAACGGCAGTGAAGACAATGGTAGTGGAGGTGGCAACGGTGATAACGGAAGCGGTGACAATGGAGGCACTTGCAACTGCAACCCTGGCGAGGCCCCGGGCATCTGTGGTGCACCTGGTTCTGATGGCACGTTAGTAGCTCATGAAAATTGCAACCAATTCTACAAGTGTGCTCATGGTGTGCCTGTAGCCCTGTACTGTAATGACAAACTGCTGTACAACCCACACACTGAACGTTGCGACTGGCCTGCCAATGTTGACTGTGGAGACAGACCCATTGTCGAAATTGATGGAGGTGACAATGAAGACACTGATAACGGAGGTGATGATAATGGAGGCAGCGAAAATGGTGATGGTACTTGCAACTGCAACCCCGGCGAGGCCCCCGGCATCTGTGGTGCACCTGGTTCTGATGGCACGTTAGTAGCTCATGAAAATTGCAACCAATTCTACAAGTGTTCTCATGGTGTGCCTGTAGCCCTGTACTGTAATAACAAACTGCTGTACAACCCACACACTGAACGTTGCGACTGGCCTGCCAATGTTGACTGTGGAGACAGACCCATTGTCGAAATTGATGGAGGTGACAATGAAGACACTGATAACGGAGGCGATGATAACGGAGGCGATGATAACGGAGGCAGTGACAATGGTGGTGGTACTTGCAACTGCAACCCCGGCGAGGCCCCCGGCATCTGTGGTGCACCTGGTTCTGATGGCACGTTAGTAGCTCATGAAAATTGCAACCAATTCTACAAATGTGCTCATGGAGTGCCCGTAGCCCTGTACTGTAATGACAAACTGCTGTACAACCCACACACTGAACGTTGCGACTGGCCTGCCAATGTTGACTGTGGAGACAGACCCATTGTCGAAATTGATGGAGGTGACAATGAAGACACTGATAACGGAGGTGATGATAATGGAGGCAGCGAAAATGGTGATGGTACTTGCAACTGCAACCCCGGCGAGGCCCCCGGCATCTGTGGTGCACCTGGTTCTGATGGCACGTTAGTAGCTCATGAAAATTGCAACCAATTCTACAAGTGTTCTCATGGTGTGCCTGTAGCCCTGTACTGTAATGACAAACTGCTGTACAACCCACACACTGAACGTTGCGACTGGCCTGCCAATGTTGACTGTGGAGACAGACCCATTGTCGAAATTGATGGAGGTGACAATGAAGACACTGATAACGGAGGCGATGATAACGGAGGCAGTGACAATGGTGGTGGTACTTGCAACTGCAACCCCGGCGAGGCCCCCGGCATCTGTGGTGCACCTGGTTCTGATGGCACGTTAGTAGCTCATGAAAATTGCAACCAATTCTACAAATGTGCTCATGGAGTGCCCGTAGCCCTGTACTGTAATGACAAACTGCTGTACAACCCACACACTGAACGTTGCGACTGGCCTGCCAATGTTGACTGTGGAGACAGACCCATTGTCGAAATTGATGGAGGTGACAATGAAGACACTGATAACGGAGGCGATGATAACGGAGGCAGTGACAATGGTGGTGGTACTTGTAACTGCAACCCTGGCGAGGCCCCCGGCATCTGTGGTGCACCTGGTTCTGATGGCACGTTAGTAGCTCATGAAAATTGCAATCAATTCTACAAATGTGCTTATGGTGTGCCTGTAGCCCTATATTGTAATGACAACCTACTATACAACCCATACACTGAACGTTGTGACTGGCCCGCTAATGTGGAATGCGAAAATAGAAATATAGTTGAAGATGTCACCGAAAGCATGGACCACGAAAGCAGTGACAACAGCAATACGTATTGTGACTGCAGTGATGAAGTTACGAGCATTTGCGCTGCAGGTGGCTCTCATGGTCTACATATTGTCCATGAAAATTGTAACCAATTTTACGTATGCAATCACGGGATCCCTGTTTGTCAATTCTGTCCGGTTGGTACACTTTTTAACCATATTACACTACGTTGCGATTGGCCCGATCGTGTCGAATGCGGTGACAGACCTATAGTGGAGTATGAAGGAGGAAACAACAATGACACAGACAGCGGCGACGAAGATAACAACAGCGGAGAAAACCCAGGTACTTGCAACTGCAACCCAAATGAAGCTCCAAGTATTTGCAGCGCACCTGGTTCCGACAGCACACAAATAGCCCATGAAAATTGTAATCAATATTACATATGCGCTCACGGCGTACCTGTTGCCATGTTCTGCCCCGCCAATTTACTTTATAATCCGTTTATTGGACGTTGTAATTGGCCCAGCCTTGTAGACTGCGGAGACAGGCCCATTGTGGAAGTAGAAGAAGGCGGTAATGATAGTGATGAAGACGATGACGTTGGTCCTGGTGGTGATCCTGAATTTGGTTGTCATCCCAATGAAGCACACGCAGTGTGCACACTTCCAGCCGCTAACGGAGCTTTGCTATGTCACGAAAACTGTAATCGCTTTTATGTTTGTACGAACGGTGCACCTTTAGCCATGGATTGTCCAGCGAACCTTCTATATAATCCGAAGATAAAGGATTGTGACTGGCCCATAAATGTGAACTGCGGTGATAGAGTTATATCGGAAAGCGGTGGTAACGATGGCTCCTGCGCATGTGACGCTAGAGAAGCTCCTTCAGTTTGTGCGGGTAGTGAGTCAAATGGAAAATTGATAGCTCACGAGAACTGCAACCAGTACTATGTATGCTTCGAGGGTGTTCCAGTAGCTAGAAGCTGTCCTCGTATGTTATTCTATGAGCCACACACGGAGCAGTGCCTCTGGCCCACATCGGTTAGCTGCGAAGGACGAGCCTTTAGTACCTATTCTTCACTCAACAAACACGTACAAGCAAGACGAGGCTACTTCTAGATAGGAACTATTATTTAATGTGTAGCATTACATAGTATTTTAAAATGACTGAGTTGCCTATTATTTCTCATATCTATTCTCATGTTAACATTAGGCAAGCTATCTAACAAGCTTTATTTATTTTGTAATTGTTTAATGTTATTTTACTTACTATTTATTTATTGAATGACATTGTCTCGGTTATACTATTTTAATGTGTATAGTAATAATTTTTAATTAATTTTACAAATATATAACTTCAATATGAATATAAATTATTTTATTATTTCGTTACACTCCTTTTGCTATTGCCTACATTTATTTATTTATTTATTTTATTATTCTTTATTTTCTTCGGAATTTCTATAAAAGATCTAGTGCCTAACGGTTCATTTGTGTAGTTATGAAGAATGGTGATGATGATGATAAATTGTAGAGTATGTCCAATTCCAAGTTTTCAGCTATATTTTTATCCAATTTCATAGAAATCAGTACAGATATTCAGTTTCTACTTTAGGCCGCTATACTATACAAACTTATTTACTTTTTAGACATTTAGTTGTAAAATGGTAACAAAAAGACAGAAAATTTCCTTTTATAATATTACTAGTTACACCCTACTGTGTAACAAACGGTGATGATGATGATGATGAATACAGTCAATATCCTTCTCCAGATCCTAAAGAATCTCTATCCCAACGACTGGTTCTGCTGTGTAGCCATGAGAAGGTATAATAAATAGCCAAACAGACCGAGAAACAGATATACTTTCGCTTCTATAACATTAGTTAGGATAAAGTTAGGACTTTTGTTGCTCCAGCATTATGATGAAAAACGATGATTTGAATGATGAAATGTAATCTGCGTCCGTCTCCAGGTTTTTAGCTATATCTGCGCAAAAAATCGGAAAATCGTTATATAAATCGGTTGACACATTTAGTCGAGAAAAGGTGACAGACAAGGATTAAATTCACTTTTATAATGGATAAAACCAGGATGGATCTGAAAGTGCAGATGGAAGTGCATACTTTGATTTTCAAAAGGCGTTCGATTGCGTGCATAATAATGATATACTTTAAGAGAAATGCACCGAGCTCGGATTCACCCTGACACTGCTAAAACTTTTTCTAATCGTTTTGCTGATCGGATTATGTATGTTTGCCATTTCGCCACTTTACAAATAGAGCATGAGTAAATACAAGGAGCTCCGTTAGTGGCCGGCATTCGTAGAGTGGACACAGGTAGCCAAGTATTATGTTAATTGTTTGATACAAGATTTACTAGGCTGCTTTTCCACCAGCCTAGTAGTAGCTAAGGATGTCTCCGAAATCATCCAATAGGATCGCCACTCGAGTTTCACAGCTCAACTTTTATTATAACTCAGTTCTTTAAACTGTATACTATGGTTAACAAATGATCCTATCGGAGTTCAGACTCCTCCTTATTACCTTTGATAATTATGGGAATGTCATTGCTTATTACTATTAATTTCTATTTTTATTTCTCTCCATCCCTGGTTGCACGCAAGATATCGCTTTTAGCTATAAGGCTGGTCTAGTTTAATTTAAGTCCTCTGTGATTACCTTCCATGCTGGACTGGGAGAAAAAGAAAAACATAGAATGTGACAGCTGCTTCTCTTCCTGGGCATAATGGAAAAGTCAGTTAATGTTTGCCTCAAGTGAGGGAAATTAGCATTTATGTAGGCGATGGGCTAACCCCCTCAGACCCCATGTCTATACATGCCAACATTTCATGTTACTTTCTAATACCCTATACCTCCCAATTAACCCTCTAACCACGGTCCGGTCAAATATGGCTTGAAACGTTCTTATGGTCATTGATACTCTGCTTAACTAGTAAACAGGCGTGATTTTATGACTTTTAAGGTGTGTACAGAAGTTTATCTATCTATCCTTAGCTTGCTTAGCTATTGTGAAAAGCTGGCTTGAGTGTTATTTGTATATCTAGTTATAACTTGGCAAGTATTGTCTGTTTAGACTACTTTGCAAAAAGGTCAATGACCTCTCTTTATACTATAACAACTTAAGTATTTTACATATTTATCGATATATCTGAAAAAAATAGTATGTATTAACAGAGTGTTCAAAATAATTTTCATTCAAAGTATTTGAAAAGGTCTACTACTATGGTTAATCATGAATTTCTAGGTCTAATAGTTTAGAAATGCACAATATTTCACCTTTGGCGGGCTATATCTCGCACACATCACATTTGAGAATAAATTACCCAGTGCGTGTTGTGCCACGCGCAAAGTAGGGTTCCGTAGTTGCACATTATAATTTATGTCAACTTAAAACAGGGTTTATGAAGTTTTCATAATATTTTCATATCTTACCTCTCTAAATATTTTTTTTAAGTAGATCGTTAACTTGTAAAGCCTACGGCTACTACGCCTACGGCCTACTATCACGGCAAGTAGCCGTGATAGTTTTCCTTTTAATTTTATCAAATAGGCTACTAGCATGATATTTCAAAAGATATTGAAATATTATGACTTCAAAGCTTAATATTTTACAAACGGAGCCCTATATTAAAAATAGTATTCACATCAAGGGCGGATCCAGGGGGGGGGGGGGTCATGGGGTCATGACCCCCCCTTGGGCTGGGTCTATTGTATTTTTGAGCCTTGTCAGTACTGTGACAACATTAACAGCAAATTAGCATATGAATACCTAAAATTTGATAAAAGTTTCAAAAATTTTCGCGCTCGCTTCGCTCGCGCCTGATTATTTCCTATTATTTTTACCCGACTGCGTATGAAGGAGGGTTATGTTTTTCGAGTGTATGTATGTGGGTATGTTTCTCTAAGATTGCCAACAAGGCTTGACCGATTTTGATGTGTGAGGTGTCGCTAGATTTGTTAGAACTCCAATGAGCTTTTTCGTAATAAATAAGTGATTTCATTAGAATTATTCTAAATGATGCGCATGTATAGTCTTTTACAGCGTATTTGCGCATACTTTCTCATTAAAATGTATGTTTGTAATTTTCTATAAAGTCATATGTTAAAATTTAATTAGGATTAATAAATTTGCAATCAATGTATTCAAATGGTTGTATTTATAATTTTTGATAACGTAAAAGTCGTTCTTATCCTGTCCGATATTTCATTTTTCTCTTAACACAGATAATTGTTTGATTCTTCTGGGCCACAAAAACCTAGGACACGCTAACAAGATCAATGAATCAAAACACTTTCAAGATTTAATTTTAAAAACCTTCAAAATTTTCGCGCTCGCTTTTCTCGCGCATTTTTACTAAATATTTTAACAGATTTATAAAAAGGTGAAAAAAATCGCTAATTATCGAATTATTTCCTATTATTTTTACCCGAATGCGTAAGAAAGCACACCTAAACGGAAAGCCTATTTAAATTTTCGCGCTCGCTTCACTCGCGCATATAATTACCTATGTTTATTTACTGGGGCCAAACACTCCCCCCCCCCCCACTACCCCGCTATGAAAAAACTCTACCCATGTTCCATTGCTGACCCCCCCCCCCAATGAATTCCTGGCTACGGCCTTGGTGACCTCCCCCTGACGCCAAAGCTGGATCCGCCCTTGATTCACATATCCCCAATGTTTGTTGATTAACTATCTAACGATACCACACACCATGCAGTAGATGAGAATAGTTATAGTTAAAAAAACTGAAAAAACCTACTTCAAAATACGCAATACAACACATACGCGACTTGCTGTTCACTTTTCTACAGGCTCTTGGGTGATATTTTCACAGTTATATTGTTATAAAAACCAAAGTACTGCATCGATTTAGATAAAATATATATGGGACCACCTTTGAAGTATGACCTACCAAATACAAAAATAATAATCAAAATCAATGCACAATTGGCTGAGTAATTGGTGAACAAACATACAAAAAAAAACATACAGACCGAATTGATTAACTCCTTTTTGGAAGTCAGTTAAAAAAAAACATCCCCACTGTACATGTAAGGGAGGTACGGTTTTCGGCGTAATTAATATGTATGTTGATGCCAAATTATAGCTTTCTAGTATTTGTACAAAGGTGGCCATATCCGTCTGCTATCTGTTGCAGACGAATATGGCGAAACTACAAGGATTTCTTGATTGCTACGGTACCCTAAAAATGATATATTGAATCATAGTTAAAGATACCTATTCAACGATACACGATAGGGTGGGAAAAAGATATTTCATCTTTTCTTTATATGTATTTAATTTACTTAAGCATTTTGTAACGATTTACGGAACACATCTACATCTACAATACCCTATTTCGTTTATGTAGGGCTGATAGTCTTTGAGTAAAATGACTGTGACATAGCTGCAGACAGACGGACATAGTGAAATTATAAGGGTTCCTCGTAGTTACTACGGTACCCTAAAAAGCACGCAAACGCGAATTTGTTGCGTACATCATAGATTCTACCTGAAGCTAAGCGACAGTGTAGCCGAGGATGGATCTAGAAGAAATCTATTTAATATTAATATTTAATAAATCAATCGAGAAGAAGTAAGTTTTCAAGACTAGGGAGTTTTGAAAACTTCTCGATTGTAGGTCTCATAAAACAGAGTAGACGGCAAGGAGTCAGATATCACATACCTAGACTAGAGCGGGCCGTATGTTTACCCACCTCACCGGGTAACAAGACGTGAGCTATCTAGGATGAAGCACATTAATAAGGTGTCTCTAAATGTCCAAGGTTGCCTAGTCTAAACCTGGAGCGCTTTGTACAGTTAGCAAAATGGGACTATTTTTTGTGTCCACCACCTTATCGGGTAACAAGTAGTACATTCGTAAGTGCCTATCAAGAAGTGCAAAATCAATATGGTTGCATAAGTCTCATCGTGTTACTTGATGGCGTAATTGGTATTATATTTGGCACTTTCGAATGTACTATTTGTTACTCGATGTCGGTGGACACCCCAAAAAATGGTCACATTTTTGGTAACTGTATAAAACGCGCCAGGTTTAGCCTAAGCAATCCTGTACAGTTAGAGACATCTTACTAATGTGCATCACCTAGATAGCTCACATCTTGTTACCCAATGAGGTGGGTAAACATACGACCCGCTTAAGAGCGGGCCGTATGTTTACTAAAACGTATGTGTTGTGATGTTTTGCTCTGTTAGACTAAGGTCTAACACTAGAAACCATCTAGACAGATGTGATTGGCCCTCTGTCTCTTTATTACAATAAGTACAATACAAATGCCTTTGATTTCTTGAACGCAGCTTATTGTGAAAATAAAATGCACCTTGCATTCAACAGCCTACTAAACTATTTATTAAAAGCAGGGTTCATCCAAATAAACAGAAGATTAACGCTAATGTTTATTATTTAATTCAAGATCTGTTTAAGTAGACGACGACGGGCTTCTGCGTGCTTATTCGCTGACACCCTGCAGCCGGCATTCTGGGGCCAATCGCACACCTGGAAAAGTAAGAACTGTATTAGCTGTACATTGCAAAAACAAAGATAATGATGACAAAACCAATAACGTTTTAGTTCATCTCTGTGTAACTGTCGTTAAACTAAATTTTATACACATATTATTATTTTTATTTTTTTATTACACGTACAGAAAACTCTTTCTGTAATCATTATCATCATCTCAGCCATAAAAAAATCACTGCTGGATATAAGCCTCCATGGATTTCTAATAAGACCGATTGGCTTGCATCCAACGTTGTTCTGTTACTCGCTTAAGGTCATCTGTCCATATAGTAGCCAGTCTCTTTACGCTACACTTGCGCTATCTCTAAACATATTTATTTATTTAAGACCAACAGTTTATAATTTACATTTTAGAAACTTATAAATACTTAATTAATAAAATTAGCCATTAATAGGTCTATCATAGTTATTTTTTAAGAAATGGGCGGATGTAAAGTTAATCTAAAGTTATCATCGATGAAAATACAAATACAGACATATAAGTAATATTATATATACACTTACATACGAGTACATACACGCATACACTCACTAATTACTAAAATTATCGATACGAATAAGTTATATTATGATAGCATAATAGGTACTATAGCTGGATAAGTTTAATTAATTTATTACTTATCATTCTGAGTAAACAACTCAACAATTTGGTGCCTAAATTTGTATCTAGGGGTGTTAAATATATCTAAGTTTGCAAAATGGTTATCGTAAGTAGTACACAAACAAGGAATAGGCGCATTTTTAGCGTATTGTGTAAATAAGACACCCGACTAGAAAAGTTTAGTCTGGCGTGTTCTTTTTCTAGGTACATTGTATTGGATAGCTGAGAGAGGCTGGCGCATCTAGGTGACCGTTAATTATATTATAAATACAAATACTACTCGTGCTACGGCGCAAAAAAGTCAGCTTTCACAGGCACTAAATGTCATCTTTTATATTAACTTATAGACACTACCGTCTTACTTATAAACGCATGTTAACATCTTATTTACTTAATAAAAAAACTTCTGTCAGACGAAAACAGTCACGCGCGAAAACGGAACAAAACATTTTTTAACTAAAATGCGCTTATTCAGCGATTATAAGTAAGACGGATGGTGCATGTCGTCTTATCATGTAGCTCTTATCTCTTCTAGAGCATAGGAAAATACTGAAGTGTTCTGTCGAGCCGGTAGATTGTATGTTGTATATTTGTAGCATTATATTACCTCTGCAGAGTATATTTTAGACATATACATGGAACGTATTATGACAAAAACATATATACAATAAATAACATAGATAGTAAAACAACATAAATAGAAACAACATAATAAATAAGTTTGACCTGTTTTTTGTTTAGACCTGCTGTGCTCATCAATTCTACAGGTTTACCAGTAGCCATTGAGCCTATTGAAAACTTAACTATCTTCATACTAGTTTTCAGTTCAGACCCTCGTCGATGTTACACAAGTAAACAAGGCAATCGAATATTCTTCCTGCTTTATGATTAGACCCTCGTCACCAAGTGTAATTTACAGTACTGGACTCCACAAAACTAACCAAATTAACCTCTTTATTTCTTAAGGAAGTAAGAAGTAAGGGAGTTCCTGCCCTCTTCTTGCTTTAACCAGTACCTAAGATAAAGGCTTTGCCTAGTTTGGGCCCCGGGTACCTTGATGTAGGGATTGGTTATGTAAATACCTTATTAAAACTTTGTGAAACACTATTTAATAGTGTTCAGAAAAAAAATATCTCTTGGAATCTTCAGTGGAATTTAGTAGTAGCTATCAAATATTTCCTACTATCTTGGAATTTTCAAGACCAGAGTGAATAGATATCTTCTAGATCAACGAGCTCCATCCTCGGTCACACCGTCGCCTAACATCAGGCGAGTTGGTAGTCAATCGTAGATCTATCTTGTATAATAAAAAAAAGTTGAAATATGGGTGGATATTAGAATTCAATATTGTTAAAATCATTAAATCAGGTCGATCATACCAATTTGTGTTATCAGGATTACGTATACATGGAAATTTTGAAATCGATACGAAGATACAGTAATCTTTATCCGAGGCCCTAACTTATGATGCTTTAGACAGCGTTATGCATATGGCATCAGAAGCAGCCTGGATTCGATTCATGCATGGGCAGAGGTGAATATTTGAATAGTTAGATTAATGATTTGGTCTTACTCATTTAAGTAAATAAAATTTAAAGATAACAACAGTAATATGCTAACCTGCAGAACAGGGTTGAAGTGTAGTGTACCAGAGCACTGTCTAAGCACCAGTTCTCCCCACACGCAGTAGTAGAAGAGATTGCAGTCTTCAGCATGAGGAAGCAGCCAGTGGATGTGAGGGTCAACGGGACACCCGTTGGGAAGGAAGTCCACTTCTTGCTCTTCTTCTTCCGGTTCCGGTGCCGGTGTTGGAGCAGGAGTAGGACCGGGAGTCGGTGGTGGGTTGGTCCATACCTCGCACTCAGCTTGTGTGGTCGTGGTAGGAGCTTGGGTAGTCGTAGTGGGGGCTGGGGTAGGTGTGGTGGGAGCTAGGGTAGTTGTGGGAGCTAGGGTAGTAGTGGGAGCTAGGGTAGTAGTGGGAGCTAGGGTAGTGGGAACTAGGGTGGTGGGAGCTAGGGTGGTGGGAGCTAGGGTGGTGGGAGCTAGGGTGGTGGGAGCTAGGGTGGTGGGAGCTAGGGTGGTGGGAGGTAGGGTGGTGGGAGCTAGGGTAGTTGGAGCTAGGGTGGTGGGAACTAGGGTGGTGGGAGCTGCGGTAGGAGGAGCCGTCGGCTCATTAGCGGTGGTAGTTAAAGCAGGATCGTTTCTGTCCTCGCAGTCAACATTGTGCGGCCAGTCGCACTGCCAGAGCTCCAAGTTGAAGTAAAGGTCGCTAGGACATGTATACTCTACAGGCTGGCCGTAGGTGCACTTGTAGAACTTATGGCAGTCTTCGTGTTTTAGAAGCCATTCAATTTCCCAGTTGGTTTCTTGTTCAGGAGGACATGTATCACCCCCGTGCTGCGCTTCTACCGCCGCCACAGCTAATAAAAACAACACTGAAATACCTGAAACACGTATACATCCTTTTAACTCCACACTAATTAAGTACCACGTCATCACGATAGCGTAAAGAACTTTTTAATTTCGAAATTGTAGGTAAATATTTTTTATCATTACTACGAGTACCACTGATAGAAACTAATATGCACAATTTTACACTAACCTTTCATAGTGAATTTCGGATGTATATTATATGGCTCCCTGAAGTTGAATTAAGTTATATATATACTGGTTGAATAGTAGCAAACACAGGTTGCTAATATGTAAGATGACTAGCACCGAAATACATTATTATCAGTACTTTTAACTGATAAAACTATCAGAATTTTTAAAGATAATAAAACACTTTATTTTAAAAGCTGCGATTGCGGGTTTGCCAGTAATTAGATGCTATCAGTTAGATATCATATTTAGTTAGATTTAACGTCTGTAATGTTACGTCATTTGCATATTTTTACTACTGGACAGAAGGCTTGTATTTGTTATCGTGAACTACTAGACAGCTACCTATTTATTTTAAATAATTTTAATACACCATAACTTTATGCATTTTAATGCTTTCATCGTGCGGACTGCTAGAATGTGGAATACGCTTCCTGAGTGGGTCTTTCCCGATAGATATAATCTGGGTGTCCATAAATCGCGAGTGAATTTTCTTCTAGGTAAGCGCGCTCCATCGTAGACCGCAATGTCGCTTAACATCAGGCGAGTTGGCGGTCAAGCGCAAACCTATTTCTACATTTAAAAGAAAATTAGGATCTATGTATTCACATCACACATCCTTAAATATAAAATTATTTCTTATTGCAACAAATTTCCTTGGCCATTCAGCGCGGTAACGCTGCACATGATGGGGACTCTCAGATCAGGGTTTGCATGCGAGGGACTTACAATAACATTGGCTATTTGTTTTATTCTATTATGTTCTATTATGTTAACTTATCTATAATAATATATCGAACAATCAATATATAATAATATAACAATGTAATTTTACATGCATTCAGGTGTACTTTATTTATTTACCAACATATACATCGTGTTACTATAAAACTTATCTTATACTAATTACCTAATCTATATTAAAACAATATAAAAAAAAAAAAAAACATCACAAGCTAAAACGAGGTAACTCCCCGCCCAAACGTGCCCATTAGGCTGAGGGCATTACCACGTTGAATGGCCAGAGATATGTTTTGCGCTAATATTGGCCAGACCGCAGATGACGCCCTCTCTCCCTTACATTAAATTGATTTATAGTATTTGTTTATGTTTTTGTTTTTTAGGGTTCCGTACCCAAAGGGTAAAAACGGGACCCTATTACTGAGACTCCGCTGTCTGTCCGTCCGTCTGTCACCAGGCTGTATCTAATGAACCGTGATAGTTAGACAGTTGAAATTTTCACTGAATATTGAATTATAGTTTTCCCTTTAAAAATAAATAATTAAATTAAAATAAAATTAATATTTATACAACAAACGTGTTTTTTTTTATATGTTTGGGAACCTTGAATATCTTAGATATGTTTCTACCCGGCTGCTCAAGAAGGCGGGTTATGTTTTTCGAGGTTATGAATGTTAGATTGTATGTAAATATGTATGTTTCTATATTACCTCCTACAGCCTAAACGGCTTCACCAATTTTGATGTGCGAGGTATCACTAGATACTGAGTGCTGTTTTTTTTGTAATAATTCTAATAAAATTCTCGCAAAAATAAAATATGCGGTTTTTCGCCATCTTCGACGAACTTTTTCTTAACAAATACATTTTACAAAAACTATACAGTAAATTTGTGCATACATTCTCACAAAAACGCTGTACAACATATCGAGCGTAACCCAAACGTAAATCACACTACGGAAATTCCTCTAATGCAAGTATTTTGTTTTTCTTTTTCAAATTTTAAATAGGTACAATTTTACAATAAAGTTGACGAAAGAAAAAAGTACAAGTGCTATTCGCAATAAAAAAATCATCGAAATTTGATAACAAATCGGTGTACAAATCAACAAACAAATACAAATAATAAAATATTTTTTCTTATTTGTGATGAAAAATACATAAACCTTTTGGATCTATCTTTATTGTCCTCTGTAACTGTTCTTCGATATTTCTCTATAGGTTTATAGATTTGTCGCGATTTAGTAGGTAGTCTAGGGTTCTTAGAGTACATTATGAAGTCAATTTCCAACTATTTATTTTTTGAATTTTTGAAATTGAAATTATATTATACTTTCGTTATATATTTTGTTGATGATAGAAAGTATTCTATCGTCAAAATTATTACCTCAATAAAATAAACCTAGTACAGTGATATTTATATATCGAAACATTATTCAAAAGAGGAAATTTTACTTTACATTTCTTTATTATTAAAAAAAAGGGAAATCAAAAGGAAGATACACATTTTGGACAGTTGCGTCAATAAAGACGTATTTAGGTTATATTTTTTACAATTAAACCTTCATTGTCTTAAAATGTATTAACAACAATATAACATCAACATTTAGGTGAATAGGTCAATAAGAATACGAGATGATTATTCCACCAATTCATCTATTAAGATTAAAAGATGGAGACGCCATCGTATCTCCCGGACAAAAGTAAAAGCCTTCAGTAGAGTTGTTTAGTTTGAGGATTTGGTTAACTGTATAGATAAGCTTGTATGTTTTCTCTGGGGCGGCGTGGCGCCAGCCTGTCGGGTCCCGCCGCGCCCGCCCAGCGCGCTAGTCTACCCAAGCTGCAGTCTCTCCCGCCCTATCTACCGCGCGTCTTCTCATATATACATACACACACTAAATAAATGTGAAAAATAATACACACGAGATATGTAACGCTATTTTTTTTTATAAGAATAGTGCGTAGTATTCATAATAATTCCTTTATTACACAAAGTGTTTTGCAAGTTACGTATAAAATAAATATATATCGTGTTTAAGCTGAAATAAATTAAGTTGTGAAATATACGTAAATCGACTGAGAATTGTAAAAATCTGTGTTTATCAACTAAAAGAAAAACTCAGTGCTTTAAATACAAAGTTACCTGAAACAAAAATGTCTTCATTTTCAATTCCAGTTCTCGATTTATTTAAAATTACATAGTTTAGTGTCAAGGTTATAAAATTAGAAACAATATGATAACAAAATCGGTTATGAGAATTTTTCTATTTTTCTCGATAATTTATTTTGGTTCCTGTGTAACATCCAAATCTCAGCCAACCGAGAAATCGAAGGCGGAAACGACGGCGGAAATAAAGAAGATCCTAGAGGAGCACCAACAGATTTTGTCAAAACCGAGCAAAAACAAAGGGGATGCTCCTGTGAAAATTAAAAACTATTCAAAACCCAAGTTTAATCCAATCATTCCTGAAAAAGAACCTGATTTACCGAAGATTATTTCTTATTCTGAGTAAGTTAAATACATACATTTTATTCATATTTTTGTGTGATAATTATAGCTCTTAAACTTAAAAAAAACGACTTCACAGTACACAATTACATTTAATTGTTTTTTTTTCAGTTTTTTTTTTTAGACCAAACCACTGAACCGATTTTGGTAAAATTCTTGGGATCAATTGAGAAATTTGAAAGTTTATGTTTTTAAGTAAAATAATAACTTGTACATAAGTAAATTCAGAGTTAAACTATTATTATTTTACCTATATAAAAAAAAAAGTTTTTTCTATAGGTAATAGTTTATCTTTGAAACCGAGTTAAACCAAAATAATTATACATATAAAGGTAGCTGTTTCCTAAACCGTTCAGTGGCATAACGTCCAGTGACCCAAAAAGATCTATTGAACCAAAAGGTTCGGTGACTTAAAATGACAAATCCCAAGTCCAGTGGGCCAAGAAGTCCAGTTAAGCAAAAGGTCCAGTGGGCCAAAATTACAAGTTCCAAAAGTTCTAGTCTGAAATTAAGTTATAAGTCGAAGTAACATAAAGGTGCAAAATGCAAAAATACGAGTTCAAGTTGGGAAATTTTACTAAATAATTTCCTTTCAAATAACAAATAACAATTAACCAAATCATAGGAAATGGACCTGGTTGAGTCCCGATGGTTCTACGAGAAATGAGATAGACTTCATCCTGACCACCAAGAAACAAATATTCAATGATGTCTCTGTGATCAACATGGTTAAAACCGGAAGTGATCACCGAATGGTACGAGGCACTTTGAATATTAATGTTAAACTTGAGAGGTCCCGTATGATGAAGTCTACACTCCGACCCACTCGCACCCATATCCAAAATCCCGAGAGCTTTCAGCTCGAACTATCAAATCGCTTCGAGTGCCTGGAGAGCTGCGCATCGGTGGATGAGATCAATAACAGGTTTGTGGAAACTGTCCGATCGGTGGGCGCGAAGTTTTATAAGCCCCACCGTACAAATAGACCGCAAAAGCTCTCGAGCCATACCCTCGACCTCATGGCTGAACGACGCTCATTGCAACTGCAGTCTTCCGGTGACGCCGAGTCATATAGGCGGCTCAATAGACTCATATCAAAGTCTATGCGACACGACATCCGTACCTTTAATACTAATCGTATTAAAGAGACGATAGAGCGGAATAAAGGCTCCAAAGTGTTCGCAAAAGACATGTCTATTGGGCAGAGCCAGTTGACGAAGCTGAAGATGGAAGATGGCAGTATAGCGTCGACTAAAGCAGAAGTCTTGAGGGAAATCGAGAGGTTCTATGGACAGTTATACACATCGGTCGCAAAACCTGTTAGCAGTTTGGGCAAAGATCCAAGAGCCAAACTGACTCGACATTATACCGAAGATATCCCGGACATCAGCCTGTACGAGATTAGGATGGCCTTGAAACAGCTCAAGAACAACAAGGCACCGGGTGACGACGGAATTACATCAGAGCTACTGAAAGCGGGTGGAACACCGGTACTGAGAGTCCTTCAGAGGCTCTTCAATTCCGTCGTGCTTGAAGGTACAACGCCAGAAGCATGGAACAGAAGCGTGGTGGCGCTGTTCTTCAAAAAAGGAGACAACACTTTGCTGAAGAACTACAGACCCATCTCGCTTCTGAGCCATGTCTATAAGCTGTTTTCAAGGGTCATCACGAATCATCTTGAACGCAGGTTTGATGACTTCCAGCCTCCCGAACAAGCCGGTTTCCGAAAAGGCTATAGTACCATAGACCACATCCATACGCTGCGGCAAGTGATACAGAAGACCGAAGAGTATAACTTGCCCCTTTGCTTAGCGTTTGTGGACTATGAGAAAGCCTTTGATTCGATCGAGACCTGGGCGGTGCTTGAGGCTCTCCAGCGATGCCGTATTGACTATCGGTATGTCGAAGTGCTAAAGTGCTTGTACAACAACGCCACCATGTCAGTCCGAGTACAAGACCAGAACTCAGAGGCAATTTCATTGAAAAGAGGCGTGAGGCAGGGAGACGTTGTCTCTCCGAAACTGTTTACCGCCGGTTTGGAAGATGCCTATAAGCTTCTGGAATGGAAAGGGCTCGGCATTAATATTAACGGCGAGTACATCACTCACCTTCGGTTTGCCGACGATATAGTAGTCATGGCAAGGTCGATGGAAGAGCTCAGTACGATGCTCGAAGACCTCAATAGAGTTTCCCAACGGGTGGGCCTCAAAATGAACATGGACAAAACGAAGGTTATGTCGAACGCCCATGTAGTGCCCACCCCAATATCTGTGGGGAACTTCACTCTTGAAGTTGTTGACGAATACGTCTACCTAGGCCAGACGGTCCGATTAGGCAGGTCCAACTTTACGAGGGAGGTCAATCGTCGTATCCAACTCGGCTGGGCAGCGTTCGGGAGACTTAAAAGCGTCTTCTCGTCCAATATTCCCCAGTCCCTCAAGTCGAAAGTTTACAACCAGTGTGTGTTACCAGTGATGACATACGGCACTGAAACGTGGTCCCTAACTATGGGCCTTATAAGAAAGCTCAAGGTCACGCAACGAGCTATGGAGAGGGCTATGCTCGGAGTCTCTCTACGAGATCGAATCAGAAATGAAGAGATACGTAGACGTACAAAAGTCACCGATATAGCACAGCGGATTAGCAAGTTGAAGTGGCAGTGGGCAGGGCACATAGCACGTAGAACTGATGGCAGATGGGGCCGAAAGGTTCTCGAGTGGAGACCACGTACCGGCAAGCGCAGCGTAGGAAGACCAGCCACGAGATGGACAGACGACCTCATACAAGTGGCGGGAAGACGCTGGATGCAAGCCGCTTCCAATCGGTCTTTTTGGAAATCCATGGGGGAGGCCTATGTCCAACAGTGGACTTCTTATGGCTGAGATGATGATGATGAATTAACCAAAATTGATTTGTAACTGGCGAGGATATTGGTAAATATAGTAGATATTTACCTAACTAGGTACAGTTAGAATTGAAGAAACTCTTACTTAAGTAAGTTAATACTACAATACCCTTCTCACAATGAGAAGATGGCCCGTTCCCAGCAGTGGGACAGTTTGTACAAATAGGGCTGATAAAAAAAATACAATACCACATAATTTCTTTGACTCCACATTTACGGTTATTGGAAAGTTATAAATAAATGTGGGCTTATACTGACAGTCAGTCAGTTCATCGCTTCTTTTACAGTAGGTGAAGTAAGCCCCAGAAAAAAGTTATCCTAAATTAAGTAAACTATGTTTCTAATAATATTACGAGATAGGAAAATAACAGACCTTTTAAAAGAAACGTTTTTGCATGACCTAGTAAATTTTAGCAAGAGGAGAAAACTGTTAAAAACCCTAAATATTATCCGATTTTAATAATTATTAATTTTTATATTTTTGAATTGGAACTGTTAATAGCGATGTCTTTACGGTTTGCCTTTTTCAAAATGCTAACTTTTAAGTTTTTAACATCGAAATTATTACAAAATATGAAAATATATGATTTAAATTTGGAGCAAAAAAGTCATTAAATCGGTTAATGTTTTAGAGATATAATTGATTGAAAATCGTTTTCTCCTATTTGTATGGAAGATCGTGTGACATTTCTCTTAAATGGTGCGTATAGAGCACAGAGTTGCGGCTCTTTTCTTTTTGTTTTGTAACTTGCATTGATACGGACAAGTGACGTGACCGTTAATCCGTTACTCGGGCGGTAATGAATCATTTTCGTTATCAGTGTCGAAACATGGGCGAAGGAACTATCAGACATTCTCCACAAAATGGAAAAAGGGGTCGTTCGGCGAGATGAACTTTTAAAAGGTTTCGGCGACGTCAAAATGGAGGTTCGAAACGGCACCAAAATAGTCAACAAAATGTCCGCTGATCTTGAAGACCTGCTGACGAGGAGAGCTCGCGCTGCTGAGGAAATCATGCTGCAAGCTGAGGATCTTACTAAAGACATGGACTTTAAAAAATACGAGGCCCCGAATAGTTTCAAATTTCATTCCAGTATAGTGAGTACCTATTCTGCTTAAATTTAAGTTGAAGTCAAAGTAATTTATTGGTAAAATGAATTTACACGTCAAACAAAATTAAGAATCTTGTACACAATAGTACACACTAGATTGCTAGTTGAATAACATAAAGTAAATAATTAATTATTGGGCATACAATTATAATAAAAATGTTAATTAAACTGACCATTGATGGTCACTGTGTGTAGTTGCTACGCATGATTTTCATCAGCGACATCATTAGCCGCGTATTGACTGAGCGAGCAGCATCGCGAGGCAGTCGCACAAGGCAAATCCTCGGTCGGTCAGGACGTGCCTAATGTCATTTGCCTCGGTCGAAGCACGTCTTGACCGACTGAGGATTTGCCTCGCGCGACTGCCTAGCGAGGCTGCTCGCTCAGTCAGTACGCGGTTATTGGGTACTTATCCACACACACACACACACACACATCCACACGCACTTTCATTGCTACACTTTAGACTGCTACGGCGTAGAAATGGAATCAAACATGCGTCACCGCAATTGGATAGATGAAACCGCTCGTTTGTGGAATGGTTGGGTTTGCTGGTCCTCGGCGCAAAACATGGAAAATTTTCATGTTTACCGTAAAAATTACCATAATTCTCTTTTATGACGTTTCTAACCAATCTCTAACGAAGGAATGAAGGGGCATCAGGGGGTTAAACGAGCGGCATTCCAATTTCGTGAACACCAGTAGAATAGAAAAGTAAATGTATGTGATTGACATTAGCTAACGAAATGTCACGTGACGGCATTTCACAGTTTTTGTAGCATTTCGAAGTGTAAGCGTTTGTAGAAATAGAAACGTTTGGCACTTGTCTAAGTCTTCAGAATAGGCACAATAGATAAATATAGTTTATTTCCAAAAAAAAGGTGTAAATATGATATTTAGTTTCTTTCAATCAAAATAGAAAATTGAGCTTTGTAAAACTTTTGAACATTTCCGTCAGTTTGAAACTACATTACCCATTTATAATATACGTAAGTTTTTTTGGTTTGTCCAAAAGCTATAACAGCACCTCTACCTACAAAAAGAATAAGTAGTTTTGAGTTAAAAACATCTTATGTACCTATAAGCCCTATAAACAACATAAAAAGGCTTTACCGAAAAACGTTACTTAAGGCCCGGCTAGTCCGCAAAAGCAGTAAAACAAAGCTTTTAGAAAATTTACAAAAAATACTTGTATTATTAGTTCAAGCTCAAATTTTTTGTATGTAAAATTTTGATCTGTTGGCTAGGTTTTGCTAGAAACAAAAACACGATTGCTGAAAAAAATCTCGATAGCTTTATTTTTTGAAAAATATGCCATTTTATTTATTTTTCCCATTTATCTCTAAAGTGTTTAAAGCCATCAAAACCAAATTTACCATGTTAAGTAGCTATTAAATTTTTTTAGTGTTCTCTAGAATTACATTTTTGATACGTTTAGTGCATTATTTTATAGTAATTTATTTTACAATAAGTTTGCTCGCGAGCAACCGTCCCGCCGCCTTGCTTCAGCTGTTCACCCGCGCCAGTCTGTCGGTGACCACTGTCAGCGACGGTACTGTGTCGGATTGCATCGCGCGCCAAATAAAACAAATTACTATGGGAAATCATAGAACAAAGAAACCAAAAAATAAGCGAACGCGTAAGCGCAAAATTTTGGCTCATATAGAAATGATGCGATCCCGAAAAAGGTAAATACCCAGTTGCAAGTTATTATTTCCTAGAAATATACATGTAAGTATTTATATAGATCACTCGCACTCGCAGTTCATAAACCTATGAGTTCTATTCATACTCGTATAAAGAAAATGTACTTACTCTTACCTGATGTTCAAATATTTCAGTTATGAAAGATGTGTGAAGTCTGCCAACCCGCATTTGGCCAGCGTGGTAGATTATGGCCTTACCCTTCTTATAATGAGAAGATGGCCCGCGCCCAGCAGTGGGACAGTTTGTACAAACAGGGCTCATAAAAAATAAATGTATACATAAACATACATACACATGCTAGCTGCATCCCGCGGTTTCACCCGCGTAGTGATGAAAAATGGTGATAATTATATATATATATATATATTCTGTCTTTCTCCAGGTCCTAAAGAATTTCTGTTCCAAATTTCATAATTATTGGTTCAGCCGTTTAGCCGTTTAGGCAACAAACAGACAGAGAGACAGACGACAGACAACTTCGCTTTTATAAACTTATATGATTCATACATTTGAAAAACAACCCACTTTTTTGCACAGTCCGGTAAAAATACACCGCGGTCGCGGCAGGCGGCATATGGCGCGGCATCTTTGAACGCGTCACAGACTTTGAGAGTACCTATATAGGTATACCGCCGTCTGTCGCGCGCCGCCCGCGCCGCGCGTAGGTAGGTAATTTTTACCCGATTGCGTAAGGAGGGTTGTTTATCGAGTATATGTATGTTTGTATTTATGTATGTAAGGGTGTATGTGGGTGTATATCTATGTATGTACTATGCATATTTTTTGATTACCTCCTACAGCCTAAATAGCTTGACCGATTTTGATGTGCTAGGTGTCGTTAGATTCGTCTTTACTCCCTAAATATCATATGCTATATTATATTTTTTGTAACGCATTTTTTGTACTCTTGCAAAAATAAAATAAAATGTTTTTTCATAACCTAGAACTTCTTCGTGATAAATAAGAAATAAGTAATTTTACTGGAATAAAAAATACACACTACAACTTTTTACAGCGATTTTACGTATACATATATTACGTATTTGAGTATAAAATATTTTAGATAGGTAGTTTCATAACATTTATATTTCCACCACAAATACAGGGTGTTAGGTTAGGTTAGGTTAGTTAGGTACATTTATCAGTGATCGACCTTGTTAGCATTATTCTTGTATATTGCAGATCAAAGAAGCATCTTGAAGTAATCAACGAGTCTTTGATAACATTAGAGCCAGTTGATTTGAATACTTCTAGGATTGAGTGAGCACTACAACCTTATTTATTTTACAAAAAATGAGGTTTATGCACATATATTTTTGTAACTGCAAATTTGTATAAATTGGTAGGTAGACCAGCAATTTATGTGAAAACCTCACGCAAAAAAGTAAAATAAATTATAATGCACCTGTTTGTATAATTAAAATATATCTTATGTGCATTAGCCTCGTTGTAATGATAAAATGTGTGGTTGCTACAACGTTTACTTTGATATTACAGAACGACCGTCAATGAAAACTCGCATAATCTGTCCCGTACTCCACCATGTGAGAGTAATAACATCGACATGTGAGTTGTGATATAGTTGTGAGAATAGAACATAAAAAAGAAATAAAACAGGCACGAATACTGCAACCAAAGAAGATGAAATATGCTACAACTGAAAGATCTGTTAATTTTTTGATATTGTACTACGGTTGTTTTTTATATTTTTATTATGAAACTTTAGCTTGACCACCGATCCCGCTAGTTTTGCACGACGTTTACGGTCTACGATGGAGCGCGTTTGCTTAGAAAAACTCTATTTTAATTGCGATTGCGACGTTCTGTTACATAATGTAGGTATAATAATGTGAATCAAAGAAAATCCGTTCAGGTAGCGTATGCTGAAAATTTTCAAGGCTGTACGTTAAAAATAACAACAAAGCGCTCTGTTTTGTTAAATAATGTAAATTCAAACCCATTTCTTTCTATAATCACGCATTAGGTGTAAAAAGTAGAGTATGCACTTCGGGGATAAAGGTGTTTTTGTCTTGGGCGAGCTTGAATCCCTCGTCACACTCCGGATTCTAAATTTGTAACTCTGTAAATAAGTAAATCTGTAAATATGTAAATCTGTAAATCAATAAACAAACAACTTATTATTTGTAGTAAACTCTCTCAGGATCTTTTTAAAACCTACAATAATTGTAAGTTATTTTGTTATAAAAATCCAAAGTACTAGACTGATATTGATAAAATTTATATGAGACCACTTCTGAAATCACTTACCAAAGAAAAAATAATCTTCAAAATCGATTCACAATTGGTGGAGTAATCGGTGAACAAACATACAAAAAACATAGTCAAATTGAAAACCTCCTTCTTTTTGGAAGTCGGTTAACTAATGGTCAATACCATTAGTTAACCGACTTCCAATATAATTATAAAATTAACCTTGTTGTGTCTGCTTGTGTTTATTACCTAACATCCTGTATAGACCTTTACATTATTGTCAAAGATATTTACGTGATATATTTGACCTGTAATATGTAACTCTAACCAATATTTATGAAATTTGGACAGGAGATTCTTCAAGACCTGGAGAAGGACAAAGGCTATATTTTATCATAATCATCATCGTTTTTCATCACTACGCAGGTTACACCGCAGGAGCATAGCTATTATTTTATAAATGTGACAATTTAGTGTTTTATGTGAGTTAGTGAGTTGGTTGTTGAATGGAGATAGATATACCCACATAATATGACATACTTAGGCTTTTATCCCGGAAAAATGAACGAGTACGAGTAGTAAATTATTATTTCATAGATTTTCAAGAAATAAGCTTATAGATTGATATCAGTATATCACAACTTACTTGCCACTACAATGTAATGAAGATGTGGCTCAGACGAGTCGCGCGCCGCGCGGCGAGACTCGCGCGCGGTACGGCGCGCGGCGGATCGGTATCGCACTAAACGTACGCCACGTTTTGTGCGGACGTTGCGCTCTCATAAAACGCGGAACTATGCCGTAAACTGAGGTAGCGTAAAATTCCTAAATTTCTGGACAAGCCTCGCCTTAACTATCAGCATTGCTTAACATATTTTGTCAACTTCTGACTGACACGTAATTACACTTGCAGAAATAAGACAGACGTTGGTTAGAGTTAAGTAACGTTTTAACGATAAGGCCGTCTTTATCACAACTATTTTGTTTGGTGCTGACTCTAAAAACGAGTTGCGTTGCCTGGAAATGGCCTTCTATTCTATCTTCACTGATATCGATATCGATAAGATAATGTCATAAATCAATGCCATTAATATTTGCGGAAAAACAATGTTTAATTTGTAAATTCATTGCGTATTTAAATGATCTAAGTAGATAACTGGGCAGGGCACGTAGCATAAAGCACGTAGAACTGACGCCCGATGGGGCCGAGTTGAGTTAAGTTTAAGTTCTTGAACGGAGACCTAGAACCGGCAAGCAGCAGCGTAAGCATACCAGCCACAAGGTTGACAGAAGATTCATACAAGTGCCAGGAAGACGCTGGATGCAGGCCGCTTTCAACCGGTCTTTTTGGAAATCCATGGGGGAGGCCTATGTCCAGCAGTGGACTTCTCGTGGCCGAGATGATGATGATGATGAAGTAGATAGACGGGAATCAATGAAACTACCAACCGATATATGGAAAATCACCGATAGTGAAGGTCATTGTAGAGTTATTGACGCGATTGTAGTTAATACTTGAATTCCAATTCTATCAGATTGGAATCCAAAAGAACTGTCTGGATTGGAAAAAGAACTGTCGTTGCAAAAATGGGAACTGAAGTCCCGATTGTGTTACTAGTCCAACAAAATAATGAAATAAGGACTCAATGCCATATAAGTCAAAATCAAATTAGTTCTCTTTCTGAACAGACTCTAGCACCTAGAATCATAAATCAGAATATTTATTTGTCCACAATGTCAGAACATCAAAGGTGTTAGGATATGATTAGCTCTTAGACATTCTGCTGCACTGCGACGTACAATTTTGTTAGTAAAGTTAATATTAATAATTGTGGCAGGAATTCTATATTAAATGATCATGTCCCATATTGTTTTATTAATTGTTTGTGTTTATGGTGTGTTCCAGGAGTCAGGCCCATGTGAGAGCCAGTTCCCATTTTAAGATATGATATACTTATAACCTTAAATAATAAATGACTTTGAATGCGTAGTAATAAATGACTTTAAATCAAAAGTACTTTTCATATTCTGCAATAATAGCAGTTAACGAGATACACAAATATGTAAATCTTTTGAAATAAAGTGAGATTAAAAAAAAAAAAAAAAAAAAAGAAATTAAATATAAAACACAATTTTTCGGCAGGAGTGACGTGAAATATTTTCGAAGGGGCAAAATCTGTTTTTTTTTTCTTTTTTACATTAAACAGTAATACTTTCAAAAATTTCAATAATTGTTTTCATTTGCTTTACAGGGCTTGGATGAAATAAAAGAGACTCCAACAGTCGATCCTAAGCCTTATCCGTACAAGCCTATATCCCCCGATTGCAGAAGTCTGGAGAAAGTGAGGTTGACACAAAGCAAACACTTCGGTGCCAAAGTGTCTCTGAACACTAGCAGTGTTCATGTTGCTTCCGAAGTTTTTGATTGTGGTAATAATAATTACATTCTAAAAAAGTAGCTGCCTATACATGTATAAATTTAGAAAACTGAAAAACCCCCGACAAATAAAAATGGCTGAACCGATTTTGGTGAAACATGTCTAAGAATACTGTCGATGAAATCCTCTTTTAAACAAAAAAATAGATCAAAATCAGTCCATGCCTTTGAGAGCTACAATGCCACAGACAGACACAGATACACAGATAAGCAGATACAGAGATACACACATCAAACTTATAACACCCCTTTTTTGGGTCGGGGATTAATTAAAATAAAAACACCGCACTGAATAACAGTAACTTTCCTATTGTAGCTTACGCGTTTACGTTTTGATTTGATGTTAAATGTAAGTTTCCATGAGAAAGTATGCGCAGTCGCTATAAAGTATATTTAAATGAGCGGTCTTTAGAATAATTATTATAAAAAGTCTTATTTGCTACGAGAAAATCCGTTCAAGGTCAATATAAGGGTAATAAGCAAGGCCTATGACCAGCAGTGTACTTCAAGTGGTTGAGATAATGATCACCGAATGACGAACGCATTGCATTGTCACGCAGGGTATCAATTTCTGACTAGCGTTAAGTTGTAATGATCAAGGGACATACTGCCTTACCGAACTTACCGAAAAACGTTACTTAACTTTAAGCAATGCTTAACATATTTTGTCAACTTCTCGCTAACACATCTTATCTTATCTTAATAGGGGTCCGATACTCGGAAGCACGTCGAGCCATTGGGCCCTTTTGTACTTACCTCAACCTTACTTACACATCCACAACCGGTATTCCAAAGAAGGACTGCATTAACCTCAGAATACTACCTGGTTCGAAGTGCCTATACTCCTCCAGTTCAGGGTAAGCCGATCCAAAGAGGTCTTGCCGCTTGCTTGCCATTGAGTCGCAACTACACAATATATGTTTTATTGACTCCTCAGTTTCTCCGCAAGCCCTGCATTGTGGGCTTTCCGCAAGTCTCATTTTGAATAGATGACTTTTATTCTCATAGTGTTCGGTCATTGCTCCCATTAGAGTTCTTGCCTGTGTTCTGGTATAGTTGCAGATTCTTCTGTGCCATTTGACACCCGCTCCTATAACCGCCTTGGAGTGCGTAAGTCCACTTATTGCGTTCCATTCGACCTTGTGTCGCTTTGCAACATGTTCGTTGATCGCCGTATTCACCGTTCCATGGGCTATCCCCACGAATCGTTCTGGTCCTAAAAGAGGCTTGATGGATCCCTCTCTTGCTAGCTTATCCGCATTTTCATTCCCTACAACCCCGACATGGCCCGGCACCCAGACCAGTCTTAGATTGTTGTATTTACCTAGTTCATTTAACGCGTTCATACAATCCAAGACTAGCCCGAACCGATCCTGCAGGAGTTGAGGGCAGCGAGCGCTGCCTGGCTATCCGTCAAAATGTAGATAGCACGGTCTTTCTGGCCTCGCTAACACATAATGACACTTGCGGAAAGAAGACAGATAATTTAAGACGTTGTTTAAAGTTACGTAACGTTTTTCGGTAAGGCCCTTAACATCACGCGACCGGCTTGCTCAAGCTCTTTGCATAAAAAACTGACTTCCAGATCCAGCAGTGAAACGGCATTTGGATTGGTCAGATAGACTGCTGTCTACATTTAAAAAAAATTACGCCCAAGACGTTACTACACACTACCAGTACTTCTGTAGCGTCCAGGGTTTCCTGAGGCACTATCCAGGTATTCCAAGCTAAACGTAATTAATCATAGAGAGCATAAATGAAAAGATCCGTAGACGTATACAAAATATTCCGACATAGCTCAGTAGATTAAAAGTTGGAGTGGCAGTGGGAAGGGCACGTAGAACTGATGGCCGATGGGGCCGAAAAGTTCTCTGATGGAGACCACGCACCGGCAAGCGCAGCGATGAAGAACGACCAGCCACTAGATGGACAGATGACCTCACACAAATGGCAGGAAGACGTTGGATGCAATCGGCTTTCAATCGGTCATTATTGAAATCCATGGGGGGAAGTTTTTGTCCAGCAGTGGACTTGTTATGCTCAAGAGGCTCAAAACTTTTATTGAAAGGATTTTGAACGTTCCGTGATTACTTTTTTAGATATAACAACAAATGTGGAAACTGTTTTATATTTTTTCAACATTTAAGACGTTTCATTTTGACGTGATAACGTCTTATAAATCGTTGAACGCCGGCTGCACGCACAAAAAAGCATAATTCATTGTCACGTTCCGCCTGAGCCGAGCGTGCAAGCGAGAGCGCGGAACAAGCGATAGAGAGCTCTCTAAGACCTCTCTAAGCGCCTAAGCGGTCGGCTTGTGACTTTATTTTTTGTAATTCGAATGTCAATGACCTTTGAACTACAAAGTATAAAATCTGACATCTCGCACTTCAAAATGGAGTACAGTTGGATAAAATTAACAATACCTTGCCCGTTACAGCGGCACGCTGGCCAGATATGTCTCAATTCGAGTACAACCAAGAAGACGACATCTACGACTGTCGGCTCCGTCCCTGGTATGTGAGTGCGGGAGGCGCTCCTAGAGACGTGCTGATTCTTCTAGACGCTTCTGGCTCCATGACCAACTCCTCGAACCAGCTGATTGCAGACCAGTTCACTCTAGCGCTTCTCAGTGCACTCACTGACGACGACTACGTCAATGTGCTGAGATTTAACGTCGAATTGAAATCGCCTATTAAATGTTTTGAAAATAAACTTGTGCCGGTAAGTTAATTTTTATTACTTATGTTCATTCATTCAATTGTAATAAACAAGTGACTTTAATAGAAGAATTTATAATCTTTTACGGCGATTTTACGCATACTTACTCACAAAAAAACGTACACACAAATCAAGGGTTCAAGTACCGTCGGCGTCGGGTGTGTAATTTTTAAACTGCCTTTAAATTTGTAGATACATAAGTGTAGTAAAAACACAATATATATATATATATATATATAATAAATAAAATATTGAATACTAGCTGCACCCCGCGGTAGTAACCGCTATTTTATACAAATTGTATATTTATAAGGAAATATTATTTTTCGGGATAAAAAGTGCATGTGAATAAGCCTATGTGTTAATCTAGGGTGTCGGCTACCTCTATACAAAACTTCATCAAACTTGATTTAGCTGTTTATACGTGAAGAAGTAACAAACATACAAACACACAAAACTTCGCCTTTATAATATTAGTGTGATTTATGTTTGTTGTCAGGCGAACCACGTGAATTCAGCGGCTTTGATGGCAGCTATGTATCCGACACGGTTCATAAACACGACGTACCTCGATCTGATACTGCGCGACGCGGTGCTCCTACTAAGGGAGCAGAGGATAACCAGCGAGCGACCAGCTGCGTGTCAGCAAGCCATCGTTCTACTCACAGACAGCGTTTACGAAAACTATACCGAGGTTATGCGAAAATACGACCCGCATAATCAGATCAGGTACGTACTGCTACCGTACCAAAATAGTCTTATTTCAATATTACTTTGTCTTTTGTCTCGCTCCTTCTACAGTTGAAAGAGCAGTTTAGCAGCAGACGTACAAAGGTCACCGACATAGGACAGCGGATAAGCAAGTTGAAGTGGCAGTGGGCAGGGCACATAGCACGTAGAACTGACGGCCGATGGGGCCGAAAAGTTCTCGAATGGAGACCACGAAACGGCAAGCGTAGCGTAGGAAGACCAGCCAGACCAGGTGGACAGAAGATATCATACAAGTGGCAGGAAGACGCTGGATGCAAGCCGCTTCCAACCGGTCTTTCTGGAAATCCATGGGGGAGGCATATGTCCACCAGTGGTCTTCTTATGGCTGAGATGATGATGATGATGAAACCCCTGTAATTCAGATATTAGGTTTAAATAGTGCGACTATGTAGCCCTGGGCTGGAAGTTCACTTTTCGTATCGATAGAACTCGGTTGATAAGTGCATGAATAAAGTCAGCAAGGACACTGTCTGGTAAGTAAGTTTGTCAGTAAGTTTGGGCTTATTTGTTTTATCTTGAAAAAAGTGATATGGTACTATGGAGCTGATTGGATTATGGAGTCGGAGGCTGGCCATTGGAACTCCTAAACTAAACAAGATAAACCTATAAAATAAAATAACCATTAAAAAAAAAAACTTTTACACACAATTAGTTAATATATTTACTTCCCACCTGGTCGGCTTCTTGTCTCCAGTTTGTCTAATATAATTAACAAGACCTGATTCTTATCAGCTTCTGTTTGTCTCTTTAAATAATTAGGCAGCGCTTAATTCCGATTAAATCCACCGCTATGTTTACGCCAGGGTTAACCTGTTTTCTCTCCCTGTCTAGATTGTTCATATTCTGGCTGCACGATCCGTACGGTCTCCGCGACTCATCTCGCGCGTACGCTGAGTACATGACGTGTGATCGAGATGGATATTTCGCGGAATTAATTACACACGCTGACGTGACGGAACAAATCATGCGCCTCCTGCGTGTCTTGGAGCGACCGCTTGTTGGGCAAAGAAAAGAACGGTATAAAGTCTTCAGCGACGTCTATGCTCATATTGAGGTGAGTTTAATCGTCTGCTACACACTGTTACAAACCGCTGGCCCGACAGGGGTGACCTGGGCCGTAGGCGTATTGCAAAACGTATCGATGTTTTTGTTTCTATGGTTGCAAATGCATTTGGAACTGACAGAAATGTCGACACGGTGTGTAACACGGCCATGAGACCACGGCTACCCCTATCAGGACCGCGCTTTGTGACTATGTAGCATATCTTTTATTGTTTAGATGGGTCAAAACCGGTGGAAAATGATACATACATACATATATTCGCAGTACATAGATGCTGATGTTACGGAGCAAATCATGCGTTAACTACGGGTGTTGAAATAAACTTTTTTTCGCGCAGAGGAAGGAACTGTTAACTTTTCAGCGACATATATGATCATGTTGCATTCTACGTTTTTTGTTTATATAATATTCTATTTATAGTAGATTTTAAGCCGATTACACTACATTATTTCGCGGAATTGATCATGCATACTTACGTCACAGAAAATTAATGCACATATTTACTGCTGGAATGATTACGATTTTTTTTATGAATTAATTATTCACATACATACAATCACGCTTGTTTTTCCGTGCGGGGTAAGCAAAGCGCCAAAGACCATGAGGACGTTTAACAGCACATTTAACCGTAGAGGGTTAGATGGAAGGGATATGAGAGTAAGATTAAGTATTGACTTGGAGTGGCAGAAGATCAGCTCATCGCCTATATAAATTCCAATGTCCCATAACTGACTTTTACAGTATGCCCGGGAAGAGAAGCAGCTGGTATATTCAATTTTTAGGGTTCCGTACCTCAAAAGGAAAAAACGGAACCCTTATAGGATCACTTTGTTGTCGGTCTGTCTGTCAAGACGCAAGGGAATCAAAACCTAGGGGGTACTTCCCGTTGACCTATAACTTTGAAATTTGGCAAGAAGGATTGCCATATAGTACACATAAAGGAAAAATTCCGAAAACTGTACAAATCAGCCGAATATGTCGTAAAAAACGCATATTTCGACACTCACAAGGGAATCAAAACCTATGGGGCACTTCCCGTTGACCTTATAGCTTTGAAAGGCAAGAAGCATTGTCATATAGTACAAAATACAAATAAATGATAAATTCCGAAAACTGTATTTTTTTTATTTAATCACATAAAATAGGGTCTTTATATAAGGTGGGTCCAAATTTTTAACCACTTTAATTTTTTGTTTTTTAAATTTATAATTTTAATTTGTGATTTATCCGTATCATGTGGGGTATTACCTATATGAAAGAGCTTAATTATCACAAGCTAAAACAGGGTTTTAAATATTTTTACGAAATATATTTTTCGATTTATGAAGAAAAATATAAAAAATATATAGTGCATAGTAATATATGGTGTTAAGCGGCAGTTACGATCTACGATGGAGCGCAATTGCCTAGGAGAAACCTATTCACTTGCGATTTGAAGACACCTATATTATATTTAATCGGAAAGACCCATTCAGGAAACGCATTCCACAATCTATATTTTTCTTTTTCCTCCAGCCCAGCATGGAAGAAAACTTTATTTTATCGGTGTAATAATTTTAACGATAGAATAATTTCTATCCTTATTTTACATTTTGAGAGATTTTATTTTATTACATAAATTAGACAAATAAAAGTAAAAAAAATAGCCGGTAATTGCATTAAAAACTAATCTGGTTATTTAATTTGATTTGAAAATAACAGTGTTACCGCTGAGAATTCCGAGCATTCGAATAAAAACGTGTTTTTTTTGCATGTGATTTGTATTTTATTTTAAAAAAAACCTGATTATTTTTCTATTTCTATTCGGTTATTTCAATTGTAAAAGTTATTATATATCGACAGTTTTTTTTAGACCTTAACATTTAGTTTAGTTTCAACGTGAGGGTTTAAAAATGGTTCTTATCGATGATTGTGTGATTATACCTGGCCTTAACATTGTCCATTGGAAGTTGAAGTGGGGGAATACCTTTGATCAGGGGATGGACAGTACTACATTATAGGTTTCAGAATCTGGTTTCGATTTCAATATCTGTTTGGTTGCTTCTATTTGTGCAGGACCCGCGTCACGGCGAGCAGCTGTGGAAGAACAAAGAGAACCAAGAACAGCTACACCGGTACCGGCTGCTGAGACGGAACAAGGCGCAGCTTCTCAGTCCCGGCCAGATGTATAAGGACCATATGCGACAATACAATTTCGTATGTAAACATTGTTATATGTACATATACATATGTATGTATGTTTCTATATGACAGCCTACAGCCTAAGCTACTTGACCGATTTTGATGAGCGAGGTGTCGTTAGATTCGTCTTCGCTTCCAGAGTGTCATAGTCTATATTTTTTTATAATAATAATAATAAATTTCTTGCAAAAATACTAAAAGGCGTTTTTTCGGAACCACTAACGAACTATTTCGTAATAAACAAGTGATTTTAATAGAATTATTCTAAAGAATGCGCATTTATAATCTTTTACAGCAATTTTACGTATACTTTCTCACAAAAAACGTACACTCAACAGCGTATCAAGCGTAACGAAATCGTAAGTTAGACAGCAAAAACTGCTTTTCTGTCGGGAATTTTGTTTTTCTTTTATTATACATACTTGTTTAGTTAATTAGATTGTTTTGAAGTCGGTTAACATTTTTAATTTTTAAGTTTTTTTTAGTTTTAAAGTGTGGAATACGCTTTCTGAGTGTTTTTTCCCCGATGAATACAATCTGGGTGTCTTTGAATCGCGAGTGAATCGGTTTCTTCTAGGTAAGCGCGCTCCATCGTAGACCGCAACATCGCTTAACATCAGGTGAGTTGGCGGTCAAGCGCAAACCTATATTGTATAAAAAAAACTTTTATGACGTCCGCCGCCCATACAACTACCTATTTGTATGTTTCAGGATAAATATGGTTATTATTATGAAGATCCGGATATAAATTACCAACTTCAAATAAGTGTTTCCGTACCTGTGTTCGAGCACACCACCTTGGAGGTTCGTATTAATGATAAAGAAATATACACTTTTTAAATAAACAGGTCAATTAAACTTTTAAACTAAATATTAAATTATATTAAGTTGATTATATAAACTATATTTAAGATTATATAAATTATATAAACTATTATTAAATTGGTTTCTTTTTTAGAACATCACTATTCAGCTCCAGGAGGTGAGTGAAATATTTGTAAATGGTATAAATAACTATTATAGTTTAAAAAAATTAAAGCTGACCTTAAAATGCACAATTTTATTTTAAAAAGCAAACTACTTAACCGATTTTGATGAAGTTTCAGTGACCAATTTGAAAGTATATCCTTTGAAACAAAACATATTTTACTTAATTGACGGTAACAAATAAAATACTTATAAAAAATGTGAAACAAAAAAGACACAGTCGAATTGTTAACCTACTACTCAGTTCTATGACGTCACAGTTCTATAGAACTAATGGGAGTTACCGCTTCTTTTTGAAGTCATTAATAATTTTAAGAAGATAAAAACAGTTTTAGAGACTGCAAAGGGCTTAAATAATAAAAAAATATACAAATTTAGATTATTTTAAGCTCTTATAAAAGGCATCAGCTATTGTCATTTCATTTAAATTCGTGCAGCAGTGTAGGAATAACAAAGGTTCACTTAAAATTCCTTTGCAAATACGATATGCTGGCCATACCGAAGAAGTGAAATTAAATTTCAACATTTATTTATCACTTGCAGGAAAAACAACGAAACGCTACAAGAACTGTAAGTGTAAATTGATATATCTAAAAGTGCAGACATTGTGAGGAATACCGCCTTGTTTCCATCACGGAAGCTTCTACTGTATCTCTGCACAGCGGAAGCTTCAGTGTGGTTACATGCTTTAATACTGCATTCAAATATTTTGTATGTTTCTAGAGTTATAAACTCAAATCTTTTTGAAGATTTGAAATTCGCAGATCGAAACGTGCAGGGTGGCTCCTCCCCGTCGCATTCGCTCTCCTTCATACATACCTACACGTAAATATGCGTACTTACTGAGCAGCCACTTGCGCTATGTCTCGAGATCTCAAAAAGATTTGTTTAAATATATTTAAGTACTTATGTTAGTAGCGCACGTGGCGTAGCTTGACTAGATGTTCTCGAACGATCACCAATCTCAAGCAATGGACGGACCGGTTAGTCTTTGGATGGGTGATCGTGAGTGGCATTTCTATTTGAGCGCTACCGAGGGTCGGATGACACGCTAAGTTGTAGGTCCTGGTTGTTTGTTCTTAAAAAAACAGCAATCGTCAAGCCAGGTCAGAGGCCTTTCGGTGACTTAATAACTCTTACAATAGGGCTGGCCACTTAGTCGATATGAACTTACTTACTTAGTACTTATGTTAAATATTTTATAGCCCCCTATGTTAAAATACGTTATGTTTTTCAGTACCCCGTGAACAGACTCCTAGGAGTAGCGGGCGTGGACATACCAATCGATCATTTGAAATTGCTCCTGCCTTATCACCAGGTAAACTTGATATAGATACGTTTTGATAACACACTACAAAGCTAGTTGAATGATACGGACGATAGATTTCAGACTAAATGCATTTAGGGATTAAATCACGGTGATAACAAATGTATTGTTATATTAAAACAATACACACACAGACATCCGATTCCAGAACGTAGTTTTTCCTGTAAGATATAATGGAATATTTAATTGATATACTGATACACTTTATATCGGTATTACAAGGGCCTAGAAACTAGCATTTGTTTCAAAAGTTGATAAAAAACACTATTTTAGGAAAAAAGAAAGTTTGACCGCATTTGTGTATTTATCATCGGGTACATTTGGCTAGTATAAATTTAGTATGCTACATTATTCATTACATAAGTAGCATAATTATTAGCTTGTAAAACAAACATTTCACGTCAATTTCAGTTGCCTCTCTTTTGACATAATAAGAGAATAAAATGTTTATATATTAGTCATAGCATAGGTGTATCTCAAGAAAATATCAATTTCATTTTTGATAAAGTTGCATTGATTTTCATAAACATATTTCTACTTCCTAAGAATGTTCTTAGATGAAATGATGAATGATGATGATGTTGAATGATTTTTCGGATAGTTTTAATGTTAAAACTATTCGAAAAATCATTGCTGTCCTAGTGGCTCAGTTGGTAGTGTGTCTACGTCTACGTGCTGAACTGAAATCGGTCGAGGTCGTGGGTTCGATCCCCACCCAGGGCAAACATTTGTGTGATAAGCATGGATGTTTGTTCTGTGCCTGGGTGCTTCTATGAATCATATGTATAATTTACAAAAAAAAAGTATATATGTATTCTATCAGCCATCTAGTTACATAGTACAAGCTTTGCTTAGTTTGGGCTAGATGGTGTTGTGTGAAATGTCCACAAATATTTTTTTATTATTTATTTATTGAAACTTTGATAAAGTTGCACCAAAATCGCGATATTATCAATAATTTTACAATATCGAGGCATAAACGCCTAATAATAGAAATTAAGTGAATTTATTAATCAGTTAATCCAACTACATTGGTCATAATCCGGATTAGCGAATGGGTGCGGCTTCCGAAGAATTTATCATACAAAAACAAGGTTTTTAGTCTGCGTGTCTGTGACTCACTAAATATTTATGTCTACTAAAGAAATCTAACAATTATTTCATTCAATTTTTTTTTTAAATTGGTTTTGTCGGAGTTATGAGGTAACAAGCGTAAAAAATACAACTGAATTATAACCTCCTCCTTTTTAGAAATTGGTTAAAATACTAAAACAACATTTGCAATATATTGCAAAAGTATCTTCTGGGTATACGCAGGTAACTATCATGTTTTGTGTTGGTTATATCTATACCAGGAGCGTAGCTAGGTATTGGTATTGAGTTTGAACCCCCCACCCCCACCAAACTAAAACCTTGTATGCTATGCAAGGTTGTATGATAGTATGCTAGTTAAAAAAAATGCTATGTAAAGTATGCTAGTTTACTATGAAAATTAACGTGGTTTTCACACATTTTTAAATAAAAACTACGGACAACAGACGTGAGTGACCCGTAGTTTTTATTTAAAAATGTATGCTAGTTTAATTTTGTTTATTAAATATACTTTATAAATAAATACTATGTAAAGTATGCTAGTTTAAAAAAAAATTATTAGTTTTTAAAAGGCACGGAGCCTGGTATTTTTTTTTTTTTTTTTTAATTGTACCTAAAACCTGGCTACGCCCGTGACCTCTTAAGTATAATTATAACTGGAATCTTTCTAAATAAAACGATAACTAAATGCAGTTGTTATACCACATGCTGCTTATAAATAAAATCTTATCGATCGATGCGAGTTCAATGTTTTTGTACCTTTACCGCGTCATTTGTGATTAATTTCGCAAATCCTGAGATTAAGATTAATTACCTAGACATGCATTAATGTATACTGAGGCTTTATTAAGAACGCAATATTCAAGAAATATATAGGTTATCTATAAAGGTTAAGGATAATAAAAAATATTCAAGAAAGCGTAATCCACGATTCTGGTTGCAATGGTTCTATTTTTTGGTCTCTATTTGCAAAAAAATATAGCCTATGATATTTTTAACATGAAATATAGACGGATATAATTGTATTTTATACTACAGACAGCATAGTCTGTTTAAGCCAAAGACATTAAAAAGTACAGTGTTGTATCTACTCAATGGTTTATGGAAAGTTTCCGGCAGCCTATAGTCGGGAGACCGTCTGACTTGCGATCCGCAGGTCCTGGGTTCGAATCCCACGGCACGCACCTCTGTCTTTTCGAAGTTATGT
This sequence comes from Lycia hirtaria, assembly GCA_947563715.1. Lineage (NCBI taxonomy): Eukaryota > Metazoa > Arthropoda > Insecta > Lepidoptera > Geometridae > Lycia > Lycia hirtaria. Next base: position 35,280,597 of record OX387377.1, on the reverse strand, counting down.
GCGTATTGTTGTACGATGTTTTTCTTCACCGTTTGAAGTTGCCGGCAACTTCAAACGGTGAAGAAAAACATCGAGAGGAAACCTACATGTCTGAGAGTTCTCAATGATCTTGAAGATGTGTTAAGTCTGCCAACCCGCACTTGGCCAGCTTGGCAGACTATGGCTTAACCCTTCTCATAATGAGAAGATGGCCCGCGCCCAGCAGTGGGACAGTTTGTTAAACAGGGCTGACAAAAAAAATGGTTTACGAAAAATAAGACTTAATATTACTAAAAGAAAATCAAAATACTGGACGGTAACCTTTTACACTTTAAAGATACCTTAGTCGTCTAAATCGGTAGACAGTTTCTGATCCGAGGCTGATACCGTAAGTAAAGTATATACATTTTTTATACTAGTACCTGGATGTTCGAGCTTTGCTCGGTTTTTTTATGATAGTTTTTCTTACAAAAGAAGGAACTTGAAAAAAAAGTTAAAAAATAATATCATCTATCGGGAATCGAACCGAGGTATTATCATCGAATCGCCCGATTTCCCACCTGAGAACTGACAATTACAACCTTGTAGACAGTGGCGAAATTTACCTTCGTTTTCTAATGATATTGTACCAGTTTTTCATTGCCTGAAAACACGGATAAAACGACGTTTTCTAAAAATGAAACCTAGCTAGATCGATTTATCGTCCCCTATTCTACCTACAAACTAAATTTCATTAAAATCGTTGGAGCCGTTTCCGAGATTCCGATTATATATATACAAAAAATTGCTCATTTAATGTATTAGATTGATTAGTAGTAATAGCGTTCGTGGCGTAGCTTATAGGTGTTCTCGAACGATCACTAATGTCAAGCAACGGATGGACCGGTCTGTCTTCGGATGGGTAACCGTAAGTGGCAATTCTTTCTGAGTGCTACCGTGCTACGTGAAATTGTAGGTCCCCTTTGTTTGTCAATCGTCAAGCCAGGTCAGAGGCCTTTCGGCGGCTTATTAACTCTGACACTAGGGCTGGCCACTCAGTCTATACGAACTTACTTACTTTATACTATTAATCAGAATCAGAATTTATTGCGAAACTATGTATACAAGGCGTTTCACTTAAAAAATATGTTCCAACAGGCAAGGGCCTGTGAGGACAGGCGTGCAATATTTAAATACGTATATCAAAAATAATTTAACAATTATAAGGCTACTTTTTTTAACTAATTATACAAGATTAATGTATATATAATAATATCACAATAATATCTATATTAATTAAATTATTAATGAATTATTTACAATTATAACATTAACGTAAAGTATAAACAGTTTTTTTTTAAATACTTAAGCTTTAGCTTCCTAGTATTGAGAAAAATAATTCAGTGTTTGTTTTAATGCAGGTGGGAGGCGGAGGCTCCTTATTTATCTTGGATCATCGAGGGAACATCGTCTTACATGACAACATCAAGTCTACGGTCGGTAACTAGTTATATGCAGAGTAAATAGATATCTTCTAGATCGACGAGCTCCATCCTCGGCCACACCGTCGCTTAACATTAGCCGAGTTGGTGGTCAATCGTTGATCTATTTTGCATGAAAAAAATGTGTGCGTCCAGCATAGGACAAAACTGTCTTTACGGTTCCTGAGAATTATAATCTAGGATTTTGACGGCTAGAGTGAATAGATATCTTCTGAATCAACGTGCTCCATCCTCGACCACTCTGTCGCTTACCATCGGGCTAGTAGTTGGTCAAAATTAGATTTATTTCGTATAAAAATTGTATTTGATTTTAATATCACACCAATCAAAATCAAGAAATATTGTAAGGTCTATGTAAACCTAACGGGATAATACCTCGAACGGATACGTACTCAATAGGTACGTTCACAGAATTCGCCCTATACGGTACGTTATTATTTTGTGACCGGGACGGAAATATGGTGTTATGAAAATGTAGCAGCCATGCATCCGTCACGAATGCATTTTAGATGAAACGATATTTCCAAAAATTACTGTCCCGTCTCATTCTGGTTTACATTAAATGGGAACGTTGGAAAACATTACATAGTATGCAATAACAAATTAATTCAAGGTTGGACTCAAATTACGCATGCAATCTCTCGCGCATCACAAGCTTTTTAAACATATAAAATCATTTATGTAAGGATATTAGAAAAGTAAGAGACAAATTTGTTTATTTTGATAAAATAAATATAAAAAAAAAAAAATTGGTATCATTTACATTGGAGACGGAGTTTTCAAAAAACATATTATTTAGAACTCCTCAGCCTCAGTTAGAAGGTATCGAAGAAAAACTTTTTTTAAACATTTCTCCTATTGAAACGAACAAAAAGGTTTCTCGCTTTTCTAATAACCTCACTCATTGTGATGCGCGAGAGAGATAGCCGCACCGCTTTAAGCGATTTAAGAAAAGCGAGTATTTTAGAATTCACTATAGCGATTATGAATTACAACAATTTCAGAGATATAAATTGGCGGAATATACTTACGACAAACTGCATTTACTACACGTAACTACATCCCGAAAATAATATTCTAACACACAAAATTATATTTCAATTCAAACACGGTTTCAAACATAAATATAGTCTGCTGTTTTTACTAAAATAGATTTTTATGAAATATGCGAAAATGTATCCGAGTCGAAATGGAATTCTAAGTGTAGGTATTATTGTCTAGATACCATACTAAAAGCTGATTAATATCTTAAAAAAATATATTAATGTGTAAGAGAAACGAAAGTCCATGGGGATACCTATGTCGAACTGTGAATTTTTTGGGGCTGAGATGGCGATGACGATGACATAGTAAAGTTAAGTAAGTTCCATTAACTCGTATTCCAATAACCCGTTTATATAGTAGTAAAATTTAATAATAAAATTTATGTATTAATTAATTTATTATTTTTTTAGTTTGACGGCGACATTTTGAGACCTGGATACAGGACAATCGACTTCCTAGAGTTGGAGCAAGCAGCTCACTTTCACTATCCGAGAAACTTCACTCCGGATTGGATTAATGTAAATACTGTTAATTAATTATAATACTCCTAATAATATTTATAGATATACCTGTATAAAAAATAGAAGCTCTAAATCTGCCTCGCCGGCTTCATACCCAATTTTATCAACTCAATGTAACCATATGTGATACAATTTAAGCATCTTGATCAATTGTGAAAATACTATTTATTATATTGGATGCGTATCCATCGGCTTTTTGGTATATACCATCCACAAACGATCCGTGTACATACTGTACATACTACCCATTCTTAAACTTATATTACAGCTTCGCGAAAACTTAATAGTGAGACATGAGAACGGAGCCATGACAATACATGGAAAGAACATATTCGAAAGTGGTCTTCGTGCAAACGTGGAGATGAGGGAGTATCATTGGAAGAGGATATTAGACCACTACACGGCGGTGGTGGTGTTACCTCACTATAACAGGCACCATATAGTTCCAGAGACTGCGTTTTCGCAGAAAATAGCCCAGGCCGCGCTCAAAACTTTGGAGAAAACCGAATTTTCTATTCAACCAGACTGGTAAGGAGCCTTCTGTCCGTTTACAACCTCTTTGTTTTATACTCGCTTTTATTTAGGTTCATACGTTTGTAGTTGTTTGAATAGAGAACTGTCGTGTATGTATAAAGTAATTAAATAAGAATAACAGTGCCTTTGTTCTCGAACAAAATAATGAAATAAGGACAGCAGAGACGTTAATGCCACGTTAGTTCTCTATCCGAACTTAAGACCAAGAATTTTTTCACTGCCTGCTCCGAACAGATTTGGTTGACCCTACGGATTCAGCGTCGCATCATTAATGACAATCGTCATAGTTGAAAAGAAGGTTGATATAGTTTGAAAATGGAACTATAAATCTATATAGTACAACATTATATATGATATAATGGTTCTCATAACGAGCCGAAAGTTGTACATAGAACCTGTCAAAATTTAAGCATTTTTTTATGGGCACATTTTACTGCATTAATAAAAACTTGACCGGAAGAGGCAGGTGACATCACTCGTCCATGACGTCATCGGTTCACCGATCTCAGCGAATACCAGCGCTGGTTTTTCACAACTATCAGCAAACGGGGCCAGTTTGTAACAAAAAACCTATTATACCTTTAGTTCTATGTATTTTGTTTACAAATTTCTGTCTTCTTATGAAACAACAGATATCTGAGCCTACAAATTATTCATCTATTCTATATGTATAGGCTGTATTGCCGCCACGTAGATCCACACTTCGACGACGGCGTGGCTGAGGTGTTACATTTCATTCGCCGTCGCAGCGACGAACCAAACTTCGTCATGAAGAGCCTTAGACACGTGTTCTCACCGTTCGCGCCCACGCTTCTTACGAAACCTTATCAATGTAAGTCATTCTCTGTTTCTCTCTCACCATGTCACTGATGCCTTTTTTAGATAGATATACTGAAATCGATCCCAGTTATGTTTGTGGTTTTCGTAAATTATAAATCTGACACTCTAAAACTGTACGTCCATTCATAAATCTGGATACGCAAGTGCTTCAAATAAAATAAATAAATACTGGTGATAATTTACAAAAGACTATCTAGTGTCAAATTAAGCAAAACTTCTATGTGCAGGGATCAGATAAGTATCATATAATTAATAAGTAAAAAGTAGTTAAATATCATGTAAGTAATAATGTGATACTTATTTTTTTTTTGTAAACTCCTATGGTATATAGAAGCATCCATACACATAAAACATATATGCTCATCATACAAATGATCATCACCCGTATGAGAATCGGACCAACACCCTACAACTTATAAGGCAAACATAAAAACAAATATTTGAGTATGATGAGGCCAGTCAAAACGATAGATTGTAGTAAGAAACTACAGTTGAGGTCTACGGGGACTACGGCGTAGACACCTACGACATGTCTACGAATTTCTACGGAGCGGCTACGAGACGTTACATTTGAATTTTGTCTTTGTGGCCAAGAAACAGGTAACAGTTTCAGGTTGTATGTATAGGTAGGTACATGTTTTATCTCTTTAACCTCCTGCAATTCTAAATGTTAGACACATTTTATATAATATTGGCTTATTCTCTTTATGTGATATGGCCATTCAAAGAAAATTCATGTAATATTTTTAGTCCCGCAGTACTTATAAAATTATTGCGAAGTCTCAAGCAAGTGTTCATTAAAATATGCTCCATTTCATACGAGTAAATCAATCGAAAAATGGTTATGGTAAATCTGAATTAAAATTATTGTAATAACATTTTTATTTTTTTTTAATTTTATTCGACAGGTGACCAGGAACTAATGGCGAAGCTGTGCAAGGAAGCCATTGCAACAGAAAAGTGGGCGCGCGAGCACGACCCGCCTGAGTCCGATGGCGACTGTGCCACCTGCAAGCTCGGCGGCTCCACCACTTTCTTCGCTAGTGGTACCATCTTTATAAAAGAGCACTATCGAATTCTTCGCTAGTGGTACCATCTTTATAAAAGAGCGCTATCGAATTCTTCGCTAGTGGTACCATCTTTATAAATGAGCGCTATCGATTTTCGCTGCAAGTTTCATTTATCCATGCACTTGAATATTACCATGGTTATCACAGAAATATCTGTCCGGGGTGGGGATCGACCAAACAAGCTTTGGGAGTTAAAGCTTTGGAAGAATAGAATTTGACACCGATTGTCATATGCTTCGTTTTCGAAGATTAGAAAATGTGTAGATGTTTACAGAATAATTATTGTCACTTTTTCAAAGAAAAACGTGTCGGTGGAACTCTGGACCACTACTCAGGTAACCAAGGAAAATATTCACATTTTTAGAGATTATTCAAAAAATAATAAAGCCAAGGTCGATGCAGGATGGGTTTCAATTGACGAAATTTTAATTTAAATTAATTACTTTTTACATGCTTATAATTATTTAATTATTCTTTTTTATATTGCATATAATTATGTCTGTAGTTTTATCCATTAAAAGAATTATTTTTCTCAAAGCAAAATTGAAAATAGTTAAGGGACCACCTCAGTAATTTTCTCTTTATAATTATCCAAGAAACCCAGAAAATGGTTCAGGCATGACGGAGTATTCCGTGAACATACATAAAAAAAATTACATACAGTCGAACATAGAACCTCCCCCTTTTTTGAAGTCGGCTAACAACAGTATAGCAGTGACACGTTGACCAACTCTCTCTCATTCAATACGGCACAAAAGTTTTCACTCAACAAATGTTCAAATTTTAAATAAAAAACTACGTAAGTCACGTCTGTTTTGAGTCGAAAAATCCGACTATAGTTTCAACTGCATTCGGCGGTCTCGATGTTATCAGCAGTGCGAGGTGCGTCACCAACCGAGAGTGACGTGTGCGCTGCTCCTTTGAAAAATACCGCCGAATGCGCTTGAAACTATAGCCGGATTTTGCGACTCAAAATAGACATAGTAAAAATGTTCAAATATGAATTAATTTATTGTTTCCAGAGAGCGGTCTCACCCGCTGGCACCAGTACCACGCGACGAGCCAGCACATGCCCCCGCCAAGCGGCGCGCTGTGGCCGCGCGGTCCGGCCGAGCCGTGGTACAAGCGAGCCGTGGCTCGACCCACGCTCCTTGTGGTACATCTGCCGCTAGCGCCGCGCCGGCTTCTCAGGAACTCCTTCCTTCATCCGCCGCCGGTAACATTTCATTTCATTTAAAAAAAAAAAAAAAAAAAAAAAAATTGTCTAATTAGGTAGCAAGTACACCCTTGTACTGTAATCCTGCATAGAATAAGTAGTTCAATCCTAGAACTTATACTAGGGACCTTGGCTAAACATTCATTAAAAAATAAAAAATAAAAAAACCTGCATAGAACCAAATAGCTCTGTTTGTAGCCATAGATATATAAAGTAATCTATCTTTTATATCCCTCTGTTTAATAAAACTGTAACGACGCCGCGTCTATACTTTGAAGATACATTTGTATATAGAAGCAGCACAATGCAAAAATGGAGTAGGTATTTAAGTATATCTCCTTGAATCCATTGATTGAATCTCTGAAAGTATTCAGTGAAAACATTACCTGCTACCTATTGAGTTTTTCATATGCAGTTTCTCGAAAAACGTTTTTTGAAGTCTTTCGCAATATACCTATAGTTTTTATTTAATCAAAATCAAGGTTCATAAATAGTAGAATTATAACAACAAATATCTATATTAAAAGAAAAACAAATACCCGACTGCAGAAAAGAGGTTTCTGCAGTCTAACTATGCTTTCGTTACGCTTGATATGATATGTGTTAATTGTACGTTTCTTGTGAGAAAGTATGCGTAAAATCGCTGTAAAAGATTATAAATACGGATTCTTTATAATAATTCTAGTAAAATTACTTATTTATTACGAAAAAGTTCATTGGAAGTTACGAAAAATTGTTTTTATTTTTGCGAGAGATGTATTATTATTATTGCAAAAAAAATATAGCCTATGACACTCAGGGAGTGAAGACGAATCTAAGGACACCTTGCACATCAAAATCGGTCAAGCCGTTTAGGCTGTCGGCGATCATATGGAAACATACATACATACACTCGAATAAAATAACCCTCCTTCTTACGCAGTCGAGTAAAAAAATAGAATAATCTAGGAGCAAAATAATGAAATGTTTGTTCTACCTACGATTCGCGAATTGTCAACAAAAAACCGATAGGCTAACAATTTGCCTCGATATTCAAGACTTAGTCAATCTTAGTCAAAACAAAAGTGTCGCTGCTATGAGCCTTTTGGCTTGTTCATCGGTAGATTCTACCTCACGCTGGTAGCTCCTTAAATGAGAATAATAAGCCATCCACTACCTAAATTTGTTTCTGGTATAATTTAAGCAACTGTTCCGATGTACAGTTCCATTTCTCTTTAGATACTAAAACTGATTGGCTTCCAAAATCTCTTCTTAGCAGCTAATAGAACTTTTGCCTACAACGGCTTAAATCTACGTTAAGGTGCTCCCTCACCGGGAGCATTCACGTGTAATGTAACGTTACAGATTCGAGCATTACATCAGTGAAGGAGGAAAACCGAGCATTACAGCGCGCACCTTGTAATGATACAAAACGAGTATGTGAAGTCAAATCAAATCTATAATGTTACATTACACGCGAATGCTCGTCAGTCAGGGAGATAGTATTGTAATGTAATGCTCAAAGTAGAATCTATAATGTTACATTACACGTGAATGCTCCCGGTGAGGGAGCACCCTTAGACGTCAAAGTGAAGCTCGAAACTTCGTGCAACAATATTATCAAGTTCACAGTCCACAGCCCATATATGGGCTGTAGGCCAATAGCGTCATGAGTCCACAGCCCGCATATGGGCTTATTCTTATTCTTATTCGAGATGGGGGCGATAAGTCCTGCACTGACGTCCCGCTTGGGGTGTATTGTGCATTCATCCCCCCGCCAGCATCTACCCGAGCCAACCTAGCTCCTTAAAATAATGTAGGCAGGCCTTGGGGTGCTGACGTAATAGCTCCAGTGGTGAAGATGGAAATGATGAGAATGATAATGATGATGACAATGACAAAGCGATTGCGGATGTCGATGCAAGCTGATGCTGTGGTGGCATAAGCAAGGATGAAGCCGAAGCTACCTTATGCAGTCCTGTGGAGATTCTGATGTCTTCCGTAGCTGCACAGTGCCATAACACATGTTCTACCGTTTCGTTGTCCTCCAGACAGCCTCGACACAAAGGGCTGTCCGTGGCTCCTATTTTGAATAAGTGACTATTTAGGTTGCAATGTCCTGTTATAAGTCCCACAAGTAGCCGAAGATCCTGTCTTTGCAGTCTCAGTAGGTTATTGGTGGTGTTTCTATCGAGGATCGGGAAAGCGGCTTTTGCGTGTTTGCAATCTTCTTTCTTATCCCACAGTTTCTGTTGTTCGTTTTCAGTGTGTCGACGTAGCAACTCACGGACTTCCATCGCCGTGGGTTTACAGATATTTTTTACCTCGTCATTTACTGGTTTCCTGGCCCCTTCCTTTGCGAGTGTATCTGCCACGTTATTGCCCGTGCAGGATCCGTGGCTTCTTGTCCATCTCACTATAATCCTGTACTTACCTGCAAGTGCTTGTAGTGCAGTGTGACAGTCAGAGATAACTCTTGACCTTGTTGTTGGTCTTCTAAGTGCATATAAAGTGGCAGCACTGTCTATGGTGAACATAAGTATCTCTTTGTTATCCGGATCTTCGTCAGTTATAAGAAAATCGTTTAGCCGTTCGACAGCTCTTGCGGCTAGTAGTAGGCTCATTGCCTCTGCCTGTAGAGCTGTCGTGGTTTTATTTAGGGCCATGGATTCTTTAATCCCAAGCTCCGGGGAGTGGAAACCACAACCTACTCCTGCATCGTTCTTTGCACCGTCAGTGAAAATGTTCCAAGAAGGTGATATTTCGTCCAGAGCATTATCCTCCGTGATTAGCTCGTACTTTTTGCTATCTAGATGCACCTTGGCTATCTTATCTGTACCTAGGTTCGCTTCAGGAATTATCCTTGTTGCACGTTCGATTATTCTGCAGTGATTTGTGATCGCACCTGAACTCTTCCATTCATTTGTGGATTTGATTCTAAGGGCTGAGGCCATTGCTTCCTGTTGTATGTGAAGATGCAGTGGGGTAAGTCCCAGGATGATTTCGAGTGCAGCCGAGGGTGTCTTTTTCATACAACCACTGATTAGAGTGCACGCGAGTCTCTGTGTCCGTTGTAGTTTTGTTATAGCCGTTGCTAAAACGGTACGGGTCCACCATACAACGCAGCCGTAGGTGAGAACTGGTCGCACTATAACTGTATATAGCCAGTGACAGAGTTTAGGTTTAAGACCCCAGTCTTTTCCCACCGCTCTGGCACACTGCCATAGAATATTTGTTGCTTTTGTGGTGATGTGTTCTAAGTGTTTTCCCCACAAAAGTTTGCTGTCTAACCAGATGCCTAGATACTTTACCTCTTTACTGAGTGTCAGTTTCGTTCCAAACAGCGTGGGAGTTTTTAGATTCACTGGTTTTGTTTTACGTGTGAACAGCACCATCTCTGTCTTCTGTGCATTTACTGACAGGCCATGGCGCTCGCACCAATTTTCGACGACTTTTAATGCTTTTTGCATTTTCTCACACAGGGTTGACTCAAAAAGGCCGGAGACCATGATGGTCAGATCATCAGCGTATGCCACGGTGACTATGCCTTCCTTGTTCAGTAGTTCAACGAGTTCGTTGACCACCATCACCCAAAGTAAAGGAGACATGACTCCTCCCTGTGGACAACCCTTTTTAACACGATAACGTGTTTTGCCCTCCGATTCTATGATGGCTGTTCTGTTAGAGAGCATTTCCGTGACCCAAGTGGTCATTCTCTCATCTACTCCTTGTTTTCTCAGACCCCCTCTGATGCTGAGGAATGTTGTTTTGTCAAACGCACCCTCAATATCTATGAAGGTGGCTAGGCAGGATTGTTTGCTCTCAAGTGCTGATTCAATTTTGTATACCACCTGGTGGAGAGCAGTCTCTGTTGATTTACCAGATTGATAAGCGTGTTGGTTTTGGTGGATGGGATTTTCTACCAACGGTCCACCTCTAATATATTTATCGCATAATCTTTCCAATGTCTTCAAAAGGAATGAACTGAGGCTTATCGGCCTAAAGGATTTAGGATTTGTGTAGTCTATTTTACCTGGCTTAGGTAGGAAGACCACCTTTACTTCCCTCCAGGATTTGGGTACATATTTCCATGCTAGACAAGATCTAAATATGACAGTTAGGTGTGTTTTGATCCTGTTTAAGCCCCACTGTAGGAGGGCTGGGAATACGCCATCCATTCCTGGGGCCTTGTGTGGCTCGAAGGTGCTAATGGCCCATAGTAGTGCTTCCTCTGTGACTATTGAGTCTGCAAATGTCCAATCCTCATTATCTGGTTCATGTGGAGTGTTTGGTTCCCAGCCAGAGTTTTCGTCCAGTTGACAATCTGGAAAGTGTGTTTGAAGAAGAACTTCGAATTGTTCCTGCTCCGATATTGTATAGGTGCCGTCCGATTTCTTTAAGGTGCCTAGCCTCACTTGTGAGTCAGAGGTAATGATTTTTCTGAGTCTTGCAGTCTCGCTCTCTGACTGGATAGAGGTGCTAAATTTTTTCCATGAGTTATTTTGGCTCTTTTTGACTTGTACCTTAAATTGGTGCCGCATCTTTTTATATTCTTGCCAGTCCACCATCGCATTGGTGTTCATGGCTCTGTTGAAATGATGTCTGACCTTTTTCCTAAGCTTGGTTAGATCTTTATTCCACCATCTGTCTTTCTTAGCAACGCGGTTATAACTTTCCTTTTTTAAAGGACACGCTTCTTCGTAACTCTGTATCAGAGCTTGTACCACGTTGTTGGTGGTCGTTTCTATTTCTTGTGGTGAGAGCTTCCCTGAAAGGTCTGTGTCTGGTATCTCTGACATAGCCTTCTCCAGTGCGTCTCTGAAGATAGACCTATCAGTTTTCTTCGGGTTTCTGTAAGTTCGTGGTTCATGGACGCCTACGGTCAAGCTGAACCTGATCCATCTGTGGTCTGAACCCGAATATTCATCAGTCGCCACATGCCAGTCGTATATAGTCTTTGAGATTTCGTTTGTAGCTAATGTGATATCGATTACCGTTCTTGCCCACGAGGTTACAAAAGTAGGTTCTGAACCTCTATTTAACAGGTTCACGTTGTGTTTGAGTATGAAATCGAGGATATCGTTCCCTCTATCGTTTGTATCTGAGCTACCCCAGACCGTACAGTGGGCGTTGGAGTCACAGCTTACCACACATTCAAGTTTGTTTGTCGTGCAGAAGTGCAATAGCTCATCGAGAGCTGGGGAAGGTGCTTCTTCTTTTATATCTAGGTACGCCGAGGCTAGGATTATCGTGCTATGATTACCTTGGAGACCTGTTTTTAGTTTTACTACGGTAAGGTCATCTGTGCACAAGTGTGTCACCAGCGATGCTTTAAATGGCTGCGGAATATACACAAAGGTACGTAATTTATTTGTAACCGGTGGAGTTAAAAGAGTGCCGTTAAGGCCATTGAAGCCACTTACCTTGCCACGGGTTATGTAAGGCTCCTGGACCAGTGCAATTGTGTTATTTTGTTTCTCTAGGGCTTCGCGCAGGGCGGCGGCACCGGTGACGCTATGGTGTATATTAGCTTGTATGATGTTTAGTAAAGTACTAGTGTATGTCCTATGTGTGCTACCTGTCGCCGAAGCGATTGGTGTATGTGTGTTTGTGTGATTTTTACATTTTTGTTGGCAATCCATTTTTGTAGTAGTATTGTCATTCTCCCCCCTATTATTGTGTCTTGGGATCAACTTGGGATCGGCCGGGACGGTCCATATCCATGGACGACGCTGGCGAGAAGATGTTGAGCCCCATTATGTCAAGATCTCCTTCGTCCTCGTCACCCACGTCCAGCAACCGCTCCTCCTCTTCCCTTGTCCATCCCATTTTTTCAGCGAGTGCCGCGTCGTCGGCGGCACCGGGTGCCGGTGGCGCGGCCTCTGTATGCGAGACAGCGCCCCCGACCACCGGTACCTCCGCCGACACGGGTCCCCTGATCTTATTTTGTCCTCTGACCTTTACGTATACTCTCGCGCTCACGTAGTGAAGGCGAAAGTCGACGCGTCTGAGTGGTTCCAAGCCTTCTGGTGGGATGCCAACGACCAGTAAGTGGTTTCGGGCTTCACCGACTGGCCGGATTTCATGTGTGAACAACTGCCATTTATCGACTCCCACTCCTGGGTTGAGTGCCACCAAAAAGTTTACGAGTAAATCCGGCCGTTCGGTCAATTCCTCGACACCACGTCCGAAGTCCGGGATGTATATGACAGCGGTAAAATAGCGAGGCACTTGGCTTTCCGGAACGACCATGCACCCGCCCGACCCCTGCCACAGAGCCGGCAGTCGCTCAACAGTTGTCGTGAGCCAGGCCAGAGCATAATCGTCCCTTGGTGTGTACCTAACCCCGCCGCGAAAAAGTCTTGGCATCGTCATGAACTGTGGGAGACGAGTATCGGCTCGCCCTCCACAGCCCATGAAGACGCCGTAAATCTCTCTATCAATCGCTAAACGAACTGTCATAGCCCGAAGCTCATCCATTGGTGCGCGTAAACGGTCTAAAATTACCACTTTATGGTAGGTTGCAGCAGCCTCCGCGTACGACGTCGACCCCATATTGGGCTCTACCTGGGAGAGCGCAGTTCCACCGGTGTTGGAGGCCAGAGGGCCTGTGGGCACTGCACCCTCACGGGGAGCGTTGTAAACAGGGGAGTTCACGCGGTGACAGGCTTTTTTATCTATCGCTACGCAAGTTGGCGACACTAAGTCCGAGCTCCTCTGTCGTTTGTGTCCTCGTAATTCCCCCGAGTGTTTATGCGTGTCGGGCACATTGGATCCGGCCGCCTCTCTCTCAGTACCTATGCTCCCCCTCTTACCCTTTCCCTTTCCCTTGCCCCTTGTGGGGGCCGAGTCTAGGTCTGCTCCAGAGGGGGGAGTACTATTAGAGTCGAGGGCGGCCGGGCCGTGCACCTCGTGTACAGTGTCGGCATGCGGCGGCAGTACACGCGAGAGCCGTTTCGGCACCGGTCCTTGTCTTTGCGGCTCACTGGGTAGTGACTCTTCAGCCCGTTCCCGTGTCACCACATTTGCAAGAACCGGTGCCTGAGGGATGGCGCGTGTCATACATGCCACGACTGGAGGCGCAAGCGCCGTCATGCCCGGCAAGTACAACACGCCCTCCCTCTGCAATTGGCAGGATTGGTCCACCAGGGTGGTCTCGCGCGTTCTGCGCCGTCGCCTCAATTCGGCTCGTCGGCTGATGCCACGATATGAGCTTTGGGCGAAAGTCGGTCTCCCGAACTCCCGCCCGTTACCTATATTTGCAGCGCGCTCTTCTGCCGCCCGCGCCGCCGTCGCTGCCGTCTCTCGCCGTCCTTGTCGCCGCAGCACGTCATGACTCCTCTTCGGCACTGGTCCAGGAGTCGCAGGTGTTGTGTCCGGTCCAGTCGCATCCGCAACCGGCGGAGCCTGGGACGCCACTCCGCCGTCGCCTTCGGTAGCCCATTTCCCACCCTCCGACCCGGGAATCGGAGAGCGCCGGGTGCTGGCCGGATCGCAGGGCATACTATTTTCTAATTCGTTGTTCATCATCATTAGCAAAGTATCAGAAGAAAAAACAAGTACTGTGGAGCAAGAAGACAGTGGATTAGTGGGCGCTCAAGCGTGAGGTAAGGCAGGTGCCCATCTCTACCTTTCCCCGTTCTTTCGCATGTTTGCGACTAGCGGGTCATCCCGAGAAACACACGGGTGGCCACACTATTCGCCAACACGCCGGCCACGGGCTACCGCAGGGAGAGAGAGGGAGAGAATAGGAGGGGGAGGAAACTAGGATGATTAGGTGAGGGGAGATGAGATAGAGGGCGGAAATATAGAGGAAGGGAAATGGAGGGGGAGGGGGAGGAAGGACTGGGATGGTTTGGGGAGAGGGGTAAGGGAAGAAGAACAGGGAGTAGGGAAAGGGGGGATAGAGAGGGAGGGGTGAGGCTGGGGTGCTCGGCATACCAAGGGATAGCTATGAAATACCGTTCACCCCTGCCCCCCCCCCCCCCCCCGCGGCCTTCCCTCTTTATCCGGGCTTAGGACCGGCACCAAGCTGAAGTTATTGTGCTGAAGCGGAAAAAGTTCCAGGCAGCAGTGAAAAAGCAATAACAAGCAGAAATGGAGGCGAGGTTAGCAGAAATGGAGGCGAGGTTAGCAGAAATGGAGGCTTATGGGCTATCCGGCTACTGATTTTTAACGGGTCGTATTTTATTGGACTCTGAGGGAATGTCTCATATTAAACGTGGACTAGGTAGGATAGACACTTAGCTACAAAATTTCACCGGACTTGGGTGGCACTTTATACTCTCGATGCTGGACTGTGAACCTGTTATTGATACGATGATTAATTTGTCATTACGCAAATTCGTAGAATCGTTTAGGGATATCACTTTTTATTTCTTAGTAGTTGTTATTCCGGAATTTTCTTTTGATTATTTGCCAATCTGCAGATATGATCTCCGATTAGCAAATATCAATTTTGCATTATGAGATGTCGATTGCTATCAGTTGAAATCACTATAAAGTTTAAGATCGGTGATCATTATCCGATCGGTGAGTATGATTAGATAAACTAGTCGCCAAAAAATTGTTTGGTTTGCTAACGACATTCCTCAACTGCATTCATTCGCTTATGTGACATTCGTTTGTTTTTGTAATAATGAAAGGAGATGGTTATCAAAATTTTAATCAGATCTTTATACATCGCTCTATGCGATAAGGCCGCCTTTGTAGGCAGCAAAGACCGTATATTTCGCTTACTTCCACTCACTCCTAACTTACGGAATACTTTTTTGGGGATCAGCTGCTGAATATCACACAAAAAGAATTTTCGTTTTGCAGAAACTAGCTGTGCGGTATATACTAGGCCTAAAAAAGTTAGACTCGTGCAGAAATATGTTTAAGGAGCTAGGAATAATAACGATGACTAGAGAATTCATATATCAATGTTTAATTTATGTATTAGAAAACATACACAGTAAGAAAAAAGCTGCTGATTGTCATTACTATGACACTAGATATAAAAACAAATTACTGCCGCCACGTAGAAGACTCACCAAAATATCAAATAGTTTTCACAGTATGGGGATCGAATTTTATAATAAACTCCCCGACTATATTAAAACATGCTCCAAAGACGTCATTTTACAATATGCAAAAAAACATCTAATAGAAAAAAGTTTAAGACGCTAATTCTGACAAGAGTCTGTTCAAAAACTATATGACAAAAAATACTAAATAATTAAAACTCTAATTTACCTGTATAATATAAGTTGGTTTCGTTAAAATTAATTTAATATAATTGTTATTATTTCTTATATACATTTTTGACAATGCTATTGCAGATACCTCATATTTATTTTATATTTATTATTTATTTATTTATTTATGCATACATACATGTAGGTATGTACACACCTATGTACATACCTACATTGGTGCTTATTTCTAAACCACAATTAAATTACACATATGTACCCCGTTAATTGGGGCGTAGCATATATTATTACGGTTAAACATTTGCCTAAGTAGGTTAGTATTTATACAGTACTATAGTAGTATTATGTTTTATACATGATGTATCACAAACATCGTATGTATTGATAATTGTACAATTGTACATTTTAATTTTATTATTTATTTTGGTATTGCAGACGTTACTATCTATAATTATGAAATGCTAATAATCATGTATCCAATCCAATAATTTGACGATGCTATTGCAGATACTCTAGCGACATACATATTTTGTAATTGTATTACTGTCTGACGTTTTGTCCTTAAACTTTTTAACCCTTTGTTTGACGTTTCTAAGTGCATGTGACATGTCTACGGAAATAAAATGGATTTTGATTTTGTACTGTCGTTTAAGTTTATATTAAGTGTTTACTGTATGGATGTACAGTAAAGTTATATTCTATTCCATTCTATTCTATTCTATACATCCTGATCATGTAGGTACATATTATTATTATAACAAACATGGGTGGGGTGCCTGAATTCGTTTTAACTGCTAGTCTTTGATAATGTATCAATGTATAAAGTATGTATAAAGTATCAATGGGATGTAGTGTCAGTCCTCAAAAACGTCCAAGCTCAATGATGTCTAATTAGACCCCTTACAGGATTAGAATAATTTCGATTTTCAAAATAATTCGAAGCAGCAAAATAGACTTCTCAATCTAAATTAGGCTTTAGCGCGGCGACATAGAGTCTTTATATCAAATTCTTTAAGCTCGACATTGTTGGTATGTGAGTATCGGTCAACTTACTTATCGCCCCCATCGGTCAACACAGGAAGTGTCCTGGGTTATATAGTGATATTCGTGAATTTTGTTTTAGACTTTACGTCCACATGATGGGATGTCATTGCCGCTAGTATGTAAATTAGTTCTATAAAAAATCCCAATTGATAATGACCATTTAATTGTAATAATATATATTTTTTACCAATATAATTTTTATACGTATAAATTTGCTATATCATCAAACAATATGGAAAACAGTATTTTTTAATAATTCAAACCACCATTAATTTTATAAGTATTAATTACAGTTTAATACTATTATCACTAAATGATAGACTAGTATGGTATTGGTAGTAATAAAAGGAAAATAAAGACTTGGATTAATGCAGACGGCATGAAATTCAATAAATTCTTTGGAAACAAAATAATTAGATGATCTATATTATGTTTCGTATAGCCATAAGAAGTCCACTGCTGGACATAGGCCTCCCCCATGGATTCCCAAAAAGACCGATTGGAAGCGGCTTGCATCCAGCGTCTTCCCGCCACTTGTATGAGGTCATCTGTCCATCTCGTGGCTGGTCTTCCTACGCTGCGCTTGGCGGTACGTACGGAAATCGCAATTATTCCAACTAAAATAACTAACTTCCTAACTAGATAAAAAATTACGCCATAATTATTTCTTCGATAATTCGAGGTCCTATGCGTCTAAATGCAATGTGTAATAATCCTCGCACAATGGGCCACCACAATTGCGTCGGCGCTTGTCAAGATCATCGAGCGATCGTCTATATACGATTGTCACAATCATGATCAATGCCGTAGGCAGGGGGGGTTTTGGGGTTTCAATCATGATCACAGTAATATGTCATGTATCAGATAAGTATTTCGGTCTGAAATTATGTTTATTGCTACTGATAATCACATTGTACCTATACTAATTATTAAAATGAGTACCTAATATCATAGATAAATAACTAGCTGTACTCAATAAAGCTATGGTCGAGGTCTCTGCGAAACCGAATTAGAAATGAGGAGAATCGTAAACTTACGAAAGTCACCTACAAAATTCAGCGCACGCAGAACAATTCAATTCGGCAAATCGGTTAATCAAAACCGATCCGTAACTGACCCTTGTGCGAAGCATTTCCTGTCGGCGGCTCTCTTTTTAGGGTTCCGTACCTCAAAAGAAAAAAACGGAATCGAATTGAACCCTTATAGGATCACTTTGTTGTCCGTCTGTCCATCTGTCAGTCCGTCCGGGTGTCAAGACCTTTATCTCGAGAACGCGTGAAGGTATCGAGTTGAAATTAAAACCATATAGGTACACAGATCCATAGTGTCTTGCTGCAGAAAGAAAAATCAAATTTCTCAGTTTTCGTGAAATACGGTTACAGCCGAATATGTCGTAAAAAACGTACATTTCGACACTCACAAGGGAATCAAAACCTAAGGGTACTTCCCGTTGACCTAGAACTATGAAATTTGGCAAGAAGCATTGTGTTATAGTACACATATGGGAAAAAATCCGAAAACTGGACATTTTCAATTTAATCACAAAAAAATAGGGTCTTAGTACAACGAAGGAGGGTCAAAATTTTTA
Source organism: Lycia hirtaria (assembly GCA_947563715.1). Taxonomy (NCBI): domain Eukaryota; kingdom Metazoa; phylum Arthropoda; class Insecta; order Lepidoptera; family Geometridae; genus Lycia; species Lycia hirtaria. The sequence continues at coordinate 35,262,104 of OX387377.1, read as the reverse complement.
AGTGTTTTAACCGTATCATGTGGGGTGTCATATGAAAGAGCTTAATTAGCACAAGCTAAAGCAGATTTTTAAATATTTTTACGATATATATTTTTCGATTTATTAAGGAAAATATATAATTTCCCCCTTTTATTTACTTGTTTGTACGGAACCCACGGTGGGCGAGTCTGACTCGCACTTGTCCGGTTTTATTTAAACGTACGTGTCACTGACTAAATCTAAAAAGCTATGGCGGCTGACGGGAAACGGTTCACGTATGATTCAGTTACGGAGCGGTCTTTATTGACTGAATTGATTCGGTATTGCAATCCGGTACGATTTTCAAACCGGTCAACAAAACTATATAGACAAACTTAAGAAAACGCTATATATCTAAATACACAATGATTAGTGTCGCTTCCAAGATACGCAAAATTAATTATACTTAATAAAATAGTGAGTAGCCTGAAACAAAATAAATACATATACAAGAACTGCTCCTTTAAATACAAAATATATCTTTAATGCATAATATAATTTGACGTTGATTAATTGAAAATTCATGTTGCTTAATTTTGTGTAATGATTCGACTTATCAGATTCAGTCATTGTAAACATAAATAATAGCTAGATGCAGTAATTGTACCGAAGATCGATTTGATCATGATTTTGTTATCAAAGAACGGTCGATAAAATCTTTGTGATTTCGTTCACTGATCAGCAATTTCATTTTTCAGATAGAAAAAAAACACTATATAGGTACATATAGGTACTCAAAGACGAAGTGTAGATTTTTGTTATTCGTGTATGTACTAAACTGTTCCTTTCCAGCAAAATTAAAACTGTCTGCATCCTTTATCTATTTCCGTATTTAAATAGAAGATATTTTATTATCTATTTATTTTTTATGTGAAGCTTCGATTCAAGACCATGCACTGGCAAGTACAAACTAGGATGAATAGCCACAAGGTGGACAGACTAACTCATGCAAAAATAGCAGAAAGATGCTGGATACAAACCGCTTTCAACCGGTATTTTTGGATATCCATGGGGGAAGTCTATGTCCAGCAGTGGATTTGTTGTGGCTGATATGATTCTGATTATATTTTGAATGAAGGATGGTAAATGGTTTACGAACTGCCAAATTTAGAATTCAGAAAAAGGTGGGTAAACAGAAAGCACAGAATTCGAAGACTCGAAGCTGTAATTCTGTGGTGTTACTAATAAATTTTTGTATTTATATTTAAGCAAAGTACTGTAAGAATACAAAATCATATATTAAGCTTTCTAGAAGATTTACGTGCTCAACTTTATCATAGATTTATTAACGCTAGCCTTTGCCGGCGGACACAGTAGGTATCTTATAAAAATATATATTAATAGGGAATATGCATGAATTTTATTTCAAAGGAATAATAGTTTTAATTGAAAACATACTAAAATGTAATATATAAACTAAAAAAAATATATATTTGAATCGGTCAATAAACTTCTAAAGATATAACATTTAAAGATTTAGGGGAGGGATGCTCTGTCTCTCTCTCGCGAAACAACAGTTTTGAATTGAATTTGTACAGCGAACTTGAACCATGACGTCATCATTCACTATCGTGTGCTCTCTGTCTACCTTGTAACTCTCTTATTTTTGAAGGTACATATTTTAATTTTGTTTTTGTAGAATAGATCTGTTTCTGGTTAGCTTTTTATGATCAAATAAAAATAAACCATGCATTCCTATTGCTGAGCAATAGCGCAATTCCAGCATAAACAAATCTATGTTTTTGCAGTTGGGAGCAAAGCACGAGTGGCTCACAGCTGCGCGTGCGCTGGTCACAGAGAAGGGATTCCTGGGCGTGGCTGGCTTCCACTTCCATCCTCAGCATCTGGTAGAGGTGCTCATCGCTACCACAGAGTTCCCGGTAAGATGGAACTGCTGAAGAATTATGTGTGATTGTGAGATATGTTGAATATAATTCCAGCATTTTGATTCAAACAATATTACAAAGTAGTTTGTTTTGAAAACAGTATAATTAGAAAAAAATATGTCATCCAAGTAAATGAAATTGCGTATTTTGAAGTCGTTTGTTACATTATTTTAAACTACAATAATTATTCTCCTTCGACTTCGTTTTTAACCCCCGACCAAAAATACGGATGTTATAAGTTTGAAGTGTGTATCTGTGACATCATAGCTCTCAAACGGGTGCACCGATTGATCTAGTTTTTTGTTTGAAAGATAATTTCATCGAGAGTGTTTTAGCTACGTTTTATCAAAATTGGTTAAGCCGTTTTTATTTGTCGGGGGTTTTTAAGTTTTCTAAACTTGTTATGAATGAAAATTTATCTGAATCAAAATGGCATCAATTTGGAGTCAATTTTTTTTCGTACAGATATGTCGTAGGTACTTGTAAGTACATTCAATCAATTTATTCTACTATTTTAATAATCTACAAATTTTTTGAAGTCGGATAAAAAGCAAAAATTTATTTGTCTCTCTATTTGTTTCTTTGTCACGACTAAACAGCTGGACCGATCGCTATGAGATTTGGTAAGAAGAAAGCTAAGAACCTAGAGACGGCCATAGGATGCATTTCATTATCATCACCATCAGCGTTTTTAATCACCGCGCGGGTGAAGCCGCGGGGCACAGTTAGTATCTTCATGAAATGTATTAATTAATTGGAGAGCAGCAAAACGATTCCAGCAGCACAGGCCTCTGACAGAAGAAATCTTGATTTATTTTCGTGTAGTGTAATGAAGACGACCCGTCCAAGTGCAAGCCGCGTTGTGACAAGTCGTGGACCTGCATGCTGGTGGATGAGGGGGGGTGGGTAGTGGCACGGGACGCGGGGAACCTCACCTGGCCTCCAGAAGTACGCGACCACCTGGCGACCCTGCACCCAGCTGCCATGGACGCGCTGGTGAAGCGTGGGGTGTTCCAGGTCAATAGCGTGAATGATTATCAATCGGTGTGTTTCTTTCCACCCTGGAATAGTGCTTCGATGGTAAGTAACTTTGATGTATAAATATTGGTGGAAATTTCACACAACACCATCTGGCCCAACTTTACAAAGATAGCTGGTAGGAATAGATAAATACTTTTCTTTTTGTAAATTGATACTTATGATACAATTTATTTTTTTCAATTTCTATATACATATCTTTATTAAACATCGCACGTCTCTACATTATAAATCCTAGATGGTAATTGGTATAAAGATATATTAAACATTTTTATTAAGCTAAACACTTATACAAACTTCTACCCAATAAAAAATTATCGCGAATAAATAAAAGTAATATAAAAAAATTTAATCGACTTCAAAACAATCCATTTAACTGAAAAGGGAGAAATAACTGTTACGTAATACCGAAAAATTAAATCAAAACTGGGCGTCTATCTAAGTAGGTATGTACACCAACTATTTGATTATAGACAAAAAATCTTGCAATACAACTTCTAGTTTTCACGTAATACATGGAAAAACATACATACATACATACATACATATTGTGTCATCATCTCACCCATAAGAAGTCGACTGCTGGACATAGGCCTCCCCCATGGATTTCCAAAAAGACCGATTTGAAGCGGCGTGCATCCAGCGTCTTCCCGCCACTTGTATGAGGTCATATGTCCATCTCGTGGCTGATCTTACGCTGTGCTTGCCGGTGCTTGGTCACGCACCGCGTGTGTTGCGTACATACATGTTAATTGATGTCAATATTTATCTACCTCTATTATTATTCCGTGTATAATCCCCATATTTTATAACGTAGATCTCTCGACTTGACCTCGCTCGCTCAAAATTTCCTCTCTATGAACAAAATTTCCAAATCTGTTCAAATTCAAATTTCAAAATTTCCATTCTGAATGCGGTTTCGGTGTCGAGTTTTCTAAATTATGTTACAGAATACGGAGGATAGTTGTTAATGAACACTATACAATAATAAATAAAAACTATCCTTTTCAGATTGTACCGTCACTGCTGAAGTCATTGTGGTATTCTGTGACGATCCTGTTTCGAACCATGCATCAAGTTGGGACCTTGCTGACTTTTATCGCTTCTAGTGAGTATTATTTTGGTAGTAAGTAGGTAGCCTAAGTAAGTTTTAACCTATTTCAATAAATATAAGAGAAAGGTTTCTCATTCCCCTGTAACATAGTATTACGTAAAGAAATATTTTTAAAATTAAAAATACGTTATTGTGCGAAAAAAGTCGGTATGTTGTATAACGGAACACGTAAGTATTTGCAGAACTACAAGGTGGATTTTCGCGGAGCCTCATAAGACTTTCCCGTCTCTTTTCCGTCTTTGGAGTTCGTTTTGTACACCGAGACAAGACCGAGACCTTCGCAATTTTTTACGTTTTTTTTCGATACACCTATGACCCCTCCCTAATCGGACTCCCCCTACTACTAGGTGGGACTTTTGTCCCTTTATATAATGCACCTGTGTCACAAATAAAATATTTTGATCACAGGTGCAATGGTGTCTGCAGAAACAAAGAAGGAGAAGGAGAAGCGCCGAAAAAACCTGAAAAAGAATTACGCACGAGAGCTGTTCGACAGCTTGTACGATGACAGAATCATCATCAACAGGACTGTGTTCGCGGCGTGCGATAGACATCGCCATATCTACCATCTACAGGTGATAACGCGGTGTTTTAATAGTATCTAGATAACCAAATTACATGAAATTACACACTGCGACTTCTCGCAGTGTGTAAGGCTGATTACACACTGCGACTTCTTGCAGTGTTACAAACGCGTGTTTATGATATATTTTTTATTATTGACAAAAATAATTGTTACAGACAACAATTATAAATACAAACAAAAAAATAGTACCACAATCGTACAACGTAGGTATCATGAAGCTAAATTAATGTCATGTTTTTTGAAAATATATTATTTATTATATTCTCTGGCTGTAATTGAAACATATTCACACAACTTATTTTGCCTTTTTTTTCTACGCGAATATAATAAAGTCGCATCAGTACCACTGTCTCATATCCGATTACACAGTACTTGTGTCTATTTTCACCTGCCCCCGTATTCTGAACTCATTCGGTTTCGGAATCTATATCTCCGTCTCTATCATTTCCATAGAGAATGACAGAGACGGAGATATAGATTCCGAATCGAGTCTGTGCCAAAGGCATTGAGAGTCACGTGTTGCACCTAAAATTACCTAGTGAATACAAGGCATCTCTGTCGGTACAACCGATTACATCGATGCAATTATGTTTTCGATGCAATCGTGTTTTCGATTGTATCGATGCAGTCACGGGTAGAGTGTCACGTTCACTATAGCATGACTGTAGCAGCCGGCCAGCGCAGCATCGCGACTATACGCAGAAATGCCGAAAAAGTCGCACTAAGACCACTTTTTTTTTAGATTTAAGTACCTTCCAAACATTACTAGCAAATAAAATATCATTAAAATTAGTCAGTAAATAGCATTGCAGAAAATTTTCCCCATTTTGGGGGGTAATACCTCAGTACCCCACTAATTCTTCTCGACGAATCATAATCAGAATATTTATTTGTTTAAAATGTCAGTATCTTGGAGAAGAAAGTCAGTACATTACGGATGATAGGATACAATAATAAGCTTTTAGACATTTTGCCGCACTGCAACGTACAAAGTTACGATAAAAAAAAATCTATAAAATTGAGCAACCTGTTTATCGAGTTTTGACAAGATTAAAAAATGCGACTTGTACGCGAGTACCGAACAGAAGAACAAAAATATTACTTCGTTCGTTTCGTTCACTCGGTCAATAAAGTTTGTGTTCCAGCAAACCCCGCGGGCTATAGAGGAGTTATCCCGCACTCCAACAGTCGCCGAGCTGGCGGAGTGCAGCCGGCCCGTAGTGGGTGCCCTCGTTCCGGGCACCAACCTGGTGCTGCTTGCACTGTACAAGTGCCAGAGGGAAGATAAGCCGCCGCCCTCGCCGCTTCATAACATGATGGCGAGTTCATTCTCTTTACAAGCTTCTTTCTTCTCTTCATTCTCGTCATTCTCTTTACTTAATTTGTTCTTGCATTTTTTTTAATTAGACCATATAACGCATACAATTATAATGAGCACATTTGCCCTTCTTGATGTAGTCATAACTTGCATAATTAAACTATACACAACTATTATTAAACTATAAATAAAATTAAACCGGACAAGTGCGAGCCAGATCATAGAATTATTATTTAGCCTTTTGATTCCCATGAGGTCTGCAAATTGTTTTTCGGCTCTAGTCAAGAGTACCTAGTACATATTATATTGTTTGTTGTGTACAGTACCCGCGTCCAGAGCCGGTGTTCAATGACGACGGGGTAAAGCAGAGCGCGGCGAGCCAGGTGGCGTGTTTCCGCAACCAGAGGCCGCTGTTGGGCCGCCCGCCCTCCTCTAGGTGCTACCAGCATAACTACACCCAGGTATACCCGTCAAACGGTTACCTATCTATAATCCGAGTTTCAAAATACCGAATGTTATTTGTCCGAAAACTAAATATATTTTTTTCAAGACACTATCAAAATCCCGATCTCTCGTTTGAAAATTCATCTGGGACCGTACCACAATCACCAGCCTTACTTCAATATTACTTTGACTTTTGTCTCGTTCTTTCTACAGCTGACATAGGCCAAAGCAATATTGAAATAAGATTGCTATTAAGAATGTGGTAACCCCACTTACCTGGTACTTAATAGAATCTTTGTAATACGAAAGTGTATGTGTAAAATAAACGTAAAATCGAACGAATCTAACCCAATAATTGAAATATGACTGATGACAGAACCCTTGAAAATAAGGTTTCAGGATATACTCGTAATAAAACAGAAACCTAACGAATTTAACCTAGTAAAATTGTTCAGGCAAATGAAACATAATAATATGACTAACAAACTTATTACTATAACTATTTTTTATGCCAAAAAGTGAACGGGGTCCAGGAGAGGAAATGAAACCGCGGGGTGCAACTGGTTATTTATATAACCAAAAATTATTTTTTTTATTTTTATTTTTTTTAGGTTATAATATTTTTTACTTAATTTATGTGCCTCACTTTCTAACTTTCGTATCTACTGCAGGAGGTCGGTTATCGACAGTGCGGGCCGTGGCTGCCAGATCCTGAGGAAGACAGCGCTACTGGAATCTATCTTCATTCTTCACTCCTCTTACTCACTTTTTTATTCCTCCTACTTTAACGGTCACCTATTTTAGTTTGTAAGAACACTATGCCGAAACTACCGAACAGTTCGTTTTACCTTTCTTATGCGTATATTTTTCTCTATATGCCTGTAGCCTAAAAAGAGCTTAACTGATATTGCTCGTTAACTTCTATATCCATAGCGTTACTACAATTTAAGATTTGTTTTTAAGTATACCTAAACCCATGTAATAGGATCTCGAACTAATTAATAGTGTATTATTATTTAAACAGTATATATATATATATATAACCTAACCTTATATATACTTAGTCTGGCCATAAATACTGTTACAGTTAAAAATAAAAAAGATATTACATTTGAATTTGGAATCTGTCATTTTTATACGATTGTTCATTGTGTTTTCTAATTTTGGCGCCAATACATTGTACAATATTTTGCGATATTAAAATGGAGTGGGGTGATAAAGAGAACCGAATCGCTGTGATTGCATTACACAAAGTTAGTATGGAGCCAAATGCAATTTTTTTAACTCTCCATACGCTTGGTATTAGTCAAATGTTTGTGTACCGGGCTATTAATAGGTACAATGAGACCTCCTCTGTTTGTGACAGAAAAAGATCTGGCCGTCCACGTAGTGTTCGTACGAAAAAGGTGGTCAAAGCAGTAAGGGAAAGAATTCGAAGAAATCCTGTCCGAAAGCAAAAGATTTTATCTCGGGAGATGAAGATAGCACCCAGAACCATGTCGCGTATTTTAAAAGATGACTTAGGACTTGCAGCCTATAAGAGATGCACTGGTATTTTTTTTACTGATAATTTAAAAAAGAATAGGATGGTAAAATCGAAACAACTACTGAAGCGGTACGCAAAGGGAGGTCACAGAAAAATTTTGTTTACGGATGAGAAAATCTTTACAATTGAGCAACATTTTGCTCAAACAAAATGACCGTTTTTATGCTCAAAGCTCTAAGGAAGCTTCCCAATTAGTCGACAGAGTGCAACGTGGGCATTATCCGACTTCAGTGATGGTTTGGTGGGGTGTTAGCTATGAAGGAGTGACTGAGCCATATTTTTGTGAAAAAGGTATCAAAACATCGGCACAAGTGTATCAAAATACCATTCTTGAGAAGGTAGTTAAGCCCCTTAACAACACCATGTTCAATAACCAAGTATGGTCCTTCCAACAAGACTCGGCGCCAGGTCATAAAGCTTGGTCCACGCAGTCTTGGTTGGAAGTGAACGTTTCGGACTTCATCAGAGCTGAAGACTGGCCGTCGTCTAGTCCTGATCTTAATCCGCTGGATTATGATTTATGGTCAGTTTTAGAGAGTATGGCTTGTTCTAAACGCCATGATAATTTGGAGTCCCTAAAACAATCCATACGATTAGCAGTGAAGAATTTTCCCATGGAAAGAGTGCGTGCTTCTATTGATAACTGGCCTCAACGTTTAAAGGACTGTATTGCAGCCAATGGAGACCACTTCGAATAAGCTTTTATATTTTAAATTGTTTTATATTTATGTATTAAACTAACACACTGTAAAAGTAATAAATATTATTTGCAATAAAAAAAAAATATTTTTTCTTCGTGACAATATTTATGGCAAGACTAGGTATATATATATATAACCTAACCTATATATATATATATATATATATAACCTAATGTTATAAGCGAAAGATTGTGCGAGTTTGTAACTCGATCACGAAAAAATTACCAATCGAATTTGTATAAACTTTACAATGTTATAGCTTTTACACGAGAATAACAGATAGGCATAATACATAATAATAATAAAATTCGTTACGTTTCATGAAACCCAAATATATAAAAACAAACACATATAGACGAGTCCAAATTCTAAATAGACAATTCAGTTCCGACACATTGTATCAGAATCGGAAATGACCAGATACACGAATGACCATATTTTTAGTTGGTAATTGACCAGAAATGCAAACGACCGTAATATTATAAATTCGTAAAGATACCAGATACGCATTCGACCAGTTACTCAATTCATAAATGATCAGCCCCGTATTCGGAACCCATTCGGTTTCGGAATCGATTCGATTTGTATATCTCCGTCTCTGTCATTTCCATAGAGAATGACAGAGACGGAGATATACATTCCGAATCGATTCTAAAACTGAATGGGTTCAGAATACGGGAGCAGATACGTAAAGTGCTATATTTCAAACTGTTCGGAGCCACAAGGTTTAATCACCCAAAAGGTCCAGTTACCAAAATGACAAGTGTCAAAAGGTCCAGTTCCATATTACGTCACAAAGTAGCTAATATTAAAGTTAATTTACCGAACCAGTACAGAATACATGAATAGTATTGAATTGTATCACTGCGCCGACCAGTCCTGGATTTGTCAATAGGCCGTATAGGCCGCGGCCTAGGGGCGGCAGCGTCCTAGGGGCGGCAGATCTCGATTTCAGAGGATAAAAGTCAAACAAGTTCACTGGTTTTCTCATGGTTATTTATACTAATACGTTAAATCCCTATAGAAACTCATTCTTATCGAAAATTATCAATCCTACACTCATAAAAATTTAAATCCGGCGGTAATGGTACTCTAATGGATAATGGGTGTACTTTTTGCAGTGCGCTCCCGTACTACACGTAATTAATATGATTTAGAACTAGGGTATCTATTTTCAAGATCAGTAGGGGCGGCAAAAAATTAATAGCCTACTGGCGGCTTTGACTTAGGTTTGACCTTCAGTGAGGCAAAGTCAAAGCGAAGCGCATCAACAATCAATCGGGCACAGAAGGGTTACCATACTTTTAATAGAAATGTTATTTCAATATGAATTTGACCATTGTCTTGCTCTCTCAATTGTAGAAAGAGCGAGACAAAAGTCAAAGTAATGTTGAAATAAAACTGATTGAACGGTACGGCTCTAAGTCGCTTGTGTTCTCTCTCGCATATTCTTTTTATTCTGTACAAAGTGCAATAGAACATTAGATTTTCGCTGTGCTTAGCTTTGACTGCATAACTGGGAAACGATATTGATTCCCAAAGGTATGCGTTATCTTACTGACACTGTCTATGTTATTATAGATGTTTTTGATTTTATAGATAGATAATTATGTAGGTAAATAAAAATACGCGACTTTTTTTACTTTAAATAGATCACCAAATCGCCTTATGTTAAGCGACGTTATAGCGGAGGATGGAGCTCGTCAATCTAGAAGATTCTATTCAAACTAGCCTTGAAAATTCCAAGATTGTAGCTAAAAGCTTAAAAGCTTGTCTTAATGAGATCTTAAGCTTTTCTTATTAGGACTAAAATGGTAAGTCTAAGTCTAATGTATAACTGTTATAGTTGTGCCTTTACTATGTCAATGTGGCGAAAATCCACAGAAGCTGTGATTTGTGTTTGTAGGTAATCTTTGTCATTCTTCAACCGTAGTTTTGAGTTGATAATTTTAACATCATTGTATCTTCTACATTTTTAAGCAATATATACATAACTAACTCAACTTTGGCTAAATGCTAGTTGGATTTCAGACTATCCAGATATAAATAAATAACAAAAAAATATTGATATTCATTTATTTACTACATGACACATAAAATGCTAACCTTCAGCGTGAAGCGTTATTTATTTTATATTTTTGCATAGCACAGCTTCGGTGGATTCCCGTCCTTACCATAACTGAAATATTTTAAAATGTAGAAAAAAGTAATAAAAGTTTAAAATAAAACAATTGTTTCCATTAACTCCTTTAATTCAATTATCTTTAGTTTGAACATGGATATTTGGTTCGGAAATATCTATAATACTGATCAGATCGTGTCCACGAACACTAATTATAAACAATCACATTTCCTATTTTTTTATATTATAACTTATTTATCTCTCTTCGAATGTATTGGAATGCGCACATATTTATCGGTGGATATAGAAATTTATACAGTATGTAGTAACTTAGATGACGTGGTAGGAAAAAGACTGGCAACGAATAATAAAATTAACAATTTAAGGTGCGTATCCACTTGCGCAGAGCCGCAGACTCGAGACAAGACGCCTAATTCTGAGCATATCACATGAGAGTGAGACACACATCACCGTCTACGATTACCACTAAGGCTGGTTTTAGAGTAACGCTGACCGTAAGCTGACCGTCGGTGCTGACAGCCGAAACGTATGAACTTCTAGGAACCGCACGCGCTGATAGCTACGCATTATTCTAAAACGCTTCCTAGAAGTTCATACGTTTCGGCTGTCAGCACCGACGGTCAGCTTACGGTCAGCGTTACTCTAAAACCAGCCTAAGAAATCGTAAAGCGAAAAGACCGCCTGTTATTTATTAGCTCTTATTTTTATTTTTTGTTATTTTATCTGCTGTACAATAAAGTTTATAAATAATTATATACCTATGTATAAAATGAATCTCGAAACAAAACAGTTATGCGACACGACGCAGTATTTAGTGGATACACATCTTCACAAAGCGCTGTCAAGCTAAGATTTATCGTCTACATGAATATTTCTCCAATAACGGCGCGTTCCGAATTCCGCCTAAAGTACTCATAAAACCAACAGTGCCAATAACCATTCCGATTTAATAAGGGCTACCGCGTTTGAATTTGCCACAAAGGCGCTGGTGTAGCGTGAGGTCTTCGAATTTACTTATCACTTACGATTTTCAGTAATTGGTACTTTAAGTAATGCATAATCGTCAGACTTGAAATGTTTCTTACAAACACACGAATGTTCCGAAGGGTCCCTGTGAATCGCTACTAAACAGAGTTTTGTCTTTCGGAAACTAATGTCCTCCATTTTTTTGACAAAACGCGACTGCCCAACATTTAGCCATGCTCTATATTTTCTTCAATTACACTTTTACGTTAATAAGAAATTATTAATAATTAAACTCTGTTTCCACGCGCGTAATAACATACATCAACAAGACCGGACTCACCGGTGGCGCCAACTGGTGAGCATACAAACGGTAGCCATCATTTAGCAAGCTCGCGGTCGTAGCTTGATATTGCATCAACTCTGAAGGCTTATACATAACGCATTACCCGTCTTCAAAAGCGAACCACGGAAAGTGATAAATGAACAAGAGTTTAACATTATTTTCACGTGATATAGATTAATATAACCAAAATTATCGCTAAGGTACAACTTCAAACTTCTAAGTGTTGACACCTGTATCTCTATCTATTCACAACTCATTCGGTAGAGACTCCAATCGGAAACTAGATCTCCATCTCTGTTATTTCCGTACAGAATGACAGAGATGTAGATATAGTTTCCGATCGGAATGAGTTCTAAGTGAACTACGTCGATGGACCACGGGCAAGAAACCTGAATTAAAGAAACGTATTCAGAGTGCAAATATGCATTACAATAAATGAGTGTAAAAGTTAGTCACAACTGGCTCTTTATAGCCTCAGTTGCAATAGGTGTAAATGTGCCAAAGGCACTGTTGGCTACATTCGGAACGCTCTGTCTCTTTCTCTCTCTGTTCCCGACGTCATCTAAGAAACTTACTGTAAAACTAGTAACATATTAAATTGATGACAATGAACGATTGTATTTATCAGATAAACATACCTATCCTACCTTCATAATTTAGAATTGATCACTAGCTTCGCACGCGCGACTTTGTGCGCGTTTATATTAATTTATTTTATGGCTGCAATAATACATACGATTCCTAAGCATACCCTGACCGAAAATACATAAGTAAATCGCTATATTGCGGAAAAATATGGAACTAATGTATTTTACTGACAGTTTAAAACGAAAACAAATAGTGGCGACCTCTCATTCATACACAAGGTATGTTATAATTACTTACTGATTTCGCTACCTGTCTAATAAAGTAAAAATCAATGGCGTAACAGCTCTCATTGATGACCAGATCACCATTATTATATATATTAAAAATGGAAAGCACAAAAACTTAAGCATGTTCTTAAAAAACGTTTGTTTGTTCTGTTTTACACATTTTGTCCGTGGTTAATGACCTTTTTGTATTGAACAGCTGATATTAGAAGTCGTAAAATGAAAGACGTTTACTATGAAACTGAGATTGTGATGGTAGTGAGTACAAATAAACCTGTATTTACGGCCAGGGTTTACAGTGTACTTAGGTGACGTATAAAAGTACTAACATACGCTCGGATCTATGCGGAATGAACATGGAATGAACCTGAACCAAAGTGAATGAATGAATGAACCAAAATTGTTCAGTGTGACGTCACAGCGTACCGTCACAGAACCAGACTCGTTCGGCGCACTGCTCTCTAAATGAAACGATCTAGTTCATTCTGAAAAAAAGGTAAAGCTCGCTTCATATTCGTTCCGTAGATCTGACCTTGTTTGTATATGAGTGTGTACAGCCAGTACAAGAATTTATTCGAAACTTATACTCCTAGATATCTTTAACCATTTAGATATCTAAAACCATTTACAATTTATTGACAAAATTATTCAATATGTCAACAGAACACCTTGAGATTTTAGTTTTATAAACAATTTATTAAAGTATTTGTTATAACAGTTACTACTATTAGCTACTTTATTGATATCATACAGGGCTACTTTTGACTAGCTACTCCTCTTAAATTCTGTTTTTGTATAACACAACGAACAATTTTTGTTATAAGTTAGCTAAAAAAGAAATCGGATTCATACATTTTGTAAATCAACAAATCATCCTATAACCCTTTAACCATCGCCAAATGTGACATCAAACGCCGTAAATGTCATGGTCTTTTATACTTTACCTGGAAATGTTACCTTTACGTGATTTTATACATTCTTGACTTTCATCCTTGTGGCTCAGTTGGTAGTATGTCTACCTGCTAAGCTGTAGGTCGTGGAATCGATCCCCACCCAAGGCAAACATTTGTGTGATGAGCATGGATGTTTGTTCTGTGTCTGGGTGTTTCTATGTATCATATGTATATATTTACAAAAAAAAGTATATATGTATTCTATCAGCCATCTAGTTCTATAGTACAAGCTTTGCTTAGTTTGGGCTAGATGGAGTTATGCGAAATGTCTCCAAATATTTATTTATTTATTATTCTATCAATCAACTTTTTGTATAGAACTGCTGATATATTTTGACCAATTTTCATGTGGCGTAGAATAAAAATAACTTCAATTTAGTTTAGTTTATATACTATACAAACGTTTTGCTTAAGAGGCGCATAACTTACAAAAAATAACCCTGTATAGTTGTAACAAAAAATAATATAATTAATTATGGATAATAACAGCAACAAAGTAAATCATAGATAAACTGAAAAAAAACATAATTAGAAAAAAATTACTTATTTCTAGCATTTTAGTACTTATATTAACTGCTTATAGCATAAATAGTTCTATGAAAAAAATTAAACAAACTAGCTCGAAAATTGGATAACTTCATTAGATTTGGAGGACACTTTTATGGTGATTTCGTCTTTATTGCATTTTAGTAGGAGAAAAACACTACAATTTTATTCATAACAGTCTACAGGCCCAGTTTAACTAAAAAAAATCGAACAGTCTCACGCCAAAAATGGAACAAACCACATTTTTTACTCAAATAAGCTTATTAGACGTTAATGAATAAAAAATTATAACCTATTTTTTATAATGAGAGGGATTTTATATTATTACCCAACTGCACAAGGAGTATATTGATTTTAAGAGTAATTAATGTATGCTATATTTCCTCCACTAGCCTAAACATCTTGACCGAGCGTGATCTGCGAGGTCGCGTTAGAAGTGAAAATGCGAATAATAATAACAACAGGAATGTGCATGACTTTATATTTCGAATGGTTTCAATTGATAACGTATGTATATTATATACTTATATATAATACTCTTCCGATATATAATCATTTAGTTTTAGGGAAGGGATGCTCTGTCCCTCTCTCGCAAAACAACAGTTTGTATTGAATTTGTACGGCGAACATGAACCATGACGTCATCGTTTGCGATCGTGTGATCTCTGTCTAACATAAAAACATTAATTTCACACTTCTAACTTTTTCATATTTGAAAATATATCAATTTTGCTTTTTGTGGAATGGATCTATTCATGGTTAGCCTTTTCATGACCAAATAAAAATAGATCATGCATATTCCTTATTTTATCATCTCCGGAGTTCCCATTATAAAAAACTAGTACTGAAAACCTCTCAGACCTCAGATACATTGGTGTAAATATACATTTTCTACACCTATTTTCAGTTAATTATGTAAGCTTATTGAATGTTTTTTATGAACAGAGAAATTGCAATAAAAATAGAAACTAATTAGCGGCCCAAAATATTCGTTCTTACGCTCACAAAATACTTATACATCATTTGTCCGGGATAAAAAGTTAAATTTAAATACACGGAACATGCTTAAAAACGGCTATCTAATTATTGTCATTACATAACGGAACAACACAAATATTTTAAGAGAAGATTCAAAGTGTAAATGTCCATAATGCGGCGGGAAATTCGAATTTGTTTTTTTTTTGTTCTTGTAGTCAAGTCAGGTGATAGTGATCACAATATTTGCGAAGAATATACTTTATATAATCACGTCACTCTATTTATTAATATGTAATTAATAAATAGAGTGACGTGAGTGAGTGAGTATTTTTATTATTTCAAGCCGTTTCAAAATTTATGTGAGCAATGATTATTCATAGTTATATTGACAATATAAATAATATATTATCTATAAAAATAATATAGATAATAAAAAAAAACTTAAATAATCGCAAATATAACGACTGCATAAAATATTTACACGAATTAACCAAAAGGACAAAAAAATGAAATTTATATATCCCGCCGAACGAATGCCATTGGCCCATAAGTGCGAATTTACGCCAATGCAACGCGCTCAAGTCTGGACTGTTGATATAATTAAATGTTAACTGGAAAAAATCTTATATTAAACAAAACTAATAAAAACTGGCCTATTTTCACTCATGCATTTTATAATGTATTTTTTTCACTTAATCCCCAAGAATCAAAATCATTTATATACATTTAACTCATAATATAGCAACTACCCTACCTATCACTACTTTGACAGACAACAAATATTTAATTTTTTTTGGCAATTTTACCACATAATTCAAGACCAAAAATATTATTACTTATTTATTCGTCCTAATTAATAATTATATTAACCCTGAAACGTCAGACTATTTAAAATACTATTTTTGTTAAATTTAATTTTGAAAACAAGAAAATGATAACTTCGTAATTTACAGATAGATTGAAATACGTATTTTATTGCAACGCTCATCGTTGGACAGTTCAATGATTTCAAAACTGGTGAACGCCTTAATACGGACAGTTCAATGATTTCAAAACTGGTTAACGCCTTAATACGGACAGTTCAATGATTTCAAAACTGGTTAACGCCTTAATACGGACAGTTCAATGATTTCAAAACTGGTGAACAGGCGTACATACGTATCTTACTTTGTAAAGCACTCCGGTAAAGTATGGTACTGGGATTGGTGGTAGTTAGGTGTTGAAATAAAAAAAAAATTCAACGGCCACCATTAAAACTAGCGCCAGTGGTGGAAACTACAGTAGGGCTGATTGAGCTCTAAGAACTTACTTTATTCACACCACATAAAAAGTACCTACATAAATAAATGTAAACATCTATGAAATTAGCAAATAAATAAAATTTAAGTGTCTTTAATTTTTTTTACTAGTCTTACTGTAGTTTCCACAACAATCACCAGTATTAGTGGCGGCCGTTGAGACTTGTTTTAGGGTTCCGTACCTCAAAAGGAAAAAAACGGAACCCTTATTATTTTGTTATTCGTCTGTCCGTCTGTCCGCCACCACTGGTGGCTTATTTGGTGGTGGCCATTGGGAGTAAAACTTCATGGAGAGGGTTTCGAGTACAAGTCCTACCGGAAATAGAAATTTTTGGAATATCTATTATAATAATACATATTTTTACTGTATTTATTGTGATGCAAAACTACAGAATTTAAATAATCTTAAGTACTTCTAACTATATGAATCTAAACATTCCTAACCGTATATTAATTAATTTACTCTCTTTTCTTGCACAAAAATATTATTATATTTACGCGAAAACTTCATAATGTTTCAACCATAAATGAGGTAAATATAATAGTGTTATAGCTATTAAATAATATCAACACGAATATTCAGTATTAATTAATGTTATTTTTAATATGTACATAATTTTTTTTATTAGTAATTTGAGCACTATCTGTTAAAATAAAAATAGACATAGTTGAACTACTAATTAAAATATAATTTTTTAAAGTTTTTGATAACTAGTAAAACATTTTTTTAAATAAAGGATTTTTGCAATACAGCCAATACAATTTATCAAACTTATTGTGCACTAGATCCAGTTGTTAACTAATTTGGTATTCACAAGACGCTCAAACAAATTGCAATATTCCACGCGTCCTTTACCACTTTATTGGTAAAATATACACGGTTGTAACGCGGTATGTGTCTGACATTTCGAAATGAATCGAGAAAATAACTTGCAATTTGAGCATCATTTGGTTACCATTTCAAATCCAAATCAACCTTGGGAGAATGACATAAATTTTGTTCAATAGAAGCCTTCAATTAAAAAATATAAGGCTATAGGATAATATAATCTCTCAATGTTAATTAACAATTGAAATAGCAGCCTTGACTTCCTGGCATTATGAATTTGGCACCTAGTTTAGTATCTTATTAAAAACTAGAGAGCAACGACTCTATGGGGAAAAGTTAACATCAATATTCGATATCTATTACCTACTAGTCCTAAAATTATGATAAAGAGACCTAATGAAAACTCCCTAACTCTCATCTATTGGTTATATTTAAAAAACTATAATATATTAAGGAAAAAAGTATAAAAAAGTATATAATATAAAAAAATATCTTTGGCGAAAAACCGTGTGCAATAGTTTGTGCGAGTTTTTTTAAAATATCAAAAGAAAAACATAACAAAACACATTTTATGTGCGTTAAAAATAAAAATAAATCGCGTTTGGTAATATATCACTGGTACTTTTTAATCAGTTCTAAATGGAATGATTAACACATAAAGTAAAAAAAAAAAAAAACTGTAAATATAAATGTGTAACTTTACTATAAAATGTAGTTACTTTACATTGAGATATATTGTTTAATATTTCAAAACATAACTAAACAAATACTATAAGAAATATTTGAACACCGCGATTTTTTTTATCAAAAATGTGTTTCTTCATTGAGAAACAGATATTCTGTTGATAGCAGAAAGACCGATATCTCTGTAGCATAATTTCTTCGCTGATCAATAAAACGCCATTTTCTAAACATATCAAAAATGGCAACCCCATTTAAAAAACTCCTTTATGAACCGCTTTTGAATAACAAAAAATAAACAAGACAACATATAAAGCGGTAACCTTTAGTATGGAACCATTACCGCTTTTTCCCAAATTTAAAAGAGTATAAGAAAACACTGCTTAGAATCTAATTAGATGGATACATACTCCTCTCATTTGACTTATACGTTTAATTTAGTTGCGCTCAGACATAACTAGTAAATTAATATCTAGTAAAATCGGCAAGAACTTGAAAGTGACTGACCGTATACTTCTTGTCAGCTGTCAGAATCAAAAAGCCGCCTTGATAGTTCTTATCGGATCGGAATATGGGATAGTTTCGCTTGCTATTCTTCTTCCGATTCAGAGTCAGAATCAGGTATGGTGTTAAACCAGTTCTCCCAGTTGGAAGGAGGGCCCATCGGGTTTCGCCTGCAAAAATAATAAAAAAAATTATAGACAGCTCAAAAATTTCACACATCCGACGGGACTTATACATTTGTAGATACTTAAGTGTCGAAAATATCGAAAGGATAACATTTACGTTAAGGTTAAGCAATAACTTGTACTACGCGAATTTTGTCACATAGAATGCAAGGTACATTCCATGTTAAAAACTAAATGGGGATCAGATTATATTTTGGATATATTTATAACAACAATAAAAGATCCGTTATATATAGTTTTATATGTGAATAGGATGCCAATATAAAGCCATGCCCTTGAAATTAAATAAAATTAAATTTATTTGCAAGTATGTAGGTAAATAATGTCTAGTTTGATTACAATGTGCCATTATATTCCTTGCCTTCGGAAGACTATTCTATCGCATAAGTCAACTATTATGCTGGTTTATAACCGACTTCTAAAAAGAAGGAGGTTATCAGTTCGGTTTGTATGTTTTTTTTGTATGTTTGTTCACCGTTTGTTCACTTAGTCAGTTGTGCATTGATTTTGATGATTATTTTTGTATTTGGTAGGTCATACTTCAGAAGTGATCCTATATAAATTGTATCAAAATCGATGCAATACTTTGGTTTTTATAACAAAATAACATCCAAGTGCCTGTGCCAAAAAGTGAACAGCAAGTCGCGTACATATGTATTGTATTGCGTATTTTGAAGTCGTTTTTTTTTTTCAGTTTTTTACACTATAATTATTTAAGGTATAGTGAATGGACTCACGGTTGCTTAGTAACGGGTTGCGGTAAGGTAGCGGTGGCGGGGGCAGGCGGCGCGGGGGGAGGCGGCGCGCGCCGTTGCAGAGTCTGCGTGCCCCCCTCCTCCGCCTCGTCTCCCCACCCCTCCTCAAGCACCCATCTGGACATTACATTATAGCATCTTACATAATACATTGAAAACTGGTAAAGGACCGACGAACGACATGCTTTAAATATTTGTCTAAGTAGATTTAACAACAAAGCCGCGCGGCCTTTGTAAGTACAAAACAAGCCGAAGAAATTGCGCGAGAAACGTATGTGAAAGATGTTGGTGAAGCGGAGTGATTATCTACATATGTGTGACACATGAAATGTATGCAGCCATAAGTTACAACAGCCTAGTAAATTTACAACATGTAGTAAGTAAACCGTCAGTCTTGTATTCCGCAGGTCTTAGATTCAAATATCGCGGCACGCATCTCGTTCTTTGAAAGTTTTGTGTTTACTATTAACTGTCGTCAATTTAAAAAAAAGTGAATGAGAACGTCATAAGGAAACTAGCATGTCAGAGAGTTTTAATGTTCTTACAAAAGTAAATTCGTATAGACTGAGTGACCAGCCCTAGTGTCAGAGTTATTAAGCCGCCGAAAAGCCTCTAACCTGGCTTGACGATTGCTGTTTTTTGAAGAACAAACAACTGGGACCTACAATTTAACTTGTCATCCGACCCACGGAAGCGCTCAGAAAGAAATGCCACTCATGGTCACCCATCCGAAGACTGACCAGTCCATCCGTTGCTTGACATTGGTGATCGTTCGAGAAGACCTAGTCAAGCTGCGCCACGAGCGCTACTTAATGTTCTTGAGATGTGTGTTTTTTAAATATTTATTTTTTATATATTAGATAGATCTACGATTGACCGCCAACTCGTCTGATGTTGAATGACGGTGTGGCGAGGATGAAGCTCGTGGATATAGAAGATATTCAGATATATATTGAAGCTCTCAGGAAACAGAGATGGAGGCAAGAATATGGACCGATATCGTCGATATCGTTGAGGATTTTTGGCATTACAATGGCAAATAAATAATTAAAGTTGGAGGACATTTTCACACAACACCATCGAACCCCAAACTAAGCAAATGGGTGGTAATGCGCCGACTTTCTGCTAGTCCTATAGTGAAATGTGTGAAGTCTGCCAAGCAACACTGGACCAGCGTGTTAAACTACGATCTAACCTCTTTTCACAAAGAAAAGATAGCCAGTGCGCAGCAATTGGATAGTTTTTTTTTTCCTCCTCATCTGAGGAATTTTGCGTAGCACATTTGTGCAGTTGCCAGTGTCAAGTAATTAATTGGATAGGTTATACCTGGAGCTGTTCGCAGACTTGCAGTTTTCGCACTCGCTGCGGTAGTCGTCGTGCTCGTCCCCCGCCGCACCGCCGCCTCCCCCGCACGCGGCGTAGCTACACTCGCATGACGGCTGCAAACACATCAACCTACTCAGAGAAAATCAAACACGCATGTAACCTTACATTTACTAAATGTGACATATAAACGATACTCTTCTAAGATCGGTCTACCACAGGTAGATAGATAGATAACTCTTTATTAAAAGACCACTGTATACACGGAAAAAGATACATAGAAAAATAAGATTGGCGGCCTTAACACTTCGAGCGATCTCTTCCAGGCAACCATGCACGGATTGGAAAGACGGCACAGATAGTGGCCTTTGAAAACTTAAAGCTTCTTCTTGCGGCGGCGTTGTGTGGCGGGTCGCCCTCTTCCCTCAAATATGGTTGAGGAGAGCTCGGGCTGGCACATGCGTCAACTCGAGAACGGGTGCTGCTTGCGGGAGCTGGACTGCTCGGCGTACACACGCATGCATGTTAGTTAAGTGTTAATGTTATATCTGTCTTCCTCTTGTATGCTAGTATAAAAAAATGTAAACTTAGTTAAAAAATTAAATGTACTAGCTTATAAAAGGCACGGAACATGGAGTATATTTTGGAGCTCAAATTTTTTAAATAAAAAAAAACTTAACTAAAATCTAGACAGTACAACAAATTACAATATGTACCTATTTATGTTATAGGAAATAAAATATGTATGGTATTTCTTCAGCTAAGGTAACATGAAATTGTGGTAAATTTTTACACTATTATACAACATAGACAAAATGCCAGATAAAATGTTAGACAAATCTAAATAAAATCCAGGTCACGGATTCACAAAGGGATATATGTGAATTTTGTATGTATGTATAGCGAAGAGTACGGTCCATCTCGAAACTGTCAGCAATCTCACAATGTCACAACTGAGATTATGCTGATCTTACTGACTTTTAAGCAATTTGAACTTTTCTTGCTCTTTGCTTATAGATGGAGTGTTAGTGTTACCTTATCGACTGTAAGCGGCAGCGTGGTTTGCGGATGCGCAGGCGCAGCGGCAAGTGGCTCCGGCTTGGCGGGCGCGGGGGCTGGTGCAGGTGGGAGCGCGGGGGTGGCAGCCGGCGCGGGGGGAGGAGACCCACATACGTTGTCTGTGCTCTGCGCTCTTGACCGACCTCCGGAGTGTGCCAGACGCAAGCTTGACCTGTACACAGCGATTGCATATTATCCACACAGTAAAAGTCAAAAGATACAACACAATAATAAATGTTAAATTGCGACGGGTTTGAGTGTACACAAAGAGCTTGTATTCTGCATAAATATATAGGCAACTTTATATCGGGATACGATTATTAATAACGCTTAACACTCATTAATCCCGAGTGTTTCTTGTATCGAGTATGCTACAGAACACATACAATGATAAAGACAATTAACGCTCAGAAGCACAGCAGATATTGAAACACCTACCTGGCCGGAAACGGAAGGCGGAATCTACCATTCTTAAGGCGGACGTTCCTAGAATGCTAAATATAAACGCTCCAAAAATCTAGCGGTGAGGAGATTCTACGTCATTTAAAGACTATGATTGGTTCTTTCCTAGAGAGTTATGGTTATAAGATTCTTTATGTATAGCGAAGGCAATCTTGGTTGTAGTTGACCACTATTTTATAAAGTATAGTAGAGGTAAGCGCGTGCGCGCATGCATACGTGGGTGTGTGCGTATCAGGGTGTGTAATATTTTTTTTTTCAATATAGAATAACTCTACATTTGATCACTAGTTCGCCTGGCAAAAAACGATGATGATTTTTACCCGAATGGGTGACTCTCCTTGGGTTATGTTTTTCGAGTCCATGTATGTTTCTATATGATCGCCTACAGCCTAAACGGCTTGACTGATTTTGATGTGCGAAGTTTCGTTAGATTCGTCTTATTTATTTATTTATTTATTTATTTAGATACGCCAACAGTGAACATATTATACATTCTTAATTTTCTAGTTCGTTCATACATAGGTCTGATATGATCACCTATTACAGGCATATACAACTTTCATTATAACAATGGTTACACTATTGCTACATTAGTTAAAATAAGTTTATTCATTATATATAAATCAAGAGCCAAATCAAAAAGTGATAAAATCAAAGAACAAAAATTTGAAAAAAATCAGTCCAGTTTACAAAGAGACTTTACCAGTTTGTTTTTAAAAACATACAGTTTATCATTGAAGATGTCGAGATCATCCAACGATACGTTAAATTCATTATAAGTGCGACATAATCTTTGTGTAGGTGAGTTGACAGCCAAATTGGTTCTAGCAGTTTGCCGACATCCCATTATTCGTGTAATCCTGTGTCTAGGATAGCGACAAGGTACATGTAAAGATAATTCTTCTAAGATAGATGGACAGTCGGAAAATCCATGGATCGCTTTATGAAGAAATGTCAGATCACGGATCTTTCGTCTATCACGCAAAGTGTGCATCTTAAAAAAACTCAAACGATTCTCATATGGACTTCTGTGGGAAATGCCTTGGCTCGAGAAAGCCAATGATCTTGTAAAAGCACGTTGGATGCCTTCGATGCGCTGAGAATGCACCACATAAAATGGATTCCACACTACACTCGCATACTCCAGACAGCTGCGCACCATCGAGTTATACAGTATAATTTTTGTAAGAGGAAATCTGAAGCTTTTAGTGTTACGCCTAATAAAACCTAGCAACTGTGCAGCTTTTTTCACGATTAGATCAATGTGAGATTTAAAGGACAGTTTGCTATCAATAATTACTCCTAAGTCTCGCATCTCATTCACCTCCTGCAGAGTAGCTCCATTCAACACGGGTGTATTTAATATAAAAACATTTTTGAGCATTGAGATGCATCCTATTTTCATTGCACCATATATTTATACCTTCAATGTCGCTTTGAATAAGATTGCCGTCCGCTTTGGTGTCTACAACTCTATAAATTTTAAGGTCATCGGCAAACATTTTGAATTTGCAATGTTTTATATGATTAGTAATATCATTAATAAATATCGAAAAGAGTATAGGGCCCAGGTGCGATCCCTGTGGTACGCCAGACTCAGCAAGAAATATATAGGACCCAAAGCCATCAATGAAGACTACTTGTTCCCTTCTACATAGATAGGACTGAAACCATTTTAAAAAGGATCCATAAATTCCAGCTCTTTCCAACTTCTCTAATAACAATGGGTGGCTAACTTTATCAAAGGCACTACTAAAATCGGTGTACACAGCATCGACCTGACGCCCCCCATCAACTTCTTTTGACACTTCGGATACAAAAGTTACTAAATTTGTTTCAACAGATCGACCTTTCTTAAATCCATGTTGATGCTCAGACAGGAGGTGACTAAGATGGCGAGACAGTATTGGACTTACTAGAGCTTCAAATAATTTGGAAAAACAAGACAAAATGGAAATCGGCCTGTAGTTTTTAACATTATCCTCATTCCCTTTTTTAAGTAACGGAATAATCTTGGCCTTTTTCCATTCGTCGGGAAATTCACCAACATTTAGAGAGCTATTAATGATTATGGTCAATGGCAGAGCCAAAGCGGAACCGCAACGTTTGACAAATAGTGGTGGGATACCGTCAGGACCCGGACCTTTAAGGATATCTAATTTTTTAATTCTATTAACAACTTCACGTTCTGTGAATTTTACGATGCCAATACAATTAGGAGTAATAGTGGGCAAGACCTCATGAGAACGCATCCGATCATGAATATGAGGGGTAAATGCTTGTGAAAAATTCTCAGCAAATAGGTTGGCTATTTCTTGACCAGACTTAGCCATTTTTTCATTTAAATGCATCTCAGCGGGAAATGAAGAGCGTTCCTTACGCTTGTATTTAACGTACTTCCAGAAGTCCCTAGGATTTTTCGCTATACTATCCTCAGTTTTCCTCAAGTATTCCGTATACAGACTATTAGATAATTTATGTACTCGTTCCCTCAAAATATTGAATTCGAGGAGATCACGGGGATTTTTGTATTTATGGTACTTTATTCTTATTTTATTTTTCTCAGTAAGTAATTTAACTAAGTTTTTATTAAACCATGGAGGGAATCGTTTTTTATTAAATTTGTGCTTTGGAACATATTTATCAATCAAACTCTTGAGAATACTATAAAATATCGACGTCTTTTCATTCACTGAAGTACATTCATGAAATTCTTTATGCCATTCAATATTATTAAGCTCCATTGTAATACTCTCAAAATCAGCTCTATAAAAATTAAGTTCAGAGGAAACCTGAGGACGGAGATACCTAGGTTCACTATTAGGTAAAGTACATAATATGGGAGGATGTTTACGGTCAAGTTTGCTTATGTAATCTAAAGGTTCACTCAAAGAAATTCCATTCAACGTGCTTATTACTAGATCTAATGTTCTGTTATCTTCATTACGGGAATTATTAAACTGATACATGTTACAGATAGAGATAAAGTCAACTAATGCATTTCCGAAAGAATTACCATAATTAGTAGGTTTTGTAAAATTTTCGTATTTGACCCATTCTATAAACGGCAAGTTAAAATCTCCCACTATCACAACTTCATCGACCTGATTTATATAATTGATAGCGTTATCAAGGAATGCTTTCAAGACATCAAACTTTGCAGGAGAGGGGATGTAAACTACACAAATTGCAACTTTTTTAATTTTGGTCCCAATTTTCATTTGTACCACGACCCAAATATCCTCTGAACTGGATTCCCAACTTTGCATCCGATTCGACTCATACTTGCGAGAGATAGCTAACATAACTCCTCCTCCATCACGTTTAGCAGTACGAGAACCAGGACAACACATACGGTCGCGCCGATACACAGCATAACGAGAATCAATAATTTCACCGCTGTTCACAGTTTCATTGAGCCAAGTCTCAGAGAAGGCCAAAAAATCATAAGAGCTCTGAAGGACATTACTAAAAATCGTATCTGTCTTTGTTCTCATACCACGTACATTTTGGTAATAAAGAGTAGCCATTTAGAAACAAATAACACCAGAATCAATGCATAAAAAATAACATAACTAGACTGTGCATTATCAACGTATCATCGAGAAAAATTTATTGTCCATTGAGCGTATCTGGAGAGCGGAGCTGTTCTCGTCTTTTCTAGTGTATATGCGACCATCTCGAACCCAGACGAACTTATAAGCTAATTCTTTCGCCTTCTTGCGGACAGCCGCATGAAGAGCTTTGTTAGCAGGACTTAGGTGCTCGGATACAAACACCGGGACGCAGTTCCCTCCAATACCAAGGTGATGAGAATTCAGTTTATTCGTAGCGTTCTGCTTATTAAACCTCTGAACTCCGGCAAGCAGACTGTCCCGAATAAGTCGCGTCCGCAGCTTCACTATTATTGTGCGTGGTCTATCGCTATCCTTATTCTGCTTTGCCACTCTAGATGCATGAACAATCTCCACGTCGGTGAGAGGACAATCCACAGTATTCGCCAGTTGTTCTGCTATTCTAACCACATTTTCAGATCTGTTCTCAGGGATTCCATTAACTTCTATATTACACTCGCGCTGATGCTGTTCTATAAGATTTAACCTACTGGTTACATCCTTCTCCAAGTCATAAACCCTAGCCTGTAGCTCTTTATTGCTTTTCTGAAGTTGTTCAACAATGGCCACCTTTTCTTCCAGGTTTTTCTTAAGGTCCTCGTAACAAGAGTTAAAAAATATCAAAGATTGTTCAAATGACGACACTTTTTCACCGATAGCATGCAGCTCGACAATAACATTTCCAAGTGCCGATTTTATTTCCTCTCTGACAATTGAACGCAAGTCTGTGCTGCAACTGCTGGAATCCTCGTCCGGAATGTCATCAGATGATTTGCGGCGAGGCTTGGTCTTCAAAACATTGCGTATAGTTACGTTCGATTCGCCTGATGCATGCGATGTCGGGCGTATAGGCGTATTCGTATTACCCGATTTAGGCAGCTTACTCAAGCAAGTAGGACATTTCCAGGCCTTCATCCTCTCAGGGGACAACTTGCTAAAATTATCAGCAGTAATATTGCAGCATTCGAGATCGAACAAAGAATCGCACTCGGAGCACTTCATAAATTCTTTAGATTTAATGTGGCCCTTACAACCCGCACAAATCGACGCCATTGTGTATCTCCAACAGTACTCAAAATGTTCCTGCCTACCCCTGCTTGACCGCGCCTGCCCAATTTGCAATAGCAATAGTCACGTGCAGAAGCCGACTAATTCGTAGGTTGGAGTTAACTCCTTATAAAATGTTAGCGGCAATGTAATCGCCAATATTCTAATCAGGCACCACGCAAAAGTTCAGACGAAACAGTCAAACGGCGATATACATTTAACACAAAACTGTACAAAAACACCAATTAAGCATTCAACACCATTAATTGTAGGACTTTTGTAAGTTGATCGCACAAAAACACTGATTTTACAAGTATTGTAAGTCCTTGTTCATGACAACAACAACAACCAACAATAAGTTGTGAATTGATCGAAAAATTATTCAATTCACTGTCCACTTGTGTTATGATGGTGTACACTATAGGTTTCCCAGGCAGTATTAACACTTCACAATTAATATTTTACTCAATAAATAATTTTAATTTCAAAAATTGTATTGGACAATGTAAACAATACGTCCGTTCACATGTGAGGTCTACCCTCTTTTTCGAATACACATACGTCTTATACAAATACAAATACAAAATAGTTTATTGACCAAAAATATACAACAAAAACAATTTGAAAACCCTGACTGTTACTTTAGCGTGAGCTGTGTTGTAACAGTCAGTGCCTTCCCCTGAAATTAGGAACATTTCACATAAACCATAAATATAAAATTTATTTATTTAATCAACCATAAATATATAATTATTAATTTATTTAATAATTATACAAAAATTTGATGGAGTAGGTATGTAGATATGAATTTATGTGTAGGAGTGTAGGATCATTCTCTTCACTCCCTAAGTGTCATAGGCTATATTTTATGTAATTATAATACATATAATACATCTCTCGCAAAATAAAAGATGCGTTGTTTCGTAACCTCTAACGAACTTTTTCGTAATAAATATGTGATTATACTAGAATTATTCCAATGAATGCGCATTTATAATCTTTTACAGCGATTTTACGTATACTCAACAGTGCATCAATTGTAACGACATCGTAAGTAAAAACTGCTTTTCTATAATCAAGTATTTTGTTTTTCTTTTGATATAGATACTTGCTTAAACTATAGTATAGTATATGTATGTTGTAGACTGACTGGTCAATATGCGTGTCGGCGGCGGAGGCGAGGTCTAGATGTCTGGGCACGGAGCGGCCGGTGTCGCGGCGCGCGGCGGCGGCGGGCCGGTGGAAGGAGCGCCGCACCTCGCCGCACGGCGCCGCCACCTCCGCGCGACGGAACGCGCCCAGCTCCAGCGCCTCGATCGCGGTCGAGATGCGCGGGATGGTGCGGTGTCTGTTACACAAAAAAAAAATAACGTCTTCAAGAAGGAAGAGAACAGTTCGCAGTCCCACCATCGTCCGTCTCGCTCGCGCATTTTTGAGGATATAAAATGACTGAATGAACAAATTAAAAAAAACAAGACTAGTGTGAGTCAGATTTGCCCACCGAGGGTTCCAAACAAACTAGTAGATAAAAGGGGGAGATTATATATTATTTTATATTTTCCTTCATAAATCGAAAAATATACATCGTAAAAATAATTAAATCTCGTAAAAAACCTGTTTTAGCTTGTGCTAATTAAACTCTTTCATATGATACCCCACATGATACGGTTAAAGCCCTACTCTTTGTGATTAAATAAAAAATGTACAGTTTTCGGTTTTTTTCCTTTATGTGTACTCTATGACAATGCTTCTTGCCAAATTTCACAGTTATAGGTCAACGGGAAGTACCCCATTGGTTTTGATTCCCTTGCGAGTGTCGAAATATGCGTTTTTGCGACATATTCGGCTGTAACTTTTTTTTATGAAAACTGAGAAGTTTGATTTTTCTTTATGCAGTAAGAGATACCTTCACACGTTCCCGAGATACAGGTCTTGACACCCCGGACAGACGGACAACAAAGTGAACCTATAAGGGTTCCATTTTTTCCTTTTTAGGTACGGAACCCTAAAACTCGGGAGCAAATTCAAATTCTTTGTCTGTGAAACTAGGTCTATGAGTAGTACAAAGGTCTTAAAATAAGTGGTTGAGATCTAGTTTCCACCTAGAGATGTATACAGACATCAAATAGTATTATAAGTCACAATTGATGACATTTTTGTATTACAAACGCATGATTTTCCATTAGGTAGCTAGGTACGTAACAACTTTCACTTGAACCCCCTGCGTCGTCCAAGTGGTTTTTTTCCAGTTCGTTCCCCCGTTAGTGGACAGGGAGACGAAATATTTAGAAATTATTAACGCAAAAATATTTTTTATATATGAAGTCCATTTAACGGTGTGTAGCCAGTGAGCAGCGCGCGGTGCTGCACCGGTACTTACAGCGCGGTGTGTAGATGCGTGTTGGTATAGAAGCCGGGCACGTTGTGCGGCCGCTCGTGGTCCGGCTCGCGCGCCACCGACACCCGCCCGCTGATCGCGCCCAGCGAGCCTGTCAGCCGCGCGCGGTGAGGCAACCCGCCCACTGCAAGACACATTCACCTCACTCTTGTATTATCAACATCGACTTCTAGTTTACGGCTCTTGTGAATACGATATGTTATTCACAACTCCGCCAATGTCACGTAGTACAACCAGTGGCTCTTGTGAATATGATACGTGATCAGTTTTTTTGGCGGGAACGTCTTAGTAACGTGTTGTTGTTTTGTTTTATTTTCCTAAACTTGTGTTATTTTGGACATTAATGCTATAAAAATGGTGGTGTTTTATTCATTAAGTTTTCGATAAAGTGCGTGAGTGTAAGGCAAGTAAAATAAAGCAGTAAAACGTGTGATTTTACGTTGTTGGCAAAACTCTATAGAAGTTTCAAGTAAAGTCGCCACCACTTTACTGAAGCAGGACTCGACTTAAATTGACTTGACTGTATACATGACTTAGATTGTGACTAGGACATTTACAACTTGTTTTATTAAAGAAACTTGAAAATATCTTAATACTTGACACTGGCAAATGCTTAAATGCGGGACCAATACAAAAAAGAAGAAGAAGAAGATGATACGTGATTCACAACTCCGCCAATGTCACATAGCACAACTATCAAACAGAGAGAGAGACTAGAAACCTATTCACTATTAAAAAAAACATCACCATCTCGCCTGATGGACTCCGCCAATGTCACATAACACAACTATCAAACAGAGAGAGAGACTAGAAGAAACCTATTCACTATTAAAAAAAACCTATCACCATCTCGCCTGATAGTAAGCGACAGTGTGGCCGAGGATAAAACACGAAAATCTAGAAGATATCAAAATTCCAAGATTATAGTTCTGAGGAACCCTGTGAAGTACGCGTCAAAAATGTAGACTCAAATCGCTGTGTACGGATTTTGAGCATTTTAATGAGAAATAGACGATAATGAGCCGACCATTTTCTTGATACCTCGCGAGATTTTAATTATTTAAACTCACTGTTAGGAGCCAAAGGGTAGTGCGGCATCTGGTTAACTTCTCTCACTTCAGTGGGATGCACGTTTTGAAGCAAAGGCGCGTTGTAGCAGTTTTGCGGGTTCGGTATCTGTAAAAAATCAAATAGAATATACTATAATCTGTGCAGCTAGAGAACTAAAGTAACATTGGCTCTGTGCTCCTTATTTTGTTTGCTTATCAACATAATCGAGACGTCAGTTTCTGTTTTATACCAATGATTCTCTTAGTTTCTCTTCGCCAGACAGAACACATGTACAAAAGATCGCATTTAAGTTCACTTCTTCTTCTTCTTCTATTTGTTTTTTTTTTTTTGTATTGGACCCACGCGACTAGCGATTTACCTGTGTCAAGTATTGAGATTTCTTGATTAATATATGTTATAAATGTACTAGTCACGTATACAGTCATTTTCAAGTTCGAGTCCTGCTTCAGTAAAATGGTGGCGACTTTACTGAAACCCACTATGGCGTTTTGCAGACAATTTGAAAATACATATTTCACCGCTTTATTTCACTTGAACACACTCACGCATTCGACCAAACGGGTAATGAATAAAACACCACCATTTTTATACCATTAACGTAAGAAATAAAACTAATTTAAGAAAATACGAGTAAAACAAAGCGACAACATGATTTCATGATGTTCGGTAACATCATGAAATCATGTTGTCGCTTTGTTGCCAAAGCTCTTTAAATTCTAGGTGTCTT
The DNA here is from genome assembly GCA_947563715.1 of Lycia hirtaria. NCBI lineage: Eukaryota > Metazoa > Arthropoda > Insecta > Lepidoptera > Geometridae > Lycia > Lycia hirtaria. The sequence continues at coordinate 35,230,699 of OX387377.1, read as the reverse complement.
CAAATCGCGAGTGAATAGGTTTCTTCTAGGCAAGCGCGCTCCATCGTAGACCCTAACTGTCGGTTTACATGAGGTGCGTTGACGGTCAAGCGCAAGCCTATTGTCGAATAATAAAAAATGGAGATAAACATGCGCAGCAATCTCTCTCACTCATCACAACCTTTTTAAACATATAAAATCATTAGTTATGAATATTAGAAAAGGGAGAAACGAATTTGATTATTTAGATATGAGAAATATTTTAAGAAAGGTTTTATTATATTTATACTGGGGACGAAGTAGTGAAAAATATATATTTTTCTACTACTCCAACAATTGAAAAGATATCAAAGAAAAACTCTTTATTAATTAATCTTGTATCAAAATAAATAAATCCATTTCTCACTTTTCTAATATAAATACTCAATAATTTTATATATTTAAAAATGTTGTGAAATAGCTGCGCGCGTTGATCGAATTCTTAAGTTTACTCCTAACATTTTTAATGGCAGAGTGTATAAAAAATGTGCCGCGTGCGAGCGAGACAGCGGCGCCACCCTACTCTTTACCTTAAGATTCGGGGCGATCGTGTTATTAGCAGTATTACCCTCGTAATTTACCTAAATTTATAGTTTATTTAAGTATTTTGGCAGTAAGTTTCCTAAAAATATTAAATAATTAAATTACCTGTTGCAGGGGGCGTGGCATGTTGACGTAACCGTGTCCGTTGCAGGGCAGGTCGTCGGGGCGTGTCATCGCCTCGACCGTCGCCGGGTAGCTGCGGTGGTACGGGCCTTCCGACATCAATCTGCACAATTATACATTCATTCATTGTTCAAAATTATTGAATCATTGTCTTAATTCTACTGTATGTTTTTTTTTAAGCGAAGTCGGTTTTTTCATTTTTTTTTTACTATTTATATTATTGTTTGACAGGTGGTCCCTTCAGAGGTGATCCCACAGGAGTTTTATCAAAATCGGGTCAGTAGTTCGGTTTTTAAATAAAATTACGCATTTTGAAGACGGTAATTTTAGTTTTTTTAACTGTAAATTATTCGACGTGAGTTAAATGGTGTCTCACCTGGCGTTCTCAGCGCGGCACGCGGCGACCACCTCATCATAGGGCGGCGGCGCTTCCCCGCGCGGCAGGTAGCTGCCCGGCTTCCACGCTCCCAGCGCCGTTTCGCATGTGCTACTCATGTATGCCATACTGCCGCTTATGTACCTGAAACAACACATCACATACTAAGCACATGTGGTACAAACAATTAGGTTGTGAATGAGTGAATGATTTTTTTTACATTAGATCTACGTTCGACCACTAACTCGCCCGATGTTAAGCGACGGTGTGGCCGAGGATGGAGCTCGTCGATTCAGAAAATATCTATTCAGTAAATTCCAAAATTTTGTTCTCAGGAAACAGAGATGGCGGCAAAGAATTCCATTCCTGTGTACGCATCAAGAATATGGACCGAAATCGTTGAGCACGGATTTTTGGCATTTCGATGAGAAATGGGTGGTAATGTGCGGGGTCTCTGCTAGTTAGTAGTGATAGTCCTGTAGTGAAATGGGGAGGGAGGAATTATGTCGTAAAGCTCTTGCTTGCGCTATTTATACATATTTAATATTTCATAGTAGTAGTATATTATATGAGGTAGTGAAGCCTACTAAAAGTCTTACTCACTAACTTCAAATATTACATTAAATTGAATGAGCGTTCGCAACACTATTTTTATTTAGATTTAATTAATTTCACCATAGCTATTAACTTGTTGTCAAAATTTCAATCATATTTTAGTATTTATCATATTCAAACTTTACCTACTCGTTTATTAAAAATTTTAACAACTGTGCTGTGTTGACACAATATTTGTTTAGGAGAAAAAATGTGTGCTCTATATTACTACGTCGCCACCGACGGAGTGGAATGGAGTAAGCAAGTATATCAAATTTGAGCCCAATCGAAAGTCAGGAAGTGATCTAATTTAGTTTCTAATAAAATGTGAAATGGGTCTTTCCAAATAGAGATGTAATCTAGGTGTGTGTGAATCGTGTGTGAATATGTTCCTTCTGAGCAATCGCGCTCCATCGTAGACCCGGTCAATAAAAATATGTTGTATGTGCTTACTACCACACGACAGAAGTGAAAACTTCATTAAGGCGACGTTAATAATACGAAATAGCAGCTGTAGGTATAGCAGTGACGCGTCAGCTATATCGCTCTCGCTCCCTTAGTCGATTCAAGCAGAGTTTATTCAAACGAACATTACATAGCAGAGAGTATGTGACGGCTTAGTCTCATTAAATACCCACAAAAGAGCTCAGCGCACCTATAGAAGTTTTAACTTTAAAAAGGCCATCACTACCTTAAATCCAAATATGTCCGTATTACGACCACCGTCTGTCTCGCTCTCGCATACCCACATTCTTGAAAATATAAAATGACTGCATAAACTTATAAAATAATCGTCGTTTGCAAAACTAGAAAACAACATCAAAAATATTCGACAAAATTTTCAATTTGATCTATGTCAATTTTCATAGAAAATCATTTTTGCATTAATATTTTTTATGACGATAGTCGAACTACGGGCTCTAAAATAAGGATTTTCCAAAATCCCAATAAAAATACATATCACCCTATAAACAACATTTTTTTATTTGTAGATATCGTCGTCGCTTAGCATCAGGTGAGTTGGTGGTCAAGTGCAAGCCTATTACAACAACAAAAAAAAACACCAATCCCAAACTCACCCGATGCTGGTCAAGCTCCTCTGGTCATCGGCATGCGTGGCTCGACGCCGCTTCTGCTTCCTAACTCTATATACCACCAATAGCACGGTAGCTAGCACGACGGCCGCGGCACCGCCCGCCGCCATACGCACATTCGCTTCAGCAGAGTCGGCTGGCTTGACCACATCGTCGAGACATATGAACTCGCAGCATGTCACTCCTACACGGAAGGAACGGCAGTCCTAGCGGAGAAACCACAAATGAAATTAGTTATTTATACAAGTCAATTATAGAATCTGTTTCAAGGATGGGGAATGTAAAGTAATTGATTAAGTACATTTTTGATGTGTACTGTACAGGACTGAGTCCCTGCCGCCTTCTCTGCTTCCTGAGAACTATAATCTTACAATTTTCAAAGCGAGAGTGAAAAATTTCTTCTAGATTTACGTGTTCCATCCTTGGCCACACAGTTGCTTACCATCAGGCAAGTTGGTGATAAAACATAGATCTAAGTACTACAAGAAATGGCATCTGCAACTACCACTAAAAACCATTTTTAAAGACCTTTTAAAGACCAAGGGTCAGTATGGAGCCCAATTCTGTACAGTTTCTACACATGTGATCTGGACAAGTGTGTTACGCCATTTTGTGTAGTCCTCCAATATGGTGACAACTTGGCACTCTATGCAGCTGCACGCTCAGTAGACGAAATATCAGCAAGGTTAAACTCCACCATTCCATATCTCGAGGAGTGTTTATTCGATCACGGCTTGTCTTTGTCAGTCACAAAGATCTCTGTTGTAGTATTTACCAAGAAAAGATCTGTTCCTTCTGCTACCTATCTATATTGACCAAGAAATAATCCCTCAAGTTACCCACACAAAATTTTTAGGTATTATATTGAACTCGAAATTTGTAGGTATGTTATCCAATAATGTGAGCAATATAAACATTTTAAGGTTCCTCTCAGGGGTGTGGTGGGGCTCTCACCCATACTCACAGAAAGTATTATACATAAGAGCCATATAGACTATGGCTTGTTCCTTCTGAATATTAACAATAAAGCTGGAAATAAAAAAAAACTAAAATTCAAGCGAAGTGTATTCATATCATTATGGGGGCTATGAAATTCTCCCCCATTAATGCAATGCAGGTCGAGTGCGGAGAGCCTCCAATAATGTTATGAAGACAATTTCTTTCAGATAGATTTCTGTATAAGCTGTTTCAAAATTTAAATCACCCTTTCCTCCCGAAATTACGACATCTTTCTCACCTATACAGCGACAGGAACTGTGAAAATATTCCTTTTAAAATATCAATTTAACCTTGATCTTCTATCAGAAAAGGTAACAGAACAACTTCACATATGTAACATTTAAGTCAAAAGGATCAACAGAGTTCTTTTCTACAAATTAATTGTATAGTTCTGATATTTATAAATAGTTTTTTTTTTTTTTTTATATTTTACATTGCAATGTAGGATAAGTTTAGACTGTTTAATGTTCATCTGAGCTCATTGAGCAAAACCAAAGTAAGTATATAATGTAAATATGTTTTTAAGAAATTTGTTGTGGTCAATAACATTAGGTTTACCTGGGGTGGTGAACAGAGCACAGCCTTGCACTCCAAGGGCAATCCATTGTCACACACGCAAAGAGTGCAAGTATCGGGACCTGGCACATAATGAATGCCGTGGGAAACTAATCTGCCACGCAAATCTGTGCAGTCCCGCTGCGCCGATGCACCTGAAATGACATCGTCTGAACACTATATCCATACACAAAATAAATAAATTCACTAATTATCCCACTTACTAGAATATAACGAAATACACAAACACAACACTGTCCAGCGTAACATTATGACTGGAGTTATCCAATCAAATGGTCATTGAAAATATTAGCCACATTTTTAGGAATAGTGGACTTTTGTATTATTTTATAATCGATATTCGGCTGTCGGCGGTAGCACAATGCCTCATGTAAAAATCTTTTCGATCATGCGTCTTGCGAAGTTTTGCTTTTGCTTTGCGTTGAGTGACGTGAGTGGACGTGAGTAGAGGAGAGGTGAAGAATATAGAGAAGGGGGGAAGAAAGTCATTTACGTTCCGAATCCTGCTAATAGCGACCTTAAAGCCTTTACTGTGGTGACTTTACATTAGTTTATTGCTCTGTTATTACGTTTAAAGGAACAAAAACCAGACCAATCATTGTGGTTTTCAATAGGTATGTTTAAAAAGTAAATAATAATATAATAATAATAAATCTTTATTTCGGATAACCGGATAAAACGATCCATAGCTGCAAGGTTAATATAAATTACACACACTTAAACAAACAATTTACATACATTACAGTGTTTTTTACGTGAGAAAAACAGAGTTGGTAATTATGGAACTTGTCCTAAAACAATGAAATCGTCAACAAATTGCAAATGTGCAAGCATGACCAAACATCAAGCAAAAAAAATATCTACAACTAATGTCAATTGATGTCAATGTCATTTTGAATATTTCATCATGCTAAAAAATTCATTCTAAGTCTATGCTAAAAATTTACATAAAAATTATTTGAATTTGGAACAAATTATATCGAGCAGTCAGTTTTCTATGTATCTCAAAATAATATGTGATTGGTTAAACGTGTAAAAATAAAAAATACACTCCCGTCGTATTGGTGGATATAATATTGTAATAGAAAAGTAATGCAAATATCATAAGCGAGAATAAATGATGGTGCAAAGTGAATTTCGCAATTTTTCGTGATTTTTGTGTATTATTTTAAAGTCTATTAATTATTATAATGGATGTAAATTGAATTAATAATGTTCAAAAATGGCTGGTTTTGATTACACCGGATACAATAGACCTTATGGTCTTGATCCTCAGAAAGAAGCTAGTGATTTGTATGATACTCGCTATCAGCAGATCTATGGGTACCATACACCAGTTACCGAAGAGTTCCAGGGACCACCTCTGGTCATGGATGACAATCCTGAAGAAGGTAACCTAACTTCCACCCATAACTACAACAACAATACCAATATGCCTAAGAAAAACAAATACATATTTAAAAAATGTTTGCTAAAAAGCTTAGAATATCCACTACTTCAAAGTGTGATAAGTATTAGTAATGTGATAGACCTGTAGTAAAAAAATGGTTTGTAGATAAAACTGATATAGTTTTTATTTTGCTTCAGTCCCATAAATTTTATGTTAGTATAATAGTGATTGTTTTATTTACAGACAATAATACTTACATTACTACAGCAATAAGTGTAGCGAGTCTCATCACCGAAAATCTCCTCAGCCATCCATTTATAGTGTTACGTAGACAATGTCAGGTTTGTATGCAGTATTTTGACCTTACACATTTACGGCATTTTTTTGTTGTGTTTTCAACCATTATGCTGTTGGAATTACCGCCCTGTATGGCTAGCGATATGTTAATAATTGTATTAATGAATTGTAATTAATTGTATTTGTCTGTAGTCGGAGGGATGTAGTAGTGTGTTTTAACCTGTTAGATCTGTTGGGGAAAGTTCTCCTATATTTCCTTTATTTTCTCACACTCCATTACTATTTGGGCAGTCACTGCATAATGTATTCCTATTGTTTTAACAAGGCTATTGTTGCCTTTACCCAATGGTTCCACTTCATAGTAAACTTAGCACACTGGTCCCAATACTATGTTTTTACCCTACCATGTAAGAAGAAGAACTATGTTTTTCTAGTGTATGTATATTTGTTTGTGTGTATGTGGGTATGTTTCTATATGTGCGCTTTTTCGTAACCTGCAATGAACTTTTTAGTAATAAACAAGTGATTATATTATACTAGTATTATTCTAAGGAATACGCATTTGTAATATTTTATGCATAATTTCTCACAAAAAACGTGCACTCAACAGCATATCAAGCATAACATAATAAAATTGTAAGTTAGACTCCAAAAACCTCTTTTCTCCAGTCGGGTATTTTGTTTTTCATTTAATATAGATACTTGTTTTGTAATGAACTACACTTTCAGGTCCACAACAGTCTCAAGAATGCCCACATAGTTCCATACACATTACTGCCCGTAGTGGTAAGGATGCATAGACGACAGGAGATCACCACCCTGTGGAAAGGCATTGGGTCCACTTGCATAGTCAAGGGGCTCAATTTGGCTGTTGAGGACGTAGTGGCTAAAGGGACAGGGTGGCCCAAGTATGATTTTTTTTTTCACTACTTAGTCTGCTGGCCAGTCATTCCATTTTTATTTGCTTTTTTATCACAATAATAAAAAAAAACACAATCCTTGTTTTTCCTAATAATTTCATTAATTATACAATAACACTTTATATTGTTAGAATTATACATATAGTTTGCTTGTATTCTTTCAGGGAGATTGGAAAATGTGGCTCAGTTCTTCAGTTCCTTCAACATATAACACTTAAGTGGTAATTATTTAATCAAACTTTAATGAGTTAACTACCATATCAATTTACAAAACTATGTAGAAAAGTTGTTTGAAAAAATCCAAATAAAACATGTAAATCTTCCAACCGCTTGAAAATGTTACTTGCAATAGGAAATTAAATCCAATTACTCAGAAGATAAAGCCGACTTGCCTCTTCATCTGACGTTGTGGCTGATCGTGCTACGCTGCACTACCAAAATTAACATAATAAGAGCTGTTTCCCTTTCAGCGTGAGTATAGCGATAATAACTCCGTTCTACTCAGCTAGTCTTGTTGAGACCGTCCAGAGCGACATCGCCAGCGACAAGCCTGCGCTGTTCGACGTGTTCCGCGAAGGGTTCGTACGGCTGCTGGAGTGGGGAACGCCGAGCCGCGGCCGCATGCTGCCGATATGGGCTATAGTCATGCCCACTGTTGCACTCGGAGTCACCAAATACCTTGCTCAGTGAGTATAACATTTGCGGCAGAGTCGGAACGCCCCCTGATACTCCAAAAACGTGCTGTGCGAACTATATCTAGGGTAAAACACGACGTGTCCGCAAAACCTTATTTCATAGAATTAGGCATTATGACGGTACCGGCAATTTTTATCTACCAAGTTAGCCTCTTCATAAGATATAACCTTGACAGCTTTGAGCAGCTCGGCACAACGCATGATTATATGACAAGACATAGGGACAGGTTGAAAACACCGGCTCACACACTCGCTAAATCAGTTAAGTCCGTGTACGTGTGCGGTCCACGCATATACAATCACCTACCGGATAGTATCAGGAGTGCATCCTCCTCGAACATATTTAAAACTAAACTAAAATCCCTACTTCAAAGGAAGGCTTATTATAATATTAATGAATATATGGAAGACAAGTTATAAGTACTTTTGTACTGATATAATTATAAATATTTTATTATTTAATTTAATTTTATGTGATCAATGGACTTGTAAATAACAATTTACCAATAAATGATTTGTATTTGTATTTGTAATTATAATAACAATGATAACAGAGAGTCTTGTTGAAACCGTCCTGGGGCTGTACCACAAGCATTCCAGCAGTTTTATTTCAATATTACTTTGAAATTTGTCTCGGTCTTTCTACAGTTGAGTGAGCAAGACCAACCAAAGTAATATTGAAATAAGATTGCTATTGAGATTATGGTGACCCCCCAGAGCAACATCGCCAGCGACAAACCAACGCTTTACGACGTGTTCCGCGAGGTTAAAAAAATTGTCTTTTAACCGACTTCCAAACAGGAGGAAGTTTTCAATTCGTTGGAATCTTTTTTTAGGGTTCCGTACCCAAAGGGTAAAAACGGGACCCTATTACTAAGACTTCGATGACTGTCTGTCTGTCTCCAGGCTGTATCTCATAAACCGTGATAGCTAGAAAGCTGAAATTTTCACAAATGATGTATTTCCGTTGCCGCTATAACAACTACAATACTAAAAATTAAAAAAATATATATATTAAGGGGGGTCCCCATACAATAAACGTGTTTTTTTCGTATTTTTTGCTCAATATTAAAAACGGTAACAGGTAGACGCTTCAAATTTTCACAGAATATTTACTTGTATACCTATTACCTTTCAAAATAAATAATTAAATAACAATAAAGTAAATATTAAAGGGGGGCTCCCATACAACAAACGTAATTTTTAAGCAATTTTTACTCGATCTTAATTAACAGGTAGAAACTTGAATATTTGTAAGTAAATATTTAGAAATATATTAACTATAAAAATAAATACCTAATCTAATACATAAAATCTCACAAAATGAAAATAATCTGTGCATCTAAACGCGGTGCGAGCGCCGCGCCGCGGTGTGCTGGTGGCGCGAGCGCGAGGCGGTTGCTAAGCAACGGCCGCGCGGGTAGTGGGGGAGGTAACATCACGGAGCGAGCCATAGACGCGCGTATTCGCGCGAGCGTCGTCATGCTGCCCGGATGTGTATCGAAAACCTACCTATAAGTTTGCAATTTACTACTTGGAATTTCGTTGATTTCTCGTTATTTTATAATATTATAGATGATAGTACGGAACCCTTCGTGCGCGAGTCGTACTCGCACTTGTTCGTTTTTTTATGTATGTTCCCCGATTACTCGAAAACACCTGAACCGAATCGAAAAATTATTATTTTGTTTGAAAGAGTATACTTCCCAGGTGGTCCCATAGAAATTTTATCAAAATCGGTTCAGTTTTTTGGGTTTTATAACAAAATAACTGAAAAAATATGTCATCCAAGTAAACGAATTGCGTATTTTAAAGTCGTTTTTTTTTTAGTTTTTTAAACGATTAGGTACTTGTGATCTCCTCCGATTCGAAAGTGCTTTGAAATGCTCTCAAGTGTTGTGCGATCTCGCGCGATCTTGTGCAACATTAATCTCGATAATGTGAGATTGCTTTTATTAGTTCTCCGATTTGAAGGCGTCGTCTTTACCACTGTCTATTGTATTTCATGAATGTCATCCAGCACTTGATCATGCTTTAGTAAGTTATTAGACTTGTTAGAAACTGATTTGATTTATAACAGTATAACTGTGTAACAGAATATTTTATCTTTTCCAGCATGTTACTGAAGAAACTAACCGCAAAAGTGCTCCGGTTCCAACAACGCAACAAGCACGAGTTGAGTGACTCCTATCACTCAAGTTACACCAAGTCTCCAAATCCCCTACTGGAAGATATCAACGTGAAAGCGAACATCTTCGCGTTTGTCACCATGGAGGTCTTATTCTATCCTGTTGAGACTATTGTGCATAGACTTCACATACAGGTAAACACAAAAAAACAGTTTTTTATAAGAATTTCAGCATTTTTTGAAGTATATTGACACGCTTAAGTATTAGTGCACCTTCCTGTGACACATTGCATAGTTTAGGAAGACATTAATAGTATTACATACAAAACGGACAATCCGCCTCCCGCCTATCTCAGGTTCCTCACCCGCTTCCCGCGCTTACCCTGGCGTTGGCCAGAATTTGACGGTAAGGCGTTTTCATTTGTCAGTCGAGGCAAGCGTTCGAATTCCAACTGACATGAGCGAGTCGCTCTGTCAGACGCGACCATCTTTGTGTATAACTTCATATTTAACTGTCATAAATACAGATGTTAACTTGCGCATGTCACTGAATAGCGCGCCTTTGTATGGAGTGTCTGATGTGTGGTATAGTGCTAATACACAAACTATTATGGTACGGCAGGCTATCCTCAAACTGTGTAAAAAACGGAATACATGGAGTTCCAGGTCATATTGAGGCATGTGTTTAGAATTGCTGTCACATCATTATGAACGAAATGTGGATTCTGTTTTTTGAAACCCTGTGCTGTCACCACACTTGTCCCTAAATATAAACAAGGTCTTCATTATCTTTAAAATGGGAATCTTACCTTTCTGCACTAATTTCAGGGTACAAGAACTATAATTGACAACCTGGACACTGGTACATCTGTAACACCTATACTGACTGGCTACGAAGGTTTCATGGACTGTTACAGCACCACTCTCGCTCGGGAAGGCATGTCAGGGCTGTACAAAGGGTTTGGTGCCTTAGTATTACAGCTAGGTGCTCATTTAGCAATTATTAAGCTAACAACCATAGTCGTCTCCGAGATAACTAATCTGTTGAAGCCGGCAAAGTCACCAACAAACTCTGATGATTCTCTTCATTCACAACAAAAGTATTTATTCAACTAGTCAATAGTCAAACTGTTATGAATGTGTGATTTATCAATAACTTATGACACAGGTTGTCCCCTATAAATGTTTCATTTAATGAAGTTTTTCTGTTTGTTAATTTTATGGTTAACATGACTGAAGTTTTACAGGAGAAAAATGATTTTTACCCTCTTATGATTATCTCGTTTTTACCACCTAAAGATTATCCTATTCTTACCCTTAAAGATTATCATATTTTTTATGTGACTGGAACTATGAATGGCTATAAATGTTTTTTGTTTCAAATTTTGTACACAGAAATTATAAAATTTAAAACATATTTAAGTCAAGCAAATTATGGTTTAAATCCTATAACAAATAGTTGAAAAAATATGTTTTGTTGTGACTGCATTTTAAAGAAAATGGTACCCAAAATGTTAGACACATTATAGGTAAACCTCTAGGTAGGCTTATTCCATATTTTGGCAGTATGTACTATAAAATGTTTAGGTAAAAATCTTTTTTCTCTGTTGAATGGACAAAGCATGCTTCACTGTCCTCTTAAGAGATATTTTCTTATAATAAAATCACTAAGATCTTGTTGAGTATGGAATTTATGGGATGGCTGGTAATATTATAATTTTTATAGACTTCACATTTTACTGGCTTACTTTATATATAAATGAAATGAAGCACTATTACAAATTTATCTAACAGTTACTAAATGTATGAATTTGTAGCAATATTTTGTTATTTTTATATAGATTATTGGCTAGGTGATAAGTGAAGAGTCATAGCTTGATAGCAGTTTTAGTGGAGTGCAGTAAGACTCAATAGAAAATCAATTTTGTTTTGAATAAAATTTAAATTTGAACAGACTTGTGTTTTGTTTATCCCTAAATAGGTAAGGCAAGTAATGAGTATATTATTCTGTTAAAAAACAAAACAACTGCTGGTTGTTTACAACTAGTATCTTGCCGAGCTGAGGCCAGATTGTGACATAAAACCTTTTTATAATTTTTTTGTTGTATTACTTAAATTTTTCATGACATAATATATACATACATATGTTTACATCTAAATACCAGACAGACTGCATACAAGCTATTTTCATACTGTAACTTAAGCTTGCATTATGCTTGATATGCTGTTGAGTGTTATGTTTTTGTGAGAAAGCATAAATAACTATTTGGGGACATTTCACACAACACCATCGATAGCCCAAACTAAGCAAAGCTTGTATTACAAGTACTTGTAAATATATACATATGATACATAGAAATACCTAGACACAGAACAAACATCCATACTCATCACACCAATGTTTGCCCTGGGTGGGGTCGAACCCACAACCTTCAGCTTAGCAGGTAGGCACGTAGGCATACTACTAACTGAGCCACAAAGCTACTGTATAATTTACTTAGAATAATTTTTGTAGTCTTTTATTTGTTGAAAGGTATGAATAAGTGCATATTTTTAGTTCTACTATCAATATTTTTACTAGGTACAGATTGAAATCGGTATTTAAAAATAATGAAATTGGTATTATTTTTATTAATATTTCCACTACTAAGACAAGGTATATATTACATTACAGAGTTTTACATTTAATTAAAACCTAGGCTAGGTATATAAATAAAATACAATTTTAATGACTCAAGACGTATTTTCCTTTCAGTATTCTCCTCATGATAATCTTTCGCCCGTTCGGAGTAGACATTCTAGTTTGCCAGCCGTGTCGTCGAACGCGTTTTACTTCATTAGGCCGTGGGAAATAACAACGCACTTTTGTTCTTATTGCCGACAGAGAAAAGGTTTCTGGCTGAACTAAGCTTGTGGTTTGTGTTATCCCTGATATTATCCCTTGCCTCAAATACCTGCAAAATGCACCAATTAAATAAACTACGGAGGTTAGGTTGTTTTTTCAATGGTTTTTCAAATAAGATAACAAACCTTAGTGGTTGAAAAACTGCAGACATAATCCCAGACATACTTATTTAATTATCGGTTAAGAATTCAAGGAATTTTTCGAATGAAATTCAATATAAATAGCTCTTTTTTCTGAAATTCTTCTAACCAATATTTCGCAATTTAACTTTTTTTTTTTTTTATTAGATTTGGACCCACTTAAAGCATTTGCCAGTGTCGAGTATTAAGATTTTTCTTCAAGTTTCTTGAATAAAACAAGTTATAAATGTTCTAGTCACAATCTAAGTCACGTATGCAGTCGTTTTAATTTTCGTGCTTCAGTAAAGTGGTGGTGACTCTACTGGAAGCTACTATCATAGAGTACCTAACTTATTTAGATGGGCTACTATGGAGTTTTGCTCACAACGTGAAAAGACACGTTTCATCACTTTATTTCACTTGCTCACACTCATCAAACACTTTAGTGAATAAAACGCCATCATTTTTATGGCATAAACTTTTATTTTATTTGTTTTTTGTATAAATATATATATATTAAAATTGTTATTTATGTAGTCTTAAAGTGTATATAGTATAGGTATAGTTATATTTCTTAGTATAGTTTTTTTTCTTACATGTCGTTTCTGTAAATAAATACATAATACGTATTAAAGTTCAAAGTAACACAAAATGACGTTTCCATGACGTTGCCGCTAAAACTTTCGTAAATATTTTTTTTTCTTTTTACACAAGTGAAGAAACGACATTGACAACCAAAGCTACTTGAAGGGACTAACTTTTTTTTTTAAAGTATCTTCCACCTCCTTTGTACACGGTTAAGGCTTTGGGTATATTCCCATTGCCTGTGTCATCAGTGGGAATGTGCTCCGTTGTAGGCTATATCGTACTTAAGATTCACTAGGCAGGACCTCAGGGCGGGACACGAACTCTCCCACTGACTTCATTTGAGCATAAAACCTTGCTTTTGACCCATTCATATTTCTAAGACGAGTTCAAGATTATGAAAAACCGGGCTAAGAATACGCAGCTTTTTAAATAATAGTTCATTCTTTATTCATAGCCTATGGCGAACGGAGCAGGAGACATCATTATTAGTCTGTGAGACACTCTATCATAGACAACAGAAAAATAGCGCTCTATGGAATGGTCAGAAAATGGAAAAGCCAAATCAATATGGCGGATCAAAATAACAAGGGCGCTAAAAGAGTATTTTCGACCCAATTCAAAGTTAATTTTCCACGGTTTTAATTATAATTTGCACGCGTTGTATCTACATTTACAAACAATCATTTACTAATTTTCGTGCCGCATAAAGTAAGTTAAATTTCTTGTTAGCAAATAAAATACTCTAATAGTGATTTCGAGCGTTACTGTAAATCTAAGATAACTCTTACAGATTCAGGCGGAATGTCGGCGATAAAAGTTAATTTTGAGATAGGGCACGAAGCTTCATTGCGCTCTAAGAAGACTCCTGAAGGTTTTACTCATGACTGGGAAGTTTTCGTACGCGGGCAAGAAGGGGCTGATATCAGTCATTTTGTTGATAAAGTGGTATTTCATCTTCATGAAACGTTTCCCAGACCTCGGAGAGGTAAGCAAATCCCATAAAATACATACAAATATTATTTCTTTTTAACATGATGTGATTTTCCAACCTATCTCTTTTATTTACAAACATATCTAGTTATGTTGTGTAATTGTTTTCCTGACCCACTAATGACCTACTCTGCTGCATAACTTGAAACTGGTGGTAATAATATGATGTTAATCAAAGTCATTGTAGAAATAAATGATATTAACTTTAATTGTTACTTTTATATTATTTCAGCTGTAAAAGAACCTCCATTCACCATAAAAGAATCTGGTTATGCTGGATTTAATTTTCCAATAGATATATACTTCAAAAACAAAGATGAACCCAAGAAAATTACATTTACATATGATTTTACTTTACAACAAAGTGGCTTTCTCAAAGACCGTTATATATTTCAAAACCCTAATGAGGAATTCAGAAAGAAGCTATTAAAAGGAGGTGGTATACCTGTTAGCAATAATGCATTTTATACCAATCCTGACCAAGAAAGCAGAAGCAGAGACTCATTTACTGAGGAAAAACAACAGCTACTCAGCAAACCTAAACTTTCCTCGGATATTGTTAAGAAACACAAAGTTAAAGAACACAAGGAAGAAATTCCTCATAAAACCAGTAGTTTCGAAAATCTATTTGGTATGCCTATACAAAAGCCACCAAAAGTATCACCAGATCCCAAAAAACTTGAAAAACCTGCACCACCACCACCTAAATCAGACAAAAAAGATAAAGAACGAAGCAGTACAGATAAAAAATCTAAACATGAACATAAAGACTCTAAGCCAGATAAAATTAAAAAGGAAAAAGATGACAAGGATAAAGTTCGTTCTGATAAAGTAAAAAGTCACAACAAAGAACAAGATAAAGGCAAAGAAAAAACTAGCAAGAGACCTAATGAGAGGCCTCCTTCTCCTCCTCCAGACCAAGTCAAAAAACGTTGTTTAAGTCCTGTGAGGAAGCTGCCCAGTCCTCTTCCACCGAGGTCCAGCAGTGCTTCCAGTATTAAAGAAGAATACAAAATACTCAAACAAAACACAGATTCTGATGTCAGGAAACCTAAACCAGAAGAAAAATCATCAGAGGCAAAATCAGATAAGGAAACAAAGGAGAAGAAGAAAAAAGATAAGAAGAGTCATGACAGAGATAAGGACAGAAAAGAAAGGAAAGAAAGCAAAAAAGAAAACCAAAAGATAAAAGAATCACCAGTCAACAAAGAACCTCCAAAAGAAATTCCTAAAGAGATACCAAAAGCTAGAGAAAATCCAAAAGAAACATTGAAAGAATCTGCACCTGTTAAAGAGAAACCGCCTAAAACAGAAAAAGTGATTAATAAGTTTTCAATAGAAAATCTTAGGAAGACACCTCCGCCTGAAGAAGAGAAACCTTCACATCACAAGTCCAAAGAAAAGTCTGATCCTGACAGGAAACACAAACATAAGAAAAAGGACAAGAAACGCGATGAATCCAGGGAGAAGCACAAAGACTCCAGTAAAGAAAAGAAACACAAACATGACAAAGTTCGGGAGGTACCACCAGAAAAACCAGAGCCAGTAGAGCACAGAGAGACTCCCGTACCAAAAGAACGTCCTGCACCAGAACTGGCCTCGCCCATCTCACTGGACACAGCATCACAATGCAGTTCCAAGAGTGGCATCGCAAAAACATCACAAATAAATGATGACATCAACAGTAGCCACTCAGATTCAGAGAGCTCTATTGTAAATGAGGAAGAAGAGAAACCAAAAATTGAGAATCCATCGCCGGAACCAGTCAAGCCTCCTTCACCTGAACCTGAACCTGAGCCTGAACCTGAGCCTGAACCTGAAGTAGAAACAGAGCCTGAACCCGTAGTAGAAGCTCCACCTCCTCAGCCAAAAGAAAAATCAAAGAAACACAAAGATAAGTCATCAAAGAGAGAGGAAAAACGTAGGAAACGTAAGGCAGCCGAAGAAGAAGACTCAGAAAATAGGAAAGTGGCAAAAACATCAGACCCTGCTCCAACAAATACTGAGTCGGAGCGTGGGGAGAGCAGTGGCTCCGTCACTACTGAAACAAAAGTCCAAGACAATGGGGTCTCAAGCAGTTTAGGTGAGGAACCTGAACCTGGTGACCTATCTCCCGACTACATGGTGCAGCTACGAGATCTACAGCAGAGGATAATGAAGATCAAAAGCAATGAAGACCTCGAGAGGGTTGTTAATTTGATCGCAGAAACAGGGAGATATGAAGTCACCACTCAAACGTTTGACTTTGATCTGTGTTTGCTAGACCGTTCTACGGTGCAGCAGCTGATTCAACTCGTAGGCTGCTAGCCCCAGTCTTGTCACAATGATGACGAACCTTATTACTGGGACACATATATGGACGATTTTTAAGTTAGCTCGAAAAGCAATATCCTTTACGGACCTTATTTAATATCACTCATTGTTATATCAGTTGGATAAAGTTTTCTGATGCTAGATAATGTTAAATTAAGTTATAATTCTCATGTGTCAGGTTATGCCTTGGCACTGAGACGTGCAATAATGTATAAGTGTGGAAAGTTTTATAAGACTGTTGAAAGATTGTTATAGTGATGTATATTTGTACATTCATGTATTTGATTTATTGCTTAGTTAAAATAGAACTTGAGAATTTTACTTAACTTTTGTCTCTGACATTGAGAGGCTTGTTAATATTGTATAAAAAAATGCTAGTAATTAGTTAAGTTAGTTTTAGTGAAATTATTTTATTTTTATTTATATTTTTAATAATAAGATGAAATCATAACATTAGGAATAGTAGAGATAGTTGCACACATATTCGAGGTTCGCATTTAAGTAGGGTATTAAATTATTTTCCAACAAACATAAACAAATCATGTTCATAATGCCCACATGCATTCCTCCATGTAACATGAGAGAACATTTTTATACCAAACATTATCTGAATTTGATCCTTTTTATATGAATGATAAATGGCTTGCCTTCTTTTTCCAAATTTTTAATGAAGAAAAAATCGTTAGATAATATTTAAGGAAAGAAATGGGGAGACCATTGCACAGCAGTTGGATCTAACTGGTTAAAAAATGGTCCTCTTGTGTGGACAAGCCCACGGTAAACGTTCCGTTAGTTACCGCCTTTACTGACGTGATGCTAGTAAATATTTTGGACCATAGTACTTGTACTGAAGCTCTAAAGCAGTTTTACCATGGCCCATAGCACATGTACTGAAGTTCTAAAGCAGTTTTTACCATGGACCATAGTACTTGTACTGAAGCTCTGAAGCAGTTTTACCATAGATCATTACCTGTACTGAAGCTCTAAAGCAGTTTTACCGTGGCCCATAGCACATGTACTGAAGCTCTAGAGCAGTTTTACCATGGACCATAGTACCTATACTGAACTTCTAAAGCAGTTTTACCATGGAACATAGTACCTGTACTGTAGCTCTAGAGCAGTTTTACCATGGATCATAGTACCTGTACTGTAGCTCTAGAGCAGTTTTACTATGGATCACAGTACCTGTATTGAAGCTGTAAAGCAGTTTTACTTTGTACCAAACCTTGGTTTTACTTAACATTTATTTGACTTTTGCTGTTCACCTGTAGTAAAACAAGACCAAATCCAAAGCAATATTGCTATTCAGACTATGGTAGGAGGGCTCTAGTGAAAGTAAGATATCTTAACACTAATAAAATTGTTTTTGGTCACCAAACTTGATTTTTGACATCATTGATGTCCAAAAAAACGAAGAAATATTTTTTTGCTAAAAAGTTAACCCACATAATTGTCTATTGAGCCCACTGAGCCACGGTCACAGACAGCTTACTTCTATGAAAGGATATTAAAATAGCAATGAGTAATTTTATAAGGGCAAGTGGCGTTGTTTGCTTCTTCTCTCTGTCGTCTTATATGTATCATCTTCCGTACCTTGTACTTTACTGTAGACTGTAGTACAAAGTATGTTAATATCCATTTATCCCTGATTTATTTCTTGTTTTTGAGTTTTGAAATTCTGATGAAATATATAAAATTTTATGAACGACGCCAATTTTTCCCATAGGTATTTAGATGGGCTCATTGAAACTAAGAAACATAAACTTGCATGTTTTTTAATATTCCTCAAATGTGTATGCAGCTATGCTCGTAGCAAACTCTTCATAAGACTTGGTTTAACATTGTAATAACATCACTCTAGATGATAATGGATTTTGTGAAGCAATGTGATGTAAAGTTTTACTGTCTTTTTAATATTTACTAAAAAAACTGCTCATTGTGCTTTATATCAGAATCTGTACATTTTATTGTTACACATATAATTTATTTTTTATTTAATATGTAGAGTTTTAAAAAATAAATAAAGTATAATAAATCAGAGTGTACGCTACCTTAGTAAATGTTTGCTTATGTAAGAACAATTACCTCTTTAACCTTGAAACAAGGAACACCTGCCTGCATATAAATGAACTTATATAATAATATTATATAGTAATACATATTCCGTCTTACTTATAAACGCATGTTAAATTCTTGTTAAAGGACTTGTCACGTTCTGTAAGACAGGAACTGAAACGTGCGAAAACGGAATAAACCAATGCTTAACTAAAATGAGCTTATTCAGCATTTAAAAGTAAGATGGTTTATGTACAACTTTATAATTTGTTATTCTACACAACGCAACGGTTGAACGCGGCCTTTATTTTGCTTATGACCATTAATCATTGGACGCGCAAAATCTACTCTATTATTATAAACTAGCTGCGCCCCGCGCAGTGATGAGAAACAGTAATGATGATGATGATAAGGTCCTAAAGAATCTAACAAACAGACATACAGAGTTAATTTTGCTTTTATAATATTACTATCTTCGCCCCGCGGTGATACCCGCTGTTTTACATAAATTATGCCAAAGGAGATTATTCCAGTAGAGGTCCAGGGTTCCAGCTACATCCATACCAAATTTCATCGAAAACTGGTTTAGCCGTTTGAGCGTGTAGAAGTAACAAACTTTCGCCTTTATAATAATAGTGTGATTAGTTAAGAGTGTAGTTAAGTAGTGATGAAACACCTATGCATATCCTCACAGACTGTGGGCTACTGGTGCACAAACGTAGCCTCCATCTGGGCAGGCATACATTGCAGCCAGACGAGGTCAAAAGTATCTCTCCCAAGAAAGTACTGAGCTTCTGAATGAGCGCAGGACTAGGGAGAGAACTGTAATACAGCGGCAGTCACAATAGGTCGCAGTGACATTTAAGCCGCCTATCATAATAAAAAAAAAATAAGAGTGTAGTTTCACCATCGTCAGGCTCAATCGCGCATTTTTGAAGATTAAATGACTGAATGAACTAGAATGGAATTCTTTGCCGCCATCGCTATCTCTGTTTCCTGAGACCTACAATCTTGGAATTTTCTAGGCTAGAGTGAATAGATATCTTCTAGATCGACGCGCTCCATCCTCGGCCACACCGTCGCAACATCAGTCGAGTTGTGGTTAATCGTAGTATCAATCTATCTTGTATAAAAAAAATGAACTTATAAAAAAGTCGTCGTTTGTAAAACTAGAAAACAACATCACAAAAATTTCAATTTTCATACATAGAGGTCATTTTTATGTTAAATATTTTTTGTATGACAATTAACTTGGATCAAATTGAAATTTTTGTCGAATAATTGTGATGTTTTTTTTTTAATTTCAGTTCATTTATTTCAATTTGGTACACTTTTGAACGTCATAAACTCATAATAGTAATAAATATAACAGTAAATATGTATTGTATGTTGTTTTAAATATTTTTTTTATAATTTCATGCAGTCATTTTATTTCTTAAAAAATGTGGGTATGTGCAAGTTAGACGGACGATGGTCCTTAAGATGCGAAAGTTTGATAGCGTAACGTTCGGTTCAATTAAATTAGTTAGAAATTTCATCAAAATCGGTTCAGTAGTATAATTTTTAAAACAGTTTCAGTTTTTACCATATTTATAATTTATATTTAAAAAAAAAAACAACCAAATATGTACCAGCCTTTGATCATGAAGGTAGGTAGGCTCTCTCTAAAACGTGAGTAAGAAATGGTCTAGCAGAGCTCACTCGGTTTGTATATCTAATGTATACTTTTTACACAACTATTATAGGTAGATAGTAAAATTCATGTTTTTACCCGACTGTAAGAAGGAGGGTTATGTTTTTCGAGTGTATGTATGTTTCTACTCGTATATAATCGCCTTCAGCTTAAACCGATTTCGATGTGCGAGATATCGTTAGATTTGTCTTCACTCCCTGAGTGGCATAGGCTATATTATTTTGTAATAATTATAGTACATCTCACAAAAATAAAATTATTATGAATATAAAGAAGTAATAAATACACATTTTGATGAAAACGTTTATTAAAATAATCATGAAATTATTATAATAGATAAAAAGGGAAACAAATGATCATTTAACCACTAACTACATAGGTAGGTCACCATATTAATCGTAATGATAAATGAGGGTACTTTTCAATAACCATGCACAATGCAAAATAAAATGACGATGATAATGATGAGTCATTGAATTTGGTTTTGACCGTTCGTAAAGTCAAAGTCAAAAAAGTCAATATAACATATCAAAAATATGTAAAACAGCGTTCGTAAACGAAAGCCGAAGATATAACCAAATTCGAAACGATTTATATTTTTGCGCTCATAGAATTATCCGCACACATGCCAGCATCCTTTCTCAAGGTAAGGTGATGTTGCATTATCGAGCCCTAAAAGCGGTATTTCTCATCAGCGGTGTTCAAGTCCCGGTTTTTTTGACGTTTCCTTCACCTCTTCTTGCCGGTCTTATGAGCAGTTTGACGCCACTTCGTGTAGAAATCTTCGATGTATTCTACAGAAATGCCCGCCGATTTCGCCGCACCGGTTACGCTGAATTCTTTGTATTTATCTTCTTCTTTTCCTGGTTGGTTTCCGAGAAGTAGTACAAGGAATGGTGTAGATTTCGCGTGGGTAGTTTCCGAATCGCCGCTCCCGCCGAGGTTTTGCTTGTCCTCTCCGATGAAGTGGTTGCAGAATTCCAATATTTGCATAAAATTGTGGATATGAGGGGGTGCTTTTCGCGGGCATTTGAGTAAGGGGAGGGGTCGTGACTGTCCAGGCCGTTGCGCTCGAAGGAATCTCGATCCGGTCTTCAGCTGCAACTCTAGCCAACGGATCGCGTCGCGAGCAGTACTCTCCTCCCGTTTTAGATTGTCCAATTCTTGTAATACTGTAAAGAAAGAAAG
The DNA here is from genome assembly GCA_947563715.1 of Lycia hirtaria. Lineage (NCBI taxonomy): Eukaryota > Metazoa > Arthropoda > Insecta > Lepidoptera > Geometridae > Lycia > Lycia hirtaria. The sequence goes on along the minus strand of OX387377.1, from coordinate 35,209,095 downwards.
AAAGATTTTTTTATATTTTTATACACCATACACTAAAATAAAATTACTGTAAAAATAATTATTTATTGTATTAGGTTGGAAAGTTATTTTTTACCAAGAAAATGTCTGAATACAGAATATTGACCAAGTGAAGGACTCTGAACATGTGTTATGTTATAAAGGTGATGGATTAATAGAGTGTAATGTTTTAAAGATGATGGATTAATAGAGTGTAATGTTACAAAGATAATGGATTAATAGAGTGTAATGTTATAAATATAATGGATTGATAGAGTGTAATGTTATAAATTATAAAGATAATGGATTTATTGACCAAGCGAGCGAAGCGTCTCTGCATCAACTGGCCGAATTTTCTTTCATCAGTCAGTTTGTTTGTGATTTGTATGTTCGTACTCGCGTACAGGGCGTAATTATGAACCAAATTTGATGAAACTTCGCGTATAGGTTCTATGGATTTATTTAATTTTATTTGTCGTCGGCGATTTTTGATAGGAGGGGTGGTTCCCATAAAAAGGGGGGAAGTTTATTGCGGCGCTAATTACCAACCGATTTTAATTATATTTGGTATGTAGATAAAGTACACAATTATTACAACTTGGCGAAAAAAATTGGTCAAGTGGTTGTAGTGTAGTGTTACTTACCAACAGCCGGTATCAGCAGCACAAAGTTCCTAGCTCGCAGCAGATGCTTCACCCGTCGCAGGTGCGTGTGTAAGGCTGCGGTGTCGAGAGCGAGGAGCGCCGGCGCCGGCGGCGCACGACCGCTTCGCTCCAGCTCGCGGACTTGCGATACCAGCCACAGGCGGCCGAGCCGTCGCAGGAGACCGCCTTCGGAACCCTCCGGCTACCGGAATAAACACAACAGTGATAACGGCACTCGAGTCTAATATTTTATCTTAAGAGAAATGTTGTCGCTCGATCTCTTGCCAGTAAATTAATATGTTGTACAGACAACAGGAGAAAACTACTTTCTATCTCTGAATATTATATTGCTAAAACTGTTATCTTGCTACTTAATCTCCCTTACCGCAAAGTAGCATGTCTGACACTAACGACATTTGACGACCTTATTCCACTTTACCCATTCGTCAATTTCCTAAGGAAATGTCCATAATTCATACACAATGATTTTGGTATATGCGTGCTACAAAGGTGTGACACTATTTGCCACCGTTGTGGGGACGTGACGGCATGATAGCTTCATGCCATTTTCGTCACGGCATACGTCGAGTTGGTATAACTGGCTAGGCGCGCCAATGGTTTTCTTACGTTTTATGCATCTTCATCTCATAAATTACATGCTCAGCTTAGTTGCACAGATACTTATTTATAAATAGAGTCAATTTAAAATAATTACGTAGAACTACACTATTAACTATACTCTACTCACTTATCACTGATAATGTCTTCAAGCTAAAAATAACCCAATTCCTCAATAATAATGATAAGGTACATAAGTACTTTAAGAGGACAGTCAAGTGTGGATTTGTCCATATAACATAAGAGCACTGATTCCAACATCTAAACATTAAGCGATTTGGAATATTTTTATGTTTCCAGATTGTATTGTAAATTTAAAGGTTAAGATTGAAAATTAAAAGAAATATTAAAAATGGACCGTATCAATTTTGAATTTTGCTTCTGTGTGATTAAAAGAAAGATAAGCAAACTATGTACATAATACTTCTGTTTTATGACAAATGTCAACTAAACAAGCGCTTACAATGCTCTTAAAGAAATATAATAAACTTACATGTTGCTTTTTAGAGTTATGCCATTCCCTGCTCCTTTTATGATTTATTTTCATAGTAAGCTTTGGAACTGGAATCTTTTTCATGTAGAATATCTTCATTGTCCTGTTAAATCTAATCCTAGGCACAATATTGGCAATAAAATTGCCAAAGTCAATGAAATTCAGAATTCTTATAACATTCTCTTCGTAGACAGACAGTTTGCGACGATCTAAGAATTGCCATTCTGCTGCATCTTTATCAAACTTGCAAATATTAGTACCCCTTAAGTTAATGTCTTCAGGTAAAGGTGTTGTCTTATATTCCAATTTAACTCTCTTAGCAATGCTTCTTGCGTATTTCAGTACTTCGCAATTGATATCATCAGAGTTGAGAATGAAATTGTGCGATAAAATGTTAAGCAAGTCTACAACACATTGGAATAGTGTCTCTCCACTGTCACCACAGGATAATATTAAATCTTTTTCCGATATTGCCCAGTCTTGTAGCAGTTTAATACTGGACAAAATGTTGTCACCTAGCAGGAAATTTTTCAATTTTTCCTCATCAATTTCAGTTGTTAGGTTAGAATTGTGGCTCATCTTTTTGTTCTCATTAATATCAGTTTCTGCATTACCATTGACCGTGATTTCTGGTTTAGTCTCAATAACTGCCTTGCTTTCAATATCCCCATTGATTTTATCTTTTTTATTAGAGCCTTCTGAATCATCACTATGAGAATCATCATCTGTCGGCACATCGGAGTCCGTCTCCTCTTCATCAGAACATGATTCAAAAGTTTCTACCTCACTATTCTCTGTATCTCCACCACTTTCATCAGAGCTTCCTGAAGAGACAATGCGTCTGCGTCGACGTCTTTTCAACATTTTTTTCGCATTTTTCACATCCCCATTTACTTTTTCAGTCTCCTCATTGTTGTCTTTGTCACTTTCATCATCACTGTAATCTACTCCATTTGTAGGTGCATCATGTACATTCTCCGGATCAGGTGGCTCTATAACCTCTTCAACAACTACAATTGGTTCTGTCTCTTGGATGGAGGTAGTTCTTCCTCTGTATGTTGATGCTGGATTCCTCAATCCTATTGATTCCAACTGCTTCAGAAATTTCTGCAAAAGTTGTGATAATAAAGCTAATGTAAATGCTTTACATGCAAAGGCTTTGGTCTCATCTGTTTCAGACATTTTTGAAATAGTGAATAAACAGATTTGGGCTATTTTGTGGACCAGACTGGTATGTAAATAAGATGGGTTAGTAGTCTCTTCTTCTACTGCTTGGATGTATTCTTCGTAGCTCTTATTAGGATCTGGCATTTGTGTCTTTTCAAAGTCCATTGATACTTTTAAGCCCTGAGCAATCATGTTACATCTTTGTGGAATGTTAGTATCATTCTTGCCAAGGTACCACAGCTCTATCAATGAAAGAAAATTCACAATAGTACATTGAATATGTTCTGCCTGCGTCAAAGATTCTGAATCATTGATTGTATCAACAAACTGTATGTTTTTCTCAAAGATTTTCTTAAGATTATCCATAGCTCCATCAAAAGGTGTTGCACAATTTAGACAATGGATATAATAACACACAGAGTCAATGTTGTAATTTTTGTCAAGATAAAGATTGCCAAGTTGGTTGTAAGGCATTCCTGAGGCCAAGTCAATGTGAGCAGCTTGAAGATAGTATCTCGCTGCAATGGATGAGTCAAATGTATGGAATATCTCAGCTTGATATCTGCTAAGGTCACCTAAATATATCAGACAAGAATACAACATGGATCGACCAAACTGGAGTTCATCTTCTGTTGGTGGCTCATTATTCTCTTGACATTCATCATCATTATATGCTGAAATATAGTCTAGCTCCTTATGCTGTATGTTCATTTCTGATTGTATTCTGGATATAAAGTGATGGAAATGACCAATCCCACAAACAAGGTGCGTAAGCAAGTAATTATCATCATCATTCTCTGTCTCGCGTAGTTTTTTAGCAGCAGATACGGTATCATAATACACTTTTCTCCATAACAGCTCAAGGGTCTTCTTGCCGTAATTTGTTGGATCAAGAAACAACAGCTTTTCACAATTATCCCTGAGTTTTTGCCGTTGAATTTCAATATGCATGGAGAAAAGATCCATTATTGATTGGCATGAAGCCGTCATTTCCCCGACACGTCTAGCTGAATCACTTACATAGCTGCAAATTAAAATATTATGTGTAATATTTGCATATAACCAAACTTTCATTTACATAACAATTAATATTATGACTTTTAGAAAGGCTATCTATGAGGGAAACCTAGAGTACATATTAATAAAGAATAGCATGGATTATTAAACAGAATAAATACGTCATTAACCCGTTAACTTACCGATAAAGTTTTTTGGCACGTTCATTGCGCTCTGCAACTTTAGACTCCAAAGTTTCATTAATTCCGTTCTTCATTTTCAAGCCATTTTACTTACTGGTCAAGAAGCTGATTTCAAAAATACCTGTGAAGCTTTTATTAAAACACCGTGGATCAAAATCATCTCTAATTAACCATAATTTCATGTAGGTTCACGGAAAATCCTGACTTTAGTTTTGCAATTGAAATGAGATGTGCGTAATTATGAATGACATTGACAGCTAGTTGAGACTGACATTGATATTAATATTTATATGTCATTTACGTCAATCAGTTATTGAAGCAGTTCCGAAACATACCAAAAGCTTTCCTTATTCACGAAACATATTAATCCAAAGTTTTTTTTTTTTTTAATTCGAAGATAGGCTTGCGCTTGACCGTCAACTCACCTCAAGTTGAAGTTGCAGAGCTAAGAAGTCTAACATTGCAAGTTATTCAAAAATTTCAAATTCTTCCTGTTGGCAATAATACACGTATTATGTGAACATAATTATCACATTCATTAAGCCAAACTTAGCAGATAATAATCGTAAACAATTTATACACTTACGGTCTTACCGAAAAACATTACTTAACTTTAACCATTGCTTAACATATTTTGTCAACTTCTTCCTGATACGTAATGACACTAGCGAAAAGAAGACGGAAAATTTAAGACGATGGTTAAAGTTAAGTAACGTTTTTCGGTAAGGCCGTTAAGTAATATCGTATTATGTTGTGTTACTTAAAAATATTTTTGGGTAAAACAAAAAAATTTTTGTATGGCGTATTAGTAAAATACATGTTTGTATGAAAAGGAACTATCTCAAATTAACAAGTCATTTTTAATATTTTTCCATTGTTTTTGTTGTTGAATTGTTGAAAGTTGATTGATCATATTTAGAAAGTGTGTGTTGGATTTTATTATTAATGGAAATACTTATATCACGCACTATTTCTGTGTATTTTTATAGTGTACATAGAATAATCTAAAGTAACGGACGAGCGTAACAGATTATATTATTTAATCAAACCAGGTACGGACTGCGGACCTTCCTACTTCTGAAATATATATTTTTGCAAAGGTAAAATTTAACCTGATAATCTCAAAATTCGGAGCCCTATTTACATAGTCAGAATGTTATTTGATAATCATTATTATTATCTCTTTATTCAAATGTATACACGGGTCTAAGCCCGGACCTTTGAAAGGCATCAGTGGGGCCGAAACCAACACTGAGAGGCCCTTTTACAATGTATAATAAAAAATACAGATTGGGTATATGGATGGACTATGAATGGATTATTGTACAATATGGAATTTGACAGATTTTGGCTATTGTGATGGAATGTTAGTGACTTAAATAAACAAGGCTATAGGCTGATGCTCTCACACAGCAGGTAAGATGAAGTACCTCTGTGTGAGAGCACCAGGATGAGAAAACGGCACCTGCCAATTCCGTCTCACCATACAAAAATACCTAGGCAGGTGATGACTCGCCACCCACTAGATGGGCCCCCCATAGTGGCACCGCATATTGGCGCCGGAGAAGCAACATCAGTGTGGGTGGCTAAGGGTGTCGAGAGGTGTGCTGCGCGTTCACTAAACGCTACTAGCGGCGTTATGCCCTTTAACACTTCCACCCTGGAGCTTAGGTTCTTAGCTCTTGCAGTTTCCACCATCCAGCCGGCCGGTTAAGGCAAGCTGGAGGTCAGGGGTCTCATTTAGCCCCAGGGAAACATCGGGGTACGCGGTGTATATATATGTGTGTATATATATGTGTATATTATTATTCATATATTTATTTATTAATCTTAAGTCTAAGTTTTTACAATATTTATATAAAAAACAATAAAAACATTATAAAAACTTAAACCTAGAATGCCGCCGACAGCGGGGCAGGGCCTAAGCTGCTGGCGGTAGGAGCTACAGACTCAGAAACCTCCTTATTATTATTATTATTATTCATGTATTTATTTATTTTCTTAAGTATAAATTTTTACAATATTTTTATAAAATCACATTAAAAACATTTATTATTATTATTATTATCAGCCTGATATGTCCCACTGCTGGGCAAAGGCCTCCCTATCCTCCTTCCACTCTTCTCGGTCTTTAGCTTTTTGTGTCCAATTGTTGCAAAAGGAGTCCAGTTCGTCTCGCCATCTGCGCCTGGGCCTACCGAGTGGTCTGACGACCTGCGGAACCCAATTTGTGGTGATCTTTGCCCATATATCGTCGTGCATGCGACAGACATGTCCAGCCCAGTTCCACTTCAGTTCCACTTCATTATATATAAATTTGTAAAAATATTTCTGTTTTTGTAGTTTGAAACAATAAAACTGCGCTATTTATTATTTGTAAAGTTAAACCTAAAATAATTTTCTGTACCGATTTCTCCTCATTGCAGCGCTCAACAATATTATGAATAATTGGTTGTGCTCGTTTTTTATTCACCCCGCTTTTCACCAACTCACCTGATGTTAACCGATGAACTGGTCAAGGACTGAAACTGAAGTTTTATCATTCAATGTACCTGTGATAAGTTTGATACCATGTAGGTACTTATATATATTTTTTTACAGGAAACCAAAATGGATTCCCCATGCATATTCTTAGGCATCAAAGTGAAACCAGGTCCAGTAGAACGAATCAAGCTGGAGAACTACACACTTGACAACACAGTAGACCATCTCAAAACTGAGGCTGAAAAGAAATCTAATGTACCATCCTCTTCATTAGGTAACATAACTATTTCCATAAAATTTAGAATGAAGGTAGATTGTATTCTGAATTAAAATATGGACTATTATATTTTTTCTTAAAAATTGACAATTCCTCTGGACCTGTGCTCTAGACTCACTAGAGTATGAGAATATGGATTGCCATACACTGCAACATCATTTAACTTGACTTAAATTTTATTTGAAAGCAACTTGGTAGATAGTTGCTGTCAAGTCCAAGCTAATTATGATACATACATTACAACATTGGTCTTTTCAAGGTCAGAGTGAATAGGTATCTTCTAAGTCTGCGTGCTTCATCTTCAACCACATATTCGCTTTCCAACTGGCGAGTTGGTGGTCAAACGTGGACTTATTTCTGTTAAAAAAAAAAAACATAAATTTTGATACATCTTTCAATGAGATGTTCCAGCTGGGTGAATCAATGTCTAAAAATTGCAAGAATATTATGTGCAGTTATGTATTTTTAAAACCAAACAAGATGCTGTGTTATAAAATTGGGTTTAAAGGTATCTTTACCTGAGTCACAGTATCAGTAGTTTAGTATCAGTGAAGTCACAGTTCCGGCACAGTACCACCACAGTGATAATTATTCTTCCATACATCCTATATGAATGAATTCTGACATGTCATGTCAGTGTCAGAAAAAAGATACAATGTTGAAATTTTCCATACTTTTTTGTTAGTAATTTTTTTTTGCTCTACTGTAAATTGTCCTTTTTGAGGTACTACAGAATTTCTTTCCAGCATCAATATATTAATGTTCTTTTGGGGTTCAGCTGTTATTCTTATTAATCTATTACAGAACTGATACACCATGGAAAAATATTGAAATCGAACACAACCCTCCAAGACAGTGGTGTGAAAAATGGTGAAATGGTACATGTCGTTAAGAAAAAGCAAGAGGAAACTGCACCTCCTCGGACAACATACACTGATGCAGAACTCCAGGGGCTAAATACTGCGCTGAGGTCTCTCGGATGTACTCCTAACGCTCCAGGGTGGACTAGGGCAATGCAGGTATCAGAAACAATTTTTAAATTAGTTATATCAACTGATTGAGTTGAATTCTTTATGTAAATGTTTGGTTTAGTTAATGACAAAAAAAATATCATGAAAAAGCATGTTCCATTGTAGACCATAACTGTAGCTTAACACCAGGTGAGTTGATGGTCAAGCGCAAGCCAATTTTCGAATAAAAAAAATTACAATTATATACAAGGCATAGTTATAAAAATTGGACACAAAAATGAAGTTGTTCAAGTTAGGGTTTTTTTTGTCTTCAAAAACCTGTTTTTTGAAACTGATTCTGGAGATAATTTTTGAGAAATATGGGGTCCTGCTTCTGGAACATGCCTAAAATCCCGATGTGTTTGCTTTATTACTATGCCTTGTATACTTGTGTCATTTGGATGACAGTGAGTTGTTAACTAAGTGTTATCATTCCGAGTCATATGGTGGAATCCCAAAAATGACAAACCAATAATTTTTTTATGCATCACCATGACACAGATGACAAATGAAAATTAGCTGAGAAGAATATGAATGAAATAGCCTGCAATTAAAAGATTGAAAAAATCTACTAGGTTTTTATTTAAATTTATTTTTATTTATACTAAGGATATAGGAGGTCTAAGCAGTCCTGGTGAGTCCCTGAGACCTTTGCATATCTATTATGTCAATAGTTAAGATCTGTCTGTGGATATAATAGAAATGGTGATCTTGGTAAAAAATATTTCATAGAATTTTTGGCTAAAATCTGATGAGGACTGTAACTTAATAAATATTTTCATAAAATATTTGTTGACAACTTCATACAGCACTGTCTAATCCCAACCTAAGTTAAAGTCCTAATTCCACCATCCCCATTTCACTACAGGACTAGTAGAAAGTCGGCGAATTACCACCCATTTCTCATTGAAATGCCGAAAATCCGTACTCAGCGATATCGATCCACATTCTTGTTGCGTAGTGCACAAGAATGGAATTCTTTGCCGCCATCTCTGTTTCCTGAGACCTACAATCTTGGAATTTTCAAGGCTAGAGTGAATAGATAGCTTCTAGATCGACGAGCTCCTTCCTCGGCCACACCGTCGCTTAACATCAGGCAAGTTGGTGGTCAATCTTAGATCTATCTTCTATAAAAAAAAAAAAAAAGTTGAATTATGTGATATATACCTAGTCTTGCCATAAATATTGTCACGAAGAAAAAAAATATTTTTTTATTGCAAATAATATTTATAACTTTTACAGTGTGTTAGTTTAATACATAAATATAAAACAATTTAAAATATAAAAGCTTATTCGAAGTGGTCTCCATTGGCTGCAATACAGTCCTTTAAACGTTGAGGCCAGTTATCAATAGAAGCACGCACTCTTTCCATGGGAAAATTCTTCACTGCCAATCGTATGGATTGTTTTAGGGACTCCAAATTATCATGGCGTTTAGAGCAAGCCATACTCTCTAAAACTGACCATAAATCATAATCCAGCGGATTAAGATCAGGACTAGACGACGGCCAGTCTTCAGCTCTGATGAAGTCCGAAACGTTCACTTCCAACCAAGACTGCGTGGACCGAGCTTTATGACCTGGCGCCGAGTCTTGTTGGAAGGACCATACTTAATTATTGAACATGGTGTTGTTAAGGGGCTTAACTACCTTCTCAAGAATGGTATTTTGATACACTTGTGCCGATGTTTTGATACCTTTTTCACAAAAATATGGCTCAGTCACTCCTTCATAGCTAACACCCCACCAAACCATCACTGAAGTCGAATAATGCCCACGTTGCACTCTGTCGACTAATTGGGAAGCTTCCTTAGAGCTTTAGTAGCTTTCTTAGAGACACAAAAATGAAGTTGTTCAAGTTAGGGTTTTTTTTGTCTTCAAAAACCTGTTTTTTGAAACTGATTCTGGAGATAATTTTTGAGAAATATGGGGTCCTGCTTCTGGAACATGCCTAAAATCCCGATGTGTTTGCTTTATTACTATGCCTTGTATACTTGTGTCATTTGGATGACAGTGAGTTGTTAACTAAGTGTTATCATTCCGAGTCATATGGTGGAATCCCAAAAATGACAAACCAATAATTTTTTTATGCATCACCATGACACAGATGACAAATGAAAATTAGCTGAGAAGAATATGAATGAAATAGCCTGCAATTAAAAGATTGAAAAAATCTACTAGGTTTTTATTTAAATTTATTTTTATTTATACTAAGGATATAGGAGGTCTAAGCAGTCCTGGTGAGTCCCTGAGACCTTTGCATATCTATTATGTCAATAGTTAAGATCTGTCTGTGGATATAATAGAAATGGTGATCTTGGTAAAAAATATTTCATAGAATTTTTGGCTAAAATCTGATGAGGACTGTAACTTAATAAATATTTTCATAAAATATTTGTTGACAACTTCATACAGCACTGTCTAATCCCAACCTAAGTTAAAGTCCTAATTCCACCATCCCCATTTCACTACAGGACTAGTAGAAAGTCGGCGAATTACCACCCATTTCTCATTGAAATGCCGAAAATCCGTACTCAGCGATATCGATCCACATTCTTGTTGCGTAGTGCACAAGAATGGAATTCTTTGCCGCCATCTCTGTTTCCTGAGACCTACAATCTTGGAATTTTCAAGGCTAGAGTGAATAGATAGCTTCTAGATCGACGAGCTCCTTCCTCGGCCACACCGTCGCTTAACATCAGGCAAGTTGGTGGTCAATCTTAGATCTATCTTCTATAAAAAAAAAAAAAAAGTTGAATTATGTGATATATACCTAGTCTTGCCATAAATATTGTCACGAAGAAAAAAAATATTTTTTTATTGCAAATAATATTTATAACTTTTACAGTGTGTTAGTTTAATACATAAATATAAAACAATTTAAAATATAAAAGCTTATTCGAAGTGGTCTCCATTGGCTGCAATACAGTCCTTTAAACGTTGAGGCCAGTTATCAATAGAAGCACGCACTCTTTCCATGGGAAAATTCTTCACTGCCAATCGTATGGATTGTTTTAGGGACTCCAAATTATCATGGCGTTTAGAGCAAGCCATACTCTCTAAAACTGACCATAAATCATAATCCAGCGGATTAAGATCAGGACTAGACGACGGCCAGTCTTCAGCTCTGATGAAGTCCGAAACGTTCACTTCCAACCAAGACTGCGTGGACCGAGCTTTATGACCTGGCGCCGAGTCTTGTTGGAAGGACCATACTTAATTATTGAACATGGTGTTGTTAAGGGGCTTAACTACCTTCTCAAGAATGGTATTTTGATACACTTGTGCCGATGTTTTGATACCTTTTTCACAAAAATATGGCTCAGTCACTCCTTCATAGCTAACACCCCACCAAACCATCACTGAAGTCGAATAATGCCCACGTTGCACTCTGTCGACTAATTGGGAAGCTTCCTTAGAGCTTTGAGCATAAATACGGTCATTTTGTTTGTTAAAATGTTGCTCAATTGTAAAGATTTTCTCATCCGTAAACAAAATTTTTCTGTGACCTCCCTTTGCGTACCGCTTCAGTAGTTGTTTCGATTTTACCACCCTATTCTTTTTTAAATTATCAGTTAAAAAATGACCAGTGCGTCTCTTATAGGCTGCAAGTCCTAAGTCATATTTTAAAATACGCGACATGGTTCTGGGTGCTATCTTCATCTCCCGAGATAAAATCTTTTGCTTTCGGATAGGATTTCTTCGAATTCTTTCCCTTACTGCTTTGACCACCTTTTTCGTACGAACACTACGTGGACGGCCAGATCTTTTTCTGTCACAAACAGAAGAGGTCTCATTGTACCTATTAATAGCCCGGTACACAAACATTTGACTAATACCAAGCGTATGGAGAGTTTTAAAAATTGCATTTGGCTCCATACCAACTTTGTGTAATGCAATCACAGCGATTCGGCTCTCTTTATCACCCCACTCCATTTTAATATCGCAAAATATTGTACAATGTATTGGCGCCAAAATTAGAAAACTCAATGAACAATCGTATAAAAATGACAGATTCCAAATTCAAATGTAATATCTTTCTTATTTTTAACTGTAACAGTATTTATGGCCAGACTAAGTATATAGTAACCAGATAAGCTGATAGACTGCTTATATATTTTTTTTTTTGTAAATACATACTTGTGATACATCGAAACACCCAGACACAGAACAAACATCCATATCCCCATTACACAAATGTTTGTTCAAGACTGGAAATCAAACCCACAACCTTTAGTTTAGAAGGCAGGCACAGAACCAACTGAGATGTAAGGCCGCTGTTTATCATTACTACGTGGGTAAAACTGCGGGGCGCAGCGAGTTTGTATATATATAGATTATCCATTATCACTAAAAAAAATTGTGCTAACTCCGTCCATCATTTTTTTTTTATTATTCGAGGTAGGGTGGGAGGCCATGAGCATCCCTGTAACTGCGACCCTCGCGGATCTATTGTAACTTTCCGTCCATCATACATTATGGTTCTTTCTCACACAGAACTTAGCTTCATACATACTTTCACAGCTACTCAACGAGGAATCCGTAATGAATGAGATACTAGACGTCGCCCCGTCGCTGGGCGAGGATTGCGTCGCGCTCTCCATTCTCCACGAGGTGGAGTTGTTGGCTGCTCTGGGAGCTAATATTCAGACCATGAGGCGGGGGGCGGAGGCTCATCCGGAGTTGCCAGCCGCTTTGATGCATCTCATGCGGTTGGAGCGAGCGAGGGCTAATTCTGCAACCCCTAATGACAATGGTAAGTGGCGTGATTGTCACACATCTTTAAGATATATTACGGGTTACTAACGTTCATATTTAGGGTTCCGCAACAAAAAGGTAAAACGGGACCCTATTACTAAGACTCCGCTGTCTGTCTGTCCGTTTGTCACCAGGCTGTATCTCATGACCCGTGATAGTTAGACAGTTTAAATTTTCACAGATGATGTATTTCTGTTGCCGCTATAACAACAAATACTAAAAACAATAAAATTAATATTTAAGGGAGGCTCCCATACAACAAACGGGATTTTATTGCCGTTTTTAGGGTTCCGTACCCAAAGGGTAAAAACGGGACCCTATTACTAAGACTTCGCTGTCTGTCTGTCTGTCTGTCTGTCTGTCTGTCTCCAGGCTGTATCTCATAAACTGTGACAGCTAGAAAGCTGAAATTTTCACAAATGATGTATTTCCGTTGCCGCTATAACAACAAATACTAAAAATTAAAAAAAAAAAAAATACTAAGGGGGGTCCCCATACAATAAACGTGTTTTTTTTCGTATTTTTTTGCTCAATATTAAAAACGGTAACAGGTAGACGCTTCAAATTTTCACAGAATATTTACTTGTATATTACCTTTCAAAATAAATAATTAAATAACAATAAAGTAAATATTAAAGGGGGGCTCCCATACAACAAACGTAATTTTTAAGCAATTTTTACTCGATCTTAATTAACAGATAGAAACTTGAATATTTGTAAGTAAATATTTAGAAATATATTAACTATAAAAATAAATACCTAATCTAATACATAAAAACTCACAAAATGAAAATAATCCGTGCATCTAAACGCGGTGCGAGCGCCGCGCCGCGGTGTGGTGGTGGCGCGAGCGCGAGGCGGTTGCTAAGCAACGGCCGCGCGGGTAGTGGGGCAGGTAACATCACGGAGCGAGCCATAGCCGCGCGTATTCGCGCGAGCGTCGTCATGCTGCCCGGATGTGTATCGAAAACCTACCTATAAGTTTGCAATTAACTACTTGGAATTTCGTTGATTTCTCGTTATTTTATAAACAGAACTAAACTTTGTAGTATTATAGATGATAGTACGGAACCCTTCGTGCGCGAGTCCGACTCGCACTTTGCCGATTATTATAGATAATGGTACGAAACCCTTCATGTGCGAGTCCGACTCGCACTTTTTGAGGCTTTTCGCCGATTTTTGAGTTTCAAATCTCCGACTATAGCGCACTTTAGTTCGCAGTACCAGACGAACGTCTTTTGGGAGTGACGTCTGCACTGCTCGTTATCGAAAAGACTACCATATGTGATTGAAACTATAGTTGAATATTCCGACTCAAAAATAAACGTGAGTGAAAAAGACCATAGTATGCGGTTAAAACTTTTGTTGGAGATTTCCACTCAAAAATAAAGAATTGGGAGTTAATGTTAAAATTTTGACATGTGTATGTCTGTCTCTATGGTGGCATCACAATATGTATCACATATACCGCTTCATTGGATTTTCACTTAGGGACCGTCCTTCAATCACCTGAGGCTTGAAAAGCTGGGGATCGTTTCGGAGTAATTTCACGCCCCCGCGATGCGTAAGTAGCGAAAAATACACGTGATGAAGAGGGGTGGGGCTTAGTCTAAAAACTCGTCATGTATCACCAAATAGCAAGGAGTTTAAACCTAATGGATGACCCCTCTTGAACGTTGTAGGGTTTGTATTGCATTTTAATACAGGAATATCCAGGTTATGAGACATGTTTAAGAAAGACTAGAAGAACTGAACTAGAATTTTCTCATTTGTCATAGTTTGCCATCGTCTCATTTATCTAGTGTAAATAGAATGCTAGTTACTGATTGTCAGAAGATTACTGTTACAACGGGTTTTTTATTCATACAGGACCTGCTATATCTGGGTTCGCGTACTCCCTGGAGGCTCTGTCTGAAGAAGAGGACGCCGAAGAGGAGGAGGCGGAGGAGACTGAGAGGAACCCCATCACGCAGGAACAGTTGGCGGCTGCTTTACAGGTAGGGGAGCGGCCCATTTTGTAGTAAAGGAAGATGGCGGGGCACTTTAAGGCTCACCTCCCCAAAATTCTTATTCTTTGTTTTATCCGAAATTAATTTAAACTCGCCGATTTTCGGGTGGCCGTGGCTAAAACCTTTTTTGAGGGTTGGATCCGCAACTGCATTTTTGTAGTTTTTTTTTATGGTTTATGGTGTTCAAAATATTACTTTGACTTTTGTGTCACTCTTTCTACAGATAAGAGAGCAAGACAAAGGTCAAAGTGACATTGAAATAAGATTGCTATTACGATTGTGGTATAAACCCAGGTGTAAACCGGTTTAATGTTGTGAACAGGCCGCGACGGAGGCCGTGTCGTCGTCGTCCCCCCGCTCCAGCGGCTCGCGACAGAGTTTCCTGCAGCTGTTGCGCGGCGCCGCGAGCGACACCGGACGCAACGCTGCGCCCTCCTCCGCGCCGCCCACCGCTTCAGGTACTCTGCGCTCCTGGTACTTACGGACCACTTACATACACGAACCATACCTTACACGCACAGTCGGGTAAAAATATCCGACTGCATAAAAGTGATTTCGCCATAGTCGTAGAACGAGGGTTGTGCGAAACTGACAATTTTCGGAAAAGTATTTTTAGCTGATTAATCTGAACAAATAATGTTAATTTATGACAAAAAACTGAGTTTAATTATTTTTTTCTTTAAAAAAACTTTTTTTTATATAATACTTAAATTACATAAAATATCTAGAATAAATACAATATTAAATAAATAAATTATGAATGCATAATAAAGTTCTATGCATATGAACATGAAGAAATGTATAAGCCTTGAAAATTCCAAGATTAGAACAGAAACAGGGAAGGTGGCGGGGAGTTCCACTCCCGTGCAGTACGCATCATTGCATGGTAATGTGACTGTGCAGGCAGCAGCGAGCGCGCCACGATTACCCCGGAGATGTTCAGCGAGGCGATATCGGAGGCGATGACGCGCGCCGTCGCCGCGCCCGCTACTCCCATGGAACACGCCACTGAAGGTAACAACACAAGGACCAACTGACAGTGCATAAGGACGTCACTGTCAGTTGGACGGTGTGACAGCTGCGCTGACGTCGATATTTTCATTGCATTTTTTTTCTCTCTGTACCTAGGTATATACAGAGAGAAAAAAAATGCAATGAAAATATCGACGTCAGCGCAGCTGTCACACCGTCCAACTGACAGTGACGTCCTTATGCACTGTATATAGTAAGGACAATGTTTGTCAAATATTTATGTTTATTTTAATTTATGTTTATATAAGCCTATCTGTGTATATATTATAAATAATTGTATTGTGTTTTCGCTCGTGCGTGACGTCACCTACCGGTCCCAACGGAATACCAGCGCTGGTTGTTTACAACTAGCATTATGCTGAGCTGGGACCGGATTGTAACAAAACTTTTTATCTATTTTGTGTATGATTTTTTATTTGTGTTGTATGTTTTTTGTTACAAAAAAATTCTGTCTATGTCTACAATACGGAATATGCAGGAATTGTTAACTGACTTCAAAAAGGAATAGGTTATTCGACTGTATGTTTGTTCAGCGATTACTCCGTTAATTATGAATTGTTTTTGATGTTTCTTTTATTGTTTGATAGGTAATACCTCAGAGGTGGTACCAGAGAAATTTTATCAAAATCGGTTCAGTACTTTGGTTTTTATAAAAAAATAACTGAAAAAATATCATCCAAGTAAATGAATTGTGTATTAAGAAGTCTGTTTTTAAACTATAATTATATTTCATAGGAATATTAGTTTTCATTGATAACATAGTAAAATGTAATGCATATACTAAAAATATATTTCAATCTATCAATAGACTTCCGAGATATAAACAATTAAAGTTTTAGGGGACGGATGCTGTCCCTCTCACGCGAAACAACAGTTTGTTTTGAATTTGTACGGCAAACTCGAACCATTACGTCATCATTCGCTATCGTGTGCTCTCTGTCTAGCTTTCATAGGACCAAATAAAAATAAATTATGCATATTCCCTATTGTAATAAAGTAATAGATAAATATCCATATTAAAAGAAAAGCAAAATACCCGACCGCGGAAAATCGATATTTGCAGTCTAACTTACGATATCATTACGCTTGATATGCTGTTGAGTGTACGTTTTTTGTGAGAAAGTATGCGCAAAGTCGTTTTTAAAGGTTATAAATGCGCATTATAACAGCCAGCTCAGGACGCGCAGTAATCACGCCGGAGGCCTTTAACGAGGCCATATCGGAGGCCATCAATCGCGCCACGCCGCGGACTGATATGGAACAGAGCACGGAAGGTATTTTCATTAATTGAGGGGGAGGGGGCAGGAATTAATAGAATTCCCTAATAAAAACTATGTAGGCGTAGGTAAACTAATAGCTAATATAAAACCAAAGTACCAAACCTAGAGGAATGGATATATATATCATAAGGATCTCGAAAACGGCACCAACAATTTTGATTTTTTTTAACGGGCAAGTGTCTTTATTAACTACAGCAAAACAATATACTCAACTTATTTTTATGAAATTTGGTATGTAGGTAAATTCAGGGAAAGATGATACACAAGAATTGCTCTTTTAAAGTATAAGATAATACGTTCGATAGGCAACCCGTATATTATTTTGACAACATATTGGCACAGAAGTTTTTGAACGCAGTTCAACATAAGTTGTTCGATTTGACAACTGAAGCGCTTGAAGTACCACCTAGTGAAGAACGTAAGAAATAAGCTTTATTTTTCTTTAAAAAATCCCTCATTGCAGCGTCATCGTCTCAGAGCCCCGCGCGATCGGCGCGAGACGAGGACTTCACGACGCAACTGCATCACATGCACGAGATGGGACTCCTTGACGATGCGGTCAACGTGCGCGCACTACTCATTTGTGCAGGTATCTCGATTGCTTTTCATTGTATTGGACCCGCGCGATTAGCGCATTTGCGCGAAGTGTTAAGTGAGATTTCTTCAAATTTCATGATTAATACAAGTTGTATAAGATTTTGTCACATCTAAGTCAGTGAGGAAGTCACTTACAAGTTCAAATCATGCCTCGTTATATAAATTGTAAAATTATATAACGAGGCATGATTGTCAAATTTCGTTAAAGATATACTCATATATACAAATAAGACGCAACTTAACGTGGCCTATCACGAAATATGCCAAGCTGAAGGCAAGCAACCCTATTATTTACCCGACTACGGTGAAGCAAAATTAAGATATAGATTTTTCATGGTAATTTTTATCTCGATGGGTGGTCGTTTAGGGGTAGCTATCACAGATTAAAAAATAAATGCAAAAATTGCTTCCCACAAGAACGCTCCAGGATGTGCGCAGTCATACCTATATATTCAGGAAGCCCATCAATCTTAAATTAGTTACCTACATTCTTATTAACTAATATAATTAATTTATTAACTTAGCTAATGTAACTGGCGCTTTAGCCGTTTTAGTTAATGTAATATAAATAAATAATCACGGAATCAGGTCTCATCGTGGTAATCGATGAGGTATAACTATACTTTTGCATTGTGCTCCCGTTCTATTGATTCTGATAAACAACACGCAATTGTTGCCGGAAGATACTTAGAGTTTAATGTTGCATATATACTTATTCTCTATATATCTCTATATATATATCTTTATATTTTATACTCAGTTAAAATTGTAGCACTCGATTGTAAAAGGGTTCAAAAATTCGTTATTTTGACTGAGGATTGTGACGAATCCGCACGCAGCGGAGGGGGAAGCGCAACATTTTAATGTAACTTCGCACGTGAGAGTACGTGCGAAGCTACATCAATATGGCGCGCTAAAACACACGGCAGTGGTCACTATAGTCACGCCGGTTTTTTTACTCAAACTAACACATTAGAGGCGCCATCTGTAATAATTACTTAAAACAGTAATTATTGAGTTGGATCGTTACAGGTTCGGATAACTGACGACCCAAACTAAAAGTAAATCAATAAACATTAATTTGTTCTTACAGGTGATGTAAATGCAGCCATCAATTTGGTATTCAGTGGAGCCATCGGAGATGACTAGCTGCAGGAGTGACTTAACAATTTTAAAATACGTTATTAACTCATATATAAAATGCGTCACTGAAAGAAAATAAAATAACTAGTGACGATTGTATTATCCATGATTTATATAAAAAAAAAAACACGGAATAGACATTACCCACTACTTTGTACGTGTAGGAAAAATTATCGAACCAAAATCAATAAATTATTTTATCTCTTATCTCTCACCGTCAAAAGACAATCTTAAAAATTCAAACATAATTATATTGTCCCAATGTGATCTATACTTTACTAAGGCGGTTTTTAGGGTTCCGTAGTAACTTGTAGTTTTCATGTCAGGGACGCGCCTACACCTACTATTAGTAAAAAAAATATAAGTATTTAAAATAATTACTTGTTTTTTATTTTCCACCATTATAAACAGGATTCATGAAAGCAAAGCTATTAGAGATCTTTCAGTCTAAAAATGCGCGCCCGTCTATGTCTACAAAACTTTCTATCTCGTTCTGTCTTTCGCAACTATGAAAGCGCGATCTCTTTCTACTCTAGTGAGGCGTGCATCTTATCGTAGTTTCGTAGTACGTATACAAGTTTTGAAACAATTTTAACGGACTAATGAAAAAGGAGGAGGTTAGCAACTCGTAGCGTACATATATTTCACTGTCCGCTTCACACTAACCGCCTAAGGAGCGAACTTTTAGGTGTATGCATAGACAAAAAAATGATATACTTACTATTGTTTATTAGGCTGAGCCTATGTGGGCTGAGCCATGATGCCCTAAGATCAAGAATTAAAGGGATAAAATAAAAACAGAATAAACATTTTTATTCAAACATGTATTTCGAACACTAGTCAATTTTAAAATCTTAAGGGGATGTAAAATCCGTAAGGGCAAGTAATACCGTAAGTAGTAGTATCCTAAATTATATCACATAAGTAGGCGTAAGATGCGCTAAAGGTACACTGACAAAATAATAAAAGCTCGAAATGTAGTATCAAAATAATTGTAAGTATAAAGGTGGTGACAGACCGGTGTTCGTCGGAGTTTGTGGCGACGAACTGCTTTGGCAGTTGGTCAACAGTTATAAATCAACAACCGATAGTCGGCCGTTTATGGCAATCTTTCTCGCAACAGACATTGACGAACGCCAAAACTCCGACGAACGCCGAAACTCCAACGATCACCAAAGTACGACGAACGCCGAAAAAAAGGAAAAGTAAAGAAGAAATATATTTACCAAGGTAATAATGTAAAAGTCTATGGGGTATAATAATAGGAAATGTCAAGTTCTTGTCAATGTACTTTTAGTTTAGAACTACTGTTACCATTATAAATTAGTAGTAAAAGTTATGCAGAAATGCACCTAAAAATTAAATTATATCTAATAATTAAAAAAATAAACCAGCAATCATACGAAATCTAGTATAAAAATTGTAGACAACTACAGAAGTGAGTGCCATAGCACCATAAAAATTAATTTTAATGTTAATAAAAAGGAAAGATTTGAATGCGAATTTACTACAGACAAAACGGACATTCAGAGGGATTAGTTTATATGACGATTAGACGGGTAACCAATCAGGTTTATTATTGAAAATTAGTCTTTAGATGTTGCAATTTAAAGTTTAATTTCCATTGTACCTTTTTTTTGTTATCAATAGTCATAGAGAATAAGCACCCGAGCTTGCGTGACAAGCATATTATAAGATTTAATGTTATGCCATCAAATTCCAACACTTAAAACGCCTATATAAATGCTGCAAACTGTTTTTTTATTCTATGATGGCCGTAGTTACTCGAGATCCTAATATTCAAGGAAACACCTAGTGCGTAAAAATTTTAAGGTGGACGGACTGCGCGATCAAATGTACGCGTACTCTGGAACGCATAATCTGTACCATAAAATATAATATCAACGCAAATACATTTTGAATAAGCGTGTCGCCCAAACCAGAATCGTTTTTGGCTGCGCGTAAAAGGGATCTTGAAATGGATTGATTTATCTTGCATTTAGATTTGCCGCAGTCAAGACATGCTGTAAACGTATCCATTCGTGTACGCGTATTCCACATGTGACGGACTGCGCGATCAAATGTACGCGTACACTAGAACGAATGCGCAGTACGTATTCAGCTTAAGGCTTAAATTCCTTCTACGCTAGCGTCAGTCGCGCATACGATACATTGCAATCTGTGTAACGACATTGGTCAGCAAAAAGGTGGTGACTGACAGATGTCGCAGGCAAAGTTCATCACGAACGAGTGTCTGACTAACTGTTCCCTAACAACGGCCAATCAGTCCCCTGCTAGTGGCAAACTTTACTCGCGACCAACTCTGACGAACACCAACCAGTCGCCACCTTAAAAGGAATTCAAGCCTTCACTATTTTTTTATTTTTTTTTTATTGCAATTACCAAATGACATAAAATCTGTATTTATCGTTTCATTTTAAAATTCATCTTACGCTTTGAGAACTTTTTGAATGTGCTATTTTCTTTTTTCGCGCGACACTGTTCGCGTTTTTGCATGCGGCGGAAATACCACGCGGCGTTGTTAGAGGTGTTCTCACCGAAAAGTTCTTGCTCCAATTTCAATCGAGCTTCCGCCCTCAGCGCGGACCTCTGGTCGTACCAGTCGAAATCTTTGGCTTTACGCTTCTTTTTCTCATTTTTTGAAAGACGTTTCTCAGATTTATTCGTTCTCTCATCAAAATTTTTGGCAATCTTTGGGATGCCTTCATCAGAGTCTATCAATAACTTGCTAACGTAATTTTCGAAATCAATGTTCAGAAACTTTTTCTCCGGTTTGTTTAGCGATATGTTATCTTGGGACGATGTAACGGAAAACTCATCAAAATCTTTTAGGTAACCCCCTTTCATCTCCCACTGTTCATATTTGTTGTTTCTCTTTTGCCTTTTATGTGATTTTTGGCGGTCGTGTTTCTTTTTATCGTACTTCTGTTTAGGGCCAGTGTATCTATCGTCTTTTTTTATATCATCTTCACTAAAGGTGTCTAGATTTAGAAGAATGTCGTCATCTTTGCGCTTTCTTTTGCCTGTGTGGGCTTTGATTAATTTGGTGGGTTCATCGCCGCTCCTTTTGCTCCTATGCATTGGTTGGTCAATTTTCAATGAATCGGCGTAAGTAATTTTCTTTTCTGGCAATAGATCAAGAACATTATCTATATTATGCGCGTTCGTTTCACCCCTTTTAGCTTCGCTAGAATCAGTTTTAGTATTCTCTTGAATTTCAGATTTTTCATTAATGGGTATCTTGTAATAAGTGGAACCCAACTGTTTCTCTAAATTAATTTGCTTGTGTGTTTTAGCATTCGCATCTACTTTAACAACTGGTGTCTCAGACTCAACTAAAGGAATATTTATAGTACCCAATTGCTTTTCAAAGTTCAGCTGCACGTTTTGTTTATTTGATTTTTCAAAATCATGTAATTGTCTTTCAACTTCTTTGTCTAACCAATCTTTATTTTTTTCATAAATATCTTTCATTTTATTAATGTCTTGCAAAAAATCCTTTTCATGTTCAGGCATCGCAATAGAGTTGTGTAGAATTACATCTGGTTTATTATCATCCACACATTTTATGGTAGTTTGTTGCTTCTCATTAATTATGGGTTCTTCAAATATCTTTTTACATCTTAACTGTTTGTTTGGTTTGTTATACACTGATTTGCGTTGTTGTAACAGTTGGATACTGGTTGCTTCTGTGATTTCCTTCAGTTTACTTCTCAAAAATGCATTTTCTTCTTGTAGTTTGTATAGGTTGGACAGAATTTTGTTAACAGATGTCTGCGTTGTGCATTCATTCCTGCAACTCCAGAGATGACCGAGGGCCATTCCAGCTGTGATCACAAATGTACCTAGCATTATAACGTCGAGGATGGATCCTACTTTGGGGTTCCTTTTATGTACGTAGGTTTTGAATTTGACATTGTCTCCAAGGTAGTCTGTTTCTTCCTTTATAGAATCAATGTTGTGACTGTTATTGGTGGGTGGAGATGTCAAAGGTGTAATTATTTCTTGCTCTACTGATGTTTCTACATGTGGTATTTTGACATAATTTATTTCACAGGGAGTTGATTCAGGTTCACTATCACTGATGATGGATATGCCATCAGTGTCCTCATCTTTTTCATTCTGGAATTCTACATGATCCCTGGAAGAGACAAATATCTGCATAAAAAGTTGAACAAAATACCCAGCCAGTAAAAGAGTGAATTTCATAGTGTTAACCTTCACTACATGTTTTTTTAATGTAGAAATAGGTTTGCGCTTGACCTTCAACTCGCTTGATGTTAAGCGACGTTGCAGTCTACGATGGAACGCGCTTACCTAGAAGAAACCAATTAACTCGCGATTTAAAGACACCCAGATTATATCTATCGGGAAAGACCCAATCAGGAAGCGCATTCCACAATCGCATGATGAATGTGGAATTAAATGTAATGCTGAGTTTATGGTTCTCAAGAAAGCGTCTCCAGTGCCAGTGTACTTTTTTTTTATATACTAAAAAGCGAGTATAGTTTACACTATGGGCACTTATCGGGAACTAGAACCCCTATTCAAAAATCATTTGAAACAATATCTCTGTAATTCTGTATGGAAATGATGGAGATTAGTTACATTATATTGGTACAGATAGTTAACAGAATATTTATATACTTTTTGTAAATACATACATTAGTTGCCAGTATAATCAGAAATATATCATATTGGGCATATGCCAAATCCCTAAATTATCCAGAACCAGTAAACTATGGTATGTGAATATAAATGTAAATAAATATAAATGATATGAATGTGAATATGAATGATCAAAGATGAGACTATGGTTATCAATGATAGCTTGTAATTTCAGAAATTCAGAGCTCTCATTCATCACCAGCCTGTTCAGTTCATTCATTTTATGTCAGGTTAGGAGGCTCATATTGTAGTAAACTAGTTATGCGCATTTTCCCCACAAAGTGATGAAATATAGCCTATGTGATATGATTAGGATAATAACTAAATAAGCACAGAATTTCATAATGTTTCAGAATTAATAGTTCAGCCAATAGGCATGTAATGGTAACACAGACAGAGTTACTTTTATAATATTAGCTTAGTTAGATGATGAAAATTTAATTTTCTCACTTTACAGTCCCATGTATATAGGGCAGTTTCTTTTAAAGCTCTAAAAAGGAGTAAAAGTAATAAATTAAGCGTGGTATTTAATCAAACTCTACATGATAAAAACGCATAATATTTTTACAGCAGTAATAAAGATAAGTTGAAGGAATAACATGACTGGATGAAATGTTTTCAATACTATGTCACACTTACTGAGTCAACACAACTGTTACCTACTTATTTAACAGTAACAGCTCATGAATGTAGGTTGCATAAAAATGTTATGTATTTACGAGTATAATAATATAATAGTATTTTATGTAACCTACATTCTTAACTTAATACTAGCGTAGATACTCTAGTATTATTGTATAGCAGGTATATCTTAAATTGATACCAATTTAATTACAATTCTGGTGTTATTATTGAATAGATTTATTTTTGGTAAATAAGCTCCATCATAATAAAAAACCGGACAAGTGCGAGTCAGACTCGCCCACCGAGGGTTCCGTACAAACTAGTAGATAAAAGGGGGAAATTATATATTTTTTCATATTTTCCTTCATAAACCGAAATATATAACATCGTAAAAATATTTAAAAACCTGTTTTAGCTTGTGCTATTGAAACTTTTTCATATGATAGCTCTTTGATATTCACACGATACAGTTAAAGCATTTTAAAATTTGGACTCTCCTTCCTTGCATAAAGACCCTATTTTTTATTAATTTAAAATGCACGGTTATAGGATTTTTTTCCTTTATGTGTACTATATGACAATGCTTCTTGTCAAATTTCACAGGTATAGGTCAACGGGAAGTACCCCATAGGTTTTGATTTCCTTGTGAGTGTCGAAAGATGCGTTTTTTGCGACATATTCGGCTGTAACTTTTTTTATGAAAACTGAGAAGTTTAATTTTTCTCTCTGCAGCAAGAGAGTATGGATCTGCGCATATGGTTTTAATTTCAATTTGATACCTTCACTTGTTCTCGAGATACAGATTTTGACAGATGGACAGATGGAGAGACAACAAAGTGATCCTATAAGGGTTCCATTTTTTCCTTTTGATGTATGGAATCCTAAAAATACCACACACTGTGTAATACAATTCAATACTTGTAATACAATCTGAGAGAATTACACACTGTGTAATTCTCTCAGAGTTTGTTACTTGGTTCCTGTGAGAATACATGTTTCATTGAAAGTCTCTATTTACTAAGAGTTTAAAAATAGGAAAGAGTAAAGCTACGCTTTTATCAAAATAAATGTTTATTTAGCTGTTATCTCATGTAATTAATCAATTAGGTAACATTAAGGCATTCAACAAGCCTAAATACCATAGTATAAGCAAATAAGTAGGTTACATGGATAGCATGAATAGCTAGTGTCCTAGCCAGCTTTTATACATACTTACCAAAGAACGGAAACATCAGTTTTAATCAATACCTGGGTCAAGGTTACGAAAATGCGCATAATTATGATGTTAATCCTATTCCTAAATAAGTACAAAAACGTTAATATTTTAGAAAAAGTACTCCTAAATAGATAAGTATTTGAATATATTTTCAGTGGCTCACCTTGCGCCCTGATTAGCAGCATTTTCGGCATCCGGAGCCTCATCACCATATGTCGGACTGTTCTCCAGCAAGATCCAACTCTCCCCCGAGTCTGAGTCACTGTGCTCAACGGTTGCACCGTCCATTACTGAGATCTGTAATTAAATCATAATATAACAAATACTGTTTGATCTTCATTAATCTCTGACACGCAAAAACTGAAGTCACCTGAAAGTGCTTCGCAACTACGAATTTCAGAAGCGAATTATTTTTGTGACGCTTGAACTAGAATTTATATTATTAAAATCATTACAATTTCGTTACTTTTAGTGTTTTTTCCATTTTTTTCAATTAAAAAATTGTCACTCACAAGCCACAGCCGTGTTTTGTTTATTTTTATGTTGTCGTTGTTTGTAAGGTTATATTTAAGGCAACTGGATACAAGTTTTTATCGTCATTTTTTCATCGTTTACATAGGTATTATTTCTTTATCGTCATTCAAGTACAGTCTAAGTCAAAATTAAGTAAAATCACTTAAGCCAGTTAAACCCTCTATGTTCATATTTGTTTTTACAAGTGCATGCGTTTATGTGGAGCTGGAGGCAACTTAACTGGAAACTGGAACTGGAGTTACGCCAGGCAACAACGCGAAAATACACATTTCACGTTTTCATTTCATTTGCACACACTTATGCATAAAATATAATTGATCAAAATTAGTAATTGACATATGTTCAATAGATATATAACATCGCCATCGCCCTATTAAACAAAAGTTTAGGAAAATAAAATGAGCGGTGCGGGGATGCCGCGGATTATGTTTTCACTTTGATTTTCACATTCCCGCCAAATCATCTGGCTGAATGTTTCAGTGTTGCTTGCAGTCAAAATATATAAATAACGACATTTTAAACAAGAATCGACATTCCTACGGAATGTACAGAATGTGTGGTTCTTGTTTTTCTGTGATATTTTTTTTGAAGTTTTCGGATAACCCAAAAATCTTGCTAAATTCTGCTGTACCACACATTTATACAGTAGAAAACAAAATCACCGATAATACATACAGGAAATTCTTAGTAATATTTATCATTACAAATGCCAGTTTCGAGCAGGGAGGAAACCTGTGGAGGAAACTGCTATTAATTTTATTATAGTATATGCAGACAAGCGAGGGCGACCAAGCTCTGCTTGTATTTTTACCGAACTGCGTAAAGAGAGTTGCTTTTCGAGTGTAGTGTATGTTTCTATTTCAGCTCCTACAGCCTAAATGGCTTGACTGATTTTGATATATTGTAGTGTCATTAGATTCGTCTTCACTCCCTGCGTGTCCTATGGTGTATTTTTAATAATAATTAATAATAATCCAACTATCTCAAAAATAAAACGCGCTGTTTCGTAGCCTTCGACTTTTTTTCGTAATGAATGATTTTACTAGAATTATTCTACAGAATACACATTTATAATCTTTTAAGCGATTTTACGCATACTTTCTCACAAAAAAACGACACTCAACAGCGTAACTAAATCTTAAGTTAGACTGCAATCGTGTTGAGCATCGATAAGCAAAACAATTTGCGGTTTCTTTGCTCCGAATGCCACATTGTCCACATATGTACTCAGCCCTGTCGATATAATTGAAGTTTTTTTTAAAATAAATGTATATAAATAAATAATAGTGGACATTTCACACAACACCATCAAACTAAGCAAAGTTTGTACTATGTTATAGACGGTTGATAGAATACATATATTTTTTTTGTAAATATATACATAATTATGATACAAAGAAACACCCAGACACAGAACAAACATCATGCTCATCACACAAATGTTTGCCCTGGCTGGGGATCGAACCCACGACCTACAGCCCAGCAGGCAGACTTACTACCAACTGAGCCACAAGTCCAGTCGAATTGACTCGACATACATTCATACTTACCTCTAATGTCATGGCATACTTACATTTTAACTTAGTATGACGTCATACGTAAAGGTAATCTTACTGTCCTGTCTGGCTGGCTACCTCAGAATATGTGTGTGTGTCTTCTCGAATGAGTTATTTTTTACCCGACTGCGTAAGAAGGAAGTTTTTGTTTTCAAGTGCATGTTTGTTTGAATGTGAGTATGTATGTATGTTTGTTTCTATACATATAATATATAAGTACATATATTATAGTAATAAAACTCGAAAAACGCTTGTTCATAACCTCTAACGAACTTTTTCGTAATGAATAAATGAGATTTCCAGAATTTACAACTTGTGCATACTTTCTCACAAAAAACGTACTCTCAACCATCGAGATACATACATACATCTATGGATCGAATCAGAGCTGCCAACCGTCAAACAAAACGCGTAAGCCTTCGTGAAGATATCTACAAGATGTCGCCTCTTGTATCTATCTCGATGCTCTCAACAGCAAATGACCGAAAAAAAACATGTCTCGAAATCGTAAGGTAAACTGCAAAACTCGCTCTTCTGCAATCGGGTATCTTGTTATTCTTTTAATGCTCCTCACAAAACTACGCTTTTTACAAATTTTCGGCCTTACCGAACCATTGCTTAACTATTTTGTTAACATCTCGCTGGCACGTAATGAGACTTGCGGAAAGAAGACAAAGAATTTAAAATGAAGGCTAATGTTAAGTAACGTTTTTCGGTAAGGCCGTTTATCTAAAAGTACCTATAATCATATTTATAACCCCCGACCCGAAAAGAGGGGTGTTATAAGTTTAACGTGTGTATCCGTCTAGTTTTTTTGTTCGAAAAAGGATTTCATTGAGTGTTCATAGCTATGCTTCATCAAAATCGATTCACGAGGATTCCCTTGGGATCACGTTAGAGGATCTTGGTGATCTAAATAATACACATGGGTAATTTGTTAGGGTTCCGTAGTGCTACGAAGAACCTTTATAAATTAGCAATGTCCAGACGAACATTTATAGTGGCTAACGCAGACGTCTGTGTCAGACAATATATATTCATATACACACAGATTTCGATGATTCTTTTTAGGGTTCCGTACTGAACAAGGAACTCTGCGTACTTCACTCCCCGCGCTCAGGGGATGATTTTGTCTTCCTTCCCATCTTAAAATGCTTATCTCGGGACACCCTAGCCATGATTGAAATTCCATGCTTTTAATCAAAAGTGCACAATCATGCAGCGTAATAAGGCTAAATAGATGTTTTCTAGATCGACGAGCTCCATCTTCGGCCACACCGTCACTTAACATCAGGCGAGTTGGTGGTCAATCGTAGATCTATCACGCATAAAAAAATAGCCGTACTAATAAAGCAATATAACATATACATACTTAATGGAGACTGGTTTATAGACACGCAAAATAAACTCAAAAGATTCGATTATGTACCTTTAATTAAAGAAAAAATAATCACTAACAAAACAACCGAGGTCATATGACTACAACAATACAGAAGAGCTATTGTCTGCGTTGAGATAGAGTTGCTGTTATACCTTCTTTCTTTTCGTCTTTCTCCCGACTCCTTCCCCAATTCTTGTCATCTGCATGCATACTTTAAAACTTGGCGTCTTTTAACATTTTATCTAGTTATAACTTGGGAATTAAATACTCTTTAATGCTTACTGGTGCTATTTTGAGAACTTCTCTTAAGTCGAACTTAAATTCATTTTTTGCTATGCTTTCTGCAGTTTCAAAGTCGCTCTGACATCTTGTTGCCATCGGTTCCAGAGTTTGGTAATGAGTGATCTTTGCAATAGAAAGTAACAATCCTTCTGATATTCGCTTCTGTTGAAACCTTCGCAGAGCGCATAGAAAGGGATAGTAATCGAAATGTTTAACAAAATATTCTGCGCCCGATACGGCAGATAAGTATTGTTTATAACAATATTCATTGTTATACTTAGGTTTTGTTAGGCCTAAACTCGCAGATTCGACAGAATATATATTTAAAAATTTTGCCTTGTGATCATAAACGTGAGCCGCCACTAGTCCCAGCAACCTGCGTAAGGTGAAGTCGTTCTGATCCACGTCACTCTCATCGTCACGCTGGCTCTTCTCCAAAACGAGCGGAACGCTGAAACAAAATAGATTTAAAATACAGTGTTTACTTTCTATAACGTCTTTCGATCTAACATAAAACTCCTTACAACGTAGGTATAAATGGGTTCGATTTCGATGGTTTGCGTTAAAACCCATACTTTGATACGACTATAAAAAACAACAGCCATTCGTGATTACACTTCATGATTTACAATCAACGTGGGTAACTTTGTCTCTGCGTCAAACATTGTACGTAGCCTTTTTAGAAGGTTCTCGATATTTTCCAACAGGTTAGTAGTCAAATTACTTGTTAAATTAATTTACAGTCGTTTTGACTACTATAATCTGTTGAAAAAATAATCTAGAACTATTTTTTGAGTTCGGTGTCAGGCCTTAAGCTATCATCAACTAAGTCCTCTACAGACACCGACCTCAAAAATAGTTAGTTTACGTACCTACTTAGGTACACGCCCAGTTTTGATTATTTTCGTGTTATTCCCTTTTCAGTTAATTAGATTGTTTTGAAGTCGGTTACATTTTTTAAAATTACTTTTATTTATTAATTCTTAATAGCATTTACACATTTTTTTGAAACTAAAAATTGTATTCACAAAACTTCACTGGGTAAGTTCGTTTAATTTTCAAATACACTTGCAATAAAAAGTATGCCAGATCCTTTTACATAGTATGAGTGAGAACCTACCGAATTTTGTACAAATCCGCCCAGTAGTTTGTACCTATAGCGGCATTGAAACGCTCATATTTTAAAAGTCTATGTACCTATCTTGAAAACTACTGAACCGATTTTGATAAAACTTACAGTGACTCCTAAGCTAAGAAATACTTTATTGAATAAATATGAATTTTTGCAATACGTCTTTGAGTTTCTGCGTATTACGTGGACAAACATAGGTAGTTATGTACACCGATCCCTTCCATATGGTCATTTCACTTTTCTAATTATATTACATTAAATCAATAGTAATCGTCGACTTGACCACAGAATAAGAAATAGTTCACCACTTGATAATACATTCCCGACGCCCGGCGCGGGACCCGCCAGCCATCCTTTTTTGTTACAGTTTTTTATGCTTAACTGTAATTTCTAATTTTAAATATGTGCATGTTAGGTAAGTTAGTTATAGCCCTGCCACCATGGCGAATAAACGTCTTTAATTTTAAAATTCAATGATTTTATTATTAACCATCCTTCCGGCCCGTCGTGACTGCCCGCCGAAACTTGTCTGGCGCAGCCGGTGAAGGATTTCGGGAATAGTGCATTTTATAAAGTGATCCGGATCAAATTCTCTGGTGAAACGAAAATGCCACCCTTAATCCTAGAACCACGAAACAAATAAATTCGGCATGATTCGCGTCGCGCAAAAAAAAGTTAATGTACGAGGTTCCTGTTGGATTGGAGACTGCAGACGTCGCCGGCAGCTATATACTCAGGAGGGCAGCGGACGGTTTGTGAGTGGTTCCCCATCACTGTTCCTTGCATGTCCTACCATATGTATGAGAAATTTCAATATAAGCATTTCTCCTACGTATGGCCCTGCCTATTCCAAGACCTATGTAACGTGAGATGTCCTTCTCTTATTTTACTAAGGTGTCGTTTCCTGGACTGTACTAAAAATCGTCGGTTTTCATAATGACTTAGTTAAGATTTAGATGACTACTGAAATCGTGTCGTAAGAATTAGAAGACTACTCAAAATCGTGTCGTAAGATAGAGTTAGGTCCGTAGACTATAAAAATCTGGTCTACTTAGTATTAAGTACATGTAGGAATTGTAAACCACCTAAACACGATACTTAAAATCGTTTGTGTTTGTGTGTAATAGTTTAGAAGTAAATACATATATACATACACAATTTAAAACTCAGTTGTGTTTATGTATTATATTTAGGAGATTATTTAAGTTAGGCTATTAGGTCCCATAAGCTATGTATTATACATATATGTTAAGTTTATAATAAGATTTATAGATATATGAATACATAATGCCATTTACCAAAGACTCGCCCCTCAGGCTAGTAGCCGATGAATTATTTTCATCTATACCAGAATTTGACGGAATTAAAAACTCATTAGAAAATTTCATAGAGACTTGCGAAAATATACACTATCTGTACAAAATAGAAAACAATCCAGAACAAGATCTATACTTGTGCTATGTTTTCACTAGCCATCTTACTGGAGATGCAGCTTTTACAATCTCGACAGACACAGACTTGAAAACTTGGACTGACTTGAAGCTCTTACTAATACAACAATATGGACATTTAATACTCTACGAAAATTCAATTCCAACAGAAATAGGCTCATTGCAAATTGGCAATGACGAGTCGTACGCAAATTTCTGCGCAAGAATCCAACAAGCGAAAAATACTCTAGTTGGAAATCTAAATAACATCGACGAGAATTTGCGAAAATTGAAAACAGCAAGACTTAACAGATTGGCAATGAATCAATTCTTGTACAATTTACCAATTGATCTAGTTAATCTTATCAGATCAAAAGGATGCAGTACCTTACAGCATGCTTTATACGTTGCTATAGAGGAAATCTCAAACAGATTTTCAATACCAGTCCCAAATTATTTCATAGAACCAGTTTCCGATTTGCCTATAAAAAGTTTACAAACAGTACAAACCCCAACACAAAGTTATCACCCAGATTTGAAAGTACCACACTCTAATTTAACCATGGGAACACAAATAACCATAAAAGAGGACAAAAAACTGGTGCAGGCATGTAGAGAACCACTTCAAATTAAAGGCGAAACTACAAAAAACGATTCGCTTCAAGCTCGTAGTGACGAAAATAACTTCTCATGCATTCCAATCCAGTATTTAGATTTTGAAAAATCATTAAAAACTGAAACAAAACCAGTAAATAACGTCACTAACCCTGACCCTTCGAATGAATCACAAAATAAATACATTTTCAATAAAGAACTTACAAAGAAAAACGTACATGACTTTTCAGTCTCTGAAACACCCGAAAAATATCAGCCAAAAGAGACTGAAAACTCCTCACTGAGCTTAACATCTGAATTACAATGTGATACTAATTCCAATAGCATGACTGATACCATCCATTTGGATCGCGATAACAAGTTGACTGATTCCTCAACTCTGACAGAACTCAAAACAAATTCTAATCAGACTCCATTGTCTGAAACAGATCTAGATGGACTAACTGACCAACATACCTTATTAGAACAGAAACTCGCAAATTGTAATAAGACTGACCAAACCCTCACAGACAAAATACCAAATAAGACTTCTATTAAAACTAGACCAGATCGGAAAAGCAACATGGAAACAACCACCCATGATACTGAATTCTGTCTACAGGACACCCAAATGAAAGACCAACAAAGATTTACTCTGAGTCAGAACTTGATTAATGACAACCTGGATTGTAGAAATCTAGGAAAAAACTTCTTGAAACAAATGAAAAACAATAAGTTTAAATTTAGACACAAAGATCCAACAGTAAGAATTGACGCTTACAAAGTTTATCATGTTAGAAAGAAATATATTGCAACTTACATTAATGTTTTTAAATCAAGGAAAAAAAACTTGCATCATTTTGTCAGTGCTCATCATCCCCATGCAAAGGGCATAACATAGTTTTGGTTTTCAATTTAAATGTCTTAAAAATTTATAAGTAGTATCAGATTTAGTTTAAGCAGATAATTAATTGTAAAAACAAATAGAAGAATACTCGATTTGTGTCACCAATTTCAATACCTAATAACGGTATTTATAATTGTACACTTTTATTCTAACAGTTAAGAATAGAAAGTCTTGTTAAGGATATCTCACGCAAAAAAAAAAAAAAAAAAAAAAAAAAAAAAAAAAAAAAAAAAAAAAAAAAAAAAAAAAAAAAAAATGTTCTTTACCTGACCCTATCCTATCCTCACAGTGCAAGGGTTAACCACTGCTCACAAAGCCTATTCAACAACGTCATCCAACTTAATGCTGGGTCATCGCAGTTCCTGATTTAGTTCCAGTCCACCACTTCAGTACCAGTCTATTCAGTGTTTACATGTAGAGCCAGTGCAAAGTGAAAGTCACCTAATTAATTTGTGAAAATCAGTCGAAGTGAAAATCAATCAGTGTGAAAAACTATATGAAAAGTGCGTTGACGAACTAATAACAATTTTAATTTTAAGTTCTTCTAGTTTTATATCTTCTTAATTTTGTTTGTGTACTACTATTTTTACATGTTACACTTAAGATTTTATTAAGCATAGCATTTGAATTATATGTTTTCTTTGATAAAAATTATCCTCAGATTACATCTTCAGATAATTTTAATCTTAAGGAGGGAGGAGTTATGTACACCGATCCCTTCCATATGGTCATTTCACTTTTCTAATTTTATTACATTAAATCAATAGTAATCGTCGACTTGACCACAGAATAAGAAATAGTTCACCACTTGATAATACATTCCCGACGCCCGGCGCGGGACCCGCCAGCCATCCTTTTTTGTTACAGTTTTTTATGCTTAACTGTAATTTCTAATTTTAAATATGTGCATGTTAGGTAAGTTAGTTATAGCCCTGCCACCATGGCGAATAAACGTCTTTAATTTTAAAATTCAATGATTTTATTATTAACCATCCTTCCGGCCCGTCGTGACTGCCCGCCGAAACTTGTCTAGGTACTTTGGCACACATGTTTAGAAGCTGGTAACATATACAAAAACTGTGCAGTTCTGACAATATTAAATACAGTCGAATTAATAACCTCTATTTTTTGGAGTCAGTTAAAAACAAGATTTTTTTAAATCAGTTCAGGTGTCTTCGAGTAATCGGGGAACATACATAATTATATGATATTTAAAAAAGATTCCGACAAATTAAGAACCTCCTTTATGGAAGTCAAAAGAACAAGTTTGTTCAAAGTTGGACATGTTAGTTATGCACTTACTTGGGCTCTTCATCCTTAAATATATACATCCCTTTTAAAGAAAGGCTCTCTCCTGGTTCAATAGTGTTGTACTGCTGTCGGAGTTCCTTGGTGAAGGACAAAATGGTACGTACATTTTTTTGTTCATTCAAAAAATCAGCGTTTTTGTACATATCATAGAAAACGTTACCATCAAAAGGATTCTCAGGGAATACAAATTCTTTAATTGTTTTGTTAGCTGAAACAATATAAATTGTTTAAAAAATATTATTAGAACAAAATTTTATTTACACTGTGTATTAACACAAATAAAATTGTACCTATGTGTAAAATGTGAAGTCCATGCTATTTGATTACATGAAATGTGTAGCTTAAATGCACTACAAAAACATTAATAGCTTGTGATTACGTCAGTGATTACCAAACTTTTTCAGATCACTGCACACTTACAGGTTTAAGATTTTGCCTTGGTGTCCTAGCTACTCATAAAGTACGCTGGTACTAGGAAGGTGGGCCAAAAATATATAGAAAACAAAAGAAATAAGTATTATTATGAAACACGGAAAATACTACATACAATAGCGACATCAATGTAAGGTGTGCTAGCTCAGTGGTGTTGGTTCCTAGCTGCGAATGCTGCGATTAGTTTACGGAAGAAAATAAGCAAGATAAAGCAAGACTACAATATCAGAGCGCCTTTCTTTATCATATGCGGCGCAGATTGAGAGCCCCTGGCCTAAGTACTTACCCACAGTGGAAAATTCTGCCGATCCAGCCATAACTTTTAGTTAGATAGGTACCTTTTACTGTTACTAAAAACGTTAATTAATCACTTCTCAAGGAAAAGCTGTAAAAGGGCAAGCAAGCAAATTTCTAAAGACTTGATAGCCCCACCAATTCTGTGCAAGCTTCGTTAACTCTCGTTAGAGTAATATCGTGTTGTTACGACTTATCACTTAACCAACCAGAATAACTTTAAACATAAAAATGTACACAAAACACTTTGTAGTTTAGGCTAGAATGACTGTATAGTATAATTAGCGGGAACTTCCAGAAAAAAAACTGAAGACGGATGGAGGTGAACGGTGACGGTAGACGATTTATTTTTATGGTAGGTGGGTACTTCACCGATTTCAAATATTCTTCTTTTTCTTCTTTTTTGTATTGGACCCGCATTAAAGCATTTGCCAGTGTCAAGTAATAAGATTTTTCAAGTTTCTTGAATAAAACAAGTTGTAAATGTTCTAGTCACAATCTAAGTCACGTATACAGTCAATTTATAAGTCGAGTCCTGCTTCAGTAAAGTAGTGGCGACTTTACTAGAAGCTTCTATGGAGTTTTGCTGACAACGTAAAATCACACGTTTTACTGCTTTATTTCACTAGCCCACACTCACGCACTTTATCGAACACTTAATGAATAAAGCACCACCATTTTTATAGCATTAATGTTCAAAATAACACAAGTTTACTAAAATAAAACAAAGCAACAACACGTTACTAAGACGTTCCCGCCAAAACTCTTCAAATATTCTATTGTATTCTATTCATCAGTTTTTTTTTATTTATTTATTCATGACCATGGAAATAAATCCTGTCGACAAATGATTTGACTTCTGTTTCAGTGCTGCCAACTGTACTGTCATGACTGTAGCTAAACTTGACTCTAAAATGTAGTTATGTTACTTTTATTGGTAAGACATACAAAAAATTTATATGTATGTCTTAATAAAAGTGACTTATTATAATGAACTTAATTAAGACTTTTTCAGGTTCTGTTTGACTGTGTGTGTTGAATGGTAATAGAACCTTATAGTACGGAGCCGATAATGTAAATGGTTTTGCAGGTGCATCTTATAAAAGTAAAACTAAAGATTTTTCAACACCTTCATTTGTTGCACCTTTACAGGCAATATATACTGTTGTAACAAAAGTTGATTTTTAACAGACTTCCAAAAAGAAGGAAGTTTTCAATTATACTGTTTTTTTTGTATGTTTGTTCATTGATTACTTCACCAATTACGAATTATTTTTGATGATTCTTTTCTTCTTTGGTAGATCATACTTCAGAGGTAGTCCTGTATAAATTTTATCAAAATTGATTCAGTATTTTGGTTTTTATAATAAAATAACTGGAAAAAGTGCCATCCAAATAAACGAATTGCGAATTATTCTTTAATGAACCTCTAATACAAAGAATAGAATTCAATTTTTAGACCAGTCAAATCTTACAAAAAATAAATAATAAAAACCTAATAACGCAAAGCGTGATGTAAACCTGTATTTCTGGTATGTTTTGACCCCTTAGAAGAGCAAAAAATTGCTCTACTATGCGGGTAGATACATCAAAAATTGCAAAATATTAGTTTTTTTCCAGTTTTTGCAGTTTATACATGGTTTAGCCATAGCTACCATGGTAGCTTTAACCATCATTAAAGTACATTAAGTAAATTTCAACTGTGTCCGTAACTCTCATAGTTCTCTTGGAATTGTATTAAAAATAATATATTATGGACCTAAACTAACATGAAACTGAGCATTATGTGAAAAAAAGGTTTTTAGTCAAGGTATTAAATCTCTTATTAAAATAGCAGCAACGGGCATCGAGATAGATACCGATGGCAACAGTCAACAGGCAGGCTACATCTGGTCACACTAAGAGGGAGGTCTGTGAAAGCATGAGCAGTAAGTAATTTAATGATGGCGGAGAATTTCAGGGGATTCCCCGGCCACCGAGATTTGACTTTTTTAAAATTTATTCATGATCATCGAAACAAGTCCTTTAGACCGAAATAATAAACGGACTCGACTGAACCTTTTCAGTGTTTCTATTTAATTTTATAATTTTCGATTTACGGATTTAATAGACTTTTGAAATATCTTCAGTATACTTTTAGTCAACCTAAACTCTCAGACTAAGAAATACTACAATACCTGCATGGGCGTACCCAGGGGGGGGGGGCAGGGGGGGGGGGGGGGGGCAGCTGCCCCCCCTGGAAGTCTCGCAGAAAATGTATGAACTCGCCTAATTACTAATCAAAGTTCAAACGGGGCCTTATGTGTTATCTTTTAAATAAACCGCGCAGTAGACACTGACAAACTGCACGGTGCAATTATTATTGCCATAAAAAAACCGCGCAGTGAGCAAGCGCTACAGTCGCCAGCCACCGCCGCGGCGACGATGGCGGACGAAGATTACCGAATCTAGCTGAGCGTTCGTATTCTTGGCGGTAGGGATTTGCGAGCGAGTAGCATTTATTTTATTTGAGATGTTATGCTAAGGCTTTGAATCTTGAGAGCTGCGTCTTCCAAGGACAGCAAGCCGCCAACAATATAGGGCCAATCAACCAGCTGGTTCGTTAAGCGAATATTTTCGCCGATCGTTCAAAGTTATTTAATATCCTTTGTATTTTGAGCCATGTCAGTACTGTGACAACAATAACAGCAAATCAGCATATGAATACCTAAAATTTGATATAAAGTTTCGAGAAAATTCGCGCTCCCTTCGCTCGCGCCTGATTATTTCCTATTATTTTTAGCCGACTGAGTAAGAAGGAGGGTTATGATTTTCAAGTGTATGTATGTATATGGGTATGTTTCTATATGATCGCCTACAAGCCTAAACGGCTCGACCGATTCTGATGTGCCAGGTGTCGTAAAACTCCAACGAGCGTTTTCGTAATAAATAAGTGATTTCAGTAGAATTATTCTAAATAATGCGCCTTTATAGTCTTTTATAGCGGTACTTTGTCATAAAAACGTATGTTTGTAATTTTCTATAAAGTCATGTTTTTTAATTAGGAATAATAAATTTGCACTCAATGCATTCAAATGGCTGTATTTATAATTTTTGATAACGTAAAAGTCGTTCTTATCCCTGTCGGATATTTCATTTTTTTCTTTAAATACTTGTTTGGTTCATCTGGGCCACAAAACCTAGGACACGCTAACAAGATAAATGAATCAAATTATTTACAAGATTTAATTTTAAAAACCTTCTAAATTTTCGCGCTCACTTCACTCGCGTTTTTACTACTTGAACATAGAAACACTGTGGGCTCACTTATATGAGAAATAAAGCATATTACTTTAAAAACACAATTAAAATTTGTAAAAAGTTTCAAAAATTTTAGCGCTCGCTTCGCTCGCGCCTGTTTATTTCCTATTATTTTTATCCAACTGCATAAGAAAGAGGGTTAACTTTATTCGAGTAAATGTATGTATGTATGTGGGTATGTTTCTATAAGATCGCCTACAAGCCTACACGGAAAGCCTAAACTAGAATTATTCTAAATAATGCGCATTTATAGTTTTTACAGCGGTTCTGTGACTCGACAACATATTAAGTGTTACAAAATCGTAAGTTACACGTCGGGTATTTAGTTTTTCTTTTAATATATATACTTGTTTATTTGTATTAATTATTAAAGTGCTGTGAACTTGCTAATACAATCAAATATTTCACAAAAACAATCACTAAGCAAAAATTGTTTCCCGACTGTCAAGAATGTAGCGCGTATCTTGTAGGTATGTTTGTAATTTTCTATAAAGTCATAAGTTTAAATTTAATCAGGAATAATAAATTCAAATGGTTATATTTATAATTTTTTAACATTATAATTTTCACGCTAACAAGATCAATGAATCAAATTACTTCCAAGATTTAATTTAAATAACCTTTTCAATTTTCGCGTTTAACATTTTTCTAATTTAATATAGAAGTACTGTGGGCTCACTAATACGAGAAATAAAGCATATTGCTATAAAACATTACAAAAAATTCGCGCTCGCTTCGCTCGCGCTATTTATTACTTATGTTTAATTACTAACCAACAACCTAAAAAATCTGACTTGCCCCCCCCCCCCTAGACCAGAAGCTGGGTACGCCCATGAATACCTGTGTACAATACTGTGGCCAAACTCACACAAAAATACCATGACGAGTTGTGAATAGTAGGTACCATAATAATGTAGTTGCGGTATCGAAGTAACCTGTAGATAGTTTACAGTTTTAGTGGATAAGTACAAGAATTTTAAAGATATCGGGAGATTATTATTTTGTGCCACTAATATTCGAGATGCCACAATTTCATGAGGAATCCCCATTTTGTCACTGTGGCAAAATTAGTGAGCTTATTACACGACACGATTTATCGGGCCCTGTTGGCAAGGACAGAGTGGTGTTATGAGACAGGGTCCCAATATCCATACTTCCCAGACAGGGCCCTAAAAATTGGGTAATGTATGCCTCTTAAGTCTGCTACACAGTCACAAATAGTGATATGTTAAAGAATCTCTTTGGTCACAAACCGTGGTTCCGACCGGGGGGATTTTGGTGGTCATGCAGTGTTAAAAACCATATCGACACTATGGTTCCAAATGCATCAGCAACCATAGAAACAGAAATATATACGGTCTGCAACACGGGCACAGCCAAGGCACCCCGACAGGGCTGTCGGGCCTGCAATTTGCGTATACATGCAATCCGCAGGCCGTACGTTGACTATTGCTGATCTACGGGATTTTTACTATAGATAATTCTTTACTAAAAGACCACATTGTTACAAACCAAAATAGCCTTTACTTTATTACACATAAAACATGAATTTAAAACTTAATCTTAACTTAAAACAAATACTTAGTAGGTACATAAAACAAAATATTCATGTTCTTATTACGAAGACCACATTACATTTATACACATAATATTAAATGAAAAGATTACTATGGCTAATCTTTCAATATGCGTGTTATCGTTTTCTTAGTGACCAGACTGCGTAAGAAAGATGGTTATGTTTTTCGAGTGTATGTATTTATACGTATACCTATATTATGTGTGTATGTTTCTAAGTGATCGCCTACAGCCTAAACGGTTTGACCAATTTTGATGTGTGAGGTGTCATTAGAATTGTCTTCATTCCCTGAGTAGGCGTTTTACAACTAACCTCCAAAAAACAACGAGTTCAATACTCGTATACTCATTACTCGTATTGAGCTCGTTGCCAAAAAACTTTTTCGTAATAAACAAGTGATTTTACTAAAATTATTCTAACTAAAATGACTGCGTATTTATAATCTTTTAGAGCGATTTTACGCATGCTTTCTCACAAAAATCGTACACTTAACATCGTATCTAGCGTTACGAAATCTTAAGTTGGACTGCAAAAACGGCTTATCTGCAATCGGGTATTTTGTTTATCTCTTAATAATAATATAGATAATTGTTAATTTGTCAGAAATGTTTTTTTTTTTTACATATGCCCGCATCTCGGTTTAAGACTTTATTTGGATACTTTATTCAATTGTCTGACAAAATAGCATTTAACGCTGTCCGGCGCTGCCTCGATAGCATCCTTTAAATTAAAATTAAATTCTGTCGCTGCTTTAATCTCTGCCTTTTCAAAGTCTCTCTGGCACCATGTCGCCTGCGGTACCAGATTTACATTCAATCGCATCTTTGCAATATCTACAAGCAATTCTTCTGATATTTTTTTCAGTTGAAATTTTCGCAAAGCGAACATAAATGGGTAATAACCAAAATATTTAGCAAAATATTCTGCGCCTGATACGGCAGATAGATATTCTCTAAAATGAAATGATTGAGTCGTCTTGCTACGAAGGTTCAATTCGGTGTAAGGTCTCATGAGGCCAAAGCTCTCAGATTCCACAGAGTATAAACACCTGAAATCATTGTTTTCGCGATTATCATAAACGTAAGCCGCCACTAGCCCCAGCAACCTGCGTAAGGTGAAGTCGTTCGGATCCACGTCACTCTCGTCGACTCGCTGGCTCTTCTTCAAAACGAGCGGAACGCTGAAACAATATTAATAAAATACTTTATACAAAACAAGTATAAGTTTAGAAAACTCAAAAAACCCCCATAAAAAACAACGGCTGAACCGATTTTGATGACATATTAAGAAAAGTAAAAAATTACAAAAAAGCTAAAACAATGAGTACATGAGTGTATCTATCTTCTTGATCGACGAGCTCCATCCTCGGCCACGGTCGCTTAAAATCAGGCGATTGGTGGTCAATCGTATATCTTATCTTTCGTAAAAAAAGCAAAACACTTTGACGCTCAATGACATTGATTAACACAATCTTGTTTTTAACGTTTTTCAAGAGTAAGAATGTATGTAATATGTATACATTATGTATGACGTGTTGTATGTATGTATGTGATGTGAATTATGAGGTTTCTTTTGCAGCTTACAGCCTCGTGTAGGTGGCTAGATATACGCACGCCGCGTGTCCTTACGTGTACTACGATGTTTTTTTTATTTGTATAAAAAGTTTAAAATAATTTAAATTAGGTACAAAAAACGAATAACCCTGTCACGTCATATTTTTTATAGGTTAATATGGTAATAAGGTATAATAAAGTATAATAATAAAAACTAATATGGTATATTATAGTATAGGTTAATAACCTAATGTTAAGTTTATGTAATTTATTATCTGTATTCTCATCATTTTTTAGGGTTCCGTAGCCAAATGGCAAAAACGGAACCCTTATGGATTCGTCATGTCTGTCTGTCTGTCCGTCCGTATGTCACAGCCACTTTATAATAATTATAATTCGCGCGGGACGTTGCTTAATCGGTAGCGGGTGCGGAGCGCGCGGGGGGCAGGTTCCCGACTGCGCTTACCCGAG
This sequence comes from Lycia hirtaria, assembly GCA_947563715.1. Classification (NCBI taxonomy): domain Eukaryota; kingdom Metazoa; phylum Arthropoda; class Insecta; order Lepidoptera; family Geometridae; genus Lycia; species Lycia hirtaria. The sequence continues at coordinate 35,167,106 of OX387377.1, read as the reverse complement.
CGGGCGGACACGTTTATGTTTTTTGCAACAACAATATGCCAACATTATTTTTTGGAGACGTCAACGAAGATTTTTTAAAAGACAATTTGTATACTGTCATTCATGTAGAACGCTGGATACACTGGACGTTATTACCACCTTGTCCAACTACGCGAGGAGGCATACAAATTGATAATATTTTTGTAAATATTTCTTGTCAAACTGGAATATTATATTAGCTTGTTTAGCTTTCACAAGCCTATATGGGCTCGCATATAGTTAGATCTAAATCCCATCATTTAGGTTCCTAATTAGAAAGTTTACTTAACAATAACTTAATTAAAAAAAACACTATTATTAAAAATCGATTAAAGTTACAACGAACTACAAGAACTTTTATATTATTTTACTTGCTGCTACGGAACCCTTCATGGGCGAGTCCTACTCGCACTTGGCCGCTTTTTTGTTTTTGGTATTTTTAGATAATACGTGTGGCAAACCTTTGCCCTTCTTGTGTTCTCTTCTCTCTCTATGTTTCTTGTGTGCAAATTGATGTCTCTATTATTATCAGGGAAAATCCTTCTTATTGTTCACTGTAAAGTTTGTAGAATCCTGATGGATTATACGGTGTTTCAGTCTGAGTAATTATATGGTTTTATTTATGAGATCCGCAAGTTCCACAACCTTGTTAAGTGCACTCCATTTTGCCGGTGTGCTTTCGCACCTCACCGAATCTTTCACTGATGCTGCAGTTTCATATACTGCTGTTAATACTCTGAAATACTCTCGTTTGCCTATGGCAAGAGGCAAACATCACACCTAACACAGTTCGTGGCCCTATTTACATAGGCACCTAATTTCATTGCATTAATAGGATATAGCCTAAAATAAAATAAAAAAACAAGCTTCCCATACTATAAAAGGTGCATGTAGCGACTAGCGACGCGATGGACAGAATGACGTTACAAAAAAGTTGCTTCATTAGCTAATTAATCTCCGCTCCGCAGCCTCGCTACGCTTCAATGGACAGGCAGCATTACCAACCAATTTTAAGGGTTTTTGGCGGGAACGTCTTAGTAACGTGTTGTTGCTTTGTTTTATTTTCCTAAACTTGTGTTATTTTGAACATTAATGCTATAAAAATGGTGGTGTTTATTCATTAAGTGTTCGATAAAGTGCATGAGTGTGGGCAAGTGAAATTAAACAGTAAAACGTGTGATTTTACGTTGTCGGCAAAACTCCATAGAAGCTTCTAGTAAAGTCGCCACCACTTTAATGAAGCAGGACTCGACTTACAAATTGACTGTATACGTGACTTAGATTGTGACTAGAACATTTACAACTTGTTTTATTCAAGAAACTTGAAAAAATCCTAATACTTGACACGGGCAAATGCTTTAATGCGGGTCCAATACAAAAAAAAAAGAAGATAAGTAACTACCTATCTTTTCTTTTTTTTGTGTACTAATACACAATTACAACTTGACGTAAAAATAAATAGAATTTGTCAAGTGGTTGACAACCAACTTGAGATCAAAGAGTAGAGTATTGCTTGAGATTGCGTGTAACAGTGCAGGCGCGTGGATGTGCTTGATGCATTTTAGCGCTAAATAATTTTCGTGATTTTACGTTTTCTTAATTTATAAAATTAGGTAAAATGTAGGTATTATGTACAGATGACCCAAGGTGTGAGCTGCAAATAAGCTCTCTCGCGAGGTCTACTGTTCGTAGTGTTAGATTTATAATATTATGGAAGGAAGTAAATCAAATCAAATGCTATTAGCACAGAATTCGCCCTATTACATAGGACCACTATTAGATATTCTTCAATACTTCTTGTTTTACGTATTTTTAGACTTGAGAGCTAGCTAAGGATTAGCTAGCAACCTTAGATTATATAAGCTAGCAACACGTAGAACTACTAGTAGTATCTAGGGCATGAGCATTGGGGGGGGGGGGGGGGGGGGATCGGGGTTCAAAAATGCGTCGATTTTAACCCCGCCGAAACTAAATCCTATAACGCCCTCTATGTAGGTTTGTTTTGTACTCACCCATCCCTCATATTTAGAAACATGCCTTCTATGACTAAAATCTTCCCCGGTTCAATACTATCGTAACGCTCTCGAAGTTCATCGGTCCATGACAGGATTTTCCGTACGTCAGGTACAGAATTTAAAAAATGTGCATTTTTATATTTCTCATAGAATAAATCTCCGGCGAAATGAGAGTTTGGTTCCGGAAATGTAAATTTAACCAGTTTGTTATCTGAAATAAATTTTGGCATTTAGTTCACATACCTATGCATGCAACACACAATCAGCACTCTTAGACAAAATTGCCAGATTGATCAAAAGCTTAAGGATGTGGTCCTATGAGACAGGAAACAGAGAACCTTCTCCTTTTTCGAAGACGGTTAAAAATAAACTTCCGTTTTTGTATGTTAAATCATCATCATTCTATACATCAACAATAATAAATTAAACTTTTTCAGCAACTTCGTACAATAGTATTTTAGGATTGATTTCATTAAAATGAACAAAATATATTACAAGTAGGCTAGTCAAAATATGATAACATTATATACTTGGAGGAAATATAATATGTATGTTTCTTTGCTCCAAGCAACACAATTGTCATGTTTACTTACCCACAGTTGAAAAATCAGCCATTATATTTTAATGTAAATACCAACTTATTACTTCAACAACGTAGAACAAATGTCTAAAACCACTACTAAGTGACAATTAGGGACCTATTTCCCTGATATGAATATAAATAACTATGACACGATGTTTTATATGACGAATACCTGTCGTTATGACAAAACGTTATACGTTATACTTCACTCACTTCTTGGTTTAGTGGCCTACTGTCGAATGTTTGCCTGCCTCTCTCTGTCTGTTGTTGACTGAAAATGATTCAATTTCTTACTTCTCTAAATAATTACATCTTGTAAGTTGATCGACTGTTCCTCGTTTACTTGTAAACCCTACTTGGCTGCGATAGTTTTCCACTTACGTTGTTACATTACCTGGTTAGAGTTTTTCTCATACTCAACACCAAAGATACCGTAGCCTCACGAGTACCTGCATCCTTAGTATAGAAGCTTAAAAAATAATTTCATCATTTCCAGTGGCCGTTTCTTCGTTGCTATCTGAATTCAATTCAATATGATAATAAAAGTTTGCGAATCACTGAGTATACGATTGTGGGAGTGAAATCAATAGCATTAATGTAAACAAGTGCGATAAAGAGCACACTATAATATGACAAAATGGGAATTCCCCAGCAATAAAGTTGTTTCCTGAGTTACCATAAGCAAAATCGTAATCGTTGGTAATATCTAAGCAAATGCGTAAAAATGAGGCTGTGTGAGGTTATATTAAATCCAGCAAAGTACGAGTTTGACTCGCACGCCGAGGCTTCCGTACTCCTATGCATGACACAATACCTGAACATGAACACTGACTCTGAGCTCTAGCCTTGAAAATTACAAGATCAGGAAACAGAGATGGCGGCAAAGAATTCCATTCCTATGCAGTACGCATCAAAAGATGGATCGATATTGTTGAGTACGGATTTTTAGAATTTCAACGTGAAAATCTATTGTAACGATACTGCTGTTGAAACGATACAGCTTGTAGGATAGACAGACAGAAATCGTCGCGACTGAAGACGAGTCGGGCGATTACCTTACTTGAGGCTTACCACGCAGAGCCGGGTAAAACCTATCTACATATAATACCTACATTGTTTGCCTGTGCGTAAATAGTTTTTCCTACATGTACGGAGTCGCGGGTCACAGCTAGTAGTAGGGTCAATGTGCTAGTTCTCGTCCAGTTAGTGGAGTTGTCAAGTTCGGAAAACAATATAAAATATTTAGACTGTGCAATTTGTATAAGAAATTATTGCAATATACTCGTCATATACTCTATTTTGATAAAATGTTTTTTTTGTGGTTGTAAGTTAACTGTTTTTTTTTATAATTCATAAAATGCTCAAAATTGCTGTTTTGCTAGTTTTCGTCCACAAAATTCAGTTCTTGTCCACCTATTAGCTAGTTTTCGACCACTTACTTGGAAACTTTGGAATTCAATAAGAAAATATATACTTAGGTTCATTTAAAGAAAGTCAGTGATTATCATTTATTATCTTACATTTTAAACATCTGTAATTATTGAAACATCTCTAATACCTTCAATCTTTAACATATTTTTTTTACTGAAACTATAAAATTTAGGAAAATGAGATCGTATTTTACTTAATGTACACTATATTTTTACTTTAATTATGAGTGTATCTATTACAGTAATTAGTTATTTTATAATATAGTTATATTAAAAAAAAAATGATCTTATTTTCCTTAATATCCTTAATATACACTATATTCATAGATTAATACTTTTATAGTATCACTGGGTAACACTGATTCTTCTGTAACATTGACTCTGTCTTTATTTATTACCTTCTGAAAAGCAAAAACAATTTCATATTAGTATATTTCAAATTTTCATGAAATTTCTGCTATAAACCAAATACCGGTCGTAAACTGACATGTTCCCCTAAGCATTTTTAGTTTCCGACCGCATGATTTTCTAATGCGTATTTTATTACGTAATAAAAAAAAAGTAGACGGAAACTGATAATTAAATAGTATCCGCACATAAGGTTCAAATTTCTAAATTTCATTTACTTGATTTTCACACATTATTAAATAGCGAAAACAACCTTATTGGACGGAGCCAAGCTAGTCTCCGACCACGCGGTCGAAAACTAAATGTTCTAAGAAAATTGTATTTCAGTTCTTGACCACTTAATTTTGTTTCTTTAATAGTGACATTCAAAATAAAAACGATGTTTCCCATATTCTATAGATCATAAACAAGGTCTACAAACAGTAAAAAAACCCAAAATATTAAAAAATCAATAAAATACTTACTGTGAAAGTCGCGGTGTGCCACTATTTGTTTTGTAATATTCACGTATCCACACTGGGTCGATACCAACCGCCAACTGTTGTTTTTTTTACGAGTTACACATACACATTAGGCTTTGTTTGCTTGTGTGTATATGTGGTTCAGTCTTCAGTCTTGCAAAGAAATATATTTTTTTTGTTTTAAGATTGTCAGTATTGCTATTTTTAAACGATTTGTAAGAACGATCCGTCCGATGGACGAGATCTGGCTGTGGACGGCGAACTGGCACATTGACCCTATATAGGTATAATATAACATAGACTTCTATAGATACCCCCAAGTGTATGTACCTAGCGTGTCAGCGTGTCACAGTTGACGACCTAAGATTTTTAATTTCAGGTGATATAGGTACCTATTATACTTCCGATTCGATATTTAAGCGCGCGGATGCATTGAATAGATTTCGCGCATGGAACATTCCATCACAAAATCGTTTGTGTGACGTCACAGTCGATAATACCAAAAATGTGGCACGCAAGGTTTTCATCTATAGGAAGTCGCATGCTTCATCTACTTTGTTTGTGATATATAAATAGGTCCCCTAACACAAATTCCGAAATACGAGTACGTAAGCGAGTCGAAACAAGCAGTGTTGTTTGGCATAACGAAACATTCATTTGTCTGAATCACCGTTGACGCGGAATAACTAGCTCGCCCGCTCGGACCCTCTTGTTAGCTGCACATTGGCTGCCTTCTCATACATTTTTATGAGTTTTATGTCTTTATCCACCCATGTTCTGACGGCTGTGGCTAAACTACGCGCTAAACGATGGATTGGAGCGCGGCATATTCTGGGCGTACATATTTTGTATCATAACTATACCTCTACCATGAGTTTGTAGCGATCCAACTCGATAGCGACGGCGTGAACAACTTCTATAGAAAATAGTACCGTGCTGCCAGCGGTTACCTAGAGAACTAAAAATCGGCACCATAAGTCACTAAGGTAAAAAACCTATCGAAATGAAACCACTAGCGTGTAACGTTTTTAGAACTTACCATACAAAACGGTACCATGAGACACTAATTTGACAAGTGCTCTCGAGAAACACCGTCTCGATTGCTCGCAATTGTAGTAAAGTAACTCACCGGCATATTGTAGGGTGAATGCTTGTGAAAGTGTGTCTGTTTTGTTAAAGAAATACAATAAACTGATTAATTAGTAGTGATTTATGAAATATAAATACAAATAATGTCCGGTAAGAGTTATTTAGCATGGAATATGTTAGCGACGGCTGCATATGAAGACGAACGACGCGAACAAGGGAATTTTCAAGCTAATATGCGAAGGAGACTTGCAGATCCACTTGCACATAGTAGGGCTCTTTTATTGTCATACGGGTTTGCGCCCGCGTGCGGGCCAGCTCCGCATATGTTCCGCCCGCAACCTATCCTTTCATACATTTTTATATTGTCATGCGGGCCACACGCACCCAGGGCGGGCGAAAAATATCTGCTCTGCGTGTGGCCCGCAGCACGTATGCGGAGCTGGCCCGCACGCGGGCGCACACCCGCATGACAATAAAAGAGCCCTTTAAGGTAAAGTGAGAAGTCACTAAAGTGAGAATAATTTTATAAAAGAATATAGGCTCAGTGAGGAGGCTTCTCGAAGATTTGTGTGACTTGGTACTACTTTCTTAGTACGCGGCCTTGAAATCTACACAGTCTCACTTGGATCAAAGGTAAGTAAGGTACCTAAACTTAGGATAGGATACATTAGGATATTTTCTATAAATGCATTCCTTATTGATAGGTATGGCTATTCAAGTTATATAATATAATGTATTGCGTTTTATGTTTACGGTAGTTATCAGCTGTTATTGGCATAGTCCACCATTTTTCGAAGAAGCTTTATGTACTCTATGTAAGTGTATTTGAACAAATATAACCAACCAATTTAAATTCTGTAAACGGACTATAGAATAAGCACTGCTATGTGACGCCATAAATTAGCCGGGTTATAGTGTGAAGTTAGACACCGATATGCTTTTGTACCAACATACCGAAACAAAAACACTCGACTCGAGTTACACGCTAGCGAGCTCTCACTGGCGAGTCTGCATGTCTCATGGTGCCGCTCTAACGTAAAGTAACTCGCAGCGCGTTTATTCACTGTCAAGTGAATCACATGAGCGGTTTTTGTCGATACCATCTCATGGTAGAGGTACTAGAACAACGATATTATGCAAAGTGTAAACGCTGCAGTGTTTGAAACGTCAGAGGGGTTAATATAATCTTAATAGCAATCTTATTTCAGCGGGTTTTTTTTTATCAATGAGCGCAGCGGTTGTCTGGAAATTCAAAGATATCTGTAGGAGAATATGTGGTATTACAGATGTACTTACCTATATACCCATCCGCTCCATTTCCATTCATCGGTAAGCTAGATATGTTTCATTAGACAATTTTTGCCCGACTGTAGGTATAACCAATTAAACTATAGGTATAAAAAATTAAAAACCTTAGCCTTTAGTATTAAATGTTATCTGTCTGAAATTTTTGTTATTACCTATGTGGATTTTAATAAAGTGTTATCTATCTATCTATAGCGCGTGGAGGGTTATATGTTTATAAATCAGTGTTATGTTTTTGTTAGATAGCACAAGATTTCAGGAAAAAAGCTTAGTCTGAGGCAGCGATCTATATGTTTACATTAAATTCTTTGGTCTGAAGTAGATAATTATTATAATCATAACAAACATAAGTATATTATTATATAATAAACATATGTATATATTATTATACTTAAAAAAAAACTGTTAAATCCGACTTCCAAATACACAATATACATACATAGGGCCTTTGCTAATAATTTTTCTACAGGCGCTTGGATGATATTTTACTAGTTATTTTGTTACAAAAACAAAGTAATTACTGCATCGATTTTGATAAAATTTATATGGGATCACCTCTAAAGTATGACCTACCAAATTAAAAAATAATCATCAAAATCAATGCCCAATAGACTCAGTAATCAGTGAACAAACATACAAAAAAACAAAACATACAGACCGAATTTATAACCTTTTTGGGAGTCGGTTAAAAAGACACATATGACAACAGACTGTAAAATTTTCGAAACATCACAGACGCCGCAAATTTTACGCGACAAATCAGTAAAAAGTCGCTTATTTTCACTGAATTACTTAATTAATATTTCAAAAGCGAAATTATTATTTTTCTCTCTCTTTGTTGACCAAACAGCTGAACCGATCTTTATATTTAGTACAATGGTACTTGTGAACCAGGAGGCGGACATAAGCTATTTCTCTTCACCATCATCACCGTTTTCATCACAAGGCGGTATATCTGTTATTTTATATTATTTCTCGAAGGGTCTTTTTTCGAATGGATATAATCTGGATGTCTTCAAATCGCGAGTTAGGTTCATTCTAGGTGAGCACGCTCCATCGTAGACCGCAACTGTCGCAATTGGTGACTAAGCGCATTTTTTTTTAATAATAAAAAATATAGTTGAAATATTTCACCAGCCGACGGGCTTCAACCTGTACCTGCGAGTCAGTACCAATGTTGAAATGTATGTAACATTGTAAACAGAAAGACATTCTCGTCAACCTTTTTCAGCAGTAACAGAAGTCATAACAATGCGTTTAATTGAATCCCGTGAAGTGGGCACGCTCGAGGAAGGCCGAGCTAGGGGTGACACTCTCTGCTTTTTGTAACCGACTCCAAAAACGGTAGGTCCTGTATTCGATTCAGAACCGTCGTTGATGATTATTTTCGTACAGTTATGTAGATTGACGGGATACTGCACAGTAATGTGGACTTGACGAGTAGTGAAAAAATCTGCGCAATGTTGTTGTTTACGTATATTATGTAAATTTGCTTTTATATAAAATTAGGCATTATTCACGTACGTTTTGAGTCGAAATCGATCATCATCATCATCTCAGCCATAAGAAGTCTACTGCTGGACATAGGCCTCCAAATAGACTGCTGCACATAGGAAAACAGAAATAAACTGCTGGACATTGGCCTGGATTTCCATAAAAAAAAACAAAAAACCTTCAACCATATTCGGTGGTTTCCTTCAGAAGTAGCAGCGCAAATGTTACTGTCGACTGACCTTTTGCCTGGCACCACGAGTAATAGTAATGGATGCGTTGGATGTACCGAATTAATTCCAAATTATTTTGCAAGATGACAACATTCCAAAACAGGAAACTTTCGTATACAAACACAGCACAGCATGTTTCCAAGAGGCTGTGAAATAGTGTTAGTTTTTTTAATTTTTATACAAAGATAAGTGGAGCATAGGTCATCAGCTTTAAGAAGAATAATATAGAATATTGTCTATATCGCGAGGCAAGAAGGCTGTAGATGATGATATTTATAAAAGAACAGCAAACAGGCAGACGGATTGCCCAATGCTAAGCGATAGAGTCTGTTTGACCTAAAATACTATCGTGGCAAAAATGTAAAATAAAGTCTCGATTGAACAACATAATGAAATAAGGGCAGCAACGCCTTTTTTCTCCAACATAATTATAGTTAAAAAATCTGAAAAAACCGACTTCAAAATACGCAATATATGCACATACGCGACTTGCTGGTCACTTTTCTACAGGCGCTTGGATGCGCCAACCAAAGTACAGCATCGATTTTGATAAAATTTATATGGGACCGACCACCTCTGAAGTATGACCTACCAAATACAAAAGAATCATTAAAATCAATGCACTTGCAAATTGGCTGAGTTATCGGTGAACAAACATAGGTACATACCGAATTGATAACCTCGTTATTTTTGGAAGTCGGTTAAAAATAATGAAATAAGGACAGCAGCGCCCTCAATGCTACATTAATTCTCCATCTGAACAGACTCTAACACCACAACAACAGCAACAGAGACGCCACTAATGTCTTTGTTTAGGAGGATTAGAGGGCAGACAAAAATCGAATCGGAACAAAAGCGTTTAGGATTCCAACGATAATAACATTGAACCCTAAATGCTTTTCTTCCGTTCCGTTATGAAATAAGAGTACGTTTTAGCAAAAATATGGGACATACTATGACATACGTTGTTGGCAGCCCTAGGACAGCGAGGGGAGGGGTTGCGAGGGGCGCGGGAGGGATGCTCCTCGTTTTAACTTTCCGGCTCGGTGCCCGCAATAACTACATTACCATTGGTAACTAAGTACCAAGTACTAGTACTATTACTTCTTTATTACAGAACCTTTAAAGATTACAAGTTTTACGAATTATCTTATTGTAATCATCGAGTTATTTTTCTTACGAGTATGTGGTACATAATAGATATTTGAACTGAAGTAGATAATTGTTATAAATAAAATAAATAAATCATAACAAACAAAAGACACCTATGAAAACGGACTGTAAAATTTTTGAACCGTCACAGACGCCGCAAACTTGTCCTACAATTATTATGATAATCGATGGATTGTAATACCTTTTTACCCGACTGCGCAAGAAGAAGGGCTATGTTTTCAAGTGTAAAAATATTCTAAAGTTCATTTAAATAAATTGTTCAGTAGCATTGTGCATACTCCCACAAAAACGTACATTCAACATCACATCTTACATAATTTAAACGTAAGTTGCACTACGAAAGTTGCTCTTACGCAATCGGGTATCTTGTTTTTCTTAACTACGCTAGTTTAAATAGCTTATTATTAATTATAGGCATCTTTCACTTTGAAAGGGGATTTTATCGAGAGTTTTCTTAGATATGTTTCATCAAAATCGGCTTAGCCGTTTTGTGGTTCTGAGTTTTTGAGTTTTCTAAATTTATACTTGTTTTAATACGCGATTACAGAGTTGTGTTCATATCAAAAGTTGTTTCTATTAATGAGTACAATGACCTTCTTCCAGCTAAATACAGGGTACCGTATAACCCAGTATAAATAAATGAACCCAGACACAGAACAAACATCCATGCTCATCACACAAATATTTGCCCTGGGTGGGGATCGAACCCACAACCTACGGTTTAGCAGGTAGACATACTACCAACTGAGCCACAAAGCCAGTCAAAACACCTAGTCAGTCAGTATTGAAACACCTTAGTAGGGGCCAGTATTCAATTAAGTTGATACTCATTGTACTACCTTCACACTTTTAGTTATGTCTGAGAGCGCTTTGCTATTATATTTTCGTACAGCTGTCATTTAAATCTTACCTTACCCGACGATTCAAAAAGGCGTAATAATTTTCGGTGTAGTGTGAAACTTGGACGATGACGAAAATACACAGAAGCCCTGGAAGCACTCGAAGTGTGGTATTGGAGGCGAATGCATTCACCTGCATTTACTTCAACTGTAACAATTCGCGAATTTTGTAAACACCATATTAAATTTATAGATTATACTCTTTAGAATAGGTTCATATACGTACGGCATAGGAGTGTGACTCCCTGCCACCTTCTCAAGATTATAATCTTCTTATTATTACAGATTATAAACTTGGAAATTTCAATGCTAAAGTGAATAGATATCTTCTAGATTTACGCGCTTCATCCTCGGCCACAACGTCGCTTACCGTCGGGCGAGTTGGTGGTCATCACATAGATCTATTATAAAAAAAATATTGAAAATCTTCAAAATTTCTACATTCGGCAAAGAAATAATGTAATAAAAAGTATAAAAACATTAAATAATAATGATATATTTAATATCACTCAAATTATGAACAAAAATTGGTAGTAGCTTGACAAATGTTTATGTACGTACCTACTTGCCGTACGTACATAAAAAAAATCAAACTCTATTTTTATTTTTACCTTTATCGCTATCTCTTTTTCACTTGCGTGAAACGCCTTAGTCCGACTCTTTACTCCCACACTTTAGAGAGTCTATTTGAGCCCTAAGAAAATATATATGCCTATCATTTACACCATCATCTCTCATGCTATCACTATCACTTTCAATCACTTTATCGAGTGTAATCGTAATCACGACTGCATTCGACCACAAATCCCTTCAGCACTTATCTAGCAAACTGATTTCTATTTATTAGGTGATAACGTCGCAATTCTTTTGAAGGGCACATTTTTTAATATTTTGTTAGGCAATAATAAGAGCAAGTGTGCTATCTGCCCCTGTATCTTCGTGACCAATTAGTAACGGATTTGCCGGTGATGTGCGTTTTAACGAACAATCTGTTGAATGGGACCGCATGCAGGTACTCGTACCTCTGCTAATTGACTACTCTTAACGGCTTATGCTGAGGTTTTTATTTTTAATGTGTTGTGTATAAATAAAAAATAATGTTTTCTAAGTGTTTCGCGATTGTTACTCGTTGAAATGAAACAAACTTTAACGGATTTATCGCGTATATTTTACATAATTTTGCGACCTGTCGTTTCGAACACTGCAGCGTTCGTGGTCACAGGTGAGTTTAGATTACAGTTGTATTTTTGAATATGAAAATATTATAATTAATATTTTCTACCAATAATAAAAAAAATATAATTTAAAATTGTAAGCGGTAGTAATCTACCGCTTAATATTTTTATGCAAAACGTTCCTATGCACGCAGAAGTCGCTCACAGAGTCAACAAGTATCGCAGATCTGTGTTGAGGCTGCGATTTTATTAATTTGATGACCATCTTCTCTACATATTATAGTTCGGGTTCATTTCAATAAAAAAAATTTTTGGTGTTAAAAATAATATGACATTGGGTATTTTTTTAACACATAACAAACAAACCCGAGAACAATGCGTGCTTATTAGAAAAATACTCAACAATAGTTAACCTTTGCGAGTTTATCTCGATTCAGATTTATAGCTTGCAATAAAACTGATGATATACCCCATTAAGATAAGATAATCCTTACATTGACGAAGTTACCCCTTGCCTCGAACGTTAACCCTTGAATGGATGTAGTAAAATCTTGCATTGAGATACCCTTTACGATGTAAAAACAGTGTTATAATGAACATACGGCGGCTTGTCGGAGAGATTTAACCCTCAATTATGGAATTAAATTGTGTTGAAGGGTTGCGCACCCCTGTAGCGACGTCAATTGATAGAATAAGGATGGGAAATTACCCTTGTCGATATTTTTTTACCCTAGACCCAAAAAGAGGGCTATTATGAGTAATTTGATGTCGCCTCTTTGCTTTAACAACGTGATAAATTCGACAAATAATTTTTTTACTATTTGATAATTAAAAACGCCGCACTCGATTTTATTTTTCCATTAAACTTGTAATTTTTACGTGTGTAATAGCAAAGTTGCAAGTTAAAGAGACAACACTGCTGTGTCAGTTCGTAATATCTCGTAGTTCTTTCTGCGGAGACCTTTGTTTCAAGATAACACACTATCGAAGCAAAGAGGCATTTTGTGTGTCTGTCTATGGTGTCGTTACCGTGAAAAGGATGGACCAACTTTGTTTGAAAGAGGATTAGATTGAAAGTGTTCTGAGCTATGTTTCACCAAAATCAGTTCAGTTGTTTTTTTCATGTCGGTGGTTTTTAAGTCTTAATGAAACTTTATAAGTGTTAATAGTATGAAGCTAGGGGTAGTGTTGTTATGTAATTGACTACGAAAGAAGCTGAAGATTAAGAGAAAATCAATGCATAGACTCTGAATTCGTATGGATTACTCTAGTCAGGAACTAATTTTATCGATAAATTTGAATCGACTCCAGACAGCCCTAGTCGTGATGTTGCTCAATGCTGACATAATGAAGTGTTGTCACGCCGCACTCGCTTGTTGTTATTGTAGATAGCCCGGTGTGTGATGACCCTTATGGTAGCTAGCGTCAACTGATTGTACTCTTTATAGCTTTGAATGATTACATCGATGATCAGTGATTGTTGGAGTTATTCTGGAAATATATGTAGTTGTTGACAGGTCTTAGCCTGTATTAGGTAAGCCAGGTCAAACGTCGACATTGTCAGGCTTTTGACCACATCCTGCCAGATGTTAAGAATATAATATATTAATGATTTATTGAATGCATTATGGATTTATACGAGCATAAACAAATAAGCCCTAATCCTGAATATCTATATAACTAAAATAATAAAAGCGAAGGTAATTGTCGGTCTGTGTCTCTGACTGTTTGTTACCTTTTGTGCGCACGCGCAAACGGTTGAACCGATTGTTGTGAAGTTTGGTATAGAGACAACTAAAAAAAATTCTTCACAATTTCTCACATAATATTATACTTACGCTTACTAATTGAAAACTTTATTATTAAAATCCCACAAATTACGTGCCCAAAACTCCCGATTTATTTGAGCGCCAGATTCGCCAAAAAAGCTTTCTCTTTGGCATTCGAGTAAAATAGCGGCAAGCACCGAAAGCCCGTATATTTAATCACTTTATCGGTAAAGTACGTATGTTTGTCCGCAACCCGAGCCGGGACTACTTCATTAACTAATCTGTTAGTTCGTTGGACATTAGCCCCGCCCGTGGTTTGGTTTCCTTTAGCTATAAATGTCTATAATTAAGCCATTGTACTTCACATTGGCTGAATATACAAATGTCTGAAGCCAATACCTATAAGAGAATTTTGGACTAAGGATGTTCCTTGTGAGATACAACATAGGTCTTTTCAAATTTAGAGTGATTAGAAATCTTCTAAGTCTGCGTGCTTCATCTTCAACAACGACGTTGCTTACTAACACGTGAGTTGGAGGTCAAATGCGGACTTATTCACGATAAAAAAAAAACATATTATAAATTATACTTGGAGTGGACGTTGATTAGCTCATGCGGTTATAAGTGGAAAAGGCAGCTTTCCCGGTAATAAGAAAACAATGTTAATATTTTGATTTAAAAACTAGGTAGGTACAATAAAATAAAATAAAAAGTGCATATTTAAATGCACTTACAGGAAAACATCGACCCATTTTTCTCCAAACCCATTTGACCTAATTTCAGTAATCGAAACCTACAAAAACATAAGTCATTAAACACAAACAAAGTGAGCGAACCGTAAATAACAAAATACGATCACCACATTAAAGAACTCACAATCGAAACCGTGCTTTAATCGAACGAGCCAGGCGCGAACAAATTAATAACATAATACTTGTAATTTCAATCACAAAATTAATTCACTTCTACCGCCTTAAATAAGTGCCGGGGTTGTCCAATCGATAAGGGGAGAAACAGCGAGCGGGCGGGCGATTGAGGTAAATAAGGTTTTGGTGGTAGCCCTATTGGGCGGCTCGTTTGTGGGGGCGGGGCTTGGTCCGTAGGCGTGGCTTTCATTGGTTCCCATCTCGCTCTGAGGGCTTAAGTGCCTGTGGTGTAGTGTGCGACAACCCGTCGCCGCGTTGGGGTTGCTCCTCGCGATTGTTTCATGTTAGATTAATAATGTGTTGACTGTGCAGTGTTCAGTGATATTCAAGGTAGGTCGGTTTTTGTACGTTTTTTAACAAATAAAATCAATTATTTCTCCCATAAACACAGCACACAAAAAAATAAAAAAGTTACAAATATACTTAATTGTCAAAATACTTTATACCAACGGTGTTTTTATAATCGAAGAATAATAGTCAAGTAAGTAAATGTATGTAGGTGGAGAATGAAATTAGAGATTAATTAAATTACTGATAAATAGAACAACAAGTACCACTGTCTTATGTTTGACCGACTCCCAAAAAAAAGGAGGTTCTCAATTCGACTGTAAGTGTTTTGTGTCTGTTACGCGATTACTTCGCCAATTATGAATTGATTTTGATGAATCTTTTTTATTTGCTAGATAATAATACTTCAAAGGTTCCATATAAATTTTATTAAAATCGGTTCAGTACTTTGGTTATTAAACCAAATAACTTGAACAATATGTCGGCCAAGTAAACGAAATTGAAAGGAAGAAGCAGAATAAAAGAAAATATTTTATTTTTATACAACACACACTACAACAAAAAGAGAGAATACAAATACAAAGAAAAAAAATTGCGTATTTTAAAGTCTGTTTCAGTTATGAAATTATAATTATCTCATGAAAACTTACAAAACAACGGCGCAGCTGTTGCATGACGAAACCGGACTTACTAAGGACAGCGTATTTATATAATAAGAGCATTTATATATGTATTTGAAATGAAATTATATTTATGTAGAAAAAATTCAGTTAGAATCGCTTTAAAGCGCTTTTAACGAACTTTGTACGTGTGGTATAAATATGATTATTGTTACATTGTTACTGGAAATAGAAAACCGACCTTGCGATCGGTTATATTCAGGTTTTATACATATTAAATCTAATATGAATTATTAACAATGATGTAAATTAATTATTGCTGATAACTCATATTACATTTAACTCATATAGAATATATTAACATCGTCTCAGCTACAAGAAGCCCACTGCTAGATATGAATGGAGATTTAATTATTACATATTACAACTATTAGGTCAGGTCTATTTTTATTATACAAATTTTTCGTATTAAAAAGATTCGGATAACAGACGAATTGTCAATTGATCTTTCGGGATTAAAAAAAATATAAAAAAAAAAAATCTTTTTTTTTTATTTTTTTATTTATTTATTCTTCAATTACATCATGAAAATTTATGAGATAATTCTGCCAAACTGCATAACAGTTTGTAGGCAGATAATATACACTCTCATCCACAATAACAATTCTTTCGTTTATAGGTGATTGTTTGTTGACATCAACATTATGAAATGATCAATGTTTTGTTAAATACAAATTTGATATACTAAGTAGAAGGTAGCATTGGAAAGATGTACTATGTGTGGATGTTGGATGTATGTATGAAATAGTATTTGGTATTTCGATAGGTAGCCCATGGATTTCCAAGACTGGATGGATGCGGCTTGCATCCAGCATCTTTCTGCTACTCGTATAATGGTATATATGGACGTCTATCCACCTTGTGGCTAGTTTTCCAACGCTGCGCTTGTCGTTACGTGGTCTCCACTCGATAACTTTTCATCTCATGAATAACATCTCTCTCGCGCGCTCTGGGGGGGGGGGGGGGTTTGAACCCCCCAAACCCCCCCTGCCTACGGCCTTGCGCACAGGAATATTATCATCATCATCATCATCTCAGCCATAAGAAGTCCACTGCTGGATATAGGCCTCCCCCATGGATTTCCAAAAAGACCGATTGGTAGCGGCTTGCATCCAGCGTCTTCCCGCCACTTGTATGAGGTCATCTGTCCATCTCGTGGCTGGTCTTCCTACGCTGCGCTTGCCGGTACGTGGTCTCCACTCGAGAACCTTTCGGCCCCATTGGCCATCAGTTCTACGTGCTATGTGCCCTGCCCACTGCCACTTCAACTTACTAATCCGCTGTGCTATATCGGTGACATTTGTACGTCTACGTATCTCTTCATTACTGATTCGATCTCGTAGAGAGACTCCAAGCATAGCCCTCTCCATAGCTCGTTGCGTGACCTTGAGCTTCCTTATAAGGCCCATAGTGAGGAATATTATATTCCATTCCAATATGCTAAAAAATAAAACAAGTGGCAAATAAAATAAAATTACTTTATTTTATTATTTCAGAATAAAATTAGATTATACTTTATACCTGTATTTAAAGATAACTTACCTGTGTAATGAAATACCTCCATTCGATAAATTTTTGGTAGTGCTACTATTTTTACATTCTAAAACGGAATAGTATGGCATAATTAAATCGTTTCACGTTCACTTTAACGCAGTGACGGTATATGCTGTAAAAAATGCTACATCGATGTTAATAAATAAAATAAAATATGCTAAAAAAAACATCACGTGATTAACGGACGACGCCTAAGGTAAAAAAACTTTCGTATGGAAATTGAACCACCTTGAGGTTGGGTTCAAAGCACGCAGCTATCTCTTTCGCGCATCGCAACTTTAAAAACATATAAAATCCCAGAGTATGAGAATATTAGAACAGTGAGAGATGATTTTGTTTAATTAGATAGAAAACTATTAAAAAACAAGATTTTCTTCGATGCTTTTAACTTGTCTGAGGAGTTTTCACTACTCCGTTTCCAATATCAATGTTATTTGAATAAATATATTATTTATTATTTCTCCTATCTAAATAAACAAAATTATCCCTCACTTTGTAATCGACTTCCAAAAAGAAGGAATTTTTCAATTCGACTGTATGTTTTTTTTGTATGTTTATTCACCGATTTGTCCTTTTTTTGCTTAGTTGGTTAAAATTCAGAGGTAAATTTTATCAAAATCAGTTCAATACTTTGGTTTTTTGACAAAATAACTGGAAAAATATAATCTAAGTAAACAAATTGCGTGTTTTGAAGTCGATTTTTTCAGTTGATTAAACAATTCTAACACCTTCACTCAATAATTTTATGTTTAAAAATTTTGTAATGCACGAGAGAGATAGCGGCACGCTTTGTGCCCAACCTAAAGAGGTGTTACAGTCTAAGATGTAGCGCGCTTATCTAGAAGAAGAGTTTTACTCGTAATTCGAAAATACCCAAATTATACTATATCTTGAAAAAGACAATTCAAAAGTTAGATTGAATAGATTTCTTCTCAATCAACATACTCCGTTCTGGAAACATGATCACTTACCATTAGGCTAAACTACGTATTACGACAAAAATTGAAAAATTGATCAAAAAATACACAAAAACCATTGTATCTCAAGTTAAAATGACTTATGGCATCCATCAGCTCAGGTGCTCAGTGCACCCGAAAATTGCGTCCGGGGCGCGGCGCACTAATCGGTAGATTTAATTCTTGTCCCTCTAAATATCCATGGTGTTGCGTTGTTTAAGCAGCGCCTTCCACCCCTCTCCCCCGGCGAGGGATCCCATAATTGAAAGACAAACAGGGGTCGCCTGATTCGCGGCGAATTCATTATGTTCACATTAACTTGACGAAGAGAGGAACTTAACTTAGTTTATTTATGTTAGATAGACATGGAATTAACTATTTTTCATTTAAGTATCTGACTTACGAGAAAGTAAGTTGCTTTTATGTTAGCTTTAAATTTGGCCATCAGAACCTAATGCACCAATTGCGATGCACTGAAGTGTAAAGCACGTGATTGACATCAGTGCTACTGTCGGAAAATTTTAATTCAAAAAACGTAATTGAATTCGAAATAACATAGATTATATGATTTTTTTCATCATAACCATTTTCCGTTAGATCAAATAGTTTATAGTTATATCTATAGTTATATATAGTTTATTATCACCAGACGGGTCAACGAGTCCACAATTTGTGGTAAGCCTCTCGAGTTTGGGTTTATTGTTAGTCATCATGAGCACTTTTGCTTACACGTTAAAATGATATTTACTATAAAAATCCGCTTATAAAATTGTAATTAATATTGTAATTATTTTTATAAAATTGTATCCCGCTCTACACGTACCTTCGTGTAGCGCAGTCCGCCGTCGGCGTAGCGTACTTCTACGCTCGCTACATATTCTACAGCTGCGTAGCTCGCTACATCGCTACATTTCGCTTGATTTCTAGAATCAGGGGCTCAATTTTTGAATCGTTCGAACTTTATCGCATACGGATATGACTTTGTTTCGACGATATTCAAGAATTAGTTTGCTCTTAATCATTCACATCACTAGCTAATGTAACGAATGATATCATCCATTCGAATTATAATTATATTAATAAGAAATTCTACGAAAATATTGTTGATATTGTTTGGAAGTCAGGCAAATTAGCATGTAAATTCCTTTTGAGCGATTAAAAAATCGCACACCAGAACTTTTGTTAGAAATTTTAGATTTTTTCTTTTCCGCCCAGTCCAGCACGGAAACAAATATATATTTGATATAGAAATGAAGGTTTCAAAAAACAACAGACGACATATACAGAAAGTATATCAAATTAATATATGTAAGCAGTCCACGCACCGAAATGAAGTCCAAATGGAATACATGGATCAGGCATCTAAACAACCTGTATCATACATGTATGTATAACTAGTGTGTTTCCGCTTCGAGATCTTCAAGCTGGTACTCTTGCCTACTTCGAAGTCTTCAAGCTGCTACTCTTCTGCTTTGGTGTCTTCTAGCTGGTACTCTTGACGGCTAAGATGTCTTCAAGTTAGTTCGTAGACAAGAGTATCAACTTGAAGACATCAAAGCCGTCACCTAGAATGACTTCAATATAAAACTTATATCAATACATCAACTTAATTTTCGAAAAAAAAAACATAGAAATGAAACATTCAAAGCGCGGCGCGTCAGTAATCTAATCACGCCTCCGTACAAACCTCATAAAACTAAGCGATACAAAATTCAAATTGCTTCACAGAGGCGTCATTTTTGTGTTGTTACGACAAAGTTTAAACAAGGCGTCCTCGACTCGACATAAACATGCAAATATCTCGGAATATGTTTATAAAAGTAATTGAATAGAAGGCGGCGAAATGACATCTGTTGACTTGATTTGATGAGAATCGCCTCGTGGAAGCACTCATTATGAACTCTCCCCTATATTGGAGGGGTGAAAATAATCAGCTTTTTTAACCAATTTCTGTAAGGAGATTCTTAATTTGACTGTATTTTTTATAGAAAGATCAACAAATAGGCATATGGAAGGTAAGATAGTGAATAAAATGTCGTAGCTATATGCTATATTTATTACAAGGTTTTATTTAGTTTCACTTGTCCGATGTTTGTCATTAAATCTTTCAAATTAAATTTGATCCACTTCCCGGTTACCGATTGAGCTGAAATTTTGCATACATTTGTAAATCGTGTGACAATGCATTATTATGATGACATGGTGCTGATCTGATTATGATGCTGGAAGGTGGCCAAAGGAACTTCGCAATGAAAGGACACAACCTCATCGAGTTTGGGCTCATTTCAATCGTCTTAACGAGTAGTTTGTCTTTCAATTGTAACCAGGGTATGATGATGGAGCTGGAAAGTGGTCATAGGAACTCTGTAATGAAACAACGCAACCCCATCGAGTTTCGGCTCGTTTGATTCGTCTTGGCGAGTACTTTATTATTAACAAGAACATAGCTAATAAACGCTTGTTTTTAAAAAGTTTTTTTTTAATATAGATACTTGTCTAATTTAAAGCCCGATTCGCATTTTTTGCATGATAGATCTACGATTGACCACCAACTCGCCTGATGTTAAGCGACGGTATGGCTGAAGATGGAGCACGTCGATCTAGACGATATTTATTCACTCTAGCTTTGAAAATTCCAAGATTGGTCTCAGGAAACAGAGATGACGACAAAGAATTTCATTCCTGTGCAGTACGCATCAAGAATGTGGATCGATATCACTGAGTACGGATTTTTGGTATTTCAACGAGAACTGTTGGTTGGTAGAAATTCGCCGATTTTCTGCTAGTTCTGTGGTGAAATGGGGAGGGTGGAATTAGGTCGTGAAGCTCTTGCGCACATTCCCCGAAATGGATCCTGTAGAAAATAGACAGACATGCTACTTTACAGCGGTGCTCGAGAATAACTAGCTTCTTGGCAGCTAGTTTATCGTCACCGATTAACCATTTAATTTAATTAATTAAATAATTTTATTTAATATTTTACTAATCATTTTGTGAAGTACATAGTAACTCTGCGTTAGCGCTTGCCACGGTACCACACGTTGTACACTCCATACAACGTCGTGCTATTGTGACATATACGCAAATTGACGTTTCTATATAATGCACATATATGTATGAAGGTATATATGTATGAAGGTCGTCGTCAAGTAGACATAGAAGTTTTTATTTTACAGCTCTAAGGAAGCGTATAATAAAGGAAAGTGTTATAATAATCAACTTAATCAATCATTATCCACACGCGTTTTTGAGAAAAGAAACAGATAAAAAAGTCAGAAAATATACAGTAATACAACGACTACAAAATACTTTAGTTATTTTCCTTTTCGTGATAGGGACGCAAAAAAAACACACACACTAAATATAAAAGAGGTTATAACAAATTTTACTAATCTACGTTAAACATTTGGTATTTAATAAATACCGTATAATTTCAAGCTTATGATTTTGAACAAATTAATTCTGTCGAATCAACAATGGATGGGTTAGTTAGGGATTCAATTGTGCCAAAAATCCAGCGAGCTCACTGTCAACATGGCTTTTGTGTTGGCTTCCAAAGGCGTGTATAGAGAGATAAAGGCCTGCGCACACTGGTATAATGTGCGGATGCGGTTATGGCGACGTGGGCTAGTAGTATGATATGTGTAAACAACTGACCTAAAGTGAAAATATTTTTCAATTTAGGCATTCATTTGCGAAATATTAAGCATCGAAGTGATAATTTTTGTTAGAATCAGCAAGTATCTCCCCTTTCTACCAGCTAAACGGTTAACTTTGGAGATATGAAAAAAATCAAATATCAAATCTTTGGAATATCATTATTATCAAATAGAAGACCCTGTTTATCAAGCAAAAAAGTTAAGGCTCCTTGACATACAAAAAATAGTACAACAACAAATTAATAAAAAAACTAATTAATAAAAAAACAAAGCTTATGGATATTTTAAATATAGCTTATTTAAATTTTTATTTTTATTTTTATATTTAGCTTATTTAAATTACCCAATCTACCAAATAAAAATATAAAAAAAAAACTAAAAAAATTATCAAAATGCTCATTTGAACTTTTGTCTCTCCTTACTTGCAAAAAAATCAAGATAAAACGAGCGCGATCTTTGCATCACTATAAAAGTTGAGTTTAACCCCCCAACACATTAGTGTTTTTTCGACCAATGGATTCCGTACGTTTTTTTCACTGACAAATACAATAGATCTATGACGATTGACCACCAACTCGCCTAATGATAAGCGACGGAGACGGTGAGCCCGAGGATCAAGCTCGTTGGACTGGAAGATTACTCACGCTAGCATTGGAAATTCCAAGATTGTAGCTCACAGTAAAGAGGAAAGAATGAATACCGAAATAGCTATACTTACTGAAGCTTGATATTTGTAGACTCAACTTGCTAACTAATACACTGTTATCACAAAAAAGTCAAAAGATAACATAGAAATTCAACATTGAACTGTCTCCAGGTATTTCACCCCGAGGGAGCCAACCCCATTAAATATTAATCGTCGAATTATCTCTCCTTCCCTCGGCTCCAATTAACCGAACAAAGTAGCAAAGTAAATAACGTCTTTGCACGAATTAATTTTGTACAAGCAATCTGAAACGTAGTTTGTTTAAAGGTCCCGCCGCCCGCTCGCCGCGCTCGCGCCTTTGTTCTTCGCTCTTCCACCGTACGTGGGCGGATGAACCGATGAATGGCTCTTGTACGTTTAGTTTTGTAGCTGTTTAAAAATGTATGGATTAGGAGGGTTCGGATGTTCGTGTTTGAATAGAAACTAAATTTGAAATAATTTTAAATGGTTTTAGCTTACTCTGTTTGTTGTTGTTGTTTTTTGGGTCAAATTTAGTAAAAATATTACGAAATTTTATGCCCTTCCTGTTGACAGATTGATCAAATTTTTGGAACACATCTTTAGTTTTGATGACGATGCAATAAAATATATTCAATATAAAATAAAAAGAAATAAAAATATATTTAGTAAATATATTCAGTTAATAATAGTTATGACTGGTACCTAGAAACTACTTATAATTATTGTTTTGGCTTTTAGTACATTATCTATATCATTATCTTTCTTTTCAATAAAACCATTTAACTTAACTAGTTTTTTTTATTATTTTATTTTAGTCGCACTTTCAATCTCGTCATCGTTAAGGTGCTGACTCGGCAAATCTTAAAAAAAAAAATATTAAAAGAAATGCTGTAAGTAAAGGTTGTCTGAAAGAGATCACTATTAGTGATAAAGCCATGTTCCACTATTTTTTAAATAATTTATCTTGATTGTAAGTTCTAAAGAGTGTACAATAGTTTATCTATCTTGTCCCATTCGCACATGACAAAGTCATTCAACGTCCTTTTTTCAATTTGTTTGTCAGATATATACGATTTGAAATATTCTACCATTTCGTGGGTACAATCCCCACCAAGGATAAACATTTGTGTGATGAGCATAAATGTTTGTTCTATGTCTGGGTCTTTCTATGTATCATATGTACATATTTAGAAAAAAAAAGTATACTTATATGTATTAAATCAGCCATCTAGTTCCATAGTACAAGTTTTACTTAGTTGGGCTAGATGGTGTTTTGTAAAACGACCACAAATATTATTATTTATTATTATTTTGTCCATCGGCAAATATTTTGTAAACAAATATTAAATGCATTTATTGAACACCCATTGAATTGTAAACTATTGAGACATAATCGGCGTAAAATCCACCCTTAACAAAATCCGATTGTGATTTGAGCACATCGTCGTAGTTTGTCACCAATAAACCAGGCTTTAAGGCAATGGATTAACGTTTAGTTTATTTATATGGATGAAACTAGGCTGTCCACAGCTCACTTGATAAAATTATAGTTTAAAAAACTGAAGCAAACGACTTCTCATGGATGCCATTGTCAGAACAAATTGGACAAAAATTGGTTCACCCAGGCGAAAGTTATGAAGTAACAAACATAAAAAAACTGTCGTATTGAGAACCTCCGCCTTTTTTGAAGTCGGTTGAAAATGAAGGGTACAGGCAAAGAACTGGGAATGTCCTAATTAATTGACTTAAATTCTAATGATTGGAATTTAAAATAACATAGACAAAGATATGATTCTACTAAAAAACAAAAAATATTTAAATTTGTGACATTCCCTGTTATTTGCCTGTAGCCTTCAAATGGTAGGCACGCTTAGCCTAGAACAAGCTTTCTCCCACAACCTAAATTTACATTATTTGCTGGAACTCTCTATCCTTAAGCATTTATTCCTGGAAATTTTCACTTTTCGTTTTCAAGGTATCCATCCTATTTATATTTCTTTTCGCTCATTAAACGGGGCAAATTCAATCGATGAGAAGAAAATCTATTATATTTATGGCAGCATATATTTGATAATTTGCTAGGGTTATCATAATTAAAGTGGAACCAAAGCGGTTTGTTCGGGTTTGAAAAACATTGTCAGGTTTTTCGTGCCTCTAGTCTTTAATAAAGTATCAACGGGATGTAGCGGTTAGTCCTCAAAAACGTCCGAGCTCGATGAGATCTAATTAGACCCCTTACACGATTATAGTTATTCATTGTACTAGGCTGGAAAGTTGTATTTTACCGTCGAGTGTCTGACAGTTGAATCCAGAGCAAGCGAAGGATTCTAGGTTTGAACCACGAGCGTAGCGTGGTTCTAGTGTAGAATCCTGAGCGTAGCGATGGATTCAAGAAGACACGAGATAAAATAACTTTACAGCCGAGTGCAATACAAAAAAAATCATCTTAACGTAGCGAGGAAATTTTTTAGTTCACCTATTTTATCGAGTAGAAAAATCTGCTTGGCATTTATGCAACTTTACTGGTCCTAAAGTTACATTATAATCACGTGAGTTCACATTTAATTAATTTTGAACATTATTTACAACAAAATTACGTAGTACAAAGTTTTTTTTACTCTATTTTTTTTCTTCTATTAGGCTCTTGACACAACTCGCATAGGTCGCATTTTTCTTTACTCATCCAAACCTTTTTCGTAAGTGTAAGTGGTTCTAAAAATTCAAAACACTGCTAAGAGAAAGTAAATTGTTCATTTTTATTTACATTTTACGTAAATATACAAAATGTATAAGTTATTTTAATATAATATTTAGTGTTTTTTTAAGCTAAGATAGCAACCTCCTAGAATCGAACTATTTTTCTTCATTTTGTGAAGGTATTATACAAAGAGGTTGGAAATATTTTGTATTGAAAATGTAGAGCTCCATCGTGTTCGAATTTTGAAATTACTTTCCACCCTAGGGAGCAAAATGAACTTTTCCACGCTAATATTAGCCTTGGAAACGTAACTTTACGAGCTAGTAAGATGAAAAAATAATTTCAATTTTCAAAATATGTATGTAATTCGAAGCGGCAATATAGACGTCTCTAGACTTCTTAATCTAAATTAGGCTTTAGCGCGGCGACATAGTCTTTATATCAAAATCTTTTAGTTCGTCATTGTTGGTATATGAGTATCGGTGAAACCAGGACACTATATTTGTTCCGGACCGCGGTACCTCCAAGCCGGGCCAGTCGAGTGGACTGTATGTGGCTAGAGGAGTGTAGGCGGAGGGACCGACTCGGTGTCCAGTACCACGGTCGTTGGCGGGTGGAACGTGCGCTGGGATTGCTTCTCGGAGAAGAAACGCAGGCTTTTGTGTGCTCTTGATGTCGTAAAGGCACCCTGGCGAGGTGACCCAAGAGCGAGGCGTAAATGAAGGGTTGTCCGTGAAAGAATGTCGTCTTGAGAGTGTCGGCTGAGAACGGAATGACAGACTGCCTATAGAGAGTGCAGTGACTAAAGGCTGAAGACAGAATGTGTCGGGAACGCGGCTTGCGTTCGTATTTATCACCGAACGGCAATAACGGGACCGTGTGAATCTCTTCGGCGATCCCTGTCGTGTACCTGCGATAAGGGTAGCGGGCGCTGTCTGTTGCGCCCGCACCATTGTCAGTCTAATAGCATACGGTACTTTATTACTGTTCGCCGATTTATTATTTTACTACCTACGGCCTCGCTGTTGGGCTCCCTCACCATTAAAACTGCCGTTACGACATCCGTTTATTTATATAACTTAAAACTATCTTAGAAACTACTATTTATAATTAAATCCGTCGGTCGTCGCGAACATTCTCCCGCCGTGCAGCGTCGTCCAGGGCGCTGCATTCTAAAGCGTGAGCGGCGGGCGTAGTCGGTAGAATGCTCAACTTTTTTCCTTGTCTTCTTATAACTTCGGTAGTGCAGACGTCGACCACCCGGGTAATGTCGTAGGCTCCCGGGTGGATGGCTTTCTCGATCCCGCTCGACCGTATGTTGCAAGTAGGCGTGTTGTCTGCGGCGTTTACGACGTCGGCGTCGCCGGCTTGCACGGCGGGTCCGCGGCTGTGGGACTCCCGCCGGTATAGCAACTCGAGGAGGTAGCGGTTTCAGAAGATGTCCGTTAGGTGTCGCGACACGCGGTAATGCGCGTGCCGGATGATTTCGGTCTCCGGTGCGGTTATTAGGACCGCGCTGCTTTGTCACCGTGTCCATATACGTCTGTCCTGTCATTTTGCTTGGCGTAGCGAGCT
Organism: Lycia hirtaria; assembly: GCA_947563715.1. Lineage (NCBI taxonomy): Eukaryota > Metazoa > Arthropoda > Insecta > Lepidoptera > Geometridae > Lycia > Lycia hirtaria. The sequence continues at coordinate 35,140,054 of OX387377.1, read as the reverse complement.
CGACGTAGCCCTTTTTGACTAACGCAGTCTTCTGCTCGTGATGTCTGGCGGCTGACATCGGCACTTTCTTCGTCTGTCGCTCCACGGAGATGAGTCGTTGAGGTGCGGCGTCACTGTTGTTGGGCATCTCATCATTATTTCGAGAGAGTAGCGTAGTCTCATAACGCCCGTGTGGTTGTTGTTTTGTCTGTTCTTGTAATATCTCGAGAGCACATTGTTCCGGGTCGCTGACTGGCGTTTTCGCAGCGACAGTGAGGCTCTCGATGGCGTTAGCTTCCGCGGTCGGCGTGGCGGCAAGAACGGGCAGCTGCAGTTGTTCGGCGATGACTGGCATCGACGGTGGCGGCGGTGGCGGCATGAGTGCCAATGCAATCGGTCGTTTGAGATGTTTGTCTCTCATCGAGACTATTTGTTGTGCGCTCAACCAGACGTCTACGCGGTGCTGTGACTGCACTACGACGTCTTCTTCGGTCAAAGTAGTGCATGCGTCCTCTTTGTCTTCGACTTCAGGCGTCGGGAGTTGAACAACAGCGAGTTGCACATTTGTCCGTGCTTCTTTTTCCTGAGCGCGCGCGTGCTCTACTTGTGTGCGTGCGTGCTCTGCTTGTGTGCGCGCGTGCTCTGCTTGTGTGCGCGCGTGCTCTGCTTGTATGTGCTCGTGATTTGCTTTAGCGCGCGCGAGTTCTTCTTTAGCGCGTGCTATCCGCAGCAATCGCGCGGATTGTCGGCTTGACCTTTTTGATGTTGTCCGCACCGAAGCTGTATTTTCAGCGTCTGTGTAACAAGTTGCTGTCTCATCATAGGCGGCTTTGAATAATAGCCGCTCTTTGTGCGACCCATCATACACAGGTAATTCGAAACAGCGTGGCAATAAGCTCGGTCGGACTTGGCTGTTAGAGAGCGTAATGGCTGCAGCGAGCTCGGTGATCGGATCGCTCGGCGTAACGGTAGGCATATTGTATCTCTCAGTATAAGCTTCCGCGGTCTGCACGGGGGCAGGAGCAGGCAGCTGTAGTTGCACGGCAGTGGCTGGCATCGACTGCGGCGTCGGTGGCGGCATGAGTGGCTGTACAGTCAGTCGTCTGTGATGGTTGTTTCTCATCGAGACCATCTGTTGCTCACTCAGCCAGGTGTCGATGTGCTGTGACTTTACTGCATCGTCTTGCTCGAATAGAGTGATGCGTGCGTTCTCTTCGTCTTCGGCTTGGGCTTCAGCTTCCAGCGTCTCGAGATGCGCGGCAGCAAGTTTTTCTTTAGCGCGCGCTATCTGCACCAGTCGCTCGATCTTTCGGCTTGACTTCTTTGATGTTGTCCGCCCCGAAGCTGTGAGCGGCGTGGCGGCGCGGCGCGGCACAAAGTCGGCGGATGCAGGGTGCGCGGCGGCATTATCTGTTGCAATGTCGATCGTCGTTGTCGGCGTAGAAGATGAGTTGACGTGGTAGTATCGGACCCCACTGTTGTGTCGCGTCGGTGAGCACTGCGCGTAGTATGTAGACGGCAGTGATCGGTATTGCGTCGGCTGGGAGGAGGGCCCTGTCAAAGGTAGGCCCTGCGTCGCCCCCAGCGTTGAGGCGGCGGCTGCAACCGATATGACGTTACGGTGCGGCGCGATGGCGTGAGAGGACGACGCGCGCGGCAGTGGCGCGCCGGTCACTCCCATAATCCGAAAGGCGTGTTCTGATGACTCTCGGATTCTTTCTGGGCGATAGACGGCATCGGTGGCGATAGCGGTGCGTGTCGGCTGGGAGGAGGGCCCTGTCAAATGTAGGCCCTGCGGCGCCCCCAGCATTGAGGCGGCGGCTGCAACCGATGTGACGTCACGGTACGGCGAGATGGCGTGAGAGGACGGCGCGCGCGGCGGTGGCGCGCCGGTCGCTCGTCCAAGCTGGCCGATAGCCCAGAAGGCGCGTTCTCTTGACTCTCGAATTCTTTCTAGGCGATAGGCGGCATCGGTGTCGATAGCAGTGCGCGGGGGAAGTGCGCTCGGCAGCGGCGCATTCCTTTGCGCACACGATGTCGTCGCTATAAGGACAGCTTCATTTTCGGAGCGTGTCGACGGAGAGCGTTCCGCGGCGGCTTGACGCGACGCCCTCGACGTCTCGGAGCGTGTCATCACCATGTTTCTGAAGGCGGGCGATGACACTGATGGCTAACGGGCACTTCTCTTCGAAGGTAAATCCGGCTCGAAGGACCAATGTTCCGGACCGCGGTACCTCCAAGCCGGGCCAGTCGAGTGGACTGTATGTGGCTAGAGGAGTGTAGGCGGAGGGACCGACTCGGTGTCCAGTACCACGGTCGTTGGCGGGTGGAACGTGCGCTGGGATTGCTTCTCGGAGAAGAAACGCAGGCTTTTGTGAGCTCTTGATGTCGTAAAGGCACCCTGGCGAGGTGACCCAAGAGCGAGGCGTAAATGAAGGGTTGTCCGTGAAAGAATGTCGTCTTGAGAGTGTCGGCTGAGAACGGAATGACAGACTGCCTATAGAGAGTGCAGTGACTGAAGGCTGAAGACAGAATGTGTCGGGAACGCGGCTTGCGTTCGTATTTATCACCGAACGGCAATAACGGGACCGTGTGAATCTCTTCGGCGATCCCTGTCGTGTACCTGCGATAAGGGTAGCGGGCGCTGTCTGTTGCGCCCGCACCATTGTCAGTCTAATAGCATACGGTACTTTATTACTGTTCGCCGATTTATTATTTTACTACCTACGGCCTCGCTGTTGGGCTCCCTCACCATTAAAACTGCCGTTACGACATCCGTTTATTTATATAACTTAAAACTATCTTAGAAACTACTATTTATAATTAAATCCGTCGGTCGTCGCGAACAATATTCGTGAATTTTGTTTTAGATTTTACGTCCACGTGATGGAAAGTCATTGTCTCTGGTCATTCCGAATGAAGTGAACTACATAATAAAGAATAGTATGTGATATTTCTAACAAAGAAACGATAATGCGCTTCTTGGCTGACCATAAAAGCAATGTAACATGCAAACCAAACTCCAAATTGCTTTTGATATGATGTAATTGTACCTCTACAACATAAGTATAAGAATTACTGATCAGATTTTTATATTATACGAATCGATACAATTGAAAGGGCCAACTGTTAGCTATAAAGATTACTTAAATAGTATTTTGGTGCACAATCGTACAGCGGATCTCAAAGGAGCACTTGCTGAACACTCCACAACGGTAGCGTAGTGGCGGATTTTCGAAGGGTGACCATGATGGTACAAAATTTGAATATTATTTTTACTAAATTTGTGAATTAGATACTTAGAAGTAGAAATGTGAAAATATAAGCTCTGGCCGATGAGGCTCAAAAATGAAAGCACAATTATTGTGAACTTACTCTATTTTGTTTCTGACTAAAATTTGGATTTGAGTGTATAGTTATACTTATCTAATACATAAATATCAATATTTAGATAGACTGATAAATATGTAATAGAAATATGTGCCCTGCAATCATTGAATTAATATCAGAGAAAAATAGCTCGCTATTAAAAAATACATAAATATCTAATAAGTACATTTAGTAATAAAATATTTTGTTTCGATTTTACGCATAAGAGTTCCCGTCTAACAAAAATCGACAAGGACTTATCGGTTTATTACAATTTAATAAAAAGGAACCGGTTAGTTTTTTCTACAATTTCGCACTACGTCCGAAACGAATCCGATCCTAATCCATGAAATATGGTCCAGAGTAGTCGTAGAACTATTCACATGGTAGTTTACGCTCTAGATAAGATTTCCGTCATCCAATTTCTCTTTTATTCCGAATAACGGATTCGAATCGGAATCGCATCGGATTCGTTTCGGACATAGCGAAACCGCTCTTAGGGTAAGGTAGATATAATTTAAGGTAACCACCGTAGAATAAATTAAACTCAAATATATTTTAAATAGTTGCACTACACTGGTAGTGCAACTATTTAAAATATATTTGGGTACTAACCCAGCGGTTAACAACAAAAACACTGTAAACAATCCAATAAAATATCTAAACATATTTTAAAGAAATATGTAAAAACAGTCACTTATATTACTTACATACAATTAATATCTATGTCCTTTTAAGACTTCATAAACCGACATTTAAAACGATTGTTACCCTATATTCTCCGGTATCGACACGCCTCCCCTCGGGGATTATCCGGGAAAATGCACAACATGTTGTCATCCCGTCAATAGGGAAGGATCGCTTGTGGCCGGATTCCTTTGTTGGTTGTTACCCCAGCGCGGGTCAACGTTTACAAGCTGCTGGATTAGTTACATGAGTTACCGACTTTACCAAACGATACAATCACACTCAGCTGTTCGAATTATAGCCATCAAATTTATTGTTGTGACAAATAGAGTGATAATAATAGATTTTGACCTAATTCATTTGTTGAGATCGATATTTCAATCCAAACATTGAACTAGCAGCTTGATTTTTACAGCTTTAAGGGATTGTCAATCCAAGCTTTGATAAAGTATCAACAGGATGTAGCGTCAGTTCTCAAAAACGTCGGAGCTCAATGAGATCTAATTAGAGCCCTTACACGATTTTCAAAATAATACGAAGCGGCAAAATATATTTGTCTAAACTTCTCCATCTAAATTAGGCTTTAGCACGCACACACACATACAAAAATTTACATACACACACACATACAAACATACATACACTCGAATAAGCATAACCCTCCTTCTTTTAAAAAAGGATCTTGACAGACGGACTACGAAGCTCTATAAGCCTGATTAAGCCTTATAGGATATTTTAGCGCTTCCGATCCTTTTGAGGTACGGCACCTTAACAACTAAGCCAAGGAAAGCAAGTCAGACAAGTCCAAGTCTAAATTAATCCTAAAATACACTTTAAACGATTAAAATTAATCGTTTTACGCTTCCCAACTTATCAAATTTTATTTACAAACACAAAACGTGCAACCGAACGAAAATACGAAACAATCAAAACAAGCGGAGGACCGTGTCGAAGAGCGGATAGTTCCAAAAGAGATTAGTTCCGATATAGCACATGTGGCGCCCTCCTGGGACGCCGTGTCTCACATCAACACCATATGGCAGGAGGATCCGTAGCTACAAGTGTGCCATAAAAAATGTATTGTCCGCGAATTATATTAATTATGGACAGCTGAGCCGTGAAATTTGGAGTATGAGATGCGCGTACCTATTTATTTAAGTATCTTTTGTGTTTCAATTTAATCCAATATGTATCTTAAGTACTAAATAGTTTATATTAAAAGAGAAGAAGAAAAAACCAAGTGCGTGTCGTGCCACGCGCAAATTAGGATACAGAACCCTAATTTGCGCGTGGCATAACACGAACTTGGCTTTTTGTTTCTTCTCTTTTAATATAAACTTTGTAAAAAATGAACAATAAAAGAAATTACATGTACGAATGGGGCAAATAATTTAAAGCAGCTCTTTTTTCAAAAGATTTGCTGTAGATATACAGCACCTAGATGATGACGAGATTGAAATTGCAATTTAAATAAAATTGAATGTAAGTCTGTTTGTAACTTCTTTACGGCTAAGCGGCTCAACCAATCGGTATGAAATTTGGCATAGAGATTCTTTAAAACCGGGAAAAAGATATCGGCTATTTTATAATCATCATTGTTTTTTATCATTACACAGGTGACACCGCGGGGCGCAGCTAGTACTTGCATAAATTATCTACATCATTTATGTATATTAAAATTATTTTTACCACAAACTAAAACGAATAATTCTTTTACATTTACTAAATAAATTAACTCTAAAACTCTTTTGCAGACAGACATTTGAACATAAATTAAATTATCTATAAATTAAGAATACTAAAAATCTCCACAAATGCAGGCCCATTCTACCCGCCGCAATAAATATAACATATGCAATCATTACCATAATGCAATGCCGCTTAAGTTAATCAATTAACGACGCGGGCGCGGCGACTAGGGGGCACCATTCACTAATCACACCCTGTAATGACCCTCTAGATGTCACTGCGAGCCGGTCCTGTGTTGGTTTTTACGGTAGGGTTCCAAAGTGGCTGTTAATCATTTTAAAGTGGTGACGTGTTTGTTACTTTATTGAAATTGAAAGTCGTGAAGTTGATATTATAACAGTTTATCGGTAACCCCAACGAATATTGAATTTCAGAATAGTTGTAAATTAGTTGTTCAAATGTAGAGAGCTGAGATTGTAGGTAGCCAATATTCAATAAGATAAAAAAAAAACAAGCCCTGTTACGATACCTGTATCTTTTCTGTTTCCTGTATCTTTTTATTTTGTTGGTGTAAAGTTTCCTTAATTTTAGTAAAAGTATAACTTTAACTTGAAGCCTACTGTAATTTTTCTATAATGAAAATATTCTTATTTGTGTCCAAAAGTTCCTATTTCATTAATAATACGTAAAAAAATAATTAAATGTATCTATCTCAAAGCTCGTGCCAATAAACTGGTTTCATAATATTTTTGACGTGACAACGTCTAATAAATCGATGAACGCCGGCTGCGCGCACGATAAAGTATGACTCAATGTCCCGTTACGTTACGCTCATTGTCCCGTTACATCATCATCATCATCATTTCATCAATGTTTTGTTACGACGTTGTCACGTAAATAAATAAATAAATATTTGTGGACATTTCACACAACACCATCTAGCCCAAACTAAGCAAAGCTTGTACTATGGAACTAGATGGCTGATAGAATACATATATACTTTTTTTTGTAAATATATACATATGATACATAGAAACACCCAGACACAGAACAAACATCCATGCTCATCACACAAATGTTTGCCCTGGGTGGGGATTGAACCCACGATCTTTCAGTTCAGCAGGTAGACGTAAACACACTACCAACTGAGCCACAAGGTCAGTCAACGTTAAACTATAGTCCGTAAACCGACTTTACAGACAACCAATTTTTTAATAATATCAAAGTAGTTCGATTCAAATTATAACATAATTATTAATAAAACGAATAACCATAAAAAAAACTCTATAGGTTTTTGTAGGATAATTTTCTAGTTACAAAAAAAATAATGTTTTTTTTTTAATGTGTCTCTGAACCTCAGCCATTACTCCATAGTAAAGGAAACAATTCGCATTATCTCACCCCTCGATTTGCCCAATTGTTATTCGACACAGTGTATTCACACGGCGAACGCCTATTTGTGTACGAAATGATCGCTTTTGTTACTTGTATGCATTTTGTCCTAGTTAAGGGTGTAGTCGCACCGGGATAATGCTGTATGCGTAACGATGAACGAGAAAAAATCACGTGGGTGAAACCGTGGGGTGCACCTAGTTATAATCGGGGATTTTGTGAATCATTTTTTTTAGGTTTTTTAACCGACTTCGAAAAAGGAGGATGTTATCAATTCGTAGCGTATATTTTTTTTATGTATGAATTACTCCGTCATTCGAGAACCAATTTTTGTTTTTCCTGAATTGGTGTATAGAGAAAGCTCCCAAGTTGGTCCTATAATTATTTTATAAACATCGCTTCATTGCTTTTTGAATAATCTCTAAAAAAGGAACTAATTTCATTGTATTCCTGAGTGAAGTGCGTCAGATTATAGAAGCGCAGAGTTCCACCTACACGTTTTTCTTTGCAAAAGTGTCAAATATTGAGGATTACCTATCGTATAAGCATCTGCACATTTTCTAATCTTTGAAGACGAGCATTTGACATTCAATGACAAATCGCATTCTTGACAAAAGAAAAAACGAGCGAGTGAAGAGAGGTCTCCTTAAAAAGTTTACAATCGTGAAGGATTTAGCAAGTTGCGTTTGAAGTAGGTTTTTTAATAGAAAAATTACCCTATTATAATTTCAAAGAATTCCCCGAGGTGCATTTAATGTGATCAGCAGCCGTACTCTCAACTTTTATAGCGATGCAAAGTTCGCGCGCTTGCTTTTATCTTGCCTTTTCCGCAGTTTAGGGAGTAACACATACGTTGAAGCGATTATTAAAAATATCACAATTTAAAGTAGGCTCATTTGAACTTTTGTTTCATATTTAATTACAGAAAAAGCAAGATAAAAACGGGTGTTGAGCGAACTTTGCATCGTTATAAGAGTTGAGAGTAACCCGCTGCAGATTTACTAACAGATTTATTATTAACTCCCGACGCAAAACGACGGGGTGTTATAAGTTTGACGTGTCTCTGTGCGTGTGGTCTGCGGCATCGTATTAGCTACCGAACAGATGAACCGATTTAGATTTTGTATATATATTTTTTTATTATTGAAAAGTGTTAGACGAGAGTGTTTTTAGCTATGTTTCATCAAAATAGTTCAGCCATTTTTTTGTCTGGGGTTTTGAGTTTTCTAAGCGTATACTTGTTACTAGACTAATGGCTCGGTGCGGTTTCACCTTTATTCCATTCGGCATCACTGCACAGTGCAGATTTATTGACCGGCAGCGTTAAATGAAGTCGTTCTGTTAATGCGATGCCTTTGTTTGATTTGTTACGTGGTAATGGCAGTAAAAGGCGAAAATTGGTACTACTACTATTACTAATGAGAAGCCAGCAATGTCGAACGTAATGGGGTATGTAAAGAAAAATGTAACATGCTAATTCCAAAACCGAGATTATATGTATCTAAGCCTATTTATTTACTTTGGGCTCTGAAAATGATGTGATAGTGCGTATTTTTGCGAAAATATGAAAAATATTTAACCTTCAGTTGACCTCTAAATGACGACACTAGCCTTTTTTAACCGTACCAAACAGAATTTTAAAAAGTTGACACCGATAGTACAGCTACGTTATATTCTCTTTGAGTAGGTACAGCATTGGCAACATAATAATACCTTGCTTGTGTCATATAAATGTAATGCATGTCAACAAAACTAATCATTTTTTTTTTAGTATGTAGTTAATTACAAATACTTATGAATAGGAATTCAGACGTATTTGTGACGTCATCACGATTTCATCTATAAAATTTTTATAAAAATTACTGAACATAAATAAAAAACATTGAAAATTTATTGAAATTAAGTTCTTCGAAATGACTCAATATATAAAAAATATCGAAAAAATGTTTATTGTATTATGTACCCCAATGCATACTTACCTAATGCATACGCGCTACATACAACAACGCGACAAATCCATTTACAGGCACTCATTGTAAAAGCTTTGTCTTGACTAATCATAAAACATGAGGAACTCATAATAGTTTACCGTTGTTTGTCAACAATAACAATGATTTTAGATGGCTACCTACTGATTTATCTCATTTTGTAACAGGATGGAGGCAACAAACTTGGCGATGTCACCGAGAGAAACGCTGAAGCCTAGAACTGAAAATAAAGGTTTACAGTTGACCAGTAAACCCAATCAGGTAAAGGATTTCGTATTTCAAAATCTAAATAAGCCATCGTTTTTAACCCCCGATCTAAAAAGAGGGGTCTTATAAGATTGACGTGTGTATCTGTGTCTGTCTGTGGCATCGTAGCTCTCAAACAGATACACCGATTTTGTTTTTGATGTTTTTTTGTTTGAGAGAAGATTTCATCGAGTATTCTTAGCTATGTTTGATCAAAATCGGTTAAGATCTTCTTCTCTTGTTACTTGTTACTTATACTTGTATTAAAAGCTTTTCATTATAATGGACTAGCACGAGTGGCTAATTATAAAGATTGTTCTACTTGCGCTGATCAAAAAGCATTAGGGATTTATAATTTACGAAAAGAATAGATAAGGGAAAATTAAATGTAAGATTAATACCTTGCCTTTCTTGATAAGACGTACAAAGTTGTCGAACGGCCACTTGGTACGTTATGACAACTGTCATAGAGGAAAAACTGAAAACAGAAGACCAGGCCCATCGGCTAACTTGTATGACACTGTGTGTAGAGTAGCGAAAGGTCATGCTCATTAGTACCGACCATGTCCAGTATCATACAAGCTAGCTGATCAGGCAGAATTCGTTCCAAGACAAAAAGAAATGAAAGGGTGAATGTCAAATTGTACAAGAGGTAACATCCTTATCAGCAGACCACCAAGCATGGGATATTCTAAAAACAGGGATTTTGCTTCAATATTCTGTTTTGAATCTGTTAACACTTCAACTGTCCAGCACAGACACTCCAACCACAGTCAAATGTGGCATTAAACGGCGTCATGATTGTTGATGTTATGCCTACCTCGTAAGGGAAAATAGGAGTGATTTTATTTATGTAACACTGTCCATGCTAAGTTTGTAATACAATATTATCACCACAGGTGGGCACAGTACTCCTCTACGGAGTCCCCATAGTATCCCTAGTGATCGAAGGCAATGAGCGCCTCTGCCTGGCGCAGATATCCAACACTCTCCTCAAGCAGTTCTCCTACAATGAGATCCACAACAGGAGGGTAGCTCTGGGTATAACCTGTGTACAGTGCACGCCTGTACAGCTGGAGATATTGAGGAGAGCTGGAGCGATGCCAGTGTCCTCTAGACGATGCGGTGAGTATCCAGCGGTACAAAAAATATTTTTTAACCCCCAACCCAAAACGAGAGGTGTTATAATTTAAGTATTATTTGTGTCTCTGTATATCTGTGTATATGTGTGTCTGTCTGTAGCATCGTAGCTCGCAAAGGGATGTACTGATTTTAATCTATTTTTTTTTTTGTTTGATAGAGGATTTTATCGATAGTGTTCCTAGCTATGGTTCATCAAAATCAGTTCAGCCGTTTTTTTTGTCGGGGGTTTTGAATTTTCTAAACTTATACTTGTTATGAAAGAGAAAAATTAAGATTCAGCCAGGTTATATATGAGATCGTACCTACTAAAATCCTAGACTAAATTTGATGGTCCCAAAGCATTTCCACCAATAATTTTTATTTACCATTGTGAAATATCTAGCTTACCTAAACAAAGAATAAAATAGGCCCAAAAAATCTGGGGGCACGGCACTGGCCCCGACCAAGTCGAGCAGCAAGGCCACGCCCCGTACCATCCTTCCATTTTCCATTTTCTTGGAAACATTCAAAGCACTTTCGACTCCCCCGTAACTTTGTTGTCCATAATATTTCTGAAATAGATATGTTGTTTAACACATTAAGTGCCGAATAAATGGCGCCGTGCGCTCGCATTTTCTAAACAACTATAAAATTTGACTTCGGATCTAGGTTACAGGTATCCTAATCACGGATGTATGTAGCCATACAGACAATACCACTTTTTAATTTATATTTGTTTGGCTCCTCCAGTGCATCCTATTTTCAGAATTAGCGTCAAATGTGTGAAAATACCGTATATCATTCATATTTATGAGGTAGTTTGTTATGGTGTACAAATTTACTAAAGCTTCATATAAAGTATATATGTAGATATTCTATCAGCCATCTAGTTCCATAGTACAAGCTTTGCTTAGTTTGGGCTAGATGGTGTTGTGTGAAATGACCACAATATTTTTTTTATATTACAGAGAAAACAAATACGAATCCATGTTACCAATAAGATATTACCATGTTTTTATCACATAGACACAAAGTAGAAAAGTGTTCAATACTCTTCTTACTCGTGCGAGTGCGAGTCGAACTCGCCCACCGAGGGTTCCGTACAAACTAGTAAATAAAAGGAGGAAATCATTATATTTTTGTATATTTTCCTTCTTATACCGAAAAATATACATCGTGAAAACATTTAAAAACTTGTTTTAACTTATGCTAATTAAGCTCTTTCGTATGATACCTCATAGTTCTAGGTCAACGAGAAGTAGGTACCCCATAGGTTTTCATTCCCTTGTCTGTGTCGAAATGGTCGTTTTTACGACATGTTCGGCTGTAACTTTTTTTTACGAAAACTGAGAAATGTGATTTGTCTTTCTGCAGCAAGATACTATAGATTTGCGTATATGGTTTTAATTTTATCACGATACCTTCACGCGTTCCCGAGATAAAGGTATTGACACCCGGACGGACGGACAAACAGACAGACGGACAACAAAGTGATCCTATAAGGGTTCCGTTTTTTTCTTTTGAGGTACGGAACCCTAAAAATGACGGACTCAATAATATTACTTATTATTTTAATATTACGCACTAAAGTTTAATTTAGATTGAGAAGCTTACAGACACTTTATTTTCCGATTCGAATTATTGTGAATATCGAAATCATTTCAATCGTGTAAGTGGTCTAAAGGTTGTCATTTTAGACCTCATTGAGCTCTGACGTTTTTGAGCGCTGATGCGAAATCCTGATATAATATGGTTGCACTCAGGTATGATAACGAGGCGGGAAGCGGAGAGGCTCTGTAAATCTTTTCTGGGAGACAACGCGCCTCCGAGACTGCCTGATGACTTCGCCTTTGCAGTCCATCATGAGTGCGCTTGGGGTTGCCGTGGCGCCTTCTTACCAGCCAGGTGATATTACAAAAAAAGAACAAGATTTACACTCAATCAGCATCATCATCATCTCAGCCATAAGAAGGTGCCGTGGGTAAAGTGGTAAGGTGGTAAGGTGGTCCATGGGGGCATGGACTTCCATAAAGACCGATTGGAAGCGGCTTGCATCCAGCGTCTTCCCGCCACTTGTAAGGTCATCTGTCCATCTCGTTTCTGGTCTTCCTACGCACGCTTACCGATGCACGGTCTCCACTCGAGAACATTTCGGCGCCAGCGGCCATCAGATCTACATGCTATGCGCCCAGCCCACTGCCACTTCAACTTGCTAATTTTGCTTGTTTATGTTGCTTCACTTCCGCTGTACTAAAAGATAACAGAACAAAAAACAGACAGACAAAATTACTTTTGCTTTTCTAATATTACTAGTTGCGCCAAACGGTTCCACCCGCTTGATGATGAAAAACGGCGATGATGATGAAAAATAAATAGCCTGTCCGTCCGTATCCAGGTGCTCAACAATATCTCTATCAAAAATTTTACCTATAACAGCTGTAAAAAGGTAACACACAAAGTTACTTTCGCTTTCATAATACTAGTTAATATAAATATGGATATAGATACATGACCTATAATGACAATAGTTGAATGGCGAAAGGAAACATGCTATTTCGTGTGCCTTATTTTATGTAAATGATTATTTTTTATATAATATTTTAGAAGGAATAGAGGCCTTGAAGTGGGGCAGTAAAGGCTGAGAAAAAAAAAATACGATTTGTCGGGATACCACAACCACAAGTGAGTGGAGAGTGCTCCACTCTCTAACAAAATTGCTCAGATCTCATGGATGTCTTTCCCAATTAGATACAACTCGTCCCGAGCGAAGTGCATCAAGTGCGCGTACTGCGGTCTATTCTTCTCTCCCAACAAGTTCATCTTCCACTCGCACCGGGTGGGTCCGGGAGACAAGTACGTGCAGCCCGACGCAGCCAACTTCAACTCCTGGAGGCGGCATATGAAGCTCAGCGGGACTCCTCCCGATGAGGTTAGTGATACCACTTGTTTTTACTCGCCTACTAGCTTGGAAGAGTGTTAAACTAATCAATAATAACCCGTGATTGTGATCATAAGTAGAATACCATGACTGTATGAATGAATAAATGAATGGTGAATGTAATGACAATACTGTAATGGCAAGAACAAGTAGAAAATCAGCACACTACCACCCTTATATTGTGGATTTAGGTACTTAATATTAGTACTACGGTTTAATTCTACGTTTCTTATCGGTACAGCGAAAGAGTGGATCAAATTGCCGGCTTCTTTGTTCCCTGAGAATTACAACATTAGTATTTTCAAGGTCAGAGTAAATAGGTATCTTCTAAGTCTGCGTGCTTCATCTCCGACCACATCTTCGCTTTCCAGCAGGCGAGTTGGTGGTCAAACGCGGACTTATTCGTGTTAAAAAAAAAAATAAAAAAAATGGCACAGCGCAAAACCCGGATGGTATTTGTATATGATCTTATTTCAAATAGTTGTTATTTTTATGTATATTTCTTCTATAGAATCCAGAACTTAGATAAATGTCGACCTATACATGTCATGTACAGTTAATAAATATTTTTTGTAAATAATATTGATTCAACCTATAATTTCAACCGCACTCGGCCGTCTTTTTCAAAGTAGCAGCGTAAACGTCATTCCCAATCGGTGACGAGCCTCGCATTGAATCGCTCGCAATATGTGAATACTACTTTAGTTTCCACAATTAAATCTTTTAGCGTCATGTAACATGTATACAGTGAATATTTTCAATGATGATATTTTATATCTGTACAGGTGGTACATGCTTGGGAGGATGTCAAGGCCATGTTCAACGGGGGAACGAGAAAGAGAATGCTATCAGCCGCTAGGTGAGTGCTTGGTGGTATCTAAGACTTAATATTTTAGGTATCTACGTGCGTTCTAGATCAGATTAATAGGAAGGAGCTAGAGCTCTTTCCTACTAATTTGACACTACAAAAACCACTTGATATTTCACCAGCAAATTGACAAAGTTATTCTCGGGAAAGGCTAAGCATTGCCCTCCCATCTGCATCCCTTTGCAGCAGTGGTTTCGATATTTCCCAACCGTACACCCGAGGCTATGTTAGGTACCTAAGTCTGATCGTGTAGTAGTAAAAATATCGTACATTATTAACGTGTTATCCCGTATCTATCGCTCCGGAGTACGTGCGAGCGCGACTGCAATATACTTATTATATTTACGCAAGAGCAATTCAGATGGGTAATAAAAAGTACGACATTCTTTCTGCTCCGCGACCGGACTTTAACATAAGCATAGTTATCTTTCAAACCGTTTTAGGAATTTCAGCTTTAAATTGTGCCACAGAAGGGTTCCATTCCGCAGACCGGAGCCGGAAGTAGAGAGCAAGCGGCCGGCGGCGAGTCCACCGAGTGCGCACGCGCCTGTGCCGCGGCTTGCAGACTACGTGTGGGGGGCGCGGCTGCCGCTGCCGTATGCCATACCCTGGCTGAAGCCCACGCTATGGACGCCAGGTAAAAAGTATAATATAATTTGGAAACAATAATTTAAGACTAGAAAGATAGTTGTTACTGTTAGCTTCAACAAGGAACGATTTCTAAATAATAATAATAATGAACATTGTCATTATTTTAGCCACAAGAAGTCCACTGCTAAATATAGGCTTCAGAAATCCCGTTCTGTATCTTTTTTAACCCCCGACCGAAAATGAAGGGTATTACAAATTTTATATAAGTATGTATCTATGTGTTTTTTTTTTGTTTGATAGAGGATTTAATTGAGATGATAAGCCGTTTTGTATGTTGTTTTTTTTTACTTTTACACGATACTATGTGTTTTTATTCTTTAAAGTAATATCTTTTCTACTAGGTGCCCTGAGTGCTTTAAGTAGTGTCGGGTCTATAGAAGAGCCTCGAGCGTTCCGCCCTGTTAGGCGGATGGAGTCACCGCAGATGTCTCCCGGAGTGTCACCAACCAGGTCACCAAACAGGTGAGCGGCTAAGTCATCATCATCATCATCTCAGCCATAAGAAGTCCACTGCTGGACATAGGCCTCTCCCAAGGATTTCCAAAAAGGCCGATTGGAAGCGGCTTGCATCCAGCGTCTTCCCGCCACTTGTATGAGGTCATCTGTCCATCTCGTGGCTGGCAGCCACTAAGCATCAGCAAATTATTTAATTTTAATGTTTTAATGTACTCTGCAGAATACAAGGTGTAACTTTTGGATAGAGAGATCAAGCAACACACCAACATACCAGCGTAAGTATCTACGTACATTGAAATGTATGCTGCGCTGGTTTGACTGTTTAATAGCAACTACAGACATTTATTTATTTATTTATAAAGTTCACCACACCTATAGTCACCTAAATTGTGTTCAAGTCACCTACATTGTGTACATCTATACATTGACAATGAAAATTATACAAAGAAAGTATAGCTTAATGTCACAATAATTACAGGTGAAGTCAGCATGCATTAATATTGAGCGAAAAATAAAAATAGTCATTTAAAATGTGCTGTTAAAATTAATTTAATACATAGTCATTTTTGCTACGCTCAGAACAGACCAATTCCGTGGGAAGAGAGAAGTCCAATTCAAAGGCGCGCACGCGAGTGGAAAAGAGATATAGCGAAAAATTCAACTATTTTTCGAAAATTTTGGTTCAGAAAGAGAACTGCTGTGGCCAAATTATTAATTAACATTTTGATTGAACAAAAAAAGGTTTACTCTACGTAATTAAGAACATCAGCGCCCTCATCCCACGACGGTTCTCTTTGTGAACAGACTCATAATAGGGCTAGATAAAATTCTGACGTCATCGATAATTACTTCAACAACTATTTTTATATTTAAAAAATACATATTTTTACCAACTTCAAAAAGAAGGTTCTTAACAAGAGTTCTGTTTCAATTTTTATTAAAAGGTCAATTTGACTGTATTTTTTTAATGTTTTTTTTTGCATAACTCATTTTCCTAAAGAAATTTTATCAAAACCGGCTCAGTTATTTAGTTTTTAAAACAAAATTGCACATTTTGAAGTTTGACTTTGACAGCAACTGTTTCGCTTACGAAGAACTGAATGTAATACAGCTATAGGCAGCGCAAGTGTGTAATCGTTCATCTCGTTGCACATTTGTACAAAAAGAAGGTATTTGAAGTGTGAATAGTTTTTAACAGAATACAAAAATATATACAATCTAAAAGTACTATGCAACTGTGAAAAAACTGGACAAGTGCGACTCGGACTTGGCCACCGAGGGTTCCGTACAAACTAGTAAAAAGAACTACCGACCGAAGCTAGCCATTGATAAAATGTGTTTTTTTTTACATTTTTGGTCATAATCCGAAAATTACATTTATGGTAAAAATAATGAAACACCGGTTTTAGCTTATGCTAATGAAGCTCTTTCATATGATAACCCACATGTTACGGTTAACTCGCTTTAATTTGGACCCTCATTCCTTGCATAAAAGTCCTATTGTTTGTGATTAAATTAAAAATGTACAGTTTTTGGATTTTTTCCTTTATGTATGCTAGAAGACATTACTTCGTCCCAAATTTTATAGTTTAGGTCAACGGGAAGTAAGTGCCCTATACGTTTTAATTCCTTTGTGAGTGTCGAAATATGAGATTTTTGCTAAATATACGGCTGTACATTTTTTTACGATAACCGAGAAGTTTGATTTTATTCACAGCTGCAAGCGACTACAGATCTGCGTACATAGTTTTAATTTCAACTCGATACCGATCCCGTTCCCGGAGATAGAAGGTCTTGACAGACGGACAACAAAGTGATCCTTTAAAGGTTTCGTTTCTTCCTTTTGAGGTACGGAAACCTGAAAATGGTGGCAAACAAAACATTTTAAATTTTCCAGTAGGTCCCCGCTGGTTCTATCGTCACCTCGACGCAGCCGCTCCCCGGCACACTCACCGACACGCTCTCCGCGCCGCTCTCCGCTACGCTCTCCGCTACGCTCTCCGCTACGCTCGCCGCTGCGCTCCCCGCTCCGCTCTCCGCCTCACTCGCCCAAGAGTGACCGCGACAGTGACGAAAGCGTGGATATTGAGACGACTGAAGAAGAGCCGCTTAGAGATGTGGTAAGCGACTCTTCCAGTTTTTTGTTGACAGTTTTTGTTTGGCACAAGGTAGAAATGGTATCACAAAACAATGATCCCAATTTGAAACTATTTGTACATATTTATAAGTACTTACATATAATAAGAGTACTTTGTTATGTTGCTGCTTAATATAAATAATTATGAAATAACATTATAATTAAGTCTCGGAATTCTCCCTATAAAATAAGGAATCATATTTTTTACTTAAGGCCTTGAATTTTAAGCTTAGCTAGATGACTATTAGGCTATTAAAATAGACAAACATTTCGTAAAATCTTTCACTTTCCGTAAACGATTCTAGACATAAAACCAAATATAAGATTAGGTAGATAGATAGGTAAAAAGGTAGAAAAAAATATGCATTAGCAAAACTAGATAAAGAAAGATACAAATGGATCTCTCAGAACTCCCTCAAAAACGATAAAACTACACGATGACAAAACTTCCAATATTTACCTACATATCAGTTGTATTCTAAGCTTAACAATACGGACGCGGACAAAAACCTATTATATTAATAAACGTAATACAATAAACCCTACCGACATAACCCATTGCGGGAGCAAATAGAATGAATGAAATCCTTTTATAACTTACGTAAACGTTTCTCAAAGATGCAATTTAATACTCAAGAATTGAGTGAATCGTATTATCCACTCGAATCGAAATTTTCTGAGTATTCGAAGCAAACGGAGCCAGAGTTGGATCCAATTTAAAAAGTTGGACGAGGAAAATTTTTCCAATCACATCGGCGTATCTCGGTAATCGAGGTGATTAGATTTTTCTTCGTTACTTCGGCTTTCATGCTTGGAAGGCGACGTAGACAGCAAATAAGTAGGAATTGAAAGAATAACTTGTACAAATGTAGCAAAAAAAATCTATCTATGGTTGCAGGAACAGACGATAGCAAGACAAAAGGATATATGTACCTAATGAAAAAAAAAAAAAACATAAGCGTATGACACGTAGGTACTTATTTTTATCGATTTTAAGAATACGTTCTCATTTCGTCGCTATAACTATGTTTATTATGTTATACCTACTCTTTATGATTATTTAATACTGTATTCAACATAACTGAACTTTTAATTTTATACAGGCATTTGAAATGGAGATTATTTATTAAGCTACCAATTTCAATTACGAAAGTAGTATGTACAGCGGAATTTATACCGTTCAATTGAAACTAAACATAACAAATTTATGCATATATTTTACATAATTTCATGACCAGACTTTAAGAAATTAAATCGACTTCAAAACAATTTAATTAACATAAAATTGAGAAATAACAACTATAAATAACGTAATACCGAAAAATGAAATCAAAACTGGACATGTATACATATATATAAACATACATACCAAATTGATAATCTCCTTTTTTGAAGTTTAAATACGACCTACCTTCATGTATAAAATTTAAAAGTAGGTCTAAATAGGTCAAAATAAATCACACCATTAGACTAATTCACTATTCAAGTATTCAAAAATCGGTACAGCAAGGAAACTAGAGTAATTAATGCATTGATTAATTTTATTCAGTTTCAAACATTAGCCATTTAACTTCAGACAACGTAGTTCCTCTCCGGGGATCAAGCGACGCCATTTTAACAAAATGGCCGCCGCGACGCCGCTTGAGCCTTTCGCACATCGTAAACTGTGTAATTACTGGCACGCCGAATTCAAATGAACTTCATTTCGGTTTTAAATAAGAGAAAATGTTTAATTTAGTACCGATCGGGTCGACGAGGACCAATTAATTGGAGATTTACGATTTAGTCGGAGTTTTTTTCGGTTTGTAAGCGTTTTTTTTTTATTAATTGACCTTTGAGTAGCGGGAAGGCTTGCCTTGGAAATGGTACGTGATGCTGGAATTTATCGCTGTTTATTTGTAAGGATAAATGGAGATGTTTATGTGTATTTGACTGGCCTTGTGGCTCAGTTGGTAGTGTGTTTACGTCTACCTGCTGAACTGAAAGGTCGTGGGTTCAATCCCCACCCAGGCAAACATTTGTGTGATGAGCATGGATGTTTGTTCTGTGTCTGGGTGTTTCTATGTATCTTAAGTACCTATATATATTTACAAAAAAAAAGTATATATGTATTCTATCAGCCATCTAGTTCCATAGTACAAGCTTTGCTTAGTTTGGGCTAGATGGTGTTGTGTGAAATGTCCACAAAATATTTATTTATTTATTTTATTTACTTTTTTTTATCCATTTTTGTATTGGTGTGGCCGAGGATGGAACTCGTCGATCTAGAAGATATCTGTTCACTCTAGCCTTGAAAATTCCAAGATTGTAGGTCTCAAGAAACAGAGATGGTGGCAAAGAATTTCATTCCTGTGAAGTACGCATCAAGAATGTGAATCTATATCGAGTACGGATTTTTGGCATTTCAACGAGAAATGGGTAGTAATTCGCCGACTTTCTGCTACTTAGAGAGCAAAATTACTATAATAACATATACCTACATAATTTGGTACCATCGAGGATTTAACCATGACCTCTTATTACCATAGAAAGATGGCTTGCGCTTGCTTTAACTTTGCTTTCTCTGCAGAACGAGGAATTTTAAAGTCCCTACCATGACATTAATAGTTCCCTACAATGTTATTGGTAGCTAACGATTTCTTTACAAAACTAATTATTCCATATTAACTATAAATTTACCCTCGAAAACACAATTATTAAGCATTTAACAGATATAAGTAGCTTCATAATTTCCTAAATACCTGTCACATGTACCAAATCTACCTCAATAATATCAATAATAATGCCTTATTTTCTTATAGCGATTCAGTTTCATTTCGCACATGTTTAACACTGCACACAAGTTGTTTACGTTATTTACGCGCCGTGAAAAGGCTGTAAGTAAACAGGTATCGAGCTGCTATTGAAAACGATGTTAGGCAGGAAGCTGGCGATCTTTAAACTAAAGCTGCTTTAAAAACACGTAATGCTCACTGTGAAGAGCAGAAATGGAGCTTGTGGACATTGTTTATTTAAAACCCCGATTTGTATTGACTGAAAAAATCCAATAATTTTTGTAAATAATTATAGTTGAAAAAACTGAATCAACCGACTTCAAAATACGCAATTTCGTGCACTTGGATGACATTTTTCCAGTTATTTTATTATAAAAACCAAAGCAATAAACCGATTTTGATAAAATTTATATGGGACCGTTTCCGAATTATTATCTACCAAACCAAAAAAAGAATCGTCAAAATAAATTCATAATTGGTGAAGTAATCAGTGAATAAACAACAAAAAAAAACATTTTTGGAAGTCGGTTAAAAATTCATGTCTCACAACCATAGGTTGTGCCTGGATATATAACTCAATCAGTTTGGATTTTAAGTTTTTGTATATTTAGAATGTTTAATATTTATTGATTATACACATTTTTTTCTCGTAATTAATTAAAATGAATTGCAATTGCAGATTTAAAAAAAAAAAAAAAATCATAAAAAAAAAATACTGATTTATATATTTAGCGTTCACTCTCAAATCTATTCGTGAGTATAGAAAAAAATTAAATTTCTTTATAGGACATTTTTGTCGCTTTAATTTTCTCAACGCTTAATTTTCTTTTATTCATTTCATCCATGCAAAAACTTCAAACTACTCCAAGTTTTTTTACAACAAAATCTTATTTATCCGACTCAATAAAATGAGTCTGTAACCTCCTACATCATAGTAATTAACGTGCGAGAAGAGGCTCGACATAATCCCTTCAAAGCGGGGTTGCCATCGTGACGAGTAATTATTCCGTTAGGACGACGACTTGACGATTTTAGGACTTAATTAATGTCGAGACTTATTTTATCGGCTGTAATGACGAGACTTACTTTATTGGCTGTATTAATGACTTTGTAATTGTTGACTTTTGTAATAAAGACGCTTTATTGACTGATCTCGTAGCTCAGTTGGTAGTATGTCTGCCTGCCTGCTTTATCAGGGCAAACATTTTTGTGATGAGCATGGATGTTTGTTCTGTGTATGGGTATTTCTATGTATCATAAGTATGTATTTACAAAAAAAAGTATATATGTATTCTATCAGCCATCTAGTCCCATAGTAGAAGCTTAGCTTAGTTTGGGCTAGATGGTGTTGTGTGAAATGTCCACCAATATTTATTATTATTATTGATTAATGACGAGACATACTTTATCGACTGTAATAATGACGAGACTTAGGTACTTTGTCGGCTGTAATGACAAGACTTGTTTTATCGGCTACTTTTTGCAAAGATAAAGAGACGGGCATAGGCTACATTATCTGATCATCATCATCACAGTTTTCATTACTACGCGGGTAAGCCGCGGGGTGCAAATAGTATAAAAAACCCAGATTAGAAGCTACACATAGCAAAGTAAACTGTATGCCACGATATAAAAAACTGAAACTTATCATGTACCAACTTCTCGTTTGCTCCCGACTGACCAACCACATAATTCCCATTCTGTATACATATTTGTAGCATTAATAAAACCTCAATAAAATAGGAAAATGACGACGAATGCCGCAAATCTAAGCCGTAAAGTAAATCTGCAGTCAGCAGACCGTCCAATCGTATCGCAAACAATTAACAACGCAGGCGGACTATCAAATCAAAATCGAGATTAAATTGTAATCGCTAATCGGATACAACTCGGCCCGGTACATATGGACGTACTCAGGGTTGCATACCGAAGGGGATTTAGCCCCCAAAAAAGATTTGAGTAAGCCTCTATAATCACAATCTAGCCATAATATAAGATTAGGCTAGGCAAAGTTTGTAAATTTTTTTGAGGATTGAATTTCCGTCCTTTGAAGCACAAATAAGTTTAGAAAATGTGAAAGCTCCCGCCATAATATAACGGCCGAACCGATTTTGATAAAATACAGCTAAAAAATAATACTCTCGATCAGATCTTCTTTAAAAAAACTCGATTAAAATCGCTTAGTTTCAGAGCTACGATGCTACAGACAGACAAACGAATACACATATATAGATCACATCAAACAACAACAGTCCTCGTGTTGGGTCAGGATTAATAAGAACTTATAAGAGAGATGCAAGACATTCAGAGAGAGAGAGAGAGAGAGGCCTTCCTCTTTTACACATCATTAGGCAAAATAAATCGAGTTTTGTGTAATATACTTACACGTATGTTAGGATAAGAACGATACCTTCAAATAAAAATACGATTGATTTGGTTGTTTTGTTGGTTTTGCTCTATATAGTATTTTATAATAAATATTTACTACGCCTTCAATACATTAGGCCTATACACAGCAATGGATACGTTGCCGATGATTTTATGTATTTACTAATATCCCAATCTAAAGAAATATTTCCTTATAATGTAATATTATAAGTACTTTTAATAACAAAAAATATGACCATAATTAAGAGCTAAGTAGTGAGAACATTTTAAATTATTCTTATTTTTATTATTATTATTAATGAAACGAAATCAAAGAAAAATTAAAATAATTTCGATTACAGTGGCTAAGTGGCTACAGTAGTTAACAATCATGTTTGTATCACATCTTATGTAGCGTTGTCCAACATGTGTCTTGCACGGACATGTCTAGGGTTTCTTAAGACTAATGTGGATAGTAAGATAGGTAATAAATCATAATACACATACCTATGAATAAAAACGTATAAATATATCTGAAAATAATTTTCCGACGGCACGCTTATTTTTACTCCCACAAACCTCGCCCTGAGTACGTCCACCCGGCGAACAGTCAATCCGCTTACCACCGGCGCCGCAGGGGCGCTCAACTTATTGAATTGATTGTTTGGACGCGACTAGGTACAATAGCAGCCCTTTATGTACCTACCCAGAGTTCGTCTCTGGCATCATTTGTTTAGAGAAATGAATTGCGTATCACCAGAGAAGGTAATCAATGTGGAGATCTGCAAGCTTGGCGTAGAATGTATTTAATACGTACCTACTTAGGCTTTGGCAGGAACCCATGTGGACATTCAAAATGTTGTGAATGACCTGGGGCCCAATTCAGTTATTCAAGACCGCTCCATAGCCGAACCACATGTGGAGCTTTTCCCGTCGGCCGCCATAGTTTTTTTGGTTCTGTCACTTTTATGTCATACAATTGACACATTTGATGAAACGTAACAAGTCCTTCGCTCGTTACTAAATAAAAAAAAATAGCAGCCGGCGGTAAATGCTTGGCACAAGGTTCAGTTACGGATGGGTATTGAATAACTGAATTGACCCCCTGTTTCTAAAAAGGTACGACCAGACCACACCATCGCGGGTAATGACGTCTCCAACGTGCGTGCCATTCAATCATCTCAGCCACAAGAAGTCCACTGCTGGACATACCTAGGCCTCCCCCATGGATTTCCAGAAAGACCGGTTGGAATCGGCCTGCATCCAGCGTCTTCCTGTCACTTGTATGATATCTTCTGTCCACCTTGTGCCTAGTCTTCCTACGCTGCGCTTGCCGGTTCTGTCTGGTCTCCATTCGACAACTTTTCGGCCCCATCGGCCGTCAGTTCTACGAGCTATGTGCCCTGCCGAATTTATGAACCGATTGAAATTAATATTTTGCGTATTATATATTTAAACTATAAAATTCATACATAATTATTCCCTATTAGTTAACTTTTATCAATTAATAAATAAAAAAGTGGATCTCCTAAAGTCAGAATTCATTAGATCATATTTTTTTTTATATATGACGACATACTTATTTAAATTATTTTATTAATACTACTTACTTATATAAATATTTTGTCCAGCCCACCATACGGCACGTGCTTGTAAAGGACAAACAAATACGTCCCGCCTCGGGCTACAATGTAATCCGGGGTCAATCTATTAAATTAAAACATCATATTTATACGCCTTTACTTACGGTAATAGAAGGGATCAAGTTACACGTTGGCGTTTATGAAGTGCGTTATCTAGAAGTAAGCTCTTTATATAAATTGATCTTTCACGACAAAAACAATCTGGGTATCTTCAAATCGTGCGCGAATCGATTAAGGACATCAATAATGGTTTTTCGGTTACTTTGAAGGCTTAACTCCGCCGTGAATCGTTGTTAAAGCTTCAAAAAATATTATTATTATATTTACTAATAAATAATAATTATTATTATTTACTTATTATTAATAACTGCTAGAGTGGAATACCACTTCTTCGGTGTTCCCTAGTAAATAAAATTCGCTCTTGTCTTGAAGATACTGGGTATCTTCAGATAATACGTATTTGTATTATCTGAAGATACCCAGAATTTTCTGGGCATCTGGGCATCTAATGGGCAAGGCTTTCCGTAAGGTGAGTTTTGGTCAAACATTGGCCCATTTCATCATAAAAAATGCTAATATATGGTAAAAACCTAACCAATCGGGAAAGGAATGCTTTACCAAAATCCTTGTTTCCAAAAAATTATAACACAAGTGTCTTCCCTCTAGGCCTACGTGCTTCATCTTCGGCCACAGCATTGCTTTCCATCAGGCGAGCTCATGGTCAAACGTAGATCTATGTGTGTATAAAAAAAACATTTAAATACTTACAACATAAAGTAGACTGAATTCTCAAGGTGAACATTACAGAAAAAAATCAGAACGATTCAAATACTTGTTACCAACCTAATACTTGTTCCCATTCGAATACGAATACTTGTTACTCGAAACACGTACGTAATAGATACTTTAGAGGGATAGCGGCAGACGATTCAATTGCACCACTTGATGTTAGTATAATACTCGGTATAAATCACTGCTTGTGAGGGTATCTGTGGAGAGTTTGTTTGAGTCACGTAAAGTGATTATGGGTCGCGAAGACGTGGGATGGTTTCTTCTATTATTTTTATTTTTGCTAGGTGTTTATAAATATTGTTTGCACATGATAAGTTTTGTCAAGTTGCCGTTTCGAGAAATTGGTGTTTGCCGCCATCCAAAAAAAGTTATTAAAAAAGTTTTATAATTTTGATTTGTGTCTAAGACATCGAGATTTAAAACGGATGGACCAATTTTTACAAGTTTGTTTTTATATATAGGATTTGATCGAGATTGTGCTTACTTATGTTTCATCTAATTCGGTCCAGTCGTTTTTTATATCTGGGGATTTGAAGTTACTTTTTATTTACGGAACCTTACCGAACCCGGTATAATATAAGTGTCTCGAAATAGGGTAGACGACATATTGAATTTTCTAATGGTAAGAATATTTAGTCATTCAATGGCCAGAAGAGCTCGGGATCTTCAGATAAATAGGTACCTATACCGAAGCTCTTAACCCTATTTTAAAATAAAACTTACGGGTCACGTATGTTTTGAGTCGATATATCTGACTATAGTTTCAATCGCATTCGATGATCTTCTTCAAAGGAACAGCACAAACGTTACTCCGTCGAGAACGCGCTTCTAGCACTATGATAAATTTAATCCCAAAATAGCATAGAATCCAGAACAGAACAGAATAGAAAAGCTATATCTTAGACCTCTTTCCTATAAACCTAAACTAAACCACTTCCTCTTTAATTAGTGGTACAGTCAGGATTAAAAGTTAATTTTCACCTTAAGATCAATTTTAATAATGAGCATATACTTAGATACATACCTATATGTGTGTGTGCGTTGAGACACAACACACCTCGTCATATGACAGTGTGTACCTAAGTGCGAATCGACTCATAGAATAAGCCCATAAGACCATTTCTTAGCATATAACATTTTCAGGTTGCTAATGGACTTTTAATCGCGACTGTACCTACGGTATTAGACCTTATTCCTTGCCAAATAAATTAATCTAGTACTACCAAAACTATCTATACCTACGTCAACACAGTGAATATAAAGTGACAGTATTGTCTGTCAGTCCGGGTGTCGGCTTGTAATTAACTTCGTTCGTGTGCGTCTCCCGAGGGAGCGGGAGTCAGCCCGGGGGACGCAGCATTGTGATTCCTATTTGGTTACTTAACATTTGTATGCTAAATTGTTTTTGTCGAGTCCAGTTTAAAAGTAGCGTGGTACCGCCTCTCTAACCGACTTCAAAAAAGAAAGCTTGTATTTATTATCCGACTGCGCAGGATGGAGGGACACACACACACACACACTCACTCACACACACACACTCACTCACACACACATACACATACACATACACACACACACACACATAGTTTCTTAAACACTATCTAATTCTGTATGTACGAAAAGAATGATTCCTATGCATATCTCATATATACCTATATATATACACGCATATCTCATATAGGAAGGATTGTACTTTTTTTGGTCACAAAAGACTATTATTTATTTATTTATTTATTGTGTATTAACCAAAACGGCACAATGCGCCAATAACATCAGTTACTTAAATTATAATAAAATGGAATAAAAAATAATATATCAACAATGTCAGTATAAAAAAAAAAAAAAAATTAATAATGCTATTACAGTGCTATGTAATGTTAAGAAAAAGACTCCGGAATCTTAATAAGCTAATTAGCTCTTCTATTTTAGCTTGTCATTAGCAAATTCAATTACGTAATCACTTTGTTATGGTACAATTGAAACAAAGATTTTATAAGCAGCTTAAACAATTCCACATAAAACTAAACTTACAAAACATACAATAGGAACCTGACCTATTTTAATTTTAGGCAATTCATCCTACTGGCCAAATGGTGAACCATTGTGAATTCAGAACACACGGAGATAAAAAATTACACAAAAGGCAATGTGACACGACAAGGCTGACCCAAAATAAAAATCGACGTCGGTTTCAGTTATTTTTAATATATTTTTTGGAGCGGAGAGTACTGTAGGCATATATAATAATTTGCGTTTCTAAGTTTAGTTTTTGCCTCGCTTTCACAACTGTACAATATAAAAAAACAAGAATGGTACTTACCCTATATCTACCATTATTGGCTTTTTTATACCAATAGAAATAAATGGTTGTCTAATGTTGTACATTTCTTCGGTTTTATCATATACATCATTTTCCACATAGTTAGATTTATTAATCAGTTTTGGTTCAACACTACGCATCAATCCCGGATCGATCTAAACATAAAAATTCCGGTGAAGGCATACGTTCTGCAACAAATAACTTCTCTTCTCCCGACGAGAAGAGTTGAGGCACTTGAATGGGTAGAGTTGAACAAGTTAGTTTTGGCTGATCCAGACTATTTCTTACCCAATCGAGTAGACATTCTTTTAGGAGCAGAAGTATATGGTCAAATACTGCAAAATGGTTTAATAAGAGGACCTCCTGGTACACCAGTCGCTCAAGCTACTAGCTTAGGCTGGATTGTATCTGGCGTAGTCAATTCGCGTAACGACTTCTCTTCTCAAATCAATGTGATGCATTGTTCTGTAAATGATAATGACATTCTCAGAAAATTTTGGGAGTTGGAATCTGATAAACAGATGCCTAAGGAAAAGATGTTCACAGAAGACGAAAAGCGTTGTGAACAACATTTTACCGAGACGACTCGGAGGGATCCACATGGTAGATACATTGTGAGTCTTCCACTCAAAAATGGTACGCCAGAAGTAACTGGATCATTGGAGATTGCTGAAAAAAGATTAAAATATTTAGAAAACAGATTAAAGAAGAATAATGTGTTACAAGAACAATATCAGAAGGGTATTAATGAATATTTAGATCTCAATCACATGGAATTGGTGCCTGTAAATGAAATAAAAAATATAAATGCGATATACTTACCTCATCATGCCGTGGTGCGCGAGGACAAAGATACCACGAAGGTCAGAGTGGTGTTCGACGCGTCCTGCAAAGGAACTAACAACAAATCACTTAACGACAATTTGTTAGTAGGTCCGACTCTACAAGCAGACTTGAAACATCTGGTTATGCGTTGGAGAGTCTCACGTATTTGTTTAACAGCAGATATTGAAAAAATGTATCGGCAGATTAAGATTGATGAAGCTGATGTTGATTACCAACGAATACTATGGCGGAATGATCCATCAGAGGAGATAAAAGCTTACAGAATGCTTAGATTAACATTCGGCGTTGCATCTGCCCCGTATCTGGCGGTGAAAGTACTGCAGCAATTAAGCAAAGATGACGGCTCCATCTATCCTTCTGCAGCGAAAGCTTTGTTAAACAATTTCTATATGGATGACCTATTAGCAGGATGTGAAAATGAAGAAGAAGGACTAAATTTATACCGAGAACTAAATGAGTTAGTAGAAAAGGGAGGATTTACTTTACTAAAATGGACTAGTAACAGTGAAAACTTACTACGGAAAATGAAAGAAATTGAAACAGGAAAGGAAGATGAAAAGGTAGATGAAATCAAGGAAGGATTAAAAAAAAAATCAAATCTGAGGTGATTTGTGGTTTCATTTCTACTATCCCTCAGACCCTCCTACCCCTAGGAATCCGAACATATGGTCCTTCGAGGCCGGATAGTCATATGACTTGAAGGAGGTTTTTGTGGAAGCTTACGGGACGGTGGATTGCCGTTGCAAACCGTGAAGCCAGCAGAACCCAGGAGGGTTCTTGGGCACTGAACCGGAAGGTGGTCGTGCATGGTCGCACCCTACTGAACGGCATAGGTGCAGGAACATCACCAGCGGCGTTGAGACCCAGCGAAGTTGGACTACGTTACCGGCCAGAGGACGGAGTGACGTGGAGGATATCGTATAAAAGGAAAGTGTGCAAATAAACTGTGAGTACTTTGACATTATTCAATTGAGTGATAAATAAAGTGACAGTGAGTTAATTGGCATTTATTTAAATTTCGCTCCAAATTGGACTTGTAATCTTTTCGTAGTAAATTCAACTTGTAGAATTTCTTGTGTAATTTAGGACTTAGAATAGTTTCTCTAAAAACGAAGGTACGGGGAACCTATGCCCGATTTTGCCCGAAGTGTTAAAGTTCTAAACACTTAGAATAATTTCGATCAACTTCAACTTGTAATTTTTTTTAAAAATAGTCACTCTGTAAAATTAACTTTGGTTTGCTAAGATGGAATCGTTGATTAATTTTCAATGTGATTTAAAGTCACGAATAACTAAGTCTAGAGTTAATTTTAAGAAATCGCCTAAAGAGCGACTAAACAAAGAATATGTAGAAGCAAAACTAGAATCTGTTGATCAGTTATGGTTAGAATTTTTATCTGGTCATAAGGAATTGATGCGTAGTGTTGAACCAAAACTGATTAATAAATCTAACTATGTGGAAAATGATGTATATGATAAAACCGAAGAAATGTACTTAGATTATAAGCTCGAGTTAAAGTCAATATTAGCTAAGTATACTGTTGTAATTCCTCACAGAAATACTTCTAATGTCGCTGATGTCAAAGTATCACACGTCAAACTGCCTAAAATAAATCTACCAAATTTTTCAGGTAACTACACTGAGTGGACTACCTTTAGAGATTTATTTCGGTCATTGATTTTGCAAAATGAAACTTTAGATAATGTTCAAAAATTACATTACCTCAAAGGTTATCTTGTAGGTGAAGCTGAACAACTTCTTAGACATATACCTATTGAGGCATCAAACTTTGATAGATGTTGGAAACTGTTAGAGGAACGTTATAACAATAAGAAATTTATTTGTCATCATGTTCTAAGGCGGCTTTTAAGCCAGAAGAACTCTGTTGAAGAATCAGTAAGTGGTCTAAAAGAACTTGTTGATACTACAAACGATTGCTTGGCCACCCTCTCCAATTTAGGAATTGATGTTAGGAGTTGGGATGTAATGATAATTCATATTCTTACGTTGAAATTGGATTCAGAAACTCGACGACAGTGGGAGTTTTATATTACTTCAAACACTTTGTCAGATGAACTGCCCACATATGAACAATTCAAAGAGTTTTTAACAAAGAGGTTCCGTGCCATCGAATTTTTCGATTCCAAATCAACATCAGGATTTAAAGGCCAAGGTAAATCTGATAAAGTAAAATCTTTACATATGGCAAATGTTTCATGTCCGTTTGTTCAGAATCTCACAAGTTAACTCAATGTAAACTATTTCAAAAAGAAACAGTCGAAGCCCGTCGCAATTTTGCGCTTCATAATAATGTGTGTTTTAATTGTATGGGTAGCAATCACTCGGCCAAAGAGTGCCGAACAAATTTAAAATGTCGTATTTGTAAGCGGAATCATCATTCGCTTTTACATCCTAGGAGTACAAACTTGAATACAAACATGAATACAAACTTGGATAAAAATGATCTGGGTGCTACTGCTGCATCTTCAGAAGGAACTGCATCATCGAATGTAGTGGCAACTTCCGGCGTGGTCTCTTGCTTTGCCACAGGCAAAGTGCACCAGCAAGTACTACTTGCTACTGCTCTTGTCAAGGTCATTGCTAAAAATGGAGAAGTTTGTCAAATACGTGCACTTCTAGACCAGGGGTCACAGGCATCCTTCGTAACTGAGTCAACTGCTCAGTACTTAGGTTTAAAGAAGACATCAATCACAGGCCAAGTGTCAGGTCTGGGTGGAAACCAAAATATTGTTTCCAAGGCGATGGTGACTATAGAAATTCAATCCGGCTCGAAGGACCATATGTTCGGATTCCTAGGGGTAGGAGGGTCTGAGGGATAGTAGAAATGAAACCACAAATCACCTCAGATTTGATTTTTATTGTCTAACCGACTCATGTTTATATGTGTCCATCGCTGCATATCTCTATATCGCGAGCTAGGATTTCAGTCTTCGTTTATGAACGACATCTAGTATACAACATAGCAACTAAGTGAGTAATTATGTTACAAATTAGTTTAACAGTCTGTAAAGTCGGTTTACGGAATTTTACGTGATAACGATGCGTCACAAGCCGAACGCTTAGGCCGTTCGTGCCTCTCTATCGCTTGTTCCGCGCCATGCACGCTCGGCTCAAGCGGAACGTGACACTTTTTTGTGCGTACAGCCGGCATTCATCGATTTATCACGTAAAAAAAAAACAAAAATTTAATAAATATATCAAAAAATGTTTTCTAATAGTTGTCGTGTTATATAAGTAGGTAATATTATACCTACTACAAATTTCTATAGCCACCATTCGTGTCAAAATGTCATTAAACAAAAAAAATTACGCAGTTAGATTATTACCGTTTCGGAAACCAATGAAATTAAAGTTGACTTAAATAAAACAGTCTACTATCTCCATGACAAAGATCAGATAAGTCCAACACAATATAGAAAATTGTAATCCTTAAACACACAAAAATACACTCAAAACCATTTCTTTCATTAAAACAAAGAGTCATTATGGTAATGCGTCATCTATTATTCATTTACTTGTCCGTTGCGTACATTCAAAGCTAAAGCTTGCCCACTTTGTTTTAGTTGTCGCTGGAAAAAAACAAGGTTTTTTGTATGAAAGTTTTCATTCAAGTTCTGAAAATACGATTGTGACGCCATCATTCGATAGTAAGTAATAAGTTTGTCAGGTTCTACAATCAAATTCTGGAGAATTAGTGACAAAGAGATTTTTATCGTGATTATTAAATGTTGTTTCGTTGTTGAATATTATTTTTTGTTCGTATTTTGATCATTATATGGATTAAGTGAATATACGGATAAGCATTGCCATTCAACGTGGCAATGCGGTCAACATGCAGGGTACGCTGCCAACTTGTAGTGGGTTTGAGCATTTGGATTATCTTTAGACTTTTATCGGTCTGGGGTGATTGATGTGCTTTTTGTGTAGTAGTTTAGTTAGTTGAGTTTGTATATTGTTGTGTTGTAGTTAGTGAATATATGGTTGTAACTGTGATTATTAGTTATTACAATGGTTTATATAATTTTAACGTTTGTATCATTCGCATTTGCGAGTGGTAATTTAGGGCATTTTTGCAATACGGATAATATGTTAAATTGTAAATAAGTACATAGTTATCCGCAAAATATAGAATTTTATTTGTAAGTATTGAAATTACGGTTAACGAATTTGATTTTCGAATAAAATTATTTCTTTTTATACTTACAAAAGTTTGGGCTCATTATTTAGTCATTGTGAATACGTGTAGTCCATAACCATAAAATATGTTTATTTTAGGCTACCGAAACTCTTGCATATAGATCTATATGAAATCTATTGTAATTCGTAACAAATAGAAAGTGAGGGATTTTATTTTATTTTATTAAACATGAAAAAAATATCCCAAACATTCTCATTCTTGTGTAAAGCCAATATTTTCAGAAAATTGAGAAAGTAGGTTCTTGACAAGAAATTGTTGACAATTTGTATAATATAATTTGTACTTGACCTATGAAAATTAAATTAATAATACGTATAATCTGCAAGACTTTCGTAGACGAAGTTTCAAACAAAATCATACTGTTGCAACACTATTTATAGCTTTGATTACAAAATGCCGGCGTGACATTTAGTTTTTTTTTTTATTTACCTCATTTGGGAGATGACATTTCAGCCGCCATTTTTATTGGTGGCAGAGTGTGCGGAACATTAATTTTGTTGTTCGCGTTGTGGAGAAAATGTGTGCCCCCATTTTCTTTTGTTCGCGAGTCGCAATCGTTTCGGGCGGTGTTTCGTGTTATTGCCGTGATTTATTTCGATTTCATTCTATAATATCCAACGGTTATGTTGATGGGCAGTGCGAGTGAGAATAATTTTATTCACTAATGACTGTATTTTGGATAATACGAGAGTCCAATTACCTATCTGACGCATTATGATCATTGTAATATTTACGTAATTTCTCAGTTTAAGTAAATATAGTTTACAAATAAATATGATATCTGCATACCTAGATAAAAAGATATCATATTTATTTGTGGACTTTTGTAAACAAAATTATTTACCATTTCATTTAATTGACAGCATAAAAAGTGGTAAGATTCTCAACTCAAATGTCTATTTGTCTTAATTCTCTTTATAAATGATATATTCTTTTAGCAAGGGAGAGTCTGGCCAAGGTTCCATATATTTTTTTAAACTTTGGTTGAATAATATTTGGATAGCTCAAAATATTAATTATTACTAATTAGAAAACCAACAAAACACAGGGTAAAAATTTACTTTGGAATTTGGATATAGGAAGTACAAGTCGTTAGAGTACTATGTAGCACAAGCCGTAGCATTTCGTAGCAGTATTGCTACGACGTTTTCCAACAGTCTCGGTTA
Organism: Lycia hirtaria; assembly: GCA_947563715.1. Classification (NCBI taxonomy): domain Eukaryota; kingdom Metazoa; phylum Arthropoda; class Insecta; order Lepidoptera; family Geometridae; genus Lycia; species Lycia hirtaria. The sequence goes on along the minus strand of OX387377.1, from coordinate 35,106,404 downwards.
CTTTCCTATTCTACTGATAAGGTTCGTCTATGATTTTACTTAAGTTTTTTTTTATTAAAAAATAGGCTTGCGCTTGACCATCAACTCACCTGGTGTTAAGCGACAGTTACGGTCTACGATGGAGCGCGCTTGCCTAGAAGAAACATATTCACTCGTGATTTGTACTTACATTAGTCACTACTTTCTTTTAATTCTTTGATAATTTACGAAGTAGGTACCTATCTAAGTAAATATAGTATTAATACGTTGATTTTAAAGCATATTCACTTATAATCAAATAAATAAAAAACTATAAAACAAAGCATATGGTAAAACGTGCTTAACTAACTTTATGAAAAGTATAATTATTTGTGACACGCCACGGCTGGCAATTGTGTTAATCGTATACAAGGACTATCGACACAAAATGTGGACGTAGCTAGGATGGGGGTTCCGCATTACGATTCAAATGCCTGAATTCTTGATTATATCAGAAAACCCTCAATTTGAAACGAATCACGAACATTTTGTTTATAGCGAAAAATGTGAACGCGGAAAAAAAATACTGAGTCAAGGAGAAAGCAACTTGCGTTCAATAATACTAGGGGTCAGAAATAACATGGAACAAATACAGAGAAAACGACATTGTTTCAAATTAAATTGTAAGCAAAAATAGAACGAATGCTGCTTTTGATTTGCAAGTATTTATTCATTTATTTAATTCAATTTACAGCTATATTTACAGGATGACCTAATACAGTAGTGCAAGTCATCATATCTGTAGATTGCAGCTCTTGAAGTCATTAATTATACTGCCCCTGCAATGAAATTCTTGCTCCGTCCACGGCTATTTATTTATTAAACAGAGGCATTATATCGCGCGACAAAGCAACAGCATTACGTAAATAATTGTACGGTAACACAGTTGAATTCTTTATGATCGCACTTCAGGTAAAAAAAAAATGAAAACATTTTTTTTTCACTAATTATTTTCTTTTAAAAGTGAAGCATGTATTATTTATAATAAACTTCAAAAATCGAATGTATGTTTTTTTTTGCATATTTGTTACGCGATTTTTTCGCCAATTGTGAATTGATTTGATGATTCTTTTTTTAGGTCATATTACAGCGGTGGTCCTATATAAATTTTATAAGAATCAGTTCAGCACTTTGGTTTTTAGACCGAAATAACTGGAAAGAAATATTTCATCCAATTAAACAAAATTGCGTATTTTGAATTCGTGGTGTAGTTTTTTTATAATATTGAAAATATCTGATTATGTAGATTACTATAGATTTTATTTTTTTATATATTTAGATTATTATGTTTTGCCATTTCTATTTTTTATTCGGAAACAGACTTGCGTTTGACCGCCAACTTGCCTGATGTTAAGCGACTGTTGCGGTCTATGATGGATCACAATTACCTAGAAGGAAACTGTGGATATAGGAGGATTGGCATGATGGATTACTTTTACATAATAAACAAATAGGGAAACACCAATGCGATCGCGGGTTTTGGAGTTTTGGTAGTAACATGTTGCTTTGTTTTATTTTTCTAAGCTTGTGTTATTTTGAACATTAATGCGATAAAAATGGTTTTTTTTTATTAATTAAGTGTTCGATCAAGTGCGTGAGTGTGGGCAAGTGAAATAAAGCAGTGAAACGTGTCATTTTACGTTGTCAGCAAAACTCCATAGAAGCTTCTAGTAAAGTCGCCATCACTTTACTGATGACTCGCTAACGTTTTATAAAAGTACTCTTTATTATTTCGACTGAAGGACTTTGTTTCCATGGTCAAGATAAAATTACAACAACGACAAATCGGGTCGCGGTTTTGAGACGGCTGCCCTAGTTGCTCGTCCGAGCCGCTCTTCTAACATATAAATTTCACATTAAACATGTCACTACAAAACTATTCACTCGCGAATTGAAGACACTAGATTTTAAATATCCATTTTATTTCAATAACCATTGACAGAATAGAATGTCATACTCATGTTTGTCAATGCCATTGCAAATTCAAAATCTGCTATGTGCACCAATCTAAAATACTATTAATAATCTATAAATAAATATACGAAAAAAAATACGCAATTACGGAACTCTACCCTACGCGTGACCCGACACGCACTTGGCCAATGTACTTTTTATAAGTAGTAAAAACGGGTTGAATATCCATGACAAATCCTAATAATCGTCAGTAGTTAATTGATGGCGAGGGCATTATTTAAGCGGCCGCCGGCTGTGTCCCATCAGATAGGGAGATAGCGCTCGCAATCCAGCCGTCACGGAACTGACATCATGACGTGTCACTTGAACTAACTATACTTGTAGTATCTATACTTGTAGTAAGTATCTATTACACGCATTTGGCTGCTTATTGTATTTTAACCATGCGTGTGAATTCTGTCCCGCTGCATATTTTAATGTTTTGTTTTTTCCTTGAATTTACTAAATAAAATTTAAATTAACAGCGCTTACACGGAGCATGCTTACAGGACGTAACCTGCCAATTCTAACAGAAGACCAATGCTGGTTATTTCTATCAGCAATAAGCTGAGTTGGAATCGGCTTACGACAAAATCTGTTGTGTCGTGACAAATTATATTATGTTGTTCTTGTTAATTTTTTATTTGTATTTATTATTATAGTTGTTTTTTACACAATATAAAAGTATCTATAACTACTGTATACATAAAATTAAATTCACTAATAGATACATACATAAAATCAGGTCTATTTTCCATTACGGGGGCAGAACATCAACTACTCGTAACATGAGGCCGATTGACGCCACATTGACCGAGGTTAGATGGTTAGAAGAGAAGGAAAGGGTATTATGGGGTTAGAAGGATTTAGAGGGTAATTCTTTATTCAATAACATACATGACATAATGCAATAAGAGAAAGTACACATTTCAAATACATATTAATAAAACTGTATCGCATCCTAAAATTATGTATGCCTAGCTAGATAAGGTAAAGTAGATTAGATAAGGTAAGATGTAATATTGGCCTGCAGCGACAGGGGGCAGCCCATGCCTACATAAATGTCAATTTCCTTATTTCCCTCAAATCCCTTAACTTATTTTTACAGTATGCCTGGGAAGAGAAGCAGCTGGTACATTATAACTTGATTATAACTAATATAATGTTGGTTCCAGCCGTGCCCGTGGCCGTGCCGCAGCGTGCCGACCCCACGTGCCGAGGAGTGCTGGGCTGCGCTGGTGCCTAAGGTAGAGCGCGAGGAACACGCAGAGCCCTGGCGGCTGCCAGACCTGCGGCCGCAGCTGCACTACATGCGCGACCGTGGTCTGTATCCACCTTTCTTTTTTATCATGACACAAGAAAACTAACAAAAATTGGTACTAATAAAAAAGTAATAAAAGTTGGACATCAGCTTGGAGTTGCTAATCTTAGCAACGAAACAATAAATCAGGACAAATAACTTTTATTAATAGATAAATTAAACATCTCGATTGTTTTTTTTTTTTTTGTTGTTTCCAAATACGAAAAAATTATTGAAAACCTGTATTTCAATCAGATTCTGGATAAGATTTTAGTAGAACGCGGGTTTCTACGTCAACATCACTCCTGAAGTTGTTTCGCGAGAGAGGGACAGATCATCTCTCCCCCTTTCCCCCCTTTTACCCTAAACTTTAATGTTTATATCTCGAAAGCTTATTGACCGATCGGTCCTAGCTTTTAAAGTATTAAAAAAAAAAACTTTTCTTCGTGTTTCAGAAAGGGACAGTTGCGTAGCTTGCGTAGCGCCTCTACCACTGATCCCGCCGCCAGCTCCCGCACCGCACTAGCCACTAGTTTAAAGCACTATGTAAAATTCTAGTCAGCCTTATTCTAGTCCATGCCTGTAATATAAATAATAAGCAAAGTTAGGTTTAATTTAATAAATTATAAATAAATAACTAAATAGTGTTTAAAAATCTAGCGCCATTAGAGGCGTCGAAATAAAATTATCTCTGGTTTTAGCATCTTAAGTATCACGTCAGTGTGATGTCAGTGTCAAGTGTCAAGTGTAAGAAAATGAGGCATTGTGGAGAAACGTGTTATTTTAGCATGTTCGATCAAGTGTGTTTGGTTGGGCAAGTGAAATAAAGCAGTAAAACGTGTCATTTTACGTTGTCGGCAATCTCCACAGAAGTTTCTAGTAAAGTCGCTATTACTTTTACTGAGATATATGATAAAATACGGACGCCGAGCAGGAAGAATTTCGTATATTGCATTGACTTATGATTACCTATCTTACAGGTGTAACGACCGGCACCTGTACGAGCGCGATAGCAATATTATCTAAAAGGAAAACTATCATGGCTAAATAGACTTTGCAAGTTGACGAGTAATAGGCGATCAACTTGAAAAATGTAGTTAGAAAAGTAAAATGTAAAATTTCAGTTTCCTATTTAGTTTATTTAAGTTGTATATCTATATTATTTAAGTTGTTTAGGTTATTTTACTTTAGTTTTATTTAAGTATACATGTAATTACAATATCACGCAGGAGTGACAGAGATAGGTAATCATAGGTCAATGTACGAAATTCTTCCTGCTCGGCGTCCGTACTTTACATAAGACAAGGCAGTATGGCCAAAAGGCATTAGCCTGCCCGCAGGCCAAATAAAAAAAAAACATTATGGTTCTTCTTCTTCTTTTTTGTATTGGACTCCGCGATTAGCGGTTTACCAGTGTCAAGTATTGAAATATTTTCAAGTTTCTTGAATAATACAAATTATATAATGTTCTAGTCACAGTCTAAGTCACGTAAACAGTCATTTTCAAATTTAAGTCTTGCCTCAGTAAAGTGATGCCGACAACGTAAAATCACACGTTTCACTGCTTTATTTCACTTGCCGACACTCACGCTCTTGATCGAACACTTAATGAATAAAACACCACCAATTTTATTGCATGAATGTTCAAAATAACACAAGTTTAGGAAAATAAAACAAATCAATAACATGTTACTAAGGCGTTCCCGCTAAAACTCCACCATTATGGTTGACAACGATAATGGGCAACTTTTGGATTACCCTATGCCTGAAATTATAACTGAAAAGATCATTTTTAGTTATCATAATAAAAACAGATTTTATTTTGAATCATTTATGTTATGTTTAGTTGTGTTATTATGATAATACTGCGCTATATTGTCTACAGATGTTTGAGTGATCTTGGTACTTATTTCGTTTATTAACGTAACGTACGTAATTTTTCATTCTATCATATCTACTGCAAATCATGATTATTTAGGTATGTTAAACTGAAGTATTGAGAATGATTTTTGCCCTTGCCTATTTTTCACCGTCTTTTATGTATCTGCCTGATTTGTTATGTTGATTAATATCTACCTTTATAAATGGCCATATTTTGAAATCAAGTACCTACATGCTGATTATATTTACTCGTAATATACATACTCGTTAAATTTCTGTACTGTAATGTAACATTACTTGTCATTTCAATTCGTTCTATTAATTGTTGTATTATATTAGTCTTATATATATTTCAATTAAATATCAACACGTAATTTATGCAATTATTATTTTATTATAAAATAACTTGTAAAATTATAATTTATAATTAAAACTAGATACTTAATACTAAGATGTAAACTGATATTAGGCTAGTTCTTAATCTAGTCATAGTAGGCTGTTAGTTTGTTTATTGACTAATTTTATTGTAAATATTTTTTGGTCTAGAAATACATAATATCAATGCTAGAATAGAAATACATAAAACCAAACTACTCTACTATGAATCTGGTTGTTTTTTTTTTTGTAAATAAAATACATATAATATCAGAGAACCGCTGCATTTCGTTATTTACATATTGTTGAGAAATATATGTAATTTTTTCTTTTTTATAATATTGGATTATTTAAAGACACTCTTTAATTTAAAGCCGATATTTTATCAAATCATGCACATGTTTATGTGTTTCTAATGGATGACAAATTTAAAACAAAATGTTATCAATGTTAGAGTGATTTACATTTCATTCTTAATTATTAATGATTTTGTCAAATCCTACCATTACTGTTATTTGGTCAAAATGGAATGTCATATGATATGTTATATTGGAAATAATTATTAGATAAATATAAAGAAAGTAATAATTGTATTTGACAAAATATTATGAACAATTTTATATAAGGATTTGTTACACAACAGAAAAATTAAACTGCCCATTTGATCAATTTTACTTTTATTTTGCATAATATATTATTATGATGCTAAGCTCGCTCGTCATCATCCCTTTCTATTGGCTAGTTTGTGGTGAACGCAAGCCTAGTTGATTGTAAAAATAAACTTATTTTGGTGACAAGTATTCATTCAGATTATATTTGAATTAACCCAAATTCATTATTTATACAAAATTGCATAACTATAAATGTAGAACATTTATTTAATGTATTTAAATATAGTTGTAAAAATATTAGGTGCACAAATAAATAAAACTTTAGCTAACATACTGAATTTTATTTGGTAAAAAAATGTTATCTGTACATATAAAATAAAGTCTGGTTATTCCATTTATAACTCATGAACAGATGGATCATTTTATATGGAGGTAGCAAGTTTTTATCCCAGAAAAATGAAAGATTTCTGCTGGATAGTGGGTGAACCCGTGGAGCACAGGTAATTAAATGTATAATTTTAAAAGAAAAACAAACACACGGCAGCCATCATAGATGTCAGAGGTAGATAGTTTGCAGATCTTTCAACGAATATATCATTATTTACACATAATTAATAGTTGATTGAGCCATGAAACCTTAGAATAATATCCTCCCGAAATACGCGAAAAATAAATGAAACCTAACATTTTGAAGGTAAGCGTAAGATTAATTCTTCAAATAGATTTAACTTCATTTAAGAACGTTTTATAAAAGGCCTGGAAGCAACAGTGATTCTACTGACACTGTAGTTGTCCATAGGAGACGGTTATCGCTTATCATCATATCAGGCGAGCCATCTGCCTTTTTACCCAACTATGTAAGAAGAAGGGTTATGTTTTTCTGTATGTATATTTGTTTGTATGTACGTATGTGAGCATGTATGTTTCTATATGTGCACCTACAGTCTACACGGTTTTATCGATTTTGAAGTGCGTGGTGTTGTTAGATTCGTCTTTACTCTCTTAGTGCCATATACTATATATTTTGTAATAATAATTATATAATTTATTTACCTCTTGCATAAAAAAAAATGGTTTTAGTAACCTCCAACGATGTTTTTCGTAATAAACATGTATTTTTCTAGAATTATTAAGTATCAAGCATATCGAAATTGTAAGTTAGACTGAACGAAAACCTCTTTTCTGACAACTATTTTCTTTTTAGACAAAAAAATATCAAGTAAAAATAATATGAATAGAAGTAGAATTCAACAACTTGCTAAAATGTAGCTCTAAATAATGTTTATGTGTTGGCAACTCATACTGACCTCACTGTCTGACTGATCTCTACTGTCAATGGCTCAAAGGACTCAGAATCCAGAGCCGCTAAATATAAAAAAAAAAAACTCTACTGTCAATGTCAAACAAAACGTCAAAAGTAGATGTCAAAAATTGTCTATTCCTTTTCCTGTTAAATTTTTCCCTGAGAGGTTGGTTTCGTGTTTTATAAAATCGCTTTTAATCTCTAAAAGTATCGAATGTTTAATTAAATCAAGCGATGGTGTTTCTCACAATTGTGTTATCTAATTATCTACGTGATTATTTTTACGGAAGTGTGATTTACCGCGAAGAAATAACATGATAACCTATGTTGTTGTATCGGGTTAGTGACAAGCCGCTCTGTGTTTCAGAACAAAAATGGGTCGTTACTCTCGGGAGCCGGATAACCCAGCAAAGTCATGCAAAGCGCGTGGCTCAAACCTTCGTGTTCATTTCAAGGTAAGTGTTGAAACTTATTTGTATACAAACTAACCTCTCACATGTCGACCTCTCCAACACTCTCCAGTGCGGTAAATTGAGAAATTGACTCCATAACTGGCATTAACTTTGCTATAACTATACTCAGTTTGTCGAAATTTTTAAGTACTTTTAACATTATAGAAATTAAAGTACCTAACCTTACTGACTAGTTCTCTGGATATTTAAAACTCATGTGTATCACAATTATATTCAGCAGGTCATATCTATTTATTTAAAGGTTAAGTTCTGTTCTGTCCGTTTTTGGCTACTTGTACACATCTCCAACAATAGTTAACAACTCTATATTCATTGAAATTGTTTCTGCTGTTTTTACGTTATTTTCGATGTGTAGGGTCTCTATCCTAATTTGCTGTCAGAAATGTATAGAGACGTGTCATTAATATTATAAATGCAAAGGTTTTTGTGTGAGTATGTTGCTCCAATCAGATTTGAATGAAATTTGGAATAGATACTGTTATTTATCTCAATAATATGAATGGGTTCTATGGGATAGTAGGCGACACCATGGTATCACCTACTATCCCTTAGAGCCATGTCTATACGTTTTTCTTCCTTTTCTAAAATTTTGTAGAAGTGATGACTTTTCATGAAGACTGTTTTTTATGTCATTCTCTTATGGTTTTTTCATCATTACTTTTATGGTGTCAATTAAGCTATTGATTGAAGACAACTGATCAACAACAAACAAAATATGATGATGATGAATGATATGCTAATGCCCTCTTAGCTTGTTCTATGTGAATATACTTGTAAATAACTAAAAATTGTAAATTCCAGAACACATACGAGACAGCGATGGCCATCAGGAAGATGCCACTCCGTCGTGCTGTCCGTTACCTCAAGAACGTGACTGAACAAATTGAGTGCATTCCTTTCCGTCGCTTCAATGGTGGTGTAGGCAGATGTGCACAGGCCAAGCAGTTTGGCACAACACAGGGTCGCTGGCCCAAGAAATCTGCAGAATTCCTGCTGCAGCTGCTCAGGAATGCTGAATCTAATGCTGATTATAAAGGTCTAGATGTTGACAGGCTGGTCATTGATCACATTCAGGTATGAAAGTGTACCATTTCTGTCTATTAGGTATATTAACATAAAATCTCTCCTATTGAGGACTACAGTGGAGCGCGCTTGCCTAGAAATAACCTATTCACTTGCGATTTGAAGACACAGTTGACTTTGAGGTGTACAATTTTCTTTAATAGGAGAGAAAACTCATTTCTATTCTTACAAATTATACAATCTGATCATTTCCTGTTTATATGATCATGAATGACTGCTTTGATTTTTTTTAAGTAAAAACAAGCTTTAAAGTTTCAAACTATGAATGATAATTTTTAGAAGTAGAAATCAGTTTTATCCTGAGCTTGAATATAACTACAACTTAAATATGTATGTGTTTAAATATATATTAACATGTATTTATGTATTCTAATCTTTTATTTTTTTATACTAGATAAATCTATGATTGACCACCTGATGTTAAGTGACAGTGTGGCCAAGGATGGAGCTAAATGTTACTAATGATCTGCTAAATGTTTTAGACTTCATAATATAAATAATTATTTTTGTATTTGCATGAATTATGAAATATTTTATTACTCTCTACATAGATATTTTAAATGACTGTCTGGGCAGCTCAGTTGGTTCAGCACAAATGTTTGCCCTGGGTGGGGATCGAACCTGCAACCTTAAGCTTAGCAGGCAGACATACTACTAACTGAGCCATAAGGCCAGGTAAAATATATGCTTCATTATGTGTAACTTTTCATTTAGACTACAACTAAATGTTCGAAAAGTTGTACAATAAGGGCCTTACCGATTTTTTTTACTTTAACTAACATCTTAAGTTATCTGTCTTCTTTCCGCAAGTGTCATTACGTGTCAGCCAGAAGTTGACAAAATATTTGCATTGCTTTTTAAGTAAAGTTTTTCGGTAAGGCAGTTACTGAATAACTAGCAAAGGTTTAAAAAAAACAAACTTTCTCAGCTGATCTCCACCAGAGTACTTCTTCTATCTCATTTAGTTTTGCCTTTTAGCTTGTCAGTGTGTAACATTCATGTGCATACTGTTTTCAAAAGGCAAATATTATAAAGTAAGAAATAAATTGGAAATATTATTTATGATACTTCCATTAATTTTCTTACTGACATTGTCAAATTTAAATAATACAAGTATGTATTTCTGTACAAGGAGCATCCTAAGTCTAGTTTACAGTCATTTGTTATCAAATTTGGACAGTTGTTGCTTTCACAAAATTTTATAAAAAATATTTTTGATTGATAATTAGTTTTTGTTGCAGTCCTAATTTTTTTGCATCACAAAATATTAATAACAAGAGGTTTAGTTTGATCTTCGTACACACTGTACAAATCCTAATTAATAATATGATAGCAAGAGTAACTTTTTCTATTTGTCCCATTTGTTTCTATTAGTGTAAAAAAAATCCATAGATGTACGAAAGTCCAACATAACACAGCGGATTAGCTAGTTGAAATGGCAATGGGCAGGGCATATAGCAAGTAGAACTGATGGGTGATGGGGAAAAGTTTTCGAGTGGATACCACACCGGCAAGCGCAGCGTAGGAAGACCAGCCACAAGATGGACAGATGAATACAAGTGGTGGGAAGACGCTGGATGCTAGCTGCTTTCAATCGGTCTTTTTAGGAGTCCATGGGGGTGGCATATGTCCAGTAGTGGACTTCTTATGGAGATGATGACTATTATGGTTAATGATGAATTTCTAGGTCCAATAGTTTAGGGGGACGGATACAATTTTTTTATCTTTGGTGGGCTATGTCTCACACGCATCACATCTGGGAAAAAAAATATGTATTGAACCTTAGTCTTGTTTTAAGAGGCCTATTCAACAATACCCCAAGTGGTGGTTGAAAAAAAAACATCGTATATAGAGGGCCAACCCTATTTTTTTTTTTTAAGTTAGCTATGGCATTTTGTAGGCACATCTACATGCTAGATTTAGATTTAGTTTATGGTAGGGCTAATAAACTTTGCGTAAAGTTACTGACAGACAGACGGACATGGCGAAATTATAAGGGTTCCTCGTACTTACTACGGATCCCTAAGAATGAGAATACTTTGCGTTTTTTTTTTTTTTTTTTTTTTTTTTAGTGATTTTACTAAATATAATTTATTTTCTATTGCAGGTAAACCGCGCCCCGTGCCTGCGGAGACGCACGTACCGCGCTCACGGTCGTATCAACCCGTACATGTCCTCTCCTTGTCACATCGAGGTCTGCCTGAGCGAGAGGGAAGACGCCGTCGCCCGCGCCGCGCCCGCTGATGATGCTCCCGCCAAGAAAAAGCTCTCCAAAAAGAAGCTCGCGCGTCAAAAGGAGAAGATGATGAGAGAATAGACATATAAGGGTTAATAAACGACTTTAACAGCTATTGATTTTATTTGCAATAATCCATGAGTAAAAGTACCTTTTACCTGTCTTACCTATAAATGCTGAATTAGCCTTTAAGTTAGTGTTTTGTTCCGTTTTCATGCGTGACAGTTCACGTTTGACAGAAAGTGACAAGTCCTTATTCAGTGAACATTTTAACATGCGTTTTTAAATAAGACGGTACATGATTGTGACTAATATGTCTGTAAAATAATGCCAAAAAGTCTGTGCACTCGGTACACTCAGTGTGCGGACTTTTATGTTGCAAACTTATCTGTGACTAGACTGCAATTTCAATACCAAAGAAAACTAGCGGCATTGAAGATGTTAATACATATTATTAAAAGCCTAAATAAGTTTTTCCATAGCAGGGCAAACTGAGAATCTAGCCCAAGACCGGGAAGAGGGGGAGGCAGATAATAATACTATTGGTCTTCTTTATGTAATACGTAAAATTCTTCGTAGTTACTATGGGAACCATAAAAACAAGCACTCAATGTTTTCAGAGTTAATAAGTGTAAACAAAAAAACTGCGTTCAGTATCTGCTTTTAAAATAACTGAAAAAAATAAGCCACCCAAGTATACTTTGCAAATTTTTAAGTATGTTGTTTTAATTAAAAACAGGTAAAGGTGCTCTCTCACCGGGAGCATTCACTTGTAATGTCACGTTACAGATTCGACCATTACATCAGAGAGGGAGGAAAACCGAGCATTACAGCGCGCACCTTGTAATGATACAAAACGAGGATGTGAAGTCAAATCAAATCAATAATGTTACATTACACGCGAATGCTCGTCAGTATTGTAATGTAATGCTCAAAGTCGAATCTGTTATGTTACATTACACGTGAATGCTCCCGGTGAGGGAGCACCTTAATATGTTATAAGTTTTACGTGTCTGTGGCATTATAGCTCCCGAATGGATGAACCGATTTTGTTTGAAAGTTGAAATAGTCGGGAGTGTTCTTAGCTATGTTTCATCAAAATCGGTTCAGCTGTTTTTGTTTCGGGGGTTTTTAAGTTTCCTAAACTTATACATATATCTTGTTCAAACTATACTTAATTATCATAACACCACTTTTCGTTCCCATCACGTCCGGGGCATTATACCATTACTTATGCCAAGACCTTAAAAAAATATGATTAAAAGACAAATTTATTTCAAATATTATATTAGTATTTCTATAGAGTAGCATAGGTACAAGCATACCTCTATAAATGCCTTTCTTAACCTAACTAAAGCTAAAATAGCTAGTAAAAAAAATTTGTATCCTCAATAAAGTTGGACGATACTTCTCACCGGGACAGCTGCTTCTCTTTCGTGGGTTAGATTAGTGTTTCTGAATTTCAGAAAACTGCTTAAGATTTTTCTGCTAGTCCTGTAGTAAAATAGGGTGGGTGGGGTGGAATTAATCGTGAAGCTCTTGGAGATTAAGTTCAGTTTAGCGTCACTGACCAACCTACTCATAAAGCTCCCAGCTGATACTAGGCTGATCCATCAAAAAGGTGGCAGCAGTACTCCACACACGATCGGACTTGCGCCTGATATAAATGAAGCAGTTGTCCCGGTGAGAAGTATCGCCTAACCTTATTGAGAATGCTTGTTTATTACTAGCCAGTTTCGCCTAGTTTTTTTTTATTTTTAGTTTTAGACATTAGGGCACGGAAATTGTTTTAGGAGGGGCGCTTAAAAGGTAAAAGTAATCTACTTACAAGTACAAGATAATATAACAGAACTATATGTACAAATAGTAATCTATTCTGTACTGACACAATCAATTAGGCACAAAAACAAATATCTAAATAATAGGGAATATGCGTATATTTTTATTTGATCATGAAAAAGTTAACCGCAAATAGATCCATTTCACAAAAACAGAATTAAAATACCTTCAAAACTAAGAAAGTTATAAGCATTTTCATTTCATGTTAGACAGAGATCGCACGATAGCGAATGATGACGTCATGGTTCGTAATCGCCGTATAAATTCAATACAAATTGTTGTTTCACGAGAAAGGGACACAGAGCATCTCTCTTCAACCTAAAATGTTTATATCTCGGAAGTTTATTGCTCGATCGATAATGTTTAGTACATGTATTACATTTTAGTATGTTATCAATTGAAACTATTATTCTTATGAAACAAAATTAACGCATATTTCCTATTATCTAACCAACTTAGATATTATTTCCGAGCCGGGACAATAACTTGGTTTGCCCCGTTACTCGGCTCATAAATATCTGACGTCGATGACTTGGTCGTCCACTTTGGTGCCGTTGAATATTTCTGTGATATTTATAAGGAAAATATTTCAACATGAATACGAAACAACAAAATCCACGTAATTTCAAAAGTATCCATAATCAGGAGAACAAAATACCCGACTGCATATGATGTATTTTCGTAGTGTAACTGTTAGGCTTGATATGTTGTTGAGTGTACGTTCTTGCGAGAAACTATACACAGGGCTATGCTCTGACTATTGTCTCGCTCTTTCTACAGACGTTAGAGAAAGATCAAAGTAATATTGAAATAAGGATGCTATTATATTGTGGTCCCCAGAGCAGTCTAATGAGATTTTTTAAATGAGCATTCTTTAAATTTAAATAGTTTTTAAGTCATAGAAACAAGACCACAGCCACGAGAATTCCACCGCTGGGCATAGGCCTCCCCATAGATTTAAAAAAAAAAACCCGTCTGGAAGCAGCCTGCAACCAGCACCTTCCAGCTAATCCTGCCACTTGTATGATGTTTTCTGACCATCTCGTGGCTGGTCTTCCTACGCTGCGCTTGCCGGTGCGTGGTCTCCGCTCGAGAACTTTTCCTCCCCGTCACTATGTAAAGGATACTAATGCAGTACGCCGCGTGTTTCCTCGAGTAGAAGGAGACGAGGGCGCGCCCCGACCCGGTCAGTTCCGACGAGCGCACTAGGCCTATCTCGCTCATCTTCTTGTACAGGCTTGCCGAGGTCACGCTCGGAGGCAGCTGAGGAAATGTCAAGTAGCAGGTTAATGAGGACATCCTAATCCTACTAATAAAATATACATTAATATTGGAGGACATTTTCACACAACACTTCTAGCCCCAAACTAAGCAAAGCTTGTACTATGGGAACCAGATAGCTGATAGAATACTATTACTATATACTGTTTTTCTTTGTAAACATACATATGATACATATAAACACCTAGACACAGCTCGAACATCCATGGTCAGCAGAAATGTTTGCCCTGGGTGGGGATCGAATCCACGACCTACAGCTCAGTCTGTTTGTTACCTCTTCACGGCTGAACTAATTTTTATGAAATTTGGCACAGAGTTTCTTTAGGATCTGGAGAAGGACATGCATAGGCTACGCTATATTTTGTCATCATCACCGTTCTTCGACACTACGCGGGTAACACCGCGGACCGCAGCATATAAAGAAAAACACTCGACTGCATAAGAACTACTTGTGTAGTGCAACTTACAATATTATGCATTATATGTTTTAGTGAAATCACTTATTTATAACGAAAATATTTCGTTGGAGGTTACGAAAAATAGCGTTATTTTATTTTTACGAGAGCTGTATTATTATTATTATATAGTAGATTGTTATACAAGAGGCTAAAAAGACTATTGTAACGAGGTAGATTTTTACTCCCGAGCTTTAGCGAGGGAGTAAATAGAAACCGAGTTACAATGGGGTTTTAGCGCCGTGTGTTACACTCTGCTTTTCACTACGAGTGCGAGAAAATAAAATAATCCAATACAACAATTCAAAGTTAATTTTATTATGAATGAAATGTACAATTTCTACAATTCTGGATATATAACGAGATATTTGCAAAGAGAATGTAAATATATTCCAAAGAGATTATTCTACTTTTGAATAAAGACTGTTACGTGTATGTAGGCTCTTTGGTAACAGGAAAAAATTAAAAAAAATATTTTTCCCCTAGAGCTTAAAATGCTATTTTTCCCGCTTTACTAAGCTACAATGACGGACTTTTAGAGCAAGAGGAGTGAAAAAAATATAGCCCACACTATCACACATCAAATTCGCTCAAGCCGTTCAGGCTATAGGTGGTAATATAGAAACATACAAGAACCCTTCTTTTTGCGCAGTCGGGTAATAACACTATTGATTAAGGACTTTATTGGAACTGAATACTCACATAGTTGAACAACACAGTACATTTGTCATCATCATCATCATCATCATCAGTATTTTCTTCATCATCTGAAACAACACTCAAATTGTAGAAATTAAAACATTAATAAACGCTTGCGCTCCTTTGGGTACATAAGCCTAAAAACCTAATATTTGATTGACGCAAACATTGCAATCACTTACAAGTTACCAATTGTTACAAGAACAAAAAAAATAAGTTTCCCGACGGATGTCTGCCGTTGGCCCTAAATACATTCATAAATGACGCTTTGGACGACTCAGTTCAGTCAATTGAGTACTGAGTGTAGGTCTGAACGATTCAGTTGCGCTCGGAGTGTATGTCGTAAACGCGGTCTAGACACCATTTGACATTTACTGAGATGTGACGTCACGTCTCGGTAAAGGTTTCGCGCTTAGATAGAAAAAAAAAAGGATTTTTTTTCTAGTGTACTACATACATACTTCATATCGCGCCTATTTTTCATTACTGGAGCATCAAAGATCATGAAGCCGTTTGATGCTACATTTGACCGTGGACATAAATATAAACTGCCTGCATAAACGCCAAATTTTCTCATATGCCTTAAGGCCACGCTTGTCCGCAAAAGCAGCAAAAACGGTTTTTCGAAAATTTACAAAAAATACTTGTACTAGCAGTTCAAGCTCAATTTTTTTGTATGTAAAATTTTGGTCTATTGGCTAGTACAGAAAAGTTGCTGAAAAAAGTCTCGATAGTATTGTGTTTTGAAAAATATGCCATTATATTTATTTTTTAAATTGATCTCAAAGTTGATTAAAGCCATCAACACCAAAGTTACCATGTTAAGTAGCTATTAATTTTTTAAGCATTCTACTAGTATAATTTTTTTATACTTTTAGTGCACTAAACACTTATTTATTTTAGAATAATTTTGCTTGCGAGCAGCCGTCCCGCGGCGCGCGGCGCTTCGGCGTCGTACGTACTTCTGTGCTACGTACATGAAAACACCGCGCTCAAGAAGTGCGGGCGTAAGGTAAATACCTAGTTTTGGGGAAGCCTCGCCTTAACTGCCTTTAACAGTATGACCGGGTAACGAAACAGCTGGTACGTTCTGTTTTTCACTATCGCAATCCCAATCTATTATCATCTCAATTCAAGTCTCACCAGTGGCGTAGCTACCTTGGGTGGCACCCGGTGCGGAAGTTGGTGGTGTCACCCCATCGAAAGTAAAAAGCAATAAATTTTATATGATAAAGGTCATGGATCATTTATTATTGTCATATTATTCAATAATAAATACACGTTTAACAATTCACGCCAACCAAACACAACACACTTCACGAAACAAATGAGAAATGTTGGCAGTTGCAACTGAGACGTCAAAGGTTATGGAACGGGGAATCCCTCACGACAGCGTCAGGCTCTTTTGCGGGAATCCCCGAATTATACATAGAGCTGAGCTAGTGCTAGTGGAGGAATCTCCGAAAAAGAAATTTTTGTGCTAGCGATTTTTTTTGTTTGTACATTGTTCTTAAAGTTGAGAGACCGGGTGGGTGTCACCCCAAAAAAGGTGACACCCGGTGCGGCCCGCCCCCCCCCGCCCCCCCCCCCCCCCCCTTTGCTACGCCACTCACACGTGTAGAAACTTACCTCGCATTTTCGACTTCGTAGATGTAGAGGCACGGGGCCTCTCTTCCTTATTTCGCTTTGGCCTGTCTTCTTTCAACAGTGAATCTGCAGATCTTTTGGTCTTGCCAATATTATATTTGATTTTCGTGCTTTCCCATGAAGTTTTCTTAATATTCTCGACTAATACTTTAGGTTTTATATTTAATTTCACTTTTCCTACCTTTGTATCACTTGTCTTTATTGGAACACTTGATATACTTGGAGGATCTGGTACACTTGGTACTCTTGGACTTGCACTTTGCACATTTGCATGAATATTCTGCGCGCCTTGAATATTCTGCACACCTTGCATATTTAGTACACCTTGCATATTCTGTAAGTTTTGTATATTCTGTACACCTTGCATATTATTTGCGTTTTGCATATTCTGTGCGCTTTGCATATGCTGTAAACCTTGTATATTTTGTATACCTTGCATACTCTGTACACCTTGCATGTTCTGTAAACCTTGTATATTATGTACACCTTGCAAATTCTGTGCGCCTTGCATATTCTGTACGCTTTGCATATGCTGTACACCTTGCACATATTGTACACCGTGCATATTCTGCACACCTTGCATATGTTGCACATTTTGCCAATTCGGTAGAGCTTGCATACTCACATCTTGCATATTTGTCGTTGGCATATTATAATCGTATATAGATGGGTTTTGTAAATTAGTGGGTTGGCCGACATTCCAAATCGGCGCCATTTGTGGTTGTTGATTCCCTTGTGGTTCTGAATTTACTTGTGATAGTAGCGTATTTATACCAGCGAGAAAGTTGTCTCCAGTACTTTGCTGTGTGAGCAACTGCAGCATCTGTGATGTTTGAGGGTTTAGTAGCGCACCAAGCGCCAACAATGGATTATTTGCAACAGGATTTGTCAAACTACTTGCCAGTGTCGCTAATGCATCCGGAATATCATTATTGACAGCAAAAGCTATGTTACCATCATGTGTATGCGTGTCATTATGCGAAATTTTTGCTTTAGAAGATAATCTACTTTTTCTAGTATTTATTTGGTCATGTTTCCTTTGATGTTCCTCTTGTTCAATTTTAATCGACTCTATATCTTTCATAAAGTTCTTTACGGCGTCTCTCAACTCCATGACTTCACTAACGTCCTTCAAGGGGACACCATTTATGCCTAAACCGGGACCGAAATCATTTAAGCCGCCGGGAAGATAACTACAAGCATGAATCGGGCCAGTATTTTTAAACATCTTTACGTTTATATTCGTATTGTACAATTTTTGATCGTGGAACATGGATATAGCCTGAAACAGATCCAAGAGTTATGTTAATGGACGTTTTACAAAAATTTATTAATCAGAGTGTGACTGTGTAATGGACACGGCTTTTTTGTAGTAACGTAGCCGAAACGATTTCAAAATGGCAGCATTTCCCCCTCCGCTGCGCGCAATGCGTAGCAATCCTCAACGCAACTAATTCTGGACAAAAAAACAATTTCTACGGGAGATATGGAACGTGGGAAAAAATGTTGCCACTCAGCTTTATTTTCGTAAATCTATGTTATTTGGGATATCATTAATCATTAGCACATCAGAAAAATTATCAGATCAATCAATCAAGCTCGATCTTAAGCGTAAATGCCTATTTACGTTAAACTTTAACTAATTTTCTCAACAAACATGATTATAATAAAAAAAAAAAATCAGCCCTGTTTGTACAACCTGTCCCACTGCTGAGCACGGGCCATCTTCTCATTGTGAGAAGGGTAAGGTCATAGTCTACCACGCTGGCCAAGTGCAGGTTCGCAGACTTCACACATCTTTCCAGATCAATGAGAACTCTCAGGCATGCGGGTTTCCTCACGATGTTTCCCTTCATCGTTTGAAGTTGGCGGCAATCAACAATACGCACATAACTCCGAAAAGACCGAGGTGCGTGCCGCGGGAATCGAACCCAGGACCTGCGGATCGCAAGTCAGACGGTCTCCCGACTAGGCTGCCCAAACTTCAATCAGACAGTCTCCCGTGACAACAAACATGATTCTAATACTATACATATTATTATATTCAATTTTCATGAAGTAAGTTTATATAATCCTTTGTGCTTGTAAATTTTTTTTTAACATCTCAGTATATTTGTACCACTAGGATATAATTAATACTGGTGCTTATATACATTGTAATTTCATGCTGAATAAAGGAGTTTTAAAATTGAAAGGTTGCCTGGAAGAAATCGCTTTAGCGATAAGGCCGCCCATTGTACTGCCAAACATTGTTTCTGTTGGTGTGCAATAAAAATATATATTATTACTATCATTAAAATTGTAATTATGTTTAGTGGAAAATAGCATTTTTTTTATTTTATTATTTCGGTTTATGGGTACATATATGTATACAGTCAAAGACTAGCCATGTTATTTTGTACAGTGTAAAAATTGTGACTGTTCGCAAATACGCCAATCGAGCGGGTCGATTAAACAAAAAATATAATAAATATTGGAGGACATTTTCACACAACACTATCTAACCCAAACTAAGAAAAGCTATGTAGGTACTATGGGAACCAGATAGTTGATAGAACACACATATACTTATTTTTTGTAAATACATATGACACATATACACACCCAGACACATAACAAACGCCGTCGCTTAACATCAGGCGAGTTGGTGGTCAATGGCGTAGATCTATCTTGTATAAAAAGAAACATCCATGCAACAGCAGAAATGATTGCCCTGGGTGCGGATCAAACCTACAACTAAGCGGCAGACGTTTTACCACTGAGCCATAAGACCTGTCATCAAACACGAGTTACCTGTACGGCCTCCACAGGATGGTCGAAATCCACTTTGAACGCCAATCGATAGGGTTTTTGAAATGGAACGACTGACAGTACAGTACCTGCGTGGCTAAATAACTCGCGCACTTTATCTTTGTCATAATACTGATGCGGCAACTGTAACAACAAATAGATCGATGATAACACTGATAACAATCTCTGGCTTACCTCTCGATTTTCCGAATACCTGGCATGCCTTTTAAGTTCTGTCGTTTCCATATTTCCCGGCAATTTTGAATTTGGAACTGTTCTATATTCGAATGTGTTTTAATTTTGAATCTCAAAACAGTTTAAAGTATTAGGATTGATGGTATTGTTTAGTCACAGCGTCGATTGGAATCTGTCAGGTTACGTACGAAAATGAATCTTTCTAAGGAAAATGTTCGTGCAATAATTTTCTACAACTTTAGAAGAGGCCTGACACGGCTTCTGTGTTTTGAAGAGCTAACATCTATGTTCAGTGATGAAGCCTCATGTCTGCGGACTGTCGAACGCTGGTAGGTATTTAGAATTCCAGCATGGACATACTAGTGTTAGTGACAAATTTCGCGAAGGACGCCCAAAATCCGCCTTCACTGAAGATAACATCATTGCTGTGAGACAACTAACTCTCGAAGATCGTCATGTGACGTATCGAGAGATAGAGGCTCTATTAGGCATCTCAAGGACAACCATTCAGAAGATCTTGCATGAAGCGCTTGGTGTGAGAAAGCTAGTTTGCCGTTGGATACCGCATCTGCTTTCCGACGATCACAAGGCGGCCCGCGTCAGATGGTGTAAGAAAACTCTGCAAAGGTTCAACCGAGGAGAGTCAAATCACGTCTATGACATCATCAGTGGTTACGAATCTTGGATCTATGCCTACGATCCTGATTCCAAACAACAATCTACAATCTGGGTCTTTCAAGACGAGCCAAAGCCGATTAAAGTTGTTCGTTCTCGAAGCACTTCAAAAGAAAATGGTGGCCACGTTCGTTGTAAAAACCAGCCATGTTGCGACTATTGCACTTGAAGATCGTAGAACGGTTAACGCAGAGTGGTATACCACAGTTTGTTTACCACAAGTCATCGCCGAACTTCGAAAATTTAACTCAAAGCGACGAATCATCCTGCACCACGACAACGCAAGCTCACAGAGCGCTCGTCAAACGATTGAGTATTTGAAGCAGGAAAAAGTAGAAATTCTTGACCATTCTCCATACAGTCCTGACCTAAGCCCTAACGATTTCTTTACATTTCCTAAAATTAAGAAAAGTCTTCGTGGTCAAAGGTTCCAGTCCGGTTAAGAAGCAGTCGACGCTTTCAAGTCAGCCATTTTGAACACCCCCACTTTAGAGTGAAATAAATGTTATAATAACTGGTTTGAGCGATTGGAAAAGTGTATTAAGCTACGTGGTGAATACTTTGAAAAACAATAAAAAGTACTATAAGGTTCTAGTTGTGTTTTTTTTTCAAACGACAAAACTTAAAAGGCATCCCTCGTAGAGTCCGGTCACTCACGTCTGTTTTAAGCCGAAAAATCCCAACTATAGTTTCAACCGCATTCGGCGGTCTTTTTCAAAGGAGCAGCGCAAATGTCACTCTCGCTCAGACGTGAGTGACCCGTAGTTTTTGATTTATTTTTAGTTGGTCATAAAAAAGTTAATCACAAATACTAGTAGATCCATGCCACAGAAACAAAATTGAAATACCTTCAAATATAAGAAAGTTACAAGCATTTTAATTTCATGTTAGACAGAGAACACACGATAGCGAATGATGACGTCATGGTTCGTGTTCGCCGTACAAATTCAATACAAACTCTTGTTTCGCGAGAGGGACAGAGCATTCCTCCCCTAAAACTTTAATTATTTATACCTCGGGAAGTTTATTAACCGTTTGAAAAAAAAAAGTATAAAACTATTATTCCTATGAAATAAAATTCATGCATATTTCCTGTTATGAAATATCTAATAAGATTTCCTTGAAAACATTTTTTTTAACAACACTTTATCATAATCTAATCTAAAGCTTATTTGACAAGTCGTCTGATGTCCGAAGCTTTTTAAATGAGAAGACCTCTGTGTAATAATAAAATACACAAATACACATGAAATTTATGACTCACAAACGTATGGAACTTGATGCTCGTGTCAAGTAAAACATTTGGAATTATACAGTTCTACAAAACGAATTCGGGCAAGTAATTGCCCGAATTGTTTCGACTCGAAAAAAAGTAGTCATAGATAGGTTACCCAATCTCTTAATTTATCGGGACTCTGATTAAGTAATCATACTGACATGGATATTGTCAATTCCATCAAGAACGTAGACCGATATCGTTTAATCCGGATTTTGGCATGCCAACGCGCCGACTTTCTGCTAGACCTGGGCCCTTATTCCGTATGACCATCGGCCGCATTACTTGAATTTGAAGTGGTTGCGGCTACAATAAAAATTAGACTTTGGATTCTTAAACATAAAGGCTAATTTTCATTGTCAATGCACCCACGTCACGTTTACGTAACGCGGTCGATGGTCATACGGAATAAGGGTCCTGTAGTGAAATGACACTAAAAGAACTTCAAGCAATGTTTAACATATTTTGTCAACTTCTCGCTGACACGTCATGGCACTTGCGGAAAGAAAACAGAGAATTTAAGACGACGGTTAGAGTTAAGTAACGTTTTTCGGTAAGCCCGTAAGCTGTTACTTACTTTAGTTACGTATACTGCTGACGTCAGTGGTGGTTCAACCCCAATGGATTTCAGGAAATCCGGACTGAGCCCGTATGTTTCCGAGTCATCTTCGATCGGCACCATGTCGTCTTCAAATGTACTGCTTTGGCTGTAAAGAAAACATAAGAAGATACTCTGTATTGTTCACAACTTAACTGAAACCACGCGTCAGACACTCCATACAACGGCGCGCTAATAAGTTACACAAACGCAAGTTCACGTCACACACATATAACACTCACGTCACTGGATGTAACACACAAACATATAGATAGATAGACGTGCCCTCAATTGGAATTGGAACGCTTGAGGCACACAACGCTTGTCTCGACTGACAAAATAAATGTGTCGTGCAACTCAAAATACGCAAGCTCGTTTACTTGGACGAAATTATTATTTTTCAGTTATTTTGTTTTAGAAACCAAAATAAGGAACCGATTTTGATAAAATTTATATGGGACCACCTCTGAAGTATTACCTACCAAATAAAAGAAGAATCATCAGAATAATAAGTAATCGAATAACATACAAAAAATAAAAATAAAACATATAGCCGAATTGAGAACGGTCAGAGTTGATGAAAAAGCGAAAGTACCCTGTCCTGTCTATTTGTAACCTTTTCACGACCAAACGCCTGAACCGATTATTATGCAATTTGATACTGAGATAGCTGGGAACCTAGAGATGAACATAGGTTACATTTTATCATCATCATCATCACTATCGCTTTTAACCTCCGACCCAAAAAGGGGGGTGTTATAAGTTTGACGTATTTATCTGTGTCTGTGACATCGTAGCTCTCAAACGGTTAGACCGATATTGATCTAGTTATTATTTGTTTGAAAAAAAGAATACGTAATATGTATAATTATGTAGTGTATTAGCGCTATATTTCATCAAAATTGGTTCAACCGCATTTTTTATAAACGTATTGTTGAATGAAAAAAATGCGTAATAAATCCGTTAAAATAGTTTGATTTCAACGAAAACTAATTAAATTTTAAAGTACAATAAAATACAAAACGGAAAAAAACCAAGGGGAACTGCTAAACTATGAGCTAGTAACTACTATTTAAACCTTATTTGGTTTTTTAAACCTTATTTGGTTTTTTGGCAATATTTTTTGTAAACTGTAGCTTTTTTTAATAAATAAATAAATGAAATAAACAAACAATTACGTTAGAGAATGACTCTTCATGAATATCTTCTGTCGCTTTTGCCAAAAAAGTTGTTGTAGTTCCATTTCTCTAATCACCATCGCTTCATGATCTGGCGTGCCGTCAGCTCGCCATAGAATCGGCTTACCTGTAAGTATTTCAACTCATTATACAAGGTTATTGACAATAGTTTTGACTGGCCTTGTGGCTCAGTTGGTAGTATGTGTGCCTGCTGTGCTGTAGGATCGTGGGTTCGATTCCCACCCAGGGCAAACATTTGTCTGATGAGCACGGATGTTTGTTCTGTGTCTGGGTGTTTCTATGTATCATATGTATATATTTACAAAAAAAAAGTATATATGTATTCTATCAGCCATCTAGTTCCATAGTAGAAGCTTTGCTTAGTTTGGGCTAGATGGTGTTGTGTGAAATGTCCACAAATATTTATATTATTATTTATTTTAATGATTTATTAGGACTACGGCGAAATATCATTGTATATACCTTCATTTCATTTCTTCATTCAAAATATTATATTGCGGACGATAAGTGCGGACTGCTAGATTGTGGAATACGCTGCCTGAGTGAGTTCCCCGATATATAAACTGTGTGTCTTTAAATAATAATATAATAATAATGTGTTTATTAGCATACAAATAGCCATACAGATAAAAATATTACATTATCTAGTGACAACAGACAAGATATTAAATGATTATAAAAAAAAACTGGTAAATTATGGCTGTAGATTTGAAGAGTTAGCTTCGGGCCCCAAACTAGGCAATGAAGCCTGTGCCTTGGGAGCCCAAATACTCCAGTTTCTCTTTGTGAGTTAGTATTCATGCATAACTGAACATATCTTCAAAACGCTAAAGTTGTTGGCGAGACAATTTACATACACAATTCAGGGAGGGAGCGAACTAGTATACAAATATATAAATGGTGAAGATATGGGAAAATTAGGTGAGTGTGTAAATCGTGAGTAAATTGGTTTCTTCTAGGTAAGCGTGCTCCATCGTAACCCGCAATGTCGCTTAACATCAGGGAGTTGGCGGTCAAGCGCAAACCTATTTCTACATAAAATAAAAACCGGACAAGTGCGAGTCAGACTCGTCCACCGAGAGTTCCGTACAAACTAAATAAAAGCGAGAAATCATATTTTTTTTAAATATATTTTCCTTCATAAACCGAAAAATATACATCGATAAAATATTTAAAACCCTGTTTTAGCTTATGCTAATGAAGCTCTTTCATATGGTACCCCACATGATACGGTTAAAGAACTTTAAAATTTGGACCCTCATTCCTTGCATACATAATACACAATTACACAATTTACACAATTTTTTTGTGATTAAATTTAAAATGTTTAGTTTTCGGATTTTTTCCTATATGTATACTCTAACACAATGCTTCTTGCCAAATTTCATAGTTCTAGGTCAACGGGAAGTACCCCATAGGTTTTGATTCCCTTGTGAGTGTCGAAATGTGCGTTTTTTACGACATATTCGTCTGTAACTTTTTTTTTTATAAAAACTGAGAAAATTTCTTTTTCTTTCTGCAGCAAGATACTATGGATCTATGTATATGGTTTTAATTTCAGCTCGATACCTTCACGCGTTCCCGAGATAAAGGTCTTGACACCCGGACAGACGGACAGACAGACGGACAACAAAGTGATCCTATAAGTATTCCGTTTTTTTCCTTTTGAGGTAAGAAACCCTAAAAATATACATTGACACTCATAGCACAAGCTTGGTTTAGTTTATACTAGATGACGTTGTGTGAAATGTCCACCTTTATTACATTTATTTAAAAAAAAATCTAACGTACCTAGTCTTTCATAACCGCACGTAATTTCTTTGTTTTTGTTCAATAAAAATATCGAGTAGGAACAAATAATATCCGACTTGAATTTCACAAACCATTTGCGTTCGTATTTTTTGAATAAAACTGGGTCTGTGTTGTAAGGAGAATAAACGCATATTACTTCTCTGTAGATATCCTGAAACATATAATTATTTATTTACAATGGCAAAAACCACATGTACACAGCCCGTCTTAATTACAAACACTGAATAAGCTCATTTTAGTGAAACAGTGTTTTGTTCCGTTTTCACGCGTGACAGTTTCTGTCTGACAGAAAGTGACAAGTCCTTATTCAGTGAATAAGATTTTAACATGCGTTTGTATGTTAGGCGCGTCGCCCACACGAGCTGGAGTCGAGGCGGCGCGCGGCGTCGAGGCACGGGCGCACAAGCGGCGCGCCGCTTCTACGTTTCCTTCAGGTTCAAATGGCAGTGCGCCCACACACTAGAGTCGCGTCGCAGGCGACGTGGAGTCGAGGCGCGGTCGCGGCGGCGTCGCGGCAGGGGTGCAGTGCGCGACCGCGCCGCGACTCCACCGCCTTTTTGTTATTTTGTTTCGTGCGTAGACGTGTTTACACTGTAATGTTTGAAGGAAGCATAGCCGCCCGCGCCTCGACTCTAACATAAACGCCACGCCTCGACTGTGCCGCGACGCCGCCGCGACCGCGCCTCGACTTGCCAGTGAGCGACGCGCCTAATACGGAATATCTAAAACAAAATTCACGAACAAAGTGTCCCAAGTTGACAGATACTCATATGCACATCAATGACGAACCTAATTTAGAACGAGAAGTTTAGATACATCTATTTGGCAACTTCGAATTATTTTGAAAATCGAAGCTTTTAAACCGTAATGTTAAACAGTGTTTTGTTCCGTTTTCGCGCATGACAATTCCCGTCTGACAGAAATTGACTTGTCCTTTCATTCGGTGAATAAAATTTTAACATGCGTTTATAAGTGAGATGGATAATGTATTGTTGATTTAATTTGTAGAGCTCGTGGCGTAATTTGAATACCTATTCTCGAACGAATGCTAAGCAACGGACAGACCGGTCAGTCTTCGAATGGATGACTGATAGTGGCATTTCTATCTGAGCGCTACCGTCGGTCAGATGATACGTTAAATTGTAGATTCTGGTTGTTTGTTCTTAAAAAAAACAACAATCGTCATGACAGGTCAGACGCCTTTCGGCGGCTTAATATCTGACACTAGGCAGTCTATACGAACTTATTTAATTTTTCAATTTTGCTTGACAACAGGCTCCAAAAGGAGGGTTTAGACAAGTGGCATTCTAATTTCGTGAACGCCAGTATAGAATAGAATAGATAAGTAAATGTATGAGATTGACATTAGCTAACGAAATGTTACGTGACTTTACAGTTTCTTGGCATTTCGAAGCGTAAGCGTTTTTTTTTCCCGCAAGATAGATCTACGTTGCCCATTAACTAGCCTCATGTTAAGCGACGGTGTGGCCAAGGATGAAGCTCGTCGATCTAAAATATGTGGACCGAAATCGCTGAGTACGGATTTTTGGCATTTCAATGAGAAATGGGTGGTAATTCGCCGACTTTCTGCTAGTCTTGTAGTGAAATTGGTAGGGTGGAATTAGGTCGTGAAGCTCTTGCACATTCAACTAAATGAATCCTGTAGAATATAGACAGACATGCTACTTTGCGGCGGTGCTCGAGACCAAATAGCTTCTTGGCAACTACTTATCGTAACCGATTAATCTCACAGCTCGCCGGTCCACCGATTCTAAAGCTTCCAGCTGTTACTTGGCTGATCCATTAAAAAAGTGGCAGCAGTACTCCATAGTTTGTAGAAACAGAAACGTTTTTTTTTATACAAGATAGATCTACGATTGACCACCAACTCGCCTGATGTTAAGCGACGGTGTGGCCGAGGATGGAGCTCGTCGATCTAGAAGATATCTATTCACTCTAGCCTTGAAAATCCCAAGATTGTATGCCTCAGGAAACAGAGATGGCGGCAAGGAATTCCATTCTTGTGCAGTACGCAACAGGAATGTGGATCGTTTGCCACTAGTGTAAGCGTTCAGGACACTAACTAACCGTATTAGTATTATGTCTGATGTAGGCAAGTACACGAGATTCATCCCATTTCGCAGGCACATTAATCAGACGCATCACATCCTGGACTAGTTGTTCGTATCGTGACTGTTTCGTTAATACCGGAGCCTCGATATCGTCGGAGGCGGGCCGCTTCACTGTTTGCGCTGGAAAACAACAAAACCACAGTCATTTCATCATCATCCATCATCTCAGCCACAAGAAGTCCACTGCTGGACATAGGCCTCCCCCATGGATTTCCAAAAAGACCGGTTTTAAAAATAGTGTATTTTTTTTTTTTAGACAACAACTATTTTAGACATATTAATTTATAATTTAAAAAACTAAAAAAAAAACACAACAAAATACGCAATTTCGTTCACTTAGATGTCTTTTTCCAGTTATTTTGTTTTAAAAACCAAAGTACTGAACCGATTTTGATAAAAATGTATTACCACCACCTATCAAATAAATTGAGAATCGTCTAAATCAATGTATAATTGGCGAAGTAGTCGCGTAACAAACATACAAAAAAAGCATACCGACGAATTGAAAACCTCCTCCTTTTTGGAAGTCGGTCGGAAAAAATATTGATATTGATATTGATATTCTTTATTCACATAAAAACTTATCTATTATTATAACTAGTATAATACAGAAAATATTTATGCACTGTCAGTTTACAATTTGTTAATAAAAATTTCATTTACAACATCAGTAAAAATTAATTGCTATGTTACAAATAGTTACATTTTACATTTTATTAAGTTTTGGTTAAATGGACACATAGAATATAAAATAAAGCTGTATAAGGGCTAGGGTCACAAAGAATAAAATCAGCTGTATAGGGGCTTCGTCAATAAATAGATTAAAAAATAATAATAATATAGGAATTAGAATTAAAAATATTCTTAAATAAACAAATGTATAAATATTAATTATTATTTCAAATGTCAAAATGCTTCATCAGTCAATGTCATAAAAACTATTATAATAAATAAAATCATTAATACATTATTGGTATTACAATCTAATCGGTCCTCACTTGATAGTCTCGGTAGTCATTTTTTATATATTCATCCACAGAGTACAGTGTTTTGGAGAGTAGGAGATTTTTAACATTAGCACAGAATAAATCATATTTATTACACTCCTTAATGGAGTGTGGAAGTTTATTATAGAGTTGCTGACCAATCACTTTTGGATTTTTCATTGATCTGTGTAGCCTATGTTGAACCACCAGCAAATTTTCTTTATTACGGAAGTTACTATGTGTGATAATATCACCGCGAGTTTTGTATATTGGTAGATTTAATCTTACATATTTTATAATTGTACAGATGTAAGTATACCTAAGCTTTGGAAAATACTTCTACATGAATCTTTGTACTTTGCCTTTGTTAAAACTCTCATCGCACGTTTTTGCATTTTCAAAATGCGCTCGTTATCTGTAGAGTTACCCCATAGTATAATTCCATATGACATTATTGAGCGTATATAAGCATAGTACACTTCTTTTAGATAACTTTCTGAAGCTATCGGTCTTAATTGTATTAACACATAAATACCTCTTGACATTTTAGTACACGTCGTGTCAATATGTGTTGTCAATACAATAAAAGCAAATTGAGTTAGTGCATTTTTTTAATTTATTATACAGATTTATAGTAATAGTTAAATAAAAAAAGGCATCGGAATCGGTTAAGTTTTGAGGTAGAAAATCCGAAATATTTTTATTTTTAGCTCCACAGACACCGGTGTCCAAAACAATACATTTTTTTTAAATCTTACTTGCCTGATACAGTTTCATAAAACTGCCACATTCCAGATATTTAACTTGACATGAGCAAAGAGAATATAACTGGACATGAGTTTCTGATTCCATAAGTACGTTTGAGCCGTTTTAGCAGTTATTAGGTTAGGTTCACTAGGTTTCTGTTACATTATATCCAGAAACCTCCATATTTACAAAGGTTCCGTTATCGGATTACATGAATTATTAGGTTAGGTTTCTTCTTATTACACACAAACTTTCGTATTACAAAGATTCGGTTATCAAACGAGTGCATTCGGCATTTTGATAGTCTTTAGAAAAAAAAACAACGGGTTGCACTCCGGGAATGCCGGCAGAAGTGAAAATTAAAAAAGAAAAAAGACTGACTCGTGAAGGATTTGAACCTCCGCCCTCCGATGGTCAAATTGAAATTATATCGGTGCTCTGAGCTAACGAGTGGCGCATGCTACACGTCATGCTAGACGGACAAACTTGTACATACAATAATGAACTTTAAATTCAGAACGTTAGAATATGTTTCTGACTAAAATAATCCGTCCGTCTTTCGAATTTTCGTATTACGATTTTTAATCCGACTATCTGACGCGAGTTTATAATTTTTTTTGCCCATCCAAAAAATGCACAATAAAGATGAAGTTTTCACTTTTAAAAAAAACGTTGAATTCTGGATTTTGAGTCTTTAGGAAAAAAACGTTTTCGGGAATAGATATTCGGCATATTATGTAGATAGGTAACCGATTGCCATATATTTTATGCCAGTACATATTACTTGTTTTTTTTTGTTGTTGTTTTAACTTATTAGATATTGGTACGTATTCTTTCCGAATCCCATATCCCGATACAGTATATATCTATTAACACAAACTTACTCGGGTCCCTCTGAGGGCATTCCGTATTGTCGTGGCCAAGGTTTTGACTTATATGGCTAGTTTCTGTTTCTACACTGCTGTCTAGCAACGTCGTTGATGGTTCCGATTCAACTGGAAGAAAATAAGGAACAATTAGATTAGGAAAGTATTTCATTTCGGCGAGTGTGCGCAAGACCTTCACGATCTTATTCCACCATCTCCATTACACAACAGGGTAAGCAGAAAGTTGGCACATTACCATCAATTTCTCATTGAAATACCCAAAATTCGTACACAACGATTTAGACATTTATGATGCGTATTGCATAGGAGTGGAACTCTCTACCACCGTCTGTTTTCTGATAACTGTAATCTTGGAATTTTCAAGGTTAGAGTGAATAGAATCTTCTAGATCTACGAGCTCCATTCTCGACTACACCGTAGCTTACCATCAGGCGAGTTGGTGGTCAAACGTAATCTATTTAGTATAAAAAAATGGTTCTCTGTAAAGTCGGTTTACGGACGATAAGTTTACGTGATAACGATGCGTCACAAGCCGAACGCTTAGGGCGATCGTGCCTCTCTATCGCTTGTTCCGCGCTCTCGCTTGCACGCTCGGCTCAGGCGGAACGTGACAATGAGTCATGTTCTTCTGTGTGTGCAACCGGCGTTCATCGATTTATAAGACGTTATCACGTCAAAAGTATATTTAGAGTATTCTAGTCCTTTTTTGACCCGCTCCTTACCTGTGCTGGTGTTTGACGCGGTGTCGGCCGAGCTCACACTAGGGCATTGAAAAGGAAAGTGACCAAGCTTTTTACACAAACGGCAAGGTTTTGTTGGTAATTGATCTGAAACAGACGAAACAACAAACTTAACTCTCCTAAAAAATCCGGATTCCCGTTTAGACGCAGAGTGTAAAACCTCTTTATCCCCCTGGTTATTCTCCGCCCAGAGGGATAAGAAAAGGTTATATATAATATAGCCCAATAAATCACTACTATACAGGGTGACTGAACACTAGCAATAATACACTTGTGTTCAGTACACAGTTCTCGTTCCAAATAATCAAATAAATTATTTGACCTATTTATTCTCAGCAACACACAACAAGTATGTAGGTATATTAAAAGAAAAACAAAATACCCGACTGCAGAAAAGCAGTTTTTGCAGACGAACAAACGCTTGATACGCTGTTGAGTGTACGTTTTTTGTAAGAAAGTATGAGTAAAATCGCGGTAAAAGATTATAAATGTGTATTCTTTAGAATAATTCTAGTAAAGTTACTTGTCTATCACGAAATAGTTTGGACGTTACGAAATAATGCGTTTTTTATTTTTGCCAGAGATGTATTATTATTATTAAAAAAAAATATAACCTATGACACTCTGGAAGCGAAGGCGAATCTAACGACACCTCGCACATCAAAATCGGTCAAGCTGTTTAGGCTGTAGGCTGTCTTATAGAAGCATACATACTTAGTCTGGCCATAAATACTGTTACAGTTAAAAATAAGAAAGATATTACATTTGAATTTGGAATCTGTCATTTTTATACGATTGTTCATTGAGTTTTCTAATTTTGGCGCCAATACATTGTACAATATTTTGCGATATTAAAATGGAGTGGGGTGATAAAGAGAACCGAATCGCTGTGATTGCATTACACAAAGTTGGTATGGAGCCAAATGCAATTTTTAAAACTCTCCATACGCTTGGTATTAGTCAAATGTTTGTGTACCGGGCTATTAATAGGTACAATGAGACCTCCTCTGTTTGTGACAGAAAAGATCTGGCCGTCCACGTAGTGTTCGTACGAAAAAGGTGGTCAAAGCAGTAAGGGAAAGAATTCGAAGAAATCCTGTCCGAAAGCAAAAGATTTTATCTCGGGAGATGAAGATAGCACCCAGAACCATGTCGCGTATTTTAAAAGATGACTTAGGACTTGCAGCCTATAAGAGACGCACTGGTCATTTTTAACTGATAATTTAAAAAAGAATAGGGTGGTAAAATCGAAACAACTACCGAAGCGGTACGCAAAGGGAGGTCACAGAAAAATTTTGTTTACGGATGAGAAAATCTTTACAATTGAGCAACATTTTAACAAAGAAAATGACCGTATTTATGCTCAAAGCTCTAAGGAAGCTTCCCAATTAGTCGACAGAGTGCAACGTGGGCATTATCCGACTTCAGTGATGATTTGGTGGGGTGTTAGCTATGAAGGAGTGACTGAGCCATATTTTTGTGAAAAAGGTATCAAAACATCGGCACAAGTGTATCAAAATACCATTCTTGAGCAGGTAGTTAAGCCCCTTAACAACACCATGTTCAATAACCAAGTATGGTCCTTCCAACAAGACTCGGCGCCAGGTCATAAAGCTCGGTCCACGCAGTCTTGGTTGGAAGTGAACGTTTCGGACTTCATCAGAGCTGAAGACTGGCCGTCGTCTAGTCCTGATCTTAATCCGCTGGATTATGATTAATGGTCAGTTTTAGAGAGTATGGCTTGCTCTAAACGCCATGATAATTTGGAGTCCCTAAAACAATCCATACGATTGGCAGTGAAGAATTTTCCCATGGAAAGAGTGCGTGCTTCTATTGATAACTGGCCTCAACGTTTAAAGGACTGTATTGCAGCCAATGGAGACCACTTCGAATAAGCTTTTATATTTTAAATTGTTTTATATTTATGTATTAAACTAACACACTGTAAAAGTAATAAATATTATTTGCAATAAAAAAATATTTTTTTTCTTCGTGACAATATTTATGGCAAGACTAGGTACATACTCACATACATTTTTGATATACATGTTTGTATATACATACATACCAACACAGGAAAATCATAACCGCAGTCGGGTAAAAATTACGGACACACAACCAACGTGCGCCGATAACACATGCAAGTTGAGCGATCACTGCGCAATATACCTACGTAGTTATATGACTGGCGCTCTTTAGGTGCGTGAGAGTGCGCGTTATTTTTTTTTTATATTTTACTACTATATTAGTTTCATATGACCACTATTAACATATTCGGATATTTTTTAGTGCTTTACGGACTGAAGTATCAACAAATTTAAAGACAGTTCAAAAATATCACAAATCCAACGGCACTTGAACCCGCATATCCCGATCTGTGGATTTTGGCTACGGAGGTGTCACTTGGGATGGTCGAAACAGTATTTTTTGCTTAAACCAATTATAATATACACAAATTATATATATATATATATATATACATATGTTACTACTGTAAAAACAGGAACCTTAAATAAATCGTAATTTTGTAAATCTTAGGTTTACCAAATCTTAGGATTTACCGACAGGAGTTGGTAAATCTAACTATTAATAAAAAGAGGAACAATTTTTAATAGGTACCATTAGAAACTGGTACATGCTAGGTTAGGTTAGCCAAGTGAATGGTGGGAAATACACGAAATTCGGACTTTAACCATAACTAGTTGGTAAATCTTAGGTTTACCGTAGTTCGGGATTTTGAAGCAAACTTACTTGGATCCCTCTGAGGGCAGTCCTTAATAAAGTGACCAGGGTCTTTACATAAAAGACAAATCTTTGGTGGCACTCTTAATCGCTTCATTGGTTGCACCGTATTTGACGGTTCTGATTGAACTGAAAAAGAAAAAAAACATTATCATCATCTCAGCCACAAGAAGTCCACTGCTGGACATAGGCCTCCCCCATGGATTAAAAAAAAACGGCTGGAATCGGCCTGCATCCAGCGCCTTCCTGTCACTTGTATGAGGTATTCTGTCCATCTCGTGGCTGGTCTTCCTACGCTGCTAAAAAAACAGAAAAATTGAAGGGTTGTAAGGGTCTAAGTACATTTTTTTTTAATTTGCATATAAAATTTCTTATAGACTTAGTGGCCAGCCCCATTGTCAGAGTTATTAAGCCGCCGAAAGGCCTCTGACTTGGCTTGACGATTGCTGAACAACCGGGACCTACAATTTAACGTGTCATCCGACCCACGGTAGCGCTCAGAAAGAAATGCCACTCACGGTCACCCATCCGAAGACTGACCGGTCCGTCCGTTGCTTAACATTGGTGATCGTTCGGGAACACCTAGTCAAGCTACGCCACGAGCACTACAATTATTAGGCATGGCATATAGATCGTATTTTTTATTTCACTACAGGACTAGTAGAAAGGCGAATTACCACCCATTTCTCGTTGAAATGCCGAAAATCCGTACTCAGCGATATCGATCCACATTCTTGTTGCGTAGTGCACAAGAATGGAATTCTTTGCCGCCATTTCTGTTTCCTGAGACCTACAATCTTGGAATTTTCAAGGCTAGAGTGAATAGATATCTCCATCCTCGGCCACACCATCGCTTATCAGGCGAGTTGGTGGTCAATCGTAGATCTATCTTCTATAAAAAAAAATAAAAAAAAAAAACCTAGTTACTTTGTGATTTATGATACCTTAATTCGGAACGCTATCCTAATCTTAATATTATAAAAGCAAAAGTAACTCTGTTTACCTTTTCACGAACAAACAGCTGGATCGATAATTATGAAATTTGGTACAGAGATAGCTGAACACCTGGAGACGGACACACGCTATTTACAAGGTTTTATTTAACTTGTAATGTTTGTTTGTATGCAGTAGGTATGTGTAATAGGCACAAATCTTGGTAGCTAAATTAGAACCTATTCCCGTTGTCCGATTGTACTCAAAGGTGTACATGTGTTATCTTCGGTGACAATACAATAATATGGTACCATGGAGCTGTTCTGATGATAGAGTCGGAAGACGGCCATAGGAACTTAACTAAACAAGAAAAACCTATCGACTTTGGACTCAATTGATTAATTATTTTTTTAAATATCAAATTAAAACAAGGTTTTATTTTATTGTGGATTTGATTCAAATCTACACTTAAATAAAAGCTTGTTATAATTCTTTTTTTACAATTAATTTACATACTTCATCATTATTACATTTCTCAATACGATGCCAAAGGCAGACATACAAATACACACGTCAAACTTATAACACCCATCTTTTTAACCGACTTCAAAATAAGGAGGTTATCAATTCGACCTGCATGTTTGTAATATTGTCAGAATTGCACAGTTTTTATATATGTTAGTCTATACCAGCTTCTATGCATGTGTGCTGAATTTGATAAGTGTATGTATGTTTGTCCACCTATTACGCAGAAACTAGAAATCGTATTGAAAAAAATCTTTTTTTAATGAATAAAGTATTTTTCAATTTAGGAGTCACCGTAAGTTTTATCACTTGAGTTTTGTTTTTGAAATATTTTTACCACTGTCAATGCTTGTAAGTGCTCGATTGCTAGGGTTCTTGAAACACTCATCACTCTTGTGACCACGACAACGGCAATGATAGCATGTCATATTACGTCTTGTTTTACTGTCCAAAACCACTGTTGGCAACTGCGTTGTATCTGAAATAAAAAAATACATAATTAAAATAATCAGTTTAGTGTTAATTAAATAAAAGTAATTTAAAACTAAAATTTAAATTAAATAAAAAAAAGATTTTGTCTGCCAACCCGTACTTGGCGGGTAGACAATGGCCTTACCCTTCGCACAATGAGAAGATGGCCCACGCCCAGCAGTGGGACAGTTTGTACAGGGCTGATAAAAAAATTAAACCGACTTCAAACTGAAAAGAGAGAAATAACACGAAGAAAATCAATACTAGGCGTCTACCTAAGTAGACTACCAGTAGTGATTTTTTCGTGTTATTTCTCTATTTTCAGTTTGAAGTCGGTTTAATTTTTTTAAATTACTTTTATTTATTCATTTTTAATAGTAATTATTTACTTTTTTAAGTCGGTTAATAAAGAATGACAGACCTTTTCAAATATTTTTTGAAATACGTCTTCTAGTTTCTGCGTAATGTGCGTGGACAAACATATGTACAAACCTACAAACATACATACACTTATGAAATTTGGCACACATGTTTAGAAGCTGATATAGACTAACATATACAAAAATTGTGCAATTCTGACAATATTACAAACATACAGGTTGAATTGATAACCTCCTTTTTTTGAAGTCGGTAAAAAATAGAAGTGATGATGAATTTTGCTTTTATGATTTGTTTATATAATTATTTAGTTACAAGTGAAGCAAATAAAAGACGAATTACATAAAATTGAGACATAACTGGACTTAGGAAGTACCCATATTTTACCCCATGAAATACTAATATTCTCCCATCATTTTGTACACAAAATTCTTTAAAAGATATTCAAAGTTTAATATCCCTTTATGTTTATTTTACACAAAATACAAATAGAAAACGACGCTCGGACGCGACATTAATATTGGTGATATATGGCAATAAAATAGTATCTCTCACGACTGCATAGAATGGCCGTATGTCGCGTCCGCGTGCTACGTGTTTTTTATGTGACCTGTGCCTTACTTGAGTCGGCGCTTGAAGCAGCTAAAGGTGTTTTTGCGTGTCTCTGAGGGCAATTCTTAACATAGTGGCCAATTTCTTTACAAATATGACAAGTTTTTGGTTTGCCTGTTTTCGGGTCCGATACTGGAACTGGAACAAAACAAACGATTCTCAGAAATGGCAATTAAAAATACACCATAAAAGAGTATATAAAGTTTCAAATCAATAAAAACTTAGAAGTGATGATGAATTTTACTTCTATGATTTGTTTACGACTGGCCTTGTGGCTCAGTTGGTAGTATGTCTGCTTGCTGAGCTGTAGGTCGTGGATTCAATCCCCACCCAGTACAAATATTTGTGTGATGAGTAGAGACCGGATTATATGCAACATAAAAAGCTTGAAATATGCATGAAAAATGGGTAAAATTAGTAGGAAAATTGTTAAAATATGCAACATAAATGCTGAATTTAAGAAAAGTAAAAAAGAGTCAAATATTTTTTTTACATCTTAATCAGTTAATTTCGTATCGTTCAAAATTTAACAACCTTGTAGACTATAAATTATAGTCTATAATAATAGTAATATCAATACAATTAAACGAACCATTATTTAACATATTTTTATTTTTCAGTTTGCCTGTTTTCGAGTCAAATACTGGAACAAAATAAACAGTTCTCAGAAATGGCAACTAAAAATACATCATGAAAGGATATATAAAGTTTCAAATCAATAAAAGAATTAGAAATTATGAATTTTGCTTGTATGATTTGTTTATACAATTATTTAGTTACAAGTGATGTAAATAAAAGATGAATTACATAAAATTGACACGTAACAGGAGATAGGAAATACCCATGCACATGTATCCCATATAAAATACAAACATTCTCCCTCATTTGGTATACAAAACTCTTTAAAAGATATTCAAAATTTAATATCCCTTTACGTTTATTTTACACAAAATACAAATAGAAAACGGCGCTCGGACGCGACATTAATATTGGTGATATATGGCAATAAAATAGTATCTCTCACGACTGCATAGAATGGCCGTATGTCGCGTCCGCGTGCTACGTGTTTTTTATGTGACCTGTGCCTTACTTGAGTCGGCGCTTGAAGCAGCTAAAGGTGTTTTTGCGTGTCTCTTAGGGCAATTCTTAACATAGTGGCCAATTTCTTTACAAATATGACAAGTTTTTGGTTTGCCTGTTTTCGGGTCCAATACTGGAACTGGAAAAAAACAAACGATTCTCAGAAATGGCAACTAAAAATACACAATAAAAGTGTATATAAAGTTTCAAATCAATAAAAACTTAGAAGTGATGATGAATTTTACTTCTATGATTTGTTTACGACTGGCCTTGTGGCTCAGTTGGTAGTATGTCTGCTTGCTGAGCTGTAGGTCGTGGATTCAATCCCCACCCAGGGCAATAATTTGTGTGATGAGTAGAGACCGGATTATATGCAACATAAAAAGCTTGAAAGATGGGTAAAATTTGTATGAAAATTGTTAAAATATGCAACATAAATGATGAATTTTAGAAAAGTAAAAGAGGGCAATTTTTTTTTTTTACTTCTAAATCAGTTAATTGCATATTCGTTCAAAATTTAACAACCTTGTAGACTATAAATTATAGTCTATAATAATATTAATACTCAATACAATTAAACAAACCATTATTTAATTATTTTTTTAATTTAACATTGTTTAGTGTAGGTATAAAGAGATTTTTTTGTAAGACAATTTTTTTTTTTGTACATTATTGTTGGTGGTCTACGATTGACCACCAACTCGCCTGATGTTAAGCGACGGTGTGGGCGAGGATGGAGCTCATCGATCTAGAAGATTCACTCTAGCCTTGAAAATTCCAATATTGTAGGTCTCAGGAAACAGAGATGGCGACAAAGAATTCCATTCTTGTGCAGTACGCAACAGGAATGTGGATCGATATCGCTATAATTATCGATATAATTTTCACTTATAGGGCAACCTACCGAAAAATTTACTAAATACAGCGGAAATATGCAATGATCGCTGAAAATTTGGTAAATATGCAAATGCATATAATCCGGTTTCTAGTGATGAGCATGGATGTTTGTTCCGTGTCTGGGTGTTTCTATATATCATATGTATGTATGTCGCGTCCGCGTGCTACGTGTTTTTGTGTGACCTGTACCTTACTTGAGTTAACGCCGGAATTCAGTTTTGTGCCTCATTGAGGGCAACTCAGAAATAAGTGGCCCAATCCTTTACATATATAACAAGTCCTTATTATGTATATCGGTGCTCTAACCAACTGAGCTAACGAGTCCCATGGAGAAACTCGGGTCCCATTACAAATCATTGCAGAATACTTGACAGGGCGACAAAGATAATCCCCGATGCGACACAGGAGACCGATAACATAGCAAGCGTACACCTTGACAGCAAAAAATATGAGCTGGTCACAGAGGATAATGCCTTGGATGGGATATTGCCATCCTGGAATATATACACCGACGGTGCGAAGAACAAATAAGGAGTAGGCTGCGGTTTTTACTCGCCGGAGCTGGGATTCAATGAATCTGTAGCTTTAAATAAAACTACAACAGCTCTGCAGGCGGAGGCAGTGGGTGTACTATTAGCCGCCAGAGCAGTTGAGCCATTTAGTGACATTCTCATAACTTCTGAAGTTTCAGACAGCAAAGGAACTCTCATGTTCACCGTGGACAGTGCGGCCACTATATACGCACTAAAGAGACCCACAACAAGGTCAAGAGTCATCGCGGAGTGTCACACGGTGCTACAATCACTAGCAAAAAAGCAGAAGACAATAGTGATGTGGACAAAGAGCCACGGGTCATGTATAGGCAACAACATAGCAGACACCCTTGCAAAAAAAGGTACTAAGAAGCAAACGAACAGAAACGTGGTAAGTTTCTGCAAACCAACTTCGATAGAAGTGCGAGAACAATTACGACGGCACACGGAAAAAGAACAACAAAATCTGTGGGAAAAGAGAGATGACTGCAAACACGCTAAGGCAGCTTTTCCAATCCTTGACATAAACGTTACGAATAAACTATTGAAATTGCAACGACAGGACCTCCGAATATTAGTGGGCCTTATTACCGGTCATTGCAATTTGAATAGCCACTTATACAAATTGGGAGATACGGACAGCCCTCTGTGCAGGGGCTGTCTAAAAGAGGATGAAACCGTGGAACATGTACTTTGGCATTGAGAAGCCACGGAAACCACCAGGAGATCCACAGGATTGCATGTGGAAGCTTCAGCTTCAGCTTCGAACTCAGCCTCAGCCTTACCATCGCTTTTGTCACCACCACAACAGCATGCTACCCCATCATCTTCATTATCTGCTCAAACATCCTCACCACTGGAGCAGTTGTGCCAGCAGCCCAGAGCCGTGCTCCGATATTTCAAGGAGCTGGGCTGGCTCGGGTGATGCTGGTAGGGGGAAATGCACAATATACCCCTAGCGGGACGTCAGTGCAGGACCCATCGCCCCCACCTCGAATAAGAATAAGAATAAGTCCTTGTTATGTCTGGAAATATTGCTAATGGCTTCAATTCTACTGGAACAAATTAAACGATTTAGTCATTTTTATTTTTATTTTGTCTCAGAAATGGCAACTATACATCATAATTATACTAGTAATTATCATACAAGTGGCAGGAAGACGCTGGATGCAGGAAGCTTCAAACCGGTCTTTTTGGAAATCCATGGGGGAGGCCTATGTCCAGCAGTGGACTTCTTGTGGCTGAGATGATGATGATGATGATCATAATTATAAGACAATACGAAGTTTTAATTACAATAATTAACTGTACGATATATTTTGCTTCTATGATTTGTTTATGTAATAAACAGGCTTGGGGGCTGAGCTGCCCGCATCCGTAGGAGAATACCCATTAACACTGATACACGCGGCCCCTGGGTGGTGCAAATCAGGCAGCAAAACTTCGGTGGGAGACTTCGTCCGCGGTTGGTTACCAGCCACTGGACTGAGTCCGCCCGTGAAGCGACCTAGTCGTGTTTCGGGAGGTGGTCCGGTGAAACCATTGTGAGACGGGTCTGGGTAGTTGCTCCGAAACTAAAGTCCGTTCAAAAACGGGGGATGACACCGTGCTTGGTGGCTGGTACCGGGATCCGTAGCACGGCTTTCCGCTGGCCGACCGCAGATAGTTGGGGGCCCAAGTAGTATGTTAGCCACATACGAAAGGCTGCCCCAGCATCTAGCGAAAAATCCTGGGAGTGCGCCTTGATGCCGGTTGGCGACCGGACGAGAGGGCCTCAAGGACATTTTCGGGGGGGGTATTACGGGCGCAGTCTCCAAACTAGCCTCCTTATAGTGTGATGTCATCTCGTGTTTGTACACTGGACTATGTGACTGGTGCCTCACGCAACTACCGTTCTCCACACATCTATTCACTCTATATAATCATGAACAAAAAGAACAAAAATAGTAAGTTGTGCAATCAGCGGAAGCACGCCCACTCGCTCCACGTGCACCTCTGCAACATTCGAGGTCTGCACGCAAATATCGAACCAGTCCGATACCACCTTGAGACTGAGAGCCCGCACTTGCTATTCCTCACGGAGACGCAAATCAGATGTCCTGCTGACGCAGCCTATCTCTCTTACCCAGGCTATGTACTGGAGCACAGGTTCAAGTCACGCGCCGGTATCTGCGTTTGCGCGCGCGATGACATCTGCTACGAGCGTCTCCGTGACCTTGAAAGTTCCAGATTCTCCGTTCTGTGGATTTTGGTCGACACCGGCTTAGAGAAGATACTCTACGCCGGCGTCTATCGCTGGCACACCGGTGACGAAGAGACAACTCAGCTGTTTCAACACCTCAGTGAGACGGCAGATCTGGCTCAACGGCGATATCCTACAGCTCAGATTGTTCTTCTGGGGGATTTTAATGGTCACCACCAGGAGTGGCTATTCCCATACCAGAAGACAGACCATGCAGGCAGAGAGGCGTATAACCTAGCGTTGTCGCTAAATCTCACCCAGCTGGTCAAGGAAGCTACGCGAGTGCCCGACGTTGACAGCCACACAGCCAACTGCTTGGACCTTTTGCTGACGAATGATCCGGACAGACAGATATTCCATTTCGGTGTCTGCACCACTTGGTGGTTCCGATCACTGTCTGGTGAAGTCTGTATCGTCTTATACTCCGCCTGATCCTAGCCCTAGAGGCAAACAGCGAGTATGGCGGTACAAGTCAGCAAAATGGGAAGAAATGCGGGATTTCTTTGCATCTTACCTTTAGCGGCAAGTATGCTTCTCTTCTTGTGACTCAACAGACTGCGCAAATGCCGTTACGGAGGTGATAAATCAGGCAATGGAATATTTCATTTCATTTTCTGATGATTCACCTTCTGGCGCAACTCGCCCATGGTTTAATGCTGCATGTTACAGCGCTGTAGCGTGTAAGCATGACGCATATTTGGCCTGGGCTGATGCTCGAATGCGCAAGTCCATGGATGCACGTGAAAAGAAGACAGCCTTTAACAAAGCCGCCAAGTCCAGCAGAAAAGCAATACGAAGAGCTCGATTTGAGCATATAAGCCGGATTGGGGCTAAATTAGTTTCTCACCCGACGGGTAGTAAAGCTTTTTGGTCCCTGGCTAAGTCTATCGAATCGAACTTCTGTCGAACATCCTTGCCTCCACTGTTGAAACCAGAAAGTAGAAAAAGCGAATCTATTCGCAGGTCTATTTGCGGACAACTCACGTCTAGATACCTCAGGAGAAACGCCTCCAAGCATACCTCATTGCGGCGCAACTATGCAGGACATACGCATCAATCAAAAGGAGGTGCTTAAGACACTTAGAGGTCTAGACGTGAACAAAACTAGTGGTCCTGATGGTATACCAGCTATTGTGTTGAAAACCTGCGCACCTGAGTTGTCCCCGATTCTGCCTCGTCTTTTCCGTCTTTCTTTGGAGACTGGTATAGTCCCTAAGTGCTGGAAGCTTGCGAACGTTCAACCTGTTCCAAAAAGGGGTAGTCGTGCCGATCCTAATAACTACCGGCCTATCTCGGTTACGTCCATTTTGTGTAAAATTATGGAGCGTGTACTGAATAGGAAGCTCATGGACCCTTGAAGACAATAACCTCCTCAGTGACCGACAGTACGGATTTCGCCGTAATCGGTCGACTGGGGTTCTTCTCGTGTATGCCACACACATTCTGAGCGAGG
This sequence comes from Lycia hirtaria, assembly GCA_947563715.1. NCBI lineage: Eukaryota > Metazoa > Arthropoda > Insecta > Lepidoptera > Geometridae > Lycia > Lycia hirtaria. The sequence continues at coordinate 35,063,347 of OX387377.1, read as the reverse complement.
CCATCGAGAACAAAGGTGAGGCCTTGGCTGTGTCTCTCTCATCTCACATCTCGAAGGCCTTTGATAGGGTTTGGCACGAGTTTCCTTAACAAGCTCCCTTCTTATGGACTACCAGCCTCCTTATGCTCTTAGATTAAATACTTCTTGAGAGAACGAAAAAATCCAATCGGTCTTTTTGGAAATCCATGGGGGACCTATGTCCAGCAGTGGACTGCTAGCTGAGATGATGATGATGATTAGAGAACGATCGATTCGAGTGTTTGTTGACGGGTGCTCGTCCGATCAAATGGCAATAAACGCCGGCGTACCTCAAGGGTCTGTACTCTCCGCTACTCTCTTCCTGCTGCATATTAATAACCTGCTACAACCTGGTATCTTAGGGTATGCAGATGACAGCACAGTTGTGGAAAGATACACTTCTGGTCCAAGAGCCAAAAATGCGGAAATCGAGGCGTTTTGAGAGAAGATATGGTTGTGCGTATGAATAAAGCTCTAAAAGCTGTGTCCGACTGGGGTGACGAAAATCTCGTCAAATTCAACGCCAACAAGACTCAAGCCTGCCTTTTCTCCGCCAAAAAGAGTGAGTTTCTTTTGTCTCCTACTTTCCAAAATGTATTCTTATCATTGACAGACCGTCTTGAACTGCTTGGACTCACGTTAACCCCAACAATGAACTTTAAGGGCTACCTTGAATCTAAGGCTAAACTGGCTAGTAAAAAGCTTGGCATCATTAATAAAGTTAAGAGATACTTCTCACCGGGACAACTGCTTCATCTGTATCAAGCTCAGCACCCTTATTCAGATTACATTCGATTCGATGCGATCTTCGATATGGAGAGAGATCTCGAAGGATTTCACACGGTTTACGGAATTAGCGATTCAGGTTTCCCGAATATCGAATAATTTTGACATTTCCATTCCATATGGTATCAGCACCCTTATTCAGATTACATTCGATTCGATGCGATCTTCGATATGGAGAGAGATCTCGAAGGATTTCACACGGTTTGCGGAATTAGCGATTCAGGTTTCTCGAATATCGAATAATTTTGACATTTCCATTCCATAAGGTATCAGCTGATCATCCCAAACGGTTCCATTGATTGAAAGCGGCATGTAACATGTCGATTATCAATCGATTAATCGGAAATTGTTTTTTTGACTTGGAAAAACCGATTTTTAGATTTATCTCATGCTGCATGTCATTTTCGTGAAAGTATAATTTACTAATTTACGTCACGTTATTGTATTTTTACTACTGTAGTACCTACTTTTAGGACAGCAGAGTTATTCATGTTTGATGTAATTTACATAATATATAGTATACCTACTATTATCAATTCTAATTTAATATTATTTATGTGATATTGATCCAATATTAAATATTTGCACTTGAGAAATGATCGAATGTAATGGAAAATTGTAATTAATTTCTAAGGCCTTATTTACCTACATTCTTGCAAATAAATTTCATTTCATAAGTAAATTCAAACCAAAATTTATTCATTTGTTTGCTAAATGAGCAACGTAAAGACAAACATGAAACCACACACTTCTCTCCCACGCTCCTCTCTCTGTATGGTAGTTGTTTTAAACAAGCACTAAAGTGACGTAATGTTACACAATTCGAATAATATAACTTAGTATTTGCTAGGATGATGTACGATAATTAATATGATTTGGGTTACAATGAACGTCTACCGGAAAAAGAAATACGGGAGTCAGTGTAGGTCAAAAGCGAGAAGGAGGAATGACACCGGATGCTCTCCTAGTAACAACAAATAAAAATATATTCAACTTTTTACAAACTATCACAGCTATCACAGAACATCAAATTCCTTTATCTATGGAGTCGATAGGTCGGTTTAGAATTTGTAATATTGCCAACAAAAAAACATACAGTTAAATTAAGAACCTCATACTTTTTGAAATCGGTTAGAAATATAAATGTGTGCTACTTCAACCGCAGCAAAATATAATAGACTTTCTTTAATAGCTCGCATTATTGACTGATCCCTGATTAAACTGTAAAAAAATACGATTTTCTTACTTTTATTTGAAAATGAAAATTTTTAAACGCAAAAGAATCGAACTTTAATCGATTTTTTTAAATAGTGAATCGAAATCCTAGCGGTATGAAGTCACTAAAAAAAGTTTATAAATTTGACAGTTGCAGCCGTCTAGATTTTTTTTCTTTTATTGGCCACGATTGGCACATTTGCCAAAATAATATGTTAAAGTTTCATGAAAAATACAAATAATATAAGTTTTAGTCACAATCTCAAGTTACTTGGCTTAGATTATGACGAGATACTCGGTTGATAGTGAAACAAGTTCATGTCATGACTTGGGTATTTTACTAGGAGCTGTTAAGGACTTTGTAAGTTACAACGTGAAGAAGTATATTTCATCACTTTCATTTCAAACTCGTGTGCGTAAACGAACACTAATTGATTAAAAAAACATCATCTTTACAAAATCTTTATTTGAAATAACACAAGTTTAGAATAATAAAAGTAAACTGTGACATTTTTTAATTAAGTTCCCGCGAAAAATTGCCTTGAATTTGAGCCGGCTACCGAATCGAATGGATTACCTTCGATAACCCTATTCACAAATTCGAATGGCACCAGTCGGTACCAAATTGGTAATGACCTCGTGTGACCGATAGGATAACATAGACAAGCTAGTTTTCAGAGTCAGTTTCATGTTTTTAGATAGGTGATTCGTGATAGAAGTAAAAAAAAAGCTTAATTATGACCGGCGACTGACAAAATATATAATTTATTGCATAATATACATATAACTTAATCCATCAACTTAATTATGGTATATAATTCTTTAGTAAATTTATAGCTTCATTATGTGAAGCATGCTTCGAAAATACCTTGTTGGTTGTGTGTATGCATGTGTGTGTGTGATTTCAAAGTTCTTCTATTTTCTCCCTGTAGGTACTCACGCATTTAATGTATTTGCCATTTATTAGTAACAAGTATTAAATATTTAATATATTTAGGGCGTCATGCGTGTAATCTGACTAAGATCTCCAACTATAAAATATTACATTTTGAAACTTTGGAAATCATAATTAGGGGAATTTTAAAACCCGTAAAATCGGTACATTTGACTATTAGGTGAATATATTATGTCAAATTATGGAAAATGGTAATAGAAAATATCAAAAAAGTGATCTTATTTTACTAAAATGTATTAGTAAAATGTATTCGATATCACTCCCGACAGGTTTATCCTGTCGGGAGCGATATCGAATTAGCCATCGAATTTATATGTCAAACTCCTTCGGATTCGAGTTTGTGAATCGGTCTACCCGAATCCCGGCGGATCCAGTTGAGGATGAGTGGAGATTGTCTTTGGTTTCTCGAGATTTCTATACTAAAAATGGGACCGACGGGCATAAATTCGAATTCGTGAATACCCATTGGAGTCGAATGGAGCTTTATTCGATAGCCGGCTCATTACCGACAAAATTGACAAACCGACAACCGATTAGAACTAGAATAAGGGTGCAGCTGATCATTCCAAACGGTTCCATTGATTGAAAGCGGCATGTGACATGTCGATTATCAATCGATTAATCGGAAATTGTTTTTTTGACTTGGAAAAACCGATTTTTAGATTTATCTCATGCTGCATGTCATTTTCGTGAAAGTGTAATTTTCGTCACGTTATTGTATTTTTACTACTGTAGTACCTACTTTTAAAACAGCAGAGTTATTCATGTTTGATGTAATTTACATAATTTATAGTATACCTACTATTATCAATTCTAATTTAATATTATTTATGTCATTTTGATCTACTATTAAATATTTGCACTTGAGAAATGTTCGAAAGTAATGGAAAATTGTAATTAATTTCTAAGGCCTTATTTACCTACATTCTTGCAAATAAATTTCATTTCATAAGTAAATTCAAACCAAAATTTATTCATTTGCTTGCTAAATGAGCAACGTACAGACAAACATGAAACCACATACTTCTCTCCCACGCTCCTCTCTCTGTATGGTAGTTGTTTTAAACAAGCACTAAAGTGACGTAATGTTACACAATTCGAATAATATAACTTAGTATTTGCTAGGATGATGTACGATAATTAATATGATTTGGATTACAATGAACGTCCACCGGAAAAAGGAATACGGGAGTAAGTGTAGGTCGAAAGCGAGAAGGAGGAATGACACCGGATGCTCCTCTAGTAACAACAAATAAAAATATATTCAATTTTTTACAAACTATCACAGCTATGACAGAACATCAAATTCCTTTATCTATGGAGTCGATAGGTCGGTTTAGAATTTATAATATTGCCAACAAAAAAACATACAGTTGAATTAAGAACCTCATTCTTTTTGAAATCGGTTAGAAATATAAATGTGTGCTACTTCAACCCCAGCAAAATATAATAGACTTTCTTTAATAGCTCGCATTATTGACTGATCCCTGATTTGAACTGTAAAAAAATACTTAATAATAATATAAAATACTTAAATAATTTTCTTTTTATTTGAAAATGAAAATTTTTAAACGCAAAAGAATCGAACTTTAATCGATTTTTTTAAATAGTGAATCGAAATCCTTAGCGGTATCAAGTCACTAAAAAAAGTTTATAAATTTGACAGTTGCAGCCGTCTAGATTTTTTTTCTTTTATTGGCCACGATTGGCACATTTGCCAAAATAATATGTTAAAGTTTCATGAAAAATACAAATAATATAAGTTTTAGTCACAATCTCAAGTTACTTGGCATATATTATGACGAGATACTCGGTTGATAGTGAAACAAGTTCATGTCATGACTTGGTCATTTTACTAGGAGCTGTTAAGGACTTTGTAAGTTACAACGTGAAGAAGTATGTTTCATCACTCTTATTTCAAACTCGTGTGCGTAAACGAACACTAATTGATTAAAAAAAACATCATCTTTACAAAATCTTTATTTGAAATAACACAAGTTTAGAATAATAAAAGAAAACTGTGACATTTTTTTATTAAGTTCCCGCGAAAAATTGCCTTGAGTTTGAGCCGATACCGATTACCTTCGATAACCCTATTCACAAATTCGAATGGCACCAGTCGGTACCAAATCGGTAATGTCGGTAATGACCTCGTGTGACCGATAGGATAACATAGACAAGCTAGTTTTCAGAGTCAGTTTCATGTTTTTAGATAGGTGATTCGTGATAGAAGTAAAAAAAAAAAGCTTAATTATGACCGGCGACTGACAAAATATATAATTTATTGCATAATATACATATAACTTAATCCATCAACTTAATTATGGTATATAATTCTTTAGTAAATTTATAGCTTCATTATGTGAAGCATGCTTCGAAAATACCTTGTTGGTTGTGTGTATGCATGTGTGTGTGTGATTTCAAAGTTCTTCTATTTTCTCCCTGTAGGTACTCACGCATTTAATGTATTTGCCATTTATTAGCAACAAGTATTAAATATTTAATATATTTAGGGCGCCATGCGTGTAATCTGGCTAAGATCTCCAACTATAAAATATTACATTTTGAAACTCTGGAAATCATAATTAGGGGAATTTTAAAACCCGTAAAATCGGTACATTTGACTATTAGGTGAATATATTATGTCAAATTATGGAAAATGTTAATTGAAAATATCAAAAAAGTGATCTTATTTTATTAAAATGTATTAGTAAAATGTATTCGATATCACTCCCGACAGGTTTATCCTGTCGGGAGCGATATCGAATTAGCCATCGAATTTATATGTCAAACTCCTTCGGATTCGAGTTTGTGAATCGGTCTACCCGAATCCCGGCGGATCCAGTAGAGGATGAGTGGAGATTGTCTTTGGTTTCTCGAGATTTCTATACTAAAAATGGGACCGACGGGCATAAATTCGAATTCGTGAATACCCATTGGAGTCGAATGGAGCTTTATTCGATAGCCGACTCATTACCGACAAAATTGACAAACCGACAACCGATTAGAACTAGAATAAGGGTGCAGGTCCGATCGTGTATGGAGTACTGCTGCCACCTTTTTGATGGATCAGCCAAGTATCAGCTGGAAGCATTAGAATTAGTGGACCGGCGAGCTGTGAGGTTAATCGGTGACGATAAACTAGCTGCCAAGAAGCTACTTAGTCTCGAGCACCGCCGTAAAGTAGCATGTCTGTCTATTTTCTACAGGATTCATTTCGGGAATGTGCGCAAGAGCTTCACGACCTAATTCCACCCTCCCCATTTCACTACAGGACTAGCAGAAAGTCGGCGAATTACCACCCATTTCTCGTTGAAATGCCAAAAATCCGTACTCAGCGATACCGATCCACATTCCTGTTGCGTACTGCACAAGAATGGAATTCGTTGCCGCCATCTCTGTTTCCTGAGACCTAGAATCTTGGAATTTTCAAGGCTAGAGTGAATAGATATCTTCTAGATCGACGAGCTCCATCCTCGGCCACACCGTCGCTTAACATCAGACGAGTTGGTGGTCAATCGTAGATCTATAATGTATAAAAAAAAAATGTTAAGTATAAGTGAACCAAATAAGAGCATGCATTAATTATTATAATATTTTTAGTACTTACCATTGTCTTCGATGACTTTATCAAGGTACTTAGGATCAATTTCATAAGTACCAATATGAACCTTGAATGTTTCTTCAAGAAGTGATTTCGCTTGTTGTGCTAACTCAGCTGTTTTAAAAATCACAACAGCTGTGGTCTTCTTTGACTTCACATGTCCGCATACACTTTCTATGCCATTCTTCATGTCCTAGAAACATTTTTACGATGCATCTACATGTGACAAGCCTGGTATCTCAGTTGACTGGCCTCGTAGCTCAGTTGGTAGTATGTCTGCATGCTAGTTTCTAGGTCATGGCATCAATCCCCACCCAGGGCAAACATTTGTGTGATGAGCATGGATGTTTGTTCTGTGTCTGGGTGTTTATATGTATGTATTTACAACAAAAAAAAAGTGTATTTTAACAGCTATCTAGTTGCCTTATTACAAGCTTTGTTTAGTTTGATTAGATGGTATTTGAAATGAAATATCCCCCAATATTTAAAAAAATCTCAAATTACAACAGTGTTGATTTATAGTCCCTGCACTAGTTCTAAGCTTCTGATAAATCTCACTTTATTTTGGTAAAGTAAAGTAAAGTAAATATTTATTTCCGAAATAGAATTACTATTGCAATGCATTTTCAGTGGTCCCCAAACTCTGCTAGGCCAGTATCTTGGAAGCCCAGAGCAGATGTTTTTTTTTTCTTTTATTTGAAAAAATTCGAGCACTAAAGACTCCAGGGTCCATGCCTTTTATAAACTAATAATTTTTTTTTTTAGCTAACTTAACTAACTAGAGCAGATGTTCCTATTTTACAATTTTTACGCATGCTAGGAAATTAATTTTGGTAAAGCCAACTCTGTAATTCTGTATAGAAATGACAGAGATGATAGAAATATTGTTTCTGTAAGCATTTGTTTCCGTGTGAGTTGTGTGTGACCAATGATAATCAAGAGGCTATCGAGATAAATTGTTATATATTTAACTGACTACGAACAGGGAGGAGGTTCTCAATTCGCCAGAATCTATTTTTTAATATATGTTCCCCGATTATTCAGACACCTGGACCTATTTGAAATCTAATTCTTTTTTATTTGTAAGGGTATAACTTCCCAGGTGGTCCTATAGATATTTTATCAAAATCGGTTTAGTGTTTTGGTTTTTATAACAAATTACTGGATAAATATGTCATCCAAGTAAACAAATTACATATTTTGAAGTAGTTTTTTTAAACAATCACTTGTTAACATTTGATATCATTTGGCCAATTATTAATATTAATTTAACTTTATTGACATTTGCATTTTAAAAAAAATTGAATTCATTGTATATGGTTTTGACGTATTTATAATTAGTGTAATTCGCATCATTAGTACTATTTGAATAAAAAAAAATTAATCTCAGTTGAAAAGAGTAAAAGTATACTACAAGACCATTTTTTTAGTAAAGAACCTACATGTTTTATTTGCTAAACGCATTATTAAAATATTATGTACAAAAAGGTAAAGCTTATTCTATGGCATTAAGGTATCACATAGTCTAAGACAGTCTAAGGTATGTATCAGTGGGTCCCAAACTAGGAAATGCCTGTATCTTGTCACTGAATTTTGACAATATTTGGTGTAAACATTAAATACAGAATTCTTAACATGAATTTCGAATATGAGCAGTACATCGCACGATATACAGACTATTTTGCTACAACAAAATTATGAAAAATTTGTGCTCACGAGGTCTACTGTTTGTAAAATAACTGGTAGAAGCATACATACAGCCGAAAACACATTATTTCTTTTTGCATAGCCATGAAAAAGTATGATTCTGAGAAACTAGTGGTGTTAAAGATATATGAAATGCCTTATTTGTCATTATACTAACTGTTAAAAAAAACACTTACCTTCGTACAATATTCTTCTATTAACTCTTTTATATCATCTATACTATATGTAAAGGGTAGTGCAACTAATTTAATCATCCGGTGTTCACCAGCACTTTTTGGATCCAGTGTGTCTGTACTATCCTTCACAATTGATAACATAGGTCTCTTGTTGATGTTTTGCTCTGAAATACTGATATTTTCTGAATCCAATTTTCTCTTAACTTCATGTGATGTGAGAGGTTCACTTTTGGTCCTTTTGTCTTCATCTGAAAGAGAACTCTCTGGTACTGGTTTTATTGCAGTCTCATGTGTTGACAGAGATATGTTATTATCTTCAGTGGAAACATTGTTACTTCCTAAGTCCATTTTAGTCTCAATATTAAGTGATTCAATTTTTACAGCTGTACAAGTACTTTCTGAATCCAGTTTTGTTTCAATCTCATGTGGCTCAGTTTTTACAGCTGCAGAACCTGAACTTTCTGAATATAATTTTGTTTCTGTGTCAATGTCATGTTGTAACGGTGCACTATGAATATCACCATCTTCAGCTAAAAACTTTGTATTTTCTAAATCCAATTTTGTTTCAATTTCATCATGAGGCTCGTTCTTCTCAACTGTGAAACCGGAACTTTCTGAATCTAGTTTTGTTTCAGTATTAATGTCTTGTGGAGATGGTCTACTACTGGAATCTTCGTCTTCAGCTAAAAACTTGGTACTTTCTAAATCTAATTTTGTTTCAATTTCATCATGAGGCTCGTTCTTCTCAGCTGTGAAACCTGAACTTTCTGACTCCAGTTTTGTTTCAGTGGCAATGTCATGTTGTAATGGTGCATTATGAATATCAGCAACTTCAGCTAAAAACTTGGTACTTTCTGAATTCAATTTTGTTTCATTTTCATGATGAGGCTCATTCTTCTCAGCTGTGAAACCTGAACTTTCTGAATCCAGTTTTGTTTCAGTGTTAATCTCCTGTGGAGATGGTCTTATACTGGCATCTTCATCTTCAGGTAAAATCTTGGTACTTTCTAAATCCAGTTTTATTTCAATTTCATCATGAGGCCCATTCTTCTCAGCTGTAAAACCTGAAATTTCTGAATCCAGGATTGTTTCAGTGTTAGTGTCCTGTGGTCTACTACTGGCATCTTTATCTTCAGCTAAAAACTTGGCACTTTCTAAACCCAGTTTTGTTTCAATTTCATCATGAGGCTCATTCTTCTTAGCTGTAGAACCAGAACTTTCTGAATCCAGGTTTGTTTCAGTGTTAATGTCCTGTATAGATGGTCTACTACTGACATCTTCATCTTCAGTTAAAAACTTTGTACTTTCTAAATCCAGTTTTGTTTCAATTTCATCATTAGGCTCATTCTTCTCAGCTGTAAAACCCAAACTTTCTGAATCCAGTTTTGTTTCAGTATTAATGTCTTGTGGAGATAGTCTACTACTGGAATCTTCGTCTTCAGCTAAAAACTTGGTACTTTCTATATCTAATTTTGTTTCAATTTCATCATGAGGCTCGTTCTTCTCAGCTGTGAAACCTGAACTTTCTGAATCCAGTTTTGTTTCAGTGTCAATGTCATGTTGTAACGGTGCATTATGAATATCAGCAACTTCAGCTAAAAACTTGGTACTTTCTAAATTCGATTTTATTTCAATTTCATCATGAGGCTCGTTCTTCTCAGCTGTGAAACCTGAACTTTCTGAATCCAGTTTTGTTTCAGTGTTCATCTCCTGTGGAGATGGTATATTATTGATAGCTTCATCTTCAGTTAACATCTTAGTAAATTCTAAATCCAGTATTCTTTCAATTCCATTTGGCTCATTTTTTTCAGCTGTGCAATCAGAACTTTCTGAATCTACTTTTATTTCAATGTTAATATCATGCAAAGATGGTTCATTCTTGGTATTTTCATCTTCAGCCAAAAACTTGGTATATTCTAAATTGACTGTTGTTTCAATGTCTTGTAGTTCATTTTTTTTAGCTGTAAAATGAGAACTTTCCAAGTCAGTGTCAATATTATGAGGTGATGGTCTACTATTAGTATCATCATACTCAGCTGAAAACTTCATACATTCTGAAGCCATTTTTGTTTCAAGATTATTTGGTTCATTTTTTTCAGCTGCAACATCGGAGATGTTGGAATGCAGTTTTATTTCAGTGTTAATCTCATGTGCAGTTGATGTATTACTAGTATCTTCATTCTCAGCTAGAAACTTGGATTCTGAATCCAGTTTTATTTCAGAGTTAACGTCAGGAGGTAATGGTCTACTATTAATGTCATCATCCTTAGCTAAAACTTTGGTACAATCGGAGTCCAGTTTTGTTTGGATTTCATGTGGCTCACTTCCTTCAATGCTAAGACTTGTACTTTCTAGTACCAGTTTTCTCCCAATGTTGTGTGGTGATAACGGTTTATTATTAATATCTTCATTTTGGGCTGAAACATGAATACTTTCTGAATCTGGTTCTATCTCAATTCCATGTGGTGATAGAGAGCTATTATTGTTGCTTATGTCTTCAGCTGAAATAAAATTATTTTGTAAATATTTGGGTCTAGGTGTTCCCAGCCCCAGATCTTTCATTCCAGATAATTTTCAGGGGGGAAGGGGGGGCGCAAAAATCATAATTAATATGATTAAAAATAAAATAACTTGCTCCACAAAGCGCCTAGAATACGAAAGCTTGGTTGACTCACCGTTAACTTTTAATAAAAAGGCGCCACATAGATAATTATATTAAGTTTTTTAAGTAAGTTATTTTAAGCGTCAAGTTTCTGCCCCGGTTCGAAAAAATCGTAGATCCAGGGCTGGGTGTGCCTGTGTATCATGTCATGATTCCTACAATTCATGCAATTCCTACATCATTCATCAAAAGTTTAGTCAGTTAATATTACTAGTCTACACAGCCTAAGCCACTGCTTCCTAAAAAGAACTACAAATTGCAGATATCCAATAATAAAGGATTTGTCTATTGTGAATAAACTTCAGAGTCGCAGTTGTAAATGTGCCTCGCAGTTTCCCCTGAGTAGTAATGAAAAACATTTTTGATTGATAGTGAATGGCGATGATGGCGATATAATATGTACCCTATGACCATCTCCAAGTCCCCTGTGTTTAGAAATTTATTTTTATAATTCATACGAATTTAAACAATACTTACACATAGTTTTCCCCACAGAATTCGCCCTATGATTCTAACACAGAACCACAGAACTATCGTAGAGTAATATTGTTCTGTGGGCTGTGGAAGTAACTATCGCAGATTCCAGAATTCCAGTGTCTTCAGGTCAAGGAACATTATTACCACGAGCTTCAGGTTGGTTGGGAAGGGTATTATAAGGACATAATAGTTTAAAATTTGTGGGATATTATAGGCATGCCATGCACACATGCACTTCCAAATGGTCCAATCTTAGATCTTAGCAAAGAGTACTTTGTAATGGAAAAATCTTAGACTAAGAATCTCCGTATATTTATGTTACTTTATGACTAATGCTAAGAAATAACGGCCTTACCGGAAAAAGTTTTTAAAAAGTTAGCCAATTGCTAGACTAATGGTTAGCGAAAATCTCACCGAAAAACACTTTGGAAAGTTATAAATATGCCCAGCATATGCTAACTAGCTGTCAAATTTAAACAACGTCGGGAGGTTGTTTAAATCGCTAAAAGCCATTATGGCGGCTTTTTCCCAGCTGTTATGTGCCAAATTGTGTTAATACATAACCTAGCGCAAATATTTGAACTTTTTTCTTCAAACATTTTCGAAGCGAAGTCGATAAATTACGACAATTCAGTCTTTGAGGATAAGAAGAAAACTTTAGAAGATTAGAAATACTCCGTTTCAAGACCTTACCGACGACGAATTTCGTCTGAGGCATCGCTCCAGAAAATATACTACTATAAGCTGTAATTTATAGGAAATCTCATCGATAATACCGGCTACCCATATATCTCTCATCTCATAACACCGGTTCAGAAACCTAACACTGAAGAAGTGGAACGTTTTAAGCAATGAACACACAAATGTTTTTGATATAATTGATTTGGTATCTTGAAGCAAAGATTCAGAATATTAGAAGGGGTAATTATGACACATACTTGTGTCATGTGTACCCCCATGAAAGAGCTACCTACGCCACTATCAAAGGTACAATTGTCCCAAGTCGCCTGTCCTGTGCTCCATAATAGGTATAGCAATTAGGTATTCATAAAGATGAAACAGGTGTGTAGGTATCTCTTGAATATCTGATTGAACACGTTAAATTTAGAAAACTCAAAAACCCCCAAAGAAATAAAAAACAGGCCGATTTCAATAAAACAGAGCTAAGAACATACTCGATTAAATTCTCTTAGAAACAAAAAAACTAGATTAAAATCTATCCATCTGTTTGAGAGTTGCGATGCCACATAAAAGACAGATATACACATCTTACTTAGAACACTCGGTACTCCTTTTTTTGGGTTAAGGGTTATTTGGTTATTTTGGTGTATGTGATGGCTGTGTATGTTTCCATTTTACCTACTGTAAGCTAAAAAAGGTTACTTTCCAAGTGTTGTATGCTACTTTAAAAAAATGGTATCTCACTCCAACGAGCTCGTTGCCTCACTCACAGAAAAACCTCTTTTTACAGTTGGGTATATTGGTTTTCTTTCAATTATACCTATTACTATATTTATTCTTAGGTGCAGTGCCTCTGGATTATGAAGAAGTTGGCAGTGGTACAGAATCTTCTATAATAATCGATGACTTTGATACAACAGTTACCTAGGAAATAATTTAAAATAAGTAATATTGTAAAACTGAATAACTCAGAGTTTCTTTTATTTTCACAGATAAATTCCTGAACTGATTGTTATAAAATCTGGTACAGAGATAGTGTAGAATCTTAGAAAGGACATAGGCTATAATATATATTAACAAACTGTGGACCACAGCTGGTATCAAATGGTTATTATATGCATATACAATGTTTGCTCATTACCCTGATAGAAATCAAGCTCTGCCCTGTTACTGGAAACCCTATCTTTTACCCAACTGTCCAAGAATACAGAAAATAATAATGTAAATAAATGAGAAAATTTACAGGTAACATTTGTTTATGTACTAGAGCCTAACGGTGTAAGGAGTGTTGTTAGATTTACTTTCTTTCTTTGAGTTTCATAGGCTATATTTTTTATTTATAAAATATCTACATGATTTAAAAAATAAAATAAAATACTAATACTTTTTTGGTAATTGTATGACTGAACTAGCTGGCTATACATAAGTGTATAGTATTAATTAACAAATTAAGTTTGTTGATGGTGTTTAATTTAGGCACATTTTGTAAAAAGTGTCTTTAATTTAGTAATATCATTTAAATTTACTGAAACTTTTGTCAAAATCAAAATTTATTTATTTACATAATTATATTTTTTAAAAGAAATAAATATGTGAACATGTACTTTTGTATTCTTTAATGTATGCTTTGATAACCACAATAAAACTGTTTACAAACATGAATAAGTGTAATTTTTTCATTATGAGTATTCCAAGCATGCGAACAGTAAGCTTAAATTCTCCTTTCATCACCAGGACTGCAATAGTATGCTTCTTGAGTATGTTTTCACGGATATATAATAGTCTTTAAATCATTTCCATGCGTTTCTCTCATTTGTCATGTTGCATTCATGGACTGTTTTCTTGATGCATAATTGCCTCTCTATATTTTATCTACTTCATTATCATGTCATGGCATGGATTATCATGCCATAGCATGGAATGCAGCACTTTTAGTTAATATCTGTAAAAACGTAATGCATTAGAAATATTGATACTAGTTACAGCTATTTTTTTAGCATAGTTGGTGTTAGTAGATCCATTTTTATTCTCTTACATCCACCTCCTAGAAAAATAACATGTTAGTATATACTAACATGTTATTTTTCAAACCCCGAACCCTGTGGCTCCTGCATTCAACTAATATTAGTTGAATGCAGAAGCCACAGAATTCGGGAACAATTTGCAATGCCCAATGCCCTTTAAATCTCTGATATTATAAAAGCGAAAGTTCTGTCTATCGTCTGTCTGTTACCGCTACCGGATCAATCATTATGAAATTCGGCTCAGAGATTCTTTAGGACCTGGAGAAGGACATAGGCTATATTTTATCATCATCACCGTGTTTTGTCAGCGCTCAACTTTGTCTAAACCAGCATAACAAACCTCGATATTCACACCACAAAACTTTTCCTCTTCCGTCGAATTTGAGAACGATTTTTCTTTGTTTACTTCATTTTGGAATAAAAAGCTTCAACTTATTACTTGTGATTCATACAAATACAACTCTGCCTGAAAGAAATAAACCTAAACTCTGGGAAACGGGGAAATATTTATTTTCATGATAAGTTTTCGCGTTAAGGAATTGACAGTTATACGTCAAATGACAATGATATTTCACTGTACCTGACGTCAAATTGATAACTTTGATAAGATTTCCTTCCGATATCGTTCTTTATTCGATTATTCTAACCATAATCTCTACTGACCGAATGTATTTTGTTTCTCTGTGCGTCTTCTACGTATTATACGTCTAACCAGATGTGTATCGGTTTTTTCGGTGAAAAAAAGTTAGCCACTGCATAAGAGTTTAAACATCGGTTACCTAGGATGATGCTAAGCGATTTTCAGACAGGTTTTTTTCGGTAAGACCCTAAGAATCTAAGAATGGAATAGACAGGGGAACCTTGTAACCGGGCATGAGATAGCGATATTGATACCATTGTATAATATTCCCATAGAAGCCGGGGGAAATAGGTAGGGAATTGGAAGTTTGTTTCATTACATAAAATAACTTTAAGATATTTTATTGATGTTATTATATTGAACTGATGTTAATATATTTATTGATTATATTGTCAACGAGCTATGGAGCGCAGTATACTCGGTGTAAAATTATCCAATCGTATCCGTCACGCAATATTGCGCTCCAAAACCAAAATCATGGACGTATCTCGGAAAGCTGGTATGCTAAAGTTGGACTGGGCCGGACATGTTCACCGCATGCCAGATGAACTTTGGACAAAAATAACTACCAACTGGGTCCCACAACACAGACGACCTCCCGGACGGCCTAGGAAAAGATGGCGGACAGAACTGGACACCCACGATTTAGAATGGAGGACTGCAGCCCAGGATCGGATAAAGTGGAAGGAGGGTAGGGAGGCCTTTGCCCTGCAGTGGGACAGCATGGGACAGCATGACAGCATGGCTTATAATAATAATAATATTATATTGAACATGCTTACACTTGTAGTTTGAATTTGTAAACGACAATACTTAACAACTATGAGTACATGTACACGACGTATGACGTGATGGAACTTGGCACGTCGCTTTTTATGCCGTCCCGCCTCCAGTATATTACCATTCGCTCCTATGTACCTAGGTCCTAAAGAATCTTTATTCTAAACTTCGTAACGATTGGTTCAGCTGTATAACCGTGAAAAGGTAACAAAATGACAGAGTGCCAGACGACAGACAGTTACTTTCGCTTTTATAATAGTAGTTAAAAGGTAGAATGAAAAATTGTAAAGGCTAGTCATTATGGTTTTAATATTTAATGGTTTACAACTATAGAGAAGCAAGTAACAGAAAACTGTTTTCAACATTTTTTAATACTTTACTAAATATGAACACTTTTTTTCCGTTGTATAAAAAATGCGTAATAAATTACTGAAGATTGCCGTGCGCGACAACTATCCTACTCTGGGCAACACAACACATACCTAAGACACATACATACTGTACTGGACGAAGCCATCTCTCTTACTAGTCTGTGGCTGTGGAAGGCAGCATGGCTAAACGGCTTTAGCCTGCCCATAGGGGCTAATTGCCTTGACTGGCCTTGTGGCTCAGTTGGTAGTGTGTTTACGTCTACCTGCTGAACTGAAAGGTCGTGGGTTCAATCCCCACCCAGGGCAAACATTTGTGTTATGAGCATGGATGTTTGTTCTGTGTCTGGGTGTTTCTATGTATCTTAAGTATATATTTACAAAAAAAAAAGTATATATGTATTCTATCAGCCATCTAGTTCCATAGTACAAGCTTTGCTTAGTTTGGGCTAGATGGTGTTGTGTGAAATGTCCACAAATATAATATATATATATATATAATTAATAATAATAAAAAACTAGTCTGTGGAAGCCATATCAAATCAATCTCTAATGCTACGTTATGCTACGTTTACACGCTTGCCGAAGCTTGGCAAGCACCCACAAGCTCCAAGCCTCTACAAACGCTTGGATGCCATTTACACGCTTGCGAGTGCGTTAGTATGTTCCGGACAGGCAAGCATGGCGGACATGGATATTGAAATTAATATTAGTTTAAATAATTAATATTTCTTTTTACGCCTTCAGTTCTTTAACCGGCTTTTTTAATTCGTGGCTAATATGAGACCAAGCGTCTGCTACTTTCTTTTTATCTTTGTGGTTTACGTCCTTCGGATTCCATATGCACGATTCACTTTGATATACCTCGAGAAAGGCCATAGTTTCATCGTTTGACCAACTAGTCATGGTCGATACGTGATCGTATACAGCGTCTGTCGACATCCGTTCGGTTCGAGCTCGTGCGCGACACTGAACACGCGCCAACGTGTAAACGTGTCGCAAACGCTTGCCACAAGCTCCCTTTGATCTGTGTTCAAAAACCGACACTAACCCGGATCGGCGATATTAATTGACTACCGTGTTTTGGATGTTGAATTGCCGTGTTTTGGCTCAAAATTTCAAAAATTGTTGTGTTTCATAAAAAAAGCAGTTTTTTATACGGAAATACTTAAAAGAAGTGCTGTTAAGTGATCTCCTATACCTATAAATAGGATAAAACTGTTTTCTACCCCTAAATACCAACTGATTTCTAACATTCATTGTTTCGATCAATGGACTTATTAATAAAAAAAAAAAAAAAAAAACTCTATATAAAAAAGAATGAAATCAGATAATATTGAGAGATATAAAACAGTTCTTTAATAAGTGTAGTGAGCTGTTCAGAGACACTATTTTCACTTTGAATTTTTCACTATTTGAATTCTTAAAGTTTCGTAAACAACGTCTGCGGGGCTAGCACGGCAAGTGGACAAATTAGTCTTCCCCGGCTTATGTCCTCTCGTCAGAGAGCAAAATTAGTATGTCACCCACACAGAGCACGGCAACCGAGGGAGATGACAAAAAATTTGAATTTGACGTTTGTCGATGACTATTTTATCCTGCTACCCCCCGCCACAGAGCACGGGCTCGGGTAACCGCGGGTTAAATACTCTCCGATTGACATTAGACCGGGGTTTGAACGCGGACTGTTAGTCACGATGCGTTGAGGTGGTGATTAACATTTTTATTACTTGTTTTGTGAAAAAAAAAGATGTCGCGAGCTTTTATTTACAATATGATAGCGCGAGAGGAAGAAACGTTGCGAAGAAAATGGCATCGGAGGGAAATAAGGGATGCAAGCAACCCTTTCGAGTTTCCCGATAGGGAATTTCAAAAAATCTTCAGAGTGAATCAGGTCGCGGCGCTTTATTTGTGCCATGAATTGAAAGACGAATTGGAACCGCGAAATCCTCATGATGGGCTGCCGGTACACATAAAGGTAAAATTATCTTATACTCCATGAATTTCAGGAAAAGAGGTTAAGTACCTAACTGAGTGTCACATTTTTATAAATCTTTCTAATATCCTACTAGTCGTTCTGTGAAAAAGTGTTTGTGTGTGTCTACTGTGAGAAGGTATTGTACTTTACCATTAAAATTTAGGAATACCTTAGCTTGCAGTTTCACCCATATAGTGATGAAAAACTGTAGTAATAATAACGATAAAATATAGACTATAGCCTTCTAAAGTTCCTAAAGAATCTCTGTGCCAAATTTTGAAACGATTGGTCTAACCGTTTAGTCATGAAGAGGTAACAAACAGACAGACTTACTTTCACTTAAATTAATTAGAATTAGAATAATAATGACATTGAGATAGATAGGTATATTATTATATATAGATCCTAAATAAATTCTGGGTGTAGAGTCTGTTCTTTTCTTTGATTCATTAGTTTGTTTAATTGAGATGTTAGTTCCCATTTCTTGTGACTATAGTACTTACTGTCCTATGTAAATAGGGCGAATTCTGAGCTTACTGTGTGTGTAACCAATATATTATATGTACATTTTGGCATTGTACCATAAGAAAATAGATACTTATATTTAATGTCTACCAATAAATTGTATGGGCACAAAAAATCAACATTCTAAATATAGCTATTTGTTTTCTCTGCAAAAGGTCCTCTCATCCATAAGGCTATTGGGAGATGGTAGTTACCAGCATGGGACAGGTCAAGATCATGGCCTGGCAATAGCACAGACCACCGTCAGCAAATATTTGACCCAAGTCTGTGGAGCTATCATAAAAAAGTAAGTGAAAGATTTGAGCTATTTCTCTATATTTTCTTCCATACTTAACTACAACTTGTCTACCATATTATCTCTGTGTAACCTAGTCTAAAAACTGACTGACCAGTCGATGAGGATAATTATTTGGTATATGATAGCTGAAAACCCAGGAAACATGGCTACTGTCCATAACCAACACAATCACCATAATAATATGGGGCACAATTTGATTAGTACTTATAATATAATAGATAATACTAACACCTATCTGCCTAAATCTCAAAGATAATAAAAACTTTTCAGGCTTATGCCAAAATGGATTGTGTTCCCAGGGTCGGAAGATGCCAGGCAGAGTGTGTCCAATGGGTTCACACAGAAATATGGCTTGCCAGATATTTTAGGCGCCATAGATTGCACCCATGTGGACATCTTCCCTCCACCATTCCCGAACGGTGTACAATTCAGGAATAGAAAGGGTCATACCACAATCAATGTGCAACTGGTAAGGAATGGTTTTAATAAAATATAAAGCTATATTAAAAACAAAGTTTTATTACTAATATACAATTATTGTTGTAGGTTGTTGATGTCAATTGCCATATATTACACATAAACGCAAGATATCCAGGCCGAGTACATGACCAATTTATATTTAACAATTCCAATGTGAAAACTGGGGCTCAAACGACTTAACAACAGCGGAATTGGACAGTATTATCTTTTAGGTAAGTATATATATTTCATGGCTATGCCAATAATGATAGCCTAACATTATTAAATATTGAGTAACAGCACAATAAAGATGAAATTCAATATTATAATGTTTACATATCATGTACATTGTAATTTGAAAGCAGTTAAGCTGTGGTCAATAGCCAAGCCTGACGCTGCTTCATCAGGCTTTATTGATTGCATAAGCTAGGTGTGTATACCATTTCCGACTACATCATAACTAGGGCTCGGATAAATATGTAATAAAAATAATAAAATATTCACATATAATATGGACTGGAAAATCTAAAATATGGGATAAGTATGTTGTAAAAAAAACAGTTGAATTTAAAAAAGAAAACACATTTTAATTAAGATATTAATTATTTAATCATCATCATCTCAGCCATAAGTCCTCCATGGATTTCCAAAAAGACCGATTGTAAGCGGTTTGCACCCGGCCGCCCAGCCACAGTCGCAAATTTGGATAATAGCGACACAAACATATTGAGTTGCTCGCACAAAAAGAATTTATATTGAAAATACACATTTAATAACTAAACAAGTTGTGTTATATACATTCCATCATTTTGTTTGTTTCAGAGTCCCGATTATATGCATGGAGTCAACTGTTAAGAGCCTGCCACCCAGCCACACACATCCACAGTTGCAAATTTGGATAATAGTGTCATGATTTAGTGTCTAGGGCTTGTGAATGTGGAGTTAGAATCTTTGCAAAGCCACGAAGTACCCTCTCGGGGTCCATGAAGGACGTTTTATGTGATGAAATAATAAATATGTGCAATTATACAGTGTGGACTTTGTTATTTTTCTACAATACAATACACAATTCTACAAAGCGACACAAACATATTAAGGGTTGCTCTCTGACACAATAGATAGGTACTGCCACACTATTGCTTGTGGCAGTTCTGGCTCGAGCACTTGAGGCATTCTCCATCCTTGCATGTTTTTTTACTTCTTTGTCATCCATGTCTGTAATTTGAGAAAACAGTGTATAATCAGTTGGGTGACGATATTTGATTAGTTAATACACATAAAGTACTACTTTTCATCCTTGGAATTGAATAATATGTCTTTGGAAGAAACTGATTGATAAAATTGTTTGCTAGACAAAGGAATACTAAAAAAAGTAATAAAATATGGTGTACTAATAATGTCTACCTGCTTCCACTGCGCTATTGTCCTGTCTCGGGGCCATAATTTTTAAGTAGGGCTTTCAGTTTGGCCCAGTGCGCCTTCGCTTTTCGGGCTCCAAGCGGCCCAGTGAATTCTCCCGCCTCTAAATGTCTATTGGTCGGTAGTCGAATAATCTGAGCTAATCCAGCCCCCGTATTCTGAACCCATTCGGTTTCGGAATCGATTCGATTTGTATATCTCCGTCTCTGTCATTCTCTATGGAAATGACAGAGACGGAGATATACAAATCGAATCGATTCCGAAACCGAATGGGTTCAGAATACGGGGGCTGAGCCTTGTTACTTCTTTGTCTGAAATTGAATAAAATACATTAAATCGACAGGATAAAGAGCTATGGGTGTATTGTTTAGTGATCATTACGATATTATCTTCAAAATATTTGTGACAATACAATGACACATTAAATACTCACTTCTTACTAATCGTCGGTCGTTCCATTATATTTTTTATTAGTTATTTCTTCGAAAACAAAAGGAAAAGTAATTTTAGGTAACCTAACATTTATTTTAAACAACAGTGTTACCAGTGTGACAGCGCTAGAACGCTATTTTGTCGCAATGTTATTTTTTGTTGTAAAATATCATAAAGTTTTCTATTATTACGTTAGGATAGATATCCAAAACGTTATTTCTTAGACAAGATAGGTAAAGATGTGCTAGTTTTTTTTGAAAAATCTCGAAATGATACGATTGCTAATTTATAATGATTTAAGTAGTTAAGTATAAAGTTTTTAATGCTTATTCTTCCCAAAAAAAAACATAATTCGTAAGTAGCAAATATATTGTTAAAATCGGTCAGTATACTTCCCACCCCACCTTTTTGGGAAATACCACACTTATCAACATGGCCGTAGGTAGGGGGGGGGGGGTTTGGGGGGTCCAAACACCCCCCGAAATCCTGGCATTATAAAAAAATACAGGCTTCAATAATTTTATAAAATGCTTCAAAATTTCGTGCTCGCTTCGCTCACGCATTCATATTATTTTGAGATGGAAGTACTATGTATTCACTAATAAAAGAAATAAAGCATATTACTATAAAACACCACAAAAATTTTCGCGCTCGCTTCGCTCGCGCTTTATTACTATTTTTGCAGAGAAGTACCGTGGGTTTACTAATACAAGAAACAAAGCACTACTAAAATTTTCGCGCTCACTTAGCTCGCGCATTCATATTATTTTGACATGGAAGTACTATAGATTCACTAATACGAGAAATAAAACACCACTAAAATTTTAGCGCTCGCTTCTCTCGCGCTTTATTACTATTATTACTATTTTGACAGAAAAGTACTATGGGTTCAGTTATACGAAAAACAAAGCATATTACTATAAAAACACCACTAAAATTTTAGCGTTCGCTTCGCTCGCGCTTTATTACTATTTTGAAAGAGAAGTACTGTGGATTCACTAATACGAAAAACAAAGCGCTCAATACGCTCGCGCATTCATATTATTTTGACATGGAAGTACTATGGATTCACTAATACGAGAAATAAAGCACATTAATATAAAACACCACTAAAATTTTAGCGCTCGCTTCGCTCGCGCTTTATTACTATTATTACTATTTTGACAGAAAAGTACTATGGGTTCAGGTCATCCGACCCACGGTAGGGCTCAGAAAGAAATGCCATTCACGGTCACCCATTCGAAGACTGACCGGACTGAGGTTTTCTTAATTGAGATGATGAGAGAAAAGTGAGATGTTTTTGGAGAATTAGTTACCTATATTGGCCTGATGTTGACTTCCAAGACTATCGATGTAGATTGGTGTCGGTCCGTCGCCCAAACCACATTGTTTTTTTTGCCGCTCTGCAATTAAAATATCTAAAAAGTGGTCTAAAGTGCTCCGATTTAAGTTATAAACCAGAAAAATAAAAACCACATGGTCACGTGGTAACAGAAGGAGGAGTACCTTTTACTTTGTATATCTGTTATTTTGACCGTAATAAACGTATAAAAGAACATTTCCGGAAAAAAATTGACGTTTATACGTTTATTTCGGTCAAAACAACAGCTTTTGCTAAAAAATTGAAGGTAATAGTGTTCTCATGAATCCGAAGGAAGTATACCTATTTATCAAAAGTAATTTCAATAATTTTGCCAGCAAGACAGCGATGCCACTCTACTATTAAGCTTTAATGAATTAAGACATTTTCTAAACTTGACAAACTTAAATCAATTATACCTAATAATAATAATAATAAGCTGACTCTTGGGCTTAAGTTGACGGTTCGTTAAAAACAACACCCTGTTTAAAACTCATTACGGAATGGAGTGTGAATTATAAGGTACTCACTGCTCAGTTTGCGGCTGTGTTTTCTTTTGAAACCTTATATAACTACTTGTAGACATTATTTTCTTTTATTTTGATATAATTTTATCACTTATACACTATTAAATTGTTTGTTTTATAAATATTTAGCTTCAGCGACACAAGCTTTACGCATGTACTCAAGCCAGAGTGACGAAATAATCAAAATGGCGGACATCGCGTTGTGAACTGTGATTGGTCGATGAATGCACTTGTGTTACTCAAGCACAAAAAATTTGTTTCGATGGTGGTGGATGCCTTAAGCATTGCACTTGTGTTTAACAAGCACGAAAAATTCATTACGTTGTCGTGAAACAAAGAAATTTTAAACTATATTTTTGTAGCTTTAAAAGCAAATTTTTTTTTAACCAACAGAACTGAAATTTAATCCTTAACAACACTGCATTTAAAAGTGATTTTTGATAAATGTGGCGGTTGTGTTACACAAGCACTAAAGCGACGATATGAGTACCAACAAACATCCGGTCAGAAAAATAAAAACTTTTCTAGCTGATACTGAGACTTTCGTTCGCTTCGCTCACTCGGTCAATTATATCTGTCGTATATATAGGGAATATCAATCGTAGTTTTGATAACTCTAAAAGTAACTTTTATAGCAAAAATGGCTTAACTTGGCACACCACCCAAATTTAGACAACCGTAGATAATCAAAAGAACGAACGATTTTACAAATTTTGATAGATTGAATAAAATATTGAAGACTAATACGTCATTATCGTTTAATTTTCTACATATGGCAACAAAAACACTACCCCCGGCGTAATGTCATTATGTCACCCGTGACAAAATAGTCCCGGCTGTTAAAAAGTGAGCCCGTGCTCGCGAGGATGACTAAAATGACAGGCGGGACATGAGGTTTTATTAAAACCCGGGAGTAATTAGTCCACTTGCTGTGCTAGCCCCGCTGAAGCAAGAATTAAGGGTCTTACCGAAAAAAACCTGTCTGAAAATCGCTTAGCATCATCCTAGGTAACCGATGTTCAAACTCTTATGCAGTGGCTAACTTTTTTTCACCGAAAAAACCGATACACATCTGGTTAGACGTATAATACGTAGAAGACGCACAGAGAAACAAAATACATTCGGTCAGTAGAGATTATGGTTAGAATAATCGAATAAAGAACGATATCGGAAGGAAATCTTATCAAAGTTATCAATTTGACGTCAGGTACAGTGAAATGTCATTGTCATTTGACGTATAACTGTCAATTCCATATCGCGAAAACTTATCATGAAAATAATTAATTCCCCGTTTCCCAGAGTTTAGGTTTATTTCTTTCAGGCAGAGTTGTATTCATATGAATCACAAGTAATAAGTTGAAGCTTTTTATTCCAAAATGAAGTAAACAAAGAAAAATCGTTCTTAAATCCGACGGAAGAGGAAAAGTTTTGTTGTGTGAATATCGAGGTTTGTTATGCTGGTTTAGACGAAGTTGAGCGCTGACAAAACACGGTGATGATGATAAAATATAGCCTATGTCCTTCTCCAGGTCCTAAAGAATCTCTGAGCCGAATTTCATAATGATTGATCCGGTAGCGGTAACAGACAGACGATAGACAGAACTTTCGCTTTTATAACCGAACCCTGTGGCTCCTGCATTCAACTAATATTAGTTGAATGCAGGAGCCACAGGGTTCGGGGTTTGAAAAATAACATGTTAGTATATACTAACATGTTATTTTTCTAGGAGGTGGATGTAAGAGAATAAAAATGGATCTACTAACACCAACTATGCTAAAAAAATAGCTGTAACTAGTATCAATATTTCTAATGCATTACGTTTTTACAGATATTAACTAAAAGTGCTGCATTCCATGCTATGGCATGATAATCAAGTAGATAAAATATAGAGAGGCAATTATGCATCAAGAAAACAGTCCATGAATGCAACATGAGAAATGAGAGAAACGCATGGAAATGATTTAAAGACTATTATATATCCGTGAAAACATACTCAAGAAGCATACTATTGCAGTCCTGGTGATGAAAGGAGAATTTAAGCTTACTGTTTGCATGCTTGGAATACTCGTAATGAAAAAATTACACTTATTCATGTTTGTAAACAGTTTTATTGTGGTTATCAAAGCATACATTAAAGAATACAAAAGTACATGTTCACATATTTATTTCTTTTTTAAAATATAATTATGTAAATAAATAAATTTTGATTTTGACAAAAGTTTCAGTAAATTTAAATGATATTACTAAATTAAAGACTTTTTTTACAAAATGTGCCTAAAGTAAACACCATCAACAAACTTAATTTGTTAATTAATACTATACACTTATGTATAGCCAGCTAGTTCGGTCATACAATTACCAAAAAAGTATTAGTTTTTTATTTTATTTTTTAAATCATGTAGATATTTTATAAATAAAAAATATAGCCTATGAAACTCAAAGAAATAAAAATAAATCTAACAACACTCCTTACACCGTTAGGCTCTAGTACATAATACAAAAACAAATGTTACCTGTAAATTTTCTCATTTATTTACATTTATTATTTTCTGTATTCTTGGACAGTTGGGTAAAAGATAGGGTTTCCAGTAACAGGGCAGAGCTTGATTTCTATCAGGATAATGAGCAAACATTGTATATGCTTAAAATAACCATTTGATACCAGCTGTGGTCCACAGTTTGTTAATATATATTATAGCCTATGTCCTTTCCTTTTAAGACAGCAGAGTTATACATGTTTGATGTAATTTACATAATATATAGTATACCTACTATTATCAATTCTAATTTAATATTATTTATGTGATATTGATCCACTATTAAATATTTGCACTTGAGAAATGATCGAATGTAATGGAAAATTGTAATTAATTTCTAAGGCCTTATTTACCTACATTCTTGCAAATAAATTTCATTTCATAAGTAAATTCAAACCAAAATTTATTCATTTGTTTGATAAATGAGCAACGTAAAGACAAACATGAACCACACACTTCTCTCCCACGCTCCTCTCTCTGTATGGTAGTTGTTTTAAACAAGCACTAAAGTGACGTAATGTTACACAATTCGAATAATATAACTTAGTATTTGCTAGGATGATGTACGGATAATTAATATGATTTGGATTACAATGAACGTCCACCGGAAAAAGGAATACGGGAGTCAGTGTAGGTCGAAAGCGAGAAGGAGGAATGACACCGGATGCTCTACTAGTAACAACAAATAAAAATATATTCAACTTTTTACAAACTATCACAGCTATCACAGAACATCAAATTCCTTTATCTATGGAGTCGATAGGTCGGTTTAGAATTTGTAATATTGCCAACAAAAAAACATACAGTTGAATTAAGAACCTCATTCTTTTTGAAATCGGTTAGAAATATAAATGTGTGCTACTTTAACCCCAGCAAAATATAATAGACTTTCTTTAATAGCTCGCATTATTGACTGATCCCTGATTTAAACTGTAAAAAAATACGATTTTCTTACTTTTATTTGAAAATTAAAATTTTTAAACGCAAAAGAATCGAACTTTAATCGATTTTTTTAAATAGTGAATCGAAATCCTTAGCGGTATCAAGTCACTAAAAAAAGTTTATAAATTTGACAGTTGCAGCCGTCTAGATTTTTATTCTTTTATTGGCCACGATTGGCTCATTTGCCAAAATAATATGTTAAAAGTTTCATGAAAAATACAAATAATATAAGTTTTAGTCACAATCTCAAGTTACTTGGCTTAGATTATGACGAGATACTCGGTTGATAGTGAATCAAGTTCATGTCATGACTTGGTTACTTTACTAGGAGCTGTTAAGGACTTTGTAAGTTACAACGTGAAGAAGTATGTTTCATCACTCTCATTTCAAACTCGTGCGCGTAAACGAACACTAATAGATTAAAAAAACATCTTCTTTACAAAATCTTTATTTGAAATAACACAAGTTTATAATAATAAAAGAAAACTGTGACATTTTTAATTAAGTTCCCGCGAAAAACCTACCGAATCGAATGGATAACCTTCGATAACCCTATTCACAAATTCGAATGGCACCAGTCGGTACATGACCTCGTGTGACCGATAAGATAACATAGACAAGCTAGTTTTCAGAGTCAGTTTCATGTTTTTAGATAGGTGATTCGTGATAGAAGTAAAAAAATGCTTAATTATGACCAGCGACTGACAAAATATGTAATTTATTGCATAATATACATATAACTTGATCCATCATATTAATTATGGCATATAATTCTTTAGTAAATTTGTAGCTTCAATAAGTGAAGCATGCTTCGAAAATACCTTGTTGGTTGTGTGTGTGCATGTGTGTGTGTGATTTCAAAGTTCTTCTATTTTCTCTCTGTACTCGTGCATTCAATGTATTTGCCATTTATTAGTAGCAAGTATAAAATATTTAATATATTTAGAGCGCCATGCGTGTAATCTGACAAAGCTCTCCAACTATAAAATATTACATTTTGAAACTTTGGAAATCATAATTAGGGGAATTTTAAAACCCGTAAAATCGGTACATTTGACTATTAGGTGAATATATTATGTCAAATCATGGAAAATGGTAATTGAAAATATCAAAAAAGTGCTCTTATATTATTAAAATGTATTAGTAAAATGTATTCGATATCACTCCCGACAGGATAAACCTGTCGGGAGCGATATCGAATTAGCCATCGAATTTATATGTCAAACTCCTTCGGATTCGAGTTTGTGAATCGGTCTACCCGAATCCCGGCGGATCCAGTTGAGGATGAGTGGTGATTGTCTTTGGTTTCTCGAGATTTCTATACTAAAAATGGGACCGACGGGCATAAATTCGAATTCGTGAATACCCATTGGAGTCGAATGGAGCTTTATTCGGTAGCCGGCTCATTACCGACAAAATTGACAAATCGACAACCGATTAGAACTAGAATAAGGGTACAGGTTTCTCGAATATCGAATAATTTTGACATTTCCATTTCATAAGGTATCAGCTGATCATTCCAAACGGTTCCATTGATTGAAAGCGGCATGTGACATGTCGATTATCAATCGATTAATCGGAAATTGTTATTTTGACTTGGAAAAACCGATTTTTAGATTTATCTCATGCTGCATGTCATTTTCGTGAAAGTGTAATTTTCGTCACGTTATTGTATTTTTACTACTGTAGTACCTACTTTTAAAACAGCAGAGTTATTCATGTTTGATGTAATTTACATAATTTATAGTATACCTACTATTATCAATTCTAATTTAATATTATTTATGTCATTTTGATCCACTATTAAATATTTGCACTTGAGAAATGATCGAATGTAATGGAAAATTGTAATTAATTTCTAAGGCCTTATTTATCTACATTCTTGCAAATAAATTTCATTTCATAAGTAAATTCAAACCAAAATTTATTCATTTGTTTGCTAAATGAGCAACGTAAAGACAAACATGAAACCACACACTTCTCTCCCACGCTCCTCTCTCTGTATGGTAGTTGTTTTAAACAAGCACTAAATTCAAAATTCAAAATTTTATTTAGCTTGTGGTCCTGGGTACAAGGGAAGTTGGTATTTACAATTTTTAGTTATTCTGCCAGATCCTGCTTTAAAGCATACAAGCAGTTAATGACATATAATTTTGCAATTATAACAATAATAATTTTAGTTAGTTATCAATTAATTATTAATGCACTATAATAAGATTGTCAAAAGCTAATAAGGTATTATAATTATACATCATACATGTCATTTAGGTCTAACAACAGAGCACAACCAGTTACTTGATATCACTTAAGTACTGCCTAACACATTATTTTTTTGCAATAATAATTCAAATTTAGGATGCAGAGACAATGAAAATAGGAAGTTATCATGTAAGAAAGACATTTTTCAATAATTATCATACATTAAATTTCTAGGAACATGAGGATATTTTAGATTTTTTTGAACAATAGTATAATTTGTTACACATTTAAGTTACTAGGAGTATGAGAATATTAAAATTTATCAGTTAGGAAATCATTAACGTTATAGTAACATTTTTCAAGTAATAGTTGTTTTAATTTTACTCTAAATAGATTAGTTTTTAAGTCTCTGATTGATTTTGGTATGTTATTATAAATTAGAGGTCCCATACATAGTACACTTTTGCTCATTAGGGCAGTTTTCCTTGGATTGTGTCGACATCTATTTTGGTCTCTACGATTTCTTAAAGTATAGGCTGATAGGACAGGAAACAAATCTGGATTACTCTTCACAAACATGGCCAATTCCAAAATGTACAGGGACGGAAGTGTGAGAATTTTGTGTTTTTTGAAATAGGGCAAGCAACTATCGGTTACTTGCAGTCTAAGCATTGAGCGTATGCAACGGTTTTGTCTTTTAAATATAATATCTTTGTCAGTGGAGTTTCCCCAGAATACGATACCATATCTGAGAACAGATTCGACCAATCCATAATAAGCTGAAAGCAATGTATCAGTATTTAGGTTACTTGAAAGTTTATGCAGTACATAGGCTAACCGAGTGACTCTTTTAGAGAGATCATCTATTTGCTTTTTCCAATTTAGTTGTCTATCAATTATTAAACCTAGAAATTTAGTATGTTCAACTTCATTAATGATGTTATTACCATAGGTTGCTTGAATATTAGGCTTACTTGATTTCTTTTGATTGAAATGTATTATATTTGTCTTTGTTAAGTTTATTTTTAAATTATTATTATCTAGCCACGAAATTACAGATGTTAAAGATTTATTTATGTCAGATGTATATGAATTTATATCAGAGCATGGTATCGTTATAGTGCTATCGTCTGCAAAGAGCGTCATAGGTTCAGTTATAGCTCGAGGTAAATCATTAATGTATATTATAAATAGTAGTGGACCCAAGACACTGCCCTGTGGAACTCCATATAGCACGTTGCGTTCCTTTGATCTGTATACTACTTCACGTTTTGATTTAAAATTCACTCTTTCAATTTCAGTAATTTGTTTTCTACCAGATAAGTATGATTTTATTAATTGTAAGATGTTTCCCCGTATGCCATAGGCCTCTAATTTCTTTAAGAGAATTGTATGGTCCACATAATCAAACGCTTGCGTCATGTCGCAAAACACCGCACATACTGGGGATGTTTTGTCAACACTTTGCATAACTACATTTAAAAAGTCATGAATAGCCATATTTATGGTTCTATTCTTTCGAAATCCTTTTTGTTCCTTGCAAAGGATGTTGTTTTTTTCTAAAAAAGTATTTATTTCATTATAAATATATTTTTCAATAATTTTAGAAAATATTGACAATAGTGCTATGGGCCTATAGCATTCTAATTTATCTTTGTTATCTTTTTTGAATATTGGTTTTACAATAGTTTTTTTTAAGTTGTTTGGGAAAGTGCCGGTTGAAATGCATAAATTGATGATATAGCTTAAAGGTGTACATATTTGTTCATTTACTATTTTAATAATTTTAGTACTTATACCGTCATGACCAACGCTGTTTTTGTTTTTTAGGTTTTTTATGATTTTATTGACTACAGGTGGTATACATGGTGCCAAAAACATAGAATTTGGGTGAGTTTTAAGATTTGATGTAATTTTATTTCCAGCCCCTGGAATTGGTTGCACTTTATCTACAAAATAGTTATTGAATGCATTTGCAATCTCTGAGGGCTTTGTAATATATTTGTTATTATATTTTATTTTCCGAATTGGTTCTTTGGGCAGGTTTAAGCGAGTTTTATTAATAATACCCCATGCAGTTTTAGATTTATTTTGAGATGTTTTTATTTTGTAGTTATTTTGAGCCTTTTTTGTTAACCCTATAATTTTTTTAAATAATTTTGTATAGTTATGAAATTTATCTTTATTAGTTTTAGTGGGTTTTAATCTATATTGCCATAATAGTTTTCTTTTATTTTTGCTACATATTTTAATACCACGTGATATCCATTTCGATGTTTGTAAGACTTTTTTTACAACTATTTTATATGGGAAGCAAAGATTATAGTACTGTTTAAAATTTTGAATAAAATAATCATATGCATCATTTGCATCAGTCAGGCTATATAATTTATCTAATGATATGCTATTAAGACACATTTTGAATTTGTCAATATTTTCCGAAGAATAATCTCTTACTTTTTTTCGCCAATATTTAAGTAATAAATGTTTACGAACAGGATACTTCATAATTAGTGCACTATGGTCAGACAAAGCCAATTCATGCACTTCCGTCCTGCAACTTTTTTTATTATTATATGCCATGTTATCTATACAGGTTTGACTCCTGAACCTAGTTGACTGTTTCAAAGCAAATTTAAAATCATAATTGTGCAATATACATTCAAAGTCAGTTGTTAATTTGCAATTTTTTAAAATATGAATATTGAAGTCCCCAGCTACCACTACCTGTTCATAGTTTTTAAGAGAGCTCAAACATAACATTTTCTCAAAAGTTTTTAAGAATAATTCAAGATTTTTGTAATTTGGTACTCTGTAAACACATATTATAACCAACTTATGTCTAGTTAGTTCTATTGCACAGCACTCAAATATATTAGTCATAGAAATGTTATTAAATTCAGTTAGTTCTCGCCATTCATGCCCATTTTTAACTAATATGCATGATCCTCCTCTGGATATATGATTCCTGCAAAAGGATGTAGCAAGGGAGTAATTCGGCAGATGTAGATATTGCTCAAAACCAGCTTTCATATTATGTTCTGTGACGCAAAGCACATCGCATACAATGTTATTCTCTTTAAGCCCCTCCAATGCTACTGCTAATTGTTCAGTTTTCCCGATGAGCCCTGCTATGTTCTGATGGAGAATGTTCAGATGTTGATTCACGAAAAAATGTTGACTGCGTCTGATCTGGAGTGTCTATTACATTCATGTTACACTTGCTATTTATATTTTGTATGCTGTTTAAGTACTTTTTCAGTCCACTGAAGATTGTTCTCAGGCCATGCCTGCTGATAGAGCCAGAATATTTATAGAACATTGATAGGTTGTACTCAAGTTTTTTATTAGAGTCGAACAGGTATGCATACTCATGAGTCAGATTGTCCATGTATAGTAAATTATTGAAATTTTCAACTCGTTGATTATGAAGTAAGTGTTCAGTCATATCTCCACATTTATAAGTTGGTAAACAGACAATAATGTTTGTGTTTTGTATACTCATTAATGTTTCTCTAATAATTGTTACCAGGTCAACATAGCTATTTGTTTTATGAAAGTCTTCTTCTCCTATTAATAATATACAGAAGTCATTATTAGTGAATTTTGTCAATTTTTTATCGAGTCCTTTGATAAGTTCTTTTATACCTTGATTTGGTTTCAGATAGTGACATATATTAATGTTGTTATTCCAAGTGTCTTCAGCAATAGATAATAGCTTATTCTGCTTATTACAGCTTAATATACAAATTTTGCATGTCATGATACTTTGTTCCTGTGGTTTAAGTTTAGTTACCAGTTTTGTTTTCCGTGAGCTTTCTTGAGAGTTGTTAGGTGTCCCAAATAATAAGTTTTTATTTTTTGTAAAGCAAGTGGGAGAATTTACTGTTTTGGGTTGATCATCAGTTTCATTTCTTTCACCCTGTCTGTTCGGTTTAATTTTCGGTGACTTTTTAGCTGGAATATGTGTTATTTTCTTTAGCAATTCGTTTTTTTTCAACAACTCCTCATTAGTGCGTTTTAGGTTAGAATTCTCCAACGATAAGGTTTCGATTTCACTGTGAGCACTTTTTAGCTGTAATTCCAGAGCTTCAATCTTTTCACGTAAGTTATTATCTTCTAAACTTTCGTTTGAGATATCTGGAAGACTAGATAACGATCTGTCGGTCATTGCTGTTGATATGTCATTAATGGAATCTGATTTAGTGCGATTACGCCGGAAAGTAATGTTTTCCAAGAAATTCATTGTTGCTAGGAGTGATGTGGTAGGATGTTGTTTAAATATCAAGGTATTTACCTAATTGTAGTGTAAAATACCAAAATAAGTTTTAAAACATCAGTAAATTTATTTTAACAACTGTCAGCTCAAATCGTAATGGCGTCTAACATCGTTTCACAAGATGTACAAGTATTTTATCTTTTCGCACTTAATTAGCTTATTTTTTATACTTACAGTTGCACATTTTAGGTAGGTATTATTGTGGTAGCTAATTATACTTTCCCATACATAGAACGCGGCTGGTACTTCATGTAACTTCAAATTCATGCAACTGTAATCACATCTCACTCTTTCGTCATTTAACACAAAAGTCACTGAAATATTTTTGTCACAAACATTACTTGTGAGATATTGGAACTTATTTGTCTGCATCGCAATTAAATAGAAGATAAAAATCGCCTTTTTTGTATTTTTACTTGTAATTTCCACAATTCGATGTTCACTGGTTGGCAATGTTGCCAGACATCGAAAGTGACGTAATATTACACAATTCGAATAATATAACTTAGTATTTGCTAGGATGATGTACGATAATTAATATGATTTGGATTACAATGAACGTCCACCGGAAAAAGGAATACGAGAGTCAGTGTAGGTCGAAAGCGAGAAGGAGGAATGACACCGGATGCTCCTCTAGTAACAACAAATAAAAATATATTCAATTTTTTACAAACTATCACAGCTATCACAGAACATCAAATTCCTTTATCTATGGAATCGATAGGTCGGTTTAGAATTTATAATATTGCCAACAAAAAAACATACAGTTGAATTAAGAACCTCATTCTTTTTGAAATTGGTTAGAAATATAAATGTGTGCTACTTCAACCCCAGCAAAATATAATAGACTTTCTTTAATAGCTAATAAAAAATACGATTTTCTTTTTATTTGAAAATGAAAATTTTTAAACGCAAAAGAATCGAACTTTAATCGATTTTTTTAAATAGTGAATCGAAATCCTTAGCGGTATCAAGTCACTAAAAAAAGTTTATACATTTGACAGTTGCAGCCGTCTAGATTTTTTTTCTTTTATTATCCACGATTGGCACATTTGCCAAAATAATATGTTAAAGTTTCATGAAAAATACAAATAATATAAGTTTTAGTCACAATCTCAAGATTAGATTATGACGAGATACTCGGTTGATAGTGAAACAAGTTCATGTCACGACTTGGTTATTTTACTAGGAGCTGTTAAGGACTTTGTAAGTTACGACGTGAAGAAGTATGTTTCATCACTCTCATTTCAAACTCGTGTGCGTAAACGAACACTAATTGATTAAAAAAAACATCATCTTTACAAAATCTTTATTTGAAATAACACAAGTTTAGAATAATAAAAGAAAACTGTGACATTTTTTAATTAAGTTCCCGCGAAAAATTGCCTTGAATTTGAGCCGGCTACCGAATCGAATGGATTACCTTCGATAACCCTATTCACAAATTCGAATGGCACCAGTCGGTACCAAATCGGTAATGACCTCGTGTGACCGATAGGGTAACATAGACAAGCTAGTTTTCAGAGTCAGTTTCATGTTTTTAGATAGGTGATTCGTGAAAGAAGTAAAAAAAAAGCTTAATTATGATCGGCGACTGACAAAATATATAATTTATTGCATAATATACATATAACTTAATCCATCAACTTAATTATGGTATATAATTCTTTAGTAAATTTATAGCTTCATTATGTGAAGTATGCTTCGAAAATACCTTGTTGGTTGTGTGTGTGCATGTGTGTGTGTGATTTCAAAGTTCTTCTATTTTCTCCCTGTACTCACGCATTTAATGTATTTGCCATTTATTAGTAACAAGTATTACATATTTAATATATTTAGGGCGCCATGCGTGTAATCTGACTAAGATCTCCAACTATAAAATATTACATTTTGAAACTTTGGAAATCATAATTAGAGGAATTTTAAAACCCGTAAAATCGGTACATTTGACTATTAGGTGAATATATTATGTTGTGGCGACATACGTCACCACGCACACACACGAGAGCGCGGGAGGGCGAGTGAGGCGGGCGTACTTAGCCCGCGTCGGGATACGCACCCAAAAACAGTCAGCAATCTCATGGCACGCGACACACACGCGGAGTGATTCTCTTGCGGTACAAGAGACGCGCGATCGAACGACCGAAGAGTGCCGATTATCTTACTCGTCTCGGTCTCCTCCCGCACTCTCATATCTTGTGCATCGCATTGATAATTGTGTTCGTGTTCGTGTCTTCCAAATACACTATTAATTGGGACATGGTGTTTCATTTCTTGGAACCGGCCGCCTAAGGAGGCGGGTTCTTCACCATCCCGCGTGCCAGGGTTCTTCACCATCCCGCGTGCCACGGCTGGCTCATAAAAGAAGGAACCAGAGACCATTGGGTCCCCGCCGTATCATCATACAGCGGTGGCTCCTCTCTGGCATCACCCTTCATTGGTGACCCCGATCTACACGACGTGACGCCGAGTGAGTCAAGACTCCACCTCCGTTGCGCCGTGATACACGCTACATGTTGTAAAAACGCTCAGCGCTCGTGCCTTTACTACGCTCGCGGGACTTGCGGACGCGCAACCCGCCACCGCCACCGCTACCGGCCACTTAGTACGACGACAACGCATAGCTCGCGGGACTGACCCGCGCTATGTAACTCATCACTGCTACCACTGGCCGCCCGGCCTTAAGCATCGCTCGTCGACCCGCTGCCCATCACTCATCGTCAGGGTACCGATGACAGCATCATTCCATCATCCATTCCATCATCATCATTTGCGGCGCTCACGCAGCACGGTTTCGTTCATACCGCTGTGCCCTGCCGCCGCCGCTACGTTTGCCTCGTCACCGTGACGTCATGTAATAACATCGAGAACAAAAGCTGGATTGTGCCCCCACTGGCCCCGTGTTGTCGGGGAGTACCTACTTATGACTTCAATCCGGTGAGCGAACTTTATACCATTCACCTTTGTGTTAATAATATAAAGAACAAAGACAGTACAAAGGCACTTCTAACTTCGAAGCCATAACATAAACACTTAAGTGAAGCAAAACCATAAACATCGCACTTCTTTTAACTTCGTTAGTTAAAGTGACCAATTTATAATGTAAACATTTAAGTTACTCTTTAATATAAACAATTGTTATCAAAGGGTAGACTTCTTTAGTACATTTCATAAAAGGTAGATTTTTTTGAAATACTTTTTTTTACATTATTATATTACGCTGTTTTTCGGCTGAGATATTTCGATTGTGTTTACTACTGTTCAACTTTACCTGTGTTTTTATTGTATTTTGTGTTTTTTATTGCCTCATTGTGTTTTTACTGTTTTGTGTATTGTTCTTTTGTGTATAACTTTAGGAATTGTTTTATAGTAATCGCTAACCGATTACCAACTCGACCCTGAGTGAATTGCGTACTTTCGGTTTCCATTTTATTAACTTCCGGTACTTCCGATATTTTAATCTAGCGCTAGTAATCAGCTGATTATACTTATTTCTGGTCTCACTTTCCTGTAGTATCCTTGTTTCCTACGTGACAATGTCAACTGCCGAGGAACAAATTCAACTGCTGCAGGACCAGCTTCAAGTGCTTCTTGACACTCAAAATAGACAGGCAATGGCAGTGACTGTAAAACTGCCTGCCTTCTGGGCTGATAAGCCCACCGTCTGGTTTGGTCAAGTTGAAGCACAATTTGATATAGCTGGTATCAAACAGGACCGGACCAAGTACAGCCACGTCGTGTCTATGCTTGATTCAAGGATAGCCGGCGAAGTGGCTGACATCATTGAACACCCACCGGAAACCGACCGCTACCAGTTTCTGAAATCAGAGCTGATTAAACGCCTTTCTGCTTCCAGTGAAGATAGAATACGGCGGCTTCTCGGGGAAGAGGATATCGGTGACCAAAAGCCATCGCAATTCCTGCGTCGTCTCCGTTCCTTAGCAGGTACCGAGTTTAACAACGATGACATCATCCGTCAACTTTGGATGCGCCGTTTGCCGGGGAACGTCCAGGCCATTTTAGCCGCACAGGAAGACTTGCCTCTTGAAAAGTCTGCGGAGATTGCCGATAAAATTATCGAAGTAGCAACACCTATGGTCCACACTGTTGCTAACCAGTCTTCCGGCCAGCCCTCAGACCTGACTCAACTTTCTCTTCGAGTTGAGCAGCTGACTAAAATGGTTGAAGCCTTCAGCACCGACTCTCGTTCGCGACCACGTTCTCGTTCAGAGAACAAAGGGTCAAGGTCTAATTCCCGTTCGTCGTCGCGTTCCACGCTGTGCTGGTATCACCGCACTTACAGAAACAAGGCTGTTAAATGTATCAGCTCCTGCAGCTGGAAGGACCACAGCCAGGGAAATGCAAGCAGCAGTCAGTAGACGCGGCGACTGACTGCGATATTTCCAGCCGCCGCTTATTTGTTACAGATAAGGCGACTGCACGCAAATTCCTAATTGACACTGGCAGTGACCTTTGTTGCTATCCTCATAGGTTAGCCAAAAGTCACGCGCAGTCGTCAACAGGATACCAACTGGCTGCAGCAAATGGCAGTGTTATAAAAACGTACGGCAGTATTTCCCTTCGCCTCAACTTCGCCTCGTCGCGATTTTCAGTGGAATTTCACTATCGCTGACGTAGAGACTCCTATAATAGGCTCGGATTTTCTCAGCCACTACAACTTGCTGCCAGACCTGCGCCACAAACGCCTGATTGACGGGAATACGACCTTAACAACTCCTGCTTCAACGCAAAGGTCAACCAAATGAGTGTCAAGGCAGTTTCTGTCGATGACTCCTCACCTTACACGAAGCTTCTTCTGGACTTTCCAGACTTGACTCGACCTCCAGGTCTTCCACGGCAAGTGAAACACAGCACGGTTCACCACATCGTTACCACCGATGGTCCGCCAGTTTCCTGCCGTCCACGCCGCCTTGGTCCGCAGAAGCTAACCGCGGCCAAGAAAGAGTTTGACGACATGGTCAACTGTGGTGCTGCCAGACCTTCTAAAAGCCCTTGGGCCTCTCCACTTCACATGGCAAAGAAAGGAGAACAAGGCTGGCGACCGTGTGGAGATTACCGGGCCCTGAATGCCAGGGCCGTTCCAGATCGGTACCCCGTAAGACACATTGCGGATTTTTCACACAACATTGCTGGAAATTCCGTCTTCAGCACCATCGACCTGGTGAAGGCCTACCAACAAATTCCTGTCCAGGAGGCTGATATTTGCAAAACAGCAATCACTACTCCATTTGGACTGTACGAGTTCCCTTTCATGACTTTCGGTCTCCGAAACGCAGGACAAACTTTCCAGCGTTTCATGGATGAAGTTGTAAGAGGACTCGACTTCTGCTACCCGTATATTGATGACGTTTTAGTTTTCTCTCACAGCAGGGAGCAACACCTGGAACACCTGGAAATCCTGTTCCAGCGCCTGGCCAATTACGGGGTCGTAGTCAACGCATCTAAGTGCGTATTTGGCGCCGAAGAGGTAACTTTTCTCGGCTATCGGATCAGCAAAGACGGTACGCGTCCACCTACAGAGAGGATAGAAGCTCTGCAGAATTACCCCTTGCCAAAAACTGTGCAAGGCCTCCGCAGGTTCCTTGGCATGATAAACTTTTATCGCCGTTTCCTCCCTCACGCAGCCAATTTGCAAGCTCCGCTTATTAATATCCTAGCTTCTTCTAAGCTCAAAGGTGCGAAGCCAGTGCCCTGGACACCCGAACTTGAAGCTGCATTCCAGAAATGCAAGGATAGCCTTGCCAGTGCTACTCTCCTTGCCCATCCAGTTAGCGATGCTGCTCTGGGTTTATTCACGGACGCTTCTTCAGTTCACGTGGGATCTTGCCTTCAACAAAATGTTGACAACCAGTGGCAACCCTTGGCCTTTTTCAGCAAAAAGCTGACAGACAAACAAGCTCAGTGGCCCGCGTACTATCGCGAACTTCTCGGTGTATACGAAAGTGTCAACACTTTCGCCACCTACTCGAAGTCCAACATGTCACAATCTATACAGATCACAAGCCACTCATTTACGCTTTCACGCAACGACGCGAAAAGCTTCCTCCTGTTCAGCTCAACCAGCTGTCCTTTATTTCCCAATTCACAACTGATGTTGTTCATGTGAAGGGAGAGGACAATGTGGTTGCTGACGCCATGTCAAGGATTGAAGCAATCTCCTTAGAGGAAAATTTCGCAGCGTTGGCCGACGAACAAGCTACAGATAACGAGCTTCAACACGCCAAAACGCACTCATCGCTCCAACTACAAGACGTTTACATCCCGGGCACCAACACGAAGATAATCTGCGATATGTCGACAGGGAAACCTAGACCATTCGTAACGCCTTCTTTCCGACGTAATTTTTTTAGTAAATTACACAACCTCAGCCATCCTGGCGCGCAGGCCTCTGCACGATTGGTGGCTGAACGTTTTGTTTGGCCCTCTATTAACAAGGATTGCCGCAAATGGGCTCGCGAATGCCTATCATGTCAACGCAGCAAGGTGTCGCGTCACACTGTAACACCTTTAGGAAGTTTTACTGCGCCAACCAACCGCTTCCGCCACGTGCACATTGACATTATTGGCCCGTTGCCTCCAAGCAAAGGCTTCCGATATTGTTTAACCGCCGTAGACCGATACACCCGATGGCCTGAGGTTTGGCCCATGGTCGGCATTACGGCAGAGGAAGTGGCCGAAACATTTACAGCCGGTTGGATTGCTCGCTTTGGTGTACCTTCAGTCATAACAACTGACCAAGGCCGACAGTTTGAGTCCTCACTGTTTCAAGCTCTCTTAAAGCAGTGCTCAATTCAACGCACACGCACTACCAGTTATCACCCATGTGCCAATGGTATGGTGGAGAGGTTACACCGCCAACTAAAGGCAGCACTCATGTGCCACGGAGGTACATGGTGTGCTGTTTTACCTCTGGTACTTCTGGGCATACGTGCAGCTTTAAAAGAGGATCTTCGATAATCAGTCGCTGAACTGGTATATGGTGAGCCTCTCAGACTGCCCGGAGAATTCATTAATCCAGCAACGAGTAGCCATACGTTAGTAGATGTACACGATTTTACGTCACAACTGAGAAACCACATGACCGATCTCAAACCAGTCACGGGATCTCAGCATACTCAACGTCGGCCATTCGTTTTCAAGGATCTATCCACTTGCACCCATGTGTTTCTCCGGGATGACTCTGTAAGAACGTCTCTAACGCCACCCTATACTGGACCTCACCCAGTTATCAGCAGGGACAATAAAAACATCTGCATTACCGTGGGTAACAGGAACGTACAGGTTAGTTTGGATAGGGTGAAGCCAGCTTATATTGAAGAGGCACCTCTTCCAGCTCCACTTCACCATCCACCTTCATCACCAGCACCTAGCCCACAAACAGTTCCTGCTCCTCCCGCTCCTCCTCAGTACACAACTCGCTCAGGTCGTCGAGTTCACTTTAAGACGCCTGTAGATGTTTAATGTTAGTTTTATAAGCATTTTGTTATATATATTTTTATTCTGGGGTGTATTTTTCTCCGTGGGTGGGTGGTGTGGCGACATACGTCACCACGCACACACACGAGAGCGCGGGAGGGCGAGTGAGGCGGGCGTACTTAGCCCGCGTCGGGATACGCACCCAAAAACAGTCAGCAATCTCATGGCACGCGACACACACGCGGAGTGATTCTCTTGCGGTACAAGAGACGCGCGATCGAACGACCGAAGAGTGCCGATTATCTTACTCGTCTCGGTCTCCTCCCGCACTCTCATATCTTGTGCATCGCATTGATAATTGTGTTCGTGTTCGTGTCTTCCAAATACACTATTAATTGGGA
This sequence comes from Lycia hirtaria, assembly GCA_947563715.1. Lineage (NCBI taxonomy): Eukaryota > Metazoa > Arthropoda > Insecta > Lepidoptera > Geometridae > Lycia > Lycia hirtaria. The sequence goes on along the minus strand of OX387377.1, from coordinate 35,022,460 downwards.
CATGGTGTTTCATTTCTTGGAACCGGCCGCCTAAGGAGGCGGGTTCTTCACCATCCCGCGTGTCAGGGTTCTTCACCATCCCGCGTGCCACGGCTGGCTCATAAAAGAAGGAACCAGAGACCATTGGGCCCCCGCCGTATCATCATACAGCGGTGGCTCCTCTCTGGCATCACCCTTCAATGTCAAATTATGGAAAATTGTAATTGAAAATATCAAAAAAGTGATCTTATTTTATTAAAATGAATTAGTAAAATGTATTCGATATCACTCCCGACAGGTTTATCCTGTCGGGAGCGATATCGAATTAGCCATCGAATTTATATGTCAAACTCCTTCGGATTCGAGTTTGTGAATCGGTCTACCCGAATCCCGGCGGATCCAGTTGAGGATGAGTGGAGATTGTCTTTGGTTTCTCGAGATTTCTATACTAAAAATGGGACCGACGGGCATAAATTCGAATTCGTGAATACCCATTGGAGTCGAATGGAGCTTTATTCGATAGCCGGCTCATTACCGACAAAATTGACAAACCGACAACCGATTAGAACTAGAATAAGGGTGCAGCACCCTTATTCAGATTACATTCGATTCGATGCGATCTTCGATATGGAGAGAGATCTCGAAGGATTTCACACGGTTTGCGGAATTAGCGATTCAGGTTTCTCGAATATCGAATAATTTTGACATTTCCATTCCATAAGGTATCAGCTGATCGTCCCAAACGGTTCCATTGATTGAAAGCGGCATGTGACATGTCGATTATCAATCGATTAATCGGAAATTGTTTTTTTGACTTGGAAAAACCGATTTTTAGATTTATCTCATGCTGCATGTCATTTTCGTGAAAGTGTAATTTTCGTCACGTTATTGTATTTTTACTACTGTAGTACCTACTTTTAAGACAGCAGAGTTATTCATGTTTGATGTAATTTACATAATATATAGTATACCTACTATTATCAATTCTAATTTAATATTATTTATGTGATATTGATCCACTATTAAATATTTGCACTTGAGAAATGATCGAATGTTATGGAAAATTGTAATTAATTTCTAAGGCCTTATTTACCTACATTCTTGCAAATAAATTTCATTTCATAAGTAAATTCAAACCAAAATTTATTCATTTGTTTGCTAAATGAGCAACGTAAAGACAAACATGAAACCACACACTTCTCTCCCACGCTCCTCTCTCTGCATGGTAGTTGTTTTAAACAAGCACTAAAGTGACGTAATGTTACACAATTCGAATAATATAACTTAGTATTTGCTAGGATGATGTACGATAATTAATATGATTTGGATTACAATGAACGTCCACCGGAAAAAGGAATACGGGAGTCAGTGTAGGTCGAAAGCGAGAAGGAGGAATGACACCGGATGCTCTACTAGTAACAACAAATAAAAATATATTCAACTTTTTACAAACTATCACAGCTATCACAGAACATCAAATTCCTTTATCTATGGTGTCGATAGGTCGGTTTAGAATTTGTAATATTGCCAACAAAAAAACATACAGTTGAATTAAGAACCTCATTCTTTTTGAAATCGGTTAGAAATATAAATGTGTGCTACATCAACCCCAGCAAAATATAATAGACTTTCTTTAATAGCTCGCATTATTGACTTATCCCTGATTTAAACTGTAAAAAAATACGATTTTCTTACTTTAATTTGAAAATGAAAATTTTTAAACGCAAAAGAATCGAACTTTAATCTATTTTTTTAAATAGTGAATCGAAATCCTTAGCGGTATCAAGTCACTAAAAAAAGTTTATACATTTGACAGTTGCAGCCGTCTAGATTATTTTTCTTTTATTGGCCACGATTGGCACATTTGCCAAAATAATATGTTAAAGTTTCATGAAAAATAGAAATAATATAAGTTTTAGCACAATCTCAAGTTACTTGGCTTAGATTATGACGAGATACTCGGTTGATAGTGAAACAAGTTCATGTCATGACTTGGTTATTTTACTAGGAGCTGTTAAGGACTTTGTAAGTTACAACGTGAAGAAGTATGTTTCATCACTCACATTTCAAACTCGTGTGCGTAAACGAACACTAATTGATTAAAAAAACAGCATCTTTACAAAATCTTTATTTGAAATAACACAAGTTTAGAATAATAAAAGAAAACTGTGACATTTTGTAATTAAGTTCCCGCGAAAAATTGCCTTGAATTTGAGCCGGCTACCGAATCGAATGGATTACCTTCGATAACCCTATTCACAAATTCGAATGGCACCAGTCGGTACCAAATCGGTAATGACCTCGTGTGACCGATAGGATAACATAGACAAGCTAGTTTTCAGAGTCAGTTTCATGTTTTTAGATAGGTGATTCGTGAAAGAAGTAAAAAAAAAGCTTAATTATGACCGGCGACTGACAAAATATATAATTTATTGCATAATATACATATAACTTAATCCATCAACTTAATTATGGTATATAATTCTTTAGTAAATTTATAGCTTCATTATGTGAAGCATGCTTCGAAAATACCTTGTTGGTTGTGTGTATGCATGGGTGTGTGTGATTTCAAAGTTCTTCTATTTTCTCCCTGTACTCACGCATTTAATGTATTTGCCATTTATTAGTAACAAGTATTAAATATTTAATATATTTAGGGCGCCATGCGTGTAATCTGACTAAGATCTCCAACTATAAAATATTACATTTTGAAACTTTGGAAATCATAATTAGGGGAATTTTAAAACCCGTAAAATCGGTACATTTGACTATTAGGTGAATATATTATGTCAAATTATGGAAAATGGTAATTGAAAATATCATAAAAGTGATCTTATTTTACTAAAATGTATTAGTAAAATGTATTCGATATCACTCCCGACAGGTTTATCCTGTCGGGAGCGATATCGAATTAGCCATCGAATTTATATGTCAAACTCCTTCGGATTCGAGTTTGTGAATCGGTCTACCCGAATCCCGGCGGATTCAGTTTTAATTTAACTATTGCCATAAAAAAAAAAAAAAAAAAAAAAAAAAAAAAAGGATGAGTGGAGATTGTCTTTGGTTTCTCGAGATTTCTATACTAAAAATGGGACCGACGGGCATAAATTCGAATTCGTGAATACCCATTGGAGTCGAATGGAGCTTTATTCGATAGCCGGCTCATTACCGACAAAATTGACAAACCGACAACCGATTAGAACTAGAATAAGGGTGCAGGTCGCCGTATTTGCAATCAAATATCTGGTGTAAAAACCTGGTTGCGTAAATACGCACCTTCCCTAGGTCAAATCTAGCTATATACATGACAGTACAGTTGGCAACACTGTTTGTAGAGGCTTCGAGCTTGTGGGCTCGTGAGCAGGCGCAGTCGACTCTGTTAGGCACAGGGGAACAAAAGTACATACACGTGTATATACCTATAAGTATAAACAGATTGCATGAGGGGGCTCGTAGAAAGGAGTTGCGAGATATATTCACATCTCATTCTAAAGCATTAATTCTATGAGATAGATCAAGACGATTGAAGGAAACATGAATAAAATTATTCAAATATAATATCGATTGATTTAAGATTATAATTCTGTACAAATCGATTAGAGGCGCTTCTCGCATCAAAACGGATTTAAAACATTATTGTCCGGTTTGAGTAGAGGCACAGACAGGCAACGTAACGAGAAGATATCTATACTTCAGAGGTGGTCCCATACAAGGCCGTAGCCAGGAATTCATTTCGGGGGGGTTCAGCAATGGACATGGGCATAGCTTAAGTTTTCTCATAGAGCGGTGGGGGGGGGGGGGGGGGGGGTCTGCGGCCCATGTTGCCCCATATCTTATAATGTGCGAGCGGAAAAAGTTTACTAATATGCTGTATAACGGGCTCCTAGCACTTTAATGTCCCAGACCAACAAAAGCATAGGTAATAAGTATGTGCGAGCGAAGCAAACGCGAAAATTTTAGTAGTGTTAAAAACACTACTAAAATTTTAGTAATATGCTTTATTTCTAGTATTAGTGAACCCACAGTACTTCTCTATCAAAATAGTAATAATGTGCGAGTGAAGCGAACGCGAAAATTTAAGAAGTGTTTTTATAGCAAAATGCAAAATTTCTGGTTTGTTGCCCGTGCTACTACCAATCTTACTACTACTAGTAACACCGGTAATTGACTTACCCTTCTTGCTGCTTTAGTTGAAAGTTGTTAGTACAGCAATAAAAAATTGACCGTGTTACTACCGTAAAACTAAAACAACAAAAACAAAACAAAATATGACGAATTTGTATATTAAACAAAATGTAAGTAGGTAATAATACCTACTTACATTTAATGTTTTTTTTTCATAAGCATAAGCTTATGAAAAAAAAAAACATTGAATTTAACCAAAAAATTAAATAAAATAAACAAAAAAATCCGCTTCGGCCGCGTACGTAACTATAGTTTCGTACGAAACATAATATCCTTGGTACGAAACTGGTGTCGATCGGAGAAGTTTTTTTCGTATTCGTAACCACGGTTTCGTAGCAGGAAAAATAAATTTGTAAAGTACACAGTTTCGAGACCGGAATGTATTTTCTTTGTACGTAACTTTACAACGAAGTTGATTCACGTTGTTTGTTTCAGCGTAGCGAAAAATTCTTAAGAGAACTGTGGTCGCGTTTTAAGCTTCCGTAGTAAACAAGGAACCTTTATAGTTTTGCCATGTTTGTCAGTCTGTCTGTCCGTTTGTTTGTCCGTCTATCTGTCTGTCCATGGCTTTGCTCAAAGACTATTAAGTAAGTAGTATGCTGTAATTGGGCATGGATAATGGATATGCATAATAGTTATGCTGAAAAAGTCGTAGAATAAAACCTTGAAATAAATGTATTTCGGGTAATACCTTCCTTACACGTAAAATATTTTTTCTCATCTACCCAATCGTTGACGTTGAAGATCTATCACTTTTGTGAAGAAAGTACTAGTCTAGAGACAAAAGTTTATGACATATAGACGTTTCAAGTTTGACAGCTTTCATTAGAAATGAAGTTCTCGGCGATATCTATTACTTGTGAGGGAACTACTAGTCTAGGATTAATAGTTACCGAGATATGGCCCGTCAAGTTTGGCAAATGTCAAACTGACAGCTTGACAGCTGTCAATCTGTCAAGCATTCAGTCAATTAGTTAATGAGAAGTTAATCAGGTGACAGCTGTCACTTTGACATCTGTCGCGAACTTTTTATTGCAAGGACGTAAAAATAGTTTTATAAACTGTAAAATGTGTATTTGGTTGTAGATTTTTGTACATGTACTAGTGAAGCAAAGAAGTTACAAATACAGAAGGACACATATTTTATCGAAACGTTCAGTTTCGTACAAAGAATAATTATGTTTACTTCGTAATCAGTTACAGCTACGAAACCGTGGTTACGAAAACGGAAAAAACTTCTCCAATCGACACCAGCTTCGTACCAAGAATATTATGTTTCGTACGAAACTATAGTTACGTATGCGGCCGAAGCGGATTTTTTGTTTATTTTTTGGTTAAATTCAATGTTTTTTTTTCGTAAGCATAATACCTACTTACATTTTGTTTAATATACAAATTCGTCATATTTTGTTTTGTTTTTGTTGTTTTAGTTTTACGGTAGTAACACGGGCAATTTTTTATTGCTGTTCTAACAACTTTCAACTAAAGTAGCAAGAAGGGTAAGTCAATTACCGGTGTTACTACTAGTAGTAAGATTGGTATTAGCACGGGCAACAAACCAAATTTCTCATATAAGTGAACTCACAGTTCTTCGTTGTAAAAATAGTAATAATGCGTGAGCGATGTGAGCGCGACAATTTAGTTTGACAAATTTAGTGGTGTTTTTAGGGTTCCGTACCTCAAAAGGAAAAAACGGAACCCTTATAGGATTACTTTGTTGTCCGTCTGTCCGTCTGTCTGTCCGTCTGCCCGGGTGTCAAGACCTTTATCTCGGGAACACGTGAAGGTATCGAGTTCAAATTAAAACCATATACGTAGATCCATAGTATCTTGCTGCAAAAATAAAAATAAAATTTCTCAGTTTTTGTAAAAAAAAGTTACAGACGAATATGTCGTAAAGAACGCACATTTCGACACTCACAAGGGAATCAAAACCTATGGGGTACTTCCCGTTGACCTAGAACTATGAAATTTGGCAAGAAGCATTGTGATAAAGTACACATATAGGAAAAAATCCGAAAACTGGACATTTTTAATTTAATCACAAAAAAATAGGGTCTTTATCCAAGGAATGATGGTCCAAATTTTAAAGTAAATTAACCGTATCATGTGGGGTATTGTCAGTACTGGACACAGCACTGTCTATGATTCTCCGTACGAATTTGAAATGACAAGATACTTGAAACAAAAATCTATATATTGTCATATTATTCCGTTTGTTAAAAGATTACCAATAAAAATGTATTTAGTGTTCGCCATCCTTTTCCATGCTAAATAAACCCTAACTGGTATCATGTGAAAGAACTTCATTAGTATAAGCTAAAACAGGTTTTTAAATATTTTATGATGTATATTTTTCGGTTTATGAAGGAAAATATAAAGAAATATATTATTTCCCCCTTTTATCTACTAGTTTGTACGGAACCCTCGGTGGGCGAGTTTGACTCGCACTTGTCCGGTTTATTTAGGGTTCCGTACCTCAATAGGAAAAAACGGAATCCTTATAGATTGTTTATTTTTGTGTTATTTGTTAGTTCGATTATTGAATGTATCGAGTTCGAGTTATACAATTACAATCTCTATGTGCTTCATCTCTAAAAAAAAACAAGAAAAATGGCCTCCCGTGTTTAAATAAGTTTATTCTTGAATTTCTTGATATTTTATCAATTGTTTCTCAATAAACCGCGTCGAATTGAGCTTCAAGTTTCTCCGCATTTATTGTGAAATCAGTGATAGTGAAATAGGACCAAGGAACATTAATACAATAGGACCGTATTGAGATAGTGACTCTTTTAAGTGAAGTTTTGGTATCTTTCATTTCGCAATGAAATAAAACCAAAGAAAATGCGCGAAGTGCGGATGTTCACCTGCCAGTGATCCCACCATCACACTGCATCGCTTTCCTAAACCTGGATCTAGGAACGCCTTACGGTATGTAAAAGTTTTAAATGAGTGTATCTATCTAAATATGCAAATCGGTTAAAGCATTTTTTTTATCAAGTTTTACCTTTTATGGTGAAACTATTACGCATACTTTCCCCTGAAGCATAATAATGTATTGTATTGAGTATGTCTACACAATTATTAACAGTGTATCGTGTTGTTTTCAGTTGTGATTTATGGGCGAAACATTGCTATCCAAATGAAGAATGGTCTTCCAGTCAATTTCAAGAAACGATTTACAAAAAACACATAATGCTTTGCAATCGGCATTTTAAGCCCTCATGTTTCATTGAATATAATAAAAGATAACTTGTAAGATCTGCTGTACCAGATGAAAGCTGTGATGAGGTTAGTATACTTAAAACTGTGAATACTACTGATAAAAGGATGAAGTAATTAATATATTATATTATGTCAGAAGAGACTAAAGAGCATATAACTTGTTTGTTTTCAGATGCCGAGTACAAGTTCCTCTCATGAGCATGAAGTAGAGCCGTTAAGAAAGCCACCGTTGGTAGAAACTACCAACATTTAGAACATTAAAACGAACATAGCGACAAATATAACACAACATGACAACCACGAGGTTTGTAATACTGAAACTATATTTAGAAAATATAGTACCTAACAGTGTCTCCATATCTAAATTAAGAATTACCGTGTTGCAAGGGTAAAAATACTGTGTTTCTAGGCAAAATTACCGTGAAACTGATAAAAGAGTACCGTGTAAATTACCATGTAATTTTGCAAAAGAAAAATTAGCTTTAAATTAACGATTATTCTAAAATAAAGCTAGAACTTAAAACAACTTTTGAATTTAAATGCTTACAACGTATTTGTAACACGTAAGTACCTACATAGAAGAAAGAAAACAACTTTTTTTATGTGATTCACTCGTTGCACTAACAAATTTAACTCCTCCCACTATTTAAATAAAGCCTCAATGATACTGGCCTAGCTTACGAGCTGCTAGTCGGCGAGTTTATAAGCTAGCGAGAGAGCGATTGTCGATGACACAATCAAAAGCAGATTGTAAAAAAGCTCAATGACACGGAGCGAGTTTACAAGCTGCTCGCGAACTCGCTGGCTTGTAGCTTGTAAACTAGCCCAGTGTCATCGAGGCTTAAGAACGGGAATAGATTGCCAAGGCTTGTTGGTAGTGATACGCGTATGTGTGTGTGGAGATAGACGTTTAAATAATATTGAGGGATTCCCCGGGACTTCATGGCAATAGGACCAGTGTTGTCATGTCATTACTGTTGGCTGACTGAGATTCGTTTTACGCAGTACATAATTAAATATTTACAACAACTTTATTTGTAATGGTAATATGGGCAATACGGTGATATATGACACGGTCATGGTAGTGTATTATTACCTTGACGGTAGATAAAGACCTAATTACCGTGCATCTACGGTAATTACCGTGTATATGGAGACACTGGTACCTAATAATATTTAAATTATTACTGTGTTATCTTAGTGTTGTTAATAAAGTGTTATTAAATAAAAATATACACCCAATAATGAGAACACATGACTTAAAAATCTAGCTTTTGTAGTTAGATTTTTCAGTCAGACAGGTAATAATATCTAATAATCATAATCTGTCATAATCTGGTTGACCATACAAAGCAGTAAGACAATTTGTGTCCAGAACGGATTTTACTGTCAGATTTTTGTATATCTATAGTGATATGATATAGTACTCAATATATTATAACTTGTTTGTTTTCAGATGCCGAGTACAAGTTCCTCTCATGAGCATGAAGTAGAGCCGTTAAGAAAGTCACCGTTGGTAGAAACTACCACCATTTTGAACATTAAAACGAACATAGCGACAAATATAACACAACATGACATCCATGAGGTTTGTATACTGAAGCTATGTTTAGAAAATATAGTACCTAATAATATTTAAATTATTACTGTGTTGTCTTAGTGTTGTTAATAAAGTGTTATTAAATAAAAATATACACCCAATAATGAGAACACATGACTTAAAAATCTAGCTTTTGTCGTTAGATTTTTCAGTCAGACAGGTAATAAAAGTTCAACATAATCTGGTTGACCATACAAAGCAGTTAGACTATTTGTGTCCAGAACGGATTTTACTGTCAGATTTTTTGTATATGAAGTGATATGGTATGGTACTTAATATATTATTACTTGTTTGTTTTCAGATGCCGAGTACAAGTTCCTCTCATGAGCATGAAGTAGAGCCGTCAAGAAAGCCACCGTTGGTAGAAACTACCAACTGTGTAGGTATTTTGAACATTAAAACGAACACAGCGACAACTATAACACAACATGAACACCATGAGGTTTGTATACTGAAGCTTTATTTAGAAAATAATAATTATTACCTAATAATATTTAATTTATTACTGTGTTGTCTTAGTGTTGTCAATACAGTGTTATTGATTAATTGGTTAGTTAAATAGAAAATACTAAAAAATAAAACCGGACAAGTGCGAGTCAGACTCGCCCACCGAGGGTTCCGTACAAACTAAATAAAAGGGGAAACCATTTTATTTTATTTTTTCCTTCATAAATCGAAAAATATACATCGTAAAAATATTTAATAACCTGTTTTAGCTTATGCTAATGAAGCTCTTTCATATGATACCCCACATGATACAGTTAATTCACTTTAAAATTTGGGCCCTCATTCCATGAATAAAGATACAATTTTTTGTGATCAAAATAAAAATTCCAGTTTTCTGATTTTTTCCTCTATGTGTACTCTAACACAATGCTTCTTGCCAAATTTCATAGTTCTAGGTCAACGGGAAGTACCCCATAGGTTTTGATTCCCTTGAGAGTGTCGAAATGTGCGTTTTTTACGACTTATTCAGCTGTAACTTTTTTTTACGAAAACAGACATTTTGTTTTTATTTCTGCACCAAGAGACTATGGATCTGCATATATGGTTTTAATTTCAACTCGATACCTTCACGCGTTCCCGAGATAAAGGTCTTGACACCCGGACAGACAGACAGACAGACGGACAACAAAGTGATCCTATAAGGGTTCCGTTTTTTCCTTTTGAGGTACGGAACCCTAAAAATACTAAAAGTCAATATATTGTACTTTTAATAATGTTACCATGTGTACATTGCTGTATAAATAATTTTGTTCCTAGCAGTTGCATTGAGAAATAATACATGTTACAAACTTAACATTTTAAGCAAAACTATGTATACTGTGTTTACTTTCAGGTCCCGGCCTCAGGTTTGATTAATGATCATGAAGCTGGACCGTCAAAGAAACCAAGATTGGAGGAAAGCATCATTGTTTTGAATACTGAAAAAATGCAATGGCAACTACAACACAACATAAAAAAGATGAGGTTTGTATACCAAATTTTTTAATCATCATCACCCACAGCCTTCTCTTTCCCACTGCTGGGTATAGGCCTTTCTCTTCCCATCTTCCTCAGTCTTGTGCCAATCAAGTCCAGATTCGACCCAAGTTTTTTTTTAGTTTTTTATAGAAGATAGATCTACGATTGACCACCAACTCGCCTGATGTTAAGCGACAGTGTGGCCGAGGATGGAGCTCATCGATCTAGAAGATATCTATTCACTCTAGCCTTGAAAATTCCAAGATTGTAGGTCTCAGGAAACAGAGATGGCGGCAACGAATTCCATTCTTGTGCATTACGCAACAGGAATGTGGATCGATATCGCTGAGTACGGATTTTTGGCATTTCAACGAGAAATGGGTGGTAATTCGCCGACTTTCTGCTAGTCCTGTAGTGAAATGGGGAGGGTGGAATTAGGTCGTGAAACTCTTGCGCACATTCCCCGAAATTAATCCTGTAGAAAATAGACAGACATGCTACTTTACGGCGATGCTCGAGACTAAGTAGCTTCTAGGCAGCCAGTTTATCGTCACCGATTAACCTCACAGCTCGCCGGTCTACTGATTCTAAAGCTTCCAGCTGAGACTTGGCTGATCCATCAAAAAGGTGGCAGCAGTACTCCATACACGATCGGACCTGTGCTTGATATAGATGAAGCAGTTGTCCCGGTGAGAAGTATCGCCTAACCTTATTAATGATGCCAAGCTTTTTACTAGCCAGTTTAGCCTTAGATTCAAGGTAGCCCTAAAAATGCATAAATAATGTGAATTATTTCACTTCTATGTTTGACAGAGATGTTTTAAGCAATATAATGTCGAAGATGGTAAGCATACATAACACGGAATAAGAACTGGCTCTCAAGTAGGCGGTTGATAGTCATGGCATCGTTAGATATTTGACGATAACTTTTCCACTTGAGGCTATAACTCTCAAGTGGAAAAGCTATCGTCAAACACCTAGGCTGCAAAATTAATACTCAAACACCATAATTCAGTTTCCTAATGATATTTTTCCTACACGGAAGATTAGCTCGCAGTTTCTTTTTCAAAAGGTGCTTTCCAATATAAAAGTTGAATGCACAACCAACTGCGCTGACATTGATTCACTTTAGCACTTTCTACATTTCTAGGGCTTCGTTATCAAGTGCTAAAATGAATTTTACTACTTTATCGGCGTAATAAAAATATATCTTGAAAACACTTTCGATAGGAATAGAGTAATTACAAGGGAGGTACCCTTGTAATTCCTCTACACATAAAGTAGGGATGTTTTTTTTCTCGTATACCGCTTGGTGTTGGCCGTAATTGGATAGGTAATTCAAAAATATATTATTCACTTTAGTATTCCATATTTGTATTCGTCTCTTTTGCAAAATATTAGGCTTTAAAATGAGTTTTTGTTAGGGTCAAGTGTCTCTACCAGTTAAATGGTTCTTGTCGAATAGATATGCTGAAAAAAATCCAGCAATTAATTTCCCTAACGAAATTGTAAGGAAAAATATCACAAGTAAGTAGGTTTTACAAGTTGACGAGTAATAGTCGATCAACTTAGTTTAACTAGAATATTCTTAGTATCAAACAACCCTATTTTAAGTTCGCATAATATTAACATAGACATAAATTGTGATATGGAACTACCCTACATTGCACGAGGCCGGATTACCGGATACCGATTTTTTTAAATTGCTTTTAGTTAGTACATACCCGAAAACTAGTCTTCTAAAAACCAAACAAAGAGAACTCAAGAAACATAAAGTAAACAATAGGTATACAGTTCATGGAATGGGGTGAATCTTTTTTAAATTTGATATTACTCACTATTAATCTTAGAACTTATATTTGATAATGAGGGCATTCAACACTCAAATGATTGTAGAATTTTTAGGCTCTATTTGATTTTTAAGAAATTATTTCATTAGTAAAAAAAATGCAATTAAACTATTTTATTTTTTCCGCCCGCTTGTAACTCAAAGTTTTTAAATGGCATTTCCCATGAAAATTAAGATGATTTAATATGATAGATCTATGTTTTTTAGATCAAAAAAGTAAAATCCAACCTAAATTATGTAAATCACTGTTTATGAAAATTTTCCGCTATCGAAATGAACGGGAGTCAATTTTACCCACATTCGCGTTTAACTTTGACATACCATTTAAACGCAATTTTCTTAAATATTTTCTATACTATTGGACTTGTTACTTCTCTACTTTAAAATTGACCACGAAAGAACACGCTTCATTAGTAAAATATTAGATTATATTAATATTAATATTAGACTCATACATTAATACTCTGAAATCGTCAAAAATATGAAAAAGTGTGTGTAAAGTTACCCACGCTGACAGTAACTCCTCTATTATAATTATATTCATAATTATTAATTATATTTTTCACCCATTTTCAGATGTCATGCTTGGTAAACTCTGAAGAACCATCAACAGAAACTCACAGGCCACTAACAATTTTAAAGAAAAAAGAGATACATTTGTATGGTAAATGCCAAAAATACATAAGGAAAATAAATCATTTACAAAATTCAATGAAGAAATTAAAAAACGAGACTTTTTTTAATGCTCTTCTAAAAGATGAGTCAGTTAACAAATTCCTGGAATCAAAATTATCGCCAACATTTGCACATATGTTACAAGGGCAATTAAAAAATTACAGAAGACAAGCAAGAGGCCGTAGGTGGAATACTGCCTCTAAAATCATAGCGCTAAGATTATATAAGCGATCTCCCACATGCTACAGATTATTGAGGAGACTGATCTGTTTACCAAACCCAACAACATCAAAGACCTTGCTGGCCAATTTTAGATTGTCACCTGGAACCAACAATCAGGTTTTTAATGTCCTAAAAAAAAATTACAAAGAACCAGGAACCAGCAAACAATGAATACGTTTTAATGTTTGACGAGATGTCAATTAAAAAACATCTGGCATATAATAAAAAAGAAGATATAGTAGAAGGATTTCAGGATCATGCTGAACAAGGGAGATCAGCTCAAGTGGCCTCACACACTAGTATTCATGGTTGCAGGAGTCAGAAAAAAAGTAAAGCAACCAATTGCATATTACTTATCGGGCGGATCTGTGACGGCAGATAGACTGACAGTCCTTATAAAGACGGTGAGCTACTGATAATTATATACTACCCTCACCCTATTTCTCTTGTTGTATGAAAAACTCGTAATTTACTGACAATATCACGTGACAACTCTTTTCTTTAACTTCCGTTGTGTCATGCATTTATATTATATACTTATCATTAGCATTTATATATACATAATTTCAGGTTTTGAAAAGTTGTCCTGCGACATGGATGCAGTTAATAAAAGAACATTGGGGATATTAGGAGCAACAGCACAGCAACCAACTGTCACTGTTTTTGAACATGAAGTGGTTACACTTTTTGACACACCACATTTACAAAAATGTTTTTGGAATAATTTCCTGAAATACAATATAAAGTGTTCAACAGATATATTGTCGAATGAAAAACGAGGAATTGGTAAGTATCTGTAGTTCTGTACTAGCACATATAATGTTACAAGTACAATACAGAGTACACCTAGTCGATGTGTATGAAAAAGAGATAACATTGTCATGCAATGAATCAAAAGATAACAAGAAGTTACTGAATTTAAAGTTTGGACAGCTCTATTACAATTTACCTGTCAATCTACTAATTATAGATATAAGGTCAATAATAGATTTTATGTAACAAAGACAAAAATAAAAGCATAACATTTTTTTTTGTAATGATGTATATACCTTATTTACCACTGTATATTAAAATATATTATTATTTTTAGGTATTGCTAAATGGGCTGATATTGAACAATTTTTTGAGCTGGATAACAGTAATGCTAATTTTGTGTTTGCACCAAGTTTGAGGAGAGATCATCTAAATCAAAACACAAAACAAAAGATGAAGGTGAAATTGGCAGCTCAAGTCCTAAGCCATACAGTCTCAGCTGGAATATTTGCAAAAATTGCACAAGGTAAAATTGTTTCATATTTACAACACATGCAACAGGATATCTATTATATTTATGTATGAAATAATAATGAACTCGGAATATCATGACATGCATTTTTGGCATTCTCTGCGTAGACAATACAAGCTGAACACCTTGTAGAGGTCTAGGGTAGAGAGTAACTTATGTCAGTCTTAATGCACGCTAAAGTCCTTTGATGTGATCTGTTGTACTAGTATGTATTTAGACAAGTAGTTAACTACTTGTCTAAATACATAATACATAAGTACACATATACATAAGTATGTCATTTGATGAGTCAAATGGCATATTTAACTACTGGCCTAAATCAAACCTAGCAGAACTTAATTGACAGTAACACTAATATTAATACATACAGGAATTCACTAGATTGAATACTTCTGAACTGTATTTTGCATTTGTCATGTGATAGCTAATTTATCAATAATTGAAAACAATTATTGTTTTTGCAAAACCTTTGTCTAATGTATGAATTATTGGTTTTTCAGGGGAGTTATCCACAGAAGCTGCAACTACAGCAAATGTTTTGTCCAATATGGACAAACTATTTGACAGCGTCAATGCAGCATCTCCACACCTAAGAAGGGGAAAACCATATGCTACAAATGAGTGAGAGAATGAAGAAAGGCTCAATACATCTGCAACATTTTGAAAAAATGAAAATGTTTTTTCAAAAGTTAGAGTTTGTTGGCTGTAGGAGACGACCTTCCTTCCTTCTTTAGAAGGGTGGATATGGTCTTTGAATGACATAGAAAAAGTGTGGAAAAATTTGTCAACAAAGCATCCAAATGTTAAAAGTTTAGCCACAAGACGGCTACAACAAGACCCTCTCGAAAATTTATTTGGGTGTATAAGGGGTCATTGTGGGTCCAATTCAAACCCAACTGTTGGACAATTCATAGCAGGCTTAAAAACTGCAAATTTATCAAATTTGCCACACACTAGCGGGGGAAATTGTGAAACTGATGAAAATGATGTCATATTAGACAGTTTTAAAACTCTGCTGACACCAACTATGAGATATGAGATATATGTACAGCCAACATCACAACAGAAGGAGAAGCCGAGGCACCGGATATAATATGTACAGACGATTTTATTGAAGACGAAGTTTTAAGTGGTGAATGGCAGGCTTGTGCTTATGTCTGTGGCTTCATTACAAAAAATAATAATTGCCCAGAATGCCAAAAAGCTTTTGTAGGTGATGTTGATGCTCACCATACTTTTACAGAGTTTAAAGAATATAGTGACAAGAAAAAGTCGCTCATATCCTCCTCAAAGGAATTGACAGTGTGTGTGGAGCAATGTGCAACATTGGTAAATATTTTTTTGCAGGATGAGGCACATAAATTAAAATTAAAAGAAAGGATGATTGCTTTGTTGAAAAAATCTGTAAATTTTGAATTTCTAGATCAATGCAAATCACATAGAGATTTGAACACAAATCACATAATAATAAGTGTTTTTGTACATATGTATAAAAAGATTCTGTACACTCCAAAATCGGAAATTTTCTGATGAAGCTGCAGCAATCAGCATTAAGAAAAAAAATTATATACTGAAACACATATGAGCAATAATGAGGTAAGAATATATTCATTTTAATCATGATATTCTGATTATGTTTCGAATTGAATTAGAACAGATGTTTTGAATACAGAGTATTATTTAGTTTAAAATGTAGGTATTATGCAAGAAGAATCATAATCAGAAATTCTAATATAATAACTAGTAGTTCTATGAATAGTGGACATTGTACATAATAATACATAAATTGAAGATATAGAGGTATAAGAGACAAAGGTAGATAATTTGATGATAGATAATTTAAGTACATACCCAATATTGTGTAAATTACAAAAAAATATTATATGCCCGAAATGAGTAGACTGTGATACTAAGCTCGATATTTTCGCAACGTTTAAACCTTGCCTGGACTACGACAAACATTTCAAAACCAAAATCAGCTAAATCGGCCCAGCCGTTCTCGAGTTCTAGCGGACAAACGAACAGCAATTGTTTTTTATATATATAGAGATTGAACTATGTATGTCTTGATGGTATGTGAAATTGATATGTACATTAAATTATGTAGAGCGAAGTCTCCGTTGTCGCTTGTAGTGTGTATAAAGCTGCTTTGACGACGTTACGCGACTGCATTCACACTTTCAGCTATATGTGAAATTGCCTGTTACATCACAGGATGGTATTTAGGAGGATTAAATGATGATAATTATAATTTAATTAATAACTTGCTATATAGTATGTTCAGCTGTAGAGTCCTTATTTCATTATTTTGTTTAGAGACCAGCCCGCCGTATTCTGAACTCATTCGGTTTCGGAATCGATTCGGAATCTATATCTCCGTCTCTATCATTTCTATAGAGAATGACAGAGACGGAGATATACATTTCGAATCGATTCCGAAACCGAGTGAGTTCAGAATACGGGGGCAGTAGACCATAGTTCTCTTTTTAAATAGTTTAGTGGGATTGACCCGATGCTAAGTATACTTTTCCGAATGAGTAATTAAAAGGCTGTGTTCAGAGAGGGAGTTTATAGGATTCATGTTTAATTTGATAATATTTGTATACAGTATTGGTGCCATGATGATCGAGCTGCTGAACTGTGTTGCTGAAGTTACACGCGTGGACGCGTGAGTTACGGGACGGCTGGACTGTAAGCTAAGCGTCGTGGCACATCACTACGGCAAGGCGTGAGAGCGTAATGGACATCACTATCTACGGAGCGAGGAGACAAGATGGCGTGCTATTGACCCGATGCTAAGTATACGTTTCCGAATGAGTAATTAAAAGGCTGTGTTCAGACTGTAAGCTAAACGTCGTGGCACATCATTACGGCAAGGCGTGAGAGACAAGGAGCGAGGAGACAAGATGGCGTGCAATTGTTTTAAAACTATAATTGAATGCATTGTAAAACTACTAGCGCATTACTGTTAGTAATGCGCTAGTAGAACAATCGATAGAAAAAGAGAATATAATAAGATAAGAATTGGTTATTGTTCGAAAAAACCCCAACCCACAAGCTTGTAAGTTCTGTTAGAATTTTCTGTTGAATCGTTACAATTTACTTGCATTAGATAGGTATACAAATAAGCTGAAATTATGTTAAAATAACATGCATAACTTTTTTATTAACAATAATATATATTTGTTTTGTATATTACGGTAAGTATTTTTTAAATAAATCATTATTATAACAAAAATGTTTTTTTTTGTTCTACTTTCATGCAAGTTTATGCCACATGGAGCTGTGTGAACTGCCAAAGAAATATAAAAAAAATATTAGTTTTGTTTTTAAAACTTCAATGTATAATGTATAGTTTTAAAAACAAAACTAATATTTTTTATATTTCTTTGGCAGTATAGTTCCTTGTGGTGTATATATATAGGTACGTATATATGTATGTATGTAGGACAGTTTTATATATAGGTATATAGTAAAATTTAAAGATGCAAGGGGGTCCTCAAGAGATGGCGCTAGTTTCAAAGAATGTATGAAGTTGACATTCTTCTCGTGAGTAATAATGTTCCTTGCTCGTGAGTAATAATGTTCCTTCATCCTTGCTTGTGGGCCACAAATTATAAAGTAGTATGTCCAAGGACTTGTGGGCGCTTGGCCGCTTGCCAAGCTTCGGCAAGCGTGTAAACGTAGCATAATCTCTTACTAGTTTGTGTTATCCAACAACACAAGTTAATATATATTGAACAGAAGCCTTATCAATGTAATATGTGTGATTATAAAGCAACTCAGGCAAGTCGTTTGGAACAACACAAGTTAACACATACTGGACAGAAGCCATATCCATGTATTAAGTGTGATTCTAAAGCAACTCATGCAAGTCATTTAAAACAACACAAGTTATCACATACTAGACAGAAGCTATATCCATGTAATATGTGTGATTATAAAGCAACTTATGCAAGTCATTTAAAACAACACAAGTTAACACATACTGGACAGAAGCCATATCAATGTAATATGTGTGATTATAAAGCAACTTTGGCAAGTACTTTAAAACAACACAAGTTAACCCACACTGGAGAGAAACCATATGAATGTGATATGTGTGATTATAAAGCAGCTCGGGCAAGTCATTTAAAAGAACACAAGTTAACCCACACTGGAGAGAAACCATATGAATGTGATATGTGTGATTATAAAGCAGCTCAGGCAAGTCATTTAAAAGAACACAAGTTTACCCACACTGGAGAGAAACCTTATAAATGTAATATGTGCGAGTATAAATGTGCTCTCGCATATATTTTAAATCGACACAAGTTAACACATACTGGACAGAAGCCATATCAATGTAATATGTGTGATTATAAAGCAACTTTGGCAAGTACTTTAAAACAACACAAGTTAACCCACACTGGAGAGAAACCATATGAATGTGATATGTGTGATTATAAAGCAGCTCGGGCAAGTCATATAAAAGAACACAAGTTAACCCACACTGGAGAGAAACCATATAAATGTAATATGTGTGATTATAAAGCAACTTGGGCAAATAATTTAAAACAACACAAGTTAACCCACACTGGAGAGAAACCATATGAATGTGATGTGTGTGAGTATAAAGCAACTCATGCAAATAGTTTGAAACAACACAAGTTAACACATACTGGACAGAAGCCATATCAATGTAATATGTGTGATTATAAAGCAACTCAGGCAAGTCGTTTGAAACAACACAAGTTAACACATACTGGACAGAAGCCATATCCATGTAATATGTGTGATTATAAAGCAATTCATGCAAGTCATTTCAAACAACACAAGTTATCACATACTCGACAGAAGCTATATCCATGTAATATGTGTGATTATAAAGCAACTTATGCAAGTCATTTAAAACAACACAAGTTAACCCACACTGGAGAGAAACCATATGAATGTGATATGTGTGATTATAAAGCAGCTCGGGCAAGTCTTTTAAAAGAACACAAGTTAACCCACACTGGAGAGAAACCATATGAATGTGATATGTGTGACTTTATGTCTGCTCATGCAAGAAGATTAAAACTACACAAGTTAACTCACACTGGTGAGAAACCATATGAATGTAATATGTGTGATTATAAAGCAATTCAGGCAAGTAGTTTAAAACAACACAAGTTAACACATACTGGACAGAAGCCATATCAATGTATTATCTGTGATTATAAAGCAACTCGGGCAAATAATTTAAAACAACACAAGTTAACCCACACTGGAGAGAAATCATATGAATGTGATATGTGTGATTATAAAGCAGCTTGGGCAAGTAATTTAAAACAACACAAATTAACACATACTGGACAGAAGCCATATCAATGTAATATGTGTGATTATAAAGCAACTCGGGCAAATAATTTAAAACAACACAAGTTAACCCACACTGGAGAGAAACCATATGAATGTGATGTGTGTGAGTATAAAGCAACTCATGCAAATAGTTTGAAACAACACAAGTTAACACATACTGGACAGAAGCCATATCAATGTAATATGTGTGATTATAAAGCAACTCGGGCAAGTCGTTTAAAACAACACAAGTTAACCCACACTGGAGAGAAACCATATGAATGTGATGTGTGTGAGTATAAAGCAACTCGTGCAAATAGTTTGAAACAACACAAGTTAACCCACACTGGGGAATAAAGAACTGCATAAATTTAATGTGTGATTATAAATCAGGTTAAGCAGGTCACTTGAAACAACACATGTTAACCCACATTGGAGAGTGCTCACAATAATGTGCTCAATCTGGTAGCTTAAAACTTATAATACTTTAAAATAATCATAATATGTACCTATATTTGAGATCTTTATAAATCAGCATGAGCAAGAAATGTATATATTTAATATACAAATTAACAAAGAGAAAATGCATATACATTTTTAACTGACTTCCAAAAAGAAGGAGATTCTCAATTAGACTATGTTGTTTTTTTTTGTATGTTTGGTCAGCAATTACTCTGCCAATTATGAATTGTTATTGATGATTCATTTTTGTTTGGTAGGTAATTCCTCAGAGGTGGTCCCATATAAATTTTATCAAAGTCGGTTCACAAATTTGGTTTTTTAACAAAATAATTGAAAAATATCATCCAAGTAAACAAATTGCATCCCACCAAAAACATTTCATATAAAATTAGTTGCCATGTCTCGCATTGTCAATTCCTTTCTCGCGAGTGGACGTGTTTACACATCATTTAAATAGTTTCGCAAAATTTCCAATGAGTGCAAGCGGGACGCATTGGACACGTGAGTGAGACAACACCACTTCGCAACTTCTCTCTGGATACTTGAAGCGATTCACACAAGTAAATATTTCACACAAGTACACTTCAACTCCGTCCATTCTGCGCACACGTTTACCCTGCGTGGCAGCCGTGCACTACAACGCGGTGTCTCCCGCTGCGCCCGCCAACCTGCCCCTGTTCTATTGTGTTACCTGTGTTTGTGTGATAACCTATTTATATTATCATGCCGCCTCCATCTGCTAGATCACCGGAAAGGAGCACTTCCGATTCGGAAGCTCGCAATAATAGGAAGCTCAAACGAGATGAACCATGGCAAAGCGACCTCAAATCATTCAAAGATGAAATGCTTAAAGCTATAAAGTCTCTTCGATTGGATATGACTGAGAGGTTCACTAAAATGGATGCGAAACTAAATAAACTCAGTGACATAGAAAAGGCCATGGAGTTTCTGATGGCACGTAATGAGGAGCTATCACAGAATGTGTCAGAGTTGCAAGCTAAAATAATACACTATGACGAATATATAATAAAGCTGGAAGACCACCTACAGGACCTATCTCGGAATGCTTTGAGCTCGTTCATTGAGATTCGCAACATCCCAAAACGAGAGAAGGAGTCGAGGAATGATCTCAAAAACTACGTCCAGAATCTTGCTAAAGTTATTGATACTGAACCACTGGAAGTTCGGAATATATTTCGCTGGAACACAAAAAAAGAGGATCGTCCTACTATTGTTGTTGAATTGAGTAGCACTCAAGCAAAATATAATGTACTCAGGGCCGCCAAAGTGTATAACAAGAACCACCCAAATAATCGTCTCAGCGCATCGCATATCGGTGTTATGGAGAACACGTCACCGATTTATATTGGAGAACACCTCACCCACAAAAATCGCCGCCTTTTCTACTTGGGAAGAAAACTGATAAAAGATGGATCTTTTAAATTCTGCTGGACCTCTAACGGGAAAGTTTACCTACGTAAATGTGAGGGATCTACCGCCATATTGATTAAAAATGAAGAACAAATAAAAAATTTAAAGGTTCATGAAATCGATCCCATCTGACTTGTTCATAATTTTTCGCAGGTTGTTCTAAAAGGTAGAATTATTCAGGTATTTATAGTGCTTGAAAATCATAATCTTTCATTCCAGTGTTATACTAGTTGTATATGTGTCTATTTTAATAATATAAATAAGCCATCAAGTTCTAAAATATTTGCAATTATCTCTCGGGTATTTTATACCTATCAACGATTGTTATGTCTCACGCCATGTAGCCTTGTGCGTAATTTTGGCTTTGTACTACTTCTAGCAAACAAATTTATTTCTTACATAATACAATTAATACATAATGTATTATTAATGAGTTTGGTGGTAGCTATTTCTTACTTTTGGTCATTATTTCTATCAAACAGCCACAATACAACAAATTTTCAATCAGTTATCCAAAACACACATAATCTTATTCTTGCTAACCAGTCATCTCTCTATAAATATAATTATTATTATAACGACACCGCCCTGCACCTAACTGTTTGTGATTATTCATGTAAGTCTGAGGGGCCTTCAGACGGATTGATACGAACACAATATAGTGGTTACTTCCATTCATATCGTTTGCAATTCTCAACTTGCGAGCGAAAACTTATCAATCAGTGGTTAAATGAGCAAGTCGTGCAAAAGTTGACTACTCTAACTCGATCGCTCTCGAGTGGTCCTGCTTTCAACACGAACTTCACATTTTTAAGTAATCATGACAAATAATAATCAATTTATTACTGAGATCGACTCGATAAGTATTGCAAACGCTATTACATGTAACCCTGAAGATTGTATTAATAATATTGGCAACAGTCAGCACAGTCTCAAAGTGTTGCATCTAAATATCAGAAGTATTTACGCTAATTACACAAATCTCGAAATCCTGTTAAACAGGATCAAAATAAAATGTGACGTAATTATTCTCACAGAATGCTGGTTACACAAAGATAAAACTTTACCGATAATAGAAGGCTACTCCTCACACGCTTCAGAAAACAATCATAATAAAAATGATGGCGTAGTCATATATGCTTCCTCTCAATTACAATGCAACATAACTGAGCCTTCTTTTCTAGGAGCTAGCTGTTTAATTTTAAGAATTGAGCCCGATATAGTTATTGTAGGTATTTACCGTTCCCCGTCTAGCCGCAAAATTTACAGTTTCTTGCATTCTCTGGAATCTACATTAACTATACTCAAACGCTATCCTAACATTGCGGTACTTGGAGATATGAACATAGACATTAGGAATTCTCTATCTGATGAAAACACCACAGAATACTTAAATGTTATACTAGAACTCGGTCTATATCCCGCTCACAATCTGCCTACTAGAGGAGAAAACTGTTTAGATCACATTTTACTTAAAGCTATTTCATCTAGTTTTGTCTGTGTATTATCCACTACCGTAACTGATCATTTACCCATACTTCTTAGTTTAAATAAAAAAGTTCATAAAAATAAACCTATTAAAAGCATAACAAGGACCGACTGGAATAAAGTAATTACTAATCTAGAAAAAACTAATTTTGATTCAATTTTCACGTTAAGCTGCCCAGACCGGATTACTGAAAAGTTTGTGGATATACTCGCACAATCCATCACTAACAGCTCCATTACTATTAATATCTCAAAAAAACATAGAACTTGTAAGCCTTGGATAACTCAAGGTGTTCTTAGATGTATCCGGCATAAGGATAAGTTACATAATAACTCTAGAAAAAAACCATCGGATGCAAATGTTAAATTAATTTATGATAGATATAAACTATTCTGTGACAGACTTGTAGACAACGCTCGTATAGAGTACGAACAATCTATGTTAAAAAATAGCTTACATGATATGAAAGGTACATGGAAAGCTATTAAACGTATTGCTCATATATCTTCGGATAAGACGTCTTCAAATGATTTATTGCGTAATAGTAATTCACCAAATGAATCTATTGAAGAGATTAACACATTTTTCTCTAATATTGGACAAAACCTTACTGAAAATATAATTAACCTCCATAGTACTGCACCACTTAACCTGGATCATATAGTTGCACCAAAACAGTCCTGTGTTATGCTTCCGACCGATGAATACGAAGTTTATAAAACAATTATTAGCTTAAAATCAGACTCTGCTGTCGGTTGGGACAAGTTGTCATCAAAATTTCTAAAAATGTCAAGTCATGTCATCACACCAGTGATATCTCGTTTATTTAATCTTTGTTTGGATAAAGGTAAATTCCCCAGAGTTTTAAAAAAAGCAATAGTTCATCCTGTTTACAAGGGTGGAGACCGATGCTCAGTTAATAATTATAGGCCCATTTCGGTTCTGCCTGCAATATCCAAAATTTTTGAAAAACTTATGAATAAAAGACTCTTAGAATATTTAACAAAAGAAAAAATACTTTCCGATCAACAATATGGTTTCAGGGCTGGTATTTCTACTGAAAACGCAGTTCAATATTTATCAGATGAAGTTGTTAATGCTCTTGATAACGGTAAAAAATGCATTGTTGTTTTCCTCGATATGGCGAAAGCCTTTGATTCAGTCTCGGTCTCCATCCTTGTCAGGAAGCTGGAAAAAATAGGTATCAGAGGAAATTGCCTTGAATTCTTTAAAGATTACCTCTCTAACAGAACTCAGATGATAAAAATAGGTGATTATCTCAGCAAAGAATCTGACATTTCCTATGGCGTACCACAGGGGAGTATAAATGGTCCTAGTCTCTTTTTGATCTATGTAACCTAAAAATTGAAAATGCACATATTTATACATATGCCGACGACACAGCTATCGTTTTCCAGGGAGATACTTGGTCGGAGGTCTATGCTGCTGCAAATAAGGGCTTGATATCAGTTGCTAGGTGGCTCCAAGGCAATCTTCTAACTCTTAACGTAACAAAAACGAAATATATTCCGTTCTCATTGAGGTCTAATAACAATCCTTCCGAACATTTCCGAATTAAAATTCACAACTGCAATGGTAACGAAGAGTCATGCGATTGCCCCTGCATTCAAAAAGTCTCACAGATAAAATATCTGGGAGTAATCCTAGACAACCGTATGTCCTGGTTACCCCATATTGAGATGGTCTCTTCAAGAGTTCCTAAATTGATATGGATCTTTAAAAGACTGAGATGTGCTGCTAGTACTGATCTTCTGAAATCCACATATACAGCACTATGCCAATCTATAATTACATACTGTATAAGCGTGTGGGGCGGTGCCTTCAAGACCCACTTACTTCCTTTAGAAAAGGCCCAATGATCGGTCCTAAAAGTGATGTTATTCAAAAGTTTCAGATTTCCTACTTCTGATCTTTACAGAGCCGCTAAAGTTTTAACAGTACGTCAGTTATATATACTTAATATTATTTTTTATCAACACACAAAAATTCCCTTCGAAATCATTCAGGCCCATAGAAAACGCCGAAGGATTAAAGGTATACCTTTAAATATCGGTAACTTTAACACTAAATTCATAAAAACTCAACTTTGTTTCGCAGCCCCATTTTTATATAAAGTAATCGATAAAAAATTACACATTTCAAATCTTAACAAGCATGACATCAAACCGAAAATAAATGACTGGCTCCAGACTCTTGATTACGAAAGTACAGAAAAACTATTAGTGGTTCAAAGTTAAGTACATATTCATTTGGATTTTTGCGTGACTACACAAAGATGAGGTTATGTTATTGGTAAATCTGTGTTCCAAATTAATAAGTAATGGCTTCTAAACTGAAATATATTCTCATATCTCAAAATGCATTAATTGTTCTACAGCACTGGCTTGTGGCATGTAAATGGTTAATTTATTGTTAATTAATAATTGTGTAAATGGTTGAATTTATTGTTAAACACATAAAGTGAATTGGCTGGGGTTTTCTAAGTATAGACCATATAAATTAAGTCTAGTTTTATATTTAAACGAATTTACATGGGTTTGATTGTGCGGTTGTATGTGTGCGAGCACGAGATAAATCACATGTATTTATTATATTTGTGATATTCTTAGATCAAGTAAAACTATTATATTTATGTTATATTTTACAAATCACTCAAATCCCTCAAAATTGCATTATTATTAAATTTCTTTGCGACGCGATAAAAATGAAGTTGTCTAGTACGCTCGTGGCACTGCTTGATTGATGTAAACAACAAGAACCGGTCTTGCATCATTGCGTCGCGCACACATCGACGCACGCACACTGGGCTCACCGACACAACGCTGTTGTGTCGGTGAGCTGATAACATAATGTACCTACTTTAATCTTTATTTGTACATATTTTCGCGAGAAGTTGTCGGCTCCGGGAAACAGGAATCCTAGTCCGGAGCCTGACGCACTTGTAATTATATCATGTAAATTTTGTGACAATAAATAATTTTGAATTTTGAATTTTTTTGTCATGCCACTTTTACTGACAAAAAGATATTAGATGAGATCTGACTGAACCTGAAGAGCCAAGCCGTTAACTCTACATAATCTAACGCTACAATACTTATCTCTGTAAGCCTACAATCTTGGTCAAAAAACATGGCTATCGCAGATATGTATCTGTAGTTACTTACATATAGGGTCTTTGAATATGGGCATGAGTCGTGGATTGCATTCATACAAACACCGGTGCTAGTAGAGGCACGAAGGAGAGGGGAGCAGTGTGGGGCGAGCAGGTGACAGCTCCTCCCATAGACTTCTATGTGGCTCCTCCCCTTCACAATGTGTCACTCAACACACAAGCAACAGCAGCCACAAGGCCGTTGGCAGGGGGGGGGGGGGGGGGTTCGACCCCCACCCCCCGAAATATGGCCATTATCAAAAATCCTTCCAGGCTTCAAAAATTTTATAAAATGCTCCAAAAAAAACGCGCTCGCTTCGCTGACGCGCATTATTATTTCATATTGATATTTGTATTGAACATTAAAGTACTGTGTGTGAACTTTCTAATACGAGCAAATAATTCACAAAAAATAACCACTAACCAAAACTTTACTATCTATCTTGTAGGTACCTATGTTTGTAATTTTCTATAAAGTCATATGTATAAGGAATATTAAATTGGCAATCAATGCATTCAAATGGTTGTATTTATAATTTTTGATAGCGTTAAAGCCGCTCTTTACCAGTCGGGTAATTCCTTTTCACACTGTTACTTTTTGATTTATCTGGTCCACGAAAATCTAGGACTCACTAACACGATCAATGAATCAAGTCACTTCCATGATTTAATTTTTTTTTTTATTTTTATTTAATTTTATTCTCCACAGACACCAGGGTCCGCCATCTGGCAATGTCGCGCGTTGTTGTGCAACGTTGCCGAACATGTAGAGCGGCACGTGTTGCGCGCCAAATGTTGCCTAGTGGATACGCGGCTTAAGTCTGAAACCCCAGGTTTTCTTATAGCATAGTAACTATACATAGTGGGTAGATATATTAAGCTAATCTATATGCATTGAGATAAATACTCCTAATGTCTATATGTACAAAATTCTAGTTTGATTATTGCATCTATTCCTGCGATTTTTTAACACGCTTTTATTAGCTTCAATGCATGTTTGTAACCGACTCCTTTGGACTTGATTTTGACTCACTTCAAACGGTCAGATTTCATTTAAACTTTATAGACTTGTCGAGGACCGATGACAATACAATAATTTGATGAGACCCCCCACACTAGCGTCTTTCGAGCGTCGTCGTCGTGCCAGCGTACGCACAGCGTCGACGCGACGCCAGCGCTCGCCGCCTGCCGAACGCCCCGCGCTTACGCGGCGCCAGCGCAACGTTTTTTGCGAATAAGTAGGTACTATCGAGTGCAGCAATTCTTAAATGGTATCTTGATATTTTATATCGTTTTGAATCAGTTGCAAAAGTTCGTCAAATGTTTGGTATTCGTAAATAATTATAAAAGTGTTTTTTATTATTTTTTATATGTTCACAATACAATACGTAATAATCGCTTTCCTGAACACAAAAACTCCACAGAGGATCTTCCCAATATTTACGGTTAAGTTTCCTTTTCCCTTTACGTAGTTTTCGAATCAGTAATGTCAACAGCAGTGTTTCTTCGTCGGAATCCATTTTCACACTGATTGTAGGCGAAGACGTCGTCGTCGTGCCAGCGTACGCACAGCGTCGACGCCGCTCCTGCAAAGTGTTCGGTAGCTGGCCAGCGCTGGCGTTACGTCGCCGCGGCCGTGGCGTCGACGCTGTGCGGACGCCGGCACCACGACGAAACTCGACGCGTGTTTTTTTTTTTTGTTTTTAAACTATTATTATACATTTATATCCTTTTTACCCGGCTGCGTAAGACGGAGGATTGTGTTTTTAGAGTATGTATATGTATGTATGTATGTTTCTTTAAGATCGCCTACAGCCTAAACGGTTCGACCGATTTTGATGTAAGAGGTGTTATTAGATTTGTCTTCATTTCTAGAATATCTTTTAATGATTCTTTTTTTTATTTGAAAGCTGGTGCTTCCCGTGTGGTCCCATTTCAATTTGGTCCAGGACAATGGCATCCATGAGAAATCGGTTGGTTGTTTTTTGAACTATAATTATATAATAATTATTATTCAAAACATCTTTTTTTATTTTTGCGAGAGATGTATTGTATATTATTTACCTATATATTAAATATACATAATATGATTAAATATATAAATACGGGTGACTGTTTGAACACTAGCAATATTAATACAGGGTGTTCAGTACTCGATTCTCGATACTTGGTTATTGAACATGGTGTTGTTAAGGGGCTTAACTACCTTCTCAAGAATGGTATTTTGATACCTTTTTCACAAAAATATGGCTCAGTCACTCCTTCATAGCTAACACCCCACCAAACCATCACTGAAGTCGGATAATGCCCACGTTGCACTCTGTCGACTAATTGGGAAGCTTCCTTAGAGCTTTGAGCATAAATACGGTCATTTTGTTTGTTAAAATGTTGCTCAATTGTAAAGATTTTCTCATCCGTAAACAATTTTTTTCTGTGACCTCCCTTTGCGTACCGCTTCAGTAGTTGTTTCGATTTTACCACCCTATTCTTTTTTAAATTATCAGTTAAAAAATGACCAGTGCGTCTCTTATAGGCTGCAAGTCCTAAGTCATCTTTTAAAATACGCGACATGGTTCTGGGTGCTATCTTCATCTCCCGAGATAAAATCTTTTGCTTTCGGACAGGATTTCTTCGAATTCTTTCCCTTACTGCTTTGACCACCTTTTTCGTACGAACACTACGTGGACGGCCAGATCTTTTTCTGTCACAAACAGAGGAGATCTCATTGTACCTATTAATAGCCCGGTACACAAACATTTGACTAATACCAAGCGTATGGAGAGTTTTAAAAATTGCATTTGGCTCCATACCAACTTTGTGTAATGCAATCACAGCGATTCGGTTCTCTTTATCACCCCACTCCATTTTAATATCGCAAAATATTGTACAATGTATTGGCGCCAAAATTAGAAAACTCAATGAACAATCGTATAAAAATGACAGATTCCAAATTCAAATCTTTCTTATTTTTAACTGTAACAGTATTTATGGCCAGACTAAGTATATATATAAAATAATTGTTTTCGTAATCTCAATCGATATTTTTCGTAATAAACTACTACTATTTACTAGAATTATTCTGAAGTATGCACATATATATTTTGCAGCGATTTACGCATACTTTCATACAAAAGTATACACTCAACAGCGTATCAAACGTAATGAAATCGTAAGTTTTACTGCAAAAATTGATTTTCTTTTATTTCGGGTATTTTGTTTTTCTTGTAATATAATACTTGTCTCATATAAAATACGCAGCAATGTCTTGATCTAAAGCAAGACATTTGAGTAAACATATAGGACACCTACCTACTTATTTGCGTTCTTGGTATTTATACTTATATATAAGTAAGGGAAATTAAAACAAATTTCATTCTGAAGAAAAATTTATTGATAAAAATAATTAGCAAGTACCTAATTCAAAGCAGATGTCATAATGTTATCTGAAATAATATGAATACCATTACTATACCACGAGCTTATCCTACATTTTAAAACCGGTTACAGAGTATTTATCCAACTAACAACGAACTAAACTATAACAGTACTTAATAGACTGACATCTAATAAGCTCCGTAAGCCCAATTCTTAAAACTATCTCCAATCATGCTGCATCCATATCTACCTAAATCTAATTTCTTAAGAAATAATCTTCTGTCCCGTACACGAACTTCACTGAAATAGACACAAGACAATGTTAGTTCAAGAAATATAAAAAAAAAACCTTTGATATAATGATCACATCGTGATGTTTCCTAATACCCATTGCACGCCATTTTATATACCTATAGCATACGCTGCGCACACACATGCCACTTAACTTAATAAGAACTCCCATTACTTATTTAATTCACCTAATATACCTTACATATCCCATACCTGATTTTTTATTTATTTTGATATTAAATATTTAAGAAATGCACAAAACCAACCTCATTTTTTAACATTATTTTTAAGACCAGCATAGTTGAGAAAATGAGTGAACTAATTTTCCTCACTAAGGTAAAAGTGAAAAAGTTCGAGTTCAACTCGGCTATAATTATTTTGTGCTTTTCTTGATTCCATTCTCAGTCTTTAAGAAATGCACAAAACCAACCTCATTTGTTAACATTATTTTGAAGACCAGCATAGTTGAGAAAATGAGTGAACTCATTTTCCTCACTAAGGTAAAAGTGAAAAAGTTCGAGTTCAACTCGGCTAAAATCCCCGTAGTTCTGTCAACAGAACTACTCAACAGAACAGGTGGGAGTAGACGATAATTATTTTGTGCTTTTCTTGATTCCATTCTCAGTCATTATTCTAGCCTCAGACACTCTACAGCAAACTAAACATGGTCGCAAATATTTTTACCTCGAGCGTGTTTCTTGATTTACTTGCTTCTCTCAGGATTCTACATACGAATCCTTCACTAAGCAATAAATTCAAACGAACGCCTTCGTCGTTATATTAGTATAATTGACTTTTTGAATCTTATTGACTTTCATAACAGGTTTTCCCTTGAATTAATATTATTTTCATAGAAAAAGGAACTTCTTTTGATATTCTGATGTAATTCAGCTGGTGTCAAACAAGTTTTACTAAGAGTGGTAATTGAACTTAATGATACTATGTCGATAGCTATAAATATTATATAAAGCTGGATGATGCTGGGACCTGCTCTACCACCTTGCCTAGCTTCACGTGAGCCAAAAAAAAAACAAGTCCAAAAATAAACGGAAACCTTTTCGGAGTGATATGAGTAACGGATATCACCTGTATTATCATAATCACTAAAGACCTGGCACCTTCAGGGTTTCGCTTTACTTTTAAAGTGATGCAAAGTTGGCTCGCGTCCGCTTTTATCTGGCCTTTTCTACAATAATTAAGAAAGTGTCACAAAAGTTGAAAAGTCTGTTAAAAACAACACAATTTAAATTAGGCTCATTTGAACATTTGTCTCACACTCTACAGAAAAAAGATAAAAACGAGCGTGAGCAAACTATTCATTGCTATAAAAGTTGCGCGTAACATCCCTGCATTACTACTTCTACTAACTCCGACAACGACAAAGCAGGTTATTATGATCTGTATAAGAAGTATAGGAATAAGGTATACTAGACTTGGAATAGTCGCGACAACATATAGAGTCAATAGATATGCAGCCCTGAGTGATCTGAATGATTATTTTTTACATATCCACGCACTCGGTTACATTTGTTAGTTGGGTGGTTTCACTTATTGATATGTCCTACTGAATTATCTGACTATGATATAACTGTACTGTTCAGAAGATCACAAATAAACCTTCTGACTAAAGATTCTGCATTAACTTTAAAGTCCTCAGTTCATTTCGGCATCAGCAAATCGTCAAATGTAAAGGTTAATTACAGGATCAACAGTTCAGCACATCGTAAAATTTTAAGGTTACAGAATTTGCTACTATTACACTACACTGTCTGACACAATAAAAAGAAATAGACGAGACCAGGACAAACGGCGAGTACATAAAGGACAGACAGCTTTTATACGAAATAGTATAGTGTGTATGGGACCTATCATTTACAATAAGATCCCAAAGTCAATAAGGGACGAAAACGTTAATTTATTTAAGAAGAAATTAAAATCACTGTTGTTACAGAAATCCTACTACACAATCAATGATTTTCTAAATGATAAATTTTAAGTTGACATATTTCATTTTATATATTTGATTGATAATTTAGTATTGGCTTTGAAATCGTTATTGTATTTTTGACATTATTATTATAATTTTTTTATCTATTTATTTGACGTTGATTTTGTACATATTGAATTTTAATGTTATTGTAAATTTTGTCTATATTTTCTGATTTATTATAACGTTTAACATTTAACGCTATTTTTAATCAAATACTTGAACAGAATGCTATTTGCCCTGACATTTTGTACGCCTAATTGGCACAACATGATTAAGCTACATATACATTTTGTTCCATCTTTTTGTGCATATATTGTATAAAAATTCCTCATGTTGTATGCAAATAAAGAATCTATCTATCTATCTACATCTCCCCTTCTGCTCTATTAGAAGAGTAGTCTTAGAAAAAGAACTTATTATTAATGTGGCATTGAAGACGATGCTGTCCTTATGTGTGCGATTAGATTCTTCTAGGTAAGCGCGCTCCATCGTAGACCGCAACGTCGCTTAACATCAGACGAGTTGGCGGTCAAGCGCAAACCTATTTCTACATAAAAAAAAGAACACAATCGACACGACGTTACTAGATCTCATTTTTCACCATGAAATTTCTCGTTCCAAATACACTCTAATTAGGTGATGACCTCATCCAATTGTCGTTGTACATTGACGTTGTCTATGTATATTCAGTTTGAAAGTCCTGCCTGCGATATAAGATTATATTATATAGTTCATACTTTCAAAGAACAGGGTATGTGGAACAGGTTGTTTGGATTAATTCGCCATATGATACCAATTTTTAGCCAAATTTTCACGCCCGTATTATTCTAAGGCTTCGTATTTTTTAATACTTCGAATTTCAATTTCAATTTTCCATTGACCTCTAGCTTGCACAAATAGATACAAACAAAACAGTTTTATCACTTAATCCACTCCGGAATGTCAATATTTACCAGACTATCTTTAAATACCGCGCAAATTCACATTAGAGATCTTCTCGGTAGGCTGAGAGAGTTGCATCAATAATCAAACCCGAAAAATTCACTCACTATACTCGCGCATTATTATTACATCACGTAATTCCATACAAACTATATGTTTTGAATAGAGCAATTCTGTCAAATTGAAAATTTCATCATGACAATACTTCTAAGCAAAGTTTTTGGTTTGATTAAAACCACAGAATAGCGACTTAGATTTTGACACAAATTTTTCAGATTACAGCGACATACCTATAATAAACACTTAAAAATCTAGTTATCATCAGCTTTTCATCTAGGCATATTTTACAACTTTTAATTCATAGACGCCTACGTAACGTAATATTCGCTTGAAGCGTGGAAGTCTTATCATTTTACTTTATTTGAGATAAATACCGCAACGATCCCACTCTCGAAGAAAGCTACTATATCTCGCTTTATGTCCGCCTTCCATTGCAAATGTAAGGGGATCCGTTAAACTAGCATCAGCAATATTCATACAAGTGTTTCTACTATGAAGGCGTCAGCGCGGTTTTTCAACCGACTCTGCTTGACTCACATCACAACGCAAAATTTCATAGTTCTTCCACCAAGAATGATTGTGCACAGCTGACAGAGCTAGTCCAAATAAGCGGACGCCGTTTACACTTCCCTCCCCTTCCTTCACCCTTTGTCAGTCAGTTCAGAAGGCTACCGCATGCGAAACGTATCGACATGGAGTTGTTTAAGCATTAAGCAGTGCAGTAATATACCCGTAGTTGTGGGAAACCAACGACAAACATTAATTAAAGCAATAGAGACTAAAACATCATCATCATCCCAGCCATAAGGAGTCCACTACTGAACATAGGTCTCCCCCATGAATTTCCAGAAAGACCGATTGGAAGAGGCTTGCATCCAGTATCTTCCTGCCGCTTTTATGGGGTTTTCTGTCCTCGTGGCCGGACTGCCTACGCTGCGCTTGCCGGTGCGTGGTCTCCACTCTAGAACTATTCGGCCCCATCGGCCATCAGTTCTAAGCTATGTGCCCTGCTCACTGTCAGTTCAACTTGCTAATCTACTGTGCTATGTCGGTAACCTTCGTTTGTCTGCGGATCTCTTCATTTCTGATTCGATCTCACAGAGAGACTAAAAAATATTATAAGGATAATATTGTGAATACCGGGATACCCGGAATTAATAATACATTGAAATGTTTGATAGCTTCCTCTGGGGGCCGCTTGGCACTGAAAGGTTCTTTCGACTTGTACCCCTTCACAACTTGTCGGATTTGGAATCAGGTCAGAAACTATATATCCATCTCTGCCATTTCCAAACAGAAATGAATAGCCCTACTGGCTCGCTTATGGTACAATGAAAGGCCAACAACTCGCGCATTTGACTTATCTCATTTCTCGCCTTGCTCACTGCACGAAGCCCGCCGGCAATGGAAGGCAAAACCCATTTTCACTGAAATTCTTTCTTAGTAGATAGGACTATTTTATTCCTTTACGCTCAGCTATTTCCCACATATTCCCGAAGGCCAGGACTATTTTATTCCTTTCCGCTCAGCTATTTCCCACATATTCCCACCCTTTCGCAGTAGAAGACGGGTATTATCGTGGCCTGGATTAGAGCCATTGGGTCTCGCCCTCTCCAAAAACTAATATTCCATCAAGTTTTAAAGGTCTGTCATTCTATCTCATTTACTAAATAATACTCATGCCGTTTTTAATTATTATATCTAATACTACTCACCACTTCGGATAACTTTTTGATTTGACTGTTGTATTTTTTTTTATAAACCGTATCGAGACTTTGCCGTTCGTTTAGGTATTATTTAAAAGCTTCTAACTCATCTCTGTAAAATATCTATAAAATATTCCAAAATGTTATGCACCTTGTACATGACATTTGCCTTCTAGTGTATTAACTGGTCTAATAGTTTTTCTAAATATAAATTTAGTTAATAGCCTCAAATATGACCCACGCAACACTTGGACATGGTCGTTGTCTTCTGGTAATAATCTAAATGCGTTGTTGTTTTTTTTGTTGAAACTTCGCCACATCCAAGATTACAGTCAGTCAACATGCGGCGACGTAAAATTGTCATGGTGTTTGTCGTTTTCTTTATTGTAAATTTTGTTTTTACAAATATTACATAGTGATAAAAAAAAATCAAAACGTGCACGTTGTAATCATATCATAAAAATATGATAGTTTATCATGTATGTCATGTGTAGTTAGGTGGAATTCAATATAATATGTTCCATTATGCCTTGGCCATATCTACGGTAAAGGTAGAGATCCCGTCACGCGCTTACGAACAAACCAGCGTTCTTTTTACGTGACGGGAACTATAGTTGATAATGGCAATAGTACGATGGTGAGGCCAAGATAACGCGACAATGAGGGCTTTAAAAGTATTAAAATTGCTGATAGATGGCACTAAGTATAAAATCTCTATGAAAGGTGCGTTCCAAACTTTATATTTTTGAAATGCATGTTTGATGCATTATTACATAGATGAGAATGGCGATAGAGAATATAACCTGAGGAACAAAACCGATTAGTTGTCTACTTACCCAACTTACAAGTACGAGTACCTCACTTCGATGGTCTGACCGTCTACTTTAGTGCGATCAAGGGTGTCTGTGCAAAAGATAAGGAAAATATTTAAAGTAGTTAATTAATTAAAATTTGTTTCAGTGTTAAGGCTTCACTATATTTCGAAATCCTTGTAAGACATTCTGAATTTAAATATTCAAAATGTATGAACGAGGTTTTGTAAACAAAAAGAGAGTTTAAGA
The DNA here is from genome assembly GCA_947563715.1 of Lycia hirtaria. Lineage (NCBI taxonomy): Eukaryota > Metazoa > Arthropoda > Insecta > Lepidoptera > Geometridae > Lycia > Lycia hirtaria. Next base: position 34,986,675 of record OX387377.1, on the reverse strand, counting down.
GTTAACCTCATAAAACTGACAATTGACATGTATTGTTCTCCAAGTCCAGAACAAAGTGGGCTTACAATTATAGTCAAACAGACATTTATTTTTAAAATACCATTCCAAAGTAGCCAACGTAGTCCGACCGTCTCTTGCACCACTAATTTGTGAACACCACATGCTTTACCACCACCAAACCACCAGAGTACCAGAGACTGGTTTGGAGTACCAGACGAGACGTCCTTCGGGAGTGTCGTCTGCGCTGCTTCTTTTGAAAAAGACCGCCGTATGCGGTTGAAACTATAGTCGGAGAATTCGGCTCAAAATAGACGTGAGTAACCCACTTCTTCAAAATAAAAATGTGTAACAACCACGTTAGTTTTCATAATAAAACTACATGCTTTAGGCACATTTCAAATATTGATCATTATTATTTTTTTACTAGGTACAAGGTACTAGGTACCTTAAGTACAACTAAACAATATACAAACTACACATACTTAACTAAGTAAATTACTATTCGATCTTTAATACATTTGACATTTTTTTTTATACAAGATATATCTACGATTGACCACCAACTCGCCTGATGTTAAGCGACATCAGTCCAACTGAGTGTTGGATTGGAATAGCCACGCCCGGACACAGACTGCTTGTGTCGTGGTTTGTTAGCGTCTCGAGAGCACTCGACCAGGCGTCATCTTTTTTAGAGTTCCGTTCCCAAAGGGTAAAAACGGGACCCTATTACTGAGACTTCGTTGTCTGTCCGTCCGTCCGTCTGTATCTCATGAACCGTGATAGTTAGACAGTTGAAATTTTCACAGATGATGTAACGTATTTCTGTTGCCGCTATAAAAACAAATACTAAAAAACAGAATAATATAAATATTTATGGGGGCTCCCATACAACAAACGTGATTTTTTTGCCCGATATTAATAACGGCAACAGGTAAACGCTTGAAATATTCACAGAATATTGAGTTATATTATTCGCTTTAAAAATAAATAATACATACAACAGACATGATTTTTTTGCAGTTTTTATATATATTGGTACGGAACCCTTCGTGCGCGAGTCCGACTCCCACTTGGCCGGTTTTTTATTATTATTGTTTAGGAAATTCATTTATTTCAGGCTATTAATTGGCTCATATAATTCATAAGACATGTCACAATATAATAAAAATAGTAAAATAAACATTCATTCAGATAAAATTAAATTTATAATCTAGTTAGTCAAATGTCCAAATAAAATTCAAATTAAAAACAAAATAAAGTTAGTATTTTTGTTTTGGCATCGGTATTGCAACATCCCTATTATAACAATGCTGGAGGAAAACACAATGCAGTCTGTCCGCAATCATTACCAGGACGGCGTTGGAGCTGGCTCGCACTGCGCACCAGTGACATGCCTCTCTTACGCACAGTTGCATGAAAACAATCAAACCCGAGGAAGCCCCAACACCGCCCTGGACGCGGAGGGCACTGTCGCTTTTTTTCCGTGTAATTAGGCCACAGGTCTTCTGCACGTGTAGAGGGATGTGCAGAAGGCTCTAAAATGCGTCACCTTTACCTCAAAACAATATTACTAGAAAAAGTTGACGCCTGGTCGAGTGTCTTGGTATTTGGTAGCAGCTCAATACCAAGATAAATAGTTACTGGATTTACGCCACTAGTAGCTGCGACAAAAGGCCGCATCCAACTAACAGGCGCTGCAAAAAGTATCCTAAGTCTACTGGCTTGCCTTGACTACAAGTGGTCGCATTTTCTAAATGCGACCACTTGTAGTCAAGGGGAGTGGCAAAGTGGGCAGCCGGGATTAATGAATGGACATAAATTTTTTTTCATGTAGAAATTGGTTTTGAGCTAGTAACGGTGTTGTAGCTAGTAAAGGATACTAATGCAAGCTGCTGCATCTCTTGGCATGAAGAACGAGGCGATTCCACGACCTGGGCCTGTGAGGTCAGCCGAACGCACCTCGCCAAATTCTTGCAACTTGGCGAACAGAGCTGGGGCGGTCACACTTGGAGGCAACTGGAATATTCAAAGCATAGTCCAAATAATACACCAAATTTTTTTTTGCAATGCATTCAGACTCGAAATTTAGATATTTTTAAGGTTCCGTACCTCAAAAGAAAAAAAATGGAACCCTTATAGGATCACCTTGTTGTCCGTCTGTCCGTCTGTCAAGACCTTTCTACAGCGTGGAGGTATCGAGTTGATATTAAAACCATATATGCAGATCTGTAGTCTATTTCAGCTGTGAAAACAATTAAGCTTCTCGGTTATCGTAAAAAAAGTTACAGCCTTATATGTCACATAATCACCACATATTTCAACACTCACAAAGGAATCAAAACTTAATATAGGATATAGGAACCAAATATAGGATACTTACCGTTGACCTAGAACTATGAAATTTGACAAGAAGCATTGTCTTATAGTAGGTACACATAAAGGAAAAAATCCAAAAACTATTTTTTTTATTTAATCACAAAAAAATAGGCTCTTTACAATGACTTTCAATCATGTGGACGTAAAGTGTAAGGGTACCTACGCACTATGCGGTTAGCCGGAATGCGGTCAGCCGTCCGGTTAACCGCAGTCAAAAATATGTATGAAAAATTAGTTTTTATGCGCACTGTCATGCGGCTGTCGCTCAACCGTTGCGGTCGCTCGCAGCACTGCGGCCCGACTTACGGCCAGCCGGACGGTTGCTATACACATTACGCGGTTACTAGTAGTTTGCGGTTGGCCGCCCGAAACGACGCATGTGTGTAGGTACTGACGCGCTAAAAACAGTCGCCATGCTCCCAGTACCTTTTTGTTTTTCTTTATATAGCGCAAGCAAATATAATAAATAGCTGCGACTTCTTCAACGTCCATTTTGGGAATGGGCCGATCAGTTAGAAACCGGAGCGTTTTCATCCGCACTGAACGGTTTGCCGCAACGCGGTTGCCCGTCCGGCTGGCCGCAGTTGCAACCGCGTCCTGCGGCTAGCCGGACGGGCAGCCGCGTTGCGGCAAACTGGTAAGTGCGTACCTACCCTAAAACAAAATTCACGAATATAGTGTAATTCACGAGTATAGCGGGTTAACCGTTACTCATATACCAACAATGACGAACTTATAGATTTGACTCTATGTCTCCGCGCTAAAGTTTAATTTATATTGAGAAATCCAGAGACGTCTATTTTGCCGCTTAGAATTATTTTGAAAATCGAAATAATTTTAATCGTGTAAGGGGTCTAATTAGACCTCATTGCGCTCGGACGTTTTTGAGGACTGATGCTACATCCAGTTGATTCTTTATCAAAGTGACTTTATGCAGGAAATGAGGGTCTAAATTTTAAAGTAAGTTAACCATATCATGTATTAATACCCCAGTATCATAAGAAAGAGCTTCATTAGCACAAGCTAAAACTGGTTTTCAATTATTTTTACGATGTGTAAAAATAACTAATAACTATGACTAGCTTCGACCGCTAGTTTTTTTATCAAGTTTGTACGGAACACTCGGAGGGCGAGTCTTACTCGCACTTGTCCGGTTTTATTTATTATTTTCTTTTCAACCCCGAGGTGTTGAAAACTGGGTATTATAAGTTTGACGTGTGTATATGTGTGTCTGTCTGTGGCATCGTAGCTCTCAAACGGATGGACCAATTTTGTTCCTTTTTAATTTGAATATGTTTTTTTCCTATATAGAAAGATATCAAATAATATTGGAAATACTTACATAATTGAACAACAGAGTACAATCATCACGTCTACGATTATGGTCTGCGTCACCTGAAAGTATATAAAAAATAATAAGTAAGCAGCCACACAATTGATAACGTTTTCTACCTATGACGACGATTTGGCCACAGACGTACCTTGAAAACCACCGTGTAGCGCTGGCCCACCCCCCATATGCGACCCATCCGCCGTAATTGGCCCACCCATCCTATTCTGGTTACCTCCCATGTTTTGCCCACTCCCCATATAAGACCCATCCGCCGTATTTTGCCCACCCATCCTATTTGGGTTGCCTCCCATGTTTTGCCCAACCCCCATAAAAGAGCCATCTGCCATATTTTGCCCACCCATCCTATTTGGCCCACTTGCACTATTTTGTCCGCTGTACATATTGTGCGTTCCTTGTACGACAGGTGAGGGGACTTGCATATTATTATTGGATCCAGGATTATTTTGCACATTAGCGGGTAAACTAACATTCCAAACTGATGACGTTTTTGGTTGTTGATTTCCCTGAGATTGTTGAATAACTTGCGGTTGTTGATTTCCTTGCGGTTGTGGATTTACTTGTGATTGTAGCGTATTTATACTAGTGAGCAAGTTGTTACCACTTTGCTGCGTGAGCAACTGCAGCATCTGCGATGTTTGAGGGTTCAGAAGCGCACCAAGCGCTAATAAAGGATTATTTGCCACAGGATTGGTCAAAGTGGTAGCTAGAGTAGCTAAAGTATTTTGAATATTATCCGCAGCCGGTGCGTTACTATCCACGGCGGGCGTATTAATGTTCATCTGATTTTGCGAGGTGTTAAGCGGTGGTTGCTGCCACTGATTGTCAGAGCAGATACTGCTGCTGTCATTTGCATGATACTCATTCGATCCATACTTATGTTTTCCATGATACTCATCAGGTCCCTGGAAATCTTCGTTAACGTTTTCAGTTTGGTTTTTCGTACTTTTTATTTCGTTCATTAGCATATTTACGGCTCTTTGCATCTCTATGGTGTTTCTGACGTTCTTTATGGGGAGGCCGTCTAAGCCTAAACCGGGACCGAAAGCTTTGAGTCCAACAGGTAAAAACCTTTTATAGGCGTTGTGCGTTGTATCCATGCATACAACCAATTTCCTACTGTACACTTCTTGGTTGTGGAACATGGTTATAGCCTGAAAATCGCAAGGAGCACTTAAAATTCATTAACTTCCCCATTCCAATACAGAACTAACAGAAAGTCGGCACGCTATCGCCCATTCTTCATTGAAATGCCAAAAATCCGTACTCAACGATTTTGTACCACATCCTTGACACGTAGTGCACAGGAATAGAATTATTTGCCGCCTCCTCTGTTTTCTGAAAACTACATATCTTGGAATTTTCAAAGCTTTCAAAGGCTAGAGTGAATAGATATGTTCTAGATCAACGAGATCCTTCCTCGGCCACACCATCGCGTAACATCAGGCGAGTTGGTTATCAATCGTAGATCCCGAAGTTCATCCCAACAAGGCCATACGCTTTCATCATCATCTCAGTCACAAGAGGGTCACTGCTGGACATAGTGTTCCGCCGATACGTTTCAAAAAAGACCGGTTGCAAACAGCCTGCAACCAGCGTCTTCCTGCTACTTGCACGATATCTTCTATCCACCTTGTGGCTCTAGGCTATGCATGTAGGTGTGTGATCTACGCTCGAGTTTTTTTCGGCAACATCGTCAAATAGTTAAGCATACTATAAGCTACACTTAAACCGTATAAGTAGGTAGTAAGCTTAATATGCTTTTTTTCTGTTCAGATTAAACCGACTTTAACCGACCGGAATTTAACCGACTTCCAAAAAGGAGGAGGTTCTCAATTCGTCGGAATCTTTTTTATGTATGTTCCCCGATTACTCGAAGACACCTGGGCCGATTTGAAAAATTATTTTTTTGTTTGAAAGGATATACTTTCCAGGTGGTCCCATAGAAATTTTATGAAACCGGTTCAGTATTTTGGTTTTCATAAATAAATAACTGGAAACAAATTTCGTATTTTGTATATCAATCAATTGTATGTCAATTACTTCTGATTGTGACTGTACATACGACGTTTACTATGCGCGACGTTAAGAATGCTCGTAAAGCGTTGGAAAGACGTATACGAAGCAGTAGCCCCGCCCCCAATATACTGAACTGTTGAGACCACAAAAACACAAAACAGAGATAGTACAAAAGGCAATCACATGCATGTCTTCACTTTTCATACCCTATACTCGACGGTCGCGCTAGGGTTGTAAACTTTGGCACAAAAAACTATCGTGGTAGTGGCACTCGTATCTAGTTATTTTATTTATTGTTGAGAATGAAACAGGAAGAACGGAAATATAAACCAAAAATAACTAAAATATTTAAATTTTAATATTTTTATTATATTACAAATTTGTCACAGAAAATATCTTTCGACGATTTCGACATTGGCGAAATGAACTGTTATTATATTTTAAAGTGTAATAAATTCGCATTCTTATGTACAATTGTTTACAATAAGCTAGTGGATTGCACTCGCACTCGCAGTGGTCCGAGTTGATCCGAGATATCGCGTCCGTGAGCGGTGTCTATATGTGCGTTGTTCGAGCGCACTTTGTATGTGGATTGACTTCTGTACTATCTCTGTTTTGTGACAAAAACCTCTCCTTACAAGGACAACGTAAAACACAAATTACCTGTACAGCTTCGACAGGGTGGTCGAATTCTACCTTCACCTTTATTATATCGGGGGTTCGGGTTATGATCGCCACTGAGGTCACAGTACCCGCGTGGCTAAACAGTTTGCGGATAAGAGTCTCGTTGTCATAATCCGTCGATAACTGCAATATAATCGTAGTGAAAAAAATTAAATAAATAAGAAGCAGCTCATTTGAAATTTCTTCAAGAGTAGCGCTACCTTTTTAATGTTCCATATCTCAAAAGTAAAAAACGGAACCCTTATAGAATCACTTTGTTATCTCTGTCAAGACCTGTATCTCGGAAACGCGTGAAGGTATCGAGTTGAAATTAAAACCGTATACGCAGATCCATATTATATTGCTGCAGAGAGATCAAAAATCAAACTTTTCGGTTTTCATAGAAAATATTAAAAAATATATAAAATCCCCCTTTTATCTACTAGTTTGTACGGAACCCTTGGTGGGCGATTTGTTGAATTAACATCAAAATACACCCTACAATCTTGCCAATTTTGAGACTTTTCTATCTATTACCGTTCAAAGATACAGCCATTTACGTGTAAACAGACAGACACCGTAGCCTCACTAATAGGCTCCCGCACCCATAGTATGGAACTATAAAAACAAAACTTTTATGGCAAAAACGATATTTGTATTTGTTGTTCTTGTTAATCATTATTTTGATTTATTATTGTAGTTGTTTTTGTCACAACTAAAAGTAAGTCTATGTCTAAATGTGTCCTAACTGGAGACAATATATACACCGTATGGTCCTAAACATATTTTATAATGTAGTTACAGTTACAGGAAACAAGTCTTGAAATTCCGGATCCATCTGCCTGAATCCGGCACAAGCTTAGGGAATAAAATTATTTTTAGAAAATTTTCATAAAGCTGTTTTTTGCTGCTTTTGAGGAAAAGCGTGGCCTTAACTAGTATTTTTCCCCTTTTAATTTCATCATATATGCTAATAGCAAGATTTTTTTATATCTCTAATAGTTTACCCAGTTTTCTAGTAGTAAGTCTTTGAGCAAAGCCGTGGACAGACAGACGGACGGACATGGCAAAACTATAACGGTTCCTTGTTTACTACGGAACCCTAAAAAACAGAAGCCAACGCGTCGTGGCTTCTGGGCAATTTCAACTTTACTGCATATAAAAAAAAAGTGTATACGTACATTGTCCACAAATATTTTTGATGTGAGTGGGGGCGTAACACCGATCGACTCCAGAAATCTTACACTGAGCCCGTACGTATCACTGTTGTGTTTGCTCTGGTTCATTACAATCATATTATTTTTGAATACATTCCTTCCCAGCTCTTCATGTTGTCTGTAAATAATTATAGTTTAAAAAACAACGGGTTGCACTCCGGGAGTGCCGGCAGAAGTGAAAACTAAGAAATAAAATAGCAGTACATACAATAGTGAACTTTAAATGCAGACTGTTAGAATAGGTTTCCGACTAAAATAATCCGTCCGTCTTACGACTTCGATCTAACGCGAGGGTAAATTTTTTTACCCATCCAAAAAATGCACAACGCCGCTAAAGAAGTTTTCACTTCAAAAACTGAAAAAAAAACGACTTCAAAATACGCAATTCGTTCACTTGGACGACATTTTTTTAGTTATTTTGTTATAAAAACCAAAATACTGAACCGATTTTGATAAAATTTACATGGGATCACCTCTGAGATATTTCCTACCATACATTTTTTTAATCAAAATATATACACAATTGGCGGAGTAATCGGTGAACAGTACGTAAATACTCTAAGTAAATTTTTCAAGTTAATCGACTGGAAATAATTCGTACTTGTAAAGCCTACTTGGCCGTGAAAGTTTTCCTTTTAATTTCATCATAATAAGCTACTAGCATGATTTTTTTCATATCCTTAAAGTCAACCGTTTAGCCGGTAGAGAGTAACTAATATGCACATCCATGCCAAATTACAGCTTTCTAGTATTAATAGGACAAATAATGTATTTGATGAGTCCATTTGAAAGCAATCATATTATTTTATAAAATTTTGTGAGTGTGAATTATGACAATAAATATAATTCATTAATTCATGGGCGCATATAGACAGATGTAGATGGCGAAACTATAATAGGATTTAATAAAGGTTGTTTACTACGGAACCCTAAAACGATGATATGTACGAGAGACGATCTCCCTTAACGTAAAAAAAGTGCTCACTTACACATGTTGCCAACTTTGATTATGGGGCAAAAGTTGATTATGATTTGGTCCCTCATGGTATTTTTCGCCCTTCGGTACCCTGCCCCTAGCTTTCATCGCTTTCACGTCTGGTTTGTTATTAAGAGTCCATATTAGCGGATTATCTGTAAATGTTTATTATTAAGGCACAGAGCTAGGTGGCACCAGCAGCCAAAGGTGCCACGTGAGAGCGAGACAACGGCGCCACCCAACTAAGTAGGTACACATAATATAAGTTTTTTTTTTAACATCCCTGTTTGTACAAACTGCTGGGCGCGGGCCATCTTCTCATTGTGAGAAGGGTAAAGTCATAGTCTACCACGCTGGCCAAGTGCAGGTTGGCAGACTTCACACATCTTCAACATCATTGAGAACTCTGAGACATGTAGGTTTCCTCACGATGTTTTCCTTCACCGTTTGAAGTTGGCGGCAATCTACAATACGCAAATAACTCCGAAAAGACGAGAGGTGCGTGCCGCGGGATTCGAATCCGGGACCTGCGGATCGCAAGTCAGACGGTCCCCCGACTAGGCTTCCGTAAGTATTAAGTAATTATTATAGTTTAAAAAACTGAAGAAAAAAACAGATTTCAAAATACGCAATATTATTGTTTATGTAAACAATATTGCGTATTTTGATTTTATATAAACATATAAATATTGATGGACATTTCACACAATAACACCAACTAGCCCAAACTAAGCAAAGCTTGTAAGGGAACTAGACGGCTGTTAGAATACATATACTTTATTTGTAAATAGGTACATATATATATATATATATATAAATGCTCATAAATTCTATGGGACTAATCTTAAAGTATATCCTTTCAAATAAAAAAATGTATATTCCAAATTGATTTATATATGTAGGTAGGTACTTAGTTAAAAAAATAGACCTAAATTGAATATAAAGCCGCAAAACCTGTATCACTGTCTGACTATTTTTTAAATCTTTTGAGGTCATAGAAGATGTTTCGATTTCACGAGTTCAGTGTTAGAGGACAAGATAAGATCCTTACATCTTAGAAGGACCTAAAAGCAAAATGCCCTACATATTAAAACAACACAAGATCTAAATGACCTAGTAGCAAAACGTCATATTATCGGAATGACACAAGATCAAAATGGCCTGATAGCAATACGACCTATTAACGAAATGCCCTCTATGTAAAGTAAGAAAAAAATGTTTTAGATAGAAGTTTATGTGTATAATAAAAAGAAACCTAACGAACCTAGCCTAACCTACCGGCAAGCGCAGCGTAGGAAGACCAGCCACGAGATGGACAGATGACCTCATAAAAGTGGCGGGAAGACGCTGGATGCAAGTCGCTTCCAATCGGTCGTTTTGGAAATCCATGGGGGAGTCCTATGTCCAGCAGTGGACTTCTTATGGCTGAGATGATGATGATGATAACGAACCTAACCTAATAATAATAATTGATATAACTAAAAAAAAAAACTTACTGTACATAGAGGGCATTTCGTTAAGGCACTGATTTAAAGAGGCAGTTGTAAAAAGCAGTTTTGGTAAGTTAAAAATTATAAATGGCACGTTTAATGACTAGTTCAGCAGTTAAAACTAAGCAGTAAAGTAAACAAAAATGAGTAATAAAAAATAATGAAATGGATCAGTGAATATATAATTGAGCAGGAAAATAATTAAATGGGCGGTAAAAATTATTTAACGAGCGGTTACGTGTGGGCAGTAATAAATCGGAATTTGTCGGTAAGAAATCTCATTCTAAGCAATTCTATAAACAATGAGGTGGTAAAATAAAATAAAAAACAGAACTTAAATAGTAACATTATAAAATTATAAATTTGTATTAAAAAAAAAAACATAACCTAATCTCTGAAGAAATTATTGCTTATACCTATATACATAGATAACTTTCCATCATTTTTACCGCTCATTCAGTTATTGGACTGCTCAATTATTTTTAGAATTGACATTGTATGATAAAATAACCGACTAATTGATTTTTTATTACTGTCCATGTTTTACTGTCGCAATAATTAATCAACCGCCATTAAATTAAATAACTACTCAATATGTTTTTGAACTGATCATAATAACATCTCGAATATTTAAATAACAGCTCAAAAACTTAGTTCCCTTTCGTTAATAGGTCGTTTTGCTATTAGGCCATTTTGATCTTGTGTCATTCCGATAATAGGACGTTTTGCTACTAGGTAATTTAGATCTTGTGTCGTTTTAATATGTAGGGCATTTTGCTTTTAGGTCCTTCTAAGATGTAAGTGATAAGATATGCGATGTTGGTAAATGCGCGCGTTTTTCAATTTCCCTTTATGAGTCTGTAGCTCGACCATCGCGCATCGTCCGTCTCACTCGCGCCGCGCATGCATATCAATATTTTTGAAAATATAAAATGACTGAATGCACTTAATAAAAAAAATAGTCAGACAGAATAGTATAAATAAAGCAACATCAAGAGTTTTCGACAACATTTTGACCCAATTTTTTTTTCTTATGCAAGATAGATCTACGATTGATTTGATTTTTACATACTTAAAAATTATTAGCGCAATGTATTCAGTCATTATAAATCTTCAAAAATGTTGATATGCGCGAGTGAGACCGACGATGGTCGAGCTACACTGTTAGTATAAAAACATATTAATGATACTTTAAAACTGCCTTACCGAAAAACGTTACTTAACTTTGATCAACATCTCAAATACTCTGTCTCATTTCCGGAAGTGTCATTATGTGTCAGCGCGAAGTTGGCAAAACATGTTGAGCGTTGATCAAAGAATAACGTTTTTTTTTTGTTTTTTCAAGGATTTTAACCTTTCCATGTTACATATATGTCTATACATATATATTTTTATTCAATACCATATTTGTATTAATAATATAATAAAAGCTCTTTTGTCGTCATTTCTGAAACAGGTATTCATTTTAGGATGAAAATGAAATTGTACCTCTATTTTCATAAGCAACCCAAATTCTTTTGCCATCATGCAAATATTTAACATTTGACAAGAGTTTCTTTGCCTCCCGGCAAAGTGTGGTGTTTGAGAAACGAACGTGACATGTGCCCTTAAAAACGCCTTCTACAATTTCCATAAAAATGAACTGTATTCCATTGTAAATGTCCTGAAACATCATATTATTTAGTTAGTTTAGGGTGTGGAACAAGAAGTACATTTTAAATAGCATAAAGGTCATCACATTTTATTTCATTATAACCCTGGGTCCAGGGGTTTTAGAATTGATATACAAGTCCAGTAAAGTATTAAGAAATTACTAAGTAAATTAAATCCACATGTATCTATATTTACAAAATAATACAGACATAAACACAAAAAATACAGAATACCAGGCTGTAGAAAAGCGGTTTTTGCAGTCTAGTTTACGACTTCGTTAGGCTTAGTACGCTATTGACGTTTTTGTGAGAAACTATGCGTAAAATCGCTGTGAAAGATTATAAATGCACATTCTTTAGAATAATTCTAGTAAAATCAGTGCTCGAAATGGACGGGAACGCACCGGAACGCCGTTCCGCTTCGTGAAATGACCGTTCCCTTTCGTAAAAGTTGCCCTCTTATCGTTCCGGTACGGCGAAAAAATTCCGAACCTTTGTTTGGAAATACTCAGAAATAAGCAAGTGTTCCCTTATTGTTCTATGAATACACACGTGTGAACCATCTGACAACCTCTCCGCTCTCGGACGGTACCTGGCGCTCTCTATTTGACTCGCCCCGGGTCGCTCGCACACAGACACACCCATGCACATTGCGTTTTATGCTTCGCATGTTGGTGGCTGTGCGTTCCACGTATTTGTGTCTTCGCACTCTGCAGAGCAGAGTTCACAGCGTAGTTTTATATGAATTTATTGTATACCAGAAAAATATATTAACTCGTAACCTTTGCCTGTAATGGAGCCTATGTTAGGATTGGGAAAAGCTCCGAAGTAGAGGTATTTACAACCTCTGCTAGGTGCCAACCATAGAAATAAAGGTTAATTAAACAATATGATACCATTCATTTATTTAGTTCAACATTGTTTTAAAACAGGGGTCGTCGATGAGCTGACGACATCTTTTGTAATTTCGGGGCATGGCAGCACTGGGACCACGCACAGAACTGTAAAAAGCGTGCCACAGTCTAATAGACACGTTTGTGCGGAGAGATGCCTCGATGAATACTTTATTCTTGCATGTGCTCAAACCAATCCCAAAAATTTTATAGTAGGTAATATAAGACCAAAAATTGTATAAAAAAACTTTATACTTTGATATTTTTTAAGTTTATATGGGGTATAAGAGCGTCACTCGCTAATACGAGCAAATAATCAAATTACTATTTTTTTTAACAATACCTTTAAAATTTTCGCGCTCGCTTCGCTCGCGCTTTGTTATTATTACAAAATACATTGTTACTAAATAATGTAATTTTTAAAAATGTGTTATCATCCAGCATATATGTGCTAAGTAAACAAATAGGTAAAGTTAAATTATTTTAATTTTTAGGGTTCCGTACCTCAAAAGGAAAAAACGGAACCCTTATAGGATTATTTTGTTATCCGTCTGTCCGACCGTCCGTCTGTCAAGACCTGTATCTCAGGAATGCGTAAAGGTAGATTGAGTTGAAATTAAAACCATATATGATTTATAGTCTCTTGCTACAGAAAGAAAAATGCTACAGTATACATAAAAAAAAGTTACAGCTGAATATGTCTCAAAAACGCATATTTTGACACTCGCAAGGGAATCAAAACCTATGGGGTAGGTACTTCCCGTTGACCTAGAACTGTGAAATTTGGCAAGAAGCATTGTTATATAGTACACATAAAGGAAAAAATCCGAAAACTTAACATTTTTAATTTAATCACAAAAAATAGGGTCTTTATGCAAAGAAGGAGGGTCCAAATTTTAAAGTGCTTTAACCATGTGGGGTACCTTAACCATGAAAACCCTTCATTAGCGCAAGCTAAAACAGTAACTATTTTTACGATTAATATTTTTCGGTTTATAAAGAAAAATATATTAAAAAAATACCCTTTCCCCAGACAGACAGACAGACATGGTAAAACTATATAGGTTTCTTGTTTACTACGGAACCGTAAATATGATACAATAACATTGCGTTTTCATCAAACTTGCATTTTGTATGCAAAATGATGACCTCCTTTTTTTAAAGTCGGTTTAAAAAAACTTGTGAAAAATATCGTAAGGCTTGAAGGGGCATGCGTTCCGTTTGGTGAGTTAGTCCAATTCGACCACTGAGTAAAATCACATGTTTATATTACGAAAAAACTCGTTGGAGGTTACGAAAAAACACATTTTTTATTTTAGCGAGAGATGTATTATTATTATTACAAAAATATATAGCCTACGACACTCAGGGAGTGAAGATGAATCTAACCTCACCTCACATATCAAAATCGGTCAAGCCGTTTAGGTTGTAGGCGATCATATAGAAACACATACATACACAAGAAAAACATAACCTTCCTTCTTATGCAGTCAGGTAAAAATAAAACCAATAAAGCAATTTTTTTTTTTTTTTTTTACTTTTAAATCAGCATAAAATCAGTAAATTACGTATTAGTTCCAAATTTAACAACCATAAAGACTATAAATTATAGTCTATAATAGTATTAATATTTGATACAATTTAACAATTATTAAAAAAAAAATAACATGTTTTAGTGTTAGTATAAAGAGTTAATTTTACACTTATTAATAGGATAACCTACCTAAAATGTAGTAAATATAGCGAAAATATGCATTATCACTAAATTTCAGACAAAATATGCAATGATTACTGAAATGTGGCAAATATGCGAATGCTTAAAATTCGGACCTTACTTATTACTGACCTTGTTAGTGTTATCTCTAATAAAGTTTAATATATCAGACTTGTCCCATTTGTGGGGTACATAAGACATGGTGAGAACGCGCGATAGATGGGGTGGATGTTCATTTTCAACCTTTTTGATTTTCTCCCTCTTTGGAGAAGAAGGGTTTTCTGATGCAGCTCGTTTGATTGTTTCTGCTAGAAATAATTCCATAGACAGTACATTAGACAATATTATTTTGTTAAAAATTGTAAGCAATTATGATACATCTATACCAGTTATGCTCCTCGGTTTAGCATGCAGTGGTGAAAACTATAGTGATGTTAAAATGTAGTATAGGTCCTTCAGCAAAAAGCGTTTTAAAAAGGTGTTTACAAGCACCTTACAAAGAAAGTGTGATGCCACTGATGTAGTTGTCTATAGGTGACCATGATGATAGGTACCATCAGATGAACCATCTGCCGTTTTGTTGCTCTTTTTATATAAAACAAGTACATTATATTAAAAGAAAAAATATCCAACTGCAGAAAAGCCTTTTTTGCAGTCTAAATTACGATTCATTATGCTTGATATTCTGTTGTAGTTGTAGTTTAGGCTTGTAAAATATACATACATTTCTAGAATTATTATCGACATTCCTAGAATTATACACTGGAGATGTTTAAAATGTAACCCTTTATTAACAATAAAGATATGTTAACATTGAAAAATTGATCATATAGAAACATACAAACATATGCACATATATACATACAAATATACACACATGAAAAACAACACTATTTCTTATACAGTCAGGGAAAAAGAAGAGTGGCTAGAAACCACAACTCAGAATTAAAATAATTACAGTTTAGAAAATTAACAACTGTCACTGACTTCAGTGAAGTGATTATTTCATGTAAAGATACATAATGCAGAATTGATAACAGAATATTCACACCAATGTTGAAAGCAACTCCAACATTTGACGGTTAAGAACAAGCCTATCATTGGTAAAAAACCTTAATATGCTCGAGGGACTTGTCAGTGTATGATTTAACTGAAATGGTAATTCGTATTACTACACACATTTTGATTTAAATAAGTATGATTAAATCAAGAGTAATGTAAAAATGTTACTTTCTCGGTCGCTATAACGTCGCTACGCTAGCGCATAAAGCACTGTTATTATTTTCGAAATGGTTTCTTTAAGTCTCCTCACAAAGTTCTTTGTTATTCTCACTCTCAGGTAAAAAGGATACAACAAGCGGCAAAATCAACATGTCCCCGGTTAACTAAATCTACACTTCTGAGAAAGGTTGAATGTACTACAATTTTCCCTAAGCATCAGTACAACGGATGAATTAGGGTGGCTTGGAACTGCTGGATTTTATGGTGAAAGTTTTCCAACTGAAGCACCAGGACACAGAATTCGCCCTATTACATAGGACCCACCAGGATTTGTTGGAACTCGAAACAAGACCAACTTACCCATTGTTTTGGCAAAGACTTGAAAGACTGCCTGTAGTGTGAATGTAAATACGGATACGAACACGATACGAATAAACGGAGTAATTTGACAGATCGAAATGATCGAATGTTGCCACTTTTTTATGATATGAAAATAGTGCAGTGCTAAAATGAACTAATTAATATAATATGTGATCTATTTCATTACGTTGTATTCTAGATCATCCTAAAAATCGAAATTGATGTCCTAATTGTGTATTTGCTAACTAGTAATAAAGATATTAAAGATTTCAAACTAAACTATTACATATCATGATCTTCTTACATGTTTCTTAGGAAATAACTATTACACCATAACGAGATACAGTTATGGAATCACTTCGTTTATTCAGAAAAACCAGTAAAATACATTCCTCTTGCTCTAAGGTTGTTGCTGACTCAATAAAAGAAATTCCGTTTCAAGATGTATTTATTCATTTTCTATTATTTTCATTCCGTGACTTTTTTTGAACTGTATGTGACTCAAATCTCATCACTATGATTTGAGAGTACCAAAGTGAGCGATTCGAAAAGTGAACTTTCAGTTTATCAGTTTCCCAGAGTAGGTCTAGTCTTCTATGATCGCCCCCGTATTCTGAACCCATTCGGTTTCGGAATCGATTCGATTTGTATATCTCCGTCTCTGACATTTCCAGAGAGAATGACAGAGACGGAGATATACAAATCGAATCGATTCCGAAACCGAATGGGTTCAGAATACGGGGGCTGTTTACTCCTTCTTCTTCTTTTTTGTATTGGACCCGCATTAAAGCATTTGCCAGTGTCAAGTATTAGGATTTTTTCAAGTTTCTTGAATAAAACAAGTTGTAAATGTTCTAGTCACAATCTAAGTCACGTACAAAGTCAATTTATAAGTCGAGTCCTGCTTCAGTAGAGTGGTGGCGACTTTACTAGAAGCTTCTATGGAGTTTTGCCGACAACGTAAAATCACACGTTTTACTGCTTTATTCCACTTGCCCCTACTTTATCGAACACTTAATGAATAAAACACTACCATTTTTATAGCATTAATGTTCAAAATAATACAATTACAAGTTTAGGAAAATAAAACAAAGCAACAACACGTTACTAAGACGTTCTCGCCAAAACTCAAATTCAAGACAAGTTTAATCTTTGCTACGTACCTACGTCCAAACCAAAAAGAATTGTACTTTAATATACAGGGTCTAAACGTAGTATCTTGACTGGTCTGTGGTCTAAACCGAGCGAGAAGAGAGATGTAAATCATTTTTTAAATACAAGATTAAAGTGATTAATTTACATTACATGAATTCTCTTTGATTTGATGGAGACTTTGATTGATTGTTTCTGTGCGTGCGGAGTTTTGGCGGGAACGTCCTTGATACATGTCGTTGCTCTGTTTTATTTTCTTAAACTTATATTATTTTGAATATTAATGCGATAAAAATGGTGGTGTTTTATTCATTAATTGTTCGATCAAGTGCATGAGTGTAGACAAATGAAATAGAGCAGTAAATTGTGTCATTTAACGTTGTCGGCAAAACTCCATAGAAACTTCTAGTAAAGTCGCCATCACTTTTACCTGAGATTTATAATGAAATGAGATACCATACATAAGACAAGGCAGTATGGCCAAACGGTCTTAGCCTGCCCGTAGGGCAAATTAAACAAAAAAAAAAAAAAATGTTTCTGTGCGTGCGCACATAAAAACATTAAATATTGTATTAAACTACATTGCATTTTTCGTGTGTGCTGTGATTGAAATATAAAGCGTAAATGTTAATTTAATACAGAATAGTGTAACCGTGATAACAGTGTGCCTGGGCCCATATATACAATTCTACTCATACGCTCGTAGCGGAGCCTCCTGTGACAGCTGGTGACCAATTAGTACAACTTACTGTAAATAAACAAAACAATACGGAACAATGGGTAAGTTCGTTGAAGTGTATTGTAGATTCGCTGATGGTGCTGCAATTGGAAAATTTCCCCCATAGAGAATCCAACAATCTAACCCAGCATAATCGTTCACCTGTCGTACTGATACTTGAAAGAGTGCGTTCGGATGAAGTGCTTGGAGAAAGGTCTCTTGTCTCTCATTGATGTCTCTTTTTAGATCAGATTACAAGCTGTCGTAATATTTGTTATAATTTTGTACTTGTAAAAAAGAACAAATTTTCTTTGTTATTTGATGATTAGGATCATCAGCGAGCAGCTAGCAATATACTAGTAGTACTACGAACAGTAGACCTCGCGAGAGAGCTTATTTGTAAATTCTTACCTCACGATTTAAAAAGCAATGTAGGCATATTCTTACTAAAACAAATAATATTTGTTTTAAATTGAGAAAACATAAAATCAAGAAAATGATTCAGTGCTAAAATTCATCAAGCACATCCATGTGCCCTCACTGTTACACACAATCTCAAGTCGGTTGTTATATCTCGACAACCACTTGACCAATTCTGTTCATTTTTACTACAAGTTGTAATAATTGTGTACTTTATCTTCCTACTAAATATCATTAAAATCGGTTGGTAATTAACGCCGCCTTAATGGGAACCACTCCTCGTATGAAAAATTGCCGATGACAAAACAATTTAAATACTCCATAGAACCTATGCCATGCCAATGCCATTTTAGCTTAGTATATTAGTTTCATCAAAATTGGTTCAAAATTACGCTCTGTACGCGAGTACGAACATACAAACAAACTGACAGACGAAAGAAAATTTTGTCAGTAGATGATGAGACATTTCACTTGCTTGGTTAAGTAAAAAGTTTGGATTATACAATTTTCACCCAGTATTGGTCTACTGTGACTCGACAGGGAAAGGCACTGAAGAGGTCTTGTAATGTGCAGGAGTGGGGCCACTGAGGGCATGAAAGAATGAATGAAAGTGTACGTAATCAAAACTAATTGTGAAATTATTTCTAGCACAAACAACCAAACGAGCTGCTTCACAAGGAATAAAACATCCATTTCAGGAGAAAATTATGAAATACGATAAAAGTCCAAATCATCATCATTATCCCAGTCAGCTCTCTTTGTCTTCAATACCACTCTCATGGGACAAGCTTCGTATAAAAGAGTACATTAAAGAAAACACTAGTAAAAACGAGGTCAGTAATAACAGTTGCTAGAATAATAAGTTAATAAAAATCGGCCAAGTGCGAGTCGGACTCGCGCATGAAGGGTTCCGTACTATCATCTATCTAAAAAAACACGTTTATTGTATGGGGACCCCCCTTAATATATTTTTTTTTTATACAGCTTGGAGACAGACAGACAGACAGACAGCGAAGGCTAAGTAATAGGGTCCCGTTTTTTTTCCCTTTGGGTACGGAACCCTAAAAAGTAAGAAATAGATAGATCACTATTAAAATCCACATGATAAAAAGATAAAAGATAGATAACATTTAGTATTTAGGGTTTTTAATTACCATGCTACTATTTCACTATAAGGTTTTTCGCACACGGGACTACTCGAATATGACTCTAGTTTGACAGGCATATGCGACTACGGTGTATTACTATTAGTTTTTATTTAAAAAATATACATTTTTTAAATAAAAACTATGGATCACTCTAACATCTGTTTTGAGTTGAAAAATTCGACTATAGTGTCAACCGCATTCGGCAGTTCAAAGGAGCAGCGCAAACGTCACCCACCCATAGTTATTATTTAAAATGTGTGAAAACCATGTTAGTATCCATACATACATTTCATCACTTAGACGCATTACACCGTGAGCGAATAATAACGATATTGTATGACAGCGACTTATGAGCTACGCGTAGGATACGCCTATCAAACTCGACTCGCCTTCCGAGTAACCCCGTGTGTGGAAGCCCTTAGGGATAAATAAATAAATATAAATAAATAAATATTAGTGGACATTTCACACAACACCATCTAGCCCAAACTAAGCAAAGCTTGTACTATGGAATTAGATGGCTGATAGAATAAATATATATATTTTTGTAAATATATGTATATGTCACCGGAATATAATAAGATCCGCATATAATAGCATATATTAAGATTTTGTAGGATTCTAAACGAGAGATAAATTGTTTTATTTTACGCCCACATTTTCGTAAATTCATCAATTCGTGGTAAATTTATATGGTTAGAATAGGTTAGATTAGGTTAAAAAAAACCCTAACCTAACCTAACCGTAAAATAATACAATTTATCTCTCGTTTATAATCCTACGAAAGTTTATAAATTTCCTAGGAAATTTATAAACTTGCGGATCTTGTTATTTTCCGGTGACATATACATATTAAACATAGAAACACCCAGCCACAGAACGAACATCCATGCTCATCACACAAATGTTTGCCCTGGGTGGGAATCAAACCCACAACCTACAGCTTAGCAGGTAGACATACTACCAACTGAGCCGCTAGGCCAGTCGTAATAATGACGAGTAGATGAGAGTAAACCATCTGTACTATTAATTATAATGTGATTATATTTTAATATGCTAATTTATTATAACATTTCAGAACGGATTAAGGATTTACCATGGAATTAAGTATATTTATTTGGTGAAAGAAAATAATCAATTCAATGGCACATGTTTTGTACAGTTCAAGAACCCTTTACTTTGCCGGGATGCTAAATATTTGTTGCAAAAGGCCCCAAAGCATGAAGGTTATAAGATTTGGGTCCAGTTTGAAAGTAATGGTAAGTAAAGTTTATTTGGATAGAGAACTATCATCGAAATAATTATAGTTAAAAAAACCAAAGCAACCTACTTCTCATGGATGCCATTGTAAGAACTGGACCAAATGTGACCACACGGGAAGTATCAGCTATCAAATAAATAAAAAAACATCAAAATCGGTTCACCCACTCGAAAGTTCTGAGGTAAGAAACATAAAAAAAATACAGTCGAATTTAGAACCTCCAACTTTTTTGAAGTCTGTTGAAAATGGGAACTAACAGCTCAAACTCATAATATGCAATATTGTATTACCATATATTTATTTTATGCTCGATCTTTTATTTAAAACAAGTATAAGTTTAGAAAACTCAAAAACCCCCGAAAAAAACGGTTGAACCAATTTTGATGGGACTTAGCTAAGATGAAATCCTCTTCTTAAATAAAAAAAACTAGATCAAAATTGGTCCATCTGTTTAGAGCTACTATACCATAGACAGATACACAGCCGTTTGTAACTGACCCTTGACCAAATTGAGACAATGTTGGTCAAACAATCAATAACCGAGTGGAATGGTACAGAGGGTGGTCCTATCGCTCTTTGTACAATTAATTCCCGTTTGCCCGTTTTTAACCACTAACAATAAAAGGGAGATGTTATAAGTTTAATATTAGGTGAATTGGTGGTCCAGCGCAAAACTATTACGACATTAAAAAAAGTTTGACGTGTGGTTCTGTATATTTGTAGCATCGTAGCCAGGGCCTGATTAACCCTTAGGCTAATAAGGCTACAGCCTAGGGCGTGCTGAAATCGTGTCTTCGCATGCATTGTTAATCTAGCACCATGTCTAGAAGTGACAGTTTTTAAAGATAAAAAATACTTAAAGTCCAAGCAACTTCACACACTAGATGACCACGCTCATGGCCAATGGCCGCAACAACTAAGTTGTCTATAGAAACTAAGCCAATACAAGTCATGCGGCCAATCACGACATGGATTTGGTTTTCTACTTGGTAGCCTGCAGTCACGTGTCATGATTTTGGTCGTATAATGCGTGAGGTGCTTTGCCTCTAAGTACGGTCAGCTAAAAAAATGGTTTGCCGCCCTAAGGTTGAATGTCGTGCAGATTAAAGGACAACGTTAGTTTCGCTTGCACATCGATCTGAATTTTTTATAGGTAGTATGAACAATGTTAAAATTTTCACACTAGTAAACAAAGTCAAAACTAATATACTACTACTTTTTAGGCCGACCGTAACACACCTGGCGGGGGCGCGTCCTCATAATTAGCCGAGGGCGGTCAGAACTCTTGATCAGTCGCTGATCGTAGCTCTCAAACGGATGGACAGTTTTTGATCTAGTTTTTTTGTTGTTTGGTAGAGGATTTGATCAAGAGTGTTATAAGCTCATGTTTCACCAAAATCGGTTAAGCCGTTTGTGATTTCGGGGGTGTTTTTTTTTAATTTTCTAAACTTGTTACTCTCTCAGTCCTTTGCATCAGTTAGACGAGCCTATTCGCTATGAAATTACCGACTACTAACCGACCTGTTAGCACACGTCGGACACTCCATACAAATCTCACTATTTAGTAACACATACGAAAGTCTATGTTTCTATATGCACACACTAGAATGTTGTTGATTGCCGCCAACTTCAAATGGTGAAGGAAAACGTCGTGAGGAAACCTACAAATTCGGAATTCGGAATCTGGTCTGAAACTATATCTCCATCTCTGTTATTCTGTTTTGGAATGACAGTCATATGGTTATTAGTTATATAGTTTCCGACCCGATTCCAAATCTGACAAGTTCTGAATAGCCCTACTGGGCCCTTATTCAAAATGACCATCAGTAGCGTTACGTGACTTTAACGTGGGTGAGTTGACAATGAAAATTGCACTTTAAGTCTTAAAGTTCTAAGGTCTAATTTTCATCGTGACACACCCCCGTCAATTTCACGTAGCGCGGCCTATGGTCATACGGAATCAGGGTTCTAAACGGAATTATAAATATCGGCGATTTTTGACAATTCTTTGACGGCTCTCAGTTAGAGAACGAATTTTAAAAGACTTGAAAGCCTTCTGACAGATCCTGTTTCGCG
Source organism: Lycia hirtaria (assembly GCA_947563715.1). Classification (NCBI taxonomy): domain Eukaryota; kingdom Metazoa; phylum Arthropoda; class Insecta; order Lepidoptera; family Geometridae; genus Lycia; species Lycia hirtaria. Next base: position 34,963,968 of record OX387377.1, on the reverse strand, counting down.
ACAGGGTGAGCGCGGGGAGCGGGTGAGGAACCCGAGATTGGCGGGAGGTGGAGAGTGTCCGTTCTGTATGTCTGTTAAAGTCTCTGTGCTATTAGTAAGGATAATGATAGTTAGGGTTGTAATAACTTAGATTTAAGATAAATAAGTAATTATATGTACTTACTCCTTTTACAGGTAAACCATGGCATTTCGATAGTGAAATAGATAATCATATTAGAGCAATGCTTGCTAAAGACAACACAAATACGACTCAACAAAAATTGAATGATAACAAACACGCGTAAGTATATATTATCTACTAGCTGCGTCCCGCGGTGTCACCCGTTTAGTGATGAAAAACGGTGATGATGATGAAATATAGCCTATATCCATATCCAGGTCCTAAAGAATCTCTGTGTCAAATTTCATAACGATTGGCTTAGCCACGATGATGTAACAGACAAGAATTACTCATTAATCTTGCAACTGAATTTTAAAGAAGTCGTCCTGAACCGATGAACCTGCCATATCAGTCTGTTTGTCTGTCTGTGCCTGTGGTATTAATAAAAGCTGTGGTGTGAAAAAAAAAAACTGTTACAACTTTATTTCCATACAGACAACTTGAAGAAGAATCCGGCAACACTGCATTCCAGAATTATATAGCTGTAACGAACCAGAACAATGACAGCAGTACATACGGTCTCAGTGCAAGTTTTCTCAAGACCATTGGTATTACCCCCCCACTCACATCAAAAATATACGTGGGCAATGTATGTATACATTATTTTATGACATAAAACTTAGTTGTTAGTTGAGAAATCTCCATGGCCCTTATTCCGTATGACCATCGGCTGCGTTAAGTGCACGTGACGTGGGTGCATTGACAATGAAAATTAGTCTTTAAGTTTAACATGCCAAAGTAATTGCCATAGTAGTTTTCGTTGTACACGCACCCACGTCAAATTCACGTAACGCGGTCGATGGTCATACGGAATAAGGGCCCTGAGGTTGCGTTCCTATTGACTCGGAGAAACGGCGGAGCGGAGCGCAATTGACCAATCACAATGCTCAATATTCCATGCGAAAAAATTCGAGCATTGTGATTGGTAAATTCCGCTTCGCTCCGCCCAGCTCTGCCTCACTGGAAATGTACCTTATACCCAAATTGCCGCCGACTACAACATGTGTCATGTGTCAAGTTATGATGCCATAGATGAACGCTACTCCATCCTTAAGTCGGCCGTTAAACTAGGTAGCCCCAAGGTTTAACTTTTACTCCGAGAGTAGAGTCGGATTAGCTTACTCTTTCCTTATTCCGTGTTTATTAATATTGAAATTGGTTACTCCTGGCTAAATACTAGTAAAGTTAATCTTGCTTTAGTCTACGTTTATTAATAAGACAGTAAGGGTGGGGACTAATCGCTGTTGGAGATTGTAGAGCAAGTTTGCCTTGAATGGGCAATTGATTGTACGTTTATTGTTGGGATAAGTAAATTCACAACAAAAGCAGTGTACTAACCACACTGTTAAGAGCAATGTATCCAGCGAAATTTCCGGGCATAATGAGATTTATGTTATTTCACAAACGCAATACTTCAATTTCGCTTTACTTATATTCAATTTTCGCTTTAACAATAACATTAACGATATTTTAACTGAACTGGATTATAATTCAAAATATCTGTGTTCACATCTAATATCTCAAACCGGAAAACAAAATAATATATGATAATATACATATAAGGAGTCTTTTTGTATATGCTAGTCCCAACTCGAGTGTAACGCTGGTGCGAGGCAACCAGCGCTGGTTTTCCGTTATGAATTGCCTTTTGAATCTTTCATATGATTGCATTGCAGCTACCTATACAGTATGGTAATGAAGACGAGATCCGCAAGCTGTTTAGCTACGCTGGTACTGTGGCGTCAGTTACAATTATAAACCGAATCCCCGATGTACTGCAGTTGACGATAGACTTCGACCACCCAGTGGAAGCTGTACAGGTAACTAATAATTGCCATTTTTCTTGTAATGCTCGATTACTGTCTCCAGACTGTCAAAGAGCTAAGTTTGGATTTATTTTTGACCGAGCGAACGAAGCGTCTCTGCATCAACTGGCAAAATTTTCTTTCTTCCGTCAGTTTGTTTGTATGTTCATACTCGCGTACAGGGCGTAATTTTGAACCAATTTTGATGAAACTTGGCGTGTAGGTTTTATGGATTATTTAGTTATTTTTGTCGTCGGCGATTTTTGATAGGAGGGGTGGTTCCTATAAAAAGGGGGGATGTTTATTGCGGCTCTAATTACCAACCGATTTTAATGATATTTGGTACGTAGATAAAGTACACAATTATTACAACTTGAGGTAAAAATGAACAGAATTGGTCAAGTGGTTGTCGAGATTTGACTTGGGATTACGTGTAACAGTGAGGGCGCGTGGATGTGCTTGATGCATTTTAGCGCTGAATAATTTGATTTTACGTTTTCTCCATTTATAAAATTGTTACATATTGTTGAGCGAGCGAAGCGTGTCTGCATCAACTGGCCAAATTTTTTTTCGTCTTGTCAGTCCCGAAGGACGCCTCGTCTGGTACTGTACCAACAACAACATGAAAATACACGTTTTCCACATTGTTTCACAGTAATCCTACCGTCTTACTCATAAACCCAATAAGCGCATTTTAGTTTTGTTCCGTTTTCACGCGTGAGAGTTCCCTTCTGACAGAAGTTGAAAGGTCTTTATTCAGTGAATAAGATTTTAACGTTCGTTTATAAGTTACACTGTTAATAAATACATTACCAATTTTCTCCTTATCCTCCTTTAGTATTTGTCTCGCTCTTTCTATAGTTCACGACCAGGTCGATCGGTCATCGAATTGCCAGTTTATAAAACTTTCCTTGTTTTTTTTTTCAGGCTATAACCATGTTCCATAACCAAAATTTGCACGGCAAGAATTTAATAGTACGCATGGATAAAACCCACAATGACAGCAAAATGCCCTTACCTGAGGGTCTCCTAGCTTTTGGCCCCGGCTTAGGTTTAAACAGTCTCCCATTGAAGAATGTTAGGAAAAACTTGGAGCTGCAAAAAGCCTTAAGCATGATTATGAAGGAAATAGGATCTATTAAAAGTACAGTAGAAAATTGTAACAAACTGTTACAGGAAGCTGATGAGAGTCAAACAAATGACAACAGTAGTGTCTGTTCTGATAATCAAAAACAGCAACCACAGCTTAATAAGACAACTACGCTTGCCGTGGATAGTAACGTATCTGCTGCGAATACTATTCAAAACACTTTAGCAACTCTAGCTTCTACTTTGGCCAATCCTGTGGCAAATAATCCTTTATTAGCGCTTGGTGCACTTTTGAACCCTCAAACATCTCAGATGCTGCAGTTACTGACCCAGCAAAGTGGTGTTAACAACTTGCTCGCTGGTAACGCGCTTCAAATGCAGGCAAACCCACAACCACAAGGAAATCAACAACCACAAGGAAATCAACAACTACAAGGAATTCAACAACCACAAGGAATTCAACAATCACAAGTAAATCAACAACCAAAAGCGTCGAATTGGGATGTTAGACCCGCTAATATACAAAATAATCCTGGATACATGAACAATACGCAAACCACACCTGTCGTACAAGGGGGGCCAAACATGATGGGTGGGCCAAATATGATGGGTGGGCCAAATATGATGAGTGGGCCAATTATGATGGGTGTGCCAAATATGATGAGTGGGTCAAATATGATAGGTGGACAAAATATGGCGGGTGGACAAAATATGGCGGGTGTGCCAAATATGATGGGTGGACAAAATATGGGAGGTGGGCCAAATATGATGGGTGGACAAAATATGGGGGGTGGGCCAAATATGATGGTTCAGCCAAATATAGCGGGTGGGCCAAATATGGCGGGTACATCTAACTCTCAGAATGGTTCTCAAGGTATGTTTATCACGTAATCATAATGCTACATATTTTGTTGCTAAATATTATATATATTTATATTGTCGTTTCAGGTGGCGCGGACAATAGCCGTAAAAGTGATCGTTGCAGTTTGTCGTTCAACAATGTAAGTGAATTAAATATAATTTTGGAGGATTTCTAAACAAGGACGAGAAGGGTTTAATAAAAAGAAAGATGTAAATTTTGGAAAAATTGATATTTAGAATATTTTATTTCAATGTCTCGTTATTTACTGCAATCTAATTAGGAATAGAAAAAGGTACAACCGAGCGAAATTTTGCGTAGAGATAGATCTATCCCTACGCTAAATTTCGCTGACGAATGATAATAATGATAATTTCTCTCGAATAAGACAGCATGCTGTTATGACACCTCGTGGCTTAGGGGTGAGTAGCTTCTGAAAACTACCTCATGATACTGTATTTGCAGTCCAGTAAAAATAAGATTTGTGACAATATAAAAGATACCTAAGAATATTGTTATTTAAATGAAAGTATTGTGTTTTGAAATACATTTGACACAATTTCATATTGATATTATAAAATCGAAGTTTGTTACCTTTACACGCTCAAACGGCTGAACCGATCGCTATGTAGTTTAGTATAGAGGTAGCTGTGGACCTAGAGACGGACATTATCATCACCGTTTTTTCCAACTACGCGGGTGACACCGTGGAGCGCAGCTAGTTTATAAATAGGGGATTATTGTGGATCTATGTTTTTAAAATATTTTCCTATTATAATTTCAAAGAATCCCTCAAGGTGCATTTAATGCGATCTGCTCCATACAAACGGATTTATTGAAGTGAAAACTTCTTTAGCGGCGTTGTGCATTTTTGGGATGGGTAAATTTTTTTTAACTCGCGTCAGATCGTCAGATCGTAAAACCTATTCTAATGTTCTGCATTTAAAGTTCATTATTGTATGTACAAGTTTGTCCTTCTAGCATGACGTCATTTCGTTGCGCCGAATGCTTATTTTCGACACATGCACGTAAGACTCGTTAGCTTAATAGGTTAGAGCACCGATATAAATTTCAATTTGTCAATCGGAGGGCGGAGGATCAAATCCATCACGAGTAAGTCTTTTTGCTATCTTATTTTTTAGTTTTCACTTCTGCCTGCACTCCCGGAGTGCAACCCGTTGTTTTTTTTACTAGACTATTGTATGCTATGCTCTGATTATTCCAGTTGCCGCTAAGCGTGACAGCCGGAGCTCTGCAGGTCAAGATGGTAGAGTTCGGACCGGTGCGTGCAGCACAGTTGACCGGCCCTGGACGCGCCGTCGTCACCTTCCACTCGGCGATAGCAGCAGCAGCTTGCATTAGTATCCTTTACATCACTAGAGTCGGTTCAGCTAGAGAACTAATGTGGCGCTGCTGTCCCTATTTCATTATTTTGCTCAGTTGAGAGCACAGAATATCATAATGGGATATATTTTAAGACGTTAGTTCTTCTTTTTTGCCACGATACGGCTATAAGTAAACAGACATTACTATCTATAGAAGCACGCCGGAATAGTCCAGCCTCCTCCAGCTACATCCTCGGCTACATCGTCGCTTAATATCAGGCGAGTTGGTGGTCAATTGTAAATATAATGTAATGTATAAAATAAGCACAAGTTCTGATCTTTTAAATTATGGAATACTCTGAGTGGTTTTTCCTTAGCCGTTGTACAGATATCCTAGATCAAACTAAAGTAGACGGTCAGACCATCGAAGTGAAATATTTGTAATTTGGGTAAGTAAATACCGATTAGATAATCGGATTTTTATTAAGTACTAAGATTTTAAGTTTAGACTTAGATTTAGCTTTAAGACACCTTTGATAAAACTGGCACATCAATGCATAAAACCGTTAAGACTGGAAATGTCGGGGGGAGGTCTTTCCCCAGCAGTGGGACACACTAATAAAAACAATAACAACAAGATTTTAAGCTTCTTCTCGTCTAATATACCTCAGTACTACAAGTTTACGACCATTGAGGACATACGGAACTGAAACGTTGTCCCTAACTATGGGCCTTGTAAGGAAGCTCAAGGTCACGAAACGAGCTATGGAGAAGGCTATGCTCGGAGTCTCTACGAAATCGAATCACAGACGAAAAGATCCGTAAACGTACAAAAATCACCGACATAGCACAGCGGATTAGCAAGTTGATGTGACAGTGGGCAGGGCACATAGCACGTAGAACTGATGGCCGATGGGACCGAAAAGTTCTCGAGTGGAGACCACGCACCGGCAAGCGCAGTGTAGGAAGATCAGCCATCAGATGGACAGATGACCTCACACAAGTGGCGGGAAGACGCTGGATGCAAGCTGCTTCCAATCGGTCCTTTTGGAAATCCATGGGGAGGCCTATGTCCAGCAGTGGACTTATCTTATTCTCTATCGCTGTTGACTTATTTAAGCTGTTATTGTTTGAAAGAATTTGCAGCAATATAACAGCAACGCCATATTAGTATTAATTTTATTACACACGTTAGTAATTTAGGAGAGTAGTTAGTAAACCTCGCCTTTGCATGAGGGCTTCTCCAAAGAGCGCTAAGCAAAATATAGAACAGAGATCTGTATACGTGGCAAGCACGCGTAGGAAGATCAGCCACAAGGTAGACAAAAGACTTCATACAGTGGCAGGAAGACATTAGATGCAAGCCGCTTTCAGGAAATCTATGGAGGAGGCCTTTGTCCAGCAGTGGACTTCTTGTGGCTGAGATGATGATGATGAGGACGTAGTGTCAGAATATCTGGTATACGAATTTGGATTATTCGCCACATCATTCAATAGTAATTTATTCTAGTAAGTAACCCCTAGTTGGCATTTGGCATACATGACACAAGTATGGAGGCATAGTAATAAACGGGTGTCCATTTTTGGTGTTGGATTTTTTTTTTATTTTAGGGTTTTTTGTCTTGAAAAACAGCCTGATTCCGGATAAGATTTTTGTGGAACGCTGGTTTCTACATAGGCCACATTCCCAAAGTCCCGGAACACCCTTTTATTAGTATGCCTATATACTTATGTCATGTTTGTATAGTAGCGCTTGAACAAATACTTCCAAGCTTCCTTAGCGCACATTGGAAAAGCGCCCATGTGAAAAACGCTAATAATTTAGGCGAACATTGAGTAAGCCCTCAATATTCAACTAAATTATTAGCATTATAAGAATTACGCCTTAGGCCGTTTCTTCATTGTAATCTTTTTTATCTCCTTTTATTTCGGTTTTTTTTTGTAAGCACTTCGAGCTATTGGGCCCTTTAGTGTTTCACACATCCACATCCATATAACCAAAGAAGGACTGAAGGAGAAGAAGACGAACATTAGCTTCAGAATATTATCTGGTGCGAGTAGTTATACTCGTCCAATTCAGGTTTATACGTTGATCCGAAGAGGCTCATTTGCTTGTTTTCCATCGAGTCACAGCCACACAATATACGTCGTTTATTAACTCCTCAGCTTTTCCGCAGGACCTGAATTGTGGGCTTTCAACAAGTCTCATTTTGAATAGATAATAGCTACTTAGGTGTCCAGTCATTGTTCCCATTAGAGTTCTTACCTGCATTCTGCTACAGTCGCGGATTATTCTGTATATTTGGCGTCACCAACACCAATAGACTTTGACTGTATTAGTCCACTCACTGCGTTCTATTCAGGCTTGTATCGCTTATTAACTTTTTCTAATTGCCGTGTTCACCATCCCATAAGATAGTTCCACAAAGGGTTCTAATTCTATTAGTGGCTTGCTCGATCTTTCTCTTGTCGGCACATTGCCCCACAACTCCCAACCAACGTGGCCCGTGTCGCCTGTTAGGCACCCAGATCAGTCTTAGCTTTAACTATATTAAGTTACGAACATGTTTTAGTCGTCACAATTCAGTAGTGTTAGCTTAGTTAAAAACTCTGTAATTTTTTTTGAGTTTTGCGGATAACATGAGAAGACACGTTTTACTACTTTATTTTGCATATTTTTTAACAAAATATTATATTCTGTTTTCGCGCTTCACAGTTCCTGACCGACAAAATAATTATAAATTTAACAGATGTAAGTTTTAAGAGTTTTTCACCAAGGATTGATTAAGAATTAAGGAGTTTGCTATGCTGGCGGTCAACCTCCAGTAGTGGAAAAACGCATGTTGATGATGATGTCAAAATGCTTGAAGTATCTTCCAAGTTTGTGTCCTGGATATAAATTTCAAATAGGTAAACATTCACGCTACAGTAGGCTTTGGATATTCTGTAGTAAGGTTTTGGTTCCACTAAAATGGAGCAGAGCTTTTGACATCACCATCATGATGCTCGAAATTATTCGAGCGATGATTTTATGCGTGATGATAAGCGTTCTTATTTGTCAATTCATGTTCTGCTCAGCTCGGCTTTGCTAAACCTAACCTAACCAAGTGAAAAAATGCACACACATCCCGTGGAGAAATGCACTAAAAATCAGCTTCAGGACGGTCATCATGGGCACTTCCATGACTATGGCCAGTGGCATATGGAGCTTGGCTGCTGCGGATGAGTGATGACTCTTTGCATAATAGTGGTCAAAAAGTGCATGAATTATGTAATTTTTTGCTAAATCACTACAAACTAAAAAGAAAAGAAATGGAACAGGAGGAATAATTGGTTTCGCCTTTTAAAAAAGTTTACCCCCTGGCCTCAAATGGCAGTTGAAGAAATGTTCCTGGGATTGTGGGATTGTTTTCCCTTAGCTTATATAAGGCTAGGCAACGTGGGATGGATTCCGGTGGGTCTAAAGCTATCTCTGTGCGCTTAAATAGTTTTTTTGTTTACCAAGACTTCAAGTTTGAAGATGTGGTGTCGCGAATTATGCTATGTGTAATGTATTATTTAAGTGTAATCCGCGATTATAATTAGGTAACACATATGACTTGAGCGTAGTGATTCTCGTAGTTCATTCATTCTGAAAGAAAACATGATAATTAGCAGTGACCGAGTTAAAATGACGGTTCGAGTAATATATGGCCAAACTACTGTTCCTGAGTAAATAAAGATAATAAATTCAGTATGACTGAGATGGCTGATAACCTGATAATAACACAAGAGGATATGTTTCCTGCTATAGATTGTTGAGGGTTTCCCCCGAGTGGCCTTCGATCTCTGTTTACATCTATCCCAGTGGTATCAAGACATTTTCCACGGATACCAAATCTGGAGCTAGTGTGGACTGTTTTCATTGATACCATGACTAATGCTGATGTAGACTGTTTCCTCCAGTGATACCAAGACTGATGCTGATCTTGACTGTTTTCACCGTACAAAGACTGATGCTGATGTGGACTGTTTCTACTCATACCAAGACTAATGCTAATGTGGACTGTTTCTACTGATAACTAGACTGATACGGATGTTGATGACGTGCTGTAGAGTCTAGACGGTTCCTTAATTCGGAAGTAATCTTACTTCCGTGCATAAGATGAAGAATGTGCCTTCCAGAGAAGCAGTCAATGCTTTATAATACGGCCTTACAACTCAGTTGGTAGTACGTCTGCCTTCTAAGCTGGTCAGCGTGAGCAATTGAAAAGTTTACCCAATATTAGGTACCTATTTTATAATGAGAACTTTCCTGTATTACAGCAAAATACTGTATCTATACGCTATGCTATGTGTATAAAACTATTCCCGCTAATGTGCGTATTGGTTTGTGTTGACGGTCCAACTGCATCTGCAAATGTTAACCGAACTAAATGAAATATACGTATTCTGTGAGTGGAAAATCTGGTCTAATTTGTGTATTAGCAAGCCAGGCGCATACTGCAATTTAGGTATAACGATACAAGTACATACGACCTGCCGGCTCGACCGGACTTTAGTACTTTATTGCACGACAAAAATTTTGCTACACGATAGAACGAGATGCATTCTGTACGTGTATGTTGGTTAATGTAGAAGTAGGCAGTTATCGCCTGTGCAAGCTTGCCTGCGTTTTGAGTCGTGGCCAGAGCTATTTAAATAAGTGTGTTTGCAGAGTGAGTCTTCTGCTCCTATGCTATTAAGTATTCTATCGTATTTGTACGGGCATAGTGGCAGTCCGAAAACTACGCTCAATAGATGGAATGCATGGTGTTTCTCACCATGCCCATTATTTATTGCCAAAAATATATGAAAAAATAAATATATCTGGCAGCGGTTATATAATATGTAAAAAAAGTATTTTAGTATCTACATCACTAGTTAAGTGGTGGTAACAAAGCTTTAAATTATCACGTATTTTATCAATTAATTTATCTTCACGTGACGCCAACTTGATGCAATGTATGACAGAAAAGTCGGAATGAAGCGGACACGTTTTATAAAGCTGAGTTGCGAACAGGCAATATTTATGGTTCCTTCCATTTTGTTAAAACTTTCTCGCTTCTGCCGACCGGCGACCGGGCTTGACAGCAGCTGGCTTCGAAGTTGTCATCTCTACAACTCACAAGCAATTCATGTGAGAATAGTATTTTAAAACTTCTCTATTATAATCGGTGAAATTGTCTTTTTATTTTAACAAGTCGGTTAAGCAAGCAACCAGTAATCGTCCTGCTAGAGCAGTGCAGATGCATGTAGAACAGTTTGAGCGAAAACAGGTGCGAAATACACGCATCTTTAGTTGTTACATTTCTATCAGATAAAAAGGAGTTAAAAGCTTATTACACTAGCCGATTTCTCGTTTCCTTGTCGCCAGAGACAGAGTGGTGTAATAAGTGTCAGGATATTGGGTGGTTCCGACCTCTCTACCTCTCTGACACGCTCTGGATTCTCTATCTATTCCAAGTAGGGTGGGAGGCCATGAGCCTCCCCGTCACTGCGACCCTTGCGGATCTATTGTAACATTCCCTCCTAAGGGTTACAGCACCACTCCCAATCCCAGGTGTGACATGAATATCACCAGGCGTTTTGGGTTGGAGGCCCTCAAGTCCGGAGTGACGGAGGTCCGAGTGCTTTGTCTGTATGATTGGACTACATGCACCCGATAAACAGGGTCAGATAAATCTGGTGGTGTAATAGCTCTTTTAGTCCTTAAAATTATGTTAAATGGTTTGTGAATTGTATGCTATGGAAAATGGCGTGCAATGTGTGTTACGAAATGTTACGTTATGAACATTATATCAAAGGTTTCTTTTTAATACTTCTTGAACTAACATTGTTTTGTCTGTTTCAGTGAAGTTCGTGTTCGGGTCAGAAGATTATTTCTTAAGAATTAGATTTAGATAGTTATTATGGAGCATGATTGGAGTTTTAAGAAATGGGCTCGCGGAGCCCCTTTTAAGAAGATAATCAGTATAACAGTTAGGTACTGTTATAGTTTAGTTATTAGATTATATATAGTTTTTAGATATAAGATACCCTGTAAACAGTTTAATATATGGGATAGGCATGTTTATTCGTATTGTTTTGTCATAACTAATGATATGACATTGGACATTAATTTTTAGTAATAAACTTTTGCTTCAGAATAACATTTGTTTAATTTCGTACTTATTTCCAAGTAAATAATTATTGTTATTGACCGAGTGAGCGAAGCAAAGGTTTTTGCATAAACTGGTGAAATTTTCTTTAGTATGTCCGGATGTTTGTCGGTATTCTAGTACAGGTCGTATTTTTCAGTCTTTACGAAATTTGTGTACAGTTTTTACAATTTTATAGATTTTTTATTTCTTCAAAAAAGGGAAGATTGCTGAGGCCCTTTTACTGATTTTGATGATATTTGCTAATTAGCAAATTTGGTCAAGGTGTTGTCGAGACAAAAGGTTGTGAAATCTTGGTAGGTTTTCTACGACGCCATTTATTGACCGATTTTGATAATATTTGGCAGATTCACTCGATACTCAATTATGAACAAGATTTAAAGAACAGTAGTACAAATCGTGGCCACAGACTTTTGGACCTAGTAGGTAGGTAGGTAGTAGTTTAAGAAGATTTTTTTGTATTCACTAATAAGTAAAACACGGATAAAAAGACAGTCGTGCAAATATTATTTATTATATCGAATAGTCATATAAATTTACCAAAAATAATAAAGATATAACTTATGAACTCTTAGGATAGCGATCTGCCCGCTTAGCAGAGGAACAGCGGTCATAGTTCCTATCCCTCTCTTTCAAATGTTGAATCTGTCCACAAACTTCACCATAAATATTTTGGAGGCAGTAATTCGCTTCAGCCAGCTTCTCCGCATGCTTACCGGCTTCCAAACGCTTCTTCCTAGCCAGTACTATCTCCTTGCTTAAGTACTTATTTTCTTCTAGAAGCTCCTGTAACTTGCTTTCGTAAGACTGCCGAGCTTTCCCCACATTATGCATTTTGAGGTCTATTCTCTCTAACAAAATAGGGGAGAATACTGTGATTAGTATAGCTACGACGAAAATATATTGCCAGTCGTTACCAGCTTACACGCCTCTTTTTTTGCGTCGTGTAGGAGCTGTTCCAATTCGATGTTTTTCTCTTTTAGTTGGATAGCCCTGGTCATCTCCTGGTGCTGCTTGTCTGTGGCTTCCAGCAGTAGAACTTGGAGTTTTTGGTTCTCTTGAGCGATTTTCCTTAATTGCGTCGATGTCCCTACGCTGGGCGGAGAAGGTTTCTTTTTGAGTGTGTGTTTTTTTGGATTTATCATAATATTAATTTGAAATATTTAAAACTGAGCAATTTTGATTGATTTTGAATTTTGAGTGACGTGCCAATGGGTTGTTTGGTACGTCATGGTACAGTGTAGACCATAGACAAACAAACAGGCAGAAAAGATTCATATTGTTTACAAGGCCTTATTATATAGTACACCGAAACTAAAAAATCCACACATATGCTACGCTAATATAACTCTTTCTTTAAAAATAAGTGATTTTACTAGAATTATTCTAAATAATGCGCATTATTATTATCTTGGAATTTTCAAGGCTAGAGTGAATAGATATCTTCTAGATCGACGAGCTCCATCCTCGGCCACATCGTCGCTTAACATCAGGCGAGTTGGAAGGCAATCGTAGATCTATCTTTCATTAAAAAAAATAACCATTTATAGGAACGTAGCGCATAATTTCTCACAAAAAAAAACGTACACTCAACAACGTCTGAGTGTCAACTCGCGCTATTCCCCGCGTGTCCGATATTTTAATAAGTACTATGCCTCTTTACTTGTGTCATACGCTACATCGCTTATTATTCACGACGCAAGGAGGTATTCAACAAGTAGGTATTGCTGATTTACATTGTATACGAACTGTACGAAGGGCCTTATTCTGATACCAGAAGCGATAGTCTCGCATTTCATCTTGATTCTTGATGAATGTTATCGAGAACGTCAAGTCACGTCAACTGGTCAGTGTTGTGTTGACCCTGGTCGAGTACGCATGTCTCTCGCCTGTATACTAGTGTTGTGCTACACGTGGGCGGTGCTCGCGACAGACGCTGCGCCGGCGCCGCCGAAACGGTTACAGGCTGAAGGTACGCTTCAGATATCACTTATATTATTTTACTAAATAAATAGATCTACGATTGACCACTAACTTGCCTGATGGTAAGCTCGTAAGATCGTAGTTTTATTTTTATTTTGCTTCTCTACTGATATCAAATTATCACAAGTAGGTAAAATTATTCAATGATAATTCAATACATTAAAAGAAAAACATATAAATAACAAAGACAGTAAAATGCAGAATTATTCCCTTAACAAATCTAACTTGGAATGGTTAATAAACGTATATATATAAAAAAAAGAAAACTAGAAAAAAAGAATTTTGTTAAAACTACTCTTTCTTTAAAGTTGAAAAACTGCGAGTTAAAATTTTGAAATAGTGACAAATGCATAGGTTGCTAAGAAAAAAAAAAAACATTAAAATTACATAATTTTCCCCAACAATTTAAATCACCCGTTGAATGGAAAAAATCCGCAATCTACTGGTGAAAATTGCTGATACTTTTAAGAAAGGCCCTTCCTGACACGTCGAAGTACGATGCACGCGTGGTTTAAAAGCTTGTTCTATCCAAGGTGATGTTGGGATGGGAAGCTTAAAAAAGATAAAAAGGAAGGGAAAAAAGATAGACTGCGCCGGAACCCTTCGGTCTGCTTCCACCAATTTTACTATATAATCAAGAAATCACAAGATAGTGTGCTAAATATTAACTGCCTTACCGAAAAACATTACTTAACTTTAAGCAATGCTTAACATATTTTGTCAACTTCTGGCTAACACGTAATGACACTTGCGGAAAGAAGACAGAGAACTTAAGATGTTCGTTAAAGTTAAGTAACGTTTTTCGGTAAGGCTTTAAATAAATAAATAAAGCCTTTATTCCCAGCATGGTTCTCTACATTATAACTTATGTAAAAAGATGTACTTAAAAAAACTAATAAATGTAATATAGTTCAGATTTTTGTTCCATATTTGGCTGGGCACCCATATTCGGGTATAGAACTCCTCCATGCTCTGCCATGTTCGCCTCTCTTTTGCCAACTAAGTGCTAAACATTACCTTATAAAATACGTGTTTTTGAAAAATCCAGTCAACTTGCTACGTTTATATCGAAACGTTTATTACATTTATAAGGCCTTACCGAAAAACGTTACTTAACTTTAACCAATGTCTTAAATTCTCTGTCTTCTTTCCGCAAGTATCATTACTTGTTAGCGAGAAGTTGACAAAATATGTTAAGCATTGTTTAAAGTTAAGTAACGTTTTTCGGTAAGGCCGATAATTTCTGAGCACAGAATTCGTGGCCCTATTTACGTAAGTCTTTGTTTCTGAGCATGTTATAAGCGGCGTGATTTTGTGTGAAAATAGCGGTCTTTTGCGGGTTTGTCCTGGATTTGTGCTTCATAGATTAAATTTTTACTTCGATAGATACCTTGGTCTACTGCATAAGAAATCTGATATAACAACAAATTTGAATAAAGTTTTGTTATTACGTCATAAAGACGTACGAGCTCTTGCATTGAAAGTACAGAGGGTTGGCTGCTTTTAAGTGTTCTGTGGTGTAGACACATAAAACATCACCGAAAAACGTTACTTCACTTTAAGCAATGCTTAACATATTTTGTCAACTTCTCGCTGACACGTAAAGACACTTGCGGAAAGAAGACAGAATTTAAGACGATGGTTTAAGTTAAGTAACGTTTTTCGGTAATGTCGCTACATTGCAAGTCCAAACTCGTCACTAAGCAGCACAGTAATAAATCAAAATCATGACTTGTTGCACACAAACGGGTCAGTATGTCCGTTGATCTATTTAGCGTCGGCATCAGTTGCTTCGGCGCCTTTGATTGCGCTCTCATAACCCACATCACTGCCCACTGGCAGGATAGAGGTCTACTGGGTTCCACAGAGTGGCTATTCGAAACTGAAATGTTATGAATTACTTTTAGTGTAGGAAAAATCCTAAAATACTGAAAGGTTTACAAGTAAAGGTTAAAGAATTACTTGGTCCATATCAATTAAGAAGAAGGAGGGTTAGGTTTTCGAGAGTATGTACATATATTTGTATGTAAGTTGTATGTTTCTATTAGGTACCTCCTTCAGCCTAAACAGCTTGAGCGATTTTGATGTACGAGGTGTCGTTAGATTCGTGTTTATTCCTTTGGTGTCAAGCTCATAGGGTATTTTTTTTTGTAATAATAGTAATAAAACTTTCGTAAAATAAAAAATAATCGGCCAAGTGCGAGTCGGACTCGCGCACGAAGGGTTCCGTACTATCTATAATACTACAAAGTTTAGTTCTGTTTATAAAATAACGAGAAATCAACGAAATTCCTAGTAGTAAATTGCAAACTTATAGGTAGGTTTTCGATACACATCCGGGCAACATGACAACGCTCGCGCGAGTACGCGCGGCTATGGCTCGCTCCGTGATGTTAGCTCCCCCGCTACCCGCGCGGCCGTTGCTTACCAACCGCCTCGCGCTCGCGCCACCACCACACCGCGGCGCGGCGCTCGCACCGCGTTTAGATGCACGGATTATTTTCATTTTGTGAGTTTTTATGTATTAGATTAGGTATTTATTTTTATAGTTAATATATTTCTAAATATTTACTTATAATCAAGTTTCTACCTGTTAATTAAGATCGAGTAAAAATTGCTTAAAAATTACGTTTGTTGTATGGGAGCCCTCCTTTAATATTTACTTTATTATTATTTAATTATTTATTTTGAAAGGTAATATACAAGTAAATATTTTAGTGAAAATTTGAAGCGTCTACCTGTTACCGCTTTTAATATTGAGCAAAAAAATACGAAAAAACACGTTTATTGTATGGGGACCCCCCTTAATATATTTAATACTTATTTTTAGTATTTGTTGTTATAGCGGCAACGGAAATACATCATTTGTGAAAATTTCAGCTTTCTAGCTATCACGGTTTATGAGATACAGCCTGGAGACAGACAGACAGACAGACAGACAGCGAAGTCTTAGTAATAGGGTCCCGTTTTTACCCTTTGGGTACGGAACCCTAAAAACTGCACAATTATAGTACCAAACTATTTATTACGAAATAGTTCGTTGGTTACAAAAGTGCAATATGTGATTTTACTCGAAATCGTAAATTGTATAAACTGCAAAAATCGCTATTCTGGAACTGAACAAGCGTTCAAGCAGTCTCATTTTAATATTATTTTGACTTTTGTTTTGCTCTTTCTATATTTAAAAGAGCAAGACAAATTTAAGTAAGTTAAAGTAATATTGAATTAAGATTGTGGTAACACCCCTGCAGTTTGTTCAAAATATGAATTGGGCAATGAATCTTCAGTTGCAATAATTAATTCCTTAGTAGTAATTATATTGCGTCTTGACTGGAATTTTCATCATCAATGAAAAAAAAAACACGGGACAGCAACTAATGTAATAAGTATCCATTTCCGCATTCCTTTTGCTAACCTGCCTTATTAAGGAAGTCTATCATTTGCTATATTGCTATCATGGCGTCTTGCTGGCACCATATTCTTAAATGAACATTTATATACTGTTTTATATAGTTTTCGCTATTATTGCTCATTGAAACGGATTTTTCGCGTATGCTTCACATGATCTTATGACCTGACGTTTCGAACATTTTGCAGCGTCTTTGGTCATAGAGACTAGATGACAGCTGTCTTTTTTGTTATGAAAATATTAATTTCTAGGTATCGCAGATACCAGTTGAGGCAGAGATTTTATTAATTTGAATTATTTGCTACCTGCATGGAAACCATCCATGTAGCACTTGCCAACCATCTTCTCTATTATATTATATTTTTTATATGCGCTTATTTTTTAATTATATTCAAAAGTATTTATTGTTAGAAGTTGTACATGCCTACATCCATAAAAAATAGTTGCTGAAATTTAAATTACAAATGAAAAATACAAATTATGATAAACATAGAAAGAGCAAAAAAGCAAAACTGCAATACATAAACTATTGACTATAACATTTTTGACACTGACGCTAGGGCACTTTGTAGTATAATATAGTATCTCTATGGTTTCTTGACATTCTCAAAAACAGAATAGACAATAGAATCTCCCACAATCACTCGCTATCACGATCTATTGAAAAGATCGCGATAGCGAATGCCATACGTAATAACGCTGGTCTCCCGCAATCATCAGGCGTAGGAAGCTTGCTTGTTATTGCAAACTTTATAGTTTTGTAGTCTTTATTTGTGTGAAAACTAGGTCAGACGTAATTTTTGAATCAAGTACCCGTCTTCGTGTCTTATTGAGTAATTCGTATCCAAATTGAGGAGCAGGGACGGCTGTCCTTTTTGATTTGTTACACGACTGTTCAAAAATGGAACGTTACATTTTATTTGCGGTGCTTGTAACTGACTGTGCCTGACTACAGAAACGGATCGATCCGTTCCAAAATCCGCTACTTTTGTTGATTCATCATATTTTCGGGAATTCGCACATTCCATATTGAACACTGTTATTTCGAAGCTGTTTTTTAATTTCTTCATAACAAACGTGCAGAGACAAAAAAATATCTGTGGTCGCACCTACCTAAAAACCTATTAGGTACTAAGTAAGGAGACAGGGTCCTTTTATCTTTATACTTCCCAGACTCGATAGACAGGCCCCGAGAAATCGGGCGCGCAAATATCACAAGTCAAGTGAAAAAAAAAACTAGCATGCAGCAATGGAAATCAGGGGATAGTCTCTATATTATACTAATTCAAACTAATTAACGTTCTATAACGTACCTAATTACCCTACAGTCGGGAACTTGATAGCAATAACGAATAAGTTTAGTCTCTTTAGTTATTAGCTTAGACTTAACTTATCGTGAAATGACGAAAGTTTACGTCGAAGTTCACAACTTGGCTGAACCTAGCGTATTCAGGTTACTACATAATTATAGTAGATTACGAAAATTCGATGCTAACAGTTTGTATTTTGTACCGTCTAGGCGTCAGAAATTCAACCATTTCGATCAGCTAGCTAAGCTTTTTGATTCTGATATTTTCAATACCGAAAAAAATATCTATAATAGGTTTCGTTTTATTGATAAATCGCGCTTGGCTTTAAGAAACCTATTCACTCGCGATAGTTCTCACCTAGACAAAACCTAGGCTGGTAATAGAATTATCTCGAAATCCCAGGTGTGGCAGAGGCCATTGCAATAGGTAGCCACCATCCTCACCCAATCCCATAAATCAGTTGCGCATGTCCGTATTTATGCAGTGGTCTTAAGTGAAAAATGGTGATTACCCACGCTCCATATCAGGAAGACGTCCCCGTTAGCCGGGAATTGGATATCTGACGTATCGGTGGTATTTATAGCATTGGAACACAATGTTTCAATGTGTTCGAATAAGTATTCGATATTTGTTTAATGCAAAACAATTAATGCGGCGAGTTACACCAGCAGTAGAATCAACAGAGAAAGCTTTGTGCTCTACAAAAGAATGAGAAAGATATGCTTGAGACTGGTTGTTGATGTTTTACATCTGTCAGGCGTCCCTCGACAACTCTATTTTTTCTTAACCTACTGCACTGCTGGGCAAATACCTTGCAAATTAGTCGTCTCTGATTCATTTGACTAGCATTGGCTAATATAATTTATTCTGGAAGCTATTTTAACACGAAATAATAAAAATAAAATAAAGCGAGGATGAAAAAATTTAATAGGTACTCGAAGTATTAAATTTTTTCATCCTGTTCAGTTTCATTTCTGGACAAAGATTTTTTTCAATTCCTCCCATTCTTCCGACTTTTCAAGCTAGCACCGACTGGAAACCAGTTCTAGCCTGAGGAACTCTGAAGCCTCTGCTGGAAAAAGGAACTGGGAAGAAGCCCAGGTGGCCAGGGGTACCTACTTCGTCGCGTTTTCGTATCTGGTGTCATCCTGGGTGTCGAGTCGACTGTTCGGATGCACTCATTCTGAAATGACTATCTGTTGACTGACTGATGCGGAACTGCATCTACTAGATCAATGTTACACAGGTGCTGCCTGACCAGTTTACTAGGCATGGTCTGACTATTCGGGTACGATACGACGGAGCTGTAACCGGAGCTTCAAAACTAGTTGCGATCGAATATATTTCCGTCTTTGTACGCGAATCTCTGAATGAATGTGAAAAGAATTGCTGATTCAGATTTCAGACATGTTCATGATTAAGTTTAGGTGGAATTTAATTTGTTTTTATGTATATAGATTCTAAATAAATATCAATGTGGTTCTAAATAAATAT
The DNA here is from genome assembly GCA_947563715.1 of Lycia hirtaria. Taxonomy (NCBI): domain Eukaryota; kingdom Metazoa; phylum Arthropoda; class Insecta; order Lepidoptera; family Geometridae; genus Lycia; species Lycia hirtaria. The sequence goes on along the minus strand of OX387377.1, from coordinate 34,944,355 downwards.
AGGTCAAACTTTTGGTTTAACGTGATTACTGCGTAGGTAAGTCATTCCCTATAGAGTCACGGCTTTACATATATAGTAGCGAACAAGTGTTTATTTCAAACAAATCACTGGTTTTCTTCCTTGTCGTTACGTATCCTTGTCTTCCTAGTAATCAGTGAATATGAATATAGATCCAGGAAGATGGTCAATCCTGATCAAGTGATCCATCACTGTCTTCCGCGTCACATTAGTACTGCGAGGTATTTGCAGATACATATATGTATTGTATTTTATATAACCACATACGTCACATTAATTATTTTTACTTCCGACTCATCATCATCATCATTTCATCAATGTTTTGTTATGACGTTGTCACGTTAAACTATCGTCCGTACCGACTTTACAGACAACCAATTTTTTTTATTTGGAAGACGATTTCATCGACAGATTGTACAGTCAGTTTTTTGTTGGGGATTTTTGAGTTTTTTAGACTTATATTTGTTATACTTATATTATTGTTTTTTTTTTCATTTTGATAAACGGTGAGTGCGCACTTTGTGTATCTGATTATTCCCTTCTGCCCTTTTTCTGTCGGACGGCAAGAAGCACGAAGATGCGACATCGTTTTATGGTCGATATGCCAAAGACTCAAACGAAACGATAAGCGATAAGTGGATCACTTTAATTATCCGTACCGCCAAAACGTGGAACACCTACGCTTCCTGAATGGGTCACTAAATATAATCTGTGTGTCTTCAAATCGCGAGTGAATAGGTTGCTTCTACGCAAGCGTGCTTTATCGTAGACCGCAACATACCAGTCCTATATTCGAAAAAAATATGCGTTGAGTCTAGAATACCTTTAAAGTGGGCTTATGTAAATTTCGTTATTATTGGACCTTGAATTTGAAAAATAAAAGAAACTTCATTTGTGCATATTTATTATGTTTAGACAGACATGCTACTTTACGGCGGTATTCGAGACTTAAGTAGCTTCTTGGCAACTAGTTTATCGTCACCGATTAACCTTATAACTCGCTGGTTGGTACTTGGCTGGCTGATCCATCAAAAAGGTGGCAGCAGTACCAAGGTCGTCGCCAGCCCATGGCCCAGGGGGGGGGGGGCAAGTTAATATTATGGAGGATGAGAAAAATATGAATTGTAGGTACAGTCAAGAGCATGAAGCTTTACTCTTGTAGCGAGAGTCTTTGCCTCTATGGCGATTGTAATAAGAATAATAAGAATGGTACCAACTTCAATGTCTCTAGGGGGGGGGGGGGGGGGGGAGGGGGCAGCTGCCCCTCCCTGCTCCCCCTTGGCGACGCCCTTGAGCAGTACTCTATACACGATCGGACCTGTGCCTGATACAAATGAAGCAGTTGTCCTTGTTAGTGGGGTTAACGTGACCCAATGGTAACTTAAAACTGATCCCTTACCTATGTAGGTACTTACACTAACTATTTTCTTTGTTAGATTAGTCTGTCTATAAATTATCACCGACTAAATCCTGGATAGGCTCTGACTTCCGAAAAACCAATTAAGTACGAATTTGATTCAGTCAAGTTTAGGTTGTAAAAGTTAATTGCATAATATTACCTACCCGAAAGACAATGCTCTCTTTGTGTAGTCGAGTAAAAATATATCATCTCAGTAGATTGTAGTTCCATCAATTTGCTACTGGTGGCGCTATTAACACAGAGATCAGTTGAGCATAGTTCCACCAGTTCTCTGTAGATGGCACCGCTAAAATGACGTCATTTTCTGAATCGCGATATTGACATTCGCAGTGAAGTCAATAGGGCTTTTTCGTCCGGTCCCCTTCGGCACTCTGGTTTCCCTTCAACACGTATAAATCTTTCGCCTTTTACTAAAGATTTCCGTGGAGGGGAACACTCAAATGAGTCTTACTCAAGTTTTTAGACGTCCAATCTCGAATTGGACTTATATACAAAGCAGTTGCACTGCAGTGATGTTCCAAGTCAATTTTGGTGCTGCCGTATCTCCACCTTAAAATTGCCGTATTTTCGGGGAAAACCGGAAAAATTGCCGTATACTAAAATTTTATTTAGTTTTACAAATTATGGGTACTATATGACTTATTGTTACACTATTTATTTACTTATAAGTAATCCCCGTATAAATTTTGAATGGTATTTAAAACTTCGGATTCAGTTGGTGAGAGGTCTCTTGTTGTTTTCTCCTTCATTTTTATAATCATTTCTTCTGGTACTTCAAATTGAGTGCCTTTATTTTGCACGGCTTGCTTCGCTTACAAAGCTCAATTGATGGAGGTTGAGAGGTGGAGGTTATTAGTTTATTTTGTTTTTTTGTTTTTATGTTATTCAAAACAATCTTGATCTGATTTTAGATGTTATTTTTAGTTTAGCAGACAAAATTCTAAATTCTCTCGTTGTACAAAAATATATATAGTTTTTGCTCTATTTTCATTACATCTTAATTTTTCCGTATTATATAGGGGAACTCCCAAACCTGAAACCGTTTCCGCGTTGACGCGTTATATGAAGAAATTATTATATGTTGATGCTTACGATATCAGCCGTATACTTTCATACAAATGCTATACGGCTTTGGGATGACTGCCGTATGCCGTATTTTAGATACATATCATGCCTAAAAGCCGTATATTACGGCAATAGCCGTATCAGGAACATCACTGTTGCACTGTAAAAACTTAGATAGGTACTTACTTACGATAGTAGACGTAGTACTTACTACTAGTAGTCTTCAAAGAGAAATAATACTCTCTCTTCTCTAGTCATATACACTGACTCGCACTTGTCCGGATTTATTTGCAGTTTCGATACTGTACGTAGCATCGGGCGATATAACCATCTAGAGATATTACTATCATTTTAATGTTGGTATTCAACCGACATGGAAGTTCAACGCACAACTGATTTGTCTATCATCACCCAAAAATATATAAATGAAAAACTTACAAACATATTTTCTTGTTTCAGAATACACGATGGCGCAAGAGCAGACAGTCATAGTGAAAAGACTGCTGAGCCCATATTTTTTTCCGTTCAGCCTTGTGCCTTTACCCAAATTCCTAAAAGGTAAATTATGTTTGGGATACCGCTTTAATTCTTCATCATCATCTCTATAAAGAAGTCCACTGCTGAACATATACCTCCTCCATGGGTTTATGGGTTTCCAAAAAGACCGCTTGGAAGCGACTTGCACCCAGCGCCTTCCTGCCACTTGCGCTGCGTTTTGCTGGCAAAAGATCGCGCGCCAACGATTCTCATAATGAACATCTTGATTCCAATAATTCTCTAAATTTGCTAGATGATGATAATAATTCTAAGATCTTTTTAATAATTTCAGATGATGGCGAGCCCCACCAAGTCATTCCTTACAGAAGTATACAACGTGCACAGAAACGATGGACGGAAAGATAAACCGAAGAAAGAATACTAGTGTTAAGTCGTATTTAAAGTAAATTGTGTTCATTCGTCGGTATTTAATTATTTAATGTTACAATAAATAATTTATTTTTATATTTATTATCATTGAACTAAACAGAAGAGAAGTTATCAGTAAAATAAAACATAGGCATTAAAACTTTAGATATAAGTCTAACAAATTGTGCACATCACAATATTTCAAGCATTTAAATTATTCAAAGCACTTGTAAATACTATAAGTTAAGAAAAAAGATGTGAAAAAAGATAATCTAGATAAATGAAGTAACTTCAAAAAGCGCTATCTATTGAGTAATGGTAGTACTACAAAGCAATGTTTTCTTGCCATTTGTGTAGTTGTCGCCGGAGCCCGTAGCAGTCTGTTTTACTGCTACGAAGGGCGTAACTCGTAGCGATTTCGTAGCGTATCGATTACGCATGCGCGATTCATTAGAGTTTTGTGCAGAGAGTACTAATTTTCTTTGGTTTTGCGTTCAACGAAAAATAATGTAACTGAAATAATAAACATCATTAAGATTGGTAAAAATGAAGGTCGGGCTTATATTCTTGTTTTTGGCTTATGCGAAGAGTTGTCTGGGTGAGTAAACCTTAACAAACTGTTTATTTTATGTGCTTGATAGTATTAATAACGGCAGCATGTTGGGCTCGCTATCATAATTATGGTAGTAGACTGGTAGCAATTATTAGATACTTTTAAAGGATCATGTAGTTGCTGCAAGAAAACGTATTTATATATCTAATAAATATAACTGTTGTTAATTATTCAGACACCATCAAAATGACGTGAGTTTATTTTTGTCCAACTTCAATAAAAGGAGATTCAAATGTCGGATTCTTTACAATATTTCTTCATCGAATAACTCGCCGATCTACGGATGTGATTAAGTTTTGATAATAACAAATACAAATTACCTAATGTAAATATTTTTTAAAAATGTATATTTGCGATATTTCAGGTGTGAAACTCCTAGAAGCAAACCCCGACGTAAAACGTCTATACGATGACCTGCTCAGTAACTACAACCGCCTGATAAGACCTGTGACCAACGTGAGCGACATCCTGACAGTCCGGCTCGGCTTGAAACTGTCGCAACTGATGGAGGTCAATCTCAAGAACCAGGTCATGACTACTAACCTCTGGGTGGAACAGGTTAGTTTTTTCAACTGTGTAGTGACTATAACCACCTGATCTGGTCTGTGACTTAGCGATATCCTGACAGTCCGGCTTGGCTTGAAACTACCTATCGAAACTAATAGAGGTCAGTCTTAAGAACCAGGTCATGACTACATCTGGGTGAAACAGGTTAGTTTATACAACTGCTTAGTAACTATAATCGTCTGATTCTGTCTGTGACCAATGTGAGCGACATCCTGACAGTCCGCCTTGGCTTGAAACTGTCGCAACTGACGGTGGCCAATTTCAAGAACCAGGTCATGACTATTTCTTAATAAAACAGGTTGGTTTATGTAACTATAGTCGCTTGAGCCAGTCCGTAAGAATAAGTACGATCTGGATGTTTTAAGGTCGTAGTCCACTTATCAATTCAGCATGAATCCAGTGCATGACAAGCACCTGATCAATTCAGTTAGAAATAATACAGTCCGCCCGTTGACAACCTGACACTTGCGGGCTGAGTCGAGTCGACAGCGCGTTAACCAAGTGGCGGTGGTCTGGCGCGGAGCTGATAAGTGGATTACCACCATTATGCATTTTTTCTTCTTTTTATCTATATCTACGATTGACCTTATACGATTTTAAGTGACGGTGTAGTCGAGGATGGAACTCGTCGATTTAGAAGATATATATTAACTAGCCTTGAAAATTCCAAGATTGTAGTTCTAAGGGAACGTAGACGGTGGCAAAGAATTCAATTTCTGTGCAATACGCACTAAGAACGTGTATCGATATCACTGAGTACGGATTTTTAGCATTTCAATGACAAATGAGTGGTATTATCACAATAATTTACCATTTACCCAATTTGGTTGAATGTAATTACCCCAATTTCAAACTCACATTTCCAGCTCTTGTCTATCGTCTCTCTTGTCTATCTATATGTCTAATCTGATGTTTATTGTCACTCCAGTCTCTCACAGGGTGTCCACCGCTATGTTTTCAGAAATGGTTCGACTACAAGCTGACTTGGAACCCGGACGACTACGGAGGCGTGGAGATGCTGTACGTACCCTCTGAACACATCTGGCTGCCAGACATAGTTCTATACAATAACTGGGATGGGAATTATGAAGTAAGTCATCCTATATAATCCCAACTTTTTAATATAAATTAAAAAAAAAACTGACTTCAAAAACGACACACAATGATGCCACAAGAAAGAATGAAACAACATTTTATATAAGACATCCCAGAAATGCACAGTAAGCCGACAGCACTTGGACACCTGTACATCGACCACTTATATTTTCTTAAATTTCCAGGTGACCCTAATGACCAAAGCGACTCTGAAGTACACGGGTGAAGTGAACTGGAAGCCGCCTGCGATCTACAAGTCTTCATGCGAGATCAACGTCGAGTACTTCCCTTTCGACGAGCAGACCTGCTTCATGAAGTTTGGATCTTGGACTTATAATGGAGCTCAGGTGATTACTAGACACTACGATATTTTTACACGATAATTAATAATGAAATGATAAACTCACATTATAGTACAATGCGGCAAGCGCAGTAGCAAAGCAAAGGCAAGGCAAACGTAGGAAGACCAGCCACGAGATGGACAGATGACCTCATACAAGTGGCGGGAAGACGCTGGATGCAAGCCGCTTCTAATCGGCCTTTTTGGAAATCCATGGGAGAGGCCTATGTCCAGCAGTGGACTTCTTATGGTTGAGACGACGATGATGATGATAGTACAATGGTCGTAGAAATAATGGTCTCGAGTTCGTCTTCGTTACGAGAACGGTTCAATTCCTCGTAGGTCTTCGTCGTCGTCGAGTTCTCGACGACGACGAAGACATACGAGGAATTTACGTACAACACATCATTGGTTTAAGCCCTTAATTTGCTTGATAGCACTGTGTGATCCACAAATCCAATATTTTTTTCAGGTGGACCTTAAACACATGGACCAATCTCCGGGTAGTAGTTTAGTCCACGTCGGCATTGATTTGAGCGAATTTTACCTCTCAGTTGAATGGGACATATTGGAAGTACCCGCTACCAGGAATGAAGAGTATTATCCTTGCTGCCCGGAACCATTTTCAGGTATTTTTTTATGTGGTGACTTCCGTTCCGGCTCGTTCCTGGTGTAAAGGCTGGCTGTTGCTATTTAGCGCGGGAATGCCGACAGCATAATGGGCACTTTTGCACTGGGTTTGGTCAGGGGTTATTCAACTGTCAATTATTATAATAATTTTTCATGCAATGTAGCATAGTATGTTATTAATAGAATTATTTATTAATGTATCATCATCATCATCTCAGCCATAAGAAGTCCACTGCTGGACATAGGCCTCTTTCATAGATTTTCAAAAAGACCGATTGGAAGCGGCCTGCATCCATCGTGTAATTGAACCCATTTACTGTTATGAGAATCTCCCAGAAACCATATTTTTCATGTAATTTTCTTAGAGTGACAAAAGTCAATTGTGTTATTTAAATGTTTAATTTGTACATTATTTATTTAAAGACAAACAAAATGTATTTGAAGAGTCCATTCAAAAGCAATCATATTATTCTGTACCTATTTATATTTTTTTTTGAGTGTGACTTCATAAAAATCATGAATCATGATAAATAAATGAATATCATTCATTCATTAATTATTAATGTATACTTATTTATATTATTATAATAAATTAAAGGAGATTTTAGTATCGAGTACTTAAGTCATTTGTCTTATATATATTACATTCAGTAACTTATACTTTCACAGTTCTAGAGCCAGTTTAGCATTCTACGTTCGTAACTTAAAAAAAAATACTTGTTTATTAATTGTTTAATAAACAAGTTTTTTTTTGGGAACGTAAGTTAATTAATTAGTTTATTCTGATTGTTTGTTGCGTACGAAACATTTAAGACGTGAGATTTCAAACAACATCGTACCTATCTACTAAGTAATATTTAATTCCAACAAAAGACTTAGACACGTTCTTATCATTTGCTTAGAATTAAAGTCAGTTTGTTCTTTTGAAAAAAAAAAAAAAATATGTTTGTGCTCTCGCGACAAGCTTTTATTTATATCAATATAAAATTATATAATTTAATAAAATGGTGGGTTTGATTGCATTCAAAATTTATTTTCTTCCTTTTAGAGCATTTAAATAAAAGCTTGTTTTAATTATATTTTTTTATTAATATTTTATTTACTAGACTAAAAAAAGCTTTTAAAGAGTGCTTGTCAAGACTATTCAAACGAGTCCAAACTCGACGGTTTTATCTCGTTTAGCTTAGGAGTTCCTATGGCCACCTTCCGACGCCATCTTGAGACCAGCTGCATGGTACCATATTATTGCATTGTCACCGAAGTTACGTAAGTAAACCAAATTTCAACCTAATCTAACGACAGGAAGTGGTTCTAATTTACCTCGCAAGATTTGTCCCATACATACTAACAAGGCAAGTTAAAAAAGCTAGTAATAAAAGCTAGTAAAAACGATTTAAGGCCTAGGCCGCACTACGGTTTTTTCCCGCGACCGGTAACCGCTATAAACCGCGAAACCGCTCGAGACGGTAAATCAATCGCGGGGAAAAACCGCAAGTGCGGCCACTTGTATTCGTTTTCCTGTTTCATAAACTCACGCGGTTAAAAACCGCTGCGGTTTAACCGTAGTGCGGCCTTAGCCTAAGCCTACAATACCTGTTATTGTTTCAGATATAACATTCAAACTAACTATGCGCAGAAAGACGTTATTCTACACAGTGAATCTGATCATACCATGCGTTGGTCTGACATTCCTCACCGTACTGGTGTTCTACTTGCCCTCGGATTCAGGAGAAAAGGTACTTGTCTACATTTATTTACTGTGTGGATGTTCCTGATAAGGCTTATCAACATTCTATCAACATAAAGTAAATAATTTTATAGTTAAAAAAAAACTGATGCGACCGACTTCTAAATACGCAATATCTTTTACTTGGATGACATTTTTCCAGTTATTTTGTTACAAAAACCGAAGTACTGAACCGATTTTGATACAATTTATATTCACCACCTCTGAATTGTTAACTACCTAAACAATGAAAAGAATCATCAAAATCAAGTCATAATCGCGTAACAAACATAAAAAACATATGAGAACCTCCTTTTTGCAAGTCGGCTAAAAATAAAAGCGTAAGATATACACGAAAAAGCTACGCATTATTACCTATTTGAAACGTCCGTATGTGACGTTTAGTTAGTGTATTCTGTTTAGTGGGTCGCAGTGATTGATTCTTCTATATTTTTAACCCCCGACCTAAAAAGAGGGGTCTTATAAGATTGACGTGTGTATCTGTATATCTGTGTACTTGTATGTGGCATCGTATAAGCTCTCAAACGGATGGACTAATTTTAATCTATTTTTTTTATCAGGATTAAAAAAAAAAATGAATAAAATCTTTATTTCTGCAAATATACACAAATGAATGAAGTAAAAATAAATAATATAACAGTTGAGATATAATATTGCCCGTATAGAGGTGCGATTTGACATAGTCAAAGTTTATGTTATGTCGAAGACGTGCAAAAACTAAATTGAGTTCCGATCGAATTTAGACCTCTGGTCGATCTTTAGTATTGATGAAATGTTGATAAAAATAATGCTTTTGATGTAAATATCAAGGTAAGTGACTGACCAAAGTTCCTTCACGTAATCTTACACGTTTCGCGCTGCTTTGTTAACCTGATTCAGATTTCAACACAATTAATTAATGGTGATAAACTCCGGTCAGTCACTACCTTATGGCATGTTCATTTTAGTCTTTAACCCGCCATCCATTCTATACCTGCTCATCCATCCAATAGTCTTTTTTGTTTTAGACATGATTGTTAGCTTTATTATTGAGTACCTACCTAATTATTGTCTTTCCACAACATTAGAAATTATATCGGGAAATTAGCGTACTTGTCGGGAAAAATCATTTGTGGCGTACACGTCGGGAATTTCAAACAAGGCAAAATAATATGACAATTTATACAAAAAAGAGTAAGATCATTTAAAATGTGTGTGAGAATATAAATTTAAGATTACTTTTTTCGTAATTTGTACAAAAAATAACGAAAAATGTAACAATATTAGAGATTTAAATTTAGTAGTGTTGAGTTTTAATGTTATATTTGTATTTTGAAGTCTCTTCATTGTATTATGAAATTTATAAGTAAGATATAACATTCTTAATATCCATATTTTTCTATGAGTGTGTTGTGCATGGCAAGATGTCTTAGGAACCAAAGTAGATTGGTGGCTTGCAGATGTCTGTATCATAATCAGTGTTTAAATTAGAAACCAATACTCCATTATTTCCCTGCCATTTAATTTAAACATCATTTCATTAATTCATCAGAGTGTTTATGTACATAAGTGTGAGTAATCAGTGGAAAGACAATGTTTCGAAATTAAAACGCTCTATGGATTTTAAGTGCACTACGAGTAGATTATAAACTTTAACCATCTTAAAAAGTATAATCTTAGAATTATATAAATAGTCGTTAAAAATAGTTTGATTTAGCAACGCTTAAACATAACAGCATAAAATGTGGTTATTTAACGTAATGGTAGCAATAAAGCACTATAAAATTAAGAAAATGAAACAATCGAAAGTAGTGCACGAAAAATCGTCGTGTTGAATTGACTGTGTAACTCAAAAGAGACTTCTCTTTCCTAGATATCGCTCTGCATCTCCATCCTGGTGTCCCTCACTGTGTTCTTCCTTGGTCTGGCCGAGATCATCCCGCCAACCTCCCTGGCGATACCCTTGCTTGGGAAATATCTACTATTCACCATGATACTGGTCTCACTCAGCGTATTGGTTACTGTTTGCATAGTTAACGTGCATTTCAGGTAATATATAATTTATTTCTTGCTCCTAGATATCGTTAAGCATCTCGATACTGGTGTCGTTGACGGTATTTTTCCTGCTATTGGCCGAGATCATACCACCTACGTCACTGGCGATACCGCTGTTAGGGAAATACTTACTCTTCACAATGATATTGGTATCGCTCAGTGTTTGGATGACGGTGTTAGTGCTCAACGTACATTTTAGGTAAGTATGTTTCAGATATAGCACCAAGCTGTCCTGCACTCAGCTACTTCTGGACCTATCGCTGTGACTCTTTCTTCTTAGATGACATTTTCTTTTACAGGCTTATAGCAAGCTTTCTATCCTACTGGCTTAAACTATAGTAATACATCGTAACGACATAAATTGAATAGGTAAGTATATTTTAGATGAGCATGTCGCTGCCGGATAGATGAATTTATTTATCAGCAAAATGGCTAAGCAAGTTTTTTTTGAAATTAAATGAAATCGAATAACGTAACAAAATCAAACCAACTAAATGATGCTCGTAATATTGTTATTAACATATTGTCTTACGTAATTTTTTGGGTTTCGTACCCAAAAGGTAAAACGGGACCCTATTACTAAAACTCTGCTGTCTCTCCGTCTGTCACCAGGCTATATCTCATAAACCGTGATAGTTAGACAGTTGAAATTTTCACAGATGATGTATTTATGTTGCCCCTATAACAACAAATACCTCCTAAAATCAGAATAAAATAAATACTTAAGGGGGCTCCCATAAAACAAACGTGATTTTTTTGCTCATTTTTGCTTGATATTCATAACGGCAACAGGTAGATTCACAGGAATATTTACAGAATATTGAGGTATATTATTCGCTTTAAAAATAAATAATTAAATTAAAATAAAATTAATATGGTGGGGTTCCCATACAACAAACTTGATTTTTTGCCGTTTTTATAGATAATAGTATAGAACCCTTCGTGCGCGAGTCCGACTCGCACTTGGCCGGCTTCTCTTATTTTCATAAATATCAATAAGCGAAAGTTAGATTCAATACAGTAATATAAGTTGTAAATAGACTGTCTTTGTTAACTAACTCTAGACACGTACCAGCACCGTAATTGTTGAAATGAGCATCTAAACATTAAATCCAATCAATTCTAATCTACATATTACGTGATCCCTTGATTCCCATTGTGTCGTATTTCATGTATCAATACGCAAATGAATCCTGTTCCGAACCAATTACAACAGAAACTGTTGTGGTTAACGTGTAAACAGCTATCGGGCTCTATCGGGTGCGCGTATCTGTCGGGAAATTCCCAATTGATACGCCGCAATTATTTGTATATCTATGTCTCGATTATGGATTTTGTTTGGTTTATTTTGGACTGTGGGTAACTTTTTCGAAATTAAATTTGTTTTCAAATTACTTTCTAGTTTAAAGGGGGTTGGGTATACGATATAATAGTCGTAGACAATTAATTTTTCATGGGATTTATTTATTTAAGTCCATCAACATTGTGTACAATAACAATATTCGCAATAGTTTTATATAATAATAACATAATTACAATTGCCACAATAATTAAAGATGGAGACAGCATGCATTAATGGAGCGAACAAATAAATTATAAAATATTGTACGTAAATTATAAAATATTCTGCTTTCTTTCTGAATGGTATCGGATGAAGTTTGGATTTGAATTTTTATTCATAGGTTCATGTTAGTATTTCGTAAAATGGGTGTTCCATTTTGAGGTGCTAACACAAAGGTTTAAAATCTTCCGACACAATAGTACCGTTACATCACAGCTAGCTTGACCGCCAACTCACCTGAATCTGACTTATCAAACTGATCTATCAATCCAGTGCCCAACAAGTACAATACAATACAACTACAACAACAGTAGTTACACAGGTAGTATTTACAATTATTCGAATTTGGAATCGGGTCGGAAACCAAATCTCCATCTCTATCATTCTGTATGAAAATGACAGAGATGGAGATATAGTTCCCAACACGATTCCAAATCTGACAAGTTGTCAATAGCCCTACAGGGCTGGAAGTATCGACTAAACTCGACTATTTGTATCGACCGAGCTCGGTTGATAAGTTGATTCATACAGACAGTATGGACACACTCAGGTAAGTACAGAGTATGTAAGTATCAATTAATCTGTGTGTGCACTCCATAATATGTTGATTTGTCATATTACAGACAAACATAAACCGATAACACTGCAATAAATCCACATTAACTTACTCTGAACTAACCCGACTGTGCCATAACAACTGTGTAACATACTGCCTCTATGAATGTTATCTTATAACTTATCAACCGAAATCGGTTAAGTTGATTCATATGAAGTCGAGACATCCAGACCAGAGCTAAAACCTATTTCATCGTAACTTTATATATAAACTCCCCTATTTCAAACTAAATAATAATGTCACTTTAAACGATTATAAACTTAATACCACCGTTCTAAAAACAAAAAAAAAAAACAAAAAAAACAAGCTTATAACGTAGGTTTTTACATGTACGCTATAATAAATAGAGAGTTCATTTTATCTTGGTTACGAGACAATGTTTCGTAAAATGTCGACGTTACTAGAACTATCTCTATTGAACGCTATCATCGCTGGGGTGATGTATGGATTAATCGGAACGGTGTTTCATGCGAAACAAGGCTGTTGCTCAGTGAAAGTTTTTTTCGTTATGATAGTGAGATTTCCATGTAAAAATATTTTTACTGAATATGGTCGAAAAGAGTATGTATGTAAAACTATACAATGAAGTGATTGTGGTTGTCTTTTATTAGAGAATTGTTGAAGAAAAAAGTTGTGATTTCTCGATAAATTTGAAAAAAAAAATGTCATAAGTACTAGAGTGATAAAATTTGAAGAAAAAAATAAATTCGTAGAGGCATAGCCATATTTGATGATTCCAATCAAATAAAAAAAAGAATCATCTAAATCATCATGGATCATGGGCTCGAGACAACATTTTTCTTAGAGCAAACGACACACGTGCGGCGGGAAATTAAAATTTCATATATTTTTTTTGTGTTTGTTGTTAGGCCAGTTAATTATTTCAAGTGATTACAGTGTTTGCTACAATTCAAGATTATTCTTTATAGGTATTTATTTATTTATCTTTACACATACATATATTCACACTATCCTAACCAATGACTTTCCATCACGTGGACGTAAAGTCTAAAACAAAATGCACGAAAATAGTTTCCTGGGTTTAATATAATATATAGAGGAATTGGAAAGCCATTTAATAAAAACAAACAGTTACTCATATATTTCGTAGTTATTTCCTTGTTTATATTAGCTTCGCTTGTAACTAACGTAAACAAATCTGGAAGATCGATTTTAACATCCTGTCAAACCCTCTTCACCATGCGTAATGTATGGGCCTCGTTAAACAGGGGCAAGGAGCCTGTACTCGAGGGGCTTATAGCCATAGATGAATTCCGCTATTAACTCCCTGACTCCATGCTCAGCATCTTAACTAGTACCAAATCATATTATTTGTTGTTTTTTTTTTTTTTTTTTTAAATTCATCATCATCATCATCACAGCTACAAAAAGTCCACTGCTGGACATAGGCCTCCCCCATAAATAAAAAAAGACCGGATGGACTACCAAAAAGAGCGGTTGGAAGCGGCTTGCATCCAGCGTCTTCCTGTCACTTGTATGAGTTCCTATGTTAACCTTGCGGTTGATCTTCCTACGCTGCGATTGCCGGTGCGCGGTCTCCACTCGAGAACTTTTCGGCCCTACCGGCCATCAGTTCTATGTGCTATGTGCCCTACCCACTGCCACTTTAACTTGCTAATCAATCAATTAATAACACTTTATTGACACCACAAAAAGTAATAATATAACAAAAAATATACACATGAGATAAAGGTACAAAGATATTATCCGGGTGGTCTTATCGCTAATAGCGAACCCGGTCTTACCCGGTCCTATATGTAATCAAAAATGGATTCAACGGTGTTTTGTCGGGGGTTTTTGAGTTTTATAAGTTTATACATGTCATGTTGAATAAAAAAAAATATTATCACACGTAGTAAATCCGTTAAAATTGTTTGATTTCAACGAAAACTAATTGAAATTTAAAGTACTATAACGTACGAAATAAAATGCAATTACAATAATAACATAAAAGACAATGAATAAACGAAACAAGTCATTAGGATATGAGTGTAAATGATAATACGTCTGGAAGCGTAACGGCGTTAACGGATCGTAACGGCGCGACTACAGAGCGGTTTATGTCACTGTAACGTTTTAATGGTGCGAATAAAAGAAACATACATACTAATTACTAATGTAAATATTAAATTGATGTACTTAGGCGAAACCAAGATGTAAGGAAACGTGGGAAATCTTGAAGATGTGTGAAGTCTGACAACCCGCACTTGGCCAGCGTGGTAGACTATGGCCTTACCCTTCTCATAAGGAGAAGATGGCCCGCGCCCAGCAGTGGGACAGTTTGTACAAACAGGGCTGATAAAAAAAAGGAAATGTGGGAGATATTTGCACAGCTGTGGGATCTGATTTTAAAAATAAAAATATACCTAATTCCCTTTTGGAAAAATTGACTTTTTTTTCTTCTTTTTAATACATTATAGATCTACGATTGACCATCAACTCGCCTGATGTGAAGCGACGAAAAACGACGTCAAAAGCCTTTGTGGCTATGGAACATCATTATAGCTGTAAATAATAAAATTATACTTTGTATAAATGTACTGATGTCATGGTTAATCTTCTTAATCGTAAGCTTCATTGCTGAAGGTCGTGTCCGATTTAAAATGCTCTCACAGAGTCGATGACGAGCTGTTTCCACGCCACCCTGGCCTCGGCTTTCCTCAAGGTAGTGGCAATAGCAGTCCCGTTATAGTTTTTATTTGATCAGACCAGCGGTCATGGTTAAATTGCCTTTTTTTTTACTTTTTTCTTTGATTTTTAACCGACTTCCAAAAAAAGGAGTTTCTCAATGTGACTATGTTTTTTCAGCGCCATTATGAATTATTTTTGATGAGATTTTTCGTTTGGTATATCTCAGAAGTGGATCCATATAAATTTCATCAAAATCGGTTTAGTACTTTGGTTTTTATAACAAAACAACTGAAAACAATGTCATCCAAGTAAATGAATTGCGTATTTTGAAGTCGGTTTTTTCAGTTTTTTAAACTATAATTATTTTAAATTACTAACTCTGTGTACTGGTCACTGCCCCTATACTACATACTGATTAAACACACACAAAGTGAACTTTATCCAGGTTCAATAACTTTGCCCACCTTTGAGCTTTTTATAGCGTGAAATTACTTTTTTATACAATATTTTGTTTAAATTGATGTTGATTGGCAAAGCTTGTAATCTTTTATCAAGATTTACCTAGGTTTTCAGAGTTAGGACCTTAGCTCTTCATGAGATATGATAACTTTTTAACACTGAAAGATTTGTAAGTCTGTAACAATTTTTATAAGAAATGTGTTTAGTAGGATTTTAATTAATAAATCTTTTTATAAATAATTTAAAGTGCTCTAGACGCCTATATAACGTAATAGAAAGAAACAAAAATATTTTATTTTTATACACCATACACTACAACAAAAAGATAAGAGATAACACAAATACAAAGAACAAAAGTAAGACTATTTAGCCTAAAAAATATCCATTTGTCGCTGTAGTATCTTGTGTATCAAAACAGGTAAGTGCTCAGCGATAATGCTGCCAAATAAATAAACTGTAGTATATTGTTTGCAATCACTTTGATTCAAATGTATAAAATCGGCCTTCATACATTTTACTAATCATGTCAATCAACATTTTATAGGCAACACCCGACATTTTTATGTGAATTTCCAAAAGTTGTAAAACAAAAGTTGCTTATTATGCCGTACAAATGTAGACCTGAAAAGGCATCTAGTTAATTAAAAGAAATCCTCAGTAAGTTTCTTTTTGATCAAAGAAGCTATGAATTAACAAATATTAATGAGGCTATTTTATCTAAAATTAGCTTGGAGAAATAAAAATGGAGACGGTACCTAAATGTGATTTACCGCCAATAAAGATCGATGTTTAAGCTAACTCTTTCCGATTTGGTCTTCTTTTGGTTTTTCGAATTGTTAAAAATACTTTTGTATGGAAATGAGAATCTCTTATGTTTTTTTTAGCAAGATTGCTCTATGATTGACCACCAACTCGCCTGATGTTAAGCGACGTTGTGGCCGAGGATGGAGCTCGTCGATCTAGAAGATATCTAGATATCTCTCAATAAAATAGTGATTAAAGTATAGGTAGGTCATCAGATGTATTTTGAACCATATAACTTATTGTATCAGCGTCTCTTCTCTAATTTGTCCAACAAAATGAATGACTATAGTACAGTTTGCCAGATGCTTGCTGAGTTATAAGTCCTACAGTTTTAATTTCAACCATAGGTCGCCATCCACCCACAACCTGCCTCCGTGGATGCGCAAAGTCTTCCTGCAGCTGATGCCCAAACTCCTCATGATGAGGAGGACCAAGTACTCCCTGCCAGAGTACGACGACACCTTCGTGTCCAACGGTTATACCAACGAACTTGAAATGAGGTTGGTACATTTCTCTTAGCTCTATAAAGCTTTGTTGTAATAGCACACATCGGACACTCCATACAATGGTGCACTATTACTAGTGTCAATTTTTATTGTTGACGTGTATTTAATTAGATTATAAACAAGTTATCGTTGTCATCTGTTTGTCGATCGCTCTCGTGACTTGAATTGGAATTCGAAAGCTTATCAAGCTCGCAACCAAGGAAGTTGGATCATAATGGAAAGAGCCATAAACTTTGCTTGTCGCTATTCAGCTTTATAAAACGTTGCCGCTGACGTGTGTATAAGTGAAGAAATCTATTTATTGCTAAAATATGTGATAATTTAATGCATTAGTTTATGCCACCTAACTAGTGATGGACTAGAACGCACGTATAAAAATATGGACATATTTTTATAACCGTTGTCAGCAATTTTTATATTTTCATATATTTTTGGCAATAAATAGTGGACACTGTGAAACACTAGTTATACCTTCTATCTATTGAGCGTAGCGAAAAATTCTTCATCTATGTTTGTCGTTTGTTTGTTGATCGCTTGTTTCGACTGACAATTGCGCTGCAAACTGTAAGTACTCCTGTAAGTGACATGGCGAACGAGGGCGGGGAGCGGATGAGGAACCTGAGATTGGCGGGAGGCGGAGAGTGTCCATTCTGTATGCAATAAATACTATTCATATTTTCTGATAATAGTACAATGAATACAAAGAGATTTTTAACAAACCTATTGTGAAGTTAGCTGGTGTTCGGTAACATAAAATGGTCTTTGTATCCAAAATCACGTATCTATTTCACCTATGTGAAAATTGCATTCGCTAGCGACAGCATTTCGGCGCATAAGCATATGCGATGATAAATCGTGTACGCTGAATAGAAATCATTGCGAAAACCAAAATTTGCGACGGTTTGTTCAGTAATGAATGTGTAAAGGCTCCGAACGAGAAATTATTGGGTATTCTGTATTGTTTGTAACGTTCAGCCAGGATAGGTTCGACATCGATGCGCCAAATTAGGGTCAAATACGGGTAATACAGACATAGACGTAACTAGGGGAATCAAGGGTGGAAACTGAACAATAACCACTAATGACCACCATAGAAAAATCGACAGTATAAAAAATTTAAATAAATAAGTCGTTTATTTCAGAAAATATATCTTTTTACCAGACTGCGTAACGAACTATTTCGTAATAAATAAGTGATTTTACTAGAATTATTAAGAATGCGCACTTATAGCCTTTTACAATGATTTTACGCATACTTTCTCACAAAAACCGTACACTCAACGGCATATCAAGCGTAACGAAATCGTAAATTAGACTGCAAACACCTCTTTTCTGCAGTCGAGTATTTTGTTTTTCTTTTGATATAGATATTTGAAGTTGGAAGAAAACTGACAATAACGCTAGCCTTGAACGAATTTTCTGTATCAGAGAAAATTTCCCTCAAAAACATCTTCCCAAACTAGTATTTATCCAAAAATAAGCAAATTTTTCTTTATAAAAGCGAACAGAAATTAGGCAACAAAACGACAAAGTTATCTATGGATGACCTGATGGCGCCACGATCGAATTTTCTAACCAAAACAGAGATAAATCCATTCGTGTTTTTTTAGCTTCTCCTGTTCGCCGGTTGTACGTAAAAGTTGGTTTATCTCCGAAGTAAAACGTTAAGTACCCTCTTTAGAGCAGTTTCGGGCGGGATGTTTACGCCGCGGGCAAATTGTTAACGAATTAGGCTTCAGTCAATATTTAGAAATGGAGGATAAAAGGACTTTTATTTTAAAAACTAGGCTTTTTGTGGAGTTTGAATGATACTTTGTAATATTAAGCGGCCCGTAGACGTATCGCGATATATAATCTGGATCGCGATTCGTGATCAAAAACAAGGATCACGATACAGATTGAACGTGTACGGAGATGATTGACGTGATGATATTTTCGTACACATTCAATGGGTTATTTTACATGGTCAATATTATCACGATTCTAGTATCGTATCAGTATCATGATACCTAAATACGGTACCAGTGCCGTGATACTGTGATACGCCTCGATACTGTCTTGATATTCTCGTGATATTCGAGGATCGCGAGATAATACTGATCGTGTAATATAATCCATTATGGATCGTGATTCTCGATTTTGATCACGGATCGCGATCCAGATTGATACGTCTACGGGCCGCCTTACAAAGATCGGAGGGAGAAAAAGTATTGTTATCGCGAGAAAAAAGAAATATTTTTCTAATTCTAGCGGAAATTTTGATTGTGCTATAATTTTGAAATTGTGTTCAGGACAATGTGTTGATAAATTTTTGAAGGTTTTTATATAATAATAATTATAGTTTAAAAAACTGAAAAATCGACTTCAAAATACGCAATTCGTTTACTTGGAAGGGTGCTATTTTTTTCAGTTATTTTGTTAAATAAACAAAGTATCTACTAAACTGATTTTCATAAAATTTACAAAATATATGGGACCACCTCTGAAGTATTATGTACCAAACAAAAAAAAACATCTAAAACAATTCATAATTGGCGGGGTAATTGCTAGACAAACATACAAAATAAATAGCTCAATGTGTGCTCACGTATTTATGTAAGAGAAATATTTTAGAAAAAGTTTTATTCAGATATCACTTATACTGGCGACGGAGTAGTGAAAAACCATATTTTCCTATTCCTCAGCTAAAAGATACCAAAGGAAAACTATTTTAAATATTTCTCCTATCTAAATATTTTCACAAATTGATTTCTCACTTTTATGATGTATAACCAGTGATTTTATATGTTTAAAAATGTTGTGATGCGTGAGAGAGATAGGTCTGCGCTTTGAGCCGACTCTTAAAACTGTCTACATTGTGCCCTGCGTCCATAATAATATTGTGTCCATAATAGAAGCATACGTAATATAATTCTATACAATGAAATTACTAGGAATGTAACTTTATGACAATGAATAATATTCTATTCTATTCTGCATCTTTTGCAAAAAATCCTTTTTAATTCATGAATTTGTTCTCTGGAGGGCGTCATTTGAATTCATTGTGACGTCACATCTTCTATTACTTCATTTGTCAAATTATGTGACTTAGAACATGTAGGGGACAATAGACCAAAGATACCATAGGTCGATATCACAACCCTCCTTTTAGCTTCGCCGTAGTCTGGGGAAAAAGAGAAAAGATACATAAATGCAAGAGGTTGTAACAGCCGAAATATTGCGATACGGCAACAATAGCAGCCTAGTTATGTTCATTATAGCCAGCCATGTCCACCCTGATTCCTTTGTTATTAGTTGGAGCATATGACGCCGCGCCCACTGCAGAAATAACACTCTGCCCGCATTGTTCGGTATTTCTAGCGGTCATTTGGAAATGATGTTATCAACGGTACTTGGTGCTGTTTTGTTTGTGTTATCGCTGTTTGTTTATTGAACATTTTCGGTTAATAATAAGGTAATCAAGGTAAGGTGATAATAAGGTAATTGAAGTTTCCGGCAGCCTAGTCGGGAGACTGTCTGACTTGCGACCCCCAGGTCCTGGGTTCGAATTCTGCGGCACGCACCTCTGCCTTTTCGAAGTTATGTGCGTATTGTTGATTGCCGCCAACTTCAAACGGCGAAGGAAAACATCGTGAGGAAACCCACATGTCTGAGAGTTATCCATGATCTTGAAGATGTGTGAAGTCTGCCAACCCGCACTTGGCCAGCGTGGTAGACTATGGCCTTACCCATCTCAAAATGAGAAGACAGCCCACGCCCAGCAGTAGGACAGTTTGCACAAACAGGGCTGATTGAAAAAAATAAGTTATCTATGAAAAACTTTACAACAAAGAATCATCAAAATCGAAGTGATTGCTGAACAAACATATAAAAAAACATGCATTTGAATTTAGAAACTCCATCTTCTTGGAAGTCAGTAAAAAATAAAGAACCTTCGAAAGAGGCTATGTACAATACCTCACACGAAGTCAAAGTAATCCATGTCGGCAGGTAAATAGGGCCACGAATTCTGTGTCAACTATAATAGTTTTTATTAATGTAATAAAAAATGCTTAAGGTAACTAAAAATGATCATAACCTCGGCTATTTTAGCATTTTCGCACAAGGGGTTCCAGTGGAAATCTCCCGCCTCCATCTCCAGACCTTCGTTATAGCTCAAGATAAAGCAATATAGTCTCATTATGTTATGGATATTTATTTCTTTAGCAGCCGAGACAGTCTGACGGATGCGTTCGGGAACCCGAAGAACGATGACAATGGAGACTACCGCAAGTCGCCAGGCCCTGAGGATGACATCCTTGGAGCTAGCGCACACCTTCATCAGAGGCACTCTGGTAAGTTTTTGAATGCAGTAATGGGTTTGCGTTTGAGCGCCAATTCACCTGATGTTAAGCGACGTTGCGTTCCACGATGGATCGCGCTTACCTAGAAGAACAAATTCACTTGCAATTTAAAGACACCCAGATTAAGCCTAACTGTGAAGACGCACTCAGGAAACGTATTCCACAATTCAGCAATTTGCACGATGAAAAAAATAACTAAATTGAAAAAACGAACAAGTCACATAAAATTTTGGTTACTTAATTTTTAATTTAGTGATTTTAATTTTTTTATTTAATTTAGAGGTGCCTTCAGTATTGACCATGATGTATTATTTTGCAGTAACGGAATCCATGAACTTCATCCCGCGCAACATCTCCCCTGAAGTGGCGGCTGCACTACAAAGCGTTAGGTTCATCGCACAGCACATCAAAGACGCCGACAAAGACAACGAGGTAAGGTAGTGTGGGGGCGAGAGATGTCCAAGGAAGATGGGAAGATCAAATGAAAACTCAGTCCGATTCAATGTCACGTTTTCCAAAATAATATTACAGAATTATATGCGAAATCTCGATCTTTAAAACGTACACATAAGAAGCCGTATGAATTTGCTTCGCATATGTGTAATGAGCGATACGGCATGTCTCGCCTTTTTATCGCGGTCAATTAAAGATAAGGAGCGGCCGCCTCGCGCTATAGTCTAGTAAAAATAAATCCGTTTGTATGGAGCTCATCACAGTATTTGCAACAGGGGGGATTCTTTGAAATTATGATGGGAAAATAGCTATAAATCATAGATCAACAATAATCCCCGATTTATAGACTAGCTGTGTTCCGCGGTTTAACTCGCGTATTTATGAAAAACGGTGATGATTATGATGATGATAAGTAGCTTATGTCCGTCTCCAGGTCCAAAGCTATCTCTATACTAAATTTCATAACGATCGGTTCAGCCGTTTGAGTGTGTAAAGGCAACAAAATTTGCTTTTATAATATCATTATGAAATTGTGACAAATGTATTTCAAAACGCCAGTACATTATTTAAATAACAATATACTTAGTTGTCTTTTATGTTGTCACAAATCTTATTTTTACTAGACTACTAGTGCTCGGTCGCTCGGTGTATGCTCCGCGCAGGTCCACGTCGGTCGCTCCGCATCCCGACAGCCTCTTCGCAATCGTGATGTTATATTCATATGTGGCGGTGTACCATATGACCGTTACAGTAGAATAGCTCATTTTACTAACCGATAATTATAGTTTAAAATACTAAAACAATTACTTCAAACTGCGGAATTCGTTTAATTGGATGATATTTTTTCAGTTATTTTGTTATAAAAACTAAAGTACTGATTTTGATAACATTTATATGGGACCACCTAGAGGTATTACCTACCAAACAAAAAAGAATCATCAAAAACAATTAATAATTGACGGAGTAATCGCTGAACAAACATACAAAAAAAACATACAGTCGTATGAGAACCTCATTCTTTTTGGAAGTCGGTTAAAAATATGAAGTATTGATGGCAATTCGGATGTCAATCACTAAACTATAATTCGCGTAAAATTGGTTTAGTTCTGTCAAACACCGCTTAGCTATTCAGCCTAACCACGACCTACGTAAAATTAGATGCCAACGAACTAAAGATGGTTTAAATTACTCAATTTAGTGAAAACCTATTCTGACACGTCAAATTTTAAGTGATTCGCACCAAATTACTGTCAAATTTAGAAAGCACCTAAAACTTGTCGTTTAAAATTAGTGAGTCTGAGTAAATCGACTTTGCTCTTTATTTTGTCTTTTTTATAGTGAAAATAATTGTTTTGCAAGTGTTTTTATAACCCCAGGAACTAGCGGGCCATTGAAATTATTGATATGGACGAATATAAATAGCGATAGCCGTCTGATTAATCAGAAAGTAAGTAAAGGTTAGGTACTGATACAATTGTTGTGATTTTTCTTTATTTCTTTCTGATGACAAATATTTAAAACCTTTTGTCCATTTCAGGCAAAGAAACACTACGATTACAAGCCACAAACTTAATTACAAGCAATAAGGGATGCTTAAAACCCCAACCCCATCGGAAAAATTCTGGAGACTTTTTGCCTTCCAAGATCTGGTGCTGTTTATTTCATTGACATGTTAATAAATCTGACATTAACAGATAACTATGAAACATTTGAATATGCGCTCCAGTTTTTTGCACAAATGAAGCTATCAAGCTGCTGTTCGGCAAAACAAGCCTGAGGCATTTTTTTGAGCCTGAGGCATCTGACAGTAAGAATTGGGTCTCAAAATTACTATTAGAACCTCCAAAACACAATCTGAGAAAGAGTCTGCACCTACCGAATATGAAATGATGTAAAGATGTACAATTGGTCGCTTAAAAACAAATTTAGATATCTGCACCACCTTGCCTGTGTTATGATCAACAAAAGGCAGTGAAATCTTGCTGCATAATGTACAATTTATATGTTCTGTGTTTCCTTCTATGATTCTTTTGAAGATGAAGCGGACAAACATGTAGAATATACAGATATGACCAGTCATTGTTATCTGGAATGAAGATGACTAATGATGAATCAGACTTCCTTACAGAAGCAAGAATAATTCAACAGAACTTCTTTATTAATAATAATTTTAGATCATATTATCTCAAAATAAATTACTTTTACAATACACTGACTGAACTCACCTGAATTATAGTAAATTAGACATATTTTAACCTTGTGGAGTGTAAATTAAAGTTTTATAAAATTTGTAATTTTTAACCGGAGACTCCGGAGAGACTGAAGTTTTTTTTTTCACAAATCAGAAACTTGATTGAGTAATACTATTCGAACTGCATTTATGGTTGTATTTCAATGGTTTTATAATTAGTTTGAAGTAACTACACATTTTTTAAAGAAAAAATAAAAATTTGATTTTCATCGTCCTTTCTTGAAGAAAATTATTTTTCGTAATTCAGAATTTTATGTATGCCATATGAATTGTACCTATATAAGTAATAAAACTACATTTAAAGAATTTCGAAATACCTTCACATTTTTGAGAAAAAAATAAATTTTAGTGGTTTATCGTTAAAAGTGGAAGATTTTTTTTCTACAATTTAAAATTTCATCAATGCTATATCCACCACCCCTATTGCCGTGACAAAACTGCATGGAAATTATTTTGAAATATCTCCACATTATTGAGATAAAATTGAAAATAAGTGGATATACGTTCTCGGCTAAGTTAGACAACTTTCTGATTTTTTATATATTTGTTATGCAACTTGTTTAATATTATACACGGCATTATTATAAACGTGTACTAATAAAAGATTTTACAGAAAGAAGAAGAAAGAAAGATTCTACGAATTATGTTTAATTTATAAACATCATTTGTAGCTATCCTTTAATAAATATCTCACAAGATTTATTATCATATTTGGTCAACTATGACTTATAACTTGATTTACATGTTAGTATTAGAATCAAAACGAATGGCTTTAAAATTGCACTTTTAATTAACTTTATTTCCCACAATGTATTAATCTACTTTACCTTATCTAGCTAGGCATACATAATTTTAGGATGCGATACAGTTTATTAATATGTTTTTGAAATGTGAACTTTCTCTAATTGCATTATGTCGTGTATGTTACAAAATTGTAAAAATAAATAACAGTATAAAATGTTATGTTTTTTTTTATAAGGACATTATGGTTAGTGATTTTAAACAATTGAAATATTTTTTAAATCTTTATTTATTATGGATGGTTTTATAGGACATGACTTATACTTAGATATATACTTTGCCACCATTGGCCAGCTACAAAATTACACTCAATTTAATAATTCTAACACTTCATAAAAAGCATTTATAACAGTAATAGGTAAGCGAATGTATCAAGTGACCAAATGTATGCTTGCATCTCTAACAAACTGGCCTTAACTTGAATTGGTAGTTACTCCTTTTTGGAAAAGTTTTCCTTTAATCTGATACAGGTTCTTGAACCATTCGAAGGGTTCATTTGAAGATTCTTAATGAAGAACCGCCTGCTTGGTAATTTGCGCATATGAAAGCTTTTGTGTCATAGATTCTCTGACTGTGTCTGTGGAACCGGTTTCTGCAGTCGGTCGCTCATTTAGTGGTGTTTGAGCTCTGGTTGGTATAAGGTTACAGTTAAATTCAGCTTTCAGATTTCTCACTTCATTCTCTTTGCTGGACAAGAGTGCAGCGCCGACATAAAATGATTACCTCCCCAATTAACACATTTAAAAGAGGTTCTCTCACAGTTGGGATAAATTACTTTCTTATACGGGCATTTTCTTGTAGTGTGGCAGGCCTAAAACCCAGCAGCGAATGCAGGATTGTATTACATTGTGATACACAACAAACATACATCTAAAGTTATAGTTGCTGGTCGGAAAAATCCCTACAACATGGTTTCCAAACTTCGCCATTTGTTTTTCATCGTAAAAGCCTTAAACACTGGCACGAATTCTCCAGGAACTTTCTTCCTCGATCCAAAGCCATAACCTGGATCGTTTCGGTTAAGTAATTGTAAAATTATTTTTTCTGGATGCGGCAACAGCTGATAGTGTTGCCAGATGATTTGCCGAAAATATCCACACGTTTAACGATTTTTTTATTTGTCTGATATCTTTCCTAATGATATTGAAAAATGTAAAAACTAAACTTTAAAAAACACCAAGAAACTATTTTTTTAACTATCACGGCGACTATTACAGCGTCTAGAATAAGAATATTTATTAACCTTGAATAAGGTACATGTCAAAGGTAAGTCAGAATTAAACATGTGATAAATTAACTAAACTTTATAATATACTATACGATACAATTAGTACTTGCGACGCAGATTTGCACCTATGGTGTGTTTTCTCGTCAGCAAAACGTCGAAAGCTATCATCTTACGAGAAAGCAACTGATTGAGGTGTGGTGCTCTCGCCGCAATTGAATGTAACATAGTAGCTATTAGTGGAATCTGTTCTCGTACGTAAGTACATACAGCTCAATGGTAGCTCTGTTTTATTTATTTAATTTAATCTTATTTCGAATGCTATTTTATGTTGGTTATTAATCATGTAAGTCAAACATGTTTTTAACCAATATTTATTAGTAAGACTTTACAAACATTCCCATGGAAAACACTGTAATTTTACTAAACCGTGATTAGGATTAAAATAGATTAAATTTACAAACATACAAACGGATATACACTTATGAAATTTAAGTAACATATTATACATAAACTGTGCAATTCTGACAGGTCGTATTGATAGCTTCTTTGGAGTCGGTTAAAAAGAATAAAAATGAAGAAAACTACTTACAACAGGCTATGACTGTATGGGCTGTAGTCCCTTTACTTTCCTTATAAGAATATAAGGAACCAAAAAAATCTGTCTGAGCTCCGTTGGTCTCAAGCATTTTAGAGCTAAAGAAATGTAAAACCTGAATAAGAAATTACTTAAAAAGCTTTTAATTCATAGCTCTGGCAACACCTTACCCGTATCAACCTCCTGATCATAGATAAAAAAAACCGGTAATCGTATATTTTGACAGTAGATCGTGTGCTGCAATTCAATCATTCGTTCTCTTACTAGTCTGTGAATTCAATTTAGGAGCCGTGTAAAACACATTTAAATTTAGTTTTACGATTTCCCTGAATAGGTTTTGTGACTAGATGCACCTAAATTTAAATTTTAAATTGGTTTAGTTTAGTTTTAGTGATTGACATCCGAATTGCCGTCTGTTGAAGTTCTAATGTTGGGTTACTCGCTATTTCACTAAATTACTAACATAATAAGTAATATCGAGCTTAAAATACTCTCATAAATACTTAGAAATACAATTATCTATATAAAAATTAAAACAAAAACAAAATACCCGATTGTATAAGAGCGAGTCGTAAGTCTGACGATTTTGTTACGCTTGATACGCTGTTAATTTTACGTTTTTCGTGAGAAACTTTGTACAAACTCGCTATAAAAGGTTACAAATCCTCAAAATGATTACGAAAAATTTCGTTAGAGGTTACGAAAAAGTGCATATTTTATTTTTTCGAGAGTTTTACTATTATTATTTGAATATAACTAGCCTACGGTATATTACCTAGTGAGATATTACAGACGAATCTAAGGATAGATAATCATATATCAAAATCGGTCCAGCCGTGTAGGCTCTAGGAGGTAATATACATACATACATATATAAAATCATACAAACACTCGAAAAATATAACCCTCCTTCTTGTGTAGTTGGTTAAAAAGAGCTTGTATTATAAATACTTAGAAATGTTACTTTTCTAAACAGCACCTTTTAAAAAACCTTAGAACCTATTATTCTGAGACAGGCAGCTAAGCATGTAATGTGGTTTGTATAAGAAATAACAATAGAAATAGAATTTCTATCTAACCCAAATTTCACTTTATTACGCGATAAAACAAAGAAAGTTTCCCTAATAATATTTTATTACGTACCTTGTTCGCTGTAAAACAAAAACTTGTCCAGAATAACTTGTTCTCATTTATCACCTTGGCCTAAAATAAACAAAATGACATTACAAAATATTCATAACGGAACGGCGGCTTAATTATCATCGGATACTAATAAACAAAGGAAAAACTTGTGTATTCGGGATTTTTGAATATTCATTTTCTCGCTATTATACGGGAAAAAGTAATGGTGACTCATTGTGGATGATTTTGCCGACTGCGCAAGAAGGAGGGTTATGTTTTCATGTGTATATATGTTTCTATATTACCGCCTATAATACTCTCCTTTGTTAATAACAAAAGCAGTAATAATGATGCTTACATTTACATTAATATTTGATTTACATTTTGTAATGAACATAGGTACTTGGTGCCTCAGTATTTGACTGGCCTTGTGGCTCAGTTGGTAGTACGAGTATGTCTACCTGCTAAGCTGTAGGTCGTGGGTTCAATCCCAGGGCAAACATTTATGTGATGAACGTGCATCTTTGTTCTGTGTCTGGGTGTTTCTATGTATCATATGTATATATTTACAACAAAAAAAGTATATATGTATTCTATCAGCCATCTAGTTCCATAGTACAAGCTTTGCTTAGTTTGGGCTAGATGGTGTTGTGTAGAATGCCCCCAAATATTTATTATTATTTTATTTATTAATTTTAAGACCTGCAGAATTGATGGGCACACATATTGTTAAACTGAACTATATGCCAGAGAAAATAAGTGAAAAGTGGAAGTGGAAAAAATTGTAAAGATAAAGATAATTTATCTGCATACAACACGAGAATTTTATACAACAAGTGCATAAAATATGTTACACTAAATTTAGTCGCTTAAAATTATGTTGTGCCGATTAGGCGTACAAATGTCAGGTAGACAGCATCATGCACAAGCGAAAAATTTAAAAAATAAATAAATAAATATAATTATATTTGTATAATTGTATTAAAAATATTAATTGGCTGTAAAGATATTTTTTGTCATACCTTCCTATTCTCAGGATTCTACTCCGGATCTACTCGTTTCGCTCGTTGTTCAACCTTAGAATCCTTCGCTTATTCTGGGTTCCAGCGAGGATCAATCTATCTGCACAGTAATATGACTGAATTCATTTTTTAACAAGCAACTCCGTCTCAACAACTAAAAGGATCTACGTCCTTTCTGCTTTGCTATTTTTTTGGACACCAAACATGGGTCTAAAACCGAAACGTTCGGTAGAAATTTTTCGGCAATTTTTTTAACAGATGGCATCCCTGATTTCATTCGTGTATGTGTAATGTAACACGCGAGATTTCAGTTTGCAATGAACATAGGTACTTGGTTCTATAGTGCATTTAAACCTTAGTGTTTCGTAGTGCAAACGTGTATTATGTATACCGCACGGGGCAGCCACTAATGAAATAATACTACCACTTGGGAAAAACAAGTCATACACAAAATACAACTAACAGAATACGCTCTACATTCGAATGAAATTCCTCCATGTGACCGCAGTTGCAGCAAACTAACTCTAAACTTTATTACATCACACTGCGTTTGGAAACGTGCAGCATTCCTAGCTAGTACTGTGATTACACTGTTGCACTTTTGATTGTAGCGTTTTGTACCGAGGTTTTTATTCTGTGGCTTTTAGAATTTTGGTGGTTGGAACCTTTTTACCCGACTGCGGAAGAAGGAGGGTTATGTTTTGTTTTTCGAGTGTATGTATGTAATATGTTTGTTTCTATAATACCTGCTACAGCCTAAACGGCTTGACCGATTTTAATGTGCGAGGTGTCGTTGTATTCGTCTTCACCCCCTAAGTGTCAAATTGTAATATTTAATTTTTAAATTCGGGGTTATAAAGAAATTTAAAAAGGCAAACCATTATCCATTTATAATTTTGGTCAGATAAAAAAAATTCTTTCAGTTTTATCTTTTCGCTTCTGAAAAATTCTTCTGAGAAATCGTTTTAAGAACACTTAAAACACTTTTAGGTGAAATCATTGCCGCGCCGCGCTCTTGAAGAGCGCGCGACAACGATTTCTCTTAAAAATGTTCGCGGAGTGAGTCTTGTGCATCTATTAAATATGTTTTTACTACAAGATTATGAATCTAACGTATTGTAGCTCCACGACTTTTCTGTTACAAATGTAACCAGCAAAGTACTTGGAGGTGTCTCAGCCAATTCCCGAAGCGTGCCCTCAAATATATTTAAAGGCTTTAACTGCCGCGCACTTACGCCTAATATTATTGTATTAACGAAGATTTAGCAGGATGTCTTATAAAATTCGCGAAATGTCCCGACATTGCTCCAACTAAGACCTGTTGAATATTTAAATTGGATTTAACGCGATTTCAAAGACATTCTCTGAATATCGCCTCGGGCGAATGAGGAGCCGAAATGAGTATAAAACGTTGGTTTATGTTGTGGAATGGAAAAAATGTTGGATTAAATGTCTTTAGTTTAGTAAATATAATCTGTAAACAAACGTAAGTATCTACGTTAAAAAGAAAAATAACATAACCGACTGCATAAGGGCAACATTCGTAGTGCAACTTACGCTTACGTTGCGCATGATATGGTTTTGACTGTTGAGTGTACGTTTTTGCGAGAAAGTATGCACAATCACACTGTATTATTAATTTAATTAAACAATATTTAGGATAGTTTTGTGCAATAACTTATTTGTTATGAAAAAGCTTGTTTTTTAGTTCTTGCGAGCTTTTCATTATTATTATTACTACAAAAAATATAGCGTATGAATGACACTCGAGGATTAAAGACGAATCTAACGACACCGCATACCAAAATCTTTCTAGCCGTTTAGGCTGTAGGAGTTAAATTATAGAAACATACAAACACCAAGGTGACCCAATAACACCCACATTTTTTAACTTCGGAATCCAGAGCATAAAAAAAATCGCTACGTTCAAAGTATATCTAATGTAGTCCGTAAAAGCTAAGCTCTACAAAATATAACTTTAAAGCGTCACTGGACTAAATAAAAAGCCCCCCCACAATGAACCTTAATACGCAACATCCGCCGAATAATGTAGTCTTAATTACTAACATTAAGAACAAGAATTATCTTCAGAATTTATTATTAAACACGGAGCCAAGTGGAGGGGAATATGAAATTAGCTACATCTCGATTTGAATTTAACATTGTTACGAGTTGGACTTTGCATTTTTTGCAAGGTTTGGGCGAAAACATCCTTTTATGGAAAAAATCGCATTTATTATACGGTGATTGTTTGAACACAGCAATATTGATACAGGGTGTTCTGTAGGTACTCGATTCTCGTTCCAAATAATCAAACAAAATAGGTGGTTAATATTTGACTTAATTATCCTGAGTAAATACAAAAATTACGGAGACTCAAACCATGCGTGTGAGAGTACATGCAAGTCGTGCGATCACTTTGTAAAGTACCTACGTAGTTATGTGATAATGTGACTTGCGCTCTCTCGGTGCGTGAGAGTGCGCGGCGTCCATAAATTCAGAAATTTTGGGAAAAACTTTATACGAGGTTTTTTCTTAGTTTTATTTTAGATTTTGTTTTGGTTTTATTCCTTTATAGATTTCATCTGATCACTAATTAACATCCTTGAATATTGCTAGTGGCCAATGGTATCTATCAGTAACAATCGGGAATGGCTAAATTTGATTGAATCAGGTGTTACCTTGCTGAAGTTCATCTTAACAACAATCTGTAATATATTTTTAGTGTAATAACTAAAATATAACTAAACTACATACCTATATGTAGTGATCTGATATACACTAGCCGTCTTATTCGTAAGCACATTGTAGTTAAAATGTATTTTGTTCCGTTTTCGCGCGTTACAGTTCCCTTCTGACAAAAGATGACGAACAATAATATATAAAAAATGGGCTTATCATACGTTTATGAAGCTATATTAAATTGTATCCTTAAATATAATTTATTTTAAGATAATATTTAAGGATACGATTTAATATAGCTTCATTTTATAAATGATTACCTCAAAATCGTTTAACTGTTTAAAATCCTTAACAGTTTAAAACTCTACGGATATCTTACAAGATAAACTTTGAACAGCTCGTAATAAATAAGACATTACATTTAATTATTGATTTTATTTCTCCCGTACCTTTTACCTATATCACTCGGTTAATCCATATAGTTAAAAAGGTCCTCAAAACTTTTTAATAATGAGGTAACAGACAAAGGGATGGATAGAGTTACTTCCGAATTTATAGTATAAGTTAAGGATAGTTTGGGATTATGGGTGTCTATACAGGATGTTTCAATTAAGTCCGGTTGTGGAGTAGGAAGAATTTGAGTTATTAGATAGGTACGAAATTCTTCCTGTTCCGCGATTAATCATTTTTGCGACGCAAAAATCATTTTAAGTATGAAAATTGACTTGGATCAAATTGAAATTTTTGACGAATATTTGTGATGTTATTTTTTAGTTTCACAATCGATGATTTTTGTTAGTTCATGCAGTCATTTCACATCTTTAAAAATGTGGGTGTGCGCGAGCTAAACGGTCGATGGTCGAACTATGGACTCTTAATATTATGTCCTCTTGTCGTATCTATCCAAACACCCAGTATGTAAGGATTAGAGAAGGTAGAGATTTGCAGCGGAACAAGGTAGTAAAATTTCCTGTTATATTTAGCATTCTTGCTCCCTTCTCTCTAGTGTAAAGGCTTAGAGGCAGCATTAACACAGGTAAAGAAGCATTAATATAAGTAATGGATGTGGGTAAGGGGTCATTGTACTCTCGCATAGCTCCTCGGGGAGGGAGGGCAGGAACCCGCAGGTGTAATGTGGGCATAAAACAAAAATAATCTGCTGAATAGTTGGAAATAATAGCACGGGTGGGTTACTCCTTTATTGGTTACTGAAACTTTTCATGTTTTTGATGGTAATGTTAAAATAGTATTAGGCTGCTTAGTTCATTGTTTTACCAGCGCCCTATAATGAGGTAGTGTTTTTCAGTTCAGGTGTCCAACAGTTTCTTTTGTTATTCGCCCGATAGAATATAACGGTGTGATCGAGGATGAAGTAGGTTGATGCTTGAAAATGTTAAGATTGCAGTTTTCAAGAAACATTCAAGTTAGGATTCTTCGTCGTTGACCCTCCCTCTCGCAAAGGAGACAAGCTCGCTGCTCCGCCATATACTCCTGTAGGTCAAAAGCTTGTCGGTATATATGTATTTTATATTTTTCTCGGTTTCTAAGTTTAATTACGAAATGTAATACCTTTAAACGAGCAATTCTTATGTATATATTTATATAGTAGTCTGAATCTCGGAAATGGCTCCAACGATTTTAATGAAATTTGGTTTGTAGGTAGATTAGGAGACGATAAATCGATCTTGCTAGGTTTCACTTTTAGTGAACCCGGGTTTGCTCGTATTTTCAGTCATAAAAAATCCGAGTTGAGCTCGGTCGCCCAGGCCTAGTATTGAATTGCAGTGCAGTTGTTACGTGTAAGAAGCCCACATAGGTACATTCTGCTATTTCTTTAAATTCAAAGCATGAACATCAGCGGTTTAACAACATTCTGGAGCTACCAACCAACTGTACTTTGTAACAGTTACATGTCTTGGTACTGATCGAATCGATATAGTATTGAATTGAATCCGAAAAGTGTATCAAGTTCTGATTTTACGACACGATAGCAAAATATAAATGATGAGTTTCTGTTTAAGTACGCCGACTAAGATTGCTGTTACATTTTACACATTTTGTCAATTTTTTTGGCCAAGGAAAAGAAAATGAAAATCTTAAAAGGTGCCAGCAGCAACTCAGCCAATGGTGCATTGATTCTTTTTGTATTTGGTAGATCATACTTCTAGAGGTGGCCCCATATAAATTTTATCAAAATCAATGCAGTTCTTTGGTTTTTATAACAAAATTACTGAAAAAATATCATCCAATTGCCTGTAGAAAAGTGAACAGCAAGTCGCTTATGAACGCGCTGTATTGTGTATTTTGAAGTTGGTTTTTCAGTTTTTTTAACTATAAATTATTGTTTATCCTTTACGAGAGAATAGGCTTTATGTATTCACATAAAATTGACATTCTAATTTATTGATTTCAATTTCTTTTTAAACTATAATTATTGTTTATCCTTTACGGGAGAATAGGCTTTATGTATTCACATAAAATTGACATTCTAATTTATTGATTTCAATTTCTTTTTAAACTATAATTATTGTTTATCCTTTACGGGAGAATAGGCTTTATGTATTCACATAAAATTGACATTCTAATTTATTGATTTCAATTTCTTTCTTTACCAACAATAATTAGTTGGGAATATTACTATTTTAGTAGTTAAATACATTTTTTTTTTAATTATTGACATGTAAATTGACTTTATGAAATAAACGAATATGAATATGAATAAAAAATATTTTGCAATGGAGTTTTTCGTGAAGCTTAAAAGCTTAGTCACTGAGTACCAGCGTCACCACGAAATCTCTCCTCCGGGAGCCAGAATCGATGCCAATTTAAATTGTGCTGATTTCTCTGATCGTTGCGAGTAATGAGACGCTCGTAATTAGATTTAGTCTCCATTTCAAGGGACGTATTAAGGATAATCCTCGGGTTGGGAGTGATCCCTGCTCGGGGACGGATTCGGGGATTTATTTGATGTCATGTAAGTTATCTGACTGACGTATGATTTGTCGATTTTGAATTGGAGAGCTTCATGTAGGTAAATAAATTTTCATTATTCATTCAAAATTAAATATTATAATAGATACATTTTCTGAATCATAGAATTGTCGGCATAATAATTATTGTTTAAAAAACTGAAGCAACCGATTTCTCATAGATTCAATTTTCAGAACTGAACCAAATTAAAATGGGAACACACGGGAAGCAACAGCTTTCAAATAAAAAAATAAAACCGGACAAGTGCGAGTCAGACTCGCCCACCGAGGCTTCCGTACATACTAGTAGATAAATAATAGAGGGAAATCATATATTTTTTTATATTTTCCTTCATAAACCGAAAACTATACATCGTAAAAATATTTAAAAACCTGTTTTACCTTATGCTAATAAAGCTCTTTCATATTATGATACTCTACATGGTACGGTTAATTCACTTTAAAATTTGGACCCTCATTGCTTGCATAAAGACATTTTTTTTTGTGATTTAATAAAAAAAACGAGTTTTCGGATTTTTTCCTATATGTGTACTAAAACACAATGCTTCTTGCTAAATTTCATAGTTCTAGGTCAACGGGAAGTACCCCATAGGTTTTGATTCCCTTGTGCGTGTCGAAATTTGCGTTTTTTACGACATATCCGGCTGTAACTCTTTTTATGAAAACTGAGAAATTTGATTTTTCTTTCTGCAGCAAGAGACTATAGATCTGCGTATATGGTTTTTAATTAATTTCAACACGATACCTTTACGCGTTCCCGAGATAAAAGTCTTGACACACGGACAGTCGGACAGACAGACAGACGGACAAAAAAGTGATCCTATAAGGGTTCCGTTTTTTTTCTTTTGAGCGGTTTGAGGTACGGAACCCTATAAAGAATCATCAAAATCAGTTCACCCAGGCAAAAGTTATGAGGTAACAAACATAAAAAAAAACAATAGAATTGAGAATCTCTTCCTTTTTTGAAGTCAGTTAAAATAGCTTAAAGGGCTTAAGCTATTTTTGTGCCGAAAATTCTATTCTATTCATCAATCAAAAGGTTGTACAGCCCGTATTCGTTAATATAACACGATTGAAATGAATGTCATCTATATACTCCTATAGTCTTATCTGTGACCACGGATGTTGCAAAATATTATGTAAAATATACGATAAATCTGCTAAGCATTGGATAATTTTAATAAATGACACTCGCGGACACCTAAGAAACTTTTATTTCTCTCCCTGAACATTGTTATTTTTTTGTGTAATTGGTACTTTTAAATTTTTGTGTCTTTAAAAAGACTAGCTATTTCCGGTTCAAAGCATTTAAAACTTATACAAATAATAGGGTTGAAATAATAATGAATGAATTGAAAATTCAAATAATGTTTAGATGAAATTTGAAAAAAAATAATAATTGAAAAACCTTTCAGATTTTTCCATTGTTTCATTACTTTTCAGATAATTCTCATTTATATGCAATTAATTTTACAAATTGGTTTATAAATGACAGCGTGCAGTAACAAACAAAAAAAATACAGTCGAATTGATAACCCCCTCAGTTTTATGTCGGTTTAAAAATGATAGATTTTAACACGCTTTTATTAGGTCGACCTGTATGTAATGAAATCTAAGGTAACTAATTTAACCATCTTCCAAGGATCGTAGCGTCATGAAAATTGGCAGCTGTATGTAGTTCTGATGACAATACAATAATATGGTACTGTCGAACTGATCTGATGATGGAGCCGGAAGATTTGAACTAGAACTTCATGATGGAACATCGTATCATAGATGTATTTGGATTTGTTAGAACAGTCTTGTAATGAACTTTGACCACAATAATTTGTAGCGTGTTTTTTAGTTTTTTTAAATTGTTATTTATTTATTTTCCTAACAAAAATTTGACACCTGTCATTTATTAGCTACCGTCTGTTCCGAAGCGGTAAAACTGTGACCTAATTTTCTAGAATAACCACTGACCTGAATTCTGCGAATTCAAAAATTCTGGCCGGACGCCTCGATTAATTGACATTGCTTGTTTGATGAAGCCGAGAATAAACATTTACTGTCGCTGATTATTTTATTAATTGCTTCGGTTTTGACCGATTTCCAAAAAGAAGGAGGTTGTCAATTTAACTGTATGTTTTTTTTTCTGTTTGTCCCCGATTACTCCGTAAATTGTGCGTGGTATTTGATGATTCATTTTTTGTTTAGTAGGTCATACTTTAAAGGTGGACCTCTGAAGTATGGGCTACTGAACAAATTTTATCAAAATCAGTTCAGTACTTTAGTTTTTATAACCAAAAAAACATCATCCAAGTAATAAAATTGCGAACTTTGAACAAAACAAAAACAACTTATAACCAATATTTTTTCTATTAAAAAACCGACTTCAAACGCAACAGACCTCTCTTCACTCGCTCTTTTTTTCTTTTGTCAAGAATGCGATTTGACATTGAATGTCAAATGCTTGTCTTCGAAGATTAGAAAATGTGCAGATGTGTTCGATAATCCCTTAACAAATATGACACTCTTGCAAAGAAAAACGTGTAGGTGGAACTCTGCGATTCTATAATCTGACGCACTTACTCAGGAATACAATAAAAATATTTTCATTTTTAGAGATTATTCATAAAGTAATAAAGCGATGTTTATAAAATAATTATGGGACCAATTTGGGAGCTTTCTCTATACACTAATTCAGGAAACACAAAAATTGGTTCTCGAATGACGGAGTAATTCGGGCACACACATAAAAAAAAAAAAACGAATTGATAACCTCCTCCTCTTTCCAAGTCGGTTAAAAAGAAGGAGATTCTCAATTTCATTGTATGTTTGTTCAGCGATTATTCCGTCAATTATGAATTGGTTTTGATTATCCTTTTTGTTTGGTAGGTAATATCTCAGAGCTGGTCCCATATATTTTTTTTCCAAAATCGGTTGAGTACTTTGGTATTTATAACAAAATACCTGAAAAAATGTCATCGAAGTAAATTAATTTTTGAACTCTATTTTTTCAGTTTATTTTAACTAATAATTGTTTAAAATAAGATTAAGTTTTCATATATATAATATTCTTCTCAGATGTGATATTTGTGATAGGTATATAGTCCGCTAAAGGGTAACATTCTTTCAAAGTGTTACTAGCAAATAATACTAACCAATAATTTTTTTAAATTGTAACATTAGTTACGAAACCCTACCATGTGCGTGTCTCGATACGCTCTTGACCACTTATTTTTAGGGTTCCATACTGAAGTAAGGAACAAAATGGCATATTATGGCGTATATTTTGAAGTTCACAAGGGAATCAAACCTATAGGGGACTTCCCGTTGACCTAGAATCATAAAATTTGTCAAAAAGCAATGCCATGTAGCACAATTAAAGGGAAAAATCTGAAAACCGTAAATTTATAGTTACATCACAAAATAATTACTTTTTTGCGATTATAAATCTGTTGCAGTTGGTAAACTAACCGCAACCTATGTCAATTTATGGGGAAAATAGTTTTCCGACGGAAAAAATAAGTTTGTCCCCTAGTACAGATTATCTTTTCGTTCAAGGAATGTTCGGTACTCTCATTATAGTTACCTAATAATTATTTGTTATTAACGGTCAAGTGCGAGTCGGACTCGCACATCGAGGGTTCCGTACAAACATACCTATGTGAATAGCTTAATTCCCAAGCTATTCACATAGGTATGTTTGTACGGAACCCTCGATGCGCGAGTCCGACTCGCACTTGACCGGTAATAACTAGTAATCGGTTGAAACCGCGCAACGGCCTCTGCCGTTATAATATAATCTACGAACGAATAATGGCCAGCCATCGTAATCCAAAGGATGGTTTTAAAATTTATCTGGCCTCGGGGTGCTATTTATATCTTTCGCTTCAAAAATGAAGGGAGGTTATCTCGAGACGTGGATACGTGGACTGAATAACAAGCTCGAAACGATGTTATATATAGCCTTGCTTTCACTTCTGACAAGTCTTAAATGAATGGAATATGGCTGGTATATTAATAGTTGTGTCCTGCGTGTTGCTTAGACGGGGACTTTTATTCTTGTCGGGATGATATATAATATACAATAATGGATCAAACTATATTTTTTTCAATTAAAATTAGGTTTACAAAATCTATGATATTAATTTTACAGTGACGTCATATAGCGTGTGTCCCTGGATCATAATTACGGGGAACTAGCTTGTAAACCCTATAAACCTTCTCGGGATCCTAGCTTCTGTGTCAAAAGGTTCCTTACTCTTCTGTGACAGCACTGCTGTGCGGTTTTACTCTTCTTTCCGTCCATGACGGTAAGCTATAGGTATATAATACGAATTGTTAAATACCGAATATCATTTCTCCGAAAACGAAACTTATTTTGTTCAAAAGACACTACCAAAATCACGAAAGATCGTATAACAACTCGTCTGATAAACGCATCTTTGTAACACGAAAGTTTCATGTGTGTAATAAAAAGATATCTAACGAACTTAACTTAATAGTTGATATATCTGATAACCGAACCTTTGTAAATAAGAAGGTTCTGGTCATAATAAAACAGAAACCTAATTAACCTAATCTAATAATCGTTCGGGCAAATGAAACTATATAAAAAACTGTATAAAAAAAAGTTTTCCGTAACAGGTACCACACCAGACGAAACCACATAATCCTCGTAGTATTGTAGTAGGGTCTACTTGTAATGCTGCCGCGGTCCGCTCTGTTGAGATAACGGCCTACCATTAATATAGGGTCCAGATGCCAAACAAACTGAATAGAACATTTTTACGCCTTCGGTAATATTAATGCTGGAGCGGAAAAATCGGCCAATTCGGCGTTTCGCTGGGTTGTTTGATATGGATGAAGAAATTTCCCTATTAATAGTAAAAAAAGCTAATGTTTTTGTCACAAACTCATTTTTAGGGTTAAATTATAATAATAGAGTGGAATTGTTTTCTTCTGGGTAGCGCGCTCCATCGTGGACCGCAACGTCGCTTAACATCAGTTGAGTTGGGGGACAAGCGTAAAACCTTCAGCGAAATTACTTTATAATTTTAAATACTTGTAGAGTTTTGACTTACAATTTTATTTATTTTTTAATTTTACTCAATGATAAAATTTTCCCCAAAAATTGGCAAAACGTCCGCAATCTAGCAACACTGGCGATTGACAGAGTGGCTTGATCTACGGGTATTGATTAAGCTATCAGTCGTGACTGTATAATTTTCTATTACTTTTTGTGCTATAGATGGATGGAGGAAATATCTTCCGTTGTGATAGGTAATTATTTATACCAGGATTTATTTTAATATTTACCGTTAAAATGTGGAAATCTTTTCCGGAATGGGTATTATACATCTACATGCCTAATTAACCCCAGACCCAAAAAGGGGGGAAATAGACGGATATGGCGAATTTGTAAAGGTTCCTTGTGGAACCCTGAAAACGATATTACAAAATCAGGAAAATGGTAGATAAAAATATTGTATCTACGAGTACGTATTAGAGAGAATCCAAACGGCCACCAGTCACGCAAATCGATTTATATTTCCCCTTAAAACCTACATCTGCTTCCTCGAGCACAAATCCTGAGGATTCCGCACACTGGAGCGGATTTTTAACCATGTTACATACACATCGCAAGTTTACGTTGTCGTCTAAACCTCGTATACGGTGGATAAGCAGCGTTGTATCTTGACGAGAAAATATCGGTCGGATCCTGTGTGGAATTTGAAACGTGCAGGTGCAGGGTGCATTTGGTGTATTTTATGTTGAGCTTATTTTGGATGGATGGCTGCGGGTTTGTGCAGTCAGTGCTTAAGTGTAGAAATGTTCTTAAGGCGAGGCTTCCCCAGAACTTTAGGTATTTTACGCTACCTCAGCCCGCACTTCTTGAGCGCGATATTTTCACGTACGTTCTAAGTGTACGTAGCACAGAAGTACGTACGACACCGCGGCGCCGCGCGCCGGGTGATGGCTTCTCCCAAGAAAAATTATTGTAAAGTATTACTATACAATAGTGCACTAAACGTATCAGAAATGTATACCAGTAGAACGATAAAAAATGTAATAGCTACTTAACATGGTAACTTTGGCCTTAAACAACTTTGAGATCAATTAAAAAATAATTAAAATGGCATATTGTACGAAAAAAAACTACCGAGACTTTTTTCAGCAATCACGTTTTTGTACTAGGAGAACCCTAGCCAACAGACCAACATTTTACATACTAAAAATTTGAGCTTGAACTAATAGTACAAGTATTTTTTGTAGATTTTCAAAAATCTGTTTTTGCTGCTATTGCGAGTAAGCGTGGCCTTAACGTGCGGTTTAATTTGAAGTTAAACTAAAAGTTAGTTAAGTGCACAAGAATGGAACTCGTGCCGCCATCTCTGTTTCCTGAGACCTACAATCTTGGCATTTTCAAGGCTAGAGTGAATAGATATCTTCTAGATCGACGAGCTCCATCCTCGGCCACAACGTCGCTTAACATCAGGCGAGTTGGTGGTCAATCGTAGATCTATAATGAATAAAAAAACAAAAAAAAAAGTTATTCTCAAATAAAATACAAGCTTTTATTCAAGTTCACGTAGTTATTGTGGCGAGAGAACGTCAAAATGTTGGAAGAACAATTTCGATCGGCCTTGCTTATATACAAACTACAAAATAGATGTCTACTGACGTACTGATATACCGACGTCTCAAGTATATAACGTTAATTCAAAAAAAATTACCTATTCGGAGTTTCTATTTAGTCCTTTTTAGGGGTCCGTAGTACTATGAGGAACCCTTATAAATTCGCCATGTTTATCTGTCTGTCCGTATGTCACAGCCCTTCTGTCTGTCTGTCTGGCTGATGGACGCCGAAACTATTTGACGCACAATTTTATAGGATTATTGTAGGTATATCTCATGGAGAAGAATCTGGCATACTTATATCCCAAAAAAGAGGTTTCACTTCATAATCTTTATTTGAAAATCAAAACAAACTTACCGAGGTTTGGCAATTATGCGAAGAGTTTTGTTCCATACGGTTTATTGTTTACATTAGATGCGCATTACCAAGCGAAACGAAGTCCAGATATTTAATATTATTAGAAAATTATGATTGGAGTATGCATTAGTGTTTGATCTTACCGAAAACCGTTACTCAAATTTAATCAACGCTCATGTTGAGCGTTTTGTCAACTTCTCGTTGACACGTAATGACACTGGCAGAAATAAGACAGAGAATTTGAGACGTTGATCAAATTAAGTCATTCGTTAGATAGGTAATATCGGTGGGCCCCAAATTAGGCAATGCTGAAATCAAAATAATAATTATAAAATTTTTTGTCTGTCTGTCTGCACGGTGTAGTCGATAAATACCGAAACCACTGGATAGGTTTGTACAAACTTTGGCAGGATTATTACTGATAATTTTATTATGTGCAAGGATCTGACATACTTTTTGCTAAAATTATTTAACTAACCAATTAATTTATTATTAATATTTAATATTCTTTAATTTATTTATTTAGATTCCTAATTTTATTTTTTTTACAATACAAAT
Source organism: Lycia hirtaria (assembly GCA_947563715.1). Taxonomy (NCBI): domain Eukaryota; kingdom Metazoa; phylum Arthropoda; class Insecta; order Lepidoptera; family Geometridae; genus Lycia; species Lycia hirtaria. Next base: position 34,902,292 of record OX387377.1, on the reverse strand, counting down.
ATAAACATATAAAAAAAGAACATAAATATTGTAAAAAGCTTAAAACTAGTGTGCCGCCGGCAGCGGGGAAGGCTCAAGCTTTCGACGGTAAGGGCTACAAACTCAGGAATCTCCTGACAATACGCGCCGTGTCTAGGATGACTGCCTTTTGTATCCGACCCTTTAATTTTATTTAATTATTTTTAATTAATTAATTGAAATAAAAAATATTAGTTAAACTTTAGAAAGAACTCGCCAAGTAAAGTTTGGTGAATCAGATTTCTAGGTTCACGGGCAATGTGAACGAAGTTGTAAATTTAGTTAGCTTTTGAATTAAAAAGTCAGTTCTCCTGTACTTGCAAAAAACTGAAATTGATCTATTTCTACGTCCGATTGCTAAAACCAAAGCTTCACCGAAAATACCAATGCAATCGGCTCGTATGTCCCACGCTATGCGGTTATGCTATTTGCAAAGAGTCGCAAACAATATCGAGAATCAATTTACACTCGACGCAGGTACTACTGTGGAAACTCGAATGTCATATTGCAAATGACTTGGAGAACAAAACTTTATTAAATAGGTAGACAAGTAAAATTCTGACATTTAGTGCTGTGTTATACGAAATAAATATACGTTTCAACACCTAATACTCTGATGGTAAGCGACAATGTGGCCGAGGACAGAGTGCGTCAGATTAGAAAATAGTAACCGAGCGACCGAATTCCATTGACTCCACTCGGATTTTTTATGATTGGAAATACGAGCAAACCCGGGTTCACTAAAAATAAAAACCTAGCATGCTCGATTTATCGTCCCCTAATCTACCTACAAACCAAATTTCATTAAAATCGTTGGAGCCGTTTCCGTGATTTAGATTATATTATAATATATACAAGAATTGCTCGTTTAAATATATATATATATATATATATATATATATATACATGAATTGCTCGTTTAAAGGTATTAGATTAGATATTTATATTTACTCTAGTCTTAAAAGTTTCATTGATACTAGAAGTAATATAAAAAAATGTGGGTTAAAATTTTAAAACCAGCAACATAATGTATTTCAAGTGGTCGTATTTTATGTAATATCGTAATCGTTATTTTTTAAATACAATATTTTTTTCATATAATAAACTAATTGTTACCCCCCCACTTTGAACGCATAGAAAAAATTACCCAATTAAAAGTAAGAGTACAACTTACAATTCCATAAGTAATATATACCTTTTCGAATACTTATAATATTTTTGTAATAATTTAACTTACTCGTACCAGGTTCTGCGATAAAATTTATTCTTACATATCCACTGATTCCTACATTTCAAGAAAAGCAGACTCAAAATGTATTTTACAGAAATCAAAACAGCATTTTTAAATAAAAACTACGGGTCACTCACGTCTGTTTTGAGCCGAAATATCCGACTATAGTTTCAACCGCATATAGTTTCCTATAGTCCGCGTACATATATAGTCCGCATATAGTCGGATATTTCGGCTCAAAACAGACGTGAGTGACCCGTAGTTTTTATTTAAAAATGTGTGAAAATCACGTTAATTTCCATAGTAAAATCAAAAGAGCAGGCAGCGAATATTCAATCAAACTATTGAATTTATAAAGAACGTATTTTACTTTGACCGGTGAGCTGAGAATTCTACAACACGAGTATCGACGGTTGAATACGGATCTGGTTGTTAATAATAAATAATTAGTCTGCATTGGTCTAGATTCAGTATTTTCTTTCTTCAATACGAAGTTAACGAAGATTTTCTTATGATTTTAACTCTGTTATTTTGCTGAATCGTTGAAGCTGATTTCATATTTTACTAGATTTTTAACCGACCTCAAAAAGGTTCTCTATGAATATTCGATGAAATTTATACGGGATCACCTCTGAATGTGACCTACCAAACAAAAAATAATCGCTCAAAATCACTTCATAATTGGCGAAGTAATTGATGAACAAACGTAAAAAAATACATGTAGTCGAATTGAGAAACTCTTCCTTTTTGGAAGTCGGTTAAAAATGTGTCATCCAAGTAAACGAAATTGCGCATTCAAAATGCGCAATTTCGTTTACTTGGTCGTCGGTTGTTACAGTTTGCTTCCGTTTTCGTAGCTGGTTATGGAACTAAGTTATGAATATGGAATAAATCTTCCTTTTTAATAACTGGTTCTGAATCAGTGATTTGGTTCTGAATTCTTCTTTCATAGCTAGTTACGAAAAACAGTTACGTAAATGGAGCAAAGGGTTAATTAAACTATAATTTTATTATAAATTAAACTGTCCCAGTGTCACTGTACTAACTGTACTAAAACTTCCGTGATATACATTTATATTATTTAATTAACCGGATGGATTATTATGCTCCTAACTGAGAAAAATGGAAAGAGGGAAGAGAGGCCTTTGCCCTGTAAAAATATAGAATGCATAATATACCCCAAGCGGGACGTCAGTGCAGGTCTTATCGCTCCCATTTTAAATTAGAATTAGAATTAACCGGAATAACTTACGACATCAATCGATCAAAAGAACGTTGTCTTCCAACTGGTTTCAGGACTGTCAGAGTCACATCCTCAGGGTACACATGCATCTTCCAGTCCCAGTATCAAAAAAAGACGTGTGGCACTCGGAGACTGCCGCGGTAAAGCTAAATTTGCATAATAGCTTTACGCGCGGTGTGTTAGGTTATTTTCGTTACGGAATGTCTGGATTCGGTCTCCACGCTCAAGGCCCGCGATAGAAGCTATGCAATAGCTTAAAAATAAATAAATACAAATCCTTTATTGTCAGCTGTGTTAGAATACATGTGGTCAAAGAAAGAAGTATCATCATAACAGCTACCCTTTTGGGCATACAACATTGTAGCTACCTAATTAAAATTTAACATTAATAAATTTATTTATTTATTATTATATTTTAAGTTAATTTATTTATTTATTTATAATTTTTTTTAATTAATTTATCCCAGTGTCTGTAATCAAATCTTCCCGGTTTTTTATGAAGCTGAAATTTTACAGATACATATGATGACGAATCAATATAATGATGGTCCCATATAATTGTTATCAAAATCGGTCTAGTACTTTATTTATAACAGAATAACTGGAAAAATATGTCATCCATGTCATAAAAAACCGACTTCAAAATACGCAATTCGTTTAGAATTGCGTATTTTGAAGTCGGTTTTTTATTATATTTTATTAAACTATAGTTAATATATTTACCGTAATCACTTTTCGTTATTTTCAATTTATAACCCATAAATGAAAATCCCTTCAATCCCCGCCATCCCTTTGTTAAGCTCCGATCGTTTCTTATTTACATTCATTCTGAATTAGTATTCATTTTGATACGAAATTCCGTATCAGAGCTCAAAGTAACAACCAAATGAAGCAGGGACGTCGCCGAAAGTACTTTGAGTGCACGCCCCGAGGGGCTTCGGTTTAGCGGGGTACAAAGATGAGGTACCGGGGTACTGAGCTTGTTACAATGTACTAGTTGGCCCTGAATGATGTAAGGATAATCATATCATCTTTGGGAAATAAAAGTTGTTTTCCTGGAGAAATACCGGTTATTAAATTAAATACCTTTGCCTCTGTACTTAGAGAACAGAGAAGTAACGAGTTTCTGTACTAAAAGAAAAACCCAACTGCAGAAAAGTAGTTTTTGTAGTCTAACTTACGATTTCGTTAAGCTTAATATGCTGTTCAGTGTATGTTTTTTATGAGAAAGTATGCGTAAAATCGTTTTGAAAATCCATAGGGGAGGCTCATGTCCTTTAGTGGACTTCTTGTGGCTGAGATGATGATGATGATGCATAAAATTGCTTTAAAAGATTAGAAATGCGCATTCTGTAAAATATTTTTTGTAAAAATATTTATTTCGAAAAAGTTCGTTGGAGGTTATTAGGATTATAACAAAAATAAAATATTAATTTAAAAAAAATGTAGTTGTATTGTTCTGTAGGAGGTAATATAGAAACATACATACCTACATACACTCGAAAAACATAACCCTCCTTCTTACTCAGTAAAACAATAATTTCACAAACCTATAATTTTTATGTTACTTGTACAAAACAAGAAGCCTCGTTTTAGGTCCATATATTGTGATGTACAAGTACAAAACCCTACACTACACGTGACTAGACACGCACTTGGCCAGTTTTATTATTGCTGTGAATGCTCATCCAATCTACGTGTTGCAGTCAAAAGCTCCACTTAGCGGCATACATCCGTCAATCCTTGCTAAAAATTTATGAAAATGCAGTGAAAAGTGCTTTATATAAATTGCTCTTCGAACAGCCGCCGCCGCCGCGGGGATAGCCGCGAGCTTACGTATTACTCTATTTGCACGGAATATTCCGTGTAGAGTAATTTTAAACTTGCAGTTTGGTAGTGAATAGCGTGTTTTTTAGCGTTTTTGCGTGTTTGTTTTCAAGTCCAGATAAGAGTTGAACACATTCCAGAAGATTTTTGTGGTTCACTTTCTGCTGAAACACAAACACAAATTCGAACACACACATAGCGAATCTGTACACAGCGATATCGATCCACATTTTTGATACGTACTGCACAGGAATGGAATTCTTTGCCGCCATCTCTGTTTCCTGAGAACTACAATCTTGGAATTTTCAAGGCTAGAGTGATAGATATCTTCTAGATCGACGAGCTCCATCCTCGGCCACACCGTCGGTCAGGCGAGTTGGTGGTCGATCGTACATCTATTTTTACCTGACGGCAAAGCAAGAGGGAGCGTTATGTTTTACTAGTAGTTCTGCGATCAGTAGAGCTCGGGAGTACTACGTTTTTGCTGAGACTTCACGAACTCTTGGCTGATTTCTTGACAAATTTTGCTCGTATTTAAAATTGTATTAGTATCAAATATTTCTGTATAAATATTATCAGAATTGGCTGGTAAACTAAGCTTTTTTTTACAGCAATTTTAGCACTCAACAGCGTATCAAGCGTAACGAAATCGTAAGTTAGAATGCAAAAACTGGTTTTTTGCAATCAGGTATTTTGTTTTTGTTTTAATATACAAACTTGTTACAGGAAATACTTCGAGAAAATTCTCAAGAAATCAAAACTAATTTAGTGCTACAAAACAAATTTAACTCAATTACCGAATTCGATCGGCAATCGGAAAGTTGTTCAAAAGAATATAGCCTCCAATTATGCTAAGCAGCCAATTTAATAGCGCCTTGTTTACTTGTTCCTCAAGGACCCTAGTTTAATTGAACCCCTTCTTAAAAGGCGGATAAAGTTCTACTGACGTTTTTAGAGATCCTTTGTGGAATATAATTTGACTGGCTTTGGAAATATGACCTTTCTTTTATTCGCAATTTATTTTAACTGTCATGAGCATGTCTATATATTTTATTTATTTATATACTTGTTACCAGCGATCTATATGTATTGAAGTCTTTGCTTGTTACTTATCCTGCAGAAGAATGAAGACGGCAATGTAAGGTTGTGTATAGTTCCCGTCACGTCAAAAGAACGCTTCGTAAACGCGAACAAACCAGCGTTCTTTTTACGTGGCGGGAACTATAACTCAAATGCAGGGCCGTAGGCAGGGGGGGGGGGAGTTTGTGGGTTCAACCCCCCCCCCCCCCCCCCCGAAATATACCGGCCATTGTAATAAATCCTCCCCCCCCCCCTCCCCCGTATGAGAGCTATGAATTCCTGGCTACGGCCTTGCTCTAATGCACATTCTCCAAAATGAATTCTGTAGAAGACAACACGCTGGTCTTCCGATTCGAGAGCCTCAAGGTGGTATTTGGAGCCGTAAAAGCTTAATGCGATTGATCAAACGGTCACTCAAATCTTAATCCGGCATTGTACTGATTTTCTTATCAAAATATTAACACAGCGTAACAAAAAGTTATCTGACTTTATACCCACAATAAAATAATATTAAGTGGATAATGTACGGAACCCCGCCCGGGCGCGTCGGAGCGCCTTATCTCTTTCATTATTTTCCACAGCGACAACACTCAGGCTGAGTAATGGCGGAAACGTTAAAGAAACAATTTCCCGTCTGAGATTAGCACTTAGGAGAGCTTAAACAATACGTCAGCGTGGCGACGCGTGAAGTTAGGCCGTGTACTCGTGTAGCCTTGCGTCGATATATATAATATCTATATGATCTTATAGCCCTACGTAACTATATATAATATCTATATGGTCTTGTAGCCCTACGTCACTATAAATAATATCTATATGGTCGTGTAGCCCTACGTCGCTATAGGTATATAATATCTATATAGACGTGTAGCCCTACGTCGCTATATACATATAATATCTATATGGCCGTGTAGCCCTACGTCGCTATATATAATATCTATATGGTCGTGTAGTTCTACGTCGCGCGTCCCTATATATAATATTGTTACGGGAAGTGGGTACAGGGATTGGAAGGAGACAATGATATTTGCAATCACGCTTATTCACTGACACGTACTGTTTTCTACAGAGCACTCACAGTCTATAACACGAACACCGTCAATAATTACAATATCGACGCGCTACAAGCACACAGAGTCCGTGTTCCGATCAACACACTACTACTATAACGCCTCTTCACTCTAATGTTCACGTCACTTTCACTTGTAACTTTTTCTTCTTTCCTTTATGCTACTTGTAACTGAACTGCCCTCTGACTGCGACTGAAGCTCCTTATATACCCCGCAGAACCTTCTAGAAGCTTTAATATCGATAGTCATTTCGTTCGTCATTTATTCCTTCCAGAATATTCAATTTCGATAGTCTTTTCGCTCGTCTTTTGTTTTTGTCATTTGTTCCGAACTTTCTAGAATGTTGACGAGATTCTTTATTCAAATAGTCGAGAAGCATTTCCTTCTATAAATTTCACCATCATCGTCACCATCGTTACAATATCTATATGGTCTTGTAGCCCTACGTCACTACATATAATATCTATATGGTCGTGTAGCCCTACGTCGCTATATATAATATCTATATGGTCGTGTAGCCCTACGTCGCTATATATAATATCTATATGGTCGTGTAGCCCTACGTCGCTCTATATAATATCTATATGGTCGTGTAGCCCTACGTCGCTATATGTAATATCTATAGTTCTACGTCCCTCTATATAAGATATATATGGACATGTAGCCCTACGTTGCTATATATAATATGGATATACGGATGGATCGATTTTGATCTAGTTTTTTTTTGTTTGAAAGAGGATTTAATCGAGAGTATTCTTGGCTATGTTTCATCAAAATTGGTTCAGCCGTTTTTTGTCGGGGGTTTTTGAGTTTTCTAAATTTATACTTGTAAATCTAAACTTTTTCTAACATATCCTTAGCTACAAAAACGTAAAAATGCTATGAATATTTTAATAGGATGGTTAATCCAAGTCTTTGTTAACAGGTGGTTGAAGACTGGAAGTTCATGTCTATGGTCCTGGATCGGTTCTTCCTTTGGCTGTTCACCATCGCCTGCTTCGTGGGCACCTTCGGCATCATCTTCCAGTCGCCTTCGCTGTACGACACCAGGGTGCCGGTCGACCAGCAGATATCCTCCATACCGATGAGGAAGAACAACTTCTTCTATCCGAAGGATATCGAAACTATTGGGATTCCTAGTTAAATTGGTGTTAATATTTTGAAATCTCAAGTTTGGATTACGTATGATAAAATCTTATTCACTGAATAAGGACTTGTCACATTCTGTCAGACGGGAACTGTCACGCGCGAAAACGGAACAAACACTGATTAACTAAAATGCGCTTATTTAGCGTTTATAAGTAAGACTAGTTAATAGTAATGGCGATTTCCAATACTTGAAAAATCCAGTACAGCATAATAATTTAGTCTATCTACGACACCGCCGTCTCTAAAATCTAATCTCTCTCAAAAATATAATTAATTATCAGTGTAATATTTTTGACGTGATAACGTCTTATAAATCGATGGCTGCACGCACGAAAAAGCATAACTCATTGTCACGTCTCCCGCCTGAGCCGAGAGTGCAAGCGAGAGCGCGGAACAAGCTATAGAGAGGCACGATCGGCCTAAGCGTTCGGCTTGTGACACACCTATCATGACGTTATCACGTAAAATTATCGTCCGTAAACCGACTTTACAGATAACCATTTTTTTTCCGGGAAACTATATAATCCGAAATGCATTTGTTTGAATTTTACTTGCTCGAATCAGTTTCATAGAACTACCTGATTCCAGACGTTTTACTTAAAGCGAGTTTCTGATTTCATAAGTTTATTAGCCATTAGTTTCGTTTGACCGAAAAGTTATTGGGTTAAGGTTTGTTAGTTTTCTGTTTTATTACATTCAGAAATCTTCTTACGTTAAAAAGGTTCAGTCAACATATTAAATACCTACCAATTATTAGGTTAGGTTTGCATTTGCTAGATTTCTTTATATTATACACATAAACTTTCTAATTTTAAAGATTCAGATAATTAACAGACGTGTTGTCTAGGACGGTCTAGAGTTCAGGATTTGATAAAATGTTCTTTGATAAAATAAATTTCATTTTCGTGGAAATGATATTCGGTAATTCACAATTCGGATTATACATATACATACCTAGGTAGCAATTTTTTTCAGCAAAGTAGAGACGCCGCTCTGTCTAGACATTATTTTGCATATGAAGATATTATTAACGTGTTCTTAACCTTATTCTTTAACAGAATGGTAACGATTCGTACTTAAATATTAAAAAAAAAATATAAGAAGTTGTCACACAATCTGCTCATTATTTACCCAAAAAGTAACATTTAATGATAAAAGTAAAAAAATACTAGCATTAAGTTACAGTATGGTTATACTTTCCTAGAATGTAAATTACAAGATGTTCAGATGAAAGTTGGTCTCACTTTTGAGACACATTGTATTTGTGGTTATGAACAATTTTGCTTTCACTACCAAACCTAAGATCAAGAAAAAAATCGGCCATTTACGAAAAACTGATATTTAATTTTAACTAATTCTATGGACAGGATTTAATTGTAATTTTATGGTTTCAGAATTGGTCCCACAGTAAAATATAATAGATACTTATCTTCGTAGTTATATACCTATATTTTGGGCCTTTCAAAATCGTTAAAGTTCACTACGGTTTCTTCAGGGCAAGCGCGCTTCATCACAGTTAGTAACGCAAAGTGACGGTTAAGCGCAAGCCCATTTACGAATTAAAAAAAAAATAACAAAAAGATTGAATACAATAAACTCTTAACGTATATCGTATGTTCGTTGTTTGTCTGAACAGCCTGTAATATAGTTATGCTCATAAAAAAATAATCTAATAAGAATTATGTACCTATGAATATACATAAAATATTTAAATATGACTACTAATACTAGAATTTATGCTCATGATTAAGCCAAAAATGTTGTAAGATAAAAAAAATGTGTCAAATATTTTAAACGGCTGTGAAGATATCAAGTTTTAAACGAATTTTATAAACTAGAAATGTTTACTTCATATTATTTTATTCACTAGATATTAATGCACAATAATATATTGATACTTTATCTGAAATTTTAATATTATTTTATATCTCCTTGATAGAAAACTCTGTCCGAAATTCGGACATAAGTATAAGTACGTTCAAACGTACTTATACGTATTTATACGTGATGGTGCTTGTAACCGCTACGCTGGTTTAGTTCTGTAGGACAAACATCCATGTAGGATGTAGGTTCATGTAGGATGTAGGTTCATGTAGGATGTTCTGTTGGACATTTGTAACATATTAATTGTACACCTTATTTTATACATATGTTTTAGCAAATAAATGAAATCTGAATCTGAATCTGAATCTAGGTGGGCGAAAATGATAATCTTTTATCTACTTAGTTTCCGATTCTAAACAAAAATTTCAAACGTGGGCAATCTTTCAAGGGGTTGTAGAGATAAAAGGTTGTTAATTCCCAGTTACAAAGATTACAAGTTTGCAAGGCCATTTTTCGGTCGATTTGGATATTAATTAATAGACACATTTCATACTCAACTCTAAAAAGGGATTCCATAATCGAGAACAGGTTGTTAAGATATAATATGATAACTGAAACTTTTCAGTTTTTCAATAAATAGCTTAAAATTACAAAATAGCTTATGTTCATCAGTGGAAATTGAATTCTTGAACAGTATATTCATATCATTTATTGCGTCATATGTAGGTACATGCAGGTCTTATAATAACACATGTTTATTTAGGGAATACATATGGCCCTATAGGGGCATGGCAACACTTGAGTCGGAACGTTCTATTTTAATTTTAATTTCGTCAAAGTTATCCTTAAAAAATTCGTCAAGATTATAATAACTGTTAGCTTCTAGGAGATCTTTCAAATTCAAAATAAAGCTTTCATCTGTATCTATATCTTTTAAGCAATTCGGTAGCTTGTTATATATTTTTACTGCCATAGAATTAGGGCTAGAACTATGCATTGCTAGATTTGACCTTGGTATTACTAATTTATGTTTATGTTGGGGTCTAATTTTACGCGGTCCGTCTGCTACTTTTTTAAATAAATCTGGATATTTCCTAACGAATTTACATAATTCCAATATATATATAGATGTCACTGTTAAAATTTTGAATTTAATGAAGTATGGCTTATGAAAGTGAGGTATTGTGTTGTCAGGTGATTTAATGTTGCCAAGGATACGTATACATTTTTTCTGGGCAATAAAGAGTTGATCTGCATCCACAGAGTTGCCCCACAGTAATATGCCGTACCGCAGCCACGACGAGGTGTAGGCATGGTAAGCCGATATAGCTGTGTTTAGGTCCGTGGCGCGTCTCAACTCCTTTAGACCGTAAGAGAAGCTAGATAACTTAGCCTTGATTTTTTTGATATGCATTTTCCAATTTAAATGTGTATCCAATTCTAAGCCGAGTAGAGTAGCCGAGTCAACGCATTGTAAATTAATATTATTATAGTAAAAATTAATGTCAAGAGGGGGTTTTTGATGAGGTCTAAATTGCAATATTTTAGTCTTTTTAAAATTTAAGTCAAGATTATGATCAGTCATCCAGTCGATTATATTATTAAAAATGTCAGTTAAATTATTATTTAGATTAAGATTATTTTTACAAGATGTCAAGATTGATATGTCATCCGCGAAAAGAACGCAAGAGTCGTTAATTATTTTAGGGAGGTCATTTATATAAAATAGAAATAGAATACACCCGACAACGCTTCCTTGGGGGATTGAATTGTTAATTTTAATAGGGGTCGATCTAACTATTTCTATTGTTTTGGCGTCATAGTTAAAGTTTTCTATTTCTACATACTGTAATCGGTTGCTTAGATATGATTTGAACCAATCATAAGTAATTCCTCGTATTCCCATGTCAAGTAATTTGTTTAATAATATGTCGTATTGAACTTTGTCATATGCTTTAGTCATATCAAGTAAAATACCAATTGCGTATTTTCTACTATCAATTATGTCTAAAATTTCCTGTACGTACTTATAAACAGCCAAAATTGTTGATCTATTTTTGCGAAAGCCATATTGCGAATCATCAAATATTCCGAATTTTTCGCAAAAAGAGTTCAGGCGTCTTTGCATTATCTTTTCAAATATTTTTGAAGACGTTGGCAAAAGCGCGATGGGTCTATAGTTATTAGGATCGAGCTTAGATGACTTTTTATGAATAGGTTTAATTAATGATGTTTTCAAATAGTCGGGGAAATTCCCTTCATTGAAAGATTGATTTATTAGCAGGTAATAGGGTAGGGTCAATTCCTCTGCGCAGTGTTTTATTAATATTGGTGGAAGTTCATCTACGCCGTAACTATATTTACTTTTAAGTCGTTTAATTGATAGATAAATTTCTCTTGGTTCTGCGGGACTGAGGAATATAGTATTATCATTACGTCGGAGCGGCGGACGGCCGCGCGCCGGCGGCGCACCACTACCACCGCCGCCGCGCATGCCGACTGACGCAAAGTGATCGTTTAATGTATTAGCCACCTTTATTGACTCGGAGATTATATCACCGTTAATATTTAGCTTAAGATTATTTTTAGTTTTTTTTAAGTACCTATTTGTCCGCTCCTTTATTATTTTCCACATGGATTTGGTTTTATTGTCTGAAGTATTCATTTCACGTATATATTGATTTCTTTTTGATTTATTGATAGTTTTTTTTAATAGCCTTATATATGATTTATAGTACTTTATTAGAGTAGGGTGGTTATAATAAGTGACGATAGGTTTTAAAAGACGCTTATTTTGGCATGATGTTTTGATACCTCGAGTCAACCATGAATGCTTTTTGTTAGGTTCTAATTGTATTATTTTTTTAGGAATACATCGATTTAGAATATCAATCAATTTGTCGTTAAATATTGAGTAGTTATCGTTTACGGTTTTATTAGAGTCCATTACTAATATGTCATTCCAATTTATTTTTTTTAATTCGTTTTTAAATTTGTCCATGTTTTGTTTATTGAATATTCGTTTTTTGGTTTTCCATTTTATCAGCTTATTATTTCTGTCCAAAATATCTTTTATATTAATTGTAGTTCCTAAATGATCTGAGAAACCAAGATTTTGAACTGAGACATTTATTTTCTTTTTATTAAAGTTAGCAAAAACAAGGTCTAAACAAGTAGCTGTTGATTTCGTGATTCGTGTGGGTTCATTTACAAATTGGTTAAAATTATGTTCTAGCATTAATTCAAGTAAAATTGTCGATTGTGCAGAATTGTCAAGAATGTCTAGATTAAAATCCCCGCCTATTATTATATCTTGCGATTTAAATTTATTTGTTAGCAAATCTAGTAGACAATGTAATTGCTTATAAAATAGATCGCTCCGTTTGCCGTTCCAATATATTACAATTATGACCGTATTTATGCTGTGGATTAGAACTGCACTAATTTCTATTGAATACTCGATGGACAATGCAGCAATATCTCTTATCTCAGTGTATTCAAGGTCATTACGTAAGAATACAGCAGTTCCCCCACCCGTTCGATGTTGTCGACAAAACGATGCCACTAAGTTATATCCGAAGAAATTAATCAGTTCAAGTTTGGCCTTAGAAAGCCATGTTTCAGTCGCGCATAATGCATGCAAATTAGTGTAGTTATCTTGTAAAAATGCTTGTAAAACGTCCCGTTTTCCGTACAAGCTTTGCATATTTTGAAATAAAATAATAAAATCGGTGGGGTTATTGACGAAAGTTAGATTTTTGTGAGTTTGGTGGTACATTTTGCTTGGGTGTTGTTGACAGCGGTACAATATTGCTGGAGGTATGCAGTGAACATGAAGCTTGCAGAGAGGATTGACTCATTGTTGATTGTCGAACAGGTGGGTAGTTTTGTGTTATGTTTCCATTTATTATCAGTTTGTTGTTTTTAATGACAGCATGATGGCCATCATCACGAGCGGCACGTAGTTGTATTTGTAAGTGTTTTCTCTGTTGTTGGGCTTTCTCGTCAAGGTATTCAGAGATCGACAGACCCGTACTATTAAACAGTCTGCTATTTTTGAGTAAATATCTAGTCATCTTTTTACTTATTAACTCTATTACTATAGGTCGGCGGCTTAAAGATTTTCTTCCTATTCGTATCGATTCTTCTATGTATCCCGTGAGATCCACGTTTAAGATATCTTGAAATATGGCAATTATTCTGTGGTGAAGATGCATTTCTGTTTCCTCTCTATGCTCAGTGAGGCCGTATAATACAATTTTTTTCATGTTTTCGGTATTGTTTTGTTTATGTCCTGAAGCTAATGTACTAATTTCTTCCTTTAATTTTAAATTTTCAGTTTGTAATTTTTCGATTGTCTGGCAAATGTCATTGATTTGGTTTTTTATAGTCATTTGGTCGAGTGCTAAATTATCTGTCTTTTTAATTAAGTCTCTTTTAATTTTTTCCGTTATTATTTCTATTTTCGAGTCGATAGTAGCTTTTATATCTTCTAAGATTGATTTTTTGTTTTCATGTAACTTCCTATCTAAAAGAAGGCTAATTTTTTCAAGCATTGAGTTTTCGTCAAGAGTAATACACGGAGCTGCAGCTGTAGGGCTTAAGGTGCTAGTGGAAGATAAATCTTGCTTGCTGTGGGCATCAGTTAATGATTCGTCGATGTATATTGACGTCTCATTTAGGTCTTGGAGCTGATTCCTTACCGGCGTGCCATCATTTCTGTTCTTTCTATTTGTTACGTTTTGGCAAGCAGGGCACTGCCATGATTTTTTTAGTTCAATTATATTGTTTAGATAGAAAGCAGACGTAATGTTTAGACATGCATAATGAAAGCCTTTCAAACAAGAAATACATTTTAAAATTTCACTCTCATACTTAATATGTCTATCGCAGGCTTGGCAATTCATTTTAACTAGATTTTATTCCTTAAATATGAATAACAAAAATCAACACTTAGCTTTTCGTTTACTCGATCTTTCTTGTGTGACTTACGACTCCCACGCGTAACTCGTTGCAGTAGGGCGCACTTTTCCTTGTAACGGTTAGTCAGCTGATGCTACGTAATCACGATACTCGGAGCGGGCGGACGGTTATTTCGGATAATTTCACTTTATGTCTCGCCTGGTTATAATTTGTAAATAATTAATATATCACTTCGTTGTATATCCACAGAGCTTCAAATTGATATGCAATACAGTTGTTTTCTTGCGTTTTTACTGTTTTTATTTGTAGAACGTTATGTTGTACGACTTGTGACAGTCACGGTGCGTTCCGAACTCCCCTAGTAGGTACCACATAAGGATTTAATAGTACTACATAACAATACATTGACTTTGCTCAAAGTTCTCAGTGCTCAGTTAAGGGGCTCGAGGAAAATTGTGTAAGCCAACATTAGGTACATCTTACCTTCTAATCCTATAATGCCCTCTCCTTCCCATTTAACCCTCTAACCCGGTCAAATGTGGCGTCAAACGGCCTTAAGGTCTTTGATGGCTTGCCTACCCCGTAGGCGAAATATATGTACCTACATTAAATTAACAGTTTCTTTATCAGCTCCAATTATATCAAAGTTTTGCTTTGGCTCTGATTGATGTAGATTTTTCAGTCTAAAATAAACATAGTAACTAATAAAAATACTGGGTCAAACGAAAAAATAATCGTTTAAAAACGTATCAATTTAATCAGTCAGATGCAAAATGCTAATGGTATTTAACTTCAACCAGTCTAGTGATCATATCGAACAAGCTGACAGGGCAGTCGTCAAGGTATCTGTCACAGTTGCCCCTCTGCCCTTCCAGTTCCGCCTCGTAGTACTCGTCGTCAAGACCTTCCTCTCGAGATGATGATGGACTGCAATGGGAAGAAAAATATGGTAAGTTAAATACTAGGTAATTTATGCCTGGGTTTATGGGCGTAGCTGGGGAGGGGTTTGTTGGTTCCATCCCCATTCCCCGCAAAATTCTTAATCAAAGTATTGGATTCTCCGATTTTCGGGTGGCCGTGACTAAAACCTTTTTTGGGTTGGATCCGCGATCCAACCCTCAATCTGCATTTTTGTTGTTTTATTTTTTAAACCTCCTCCGAAACTAAAACCTGACTACTCCCGTGCCTGGACTCCAGTTTCTGAGTAGAGATCACGTGCCAGCAAGCGCAGCATAGTCAAATCAGTCATACAGACGTCAACTTGCGTATGCGCCATCGTATGGATGTCACACTTCTGCCTATACCTAGCAATGGGTGGACGTCGCTATATCCACTTTTATGGCTTTATTAGTATATCCGTGTAAACGAGACCACTTAGTGTGAACTAGAAAATTTTAACGAAGAAATTGCCATGAAAAAAATATTCACGACCTCTTCATTTCTGATCTTGCTTGATATAGACCCCAAGCATAGTCGTTGTGTGACTGCTTTCTTATAAGGCCCATAACGCAGATACATCAAATACAGAGAGAATAATATTATTAGTCTAGTCAAAATAAGATTTGTGACAACATAAAAGACACCTAAGTATATTGTCATTTAAATGAATGTACTGGTGTTTTGAAATACATTTGACACAATTTCATAATGATATTATATAAGCTAATTTTGTTACCTTTACACGCTCAAACGGCTGAACCAATCGTTATGAAAATTAGTATAGAGATAGCTTTGGACCTGGAACCGGACATAAGCTACTTATCATCATCATAATCATCACCGTTTTTCATAACTAAGCGAATGAAACGGCAGAACGCAGTCTATTGACTGGCCTTGTGGCTCAGTTGGTAGTGTGTTTACGTCTACCTGCTGAACTGAAAGGTCGTGGGTTCAATCCCCACCCAGGGCAAACATTTGTGTGATGAGCATGGATGTTTGTTCTGTGTCTGGGTGTTTCTATGTATCATATGTATATATTTACAAAAAAAAAAGTATATATGTATTCTATCAGCCATCTAGTTCCATAGTACAAGCTTTGCTTAGTTTGGGCTAGATGGTGTTGTGTAAAATGTCCAGAAATATTTATTTATTTATTTATGATTTTTTGTTATTTTCCTATCATAATTTCAAAGAATCGCCCCAGTTGCAAATACTGTGATATGCTCCATACAAACGGATTTATTTTTACTAGACTATTATAGCAGTAGGCAGGACACATAGCATGTGGAATTGATGATCGATGGAGTCGAAAAGTTCTCGAGTGTAGACCACGCACCCGTAAGCCCAGAGTAGGAAGATTATCGACGAAAGACGTTAAATGCAGGTCGCTTCCGGTCCAACTGGTTTTTTTGGAAATGAGGGAGGAGGCCTATGTCCAGCAGTGGACTTCTTGTGGCTGAGATGATGATGAGTACTCACGTGAATATGATGTGCATGATGTGTCCTAGCAGTCCGTTGTGATGAAGCGGAGTCTCAGCAGCTTCACAGATGTTCCTTAGCAAGCATTCCCTGCCGTTCATGCCGTTCCTGTAATATAATGTGAAATAAAATTGTGTTAAGAAAAACACAGAATGTATCAGCTGCTTCTCTTTCGGGGCATGTTGTAAATCAGTTAAGGGACTTGAGGGAAATTGGTCTTTACATAGACGATGAACTGATCCCCCCTGTCACTTCGAGCCAGTATTAGATATCACCCTAATCCTAACCTAACCGAGGGTTAGGAAGGATTAGATTAAAGGGTATTATGTAATAAGAGGGTATTAGAGCGATCTAATAAGAGGATATTAGAGGGTTAGGAGGGGGGAAGGGGGGGGGGGGGAATATATAAAATTGGCTTGCAGTGGCAGGGAGTTAGCCAATCGTCTACAAAAATGCCAATGTCCCTCACGTCCCTCAACTGACTTTTACAGTATGCCAGGGAAGGGAAACAGCTGGTATATTCTATTATTTTCTTTGTCATAGCACAAAGTTATCTTCTATCCTAACCACGGTCAAGTGTGGCGCCAAACGATGTCATGGTTGTTGACGCTCTTTACCCCGTAAGAGAAAAAGGCGTGATTATATTTGGGTATGAATGTATATAACTTAACACAATAAGATAATTTTGTTCTCACGTAGAACAAATTGAAATAATTATTAAAATCGGTTCGTAAACAAACAAGTTATGCGCGAGCATACCTCAAAAAGAAAACATATAATTATGTGTCTTATAGACTAAATAAGTCACTCTTTCTTTTTGGAGTCTATTATAAAAAGGATAAATTAACTTACTCCTTAAATCTTGTTTCTAAGACAGTGTAGGCTAGTTCTCTGGTGATACTGCGACTTTGACGGGAACTGACGACCTGGAATATATGAATTATCTATTGATTGTATGAATCTTGGTTTAGACAAGCGAAAAACTACAGAAATGAGTCAAAAGAAGCAGACCTGCCAAGTTCTTTGTTTTTTTAGTTATTACCGCTTATTTCGACACGGTAGGTAGTAACTTTGTTTCGCTCGCTCATAGCAATCTTTGAAATTACAATAAAAAAAATCTATATTATATGAAAATAAAAACTTTTATAAAATTGATATTACAGGTCTCTTATTATTGTTTTTTATTTATTTATGGGATTCGATTATTTATTAAGACATCCGATTTATCAGGCTAAATAATAAATCCAAAATTGAGCGAAAATAAAATTAAGCGACTTAAATACTAAAATAGGCGAATAGAAATGCTGAATCGATTTAGATATGATTGCAATAGGTTCATATAATTTTTTGTGAAAATCTGAAACTTCCGGGTAGCAAAATCTCAGTAGATTAACTTTTTATAGACTTAGAAGGATTTTCTAGGATAACAACAAGGACAACTCGTTTTGTGTATATGTGTGTATGTCTATATGATTGCCTACAGGTTAAACGGCTTGACCGATTTTGATGTGCAAGGTGTCGTTAGATACGTCTTCTCTGCTGGAGTGTCATAAGCTATAGTTAGCTAAGTCTCGCAAAAACAGAAAAAATCGTTTTTCGTAACCTCCAACGAATTTTACGTAATAAATAAGTAATTTTACTGGAATTATTCTAATGAATACGCATTTATAATCTTTTGATTTGTAGTCAACAGTGATTTTACGCAAATTTTCTCACAAAAAAAACATATACTCAAGAAACAGCGTACCAAGTGTAACGAAGTTGTGAGTTAGACTGCAACAGCCGCTTTTCTGCACTCGGGTATTGGTTTTTCTTTTAATAAACTTTTTTATTAGATACTTATCACATTTATAGTCACTCACACTCTTTAGCCCATTTAGTTTTTTTTGAATGAACCTGAATTTATATTCGCTCTTTTAAATACTACCCAATAATAATTCCAATTCGAGCGCAATATCTCGCAGTCGCCTGTAAAAGTAAGATAACAAAACAGCCACTTACCGGCAAGTTGGGGAACAGCACTTCATCAATCTCGGTGATGTTGTTGAGGGTGCTGTAATTCGATTCGAAGTTGTAAGACACGAACACGTTCTTGTCGGGGATGTCTATCGGTACAGCTATCGCTACGAAGGTCTGCAACGTTGGAAATAATTCGTGTTAAGGGGTACTATTTTTTTTTATGTTAGACAATGATGTGAAAATAATGGACATGTGCGTGCTTCCCTTATTAGTCAATATACCTATAGTGCACAAACTTGGTCTTTGACTAGTCCAGGAAATCAAGCTCAAGGTTTGTCAGAGATCCATAGAGCATCCTGGGTTATCCTCGACCATGGAGTATCCTCGGCTTCAGGATAATCGACCATAACGCAACACGGAGCTGCGCTCCAGATCGAAGGTTACAGATATAGCTCTCAAAGCTGCCAAGCTGAAATGGGACTAGGCCGGCCATGTCGGCCGCATGCCGGAAGAGCTCTGGCCTAATATAATCTACTAAGTAGCGTCCCAACTTGGTGCGGCTACTCGGCAGTCCCCGTAAGAGATGACAAGATGAATGCCGGTTTTTATCAAAGGTGTCAATTTGATAAAAACCGGCACATCAATGCACAAAGCCATTAAGACTGGAAATGTCGGAGGGAGGCCTTTGGAAACCGATATTAAAGCTAACCACAGTATTCCCTAATACGCACGATTTATTTTTATTTGGCCATAAAAAGGCTAAACGTAAATAGATTCATTCCATAAAAACAAAATTAAAACATCATCAGAAATGAGAAAGATATAAACATTTTAATTTCATGTTAGACAGAGAACACACGATCGCGTTAGATGACGTCATACATGTTCCAATGTGGAGACAAACGTAGTCCAATATGATAGAAACAAACCGAAAGAGGCGGAAATTAATGTGGAAATCTAGAGCGTCCCGCAGGGCCGGATTTGGAGGTGTGGAGAGCCCCAATTATTTTCCGAATAATAATTTCAAACCAGCGATCGTCGATCGCCGAAAAGATGATTGATTGATGACTGATTTCATTATTAGCTCGTAAAAAACGTTAAAGTTGTTGATTTGGATTTTTTTATCTCTATTGTGAGAGCCCCGCTCTTGTGTAGACCCCGGGGCAGTAGCCTCCCTCGCCTGCTCTGCTCTAAATCTGGCCCTGGTGTCCCGTCATAACAGGAAGGTATTTTGATTTTAATTAGGGTTCAATTAAGAACGCACTTCAACGTGAAGAGGCTACACGGATTGAGTTTCAAAAGTTTTCTGATTTACAGAGAGGGTTCTTCCTGTTTTCTTCTGTTTATAACACGAACCTGGCATCTGGTATTTATTTACTTGAAATAATCTTATCTAAGTATATGTTGTTTTAATAATATTGTTGACATGGTTATTTTAATAATTTTATTGCATTTTAATTTATTTTATTACTATTATGACACTTTATTCCATATAAATCTCGGGTCGCAGCCTATTTTATTATTATTATTATTTTGATATTTACATTATTATTATTATCAATTCATATTATTTTTGTTAAAATTATTATTTATTGAATTAATTTTGATGACAACGTGACGCGTATTTTTAGTGTATGTTATTTCATGAATTTACAAACGTACTGTGTACCTTATTATTTTATTGTGTTATTGTGACGTGTATTAATAGATAAAGGAATATGAATATGCATATATTTTCATGAACTGTAAATTGTACCTACATCATCCGCTTTCGATGATTTTTTTAACTGATTGGAATCATAAAGAACCTGTATACTATTATATTATTTAGGTAAACGAGAATTTTCGAAAATAGAAAACAATTGACGGTAAATTAAATTTATTTAGCTACTGTTAACATCTACATGTTCGATACATTTGTGATGAGGTCGGTCACTCCATACAATGGCGCGCTAATTAGTGACACTTATGCAAATTGGTGTCTGTACATATATAACACACATACACTTAATTATAAGAGCCTATTTGTCACGAAAAGAAAAAGACAGAGTTTGTAATTTTTTCTCTCTAAACGCGTGTTTTTTTTTTACGAATTGTGGACTTCTATAGTTAGTTCCGTCCGACAGTTGAACTTGTAACGAAAATAAACGTCAAATATTTGTAAGTAAAACGTATAGTCACTATTACTTAATCTGTAAATCTTATGTCCTTATTATACGCTGACTTGATCTCTATTTCCGTAGTATATATAATATAGGTAGTACCTCACGAGCCAAACTCACAATGTTGACAATACCACATGAGCAGTTGAGCACAAGTACTTAAAATACGAGTTTGGTTAACCAAAAATAGATTAGTACAATGCAAAGAGGTCGTATAACTTACCCCGTAAAGACTTGTTGGTGGGAAAATAAGTGCTCTCTTCTGTTCAAATTTTCCCGCAACCAGCGTGGAGATGACATGTCTGTAATCAAAAACAAGACGATGGCTGTATGGGCTCTGTACACTTTGCCTTTCCATAAATGGAAAAACGCAACCGAAAAAAAAAACAGTTTCAAATTCAAACACAGGGCACAGAGTGAAATAAGACATTTTCTCGCTGTTTTCATTATTAAATTGTACTTAGATAACGGTGTATAAATTATTCATTATTGATTTGAATGTTTTGATTCCAAAAGGGATTTGAGTATACTCCACAGTGCGGCCATATAAGATTAGGCTGAGGTGTTCACTGCTGAGTAAGTTACTGTTACACTGCTAAGTATTAAGCAGCCATCCTATTTACAAGCTGACTTGTGCATTATTGCGTCTTAGCAAGAGCGGTTATTTAATTAAAACCATGTCCACTTCCACGTTCTTGATGCGTACTGCAAAGGAGTGGAATTCTTTGTCGCCATATCTGTTTCCTGGGAACTACAATCTTAGAATTTTCAAGGCCATAGTGAATAGATATCTTTTAGATCGACGAGCTCCATCCTCGGCCACACCGTCGCTTAACATCAAGCGAGTTGGTGGTCAATCGTAAATCTACCTTGCGTAAAAAAAGTATGTTTGCAGAGTGAGCCCTGTGATTGTTCTATTATGCGTTCCTCGCCTCAGGTTAGATGGGTCAGAATATTGTAGGTACACTAACTACGCCCTTTGGTTTCACCTGCGTAGTGACGGAAAACTGTGATGATGATGATGATGTCGACGATGATATTCACATCCAGGTTTTCAGCTATCTCTGTACCAAACTTCATAACAATCGGTTCAGCCATTTGACACAGACAGATAACAGGAAGAGACAGAAAGATTTGAGTTAATTTCGCTTTTCTAATGCTAGTTGTATAATTTTGTTTTTTTTTAGATAATTCAGACACTGCAAAGTATATATTAATTGGGTTCCCTGTATCCATTTTAAGAGTTTATTGTTTATACGTTCAACGTAGCCTAGGTTACCTAACCTAGTTAAGCCATAACTTTTGTTTTGAATAAATTATATTTACTTTTATTTCAGGGTGAAGCTACTTTTACTAAAGGGAAACTTTCTAATTCGTTCATCATCATCATCTCAGCCATGAGAAGTCCACTGCTGGACATAGGCCTTCCCCATGGATTTCCAAAAAGACCGATTGGAAGCGGCTTGCATTCAGAGTCTTTCCGCCACTTGTATGAGGTTCTAATTCGTTACATTAAGCAAATACAGATAGAACATATTTCTACTCTTGTAAGTTGTTAATAACATTTAAGAATAAGGTACCTATAATTTTTAACTGACTTGAAAAAGAGATGGTTCTTAATTCGGTTGTATTTTTTTTAAGTATGTTACCTCATAACTGTCATTTATAATAAGATTTGGAAAATTCTTTTTATATTTGAAAGGATACATTTTCAGAAATTTCTTTAGAATCAACTTAGTAGTTTTAAAACAAATTAACTGAAAAAATTACGCCATCTAAGTTAATGAAATTGCGTATATTGAAGTCGGTTGTTGTAGTTTTTAATTTAAACTATAATTTTATGACTCTTCAGATAAACTCTTGGAACAAGCCCAGTACTAATAATAATTAATATTTAGTTATAATAGATAATTAAAAAAAAAATGCTTACAGAGCGAAGAAAAATTCGACGTATTTCATTTTGTTTAGAAACAAAACACCACAATTTGTAAAATACACCACTTTGTATAAGTATACACAAAGACTGACTTTTTTACGGTAAAAGGTGTGATACGATTTTGCTCTAGATTTTCTTGGCATTCTAAAGAAAATTATCACCCATCCGCTAAAATAAGGAGCGACGTCTGCTCATCATATGGCGTTAGATGTGTGTCGTGTTTTAGTTTACAGCGCGTCTAGTAACAAACACTTGAAAAAAAATTTTAGCCAGAAGAAATAAGTTATATTTATTAGAGTTTAAATAACAGAAACAATCACAAATATTATTTATATTATTATTATAATAATTCCAAATACGCAATTTCGTTATCTTGAGCACATTTTTTCAGTTATTTTGTTTTAATAACTAAAGTGCTAAACCGATTCTGTTAAAATTATTTTCTTTCTTTATATAACACTAATTTATGGTACCAATCTGAAAGAAAAACATAAAAAAAATAACAAAATTATATCCTTTCAAACAAAAAAGATTCAAATCAGTTTATAAATCACGGAGTTATGTGGTATAGTAATAAACATAAAAGAAAACAATACAATCGGAATGTGAACCTCCTTCTTTTTTGTAATCTGTTAAAAATGGGTGATGATTGCAGGGCAATGTGAAGAGTTAAGTGTTAGAAATCTCACTTTAAAACACGAAATATTTTTTTAAGCATTTTCATTTTACCCAACTGCCCAAGAAGGGAAGTGATGATAAGATCTATGAATATAAGTATGTGTATTTCTCAAGTACGCATGTAGCTTAAATAGCTCGACAGATTTTGATGTAAGAAAGTCTTTAGATTTTTCTGCACTTCTTGATTGTTATATCCTGCATTTACCTCGTACCTAAACAATCGAGATAAAGAGAGGGGCTCTCAAGATAAAAAAAAAAATATGTCATTGTCAAGTTGACCTATTATCAGTTAAAGTTGGTTCAAATTGTGAATTGGGTTTAAAGGTTTTTAAATTAATTATAAATTTTGTATGACTTTTTTTGCTGCACTCCAGTCATTCGTACAAACTATAGAAGCATTCCGTTACTCTTACGTGCTAACAGTCGGCGGCGACGAAATGGTCTAGTTAAGGCGATAATTGTCCCCGAACTCTACACAAGTGATCTCGGAGACACGTGGATACAATAACTTAGATAAGGTAGCGTTTACACGGATTTTGATAATACTAATAAGTAATTATGTAACTCCAAATTCTGAATTTCAAAATTTTGCTCATTCCTCGCTCAAAAAATATCGTTAGTTATTCAATGCGGGACATGCAACTATACAATGTATAGACAACTATATAATGTATACATACACAACTATACAACTAGATTCAGATTCAGATTCAGATTTTATTTATTGTTAACTGTGTCTTATGTCTAGGTACCTAATCATTGTTTTCGTTCCTGTAAGAAAGAAAGGAAGAATGAAATAAAGAAACTAGGTATTCAGAATATCCATAATTAAAATATTCATTTAGTTATCAAACTGCTGTCCATTCTAGTCTAGCACATTATAAATTTATGAAAATTTATCGATAGCTCTGCGGGACTAATTTAGAATGATAGCTAAGTATTAATCGAGTACAGTTTCTTGTTTCATAAAATATATAGAGTCCGTACTTCGACCATCGTCTGTCTCACTCGCGTATGCGCACATATTTGAAGGTATAAAATGACTGCATGAACTTATAGACTAAGAGCGGGCCGTATATTTACCCAACTCATCGGGTAACAAGATGTGACCTATCTAGGATAACGCACATTAGTAAGGTGTTTCTAAATGTACAGGGTTGCCTTGGCTAAACCTGGAGCGTTTTGTACAGCTAGCAAAAAAGTGACAATTTTTTGTGTCCATTCACTCACACTACATGAGCAATAAGCATACTGTGCTCACACTGCGTGTGTGTTCCGTAAACGTAAATTTTCTTATATGTTCACTGTAATACGTAAATGGACTCCCCGTCATACTCGTACCAACAGACGTAATCTCGATTTACGCGACGGAATCTCGCAGCACGCGTAAATACGTGTTTACATGGACTTAGAGCCATTTCTCTCTCTTTTAGCAGAAAAAGGAAAAAAGGGGGTTGAACTGTTGAGAAAAGACTAACCGAAATGTCTGTCCAAAAGGTGGTGCGCCACGCATCTGGCGTGAAATTGAAATTTTAAACAGTTGTTTTGTAATCAGATAAATTTATAAGTGAAACTATTATAAGTAATGATAATGTTTAAAAGAAATATACTCCTTTTTTGACGTCGGTTAAAACTTACCAGATTTGATTCTTGCCACTTGTATTACTTAGTAAGTTTGTAGTGATACAATAGGAACTGGGACAAATTGAATGAAGGTAATTGGACTTGAGTTAAATAGGCATGCTCACCAAAATGTATTAATTTATTTATTTGATTATTTACTGTTAGATAATGCTGGAAGAAATTAATAAAGACAGATACACTTATATACATCTTTAATTACTTAAACACACAGCAAACAGCAAATTCTTTCACTAATTAGTTTCAGAATAATCCTTCTCGCCTCGCTCACTCATTAGCCTCGCATTACTACCTCGCCCGTTTCTAGCGATATTATTGGATAGATAGACTCTGTAGTAACAATTACCATTGTTTATCAGGAGCCATACTGCGAGCTCAGATGATTAATAAACCGTTGTTCCGTTGGCGGTAGTTTGTTTACATTACTTACCGGCCGTCGGTGCAATATTGATGAGGTGGTTGTGAATTTCAAGTAAATACAGGTATACTGGTTTTTTAATACTTCAGTATAAGCCAAGTCAGAGGCCTTTCGGCGGCTTAATAACTCTGACACTAAGGCTGGCCACTCAGTCTAAACGAACTTAATGCTTCAGTATTGATTGAAGAGACAAGTCTATGAAGGTTTGCTTGTATTGAGTTTTTCTTATATTATAAGACAACGATTTAAGTCCTCATTTTTTATTCGTACAGTACAGAACCTGGACTTTGTGCTGTCTTTTCTGTATCCTGAGAACTATAATCGTGGAATTTTCAAGATCTACATGCTTCATCCTCGGCCACACTGCTGGTTATCATTAGGCGAGTTGGTGGCCAAAAGTAGATGTTTTTAGTATAAAAAAAAACTGCCGAGAGATTGCGTCTGGAACTCTTCCTGCCCGAAAATAATACTAAGTAGTTGATGTTGTGCTCATTTTTTCAGTCACCGTAAGAACTTTTTTTTACATTAATAAAAGATAGTGCCTAAGATGTATTCTTTTTACCAACTTCAAAAAGAAGGAGGTTACCGAATCGGTTGAATTTTTATATATGTGTCCGCATTTATAATCCAATTTGATTATAGGTATGTGTCCTCATTTATAATCCAATTTGATTATTATTTTATTATTATATATTTTGTTTAAAATGATATACTTTCAGATCAGTTCCATAGAGAATTCATCAAAATAAGTTCAGTAGTTTGGTTTAAGTTAAGTTCAGTAGTCGGATGCTTCAGTTTTTTAAACTATAATTATATGTTTATATTTGTATTGTAAAAAAAAAAAAAATAAGAATCGAAATAAATAAATGTGAATAATAATAATAAATAAATAATAAATATTTGTGGACATTTCACACAACACCATCAAAACTAAGCAAAGCTTGTACTATGGAACTAGATGGCTGATAGAATAAATATATACTTTTTTTTTGTAAATATATTCATCTGATACATAGAAATAAATAATAGAAATATAAATAATAAATGAATGAATAGAGCGCCCTCTTCTTTTTTTGGTGACAATTAAAAATAAATTGTAGTTGTTTAATTGCGCCATCCCATATAATGAACCTACCAATGACGTTATTATCACTAGGACACAAGGTATAAAGCAAAATTCACGAAAAAAGTGTCCTGACTTGATCGATACTCATATAACAACAATTAACATGCTGCCTCACTAAAACATAATTGAGAAGTTTAGAGATGTCGATTTCGCCACTTCGATTTATTTAAAATGTCGAAATTATTTTACTCTTGTAAGTGGTCTAAATATTGCCTCTTTAGACCTCAATGAGGTCGCACGTTTTTGAGCCCTGACGCGAAATCTTAGTCGCTATAATATCGTTGGTCCTGACTAAGCCGCCCACTGTACAAGTCCATCGAAGCTTATTCCCTAAGCTCAAAAAGGATTTCCAATATTTTCCAATACCGCTAAGTAAACGGCATAAAATCACGTCTCTCGTAATACCAGCAGACACGTTATCATCATGGTATTACATGCCGTCCCAGCGCGTTACCAGGAGCTAATATTTACTTTAGACGAAGCATCTACTGTGTGCACTTAGCTACCATACTACTGGCTAAAACAGGATAAATATACATATAATGCGTTTGGTCACAGATGTCAGAGTCAAAAATGTTTTTTTTTTAATATGCAAGATAGATCTACGATTGATCACCAACTCGCCTGATGTTAAGCGACGGTGTGGCCGAGGATGGAGCTCGTCGATCTAGAAGATATCTATTCACTCTAGCCTTGAAAATTCTAAGATTGTAGGTCTTAGGAAACAAAGGAAAAGAAGGTCACGAGAAACGAGAATCGGTAAGATATATCGAGAATACGGTAAGGTAAGGTAGGTATATAATCTAAATTATATAAATCTTATATAAATCTAATGTTTATAATTTGACCATAAAATAAGTTCAACGCATATAAGTATCTACTTATATAATAGTTTATTTTGTTTATAGTAGATGATCAATGTACATAGAAAATTGGTCTAAAGGACTAGACGGACATAATTCATAATAAGAACTGCATGCGTCCTCCAATCCAAAGTATTCAGCTTCATAGTAACATTCCTTTAGGTCGTCTTCTGGTATAGAAGCTGATGGCCTAGAAATAACAAGTAATATTATTAAGAGATAAGTATCTACGAGTATGTTAAGGTGGAGATTAAAGCGCGCAGCTATCTCTCTCACGCATCACAACATTTTTAAACATATAAAATCATTGAGTATATAGATATTAGAAAAGTAAGCCAATAAAGGTTGTGATGCGCGAGAGAGATAGCTGCGCGCATTGAGCAAATCCAAAATACCCGACTGCGTAAGAGCGACTTTCGTAGTGCAACTTACGCTTACGTTACGCATGATAACGTGTTGAGTGTATATTTTTTTGAGAAAGTATGCATTTTAAGCTACCGTATGATTTATTTAATTGAACATTCTTTATAATAGTTTTTGTAAAATCAATTATTTGCTAGGAAATAGTTCGTTGGAGGTAACAAAAAGGTATTTTTTTTGGTTTTGCGAGAGAAGTGTTATTATTATTTCTAAAAATATAGCCTAATGACATACAAGAAGTAAAAACAAATCTAACAACACCTCGCACATCAAAATCGGTAAAGCCGTTTATGCTGTAGTATAATATAGATACATATATACATACATACAAACACTCGAAAACATAACCTTCTTATTTGAGCAGTCGGGTAAAAATAAAATATCGAACTGCAAAACATAGTTCATGACACTCAGGAGGTTAAAGACACAACAGGCTGGCGAAGTGATGGCAAAAAATTGGCAAAATTATATATATATATAAAATAATTATATATAAAATAATTAATTAATTTATATTTAGTAAACGATGCATAGTTTTGGAGTTATGAGGCATTTTCTAAGTTGTTGTGAAAAGTTCAGAAACTGGAATATCTTAAAAAATAATTAAATGAAGATTTTTTATTCTATTTATTCGAGGAAGCAGGACCATAAGCCACTCTGTCACTGCGACCCTTGGGGATCTATTGTAATATCCCTCCATAGGTTACATCTGAGGAGATGGACATGGTCATGGTGATGGAAGTGAGGACTTAAGGTGGTGTGACATGAATATCGCCACGGATGATTAGATAGACTTCACATCCTTAGGACAGAGGACAGATCCTCCTAGGAGCTGGCTCCCCTAGTGGTGGAGCGCCACACATTTATAGTGAAAATGGAAGGGAGTAAACGAGGGCTCACGTTAGTATCAGTTGGAATAGATCCCCGAGCAGGCCGTTGTGGGAATAGTGAGTGGTAGCACACTCGCATATAGCTCGCTGTAGGCATGGTTGACCAGGAAAGCCGTGTCTGTAGAAAAAAAAAATATTACTGCATACATATACTTATACATGCAGAAATAGCAAAAAACTGAAATCTATAATTTTATGGCGCCTAATTCTGAATCAGAACCTATTTATTCCTCAATGTACATACGCCACTATTTATCTTTTATTTTTTTAACATCCGACACAACAGTGGGGGTGTTATTGACTTGTGTATTTGTGTATCTGTCTGTGGCATCGTGGCACTGAAAAGGATGAACCGATTTTAAACTAGTTTTTATCATTCATCACCTTAAGCATTCATGCTCACCATCGAAGGCTCCTTCTTGCGGCGGCGTCGTGTGGCGGGTCGCCCTCTTCCATAACATATGGTTGAGGAGGGCGATGGCTGGCACATGCGTCATACTCGTGATCGGGTGCTGCTTGCGGGTCGCTGGTCTGCTCATGGTAGGTATACACACAATATAGTAATAAGTTAGGTAAGTTAAAAAGAAAAATCTTGTCTTCCCGTAAAAATGTATGTATATTAGCAATATTTAGTAAAATTTACAAAGGTCACGGACCCCAGTGTCTGTGGAGCCAAAAATTAAAAAAAAAAAACTGTTTTTATTTTATTTAAAGAGGATTTGATCTGATCTTAGACTTTTTTTAGTTATATTCCGTAAAAAACAGCAATTTTTTGTATTGAGGGTTTCTAAAAAAACGATTGAAAGCGAAGTGCATCCAGCGTCTTCTTGCCACCTGTAAAAATTCGTCCTTCCATATTGTGGCATGTCTTCATATGCTGCGCTTGCCCATATATTCGGTGTCAATTGACAACTTGTCTGATAACCGAATATTTGTAATAAGATGGTTTCTGTGTGTTATAAATAGAAATCTAACAAATCAAACCTGAAAATTTATATGTCTGATAACTGAATCTTTGTAAATAAGAAGGTGTCTGGATGTAATAAAATATAAACATAACTAACCTAACCTAGTAATTGTTCGGGCAAAGGAAATTTATGATTAATAAACTCATGTCAAGTTCAAAACATTTGGAATCAAACAGTTCTATGAAACGAATTCAGGCAAGTAAGATTCCAACAAATGTATTTCGGATCATAAATAGGCTACCGTTAATTCGTAATATGATTTCAATTACACAATAAACTGTCTAACAATTGTGTATTGAAGTGAAAATCCCCAATTACGGGCCTGATTGAGTCATCTAATCAAACTGCTTCAATAACCATGGGACGGATCACACCTCGCCACATTATTACGCGTATTACTAATTTATTTGACGTACTAAAACGCTAGCACGCAGTATCTAATGTTACTATTTTATGCGGTGGAATGAGGCACGAATGGGCCGCAGCAAGGCGGAGTGGGCCCCATCGCACTCAAATGATATACTTAGCACATCATTAGGGTGGATCGGGTCGCAGTGCGTTGACGTATTTTGAGTACAGTACACCACTACTTGCGAATACTCGTTATAGACAGCTTGGAAGAATTTGCTTTTCTTTAGTTTTATTAAAAAAAAAAAACTAAATGCACATATGAAAAGAAAACTTTAAATGTAGCATACTGTTTATCGGGGAGAATCGTGACGTGTCGGACATTTCGCGGCGCAGATACTGTGACTAGAGTCCGTTCTTTTATGGTTTGCGCATATTATATTAGGGTTGGAGTTTTGATTTATTTTAAAATTTCTTTGATCTATATAAAAAAGTGCTGGTACTTATACACACCTCATTATTAAACTCCAACGAAGGAAGTATCACTTGTAATAAGGAAGTACTGTCATTGATTGATCGACAGAACTATATTTTGCGGTTGGGTATATAAGTTTTCTGTTAATAATATCACTTTAAATGTGAACAAATGAAATTATTTTTCCTGAGAACTATCATCATCATCTCATTCACAGGAAAATCACTACTGGACATAGCCCTCTCCCATGAATTTCCAAAAAGACCGATTGGAAGCGGCTTGCATCCAGCGTCTTCCCGCCACTTGTATGAGGTCATCTGTTCATCACGTGGCTGGTCTGAGAACTATAATTCTTGGAATTTTCAAGAATAAAGTGAATAGATATTGTGTAGATCCACGAGTTTCATCCTCGGCCAATTGCAGATCCATGAAATGTAAAAAAAATAAGGGGTTGCAATCCGGGAGTGCCGGCAGAAGTGAAAACTAAAATAGCAAAAAGACTGATAAAAATGTATATACAATAATGAACTTTAAATGCAGAACATTAGAATAGGTTTCTGAATAAAATAATCCGTCCGTCTTACGAATTTTTGCCTGACGAATTCGATCTGACGCTAGTTTAAAAATTTTTACCCATCCAAAAAATGCACAACGCCGCTAAAGAAGTTTTCACTTCAAAAATCAACGCGTAAAAGTGGATGCTTTAAGAAATATATCAAGCTTAGATACTGTGTCCATATACATATCGCGAGTTCACCAAGCGATGTTTGGTGGAATTACCTACCTACCGGATTACCGAATAATGAGCAAAGTGTAACTATGTGCTACGGCTACGTACTTTCGTAGCTACGTAGCACTGTTACACAGTTTTTGTTACCGTGAAAGGGAAATGCACGTTTTATTTTATACTGCTACGCTTTTATGACCGCCTGGTACTTTCGTGAAAAACTGTTAGGAAAATAGGCTAAGACTAGTAGAGCTTGAGGTTCGGTAGGAATGGTTAAGAGAAATGAAGAATCTATGAACTAGTGTTAGTTAATGGTGGATATCAGTTTTAAAAAACCTACGAAAATTTAACACATGACAGACTTAAATTACAAATATGCGTAATTGATGGCACTAACAATTGAGCCGACAGTTTATTTTTAATCTAATAGTGATAATATTGTGAGCAATAGACATTTTTAAAATTATTTATTTTTTATTTTGTAGAGTGTACTTAGCCACCAAAGTGATCAATATACCTACTTAAAAAAAAGATTTTTCGACGCAAATTTCTATCAAAAATACATCACAACATGTCAAGAACATTATATTTTTATGTCCCATAGTAAGTAGTCGTTTACATTGCGACACAGTTAAGTATAAATAAAAAAAAATGAAGGACGTCTCTCACCCGGCATCATTTAGCCCCAAACTAAAAAAAAGCTTGCACCTATTTTCGTTTGTACTATGGAAAACAGATAGCTGATGGAATACTTTTTTTTATTAATAATTATGATACACAAAAATACCCAGACACAGAACAAACATCATGCCAATCACATAAATGTGTCCTGGGCGGGAATTGCACCTAACCTACAACTTATTTGGCAAACGTGTTACGTTCTGAGCTATGTTCTATTACTCTGTTTCATGTTGTACTTATAGCTAAAATTTCTCGAGAATTTGAGAGCAAAATCTTGTCATCTTACCCAATGGTACGTACTTTTTCAACATGGCTTCGATGACACTGTAAAGTGCACTCCGTGTTAAGATTCCGTTCCGACTTTTCGTCTCCCGCTCTTCACGGCTCCTTGAAAACTAAAATCAAATATCAATTCATAGATTTAGTTTACAATATTAGAAGTTACATATTTAAGATGTTTGGAGTCGAGACTTTGAGTTACTGAGAGTTGGGAACTCATATAAAACTCCGAATGTTGTATGTTGTTGTTGTTATGTGTAATGTTGTTGAATGTACATATAGTCTAATAGAGAGCTTATCTGCCAATAAACTATTTTATAGTTTGGCAGAAAATTTAATTTGTATTATAGTACTTTTTTCTGGCATAAATACTTTTTTATTTTATTTATATCATTTTCAAACAATATCTTAACAACGCTGGATGGAAGCCGCTTTCTATCAGTCTTTTTTGAAGTCAATGGAGAAGGCCTATTTCCACAAGATGGATAGACGACCTCATAAAAGTAGCGGGAACATTAAAGAATAGAAGAAGAATATCTGGTTGCTGGCCGTGAAACAACCGGAGTTATTAGGAAGCGTTTGTTCAGCAGTGGACCTGTTGTCTGAGATGATGATTAGTAATAACTTACTTCAATATCTCCCAGCAACGGATCAAAGTAGGTAGAGTTGTCCACGTTGTAGTAGTTAGCCTCGAAGAACCAAGCGACGCTCACCAGGTTGTCTGGCTCAGCGAGAGGGACCGATACTGTCGCGAACACCTGCAATATAATTACATTACATTGTATAACATGAATTACATTACATTACAAGGTTGTCTGGAAGAGATCGCTATTAGCGATAAGACCGCCCTTTGTGCCATTGTTTTATGTGAGTTTTTTGTTACTCTATTACTTTATTATCTCACCTCGTCTCGTCTCGCTTCGCTTCGTTTCGCCTCGTCTCTTCTCGTCTCGTTTCGTCTCGTCTCGTCTCGTCTCATCTCATCATATACAATCACTACGGGAGGGAGTCAACAAAATGGTCGACGACACTTCGACTCGTGGGGATTGTTTGTGTGCACCCCTTGACCCTGCCACACCACATTATTAAGAGAAGTAATGAGGCATTGGGAGCGCTGCTTTCCTCATTTTATTATTGTAACTGAGAAGAGCGCTGTCTGTCCTTATTTCATTATTGGGTTCAACTGAGACATTAGTTTA
Organism: Lycia hirtaria; assembly: GCA_947563715.1. Classification (NCBI taxonomy): domain Eukaryota; kingdom Metazoa; phylum Arthropoda; class Insecta; order Lepidoptera; family Geometridae; genus Lycia; species Lycia hirtaria. Next base: position 34,868,739 of record OX387377.1, on the reverse strand, counting down.
TATTTTTGCCACGATAGATCTCTATCCAGATTCCAGACTCTATATGGCTTCACCGCTTGAGCTTATTATCATAAAATAGTTAAAGAGGTACTTACACCATACTGAGTATCCTTTGTAAACACCAAATACCTCTTTTGCCTCTTATTCTCAGATGAGCTTCCGAATAACTTTAAAAGAAGGGTTAGCCTGTAACAAAGACATTTAATATGTTTACAATGTATACAATAAACTTTAAAAAGCAATTTAATTTACAATCTTTTATGTAACTACGCAAGTATTATTTTTAGGATAAAGAGTATTTAAGAATGAAATAAAAAATATGCCCACAAATATTTATTTAAAATATTTATCTAAACCTTTAATCAAAATCCATTCTGCTGATACAGAATTCTGCACATTCTTCGCTCCTTACTAAAATGATCTATAATATGTAATAGAACACATTAGTATAAGTATATAGTAATAGAATATTACACTAACAAAAATCTGATATTTAAATTAATCACTCAAACATCCACTTAAACGAATCCAATACTTTCAGGTCCTAGGATAGAAATGTTCATACTGAGCCAAATTGTGAAGTAAATAAAATTAATATACACTCAAAAAATTACATTGTAAAGACACAAACGTCTAGATCCATAGGCTTTCACAATAATTTTAATTTTCACTAAATAATTCGTAAAACCAGGCTAAAGCTTTATACACAAGATAAAGGTTACAAACACCATTATGTAGTGAGCACACGGCATGTTCTCAGGTTAATCCTCACAACTATAACTAAAAGAAATTAAGGTTTGTCAAACACATGTACACGTACTGGAGCTTAACGAGCGTCGACTTTATTTGCACAAGGAATTTGTAAAATCGTCTCTACACGTTTGTGAATCCAAACGCAGTTGAGACTAACCAGTAGTGCAAGTTACATCTTGTGAGTAGAGTTTTGATGCCGGATTGCTCAGAATACTTCAGTCTGTTGATTTATGGTGATTGGGTGACTTTATCGTTCTCAAATAATTTATATTCAGCTAACATTAAAATTAAAATTCTTGGGTTGGTGGAAAGTAGTGTTTGTCGAACAATTTTGTCGTCTTAGTTTTCTGATGCCGCGAGATGTCACTGTCTTAGTTTTTAGATGCCGCAAGATGGCGCTTGGCAACGCTTTTATGTTGCCGAGTACAGAGGTTCCTGCCAAATTATTTAGATACTTACTAAAATACAAGATCTGGAAAGCTTTATACGATAGATTTGGTATTTGTTTGTTTTTACATGTATTTAATAAATAAAAAACAATCAAATATTTAGTCTTCAGGAATGTAGCACTATTAAAGTCTTCTGAGCTTCAGGGTCAGAGATATAGGTAGGTGCACAAATTTCGTGATTATACAAACCAATCCTGACAGAAAAACCCTCCTCGACTAATTTGAAAAGTTGAAATTCGTCCACTGTTAAAATTATTTTTCCACGACTTTACATTCTGTTTATTCTAAACTATAATTTAGGATACAGCTCGTGAAAATCGTCAGAGATATTCTACCTCTGACTCAACTCTGTCACCAAAGAATTGTCACGTTTTCTTCGTAAAATTGATTTTACGAAATTGTTGTTCCAAATAATCAAACATGCAATACATCGATACAAATGCTAATGCACTGTAAGTAGGAGAGCATTCAACCTATTTGTTCGTACACATCATCTACCGTATCTCTATTTTTAGTTATAAATGATGATTTATTTGCGTCCCGTATGCCAACTAGTTATCTTCAAACAATGCTAGAATTGGAGTAAATTATAAAAACTTGAATGATGAATCTTTTACTCCTGGGAAACTGTAAAAGAGCGATTAAAAAAAATTGTTAGATCTACGATTGACCACCATCTCGCTTAATATTAAGCGATGGTGTGGCCGAGGATGGAGTTCGTCGGTCTAGAAGATATCTATTCACTTTAGCCTTGAAGATTCCAAGACTGTAGCTCTGAGGAAAATGAGATGGCGGCAATGAATTCCATTCCTGTGCAGTACGCATCAAGAACGTGGACCGATATCGCTAGGTACGGATTTTTGACATTTCTTTCTTTTAGCTTTTATTGTTACCTAATCTATACAAGGGATAGACCAGGAGTCTATATAGATACATTTATATATAATAATTAAATTTATAAAAAAAATTAAATATTATCTCATCTTTCTCGTCAGTTGGTTCGAAAAAAAAACGTTCAAATTTGCATAAGTAATGTTTCAACCTAGCCAGTCCGGAGTTTGGCCGGACCACACCCATTTATCTCCAAGCTCGCTGGACAAACTTCGAATTACATCCCAAACTCAAAGGCAAATTAAGGGACGACAACAATTTCATTACCTCACTGGGGCCGGTGCCACTTCTTCTTATTAAACTGTGTTGAATAATTCACTCCTTGGTATTATTTATGTTAGTTGATTTTGTAAAAGTGATACTCCGTAAAAACTGCCTCAAATTGTCTCAATATTTAATTTGGGAAAAATTAAGTCGCAACAACAATAATATTTTTATGTAGTTTAACTTCAAATTAAGCCGGTTGTGACATCTCGCTTTTAACCATTTTTACGAGATTTGGTTTATAGGCGATAGGTACTATTTTTTTATTTATTTGTCACTATCAGTACTGTGTACTGTCTCCATCCTCGGCCACACCGTTACTTAACATCACGCAGGTTACGGTCAATCCTAGATCTATCTTGCTTAAAAAAAAATATTTGTGGCATAAATTGAAAGTGGCCTTTTGGTGTTTCTAACTAAAATTTTGAATTAATACTGTCCTTTGTGTCATGATTTGAATATTTGCTGTATGTGGTGTGCGGTGTTTTCAGTGTTGCGGAATGGCAGCACTGCTATTTTCTTAATTTATATACTCTGGAGAACGGTGATCGAACAGAATGAACGCTACCCCGGATGATGGCGTGATGTTGTAATTCCGGGGAGGTATCGCGGGCGGACGAGCGCGAGCGGCCCTTCGAAAAAGTAGTCGCGGCGTAACTCGGTAGTAAAAAGGCGGTCTTAGCGTCAGACCGCTCAGTGCAGTGAAATAAGTGCAGTGTTATAAGTAATAATAAAGCGTCATAAAGTTCAGACAAGGAGTTTTCTTCATATATCAGAAGTGGCAATCAACCTGCGAGCCGAGCCCGGTAAAATCGTGAGTCACCTACGAGATTATATTTTACCCTCCGATTATTGAATATTGATGTTAAAAATTTGTCACGCATATCGAATTGGAGAAAATGGTTCTTAAAAGTGTTGAAACAGGTTGTTAAAATAATTATAACGGGATATTCTTAATACGGGTAGACAGAATCTGTTAAGATACTGCAATGAGATGTGATCTGGGTTACTCCCAGATTATTTTATTGTAGCACAGCGATTAAAGATTATAATCCGACGATTTTATTATAACCTAATGAAATTTTGATAGTGTGGTTGGGGCTACTCCCCGATAATTTTATCGTAATTTAAACGAAATGAAGTCTGTTGTAAGTAAGTCATTAGTAAATTATTTCGTTAACATCCCGAGAGACAAGTATACGAAAATATGTTTTTCTTGTTTGAGAACCATTTTTACTTTTTGTATTTGATTATGCTGCAGCCATTCAGAGGAACCATAGCGTGGTAATATTTATTTGATGTGATGGTGAGAGTAGTGTTTTTAATAGTACAATGGCTATGGCATATCGGTCTGTGGCCGTGTCAGCGATCAGCAGTGTGTTATTTTTCTAGAAGACTAGTAAAGTGCTGCGAGTAAAATATTTTAATTCGGTAACTGGGCTACATCAATACAGCCAATTAAGCGAGCTTCTAAATGTAGTTTTTCTAGAATATTGCTAACAGTAAAGCAAATAAAATATTATGGTAAACTTAACAGCTTATTATCTAGCTGTTAAGGTTGGGCTCCACTAAAATTGTGTTCAGATTCAGAACACTTGTTGATAAAAATTTGGTGCAGACCTTTTGCAGTGCGCGAACTTGATCACAATAGTAGATTGCCTGTGCCCACCACCTCAGTTGTGCGTAACTTTAGTATGCGTGCTGTATGGTACATTTGTACACGAACATTTATACCTCGGAAATGTGCTTTACTTTCAGTTTAGTGTGTAAACATGTGTGCGAGTGCGTCGTCGCGGGTACACCGCGAGACCGAGGAGTGCGCGACAAAAGTTCACGGTTTGTCCAATAGAGTGCGCGCACAGTTTGCTGGTGCTGCCCGTAAGAGTTCACCAAGAAATACATTTATGCTGCACTCTGTGCGGTACAGAGCCGCACACTGGTGGAATCCTGTCTTTACGGTTACGGCCATTTAGGGCGAGTTGTACTGTGTTCGTTTTTCTGTAAGGTTAATAAAGTACCGCAAGTAAAATATTCTAGTACGACAACTAGTAGCACTGTCTTTAGTCGTGTAAGTATGCTATACCATGAAGCGAAATTTTGGTATTGTATCTCCACCTGCAACACTATAACTACTTTGTGACGTAACTATTGTAAGATCTTGAACCACATAAGTGTGTCAAACGAAATTTTATATGAGTAGAGCTACAATATTGATGGATTTACCAGAGTATCACTGCGTAAATAGTTAATACAGAAGTCTGTTTATGAAGTTGAATTATACAGAGATAACATAGTTCGATTGACTTAAAATCTTAATTGAATTTCAAAGGCATGTATAACCTCAGAAATAGTACCATTGTCTACCAGTAACTTGTCGCGAATATTTATCCGTTGACGCCTTGTAATCATGGAGGCGGAATTTAAAGCCGCGCTAAAATATCAGAGTATCGACAATGCTGAAAATTAAAGTGCATTTCTTAGTGTTAACAACTACACTTAGTGTTACTGCAAGTTTGAAATTTAAGGATTTTTAGTGTTTACGAGTTTGTTAGCTGCAGTCATGTAGGTGAACTGCAGGGAAAATGTTCCAAAGAGTGCCATGTATGTGTGCCGTAAAGTTGAAGTTCGTAGATTTGATGATGTTATCGCTGCAACCGTGTAGGTGAGCTGCAGGGTAATATTCTAAAGAAGTATGGCCATGTAGGTGTGCCGTAAGGAAAGTTCGAAGATTTGATGATGATTTCGCCGCAGCCATATAGGCGCGTTGTAAGGTTGAAGTTTGAAGATTTGACGATGTTTGAAGTGTGAAGATTTGACGATATTTGAAGTTTGAAGTTTTGATGATGTTTGAAGTTTGAAGATTTGACGATGTCGAAGTTTGAAGATTTGATGATGTTCTCGCTGCAACCATGTAAGTGAGCTGTAAGATTGAAGTTCAATTATTCAATGATGTTTTAGCTGTAACCATGAAGGTTTAGTTTCAGGATGATAATTTTAACCGGTCACGGAACACTTAGCTTCCAGCCATGAACGTTTTAAACTGCAGCAGGTCAAGCCTATTCAAAGGAAAGTAGAAGCTCCAAACTGTATTTAATCCAAAATAACTTGATTAACTAAATTTTGTATAATATGTATATGGTGTGCAAGAGTGTGCACAGATCTTGTATTTTAGTGGATTTGATTAATCCAGTCGATTAATGATCATTTTAATGTGATTATGTTAAGCGTTGAATAGCAGAATCATTGATCGGACTTTCCCAGAACCTGAGCACCTGACTTTTAATGATGATATAACGTTATAATTCCAGTTTTGATGTAGTTTCGAGTTTCATAGAGAAAATTTAAATCATATATGAGAGATCAACCGATCGGACACGCAGCAAGTAACCTTGACGTTCCTAGCAACTCGAAGTGTCGAGGAGTCTTGACAAATGCCACTATGCTTGAAATTTCCGAAACGTACTAATTAGAATCGACTAAGTCACTTACTTTTGATAAAACGCGTATAGTGCGTTAGAGCGAATAAATTTATGAGTAATCTGTTTGCAATTATTAGATTCTCAATTATTATGGTTATTATTATTAGATTAGAGAATGGAAATTACTCCATCAATAAGATTCATGAATTGATAAATGAGTAAGCCTAAGACATTTCCGAAAAATACTATTCGGTTAAGGATTATTATAAAAATATATATAGATATCAGCGATCTGTATGTGCCAACGTAAATGTCATGTTTTGAACACCCACGTTATTTTTCGCAACTGCAGAGCAGTGTCTACACTTTGTTGAATTGTCCGCTGGACAGTGACGTAAGCAGTGATGAGCGTTGACAATTATCGTAAAATATATATAAACAAATCTGTATGTTAAATGAACCACTCGATAATATTACAAAACTATTAGTCGAGAGTAAACGTACGTAGTAAACGTTTCTTTGAGAGAAACCCATTTTATGCCTTGAAAGAGTGGATGAAAATAGATCTTGCTGAATTCTCGTTCTAATGGAACAGCGGATCATATTTTCTACTTTCTTCCATAAGTGGATTGGCATATTTTTTATTATTCTATTTTGGCCTTTTGAACATTATTATGAATATTGACATAAGTTTGACGACATCCTTTTATTATTTATTATGTTATTGGATATAAAAATGACATAAATAAATAGAATATATTATATCTAAATTAATAAAAACTACGTTAAACTGTATTTTATAACAGAAAAAGCTTGGAGTACAAACATAACAAAAAAATACTAATTTGAAAAGGGCTTTTCTAATATAACACTTTTGTTACAAGCCCAAGAAATAATTTGACTTTGAATTTAAGCGATGACCGAAGTTTCTTATCACGAACTAAAGATAATTCAAAGAGAGAACTGATTGATCAGTTTCATATTTCAAACAAAGTAGCCTCAAAAATAGATTGCACCGGTGGCGGTTTTATTGTAAAAGTACAGTTTATGAGTTCAAAAATTAGTCAAATATAAAAACCGAATATTCATAATTAATTTATTTCTTGCAAAATAGGTATACAAACATGTGGTCTTATGATAGTAATAACATTTGGCCCTCTATTTTTGCTGTCAAAGCGTGCAAGTATTTCTAGGTTCTAGATCAATATCGTTAAATATCGTTCGTGCATATGAACATTTTGATAAATCTAGTATAATTTTGGTAAGCGTATAACAGAATTGGATCCAGCATACGAAAATTAATCGATAAATAAAAAAATATCTTCATTAAAAATAAGCAATATTTGATAGGACTGGTAACGTTTCCGAAATATGATTGTTAGTTGAAATAAAACGGCAACTATCAAAATCACCACTGGCTTGTACTCAGTGCAAGAGCAGTTATGATATGACTAGTCGACATCATATAGACCTTTAAAAAAAAACAACAGAAATTAGTAAGACAAATATTGAGACTAATTTTATTTATGGAAGTGATTACCTGCTTCTTCTCTTTTGATGCTTTAGTATTAGTTCAGGTGTGCACTAAAAGGAATTAAGTATGCTTCTGTGTATAAACATTCTCAGTCTTTACCTACAATTAAGTTTATTAAAACCTAGTCAAGTAATTTCTGCTCTACTGTTACATCAGTACTATAAATATTGGATGGGAAAATAAATATGTCCACATTCTCGGTTTGAGTACTGTTAGTATGTAATGTGTACAGTATTTTTTCTAGCTAACGTGTCATCAAAATAGTGATGACGTATTTGACAAACAACCAACAACTCTATCCTCAAAGAGATTCATATACGAGATAGATTATCGTCGACTGGGAAATTGCAAATACTGAAGTTCTTTGCGCAGATCTCAAGAAAAGAGCACTCGACGGAGAGCCTATCGCAGCATATGCATGGCCGTGTAGAAGGCAAGCGAAGTCCTGGACGATCACCAACACGTTGAACCGACCTCATTAGAAAAGCTACGCAGTCCACCGAAGTAGAGTGTACTCGCAATGCAACCGGCAGAAATGGAGAAGCATCGCGAGAAGAGCAGCTGGCCTGGAGAGTGACGGTGACGGCGAGGAGCCACCGCCATTGCAAACACGACCACTCTGACTAGAGTGTACGATTAAGAAGAAGAATTTGGCAAACAACAGATTAAAATCCGACAGATGTCAACTCAGGGCATCTGTGATGTGAAGTGATTCAACTTGATAGTACATCAATTTAATGGTAAACAGCAACAGGTATACGCCAGTCAAATAACGGTTGGTGAAGGACTGACAATGGATCAGCTACCTGTAGTTTATCGTGACTAATTTGTCCCTATGATAATGAAATTTAGTGATTAGAAAATAATAATACTTCTGACATTCTAAACTGACAAAATTTTGCTCATGTGCTTTGCCGATCATCCACAAGCTTGACAGAAATTAATGCGGTTGTAGCGACTTGAAAAAAAAAGGGGGTTCGGAAAATTACTTCCGTTCTCTTATTCTCTCTATTACTCGGATTTGGGGAGTATACGTTACACAATTTTAAAATGCTATTTGGTAATGGCAGGACAATGACAGAAATACAGTTTAAAATGTTGATTCCTATGAGAGCACTTACAAAATTAACGTACTCGTGTCACCAAATTATTACTGGAGCTGGTTTGAGTTGGATCTAAATATTTGAATTTATGTGTAATTATTTTTGGACGAAATTTGCTTTCATTTTATTCAAGCTTTGTCGTTTGTCATTTTAATGTTTGGACGAAGAACAAAAAGGAGTATTTATAGAGTTTTTCATAAAAAAAAAGTCTACAAGCCCAAGTCTACAAGGTTTGAATGCTACTTCAGTGGCCACTACAACATTGGGACATTTATATAATGATGCTGCCGTTCGCAATCACTAAGCCAGAGGAGGAAGTAATTAAGTAACCGACAGTAAATTAATAATGCGAATTGAATAAGTTTTTATGTACTTTTTTTAATTATATACCAAACCTCTGGAAATACCAGAATATATACTCGATCCGTACAACATATTTGTACAACAATGATTTATCTGCATAGTGTACATTTACACACGAATAGGAAGCCTCCGGTTCCCAGACCAGCTAGAATAAACATAAAATAATTGTCATATTTAAAAACGAATCCGAGTGTCATGATTACTTGTATCTACAATAATAACTAGTTACGACAACGTATACTACAAAGTTTAGTGTGCCATAAGTAGTTTTATAAAATTAGCATAATAATTACTGTTTAACTATTTGATTTTGCAGCAAATCTTTAAGGAGTCCAAAGGGTTCGATATGATTAATCAGACTTGCTTTTAGAGAGTTGTTGTGCATCGGGACGTTGCACAAAAGCGGATGGCCGAGTGTCATGATTTGAATATTTGCTGTATGTGGTGTGCGGTGTTTTCAGTGTTGCGGAATGGCAGCACTGCTATTTTCTTAATTTATATACTCTGGAGAACGGTGATCGAACAGAATGAACGCTACCCCGGATGATGGCGTGATGTTGTAATTCCGGGGAGGTATCGCGGGCGGACGAGCGCGAGCGGCCCTTCGAAAAAGTAGTCGCGGCGTAACTCGGTAGTAAAAAGGCGGTCTTAGCGTCAGACCGCTCAGTGCAGTGAAATAAGTGCAGTGTTATAAGTAATAATAAAGCGTCATAAAGTTCAGACAAGGAGTTTTCTTCATATTTGTAACAAAGAGAAATTTGAAAGAATATTTTGCTTATATTTTACATAATTTTCAGACCTAACGTTTACAATTTATCACACGGCACTGACCACAAACATTACAAAGTGTTCGAAACGTCAGGTTCAGGTAAAATATACATGTACAAGTACTTTAACGAAATAAATCCGTTAAAGTACTTTAATTACATTTTGTCAACAAATCTGCTCATCAATTACTATAATTTACCGAGCGCTTGTGAAACCGGCTCAAATCTCGCAGCATCTTGTAAGACTAATCAAGTCAAGGTGCTCTCCGGACTTTAAAACAAGCTTAAGTTACAGTTTAAATCAGTTTTCCAATTAAACTGCGCTGAACCGGAGAATTTGACGGAGGAATTGAACGGGGTTATTGTCGGACTTATGTATATTGAACTTTAAGATCATTCCAGAAATTGTTTTTCTTAAGCACGAAAAGTTTGTAAGTAGTTTAATTGAGTTAGAGGTTTAAAATTTACTTCAGTAACATTTCAGTACCATGCCATTATAGGTTAAGTATTTATCTGACACCACTATTTACATACATAATATAACATATTATCTTTTGTCTTTTTCTTTGGGAAATACCATTGGTTCTTGTATCACCACGTACCACATTTACTGACTAGTTTTGGGAGCCTTTGGGTTCGCAACATTAATGTGTCACTGTTATTTGGCTCCTAAATACGTGATTTGATTTGATTTGGTTGGTATTTTATATTAAAAAAACATTCGATATATATATATGTATATACATATACATAGTAAAGCGCATTGCCAATTTGAAGTCTCAGTGGATAGACCACTGATGGCTGATGGGTCCAAAAAGTTCTCGAATCGAGACCACGCATCGGCATGCATTGGACCACTAGCCATAAGATGGACAAACGTCTTATACAAGTGACAGGAAGACGCTGGTTGCAAGATGCTTCGAATCGGCCCTTTTGGAAATTAACAGGGCAGGCTTTACTGCATTAAAGTCTAGTCTAGTCTAGTCCAGTCTAGTCTTTAAACTTCTTGTGTTTGAGAGAATGATAATGATGATGATTTCGCATCTGTGAACGCAGAACTTAGAACTCCAGAACATACGCTGGGTGAGTTCACACGTGTAATGAGAGTCCATTGATCTAATAAAATGTGTTTCATTGATATCGAGCTGGACAGTAGCGTCCACAAATCAGGCGGGTGCTAATGCCACCAAAGTTCCCTAATTGAAAGTAATGTTCGATTCAGAGTTGCAAGCACCTCGCACCTGGGAGCACTGTTAAACTATCACATAGTTCGGGATACACAGGACTAATAATTTACTATGGAAAATTATTGTGGAATCACTAACAGCATATTTTTGCACACATAAAAAGCACATAGATATAGAATATAAAATGAATATAAATATTGATAGATGTTTTCTCATAGTTCTATTAAGTCTAAAACTAAGGTAAGCTATATGGGAATTAGATAGCTGATAGAATACACAGATACTTTTTTTTGTAATACATCAGGTGAGTTAGCGGTTAAGCATAAACCTATTTCATTTTTTTTTTAATTAAAACACTTTTTTAAACTATCACGGTCATTCATTAAAGCACAAACCACGGTAAATATCCCGTTAATAATAATAATGCTTTAGATTTAGTTAAATTGTGACTTTTACTACGGCACAATAAAGCGCAAGTCAGCTTGGACAGGTGATGCACATGCATACATTTCATTAACCCTGACTTGATCCAAGGGTCACTGTCTAAGTATCTTAACTAAATATTTGTCTTATCTTTTATAGTGTAATGTAAAAAAAAGCAAAAATAATAATGGCAATAAGTGAAAATCTAAGCGTTTAAAGTTATAAAGAAACACTTGTAACAACTGTTTTCTAGAGATATTCCCACGAGTCACATGAAATGTAATAGTGTGACTCGATGGGAAAAAGGCTTAGATAGGAACGCACCCCTTTGTCTTGCGAACTAATCGGACACACAGTAGTTTAGGGGAGAAACAATAACATAATAACTTGTTTCACCACTCGCCAATAAGCTTTGTTATGTAGTAAATTTGTATTAAATAAATCATACGATTTTACCGTTATATAAGTAATGCTTTTGGTTCCCACTCTCGTAAAAGAAACTGTATTAAAAAATAACAAAATACTCGACTACATTTTTTACACAAAGAGCAGTGAACAAGCAGACTGCTCGTCTGATGGTAAGTGATAATGGTCGAGTATGGACAACTACAACATCAGTGGCATCACTGTTACTTTGCTAGCTAGAGAGTTGCTTATAAACCTTTTTTAGAAGTTATTAACGCAAAAATGATTTTGATGAATGAAAATTTACTTGGATCCAATTTAGAGTCTGTTGAATATTTGTGATGTTATTTTCTAGTTTTACAAACGACGATTTCTAAAAGTTCATTTAGTCATTTTATACCTATCTTCATAAATGTGGGAACACCTTCCAAGGAAGGATGTTCCACATTTCAAACACATTACAGCGTCCGTGCTCATAGGTGTCTTACTTGTGACCACGTATCATATAGGCGACAAATTAAAAGTTGTTTATTTTTAAAAAAAAACCTGTACAGTCAAATTCTCCCGCAATTGTGTTTGCGGGAGAATTTGACTGTACAGTTTTTTTTAATAAACAACTTTTAATTTATCGCCTATATGATACGTGGTCACAAGTAAGACGCCCATGAGCACGGACGCTGTAATGTGTTCGAAAAGTTAAGTTTTAAAATGATGTAAAATAGTATTAACGAGTGTATTATTTAAGATGTAAAATTTCTATAATACGTAATAATCGGGAAAAGCTATATGTATTACAAAGAAAAGTAAATAGTAAATAATTAGTCTTAAATTTATAGTAAATGAGTAATAATATCTTTTATGAAAAAAAAAAACTACAAACCTTCTTTTTTAAGTTGGTTACAAATTAAAAAAAATATGTTTTTTACATATACGAACAATAAAAATAAAACACATTTCCTTCGCATAATAATAAAATACAAACGCAAACAAATCCAACGTACCTATAAAGAAAACATGTAAATTAAAAATAACGGGTGGTACGTAGCACTTGTGAGCCTGCAGGGCGCCGCATTGAAATAACTAAGTAAAACAAAAAAGGAAAAAAGAGGTGGGCAAAACATCTGTTCAACATACGGGTCTGTGTGACCACAGAATTCCATTTAACCCTTCATTTCAATAAATTGCTTCGGCAGAAAATACCCCAACGGCTTTGATGCGGCCGGCTGTAGACAAATGCTCGTTTTAAAATGCACACGGTTAAATGAAGATTAAAATTTTATTTTAAATAAAATATAGAAAGAGCTTAGATGTGAAGAAATTATTTTTAATTACTTTGTTGTTTATATATTTAAGTAAACTGTGAAGCGAAACTTTATTCATAAACGGCTTCTAATCCGTACAGCCAAAGAATGGTATATATACGTTGCCGATTTCTTGTTCACTGACAGATACATCTTTGCAAAGTCAGAGTGAATAGGTATCTTCTAGGTCTGCCTGCTTCATCTTCGACCGTCGCTTTCCCACAGGTGATTTGTAGGTCAAATGTGGAGTTTTTACCGACTTCGAAAATAAGGAGATTAACAATTCGGGTGAATTTTTTGTTTGTTATCGCATATAACTCCGTCATTTATAAATCGATTTGAAAAAAAAAATACCTACTTTCATATTGGTCCAATACAAATTTCATCAAAATCGGTTCAGTAGTTAGTTTGTAAAACCTTTTCTTTGTACCTACATACTATAAATGAATTGATTTGTAAAGCAAAAGCGTGTCTCTCGAATTCGCCCAAGCGGGCCAACCTAAATCATTGAGAAAACATAACGGTTCATTTGCTAGGCATTGCTGTAGGCTCAGCGCAAACACTCCACTCCATCTTATACTGTATTTACACTCGACGCTGTACGGTACGACGAAAAACGGTCCACGATGTTACTCCCTCTAATTTTGCTCAATTTGCTTTTCGCGTTAGGAGTGAATGGGCATCGACAGAAGCGCTACCTCGTCTACCCAGACGGAGGTCCGGCTAGAGCACAGGTAAGATCGCACATGATTTTCAATAGTGTATCAACTCAAAAAACAGCATTATCGATTTTATAGATTCGAGATCGCATTTAAAGTGTTTAATAAGTCGTGTCTAAACAACGTTTTATAAGATTGCTTTCTGTAACTTAATAGACATTTAAATTCGTTTGTGTACGTATTTTAGTATCACTCACATATTCATAATAAATTATAACGGAATAAACTATTTCTGGTTTAAATATTTATTCAAATTATATCAGCTAGACTGTCGTAATTACTAATATAACGCAAATCTTGTACATGAAGACAAAAAAAAGTCACAAGAAAGAATTAAATCAAAGTAATAAGTTACTGACATTGTTATAAGGCCAATAAAAATGATTGATTGATTGAATATATAGTATATTTACTTATTTCAGAAAAAGAGTAAAAATACATAAAGAATTTATATCATAATGGGGAACTTAACAAATATCACTACTACATTTTTCTACTAGTTCGTAGACAGAAAATCTTGATTCAAACACAACTTTGCAAAATGTTGAGTTAACACACTATTGAAAATCATGTGCGGATTGTAAATGTAGATTTACATAACTCTAATTCAACTTAAGTAAATGATGTTTTCTTTGCACAACGGATAAAGCTTAACGAAGCTGTGTTTTTTGTTCGTGAATTTAAATGCAATTAGGCGAGCGGCTGTCTGTCTGCCTTTTGAAGTATAGAATGGGGTTTTGTTTTACGTTTACTTCTGTTTTGTCTGATTTGTTCGTCTCCTATTCAACGTTTATTTCATTTGCGATCTCATTTTTGGCTCTTTATTCAACATATTGTTTGTTCATATTATTATTTTTAATTTGTTTAGTTAAGTACCATGAATTTATTTAGATTATTGAATTAATCGCTAATTACTATTACTAATTATACATCTAAAAAAGTAAGTTTGGTACCTACATTAATAATTATGTGATTTTTTAATCGTATTTTTTTATGTTTAATTATTGTTGGCTGTAATGTTTTTCTAGTTTATGTATATATTCATTGTTTAACTTTAATATATTTTGTGGTTTCGATAGATCGAAAAAATACCAGCCAAGTACGCGTTTGAGTTGTACACCGAGAGTTCCGTACCCCCACTTCAAGTTCATAAAAAATAAAAGCAGCAAATATGGCTCTAACACAAAAAACAAACTTAACTTTGTAGTTCGAAACAATGGCAAATACATTCCAAATGCAAGTGTAAGTTTGTAATTGCATCTTTTTTTATGAGTTATAACTACAAATTAACAATTTTCGGGCGTCTTACCATTACGTGTACTATATTGGATCTTGCAAAATTTTATGATTTTAAGTCAAAAGTACCCCGTAAGTGATTTACTTTCAAGTCTTAAAATATAAAGAGTAAAAAGATAAGTTTTTTCGATGTATTGACTTAGAGAAATCCGATGTTTACATCTTCAAGGAACTGCTTGCTTAAGTTTTTTAAATTAAACTTCATGCATATTAAACGCGCTACTAAGATAACTACAAGCAGCGCATCATGTCTTAAACAAAAAAATACACACATAAAGTAAAAAGTGTTATAAAAACTAAAACTACGAAAAAAAAACAAGATTATGTACCTACTGAGATTGGGCTACTGAACGCATTTTTCCCGGGCACCCGTGCTGGCCTAATAAGAATCTCCAGGCCAGATACCTTACCATCAAACGACCATAGCTTAAGTGAACAAGGACTCTCCCGTTCACCGTTGTACACCAGCACAACAGTGAACTAAGGCGAGGACCTTACACACATTGGGTATTTGATGACGAAAACAGGTCGTCTCGCTTCGTTGGCAACGCGATTTGAACAGGTTTCGTGACTGGTCCCAATCAGCAAAGAAACCTGAGCAATTGAAAGAAATGGGGAGATTTTTGCCCAGAAGTGACATCTGATAGATTAATTAATTAATTTAAAATGTCGAGAATTCTGAATTGTACTTCGTTAAAATACCGGGTGATAATGATCAACCCATGTCTATGTATAGTCCATGTCACGTAAAAAAGACCTGACTTAAAAAAGTTTGTTTGCGTTTACGAATAAACCAGCGTTGTTTTTACGAGACGGGAACTGTACTTATATGTTTTTTTACAATCGTGATGCCGGGTTGTTACTTATCCTAATCGAATTTTGTTCCTTTATTTCATTATTACCATTCCAGTTCATCATTGGTCTCGGTATACCTGTAGATTTGAAAGAAGCATCAGTGACAGTTGGAGCAGTAATCAAGTTCCAATATGATTTACCCACAAACAGTTCAGAATATACGAGCAGAATTTACGGTTTTGCGAATACGGTTTCGAGAGACATGGATGGCGAGACTCCAACAAACGACGAAACCAATGAAATAGATTCTGATTCAGGAACAATGGCCAACAATGATGGAGATATAGAACATAATGATGAAGAAAGAGACAACGATACATTGGTCGATATTACTTTTGATGATAGGCGTAAAAGATCTCTATTATACTCTGAAGGAGGTGTTATGGTGAGTGGTGAAGCTGATGTTAATACAGAAATACCGTTACAAGAAGCAATACGGAGGCAAGAATTAATAGATCAGAATAATTTGGCAGATGATTCAGAACCGCAGCGAATGAATCGATGGGATTTCTATAAGATTTTAGAACATATGTTTGAGAGGTAAAAATCACTTCTATTCATTTCACAATACTATGTACATTTTATAACTTAAATAGCAGAATGAAAATGAAAGTGATACGAGCAGACGTGAAACAAATAAAGAGTCTATGTTCAGTAGTTTGCTTCTATTTTGTTGACTATAAAACAAAACTTGAAAGAAATTGTATATTAGATACTATAATTTTATGTCATTTAAATATTCATAGGCTTTAAATGCCAATGGTTATTTTAAATGATCTCAAATTACTCAGTTTCAGTAATATTTATTTTAAGTTTTATTGAGGTAATATAACAAATTATGTTATTTAAAAACATGTAAAGCTTGTATTTCTATTTTATGGAATTTGTGGCATTTTGACATGCATTCGATGGGCTATTTCACAAGCATCGATGCATTGTATAGTCTGTTCAGCTAGATAACTAATGTGACATTGAGGGCGCTGTTGTCCTAATTTCTTTATTTTGTTCAGTTGAAATGTTAGTTCCTCTTTTTTACCACGAAAAATTTATAAGTAAACAGGTTCTAGTGATACTGCACGCTCAATACGCTCATACCGTACACATACACGACTAGTTACACACACTTATCAAACTTCAGTACATCTAAAGCAAGTTTTCTGAACCTTACAAGACCGTTTTAGAATATTTTATTAAGGCTTACATTGAAAATTGTTCAGGTACGGCTATTCAGGGCGGCCATGCTTGCTTCGAACAATCTGCGAAGCTGCCGAAGTTCCTTTCACTCACGAAAATGGCTTACTGGGTGAAATTGGACATATACTATTCACGTAAGTACAAAAGAATGAATAAAATTCGACAGGAGCCGAGGTTCCCTATCCTGGAGACGTCTATTCATATTGTAATGAACGTTTCATAGGGTTTGAAAAGTTATTTTGCGAGTTGTATTTGTTTCGATGGAAATATAATAGACGGGACAAATAAAAACTATAATTATTTTATTATTATCTCTATTAACGTTATTTTGGTGTTGTTGTATTTGTAGTCTCTTTTATGAAAGGCTAAGTGTTTGACTGTAGCTATCTTGATGTTAAGTGTCAATGTGGTCTAGGATATGCGAAATGCCTAGAATAGGTATTGTTTTTGAAGTAAGTTTAGATACCGAAATAGATTTTCAGTTTAAAGGTGGCAGGTAGCCTATCTTACCACTATGGCACAGTTTCCTTTTGATCTCTCTGTCACTGAAAACTCAATTTTATTGTTGAGATTTGAACCCGCATCTGAATAGCACGAAGGTTCTGCGCACAATCATCTAATCTCAGTGAATTGTTAATAGACATCGACTAAATTGCTAGTTTATTGGTTAGCATAAGACTTGAGGAGCGCTGTAACGGGAAGGAGTTTGCTCTAGCAAATAGCTCTTACACATAAAAATAATAGTTTATTTGTTTGTTTACTTTTTTCTTCAAGAAACGGATCTGCGTTTTGCATGGATTTTAAAACCAGGCTTTTAATCCTAAAAGGGGCTCCATCAAGGGCGTTGCCAGCCCGTGGCCTAGGGGGGGGGGGGAAATTAATATTATGGAGGATGAGAAAAATATGAATTGTAGGTACAGGTACAATTGCACGGGCTTAGGACTTTGGTTGCTTTGCAGTTGACTACATTTTCTAGGGAGGGGGGGGGGGGGCAACTGCCCCTCCTTCCCCCCCCTTGGCGACGCCCTTGGGCTCCATACTATTATTATCCCAGGTTAGCATGAAACGTACGTAAATAATATTTCTACCGTTTTATCTATCTTTCATAGAAAATAAATTATGTACCTACTAACATAGACAACTGACCAAAACAACAGTTTATTTGTTTTCCATGACAGGTCATCTGGGCTGGTCGCTTTCACATTTTTTTTAAAATCCTATTTATCGCTAGTTTTACGTGCTCTTAAAATATTTTTATTTTTCCTCCATATTCAGGCCATCATCCACAAGAGACCAGCTCTCCCACCACACGGACAATGAGTACCACGCGGCTGAGAGGCTCGGCAGAGATGCGGGAGTGACCTGCGAGACCCTATTCCCTGACTGTGAAGGCTCCATCCTGAGCACTTTTACGGCACTTGGGGAAGAGACGTTGCATAAATTTGGACTGATATAGTGTATGCGGGACATATACCTCTACGGTGATTTAAAAAAAAGCAAACAGTAAAGGCATAGTCATTATAGCTCCAAACATATAAAAAATAATGATCGCAATCAGATAATATTTAGCATTTAGCTCACTGCTAATTTCATTATTTTCTTCGAAAACAAAGATTAAACTAAATAATAAAATAAAGACAGCATCCCGTCTTTATTTTATTATTTAGTTTAATCAACGCATTCGTTCAAATTTTTACTACAATACTTTTCTTTCTAAAAATACTCTATGTACACTTGTCAATTAAGAACTCTATTTAGCGTTTATAAGCAGGTGTAAGCGAAATAGCGCATTACAATTTAACAAATTGTTACAATTTAACACAGTTTACAGTTTGTTACAATTTAACAAATTGACAATTTAACACATTGTAATGCGTTATTTCGTGTATCCGAAATATCATATCTATTTTTTGAAGACTGTATTTATTTACGATTGGTTGTTTTGTTAATTATTAATAATAATAATATTTTTATTTTTATTTGTAATACTTGTACTTAAAAAAAAATACTTTGGCATGATTCCTTTAAGAGGAGATAAATAATTTTATGTGTCGACCACAATTTGTTTGACATTTAAAATTATTTTGTGAGGTATTTGTAATGATATTGTTTTCGAATAAATGAACTA
Organism: Lycia hirtaria; assembly: GCA_947563715.1. Classification (NCBI taxonomy): domain Eukaryota; kingdom Metazoa; phylum Arthropoda; class Insecta; order Lepidoptera; family Geometridae; genus Lycia; species Lycia hirtaria. The sequence continues at coordinate 34,849,688 of OX387377.1, read as the reverse complement.
TCTACCTAGTTTTATATTATATAAATAAAATTCATTTTTAACCGGCTTCCAAAAAGAAGGAGGTTATCAATTCGGTCGGTATTTTTTTGTACGTTTGTTCACCGATTACTATATAATACTATATTGCGTATTTTTAAGTCGGTTTTTTTCAGTTTTTTAAACTATAATTATGTAGAACAGTAATATGGCGTTGAAATTATAATACTCAAAGCACCATCCAGCGGCCATCCATTCCAGCCAATGAAAGATCTCTGTCAAGGACAGACATCAATATCTGTCCTTTTTGGTCAAGTTGGTTCATACATCTGGACAAACGAGATAAAATTTTGCCATTTAACAGAGACATATGTTCGCTTCGCTCACTCGGCTAATTATGGACAAATTATGGTTCTACATGAAAATATAAAATTTCCGCAATGTTTTGTGAGTCAAAATATATAAGATATAAATCCGGAGTGACGTATGCGCTGCTCGTTTTGAAAAATACTGAGGAAAATATTTGGTAATAATAAGACAAATTCTTAAGGAAAATATTATGAGATAGAAAGAAAAAGAAAGATTATCGTAAGATATGAAATTTATACAAAGATAGAAAGTTTATTAAGAGCGCTTTCACATATAGGCGTTTTTGTCGCGCTGCAGTAGCGCGACTCGTATCCTATATTCAAGTAGCGCAGCTGCAGCGCGACAGCCGCGCGATAGAAGCGCGACTGCAGCGCTTCGAGCTAGCGGTGGTAGATACGCCGCGTAGTCGCGTAGGAGTAGCAGTAACAATGTGTCTCCGTTGGAATCCATATTGGAAATGAGCTAGTCACCCCAAGTTCAACGCGCGTCTGCAGCGCGACTGTGATGTGAAGCGCTACAGTCGATACGTCGCGACTTAGCCGCGCTACAGCCGCTGTAATGTGAAGGGATTCGCTGTGCAGCGCTTCAGTCGCGCGAAAAAACGCCTATATGTGAAAGCGCTCTAAAGCTATTCATGATTACCTATCTTTATCCTAAATTACGAAATATCAAATATTATTTGATATAATAACAAATATAATTATATCAAATATATTTTTTGCGGATTGTTGTTTGCCGCCAACTTCAAAACGGTGAAGGAAAACATCGTGAGAAAACCTACATATCTGGGAGTTCTCAATGATCTTGAAGATGTGTGAAGTCTGCCAACCCGCACTTGGCCAGCGTGGTAGACTATGGCCTTCCCTTTCTCATAATGAGAAGATGGCCCGCGCCCAGCAGTGGGACAGTTTGTATAAACAGGGTTGATAAAAAAAATATACATAAAATTTTCCCGAAAACAACATGAATTATTGTTGTTTTGATATACGAATCTTTGTAATACGAAAGTTTTTGTGTATAATATACCTAACCACATAATTGATATAATTAAATGGTAACAAAATCTTTTTAAGTATAATATGTATATGGTTTCTTTTGTATATTATAATTATAGTTTAAATTTTGTTACCAATTTTTTTTTTTGTTTTTTTTTGCAATTTTGTTGTATAAACAAAGTACTGAATCGATTTTGATGAAATTTCTAAGGGACTAATCTGAAAATATTATATCCTTACCAAGAAAAAATAATCTAATGTGTTTATAAATCACGGAGTTATGCGGTAACAAACATAAAAATACAACCGAGTTATTAACCTCTTTTTTTTAAAGTTGGTAAAAACATAAACCTAACGAACCTATATTAATATAATAAAATGATTCGGGCGTAATAATGAAACGTATGGCCAACAACTTATGAAAACTCGTGTCTTCTTCTTCTTTTTTGTATTGGACCCGCATTTATGAAGCGTTTGCCAGTGTCAAGTATTAGGATTTTTCAAGTTTCTTGAATAAAACAAGTTGTAAATGTTCTAGTCACAATCTAAGTCACGTATACAGTCAATTTATAAGTCGAGTCCTGCTTCAGTAAAGTGATGGCGACTTTACTAGAAGCTTCTATGGAGTTTTGCCGACAACGTAAAATCACACGTTTTACTGCTTTATTTCACTTGCCCACACTCACTCACTTTATCGAACACTTAATGAATAAAACACCTCCATTTTTATAGCATTAATGTTCAAAATAACACAAGTTTATGAAAATAAAACAAAGCAACAACACGTTACTAAGACGTTCCCGCCATGTACATCTGGAATTAGACAGTATTATGAAACGGGTTTGGGCAAGTAAGGTTCAGACAAATGTATTTCGGATTAAACATAGTTTACAGCTATTTATTAAAAAGTACCAAAATGAACTATGATAACATTACCCTTAACTTAAGACATAGCATGAAGTTTACTAAACATATCTACTAGTGAGGCTTGGCACTTGTGGTACAGTTGCGTGCAGTTCTTCGAGCTCTGTCCGTGTCTGTACGCCTTGATGTACGGGTAAGACTCGTCTCTCTTCGACAGGGTATCACTAGCGTCGTTTGTGGGGCTGTAAATATAAACAAGCAATATTACTTAAAGAACAAGTATTAGTTTTAGAAAAATGACTTCGTAGCAAACTTCTCTTTTGAACCGAGATTTTTCATAAAGTTTTATCTCGACAACCTGTTGACTGATTTTGTTAATGAGTATTTAAAATTGTTGTTTAGAACAAAGCAATCAATATGTCGAGAAAATATTATTAAAATTGACAAGTAACGAAAATTCCCGACAACAAAAAAATCAATAAAATTGTCGAACCTGTATACCAATCTAGTGAATGACGAACTCTGCAGATTACCACACAGGATTTTCAACTGTTGAAGTTCAAAGTTCTAGCGAAAAGGTCGTCTCCTCTCAAGTTGTACAGAAAAGAACAGGAAAATTGTGGATGTTATTTGCAAACTTACTCCAAGACAAATGTCGCGAGCTCATGAAGAAGATCCTCTTCATCATCAGAATGCAGCGGCTCGGCTCCGATCTGGCAGAGCGCGCGCCTCACACAGGACTTGCCATCATGACCAAAACTGAAAATATAAGTACAAACATTTTGTAATTTACCATTATCATCGCCATCGTCACCATCATCATCATCACCATCATCACCATCATTAATTTACTAACGATCGTTTCAGTTGTTTAAAAAGAGACAAACAGAGTTACTTTTGTTTTTTTATTATTAGTTATGATTAATGTTTAGGTTTTTATATAAAAAAATACAACGTAAGGTGAGGTAGGTATATAGGTAAGTATATAAAATACATACTGAAGCTAATTTGAAACTATTTGAATATTTTCTGGCAACCCTAACTCTTCCATCTCCACTCACATCAAGTGAGAAACTCAGTGAAGGAGTTTTGGCGGGAACGTCTTATTAACGTAATGTTGCTTTGTTTTATTTTCCAAAACTTGTGTTATTTTGAACATTGATGCTATAAAAATGGAGGTGTTTTATTCATTAAGTTTTGGATAAAGTGCGTGAGTGTGGGCAAGTGAAATAAAGCAGTAAAACATGTGATTTTACGTTGTCGGCAAAACTCCATAGAAGCTTCTAGTAAAGTCGCCACCACTTTACTGAAGCAGGACTCGACTTATAAATTGACTGTATACGTGACTTAGATTGTGACTAAAACATTTACAGCTTGTTTTATTCAAGAAACTTGAAAAAAATCCTAATACTTGACACTGGCAAATGCTTTAATGCGGGTCCAATACAAAAAAGAAGAAGAAGAACTCAGTGAAGTAAAAAATAGGTATAATAAAGTAGCCTCTGCTTTATTTATCGAAATCAAACATCAAAACATGTTTCAGTAATATCGAATTTTGATTTTATATGTATACTTAACTTACCATTATGTATTTGTTAGTTACCAATTGGTATAAAGATTTCAGTATAATACAAAAATATATTTTTAACACCACACATTTGCCACACAGTAAATAGACTTTAATAAGTCTATTTACTTATAGTTTTTGGTTCCGTAGAAAAATGAGGCAGATAAATTTGCCATGTCCGTCTGTCCATATGTCACAGGTATTTTACTCAGCTCTACTTAAACGAAATTTGGTAGGTGTGCTAGGAGCTAGACGATGAACGAGATGCGCGCTGTAAGTGCCTGTAAGTTAATACAGGAATATACACTTAGTCCTTGTGCAAGCTGATTTGCGCTTTATTGCGTCGTTACAAGAGTATCCATTTAATTGGATGTGTTTGTAGAAAATAATTCTGTTCCAGTACTATTAAGTATTATGTGGTCTTAATTTCGTGGCCATTTTACAAACTCTACACGGACTTCTTCTATAATTTTTCAAGAAAATAGGCCTACTTTTCCACTGCTTAATAATCACAAAAACGTTTGTACCAAACAGCTAATAATAGGAACTTTGTTCATATAAATCAGAGCTCTCCTTCTATCTTTATTGTTTACCTTCCCCTCAAAATCATTGTGGATAAATAAACGCAGGGAATGTCAGAGCCCAGAGTTGTTTTGCGAAATTCCAAAGTTATTTTTTGCAAACTCCAGCCCTATGTAAACAAGCTTTGAGTAGATTCGGAATTTGAAATGTTTACGGTGAGTAGTTATTTTTTTTATTAGAAAAATAAGTTTTTCTGAAGTGTGATTGAATTGATTCCAATAAGTACCTACGTTCTAGGACAACATAATTATGTAATTGGATTTTGTTACTAAGTTACTAGCTATTATTAGCTGCTAACACAGCAAATTAGCAAGTTGAAGTGGCAGTGCGCAGGGCACATAGCAAGTTGAATTGACGGCCGATGGGGCTGAAAGTTCTCGAGTGGAGACCGCGCACCGGCAAGCGCAGCGTAGAAAGATCAGCCGCAAGGTGGACAGAAGAACTCATACAAGTGACGCTGACGACGCTGGATGCAAGCCGCTTTCAACCGGCATTATTGGTAATTCATGGGAATCAATTGAGACACGTGCTAAGAGGATCATTGGTAACGATTCCCTTGCGCGAGCTGAACTCCAACCTATGGAGCATCGTCGCAAAGTTAGCTAGCCTATCGGTTTTTATCGAATACATTTCGGTGAGTGTGCATCAGATTTGCATGATCTTATCCCCTGCCCTTTTTTCTATCACACGACAAGAAGCACGGAAAAGCGATATTGTTTTATGGTGGATATTACAAAGACTCGAATGAAACACTTTAGTTTTACTGTTATTGTGCGTACCGCCAAGATGTGGAACATGCTTGCTTAATAGGTCTTTCCGGATGTATTTATCATCTGGGTGAATATGTTCCTTCTAGCCAAGTGCAATCCTCCGTAGATCACAAACCTGTCGCTTAAGATCAGGCGAGTTAGCGGTCAAGCGCAAGGCTATAATCGAATAAAAAAGGTCTATGTCCAGCAGCAGACTTATTGTGGCTGAGATGATGTTGATGATGATGGTGACGTACTGAAGCAAAGTTGTTAATTTTTTGTGGGACCGCTTCTGAAATATCTATTTTACCAGATCTCATAATATTTTATCTCATAATAATATTGAATTATCATCCGATTGCAAAATTTCAGCTCAATAAATAATAGGAAAGTGGGTCAAATGGCATGATTTGATTATAGACACTGGGATAGCTGAAATTAATAAAAATCTTAACTTCTTTTTGACTATAGTTACAATGGTATTTTTTTATTAAATAAGAGTTTATTACACTAATAAAGTGTACAAAGTGTGATGTGGTCCTATAACTTCCAGTCAACATGTTTATCTAAAGACAGCTTTCACAACTTAGATTTCACAATTCCATATACAAACAGCCACTCGTGACTGCCTCATCCAGCGAACGGGACTGTCATTAGAGAGATTAGCTCGAGAGGGCACTAACCAGGATTTTACAAGTGTTAACTCTGCTTTTGAGATATTTGCTTGTCCACGGTGATTTGCTCGGTCATGCTATGCTAGCAGAAATACTGAATATATCTGTAAACAGACACTCACGTGTTACATGGTACATGCTGAATGAATGTACACATCAAAATATAAATTGAAAAAAATTAAAACAACGGGTTGCACTCCGGGCGAACTCCACACTAGAAGGGAGCAAAAATGTATGTTAAAGCAAAATTGCATTAAAATTAATAACATTTATGCTTTGTTGATGTATGCGTAAGTGATGGTGTTTGATAGGATAAAAATCCGTAGTTATACATATAACTTAACTTATTTTTACGCAAAAGACATCTGCGACTGACCACCAACTCGCCTGATATTAAGCGACAGTGTGTCCGACCTCGGAGCTATATATATTTAATTTCCTTCATTTTGATACCATACTCACTAGGTTTACAAGAATATGAATGACTTACGATTTAGCGTGTAAACTCCGCCATTGTGATTGTTTTTAAAACACTATAGTCAGATTTTTTATTAGACGGAGTAAACTGACAAATTGAATGTTGGCGCTTTTTTATGAAATGAAAATAGTGCTGCGCTAAAAAGAGCCACTAAAATGGACTGATTCAGATTAGTGATCTATTTCATTACGTTTTGTATTCTAATTCATTCTAAAAATCAAAATTTCTGTTCATAATGTGTATTTGCTAGCAAGTAATGGACCTATCAAAGATTCAAACTGAAATATTTCATACTACGTCGTTATTTACGAAATAACTATTACAACTATAACTATGGAGAGAGAAGTACAAATGAGGGATTTGCTTCTTATCTCCACACTTGGCATAAGTATATAGGTTAACATCTTTCTTTTCACTATTCAGTGTCATTATTATGTATTCAGTTCAACTCACGACACATACGATGATTCTTTCCTATGTTTAGATTTATAAATAAAATAAAATAAAAACCGGACAAGTGCGAGTCAGACTCGCCCACCGAGGGTTCCGTACAAACTAGTAGATAAAAGGGGGATATCATATATTTTTTATATTTTCCTTCATAAACCGAAAAATATACATCGTAAAAATATTTAAAAACCTGGTTTAGCTTGCTACTGAAATTCTTATATACGATACCCCACATGACACGGTTAATTCACTTTAAAATTTGGACCTTCATTCCTTGCATAAAGACATAAAAAAATGTCCAGTTTTCGGTTTTTTTCCTATATGTGTAGTCTAACACAATGCTTCTTGCCAAATTTCAGAGTTCTAGGTCAACGGGAAGTACCCCATAGGTTTTGATTCCCTTGTGAGTGTCCAAATGTGCGTTTTTACGATATATTCGGCTGTAACTTTTTTTTTACGAAAACTTAGAAACTTTATTTTTCTTTCTGCAGCAAGATACTATAAATCTGAGTACTCCATAGGTTTGATTCTCTTGTGAATGTCGAAATGTGCGTTTTTTACGATATATTCGGCTGTAATTTTTTTTACGAAATCTTAGAAACTTTATTTTTCTTTCTGCAGCAAGATACTATGGATCTGCGTATATGGTTTAATTTCAACTCGATACCTCGAGAGAGTTCCCGAGATAAAGGTCTTGACACCCGGACGGACAGACGGACAGACGGACAACAAAGTGATCCTAATAAGGGTTCCGATTTTTCCTATTGAGGTACGGAACCCTAATAACCAGAAAGTGTATAAAAAAATATATGAAAAATCAATTTTTCGATCTCAGTCCGTGCTTGAGCCAGAAATATAAATCACAGAAAAGGTTGTTGGAAATAGGGGATTATATACCACGCATAGGTAGACGCATTCTTCACAAGCATCTCTACTGTTGCTGCTGTTTAATGAGAAGCGACTCTTTTCATTCCGTGTTGCAACGATTTTTGAACTATGTGACTCAAATATCCCATCACTATGATTTGAGAGCTGGTATCATTATTAGAGCAAGTGACATTTTGGTCTGTCAGTTTACTCCAGTTTATTAAAAATCCAAGTATATATAAAGACACTTGGGGGTTTCAGACGAAAGGATACCTTAACTGTTGAAGTCCATCCAGCCGTTTAAAAGTCATGAGGTAATAAAGATTTCATAATAAAGAAATAAAGAATGCCAAAAAGCGATATCGATCCACATTCCTGCTGTGTACTGCACAAGAAAGGAATTATTTGCCACCATCTCTGTTTCCTGAGACCTACAATCTTGGAATTTTCAAGGCTAGAGTGAACAGATATCTTCTAGATCGACGAGCTCCATCCTCGGCCACACCGTCGCTTAACATCAGGCGAGTTGGTGGTCAATCGTAGATCTATATTGTATAAAAAAAGAAATTAACAAACGTACAAGATACGCGGGAAAAACATAACCCTTCCTTGGAGATCGGGTAAAAACAAAAAAATCTCACCCACTCAGAACATCCTCCACATATTTGTAAAAATGGAACAGCTTCGCATCATTCTGGTAGTCTCCTTCTCTCAACGCCCTCTTCTTCCTAGAGTCTCCGTCGTACCCCGAGTTGGCGAGCAGGATGTCGACTGGGAGCTGAGTGCGGTTCCACGGTAGCTGGAAATTGGCTTGGAAGGCATAGTTGACGGTCACGTGGTCCGCTGGTGTTGGAGTACCGATGCCGGCGTTGAACTGCGAAATTATAATATGTTTCGTTGGATATAAGTATATAAATACGTACATAAAATCACGCCTATTTCCCTTACGGGTCAGGCAGAGTATCAAAGACTAAGAGGCCGTTTGACACATTTGACAGTGGTTAGAAGGTTAGATGGGAAGGAGAGGGTATTAGAAGGTTATGAAGTATTAGAGGGTAAGATGTATTCATGATGTTGGCCAGCCGTATCAGGGGGTCAGCTCATTGCATGCATAAACAAAAATTTCCCTCAAGACCCTTAACTGACTTTTACAGTATGCCTGGGGGGAAGATAAGCAGCTGGTATTTTCTTTTTCTCCCAGTCCAGCATGGAAGGTTGGCTATAAATATTAGATCTGCAGGATAGAGAAACCATACACGGGGTACACGGTCATTAGAAACCGTCAACATAGACGAAGTTTGACTCCCTCACAATACTTTACTAGCATGCTTGAAGATTTACAGAGTTGAATCTATTATCCCGCTAGATTGTTACTCAAAAAACCTGCCATTTGTACTGTAGAAAATGCTAAATCACTGTTAACACCAGAAATGCTTAATAAATAATTTATCAGCATATGCACGCTCCCAATAACACCAGAAATGCTTAATAAATAATTTATCATCATATGCACGCTCCCAATAACACCAGAAATGCTTAATAAATAATGTATCAGCATATGCACGCTCCCAATAACACCAGAAATACTTAATAAATAATTTATCAGCATATGCACGCTCCCAATAACACCAGAAATGCTTAATAAATAATGTATCAGCATATGCACGCTCCCAATAACAAAGTCCAAACAACAGTCAGGCGAATGCTAGGAGTATACCTACGTAATAACTTCGAAAGCGTACGCCCCATAAAAAAAATATCCCAAATGGTATTTAAAAGTATATTATTATTGTGTTTATAAGTATAAAGTGTTAAATTGATTCCATAGAAATTACACCACTATCAGTTAGTTTGGTTTCTAAAACAAAATAATTGGAAAAAATAATTTCCAAGTAAACGAAATTAGTTTGTTTGCATAAAAAACTATTGCGGCAAAAAATAGGAACTAACTTTTAGATTTAACGAAATAACGAAATAAAGAAAACAGCGCCCTCTACGCAGCATTAGTTTTCTAACTTAACAGACTCTACGTATTTTGAAGTCGGTTGATTCTGTTTTTTTTACTATAGTAATTATTGAGCTAGCTAACCACGAATGGTAAATCAAGAAAACCATAACTTAAGCGAAAACTTATAAATTATAGTTTAAAAAACGGAAGCAACCGACTTCTCATAGATGCCATTGTCAGAACTGGACCAAATTGCAATGGCACAAGGGAAGCACCAGCTATCAAATAAAAAAAGAATCATCAAAATCGGTTCACCCAGTCGAAAGTTATGAGGTAACACACATTAAAAAAACAGTCGAATTGAGAACTTCCTTCTTTTTTGAAGTCGGTTGAAAGGGGCTTACCTGCAACAAAGTACTATTAGGAAAGAAGAGCGGAAACTGTCTTTTGCTTCTATGCAACACATCACTATGTACACTTGTCCCGTTCACGAATCGCACCAAAATAATAACAAATAAAAAGGACAGCAATAATTCCATTGATGCCATGGTGCAGTATCAGAGGGTTAAGCCAAAATGACCTTAAACTTCACGTTCCCTATTCCGTATCGCAAAAGGAAAACTTAAAAATACAAGTTTAAGTACTCATGTACAAGTTTCAAATGTCATAAAGCAAGCAAGCACTCTAAGTGAACCGGATTGTTGATTTGTGGACAGTTATTAGGTAACGAAATACTGGATTAATAAGAAAATAAGACGTGACTAAAATCAAATTATGTGAATACAATTATTTTTTAATTCGAATTGTTTGTTTTGGGAAATAATTTTTTGTATATTATCAGACTAATGACCGGTTCAGAAGATCCGGTCCAAGACAATACTAAATAGTAAACAAGTGTTGTCGCTATCAAGTGGAAATGTATAAGGCGATAAGCGACATGTAATACGTCAGTTAGATTGTTGGATAAACATATTAGTACCGAGATCATGTGACTGTAGAATAAGAAGGGTAAGCCCGCGTTTACACTGGAGGTATAGATAGAAATTAGGTAAGCTAAAATAAAACGTGTAAATAAGTAGTGTTGTGAATTTTTGCAGTTCTGATTTAGTCTCTCGTTATAAAAGATTAAAAACTGTATAAATAATTGGTGGAAATTTTACACAACACAACGTAGCCCAACAAAGCACAGCTTGTATAGTTTCCGTCACGTAAAAAAAACGCTGGTTTGTTCGCGCTTACGAACGTTCTTTTTACGTGACTATACAATGGAATAGATGCTGATAGAATACATATATACTTTTTTTTTCAACCGACTTCGAAAAAGGAGGAGGTTCTCAATTCGACTGTATTTTTTTATGTTTCTTACTTCATAACTTTCGACTGGGTGAACCGATTTCGATGATTCTTTTTTTATTTGAAAGCTGGTGCTTCCCATTTCAATTAGTTCTGACGATGGCATTTATGAGAAGTCGGTTGCTTCAGTTTTTTAAACTATAATTATTTATTTGTAATTACATACTTTTGACTAATAGTATAAATAATACAGTTATAGTTCAAAAAACTGAAACCACTGACTTCAAAATACTCAATTTCGTTTACTTGGATGATATAATTATTTAATTTACTTGATGAATTGATTTTGATGAAATTTCTATGCGACTAATCTCAGAGTATATATATCATTAAAAAAAACAAATCAGAGTTACAGTACATACAAACGACAGAGTTTTGAGATAACAAACATAGAACAAAATGCAACTAAATTGAGACCCCCCCTTTTTAGAAGTTGGTTACAAAGGTAGACGGACATACAAATATATGAAAATAAATTGCCTAAAAAATTATTTTAATTATTTAATTAAATTTAAAAAGTTAATTTCTTATTTAAGCTACAGCTGATTTCACTCAAATATCGTGGCATCCAGAAATAATAAAATTTGAAAAGTCGATAATGTATAGGCGTATAATAATAGGAGTAAAAACATAAACAAGTATAAGTTCAGAAAACTCAAAAAACAACGCCTGAAACTATTTTGATGAAATATAACAGCTAAGAATACTCTCGATGAAATCCTATAAAAAAAAAACTACTTATATCAAAGTCGGTCCATAAACAATCCGTTTGCGAGCAACACCGCCATAAAGGCTGAAGAACAACATAAATGTATACATAACATAAGTGGTCATACAAACCCTCTAGTATGAACAAGGCTTTACCCTAACAAGCACAATCTTTACAGATTCAAAGCTGTACATTGAAACCTTTCGTTCAAGACTGACTTTATGTTCAAATTATGAAAAATCAAAAGCATTATAGGGTGTTATCAAGTAATTGATAATTTAACTTGGTAAAGTGTTAAGAAATTTAATTTTTGTAATTACTGATTTTCTTAAAAACTTTATTTTATTTAAAATGAGGTAAGTTTTGTTTGTTATATTTTTATGAAGACAAATTTATTTATTTTTAATTTGTTTTTATAGACCTAAAATACTAATTTATTATTTCAACCGATTTTCTAGCGTCCGTCTTAACTATAAATAATATACTTACATTATTATTTTATAATTTTGATTACCTACTATATCAGCTAAAATATATTTTTATGTACTTATTTTTCAATATTTGTGGTCTTTAATTTTAATATAAGCTAAATGAATTTCTTATAACGGTTTGTTTGTTAATTTTGTCTTAACATTCAAATGTTATTTACTCTTGACTTGATATTCCTTGAATTTTTAATAATTTGAAATAGAAAATGACATTAAAATATTCAGCAATGATAAAATTATGGGAATATATAACAAAAAATATTATTTGGAGCGACCAAGTGGAATAAAGTATTAAAATATGTAAATAATAACAGATTGGAAAGATTTTTTCAGAAGACTGTATCGTTGGTCAATCCGTAATTGTTTGCCTAGGGGCTAAATTAACGGTATGATACGACGAAATTTGACTGACCAATTTTGTAATAGTAATTATAAATTTATTGATATGTTTGCGCTTCATAACTCACCCAATGCGCAATGTTGTGCGGTCCACAATGGAGCGTTCTTGCCAGAAGAAACCAATTCCCTCATGATTTTAAAACATCCAGGATATAATAATTTATTGGGAAAACCCATTATTTATCGCGGAGTAAGGCTGACGATGCGGTTAATTCAAAAGAGCAGCTCAAGCAGCGCAAAAGAGTTTATATATTTGAGCCGTTTGGTGTCGAGACTTTCGAGTCCGTGGGGACCGGGAGCTCATCTTCAAAAATGCATCCTAGTTCCTGATCAAGGCATCGCGTGACCAAAATGTTGGTGCGTATCTGGCCCAAAGCGTAAGCATTGCCATTCAACGTGGCAATGCTGGCAGCATGCTGGGTATGCTGTCAATTAGAAGTGGGCTAGAACAATTCGATTATCTTTAGAACTTTATCGGTCTGAGGTTAATCTATTTGCTTTTTGTGTTGTAGTTTAATTTGTTAAGTACCTACGCGTAGTTTGTATTTTGTTTTGTTGTTGTTAAAAATACGCTTTCCTATATAAAAAGAAAGTAATAGGTATATTTGTTTTGTTTCAAACTTTCCAGGTTATGTTATAACTACATGAACTTGACTGTGATTTTCTTCGTATCATTAACGTGCGTAATCAGCTCGGAAGGTTTTACTGGTGATGAACAGGTTTTACGTGAAAAACGTCAAATTAACTCATTACCACTGGTCTATCCATACGGAGGGACGTACAAGGTACTTGATGTTTATTTTTATTTATTTGACAAAACATTGTGTAACAAACAACTAAAACGGTATGTTTACGGCTTTTGTTTGAATCAAGAACGTAGTGAGGGATTTTCAATTAGAATCCCGAGTATAACGAGAAATTCTTTAGTAGAATCCCGAGTACAGCGAGATAATCTAAAGTACTAATATACAAACCAATTTATCTGAGAAAATAATTGGTAAAAAATTATTTAACAGAACTAGAACGGCGGTAGGTTGATAAATGTTTCAGGATAGTTGAATTTTTTGTTAATAAGTTATGTTTACTTATTCCGCTGGTAAAAAAGAAAATTTTGAAATAAATAGGCACATCCTGTTAGATATCATAAGATAAGCAATAAGTATGATCACTACAAAAAATAAATTTGAAAGATAAGGCGCGGAGAATAAGGGGTCAGCTTTATTTTTACAACTGATTGCTTGCTTCCAGCTGATCATCGGTTTATCGGCTCCGATCCAGAACCGAGAGAAGGTGGCTCTCCTCTTCGCAGCCAACTTCCAGTACCAATACGTGCAGTTCGCCAACATATCGGAGCTGTCCCAGTACTACTTCATAAAGGAAGTTTCGAGGGAGGAGAGGGAGATCGACCTGTTGGCGAGGAGGGATGAGAGGCTCGTCTTCTACAAGTCAGTGGCGGACATGCTTGTTGCGTGAGTTTTTTTCATGTCCCAACAAGTATCTATGTATATTAAAAGAAAAACAAAATACCCAACTGCATAAGAGTGATTTTTGTCTTGTAGTTAACGCTTGCGTTTCGCTTGATACATTGTTGAGTGTGCGTTTTTGTGAGAAAGTATGCGCAAAGCTACTATTTGATTGATTTAAATGAACATTCTTTTGAATAGTTTCTGTAAATTTTAAAGTTGTATTATTATTATTTATGTATGTTTCTAGATTGCCTCTTGTAGCTAAAAGCAGGGATAGCATATTTTGACAAAATGATTTCTTCTATGTTACCCATCTCTATAGATCAGATCAAACAGAAAAGTAACTTTAGATCAGTCGAGCTAGCGGCCAAGCGCAAGACTATTTACGAATTTAAAAATATATTTTTAAAGTTTTATCCACCTATCGGTAGGTAGGAATAAATTATATACTGGAACAGTTATTAAATTAATAACTGATATTAATACCTGACATAATATAGGTTTAAATGTCGAATTTGTTTTTACTTAACTTACGCGCACTGGCGCTGCACAGTCATCTTGTTTTATCAAAGTCCAGTAGATGGCGCTTATATCAATATTTTCACTAGATGTGTCTACGGTTTCAGAATATTTCTACTGTGTCTAAAATATATGTGAAATTACAAATATTCATAGATTTATAACACATTTTATATAAATAAATAAAATAAATATTGGTGAACATTTCACACAACACCAACTAGCCAAAACTAAGAAAAGCTTGTACTATGGAAATGGATGGATGGTTGATAGAATACATATAAGTATAATTTTTTTGTACATACATACTTATGATACATAGAAACACCCAGACAGAACAAACATCCATGCTCATCACACAAACGTTTGATCTGGGTGGGGATCGAACCCACAATCTACAGCTCCGGAGGCAATCGTACTACCACTGAGCCATGAGGCCTGTCAATTTTGCTAATTAGTCCTGTTTTCTGTCTACATATTTTGCATGGGAGTACGGAAACCTTGGTGTGGGAGTGAAACTCGTACTTTACCGAATATTTTGGTTTACATGTGAAATCAATATCGTATAAATTATGATTACAGAAAAGGTTTGAATGGTCGAGACTGCGTTCTGAGAGCTATTTGTGAAGCTGCTCAATACCCAGTAGAAGAAGAGGGATTTGTAGGAGAAATTCTACACGTATTGTTAACGTAAGTATTTTACATTATCATCATCATCTCAGCTACAAGAAACTCACTGCTGGATATGGGACTCCCTCATTTCCAAAAAGACCTGATAATTTAGCGCCTTCTTGCTACTTGTATGAGGCTCTTCAAATTTATATAAGTCCTCTCATACAGGTAGTCCAAGCGTTGTCGGTATTTTCTACTATTTGTATGAGAGATAAATAATAAATAAATAAATATTTGTGGACATTTCACACAACACCATCTAGCCCAAACTAAGCAAAGCTTGTACTATGGAACTAGATGGCTGATAGAATACATATATATATATATTTTTCTGTTGTAAATATATACATATGATACATAGAAACACCCAGACACAGAATAAACATGCATGCTCATCACACAGATGTTTGCCCTGGGTGGGGATCAAACCCACGACCTTTCAGTTCATCAGGTAGACGTAGACACACTACTTCTGAGCCACAAGGTCAGATCGCACGACAACACTTCTTTTGTAAAGCAATAGTAGAAGTATCAGTTTACTTTTTGTTATACTCGTAAGTAATATAAAGTGTAATTGTATATATATATATATTATCAATTTATATATATATATATATGAGAATAGAAAATCAGAATTAAGTAAATCTCATGTAAGATGCTGGTCACGTTTCCGTTATCAGTCCGCAGGAATCTTTACTTTAACTTGAGAGGAACTACTATTGGAACTCGATTATGGTTATGTAATAATTTGATTGAAATTAAACAAATTTTAACTGAATTATCTTGTATATTTTTCGTAATTTTAAATATTACTACATGTTTTATTAAAAAACCAAATTGATGTCCCAGGCCGGACTACGGGCGCTCTCCGTTCGACGACGTAGATGAAGACTGGGAAGAGCTGATGTCTCCATACAAGGACGCCGCCGTCGCCGGAAGGCAGATGTTCAGCTGCCCTGCCATTTACCACGGGTGCCCTGAAGGACAGGGGATCATGGAGCTCATCAGCACTCTTAGAGATGAGTGAGACTTAAGCCAAGACTGCTAACATATGTATGTACATATTTTTTGAATAAACTCTAATTTGGAATAAAACTTACAAGTTTTTATTAACAAATAAGAAGTGCTCACGATGACAAAATAATTATAGTATAACATATTGAAACAACTGATTTATAAATATGTAATTTCGTATACCTACTTGGATGACTTTTGTCTAATTATTTGTCTTAACAAGTATCTATATTTAAAAAAAAAAACGACTGCAGAAGAGCGATTTTTGCAGTATGATTTATGTTTTCTTTAGTATTGAGTGTCTATTTTTTGTGAGAAAGTATACGCAAAGTTTATAAATGCGCATTTTTACATTAATTCTAATAAAATCACTAATTTTTTACGAAAAAGTTTGTTGGAGGTTACGAATAAGCGCTTTTTTTTATTTTTGCGAAAGTTGTATTAATAGTATAACCAAAAAAATGTTACTGATGACATTTAAATAGTAAAGACAAAATCAGGTCAAAGGTTTGACCTAATTTGTTATGCGAGGTATATATTTAGGCGGCTAGGCGGTAATATAAAAACACACATAGATACATACACTCAAAAAACATAACTCTCTTTCTTGCGCAGTCGGGTGAAAACCAAACTACTAAACCGATTTTGGCGAAATAAAGTATATTCTTTCAAATAAAAAATATATAATCCCAAACCTGTTAATATATGACGGAGTATTGAAGTAACATAAAAAAAATACATACGAAAACCTAATTTTCTTAAAGTCGGTTAAAAAGAGACAATTCTAGGATAACCCTCCGTTAAAGTATATCCGTCGAGATGTAGAGATATTTCTGTATATGCGAAGATTTTCGTGATCCGTCGAGATGTAGAGATAACACGGAGATATCTCTGAATATACTCGTAGCACGGAAATCTTCGCACAGTAGTTAACAAGGTAAAGTTATCTCAGCTAGTTTGTCAGAGGATTATTAACAGCTGTGTTAACCAGACCCCTGCAGCTACAAGTTCACGAGGCTCCTGTGAAACTGCTGACCCGAGACTCACTCTATCTTTCATCTATTGCTTCTGTTAAAAGTTATATTTACGCAGTAGTAAAAATAACACGTGAAATCTGTGATGAAATAAAGGATTTTGATTTGAAAAACAATAAGGGCCTTACTGAAAAACGTTACTTAACTTTAAACAACGTCTTAAGTTTTCTGTCTTCTTTTC
The DNA here is from genome assembly GCA_947563715.1 of Lycia hirtaria. Taxonomy (NCBI): domain Eukaryota; kingdom Metazoa; phylum Arthropoda; class Insecta; order Lepidoptera; family Geometridae; genus Lycia; species Lycia hirtaria. Next base: position 34,832,334 of record OX387377.1, on the reverse strand, counting down.
GCAAGTGTCATTACATGTCAGCCAGAAGTTGACAAAATATGTTAAGCATTGCTTAGAGTTAAACAACATTTTTCGGTAAGGCAGTAAGTGTAGGTATATTTAAAAGAAAACCAAAATACTCGACTGCATAAGACCGAGTTTTGCACTTAACTCATACTTGCGTTACGTATGATATGCTGCACGTTTCGGTGAAAAAGTATGCACAAAGCTAGTAATGTATGTATATAATAGTAAGTAAGTAAGTTCGTATAGACTGAGTGGCCAGCCCTATTGTCAGAGTTATTAAGCCGCCGAAAGGCCTCTGACTTGGCTTGACGATTGCTGAACAACCGGGACCTAGAATTTAACGTGTCATCCGACCCACGGTAGCGCTCAGAAAGAAATGCCACTCACGGTCATCCCTCCGAAGACTGACCGGTCCGTCCGTTGCTTAAGATATAATAGTAATAAATTATTTAAAGAACCTATATTTTCATACATAGCTCCTCAATAACAAAAAAATCGGTATGTAGCTGCTTGTATTTGGCCTGAATTGGTTAATAATAATAAAGTATCTAGAAGGACATGTAAATCGACATTTTATTTATTTAATCGGGCAAGTGCCTTTATTAACTACAACAAAACAATATACAAACTCAACTAACTAAACTACTACACAAAATGCATATCGATTACCCCAGACCGATAAAGGTCTAAAGACAATCCAAATGCTCAAACCCACTAAAAGTTGGCAGCGTGTACATTTACTGCATTTTATTGATTACAATTTGATATATTGTCAATTAAGTTTTGTAACGAAATTGGATTACTAACTATCCCTTAATTACTTCTATCAGCTTTGAGTCCGTAGGTTAATAAATCCGATTTAAGGGAAGCGGAAATTAGAGATTTAGAGCATGTTATTATAGTTCGTTTTGCTATTGAATAGTTTGAATCCATTACTATAAAAACTAAATTAATAATTGCAAAATTGTTGAGGGTTTTCAAGTGAATATTTAATCATCATCATCAACTTAGCCTCAATACTACAGACTACTACAGACAACCAGACTACACAACTTCGAACTTCCAGTGCTAGACAACTTCGTATTTTCAACAAGATCTGAACCGGTCTGCTTCTGCCGCTTGTTTAAGGTTGTCTGTCCACAAAGACATAGTTTGTCCACCTTGTGCTTGGTCTTCCTACGCTACGCATTCCAGTGCGTGGTCTTCACTCGAGAATTTTTCGATTCCATCGGCCATCAGTTCTACGTGTTATGTGCCCTGTTCACTGCCACATCAACTTGCTAATACGCTGTGCTAGGTCGGTGATTTTTGTACGTCTACGATCTACAAATGTTTAGATGTACTTAATTTAGATGGAGAAAACGAGTATGAGTTATGCAGTCTGGTTTTTTGTTTCTCTTTTAATATACAAGCCTAAAAAACTGGTTGATATCTAAAGCTTACTATAAGCATAAGTGAATATTTTGACAAGTAATATGTACCGTATACTTCTTTGCTACCAGTTAATCGAATGTTTTTTGTTGTACATGTTCTATAATCTTACTTAAGATTGTTCTATATAGAACATCCACTATTACAATCTTAAGTAGTAGTTGTAGTGAACACAACTGTTGTTACTAAAATATTATCTATAGTAAAGGCTCGATGACACTGGGCTAGTTTACGAGCTGCTAGTCGGCGAGTTTAAAAGCTAGCGAGTGAGCGAGTAAGCGAGTGTCGATGACAACAATCAAAAGCAGATTGTAAAAAAGCTCAATGACACGGAGCGAGTTTACAAGCTGCTCGAATCGCGAACTCGCTGGCTTGTAGCTTGTAAACTAGCCCAGTGTCATCGAGGCTTAAGACCTGTACACAGTTGATCAATAAAGTATATTCTATTCTAGCTATAATGAAAATAAAACGTACATTAGATGGTTTCCGAAATATAACACCACAAATATTTGTTTGAGCAAAGCTTTATTCTGATTTCGGTATATGTTAAATATCTCCTTATTCCCTCGGCACTTATCTCTTGAAGTCTTACGTCTATGGGCAGGCGACAGAATTAAGTAAATCTCATGTAAGACGCTGGTCACGTTTTCGCTATCAGTCCGCAGGAATCTTAACTTTAACTTGAGAGAAACTACTATTGGAACTCGATTGTGGTTATGTAATAATTTAATTGAAATGCAATAAATTTTAACGGATTTATCGCGTATTTTTTTCGTAATTTTATACATATGCGTGTGTTATATAGGTTAATCTAAGAGTAGGCTTTTAGAGTTGTGTTAAATGACTCACACATTACTGAGTAATAGCAAGAGCAATTATTAAACTAAATGTGTTAGCGGAATGGGTCATCTTTAACTGTACTATTAAGTAACTTTGGGGCGATTAGCAAAACAGAAGTGAATGGCATAATCACAGGAGGTCTTGACTATGCTACAACATCTTAATATTACTCTGAAAAAAAAAACATTTCATGAAAGTAATCATTTTCCCTCTGTTTACCTGCTCGCTAAAAATGAAATTAGGTTCAGTAGCATTTAGAAGACATCTAGAAGAGAAGAAGAAAAGGAAAACATCGCGGGATTTCATCACGCGGGTGAATTTAAGGAGTTACGAGCGTAAGTAGAGAAGTGAGTATCATTCGAGAACCATCAGTAACTCTCCTCCCTCTCCCAATAGGCAATCAGTCTCTTAGTCGGCGATTTAGTCGCATCGGGAATTTATTGACTAGTTACTAACCAGATTTACTTTGTGCTTACTCTGCTTTGGTATGCTGGAGACTTGCGACAAGGATGCAGATATATTTTCATCGCAGAGGAAAAGAGATGGAATGTGTGAGATTTTATAGCGCATCTAAAGTGTTGACCAGGGAATTGAGAATCGTTAAGCATGAGTTTGTTAGGGTAAGACGCTGATATAATAAATCTTCTGCTTCTGTTACATTTTTAAATGTTTTTATTCATTTTTTAAATGTTTTAAATTTTAAAAAGTAAAATCTTTCCATAATAAACTATTTTATCGAGTAATCAATTAGTTTTTGGTTTGGGTCTAAATTTGGGGTATGTTGACTTGACAGGGTGTTTCGATCATTTTCAGATGTGAAGGAGTCAAATTATTCCCTTACCTAAGCGTGAAGGGGGGAGGGTGAATTAAGGATGTATCATTTTACTTTTTACTGATAATCTACTTTAAGAAATCTAATTCTAGAATTTTTTATTCTATAATATATACACATATGAATAAAAAACAAAAAAAACTTTTTACTGATAATTGAAGTGTGCAAAGACTTACTGTAATAGGGCGAATTCTGTGGAAGTGTGGTATTGTTTTCATATGCCCAAGAAATAAAAAACTGAAGTTTTTGTAAAAAAATATATTATGTAAAAATATATTTTTTATACATATTCGTGGCAATTTGTAAGAAACCAAGCCTACAAAAAGATTAACAATTTATTTTACACAAAATGAGTAATTACAACGTGATTACAATTATTTCCTTTCAATTATATCATATCACATCAGTGTATCTGATAACATCTAATACAGAGAGCGGGCACTGCGCTAGAGACAGCGCGCAGTCTTCCGGGGACACCTCGTGCCACCGCGCTGTTGTCGACGACTGTCTTCTGGAAAATAAAAAAATTATATTGCAGACAATGCTTTCAAATATTCCAACGTGAGATGGAATCGGAACCTACTTTCTAAGACCAAATAAAGTATTTTGTATTTGTATTTGTATTCTCCGTCAGTAAGTTGTACCGACTTAGCCTAATACGTAATTACGACAGACGAAAAAATATTTGAACTTTTAGCTGGAGCAACATGGACTGCTGCTCCCAAGTTTTCCAATGTGAATTAACAAACTTACTAATTTTATGTGAATATTTTAAAAGGGCATTACATATGATACTTGTAAAATTTATAGAGTGAGAAAGTGAAAAAAATGTAGATCCCTCCCCATTTCACTACAGGATAATATTCAAACATTTCTCCTATCAAAATAAACAAACTCATTTCTAACTTTTCTAATATCCCTACTCAATGATTTTATATGTTTAAAAATGTTGTGATGAGCGAGAGAGATAGCTGCGCGCGCTGAGCGCATCCTGAAGTTTTATTAATAGATGTTTATGTATTTTTAAATAAAAACTACGGGTCACTCACGTCTATTTTGAGCCGAAATATCCGACTATAGTTTTTATACCGTAATTTTTATTTAAAAATGTGTGAAAACCACGTTAGTTTCCATAGTAAATTTGTACATGTACTTACCTAAACACCATTTTTAATATCCTATGGTACATCTCGTTCGATTCCGTTATTGCGTTCACCTCACAGACGGCTCGCCGCACGCAGTGGAAGCCGCTGAGACCATTCCTGAAAGCGCATATAATTAACATTTCCAATACAAAAATAAATATTTTGATGTAAAGTTAAGGCGCTTGCAGGTAACCAAGGAATGAGCTGCAAATATATGATGTGTCAATAAATATTTGTCTTATAAAGCTAAACCTGGCTCCACTTGTGCGGATTTGCGTATGGTCACAGAACAACTAAAGAGTATTACATATAGAATGGCCATTCTGTTCATTTACGGGTTGAGTTAGGGCCAAAGCAGACACGCTACTTTTAGCATCGGTGATCGGCGAGTAGCCGCTTTTCAGAAGCAGCGAATAAAAAATCCAAACGCCAAATTGAGTCGTTTATCGTTAGCTCGATATAATTGACACTTAATACTTAAACTAATTAAAACTACTACTTAAAATAATTGTCGGTTAGTTTAGAGTGAATTAAAGTCGACTTGTTGATCTAGCAGCGAAACGGGCTAAAGTCTCTAAATCAACTACCGATATTTGCTTGTCCGGTTTATTTGTTAATTTGGATGTTGGTACTCAAGTACACTCGTACAGGTCGTATTTTCAATTCTTGACTAATATTGTTACAGTCATAGGTTCTGAAATTTCATAGACTTTTTGACGTGGGCCATTTTTGATATCTCGCATAGGGGAAAGTTTACCATCATGTCAATTTACCATCAGTGAATTGTGGTCAAACGGCTAGTCTATCAACCATAACTATGCTTTTCTTACCTATCTAATACTAACTCCATATTATTATACAGAGCCCTTCTATTCAGGTGGTGGTAAGGATGGAAGGAGTCAGGCGGGCAGTCCCAGTTTATACGGAACCCTACAGCCTGAGCGAAGATCTGGTTCCACGGAACCATGTTCGCTTTGAAGTTCACTCTGAGCTGAAATGTAATAAAAATTACGATTACTGTTAGGAGTAGGGCACACCGGGGGACTGGCGAGTAGGACATTTTAAAGGGGCCAATGCAGTACGGCTCGCTAGTAGAGTTTGCGTACGGCGTCGGCACCGACTAATAGAAACGGCACGTTCAGTACGTGCATTAAGACGGGCTGCAGGAGGGTGGATCGCAGAGCAAAAATCCGCCTAAATCGATGACAAGTATTTACTTCATAAGAACGCACATTTTATTGCCAAAATCCGCTGCACAGTATACAACACGTCGTGTGAACGCTATATATGTACAACGCTTTACGCTTCTTTTTTTGCATATATTATATTTAGTTACGTCATAAAATAAAAGATAAAGCTATTTATAAAAAGTAGTTGCTCTATAGTAGAGTACTCAAACTCAAAATTCGTCAGTGCATTGCAACCCGGCCCGTCATTATAGTATTGTGCATAGTGATGCGGCCCGCTTTGGCCCGCCCATTAGGACGGAGCGGGCCGCATCGCAGTGTAACGTTTTGACTTTGACGGATTTTGTGTTTTAGTACATTGACTATTGAGCGTTGTATTGCGTGACCATATCCGCAAATCTTATTGCTGCACCGCGGGAATCTAGGAGGGCTCTAGTGCCCTCTATGTAAATATATCGTGATATAAAATAACAGTGAGGATTAAATTTAACATTTGCCGCTTGATGCAAAACGAAATAGTGAGGTCTCACCTTAATTCGTTTAAACCGCGTCGGCGTTTTCGAGAATAATTCAATCGATAGAGATAATCGAGTAAAAAGGTAAATGAATGTCGTCGCGTATTTGTCCCGAAGGAGTCGAGAGGGAAACGTCGTCCCGTGACGGGAATTTGTAAAATTACAATAGCCTTTTGGTGCGAGAACTTTTTTCAAAGAAAATGGTTTAAAATTGTAACAAAATTGATGCTCATTTTTCACCGATGATTGGACGTGAATAGATGAAATCAAGATATCTTATTTTCAAACGTTTTATTCAGAGCCGACAATCCAAAAGAATAATAAATATTATGTTTGGAAACACTGTCTCATAGCTACTTCTCCGCAATTTTCAACAGACTTCCAAAAAGGAGGAGGTTATCAATTCGACTGTTTTTTTTTTACCTCATAACTTTCGACTGGGTGAACCGATTTTGATGATTCTTTTTTTATTTGAAAGCTGGTGCTTTCAAATTGGTCCAGTTCTGACAATGGCATCCATGAGAAGTCGGTTGCTTTAGTTTTTTAAACTATAATTTTTAGGGCCTAAAAATGTGCACAAATTACTAGCTTACGAAAGAAAAAGAAAACAATAAGTATACTTACAAAAAAATGTGAAATATTCCTAAAACTTAAGAATCTTCTGGGTCTGTACAGTGATTGTGTATTACTAGCCATCCCGTTGTCAATCAGTAGAAACGCCACTAGACACACGTAGCATAGCACAAACACGCCGTAAAATTTGTTCATTCTGGTAGGTTTATATTTTCATATCTTTAATATTATCTTCGTACAATACCAAATATCATAAAGACAAATGAGATATTTCCGGACATCATTCGTTTTCCTTTTCTGTTTTGTTTCTGAAAAATAAAAGTAAAGCAGATTATATTTTTGGCTTTTTTTCTATAAGATCATCATTATTTTATTTTATTCATTTTTTAACCCGATAAAACATTGGCTCCTATTCTTGTGTATGTATGAATAAAAGAATATGATGAAGTTCATTTTCATATAAAAAACAATACACTAACAATATGTGTTATATTACTACATTTTAGTTAAGTTTTCAAAGGCCACTATCTGGAAGAGATCGCTCTAAGCGATAAGGCCGCCAATTAAAAGCCTAGCCATAATCTTATTTTCTATGTACGAGTATCTTTTCCGTGTATAGTGTATACTGTGGTCTTTTAATAAAGAGTTATCTATATATCTAATATGAAGACAGCCAAATGACATCTGTCAGTTGGTTCGGTCTTCTGATGGTAAGGGCTATAATAACCGTTGCCTATGGACGGATGCAACACTAATGGCGATACAGCTGCTATGTTAGCCCGAAAAAACTTATTTTTAAATAGATCTTTATTGACCATCAACTCGCCTAATGTAGTGACTTTGTGTAGTCGAGGATAGAGCTCGTCGATCTGGAAGATGCCTATATACACTATAGTCTTGGAAATTCAAAGATTGTGGTTTACAGGAAACAGAGATTTTTTGTTGAAGCTTGGCTGGAAGATCTAAAATACTTAGCCTTAGTAATAATATTAACAATTGTACATACTATAATTGCCTTTTCTCTTTATATCGTTTCAATTTCACCACAATCAACACTGTCGTAACCAATCGTGCAAAAGAAAAGAAAACTATAATCAAGTGTTCCTAAGTTTGTCACGTTAATAAACTGAGTAATTCCAAAATGGTACTAATATTATAAAAATGAAACTTTAAACACAACACATTTTTGTTTTATTTATTCTTTAAATCACTGGCATGATAGATTCGAAATTCAAAACATATCTCTGATACTAAATCGAGTAAGACGCACATAACACTCGCTCAAGCGTAGAATTTGTCTAAGCTAAGCCCGAAATATTATAATAAGGTACAACCGTTTTCCGCAAGTGGGACGTATTTGGTTTCCATTTATCAGGAGGTTTGGTCTACTTCTAACTAGGTCTGCTGAGTGTAAAAATGTTAAGTACTCGTTAGCGATTAAAATTAGAGTACCTAGTTACTTATACATAGGTATAGGTAGAAGAATTTTGGACTCTTAGATTTTTTTTTAATGATTAAGATTTTTTTTGTTTATATCCCCTTGCTGCGTCTCTATTTGTTAGGCGGTCCAAAGGAATTTTTGAAATCGGTTAATAAGTGACGGAGTACACAACATACGATACGGTAACAAACAAAGAAAAAGATACAGCCGATTTGTTAACCTCCTCATTTCTCCTTCTCTTATATTCTTTTTGAAGTCGGTTAAAATATTTTCATTTCAGAAAAAACAAGAAGCAACTAATAAAAAGTAATTAAATGGTAAATTCCAGTACTTATAAAAACACCTATTAATAATGACAAGCATATTTCTGGAAAGTGTGTCGCATCTGTCTTTGTCAATAAAAAATAATTGAACGAGATTCTGTAAACTACATATTTTTTAAATGAAAATAATAAAGAAGTACAAATATAGGGTGTCCTATAATAAAGACTTCAAACATAAATCGAATGCCATCTTTTTTTATCGTAAATACGTAATTAAACTTACAAAATGTTAGGTCAAGCTTGCGCTTGACCTAACATTTTGTAAGTTAGATGAAAAGACAGTCTCTGCATCAACTGGCAAAATTAACTATCATCTGATTGATGTTTGTTCGGGTTGATCTCGTTTTCACTTAATTTGAGCATATCGGTCAAGAACTTGTCGAGACAATACATTGTATGTAAACAAGTAAGCTTAGTAAACTCGAAAACCCCCGAAATAAAATATGGCTGAATTGATTTTGGAGAAAATTAGCTTAGAAAACTCACGATCAATCCTCTTTCAAACAAAAAACAATTAACAAGATCAATACCGGTCCATCCGTTTGAGAGCTACGATGCCACAGACAAACAAACAGATACACACGTAAAATTTTTAATACCCCTCTTTTTGGATTGAGAATTAATAATTACATTGAATTCTATCTGTCACCTCATACCAACTAACTGAAAAAAATATTTTGAAGATTTTCTAAATAATTTGAAGCGGACAAATAGAGTTTAAATCCAAAACCATTTTTTTTCGTGAATTTTGTTTTAGGTACCTACTTTGTGTTCATGTGATAATAAACGTAATTTTTTATAAAGAATTCTAGAATAGAATTCTTTGCCGCCATCTCTATTTTCTGAGAACTATAAATCTTGGAATTTTCAAAGCTACTTAGAGTGAATAGACGTTTTCTAGATCGCCGAGTTCCATCCTCGGCTACATCGTAGCTTAATTAATATCAGGCGAGTTAATGGGCAATCGTATATATATCTAATCTAAGCAAATTACCTTCTATAAAAGTACTCCTCAACACGAATCACTCGAGCCCAAACTTGATGGGTTTATCTTGTTTAGTTCAGAAATTCCTATGGCCTCTATTTATCATGTAGCACCAAAGTACTCACCAAGATAAAACAAATTAGCCTAACCTCGATGGGTTTATCTTATTTAGTTTAGAAGTTCCTATGGTCGTCTTCCGGTTCCATCATCAGAATAGCTCAATGGTGCCATTTATTATTATATTGTCCCCAAAGATATGCACACCAAATTTCAACTCAATCGGACATCGGTTGGTTGGTTATAATTCAGCTTATTGAAATCTCGTCACGTAAAAAGAACGCTGGTTTGTTCATGAACAAAAAGCTTGGCATTACCAATAAAGTTAGGCGATACTTCTCACCGGGACAACTGCTTCATTTCTATCAGGCACATGTCCGATCGTGTGTGGAGTATTGCTGCCACCTTTTTGATGGATCACCTAAGTATCAGCTGGAAGTTTTACGAGTCAGTGGACCGGCGAGCTATGAGGTTGGTTTGTTAATGAGGTCAATAAACTAGTTGCCAAGAAGCTATTTAGTCTCGAGCACCGCCGTAAAGTAGCATGGCTATCTATATTCTACAGGATTTATTTGGAGGAGTGTGCGCAAGAGCTTCACAACCTAATTCCACCCTCCCCATTTCACTACAGGATTAGCAGAAAGTCGACGAATTACCACACATTCCTCGTTGAAATGCCAAAAATCCGTACTAACTACTAAGCGATATCAGTCCACGTTCTTGATGCATACTTCACAGGAATGGAATTCTTTGCCGCCATCTCTGTTTCTTGAGACCTACAATCTTGGAATTTTCAAGGCTGGAGTGAATAGATATCTTCTAGAATTTAGATCGACGAGCTCCATCCTCGGCTACACCGTGGCTTAACATCAGGCGAGTTGGTGATCAATCGTAGATCTATCTTGCGTAAAAAAACATACAAACGCGTTTATGAACAAAGCAGGGCCCTTATTCTGTATGACCATCGGCCGCGTTACGTGAACGTAACGTAGTTGCGATAATAATTAAAGTTAGCATTTATGTTTAAGCCAAAGTCTAATTTACATCGTAGATGCATCCACGTCAAATTCACGTAATGCGGCTGACTACACAAAAAGCATATCGATGTTAGTTTAATGTTAAATGTTTAAATAGACCGAATTTACGAAATATTACATATCATCCTGTATATGGTTGGAACGGTATTTCAGCTTATTTGTAAATCGTGATCAACGGTATTCCGTAGGAGATAAGCCAATACAGTTTAAGTATTATCTTGGAACTCTAACGCGTCTAACTTACAAAATAACTAAAAAAATTATAATGATTTTAAACTTTATTCCAAAATGAATAAGAACATAGTGTTGATTATTTCTTTGTTATTTTATTCAGTGCTGAGTCACAATGGTACAAGTGTTGGGGAGAAGAGTAAGGTTTTGTCGAGAAGAAAAAGATTTTTAATTTTCCCAGAAGGAAGCTCTCTTCAATTGGGTAAGAACTTTGTAACTGTACTGTACAAAAATCTACGGCTAAGTAGCCGTAGATTTTTGAAAAAAAAAACTGTGACTAACATTTTTTCTCTTACTTAAGCAATCTTACAGTGACTTTCTTATTTTATGTGTTTATTAACGACGATTTACAGTTTTTTGGCGATTTAGTTTCGAAATTCATGCATGCTGACTTCACCCTGTAATTATTCTGACATTAAGCTGTATTTTATTTGTATGATTTTTTATTGTCAATGTATACTTTAGATGTACACAGTGTAGGTGAACTTTATAAATAAATAATAAATAAAATAGCATGAAATCAGACAAGATAAATAAGATCGGCGCCTTTTATTCGTAACAGGAGGTTATACATCAGTGTATCTGATAACATCTAATACAGAGAGCGGGCACTGCGCTAGAGACAGCGCGCAGTCTTCCGGGGACACCTCGTGCCACCGCGCTGTTGTCGACGATTGTCTTCTGGAAAATAAAAAAGTTATGTTCAATATTTATAAAGTGATACTGTAAATAATAAACACGCACTTCAGTTTAACTATCCGGCGTGGCTCGAATCAACCGTGTCGATTGTTTTTTTTTTGTTTTTGGAGAGGCAAACATACTTCAAAAATCTAGCTTATTATTGTTTTTGTAAAACTCCTTATTTATTACGAAAAAGCGCAGTATGTCAAGCCGTTAAGGCTGCAGGAGGTAATATAGCAACATACATACCCACATACCTACATACACAGATACATAACCTGAAAGTATAAAATAGCTAAATCGGTTGCTGATATCGGTTGGCTCATATGTAGCTCATATCGGTTGGCCTACGCAGCATTCTGCAACCACTGCCACTTTGAATAAACTTGAATGGCAACGCTTATGCGTCGGGTCAGATAAATAGTAGTACCACCGTTTTGGTTACTAATAAAATCAATGTGATTCCGTAAATATACTCACCTAAATATAATTTTTAATATTTTATGGTAGATTTCACTAGATTTTGTTGCTTGTACTTCACAAATAGCTCGACGCAGGCAATGGTAGCCGCTTAGACCATTCCTGAAAGCATTTTATTATGATTTAGATTTTCTAATACAAATTATTAGCAAAATAATCAAGGAAAAAGCTACGAGGTATGTGACTCCACGTGTCTTATAAATATCCTAATATGCTTTACACCGAAGTTGCTAAGTAAGTGTTGCCAGTTTACGAACAGAAGATAGAAAACTCAAAACACAAAACCAAACAAAAAACTGGTTGAACCGATTTTGATGAAATATAGCTCAGGACACTCGAAGGAATGTTCTTTCAAACAAATAAAAATACTAGATTAAAATCGGTCTATTAATTTGTGAGCTACGATGCAACAGACAGACATACAGATATAGAGATAACAAACTTAAAACACCTCTAATTTTGGGTCGGGGGTTAAAAATGACCAAGTGCGTGTCGGGTTATGCGTATGTAGGATTTTGTAGTTACCACAAAACTCACAATATGCAATTTTAAAACGAGAGTTTTTTATTCTGTAAAAAAAGGTTGGATGGATCTATCGCAAATTCTTTTTGTGCCCAAAGTAAAAGTCTTATTAAATTTTCCCACTCCTTACCTATCTAATATTAACTCCATATTAGAATACAGAGTCCTCCTGTTGAGGTGGTGGTGAGGATGGAACGAGTCAGGCGGACAGTCCCAGTTCACACGGAACCCTAGCGCCTGAGCGAAGATCTGGTTCCACGGAACCATGTTTGCTTTGAAGTTTAGTCTGAGCTGAAATGTAATAGAGATTAGGTACTATTATTTGATGAGGTATATAGGTATTTTGTAGGTTACTTTGATAATTTCGCTTCAAAAATAGTTGTAAGAGGTCTGAGGTACTTAGAGAAAAATGAATTAGTATTTCACGTTTGTGAAACACTAATTTATTTTTTACTAAGTGCCTCAGGCTAAGATAATTAAATATTTAGATAATTGAGTACAATTTACGTTAAATAATCAGTGAACGCGCCGGGATACCGTGATGTGGACGCCATTCGCGTGTTCGCGGCCATCACATCGCTCACTCGCGGTGATCACGTGGAGAACTCGTGATGATCACGTGGAGAACTCGTGATGATCATTTCGCTCACTTACGATACGACGTGATCGCCTCGCGTTCGCGATATATACCTACGTTGCGAAGTTGCAAAGCCGCTTTCATACAAAAGCAATTGTCGAATAGGAAAATACATAAATAAACGTAGGTAATCGATAATTGCTGATTTATTTCGGTTCCACCCACGGTTTTACCCACGTAGTTGTGAGAAACGGTGATGACGGTGATAATGCTATCTCTGTAGTAAATTTCACAACGATTGGGTTGATCGTGATAAGGTATCTTCGCTTTTAAAATATTTGTTAGTATTATAACTGACAAATTTGACAATTGTATTTTAAAACACCTATATTTTTATTTAACAATATTCTTAACTGTATTTTATGTTGTCACAAACAACATAAAATACAATTAAGAATATTGTCTTACTTTTACTGTACTAGTACATATTTTTCCAGTTATTTTGTTATAAAAACCAAAATACTGAACCGATTTTGATAAAGTTTCTATGGGACCACAAAATCATTTTTTAAATCGGTCCAGGTGTCTTCGAATCGAACATACACAAAAAATCCGACGAATTGAGAACCTCCTTTTTGAAAGTCGGTTAATAACATCTAGAATTTGAATACTTACAAAAATAAAAGGTTTACTTACAAAAAAATGTGAAACATTTTGAAAGCTCAAGAATCTTCTGGGTCTGTGCAGTGATTGTGTATTACTAGCCGTCCCGTTGTCAATCAGTAGAAACGCCACTAGACACACGTAGCATAGCACAAACACGCCGTACAATTTGTTCATTTTGGTAGGTTTTTGTTCTGGCAACTATATTTTCGGAGCTCTATTACTTATTATAAACAATATCATCAAAACAAATTGGGGATACCTGGACGTTAATTGTTTTAGTTTTTTGCTTTGCATCCTGAAAAAGTGGAAAATGGATTTTGTTAGAAAATGTAAACGTAGAATATGCATATTGTTGTAAGTAATAAAAAATGTTATTATTTATCGTTGAATACATACAAAAAGTTACCATGACAAGAGAATTCCTCTTTTACTTTGAAGTAGGTTAAAATATTTACCATTCATAATCATGTTGACAACCACACATACTATATACAATTTGTTATCTATATCTATCTCAAAAAAACGTTATTAACACTATTGTAACGATTTCACATTCGTTATTTAAATATAATGCGTTGAACTTAGTCACTAATTCCAAAGGTAAAAAAGAAAACTAAATCATATCACGACATTTTCCAATTTTATTTATTCTATTTGTCACTGGCACAAAATATATTCGAAATTCAAAAAGAATTTAACAACAGACCGCACATATTATATCGTTTGTTCAAATGAACAATGTTTGTCTAAAACAATAACCGTTTTATAACAAATGAGGGACAACGGTTATCTGCAAGTAGGACGTATTTGGCTTCCATTTATCGACAGTTTTGAGTGCAGGCTTTGATCTACTTTCAACCAGGCAGAGTGTGAAAATGTAAACTACATTTTTAGCAATCCAAACTAGTACGAATAGAAATTTTATTTTAACAATTCTTTATATCTTGACAGCTTTTACAACAATTTCACTCATGTTCATATATACCTATATTTGTAACTCAATTCTAAACTAGAATTTCTTTAGAATAAAGCTTCAAACAGTTTTGTCAAATCTGATAAATGGCCTTGTAGCCTCAGAGCTTGTAGCGGTCTTTCTTTTACTAAAACCTGAGAATCTATTATTTCGATAACCTCTGGACGGTTTTTGCACACATTCATAATTCCGGTTTAGATTGAGAATTTAATGTTTAGACCATCATAATTGTCCAGCCAAAAAAAATATAAATATCGGGTAAAAATAATGTACACTTCAACTAGATACACATCTATATACTCGCGTAGAATCGAGTTCTATTAAAGCTAGTCTTCACAACTTCTCATTATTGGGTAGCTCCTACATAAATTATTAGAAACGCCAACCAGAGAACGGAAATATACCAAATAACATTGAGATTTAATCTATAAAGAGATTATATTAATTGAATATGAATTAAAAGTATGGTAAATCTTAGTTCGCAGCACTTTCAAGGATAAGACACATTCAGCCTTTTAGTATCGTGCCCTTATCTTAGTGTTGCACTTTCTAAACACACAAGATGGCATTGCCACTGTTCACACTTCACATCACGACCACGCGTCTAACAGCGTTGTCAGACATGTCGGGCGATTACCTTACTTGAGGCTTGCCATGCAGAGCCGGGGAAAACTTATACAATTATACATATGAATATATCATCATTATCTACGTGTAGTAACATCATTGCGAAATAATTTGTTCATTTTGGTATCGCTCCACGCTCCTATCGCCGCCAACGTTAGTAGTGTCTTTGGTCGGATTCTGTTTGTGATTGCTTTTCTGATCTGTTGGCTTTCATTCTGCAATGGAAAACGTTTTGCCCGTGTTACTTTATTTTCATGTCATCTTCATGTTTCACGTAGTAAGCTTCTAAACAGATAATTTCCTATTTCATCTGATAATGCTAGCATTTCTCAAGGCACTACTAAACTAATAAAAAATCGAAGGAAATTCTCCTAAGTTCCCTTTTTAATTTAATGATTATAAAAAATTCCACGAGATGGACAGATGACAAGTGGCGGGAAACGGCTGGGCAAGCCGCTTCCCGCCACTTGCGCTTTTTGCCAAAAAAGCACAAGCACTTTTTTTTTTTTTTTTTTTTTTTTGCCGCGTTCGGTCTTTTTGGAAATCCATGTGGGAGGCCTATGTCCAGCAGTGGACTTCTTATGGCTGAGATGATGATGATGAAACATTTCAATAACTTTAGTGGTGCCTTCAGTATTTACCACCACATTATGTGAGTTTTTTTATCCTAAATTTATACTATTAACTAAATAACTCAATATTTTAAACAGCTAAAGGAAAGAAAATGCCATCTCTTTGTCTGTTTGTTATCTTTTCACGATCAAATAGCTGAATCTATTGTTATGAAATATTGTGTAAATATAGACCCTGAGATGGATACACACTACATTTTATCATGATGATCACCACCATCTTAGCCACAAGCAGTCTACTGTTGGATATAGGCCTCCCCATGGATTTTTAAAAGTACTTTATGGAAACAACTTGTACCCAGCATATTCCTGTCACCTAGTTTTATCATCATCAACACCGTTTTTCACCATATACAAGTAGTTATAATAAATTAGTGGTTATGCATACATAGTTGGTTAGACAACATAGGTTAAAATTTAACATATTTATAATTTTTACTATAATATAACAAATAATCAGTTAAAATAAGCGTTACAAAATATCAATACTTTAATTAAAAATCAAACGAACTTACCATGTGAAGTTATGTTAAGAGTTCATTGACTGTCAATTAGATTTTCAACTTGACATTATCGCCAATGACTATCTATCTCGTGGTCGTAAAGTCTAAAACAAAATTGACGAATATAGTGTCCTGGGTTGACCGAATGACGAACTTAAGGATTTTAATATAAAAAGTATTATAGGTATAGGTATAGTTCTTAGTAAAGTTTTTTTCTTACATGTCGTTTCTGTAAATAAATGTTTTTTTTTAATAAAAAGTCTATGTCGCCGCGCTAAAGCCTAACTTAGATTGAGAGACTAGAGACGTCTATTTTGCCGCTTCGAATTATTTTGAAAATCGAAAATATTTTAATCGTGTAAGGGGTTTAATTAGACCTCATTGAGCTCCGACGTTTTTGAGGACTGATGCTACATCCCGTTGATACTTTAGGAAAGTATCAACGGGATACAACGCTCTATTATTTTGTTTTTGATTCCAGTATTTTGCAACACATACCCGGCGCTGACGACAATCGGTGACATCTTCTTATGGGGCGTGACAGCAGCGCTGGCCTTCGAGCTGCCTCAGGACCCATACTCACCATTCAACCACAAGGCAGACCCCCTGCATAGAAGAGAGGACACTAAGATGATTTACTACACCGATGATGACGGGAGGGTCATTTATAAACGACCTTATACTAGATCTAAGTAAGTTGACGTAAGCTATTTGACCAGATACCGTACCGCAAGTGTTAGACGTCTGTAGTAACTACTTTGTCTCTTTTGGTTAGAGCATCGTTCGTCTCGCTCGCGCAAACCCACATTTTTGAAGATATAAAATGACTGAATGACGGTCTTTTTGGAAATCCATGAGGGAGGCCTATGTCCAGCAGTGGACTTCTTATGGTCAGCCATAAGAAGTCATTAGTCAGTCATTTTCATCATCATCATCTCAGGATGATGATGATGAAAATGACTGAAATGGACTCATAAAAAATCGTCGTCTGTAAAACTAGAAAACAACATTACAAATATTCGACAAAAATTTCAATTTGATCCAAGTAAATTTTCAAACATAAAAATAATTATTGATTTTTGTGTTTCAAATTTAACTTGGATCAAATTCAAATTTTTGACAAATATTTGTGATGTTGTTTACTAGTTTTATAAACGACGTTTTTTTTATACGACGATTGTAGTTAGAATATGTACAAAATACTGATTGCACTGACACGGAGTTAACCCAGCGACAATAAGAGTCTTACCGAGAAACGTTACTCAATTATGAGCAATGCTCAATATATTTTATCAACTTCTTGCTGATATGTAATGACACGTGCGGGAAGAAGACAGAGAATTTGGGACGTTGATCAAAGTTAACTAACGTCTTCGGTAAGGCCGTGATTATACATACATCCATGTATAGTATGTTCTGGAAGAGTATCAGTTGCATATATGTATGTAGTTTAATAAAATTTCAATAATTAGTTTAGAAGTTATGCGGGAACATATAAATACACAAAATAATTCGCGCTTACATCAAATTTTCTTCTATAAGGAAGAAAAATTTACAATAAAGTATAACTAACTTAAAAACTAATTAAATAAGCAAGGAAAAACAAAATATTTATAATTATTCATTATCATTCATTATTATTAATTATCTTGGAATTTTCAAGGCTAGAGTGAATAGATATCTTCTAGATCGACGAGCTCCATCCTCGGCCACACCGTCGCTTAACATCAGGCGAGTTGGTGGTCAATCGTAGATCTATCTTCTATAAAAAAAAAAAAAAATTGTATAAAACTAGTCAAAATAAAGCCCGCCCCAGATTGTTCCTGTTGCTTAAATTAGGTTCTATCGAAAAACTTCTCTCAAATTTGATCTATAAATAAATAAATAAATATTTGTGGACATTTCACATTTCTATGCTCAAAGTATTCTATTAGCTTCTTACTGGTATATATGAAGTATTTGAATTATTAATCAAAAGTAACGTTTTTCAGTCAGGCCGGTTGTTTTTTATTTCCACCAAAGTAGTATGGTAAAGTGAAGTTTCCGGCAGCCTAGTGGTGAGACAGTCTGACTTGCGATCCGCAGGTCCTGGGTTCGAATCCCACGGTACGCACCTCTGTCTTTTCGAAGTTATGTGCGTATTGTTGATTGCCGCCAACTTCAAATGGTGAAGGAAAACATCGTGAGGAAACCTACATGTCTGAGAGTTCTCAATGATTTTGAAGATGTGTGAAGTCTGCCAACCCGCACTTGGCCAGCGTGGCGCCTAACCATTCTCACAATGAGAAGATGGTCCGCTCCCAGCAGTGGGACAGATTGTACAAACAGGGCTGATAAAAAAATAATTAAAAAAAAGTAGTATGGAAGCATATAAATCTATAGTTACGTTAGTTAGTATGTTTATTGTTAAATTTTGAGAGAACACAACATTTCCGGTAACAGTCCTCCCAAAATTACGCAACTACCCTCAACTTTCTAGGAAGCTTATCGTGAATCCGGCGTTTGCAAAGCGCAGTGTGGACACCAACGAAACGGAGCCAAAACGGAAAATTCAAATAGACAGGAAACGGATGCACGACTCGCAAAACAAACGCGAGTTTTTGAACAACGTCGGATTGTCCAGTGGCCGGACCGTCGAGTTCCATAGGAGCGCGAGACAAGCACTTTATCAGAAAATAGAAGTCATGCTGAATGGGTACGTATATGTGTTCAAATAGTTGAATTGGACATTTCGTGAAACGAAATTTTAAACGTCGACCAACGAAAAAAGTAAAGCGCTCGCGCATCACAATATTTTATCTTACAGGTTATACATTAAGCAAGTAAGGAATATTATAAAAGTGAGAGATAGTTTTTTTTATTTAGATATAAAAAATATTTTAAAAAAGTTTTATTCAGATATTATTTATCCCATCAAAAATATAATAAGTAGGTATGTACAAAAAGCCAAGTCTCGCAACGCAGCTCTTCTACCACAAAAAGTTGTGAGATCTAATGTAAAGCCAAGTCGATTAATTAATTTAGTACTATCTATTAGGAGCATTTATGCAACTATTTTGTAAGAAATTGTGACCTAATTAGTTGACTCCCGGTCCCAACGACCCAAAGTCTCGACACTAAACGGCTCAAATATGTAACCTCTACCGAGATTGTTTTTTTTTTTTTTTTTATTTATTGGAAATTGATCCCCATTAATGTTTCTGTGTCTGCTAGACTGGGAACGGATGGCAAGCAGTGTTTGCTGAAAACCCTCTGCGTAGTGGGCAAGTCACAGCACAGCCCACAAGGGACATTCCTACAGGAGATACTTCGGGCCACTTTTACGTAAGTTCCTTCTTAACTTCCTTTATTATCTTTATACGTTTCAAGCTTAAATTTAGCAAATTTTTAACTTTATTTTTTGAGAGTTAAGGTTGCTTCTTGCTTGCTTATTTGGCAACGTTTCGCAGTGAACATAATTTGCAAAAATAATGTCTTGAAAATTTTCATGATCGTAAATTATCTTGTTCATATATATTTTGTTCATGTTTTTGAAGATAATATTAACAAGATTTTGTCAAAATCCGTTTTGGTTATCAAAATGAATTTAAGTTTTTTATTGGATAAATTATTTTTGGCCAGCATCTCGCTTGAAGGCAAGCGACATGCGTGTAACTGAGAATAGAATATGTCGATCTAGAAATTAACTTTTGGCATTAGTGCTACAAATTTAAAAAGAGTGATGAGACGATTATGATATTCGCTAGATAGGTAAGCGCAGCGTTTGCCAATGAATTTGAATAATTTCAACTAAAGTACAATTGTGACTGGCCTCACAGCTCAGTTGGTAGTAAGTCTGCCTTCCAAGCTGTAGGTCGTGGGTTCAATCCCCACCCAGGACAAACATTTGTGTGATGATCATGGTTGTTTGTTCTGCGTCTGGGTGTTTCTATGTAAGTATCTTAAGTATTTATTTACAAAAAAAAATATAGGTATGCATTCTTGCAGTCATCTATAAGTTTCCATAGTACAAGCTTTGCTTAGTTTGGGCTAGATGGCGTTGTATAAAATGTCCATCAATTATTTATTACTTTTATTAACTATAATATTACTATATTACCAGTAGCACATAGTACCAGTAATAAGGAGGATTTGTCTGTAAACTATTTACTTTGTCACTAAAATGATCAAACACACTATTTTAATTTCTGCGCTACCACAGATTGACGTATAATCCTCGTATATAGTACAGGGGCAATTCAGTTAATCAAGATCGCTTCGTAACTGAACCATACGTGAACCGTTTCCCGTCGGCCGCCACATTTTTTTTTATTCAGTCACTTTTAAGTCATTTAAGAAACGTCACACGTCCTTCACTAGTTACTAAATCAAAATAATGATAGCAGCCGATAGGAAATGCTTCGCACAAGGTTCAGTTACGGATCGGTTTTGAATAACATAATTGTCCCCCAGATGTGTGTCAGTCAAAAATACACCTCAAATTAATGTGTTTTTTGTCCGATTTTTCATATCTTTCGTATGTGTTTCCGATTTTTATCATTCTGTCATTTGTACCTGATTTAGCTAAAGTCAGAGTGAATTTATTTGTATCAAACATGAGTAATATGCATTTAGAGTTATTTAGAATAAATATTATTTTATTTCATTTATTAAATTAAGAATTTCTGTAAATTTATTTGAAGTAAATCAAAAATTATATGAGACCGTTTTTACAACAATACAAAACTTACAAACTAACTAACCAAAAAATATAACTACCCACTTTTAATTTTTGAAATAACACATACGTACCTACTTCCAGATTGGTCCCATATAAGTTTCATAAAAATCGGTTTATGCGTTAGACTCGCTTTTATCTTGATCTTTCATCTTACGAGTACATAGACTATATTTCAAAGTGAAATATTTTGTATAATAAATTTATAATAATATTTATTGTGCTTAATTCCAGGTTACCTCAAAGCTCTTCCCAAGACGACTCGGATCATTATGACGCTGCATTTTTGGCAGAAGGACTCTGCGATGAGTTGTATCCAGAATGTGAAGAGCCTTTGTCTGAACCTGTGTTTACTACCTTCAATTAGGAAATATGATGCTGGAAGAACAAATAAAGAAACATTTATTTTGACATAATAGACATGAAGTGAAAGTAACTCTGTCTGTCGTCTGTCTGTCTGTTTGTTACCTCATCACGGCTAAATGGCTGAACAATTCATTATGTTTTTTTTATTGGTACAGAGATTCTTTAGAACCTGGAGAAGGACATAGGCTATATTTATCATCATCATTGTTTTTTATCACTAAGCGGGGGACACCGAGGGGCACAGCTAGTATATTAGAGACGACGGGTATTAGATTATAAAATAATTATTATTGTTTAAAAAAAACCGGCATCAAAATGCTCAATTTTGTTTTAAAATCCAAACAACTAGATTTTGATGGAATTTCTATGAGACCAATCTGAAAGTATCCCAAAAAACCGCCGGTTTGAAAAAGACCGCGAAATGCGGTTGAAACTATAGTCGGATTATTCTGTCCGGATTCTTTTTTTATTTAAAAAATATATTATCCTATTATAATATATAATAGATAGATAATTAATTATTTTCAGATGCCAGTAAGATTTCTTGATGAAATAATTACCTATAAAATCGAGAGAAAATAAATTGAAAATTTAAAAATGTAATCATTTTTTAGGTTTTTACGAATTCTATTTATTACAATATTATACCCGACTGTTGATATAATAATTTTCAAGTGTATGGATATATATTTTGGCATGCTAAGCCGCCTAAACCGTTTGATAGATATAAACTTAACTTAGGTACCTATAATTAAATTATTTTTAGTTGTGAAAGAAGTACATTAGTATTAGTAAAAATAGTTATCTATTTTTCTATTTTTACTAATACAAAATAAAAAAACTATAATTATAATAATATAGTTATTATAATTTATAATTAAAAAACTAACTGCGAAACGTGTAATTATTTATACGTTTCGCAGTTAGTTTTTTTATATTAAGTACTTGTAACTTCAAGCATGTATTGGTCTTATATAATTTTAAGATGATATTCACAAGGTTATTTCAATGTGTTTAAAACGTACATGTCTTAAATTTATATCCATATGTATATAAAATAAGATACCTAACATAAGATAAGATTAAGATATATTCACAAGGTACCACTAAACTAATGAAAAATGTTAAAATGTTTTAAATAACAAAATTTAAAAATAATGTACTAAATTCCCAAACAAGTTTTGTTCCTTTTCAACCGAATTCAAAAAAGGAGGAGGTTCTCTACTCGACTGTATTTTTTTTATGTTTGTTACCTCAGAACTTTCGACTGGGTGAACCGATTTTGATGATTCTTCTTATATTTGACTGGGTGAACCGATTTTGATGATTCTTTTTTTATTTGGGTGCTTCCCGTATGGTCCCATTTCAATTTGGTCCAGTTCTGACAATGTCATCCATGAGAAGTCGGTTACTTCAGATTTTTAAACTAAAATTATTGAATTTAGTAAGTTGCATTTTAATTGTGTTAGTGGTGCCTCCAAAATCAACCACATTAATACGATTAAAAAGTTAAAAATAATTAAATTTCAGTTAAATTTAACTATTAAAGTAATTAAATTATAACTACATCGAAATATTGCCAATTTATAAGCGTGCAAAAATTTGTCGAATAAAAATTTCCATTTAATAAAACGTGATACAGCTTGTAACGACTTATTGACATCGGTATATTTCTTGTGAAGTTGACGTCAACAACTCACGTCACTTTGAACGTCTTATATACGCCAAAATTAGTTCTTATATTTTTATACATTATAAAGGGGAATAGGAATGGAGCACTTAAAATTGGAAATAATGGAGGCACTCTTAAATACCTATGAAATAGAAATAAACCGATTCTTCAGATTGAGTGATTTTTTTACCTCATTAAACAAATAAATACTTATTTTGTCAGTTAAATACTTTAGTTTTAAGCATTTTCTTGTTTTGGATACGTCATTAAAATGTTTTAAAAGGTACTTTTTCATTTACCCTCCTAATAGAAATGTGCTAAAAATTTTAAAATCAGTAATTCCAAGACTTATACCTACACGATCCATTTGAGTCGTGAGTGTTTTTCACGCTTTCTCGTTTAGAAACCACTTAAAATTTCCAGGTTTCCTTTTTTGTTTCTTTTTTTTTGGATACACATATTGTACATTTTGTCATACGAATAACAGTAAAACTGTTGACACTTACCATGTTAATTGGTACTTCATTTAATACAATTTGCGTGTTTACAATTGGTCAGTACCGACCGCAGTGCGTTTGATGATGTACCACTGGCAACTTCGATTATTTCCAGACGAAATAACAAAACTCCTTGCGTCAAATAAGAAAGTCAACCGTGGAAAAAAAGTTAATTTAACTTTTTAATCTGTGTAGCCAGTGACAAATTATAAGGATTAGAAAAAAATACATCTAGTGTGATTACAATGTTGAAGGCAATGTTAACATTGTTTGTGACTGTAGTGTTATTTGAAGCTGTTATAAGTGAAATTGTGAGAGACAATGGTACTAGCAAGGAGTTTATTGGAGCATCGCAAGTGTTATCGCGACGAAAGAGGTTCTTAACGTTTCCGGTCGGCAGCTCTTTACAGCTAGGTGAGTGTCACAGTAAATAGTTACTGTTGGATGGTATTCGGGGCTTACTTGTACAACATTCAAGCCCTTTGTGCTTGTCTTGTGATACATTTTGAGACGCATAGTTATGTGAGTGTTTTGAATAACTTCGCTGGGAAATTAAGGTTGTGTTTACAAAGCTTTGTATGAAAATTCGTATCGTGGGGAGAGCTGCTTATCTTATTATAAGCAAATTTTCGAAATTGAAATTCTTGAGTCGAATTTTAATATTTCGAGAGTAAGATTATTTGTCACATTTTGCGCTAATATTTCTTTTATTTTCTGGGTCTTTAAAAGATGAGAGGTTATAAAGATTACACGTATGTATGTATATATCATAAAATACACATTATATCTAAAAACCTATTGCTGATATGAAATATACACTCGCACAAATATACAGTACGTTAATGAGAATGCACTAGACCACAACACTAGACAAACCCAAGCTTCTATAAGCACTTTAGCAATCTTCAAATATTTGTTAGAACGTACTGTTTAGGTAGAGAACTAACATGTCATAGAGGGCGCTACTGTCCTTATTTCATTATTTTGTTCAATCGAGACCACAGATACTGTACTAGTAAGGGAGATGGGCGGAATGGAAACCGCTTAATGTAAAAAAAAAGACTTTTGTCTCAATGAACAATTTAATATATTTTTTGGTATTTTGAACACTATTACTAATTAGCTTTAAGTTTTCATCATCGGAAATACAATCAAAAAACAAATTTGGACATAATCGCCATTTCATTTTTTTTTATTCGACGATAGCCTTACGCTTGACCGTCAACTCACCTGGTGTTAAGCGACAGTTACAGTCTACGATGGAGCGCGCTTGCCTAGAAGAAACCATTCACTCGCAGATTATATCTATTCGGAAAGACCTATTCAGGAAGCAAAAGTAAAATAAATAATGATATTAAATTCAGGGTAAAAAGCAAGGGGTTTAAAATTCTAAATTATAGGGGAGAATGAACGAAAATTATATGCAGCGGATATGCAACTGTTGAGATGGATGTGTGGAGTAACGAAATTGGATGAAAGTAGTTGAAAAAGGGAAGAGAAGGAAGCTGTCTTAGTAAAACATATGATGGGTAAGGCCACGAAGTCAAAAAGGACCGTAAACACGATGGTAAGCGGCAGAGGGCTGGAAGAAGACGACCTAAGAAAAGACTATGGATTGTGAAGATACTTTTTCTTTTTCTTTTTTGCTTTTTCACTTATTCACTCTGTTAGACATGTAACAGATTGAATAAGTGAAAAAGCAGAGAGATAATGATTGTGAACTATTTACTTTTTATTATAATATACTATATGTATATACTATATACTATTTACTAAGGGTAGTGTAGATAATGCTTCAGACCTAAGTTTGAAGAGCTATGTATAAAAAACAAAAAACGATTTACTTTTAACTACTTCTGTATCATTCCCAGTATTCTGCGTGCAAACTGCAGCTCTCATTCCTATCGGAGATATTTTCCTATATGGCAACACTGCCGCTTTAGCCTGGACCCTTCCATCCGACACTTCGTTCTTCGACGACTTGAAGGAGAAAGAGCGAGCCCAAAGACGAGGTGATACAGGGAAGATCGCCTACTTGGATGAGAATGGGCGTGTTATAGCAAAGGTTCCTTACAAGAGGTGAGCTTCTTATATGTTAAATAAGGTTCCTTACAAGAGGTAAGCTTCTTTAATAAACAGTACAATAAACAGATTATGTGTAAATTAGCTTCTTTTATGTTAAATTTAGAACGTTGATACAAATTTGTGATTTGTCTGAAATGTTGTATAATAGACTCACTCACTAACTCACTCACTCTCACTCTGTTCACTGTGTTTCTTGTTCGCGCAACTAACTTTTTTCTAGCCAAGCGCGTTCTATCGAGTCGTCGCTCTTGTTGTCTGTCGTTAAAAAAACTTTTTAAGGATAATATATTACAGTTAAATATATTACCAGATTCAATAAAACATCCTTTATGCAAAAAGCTAGTATATAAATAATATTAAAGACGTCAAAAAGAATATTATGTCTATGATTATAATGTCACAGAGTTCGAGGCCCTATTTTAATGTCATAATTTTTTAAACATTTTGAAGCGTAACTGAGACAGCAAACTAATTGTTTTAAGTTTATGTATCCGTACATGTTCTATGATTAAGCAGTGACCGCATTGGGAGGTTACTATCAAATAATACCAACTTAAAATGTCTACCTCTTAAATATTTAGTTTCTTCATAACTTACATTCCTAGGCACACCGGATCCGGATGGTTTGCATGTACAAATGATAGATCTCGACGAGATCTTTATTTTGGACACGAAGTCAATTTTGATAGTTGTTTAAAAACAAGACTAACAAGGTTGTTTTTGTGCGATAAGAAGAAAATGAGCGGGATAAGAAGTGGCTGAATCGGGAAGTGGTTAAGTTACGAAGTGGCGAGTTTTGAAATAGTCGAATTAGGATTCCTCCAATTTCATCATCATAATCATCTCAGCCATAAGAAGTCCACTGCTGGACATAGGGCTCCCCCATGGATTTCCAAAAAGACCGATTGGAAGCGGCTTGCATCGAGCGTCTTCCTGCCACTTGTATGAGGTTATCTGACCATTTCCAATCATCCAATTTGCTTTCAGGCAAATTAGTAAGTGGTCAACTTTTAAAATGGTGAACGTTTGAATTGGAGTGGACCAAGTCGGCCCGAGGTATCAACTAGTGTGACCACTGTGCTTTGGCTTAGGTTAGGTATATAGCGCCATTGTTTATTTCCGACAAAATTTAACAAGGGATTAACAAATCTGACCACTCGTGAAATTAAAGGTCTTCTTTAAAGGCAGATGCTCTTACAATAGGCGGGGATTACCGAAGCCGTAGCCCGGACCCAAAACTTCAAAGACCTCGATCATATTAAATTATTATAATATAACCCGTATTGTATTTCACAAACTAAAAGA
Source organism: Lycia hirtaria (assembly GCA_947563715.1). Classification (NCBI taxonomy): domain Eukaryota; kingdom Metazoa; phylum Arthropoda; class Insecta; order Lepidoptera; family Geometridae; genus Lycia; species Lycia hirtaria. The sequence goes on along the minus strand of OX387377.1, from coordinate 34,805,428 downwards.
TTTTAAGGTTCCGTATCTTGAAAGGAAAATAATAATCTTTATTATGGTCACTTTGTTGTCCCTATGTTTGTTAGGATCCTTTTTAAAGAAGTTTTTTTGAAGTTGTAAAAAAATCAAGTTCTAAGTCTAACCTACGGAAACCTCTTTGTACGATGCAGCCAATGTGGATCTAAGTGGATGGAGGCGAGACAAATTGTTACTTGGTTGATATCTATTTAATACATTTTGGTAAGATCACGCAGATCAAATGTTTATTCGCCAAAATGTACCCAATATATACGTTTTTCTTAAATCGTGAATGATTTAGTGTTTTACCAACAAAGCATATTAAAAAGCGACATTTTAATTGAAGATAAAGCTCACAATAACAATTTTATCGGCGCTTGCTAAATCGAGAAAGAGCACTATGTGAATACCGCGTAACAGCAAAACGGAGTGGCTATAATGTTGAGTTGGGAAAATATAGTAAATAGCTAAAATGTTTTCTAAACTTCTAGTGATAGGTAGTCGATATAACAAAGAAAAGAGCAAAAAGCTCATAAGCTCACGAGCTGTCCCATAGAAAAGAGCAGGATGGAATAGCCGAAGATTATACGGATTTATACGTTATTAAATGTATGTTTTTAATTTTATTTCCAGGACACCAATTATAAATCCTGCATTCGCCAAAAGAAGTACGAACGAAGATCAACTTTCATTTAAAGAAAAGTTAAAACTAAAGATAGACCGAATGAAGATGCACGAGAAGCAGTCACAAAGAGAATATCTACGCAAGGAAGATTTGGATGAGAGAAGCATAGAGTTCCACAGAAGCAGTAGGTTTGAGCTGTTTGGAAAGATAGAGAGTCTGCTGAGAGCGTAAGTAGTATTTTCATATTTTAATTAATTCCCGACCCAAAAAACGGACGTCAACTTTACTGATTTTTTATTAGCGCTTAAAAACGTCCGAACTCAAATGAACGTCATAACTGGCAATCTTTAGGCCAAAAATTTTGATAAAAATATTTTCGTTTTTAAAAAGTTTGTCTTGTGTATATCTGTTCTGTATATCTATGTATCTGTGGTATCGTAGCTCTGAAACGGATGGACCGATTCTGATTATTTTTTTTATTTGAAAGAGGACATGATCGAGAGTTACCTATGTTTCTCACCTATGTTTCATCAAAATCGTCGTCGTCAGAAACGTCGATTTTCATATCTTTCGACTTCTTTCTTCAACATCGTCCGTTCTCTTCACTGCCAGTTTGTATATTGGAAGAATGTGCAGCATTTTATTTGAAAGAATTCCCGATTGCTTCCAGGCTGGGTCGAGATGGCCGGCAATGCGTGCTGTACAAGCTATGCGAGTCGGCCCAGAGAGCTGGACAGGGCAGCTTTATGCAGGAATTCTTCAGAGCTGTTTTCACGTTAGTACCTAACTGTAATATTACTAACATTTTATACTGAGTTTTTGAATACATGTAATATTTGATTTGATTAATTTTGTATAATTATTGTTAATACGCCGCTTCCAATTGATCTTTTTGGAATCCATGGTCTATGTTGTGTCTCTGGGTGTTTTTATATATAAAATGTATATATTTACAAAACATGAGTGTATATGTATTCTATTAGTCAACTGGTTTCTATAGTACAAGCTTTGGTTTTTAGTTTGGGGCTAGACGGTGTTATGTTAAAAATGTCCTCCAACATTTATGTTGTGTTGGTTGTTTAACATTTATGTTAACGTAATGTAACCTTAACCTCTGACTGTGGGCCACTGATGCACAAACGTAGCCTTCATCTGGGCAGGCATACATTGCAGCCAGACGAGGTCAAAAGTATCTCTCCCAAGAAAGTACTGGGCTTCCTAATGAGCGCAGGACTAGGGAGAGAACTGTAATAGAGCGGCAGTCACAATAGATCTCCATAGGTCGCAGTGACATTTAAGCCGCCTTAAAAAAATCCTTAACCTCTGTATCGTTGGTTAAAGACGTCTCCTCATATTTTCAGGTTACCAAAAGGCGCCGAACTCGATGAACATTACAAAGAATACGACGAAGCACATACGCAGGCTACCGACTGTCTGTCCAAGTACCCGGGCTGTCGCGACGCTTCGACAAAACTATGACAATATTTCATAACATGCAATGAACACTGAGTAAACACGTTTGTTTTCAGACAGAAATCTATTTTGATTTATGTATGCCTTTTAAATTTTATCAGCGGAATAATTTCGCGTAAAACATATTTTGCGTTTACGTGGAATTTGTACGGGGGAAAGTGGACGTTGGATATCAAAGCCTTTTTTAACCGACTTCCAAACAAAGGAGGTTATCAATTCCACTTGTATGTTTTTTTTGGATGATTGTTCACCGATTATTTGATTGCATTGATTTTGATGATTATTTTTGTATTTGGTAGGGGTTTTTTTTTGTGGCACCTTTCAATATTTAATTATAGTTTTAAAATAACTGAAAAGTCGAATTCAAAAAGCGCAATTTTGTTTGAAAACCACTGAACCGATTTTGATGAAATTTCCACGGGATCAACCTGAAAGCATATCTTTTAAAACAAAATAAATTTATTTAAAAGAGCGAATTGATAACCTCCTTCTTTTTGTAAGTCGGTTAAAAAGTAGTAAAGTTAGCAAAAAATTGTAACGGCTTGTCGTTTAACATTAGACGCACACCTTGTACATTTCGACACTTTATGACACAAAAAGTGAAGGTAAATGGCAATAAGGGTAAAGGGCGGCCATAAAAGTTTTTTATAGACACCCACACGTATTTATATAAACACACATATACTTATTTTCCTTTAATGCGTTCTTATATCATGGCTATGAAAATAATGCTTTCTTTTTTTTTCTTCGAGAAAATAATAATTACGGATTATTTGGTCCGAAAGAATACAATATGCTATTTTAATAGTTTATGTATTTTTACATTTAAATGCTGAATTATTAGAATAAAGTACCAAGGTGAAAGGAAATTATTGTACTCATAATTACAACGATTGCTTTACAAAAAAAAAAAAAAAGGTTTTTTTTTATTTGACTTTTAAACTATTACTTATCAATATTATAACTACAACCTCATATTTTAAATATCTTTTGTAATTCTCAGCATATTGTTCATATTTGGGTTTTTTGGGTACGAAACAGTTGCAGCTGGAAATTTACAACTTTATATAAACTGGGTAGAGCTGATTTCAGAATACACCAGTCCACTCGCGGCCTGCCTCGGGGAAGATATCACGTTATTATTTAATAGCAAAGCACGAACCGTACTATCGCTTGTTAATATTTCTGATGGTCCTATGTAAATAGGGCGAATTCTGTGATTCTGGTGTACTAACTGACAACTTTTATTTCTTGTTGTTTCAAAAACATCATCATTATCATCACCCAGACGCCACTGGTGGACATAGGCCTCCCCAATTGGCGTTTATTTTGGTGGTGGGAGGATCCTCTTCACTGCAAGCCAATTTTACACTAATATCCTCTATCCCTCAATATCCTTTAACCATTTAACATCTCCCATCCAAAAAAACAGTCATGTTTGTACAAACTGTCCCACTGCTGGGCGCGAGCCATCTTCTCATTGTGAGAAGGCTAAGGCAATAATCTACCACGCTGGCCAAGTGCGGGTTGGTAGACTTCATCAAGAACGATAAGAACGCTTAGACATGTAGGTTTCCTCATGAGGTTTTTCTTCACTGTTTGAAGTTGGCGACAATCAACAATTCGTACATAACTTTGAAACCTGCGAGTCGTAAGACAGACGGTCTCCCGACTAACCATCTCTTCATATGACCCACTAACCACGGTCAATGTGACTTCAAGCGGCTTCATGCATTTTGTTGCTTATACACCGTAAGGGGAAATGGGTGTAATTTTATGTACCTATGTATGTTTTATGTATAGGTCTCTCTCATGGGTTTACAAAAAGACCTGATGGTAGCGACTTGCATCCAAAGTGTGATATATATAGGTATACAGCTTGTATGAAAAACGAAAGCAACATTTAAAATATTACTACATATTCATCATCATCATCATCATCTCAGCCACAAGAAGTCCACTGCTAGGCCTCCCCCATGGATTTCCAAAAAGACCGGTTGGAAGCGGCCTGCATCCAGCGTCTTCCTGCCACTTGTATGATATCCTCTATCCACCTTGTGGCTGGTCTTCCTACGCTGCGCTTGCCGGTTCATGGTCTCCATTCGAAAACTTTTCGGCCCCATCGGCCATCAGTACCACACACACACACGAAACCTGTAAACACAAGAGACACACGAGACCCACACACACTAGCCCCACGAGACACACGATACACACGAGATCTGTAGTATCTGTAGCACGTAGTGCTACTGTATCTGCAGATTATAGAAATAATAACATACATTCTAGTTCACATGTTAATATCAGCGGCGACCATTTCACACCAATCTGAATCTATTAACATCCTTCCAACAAATACCAGTCAGACAATACGGTGTCCCTGATTAACACTTTCTTGATACAATACTCTTCGACTTTAATGAGTCAACTTGTTGAAGTTGTATGACCACGCTAAGTATTTGTGCCCAAAGTACTAGTTGTTTGTTGTCAGCGAAACCTTGTGGTTGGTATAGTTCCCGGAACCTGTTCTGCTAATTGTCTTGTCAGCAACGTTCCTAGTTTCGATTTTGGACTAATCAGTCAGTTAAACTGATTAAGTAGTTCCTGTGATATATGGTTGTTTTCGAAACTATTTTTGGTTAAATTGGTGCCTTAAATCCATTTTTGTTTATAGAAGGTTTCAAGTATAAAAGTGAGTGGTAAGTTTTGCTCTAAAATTTATCAAAAATGTATATTATATATACTTAAAATTTGAAATAATTTATTTTATTAGTTAATCATAATTATAATTAATTGAGTTAGTACCATCAATATTGATAACTTTGAATTAGTGAGTAATTTTAAGCTGCCTCTAATAAATGCATTTTTTTTTCTATATATAATTTTATAATGCAATTTTATAATTTTACATTGTACTTACTGATTTAATATTTCCCATATTGATAGTATATACATGTATTTTAGCAGGGAAATAGACATAAAATGAATAAGTACATACATAAACAAACATTAATACATTAATTCTATGACCTAAATAACTAAAGATATAAATAAAATACCTACATATTACATATAAAAAACAGAACTCAGCCCCCGTATTCTGAACCCATTCGGTTTCGGAATCGATTCGATTTGTATATCTCTGTCTCTGTCATTTCCATAGAGAATGACAGAGACGGAGATATACAAATCGAATCGGTCACAGTCCCAAGGCAACGTTCCCAAAAGGCTGGCTTCCCAATTTTATCATATTCTTGATTTTGCATAAGTTATTAACAACCGACTTTAGAATACGCAATTTAATTTACTTCTTTAAAAAAAATCAGTTAATTTGATCTAAAAACCAAATTAATACTGTAATACTAATAATGTCATCTGTGTTAATACATATTTTAATAAAATTACTACGTGATTAATCTGAAAATAAACTCAATTAAATAAAACAAAAAATCCAAATCGGTTTATAAATGACGAACTAATAAAAAAATCAACGCATAGTCGTTCTGACTTGTTTAGCAAAGTGATATGCATATATATTACATTTCTTTTATTTTTGTGAAAATGAGAAGATTTTAATGACTTACGTACATAATTTCGTGTAAAATATATATCGCTGAATACAAGTATTCATATAAATTTATTAATGTTTTGTTTTGAAATACGTTTTTATATATTTAATTCTAAGTGAAATTGAAACCCTTACCCGAATTTGAAATGTACTTTTCTCTTTCTTAGCACCAATGTTTATAAGATTGATTAGAAAAGTTTTTGTATCGCGTAACTTTATTTCTTATTATTTGCTTTGAAAAATGAGTTAATCTTCAGTTTTAGGTGCGAAGCTGCTGAAATATCGGTTTAATGAGGAATACAAAACAGAAGTACTTTTGATGAAAGTTTGTTTTTCAGAATAAAAACATGAATATTTTCATTTTGAGCGTATTAACTACTTCAATAGTTATCACAAATGGAACAGCATTGGAATCGGGCAATGAAACCATCGATTGCGATAAAAATCATGAGAGCAAAGTGCTTTCGAGAACAAAACGATTCCTTATATTTCCTGATGGAAGCTCTTTTCAATTAAGTTTGTATTTTTCAGCATCATTCTCTTCATCTCAGCCACAAGAATTTCAATGTTGGACGAAGACCGCGATTTTTATTTCTGGCAGTGAACTTCTTGTGGCTAAAGACCAGTTGGAAGCGATTCGCATCCAGCGTCTTCCTGCCACGTATATGAGGTTATTTCTCAATTTTGTAATTTTAGTGACTATTTCATCATCATCATTGTCATCCCAGCCATAAGAAGTCCACTGCTGGACATAGGCCTCCCCCATGGATTTCCAAAAAGACCGATTGAAACCGGCTTGCATCCAGCGTCTTCCCGCCACTTGTATGAGGTCATCTGTCCACCTCGTGGCTGGTCTTCCTACACTGCTCTTGCTGGTGCGTGGTCTCCACTCGAGAACTTTTTGGCCCCATCGGCCATCAGTTCTACGTGCTATGTATCCTGCCCATCGCTACATCAACTTGCTAATCCGAAATCATTTTAGTGACTATTTATAAGTTTTAAATGTCAATTAGTTGTCTTCGAAAATTTCACACGTGTAAAGAGAGTGTTGAGAAAAAATAAAACTCAATTCGATTCAATTCCAAGATCATTAACAAACTAATTAGCTTAAATCAAAGTCCAGTGATGGACATTTGAAAAAGGCTTGTGTTGAGATGCAGATAAATGCAGATATTCTAATAATGAATATCCCAAGATCGTGCATGAATTGATTTCAATGAAGTAAAATAATTCTAACTAATATTATAAAAGCGAAAGTAACTCTGTCTGTCTTCTGTCTCTCTGTCTGTTTGTATTTCTGTTTGTTTGTTACCTTTTCACGGCTAAACGGCTGAACCAATCGTTATGAAATTGACACAGAGATTCTTTACGACCTGTATAAGAGCGTAGGCTATATTTAATTATCATCATCGATTTTAATCACTCCCCGCATGAAACCGCGGGGCGTAGCTAATATATGATATAAGACTGAAGTGGGTGGAATTTAAAAGAAATTAATAATTATATGACAAATATGAAGAAAAAAAACACTGCCGAAACCATTGGACGTATTTGAACGAAACTTGGCAGGATTATTACTAATTACTAATATTATGTAGAAAAATCTGACACAATTCAAATATTAGTGAAGTTTACTTGAATGTTAAATAAAGTAACGAAGTTTGGTGAGTCGGATTTTAGGTTCACGCGCGAAGTTGCGGGTGCAATTTATATCATCATCATCTCAGCTACAAGAAGTCCATAGCAGGACATAAACTTCCCCCATGAATTTAAAAACCTGATGGAAGCTGTCTGCATCCAGTGTCTTCCACCAGTGGACGGTGATCCTATGCTCCACTGACCGGTGGTCGAGAACTTTTCTGTCATTCTTCGTTTTCGTTTTTTTTTTATAAAAGGTGCAGCAAAAAGGCCCATATGTTATGTATAAGATATTCGTTTTTTTTTCAGTATTCTGTACCCAAAACCACGGCTATCTACGGATAGGAGATATAGTCTGGTTCGGCAACACCGCGGCGTTGGCCTGGGAGCTCCCGACTGACCCAACATTCTTTAATGCACTCAAAGAGAACTCCAAGTTATATGAGGGTAACAGGAGGAGTGACGACAAACATATTATATATATGGACGAATATGGGAAGGTTATCGGCAAAGTCCCTTATAGGAGGTGAGTAGACCTACAAACTTGGAATTTTAAGGCTAGAGTGAATAGATATCTTCTAGATCGACGAGCTACATCCTCGGCCACACCGTCGCTTAACATCAGGCGAGTTGGTGGTCAATCGTAGATCTATAATGTATAAATAAACATAACACAAAAAGCATATTATACAGTTGAACACTATGTCAAAGACAAAGAAGCATGGTTAAGGTGACAAACTACGCACTCTGTTGTTAATTATTAATATATTGTTAAATAATTGTATAGTTATGACAACGCCCATATACAGCTGCAACATGCCTATTTTAAATTTATATTTAAAGTGACATTTTGTAATTATTTTTAAACTATTTCAATTCTATTTTAATTATTAATTCAAATTGACAACAGACTGTGTATTCAGTTATTATTATTTATAATATATACTAGATATAAGTCATGACAATGCCCCTATACAGCTGCTATATACCTACAAATATTAATTTATTAGTGACATTTTTTGATTATTACTTAGTGAATTGTTATTATATGATTAATTTAATTATTATTATTAGAAATAGAACATGCAATGTATTAACTGACGCATCCAAGAACATTGCTAATGATGTCTATGGAGAAAATAAAGAATTGAATTGAATTGAAAAAAAAGTTGTTACAAATGAAATAGAGTAACAATTTTTTTTAAATTATGTTTTTTTTTTTGCTAAATTATGACCAAGTAGTCATAATTTAGCGATTTTTTTACCGACTTCCAAATAGAAGGAGGTTATCAATTCGGTCTGTATGTATTTTTTGTATGTTTGTTCACCGATTATTCAGCCAATTGTGCATTGATTTTATTTTGATAATTCTTTTTGTATTTGGTAGATCACACTTCAGAGGTCCCATATAGATTTTATCAAAATCGATGCAGTACTTTAATTTTTATAACAAAATAACTGGTAAAATATAATCCAAGTGCCTGTAGAAAAGTGAACAGCAAGTCACGTATATATGTATTGTATTGCGTATTTTGAATAATTATTTATGGTTCCGTACATTAAAAATACAAGTCAGGATCCTAATCCCCTTAACTTTAAGGATCACTTCGATCATCTGTCTGTCTATCCGTCTGTCAAGAACTTTTTTCTGTGTTACCGGACTAATTATGGAAGTTATGTTAATATCGCTCATAAGATTTTGTTACAAAGTTTAAAAATGATGATAATGTTGAAAATGAAACACGCAGATTTGGGAAATTCTTTATAATTCGGACCTTGAATGAATACCTATGTTATATCTCTTAGGGAATAAGGACGCCGGTAATTTGATTTTCGATGTTGACGTCCGCCATTCAACAATAGCCCACACGAGTACCGCGCAATTCTAACAAATACTTGTTAATACACTAAAAAACTAAATAAAACCAAACAATAGACAATATAGACATATTTGTTGCCAAAACCTACCCCTATGTTTATGCAAATACCCTGCCTTAGATTATTATATAGAAATCGTATGATGGCGTCAGTCCTCTGTCACGACAGCACAGGTTGTATTTTCCTTGACAGCCTCCGAAATTTATTCACCCTTACCTGGGAATATTCCATCAGCTGCGTCGCCGGAAAATATGGAAGTGACAACTGAAGATGCCATTTGAATTTTCTTACTCTGAATGCTAATGACGAATGTTGCTGATGGTGTCACGATTCGATATATGTTTGCGATAGGCGAGAAAATATTTAGTGTTACCAGTGCTACAGAAAAATCTGCTTCGTTGACGATGAATGATGTGGAATAATACGATAAAGCTTAATAAGAATAATAGTTTTAATAAACCGAGGCTATTTATATAATATTTGTTACGTATGTATGTATATGTATATAACAAGTAATACAAACTGAAATAACTGACTTAAATCAGCCCAATCTTGAACTAAATAATCATATATGTACACTCAAGCAAAATTAATGTTTATTTATGAGACCTCCAGTAAAACTATTTTTTTCAGGTTTTGAGTTTTCTAAATAATCTAAATACATGTTAAGATAAAAAAAAATTTTTATTTGCAAAATAACCATATTTTTATTACAAACACAATAACTTCACTAATTTTCCATAAAAATTTAAGAGATATTTTATTTATATTTATCTTTAAAATGTTGTAAAGCCGTACTTAAAAGTTTATTACCTACTGAAAATAACTTTAAAATTCGTTTCAGGAAACCAATAGTGAACCCGGCATTTGCAAAACGTAGCGTGGACTTTGTCGGCGACATAAAACCTCTATCTAGAAAGAAAATGCATGACATGCAAAAGAATGCCAATTATCTGAACTCTTTACATGAAAAGAGCATTGAGTTTCACAGGAGTGGAAGGAAAAGCCTCTATGTTAAAGTCGAGAAGGTTTTGCAGGCGTAAGTTAAATTAAATTTTTAATAGCTGGGAGCTACTGGTGAGGACTGTTACATGTTAGAGGTTTAAGCTTACCTCTAGGATTCGGTAGATGCTTAGAGTGTGCCGTTTCTGTTGAAAGATATATTTATAATTTAAGCTAATGAAACTGTTTATTGAGACTAGTAGAAAGAGTAACGGCTAAGGATAGCAATTATATATATATCTCTCTCTCTATTGGAGAAAGCGTAAAAACTCTAAAGCTCAGAGCGCTTTAGTTTTGTGATCAAATCATGAAAGTTATGAATCAGTTTTCAATAATGATGGTGCACTGCAATACAAAAAAAAAATGCAAGATGCATTACATGGTGAATTCTTGCAATTGAATTGTTGATAATTTACACAAGATAAAATATTACACAACTTCCTTGACTATGTATGTAAAGAAAGCAACTGTCAATAACTGAAGAAAGCGAAAAGCTGCCTAGCATTGCTTAAAAAAGGCCTATGTTCTGCAATATGCCAAAAGCAGATAATGATGGAAAGATTTAATGTAGCTATATTCCTTTTCTTGCACATTGATTTTTGTGAAAGCAGTGAAATCAGAATTCAGGACCTCAATAAATTTAATTCGATACTTAGTATCAATTTTTCTATCCGTGATTAGTTCAAGCAGTTTCTCGCAAACTATAAAATTATATGTGCTTAGTGGATGCTTCCATTAATGTGATGGGATACAAAGATAGGTCATTTGAGATAACAACACTGAATTGAAAATGGGTTTTGCTGTAGACACTGAAAATAAAGTTGATAACAAAGTTAAGTTTACCGAAACGTAGATTAAGTGCAACATTACAGAAATCTTAGTTTACGTTTTACGCAAGAGAATATATTTATTATAAAAGTGTATGTTATATTATTACAATTTGTAGTCAAACACCTAAGAACGCTTTCAAAAGGATCTTCCTTTAATATTATTTATCTAAATAGTGCTTAAACACATTTATAACAAAATGCGTTAGAAGTAAATATCTTGTTAGATGTGCTTTTTTGACAGAGTGGTTGGGGCTGTAATTAATAAGGTCGTTTGTTTTCACCGTCAGTCTCCAAGGTAAAGAGCTCTTGGGTGATTCGGACCGCGGTTCGAACCGCTTGCGGTGCGAAACGCCGAAGTACCCGTTGTTAGTCGATTCTTTTCCATTTCTGCAGGATGTAAGAATGCTGGAGTACACTACCACAGTGGACTGTATAGATTTTTTGAGGTAGTTAATCCAGCAGGTAGGTGTTCGACCATGACTTCGCTTGCTTTCCTCCCACGCGGCCCTGCACTGTTTGCTACTATATTGAGAACTATTGTAAGGATTAAATATATTAGAGAAAAATTGTATGTTGTCCCAAAAGCTAATCGAGCCATTTAGCAGTTATGCTGTCTCTATTCCATTCGCAACTCTATTTAAAAGACACTTTTCATTACAGTTGGATGTGATTTGTAAGTAGGTGTTGATATTATATATTTATATTTACCTACTTGATATCGCGTGCGCTAGGAATACAACCTGGCAAAGGAAAATTAAACAAAGTGCAGTTTAGTTATTTAAATCAGCGATAAAACAAAATTTTTGTCTTAAGAGCTCAGTTTAAGCTACTACTTTATATACCTATACTGCTCCACTGCTGGGTAAAGGTCTCCCCCTCTTCCCTCCACAAGTCGCGGTCCTGCGCCATCTGCTGCTAACCTTTTTGGAATTTGTCGAGACAAGGGCGTCGCCAAGGGGAGGGGGGAGGGGCAAGCCCCCCCCCCCCTAGAGATAAAAAAAATGTAGCCAACTGCAAAGCAATCAAAGTCCTAAGGCCGTGCAATTGTACCTGTACCTACAATTAATATTTTTCTCATCCTCCATAATATTAACTGCCCCCCCCCCCTGGGCCATGGGCTGGCGACGCCCTTGCAGTCGAGATCGTCACGCCAGCGTTTCCTAGGTGCTTGGATAGTGTCGTCCATCTGTCATCCACTGCGCGACGATCTGAGCCTATCGGTCAGGATGCACGCGGGACACGTGCCTCGCCCCGCTCCGCCCACATAAGCTTAAGAGTCCGTACCGTCCGACTTCCTCTTGTATGCTAGTTTCAAAAAATATGTAAACTTAGTTAAAAAAATAAAATGTATTAGCTTATAAAAGGCACGGACCCTGGAGTCTGTGGAGCTCAAACTTTAAATAAGAGATCGTCGCCCGCCCCAAATTTTTGAAAATATAAAATGACTAAATTTCAATTTGATTCAAGTTAATACATAATTTTATACATACATAACAAGTTAATACGTTCATACATAAAAATAATTTATAGAAATTGTTAACGCTAAAATGATTTTTATGTAAGAAAATTAACTTGGATCAAATCGGAATTTAGTCATTTTATATTTTCAAAAATGTGGATATGTGGGAACTATATAGACGGATGATGGTCGTACTAAGGACATTTAAGCTACTTCTTGAGCGTGTTAAATTCTGAATAATTTGTACACAGGCTCGGCTGGAACGGTACAGAGTGTGTGTTACGGATGCTGTGCGAGTCCAGCAGAGAGAAAAAGAAGCAAGGAACCTTTCTAGAAGAAATCATCAGAGCTACTTTCACGTAAGCTATATCATTAATAATATCTATCGAACTGTTAGGATTGGCGTTCAGCATAGAGTCAAACCGTGTTCAAGTTCTAAATAGGATCGTATATCAACCAAGAGGAGCCTCTCGACTATGGTGTAACTAAAGGAAGAATCCTCAGTCCTATTCTATTTCAAATCTATATAAACAACGTATAAATACGTCTCTGGCATAAATAAAAAAGCGTTTATTCGTAACCTCCTACGAAATTTTTCGTAATAAACAAGTGATTTTATTATAAGTATCCTAAAAGAATGCCAATTTATAAAATCTTTTACAGCGATTTTACGCATAATGTCTCACTAAAAACGTACACCCAACAGCGCATCAAGTGTAACGAAATCGTAAGTTGGATTGCAAAAACCTCTTTTTTGCAGCCAGGTATCTATAGACTAAGAGCGCGCCGTATGTCTACCCACCTCATCGGGTAACAAGATGTGACCTATCTAGGATACGGCGCGCTTTTAGTCTATTATTGTTTTTCTTTTAACATTGCTACTTGTTGCCTGTAACACTTTCACACCAACCCTCGAATTCCAGGTTACCAAAGGGTCGCGAGTTTGACTTGGAGCAACACAAGCTGTACGACCAGGCTTCTAGAAGCGATGGGCACTGCGCTGATATGTACCCCGCCTGCGAAGATTTACACGGTCTACAGTTATATGATATTGAATAAAATAATTACAATAAAATAATGTGTGTAATTTTTGAACTCTCCATAAAGTAGATACTTCAGTGTGAATTAAAAAAAAAGTTAAAAAAAAAACGAGAAAATAATTAATTCAAAAATATCGAATATTTACAGATGTGCGACATCTCTTGTCAGTCTATGGAACCTATAAAGGGTCCGGCTGAGTAATTGCTTTTGAAGCGTGTTTACGCTACCAACGCTTGATTGGTTTAAGCAAAAAGGGATGTTCGAAAGTTTCGACCATCGCACGTGACTCCTCCGTGGCCGAAATGGTAAAAACTTCCAAGTACAGATCGGGTTCAAGTCCCGTCGGATGTGTGTAATTTTTGAACTGTCTATAAATTTGTAGATATTTAAGTGTCTAAAACACTCAAAAATATCGAATAAATAATTGCAATAGAATTATATCATTCATCATTGAGAATCATAGAATCACAGATACAAAGATATAAACGTCAAACTATAACAGGGTTAACCCTTCTTTTTGGTTCGGAGATTACAAATCTCTCGTGATTTAAAAAACCAGAAAAAACATTGAAATAGGTTGTATCTAAGAAAACCAGCTCAGTAGCGTATTTTACCATTTAGAAGTTCGTATATTAAAAGTTGAACCAAAGCACTTCGTTTGGATGTATACTAGTATCGTACGAAGAATAATTATGTTTCGTACGTAACTAGTTACGAAACAATAGTTACGTACGCGGCCGTAGCGCTTACTTATGAAACTAAATGGTGCAAGCATTGGTGGCATAATTTGATAGACACGATTCAAAACTGTAGGCGGTGGCTTTCTCGTCTCGTGATTCCTTTTCATAATAAATATCCAATGAACTTGGAATTAAAACAATAGAAATCTAAAAAATAATAATGCAAAAACTTTTTTCTTATAACGAATTCACGAATAAGTTCGACAATAACCAGAGAATTATAATTAAATAATTTTCTCGAAGTCAAGCTCTAGTGCACAAACAATAAAACTGGATGTCCATCGCAAATGCTAAGTTGCGCCAAGTGATGCTATAAAACCATTTAATTTAATTTATCAACAAGGGTATGTTTAAAAAAAATGCATCCGCCTTTAATTCGCATTGGATGAGTATTGTAATCGGCAGGAAGACCAGCCACGAGATGGACAGATGACCTCATAAAAGTGGCGGAAAGACGCTGGATGCAAGCCGCTTCCAATCGGTGTTTTTGGAAATCCATGGGCGGGCCTATGTCCAGCAGTGGACTTCTTATGGCTGAGATGATGATGATGAGTATTGTAAGAAGTACTTTAAGCTCACTAAATTATACATGGTTAGATATAACCTCCTTTTTTAAAGTTGGTTAAAAAGATTGCCATATTCAGAATACTTTTTAAAGACAGAAGTTTACAGTAATAGTACATTGTTATCCTAGGGGTGAAAGTAACTTACTTAGTCCCGAGACGGGGTTTGGTGCACGAACGAAGTGAGGGCGCCAATAGTTCGAGGGACTAAATAAGTCTTTAACCCGAGGTAAACACTGTGCTTTTCATTACGAATACAAGGAAAGTAAAAATAAAAACACGAATTAGCTACAGAAAAAATTAGTAAATTTTATTTTACATAGATCAAAAACTTTGGTAAGATAATTTTCCACTACTGCTTTAGCCTCTTCTCGTATAAAATCAGGATCAATATCTGAATCAGATGAACTCATTGTGTTTACCTAAACAAATCTCTGCTATGGAAGTTTATACAAGTCTACAACTCGAAAAAACAAATGATCGGACTGCTGCTTTCCCGGCTTCCCGCCTATTTTGTTTTTTTTTCTGTGGCCGGCAATCTATTCAGCCAATATTTTTCATTTTCATCATTAAAAATGGTAAATATTTTGTCCAAATCTATGTTATTTTAAAGAAATTGTTGAAACTAAATTATAATAGTAATTTAAAAAATAAATATTCTTTAATCAATACTTTATCTTTATGTTATTTCAATTTTACATCGCGCTGTAATTGAGTGGCTTTAAAGAATGTTGGACATGGCTCAATAGAAACGTGAAAATAGAACTAGTTTTTTTTATTTTTATTATTTGACAGCTGGCAGTTGAAAGCGATTCTCCCTAGGGCTGAAAGTATTACTTTCAACCCGCTCCTCAGGCAACTTCAGACCTACTTTCAGAGTATGAGTAATGAAAAATATTTTTTATCATGTATTAATAGAAAAATTACATTTAAAAAATGTAATGTTCCATTTAGAAACCAACTTCCATAGAGTATTAATGTGAATGTTACGTTTATGAGTATCATCTATCGGCAATTCTCAAAATTATATTTCTTTTTAAAAAGCCCTCATTAAGTATTATCGTATTCGGGGGTTTTTCTTTAGATGTGCCGAAGCTATTTTCTTGCCAAAATGTATGATGTCACCAGAAAAAAGGTTAAAATTTATTTTAGAGAGTCTAAATCTATAGCTGTTATGAGGTGAAATTACATATATGTTTAAATAAATAAAGGAAATTAAAGCAAGTAAGCTATAATATTTATTGTGGTATGAAAATTAAATAGTATATTTTGAAAATAAGCCAGATGAACTCTCATATCATGATATACCATACAAATTATACAAATTTATTATATATCATACAAATTTATTATAAAACACATTATCCAAATTTATCCTACACGCCCTAGCTATAAAAATATCTGTCAGTGGTAATACAGCACATGAACAAACAGCGGCGAAGCAAACTTGGTGTAGGTAGTTATTGTTTATGTGGCTGGTCTCACGGTTGGTGAGAGAAAGATTAAGGGCAGTCTAGACGTCTGTACCTATCTTCTATTTGGCACCGACTGTGTGTATCTCTACCGTGAAACGGCGCTACGTTATAAAAGTAAAAGCCACTAAAATGGGCTTAGTATAATGATTTTATTGCCTATTTTTAACGAGAGGAATTACGTGTATATAATTGGTACACAATATGGGCAGGTACTGAATGTTTTTTTTCACGAGCCTTTAATAACTACAACAAAACAATATACAGTCTCAACTAACTAAACTACTACACAAAAAGCATATCGATTACCCCAGACCGATAAAGGTCTAAAGACAATCCAAATGCTCAAACCCACTACCAGTTGGCAGCGTACCCAGCATGCTGATCGCATTACCACGTTGTATGGCAATGCTTATGCGTTGGGCCAGATACACGCCAGCATTTTGGTCAAGCGTCACATCGATCAGGCGCTCAGATATTTTTTTGAAAATGAGATGAGCTCCCTGTCCCCACGGACCCAAAGTCTCGACATCAAACGGCTCAAATATGTAACCTCTACCGAGATTAACATATAAATGATTAGTTATCTTTCCGTACCTGCTTAAGCTTAGCTTCGGCGTAGCGTAGCTTCTGATCTGCGATTGGCCTAGAACTCTGTGTGAATTTTTTTTCGTTTATGATTTTAGCAAATTAGATTTACAAACCGCAGGCGTTCAGTCGCAGACATACAAACAATTACTAACGAAATGCTAAAAAGGCTAGAAACCTACACTACACGAATTATTTGAATACATATAAAGTATTTAAGAATTTGTAATTACGTTGGAAATGTATGGATACAGAAATATAGATTTAATAAAAAATTAATTGCTTTATATTATGCTCTTACGTATTTCTAATTCGTCCTCTTCCATTCGTTTGCTCAGTACTGAGCGTGGTGATCGAATCGTCTCCCAAACCGGGTGTGGCAGGTGACGACAAAGCTGCTTCGATCTCTGACGGTTTCTTTTTTTATGTATTGCGTCCACTGTTTTTTTTCACTTTCCCTTTTATCGGTAATAATTAGTTTCTTTCGGTTATAATGTGGCTTCTGCGCGATGCCAAAATATTGTGTTATCGTATGGAGACATATGCTTGAAATTCTTTTGGTGATATGTAATTCTTTCAAAATTAATGCATTGTTTCTATTGACTGTCCAGGGAATACGCAGCAAGAATCGCCAAGACCGTATTTTAAATGCATTAATGCGTCGTCTGTCAACAATTGTACATATATAAGTCAATATGATAGTTAACGAAAAATCCTAATGTGCTGTAGTGCAGAGTAGGCTTATCAGTAACCTAAATGCATTAACGTACTGAATACAAAGGATACTGTACCATTTTTATATTTCTACTGGATACTAAGTGTGCTATGCTATATTGGATGCATTTACATACAGGATGCAGATGTAGAATTGCTTAGTACAGAATGATTTGAGCATATCCCAAGCTACGTCCAGCTTCGGGGATCTCCAGCCTTACATCACCTTGCATTCTACCCTGAAATTGACTAGGACAACATAGGACAAATATGCACCAATGCTTGAAGATATTCACAAGTTCTGTAAATATAATTAGTTTTGATTTAAGATATTATGCCATTTATTTTTTTTGCAAAGGGTGTCACAGTCAACCAGGTCAAATGCCTTTGATAGATCGAAGTCTGAATGTGTGTGCGCCTGCCGGTATGTAGTGAATAAGTAGATAATATCATCAACAATACCAAACACCAGTTCCACATTAATCTTAACGTCTTCAAATTTTGTGTACCTTAACAGTGTACTTATAGTAAACAATCACGTGGATTTTGTTTACCATAGTAATGCATTGCATATTTTTTTCTGACTAGTTTTTTGTGTCAGCTACCTTGAAGCTTAGACAGTTATAAGATTCAGAACATGCTGCACTTGTTTTATGATTTTTGTTTAAGAAAACTTAATTAAATTTGATTTAGATTATATATAAAAAAAAGGATTTATAAAATGTTTAAATTTTGAATTAACTAATAATACATTGGTTATTGACTATGGTTGGTGACTATCCGAACCTTAATATAGGTACTTATGTAAATAAATAACTATGAATGTATCGGGTGCATTACTGTTATTTTTGGTAGTACAATATGAGTGTGCAACGAATTCAACTGACAATCAGTGTTCAAATGTAAAGATTGCCCTGGGTTCCACGAGGAAAAGAAGACATCTAACGTTTCCTGATGCTTCAGCGGTTGTGGTAAGTATCATTTGTTTTTGAGAACATAAGAATTAGAATTCTCTTCTTATGATGCTAGACACTCATGTCTGCCTGCTGTGCTGTAGGTCGTGGGTTCGATCCCAGGGCAAACATTTGTGTGATGAACATGGATATTTGTTCTGTGTCTGGGTGATCCTATGTATCATATGTATATATTTACAAAAAATGTATATAGTCATCAATCATCTAGTTCCATAGTACAAGCTTTGCGTAGTTTGGGCTAGATGGTGTTATGTGAAATGTCCACAAATATTTATTTATTTAATTGATTGACAAAAGTCATTCCAAATTTTCATTATAAATACTTCTAGTGTTTTTAATTCTGCAGATAACTTTTTTGTGAACTTGTTTCCGCTTCTAACAACAAAAGAAAATTCATTCTCTAATAATGCAAGCTCATGCCGAGTTTTGTCTTCCAGATCCAGAGTTTTAAATTTAATATCATTTATTTGCGTATTGAGGAGTATTTTTATATTTCGGTAAATTTTACTGTTGTCAACCTAGCCTGGTGGTAGATAATTAAATTTTCGGGATTTAGAAGAGTAATTAAGGTATAATAATGTCATATACACATTTAGTACAATAATTTGTCGATAGCAACAGAAATCATGAGTGTTATAGCTTCTTTTGTATCTATTTTACCATAATTGAATTATTTCTATATAATAATTTTTTTTTGAAATGAAACAATTATTATATGACTTTATAACCTGACATAATAATCACGAAAACCACAGAAAACATTAATATTCATTTTTTCTTATATTCCAGCTGACAATATCTCTTGTAAAGGCGTTTATGACTCACGCACCATCGGGCTGGAACATTTCCTTAGAGCTTGATGTCGCTTTCTCGCTGCCAGACGATAAATTCACCAACAGATACTTTAGAAGGAAGCTGCATCATAAGCAAAAACGAGAACTTTGGGAGAAGATACATCGTGCCTTGGATTTGTGAGTTTTTTTCAGACAATATGGCTAACTTTGTAGTATGCTGCTTGCATAGTGATCTTAAGATACGAGGTTATAATACTAGTAAAACCCTGTAGACATGCATAATCTTGTCAATTAGAGATGGATGCCATAACACCACTTCGAATCGTTGGCTCAGTGCTATTTTGCCCTATTTACCACTGGTAAAATTTTACAGGAAAATTAAGTTAATTAAGTGTTTAATGCTCATTTTTTTTTTCAAAAAGCTATATTTGTAAGCATTGAAAGTCTTTTTTTATACATGAGTATATATAAACTCATAACTCATGTATAAAAAATACTTACAAGTATAAATTTTTCATAAAAATAGAGCATTAAACTTTTCTCTTGTGAAATTTTACCAATGGTAGATAGGCCAAACAAGCACTGAGGCAACGAAATGTTTTATATAATTAAGTATGCGTTAAATCTAGTAGGTAATGATATAGGTTGCAAAGTGTCGGAGTCCATTGAGCTTTCATATAAATAAATAAATAAATATTTGTGGACATTTCACACAACACCATCTAGCCCAAACTAAGCAAAGCTTGTACTATGGAACTAATATTGATACTAATATTGGTTTTTAGATAATTATTTGATTCAAAGCTGTAGAAATATGTAGAAAAATACAATGTCAATTCTTGATTATCACTTGATGATTATATTCCAGTAATTTACATATTTATAAAATGATTGCTGAGGACTTAGAGGAATGTTACTAAAATAAATACTACAAGAACTTTGATTAAATAAATAAATGACTAATCTATACATTCTCTGTTTTCAGGTACAACATAAATGGCCGCTCCTGCGTCATACGAAGTATCTGCGAGGCGAAGTCTCACCTTGCGCCGCCGGGAAAATCTCTCGTACATGACCTTTTGCGGATTATATTCTTGTGAGTTAAACATATTAATTAGCTCAATAAGTTAAAAAGTAGACGAATTCTAGGGAAAATTATGGCAATTAGTTTATCTAATACAGTATATTAAACAAAACGATGCGTGATAAATTAATATGATATTATAAAGAAATTAATCATATAGATTTTAATATAATGAAACCATAGTGCTGAATTCACATTCATTCATTTCATTTTTTATTTCTTACTGTAAAATAAGCAAAGTCGTTAAAAAGGAATACGAAATGACGACGTGCGTTAAATGGAGTATCGCACTTTTTTGAGCTAGGTTCATGTAGAGTGTTTTTGAGCTCTTTATGTCTATAAAAGCAGAAACACGAACATAGAAATATAAAAAAAGTACTATTCTCACAAGCATGGCTGAAGTCATAGAAAAACCTAAAATTGAAAAAATATTTAGGCGTAGAAATCAGTTTTATCTTTTCATAAATCTAGCGTTGAACAGTTAATAGCGCCAAGCGTGAAACTGTTAATAAAATAGCTTAAAGAAGCCCATAACTGAATAATTTGTTATTCATATAAGTAATTTAATACAAGTTTCCGGAAGTTTCCGGCAGCCTAGTGGTGAGACCGTCTGACTTGCGATCCGCAGGTCCTGGGTTCGAATCCCACGGCACCCACCTCTGTCTTTTCGAAGTTATGTGCGTATTGTTGATTGCCGCCAACTTCAAACGGTGAAGGAAAACATCGTGAGGAAACCTACATGTCTGAGAGTTCTCAATGATCTTGAAGATGTCGGAAGTCTGCCAACCCGCACTCGGCCAGCGTGGCAGACTATGGCCTAACCCTTCTCACAATGAGAAGATGGCCCGTTCCCAGCAGTGGGACAGTTTGTACAAACAGGGCTGATAAAAAAAAAAAAATTTAATACATGTTTTTTTTTTAAATAAACATTTATCGACCAAAAACTTAACAAGACAACAAAACATAACATGAATATGAACGATCATACTGTTTACTGATGAGGTCTATTGATTTCTAAGACTTCATTAGTGTCAAAAATTTACTTTACTCAATATTTTGATAATTTGATAATGTTTTTTTTTTTTAATTTTATTTTTAGCTCCACAGACACCGGGGTCCGTGACCTTTGTCAAATTTACTAACAAAAAAAAAAAAAAACTATTTAATTATAATAAATATAATTAAATAGATTGTTACGGGAAGACAAGATTTTTCTTTTTTTTAATTTACACTTATTACTCTAATAGACATAATTTAAATAACACAACCCAAAAATCAATAAGACTTTGTAGCAATAGATATTAATGAACCCACATTTGTAGCGTTCCCCTTGAATCAACAGATGTTATTGAGCATGTTTCATTCACAAATTTCGGCATCATAAAGTCAACCTTACAATGCGCAAAAATGAGATCATCATCATTGTGATGATGATCATTTGTTGATCAAAGTGTCCTTGAATATGTCAACGAACTTTTATGTAACTTGTATTTCAAAGTTTTCTCTTATTTCAGAGCATATGACTATTGTTGATAAAGGTGTCCTTGAATGTCAACGAACTTTTACGTAACTATTTCAAAGTTTTCTCATATTTCAAAGCATATGACTATTGTTAATAAAAGTGTCCTTGAATGTCAACGAACTTTTACGTATCTATTTCAAATTTTTCTCATATTTCAGAGCATATGACTATTGTTGATAAAGGTGTCCTTGAATGTCAACGAACTTTTACGTAACTATTTCAAAATTTTCTCATATTTCAGAGCATCTGATCGTGACCAACAGTTTCAAGAAGAAATGAAAGGATGCTACGACTTTTCTGATCCAAACTATTGTAATCAGTCCAATGATTGCCCATTTTCACTATTAGATTTTGTATTAACTTTGAATAGAAAATAGTGAAATTGCGTAAAGCGTTTGGTGATTTTAGAATATCCAAATATTTAAAAATGAAAAAAATGTAAACAAATGTAAAGGCATTTTAGATTTTTTAAGGTCTTGATTTAAAAATAAATATGTTATTAAGTAGAATATTTCGTTTATTCCCAGTAGTACGGTTGCCAGTCCGGTTGATCGTACTACTGAGACTTTTAATTCCCAGTAGTACGGTTAATGGCGGCTGATCGTACTACTGAGACTTTACAAGTCTCAGTAGTACGGTTATTAGCGCTTCGCCGGCC
Organism: Lycia hirtaria; assembly: GCA_947563715.1. Lineage (NCBI taxonomy): Eukaryota > Metazoa > Arthropoda > Insecta > Lepidoptera > Geometridae > Lycia > Lycia hirtaria. The sequence goes on along the minus strand of OX387377.1, from coordinate 34,782,799 downwards.
GCTGCCGCGGCACGCTCGCTACGCTCGCTCGGCTCGCACGATGTGTTTTTAATGTTCTAACATAACCTAACCTACTTTTTGGGCCACTATATTATTTAGTAGGTTAGGTTATGTTAGAACATTAAAAACACATCGCGCGAGCCGAGCGAGCGTAGCGAGCGTGCCGCGGCAGCGGCCGGCGAAGCGCTAAATAATATGTTTAATGGAAATATAGATTCGGTTATCTAGTTCTTTACGATAAAATTTTGTTGTTGGTAGTTAAACTGTTAATAACCGTACTACTGAGACTTGTAAAGTCTCAGTAGTACGGTCAACCGGACTGGCAACCGTACTACTGGGAATAAACGGAATATTTTATTTATTTTCCTGTAAACAGTTGACTAAAGTTATGTATGGTTAAGCTACTCGTACCACAGTAAAATCAAAATATAATAATAAGTATAACAATATAAAAAGTCTTAAAAATATATGTAATAGTATTCAATGAAATTATCACACTAATACCTATTATAAAGGCGAAAGTTTGTGAGTGTATTTGTATGTTTATTGCTTCTTCACGGTCAAACGGTTAAACCGATTTTGTTGAAATTTGGTATGGAGGTAGCTGATACTCTGGATATATATGCTACTTTTTATCCCGAAAATAATATCTCTTTTGATAAAATTTATGTAACACAGCGGGTAATACCGCAGGGCGAAACTAGTCAAATAAATAAAACCGGCCAAGTGCGGGTCGGACTCACGCACGAAGGGTTCCGTACCATTATCTATAAAAACGGCAAAAAAATCATGTCTGTTGTATGGGAGCCTCCTTTAAATATTAATTTTATTTTAATTTAATCATTTATTTTTTAAGTGAATAATGTAACTCAATATTTTGTGAATATTTCAAGCATCTACCTGTTGCCGTCTTCAATATCGAGTAAAAACGAGCAAAAAAATCACGTTCATTGTAGGAGCCCCCTTAAATATTTATTTTATTCGGTTTTTTAGTATTTGTTGTTATAGCGGCAACAGAAATACATCACCTCTGAAAATTTCAACTCTTTAACTATCACGGTTCATGAGATACAACCTGGTGACAGACGGACGGACGGACAGACAGCGAAGTCTCAGTAATAGGGTCCCGTTTTTACCCTTTGGGTACGGAACCCTAAAAAAAACAAAAAAAAGTATCGAAAATGAATGGTAGGCAATTTTTTTAAATATTTGTGGACATTTCACACATGGCAAATGTTGATTTGACCACATTCGATCATAAATGGGCTCGGGCAGCCCCGGCTGGTCACTGCGACATTTTCAGATCTATTGTGACAATGATCTGACCACAAGTCAGTTCCATATTAGTTCTGTCTCCAATACTTGTCTGTTTATTCCATACCTACTTCAAACAATCACGAGTGTTTTGTTTGACAACGTAATGCATTGTCTAAATGTACTTCGTGTCACTAGTTTCTGTATTAGTTACTTTGTATTTGGTTAGACCGTAACATGATTCAGAACATTCTATCGTATAAAATAATTAAATAATTTCTTGCACATCATTTTGTTTTTGCACTAATTTAGTGCTTCTAAATCTAAATCTAGTGCTTCTCTAGCAATATAGTTACTGTCAAATGTAACTATGAAAAAATCAAGTCTCCTGCTGTTGATTTTTTTTGCGCAATGTGTGTGTACGTCTTTGAGTGAGGATCAGTGTGTTAATGTGAAAACTGATTTAACATTGTTGAGGAAAAGAAGACACCTAACGTTTCCCGATTCTTCAAATTTTGTGGTAAGTTTTAATTTACTTCCTTTTCATACGAATCTAAAACGGCTTAAAACGACTTCACTTCTACTTAGAAAATCTATTTTTTAACAAGTATGTATTTTAAAAGAAAAACAAAATACTCGACTGCAGTAAAGCAGTTATTTTAGTCTAACTTACGACTTCGTTAGGCTTGTTGAGTGTACGTTTTTTGTGAGAAAGTATGCGTAAAATCGTTGTAAAAGATTATAAATGCGCATTCTTTAGAATAAATCTAGTAAAATGACTTGTTTATTACGAATTAGTTCGTTGGCGGTTACGAAAATACGCATTTTATTTTAAATTTGCAAGAGATTTATTATTATTATTACAAAAAAATATAGCCTGTGACACTCTAGAAGCAAAGACGAATCTAAAGATATCTAGCACATCAAAATAGGTCAAGCCGCTTAGACTGTAGACTGTCATATAGAAACATAGGTACATATATATATGTAGGTATGTATATAAGTATATACATACCTACATATATATATGTACATATACTCAAAAAACATAACCCTCCTTACGCAGTCGGGTAAAAACAAACATACTTGTTGACGTTAGGTATTTGAGCGCAGATATTTTATGTTAAAACATAAGCAGGTTAACTGTGCTTATGTACGAACCTCCTATAAATAGAATTAAGAATTCCATATTTATTATCTTCTACATTTAAATCTGATCCAATCAGTATACCTTTAATATTATATCATAATAATTAGTGGCCAAGTCCGTGTCGGAGCACATATAATGTAGGGTTCCGCAGCTAATGTTTTATTCTAAAAGAAGACCACTTAGCGAGTTAGTTTTTGGTACTTTTTTTGTTAGTTTTTTTTTATCAGCCCTGTTTGTAAAAACTGTCCCACGTTTGCTACTTTACAAAAGTTTAAAACGTTTATTCAGGTCTCTGATCTCTGGAGCTCTGGACCGTAACAACTTAAGTGATTTGCATATAAAAAAAAAAATTTTTGGCATATTAATTACAAATAAAAAAAACAATGTCATTTCCAACATTCCAGCTCACAATATCCCTAGTAAAGGCGTTCATGACCCACGCACCGTCTGGTTGGAACATTGCCTTGGAGATCGATGTGCCCTACCCGCTGCCAGATGAGAAGAACACCAACAGATACTTCCGGAGGAAGTTGCATCACAAGCAGAAGAGGGAGCTTTGGGAAAGAATACACAGTGCTTTGGATTTGTGAGTTGTGATTATAAATTACTAGCTACCGCCGCGTAGTGAAAAACGATGATGATGATGAAAAGTAGGCTTCTGTGCGTATCCAGGTTCCACATTCCATAACGATTGGTTCAGTACGGCCGTGAAAAGGTAAAATAGACAGAGACACAGACATATTTTATTTCGCTTTTATAATATAGCTAGAACTGACCTTAGAATAGTTTACATAAATAAATTTTATTATAACATAGTCTGTAATCAACAAGACGAGGGAAGGTAACAAATTACCTTCTCTTGTCTTGTCCCCTTTACCTAAGAGGGTCCATCGTGTTCTTATCCCTTTATACCTAGTTTTGGCTACCGCGTACTCAAACATATACTTCCAAACTAGCGTAATGTATGAATCATAGATGAAGAATTTTATGCTACGCTCAATAAATGTAGAGTATATATTTCACATCGTGTCCTCTATTTATTGCCAAAAATATATGAAAATATAAAAATTACTGACAGCGGTTATAAAAATATGTCCATATTTTTGAACATACGTTTTAGTCCATCACTAGTTAGGTGGCATAAACAAATGCATTAAATTATCACGTACTTTAGCAATTAATTTTTCTTAACGTGACGCCCATTTGACGCAATATACTCGTATGACCGAAGAGTAGGAATGATGCGGACACGTTTTATACAACTGAATAGCGACAAGCAAAGTTTATGGCTCCTTCCATTGGGATTGAATTTCCTTGGTATGAACAGTTTTTCTTTTTTTTTAGTTACAACTTGAACGGCCGATCTTGCATTATACGAGGGATCTGCGAGTCAAAACATCGTCTGGCGCCACCGGGGAAGTCCCTTGTACATGACCTGTTGAGAGTTGTGTTCACGTGAGTTTTTAGGACTATAGAATTTTATCATTACTGTCCCATACTACTTTCATCATCATCATCATCTCAGCCATAAGAAGTCCACTGCTGGCCATAGGCCTACCCCATGGATTTCCAGAAAGACCGGTTGGAAGCGGCCTGCATCCAGCGTCTTCCTGCCACTTGTAAACAAACAAACTACTAACAACTTTAGTCAAGCTGATTCAAATTCAAAGCGTTTATTTGTAGCAGAAAAATGGGGCTGTAACTGTAATGTTAGGGCGTCACTTGTCTTCCTCTGTTTGGAACTGTGATGGTAGGCTATTTTTAAATGTTCATCTGGTTAACGTGTTTGTTAAACTGATTCTGTCGTTTTTTAGTTTTTTATCAGCCCTGTTTGTACAAACTGTCCCACTGCTGGGCGCGGGCTATCTTCTCATTGTGAGAAGGGTTAGGCCATAGTCTGCCACGCTGGCCAAGTGTGGGTTGGCAGACTTCACATATCTTCAAGATCATTGAGAACTCTCAGACATGTAGGTTTCCTCACGATGTTTTCCTTCACCGTTTGAAGTTGGCGGCAATCAACAATACGCACATAACTTCGAAAAGACAGAGGTGTGTGCCGTGGGATTTTAACCCAGGACCTGCGGATCGCAAGTCAGACGGTCTCCCGATTAGGCTGCCGGAAACTAACTAGGCTTCCGGAAACTATTATATACGGATTCTGACGTATCACACCGTAAATGCTTGCTGAGAAAGATATATTCCCATATTAGTTGCGATGTTCATGGCCAAAGACTAGGAGACCAGGAGACTTCCTAATTTGCTCAGGTCGGGCACACTAAGCCTATCCACGAAGCTAACCCTTCCGTGCGGATTACTTCTCACACTTCTATCGCAGATGGTTTGCAGACACTCTTCGCACTTTTTTACACACATTTATACGTATCTAATTACTTACTAACAAGCTCTTAGTCTAGACTTCACGTCACTTGTGATAGTTTACTTAGTTTCTAACACGGTGACTTGCTAATTGGATCATTCGATGCGTCATCATGTATTCATTCTGAATGCATTCAATAATCACTCATTTGAAAAAAAAACTCATTATTATCATCGTCTCAGTTATAAGAATGCTGGATATAGGCCTCCCCCCATGGATTTCCAAACCGATTGGAAGCGTCTTTCCGCCACATGTATGAGGATTTCTGTCCATCTTTGGCTGGTCTTCCTACGCTGCGCTTGCCGGTGCGTAGTCTCTACTCGAGAAAAATAATACAATTAAATTGAAAGCGATTACAATAATATTATTTAACAGTTAGTAAATAATCGAGTTTGGATATTTTTTAAACGATTTTATTTTCAATCATGCTGAAATGGATTAGCTAAACTTAGATTAGATTTATTATTGGATTAACTTAACTAATATTTAGAAACAATATAGTTTTATTTTGACTGCTTATGGGATATCAGGTATCAGGGACGAAGTTAGTACTAACAAAAGAAAATGCTTAAAGAACAATCTTTTAACCAGAAAATAGAAAAATAGAGTTCCCTGAAAAGCCAATCAGTTAATAGCAAAATATGAAAGCAGAAAGTACAATTATGATTTCACGTAACCTAATAACGGGTGCAGCGACGCGACTGAAACCACACCGGCGCAAGTTAAATTGATTCCGGAACAGTTTCCGATACAATCGTAAATTAAGCTGCTGACTTTTCTATTTGTGAAATGGAACTTATAATTGTGAGACTGAATTTGACAGAAGTGGCCGAATGGTTCACTTTTAATCATGATCGAATGCCCAAATAATAACAAAAAGGTAAGCGTAGTGTAGAATGCCCTGTGGCACGATGGAAAGACGATATGCGATATTATTTGATCAAGCCGTTAAAGTTATCGGTGTTAAAGTAAAAACATACATATACATACAGAACTACACACACATATGCCTGATTTTAACGATTACCGCCATAACGATTAAATTTATATGTATAAAATTTTGTGATGCGCGTGAGAGATAGTTCCGCACTTTGAACACATTTTTAAAGGATTCTCTGAAAGTATAATGTTTGATGAGATGTGTTTAAATATTAATTTAGAATTTACTTTTATTTCAGTGCACCTGGACACGAGGAAGAATTCATAGAAGAAATGAAAGGATATTACAACTTTAGTGATCTTGATTTTTGTGATCACTTGAATGAATGTCCATTTTCACTTTTAGATTTTGTATTAGCTTTGAATAAACATCATTAATTAGTAAGCTATACAAAAACTTAAATCTAACTTATATATCTAGTGTGTTTCCGCTTTGAGGTCTCCAAGCTGGTACTCTTGCCTACTTCGAAGTCTTCAAGCTGGTACTCTTGACGATTTCGATGTCCATAGATAGATGATGTTTTGATGATAGTACCAGCTTGAAGACTTCGAAGTAGGCAAGAGTACCAGCTTGGAGACCTCAAAGCGTTAACACACTAGATATATAAGTTAGATTTAAGTTTTTGAATATGAATTTCCGCGAAGTAACGCCTGATTCAATAAATTATCTTAGTAAGCTATAGGGTACGTGTTTGTGTGGTGTGGTGTGCGTGTGTGTGAGTGTGCGTGTGTGTGGGGTTATATTTTTGTGATTTGAAACTCATTGAAATATCCAAATTGTAGGTGTTTTGTATACATTTGGATTGTTACCTAACAGTGTGTCAGTTTGCAAACAGCTGCATTACCTAATAGATATTCTGTGACAGATCTAACTAAATATTGCGTTAAAATAAAAAAATAAAAAATATTACAATATATAAATGAAATATTTTTACTCTTTTGTTTAATTATTATAATTAAAAAAACGCTTAAGGAAACGAATGAAATTGTTAGAGATTTTTTTATAATAGATAGTGAAGTAAATTGGAAACTACAGCAATTCAAAACAAGAAATCTCTAAAAAATAATACAACTCATTTCTCGCTGAAATGCCAAAAATCCGTACTCAGCGATATCGATCCACATTCTTGTTTCATACAGCACAAGAATGGAATTCTTTGCCGTTATCTCTGTTTCCTGAGACCTACAATCTTGGAATTTTCAAGGCTAGTAGTGAATAGATATCTTCTAGATCGACGAGCTCCATCCTCGGCCACACCGTCGCTTAACATTAGGCGAATCAGTGGTCAATCGTAGATCTATCTTGCATTTAAAAAAATGCTATGCGCAAGCAAGATAGGGGCGTTATTGTCTATCGCACCCTAAGAAATTATACAAAAAACAACTTTAAATTAATTTTAGTCTGAATAATACCTACTTATTCAAAAAATTGCGCTAAGTATATTATTAAAACAAAAACATAGTACACATAAATATATTATTTCGAAACAGTTAACATTTGCCGTTGACTGCTACAAGGTAAAGGATAACATTTTCGACAACACAACAAAACACAGCTACGAGTTTGAATCCTATTGTAACGTACGAAAGTGCAATTTGAAATGAGCCTGAAAAAGAATTTCGTAGTGGCTCAAGATCGTGAGTAAGCTAATGAGAAGAGACAGCAAGTCTTGCTCTAATTCTTTGATACAACATCCCGGGTCAGTGAACACGGCACGTTAATTCACGCATCGAAGCGTGTAAGTATAATGTGGATATGACTGCTGACTTCATTCAAAATCAAAATCAACTGTGTTAAAAATTAAAATCAAATGTTAATTAATTTATTCTATTTCATTAAGTTGATGAAAAAAATAACTATTAGCAGGCTACACAGACACATCAGACATTTATTCGCTTCACTCATCCAAACGATAGGTTTTATAATTCAAACACAAATAAAACTTATTTTTTATAACATAGAAAAACAACAATTAATTAAAGTTTCTAATTCATTATTTTGAACGTTTGAAAAATCAGACAAACGACACGATAGCATTTCGCATACTCTATTTGCAGTGTCAATATTTTGAAAACGAGAGAGATTTTAATGTCTATTTACTTTGACCGTGTCCGTCCGTAAACAGATTCAAAAATACACAGTTTTTAATTTTACTAAAATTTACGTAGTATCCTAATACAAATTTTTAATTCAAATTCGTTTAAATTTCAGCTACAGAAAATTATATTTGTTCAATAATAATAAAATAAAATAAAAAAAAAACTGTCTATAGTCAAGTACAAGTCGGAGACACTGTTAGACCGAACATATTGCTTACGCAGTTTGCTATGTTGTTTATGAGATTGTCGGCAAATAAAATCACCTTTTTTATACTTATAAGTACACATAAATGGACAATAAATAATTTTAACGATAGATTTTCTTAGACATATATATATATATGTACACACAATGTAATGCTAATATGTGCGCATGTGCATGCATATACATACACACACGCACACACCAACACACATGCACACACACAAACACACACATACACTTTTTTCTTTCTTTTTTTCCTTATATTTTGTCACGTCTTTTTTTCAGTTTTTTTTTTTAAACATGTGTTATAGTACATTATATTACCACCCTTGTAACCACCATTATAGAAAGAGTGTTGATGTTATATATTTCTCACACAATTATCAATCAAGTTATTCTTGCTTCCTAAGAACTATAACATTGGAATTGTCAAGGCAATGTGAATCTGGGGCACGGCCATGTGCCGCGTGGCCAAGCCATGCTTTTTGATCAAGATTGAAGGCTTACAGAGATAATTATTGTAGCGTTAGACTTTGTAGAGTTAGGGGCTTGGCTCTTCAGATTCAGTCAGATCTCATCTGATTTCTTTTTGTCAGTGAAAGTGCCATGACAATGCGAGACATGCCAACCCATTTTACATGAAATGTTTTTGGTGGGTTGAATAGTTTCTAGATCTACGTGCAATCTATATGCATCCTCGGTTATATTATTCCATCGTTTACCATCAGGCGAGTAGGAGGTTAAGCATATAACTGTTTAGTATAAAAAAAAAACAATGATTGCGGCGACGGAAGTGTCCATGTCCTCAAAATCCGCATAGATTTTGATAAAATTTATAAAGGATCACCTCTAAAGTAGGTATGATCTACCAAATGCATAAAAGATCATCAAAATGAATGAGTAAAAAAAAACATACAGAGCGAATTGATAACATCCTTCTTTTTGGAAGTCGGTTAAAAATAAAATTGTTTAGAGTTTTCGATAATTTTTTAACATCCTGTCGTAAGAATATTTACTTTATCCATTTAACGTGAGTTAAATCAAATATTGTCATCACTGATCGACGTAATTTGACTGATTGCGTAAAATGGGCGTGGCTTATTCAATTCCATATATGGTGCTTTCTGCTGACCAATCAGAAGTATATACATACTATACTTTCGATATTTATATATTAAGAATGAAATGAAACGTTTTGAATTGGGTAATTAAATCATCTCTTCAGAGTTGCAAGGAATCAGCGACACTAGGAGTAGTTTACTCTTCTATAGGTATAAATAAAAACCGGACAAGTGCGAGTCAGACTCGCCCACCGAGGGCTCCGTACTAACTAGTAGATAAAAGGGGGAAATTATATATTTTTTTTATATTTTCCTTCATAAATCGAAAAACATACATCGTAAAAATATTTAAAAACCTGTTTTAGCTTAATTAATTAATTAAGCTTTTTCATATGATACCCCACGTGATACGGTTAAAGCGCTTTAAAATTTGGACCCTCCTTCCTTGTTTAAAGACCCTATTTTTTGTGATTAAATTAAAAATGTCCAGTTTTCGGATTTTTTCCTATATGTGTACTTTTTAACTTGTGTTTTAACTATTATGTTTAACACAATGCTTCTTGACAAATTTCATAGTTCTAGGTCAACGGGCAGTACCCCATAGGTTTTGATTTCCTTGTGAGTGTCGAAATGTGCGTTTTTTTCGACATATTCGGCTTTTTTTTCAACTTTTTTTTAACGAAAACTGAGAAATTTTATTTTTCTTTCTGCAACAATATACTATGGATCTGCGTATATGGTTTTAATTTCAACACGATACGCGTTCCCGAGATAAAGGTCTTGACACCCGGACAGACGGACAGACAGACAGACAGACGGACAGACGGACAGACGGACAACAAAGTGATCCTATAAGGGTTCCGTTTTTTCCTTTTGAGGAACCCTAAAAAGCATCCCTTATACCTACTTAGGAGACATTTAATCTGAAGCGATAGTGTTTTTTTTTATTTGACGATAGGCTTGCGCTTGACCGTCAAATCACCTGGTGTCAAGCGACAGTTACGGTCTACGATGGAGCGCGCTTGCCTAGAAGAAACCTATTCACTCGCGATTTGAAGACACCTTGATTATATCTATTCGGAAAGACCATAATTTTAAATGCGTTTCAAGTGGTCTGCTTGTAAACAGAACTATCGTGGCAAAAATGGGAGGTTATCGTCTCGTTTGTGTTGCTAGTAGAACAAATTAATAAAATAAGGACAGATTAGATTAGATTTATTGACCTTATAACAGAGATTTGTTATACTAGGTAAGTCAGAATACATTATTAAAATTTAAATATAAAATTTACTTAATACATGTAGCGAATTCCACCGTTATTTGAAATGATCAAACAATTATTAAATATAAAATTATAAAATAATGTCACCAATTGAGTATAAATTTGTGTCATTTCATTTAGGTTAATATGTAAAAAATAATTTAATTTAAGATACATGACATCATTATGCACTTTCATGTGAAAACAAATTTTCGCTTAACTTCATTTCCATAAAATCATTAAGCTTATAGAAAACATTTTGGACGAAAAACAGTTGAATTTTTCTTTTAAAAGCTAGTAATGGTAACTTTCTTAAAGCAACAGGCAACTTATTATACATAACCAGTTTGTTATGCACGCCTTGCTTTTCTACTTTGCGAAGTCTTACTCTTGGCACGGCTAGTCTGTCGTTTATAGTTATGTTTTTGAATATCTATCATTCTCGGGCATTTTTCTTCTCTATCAGTGTGAATTTCAGCAGTGCCATCAAATGCTATATTAGTTTTCTTTCCGAACACAATCTATTTACTTTACTTTTCCGGGATGAATTTGACGTCTCTACCAAAATTTGGTACGTATCCGAAAATGCCGCTAAGCCAAGCCCTATTTTATTTGAATCGTAATGTATGAATATGTGGCCTCCTTTGTACAATTTAGCACTGGCCATACGTTATTCAAAAATTGAAAAATCAAAATTATTGGGTTCTAGATTGTTCTTCATTTGTGTGTTGTTTTTTAAACTTCATTATTATATTCCGGATTTTGATAGAGAGTTTTCACGTCGTACATTTTAATATATTTCCTATACCCAACGTAATCTTTTATTTATTGGAAGAAGGCTAAAATGCCTTAATGGTGCCATATATAATTATATAGTCTGTTTCATCCATTTTAATCGCATTCCACACTATTCTATTCTAGCTAGTCATGTAGATCACCCAATGATTGGTATAGTGTTAAGGCACACTCACATTGTTCATATAAAGATAGATAAATATTTTATTGGTCATTTGGGTAACTTATCTATAATTCGAAATACATTTGCTTGAATCTTTCTTGCCCGAATCCATGTCATAGAACTGTCTAATTTTAGACGTATTTCTTGACACAAGTTTTCATTTCATAAGTTTGTTAGCCACCAGTTTCATTTGCACGAACAGTTATTAGGTTAGTTTCGTTGTTTTTTTTTATACAAGATAGATCTACGATTGACCACCAACTCGCCAGACGTTAAGCGATGGTGTGGCCGAGGATGGAGCTCGTCGATCTAGAAGATCACTCTAGCCTTGAAAATTCCAAGATTGTAGGTCTCAGGAAACAGAGATGGCGGCAAAGAATTCCATTCTTGTGCTGTATGCAACAGGAATGTGGATCGATATCGCTGAGTACGGATTTTTGGCATTTCAACGAGAAATGGGTGGTAATTCGCCGACTTTCTGCTAGTCCTGTAGTGAAATGGGGAGGGTGGAATTAGGTCGTGAAGCTCTTCCACACTTTCCCCGAAATGAATTCTGTAAAAAATAGACAGACATGCTACTTTACGGCGGTGCTCGAGACTAAGTAGCTTCTTGGCAGCTAGTTTATCGTCACCTATAAACTAGCTATCCAGAAACTATCTTATTTATAAAGGTTCGGTTATCAGATATATCAATTGTTAGATTAAGTTCGTTATGTTTCTGTTCAAAATCAGAAATGAAGACATACGTAGACATACGGAAGTCACCGATATAGCACAGCGGATTAGCAAGTTGAAGTGGCAGTGGATAGGGCACATAGCACGTAGAACTGATGGCCGATGGGGCCGAAAGGTTCTCGAGTGGAGACCACGTACCGGCAAGCGCAGCGTAGGAAGACCAGCCACGAGATAGACAAATGACCTCATACAAGTGGCGGGAAGACGCTGGATGCAAGCCGCTTCCAATTGGTCTTTTTGGAAATCCATGGGGGAGGCCTATGTCCAGCAGTGAACTTCTTATGACTGAGATGATGATGTTTCTGTTTATTATACACATAACGTTTCGTATTACAAATATTCGACTATCAGATGAGTTCTCAAATGAGTTATCGGACGTTTGGTAGTGTCTTTTACAAAAATAAAAATCATTTTCGAGGAAATAATACTCGATATTTCACAATTCGGATTATAGATAGGTGACCATATTTTGACTAATTTCCATAGTTAAGTATTGTTTGTAACATGTAAACAAGTTGTCTGGAAGATCAGACTGAAAGTGTGATGAGAAGATGAAGATGAAGATGATGACCTATGTATGTATGAAGAATACAGGTCAATGATAATTCGAATCTCGAAATAATTAAAATTGAAAGATTTTTTATGTGTTAGGTCAGGGCCGTAGCCAGGAATTCATTTACATTTAGAGAACCCACTGTGGGTTCACTTTTCTGTCAAAATAGTAATAAAGCGCGAGCGAAGCGAGCGCGAAAATTTGTTAGTAGTGTTTTATAGTAATATGCTAAATTTCTCGTATTTGTGAACTCACAGTACTTCTATGTCAAAGTAGTAATAATGCGCAAACGCGAAAATTTTAGTGTTGTTTTTATGGTAATATGCTTTATTTCTCGTATAGTGAATCCATAGTACTTCCATGTGAAAATAATATTAATGCGCGAGCGAAGCGAGCGCGAAAATTTGTTAGTAGTGTTTTATAGTAGGTAATATGCTAAATTTCTCGTATTTGTGAACTCACAGTACTTCTATGTCAAAGTAGTAATAATGCGCAAGCGCGAAAATTTTAGTGTTGTTTTTATGGTAATATGCTTTATTTCTCGTATAGTGAACCCATAGTACTTCCATGTGAAAACAAAAGATTTTTTAAAGGCTTTTAATATTAAATCATGTGATTTGATCCAACAGGATCCTAGCGAGTCCTAGATTTTCGTGGACTAGATGAATCAAACAAGTAACTGTGTTAAAAAGATATACCCGACTGATAAAGAGCGACTTTACCGCTATCAAAAAATATAAATACAACCATTTGAATGCATTGATTGCCAATTTAATATTCCTAAATATAAACATATGACTTTATAGGAAATTACAACACATACTTACAAGATACACGCAAAAATTTTTGGTTAGTGGCTATTTGCTCGTATTAGAAAGTTCACGGCACTTTAATGATCAATACAAATAAAGACCAATATGTAACAATTATGCGCGAGCGAAGTGAGCGCGAAACTTTTTGAAGCATTTTATAAAATTATTGAAGCCTGGAAGGATTTTTGATAATGGCCAGGATTGAACCCCCCAAACCTCCCTGCCTACGGCCTTGTGTTAGGTACTGAATGAAGAGATTCTTGCAAAATTTACGCTTGCCCGTAATAGTATAATGAATGTTTAAAAACATTAGATTTCAACAGTTCAAATCCCTGTTTGGGAAATGCACTCGGTAATATAAAACTGCCTTGTTATGCACGGAAATTTTAATGGAACTATTTCTTTTAATAGAGAACATAAAAATGTTAGCACACCTTCCTTCTTAGAAGTTGGAAGTTTCTGTTTTTTTTTGTCTAGACGTATTCTGTCCCAGTTTTAGCATTTAGGCATAGGACTTTCCCATTTCCTTCTATAAATCGCGGACCTGGGCAACCTGTTGCTTGTATGTCTGGAATCAGGAATGTGTCAATATCATCACGCCTGGGTTTCCTAGTACTGGACAGTGACGTCAATTTACCTGTTTTTTACCTTAGGTTTGATTAAAAACGTCATCACATCCTCATCGCTAAAGGAATTGCGAAAAGCTTTAAGATAAAACATTTTTCCTAATCAAATATTTATTGATCAGTGATCACATACTATAGACGAAGTATCAATGAACTTGCTTAAAAGTAATATCATCATGATATTTCAAATTTTAACTCGTTTTATTATGTCCCTTTCCATCTTTTGACCGTAATATTTTATGATTGTACATATTATTTAATTCGGAACTATAATATTTTATTGTAACATCGCACTACAGATAAATATAAGAAAATTCTAATTAAACATCTAGCAACGACATTCATCATCATCATATTCCAACAGCATCATCTATCCGATGTAAGTTGATGCACAATACACAAAATTTCAGTGAGTATTAGGTCTATTAAAAAATTGTTTTATATCAGAACAATTCAAATTTGAAAGGGTCTTTGATTTTGTTATCCAAATGTTATAAAGGGTTTTCGTAAACTATTTAATTAATAATTATAGTATAAAAAACTGAAACAACCGACTTCAAAGTACGCTACTTCGTTACTTGTAATATTAGAAAGGACTAGGATACATAAAGTTCATATCATCATACTCAGTCGGGTAATAATTAAACAAAACGCTCAATCGTCGAAGTAACTATATTTTCACCTTATACACATTGGGTGAGGAGTAAGAAGGTTTACTTTTACTAAATTCTTCACGGTTGTAAGCTTTTTAAAGAAACCTCTCTTCACCCGCTCGTTTATTTTTTGTCAAGAACGAGATTTGTCATTGAATGTCAAAGGCTTCGTCTTCGAAGATTATAAAACGTGCAGATGTTTATACGATAATCCTTAACATTTGACACTTTTGCAAAGAAAAACGTGTAGGTGGAACTCTGTGATTCTATAATCTGACGCATTTCACTTAGGAATACAATGAAAAATTTCATTTTTAGATATTATTCAAAAAGAAATAAAGAAATGTCTATAAAATAATTATGGAATCAACTTGGGGGCTTTCTGTATATGTCAATTCAAGAAACACAAAAATTGGTTCACGAATTACGGAGTAATTGGTGAAAAAACATAAAAAAAAACCATACGGATCCAATTGACAACCTCCTTCTTTTTGGAAGTCGGTTAAAAAGAACAAAGAGAGAAGCAAATAAGTTATGAAGTTAAGAAAAAATGGTGATATACAAAGATTTTCATATTTTTTTTGACCGTATCAGGAGGATCCTCTGCATGTTTCCATTCAATATTATCAAAACAGTCTATATCAATACTGAATAAGGCACTATATTCATATTTCTACTACAGAAAAATTTGGAAAAAATCAAAGCAGAACATACGATCTTAATATAGCACGCAATGTTCACGCAACATACACGAAAGTTCAGTGAGTATCCGTCCTATTCCATGTCATCATGACATCCGAAATTCGTTATAACATCTCTAGTAATAGTTGAGCAAGCAGACAGAATGATCTATTTCAATAATTGTGTATTACTGATGTTAGTTCTTGCGGTAGAGAGAGGTGTTACATTAAATACGACAGCGGATCATTGCCTAAATGTGAAAAATCCTTTGAATTCTATGAGAAAAAGAAGGCATATTGCTTTTCCTGATGGGAGTACTGTTTCTGTAAGTACCCTCTTATCTAATTCTTAATTGATTACATTTAGTTTATCTTTTTTGTTTGTTTGAATGTAGATTTAATAACTTTTAAATCTAAAGTTTCAATAACATTTTTGCCAGAGATTTCTTCGAATTTGCAAATTCTTCAACCTTTTCACTTATCTCAATACCAGAGATTCGATATTTTTGAAGTGCTTTTTCTGCACTTAAGTAATTACAAACAAATTTATTTCGTCATGTGCAGTTATTGTCTAAGTATACATTATGTTACACGACTGGATTAGGGTTATTTATATTTTGAAATAAAATTAAATTCATAGTAATTAAGTAAATTCATTAGCAATTTTAGGTGTTGTGGTTTTTATTTTCCTCTTTGTCTCGTTTGATATTTTAAGTTGTTACAATCTTTAAAATTATATGACCTAGCAAAAACCGATTCTTTCAAATTAATATTATTATTTCAAATTCAAATTAATTTAGCTTATGGGCCTGGGTATGTAATGTAAGTTGGTATTAAAATTGAATAATTTGCCAGATCCTGCTTTTGCATATAAGCAGTTAAGAACATGAAATTATGCAATTATATCACTATAATTTTAGTTGAGTAGTTACAGATTTTCATTACACTATCTTTAAAATTATATGACCTAGCAAAAACCGATTCTTTCAAATTAATATTATTATTTCAAATTCAAATTAATTAAGCTTATGGGCCTGGGTACAATGTAAGTTGGTATTAAAATTGAATAATCTGCCAGATCCTGCTTTTGCATATAAGCAGTTAAGAACATGAAATTATGCAATTATATCACTATAATTTTAGTTGAGTAGTTACAGATTTTCATTACACTATAATTTCTTACAGTTTTTACAATTGTAAATCTGCATTGGTGACCCAAGTTAATTAAAAACTGTATATAGATCATAAGTGAACTGTTTTTAAAGAATGTTTCTAATTTATACAATATCTCATCTAGCTTCCTCTCAGTTACGGATACCATGGTATGAGTTACAAAGCCCTTCACAATGAACATCCTAAACTAAAGTAAATATTTATTTTCGAACACAAAATCGTGACAAATTGATACCTTTTGAACTTAGAAGACGATGTAAACGAATTATTACTAGAACAGTTATTTTGTGGTTGTATACTTTTTTTATCTATCTATCTGGGGAAGTATCACATATTATTGCCAGTTAGGGACAGTATATTGAACTTTACTGCAAGTAGTATTGTGAAATTTCGAGGTATATCAAGATTTAGGCAACATTTATTATTACAGATTGAAAAATACTAAGTATACCATGATATTAGGTTTCAAGCCGTTGAATACAAAGTTATGGGTGACATTGTAATGATAATAATAATATCATATAAATGGCAACTTATCATTGTCTTGACTAGTCACTAAGTTTCATTCAAAAAGTTTGCTAATTACTACTCTGAGCTACGTAAAACTGATGGCCGATGTGGTGTTGAAAAGTTCTCGAGCACTCATCGGCAAGCGCAGCGTAAGAAGACCAGCTACAAGGTGGACAGACGACCTCATACAAGTGGCGGGAAGACGCTGGATGCAAGCCGCTTCCACCTTCCTTTTTGGAAATTCATGGTGGTGGCATATGCCCAACAGTGGACTACTTATAGCCGAGATGAGGATAAAGATGACTCTAAGCTCTAGAGTTAGATAAAAAACGATAAAAATAAGAGACGAACAAATAGGACATCAGCATTTCCTTTTATAACTACATTCCAGATGACCACATCAGTAGTGAAGACATTCATGACACATGTTCCGTCAGGGTGGTACACAGTCATCGAAGCAGACTTGGGCTGGGTCCTTCCTGACTCCAAGTTTATAGCAGCTCAGACTAGAAGGAAGTTGCACCACAGACAGAAGAGGGAGTTCTGGGATATACTACATAATGCGTTGGAATTGTAGGTATATTTACTCGGCTATGCAAGAAGGAGGGCTATGTTTTTCGAGTACATGTATGTATGTATATTTATCTATGTATGTATGTTTCTAGACGTAGCGAAAAAAAATGTCCGTGATTTCTATATTACCTCCTGCTTCCTAGTATCCTAACATAACAAAGAATGATGTAGATATCTGTTAAGGGTATTCATATCAGAATCTATAATAATATTAGAGATTACCTACTTAGTTTTAATGTAATATGAATACTGTTGGTATTTCTAAAAATAAATATATTTTCTTCTTAGCAACTTAGTTGGGATAGAAGAATTCCTTCTTATCTACTTTAAGGTATATTATTGGTTCAGGTGGTTTATTATTTAGTGCTTTAATTCAGCTTGATCGCCAACTCACCTGATGCAAAGGTACGATCCAATGGAGCGCGCTTACATACATACATGCGATTTACTGGAAATTAAATAAATCAAGATTATATTTACTGCGGAAGTCTCACTCAGAGAGGGTATTCCACTTTTTTTACGTGTGATAATATATACTTTGGTTTTTTTGGAAAATGCACCCTGAATCTAAATAGCATCATTTCTATTTAGAGCATTTCTAGCCCTTGATTATCCTTTAATGATATTGAACAATAATTTCTTGATTATAAATTACCTAATAGTAAATTAAGAAATGACATTATAATCCCAATCCTTAATTGAATTTGAAATTAACATAACAGAACTTATAGATAAATTAAAACACTGCGAAGAAACACTAGGATGGTAAACATAAGTTTATTCCAACTTGATCAAGTAGAATCATGAAATCTTTAACAGTATAACCATATCTACTGCTTTCTTTGATCACCATTTATTATGGCTTAACTTCTTGTATTTTCTGTTAAATCTTTTGAAAGCTGTTAATAGTTAACATTTATGTATTTTGTCGTTTTTATATGTTGATATGAAAATTGACTTATAAATTAGTTTATTACTAATTTACATTTTTTCAGGAGAAATATAAACGGTCGTGCATGTATTATCAGAAGTATTTGTGAAGCCAAAACGCTTCTGGCGCCACCTGGGAGATCCTTAATTCACGACATATTGAGGGTCATATTTACGTGAGTATTTATTTTTATTGTAAGCATTTTGTGATATTCATCAATATGAATAGACTGCAAAAACTAATATTTTTGTAATAACGTAACAAACAATTATTTATGGTAAAAGAATGTAATGTAATAAATACAAATTACTACTGCTTCAATGTAACGTAGAATACTATTAGTAAAAAAAATTGTTAAAAAACAATGGAAAAAATGGTTTATAAGCCGTTCTTTTCCGGAAACATTCGCCTGTAATCTGATAATTTAATTTGAGCATTATGTTACAATACTGCATCATTGACGGACAAGCATTTGCCTGTACTGTTGCAATAAAAGATTCCATTTGAGTATAACGTTATAATACTGGTTCACAAACAAATAAAACGTTACAAATTATAACATACGGAAGCCTATTTCTATAACTAACCGTATGCGTTTTTAGGAAAATTACAGAAAAACCATAAAAATACCGGCATTGCGAAAAAAAAATAATTCTAAGTTATATTCTAAATAAAATAGAAACAGAAATGAATACTGAATCTTTTTAATGTTACTCCCATTATGAAGAGCGGTTTGCGGCATGTATTCGTGAATCTAACGAGTGGATCACATGAGAGCACGTTCCAGGATTACTTACCAATTAGTGGTAGCGAATATGTGCTGCGGTGGATATGGTGATGATGCAAGGCACTATTCTGGGGCAATCGAGATTATTTCCGTCACTTTCACTTCTACGTGGGGGATGAGGCAGAAAAGTTCTAGAGTGGAAACCATGCATAGGTAAATAAACAAACACAACGTAGGAAGACTAGCCACAAAATGAACAAGCGACCCCAGTGGCAGGAAGCGCTGGTTGCAAGTCGTTACCATCTGATAACGACATAGGGATTTTGTCCAGCAGTAGATACACATCTTCGGGCTGAAATGACGATGATGATGACTTAAACGCTTTGTAGCCCTAGACCAAACCATAAAAAGGGCAAAATCTCGCTTTGCCCGGTCAATTCGTAAGACTTTTACTGACTTTCATCTGCAAACAATACCAATAGTCATCGACCTCAACCAACTTCTACACATAAAATTACATATTACCTAATTTCCATGTACATTACCCACTTTGCATATATATAATAGTAGGAAGTAATATTCGCAAAGTAATTCTTCGAACTACGTACATTGGAACACCGAAATATCGTCACATTACGACCAGACTTAGTAACGTTAGGAAGGGGACATGGAAATGAAAAAGTGGCGAATTGACAAGAGAATTCGCATTCATTCAGTTTTTGCAATCGCATGGTAACAAGCCTATGGCTAATCAAGTATAAAAAAAACCGGACAAGTGCGAGTCAAATTCGCCCACCGAGGGTTCCGTACAAACTAGTAGATAAAAGGAGGAAATCATATTTTTTTTTTATTTTCCTTCATAATCCGAAAAATATACATCGTAAAAATATTTAAAACCCTGTTTTAGCTTATGCTAATGACGCTCATTCATATGATATGAAATGATACGGTTAATTCACTTTAAAATTTGGACCCTCAACCCTTGCATAAAGACACAATTTTTTTGTGATTTAATTAAAAATGACCAGTTTTCGGATTTTTTCCTATATGTGTACTATAACAAAATGCTTCTTGCCAAATCTGATAGTTCTAGGTCAACGGGAAGTACCCCATAGGTTTTGATTCCCTTATGAGTGTCGAAATGTGCGTTTTTTACGACATATTCGGCTTTAACTTTTTTTACAAAAACTGTGAAATTTTATTTTTCTTTCTGCAGCAAGAGACTATGGATCTGCGTATATGGTTATAATTTAAACTTGATACCTTCACACGTTCCCGAGATAAAGGTCTTGACACCCGGACGGACGGACAGACGGACAAGAAAGTGATTCTATAAGGGTTCTGTTTTTTCCTTTTGAGGTACGGAACCCTGAAAAGTATATAATATATATTCTATCAGCCATCGTTACATTCAACTTTTGTAGCGATGCAAAGTAGGCTCGCGCTCGTTTTTAGGGTTCCGAACCCAAAGGGTAAAAACGGGACTCTATTACTAAGACTCTGCTGTTTATCCGTCCGTCTGTCAACAGGCTGTATCTCATGACCCGTGATAGTTAGACAGTTGAAATTTTCACAGATGATGTATTTCTATTGCCGCTATAACAACAAATACTAAAAAACATTTTGCTCGATATTGATATCTGCAACAGGTACACGCTTGAAATATTCGTAGAATATTGAGTTATATTATTCACTTTAAAAATAAATAATAAAATTAATATTTTAATCTGGGCTCCCATACAACAAATGTGATTTTTTTGCCGTTTTTATAATGGTACGGTACCCTTCGTGCGCGAGTCCGACTCGCAATTGGCCGGTTTTATTATCTTGCTTTTCCTGTAATTTAGAGTGTGAGACACAAGTATGTATATAGGTATTAAAAGAAAAACAAAATACCTTACTGTAGAAAAGCAGTTTTTGCAGTCTAACTTACGATTTCGTTACGTTTGATACGCTGTTTTTGTGAGAAAGTATGCGTAAAATCGCTGTAAAAGATTATAAATGTATACGCACATCGCTAAATACATCAAGCACATCCACGCGCCCTCACTGTTACACGAAATCTCAAGTTGGTTGTCATATCTCGATAACCACTTGATTAATTCTGTTCTTTTTTATCACAAGTTGTAAAAATAAACTTTTATTTTATTTGTTTTATGTATATATATATATATATAATATATATATATATTAAAATTGTTATTTATGTAGTCTTAAAGTGTAGTGTATAGTATAGGTATAGTTATAGTTCTTAGTATAGTTTTTTTCTTACATGTCGTTTCTGTAAATAAATCTAATAGTTGTAATAATTGAGTACTGTATCTACCTACCAAATATCATTAAAATCGGTTGGTAATTAGCGCCACAATAAACTTCCCCCCTTTTTATGGGAACCACCCCTCCTATCAAAAATCGCCAACGATATTTTTTTTAAATAATCCATAGAACCTATAAGACAAGTTTTAACAAATTGGTTCAAAATTACCCCCTGTACGCAAGTACGAACATACAAACTCACAAACAAACTGACAGATGAAAGAAAATTTGACCAGTTGATGCAGAGACGCTTCGCTCGCTTCGCTCGGTCAATTATTGAAGAGAAAACAAAATACCCGTCTGCAAAAGAATGATATTCGTACTGTAACTTGCGCTTGCGTAATGATTGGTATGCTGTTGAGTGTACGTTTTTTGTGCGAAAATATACACAAAGCTGCTGTATAATTTATTGAAATAAACATTCTTTTGAACAGTGTTTAAAAAACACACATATTTATTACGAATAGGTTCTTTGGAGGTTATGAAAAAGAGCAATTTTTTTATTTTTACGTAAGTAAGATTATTTTTATTACAAAAAATAAAGGCTATGACAGGGAGTGAAGACGAATCTAACGACATCTCGCGCATCAAAATCGGTCAAGCCGTTTCAAGCGTCAAAGAGGTAATATAGAAACATACATACCAAATACTTAATTAATACATACAAACAAAACATACGTAACATTCGAATACATACATAGCAACACAAACACTACACACACTCGAAAAACATAGCCCTCATTCTTACGCAGTCGGGTAAAAATGTTACACTCCTCGGGCAGTAGAGTAAAAACATTGTTAAACCGCCCCGCCCCAACACACCTACCTAGCTCCCTCCCTGTCGCCCTCACATGATGGTATCGATAAATTATCTTTATTCCAGGGCCCCACTACACGAGCATGAGTTCAACAAAGAAATAGAGACTTACAATGAGTTATTGGAGCCCGACTTTTGTGACAGAGCGAACGACTGCCCGTTTTCTTTACTCAATTTTGTTTTAGATCTGAATAAGACGAAGTGAAATATATTTGCTGTTGTTTATGTACGGAGTTTTTATTAATCATTCGCTTATTTATTTATTTTTAATTTTATTTGTCATCCCTGTTTGTATAAACTGTCAAAAAAAGTTGAACTTGAACTTGAACTTGTCCCACTGCTGGGAACGGGCCATATTCTCATTGTGAGAAGGGTTAGGCCATATTCTGCCACGCTGGCCAAGTGCGGGTTGGTAGACTTCACACATCTTCAAGATCATTGAGAACTCTCAGACATGTAGGTTTCCTCACGATGTTTTCCTTCACCGTTTGAAGTTGGCGGCAATCAACAATACGCACATAACTTCGAAAAGACAGAGGTGCGTGCCGTGGGATTCGAACCCAGGACCTGCGGATCGCAAGTCAGACGGTCTCACCACTAGGCTGCCGGAAACTCTATTCGCTTATTAGTAATAATGTATTATTTCAATAATCAAGTTTTTTTTCTCCGCAGTGCGTTAGTAATTAAGCTGATTTTAACATCTACCCACAAAATAGATAAAAGTAAAAGTAAAAGTTATAAAAGTGATAAAAGTTACATTTTTAGACTTCTTATTATAATCAAAGGCGCCCGATCTACAAAAGTTCAGATGTAATTATAATAACTTTTCACAACTAAATCTGAACTTTTCAATAAGATTTATTTGAAACAAGTACTTACTTAAAAAAACTTTTTAAGTTAAACGGTTTTATTGAAAAGAAAGATAATGATGTAAGTAATGTATTTACTGTATTTTACTAGAAAATCCCTTTCATTTATAACCCATATTAGGGGGGTTGCGTTACAATATGAAACCCGCTATTTTGTGGCGGCGGCCATCTTGGATTTACAATAATACAGAATATACTAAATTGTATTGTCATCAGGATTAAAGGTGTATACCTAATTTCAGATCGATCCGTTAACTGCAAGGGGGTAAAATTTCAATTACTAAATTTGACCCAAATAAACAAAGCTAAATAAAACCGTTTAAAAACAGATCTACGTTCTACGCTATTTCTTTTTTTTTGACAGCCATTACTGTCCCACTGCAGAGCAAAGGCCTCTCTTCCCTCTTTCCGTTTTCACGCTATTTCTTATTATATGATAATCCGACACAAAAATTAAGAATTAATAATTGGAAGCTAGACGCACTCTGAAGTTAGGTATAAAATGCTACAAATACATAGGACCTGTCGCCTCTACTGGATACTTACATATATAGATAGATATATAAATAATAGTAAATAAATAAATAATTGTGGACATTTCACACTACACCGTCTAGCCCAAACTAAGCAAAGTTTGTACTATGGGAACTAGAGAGCTGATAGAATATATGTTTTAGACAGAACAAACATCCATGCTCATCACACAAATGTTTGCCCTGGGTGGAGATCGAACCCACGACCTACAGCTCAGCAGGCAGACATACTACCAACTGAGCCACAAGACCAGTCGTACACTACCTACGTACGTACGTTACCTACATAAACTAAATTTAGCAAGTTCAAGATTACAAAACAAGGGTACAAGAGTACAAAATGCCTTTACGTTATCACATATTCAATTTAGTTCATCTTCATCCCCGTCTATAACAAAGGTTCGTAAAGGTTTTATTCGCACACGAGTAACAAAGGACGCGACCAGTAGCACACGACTTCCTTACGCTTGCGGTAATTGTTCATAAGGTCTACATTAACCAGGTTTATAATAAAGACATTATTCCATTACGTCGAGTAGAAACCATACGGTGTGTGGTGCAAGTTAGAGGTGAGCCATGTAGCTGATTTTATTTTATTTATTTACATCAACGGACACCAATAGCACGCACTGGCATCGGCAAGCGCAGCGTAGGAAGACCAGCCCCAAGGTGGACACTGAAGACCTCATACAGGTGGCAGGAACTCTGGAAGCAGCTTAGATCTTGCATAGATTTTAAATACCGGTTTCCAACCGGTATTTAAAATCTATGCAAGATGCCTAGTCAAGCAGTGGACTTCTTAGGACTTCTTAGACTTCTAGCAGTAGGCTTAGATAATAATGATAACTTACATTAACCCCTTAGATGATTGAGAGATCGTAGTGCTAGTTTTTGCATCGTTTTCCTGATGTTTGGACATCGATACCTGTTTTAACGTAAAAAATAAATTAATTGTAAATTGACAGGGAACGGATGAGAAACTGGGTCGGAGTTAAATAGAAAATACGGTGATTAAAGAGGACAAACGGGAAAGCGATGGGGGTGAAGTGGGCGTAATTGAAGCCTGGGACGGGATAGGATGGGGGATAACATCAAATTTTTAGATATTGTAACGTTCCCCATCTTTTCTTCTACCAGATTCTAACAGTCAACCTTTTACCCATAGACTTCCCAAAATGTATGCTTTTACTCTTTTATAAAAGTTTTTTTTTTTTAAATAAACGTATATTGTCAATATTAGAGTTTTAACAAAAATATCTCGGAATACAATAAGAATAAGACGGCTTAGCGTAAATTGCTAAGATACTGAGGCTGGTTCTCGGAAATCTTTTTGACGTGATAACGTCTTATAAATCGATGAACGCCGGCTGCACACACGAAAAAGCATGACTCATTGTCACGTTCCGCTTGAGCCGAGCGTGCAAGCGAGAGCGTGGAACAAGCGATAGAGAGGCAAGATCGGTCTAAGCGTTCGGCTTGTGACGCATCTACCATGACGTTATCCCGTAAAATTATCGTCCTTAAACCGACTTTACAGACAACAATTTTTTAGCGATTTATGTATAAGTATTTTTGTAATTCTTTAATGGATAATACTCTCATAACTTAGACAGCAGGTAACAGTTGCCAGTAGCGGCATGTAGACGGGTCAACTGTTTGAATCGATCACTCGTAATGTTTACACTTTAGCGTTTATTATTCCATGACTTGTCTTGCATAAGCACTGAGAAGTTTAATAGTGTGCTTTTTGAATTCAGTAAGTGATCGAAAATGACATATTGACTCTAGAATAATATAATATACAGTTTTTAGGAATATTGAACATAATTGACACTACTGAAATTGTTGATTGAATAATTATAGTTTAAAAAACTGAAAAAACCGACTTCAAAATACACAATATGTATAACGCCTGTAGAAAAGTGAATAGCAAGTCGCGTATAGGTATGCGTACATACGCGACTTGCTATTCACTTTTCTATAGTTGTTTGGATTATACCTTATCAGTTATTTTGTTATAAAAACCAAAGTACTGCTTCGATTTTGATAAAATTTATATGGGATCACCTTTGAAGTCTAATAAGTCTAGTGATCTACCAAATACAAAAAAAAACATCAAAATCAATGTACAATTGGCTGAGTAATTGGTGAACAAACATACAAAAAAAACAGTCTCTTTTTGGAAGTCGGTTAAAAATGTAGCAACCGACTTCAAAATAATAGAAAAGAAACTAATAAGCGTAACAATTCTAGATAAGTAAGAAAAAATTATGCATAATATATACTGAGTATATAGAGTAGCATAATAATTAACATAGACGTAGATAGATGAAATCGAGGGAAATGAGAAAGCAGTGATACCACTGCAATCTGATATCCTGAACATGTTCATGGTGATGATTAATTACGTATGAAATGAGGCAGCTTATAATTGTGTATGTTAACATAAAAAAAAACAAACAAAAAATATTTATATATATATATATATAATAAAAAATTAAAAAAAAGGAGAAAAAAAAAAAAGTAATGTAATATGTACCCAATCTTATTCCAGGTTTCCAAAAGCACAGTGCTCACCCATTAGGTGGACATTGCCTTTATCGCAGAGCTATGGTGTGTAAAATCGAAAGAAGTTACACAACAGTGTTTGGCTAAATAATGTCTCTGACCAGTGTTGGAGGAGTAAATGCTGAACATACAAAAAGAAAAAAAAAAAGACTTCAAAATACTACTAAACAAAACTCTACTTAAAGCCTAATCTAATATCACACAAAGGAAGGTAGATTTACCATTGTAATCAGACTCCAGGCACCTTTCGCAGTATTTTCCTTGAAAAAAATACTGGAATAAGCTCGCTCTGAAACCTCGTTCTAAGCGATTGGAAGCCAACAGCGCGGGAAAGCATTTTAGCAAATATCCATAGAATAGTTATCGCCTTACACACCGACGGATCTAGATACGGCGGTACTATTCGTTTCTCGAAATTATTTTAACTTAATGTTATCATAAAAGATTCTAATCACGCCTATAACAGAATATAACAATTTTTATGTATAGTTTATAGAATACACACTATAGTTTCAACCTCGTGCGAACTTCGTCAAGGTACGGCGCGCCGTCCCGCTGATTTTTTATGCTTATTTTTAGTGAGGGTGTTTTTTTTATTACCAGAATAAATATGTGTATATGCACGAAATTAATTTATATGTCAAATTTGTAGGTTTTGTCATTGTAAACAAAAAAAAAAAGAATAGGTTTTATGAATGTACTTGGCCTGATTTCTTTTTATGAATGACAGATCGAGTTTTATGAAAAGAAAACTTTTTTGAAGACTAAACTAAGTTTAACAAAATTACACTATTTTTATGAAATTGTTCTTACACAGTTTTACGAAAAAAAAAAAATTTTTGTTCAGTTTTTTTTTTCTGAATCAAAATAGTCAAATTTGGGCTCAGTTTAATGGAAATTACATTATGAAAACTAGATTAGATTTCATAATAATTATAGTAAAAAAACCTGAAAAACCGACTTCCAAATATGCAATTCGTTTACTTAGATGAAATTTTTCCAGTTGTTTTGATATAAAAACCAAAGTACTAAAACGATTTAAAAAAAAATATATGATACCACCTCTGAAACGTTACCTACCAAACAAAAAAGAGTTATCAAAATCAATTCACAATTGACGGAGTAATCGGTGAACAAACATACAAAAAAAATATACAGACGAATTGACAGCCTTTTTTTTGGAAGTCGGTTAAAAACTTAAAACCTGACTGTATTCATGTAAAAAAATACCAAATGTCATAATTATTGATAAAAATATACAAGTTATAACTAGATATTTAGGAATTAAAGCCGATATATCCGCTTCGGCCGCGTACGTAACTATTGTTTCGTAACTAGTTGCGTACTAGGAAAAAAACTTCTTTTCTTTGAAGTTTTTTTCCTTATACGTAATCATGGCGTTTGTTACGTAACTGGTTACGTAGTAAACATAATTATTCTTTGTACGAAACTGGACGTTTCGATAAAATATGTGTCCTTCTGTATTTGTAACCTCTTTGCTTCACTAGTACATACACAAGAACATACAACCGAATACACATTTTTTATAGTTTTTGTATAAAATTATTTATACGTCCTTGTAATAAAAAGTTCGCGACAGATGTCAAAGTAACAGCTGTCACCAGATTAACTTCTCATCAACCAAAAATTATTTCCACCTCAAAAATGGCTACGACGTGTTTCTCAGTCATCACTTAGCATTATTACAAAAGGTTTCAAAGTTTCAGAAATTCAGTCGGTGAAAGCAACGCAAGCTTAATCCGTAGTAGGGTCTGCGGGAGGACACGGTGATATATGATTTTCATAAATCTCTCGTGCGCTAAAACTGCGAGGTTAAAAGGATATATTTGGGGTTGAGGACCTTTGTCGGCTTTGGGAAATACCAAGTCACGATTTTTGTTTATTTGTGACGAGTAGGCCTGAATGATTTGGTTTTGGTGATGCGTGTTTGTCTGGGTTAGCTACCTATAATCCAAATTACGTAATATCGAATACCATTTCCCTGAAAACGAAATGAGCCATGCTGAGCTGGAGCCGGCTTGTGGCAAAAACTTAGTTTTAGTCTTTAGCTTTAAGTTATGTAAATATTTAAGTTTTTGTCACAATAAAAACATTGTCTATTGTCTTTTTTTTTTTCTAATGCCTTTTTATCAAAACCCCGACTCATTTGACAACTCGTCTGACAGCCGATCCTTTGTAATACGAAAGTTTTTGTATTTAATAAACATATATCAAGAACGAAAGATGTACGTTTAACGTATTTTCATTGTGTCAATAGGTTATTTTAATTACCCATATTGTGATGAATCCTACACAGCGAGTGGCCCAACACGCACTTCGCCGGTTTTTAATTATGATGAGGCCTATAATATGCGTAGTCTCTAAAAGTTTCAGCCATTTGCAAAATGAACAGTAACGTTCTATTTGCATTATTTGCGATACGTTCATAATGAGGCTTAAGCTCGTCTTAAAAGGGTCGCGTCAGACATAACGCCCAGGAGTATATACTGTTCCAACGCTTGGGACATTTCCATAGAGAAATAGGTAAATAGGTGAATCTTCTTATGTAAATATTTTGTCTCACTCAACTAGACTTTTTAAACCAGTACCAAAAAGGGGTCAGTGCGAGTCAGACTCGCTCACCGTGGGTTCCGTACAAACTAGTAGATAAAAGGGGGAAATTTTATACTTTCCTTCATAAACCAAAAAAATATACATCGTCAAAATATTTAAAAACCTGTTTTAGCTCGTGCTATTGAAGCTCTTTCATGTGATACCTCACATTGATAAAACGTTTTGGTAAACTTAAATCTAGACACAGTTTGCAAAACTCCTTACATGTTTTATAAATTAATCGCTAAAAATATAACATGAAAACTCAGAAACATAATTGTATAGTTTGCCAGGCGCAACGACGCTTCTTATTGTTAAAAACGTAGCTTATTATTACGATTTTGTTCAATAATGTATTATTAAAATAATTGATTACGTAAGGCTGGGTCCATAGCTAAGCTTAGCAGAAACAAAATAAAAATTATTCTGTTTTGGTTCAAAAATGGAACACGAAAGAAGTCAACGGTCAAGAAATATAGTAAAAACAGAATCAGTGTCTTCGACGTCCTAATTTGTACAGTCGGTCGCGAGATAACAGTTTTCTTTCTTTTTGGTGTAAAACTTTCTTTAAACAAACTTGTGTCTCAAGATAACAACAATTTGTGCCTATTAGCACGTCTTTAGTTTAGAAACAAATGACGCCGCAGTTTCATACTAATGTTCGATTTTTAAACTGCAACATACGTGTTCTTTGTGAGTTGCTTAGATTTTTTCTTTTTTTTACTCGCTGGTTATTTTGTTGACTGACATTTCTATCCAGCGTAAAATATCGGTTCCAAATTTAAAATGTTTGTGAAATCTTGCATTGTGTTGTTGGTGGTTTGCGTGCATTTAAATGTTACCACAGAGGTTGGTAATGAGACAACGAGGTTGTTATCAAGAAGGAAGAGATATGTGGCGTTTCCGGAAGGGTCCAGTTTTTCAGTAAGTTGTTTTTTAATTTTATTTTAGTAGATAAATCTGAGCGTCCATTTGCCTGATGTAGAACCATTAATATTTAGTGAGTTTCTGTCATAATATCACCTTTGCCCAGACACATCTGTACAACGTACAGACTCGTACATATAATCACATAGAGGGTAGTACAACGTGTTATTCAACTGTACGATTTTTCCTTTTTTAGTTTATGTTTGTTACCGTATATCTCCATCATTTATAAACACATTTGAAACAATATTTTTTGTTTGAATTTTTTTTTTCAGATTGGTCACACCCATTAATTTTATCAAAATCAGTTCAGTGGTTTGTGTCTTTTAAATCAAATTGCGTATTTTGAATTCGGTTTTTTCAGTTTTTTAATTTACGCTAAAACGGTTGAATGGAATCGAATTAAATTTGGTACAGAGGTAGTAAGTATATACTCTACATTTGGTACAGAGGTAGTAAGTATATACTCTACATTTGCCACTTTTATGCTACATTTTATTCCGAAAACATTCAATGTTCTTGTTGTGATATTCATTAGTTACCGTGACGCGAGTAAATTTATAGACATAAAATAAAATAAAGTAAAATAAAATACTAAAACTTGATCTTCAACTTTTACATTTTAGAAAGTAGCTCTCTCTGTCTATCTGTTACATCACCGCGGCTAAACCAATCTTTATGAAATTTATATTATTTACTAAACCGGAAAAAACTCACGATATTAATCGGTCAAAAGATCGATGTTTACCAACTGGTTTCGGGACTGTCAGAGTCCCATCCTCACGGAAGTTTTAGTCATCATCATCATCTCAGCCATTCATATTCATATTCGTTTATTGAGATAAAAACGGAAAAAGACCAATTACAATTATCTCACAATATTCAAAAATTATTCTTAAACAATTCATGTCTTAACATTAAGTAATATTCATTATATAAATACAATATCATTTAAAATGTCATTATAAAAATGTCAAATGGGCAATACGCCTAGCATGTCAATACAAAAAAAAAAGATATATCAAACATAGTAAAATATACCGTTCGGGTCAGTACTCAGAGTACCAAGTCAATAAACTCAGAGGTTACCGTCAAAATCCAATGAATCGTCGGGCTTTTTACACCTGTCCCATTGATCCATTAAATTTTCACACACATAAGAAGTCCACAGTTGGACATAGGCCGATTGGAAGCGGCTTACATCCAGCGTCTTCCCGCCACTTGTATGAGGTCATCTGTCCATCTCGTGGCTGGTCTTCCTACGCTGCGCTTACCGGTTTTAGTACTGTTTATGAAATTTGGTAAATAGATTTTTTTAAGACCTGGATAAGGATAGGCTATATAGGATATATAGGCTATATTTTATAATCGTCATCATCACCATTTTCCATCACTACGCGGGTGATACCAAAGGGCTGGTACATAAATCACATTATTTTTAGCCCCCGACCCAAAATGGGGGTGTTATAAGTTTGACATGTGTCAAACGTACGTCTGTATATCTGAGTGTCTGTCTGAGGCATCGTAACTCTCAAACGTCGGAACTAATTTTGATCTTGTCTGTTTAAAAAAAAAAAGGATTTCATCGAAAGTTTTCTTACTTATGTTTCATAAAGGTTCAGCCGTTTTATGTTTATCGGGGTTTTTTAAGTTTTCTAAACTTGTACTTGTGTACTTGTGTATTTCAGATAGCGGGTTGTTTCACAGTAGGTTTGATTGGGCAGCCAGCCCCATCCAGCGCTCCCGGTACTTTCACCTTTGGCATGAACTGGGCCATCGCCTACGAGCTGCCTAACGCTACGGAAACCACTGCCTACTACTTACAGAAGAAGTCTTATAAACACAATAAGAATTTTCAACAGAGAAGGAATCGACGAGACTTGTATGAGAAACTCGAAGCTATTTTGGACAAGTGAGTTTAAAACATACAATTATAGTTTAAATAACTGAAAAAAAAAACACTTTTCTACAGGCACTTGGATGATATTCGAACGAAACGCTTTAGTTCCACTTTCACCGTGCGGACTGTTAGAATGTGGAATACGCTTCCTGAGTGGGTCTTTCCCGATAGATATAATCTGGGTGTCGCGAGTGAATTGGTTTCTTCTAGGTAAGCGCGCTCCATCGTAGACCGCAAAGTCGTTTAACATCAGGTGAGTTGGCGGTCAAGCGCCAACCTACATAAAAAAATATCACTTATTTTGTTATAACTATGTTAACTATGTTCATCATAAGCAACAAGTGGCCCTGTTTTAATTTAAGTTCACGTATATTGTTATGTGTAAATACATGTTTTTGCGCGTGGCCCGACACTTACTTGGCCGGTTAGTCTTAGTTATTATATTCTTTATGAAGTGTGTACGTAATATTCCAGTATGGGATATAGCGGCAGACAATGCATCTTGAAGACCCTGTGTGAGACGTCACAGCGCATCATGCCGCAAGGGACCAATATGATGGAAGAAATGTTCAGGACTTTATTCACGTAAGTAAATCCTACCATGTTCACTTCTTACGACAATATTGGTAAAGAACCGCTACTCATATAAGACCTATATAAGACTCAACATGCCTATAATGAGGTTGGAATTGGTCAGGAATAACAAGGCATATACATGGCGCCTCACATATATAATTCTTTGCCTAGTGGATTGGTGGGGTTGACGTTTAGGTTTAGTGCAGAGCTGAAAAATATTTAATTAGCGAAAGTTATAATTCTGTAAAGGACTTTGTCCCAGGAGTCCCAGGAGTCCAGGTGTTCTGTAGCCCTACAGTGCAATAACATAATATGTTTTAGTCTCGTTTTCTTGTAAGCAACCTCGGCATAAGAGGCTGGGGTTAGAGGCGTGGCTTAGTGACTCTGACACTAGGACTGGCCACTCAGTCTATATAAACTTACTTAGTTTACTTACTACATAACTGCAGTAGGCGCCTGGCTTGGTTCCGTCAGTAAAAATTGGTATCTTTTCCAGGATGCCTCTCACCAAGATGGTAGCGTCAGAGCCGCTGGAACACACCATCTACTCCGCAGCTCACCGGCTGGGTGCCTTATTGAATAATTGTGACTCCATGTTCAACTGTCCCATATCCTTGGTGGACTGGGCGAAAGGCTACTATAACGCGCCTCCGCCTACTGGGGACATTTTTAGAAGTCCTTGGTCGTTATTTAGCAACACTTTTGTGAATAAAGTTATATAGATAAGAATTTTATTTTCGTTTTTTTTTATGATGATAATAAATAAAATAAAAATATATTGTAACAAAATAATAATCATCATCAGCAAGAGGTCCACAGCAGGGAATTGAATTTCCAAAAATACCGCTTGTCGCGTGCATCCAGCTTCTCCTTTCCACTTGAATGAGGTTGTCCATCTACTTTGGAGATGTTCGTTTCACACAGCTCTTGTGAATGCGTGGTATCGACATATTAAAAAGTAAAATAATAAAATCGTATATTTTCAAGATTAGCTAGCACGACTTTGCAGAAAGATATTTTGAATGTATGTACCAGGCACCAGGCGGTTTTAAGCGAGTGGTGGTGATGAAAACTGAAGATGATAAAGGAAATGTAGGTCCAAGTTCTCAGGTATTTATGCTTTTTTTATGTTTTTTTTTTGCAAGTTTGAACCTAAAAACTTAACAAACAGACAAAGACAGAGTTTAGCTTTTATAATATTAGTATAGATGTAACAAATTGTCTTACTTTTTCGTTCACTCATTAGGTCAACATTTTAATTAAGCATAATTATATTTAGATTTTAGGTTTTTTTATAGAAAAATCCATTTAGGAAGCGCATTCCACATTTTGGCGGTACGCCTAATGTAAGGTAATCTTCATAAATCCTAAATTGATCCTCTTTCTTTCCTCCCTTCAACTGTTTCCTCCTTGTTCCTGTTATTGCAATTTGTAAAAAATTATAATAGAATATTCATTTTGAAATAATGGTAATTGAAAAATAAAATGTAAGCAATGTGTTTGTTAGGTAAACATACACTAAAATACCGACTTCAAAATACGCAATTCGTTTACTTGGATCATGTAGTTTTAATTATTTTGTTATAGAAACCAAAGTACTCAACCGATTTCGATATAATTTATATGGGACCTCTGAGATATTTCCTAGCAAACAAAAAATAATTTATAATTGGCGGAGTACTTAATCGCTGAACAAACATAAAGTCGACTTGAGAACCTCTTTCTTTTTGGAAATCGGTTAATGAACAAAATAATACATGTTACATTACGTCGCAAATATCAACGCTAAGCTGGCAACGCTTAGACACCATGTACGAGTAATATGAGAGCAATTTATGATTTTTGAAGTTGAGTGGGTTCAGTTCTACTGTTCTACCTAGCTACTTATAAACAAAACATAGATAACTTTCCAAACTGGTTTATAAATGACGGAGCTGCGATAACAAACATTAAGAAAACACGGGTGAATTGAGAACCTCCTCCTTTTAGAAGTCGGTTGAAAAATATTGACTGTACATACTGTAAAACTGAAATAGCAACAGTAAATAGCACATACATTATTTTACGAAACTGACTGGTTAGAATTTATTATCACTAGGACGTCAAAGTGAAAATAGTTTTCCGTTGGTTGACCTGGTACACTTACCCTGTACTCTCATTTAGACGTACGAGTATATCTAATCTTTGACCAACTTTCAAGCGTAACGCTCAAAATTTGAAATCAGAATTCGATTTTAAATTTATATCAAGATATGAAAAAAGGACTATCGAATACTTTTTATAGTTAAACAAAAGAAAAAAATTGATGAAGTTTCTCAAAAATGGTTCCAAATTCGAATGTTTTTGTGATGTTGTTACTGGCAGGTTACGTCTCAGTGCTAAGTGCGTCGACGGATATTGGAAGTTCGACCCGATCGAAGATTCTTTCGAGAAGGAAACGGTATGTTGCGTTTCCTGAGGGATCCAGTTTTTCGGTGAGTTTCTCTACTAATGTATTTTTATTATGTAACTTGAAAGTTCTGGGGAAAATAATGTCTTTGAGATGATTTACTAATATTTTATTTTCTTCATGATCAGTGCAAGTAAACAAGTAATAGAAGAATAGTATACATGAGCTATAAGTTTAACAAAAGCCAGAAGAAACCTGGTGTAAATATGTAATAATATAAAATAATAATAATAATAAAAGCCTTTATTCCCTTAATTAATTTCAAACAGAGTTTTAGTAATATATGTTAATATTGCTATATAATGCTATTTATTATTTTGTGATTTTAAATGAGATGATGAACCCTCTCATTCAAGATAATATGTAATATACTTAAGTGCAATATTTGCACCAAGAGTAGGCACTGTAAGTCTGAAGTTGCTAAAATTAACGGACAAGGGACCAGATCAATAAATATTCTAGAATATAACAAATTTATTCATAGTTTTCTTAAGCATTTTTTCGAATTAGAACGAAATCGGTAATGGGTGGAAATTCATTCTTCCTGGATCGGAATTCTACTTGAGTGCTGTAGTTTCAATAGTTCAGTTTGCTATAAATTGTATGTATGTATTGTATATTCTCTATCTTCTCATCCAGTGCGCTGGCTGCATGACTGTAGGTGTCATTGGCCAACCAGCTCCTACTTCATCTCCTGGTACCTTCACGTTTGGTCTCAATTGGGGCATTGCCTATGAACTGCCTAACACCACTGAGACGGCCCAGTTTTACAGAAGATACAACAGGGTGAGGAAACCGATGGAACAGCGTAGGAGCAGAAGAGAGCTCTATGGGAAGTTGGAGACTATTATGGATAGGTAACTTTGATTCAATTTTGTCAATTTCTTATAATTTTTGAGGATTAAAATTAAACCTGAACGAGGTGTCAAGAAGCAAGTTAAGAGGCGTAAAAAAAGGAAAAGGCTTATTATAACTACCTGAAAATGATGAATAGTGAGATTCCGTATCCAACTGCTCAGAAGAAATTTCAAGTTTGTTTAAGTTACTAAATGTTGTTACAGTTATCATAAAGCCCGAGATTTGATAGATCTTTTTCTTGGCAATTGACAGTACCTACTGTACTACGTACCTACGTACCAACTAACTTCGCCGACAAATATTCTTTATACCATTCCTATTCAAATATCACTACAATGTTCTACGAACCACTTTTTAATGTATGATAGACTTGACCACTACCATTTCTAGATTCTAGGTTAACGCAGAACTGGCGGCCAATGGGGCCGAAAAGTTCTTGAATGGAGACCACGAACCGGCAAGCGCAGCGTGGGAAGACCAGCCACAAGATGGACAGAGGATATCATACAAGTGGCAGGAAGACGCTTGATGCAGGCCGCTTCCTGGACTGGTCATTTTGGAAATCCATGGGGGAGGCCTTTGTCCAGCAGTGGACTTCTTGTAGTTGAGATAATGATGATAATGATGATAATGATGATGAGATTTTACCTATTGGAAATATCCACTTAAAGAGTGTGATCTACAATTTTATCCTTAATGAATCTAGAATAATTGATAAAATTAAAAAAGTGTATGGATTTATTTTGTAGGATGGGCTACGACGGCAGACAATGTATCCTGAAGACCTTATGTGAGACGACACAGCGCATAGTGCCCCATGGAGGTAACATGATAGAAGAGATGTTCCGACTTTTATTTACGTGAGTTATTTAAATTACTAAGTTTCCTGAAGTAAAAAAAGTAATATATGATGGAGAACATAACTTTTCTTTTAAATAGAAGAAACGCCAAGCATATATGCATATAGCTTGCCTGATGGTATGGTCGAAAGTGATAAGTATAGTTAGCCGGAATCAAGCATTTTCTTGACTTTAGTCTTTTTTAATATACTGTAATTAATCAAGGATATACGAGGCATCGCACATGGTGTTAGACGTTGGAAGAATGGTAGATTTTAAATTTATTTATTTTTATAAAAAACATCTAGTAGGCCTGCAGCTCGTTGGTAGGTTGATATCGACAATGCAGTGGGAGCAGTAGGAAGACAGTACTGTAGATTATACTAGAACAGGACCGAAAAGGGTAAATGAAGATCCTTAAGAAGTAAATGAGATAAATCAACAATGGTTGATGATGGCAGAGTACAGAAATAAATTACCGGCCGTACGCACCCGCGCGCTCACCTGGCGGGGGCACGGCCGTGCCCCGAGATTATCTTAATAAACCTCGCTCGATTTTCGACCACCAGTCCTAAATTTTTCCTAACTAATATTAAAAAAGCGAAAGTAACTCTTTCTTTTCTTTTGTTTGTTACCTTTTTACGATCAAACGCTTAGCGCAGCAACAAATTGTAACGAAATTTGGGAGAGAGATAGGATTTTATCTTTTGATAAATATACATTCCATTTGATCATCGCATTATCATCATTTTTTTATTTATCTACGCTGAGTCATGAAAGAATTAAATAGCCATGCTGGGTACAGGTTCCTCCTCGAGCCGTGCTTCTCATGTTTGAGGGTTGTGACATTCGCCTCCCAGAATCTTTTCCTGTTTGGTGTTTTGTCACCTCTCTCTGTATCAGTGGAATAATGTAACTCCTTGTTTACTGAGTTCAGGCAAGGCATAGGATAGGTGGTAGTAGTATAGGTAGGTAGTTTTTTTTTAAAATTATTTTTTACTAAGTAACTATATTTACAATTTTCAGATTACCAATAACAAAAGTCCTGCCTATAGAGCCTCTGGAGCATACGATATACGACTCGGCGCATCGACTGGGAACCCTTCTGGAGAACTGCGACACCTTCAAATGTCCTATCTCTCTGGTAGACCTTGCTCAAGGGTACTACAATGCACCAGCACCTGACGTCAACATGGCTATGAACCCTTGGTCTATTTTTAGTAATAGTTTTGATCAATAAACATTAAAATTATTCTCTATTTTCACAGCTTGTCGAGACAGTACCTATATTTTGAAAAATGTTTTGTTGTGACTTAGAGTAATTATAATTAGTACCTGGGTGACCAAGCTCCACTCGGATTTTTATGACTTAAAATACGAGCTAGCCCGGGTTCACTGACCTAGCAAGATCGATTTATAATCCTCTAATCTACCTACAAACCAAATTTAATTAAAATCGTTGGAGCCGTTTTCCAGATTCAGATTATATATATATTCGTATAGAATTGCTTGTTTAAAGTAGATATAAAACACATTTTGTTTGTACAATGGGAGGGAACTGATTTCTACCAATAAACATGATGTGTGATTTCAATGTTTTTTTTATAGATGGTTTTGATTTACATTGAGTGTAGGAGGCCCTGAGACACGATAAAGTGACGATAGATATGCGTGAGACGGACAGATTATTGTTTATTGTAAGAACGTTGTCCAATATTGGACTTGTTGGGATTTTTTAAATTGTACTTTGCATAACATCTTTCTTCAATTGTTTGAAGATTCTTTAAATCCCTCGTAAGACAGCGTTGTGAAAGATCTTCGTGTAGTTATATCATATTAATTGTATCAAATGACAGGCCTTATGGTTCAGTAATAGCACGACTGTCTCATGAGCAGTATTTTGTGACATTTGTGTAATAAGCATGGATGTTTGTTCTGTGTCTGGGTGTTTCTATGTATCACAAGTATGTATTTACAAATAAAAAGTATATAAGTATTCTATTAGCCATCTAGTTTCCAAAGTACAAGCTTTGCTTAGTTTGGGCTAGATGGTGTTGTGTGAAATGTTCACCAATATTTATTTATTTATTTAATTGTGTTCTTTGAGTCTTTTTTGTGGCGTTGAATGTAAATAAAACACGTAAAATATTATTAACGCATAACATTTAATATTTATAGTTCATATTTATAATACATTTCAATATTAGCGTAAGAAGTCATGAGTGTAATCATAATAGTAATGGTAGTGCTTGATTTTTGATTTTAATTAATTTTAACATTACAAAATGGGACTTAAGTCATAATTCTTACATTATTAATAATATTCATATTCACCTTAAGCTATATTTTTAAATTATAATTTTCTTAACTTATTCATTATAACTTAATTGCTTAAACTATTTATTACATTTCATAGAATCAGTTAATTATTGAGCTATTATGACTTATATAACTATATAATAATAATATGTATATATAGCATAGTGCACAGAAAACCTGTTGGTTATTTCGTGATACGACTGAGTTAACTGTCTTTTATCTATAGTCTAACCTAGACTAGTAAAAGGACTATTGAGTTTCCATAAAATTCTATTATTGTATGACTTTATTATTATTACTAAAGTACCTTAAGATAAAATAATTTCAGGAGTTTATTACCTAAACACTATAATTTGTAACATTAAAATGGTGTTCGTTCGAATAGTGTCAGTTTCATCGACCGATTCAGTTTATGTAATAATCGCAGATGTAACTTTGAAAATAAAACAGGTAATCAAATATTTAAATCAAAGAGTTCAAACATATAAATTTTTGATTTAAATAAATAATTTTTAAAAAGTTGAAACCTTGGATAAAATGGATAACATAACAAGCAAAATCACTGATCTATTGACATAAAATGTGACATAAGTTAGGAGTAAGTCTAACTCATCGTATCCAGTCAAGTTTTCACAAATGTATATACATTTCCATGTCTCTCATACATAGCTGTTTCGAAATATACATCAATAACAATATACATTGTTAATACGAGTATACATTGTATATTATTATTTGTTTATTTTGTTTTATAAGAACGATTAATATCTGTATAGCATTTTATTATTTAATGCGAAAACAAAACAATAATTTAAATATCTGCAATTTTCACATAAACGATCGTCATTACTAGTGACTAGAAAGGTGAAAAATAATACAATAACTAACAAAAAACAATTACAAATATTACAATATATAACTAGTACAGGACATTATTTTATAACAATCAATTTACACGAAAATTTCGAACATACACAGTTATGATTGTAAATCTTATCTACAAATTTAATAGAATATTTGTCGTTACGACAGAATTTAAAACACAAAATACTTTACTAACAATTAAATTGATTTTATAAAAAGTTTAAGAGATAACTAAATTAAACCTAAAATTATTCTTATCGATTGCTTTTGTTTGTGTATATAAAAACATATAAATACATCACATTGATGTACTGATAGTTAAAATAGACAACATTCATAATACAGTGTGTAATTTGGAGTTACATCAAATTAGAAACACATTAATAAAATCCTAGCTTTAAAGTTACTTTTACCGAAGTTATTATAGGATTAATGTTACTACATTTCTAGAGTTAGAAGCTTAAATCTAAAGAAGAAAATATACATTTAAGGAAGATTAAATTCGCACGTACTTTTGCTAAATTAGATAGTGAAATTTGTTTTAAACTGCTTGACTGCTTGACTGTAGCTTATAAATTTTCTTGTTCTTTAGTTTGAATTCATAGTTTTCTAAAGTTTAAATTAATATTGGTTATTGTTTGATTTGTTACCTAATTTGTAAGATTGGTAGTAATACGGGTAATAAACTATTATTGTAGAGTATTTTTTTAAGTATAAAAACGAGAAGACCAAGCTTTTACTGATGTTAGGCAAACATTATCACATACAATAATTCCAGCACGCAGTATTTTGAATTTTATCAATTCAAAATCTTACTTGGCAAGCAAGTAATTTTTACGTATTGTATGTATGTATTTGTATTGTATTTGTGGACATTTCACACAACACTATCTAGCCCAAACTAAGCAAAGCTTGTACTATGGAACTAGATAGCTGATAGAATACATAAATACTTTTTTTTTGTAAATATATACATATGATACATAGAAACACCCAGACACAGAACAAACATCCATGCTCATCACACAAATGTTTGCCCTGGGTGGGGATCGAACCCACGACCTTTCAGTTCAGCAGGTAGACGTAAACACACTACCAACTGAGCCACAAGGCCAGTCGACTGATTGATTATGATATGCTATATATACTTTGAGGTTATATTTTACATATAACTTTCGACTAAATATTTTCACTATTTAGTAAAAGTAAGTACGAATGATAAAAATGTTTCGAAATAATAGCATAAGTGCACATAGAAACAAAATAAATATAACTAGATTCGACAAATTGGTGCTCTACCTCACAGTTCGTAATATTATTTCAAATCAAAAATTAGGCTTAGAAATACACTATAGTAGAGAATAATTGATTATGTCTTGTACCTGATCTCATCGGAATGATTAAATTATATAGTTTATCCTTTGAGACTTATGTTTATTCTGTTTATTATCCAGATGGAGTGGTAATGCGCTGGGCGGTTAGGCTGCCCATATTATTGTACAACTGTTAATTTCGGTAACCATCGGTATCTATTATCCGAAATACATTTGTTAGAATCTTTAAATATTTAAAATACTTGCTCAAATCTGTTTCAGAAAACTTTTGATTCCAGCGTTCTTGCCGAAAAACGTGGCCATAGGAGTCTTTGTCAATCTCTTATCAAAGTTCTGATTCTATAATTTACATTTTGTGTTGTTTACCTTTCGAAGCCCATTTTGGTTGAAATATTATTACGGAAAACAAAAAGATAAAACAAACTATTTTATATAATCGATTTTGTACTATGTGCACACTATAAAAATCTATAGAGAATGTAAAGCGATAATAGGATTGGGTGAATTATATCCCCTCGGGTAGCATATCAGAATTTCTGTACATATTTCGGTA
The DNA here is from genome assembly GCA_947563715.1 of Lycia hirtaria. Lineage (NCBI taxonomy): Eukaryota > Metazoa > Arthropoda > Insecta > Lepidoptera > Geometridae > Lycia > Lycia hirtaria. The sequence continues at coordinate 34,741,186 of OX387377.1, read as the reverse complement.
TCGCTAAGAGTCCCTTGTTCCGTTACTCACCCAACATCCTCTATACGTGGTGTTACAGTAAACGGCTGATACACTACGTATAAGAGGTCACTGTACTCATCATTACTAACGTATTTTAGTGTGGAATCAACCGTAAATTCACGAATAAAATCAACAGTTCTCAGACGTTTCAAATACATAAATTTGTAAAATTTTCATTATATTTTCGTACCGTACAATCGACTTTTGCGAATTTTTATCCACAGTAACAGTAACTTGTTATTCTGAGTATAATGATCCCTTAATTTTTTTTCTCGTTTACCGTAACATCTTGTAAAATCCAAATAATTGTAAAATGTAAGAAGGAAGGTCGAAGTGGAACTACAAATATTTATTTACATCTAATCGTGTTGGAAGCTCAACGCAAATGTTGTGTTTTTGGATTCCTATTTTAATAATTATATATTTATATCTATCATAGGTTTCTAGTCATTATGAAAAGAAATTTGAAAAATCCGAAGCCATGCCCAGTTCTGATGATAAATTGTTTCTTTCTCAAATTTCAAATGTAAAGTTTGGACGAAGCGCAATTAATGATTTTATTATGTATTATACTGTTTTTTTACACTTATTACTATTACTTGTATATTATAAATAATTTGTTACAAAATTGAGCTTCCAATATTTAAACGCAGCTACATGCGTCTTGTACATACGTATTTTATTTAGGTTGTATTATTACTGCAACAGGAAAGGGTCATTGTATACACCAATATGAACAAATTTTTCTATGGTATCAATCTAGTCATCTGTCTCATACAAAAACTCTATTAACTCGTGACGATATGCATGGTGTACTATATTTTGTTTTATTGATTGATAATATAAAAACAAAATATAAGTAAACAAATTTTACTATCGGAGATAATGGTCCGATAAACATTTAAACAGACGAGTACAATGACCCTTGGAAGTATATACGTCATCTAAAGATACACATTTGCACACTTTTGATAACACTGGGCAACAAAATTTTAACTTTGTCGCGCCACACGGACTTGACTTATAGTTTTTACTTGGATGAGTGACTATTAGTGAAAATAAATATTTTCTAAAAATCTATTGGCCAAGATTTTTATAGTAATAACCTCATGTTTTCATAGACCAGAAAACATCTGAGGCGAATGGAAACAAAACTAGGTAAAAAGGTAGGCTAAAACAGTATTAACTATCAGAGTTTGTGTGGCATGACTTGTCTTGTGTGGCATGACTAGTCTTGACCAGTGTTATTAAAATAAGAGAACTGCTTGACAGATTTTTTCATTACATTAACGTATATTTACTTTTTACTCGATAGCTCAAAAGGAGATTAATATGCACCAAGCATGTAAGTCTCCTGCATCTCTGTCTTTTCGAAGTTATGTGCGTATTATTGATTGCCGCCAACTTCAAACGGTGAAGGAAAACATCGTGAGGAAACCTACATGTCTGAGAGTTACATTCTCAATGATCTTGAAGATGTGTGAAGTCTGCCAACCCGCACTTGGCCAGCGTGGCAGACTATGGCCTAACCCTTCTCACAATGAGAAGATGGCCCGTTCCCAGCAGTGGGACAGTTTGTACAAACAAGGCTGATAAAAAAAAGCAGTTTAAAGTACGCATGTAAGTTATTTTGTAGTTAAAATAGGTTGTATGGCATCAAAATGCGAAATATTTTCAGGATAGTTTTACGTATTTGTAGAGTACATATTGCAGTTGGGTTTTTGTATTTCATTTTTTTTTCTTAATTATCAAGTAAAATTATATAGCTCCAAACAATTTATCAACAAAACCGTTGTTTTAACTTAATGATTTGAATCATACTACTCACAAATCGAATTCACTAACAAATTATTGAAGCTCGTGAGTTTCTGAAATAGTGAAACATGTTAAGAAATTATCTCAATAACTTGATGATAGGATTATGTAAAAAACATTACATTAACTTATTTGTATAATTCGGACTAATAAAGGTCAACAATTCAGGTAATTACAACGTTGTATTAAAGTAGATTAAACACTGTCAATGCTGTTCCATAACTTAGTGGATAACTTCATGAGAAACTGTAAGTTATTTACATAGCTAATAATTACAAAAAAAGAAGCAATTGTTATAACCATATAAAGCTTTTATTTTATTACTTATAAACATTAAGTTATTGAGATGAACGATGAAGTAACGTACTTCAAAGGAATGAATAAGGTCAGAGAAGGGAAATCAAAGTAAACTCCTTACGTCACTTTGGAAGACGTGTGATTAAACATGTGAATATGCCTAACTTACATAAATACGTTATAAGATATAGAATATTGTATAATGTAGAATATGTAGATAAACATGATAATAATACAAAAGTCAATGCAAAAAATTCAACGTGCGTCAAAGCAAGTGTAAAAAGTGAAATAGAGAAAAATTACTAGACGAAATTTCTATATTTCGATGAACCTAATTATAAAGCGTTACGGATTATTTTATTAATACCGACTTCCTTCCAAATCATAGAATTATTGTGGAAAAGAATAGAACTAATACGCATAGAAGAAATCCTTACCGATTTACAAATATATGGACAAAGCAAATACACTTGTCACTATTCTACGTACCTAAACCTATATTAGCCCTTAAATTAACAAGAAAAGGAACGTAGAAAAATAACTTGACATTACAATTATTACATTAATTTTCTATGTTGATCAGCTATATGTACATGTCAACATTTCGGTTTCTTAAAATTATTGACAGCCATGTGATAGCTGACTATGAGTTCGCAACTCCATAACTCGATGTAGACAAACTCGCTGTCCACCAAATTAAACATTTTTAACGATAACAAAACTTTAACAAGGAACAGTTGCCGAAAAATAATAATCTCTTTACTGAAGCACGCAAAGCTGTTATTAGTATACCTCATAATTTAAAATTTTACTACGAACGCTTCATTGCAAAAAATGCAGCAGTAAAATATCTTAGATCTTTTATTATGTTTAGCTATTGTGTAAAATTTTAGAAGATATCTAATTTCATTGTAGATTTTAGATTGAGATAAAAGCTTTGTTGTTTTATTGTTTAAATTGTGGTTTGTCATACATTGTTTATTGTATTATTATTTGTCAAATTTTAACAACTGTCAACAAAAATATAACTAGGTAACATATTATACTTTGGTAACGTCATAGTATTTGGCACGCACTACTCTTGAGACAATAGTAATATTATGTGTAAATGGCTCACATTATTATTATAAGTAAAACAAAAAATAAAACAAATTAAAATGTAAGAAATAGATTTGTATATGAGTAAAGCTAAATAATACTATTATTATGACAAGTATTCATAATTTAAGATAAACTAGTAGAATAGGGAAAATTATATTATGTATACGTTTCAATAAAAATAGACAATAAACATAACAAACAAAATCAATTTCACTTAAAATACATTTTTATTTTATAGAAATAACACTAGACGTAATTTTAGAAACAATAATATAATATATTGAAATATTTTTTTTTATAAATTTGATAAGAATGAAATAAATTTACGATTTGTGCTTACAATAAATTTCATAATAAAACAAATTTATCTATCATCAGGCTGCCGAGTTGACCCATTCGTCGACTAACTCTAAAAACACTGAAAAGCTAATTCTTTATACCACTTACGTTAGACAGTATAACTATGTAAAACTTAACCTAATCATGTGAAATCTAGCATTGAGTATAACCTATCTACTGACAAATACAATTCTCTACTTTTTAACCCGTTATCACCCGAAATATTATACATACAAGTCATACAATATTCATTTATCAAACACTTTTCACACCAAACAATAATTCGTATCTACTATGATTTGTTAGAAATTTGTTTCAAAATAAAATTTGATTGTACTTGCGGTTGTAATTGATAAATATAAAAAAAAAACAGTTTGACAAATGTTTGGTCTCACTGTAATTTCCCTATAATTATTAATTTCAACAATGGGGCTACAGAAATTCTGTTTTCCATTTCATTTACTTTATATTAGTTGAAATTTTGGTTCCAGTAGGTTTAATAGTATGATTTTATTCCATTCACAAAATATTACAGCAAACGTCAGTAAGACCAAAGTAATAGGATGCTAGTTAAATATTTTTAGCAAATGAAGATCTAATTACACATTTAACAAAATTGATTGCGATGCATAATGAAACTGGTGAAATAAACTGACTGGTGCAAAATGTTCATTGGAATCCATATAGAAAATAATTGGTAATATAGCAGTGACTACACAGACATATATAGAAATGATTTCATAGTTTTGTATGTTATAAAACTATTTCAGTTTACGCCTACAATTCTCATCTCGGTTATCTTGAGACGTTAATCTAAGCGATCTAACTAACAAGATTAAAATTAAAATTCGTTCAGTAATTTGTCACTCACGCTGCAAAACCGTCGAGTCGTGCACCAATCGTCGTTCTGCTTGAAAAGGCGCTGTGTCTACAAAACAATACATCGTGTGCCATCAAAATACTACAATTCAAAAGAGTTTTATAAATCCCGTGGAGTATAAATACATAAACATGAAATAAGCTATTGAAATTGTAATCAAATAAAGGATACGAGAAAAAACATAGTTTTTTTTCAATGTATACTCATTACATAAATTATTGTAAAATACGAAAATTGTCGGTATTTTTAGTTTCCAAAAGTTTAACATTTTAGTTTGGTTTAAAACTTATTAATCACTGTTAGGATACCTTTGATGATACTAAGCAATATTTTAATGAGAAATTGCAAAATAAATTTAAAACTACACCAAGATCATTTATCTAATAAAGTTTGAAAATAATGTATAAGTAGGTTAAGAGTAGGTACATCTTTTCTCTTAGCTTGCAATAATATTTTTCTTTTTGTTAGGTTCACGACAAAACTGAATCACCATCCCATTTACATTCAATTCGTTCACATCTATTTCAGATACTCTATAGTTTTTTATAGAAAATCTAATTATCATATTTTGCAGTCATATAAAAATAACAACAGACTGTTTTATTTTCTAGCAAATATCTACTAAGTTCGGATAACCAGTGTGAGGACAAGCCGTGATCTTAAGTTACATTTTTATACATATTAGATGTAAGATCTATTTTGGTGTGTATCGGTGCGTGCAATAGCACATTTCTACAGTCAGTTTAATTGTTTAAAAATTAACTGCTATTAAGTACAATTCCATTTGAAATTCCATCAATCTGATTCGAGCGTGAGACGGTCGAATCGAAGACTGCCAAATTCTAATATTTAACATACAACATCAGCGAGCTTTTGATTTTCATATACATTAGACCGTATGCCACGTTTATCTACGCTTAGTACGTATTATCTAGTCTACACTAGCTGTGTACGCATTTAAAATCGACACAAACAGCTATACATTCAATAACATTTATGATACAAACACGAACCACACAAAACATTTTTTTAAATTACATTATCCATCCCTGTTTTCCTAACTGCTCGCTGTGGAATTCCATTTACTAATTATTCAGAGTTATCTTAATTATCTAATAAACATTATCATGAATTACTTTGACATATCAATAACGCGGCTCGAAATATTTTTTTTGTTAAGTTAAACTGCTACCATACCCTACAGAATGGGTAAAAGTGAGGTTAAAACTTTAAATGCGCGAAGTGTCACAAACGATAATGAACAAGAAGACAACGCAAGTATAATCAATGATAGTGAGGAAGTAAACAAATTTCTAATATTAACACTAATCTAAGTTAAAACAAAATAGGTTTACCTCTATCTATGTAGTTAAAGACTAGGTCACAAACCTCAACAATTATTATCTAGATATAGGTAAAGTGCCGATAAGTAAGATCAAAGATTCAACTTTCAGTGAAAATTGTGAGAGTAATAAACCAATAGAAGATACTCGTGTTCTAAATTTACCCTGTACTCTAGGATTTATTAGTGACATTACGGTTAACATTAATATATTAACCCCAGTACCTTTGCAAAAACGCATTCAAAAACCTAAGCTTTAAAGAGAAATTGATCAGTCATTACATTTTTTGGGCAAGCATTCGTTTAATATCTTAGAAATTATGTTACTCTCAAGCAATTCGACGTTTTTGAACTAAATTGGCGCGTAGAAAACAGTTGCTGACTGCGAATATAAACATCTGTGCTATTTTTCCGATGGCAAATTTGGCACTTTATTAAAAAATCTAATAAAACAAGTTTATCGAACTATCTAAGAATATCGATTTTATAAAAATGTACAATTGGCAGTCAATTGTGTTTTATTTCACAAATATTATCTAATCAAATAATATCACCGTCGCGATGTAACTATATTAAACTATTTTGACTTTATGATAAGTGTACTCTTATTTATATTCGACGACTAGATTTATTCTATCAATATCTACATTTTCTTATTTTTCAGTTACGTCTACATTGAAATTAATACATCATTCGTCATTACAATCGATATTGTCCATATTATGATCATTACGCGAGTACGTAATTATAAAATACTAAATGCATAAATTCAGATTAATGTCTAATTACATCATCTACAAAGTCCAGCTCTCATCGAGGACGTTTGCACAAAACTATAATAGTAATATTTGATACTAATCGACTCGATTAATTATTACTTTTTACGTTTACTTAATCTAACCAACTTGAGCTCGATTTATTTCGAAGTTAATCTTATGTTTACTCGTTACATACATTCTTATGATTGATTTCTCGGAAAAGTAACTCGTACTGACTATCGCGAGAAATAAATGTAAAAACCTATACGTACTGTACAATGTTTGTGCGCTCGTATCAAATGATTCCTGGGAAAGAAATTATCCGTTTGTATACATACAAAAGAACTTAACACTCGCATAATTAGAATATGGCAAGTCTAATATAAAAATAGTGGCAGATCCGGCGGCCGACATCGCGGGGTGGCCGCTAGGGTCGCTGCGACTGCGACCATCGACGGAAACAGTCTCGAGTTCGAGCTTAATACTGTTACATATAAAAAGACGGTGTTCGGTGTCGCCGACGCGTAGGAACGTCCGTCCGCGCACCGGGCGCTTGGCACCTCACTGAGCACACAGTTCTCGCCTAACAGTTCCCACTGGGAGCCTTACACAGATCATCCGTGCCACCACATCACGATTAGCTCCCAGAACGTCTTCGGCGGCGAGTGGCCGAAGACGTGAGACGAATTTCAGAGACCCGGGTCCCCTTCGGAGCCCATCTTTAGTAGCTCTAACTTCTTCTTTGCGATCTTCGAGTACAGGATGTCGATAGGCTTCGTGTTGTCATAGAAGGTCGGTGCTCGGAATATGATGAGCGCCGTCCCCAACACGCACGCTATCGTGAACAGGAACAGGAAGATTCGATCTAACACCATCGCTACGTACTTCCAGTCATCCTCCACCTAGAACGAAACCAGCGATGTAAAGTCGAACATGAGCTATTTTATAACTACGCTCATCGAAGTTTATACGTACACTTTCAAATTTGTCTTTATTTCTGACGTGCTGCGCTATGAACTTGGAGCCCTCTATAGTTTTCTCCATGCTTCTAACACAGGGTTGCTCTAGCGACGCCGAGACGTCATCTAAGTCTAAGCGACAGGGGGATCCTGGGGGTGGAGAAAACAGCTCATCGTCACCCCCAGGCGGCGGTGGTGGAGAAGGAGGCATGCCCGGTAACTCGTACTCTTCGCAGCCCCACTCCTTAAACTTGCCGTCCATTTCGTCTGGCCCAAAGACGTCTGTGAGCACCTGAAACATTTTTACTTCATAAATACTTTGGTATGGTGAATAAATTTAATATTCGTAGTATAATTAAAGGTCTGTGCTAGTGCACTAGTGGAAATATCCAGGGATTAAAACATCAGTAGAGGGTAGCGTAGAGCGCGGCGGCACCGAAGCGGTGTATTGGCGTGGCGTAGCTTAAGCCGGCACACAATTAGGCCGGAGTGGAAGTTTCGGTTTCGGGCCGTGTCTGCCGGCGTCGTATATATCTCGCGATCCGTCCGCAGCCACCGGGGGAACATAAATAACGGAGGCCGCGCGCGCTCGTTAAGCCCGCTGCCATTGAGTAATAAAGGAAAATCGAAATGGAATGAAATTGGGCTGGAAGCGATATTTTTGCGATACACGCCACGCGCGATGGATTTAGAATATCGCGGAAAGGAGCACTCCGAGAGTCTCGTGGCTAGCGACAATTAAAATAAATATCGACGTAGCTTCGACTCGTCTTAATGGCGTACTGTTTGTATTGAATTCCATGGAAAACGTTTTGAATGGGGGAAACTGGATGAGAAGACTCCGTGTTGTTTTTTCACCGAACGCGATCCCTTTGAAGAACTTCATTTGTGAGAGCTTTTATTTAACAAATTTAATTAAAACGTTCCCCGTCGGAGGTTTATTTGGAGTGTCTGAGCGTGAACGCCTATGCCTTCGGATGATTAATGTTGCCGTCGCGTCCTATTTCTTATTTAGTGTTAGTGATTTATGAGTCCGTGCGATATCTTACCTCTGTAGGCTTATCGTTCTCGTTATCCTCATCATCGTCTGGCGGCTTCTCTGGCCTCTGTATACATAATATTGGGGGTAAAAAATCTATGAAGACTTTCCGCACCCACGGGGCCATGTGGTGGGTGACGGGTGACCTAAAATTTATGTTTAGCACCACAATAGTGACAACTACTGATAATGTGACTAGCATCATTGTAAACAACAGATATTTTCCTAATAAGGGTACCGTTAGAGACGTGGGGGGAATAATTTCTGCTAATAATAAGAAGAAGACAGTGAGGGACAGCAAAATTGAAATACAGAGTGAGATCTTTTCCCCCGAATCTGAGGGTAGGTAGAAAACTAATACTGATAAGAAAGAGATCCCAACGCAGGGGATGATGAGGTTAACGGTATAGAAGAGAGTTTTTCTTCTAAGAGTGATATTGAAGATGATGTCTGGATACGGTTCTTCACAGCAAGAGTAGAATTTCTCATTTCTAGTGGCCGGAACTTTCATGATATCCCATTCTACAGAAATGTAATATTCAGAGAGGTCGATGCCCATCCCTATTCGATCCGAGTCTGGAGTTTGCTTCAAGTGCCTCAGATCAACCTGTAAAGAAAAAACATAATTAGTACAGATGTCGTTCTATCGATAAATCGCGCAACAGGTCGTGTTTACGTTTTTATTAGTAATCTATATTAAACAGTTGACATTACTGGCAACATGCATAATATACATACTGGCAACATGCATAATATACATAGTGGCAACATTAGTAATATACATAGTCCCAACATATTAAGCAATATAGATTATTGAAACAATTTCGTAAAGACAAACAAAGAAATTGTTTTTACACGTGTCACGGAATATATTTAGAATGTAATAATCCACAAGAGACCATTTCTGCGCAATATTTGAATACATGTTACCGAATATTCCGTGAGATATTTACAAATACATTGTGGAAACGTGTCTTTAGATCAATTGAGAGCTCTCAGTTGGCCAAATACAAAAAAGGTTTCTAAAAGCCCGTAACAAAACATCCAAAACGGCGATCTATTATTAGGGAATCAAACCATTCACACGGATCCTTACAAATAGCTGATACTATCTTTGACACCAGCGTAAGGTGTTTGAAAGGGACACGCTATTGCCAATTGAACCTTATCATGTGGGAGATAAAGTAGAGAGTTAAAGATCATAAAGAACTTTAAATATATTGGTTTTCTTACTTTCCTGAATGTCCTTGTCTTCGAAGCTACGACGGTAAACGACTCAAAAGTTTGTTGAAGATCCCCTTCTACGCAGAAACATGGCTCATGTATCACGCGTAATGTGAGGTAATCTCAAAATCTTCAAGTTATTTACGTGCCAGCAAACCAGCCTGAATTTTACGATATAAATTTTCCTACTACGCTTCCCTTGAATTTGCTTTGAAGCATTGGATTATAACCATAATTTTATTCATAATTATGTTTTTTATCAAAGTGGATTGTAAGGCGGAAAATGTGTCTCTTGCTATTACATCCTTACCTTTGAAGCCACTTTACCCTACATTGAAAACCTCATTAGTCTGAAGGCAATGCACTGTGCTCGACACCGTGTCATATCAAATGTCTAATAAGCTGTTGATCCTATAATTTCATTGGAAATATTACTCTTTCGTCACGCTATCTTATAGTAATGCCTTTAAGTACTTAAGAGTGATAATGTCGTTCGATATTATGTTCAGAGGTGAAGCCAAAAATCAATGAGTGTGAGTGAACAAGAACATCACGCATTTACTATCTTTGACATACACATATAAATAAATAAATAAATATTTGTGGACATTTCACACAACACCATCTAGCCCAAACTAAGCAAAGCTTGTACTATGGAACTAGATGGCTGATAGAATACATATATACTTTTTTTTTTGTAAATATATACATATGATACATAGAAACACCCAGACACAGAACAAACATCCATGCTCATCACACAAATGTTTGCCCTGGGTGGGGATTGAACCCACGACCTTTCAGTTCAGCAGGTAGACGTAAACACACTACCAACTGAGCCACAAGGCCAGTCGTGGGTTTAAATAATGTTTTAAGTGGGTAGAGTTGTTTGTTACACCATTAAGAAGTAAAATTGTGCCAAATTTTGCTTACCTGTCGTGTGTAGAGACGGCCAAAACGTTACAAGCCTTATAAGGCTTATAACTTTCCTCGTATTCTAAGCTTATTACTTCTATGCATGCTACAACGTTGGCACTCTACTGACCGATTTAGATTTGAATTTAAACGACTACAAAACAAAATAACGAAACCCCTGTGTAACAACATAGAAAGATACTAAAACATTACTTTAGTACCTCAATAATATAGTGTATAATTTTAAAATTAATATTTTACATAATATTGTTAGAAAAAAAAACTATTTGAATAGAAATTAGACATTTTTGTGATTTTCGTTGGTCTAAAATATAGCTTGTTAGCTGATTTTGTAAAAATATAAATACCTAGCCTTAGTTCAGCAACCGTTTTTGATATTTTGCCCTGCGATGTATTTTCTATAGAGTTTACGAGAACAACCCAATAACTAAATACACGGTAGTCTAACCACAAAATAGAATTAAAAAAAGGGAATCACAGCCCAGAGTAGGCTATGGGCTGTGATTCCTTTTTTTTATTCTATTTACAACAATAAAAAATAAATAAAAAACAAATCGAAACTCCCATAAAATATTATAAAACCTTAAATTGAGACTTTCTAGCGATTCCCTGTCGCAGCCAATTTATTCTCCAAAATAAAATGAAACGAAATACATTTCACGTCACGGGCCCTAATAAAATTGTATGAAAAAACGAATCTGCCGAAAGAAAGCTGTTGCGAGCGCTTAGAGAGGATCTAATCGAATTCTTCAGCATAAAAGCCTTTTCTAATACGCACTGTCAAAAATATATATCAAGGGTCGCTTTTGTATAATGAGTACCAGAGATGTACTCAGAGATGTACAGGATTAGCAGAAATCGGCGAATTACCACCCACTTCTCGTTGAAACGCCAAAGATTCCCGTACTCAGCGATATCGATCTACATTCTTGATGCGTAATGCACAGGAATGGAATTCTTTGCCGCCATTTGTTCCCTGAGACCTACAGTCTTGGAATTTTCAAGGTTAGAGTGAATAGATATCTTCTAGATAGATGAACTCCATCTTCGGCCACACCGTCGCTTAACATCAGCCGAGTTGGTGTTCAATCGTAGATCGTATCTTGCATAAAAAAAACAGTAACAGAATAATATACAAGTTCTCGTAATGAAGAGGCTGCTCTGGGAATAATGAAATATAATGTTGCTATTCTTCAATTATATTTAGAGAGAAATGTTTGCTGTTATACGTGTGATAATGAGAAACGTAGCTTGGTTTACTGTTAGTACATTTCATTCAACTAAAATACCAACAGAGTCACTGTTAATGTTAGCATTTTGTTAATGTTATTGCGAATTGAAATAAATGGCAAAAGACTAGTTCTATCTCCTTTTAAACCGACTTCCAAAAAGAAGGAGGTTATCAATTCGGTCTGTATGTTTTTTTTTTGTATGTTTGTTCACCGATTACTCAGCCAATTGTACATTGATTTTGATGTTTTTTTGTATTTGGTAGATAATACTTCAGAGGTGGTCCTATATCAATTTTATCAAAATCGATGCAGTACTTTGGTTTTTATAACAAAATAATTGGTAAAGTATCACCCAAACAACTGTAGAAAAGTGAATAGCAAAGTCGCGTATATGCGTGCATTCACTTTTCTGCAGGCGTTATATAGTTTTTTAAACTATAATTATTTCCTAACCTATCCTTGTATTTCTCACATATCGCGTCACACACGATGAAAGACAAAGTTTAAAGGTATGCCAAGGCCGTGTCGAAACACGAATATAATAGGGCTTTGTGGCTAATATTAGACTCTAGTATAAATCAAAATCGTCAAGCCGTTTGACTATAGGCGATCGTATAGAAACATAGATACATACATACACTCGACAAACATAACCCTCCTTACGCAGTCGGGTAAAAATATACATACCTACATGCATATTTGCAGCAGAAAAACATAACCGTCCTTCTTGCACAGTCATAAATAACTATTACAGTTCAATTGCTTAGTTCTATAATACTAATAGCACAATTTTTGTTTTAATAGTTCTATCATAGTACTACAAGGATAAAAAAGTTTTAACAGTTCTATGTGGCAACAGTTCTATGGAACTAACGAAAATTACCATGTATTATTAGTTCTAAAGAACAAATGAGAGAGATTTCGTTTTAATAGTTCTACCATAGAACTAAAGGGATAAAAAAAAACAACAGTTATATGACGTCACAGTTCTATAGAACTAATGGGAGTTACCGTAAACAATTTTAAAGTTTAAAAATTTTTATAATATCATAATGCGCAATTTCGTTAAAAAAACCAAACAACTGAACCGATTTTGAGAAAATGTCAATAAGACCAACCGAAAGCATATCGTTTCAAACATTTTATTTTTGTAATCGGTATATGTATACAATATTATGACGGTAACAAACATTACATTGCACATTACACAGTGGTCCCTAACTATGGACCTTATAAGGAAGCTCAAGGTCACGCAACGAGCTGTGGAGAGGGCTATGCTCGGAGTCTCTCTACGAGATCGAATCAGAAATGAAGAGATACGTAGACGTACAAAAGTCACCGATGTAGCACAGCGGATTAGCAAGTTGAAGTGGCCGATGGGGCCGAAAGGTTCTCGAGTGGAGACCACGTACCGGCAAGCGCAGCGTAGGAAGACCAGCCACGAGATGGACAGATGACCTCATCCGAGTGTTCAAAACAATTTTTGTTGAAAGTTTTTGATATAAATTACTAATAGGGTTATTTATTAACTAGTATCTTGTATCAATATCTTGGTGTTGCACTTTCTAAGCACATTGGATTGTACTTTCTAAGCACACAGGATGGCATTGTCAAAGTTCACAAGTCGAGAAACGCGTCTAACAGCGTCGCCCGACGTGTCGCGACTGAAAACGAGTCGGGCGATTACCTTACTTGAAGCTTGCCACGCAAAATCGCAGAAAACCTATCTACGTGTAATATATCATAGTAAGGTAATATGATTGTTCCTTACCATGTACCCATCGTAGCTCCAAGAACCGAACTTCATGAAGCAAGTCTGCTCGTCAAAAGGGAAGTACTCCACGTCGATCTCGCAGAAGGACTTGTAGATGGCGGGCGGCTTCCAAACCACCTTGCCGTCGTGATGCAGGATGGCTTTCGTCATGATCGTCACTTCGTAGTTACCGTCCGCGCTGGTGACAATAAAAATACTTTTTAGGATATTTTAAAGATTATCATATAAGAGAGGAATGTTTTCAGATGTATCATCATCATCTCAGCCACAAGGGCCTTCCAAATGGATTTTTAACAAGTATCTATCTTAAAAGAAAAACTAAATACCCGACTGCAGAAAAGCAGTTTTTGCAGTCTAACTTACGATTTCGCTAAGCTTGATATGCTGTTAAGTTTACGTTTTTGTGAGAAAGTATGTGAAAATTTGCTGTAAAACATTATAAATGCGCATTCTTTAAAGTAATTTGAAAAAAAGCATTTTTTTATTATTGTGAGAGATGTTATTATTACAAAAAAATATAACCTATGACACTCTGGAAGTAACACATATATACATACATACAAACATTTATATATTATGTTTTTCGCGTGTATGTAACACTCGAAAAACATAACCCTTGTTCTTACGCAGTCGGGTAAAAAGACTGATTGGAAGTGGCTTGCATCCAGCGTATTTCTGTGAATTGTATGAGGTTATTGTATGTCCACTTTGTGGCTGGTCATCTTACTCTACATCAATAGGGAAATATACTTGATTTACTTTTATTTGGTCATGAAAAGGCTAACCATGAACAGATCCATTCAATGAAAACAAAATTGATATATTTTCAAAAATAAGAAAATAGAAGCATTTTAATTGTAAGTATGTTAGTTTGATAATTTTCGACCTTACCGAAAAACGTTAAAACTTTAAGCATTGCTTAACATATTTTGTCAACTTCTCGCTGACGCGTAATGACACTTGCGGAAAGAAGACAGATAAATTAAGACGTTGCTTAAAGTTAGGTAATGATTTTAGGTAAGGCTTTTTATATTTAACAAAATGACGTTATGCGCAAACGCCACAACTGCAACGCCTACCTCTGCCCTTAAATAATTCTTTTCAAAACAATTCCAACTATAAGCTTTCACCCAAAGTTAATGGTTTTTCAACCAACACGAACACCAAACAGCAAACCTATCCACCGATTAAGGCCACGATATTCGCCAAATATCCATTAATTACGAAGTGGTGACACTCACCATTAATATAAGAACAGCCATTAAACCGCCAAAGGGTCCCAATTATGTAAGACCGCTAATGTCAGTAGTTAGCAGCAGCGTATATCACTTAGAACACTTAGTTAGCTTTGACATGGACAAGGATTAACTTGATTCAGTAGCCCCTAGCCAGGATTAATCTAAGTTACTGATTTAGGCTTTGTAAATCTCGAAAGATAGGTATCCTACCTTACATATTAGAGAATTTGCAGTCTAAGTCATAGTTTTATGATATGACGTGACGAAGTTCATAATTGTAACTGCAATTCTTAACCGACTTCTAAAAAGAAGGAGGTGATCAATTCGATCTATGTGTATTTTTAATATTTGTTCACCGATTACACAGCCAATTGTGCATTGATTTTGACGATTCTTTTTGTATTTGGTAGGTCATACTTCAGAGGTGGTCCCATAAAATGTTTATCAAAATCGATGCAGTACTTTGGTTATTGTAACAAAATAACTGGTAAAATATCATCCAAGTGCCTGTAGAAAAGTGAACAGCAAGTCGCGTATGCATTGTATTGCGTATTTAGAAGTGTTTTTTTTTTTTTTTTTTTTTTTTTACTATAATTACATTAAACACCTTTGTAACATTATCTTACGCAGATAAATAAAAATATATAAATAAATACCTTTAATTTGAAAGAAGATTATAGACGTACGAAAATTACCGACATAGCACAGCGGATTAGCAAGCAAGAGTGGCAGTAGACAGGGCACAACACGTAGAAGTGATGGCCAATGAGGGCAAAATAATTCTCGAATGGGGCACCAAGCAACCAAAAGATGAATAGAAGACCATCTTTTTGGAAATCCATGGGAGACACATATTAACAGTGGACTATTTGTGGCTGAGAAAAAGAGAAAAAGATGATCAATTTGGCTGTAAAGCCATCCGGTAATCGCTCTTGTAAAATCACTTATTTGTCGCAGAAAGCTATGTAATTATATATTTTTACAGGAGTTGTATTATTTCCATTTAATGAAATGTATGTTTATGACAACCAAGAAGTAAAGACCAATTTAACGTCGTCAAAATCAGACAAACCGTTTATGTGTTATGATGTAACACAGAACCATTCATACATGCATATTTATTTACAAATATACACCTAAAAACATTGACCTCTTTCTTGCACAGTCGAGTAAAACTAAAACTTGTTTAACGAGAGTGTAGCTAACAAGGTCCATGTTCAAACCGTTCTACACGAGTCAAGTACGATATTCAGTGATATAACTAGAGTTGTCCCCGTTCGTCGACGGTGTAAGGAAACCTTCTAAATTCCAGCACGCTGCGATAATCTGGCCATTTATCACATGGAGCCAAAACGCAGCTAAATTGGCTACCCGGCTACTGTCATGAATATCCTATGGTCAGAGAGTTGATACATAATTTTTTAGCCGGATATAATGCCGGTAAGTTAATCGAATATGACTAGGTATTTTTAAACCTTGAGAGGTATATACTGGACTGTCAACTCGCCTGATGTTGAGAGACGTGGTCCACGATGGAGCGCTTTTGCATAGGCAAATTCTATTTACTCGTGATTTGAAGTCGTCCAGTTTATATCATTTGGAGCAAATTCTACGGCCTCGGATTTTGTGATTGGGAGATCCGTTTAATAACAAGTATCTATATTAAAAGAAAAACAAAATACTCGACTGCAGAAAAGCAGTTTTTGGGGTATAATTTACGATTTCGTTACGCTTGATATGTTGAGTGTACGTTTTTTGTGAGAAAGTATGCGTAAAGTTGCTGTAAAAGATTAAAAATGCGTATTCTTTAGAATAATTCTAGTAAAATCACTTGTGAAAATGAACGTTTGAGGCTGCGAAAAAAACGCATTTATAAAAATATAATTTTTTGCGAGATGTATTATTGTTACAGTAAATATATGCCACTCAGTGAGTGAAGACGAATCTAACGACAACTCGCTCATCAAAATCGGCGAAACCGCTTAAGTTGTACGTGATCATATAGAAACATACAAATATACACTCGAAAAACATAATACTTGTTCTTAAGAGGTTGGTTGAAAAATAGGCAATGACACTCAGAAAGTAAAGACAAACTAATGGTAACTCATATATTGTCATTGACAACACTAGTTAAGGCGCTATAAGTGCTACATGAACCATAGAAATCAAGAGTAATCCATATAGACAAGGCTACAGCGTATTCAACATGGTGGCAACATTATTCCGTCGGTCACTCTCGTAATTTACATTAATAGATGCCGGATAAGATCTCTATTGTATCCCTAGTGTGGACCAGCCATTATTCATAAGGATCTGTAGCCATTAACAGGTAGGTTCAGTGTACATAGCGTTTAATCTACTTTGACTAGTTTAAAATTAATAAGGAAGTTTTAAAAGCTTCGAAATGAAATTTACCGGAAGTTTGATAGATAACAACACTAGATAACATTTTTACTATTCAAGTTAACAAGTAACATGAATAGTAAAAAACCGGACTAGTGCGAGTCTGACTCGCCCACCAAGGGTTCCATACAAACTGTAGATAAAAGGGTTTTTTTTCCTTCATAAACCGAAAAATATACATCGTAAGAATATTTAAAAACCTGTTTTAGCTTGTGCTAATAACGTTCTTTCATATGATATCCCACACGATACGGTTAAAAGACTTTAAAATTTGGACCCTCCTTCCTTGCATAATTTTTTTGTGATTAAATTAAAAATGTATAGTTTTTTTTCATTATGTGTTTCCTATATGTGTATAACAATGCTTCTTGCCAAATATCACAGTTATATAGGTCAACGGGAAGTACCCATATGATAGCAAGTCCTATTCATGGCGGTTGAATATTGAATGAAGAATTGAAGAATTTTAATATCTGCCCTTCATCTGGGAGTGGCTTTGTTCTTCCATGCTACCTTGGAATGAATAGATAAGGAACATGGAGTATCACAAGGAGTATGTTTTTTTTTTATTTGGGAGAAAGGTTATTTTTCCCATAAATAATTTATCTAAATCTGGGGGCACGGCCGTGCCCCCGCCATGTGAGCGAGCGGGTACGTACGGCCGGGACTACATACACGAAGAGATTCGTCGGACTCGAAGCGATAACTATTATTATTATATACCGTGGTTCGTGTTAGTTTTGAGCTCCTGATATTTCGGCGTAGTTACATGCACCATGTTCACGGACGACTGAATATCCCGTTAATAATAATAGTGATTTATAGATTGGCCGTGATAGTTAAAATAGTTATTTGTTATGCAAGGCTGCAAATTTGGTTTTTGGGGCGAGTACTTGTATTGAAACCTGAGCAAGCGAAGGACTCTAGGACTCTAGGTTCAAATATAGAATCCTGAGCGTAGCAAGGGTTTCAAAAGTACGAGATGCAAAATACTTTGCTGCCGAGTGAAACACAAAATTTTTCACCTCACTACAGCGAGGAAAACGCTAGTCCAGTGCTGCCACCTGTGGCTGGTCAGTGCGATTATTCAAAGAAATTAGGTTGGCGCACTGACATCAAATAAGTATTTAATGCATTTTCAGTGGACTTGCGGTATACAAAAGTATGGAATAGAAAGATTCGAATTTTAAAAACTCTTTCCACGCTAGCGGACAAAATGCACTTTTCCACTCAGATTTCTAATGACAAACAGAATCTTTCCGAGCTTGTGAGGTGAAAAATAAATTAATCTATTGTAATTATATTTGTGTGCGTGACTAAAACGCTGGTGCGTTTTTGGCCCAACGCTTTAGCAATTTTAAACTCTGTCTGTGATGGACTGACGATAATTGATGATGATGATTATCCCTGCCATTTATAGATTTATAATAAAGTATAAAATATGAAATTGCACGACTCCCGCGTCAATTTATAACGCCATTTTTTTTACTATTTTATAGTTTGGCAGAAAATTTAATATGTATTATTGTACTTTTTTTCTGGAATAAATGCTTTATTATTATTTTTTTTTTTTTCTTAATCCAAGCGTCAAAGATACGTAAAATATTGTTAATACCGAAACAACAAAACTATTCGCTGAATACACGATGATGATTAAAGTGCCAATAACATATACATTTATTATATAATTTACAATTATTACAGAGTCATTAAATAAAAATTTCGATCATAATAAATATCTGACACTAATTTTATCATCACTGCTTATGGTACCGAAGTCAACTAAGTAACTTACAATATTATCATTCAGTCATACTCCCCTAAAAGCGTGCCATAACAAACTTCATACGCGAAGTGTCTCATAATATAGGTCACACGGTCTCCATTAGCTCAGCGAGCCGCCATTAAAAATAAAGTTAACTGAGAATACACGGCGAGAGCTTTTAGGAAGTCACAGGTGCATTAAACTCGTGACTAACATATCTGCTTAAATTTAAAAACATGGCGGAAGAGCGGCGTTCACATTTTAAAGGATTATTATTATAAATAAATGGAGTGAATTATGAAAAACGACAGAAAAATTGTTTTGAAAAATTGATTTGTATTTAGTATATTTTTAGAAATATTTATGTATGCTTAGGTTTTTACTATAGTATTTATACAAACACCACCGCCCAATCATTATATAATCTCTAACATCCTAAAGTTGTCTGGAAGAGATCGCTGTTAGCGATAAGGCCGCCCTTTTGTGCCATTGTTTTATAAGTGTTTTTTTTTTAATTCTTTTTGTGGTGTCAATAAAGTGTTATTGATTGATTGAAAAATTAAGAAAGCAAATGTTTTATTTTTATACACAATACACTACAATGGGAATAAGAACAAGATAAGAAATAGCACAAATACTAAGTAACAATAGAAAAAAAAAAAGTAAGACTATTCTGCCTAAAAAATATGCAGTTGTCGCTTTAGTATCTGGTGTACCAAAATAACATCTATGTAATATTATTATTAAAATTAAACCGCTCTTAACGGATTTATTGCGGATATTTTGCGTAATCTTAACATAATTTTGAGCAAATTACAGCGTCCATGGTCATAATATAAGACAACATAACATGTGACATGGTTTTTATAAAAATATAATTATATCGCTGATTATATAAAGAAAAACGTTCCTAATGTACGCTGAAGTCACTCACTGTATCAACAGCTGGGGTTGAGAGTTTGATCTAGCCCAAACTAAGCAAAGCTTGTACTATGGAACTAGATGGCTGATAGAATACATATATAATTATTTGTTTGTAAATATATACATATGATACATAGAAACACCTAGACACAGAACAAACGTTCATGTTCATCATACAAATGTTTGCCCTGGGTTGGGATCAAACCCACGATCTACAGCTCAGTAGGTAGACATACTACCAACTGAGGCACAAGGCCGGTCAAAGTACTAAATGACGCCGCAACGAAACTCATTTTTTGGAGATGTTACCTTCTCAATCAACCAAAAATTGTCTATAATTTAAAACTCAAAAAATCTTAGGACTAAAATAAAAAGTTTTGTCACGAACCCTTCGAAAATACTCCAAAGATGAATAAAGAGACAAAATCGACATGCATACAAACAGCCTGCCGTTTCTAAGTAAGAGACGCATCACTCACTTTGCTTATCTCGCTCCGCTCATTCGTTTAATAATTCAATAACAATAACAAACACCAATAAGTAAAAGATGCTATCGAAACTCCTTAACCCACACTGCAGTCCCGCAAACCCGCAATCAATAACCCAAGTTTTGGCATCGGCTCAAAGTTCAGATCAATCGATACGACCGTCTCCAATCTTATACTTAACGGGCGTTTTAAAACTCCCTACACCCACACATTATCAACAGCGGTTCACCGCATTTATATGCATTAGCTACTTCCGAGCATTTTCGACACTTATGGGGTGTAGTTAGGGTTCATTTTGCTGTGGAGATTTCACATGCCCGGTACCAAGTGAGGTGGAATGTGCGATAAGTATAGGGTTTAATCTAAATAGCATCTAGGTACGGGGTAATATGGGTCGTTTTAGATAAATTTAAAGCTGTTTACAAACAGTTTATATATTAATATTAATATTGATGAATTAAGAATTCAGTTTCAAGTCAACTAAAATAGCAAACACGATATTTTTTTAATATTTTTAATCTTGTTTTTTTGCAAGTTGGTAAAAAAGTTCTTGCAGTTTGGGTTCACATCCTAAAATTTAGGATGTAAGAAGTAATATAGAAACAAATAAACATACATCCCTTCAACAACGTACTCCTTCTTATGCAGTAGACCATAAATACTAGTGATACATTTACAGAAAATCTGCCAAAATCCAGCAAATCTTCTATAATGCACGAAACAGGCTAAAAACATGAATCAGCTATCTGACACTCCTTCAAACATCTCCCCGGTATCAAAGTTAGATAATCCTGAATTAATCCAATATCTAACTCATGTCAACCGGGAATCGAACTCAATTCGCACAATTTAATAGCGTATTACTAAACTTTGATAAACGGGAACAGGATAAGCGTTGTGTTCTGGTTATAACAGTTTCGAGAGTAGAACATTAACAACTACCTATCTACCTATCTGCTATCTGGGCTGGGACTAAGTAAGTATCTGGAATCGTAGATCCGTTACTGGGTAGTTACACGGTAGTTTCAGATAATAAGAACAGATCTATTGTGGGAGTATCTAGAAGCTTCGGAAGTTTCCGGCAGCCTAGTTGGGAGACCGTCTGACTTGCGATCCGCAGGTCTGGGTTCGAATCCCACGGCACGCACCTCTGTCTTTTCGAAGTTATGTGCGTATTGTTGATTGCCGCCAACTTCAAACGGTGAAGGAAAACATCGTGAGGGAACCTACATGTCTGAGAGTTCTCAATGATCTTGAAGATGTGTGAAGTCTGCCAACCCGCACTTGGCCTAACCCTTCTCACAATGAGAAGATGGCCCGTTCCAGCAGTGGAACAGTTTGTACAAACAGGGCCGATAAAAAAAAAATTGAAATTCATGGAAACGTATAAAGACCTAATGTTTGTTTTGTTGAAATTTAATTACAGTATTGAACACGAAACTTATAAAGAAGTATCTCTTTATAAGTTTCGTGTTCAATACTGTAAACCTAAAAACAATATAAGATAAGATCTCGACCGATGGGCCAGAATGTTAACCCAGTGCATGCCAAATGCAAACGCTGATGTGACGCTCCTGACTCGTTTCAGTCAGACTGGCAAAAGATGACCCAGGACCGCGACTGGAAGTAAGTGGGAGAGACCTTTGCCCAGCAGTGGGACCAAATTGGCTCTTAAAAAATATACATTGAGATATTGGTTTTCTCTTGTTGTAAATAACAACATATGCGATGCGTTCAGATGCGCAAGTGTTGACATTTAAAATTACACATTCAGCTTTTCACTTTGAAGTATAATTTTCATCGTAAATTTTTCCGTATTGCGTAGTCAATGGTCACAGAAAATATATTCAGGATCACAACAAGAAGTGTCTAAATATCGGGAACTGTTAACAATTGCGAGTTCGGGGATCTTATAAGCCCGTAAAATATCATGATTGGTAAATTAAAAAAACATACTTACCAACACAAATTGTATTTTAGATTTTCTCAACAGATACTCTTTGAAACTAAAAATAACATAACTTCAATACAGAATATGGTTGACAGATCCCACTTGCATGGTCATTAAATTAAAATTACCTCAAAACCACAGCGTAGATCTACCTGCTAAGCTAATTAGCTAGGACCTGGTAACCGTATAATCAACTTCTGCGTACATATAGAACGTTTTTTTAAATAAAATAATAGGCGGTAAAAAATGATAGTTTCATTTTAAAAAAAAAACAATTGTAAAAAATACTTTTTAGACACAGGCTTTTATAAATGCAATGAAACCTCACCAGGACAGTGGAAACTAAATAAAACCTAGTAAATATGAAACACCATCTGTCATTTAGTTCCGCCTGTATTACAAATACTACAATATTCGGAGCTTCAGCATGAAATTACGCAATATATAAACGCGATGAAACCGTCAAAACTTATTTAATATCAATGATTTACACACCCACCTACATAATTTACTAAGTGAACCAGACTTACACTTAGAACGTGTTGCTAAATACATAAAGAAAAACAAAAAGAACACCCATAAATATTCATCTCACGCTAGAAGTAGTAAATGAATCTTAACTAGATTTAGTTTAGGGTCAAACTCCCGACGGGTCGGTCGCGAACGCACTATTACGAAGACACCGCCTTCAAGATAAATTCGTCAAGATGTCTTGATAATGCGAAATAATGGGATTTTTGTCTGCGGACCGGAAATGAGGAGATAAGACCCTTATAAAAGAAGAATTTATGGCAAAGAGATGTTAACTCTCATTGAAAGGAATGGAGTCAGGGACACGAACTGTGGACATAAGGTTAAAGACTTTAATAGAATTTAAGATGTCTCTATTTCAGTCTTTTTATTGAATAAAATCTCGTATAAAACTAATAAATTTATAACTAAGTTTATCATAGAATATAGTAGAAGTACGACAGTGAAGCTCTAAAAAGTGTACACAGCAGAAAAATTTATCGTACTTCGTAAAGTTAGTGAATAGTACGAATCGAACATAAATGTCATAGTACGTAACGGTTTGCTACGCAGTAGCTACACTCATGTTATCGCTACGCCGTTCTACGTAGACATCTACGCGATATGTATAAATCGTTTTTGACGTGTTAACGTCTGATAAATCGATGACCGCCGGCTGCACGTGAGAAAAAGCATGACTCATTGTCACGTTCCGCCTGAGACAAGCGTGCAAGCGAGAGCGCGGAACAAGCGATAGAGAGGCACGATCGGCCTAAGCGTTCGGCTTGTGACGCATCTAACATGGTGTTATGACGTAATATTATCGTCCGCCGACTTTACAGACAACCATTTTTTGGGTTGTTGTACGTATTATCAAAATAAATAAATGAGCAAAGAACAAGCGTGACTTGCATACCGCGACTTCCCTATATAAATGGTAAACGATAACCATGGCGCAATTCGGAATAAGCAAACTTCAATAGATTCATAGGCAATTGCTAAGATGGTTAGGCGTTTTAAAAACAATAAACTAAACCATTTTGAGCGTGAAGCCAGCTCACGTTGGGCTGGTTTTTAGTATTAGAACTTCAAAATTAAGACTTTAATCGTGTCAATTTATAAGACCTGAATATACATATGTATAACCGTTTTCACGATAGAGCGATAGTATAAATGGATTAAAAAAAAACAAGAAAACAGCACCACAGGAACTTTCCCATTTCGAGGAAAATGCCCTAAATAAATCATCACCGATGATAAAAAAAAAAAATATTATAAAGACTGAATACCAACAGATAAACATTTTTACTAATATTTGTTCAATTATACGTCATAATTTAAATTTCCTCGGTAGCATTCCTCTACACATTGTGTAGTAACAGTTCAATTGAACTGTATAAATAACTGAACAACCAATTTTTTTAAAGATTAATTTAAAATCCTATATCCTAACACATTACAAAATTATGTAAATAAAATTAATTAACCGTCAATTGCAATTTGATAATGATCAGTAATGTCAATTAATAAATGAGTAAAGAAAGCATCTTACGTCAACAATATCACTTTTGTTTCGTATAAAGGTACTGATACATTTGCTATTAAAAAAGTATGCTTATTAGCATGCGTAAGAAATACATACTAGAAATGAATTTGCTTATTTCTAGCAATGCTTTGACACATATGCTACTAAGTAGCAATTGCTCAATAATTACATGCGTTTGTGCTAATAATGAGCATGTGTAAAAAAAAAAAAAAAAAAATACAAATAATTAATAATAAATAATAATATAATAAATTTTATTAATTTCCTTAAAATTCGTCAAGATTATAAAAATAATTTTGCCAGCCAGTTTTTTAGTTTTACTTTAAAAATATCGTCACTGCCAGTACTGGTGATTTCCTCCCGCAAGCAATTATATATTTTCACCCCTAGCACGCGAGTAAGTTTCCTCAAGTTCCAAGTTTTGTGAATATTGTGGTTGAAAAATACCACCCTTTAATACTTTGATAAATATTGCCCGTATAAAAATGAATAAAATCAGCTAACTACGTTTGATCAATAGGTGTACCTAGAAAATTAATAAAATTACCGAATAAACTTGACTAATAAATGCAGTTTACTCCAATTAAATCAATAACAAAAGCTTGTAATAGTATTGAAATAAACATAGGTTTTTTATGACACACATTGATGCAATAAACATTAAAATGTAGGAATAAATTGGATTCGATGTAATTTTGAAATTAGCCGCTAAACAATATCTACCACATTAACGTAAATTGAATCGATTCCTGTATAGCTACCGAAGTAACACTAATAACTTTGCTAAATTCATTCGTAAGTAAACACAAACGACTTACATACGAGAGTGAGATTAATGTGCGACCTGCCTTACAAGACGAACTAACAATTCGACTTTATTCAATTGTTACAATAAACTTTATGAATATCATCTTAAGGCCCAGTTCACACGGCATTGAACCGCACGTTTTTTTACAGTATACGTCTTACGGAATAAATAGTGGCGCATACAATGTACATAGAACCTCACACACTTAGTTTACACACTTTCACACTTAGTTTGTACTGCAAAAAAACGTATAACGTTCAAACGTTTAAACGAATAATCAACGGACTTGCCAAGCAAACCGAATGAACTGTAACGTATTCGGTTTGCAGTGGCGCATAGTATAGCTCTGGCTCGTTCACACGACACGATGTTCATACGTTTTTAATCGAATACAATATATAGGTGACAACTGTGTGAAGACTGCGGTTATTCGTATCCGAATACGTTCGGTTCGGCTCGGTTGTGGTTCGGTTTTTTACACGAATGAAAATATACCGTGTGAACACCCGGGTGATTGTACGTTAAATAATTTTAAAGTTTAAAAAACTGAAACAACTGACTTCTAAGAACGTTACTTTATTTACTTGTAATATTAGTAAGGATAATAATTAAACAAGGCGCTCAAGCGTTGAAGTAACTGTATTTTCTCCTTATACACATTGGATGAGAAGTAAGTAGGTTTTACTTTTCAAGCGCAATAAATCGCTTACGATTGTAAACTTTTTAAAGAGACCTCTCTTCACCCACTCGTTTCTTTTACAAGAATGACATTTGTCATTGAATGTCAAATGCTTCGCTTTCTCTATATGTCAATTCACGAAACACAAAAATTGGTTCTCGAATGACGGAGTAATTCGTGTGCATACATAAAAAAAAATACGGTACGAATTGATAACCTCCTCCTTTTTTGAAGTCGGTTAAAAAACGAATACAAAGAAAACGTGCAGTACAATTCCGTGTGAACTGGGCCTAAGGGTTAAATTACGTAGGTGCAACGTTATCTGAAGCCAAGAAGTAAAATAGATTAAGAGAAATGTTTTCCGGGCATATTATGCCTATACAAAAGACATAACTGAAAAGAAAATTGATTCTACCCCTAAATGTCACGCCATGATTATTTTTGGGGTTCCGTTGTAACTACGTGGAACCCTTATAAATTCACCATGCTCGTGTGTCTGTTTGTCCGTATGTCACACCCATTTTACTTATATAAGTACAGTCATTATTAACGCGCCGTTGTATGGAATGTCCGACTTGTGGCGCAACGTACTATACGTTGACCTTGACCTAGTGACCTTACGTCTATTGTTCAACTTATTCTCCAGAGTTTTCAAAACAAATCGTCAAATACTAAATTTCCCACTTAAATATCCAAATAGAGTTTGTCTGTAAATCTATTTCGAACAATGATTATGAATTGTATTGTGGTCTACGATATTAAAATGAATTGTATTCAAGTTTGAGCTATTTAATACCACGCTTTGTCTCGTCGTCGAGTATTAGCTATTATTTCTTGGTAATAAATGGGTAGCTAAATCAATAACAAAAGCTTGTAATAGTATTGAAATAAACATAGGTTTTTTATGACACACATTGATGCAATAAACATTAAAATGTAGGAATAAATTGGATTCGATGTAATTTTGAAATTAGCCGCTAAACAATATCTACCACATTAACGTAAATTGAATCGATTCCTGTATAGCTACCGAAGTAACACTAATAACTTTGCTAAATTCATTCGTAAGTAAACACAAACGACTTACATACGAGAGTGAGATTAATGTGCGACCTGCCTTACAAGACGAACTAACAATTCGACTTTATTCAATTGTTACAATAAACTTTATGAATATCATCTTAAGGCCCAGTTCACACGGCATTGAACCGCACGTTTTTTTACAGTATACGTCTTACGGAATAAATAGTGGCGCATACAATGTACATAGAACCTCACACACTTAGTTTACACACTTTCACACTTAGTTTGTACTGCAAAAAAACGTATAACGTTCAAACGTTTAAACGAATAATCAACGGACTTGCCAAGCAAACCGAATGAACTGTAACGTATTCGGTTTGCAGTGGCGCATAGTATAGCTCTGGCTCGTTCACACGACACGATGTTCATACGTTTTTAATCGAATACAATATATAGGTGACAACTGTGTGAAGACTGCGGTTATTCGTACCCGAATACGTTCGGTTCGGCTCGGTTGTGGTTCGGTTTTTTACACGAATGAAAATATACCGTGTGAACACCCGGGTGATTGTACGTTAAATAATTTTAAAGTTAAAAAAACTGAAACAACTGACTTCTAAGAACGTTACTTTATTTACTTGTAATATTAGTAAGGATAATAATTAAACAAGGCGCTCAAGCGTTGAAGTAACTGTATTTTCTCCTTATACACATTGGATGAGAAGTAAGTAGGTTTTACTTTTCAAGCGCAATAAATCGCTTACGATTGTAAACTTTTTAAAGAGACCTCTCTTCACCCACTCGTTTCTTTTACAAGAATGACATTTGTCATTGAATGTCAAATGCTTCGCTTTCTCTATATGTCAATTCACGAAACACAAAAATTGGTTCTCGAATGACGGAGTAATTCGTGTGCATACATAAAAAAAAATACGGTACGAATTGATAACCTCCTCCTTTTTTGAAGTCGGTTAAAAAACGAATACAAAGAAAACGTGCAGTACAATTCCGTGTGAACTGGGCCTAAGGGTTAAATTACGTAGGTGCAACGTTATCTGAAGCCAAGAAGTAAAATAGATTAAGAGAAATGTTTTCCGGGCATATTATGCCTATACAAAAGACATAACTGAAAAGAAAATTGATTCTACCCCTAAATGTCACGCCATGATTATTTTTGGGGTTCCGTTGTAACTACGTGGAACCCTTATAAATTCACCATGCTCGTGTGTCTGTTTGTCCGTATGTCACACCCATTTTACTTATATAAGTACAGTCATTATTAACGCGCCGTTGTATGGAATGTCCGACTTGTGGCGCAACGTACTATACGTTGACCTTGACCTAGTGACCTTACGTCTATTGTTCAACTTATTCTCCAGAGTTTTCAAAACAAATCGTCAAATACTAAATTTCCCACTTAAATATCCAAATAGAGTTTGTCTGTAAATCTATTTCGAACAATGATTATGAATTGTATTGTGATCTACGATATTAAAATGAATTGTATTCAAGTTTGAGCTATTTAATTCCACGCTTTGTCTCGTCGTCGAGTATTAGCTATTATTTCTTGGTAATAAATGGGTAGCTTAATAAGTTTATTTATTGTGTTTCTATTTCTCAATACTAGTTATGTAATTTTATATGCCAAGTTTTATACGTAGAGATTCTTTCAAAATATAATAATTGTATTTTAAACAAGTATTTATATTAAAAGAAAAACAAAATACCTGACTGCAGAAAAGCAGTTTTTGCGGTCTAGTTACGAATTCGTTACGCTTGCTATGCTGTTGAGTGTACGTTTTTCGTGAGAAAGTATGCTTACAATCGCTGTAAAAGATTATAAATGCGCATTATTTAGAATAATTATAGTAAAATCACTTGTTTATTACGAAAAAGTTCGTTGGAGGTTCCGAAAAAAAAAATGCGTTCATTTTAATTTTTGCGATAGATGTTTTATTATTATTACAAAAATTATAGCCTATGATATTTAGGAAGTGAAGCAAAATCTCACGACACCTTAATGTAATTTACCAAAATATTAATTTATGTCTAAGTTAGGCCGCGATCGCATTAACAGCTTAGGAAACAATAATAGGGTCATATTTTTTACTCGTCTGTGACGAAGCAAAAATAAGGTTAGCACGTATCTATATGTCTCAAATTAGACAAACTTTTCCTAAAAGATTGCGTGAAATACTATTGACATACCGAATGGCATTGCATTCCACGCAAGCAACAGTTCCCGAAAATCCAGAGTACATACGGACTTGAAAGTAAACATCACCTAAAACAAGGACCCGTCACGTACGTCTAGCTTTATTGTTTTAGCGTTTCGGAGAACGAGCCCTAGATTGGCACAATTTGATTCCACCCGCCCTTACGAAAGGCTAAGCAATAAGTATCAAGGCAACCGTAGGATCCGTACATGATGGAATTCGATTTACCCATAAAGTTGTTACGCATAGAGTTTCGATTTTACATTTTCAATACGTTAATCAAGATTATGGAACTTAATTCCGGTATCTAAGTTATCTATTAAAAGGGGATTGTCCATCAATAAACTAA
The DNA here is from genome assembly GCA_947563715.1 of Lycia hirtaria. NCBI lineage: Eukaryota > Metazoa > Arthropoda > Insecta > Lepidoptera > Geometridae > Lycia > Lycia hirtaria. The sequence continues at coordinate 34,711,566 of OX387377.1, read as the reverse complement.
ATCAATCTGAAAAGAAATTACGAGTATTTATTAAAAGTAAGTTCGTATAGACTGAGTGGCCAGCCGCCCGAAAGGCCTCTGATTATAATTAGTACTACCTACAACTAATTAAATGACATTCCGTAAAAAATAAACAATTTGTTAGTGCTAAATAGTTTCGTCACTTGTCATGTTGATAAACGCAAGACATATTCTCATAGTTCCCGGCGAGATCGAATCAGGTATGAAGAATTCGTAGACAAACACCAATATAGAAGGGGTTAAGGGATTAAAGTCAAAAGTATTTTCACTATTATTATTAACGGGATATTTACCGTGGTTCACGTTAATTTTGAGCTCCCGATATTTCGGCACTGTTACATGCACCATGTTCACGAGCGACTGAAAAATGCAGGTGGATGATATGGTTAAGAGTAGACAAATCTGTCTACCCTCTTTCTTTGTCTTTTACTGCGAAGAGCGTTATCACTGGCGCTCGAACTCGATGTAATGTCCCGACAAAATATCGGGAGCTCAAAATTAACGCGAACCACGGTAAATATCCCGTTAATAATAATAGTGTTTATATGAATAACCGTGATAGTTAAAAAAAGTATTTTCGTCTGATATACCTCAGCGCCTCAAGCCGAAAGTTTACGATCAGTGTGTGTTACAGATGACATACAGCACTGAAATGTGGTCCCTAACTATGGGCCTTTTGGAAGCTCAAGGTCACAAAACGAGCTATGGAGAGGGTTATGCTCGGAGACTCTACGAGATCGAACCAGAAATGAAGAGATCTGTAGACCGTGCTATGTCACCGACATAGCACAGCAGATTAGCAAGTTGAAGTGGTAGTGGGCATTGCACATAGCACGTAGAACTGATGGCCGATGGGGCCGAAAAGTTCTCGAGTCGATACCACGCACCGGCAAGCGCATCGTAGGAAGACCAGCCACGAAATGGAGACGAGATGGAGACGGACAGATGGCCTTATACAAGTAGCAGAAAGATGCTGCATGCAATCCGCTTCCAATTGGTCTTTTTGGAAATCTATGGGGGAGGCCTATGTCCAGCAGTGGACTTCTTATGGCTGAGATGATGATGATGTTACAATCTACTTATATTAGCGAATTATTTGCCAAATAATACCTTATCAAAAATATATTTTATTTACAGATATATAACAGTTATTTCGAAAAAAAAAAAAAACCTTAAAATTAAACGATACTTTTAAATTTGTTTATGTCTATTTTTAAGTATATAAATTATATTTTTGATGAGAAAATTATCTTAAATCGTGTATCTCCTACTTGAGTTTGCCTATATCTTCGACCTTAGTTAAAAAAATCAGACCCAAGGGTATTTAGTAAGGGTATTTCTTAATAACAGTGTTCTATCCTAGATAATATCTACGCAGTTAGAAGCAAGCTTATGTACGATAAAAATGTATAAAATAACAAATTCAAAGGCACTGACTTGTTATAAAGCACGATGTCTGGCAGCCATATGTGTTCTGAAGGCACATGCAAAGTCTCCACACCCCCGTAGTCGTCAGGATTCCATTTTAGCTTGTAGTCGTTCCATTCCTGTGAACAAAACAGTGTCTTAGCAAAAACATAATAAAAGATCAGACTAGTCCTATAAATTTAAAGAATGGCACCTACTCGTCGGTGTACAAAAGCATTGCAGTACACCACGCGACCTCAGGTGCTGTCACTCGCTCTTGGGTGCAACTAAGAGTGAAAATATATTTGAAAATATACGAATTGACGCATATCATTATATTGTTTCTTAAGATATTAACAGACGATCCGATTTATCAGGAGTGAACCTTCAAAATTGTTGGTTGTGACGTCATAGTGAATAGTACTTTACTAGGAATTTCGGCGCACACACGATTGGTTTTTAGGGTTCCGTACCCAAAGGGTAAAACGGGACCCTAATACTAAGACTCCGATGTCTGTCTGTCTGTGCGTCCATCCGTCCGTCTGTCACCAGGCTGTATCTAATGAACCGTGATAGTTAGACAGTTGAAATTTTTAGAGATGATGTATTTCTGTTGCCGCTATAACAACAAATACAAAAAAACATAATAAAATAAATATTTAAGGGGGCTCCCATACAACAAACGTGTTTTTTTTTGTGAGATAATGGTACGGAACCCTGCGTGTGCGAGTCCTACTCGCACTTGGCTGTTTTTTTATTTTTGAAGGTTCGCTGCATGTTTGGAGCGAACAACGTTAGTATGTTAAGACTATTAGACATGTTAGATAATTTAAACATCAATATCTGCTATTAAGCATTATTATAACTATTAGGCATGTTATTATGATTATTTATGTTTGTTTATATTAGTTTTAATTTGTTATGATTACTCATTATTCTCAAATGAGCAATTTGCTCATCTTGCACACTTGCATGACATAAATAAATCTTTACTTAAATAAAATTCAAAAACGGACCAAAAAATACAGCTCGCGTCTAACAAGTTCTTCCAATCTTACATATTCCCCGCAAACCCAACGTCAAAAGCATTTCATAATCTAAAATCCCATTCCATTTCAGCCACATCTCGGCTTAAACTTGGCGAATGCTCTCTAGTTAAAGTTTAAGACGCCCCGAAAAGTATTTTCGCCGAAGGCCGCATAAAACATAGTTGTTGACTCGGCCCAGTCACTGGGAGGAAATTGCAATTCTTATTAAGTTCCGGACCAAAGACGATTGAAAAGCTCCAGCGAAAATGGACTTGACCAATCCTGAGTGCTCATTGGTGCAAATAGCATTTGGTTTTGGAATGTTGACCGCTAGATTGTACAATACTCTTTGGCTAGATTTGTTAGTTTACACATCGAATATGAAAATGAATAGCTTTTAACGGATTTATCGCGTTTATTTTACGTAATTTTAAGTTATGGAGATTCAAATACGTGTAGTGTTTGTAGAAAATTTAGGTGCCAGTTAACAGATATTTTTTTAATGCCAATGGTTAATAATAATAATCTAAGGCGTGTAAATAAATATGTTAATTATGTTTTTACAATATTTCTATAAATAAAAAAAAACAACAGTAAAAAATTGATCCTAGGGTGCCGCCGGCAACAGGGCAAGACATAAGCTCCTGACGGTAGAGAACGGTACAAACTTAGGAACCCCCTGACAATTTATGCCGTGTTTAAAATGACTACCTCCTGAATTCGACCCATGGCCCAACCATCGAGCGAGATTCTCTTGAGATATTGGTCTCTTGATAATATTTTTTTTTTTATCAGCCCTGCTTGTACAAATTGTCCCACTGCTGGGAACGGGCCATTTTCTCATTGTGAGAAGGGTTAGGCCATAGTCTGCCACGCTGGCCAAGTGCGGGTTGGCAGACTTCACACATCTTCAAGATCATTGAGAACTCTCAGACATGTAGACTCTCAGACATTCCTCACGATGTTTTCCTTCACCGTTTGAAGTTGGCGACAATCAACAATACGCACATAACTTCGAAAAGACAGAGGTGCGTGCCGCGGGATTCGAACCCAGGACCTGCGGATCGCAAGTCAGACGGTCTCCCGACTAGGCTGCCGGAAACTTATTATTAAATTATTATTAATTTAATCTAAAAATTAAAAAAAATATATTCAGAGTAACGAGAGCAGTATACTACCACACATAATTTTGAACTTTTGAAATCCATAGTTCTGTATGGTATCGGACTGTAATATGCAAAAAAAAACGATCTCGGTGAAACCACGACGCTCAACTGGTAAACTCTTAGATCGAAAAGAAAATTCAACCCAATTTTTGTATTGTAGTCAAATAGCGAACATTTCTAAGATACGTAGACAGTTTAATTCTATTGTATTCTTTAGTTGTTTACTATTTCGCGCTCACAACAGAACCGCTAACCGTTTTCTGAGAACTCAATTATTATTTTGGCGAGGTTTTCGCTCCGTTACACGAAATTACTTCAGCTAAAGCTCAATTTGAATTTGTCTACGTACAGTTAATGCGGAACGTCTTTGTGCTGAACAACAGAGTAACAGTACAACACATTGTTATATTTAAATGAATTAATAATAAACTTGTTTGTGGTTTATAAATTATAAATTTGTATGATTGCCGAAATAAAACTTTTAAGGGATTGTGAGTATTAAAGTATAATAACCTGAAATAATATACTATAGATATATAATCGGCACTGAAACGTGGTCCCTAACTATGAGCCTTATAAGGAAGCTCAAGGTCACGCAACGAGCTATGGAGAGGACTATGCTCGGAGTCTCTGAGACGAGATCGAATCAGAAATGAAGAGATATGTAGACGTACAAAAGTCACCGATATAGCACAGTGGATTAGCAAGTTGAAGTGGCAGTGGGCAGGGCACATAGCACGTAGAACTGATGGCCGATGGGGTCGAAAGGTTCTCGAGTGGAGACCACGTACCGGCAAGCGCAGCGTAAGGAGGCCAGCCACGAGATGGACAGATGACCTCATACAAGTGGCGGGAAGACGCTGGATGCAAGCCGCTTCCAATCGGTCTTTTTGGAAATCCATGGGGGAGGCCTATGTCCAACAGTGGACTTCTTATGGCTGAGATGATGATGATGATGAGATATATAATAGGATACATAGCTATTGGATTTAATACGGCGAGTGTGTCCAAATTCAAATTCGTTTATTGAGATTTCCTTTTAATTTCCCTCAAATTTGATAACCTACTCGATAGGTTTTGTTATTTTTTTGACGGGACAACGTCTAATAAATCGATGAACGCCGGCTGCACGCACGAAAAAGTATGACTCATTGTCCCGTTACGCGTTACGCTCATTGTCCCGTTACATTATCATCATCATATCATCAATGTTTTGTTAAAACCTTGTCACGTTAAACTATCGTCCGTAAACCAACTTTACAGACCAATTTTTTTATTAATGACTTATAATTCAGCGCCAAAAATACGCTATTTTGATTTATTTATCGTATATTTATAATTTTAACATCTTTTGTTTTTTTTACTTGGATTTTTAAGACGCATAACGGTACTTTAACTGTCGAAATCCATTCATCCGTTTAGAAGATAAGAGATAAACAAAATTAGTAATTATAAACATACAAGTTACGTGTGAAAACCATTCTTTGGCAGTCGGGGAAAAATATACGAAGACTCCATACCGTTTATACAAAACGTCTTTGTGAAAATGTTTAATTGAATCAGAAAATGGAACGCGAGACATTTTTACGCGCACCATAAACGTAACAGTTTCAAGAGTGCACTGTTTTCCTTTACGCAATTAAATTAAATTGTGTGCCGTAACCGCCATTGTTATGAACATGATCGCCAAGATAGTATGTTTAGGGAAGATTGCTTGTTAATGCGATATAGGAAAGGAACCGTTATATATTTTTACCAACTTAAAAAAAAAAAAAAATAAGTTAACAATTCCGCTGATTTGTTTTTCTTTTTTTTTACGCAAAATAGATCTACGATTGACCACCAACTCGCCTGATGTTAAGCGACAGTGTGGCCGAAGATGGAGCTCATCGATCTAGAAGATATCTATTCACTCTAACCTTAACAATTCCAAGATGGTCTCAGGAAACAGAGATGGCGGCAAAGAATTTTCTTTTGTGTTTGTTTGTTGGACATATGCCACCCCCATGGACTTCCAAAAAGACCGATTGGAAGTGGCTTGTATCCACTTCCTTCCCGTCCCGCTTTCCGTCACTTGTTACCGCAAAACTTCGTCATTTATAAACCGATTTGAATCAAACAATTATTAAAAAGATATATTTTCAGATTGGTCCTTTAGAAATTTCATTAAAATCGATTCAGTAGTTTGATTTTAAAAACAAAATTTCGCATTTTGAAGTAGGGTGTTCAACTTCTTAATTGCTTACTTTGGAGCATTTGACCGAGCAAGCAAAGCGAATTAAGGTGCAATTTGGTAGCCGCAAACAATAACAGCAAACAACGTGTCGACACGCACTTGGCCGATGTTATTTACATACAATTCGGTTCTGTTCCTGGGAGAAGTGATATTGTCAGACAGACAGCCAACGAAGTGCTACTATAGGGATTGTGTTTTTTCCCATTTGAGAACCGAAATATCTAAAAAAAAACAAATATAACTCACACACTAAAATTATTAGTAAACAGAAACACTCACACGGTATTTTTTCCGAGTATTATTAAAATTTTGCAGCGATTGGGAAAATTCTTATACAGTTTGTTTTACCTTTCACGTGTTTTTCATTCCTTATCAAAATTACATCTACGAAAGGAACTGATTGTACCTACATTAGAAAAGCAACGGCTAAGGGTACTGTAGATATTTCTGAACAAGTGAAAACTGGTTTTTAAACGAAATGTTACCCGATATCGATATTTAACGACGTTTTATATATCTTGAGATCCGACGTCTATGTTTATTAAAATAGTGGCCCGTGGTTTCACCCGCGATGAAAACCGGTGTTGATGATGAAACATTCAATATTAAAAATATTATTTTCTAGGTTTTAAACAATCTGTGTAATAAATTTCATAACTAGGTATGCCAAAAATTACGTACTCAGCGATATCGATCCGCATTCCTGTTGCGTACTGCACAAGAATGGAATTCTTTGCCGCAATTTCTGTTTCCTGAGACCTTACAATCTTGGAATTTTCAAGGCTAGAGTGAATATATATCTTCTAGATCGACGAGCTCCATCCTCGGCCACACCGTTGCTTAACATCAGGCGAGTTGGTGGTCAATCTTAGATCTATCTTGTATAAAAAAAAATCAATTTCTTCAGCTGTTTAGCCATGAACAGCTAACAAACAGACAGAGAGACATACAGATTTAAGTTTGCTTTTATAATTGTCCTTTGTGAGTTAAGCATTCAAATAAGCACGAAAATGCGCCATCATCACGGTGAATTTTGCAAAAACTTATACGAAATGTTTTAATTCCATATTATCACTTTACGTGTAGGGGAGGTACCCCATTTAAAAAAAATATTTTATCCTGCAACTTTTTTGGCGTAATTAATATTAATGTTCAAACAATGTTAAAATAAATAATGTTAATGTTAATTTTTAATGTTATGCCAAATTATTTGTAATTACTATTATTACTATTACTTCTGCTTTCTAGTACTAATTGTATTAGAGAAAAACCACGGACAGACAGACAGACAGATGTACATAGCGAAACTATAAGGGGTCCGTATTTATTACGGAACACTAAAAGTACACAGCGCTTACAAGAAAATAAAAGCTTCCAAACACCTTAAAATAGATTGGTTATAAACAATGATGTTTTACGTTTGTTTCCAAATATAATCGACCAATCTCTTCTTTTTACATCCCTACGTAAATTACATTATTATTATAGGCCTTCTATATTATAAACACACCTCGACCTTCGCCCCCTGCAAAGCGAGAGCTTTGTTTTCTCACCGAGATTTAACCATAATACGTTTGGTTTATTATAAATTAAAATGTAATTTAATTTGCGCCTATTATGAATATGGAATGTTATTAAGTCTTAACTTTCAAAGTGACGCCGCGGGTGCTAGGTTCTAAGAAAGGGTAAATTGTTTCAGTGTGACGCAGTTGAAACAATTAATTTGATGTGGCTGTAGGTGAACGGGAAACAAATTGAAACATGTGTGGTTGTATGTTTTTATGTTAGTGATTAAAATTTAATTATTGCTATGTTTAATTATTTATAATATGGCTTCTAGCTTCTTTTTAAGCTATTGCATAGCTTCTATCGCGGGCCTTGAGCGTGGAGACCGAATCCAGAAATTCCGTAACGAAAATAACCTAACACACCGCGCGTAAAGCTATTATGCAATAGCTTTACCGCGGCAGTCTCCGAGTGTCACACGTCTTTTTTTAAGTAACTAACTTTTTAGTAACTCAAAAGTTGCATAAACGAAGTGAAATCTATTTTTTTTAATATTCTAGGCTAGAGTGAACAGATATCTTCTAGATCGACGAGCTCCATTCTCGGCCGCACCGTCGCTTAACATCAAGCGAGTTAGTGGTCAATTGTAAATCTATCTTGAGTAAAAAAATCCTTTAAGCATATGTACCTACGCCACTGATAATCATGAGAAGCAAAAACTTTTGGGATGAAAATTACTGATTAATTATTTACAATAACACCGGAAATGACATGTTAATATGCACAGTAGCAATTAATTGAGTGAAATATCATATTTTCCGTTGTCATTGTAAATGCTTTAAAAAGTCATTTTGATTCCATAAATTTGGCCATGTGATCAGTAGCATGAGTACCAATGCTTAAAGGATGTTCATGCATTCAATGATGTATATAAGTAGATAGGTTTTCCCCGGTTCTGCGTGGCAAACCTCAAGTAAGGTAATCGCCCGACTCGTCTTTAGTCGCGTGTCGTGACTTGTGACAGTGACAGTGCCATCCTGTGTGCTTAGAACGTGCAACACCAAGATATATAAGGCCAAGATACTAAAAGGCCTTAAGGATATGGTCTTATCCTCGAAAGTGCTGAGAACTGAGTTTTGCCATGCTTTTACTTGGGTCAGGGACTTGCACAATAATGTATGTAAATTGAGTCAAATAAAGATTTTTGTATTTGTATTTGTATTTACTTCATATTCAATGAGTATAAGCCCCGCCCCGTATAATACCACTATTCATCCTAAATACTTACAGACAAACAATTATAGCTACATGAGGTAAATACTATAGAGACATATATTTTAAGCAAACATTATTTTGCTTCTAGGCAATAAAGTTGAGTAAAAATTTCACGAACACTTCACAAAAATGATTTCACGAAGTTTATACTCGGCGACCCAAAATGTGTCTTGGTTTCCGATACAAAAATGTTCCGAGCTTGTTTCGAGTTTCCAGATATATTTTGCCACTTCATCTCTATCATCACTTACTTCGGACGACCTATGGATCTTTCGAAATATTAATACTTTTTTACGCGACTGCGTAAGAAGGAGGGATTATGTTTTTCGAGTGTATGTATGTTTGTATGGATATGGACATGTATGTATGTTTCTATATGATCGCATACCTACAGCTTATAGCTTGACCGATTATGATATGCGAGGTGTCGTTTGATTCATTAACAGCTTTTTAGTAAAAATATATCTCTGGCAAAAAAAATACTTATGCGTTTTTTCATAATCTCCAGCGAACTTTTTATACCACAAACAATTGATTTTGCCAGAATTAATTAAAAAAATGCACATTTATGATCTTTTACAGCGATTTTACGTATACTTTCTACACAAACGTATACACTCAACAGTCAGTTGTTAGGTCTGTAATATGTGTGAATATCACACACACACAAGGTCAAATTTGTCCCCATTATTATTTTAGTCCCACATTCAATGCCGATACCTACAAACATTTCACAAAATGTTTGAGCAGAAATGAAGTCTGATATTAAAATTTCAGTGCCCTCAAATCGCCGGCGGGCGAAATCGTTTAGAGTGTTCCAATTGACCGCAGCGTACTCGCCTCTATTTCCTAAGGCGTTTTTCCTTGATTTTTTTAGGGTTGAAAGAGGTTTTGTAATAGGAATTTACGGGTGAAACGTTACTGAAATAGGAAATCATGATTCGCATTTTCGAGCAAGTGTGGAAAGCAAAATGGGTGGTTTGTGCGCGGTGCCAAAATTGGATAACGGATAAGACAAAACACTTCCGGGTCATAAGAACGAAGCGAGAATATTAAAATGCTTAAAACAGAAAAAAACACAGTCACCGGGAGTCGTAACAATAATGTAGCAATCAATACATCACTTGGCAAATAAAAGGCAAAACATTTCCAGTCTCAGAACATAAAAGACTTGAATAGAACGACAAAGGAAATAAAGGAAAAATATCTGTTCAACGATGAAAATTCTGAACTAACAATCGGAGCGGAACCGACCGACCAAAAAGAGTTCGAGTTGTTACGCTGTTTATAAAAACAATTCGGTAACGAAGTAACAGAATAACTTGAAACGCGAAATACTAAACCAAAATATCATGAACAAAGAGAAAAACAAACGGTAATACGGAATTGTTTGGAGCAAAAATGTTTGAGAGTTGCCGAGTCGGCTCCTCGGAAAGAATCCGACAGAAGTATGCGAAACAGAATGTTGTTTTTAAGCGTTACATAATAAACGGAAGGGAAGGAATCAGCAAGAAACGCCCGACAATGACGACGGCAGAGACGAGCGGTATTACAAAGAGCGAGAAAATTTTTGAACAACTTTTAATTATAGAAAATCTTTCAGACTCGATTCACCTTCGAGGCAAAAACGAACTTTGACCGGCGAATGAAAATTCCATTTAAAAACTTTGAACCGACATAAAAGACATAATCCAACAATGATTCATTGTGGTTAAATTCTAAAATGAAGCTGGAATGTGGGATAAGTAGATAATCCTTAAGAGTGGTAGAAAAGGTTCAAGAATACTTACGTAACTGCCTCTGCGAACGGAATAAGGGATTGTAATGGACACAATAGATAAAGGTCTTATAAAGCAATCAACTTCTTTGGTACGGGAATCTTCTTTAATGGTTTTGTGTTTTCCTTTTTCTGACGGTATAGTTAGTGGATTTGTGGGCAAATTGATGAGCGTTTAACGAATGGCCAAGAAATGTATTGTCTTGATGAGATAGAGATCAATTTAATTAATTATTTATTGAGCAATCTCAATAATGAAGTCGTTGTCCCCATTCTTTTAAAAACGTTCTTAGTAATATTAGTTTACGCGCACGAAGTCACGGGTGAGAGGGTGAGTTAATACCCTATTTAAGAATTGGAATCAAAACCTAACATAAGAAAAGAAATCAAGAAGCATATCGAATTTAATACCTCTCTATAGGTACAAAACTACATCTACGAAATTGTCGAGGCATTCTGTCAAAATTATTTCCGCTCCATATACTCGAACATTTTCATCAGATAAGATACTGGCCACATTGATAAAAAAGTGATATAGAAGGATATAAACAGGCGGATAGTATGTTCAGCGCCGTGTTAACGGGAAAGCAACCCTCCGATCTGGGATGATTTATGGACCTCTGAAAGGGACAGTTGGGGAAAAAACACTCCGAAATTATGGAATGGTCCGATACACATTTCTGGCGGATGGTTTATAGATGTACGGAATAATGCAGAGGGACAACTCGGGAGGGATACAGGTACCTTTAGTTTGTAGTGTAACCACTAATTTGCCTACTCGCTTATTATTACCTACTTACCTAAACTAATCATTCATATCGGATTTTGAAGATTCGGATGTCTTTACTTTGTACAATTATTTATGTATTTATTTTCGTGTGGAAAGTTAACTATTGCTAGTTCAACTAGCGAGTAGTTTAATTACTGAATTAAAAATATTTATTTCTTGTTACATAATAGGATTTTATCTTTAGGTGAAAATTAAACTGAGTCGTTTGTCAAAACGTTTTTTTTTAAAGTGCCTTATTTTTTAAAACACCGTCTTCTGGGATAATAATTTAGATTAAGATTAAAATAGATTACATAAACTGACCAATTAAAAAATGTGTTCATTTAAAAAAAAAATGATGATCTGAAACAGTTGGAAAACAGGACATCATAAAATTATTTAAAAAATGTCTTCAGTTTTTTTTATTTCGTTGTTCCATTAAATATTTTTAATTTGAACTACTCATAATTATAATTTTTTACCTTGTCCCATTAGATCTAATAATATTTAAATAGAATTACTAATACGAAAAATCTTAAACTAGTTCAATAGTTAAACTAATGATAGATCGTCAACGGTACATAGCCAGTTCTACATCTGTGTAAGAATAGTCTGCGATAGTTGTCGAGATATTGAGTTTTCGCATTATACGTGAGAGGCATCACTTGTCATTGAAATTATTGAAGATAGATAAGCGTATTATGTCGTGAGATATTATCAGCTTTGATCAAAATGGCTACGGATTTGATATATGCCTCTTCCTGTTTTCCTTTACGTCAGATCTTCTCATAGACTCGATGGAGCTTTGATGGGAGAAACTTATTGGATTATTATGTATCGCTAAGTTACAGAGGTTTAATTCTATTTCGATGCTGCGAAATCTTTACTGATATTCTAATACGTTGAAATGGTGGTTATCTTTATTTTTTATTTTATTTTTTGACGTGACAACGTCTAATAAATCGATGAACGCCGGCTGCACGCACAAAAAGTATGACTCATTGTCCCGTTACATCATCATCATCATTTCATCAATGTTTTGTTATGACGTTGTCACGTTAAACTATCGTCCGTAAAGCGACTTTACAGAGAACCAATTTTTTTTATTGTCTTGATTGTATCTAACTTTTGCGATAGAATAACTTATAGTTTAAAGAAACAGAGACCCGGACTATAACTAGCAGGCACCTAAAGACACATAACAACACTCACACACACACACACATGTATACAACAATTTCAGAGCACTGTTATTGACCAAATAATATCGTGAGGGTTCTGTTCTGTACATTACAAATACATTATAAATGAATATTCACCGAAATTTTAATAATGGCTACAGCTGTTAAATTATATTCCAACCTATTTTTTTAAAGATTTTTTGTGCAATATGCATGCACATATTGCACATCTAAGTTTATCCTTATTTTATTATTTTTGGACACAAAAAGCTGAAAACCGTGAAGAGTGAGGAGGATAGGGAGGATCGGGAGGCCTTTGCCCAGCAGTGGGACATATCAGGCTAATAATAATTATTATTATTATTACATCGCAAGAGGCTCTCGTTCGATGGTTGGATCAAGGGTCGGATACAGAAGGCAGTCATCCTAGATACGACACGTATTGTCAGGAGGTTCCTCTCTCTGTAGCTCCTACCACCTGCAGCTTGAGCCCCGCCCCGCTGCCGGCGGCACCCTAGGTTTAAGTTTTTATAATGTTTTTATTGTTTTTTATATAACTATTGTAAAAACTTAGGCTTGAGATTAGTAAATAAATATGTGAATAATAATAATAATTATTAGCATTTTGACATTGTAAGAGTCTTTAATACTAAAAATACGATAGAGTGCGAATTCTTGAATCGATATTATGAAATCTATTGCTGTTTTGTAAATAAAGGGTATCTATTTGAAATGTAAATCAAATTATTTTTCGGGACAAATACGGGTAGACTAGCGACAGCTAAAAATTACAGTTTGTGTAGAAATATCCATCCATTCACGACAAACAAAAATGTAGGTCAGTGTTCCCTTACGAAACCGATACAATTAGTCAATGTTTACCAAAACAAACGGAATCACATTGTCTTTTACTGCTTTGATTTAATATTAGTCGTAATTAACCTATTCCATTGTAGCCTTATCATCATAAAGATAAGTTCAAATAACATCTTATTCTCGTAGTAGGTGAAAAAGAGAGATGAGAGATACCCCATCTCTTTCTCACATACCACGAATAATCTCATTTCTTTCTTTTCGATCCAAACACACAAGCAACTTTGACCATAAAAATGTTATGATGACGCAGTTTACGATTTATTTGTAGGTCCGCTCCTGACAGTTTGCGGATCGGATGTATCTGGGTCGTAATAAAAACCGAAACTAAGTCGAAATCGATGTCAAAGTTGTGTTGTCACAATAGCTTCGTTTTGCGTCGCTCGTTTTCAGATGTAGTCAGTGAAGCGAATGTTTAAATGCCGATTCAAAGAGGTATATAGTAAACATTAAACAAACGACGAACATGTATATTAAAAGAAAAACAAAATACCCGACTGCAGAAAAGCAGGTTTTGCAATCTAATTTACGATCTCGTTACGCTTGATACGCTGTTGAGTGTACGTTTTTGTGAGAAAATATGCGTAAAATTGCTGTAAAAGATCATAAATACGCATTCTTTAGAATGATTCTAGTAAAATAACTTGTTTATTACGAAAAAGTTTATTAGAGGTTACAGAAAAATGCATTTTTTTTTTTTTTTAAATGTTTTCAATAAATTCTTAAATAACAAGATCACAACAAATACTTGCAATACTAACAGCAACAAAAATCACTAAAACTTATCTGACATGGACAGACCTCACTCAAATAATAACATACCCAAATCAAAAGAAAAACCAATAGGGGCTTGTGCAATTTCTCAGCAAACAACCAAACAGAGTCTAAATTCCTCGCCAAATTCTATAAGTCACGTACGGATTGACACGTTGACAAAAGCGTCGAAGGGAAAGGGCGATCTGAGCCCGTCCCGCTGTCGTCGCGTCCCGCTCCCAGCTGAGCCGCGACTATCTAAACCCGTATGCTGTCTGTCGCAGCCGAAAGGACGGAGCTGGTATAGATTTATTATGACTGTTTCCACGAAAACACGTACACTGTTCATGTCCTCCGAGGTGACGAAATCGGGACGATTTCGTAATAACACAAAATTATATATAATGTCAATAACTAAGACAAAATGTTTGAAAAATCGAATCTAACACCTCGCAAATCAAAATCGTTTAGGTACGAGTGTAAGAGGTAAAACAGAAAAATAAATGTATACAAACCTACTCACATACATACATGGAAACATACATACATCTGAAAGATATAATGATCCTTCTTATGCAGTCGGGTAACAAATATAAGTTTAGAAAACTCAAAAACCCCCGACAAAAAAAAAACGGCTGAACCGATTTTAATCAAACATAGCTAAGAACACTGCCAATTAATTCACCTTTCAAATAAATAAATAAAAACAAAATCAAAATCTCTGCATTCGTTCGGGAGCTACGATGCCACAGCAAGACACACAACACACATTCAAGTCAAACTTATAACACCCCGTCGATTTTGCGTCGGGGGTTAAAAACCAGAGTTAATAGTTTAATGCATTCTTTATTCTCAAGGGACATACAAAAAATTCAAAATACAAAATTCATTTATTTCAGGCTAATTTCACCCATAGAATTTTTTTTTCACAGAAAATACAACAAAAAGTATACAGAAGACGGATTTCTATAATATTTTATCTTAGTTGCTGCTGCAAAAACCGTCCTGATTTTGTCACCTCGGAGTCAAAGTCGTAATAAAGCGACGGAGAGACGGAGCCGGTACGGGTTTATTAAATAAATAAACCCGTACCGGCTCCGTCTCTTCGGCTGCGACAGACAGTATACGGGTTTAGATAGTTGCGGCCGGGGGCTGCGGCCCGGAAGGGACGTTGACCATTTGTCAAGGTTTAACTGCGGGAATGAGACGTCTCCTGTTCTTCCCTGAGGCTTTTGTACGCTCATTTTTCCTTGTCGTAGAATTAAAAACGAAACTGAACTTAATTGGGGTTTTGGTTTTGAAGTGTTACGACTTGTTCGTCGTGAATCATTTTTAATTGAGACTGGAGCTTATTAAGAATTGGGGGTGCTTCGCGCTTTTGGTATTTGAATTTGTCTTTTGGACTGTTGGCGTTGTTTATTTTAAGTTGTCAACCCAATAAGGTATTGAAAGACGGCGTTTCATTTGATTTACTGTAAGTTATATTTATATAATTAATATTATATGCAAGAGATATTCGAATTTTAAGTATTTAGCTTTGTGAACTAGGACTTATACTATTTTATTCATTTTAACCCCCGATCCAAAAAAGGTATGTTTTGAGTTTGACATGTTTATCTATATATCTGTGTGTCTGTCCGTAGAATCGTAGCGTAGTATTATTATCAAATTAAAAATGTCCAGTTTTCGGATGTGTACTCGGTCCTATTAGGGCGAATTCTGTGTCTAACACAATGCTTCTTGCCAAATTTCATAGTTCTAGATCAACGGGAAGTGCCCCAATGTTTCAAATACAAATAATTTTATTGCAGTTTGTAGGTACATTAAGGAATTAATACGGAATTAAAACAATTCTAGATTTTCCCTATTCAAACTTGCCTCTCCAGCAGGCATGCAATACTGGAAGTGGGCTCACCGAGTAATTTTAAAAATTGACATTCCAAAAAATAACCATTATTACAGAAAAAAAGTCAAAAATATGAAGTTATCATTTCAATTATACAATATCAAATTTAATCCATGTCAAGTTATAATTACAATGTCAAATTTAATCCATGTCAAGTTATAGTTACAATGTTAAATTTAATCCATGTCAAAATTTCAATGAAATTATAAATAATTCAATGTCAAACTTCAGATTACAATGTAAAAACTATCAGAGATGCCAAGATAAGGGATTGTTGCAATGTCAATTACTGATTACAATGTCATAAGAGATTATCAATGTCAGTATTCCAATTAAATTCTTTGTCATTGAAATAATCTTTCACAGTGTACTAACATTTACTTATCAGAATACTTTTCAATTTCTTTTTAAATAAACTTGTATTAAGATTTTTAAGTACAATGGGTATTTTTTTATAAATTACTGGTCCCATGCCGAAAATACTACAATTTATTACCTTCTTATTATGTCTAACTATCAGTAACTTATGTTTGTCACGCCTACTCCGTTTATGACTTGTTATGTTCTGTGCTGACTCTCAAACGGATGGATCGATTTTGATCTAGTTTTTTTAAAGAAGATTTCATGGAGTCTTTTGTTAGTTATGTTTTATCCAAATGAGTTCAGCCTAATTTTTTTCGGCGGTTTTTGCGATTTCTAAATTTATCATTGTGGATTAATCGGTTAAGAAATAACTTTATTGAAGTTTTCTTTGTGCCTCGTTTGAAACAAGACCGCTTCACTTTTTTTCAATGTTTTTGTACAGAAATGATTAGTCAATACAAATCTGCATAAATAACTTAACAATATGAACAAATTCCACTATCCTGACTAATTAGGTATGTCATAATGATGTCTTGATGGTGCAACAAGTTTTATCTGCATTTGGCCCTTTTTAAACGATTTTATTTAGCTTGCCCTGTTTGTTCTTGTTGTTGTTTATGTTTTTCGGTCAAATTTAGTAAGCGAAATTTGATCCCCTTCCCGTTGACAGATTTATCTGTTAATTGGTACACCCCTTTAGTTTATATGACAATACAATGAAATATATTTAGTACCATTCTAAATTCAATATGGCTACCGCCACAATATGGCTACCGCCACATTATGGCTACCGCCACAAAATGGCGGTTTTCATATTTTTGTACAACACACAATATAATACAATAAATACATTCATTCAACCTACATAAGTATTTTTCTTTTCTATAAACCGTTTCACTTAAAAAGTTTTTTAAGTACTTATTATACCTACTCACTAATTTATTGGTCTCACCATAAGACTAACGAAAACATATTTTTTTGTTCGTAGATGCAATAATATGTACATTCAACTACATTTATCTAAGTTGTTATAATGCATTTCCAAATAATCATAAGTCGGTTAAAAACAGCACATGCTCGCTCTAAAACTTAAACTTAACAAAAAAGACAACTAAAAAGAAAACTTCTACAATCATACGTTCGGGTATCTTATTAAATTTTTGTCCACATTTATGAAAATCCTTCTGTCAATATTCAAGTAAAGAATATAATTTATAATTGACTCACCTGTTCTACCCACACGTTCGTTGTCATGATTTGATTCTTAAGATTCTGAAACAAACAAATAATCATATTAAACATAAATAAAATACCAATTTCTTTCTTCTTTTGACCATAACAATTTCTTTCGAGTTTTCAAATGCTCAGCCATGTCACATAGCACCTTTTATTTATTTATTTATTCTTTCCTTTGCGTTTTTATTTCGTAAAATATGAAAAGAGTGACCCTTTTAAGCATTCCATACTATAAAAATAGATAAAAAGAAATTTATTAATTTTAATTTAATTTAATTAATTTATTAATTTAATTTTAATTAAGTAATTTATTTGAAAAATTTATTAATTTATTTAGTTTATTGGCACACGAAACAGAATACAGTCTTTACAATGTAAGTACAATTTATAATTTGGACCTAAACTATATTCCTTAAATGTATACACAACATGTTATAATTACAATTATACTAATAAGATTTTCAGTTTCAAAAGTATAAGAAATAAAAAGAAAATTGGTAACATCACTTGATTAAATTAAACTTCATCATCATCTGCAGCAAACACAATATTTTTAACGTCTTGTTTAAATTTGTAATTTTATTGATTGAAGACATCAAATGTAACATATCACCTTAAACAACTCGTGTCTCAAATGTCTGTAACCTGTAAGTATTATAATAGGCACTTTAATGTCCGTGCAAGTTGACTTGCGCTTTATTGCTTCATAGCAATAGACCTCTCTAAATATATGTTGATTCTACGGCTGTTCTATGACCAGCCCATTGCCGGTTTAGCCTGGTAATATAACCATAAGGTAATTCTGATGCTCCAACATAAAGTATCACCAAAGTACAATCTAATTTTACCACTGAACTTCAAATCTGTTTGAGGATCAAAATCGAACCAAACTTCCAAAAAATTTAACCCATTGTTGTTAAAATCATGTTCGCAAACTCTTAACCAAGTCAAACTGCTAAGTCGCTTCCAAAAGTCAAATAAGTAAATCAATGCGAATGAATAACCAGCAAGCTCAGGTACTTTTCACCCTTAAAATATAATGGGGGTTGTAAAGTTTCACACCCTGTCAGTTACCGAGGTACGACGAAGAGAAGTGCTTACCCTTAGGTTTTATTTAATGTTAGGTAGACTGAACTTTATCGACTTAAATAGGTATGAAGTTAGAAGATGGAGGTAAACTATTAGAAGTAAATAGAATTATCGAATGAATCCGCACTTAAAATAAATAAATAATTATAGTTTGAAAAACTGAAGAAAAAAACAACTTCAAAATACGTAATATGTATAAAGCCTGTAGAGAAGTGATATCTTACCAGTTATTTTGTTATAAAAACCAAAGCACTGCATCGATTTTTATAAAATTTATATGGGATCACCTCTGAAGTATTATCTACCAAATACAAAAAGAATCATCAAAATCAATGTACAATTGGATGAGTACTCGGTGAACAAACATACAGACCGAATTGATAACCTCCTTCTTTTTGGAAGTCGGTAATAAATAATAAATATTGGTGGATATTTCACACAACAATATCAAGAGTGGTTCCAATATACCAGAAACGTATAATCGAAAGACTAAAATGGTACGTTAACACCAAATTCTCATGTTGGCTGATACGCAAAATACTAATAACGTCAAAACGTTTTACGCAATACGACCAATAATAATATATATTATCCTAGTAGGTATATCCTGTATTTGGTTAATTTCCGGCAGCCTAGTCGGGAGACCGTCTGACTTGCGATCTGCAGGTCCTGAGTTCGAATCCCACAGCACGCACCTGTCTTTTCGAAGTTATGTGCGTATTGTTGATTGCCGGCAACTTCAAAACGGTGAAGGAAAACATCGTGGGGAAACCTACATGTCTGAGAGTTCTCAATGATCCTGAAGATGTGTGAAGTCTGTCAACCCGCACTTGGCCAGTGTGGCAAACTATGGCCTAACTTCTCACAATGAGAAGATGGCCCGCGCCCAGCAGTGGGACAGTTTGTATAAACAGGGTTGTTAAAAACAAAAACCTGTTTAATAATTGGTCGAAAAGTATCCATTACCTTGAAAATTTTACAAAAGAAATGTGCATGGTTAAGTAAATTAAAGATAAATATATACGTATATAATAGATGCTCCCCGTGGTTTCATCCGCGCACTGATAAAAAACGGACAAGTGCGACTCAGACGCGGGTCCGAGGGTTCCGTACAAACTAGTAGATAAAAGGGGGAAATTATATACTTTTTTATATTTTCTTTTATAAACCGAACCTATTTTTTTGTGATTAAATTAAAAATGTACAGTTTTCGGATTTTTTCCTTTATGTGTACTAAATGACAAATGTTTCTTGCCAAATTTCACAGTTATACTCGTAGGTCAACGGGAAGTACCCCATTGGTTTTGATTCTCTTGCGAGTGTCGAAATATGCGTTTTTTGCGACATATTCGTTTTTTATGAAAACGGAGAAGTTTGATTTTTCTCGCTGCAAGAGTTTATGGATCTGTTTATATGGTTTTAATTTCAACTCGATACCCTCACGCGTTCCCGAGGTACAGGTATTGATAGACGGACGGATGGGCAAACGGGCAGACGGCCAACTAAGTGATCCTATATGGGTTCCATTTTTTCCTTTGGAGGTACGGAACCCTAAAAAACACCCGATGCCAAATTGAAAAAAGGCTGGTACTGATTGGAATATTGCGGGTTCAAGTCCTGTCGGAAGTTGAAGATTTTGAACTGTACAAATTCATTTATGGAACGTGTAAAAACCGGCTGAGTAATGAATGACATGCTTCGAGCATGTGTTACAAGGTGGCGCCACCAACGCTTGATTGGATAAGCATAAAACTATTCGCAAACTTTTTTTTTATTGCGAATAGGTCCACGTTTGACCACCAACTCGCCTTTTTCTATATCCTACGTGAGACATCCGTAGCCAAATTGGTAAAGTGTGCTGATTGGGATGTGAGGGGTTCAAGCCCTGTCGAATGTGAAAAATTATTGAACAGTACACATTTCATTAATAAAAGCAATGAAAACTATAATACAAACGTCCAAAACATTCCACGACAGAAAGCAATTTATTGGACCAAAACAACAATCCAACATTTTTACTCTCCATTTTCTATTTACGAGGTTGTGTCAACAGCCTCAATAATCGTTTGCAAATCCTCGAAACCCGTTAAGCGTCGTCCATTACTTTATATTGGATATAAAATTATATGATGCTTGTGAAACCTAATACGCGATATCTTAGAGAGGCAATCAATAACAGTGCGTAAGTTAATCACAATAAAGTTCGTTTTGGAGTTGAAATGAAATAATGACTTGAATCAGTAATGTTTAAATCAAATTTAAATTTATCCACAATTCATTATTTGCCGTTTTTAGGGTTCCGTACCTCAATAGGAAAAAACGGAACCCTTATAGGATCACTTTGTTGTCCGTCTGTCCGTCCGTCTGTCCGGGTGTCAAGACCTTTATCTCGGGAACGCGTGAAGGTATCGAGTTGAAATTAAAACCATATACGCAGATCTATAGTATCTTGCTGCAGAAAGAAAAATAAAATTTCACAGTTTTCGTAAAAAAAAGTTACAGGCGAATATGTCGTAAAAAACGCACATTTCGACACTCACAAAGGAATCAAAACCTATGGGGTACTTCCCGTTGACCTAGAACTCTGAAATTTGGCAAGAAGCATTGTGTTAGAGTAGGTACACATATAGGAAAAAATCCGAAACTGGTCATTTTTATTTAATCACAAAAAAATTGTGTCTCTATCCAAGGAATGAGGGCTGCCTCAAACGTTCGTTCGCTGGGATCAAGCAAGCTGTGAGTAAGGAATGTGTTAAATATTTTTACGATGTATATTTTTCGGTTTATGAAGGAAAATATAAAAAAAAAATATGATTTCCCCCTTTTATTTAGTTTGTACGGAACCCTCGGTGGGCGAGTCTGACTCGCACTTGTCTGGTTTTATTTTTTAATTATCCGAAGGGTTTATTTGTTTGGACCGCTCTGAATCCAAACAAATAAATCCTAACGAAAAATTCTAACTCCTACCCACGTCGGACACTACACAGAACGGTAAGCTAATCAATGACATACGAAAGTTGACGTCTGTGTATAACATACACATATTTTATGAATTTAGGGTCATTGTCTGGTATTCGCTCGCTCCTGACAACCGTCAATCCTGACAATGGAGTCAACATTTGAAGCCCACAACGCTTGCCTCGACTGGAAAATGAATGAACCATGCAGGCAAACTGCTTGAAACGGCAGGGCGAGCGCGGGGAGCGGGTGAGGAACCCGAAATTGGCGGGAGGCGGCGAGTGTCCGCTCTATATGTAGTATCATTAATATATTATGCCCTACTACAAAATTTTTATTTTTTTCTGTCTTTTTGTACAATGTACAGTTAGCGGCAAATATTTTGAGCAACATTTCATCATGGCCTGCCTTGTTTTGTTGAAAACAAAAGATATGTTTTCCACTGTGTACTCGATGTACGCCTAAACTAATGAACAGAGTTTGAAATCTGGCATACTTTTTATCCCAAAAATTAGATCTTAAAATATTCATCATCATCATCATCATCTCAGCCACAAGAAGTCCACTGCTGGGCATAGGGCCTCCCTCGTAGATTTTCAGAGAGACAGGATTTTTTTTCCTAAAATATTAGTGAACTTAATTTGAAAATAAAACGAACTTACCAATTGAAGTTCAGTGAAATTACGCACAAACGAAATTACGGGCATAATATAAATAAGTATTGTCTATACTTAGTTTTTCCTCCCAGTACTGTTTGTTTATTGTGGATGGCATGTCTGATACGCATATCAGTTAATATTAACGGGCGGTATGTTTACTCCGGTTAATTGCTTGCGATCCGCGATACAGATACTAAAATAACACAAGCTGTAATAAATAATAATGAATATTGGGGAGATGTATTGTTGTAGGTATACAATGAATGAAATGACCAGTTTCTTTTGATTGTAAGAAGTATGTACTGGTATGTAACTAGGCTGAATCGATCTTTGTGAAACTTGGTACAAAGATAAGTAGCTATGATTCTGGAGACACAAATAAGCTACTTTTCATCACCGGTTTTCTTCAATACGCAAGTGAAACCGCGGGACGCATTTAGTAATGTATCAAGAATTAAAGGTAATACCAGCGCCATCTAGTTCGATATTTCAGTTATAGTTACTTAGGTACAAACTAGATGGCGCTAGTGCAAAGTTAACATAAAGATACCGGTATAGTGAATTTGCAACCTCAATAATCTTGAATAACATATTGTTAGGAACGAAGTCATAGCCGAAAAATTCGAGACCCTATCAATCATAGCAATTATTGGCAAGTGTCAAAACAATGAATATCCAAGAGGTTTGACCGTCATTAGAAAGTTTGGTGAAATAAGATGTGACAAAAAATAGTGTCTATATGCAAAGAATGAAGGTCCAAATTTTTAAGTGAATTAACCGTATCATCATAATATGAAAGAGCTTCAGTAGCATAGCTAAAACAGGTTTTTAAATATTTTTACGATGTAAATTTTTCGGTTTATGAAGGAAAATAGAAAAAAATATATGATTTTCCCCTTTTATCTACTAATTTGTACGGAACCCTCGGTGGGCGAGTCCGACTCGCACTTGTCTGGTTTTTTTTGTTACAATTGTCAATATTTTGGTAATTTTTATACGGAACTGATGAATATAGTACTCATATTATATAATAGTAGTCATATTACTTTCGTTTCACTCCTCTCCATCCTAAGGTTGCCTGGAAGAGATCGCTATTAGCGATAAGGCCGCCAGTTGTTACACTAGATTGTAAATATCTTATCTTGATTGTAAGTTTCTAAGGTGTGTACAATAAAGAGTTTATCTATCTATCTAGTTATTCATACTCGTACATAAGTATTTAGTATGCGATTACATAACGACGTCCACAGGACTGTAACAAGTAATTACATAATTTGATCATTACTGTGATCTATTCATAAACCCATAAAAATTTTCTTACTAGCAACACTTCATAAATAATGAAATTACAGAGCGTGGTAGTCAGGAGTAGGAAGGGACAGCAATCTTTGAACCTACTCTTAATTTATAACTTCGCATCAATCCTCCAAAGTTGAAGCAGATACATACTCGTAGGCCTGTTTAACTATCGCTAGTTTTTTTATTCGATAATAGGCTTGCGCTTGACCGTCAACTCACCTGGTGTTAAGCGACAGTTACGGTCTACGATGGAGCGCGCTTGCCTAGAAGAAACCTATTCACTCGCGATTTGGAGACACTTAGATTATAATATCTATTCGGAAAGAATAGATAGATAGTTAATAACTTGTAATTCTCGACCATAATTTTAAGAAAAAACCTTCGTATTTCTATGAAATTATACAATTCAACTACTTAGTCAAACACAAAACCGTCAAGACTGAAAATGTCGGGGGGAGGCTTTTGCCCAGCAGTGGGACACTACAGGCTAACAACAACAACTACAATTTAAAAAAAAAAACAACTTCAAACTGAAAAGTGAGAAATAACACGAAGAAAATCAATACTGGGCGTTTACCTAAGTAGGTACTTAAACCAAACAATTTTTTAATTTTTGCGTTTTAAAGTATGTCAGAGCCTTTTACATAGTATGTGTGATAAACCTACCGAATCAAATCCGCCAAGTAGTTTGTAACGCGCATACCTATTTTAAAACTAAAAAAGTCCATATGTTGAAACTACTGAACCGATTTTAAGCAAACTTACGGTAACTACTAAGTTGAGAGCTACTTTATTCAATATAGAATTTTTGCAATACGATTTCTAGTTTCTGCGTAATACGTGGACAAACATACATACACTTATGAAATTTGGCACACATGTTTAGAAGCTGGTATAGACTAACAATACAAAAACTGTGCAGTTCTGACAATATTACAAACATAGGTACAGGTCGAATTGATAACCTCCTTTTTTTAAGTCTGTTAAAAACAGCCCTTGCTCGCTCTAAAACTTACTCCAAGAAAACTTCTACAACGAAATTTCCTTCCAAACATTTTTAACCGAATCTCCTAGAAACGTCTTTGAGGCCAACTAAGAGACTCAGGAATGCAATTTTATCTGATCTCAACTGTGAAGATGGGGAGGGGGAAGGGTAATTAAAGTTAAAGGAATCTAAAGTTCTTGAACACTGTAAGTTGAGGCAAACGCCCGTTACGCAAAGTTTGCTTTTTGTCTAATGGAATAAATTTTGTTTAACGTTTTGTTAAGTTTGGACGATGTAAAGTAAAACAGGGAAAGACATACGGAACAATAGTCATGATGAAAATGCAATGAGAGTTCGTTGTTAGTTTTATGACTGTTTATATAGGATTTGGTTTTCAGATTGTTTTAAACTTTAATGTTGAGTTCTGTTTAAAATGAAATAAATATACCGCGTTTTATTTTTGCCCGAATAATCGGGTTCTGTTTTTCAAGAGTATGCAATAATAAATTATTATTATTTTAACCGACTTCAAAAAAGGAGGAGGTTCTCAATTTGACTGTTTTTTATGTTTGTTACCTCAGAACTTTCGACTAGATGAACCGATTTTGATGATTCTTTTTTCATTTGAAAGCTGGTGCTTCCCGTGTGATCCCATTTCATTTGGTCCAGTTCTGACAATGGCATCCATGGCGGTTGCTTCAGTTTTTTAAACTATAATTATTTGGTACACCCTAAGCCTAAGCATAGCGAGTGGATTGATTTCACATGTGAGGTGTCAAATGAGATAATGATCGTGATACTGGATAGAAGAAATAATTCATATTCATATTATTTATTTATTAGCATTCCAGAAGTTTCAATTAATGGCAGGAAATTCTTTTAAATTACCCTTAATTTAATTATTGTGAACCCCGTCGGTCACAGCTAAATAAGCAATTACATTGGAATATTAATTAGCAATTATATAAGGGGGAAAGATAGTGAACTAAATAAACTGTAATTAGTAAAGTGAGTAATTAGTTTTTGTATATATTATATTATATCTTTTTCTGTCACATATTCATTAATTGAATAATACGTTTTGTAGTTTTTTTTTAATAGTTTAAGAAAATGTTTATATATCTTGATTCATTTATTATTTAGTTTGGTAGTTTATTATAAACTTTGATAGCCATTATAAATGGATTAGTGGAATGCAGTGTGAGTCGCGAAGCCGGTTAAATTTAATTGGTTTTGGTGCCTAATGTTTATCTAAAAGTTTTAGAAAAAAAAAAAGATTTCTGACATATTTACATATTTCATAAATAAGTATACATGGTAGGTACGGTGAGTAATTTATGTTCACGGAAAAAGATGTCGCACGCGAAAAAAATAAAGGGAATATTAATGAGTCAACTTTGATAAACAAGAAAATTATAATAAGAAGCCACGTCAGAAGTACAGGTGGGCGATACTTCACTGTTCTTCCGCCCATATCCAAATGGCTTCCGCTTCGGCCGCCTACGAAACCGTAGCTTCGCAACCATTGCGAACGAAGACATTTTTAACCCAGTAATGAAAATTGTTTCTTTATTACCCTCGAAAAATTAGAGGAATAATATTGTATTTTGCAGTCGGATATTTTTTTTTAATAAAAGATAGATCTACGATTGACCACCAACTCGCCTGATGTTAAGCGACGGTGTGGCCTAGGATGGAGCTCGTCGATCTAGAAGATATCTATTGACTCTAGCCTTGAAAATTCCAAGATTGTAAGGTCTCAAGGATTGTAGGATTGGGTTCTTTTAATAATATGACTTGCTTTTGTAAATTTTAGGTGTAAATAACTGCTCATTAATAGTTATAGTTAATTTGGCACATGCACAGTTCAGTTCTCATATCTTTAATTATTTGTTACATAAGTATAAATTATTTTCAACGTCTATTGTCTATTTAGGTTTTTTGTAGTAAATAGATCTATGTTTAACCACCAACTCGCCTAAAGGTATGAAGCTAAATAAAGTTTTGATAGACTGACACAATTTTGATGACTCATGAACCGTGGCAGAAGTGTGACCTAAGTAGCAGAGGTTATTGAACCAATTAGTCAAGATACGTCTATCAAGAGTGACAGTGTAAAATTTGTTTGTTTGTGTGATATTGGAGGAGTTCTGTAACATTTTCATAAACAAGTTAAACTAAGTGTACACTTAATAATTATGGTTTAAAAAACTGAAAAAAGGGACTTCAAAATACGCAATACAATACATATGTACCTACGCGACTTGCTGTTCACTCACAAAAATCAAGAGAATTAGTAATATTTACTAAAGGAATTTCAAGTTCGTCGAACAATGTACAAGAAAGCAACAGACATAACGTGTTGGATAGTGCAACTTTGTGCCAAGTTATTTGCTACGAATATTCCTTGGGTACACTGGCAACACCAATGTTTTATGTTCGTGTTTCATTAAAGCAAATGAGAATGCATGCCAGTACAATGTACAGGTACTTCCGTTTTAGTGTTTGGTATAAAATGTACCTACGGATTATACACAAAATATAGTATTTATTATTTTAAGGTAAAACGTGTGTCAATAAGTACTTGTGTTAAAAGAAAAACCGGCCAAGTGCGAGTCGGACTCGCGCACGAATGGTTCCGTACCATTATCTATAAAAACGGCAACAAATCGTGTCTGTTGTATGGGATAGATATATATTTTATTCTGTTTTTTAGTTTTTTTTGTTTGTTTTGTGATATGCGGTAAAAGAAATACATCATCTGTGAAAATTTTAACTGTCTAACTATCACGGTTCATGAGATACAGCCTGGTGACAAACGGATAGACAGACAGACAGACAGACAGAGGAGTCTTAGTAATAGGGTGCCGTTTTACCCTTTGGGTACGGAACCCTAAAAAACAAAATAACCGTCTGCATAAAAGCGACTTTTACGAAATCAAAAACTATAAATACGACCATTTGAATACATTGATTACTTATTTAGGTATTATTCCTAATTAAATTTAAATATATGACTCATATAAATATTTGTAATCTCCTTTTAATTTCCTTCATTTTGATACCCTACTCGATAGGTTTGGTGAAAATAATATTAACGACCTACAATTTAGCGCCTGAAATCCGCCATTTTGGTTTTTAAACACCTGTCTAAGGACACTTGAGTTTTTGAGGCGAATCTAACGATACATTAAATTGTCGAAATCCATCTAACCATTTGTGAGTTACAAGGTCATACATACATTTACAAACGTAGATATATACAAGATACGCATGAAAACATAACCCTTCCTTAGCAGTCGGGTAAAAAGGATTTCATACCAAAGCCCAAGTTAGAGATAAAACGGTAAAATGCTTTTGATGTCGCCAAAAGTAAGTGATATCCCCGATATGGAGAAACATGATACGTGTTATGCGCCAAAGTGTGTTCCATATAATATCTTATTTCAAAGAGTTAAGTAGAATTCAAGCTAAGAGTAATAAGTTCTTACCCAATGACGTGGACGTAAATTCTAAAACAAAATTCACGAACATTATCTTGGGACCGATACTCACATACCAACAATGATGAACTGTAGGTAGGTCAGCAATGTCAATTGTAGGTCCCGGTTGTTCAGCAATCGTCAAGTCAAGTCAGAGGCCTTTCGGCGGCTTAATAACTGGCAATAGGGCTGGCCACTCAGTCTATACGAACTTACTTAATGATGAACTTAAAGATTTTGATATAAAGACTTTATGTCGCCGCGCTAACGCCTAATTTAGATTGAGAAGTCTAGAGACGTCTATTTTATGGCTTCGAATTATTTTGAAAATCAAAATTAAAGTAAAGTGTAAAGGGTCTAATTGAGTTTGGATGTTTTTGAGGACTGACGCTACATCCCGTTGATACTTTATCAAAGTTCTTACCTACATTTATACGTAAAAAGTTAATTTAGCGATCGCTTTCCAACTCCCGTTGAAAATCCAGACCTACAACAACGTGGAAAGGTCTAGGTCAAAAGAGCACATTATGTGAGAAGACTGGCTGTGTTTAGGGTTCGTGCGAATCGGAGAAGCAATGAAAGAAGGCTAACCCCACCACCACGTGAGACGAATAGCTTGGTAAAGAAAGAATGGGAGAGAGAGGAAGAGAGAGAGAGAGAGAGAGAGAGAGAGAGAGAGTGAGCTATATAACCTACCTAGATTTTTAATTGCGATGTAATTTGACACCAATTCATTGACACTAGACAGTGATGATAATATTTTAAATTTCGTACACTAAAGTAAATGTAATAGTTTGTAAAACAGGGTACGTATATTTTTAATACCACTAGATATTAATAAGGCACCAAAACTAATTGAAATAGTATGAGAAAGCCCATAAGCATCTAGGTCTAGTTATTGTCTCAAAATATGGATGGTTCCTTTAAGTTACTTAGTGGCAAAATTTCGGAGCGTAAGTAATGAAAAAATAAAAATATTTGATACAAATTTTCAGCAAGCACTCATAAATTGGTACCCTTGACAAAAATTCGGCCAAGCGTAAAAAATTGCACATCTCACAAAAACCCTACGATCTGTAACAAAGTGGTCTTAAATCCTAAACGACATGGGCAAATCGGAAAGGCAGCATTTTCAAGCTGTCAGTGTAGTTTATCACTCCATGAAACTGACTATATTTTTAATAACCGACTCTCATGATTGATCCTAACATTTTTATCACTTTCCAAGAGCTGTCAAATAAGGGTATGTCATAAATCGTGTCCCGAGGCGAACGGAAGGGTCCCATACATTACCACGTCCTAAATCCAGCCTGATCCCTGCGAACCGTCTCCCAACCCTTAGGTTGGGAGACGGTTCGATTATGGAAAGCCCTATTGTAATGTTGACTGGGTCATGGGATGGATTAGTGTATCGGAACAACATCTATGACAAACTTTTTTTATTCAATAATTAAAAAAAAAACGTCTAAAAACTATTTATGTCCAAGCTTTTATTATCGACTATATTAGCACTTTCAAGAATTCGTTCCTATAACGACCTCCCGGCGCCTTCGTTAATCATTCGTTATCATGTGTAATAGAAGGTACTCAAGAAAATAAAACGCGGCCAAATGCGTGTCGTGGCACGCGCAAAGATCCGTAGTTGCACATCGTAATCTATGTCAACTTGAAATAACTTGACACTAAAAAAAATACGTCGTTCCCACTTTACTGTAGGAGAGGTACCCCAATTGTTTTTTCCCAAGATTACTTTTTCACTCTATGATTTGTTTGGTGCTAATATGTTTATTCATACCTAATTATTGGTTTTTAGTACATTAGTACCACAAATTAGTATTCTTAGTCTTTGAGCTAAGCCGCGGATAGACGGACGGACCTGGCGAAACTATAGGGTTCGTAGTTGACTACGGAACCCTAAAAAGTAAACTAGCCTAACTCGACTATGTTAGCACTTTCCGCTAGAGAGTTTTAGTGGCAATATTCCGGGTTCATGTTAAGGTGGTACGATAAGCAAGCATGCGGTGGGAATATCAAATTTCAAACAGTATTTCTGTCCTTGTAGCCAAGTTAAGTACCTATTTTTATTGATGATAAATGTTTGCTACATTTTAAGATGAACTGATGGCCGATGGGGCCGAAAGGTTCTCGAGTGGAGACCACGTACCGGCAAGCGCAGCGTAGGAAGACCAGCCACGAGATGGACCTCATACAAGTGGCGGGAAGACGCTGGATGCAAGCCGCTTCCAATCGGTCTTTTTGGAAATCCATGGGGGAGGCCTGTGTCCAGCAGTGGACTTCTTATGGCTGAGATTATGATGATGACAATTTAAGATTATCCTATATTATTAACTAGAAATTGTGTTTACCAATAATACATTTTGTTACTTATATTAGCATAGAAATCAATTTTTACAAATTCAAGCAACTTCTCGGGTTAAGTACCTAAGCAACGAGGAGCATTATTGATTGTTGAATTGACGTGATAGTATAAAATGATTTATTCTTAGATTGTCGCAAACATTGTGATAATTTGCAATAATTGTTCGAGCTTGCTACAAGGACAAAAACTGTTTGAAATTTAAACTTCTTGCCGCAAGTCTACCACTGGTATGGTTGGTAAACACTCTCGGCATCATTTATGTAAAATTAATGTCAATGAAAGGTTCCAAGTTCCAAAAAAATACCCCAAACTCGACTATCTTAGCTTATCAGTATGTCTTTTTGCGTTTCCATCAGGAAGATCCAATCCCTACATCTCGGTTCCAACATCAGGTCAGCTTTATGACTTAGTAATATAGCAAATATTGCATTATCACCCGATTCACATAGGCTTGCAAAATTTCAGCATATTCGTAAACCAGGAAATAGTTCAAAATTAACATGGAAGATTACAGACATCGGAACAGTCGAAACTAAATAAAAGCTTGCAATAGACTGGCGCTTGACCGCTACCGCGCGACTGTTGCTGCAAGAGCGGTTATCCAGAAAAAAAATTGTTCAGTCGCGATTTAAAGATACCCATTCTAACTATTCGGAAAGAATTCTGGAAGCGAATTCCACATTTTGGCGTTACGCACAATAAAAGGAGCTAACGCATTTCGTTTGAATTTTTGGAATATCCACCATGAAACAATGTCACTTTATTTTGTTTCCCGTCCTATATAAAAGTGCTCTGTGAAAAAACTTTAAGCGATACTTTTTTGGCATTTTGTATCCAACATTGCATCAGAATGAAGTTGAACAAGTTTTGGATTTTCATAAGTTGTTTATAAGTACATTACCATTTATAACGTGAATTTGATGTGTCCCAGTTTGGGTCAAATCGATACAAATGTTAGTTCAATAGTTTAAGATATTTTTCACTATCGATGTGGGGAATTTGAAACTTTTATGATATACGACCAAGCTCAGCTTAGTTGATATATAGCAGTTTGGGAAAACGGTTTCAAAATACAGCAAATACAAACTGAGAAGACGTAAGGAATGTACGAGTATAGATCTAAAGTGTTTCATGAAGAATATATCTAGTCCTGGTCTTTTTGCCAGACGAAAAGGAGTGGGTGACGTAAAGGAGGATTATAAATGTTTATCAATTTATTTAAGTGTTTTTTGAAGCGTTCTGGGTACAGCAGGTGTGGGCCTCAGCTGCTCAGCCAAAAGAAGTCCACTGCTCTACATCCCCTGTGCTGTTCGTCCCCTATGGATTTTTAATAAGATGGTTTGGAAGCGGTTTGCATCCGGTGTCTTCCTGCCCCTTGTATGAGGTCTACTGTTCACCTTACTGGTTTTATTACGCTACGCTTGCAGGTTCGTACTCTCCACTCGAGAAGTTTTCGACCCCATCCCATTCCATTGCTTAGATTAATGTAGGTTGTGTCAGTCATTCATTGTGGTTTTTCATTTACAATTACTCCTCCTCCTTTCGGCTTAGTACAAGGTAGCAAAACAACCCTGTATGTATATTTCAAGCATTATTAATTAGCCGGAATATACAAGATCAGCGGAAAATTCCCGAAACAATA
Source organism: Lycia hirtaria (assembly GCA_947563715.1). NCBI lineage: Eukaryota > Metazoa > Arthropoda > Insecta > Lepidoptera > Geometridae > Lycia > Lycia hirtaria. The sequence continues at coordinate 34,679,575 of OX387377.1, read as the reverse complement.
TTCGAATTGTTTTGCAGACGTTATTCTAGAGACGGTGTGAATGTGTGCGCCGGGACGGGCTCATTTAACTTTATAATTGGTTCAAAACCAGCGCTGGAAAATATTAATCAGCATGCAGACAATTTGAGATCGAGCGCTGAATATGCTGGAATTTCTGGCTGTGTAGTTTGATAGTAAATGTTTATTCTTGTGATTTTTCTGATAATGATTTAATATGTGATTAGTTTGTGTCACCAGTGATGACATACGACATTGCGACAAATGATGTATTATACGTAGATGGGTTTTCCCCGGTTCTGCGTGGCAAGCCTCAAGTAAGGTAATCGCCCGACTCGTCTTCAGTCGCGACACGTCGGGCAACGCTGTTAGATACGTGTGAACAGTGACAATGCCGTTCTGTGTGTTTAGAAAGTGCAAGTGCAAGATACTAAAAGGCCTTAAGGATATGTCTTACCCTCGAAAGTGCTGAGAACTGAGATTTGCCACTTCATTTTCAATGAGTATAACCTCTCTATAAATTATTTCATTGATTGAAACGTGATATCTTGCTATGGGATTTATAAGGAAGCTCAAAACAACGCAATGAGCATGGAAAGGGCTATGCTCGGAGTCTTTCTACGAAATGGAATCAGAAAAGAAGACTATCCCGTAGACGTCATTATTTCACCATCATCGTAATTTTTCATCACTATTTAAGGCGTATTGCCAGGGTCTGTACACGGGTAGTTTGTAGATGGCATGTACCAAAAGGTCAATGGATACCATACGCATCCAATATCATAATATTTCAGGATGATGTTGGGGCTTCCCCGTTTTTGTAGTGCCTCAGGGATGTTTGCGCAGAATGAAACGGACGGTTTTCAAGCCGTAATTCGTAAAAAGATAGCATCACTGATGAGCAGGGTCCGGGGAAGTCACAACAGTATCCTAAAAATCGTAGCAGAGGATCCTCATGCACCGTGGCTGAGACATTTTGTGAAGACAATGGTCAAATAGGTGTACACACCTATATCCTGTTTGACCATTGCTTCTAATTTGTTAGATACCTATTTACTATAATTTACTATAATTGCATGCATATATATTTTAATGTAGTTTATTTAAGATTTCTTTTTTTACTAACAACATGGACTTTACTGTCTGAATAATAAACTATTTGAATTTGAATTTGAACTACGCGGGAGAAACCGAAGGCGCAGCTAGTAGCTTATAATAACAAAAAAATTAATTTAGGTATTCAATTCATCACAATCTCTTCCAGTCGCCTTTAACAAAAGTTGTAATAAGCTATTCCTCCCTTACTTTCAGGATTATTACTCTCGGAACTATCAAAACTGCCATCTTGATACTCCATTTTGTCGTCTATTAGTTGGAGTTGTAATTAAATTTTGTTCTAGCGGTAATTTTTCACGTCTCGAGCGACAGGCGCTTCCTAGTTGAATGACTGGCGACATTGTTGCTGAACTAATCAACTACGACACACTTTTGTATTTTAATGTTCATAAATTTATGTTATGTACTTCTTTTTGACATAAATCTGTTCATTAGAAATGAATTTGTTTATTTAGATAGAAGAGATATTTAAAAAAAGTTATATACCTACAGATATTATTTATACTCATATTTATATTTATTTTTATTTATACTCGCAATGGAGAAGTAAAAAAATATATTTTCCTACTTAGCCAATTTAAAAGAAAAACTTAAAAAAAAAAACTCCTAAGTATCAAATTTCACACAAAAACACATTCATTTCTCACTTTTCTAGTATCCTTACTTAATGATTTTATATTTTTTTAAATGTTGTGAGGCGCGAGAGCTGCGCACGTTAAAAACTGCTAAAATACTCGCTCAAATATAAGTAAAAAAAGCGGCCAAGTGCGAATCGGTATCGCGCATTAAGGGTTCCGTACCTTTATCTATAAAAACGGCAAAAAAAATACGTTTGTTGTATGGGAGCCCCCTTAAATATTAATTTTATTTTGATTTAATTATTTATTTTTAAAGTGAATAATATAACTCAATATTCTGTAGTTTCCGGCAGCCTAGTGGTGAGACCGTCTGAATTGCGATTCGCAGGTCCTGGGTTCGAATCCCACGGCACGCACCTCTGTCTTTTCGAAGTTATGTGCGTATTGTTGATTGCCGCTAACTTCAAACGGTGAAGGAAAACATCGTGAGGAAACCTACATGTCTGAGAGTTCTCAATGATCTTGAAGATGTGTGAAGTCTGCCAACCCGCACTTGGCCAGCGTGGCAGACTATGGCCAAACCCTTCTCACAATGAGAAGATGGCCCGTTCCCAGCAGTGGGACAGTTTGTACAAACAGGGCTGATAAAAAAAAAAAAAAAAAATATTCTGTAAATATTTCAAGCGTCTACCTGTTGCCGTTATCAATATCGAGCAAAAACGAGCAAAATAATCGGCCAAGTGCGAGTCGGACTCGCGCACGAAGGGTTCCGTACTATCATCTATAATACTACAAAGTTTAGATCTGTTTATAAAATAACGAGAAATCAACGAAATTCCAAGTAGTAAATTGCAAACTTATAGGTAGGTTTTCGATACACATCCGGGCATCATGACAACGCTCGCGCGAATACGCGCGGCTATGGCTCGCTCCGTGATGTTACCTCCCCCGCTACCCGCGCGTTCGCGCCACCACCACACCCCGGCGCGGCGCTCGCACCGCGTTTAGATGCACGGATTATTTTCATTTTGTGAGTTTTTATGTATTAGATTAGGTATTTATTTTTATAGTTAATATATTTCTAAATATTTACTTACAAATATTCAAGTTTCTACCTGTTAATTAAGATCGAGTAAAAATTGCTTAAAAATTACGTTTGTTGTATGGGAGCCTCCCTTTAATATTTACTTTATAGTTATTTAATTATTTATTTTGAAAGGTAATATACAAGTAAGTATTCTGTGAAAATTTGAAGCGTCTACCTGTTACCGTTTTTAATATTGAGCAAAAAAATACGAAAAAAACACGTTTATTGTATGGGGACCCCCCTTAATATTTAATTTTTTTTAATTTTTAGTATTTGTTGTTATAGCGGCAACGGAAATACATCATTTGTGAAAATTTCAGCTTTCTAGCTATCATGGTTTATGAGATACAGCCTGGAGACAGACAGACAGACAGACAGACAGACAGACAGACAGACAGACAGCGAAGTCTTAGTAATAGGGTCCCGTTTTTACCCTTTGGGTACGGAACCCTAAAAATCACGTTTGTTGTTTGGGAGCCCCCTTAAATATTTATTTTATTCTATTTTTTGTATTTGTTATTATAGCGGCAACAGAAATATATCATCTGTGAAATTTTTAACTGTCTATCTATTACGGTTCATGAGATACAGCCTGGTGACAGACAGACAGCGAAGTCTTAGTAATAGGGTTTCGTTTTTACCCTTTCGGTACGGAACCCTAAAAAGTGGAATAAAATAAACTATATAATATGGGACCCTAAAAAAGTGGAATAAAATAAACTATATAACTATATAATATAATATGGTATTAACAGAGATAGTAATGATGATAATGGTTTTTTATTAGGGTCGGTTCCTGCAACAGAATCCTGTTAAATGTTCCTCGAAAGTTCTTGCTCGCGTTGACCTAAGTTCCAATTACAAACTTTAATTACACATCAGTCGGGTCACTAGTGCTCCGGAACGCCACTCTGAAAAGGGGGAGCCACTCTCAAAAGTGTCGTCTGTGACTAACAATAATTGACAGTACGCCTTTACACATAAACATTAATCTCAGACCTTTTTAACCCCCGACCCAAAAAGAGGGGTGTTGTTTCACGTGTGTATTTCTACATCTGTGTGTCTACATATATGTGTAATCGTAGCTCTCAAAGAGATGGACCGATTTTGAAATTTTTATAAGAGGACTTGATCAAAAATGTTCTTTTCTATGTTTTACTAAAATCGGTATATCTGTTTTTTATAAGTTGGGGTTTCATGTTTTCTAAACTTAAATTCAAATACTGATGGAGTGAAAAAGAGAAAGTAGATTGAAAAACGATTGCCTTCGCGTACATAAAATATATGAACACAGTTTATACAATAGTAGATGTTATACAAGGGGCTAAAAAGACCCATTGTAACGAGGTAGATCCCCCCGATTTACCCCCGATTTAGCTCGGGAGATTTTAAGCTCGGGAGTAAATAGAAACCGAGTTACAATGGGTTTTTAGCGCCGTGTGTTACACTCTACTTTTCACTACGATTGCGAGATAGTAAAATAATCCAATACAATAATTCAAAGTTTAATTTATTAAAAATGAAATGTACAATTCTGGATATTTAGCGAGATGTTTGCAAAGATAATGTAAATATATTGCAAAGAGATTATTCTACTTTTGAATAGACTGTATCGTGTATGTAGGCTCTTTGGTAACAGATAAAATAAAAAATAAAAAATACTTTTTCCCCTAGAGCTTAATATGCTATTTTTCCCCCACCTACCTTTACCTTTTTTTTTACCTACGCTACAATGACGGACTTTTTGAGCAAGGCGAGTGAAAAATATATTATTTATATAACGAGTTACACACACACGTTACCGTTTATATACCTATATTATTTGTATAATAAGGGGCGCATAGTTATTTTAGCATTTTTAGACATACCAACAAAGATAAAGGTATATTTATTATTATATACCTTTGTCTATATTCTTTATTGTAACAAAAAACAAACAAGAAACAAATTAAACAATATCTATAATTTTAATTATATTTTTTTGCAATTAAAGTAGTTTTAGAACATTGATTGTATTGGGTTTACACAATTTTTGTTTCTATAGTTGTAATAGTACTACAAGGATAAAAAAAGTTTTAACAGGTCTATGGAACTAACGTAAATTACCATGTATTATTAGTTCTATAGAACAAATGAGAGATTTTGTTTTAATAGTTCCATAGAACCATAGAACTAAAGGGATAAAAAAAAACAACAGTTCTATGACGTCACAGTTCTATAGAACTAATGGGAGTTACCGTTATTTTCGTGGCTCTTTTCCTATCGACTTGTTGGTAGAAAAAAAAAAACAAAGCAATAGCAAAACATCCCTTTCAAAGCTATACGTGACCATTTTAAAAAGTTATTTAACAGGCAGCCAATGGGGCGAAATGGGCCACGGGTCATCGCCCATTGCCGCGCCAGAACTATGTACATGGAAAATAGGGAGAATTAAAAAAAAAAAGTTGTATTCATTGTGTAAAAAAATATGTAGATATATGCATATTTGTTTGGGACTAAATAGCGCTGTGCTTTAATTGTAGTTTAAAAAACTAAAAAAAAAACGGTATTAATATAGGTACGCAATTTTGTTTACTTGGATGACATTTTATTTCCAATTATTTTGTTTTGAAAACCAATTAAATAAGTGGCCAAGACCGTATCGAGACACACTTATAGTAGTAGGATTCCGTAACACATCGCATCTGAGAAATATATGATATATGGAATCTTGGTCTTATTTCAAGAAATCTATTCAACGATACCATTTCGGGTATCGTTGAAAAGAAATTGGTAAAGTTAAAAAAAAACACCCATTCTTTACGTGTATAGAATGCCACTACTATTTTTTTTTTCGGAAATCGACTACTAGATAATCATTCTTTTAGATAATTATTGTAAAATCACATTTTTTAAACAAAAAAGTTCGTTGAAGGTTACGTAAGGTAAAATAAAAATAAACACAATTTTTATTTTTCACGAGATTATTTGTATTATTGCAAAAAGAATATAGCCTGTCACTGAAAGGGATTACTTGGGAAGTAAACACATATCTAAAGACACATTTGCACATTAAAATCAGACAAGCCGTTTAGGTTGTAGTAAGAAATATAGAAGGAAACACATCCAACCGAAAAACAACCTTCCTTCTTACGTAGTCGGGTATACACTCAGTAACTCTGATTAAATATATAGTTTGGTTTTCTAGCTAATAGAATTTTATAGTTTTGAAAAAGAAGGTTTCCTGATGTTAAATGTGATTTATTTCATTATTTTTCTACACAGCTATAACGAAACATCCCTCTCAACAAAAAAAAAAGAAAAAAACCCTTTCGAAGCTTTCAATACGTGATCATTTAAAAAGTTATTTTACAGGCAGCCAATGGGGCGAAATGGGCGACGCGCCATAGTCAATTGCCACGCCAGAGCTATGACGAATATACTTGGAAGCTTTCCAGGGCTATTCTGCACAGTGAAAAATCTTTTTATGGTCTTATCTAGTAGGGAACGGTATAAATTCAGTTACCACTGACCTCGTTTTGTTGTTGCTGCTTTGCAATTATATTTTGGCATGTTTTTAGATTATTTTTGGCTTATGTTGTTTTAGTTGTATATACAAAGTGGTTTGTATTATACTAAATCATTTGAAATGGAAACAAATTTAAACTTATGATATGGTGATCTCATATTGAATCAAAAAAGTACCGAACAGTATCTTAAAAACTACCAAATGTCAACCAAAGTAAGCAAAATGTAATCAAAACTTCAAATAAATAAAAAAACATGAAACATAAAAAATTAACACAATGTATGCGAATCATAAAATAAAATAAAAAAACTACTTAAAATGGTAACAAAAAGGTGACAAAAATATCTGAAAGGTGTCAAATCTAATCATTCTTGATTTAACTATTCCTAGAATTAAAAACCATACAAAGTTAAGCATACAACTATCTGGTAGATAACCAAAATATCCTAATAATCAAAAAGGTAATAAAACAAATATACAAGAAGTAACTAAAACTAAATACACATTTATCGATACTGTTTATGTTACGCAAGACTTCCAAATCTGACAGCACAAAACGAACAATAAAGCATTCATACGATTAAAAACCATACAAAGTTAAGAATAAAATTATCTGGTCTGTTAGCCCGCATGAAAGTGAACGGGGAAGCTCGTTATACGGTCGATTGTCATCCTCTATCACGTCCGTCCACGTCTCGTACAGACAATACCCACACTGTTTAGTCATTCAAATCCGGAATACCAAAAAAGGTCCCGTCTTTTGTCACAGCCCTTTCTTTCGTCCGTTCTACCCTGACCTCTCCTTTACCAAACCGTGCAGACGTCCTCGTGTTTTTTCAAAGCTCAAGTTGAGTCGGTGTTGTGAACTACCAAAGTCACGCATGCAACAAAAGCAGCTATGATGAAGGTCCGGTTTTTTATTAAAATGTCCAGTACTTTTGGGGTCGTTTTTATTTATACAGAACCTTCCAAGGTTACCGTACTTGAAGTTAGGAAAAGGTTAGATAAGCATTACGTGGAGCTCTACGATAGTGTACAGAATAAGGGTTTTTTGAGAGCTTTGTCCGCTTCTAGTTGTATCCTAAATGACGGTGGAAACTACTTAGGTAGAAGCGTTTTAGGAATTATTATTTTTCTTCAGTAAACATTTTATTCATTATTTTATTAAGTATGAGAATTAAATATCGTTATAATTTTATGGGTAGATGCAATACCTATAATTATACAGGCAAGTCCCTGTAAGTCAACACAACAAAACAATATCGGCGGTAAAAAACGTAACTGCTGTCATCGACACTCAAGTATTTTTTTTATTGCTTATTCGGAATCAACAATTTTTTCCGCGTCGAATGGTCTGGCTCCCGTCGCTCTACAACCATTAGGTACAACATTTTGTATAGAATTGGAAAAACCTGCGTTTTCATGCATTCACAGCAAAACATGCGGTATACCCTCCACCGTGTGTTTTGCTGTAAATAGTACAAAGAACCGTAAGTTTTATGATTTGTCATTTACTACGATTTCGCTTATTCAAATTGTGGGATGCCAGTAGTGAATGGATTGTTTTTTTTTTTTTAGTTCTGGTGAAAACTTTGCATATTGTGGGTTGCAGAAGTTCTGTTTTCTACCATCGAATATGCAAACTACACTCACTAAACGAATTAAAAAAAAAGCCAATAGGATTACCTACCTCAAACCGATAGAAGTCTCGAATTGATAATTTATTTGCTCAAAACTACTACTAATTGGCAGTATATCCATCATGATAGCAGCCTTGCCATGTTGTATGGCAATACATACATAAATGTATACATACTCATTCACACACATATATACATTCAAAAAGATTACCTTCCTTTTTACGCAACCAGTAAAATAAAATAAAATTCTCAAGTTAAAAAATAACATTTTCAGCTATTATTATTATGTTACAGCATTCAGTGCTCATTGTTTGGTCAAAAACCTGAATTAAAAAACAACCATGAACACGCTTTAATTTACATGCATATAATGCCTATTTGACATCTGCAGAAATCTTATTACGCCATGGCAGCTGGAAAATAAGGGTCATGTCTACCAAGACACTACACGATCGCGATTCTGATTCAGTTCGAATGAAGAATCTGTAATTGGAATACTATCATTTCCGATTCATTTCCTATTCAAATATTTACATTTTATAAGTTTGAGTTTCAATATTTTAAGGACCTCTGTCTAATTAAGGCTTTAAATGTTTTGTTGCCAAAAATATAATAATAAAGTTAAAAATTCAGCTTTATTAATATAGCTACCTATAGCGGAAGTAAGGGCAAATAACAACTTTAAATAAAATAAATTACAGTTTAAAAAACTAAAAAACACGCTAAAAATTATTGTGGTCAAAGTTCATTACAAGACTTTTCTAACAATACCAAACACAGCTATGATACGATGTTCCATCATGAAGTTATAGTTCATATCTTCCGGCTCCATCATCAGATCAGTTCGACAGTACCATATTATTGTATTGTCATCAGAACTACATACAGCTGCCAATTTTCATGACGCTACGATCCTTGGAAGATGGTTAAATTAGTTACCTTAGGTGGTATTACATTCAGGTCGACCTAATAAAAGCGTGTTAAAAACGGCCAAGTGCGAGACAGACTCGCGCACGAAAGGTTCCGTATCATTATTTATAAAAACGAAAAAAAAAACATGTCTGTTGTATGGGAGCCCCGCTTAAATATTAATTTTAATTTGATTATTTATTTTTCAAGTGATTAAATAATTTAACTCAATATTCAAGCAAAAAAAAAACACGTTTGCAAAAAAAAAACACGTTTGTTGTATGGGATGCCCCCTTTAATATTTATTTTATTCTGTTTTTTAGTATTTGTTGTTATAGCGGTTATCATCTGTGAAAATTTCAACTGTCTAACTATCACGGTTCATGAGATACAGCCTGGTGACAGACAGACAGCGGAGTATTAGTATTAGGGTCCCGTTTTACCCTTTGGGTACGGAACCATACAAAGATATTTTGACGTAATGGTCCTTTAGACACTGTAAGTTTTGCACACTGGAATAGTATATTAAACATTTCAGCACACTACAAATTTTTAAATGTTTTTTTTGTTGCTCCTTTCATGCGTTTGATTTGCTCTAACCCGAAAACCCGAACGAAATACTTGTTTTTTACCTGACTGCGTAAGAAGGAGGGTTATGTTTTTCGAGTGTTTGTATGTATGTATGTATATGTATTTATGCTTCTATTATGTTATCCTAGCCTAAACTACTGATTTTGATGTGTGAGGTGTCGTTAGATTCCTCTTCACTCACTGAGTATCAGTCTATATTAATAATTAGCTTCACCTGTATGCATGTTTGTTTGTTTGTAACCGACTCCTTTGGACTTGATTTTGACCCACTTCAAACGGTCAGATTTCATTAAAACTTTGTAGACTTATCGAGGACCGATGACAATAATAATTTGAAGCGTGTTTTAAAAATACGTTTTTCGTAACCTCCAACGAACTTTTTCGTAATAAACAAGTGATTTCACTAGAATTATACAAAAAAATGCGCATTTATAATCTTTTATAACGAAATTACGCATACTTTTTCACAAAAAAATCGTAATCGAATCCGTATAGAATGTCAAAACCGCTTTTCTGCAGCCGGTTTTTTTATTTTTTTTATATAGCGACTTTTATAACAGTAAGTCACTATATAAATACCTACGGACTCCCCAGTGCGGTTTTACCCCTAGATACCCCTGCAACCATTCAGCCTCACTCCACAGTTAAAGTAGAATTACTTTTATGCTGTTTGTTCATATACTTAGATGTTATTCAATTCACAGTCTCGACATAAATAGGTTTGCATTTGAATACAAGATTGGATGCGGAGTAAAAAGGACGTAATTTTTTTTATTTAAACATAAAATGACTGCATTTTTTGCTTGATAAATTGAATTAATATATTTTTCGGAAAGATATACATATATATGTGTTTATGAACGTAAACTGGACAATATAATACGAATAATACAATTATTAAAAAAAAATTGAATAATCGACTTAAAGTACGCAATTTATTTTATTTGGATAACGTATTTTTTCAGTTATTTTGTTTTAAAAAACCAAACAATTGACCTGATTTTTATAACTTTGTTTGAACCACCTCTAAATTATTACTTACGAAAAAAATAATCGTAAAAATCAATTCATAATTGGCCAAGCACTCGCGTAACAAAGACAAAAATAATATAATAGTTAAAAAAACTAAAAAAAAAATACGCTCAATCTTATCAAATTATTATATTGTCATCGGTCCTCGATAAGTCTACAAACTTTGAATGAAATCTGACTGCTTGAAGTGGGTCATAATCATGTTCAAAGTTTCCGTTACATACTAACATACGTATGAAGCTAATAAAAGCGTGTTTAAAAAAGTAATGTATTACATGTGAAGGGCCAAGTTCCCAAAAATATTACCATTTTTAGGCAGGCGGGTAATAATGCAAAAGAACATGTTACTTGTAGTGAAGACTAAATAGCTATCCAGGTCTTCTAATTAGAAAATGTGTTGAGTTTAATGCAAAGAACTGAGTCTCATACTTTATCATTAAAAGCTAAGTGAGGCAAAGAAAAGCGCAGTAGAGGCTAAATGATGACGTCATAGCGCATTTAAAGTAGTATTTACTTTATATCTTCTTAGTTCTTTTCATTCTAACGATTTAAAATGTAATGGTTACTATCTGTCATATTTTTAACTCCCACCCAAAAAGAGGCGTATTATAAGTTTAACGTGTGTACTGTGTATCTGTATATATATATATATGTACCTGTGTTCCAGATAGATAAATAGATATACAATTACATAGATACACACGTCAAACTTATAGCACGCCTATTTTTGGGTCGGGAGTTAAAAATATCATTAAGTATGTAAGTAAGTTCGTATAGACTGAGTGAGAGTGAGTGAGAGCCCTAGTGTCAGAGTTATTAAGCCGCCGAAAGGCCTCTGACCTGGCTTAACGATTGCTGTTTTTAACACGCTTTTATTAGGTCGACCTGTATGTAACTATGTAATGAAATCTAAGGTAACTAACTTAACCATCTTCCAAGGATCGTAGCGTCATGAAATGAATGGCAGCTGTATGTAGTTCTGATGACAATACAATAATATGGTACTGTCGAACTGATCTGATGATGGAGCCGGAAGATATGAACTAGAACTTCATGATGGAACATCGTATCATAGCTGTGTTTGGATTTGTTAGAAAAGTCTTGTAATGAACTTTGACCACAATAATTTGTAGCGTGTTTTTTAGTTTTTTAAACTGTAATTTATTTTAAGAACAAATTACTGGGACCTACAGTTTAACGTGTCATCCGACCCACTGTAGCGCTCAGAAAGAAATGCCACTCACGGTCACCCATCCAAAAACTGACCGGTCTGTCTGTTGCTTGACATTGGTGATCGTTCGAAAACACTGTCAAGCTACGCCACGAGCGCTAAATGTCATTGAATATCGAACTATTGTTCGCCTCGGCACGACTTATGCCAAGATACTTAAGTGAGCATCGCGCTCCAATGTGTGCCGCCTTTTAACTGTCCTGTTAAATCTACGGCAGTAAAACCAAAGATTTGCTCCGCAAAACGCAGTAAAAATCCTGGTTCCTTCAATTAATTATACCATTAGTAAGAAAATAAAGTCTTGCAGTCGCTGTCCGTGGCTTACGGGAACCATTATCTGTGGAGCAAGATATTCTGAAGAATCTTGAAGTTTTTCTCTTATGTGAATTTAAATTGGATGCTAAGACGCGGTTTGTGGTTCAGAGGTTTGTTTTTAACAGACTTCCAATAAAAGAAGGTTCTCAATTCGAATGTATGTTTTTTTTTATATTACGCGTATACTCCGTCAATTATGAATTGATTTTAATGTTTTTTTTTGTTAGGTTGGTAGATTTCAGGTTGTTCAGAGATGGTACTATAGAAATTTTATCAAAATCGGTTCAGTACTTTGGTCTATAATAAAATGACTGGAAAAATGTCATACAAGTAAATGTAATTGCGTGTTTTGAAGTCGGTTATTTCAGTTTTTAAACTATAATTAGGTATATCAAAGTATATAGTACTATTAAAATTTTCTGTGCTATAAATGCACCGCAATCTAAATATTATATAGTTGCTCCATTAGCAGTTTTGATCCGTAAATGGCGAATATTGTTTTCTAAAACAACATTTCCTCCCCCACTTGACCGGAACTGCCTTCGCCATCAAAATTATCTCTTACTTCGCCAATAAAGTCAATACTTATAGGAGGAAGTTATCCAAACTCGCAAACCAGGCTAACAATGAGGAAAAATGTGTTATGATTAGTTAGAAGCAACGCACGCTTACAAATGTGATTTATTTTATGAGCAGAAAAATTCACGTATGGGGGAGAAAGGTGCAAGGGCTTTCTTCGTGCTACACGGCTTTTATGGCTGTTTAACTGATTTTTATGTGAGCTATGAAAGTTTGGGGGTATTTTATACAGGTTTTATCCCTATGTGCAAAATGCGTATGTTTCGCAATGATGTATTTATATGTAGATAGGTTTTTTCTAGCTCTGCGTGGCAATCAAATCAATAATTTTTTTTTCAAATCAATATAATTTATTTATGACACAGAAAGTAAAAGTGACAACACATTCAGTATAGCGAACCCAAAGGCTCCTAGACTAGTTTACAAAATTAGTAAAGTAATCGCTTAACAAACATACAAAAAAAAACGTATAGTCGAATTGAGAACCTCCTCTTATTTAGAAGTCGGTTAGAAAGTAGAATCAAACCGTTTCGTTCGCTATTCGCGTTCACTATCGATTATAATGATCATGAAATTATTATTCTGATAACCAAACTGGCTAAGCCATTGGCATTAAAAAAGCCGTCAACTTTTACATGGGGCTGGCTGATTTACGACCTCCATTGTGCCATAACATAATGGGTCTGTGACCCATAATAATGGGATTGTGTTATGTAATGCAAAGCAAGCGCTCATTAAGGCAACGGTAATAATAAATAACACCCAAATTGGCCGAGAAGTTTCCCTAGTTTTCGGGTTAAGGCTTTTATGTACGCTTTAAATGCTTAATCGTAGAGACGGGAAGGACGGCTCTTAAGCCGACGCCGGATTAATATTTGATTATTCATGGATAATTTGCTTGGAAATTGTTTTTCGGATCAAACACTTTGAGTCGATTTTGTTTGTACGTGTATTAATATTTATATTTTGATTATGCGTAAATTGATTTGATACTTGTTTAAGATTGGAATTTGAAAATTTAACCAAAAATGAAGGGATAATGCCCTGATATAATCTATTCTGAGATTGTTGATTCTGCAGATAGCGTACTGTAATTGCATTATAGGTTATAAATCTTGCTAGTAAGAATATTTTTAATTTTTTGTAGAAAGAAACTTCACGCTCATTTTCAAAATATCTTCTGCATGTCAAGTTTTAATCTTAGAAACAACGAACAAATAATTAGCTCTCGGTCAAGTGATGATAATTATGACAAGAAATAATCGGATAAAAATGTGACATTTTATGTAAATTCATGAATGTGTTTAAAGAGTACTGACACCCAGTTGTCAGTTATCAAAACAAGTAGAATATATAAAATAAATAAACATTAAAAATGTTTTTACCGGCACATAATAAGTAAATATCAAAGATACCGGACGAGCTACCCCATCACTATTTCCTACGTTTAATTATCGAATTTCAGGAGGCTTTGAATTATTTAGCCACTTACTGACATTCGGTACAGAATTACGCAAGTCGTTTGTCAAGGAAAGCATCGTGCGACTCGTGCGTGACTATTCCACAGACTCTCTGTTTAGAATTCTGTACGTCGCTTTACATAATTCTGTATGTATGGAGCCTATTCGGTTTTATTAAGATTGTTTTGCAAGGAACTCTGCTTTTAATTTTGTGCTGTAAAACCGTGCTCACGTACGTTACACTGTTGTATGTAAATACGTTGTTTCAGTGTTGAAAGAAAAATGTACTAGATTATTTAATGGCAAATAAGCAGGCGGTCATTCTGATAGAAAATGAAAACTACTCAGCTGTGTATCAGTAAGTAGGTATTAACGAGACTAGTAGTCCGGAAATGCTTTAAAATAAATAATTTAATATCATAGGTTTGGTTTAAATAAAATAAAATAAAAAATCTACCAGACGATTCTAAGGAAACGGAGTTAATAAACAGAAGTGCCATTAAGTTAAAATAGAAACTTCAGCTCCTGGAAACTTCTACTCCCCTGGTACTTGTAGTATTGAATATAGTTAACTACTTTAGGTGCTGCAACTCAGTAGCTATTGTGATAATACCAATTACTGCTGTAAATGATGGTGACAGTGTCGCAAACAAACTGGAAACGATCAAACTGAATTTCTAAACCAAACTGTAGGAAGTGCAGAGTTAAGGCTTATAGAGTTAAGGCCTTGCTTCATATGGCTTTTCACTGTGGGACACGCCTCCCCATGGATTTACAAAAAGACCTGGCGGAAAAGGCTTGCATCCAGCGTCATTCTATCACACGTATGTGGTCGACTGTCCACTTCACGTATCACATGTATGTGGTTGGACTTCCTATACTGCGTTTCAATGATGAGTATGTAAATCTTGTCAACCAATTTTAATTGAAATATTTTAGTAGGATTAATGACATTCCCATTTATTAAAGAGTGGGACATTATATTGTACATTTCTTTCTTCAAGTACATACAGCTTCACGTCTCTTTCAAAATTTGGTAATGCGCAAAGTAGGATATCAAATAATTAGCATAGTTCAATTTAAAATTAAAACTATCTGTTCCCACGCAAACCTAGCATGCCATAATGCTGTGCAGTTAACGCCTCGATAAGTGCATGAAATGTGCGGAGCAAATTTCAGGATAATTTGCAAGCTGCAGTAATCTCTGCGTTATGACGCCGCAACAATGTTGTTTATGTGCTGTGGTTAACCGTCTGCGAGACTGATGTGTAAGGGTCATAACTAGTAAATCATCATTGTTATTGTTAATGATTGTTGAGATATTGGATATTAATAGACTTTAGAGCGGGCCGTATGTTTACCCACCTCATCGGGTAACAAGGTGTATCTATCTAGGATGACGCACATTAATAAGGTGTCTCTAAATGTACAGATTTTCCTAGGCTTAACGTGGAGCGCTTTGTACAGTTAGCAAAAATGTAACAATGTTTTGGGTGTCCACCACCTCAGCTGGTAAGAAGAATGTACATAGTATATTCGAAGGTGCCTATCGAGAAGTGTCAAAATCAATATAGTTTCTTCTTCTTTTTTTGTGTTGGACCCGCATTAAAGCATTTGCCAGTGTCAATTATTAGTTTTTTTTTCAAATTTCTTGAATAAAACAAGTTGTAAATGTTCTAGTCACAATCTAAGTCACGTATACAGTCAAAGTCAAGTTAGTTTATAAGTCGAGTCCTGCTTCAGTAAAGTGGTGGCGACTTTACTAGAAGATTCTATGGAGTTTTGCCGACAACGTAAAATTACACGTTTTACTTCTTTATTTCACTTGCCCACACTCACGCACTTTATCGAACACTTAATGAATAAAACACCACCATTTTTATAGCACTAATGTTCAAAATAACACAAGTTTAGGAAAATAAATTAATTGATGTCATGATTGGTATTATTTATTGGCACCCTAAAATTAGGCCGACTCACGATAGCTCCAGGGTTAGGTAAGGTATATCGATTGGCGCTTCTCGATAGGCAATTTCGAATATACTATTTGTTACCCGATGAAGTGATGGACACCACAAAAAATGGTCGCATTTTTGCTAACTGTTCAATGCTCCAGGCTTAGCCTAGGCTACCCTGTACAAGTAACTAAATAAGACCATTAAAAAAAAACTAACTTGTTAATCTTAGAACTTCCTTACAACACCGGTTTCAACATGGATTACCAACTTTTTGTATGTTTTTAGTTGACTAAATAAGTATGTAAGACGTACATTTCAGTTTACTCTGTGTATATTACCTTCGGGGCAATATTCCGTGTTACAGAAAAGGACGATTTTTACTCACACGCGCTTTCTCTCAAGATTATTTTAAGTAACTTCATCATGCGGCCTTTTCTGTGAAAGATAGTAAACAGTCAATAAAAAGTATATCTTTATAAAATCGAATTATTGAAAATCTCACTTATTTATTCATTTTGAGTTCACGACAGCTGTTGCTAAAATTTGTTGTTATTTAATTTATTTTATTAGTAACTTTTAGTTTGAAACATTTTTAGGGTTCCGTGCCTCAAAAGAAAAAAAAGAAAAAGTGTTAAATATTTTTACGATGTATATTTTTGGGCTTATAAAGGAAAATATAAAAAAATGTGATTTCCCCCTTTTATTTAGTTTGTACGGAACCCTCGGTGGGCGAGTCTGACTCGCACTTGTCCGGTTTTATTCATTTATTATTATTACAGTGTAAAGTGCTTACGATGACTAAAAAATGAGTTGTTGGATTATCAAACTCCGACATGTTATCAAAATTGTGGAGTTGCTCTAGAAACACACGCTGTTTGCTCATCTTTCCAAATACACGAAATATCTCACTAAAACTGGGTACATTCATGACACTGTTGACACAATGCAAATTGGGAATCCAGCTTGGTTTTAATAAAGACTGCGCTGGGTGTTTATTAATAGCACTATTTGCATTGCTGGATTGAAATTTTGGCTGGGAAATGTCTCGGGTCAAATGGTAATTTTTAGTATTGCACAACTTTTATAAATTGTGTAGGGGAATATGGGGTAGTGCATGGTAATTTTGCATAGGTCATTAAGTTTTTTTTTTCTGTAGCAAATAGATAGTTTGAACACCAATTCGCTTGATGGTAAGAGACGGTGTGGCCGAGGATGGAACACGTAGGTAAATCTAGAAGATATCTTTTCACTCTAGCTTTGAAAATTCCATGATTATAAGCTCTCAGGAATCAGAGAAGGTGACAGGGAGTTCAACTCCTGCGCAGTACGCATCAAATGGGCATTTTAACAAGAACGCATGGTAAGGAGCCGACTTTCTCATGAAGCTCTTGCGCACACTCGCCGAAATGGATCCGATAAAATTGTCAGGCATGCTACTTTGCGGCGATGTTCGAGACTAAGTAGCTTCTTGGATACTAGCTTATCACAATCAATTAACCTTTTCGCTCGACGGTCAACCTACAACAAAGCTTCCAGATGGTATAAAGTAAGTTAAGTTACATTTGGAAAGGAGAGAGGGCCGTTCATCGTTTGGAAAAAGAATATTTTTCCCTTTATGCTAGTTTTACTAAAAATAAGGTAAAACAAGTATCTATATAAAAAAAAAGACCCACCGCAATCGCAGTCTGTAAGCTTACGATTAACTTACGATTTCGTTACGCTAGATACGCTGTTGAGTGTACTTTTTTGTGAGAAAGTATGCGTAAAATAGGTGTAAAAGATTATAGGCACGCATTATTTAGAGTAATTCTAGTGAAATCACTTGTTTATTATGAAAAAGCTCGTTGGAGGTTTAAAAAGCCTTTTTTTAATTTTTTGCGAGAAATGTATTATTGTTATTACAAAAAAGTATAGCCTATGACACTCAAGGAGAAATACATACACTTGAAAACAAAACCCTCCTTCTTACGCAGGCGGGTAAAAAGCCTTCCTAAAAAGTATCTACATTATGTATTTGTTAGTAAAATTTGCAGCTTGACACTTATGCGCAAAGGAGTATAGAAAAAATAGCATCAGTTATTTATTATATTAGGCAACTTCAAGAAACTTGAAAAACATTACCTTCTTTTTGAGCAGTTATGTTGAGACAGTAAATACATAGTAAATAAAGTGAAACCAAAACAAAAACTTCTCCCCAAAAGTCTTCGTATCCCAACTCAGTTACTGCCAATAAGCCCATAACTAAATCACAGTAACACACTTCAACGTAAAGGTGCCATTACACGAGGCGAAAGCGGAAATCAATGAGGAGATACGCGCCGAGGCCGCGGCCTATCTCCGCTCGTGTGACGAGACCCTAATTAAATTCAATAGGGATGCGTGGCTTGGCTTGGTACTTGTAGCTGTTCGCTGCGGGTTCATTCTGATGAAAAATGGTGACAATGATGAATGATGTTGTTAAATATTTGTAGATATTTTTAATTATACATCGCCAATCGTCATCTCTAATTTTTAACCGACTTTCAAAAACAAGGAGATTATCAATTCAGTCTAAGATTTTTTTACATGATATGTTTGTTCACCGATTACTCAGCCAATTCTGTATTGATTTTGATGATTATTTTTGTATTCGGTAGCTCATATATCAGAGGTAGTCACATATAAATTTTATCAAAATCGATGAAGTACTTTAGTTTTTATAACCAAATAACAGGTAAAATATCATCCAAGTGCCTGTAGAAAAGTAAACAGCAAGTCGCGTATGTATTGTATTGCGTATTTTGAAGACCGTTTTTTCAGTTTTTTTAACTATAATTATTCTAATATTAATATAACTATAATATACTACAGATAATACTACTTACATTACAGTCTATTCGTACGTTCTCTTTCGACGTGAATCATAAAACTACAGACTGAAATTATTACTACCATACCTATGTATAATATATTAGTTATTTTTTAAAGGTGTTTTATTTTTGTATAAACGTCTATGGATTTTTGTATAAAGCCTCGATGACACTGGGCTAGTTTACGAGCTGCTAGTCGGCGAGTTGGCTGGCTTGTAGCTTGTAAACTAGCCCAGTGTCATCGAGGTTTAAAGCACATTTAGCTGAATAAGTAGCAATGATGTAGTGTTAATTTGATGCGGGAGTACGGAAGCCTCGGTGTGCGAGTTAAACTCGTAATTTTCCGGTTTTAATATTCGTTTACATGGTTCAGTGTCACGTATCTTGGCTTTTGCGGCAAGCGCAGCGAAGACCAGCCAAGGTAAGTGGCAAGAAGATGTTGGATGCTTCTATCAGGTCTTTTTGGAAATCCATGGAAGGAGTCCAAAGTTTAGCAGTAACTTCTTGTGGCTGAGATGATGATGATATCCTAGTTTGCAGTTCTGTTCCGTTAACTTTTAAGAACTTATCGTGCGCCTTTCAGTTCAAAAACTGTGTGTCGGATTACACGTTAAATTGTAGGTCCCGGTTGTTTGTTCTTAAAAAAACAGCAATCGTCAAGCCAGGTCAGAGGCCTTTCGGGCGGCTTAATAACTCTGACACTAGGGCTGGCCACTCAGTCTATACGAACTTACTTACTTTTAGTTCAAAAACTTTGACATCACAAGTGATTTAGTTACAATTGCATCAAAACATCTATATACAAAGTTATGATGCAATATTCAGCGCATTCCAAATTTTCGAGGGTCATGTCGGGTAAAGCTAACACCGCCCTGTCTGTAGAGCGCCATGTCGCCCGAATGTCTGCGTGATGCCATTCATGTCGCGCCATCTGCAGCGCACTGCGGGTCAACTGCGGGGTAATGCAGTTTCAGAAACAATAAGGGTGAATTGCTCGCATAGTTTCAACTGTATGCTGAATTTGCGTTGGCTTAAGCAATGCACTTACATAACTTCTTGGAATAAATAATTATTTGTCTGCCCAATTTTGCGTTGCTTACTCTATGTATTTTTTCGAGTTTTTGTGGTAAAGCCATATTTTATTAAAATTAGTTGTTTTTAGTAAGTTTTTGACTAAAATTTAATACAAATTATTGTATTCAAATGATATTACTAATTTTTTGAAGTGAAAACTTCTTTAGCCGCGTTGTGCATTTTTTGGATGGGTAAAAAAGGTTAAACTAGCGTCAGATCGAATTCGTAAGACGAAAATTCGTAAGATGGACGGATTATTTTAGTCAGAAACCTATTCTAACGTTCTGCATTTAAAGTTCATTATTGTATGTAAATTTTTATCAGCCTTTTTGCTATTTTATTTTTTAGTTAAAAAAGATAAAGTTATCAATTTGGTTGTATTTTTTATGATTGTTACTTCATAATTTCGTCTCTTGTTAACTGATTTGATAAAAATATTCTTTTATTACATTCAGATTGTATAATGTAGGTATATTGGTTTCTAAAACAAAATAACTGGGAAAAAAATTCATCCAAGCAAATGAAATTGAGTTATAAGTCGGTTGTTAAATTTATTTTTTTAAATTGTTACATAATAATCCAATACCTACCCCAAACGGCTACACTATTTACTATGTCCAAAATTAATAAACATGCCCCAATTATTGCACTGCCATACCCCAATTGACCCTTCAACCCCACATTGGGCCGACCACATCAATCCGTACCGAGTCAGGTGATCGATCCAGTGATCCTTGTCCCATTTCCTGGGCTACCCTTCCTGCTAAATTGAGTGAGACAAATGCTACGGGATCCTGTTTAATGAGTAAAGTTAATTTTGGTCAGAGTGCTTGATTTCAGTGCTTTTATGTGAGCTCTTGGATTGGTTTAATTTTATTTTAGAAATGAATTTATGGTTCAAATTCATTGAGGTATTTCAATGAGCCTCTTCATACTTTTAACGAGCTTTTGTTAGCTTCACTTGTAAATACGAGTATGTAAACAATAAATTACAGTTTAAAAAACTAAAAAACACGCTACAAATTATTGAGGTCAAAGTTCATTACAAGACTTTTCTAACAAATCCAAACACAGCTATGATACGATGTTCCATCATGAAGTTCTAGTTCATATCTTCCGGCTCCATCATCAGATCAGTTCGACAGTACCATATTATTGTATTGTCATCAGAACTAAATACAGCTGCCAATTTTCATGACGCTACGATCCTTGGAAGATGGTTAAATTAGTTACCTTAGATTTCATTACATAGTTAGTTTCATACATACATACATATTAGGTCGACCTAATAAAAGCGTGTTAAAAATAAACTACGAGTATAATGTAGTTAGTAAATAAACATTATGTAGTTAACAATTAAATATATTCATATTCATATTCATTTATTTCGTAATTCACAGTTACACGTCAAAAATTAAATACATATTTTACTTAAAATAAAGCAGGTATTATTACATTATATCAGACCACACTAGGTACTGATACTAAAGTACCCACCTTGGTAGTAATTGTCGTAATATTAATATGACATATTGTCAATGATATAAATACTAAAATTCAAAATACTTATAATGTCAATGTCAATATGATAACAGTTAATATAATAGTATAATTTGTATTATGTCATGTCAAATACATTAAATTTCAAATAAAATATATATTAAAATAATTAAAAGCATTTAAAATGTCAAAAATAAATGTCAAGAACATTTAAAAACGCTTATTCTTGCAAGCCTTTGAAATCTCTAAAGTCATAATACGTCTGCTCGATAAGCCATCGTTTTAGGCGAGATTTGAAACATGGTAAACCCGGCGCGTCCGTGACATTATCTGGAAGTTTATTATATACTGTTGGTCCCATGACATGACTAATCTTAATCGACTTTTTTAAAGTGCGCGGTACACTCTCTAGATAATCCTTGCGACGACTGCTACTGCGTATATTATAAGAGGCTAAATTTGTCCTCACATAAACTGCTACTTGAAAAATAACTAGAGACGGCAATGTAAGGATACCCAGCCTCCTAAAATGTGGACGGGCGGAGATGTCATAGGGTATTTTCGCGATAGTTTTTCGCGATATAGTTGAATAGATAGGCATACACACACAGTATACAAATCAAGCATACACACATAGAAATAAACGCATACGCACACACAAGTCGAGAGCGGTAACGTAGTGAGCACATGACGGCATGAAAAAGCTTCATGCTATTTTCCGTCACGGTATACGAGTTAGTTTTACTGCCAAGGCGCGCCCTTAGATATTTAACATCTAACACAAATATTAAACACTCATATTAACGGAGGAGGATACTCTAATTGAATTCCTTCTACCGTATTAAAGTAGAAATAAAACTACGAACCGCAACGAACGTCTCCTGGGCAGGCATAAAGGTGTCCGCCAGTCCATAAAATCCAGTAGAATCGAGCACTGATAAATAACCGGCAATAAAAATACCATTCTAGTGAGTGTTCGAAGCCTTCAACTTCCCAGTTTAAAGTACGTTGAAGTCTGGAGGTTCATACATAGTGAGTTGCGAAGCCATATTGTGTAAAAATACTTTTCTAAACCACCACGGCCACTAATAACTAACAAAAATTCACTAATAACAAACCACAGTTAATATCCCCTTATAATAATTACAATGTTGTTTTGTATGATGAGACGAAATTGGCAAGTGCCGTTATCTTATTCTGATGCTCCCACACAGAAGTACCTTATCTTACTCACTGTGTGGGAGCATCAGCCAATAAACTAGTTTTATAAATTATAACCATTTCATTTCAATAGCCCCGATTTATCAAGTTCCATATTGTGCAATAGTTCCATCATCTATCGACATACCAAAAAACTGTATTTTTTGTATTATATTATATTATGTAAAGGCCCTCTCAGAGTTGGCTTCGGCTCCACTGATGCCCATCAAAGGACCAGGCTGCGACCCGAGATTTATCTCAAATAAAGATTACAATGTTGTGCTAAATATATATATATATATTGCATATTTGAATATCTCGTTTTTAGGGTTCCGTAGTAACTACGAGGAACTCTCATAATATCGTCATGTCCGTCTGTCTATCTTTCTGTTTGTCCGTATGTCACAGTCATTTTACTCAAAGACCATCAGCCCTACATAAATTTGACATTTAGATATGTTTCTGAAACTGCTATAAATTGCTATAGTAAAGTTTTCATAAAATTTAAAGTATAATCCGTCCAAATGTGGAAAAATTATGTCCTTCCCCTGCACTTTAAACTATTAGACCAAGAAATGTATGACTAACCTGCAATATCCGTCCGTCATGGACTTTTTGAGTAAGTTTTTATTTTATTTGTTTTCTGTATATATATTTCTGTATATATATATATATATTTAAAATTGTTTTTTAATAGTCTTAATGTGTAAATAGTAATGTATAATTAATTTTTATGTTTTTTAAACTGTAATTATTGTTCAAGTGTAAGTATGTTGGTACATATTTATCTAGCTTTAGTAAAAAAGTATCATAGTATCTAAATACAATGACTGTCATTTAATAATAATGTAAGAATATACTGACTAACCTTAATTAGGCCATATAGATAGATAGATAAATAGATAACTCTTTATTAAAAGAAGACAATCTTACTATGTCTTTCAATAGGCCTTATCGCTTAAAGCGATCTCTTCCAGGCAACCATGTACGGAGTAGAATAGGTGGCACTGATAGTGGCTTTTAAAACTAAGACATAAAAACAAAATTGCGTACACACAAGTGAAAATACTACAGAAATAACTTATATCTTATATAGTATTATATAATATCTTATTTTAAATACTCTGTGATTACAACTTTTCAAAATAATATACCTAGCGATAAATATGTAAAACAAACTTAAGGCAAGGCGCGTCACCGACCGAGAGTGACGTGTGTGCTGCTCCTTTGAAAAAGACCGCCGAATGCGGTTGAAACTATAGTCGGATATTTCGGCTCAAAACAGACGTGAGTGACCATTAGTTTTTATTAACTTAAGTCAGTATATTACAGAGGTAATTGACCTTTTCGCAAAGTAGTCTAAACAAACAATACTCTCCATGTAGTGAATTAAATGTAATTATCTACTTTTTTGACTTTTACTTTTTATTACGTGAGACACATCTACGATTAACCACCAACTCGCCTGATGTTAAGCGACGGTGTGGCTGAGGATGGAGCTCTTCGATATAGAAGATATCTATTCACTCTAGCCTTAACAATTCCAAGATTGTAGTTCACAGGAAACAGAGATACAGAGAGAAACAGAGACAGGCAAAGAATTCCATTCCTGTGCAGTACGCACCAAGAACGTGGACCGATATCGCTGCGTACGGATACTATAATAACTAAACATTATATTTACTCAGGCTATTTAGATTTAAAAATGTAACAAATCACTCAGTTTATTCTTGTATTTATTTACTACATCAAATCATTGACTTCGAACACTAAATCCGTCGGGTCAATAATAATAGCCAGCTTTTAAAGCCAGACTATTCCTGGTTTGAACAGTGTCAAAAACCTTTAAAGCACAGAAGCCTCACTTCATACATAGTAAATGAGGTTCTATATTGCACGTGAGTAAACATTCGAAACACTTTGCGAACCGTGCCAATGTTATGTACGCGACAGTTCTTATCTCCTGGTACCTTGGAGTTACACAGACGATCCAAAGTGACGATATTTACTTTTACTCGACTGTGCAAGAAGGAGGGTTATGTTTTTCGAGTGTATATATGTTTGTATATTAAGTGGGTAGAATTTTCAAGACAAAATTTAGTTTTGCCAGCCAAATGCGGGCGCACAACCGAAAATAGTAGGGTTCGCCATTGACGGATACGTCAAGGAGGACATCATCATCATCATGTGGGTATGCATGTATGTTTCTGTAGGACAGTCTACAACCTAAACGGCTTGACCGATTTTGATTTGCGAGGTGTCGTTAGATTCGCCTGCTCTCCCTGAATGTCATAGGTTTTTTTTTTTTTTAATAATAACACATCTGTAGCAAAAATAAGAAAACGCGTTTTCTTGTAACCTCCAATGAATTTTTTCGTAATAAACAAGTGAATTTACTAGAATTATTTTATAGAATGCACATTTATAATCTTTTACAACGATTTTACGTATACAATATCACAAAAAAACGTACACTCAACAGTGTATCAAGCGTAACAAAATCGTAAGTTAGACTGCAAAAACTGCTTTTCTGCAGTCGGTTATTTTGTTTTTCTTTTAATGTAAATACTTGTATATCTTGCAAAAGAATAAGGCGTATAATGATCTTAGTCTTTTCAATCCTTTTAACAAAGTTAATATGCAAACGAGGCTTTCTAATTGCACGTAATAATGCTAAATGCTACAGCTTCTTCCTATCTGCTGGTATTTTATAGTAAGTTGCAGCAGAGGTGATTCAAAGTGACGATAAATAACAAAGATAAGTCTATTTTATATTTTAGTCCCCAGTAAAGTAAATGACAATCACAACGTTTCAGATAAAGTTAAGATAAAGGCTTTAGTCAAACAAAATATTTAAATAAATTCTTAGATGTATACTGCATAATATGCCTATTTATTCAACTATAGTGCCCATTTATTTAATTTTAATTTCGTATTTGACGCGTCCACCGCTTCTACACTCATTTTATATTTCGGTGTCATAACGGCTGTTTAATTTTTTATATTACTTTTGTAAAAAACTTAAAATTAAAAATAAATTAAACTATGCAAATAAAATTTTACCAATTCTGATGGCACCACCAATAAAAACAAACGAAATTTGCATACGATTTTCGTTCCCTTCTATTATAATTTAGTCATTTTAAAAACTTTAATTAGTGTTAGCTTCAAAATTGTAATTTAGTTTAATTTAATCAAAAATATAGGTAGTAAATAGTGTATACTATTTACTACCTATATTCCGTGAAAAAAAAATTTATCTTGTCATGTCATTTGTCAGTATGAACTCTATTTACTCTGAAACGGTTAAAACGGTGGAAAGACTATTTGTCTACGTTCCACGCTAACCCTGCAGACGAGCTAAAAACCTGTACAATTTTTCCTTCCTGTTCCTCGTCAAAGAGTATTAAATTCTCGCGCCGAAATTCTCCGAAAAGAGACAATACACCTTTGCACGTTTACTGCGCTCTTTCTCCGCCATCTTATATTCATGTTGTCGTCAAGTGTACCGGAAGTTGGCGTCACTCTTTACTGAGACAAATTTTACAGGTGATGTTTGCGGAGATGTTTTAAGTCTTACTATCTTTGTAGTTTTATTATGCTTTTATTTAGGTTCCTGTGGTATTTTAGGGGCGATACGGCCGGACAGCCGATAATCGATCAATCAATAAAAAAATATATATATACACATTTTATCAAAATCGGTTCAGCATTTTGGGTTTTAAAACGAAATAACTGGAAAAATATGTTATACGAGTAAACAAAATTGCTTATTTTATTAACCAATAACATTTTATTGACTCCACATAAATGCCATCGGAGTTGGTGGTCAATCGTAGATCTATCTTGCGCAAGAAAAAGTTTCGTGAAGAATGCTGATTGCAAAATACGACATCAACAAACATAAAAAAAAACGGACAAAGAACAACCATCTTCCCAATTGTGACAGAGACCTTCGTTCGCTTCGCTTAGTCGGTATATTAACATATATATTTACATTTAGTCTTACAGACATTTTATATATTACATAAACGGATGCATGCTCTAACACGGCCACTTACCATAATTCACCCGCAGTCCCAGCTGCTAACCGTATATAATGAAAAATTCCAGCTCTCCTCACTTGCCACATATTTCTCTCTAGTGTCGTACACGATCACTGCTAGAATGCAGCTGTTACAGAATGCAATAGCTTTTTAAATTTACTGTCTTGTTTTCTTACGGGTTTGTTATATTGGATCGGTTAAGATTTGTGTTTATATACTAAGACTCTTTCTCTCTCTGTCTATAATAATTATCAAGATTGGATAATAAAAGCTAATATTGAAATGTGTCTTCAAAATAATTTGTAAATGCTAACCAAATACTTCTCTTTAAATTTACTGTATTTTCTCTTATTATTGTCATTGTTGTCATGTGTATTTGATGTAGATACAAAGTAATTATAATTTAAAAAAAACGGACAAGTGCGAGTCAGACTCGCCCACCGAGGGTTCCGTACAAACTCATAGATAAAAAGGGGAAGTTATTTTTTTTTTATATGCATTGTAAAAATATTTTAAAACCTGTTTAGATTGTGGTAATGAAGCTCTTTTATTGTATATAATACCCCACATGATACGATTAAAGTACTTTAAAATTTGGACCCTCCATCCTTGCGCAAAGATGATCTCAAAGTTGTTAAAAGCCACCAACACCAAAGTTACCATGTTAAGTAGCTATATTTTTTTTTTTTTGCCTTCTACTAGTATACATTTTTGATACGTTTAGTGCACTATTTTATAGTTATTTATTTTACAATAATTTTGCTTGCGACCAGTTGTACCGCGGCGCGCGGCACGGCAGCGTCGAACGTACTTCTTAGCCACGTACATGAAAATACCGCGCTCAAGAAGTGCGGACTGATGTAGCGATTCGCACCGCAGTGCGAAAGGACCTGTTCAAAAAGAGCTCTTGGGTGATTCGGACCGCGGTTCGAACCGCTTGCGGTGCGAAACTCCCAAGTACCCGCGTAAAATTCACATTCCTGTTGCGTACTGCACAAGAATGGAATTCGTTGCCACCATCTTTGTTTCCTGAGACCTACAATCTTGGAATTTTCAAGGCTAGAGTGAATAGATATCTCCTAGATCGACGAGCTCCATCCTCGGCCACACCGTCGCGTAACATCAGACGAGTTGGTGGTCAATCGTAGATCTATAATGTATAAAAAATAATAAAAAAATATTTAAAGTTGCGGGGAAGCCTTGCCTTGATAAAAATAATATTTTTATAATGTCTATTGTATTTTATGGGTATTTAACATATTTTAAAACTAGAGACTACTTAGAACACATTAAACATCACATTACAATCTAACACACATTTATTTAAAAAACGCACCGGAGAAATTTATTTTTCTGTAATTTAGTAAGTATCAAAAATTAAATAGGCAAATGTAAAAACATGTATTAAGTGCACTACATATTTTATACATTATATATATTGATATTATTTTTATCAGCCCTGTTTGTACAAACTATCCACTACTGGACGCGGGCCACCTTCTCATTGTGAAAAGGGTAAGACCATAGTTTGCTATGCTGGCCAAGTGCGGGATGGCCGATTTCAAACATCTTCAAGATCATTGAGAACTCTCAGACATGTAGGTTTCCTCACGATGTTTTCCTTCACCGTTTGAAGTTGGCGGCAATCAACAATACGCACATAACTTCGAAAAGACAGAGGTGCGTGCCGCGGGATTCGAACCCAGGACCTGCGGATCGCAAATCAGACGGTCTCCCGACTAGGCTGCCGGAAACTGTATTGAATATTATAAAATTTTATTTTAAAGAAAAAGTTTAGTGCCCGCCTAAAACTCCTGCCAGTACTTTCTTTAGTAAGGAAATTAAATTTAAATATATATGTACATACATTCTTATATTCAGTATGCCCTCAACGTCTGGACGCAGCCAAAGAGTTCCAGCGCTTTGCATAATTTTACCATTTGGCTACTTGACAAAGCTCTGCATCACACTCAGTCAAGATACTTTTATTCTTTCAAGCTATATTGGATCATAGTGCTTTGTATTAAAGTATATAGTATAGTGCACTTATTTCTTTAAATTCGTGTCTCAAAGTCAAGATAATTTTAGATATTTTCAATCTATTTCGAACCTTAGCCCATTGAATTAAAGTGTATATCACTGTGTGGAACTGTACAGGGTGGCATGCAAGTGTAGTGAAGATGCATAAGAAACTGTCTTCGTCTAAGGATAAAGTGAATTTTCCGAATGAGAAATTTTATTTTTGAGCTCAGTAGAGCATCTTAGCCTAGTTTGATAAAAATGCATTAGTCTTTAAATAATATCAAATTTTAGATCTGGCCATTGACAGGAAAATATTCTTATGTAAAATAACAATATTTAAACGCAATGATTGCCGCGGTTTTATAAATAAATAAATATTTGTGGACATTTCACACAACACCATCTAGACCAAACTAAGCAAAGCTTGTACTATGGAACTAGATGGCTGATAGAATACATACATACTTTTTTTTTATATATACATAATTATGATACACAGAACAAACATCCATGCTCATCACACAAATGTTTGCCCTGGGTGGGGATTGAACCCACGACCTTTCAGTTCAGCAGATAGACGTAAACACACTACCAACTGAGCCACAAGGCCATATATTATCTCGTGATGATATATTTTTACAAACTATACTCCTGAAGAATTTTCTCAGTTACTTCGGTTTTGGTAAAGGTTATCAAAATATAATCTGTTTTCAATGTTAATTTTTTTTTCATGTCTAAAACAAGTGTATTTTTCATAATGTACAGTGTAAACAGTGTAACCAGTGATGGAATACCGCATTGAAACGTCACTCACCAAGGGTCTTATAAGTAAGCTCAAAATAACGCACCGAGCTATGGAAACGACAATCGGAGAATAGCAAGATAGAATCAGAAATGAAAAGGTCCTTAGACGTACGAAAATCATCACAGTGAATTTTCTAAACACAAGTTACGTGGTTTAGTAATACCAATCTAACACGTAGTCTTATAGTTATAGCGCACAGGTTGAGGCGGGAAACATGCCTTTGAAGAAATTCGCTTATCTAATAGTAAATCATAGTGAAAGCAGGATCGCCAAACTGTGACGCATGTGGAGTGGAAATGAAATGAAATGATATGAAATTTATTTGTGTTTTTTTTTTTTTTTTTTTATTTGGAGGCGGACGTATATCACTTGCTAGTGGAATGCGTCCGGCTTCAGCGTGAGAGACGTTCTCTTGAGGTGACTTGCAAGTTGAAGAAGCAGGACGTTGGCCGATTTAATAGGATTTTAGCGGATCCTAATTCTGACGCAGTTAAAGAACTGTTTGACTGTGTAAGACATCTCAAGTGATCAATAGATTAAGAATATGCAATGAAACTGTCATGTTAAACTAATAAAAGTCCCAATAATAAATATGAATTTAAAAAAAACACGTCATAAATTTGATGTACTCGTATCTAGCAAACCAAATAATTACTGTTGTGGCCGAGCACAACTTCTAAGCCATTCCTGTGTTCCAAATGACAAAGGAAACCATATTAACTGGTCACAATAACAATAATTCGCCGCAAGATGTCTCCACCAACAATAACAGGCGCCGTTTTGTCAAGTAACCCTGTATCGGAACATCTGGCGGACGTTATTTCGATAAGGAATAGAAAATATAATAATATCCTTGTACTAAACTGTTGTTGTCGAAATGGACAGAGAATTTATCAAAATGAAGAAAAAGCTTCTTGAGCTTTAGTTAATATGAAGGAACCCAAAAAGATATCAAAATGTTTTTATCCGATTGCGAAAGAAGGAGTGTATATTCTTTTTTTTTCTTCTAAATACAAAAATCTTTATTTGACTCAATTTACATTGTATATTTTCGGGTATATTTATATTAATAATAATATGTGTGTATATGTAAATATCCTAATAAAAGAGAATGTAACTATGTCTCTCTGTTCCTTTTTTACGTTCAAACGGCAGAACTATTCATTATAAAATTTGGTACAGGGGTAGCCTACTGCTGCCTTCTACTGCCTAAGCCCTAAACAGCATGACCGATTTTAATGAGCGTGAAAAAAAAACTTCAAACAATACTGGTTTTTTTAAACAAAAGACGGCAAATCAATCGACAGAGTTATAACGAAATAAGAAAAACCTTAAATGCCAATCAGATAAAAAAATAATCATCTGTCAGACGGACGATGAAAAAAAAAGAAAACAGTTTTTACCTATTTGTATGGTAGAGCGCGTATTTCATAAAATTATAATACTGTATGTTACAGAAAAAACCCTCCGTGTGATCGCTAGCGCCAGGGTTGAGGGTATCAGATCCAGCGCAGGTCAGGCCACAGGTGCACGGGGGTGATGTGGGTCAGAGATTAATGGTAGCAGGAAGAGCAACGTAAATTCTCATAATCAATTTGTAAAGCCAACCTTTTATTGCAACTGAATGGTTGTACAAAGTCAGCTATGCATGGAGTACTTTTCATACCTTTGGTATTAATCGACCAAGTATCAGCTTCAGTCATCTAAATAAATTGAGAAACGTGCCAAGAAGCTACTTAGCAGCAAGTTCCTTTGTTACAACTAAGCTCCAAATATGATAATATCACCGGAAAGTCGTTCATAAGTTTGTTTTTATTGGATTAATTTCGGCGAGTCTGTGTCTGATCCAATTCGGTCGTTTTTTTTAATTAGTTAACTTAGAATACAATTTTAACTATCTTTGTAGTTCTTTCAGAATTTATACTATTATAATTTAATCACACAGAACATAAAGATAATTTCACGAATTCTTCTATATTGATATCAGTTAAACACCATAAATACCATTTGAGTACTTAGTCTAGAAAAATGCATTACATACTTAGATACTTTAGAAAACATCACCCATCTTCTACAGTCGAGACATAAAAAGAGGAAACTTACATGTTTTAGTTTATCATAAAGCATATTTTTGGATCAAAAGAAAACGTGGAATCTCTTTCATTATTTCCCGGGCAGCTTTTAGTATAAGTCTTTGATAAGGGACACTTCACGCAATCATATACTATAATATTGGGCAGTACCTAAACTTATGGAATTATATTATTTTTTTTTGTATCTATCTAGTTTATAACATCAAATTGTATTTTAATATTTGTGATTAATAGCATTGTTAGTCATTAAATTAATTTCCTAGCGCACGTTATTTTTTTAAAATAGGAACATCTGCTCTGGGCTTCCAAGATACTGGCCTAGCCGAGTTTGGGGCCCACTGAGAATGCTTTGCAATAGTAATTATATTTCGGAAATAAATATTTACTTTACTTTACTACTGCAAGCAAAATGCGACAGAAATGCGCGGCAATGGATCCACAACATTATTTTGTACCTATCGCTGTAGAAACTTGGGCAGTTGAGGAGTGGATGCCAAAGGCCTCATCAATGCATTCGCCGAAGACTAAAGAACAACGGTGGAGACTTCACTTCTGCTTCGTTCATGGTGCAAATCGATGTCGATGTCATTATATGACTGGTTTTAAGTTTTTGTTAAGTATGTTTTGTAATACGTGAAATTAAAATATAATCAATTAGATACATTTTTGTATTACAAAGATTCGGTAAACAGACCAGTTGTCAAATGAGCTTGTAGGTACTTAAATTATTTTGATATTCGAATAGTTTTTCCCAGTTTTGAAAAAGGTTTAAAGGTGACGAAACATCAAATTTACATAAAAAAATATTAAACAAATTATTTAACTTACAAACGTTTCTTAATATTTTTTGAGTAAAAAATAAGGAAGCTCTATTTTTTTCTAGATTAATTAGATCTATGATTGACCATCAATTCGCCTGATGGTAAACGACGGTATGGCCGAGGATGAAGCTCATTGGTAGCTCTACTCGGGGGCCTTGAAATTTCCTAGATCGAAGTTTGCACGAAATTTCCTCGTTGTATTTTCATGAATATCTTGCATGGTTAACATCGCCAAAGCTAAGTGAAACTTCACTCAAGTGTGTGTAAGTCGTACTTGAACCATTTAGTTCGAGCACGACTTTTGACTCTGTTACACTACACAAGACGGTCCAATTTACTTCGGCAGTGCTTTGAATACATAAATATTGTCTTTGCTGAAGTTTCCGAGGGACCTTTTGATATAAACTACTGCTTGTATTGGATTATGCTTTTAGGGAAATGGTAAGAAGACGTTTTCTGTTGCCTTTGCTCTTAGCTTGTTTTGGCAGAAGTTGATAGGTCACTATATTTTATATTCGTACATAGATAAGTATTTTTTATTTTATTTTACAAACAATTGTGCATGTAATGTGTGTAGACTAGTTTCTAACTAACAATTATAGACAAAAAAAAACCCGGACAAGTGCTAGTCAGCATCGCCCACCGAGGGTTCCGTACAAACTAGTAGATAAAAAGGGGAAATCATAGGTACCTATATTTTTTATATTTTCCTTCTTATACCGAAAAATACACATTGTAAAATATTTAAAAATCTGTTTTAACTTATTACCCCACATGATACGGTTAATTCACTTAAAAATTTAGACCAAAAAATATTTAACACATTCCTTGCTCACAGCTTGCTTGATCCCAGCGAACGAAGTTTGAGGCAGCCCTCATTTCTTGCACAAAGACACTATTTTTTTGTGATTAAACAAAAAAAAAAAACCCTATATGTGTACTCTAACACAATGCTTCTTGCCAAATTTCATAGTTCTAGGTCAACGGGACTCAGTACCCCATAGGTTTTGATTCCTTTGTGTGTGTCGAAATGTACATTATTTACGGTTGTAATGTTTTTTCACGAAAATTGAGAAATTTGATTTTTCTTTCTTAGCTGTACGGATTAAAAACGTAGAATACACTACATAACATACTATAACTATACTACAACATACTATAACTATAACATAGTAAACACTCGTACATAGATGATACTATTTCGTAACGTTACACCAACCCGACTTTCAATTTTACCTCCGCCGTCTCATCTACAAGTCAATACATTTTTGTTGTAAAGGTAGAATCATTTATTCATGTAAAGTGGTTCAAAGGTAGAGTTGGAGGGTAGTTTACGAGGGAGCGGCTACCCTCTGGTATTGGCCGATGCATACTGCAACGCGCCTGTGCAACTAATATCACTAACATCTCATGTTATTCTGAGCAGTATGCTCTGAAACTGAGGCAAAACGAGCACCCTTTTTAACCGATTTAAAAAAAAGAGGAGGTTCTCATTACATCGGATTAAAAAAAAAAAAATTATGTATATTCCCCGATTACTCGAAGACACATGGACTGATTTGAAAAAATATATTTTTGTTTGAAAGGGTATTTATTATACTTCTCAGGTGGTCCCATAGAAATTTTATCAAAATCAGTTTAGTATTTTGGTTTTTATAAGAAAATAACTGAAAAAATATGTCCAAGTAAATGAATTGGCGTACCTTGAAGTGGTTGTTAAAATTTAACGACCACTTCAAGGTATATAACATAAAAAATGATCATAGATTCACATAAACAACATTAACAATGATCTTAATTTAACGGTTAAATTAAGATCATTGTTTATGTTTTATTTAAGTTATATAATAAAACGATAATTACAATGTCGGTTTAATACCATGAGACTCTAATAAGCCTGTATTTTTAAAGTCCAACAGTAATTACACGTTACGTATTTAAAAAATAAAAGGAGAAATAAATCAATGAGGAAATAAATTGGATTTTACTAACAAAATTCAATTCTGAGAAAGATAGACAGAAGATGCCACCTATATTTTATTTATATATAATACATATATAACAGGTAACAACTATTTTTGTTAATCTATTACATTTTCTTCTTGTATTAAGTTTTACGATCCCTTTTTTTTCAATCACAAATTAATGCATTAATCCATATTTGCTCTTTTCAAATGGCTAATGTCATACGTGAAATATTTTAAAGATAAATGCAATATCGTCACTAATCCGAATCGCTGAATTAATATATATCTTATCGATTTATCATCGGGTTATAAAACAATAAATACACATTGTTAAAAAACGGCAGTGGTACACAAAAAGCCAAAATGGCTGGTGGTTGGTTGATATCTTACATATTTATACATTTTTGCATAAATTTTGCTAAATCAGACGAATGTGTGACGTACAATTTTGAATATGACATCGATAGTCATTTTTTTAATGACGAAGGATTTTGTGAACCTATGTTGACAGGGATGAAGACATGGAGTGTGGGAAATTATTCTTCAGTTGGGATAGAAAGTCCCCACAAAAACAGTGCATCGTTCATGACGCCGACTTCTCCTTTCTATTGTGGCTCTACGTTTGTTTTCCCTATGACTTCAGGAGGTACACTGGAAATTAATGTGTATATAGAAAGCAGTGTTCCAACTTTTTTTTTCTCGGCGATAGCCATACAAACATTATCTGGAGGGAATATAGCAATGATGGGTTCAGCCGATGCAGCTCCTTCTAATCCCAACTTTGTAAATGGATGGCAGACGATAAGAATGACAACGAATGGCATTGGGACTTTTCAAGGATATGTAAGTACGATCTACGAAGTTATATTATAAAAAAAAACACATGAAAATGAGATTGGCTTTATTAAATACTCACTGTGTTACTCGGGTACATTTTTTTAATCTATTATGCAATTTTTTTTCTAAACGCCATGATTAATTAAAAAATAAAAAATGTTAAAACAAAAACTAGCAATAGCAAACTTTACGAGTACTGTTCTATAAAGTTATAAATAGAGTACATTATGAAACTAGTTTCATAATGTACTCTGTTTATACCTACGTCAGCAAATGCAATGTATTGGCGTTCAATGTCCTAACTCCATCATCAGTGCGGTTCGATGGAAACAAATTATTGTATTTTCATACATTTCCAAGTTCCAAATCAAAACAATAATTGAAAGTTAGCTGGCCAACATTTAAGTTGTTTCAAATATTTGTATACATATAAGTGAAGCTAATAAATAGACAAATAGACAAGATTTTTATTGTGAAAAAACTTAATTTTTGGGTCGGGGGCTAAAAACTGAAACAGCCGAATTTTTGTGTAGCTAATGAGCTAGTCCGATTTTGATGTGACATTTGATTTGCATTTACGATAGGTATTATTACCAGTTTAATATATTTTTTTAGGGTTTATTGTTTTGTTTTCTTTTTAGTAATAAGTCATTAAATTAAGTAATTTGACTACTAATCTGTTGGGGAAAAAATTGTCAACCTTCTAAAAAGGCTATGGTCAATGTTTGACGCAGAGTCAAAGTTACCCACGTAGACTGTACTTAGGTATATTCACTTTTAAAATTTATGTCTCACGCCACAAACTGTCATTGAAACGTTCAATTGTCATTTTTCTTTTCTTATATTTTTTTTGTACAATAAATAAGAAGATTTTATCTCGCACAAATATTTACATTCTTTTTCAAGAATTATTTAGGCAACCTTGTTTCGCTTACATCAAAGTAAGCCCTACAATCTTGCCAATTTTGTGATTTATATAAATTACCGATCAAAAAATGCAGCTGCTTAAGTGTAGGATAGACAGACAGACAGACACCGTAGTCTCAAGAATAGGCTCATGTACAGAAGTCTTAAAAGACTAAAATACCAAAATTAAATTAAAATCTATTAATATCTCCCAAGTTATTTTTTTTTTGTTTTATTGCAGATATCAATTTACGGCGTTGGCCACTCAGATGAATCTATAGTCCTCTTAGATTCATTCAGGTACATCCCACCTGGATTAGATGCAGACTCATGTCCAATATACAAAGACAGTTTGGAAACGACCACACAAACTACAATAGAATTTACTACTGAAACATCTGTGTCATCAATGACTACTCTTGATATTATAAGTGTATTGCCTGTACTTGTAACCGATGTAACTACATCACCTGGAATTGAAACCAATACAACTATACCACCTACAACTACTATAGAAACAACTGTAGTGCCTACATCTATATCAGAAAGTACAACTATATTACCTACAACAGAAGTTTCTACCGAAACCACTGTGGCATCTACGACTTCACTGGAAATAACTGTGTCACCTACAACTATTACAGATACAACCATATCACCTATAACTATAAACGATAGTACAACTATAACTGATAAAATAACAGTATCAACAACAGAAACTACTACCTATACAACTGTGTCACCTACAAATACTGTGGAAACAACTGTAACTCCAACAACTACTTTGGAAACAAATATTGAGAAAACAACCATGTCACCTACATTTACTACCGAAACAACCGTATCACCTACAACTATAACCGAAAGTACAACAACATTGTCTACAACAGAAACTACCATAGAAACGACTAAATCACTTACAACTACTATTGAAACAACTGTAGCACCTACAACTACTGTCGAAACAAGTGTGGTACCTACAACTATAACTGATACAACTACATTGTCTACAACAGAAACTACCGCAGAAATTACTAAATCACCTACAACTACTATGGAAACAACTGTGGCACCTACAACTACTGTTAAAACAACTGTGGTACCTACAACTATAACTGATACAACTACATTGTCTACAACAGAAACTAACGCAGAAATTACTAAATCACCTACAACTACTATTGAAACAACGGTGATACCTACAACTACTGTCGAAACGACTGTGGTACCTACAGCTATAACTGATACAACTACATTGTCTACAACAGAAACTACCGCAGAAATTACTAAATCACCTACAACTACTATTGAAACAACTGTGATACCTACAACTAATGTCGAAACGACTGTGATACCTACAACTGTAACTGATACAACTTCATTGTCTACAACAGAAACCACCACAGACACGACTATATCACCTATAACTGCTAATGAAACAACTGTGGCACCTACTACTATAACCGAAAGTACAATTGTAACTGATACAACTACATTGTATACAACAGGAACTGCCACGGAAACGACTATATCACCTACAACTACTATTAAAACAACTGTGGCACCTACAACTACTGTCGAAACAACTGTGGTACCTACAACTATAACCAAAAGTACATCTATAACTGATACAACTACATTGTATACAACAGAAACCACCACAGAAACGACTATATCACCTACAACTACTATTGAAACAACTGTGGTACCTACAACTACTGTCGAAACTACTGTGGTACCTACAACTATAACTGATACAACTACATTGTCTACAGCGGAAACTACCGCAGAAATCACTAAATCACCTACAACTACTATTGAAACAACGGTGACACCTACAACTACTGTCGAAACGACTGTGGTACCTACAGCTATAACTGATACAACTACATTGTCTACAATAGAAACTACCGCAGAAATTACTAAATCATCTACAACTACTATTGAAACAACTGTGATACCTACAACTACTGTCGAAACGACTGTGGTACCTACAACTATAACTGATACAACTTCATTGTCTACAACAGAAACCACCGCAGACAAGACTATATCACCTATAACTGCTAATGAAACAACTGTGGCACCTGCTACTATAACCGAAAGTACAATTGTAACTGATACAACTACATTGTATACAACAGGAACCGCCACAGAAACGACTATATCACCTACAACTACTATTAAAACAACTGTGGCACCTACAACTACTGTCAAAACAACTGTGGTACCTACAACTATAACTGATACAACTACATTATCTACAGCGGAAACTACCGCAGAAATTACTAAATCACCTATAACTACTATTGAAACAACTGTAACACCTACAACTACTGTTGAAACGACTGTGATACCTACAACTATAACCGAAAGTACAACTATAACTGATACAACGACATGGTCTACAACAGAAACCACCGTAGACACGAATATATCACCTATAACTGCTATAGAAGCAACTGTAGCCCCTACAGCTACTGTCGAAACAACTGTTTTACCAACAACTATATCCGAAAGTATAATCATAACTGATACAACTACATTATCTATAACAGAAATTACTGCCGAAACGACTATATCACCTACAACAACTATTGAAAACACTGTGGCACCCATAATTATAATTGAAAGTACAACTACATTGTATACAACAGAAACCGCCACAGAAACCACTATATCGCCTACAACTACTATTGAAACAACTGTGGCACCTACAACTACAGTCGAAGCCACTGTGGCACCTATAACTACTCTCGAAACAACTGTGGCACCTACAACTACTGTCGAAACAACTGTGACACCTACAACTACTGTCGAAAGAACTGTGGTACCTACAACTATAACCGAAAGTACAAATATAAGTGAAATAACTACATTCTCTACAACGGAAACCACCGCAGAAACAACTATATCACCAACAACTGCTATTGAAACAACTGTAGCCCCTACAACTACTGCCAAAACAACTATTTTACCAGCAAATATGACCGAAAGCACAATTATAACTGATACAACTACATTGTCTACAACAGAAACTACGGCAGACATGACTATATCACCTACAACTACTATTGAAACATCTATAGCACCTACAACTACTGTCGAAACAACTGTGGTACCTACAACTATTAACGAAAGTACAACTATAATTGACACAACTATATTATCAACCACAGAAACCACTACTGGAACGACTTTGTCACCTATAACTACTATTGGAATAACTGAGGATCTTACAACTAATGTGATAACAACCGTATCACCTACAACTATAACGGACACAACTACATTATTAATAACAGAAACATCAACCGAAACGACTGTATCACCCACAACTACTATCGAAACGACTAATGCAACTATGTTATATACAACAGAAACAACAATTAAAACTACAACACAACAGATCGACGAAATAGAAAAATGTGTCGTAATCAATTTCGAATCCAACTTCGACTACAATTTCGCTTCTGACAACTATTTATGTGTCGGCCATTTACCGTGGCAATTAGACAACTATACATCTATTGACATTGACAGTCCTAACCCAGAGAGCACAGTATTTATGGGTCCACATGAGTACGTGAGCTGTATATCTTCGTTTATCTTCGAAATGGAGCCAGATGGAATAGTCGAAGCGAATGTTTTCATGGAACCAGCAGAACCCTTAGATCATATAATAATGATTGCACAGAGGGTAACTGGTAATGAATATGATACTGTAGCTGGCTTCATAAAGCATCATCAGGGGAACGAAGCATTTGTTCCTGGATGGAGTGTGATTAGATTCAGTATTGTGGAGCTAACTAGTTTCGATGGATATGTAAGTTATTATCATTTTAGTAAACAAGTATAAGTATAAGTCTAAGGAAGACCAGTCACGAGATGGACAGATGACCTCATACAAGTGGCGGGAAGACGCTGGATGCAAGCCGCTTCCAATCGGTCTTTTTGGAAATCCATGGGGGAGGCCTATGTCCAGCAGTGGACTTCTTATGGCTGAGATGATGATGATAAGTTTAGAAAACTCAAAAATGCCTACAAAAAACGGCTGAACCGATTTTGATGAAACATAGCTAAGAACACTACCGACTAATTCACCTTTCACACAAAAAAAAAACAATTAAAATCTGTTCATCCGTTCGGGAGCTACGATGCCACAGACAGACACACAACAGACACGTCAAACTTATAACACCCCGTCGTTTTTGCTTCGGGGGTTAAATAATTAATACACAATCGTTAAACGACTTGAACTAAGTTTTTAACGTCCGCGATTGGTTCACAAAATGTTCTATGTTAATATAATATTAATACAAGGGTACTTTCAGTTAGCTAGACGCAACTTAATAGCTACTTCTGCATAACATAATGAACGAAATAAGTTTAATGTCTTTTAACAAGTATCTAGGTATATTAAATTATAAAGAAATACAAAAATACCCGACTGCAGAAAAGAGGTTTTTGCAGTCTAACTTACGATTTCGTTACGCTTGATACGATGTGACTGTGCGTTTTTTGTGAGAAAGTATGCGTAAAATAGCTGTAAAAGTTTATAAATGCGCATTATTTTAAATAATTATAAGTAAAAAGTTTTAAAGCCCTTCTCACAATGAGAAGATGGCCCGTTCCCAGC
The DNA here is from genome assembly GCA_947563715.1 of Lycia hirtaria. NCBI lineage: Eukaryota > Metazoa > Arthropoda > Insecta > Lepidoptera > Geometridae > Lycia > Lycia hirtaria. The sequence goes on along the minus strand of OX387377.1, from coordinate 34,638,815 downwards.
AGTGGGACAGTTTGTATAAACAGGGCTGATAAAAAAAAAAAAAAAAAAAAGTTTTAGAAAAAAAGTATGTTGGAAGTTACAAAAAAAACATTTATTTTTATTTTAGCGAGAGATTTATTATTATTATTACAAATAAATATAGCTTAAGATACTCAGGGACTGAAGACAAACTTAACGGCACCGAAATCGCAGACCAATATTGGTCAAGCCGTTTAGGCATTAGGCGCTCATACACGAGTATGTAGGAACACATACATACACTCGAAAACCTTCCTTCTTATGCAGTCGGGTAAAAATATAGTTTCTGTTTTAAACAAAAACAATATTGATAAATACTTAGTAGTTTGAAAAAAAAAACAAATCAATTCAAATGGAAAAGTTCAAAAGTCATAAAACAATTTGTTCTACAATCTGTAGAGAGTCGGCTAGGCGAAGTAAAGATACCTGTAAGTTATTACAAGTAAGATACCTGTAAGTTATTATTAAGTAAGATACGTGTAAGTTATAAGCTATTATTTGAATGTTAAGCCCCGTAACGGAAGAGCTTTATGCAGATGTTTGATTTATGAGAAACAAAAAAAAATATTAAAACACTTAAAAATTCTAAAGAGAGGCTACTTTCTTTCAACCAGTCAACTCATTAAATATTAAATCAGCCTAGGCCTAAACTAAACCAAATTTCGGCCATCCTATCCCTATAATATAATAGACGAGTGGATTCATGATTCATTATACACCGGTTGTTTTTTTTTTTTAATAAAATAAATAATAAATAAATAAAACATATGTATTATATTTTTCAGTTAATCTTCATCGGCAGTGCAAACAAGAATTCAACTGTGCTCGTGGACTCAGTTCGTTATACTCCACCCCTGACACCGCCTGAAGACATTTGTAACTTCTACTGAAGAACATCTCATTTCGAAAACAATGTATAAATAGAAAATAATAACCGACTAAGCTATTGTTGCACTGAACATTTTCTCACAAAATTAATTTTAATGTGAGACAGCTAATTCGGAGGGTCAGATAAATATTTAATTGTTTTTTTTTCTTCAACAAAATGTTATTTCCCGCCATTAAAGACTGATATTAAATTTAACCACAATCCCTTCATTGTAAAACTATATTATTTTCGACCATAATAGAGATATACATGATTTTTTTAACCGACTTTCAAAAATGAGGAGGTTCTCAATTCGTCGAAATGTTATTTTTTTATGCATGTTCCCCGATTATTCGAAGACCCCTGGACCGATTTGAAAAATTCTTTGTTTTTTTGTTAGAAAGGGTATATTTTTCACGTGGTTATATATAAATTTTATCAAAATCGGTTAAGTATTTTGGTTTTTATAACAAAATAACTGGAAAAAATATGTCATCCAACTAAACGAATTGCGTATTTTGAAGTCGGTTTTTTTTTTTTTTTTTTAAATTACTTTTTATTTAGCCGTAAACTAATCACAAATAGATACGTTTCACAGAAACAAAATTAAAACCACCTTCAAAATAATAAAGTTACAAGCAGTTTACGTCCATGTTAGACAGAGAGCACACGACACTGTTGTTTCGCGAGAGAGGGACAGAGCATCCTCTAAAACTTTAAATGTGTATATCTCGGAAGTATTGACCGATTGAAATATTTATTTTTAGTCTATGTATTACATTCTTGTATGATATCAATTAAAATTATTTATTATTCCTATGAAATAAAATCCATGCATTAATTGGTAAAAATATTTTTGTATGGAAATCGAATAACCAATCCAACAATTGTGGGATGTAATTCAAAATATTCCGTTCCATACCGACCAATACGATGTCTATACGTCCATAGCACGGTAATAGTACGGTACGTGTTTAGCTTTGTAAACAAGCAGCCTTACAAGAAGCGATTTTATTCGTTATCGATAAATTCTTTCTTTTTGACACTTCACAAGGAATACATACGTACTATAGGTAAATGTCAGGTCTCCATGGTTTAAATTGTACGTTGCCTTCCGGTCAGTCTATCAAGACAAACTCTCGCATAGTATTAAAGTATCGAATAAATTTGTGCATTTATCGGTGCTTTCTTCATTTAGATGTTATATTATATTAGATTTACCAAAGTAAATAGTAAATTTAAAACCATCTGAAGAATTAAATCTGAAACTGTTTTGGGTTGAAAATAAATTCGTCTGTTTTTGTAAAATAACATCCTCCTTCTTTGAAGTATGTTAAATAATAAAAAGAGAATCAAGAGTTTCATTAGTTTCATTTTTCACATAAATACTACATAATACTACTGCTAATACTAAATTTATTTTAAAAAATCTTTCATAAATACGTAATTTATTAACATATTAAACAGTGATATAAATTTAACTGGCTATATTTATTTATTGGGTAAATTTCCATTTTTATAAGCATTATTCAAGATCATAATAAAATAAACTTATGATAAGGAATTATTTTCGGCGATACAGGTTGTTAGCTGTAGGAGTTTTGTAATCTTATCTATAGAAGAGCATTATCATGACTAAGCTAATTAATTATTTATTTATTTAAATGACGAAAGAACACGAACTGGTTGGAAGGCTTCACTTTTCAACTAAATAAATCACTTTTGAAAGATTAACGAAACTGATAATGAATTTAGCACACACACATGTATGAAGTTATGGTTGACGTCTGATTGTCGCTCGCTCGTGACGTCATTTAGAATTCGAACGCTTGTCTCGACTGACAACCGTGCCGCAAGCTCCGGGACAACAGGGGGGCAATTCAGTTATTTAAAACCGATCCGTAACTGAACCTTGTGCGAAGCATTTCCTGTCAACTGCTATCTTTTTTTGATTTATTAACGAGCAAAGGACGTGTTACGTTTCATCAAATGTGTTAATTATATGACATAAAAGTGACTGAATCAAAAAAACTATGGCGTCCGGCGGGAAACGCTCTACTTAAGGTTCGGCTATGGAGCGGTCTTGAATAACTGAATTGGGCCCCAGGGCGAGCGCGGGGAGCAGGTGAGGAACCCGAGATTGGCGGGAGGTGCATAGTGTCCGTTCTGTAGGTACTTAACAAAAAACTACTATGGGCCAATGATACGCATGCGGCGGGAAATTCAAATTTTAAACAGTTTTTTGTCCTTGTACCTAGTTCAGGTGACTATTGTAAGTAATCACAATGTTTGCGATAATCCAAGATTATTCTTTATATTATCACGCCAATTTATCAACCAGTAATGCGTCTCGTTGCTTACATACCCCGAAAAGTTGCTTGAATCACTAAAAATGGGTTTCTAGGTTAATATATGTTACACGATGTATTATAGATAAATAGAATAACATGATAATATAAAGAATAATCTTAGATTGTCGCAAATATTACGACCAATTAAAAAATATATCTGACTTAGCCACAAGGACAAAAAACTGTTTAAGATTTGAATTTCTTCATGATGATTGCGTTTTCGAAAGGTGCAGCAGATATGATAGCAGCGCGCGGCTTTCTCAGATAGGCGTAGACATGTTTATTGTTTATTTTACATTGCATTACAATTACATACATAGCATAGGTACATACATAATCACCCTAATAGGGTAAAGCAATCTAGTGCGGAGCGGAACGGTTTATTCTATTATGTGTTTGTCTTTAAAAAACTCTTCTATCGTATAATAGCCTTTTTTAATTAATATATTTTTTAGGGTTTGAGAAAAATTCTGTATATTTTCTATTTCTTTCAGCTGTCAGCCGCATCTGCCTTAGAAAAGCTCCTTGAGTAGTATATCTTCTGTCTCGCTTTTCACCTACAACAACATTTTAAGTATGTAAAATGACCGAATTGAATTTTTTCGTACTATCGACTATTTTTACATAAAAAATTTAGTTTTTTGTTGTAAAAATCAATTCAAGTTATTTTTTTATTCTGATTCCTTTTGTACGTACAAAATTTTTATCACAATTTTTTTTGTGTACGTCGGTGATGTACTACTGCCTACTTAGTTCATTACGTGTGAAATTTTTCGTAAATCCATTTAGTCATGTTATATGCGCGAGCAAGATAAAAAAAAATAGTATAAAATTTTCATAAATAAACATGCACGAGCAAAATAAAAAGTTTCTATTTACTGATTATTAAGTGGGATATTTACTGATAAGCATTCGTAGAGTTTATTTCAAGCAAGTTTGCTACGAACACGCTACTGATTGGCCATTCGCATAGAACTGCCGATTAGTGGCTAATGGGTCCAGAGTTCGTGATAAATTTGCTCGCGAGAACTGTCAGTGAGACACCTCCTTAAAAATAAGAATGTTTTAGACATCCTGAAGGAATTAGCTTCACAGAGCCACTTTTAAAGAAGACATTATTAGTGGTGAAATTGTTTAGCTCAACCAGAACTTACTTAGTATTAAAAGCTCTGAATGCCGACGTAGCTTACGCGATAGTATTATTAAAGTGGCTGGGAAGTGAACGAGAAAAGATGGCGGGAAAATGGTGAAAGAAAATAATGACAAAACCATTAGCACCTAAACGCTGAGCTACGAGAGTACTTACTTTCAGGGCTTAAGCCCACCGAGGATATATTCTCACCAATTTCTTACTTGACAAGAAGTGTATATAAGTATCTATATTAAAAGAAAAACTAAATTCCCAACTGCAGAAAAGCGGTTGTTCATTTATGATTTCGTTACACTTGATACGCTGATGTGTGCGCTGACGGTTATCTTCACTTCCAGAGTGTCTTGGCTATATTTTTTTGTAAGAATAGTAAAACATCTCTCGCAAAAAAATAAAAAAATGCGTTTTTGCTACTGGAGCTACGATGCCACAGACAACACACACACAGACACGTCAAACTTATAAACACCCCGTCGTTTTTGCGTTGGGGGTTAAAAAAAAATACCAAAGTTTTGATACTTATTGGACAAAACCGACACATTCATAAAAGTTGGACGCTTCCATAACTCATTCTAATTTCAAATTCCCTAAAGGGATTATCTCTATTAGCCGTTTCTCATAAAATATGCGTGATTGTAATCAAATAAACGTCACTTTCGAAACTCTGAAACCGTAAAAAACAAAGTCCTTCGCTTTCGCCCACCAAGAAAGGGGGAGCGTGATGAATTTTAAAATTGGAATATCGAAGCGACGTTTTTATCGCTCGATATTCAAATTGACGAATCAGCGACGACATTCACCCCCATATGGGATTTATGGAATTTTGAAATTCGTTATGTATTCCATTTTGCAACGGATTCGTTAGGTAAACGCGTTTCATTTGTTTGTTTTACTCATCTGTTTCTTAGTCGTTTGTTATTCTTATTTTTTAGATACATTTCTGTTTTTCATCTTCTCATCTATTTATCATAAGTACGAGTAAATAACATTAAGTACAAGAACATTTACGTAATTTTATTTGCACTCAGCTCCACAACGGCTCAAAAAGATTTTATTAATTTTTCTTCCTTGTTTTTCTGGATTTCTCTGATTTTGTTTCTTGAAACTTTGTCTTTTATTCGAAAATTATTTAGTCATTAAAATATTTTGATCGAAAATGTTACTTTAAAAGTACAAATGTTCCTTTTAAAAACTAACAGGAAATCCTGCAATGACATCTTCAAACAAAACCATAGTAAGTCGCATTTAAAAGTTCGATAGCATTTTTTCCCTAACGGTACTACGGTAGTATCCCAATATTTTTACACAGAAAAAAATATTTTATGTAGTATAAATTCTAATGTAAAGGAAACCCACAATGGCAGCTAAAACTTTGATAAATGTATGACGAAGCTACAATTCTACCACAAAACCACCAACCAAAGAACTAATCCCAAAAGATACCTGCAAGCGAAGCTCATGGTAAACGAACCATTAATTAACCTTGCAGTATAGAAACATTAATTAGGAGAACTTTCTAATTGTCGCCCGGTCAAACTGGACAGCTAGCAAAGTTGTAATATTGCTTTTTACTATGGAAACTAATGTGGTTTTCATACATTTTTAAATAAAAACTACGGGTCACTCACGTCTGTTTTAAGCCGAAAAATCCGACTATAGTTTCAACCGCATACGGCGGTCTTTTTTAAAGGAGTAGCGCACACGTCACTCTCGGTCAATGACGCGCCTTAAGTGACAGCTTAACAGACAGACATAGGTACTACCAATAAACCTAAGAAAAAACTTGTACTTTTTATTAATATAAACATGCTTATGATACATAGAAACATCCACGCACCGAAAAAATAGCCATGTGCATCACACAAATATTTTTCCATAACAGTTAACCTAGTTAACAGTGATTTTAATCAAAATATGCGATTACAAAACTAAAAATGAGGCAAATAAATCCGAAACGGGGGCAGACACGCTGAAATTCCATTTTTAATGAAAGGATTTGAAGATAAACACAGGGTTAAGCCCCTCGTTCGTATCGCTGTTTACGGGAACCTCGGAATTACGCGAGTTAAATTTAAAACGGGTTAGGCTAAGTATTGGAGATAAACCGTGAGTGTGCCTTAATTTGTTTTTAATTTTATAAAAATGCTGAGCGATTAATAACCGGTTAAATGGAAAAAAAATACATTTGTTTCATAAAAAAAAATTGAATTAACGCTCTAAACAATAGGCAATCAGAATTCATGATTCATTTATAACGCTAAGTACATAACAACTGATCACATAAATAATTTTAAACTGAGGTAGTAGTCATAAATTTAATCACAAAGTCGAAAGGCATGCTGAACCTAAGTCTCATATTCTGAACTATGAGTGAGCCGAACGGAGTTATAGCTCACACCACCCAACGAAATAAGCTCATTAATGATCATACTTATAATATAAGTATGATCATTAATGAGTAGGATATTATTGTATCCTACTATATTTTGCTACTTTAACTTTGTAGGAAGACCAGCCACGAGATGGAAAGATGACCTTATACAAGTGGCGGGAAGACGCTGGATGCAAGCCGCTTCCAATCGGTCTTTTTGGAAATCCATGGGCCTATGTCCAGCAGTGGACTTCTTATGGCTGAGATGATGATGATAATGAACTTATTACTTATTTATCGTGATTTTATGTACAGATAGCCTTTATTTCTGATATTTTTAAATTTACGTATCAATTAAATTATTCTGATTTCGTCAACAATATAATTTATACTTCTATAAGATGACTGAGCCTAAATCCCATCTTTACACTGAGCCAAGCGGAGTTATTACCAACGGGTTGTATCAAAACCACGAGAGATAATATAATAATACTTATAACGTCTATAAGCTGACTGAGCCTAAATCCCATCTTTACGGTGAGCCGATCGGAGTTATTACCAAAGGGTCGTAACAAAATCATGAGAGAGAATATAAGAGTAGTTACAACGTTTATATAAGCTGACTGCGCCTAAATCCCATCTTTACGGTAAGCCAATCAGAGTTATTACCAACCGGGTCGTATCAAAACCACTAGAGTGAATATAAGAGTACTTACAACGTCTATAAGCTGACTGAGCCTAAGTCCCATCTTGACGGTGAGCCGATCGGAGTTATTGCCAACGGGTCGTATCAGCCGGTTGTAGTTGGAGAGCAGGTCGTCGTATAGCCGCTTCGCCTCAGGGTTTGCGACGCTCAAGCGACCCCACACGCACAACACTCCGACCACCAGCGCCAACACCATCTTAGGCTAACACCACCCCTGCCAACAACGGGAAAACACTGTTCAAATATTGGAAACAAGTAATCGTTTAGAAAACTAAAAAAGAAAAACCGACTTCAAAATACGTAATTCGTTTGCTTGTATGATTGATTGATGATTATATTTTTCCAGTTATTCTGTTGTAAAAATCAAAATACTAAACCGATTTTGATAAAAATTCTATGAGACCACCTAGAAAGTATACTTTCCAAGAGATCTCATAGAAATTAAAAAAAAAAAAAAATATTACACGCAAAGACAGTGTAATAGGCTATGAATGCTCATTCTTTATAATAAATCTAGTAAAATTAATTATTTTAAAGAAATAGTTCCTTGCATATTATGAGAATTTTGTATTTTGTATTATTATTATAAATAAATAACCCATGCCCATGAGACTCAAAGAATGAAGACGAATCTAACATCAACTCGCACATCGAAATCGATCAAGCGTTTAGGCTGTAGGAGGTAATATAGAAACATGCTTAGATACATACAAACATATATACACTCGAAAAACATAACTCTCGGAGTAGTAGTAGTAAAGAATCGGAGATTTAATTTCATGCCAAAGTGGATTATTTCTGACTTAAGCTTGGGGTTTTTTAACATACGCATTACTTTCATTAGGTAATAAATGTTAAGTTTAAAATCTATTATTTACACGAGAAGGCTAAAAGTTTGTTACACCAGCTGGCAATACGTTTAACTATAACCGATCTCATCTGACCTTTGGACCTCGGGCATTTTTAAAACCGAGAAATTGCTCAATAACTGTTAGAGAGATGTGTGCTTTTCAAATCGGCCGTTGATGTTATACATCTACCATGCGTGTAAAACTGAGTTCAAAGTTAAAGTTTGTATAAATAAAGCTACACTTGAAAGCTTGAAACTTAGGTGCAAATGTGAAAAACTTAATAAGTATTCCAGCAGTCAAAGCTAATATTAATCTATACTGGTTAGTAAAGGCCTAGCACCAATAACGCAGGTTAACCCGATTCCAGTCGCGGAATTACGGAAATACGGTCCCAGTCCAACTTAATTACCGGATAAAGCGGATAAACCACAATAAAACGCACCCCTCCAAATAAATCTGTTTAAGCTACACAGAAATAACACTAGTTAACGTACTAAAGTGGATACAAAGTAATCTATACGAACATGAATTAGCGGTAGTTTAGTTTATACTACTCAGTAATATTTGGTCTAAGATATGACAAAAGTAACAAGGAACCGGGCAGCCAAAATTAGTAATAAATCTCTAAGTACTATTTAGTTAAAATAATCCTAAAATGAAAGCTAGAAAGTGATACGGTAGCTAAAGCTAGCAATCATCTATACAATTTAGTAAATTTTGGATTATATTGTGATAATACTAGGAAACAACCCAGTAAAGTAGCCAAAGCTAGTAAAAAATCCATGCTAAGTAGTAAATTTCGGCCAACAATGTGACAAACCTACGAAGTACCCCAGTAGACAAAGATAGTAATAAATAAATAAATAAATAGTTAGTAAACTTCGTGCACGCTCTTTTCAAAGTCGACCTAGCACCGGCAGTGCAGGTTGACTCGATTCCAATCCGGGATTCGGTTCCAGTCCGACTTAATTACCGGATAAAGCGGATAAGCCACAATAAACGCACCCCTACAAATCAATCTGTACAACCTACACCGAGATAAAACTAGTAAACGTACTAAAGTGGATACAAAGTAATCTATACGAACATACATTAGCGGTAGTTTATTGGAGAACGGTAGTAAACAGCTCCTTTGGGGGCTGTTCGTTCTGTCGGATTTAAGATTTTTAGCTGTTGCAAGTAATTGTTTTTAAAAGAAATTAAGTGTAGCATTGGTTCAAAATCAAATAACCATTTGATTTTGAACCAATGTTACACAGGATAAAGTTTATAATTCTGTGCTACTTGCCTCAACTTTGCAGTTTGACACTATCCTGCAATTAGCTCATTTAATTTTGACCTTTTTTTTATTACTTTGTTAGCTTAAAAAATATACCAACATTAGATAGGTACTCGTAAGTACGTATTCTTGAAGTAAATTGAAATCAAGACAACATTAAAAGAAAATTTCATAAAAATATTCCTTTGTATCCAGATATTATTTGCGCCAAATTGGCTCACTTTCTCCCGAGCCACGTTCTCTCCAATTCTGGCCACAAATTATATTTTCCAAAAGCAGAACATTATCGTCCTCGCATTCATTTCGCTTCCTCGAGTGTATCTGGCGGAAACATCTTAACGACTACATCTCGCCGTTATAACATGTGACGTACCTCGAAATATATCATTTTCCTGATGGGCGTAATCAGGACAGCCTTGCGGGGGCAACAGAAAACGTTTGAAAGTCTTTTAAAAGCTATAGAAAGCTGTCTTAGTTGTAGTAGAAAATATATTTGAGCTTAAATCCTGGATAGTACTATTTTTAAGCCAGCAAAGTTAAGTTTTACTTCTATATGACTAAATGACAAAACTAGCAAGATGCTTGTCGTAACAAACATTAAAAAAATACAACCGTATTGATAAACTCCTCTTTTCTTGAAGTAGGTTAAAAGAAACGACACATTCATAATTAAAAATACCGGCATAATTAAGTAGTTTAAAACATAACCAACAAATAACTTATTGAAACGTAACTTACTTAACTTGCCCCTACGCATCCTCAAGTATGGTCCTGTTTCCCTGTACTCACAACCGTGTTGCCTTCATTTGTAGGCATTCTTTCTCATGTGTCACATAAGGAGCTTATTTTTACCTTAAGGTAAAGAACAATATAGAAGTATAATACTGTTAAATTGCGGTAATATGACTACTTGAAATAATATGCTATTTTTGCTATAAGTAAAAATTTTTCGTAGTATAATTTGTAGTTATAAGTTGAGTTATTTAAGTAATATTTGACTATGGCCTAACCCTTCTCACAATGAGAAGATGGCCCGTTCCCAGCAGTGGGACAGTTTGTACAAACAGGGCTGATAAAAAAAAAAAAAGTAATATTTGAGTTATAATAGTACATGGGCTAAATATTTTCCATTCCCTGGCAACCCTGGCCATGAAAACAAGTTCGCTTATATTCTCAGTGAAATTTACTTAAAAATAAATACAAAATCAAGAATTTGTGGAACTTACGGAGCTTCATAATCAAGCAAATTTGCTGATGCGTTCCCTCAAGCATTTTGGAACTGGTGAGATCAACAGATATTTCTCTATTCATCATTTTATTCAGCATGTAAATAACATCTAATCCTAAATCACCGTTGTAAATTCAAATTACGTATGACTTGACTATGATTTTGTATTTTGGCAACAATTAAATTGTGATTATCGTTAAACGAGTACACGCACTGATATGCAAACTACGGAATGCCAGCTGATTTTGACGTATGTTCACTACTGACACTGACATTTCTACGATAGCGACTTTGGTATCAATAACGAATTTTGATAGAAGAACGTTTGAGAGATAGACTATAAAATAAAGCTATCTGTTCACAAATATTTTATGGAGAACATGGACTCGGAAAATATTACATTTCGACCTATCAGATCACGCTCTTTGATCGATCTGTCAAGTTCAACAATGTTAGATAATACAATACTAAGTCTTCCAGAAAACACTTTTAATGAAAGTAATACGTATTTGGACATAAACAAACAAGTCGAAAAACTTACAATCAATTTACTCTCTGCCAACAATGAAATAGACAATCTTTGCATTGAAAATAATCGTTTACAAACTGAAAATGACAGTCTCAAAAAGATATTGGACAGGTACAAGAAATTAGGATTTGATGGCAGCCCGACAGTGACGCCAAAAAGGCAGCGATCAACGAAAAAAAAGAAAAATCAGGCAATCTATATTGAAACAGAGACACAATATGAGGCAGGTGCATCCCAATTAATTCAAGTAGCGCAAAATGCAAATATTCATGAACAATTGGATACTTCAGAGATTAATATGGATAACGACGGAGAGATACATACTAAAACAAATACTCATAACGATCATACACAGGAAACTTATCTAAGAACAAGTAGCACATTAAATTCCGAATACACTAAAAAAATAGAAATGGATGAAAGTATTAAAAAATCATTACCAACTGAACAACAAAAAACTACCAACAATAATGATATAACAGAATTTATGATAAATGAAGAAATAAAACAAAGACCTAACGAAGATGAGCACATCTCCACTACACAAGAAAATACCAAAATTAAGGTTTTAGTTTTAGGAGACGACCAAGGACGATACGTACGTTATACACTGCAAAAATTGTTAGGTGATGACTATGATGTTAGATGTATGTGGAAACCTGGAGCTCGTATAAATGACATATTGGATGGAGTTGACACTACTTACTTGACGAAAAGAGACTTTATTATCCTAATAGCTGGGACTAACGATCGAATCCCATATGAAATCCAATCGTGTCTACATCTATGGTTAAAATCTGTTTCTAATACCAATGTAATTATACCGGAAGTTCTGTATAATAAACACCTTAGAGAGCAAAAATTAAACTATGAATTGGATTTCATATGTCACCAACAAAGCCATACAACATTTTTAAATATGTGTTATGATAATTTCCGCCCACGCAAACATAACTTTTGCGTTAATCTATGTAGAAGTGTACTCAAAGAAATTTTACATGGTACATACAAAAACAACGTACTGCAATACCAAAATAGGATAGTTAATTATACAAATAATGTTCAAATCCAAACTATAGATACAAATAATTTAACAGATAATGTGATCTTTAAAGCTACTAAGAGTACTCAAACGTGTGACTGTTTACAAAACGATAATAATGAGACAACGAAAAACGAGAAGGTAGGTCAGTTTTTTCGTCCGTAATGAAATTCAAATTATGCACCAAAACATTGATGGCCTTATGGGTAAATCAGACTTATTAACTGCAAACTTAGAATTATTAGAACAAGACGCCATTATGATAGATATACTATGTATTACAGAGCATAATATGAGGAGCGAAGACACGAAGTTACTAAAAATTCCCAACTTTTGTCTGGGCTCTTCTTATTGCAGGAAAAATCGACGTGGTGGATCCTGTATTATGATACGTAGTACACAAAGATATAAGCCAATTAGTGGTCTGCAAAAATATTGCGTAGAAGGAGCTATTGAGTGTTCCGGAGTAGAGCTTATTGATCACAAACTTGTTATCCTATGTGTATACAGGCCTCCGAAATACTTACGGCATCATTTTGATATATTCTTTGAGAATCTTAATTTATTGCTTCAAGAAACATGTCTTGGTAAGAAAAAAGTTATTCTGTGTGGTGATTTCAATATCGATATCTTAAAAGTAAATAATAGAGTCAATATATTTAAAGAACTTATTAACACTTATAATCTTAAATTTTCTATCAATGAACCTACTCGAATAGCAAGCAGTACTTGCTTGGATAACATTTTGTGTAATGTAAAAGGAAGTAAGGGCAAGGTCTTGGAACTGGCATTGTCTGATCATACAGCCCAATTACTTGCATGCCCTGTAAAACCAACATGCACATTAAAATATTGGTTTATCAAAAGGCGTGACTACTGCCGAGAAAATATGGATAAATTTAAAGACTGTCTTAATTCAATTTCATTTAGTGACATATTCGAACAAAATAATCCCAATATAGCATTCAATGACTTTCACGATTTATTTACACTATTTTACAACTTGTGCTTCCCGTTACGCAAAATACGAATCTCAGCACAAAGGCGACCAAGATGGCTTACAACTGGTATACGAAACTGTTGCAAGCGAAAAAGAGTATTACTTTGGACGTATCGTAAGCATCGAACAGCTGAAAATAAACAAAACTTCAAGAAATTGTCGTCTAGACTTAGTAGAATCATTAAACTGACACAAAAGTCTCAAAATGATAACTTTATAAATAAGGCTAAGAATAAAGGCAAAGCGATGTGGAATGTTATAAATGGTGGACAAAATAATATACCAAAAGAGCCAATAAAATTAAATATTAATGGTAAACTAGTTGACAACCCTCAAAACATTGCTACCCATTTTAACAACTTTTTTATAGACCAAATATCTGATGAAGCCACAAAACTAAACTTGATTCATTCACAAAATGTACATTCTTTATTTATGAGTCCCACTGTTCCACATGACATTGATAAAATTATCAAGGCTCTAAAGAATACTAAAAGTACAGGTTATGATGACATATCAACACACGTACTTAAGTATGTATCAGGTACTATATGCCATGTTCTCAGCCATATCATAAATATATGTATTTATAATGGTGTTTTCCCTGATAATTGAAAAAAAACCGTAGTAAAACCTTTATTCAAAAAGAAAGATGAATGTGATATGAGCTGCTATAGGCCGATAGCTTTGGTCCCTGTTTTATCAAAAGTATTTGAAAAGGTTATATATGATAGTATATACAACTATTTTGAAAAAAACTATTTATTTGCACCGGAGCAAGTAGGATTTAGAAAGAAAAAAACAATCAATCTCGCTATCTACAAATTTTTGAATACAATAATGAGAAGTATAGATGCTAAAGTGCCTGCGTGTGCACTATTTATGGATCTTACAAAAGCTTTCGATTTTGTGGATCACAACGTGCTCCTAAATAAGCTAGATTCCTATGGCATCAGAGGCAACGTGAAAAATCTTATTAAATCATACTTATCAAATCGTCAGCAGTGCACCCAGATCAATAACATCTGCCCTAAACTAAAAAAGGAATTAATCTATACTTCAGAATTCAGAACAGTCAAATATGGTGTCCCACAAGGGAGTGTATTAGGGCCATTGCTTTTTATCATTTACATAAATGATCTTCCTAAAGCTACAAAACAGCCAACTGTTCTGTTTGCTGACGACAGCACTGTGTTATTTACAGGTAAAAATGAACAATCTATTGTAAATGACATCAAGATGACATTAGATACTACAGTAAAATGGCTGACATGGAATAACTTAAAAATCAATCTTAATAAAACTAGCATAATGATATTCAAAAATAGAGTAAGTAGACTAAATAATATTGACATTAACTATTTGGGGCATCATATAGACATCTCGGAAAGCACAAAATTCTTAGGACTAGTTATTGACTCCAGTTTAAGTTGGAAAGACCATATAGATGACCTTCGAGCAAAAGTTAGTCAATATTCGTATGCGCTTTATATGCTCAGTAAAACAGTCAATAAAGCAACAGTTCTGACAGCTTATAATGGCCACATATCGTCATTGCTCAGATATGGAATAATATTCTGGGGCAATTGTACGGAGAAAGAATCGATCTTCAGGGCACAGAAAAAATGTATAAGAGCCATCTGCAAATTACGCCAAAAAGATAGTTGCAAGCCGCACTTTATTGACTTAAAAATATTGACCTTACCTTGTTTATACATCTATGAGTGTGTGATGTTTGTGCGTAATAACGTTAACTTGTTTGCAAATTTAAAATCTGAAAGACATAAACATAAAGTAATAGCAATTCAACGAAATACAGCACTTCTCGCTAATAGTGCACTATGCATGATACCTACAATTTACAATCATTTGCCGAGAGAAATAGTGTACATAGATCAGCCACTGATTTTTAAACAAAAATTAAAATGTTTCTTGTTGGAGAATGCATACTATACTATCAATGAGTTCTTGACTGACAATTTTAAAATGTAGGACTTATTCATTATGATATTTATTCACAATTAAATTATTTTATATCGTATATATTGCTGTTATTCTATATCGTTGACATTGTTTCAGTCAATAAAATTATGATTCATTTTCGTGTTATATTTAAACCAATCGATTTGTTTTGACATTTGCTTAATTTATTTTACTATCGTTGACATTGCCTTTATTCTTTATCATTGAAATTATTTCCATTTTTATATAATTGACATCGTATTTATTCCTGTGACACTAATTTTGTATGAACTAATTAGCGTATTGTAATTTAAATTATTCTGACATTGTAATTGATTGATTTCTGTTGACATTAAGTACCGACATTAATTTGACTATACATTTTCTGAAATTAGTGAATTTACTAGGAAATCTGTCAGCGAATAGACAGCTTTATTTGTATTTATTGGCTTTGGTGATGCATTCTTTACTAGTCTGTGGTTATATATTGTATTTAAAGAAAACAATTACCCCTTCACTTCACTTTAATATAACAACAAAATTAATTATTAAGAAGGGATAAGTTGTACCTATTCTATCAAGACGCAAGATATTGCAAAACTATGTATTTTTAAATGTAAGTAAATAGTAAATTTTGGTTATGTTTGTGCATGTTAAGGGCGAATACAATTAGTGTTGAAGTTTGCAAATGATTGTCGGCAGAATCCACTAGATGGCGCTGATGCCACGCTTAACACGCGATATCGGTGCGTGCACTGTAGTGGGTGTATATTTCTTAATGGTTAATAAATCAGATTCCTACCCAACACAACCGTGTTTTACTTGAACAAGGTTTCTCAAATAGTTCACCCGACATATCGAGCCGGATACAGCACTATTTTATCTGTGTGCTCGCGGCGGTTTTTTTGCGGAGATTTACCGGCACTTGTGGCAGGCGCTAAAGTGCACGCCGGAGGATTTCCAGCCTCTTACACCGGAGGCAATATTGGAAGATCCACAGCTCAAGAGTGGTTCCACTACTTACCGCCTGAGGGCGCTAGTGGGGATCACTCTCAACGGTGGAAGAAGAAGAAGAATTTGGCGCTAGGGGGCGCTGCAATCATTTGGAATAAAACGGAGACCGGAAACAAAGTGAAGCTAAGTGAAATTAAAATCGTGAGTACATTTTAATTCGTTCAACGTGTTCATTCAGTTCAGTTCAATCAGTTATATTTCAAGAGTGAAGTAATTTGAGTTTGACATAACTTTGGGACTTTAAAAATTTGCATGCTAGTTTAGGACTTAGAATAGTTAGAAATAAGTTGTATAGACGGGGAACCTCTGTCCAATTTGAAAATTTATTTACTTCGACAAGGTTCTATACACTTGTAAAATTTTCTGCATCCATCCGCGACTTGTAATATTTCACATCAGAAATATTCATTGTGATAAGGTTCTATACACTTGTAAAATTTCTTCTACGTATGATCCGAGACTTAGAATATTTTCATCACAAATATTCATTGTGACAGGGTTCCACGGACTTGTGAAATTTTCTGTATCAATTTGTAACATAGAATATTTTCATTCAAATTTCTTGTTGTGAAATGGTTCTATAGACTTGTATAATTTATTCATCAGTTTTCAACTTAGTGATTTTGTTTAATCGTTAAGTAGTTTGTTAGTAAAATGGAACCTTTGTACAAATTGCAATTTAACAGGAAGTCTATCATAGAAAAGGCCATAGTTAATTTCAAAAAGTCACCCAAAGAACGTATTACTCGATCATATGTGAAAGCACGATTAGATCAGCTAGAAACAGTGTGGAATGATTTTATGTCCACACATAGTACTATAATTCAAAGTGCTGCACATGAGAGAGATCTTTATTTTACAGACAACATTTATGATATATCTGAAGAATTGTATCTGAATCATAAGGGCGACCTGACTGAGATTTTAGATAAGTTAGAGTTTATATCTGTACCAGTAGTAGATCAACCTCAGTCAGTGAAACGCGATGTTAGTGTCAAATTGCCTAAAATTGAAATACCAAAATTTTCAGGATTATATTCAGAATGGCCTACCTTTAAGGACTTGTTTTCGTCATTAGTTCACAGCAATAAGTCATTGGACGATGTACAGCGTATGCATTACCTGAAAGGCTTGTTGACCGGTGAAGCCGAGCAACTTGTACGCCATATACCTGTTACGTCAACCAATTACAAGGAGTGCTGGGAGCTACTGATGAGCAGGTACAACAACAAAAGACACTTGTCAAATTGCTTATTGAAAAGGCTAATGAGCCTCAAAAATATATCTGAAGATTCTAATTCTATTAAAGTCTTGTTGGACACAACCATGGAGTGTCTCAATGGTCTAAGAAGTCTTGAAATTGATGTGAGTAATTGGGATGTCATCATTATTTACATAGTAAGCGATAAATTGGATACAGAATCACGCAAGCTGTGGGAGATGCAGATCAGTACTAGTGACGACGTACCTACACTCGCACAATTTGAAGCATTTTTGGAATCCCGATTTAGAGCACTCGAGTTTATAAATGAGTCAAGGCTTAGTAAACCTAAATCTTTTGTTAAACATCAGTCTTCACGGCAAAATGCGCACCATGTTGTCAAAGGTGACAACAATTATATTGTAACAAAACATTGTGCGTTTTGTAATGACAATCATAAGATTGCATATTGTAAGCTGTTTGCAAAAGAGAGTCACGATTCGCGTCGAGATTTCGTTCAAAAGAAAGGTCTATGTTTTAATTGCTTAGGATTTAACCACTCCGTTAAACATTGTCGCCAGAGCACATCTTGTCACGTCTGCAAAAGACGTCATCATTCGTTGCTACACCCAAAGTCTGCATTAGCAGTGGTAGACACTGTCAATGAAATTGCCGACGTAAAGTCAGCAGTGTCTAATATTCAAGCAACGTTATCAGAGGGTCAACAATCAACGTTAAACGTAACGTCACATTATTCAAAGGAGTCGGCAGTGGAAACGCAAGTTTTGTTGGCTACGGCACTTGTCAAAGCACAGGCAAGGCATGGGTCAACACAACTGCTGAGAGTGTTATTGGATCAAGGATCCCAGGCATCATTCATAACAGAATCAGCAGTACAGCTCCTTGGGCTCAGGAAAGAGCCAATTAGATCAGTTATCTCAGGGATAGGCGGGGAGAAGAGCACCTTAACATCCGAATACACAGTCACGGTGACTCTTCGTTCGCGCCTGGATCCACATTTCAACATGCAAGTTCATGCGTATGTACTTAGCAATATCACGTCACTTTTGCCAACAGCAAAGGTTGTTCTTTGCAACTGGTCTGAGCTAGAAGTAGTCAGCCTGGCGGACCCAGGATATCACACACCAAGCAAAATTAATATTTTGCTCGGTGCAGAGGCTTATGGTCAAGTGTTGAAGGAGGGTTTGATTCAAGGTCCACCAGGGCTACCCGTAGCTCAAAACACAGCCTTCGGTTGGATTTTATCAGGAAAGGTTTCCTCTACAAGTAATTCTATCAATAATTGTCATCATGTTTCTATAAGTTCACACAACCAGACTGATGACAACGAACTTCTGAAGAAGTTTTGGGAGATAGAGACTGTCATTCCCGGAGTTCAGAAGAAGACTTTATCTGAAGATGAACTGCGGTGTGAAGAAATTTATGCAAAGACTACTCACCGTGATGAAGAAGGTCGCTACATAGTCAAACTTCCATTCCGCGATGAAGATCCGCAATGCCAGTACGGGAACAGTAGAGAGCTCGCTATCAAAAGATTCCTGCTGCTTGAAAATAAGTTCAAGAAGAACAGAGAATTAGCGATGCGTTATTCCGAAGTATTTCACGAATACATTGACCTTGGCCATGTAGAACGCGTACCTGAAAACGATCCTAAGGTATCCACAGCGGTTTACTTACCTCACCATGCTGTAGTGCGCGATGACAAGACAACAAGCAAGGTTCGAATTGTGTTCGACGCTTCAATGAAGAGCTCAAATTCACCATCCCTTAACGACGATTTATTAGTTGGTCCCAGGTTGCAACAGCCATTACGCCATATAATCATGCGGTGGAGAATGCACCCTATAAGTATCTGTGCTGACATCGTCAAGATGTACAGGCAGGTGAAGGTAGCTTCTGAAGACACTGACTTTCAGAGAGTAGTGTGGCGCGACGATCCAGGATCTGAAATGGAAGAATACAAATTAGTACGAGTTACATTTAGCACAGCATCAGCACCTTACCTCGCAGTGAAGACGCTGCAACAGCTTGCAGCAGATGAAGGTGCAAATTGTACCGACGTAGCTGAAAGAGTAAAAAATGATTTCTTTGTAGATGATCTCATGACAGGATGTAGAACAGTTGAAGAGGGAACAAGAATACATATAGAAATAACAAAGTTACTTGCCAAGGGTGGATTCCATCTTCAGAAATGGATAAGTAGCTGCAAAGAATTAAATGAAAAGATTTCAGAGGAAGGAAAGGATAAGAAGGTTGAAGGAAACCAGGATGAAGGACATAAAAATATAAAGATAGATGGAATCATGAAAATTCTAGGAATTTGCTGGAATCGTGAATTGGACGAGTTCCAATATTCAGTTAATCTTCCGCCACAACAAACACCGATTACAAAAAGGAAGGTCATATCAGACATTTCTCGCTTCTTCGATCCATTGGGATGGGCGGCACCATGTGTTGTCACGTCTAAGATATTCATCCAGAAGCTGTGGCTTTCAGGTCTGGACTGGGACGAAGAGCTAACATCAGATTTGATGTCTGAATGGCAAACTTACCGCAAAAACTTGACGGAGGCAGGTAATTTCAGCATTCCAAGATGGATCAATACTTACGATAGTGAAGATTTTGTAGAACTGCACGGTTTTTCCGACGCGTCAGTTTCAGCATACGCAGCGGTGGTGTATCTGCGAACAAAATCTAAGAATGGTAAAATTAAAGTAAGTTTGATCACGTCTCGCACAAGAGTGGCGCCTGTTAAGCAACAATCTGTACCTCGCCTAGAGTTGATGGGAGCAGTGTTGTTGGCCGAGTTGACTGCAGAAGTAGCTGAAGTAATGCAAATTCCGAAGAGCAGCATTCATCTATGGACAGACTCTACAGTGGTCTTGGCATGGCTTAGTAGTCATCCGAGCCGCTGGACCACCTTTGTCGGAAATAGGGTTTCTACCATTCTGTCCAACTATGAAAACAATCACTGGGCACATGTCCAGTCGTCTGATAATCCAGGAGACATTGCATCAAGAGGGTTAGCAGCTCGTGAACTAGCTGGTAATGTGTTGTGGACTCAAGGACCGTCGTGGCTAAAGGATGATATAATCATCTACTCTAGACCTAAATCAATAGCTACGACCATGGAACAAAGGGCAATCAAATCACATGTTGGCACTGAGATCACAAAGGAAGATCCCATTTGGATTAAGTATTCAACATTACAAAGGCTAGTGAGAGTAATAGCTTTCTGTCGAAGAGTTTTAAAGTGGAAGAAACAAGAGAGTGGAGAGAAGAAATATCAAACATATTTAGAGAGAGAAGAAATAGAAGAGGCCACGAAAGTGTGCATAAGACATGTACAAGGACAAGAATTTGGTGAAGACATTAAAGAGATAAAAAGAACAGGGCAAGTCAAGTCGAAAAGTAAGATAAAATCACTTTGCCCCATAATAGACAGTGATGGGATTCTACGCGTGAGTGGTCGCTTAGAAAAGGCTGATTTGGAGGAGACCTCCAAACATCCCATTATTCTACCACACCATAGTCACTTCACCAAATTAGTGATTGATGAAGCTCACAAGAATACCTTACGGAGGTCCATCGTTAATGCTGAGCCATTTGCGTACCAAATACTGGATCATATCAGCCAAAACCTTAGTTCGGGCTCATGTACGCAAATGTATTACGTGCAAACGATATTCGGCAGCTGCAAAAACACAATTGATGGGTCAACTTCCATCTTGTAGGGTAAGGCCTGCAAGACCGTTTAAGCACAGTGGTGTCGATTTCGCCGGGCCTATCAATATTAGAACTTCCAAAGGGCGCGGACATCATTCCTACAAGGGATACATCTGTATTTTTGTGTGCATGGTTTCTAAATGTGTACATCTTGAAGCGATTAGCGATTTAACTTCACAAGGATTCATAGCAGGGTTTAAACGATTTGTAGCGCGGAGGGGTAACGTAACAGATATGTGGAGTGACAATGGCACCAATTTCGTTGGTGCCTCAAAGGAGTTTCGACACTTGGTAGCGGTGGAGCAGTCTTCCGTCGCTGTTGAGATCCGCGAATGGCTAGGTAACAAAGGAACAGCCTGGCATCCAATTCCACCCCATTCTCCTAACTTTGGAGGCCTTTGGGAAGCTGGAGTTAAGTCGACCAAATTCCATTTGCGGCGTGTGATAGGCGACTCAACTCTCACCTATGAAGAGATATCGACAGTTTTGACTCAAGTCGAAGCATGCCTGAATTCGAGGCCGTTATCAGTAATGCCTGGAAACGCAGACTTACCTACTCCACTAACTCCAGGACATTTCTTGATTGGGGAGCCTCTGATAACAGTTCCCGATCGCAATTATGAAGAAACCACTCAGGTTAGTAGCCTTAAGCGATGGCAGTTGACGCAGCGAATGGTACAGGAGTTTTGGCGAAGATGGTCTGACGAGTATTTAACACATCTTCTTCAACGTCATAAATGGACTAGGCAACTCCCAGAACCTAACATAGGGGACGTCGTTTTAGTAAAGGAGGACGGTTTACCTCCAGCACGGTGGCTCATGGGAAGAGTACTTTTAAAACACCCAGGAACCGACCAAATCACACGAGTCGTTACTCTCAAATGCAACGGCTCTGTAATCAAGCGTCCATTGTCAAAATTGTGCATTTTACCTGTAACGGATTAGTTTAGAGCATTTACATCTACTTAGTTTTAGATCAGCACTGGAGAAATCGATATTGTTAAACTTTATTCAATATTCAAAGTGTATTATTTTCATGTATTAAGGACATCAACAGATGTCCTTGGTGGGCGACATGTTGAAGTTTGCAAATGATTGTCGGCAGAATCCACTAGATGGCGCTGATGCCACGCTTAACACGCGATATCGGTGCGTGCACTGTAGTGGGTGTATATTTCTTAATGGTTAATAAATCAGATTCCTACCCAACACAACCGTGTTTTACTTGAACAAGGTTTCTCAAATAGTTCACCCGACAATTAGATATAGACTTTGGATATACCTAAATGTAAGTTTTGTTATTTTAAGTGATGATGTTTATATACAATTATTTTGATTTGATGATTTGCATGCCGAAAGGCAGATATGGCGATCTAATTTCTACTTACTACCTATATGCTATGTACCCATATATGCAATAAACAATATATGAATATGAATATGAATATGATTTACAGCTATGTCCCGTTTCTGCAATCACAATGGTAATGTTTTAACTGACTTTCAAAAAGAAGGAGGTTATCAATTCGATCTGTATGTTTTTTTTTGTATGTTTGTTCACCGATTAGTCAGCCACTTGTGCATTGATTTTGATGATTATTTTTGTATTTCGTAGATCATAATACTTAAGAGGTGGCCCCATATACATTTAATCAAAATCGATGAAGTACTTTGGTTTATATAAAAAATAACTGGTAAAATATTATCCAAGTGCCAGTAGAAAAGTGAACAGCAAGTCGCGTATATTTATCACCGCCGTACATCTTCTAAAGATGTAATAAGTAAATAAATTGCGTATTTTGAAGTTAGTTTTTTTAGTGTTTTAAACTATAATTATTTCAGTATACGTTTGTGTTTTTATCATGTTTATGTTTAGTTGTCATGGCAATATTTGTCAGCACTTTACGAGTTATTTCGTACGAGGAGAAAAATATTTTATTTTTGGTTTTTTGTTGGGGTAGAAAAATGTTTCTACCCCTTAAATATGAGATTTAGTTGATTCTTTTTTTTATATGGTTGGAACCAAGTTGGAACCATTAATGGTTATGCCTCTTCGTTTCGAGAGTTTCAAAATAGTTTTTTTGTTTAATACGGAGTTATAACGAAATTTAAAAAATAATAAAAGGTAAAGGCATATGCATTTACGATCCCAATCAGATATACATATCATTCTAAAGAAACTAGCACGATCTATAGCACGAGTAGGTAATAATTTGTTAGGAGGTACACTTTTACGTTGGAAATTGGTCGGCAACTGAAGCAATTCTTACTTGAAAACCTGGCGTACAATTTTCAAACCTATTAAAGTAATTATTGCAAGATACCAACGTATAACCACAGAAGACTAACTCCTAAAACATATTTAATTAAATAGAGACTCTTGCTACGACAAAATAGAACTCAAGTTAGCTTGCACACGCGTTAAGTACTGTTACAAACATAACCAGTATGAACGATTTTTTTAAAGTTTTAATTGTTTAGTAATAAGAAATTTGATTTTTTTTGTGGACATTTCACACAACACCATCTATGCCAAACTAAGCAAAACTTGTACTATGGAACTAGATGGCTGAAAGAATATATTTTTGTAAATATATACATTATGATACATAATATAATAAATTACAGTTTAAAAAACTTAAAAAAAACACGCTCCAAATTATTGTATTGTCATAAACCTAATCATGGTCAACGTTCATTACAATACTTTTCTAACAAATCCAAACACAGCTATAATACGATGTTCCATCATGAAGTTCTAGATCATATCTTCCGGCTCCATCATCAGATCAGTTCGATAGTACCATATTATTGTATTGTCATCAGAACTACACACAGCTGTCAATTTTCATGACGCTACGATCCTTGGAAGATGGTTAAATTAGTTACCATAGATTTCATTACATACAGGTCGACCTAATAAATGTGTGTTAAAAACACCCAGACACAGAACAAACATCCATGCTCAACACAATATACGTGACAGAAAATTTGACTGAAAAGTTAAAAATTTACCGTACGCGTGTCAACATTTTATCAATGAACTCACTTGTCACTTTCTGTCAGATGGGAACTGTCACGCGCGAAAACGGAACAAAACACTCTGTAAAATGCGCTTATTCAGCGTTTATAAAGTAAGACGGATAAAGTCTAATTTTCAATGTTAACCTCTAAGCGTTACGTGGCAACTGGTGGAAGTAAGTTGGGACAAAATTAAACTCAATGAAAAATTCGCTGCAAATAGAGATCTGCGTTTCACTGCGGAAAATCACCTTTTCTAGCGGACGTAAAATTTGATCTTCCCGTTATGCAATTTTAAATTTTAATCTCAAAATTTCAAGGTTTAATTTTGAACCTTCAATGAATTGATGGAGTAATATTAAATTTAATACTGAAGTCACTTTTTTATTTTTACAAAAGTAAAACGCGAATTTTACTTTTTCTTGGGTTTGGCATCTTTCCTTTTAGTTTTTTCTTTCTTTCTTGATATGGCATTATAAGCAGTAAAAAAACAATTTATAAACAAATAGGTATAAGGCAGCATTAAAAAGATTGTTGCTAGATAAAATACCAGAGTAAGTTAATACGTATGTCGGTCTTTTTAATGCTATCTACCTACATAGTTTATCTTATTTCTAAAAAAACACCTACAAACGATAGATTTGTTAATGTAATGAGAGTTTATTATCTGCCTACAAACTGTGTCATTGTTTTTCATGATGTAATTGGAGAATAAATAAAGAAAAGCATCGAAATCAGATAATGTTTCGTAGAAATTCCTCGAAATACTAAAATCACGTAGTGTCTAGTGAACAGTGTCTTTTTTCTGTTCACAATTGGTGTCGTTTCCAATTATAAAACTCGATAAATTTCAAAGAAAACAAAACTGCCCTTATCTTTGTCACCATCCAAAATATTTCCGATCGCTCCAATATTTCGCTGTAAAAGCTTTCAGCGCTGCATGACGTTAATTTATAGAGGCTGAATTGAATTTCGCTCGTGCAATGGACCATGTAACCCTGTAAATCATTTCTGTTCTTACTTTTATTAACCGATTGCGATATTCTTTTGTTTTTGAAGGTTTTTGATTTAGATGTTTGATTTTACAGTACCAATAGTGCAAAAGAAAGAGGTGAAAGAGGTCGCGACCCGAGATCTGGGTGGTACCTAGTTCAACAAATTTCCATGGCCATTCAGCGCGGTAACGCTGCGAGCGTGATGGGGACTCATCGCCACAAAAAAAAAATTGTCAGCCAAGACTGGACCCTTACTATGGAACTGGGGGGCAATTCAGTTATTCATAACCGATCCGTAACTGAACCTTATACGAAGCATTTCCTGTCGGCTGCTATCTTTTTTTGATTTAGTAACGAGCGAAAGACGTGTTACGTTTCATCAAATGTGTCAATTGAATGACATAAAAGTGACTGATTCAAACAAACTATGGCGGCCGACGGGAAACGCTCCACATAAGATTCGGGTATAGAGCGGTCTTGAATAACTGAACTGGGTCCCAGATATGTTACTACTGAGCTAAACGTCTACTATTTTTTTATTATTTTAGTAATAATACTTGTCGATAATGCAGGCCGCTACCAATCGGTCATTTTGGAACTACATAGGGGGAGGCCTAAGTCCAGCAGTGGACTTCTTATGACTGAGAGGATGATGATGAATACTTAACATTGAGCTCAGTAGCATAGGCTTTTTGCTAAATTTATAATTCAGTTAATACAAATTTCTGTTTCTATTCAAATCGTGTCAACCCAAAATAACCGAATTACAAAGTTTCTAGAACTGCTCACGAGTTGAAAACTATCTGATTATTTATACAAAAGTCAATTTAAGTTTTACAAAATGGCGTAAAGCAATTTTGTAACGTACCCTTTTATTTAATTAGTTTAGATAAACAAGTCGACAGTTGTGGATCCGGCGTAGCATAAGTAAGCAACCTCTATTGGAGACCTCTTCAAACAGCCACGAAGGTTCTAGAAGCGAGTTCAGTACATACGAATTTAGACTTAAAAGTAAACAACATAGAGTTCGGTATAACTATTGATTGGTAGATGAAATATTTCGATTTCGTTTATGCCGTAAAATCTTTAAAACGTATACATTTCAGATTATTTAAAAAATTCAGTTGGTTATTTTTGTATATTTAAGTACTTACATTATAAAATGTATTATTTATTTATGTTTGAAATTTATTGCCGTCATTTAATTTTGTAGTTTTTCTATGTTTATGCAATGTATGTGATATTTTTTACGCGACTACGAAAGTAGCAGTGTAATGTTTTTCAGGTGTATATCTTGTTTGTATGTCTAATAAGTTTGTTTAGTAACCCATTTCAATGTACAAAGTGCAACGAATAAAAAATGTTCATAGGCGACATGTCGCTAAATTAATTATTACTTTCACTGTCCCCCAGATTACATTTAATACAATAATACCTCCACACCAGAATCATAAAGTCGTATGTCCCATTTTCGAATAATTAAACATCTAACCTTACGGTTCTAATGTTATAAGGTATCCCATTTTTATGAGTGTGAAATGCGTCCTTATGGATTTCATTGTAATAAAATCCTCACAAACAAAAATATAGTTCTGTGTAGCCAAAAAAGCTTTTTAAGCAAATTGAACAATAGCACACACTCTTCAACCGACTTCAAAAAAGAAGGAGGTTCTCAATTCGACTGTATTTTTTGTTAGTTTGTTACCTCAGAACGAAAGATCTGGGGCCCAATTCAGTTATTCAAGACCGCTCCATAGCCGAACCATATGTGGAGCGTTTCCCGTCAGCCGCCATAGTTTTTTGATTCAATCACTTTTATGTCATACAATTGACACATTTGATGAAACGTAACACGTCCTTCGCTCGTTACTAAATCAAGAAAAGAAAGCAGCCGACAGAAAATGCTTGGCACAAGGTTCAGTTACGGATCGGTTTTGAATAACTGAATTGCCACCCAGAGGTAACAAACATTTAAAAAAAAAACTGGGTGAACCGATTTTGATGATTTTTTTTTATTTGAAAGCTGGTGCTTCCCGTGTGGTCCTATTTCAATTTGGTCCAGTCCAGACAATGGCATCCATGAGAAGTCGGTTGCATCAGTTTTTTAAACTATAATTATTCGTAAAAAAATTACACATCACTCATTTAACCCTCTCATCTAAATATCTAACCACGGTCAAATATAGTGTCAATAAGTATACAATCTACATAAATTATACTAAAACTAATAAATAAATAATAAATGTTTGTAATTTGGAGATTATTTAAAAAATATATATATAGGCATCAAAGCTTATGGATAGTTTAAACAATGTCCAGTTTCAGGCAAAGTGCCCAAAATGCTGACCGCATTTCATTAATGAACGGCAATACTTACTTTTTGTCCAAAGTAAAGACCAGCATTTTGGGCACGCACGCAATTTTTTATTACCTAAACTATATAAGTCATTATGGTTGAAAGTACTACTTCCATATCATTTTTATTTAGTACATAGTTGGTACATTTTTTATTACCTACTGCAATACATCAAAAGGAAAGTTTTAATATTATTTTAATATTTTTGTATTTTTCCTACGAAATGGATCGGTATTTTCAATAACAGAATGTTATGGAAAATACCGATACATTTTCATACAAAGGGCAGTTTATAGACATCAATGGGCTTACAGTGCTGAAAGGATATGCCGTGGAGACTTTGTATTTTAACAACATAAAAAAACAGATGAATACTTACCTTCCAACAGATGAATCCTTCCAATAACAGTAGATTGTTAAATCTTGCCTCTATTTAAAGTTGCTTTTGTAGCATATAGTTTAGATTTTATTTTAAAATAAGAGTTATCGTCACATTTTTGGTCGTGTGGAAAATATAATAATTATGGTACATATATTTTATGGTAATATTACCAAAATAGTCACAGAACAGTCGCCGATTTATAGAAAGACGTCACATAAATGATTGTCATTGTCAAATGAAAATATATCATAAAATAATCGCGGGTAGAAGAAGTAAATAAAAACCGGACAAGAACGAGTCAGACTCGCCCGCCGAGGAATCCGTACAAACTAGTAAATAAAAGGGGGAAATCATATTTTTTTTATATTTTCCTTCATAAACCGAAAAATATACATCGTAAAAATATTTAAAAACCTGTTTTAGCTTATTCTACTGAAGCTCTTTCATATGATACGTTAACCGTATCATAAACTTGTGTCACTTTAAAATTTGGACCTTCATTCCTTGCTGTGAAGTACTAACTGAGATTCACATTATGGAAAGGATGGAAACTAAAAAACGGAATATCCTAACGGAAGACCAGTGCTGGTTAATTTAACTAATACTGAGTTGGAATCGATTTGTGACAAAAATACTGTAGTTATTGTAGATTTTATTAACACGCTTTTATTAGCTTCATACGTATGTTAGTATGTAACGGAAACTTTGAACATGATTTTAACCCACTTCAAGCGATCAGATTTCATTCAAACTTTGTAGACTTATCGAGAACCGATGACAATACAATAATTTGATAAGATTGCGCGTGTTTTTTAAACTATTATGTGTTTTTATGTTATATTGGTTATTTCACACAAACTAAGCAAAGCTTGTACTATGTAAACTCGATGGCTGATAGAATACATAATTATGTTATGGTTGTTTTTGTTGCAAATAAAAATATTTCTATATCTATAGATTTCTCCTCTGCGGGTGACGCTCACAAACAAAAACACCAGTAAAATCTAATAATAATTTGTACAGAGCATGTAAATATTGTATTTATCTTGAAGAGGACATTTTGCAAAACAATTTGCGGCCAAGTTTGGTATTTTTACCCATGCCTAATAATACTAATAGAGTGTGTTGTGTGTGAAAATTATGTGAAACATGTTTCGCATAATATTCTAGTTTTTTTTTCTATAATTACGAGTAGTTTCTTTGCAAATGAGCTACTCCAAGTTCCCACAGCATTCCTCTAACAGAATTCACTATAATCCGTTTATCGTATTCCCCCAAACACTCCACACAGGCTTACACACTCACACATTGGAAATCATTTGTGTAAACACTCGAGCGTATTATTATGAGATGTAGAATAATATAACGAATAAACTGGCTAATGTGCGAGACAATTGCGAATAATCTTTATCTATATAAATATATTTTTGATGATTGTTCATCCAAAAAAAATATAAATAAAGTCTAAGTCTAAAGCTAGTCTTTTGCCGATTTCGCAGATAAATGTTTTTATGTAACCTGCTGAAACCTGATATATTTGGGTACGCAGATGACACCATAGTTGTAGAAAGGTACACTTTTAGACCAAGAGCCAAAAAGGCGGCAATCTAGGCGTTGAGAGAAGGTGTATTTGTGCGTATCAAGCTTAACCTGTGTCCGAATGGGTGTTGAAAATCTTATCAAATTCAACGCCGATGATTTTTTTCTCCACCAAAAAGAGTGAGTTTTAACTGTATCTTCAACGCCGATGATTTTTTTCTCCACCAAAAAGAGTAAGTTGTATCCTATCTGCTGTATCCTACTTTCGGAAATGTATCTTTACCATTGACAAGCCACCTCGAACTGCTGGGAATCAAGTTAACCTTAACATTGAACTTTAATTTAAGGACTACTTTGAATTTAAGGCTAAATTTGCTATTAAAAAACTTGGCATCCTCAATAAGGTTAGGCATTACTTAACACCGACAGCTGTATCACTTGTATGCATATACAGTATACTCGACCGACAGTCAATACACTAGATATGTACGGACGAGGGTCGAACTACGGACTCTAACATCACCGGATTTCGATGATTATTTTTTATCTGATTGGAATTACGCTATGATTTTACGTTTTTATTTAAATTTCAAATTATAAGTTAAAATTAAAAAATAGAACAATCGAGGCATGGCCTACAAAATAAAAATTCAAATTCAAATTCATTTATTTCGAGTTAATACTCATAGAAATCACATAATAATAATATAATCACATAACATAATAATAATAATTAAGAAATACATAAAGTGATAATAATAATATAGTAAAATGTCAGTGAAAGTCATAAAATTAAAATTATACATCAATTAAAAATCATACAATAATTATAAAATAATAATAAATACATGAAACATTATATTTGGCACAATGACGCTATGGCAGCACATGTGTCTTTGATAAATTTCTGAGGAAGGGTCCATCGCTCCCCTCCACTACGCTGAAATAAAGTCCAAAAAAACTGTTTTGTATTGTATGAAAAACGCGAGGAAGGCGCCATTACGCACCAAAATTTCCACCTCCTCAAAGATAGACTTAAAAATAAATTTATCCGAAACTACTACTACAAATGATGTACGCACAAAATGATAGATTGACTCGAGCGTCGTTTCCTATCTACCATTACTTTTCGCCTCATTTACTTGTTCCTGCGATTTACCTCGAAATATTTCTTGTGGCTTTCGGAAAACATTTTCCGAATATATTTCGGCAGTTTCTTTTAGTGACGTCATTCTACATTTGACGCAGATTTTTCCTATTATTTTGAAAAATCACGGCGCAAAGCAGGTCGGATCAATACTTCTAGATTTGTATTCGAAAGTTACTGAGATTCTTTGTTAATTTTTACGGGGTAATCTCTAACTACGGGTTCTATTCAAAATAGTATATTTCTAGTAGAAAGCATGATGATCCTTACGAGCTATATTTTGATAAAGTTAGTGTTAAAAAAACAAGTTTTTGTTTACTAACACGCTTTTATTAGGTCGACCTGTATGTAATGAAATCTACGAGTAAGGTAGCTAATTTAACCATCTTCCAAGGATCGTAGCGTCATGAAAATTGGCAGCTGTATGTAGTTCTGATGACAATACAATAATATGGTATTGTTGAACTGATTTGATGATGGAGCCGGAAGATATGAACTAGAACTTCATTATGGAACATCGTATCATAGCTGTGTTTGGATTTGTTAGAAAAGTCTTGTAATGAACTTTGACCACAATAATTTGTAGCGTGTTTTTTCAGTTTTTTAAACTGTAATTTATTATTTTTATGTGTTTATATGTTGTGGTTGTTTTTGTGGCAAATAAATAAATATTTCTACGTCTATGTCTTGATTGGCTTACGCTTATTCTTAATTGGCTTACGTTTTCTAACAGGTTAGAGTTTAAATAATTATAAGTAAATTAAAAATGTTTTTGGCACAAATACTTAAACATTAAAATGAAATAAAAAAAATCCTTATAAAATGATAATGAAATGAAATAAAAATAATAGTAGAATAGAACAGAAGAAAGTAGAAAAATAAAATAATGAAATAAGGCGTTGCTGTAGCCTTACTGACTTCTCTATCCAATAATATTACCACTGAAAATTCAACCATATAATTAGAACTTCAGTGTCTAATTTTTAAAGTTGTTTTATTTGTATGATTTATATCAATACATGTATTATATTGCGCAGGGTACATACATGACTTACGACATTTTCCTACATCTCAGCATCCAAGAGGAAGTACGAACAAACCCGGACAGAGACCGGAAATCAAATGACGCGATCCTCGTCCACACCGGAAGTCGACAGATGATGTCGTTTTCAGACTTCCTGTCTGCTGGGGGTGTACTGAATACCGAATACGGGATGTTAAATCTTATAGGAGACAGGATTGTAATATATTATTTTTTGATACGTTTATAGTTATGTAAAGAAAATTTTAATACACTTTGCTCGTGTTTGGTTGACAGCTCAGTCACGCAAGGGCACGGATTTCGGTCTCTCTACTAGATCTAATTGGAAATGAAGAGATCTGTAGACGAACAAAAGTGACATAGTATGGTAGTGGATTAAAATATAAAAGTGTTAAGGCATATATCAAACAGAGCTCATGACCGATGGAGCCGAAAATGTTTCCAATGGAATGCGGGCTGATGCCCACGCAGTGTAGGATGATCAGTTACAAGGTGCTGGGTAGAAAACCCCCGACTTTTACAGAATGCTCGGAAAGATAAGCAGCTGGTACATTCTGTGTGTTTCTTTTCTCCCAGTGCCATCATGTATAAATATATCTGGCCATACTGTCCAGATAAATTTATACATGATGGTTATTTTCTATAAATCTATTTTATTGTGAATATGATACCGGAAATACAGTTTGTGTAAACAACTGTGACGTAATTTATGAAGCTTCAATTTAAATTTATTACTGGTTCACACTCGCTGTAATGTTACCGCATAAAACTATGCATGTACTAAATGTACGAACAATTATTTTACGCTTATTTTATTTCTGTGTCAATAAGGAACAAACAAATTAAAGCACTTTTTTGTTTGGAATTTTCACCAATTTGTAATAGAGTTATAATTTTTTTACGACAGTATGGCATATACAAAAAAAGCTCAAGCCTTTTATTTTTATATAGTGTTACAAACTCGATGTGGTAACAAGTATTGATATAAGTTGCACTGATATGTTATAGTACATTTTTCGCATCACCGTTTGCGTGTTTTAGTTTGGTACAACGCCATCTACTGACAGAAAGGTGAAACTGTCTTCAATATATTAGGCTTGCTTTTTATGGATAAATTACCCATGATTCCGAAAAGGTGTCATAATGAACATCGTGATAATAGTTTTTTTTTATATTAATTAAGTATAGGTTTATAGAAAGTACCTTGTCTTTTTACATAACTTTTATGATGCTCAAATTTCTGCCTACATCTCTTTTTAATTGACTTCATTAATTTATAAGCTAGTTTAGAAAACTTAAAAACCCCAAATAAAAAAAAAAAAACTGCTGAACCGATTTTGATAAAACGAAGTTTCAACAAAAACTATCTCGATCAAATCGTCTTCCTTAAAAAAAACCGGACAAGTACGAGTCAGACTTGCCCACCGAGGGTTCCGTATAAACTAGTAGCTAAAAGGGGGAAATCATATTTTTTTATATTTTCCTTCTTATACCGAAAAATATACATATCGTAAAAATATTTAAAAACCTGTTTTAATTAATTAGTATAAGAATTAAGGTTTTTCATATGATGGGTATGTAACTTTAAAATTTGGACCCTCATTTCTTGCGTAAAGACACAATTTTTTCGTGATTAAATAAAAAATATCCAGTTTTTGGATTTTTTCCTATATGTGTAAATTAACACAATGCTTCTTGCCAAATTTCATAGTTCTAGGTCAACGGGATTTAACCCCATAGGATTTGATTCCCTTGTGAGTGTCGAAATGTGCGTTTTTTACGATATATTCGACTGTAAGTTTTCGTAAAAAAAGTTACAGTCGAATATATCGTAAAAAACGCAAACTTTATTTTTCTTTCTGCAGCAATATACTATGGATCTGCGTACTTATATGGTTTTAATTTCAACTCGATACCTTCACGCGTTCCCGAGATAAAGGTGTTGACACCCGACGGACGGACAGAGGGACAGACGGACAGACGGACAACAAAGTGATCCTATAAGGGTTCCGTTTTTTTCTATTGAGGTACGGAACCCTAAAAAATAGGTCCATCCGTTTGAGAGTTACGATGCCGTAAACAGACACACAAATATCTACACAGATACACTGATCAAACTTACAACAGCCTTCTTTTTGGATCGGAGGTAGTAAAAAGTCGTTCATATTTTCATTAACAGTACTTATGGGATAGCAAGTGAAATCGCGAGGCGCAACTAGTGCAAACATACGTAATACATCCTCTAAATTAACCTTTCCTTTTGTCGTAGTAGGATAAAAAGACTTAGAAGCACAAATCGATACGCTTCTACCAGTCCAGGGTTAAGCACGATCCGTGACATTTGACACGATCTCCCTTTCATCGGATTGCCATGAAAATAGGGTTATTAAAGGCTCTCGTATTGGATATCTGGGAAATTCTTGTTTCGACCCTTTCTGTGAAGGTGAGTAAAATATTCACAGTGAAACGTGAAACCCTTAGAGGCGTTCAAAGACGTGACGTCACTTGAAAAATGATTTTATTGATGTTTAAGAAGTAGTTCTTTCAGATAAAGGTTGATAGCATCTGAATAGCAAGAAGTATTATTATAGACTAAATACCATAAGTATTTTTAACCGACTTCCAATAACGGCGGCTTCATAACTCTGACACTGGCCACTCAGTCTAAACGAACTTACTTACTTACCGACTTCCAAAAAAAGAGGTGGTATTTTTCGACTGTGTTTTTTTGTAGTGGTCCTGATTGTATACCAGCTATTGTGTTGAAAACCTGCGTACCTGAGTTTTCCCCGACTCTGACTCATCTTTTCCGTCTTTATTTGGAGACTGGTATAGTCCCTAAGTGCTGGAAGCTTGCGAACGTTCAGCCTGTTCCTAAAAAGGGTAGTCGTGCCGATCCTAGTAACTACCGGCCTATTTCGGTTACGTCCATTTTATGTAAAGTCATGGAGCGTGTACTGAATAGGAAGCTCATGGCATACCTTGAAGACAATTACCTCCTCAGTGACCGACAGTACGGATTTCGCCGAAATCGGTCGACTGGGGATCTTCTCGTGTATGCCACACACATTCTGAGCGAGGCCATCGAGAACAATGGTGAGGTCTTGGCTGTGTCTCTCGACATTTCGAAGGCTTTTGATAGGGCTTGGCATGAAAGTCTCCTTAACAAACTTCCATCTTATGGACTACCTGCCTCCTTCTGCTCTTGGATTAAAGACTTCTTGAGAGAACGATCGATTCGAGTGGTTGTTGACGGGTGCTCGTCCGATCAAATGGCAATAAACGCTGTCGTACCTCAAGGGTCTGTACTCTCCGCTACTCTCTTCCTGCTGCATATTAATGGCCTGCTGAAACCTGGTATTTTAGGGTATGCAGATGACAGCACAGTTGTGAAAATATACACTTCTGGTCCAAGAGCCAAAAAGGCGGAAATCGAGGCGTTGAAAGAAGATATGGTTGTGCGTATGAATAAAGCTCTAGAAGCTGTGTCCGACTGGAGTGACGAAAATCTCGCCAAATTCAACGCCAACAAGACTCAAGCTTCCCTTTTCTCCGCCAAAAAGAGTGAGTTTCTTTTGTCTCCTACTTTCCGAAACGTACCCATATCATTGGCAGACCGTCTTGAACTGCTGGGACTTACGTTATCCCCAACAATGAGCTTTAAGGGCTACCTTGAATCTAAGGCTAAACTGGCTATTAAAAAGCTTGGCATCATTAATAAGGTTAGGCGATACTTCTCACCGGGACAACTGCTTCATCTGTATCAAGCACAGGTCCGATCGTGTATGGAGTACTGCTGCCACCTTTTTGATGGATCAGCCAAGTATCAGCTGGAAGCTTTAGAATCAGTGGACCAGCTGTGAGGTTAATCGGTGACGATAAACTAGCTGCCAAGAAGCTACTTAGTCTCGAGCACCGCCGTAGAGTAGCATGTCTGTCTATTTTCTACAGGATTCATTTCGGGGAATGTGCGCAAGAGCTTCACGACCTAATTCCACCCTCCCCATTTCACTACAGGACTAGCAGAAAGTCGGCGAATTACCACCCATTTCTCGTTGAAATGCCAAAAATCCGTACTCAGCGATATCGATCCACATTCTTGTTGCGTAGTGCACAAGAATGGAATTCGTTGCCGCCATCTCTGTTTCCTGAGACCTACAATCTTGGAATTTTCAAGGCTAGAGTGAATAGATATCTTCTAGATCGACGAGCTCCATCCTCGGCCACACCGTCGCTTAACATCAGGTGAGTTGGTGGTCAATCGTAGATCTATCTTCTATAAAAAAAAAAAAAAAAAAATTGTTACGCGATTACTTCGCCAATTATGAATTGGTTTTGATGATATTTTTTGTTTGGTAGGACATGTTTCAGAAGTTTTCCAGATATCATTTTATCAAAATTGTTTCAGTACTTCTTTACGCAAGAAAGATCTACGATTGACCATCAACTCGCCGATACTTTGGTTTTTGACGGTTCTTACGAACGCATATTTCATATTTATTTAAAAGTTTGAAATACACTTCCTTACTGAGTTTTCTTATCATCATCATCATCATCTCAGCCACAAGAAGTCAACTGCTGGACATAGGCCTCCCCCGTGAGTTTTCTCAGATATATATTATTTAGGTGCTTTCATGTTGCGAGTGAATAGGTTTCTTAGATCGTAGTAGAAATCTCCAACAATTTTCATGAAATTTAGTACGTAGGGGGTACTAAATTTCATTAAAATTGTTGGAGCCGTTTCCGAGATCCAGAAAATAAATAAATAAATATATATATATATATATATATATATATATATACAAGAATTGCTCATTTAAAGGTATTAGATTTGATCCATTAATATTGTACAAATATTGACATAATAAATATTGAACAGTGATATTATCACCGACCTGTGAACCGAGCTGATTAAATAGCCCACGGCTCAGCGGCTGCTGTCTGTGTTCACACGTACACAAATATATATCACGTATTTATTGTTTAGCTTTTGTTATTGTGTTAACATGAGAAAATTCAGTCATTTTAATCCAATGAGATTTTAGTTATGGAGCGGATATACTCATTGAATATATTATTTTATTTTTATTCAAATGCTTACTGTGCTTACAGCAACAACGAAATTAATATGAAGTAAAACCATAGCAAATCTTAGTTCTCAGCACTTTCGAGCATAAGACCTCATCCTTAAGGTATTTTAGTACCTTGGCCTTGGTGATAAGGCCTTTTAGTATCTTGACCATATTGATCTTGGCCTTAGTGATTTGGTGATACATTTTCTAAATACGCAGGATGGCATTGTCCTTGTTCACAAGGCACGACACGCGTCTGACAGCGTTGCTCGACGTGTCGCGACTGAAGACGAGACGGGAGATTACCTTACTTGAGGTTTGCCACACAGAGCCGGGAAACTTATCTACCTACGTTTTTTTTAAATACATTATAGATCTACGATTGACCACCAACTCACCTGATGTTAAGCGACGGTGTGGCCGAGGATGGAGCTCGTCGATCTAGAATAAAATATCTATTCACTTTAGCCTTGAAAATTCCAAGATTGTAGGTCTCAGGAAACAGAGATGGCGGCAAAGAATTCCATTCTTGTGCAGTACGCAACAGGAATGTGGATCGATATCGGATGTCGATGTGGATGTGGATACGTTTGTTTTAATATCTTTAGTTTTGTTACAAGTAGCAGTGTCACATGTCTGTTTTCTTTAATAGAATAAGGGAAAAAGGCGTGATTGTATGTACATACAATCACGCCTATTTTCCCTTACGGGGTAGGCAGATCATAAGGCCGTTTGACGTCATATTTGACCTTGGTTAGAGGGTTAGATGTGAGGGAGAGTATTAGAGGGTTAGGAAGTATTAGAGGGTAAGATGTAATGTTGGCCTGCAGTGACAGGTGGTCAGCCTATCACCCACATAAACAGTGACAGGGGATCAGCCTATCACCCATATAAAAAGTGACAGGGGGTCAGCCTTTCACCTACTTAAACAACAATTTCCCTCAAGTCTCTTAGCTGACTTTTACAGTATGCCCGGGAAGAGAATGGAAGCAGCTGGAACTTTCTGTTTTTCTTTTCCTCTCAGATCATCATGGAAGAGTGTATTTTCTTGAATAATAAATCGCATAAGTATTAGGTATACACATACAAGTAGAGTGCAGAATAATTCGACGGGCTGTGAGTACTTGAGTACTTAATGTTTAGTCTTTGTCTAGCATAGAATGCTGTAACAAACAGTAAGTGTGCAGCAATGCAACATACCTACAAGTAGGACGAAACAATTCCATTCTAACTCACCAGGCGAGGTATAAATCTTTGTTAAAACAGCACAATGCTCAGTCAGACGGAGTTTATGCAACAGTTATCTCGCTTGGACTGATAGTGTACTTCTAGTATTCCGTATTGGCTCTGAAAACTAATCAGAAACGTTGTTTAATTAATGAATTCTTTAGCAGTCTATACACCAACCGTAAAAATTTTAAGTTTAATTCACGTTATGCTAGTGATTTAGTAGAGTAGTGCACTTAAAATTTACTAAATTACTACCTTGCATTTGCACCATCACATTTTCAAAGCACGCTAAGCAAGCGTCAAATAGATCATAGTAAATGTAGACGTGATAGTGTGCTATTTCGAAAATTTCAAGCGATAATTAAGGTCTAGTTTACAATATGCTAGTAATTTAGTGGATGAGTGAGTAACCCCGTCTTTGTACGAGCGCTTTTTCAAAGCGTGGCAAGTATTGAAATAGATCATAAAGAATATATTTATTACGTTTTCAGGAATAGGTAAAAATAGGTTTGCAGGAATTTCAGACAAATTTGATTTTAAGTCTAGTTTGCTTTATGTTTGTATTTTACTGGAGTAGTAGTTACTCACTATTCCAGTAAAATACAAACATAAATAAAAAAGAGCGCTTTTTTAAAGCGCGTTAAGCAAAAGTTGATATATATAGTATAACGTTCATGTGCTAACGTGCAATTCCGGAATTTTAAGTAAACTATACTTTAAGCCTAGTTTGCATTATGCTAGTAATTTAGTGGAGTAGTGAATAGTCCTATCTTTGCAAGAGCATCATTTGAAAGCGTGCTAAGCAATTGTTAAAATACCACATAGATAAGTCACGTGATAGCGTGCTAATACGGGGAATTTAAACCGAACGAGTTTTTAAGCCTAGTTTATATTATGCTAGTATAATTTATTCAAGTATTAAGTAACTCTACGTTAGCACGGTGTTATAATGAACAACTGCTTTGTGGTCTATTTCAAAGCTTATTTAGGCCAATATAAAGCGCCCGTGCAAACGATAAGTTACTAATTACTTGGCTAAATTAATAGCGTATTTGATATGAATGTAACTTCCCTAAATCTAGTTGGCATAATGATGGTAATTTAATCAAGGAACATCTTGTAATTGAAAAATATATTTATATTTTTTATGTTACATAAATCTACGATTGACCACCAACTCGCCTGATGTTAAGCGACATCAGTGTGGCCGAGGATGGAGCTCGTCCATCTAAAAGATATCTAATCACTCTAGCCTTGAAAATTCCAAGATTGTAGTTCTCAGGAAACACAGAAGGCGGCAAAAAAATCCAATCCTGTGCAGTATGTATCAAGAACGTGGGCCTATATCGCTGAGTACGGATTTTCGGTGTTTCAATAAGAAATGGATATTACCATCTTCGTTACATTTTAGATATAATAAAAGAAAAAATTTGAAACTACTACTACTTCACCAAACTAGCTTATCTCAATCCTCACTACCAAAGTTAGCCAGTATCCTGCGTAAACTGCAAACATACCAGGAACCAGTCGAGACTTGCATCAAAACATGAAGTGCATTAGCATCGGAACTTCGGGAATAATCCCGGAATTGGCTTCCCCGGTCTATTCCCCGAGCAAATATAAAATAATCTCCTCCAAAATACGAGTTTACTGCCCTGTGTGGACGTAGCTAGGAAGGGGTGGGTGGTTAGGTGGGGCTAAGAAGGGTACGTTTTATTGATAGCCAAATGACTATTTTAGATCCTGGACTATGTTTCACAAGATTAGCATAATTACTATATGTACGTATCACACTAACATATCCTGTGTTATGTTAGTGTTTTGGCTAAATCTTTCCGAATTAAATTTTGATATGGTTAGTGCCCTTACAACTTAAATTAAAAATGTATGATTTTTTTAACAAATTGTGTGACAGCAAGGTATGTAATTTGTGTAAAAATTTTAGTAGGTTTTTGATTCAGAATGAAAATGTAAGTATATTTTAAATACCTACCTCAAAATTACTCAAGTATAAGTTATTTTGAATTTTACTATAAAAATCGATTTTGAACAAAGTATTTTATTTTAAATTCTGTTGTTTGCGTAAAATTTATGACTTACAAAATGTACCAATAAAAATTTAGCTCCCAAAAGTCAGAACAATAGGTTTAGTGCAAGTAAATTCGTGCCCCGAATGAACTCGTGCCCACAATGAATCCCGAGTACACTCCCGCTATCCCGAATTGCAATCTACTACGGCTCACTCTTGAGCGATAAATTTCACAAATGCTGTATTCACGAGATCCCCCTTACTATCTGGGGGGGTATGTGGGTTTTGAATTTTTAATTCGGTCGACGGCGAGCACCTAACCAAAGATACGCGACTGAACTCCTATTTGTAAATGTTATCGCGATATTCTATTTCAGGAGTTTTGCCGTTTCTATTTTGGTATTATTACTTGAATTGCCGGCTGTTGTGCCCCGGAATAACGTTGGATAGCTTAAAAATAAAGCAGAATTATTTAAATCCATGTTACTTATTTAGGTACGTACCTCGTACCTATTTGGTATTAAGTTAATTAAAAAAATATGTAAAACATAAAAAAACTTTACAAGAATAAGTATAGAAAACTAAAAAGCCCATGACATTTTTTGCCATGGGTTTTTTATCAAATAAGAATAATCTTTGTATTTTTCATTGCTTTTCATAATTATTAAGCGTACAAGTAGCACAGTCGTAAAAGGCAGTATTAGTCTTGGTCCCTGAAGCGATATAATGGACTACAACCTTTAGTAATCGTTTTTAACTAGAATAAAATAGCTGAAAGTCGATTCTTCAGTATCTGACACAATGGGGTATATAAAGTTTTTTTTTTGTTTTTTCAAATATTTTATTTGGTAGATTGGGTCATTTAAAATAACTAATTTTAAAATTTCTTTAAAAAAAGTCGTGATGACGTCACAAATTCGCCTGAATAGAATAATATCATGATTACCCACTAAAAAAATGTCACTTAACATTGACAGTGAATTTTTTTGTTGGTTTTGTGCTTTGCGAATATATGGAATATTTATAATTAAACTTTTTTAATTGGTATAGATATAAAAGGCGGTTCTGTGATGTCATTTAGAGGACGGCTTAAGGTCAAATAATTTTTATATTTTCCCAAATTTTTATGAACCCAAAGTAAATAAATACTATAAGTATAAGGATACTATAAGGTTCAAGATTACACTGAAGATATATTTTGACCACGTTATAACAATTCATTTGACATTTCTATAATTCTAACTTATTATATTTTAGTACTTTTGACTGCCTTTGAATATTTGTTTGATATTATTACGTTATATTATGCGTGATGTGTGATACTAATTGATTCTAAAATAAGTTTCTGTTTTTAAAATGATTATTGTTAGTCTAAATCGGACGCAACTGTTGATACAATTTTAATTATAATACCTAAATTTAACACAGCTTACAATAAAAATTATTTGAATTTGAAAATATATTTTAGATACATATAATCTCTAAATACCTCGTCTTAGGTTTTAACGTCTAATTGTTTTTTTTTTTTTTTTTTTAGTTATAAGTAATGTTATTAATAAAGTATGTAGTCGATATCTCATACTAATACTATAATATAATTCTATACATATTATAATATTACAAATTTATAAACATCTCGAAATGGTATTGGATCCGCATATCACATTTTTCTTCACATTCCCTATTACACACATTTCTATTTCAGATCCAAATTCTAGTTATTTGTCCAAAAATACATAAGAGCACAGCTGCTGACGACGTGAAGAGTAATTTGTCACAGCTCAGCGGCACTTCTGATATTAATTAAATGTGCTGCTACGTAGTTAATTAACCCGTGCTTTGTTGATTAACTCGTACACTAGCTGTTAGTTACATTAATTGTAATCATTACGCATTGGAACGTTTGCGATTTACTTTTCACGCAATTTTCTTGTTTATTTTGTATCGCGTCACCGCTGTGTATGTTTATGTTAATGTTATTTATATTTATAATTAATCAGCATTGCTTCAAAATTCACTTGCGTTAGAATTAAACAATTAACACTGTTTGACTACCAACTAACTTGTCACTAGATCAGTTGGTCAAAACGTAATTCTAAACGTAAATCTACTGTGTATAAAACGTTAACCTTTTTTTTTAATTTTTAGGGTTCCGTAGTCAAATATGAATTCTTATAGTCCATCCTTGACTTTATTTCAAGTCTCAAAGTATTTTAGTACTAGCACATGTACAAGAAAGCTGTAACTTGGCATGACTATTACACCCATTACGTTTTAAAGTGATATATTTGACGTGATGACGTCTTACAAATCAATGAACGCCGGCTGCACGCACGAAAAAGCATGAGTCATTGTTCCGCCTGAGCCGATCGTGAAAGCGAGAGCTCCGCGCTCTCGCTTACAAGCGATAGAGAGGTACGATCGGCCTAAGCGTTCGGTACGCATCGTTATCACATAAAATTATCGTCCGTAAACCGACTTTACAGATAACCATGTTCTTTTGTTAGAGTCAAGTTTGCCCACCCCGCCAACTAAATGGTTCGGGGTATCTATGTGAAAAAATCATGGCAGTACTTAGCAGTTACCGAAACTATAATTCAAGTTTAAAAAAACTGAAACTACAGACTTCATAATATACATTTCGTTTACTCGGATGACATATTTTTCCAGTTATTTTGTTATAAAAACCAAACTGACTGGACTGATTTCGATAAAAAAAATATGGAGCTACCTCTAATGTATGACTTATCAAACAAAAAAAGAATCATCAAAATCAATTCATAATTGGTGAAATAATCGCTTAGAAATAAAACTTTTTTTTGTGGCTGTTGGCCTCTACCGGCCTCTATAGTTTACCGGACTTTGGCCAGCGCAGAAGGTGCTGGGCCGCTTACAAGCTAAAGGTTACGAGGGACTAGCTCAAGGGCACCT
Source organism: Lycia hirtaria (assembly GCA_947563715.1). NCBI lineage: Eukaryota > Metazoa > Arthropoda > Insecta > Lepidoptera > Geometridae > Lycia > Lycia hirtaria. Next base: position 34,595,754 of record OX387377.1, on the reverse strand, counting down.
CGACGGAGACACCCTTTTTGAAAGTCGGTTAAAAAGGAAAACTATGGCTAAGTAGGCTTTACAAGTTAACGAGTAAAATGTAAGTACTTAGAGTATGAAAATGTCGTTTTTTTATTTAATTTAAACTAAATATATTATTTGACCTTAAACAAGTGGCGGGAAGACGCTGGATGCAAGCCGCTTCCAATCGGTCTTTTTGGAAATCCATGGGGGAGGCCTATGTCCAGCAGTGTACTTCTTATGTCTGAGATGATGATGATGATGAAATATATTTGTTTTTGTTAAATTTGTAGATTAAAAATTTTCACCTCCGACCGGACTTGAAACAACATAATATCTCAATCAGTAGGCACTTGGGTGCCATTACAATTTCGGCCACAGGTGTGTCACGTGGTCAGGAAATTTATGAACATTCTTTTTACTTAACCAATTAAGCGTTGGTGGCGCCACCTAGCACTTCCTTGAAGTATGTCTAAAATGTGTAAATAACTTACATAAATGTGGAAAAAATACTTTTAAAATATCGAATATGAGTTCATATTGTTAGTTCGTATACTAATAGTATCAAACAAGATGTCCTGTTTTAAGTTCACATACAATAAGTGTTCTTGTTGCGTACTGCACAGGAATAGAATTCTTTGCCGCCATCTCTGTTTCCTGTGACCTACAATCTTGGAATTTTCAAGGCTAGAGTGAATACATATCTTCTAGATCAACGAGCTCCATCCTCGGCCACACCGTCGCTTAACATCAGGCGAGTTGGTGGTCAATCATAGATCTATATCTATCAGGCATAAAAAAAAACTATGGAACCCTGCTTTGCGCGTGGGTCGACTCGCACTTGGCTGGTTTTTATTGGAACGTGAATCCAAGAAAAGTTTTAATAACACAGATCGTCTAAAGTTACAAACAAGGTAAACCGTTACTTTAAGTCACAAAATGTGAACGTAAACTACAGGAGTGCCATCAAATATGTAAAAGCACAGTCAGAGCTCAGACTTTGGCTGTAACTTCGTCTGAGAAGTTTCGCAATTAATCCGCTACTGAATCTATATGAAAGAACGTGTATAAATTCACAATATCTACAGAACCCTAAAAATAACCTTAGATTATCGCAAACATTATGATCAATGTCAAAATACGCCTGGATTTGCTAAGTCAAGCGTCTTTTGAAATGTCCAGAACAAAAGAATCTGTTCAAAATTTGAATTTCCCGCCGGAAGCATGACTTAATAGAAAAAAACCCTTAAAATACACCATTGTGAGAAGCTTTATCGGCATAAGGTAAATAAAAAGATCGTCAACGACTATTTCGCGGTTGAACTACACGTCTACTTCAGGCTACAGAACCGTGATTGATAGGTCGACTTTTTACTTACCTGATGCCGGCATATAATAGAAAATAAACCTTATGTCTACAATCACAAGTCACACAATAGTAGTGTTCAATGTTTATAGGTTGTACACGTGACGTAACCACAGTCAAGCAGTTTTTTTTTTATTTTCGCCGCGTTCGGTGTGGAAAACATCAATTAATGAATTTGAAAGGTTGTTTTCGGTCGTTATTTTTTATTGTACCTTTAATAAATAATTTATTTTACTAATTTGACTTTATTATTTAGTGACATTTTAATTATGATTTATTTCTGAATAATTATTTGTGATATTTGTGTTTTGAATTTAATTTTTTCAAAAATTTAAAAAAAAATTAAATTTACTATTACTATATTACTATCCAACGAGGCAATGTCGCCAGCCTTTTGGGAACATTGCCTTGGGACTGTGATCTGAGTTCTGTTTTTTATCTGTAATATGATTTTTATTTATAATAATATCTATATTACTATTACTAATAATAATATTCATAGGAAATAAGCTACACATGTAAACATAGAACCAACAACCAAGAAGTCAGTGTCTGTGCTAAGATAAAGCTAACTCCATTCCAAGTTTCAATAGAATCTGTTTAGTCATTTTATCATGAAGGAGTACCAAACATACAAACTTTCGGTTTAAAGAATTTTATTTCTCAACAAGAAATTACAATTTCACTTACGTGAGAACTAAATTTACAGAAAAATATTTCTTATGCTTCAGCAGTTAGCTGGATCTACATACATTAATTAATTAGCATTTCGAGCTTATAAATGAACTTAAACAAACTAACTAACCTAAATAAAACTTCTTTTGATTTAATAAAATTGTAAATGTCTTGTAAACTTGTTTAACAAAAGTATATTACACGCGTTATCTGTCCGTCGTCCGTACACGAAACAATAGGACACTAAACAATAGGACCGGTTGGTGAACAGTGCAGGAATGCGTCACAGTGTATTCGGTGCAGTACAGTGGGTATAAGATTTTATTTCATTTAATTAATAGTGTTATGTCGTTTAATATGTGGATTTTTAGTTTATTTTTGAAAATATTAAATGAACCTGCATTTTTCACCTCTTTCGGTATTTTATTGTAGGTTTGCACTCCCGCATAACTTACACATCTTTTACCATGAACAGTCCGGACTCGTGGCAGAATTATATGGTCTTTTCTTCGACTGATTCGGTTTTGTACTTGGTGCACCTTAGTAAATGTAATGTTTTTTATATGTATTTTTTTGTCAAGAATTTTTCTAATAAATATACAGGTATAGTAATTATGTAGTTGTTTTATATTCATATATTTAGTTTCTTTATATACTTTTTCTGTAGGTGTTAAGTAATCGTAGTTAAATAATGTTTTAATTAATTTATTTTGGACAATTTGTAGGTCTTTTATGTTCGTTTTTGAAGCACTCCCCCAGATCTCAATTAAATATAAAAGGTGAGGCTTCACTAGTGAATTATATATAGTACGACGAATCGATAGAGGAAGACATCGTACAATTCCACGTAATATGCCAAGTAGTGACGAAAGCTTTGAATGTATGTAATCGATGTGTATATTCCAAATTAAATGATTATCAAGTCGTAAACCAAGATATTTCTCAGACTGTTTTTGATGCAGTATTTCCGATCCAATTTTGAGAGGTAAATGAGGTGCTACTTTTTTATTTCTAGATTTAAAAATTACATAGCAAGTCTTTGAGACATTGATGGTGAGAAGATTATCTTGGAACCAAAGTACTAGTTTGTTTAAATCTGTTTGGGCTTGGGTTATCATTTCGTTTATAGAGGTTCCAAAATAAAAGAGGCAAGTGTCGTCTGCGTACAAAGTTATGTCTCCGTGAAGCGGTACCTCGTGTATAGAGTTTATATAGATAAGAAACAACAGAGGTCCTAATATGGACCCCTGTGGAACACCAATTGATATACCATGTGGGCTACTCTTATAATTTCCAATTTTAACTATTTGAAATCTATTAGTTAGGTATGATTCAAAAATTTAGCATTTATAATATTAGTGAGATGCGAATGTATATGTGTCTGTTACTTGCTTTGTTTGTTCCTTCGAACTAAAGCGATGGAACGGAATTGACTGACATTTGGAATAACATAGCTTAACTTTAAAAACAGATAATCCGTATCCCGAAAAATTCACGGTGTTGCAGGAAAAGGGTGAAACCGCGAGGCGAAGCAGGTTCAGAAATTGACTGTTTCCTTTTGTTAGCCGTATTTTTTTGTGATTATTTTCGACTTGTTGCGCTCTCTCCTACAATATTCAGAGGTATTCCCAAACGAGGAAAGATCAGAAGCATGAGTGACAGGTCCTTTATTACGTGGGTGGAGCAAAAAACACGGGAAAACACGTCAATTCAATAAATACATTTTTTTTTTTGGGCTAGAAAGTAATAGGCTTACGCTTGTCCGTCAACTCACCTGGTGTTAAGAGACAATTACGGTCTACGATGGAGCGCGCTAGCCTACATGAAACCTATTCACTCGCGATTTGAAGACACCTAGATTATATCCAGTCGGAAAGATCCATTCAGGAAGCGCATTCCACAGATTGGCGGTACGTACAATGAAAGTGGAGCCAAAGCGTTTCGTACGTGTTTTCGGAATATCAACCATATAACGACGTCCCTTTTTCGTGCTTCTTAGAGCCCTTTAACGAGTTAGGACCTTACCGAAAAATGTTTCTTAACTTTAAGCATCGTCTTAAATTCTCTGTCTACTTTCCGCAAATGTCATTACGTGTCAGCCAGAAGTTGACAAAATATGTAAAGCATTGCAGCTAAGTAAAGTTTTCGGTAAGGCAGTTAGTGTTTGAAAGAGTCAAATTAAAACAAATTTTCTGTAATATAAATAGTGAATGTACAAAATAGTAAGATTGTATAGATTGAGTGGCCAGCCCTAGTGTTAAGAAGCCTTCACGATTGCTGTTTTGAGAACAAGCAACGAGACTTACAATTTACTTAAACAAAAGTCATTTAGAATAATAATAAAAATTAAATAACAAATAATCGAATAATAACCTAACCTAACCACATTGTTCCTGGCGCATGTGTTTATAACATATTATACTATACACTTCGTCATTTCTATGTGTGAGTTGTATACTATAACATCTATTCAACGACAAAAATACAATTTAAGTGCACAAGCTGTGAAATAGTCAAATATACACACTTGTGCACTTATTTTGTATTTTTTTTTGTATTTTTGTATTGTGAAGGAGAGATATGTTAAGGCGTAAGAAGGAGAGTTATGTTTTTCGAGTGTATGTATGTTTGTATGTATGTGGGTATGAATGTATGTTTCTATATATATAAACGGCTTGACCGATTTTGATGTGCGAGGTGTCATTAGATTTGCCTTCACTTCCTGAGTGTTATATGCTTTTTTTGTAATAATGATATTATATCTCTCGCAAAAATAAATAAAAATGGAGGTTTTTTCGTAACCTCCTACGAACTTTTTCGACGAAGTGATTTTACTACAATTATTTTCAAGAATGAGCATTTATAATATTTTACAGCGATTTAAGGTATACTTTCACAAAAAACGTACACTCAACAGCGTATCAAGCGTAATGAAATCGTAAGTTAGGCTGCAAAAACCGCTTTTCGCTGTAGTCGGGTATTTTGTATCTATTTTAATAAAGATGCTTGCCTAAAAACTAGAATAATTTCATTTCTTTTTTTAATCATACAAACAAAGACGAGTAGAATATATTCTAAGTACCATAGATTTAGAAGTACGCACTAAGTAACATAATGTTTTGTTCATAGATTTGGAATTCGAATGCTTTTTAAAATGAAATGAAATGAAATTTATTTATTTGCGAGAATGTAGGTTTATAGCGCTCGTCGCATTAGCGAGTGAACGAACTCTTCTTGAATATCGTTCGAAAATAGTCATACTCATATGAAATAACTTTCAAGCAAATTATAAATTTAGCTCCTATTCGGGCTTTACTCTTTCAACCTATAGATTATTTTGCCCATCAGTTTATATCAGTAATAAGAATTAAATATTTGGATATAGGTACTTATTTTACATATAAATATAAGCTTGGAGGAGAAATTGTTTCTCTTCCAAGAATATAAGGTTAATAGTTATAAGATACCTATAAATTATTGGTATATTAATTATTTAATATAGTGAAAAGTTGTATAAGTAAAATAAAGACAAAATATTAATTAAATACTTTTTTAAACTATCACGGTCATTCATTAAACCACTATTATTATTAACGGGATATTTACCGTCATGGTTCGAAGCACGGTAAATATCCCGTTAATAATAAATAGTGTTTTAAAATATCAAATATTTTGTCTATATTTCATATTACAAAAATGAAATATGGTAAGCGTGTGAATATAATTAAACAGCAGTCATATGCAAAGGACACGCGTGACAAAGGTATCGCCTGGGGCTATAAGATATTATGTCAGAAACATACATTGGTACTGTCCTTTATCAACGACAGAGTAGAACATATAGTACGTATAACCAGAATTTCGTAAGAAAATCATGTATCTATTATAGAAAAACCGGACACGTGCGAGTCAGGCTCTCCCACCGAGGGTTCCGTATAAACTAGTAGATAAAAGGGGGAAATTGTATATTTTTTATATTTTCCTTCATACTTAAATCAAAAAATATACATCGTTAAAATATTTAAAAAAAACTGATTTAGTTTGTGCTAATGAAGCTCTTTCATATGATACGGTTAAAGCACTTTAAAATTTGGACCCTTGTTCCTTGCATAAAGAATAAAGACCCTATTTTTTGTGATTTTATAAAAAAAATACAGTTTTCGGATTTTTCCTTTATGTGTACTATATGCCAATGCTTCTTGCCAAATTTCACAGTCATAGGTCAACGTGAAGTACTCCATAGGTTTTGATTCCCTTGCGAGTCTCGAATTGTGTGTTTTTTGCAACATATTCGGCTGTTAGATTTTTAAAAGGAAGATTTATTAAAACTTTTTTGTATTACATTTTTTTTTTCTTGCTTTAACACATCTAATGCGGTGGTTTAAATCAGGGATGCCATTTTTGAATCACTCACAAGGAGTTACACATGTGAATTTTCCTGACTTCCAAACAATATCGACAATATTTTATAGATTTTTTTTGTTGATAGATTTAAAATTCGAATAGTTGAATGCATTCGTTGCGTTAGCGAGTGATGTGAATGATTGCGAGCAAACGAATTCTTGAATATCGTCCGAATCAAAGTTATATTCGCATGCGATAACTTAATAGCGATTCAATAATTGAGCTCCGGGGGCTCAATTATTGAATCGTACGAATTATAAGTTGAAAGATTAATTAAAATTCAATAAAAAAAGAATCTCTGACATACGACTTCTAGTTTCTGCGTAATGCGTGGAGAAACATACTAACATACAAACATACATACACTTATGAAATTTGGCACACATGTTTAGAAGCTGGTATAGACTAACATATATAAAAATTGTACAATTCTGTCAATATTACAAACATACAGGTCGAATTGATAACCTCCTTTTTTAAGTCGGTTAAAAATAATCAAATTAGTAGTAAACACACACAAACTTTTATATTTAATATCGTTTTCAATTAAATTACATACGAAATCTCGTCAAACTTCTAACCAAATGTAATTAAAACGTAAATTAAATGCACACACGTTCATAAGCCACACCATTCTGACATATTAATCAAACTACGAGAACTCGTTCCAAACTCGTCACATTCAAAACTCACGAATTCATTTCGCACGTCAATAATTCAATCGGAACGTGTGACGCGATTCTTTAGTAATTCAATACGCTGCCTTGCGCCTTTCTCACACGACGCTACTTATTAGAATCAGAATTGTTTATTGCATAAAACTGGTACATTACGGTGTTATAAATTAGCTTGGTATCACAGTCTATTACAGTGTCTTGGTGTCACAGTATTTCGGGCGTACAATATTTTGAGTAATTCACAGTCTTATACTTCTATTATCTTCCGTATATATACTCGTAGTATTAGCGAATAGAATGGCTACGAATTGCATGCAACTTCTACTGTTGGTCGAATGAGATCAATATAATTTTCTATTGGTTGATTGATAGGTGATTTTTTATAGGTTTTGCACCACCGCCACTTTCAGCATAATATTATAAAATAATTATTTTCAATTTGCAAAAAAACATTTAGACAATAATTTATGTTATTATATAGCACTTAGTATATTTCTATTTATACTTAGTGCAATATAATAACACAAATTAAATAAAATATATACAATTATATGTAAATACATAGATATATGTATAATCAATTATGACTAAATATAATATAACTGTAAAAATGTCATTACCCGTTACAGAAATAGCAATTAAGCTTAATTAAGGTTAATTATTTTGTATATCAATAGCAGGTATACTACTGGCCGTAATTCATTAGTAAGTAACCCTGTGTGAGAGAGACCCATTCTCTCGAGCTGAGAAAGTTTTTCAATTAAGACCCTTGGGTCGATAGCATTAAAATTCCAAATTCCAGCATAATTTCCCAAAGGTAGGGTGATGAGTGTTGTGCAAATTCCTTTCTGAACTCGATTAGAGTTCGCGTTAATTATTTGATAGTGTGGGGTTAGTTCGGTTTACACTGGCGGAAGGAGGCAAATTATGTCAAACATAAAAAATTCAAATTTAAATTTACATGTGCTTTTATTTATTTAAACCATTAGGTTATCCTATATATAGTACGAAACGAATCGCATCGAGAAATGATAGTACCGGCCGGGTCCGCAGATATTTTTTTTTAATTTTACTTGGCCGCATCTGTTTCATAACTTCTATGAAATAGATTACAGATGTTTTATTTGACGCGAGCTTCTGAATAGCTATTACACGAATAAAAAATCCAAATCGGTTCATAAATGAAGGAGTTATGGGGTAACAAACACAAAAAAATACAACCGAATATCAAATAATATGACCTAAATAACTTAATATATAAATAAAATACATATTACAGATAAAAAAACAGAACTCAGGTCACAGTCCCAAGGCAACGTTCCCAAAAGGCTGGCGACATTACCTCGTTGGATAGCAATGCTAATCCACTGATCGAGGTAAGCGCCAGCCCTTTGGTCATTTGCTCGCATAGCAATTCAACCGTATTCACCTTTTATTTTTTGAAGTTGGTAAAAAATATAGTATCTCTTGATTACTTTTAGTATCTTGATTACTATTGGCATACAATTCATAACCTCTAAACATGTTAGCTTCCGACGAAAACGTCATCCGCGTACGAATTTAACTTACAAATGAACCCATACGTATAATAAGTTAACAAATTGTGAACGAGCGGTACGTTGCGCGACTTCGTTAACAAAATGTGCATATTTCGTGCCAAAACTTTTCGCCGAGTTAACTTCACAAACGGACGGGGAAGGGCGACGGGAACCGCGATATTTCCGAATTAATTCCTACCTGTGCAAGGAATAAATTGATTAGGGGGAAATGAAATAGTGTTATAGAATAAAATCAGCTCTGGTTGACGTTTGGAAATCGAAACAACTCGAAACGTTACTGATTTATCATGGATTTTTGAACGTAAGTTCGTTTAATTAAGCGTTTTAAGGAGTTTTGTTTTCGAAAATAGGTACATACCTACTTTTGATATATATCTACCTACCTAATTATGATCCGAAAACATTTGTTTGAATCTAACTCGCCTGAATCCGTTTCACATAGTACCTGGGCGGCAGAGCTCCACTCGGATTTTTTATGACTAAAAGACGAGCAAACCCTGGTTAAGTAAAAATTAAACCTAGCAAGATCGATTTATCGTCCTCTTCTACCTACAAACCAAATTTCATTAAAATCGTTGGAGTCGCTTCCGAGATTCAGATTATACTTATATTATATATTTACAAAATTGCTCGTTTAAAGGTAAAGTAGCATTATATAGTCATAAGACACTAACTAGTCCGATAGTATTAGTAAATTAGGTAAGTATTTCCCTATATTCCACAGTATAAGTACTACTAAATAGGTACTGCATGTTTAGTTTATCCTAAGACACGAACAAATTGATCTAGATTGCGGCGCGGTCTACCATTTCAAATACAGACTTGTAAGCTCGCCGCAAAGCTAGTCTAGCTACTCTAGGTATCCTGTGGGTTTAGATAGGTACGTTGTCTTTGATTTGGAGTTGAACTATTACCGTGCAAAGAATAAATAGTTTATCTCTTCCATGCTGGACTAAGAGGAAAAGAAAATTAGAGTGTAGGTACCAGCCAATGGTACCAGCTACTTTTCTTCCAGGGCATACTGTAAAAGTCAGTTAAAGAACTAGAAGGAAAGTAGCGTTCATGTAGGCGGGGTGGGCTGACCTCCTGTACTCACAACTCCGTCTTTTATAAATCGATAAAACTGTTTTTTGTTTGAAAGGATTTACTTTCAGTTTGGTCCCTTAGAAATTTCATCAAAATCAGTTCATTAGTTTGGTTGTTAAAATGAAATAGCTAGAAAAATATGTCCAAGTAAACGAAATTGTAAGAAGTCTCACGCTAATTATTCGCTTTGAAATCACACGTATTTTATTTTTTCAATTTTCTATTTCAAACCTCTTAGCCTGATATTGTTATTAATAGAGTTGTGTGCACACCTTGAGCATTCATGCTCACCATCGAAGGCTCTTTCTTGCGGCGGCGTCGTGTGGCGGGTCGCCCTCTTCCCTAACATATGGTTGAGGAGGGCGATGGCTGGCACATGCGTCATACTCGTGATCGGGTGCTGCTTGCAGGTCACTGGTTTGCTCGTGGTATGCACGCAACATAGTAATAAGTACTTAAATTAAAATAAAATAATTTTCCCGTAACGATAAGTAGTAAACAATAGTTTATAATTATGACAAAGGTCACGGACCATGGTGTCTGTGGAGATAAAAATTAAATAATAAATAGATATTGTTAATAGAAGTTTTGAGCCGCATTTTTTTCCAGTACATAATGTATTTAGCAAAGAACAGAGGAAATTGCTTTCTTACACAAACTTTAACATTTTAACTTCGAAGTCATAATGAAAAACATAATATTATATAAGCTTAGAATTTATTGACATCTCATAATATTTACAACAAGCAAGCTCAGAAAACTAAAATAATCCCCGACACAATAAAACGGCTGAATCGATTTTGATGACAAACTTAGAGGCTTAGCTAACAAAACTCTCAAAGTCAAAAAAATTTAAAGACAACAAAAAAAACTAAAACACTATTAATATTACCGTGGTTCGCGTTAATTTTGAGCTCCCGATATTTCGGCACAGTTACATGTGTCGCCTGTGAACATGGTGCATGTAATTGTGCCGAAATATCGGGAGTTCAAAATAAACGCCAATCACAGTAAATATCCCGTTATAAATAGTGTTTTAATGAAAGACCGTGATAGTTTAAAAAAAACTCATCTACTAGATCAACATCAGTGCATCTTTTTGAGAGCTATGATGTCACAGACAAATATACAGATAAACACGTCAAACTTATAACACCCCTCTCTTTGAAGTTAAAAAGATGCATCGAAAAATATATAGTGAGTAAGATATAGTTAGCTGCAAAGACTTCTGTGGAATTCTGTGGTTAACTGATGTTCTGGGTGACACCTAGACTGTTGGGTATGGGCAATCATACATTTTCGAGCTTTTTACTTGTCCCTTCAGTCAGTTGTCTTTGACTAAGAGTATCTACTCTTAATGAAAACACGTGTATTAACATTCAGTTCATGTCAGTCTGAGGCCGCACCTGAAAAGTAACTTTTTGCCTATACTTGTTCCGGGCACGTTCATGTTGATCTGGCTTGATGTTGATGGTGGATTATCCAACTTCAACGCATTATACTTATTCGAACTAAACTTTTATCGGAATTTATGTTAGATTAACGGAATTAAATTTAGTTGCGTTTGTTGAAACCTAGATTGCCACAAATATTCGTAATTTTATCCGCGCATCAAGCAAGTTTGACCCAGTGCACGCCAGTACCTAAGCTTTGTACGAACGCATTGTTGTCCATTCGTGTGCATCGGGTTCAATGCACACATTAGCTACCATTGTCCGGGACATAAAATACTTGCTGCGTTTATGTAATAATAGGTATAGTGTAAGTATCCATTGTATTACGATGACAAAGAGCTTGCTTTATTTTGGAATGGAATATTTGCCATGAGTGAATTTTTTTCTAATTCTATTTTTTTTGCATACACAAAATTTGATGTAATTTTTATGTAATAAAAGCTAATTTATGAGTGGTGAAATTATTCTACATAGAATTCTGTATAATAATAGTTACAAATAAAAAAAACACATAGAATTCTATTTATTTATCTGTGATTTTTTTACAAGTTTTTTGTTAACTTGTAATGTTTGTATCTATGTATGTTCAAGTTAAATCTTGCAATATTTTAAAGCAATTATCTTCGACAGTACATGATATAATTCATACGCGTTTAATTTTGGTGAAAATGCATGGTTAGCGAATTAATTAGTTGCGACTTTCTAAATCAAATATGATGGATGACCTAAAATGACGAACTAAGTAGTTACTTTAATTGTGCTGCCATGACACGGATTTCAAATGAAAGGGCTTGCTGAAGAGAATATGAATAATTATAGTTTAAAAACTGAAAAAAAAACGACTTATAAATACGCAATATACGCACATACGCGAGTCGCTGTTCACTTTTCTACGGGCAATTGGATGATATTTTACCAGTTATTTTGTTATAAAAACCAAAGTACTAAATCGATTTTGATAAAAAAATTATGGGACTACCTCTGAAGTATGATGATCTACGAAATGCAAAAAGAACATCAAAACCAATGCACAATTGGATGAGTAATCGGTGAACAAACATACAAAAAAAAACACACAAACCCAATTGATAACCTCTTTCTTTTTGGAAGTCGGTTGAAAATAAAATAACTTTACTGTAAACCCAATATGGCGAACTACCCAAGATGGTGGACAAGTTTTTTTTTATGTTCGTGTGTTAAATAGATCTACGATTGATCACCAACTCGCCTAATGGCAAGCGATGGTGTGGCCGAGGATAGAGCTCGTCGATCTAGAAGATATCTATTCACCTGAAAATTCCAAGATGTAGTTCTCAGGAAACAGACATGGTGGCAAAGAATTCCATTTCAAGTATTAAAGTGAGATTACATATTACTACTACTACGCTGTATTATTTTGATTACATTTCAATCTTAAGTAGTTTACTAGAATGCGACCGAGTTGATAACAATATACGTATTTCGCACAAAGTTCTCAGGCCTAAAAAGTCAAGTTTTAGGTACCTTAGTATTTTAAACGGTTTTATTTAGCTTACCCTGTTTGTTTGGGTCAAATTTCGGTTACTAAATTCCCTTCCCCTTATCTGTCAACAGATTGATCTGATATTTGGTACACGCCTTTAATTTAGATGACAATACAATGAAATATATATTGAGTATCATTCTAAATTCAATAGATGCGACGTGGCCGCCGCCACGAAATGGCGGTTTTCATATTTTTTCACAGCCTCTACAATATGGAAATCAAATAAAAAGGCTTCTCTAGTAGAATACAGTAAATACATTACCTATAACACTATTTTCTTTTCAATAAAACCGTTTAACTTAAAACGTTTTTCAAGTATTTTTATATTTTTATTATTTTTTAATTGAATTGCGTATTTTTGAATTGAATTGTTTGTGTAGCTTCAATAACTATATTTTATTGTTTCTAGATATATTTATATATATATTTTATTTAACTTTGATATTGTTTATTTTTTGTTAAATATATTTTTTTTCTTCTTTCTCTTTAACATAATATGTAGTGCATTAAATAACATAAATATGTAATTTACTATGGGAGAGGCCATTGGTTCTGAAACACAGTAATAACTAGTTCGGAGCCAATGGGTTCACACTTACTACCTTGTACTTTTTATTGTTGTCAAATAAATTGAATTGAATTGAAAAAAAAAAAGTACTTATCTTGTATAAAATTAACAACAATTTATTGTCTACAGAAGGATTAGACCCACGCGGTTAACATATTTACTGTTAGATAATAAATCACAACTTCAAAACAAATTATCACTATAATATTAATCAACCCCATTTCCTATAACGTGATTTATTTCCCACCATTGTCTATTTGAAATACAATTTGGAGGAGTAAGCGAAATCCCCGCGACCGCAGTTTCACTCGCTCAGCGTTGTGCCCAGACACTAGAGATAAGGAAATGTCTATTTTCCACCCGCTGTGTCTATAGCGCCGTTTACCACACTACGATGCAGTATTTTATGTTGCACATTCGCTGGTGCTTGGGTTTTTTTTTCATCACGAGCTGATCCCTAACATGATCAGGGCTATTTATTACATTCTTACTGTACTATCTATATCTATACTATCTACTTATTAACGTTAGTTTTACATTTCATTATCACTATTTAATTAATTTTAAGCTCTTCTATTATATGTATTACATTCATTTATATGACTTGGCTGCTTAAAATTATACTCATTATAATGACTACAGCCAATTTCTGTATTTATTCTTATTTATAACCTTACTATATATTTTTACGCTATATAAAAAAAAAAAAATCTAACATGTTTATTATTTATTATATCTTGTATATTCGCTGGTGCTTGGGTAAGCGTATGTATAATCAAACTACGCATATATTTATTAGCACTACTATGCAAACAACATATCATATATGTCACATATGTTACACATTTATGGGATATGTTGTGGTGTGGCATAACGTATTATTACGTCCAGCGAAAACTCGATTTATTGATAACGTACGGTATATCAAATAGAAAGTCAAAAGTGTAAGTGGTTAAGATTTTGTTGTTAGTGAGATTTCTAAGAGAGTATTAAGGTAAGGTAACCTAAGTTTTTTTTAGAATTAGAATAACTTAACTGAGGGAGGAATTTAAAACTTCAACTTATATACTATTACTTTCTGTTTTTAAATAAAAACTACGGGTCACTCACGTCTGTTTTGAGCCGAAATATCCGACTATAGTTTCAACCGCATTCGGCGGTCTTTTTCAAAGGAGCAGCACATACGTCACTCTCGGTCGGTGACGTGCCTTGCACTGCGACGTGCCGCTCGTGCCGCACGTGATGTCATCGGTTGCAAAAGGGTTAGGGCGGGAAGCTGGTCGTCTTGCGTCGGTTCAGCTGAAGTGTCCTCTTCACTAGAACTCTCGTGAGTGTCAGGAATGTTCCAGCAAGCAAAATGTGTGAAATCCACGTTAATTTCCATACTTTCTGTTTATTTCGTAATTTATTTGTTTATTTTTTAAAGTAGTTCCAAATTAATACCTCCAAAATCTGGATTTCATTTTCAATTTGGAAGTATAAACCTCTAAAGATTTTGGTAATGATTGAGCATAACGGAAAACTTACTATCCGAATTACCGATAATATTGATTTAATTATTTTAAATATTTAGGTATTATAGAGCATATAATATCTTTTTAAGCACGGTTTTGTTTACTCCTAATTCTGCTAAAACGATAATTTATATCTTGTTCTACAAATGCCACAAAATATCGTCAAAACATGACTTATTAAAATTAAACCATTTTAACGGATTTATCACGTATAATTTTTATGTGAAATAGACGCGACAAATCCGTTAAAAGTTGTTTATTTCAGTGAGTTACAATCGCAAACAAACCATGACTAAATTTTTTACTGAAACATCTCTCTGAAGAAATGACTCTTTACTATTTGTAATCAACTTCGAAAAAGAACGAGGTTCTCAATTTAACTGTATGTTTTTTGTTTGTATGTTTGTTCAACGATTACTCTGCCAATTATTTGGGCTAGATGGTGTTGTGTGGAATGTCCCCGAATATTTATTTATTTATTTTAATTATGAATTTATTTTGATGATTCTTTCTTTGTAGGTAGTTGGTTTGTAGTTGGTAGGTTCATATATATTTTATGAAAATCGGTTGAGTACTCTGGTTTTAATAACAAAATAACTGAAAAAATATCCACCAAGTAAACGAATGGCGTATTTTAAAGTCGGATTTTTTCAGTTTTTTAAACTATTATTGTCAAAAAAATTGGCATCTCAATTAAACGGTCACTTTAATATTACAACTTATCAGTATTTCTACATACACCGTTTACTCGTATAATTATATAATAACTATTTTTTTATATTACTCTCTCTCTCTCTCTCTCTATCACTCTATGTTTCTTCCTTTCTTATAATAGTTGTTCTGTCTCTTGCTCATACTAAACGTCATGAGTTCACATACTGTCTTCTCATTCCAGTGCGTCTTCCTGTAACGCGACGGGCTCAGTGAAATCTCAGTTGTGATATGATTAGATTTGTTGTGGAGCCGTGCGCCGTGGTTGCGGTGCACTCGAGTTTAGAGAATGAGAGTGAGTGAGTGAGAATGAGTGTCGGTATACTTGAGAGTTATTGCGGTTCACTCACTTTGTGAACCCATTGATTTACAAATACGTGGATGTTGGGCTTGGAGCAAAGTAAAAGATTAAATATAAAATGTAAATCTATTACTGGCGTAAAGACTTATATATCTTATTTTTTTCTATGTTACTGTGGGCTGTAGATTTATTTGAATAAATAACGAAAATAAGTAAAAATAAAATAACTTGTAACGAAAATATTGTAGAACTAGCGACCCGCACCGGCTTCACACGGGTGCATTATAGATTGCGCACAAAAACATGAATATTTTTTACGACATCGCATTAAAAATCTTGGAAATTGTTGCTTTGTTTTATAATAAATAGAGATTTAAAAGAGTGATAAATAGATACTTAGATAAAGTAATAAATTAATAATACAATCTTAATAGTTCATGTTGATATTCACTTATATAAAAAATGTCACAAAAACGATTGTTAATTTTTTTTTTAAACCGATTTCAAAATACGCAATACAATACATGCTATTCACTTTTTTACAGATGTTTGGATGATACTTTATCAGTTATTTTGTAATAAAAACCAAAATACTGCATCGATTTTGATAAAATTATATGGGACCACCTCTGAAGTTATGACCTACCAAATACAAAAATAATCATCAAAATCAATGTACACTTGGCGAAGTAAGCGGTGCATAAACATACAAAAAAAACATACAAGTCGAATTGATAACCTCCTTCTTTTTGGAAGTCGGTTAAAAAGTAGGCACGATATGAGCTTCATTTCTGTGAAATTTAATTATTTTAATGTATTACACGTAATTTATAAAAATTAAAATTTAAAGAAGTTTTTTAGCGTACAAACCCATTTCTTAATTTCATAGTTACCATAAGGTTGTAGACCTTGTGTTCCCATAACACAAAATACAATAAAATGCCACAGCATAAACCTAATTGTGGTAGGTGTGAGCGAGAAAGCTGTTCTATTACAGACAGGATCGAAGGCTCAAATCTGCCCGAGTGCGGTAATCTAGGGGATGTCTGCTAACTCAATCGGTGTTATTGTACCGCGCGGTTTGTAAGAAATCTGAGAGGAAAGTGAGGCTTTTATATTACGTATTTTAGTAATGTAATTGCTATATAGATATAATCTATTAAAAATATTGTTCGGCGCTTGTCCAATGCCCATACAAATGGAGAAAATGGAGCTTTATAACTATAGATAACACACACACACACACACACACACATACATATATATATTTAATTTTCATGATTCCTTTTTTAATCCTCGACTCAAAAAGAGGGGTGTTATAAGTTTGACGGATACACAGACACACAGCATAGATACGCTGTGTGTCTGTCTATCTGTATATATGTCTACTATCTTTGTATCTATCTGTCTGTGGCATCGTAGCTCTCAAATGTATGGACCGATTTTGATCTAGTTTTTTTTTGTTTGAGAGAGGATTTCGTCGAGAGTGTTCTTGCCTATATTTCATCAAAATCGGTGTAGTGTTTTTTTGTCTGTGGTTTTCTTAACTTATACTTGATTATATGTTATAATGGTACAATATGTGTCAGAAGGATTTGGCCTTAGCCTGCTACGCTGGCAAATGACGTTATTGATGCTGGAAAAATGCTTGGTAGGCTTCTCAAATCTTCAAAAACGGTAAGTTTCAGACAAAAATTCACACGATGGTTTATTTTACCGTTGACAACAAATAATGTATAATGAAATAAATTCGAAAAAAACAGATATGCGTTCTGCGGGATTTGAACCCAGAATCTACGGATCGGGAGTCATACGGTCCCCCAATTAAGCTGACGGAAAATTCAAAATGTTTTTTCGAAGAAATACCACGTCATACCAAATTAAATATTTCTAAAACTAAAGTATATATTGACATGTAGGTACCTATATTATAAGTGATGATTTAATTATTTTTTTTTATAATATAATTTTTAATAATATTACAATAAGTATAATATAAATGCGAATACAAGTATCAGTTAATTATATTCATTCTTTTGATAGAATCCACCAAAAATTCCCTTTCTCTTGACCAGTCGTAAGTTTGTATAAAATCAAATTCTCTCAGATTGAAAAATATATCCCCAGATTGAAATTGTATTCGTGAAAAACTGTCACTCAATATGAGTAAGTAAAAAAAAACATTTCCAGTGAAATTTTCTCCCAGCACAGTGGCGGTGTAGGCCACGCAAACTGCCAACGGATTTTCAATTTGACCAGCTATCCGGTTGTTTTAGCTTCACTGGACGGACACTGGTATTTTACGATACTAGATTTTTGTCTAAAGTATTTTTCATTTCCCGGGTTATTTTTCTATCTGTTCCTTGAATTTTAGAAAATTCAAAGTCCTGATTGGCATATATTCTTGCTTTCTATTGACAATAATTTTACTTAGTTTAATAATGTTTCTATTAAAAAAACCGACTTCAAACGCAACTTACTAAATCCTTCACGATTGTATTTTTTTTAATTAAAGAGACCTCTCTTCACTCGCTCTTTTTTTATTTTGTCAAGAATGCGATTTTTCATTGAATGTCAAACGCTTGTCTTCGAAGATTAGAAAATGTGCAGATGTTTATAAGATAATCCTTAAATTTGACACTCTTGCAAAGAAGAACGTGTAGGTGGAACTCTGCAATTCTATAATCTGACGCACTTACTCAGGAATACAATGTAAATAAATATTTAAATTTTTAGAGATTATTCAAAAAGTAATAAAGCGATGTTTATAAAATAATTATGGAACCAACTTGGGAGCTTTCTATATACGCCAATTCAGGAAACACAAAAATTGGTTCTCGAATGACGGAGTAATTCAGTGTACATACATAAAAAAAATACGGTACGAATTGATAGCCTCCTCCTTTTTCGAAGTCGGTAAAAAAACTGAAGAACCCGACTTCAAAATACACAATACAATACATACGCGACTTGCTGTTCACTTTTCTACAGGCAATTGGATGATATTTTACCAGTTATTTTGTTATAAAAACCAAAGTACTAAATCGATTTTGATAAAATTTATATGGGACTACCTCTGAAGTATGATGATCTACGAAATGCAAAAATAATCATCAAAACCAATGCACAATTGGCTGAGTAATCGGTGAACAAACATAGAAAAAAAAACACACAAACCCAATTGATAACCTCTTTCTGTTTGGAAGTCGGTTGAAAATAAAATAACTTTACTGTAAACCTAATATGGTGGACTACCCAAGATGGTAGACAAGTTTTTTTTTATGTTCATGTGTTAAATAGATCTACGATTGATCACCAACTCGCCTGATGGCAAGCGATGGTGTGGCCGAGGGTAGAGCTCGTCGATCTAGAAGATATCTATTCACCTGAAAATTTCAAGATGTAGTTCTCAGGAAACAGAGATGGCGGCAAAGAATTCCATTTCAAGTATTAAAACTGAGATTACATATTACTACTACTACGCTGTATTATTTTGATTCCATATCAATCTTAAGTAGTTTACGTGAATGCGACCGAGTTGATAACAATATACGTATCTCGCACAAAGTTCTCAGGCCTAAAAAGTCAAGTTTTAGGTACCTTAGTATTTTAAACGGTTTTATTTAGCTTACCCTGTTTGTTTGGGTGAAATTTCGGTGACTAAATTCCCTTCCCCTTATCTGTCAACAGATTGATCTGATATTTGGTACACGCGTTTAATTTAGATGACAATACAATGAAATATATATTGAGTATCATTCTAAATTCAATAGATGCGACGTGGCCGCCGCCACGAAATGGCGGTTTTCATATTTTTTCACAGCCTCTACAATATGGAAATCAAATAAAAGGGATTCTCTAGTAGAATACAGTAAATATATTACCTTACCTACATTATCATTATTTTTCTTTTCAATAAAACCGTTTAACTTAAAACGTTTTTTTAAGTACTTATCTTGTATAAAATTAACAACAATTTATTATCTACAGAAGGATTGGACCCACGCGGTTAACACATTTACAATTAGATAATAAATCACAACTTAAAAACAAATTATCACTATAATATTAATCAACCCCATTCCCATTTCCTATAACGTGATTTATTTCCCACCATTGTCTATTTGAAATACAATTTGGAGGAGTAAGCGAAATCCCCGCGACCGCAGTTTCACTCGCTCAGCGTTGTGCCCAGACACTAGAGATAAGGAAATGTCTATTTTCCACCCGCTGTGTCTATAGCGCCGTTTACCACACTACGATGCAGTATTTTATGTTGCACATTCGCTGGTGCTTGGGTTTTTTTTTCATCACGAGCTGATCCCTAACATGATCAGGGCTATTTATTACATTCTTACTGTACTATCTATATCTATACTATCTACTTATTAACGTTAGTTTTACATTTCATTATCACTATTTAATTAATTTTAAGCTCTTCTATTATATGTATTACATTCATTTATATGACTTGGCTGCTTAAAATTATACTCATTATAATGACTACAGCCAATTTCTGTATTTATTCTTATTTATAACCTTACTATATATTTTTACGCTATATAAAAAAAAAAAAATCTAACATGTTTATTATTTATTATATCTTGTATATTTGCTGGTGCTTGGGTAAGCGTATGTACAATCAAACTACGCATTTATTTATTAGCACTTCTATGCAAACAACATATCATATATGTCACACATTTATGGGATATGTTGTGGTGTGGCATAACGTATTATTACGTCCAGCGAAAACTCGATTTATTGATAACGTACGGTATATCAAATAGAAAGTCAAAAGTGTGAGTGGTTAAGATTTTTTCTGTTTATTTCGTAATTTATTTGTTTATATTTAAAGTAGTCCCAAATTAATATCTTCAAAATCTGGATTCCATTTTCAATTTGGAAGTATAAACCTCCAAAGATTTTGGTAATGATTGAGCATAACGGCAAACTTACTATCCAAATTACAGATAATATTGTTTTAATTATCTTAAATATTTAGGTATTATAGAGCATATAATATCTTTTAAGCACGGTTTTGTTTACTCCTAATTCTGCTAAAACGATAATTTATATCTTGTTCTACAAATGCCACAAAATATCGTCAAAACATGACTTATTAAAATTAAACTATTTTAACGGATTTATCACGTATAATTTCGTATTAAATGTCAAGGTTATAAAATTATGTGAAATAGACGCGACAAATCCGTTAAAACTTGTTTATTTCAGCGAGTTACAATCGCAAACAAACCATGACTAAATTTTTTACTTAATTTTTAGAAATGACTCTTTACTATTTGTAATCAACTTCGAAAAAGAAAGAGGTTCTCAATTTAACTGTATGTTTTTTGTTTGTATGTTTGTTCAACGATTACACTGCCAATTATTTGGGCTAGATGGTGTTGTGTGGAATGTCCCCGAATATTTATTTATTTATTTTAATTATGAAATTATTTTGATGATTCTTTCTTTGTAGGTAGTTGGTTTGTAGTTGGTAGCTTCATATATATTTTATGAAAATCGGTTGAGTACTCTGGTTTTAATAACAAAATAACTGAAAAAATATCCACCAAGTAAACGATTGGCGTATTTTAAAGTCGGATTTTATGAAATTTATGAAAACTCATATAATTTCAGCTGAGCGTGCGCAACGAGCAATACTTAAGGTGCTATTATTCTTGCCATTCCGACACCCTACGACAAAAGTATATGAAACTGCAAACGTTCTTAGTGTGAGAAAGTTATTTATTCATGAGAGCATACGGTATTATCACAAAAAGATTGTCCCACACTTGCCTGTAACATCTAGACGAGTTGATCGATGCCCTGTTCCTCGTACAAGAAGAAAATTTAAGCAGAAGAAATTTGAAGGAATCGTCCCTCTAATTTATAATAAAATAGACAAAGAATACCAGATTTAAAAAGTTAGTAACCATAAAATAAAATAAATTTTACTTATATGGCTTAATAAATTTGATTATAACGGTATAGAGAACATGTTAGACACCTTATACTTATGTTAGATTGCGTAATTTTGAATTGAATTGTTTGTGTAGCTTCAATGACTATATTTTATTGTTTCTAGATATATTTATATATATATATATATATTTTATTTAACTTTGATATTGTTTATTGTTTTTTTATTAATTTTTTTTTTCTTCTTTCTCTTTAACATATGTAGTGCATTAAATAACATAAAAATGTAATTTATTATGGGATAGGCCATTGGTTCTGAAACAGAGTAATAACTAGTTCGGAGCCAATGGGTTCACACTTACTACCTTGTACTTTTTATCGTTGTCAAATAAATAAATAAAATTAATAAATAATTTTTTTCAGTTTTTTAAACTATTATTGTCAAAAAAATTGGCAATTCAATTAAACGGTTACTTTAATATTTCCACTTATCAGTATTTCTACATACACCGTTCACTCGTATAATTATCTAATAACTCACTAATTATATTACTCTCTTTCTCTCTCTCTCTCTCTCTCTCTCTCTCTCTATCACTCTATGTTTCTTCCTTTCTTATAATAGTTGTTCTGTCTCTTGCTCATACTAAACGTCATGAGTTCACATACTGTCTTCTCATTCTAGTGCGTCTTCCTGTAACGCGACGGGCTCAGTGAAATCTCAGTTGTGATATGATTAGATTTGTTGTGGAGCCGTGCGCCGTGGTTGCGGTGCACTCGAGTTTAGAGAATGAGAGTGAGTGAGTGAGAATGAGTGTCGGTACACTTAAGAGTTATTGCGGTTCACCCACTTTGTGAACCCATTGATTTACAAATACGTGGATGTTGGGCTTGGAGCAAAGTAAAAGATTAAATATAAAATGTAAATCTATTACTGGCGTAAAGACTTATATATCTTATTTTTTTCAATGTTACTGTGGGCTGTAGATTTATTTGACTAAATAACGAAAATAAGTAAAAATAAAATAACTTGTAACGAAAATATTGTAGAACTAGCGACCCGCACCGGCTTCACACGGGTGCATTATAGATTGCGCACAAAAACATGAATATTTTTTACGACATCGCATTACAAATCTTGGAAATTGTTGCTTTGTTTTATACTATATAGAGATTTAAAAGAGTGATAAATAGATACTTAGATAAAGTAATAAATTAATAATACAATCTTAATAGTTCATGTTGATATTCACTTATATAAAAAATGACACAAAAACTATTGTTATTTATTTTTTTTAACCGATTTCAAAATACGCAATACAATACATGCTATTGTAATATGTACGCGAACTGCTATTCACTTTTTTACAGATGTTTGGATGATACTTTATCAGTTATTTTGTAATAAAAACCAAAATACTGCATCGATTTTGATAAAATTATATGGGACCACCTCTGAAGTTATGACCTACCAAATACAAAAATAATCATCAAAATCAATGTACACTTGGCGAAGTAAGCGGTGCATAAGCATACAAAAAAAACCACACAGGTCGAATTGATAACCTCCTTCTTTTTGGAAGTCGGTTAAAAAGTAGGCACGATATGAGCTTCATTTCTGTGAAATTTAATTATTTTAATGTATTTCACGTAATTTATAAAAATTAAAATTCAAAGAAGTTTTTTAGCGTACAAACCCATTTCTTAATTTCATAGTTACCATAAGGTTGTAGACCTTGTGTTCCCATAACACAAAATACAATAAAATGCCACAGCATAAACCTAATTGTGGTAGGTGTGAGCGAGAAAGCTGTTCTATTACAGACAGGATTGAAGGCTCAAATCTGCCCGAGTGCGGTAATCTAGGGGATGTCTGCTAACTCAATCGGTGTTATTGTACCGCGCGGTTTGTAAGAAATCTGAGAGGAAAGTGAAGCTTTTATATTACGTATTTTAGTAATGTAATTGCTATATAGATATAATCTATTAAAAATATTGTTCGGCGCTTGTCCAATGCCCATACAAATGGAGAAAATGGAGCTTTATAACTATAGATAACACACACACACACACATACATATATATATTTAATTTTCATGATTCCTTTTTTAATCATCGACTCAAAAAGAGGGGTGTTATAAGTTTGATGGATACACAGACACACAGCATAGATACGCTGTGTGTCTGTCTATCTGTATATATGTCTACTATCTTTGTATCTATCTGTCTGTGGCATCGTAGCTCGCAAATGTATGGACCGATTTTGATCTAGTTTTTTTTTTGTTTGAGAGAGGATTTCGTCGAGAGTGTTCTTGCCTATATTTCATCAAAATCGGTGTAGTGTTTTTTTGTCTGTGGTTTTCTTAACTTTTACTTGATTATATGTTACAATGGTACAATATGTGTCAGAAGGATTTGGCCTTAGCCTGCTACGCTGGCAAATGACGTTATTGATGGTGGGAAAATGCTTGGTAGGCTTCTCAAATCTTCAAAAACGGTAAGTTTCAGACAAACATTCACACGATGGTTTATTTCACCGTTGACAACATAATATAATGTATAATGAAATAAATTCGAAAAAACAGATATGCGTTCTGCGGGATTTGAACCCAGAATCTACGGATCGCGAGTCATACGGTCCCCCAACTAAGCTGACGGATAATTTAAAATGTTTTTTCGAACAAATACCACATCATACCAAATTAAATAATTCTAAAACTTTAGTTTTATATATTGACATGTACCTATATTATAAGTGATGTTTTTTATTTATAATATAATTTTTAATAATATTATAATAAGTATAATATAAATGCGAATACAAGTATCAGTTAATTATATTCATTCTTTTGATATAATCCACCAAAAATTCCCTTTCTCTTGACCAGTCGTAAGTATAAAATCAAATTCTCTCAGATTGAAAAATATATCCCCAGATTTAAATTGTATTCGTGAAAAACTGTCACTCAATATGAGTGAGTAAAAAAAACATTTCCAGTGAAATTTTCTCCCAGCACAGTGGCGGTGTAGGCCACGTAAACTGCCAACGGATTTTCAATTTGACCAGCTATCCGGTTGTTTTAGCTTCACTGGACGGACACTGGTATTTTACGATACTAGATTTTTGTCTAAAGTATTTTTCATTTCCCGGGTTATTTTTCTATCTGTTCCTTGAATTTAGAAAATAAAATCCTAATTGGCGTAGATTCTTGCTTTCTATTGACAATAATTTTACTTAGTTTAATAATTTTTCTATTAAAAAACCGACTTCAAACGCCTAACTTAACTTCAACTTACTAAATCCTTCACGATTGTAAACTTTTTAACTAAAGAGACCTCTCTTCACTCGCTCTTTTTTTATTTTGTCAAGAATGCGATTTTTCATTGAATGTCAAACGCTTGTCTTCGAAGATTAGAAAATGTGCAGATGTTTATAAGATAATCCTTAAATTTGACACTCTTGCAAAGAAGAACGTGTAGGTGGAACTCTGCAATTCTATAATCTGACGCACTTACTCAGGAATACAATGTAAATAAATATTTTAATTTTTAGAGATTATTCAAAAAGTAATAAAGCGATGTTTATAAAATAATTATGGAACCAACTTGGGAGCTTTCTATATACGCCAATTCAGGAAACACAAAAATTGGTTCTCGAATGACGGAGTAATTCAGTGTACATACATAAAAAAAATACGGTACGAATTGATAGCCTCCTCCTTTTTCGAAGTCGGTAAAAAAACTGAAGAACCCGACTTCAAAATACACAATACAATACATACGCGACTTGCTGTTCACTTTTCTACAGGCACTTGGATGATATTTTACCAGTTATTTTGTTATAAAAACCAAAGTAGGTAACTACTGCAACGAGACTACCTCTGAAGTATGATCTTACCTACTGCATCGACACCACCTCTGATTTATGATCTACCAAATACAAAACGAACCATCAAAATCAATGCACAATGGGGATAGTTTTTTTTTTTTCTAGATTTGTAATTACAAAACGATTTCGAGGAATAGGCTCCCTGATCATGTTACATAGTCTTTTTTTTAATAATAGTAGAGGATTACGGATATTTTTGAATAAAACTGAATGACCTTCATTTGACTTTTATGACGTAGTTGTAAGGATAATGCAAAGCGTCCCATCGAAGCCAAAAAAAAGTTATATGTCAAGCAAATGTCAAGTAACTTTAACTTATAAGCTCAATACGTCTTGTTAAATATGGTGTTTATTTTTTCCTCAAAGATTTCATTTACTAACTAACTGATAATGAAAACGAATATTTTGTTATTATTTCAGAGTAACCGAGTAACCGATGAACAAACAAAAAAAAAGGCATACAGTACAAATTGATAACCTCCTTTTTGGAAGTTAGTTAAAAATGATAGGTTAACCACCCCCATGCAAAGTAAATATAAGTCTTCAAAGTAAATATAAGTAATTATGCTGTGTACGTAAGCGCGCCATCCCCGTGCCGCCAACGCCCAGTCACCGCGTCGCCGCCGCGTCGTCACCGCGACACCGACGCGCCCTTACCGCGACCCCGACGCGCCCCTACTATATTATTAGGCTTAAATATAGAATAATTTATTCCGGATTTCGATTTCACAACAAAGCAATTTGTCAAATTGGTGATAAATAGACAAGAATAAGATTAATTGAACATAATTTCACATCGACTATTACGTTGATAGAGATAAGTACGTTTCAAGAATAATAACCTTATTAGAGCAAAATGTTGTTTTAAAAAAGTGTGCGTCTCGGGACACCCGACAGAAGTGATAACTTGAACTAATTTAGCCAGATAGACTGACGCCGTAACGAGTTACGTAACGAAGCGGTTTACCCTCCCATAAGGAGTTATCACATTCAAAATAGCGTTTAGGGAGTGCAATGTGAACAATTAACATACTTTTCATTACTTATACTCTGAAAGTAGGTCTGAAGTTGCCTGAGGAGCGGGTTGAAAGTAATACTTTCAGCCCTAGGGAGAATCGCTTTCAACTGCCAGCTGTCAAATAAAAATAAAAAAACTAGTTCTATTTTCACGTTTCTATTGAGCCATGTCCAACTTTCTTTAAAGCCACTCAATTACAGCGCGATGTAACTATTACAATTTAGTTTCAAAAAATTCTTTAAAATAACATATATTTGGACAAAATATTTACCATTTTTAATGATGAAATTTACTCATTTTTTCTGTAGCTAATTAGTGTTTTTATTTTTACTTTCTTTGTATTCGTAATGAAAAGCACAGTGTTTACCTCGGGTTAAAGACTTATTTAGTCCCTCAAACTATTGGCGCCCTCACTTCGTTCGTGCGCCAAGCCCCGTCTCAGGACTAAATATGTTACTTTCACCCCTAGGGTAACAATGTACTATTAAATTGTCATTTCTTATGAACGACTCTTGGAAATTCGCGCTAAAAACAGCTAAACAAATAACTATTTTTAATTGAAGTCATTGATTTTGGCAAACTTCAATGCCTTATTTTTTGCGATTTTAAGTTTAGTTTCATCTCAAAGTGATTTAATAATAAATATCAGTTTACATCTCATAGTAATGTTGTTTAAAATGAAGAATTATAATGACCTTTTACAATGTCTCTTTTCCGTTGTTATATAATTGCCGTTGCTAATATGATTTATTTCGTGACTGGTATAGACACAGAAACCAGAAAAGTAGGCTATTTTGAAAACATTGTTATTCTGTGTATGCAACGTAAAAGTTTACACCGTTCTAAAAAGAGGAAACAAATTCTATTCCCGCTAAAACTAAACGTTCTTTTTAACGGAATTCTAATTTTAAATTCATCCTTAACTCTTGGGGGTACGTGGCGAAAGTCGAGGGAAGGCGAAACTCCGAATTGAAATTCTGTACGGACGTGCCGAATGCCCGAACGTGTGTTCGAAATCCAAAATGTGTTCCACAGATAACGGATGAAAAACTATTTGCAAACATGGTGAAAAGAGATCGAGTTAATCAATTCCATTCTTGTTTGGTATTAAAAAAATGTAGCTATATGCGTATACTTTTCCAGAACAGAACAATCTTATCGTCATAATGCACTGAAAAACATTTTAACATTGTATCATATGTAACTGGAATATTGTTACCGTTATTGGTGTTGCCATTTTTACGATTTTCAGCTGTATGGAGTCATCCTTACCTGAAACAAAATACATTTTCTTTTGTAAATAAAATATATGCTAATATCTGTATGTATGTTGTATTTATTATTATTATAAATTATAATATTTATTAGTATATTATTCCTCTCTATATAAGTATTAGTATGTAATTACTATTAGTATGTATGTCTATGTATATAAATAATGACATTTATAGTTTATAATGTTACTTGTTAAATATCTCGTTGCACGCCCCATCTGATTTATATTTTTATCCATCCCATGGTTGCCTGGAAGAGATCGCTTTTAGCGATAAGGCCGCCTTTTGTTGCACTAGTCTATTTAAGTTCTTTGTTATTACTTTTAAGGTGTGTACAATAAAGAGTTTATCTATCTATCTATCTAATATCTCCCTATTTCGATTGGTTTTAAAAGTTTCAATGTTTGTCATTTGAAGAAATAGCGGGAAATCAAACCGTCAACGGTGGATGACAAAAAATGCGCAAGAACACGCATTAAACACCATTTTCGCATAAAACACCATACAACTAAGTAATGTAAAAAAAACGCAATTTACAAATGCAGACTAAATAATGAAATATGGCGGGCGAGACTTATTGTTTAAATTTGGTATTTTGGTTGGTTGGTTAAATGTGAAGTATCGCGGTTTGTTTAAGTTTCGTGAAGAGTAGGTATAAATTGGTGGTGAATTTCCTGAAAGAGTCTATTATGGAATTTTTCCCGAAACGTGAAAAGACACTTGTCACCGCTTTAATTCATTTGCCCACACTCAAACACTTCGTTGAACAGTTGATAAATTATCTAAACACAATTTTATACCATAAGTAATTGAAATAATTCATGTTTAGGAAAATAAAACAGATCAACAAGATGTTTCTATGACGTTCGCGTCAAAACTCCAAACTGAGAAATCTTAGACACTTTTTTTCTTAATGTTGGCATCATGCGTATTTACCATCCATCGAGTTTGATGTGATGATCATTTAAAAACTCATAATAATAAAATAAAAAACCCATGTATTAAATTAGGGAACCTAATATACCTAGACGGTGTCTAGCGATACTGAGAAATATCGATGTATGGAATGAATGACCGAGAAGGAAAATTTTCACCTATTTCGCCCATCGGCGCTCAAAACACTTACTTAACACCAAGTCTCTCAAATATTTATGAAAAAAGTTTTAACGCACCACAGATAAAATAATAATAGCCCATTTTTAAACACTGGCAATATCTAAAAAGGCACACATACATATAACGTCAGATAACTCACACGCAACCTAATCTTGCGTCAGACAGAGGCCTTTAAAATATTTTTAACGGCTCGGCGCAGGTGCGACGCTTAAATGATTTTAGCCCTTTTTAACCCTAGCCCCTTAAGCCCTTGTTTAAGCCGAATTGAGGCGTTTATCTTTGGTCGCCACTGATTTAGGCTATACATATGTTTTACGAGTTTTAAGGATTTCATTAAGTGTCAGACAGGTTTTAATTAGATTTTGGTATTTGTTTCCTTTGTGCTAACTAGTATTACCTATTTAGAGAGAAATAATCTTTTTCACGATAAAACAAATGAACTGTTCATTATTAAATTGTACATAGCCTAAAGTCTCTACCTACAGATGTCGCTAGTTGCTGCGTATGGTACACTGATATCTTTGTAATTTTTCATGCAATATTTTTTTACAGAAATGATTGGATTATTTATTACAAGAAATCTATATAATCAATAAAAAATGTGCAAGTGCTCGGCAGGCCCCGTAAGAGATGGCGAGACGAACTTGACACATATGATAAAAACTGGTACATCAATGCACAAAACCGTCAAGACTGAAAATGTCGGAAGGAGGCCTTTGCCCAGCAGTGGGACACACCACAGGCTAATAACAACAACAACTAGTGCCAATGATGTATTGAAAGTGCTGAGAATTGAGATAAATCTAACTAACAAGTGCTCCGTTACCGCGACCGGAGCACTATAACGGAGCACTATAACGGAGCACGGTAACGGAGCACAACGGAGCACTCAGAACGGTATTCAGAACTCATTCGGTTTCGGAATCGATTCTGAATCTATATTTCTGTCTCTGTCATTATCTATGGAAATAACAGAGATGGAGATATAGATTCCGAATCCAAATGGGTTCTGAATACGGGGGCTGAAGGTAACATAGAAACAAGCACATTACACAAAATAGATGACACAAGCTAAAATAGGCGCGAATCTCGATTCCAGATATCCAAAAGTGAGATTCCTTGTAAATTCAACATAGAAACTATTCAGTTATTTCCCCCGAGGCTAGATCGGACGTTTTCAATCAGCCGGCATGAGGTTACTCCTACAATTCAAGTTTCCATGTTTGCTGGTTAATGGGAGGGCCTTTTCTGTTTTTCTTCGTTTACTTTTATTGGTACTTCGTGATTGGTCCTTGTTTGAATTATACGAAGTTAGGTATATATTTATGTGATTTGATTTAAGTCGCTTGGGTTGATTAGCTCTATAGCTGTCCTGCACGCGTGCAATATAGTTATAAGTACTAGGTTGTCAAAGTGATTTATAGATGTTTGTTAAAGTTATTTTTTTTGCTATAATAAGGGGAAAAACTAAATTCACTACATAGTGTTTCAGCCATTTAGCATTATGGGTGACAAAATAAATAAATCAGTCAAAGTGCGAGTGTCACTCGCACCAGAGGCTTCTGTACTGTTATGCAACATGAACATTAACACCAAGGCTAGTTACTGAGGCAGTACTCAGCAAATGTGACACGAATTATTTTCGAAGTTCTGCGAATGCAACTT
This sequence comes from Lycia hirtaria, assembly GCA_947563715.1. Lineage (NCBI taxonomy): Eukaryota > Metazoa > Arthropoda > Insecta > Lepidoptera > Geometridae > Lycia > Lycia hirtaria. The sequence goes on along the minus strand of OX387377.1, from coordinate 34,565,030 downwards.
CATTTTAAAATTACATTCACCTCTCAGGAACGTAAGAATAAAAATAGAAATGTAGTTTTAGTAAAAAAGACTATTTAATTTAAATCCCAAGCCATAAAGAGGCATTCTCACTTGGCTTCTATTCGCTATTTTGTGGTAAAAGCTCTCTTGGTCGGACGTCCGGATAAAAAGCCACTATTTTCCATGTTAGTGCTATATTTCAGTTGCGCTGAGAATCCTCCTGCAAAATGCATTATGCTGGGGAGTGATTGTAAGCTATTTTTAAGGCTGTGCTGGTCTCAGGTGCATTTGGGAAGTGGCAGTGACTGTGGCTTTGTGTATTGGATAGGATCGAGCGAGTTCATGTCCCTAGAGGTGATGTGGAAATGTAATACAATTTTGTACCAAAATATACGAAATTGAGTACCTTCGTTTTGGATTTTTGAGTATTAACCGCTTGGTCCGCACGTACAAAAAGAGAAAATCTAAAATATATCTAAAAATTATATTTTCAGAGATTCTTTTTCTTGGGTGAGGTGCATCAAGGTGTTGCTGACTCTACCAGAGTATGTATGCGCAAAGACGATGTTAGGTGTATTTAACATTTTTTGGAATGTTTATTGTAAAATTAAATATTTATTAAGAAGATAATAAAAAAGTGCAAATTTTTTTTTTTGCGACAGTTGTATTATTATATAATTATAGTTTTAAAAAAATAAAAAAGGACTTCAAAATACGTAATTCGTTTACTTGGATGACATTTTCCAGTCATTTTGTTATTAAAACCAAAGTACTGAACCGATTTCGATAAATTTATATGGGACCATTAAGGGACTAAAGCATTAACTACCAAACAAAAAAAAAAAGATCATCAAAATCAATTTACAATTGACGGAGCAATCGGTGATAAAAGATACAAAAACAACCAACATAAAATAATTGAGAACCTCCTTCTTTTTTGAAATCGGTTAAGAATAGCCTATGCCTCGCACGTCCCAATTAATCAAACCGTTATGACTAAGAGGGAATACAGAAACATACATTCAACCGTCCTCCCCCTCACATATAGTATATACACATAAAACATGCATATAACATGGCCCGGCCACATCGTCGCTTAGCATTATAAGGCGAGTTGGTGGTCAATCGCAGTTGCGTAAAATAAAAACATAAAATAATATATAAAAATCATATATAGCTAGAAAAGCAATACCCTACTCCTTGTACAGTCAGTTAAAACAATTGCAATCAGGCCTTTGGTTCATCCGCTATAAATTGAAATTATGTAATTTTACTGTACGTATTAAATACCTAACTTACTTACACTATCCACTAATACTACTACACTACTAGCATTAAGATAATTACTTGTAGCGATAATGTGAATGTGTGTGTGTAAATAAATAAAATCTACTTCACATACTTACAACACGATCAAACAACAAAAAATGCAATCAAAGATAAACACATAAACATCTGATACAAGACAAAGTGAAACTCCAACGTAAACAATTACTTACAAGATTAATAAACATAAAAGTATTCCTGGAACGAGCCATAAACTGGAAGCGAGTCCGTATATGACGTCACAAAGGAGGTTACGTTCACGATATAGAACTCTTTGCACACAAGCTGCCATCAAGGAGGTTGTAAAGATGCTCTTGACCGCTACTTTACCTAATAGAATGAATTGTGACCATGGAAAGCCATGGATTTTTACGAGTATTGATTGGTTTAGTATTTTGTGATAATGGTTTACGTATTATCCGACTGTACAAGACAGAGGGTAATGCTTTTCCAATGTAGGTATGTATGTTTGTATACGTGTAAGTTTCTATATTACCTCCTACAGCCTTAACGACTTGACCGATTTCAAAGTACCGACACCTCGCTCTTTAAAATCGGTCAACAATAATGAATCTAAATTCATCTTTACTTCCCGAATGTCATAAGTTTCAAACTCCAAGCCCAAAAAAAAAGGGTGTTATAAATTTAACGTGTATATATATGTATGTGGAATAGTAGCTCCATCAAAGTCGGTTCAGTTTTCGTAATAAACAAGTAATTTTACTAGAAATTTTCTAAAAAAAAGCGCATTTATAATATTTTACAGAGATTTTACGCAAAATTTTCACTAAAAAAACCTACCAAGCTTAGCGAAATTAGACTTAAAGTTAGACTTCAAAAACCTCTTTTCTGCAGTCTGGTATTTTGTTTTTCTTTTAATATACAAGTAGATACTTGTTTTGTGTAGTTGTTTAGGCAGTTACGTATACCTAGTTTGTACATTGTTTTGTTGTTGTTAAAAGCCTTTGCCTACTTGTATCTTGTTAGTATTAAATTTAAAAATATTCAACAGCGACATTTCATAAGCCGCGCCGTACACGGTCGTTGCGTATGAACGGTCGAATTCTGCTTACGCAGCGCATGGACCGCGGTAATGGTCGACCCGAACGTAGCCACGACCAAATTTCGTAAGGGATATGGAACGAAATTAGGGAAAGTATAACTTTAGAATACCAATTTTATAAAACATAGCTAAGAACACTCTCGATGAAGTTTCTTTAAAAAAACTAGATCAAATATGGTCCATCCGTTTAAGAGCTAAGATGCCATAGACATACACACAGATACACAGTTTTTTAATGTTTGTTAGTACCGAAAATTGTAAATTCTGATTTTTATTAGAAAATAAATATGTTACTTACTTAATATTACTAGTATCTATTTTAAATGACGTAAATTATGTACTAGTAATATTAAGTAAGTAACATATTTATTTTCTAATAAAAATCAGAATTTACAATTTTTATACGCTTCCTGAGTGGATTTTCTCCGATAGATACAATCTGGGTATCTTAAAATCGCGAATGAACGGTTTCTTGTAGGTTAGCACGCTTCATCGTAGAACGCAAAATCACTTAACATCAAGTGAGGTGGCGGTCAAACGCAAACCTATATTGTATAAAAAAATATTAGGTATTATAATTTTACACTGCAACAAAACATAGAACATCATTCGAACGCTTTTATTTTCAAGATTTTTTTATTTAGCTCAAATGAAAATAAATCAATTTTATCCATCACATCAAAACAAAACGCAAACTTGTTTAATACTCAGTCGGCCTTAACGAAATTCGCACAAGAACAGTGACATGTCCCGATGCTTATTTATTCTAGAGCTGACCCAAAAAATGATATTTTTTATTCTTTCTACCCTTTTATTCACGCAGTGTGCTTACTTTATGTTTTATTAAGGCGCGCTGGTAATGTGCAGGGTTCATTGTGGCTAGTTTATACCAGCCCTACAATTTTTACAGCTGTTGAAAATGTTTTTGTATTTTTTCAGCGCACGGAGAAATCTAGAATTTTATGGAGACAACTTAAACTGGGGAAGTTCAATTTTCGTTCTAAAAATTCAATTTAAATGTGCGGTTCAAGGTAGTATATTGTTTGATCTAGTTTAATGTTAAGTAATGGATGAATTTGCTATATTCATTATAAGTGAGATGAGTGATCACATGACGCTTTAGTTATTGACTAGGACTAGATTCGTCATCATCATCATCATCATCTCAGCCACAAGAAGTCCACTGCTGGACATAGGCCTCCCCCATGGATTTCCAAAAAGACTGGTTGGAATCGGCCTGCATCCAGCGTCTTCCTGTCACTTGTATGATATCTTCTGTCCACCTTGTGGCTGGTCTTCCTACGCTGCGCTTGCCACAAAAACTTAGAAACGAAGAATACTTAGTTTACTAATTTTAATCTATAAATATAATTTTTGGATGTATTTAACCGTATTATAGTTTTTTTTTGGTGAGTATATTAAAACAATTATGTAAATGCCCTGTACCAGGGTTTCTATCAATATAAAAGAATACCTATATGCCCGAAATAGGTAAGCTGTGAAACTAAATTATTTAATAAGACCATAATGCACCAGTTTCTGCAATAAGAGTTTTTCTGATTCTGATTCTGGCAAATAATCAAGACGCGCGGAACCATATTTCTTTCAGAAGAAAAATAATGCATCTGTTGCTGTATAAGACACTGACAAACGAGCTAATCACACGGGCACAATAAAAATCAATAAATCTATTACTTAGAGTTTTGGCGGTAACGTCAAAGACATGTTTTTGCTCTGTTTTATTTTCCTAAGCTTGTGTTATTTTGAACATTAATGCGATAAAAATGTGTGGGCAGTAAAACGTGTCATTTTACGTTGTCCGCAAAACTCCATAGAACCTTCTAGTAAAGTTGCCATCACTTTACTGAGGCAATACTCAAATTTGAAAATGACTGTTTACGTGACAGACTGTGACTAGAACATTAGATTTTATTTATTTTATATAACTTGTATTATTCAAGAAACTTGAAAATATTTCAATACTTGACACTGGTAATCGCTAATCACGGGGTCCAAAACAAAAAAGAAGAAATCGATAAATGAAGCTATTACTTCAAGTAATGTTAAAGCCTGTAAATAAATTGTAGTGTTAATTTTAAAGTACTGGTATACCGCTGAACATGAATTTACGACAATTCTCCTTTCACAGCTCGATCTAACTTCCCAGCTCAGATTTGAATAATGCATAGGTACAAAGTTTCTAACTACACAATCTGATTCTAACGCAATCGCTCTATGAACACCTGTACTCGTAGATCAGCAAACTTAGTCACAGATCCAACTAATACTTACCTAATATAAAAGCGAAAGTTATGTCTCTCTGTCTGTGACCTTTTCACTACTAAACAGCTGAACCGATTGTTATGAAATTTGGTATAGAGACAGCTGAGAACTTGGAAATGGACTTAGGCCATCCATAACCAATATTATAAAAGCGATAGTAATTCTGTCTGTCTGTTTGTTACCTCTTCAGGGCTAAACAGCTGAACCAATTATTCTGAAATTTGGCGAAAAGATCCTTTAGAACCTGGAGAAAGACATAGGCTATATTTTATCATCATCATCATCATATTTTCTCATCACTACTCGGGCGACATCGCGGGGCGGTAGTAGGCTATATATATTTCTTCATCATCTCCCTTTTTCATCACAAAGAGGGCGAAAGCATTAGAGAATTTGCATGTTTTTTTAAACAATAGGCTAGTTGTCTAAATTTGAAAACTTGGTTAATTATATACTTTAATATCTATTTTATCCCAAAAAAACCAATATTTTAAAAGAAAAAGTAATACATATTTACATTACGTATTTTGTACTATTTAAAAAAAAAAACAATTTAGATTTCCCTTGAAAACGACGAATAGTGTCATTGAATGACGTCACAGTTTGCAAAATCCATGCGAAATCAAACTGTTTACAATATCTGTGTCAAGTGTCAAAACAATACGGAGTAACCATAGTAACCTGCTCTGTTGTAGGAAAACGTCAACAACAAATTGCGTGGCGTGACGTAACACTTTCTGATTGGTATTTGCTGTCATGTGACTTATAGCCCATTTTTTTCGAAATTATTTCCTAAAATATTAATAATCTTTAACTTTTATGAGAAATAGACTCTTTTTTAGGGTTCCGTACCCAAAGGGTAAAAACGGGACCCTATTACTAAGACTTCGCTGTCTGTCTGTCTGTCTGTCTGTCTGTCTGTCTGTCTGTCTGTCTGTCTCCAGGCTTTATCTCATAAACCGTGATAGCTAGAAAGCTGAAATTTTCACAAATGATGTATTTTCGTTGTCGCTATAACAACAAATACTAAAAATTAAAAAAAATTAAATATTAAGGGGGGTCCCCATACAATAAACGTGTTTTTTTCGTATTTTTTTGCTCAATATTAAAAACGGTAACAGGTAGACGCTTCAAATTTTCACAGAATATTTACTTGTATATTACCTTTCAAAATAAATAATTAAATAACAATAAAGTAAATATTAAAGGGGGGCTCCCATACAACAAACGCAATTTTTAAGCAATTTTTACTCGATCTTAATTAACAGGTAGAAACTTGAATATTTGTAAGTAAATATTTAGAAATATATTAACTATAAAAATAAATACCTAATCTAATACATAAAAACTCACAAAATCGTCGTCATGCTGCCCGGATGTGTATCGAAAACTTACCTAAAAGTTTGCAATTTACTACTTGGAATTTCGTTGATTTCTCGTTATTTTATAAACAGAACTAAACTTTGTAGTATTATAGATGATAGTACGGAACCCTTCGTGCGTGAGTCCGACTCGCACTTGGCCGATTATTTTCTTATCTACGTCTCTTCATTTTTAATTAGAAACTATAAACCAAGCAATTTGTTATTAGTGGCAACAAGCCTATTATTAACATTGTTAAAAGACGGAAAATAACTATAATTTGTTTTATAAATGTTGAAATTAAGCCAAAGTACTAAAACGATTTTGATAAAATTCATATAGACCTCTGACGTTACCTTCCGAATAAAAAAGAATCATCAAAATCAATTAACAATTGGCAAAGTAATCGCGTAAAAATATACAAAAAACATACGGTCGAATCGAGAACCTTATCTTTGGAAGTCGGTTAAAAATAGCATTTGAGCACAATTTTATTAACTTACATACAGACAGACGAACAGGGCGAATTTATGAGGGTTCCTTGTATGAGGGTACTACAGAACCCTAAAAATACACGCTGTTTTCGAGTTAAATATTAAACAAGAAAACTTTGTATCTATCAATAAGATGGTACGTACTTAATACTAGATAAGCAAGTAGCAGTTTACTCCGCGTCAAGCATCCAGCTGGCCTCAATACTACCAGCCACAACGATAGGACCTAAGCAGCGCCGGCGCATAAAGTTAACTCCGCTCTGGCTCGCCACCAGTATCCCGCTTTGATTGCAACCCATTGCCTGTGATATTGTTTGAAATTGACAGTTTTGCAGTGCCCACGTCATGTTCCATGTGCCTAGACGAGCGGCCTTGGGACCCGGACCACTTCTGGCCGGCACCGCTCCATCTTCAAGAGCCCCTCGGGACAGTATTCCCGTGCACCCATCCCCGTTAGCGAAGACCTGTTACCGTTCGTTGCCATAGCGAGGGGACCGGTGACTCTCGAATGAATGAAGTAAATTAAAATAAAGGCCCCCCTCTCCCCACTACGCTCTATATCCTTCTTCAGAAGCTTCTCATTATTATAAAGTACCATCCTATTAGTGAATATAACAGGCAATTAACTTTATAATCAGCTGGAAAGTGCAGTGTTTGGAGGTAAACAAAGGTCTTAAAAGCTTATCTGAGGTAATAATGATAAAGGCTCGGAAGTAGACTGCATTTTGCATCTCGAAAAATAGAAGGGTGGTGTTGTGCGGTAGACGCTAGCGGCAGACAATGTACCGCGCGGCTTTACCACAGAATACATAATAATATAAATACAAAACTTATTTCCCAAACACATTTAATTAAATAACAACTCAAATAAGAAAGTTAAAAAGCTCAAATCAGCCTACACACGAGCTAAGTGCCTACACTTATATTAACATAGGTACAAAGTCTTGTTTTATCGTGTAGCTCGTGTCTCTTCTGGCGTGCTGTAAAAAAAGTGTCCGATTCAAGTGGCAGGTCTTAAGTACTTTAGTATTATACCTAAACTGCGGTGTGTATATTAACATATTGTACATAATAATATATAGATAAATACACAGAATTTCAGGCCCTATTATTTATAGCACGGATGCTCAAACAGTAGATTGCGATTGACTAGTTGATTGCGACAGCTGAGAATCGACGCGTAGTCATCAACGATATTACAGTTCAAAATTAAGAATATTTAAGTGCTACTCGTTAAATTTTACTACAGAATTTGATTTCATTAAACTCTGTTAATTATTTCCGACGTATTATTTATTCATAATAGCGGCAGTGAAAGTGAGTCGTCTCGAAAATAAAGGATATTATAAACAGTACATTAAATACAATGAAAACAATCTTATATTTCCCATCACTCGGCTTTATTGGCTCCATCTTTTGAAAATACAAGTTTTCAATGATAATTCTGAATTTCGATATACTTGGGTTTCGATATACCTAAGCGTAACTTCGAAAAAATATACTTCGAGTTTAATATGATAATTGGTCTGACATAATGTTTTGTAGATTTTTTGAAGAAAGTATGCGGAAAGCCACTTTACAAAGTTTTAAAATGTGCTCAATCTATAGAATTACTCTTGTAAAACCGATTATTTATTATGAAAAAGTTCGTTTGAGATTGCAAATAAGCAAAATTCTTAATTTTTTGCGAGAGTGTATTAAAATAATATACCTATGACATTCGGGATATAAAGACATATTTAATACCTAGTCTTGCCATAAATATTGTCACAAAGAAAAAAAATATTTTTTTATTGCAAATAATATTTATTACTTTTACAGTGTGTTAGTTTAATACATAAATATAAAACAATTTAAAATATAAAAGCTTATTCGAAGTGGTCTCCATTGGCTGCAATACAGTCCTTTAAACGTTGAGGCCAGTTATCAATAGAAGCACGCACTCTTTCCATGGGAAAATTCTTCACTGCCAATCGTATGGATTGTTTTAGGGACTCCAAATTATCATGGCGTTTACAGCAAGCCATACTCTCTAAAACTGACCATAAATCATAATCCAGCGGATTAAGATCAGGACTAGACGACGGCCAGTCTTCAGCTCTGATGAAGTCCGAAACGTTCACTTCCAACCAAGACTGCGTGGACCGAGCTTTATGACCTGGCGCCGAGTCTTATTGGAAGGACCATACTTGGTTATTGAACATGGTGTTGTTAAGGGGCTTAACTACCTTCTCAAGAATGGTATTTTGATACACTTGTGCCGATGTTTTGATACCTTTTTCACAAAAATATGGCTCAGTCACTCCTTCATAGCTAACACCCCACCAAACCATCACTGAAGTCGGATAATGCCCACGTTGCACTCTGTCGACTAATTGGGAAGCTTCGTTAGAGCTTTGAGCATAAATACGGTCATTTTGTTTGTTAAAATGTTGCTCAATTGTAAAGATTTTCTCATCCGTAAACAAAATTTTTCTGTGACCTCCCTTTGCGTACCGCTTCAGTAGTTGTTTCGATTTTACCACCCTATTCTTTTTTAAATTATCAGTAAAAAAATGACCAGTTCGTCTCTTATAGGCTGCAAGTCCTAAGTCATCTTTTAAAATACGCGACATGGTTCTGGGTGCTATCTTCATCTCCCGAGATGAAATCTTTTGCTTTCGGACAGGATTTCTTCGAATTCTTTCCCTTACTGCTTTGACCACCTTTTTTGTACGAACACTACGTGGACGGCCAGATCTTTTTCTGTCACAAACAGAGGAGGTCTCATTGTACCTATTAATAGCTCGGTACACAAACATTTGACTAATACCAAGCGTATGGAGAGTTTTAAAAATTGCATTTGGCTCCATACCAACTTTGTGTAATGCAATCACAGTGATTCGGTTCTCTTTATCACCCCAGTCCATTTTAATATCGCAAAATATTGTACAATGTATTGGCGCCAAAATTAGAAAACTCAATGAACAATCGTATAAAAATGACAGATTCCAAATTCAAATGTAATATCTTTCTTATTTTTAACTGTAACAGTATTTATGGCCAGACTAAGTATTTATACCTTGTACATTTTGATGTGCCATCGGTCTAGCCATTTAAGCTGTGATGTAATATAAAAAAATGTACATAAAAACATACGTACACCCGAAAAAACATAACCCTTGAAATGAGCACTCGAGTTAAAAACAATAGCAGTTGTCTCCATCTCCGTCACTGCAAACTGTCTCCAGAATCCAGCTACGCTGCAATACGCCGAAATGCTGTAAATTAAATTTTCACGAAGCTTTCTCCTCAATTTCGCTGAAGAGCTTTACATCCATGGCGTTCGCGTCGGTTCAATTTGGTGAAGCGATCGGCTTGAGGCTTTTCAAATATTTTAAATCATTGGATACCACTTCACTGTAATGACGTAGAAATTCTGCGTAAAACATTACAGCAAAGTATCTATATCTTCTATCTATGCATATATTTGTCTTGTGGCTCAGTTGGTAGTATGTCTGCCTGCTGTGCCGTAGGTCGTGGGGTCGATCCCCACCCAGGGCAAACATTTGTGTGATGAGCATGGATGTTTGTTCTGTGTCTGGGTGTTTCTATGTATCATATGTATATATTTACAAAAAATAGTATATAAGTATTCTATCAGCCATCTAGTTCCATAGTACAAGCTTTGCTTAGTTTGGGCTAGATGGTGTTGTGTGAAATGTCCACAAATATTTATTTATTTATTTATATACCGACTTATAAACGCAGTTTAAGTCTTATTCACTGAATAAGTATTTGTCGCTTTCTGTCAGACGGAACTGTCACGCGTGAAAGCGGAACAAAACACTGTTGAACTAAAATGCGCTGAATATGACGGATAATAGATTTGTAAAGGTTCAAAGTCTGTACTATTTTCTAACCGACTTCCAAAAAAGAGAAGGTTCTTGATTCGACTGTAATTTTTTTTTTGTATGTTTGTAACGCGATAACTTCGCCAATTATGAATTGATTTTATGATTCTTTTTTTATTTAATAGGCCTTCAGAGGTAGTCTCATATAAATTTTATCAAAATTATTTCAGTACTTTGGGTTTTAAAACAAAACTATGTCATTCAAGTAAAGGATATTGTGTATTTTGTCGGTTCTATTTTAAACTGGTCTAAGTTGGTTGTTACAGTTTTTTAAACTATAATTACTTTTAGTCGGTGTGTGGATAACGAAACGAAAATCGCATTATAGTTTTGTTTATAGCTGCCTGTTTCATCATCATCATCATCTCAGCCATAAGAAGTCCACTGCTGGACATAGGCCTCCCCCATGGATTTCCAATAAGACCGATTGGAAGCGGCTTGCATCCAGCGTCTTCCCGCCACTTGTATGAGGTCATCTGTCCACCTCGTGGCTGGTCTTCCTACGCTGCGCTCTCATCTGCCTGTTTGTGTGCCCTAAATTAATGCTGAAACTACTGGGTGGTTTTGATCAAGTTTTCAAGATTATTACTTATAGGTATTAAGTACTGTGAAAAAGGATCCGGCCTACTTATTATCCTAAAAATATGTTCAAATAATAGTAAACTTTATTTGTAAATAAAACCAAGTGAAGTTTAGAGTGAAGTTCTCTTTTTCAATGAGCCAAGGATAACATGTTTATACGGTTTTAAGTGTACGAATAATTAACTCTAAAAGATCAATGAACACTATAATTAACAACAGATTTTTCAGCGATTTCAATAGTTGTACACACAATGCTATCCCACTCGTGGGCAAAGATCTTCTTCGTGTTCTTACAAAAAAATCGTGTTAATCTATCCTTTTTTCCAACCGCGATTGCCTAGAAAGAATCCATTTACTCGTAATTCATTCTTTCCAAATAAAAAAAACTACGTTTTTTTTTCTATAAAGCTTTCAACAATATTTTTTTAGCTAAAAATACTTCAGATGAGGTTCAAAACAAAATTACGACGATAACAAATATTTTTTGATAATATCAACTTTATTGTTAAGTAAGCAGACATCGCGTGATTTGATGACACATAGCGACACCTGCCGGCAAGTCGCCGCTGTTTCACAATACTGTACGATCGCCGCAAGATACTGAGAAACGGACTCCCATGTGCACCCAGGTGTCATGAATTGGGAAAGATGAATTAACCTTTAAGTGAGGTCACTAAGTATGTTACTTTTGCTCTTACATCGACATCAGTCACACGTAAATTAACTGTAATTAAAATTATATTAATGAAATAACCTTTAAAATAAAATCAGTTTTTTTTTTGCATCCTCAACGACAGCCCAACATAATTTTATTATTTATAATAATAAGAAAATTCAAATAATATTTATAAATATTACTTGAATTGTCTTTCACAATAAACATTTTTCATAAAACTAATCAAGTACTCGTGGCGGCAACAGCGTCGCACTCACCGCCTCAAAATAAATCCGTTTTGTGAGAGAGCTATGTCAAATCAATTATCCTAGCGATATCAAAGCAAATCTCGTAAAAGCCGCCTACACTGGACTACTTTAACAGTAGCCTAGATTCAGTCAAAATATTGTGAGTAATATTTAATTGAGGAATAAAATAAATAATTGTATAGTTAAAACGATTTTTATGATCTCTCTAGAGACAGGGTAATGTTGTTTACAACTTTAGGAGATATTTAGGTACCTACATTAACTCATGTAGTTACCTAAAAGTCTCGCTTATTTTTTTCCATGAAATATTTTTCAAAAAAGGAAAACTTAGTTTTTTAACGTAGTTGTTATAAGAAGAACTCTGGGTCGTAAGTCATAATCCTACAATCACTAGTTAAGAGAGCGCAACACATTTTGGTTTTTCGCCTGCCTGTGTTACGAAAATCTGACCTGTGTGTGTGTATATTTCTAAATAAATTAACCCGTAGTGTACCCGCGCCTGGTCGATACCAAGCGTCAGAAGTGACGGGGAATTTTTGAAAAAAATAAAAAAATACGACACGGTTCTGTTTTAAAGGGAGCGTCCAAGGAACAATAATGGTAAATCCTTATGAACACTTTTCCACACGTGTGTTCATAAGGCACTTCGGGCACTTTTTAACCGACTACCAAAAAGAAGGAGGTCATCAATTCGGTCTGTATGTTTTTTGTATGTTCACCGATTACTCAGCCAATTGTGCATTGATTTCGATGATTTTTTTGTATTTGGTATGTGGCTTCAGAGGTGGTTCCATATAATTTTTTATCAAAATCGATATAGTACTTTGGTTTTTATAACAAAATAACTGGTATAATATCATCCAAGTGCCTGTAGAAAAGTGAAACAGCAAGTCGCATATGTGTTGTATTGCGTATTTTGAAGTCAAGTTCAGTTTTCTAAACTATGTAGAAAAGTCAACAGCAAGTCGCATATGTATTGTATTGTGTATTTTGCAGTCGGTTTTTTCAGTTTTTTAAACTATAATAATGGCGAACACACGTGTGTTCATAAGGCACTTACGGGTTAATGTATAGGTACTGACTGTTAATACATTGTTATGAATTCTGCACCCTACCTGTGTATACATAAAGAAACACACGTAGTACATGTACCTACATATATATGAAAAGGAAAATTAGAAGCGGAATTTTTTATGGGCTTCGTATTTCGAAGATTAAGTTTCATATCAGAGATTTTGTGCCGAAATTAAATTCTATATACATATAATTTATTTGTACGCGCATATGTTCGTGTAATTGAATTATAAATGGTGATGTGAATAACAGAGGAATGAGATATTGACGGGCCTTGTGGCTCAGTTGGTAGTATCAGACATACTACTTGCTGCTGTAGGTCATGGGTTCAATCCCCACCCAGGGCAAACATTTGTGTGATGAGCATGGATGTTTGTTCTGTGTCTAGGTGTTTCTGTGTATATGTATATATTTATGAAAAAAAAACGAAAAGTGCGAGTCAGACTCGCCCTCCGAGGGTTCCGTACAAACTAGTAGATTAAAGGTTTTTTTTTTTTTATATATTTTCCTTTATAAACCGAAAAATATACCTGTTTTAGCTTGTGCCCTTTTATACGATACCCCACATGATACGGTTAAAACACTTTAAAATTTGGACCCTCCTTCCTTGCATAAATACCATATTTTTTGTGATTAAATTAAAAATGTACAGTTTTCGGATTGTTTTCTTAATGTGTACTATATGATAATGCTTCTTGCCAAATTTCAGTAATTTTTGATTCCCTTGCGAGTGTCGAAATATGCGGGTTTTGCGACATATTCGGCTGTAACTTTATTGAAAACTGAGAGGTTTGATTTTTCTTTCTGCAGCAAGAGCCTATGGATCTGGGTGTATGGTTTTAAACTCGACACCTTCACGCGATTCCGAGATAGGTCTTGACAGACGGACAGACGGACAAAAAAGTGATCCTATATTGGTTCCGTTTTTTTCTTTTGGTGTTCGGAACCCTAAAAACACTTCACAATACTCAAGTCTCTCATGTCGTATCGTGCCGACCCAATTTAATTGGAAAACTTAGTAAACTTTTTGGTTCCAACCCTAAAAAGAAGTTTCGAGTGTGTTCGAAGAATTGCCGAATTGTTTTTGTTTGTCGCGCTACTCGATTTCTCCTCTCCTAGGGACGTTTAATTTCGGATTCCATGAATTGTATAATTATTTCTTCTATTCGCTGAATCGTAAACTATGTAAAGATAAAGATAACGTATAAAGGTAATGAGACTTTGTTTTCGTTTTTCTCTGAATAATTTGGAGGAAAATGTTAACAACCAATAAGTACGGTTTTTGTTGTAACATTTGCTAAATTATTCTTAGAATTTTCATGGCTAGAGTGAATAGATATTAAGCGAGCTTGTGTCTTGGAGGTTTAGCGAAAATCTATTAAATTAAAAACATGTAAAATAAAGTGGCCAAGAGCCTGTCGTACCATAGATAGATAAACTATGTATTGTTTACACCTTAACTAAAACACAAATTATATAATGAAAAGGGCTTAAATGCTAGTAAGCAACAGTGAACAATCATAATTTATATGAACTTAAAATAGGGATACTATGAGTTAATCTATGTTATTTTTAATGAAATTTGCACGACATTTCATAATAGGTCTACGATTGACCACCAACTCGCCTGATGTTAAGCGACTGTGTGGCCGAGGATGGAGCTCGTCGATCTAGAAGATATCTATTCACTATAGCCTTGAAAATTCCAAGATTGTAGGTCTCAGGAAACAGAGATAGCGGCAACGAATTCCATTCTTGTGCAGTACGCAACAGGAATGTGGATCGATATCGCTGAGTACGGATTTTTGGCATTTCAACGAGAAATGGGTGGTAATTCACCGACTTTCTGCTAGTCCTGTAGTGAAATGGGGAGGGTCGAATTAGGTCTTGAAGCTCTTGCGCACATTCCCCGCAATGAATCCTGTAGAAAATAGACAGACACAGAAAATAGAAGCTACTTTACGACGGTGCTCGAGACTAAGTAGCTTCTTGGCAGCTAGTTTATCGTCACCGATTAACCTCACACTAACGTCTATTATGGGTACCAGGAATAGTTAGGGGTGGGTTATTTCACTAATTTAGTTTTTAGCTTTTAGACAATTTGTAATTAATTTTTGTTATTTTTTTTTACGATTGATTTCTATATTTTCTTTATACCTTATCTAAATAAACCAATATGTCAATTATATAATAAAAAACAAAACTTATAGTCATCCATTATCTACGTCCAGATTATGCATTCACTTACAAGATCATGTTGAAATCTTTCAGTGTCTGTTCGAATTGGACAGGGCGGTGACGCGTGCACCCTCTTGCTGAGACAAATTGAATTTTCTCAAAGCTGTCCTGGTCTCCAGGAGTCCGCTGATAAATATGTAAGTCTGGAAGAGACGTTTCTTTTGACGTGTACTTGGATTACAAATATTGTGTTGCCTTCACCGAGACTCCTTTTGAGAGATAATGAATATAAAAAAGATATAAGAAGTCGCTGCATTGTCATATTTTCGTGGCGTGCTTGAAATTGAAAATTTTGATTGCGACGAAATACGGTTCAATTGTCATCGTAAATAACAGCTTAGAATTTCCTCAGTATCTAATTCTAAGGGTGACCTATAATATGATCCGAAATACGTTTATTCGAAACTTACTTGCCCGAATACATTTCAATAAACTTTATGATTCCATAAGTTTGTTTACCATAAGTTTCATTTGTCCATACGATTATTGGGTTAGGTTTCTATTTTTATATTATCCAGAAACCTAATTAATTATTACACATAATATTTAGTTATAAGATTTATCAGTTATTAAATAATGTTTGTTAAAATTTTGTTTATTATACCTACACAGAAAATTTCGTAAAATAGGCGATCGGGATTTTGCAAAAGTGTCTTTCGATAAAATGTATATAATTTCCGGGGAAATTATATTCGATGTTTCATATTTCGGATAATAGATAAGTAACCAATAGTACTGACAATTACTAGTTCAGTCGTCTAGTACTAGATGTAACAATATAAAGGAAAAGACATCCCGATGAAGGTCTCAATAGTAAAAGGATTGCCACAGTGATCTGGATAGATCTATTAGCTGGTCGGGCGGATCTTTTGTCCGGTGATGCCCGTCACTTAGCAAAGTAAACTTAGATTCCCTTAGAGCGTGTAAAGGTGCTCCCTCACCGGGAGCATTCACGTGTAATGTAACATTATAGATTCAACTTTGAGCATTACATTACAATACTACCTCCCTGACTGACGAGCATTCGCGTGTAATGTAACATTATAGATTTGATTTGACTTCACACACTCGTTTTGTATCATTACAAGGTGCGCGCTGTAATGCTCGGTTTTCCTCCTTCACTGATGTAATGCTCGAATCTGTAACGGTACATTACACGTGAATGCTCCCGGTGAGGGAGCACCTTAAAATGTACGGCGCATTGAGGCGATAAAGAGATCGATTCTGCATGACACCTACCTTACTGGAGGTATTTTACCTAACAACCAGATAAATGACAGAATGTCTAAAGTTTATTCAGAGGTTGTAGTCCCGCTGGAAAACGCACTGTAATCGAATGATTTGCGAAGTGTTGGAAGAATAAATTTTTTGTGTTGTTTTAAATAAAAAAAAAAAAAAAAAAAAAAAAAAAAACGTTTGTCGATGTAATGTTATAAAACTAACTAAAAGACTGCAAATTGATTATTTTAAGACTAGATTTATTGTTGCCATAATTTAAAATGCTGAGCGGTCACCTCTGAAAGAATCCCTGTTTAATAAATAAGATTTTACTTCACGTTATTAATGCGTACTGCACATGAATATAACTCCCTGCCGCCTTCACTGTTTTCTGTCAGCTATAATCTATAAATTTTCAAGGTCAGAATGCATATATTTCTTCTAAATTGACTTCTACATCCTCGGCCACACCATTACCTACCATTAGATGACTGTCTTCAAACTATTCCACTTAAAATGTAATGAATTTCTGAAACTAATTCACAACCAATAAAGTTATGTAGAGTACATAGAAAAACATACACACATAAAAACAGTGTATTTTCATACTCGTATGTATAACTGTGTGCCTGACACCGGCACTGACACCGGCAATATAGCTCTCAAACGGAAGGACCAATTTTGATCGAGTTTCTTTTGTTTCAAAAATGATTTGAACATCGATACTGTTCTTGGCTATGTTTATTCAATATCGATTCAGCCGTTTTTTGTCCGGGGTTTTTGAGTTTTCCAAACTTATACTTGTTTACGTTTGTTAATAACTGTCCTATACTAAACCCTTTTTTTTTTTTTTTTTTTTTTTTTTTTTTTTTTTTTTTTTTTTTTTTCGTGAGGAAATGCATTTACGCATACCCTCCGCCCCGGGGGGAGCGGCGGGTTATGTCGGGCTCGACACCAGAATGGTGCCACTACCGACTAAAACCTCACGGTGTTCCTCCTTTGCGCTTACGGCCGGACAGTGGGCACTCTCCCAGACTCTACCACTGACCAGCCACGCTGGTCCCAAATGACCCCTCTCTCGGGGAGTTTTTACTCCACCCGTCTGACGACGATGTGTCGGAACACTAGACACATCGTTCATCCTCGGGGAACTCTTTAGCTGGGCGGCAGACTCCCCCCGAATCTACCACCCAGAGTTCCCTAGTTTACGGAGGCAGCTGGCGCTCATGCGCCAGCCGCCTACGTCCAACGCGTTTGCGGCGTATGGGGTGCGACGACGGATCGTCTTCGCGCACACGCTCCGCCAACTCTTTTGAGGCTACTACCTCCTCACAGAAGTCACGCATCGCCTCCCATGATCTCTCACTGCCTGTCACTGCAGCAGCAATGGCCGGCAGCGAGAGATCCGCCCCTACAATCGCGACAAGTCGCGCCCTCTGATTGGCCCACTCTGGGCATTCGTTCAGCGTGTGTTGCGCCGAATCGAGGCTTGAACCACAATGGTGGCATGCTGGGGTGGGCTCTCTTCCGGCTATCCTGAACAGGTAATCGCCAAAGCAGCCGTGACCTGTCAGGACTTGAGTGAGCCTGAAAGAGAGCACCCCATGCTTCCGCACGACCCAATCTCTTAGAATGGGTCGGAAAGCCTCCACTGTGCGGAGTCCCGCGGTTGGTGCCGCCAATCTTCGCTCCCACTCCTCCATTGCCGAATTCCGGCCTCGTC
This sequence comes from Lycia hirtaria, assembly GCA_947563715.1. Taxonomy (NCBI): domain Eukaryota; kingdom Metazoa; phylum Arthropoda; class Insecta; order Lepidoptera; family Geometridae; genus Lycia; species Lycia hirtaria. The sequence goes on along the minus strand of OX387377.1, from coordinate 34,546,850 downwards.
TTCGCCAACGTCTTATCACCTCAGGGGGAGGAAACTCACCCCTGGACCGTGCATTTGACTGTTGGCGGTAAATTCTCGCGAGCACCTGTGCCTCCAGGTCCCACGGTGGGGTGCCGGCCAGGACACACGCCGCCTCACAGGAGACGGTCCGATAAGCTCTGATCGCTCTGAGTGCCATGGCTCGCTGCGGCTTCCGCAGTTGAGCCAGATTACGGGCGCCCAGAGCGTCCGCCCAGATTGGGGCACCGTAGAGCGCCATCGATCGAACCGCGCCCGTGTATAGGCGGCGGCAGGTCAAATTCGGCCCTCCCACATTAGGAAGCAATCCTCCCAGCGCAGCTGCAGCTCTAGTGAGCCGAGGGGCCAAACGCTTGAAGTGCTCCTCAAAGTTCCACCTGCTGTCGAGGACGAGTCCAAGGTACTTCATCGTCGACTCGACAGCGATGGGAGCACCTCCTACAATGAGTTCAGCACCAGCTGGTGGTGCCTTCCGAGGCCCGTGAAAACACAGAGCCTCGGATTTGTTCAGGGCCACTGCCAGCCCCAGACGCCGAATCCTTCCCACAACTTGGGCTGTTCCTGCTGTCGCGAGGATTGCTGCCTCCCTGTATGTAGCGCCGCGTGCCATCACCAGCGTATCGTCGGCGTAACAAGTCACGTCGATTCCCGGCAAATTGTCACCTCGGAGCACCCAGTCATAGCCGATGTTCCACAGGTCCGGCCCTAGAACCGAACCCTGTGGAACACCGCACGACATTTCCCATTGGCCAGATCCATTCCTCGTGGGGTAGATAATCAATCTATCCCTGAGGTAATCCTCGAGGATCTGGCACTGGGTATGGGGCACTCCGTGATAACGCAGTCCCTCCTTGATGCAGTTCCAGGGGATGGTGTTGAAGGCATTGGCGATATCAAGTGATACCACCAAGACGACCTCCCCCCTAGAGACTGCCGTTTCCGCTAGGGCCCTCACCTTCGATATCGCGTCGATGGTGGACCTGCCCCTACGGAAACCGTACTGGTGATCAGACAGATCCGGACCGACTTGCATTAAGTGCTTATTCAGGCGCGCCGCTATCACACGTTCCATCAGTTTGCCTGCTTCGTTCAATAATACGATTGGACGGTATGCTCTCGGTGTGCCCTCAGGTTTGCCCTCTTTCCGCAACAACACCAGCTTTCCAGTCTTCCATTGCGTTGGCAGACGACCCTGTCTGAAACATTCTGTGAGAAGATCTCTAAACCTGGGCTCGAGAGACTCAAGCGCTATCACCCACGCACGGCTGGGAATTCCATCCGGGCCTGGTGCGGTGTCTTTGGCTTTGAGCCTCTGTACTGCTACGGCTATTTCTTCTTCCGTCACTTGCGGGGCGTTGTCTTCCTCGTTTTCGTCGTGGTCCGTGGTTGAGGCCATGACCGGCGCGGTGTGGTCATCGACTCGTGGAAACAGAGCGGCCACCACACTATTGAGAAGATCGGGTGGCATAGTCCGCGTAAGTGGTGGTGCCCAAGCACGAATCTTATTGCGGACCATTTTATATGGCCTCCCCCACGGATCACGATTCAATTCTTCTATCATGCTCTCTCGAGCGCTGTTCTTTGCCCGCGATATTTCGGTGCGCAGAACGACGACCGCTTGCCTGTACGCCGTGTACAACTCGGCCTCCAGGTCTGGATCCCACCGCCGCCTCCTACGGTGTCTGGTATATCGGCGTCTGGCGGCCACACACTCCTCGCGGAGGTGAGCCAGCTCAGTCGTCCACCAGTAGACACTCCGCCGTGGCGGTAAGGATCTCACCCTCGGCATCGCAGCGTCGCAGACTACGGTCATGGCTCTCCGGAACCACTCGGCTTCTGCGTCGACGTTGACCTCGCCCTCGGGCTTTGGCAACCACGACTGGACAATGGACGCCTCGCGAAGAAGTTCGCCATCCAACTTCTTTAGAGCCCAGCGTGGTGCTTCACGTTCGGCGTTGGATGGGGGATGACTTGGACTGCTCGGGGTTCCTAGGGGAGAGAGGACAAACCGAATATATCGGTGGTCCGACAAAGTCTCTACTCCCTCTAGAACTTCCCAGCCCTCGACACGGCGCGCAAGAGTAGGGCTAGCGAATGAGAGGTCCACTATCGAACCCCCCCGCTGACGCACGCACGTGTATGCCGACCCCCTGTTTAGCAGTAGCAACCCCATTGACGTTGCCCACTCCTCGAGTGGTTCGCCTCTCACATTTGCGACGGGTGATCCCCACGTGGTTGATTTTGCGTTAAAATCGCCAGCAACCAAGATCTGGTGGGGATGACACCGTCGCACAAGTATTTCCAACTCGGAAAGCCACACTTCAAACTCTGCAAGGCTTTTGTTGGGGGAGAAGTAGGTACCGATGTACGCGACACCACCCGCCAACAGAGCCACGCAGCCCCTGCCTTTCAAAATTCGGTCTACAGGTGGGAAGCCTACCGCAGATTGGGTGACAATGGCGACAGAGCCATCGTTATCGCTTACCCAATTGTCTCTGGCCGGAACAAAGTACGGCTCCGCTACAATGGCCACCGCGATCGACCACTCCGCCATGCTCTGGACCAAGAGGTCTTGAGCTCTGGCGGAGTGATTGATATTGCCCTGTAAGATTTTAATGGCCATTTATTAAAGAGTGTCCATCTCTGCCGCCACGTCCCTATTTAATGGGAGAGTCGGTGGCGGCTGGGTCCTGGTCTCAGCTGCTCCGTTCCGTCTGTTTTTCTTGGGAGCCACACAAGATTTGGCTCCCAAGCGGTGGCCAGATGGTCTGCTCGCTGCAGCGCACACGTTGCAGTGCGGATCACCCGAGCACTCTCTCGCCTTGTGGCCAACCTGACCGCAGCGGTAACATTCATCGCTGCGGTCAGTACCGCACATACACTGCAGCCTGACGTGCCCGACCTCCAGGCACCGGAAGCACCTCATTGGTCTGGGGGCAAGCAACTTCACTTGCGCTGACACCCAGCCTATTAGAAGGCGACCATTGCTGATCACCTTCTTTGCCGCGGTCACTGGACATTGAACAAAAATAGTTCCTAGACCAGCGGCGTTGAGGCGGATGTCATTCGCTTTGACCATTGTGATGTGGCACTCTCCAGCTCTTGCGATTGCTGCTGCAACTTCCTCTTTGGTAACCGAGTCATCAAGACCAGAAATACGCATGTCTGCGCATTTGGTTGGTCTGGTGACTCGGATGTCCTCCGGCTTAAAGAGTTCTTTAAGTTTGCCAGCGAGCAGATCGGCTTTATCGCCGCTAGTGACACCCGGCACTTCCAGAACTCGGGCTCCAGTGGCAGCTTTTCGGAACTGCATAGAAGAGATCCCCAACTGGGTGAGATCGATCTTACTCTTGGCCTCCTTCAGGGCGTTTGCGTACGTAATTCCGCGCTTCTCAGCCTCGGGCTGTATCGTAATGACAACAGCCGAGGAACGTGGAGCACGGAGCTTCGGTTTGGATGCCCGTTGCTGCTGCTGCTGCTGCTGTTGCTTAGCCGCGGGAACAGCTTGTCTACTCGGCTTTTTCTTGCCCCTTCTCACTACTTCGACCCAGTCGTCGTTACTTGGCGCAGCTTTTGAGGCTGGCCTTGGTCCTGCCACTCTCGATCCTGTATTTTGGTTTCCTGCAGGTTGAGCGCCACCTGTCGTGTTAAGGGTTGGACCCACCTTACTCTTTTTGCCCTTTCCCTTACCTTTGCCCGAGGACATAGAGACCTCCATTCTATTGTCCTCAGTTGCAGGTCTGTTTCGGTCAGCGGCAAGAGGCGGGCGCAGTCTTTTCTCGGGTAGAAGGCGCTCTTGTAAGCCCTCAAACCGCGCATTCACCATGTCGCCCACCTGCAGAAGAATTGTGCGTACCAATTCGTCTTGTGCGTTGGACACCCTGTGAGACGCCACAGACTCCGAAGTTGTCTGACGTGGGGGCGAGGATTCCGCTGATGTGCGTGACGGCAAAGACGCACGCACTTGTGCCATCTCTTTTCGAAGCTCCGACATCTCTTTTCGGAGCTCCTCAACCTCCTCCTTAGAACGGGCATTGGATGCCCGCAGCAGCTCAACCTCTTCCGAGGAGGTTCTCTTAGCGAGAGCCTCAACCACGGCTTTGAGGGAGACCGCAGACTCCTTTAACGCCCGCTGAAAGGTACCCTTCAGATGGGTTGATTTTGTCGCCACCATAGTTATGATGTCGACATCCTTCACGGCCCTTTTACCCAGGGCCTCCACTAACTGCTCGTCGTTTCCTGCTGGAGCTTGCAGATTGAGGTTGAGCGCTACTCTATCAGCACGAGTAGAGAGCGCCTGATCCTCCAAACGTTTCTCGAGATCTTCGTTGGCCTGGTCGCGTTTGTCTTTGAGGAATTGCCTCCTCTGAGCTGTCCCGAAATCGCTCAGGGAGCCCAACCGACTGGAAGATCCTCCCAGATACACTCTTGGCAGCTCCTCATCATCATCATCGCTAAGCGATATTCGCGGCCGCTTAGGTCCGGTTTCGAAAAACCCGCTAATTGGCTCTGGCTGTTGTCCGGACTCCAAATTTTCGTCAGAACCTACGCTTTCACCCGATTCTTGTTGCGAGAGATTAGACAGAGACTGAGATTTGAACCTCAGACTCTGTCTCGTCTCTCTCCTTTCCACTCGATTTTCTATTCTTCTTTTCTCCTCCTTATCCTCTCTTCTTTTTCTGATGTGTTGAGAGCCATCTCTGCTCTCTGTTCGCTTGTTGCCCACCCCGGAATACGAAGGGCAGCCTTCCGTAGAAGGGCGGGATTTCCCGGCCGAAGCCGAAGTACCCGCTCGGGGACCATTTTCACTAAGCGACATTTTTTCATGGTTTTTCCTTTTAAGGGGTGAGGTCCCCATGTGGGGGGGTCTCACGGCCGACTTCCCGCCGACCATGCCTACGTATGCGAGCCCGGAGCTACACCGCTTACGCCGTGCAGCTCCGGACTCCCACTCCCAGACATTCCTCCTCAGCAACCCCCAGACCTTGGGATTTGGTAATCCGCACGCCGCGGCACCATGCACGTGACCGCTCCCACCAGATACCCCATAAGGCGTATCCCGCGAGAGCCACCACCCACAAGACGCCGCAAAGCACGGCGACTCCTGTTCTTCTCATCATCCTCCGCTCGATATTCGAGCCTTGCCCAGATCCACGATGCCCTCTGCTACTCAGAGGGACATGTAGAGGGCCCTCACTGCTCTACCACTATACTATACAAGTGGAGAGTCATCAACGGGATGTCGATCCTTTCCTGAATTCTTCGAGCGATCAACGCAATAAATGCAATAATCGCACGAAGAAGACATCAACACACAACTTGACCTTCTGCGCGCGTTCCACACAATAAACATGTAGATCGCGCGACGAAGGCCCCCTCTCGTCAGGTTTTTCGCAGTCAGACAACAAGATCCCACCGAGGGAAGTTGTTGTCTGACCCCCAGGGTGCACCACGTGGAGGTAACCTGACCCAGCACCTCGTCCTATACTAAACCCTATGCTAACTACCTCAACAAATATAACTACCCTCAACAGATTGGTTTTCTAACGGGCACCAAGACAACTGACATTAATGCCGAAAAGCAATTGGGATCCCAAGTCACAATTCCCCTATAGCAATCCAAAGACCCGGAAACTGGGGGATATGGAGCCCGGTCGTGTCGCCGACTATGTATCTATAGACTATGTATGTATATAATAGTATTTTCGGTTTGGATAGGGAATAGATAAGATTGTGGTCCGTAAAGTTTAAATAGGCGTTTAATTACGTTTAAATGGATGAGGCGTGATTGGTGATTGATTGCTGAAAGTATGAAACAAAAATCTAATACTCGTGATCGGGTGCTGCTTGCGGGTCGCTGGTTTGCTCGTGGTATGCACGCAACATAGTAATAAGTACTTAAATTAAAATAATTTTCCCGTAACGATAATTAGTAAACAATAGTTTGTAATTATGACGAAGGTTACGGACCCTGGTGTCTGTGGAAATAAAAATTAAATAAAAAATAAAAATAAAAAAAAACAAGAATCTATAATTCTATGCTATTTTTAGCCGATTTTTAAAAAGAAGGAGGTTATCAATTTTCGACATTCGTTGTATGTTTTTTTTTGTATGTTTATTCAGCGATTACTCCGCCAATTATGAATTGTTTTTGGTGTTTTTTTTTGTTTGATAGGTAAGATGGTCCCATATAAATTTTATCAAAATCAGTTCAGTACTTTAGTTTTTATTACAAAATAACTGAAGAAATATCATCCAAGTAAATTCGAAAAAAAACTAATTGCGTATTTTGAAGTCGTTTTTCTCAGTTTTATAAACTTTTTGTGCCATTACCACCCACAAGGTTATACCTAAGTGGAAGGAAGTCGCTTTCAAGGCGCTTCCAATCGGATTTTTTGGAAATCCATTGGGAGGCATAGGCCTCCCCATGGATTTCCAATGTACGAAAGTAGACTTCTTGTGGCTGAGATGATGATGATGAGAATCTGCATCTTTCAGTACCTATATTGAAAGAAAAACGTTATGCTTAATATGCTGCTGAGTGTACGTTTTCGCGAGAAAGTATGCGTAAAGTCACTTTAAAATACATATATTTAAATAAGCTTTTTTAAGAGAATTCTTGTAAAATAATTTTGTTTTTTATGAAAAGGTTGGGCGGAGTTTACAAAAAAAAAAAGAGAGTTTTTAATCATTGCAATGGATTGAGTTGATGTATTATTATTACTAACACAAAAGTAGCGATACTTGGAAAGTAGTCTTATTAATATATTCTTAGTTAAAAATCTAAACACATCTTATTAAAAAAAAGTAAACGAAACTAAGCCCTCTGCAATATAATACTGATATTGAAAAAAAATTTGAACACATTTGCAGAAGTAGCTGTTAAATTATACCCCTGCAATATTTGAATTCTAGACACTCAATGTGCAAATTAACATTTGCCAGACAAAATAACATTTGCCTAGACGACGCCGTGTACCTACATCAGTGCCAGGATTCCCATTAAAACGTGTTATTTACAGACCTGGACGTAATCAGGGCACATTTTTATGCAAAGGGGGCAATATAAATTTGACTATAAAATTTGATAATATGGTTAAGCAAATGTAACTGAATAAAGTTTAAAGTTTTAATTAACTAAATATATTTTTACAATCAGTCTGCCAATCTTTATTAGTATTAACCATTTGACTTTGATTATTTAATTCTTGTATACCAACTTTAAATTTTGAAATATGTTAATGCAAATTCTTCATTCTAATTTCTGGTTAATATTAATTGAACTAAATTATGACATGTACTTAAGTTGTATCTTTAAAAATGAAATGTCTAATCAGTCAAGATACGGGTGATTAAATTCACCCAGTTTGACGGTTAGCAAATCGATCATATTGTACTGTTTTTATTGTAAGAATAATTGAATTGAATTGAATTGAATCTGAGCCAGATCCAGATCCAAATCGGCGGTTGGTTTTGCGACGATAAATAATACATTTGTTATATAGTAAAATTAATTAAAACTTTAAATTTTACAAATTTCTCGGTACCAAGCACGCCTTGCATTGTTGTCTCACAGAATGCTTGTATGGCCACAAACTGTGCTCCTTAGTGCGTCCATATTTACTGAATCCCCATTTCGCAAGCCAGCGGGCCATGTTCGGATAAGTTTCAGTAAGGAAATAGTTTTTCCTGAAGATTTCTCGTTTGAAAATAAGAAGTCTATGCATTCTGGTATATTTTAAAGCTACGAAGTTTTCAGAAGGGGCTTTTACAATAATTTTATGAATTATCGCTTCATTAAAGTAGAGCTTATGTTTACGTAACGTATTGAAAACGAAATGTTATTCATAAAAAATAACATTTTTTAATTGTTTTTTGTTAAGCTATTGCATAGCTTCTATCGCGGGCTTTGAGCGTGAAGACCGAATCCAGAAATTCCGTAACGAAAATAACCTAACGCAGTAACGCCGATACAACCAATTTCACCTAGAGGCGATTTGCAGAACTAAAGAGACAAGCGTGATATTTCAAAAAGACATTAAAAGTTCTGCTATTCATCGATAGATGGCAAAACTAAAACTAATAATCGGCCAAGTGCGAGTCGGACTCGCGCACGAAGGGTTCCGTACTATCATCTATAATACTACAAAGTTTAGTTCTGTTTATAAAATAACGAGAAATCAACGAAATTCCAAGTAGTAAATTGCAAACTTATAGGTAGGTTTTCGATACACATCCGGGCAGCATGACGACGCTCGCGCGAATACGCGCGGCTGTGGCTCGCTCCGTGATGTTACCTCCCCCGCTACCCGCGCGTTCGCGCCACCACCACACCGCGGCGCGGCGCTCTCACCGCGTTTAGATGCACGGATTATTTTCATTTAGTGAGTTTTTATGTATTAGATTAGGTATTTATTTTTATAGTTAATATATTTCTAAATATTTACTTACAAATATTCAAGTTTCTACCTGTTAATTAAGATCGAGTAAAAATTGCTTAAAAATTACGTTTGTTGTATGGGAGCCCCCCTTTAATATTTACTTTATAGTTATTTAATTATTTATTTTGAAAGGTGATATACAAGTAAGTATTCTGTGAAAATTTGAAGCGTCTACCTGTTACCGTTTTTAATATTGAGCAAAAAAATACGAAAAAAACACGTTTATTGTATGGGGACCCCCCTAAATATATTTTTTTTTTAATTTTTAGTATTTGTTGTTATAGCGGCAACGGAAATACATCATTTGTGAAAATTTCAGCTTTCTAGCTATCACGGTTTATGAGATACAGCCTGGAGACAGACAGACAGACAGACAGACAGACAGACAGACAGACAGACAGACAGACAGACAGCGAAGTCTTAGTAATAGGGTCCCGTTTTTACCCTTTGGGTACGGAACCCTAAAAAGTATCACCGCTGTGCCGGTCGGAGTGGGGGGTGTTAGGAATACTGCATAAATAAAATAAATAAATAATTATAATTACATAAAGTTGATAAAAAATGCTATGCAATAGCTTTACCGCGGCAGTCTCCGAGTGCCACTCGTCTTTTTTGTTTTGTTTTTAAGACTGTAAGGAAATATTTTTACCTGACCAAGGTAAAACAAAAGGAGGGTAGTTATTGCAGCCTATTTGAATTTTCATTTGTTTTAACTAACCTTTCGGCTTATAGTGGATATTCCAAAGCCTGAACAAAATATTTTAATTCTACATTTATCCTGCGGCCTGCTAAATTGTAGAATAGACTTTCTTAGTGGAACCTTCGCCGATAGATCTGGGTGTCTTTAAATCGAACGTGAATCGGTTTCTTCTTTTCTTGGCAAACACGGTCCATCGTAGATCATAAGATCGCTTAACAATAGTGAACTGGCGGTTAAGCGCAAACCTATATCCCGTAAAAATAAACTTTGTAAGCTAATTATCCATAATTTGATAAATTATTTCATTTAATTCACGTAATACGAAAATTTATGTATAATAAAAAATAAACCTAACTAACCAAACCTAATAATTGATATGTCTGGTAACCGAACCTTTGTAAATAAGTTACCTACCTAGTTATCTAAGGGCAAATTAAACGAACAAACTCATGGAATCAGACTCTCGTCTCAAGTAAAACATCTGGGATAAGGAAGTCTTATGAAACGAATTCGGGCAAGTATGTTTCAAGGAGCAGCACAAGCGGCGTAAGTGTGTTAATCTCGGTAGAGGTTACATATTTGAGCCGTTTGGTGTCGAGACTTGGGGTCTGTGAGGAACGGGAGCTCATCTCATTTTAAAAAAATTATGTGAGCGCCTGATCGATGCGACGCGTGACCAAAATGCTGGCTCGTGTCTGGCCCAACGCATAAGCATTGCCATTCAACGTGGCAATGCAGTCAGCATGCTGGGTACGCTGCCAACTGGTAGTGGGTATGAGCATTTGGATTATCTTTAGACTTTTATCGGTCTGAGGTAATCGATATGCTTTTTGTGTAGTAGTTTAGTTAGTTGAGTCTGTACTTTGTTGTGTTGTAGTTAATAAAGTCACTTGCCTTTATAAAAAAGTTTCAATGAAATGTAATTCGGATTTTAGATAGGTTACCCGTATTGATATCACAATCCTCATTTTTGCTTCATCGTAGTCTAATTAAGAAAATTGTCTGTTCAGAGGGAATTATATTCTTAACTTAGCCCAAAACAAATTCCACCCAACAAAGTTGTTTATTCTTCACAAAACGCTACCCCAACTCCAATTTCCCAGCCGCTGTCAGCTTTATTGATTGATCTGGAACATTCCACAGTAACACCTGTTGCGAAACTGTTACAAACATATGGATAACAAGAATTATTGAAAAATCTAGCGTAGTTTTATCCCGACTTCCCGAGAAAGATGGTTGTTTTATTTACGTGCAGGTATGTATGTAAATATGGCCAGTTTGTAGTCAGAAAATACCGAAAACATTAGATGTAAATATAAACTTGCTGAATGGGTCTTTCCGGATGGATATAATCTGGGTGTCTTCAAATCGCAAGTGAATAGGTTCCTTCTAAGCAAGCGTGCTCCACTGTAGACCGCAACTGTCGCTTAACATCAGGCGAGTTAGCGGTCAAGCGCAAGCCTATTATCGAATAATAAAAAAAAACAATGACAGGCGAAATGCGTTGCCAAATTAATTTGCAAATTTTGAATAAAAACTTATCAAATTTATAGAAAAATCCGGAATTTAGGTAATTCAATATTTCGAAATGAAAAATTGTGATAGATTTGAGTAAAAGTGACCGAGGATGGAGCTCGTCGATCTTGAAGATATTTATTCACTGTAGCCTTGAAACTTCCAAGATTGTAGGTCTCAGGAAACAGAGATGGCGGCAAAGAATTCCACAAGCAGCTGATTTTAAAAGCAAATTCCACTTAACGTTTCTAGCTCAAGATTACAACAAAATACCTTAGTACAAACCCAATCTGACCAAAATCGTTTCAATAAATCTCTCATAACCATCCGAACCCTATTTTACTTTATCGCACCTCACAGTAGCAACCTACCGACCAATTACCAAACTCCAATTCCCAATCAGAGCAAATCGGTTCCAATTTCGAGAACTCAATTAAAACTATGGCCATTTGTAACAACCAATGAACAGGAGGTTGGTACTTACGTCAAAATTTTAATGTCAGAACCTACTGATAAAGGAGTATTGACCAGGTTACAACTTTTTTGATACTTATTTATCGAATTTGGACCCGCTTACAGCATTTTCCAGTGTCAAGTATAAATATTTCAAGTTTTTTTTTTGATACTTAAAGGGTCAGGTTTCGTTGAATGTAGGTACATGATATTATACGCGCGATATATTTAGTTTCGTTTTTACCCCACTGCGTAAGGGTTTAATTTTTGATGAAAATATAGGTATGTCAAGCTATTGCAACCTATTACACGCTATGTTTTACTAGGAGATTTAAAAAAATGTGCCAGCTGCGAATTACCGCCCATTTCTCGTTGAAATGCCAAAAATTCGTACTCAGCGTTATCTATCCACATTCCTGTTGCATACTGCATATTTTCAAGGCTAGAGTAAATAGATATCTTCTAGATCGACGAGCTCCATCCTCGGCCACACCGTCGCTTAACAACAGGCGAGTTGGTGGTCAATCGTAGATCAAAGTATCTTGTAAAAAAAAAACTAGCAGTGATAAGCCATTTAATCGTAAAAAAGCTCTTCTATCGGTTGTACTACCAATCTGTGATAACTAAATGCTCAAATAGCTGGTAAATCAGTGTTCTTAGTGACAGTAAGCGGTATGCATTTAGCCAGCGCACCGGCTGCGGTCTGCAGATCTGAACGCAGCGGTTATGGTTCATATTTCGAATTTACGATAGTCGATTGTTTGAGTATCGGAAAACGGTACGGATTGAATTTTGTGGCTATGCTGGGTAGGTATAAATTTTTTTCTACACAAACGACATATGGTTTACGTTTTTGTTTTCAAAATAAAACGAAACTATGGTTTCTATAAATGTAATGTTTGTCCGTTTACGTTAAAACTGTTATTAGACAGTGTGATAGTGTAACTGAAATGCTATGTTTTTTTTTCAAACAATACAAAGTTGCTAGTTGCAGAGAGAGTTACTTGTAAGTAAATAATTATATATAATAAGTCTTCTTCATGCATAATAAAAAAAAATGTAGTTAAAAATTCAAATATTAGTATATTAAAGGCACGGGCCCAGAGTCTGTGAAGATTCATCATCATCATCATCTCAGCCATAAGAAGTCCACTGCTGGACATAGGCCTCCCCCATGGATTTCCAGAAAGAACGGTTGGAAGCGGCCTGCATCCAGCGTCTTCCTGCCACTTGTAAGATATCCTCTGTCCACCTTGTGGCTGGTCTTCCTATTCTGCGCTTGCCGGTTCATGGTCTCCATTCGAGAAGTTTTCGGCCCCATCGGCCGTCAGTTCTACGTGCTATGTGCCCTGCCCACTGCCACTTCAACTTGCTTATCCGCAGTGCAAGATAAGGTGTGTGTGAAGATTATTTTTGTCAAATATTTTTTTTAATAATTATAATCATCATCATTTTAGTCACAAGAAGTCCCCTGGTGGTCATAGCCCTCCCCCATGGATTTCCAAAAAGACCGGTTGGAAACGGTTTCCATCCAGCGTCTTCCCGCAACTTGTGTGAGGTCTTCTGTCCAACACTTGGCTGATTTTCCTTCACTACTCTTGCCAGTTCGTAGTTTTCATTCTAGAACTTTTCGACTCTATCGGCCAGCAGTTCTACGTAATATGTGTCTAATCCACTGTCCTATGTCAGTGCCTTTCGTTTTTTTTCTTGGCTACAGAACCCTATCTTTGGTTTAAGCCACGGAAACAGACTGAGAAAGCTTTATAATAATCTGTTAAGTAATTAAGTATTTTTTTATGACAACGCGGAAATCCTGTCCAAGCACCCGAGACGGATCATTTTAGGTACTTCTTCTTCTTCATAATAGTAAACTTCATTGCTGAAGGTCGTGTCCGTCTTGAAATGCTATGACAGAGTCGATGACGAGCTGTTTCCACGCCACCCTGTCCTCGGCTTTCCTTAAGGCAGTGGCAATATGAAGTCCCGTTAGGGTTTTAATTTGATCAGACCAGCGGGTAGGTGATCTAGGTACTTATGATTAAACAATATAGGGCAAGTTATAAATTTGTTCATGTTCCATTGTTTTACACGTCGTATTAAGTTATAAAATTAGAAGTCGATTTCTTTACTTTTTTGGCTAGCTACCTCAACCGTAACTAATATCGGGAAGGAATTATCAATACAGCATTTTCCATTTTGGCAACACAGGTGTGCGCAAACGTTAGAAATAAAACAAATGTGAACAGGCTATCGAATAAATTTCATCTACATACATGAGACGGCATCATAGATTTTTTCAACAAATACCCATCACAAAACAAAACAAGACTCAACGACGTCATATTTCAAGATCAGCCGCCGAAAAAAAAATAAGGCGTAAAAAGCGAAATAGTTGGCATACGACAATTTATTGTCGAAACAAAAGCGTTGGGCATTAAAATCGGTGCGCGCGCGGTGCCACGTCACGAGTCACGAAGCGCTGCCATTTATCAATAAAATGGAGATGTGGCCCAATAAATTATCAGCCGCGCGCAATATGTACGCTGAATGCAAACATCACCCGCCCAAATTACAAGTGGAAAAATAACGATACGGTACTTGACAGAGAATAATTGCGCTCGCCCTGTCGACGTATAGTTAATTTCGCTTGTGTTACTTATTTCGGTTATTTGTGTGAACGGCGGTGTTTACGTTCACGCCCCGTTCCAAACTCAAATTGAAGTTTCCAGAATACGCAACGCTTACGTGCACTTTTTGTCGGATGGCTCAAACTTTTTGTGCTCATTCCCCGAACTTCTGGGACACGAAAAGGTCTAATTTTGTCATTCCCGTTTTTATGGTAAAAATATTTTACTTATTCCCCCTTCGAGTCGGCTGATTAATTAATGGTTTTAATTTGGAAACTTTTTATTAAAGGTGGAGGCTTTTTGTTTCGTTTCGGACTTGGACTATTTTGTAATAAAGACGCTGTCTGCTTTCTGGACCGCCTACGGTAGATATTTTGTTTGCGAAAGTTAATCAAAGTAAGCTTAGTCAAAAGAATATTTAAGGAAGGAACCATTTTCAAAGTTTATTGGGTCGCCGGTTAATATAATCAATTTTATGTAAAACTTTACAGTTAATATATGATTTCTCTTTTTCTTCTAAACCGAATGCATGTCGAGAGTTCTAGAAACTTTGAATTGCGAATGCAACTTCAAACTGTTCAGACAATCTTTATAATTTAGAATGAAAGCGAAAGTGTATATGTACATTTTGGCGTCTTCGTCATCTGTTTTGACGGGTTTTCAGCTGTTTTACTTCACAAGAAATGTATCGAAATATATTTTGTCTCAAGTCACAGTATTATGGTTACCAGCATAAAGGGAGCACCATTTTCACCAAGGACTGGAAGGAACGCGTTCCGATTTTTGCCGGAACGTGAACGGAACGCGTTCCTTTTTCACGAAAGGAACGCGAACGTGAACGCGTTTCTTTTTGTGGAACGAGGAACGAAAATGGCTCGTTCCTCGTTCTTTTCTTTCGGAGACTAAATTGGAAATACCGTGCGCCCTCGCAAGCCAAAGCCACCAAGCGAAGACAGGTGCCCATGCGCGTTTCGTACTCCGTCTCGTTTTTTCGTATTTTTTGCGCGTTTTTACATATAGCGATGTTATAATAAAATAAATAGGGTTATTTTACATAATAATATAGCAAGGTTATAATAATAATTAATAAATATTTGTGGACATTTCACACATTATTTAATAAAACAAATACTTAGGGTTATAATAAAACAAATAAATAAACCAGCTACTGAGGAACGCTAAAAAGGAACGTCGTTCCTTTGAATGAACGTGGGACGTAACGCGTTCCTTTTTAGGGCAAAGAAACGGGGAACGGAACGCGTTCCTTTTTGACTCAAGGAACGTGAATGTGAACGCGGTCCTTTTTGACTCAAGGAATCTGAACATGAACGCGTTCCTTTTTTTGGAGCGTTTCCAGTCCTTAAAATTCACACATGCTGTGCGAAACCTCTTCCAGGATTGAGAAAACATGCAACGCTCTTCGCAACGCGCTTAGCATCGCGCTGCTACACCCGCCAAGTGCCGCCCTGCGTTACCTTGTATAGACTCAAATTTTTAGGGTTTAAAATAATAATCACTTACATTTATTTAGCAGGTCAGACGGAACATACTCGTATAAACATATTTTACGCACAAACTGCCAAAATTGTAACCCTCATTTTGAGTAAATGCACGATTCCCTCGAGTCAAATTTGAATCAAAATCTCCAACTATAGTTTCAACCGCATTCAGCGCCTTTTTCTAAGTAGCGCTCGCGTCATTATTAGTGATATCACGCTTCTCCGGTCCCTTGCGTGAAACGTACTTTCACGTTATAAACAGTTTAGTTTTCACAATAAACACATGCACATTAATAATTATTTACATATAATATAATATATACTAAATGAATAATAGCATAAATAAATTGTAATTACATATGTACTTAAATAAAACAAAACTAAAATAACAACAATAACCTATACTAAATTAATATAATTAATTATTCACAGATCCAGAACTCGTCAATTAAATTTGACTACGTTAATTCTACACAAGTGTGTTGCGAAACATGCGTTAGACATTCAACAATTAATACCTGAAATCCCATTACAAATGAATATAATAGAACTAAACGTTCAATGAGTAGAAAATTGAATATAATCACGCTCATTCAATTCACCTCACCTGATAAATTAATTCAGTTTGTGAGTAACGATGGTGTGATTAAAACAAGTGGTTGTACGCTTTGATGTTGTGTGCTCTGGGAGGAACACTCCAAAAACAAAATTGCAACTAAAAACTTAAGCGAACAAAAAGAAGATTTTTTTAACTTTTTATCCATTTTTTTTACTAAATAATAATAGCAAAAAAAAAACTGAAAAACCGAATTTGAAATACGCAATTCGTTTACTTGGGTGACATTTTTTCACTTATTTTGTTATAAAAACCAAAGTACTGAACCGATTTTGGTAAACTTTATATAGGACCGCCTCTGAGGTATTATTACCTATCAAACAAAAAAAGAATCATCAAAACAATTCATAATTGACGGAGTAATTGTTGAACAAACATAAAAAAACATATAGTTGAATTGAATAACTCCTTCTTTTTGGAAGTCGGTTAAAAATAGACTTGCGCTTGACCGCCAACTCGCCAGGTTAGGCTGTGGCCTTTAAGTGCTAGACCTGTAGTTATAGGTAGGTATTCTAAACAAGATTTAGAAGTGCACCATCGGTTCCGTGTTTTTAGAAAGGTATAAATCCCGAGCTACCTTTGTTTATCTGCGGCCATTTCTACCGCCCAGAGAGATTTACAGCCTAAAACACCGACATTTGGTTGTTTACGTTTGCTGTTGCTCTGGAACCCTGAATCGGATTTTTTAAACAGTTTTAAAGTGAATTCGTGTAAAAAATATGTTGTCTGATACAAGTATGTAAAAAAATATTAATATTATATTAATATTCTTCAGAATAATTCTAGTAAAATCACTTGTTTATTATTAAAAAGTTCGTTAGAGGTTACGAAAAAACGCATTTTTCATGAGAAATGTATTATTATTAACACAGAAATATTGCCTATAATATTCAGGAAGTGAAGACGAATCTAACGACACCCCGCACATCAATATCGTTCAAGCCGTTTAGGCTGTAGGCGATCATATAGAAACATACATACTTACATATATAATTCTGTACTCATATTTACTACAAATATCTTTATTTTAAGTTACTGTTTCGTTTCAAAAATGTGAAAAGCCTCTTAAGAATGGAACAGAATAAAACAAAACAAAACAATACATTTTCCTGACAATATTAATATTTCCCAGCACAATCGTATAAAAAACAAGCATCTATTTGTACAATATTGGGAAGGAACAAACTATGCCGAAATCAATGATTTTCATATATACATTTCATGGTTATCTATCTATAATCTGAATTACGAAATATCGAATATAATTTCCTCGAAAACGAAATATATTTTTTTCGAAATATATTTCGTTTTCAAAAGTAAAAAGATAAAGTTATCAAAGTCATGAACGCTCATTTGAAAACTCGTCTAATAACCGAATCTCTGTAATACGAAAGTATCTGTGTATTATAAATAGAAACCTAACCTAAGAATTGATATATCTGATACTTAAATCTGGTAATAATAATAATTCTTGATATAATCATCATTACTATCATCAACTCAAAAGGCCGATTGGAAGCGGCTTGCATCCAGCGTCTTATGGCCACTTGCATGAAGTTATTGGTTTATCTCGTGGCTCATCTGGATATAAAGAAATCTAACTTAATAACCATTCGAGCAAATTAAACATATGGCTAACAAACTTATCCATAAATTTGTTGGTAAAAATTGTCAAAAGCTCGTGTCAAGTAAAACATCTAGAATCAGTTCTATGAAACGTATTCGGGCAAGTAACATTCAAGCAAACGTATTTCGCAGTATCGATAGGTCACCATCTCTCACCGGCTAAATATAGCTATATTAGTTATGTTGTGTGTTTGTTTGAATAGGCATACATTCCGAGGCCATAATATTAGGAAGCCTCTAAGACGGTGCACGGTAATCTCATATTCTATTATTAGTAGAACAGTTGACATTGCTTTAGATTGCTATTTGCTCGAGATATGACTGTCAGCCTTAGTCAACACTGCATGGAGAATCTTGATTAGTAGGATTTTGGTAATGAAGTCATATGTGGATACAGGTGAAATAAGCTTGTGCATTGAGTTGGATTCATTGTGAATTGAGTTGAATTCAAATTTTGGGTTGATCCTAATGATAGATGTTGTTTTTAACCCCTGACCCAAAAAGAGAAGTTAAGTTACAAGTTTGACGTGTGTCTGTGTTACTGTCTGTGGCATTGTAGCTCTCAAACGGATGGACCGATTTTGACCTAGTTTTTTTTAGGTCATTTTATCGAGATTGTTCTTAGCTGTGTTTCATTAAAATCGGTTCAAACATAGACGACATACTCTAAAATTAGCCACGTAAAGAAAACATAATTGCAGTATTAGACAGCTTTCCTAACTTTTTCACGAAATTCTAGTGCTTACATCCAAAATTATGAAAAGTAATTCTTGAATCGAAATAATATTTGGGAGAGCGAGTCGCCTGTGAAGCTACATACCTTTTTCTGATTTCTAACATCCTCCATCGGTGACAAAAAAAAACAAATCCTCCATTGATTGTGAACAAAATCTGAAACGGTTTTTAGATTGAATTTTCCAATTACCCCCACCTCTTCAAGCGAAGAACACTTTCGCACGGAAGCAAACATCTTTCCAACATTTTTCTCGCATGGTGTTTTACGTCAGCAAACACATTGGATGCAAACCACCAGCATATCTAGGCCTGATGAGCTCCCTCCACGGTTTCCTTGTACATACGCTTGCGGAGGTTTTAGAGGTCAAAATTTAATGGTGTCGTTGTCATGACTGGGTTTATGGCGGAATCTAATATTCCATTATAACAGAAAAGGGGTTACAAGGACTATAATGGAGTGTAGCTTAGTCGTCGAGGACCAGGTATCGTGGTTGAAGAACGCCGATTGTAAGCATCCGATTATGATACTTATAAGCATAAGGTTAAGAAATGTGAATGACGTGGGACATTGTTTTTTAAGTATAATGCGTGCTTTTTAAGTATGTGTTGAATAATGCACGAGATGGTGTGCGTGAAATTATGTTTAATACGATTCATTTTACTCGTAGTCTATGTAAAAAAGAATATAAACTGGAAGCTTTTTTATGATGAGAATAAATTTAGATTTTTACTGATATTTCCGCGAGTATTTTTTTTAACTGAATAATAAAGTCACCTGTAAAGTCTAAAATTACATTTATCCGTGTATTTGTGTACAGTGGATCTTATGGGCACCCAAAACAGTAAATTGTTCTTATATTACGATCAAATAGTACACTAAATAGTTTTTTTTATACAAGATAGATCTACGATTGACCACCAACTCACCTGATGTTAAGCGATTCTGTGGCCGAGGATGGAGCTCGTCGATCTAGAAGACATTTATTCACTCTAGCTTTGAAAAATCCAAGATTGTAGGTCTCAGGAAACAGAGATGGCGGCAAAGAATTCTGTTCAGTTACTGTACTACGTTCAATAGATGGCGTGCTAAGCCTGGACGCCTACCAACCCATATTTAAACGAATAGCAAACTCATTTCCCTATCGATTTTGTACGTTATCTCAATGTGACTTATTAAATTTCCAAGTAAATTCCTAAAGAATAAGAAAGTTCATTAAGTATGAAAGAAACGAGACACCACACAAAGACTCCCCAAAACTGTTAAACACCTAATAACCTTTTGGTCCCTAACTTTCTTCGCGACTTCGTTACTAAATGTTGAAACTAATCAACCTTAGAGCACTAAATTTCCGATGCGTGAAGCCATCAAAAACAAGTAACTGTAGTGAGGTGATGTAAAATATCGACGTCGATGTCGACAACAATCATTTTATCGACATTATGATTGATTAACTCTGGTAAGTTTGAAAAATATTTTTCAGTGTGTAGTCTATTATTTTAAATTTTAAAGTAAAATTGTCTAGGCTGTCATTAAGTTTTAGGCCTGCATAGCAGGATCCTTCCTATTTAACATACTTTTCAAACATGATCATTAAGCTTGTTATTTTGTCTTTATGGCTTAATTTAATTTACGATTATATTTGTATGTTAAAATGATGTTTATTGTTAAGTCTATGATATCGTATTCTAAGGATAAAAAAAAACATCTTCTGAAAAAGTTACAAGAAAAAATCATCTTTATGAAAAAAAAAACTATGTGGTAATACTAAAATGTTAACCTAACTATCTATTTTATATTGGTATTAGTGATTAAAATAAAAATGAAAATCGCAAAAATAACATAAAAAGACTTCAAAGATAGAATCTCTTCAACACAAAATAAAACCGAAATAAACCTGATTTTTTTCTGTACCAACACAGTTTTTGTTTCAACATAACATTTTATCGATAATTCGACCCCATCCCTAGTTCAAGTACAGTTCATAAGTGGTGCGGTCGGGGCCCGAATGTAAATTGTTGACGTGGTGGCCATAAAGTTGGTCCTCGTACTCGACACTCGTAAAATATGCTGCTATGTACCGAATTACGGTACCGACATGAGACTGTTTAACTTGCTAATCTCGTGAAAGCACATCGAACTGTAAGTGATGTATGAGCTTAGACGAATTGAGCCGACATTTTAACCCCTTCGCTACTCGATTAAATGATTAATATACGACGGTATGTCAAAGTGGGTTTTGGATGATTAAAATAATTCATTTGTTTTACTATCACAACACCATCTAGCCCAAACTAAGCAAAGCTTGTACTATGGAACTAGATGGCTGATACATATATACACATATAACACATATATACTTTTTTTGTTGTTGTAAATATATACATATCTATGATACATAGTAACACCCAGATACAGAACAAACATCCATGCTCATCACACAAATGTTTGCCCTTGGTGGGGATCGAACCCAAGACCTACAGCTCGGTAGGCTGACATACTACCAACTGAGCCACAAGGCCAGTCAAGATTTAAGGCGCAGAGTTGGGTAACCCCGTTGACTTTTTCGCACGCAACTTTTTTTAGATACTTATAATAATTGATGAAAGTACTTTTGATAAATATGCGTATTTTAGTCTCATACGGACTTTATTACAATTTATTAATTACTAGCTGCGCCACGGTGGTACCCGCTGTTTTACATAAATTGTATCGAAGGAGATATTATTTTTCGAGAATAAAAGTAATCTTTGTGTTAATCCAGGGTGTCAGCTATCTCCATACCAAATTTGATCAAAATCGGTTTAGCCATTTGAGCGAGAAGAAACAAACATACAAACACACCCACAAGCTTTCGCCTCTATAATATTAGTGTGATAATTCTTATTTGTCTCTTATTTTTAACCGACGAAAAAACGGAGGAGGTTCTCAAGTTGACGCGTATTTTTTTATTTGACCGAAATTATCGTCAGATTATTTCAAATTTGAACATTTACATGGTTATTCAGAACGAAAATTGTTTTCAATATTGTAATAACTATGGTTTTCATGAGACTGACGACGTTCGCAAATTATTAAAAATTATATTCATTAATTAAAATAAATATTAGAAAAAAGTGTGGAGACAGCTGCGCTACTCGACTCTACGCCTTAACGAGTCATTTTCTTGTAGGAAAAATTACACACCGGGACAGTTTTTTTATCTATATAAAGTCCAAGTCCGGTCGCATGCAAAGCACTGCTGCCATAACGTTTTGACAAAGAGGCCAAGTATGAACTGGAAGCTTTATAGTTGGTTGACCGGAGCTGTAAGAGATTTACCATCATCACCACATAAAAAAAAAGAAGTCCACTGCTAGAAATAGGCCTCCCCCAAAGATTTCCCAAAAGTTCGATTGGAAGTGGCTAGCATCTAGCGTCCATCTCGTGGCTGGTCTCCCTACGCTGCGCTTGCCGGTGCGCTGTTCTCATTCGAGAACTTTTAAGACATTTATAGAGGATGATAAAGCATTCCTCAAGATGATGATGATGAAAAAAGTATATGGTGAAAACGCGTACCTAAAACATTTAGTGCCAAATAATATACTCATTTTGATAATGCTCCAATTCGAATCCTGTCAACCCCAAAAAATAAATTACAAATTATGATTTATTTTATAAACGAGCGTGACTGTAAAGAAGAATCCATTAAAGTTAACTCAGTACATAAAATATGCATTAGTTCAAAAGAAACGCCAGTGTCACCTCATAAGAAATAATTAGGACTTCCCTCCATAAAGGAAGCTAGTAAAAGAGTTAGGAAGCCTGGATCCATTAATCACGTGTAAACGGTTTACAGCTTTTGCAAAGTCATGTTGTGATCTGAAAACATTTTAATTCGCTGCCGAGTTATAATAATTTCTGAACGAATTTTAGTCGTATAATTATGTGGTACAATTTAGGCGTTATATTTAATTACTTATTACAAGGCGAGTTGGTGGTCAAACGTAGATCTATCTTGGATAAAAAACTTATAAATTGTTCTAATTGTGTAAAAAGCGTAAATATGACAGGCTTTAGATTGATAAACGAAAACTTGACCTATGTTTATATTTCGAAAAAAAAAAAAAAACATTACATTTCCATTTAAAAACAAAAAATATCCTTTAAATTGCAAACCGGTTTTGTAGTTTGATTTATACAGCAAAATAACAAGAAAAAATTTCGCCCAAGTAAACAAAATTGTTTAATTGAAGTCGGTTGTTTAAGTTTTTTAAACATTAATAATAATTATTCGCTTTTATGGTATAAAAAGGAAAACATTTTTTTCACGACGACGTCAGTATATATTAGTAAATGTACCTAATATATTGACATCCCTTTGAATTTTCCACGAAAAAAGCATACGCGAGTTGCAACAAAATGCAGTTAAATTAAACAATAAACGTATGCAAAATCGGACGGCTGGCTGCAACAATGAACGCCCGACGACAAGCTAGATCGAACATTTTGCTATCAGATTGCGAAGCGAATGTTCAACTGCATGTTGACAACGACCTGTTAGTTCACAGTTGCATTGTTAGATGCCAACTTTACATACATAAAGTAAAAGTAAAAAAGCCTCTATTTCTATTACTTCATAATCATGCATATTGTAACAAACTTAATTTTAAAGCAAGCAATTTTTTAAATTAGTTATAAGTACCTTATTTATTTATAAAGATTCTTAGGATAATGATAGGTACATACTTAAACACAAACATGCGTTAAACAAATTGTTATTAACTAAATAGCATAGATAGATAATAAGGTACCCATCATACACACAGATAGAAATAATAATCAAATATTAATAACTTACAAAAACTGAAAACAATATTAAAATTTTCCAATAGTACCCACAAATAAAAAGATATGATAATTTTATTACATGCCTACTATTACTATTACTTTTGTGGGATAAGATGGTTTGTTTATGTATCTTTTACGTTACATACTCGTAGTTTATCTAATAACGTGTAAGCTTAACCAATTTGACTGTACATTATAAGATATTTTCTTTAACATTGTTAATATTACTAACATTGTTAAAAAAAAAAAAAAAATAGGTTAAGGTTGCATGAAGTAAGTTAGATATATTATTTTAACCCGAGAACTAGACTTTTTTTTACCTAATATCTGAATATCTGACGAATTTTTACTTTAACTGTTACGCAAGTTTGTTTGTATTCCGGATATATAGACCCCCCCCCCCCCCCCCGTACTCACATACTACACACACTCAATCACATACTCTCTTTCGCAGACACACACACAACCCTACATATGCATACACATTACACACCCATTCATACGCCATGCACGCACATGCACACGCCACATGTTATAGTAACTAAATACTTATGCATAGTTTTTATTTTTTTTAGTATCATTATTTTATTTAAGATCTATCTAAACAATTAATATTTACAGTAATTACCGTATGAGGGTAGACACTGAACCTCACGACACAGGCTCCCCTAGTGTGAGATTCAGGGTTTCCTGTATAGCTAATGTGAAGGCTAATCATAACCTGTACTAGGTTATATTTTATGTATTTTTAAGATCACTTAGCTATAATCTTTAGAAACCTGTATCTTTTGTTAATAAACTTATTATTATTATTATTATTATTATTATATAAACAATCGGTAGTAAGAGATACATATTATACGTATAAGCAGGTACCCAACCAAAGTATGCCATATTAGACATTTTGTTTTCAACCAGGTATTATATAAGTATATATATACATAGACTAGTTTAAAATACGATCAATATTAGATGGTTACCTATCTAATATCCGAATTTTAAAATATCGAATATAATTTTCCCTGAAACGAGTAGTTTTTCCAAAAGACAGTCTATTGGAATCCCGAAAGCTCGTTTGACAACTCGTCCGATAACTGAACTTTAGTAAAGTAAATAAGAAAGGTCCCGTGCTTAATAGAAAGATGACGAACTTAATCTAATAATTTATATATATAATTCATAACGAAACCTTTGTTTAAGAAGGATTTTGGGTATAATAAATAAAAATAATAATAAACCTTATTTGTTCGGGTTAATGAAACTTATGAAATCAGAAACTCGTGTCTAGTGAACACGTAGAATATTTTAGTTAAGCGTCAGTTCAATAAAGGTTCAGAAAACATTAGTATTTTCTCTAACCAAAGAGATTGTTTACCCTATTTTAAGTTTATGTCACATGACATCAACTGTCAACGAAACATTCACTTTGCATTTTAAATTCCTCTTTTGTAATCAACAAAGGAGGAGGTTTTATCTCACAGTTCTCGCACAATAATTTTCCATTTTGTAAAAAACTATTTACGCAAGCTTTAATCGCTCTTGACCAGTTTTAGTATTTGGAGATTTACATAAAAGTAAATCTTACAATCTTGCCAGTTTTGAAACTTGTACATATTACCGTTAAAAAGATACAGCCGTTTAAGTGTAGGACAGTCAGACAGACAGACAGCGTAGCCTTGCAAATTCAAGGTGTCTGTCTGTTTGCTGTACTATTTAAGCTCCCGCGGCCTTAACATGGTAGCCTAAAAACCAGTTCTAAAAGCTCCCCAATCATTTGTTAGTAAAGTTCGCGAGTAAAGCCACATTGGTACTTACTGTTATCTACACTATAATATCATAAAGAGGAAATATTAGTATTTTTGTATGGTTGATATGTAATAACTCAAAAATTACTGGACCGATTTCAAAAATTCTTTCACCACTAGAATAAAAAATAATCCCTGAGTAACATAGGCTATATTTAATACTAGAAAAAAGTAGGGATCCTTACTAAAACTTCAATAATATTACGCGTACGAAGTCGCGGGTAACAGCTAGTTGTGAATATACAGAGACTACGACAAGCTCGCTCGAACGGAGTACATTTTCCAATCAGACGTGCGATAGGGGCGAACCCTCATTTAGCATTGTCGGGCGTAGTTACACTGGCATGTCGATGTTTGATTTCAATGCCCCTTGTTGACGTCGCGACGTGTCTACTTCCTGCGTTAAATACTGAGAGACTAGCGATTTGCTTGTATTTATATTTATTACCCGACTGCGTAAGAAGGAGGGTTATGTTTTTCAAGTGTATGTATGTTAGTATATAATGTATATACGTATGTATGTATGTGGGTTTGTATGTATGTTTCGATATGATAGCCTACAGCCAAAAATCCTACACTAAAACTAAACTAAAACTAAACGCACTAAAACTAAACTAAACTAAACGCCAAAAAATTATTAGGTAGGTTCTAGGTACAGAGATCATATAACTCTCCTCGTCAATCTAGGGCATCAAGAAAAAAAAAAAAACGTGGGGCGCATGTAGGGATTGCAATCCGGCGTCACTTTCTGTCCGGCCGGATCCGACTGGATTCCCATCGATCCGGCCGGATCCGGCCGGATTGATCAAAACAGGATGATTTCGGTGCGGATGAGTTTCACTTTTCGGTTCAAAATGAACAGTTAATAAGTTAATCAAGTGTCATTGTACTTAATATAGGTAGTTTATAAAAAATAAAACATAAGTATACCTATATAAAATCAACTTTATTTCCGATCCTAAGTTAAGATTAGACAACGAGCAAATAATTAAAATCTAGTAGTGTAGGTAACTAGTAAAATTTTTACAATGTAACGAGTAGCTCAGTCTTCCTGATTAGAGATTTCACTTTCACAGATAGATCAATTATTTTAGTAAGTAACTTTATAAAATCTAATATAATTAACCTTACGTAATTTACTGAGATGAGATCACAATAACTATTAAATTATTTAAGAATGCTAACAAACAAGTCTTATATTTATGACAGACACCATCATTATTCACGATTTAATGGATCTGTCTAATGAATGGCACAATTATCACAATAATGAGTTTGTATTATAATTACAACTCTTTAGTTTAATCAACTTACGATAAATAATTATTTTAAGTATAATTTTATGTAATATTCGAACGACTCGCACGCATGAACACCGCGCGCAACGCATTTAAAGTACCTACTCATACAACAGCTCTAATATTTTGCCACAAATTGCTAGCACCGGATCCGGTCGCCGGATCCAGTATATTGGTATCGGATCTGGTAAACGTTAATGATGCCTGATCCGCCGGATTACCGGATCCAGTTTTCCGGATTGCAATCCCTAGGCGCATGAAATTTCTATCAATAGTCAACCATTTATTTTTTTTATACAAGGAAGATCTACGATTGACCACCACTCGCTTGATGTTAAGCGACGGTGTGGACGAAGATGGAACTCGTCGATCTAGAAGATATCTATTCACTCTAGCCTCGAAAATTTCAAGATTGTAGGTTTCAGAAAAAAGAGGTGGCGGCAAAAAATTCCAATCTTGTGTAGTACGCAACAAGAATGTGGATCGATAACGGATTTTTGGCATTTCAACGAGAAATAGGATTGTTTATCTAATTGCTATTTATATAAAGGTAACGCTGTTCCCCCTATTTTGGTTTTATTACAAAATTATTGATAAATATCATTTTAGTAAACAAATTGCGTATTTTGAAGTCGGTATTTACAGTTTTTAAACTATAATTATATTATAGTATTAATTGTATTATAGTATTTTATAATTGACTTTTAAACGAAAGGTTTTATAATTAATAATTATAGTTTAAAAACCTGAAAAACCGTCTTCCAAATACGCAACTCAATTACTTGGATGACATATTTTAATTTATTTTGTTATAAAAACCAAAGTGCTGAACCGCATTTGATAAAAGGTATTTGGGACCACCTCTGAGGTATTACCTTCCAATAAAAAAAACATTAAAAACATTTCATTATTGAGTACGTTGAGTCGCTAAACAAACATACAAAAAAATACATACAGCCGAATTGAGAACCTCCTTTTTAGAAGTCGGTTGAAAAAACTTAAAGTCGAATTGAGAACCTCCTTTTTTTGGAAATCGGTTAAAAATAGAAATATTTCTCATCGCATTGCCTTTGAGACAATACGCCCACATTCTACATATCTCCATCCCCCGCATCGCCAAGTCACCCATGGCAAGTCCAATTTTCAATCAACGCAACGTTACTAGTCCGAATAAATGTACACCTACATACCCGCATCCATTCCTTGTCTGCCGCCGTCAATTGCCCTCCTAAATCAAGTCCCTATTCAAATATTTGGTTCCCTAATCCGTAGGCCTCTGAATGAACAGCTTTTTCAAATATTTAGTTCCCTGCTAGTGTCCTGAATCAAGAACTGCTGCCAAATATTTTCTTTTTTCGGAGAGAAATGACAATTGGAGATAGGATTTGTGCTTAGCCTGAAGTAGGATCTGAATTGTTAGATAATATTGTCAGAGCGTTTGAATATTTTTGTTCGATTTATTTACCCGAAACTGAGCAAGAAGAAGATTTATGTTTTATGAGTGTATGTATATACTACATATGTTTGGGTTTATGTATGTATGTTTAAATTTGTATGTTTTTCTATCGGACAGTAAGAATCACGAAAAAGCGACATCGTTACATGGTTGATATTCCGAAAACACGTACGAAACGCTTTGGCTCCACTTTCATTGTGCGTACCCCCAAAATGTGGAATGCGCTTCCTGAATGAGTCTTTCCGAATATATATAATCTAAATGTCTTCAACACGCGAGTGAATCGGTTTCTTCTAGGCAAGCGCGATCCATCGTAGACCGTAACTGATATGGCGAAACTACCTATAAAATTTCATAAATAACTACGGAACCATAAAAAAATACTATCAGGATAGTAGCAACTGGATAATTACGATTCTCTGCCTATAAATACGAGAAAATCACATTATTGTATGTACCAATAACTAAGTTTAAAAACTCTTTAAAATTAGAGCCCACAATCCAGAAAAAATTGAAGAGCGACAGAGATAAATAAGTGAGAGTAGCACGATTAACCTACACTCGTCGACTTTGTCTCCTCCTTTAATATCCCTAAGTGGACGTGGGCAATTTTGCAAAAAGCCAAAAAAGGGAAAATCCGCGGTAATTTGTGGAATCCGCTCGCCTATAAATGAAATGAAATTTTTTGACGAGAACAAAAAGTGGAATGAAGCTCGCTTTCATCTTGTCTTTTTTTTATAGAATATAAGTTTGCGCTTGACCGCCAACTTACCTGATGTTAAGCGATGTTGCGGTCTACGATGGAGCGCGCTTACCTAAAATAGCCTGTAAGAAAGTGTTTCCCGTAACTGGTCTTGAAATTACAGATAAAGATAGTATTAGGCAGTATTTTTTTAACATTGTATCTCAATTTCTATGCGAAAATTATTAAAAATCCCACGCCACCGGCGTCGCGCCGCCGCCGACGAAATTTTAGCGGTGCGCCGCCGCCGACTGATTTTTAACGCGGCGCGCACCTCTAGACTACAGTCGGGTAGGTATTTTGTTTTTCTTGTTGCTTATTTTTTTGCAGGGAAAATGTTTAGCTTCAAAATAAATCGTTTCCATGATATTTCGTGACTAGATTTATTATCTGAGCAGTTTCGGCCTTACCGAAAAGCTTTACTTAACTTTAAGCATTGCTTAACATATTTTGTCAACCTCTCGCTCACACGTAATGTAGCTTTCGGAAAGAAGACAGAGAATATAAGACGATAGTTAAAGTTAAGTAACGTTTTTCGGTAAGGCCTTAGATCTTTATAATCAAAACATTGCAGTAATTTTGAGAGTACACTGATGGAGTAACGAGGCGTCCCCATAAAGAGCGATACGTTACGGTCCAGGGAGCAGAAGTTTCCTCCTCGCCGTCAGAGCGGCGTTGATGACGAGGTGAATGATTGATGACTGCGAGCTGTTAGGGAAAAATGTGCACTTAATGCGGAAGGCAAGAGGCCGTGTTATTAAAAATATAGTGATTGAAAAAAAAAACAATTTTTTGTTGTAAAATAAAATGATATGCACATTTTTTTTTATTATCACCCTTCTCACAATGAGAAGATCAGCGAATGAGCAGCGGGTCAGTTTGTACAAACAGGGCTGATAAAAAAAACTCAACGTTAAAACCATTAAATCTATTCACGATTATTTTGTTACTTCGCACGAAGTTAATTAACCCTTAGTCCTTTCAAAAGAAAACCTATTTAAAAAGCTTCCCACGGGTGCCGTGTTATCAGTCATTAATATTAATGTATTACACACGTCCAACTTTCATTAAAGAGAAAATATGTAAATTTGAACGAAAAAGCAAACTTTGAAAAAGTTGTCACCACTATGGGCCTTAGTTCTGAAATTGGACGGGGCGTTTGTGATGCAAAACTGAACAATATATTCTGCCTGATATACATACTGGTATGTGCCTATTGTGTACAGTAGCATTTTAGGGTACCGTAGGTTACAAACGCTTACTCAGCGCGTAGTAACTTTGCATCTGTAACTAACAGCCAAGGAGCCAACGGAGCAGCCGCAATGGGGTATGTAAAGAAAAATGTAACTTACGTATCTAAACCATTATTCTTTACTTTGGGATCCTAAAATTATGAGATGGCTCGTATTTTTGTG
Organism: Lycia hirtaria; assembly: GCA_947563715.1. NCBI lineage: Eukaryota > Metazoa > Arthropoda > Insecta > Lepidoptera > Geometridae > Lycia > Lycia hirtaria. Next base: position 34,517,076 of record OX387377.1, on the reverse strand, counting down.
AAAATGAAAAAAATATTTGACCTACGGTCGATCTCTAAATAAAGACACAAACCCCCATTTTTATCTGTCCTAAAACGAATTTAAAAAGTTGACACAAAATAATCATTCACATTTTTTAGTATGTAATCATGACATTATCCTATTCAGACGAATTTGTGATGTCATCACGACTTTATTTTTAAAAATATTAATAAATAACCACTGAACAGAACTAAAAAATATTGAAATTAAGTAGTTCTTCAAAATTTCTACCAAATAAAAAATACGGAACAAATCATTACATACCCTATTGCGGTTCCCGAATTAGCCTGTTTAGACACCAACGACAGAGTAGCTCTAGTTTACATTGGATGAAATAAGGCTCCTGATAATGATGAATACTACAAATAACTCTTATAGTTTGTTTTCTGTCTACAATAATTCAATAAATCGTCCTTCCTTCTTACTTCTATTTCTATCTTATTTTAATCATTCTATGTGAAAAACTTTCCAACACTTCAAATAATTTCAGGTTAGCTCAGAATCATACTAAATAAAATAAAAAAAATTAAAAGGTTTTCTTGTACTTTTGAAATAATTATGTATAATTTTTTGTTGTACTTCGTAAAAATTTATTTACGAATCAGGTATTTTAACATGAAGACATTTAGTACGCTGCAGAATATAATACAAATTAAAGTGCACAAAGTTAAATCGTTCCTATATTTTTCGTCTGAATTTTACAAATTCGCATACTAACAGGTAATTATTTTGAATAATCTATGATCCCAAGTTTTTAAGTTATATAGGTAAATCTGCAACATAGTAAGAACAGTTTAGCTTATAAGCTTATAAGATCTTTGAATTGATTTTAACAAAAAATGCTTCCCAAGTGATGGATTTGATCTTAATTACGGAACCCTATCATTTGCTGGCCTCGACACGCTCTTATACAGTTTTTATTTAGCCTCTTTTTCCCAATTACCGTATATACCAGGTCAAAAGGTAGATTTGCATTTTTATTCAACGTAAGCTCTAAGGGACTTTTTTGTCGATGGTCAGAAAAGAAGATGAACATTTTATTTGGAACAATTAAAATGGAATTGAACAGTAAAAATGTTGCTAAGGACCTTGTAGGACAAAATACGAGGTTTTTTATATTCGACACAGATCTTAATTCTGATAGTGTAAATTTAGTAGGCTTTTAGGGAGACTTTTTTTAGGTTATATTTAGCCAAATAGGGTATTTTTTCTTTTTTTTCTCAGTGATTTACCACACAAAGCAAGGTCCTGTGTAATAGAAGTAAGGCACGTTTGCATTTTGATGTATGTTTTTTAACCATAACTCACAAACTGTATTTAAGTGTAAGTTTCCGTAATTATACGACACAGATATGTATCTATGTTCATATTTGACCACCAACGTTGTGGTCAAGGCTGAAACAAAATAGTATACGTTGAAAAAATGGCTTCATGACATAGTTAAACTTTTCAGCTCATATTTACGAGCTGCAAGCTCCGCTACAAGCCGAATTAATTAATTCAGAACTTAAACCAATGCCTATTTACTTAGCACGGTAAATACGCAGAGTTATGTTCTCGAAGCAATTGTTTGATTTTAATTTAACTTCGCCGGAGCGACGTTGCGACGAAAAGGAAGATTGTATCGCTACGACATGATATTCAATATTGTTGTTGTCGAACATTCATGTCCTTGTGTGGCAGGCAGTGTGTTATTTGATCAGTGAGTTTGAATTGATTGACAATTTGATGAGAATGTAATTATGTTCAAAGGCTGTTGATATTTTGCTCTTAGGCTTTTGATATAGAAGCTTTTTAGAAACTTAAATGAAACATTTTTTTTTTAGTATTTGGTAACGCTTCGGCCGCGTACGTAACTATTGTTCCGTAACTAGTTTCGTACGAAACATTATTATTCTTGGTACGATACTAGTTTCGATCGAAGAAGTTTTTTCCGTATTCGTAATCACGGCGTTTGTTTCGTAACTGATTACGTTGTAAACATAAGTAATTATTCTTTGTACGTAACTGAACGTTTCAATAAAATATGTGTCCTTCTGTATTTGTAACCCCTTTGCTTCACTAGTACATACACAAGAACATACAACCAAATACATTTAAGCGCTGAGACCGTTAGTATTCACAGTTTAGTTTTTCTCATATTGTCTATTTTAATATCTCATGAAACTTATGAAGAGTTTATAAAATGTTGTATTTAGTAAATGATGAAAGATAGAATTATTGTCATAATTTTTTTTTTTTTTTTTTTTTTTTTTTCAATACAAGTATAAGTTATTTTATTATATTATTTATTTATTTAAATATAATTATATTCTAGATCGACGACCTCCATCTTCGGCCACACTGTCGCTTAACATTGGACGAGATGATGAGCAATCGTAGATGTAACATAAATAAATAAATAAATAAATAATGTGAAATTCTAATATAAAAGTATTACAATGATAGAATAATTATCACGTAATGATCAAATTTGGTTATTTGTAAGATTTTATGTCAACTGTAGCTTCGAGAAAAGGATGGTACGGCGTGGCCTTGCCGCTCGACTTGGCCCCCACTGCCGTGCCCCCAGATACAAATCCATAATGCGTCGAAGATTTTGCTAGGGTTGTTTTTTATTATTATTTTACATTGTAGGTGTCTGTTGTTAAATGCTCACAGCTTTGGGAGGTTTCCTAAAATACGGGGAGTTTCATCTTGATCAAAATATGCTAATTAGTACGCAATGTTGATGAACAAAGTACATCGCATAATTATTAGTTTAATAAGTTTTTTAGTCACAAATAAACCTGTGTAATAAAGCTATATCACTATACGTCGCTAATAGAAATGTAACGTATACATTGTTTAAGGGCGTTACATTTGAGTAACGTCTCGGGTATCGTAAATTCGGCCGCATGCGGCGTTATCGTAATGTAACGCCCGTTGGGACGACGTATTACGCAAATAAGTTTCTTTTAACGGCGTATAAGGAAATTCAACGGTAATATCGAGTAAACAGCGTCGCGGGGAGTTATGATGTTGGAATTTGAGAGGGAAATGTGTTAAGGTATGGACTCAATACGCAGCGTGCGTCCGGGCTTGGACAAGTTACCTACCTACGTGTATTTTTTCTGTTATGCAATAAATATGGATTGATTTAAAATTAAAACGTTTCTCTTTCACATGATCAAAGCTAACATAGAAGTTTAACAGTTTGTGGTATAGTGATATTAAACGTAATATTTCTTGATAAAAATAAGCTCCTATTTAAATTTTATTAATCTTGATAAAGGTTGATAGCTGAAGCAAGAGCTAAAACTGAATTTGGTCTTGACTGTTAACTTTTGTTTATAATCATTATCATCATCATCTCAGCCACAATTTTTTTTTTACAGCTGGACTTGGACCTCACCCATGGATTTCCAAAAATACCAGTAGGGAAGCGGTCGGTATCCAGCGTCTTCCTGCTATTTTTTGTTAACCTTTAACAACGCATAATGACGTTGTTTGTAGGTTGAAGTTATTTTGTTTATGTATGTACGTTTTGTTTAACTTTCTGCTTTTTGAATACTTTGTTAGCATGTGAGTTGTAATTAATACGATTATTTTGTTTGATTGTTATTTTTAGCAATAAAAAATAAGAATTATATGATAAGAGCTAAGAACTAAAGGTCTTATCTTAAAAGTCTTGTCTTATCTTAAATTTGTAAAAGGTTTTAGTTAGTAATGTCCAAATGCTTGATAAATATGTAAATGTAAAAAAACTGACTAAATCATTAGATAAAGTAACTTATACAACAAAAAAATATTTTAATATAATATATACCTATATATTATTTAAAAATAGCAATATAGTGTTAATGAAAACATACCCTAACATTTTTCTATATTCGGGAAAAGTTGCGCATTTTCAACAAGCACTTCGAGCGGTTGTCGTTATGTCACATACTCAGGTAAGTTTTTGTTTTAAGATAAAAGTAGGGTGGCGCCGCTGTTTCGCTCGCACGTGGCAAACAATTTTCAACCGATTTCAAAAAAGGAGGAGGTTCTCAATTCAAATCTATTATTTTTATGTTTGTTACCTCAGAACTTTCGATTGGGTGAACTGATTTTGATGATTATTTTTTTATTTTGAAAGCTGGTGCTTCCTGTGTGATCCTATTTTAATTTGGTCCAGTTCTGACAATGGCATCTATGAGAAGTCAGTTGCTTCAGTTTATTAAACTATAACTATTAGTTATAACATTATTGAAATTACTTTTGATAAATATTATTTCTTTAGTTTCATAAAAACACTATTACAGTGTATTAACAATAGGTGCTAAATTTATAACTGTTATTTTGACTGAAATAAATTTTGTCGTTTATACTTTTATTTACGTCAAAATAACAGATATAAAATTAACAACTATTGTAATAGTTTTCATTTGAAGCTAATGCAAGAATATTTATGAAAAGTTATTTTATAACTAAAAATAAGGTGTCGCGTGTGAGCGAAGCAACGGCGCCACCTTATTCTTCTTTCAGATGATCGAATGAAATTCTGAAATTACGAACAGAATATGGATTTAAAAAATGTAATGAGAATTATGTATACATTTACTATAACGATTTTCTCGTATAATATCTTAAAACTATTGACATTTGGTTTCATATTTTTAATTATCTGCTCATAATTTTTACGCCCCACCAGACATGTAAATATGCTACACCATCTAAAAGGACTAATATGCATATTTTTTTGTAATGTATACTTATATGTTAATCTCTGTAGAGGTTACATATTTGAGCCGTTTGGTGTCGAGACTTTCGGTCCGTGGGGACCGGGATCTCTTCTCATATTCAATTTATCTGAGCGCCTGATCGATGTTACGCGTGACCAAAATGCTGGCGCGTTTCTGGCCCACCGCCCAACGCATAAGCATTGCCCTTCAACATGGCAATGCAGCTAGCATGCTGGGTATGCTGCCAACTGGTAGTGGGTTTGAGCATTTCGATTGATTTAGACCTTTATCGGTCTGGGGTAATCGATATGCGTTTTGTGTAGTAGTTTAGTCAGTTGAGTTTGTATATTGTTTTGTTGTAGTTAATAAAGGCACTTGCCCGTAAATAAAATGTATATACTTTATATCAACGAACACTTTAATACTAAGAACAACATTATTTCTCAGTAATCTGGCATAAGGAATGTATTACTATCATAATTTGTACCCGACTCCCCCAGAAGAAATGTATTTGATATTTATTTTATTTTATGAATGTTTTTTTTTAGATTTTGCCAGTTTTTTATCAGGTGTACTGTAAAAAAAGTATGTGTCTATATATCACATTGTACAGTCTAAATAGCTTGTACTATGTTTATTACATATTTCATTCTTTAAATATTAATAATATTTCATTGACTGGCAAATAGTTTGTTTTAAAGATAAAAGTAAACCGTTAAATAAATCTGGCCTGAAATTAAGTGTAAATTCCAAGACCCTTAATCTCTCTGAAAACCTTTAATCTCGTAATAGAGTTTTTCATCACTATTAAAAGAGAGCTTTTAATTAATTGCTTTTTAGAAACAACCACGCGACCGTAAATGGTCCAAATGCAAGTTTATCTGTATTAAAGCTGAGTATTCATGTGGTTAGAAAACGTTAACGGCAACTAAAAACTTGATAAGGCATATTTATTTTTTAACGGATACTAAAATTACCTCCGTATTTATGTATGTAAAAATTGTCAGCTCAAATTTGATTTAACATGTCATTTTATTCATAGGCAGAATATTTTAATCGAGGCAAAAGATGTAATGAAAAACACGGAGGTTAGATTTACGTTAGTTATGTGAAAATTTTAAATTATTTTGTTTCATTTCTTTTTAAATCACCAAAAAGAAACATTTTTGGTTGGTTGCTTGTTACTTGAGTTCAGATTTTATATATTAAGTACGCGTAAAGTGATTTCGGGACTCTTTTTTAATAAGAACTGCAAAAGATTGGAACGCACTTACGTCTTGCAGCCTTGGTGTTCCTCAATAAATACAACTTGGCATCTTCAAGATAAGAGTGAATAAGGAAGGGCAATCGTGCTTTATCGTCGATCACTTCGTCGCTTTTCATCGGGTGAGTTGTGGTCAAACGTTGGCTCATTTTATCATAAAAAATAATGCACTCAATTGTTATGGTTAATTTTTTTGTAAGTTTATCGTAAAAAATATATTTTTATGACATATTGTCTTAATAGCTGGTCAACAGAGAATATAATAAAGAAATAGTGTAATTCAAGCGAATTTAAAAAAAAATATAGATGAATTATTTTTAAGACTTGGTAAGAGTATTTTAAATAAAGAAACGAGTATTCAGCCAGACATTACTTTATGTATTTTAAATAAATTACAAGGCTGAACTTAATTATTTGATTAACCTAAAAACTTCAATAACAAGCAACAATCGCCGAGCAAAACATCACGCCGTGAATAAACCTTTTCACTTTCCAGCATCGCATCGCCCACTAAATCTCTCGGAATTAAGCCCGTCGGAGCGGACCCTGCAATTTATTTTAACTAAAGCAAGCCAGCAACTTTGCCGGTCATTTGCATATTTTCATCATATTTGCCGTGGTCACTAAACGAATTAACGTTACTTAATGATTTTATTATATTTGCAGAGGACGGCCCGGCGGGTGCTTTTACATATTATCTGGGCTGTGCGCCGCGCTTTCATTCGCAATTTGCTATATGTTATTAGTTTTTTAATCAAAATTAGTACATAAGTGGGATAGCTAGTTCAAGTGACAGCGAAAAAGGAACGTAGCACGTAGAACTGATGGTCGAGGGAGGTGGAGAGATATAATCCGTAAGTAAGCGCGCTCCATCGTAGACCGAAACATCGCTTAGCATCAGGCGAGTTGGCGGTCAAGCGCAACCCTATTACTACATAAAAATAGATGAAAAGTTCTATATTAGAGACCACGCATTCGAAAGCGCAACGTAGGTAAACCAGCCAATGAAAGACCACTAAGTCGCACGAGCACGTTGGATGCAGGAGATTTTCAACCTAAAACACTGTTATTATTAACGGGATATTTACCGTGGTTCGCGTTACTTTTGAGCTCCCGAACCACGGTAAATATCCCGTTAATAATAACAGTGTTTTAATGAATGACCGTGATAGCTTAAAAAAGTGATTTTCAACCTATTTTTTTCTTATTTCCACGGGAAAGCTCTATGTCCAGCATTGGACTTCTTGAGGCCGAGACGATGGTGAGGTACAAAAACTACTTAATAATCGTATTTATATTTATATTTATATATAATAACATAACAAAAATCAAGTAAGGATTCGTGGTTCTTGACATCCTATAGATAAGTGGCCAAGACCGTGTCAAGCAAACGTATAGTAGGGTTCCGTAGCTAATGCTGTGATTTAAAAGAAAACTTCTTGGCGAGTATTTGTTGTTACGTTTCACGATTCGGATTATACATAGATAGGCAACGTTAAGAAAGCATTTTCTAAGCCGAATAACGTGCTATATAAACGTGTTTCAATTACGATAAAAATAGAAAAAAAACTCAGCTATTAAACTACGCATCGAACTTCATCAAGGAATTCAATTCTCTGGGAAAAATTCACGCTACCGCCCAAAAACTTTGTACATTACAAAGTAACTTTTGAAGCACGTAATTCACTGAAAGAGGCTCAAAAGAGGTGTCGTTTGTTACGAAATAACATTTAGCAAAGTGTCCAACACAAAAGGTGTACGTGCCGTAGAACTTGCGAGAAGGATGTCAAAGAGGTCTATGTTTTATATTTATGATCACAAAACTGTTCTAAAACATTTCGGGGAGAACCCTAAAAGGCTAGTGTTATTATAACTGAAATAATTAAAATTATTACTCACATATTTTTGTATAATTGATAGGTTTGTATTTAACCGTTAGAAGCAAACTAGCAAAGTTCACGATGGAGAATAATTACGTTTCGGTCCACATTTTTGATGGGTACTGCACGGGAGTAGAACTCTTTGTCGCCTTTTCTGTTTCCTAAAAACTCATATTATTAAACTGTATCGCATCCTAAAATTATGTATGGCTAGCCTAGCTAGATAAGGTTCACTGATTCACTGATTCAAGTAAAGTAGGTTATAGTCAGCTTATCTCACTCTTACAAAGTGGTCTAAACTAACATAAAATGAAAATAATTTTTCCAATAGACTTGAACATTTCAGAGTTATTTCTTCAATGAAGTAGACATCTGGCTTTTACGACATGTCAGAGGTCATAAAATACGTTGCAATGTTGTAAGCGCCAATACAGGAGGCAGTTTTCGAAATGTGGCTCAGGAAGCATTACGTAAATATGTGCTGGCTTGGTGGTATAGTTGTAATTTTAACCGACTGCGCAAGAAAATAAATGTAAATGACATAGGCATAGACATAAGTTTTATTTTACAAACTTTTTCAAGATAAAGTAAAATAATTTAAAAACACTTGCTTTTTATCACCAACAAAATCGATTTAAATCATCAAACCGACCTAGCAATCGAATATCAAATTTCAACGAAACAAAAAGAACATCATCACTTAAGAAGTTCCTAAAAAATATACACTTTCATTCGCCCAAAAATTCAAAGTAAACAATAAAAGTGAACAAATAAATATCACTAAACGGCAAAATTAACGCTCCTACAGGATTTAGGTCGGAAAAACTTAGGACTTTCGAAGTTTTATTTCACAATAAAAACAAACTTCCTTCGGTCGTAAGAATGGAGGGTCCAGTAAAATTTAATGCGCTCCTGGTTAGGGATTAAGTGCTGATGAGTGTAATCAAAATAAGAGGCCTGCCACAATGACAAACTTTGACTGATTTAATTATGCTTTTATTCCACCCCTGTTTTTTCTTTTGTTGAACAATTAGTAGCATTATTAAGTCTGGCAAAGTACGAGTTTGTCTCACACAATAAGGCTTCTGTACACCAACACAATGTAAACACCAGGGCTAGGTGCTCGGCACAACAAAACTAAACTTCGAACTCTGGAGCATCGTCGCAAAGTAGCTAGTTTGTCGGTTTTTTATCGATACATTTCGGTGAGTTTGCGTCTGCTTTGCATGATCTCATTCCCCCATGCCCATTTTTCTATCGGACTGCAATAAGCACGAAAAAGCGACATCGTTATATGGTTGATATTCCGAAAACACGTACGAACTGCTTTGGCTCCACTTTTATTGTACGTACCGCCAAACTGTGGAAAGCGCTTCCTGAATGGGTCTTTCCGACTGGATAATATAATCTAGGTGTCTTCAAATCGTGAGTGAATAGGTTTCTTCTAGGCAAGCACGCTCCATCGTAGACCGTAACTGTCGCTTAACACCAGGTGAGTTGACGGTCAAGCGCAAGCCTACTTACGAATAAAAAAAAAGGCAATATCGCCAGACTTTTGGAAACGTTGCCCCTGGATTGTGACTCGAGTTAAAGACTAAATTGCCTAGAAAAAAAGGTACCTCAAAGCTTTATCTCAAAATTCGATTTCAATTGAAGTATATTTGGTAAAAATGAAATGAAAAAAAAAAAAAAAAAAAAAAAAAATGAAATGAAAAATGAATGGTAGAAATGAAGAGATACGTAGACGTACAAAAGTCACCGATATAGCACAGCGGATTAGCAAGTTGAAGTGGCAGTGGGCAGGGCACATAGCACGTAGAACTGATGGCCGATGGGGCCGAAAGGTTCTCGAGTGGAGACCACGTACCGGCAAGCGCAGCGTAGGAAGACCAGCCACGAGATGGACAGACGACCTCATACAAGTGGCGGGAAGACGCTGGATGCAAGCCGCTTCCAATCGGTCTTTTTGGAAATCCATGGGGGAGGCCTATGTCCAACAGTGGACTTCTTATGGCTGAGATGATGATGATATTTGGTAAAGGTAATTTCCTTCAAAAAGTATCTTAATATTTATTTTTATTTTATTTTCTTAATTTTTTTGACTCACGCCAAGATACATAGGTACTAGCCACAATGTTTGCGGCGGCAGCTTTCACAGCAAAAATACCTAGAATGTGGGATGCACTATCGGCTTAGTGCCAAGACGGCACTGCAGTGTAGTATTTTACGGTGACGACAGATGGCAGCACGTGTGCGGCGTACCAAGCTGGTGTCGCATTGACTTGTCTGTAAGAATTAAAGAAATGTGAGGGTAGGTGGTCGATATTACTAGGCGTGGGCGGTGTTACAAGCTAGTTTCTTGTGTGATTGTGTTTTTTTTTACAATAAAAAGCGAATCAGTGAATAAGCTCCCGTTTATGTAAAATATAGGTATTAATACACTCGACCGGTAACTGACCTTTTTATGTGATTCTTGTACAGATTTTCAAAGATGGAATGAAGCTGAATTGGTTTAGAATTAAACTGGTAAAATAATAATACTTTCCTACCCCAGTTAGTATCATAATTATTATTATAATCGAAGCTCGCAAAGTTTAGAAACACTTTTTTCGTACTTAAGCATTTGTTCAAACTAAAATTCACTTCAAACAACTAAAACGCGCTTTTGCATTTCGAATTTCTCTCACAGATTAAATAACAACCATTGCGAGCTACAAACTGTACAATCAAGCTAAAATAGCGCACTTGTGACATTGCAAGTTGAAATGTAAGCTGACACCACCATCCCAGATGTGTCGAGGCGGAACGTCAAAGCAATTCTAGAGAAATTCAGTGAATCTCTGAGGACGGACAGTGGAAAAGAGTGAACGCAGCAAGTGGATTTAATAAAGACTTTCATACCAACATAATTGAAGATATAAAATGACTGAATGAACTTATTAAAAAAAAATTGTCTTACAGAAAACCAGTAAGCAACATCACAAGTTTTCGAAAGAAAACTAAAAATGTTTTTTTTGTAAAACTCTTGATGTTGCTTTCTAGTGTTCTGTAGGATTATTTTTTTAAGTGCATTCAGTCATTTTATATCTTCAGAAAGAAAATTGTTTTCTGGAACCCAGTTTTTTGTTTATTTATTTTTTTAAATCTTGGACCATACGAATATTTAATAATATTTCATTATATATTTGTATAGTCCAAGTTCCTTGAATATCTCATCGTCAAACAAAAAAACTTTATCAAAATCGGTCCATAAATCTGAGAGCTTTAATGCCATAGACAAATAGCACAGTTAATTACCGTGCTATTTATATAAATTAGTCGTCTAATATAACCCCTCACATTTCAAAAGTGTATAAATATTATACCTACTTGAAATAAAGTTGAACTGAACTGAATTGAACACACAAACCCTATTTTTGGGTTGGGGTTAAAATCATTAAAAAAGCCTCTTAAAGCCAATAAACCCGTTTTCAAATTAATTGAAAATCAAGAAAACTAGTAAAACATTCAACTTACGAGTACGTTCAGGCCACAAAAGAAAATTATTGACACGGAGAAAAATCTCGCAGAGAAATCTGTACAAGTAAAAGGTAAAAGTCAGAAAAAATTTCCGACAGGAAGACGAAATGCATCGTACAGTTTACTTGTAATTTCTGACGGTTAATTTTTTTCTACTGACTGAGATTGTTTGAAATAGTTGAGTTTATGTAAGACCTACCTTTATATAATAAGAATGTAACTGGCCAAAATCTGTACATTAAATATTTTAAGCAAAAAACTGGGAGACTAAAGACTTAAGACTAAAGGACAACAGTGGTGACTCCCGTTCTGCTTCGTTCCTGGTGCAAAGGTTGGCTATTGCCATACAGCGTGGCAATGCTGCTTGCATTATGGGCACCTTTCCACCAGGGTTGATGCAGGATGGGTTTCAATTGATGGGTTTGAATTTACTACTGACTTATTTATTATTATGACTTGTTTTTTGAATATTTTGGATCTTTTTTATTGGAAGTAATATTAAAAAAGTGAAAGTGACAACAGCTCTTCACGGCTAAACAGCTGAACCAATCTTTACAAAATTTAGCACACAGACTTTTTAGAACTTGGAGAAGGATATAGCCTGTATTTTATCATCATCATCTCCGTTTCTCATCACTACACGGATGATACCGCGGGGCGCAGCTAGTTATTTTATACAAAGAAGGTTTAGAGCCACAAAAGTCCTGGCTAGTCATTGCGATCTTTACAGATCTATAGTGATAATATTCTCTATCATGCATTATGCAGAAGAAAAAGTTATAATAAAAACCGGCCAAGTGCGAGTCGGACTCGTGCACGAAGGGTTCCGTACCATTATCTATAAAAACGGCAAAAAATCACGTTTGTTGTAGGGTAGCCTCCTTAAACATTTATTTTATTCTATTTTTTAGTATTTGTTATGCGTCAACAGAAATCTGTGAAAATTTCATTTCTCTAACTATCACGGTTCATGAGATACAGCCTGGTGACAGACGGACAGACAGCGGAGTCTTAGTAATAGGGTCCCGTTTTACCCTTTTGGCACGGAACCCTAAAAAAGTGGAATAGAGAAAATAAAAGTCTGCCAACTTAATTGCAAACAAATACAAACAATTTTACTATGGAAATTAACGTGGTTTTCACACATTTTTGTATAAAAACTACGGGTCATGTCTGTTTTGAGCCGAAATATCCGACTATAGTTTCAACCGCATTCAACCTTGCACTGCAAGGTGCGTCACTGATCGAGAGTGACGTGTGTGCTGCTCCTTTAAAAAAGACCGCCGAATGCGATTGAAACTATAGTCGGATATTTCGGCTCAAAACAGACGTGAGTGACCCGTAGTTTTTATATAAAAAAATACAAACAAAACAAAGTCTCATAATGTCTTTAAATATAGTAAGCTTTATCTCTTGACAGTTTAATAAACAAGCCGCGGAAAAAGTACGCGTCATTTATTTCACCATTCACGAAGTTGTATTTTCAAAATGATCACGAGTTATAAGATTTCCCAGGGCGATATGGTGAGCATTCTGATGAATGAACCTATTTTCATATTCTGCAGGTGATGCAAAATGTATCAGTTATGCTCATTAAATCAAAATATATGGGTTTTTGTTTAAAAAATATTTTTACAATTTTATCCATTTCAACGCTTATATTGTGTGTCATCATCATCTCTGCCACAAGAAGTCCACTGCTCGACGTAGGTCCAGCAGTGAACATCTTGGTATATGGGTTTCCGCTTATTTCCGAATTAAATTCCAACACTACAACTTGTAAGAAAAAAGTTGCCTAGTAATTTTGATTTTTATCATTAAGTAAACAAGTGCCAACTTATGTACAATAATTTTTCCACTCATTTATCAAAATAACGTAAAACTTTATTAAATACTGCCTTTAACACAAAATCGACGCAGTATAACAAAATATCAAGCAAATGGCGTAAATTTAAGCCATTATTGCATTAATTATACTTAAGTTACCGTTCAAATTGGCAGAAATCGCTACCCAATTTGGCTTTTATATTCTTAATCGGCGCCACTTACTGAAACTCTTCAGAAGAGGACATTTCCTTTTTCTCTTTTGTTACGTTTGAAGTAGGATTTGTAAAAAGTCGATGCCTCTAGGCGCTGGACCTCGAGTTGTTAACGTACGGTTTTATATAGAGAGCGTTTTTTTATATAGTTTTTTTTTATACATTATAGATCTACGATTGACCACCAACTCGCCTGATGTTAAGCGACGGTGTGTCGGTTGGTGAAATAATTGTAAAAAAACGAATAGGGGATTATTAGCGATTTACCTTAGGAATTTGCGAACATGTTTCGAGCGAGGTGATTATAAAGGCGTGTTTGTCACGAGCGCGGAGCGATTACGCAGGGTTCAAATATCTTGATCCTTGACGATTTTTTTTTGTTTGTTAATAAAATCACAGCGCTTATTTACACATTTATTAGAAGAAAACTGTTATCTATAGCAAACTATATATTTTTTAATTTTAACATTAAATTTGTTTTATTTTATGATCTTTGCTATGAATAAGTATGTTTGCGTTTTCTTGCTTTCTTTTTCAAATTAACTCAAAAAAAAATATTGTTGCTTTTAATTTTTCAAATCCTTGTCACCTAAAAACATCAGGGTTGAAAAAAAAAATTGGAAATCAGTTTTATGTTTTGACAAATGTGCCCCAAAAATTGACCATATACTTTCATCGAATACATGCACTTTTATCTACTATTTATTATTATCTATTTCCAACTCATCGATATAAATATATTAATGAGTTTAATTGATTAAGATGTATGATACTTATAAATAACTTGTAGGACATCATATGTCTTACTTATGAACGCTGGATAAGCGCATTTTAGTGTTTTGTTCCATTTCAGCGCGTAATATTTCCCGTCTGACAGAAAGTGACAAGTCCTTTTTCAGTGAATAAGATTTTAACATGCATTTATAAGTAAGATGGAGTGAGTCATAAAAAATAAGTAGGCAGTTCATTCTAGTTCCTAAAATCCAATTCTACTAACTTGCTTTCCTCGTAATAGCAAATCTGAGGACAACTACTCATAAAACACAAAACCGAATTGTACGTTTAAAATATTTTAAACGATTCAATTGAACTTGTGCCTCGCAGCTCAATTACTTTTGTTCTTCTACGAGGTTGAAGAACAAATACTTTTGTTCTTCAATCTCGCTGTCTTATAGATTATCGAAATCGCTGCGTTCACACTCGTAAAATGTTCGCGTATATTTTTATTGCTTAAATTTTTCACGTTCACGCGACGTCACAAATTGTGAAAAATTGTCGCCTTTTAAGACAGGGTTTCCTAACGTTAGAATTAACCGTCTTGATCATTTTCATTTTTTTAATGAATAAAAAGTATGTTTACTTATATCACATGATGTAATGAGATAGTATGAGGTTGAATATATAGGTATAATATTTTACCATTATCATCATTATCAGCAGCCCAGTTAATCATCTACTGGATATTTAAAGCTCTATCTTTAAATGCCACCCAGTCCGATCTACAAATTTTCAATTTAAATCTTGCTTTACGTATATCGTCAGTCCTTTTTGTCTCAAGTTGTCAACACTATGTTTGCAAACACGTGGTTTTCATTCTCAAACATGTTGTTACCAGCCTTTATCTGTTCTATGACAGACATAATTACCGGCAAATGGTAGTGACCATTTCAGCTTGCTAGAATATCAGTAGTATTTTGACGTTTCCATAGTTTAATTAATTTCTAAATTTACTTTGATTAATGTTGAAATTTCACTAAAGGATTGATAACGGAATCTTAAAAGTCACGATATTTCGGATCGGAGGTGTAGTTACTCTATTAAATGCAATTTATGAACATGTTTGAATCTAAAGCAGACGCGTGAACTAGGGAAATGAAATTTCGAGTATAAAGCAAAGAGAAAGATACGGATAGTCTGATTTATCAAACTTCATAGAGTCTTCTCATCACTCATATCATAAAATATGAAGGTGAAAGTATTTACTACGCCATTTTAGCTGTGATGACATACGGTGTAAGATGCTCCCTGCCGACTTACAGTTGAGATAGTTATAGAAATAGCTATAGTAGAAAATATTGGTGTTTCTCTAAGAGATCGTATCTAAAAACGATGAAATAACATAATATGTAAGTCAGCCGTCAGAGGCTAGAAGCGGAAAGCTGAATATCAGTCTAAGACAAGTGATGTTTTATAAAATTGTTTTTGACTAGATTGATGACGATGATAATGATAAACTTGTTATAAGGTACTATATATAATTTTTCCAGCACTAGCCGTATCCTGCGGATTTGCTTGTCATCGAAAAAGTACTTCTTAATATAATATCTACAATTAGCAAAGAAGGCACCTTTCAAATTGTATGTTTTCAGGACCAATGTGTATAAGCTGTGCATTTTTTCTCAGTCATTTAATTTTTTTTATAAGTATAGATCAATTAATAAGAGTGTGGTAAACAAACAAGTAGGTAGATAAAAATATGTTAAATTTGTAAACCCAATTAAAAAGGATCAAGATTGCTTGCTTCAACTATTAGACAACAAAATATCTTAGCCCGACCATAAATTCCGTTACGTGTGAACAAGTTAGGAGAAAACTAAAAGAATGCTTTAAAAATGAATTATTACTTGGAAAATGTTTGCAAAGAACCAACTGTTGGCAAAAATATCCCCATGTTTTTGCGGTATTTTCCTTTTATCTTGTTAAGAATGTATCGTGGAAATAACATCGCTTGTCTTGAAGCTTTTGCGTTTTAATTATAAAAATGCTTTTTTTTCAGTATTTTTCTTTATGCTGGTGAACTCATTATGACATTTTCTTTTTTCTTCCTGCATTGTTTTTTGTATGGTATACTTTGATGGTATAAGTACGAGTAATTTGCGAGTTGTATTTTCGCAAGTTATTTATTTGATTGATAAAATGATCACTAGGTATTGCGCTGAAGGGATACTGATATTTATCATTTTCAGCTATTTAAGTTTCAGTTTAACCACGAACAGTCTAAATGGTTCGACCAATTTTGATGTGCGAGGTGTCGTTAGATTAGTCTTAACCTCTGTCTCTGTCTCGCTCTCGTAAAAATAAAAAATAAAAAATATATTATTATGATTTTCTAATCGACTTACAAAAAGAAGGAGGTTCTAAATTCGACTAAGTATATGTTTTTTTATTGTTTGTTCTCCAATTACTTTACCAATTATGAATTGATTAGACGATTATTTTTTTGTTTGGTTAGATATATTTCAGAGGTTGTCTCATATACATTTTATCAAAATCACTATTACAACCGGAGAATATCTGACATAGCAACAGTAAGCAGACCAGTTCCACTCACCTGGTGTAAAATTAAGACAGTCCCAAGCGAACAGTTTTTGGAACTTTAATTAATGTGAACTTTCCTTTTGTGTTTTAGACGCGAGGGACCTGCCTGAGTGGCTCGACTCGTGAATGTGACTTCTATGCGCTTCTTTATGGGATACCTAGAATATAGGTACATATGCACACAGGAATTTATCAGTATTTACTTGACTAGGTGAATTAATATATAAATATTTATTGTAATAAACGGGACTCTAAAGTGCGAAGTTGTCCATAAAATAGAAGAATTGATATTGATTTATATCTGTATTTAATATCCAATTACTTACGATGTATATTTTTGTTTTGAAACAATGAATGGCTAGGACTTTTTTTACAATTTGAACGTATTAATTAATTTTTTTTCGAATCAAAATCATTTATTGTTAAACTGTGTAGGGTAAAAGGGTCTTAGAATATTTGCTTTTAGTGTAATTAAAAAAATAACAAGCACGCTTTATACACATATAGTTTTAAAAAGAGAGAAATGAGTGATTCCTTAGAAAGTTTTAGCCTAGAAATTAGTAATTAATACTAAATACATAGATATATTTGTAATAAATTCTTCTGCCGTAGTGATGTCTGTCTACGCCGAGACAAGTGTAGCACGAAGCCATTGAAAAGTACCACTATAGATCTGGCTCCTGATCTTCAGCTCAGTTCGATGGAGCCGAATCATTGTTTTGTCATCAGTATTACACACATATGTAAAGATTCAAATCGTTACAACAATAAAAATTAGTTAAATTCGACTTCAAAGATTTGTTTTCAAGATTCAAGCTAAAAAAGTGTTAGAAACAAGTTTAAATATTTAAAAGAAAAACAAAATACCCGACTGCAGAAGCACGATTTTTTCATTCTAACTTATAATTTTGTTACGCTTGATACCCAGTTGAGTGTACGTTTTTTTGTGAGAAAGTGTACACGCCTACATCCTGTCTGTCTTTCACTGTGAGGATGACTGGCAGAAAATGCTACATTAGCATTAAGTCCTCCATTAAGTACAGCTTGTTACTTTGTAATTGTGTGCAATAAAGAATTAAATAAATAAAGTGTTCACAAAGTCGCTGTAAAGGATTATAAATGGGCATTCTTAGAATAATTATAATAAATTTACCTAAATCTAATATAATTATAATTCTAATAAATTTACCTAAATCTAATGAACTGCACTGGATGTTATGAAAAAGCTCATTTTTTTATTTTTGCTCGAGTTGTATTTATTATTTCAAAAAAATATAGCCTATGACTCAGGGAGACGAATTTAACAACATCTCATACACATCAAAATCGGTCGTGCCGTTTAGGCTGTAGGCGATCTTAAAGATACATACATACATACTTACCCACATACATACATAAACTCAAAAAATTTACCCTCCTTGCGCAGTTCGGTAATAAAATTTTGTACAATATAAAGAAATAACTGATTTTTTTCTAAATAATGTTTGATTACCCTCAGTTTGCAACAATGTATGAACAAGTCAGTCGTTTGCTATAATAGAGAGTACTTCACAAAAGACATTTCGTGAAGCACTCGACTGAGCGACATTTCCTCATACGCGATGTGAAAATTTCAATTCGCAAACAATGTTGATTATTTGCGACTACATACATACAGCTTGCCAGTACTTTATGTTGCCTGAAAACAGCGTAAGACATCCCGATACTAGATGTATGTAAAAGAAGCTAACATACTTTTTTTTTAACGGGTGAGTGCCTTTATTACCTACCACAAAACAATATACAAACTCAGCTAACTAAACTACTACACAAAAACCATATCGATTACCCCAGACCGATAAAGGCCTAAAGACAATTCAAATGCTCAAATTCACTACCAGTTGGCAGCGTACCCAGCAGCTCCCCGCATTGCCACGTTGAATGGCAATGAAATTAGAAAAATGTTGATGTATGTAGGTAATGTGTTGACTTGTAATCATGACTGCGTTTTGTTTCGGAACAATATTTGTCTGGTAAACGTGAAATGCGATGATCATTTTTAACCAAGTACCAAAAAAGAGATTTTCAACACGACTGTTTTTTTTTCTTTTCTAACAAAATAACTGGGAAAATCATCCAAGTAAATGCGTATTGGGTTGCTTCAGATTTTAACCAAGTTCCAAAAAGAAGGAGTTCGTGCCAAATATAAATACATGCTTACATATAAACATTGCAATTTAAATAAAAGTTCGTAAAAGTATTATCAGCTCCAATTTAAACTATCGAGAACCTTGTCTGAATCTTGTTCACTGTTTTCCACCGTCCCCATGTAGCACAGAGTTGTGTTACAATTTCAACTTATGTTGTGGTCCAATTCACTAGCTCAGGACGTACAACCGGTAAGTTATCGCAAACTGCTGTCGAGTCTGGTATATTTACGTTAGAGTTGGAGCGCACACGATAAACGTCCAACTTTTATTGCACGTAGCTTCGAATTATGAAGATTGTTTTTATGCTAGGGTTTGTATGTATTCAAATCTTCTGTGGCTAGAGTAAGAAATGCTTTTGTGACGTTTCGATGACCTATTAATTACAAAAATACCTATTTATCACGTAAAAT
This sequence comes from Lycia hirtaria, assembly GCA_947563715.1. Taxonomy (NCBI): domain Eukaryota; kingdom Metazoa; phylum Arthropoda; class Insecta; order Lepidoptera; family Geometridae; genus Lycia; species Lycia hirtaria. The sequence goes on along the minus strand of OX387377.1, from coordinate 34,497,730 downwards.
TGACTCAAAAAATTTACTAATAACCTCTAAAAACTTTATAAACTTATAAATTACGCCAAAATGGTTGAATAAAATCTTGAAAAAGAAATTAGGGTACCTCTCCTACACGTAATTTGGAGATCCTTATTTTATTTATTTATATGGGGTGTCGTTGGTGATTAAAAATACGTATTATTATGGGTGTGCAAAAACAGTTTTTAAATCTAAGGATCACTTTGTTAAATATTAAACTTTAAGGTGTTAAGTTTTTGTTAGACTCAAGTGTTGTTCCCCGGCTTTGCACCCGGATTGCCAGCTAAATGATTGTTGTTGGATATGTGAGTAAAATTATGGCAGTAGCATAGAATTATGACTAAATTAAAGGAAACAGTAGGTGCACGTTACAAGTTAACAAGCAATAGTCGACAAACTTAAAAAAATTACTTAGAGAAGTAAAAATAATAATTTCGAGCAATTTTTTTACTTTTTAAAACTTTAACTACACCTAAACCTAAAATTAATAGTATGCACTTATTATAAAACAAGAAGACATGTTCTAAGGCCGCGAATTATGTTATGCAACTACGGTACCCTACAATACGCGTGTCTCGATACGCACTTGACCAGTTTCATTTTTTTATTCAATGATAGACTTGTATTTTTATTACTTCATAATACTGCTTTATAAAAGTTTCCGGCAGCCTAGTCGGGAGACCGTCTGACTTGCGATGCGATCCGCAGGTCCTGGGTTCGAATCCCACGGCACGCACCTCTGTCTTTTCAAAGTTATGTGCATATTGTTGATTGCCGCCAACTTCAAACGGTGAAGGATGACATCGTGAGGAAACCTACATGTCTGAGAGTTCTCAATGATCTTGAAGATGTGTGAAGTCTGCCAACCCGCACTTGGCCAGCGTGACAGACTATGGCCTAACCCTTCTCACAATGAGAAGATGGCACGTTCCCAGTAGTGGGACAGTTTGTACAAACAGGGCTGATAAAAAAAATTGTAATCGTTTTAAGTTGCAATCTTATGACTTGCACCGCGTACAGCGCGACAAGCTCGCGTAAGTTTGAAAATTTTCTATGAAACGTGTAAATAGAGATTTTAAAAGTTTACGTCGGTTCTGAAACGAGGCGGGAAGCACTAGAGATTTGTTCTCTCGATGTAACAAGTCTGTAACTTTTTAATAACACAAAACTGTGGGAGTACTAGAGTTACTCGTATTTGGTGTTTTTACTCGACTACTCAATATTTTTGACGTACCTACTGTTATTTTAATTATGAATAGTTCGGGGAGGGCACTGTTTTCTTTATGTAGAAATAGGTTTGCGCTGCCAACTCGCCTGATGTTAAGCGACGTTGCGATCTACGATGGAGCGCGCTTACCTAGATGAAATCAATTGTTGGAATAGTTATGTTTGACCACGACCTTGTCTGAACGTAAAGGAAGGTGTGGTCGAGGATGGAACACGTCAGTTTAGAAGATATCTATTCAATCTAGCCTTGAAAATTCTAGGATAGCAATGTTCATGAAATAAGGAAAGTGACAGGCAGTTTCAGTCCTGTGCAGTACGCATCGAGAAGTTCATTGGTTACTAACCGACTTTAAAAAAAGAGGATAAAGATGAAGTTTTCAATTATACTATATTTTTTTGTATGATTGTTACTGCTTAACTCCGTCATTTATGAACCGATTTGAAAAATATCTTTTTTGTTTTAAAGGATATACTTTCAGATTGGTCACTTATAAATTTCATCAATTTCAGTTCAGCAGTTTGATTTTAAAAGATAGATAGATTTTACGCATTTTGAAGCCGGTTGTTTAATTTTTTTTTAACTAAAAAATTATTTATAATGTAGGCACAGTTCAGTCAAGTGTAGTGTTCGGTGTGCATCTCATCTGAATGATCTTAATATACCTATATAAAACAGGGTGTCTTTAAATCACATGCGAATCGATTCTCTCTAGACAACTGCTTTTCAAATCAAAGTTCACTTAGTGACTCAGAATTTAAAAATAAACTTTTCATGCCGTAAATTAGCTCTAAAAATCAAAGTTCATGCAATACAACATAAAAGAATAAACAATCGAAATAAAAATAAAAAACAAAAAAAATTTTGCTACTAAAATATGTAGAGTACAAAGACATTCACTGCTTTATCAAGAGTCTAGACAAAGAGATTGAGCACGGTACTCAATCTCTTTGTCCTTTTAAAACAAAAACAAGAAACATCACAAGAAGAAAACACATAAAAAGGCAACGGTGTAAAACCCCAAACTAATCGTAAAAACCTTTCAATTGGAATGTATCTTATATGGGACATGGGAATAAAAAGAGAGGTATGATAACATCCTAACATATAAAACTGTAATAAATAAATGTTATATCGTTTGAAACCAGTGGACGAGATCTCATTTAGACCCATTTTGGTGTGATACCGCGTAAATATGACCCGCTCGGGAACGGGACACGTATAAAACTAATATATTGTGCCATTTTTGGCCCCTATTAACTATATCCATGGTTTATACGGTACAGTATCTCTCTTCTGTAGGACGTGTAATTGTAAAGTATTTTAGATAGGACGATAGCTTTGGATGATGTGGGAATGGGTTTGTTTATGTGATTCTCTTTTGATTCTTGGGTATGAAAATGGGAAGCGACGGAGTATTTTTTTTACATTCATGTTTTTGTGTATTTTTATCGAGAAGCAAACTTACTACTATTATTATTTGGGTAGTTTATTATTTAATTTTAACTTTCACTTTATTTATTTATAAAGTCATCAATTAACAATTATTAAGCTGATCACACGAAGAGCCTTAATCACCGCAACACAGGGAATCCTACAGCGGTGAGTAACGACTTGAATGACAGCAAAATCACTTATTTCTTTGTTAAAACTTAAACTCATAATTTGCAATGTATAATTTGGACAACATCTAAAAAGCTTGTCATATGTAATTACATATTTATTTATATCAAAATAACTAAATTTATTATTATTATTATTTTTTACCCCCGACGCAATAAAGGTGTATAATGAGATTGACGTGTATACATAACTGCTTTGATAATGTGATGGGAATGTTATTGCCTAACTGGAAATGTGGCATCAATTTTTAAACAAATGTATTAAAGAGAGGATTCTATCAAGAGTGTTCTTAGCTGTTTCAAAAAAACTATGTTTTTTTTTATGCCCGGGTTTTTATGGTTTCTATATCTATTTGTTATACTTTGAGGTAGGTATACATTTACTGATCTTAAGATTGCGCCCAATAAATTTCACAACCAAAGTGCCATAGTGAGATATAGCAGGCATAGTGAGACGCCATTAGATTAGTCTTAGTTTTAAAAAAAATAGGCAGATACGAAGTGTTGTAAATTTAGACATAGACATAAATGTTATCGTACAACTTACCCTAGTATTACATATAACCCTGTAACCACGGTCAAATGTGCTGTCAAACGGTCTCATGGTCTTTGATATATCTTTTTTTTTTTTTGTCCTTTTTTTTTGATAAACAATATTCTTATGATGTGCTATAGTCCCTATTTTTGGAAAGGCCATTGGTTTCGAAACACAGTTTGTACTAGTTCGAAGCCAATTGGTTCATATTTAGTATGTATTTGTTTTTTTTAAATCAAATAAACTTTTGTATTTGTATTTGTATTTGATATGGCCTCATGGTCTTTGATATATCATGGCCCACACTGTAAGAAACAAGACTCTTCTAATGACACCTCATTTGTCAAATTATGACAAGTAGTTTAGAAGTTATCACGGTCCCTTTTGCTTCGCCGTAGTCGGGTAAGAATAGGCGTGAATTTATATATTTTATGTATGTTTTTATAACTCTACAAACTAAATTATAATACACAAATATATTAAAATAGATAAAGTGCATGATACTAAATAAATGCAAAAACAGAGGACAAATCGAATAAATAACTATAAAACAATACATCCCCACTGATAGCGTGTTATGCTTGTACAGACGCAGTTGAGGAAAAGCGTAAGCAAAAATAGAGAATATAATTTATGTGTAGACTCCCCCTTAGTTACATTCTGTATAAATAGGTACGTTCTAACATGCCAGGCGTCACATATACTTGTATTTACGAGGAAGGCTTTGCATAAAAATATAGTTTTTAACCAATTTCAAAAAGGATGAGGTTCTCAATTCGGCTGTATGTTTTTTGTATGTTTGTTACGCAATCACTTCGTCAGTTATGAATTGATTTAGACCTTTTTTTATATAGACCATATTTCAAAGGTTATGAATTATATGAATTTTATCAAAATCGGTTCAGTGAAAAGTCGACTGATAAACCGACTTCAAAATGTGAAATTTGGTTTTAAAAACCAAACTACTTAAACAGATTTTCATTAAGTTTCTATAGGTCCCATTGGATAGTATATCCTTTCAAACACAAAAAAAACTATTTTTAAATAATGGAGTTATGCGATAGAAAACTTTAAAAAAAATACAGCCAAATTGTTAACCTCCTTCTTTCTGTAGTCGGTAAAATAACTATAGCGTTTCTTCTAAAAATAGCCAGTCAAGGGCGTGTCGGGCCATGCGCAAGGGTTTCGTAGTTTTCGCACACCCCTCCAATATTCTTGGATTACCTATCCAGCAATACCCCACACGATGGGGTAGATGAGAAAAAGACAATTAATTCCCACTTTACGTGTAAAGAGAAAAAAATCTACTACTTCCTTGGTGTGATTGATTTGTAAACCCGTGCCAAGTATTTTGAGCTAAGCCGCGAACAGACGAACAGACGGATATGGCGAAACTATAAGGTACGATGGGTTGACTACGGAACCCTAAATAAAAACCGAGTCCTATCATATATGACAAAAGTATCCTATCACAAAAGTAAGTCGTGTATGTTTGTTTTATCGCAAAAAAATCTACGATTTCTGTGCGACAACTTGTATAACCGCGGGTCACAGCGAGTTTTCCTGATTTTCATATAATTTATCTCGCAAAATATTTTTTTCTATGTAAATCATTAAACCAGCTCCATATAAAATAAGTGGTGATACATCAAGCGTAATATTACAGATCTGGCCCTCCCTCTTCCCCCATAAATAAAACCAAGGCTTAGTGAACCGATTCACAAGCAAAAAGCACCAATGACTTATAGAAGGAAATATCCTTCGTAAACTACCAACCAACTTCAACTCAGACCTTCGAAAACGCTAACAGGTTTCACAATCACAGCTCAAGTTATACCGGTCTTATTGGCCAGGAAGGAAGACCTCTTCTAAGTCAATGGTCTGGTTTGATTGAAGGCTATTGGAGGGTCTAGTTAGAATAGTTGTATTATGATTATGGCCAGTCTATTGGTATAAAGACAAAAGTATGTCATACGAAGTGAAAATATATTTTGTGTTTATAAAATCATATTACTTACTCATATTCTTCGTAATTTTATTATCAGGAGTGATAAGTTTGCTAGAACTTACCTGTAACAAATCGTAATAAGATTAATTGAGATATTTAACATATAAAACATTTATACAAGAAATTTAAATTGGTAGACATTTTTACACAGCGCCATCTAGCCCCAAACAATGCAAACCTTTTACAATGGAACCAAATTGGTGATAGAATATTTTTATTTTATTTTCAGTAAACACACACTAACTGTAAGAAGTCTTATGATATCGTCGCTTGCATGACTAACTGTTCTATATCATATTTGCAGTCATTTGTTCAGGACAAACGTTTTTAGGTTCTGAGATTAGATTGTATTTAGTAAAATAAAAATAAATAGGGTGTTTTGCGTACTTACCTTATGATATTCGCTTTCATATAGGTTACTTACATATTAATTTCACATTGATATTTTTGATATATTTGATATATTTGCGCATTCTAAATTCCTGTATTTATTATTTGAAAAATGAGATAAGACAGTCATGCGAGCAACAATTTAAGAGAAATCTTGATTTTAGAAGGGCGCGGTGAAAAAAAAACATGCACCATTTTTAGCGTACCTATAACATAGTCAAAATATAAATATTTCAAGTTAAATAAAAGCTTCTAAAATAAATAAAACATAGAGATAAACAACAGCTCACTAATAATAATCGTAACCAATACTAAATATAAATAAAATAAATATATATAAATATTGATGGACATTTCACACAACACCATCTAGCCCAAACTAAGCAAAGTTTGTACCTACTATGGAAACCAGATGGTTAGTGGAATACGTATATATATATATTTATTTGTAAATACATACTTATGATACATAGAAAAACCCAGACACAGAACAAACATCCATGTTGTCGACAAATGATTGCCCTGGGTAGGGATCGAACCCACGACCTACAACTAAGGAGGCAGTCGTACTACCACTGAACCATGAGGGCCTGTCTAAATCATGAGGCATGATTGAATATAACAGCAGTCTTTCCAAATCTTAAATAATCGTATCATCATCATCATCATCATCATCTCAGCCATAAGAAGTCCACTGCTGGACATAGGTCATGGATTTCCAAAAAGACCGATTGGAAGCGACTAATAATCGTATACAGAACATATTTTTTTTCGATAAACTGAACAAAAGCAGCCATGAAGTCCTAAATTTAGTCTTAACATTAAGTCTTAACTAATTAATAGCAACCGTACATACTGCAAACTACAAATAGTCACTATTATGTTGGCTTGCTTTTACAATTTGAAAAAAAAAGCAGAAATTAACTTAATTATATCTGAATAGCCGAGTATGGCTCGTGTTACAGTGAGCATGCATAATTATTATACCTCGTTACGTCACATTTGCAGGAAACCTAAGCGAAAATTACACAGAAACAACTCTGCACTCGAAACTGAAGCCTATGAATAAGATATTAGATCATATTTTGCTATGGAGTTGACGGAGGTAAAAGTTGATTTTACCGCGGTCCAAGTTAAAAACGAATAGCGTTTGGTTTCCTCATTTCAGGGTAAACTATAGGTAACAGACACGTGATCACATTGATTTTTGAGCTTGGGCCTACATTTTCTGTTTCAGTTTTTTTTTCACACTAATCAGAATGGAAGCAATCGTGCTCATAATGTACATGCAAGAACACAAATAATGATAATTAAAATAAAATAAAATTAATAGGCATTTGATGAGTGTTGATCATCAACATCATCATCTCAGTCATAAGAAGTTCACTGCTGAACATAGGCCTCCCCCATGGATTTCCGAAAAGACCGATAGGAAGCGGCTTGCATTCAGCGTCTTCCCGGAACTTGAATGAGATTATCTTTCTATCTCGTGGCTGGTACGATGCACGCCTCTTAACCCGAGAACCTCTGTCAGAACAGTACCACGTGCTATGTGCCCTGCCCACTGCCACTTCAACTTGCTTCAGCTTGCTTCGCTGTGGTATGTTGGTGACCTTCGTAAGTCTACGTTTTATCCGTACGTCTTTTAGATCAATATGATTTTATTTTGATTGCCCTGGATCATTTAAAAACACTGTATATGACATATTTTAAAATAATTTTCCTCCATCGTTCATCACTTAACCCACAACAAGTGGTGCGGTAGTATAAAATATTAACGGTATTTTAGTAGCCAACGTGAAATTAGGTAGATTGTCCACCGCTGGGCGGAAATCATTCCGCTTGTCAAGTGCGGTGGGCAAACATAGAGCGAGCTTTACTCATTTCATTCATTAACAGATTTTATCTCGGGAATTTGAGGGAATATATCAGATGCGGGTATATTTTATTCTTAATCATTAATGTAGAATATTCTAGACTATACTCACTGTTTCAAATGCTTTTGTGAAAAGGCGCAAAGTTTTGTAGCGCAATGGTCTGAATATAAAATAACTAGCTACGCCCACAGTGTCACCCACGTAGTGATGAAAACCGGTGATAATAATGATGATGATAAAAGCCTACATCTTTCTCTAAAAGGATCTCTGTGCCAAATGTCATAACGATTGATTCAGCCGTGAAGAGGAAACAAACAGATACGGAGACAGACGACAGACAAAGTTACTTTAGTTTTAATAATAATAGGTATTTATAGTCTAGTGAAATTCATTATTACAAAGTGTTGAGATTAATTTTCTTTAATCCCCGACGAAAAAAGAGGTGTGTTACTTATATTAAGTTTGATGGTTGTGTGTACTTGTGTGTATCTGTGTATCGGTGTATCTGTTGATAAAGGATTTGATCGAGAGTGTTCTTAGCTTTAATTTTATCAAAATTGCCTCAACTGTTTTGTACGTCAGGGGATTTTTAGTTTTCTTAATTTACTTGTTTTTAGTACTGTGTTAGATGTGCAAATAAATTTACAAATAGGGATATTATGGCATTTAAACGTTTATTTCGGTCAAAGTTGTTGAATATCGTTAATAACCGTATCTATCGATTTGTTTCTAAGTCTATGATTATCTGTCACCTCCACCCTTCTCTATCTATGGTTAGATCTATAACTTTCTCTTGAAATAAAAAGGCCGTAACGTAAGTCCGTCGTTTCTTTGAGCAAATTCCCAACAAAAGTAACGGTTACAAATGACGGGTTTTAAAATATTGTAATAATAGTGTTCTTATGAAGCTAAAATACGCATATTAAAATTTATCAAAAAGTACATTCAATATTTTTTATATATTTACAAAAAAATGCGTGCAAGTGAGAGAGTAGCGCCATCCAACTGTAGACCTTGATGTAAGGCAACATTTTACAAAGAATACACAAAACAATATCGGTCCACATTCTTGATGTGTAGCGTACTAGGTATGCGTAGCGGAAAAGAGAGGGCATGATGGAACATTGCTCAAGATGTTTGCCGCTAATTGTATGTGCAGAAGTTCAAATCCCTCCGCTTTCTGACCCGTGGTCTTCGCGCTCCAATAAAAAAAAAAATTAGGTACGCCGTTTTTATACACGCAGAGTATGAAAACGGGTTTAAATTTTCAAATGTATAATTTTTTTAATTTTGTACACTATTACTACTAATAACTATTATTACTAATAACTACTCATTAAAAATACATAAAAATGATGTTCTTTTGAATTGAATCAAAAGTTTGACCTTCACAGGGCTACATAAATAAAGCAAATCCTTACTCCAAATGCATTATTTATGTCTCCGTTGCAACAATACATCAAAGTTAAATACAACATACAAAACTCCAACTTGACCTAAACAAGAGTTTCGAGTTAAGCTTCACCACAGAATACTTAATAAGTACGCTTATTTTCTTGTCCCACTTACAACAAAAGCCCGAAACTCTGATTAAACTGTAATCCAAAATACATACACACTTACATACAAATCGCAAACTAACTTAGCTATAACAATACATAAATAGCGAAACACCCGAAAAGCGTACAAAGTCGTGCTCAATGATAGTTCGCAACTACTCGCTACGTAGGAATGACAAAAGCCGAGCCTACTTCCAAAGAAGTGCTTTGGAGAAATCTTACAAAGTTATGTGACGAGACACGTACTTATCGCGGAATAAAATATACACAGAAGGAAAACTACGAATATGAGCTTAAAAAATACATTTCGAAATTTGATTAGATTTTTTAAAATGTAATAAACAACTAAACACAATATTAATCATAAGACGAACAGTCGAACATATTATATTTTTTTTTTACATTTAAACAATTATCATACTTCTTGAAATTAGCTTTGACCACGGCTGATGTGACTCAACCAAAACGTCAAGGTCAATAAAAAATGTTTATATCGCATTTACGCCCAAATGTACATATATTCCGAACGAGAAAGCATAGTTTCATTTGATAAACAGTTTTGTACTGCTTCGCAAAAAAGAGTCGAAATAATAAAACTATCGGAAACTATATGGAAAATACACCATCCATAGTAATTTACTGATTTTGAATAAAAAATATTCAGGAATCAAAATTAATATTCAACTCCAAATATATCACTAAATCACACTTATTCATATTATACCTATAGTTTTCTTTGTTATTTCACTAATAAAGTACGAAGACAGGATTGGATACGTAAAAGAGTTTAATCAAACAATATGGGTTTGATACATGAAAAAAAAAAGATACAAAACGTAACTTATTAAAAAACTATCATATACACAAGTAATAAGCGGCTAAATTTTAATTTTTATCACCTGGTATTCTGTCAAAGTAATTGTAAACTAAACTTTTTTTAAACTAAAGAAATCTTCTTTTATTGTGCTGATTATAACAATAGGTACACTTTTGAGGTAATATATCCAATGTTAAATATAATTTAAGGAACAATGACAAATGGTACATGCCGACAGTGAAACTCTCTAAAGTTAAGAAACAAGGAATCAATAATAAAATAGCCATGTTTGAAAAACTTCCTCGAGTTCTAACTAAACTACGTGCAAATGATTTCAAGAAGAAGCTGAAAAATTTTTTTGAGGTTAACCCATTTTACTCCATTAATGAATTCATGAATATGCATCTCACAGAATCTTCATTCTTGTTTGAAATTAATGATTAATAAGTACTAGAAAAATATGACTTGCGATACGATTAATGATAGTATTTTTTTTATCAGCATTTTTTTTCCTTTTTATATTACATAATATTGATGTTGTATCTTTGACGTGCTTAATAAGTAGTTATATGGTCAATAAAAATATTCTATTCTATTCTATTCTATATTACTTCGTCATCAAAGTTACCCCTCTGCAATAATCTGCGCAAGATTCTTCAAAGACTTTTCGACCCGCGTTTTTCTCAGCTCGTTTACAAGAATATGATTTTTTTGCCAGTCGAACAACTTATGAGGTTTCACCAACTTGACGTTCTGGTGATTTACTTTTGTTTACTCTTTGATGGATGGGAGGACTTTATCTCAACTCTTGGAAGAAAGATAACGAACGCAATAAAAGTGAGGAAAAATACTACCTAAACTTTATTCAAAATCGGAACTGAATCTGCAGTAGGTTAGTCTCAAATTTTGTGAGATAGGTAATAATATCCTATCTTATTCTTTTTCCTTTTTAAGAAAAGTTGGACTGATAGGATTTCTGCATTTGTCAATTTCAAGTATTATGTACACTTTAATAGAACAAATCAAGTCACACTGAAATAAAGTAGTGATTAAAATACTCTAAGCTTACAATTACTCGCGTAATTGTAACCGAGTATAACCTCGCGGTTATGGTCAAACGTAGATTTATGGTATAAAAATCGGTCAAAAGGGTAAAAAATTTGTCAAAAAGGTAAATGTGTCTCGAAAGATCTCAGCGCGCCTGTACTGAGGCATTTCACGTGGACAGTGATTCCGCCCGGAATGCCTTGCAAATACATAACGCATTGAGTGACTCACTGATTGTTTTGAAGCATTTTAAAATTTTTCGTAATGTAAGTAGTATAAGCACTAACCGTAGATTTAAGCCCTCATAAAACGTTACTCACACATGGGACCATGATGTCTTGAAATAAAATATTTTGAATTTTGAATTTGTAAATATAAATAAACAACTCGCAGGTCGGTCCGTTCAAATATTAGTAATCCATTGCAAAAACGTTTTCAGAAAGGCAGTCTTAAATTTTAATTATTAAAGGATAAAGGGAGAGCAAAGAGAAAATTCCCGGAGGCGAAAAAAAAAACAACATTACAATCGTCCGAACCTTTTTGAAATGAATAATTCTATGTATAATTCTCAATGCTTAGATTCCGAAGCTCTCTCTCCTTTTGAAACGGGCTTTAAAAGATCTTTTGTGTAAGTTTACATTCGGGGAACGTAATTAGTATTGGGTGTTGTAATGTTATATTTCACATTTTGGAGTTTTGAAGCTCGATCCACAGCTTCCTATTCATCATCATCATCATTTCAGGCATAAGAAGTATACTGTTGAACGTAGCCATCCCCAAGGATTTCTAAAACGACCGATACAAATCAGAAAATGCCTTTATTTAAAAAAAAAAGGTTGTCTGTTGTTTTTTTTTTTTTTTTTTTTTTTTTTATACACAATAGATCTACGATTGGCCACCAACTCGCCAACTCGAATTCCATTCTTGTGCAGTACGCAACAGGAATGTGGATCGATATCGGTTTACGGACGATAATTTTACGTGATACCGATGCGTCACAAGCCGAACGCTTAGGCCGATCGTGCCTCTCTATCGCTTGTTCCGCGCTCTCGTTTGCACGCTCGGCTCAGGCGGAACGTGACAATGAGTCATGTTTTTTCGTGCGTGCAGCCGGCGTTCATCGATTTATAAGAAGTTATCACGTAAAAAAAACGCATTTTCTGATTCGTATTCGTATAATATAAAGTTCAAACTCAAGCTATATCGCCATTTCGATCTGCAGATAACATTAGAAGCATGTGTTCTCGTGAGAACTGGAGGCTTTTGAACTGATATATGGTGGTGTGACGTTGCTCTCAGCGTGATCTATGGAGAGTTGGGTGCGTACTTTACTGGAGAAATGGGCTTTCGTTGGTTGTTTTGTCTGTTACAGTTTTAACCGACTCACTTTTAGAGGTAAAATTTTTAAATAAAAAATTTTCATGAGTTTTTTTTTGCAGTTTACTGAAACATTTTACAACTGCAAAGTTTTGTTCATAAAGTGCTGCTAATAGTCTCTGACTATAATTTCTAGTTTAAAACACTAAAAAAAACGACTTCAAAATACGCAATTCCTTTAGTTGGAAGTAATTCTTAGGATTCCGTACCCAAAGGGTAAAACGGGACCCTATTACTAAGACTCCGCTGTCTGTCGTCTGTACCTCATGAGACAGTTGAAATTTTCACAAATGATGTATTTCTGTTGCTGCTATATCAACAAATACAAAAAAAATAGAATAAAATAAATATTTAGGGGGGCTCCCATCCAACAAACGTGTTTTTTTGCCGTTTTTATAGATAATGGTACGGTACCCTTCGAGTGCGAGTCCGACTCGCACTTGGCCGATTTTATTTCAGTGATTTTGTTATAAAAACCAAAATACTGAACCGATTTTGATAAAATTTATATGAGACCTCTGAGGTATCATCTACCAATAAAAAAAATCATCAAAAACAATTAAATATAGGCGGAGTAATCGCTGAACAAACATACAAATAAAACACAGTCGAATTGAGAAAATTGAATCTTTTTGGAAGATGGTTAAGAGATATAGACCGAAGAACATGCCAAATTTATAAGGATTCTTCGTAATAATTACGGAACCCTAAAAACTGAAGACATTTATATCGTTAACACAAAACGAGCGAGCTCCATCCTCGGCCACGCCGTCGCTTAAAATCAGCTGATTTGGTGGTCAATAGTAGATCTATCTTGCGAAAAAAGCTGCTTCATCAGAGGTATTTCTAAAATACATAAGCATATATAGTAATATTTTTTCTAACTTTCCAGGGAACACATACCGAGTTAGCAAGTTTAATTGATTTCGCAGTCTGAAATTTCAAACAACCAACAGTCCACGTTTATACTTTTCTCTAATAAGCCGGTACATTCAGAATAACCTATCCAGTAAATACAGGTTAACCGGCACATACCGGTTAACCGGACGAAATAACCGGTATTTCCCGGATCGCGCCAGCTAAGACCAGCCTTTATTTATGACCCTTATTGACCGTTAGCACAGTTAAGTACGACCCCCCGGCGTTTGCTCCCGCTCCTTAAACCATTAAGTTGATGTAATTTACTTGAAATTGCGTCTCTTACTACCTGGATTTGTACATTTTCATTAGGTTTTCGTTTATTGGATACGCTTTTGAGAGTCTATTTGGCTGGTGTTAACTGACACGGTTTGGTCGTGGTTGATAAAGCAGCCAAAATCCATTTCATTAAAATTGTTTTTAATATTGATTAAAGATAAACTAAAGATAATTTATTGTTCCAAAATACAGTTTCAAATCATACAAAATACGATATTATGTTTTGTTTTATTCGACTATAGGCTTGCGCTTGACCGTCAACTCACCTGGTCTTAAGCAACAGTTACGGTCTAAGATGGAACGCGCTTGCCTAGAAGAAACCTTCATTTATATATAGAAGAAACAAGACCCATTCAGGAAGCGCATTCCACACTTTGGCGGTACGCACAATGAAAGTGGAGCCAAAGCGTTTCGTACGTGTTTTCGGAATATCAACCATGTAACGATATCGCTTTTTCGTGCTTCTTACTGTCCGATAGAAAAATGGGCATGAGGGAAATACGATATACAAATCAAGGCTTAGTCAAAGATATTCTGAATTTCTGCCGGACCCCAAACTAGGCTAGGCCTGGTTTTTGGGCGCCCTAGGGCCAAAGGTTGACAATCTTATAGTGCGCTAAGGTAATTAAAGTTATTAAAAGGTGCTTAGTCCTAGACAAGTATAAGTCAAGAAAACTCATAAACCTCTGACAAAAATGGATGAATCAATTTTGACGAAATATAGCAAAGAACACGCTCGATGTAATTTACCGATTTTGACAAAACATACTAAAAACACGCTCGGTAAAATATTCAAAAAAATTATCGGCCAAGTGCGAGTCGGACTCGCGCACGAAGGGTTCCGTACTATCATCTATAATACTACAAAGTTTAGTTCTGTTTATAAAATAACGAGAAATCAACGAAATTCCAAGTAGTAAATTGCAAACTTATAGGTAGGTTTTCGATACACATCCGGGCAGCATGACGACGCTTGCGCGAATACGCGCGGCTATGGCTCGCTCCGTAATGTTACCTCCCCCGCTACCCACGCGGCCGTTGCTTAGCAACCGCCTCGCGCTCGCACCGCGTTTAGATGCACGGATTATTTTCATTTTGTGAGTTTTTATGTATTAGATTAGGTATTTATTTTTATAGTTAATATATTTCTAAATATTTACTTACAAATATTGAAGTTTCTACCTGTTAATTAAGATCGAGTAAAAATTGCTTAAAAATTACGTTTGTTGTATGGGAGCCCCCCTTTTATATTTACTTTATTGTTATTTAATTATTTATTTTGAAAGGTAATATACAAGTAAATATTCTGTGAAAATTTGAAGCGTCTACCTGTTACCGTTTTTAATATTGAGCAAAAAAATACGATAAAAACACGTTTATTGTATGGAGACCCCCCTTAATATTTAATTTTTTTAAATTTTTAGTATTTGTTGTTATAGCAGCAACGGAAATACATCATTAGTGAAAATTTCAGCTTTCTAGCTATCACGGTTTATGAGATAGAGCCTGGAGACAGACAGACAGACAGACAGACAGACAGACAGACAGACAGACAGACAGACAGACAGACAGACAGACAGACAGACAGACAGACAGACAGCGAAGTCTTAGTAATAGGGTCCCGTTTTTACCCTTTGGGTACGGAACCCTAAAAATTGATCAATATCGGTCCAATTCTTTCAGATCTATGATGCCATAGACAGACACGTCACACAGATACACACTTATAACACACCTCTTCTTAGGTTAGGGGTTAATTAAAACTAGCAAAGAGGAATAAAAGAATAAAAATAATGTAATGTGTCCAATAATTTTCGTTAAAATCTTGGGTAATGTCATTGGTTAAAATAATAAAAGTGGAATCAAAACGCTACATTCGAAATTCGAATACTTGTAGGTGCCAAATGGCCACCCATCTAAAAATTTACTGAACCAAACGTTGCTCAATATTTCACCAGTCGAGCTGCAAATAATTATAGCTCGTATTACAACCATAGGTAGGTTTAAATTATACCCAGCTCATTGTTCGGAAAGAATCCTCGAGCGCTCTCCGATTTACGAGCGCCACATGCCACCGAGTTATAAGGTTTGGAATTATTGAAGGCGACGTTTGATTTTATTGTACTTTTTTTTTGTCCGGATATTTTCATCAATGTGGCAGATGGTATGGAATGTTATCTTTTCAAAAGGAATAATCTTAATCTAAAATTGTGTTTGATATTCATGAAAGCGTGGATTCTATGACTTTAATATATTAGAAAAGATGTACAAAATCAGAGAAACTTATAAAAAGTTGTTAAACAGAATTAAATGTGAGATATTGTATGATGCGCTATCACAATAATGCAATGTTTTTTTAGGGGTTTACTGAATTTGACTTTTTGACTAGAACAACTATGTCTACTTATTTGAAAAATAATTTGAACGCTCATAATTATGTACGTCAAACAAAGTAAATACGTGATTGGTCATGCGGAGTTTTGGCAGGAACGTCTTAGTAACATGTTGTTGCTTTGTTTTATTTTCCTAAACTTGTGTTATTTTGGACATTAATGCTATAAAAATGGTGGTGTTTTATTCATTGTCAAGTGTTCGATCAAGTGCGTGAGTGTGAAAAAGTGAAAAAATGCAGTGAAACGTGTGATTTTACGCTGTCGGTAAAACTCCATAGAAGCTTCTAGTAAAGTCGCCATAACTTTACTGAGGCAAGACTTAAATTTTAAAATGTCTGTTTACGTGACTGTGACTAATATAACTCGTATTATTCAAGAAACTTGAAAATATTTCAATATTTGACACTGGCAAATCGCTAATCGCGGGGTCCAATACAAAAAAGAAGAAGATAGGTCATGTAAACATTTTGATTGATTTTGGCTTCACCTATGAATGGAATTTTGAATGAGACCATCACTTTAGGAGTCTGTAGTTCAAATCATCCGTCCCGCTCGTGCATACCAACTTTTTTGAAGATATAAAATAATTTAATGATAATAAAATAATCGCCGTTTAGGAAACTAGAAAAGATCATAAATTTTCAACAAAAATTACAATTTGATCCAAGTAAATTTTCATACATAAAACTCATTTTTAACCGACATCAAAAATAAAGGAGTTGGACTGTATTTTTTATATGTTTGTTACGCAAATACTCCCGCCAATTATTAATTGTTTTTGAAGTTTTTTTTTTTTTTTTAGTTTTGTTTAGTAGGTAATATTTCAGAGGTGGCCCCATATAAATTTTATCTACATCGGTTCACTACTTTGGTTCTTATAAGAAAAAAAAAACTGAATAAATGACATCCAAGTAAACAAGTTGCGTATTTCGTAAGTCGTTTTTTTTTCAGTTTTTTAACTATAATTTTATTATGTTCTTTACCTACGCTCCACGGTGGCTTAGTAAGCAAGTAATAACTACTATTATTATTTTCTTTGTCTTTTTGAATTTCCAAACACGGTTATCCTACCTTTGAAACTTTTAAACTACTTAGGACGCCATTTTACACAAAAACTCGCCTCGATCGGTGTAAATTAGGCGAAACTCTCCGATTCTTGCCGTCGAAACTCAATTATTTCACCCACTCCGTAAATTGCAAGCTCTTATTCCATTACAATAAAGTCCATTTTAGGACCGTAAAACTTCATTACTCCGCTTGGCTGACTCCAGGCATAAGTCATATTTCGCGACAGAAATTGTGAGGTCAACTTTTAAAGTAATTTCTAAGATGTGAATTATGGGGTTATAGGGTCTTTACTCGGCCCTATATTAAATTAGATTTTGGAAGAGGGCCTCGGAGGGTCTTATATTCCAATTTAAATCCAATTTGGTTGAGTTATTGATTAAAATTTTCGGATAGTAATATTACAATCAAATGGGATCAAGTATACAGTTGTAAAGTCGCCGATATAGCACGGCGGATTAGCAAGTTGAAGTGGCAGTGGGCAGGGCACATAGCACGTAGTACTGATGGCCGATGGGGCCAAAAGGTTCTCGAGAGGAGACCACGCAGCGGCAAGCGCAGCGTAGGAAGACCAGCCACGAGATGGACAGATGACCTCATAAAAGTTGCGGAAGACGCTGGATGCAAGCCGCTTCCAATCGGTCTTTTTGGAAATCTATGGGGGAGGCCTATGTCCAGTAGTGGACTTAGGCCTAGTTCAGAGTTATTCATTCTCTGGAAAGCCTCTGACCTAGTTTGACAATTCCTGTTCTTAAGAACAAACAACCGGGACCTACAATTTAACGTGTCATTTGACCCACGGTAGCGCTCAGAAAAAACTGTCATCTGACTATTGTTATGTCACTCGATAATGTCAGGACAAATCGGTCAGTTTTTGGATGGGTGACCATACTAGAACTTAACGGTCTGTCCGTTACTTCACTTCGGTGTTTGTTCTCAACTACTTCTCTCAGCTTATATATTAGAACCACAAATTTTACGAAGCATTGTCTAAATCAACATTTTTCTAAATCAAACGAATTTCGAAGTTATTTTCTAAGTGCACTGTGCCTCTAAAAGTCATGGACATAAATAAAATTGCAAAAATGTAGACATTTTACTCCAATACGACTTTTCGTCTCACTGTCATTTCCAATGCTGCACCACTTCGTGAAAAGTTGGCACGTGCTCTTAGAGAACGGCGTGTGTTTGAAAAGAGGCTCTAAGTAACATTGTTATTTCTTACGGAAAATTCGAGCATATTGCCATGGTTTGAAGCAAACGAAACATATAAAGAAAAAAGAAAGAAAGTATTTTATTTTTACGAGTATACACCATACACTGCAACAAAAAGATTAGAGTTAACACAAATACAAAGCACATAAGGATTATTGAGCCTAAAAAATATGCATTTGTCGCTGTAGTATCTGATGTATCAAAAAAGGTAAGTGCGGTCAGGTGAGTTGACGGTCAAGCCAGAATCAGCCAGCTAAAATCAGAGTGCTGTGAGATTTATTTTTGTTTGTAATCAAATCTGGATTCTTACATTCAAAGAAGTGAAGTGAATAGGTTTCTTCTAGGCAAACGTGCTCCATCGTAGACCCTAACTGTCGCTTGTCACCAAGTGAGTTGACGGTCAAGCGCAAGCCTATTTACGAATAAAAAAAAACTGCTCAGCTATAATGTTGCCGAACGATCAGCAGCGAACGATAAGCGACAGTTAATTCACTTCATTTCTTTGAATGTAAGAATCCAGATTCGATTACAAACTAAAATAAATCTCACAACACTCTGATTTTAGGCTGTTGTCAAATGCCTAGCTTGATCATGATAAAAAAATCTTTGTCTATCGTGGGGTTTTTTCTTAATACATTTAAAACTTTTATAAGGCAAAAACAAATATATTAGACACAAAACCTTACACTTCTTTTGGTTAAGTCTATTAAACACAACCTAAAATTCTTGAGGCAGTAGTTAAGAAAATGTCTTCACCAAAATTTACAGCTATTTATGCCAAAAGTTAACCAACCTACCTAAACACTGCTATTTCGGCTCTACATCTACGAAAAACAATTTTATGTTCCACATAAAACTGGTGCAAAATCGTCGAAGCCTTCATTTCTCAACGCTCTTTCTACCAGGAGCGCAGAAAATCCCTAGACGTCACGCGGTCGGCCCATATTTTACTTTTATAGGCGAAAAGGGCGTATCCAATGTTTGTCAAGGTTTGTAGTAATGGGTGCTGTCTAAGCCCTTCGGAAGTACTGACCTAAAATTGAAATTCTCAGCCCTTTCTAAGTGGCAATGTTTCACTGACGTTTAAGTTTAACTAATGAAGGTATGCGACTTTGAAATTTTCTCGTTCCGCCACGGCGGTTCTTTGCCAACTTTATTGCGGTGGATTTTGTATGGGAGCTCGAACCCCCAGGGTTTTAACGCCTCTGGAAAATATGTGCGAGCTGGGAGGATTGAATTTTTTTGTCCTTTAGAAAGGCCTCGCGTAAAGGCAGTTTAATACGGAATAAAAATAGGCCAATCGTGGGATTTTGAGATTATGAGAATTTAAGCATAGGTCGGGCGGGATTCGGTTCTTAATATCAATTATACCTTGTGAGTTTGTGATTATCGTAAAATTCGCGAGGGGTGTGAAAGACTGTGTGTGTGTGTGTGTGTGGACTGTGGATACTTGACAATCAAAAATTATAATTTATATTTGTTTGTTTAAAAAAAATACTTATACCTTTGCACCAGGAACTGTTAAGGGTGGGTTATTTGACTGAATTTTTAATTATATTTGTATTAGTTAATATATTTTATCATCATCTCAGCCATAAGAAGTCCACTGCTGGACATAGGTCTCCTCCATGGATTTCCAAAAAGACCGATTGGAAGCGGCATGCATCCAGCGTCTTCCCGCCACTTGTATGAGATCATCTGTCCATCTCGTGGCTGGTCTTCCTACGCTGCGCTTGCCGGTACGTGGTCTCCACTCGAGAACCTTTCGGCCCCATCGGCCATCAGTTCTACGTGCTATGTGCCCTGCCCACTGCCACTTCAGCTTGCTAATCCGCTGTGCTATATCGGTGACTTTTGTACGTCTAGTATCTCTTCATTTCTGATTCGATCTCGTAGAGAGACTCCGAGCATAGCCCTCTCCATAGCTCGTTGCGTGACCTTGAGTTTCCTTATAAGGCCCATAGTTAGGGACCACGTTTCAGTGCCGTATGTCATCACTGGTAACACACTGGTTAATATATTTATATTGTTTAAATATTTATTTAAAATAATGTCAACACTTGCAATTAAAAAAAATGCTTTTTCGTAACAAAAGTATTCTAAAATATGTTAATTTTAATAAATGAGACAGTAGCTTTGTGTATACTTTCTCTCAAAAACTATAGCGTAAATTATAGTACGAATATCGCAGTTGGGTATTTAATTATTTTTTTTATAAAAGCTTGTTTCAAGCGTAACGAAATCATAAGTTATACTGCAAAAACTGATTTTCTGCAGTCGAGTATTTTGTTTTTCTTTTAATATATATACTTGTTTAGTAAACGCCGTATCATACGAATGTTGCTAGATTTTTTTCCTCATAAATGTCAAATCATCTTAAACCACGCAACTATCTCTCTCGCACATCACAAAATTTTTAAACATATTAAGTTTTAGTTAGTTTGTAGTTTTATTTAAATATCATTTACTGTCGACGGTGTAGTGAAAAAACATATTTTCCTACACCAATTTAAAAGATACTGAACAAAGATTTTTTGAATATTTCTGCTATCTCAAACAAATTCATGTCACACTATTCTAATATCCTTACTCAATGGTTATATATGTTTAACAAGGTTAAGTTTAGTAAACTCAAAAACCCCGACAAAAAAACGGCACCACTGATTTTGATGAAACATAGCTAAGAACACTCGCGACTAATTCACCTTTCAAACAAAAAAAAAACAAAATCGGTTCATCCGTTCGGGAGCTACGATGCCACAGACAGACACACACACAGACACGTCAAACTTATAACATCCAGTCGATTTGCGTCGGGGGTTAAAAATGTGATGCGTGAGAGAGATAGCTGCACACTTTGAGCCCAGCCTTAAACAGCATCATTTCCACATTCACACAAATCAGTAAAACACGGTTACGACTCGCGAGTTACCAACCCATAAAGATATATTTAATTGAATGTAACACCAACTTATTTCAACTCCCATTGTAGGGGCGGCTGTTCATTTGAGTCGTAAACTTTCGGCCCTATTTTATAGTTGTTTTCCATTAAAATCTTGGAGGGTCTGTAGCTAGGATGTAGCCAGGCCGGCCTTTGCGGAAATTCATTATAACTACTCGTATGAAATACTCGTATCTTGTTTTGTTACATTAATGGTTGTTGGATGAGTTTGATATCGTTTTTCTTGCAGTTTTTAAGGATCTTCCGATTAATTATTTATTTGGAGAAAATTGTTGTTTATTAGGTTTTTTTATATATTTTTAATATTATAAGGATTATATTACATTATATACACAATGTTTATTAGGTTGGTTTCTATGAAGTGAAAGGTTGTCATAGGGATGTTGATAAATTTTTTGGGTATTGAATTAACCTGAAACGTCACGCTCGGCTATGTAACGCTCGTTCGGGTAAAGTCGGCTCGAGTCGACTATGGGAGCTAGAGAGGTATAATAAACGCGTCACTGCTGCTAATTCGTATTATTAACGTCGCCTTGATAAAGTTTTCTTATCTGTCATGGAGTCTTAAGCACACACAATTTTTGACGTGATAGCGTCTTATAAATCGATGAACGCCGCCTGCACGCACGAAAAGCATGACTCATTGTCACGTTCTGCCTGAGCCGAGCGTGCAAGCGAGAGCGCGGAACAAGCGATAGAGAGGCACGATCGGCCTAAGCGTCCCGCTTGTGACGCATCTATCATGACGTTATCACGTAAAATTATCGTCCGTAAACTGACTTTACAGACAACCATTTTTTTATTATCATTGATGGGATTTTTGTTTGACTGCCAACTAGCCTGATATTGAGTAACTTTGCAGTCTTAATAATAAAATACTAATCGTAATTAGATGGAGCGTGCTTGCATAGCAGAAGTCTGTTTATTCGATATTTGAAACCACAGGTTACCCATTGCGGAAAACATACTAGGGCAAAGTATTTGCCGAACAACCGTTCCGCAAACCGTTTGCCGTTTATGGAATATTTTCTGTGAAACGATTTAGTTTTTTCATGCAGGAATAAGATTTTTTTAATTATTTTTTTATACATTATACATTATATTATATATGTTAAGCGACGGTGTGGCCGAGGATGGAGCTCATGCAGCTCCGAAGCACACTCATATAAAATATCAAAAAAATCGATAGAACAATCAAGCTCAATTAAATTATTTTGTAACTTTTGAAGATAATTATAATAAATTTGATTTCAATATTTCTCGTTTTTAACCGAATTCCAAAAAGAAGGGGGTACTCAATTCGATATGCTTTTTTGTATGTTTGTTCAGCGATTACTCCGCCAGTTATGAATAATTTTTCTTGATTATTTTTTGTTTGGTAGGTCCTCAGAGGTGGTCTCATGTAATTTTATCAAAATCGGTCCAATACTTTGCTTTTTATACTCGTAATAAAACGAATTGCGTATTTTGAAGACGGTATTTTCAGTTTTTGAGCTACAATTATTATCACTTAAAAACAAAGAAAAAAGTATATATAAATATATAAAATTGTTTGTCGGACGAGATAATATAAGAATATTTTGTACGTATTTCTAAGTAAACATGAAAACCGCTCGTCAAAGAGTTAGTCAACACTTTGTGACACTTCTTCGCTTCCGATCAAAGAACTCTGAAAGAAAGTACCTGAGAAATATATTTTAAGAGACGTAATATTTTTTAAAAGCTACGTGCTTATCATTCTTTATGAAAAGTCTCTGATATTTTAATTTACGACGTTTCTAAAAGTGTTTTTATAAATGTATATATATAAATATTTTAATCATTGATTTTCCTGCGCTCGACTGATAACTTGTCTGATATATTTTTTTCATCAAATTTAACTATTGACCGTCAACTTGCTTAATGTCAAGCGACGGTATGGCTGAGCTCGTAGATCTATAACATATATATTCACTCTAGCTTTGAAAATTCAAAGATTATAGCTCAGAAACAGTAAAGACGGCAAAGAATTTCATTCCTGTGCAGACCGAAATCGGTGAGTAAGTACGGATGTTTGACATGTTGAGCTAGGTGGTAAAACTCAGACATTCTGATAGTCCTGTAGTGGATTTGGTGGATGGTGATCGACCGTGACACGATTCATCACTATATTCGTCACCAATGAATATAGAGACGGTGATTAAACGAAAAATGCGCCGTATTACGTATTCAATGGTTGTTTAAATCATAAAATTATTGTGTAATATCAATGTCTAGGGTAATCGATATGTATATAAAATACATATCGATTACCCTAGACCGACAAAGGTCCAATTCAAATGCTCAAACCCACTACCAGTTGGCAGCGTACCCAGCATGCTGCTGTTATTTGTATAAAGAGAAATGATGATCTAATTGACAATACAAATGTGTATTCACTGCAGGTTAAAAAAATACTTGCACTTATACTTAAAATAGTAAATTTTTAAGAATGAAATGAGAAGTACCTTTTGTTGCTAAAATAAGAACGGCAAAAGAAACAAAATTCTTAACAAAGCAACATCCAGCGTAACACAATGAATGAATTTTAATTACTAAATAGCAAAGTTGTGGAAACACGGGAGATATTTAACTAAAGAAAACTGTTGTTAACAAAGTCTTCCGTGCTTGTGTAATTCAACTCAAAACCTAAATAATTAGGGAGTTTACGTCGGAATTTAGCGCTGTTTATTACAGCTACAGATATATCTAAATCTATATATTTTATACATATTGATATAATTTATTTCCATAAAAGCTTAACTGATATTATATATTTGTATAACATAGAAAAACAAATTACGAGTTGTCTGATTACAATACAAGAATAAAAAGGGAATTATAAGGTAATAATATTACCATAGAGGAAAAAGAAAAAGAAAAATAAATAATCGGCCAAGTGCGAGTCGGACTCGCGCACGAAGGGTTCCGTACTACCATCCATAATAGAAAATCGTATAAAATAACGAGAAATCAACGAAATTTCAAGTAGTAAATTGCAAACTTATAGGTAGGTTTCGATACACATCCGTGCAGCATGACGACGCTCGCGCGAATACGCGTGGCTATGGCTCGCTCCGTTATGTTACCTCCCCCGCTACCCGCGCGGCCGTTGCTTAGCAATCGCCTCGCGCTCGCGCCACCACCACACCGCGGCGCGGCGCTCGCACCGCGTTTAGATGCACGGATTATTTTCATTTTGTGAGTTTTTATGTATTAGATTAGGTATTTATTTTTATAGTTAATATATTTCTAAATATTTACTTACAAATATTCAAGTTTCTACCTGTTAATTAAGATCGAGTAAAAATTGCTTAAAAATTACGTTTGTTGTATGGGAGCCCCCCTTTAATATTTACTTTATTGTTATTTAATTATTTATTTTGAAAGGTAATATACAAGTAAATATTCTGTGAAAATTTGATCTACCTGATACCGTTTTTAATATTGAGCAAAAAAATACGAGAAAAACACATTTATTGTATGGGGACCCCCCTTAATATTTTTATTTTTTTTATTTTTAGTATTTGTTGTTATAGCGGCAACGGAAATACATCATTTGTGAAAATTTCAGCTTTCTAGCTATCACGGTTTATGAGATACAGCCTGGAGACAGACAGACAGACAGACAGACAGACAGACAGACAGACAGACAGACAGACAGACATACAGACAGACAGACAGACAGACAGACAGACAGATAGACAGCGAAGTCTTAGTAATAGGGTCCCGTTTTTACCCTTTGGGTACGGAACCCTAAAAAAAGAAGAAGGAAAAGAAAAAGGATATGTAAAATAAAACTGTAACGGATCGAAAATCAAGGATTATGTAAAAGTATGAAATACAAAGTCATTGTTAATTATTCACATTTTGTAGTTTGAAATTTTTGATTTCACTCCGCCAATTGTATATGGTTTTCGAAGATTCTTTTTTATTTTGTAGGTAATACCTGAGGGAGTCCCATATAAATTTTATTAAAATCAGTTCAATACTTTGGTTTTTATAACAAATTAACTGAAAAAATAACGTCCAAGTAAACGAATTGCGTATTTTGAAGTAGATTTTTTCAGTTTTTTAAAACTATAATTATTATACAATTAAAATTTTCTTTTAATTATATATTCAATTTGTTGACATACTATGTATTCAGTTATTTATATTATTACTAGAAATAAGCCATGATAATACCACTATACAGCAGCTATATACCAATGTTAATTGATCCATGATATTTTATGATTATTATTTTAGTGAAATGTTTTTTTTTTTCAGCCATTACTGTCCCACTCCAGGGCGAATGCCTCTCTTCCCATCTTTCTATTTTTATCGGTTAAGAGCTTCTTTACTCAAGTCAAGCTCGTCTCGCCACTATTTTTTGGGCCTGCCTAGGGGTCTTGTGATCTTCGGTTCCTAATACTATAAGTAAAGCTCTGACCCGCTAACAGTGATACTCAAGTTTTATTTAAGTATTTACTTTTTAGCGTAAAATTAAGCTAATAAATGAATACTGACGCAAGCGAAATTTAATTTTGTTTAGCCAATGTTATCAAAATTAAATCGTGCTCATCTACGTGTGACCCACGATGAGCCTGATATCGACCCGTCGGCGTCGGGCTGGTTGTCACCCTGGCAACACAGCCCTATGGTTAATTGACCTGTAATTAAACAAACAGCCTTTTGAGCTTAATTACTACAGAAAGATTAAAGGATTATCAACAAAAGGATTTTAATAGGCTTAACCCGTTGTAGGCGTGTCCGGGTTTTGGGACCCGATGTTTTTGTCTCGCCCCATTATCTTTTTATTTTTTATGTTTTTTCTCGATTCAAAACATAAATAAGCCACCTTTAATATTACAGAATCCTTTGAAATGGTTCTAAAAACAGAAGTATATTATTTCGAGTGATTATTTATGTTACTATTAATATACATATATATTTGTATATTTAACAAATAATTATTAGATATGTGTAAATAACTATCTCTCTATATTCATAACTTTTTGACAACTACACGATTGGACAAACTATAATTACCATAGACTTCTATTGATACTTCAAGTGTATGTACCTAGCGTGTCAAGAGTAAGTTGACGACCACAGTTGACGACCTAAGATTTATTTAATTTCAGGTGATATATACTTCCATTTCGATATTTTGTCAACTAGTTACTAGCGTACAAGCGCGCGGATGCATTGGGTTGAATACATTTCGCGCGGATGGAACATTTCATCACTAACTTGTTTGGGTGACGTCACAGACGGTACCAAAAATGTGGCACGCAAGGTTTTCATATAAATGAAGTCGGATGCTTTAATCTACTATCATCATCTCAGCCACAAGAAATCCACTGCTGGACATAGGCCTCCCCCGTGGATTTCCAGAAAACCAGTTGGAAGCGGCTTACATCTAGCGTCTTCCTGTCATCTACTATGTCTGTGATAATTATTAATTATACTTAAAGTTGTTACAAAATTACCAAAAAACTTCACTCGAGAACTTTTCGGCCCCATCAGGCATCAGTTCTGCGTGCTATGTGTCCTGGCCCTTACCAGTTCTACTTGCTAATCCGCTATTCTATCAGTACGTCTACGGATCTCTTCATTTCTGATTTGATTTTGCAGAGAGCCTCCGAACCTTGTCCTTTCATAGCTCCCGCACACTGATATTTTAATTTATTTAGAAATCAAAATTATAACTCAAGTTTTGCGTAAAAAGTAAATTCAAATTATTTATTTGCTAAGAAATATGTATAAAATAATAATATATTTAGTAAGTATTTCTATAAAACCCCTTAAATTGACTAATATTTAAAACAATTAATATTCATTATGCACACTTTATTATTAATGTCGATCAACGTTAAAATTATAAATGTTAAGATATCAAAATTTTAATTATAACATGTATTTTATCTTTTAGAAATTCATTGAGAAGGCAATACGCCTTATCTATAGATAACTTTTTTAGTCTAAATTTAAAAGTGTCTGTATTTTTAGTTTATTTTATTATGCGTGGTAAATTGTTATATAAGTATAAATATACACCTGTTTAATAATTAAATTTAGTAAGTAGTCTTATTATGTTACAACTCATTCCTTAGATCTATAAACCGAATGTAAACAAAGTTACACTAATAAACCTATAACATCTCCATTCAATACAATCAAATGATATAGCCACTATGCTGTCATATAAACTTTTATAGTCAACAAATAACTTGGTATATTCTCGAGACTTCGTATAATTTCATGTTGTATTTTATGTACGAGTGTTTTGAATTTATTGCGCTATAATTTTGAATGGGCGCTAGCCTTGACGTAACGGGGTAAGAAAGTCCATGGTCTGGAATCATGAATGAAATAATATGGCGGTTATTAAACGGTTGGGTGTAGGTGTATGTATGTTTGTAATTATGTATGTATGCGAGTATGTGTGTGTGTTATGTATACATGTTTTTATATTACTTCCAAAATTTTGGCCAAGTTAGATATGTCAGATGATTTTAGATTTATATTTATTTTCTGTGTGTCATAGGCTACATATTTTGTAATTGCAACAACAGAACTCCTCAATTAAATAAAAAGTACATTTTACATTGTCTTTTCTGAAATTTACAAAATTATCCACAGATTAAATACAAAATATAAGAAGTGTATTGTACATAACATACATAAGTTGAAAACCTTTTATTTAGTTACAAAAATAATCTGATCAGGAAAAAAATAATAAAATAACAACTTATTAATATAGAGGAAAATATTATAGTACAGAGACAAAACGGAATAATAAGAACATTCGTGGAACAAATAAAGGAAAAGGCAAAGGTCATGTAGTATAATGATGTGGGAAAGTTCGCGGAAAACAAAAGCTCATCGAAATTACTCTACTTGAAGAGTCAGGCACATTAACGTTAGATTAATTTATGAAACAATTCAATTTTAATCAATGAAAAACAATAAAATACTAGAGCTGATATTTTTAAATTCATACGAAAGCCATCAAATCTTAAATATAAGTCCGAAGTCAGTTCTTCACATTCCCCTCGATCACACGAGCGTAAACTTTTCGACAGTCGTCTCATTCCAGTGCCTAATACGTTCCTCATCATATAAGTCGGGAAAGCCTTTCAATAAAACCTTTAGTTTCCCGACACGACGGCATACATTCCATACACGTCCCTGAATAAAAGCTGAAGGCATTCGTCCGACGGAATTGGCAGAGTACGCGCTGTTGGTTCCGCGCTCTGGTTTGTACTAGACAGTGATTAAGCTCTTTGCATTGATACAAGAACAAGCGTTTGTCTAAGTCGACGCTCTGAGCAAGTCAATTTCTTCAATAAGCAAATCAATTTCTTCTTTTTATGCATAAGCATTGCCATTCAATGTGGCAATGCGGGCAGCATGCTGGGTACGCTGCAAACTGGAAGTGTGTTTCGAGTATTTGGATTGTCTTTAGACTTATATAGGTCTGCGGTAATCGATATGCTTTTTGTGTAGTAGTTAGTTGAGTTTGTATATTATTTTGTTGTAGTTAATAAAGACTTGCACGTTTAAAAAAAACTTCAATTATTTAGTTACTTTATGAGAAAGAAAAATATTTGAGTGTCACGGTTTGGCCAAATGCTTCATGGCCAGGGTTTAGACCTCAAAGCAAACCTCGAATCTTTGTGCATTTATTTATTGGGCCATATGAACATTATTTATTGGGCCTTAGGAACATTATAAATATCATATTATTATTTAAAATACATATGCCCCTATGAGGGAATGGCAACAGAAGATTTGGAGCGCTCTATTTCCATATTTACAAATGTCTCCTTAAAAAAATCACCTTAATGTCAGTAGTACCATTGATTTGTACCGTTGATGGTACAAGTGACACAGCTATGTGTCTTTAGTACCATTAAAGAAAAATGAAGATATTCCACGCCAGTGTGTCTTGAGATCTTGGAGACACTTGACTTAAGTGGCACTAGCATTTGTTTATTTTTAAGACTTAGGTATATTATCTATTTTAAATTAAAATGTATCGGGAAACTTGCCTACAGAAAAAAAAGAGTAAAATAGAAGCTGCATAATTCAAAACCATAAACGCAATACCCAAGCTACTGTGAAAACATCCACACGCGGCGTTGGCAGCGCATGATGTAATTAGATACGTCAGTTTGGTTCGAAATAATGCTGAAGATCGATGGATTCGAACCTCTAACTGTAGGTTCCTCCAAAAGCGGATTGAGCGGTTGACTGACCAGTTGATATGCAGCGTTCGTATTGATCACTTAACGCTTGTCTTCTGTGAAGTTGACGTTCCGATGGGTTACCTATCTGTTATCCGAATTATGAAATATCGAATATCATTTTACCGAAAATATTTTTTATTTTCAAAGGTTATTGTATCAAAATCTCGACCGCTCATTTTGAAACTTTTCTGATAACCGAATCTTCGGAATAAGAAAGTTTCTCTGTATAATAAACAGAAACATATATATCTAAACTAAACCTTATCTATCTATGAATCTCATAGTTATTTTTTTTTTTAATTACAAGGTTTCTAGATATTATATTTTTATTTTAACAATTTTGGAGAAATTAACGGCCTCAACTAATAAAACAGAAGAAATAATAAAAAAACAGAAACCTATCAACCTAACTTAAAAATTGTTCGGGCAAATAAAACTTATGGCTAACAAACTTATGGAATCAGAAACTCGTGTCAAGTAAAACATCTGAGAGATCCAATCAGAGAGTTCTATGAAACGGATTCGGGCAAGTAAGAATCAAACAAACGTATTTCGGATCATAGTTAGGTTAC
The DNA here is from genome assembly GCA_947563715.1 of Lycia hirtaria. NCBI lineage: Eukaryota > Metazoa > Arthropoda > Insecta > Lepidoptera > Geometridae > Lycia > Lycia hirtaria. The sequence goes on along the minus strand of OX387377.1, from coordinate 34,467,599 downwards.
CGTTCCGACGGTTTCGGACGACGCGGTTGACGGTTGTTCATGCGACTGTTGACCATGACACTGTACGGGTAGCATTCCGTGAGTCGCAGCCAATGCGACAGTCATGTAATAAGAAAGCAGTGTCATCGGAGTTGCACGTGAGCCGGTTGCCATTATCTTACCCGACATGACCTTCGAAATGCTACTTTTAGATAATAAATTATATAGTTTTTAGTCTTTACGCCATTTGTCCTGTTTTAGGTAAGGTAGAGTATTGTTTTCAGGTTTAATCAAGCCTCTTGTAGCCCACACCGCTTGATTCATTTTGAGGCACAATGAATATTTTGCGGTCGAACAGTTTTCTATTTCAAAATAGATTATTTTATATTATCAACAAAACAAAACAGTTATACTTAACTGAGTAACATTAGTCTTTATCAGTTGTTTTTTCTCGTACAATAGATTCAAATCAGGATACAAGCAGGTACGGCAAATGAAACTCAGTGTAGGTACAACAAAAAAAAAAAAGCATATTTTCGTCACAACCTCGAAGCACATGAATCTATCTCTAAAAGGAGAGTTTTGGCGGGAACGTCTTAGTAACGTGTTGTTGCCTTGTTTTATTTTCCTAAACTTGTGTTATTTTGAACATTAATGTTATAAAAATGGTGGTGTTTTATTCATTAGGTAAGTGTTCGATAAAGTGCGTGAATATAGGCAAGTGAAATAAAGCAGTAAGCCGTGTGATTTTACGTTGTCGGCAAAACTCCATAGAAGCTTCTAGTAAAGTCGCCACCACTTTACTGAAGCAGGACTCGACATAAATTTGACTGTTTAGGTGACTTAGATTGTGACTAGAACATTTACAACTTGTTTTATTCAAGAAACTTGAAAAAATCCTAATACTTGACACTGGCAAATGCTTTAGTGCGGATCCAATACAAAAATAGAAGAAGAATCTCTAAAAGGCTCCAACTTGGGTACTACATAAAAAATAAAACACAATAAAATTAAACGGCTCCTAAAACAGACTACAAAAAGTCCAACCTTCTCAATTGATGGAACGTTATCTCCAACGTGACAGGGTCGATCCGAACCGCCTCCAGCGCGCCTAATCATGAACTACGACCCATAACAAACTTCTGTACCCCAAAGTTAACTTTCATTAGGCTCTGGGCGTTTCATATAAAAACGTCAATGTAAACCTAACTCGGATTTATAGGGACCTCAAGTTTCACACTTACTCTACATTTATAAGCGTTAAGACGCTAAAGCAGTAAAGTTAGGGAAGGATAATTCCTTTAAGATCTTATTTGTTGAATTCTAAGTTTTTGACGTGATAACGTCTTATAAAACGATGAACACCGGCTGCACGCACGAAAAAGCATGACTCATTGTCACGTTGCGCCTGAGCAGAGCGTGCAAGCCAGACCGCGGAACAAGCGATAGAGAGGCACGATCGCCTAAGCGTTCGGCTTGTGACGCATCTATCATGGCATTATCACGTAAAATTATCGTCCGTAAACCGACTTTACAGACAAACTTTTTTTTTATAAATTCGGAACACAATTTTTTTTTTATTTTTTTTTTATAAATTTGGAACACAGAATATGTAGGTACATAAACTCTCAGGAACTAGCATTATCTACTTGTAGCAAATTACCCACAGGGGCGAAACAGGAAGGGCCCGATATAGCTTAACAAATTAGCAAGTTGAAGTGACTGGCCAAATAGCACGTACTAATGAATGATCGATGCGTCCCAAAAGTTCTTGACTGGAGACCACACACTTGCAAGCCCAGCGCATGAGCAAGTCACGTCTGTTTACGGACAACCTCATACAATAGGCAGTAAGATGCTGGATGCAAGCTACTTCCATTTTCAGGTCTTCTTGAAAATCCAAAGGTCCTAAGGTCTAAGGCATATGGATAGCAGTAGACTTGTGCATTGAGATGAAGATTATTGTAAGTTATTTGCCATGACTGTAAGCAATTTTTTAGCACGACAGCTCAAAAATCGTATAAAATAAAGTTTCTAAGAGTTTTAGGTGCCTAAGCTTTAAAATGGGTCAAATAAGATTTAGATATTTTTTTACGCAAACATAACTATACAAATAGTAGCTGTCGCACTGGCTGTGATACTCGGAACGCTATTATTGGAACGCTTTTGTAAGTATTTAAGAAGCTACTGGACAATTATGGTTATTCTGTGTTCCGATTGGAACTACAATTATTATTGAGGGCAATTTATTTCCCTATAGATACCTTCGATCGAGCATTTTGGTAGGAGTAGAACATTTTTATGTGTAACGTTCTAAAATTAAGTATCAGTAAGATGTCAAAATAGATTAAATTGAACAAAGGTTTACGAAAAATAATCTGGCACCTCAACAGATTGGGATAGATTCCCAATCACAAGAAAAAGTAAATAAAGAAAATAATAATCCACGCCGCTCGCGTTTGGGATCTGCTCAATTTTCCGAACCCTCATCGGATATGGCAACAAAAAAACGCCTCTCAAAACAAAAAAGTGCCGAGTGCCGTCCAAACTATGAAAGAAGTCGAGGTAAATCGTCGCCGAGACCTATCCGTCACAATAAATTGCCATGACAGAGGGAACATTGAAAATGGCACTTTGGTACCGCCTTCAGGAAAAATTGAAGAGACAGATGGCAACCCCTTATACCGTTGCCGATGCCCGTGCTATGAATTCCCAATCGTATACGTCTAGGTGTGTTTTATATAGGAAGAAAATATTTCATTATAGTTTCTAGCGAAATGGAGGCGACGTGAAACGGAGCGGTGTGAAAACGAGAGCTGGGACAAATATTCAATATGACAGAAAAAAATATTAAAATAAGTAGATAATTATATTTTATAGTATCTTTTCAAACTGCATGACTTTAACCTTCACGCTTTTTACCCGTGTGCGTAAGAAGGAGGGTTATGTTTTTCGAGTATGTAGGTATGTATGTTTCTAATGACAGTCTACAGCCTGGTTGACGGATTTTGATGTACAAGGTGTCGTTATATTCGTCTGGACTTTCCGAGTTTTTGTAATAATAATAATACATCTCTTGCGAAAGATTTTTTTCGTAACCTCCAACGAACTATTTCGTAATAAACAAGTGATTTTACTAGAATTATTGTAAAGAATGCGCATTTATAATCTTTTACAACAATTTAACGCATACTTTGTCACAAAAAACGTACACTCAACAGCGTATCGTAAGTATAGTAAGCGCAAGGAAATCGTAAGTTAGACTGCAAAAGCTGCTTTTCTGCAGTCAGGTATTTTGTTTTTCTTTTATAAAGATACTAGTTTTATTCAGAAATAGGCTTGCGCTAGACCGCTAGGTCGCCTGATGTAAAGAGATTGATTCGATTTACGAAGGAGCGTGCTAGCCTAGCGCACCTTACCATCACTTACTTACTTTAGTCCACTGCTGGACATAGGCCTCTCCCACTGAACGCCATTCAGCACGATTCTCAGCTTTCCGTTTCCAGCCAACAAAATAACCTATTCATTCGCAATTTGAAGACGCCTTCGCCGTAAAAATATATATTTAAATAGATGGTAAGTTGCAAATCACAAACACATACGAGCCTTTACATGTAGTATTCATGTAGCAATAGTACATACGCATTGCGTTAACATGTGTGCAGGACGGAATGAACTGTCGGCGCCTGTCTGATACTCACACAAATACAAATGGAACGTAAACACAACCAGATACTAAGTGAAATCCTTATTTACAACAGTAATAATGAAATAGTTGCCAGAACGAAATATTTTAATGGTCGGTCGGTGTTGCCAATAATCTTTTTGTTCTTACGCCAAATTAATTTGGCTCCCATTTTCAATACAGTATTCAAAATGCTATTGATACACATAGTTTGCAATTTGCTGGAGTATATAGTCATTATTCCTTTTGCAGTTGTGTTTATTTGTTCACCGAAAATAATGTTGTTACCCATTTTTCCGAGAAGAAGTGTAATAATTTACCTGTATGTGTGTAAGTATGTAAGTTATCTATCTACGCGCAGCTATCTCTCTCACACATATCAACATTTTAGGGTGAGGTCAACCAAGTGTATTTTTTTTTGGTTGTGAATCTAATTTTTTCGCATAATTTGAATTCCATTGAAAGTGACAACTCATTGACAGGCCTCATGGCTCAGTGGTAGTAAGACTGCTTCCTGAGCTATAAGGTCGTGGGTTCGATCCCCACCCAGGGCAAACATTTGTGTGATGAGCATGGATGTTTGTTCTGTGTCTGGATGTTTCTATGTATCATAAGTATGTATTTACGAAAAAAAAAGTACCTATATATGTATTCTATCAACCATCTAGTTTCCATAGTACAAGCTTTGCTTAGTTTGGGCTAGATGGCGTTGTGTGAAATGTCCTCCAATATTTATTTATTTATTTATTTTGCGTAGTCGCGTGGTATGACACATTTCAGACTTTTGTATGAAATCGAATGCAGTGTAAATTGTGCTACTAATTCTATTTGACTCACAACTCAAATAATAATATTTAAAAATAACTGAAAAAAAATAACTTAAATATACGCAATTTGTTTACTTGGTTGACATGTTTTCGGTTATTTTTTTATAAAAACCAAAGTACTTAATCGATAAAATTTATATGGGACTATCTCCAAGGTATTACTTACTAAACAAAAAATATCATTTTCATCAGAACTAATTCATAATTTCCGGAGTAATCGCTGAACAAACATATAAAATAAAACTTACAGTCGAATTGAGAACCTCCTCCTTTTTGGAAGTCGGTTGAAAAATGAAAGACATTGACATATCATTGATAAATAAATACTAGAAATGTTAAGAAATTAAACAAAGCTGGCTTACCCACCCACCACAGATTCATACACGGTTCACTTCTTGAAACAACTTGGGTGAACCGCGGGATATTTTTTTAGAACGGCTTGTTTAATTCAATCATTTATATAACAAAACAAAACATATCAATAAATAAAACGAATTTTAACGGATCTATCGCATTTAACACAATTTTATGACCTGACGTTTGGAACACTTTGAAGCGTCCGTGGTCACAGGTGAGACTAGATGACATTAAATGTCATCTAGTCTCACCTGTGACCAAATTTTGCCATTGAACATTTTGCCATTGATTTGCCATATGAAAATATTAATTACTACACCATTATTTTTATGCAAAACGTTCCCTATGCACGCAGAAATCGTTCAAGGTGTCAACAGGTTCCGCATATTTGCATTTAGACTGAGACCTTATCAATTTAATGACCGGGTTCCATGCTGGTGGTAGGTACTTGCCAACCATCTTCTCTATTAAAGTTCGGGTATTTCTTAATTTTAATAGCCTCGCGTAGCATTCTTGGTACATAACGCAACAATTTTGTTTCATTTCAATTAGTAACATTTGGATAGCCTTAGAAAACACAAATAAATAAAGTTGGAATATTTTTGAAACAGTTCTCCTACATGGAGGTACAATATTATTATAGTGTTAACCTTCTACGTTATTCTCTCCAAAAAAAAAAAAAAATTCACTTATTTTTTTTTCCCCAAATATCTTCAAAAAAGTTTTTATGCGCGAGAGAGATAGCTGCATGCCTTGAGGAAAGGTACTTTTTTAATATTAGTTTAATTATTTTGTCTAACTAATGTTTCTGGGCATATTTCGTTGTTGTAAATTTTTAAAACAATACTGTGTTTATCAAAGATAATCGAAGTTTGATATATATTTTTTTCGGTTTGTTTTTAGTAAAGGTTATTTTCTTGGTTTAATTTATTATTGTTTTGTAGCATATAATTATGGCGAGGCATGACACCTCAAATGTCGAAACTTGTCCACCCGTACGCCTGTAAGGCGTAAATCTAACCCTCCTTCGGTAGTCGGGTAAAATAACGTCTATATCAAGATTTTTAGCTTCTTATGCATACAGTGGTTTGTTTATTGTTTTTGGTTTACTGGGTACTTTTTAAAACAAACGAAACAAAATAATAAAATGGCGGTGGAGTCGCGGCGCGGTCGCGCACTGCACCCCTGCCGCGACGCCGCCGCGACCGCGTCTCGACTCCACGTCGCCTGCGACGTGACTCTAGTGTGTGGGCGCACTGCCATTTGAACCTGAAGGAAACGTAGAAGCGGCGGGCCGCTTGTGCCCCCGTGCCTCGACGCCGCCTCGACTCCAGCTCGTGTGGGCGATGCGCCTAAGGAACCTCACGACAATCGAACTAATTTATGTATTCAATACTTACACGATTACTCTATCAGGCTGAAAATTATGAATTATTTCCTAGATAAGTGTCAAAGAAATGTTTTGACATTAACTTATTTTAAATGATTTATTTCGTGTGAAATATTTGATAATATCAATTTACACATATTTATTTAAGCATTTATACTAAAACAAAGAAACATGGGATTGTCTAAAGAGGAAAAGAAAGCATTGAAGCTCGCAAAGAAGCTTGAAAAAGCTAAAAGAGAAGTTGAAGCGAAGAGAACGCGTAAATACGAAGAACTTGACCGTGAGCTCACATCTTACGAACTAAACAGGGAAGAAATTTTCTCTAAGCTCAATCAGTTGATACTTAGAGCAAAAGAACCAGTCTACAGAGAAAACATCGAATCTATGTGTCATATTTTTGATAGGACCATCGATAAAAAAGATAGTTTGATAAACCATATCATGTATCTAAGGCGCGTAGCGGACCACCAATACCAGAACACAATTGCCGCATTTTGTCAAGTTGTAGATACCATTATAAGCACTTTTCTATCAGATCTGGAAGATATGTGCAAAAAAGCTAACAAAAAAATTGACGACTTAGTTATATTAGGACAAGAAGAGAAGAATTATATCATAGAATATCAACAAAATGCCGAAACACACTTGAATATACTACTATTCCATTCACACGAGATAGCTGATAATATTTCATGGACAATAAAAGGTGAAAATTTTGTAAGATTAGATGAAGATACCAATAAATATTTTGAAATGCGTGACGAACTCAAGTCAATACTTGAAAGTATGTATTCAGCTACATGGGAAGAGTACAGACAGACTCTAAAAGGTTATATTGTCAGTACTTCTGAAAATCAAAAACAAGTGAGGCTGTTGCGCAAAAAAGAGGCTATGATGTCTGATATCATTGCTACTCAAGCCAAAAAGATATTTGCTATTGACGGAACAGTTAGACGCCTACGAAGTGAACTCTTGGCTTACGAATCGGGCACAAAGCAAGCAGGATTTCGTGATCGCCGCAAACGACACAAAGATGCTTCTATTCGGTTAAAAAAGTATTTCATGCAGGGTTTGAAAACAGACGAAAACCAGATGGACAGACTAGTTATGATGTCAAACGCAGCTATAATACATCTCGAAAACGCTTCTAAAAAGAGTGAAAAAATTCTGCGCTTGGCAAATTTGTGTCAAAAGCTAGAAACTCAGCATGAAAAAGTTTTGCCTTTCAGCACAACAATGCCTTATGAACCGGTACATCTGGAATCGAAAGTGACAAATAAGGGGCACAAGAAGCTTACTAGTGAGTCGCTGGTTATTAACGCAATATCTACAACATGCGGAGTGACGAGGCTTTGGCAACGTATATCTAAAGTAGAATTGTCAAAAAGAGCTTTGTATCGAGAGAAAAGTTTATTGGAGCAAGAACATGATGAATTGAAGCGTACGTTAAGTATGCGGGATAGAAACAAATTTGACATAGAATCGAGCAGATGTAAATGCGTTTCAGAAACATCTAGAAAATCGCAAGTTCAACCTCATGCTGTAGACGGAAGTGTAGAAGCTAGAAAATTTGTTCGCTATTCCTTTGATTATAATAATTAAGACGATTTCAGTCATAGGATTTAGTTGTTTTTATTTTATAGTCGTTAAATTTGTTACTTTTTAATTTTTTTGTTAATAATTTTAATATCAGTTGTTAAATTTACATGTTTATTTTAATTTTAGAAGGTAGTTTGGAAAAAAAATATACAATAATTTTGAATAAATTCAGAATATATTATTAATAAAACAGTTTTTATTTTGTTTTTAGGGTTCCGTACCTCAAAAAGAAAAAACGGAACCCTTACCCCCTCTGTTGTCCGTCTGTCCGTCCGTCCGGGTGTTAAGACTTGTATCTCGGGAACGCGTTGAGGTATCGTCTTGAAATTAAAACCATATACGCAGATCCATAGTCTCTTGCTGCAGAAAGAAAAATCAAATTTCAATGAATGAGAGTCCAAATTTTTAAGTGAATTAACCGTATCATGGTGGGTATCATATGAAAGAGCTTCATTAGCATAAGCTAAAACAGTTTTTTTATTACGATGTACATTTTTCGATTTATGACGGAAAATATAAAAAATATATATATAATTTCCCCCTTTTATCTACTAGTTTGTACGGAACCTTCGGTGGGCGAGTCTGACTCGCACTTTTATGTCACCTTACATGTCGAAATTCATTCATCCTCTTAAACTGCAGAGCGTACCAAAATAACTCATACTACATAATTATATACATATATACATCATCATCATCATCATTTCAGCCATAAGAAGTCCACTGCTGGACATAGGCCTCCCCCATGGATTTCCAAAAAGACCGATTGGAAGCGGCTTGCATCCAGCGTCTTCCCGCCACTTGTATGAGGTCATCTGCCCATCTCGTGGCTGGTCTTCCTACGCTGCGCTTGCCGGTGCGTGGTCTCCACTCGAGAACCTTTCGGCCATCAGTTCTACGTGATATATGCCCTGCCCACTGCCATTTCAACTTGCTAATCCTCTGTGCTATATCGGTGACTTTCGTACGTCTACGTATCTCTTCATTTCTTATTCGATCTCGTAGAGTGACATCGAGCATAGCCCTCTCCATAACTCGTTGCGCGACCTTGAGTTTCCTTATAAGGCCCATAGTTAGGGACCACGTTTCAGAGCCGTATGTCATCACTGGTAACACATACTGGTTGTAAACTTTCGACTTGAGGGACTGGGGTATATTGGACGAGAAGACGCTTTTAAGTTTCCCGAACGCTGCCCAGCCGAGTTGGATACGATGATTGACCTCTCTCGCAAAGTTGGACCTGCCTAATCGGACCGTTTGTACTAGGTAGATGTATTCGTCAACAACTTCAAGAGTGGAGTTCCCCTCAGATATTGGGTCGGGCACTACATGGGCGTTCGACATAACCTTCGTTTTGTCCATGTTCATTTTGAGGTCCACCCGTTGGGAAACTCTATCGAGGTCTTCAAGCATCGTACTGAGGTCTTCCATCGACTCTGCTATGACTACTATATCGTCGGCAAACCGAAGGTGAGTGATGTACTCGACATTAATATTGATGCCGAGCCCTTCCCATTCCAGAAGCTTGTAAGCATCTTCCAAACCGGCGGTAAACAGTTTCGGAGAGACAACATCTCAATACAATACATATATAATCTCCAAAAACTTAGCTTTCCATCGGCAGTCAAGTAAAAATTACATTTATGTCAAGAAATTTTGCTTCCTATACATAATTATTAATTTTTTGTTTAATTAGGTATTTTTATAACAAATAAATAATAGTATATAGTAATAAATGATTATAACTGTATTTCATTGTTTTTTTTTAACATTTTAAAAAAATACTTAAAAATTGAAAGTGACTATTTGTACGGGTACTGGACGAATAAATTATATTTATTCGTCCAGTACCCGGATGATTAGCTTGTTGCGAACGATGTGACTATTTGTACGGGTACATTTATTCAATTATTTTTTTTAAATTAAGAAAAAAAAAATTTTTTTTTTTTTAAATTGATTACGTTTTTCTGCTGTCGGAACTCTGAACGGGACCACAAAGCAGCTTATGCATTGTGTATTTAGTATCTAACTAGTTTTTTTAGTAAAATTAAATGTTACTGATTTGTGAAATGGAACGCAAAGTAGCGCCATTTTGTGTTTATCTATTTGACATGAGGTAAGTAGGTTAGGTTATGTTAGAACATTAAAAACTAAACAGTAGATGTGTTTTCGTATTTGATCTAGGTACGCAAAAATTAGCACTAAAAAGTCTCTGTAAATAATGTAGTGGCCCAAAAAAAGAAAAAAATAAAAGAAAAAACTCTACTATAAATTGTTTGTCCAGTACCCGTATTAATAATTATAAATTGTTCGTACAGTACCCGTATTAATAGATGATAATAGAATAGATAATAATAGATAATAGATATTAAAAATTAGAGTGCCATCAAAAGCGAGGCAAAGAAAAACTAAGCTATTGGACTAGCCTTCTACTAAGAAACCTCCTGGCAATCAAATTATTATCTATCAGGCTGAAAATTATGAATTATTTGCTAGATTAGTGTCAAACAATATTTTGACATTGATTCATTCATTAATAATTTGTTTCATGTGAAATATTTCATAATATTTACATAAATTTATTTAAGCTTTTATTGTAAAATTAATAAACATGGGGTTGTCTAAAGAAGAAAAAAAGGCGTTGAAGCTCGCAAAGAAGCTTGAAAAAGCCAAAAGAGAGCTTGAAGCGAAGAAAACCCGTAAATTCGAACAACTTGAGCGTGAGCTCACATCTTACGAACTGAACCGGGAAGAAATAGTCACTAGGCTCCATCAATTGATAGTTAGAGCAAAAGAACCAGTCTACAAAGAAAAAATCGAATCTATGTGTCATATTTTTGATAGAACCATCGATAAAAAAGATAGATTGATATACAATATCATGCATCTAAGGCGCGTAGCGGACCACCAATACCAGACCACAATTGCCGCCTTTTGTCAAGTTGTAGATGCCATTATAGGTACTTTTCTATCAGATCTGGAAGATATGTGCAAAAAAGCTAACAAAAAAATTGACGACCTTGTTCTAGTAGGGCAAGAAGAGAAGAATTATATCATAAAATATCAAGAAAACGCCGAAACACACTTGAACGTACTACTATTCCATTCACATGAGTTAGCTGATAATCTCGCATGGACAATAAAAGGCGAAAATTTTGTAAGATTAGATGAAGATACCAATAAATATTTTGAAATGCGTGACGTACTCCGTTCAATACTTGAAGGTATGTATACAGCTACATGGGAAGAGTACAGACATACTCTAAAAGGCTATATTGTCAGTACTTCTGAAAACCAAAAACAAGTGAGACTGTTGCGCAAAAAAGAGGCGATGATGTCTGATATCATTGCTACTCAAGCCAAAAAGATATTTGCTATTGACGGAATACTTAGACGCCTACGAAGTGAACTCTTGGCTTATGAATCGGGCACAAAGCAAGCAGGTTTTCGTGATCGCCGCAAACGACACAAAGATGCTTCTATTCTGTTAAAACAGACTTTCATGCAGAGTATGAAAATAGACGAAAACCAGATGGACAGACTAGTCATGATGTCAAACGAAGCTATTACACATCTCGAAAACGCTTCTAAAAAGAGTGAAAAAATTCTGCGCTTGGCAAATCTTTGTAGAAAGCTGGAAACTCAGCATGAAAAAGTTTTGCCTTTCGGCACAACAATGCCTTTTGAACCAGTAAAATTGGACTCAAAAGTGACACATAAGGGACACAAGAAGCTTGCTAATGAGTCGCTGGTTATTAACGCAGTATCTACAACATGTGGAGTGACGAGGCTTTGGCAACGTATATCTAAAGTAGAATTGTCAAAAATAGCTTTGTATCGAGAGAAAAGTTTGTTGGAGCAAGAAAATGCTCAATTGATGCACATTATAAGTTTACAGGACAAAGTAAAATTTGATCTAAAAACAGGCAAATGTAGATGTGTTTCAGAAACATCTAAAAATTCATTATTTCGACCCCATGCTGTAGACGGGAGTGTAGAAGCTAGAAAATTTATGCGCTTCTCCTCTAATTATAATAATTAAGACAATTTCAGTTATTGGATTTAGTATTTTTATTATATTGTAATAGAATTTGTTAGCTTATAATAACAAACTTTGTTATTAATTTTAATATAAATTCTTGAATTTAGTAGTTTTAGAATGTAGTTTAAAATGAATTTATATAATAATTTTAAATAAATTTAAATGATTTTAACAAAACAGTTTGTTTGTTTTTTTATAACTTGTAATTTTTTTCAATATTCTGTAACAGACGGAAACATACCTCGGTTGTAACTGATACTTATTCAACAAAACTCTCTAGGGCCGCAATATTTGAATACAAATGTACCAAACGAAGATCTCAATAGGAATAGAATGCTAGAAATAGGGAGGTACAGGGGCGGGGACGTAATCAGGGTAAGGCAATTTGGGGTACTCATCTTAAATTTCATGTACTATCATTGCACAATAGTTATTTGTGCAACAAGAGAGCAAAGTCGTTTTTTGCTGCGAGCGCTGATTTTGAATCCTGAGCAAGCGAAGGATTCAACGATTGAATCACGAGCGTAGCGAGTGATTCTAAAGTTGAATTCTGAGTGTGGCGAGGGATTCCAAGGCACGAGATGCAAAAAACTTTGCTCTCGTGTAACACACATAACTTTTCACTTCAGCAGCGAGAACACTTTAGCAGATAATAAATATTTACAGGTTAAATATCAGTTTTATTTGCAGTAAATACTTATTTTCGTTTAAATACATCAATAAGTTAAAAATTCAATAAATTACATTAAAAGACATAATTATCTTTTTGCAAAATTTCTTTAGTTAGTACGAAATTCCGAACGTGTTTGTCTTTGAGGTTGAATTCAAAATCGGAACTTCGAAAGGGCTGGTCTTTGTCTCTCTCTCTTTCTAATGGCGGGAAAGAGATAGAGTGTGAATGTTTCGAATTGTATGATTAACACAAGGATGAAAAAGATATTCGCAGCTTTCTGAAAAAAAATATATTTAAAAGTTACTTTGTCTCACTCAGTGAGCAAAATCGCATTTTGCTCACTGATTTCAGGCAGCAAAACCTACATGTTTGAGCTACTGAAGTGAAAAGGACTTTGTTGTATGATGTATGGTCAAAAGTAGTTTATGTGCAATGATGACAACTGTACAACTAACTTTAAAATAATTTATGTAATGCGCTATTGATCCAACGCAAAATTCTAAGTACATTTAAAACAACAGTTGAAGACTGACGGGTCACGAGATTAAATTGAAGGTAAGAAGGATACATATAGAAGAGAAGATAGACTGTGTCATAGGTCGGAAGCTCCTTGCGATGGCGCACTAATCAGTGACCCATACACAAGTTAACATCTGAGTATATAAACACACACATAATATATTATGTGTGAACTAACGGTTGTCATCTGATTGCCGCTCACTTGCGATGTCAATTGGAATTCGAATACTTCAAGCCCGCAATGCTTGTTTCGACTGACAACCGCGCCGCAAAATCTGACAAAAGAGCGGGAGCGCGGGGAGCGGATGCGGAACCCGAGATTGACGAAGTGTCCGTTTTTTTGTATTTCTAATAATGTCTTCTGTGACTGTGGATCAAATCAGTCATAGTGATGGCTGCAAAATAGAAAATGACTAGCTAGCAGACATCCACATTTTTAACGCAAATAAGTCCGCGTTTGAACACCAACTCGTCTTTATTAAGTTGACATCAAAAGACAAAACACTGGTTATGATAGTAGTGGACGAGACTTCACTTATAGAACTTAAAAGAATGGCGGGCTACAGAAAGCTATACACACCATAGATGTGAAAATCGTTGTTTTTACCAGAACAGTTTTTATAGATAATGGTACGGAACCCTTCGAGCGCGAGTCCGACTCGCACTTAGCCGGTTTTATTTTAATACAGATATAGTTCCCGTCACGTAAAAAGAACGCTGGTTTGTTCGTAAGCGCGAACAAACTGGCGTTCTTTTTACTACACGGGAACTTATATTTCTTTGTAAATAATTATGAATAAATTTACAAAAGATTAAAATAACATCTGTTAAGTAACAGCGTTTATGTATATATTTTTTTGGTTCATCTCCAGTTATTAACCCCCTACTACCACCTAAGTACATCCTTATTCTAAGTAAAAAGAACTTTGTATTCTGAAACTGTTTCGTATGCTGTAAAACACGCGCTTTAGTGTCGATACAATGCCAAGGCGTTACGAAAGAATTTCCGGAACCATCTATTTAAGTTCCAATAAAAATAAATGAGCTTCTAGATTGGCTTATTTTGGGTATTTTGATTGATTACTTAACAAGGTTTAGTAACTAAGCAATTAAGTAATGCTATTAGAAACAACGCTGCTTTGTTTAAAATACGTCAAACCTGCTATTTCGATGAACTACAAAAGGAGCAGATTCTATGTTTGACTGTATGTATTTCTTAATGTGTGTATGTTAATCAATTTCTCCGTCAATTAGGGACTGCATTTAAAAAATATTTTTGTGTAAATAGATATAGAAGAGATATCTTCTAGATCGACGAGCTCCAACCACGGGCCACATCGTCGCTTAACGCCAGGCGAGTTGGTGGTCAATCGTAGATCTATCTTGCGTAAAAAAAAAAACAAATAAGCTATCACTCCAATGATAAGCTTGACTTCATCAGTTTCATTACAATACAACAGAGCCTATAAATTAGTTGTAGTTAATAAAAATACTTAGATTTATATTTTATACATATAAATAGCCATCTAACTTTTTATATTATATGTTAGTTGTAGATAGTAACAATAATAGATTTATAATTTTTCATATATAAATAGCCAAAGAAATTTCATAGAGTATTATCATTAATATGTACTTACATAAAAATATTTTGAAATTAACTAACCAAAGATTTTCATATGTTAATAGTATAACTTCCTTACTTAGTGTATTAACTTCCATTTAGTAATTAGTATAATAAAATAATAAGAACTTAATGTTGCACGCCCGCAATGGGTAAAACTGTTGAAACTGATATTTTTTAAGAACTCTGTACAAGTCTGTGTAAGCAATAAATTCTATTCTATTCTATAACGTCATCGGACCACAATCTCGTCGTCATTCTGCTGCTCGAATATACATATTAATTATCTCACTTCCCGACCGAAATCGACTGCGCACAATAGATAAATCGCCACTCATTTATCAAAGCCAAATAACCTAAAAAAGACGAAAAACAATAGGCTCCCATCAACTGGGATGAATTAATCAGCAAAGTCACGATCGGCCGTAATGATCGCACGAACATAGCAGTGTTACTTTGAAAGTTTGTTCCGAACTTCCGAGTGGTGAGAAGCAAGTCGGCTAAATGATACTAGAGCATCGATGTTTTATACAAGTTCTTGCGTGCTATGTACGTAGAGCGGGCATGAGATGATTGGATTTGTCTTTGTGGATGGTCGAAGTTTTGTCTAAGGGGTGGAGTTTGATAAATTTTCTGAGAGGCTGTATAATTTAGTGCTCTAGAGTCTGCTACATTATTGAACGAGCATAGCGCGGTTATCTTCAATGACCATCGATCTTGTAGAGCTCGACATTGAAAAACAGACTTTAAGCTTTTTGGCAAAGTGTTTGCTATATATATACATATATAACAAACACTTTGCCAAAAAGCTTAAAGCATATATATATATAAATTATTATACAAACCAATGTACTGAACTGACCGCTTTTGGTATGCGAGGTGTCTTTAGATTCATCTTCACTTCCAGAAGGCCATATTATTTTGTAATAATAATACATCTCTCGCAAAAATAAAAAAATGTGTATTTTGTAAAATGTTTTTCGTAACCTCCAACAAACTTTTTTGTAATAAACAAGTGGTTTTACTTGAATTATTAAAAAAAATGCGCATTTATAATCTTTTACAGCGATTTACGGATACTTTCTCTCAAAAAACGTATACTCAACAGCATAACACATCAGGATTGTGACAAAAACATGTTATTTAGGTTTAGTATTTTGTATGTTTTTTTTTTTTTTGAATGATATTTATTTTGTGTTGTATGTTTTTTGTCAGAATAAATTTCTGTCTATGTCTATGTCATATCAAGCGTAACGAAATCTGCACTTACACTGTAAAAACTGCTTTTCTGCAGTCGGGTATTTTGTTTTTATTTTAACATAGATACTTGTTTTACTTTCAATCAACCCAATGTAGATAGGTAATTGAAGTGATTATAACAAAAACAAGGGTGTTTTAAAGCATGAAAGTTCACCTGTTTGCCTTGAACCATTTATGGTTCGAAACTAGGTCAGTAGTCACGAGCCAGTTATCAAAATACACGTTTTTGTCTATGGTAACGTGACCTGGACTAAAGTTATCAGAATGTATTTTCAGAAATTCTGATTATTCTGCACGCAGCATTATAGCCGTAAAGTTGCAAGTCTATCTATATTTGTATACAAGGACTTTCTATCACGTGGAAGTAAAGTAAAAAACAAAATTTACAAATATAGTGTCCTAGATTGACCGATACTCATATACCAACAAATATAAAGATTATGCCACCGCGTCAAAGCCTAATTTAGATTGAGAAGTCTAGAGACGTCTGTTTTGGCGCTTCGAATTATTTTTAAATCGAATTTATTTTAATTGCGTAAGGGGTCTAATTAGATATCATTCGGACGTTTTCGAGGACTGAGGCTACATCCCGTTGATACTTTATCAAAGATTATCAATAGAATTCATTTCGGTGATTGTGCGCAAAAGCTTCACGACCTTAGTTCACCCTCCCTATTCCACTGCACGACTAGCAGAAAGTCTAGTCATTCGTCGGGTCTCCCACCTATTTTGAGCCAAAATAGACTATAGTTTTAAGCGGCATTCTGTGCTCTTTTTCAGGGAGTAGCGCACGCGTTAAATATTATTCTCAATCAATTCGTACTTTTGTGAAAATATGCATTTGAGTTTCCGTAGTGAAAATATTTGCAATTAAGTAAATAAAAATTCATAGAATAATAGATGCAACAAGAGAACGAATAAAATCGCATTCGCATACTTAAATGAATAAAATTTAGAAAATCCTATTGAATTCAAATACTTGATACAGATTTTTAAATGCCGTAACCCAAGTTTATCTTCTATAAATTCCTTTATCTTTAAAAATAATCTTGAGTTGGAAGACATTAAATCGTGCAAGATCCACTCTTTCTCATCAGCTAATCCTCTAACCACAGTCAAATGTCGCGTCAAACGACTTCATGTTCCATCACGCTCTATCCCGTAAGGAAAAATAGGAGTGATTTTATGTATGTTGTGAATTGGTTTCTCCTAAGCAAGCGCGCTCCATCATAGACCGCAACGGTTGCTTAAAATTAGATGAACCAGCGCTCAAAAACAAACCTATCGCTGACAAAAAAAAAACTCAATCCGTTATCATCCCAAAAGGTATATATAAATAGGCATTCATAGACTTCACTCAAGGCCTATGTGAAAATTTCCTAACCCAAAATGCTAAGAGCGAAAAACGCTTACTCCAGCATTATCCGTGAGACAATCCCTTGCGTTTATATAAATTTCATGAGGCAAGCTATCGCCGCTTTGCTGTTTTATTAAAACACCCTTGTTTAGGCTCGATTCATATTTGAGCTGTATAGCCACGAGGGAGGATATTTTCTCCATGTGGAGTATGGGAACTTTGTGAATTAACATTTTAGGCTGAGGTATGGCCTAGCATGCCACTGGGTTCGTAAAATTCATTTTGTGGATTGCTTTTCTCTTTACTATTTAAGACGACTTTTGCCTTATTACAGTAAAGGGCAACCAAGTAGAATGTGGACAGGCGAGCTCATACAAGTAGCAAGAAAACACTGATTGAAAGTCGCTTCCTACCGTTCTTTTTGGAAATGACTGGGAAAACATTATATCCAACACTGTGGATACAACTGCACTATTATAGCAAATGTTTTATTGGCTATCGCCAGAACTTCAGTCCCAAGAAGTCCATAAAGCACGTGGTATAATATCCATGTGATTTGCTCTCAGCTTTTCTAATATTTAGAATGTTAATGTGATTAAAAACTGTGTATTTTTTTCATAACATCTGTTTTCTTTACTTACTTCAATCGCTCGAAAATAGCATCTAGGTCAAACGCAAACCTAATAGAAAAACTAAACAAAAACCTTTGCTATAAATAGTTCAATTAGCAAATGGATTTGTTAAACTACTAGACATATTTTTTCCAGTGATTCCATAAAACCGTACCTATTTTTTTAGTAATGGACTTACTATTATAATTAAGTATTTTCCCCAAAGTTCCATATCTGGACTACTGGGATATTTTCCCAGTACTCGCTTACAACATTGTCAACACCGTCAACAGAAACTCGACATAGTTCCAGCACTCGTTACTTTAAAACTACAAATCCAATACGCCACCCACATCTTTCCCAACCTGTTACGTCTTACTCGAAGGCTCAGTGTAGAACCGTCCTAAGCGTGGGCGTCTGTTTCATATTACTTATTAAAGGCTACTGGAAAGCTAGCGTAATTAGGTCGTAACTTGTAAGACGAGCTGCTCAAAACCCATGATTTATGATTTTGGGCCGTTTCTTTGCGATTTTATCAAGTCGGCGTGAGTCACTGGACGTCTACGTAAATGTTTTGTAGCTTGAGTTTATTATTGGATTGAAAGCAAATTGAATTTAAATGAAGACTTATATTCTGTAGTCAATTCAGTTAATCGATACTGATGCGCAACTAAATAATTTGTGAAGAGTTGACTTTCTTTACGACAATGAAATGTGGACACTCGTTATGGACATTTTAAAGAACCTCTAAATCACTTTTTTTAATAGTATATTTGGTTATAACCGTACAAATGAAATAAAAATAAAAATTGAATCAGGAATCAGTTTCTTTGCGAAAATTTGGCATGGATCGTCATCGACCGTCATCGAACGATTGACGGCTTCGATCTCTTCAAGCTGACAATAGTACCAGCTTGAAGACATCGAAGCTGTCAAGAGTACCAGCGAGAAGACACCGAAGCAGAAGAGTACCAGCTTGAAGACATAATATATATAATATATAGTGTGTTTCCGCTACGAGATCTTCAAGCTGGTACTCATAAATTAATTGAATCGTCAACATAAAAAATTTATATATGTAATATGTAAGGTTCATGTAGGAAGACTGGCCACAAGGTGGACAGAAGATATCATACAAGTGGCAGGAAGACGCTGGATGTAGGCCGCTTCCAATCGGTCTTTCTGGAAATCCATGGGGGAGGGCTATGTCCAGAAATGGACTTCTTGTGGCTGAGATGATGATGATCTAAGGTTCCTGTAGAAACGGGCGTAACCTCGGAACGCAACAAGCGAAGTATAAATTTACTTGCAAACTAGGAATATGTACGGCTAACTAGATACATATTAATATATGTAGGTATTATTTAAAACGAAAAAGTGCATTTTTTTTATGTATTCTTAATACTATAAATATGGATCCAACTACACCCACACAGAAATAAAAACTTATCTAACGACATACATACATATCCACATAAATACATACACACGAAAAACATAATCTTCCGTTTGGCACAGTCGGGTAAAGGTAACATAAAATATGAGATAAGAACATTGAAGCGGCTTTATGTGTCTTGAAACTAATAAAACACGAAATATTATATTCAAAAGTTCAAGAAGCGCCGGTTCTGACAAAAAAGTAACAATAACCTCAAAGGAATACCAAGTGGAAAATTAATTACGACATCTACATCTTTTAATATCTCAGTGTTCGGCTTTGAATTTTTAAATAAGCATTTTATTTCGAATAGATGGAATTGGAGCCACGCTAGTAGTCCTGTTAGGTTTAAGTATACAATAGGTAATATACATGTATATAAATTAAAATGTGACTACGTACTTTTGCTGTATTCATTATTACTCAAAAAAAAATTGTTTTTTAGGGTTCCGTACCCAAAGGGTAAAACGGGACCCTATTACTAAGACTCCGCTGTCTGTCTGTCTCTCCATCTGTCACCAGGCTGTATCTCATAAACTGTGATAGTTAGACAGTTGAAATTCACAGATAATGTATTTATATTGCCGCTATAACTACAAATACTAAAAAATAGAATAAAATAAATATTTAAGGAGGCTCCCATACAACAAACGTGATTTTTTTGCTAGTTTTTATTGATAATAGAGCGGAACCCTTCGTGCGCGAGTCCAACTCGCACTTGGCCGAATTTATAATTAATGCGTAAGTTTATTTATAGATAAGTGATAGAAATACTGATATTTTAATAGAAGTGCTGATATTTTTGACGCGGTATTGCTATTCAATACTGCAATGCTGACAGCATGCTAGGCATGCTGCCAACCGGTAGTGAGTTTGAGAGCTTGAATTATTTTAGACAATCATTGGTCGGGGGTAATTTATTTGTTGTTTAAGTTAATGTATGAAAATTTGTCTCAGCTATACGATTTCATTCAGGCATTTTTTACATTTCATTTCATTTCATTTCTTTTGACCTTTATCGGTCTGGAGTAATCGATATGCTTTTTGTGTAGTAGTTTAGTTAGTTGAGTCTGTACATTGTTGTGTTGTAGTTAATAAAGGGTAATACAAAAAACGATTTCAAGTAAATTAATCTACAACCAGTTTTAAGCTGTTTTACAGCCGATTCTAAAGGAGAAGATTATTAATCAGATTGTTTAAACAAAATAAAAGCTTGTTATCCCATACCTTCATTATTTCCTTATTATTTACGTAAAATTGTAGGTCCCGGTTGTTTGTTCTTAAAAACAGCAATCGTCGAGCCAGGTCAGAGGCGTTTCGGCTGCTTAATAACTCTGACACTAGGGCTGGCCACTCAGTCTATACGAACTTACTTACTATTGTTTATTTAAAAGACTTATTTTTTTGTTATATTCTTTTTAAATTATTCCAATAGTTTTATCAAAATCAAAATTACACAAGGATAATTTTAAAACAAAATAATTGGAAAAATTATTTCACCAAAATAAATTAAATTTCATGTTTTTAAGTCGGTAAACTTTAATAATCATGAAGCATAAAAAGGCGTTTGAGGATATTAATAAAATAATTATAGTTTAAAAAACTGAAGCAACCGACTTCTCATGGATGCTATTGTCAGAACTAGACCAAATTGAAATGGAACCACACGGGAAGCACCAGATTTCAAATAAAAAAAGAATCATCAAAATCAGTTCACCCAGTCGATAGTTATGAGGTAACAAACATAAAAAAATATAATACAGGCGAATTGATTACCTCCTCCTTTTTGAAAGTCGGTTGAAAAATTGTTTGAGGATAAGTTACAAAATCGATATATTAGATTTAATTTGACGTCATAGACACCTATAACACATGGCATTTGAAAACGCAATTTAGGATATACACATCATGCTATAACCTCTTTTTGCGTTGTTAGTTAAATCTAGTTTTTTCAATAGCTATTTGTTTCATGGTGGTGTACTAAACTAGGGTAAGAACAAAGTTTGACTTACCAGTAAGACATGGGTCCTCCTTGGTTGCGTCATCGGCAGATCGAGACTTACCTGAAAAAAAAAACAAGTAAATTATATTAATATATTGTAAGAATTGGTTGAAAGTTAATATAAAACTCAAAAACCCCCGCCAAAGAAAAACCAGCTGAACCTTTCAAACAAAAAAAAACTAGATCAAAAATCAGTCCATCCATTTGAGAGCTACGATGCCTTAAACAGACAAAGATATTCAGATACACTCGTCAAACTATATTAACCCTCTTTTCGGATAGGGGGTTAAAACCTACAGCAGTCTAGTGAGGAGACAATTTGATTCCCAATCTGCATGTCTGGGTCCTCTCTCCTCTCTCATGGCACTAAATAATATCTTGGTTGTTATATTCTGTCTCGCTTACGCGTAAAAAATCGTTTGAATGGATTTGAACTTATGATATTCCTGTGTGAAAGGAAAATCGTTAAACAAAAAATAATATTATTATTATATAACGGAAATCAAAAACAATTAATCACCTTCATTTAATTTAACCACATATTTTAACAATCTTTTCAGCCGATTTTGCTAATAGGTAAGTATTTTCAGCAACATTCACCCCTTTTTGACAGGAATACCCAAATTCCAATCAAAAATAACCGACGACGAAAACTTATGAAATTACAGAACCTGTACCAAGAGCCGTCAAGTTGGTTAAAAATTAGTACTGTATAACGGGTACCCAACACACTAACAGTATCCGAACAGATGAGATAAAATTAGTACTGTATACAGTACCCAACACACTAACAGTATCCGAACAGATGAGATAAAATTAGTACTGTATACGGGTACCCAATACACTAACAGTATCCGAACAGATGAGATAAAATTAGTACTGTATACGGCTACCCAACACACTAACAGTATCCGAACAGATGAGATAAAATTAGTACTGTATACGGGTACCCAACACACTAACAGTATCCGAACAGATGAGATAAAATTAGTACTGTGGTACCCAACACACTAACAGTATCCGAACAGATGAGATAAAATTTTCATGCAGATTATATTAGTTCGCTTGACTTTGGTGTATTAAAGCCCAAGAGTTGATTATGATACCTTCATAAAAAAGCTAAATCTACAAACTATGGAATTATGAAAATTTAAGCCCATACTATAATTGCTTATTCATTATTATTTTCTTATCAGCCCTTTTTGTACAAACTGTTCCACTGCTGGGAACGGGCCATCTTCTCATTGTGAGAAGGGTTAGGCCATAGTCTGCCACGCTGGCCAAGTGTGGGTTGGCAGACTTTACACATCTTCAAGATCATTGAGAACTCTCAGACATGTAGAC
The DNA here is from genome assembly GCA_947563715.1 of Lycia hirtaria. Lineage (NCBI taxonomy): Eukaryota > Metazoa > Arthropoda > Insecta > Lepidoptera > Geometridae > Lycia > Lycia hirtaria. Next base: position 34,444,892 of record OX387377.1, on the reverse strand, counting down.
ATGTCTCTCACGATGTTTTCCTTCACCGTTTGAAGTTGGCGGCAATCAACAATACAAAAAGACAGAGGTGCGTGCCGTGGGATTCAAACCCAGGACCTGCGGATCGCAAGTCAGATGGTCTCACCACTAGGCTGCCCGAAACTTTTTTATTAATTATTAATTAAATTATCTCAATACACCTGTATCGCCCGTGATTGGTTCACAAGTATCAATCTGTTTCCAAGAATCATAAAAAGCGCTTTCAACTCATTAATATTTTGTCAACCAAATAGCTTCATCGACAGGCGCCATCCATTATTCGCTCGCAACAGCAACATGGCAACAAAGTTCTCCCAAACTCGGCAAACTTTACAAAACATCAATTCTTTTTCATTCACCAACTTTTAAACTTTAAGAGATTGCGTAGACTTCAAAAATGATTTAAGAGGCTTATATTGTTCTTGGAGATTACATTGATAGGTATTAATTCCGCTTGAGAGGGCTTCAGAGAAATGTCACGGTTGCTGCTAATGAGTTTGGGCGATTATGATGGAAATTTATCATTATTGGCAGCTTACAGCGTGGCTTTATGTAGTTAGTATATGACTGTCAAATTAATGCCTGTATTATAGGGATTTGTTGCTACCGGTTAAGCTTGCTACAGCGTCATCATTTTATGGTGGATATTCCGAAAATACTTACGAAACGCTGTAATTTACTTGCTTCTTGTATGTTCTTCAAAAAGTGGGATATTTTTTTTATTAACCTATGCTGTCCCACTGCTGGGCAAAGGTCTCCAAGGAAAAGGGAATAATTAATTTGGGATATAATTAATTTGTAATTTTAAATCCATTTCTCCACGGAAAATACCCGGTAACTCCCATTAGTTCTATAGAACTGTGACGTCATAGATCACATACTTACCACTATACATACCACTCTTTACCCACATTCAATTATTACTCTACCGCAGCCTGATCGCGTTCCATTAGTAATTTGTATATTCTGTTATTACATTTACACGCGGTAACATAGTAGGGGATTAAACACTATTGGAATTAATTCAAAATTCAAAATTATTTATGGCCACAAAAACATGATACATAAAATTTAAAAGACGTGCGTCAGGCTCCGGACTAGGATTCCTGTTTCCCGGAGCCGACAACTTCCCGCGATTAGCGTAGGTACATCATGTTATCGGCTCACCTCCCACAACGCTGCAGCGTTGTGTAGTTGAGCCAAGTGTGCGTGCGTCGATACAAGACCGGTTCTTGTTGTTTATCTCAAACCTTGCCACGAGCGTATTAGACGACTTATTTATTATAGCGTTGAAGAGGAATTTAGTGTCACTGTTTAAATAATGCAATTTATTTATTTTTGAGGGATTCGAGCGTCTTGTAAAATATAACATAAAAAGAAATGTTTAATGTTTAATACACACACGCATTAACATACCCGTGTAGATTCGTTTAGTTATAAATTTATACATTAACTTAGGTATATGCTTTTATGAGTCCGGTTATTATATCCGAATCGGTTCGGATCTAATAACCGTCGTTCGTTCGGGTTCGGGTTCGGTATCGGTTCGGTTAATGAATCTGATTTGCTCATATTTATTATGTATTTCTCAGAAATGATGGCCGATACGACCTAAATACGTTACGACCTAAAAGTTACAGACCTAATAGATGGAAAGCACGTCCCAGGAAGCGCAGCTTAGGAAGACCAGCTACAAAGTAGGCAGGCGACCTTAGAAAAGTGGCAGGAAAAAGAAGCTGGATTCAGGTCGCTTCCTGCCGGTTTTTTTAGAAATCTCCTGGTGAGACCTATTTCCAGCAGTAGACGTTCTTGTGGTGGAAATGATAACGAATTTCACAGTTTTTTTTTCCACTAATAAACCGTAAATTTATGATTTCACCCGGACTGGGTGGTATTGATAATTGGCAATGCTTGAACATTTGTCTTTGTATCAACGCGTCCGGCCGTTCTTGATTTATGGTTCCAAGTTAATATTATAGACAGAGTCATTAAACGCACGATCATCATGACTTTTATAGCTCAAATTACAAGACCGAGTTAGAAATGTAGAGATCAGACGTTGTACTGCGACAAAAATCACGAAACTCAAATGACGTTAGAGGGCAGAACAAGTTGTCAGGCAGAGTGATGACAGAAGGAGTCTAAGAGTTAACGGATTGGTGCTCTCAATCTGGTAAACGAAGCGTCCTCTGGTTAAGTCAACGATGTTATAAAGATTGCTGATCAAATTTGGACAGGATTGACATCACACCGAGATGAGTGAAGTACAAGAAACAAGGGCTATGCTAAGTCGTTGGTGATAAAGGCTAAAAGTTTTGGATGAAAATCAGCTATGTCCAGTTTTATGTACAAATGCGCTCTAGATTCTGGCCTCATAAATGCCTTTAAATCGTCAAATAGGCTGCTACAGTCACAGTAACGATAATACAACCAGCTACTCTCGAAATCTCCAAAATAATTGAAGGAAAAAGGGCCTCGAAAACTATCCAAAGGCAATCACACACAGTAACGATATTACCCTATAAAGTTTCAACGGTGAGCCTAAATATCTCCTTTTACTGGTTTACATTGTTGATTTTATACGTGGGTCGCTACCTGTGATATTTTTATAGTAAGGTACGATCTTTCGCACTAGTGATGGCCATAATACAGCAAAACGTTGGCCGAAGAAAATTAAGTACGGTAGAAATAAAAAAAATGGTAAAATAATAAAGTTGCTTTTTATTCGGCCCGTTTTGTACAATGATCTCCATGACTATCATAATTGCCATTCGCATTTACCCTCCCAATCATCGATCTCCCGTTTTGGAAGTTTTCTTACGCTGTCTGCCGGTACGCATTAAAGATCTTGGTCCAGTATCCTGAGAAGCCTACCAATAAAACTGCTAACTGAATTCTTATTAAGTACTTATTCTGGCTATATTTATTTATTTGTCTATTTCGATATTCCACAGTTTTGACTTTATGTATCTGCTTTTTTCTTTCATCTGTTCTGATATTTGTTTGTGTGTCCATGTTGGTGCTTACATATATACTAATTTATCAGTGTTTGCTTAGTCAAAGAGTTTTCTATACGAGTATGTCTAGGCAAATTTGCCACCATTAATTTCAAGCTAACCGACATAGCAACTCTTGTTGTTTACCTGCTCATAGTTACGGAATATGTTTCGTTGAGTAAGATACCGCAAAATGCGATAAGCGCATCACTATCGCTTTATTGTGTTTTAACTTTAGTTGTGAACCGCATTTTTATGTGAGGATTTTATCGATGTAGCACTACGGCGTAAAATAATATGAATCAACTAGTGTTTTAAAGTCTTTTATTGTGTATAAATACTGCGAAATTAAGCTTCGAAATACAAAAAAAAATTTAAAAGCATATATTATTATGTAGGTAGTTTTAATTAGCTAGAACAACTTCTATACTAGATATCTTATAACTAATTGTTCTAGGTTTTAACGTCATATTGTTTTTTTTATTTATTGATTTAGTTATTAGCAATGTTATTAATTTATATTAATTCTATGTATGTTTTATTTCAATAAAGTTAATAAATTGTTCTATGCTTTTTCTAAATATCTGTTGTTGTATAAAGAAAGTTGATTGTTTTGGAAAAAGTAAGAAATAGTCGTTTTTTTTTTAAATAAATCCCAACTCCGCACAAGAACAGGCATAGAACTTTAAAAAAATCTTTTGCTATAGCATTTCACTTTGAGGAGTCATTTCTGCTCTTGTTTTATATATAAAATAATTGTCTATTAAGTTATAGCTTAGAAAGTATTCAAATACTTCTAAATCACTACTACGTAGCCTACGCCGTAACCATTTGCTACACCGTAGCCACGTAGAACTCCATGCATCGTGCAAAATACAAAACAATCTTGCCTAACCCCACATCCGAAAGGATGCAAGGAAGTATAGAAATGTTTGCGCGGCCTAGTAAAGTATTACCAGAGTCAGTATTCCCACCACAATATATTTTATAAGACGGATTTGGATGATCCAATTTCCTCCCGGAGAATCTTTGATGTTGCCAGTGAATCATGGCGAAAGTTTTGATGCATTATACATGACGAGTAAGGTACAGGCTTACAAAATATAGGACAAGATACAATAGTGGTTACGAATATAAATGTATGGCTTACTATATAGTATATTTAATGGAATCGTTACAAGTGCCGGGAAGACGCTGGATGCAAGCCGCTGCCAATCGGTCTTTTTGGAAATATATGGGGGAGGCCTATGTCCAGCAGCGGACTTCTTATGGCTGAGATGATGATGATGATGAATGATGAATGAAATAGTTTACCGCGTATTTATCAATTTTTTTTTTTTTAACATAGTCTACATTATAAAATTTCAATCATTTTCATGTGATTCAAGCCATGGGGACTTAATGGAGGCTTCAAGTTGAATTAACCTAAAGTTATGCGTTACTTTTTATTTATTTTACGCTTCTAAGAAATTGGAAATTTGAAAAATATACCTAAAAAACTTTTTGAAATAAAAACTACGGGTCACTCACGTACGTTTTGAGCCGAAATGTCCGACTATAGTTTAAACAGACGTGAGAGACCCGTAGTTTTTATTTAAAAATGTGTGAAAACCACGTTATTTTCCATAGTAAAAAAAACTTTATTCAAAATTTCAATTACTAGAAACATCGAAGTTCGATAATATCTAGTGGTATCTCTTTCTTATTGTATCGGCGAATGCGCGCCGATCAATTATCTTAAAATATTTATAAAATACATAAAACAGAGTAGCTATAGCTCAAACTACTAAGGGCATGGGCGCAAAAAGCCCTGCACGACGCCGTGGCCCTCAAAGCGCACGATAAGCGACACTTCAGCCGGCCGCAAAGGGCCCAAAAGAGCCGTTTTAGATTTCAATAACAACACAAATAGGACAAGGACGTTCTGTTGTGTTTATGTTGTTTTTAAGTTTTTGATCCATTTAAGCCTTTTGGTTTTAATAGAAAGGGTTTATATTGGTATTGAGTTAATTATAATTATTTTTCACTCAGGCGAGTTTGCGCAAGCTCTCTTTTCCACTGTCTTTATGAGCTTTTGGATCGAATTCTCACTCACACGCTTAATGAGTCTGTAGTGTTAGAGAACAAAAACATTTTCTTAAGAGAACTGTTCTTCCGTGATCTTCCTTAAAAATAAGAGACAACTGTTTTCTACTCCTAAACATTAACCGATTTCGATTATTCTTTTTTTACTAGATTAAAATCATGAATGTCCATGCCTCTACTGTTTCCTTTCTTCAAATTTTGCTATAGTTCCGAAGTTCAAAAATTAAAAGTGTAGATTCGTAAAGGCGTAGCATTGTTACATTTGATAATAATAATGATTTTAAATTATTAACAATTTCATAGTTTTATATTTCAATTGGTATATATAGAACATTCAACATTAGGTAGCAAGTGTATATAATTTAGTTGTAATCATTATCCAGGTATTCTTTTATTGTATTTATTGTATAAATTGTCTTGTCCAGCAACAAGAGTCTGACTGAATATATGAATGAATCATAATGTACTTACATTATTGTTATTATTTTTTATCATTTTGTTATTGTATAGTGTTTTTTGACGTGTCACATATTGTAATGATTCACCAATAAAATCTGTATATGTATCTGTATAAAAAAGAGTAATCAAAATCGGAAATATTCTGAGGTTCTCTGCAGCAAGAGACTATGGATCTTCATTTCAGCACAATACCTTGACGCGTTCCCGAGATACAGGTCTTGACACCCGGACGGACAGATGGACATCAAAGTAATCCTATAAGGGTTCCATTTTTTTCCTTTTTAGGTACGGAACCCAAAAAACGCGTCATCAAGCAAAACGTACTTTACCGAGTCTCTCTTTTAAGATTTACAGCTGATTCCATAATGAACTAAAAATTATTTTTGATGTTTGCTATAACACTAGAAATATCGATTATTTGATGCTAACGATAAAATAAACTATCAGTTAACCAACTGTAAGTTACTTCAGTTTATTTAAGTTGCATTTAAAAATTTTAGTTTAATTTTATTTATGTATACGAGTAATTATAATTTTTAGTTCAATATTTTTTAAGTTAAATCGTTACTGTATCTAAAAAAAAGTATACTATAAGGTACTTGTGAATGCCGTTCCCTTTCCTAGCAGGGTTGCCCGCACTAGAGTCACCCGATTGACTGCCGTAGGCGAGGGAACGTGTTCTAGTGCCTTGATTTCGGATTTATACAAGTTAAGCAAAATCGTGACAAAGAATGGCTACACAGAAAATGGTGACGTCAATATGTCACTTGTCTTCGAAATAGATTATTGGAAGATGTTTATAGTTATGGACAGCATAGTAGGTTTTCGATTGATAACTTTTTGGTTTGAACTATGTAAAGAGAAGTTGTTTTTTTTTTTTTTTGGGTTTGAGGATAATATATGTTGCATGTCTTGTGTTAAATATGATTTGCTTTTTTTTTTCTAAGTAATTAGGTACCTACATAATCATCAATAATGAGTCATAGGTTATATTGTATTAAATATTCAATTTATTTGCGTAGAATTTTTGGTTCATTTGAATTTAGCGTTTTAGACAGATAGATAGAACTCTTTATTGTTTAGACCTAAACTATGACACTAATCTATAAGAAAATAATTACATACTAGTGAAATAACAGGCGGACTTATCGTTGAAAGCGATCTCTTTCAGCCAACTAAGTGATGGAGAAGCGAAAAGAAAGAAATAAGATGACGAATGGATGGATGATGATTTTAAGAATTTTAATTCGTTTAAATTATAATTCACTTGATGCCTTTAGAATTGTCATTATAGCAACTAAGTTAATTAATAAACAAGTTCAAAAAGTTATTAATTAACAAATTTGCTAGTATCTTGTTAATTAATTATTTAATTTTAACAAAATGGTTATAAAAGACCACTATACATAATTATAAATAAAAGACACTGTGTCAAGTAAAACAAAGAATAGAAAAGTTTGGCCTAAAAAGCCTTGGCTCTCCTGTAAATTCACTCCCGTCGCTTCTTATAATTAAATTTCACATTTCATTCAATTTTGTTCCGAACCAATTTAATTTTACTCTGGATCTATGTCACCTTTTACACCGTCAGCTTATTGGAAAATTATATTATAGTTTTAAAAACTGTAAATTTAGTTCAATGAATAGGATATCTGATATACTATTTATATAATTAAGACCAACAGCTTATAATTTACATTTTAGAATCTTATAATTACTTAATTTAATAAAATTAGCCATTAATAGGTCTATCTTAGTAACTATTTCTAAAGAAATAGGCGGAGAGAAAGTTAAACTAAAATCAATGATGAAAATACATATACACCTACATAAATACACGTATACAAACACTAATCACCTTTATTTATCACAAAAATTATTGATACGAATAAATTATATTATGATAATAATAATAAATAATAATAATAAATATTTGTGGACATTGCACACAACACCATCTAGCCCAAACTAAGCAAAGCTTGTACTATGGAACTAGATGGCTGATAGAATACATATATACTTTTTTTTTTGTAAATATATACATATGATACATAGAAACACCCAGACACAGAACAAACATCCATGCTCATCATACAAATGTTTGCCCTGAGTGGGGATCGAACCCACGACCTTTCAGTTCAGCAGGTAGACGTAGACACACTACCAACTGAGCCACAAGGCCAGTCATAATATCATAATAGATACTATAGCTGGATAAGTTTAATTAATTTAATACTTATCATTCTGAGTCAACAACTCAACGATTTGGTGCCTAAATTTGTGTCTAGGTGTGTTAAATATATCTAAGTTTGAAAAATGGTTATCGTAAGTAGTACACAAACGAGGAATAGGCGCATTTTTAGCGTATTGTGTAAATCGGACACCCGACGAGAAAAGTTTAGTATTGCGTGTTCTTTTTCTAGGTACATTGTATTGGATAGCTGAGAGTAAGGTTGGTGCATCTAGGTGACCGTTAATTATATTATATAGTAAGATCATGTCCAATAGAGTACGCCTGTCTTCCAGAGTCATGAGTTTGTAGTATATAATTGAAACGAAGAGTGAATAGATATCTTCTGGGCAAGCGTGCTCCATCTTAGACCTAGTCTTCGCTCTAGTGAGACAAAGTCAAACGCAAGCTCATTCGATGTTAAAAAATTGATAATACAATATATTCATAAAAATATAAATTAAAATGGGATTGGGCAGGGCATGTGGCTCGCATGCATTCGGGATGCAGCGGTGCAAAATTGGCTCGCGCTCGTTTTAATATTGATTTTTCTGCAATTAAGAAAGCAAGACAATAGTTAAAACATTATATTTTGAATAATCACTACAACTTTTTGTCACTCTCTTAATTTGTAGGAAAAACAGGATAAAACCTGGTACGAGCCAAATTTGCACCGCTTTTAGAGGTACGAGTAAAGAGTATTTGTCAAAAATAGTTTCATTAAGCAATAAAAACGCAAATCAATTAAATTATCATTAATAAGTAAGAAACGTATAGAAATTACGTTTCTTACTTATACCCTCCTCCCCCTTCCTCCCCTAGTAACGGAGATCTTTGTGAAATCACGATGGAGACTTGTTTCTCGATACGAAAGGAGATTAAATGTTAAATAAGGGCCTTGCTCCGTCGAATGAATTCATCAAATCGCATAAAAACGCTTTCAGACGGGGTTTTAAAAATGAACGATGTCAGTGAAAAATGTCCTTTCAATTTAAATGTTTCGGTGTGTTGGCTCGTAACGGAATGTCTAGATTTTAATGATTTGGATAAGGACATAGAAAGTGACAATTAATAGAAATATACAGTATCTTATGAAATAATTTTGATTTTGTTTTTTCACTAAGGATTTTATCAACGAGACTATTAGGCCAGCGTTGCATGTCGGTCTTAGCGATAGATAGCAAGCTAAATTTTTCACTGGATACTATAACACATATATCTTATACTTTCATAAATCTACGGATCTCTTCGATTCTCATTACATCTCACAAAGAGACTGATAATCCTTTCCATAGCTTGTTTACACCTCGCAGAGATACTGATAACCCTTTCCATAGCTCGTTTACATCTCGCAGAGAGACTCCCTTTCCATACCTCGTTGCGTGATTTTGAGCTTCTTTATAAGGCCTATAGTGAGTGACCACTGACCACGTTTCCATTCCGTATGTCATTATTAGTAACATACTCGTACACTGATCGTGAACTTCCAACTTGTGGCACTGAGGTATATTAGACGAATAGACGCTTTTCAGTTTTCCGACCGCTGCCCAGTGCCCAGCCGAGTCAGATTCGACGACTGCCGGATTAGTTTTGTTATTATAATAAAAAAAAAAAAAAGAGAATTAATTAATTAATTACAAAAAAATACTTGAGAAATAAAGATGAATCAAACGATACCTAGCACATGAAAATCGTTCAAACCGTTTTTGTCTGTAAGAAGTAATATAGAAAAATTCATACATACAAATATACATGCACCTGAAAAACATAACCCTTCTTGCGCAGTCGGGTAACAAGAAAAAAAGCCTCTCATGCCAGCTGCCCATCAAAATCCCATAAAGCCTGCATCACACCACCGAACTCGAGATCCATTACGTGGAGGGTTCTCAGGGTTCTCGTGTGCCATTGTTCACATTCTTTGCGCCGCCTTGACGAGAATTAATTGACAAATCCGCCCGCCCTTTAATTGATGGTTTGGGCGATGCACGTGACACACGGCGGGATCAGCCGCCCAGCCCGATGCCTTGATGGATGGACGACCTGATGTTTGTTTGATTGTGATCTATGGTTTGAATGCGGATTTTGATGTGAATAGCACGAAATATGATGCGTGATTTGTTAAATTAATGCCGTTAATGGATTCGGTAACGAATAATTATTAATAGTTAAAAAAACTGAAACAACAGGCTTCAAAATATGCGTTTATACTACGTTTTTTCATTTTTGTTTTTATTTTAAAAACGAAACTAAACCGATTTTGATGAAATATTTGTGACCAATCTGAGAGTATTTCCTTTCAAATAAAAAAATAAATTCAAACCGGTTTATAAATGACGCAGTTATGCGGTATCAAACATAAAAGGAAAACCGAATTATTACCGAGACCTGTATTTATTTCTGTTTTGTTTTGAAGTAGGTTAATTTTTTTTGTAAGTTCATCTGTGTCAACAATTATTTTTTTATTCTTAAAGTAATTTTATTTCTGTTATTAGTAGGCACTCAAACAGCTAGGCAAATGGCTAGGATCGTGTCATTTTAATTTAGTTCCATTTTTGCCACCTGGCGCTGAAACCCACATAATGTAAATATGCAACTGTCAATACGTTGATAAAGTAACAATATTGTAGATATACTTAATAAAAACCGGTCAAGTGCGAGTCGGACGAATGGTTCCGTATCAATAAAAACGGCAAAAAAATCATGTCTGTTGTATAGGAGCCCCCCTTAAATATTAATTTTATTTTAATTTAATTATTTATTTTTAAAGTGAATAATATAACTCAATATTCAGTGAATATTTCAAGCCTATTGCCGTTATCAATATCGAGCAAAAACGAGCAAAAAAATTACGTTTGTTGTATGCCCCCTTCATATCTATTTTATTCTGTTTTTATTTGTTGTTATAGCGGCAACAGAAATGCATCATCTGTGAAAATTTCTACTGTCTAACTATCACGGTTCATGAGATACATACAACCTGGTGACAGACGGACGGACGGACAGACAGCGAAGTCTCAGTAATAGGGTCCCGTTTTACCCTTTGGGTACAGAACCCTAAAAAGTTAAGGACGTCCATGAATTTATTACTGGATGAGCGCTCGTCAGCTGCTACAGCAGTACGCTCGCTTGGCTCGCGCGTTGTATAATCGCAGTTCATACCTAATCTATCCTACTTTGAGATAACTTGATTTTGCCAATACCATGGTCACCCTATATGATTAACTGAGCATTGGCTAGTCAATTCATTAAATGTTGTATTATTGATCACGCTAAAGTTTTATATACATAATGATTATATGCAACTTTGACGATAACAATATGGTGGAACTAGTCTGACATTAACAGAAAGTTGGTACTGGAACTTCTTGATAGCAAATAGTAATAAGTAGAGTTATAATTTATTTGTTAAGCACTAAAAGCACTTTCTGTTAAGTGCATGCAATGAATGCTGCCCATAAGCCGAAGAGCAGCATTCATTGCAGTCATACCAGTTGTATTTTTTAAATTAAAATATATAAACCGTTCGTGCAAAGAATGAAAGTGAAAATCACAACGAACTAATTAATTAAACACAGAAAATAATATTTGGCTATAAAACATGGACACCCTTTCGAAAATCCACTAACGCAAATCTCTAAGTGGAACCCTTGAAAAAGTACACATCTTTTATTTTAAATGTCGAATTGGAATAAAAAAATGTCGTTCCCAGCGAAGCGCGTACCGTGGCGCCGCATAAAAATGCGCGCCTACAGCGGGCTTCATAAAGCGAGGTATAAAATTATATGACGACGAGTGTCGGTAAAAGTTTGAATCGCAAATTCAGCCCTCAAACATTTGTCACTGCATTATTCAAGTTCTTTCCTTAGATGCAAATGTAAAGAGCGTAATAGAATGAAACGTCCGCCGAGCTCTACCCCGGTATGTAGAAGAACAGTACTTTTAGGAACACTTTTACATTAGGTGACTAAGCAGCATATTATTAACGTAGATTTATTATTGTCATAGGTAACTCTGTACACCCATGTTCGCAGTTTGCAACAAAATTATTTTAATTTGAATTTGAGTATATATTATCAAATCACGCCATCTAGGCCAAAATTAACCAAAGCTTCATTATCGTCATCATCTCAGTCATAAAAAGACTACTGATGGACACAGGACACCCCGATGGATTTCCAATAAAACATCGTCTTCCTACCACTTCTAAGAGGCTTGTTTTTATAACCGACTTCCAAAAAGAAGGATCAATAAATATCAATTCGATCTGTATGTTTTTTTTTTAATATTTGTTCAGCGATTACTCAGTCAATTGTGCATTGATTTTGATATTATTTTTTTATTTGTAAGGTCATACTTTAGAGGTGGTCTCACATAAATTTTAACAAAATCAATGTCGTACTTTGGTTTTTATAACAAAATAATTTATCTAACACAATCATCCAAGTGCTTGCACAAAAGTAAACAGCAAGTCGCGTACATATGTATTGTATTACATATTTAGAAGACGGTTTTTTCAGTTTTTTATACTATAATTATATATGAAAATCAGTTATTAAATACTTAAATGGTTATATATAACAGAAACCCAGAGACGCAATGAACTTTATTGAAGTGAAAACTTCTTTAGCTGCGTTGGGCATTTTTGGATGGATATTTTTTTTTTAACTCGCGTCAGATCGTCAGACGGACAGTCAGAAACCTACTTTAACGTTCTGCATTTAAAGTTCATTATTGTATGTACAAGCGCCGTACACGAAGCGTTAGCGTGTTTTAAGAGTATACAGCGCCATCTAGATATATCAGAACTCGCAAAAGAGTCTTACCGGCGCCTTGGCTTCGTCCTACGGAATGCTAGAGACTTTAAAAATCCTGAAGTAATTAAAACATTATATAACTCCTTAGTTAGAAGCAAACTTGAATCGAGTGCTTGTGTCTGGAACCCCTATCATGTCACCTACGCGCGAATGCTTGAAAAAGTCCAAAAGGCCTTTTTAAGGTCGCTATATAAGAAAATTTATGGATACTATCCGTTTCTGTACCCAACTAAATTCCTGCTCGGTCAGCTTGGTTACAACTCTTTGGAAGTTAGAAGGATGTTAGACCAGCTAACTATCTGCTGTAAGGCGCTTAGGGGGTCCGTCGATTCTATACGTCTGCACGACTTGCTATGCGTACTGTTCGTACCGGATGAGCCCGGGGTTCCAGCAAACAGACGTGGTCGCCCGCATGACCTGTTCCACGTAGATCGCGGTCGCACATTAGCACGTTCTATGTCGCCCCTGAATCGTGCCCGTCGCCACTTAAACGCACTCCTTGCTGCCAACCCTGATTGTGACATCTTTTGTGATAACTGGAAGACTATTTTAAGTACCTCCTTGATTTATTGTGAAAATCTATTGGATCAATGGGACAGGTGTAAAAAGCCTGATGATTCATTGGACTTTGACGATAACCTTTGAGTTTATTGACTTGGTACTCTGAGTACTTACCTGAACGGTATATTTTACTTTGTATGACATAATTATTTTTTTGTATTGACATACTAGGCGTATTGCCCATTTGACATTTTTGTATTGACATTTTAAATGATATTGTATTTATATAATGAATATTTTGTAATCCTCAGACATTTGTTTAAGAATAATTTTTGAATATTGTGAGATAATTGTAATTGGTCTTTTTCCGTTTTTATCTCAATAAACGAATTTATCATTTATCATTTATCTAGTACGTTGTTATAGAACTAACTTTATTATATAAAGTGTTCATACAATAAAGTTAGTTCTAGACTAACGTACTAGAGTGCGCTGTATAGTCTTAAAACACGCTAACGCTTCCCGTACAGCAATTAGTAGGGGTTGTTTGTAAAACACAATATCTTTCGTGAAATCCTTCACGAGTCAGTCTTGTTGCTATTTTAATTTTTAGTTTTTACTTCTGCCCGCACTCCCGGGGTGCAACCCGTTGTTTTTTAGGGTTCCGTACCTCAATAGGAGAAAACGGAAACCTTATAGGATCACTTTGTTGTCCGTCTGTCGGTCCGTCCGGGTGTCAAGACCTTTATCTCGGGAACGCGTGAAGGTATCGAGTTGAAATTAAAACCATATACGCAGATCCATAATATCTTGCTGCAGAAAGAAAAATAAAGTTTCTAAGTTTTCGTAAAAAAAAAGTTACAGCCGAATATATAAAAAAAACGCACATTTCTACACTCACAAGGGAATCAAAACCTATGGGGTACTTCCCGTTGACCTAGAACAATGAAATTTGACACTAAGCATTGTGAGTACACAATACACATATAGGAAAAAATCCGAAAACTGGTAATTTTATACCTAATCACAAAAAAAATGTGTCCTTATGCAAGGAATGAAGGTCCAAATTGTAAAGTGAATTAATCGTATCACGTGGGGTATCATATGAAAGAGCTTCAGTAGCATAAGCTAAAACAGATTTTTAAATATTTTTACGATCTATATTTTTCGGTTTATGAAGGAAAATAGAAAAAAATATATAATTTCCCCCTTTTATCTACTAGTTTGTACGGAACCCTCGGTGGGCGAGTCTGAGTCGCACTTGTCCGGTTTTTGTTTTTTACAAATTATTTGACTTTATTTATTAAATAAAAATAAAAAACTTACAAGCAGCACTTTTAATATGGTGCAATTAAAGCGCACTATTTGGAGGGACCGCACTCTCTTCAAAATGTTTCAAAACAAAAGAAGAATTATTAAATAACTGTGAAGTTTTTTTTTAAATAGTTCTCCTATCTAAATTAACAAATAATTGGCCTCTTAATTTTCTAATATCCCTACTCAATAATTTTATATGTTTAAAAATGTTGCGATGCGCGCTTTAATCTCCACCTTAATTTTAAAGTCTTCTAATAGAAGTTTACTGCATTTCTTTCTACGGATGTCGAGTTAAACTTGGGCCGGCACGATGAAGAATGTATTGAAGTTGCACGAGCGATTGAACTAAATGCGGGTGCTATGAGCCTTGTAATGAACGAAGTTGAATACGATCGAACTGCTTTTCAAATTGTTTTTTTTTTACAGAATGTACAGGGAATGCTAGAGTTCTTCTAAGATTTTACTAGCAAACTGTAAATAAATATTTAGTATGTAATAGTGACTTTGCTGTACTAGGATTTTGTACGTAATCTAAAAAAATATTACGTAATTGGAAGTTAAGTTTCTTCCTAAATCTTTTCATGCCTGTTTGAATCTCCCATCTCACAAATATAATAAATGCAAAAGATATAAAATGAATACATGACGAAGTTATATTAAAAAAAAAACTCATTTGTAAAACTAGAAAATCATCATCATCATTGGCCTGTTTACATCTACATGAGATGATACTATGTAGCGTAAATAGAAAATAAATGTGATGTTATTTTCTAAAACTAGAAAATAACATCACAAATATTCGACAAAAATTTCAATTTGGTCCAATTTAATGTTCATACGTAAAAATAATTTTTGCGTTATATAATTTCTACAACTGATTTTTATTTATGAAAATTGACCTAGATCAAAATGTTTTTTTTCGAATATTTGCTATGTTGTTGTCTAGTTTTACAAACGACGATCTATACTTCCATCATTAACATTTTCAAAAATGTGGGAATGTGCGACCGAGACGGACGATGGTCGAACTATGAACCTATAACAAATGCCTAAAATATATACAAAATGGCATAATACACGACCGATAGCTATTATAGAACCGACACATTAATACTGAAAAGATTCAAAACATTTTTATCACGTATAATTTAAAAAACACATAATTCTTATTTTATCATACACAATATATACGAATTTTCACTTCAGCACAAATAGTTCCCATAACAAAGGAATTAACCGCGCGTTTCGGGATCGGGATTTTCGGCCAAAAATCAACACGGCACAAACAAAAACTCGGCCACTCCGACAAAACAGTACATTCACCATCATTTATCAGAATATAACTAGTGGGGCGGAATACAAATACATTGGCTCGGCCAGTTCCGTCCACTTTTTGTCTGTAAACGCGTTTTTTGTCGATTTCCGCGCAATCTGGTTTATTTAGCCTGTGCTGGTGAAACTGGACTTTCTGTTGTCGGTTTTTGTTTATGGAATAAAATAATATAAAAACTAAAACTATTGCTAATCGTCAGGCGGTAGCTTATATTCTATAGAACTCTGAATTAACTGATTTTTTGGTAACCACTTCTTGCACGAAATGTGATTTTATTGGAATGGTTGAATCGATTGATAAGTTGAAATTGGAATGCGGTTGGATGGTTGTGCTAAGATCGATATAGTCCGTATTTGACATACTTAATTAGTTAATATACGAATATACGAAGCCGCTTTTTATTTAAAAGTTAGTATAAAATACCACTCGGCAGGCCCAGGCGGAGATGGCGGGATGAACTAGACTCCGTTTGCAATAACTGGATATAAAAAGCTAAAGACAATGAAAAGTGGAAGGAGTATAGGGTGGCCTTTGCCCAGCAGTGGGACATATCAGGCTAATATATAACATAAATAAATTTTAATTATGTAAATACCCTGTCACGAAACTTTTATCTTAATGAATATAATAATATACTGGCCTTGTGGCTCAGTTGGTAGTATGTCTGCCTGCTGAGCCTGTAGGTCGTGGGTTCAATCCCCACCCAGGGCAAACATTTGTGTGATGAGCATGAACATTTGTTCTGTGTCTGGGTGTTTCTATGTATCATATGTATATATATATATATATATATATATATATATATATACATGTATTGTATCAATCATAGATTACAATCTTTACTAATTTTGGGCTAGATGGTGTTGTGTGAAATGTCCACCAATATTTATTTATTTATTATTTATTAATATAAATATTGTCTATTGTGTTTAATTTATTTTGTAAATTTAATGCGAGTCCACGGCCTGGACACAGACCTTCTGTGTCCAGGCCGTGGACTTTTTGTGATCTAAACGATGATGACGTTTATTAAACAATAAAGTAATAATTTTAGGTATTGATTTAATTAGAATTTTTAAGCTACTATTCGTATTTTCGTGGATTTTATTTTAATTAATGGATGTGATATAGTTCCCAATCCTTTATAAATGTAAAAGCAATCTTATTTTTCATCGACCTCCAATTTTTTAATTTTTTTTGTTTGAAAGGGATACTTACTTTCCAGGTGGTCCCATAGAAATTTCATCAAAATTGGTTTAGTATTTATTTTTTTATAACAAAATAACTGGAAAAAATATGTCATCCAAGTAAAAGAATTTTGTATTTTGAAGTCGTTTTTTTTTTAGTTTCTTAAACGATTACTTGTATTTTATATTGATTTGTTGTTTAGATTTTCCTACTATTGAAAGAGTGAAAGAATTATTTAGCGTAGCTAAGAAATTAGAAGAAAAATTAAAATGGACATATCTTTATTTACAACATACATAGCCAAAAATAAAACTATCTGTTATTAGAAGATGTAGTGAGAAGGCAAAAGAAAGTGTTGTTGTGTGTTTAGAAATCAACCTCTGTCAGGCCATTCCGTCTGGTTTTGTTCTGATTCAGCTTTATAAATATTTAATTTAAAAAACGTTTTCATATATTCACTTTGAAAACTAAACTTCTAGAGAAAATGCATCATCTCAAACTTTTTACCATAAAAATATCAGCGCAAAGACGGTCTTCCGAGCGCCTTAACATTAATCTTGTACCAAGTGACACCTCTGTTTTTCCTTTAATCCGTTTCGCTGGACGCTCACTTCTTCCCAGCGCTTCTTCCTGATAAATATTGAATAGCGTTTAGAAAGATGTTGCTTGGATAGACTCCGCGTGATTTATGAACCTACGATTCAACATGATCTTTAAACGTTTGCATTTGCTTTCGAATGGGGCTGTAGGTATATTGGTATCTCGTTTTGACATGAAATTGAATTGTTTGAGACCGAATTGATTTTATTTACTTTAAAAGAGAAAGTAGGATTTTTATTTCAGGTCGAACGTACGTAAGTACGTTTAGTTTAATTTGACAAATTGGATATCACTTTTTTAACGAGGGGGGAATCTTCGAAGTACATTTATAAGACATTTATCTAGTCTGTCTTGATCGTTCGCCGGTTATAAGATTTGTGACGTCACACAAAATAGTTTATTTTTATTTTCACTTCTCTTTCTTCATTTCTTAATTCCTTCAGTCGTTCGAAAGAAGAAAGGAAGTAATTGACTTAATAACATTTTTGCTAATTATTTTAAGTAAATCATATCCAATTTGAATAACGATTATTCCTTCAAATATATATTCCTATCATCGTGAACCTTACAAAGTTAATTACATTTCTGATTAGGTTTTCTAATGAACGGCTCGCATAAAACAGGTGTTCTGTTATTCATTAGACAGTAAGTAAAAGCAGCTACCGTGAGCTAACAGTATGGGCAATTTATATATCGAAAATGATTAATACGGGCGAAACAGAAAATTCATTGAAATAATATAAATTTTAAAGGATTTATCGCGTATATTTTACATAATTTGATGACCTGATGTTTCATAAAAAAAAAAAAAAACGTATTGTGTTATTACAACAACAAAGCGACAAAATGTAAGACTCCCAGCATTTTCGCTATTAAAATGTATTAGAATTTCAATTTTGATTTGTAATTTATATTATTACATATTTGGATTTATATTTTATGTGAAAATCTATATATTTTGACATAATACTGTCCAAATACTTATTTTTAAAGCTAGCACATGACAGTAGTCATTGTCATCCGGACTTTGGACCAGATAAAAGTGTGAGTAATAATTCATCATTAGTTTAAGCTGACACAATCGACTCCAAAATCCGCAATTTTGTTTACTTTAACGACATATTTTTCCGATTATTTTATTTTAAAACCAGACTACTGAACCGAATTTTATAAAATTTCTATGAAATGGACCAGAAAGTATCTTTCAATGAAAAAATAACTAAATCATACCGATTTAGAAAATTATTTTTCATACATGACGGAATTATAAAGTAACAAACTTTAAAAAAAAAATAAACGAATTGATAACCTAGTTATTTATAAAAACTCCAAAAAAATAACATGGAGAGGTGAAAGAGTAGCGGTGGTGTAAATTGTGACAGCTCTGGCACTCCCATCAAAAATTGAACAGTACCGTCCTTACTATCGCACCTGCACGCTTCAGAATTAGGCTCTTTGCATACATTAAGGTGTCGTTACTAGTTGAGGCTTCATTAAAGTAGACAGGGAGGTGGACGCCGGTCGATAACATCTACTTTGGATGTTTAAGATGTTGTAAGCTCGGCTTGACAGAATAAATGAGTATAACTTAAATGAGGTGCTTTATTGAAAACAGAAACTGAACTGCGAAATGTAGTCTTTGAGATTTTAGAGTTTTTGTCAAATCGTAAGTCGATTTTGTCAAGATTAGTAATTGAAATCGATCTTAGAATCTATTTACTTTGTTTCAGCTTCTTTCTTTCTTTTGTTTTACTATTATTATTTATCTTTTTCTGATTGTTGACGTCTTTATTGACATCTATTTCATTATATATTTTATAATTTTTCCAGTATATTTGCCCACTTATATTATAAAGTTGCTATTTGACTACACAATTTTAATAAGAGCTATGTATGTTACATTTTACCCTTTAACTAGCAAATAAAGCATTGAATTGAATTGAGTGTGGGAAGCTAAATAGAAAATAGGAACGATTGCATTTGTTTCTAGCATGCGATTCCAAAAAGCCATACGAAATGGGTTTGCACCACAATAAATCAAGGATTTAAAATAACTCTCTGTGATATTTCTTGTCAGCACTAAAATCTTGGAATTTTCAACGTAAATAGAATTTTTCCATGACAGCCGCAATTTTTCGAATGAAAATAATTTAATCCTTTATAATTCTTAGCTATAATATCTTGATTCAATGGCTTAGGATAGATTACCTTATTACCTTCTTCTACCTATTCTCATATTTGCTTCATCATCTCAGCCATAAAAAGTCCACTGCTGGACATAGGCCTTCCCCCATGGATTTCTAAACAGACCGATTGGAAGCGGCTTGCATCCAGCGTCTTCCCGCTACTTGTATGAGGTCATCTGTCCATCTCGTGGCTGGTCTTCCTACGCTGCGCTTGCCGGTACGTGGTCTCCACTCGAGAACCTTTCGGCCCCATCGGCCATCAGTTCTATGTGCTGTGTGCCCTGCCCACTGCCACTTCAACTTGCTAATCCGCTGTGCTATATCGGTGACTTTTGTATGTCTACGTATCTCTTCATTTCTGATTCGATCTCGTAGAGAGACTCCGAGCATAGCCCTCTCCATAGCTCGTTACGTGACCTTGAGCTTCCTTATAAGGCCCATAGTTAGGGACCACGTTTCAGAGCCGTATGTCATCACTGGTAACACACACTGGTTGTAAACTTTCGATTTGAGGGACTGGGGAATATTGGACGAGAAGACGCTTTTAAGATTCCCGAACGCTGCCCAGCCGAGTTGGATACGACGACTGACCTCCCTCGTAAAGTTGGACCTTCCTAATCGGACCGTTTGTCCTAGGTAGACGTACTCGTCAACAACTTCAAGAGTGAAGTTCCCCACAGATATTGGGGTGGGCACTACATGGGCGTTCGACATAACCTTCGTTTTGTCCATGTTCATTTTGAGGTCCACAGACATTTTTCGCTTGTTATTGTCACTAATACCAAGACGCATGGTTCAGTAGACGTAGTTTTGGTTACGTTATGATCTAAATAAAATAAAAACTCGAACGCGCCTAGATCTGTCAAACTGTCGACATTGTGGTTGATAAGGGACCGTTTTACATAAATATCTTCGAATTTTTATGCCTCCTCTTTCACAGTAACAGCAGTCAGACTGTGGAACGAGTTGCCAGTGGCTGTCAAGCGTGTTATCTTTAAATGTTTTTAAAACCCTTGTAAAAGCACACTATTTAAATGAGTAAATAATTCCTTTTAATTTCTTCTTCATATACATATGTATGCATATAATAATACTATATATAGATATAAGTTAGTTCTGTACCTAGTATTTTAAATTTTGTGTACGCAATCTTTTTATGTTTTAGTTTAAAGGCCACTATCATTGCCACACTCCGTACATGGTTGCCTGGAAGAGATCGCTCTAAGCGATAAGGCCGCCTATTGAAAGATTAGCCATAGTAATATTGTCTTCTTTTAATATGTTTGTACAATGTAGTCTCTTAATAAAGAGTTATCTATCTATCTATCTATCTTGAATCATAATTGAAAATGGTACGTAGCTTACCATACCACTGTAAGTACTTCCTCTCTGATAAATAAAATCATACACATTTTTGGGACCTAAAACAGGCAAATACTTAATTTTGTAAATTCATTAACAGGTTCAAAATAGGGATGAACCTTTCAATTTAGTAAGTTTTAAAAGCCCGGGTAGAAGGGTGCAAGTTAGTGGTTCGGAACGGTTTTTTTAGGCCAATGGGTTCCTTTATTATTTTGTTGGATAGGGCGTCCTATAGCTAGCTCAAACACTTAACCAATGAACAACATATACGAACCACTTGAGCTATGGAAAGACTCGGAGGTTTTCTACGAAATCAAATC
Source organism: Lycia hirtaria (assembly GCA_947563715.1). Classification (NCBI taxonomy): domain Eukaryota; kingdom Metazoa; phylum Arthropoda; class Insecta; order Lepidoptera; family Geometridae; genus Lycia; species Lycia hirtaria. The sequence continues at coordinate 34,423,483 of OX387377.1, read as the reverse complement.
TGATAAAAAGATATTCTTAGTTGGACTAGACTAAAATCAACGACATATGCCATCGGGTTTGTAAGCTTTTGAAGTGAACACTTCTTTAGGCACGCTGAGCTTCATTTTGTCGATTTTGAGTGAGACTCAGCTGCCACGCTCGGCTCGATAAAAGAAAAACTTTCGTTTGGATAAAGTCAGCTCGAGTCGACTAGAGGAAGCGAGATAGAGATATAGTTAACGCGTGACTTCGATACAGCTATTTCCTATAATAATATCGTAGTCTTAATGAAGTTTTCACTTCTGTCGCGTGTTCTTAAGTACACACATTTTTTTATTATTATTTATTAATAGGTTTTCACTCCACTTGGCAGCTACCGTACTGTTTTATCGTGAGAAATTGTGACAAGGTTATAAAAACCTATACCTACTGTCTGTCTCTATTTGGCACGACAAAAAGAGTAGAGAAAACTTTGTCGCGGCGTACATTTTAGACCTACTGATCTCATAGACCGCATGTAAATCAACTTTTCTGATGTTGAGTGACGCGTACGTATCAGCAAGTACAACATAGGCCGACCATCTACAAAATGGAAAAACAACTGACAGATAAAAAATGTGTGTGCTTAAGACCTCACGACAAAAGTGAAAACTTCATCAATGTGACGTTAATAATACGAAATAGCAGTCGTGAATCGATTACTATATCTCTCTCACTTCCTTAGTCGCCTTGAGCCGACTTTATCTGATCGAGCGTTACATAGCCTAGCGTTACGGGTAATTCACATGCCAACCGACTTCAAAATACGCAATTCGTTTTCTTGGATGACTTTTTTTTTTATTTTGTTACAAAAACCAAAGTACTAAGCCGATTTTGATAAAATTTATATGGGACCACTTCTGAGGTATTTATTATCTACTAAAAAAATAATCATAAAAACAACTCATAATTGACAGAATAAACGTTGAACAAACATACAAAAAATACAGTCGAATTGAGAACCTCCTTTTTGAAAGTCGGTTAAAAATTAACTGCTCAGCGTGCATAAAGAAGTTTTCATTTCAAAAAAATCGTTCTATTAATTTAGTAATCAGTTCTGTCCGCCACTGGTTTAGCCCTTTTTACTTTTTAGCATATTCATCAACCGAAATCAAACACGTGCCCAAATCCTGTCCCACTCTCCAAATACAAAATCCCATATACAAAGCAAACAATCATAGCCCTCATACTCTGAGTACCCTCGAGCAATTTGCGAAATATAACGAAATCGCAAACTTCAACCCTTTAGGCGGTCGTCCGTGACTGAACCGTTAAAGAAGAAAATCCACAAGTTTCGATAATCACAAACTGGGGAAACTTCTCGAATAAAACCCTGGAATATACTTGCGCCTTCGAAACTTTGACGAAATTCAAAATCTTGTAACAGCGCGGGCGGGCATCGACTTATTTTTTCTATTTTTTTGCTGAAATACCTTCGACTTTATCGGCGGTACATGTAATTTATTGTATTATCAATTTTATATTGTAATATCTCGTGAAGGCCGAAATGAGAAAGCTCAGTATAAGAACCTTGACTTGGTACGTGATATAACAGCTATGTGGGGTGTTATGCTAGACATTTATTTTGTTTAAAACAATAACTATTAATAAAAAAAAAAAAAAATATGTCTTTTGACAAATAAGGAACATACGTTTCATATTTTTTTATTCCAGATATTAAATTATTAAACAAGAAACAACTGACTTCACATACGCAATTTAGTTTTCTGGGCAAGTGCCTTTATTAACTACAGCAAAACAATATACATACTCAACTAACTAAACTACTACACAAAAAGCATATGGATTACCCCAGACCGATAAATGTCTAAAGATAATCCAAATGCTCAAACCCATTTTCAGTTGGCAGCGTACCCAGCATGCTACCGCATTGCCACGTTGAATGGCAATGCTTATGCGTTGGGCCAGATACGCGCCAGTATTTTGGTCACGCGTCGCATCGATCAAGCGCTCAGTTTTTTTTTTGAAAAGGAGATGAGCTCGCGTGCTCGTTAACGCGTGCGATACATCTGTAAAACCCAACTCTAATTATCATTTCGTATCATCTCATCTCTTCTCATTCTCATAGATCGTCTCATTGTTCAGTTGCACAAAAAGTAAGTACACATTCTACACACGAACCGTAGCTCGTAACAAGCCGACCCAATGGGATAATGTACCATAAACCTAACGAAGGTTCAAACTTTTTTGAATAAAATTGATACGAAACACGAGTCTGAGCGGCGCGCGGCGGGCCGGCGGTACGATGTTATTTTTTAATTAAATTTTTCATCTTTTCATTTACAAAAATGGAGGTGCTGATATTTTGTAATAGCGTTTTAATGTAGCAGAATATTTTATGGGTTATCTCACGTTTTTGTTAGGAGAAAATGGACCAATTATTCAGGTAAGTAAACAAGTTTTATGAACGTAGTTGGACCTTCATCGATGAACCTTTTATTGTCTTATGAAGTACGTTGTTTGAGAGACATAAAGTCAGTTCTGTTAGTAGATAGATAGACTACTCATTTTGTTACTTTGTTGAATATAATATTGCTATGACAATCTTTATTATATTTTTATATTGTAGAGTTGAGCTTGTGCGAGTTGTGCAAGATTCAAGGAAAGGGTTGTTAAATTCGACCACAACGTCGCTTAACAACAGGCGAGTTGGTGGTCAATCGTAGATCTATCGTGCGTAAAAAAATCACGTGTCTAATAGCGTTGCCCGACGTGTCGTGATGGTCTAAGATCCCGCTATAGGACGACCTTCACCGAGCTCATTAATGGATGAAAAGTATTTTTTATTCAATTAAATATGTCAATAAATATATTGCAAATAGGTTGTCTAAAATATGTCAGTCCAGAATGATTAATTATTATTTTTTTAACTTTTCACTGGTTTTTCTTAATAGACAAATTCCATACCAATCGACAGTATGAAGCTCATAGAATATGCAAACATTAGGTTGACTATTTTTTTCCCGCCACAACTCTTGGGTAGGCAGGTATAAAACAAATTGTTTCTATTTTTGACACAGCGGTACTCTAAAAACACTTCCTGAGATATAATTATGTTAACGACAAACATCATAATACTCTCAGTCAATAATGCGCTTAATCTACTTAAATTTCAAACCAAATTACGGTTTCAAGATGAAAATAGGAAAGAGAATCACACGACACGGGGTTCATTTTTCGTTCGTGTGCTAGACAAGGACAGAACAATACGTTGGAATATTTGTAAGAGCGTGACAAAATGAGTGTGTAAAACTGGTCAAATACGAAATATTTCAACAAGTCTTCCGAAACTTACTACAATCTACTAAAGTGTAACTATACATTATCATCTAAATCTCACAAACAAAAAAACTGGAAAATCCACAAAACGCGTGATGCCATCAACGGAAGACAAAAAAACATATGATACTTCTACAATACTAAATTCCTGGGGAGAGCATGTTCGTCCATTCATTCTAGGAACGTAATTACAAAAGAGTATTATTACAGACCGGTGTCATTATTAGAGACCCACCATTAGAGGGCTGTGTCACGGTGAATGGACAATAGATATCACGTTACATAAAGGTAAGGAAAGATAAATAAAGAAAACGTATCTAATGATACGCCTCGTAATGCTGGGGCTTCTTAAGGTATTTTTTCCCTCGCAAATGAGAATTGGTGGATGATTCTTCATGGGCAACGTAAAGTCTTAGATAATTTAGGGGCTATAAAAACCGTCATGTGTATAAAAATGAATGCGACAAAACTAAGCCCGAAAATAAATAGAGGTCATATTTCTTATGTATGTAATATGGTCTCGAATTCTTTGAGTATTACTTTTAAGTTTCATAGTCATCTTCAGTAGAACTTTCGGTCTGAGTAAACCGATTTTGATGGTTATTTTTTATTTGAAAGCTGGTGCTTCCTGTGTGGTCCCATTTCAATTTGGTCCAGTTCTGACAATGGCATCCATGAGTAGTCGGTAGCTTTAGTTTTTAAACTTTAATTATGTTTTGTAAACGTTGGTACTATCATGGCAGGTTTCAAAGTAAAGTTGTTGTTAAGTTGTTGTAAAGTTAAAGTTGACAAAGTCCACAATGAAAAGCTTTATCCCTCTCTATTTAATTATATGTATGTAGTAATAAACCTTCTATTTTACGAGTTCCTTCAAGTAAAATACCAGAAATCAGAAGATCCTCTGTAGATACAAAATTACTATGCATCATTCATCTTTATTCCGTCAGTAAATAAAGATTTACGAGTGTATATTAGAAAATATGGCGAACTTTGCTCATATTTGTACTTGCTGAAACTTCGGAGTACAAATTATGTGTATATATCTAAAACAACGACTGGGTAGTCTCTAGACAATACATAAATGTATTTACAGCACGATTTAATAAATTAAAACTGAGGTGAGTGAATTGAGTCAATATAATGTCTGTGTTTTCATATAACACTTACAAAGTAAATAATATAGTGCAGGTACTTGTGACAAAAACATACTGATTATCATAATTACTCCAAATGACACGAAGAGGAATACATACTTTATTTATTACCTACTAGATGACCCGGTGTACTTCGTATCACCAATCCTAACGACATTAAAACTCTCCCTTCGCTAAAATGAACACTTTTCTAACTTTTCTGACTATTTAAACCTTCCCTTGACTACGACAAACATTTCAAAACCAAAATCAGCTAAATCGGCCCAGCCGTTCTCGAGTTTTAGCGAGACAAACGAACAGCAATTGATTTTTATATATATAGATAGACTGATAGAGATATAAATAGGTTACATGTCATGCAGGTCTGACACAGGCCTGTTAGCGCAGGCGTCATATATATTTTTATTTATTTAAGTTTTTTCGTCAATAGTCCAATACTTTTAATGTTTAGTTCAAATCTTCTAAAGATAACTGGCTGCGTTGTACTGTTGGGGATGCAACCGGTTTTAAATTTTATATATTATTATTATTATTACAAAAAAAAATAAGCCTATGACACATCACAATTGGCCAAGCCCTTTAGATTGTTGGAGGTAAATAGAAACACACATACATTCGAAAATCATAGCTCTCCTAATTGCACAGTTGCATAAAAAAAGAGAAGGTTTTTTTAAACTCTTTAACGGGCATGGAAGAAATATTTTGGACGCGCATGTCTTGCACGTGGGTTCAGTACGGTCCCGGTCGCGGTCTACGGGTCTGGCACTCGTCGGTAAAGATCATACTACGTATTAACATATACATAACATGCGGGTACAATATGACACGTGTATGTAGACCCTTTTCTATGTTGTTGTCTTAGGCATGCCCAATTATAACGGAGTTGTATTGTTATGGAACAGAAATTAACTTACTAATAGGAGGGGTTACGTTAGAAATCTAAACTTTCATGTGGGTTAGAACTAGTATTTCAATGTATACTCGTGCTTGTCATGTCTATTGGATAGTATGAAGTTTCTATAAAGTAAATTATAAATGTAAGTAAAGTATATTATATAGGTATCTATTATATCAACCATCTAGTTTCCATAATAGAGGTTTTGCTTAGTTTGGGCTATACCACCAATATTTATTTATTTAGTCTTATATTAATTATTGTAGTTTAAATTACTATACAAGGTCTCAAAATTGCGGCTGAATATTCATTAAGTAATTTCTTCAAGATAAGCACGCTCTATCGTAGACCGCAACAGTCGCTTAACACTAGGCCAGTTAGCGGTCAAGCGCAAGCTTATTATTAAAAACAAAATCAAGTAAAGAATGTAATATACTTAAAGTTGTATAGGTACCATTCCCACCGTACAAATAAATAAATCCCCCCCCCCCCCCCATTATAGCTGAAACACATGTGTACGCCATAACGCACCTAATTTTCCGTAGCCACGGGCGAGCACATTTATTTCGGTAGAGAAAGGGTAGCGAGGAACTTTTATAGTCTAAGCGGTGACGGCCGACTTGAGCGCAGTGTTTGTTATTTGGTTATCCATTGAACATTTTTACCGACTTTCAAAAAGGAGGAGGTTACCGCAGGTACCGCAGAAGTAAGTATAAAATTGGATTTGTGGCGTTTTATATCATTGGATTAGCCTTTTCAAGTGCATCCAATGACGTTACACAAAATATATCCAATTAAAGCCAGTTATTACAGTTCTGTCACCGCGTTACTTGTTCTTTCATCACATTCTGTTTTCAAATCGCGTGATTTAAATTTTCATCTGTTAGTAGTAACTAAGGAATATTATATAAAAGTAATCATTTACACAGTTACCGTAACAGTTACCGTTAGTTAGTTAGTAACAGTTACCGTAGTGCGCTCACTGGCGGTGGATGTGTTTCATTTGCGAATTCGCTTAATATTGCTTTATTAGTTTTAAATCATGTTTAACTGCCCCGCCTGTAGCTTTGATCATACGGATGGTGTTAGCTGTGCTAATTGTGCAGTTACGTATTGTTTTTCGTGTGCTAATATTACGGAAAGCAACTACCGAAAACTAGGTAAAACTAAGAAGGCTAGTCTGCTGTGTCCCGCCTGTAAGAACCAGCCTCAGGCTTCGACAGCCTCTCCGGTGATGTCTCCCCAGCCTCAACCGCCGCGCGCGGAGCCTGCACCCTCGCCAGCCACCTTGGACCAGGTTCTGCGTGAGCTTCGTGACGGGATTACTGGCATCAATGTTCGCCTGGAGCAGTTGCCTGCTCTCGTACAACAGGTGAAAGATATTAAGGAACAATTCCACGTGTTCGAAGACACTATGACCTCTAAAACGACGTCGATGGAGATGAGAATTACTGCACTGGAATCTCGAAGCGGCGACAATGACGATAACTACCCTCAGTTACAGAAAAAAATAGATGAACTGACTGCTGAGCTCGCGACCAAGGACCAGCGCGAACGTCTCAATAATGTTGAAATCAAAGGCATTCCCTTCAAAAGGAATGAGAATCTGATCGCTTTGGTATGTAAACTCGGCGCGACAATCGGCCGAGCCGTCCAACCCGCCGACATCAATTTCGTAACAAGGGCTCGTTCCTCCGCAGACCCGAAACCGATCATCGTAGGGTTCATCGGAAGATACATAAAAGAAAACTTGATAGCGGCGGCTCGTTCCCACAAGCATCTAACTGCAGAGGACTTAGGATTCACTGATGTCAGCTCCAAGGTTTACGTAAATGATCACCTCACACGGGATAATAAACAACTCCTTACTAAGACGAAGAAATTGGCACGAGATACGAACTACAACTATGTCTGGGTACAAAATTCTAAAATCTTAGTTAGGAAAAACGATACTTCGCCAATAATCCACATACAACGTGAAGAACACTTAAATAAATTGAAATGACTATATATTATCTGCACATTGCTTATCAGTGTTTGTGAAAGTTCTACTTGCTATTTTCTATATAAGTCCCTACATAATATTTTGGTCGAATTTGAATACTACATTTTTGTTGCAAGGCTATACGAATCAAACGGCTACATACCTATTTATGTTTTATTTTTATTTTATCTACTGCTCCAAAATACTGTAATTTATCATGTACATGTATTATTGCCTCGTCTTATATTGGATATGTACCCGTGCTTACTACTTATTATTCATAATTTCATTTTCATAACATACTATTTGTCATCATACTATTTACATACATATTATTTCTTTAAACACCGTATCGCGCCGCCGGCAACCGATGTTGCTGAACAATTATTGAACTCTTCTCTTTCTTGTAAGATGGGTGACATACTAATAATAGTTTCAAACTTAATTCTACACACATTATACTACAATATCACCAATCTTACAATCACTATCACAGAGCGAGGCGGTCGGTCAGCACATTCACATAACTGTTCACTTAGGGCACTGTTTTTTATTTTCACTGTCACGCTGTTTTGTTCGCAAACAACTAACATAAATCTTAAATTTGTTTTTTATTTTTTGATAATTACTTTACTCTCTAGCCGGGTTGTAACTCGGCTGGACTGTAATTATGGTTTTTAACGTTTACTATCAGAATGTTAGAGGTTTGCGAACAAAAATACGCGATTTTAAACACAGTGTATTATTATGTGCTTATGACGTGATAGTGTTGACCGAGACGTGGCTCTGTGATGGTATTTTAAATGAAGAATTGTTTAGCGACGCATTCACCGTGTGGCGGCGCGACCGGGACTACGGGGCGCTCGGGCAGTCACGGGGTGGTGGGGTGCTTGTTGCCGTACGCCGCACGCTGGCTGTGCGTGCGCGCCCTACCTGGCATTCGACAGCGGAGGACATATGGGTTTCTATTGCGTTTAAATCTATTGATAAAAAGTCGCCTGTCAATTTACATATAGGCTGCCTTTATCTTATCGAACAGAACCGCGGCTTATCGCTTTCTTCTCAATTGGAGAATTTCTGTGACAAGGTACTATCGATTGTAGCCGACAATCCCAATGATACATTTTTAATTATGGGCGATTTTAATCAAAGGGACATAACATGGTCAGTTTCACCTAACCAATCTCACTTGTTGCCCGAGGTGAGGTTCACCGATTGTAATCATTTAGAAATTTTGGATCTTATGAATATTAATAATCTATTGCAATTTAATCACGTACCTAACATGTATGATGGCAAAATCTTGGACTTAGTTCTATCTAACGATGAAGTAACAGTTCAACGTTGTTTAGACCCGCTTTTAAAAGAGGACAAGTTCCACCCGGCGCTTGTATGTCGACCGCACATTGTTCATATGAGCGCCTTATCTCCTACTTTTAAAACAAAGTATTTATATAATAAAGGTGACTATATGGCAATCTGTGGTGAGCTGGACGGGCGAGACTGGGACCACCTGCTTGCATGCGGTAGTATGGATGAGTCAGTTGATCTATTTAATAAGATATTGTCTGAATTAAGAGATCTGTATGTGCCCAGTAAACGAGTGCGGCCAGCGCAATATCCAGCATGGTACTCGCCCGCTCTTATCAAGATCTTAAAAGAGAAAAATAAGTATCACCGTAAATTTAAATTATATAACAATTTAACTGATCTTAACTCTTTTAAGGTCTTACGTGACCGAGTGAAGAGAGTTGAACGAGAATGTTATATTATGTACATAATGAAAATTGAAGACTCCATTCGGGATAATCCGAAGGCATTTTGGTCATATATAAAATCAAATAAGCAACACAACTCATATCCATCGTCTATGTCCTATAATAACAAAGTCTTGGAATCTGGTGCTGATATTTGTAATGGTTTTGCTGAATTTTTCAACTCTAATTATTTGTCTTCCTCTCCACAAGCTTCAGTATTCTCAGCCGCCTCGAATCCTACTAATGTCAGCTCCATGGCTGATATAAATACCATCGCAGTGACTCATCCTATGGTTCTTAAATTGTTGAAAACCTTAGATTGCAATAAATCAGCCGGACCAGACGGCTTACATCCATTTCTTCTAAAAAGTTGTGCTGAGAGCCTTGTCTATCCCGTTGCTATTCTCTTCGGTAAATCTATATCCACTGGAACAATGCCAAAAATTTGGAAAACTGCAACAATAACACCAATTCACAAAAAAGGCAACAAGCGAGACATGTCGAATTACAGGCCCATCTCTAAGCTCTGTATTCTAGCTAAGATCTTCGAAAAATTGGTTCATGATCAGTTGTATGATGCTCTGAAACATTCTTTCACGCCACAGCAGCATGGATTTCTAAAAGGAAGGTCTACAACATCCAACTTGGTATCATTTGCTGATGCTGTAACTGCCGGTATGGAGGGAGGGGGGCAGGTTGACGCGATCTACACGGACTACAGCAAGGCATTTGATCGCATTGACCACACCATTTTATTAAAGAAGTTATATGCGGCTGGAATAAGGGGTGATCTGCTCAGGTGGTTCATTTCTTATGTCAAAGATCGTTGCCAAACTGTAGTCCTGGGTGGATATGTGTCATATCTCTTACCAATTCCATCCGGCGTGCCTCAGGGATCGATTCTCGGTCCTCTGCTCTTCATTATCTTCATAAACGACATCAGTGAATGTTTTAAGCATTCCAATTTCCTCTTATTCGCTGATGATATGAAGATTTTCAAGGTAATTACGAGCAATCATGATTCCGAGCTGCTTCAAAGGGATCTCAATAACCTCCATAACTATTGCACACTTAACAAACTCGACCTTAATATACTAAAATGTTGTTGTATTACCTTCAGTAGATCTGTTGCAACTAATAGTTACGGTTACACGATCAATGGGCAGGCCCTAACGAGAACCAATTCTGTTGTCGACCTAGGCGTTACTCTAGACTCCAAACTTCTCTTCGACAAACATATTGAAGATATCACAGCTAAAGCCATGAGGACCCTGGGTTTCGTTCTCCGAGTCACCAAAGATTTTAAAGACTTAAAAACGCTTAAAATTCTGTACTGTTCTCTGGTTCGCAGCAAACTTGAATATGCCTCCCAAGTCTGGAATCCCTGCTATGACAAATATATTAGCCTGCTTGAAAAGCCTCAACGAAAATTCGTACGTTTCATTAACTTCAAGGCTAAAATCTCTAATCGAAACTTTGATTACGAAGCGAGTTGTAGACACCATCACTTATTGCCACTCTATAAAAGAAGAGAAGCTGCAGACCTATGTTTTCTGCATAAGTTAGCGTCAAATCAAATTGATTGTTCATCCTTGTTAGCTGAAATCAAATTTATTACTCCGCCCATATCATCTCGTAAAAGCCATTTAAGACTTCGTGTCCCCCATTGTCGAACAAACTACCGCGGAAACTCTTTCTTCTCGCGTACTTTTAATAACTTTAATTCCAAATTTTCAGAGTCAATTGACCTATTTACCACGAGGCATAATGTGTTTATAAATTTGATTAACAGTCGGTTCTTTGGTCCTAAACTTAAATAAAAAAGCATTATAACACGTAGTATATAATCAAACGAGCAATACACGTATAAATAAATAAGTAGGTATGTAGTATTTTACAGTAATGGTTCTAATATCGTTGTTCTCACAAAAAATGTGTTGCAATTTTATTTTATTATATACATTCATATTGTGCGGATTTGTTCTATTTGGTAGGTAGGTATGTGATTCTACTATATATTATGTATGTTTTACTCTAATCTTAAGACACATTTCTGTTGCTGCACATTAGCAGTGTAACATCAGTCTCAGGAATTACTAGTGATAACCTAAATTTGGCTTAATTGTGCCTAGTAATTTTTTTTCCATGATATTGTGTAAAAAGCTGTTTGGTTGTCCAAATAAATAAAAATAAAATAAAATAAAATAAAATAAAATCATATCAACCCAAGTCGTCGGCAGCTCCCTGACTACCCCTAAAGGCAGAGTTGTAGGCACTTACCGTCACGTCTCTATAATGATGTCACGCGTAGAGCGCAAATTTGACGCACATGTGCTTGGAAATGGAAAGTAAAGGCAGGTGGCTTTCATTATTCATTGCTAGAAGATAAACAAACTTACTTTGATTCTCTGACACCTTTATATTAGCTTAATTAGAATACGTGAGCGAAACGCGTGTAATAGAGCCACCTTTCTTTTATATACTAGGCGTGGCCCGTGGTTCCACCCGCGTAGTGATGAAAAATATGTCCATGTTTGTCTTTAAGTTTCTTAACAAATTTATTTACTAAATTTTATAGCTATCCATTCAGCATGATCATGAAAAGGTAACAAACAGAAGGATTCTTCTATTCTATTTTATTCAGGGTAGGGTAGGAGGCCCTGAACCTCCCAGTCACTGCGACCATTGCGGATCTATTGTAACCAAACAGAGGGTTAGTAGAAGAATTACTTTCGCTTACACGGAGTGCTGAAATCTAATTCATGAGCATCCCTGATCACATGTCATGGAATCAAAAAGAATGATTCTAATATTTGCAACAACACCGGAAATATAATATTACATTTAATTATTTTTTTCTATACCTAGCAACAATTATAATATATAGTTATTAAAACAGCAAAAAAACGTTGTACTTGCGAGGTATACCGTTTTTCATTTACGCAAGATAGATCTACGGTTGAACACCAACTCACCTGATGTTAAGCGACGGTGTGGCCGAGGATGGAGCTCGTCGATCTAGAAGATATCTATTCATTTTAGCCTTGACAATGCCAAGATTTTAGTTTTCAAGAAACAGAGATGGCGGCAAAGAATTCCATTCCTACGTCCTTGATGCAGTAAGCATCAAGAACGTGGACCAGAATCGCTGAGTACGGATTTTTGGCATTCCAACGAGAAATGGGTGGTAATTCGCCGACTTTCTTCTAGTTATATAGGGAAATTTTTGTTGTTTGGTAGCAATAAAAAAAAAAAAACATGTGGAGGGTGTAGGTAAGGTGAATAAGTAATAGGTAACTTTAGTCAAGGTCACATAATATTGTCACATGCTGTTGTGAACGTACATGGTATTGCCACCGTCGGGATAACACGGTAGTTCCTAAGCGACGACCTTTCTTCTTATCTTGAGGAGTGTTGTATCAATTGTTTTCGTATACCTTAGTTTATCCCGCCCTTGATATGTGGGCCTTTAGGAAAAATACAGAAAGAGTGGGCTTAAGAGAATATTTGCTCTGAAATCGGATATGCACCAAAATTGTAAGACTGTTAAGAATCAGAAGTATAATAAGTTAGATAATAAGTACATAAATGTAATATATAAATAACATTTCAATCTGTACACTCTTTCTCTCTCTGTCCATCAACAATGCGCTAAAAAGGGATTTTTTGAAAGAAAAAAATCCTACCTTTTAATAAAAATCCGCAATCATATGTGCGCAACACTCCTAATTTAACTTTTTTTCCAAAGACTAAATAGGGCCACGAATTCTGTGTTTTTTTAATGTTTATCGAGTGTATTTATGTATCTATATTTATATAATTACCACTTACAGCCTACACGGCTTGACCAATTTTGGTTTGCAAGATGTCGTTAGATTTGGCTGCGATCCTTGAGTGTAGGCTATATTTTTGTAATAATTAAGGGGAACGGTCCTGTCCGGGATGGTGTGTAGGTCGATAATAATTAGTCACTCATTCACGATAACGTCTGTTTATTAACACACAACATATACAATCACAAGTAATAAATAAGCGATAGAAAAACTTCGATAACAAACAAATATAAATGCAAGTAAATAATTTAACTGATAATGCACGCTGCGTGCGCGTGGCTATCATATTCAATGTAATCAGCCTACGGCTACGGTGCAGTGCGGCGACGCGAGCGCATCGCTTGCACAAAACTGGTTCCACAGCGGTCGGCCGCACCGAGTAAATAAAACATAAGCGGTAGCGACTAGCGATATAAGAACAAATATTAGAAAATATTTCGATATAATATAATGTAATATGTATTGTATATGTGTAATATGTATATTATACTGTAATACATATATATTGTGTGTATGATAAATATAATAAAATATAACAAATGTAATTAATTAATGTAGGCGCATATATTACATATTATAAATGTCAGTAGGTACATGAGTAGATAGATGGCTACATAATAATACGGCATCCTAGATTTCAGTTTTTGTAATGTTTTTGTTGTCTTTGCATAGAAATATTGTAAAAACTTAGATCTAAAAATTTTGATTTTAAGTTGTGAATACAACTCGCGCAAAAATAAACAATACGCATAATTTTCGTAACCTCACAAATTTTATTTTTTTAATATTCAGTAGATTGTACATTTCAATAAATTATATAGTAGCATTGTGCATACTTTCTCACAAAAACGTACACTCAACACCATATCAAGCATAACGAAAGCGACATAACAGTACCAAAATGTTATGTAGACAACTAATTTGTTTTTCTTTTAATACATATCCTTGTTTATATAGCGGGTCATATAAGACACCTACCTGCTTAATTTATTTTATACACTGTTAAAATGGCTGTTACATATATATGGACGGACTTGAAAAAATATATGGGTTCATTTTAATACTACGGAACCTTAAGAAACCATCTCTGTTTCCTGGGAGCTACAATCTTGGAATCTTCAAGCTAGAGTGAATAGATATCTTCTAGATCGACGAGCTCCATCCTCGGCCACACCGTTGCTTAACATCAGGCGAGTTGGTGGTCAATCATAGATCTATCTTGCATAAAAAACGCCTACTTATTCTAAGCCGTCTGGCAAGTCGGATTTTTAAATCCCTTCATTGTACTGATAAATTTTGTTTTTATGTTTTACATTTCGTCGTTACGTAAATATTATATTCAAACTCTATCTTTTAGACAAAACTTTTTTAAATTTCAACTTCAACCTAATTTACGGCAACGGTTAAAATATATATTATGAAAAAAGTGTTGTCACTGTCAGTGTTGAAAAATTCTTACGTAATTATTTATTCTCTTTGGTTGTGGTGTTGTATATTTTTCTTTTCTTTTTCAAACCATTTTATATTTATTTATTTTTTGAACTATAATGTATGATGCTAGAGATGATACCGGCACAGCGATTTTGAAGATGTTTATCTTTGTGGAAATGGTAACAATTTCATTATTGCTATTTCCCATATTCGATGTAATCACGCTTGCGAAATACCTTAACAATTTCACACAACAAATGGCAAAAAGACGTTTTCTATCCGCAACTTTGATTTTTGTATATGCTATGTTAGTAGGTGGATACGGAATTGTTATCCCCTCAAAAACCCTAAATAAATTAAAAATATATCGTATGATAAAAGAAAACGAAACTACAACTGACAAGCTGAGACGAATTATCGATGCTTCTAATGCAACTCGAAGTTATTTGCTCGGAGCTTTTGCCCTATTTTATATTCTGGTTATTTGGAGAGTGGTCGAATATATTAAATTCTCTGCTAAGCTCCATGAGTTTTCTGACTTAATGGCTACATACGATTTAGTCGATGCAAGTTATGAAGAAGACACAGTAAATGCATCTGCAGATGAACCTATAGATACTTTAGATAATGTAGAAGTCAATAACGATGACAATGAAATAAAGTGTGTTAATTCTGGCAATCTTAAATTATGGCCTTCTATTACAGATTTAGATCATACTGAGAGAGGAAAAATTAAGCATTTTTTGAAAAACAAACCTATAAAGGGTTCGAAAAAGACACCACAGAAAAAGAAAGTACTTAAAAAATCCATATTAGATTTATTAAAGTTTAAAAAATCAAAGATTTTGGGCTCAGACATGGTATTAAAAACCAATTCCAATCAAATTGAGCCTAAACCCTTAGAAAGTTCTAACTCTACTCTTTTGGATGTTAATTCTGAATTAAGAATAATTGAAGATGTAGGTACAACATCGAGTAAAGTAAAAACTGATAATATCTCTACAAATAATACTAATACTGAAAAAACCAAAGCAAGAGAAAATAATCCCATAGAAAATAAAACACATGGTAATCCCTCAGAAAATAAACCAGAAGGTAATAATTCCAAAGAAATATCTAAGGAAATTTGAACCATTATGACATAAACAAGTTAGAACTAAAGTGGCCTAATTAATTTGAAGAAAGGCTACCATAAATAAGAAAGTTATCAGAAGGTTTACAATACCAAAATGATCAACATATTCAAGGCTTTACATGGTATTATCCTCTTTTTAGAAGTAGTAATTATTGTGGCACTGCTTAAACCAGTTAGACAACCAAGCATTATAAGAGACATTTGGATCATTGTGATAGAAATATGCGGAGGACCATATCATATGTTTTTACCAATTGTACTGTTAAACACAGCCAATATTTTTTTAGAAAAATCATTTGAAGATACCTATTATACCTTCTTTTTACAAAATATCGACGAAGAAATTGTGATAGAAGAGTTCCAACAGTCTAAAAAATCTATTTTCAATATATGTGTCTACATGGTTATATTTCAATTAATAGTCATTGAGAGACTTATACAGATTCTCATTACAATAGCTCGTTTGCTTGAATTTGAATTAATGTGCAGATATTCAATATTAGCTGGAGAATCCTTGACTAAATTGACAACAAATAATAACTTGATAATGGTTGCTGAAATTTCTAACCGAAAAAATTTTGATTCAAAAGAGCGTTCTACAGTTAGTTAATTTATTTTTGAGTTTATGTATTTTGATTTGTTTTAATTAAATCAGTTTGAATTTGGATGTGTTATTTAAAGCCAATAGCAACATGTCATGTGCATTTATCCCTAAATATATGTGGATGTTCGGAAAGTCACTGTCACTGTCAAAATGTTTTTGAAGTTGTGCGTTGACAATGAAAATTAGCCTTTAAGTTTAAGAAGCCAAAGTCTAATTTTCATTGTAGACGCACACCGTCAAATTCATGTTACTTATAACGATGGTCGGCTTATAATGATGGCCGATGGTCATACGGAATAAAGGCCCAGGTCAGACTAACATAGACTATCATACAGAAATAATACCCAAAGAGTTTGTGTCATTTACCCATACAGAAACATTGAGCAGCAAGTTGCACATTGACTGCCCCTTATAGTCAATGTTATTCAAACTGTTATTAATGATGATATTATGTGAGTGATTTTACATAAGGTAAAATCACTTACATAATATTATCATTAATAGATGTTGCTTTATTCTTTTTTTTTATTCGAAAATATGCCTGTACTTGACTGTCAACTCGCCTGGTATTAAGAGATAGTTACGGTCTACGATGGAGCGCGCTTACTTAGAAAAAACCTATTCACTCGTGATTTGAAGACACCCTGATTTAATCTATTCGAAAAGACCCATTCAGGCGGACCATTGGCGGTACGCACTATGAAAGTGGAGCTAAAGCATTTCGTACGGGTTGTTGGAATATCCGCCATCAAACGACGTCGCTTTTTCTTAAACTTAAAATCTTGTGAATTTCTAGGTCTAATAGTTTAGAAATTCAGGAAAGGACACATTTTATTTTTCACTTTTAGCGGACTATATATCTCGCACACATCTACACCTGAGAACAAATAATACAATAATACAATGAAAAATCTTTGAAATGAAGTTCACATAGAAATTTCCTTTCATCTAAAGAGGATTCTATATTAAGCTTTTATCCTGACAGTGTCAAACAATTGTCAGAATTGATGATAATTCGTGATTTTAACTGACAATCATATTATGGGGTAAATTAAAAAATAATATAAAATGCTATTTAAAAATTCGTCTTTAATATCCTTATAATAATGCAATCTACATAGTTTTATTTAATACAAAAAAAAAAGAAATCAAAAGCCAACAAAATGGACATGGGCTGCGTAGTCTTGAGCTTCGTCATGCTATCTCAAATGATCATCGTCCTCAGCATGTTGAATCCCGTCCACGATGTCCGAAAGGTCATCACTTATATCAATAAACAAACCAGCACCTACAAAAACATATATTACTTGCTGGTCTTCACTTATTTATTGTCGGTTGTGACCCTTGGTATGTACATTCCATTACACCATGTACACACTTTGATATTCAGCGACGACCTTAATGAGTATGACAAGCTTACACTACTAAGCAGAGTCGAAAAGAACTACATAATCGCCGGATTCTCACTATTTTTAGTTGTAGTTCTGTATGGAGTAAGAATGCTTCTATCGTATACAGCTAATCTTGTCGATGTAGTAGAGAAAAAGAGCGAACCACTACTTTTGAAAACTAATTCCGCAAAAATGGACCCTGAAGATGAGTATTTTCTGCCGAACCTACTTAAAGTTAAAAGATCAATATCCTACGAAGCTGTGCTGACGAATGAGCTGAAAGATCGACTCAGGGCTATGATAAAGAATTTGGACTATCATCAGTACAAGAATGTTCTTTCGAGCATTTTTGAGACTAAAGCCAATCAGCACGCTGGATTGTGATTGGGCGAAACTTTTGCCAGAGGAACTTGTTCCCTTTTATTTGTAATTATTTGCGCGGATATCTTTTCCGCGAATACTGACAAGTATTTGGGAATTCTTCGGAATTACGGTGGGGTGAGTCGGCGTGAGATATTCGGGAAGATACAAACATAAAAATAAAATGCCGCGATAGAAGTAAAGGGAAGAAAAATGTCTTATAGGAATGCTGGGAGTGCGACAAAGGAAACATGGTGTAGTTTTTTATTTTATTGAGCAAATACATATATTACCATCTAAATATGAGTAGCATTTTTATTACTATGTTTATGTAAAAGAATCGTATATCGAATGATATATCTATCTTAATTTCTATGTTGGTTCAGTAATGATTTGTTGGAATAAATTAGTTAAATTAGATTGAACGTGATGTTTTGAAAGAAATATTATTATGTTGTAGGTATTTTTTCTCTTGAACCGACTGATTGAAATCACTTTGTGTTTTTTTGAATGTGGAACATAATACGATAGTCAAACCGCGTTATCACCAGCAAAGGACGGTAAGTATGTTGAAACAGAGAAAATGCTGTACAAGAACCTAAAAAGTTGTATGTTTTCATGGATACTTTCTTTCAAAAATAGTTTCAATGCTTCACACTTATCAGGAATTCCGCAACAAGGTTTTTTTAGCCAGGCGTAATGAGGCGTTTTCAGAAAGAAAGAAAACAGTACATTAATTGAACGATAGGTGGCGTTTATCAATTAGAAATAATTATGTCACTATGTGCAACTGACTGACGTATTATTTTGACATAATATTATTCTTTCATGTCTCAACGAAAATTATACTCGCGTCGTTCGTAGATTTATTTAAGTGATGTAAAATTGTTTACTAGTATCGTATACCTAGTAGTTTAGTTCATGGCCTCTCGCCAACCTGAAAGCCGAATTACGTAAAAGAAATGCTAAAATTACTGCACGGTAAGCAATCTTGGTTCAAAGGTTATTATATCTAAAAACCTCAACCTATATACAAATACTGTATTATCATCCAAAAAGCTTACAAGATTATAACTCCATACATGCCTATTGAATTAAAAACTTGTAAACGAAAATTTTATTATGCAAAATGTTGTCTTGACTATGCATTTAATAACTAAACACCGTCACCGATTAACATTTCATTTGTTAAAACTCAAACTAAAACACGTGCTGACATCTGACCTTTTCTAACCTTGGTAGTAAGAAAAAGTAGGTACTTACGACTTTTAGTTCTGTCAAATTGGTGAAGTTTTAGGGAGCGCGGAACAGAATTTTAAAACGTACCCATTTACACATACCCAAACATTTGGACAGTATGTAGATAGATGTAATCTAGGTGTTTTCAAATCGTGAGTGAATAGATTTCTTCTAGGCAAGCGCGCTCCATCGTTGACCGTAACTGTCGCTTAACACCTGGTGAGTTGCCGGTCAAGCGCAAGCCTATTGTCAAATAAAAACAAAGTATAGATTGGTGTCAACCGCAGAGTAAAAACACTTACGAGTGATATTTTCTTTCAAAATTCCGTTCACAGTTGAAGCAAAAAATCTACAAAAATGTGTGCATGATAATTACTCTCTTTGACATAGTAGACATTTTTGCCAAAAAGTTAGGAAGGGAAATCATGCCAAAATTTTCGTGGTGGTTTTGGGTATGTCCTTGATTTCCGAATGTCATCGAATATATTTTATGTATTAATAAAAATGTAACTCTCGCAAAAAAACCGTCTTCGTAACCACTCGCAAAATCGTGATGATATTTAATGTACTTAATATATAATTATATTAAATGTAATATATTTAATGTACTAAATATATTTACAATGTTTTAGCTATCTTCATTTTATAATGGACTAAAACCCGAGACGCAGAATATCTATTTCGGGTGCTAACGAACTTTTAATTACAATATTTTAATATTTCGGCCGCGTACGTAACTATAGTTTCGTAACTAGTTTCGAACTAAACATAACTATTCTTGGTACAATACTGATGTCGATCGGAGAAGTATTTTCCGTATTCGTAACCACGATTTCGTAACAGGAAAAAATATATTTATCAAAGTACATAGTTCCGACAGCGGAATTTCTATTCATTGCACGTGACTTTTTGAGGAAGCTGTATCACGTCGTTTGTTTGAGCATAGCAAAAAAATGATTGTCTGTAAAGTCAGTTTACGGACGAAAATTTTACGTGATAACGATGCGTCACAAGCCGAACGCTTAGGCCGATCGTGCCTCTCTATCGCTTGTTCCGCACTCTCGCTTGCACGCTCGGCTCAGGCGAAACGTGACAATGAGTCATACTTTTTCGTGCGTGCAGCCGGCGTTCATCGTTTTATAAGACATTATCACTTCAAAATTCTCAAGAGAAGTGTGTTCCATTTTTAGGGAAAGTGAACAATAAAACTATTTGTATTTGTATAATCATTAACATCACGAATAGAGCACATCTAGTACTTTAATTCGTTAAGAATTGCAGCCCCCAACATCGATCAGTCGGCATCCGTGCTGTCTGTCGCGACTTTGGCAAGCATTCAAAACCGTTTGCGGCGCCGGCCGCTGACCATCCGTCGTGCAGCCCTGAATTAATGCCCACTGTATAGAGAATTGAAGGCTTGCGACAATATCAAATACACCAATTTATAATCTACCGTGTCACTTATGTGACAATAAAAGTTTGTTTTATATTTTGTTTGTTTGAGAAGCAGCAGACATTCTACGTTTTTCATTTTCTCCCAGTCCAGTACGGAAGTATATGAAATAATTTGATAAAATAAAGTAAAAACTGTTGAATAGTTTACATTAATATTGCAGTCAACTGTGGAATAAACATTGCAATGTAAATATAATATTGCGTAGACATAAACAAAACTTTCCAAAAACATGCATTTTTATTAAGTTATCGCAACTAAGTTTCATATTACTGTATAAGATGTAGTTGTTTGTTGTTCCTTAATAAATAATAATAAAAAAGTTTCTTTCATTTTTGCCTATATTGCCAACATTATTTCTCTCTGTTCCACTCACCTGACTCGCTTTTAAATTTGACTTTTCACTCCCACACTTCGTCGGTCCGTTATGAACGTATAGATTTTTTAAATCTATAAATCATAATTATAGTAAGTAATAAAAACTTTAAAAACTATAATTATAAAAAACTTTTTTATAATTATAGTTAAAAAAACTTACAAAAATGACTTCAAAATACGCAATATATTTTTCGCTTGGATGATATTTTACCAGTTATTTTGTTATGAAAACCAAAGTGCCCACCACCCTGAAACCAAAGAAAAAACCACAAAGGACCACCTCTGAAGTATGATCTACCAAATAAGAGCTGAGTAATCGGTGAACAAACATACAGACAGAATTGACAACCTCCTTCTTTTTGGAAGTCGGTTAAAAATGAAAAGTTCATTTTATCCTGTTTTGACAGAATATGGGCAACAACAAACTCAATTAGGTCACTTCAACTCTGTTCAGTAATGCTATTGTTTATATTTAGCGGGTTAAATATAGCATTATTGTGTGATGACCCCCAACCCCGCGTTGTGTGATAACCCCCCCCACCCCGCGTTGTGAGATGACCCCCAACCCCGCGTGACCGCGGCAGAACGCGGGTCATAATCAGCGCCATTCAAACGGGGGTGTGTATTCATTGCTCACTGTGGAGGTATAAATGCTGAGTTTTGTTTGTTTTATATGTTAATTTTTTGTATACAAAAATGTATACGTTTGACCTGGTGACACGCAGTCTACAAGTACCTACCTACATACGACGTGTCTGCTCGATCGGATACTTTTTTTAACTTCAGTACTTTGCCGCATGCCAGAAAAGAAAAGAGAATACGATAAAATGAAATGCACTCTTTAGGTATAAGCATAAGTATTTAGCGTCTTTGCGTTCATGTGGTCCGATTGGTAGGTAAAATATGGACAAAACGCTCGGAAATGTATTTATATCCAAAGAGGACATAAATACATTTCATGAAAATTCCGTAAAATGTGTTTATTATTGTGGATTTTTTCATTTGTATGGCTTTTACATATGAAAAATAAACTGTCGCAAAATTTGAATGTATGAAAGTTTACATATAGTTGCTGGCTAAACACTAAATATACACACATTTAGAGCGTATTTTGAGCTAGAAGCACACGTAAAAGCATACGACGTTGCACTAATCAGCGACACATAGACATAGACATAGACATAGACATATTTTATTGATAATTATTCAATTACAAGTCAACACTATAAAATTAAATTAGCTATAATTATTAATGCACACACATGTATGACGTTACGGTTGTCGTCTGATTGCTGCTCGTTCGTGGTGTCCATTGAAATTGAAAATGTGATTGGTCAAACGGTTTTTTAGGTAAACGTGCTCCATCGTAGACCAAAATATCTTTTCATTTGAGCCTAAACAGATAATCAATATTTTAAGAAATCTTACTGAAACATGCTCGCTTCGCTTACGCCTGTAAAATAAATAAAACAAATCAATTATGTAATGCGTAAAGATTGTCAGCCCCATCAAAGTACACGGAGAGTATCTAAGGCACATCTACACCGTCTTTCATTATTAATACAAGGCGGCCTACCCACCGCTCCTTGGGGACCCGGGTCACCGCAGAATTACCTACTCTGCTAAGTTAAGGCAAGACCACACTTGTGCGACAACACTCAATTATTGTTGTTGTGACGAATTTCAACAAAAGTTGTTTAATTTAATTCGATCATTAAAATTTGCTGTAAATCTAATAAAAAATAACTTGAAGATGATACAACTTCTAAAGTGATATATTTTGCATAAATTTTATATAATTTTAAAGCCTGACACATTGAATAGTTTACGGTATCTGTGATCACAAATAAAATGACAAGTGTATTTTTGTTACGAAAATGTAATTTACATACCTCCTATTCTTTCAGGCAAAAAGTTTTCAATGCATAAGTTACTCACTAAGGGATCGACAGCAGATAATCTTACGTAGTATAACGTTTATATGTAAAAAATATAAACCGGACAAGTGCGAGTCAGACTCGCCCACCGAGGGTTCCGTACATAAAAGGGGGAAATCATATATTTATTTTATATTTTCCTTCATAAACCGAAAAATGTACATCGTAAAAATATTTAAAAATCTGTTTTAGCTTATGCTAATGAAGTTCTTTCGATACCCCACATGATACGGATAAAGAACTTTAAAATTTGGACCCTCATTCCTTGCATAAAGACACTATTTTTTTGTGATTAAATTAAAAATGTCTACTTTTCGGTTTTTTTCCTATATGTGTACTCTAACACAATGCTTCTTGCCAAATTTCATAGTTCTAGGTCAACGGGAAGTACCCCATAGGTTTTGATCCCCTTGTGAGTGACGAAATGTGCGTTTTTTACGACATATAGCTGTAACTTTTTTTTTTACGGAAACTGGGAAATTTTATTTTTCTTAAGAGAATATGGATCTGCGTATATGGTTTTAATTTCAACATGATACCTTTACGCGTTCCCGAGATAAAGGTCTTGACACCCGGACAGACGGACAGACAGACGGACAGACGGACAACAAAGTGATCCTATAAGGGTTCCGTTTTTTTATTTTGAGACACGGAACCCTAAAAATGAACAAGAGCGAGTGAGACTGGCGCACAGAGAGTTCCGTACAAATTAGTAGATAAAAGGGGGAAATTATATATATATATATTTTTATATTTCCCTTCATAAATCGAAAAATACACATCGTAAAATTATTTAAAAACCTGTTTTAGCTTGTGGTAAAATATTTTATTTTTATACACCTACACTACAGCAAAAAGAGAGAACATAAATACAAAGAACAAAAGTAAGACTATTGAACCTAAAACATATGAAGTTGTCGCTGTAGTATCTGGTGTATCAAAAAGGGTAAGTGCTCAGCAACAATGCTGCCGAACAATCAGCAGCGCTGATTTTCAGCACTAGCCTTTCGACACACACATGCTTCTGAAGTTATTAACAGGACTGCAAATGTAACGTATAAATAAGTATATATAACAAAGTAAACAGTATTAGAAGTTAAATTATGTAGTTATGCAGAAAGTTTAAGTTGTACTCGTATCTTAATATGTAACATGTGTAGCTAAGTTGTTACCAACACTGGGAATTTGTTATTTGAGCATGATAGCGTAACAAATTGTAGGATAGTTGTAATTGAAAACTATACTTGTTATTATATTTAACGTCATTTTTTTTTTAATATTAAATTTTTACATGCAAATGGCCGTATAAAGATATTTTTTTACGAAATTAAAAGTATAAGCAAAGTAATGAGACTAAGTACACTAAATGTTGAGCATCACGCTTGTCTGTAATAAAGTGATAAGTTTTAGAAATCATCTCAAAATATTTGTGTATTATTTAAGAACAATAGTCATTTTTAACTTGTTCGTGAATCATCGAGATACTAGAAATTACATAATTACATTAACTGCTGTATAGTATACTTACGATATTTTAATTAGCCTGAAGTTCGTGGTGCCAGAAATCGTGATAAAAAGTTTTAATGTGATACACATATTAGAGCCAATTCTGTCAACATTCACTTAAGCCATAACGCAACTGACGCTACTTAAAATCATGCCTACATTTTCTTACTACCGTGGCTAGAAAGGATCGGCGTATGTTGTATTGTCGTATTTTTATTTTATTTTTAGTAATCACGTAATAGAATTGGCCCCATTGTTGTTGTTCCGGTACAGAAGCTATCACACAGCTGAACCATCATCGTTTCAATGTAACCTCACCTTTACGTACCTATTTTGGGTTTCTTTACTCAGTCCCTTGTACTAGGTAATTATAAATGGGCCAATGTTGGACGTGAATATTGTATGTTGTCCTTGTTTATTGTGGAAATGGGTGTGTGTGGGTTGTCCTATGCATGTGTGGGTGCTGATTTACTCGCGAGAGATCTGTTTATTTTGCAGTATTTGTAGAGAGGGTCATGAAAATATGCCGTTTTTTTTTTTTTTTTTTTTTAGTTAAAATGTAATTCTAAAAAGTATGCTCTTTATAACAATCAAAAATAATTTATAGATTAGTATATTGTTTTCTATTTTTGGGGTTCTGTAGTTCCACGAAAAATACTTATAAATTCGTTATGTTCGTCTGCGTGTCTGTCTGTCTCTCCATATGTCACGGCCATTTTACTAAGGGACTATTAGAACTACATAAACAAAATTTGGCAGGTACATGTGTTCTGTAAGCCGCTACATTTACTAAATAGACTATTAAAATAATAGTACAAAAATATTATCAAAAAAAACGGAAATAGGGGTGGGTAAGACTTGATAGAAGTAAAGATAATTTTTTTTCAAATCCACTTCTTCGTGACGTTACCGTTTTACTTTTTAATTGAAGTCGGGTAAAAACATAACTCCTGCGATCGCATAAAAACGAGTCTCATATAAAAGGAAACAATATATCCGAAGAAGTATAGAGTGAAGCAAAGTCCTGACGTCAGACTTATAAATCCAAGAGAAAAGTCCCGAGTCTCTAAGCAGTAACAAATTCATAACAAATAGAAAACTAATTTACCTCCCCCCTCCTCCCAAGAACGACCCATTCAACCGAGCCTGGATTCAGGACTTTCAAAGTCATATTGGGTGCGTCTAAATCTATTGTGGCTCGAACAAAAGATGTTAAAAGGTACTTTTATACTGGTGTGTCGCTGTAGATAAGCTTCCGTCCACTGGTTTACTTGTGATTAGAGGTAGAAAATAGAATACAATGTCTCCTTTTAGAAATCTTTCACAGGTTTCGTTCTAAATTGGCAACAATAACTTTTGAGAGGAACGTGGATAACGCAATATTTGCCAGTAGCAATATCAGTTACTTGTCTATACAACATAAGAAAACTGTTTTCTACCCTCAAATATTGTCCGATTTCGAGTACTATTTTTAGGGTTCCGTAATTAAAGATGAACCCTTCGTTCATCCGTTCATCTGACCGCGACTTCGCTCAAAGACTTTTAGTAAATAGAAAATTGTAATTTATCACGAGTTAATACAATATTGATTATGCCGACAATGTGGTAAAATTAAATTAGTGCTTTTTTTTGGGTACCTGAATTATATATTTTTAATTTGCTCCATCGTATAGGTATTTTTGCATAAATTGATAAATGTTCGATAGAAAAGCTATCACAGTAAGTAGACAAATTAACGAGTAATACTTGTAGTTGTTCAACTTAAAAATATTCTTAGGTACCTAGGTAAGAACACTTGTACCCCCTAAAAAATATTCGATTTCAGTAAATTTAAAGAGATACGAGTAGGATAGATGTAGTGTGGTATTTACTTTCGATTTTAAAAGTTAATAAATAAACAAAACCAAAATTATAAGTATAGCTAGAATTTGACCATAAGAAATCTACTGTTGGATATAGGCATTTTCTTTAGTTTTTCAAAAAGACCGGTTAGAATCGGCCTGAATCATCTTCCTGCACTGTGAAACGAATTATTTAAAATAAATTGGAATTATTTCCTGTCCTTCACCAAATCAAAATAGATAAAATCTTTCATCCCACATACCTACTGCTTAAATCTTCAACAAAAGTAGCAAAGGTCAAAGTGTGCATGTTACAAAAATACATCTAAATACCTACATAAAATACTTTTTTTCTGTAAAAAAGTATAGATAATTACGTCTGCAGAGTTGCTCACTTGGAGATTTATTTCATCCAGGGATATCCTCCGCGGAACCCTCGCACTTCGGTTGCGAGAGCCCAACAGGAACCGCGAAACTCAGATAAAGTGGTGGCACAAACTATAAGCGCGAGCGATGTCAGTATCTGTTACGAAATAACTAATTTACAAAGGACAAAAAAAAGTAACTAATGGGTCAGTATTTTTTTATGTCGGTAAAATCCTCAGACAATTAAAAATAAATCAATGTAGTTTCATATTACTTGTATCTCAATAAAAAGGCAGATAGGTGAAATATTATTTAATAGCATACAATTAAAATTGAATAATTATTTATAATCAGACAAAAAAACTAAATTAAACTGTTGAAACAATTCGGGTTCGATATTACAAACAGTAGTAATATAATATTATCTAAATAAATAGCTCAACAAAAAAACAAGTATTACGTGGTTCTCTCTATTTTGGTACTTTTAAAACAAAACTTGCGAATTTCCTAGTATTGTATACTAAGAACGTAACTCACTGATTGATATTAGGGGATCAGTATCAATTTTCTTCTCTGAGAATTGCTGCATCATCGTAGGATTGTTTTTAGAGTTCAACTGAGTGTTACAAGTTAACTAATCATTCAATCGACAAGTTAAGTAGTTCAAGCAAGCATTATATTTCAAATTGAAGAAACATGTTTCCAGCATAATTCAGAGCGCATTTCACAAGAACCTTGAAGTCGAAAGTTTTGGATGATACTTAACTATTATGAGTAAATAATAAATAAATAAATGAGATAATAAATATTTATAAATGAGAGAATAAATGAGAGAAAGTTAAGCACAAAAAGGCATAATAACTCGAAGTGCAGCCGAAAATCGGACCCCATGTAAAGTAAATGAGAGGGATAAAATTAAGCGATTAACTGTCTTGTTACACAGTTTTATAAAAAAAATGGTCACTTTCTAAAGATTTCAAGTGATCAAAGTAATTTTATGGCTGGCTTCATAGCTAAATTGCTTGTACCTATGTCTGCATTCTAAGCTTGTAGATTGTAGATTAGATTCCCATCCAGGGCAAAAAAATGTGATATGCTAAGTCCGTTTCAGGGTAATTCTATGTATCATAAGAAGTATTTATAGTAAACATTACGTAAGTATCCTATAAAAAGTACATAAGCTATCTGGTTCCCATGGACTAAGCTTTGCTTAGTTTTGGTACTTGATGTTGAATATTGAGCATTTACACAGAGTGCTGTGTAAATGCTCAATATTCATTTATTTATGTAGTTACTAAACCTGCACTGGTATTTCAATGAAACAATATCAGACTTACCGAAAAACGTTTCTTTAACTCTCATCAACGTTTTAAATTTTCTGTCTTCTTTCCGCAAGTAAGTATCATTACAGCGTGTCAGCGAGAAGTTGACAAAATATGTTAAGCATTGCTTAAATTTAAGTGACGTTTTTCGATAAGGCCGTATAATATTATTTAGCACTTAAGCAGTCACAATACTACATCTCTTGTAACGTCTACTTTTTATGTATCGCCAAATTTCGAAAGTCGCCATCTCTTATGACTCAACTTCCATCACCACTTTTATCTCGATAAAACTTATATATATTCTTTTCATCGGGATCCCTTGATCTGACCTCTCTGGTAATACTTTTCTGGTACTTATACTATTTATACATCTACTATTGTCTATTCTTCAATACGAATGATTTATAATATTTACGCCCTTTGCCATTTTTGAAACGATGAAATATGGATTATGCTCGATCATTTTTTCATGCTTCGCTAGTGATAACAGACCGACCGTAACATGTGAGCTTTATTTATATATAGATGATAAAAACATCGGGTATGTTCGATACAGAATTTGAATAAAATGACAGCGGAGCGGACAAAAAATGCGTAAATATCGGGCGTAGGTTTAAGGGATAAATACAATGTATGTTATAAATAAACAATGTTCACAGTTTCAGATGGCTAGTAGACGACATAAAGCTTTGTTCATATGCGAAGAGAAAAATAATTTCCACCTCTAGTTATACAACAATTTATTTTATTTATCTCTTACCCTGCCTGTTAAAAGGCTAAGTCTGAAGAATAGAGTTTGTTTTGTTAGAGAACTAATGCGACATTGTGGGCTTATTTCCTTATTACGTAATTTTGTTAGATAACAATGGCACTGCTCTCCTAATTTCATGATTTTACTAAACCGTTAATTCCTTTTTTTTTTTTTTTGACGCAATAGTTCCATTCAATCTCTAACAATAACCGAACATAACAAAAATAACAGAACGTTTTTGGCTCATCGGCCATCTGTATGCTACATCGGTGACTTTCATACGTCTTCGCGGATCTCTTAAAAGATGTTTACAGTTAATTTATCTTATACGTATTTTATTTTAATTTCAAACTGATGTCATAACGCAATCCTCAGAAAAAGGATGAACAAGTGATGTCATAGAATGTGTTATTTTCTACATTTATTTTTCCTTTTAGGGTGCAGAACCCGAATACTCCAAAATCGGACTGCAAGAATCTAACTTGTGCTAAAATATATTCACTTAAATCGTCATAGGCAGCTGTTTAAATTTCATTACAATCTCTAATTCAATTAATCCTCTATTCCGAAATATACTCTATAAACATATTCATAGAGTAGGCTTTACGTGAGCCCTCGAGCGTAGCGAGAAATTAGAACATCCAATTTGGAACAGGATCAAAGAAGCATTCCCGACTAGTTCAAAGTTTAAGTGTTCCCGAAGAGTAATAGAGCTAGGAAATCTGAAAAGGATGGCTTAATACACGGTCGGTCGAGTGAAACGAGGACAGATGTAGTTAGTCCTGCTAATGGCCTAGGGCAAGCGGGCCAAAGGCGCTCTTGTAAATAAATGAGAGTATGTTTTTTCTTTTTTTGCTATTTTTTCTTGGAGCCGGGGGCCGGATGGGATAGTTTTATGACTAGCTGTTGGAACTGGGTTAGATCTGTGTACATAAGGGTGAAAATCGACTGCGATAGTACGTAATGAGCGCTGTATAACTCACAAAGAATGACGTTATTTGTCGGTGCACATGC
The DNA here is from genome assembly GCA_947563715.1 of Lycia hirtaria. NCBI lineage: Eukaryota > Metazoa > Arthropoda > Insecta > Lepidoptera > Geometridae > Lycia > Lycia hirtaria. The sequence continues at coordinate 34,393,810 of OX387377.1, read as the reverse complement.
GAAGATGTTGTTAGGGTTCTGTATAAAAGAATAAACCCCTTATAGTTTCACCATGTCTTTCCGTCTGTCTGTTAGCTTAAAAGTATAAGTACTAGAAAGCTATAAATTGTTTGAATTGGTACTGATATACATATAATTCACGCCGACAGAGTGGTAAAACAAAATCTTGAAAAAATAACATTTTTGGGTACCACCATACGTAAAGTGGAGATGATTTTATACTCATACAAATATAGTTTACATCAGCTTCGATTATCTCGTGAAAATATAGACTAAACAGCACAAATATATTATCTATTGGATTTGTATTTCTCTTACTACAGTATTTGGATTGCTGCATCAAACTTTGCTTCTGTATTTGTAATTAAAACTTTGTTTAAATTGTATGTACTTACCTAACTGCTAACCATGCTGACCGACCATGCTAGCGAAGTTTAGAGACAGTTTTATCAGTAATTTGTTATTGAGATTGTTTTGTTTTGTGTACCTAATTTATAAATAAATAAATATCAACCTCACGAAGTTACTAAAGAAATCGCTCTTGTGTAGTAGGGTGTTTTGTTTTTCTATTTACAGATACTTGTTTTACTATCTTAGTTAAAGTCGTTATGTCAAATTTAGCTAACAGAATTAGCTCTAATTAGTATCTATATCAAACTTAGCCTTAAGTTCCTGACTTCTAAGCTAACAATAGCCATCAGGTGACAGAAGGTACCTATTCAAAACGTGCCCAAATCAACTATTTGTCAACTGTTGCGTTTGAATACAGAACCCAGCGAGCCCGTTCATATTTCGTATCTAACAGGTTTCGTTGACCCTGTTGTCTGTTTAACAATAGGGAAGATTTGGTATTATATACTCGACAAATTGCAAATGTGGGAGCAAGATGCCAACATCAAGAAAAAAGAAAGATTTGGTATAGAGCCTCATCTAACTCAAAGAGAATATAACTGTACTTAAAAGCAATCATGTAGGTATTTGATCTGACTATTTTTTTTTTATTTACTTACTTGATTCAATGACATTCCAACACGTGGACGTAAAGTCTAAAACAAAATTCACGTATATCAACAATGACGAATTTAAAGATTTTGATATAAAAACTCTATGTAATGCCTAATTTAGATTGAGAAGTCTGGTATCTAGACTATTTTGGCACGTCTATTTTGGCGCTTCGAATTATTTTGAAAATCGAAATTATTTTATTCGTGTAAGGGGTCTAATTAGACCTCATTCAACTCGGACGACATGAACATGGAAATAATTTAGTTTTCTGAAAAAAAAATTGACAAATATAAATAACAAATTAACAAGAATAACTTAATTAAACATAATTATTGTTTTGTCACAAATCGATTTCAACTCAGCAGACTCGGTTTTTAACCGCGTGAGTTTATGAAACAGGAAAACGAATACAAGCGGCCGCACTTGCGGTTTTTCCCCGCGACTGATTTAGTACCGTCTCGAGCGGTTTCGCGGTTTATAGCGGTTACCGCTCGCGGGAAAAAACCGTAGTGCGGCCTAGGCCTAAATCTATTATGAAAAGATCTATTAATAAGCCCGAACGAAATACTTCAATTCCAGTGGACATTTCCCGATGAATAAAATATCTGGTTGCAACGTCGCTGCGTCGCTTATCATCAGGTGAGTTGGTCATGAATTATTATGTTTAAATAAAACAGCATAGAATTTTCCACTCCGTTATCATCATCATCCCAGCCATAAGAAGTCCACTGCTGGACATAGGCCTCCCCCATGGATTTCCAAAAAGACCGATTGGAAACGGCGTGCATCCAGTGTTTTCCCGCCACTTGTATGAAGTCATCTGTCCATCTCGTGCCTGGTCTTCCTACGCTGCGCTTGTTGGTGCGTGGTCTCCACTCGAGAACTTTTCGGCCCCATCGGCTATTAGTTCTACGTGCTTTGTGCCCTGCCCGCTGCCACTTCAACTTGCTAATCCGCTGTGCTATGTCGGTGACATTTGTACGTCTACGGATCTCTTCATTTCTGATTCAATTTCGTAGAGAGACTCTGAGCATAGCCCTCTCCACGTCCGAAAAATATTGAATCGAAATTGAAGTTTTTCATTCATTTTCCATTATTGGAGGCGTCATGACAAACAAAGCGCGTAAAACCGAATGATATCCAAACACCGCTAAGTGCAAGGGCTGGTAATCCCGAAATAAGCTAAAACATCAGGCCATATCGTAAAAACAAATGCGGTGTTGCCCTTGCAAAATGTTCTTCTACCCCCAAAAATTAACATAAAGAGAACGGCATTGAGCCGCTGGAATAAAGGCTTTAGAAGGTGATTGGGTGAAAAGAGGCGGTTTAGTTTTTAATTTGAATATAATTTATATATTATTTTTAGTGATTTAATATTATTTTGAATTATTGGAAGTTTAGCATTTGCATAACCGCTGAGCACTAGTGTGCAAGAAATACTGCATTCAAGACTAAATGACAATATTTCCAGTATTTTTAAACTTAGTGAGGTTCTTGTTTGGTTGTATTTTTTTCTATGTTAATTACTATAAGCCTGACGAAGTCGTAAGTTAGACTGCAAAAAAACAGCTTTTCTGCAGTCGGGTATTTTGTATTTCATATAATATTTTCTTTGTTTGAAATCATTTATTTTCAGACTTTCGCCCCATAGAAATTTTATCAAAATCAGTTCAGTAGTTTGGTTTCAAAAATAAAATAAATGAAAAAATATATATAGACGTATATATAGACAGAAATGCTAGTTGTACACGACCAGCGCTGGTATTATATATTTATGGTTGTAATGTTATCCAAGTAAAATATAATAGCATAAGAGCGATTTTCGTAGGATAACTCACGTTTGCGTTAGGCTTGAATTATGAATTGAGTGTACGTTTCCGCGAAAAAGTATGCGAAAAGCCACTGTTCAATAAATTTAGATTATATTTTTTAAGTTAATTCTTGTGTTAACCTCTATTATTTAAGAAAAAAATTATTGGAGGTTACGAAAAATCGAATTTTTTTATTTTTACGAGTTTTGTATTTATAAACAAATAAAATTATTTAGTTTAAAAAACTGAAAAAAATTACTTCAAAATACGCAATACTTACGCGACTTGCTGTTCACTTTTCTACATGTACTTGGATGATATTTTACCAGTTATTTTGTTACAAATACCAAAGGGCTGGATTGATTTTGAAAAAAATTATATGGGACCACCTCTGAAGTATGACCTACCAAATACAAAAAAATCATCAAAATCAATGTATAATTGGCAAATTGGCTGAGTAATCGGTGAACAAACACAAAAAAAAGAAACATACAGACCGAATTGATAACCTCCTTTTTTTGGAAGTCGGTTAAAAAAATTTGCTCGTGTTACTCAGACAATTATGCTAAGTAAGGACAAATCTAACGACCTCGCATTTAATATCGATTTATTAGTTTGAACTAAACCAAAGACAAATAGATAGATAACACTTTATTTAAAAACCACAATACAGAAATATTAAATGCATAGCGAATAATATTACAGCTAGGTGTTTTAATTGGGGCCTTATCGGTTAGAGCGATAAGGCCCTCTTCCAGGCAGCCTTGCACGTATAGGACAGATGGCAACAGTTAGTGGCCTTAAAGCAAAACTTAACTAATAATTTCAACTCGATACCTTCACGCGTTCCCGAGATAAAGGTCTTGACACCCGGACGGACGGACGGACAGACAGACAGACGGACAACAAAGTGATCCTATAAGGGTTCCGTTTTTTCCTATTGAGGTACGGAACCCTAAAAATGGATAAACATAAAACAACAGTACTTAATTATATTAAAGGTAGGTTACGTAAAACCTAGTTACGTTAAAAGAGGAAAACAAAAATATTCTATTGGACCAAATTCTCATTCATATACTTACATAGAATATATCTAACACCCATCATTTTGCATTAAGCGATTATTTACATTCGAACAAGAAAATTGATATAAACAAGCACAGCGAGTTATATTTTTAATAGCCTGCTTTGCATCATAAAGTTTACCTAGCACTCCAGATGTAACGCTCTTAAGCTAGTTGAATATTACCTACCTACTCCTAACATATTACAACATATTACCGTACCTATTCCTACCATATTACGACTTTAGCAGATATGACGTCACTTTGCAAACACGAATTGGGCTCTAATGTAGGTAAAAGTTGTAAAGACATAAACATGAATACTTTATTGTGTGTGAAAAACTTGAGATCGGTCTGGATAAGGGAAATGGGGGTAAAGGAAACATGACGGTATAGTTGATGTCAGAATTTCGCAAACAAGTACGAGTACATTATGTTAAAAGAAAAACAAAATACCCGAGCTTAAAGCGTCTTTCGTAACAACTTACGCTTACGTTGCGCATGATATGGTGTTGAGTGTACGTTTTTCGAGAAAGTATGTACAAAGCTACTGCATAATTAATTTAAATGAACATTTATTAGAATATTCATTGTAAAATCACAAGAAAATAGCAATTTATAATATTAAAAAATTGTATTATTATTACAAAAAATGTAGTCTATGAAACTAGGGATGAGAAGATGAATCTAAATTGACCGTTTAGGCTGTAAGCTACAATCTGGGTGTCCTTAAAATGGGTGTCATTAGCATCGCTTTACATCAGGCGTGTTGGCGGTCAAGCGCAAATTTATCTTAAATAAAAAAGGAGGTATTATAGAAAGGTACATGTTACCAATTTTACCTGTCATTTTATACCTATTTATTTATTGTTGATTTTTATTGACTGGCCTTGTGGCTCAGTTGGTAGTATGTCTGCCTGCTGTGCTGTAGGTCGTGGGTTCAACCCAGGGCAAACATTTGTGTGATGAGCATGGATGTTTGTTCTGTGTCTGGGTGTTTCTATGTATCATATGTATATATTTACAAAAAAAAAGTATATATGTATTCTATCAGCCATCTAGTTCCATAGTACAAGCTTTGCTTAATTTGGGCTAGATGGTGTTACGTGAAATGTCCACAAATATTTATTTATTTACTGTCTACACATTCAAATAGATTTTTATATTAATAAAAAAAAAACATTATATTTTACTTTATTATTTTTATTTTATATTATTCTAGTAAGGTATACATTTATGCTAATGTTAATGTAAACTGCTTATCACATTTTCCAATATTCTCTACCACATCCGTTTTATCCTTAATCCACCCCCCTGGCGCTCAGTCACGAACTTATTACAACCCCCTTTAGGTGCCTACAGTGCAGTAAATTGGGATAGAGATACTTCTGACGAGTAATACATACTTTTGCGAGCATTTATCTGATTTCTGCAAAACGAAAAGAAAAGGCATTTTTAATCGTAGTCGATTGTAAATGAAGGATGGTAATTTACCTATATTAAAATAAAATAATCTTCCCGTAATGGTACGAGTATGTATAATAGTTTGTACTTCTGACAAAGGTCACGGACCCTGGTGTCTGCGGAGCTATAAATAAAATAAAAAAGTAATATATACATAATTATGTTATAGTTTCTTCTAGGTAAGCGTACATCATCGTGGACCCTGAGGTCCATCGCGCAGGTGGTCAAGTGCAAGACTTAATGAATAAAAATATATGTTTCTATTTTCTGCAGTCTAAAAGGGTATATGATTTTTTGTATAGTATAAGGTGTATTAGATTTATCCTTTCCTCGCAAGTGATTTAAACATAGATGTATAGACTGGTAAACTCTGTTTTGAACATACCACAAAATTAATAAATATTTTTTTTGGAGTTATGATACATAAGTAGAGATCTTTCACTCTAAAAATGGATATCCCTCCGTATTTACAAACTTTCTCTCTCGCTAATTTTTTCTACTTTGTAGTGAAGGGTGCATTTTTATGGCAAAAGATCTCTGTCCAATCTCTACCACACTTTTGCCAGTTATTCTACAGCCAAGGAGTAGATAAAACATAAATAACTGTATTTTTTAATCTTTGTTCAATTTTTTCCGGGTCTGGTTAGATTAAGGTTATCTTAAAATAACATTTTTGTCACCTTACCACGATTACTTATCTATGATCCCAATTTTCAATTAATATCGTATATTTTTTCACCAAACACGACATTAATATACTTCAAAAGACACATCATTAAAATCCCGAAAGTTCGTTTGATGACTCTTTCTAATATCCGAACCTTTGTGATAACAACGTTTCTTTGTATAAACAGAAATCTAACCTTATAAAATTGTTCTGACAAATGAAACTTATGGAACCAGAAACTAGTGTCAAATAAAACATCTGGAATCATATAGTTCTAGTACCAAACCGATTCGGGTAAGTAAGATTCTAACAAAATGTATTTTTGATTATAGATAAATTACCGATCACAATACTAGGTTAAACTGAAGGAAAAACAATTCATCATTAATTTAACATTACCAATAACATGTGTAACATTAGAATAAAATTGTACTGATATTAAAAACCATCCCAAAACAAGAACAAACAAAAATACGCTAACTTCCGTCGTGAAAAGTTACTTTAAAAAATCCTATTTATATCAGTGTTACCAGTCCTAATGAAAAAGTAGATAATGGTTCTCCGGAATATTCGAGAGAAGTTTGCCAGGTGTACCGCATTTCAAAGAACAGGGCTGTGGTTTTCAGGTTAGGCCGTAACATTGGTCAGAGCGTTGAGTTTAGCGTATCGTATTAATTAATTAATTTTTCGTGACGATGGTTTTGTTTTCATTTCATATTTAAATTCATATTCTGAATCGGCTTTTGTTTACTGCTGCTTTGGTATAATGCAAAAAGACTTTATTGTTCTGTTCTCAATTTTTTACCCTAAATAAACTACACACTATTTTTTTTGCTAAATATGACAGCAAAAGACGACTAAAACTAAAAGACGACTCATTGTGCCTTATGACTTATGTTTTTTATTTTTATTTATTTTATTAATATTTGTTATTGAATGGTACCAATTATATCTGACTTCAATATTCAATGTAAAAATTTAAACTATTACTTAGTTAATATTTTAAATAGATCAAGATTTATTCAGATACCATTGATATTACCGACGGAGTTGTAAGAAAAAACATATATTTTGATACTCTTCAGTCAGATTAAAAGACACTAAAGAAAAGGTTTTTTTTCTTCTTTTAAACAAATATTCTTCTAAATAAAAAAAATCATGTCTCATTTTTCTTATATCCCCACTCATAAATTTTATATATTTAAGAATTTTGTGATGCGTCATTGACCGCTAACTCGCCTGGTATTAAGTACCAGGCGAGTTAGCAGTGAAGCGCAAACCTATTACATAAAAAAGATAGCTAATAGCTTTGAGCCTAATCTTAAGAATGTTTATTTTTTTACTTTTTTCACGATAATTTCCTATGCCGTTTTAAAGTTAGTGGCATTTAACTATACCTACGTTACTTTGAGAAACCTTTGAATATACGAGTAATCTTGGGTGCATTAGATTAGAACCCCGTATTTTTAGATTGCAAGTCAGAATATCTGACAACTAGGCTGTCGGTTTAATACATAACTTTAAATTAAAAAAAACATTTTAATACGCTAATACGTACGCATAAGCAGTGCGCTCCAAAACTGCTGCCTTAAACATTTTATTTCGTACGATTCTTTGTTTTAACGAGAATTTTCGGGGTTACCAGCACTTTGCAACGAGCATGTTTTCCTTACGGCAACATACATTAGCAGAATTTTAAATATGGTTGCGGGAATGGTTAGGATTTATTTTTACGAGCAGTAGCTTCTGTTTTCCTAGGATGCAAATGGTGCAATAATGTATTTCGTTTAAATGGGGGAATGTGTTACTCATGAATTCAAGTTTTATATTATTTGATTAACCGGGAAAAACTCACTTCGGGACTGTCAGAGTCTAACGTAATTGTATAGTTTGGCAGAAAATAGATATATTAAGTTAGAAGATATCTTTTCTGAAATAAACGCTTTATTTATTTATTTATATAGATATATATAGTTAAAGTTTATATAGGGTTATTACGTAACCTAAATTTTTATTACAAATACAACTCAAAATTCTAAAAGTATGTATTATTATAAGAAAAACAAAATACCCGGCTGCAAAAAATGCTGTTTTTCCAGCCTTACTTACGATTTCGTTACGTTTGATACGCTTTTGAGTGTACGTTTTTTGTGAGAAAGTAAAAGATTATAAATGCGCATTCTTTACAATAATTCTAGTAAAATCACTTGTTTATTACGAAATAGTTTGATGGAGGTTACGAAAAAAACGCACTTTTGTAAGAGATGTAATATGATTATTAGAAAAAATATAGCCTATGACACTCAGGAAGTTCACACACCTCGCATTATCAAAATCGGTCAAGCCGTTTAGACTGTAGATGATCATATAGACACATACATACATCTATACCACATACATATGTACATACATACACTCGAAAAATATTACCCCACCTTACGCAGTCTCCATAATGATGAGTACTATATTCTCCTTTCAGTTTAGTACAAGGTAGCGTAATACCCAGTCCGTAGCTTGACATCTATCTTATTACATTTACGCATTGAAAAGACCAGCTCTTGACCTAAGCAACAGCTAACAAGCGGAAAGGGAACTACACTCCCACATGCACAAAAACACACACAAGCGTGCAGCTCGTTACAGTCCTAGTTAGTTTTGAGTGCCGCTGTGTGGTCGCTACATCAGCGAAACGGGGATTTACGCTTTAATCTACTGAATAAATGTATTTTTAACACGCTTTTATTTGGTCGACCTATATGTAACTAACTATGTAATGAAATCTAAGGTAACTAATTTAACCATCTTCCAAGGATCGTAGCGTCATGAAAATTGGCAGCTGTATGTAGTTCTGATGACAATACAATAATATGGTACTGTCGGACTGATCTGATGATGGAGCCGGAAGATATGAACTAGAACTTCATGATGGAACATCGTATCATAGTTGTGTTTGGATTTGTTAGAAAAGTCTTGTAATGAACTTTGACCACAATAATTTGTAGCGTGTTTTTAGTTTTTTAAACTGTAATTTATTTATCCCAATCAAAGCTGCGTTTGACCACCAACTGGAATTCGCCTGGCCTTGTGGCTCAGTTGGTAGTGTGAATACGTCTACCTGCTGAACTGAAAGGTCGTGGGTTCAATCCCCACCCAGGGCAAACATTTGTGTGATGAACATGAATGTTTGTTCTGTGTCTGGGTGTTTCTATGTATCATATGTATATATTTACAAAAAAAAAGTATATATGTATTCTATCAGCCATCTAGTTCCATAGTACAAGCTTTGCTTAGTTTGGGCTAGATGGTGTTGTGTGAAATGTCCACAAATATTTATTTATTTTATTTTATTTATTTAACTTGTTTGTGACGTAACCAAATATGAGAAGAGAGCATGCAACGATAGTCAACGATAGTACGTGTGCCAATGTAAAGATCAAAAAACGCGAATTTCACAACAAACAATGAATTAAATACCGTCGTATTCATCGTAGAAAGAGAAGACTATATACACCTCTAGGTATATACCTATAGTCATTAATTATTTTCGTTTACTAAACTGGAATGGGAGTTATATTGCCGTGTTTTAATCAGATCTTGTTTCAATAGATTTTACAATACGAAATTTGTAAAGTTATTTTAGTAAAATAAAATATGTTTGATACTAAGCCTTCACAAATATTTTGAATGTTGAAATAATAACGTACAAATAACTATAAGCGTAAAAAAATAATAATATAGGCTATAAAAACTGTCTTTTTTGCGACTTATGATTCTTATTTAACATTATCTAATAATAACTTGACATCCCAGTAAATATCATATTTAAATAATGGTGATACAAATGTGGATTAATAAAATAATTTTACAATAAATATATATAAATAAATATTTGTGGACATTTCACACAACACCATCTAGCCCAAACTAAGCAAAGCTTGTACTATGGAACTAGATAGCTGATAGAATTCAGATACTTTTTTTTGTAAATATATACGTAGATACATAGAAACACCCAGACACAGAACAAACATCCATGTTCACCACACAAATGTTTGCCCTGGGTGGGGATCGAACCCACGACCTACAGCTCGGCAGGCTGACATCCTACCAACTGAGCCACAAGGCCAGCCAATCTAGTCTATTTTACAATAAAGATGCTGGAAAACATGACAAAGTCGAGTTTTAATTTCTCTACTTATATATCTTGATTGACTTACTACAAACACACAGTTGTAGAGACTTTGCGCCTTCTAATATATTTTCGTTAGAATATATCATCACCTAAGAAAGTTCATCATAAAACTTGGGGTTCCAGCATCAAATATGAGGTTTTTCCGAGGGTGGTCTTATCTTTCGTTATATTGTTTAGTCAGCGACTCACAACGGTTATTGTGACCGTAAAATGGACCTTAAGGTGCCTTTTGGCAACCGCCTAAAAGGCTGCTAAGCTATGCAAAACTTTTTAAGTTGTAATTCTTATATAAACTATGTTTAAAGCTGGGCGTTATGAGAGAATTAATAAAAAGTATTTGAAAAGTTTTTTATTGGGTGGATGATTGCTTAATAATTTTCGTTTTATTAAAATTTCGTGTGTAAAGTTTGTAATATGAATTTTTATATTGTCGAAGATTTGTTATTGAAGTACCTATTTATTTTATCCTTGAAATTATTTAACAAAGTTATTTATTCTAAAGAAATAGTCAAATATAATTTACAAACAATTTTCTTTTATTTTGTTTTTTTTTACAAGATAGATCTACGATTGACCACCAACTCACCTGATGTTAAGCGACAGTGTGGCCGAGGATGGAGCTTGTTGATCTAGAAAAGTAGTTTTAATTTATTTCCCTTAGACCAGCAGCAAAAAAGTATATAGCGAGCTCTTGTCTCGTCTGATCGATCTTAACACATGACCAGAATACTGGCCTCTACTTTACTCAAGGAGTAAGTATATTGCCATACAACGAGATAATGGGGCCAGCATCCTGGGAACAATTCCCGCTGCTAACGGTATTTTAAGGTTGTTTTTATTCATATGTGTGTGTATATATACTATATAATTAAATTTAATTTTTCTTTCTAAAAAGTAGATTATTTACAAAGCTCAATTTTTGTCGATTAAATATTCCGTCAAAACTAATTATACAAATAAACCGCCCCACACTGATCCCTGCGCAAAGGTACCCATAATACTGAAAGCATTACCCCGCTGAATTGCAATAGCCAACCTTTGTACCAGGGACGAACCGGAGTCACCGTTGTATCTAATACGGCGTCCAATTTCAGTTATTAGGCCTTGGCTTCCGCCCCCCAACTACCCAAAGTCTCCGCAGCAATTGGAACAAAATAGTGATGTGGCTACATTGCCACGTACTTTAAATGCTTCTTGGAAGCGGCATCCTCCGCCATTGCTGCCGGCGCGTAGATAGACGTTGAGGTGCGAAGCCGCGACAGTGCTGAATAATTTAACTAATAATATGAAAACGAATGAAGTATCGTTGTTTATGGATTTTATTACACGTTCACGACTAAACACTGAACGGATCTATACAAAATTTGGTAATTATATTATTTGGAACGGTAAAAAATGGCATGAGCCATGAGACATATTTAGCTAGACTTAGTATTTTTCACCATTAGGCTAAAGCCGCACTACGGTTAAACCGCAGCGGTTTTTAACCGCGTGAGTATATGAAACAGGAAAACGAATACAAGCGGCCGCACTTGCGGTTTTCCCCCGCGATTGATTTAGTACCGCCTCGAGCGGTTTCGCGGTTTATAGCGGTTACCGCTCGCGGGAAAAAACCGTAGTTCGACTTAGGCCTTATACGAGTAAAACCACAAGGCACAACTTTACTACTTATAAGTAAATACATTTTAATTTATGTTTCAAACTGGAATTATTTGATTTCGAATTATGAGGTATTCGATAGCTTTTTGTTTTATTTTTAGTATTATATTTGATGATAATAAATCGATTCCGATGATTCTTTTCGTTTTGCATTATAGGTATGTCTAAGTGTATTATTAAGGATAAAAAAAGTTTTAACAGTTCTATATGACAACAGTTCTATGGAACTAACGTAAATTACCATGTATTATTAGTTCTATAGAACAAATGAGAGAGATTTCGTTTTAATATTTCTACCATAGAGCTAAAGGGATAAAAAAATCAACAGTTCTATGACGTCACAGTTATATAGAACTAATGGGAGTTACCGGTATTTTTCACCAGTTCCTATTATACAATATTCATTTAGGCAGGTGTTCAGGTGCCTGAGGCTGATTAGAAAACTTCTGAATCGAAATCCACGAAAATATAAGCTGGTATCTCTATAACGGACTACTTCTACGGGTACAATCAGCAACGATATCGAAAAACACACTTATACATGCTTAGTAAAAAATGTCAGCGAGTTGAAAACTTAATTTTTCGAGATTTTATAGAAATAGATTTGACATCATTACCTCAAATACAAGAAGCCCACTGCTGGGCATAGGCCTGCCTTATAGATTTCAAATAAAAAAGTAGAAGTGGCCTGCAACCAGTGTCTTCCTCCCTCTTGTCGTCTGTATCGCATGTCTGTCGTATACTGTGATGTCCTATTTACTTTATGTTAGTAAATAGGATATATAATAACAGAATACTACATATATCAACGATGTATTATACGTAGATAGGTTTCCCCGGGTCTGCGTGGCAAACCTCAAATAGGGTAAACGCTCGACTCATGTTCAGTCGCGAAACGTCAGGCAACGCTATTGGACGTGTGTCGTGACTTGTGAAGAGTGACAATGCTATCCTGTCTCTTTAGAAAGTGCTACATCAAGATATATAAGGCAAAAATACTAACAGGCTTTAAGTATGTGGTCTTATTTACGAAAAAAAAGTATATATGTATTCTATCAACCATCTAGTTTCCATAGTACAAGCTTTGCTTAGTTTGGGCTAGATGGCGTTGTGTGAAATGTCCTCCGATAATTATTTATTTATTAATTTATCCTCGAAAGTGCTGAGAACTGAGATTTCCCATGCTTTTACTTCATATTCAATGAGTATAACCTATCTATAGATAAAATCTCGCTGACATACATCGTGTTTAATACAAAAAAAAAAAACACGCCAACTCACAAAGCTTAGCCACAAAACCCACCGTCAATATTTCCCTCCCAGCCTTTCATTGCAAATCCGTTCTTACTGCGGTTTGATTAGGTATATTTCCGTCTAAACGTTCGGAGGGTTTTAATCCACGAAACGCGGTCAAATGCGACCTCTTCCTTTATTTGAATATTTATTAAATCAGCCCGGAATGCCTCTACTACTGTGACAACGAGCCCGCCTCCGAGTTTCATTTGGCTTATCGCAACTGATACAACCGGAATTACTGTTTTCTAGTTTTGTTTTCAGGATAATTGTGCATTTTCTTCTATTTGTGTGTTTGGTACCAACATTGTTATTTTAAATAATAAATACAACTTATACGAGCTATCTAAAAATGTTTAGTGGAATCTAAACATTTTATTTTTGGAACGTTGAATTTATTGCAAGTACGTTGTAGAACACTGTAAGTAATATTTTTTTATCTTGGTCACGATTTCGAGAATTTTTAATTATTCCGTTTCTAAATTACCATTAGTAGCTGTGCCCGCGGTTTTACCCGCATAGTAATAAGAAACGATGATGATGATGCACAAAAAATCTTTAAAGTAAAAAACTAATTTTTAATTTACGTATTTCTATTTATGTCATGTATAATATTGTACATTATGAGAAACAGAGATTATTTTATATGTGCAATGCTTTAAAATCACAAGTACCTAACACATAAATAATAAAATACCCGACTGTATACGAGCGATTTTTATAAAGTAAGTACAGCTATATTACATTTCAATGATGTTGAATGTATGTTTTTATGAGAAAATATGCGCAAAGTTGTTGAACAATACAATTTATTTACATAAATGAGCATTCTTCAGCATAATTCATGTAAAGTCTGATCCCATTTTTGCCACGATAATTCTCTTTCCAAGCAATTGTAAATTCACAAGCTTCATGGCTCAGTGGTAGCACGTCTGCCTTCTGAGCTGTAGGTCGTGGGTTTGATCCCCACCTAGAGCAAACATTTCTGCTGAGCTTGGATATTTGTTCTGTATTTGGGTGTATATAAGTGTCATATTTATATATATTATGTATTTATCAAAAAAGTATACATGTGTATCGTATCTGCCATCTGATTCCCATACCTAATACAAGCTTTGCTTAGTTTGGAGTTAGATGACATTGTATGAAAACAGTAGTCCATCAATAAATAAATAAATAAAAATAAATATTTATGAACATTTGACACACCACCTAGCCCAAACTAAGCAAAGCTTGTACTATTGAACTAGATGGCTGATAGAATACATAATTATACTTTTTTGTAAATATATACATATGATACATAGAAACAATATTTTATTATTATTAATAAACCAAAAACAATAACCTCCTTCTTGCGCAGTCGAGTAAAAGATAACAGAATTTTCAAAAACAGATTTAGTCACAGTTCCTCTGTCTTGAGACTAAAAGTGACAAAATCCATTTTGAATTTATTCCCCAAACGTTTCTACGTAACGGAGCTTAACCAACGGCCCAATATCAGGTAATCTTGATCCACCTACTTATGGAAAGGGTTTGGCCAAGCCGTGTCAATGAACGTCGGTTATTCCTATCTGAAAGTTTCGGCTCTGCAGCCGACCAGGATCAATACTGAAGACAGTGGAGACAGGCTGATGGAGTGAAACGACACCGGAATATGGAGTTTAATATGTTTTTGAGCCTTCTTTTTACTCAACTACGCAATATGGAGGGTAGTATATTGACAGACTTTGCTTTTTATATATGGGGTCTCAATGGAAGCATCTTTCACAAACCAATATCGTTGCCTCAGTGGTTGTTTGACCTATCTACCATTGGTAAAATTTCACAGGAGAAGAGTTTAATGCTCTATTTTTTTTTCAAAAAGCTATATTTGTAAGGCTTGAAAGTCTTTTTTTATGCATGAGTAATATAGTGTAACTCATGTATAAAAAAGACTTTCAAGCCTTAGAAATATAGAATATATAAGTTATAGCCATTTTTATCACAAAACATTTATCGCAATCGCATTTTTAGACACTCACAAGGTAATCAAAACCCTGGTACTTCCCGTTGACCTAGAACTATGAAATTTGACAACAAGCATTGTCTTAAAAGCCACAAAAGAAATAAAACTATTCATTTTTAATTTCTTTACAAGAATAAGGACAAGCTAAAACAGGTTTTTAACTATTTTTATGATGTGTAATTTTCGGTTTATGACGAAAAATGAAAAAAAAATATAACTTCCCCCTTTTATCAATGGCTAGTTTCGCCCTAAGGTTTAAACAACTTAGTTCCCGGTTTCGTGGGATTTCCGGAGCCCTCGGTGGGCAAGTCTGGCGCACTTGTCCGGTTGTTTTTTTGTCAATCATAAATAAACAATGCTCCAAATCGGTTTATAAATAACCACGTTATATCAAGAAGCCTTTATTCAGACACAATATATATGTTATTTCAATTTACAATTTTATTATAACTCTGATAAGTCGACATCGGCAACTTGGTCTGTTTGCCCAACTTTGGCAAAGGCCTCCTCCACATCTTTTCAGTATTTCCTGCTGTAGTTTTAATAGTCTTCCCATCTATATGGCGTTATATCAAGCAAAAAATATAACCGAATTAAGAAACAATTGATGATCTCATACAAGTGGCGGGAAGACGCTGGATGCAAGCCGCTTCCAATCGGTCTTTTTGGAAATCCATGGGCGGGCCTATGTCCAGCAGTGGACTTCTTATGGCTGAGATGATGATGATGATGATGAAGAACCAATTTTTTGAAGTCGATAGAAATATGGCCTTGCATTACATTTTACATCAAGAGAAAAATAGGACATAAACAAATTGATCTATCGTCTACGTTTGTATGGGTCACAAAGCCATTCATATTGTATGAGCGTGATTCAATAGCCGACCTGAACCGGGTTAAATACCAGCTGACACCGATACATCCGGGACACCGATACCCAAGTGAACTGAATTATCAGATTTGCTGGAAACGGTAGAAAACAGTACTGAAGATCTGATATATAACTATAGTAAAAAAAACTGAAACAACCGAATTTGGCTGGCCTCGTAGCTCAGTTGGTAGTATGTCTGACTGCTAAGCTGTAGGTCGTGGGTTCGATTTCCACCCAGGGCAAACGTTTGTGTGATTAGCATGGATGTTTGTTCTGTGTCTGGGTGTTTCTATGTATCATATGTATGTATTTACAAAAGAAAAGTATACATTTATGTATTTTATCAGCCATCTGGTTTCCATAGTACAAGCTCTGCTTAGTTTGGGCTAGATGGTGTTGTGTGAAATGTCCACAAATATTTATTTATTTATTTATTATTATTCCGTTAACTTGTACGACATATTTTTTTACATTTTTAAATAAAAACTACGGGTCACTCACGTCTGTTTTGAGCCGAAATATCCGACTATAGTTTCAAACGCATTCGGCGGTCTTTTTCAAAGGAGCAGCACACACGTCACTCTCGGTCGATGACGCGCCTTGCACACCAAACACACAACACCTTGCACACCTTGCGGTTGAAACTATAGTCGGATATTTCGGCTCAAAACAGACGTGAGTGACCCGTATTTTTTATTTAAAAATTTATGAAAACCACGTTAATTTCCATAGTAATATTTTTTTACAGTTATTTTGTTTTATAAACCAAAGACCCAAACCAATTTTGATAAAATCTATATAGGACCACTTCTGTAGTATTATCTACTAAAAAAAGAACCATCAAAATCATTCATATGCTTGCAGTCTCTCTACGAGATCGAATCAGAAATGAAGAAATACGTAGACGTACAAAAGTCACCGACATGGCTCAGCGGATTAGCAAGTTGAAGTGACAGGAACCAGGGCGCATAGCTTGAAAATTGAGGGCGATGGGGCCAAAAAGTTCTCCAGTGGAGACCACGCACCGGCAAGCGCAACGTAGAAACAACCACGAGACGGACAGACGAGCCGTTTGAAAATAAAACTTCCCATCGTTCACCCAGGTGGTCTCAGGAGGTCAACGGTGGGAAAGAAGCGATAATCTCAAACAAGTGGCGGGAAAACGCTGATCCCTGAACGCTGAAATCCATAGATCTAGTTTCCATAGTACAAGCTTTGCTTATTTTGAGGTAGATGGTGTTGTGTGAAATGTACTAAATCTCTAATCGATTAAGTCAATTGGACGTCATCGGTAACAGACAGAGACACTAGTTTTTTTTAAATATAGAAATAGGTTCGCGCTTGACCGCCAACTCGCCTGATGTTAAGCGACGTTGCGGTCTACGATGGAGCGCGCTTACCTAGAAGAAACCAATTCACTCGCGATTTAAATACACCCAGATTATATCTATCGGGAAAGACCCACTCAGGAAGCGTAGTTATATTCGCTTTTACAATATCAGAATTAGGATAGCTACGAAAGCTCCCCCAGGTCACAAAACATGAAACTGTGAGAGTATCGACTTCCACTAATGACATTAGCCGGTACACGTGTCAAACTCAATTGACGGCACCTTGGATTACCGAATGATTACAGACAGATTGATTGGGTTATCGTATTCTGATTGATATACAAGACGTGTTCAATTTAGGATAGCGTTCCGTTCAGTACTAATTCCATTTATTAAGCGTGCCTATAGCTTGATAATTTAGCTTATTAGTTCTAAGGATAATTCAATTTTTCGCAATTTGAATACATATTTTACTAGTGATAGCCTAGTGGTTGAAACTCTGGTATTTATAATTTTATAACGGCATAGGTGTGGAATTCTCTTCCAGCGTCGGGGTTTCCTTTGAAATACAACCTGGGATTATTGAAAAAAAATGTGAATAGGTATCTCCTAGACAGACTTACTACATCTTCGACGTCACAATGACGTCGAAGATGTAGTAAATGTAGATGTGTGCTTCTCATCTGATAAGACTGAGGTCAAACGAATGCCTAGTTCGTCATAAAAAAGTTTCTGTACTTCTTCTTTACATAAACTTTAACTCTATCAAATCTCAGTGAATATTCTCGAAGAAAATATTTCTCAATATTAGGTATATGATTTCATTTTATGTTTTGTAAGTAATTTATAAGTTTTCGCTCAGATATATGCACACATGATTTTTGAAGCAATTTCGATAATTCAAAAATGTTAATATACATATAATATAGCGTCGTATCCACTAGGCAACACTTTATGACGCAACACGCGGCAACGCGGAACTTTGTTTAGCAACGCTGTCTGTTAACAGTGTCAACGCATGACCAGTCGTCGGCAACACGTCGCCAGAGGAACTAGTGTTGATTTCGTGTTGCACGTCACATCTCCACTTGACATCATTTGATGCTCACCTGCATGTTGCACGGAAACAAAAAACAAGCCACGCGTCATGATGCGCGCCAGCTGGCAACGTCATGCGTTGTTCTGCAACGTTGCCGATCTTGTCACGTCACGTATTGCGCGTCAATTGTTATCTATTGGATACGAGGCTACAAAAGTGCAAAATAAGCAATTCCTACAACTCAAAAATGTATAACATTTCTATTAAAAAACCGACTTCAAACGCAACTTACTAAAAAATCTTTCACGATTGTAAACTTTTTAAAGAGACCTCTCTTCAGTAATGCAATGACAAATGTCATTGAATGTCAAATGCTCGTGTTCGAAGATTAAAAAAGGTGCAGATGTTTATGCGATAATCCCTACTATTTGACACTCTTGCAAAGAAAAACGTGTAGGTTGATCTCTGCGATTCTATAATCTGACGCACTTAGTCAGGAATACATTCGAAATATTTTTAGAGATTATTCAAAAAGTAATAAAGCGATGTTTACAAAATAATAACGGGACCAACTTGGGAGCTTTCTCTTTACACCAATTCAGGAAACACAAAAATTGGTTCTCGAATGACGGAGTAATTCGTGTACATACATAAAAAAATTATATTCGGTATGAATTGATAACCTCCTCCTTTTTCGAAGTCGGTTAAAAATAGAAAATAATTACCCTCAATATAACGATGGCGAAATTAAAATGATTACTAGTGTGATTGGTTCTGGGAATGCACCGAGTCGAGGTAATTTATGTAATGGCAACATTGGAAGTCGATCGGCGTACGTTTTACCGTTTGATGGCGTTTATTTTTGGATTTACATTCAAGCTGTGGCTTAGTAAAATAAATGTTGAAGTCATTGATTTTTTACGCGTTTCTATTAATTTTACCCGAGTTACATACAAAAAGGGTAATGTTTTTTTGAAGTATGTATTTTTTATGTTTTTTATATTACCTACTCCTTGCAGCCTTACCGGCTTGAGCGTTACAACTAGAAGAATTAAGATCTCTCTAAAATATATAACTTTTCGCAATTGCCTTTCATTGAAATTAAACAGTCACTTTGACATCTGTCACGTGTGACATTTGAATATTCTATGGTTAGTATTTTAAAGTTCAGTAGACAGAAAACTAACTTATTAATCAGATACTGGACATAATGAGCCACTGGACATTTTTGGGACTTGTTATTTTGGTTCACTGGATCTTGTGTCCCTGAACGA
The DNA here is from genome assembly GCA_947563715.1 of Lycia hirtaria. NCBI lineage: Eukaryota > Metazoa > Arthropoda > Insecta > Lepidoptera > Geometridae > Lycia > Lycia hirtaria. Next base: position 34,374,132 of record OX387377.1, on the reverse strand, counting down.
AAACTAGCTACTTCCGTTAATCCTTGCATCTGTCAACACTGAACTGATATTGCTATCAAATAAGTATGAAAATAAGTTAACAAGTATCTGTCCTTGAAAAGCGAAGCATTATTTACATAGATAAAGCTATACTAGCGCCAAGTTGACGGTTGTGACATTTACCAACTTCATTCAAACAGGTTCAATCGGATTTACGAAGAGATCAATATAAACCAGTTCTCAATAACTCTTATAGGAAGTTGAGAAATGAGTGGAACCCGGCAGGATGTCAGCACGCTCAGGGCGGAAGTTTCGAGCGTTCAGCCGCCCGCCCAATTAGCCGCTGCTTGCAGATTGATTGCAAGCCGCTGTTAGCAGATGGGCAAGATAGATGTAAAGATAAATCGACTGCTGGATATCGATATTTTATTGTTCTGAAACGAAATTACGACTTGTTTTATTTACGAAGTATTTTTCTAATTACATATTTTCAAATATTCCTATCTAAGAATATAATATCGAATGTAACTCTGTCTGTTTGTTAAGTTTTCGATTCGTTACGAAAAAAAATGGGAATTGGCATTTTTATTGAAAAAAGTAAGTTCCCGGCAGCCTAGTCGGGAGACCGTCTGACTTGCGATCCGTAGGTCCTGGGTTCGAATCCCGCGGCACGCATTTCTGTATTTTCGAAGTTATGTGCGTATTGTTGAGTGCCGCCAACTTCAAACGGTGAAGGAAAACATCGTGAGGAAATCTACTGTCTGACAGTTCTAAATGATCTTGAAGATGTGTGAAGTCTGCCAACCCGCACTTGGCCAGCGTGGCAGACTATGGCCTTACCTTTCTCACAATGAGAAGATGGTCCGCGCCCAGCAGTGGAACAAATTGTACAAACAGGGCTGATAAAAAAAATACAGCAGCACTCTCCGCTTCGGCCGCGTACGTAACTATTGTTTCGTAGCTAGTTTCGTACGAAGAATAAACATTATATAGTTTCAACGCATTGTACCAGAATCGCAAATAACCAGTTTTGAGTGAACTTTGAGTGAAATCGACTTTTTTTTTTTAAGTTCTTCTTTCCAGATATTACAGATTGTGGCGTACTTTTTATATTAAGTGATTTTATAATAATAATTATTACACAATCAGTTGAATTAGTACCTTCAGAATTACTCTCATGATGTACAAATTATGAATAATAATTAATGTTTTTCGTTTGCGCTTAAAACGATAGTCAAATCGCACTTTTATGCATACGATGTCGTAGCATGGGGCATAGCTAGAAATAAACGTCAAATTCATTAGAACTTAACACCCAAGCTTGAAGCTTGTACCTAAAGCTTAAAGGGATATTCACATTATTATTTAAAATTGGCATGCTAATACACTGTTATTTGTACTGGTAAACTGTTGTAACAAAATACAAGTTTAGAAAATTTAAAAACCGCTACTTAAAATAAATAACTGTACTGACTTTGATGAAACACAACAAACACAAAGGAACTCTCTTTCAAACAAAAAAAAACTAGATCAAAATCGGTCCATCCGTTTGAGAGCTACGACGTCACAGACTAACACACACATATACAGATACACACGTCAAACTTATATATAACACCCCTTCTTTTGAGCCTGGTGGTCGGTCAATGTCACCTTACTTGCTTTTAACTTATGCCCGATTTGTACTCAGTCTAGTTGACAATTGTTCAAGTTAAATTCAACTTGAATTCAAATAACGTCACGTAAGTCAAGTACTGTTCGCGCGTACTTCACGTACAAGCACTTTTGTTAATGAATTACTAAGAATAGCACTTCAAAGTTATATGTATTTAGATAAACTAAATCGGAATCCCGACTAATATACTTACAGACTGACAAAACTACTTCTCTTAGAGACATGAAGTTTAGGTGTGTGTATTTGAGAAAAGTTTAAGCAGGTGTTTAGAGAAAATTTGTAAATATTGATATTTTGGGTGAAATAACTGAAAACTGGAAATCACTCTATTATTGAAAATGTTACGTTTATAAGTGAAAATAAATGTTACTTCTTTATATAAAAAACGGCTAAACGAGTTTTAATAAATGGTTTAAATAGTAGTTCTATGAACAGTAGACTTCGCGAGCACGAAGTCTGTCCCCGTAAGCTCTACCGCTCATTCTTGCTCAAAATTGGGTGTTGGGATACTTCTGTCAAATATTAACAAAATCGGCCAAGAAATGGTGTTGTACTAAATTTGTTCTCTTTTCAACCGAGATTTCATAACTTTTAACTCTACAACGACTAGATAGTTTTTACTCATATTTAAAAGTACCTAATTGTTAAATATTTCTAATACTTTTAGGTTATTTTATATTAAAATATTATTAAATAAATGGTGCTACAGCAAACTGCCCTCCTTTTAGGGTAAATATCTCCCTTATCAAAATATACCGACGACGGAAAAATTCTTGACGAACTTAACGAATCTTTATACCAAGTTTCGTCAATAAAGGTTAAAAAATACGACCTGTACGTGAATATCAACAAACATTCGGCCAGAAGAAAGAAAATCTTGCTAGTTGATGCAGATACCTTCGTTCTCTTCTCTCACTCCGTCAAACAATACATCATCACCCTGGCCATCACTGACCTGGGGCCCAATTCAGTTATTCAAGACCGCTCCATAGCCGAACCATATGTGAAGCGTTCCCCGTTGGCCGCCATAGTTTTTTTGATTCAGTCGCTTTTATGTCATACAATTGATACATTAGATGAAACGTATCACGTCCTTCGCTCGTTACAAAAACAAAAAAAGCTAGCAGCTGACAGGAAATGCTTCGCACAAGGTTCAGTTACGGATCGGTTTTGAATAACTGAATTGCCCTCCTGGCCTTGGCAAACATTGGCTAATTTATAATATCTCGATAATGATTTCTATATAGCGAGTATAGATAGTACTTAGTACACAGCTAGTATTCTAGCATTAGTTTTTAAAATATATTTCCACATTCAATTTTTCAATATAGCAAATATCCATCATAGCTCTCAATTCACCAGTTTGAAATTTTATAAATGAAAATCCTGTGCTATAAAAATAAAAACTGGGTCAATACAATTCCGATCAACTTAATTTAACTGTGACTGATCCTAACATTGGTTACTTAAATACTTATCTGTAAGTCGAAATTTATAATATAGAACATCTATTCCCCGAAAACGATTTTCTTTATTAAAACACACTTTTTATCAAAATCCCGAAAGCCAAATCCAAATCCAATTGATATCCAAATCTTTGTAGTAATAAATATGTATAAAAAAAACAGAAATCTTATGTATACAAAAAAAAAATCTATTTTTCGAGCAAATGACACTTATAGTTAACAAACTTATAGAAACAAAACATCTGGAATTAGACTATTCTATAAAACGGAGTCGGGCAAGTGTATTTCAAATTTCTTCTTATCTATACATTATTAATATTTTTTATATTATTTATTAATATATTCTTTCATCTTATCTGATAACTTAGAGTCCTTAAATTGCCTCGATAACAATCAATTTTGTACGGTATAAATATAAATATTACAATAAAAAATATACGTCACAAATAAATCACTTTTTAGTTATTTTCCTATTTCTAAACTCTTTTTGAAATTCAGGTAAAAAATGCACTTTGTAACATTTGGTTTTATATAACAAAATCTTACGGCATCTTACACATCAAAACCTTGCCTTATAAACAACAAAAGATATAAACGTAATAAATACACTTGATCACCGATAGACTTGACTAGTCACCGATATAGCACAGCGGATTAGCAAGTTGAAGTAGCAGTGGGCAGGGCACATAGCACGTAGAACTGATGGCCGCTGGGGCCGAAAGGTTCTCGAGTGGAGACCACGTACCGGCAAGCGCAACGCAGGAAGACCAGCCCTGAGATGGACAGATGACCTCATACAAGTGGCGGGAAGACGCTGGATGCAAGCCGCTTCCAATCGGTCTTTTTGGAAATCCATGGGGGAGGCCTATGTCCAGCAGTGGACTTCTTATGGCTGAGATGATGATGATCATGATGAAATACACTTGAAAACATGACCGCCTTTCTCAGGGTGTTGGATAAAATATAATGTTTTAGAATATATTCAACATGTTATAGTGTCAGCTCCACAGGTGAAAGATTCGGATCGATCCGAAATCAGGATAAGCGTTCGGAAATAGGTAAATTAATCGCAACAAGCCCCGGAATTCGGATATAGCCGACTGTAGCTATGGCGGTTATGACAATTTGTGCTGTGAAAGGCTTTGATAACTGCTGAATGTGTGGTTTGGCACTTTCAGACATAGTGTCACTATTTTACTGTGTTTGGACAGATTATTATTATTACCTGAAGTTCGTCGAAAAGCAAATAATAAAAAAAATATTCGTTAAATATTAAATCGTTTTTAGGGTTCCGTACCCAAAGGGTAAAAACGGGTTAAAACGTTAAAAAGGGTAAAAACGGTTTAAACTAAGACTCCGCTGTCCGTCTGTCCGTCCGTCTGTCCGTCTGTCACCAGGCTGTATCTCATGAACTGTGATAGTTAGATATTTGAAATTTTCACAGATGATGTATTTCTGTTGCCACTATAACAACAAATACTAAACAATAGCATAGAATAAATATTTAAGGGGGCTCTCATACAACAAACGTGATTATTTCGCTCGTTTTTGCTCGATATTTATAACGGCAACAGGTAGACGCTTGAAATATTCACAGAATATTGAGTTATATTTTTCACTTTAAAAATAAATAATTAAATTAAAATAAAATTAATATTTAAGGGGGGCTCCCATACAGTAAACTTGTTTTTTTTTGCCGTTTTTATAGATAATGATACGGAACCCTTCGTGCGCGAGTCCGACTCGCACTTGGCCGGTTTTATTAAAATCAGTCTTGGTGTCTTCGAGTAATCGGGGAATATACAAAAAAAAACAACAAATTGAGAACCTCATCCTGTTTGGTTAATAAATAATTCAGGTTTGTTTTTCATTAGTAAAAAATATTTTAATAGTTAACATACAAACACATTAGTTATTATAAAGCAGAAGCAGTTGCTATCACCCTAGGTCACTTAACATTCATATTTGCCATATGTCTCATCATTACATTTTATGGAGTAAGATTATTTAAGTATGAATATTTGCAAGAAAACATAATATAAAGCCAGTTGAAGTGGCAGTGGGCAGGGCACATAGCACGTAGAACTGATGGCCGATGGGGCCGAAAGGTTCTCGAGTGGAGACCACGTACCGGCAAGCGCAGCGTAGGAAGACCAGCCACGAGATGGACAGACGACCTCATACAAGTGGCGGGAAGACGCTGGATGCAAGCCGCTTCCAATCGGTCTTTTTGGAAATCCATGGGGGAGGCCTATGTCCAACAGTGGACTTCTTATGGCTGAGATGATGATGATGATAATATAAAGCCTAGTACATATAAATCGTTGTATAAAGCTGAGTTGAAATTCCGAAAAGTGTTCCGCGCGTGGGATATCTCCTGATTAATGAGAACACAGCGAGTAATTGGTTTATTTTATTATTTTATTTTCTATCAAGGTCGGCTCAATATCAGGCCACGTGTATATTCTACAGCGCCGATTCTTAGTCCTCAGAGAAAGTGAGTAAAGATTTTTTAAAGATATGAAATAACTAAATGTACTTACAAAACTTTCGTTAGAAATTATACCTGTAAAATAACATCACAATAATACAAATAATATATTGAAGCCAATAAATTCTTATGTACAAAAAATAAACTGAAACAAAAGGTACTCTTAACGATTTTCGTGTGTGGAAATGTATTTGGATTAAAAACAAAAACATTGTAGAAAATTTTGATGTTTTTTTTTGTAACTCATAATTTTTTTTTATTTGCCAAAAAACTGATACATCTACTATTTATCTGGCTAAGAAAATATTTTTTTTTACGAATTTTCAACAATTGCTTGTGTAAGACAGGTTGACGAGCTTCTATCAAAGGCGCAAAAGAGCGAGCACGTGTGAAAAACTCCCAGTTACCCTCTATCAAAAAAATCTAAGCTCACCGCATTGTTTGACCAACACGAGCCGATACCGAAAGATTTATCGAATTTCCAACAACAGCTTGTGTAAGACAGTTTGACGAGCTTATGAACTAGACGCTGAACTTGCCAAACTCAGCTGAGCGGAGTTTGATTATTGTGAACGTTGGTTTTGGAACATGTTGATGTTGCATTATGTTATTACCCGACTACGGCGAAGCAAAAGAGGGTTACGTTTTTGACCGGTATGTGTGTATGTATGTTAGTCTTTTTCTTTATAACTTCTAAGCTACTTATCATAATTTGACAAATGAGATGTCATTGGAAGCGTCTTATTTGCCCGCTAGTTATAGGCTATATGACATTACATTAAATTGAATATAGCGCCCTCTAGGTACGAAGTCAAGAAAAATATTTTTTTTTACCCCAACCCATCGTGTATGGTATCACTGAACAGGGATTTTAAAATAAAGGGTAGGGTTTGGTTCATCATATTTTTGTCAAGTATCTACACTTGACTGTTTTCGATTGAGTAAATGTTTATCCGACTACGGCGTCGTAAAGATGCAAAAGGAAGGGTTATAAATTCTGATGTCAAAAATCCACCTTTCCTGTTTTAGGCACTATCTACTAATATAAAATTATTAATATAACATCCACGATGTGAATACTCTTGGCAACTTATAGATTGAACTAAGTTTGATGATAAATAAATAAATTACTGTGTGGCGAGCCTTAGACTGAGTTCTACTAACTTGACGAGATGGTTGTTTGAACATGGAGAGCTAAATTTCACAAATTTAAAACGAGCAAGAGAATATAAATAAAAGACAAGCACTAGCTAAATCAGATTCCCTTGTCACGAATCAACATTTTCTCAGAATATATTTACAAATAATTGATTTGGCTACATTAGTATCATAAAAACAATACCCAGAACACCCTTGGCTTGTTTCTTACTATAATTTGTTTTACTTCAATATTTTCTTTTATTTATTACATAAATAAGATAAGTAAAAAAAAAAAAAACTAAAAAAAAAACTTTTTTAAACTGTAACAAACATTTATAAATCACTTTGATAATCTAGTAGTAGTTTATAACAAAATAGAAACAAGTAAAGGATTTTATATAGGTACGCGATAGACTTTTAATAATGATACTATCAAAACAAAAATTGCTTTTGCTTAACATAAGGTACTTAGGAAAATTAAAATATAAGTAAAGTAATGTAATATAAGTAAAATATAAGAAAAATGTATTTTAGTAAATTCTGAGATAGACTTTATATTTAAAAAAAATAGAAGCTATCGTTCAGACGTTTAATGTGAAAGCAGTTCTTTTGTTTGTGAAAGCAAACAGTTCTTTTGTTTTTCAAGTTTTTATTTAACTTGCACTGTTTATTGATGTGTATTTAGTTTGAGACATTCAAGGCTAATTGAAATAGTTGAGATGTATGATGCTAATCACAAAGTTTTACAATCAAACTGTGCAATAGATCAATTAATCAAAAGAATGTGACTTGATACTCAAATAACATAAATTATGTGTGTATCTCTTTCTGCAACTGAAGAAAACTTAGAAAGAAATACTATATTATAATGGCCCCAGTTGGAAAACCAATATGAGTGCATTTATTCCAACCAATCAAGTTGAGATTCGAGCTCGTTGGCCGAGGTTCGAGTGAGCTTGTTTGTGCTAAAGTATTGGGTGCGCGTATTGCATGCCCCACCGTTTTTATTAGAACCGGGCTTCTACTTTATTTTGTTCCTTTTTATTATTATAGAAGAATTCAGGTTGTGTAAGATTGTTTTAAAAATGTAAAATATAATTATATAGCAGATATTGGTTTTACCCGACTCTAGTAAAATGTTTTTCGGGTGTAAAATATTTATATGCTGTCAGGGTTCGAAAGTCCATTATTAGCACCTTTACCATCATCATTATCTCAGCCACAACAGGTCAACTGCTGGACATAGGCCTCACCCATGGATTTCCAGAAAGACCGGTTGGAAGCGTCCAGCATCTTCCTGCCAATTGTATGATATCTTCTGTCCCCCTTGTGTCTGATCTTCCTACACTACGCTTGCCGGTTCGTGGTCTCCATTACAGATTTTTTGGCCAACAACCAATTTTTATTTTGTAATATTGCGTTTTAAGACTGTTAATGGACTGATCGTGACTGTATTATAGGAAAATGGATTATAGGAAATCGTGTTTATTTTCCATTAGGAGATAGGCAGAGCATCAAATACCATGAAGCAGTTTTACAGTACAATTGACCTTAGCAGTACAAAAAGTAGTCCTGCTAATCAAAACATATTTGGATTCTTATACCAGCAGGACAACTTTACGTTTTTTTATAATAAATAACTATTAGTCCATGCCTTATTGCTCGACTGTATGAGAAGGAAGTTTATGTTTTTCAAGTGTATGTATATAGATATGCATGTATGTGGGTATGTATTTAGGTTTCTATACGAGCGCCTACATCCTAAGCGGTTTGACAGATTTTGATGCGCGATGTGTTGTTAGATTCGTCTTCACTCCCTGAGTGTCATAGGCTATATTTTTTGTAATAATAATAATACATCTCAACAAAAATTTAAATACACATTTTTTTCGTTGTTTAACCTACAAAAAACTTTTTCGTAATAAACAAGTGATTTTACTAGAAATATTCTAAAGAATGAGCATTTCTAATATTTTAGAGCGATTTTACGCATACTTTCTCACAAACACGTGCACTCAACAGCGGATCAAGCGTAACGAAATCATAAGTTAAACTGCAATAACTGCTCTTCTGAAGTCGGATATTTCGTTTTTCTTTTAATATAGATACTTGTTATCTAACCTTACAGATCTCAACAACTAAATTTAACTGTACATAAATAAAGAACAAAAAACTCCACAAAAGCAACAAAGATTTGGTTAAATAACTCAATAACTTGTTTGACTGCCTTTCTTTACCCAATTACTTAATAAGGATTCTCTTTAGATAAATATAAGAGTTATTGTTATCTGGGCCTTATTCAAGAGGTATTGGTTTCGTAAACATTTTCCCCACTTTGCTTACTTTAGAAGGAACTTTCGAGAACTAAGTATTGAAATTGTTTTCTTATTTAATTAATAAAGGTTATTTCTACGTAACTAGCCCCAAGTCTGTGGCGTGGAAGTCACGCGTATCTACTATCATAACTACAAAACGTATTTATTAACGTAGTTATTTGACGGGTAATTTTTAGGGTATCGCTAATAGTAAGGAACCCAACAGGAGTTTTTATTTTATCTCTCTGCCAATCTCTATTTTGAGGTACTAGTAGTAGTACTTTTTAGAGAAAGTAAATATAGCGCATCTTCAGCTTAACGGAAAGTGAAAATATAAAGGAAATCAAAATATTTATATGTTTTATATATTATTTATATATTTTGTAGGTAAAGTTTCATTTATTTATCTCATTTCCCCATGCCCATTTTTCTATCGGACTGCAAGAGGCACGAAAAAGCGACATCATTATATGGTTGCTAGTAAAAAAACACGTACGAAACGCTTTGGCTCCACTTTCATTGTGCGTACCGCCAAACTATGGAATGCATGTCCTGAATGGGTCTTTCCGACTGGATATAATCTAGGTGTCTTCAAATCGCGAGTGAATAGGTTTCTTCTAGGCAAGCGCGCTCCATCGTAGACCGTAACTGTCGCTTAACACCAGGTGAGTTTATAATGGATGCCTATATTGCCCATACCATATTGCGAGAGTGCAGTGTTTCGCTCACAAGCATGACGCAAGCCAGTTGTGCGAGGGGGATAGCACACTCGCATAATTTGTAGAAATTTCTAATTGGCCACTAGAATCAAAAATCTACTGATCCAATCAGCGCTTCGATTTCATATTTGATGTTGCTGAGATCAAGTAATTTGGATTAGAGATTTTTTTAACCGACTTCCAAAGAGAAGGAGGTTCTCAAGTTGTTTGTATTTTTTTGTATAATTTATCCAGCAATTAAGTACTCCGTCAATTGGGAATTGTTTTTGATGATTCTTTTTTTTTTGGTAGATAATGTGGTCTCAGTAAAATTTATACTAAAATCGTTTCACCTGGAAATACCTGGAAAATTGTCGTCCAAGTAAACGAATTGCGTTTTTTGAAGTCGGTTTTTTTCAGTTTTTTAAACTATAATTATTTTAATGTTGTGCTTTTAGGGTTCCGTACCTCAAAAGGAAAAAACAGAACCCTTATAGGATCACTTTGTTGTCCGTCTGTCCGTCCGTCCGTCTGTATCTCGGGAACGTGTAAAGGTATCGAGTTGAAATCATATACGTAAACCCATAGCCTCTTGCTGCAGAAAGGAAAATGAAACTTCTCAGTTTTCATAAATTGGATAATATTTAAAGGTAGAAAACAGTTTTCTCCTTATGCATGTAAAAAGCGTAATTTTCTGGCAAAAGATTGCGCGACAACGATTGTCTTAAAATTAGTATAAGTAATTTTTATAAAAAACAATCATGAAAACCAAAAATCCATAATCTCATTAGTTATGTAAACAGCATAGATAACACTAACATAACTATAATTATCCCCACATGAAAAATTGCATTCAAATTCCCCGACACCAATAAAATATTTTTGGCATGCGTAAATCATAATATTCCCATGACCTACTTGCTTCGGTGTTGCTTTCCGAATGGTTTTACTGTATAATGTCAACCCTTTTGGACGCCAGTGTGATCTATCAATGTCAGGGGACGCGAATATCATCAAATATTACGTTTTATCCCGTTACATTCCTTCTAGCTTAGTGTTAGGTTATTTTATAACCGTGTAAAAATATACTGACAATTTTACAAGCTTTACATAACTGTAAACTTTAATTTTGGTATGTTTTATAACTGAAAACATAGTTTTTAGTACGATTTACATAGTTTATATTCCTGTAAATTTTGTTTTTGTGCCTTTTACGTGGTGTATACAAATATAAACACGGTTTTTAGTATGTATTACATGAGTTATGTAACTGTAAACATAGTTAAGTATTTTATTATGAAAACTAACGTAGTTGTTACACATTTTTATTTTCCTTTTGATAAAGACCGCCGTATGCAGTTGAAACTATAATCGGAGAATTCGGCTCAAAAATAGACGTGAGTAAGTAACCCGTCTGTCAAACTAAAAATAGTTATTAGTACGTATTATTACAACTAAATATTGTATTACCCACGTTTTAACTAAACGTAACATACTCGTACTTATTATCATAACTTAGTACGTAAATATAGTTTTAAAAAAAAAAGTTTGAAGATACATAAACATAATGATTTGATGAATTTGATATTAGTTTACACAATTTTAAACTTTGTGTTTGAATATTTTGTATTGTTTTTATATACTGCAAAGTTTTTATGATTTTACGCAATAAAGGTAGGTGAATTCTTATCTATATTAAACTAAACTCAAAACTGTGAAAGAAGAATAAAATAGATCTAAACAAATGTTTTCTTTTAATTATAGGAGACGAAGGATGTTTTTTTTTTTTTTATTTATTTAATTTATTAATTAAAACGGCCATAGCCAATTACATTAATTATTACAAATAACATTAATAATGTTGTGTCAAGTATATTTAGATTTTTTTAAAGATTATATTTTACAACAAACAAATAGGTTGGTATATACCTATTTGTTCTCCGAAGAATCAGTTATTTTAAGTATAAAATAAATTTATAATATAGGAGGAAATAAATTAAATATTATTTCTCTTATTATCATTATGACGATGATGGTAACAAATGAAATAATTCTTCATTTTTATTATTGTTTTTTTTTATCCTCAGTCGATGATGATGATGTAAAACTGATTATTCATATTTTTTTTTATTCATACATTTTGTCAATACTATCTAACTGAGCAGTACTAAACAAAACGTTTTATTTGTCAACACACAACGTAAAGTTTTCTGGTAGCATGTATACCTCGTTAATATAAGTACTTGCTTAAAGACGTCATAATTAGATGCGTCAGAAGCTAATTTAGAAGCTCGACTTAGAGTCAACATTCATAATTTACTCTTTAGCTCCTTTGAACGAGTATGTAAAGTGGTTGTTTAGTCACTTACCAGGTGGGTTATCAGCTGATCAGTGAATCGTGTAAGTTTATTGATTGTTCTTTTGATTTTTTGTTCTAATAATAATAATTTTGTTGTATTATCCATGAAAATTAAACCGTTTATAAGCTATATCGTGTGTATCATTAAAATTTGTTTGCAAATGCATATAAAACGTTTTAAATCTCCAGTATTGCTTAAAAAGGAAATGCATTTTTGAGGGTTACATATAATTTTATTACCTACCTAAAACTGTCCTTATATTCATTTATGGGAATTTCCATTGTGTAAAATTACTAGTTTTATATAATTTGGACATGAAGGATTCTATCTTGACAGAAATATGACCCTATTTATATTTTCCCCAAAAAAAATAGAACCTAAAATGTAAAGCAAATAAAGTCCATTTTTAACAAAACGTAGTAACAGTAAGTGTATCGTAGAGTAACGCTGAAAATTCAGTGATAGTAACAGTTTTTTTTTCATAATGGCAAGTATAGCGCGGCTTGTCAGTATTGAGGTTATTTTTACATGAATGATATTTCTGCACCTAGGTAAATTTATAATGCGTATTTAGATGAATCAGTAATGCAGTTTTTGAACTGAAAGTGGTGTTGTACTTACAATGTAGCGCAAAGGGGGCAGCTAGCCGAGAGCGCACGAGTGTTCGGCCGCCGCTCGGCCCAGCCGGCGCGCTACCGCATGGCGCCGTGACCGCGCCGCGCCACCGCGCGCGCTCTGCCCTCTCCTCCCACAATCCACGTGCCCGGACGAGACCAGTCCACGAAACGCCACGCCGAACAGTCCGACTGTCAACAATACAAACCCCGCCTTTACAAACCCACCAGACACGTTCGCTAACTGTCTCCCGACGGCCGACGGTGTCGCATTGCAGGAGAACGTAAATCGCTCTGCCACCGAGACGTGCGAGCCGGGAGCCTACGCTCGCGTTCAGCACGAGCCGCCGGCCTCAGACGAGGGACGGGTACTCACATTAGCATGCCAGCGTCGGCCTCCCGGTTATCAACTACCGTTAACGTAAACAATCGAACACACAATCATTTTGTGTAGCGGCGCGACGCGATATCACATGGCGGGACGCGGATCGAAGCAGGTCGGGCGGAGGGGCCCGGCCGCTCAGAGCATCGGCCCCGGGGGCTGGCGCCGAGAGGCTGCCGCCACCACACCGTATGCGGCGTTCGCTTGCTAAATGAGCGGATTAGGTGCGCGGGGCGGAAGTGTCTGTTGCGACACGCGCGTCGGTGCCACTGCAGGCCGCCACTGAGGCGGGGCGCCCGGGAGAGCCCCCCCGCGAGCCCGCGCGCACCCCTGCCCGTCCCGACCCCCCGCCATGTGCCCGGCCGCGCTAGCGCGAGCGCGCTCCCGACACCCTCGCAAAGGGTTGTCGGCAAAGGAAAACCGCTCGCGTCTTTTGGTAGTGACTATATTTGTCCATATTTTAAACGCTTTCTTTTCAGGCTCCAATATTTAGATACATTTTCATTTAGGATTTTTTGTATTTCAGTGTGTTTTCAGTATCGTATCGGGGTCGGAGTTATGTAACGTGAGCCATGGCTCGCTCCGTAGACGCAACGCGCCTGTCGGAATACCCGTAACGCTGCCCTTAAATTTCTAGTGAACGTAGCGACGGGAGCCGACGGAGGCCGAGCTCGGCCGAGCGCGAGCGAGAGACACGGAGAGAGCGCGATGGCGCCGCCCAGTCGATAAGGCCGTCTCCACTCGGCGAACAAAGACACTAACCTATAATAATTACATTTAATTAAGGATAACTGGAGTATTTTGTATAATAAGCATATCGCGCTGCACCGTTAACGGACAGATTTCACGCTTGATTGGCGAGAATTTTTTCACGTATGGATTTCAGTAGTGGGTCGGTCTCACGCATCTACTGAGTGGGTACGGCGGTACGATGGGGTAACTGTGACGTAAACGATACATACGCACGGCGCGTAACACCCACATCGGCGGAGTCACGCATCTAATTAAGGGTTAAAAAATATTATCTTTTATAGGTACATAGAGAAACTAACAAATCTATGATGGGTCTATGACTTTTTTAAATAATCTTAATACCTGACGAATGTTCGTCACATGACTAAATGACAGGTGTTTAATTTTTGTACGAAAATACTTTATTACAAGCTTGATGTGCTTCTGTCTTAAATCACTGTCACTTATCACGGGAAGGATTAAGTATCTTCTAGGGCTACGTGCTTCATCTTCAGCCACACTATCGCTTTCTATCAGGCGTGCTGGTGGTCAAACGTAGAGCTATTTTATATAAAAAAAGCTTTTTAAGATTACTAGCTGCCACTGTTTTACATACCTATAAATTATGTTAAAGGAGATATTATTTTTCGGGATAAAAAGTAGCCTAGATGTGTTAACCCAGGGTGTCAGTTTTTATAATGTAGAAATGGGTTTACGCTTGAACGGCAACTCACCTGATGTTAAGTGACGTTGCAGTCTACGATGGAGCACGCTTACCTCGAAGAAACCTCCATACCAAATTTCATAAAAATCGGTTAAGCCATTTGCGCGTGAAGAAGTAAATAACATACAAATATGTATAGTCACAAACTTTGGCTTTTATATTATCAATGTTATATACTGATAGGACTATAGGTTAGGTATAGGTATATGAGCTGTGGTCAAACATCTGGCTTGTCGATTGAAAAAAACAGACTGCTCTGCTTTATGCATGCAAAAGTCACTGACGATGTCAATGTCTCGCAAACTTGTGCCAGGGTCGAGATTTAATTAATAATTATGATATCCCGATCACATGTAGGGGGCACCTGCACACAATTATCTGTATCGAAATTTAGGTATTTTTTTACTTAAATAGGCACGTATAACATTTTCATAAAATTGCTTCTAGATAATATTCGAAGAAAGAGTCTATTCAGAATGATAACTAATGTCAGGGGCGCTCTTGTCCATATTTCATTAATTTATTCAACTTCCAAAACAATCGATACGTCAATTACCGTTTTATGAAGCGATAGTTCTCTTTCCCAAAGATAAACTAGTATTATAGTATTTTTAAAATACTCTTAAAATATACGATACTATAATTTTTATATTTTTATTTACCAATAAATAAAATTTCCACATGAACGCTGTTTATAAGTACTTCGGTGCTAAGAGCTTTGTTTTAATGGAATTTAAAGCGATATTCTTTATAGCTTCGAGCTCATAATGGTTCACTCGAAAGTGGAACTTTGGCTGTAAACGTTGACTATGGCGACACCTTCCACGCACAACTCGCTTCAATTTTAATTGCGTCAGTTAAAAGTTTAATTATGATACTCAATTTTATAAGGTAATAGGCAGCTAATATTCTAAGTACATCAACCTTACCTTGTCTGCATTTGTGACAACATATTTAACATATTAATTGCATATGTAGCCATGTTCAGATAATAAACAAACATCGTACATACACACGAGTATGTACGTGTTCACAGAAGCACATAGATGTAGAGCTGTACGAACTTATACCAACTTCTATAATGAAAAAACAGTTTTGAAAAATATATATTTTTTACATTTAATAATAATAATGAATAATTATTTATTTATAAGTATCAGTTTTTATAGCACTGTCATTATATAGTTATTCCAAAATATAACAGGCAACAATCATTAAAAAATACAACCCAGTTAAAGTCGGTTGAAAAGCGAAAGTAATTCTGTGTTTCTGTCTGATTATTACCTTTATAAGACTAAACGGCTGAACTGAATGCTATGAAATTTGGTACAGATATAGTTGAGAGCCCGTTTACGGATATAATAAAAGCTGTATTTTATCATCATCATCATCGCTGTTTTTCATCACTGCGCGAGTGAAGTTGCGGAGAAAAGTTATTAACTTATATTGAATAAACGTAGCTACAGCGTAGAAGCTACGACAAGCGTAGCGCGTAGCGCTACGAGTGATATTACATTATGCTACACTGAGCACCAATGAGCCAAATAGTTTTGCCTTGCTTATCAGTAGGTAAGACTTATAGACATATATATATGAGTACTAACTCTATCTTGCAGTTTCACTTGTTTGAAGATAAAAAGTATTGATAATGATTATAAAAACGACATTTAATTTTCATTATCGAACTACAAACATGAAGATCTCAAGAAATATATATTCTTTGCGAAATAATAAAAACCAAACTCAAAATACCACAATACATAAACATGACATCTGTTGACAACTGTCAAGTATTTGTAAAATATAAATACAAATAAAATACATGATAACACGACGAAGATTAGGAAAAAACACAGCGGATTCCACAAATGCGCACCTTCCACCACCGCCCGCCCCATCGTCTCCGAGCTCGTCGTCGGGAGACGAGTATCAAACCTCCCGCGACATCTCCACGTCGAGTGATGGGAGCGGGCCGACGCCGCCGCCGCCACCAAGATCTGCGCGACGGAGTCGTCCACCACCGCCAGCACGCCTGGGGCCTACAGCGGGGTCCGCCCCGCTACCTTCGGCCTCCGCTACTGGTGGAGTAGCGCGTCGCATGAGATGGTCTTCACAAATTAATGAAAACGTCATGCGCGCCTACTATGGGGCGACAGAATCAGAAACCAACTTGACGGCGTACCGGTCTAGAATACTGCCTTTGTTTCAGACTCTTGAGCCGACCGTCACCGTGACTGTTCAACGATTATCGGATCAAGTGCGAGCTATCCAGCGACTCAAGTTGCTGGATCAGTCCGTGCTCGATCGGCTTCGCCTGGAAGTGATGTCTGCTCGTCCAACCCCCGTGTCGGCGAGGGATCCGTCGCCTGTCGCGTCGTCTGCCCCGTCATTGGCTTCAATGCCGACCACGGTGGCGACACTTGTGACGCCGGCTGACCCCGCAGCCGACGAGGGGGACGTTACGAGTAGTGTTTATAACCAGGTGAGTGAGCAACTGAGGAGCACTCTGGAAGACGTGATTTCTCAGTACAGATTCGCACCCGACACTAGGCCACGTTTACCACGCTTGCCTACCCATAGAAAAAATCTAGCACTGATGGGAGCCTTGAATGCATTGCTAGTTCCGTATATTCAAACTAGTAGAGATTTAGTTGATACTCACTCGATCTTATACTGCGGTGCCATTGCGGTGTGTCGAGTCGCACGTGTTAAATTTCCGGACATTAGCCGTGCACCGCGACGCACCGGAGATGTACCCGCGTGGCAAGTGAGAATCGAGCGGCGTATTAACACATTCAGGACTCTCATTGCGAAACTGATCTGCTTCAGACGGGGGAATAATCGCCCCCGAGTAATGCGTTTTGTGACTCAGGCATTTGCCGGGACCGGTATTAGGCCGCAACACTACCTAGCCAATGTCACGGAACGCATCGACTATCTGAAGCAGAAAGTCTATGCATGGGCGAATCGTATTCGTCGCTACAGAGAACGTGTGGATAGATACTGGCAGAATCGCCTCTTCCAAAGTGACCAAAGAAAGGTGTACCGAAGCTGGGAGGGAACTGAGCAACGTATGAGCGACGGACAGCTACCGGATTCTGACACCATGACTAGTTTCTGGCGTGGTATTTGGTCGATACCCGTCGAACATACGGAAGACGAGTGGATGAGAATTGTCAAGCGTGAGTGCGAAGACATTGAACCCATGGGGTCTATTTTAATAAACCCTTTAGACGTTAGCTGTGCGATCCGTACGACACAGAACTGGAAAAGTCCTGGGCCAGACGGTTTGCACAACTTTTGGATAAAATGGATTCGATGCTCACACGATCGCTTGGCTACCCAATTCCAAGATGCCCTCGAGCTCGGTTCTCTTCCTGCCTTCATGACCACCGGGGTCACCTTTCTGCTCCATAAGTCCGGTAGTACCACGGAACCAAAAAACTACAGACCCATTACATGCTTACCAACCATCTATAAGCTCCTTACATCCATTCTGAGAAACAAAATTTATACGCACTTAGTTGCGAACAACGTTTTGGCCTCTACTCAGAATGGATGTAAGGTTGGGTCCCGTGGTACTAAAGAGCTACTCCTCATTGATACGGCCATTAGCCAGCAAGTCAAGCGGAATAAAGGAGCCCTCTCTGCTGCTTGGATTGACTATAAGAAGGCCTATGATTCGGTGCCTCACTCATGGCTTGAGAGGATCTTAGAGTTGTGTAAAATTGATGCAACTTTGAGATCCTTCTTAGCCACATGTATGAGGCAATGGACCACAGTCCTTCGTCAACCAGGCAGTAGAGATGGCTCCTTTACACCGCAGGACTTGATAAGGATTGACCGTGGCATTTTCCAGGGTGACAGTTTGAGTTCATTGTGGTTTTGCCTGGCACTGAACCCTCTCAGTATTCTGCTGAAGGATTCAGGTCTAGGCTATCGGCTTCGTAGGGGGGGGCCTGCAGATAGTGCTAGGCTTTAAGTAGGTAATTAAACACAGTTTATGAAAGGAAGGAAGGCCTGTTAAGTTCCAATAATTGCTGTGATGGATCAGTGTTCCGAGGATTCAGGACGGCTTATATCTGCGCCGGTTTTAATTTAATATTAGGGTCAGTAGGGTTTCAAACTGTTTTCACTATAACAAACCTTTGCTAAGAGATTTTCCGATCTTCTGTTATTATTTAAACCTACGACGTAAACAGAGAGGGGATTATAAATACAATGTGTGTATCTACTGTAACATCACCACCACCCCACCCCAATCTAGTTACCCCACCATCTATTTGTTATTATAATTTTTCCATCCCAAAGTTGCCTGGAAGAGATCACTATTAGCGATAAGGCTGCCTGTTGTTTCACTAGCATTTAAGCCCTTTTCACTATGTAATTTGTGTTTTAGTTAAGGAGTGAACAATAAAGAGTTTATCTATATATCTATCTATCTAACATCTTAGTTGCCGAGCCGAAGGTTGTTTGAATTATTTTAAATGATTTGATTGAAATTGGTTTTACCCCCGACCCAAAAAGAGGGGTGCTATAAATTTAATATGTGTATCTGTATATCTGAGTATCTGTGTATCTGTCTGTGGCATCGTTGCTCTCGAACTGAAAATGTCAATTGTCAAGAAAATGAAAAAAAAAATATTCAAAAATAGAGGTATTATTACTTGGTGAGTTACCTTCTATGGTTTTAGAACGTATTTTTTTTCTACCTATAACGGATAAAATGTTGCAAGCATATAGATGTTTTTACTACATCAGACACATATAACAAGTATGTATACTAAAATAAAAACAAAATACCCGACTGCAGAAAAGCAGTTTTTGCAGTTTAACTTACGATTACGTTACGCTTGATACGCTGTTGAGTGTACGTTTTTTGCATGAAAGTAGCATAAAATCGCTGTAAAAGGTTGTAAATACGCATTCTTTACAATAATTCTAGTAAAGTCACTTGTTATTCCGGAATAGTTCATTGAAGGTTACGAAAAACCCTTTTTTTATTATTGCAAGAGATATATTACAAAAAAATATACCTTATGACACTCTGGAAGCTAAGACGAATCTAATGACAACTCGCACATCAAAATCAGTCAAGCTGTTAGGCTGTTGGCTGTCATATAGAAACATACAAATATGCCCACATACATACTTAATTACATACACTCGAAAATCATAACCCTCTTTTTTACGCAGTCGGGTAAAAAAACTAGAAATCCCTGTAAAATTCGTAGAGCATAGCTATTTTCTAAAAGCCTGTTAGCATATAGATAGCAAAAACCTATTTTTACCGTTATTTGTTAAACTTCATTGAAATCACTTTTCAAACTGGCTGGATTAATCAATTTTTAGCAAAAAAAGTGTAAAAAAAGCTTTGTTTTTTATCTAGATATTGGAAAATGTTTACGTATTCATAGCTTTGTTATTGGCAGATAATTGATGCAGTAAACTATTTACCTATTAGATAAAATAGATTCATCAATATGTGTAATTTCTGAACTATCTATAAATTTGTACATACTTCAATGTGCAACACACTCAAAAATATTTAACAATTTTAATGAATTATTCAATACAACACATGCTGGTATATGTGTTTTTAACTCTGGGTAGAACCAGTGTGCCTCATGATCTTCTCAAAAGTCTTTGATTTTGATCCTTTATACCTATAGAATGCGCTAGTTCTTGTTACAAGCAAAAGACACATTAGACTCTTATCAACTGTCTGTTCTCCCCATTTCACTACAAGACTAGCAGAAAGTCAGCGAATTACCACCCATTTCTCGTTGAAATGCCAAAAATCCGTACTCAGCGATATCGATTCACATTCATGTTGCGTACTGCACAAGAATGGAATTCTTTGTCGCCATCTTTGTTTCCTGAGACCTACAATCTTGGGATTTTCAAGGATAGAATGAATAGATATCTTCTAGATTGACGAGCTCCATCCTCGGCCACACCGTCACTTAACATCAGGCGAGTTGGTGGTCGTAGATCTATCTTTTATATAAAAAAAAACTGCAACAACAGTGCAATATAATGTGCCATACCTGTTATTGCAAAATTGGCATTTTAACCCTCCCACTTCAACATAAAGGGCTTATAGTCACGTAATGGATTATCATAGGTCTACCACACGGCAGTATTAATCATGACGATGACTATATTTACAGCTATAGCTAAAGTTACTGGCTGAAAAGTGTTTTCCCCATCTGATTTATATTTTTCTCCATCCCATGGTTGCCTGGAAGAGATCGCTTTTAGCGACAAGGCCGCCTGTCGTTGCACTAGTCTATTTAAGCACTTTGTTATTACTTTTAAGGCGTGTACAATGAAGAGTGTATCTATTAACTTATCCAATTATATCAACTTAGTGTCTCCAAGCAGTAGCCAAGATTTTGTCCGTCTGCAATGTAGCTACAACTGCGGTTTCCGAAATGACGTATTCACTCACCAACTAGAAAGTGTAACTCCAGCCCATGACGTTGTATAAATCATCCGTTATGATAAAATAAGGCCCGTCATGATGACCACATGACCTAACGAGATTAGTTGACAGGCCCTTCTATCTAAGGATAACCGATAACAATAAAAAAAAATGTTAACCTTGAATAACATACATATTACAGGTAAGTCAGAATTACACATATTAATGATGGTAAATTAACTAAACTTTATAATACTAGCATAAATGAAATGATAAAATTGATTTAATTTAAATTATGATATCCAATAAATTTAAGTTACATTTATTTGAAGACTCTAACCATTAAGACAAGAATAATGAAAAATATGAATACCTACCATTAAAAACTTATTAAATATATGAAATATATAGTATGAGCCCACTTCCAATGTACCCAAAGAATACTCCTGGGGTATTACTTATATTACTCATAATTATTAATAGAGATATCCAACCAGTTAAAAATAAGCACCATGTTGCCCGTTTGAAAAAGTAAGTTGCATATTCAAAAGAGTTGTGAGAAAAAGTTGCGTGGTGCAACTATGCGTTGAACGATATGGTTCTGAGAGAAGTCCAGTAATTCGTTACACCTTTCACGCACATTCCTCACTCGTATTCCTTGCATAGGTACATTCTTTACTCGCGTCCTTTGCATTTCCCGCTTTTTTATGTAAAATGCCTCGTTTCGTTTGCCTTTTTCCACCAAATCTGCACTCTGTGCTGAGCGAGGCTAAGAACGTAAAGTATTATTGGTGGATATTTTCTTTGCGTACGTACCGCTTAGCTCTCTCTCAAATCTCTGGTGGAAGCAAAAGTACTTAAAGCTACGTAATACGGTGACCATAAAGCGCTTTTGCACCAATTCCATAATATTCAAATTAACTTCCTTTTCCAATTATTATGTAGCTGTTATATTTTCTTTCTATTGTGCATATACATGTACACTCTTAAGTAATTTGAGAAGTACTGCATTTATTTTGTTGATGCTGTGTACACATGTTTAGGAATACAATCTAGTTCCTATTTTGTATCGTATTTATAATGTTAATAGACCAATTTTATTCTGTTTTGTGTGCCTAAATAAATAAAATGTAATAAAATAAAATATTTTTGACTTATATACCCTGATAATTTAAATAAAGTGTTATTTAACTAAAATCTCGGGTCGCAGCCCGGTCCTTTCATGGGCATCAGTGGAGCCGAATTCAACACTGAGAGGCCCTTTACACAAAACAAAATAGAAATACAGGTTTTGGTATGTAAATAGATGATGGAACTATTGTACAATATGGAAATTGACAAATCGGGGCAATTGAGATGAAATAGTTATGACTTATAAAACTAGTTTATTAGCTGATGCTCCTACACAGTGAGTAAGGTACTTCTGTGTGGGAGCATCAGAATGAGATAACGGCACCAGCCAATTTTGTCTTATCATACAAAAATTTTAAAGCTATACTGATAATTATTATTATTATGATCAAAACAGACAGATCCCGTTCCAATATCAGCGGATAATGTGTTAATACCGATAATGGATCTCAATAATGGAAGGCATATCAATGCCTTTGTTTCAACGAGAGACTCGTGATCTCAGCTCAAATTATTCGCATTCAAGTGCCATTAGTGCATGTGACGATCAAATATTGATATAGACTCATATATGTAAGAAAATATTAAAAAATAAGAAATATTATTTAAGAAAAATCTGCAAGCAAACGACCCTGTAACTCTAGACGAGACTACGATCCTACGAACGACAATTATTTATTCTAATTCTGAGAAAATTTGTCTGCCGAAATTTATGACGTTATCTAGTCATTTATGTATCATATATCTACGGCGTAGCAGAACTGCTACGCGTCATGTTCTACGAGTTTTACAGCTCCGCTGTAGCGTAATAATAATCTTATCATATTTAATTTATCATAACATATCCTGAGATTACAATATCCACATAAAAAAAACAGTGATGAACATCATCATATGAAAATGGTTTATGAATGATGAAAAATATAATGCAACTGACTATGAATCTAGTTAGTAATTCTAATTAATCTACATACTCGTACCATAAAATTTGCATTTAGTTTATGAAAATTTACGTAAAAATCGGTCACAAAATTGTACTAATTTTGTTCTATTAATACTGCAAATTGATTTATTCCGTCGCTGAGGACTTCTATAGGTGACTTACTTTAAAAATAATCGGCCAAGTGCGAGTCGGACTCGCGCACGAAGGGTTCCGTACTATCATCTATAATACTACAAATTTTAGTTCTGTTTATAAAATAACGAGAAATCAACGAAATTCCAAGTAGTAAATTGCAAACTTATAGGTAGGTTTTCGATACACATCCGGGCAGCATGACAACGCTCGCGCGAATACGCGCGGCTATGGCTCGCTCCGTGATGTTACCTCCCCCGCTACCCGGGCGGCGCGGCGCTCGCACCGCGTTTAGATGCACGGATTATTTTCATTTTGTTAGTTTTTATGTATTAGATTAGGTATTTATTTTTATAGTTAATATATTTTTAAATATTTACTTACAAATATTCAAGTTTCTACCTGTTAATTAATATCGAGTAAAAATTGCTTAAAAATTACGTTTGTTGTATGGGAGCCCCCCTTTAATATTTACTTTATTGTTATTTAATTATTTATTTTGAAAGGTAATATACAAGTAAATATTCTGTGAAAATTTGAAGCGTCTACCTGTTACCGTTTTTAATATTGAGCAAAAAAATACGAAAAAAACACGTTTATTGTATGGGGACCCCCCTTATTATTTAATATTTTTTAATTTTTAGTATTTGTTGTTATAGCGGCAACGGAAATACATCATTTGTGAAATATTCAGCTTTCTAGCTATCACGGTTTATGAGATACAGCCTGGAGACAGACAGACAGACAGACAGACAGACAGATAGACAGACAGACAGACAGACAGACAGACAGACAGACAGACAGACAGCGAAGTCTTAGTAATAGGGTCCCGTTTTTACCCTTTGGGTACGGAACCCTAAAAATGTTGAACAAATACTAGGTACTGAGAGCACTAGTTCGATGTAACATAGACTTCGAAAATCGGGTGAATTCCACAAATCTGTCCTTGAAATCTATTTCATAGCTTCAACGTAGTATGAACCTACTATTACAATTTTTCTTGTATAAACAAAAATATATATTTGTATAATATGTAATAGTCAAAAAATTATCATATGCATTGTTCTATTTGTGTTATGCTTCTCGTATCTTCGCAAATGTCCGTACCATGATTTACTATTATTAATCAGTTTTTCTGTCATTGGTGCATCTTTCAAACTTCCTCTGGTATACTCATTCTTCACTCTATCCATATGTGTTACGCCATCCAATATTTGCATCTCCGCTACATGCATTCCTCCTTGATCCCTTCTCTTATAATGTGTAAGTACCTGGGCGACCGAGCTCCACTCGGATTTTTATGACTGAAAATACGAGCAATAAACGGGTTCACTAAAAATGAAATCTAGCAAGATTGATTTGTCGTTCCTTACTCTACTTATAAACCAAATTTCACTAAAACCTTTGGAGCCGTTTCCGTGATTCAGGCTATATATATATATACAAGAATTGCTCGTTTAAAGTTATTAGAAAGATAGTCTCACATTTTTTAAAGGTAAACTTTTCACGTCCTGCCATATTTTCTTCTTGGCAATATACTTACTTAAGGCATGTCTTTAAATTGGATTTCATCACCGATGCGCTTCTCCTCCTTTATTAATCTTGTGAATCTTCAAAACTGTGTAACCATAGGAGACAGGTCAACTGAATATAAAAATAGTATGGATGGAAAAATTATGTAGAATGCATTAGAATTATATTGTTTCACGGTCTGTCTGTAAAACAAAATAATTCTGCACAAAATTAATATGATATTTATCAAGTTATATTGATAAATATCATATTAATATTGTGATTGGTGTCTTAGGAGGAATATGTACTTCTTTCTTATTTTCTATGTATTTAATTACTGAAGTTCACTAAACTTCATCAAACAAAGTAACCTATAATTGAGTTATATTAAGGTATGCATATCAGAACCTATATTAGAGATTACCTACTAAGTCAATGTAATATGTATACTGTTGGTATTTCTAAAATAAATAAATAAATATATTATTAAAATATTAATTAACTTTGTAATTGAGCTTTTATAGTAAAAAAAATAATAGAAAATATGTGATCCTTGTTGGAATTCAACATTTACAAGAATACGTCTTCAAATTTAAATTTTAAGTAGCTGTAAGCATCAGCTTATATTCTTCTATAAATTTTTATAATGAATAAGATGTGAAACTATCTATTTTACCTTACTGCTTTACTTTTTCTATGAATTGATCTTCATACCACGGTTGCCTGGAAGAGATCGCTTTTAGCGATAAGGCCGCCGGTTGTCACACTAGTTTTGTAAGTTTCTCTGTTTTGTTTTTTGTTTAATAGTGTACAATAAAGAGTTTATCTATCTATCTGCTAATATTTAGTGTTTTACTTATGGTCTAAGATCCCGCTATAGGGCGACCTTCACCGAGCTGGTTAATGGATGAAAAGTATTTTATATTCAATTAAATATTTCAATAAATATATTGCAAATGGGTCGTCTAAAAAATATTCGCAGAACCCGATGTCAGAAATAGTTTTATGAGATAATGTATAAAACCTCACACTGTATGAATCTGACGCTTTTCGAGGTTCTTATGAAAATATTTTACTTTCTTGTCCCAATAATTGCTTAAAATATGAAAGTTAGTAACGAAAAAAAATATGTTTCAATGTTTATCTTATAATCGTTTAAAAAGATAACGATTTATGTTTGAATGTTTATGTTTTAATCACACAAAAAGAGTTATGTCTACATATTTAAACTATGACAACGAAAATAAAATATTTATCGACTCGGATTTTCATTGACATTTTTCTTGTATCCAGCAACTTATTCCAAAAAGCGAACAGATTGATTCTATTTGTTTATTTAGAAGTACATTTATTTTCATGTCCAAGTATGATAACACTAAACTAAAATAACCTAAATCACTTAAATAATACACAAATACTACGAAATAAAAATAACCTAAACAACTTAAATAAACTAAATAAGTAAAATTAAAATTTTTGAAAAATATAACTACAAATCAAATATGTGTTGGTGCCCGTGTGGTAGAGTACCAAGAACGCTGCCTGCATTCCCACGCTGAAAGGCTAAAGATATTATTTGCGCTGAGACTACGAGCAAACCCGGGTTCAGTAAAAACTAAACTTAGCAACATTGATTTATCGTCCCCTAATCTATCTATAAAACAAATTTCATTGAGATCGTTAGAGCCGTTTCCGAGATTCAGATTATATACATATATACAAGAATAGCTCGTTTAAAGGTATTAGATTATAATGCTATAAAACGGAAGAATTCGTTCTTCATTTATTTTTCATCTTAAATTTTAAGTTTATTTTTAGAATTGATCTCTAAAGCCTCGATGACACTGGGCTAGTTTACAAGCTACAAGCCAGCGAGTTCGCGAGCAGCTTGTAAACTCGCTCCGTGTCATTGAGCTTTTTTACAATCTGCTTTTGATTGTGTCATCGTCACTCGCACTCGCTCACTCGCTAGCTTTTAAACTCGCCGACTAGCAGCTCGTAAACTAGCCCAGTGTCATCGAGCCTTTACTTCCTTGGTTTGGATACGTTTTACTTTAATCAAACTTTCCATCGTAACGTTTCCAACCTCATTCCTCATCGCCTTCACTTACCACAAAGGTTCCAAAGAAACTATAACGCGGATATCTTAATTTCGCTTCCCAATATCGCAGCCTTGAGGCCACTTTTCCAAAAACCGATAAATATTATAGCCTCGGATATCCAACGGAATGAAAACCAATCGGCCCGATCTACTCTGCGCGATATTTCCTATTAGACGGGAATTTTAGGAGGGAAGTATTGTGAGGACTGCTTTTAGTGGTTCCGTGTCGGATTTGAGTATTGTGTTTTATTTTATTAGCCCTCGAAGGAAGTAGATGGGTGTTTAGGACCTTCCTTTATCACCTTAATTCAACAATGCTAAAAAAAATCGAATCAATAAGTTGATGAGTCTCTCATTTCAAATCAAACTAATTAAATCCATATTTTAACTATTTAAGAGCTCTAGTAGTTCAAATATCCTGTTTTGCCGCCTTCTAAGAACCCTGTCAGCGCCTAAAGTGCTAAAAATGACTTAATCTTTAAGAATCTGCCATCAGGCATTCCCAAAATGATCCCGAAATTTTATTTTGATAAATGTTAATTTTTATACACAAAAATACTTTGTTCAAATTATTAACAAAGTCAACGTCAAAGAAAATTTATTTGCGTTTAACATGCATTTGGTGTTCTTAGTTTCAATGTGTTTCATGTTATGCCTGAGGATGCGTGCAAATCAGAGGGCGCTATCAATCTTTAAAACTACTAGGTAATATAACCTAATAAGCAATTATTAATTTATACATGCCATAATACAATTATTCTAAACAATTTTTCACTAAATTATTATGGTAATAAAATTTCTAAGCATTAAAATATTTTGTTCACAAGGAACAACCGTCTTGATAATCTTTAATCATATAATAGCATTTTCCAACCAGCAAGGCTTTGAATTTCTTTTTAAATACATTAGTTGTCAGATTCCTAAGACTTATGTACCTTATTATATATAAACATCATTTTTTCGTATGAAATTAAATTGGCTAATATTTTTATGTCGCAAATTTTTGATATTGCATTTTGGAGTTTTGTGGGACGATTTTTGAATGTACTTATTAAGGTACATTTAGTTATTTTATAGCTTCAAGAATGTTAGTTTGCGCGAGCGAGACGGATAATGGTCGAACTACTCTAAGTATCAAAAGCAAAGAGGTTGAGATTGTATATTTCTTTACACAATAAAAAAGTACGGTTATCACATTGGCTATCAATTAGAATACATTAATGTTTCCACACTTATGCTTGCCTAATAAACAGCAGTCAAACGTACTTCCCCAAACGGTTTCTTCAAACGAGACTTACCACAACAGAAACATTAAGACAGAACGGTTCAAAGTAATTTTCGGACGAAATAGAGAGTGACATAAATAGGATATTTTTATCTCGAAAAAATAAATGGTCCCTGTGAGATTTCCCACGCGGTTCCAGATACCGTTATCATACAATATTTACCTGATACAAGCTGAAGAAACGGATGGTGATTTGAATCTTTTATGTCTTTCTAAAAGTGAAATTTGAAATTAATACTTGAGAAGTATTTTATGTAAAGAGAATTAGCAATAAGATTGGCAGCATACCTTGGTTTTACATACGATCGAGAAATGGGAAAAATTATATTTTAATAATAATGATAAACCTGAAAAATATTATAATAATGATAAACCAAATAATAAACACAAAATTTCATTTAAAAAAGGAAAGTGATAAGTGACCAGAAAGCTGGCTCCTACTTTGCTTAAACAGTAGGTAATCATTGCCATTCAGCGTAATAATGCTGCCTTCTGCCACTAGCTCGGGCATTCTGGCCACTTTTCCTTAAACACATTTTCTTTTTTCAATATGGAAGCTAACGTGGTTTTCATACAGTGCGCGGTGCGTCACCGGCTGAGAGTGACGTTTGCACTGCTCCTTTGAAATGAAAAAGGCGCTGAATGCAGTTGAAACTATAGTTATATATTTCGACTCAACACAACCTGTATTTATATTTGAACCCGTTTTTAAACGTAATTTTTATTTGATTTTTTTTTTTTGTTTTTTCGGTATAAAACAGGAAAGTTTATAATTGATATATAGGTATGTAAATAAAATCAATTTTGCACATAAGTAAAATAAAATAAGTTATTGTCAAATCCTCATTACATCTGTCAGTGAAACTTTAAAAAAATAACAATACCAGTCAGAACCATTTAATACCTTTTTTTTTTTTATCAGCCCTGTTTGTACAAACTGTCCCACTGCTCGGCACGGGCCATCTTCTCATCGTGAGAAGGGTAAAGCCATAGTCTACCACGCTGGCCAAGTGCGGGTTGGTAGACTTCACACATCTTCGAGATCATTGAAAACTCTCAGATATGTAGGTTTCCTCATTTACATTTACATTACATTGAATGCCTATTTTTATGTATTATAAAAGTCTACCTATTGCATTTAATGAAAGATCTAAACGATGCTTAATCTTGTAAGCTGACGTACAACGTTCGTTCAACAACCGGAAGAAACGTTTCAATCCGCCTATCCGTTTAACAAAGTTTTATTTTTGTTCTGAAAATATTAATTACTACCGTGTATTACACAAACCGTTCACTATGCACGCAGAAATCGCTAACGGTGTCAACAGGTATCGCAGATCTGTGTAAGGCTGAGATTTTATTAATTTGATGACCGGGTCTCATGTAATCAAGACTCAATTCAATAAAAAAATTAATTGTTTCAATGAGCAACAATCGCAAAAACCTTAGAAAACATTAACTGGCAAATATAAATTAACATTTCCAGGTACAGACGAAGTCAAAACCACTAACCAAAACATCAACTACTAAAGTAAAGCACAGAAACGTAATAACTTTGTGAGTGAGTCTGTGACCAAAGTTTTGTCTCTTCCATTTTATTTTTAATGCATTCGGTGTTGCATTACGGTTTTTATTGTAAATGCAGAGGTGCCGTAAAACGGGGGAAGTTTAGGTGAGTGCAGGTAGGAACGGGGAAGTATACACTGGTGAGATCAGTTCTGGTTCCCACCAGAACATAGCATAGCTATGATAGCGTCGCACCCCTTTGTCTCCCAACAGAGGGATGCGACGCTATGATAGCTATGCAAAGGTAGATATCATTTATTGCAAGTTTTATAATTACTGTTAAGATTATTTTTTTGTTTAGTTTATATTCAGTAGAAATATTAAAGAATCTTAAAAATATTTATTTACAGAAACGACATATGTAAGAAAAAACTATACTAAGAACAATAACTATGCCTCTACTATATACACTTAAAAATGTTAATTAACTTCTAGTTATGGCTCGGGAAAATGAGGGTGACTTTCCTGAAGCTTTTACGAATATTTAACTTGCCAACAAATAACACATTGCCAATTAATAGATATAATCTAGTATCTTCTAATCGCTAGTGAATAGGTTTCATCTAGGCAAGCGTGCTCCATCGTAGACCGTAACTGACTCTTAACACCAGGTGAGTTGACGGTTAAGCGCAAGCCTATTTTTGAATAAAAAATATAGTTCACATAATCAGATACGTAATTAAAAAAATTCAACTATTTTACTTATTAGTATTAAACAAAACAATATTTTTTTTATTTCCGGCCAAATTCAGAAATCGTTCATTGATATTGAATGCCAACATTCTTTTAAATCAGGTTTTCTACACAATATTGAATCTTATCTTTGAATTAAGATTGCCATAAATCCACGAAAAGCAAATGAAAAAGCAATGAGTAATGATATAAGTGATATATATTACCTATATAGGTACCTATACCTATAGGTTTACTGGCCTTGTGGCTCAGTTGGTAGTATGTCTACCTGCTGACGTGCAGATCGTGGGTTCTATCCCCACCCAGGGCAAACATTTGTGTTGTGTGATGAGCATGAATGTTTGTTCTGTGTCTGGATGTTTCTATGAATCATACGTATACGAGTATATTAACAAAAAAAAAGTTTATATGTATTCTATCAGCCATCTAGTTCCATAATACAAGCTCTGCTTAGTTTGGGCCAGATGGTGTTGTGTGAAAAGTCCACAAATATTTATTATTATTAAATTTATTAATATTAAGGGGAATCTGGATTTGACTGAATATTAACATAGCCTTTAATGGCTGTAAGTTTGTGTCAGGTATATATTCTGCAACACATAATTTTTTCTGTCCTCCTTTAGAATCTATCTTATACCTATAAACTAAATGTTTTAAATAAACACGTCACCATGTCACACAATCTAGGCTTCTATTTCGGGGGAAAAAATAGCTACGACATGCTGCAGTGAAAGGTGGTCAATATTTTGGGTATGTGAGATAAAACTCTTTTGGAGTAGTAAAGTTATAAGTAATAGTAGAAACATTTGTAGTAGTTTTATCTTAAAATAACACGAGTATAGAACTCTGTCAAAGTAGTTAGAACTCTGTCAAAATAAAGTTTGTAACTACCCAAATAACCTCAGAGCAGCAACTTCTATTTCAGATTGTGGTACATGATGTACTGTTTTCTAGTACACTGTGGTGCAGAGATGGTGACAGAATACTAATCTGATTCGGAAGCGGCTCTCAGAGCGGGCGCCGGGCATGTTACTAGCGACTGACACAAAAAGCATTCCGTTTTTATGACTCCAACGCTCATGAGCATCACAATGAAGTGAATCAACTACTGTGTATACTTTATATGGTTTATTGTTCATCATCATCATCATCATCATCTCAGCCATAAGAAGTCCACTGCTGGACATAGGCCTCCCCCATGAATTTCCAAAAAGACCGATTGGAAGCGGCTTGCATCCAGCGTCTTCCCGCCACTTGTATGAGGTCATCTGTCCATCTCGTGGCTGGTCTTCCTACGCTGCGCTTGCCGGTACGTGGTCTCAACGTGGGTGTTTATTGTTAGTTTGGTTGATCTCTGTCATGACCATGAGGGGAGGAAAGTTTTTGTTTTGTTTACTTCCGCATATTATTTTAGGTATCTAGGAAAATGTGGTTATCCACTTGCGCACAATATTTCATTAATGTATTCAATTCAATTTTATTTATTATTGCTTAAAAATACATTTTCATTAAATTATCCTTCTAACAACAATTTAACTTCTAATTATAACAAAATTTATGCGTGTAGGTAGGTGTCTCGTTGACCACTGTTCTAGGAAATCCTGTATTACAGCGTGAACAAACATACAAAAAAACATACAGACGTATTGAGGACCTCCTTCTTTTTGGAAGTCAGTTAAAACTATTGTGTAGGAGTATTTTATGAATAAAAAACTATTTTTATTTATACGAGTACATAACTGAAATTTGATATATATTAATCAATATTTATTAATTGAAAAACTTTAAATTATTTACAGCATATAAAAAACATATAATAACTGATAGCCGATAGGGCCGAAAAGTTCTCGAGAAGACCAGCCACAAAGTGGACAGACAACCTAATACAAGTGGTAGGAAGACGCTGAATGCAAGCGCTACCAATCGGTCTTTTTGGAAATCTACTTAGGTTATAGAGTGGATGTGGTTGAGATGATGATGATATAAAAAAATCTCTAAATCGATTCAGTCATTCGCAAGCAATAATCACTTACCAACGAATAACCAATCCAAATCCAATCGGTCTTTTTTGAAATCCATGGGGGAGGCCTATGTCCAGCAGTGGACTTCTTATGGCTGCGATGATGATGACGAACGAACAACATTTAATTTTATTATACATTTAGGAGTAGCACTCCAATCGGACGTCCGCGCTTGCGTCGACATCACACGACAGGTTTTTCTCAGGCTCCTGCTGCTTGCTGCGGAATGCATTCGTTTGTTTTGCATATACTTTCTTATCACATATTGTACCCTCTTTTTGGTGTATATTATTATTCAAAATAACCAAGTTGTAAATGTTATGCTGTTTCTAAGCTAACATACATTACAAAATTACGATTTTCTTAATTATTATCATTTCTCATTTCGAAACATTTATTTAATTCCTGCAATAAGTTTTCATAAGCTAGTAGTTGCTTGTAAAACGTAGATGTATAATTTTACTATTAACATTTCTAGGATTAAATTTACACTGGAGATGTTTACACTGTAACCCTTTAAATTCAATAAAGATATCTTAAAATTAAAAAATACCCCAATCTAATTTTACAACACACTATTTTCAATTCATCTTGCTCAAAACCTTACACATAAATCTCCCACCCACACAGCTACATATAAAAATAATCCCCAACCAAAATACACATGAAATTGAAACAAAATAAACCGTCGGATCCACGAGGTCCTTTTTAATCTCGTCCTGGCCGTCCCTTTTGGTCCTTGGAGGATACCTATCTGTCAACGTTCTACGTCAGAGTCCAAGAAACAAACTGTCATGACAATTTATAGGCCAAGGAGTTTCCCTGAAATATGTCAAATTTAAGGACGGGTTAACGTAAATGGGGACGCTTTTTGAGTAAATATTGTTGTGTGTTATATAGCATATGTGTTACAGCATTTTACTTAAGGGGCTTTATTTTTAACCCCCGACCCAAAAAGAGGGGTGTTTTAAGTTTCATCTGTGCATATGTGTATCTGTGCACCTGTGTATCTGTATATCTGATGTTAAGCGACGGTGTGGCCAAGGATGAAGCTCGTTGATCTAGAAGATATCTATACACTCTAGTCTTGAAAATTCCAATATCTAGGTTTTTTTTTTTAAAGATAATTTTATCGAGAGTGTTCTTAGCTATGTTTCATCAAAATCGGTTCAGCCGTTTTTTTTTGTTGGGGTTTTTTATTCTAAGCTTTTACTTGTGCTGAATGTGTCAACTTTTTTTACGAAAACTGAGAAATTTAATTTTCTTTCTGCAGCAAGATACTATGGATCTGCGTGGTTTTAATTTCAACTCGATAACTTCACGCACTCCCGAGATAAAGGTCTTGACACCCGGACGGACGGACAGACGGAAAACAAAGTAATCCTATAAGGGTTCCGTTTTTTCCTATAGAGGTACGGAACCCTAAAATATGAAAAAATTAATATATTATATTCATATTAATTTATTTCGTAAAGCCAATTTACATGTCAAATGGACCTATGTATGGATGGATATTACAGACCCATGTTTGTTCTAGTTTTTACGTACAATAAGTTGCTCAAACATATAAAAATGTTTGCATTTTTATATGTTTTATTCTAAAATAAGAATTTTGATATTAATAACTCTTTATTGTTATGAAACTTTACAAATTTTTCGAACGTTTGTACTAGTTTTGTGATTTCTGAACGATTTTAAGAATAGCATCTTTTTGTGAGTAGCAAACATAATGAAGGTCGTGTAATATACACGCAAAGTGCTTAATATAAGTGTCCATATATTACGTGGAATGTAATTTTGTAATGTTGATTTTTTGTAATACTCAGTATCAATTTCTCTATGTAATTGCAATATTAAAAATGATGAATGTGAATTGTAATATTTTCACTAAAAAGTCAAAACAAATTATGATTATTAAATCTATGATTAACTTCTAAGACCTTGTTGCCGTAATGGGGAAAAAGACTCTGATTACGGAATTCCGTAGTAAATAAAATTTGACAATGCGTACTATGTCCAAGTCGCAACTTATATATATATATATTGTAACTGATAATTAATCCAACAATCACACAGGAATCTCTTGATATTCATTGATCGAGGCTGATAGAAGCTGTTTACCGATATGACTCAATAGTAAATATACAAATAGGCGTAGAGTCAAATGTATCTCACATGGAAATTACCTCATATGCTCGTTAATAGATATTATCTTTTATAAGGTTTTTGTTATAAAGACTAAATAGGTATGCATATAAATAAATAATTGGTAAATTGGTAAATCTGCAAAAAAAACTGATTGAAAGAAAGAAAGAAAGAAAGAAAATATTTTATTTTTATACACCATACACTACAACAAAAAGAGACAACACAAGTAAAAATAACAAAAGTAAGACTATTGAGCCTAAAAAATATACAGTTTTCGCTGTAGTATCTGACGTATCAAAAAAGGTAAGTGCTCAGCGATAATGCTGCTGAGCGATCAGCAGCGCTGATTTTCAGCACTAACCTTCCGACACACACTCACACACACAAAACACACACACACACACACACTCTCACATACACACACACACATAATTCTGAAGTTATAAACAGTATTGCAAATGAACATATATTATAGATTCTAGTATAGCACAAAAGTTGGTTGGTATAATAGTATAGTTTTATGATGTATTGTATGTATGTAGTTGTATATACAAGTGGCGGGAAGACGCTGGATGCAAGCCGCTTCCAATCGGTCTTTTTGGAAATCCATGGGGGAGGCCTATGTCCAGCAGTGGACTTCTTATGGCTGAGATGATGATGATGTAGTTGTATGTAGTTTTTTGTAACTTCAAATATTAAGATAACTAACTTATTGGACTATGTATGTATGTTAATTAAATTGCCTTATTAATAATTAAAAAATACTAAACCAATTTTGATAAAATTTTGTTGGGACCAATATAAAAGTATTCCTTAAAAATAGTTTTTTTTTTCAAATCGTTTTATAAATAGCTTAGTAATGTGGTAACGAACATAAAATAAATAAAAGTAATAAAAAAAAAAAACCGACTTCAAACTGAAAAGAAAGAATAATTCGAAGAATATCAAAACTGGACGTCTACCTAAGTAGGTACGTACACCGACTATTTTTGAGGTTTTTGATTTTCAGTTTGAAGTCGGTAATTTTTTTTCTAATTACTTTTATTTATTCATTTTTAATAGTATTTATTATTTTGAAGTCGGTTAAAAACGGTCGTTAAAGTGCATCACCGCTCATGTCACTGTCTATCAAACAATTGAAATATAAGGACACTGCTCTGCAATTGCGAAAAATGAAGTGAGTGTTCAAAAGCCCATACTTGAAAACTACTGAACCGATTTTGATAAAACTTACAGGAAATATACGTTTTTCAATAAAAAAAGAATTTTTGAAATACGACTTCTAGTTTCTGCGTAATGCGTGGACAGACATACAAACATACATACACTTATGAAATTTGACACACATGTTTAGAAGCTGGTATAGACTAACATATACAAAAATTGTGCAATTCTGACAATATTACAAACATACAAGTCGAATTGATAACCTCCTTTTTTTTGGAAGTCGGTTAAAATACAACCGAATTGACAACCTTTCCTGAAGTCGGTTAAAAATAAGAGTAACACAAACATATAGCAATATTTGATCTTGTTTATAGAGACGCGAGACGGGACGAGTGGCGGTGCCCGCCGCTGTACCCGCGGCGAATCCTACGCGTGTAGGGAAGCACGCGACGGGCACCGCTGCGGCGCACGCGGGGCGGGGTTCAAACCGATACCGACTCCGACTAGTTTTAGTTTAACTAGGCATCGCTTCATCGAGAATTGACGCCGCGTGAGACGTGATATGTGTAAAATCGCTTCTCCGTAAACGCACTCGCCACACGCTTGAATTCAATGCGGGCCGCGACGTCCCGCGTCTCCGTAAATGAGGCCTAAGGCTTCTGATATAAAAAGTTGTTTATATTGAAGCGTTTTATTCCGCAGTTTAATTCAATACTGAATCTGATAGCCTCATCGTGCATTTTTTTATAAGTGAAACCGGTACTCTAATGGCAATATTAAGTTACCGGCGTGCCTAGCGATAGCGCCGGGATTGATTCCGCAAATCAAATAATCTTGGAGACCGAGTTGGGTCTCTGGGGGGTACAAGGAGCTAACAGATAGGGTCTACTTTCTCTTTGAAATGTAGCTATGGCGTAGACGGAATTCAAGTTACTCGTTATAGAAACCAGGAAGTGGTGGTAAATCAAATCATGCTTGTGTCCCTTTGGAATGATGGTTCGGTGAGGTAGTCGAAAGTTAAGAATTTGTATAGTATGATTTTATATGACTACTTAAATAACATGAAAGAAAAAACGTAACGAAAACAGATGAATATTGTTTAAATCATATTTATAAACACTTTTTACATAGGAAATCGGCTAAGTGCGTGTCGGGCCACGTTCAAGGAAGGGTTTCGTAGTTGCACATTAAAATTTACTTGAACTAAAAACAGCGCCTCTTGTTTAATACTAAGTATGAACTTATGAGTTATCTAACGTTAGTTTAATTGAAAGTGGCGAAACTGGAAGGGTTCCTTGTTTACTACGGAATCCTACAAAACGTTACGGCGTATTGAGGACTTCTTTTTTTTTTTAAATTGCATTTAAAACGTTTACAATTTTTACGCTACTGCCCAAAAAGAAGGGTACTTCGAACGTATAGTATTTACACTATTTTCAATACTTAAGTACTTTCTGTGTATCACAGCCAACATTTTCCATCGAATATGCTGGTTTTGGTAACTTATTTGACTCGTTACAAAGACAGAGCAAGCAGAGTCAGGTTTTTTTTTTATATAGCATAGCTTTTGACCACCAGCACGCCTGATGGAAAGCGATACTGTGGGTGAAGATGAAGCACGTAGACCTAGAAGATACTTATTCACTCTAGACTTGAAGACACCCGGATTATAGTTTTCAGGAAATAAGGACAGCGGCAAGGCATTCCATTCCCGAGCGTTTCGCATTAGGAAGGTGGAAACAAAACGCGTTGTTCGAGTTGATGGCAAATCCACCATGAAGGGATGGCATTGAAGCGTTTTCTGGCTTGTCCTGTTGTGGAAAGGGGAGGGAGGGATTAGGTCATGTAACTCAAAAACCAAAATGCAGCCTGTAAAAGATTGCTAGACACGCCACCCTACGTCGATGCTCTAGACTTTGTAGCTTTGAGGAGACCAGTTTCTCGTCACCTATAAGCCTCGCAGCTCGTCGTTCTACAGACTCCAAAGCATCCAGCTGTTATTTGGCAGATCCGTCAAAAAGATGGCTACAGTATACTCCACACACGACCGCACCTGAGCTTTATAAAGGCTGAGAAGTTGATCAGGTGTGAAGTACCGCTTGACCTTATTAAGGACGCCAAACTTTTGTCCAGCTAGTTTGGCTTTAGATTCCAAGTACGCACCGAAGTTAAGCGTGGGGGAGAGTGTGATACCCAGGAGCTCTAATTTGTTGAAATTTGTATAGTATAGCATAAATATTATAATATATTGGTATTTGTAGTTGTTCGTAGATTTTTTGTTACTAGTTTATATACTTATTTAAGTAGATAATATATTTTTAATGATAGGTATTGATATTTTTCATTATTTTTGTCTTAATGGAAATAGATGTAATTCAAATTTATTGGATACCATAATTTAAATCGAATATAGTGTAACGATGATGATGATGATGGTGAAATTTCTAGAAGGAAATGCTCCTCGACTATTTAAATAAAGAATCTCGTAAACATTCTAGAAAGTTCGAAACAAATGATAAAAACAAAAGACGAGCGAAAAGACGATCGAAATTGAACATTCTGGAACGAAACAAATGACGAACGAAATGACTATCGAAATAAAAGCTTCTAGAAGGTTCTGCGGGGTATATAAGGAGCTTCAGTCGCGGACAGAGGGCAGTTCAGATACAAGTAGCATACAGGAAAGAAGAAAAAGTTACATGTGAAAGTGAAGTGTTGAAGTGAACATAGTATAGTGAAGATACGTTAAGGTAGTAGTGTGTTGGTCGGAACACGGACTCTGTGTGTTTGTAGCGCGACGATTCTGTAATTATTGCCGGTGTTCGTGTTGTAGACTGTGAGTGCTCTGTAGAAGATACCACGTGTCAGTGAATTAAACGGGCTTGAATAACATCGTTGTTTCCTTCCAATCACGCGTACGCATTTTGATACCACATTGATACCACGTGTCAGTGAATTAAACGGGCTTGAATAACATCGTTGTTTCCTTCCAATCACGCGTACGCATTTTCATGGATTCAATATGGAATAATACTCTGGGGACACAGTGTAGATGCGAAAGATCTATTTATATTACAAAAAAAATGCATTCGTATCATTTCCAATATTAAATTGCCTGACATAAGTATACCAAATTTCCACCGGCCACTTTTCATCAAATTAAAAATCCTAACAATTACATGTGTATACATCCTAGAAAACTGTAAATTTATAAAAAAACATCCTCAGCTTTTTACAAAACTAGACCAGAAAAGAGAATATCAATTAAGATCACAATACAAAAATAACCTAATATTACCAACGTCCAAATTAATAATGCATAGCTCTGGCCCTCATGTTATGGCCATTAAAATATATAATAAGTTGCCACAACAATTACAAGAAATTGAAAATGAACAGGAGTTTGCCCAGACCCTCAAAACTATATTAATTAATAAGTGTTACTATACCTTAGACGAGTTTCTTAATGATAAAAAAATTATCGAATGAACTGTTCCGCTCCGTACCAGTTGCTACACCCTACCAGGGTCATTGTATTACTAAAAACAAACATGTACTGTAACATCTCCATGTAACCTATAATGAATGCAATAAACTATTGACTTTGACTTTGACTTTGACAATCCCTATACCCACTTCCCGTAACAATATCAATTTATTTATGCTATTATTACATAGTTTAGCTAATTTCTAATAATATGTGTAATTCTGACTTACCTGTAACATATATGTTATTCAAGGTTAATAAATAGTACCTGGGCGACCGAGCTCCACTCGGATTTTTATGAATGAAAATACGAGCAAGCCCTAAAAATTAAACCTACTAATAGATTTATCGTCCTCTAATCTACCTACAAACCAAATTACATTAAAATCGTTGGAGCCGTTTCCGAGATTCAGATTATATATTATATATAAAGTCAAAGTCAAAGTCAAGTCATTTATTGCTCTATAAAACAAGAATTGCTCGTTTAAAGGTATTAGATTCTTATTATTTTTCGTACTACGACACAAAAAATATAAACTTAAGCCATACCCTACATTTTCAGCCCTTGTATCAACAACCTTGATCGTAGGGATATGAACCCAACACCCACCATTCTCACAGTAACGGGTACTATATCTATAAGTACTTATGTCCCATCGGAGCCCATCGTTTTTGATCCCGAACCCTTTGATGGAATGTTCCTCACTTATCTTATAATACATGTAGTATTTGAAAATGGAATTGTTAGTTCTGAGTTTATTAAAAAAAAATTACTCGCACACCAACGTTTCCGTACTCCCATGCAACTTGAGAACATAAAAAACAGAAATAATTAGCAAAATGAATAATAATAAATATTTGTGGACATTTCACACAACACCATCTAGCCCAAACTAAGCTTGTAGGTACTATGGAACTATATGTCTGATAGAATACAAAATTATATACTTTTTTTTGTAAATAAATACATATACAATAATATAAATAAATAATAAATACAGATACATAGAATCATAGAAACACCCAGACACAGAACAAACATCCATGCTCATCACACAAATGTTTGCCTTGGGTGGGGATCGAACCCACGACCTACAGCTCGAGAAGCAGAACTCGAGAAGCAACTGAGCCACAAGGCCAGTCAAATCTATGAATATTTATAATTTCAGATGTTTTCTATATAGTAAAAATATTTTGAAATGGTAGGTTTCTACCTATCGAGCAAGGGAAAACAAGCGTGATTGTATGTAGATATGTATGTATAATACAGTTTTCTTTTAAAATTCAACACTTAGGAGTGTTGCTCGTATGCAAATATTTTAAATTCCCATTTGAATATTCCAAATCAACATATTTTATTTCAAAGCCGTGTGTAACCTGAGTTTTAAAACTCATCAAAGTTTGCAAAGTTGGTACAATCGACTTGGTAAAATGTATTAACATCTTACCGCTTTGTCGCAGTAACATTTCCATGGGTTCCTCTACGAGTGAAGAAAATTGTAGTTTATTTTATATTGACAAGGTACTAAATAGGTTTGTGGTTGTATAGTTAAGGATCCCAATGAGTTCGCCAGCTTACATTCAAATTGTATGTTAAGCAGGAGAATGGGGATCGGGTATGAATACGTATACATATTAAGTTTACACATTTGCTCGACATTCGGGGAGTCGGCTTTAAGGGATTTTACAATTGACGAAGAAGGAAAATAGCTAAGGCTTACTGGAATTCAGAATCGTGTATGGGTGTAAAAGCGTAATCCGCCAGTTTTAAATATCAATACATTTTATTAATATATATTATCGTTTGACATTTTTGTCTTTGCATGGGACACATTGTTTTCCCGTTTGGCGATTTCGCTATGGCAATGGCGATCCTTATTTTATCACATCGAGCATATATTTAAATAATATGGAACTATTCCTGAGGTATTACCAACCAAACAATAAAGGAATCATCAAAAACAATTCATAATTTGCGAAATAATCGCTGGACAAACATACAAAACAAATACAGTCGAATTGAGAACCTCCTTTCTTGAAAGTCAGTTAAAAATCAGTTGTTTTTTACATAGTTATCTTTTGACTACTTACTTAAAGTACCTTTTGTATATCTCACTTCCACGCTTTGTACATTTGATTGAAAGAAGATAAAATAATCTTTATTTTGTCATGTACAAAATAAAGACTATTTTATCACCAACTCACATGATCTTAAATGTAGTTAAGCGAAGCGGTTCACTCGTGATTTAAAACACTCAGATTGTATTTATCCAGCACGAGAAAAATAGAAACTAATAACAATGACTTTCCATCACATACAAAATTCACGAATATAGTGTCCTGGGTTGACCGATACTTATTTAGCTATAATGACGGACTTAGAAGACTCAATGTCGCCGCGCTAAAGCCTAGTTTAGATTAAGAAGTCTAGAGACACCTATTTTGCCGCTTCGAATTATTTTGAAAATCGAAATTATTTTAAGCGTGTAATTAGATCTCATTGAGCTCAGACGTTTTTGAGGACCGACGCTACATCCCGTTGATACTTTACATAAGACTCAATCAATCAAATCAAAAAATCAAAATCATTTATTTCTGGAAAGTACAATTATTTTAAGTTTAGCCCTAGCCGCCAAACTAGGTGAGGAAAACACCAGTATTTTGGCGGGTAGACTTCCCAGCATGAATACATTTTCATTTTTGTACGTTTATTTGAAATTAAAGTTAAATTATTACATGTTAATTAAACGAAGACTAAAACGTTTCGTTCCGTTTTAACCGTCCGATAGTAGATAGGGTTAGGGAAAATTAGATCATGAAAATTAGACGCACATTCACCTAAGCGAATCCGAAAATGAATCCTTTGAAATGAATCCCTTGTCTTATTTGATGTCTAATTCTAATTCTAATTTGAGTTGGGGGTGATAAGACCTGCACTGACGTCCCGCTTGGGGTGTATTGTGCATTTCCCCCCACCAGCCTACCCAAACCATCCGAGCTCCTTAACATAACGGAGCACTGCCTTGGGTCGCTGGCACAACTGTTCCACTTCTCTTGCGTCAGGTGTTATGTTGCAGAGTTGATCTGGTGACTTCTCGCAGAGTCCCGATGTAAGCCTCATCCGTTCTGTGGACTTACAGTGTAGTAGCACATGCTCCACAGTTTCGTTTTCTTGTAGACAGCCTCGGCATAGCGGGCTGTCCGTGGCTCCGATCTTATGCAGATGATAGTTCAAATCACAGTGACCTGTGATGATGCCTATCATTAGCCGGAGGTCCGGTCTTGATAGTCCTAGTAATTTATTGGTCAGTTTCCGGTCTAGTGTTGGGAAAAATTTTTTTGCATGCCTGCAGTCTATTTTCTTATTCCACAGGTTTTGCTGTTCCTTTTCAGTGTACAGACGAAGCAGGTTCCGTGTTTCCGCCGCTGTCGGTCTGCACAGTTCCGCAACGTGTGTACATGTCTCCTTCTTCATACCTTCTTTGGCGAGTAAGTCTGCCTTGTTGTTTCCTTGGCAAGAGCTATGACTCTTTGTCCATTGAACCGTAACATTATAGGAGCTAGCTAATTGTTGTAATGTCGAGTGGCATTCTGATACTACTCTGGACCTAGTAGTAGGTTTTTTAAGTGCATAAATAATGCCTGCACTATCCGTGGTGAACGTGAGTAGTCTGTTATTCCCTATTACATTACATTCCTCTTCTTGCGCGAGTACAGCTTTGGCCGCTAGCAAAAGGCCCATCGCTTCTGCCTGTATCACGGTAGTAGTCTTGTTTAAGCCTATCGAGTTTTTTATTTTTAGTTCTGGTGAGTAAAAACCACAACCTGCTCCTTTGTCATTTTTTGCACCGTCTGTGAAAACGTTATATTCGACATCCACGGTCGCATTTTCCTCTGAGGCGCATATTTCTGTGACTAGTCCATAGTTTTTTCCGTCTAAATATGTAGTGGCCACTCTGTCCGTGCCTCGACAGGCGTCAGGGATTATTCTCATTGCTTTATCTAAGATTTTGCAATGATTTGTGCTGATTCCAGAGCCTTTCCACTGGTTGGTGGATTTGATTCTCAGTGCTGACGCCATTGCTTCCTGCTGTATATGCAAGTGAAGTGGCGTCAGACCGAGAATGATGTCCAGGGCAGCAGATGGAGTGGATTTTGCGCACCCGCTAATTAGTGAGCACGCTAATCTCTGTGTTTTCTGTAGTTTGGTGATTGTTGTCGCCAATATTGTTCTAGGCCACCACACTATGCAGCCATATGTAAGTACCGGTCTGACAACTACTGTGTACAGCCAGCGACATAGTTTTGGTTTTAGTCCCCAATCTTTACCTATAGCTCTGGTACATTGCCATAATATGTTTGTTGCTTTGGTAGTGACATGGTCAAGTTGCTTTCCCCAAAGGAGCTTGCTGTCTAACCATATACCCAGATATTTTACTTCCTTGCTAAGAGTTAGCTGAGTTCCAAATAAAGTAGGAAGTTTTAGGTTTAGTATCTTTGTTTTTCGTGTGAATAGCACCATTTCAGTTTTTTGTGGGTTAACAGAGAGATTATGGCGCTCACACCATTGCTCGACAATACGTAGTGCTTTTTGCATTTTTTCACACAGTGTTGATTCTGAGATTCCGGATATCATGATTGCTAGATCATCCGCGTATCCTATAGTAGTTATTCCGTCCTTATTCAAGAGCTCGATTAATTCGTTCGCCACAAATACCCACAGAAGCGGAGATATAACCCCTCCCTGTGGGCAGCCTTTTGTGACGACGCACCGTGACTCTTTCGAGGACTCTATGCTTGTTGCTCTATTAGACAGCATGGTTGTGACCCATTTGCTTACTCTTTCGTCTACGTCATGTCTCTTAAGCCCATTCTCTATGCTAAGAAACGTCGTTTTATCAAATGCACCTTCAATGTCAATGAAGGTTACTAGGCATGATTGCTTATTTCCTAGAGCGGATTCAATTTTATGTACCACCTGATGTAGAGCGGTCTCAGTTGACTTGCCTGATTGATAGGCATGTTGGTTTTTGTGTACAGGTTTTTCTCGTAGCGGACCGTTGCG
This sequence comes from Lycia hirtaria, assembly GCA_947563715.1. Taxonomy (NCBI): domain Eukaryota; kingdom Metazoa; phylum Arthropoda; class Insecta; order Lepidoptera; family Geometridae; genus Lycia; species Lycia hirtaria. The sequence goes on along the minus strand of OX387377.1, from coordinate 34,329,878 downwards.
TATGTACTTGTCACATAGTCTCTCAAGCGTTTTCAAAAGAAAAGAGCTGAGGCTTATAGGTCTAAATGCTTTTGGATTGGTGTAGTCAGATTTACCCGGCTTCGGTAAGAATACTACTTTGACTTCTCTCCACGCCATGGGTATGTATTTCCAGGCCAGACAAGCCTTAAAGATGGCGGCCAGGTAATATTTTATTTTACTTATGCTCCATTGCAAGAGAGCCGGAAAGAGTTTGTCTGTTCCTGCAGCTTTGAAAGGTTTGAAAGTACTAACGGCCCATAGCACGGCTTCCTCCGTTACGATGGACGACGCAAAATCCCAATCTTCCTTGCTAGGTTTGTGAGGTGTTCGAGCCTCCCACCCGCCTTCCCTTTCCAGCCGACACTCCGGGAAATGTGTCTGTAGTAACAGATCGAACTGCTCTTGTTCCGATATAGTATATGTACCATTTGGTTTTTTTAAAGTACCTAGTTTAGTCTGAGTGTTGTTCGATACTAATTTTCTTAGTCTTGATGTCTCACTTTCAGATTGGATTGAGTTACTATACTTTTTCCACGAGTTTCTCTTGCTTTTAATAATCTCTATTTTTAACTGGTGTCGTGATTGTCTATATGCTTGCCAATCTTCTTGGTTGTCGGTGTTCGTGGCTCTGTTAAAATGGTGTCTTGCTTTTTTCCTCAATTTGCTGAGCTCTTTATTCCACCATCTGTCCTTCTTGTGCAGCGTGCCACTGCATTCAGATTTTAGTGGGCATGCACCTTCGTAGCTCTTCATCAGAGCTTCTGTTAGAGATTCGACCATTTGCTCAATATCTTGAGTTGTGGCCTCTGTATCAGATTCCACCTGTAGTATGTCAGGCAATGAGTTGTTTAGTAATTCTGAGTAAAGAGATATGTCAGTCTTCTTTGGATTCCTATAGGTTTGCGGTTTGTGTTTCTTCACTTCCAGGCTAAACCTGATTCTTCGGTGATCCGACCCCGAGTACTCGTTAATTGCTACGTGCCAGTCGGAGATTGTGTCAGAAATTCTGCTTGTTGCTAGTGTTATATCTACGATGGTTTTCGCCCATGATGGAACGAAGGTGGGTTCTGACCCTCGATTTAGAATGTTAAGGTTATATCTAAGAGCGAAATCAAGCACATCCTTTCCTCTATCGTTTGTGTCTGGGCATCCCCAGACGGTACAATGTGCATTTGCATCGCATCCTACTACACACTCTATATCATTGTTTGAGCAGAACTGCATTAGATTATCTAGTTCTGCAGGTGGCGTCCCAAGCGTCCCATCCATATATGCTGAGGCTAGATGGATAGAGCTAAGGCTGCCCTGCAGGCCAGTCTCCAGTTTTACCACGGTAAGATCGTCTGTACATAAGTGTGTAACCAATGAAGCCTTAAAGGGCTTCGGTACGTATATACAAGTACGGGTCTTGTTATGTAGAGGGGGAATAAAGAGATTTCCTTTAAGGTCTAAGAGATCGGTTACCTTTCCTCTGCGTATGTAAGGTTCCTGGACCAGTGCTATTGTGTATGGTTGCTCCTCCAGGGTTCTGCGTAGCGTGGCTGACCCTGTGACACTGTGTTGGAGATTGGATTGTATGATACCTATCTTAATTGTTTTATTGTCGCAATTAGTTGATATTTGTTTAGAGTTGTTAAGCATTTTTTTTTTTTTTTTTTTTTTTTTTACATAGTTTTAGTTTTCTAGTCTAGAGAGTGGACGGGGGTGGCGCGGTCCCGCTCCGTATCAGTGAGCGACATGGGCGAGAAAATACTCAGGCCCATAATGTCGCCTGCTATATCCTCCTCGACCCGCTCGCCCTCCTCAAGGAGGCGGTCCACTTCCTCACTCGTCCAGTCCCTGTCTTCAGATGGTACCGCGTCGTCTTCGGCGTCAGTCTGGGTTGGAGCTCTTCTATCGTTCGCTGCAGCGTTTGCGCTCCCTCCCACTCCTGCTTTATTCGACCCGGTACCCTCAGTTTTACGGTTTTTCACTTTCACATATACTGAACCGGTTGTGTAATGCAACCGGTAGTTTGCACTTTTCAGGTGTTTTAAGTCCTCGGATGGAATTCCAATCACAAGAACATGGTTAAATGTCTCTCCGGCCTGTCTCACCATATGCCGGAAGATAGGCCACCCTTCAACATTTATGTCCCTATTTAGCTCGGATAGGAACTCCCTAATGATGTAAGGCCATCTCTGCAGGTCGTCCCTCTCTTCGCCAAAATCGGGTACATAGATCACGCCAGTGTGATACCTAGGCAGCTCACTTTCAGGAATTATTCTGAGCCCCGCTGACCCCTCCCACAGACTGGGCATCTGCTCGACGGTTGCCGACAGCCACGCCAGTGTGAAATCGTCGCGGGGGGTCATTCTTAGACACCCTCTGGTCAACCGAGGTAGCTGCCAGAATAGCGGTAACCTACGGTCTTCCTTCGGCTTCTTCCTGTTTTCTTTAAAGAGATCATACTGCGCTCTATCTATGGTTTTCCTGAGCAGGGTTGCCCGAAGTTCGTCCATCATGACGCCACCTTTGTCCTGCACCACCACTCGGTACAGCTTGACAGCAGCGGCGTATGAGGTGCGAGCCTCTGGCTCCCTCCCTGCTCGGTTTGCGTTTCGGTTAGTCCCGCCCGATCCGGTCGTAAGCGGCACGGTTTCAATTTCCGCCAAACACACCTTCTTATCTGCTGCTGCAGAGCTTGGCGATATTTGGTCGGAACTACGCTGTCGCTTAGCACCACGGGTGGTCTCCACCAACCTCCACGGTTCTTCTCCTGTATCCGAACCAGCTTCAGCTCTAATCGACCCGGCTGAGACACTCACGCTATCCTTTCGATCCCTGCCCCCATCCAAGCTCTCGTAAGGGCTTGGAGGCGGCTGGGGCCTAATCGGGAGCTGGGCCACGCCCTTGGCTTTCGCTGCGTCGGCTGGTTCTGATTTCGGTTTGTTTTCTTGGTTCCTCGTTATAAGGTTTTTTAGTATTTCGGCTTCTGCCGTATCTGTCCCTATGTGACATTCGTGCGGCCGGGAGTCCCGTACTTCAGCGAGTGTAGCCGCGCCCCCGCTTGGCACACTGTCCTTTTTAGGATGGGCTTTGCGAGGGGGCATCGCTTTTGAGGAAGGGATCCCCTCCCCATCGGTAGTCGTTTCTCGTGAGACGCGCGCCATACACACCGCGACAGACGGCGCAAGCGCCGTCATGCTGTGCAGTTGAATGACGCCCTCCCTTTTTTGGCGGTTGATCACGTCTACTCACTCCGCCTCCTTTTTTAAGAAGGCGAAGTGTTTTTTACGGTGGTTTTTACCTCCGGTTTTATTGGGCAAGTTAACGTTGGGCCCCTGGGGCTTTCCATCTCCTTGCCTCGAAGCTGTCGCGTCCAACACAGCGCTTGGGGAGGCAGCCTCCCGCTCACGCTGGATTCGCCTCCTATTTGAATTCGAGCGCCTCACGTGCCCGTCGTTCTTCTGCACTGGTCCAGGTGCAGTCTCCCTTGCCGCTGTAGTAGCAGTAACAGCAGCGGCAGCAGCGGCGGCTCCAGTAGCATCTGCGGTCGACGAGGCCTGGAACTCCACCCCGCCGTCGCCTTCGGTTGCCAACTTCCCACCCTCCGGCCCGGAAACCAGAGGGCGCCGGGTGCTGGCCGGGTCGCTCGGCAAAACATTCACAATTTCATTATTCTGCATCATTATTTAAAGGTTTTTGTTCTGTGGACAGTAAGCTGAACATTAGTGGGCGCGTTAAGCGCGAGGTGAAGGCGGTTGCCCCATCCGCCTCTCCCCCGATCTTTCGTATGTTGGTGATAAGCTGATCGACCCGAGAAACACAAGGGAAACTTACTCCTCCCCAACATACCGGTTACGGGCTACCGTGGTACTCTCTGAGTACCATAGCCACACTTTTTGAGTAAACTAGGAACTCGAGGCTCGTGGAAGCCTTGGGAGAGGAAGGATGTTCGGGATAGGGTTAGGAGGGAGTTTAGGAACACGGGATACGCCTGGCTGTTTCTGTTATATCTGCTTCATATTAAACCAGACTGATAGCGGGCGACAACCTCTGGCAGGTTATTAGCAGCCACACTTGCGTTGAGGTGTAATGCTGCAACGTGAGCTTGTTCCTCAAGGCCGATGTCAGAGCACTGGTGGGACTGTCAGTGCAATGAGCGAGCACAGCCGTTCCTCGTCTTACACTTGTTGCGAATAGAATCGGCCGCCCTCGCTCGCCCAATCGGTCGCCCTCGCTCGCTCTTATTTGATGTATAAACGCCTATTTCTCTATCGCAACCAAACCAGAGACACATCACCGTATTTTTCATGCACGACGCACGAGATTAACGAATGGATCGCCAGAAAAACTTCCAGCAATAAATTTAAGTAAAGTCACAAAACTCCCTACGACACGTTAAATTTTATTACCGAATGCCTCGAGCCCCACGCTTGCGTTACGCTCGCATTAAACTTGGAATATTATTGAAATGATCGCAGACAAAGGTTATATGAAAATATATGCGGAGTTACGAGTGAGAAGTTAGAGCTTATTACGTTTGCCGATAATGCGTTGAAGCGCGCTGCTTGGAAATTCGGAGGCGTGATTATTGATTGGCCTGAATTGTAATTTGTACGCAATTACTTTTAACAAGGATGTAGGAAATATTAATGTGGAATATATTAGTGTAGAATATATTAGCGTGGAATATATTAGTGTAAAATATATTAGTGTAATTGTTTCTTAGGTTTTCGTGAATATTGTTCATTGCAATTACGGTTTTTGTTACGAAGATCTCAATATCTACCGCCCATTACTTATAATATGCATACGCGCACGCTTTTTGAATGGGTTTTTCCGGATAGATATAATCTGGGTGTCTTCAAATCACGAGTGAATAGGTTCCTTCTGCAAGCGCGCTCCACCGTAAACCGCAGCTGTCGCTTAACAACAGGCGGGTTAGCGGTCAAGCGCAAGCCTATTTTCGAATAAAAAAAAACTTAACAAGCCGTTCTCTACACAGAAGTTGCTTATGATGTTAATACGTCCATATATATCTTACATCTATGTGTCGAGTTGTTTTTTCTTAAATGTTGTTCAGTTGAGACTAGATTTCAGGTGTATTTGTTTTTTTTTATTGCGATTAGGTCCACGGTTTTAGTCTTTTGGCAAAAGCACATTGCGAGATTTCGAAATATGTGATTTTTTTACCTTTCGCAGTACCTACCAGGCGTGAGTTCCTTTGGAATTGACGTCAGCACTGCTCCTTTTAAAAAAATCACCGTATGCGGTTGAACCTACAGCCCTGAGATTACGACTCAAAAAGAACTGACTTAAAACTGTAGTAATACTTCATTTCTCATATCAAATACTTTTTATTATTGAAATAAAATATTTTTTAACGGATTTATCGCGTATATTTTACACACTTTTTGTTGTGATGCTGCACGCATACCAGAAGAGCTTCAGCTAGTTAAAATAGTGCTGCTGAGGAATAAACAAAAACTCCCACGCTCCCATCACGCAAGCCGACCCAAAGCACCCACAGTCGACCAACAACCCGCAGTCTTGCCATAAATTAAAGGACTGACAGACACCAATTGGTAATATTCAAAGGCGTGCAGCTTCTATCCAAACTCATTTCAAGCCGAAGAAGATAAAACTGTTCTTAAGACCCGTCAAGTCAAATATCCCCTTGCAAGATCCTGGAGCTTAAGCTTGATTGTGAGTGCGGATTATCATACATTGGGCAGACAAAGAGAAACATCCGGGACTCGGGTGAAGGAACATATTGCGGATATGAAAATCCCCCCGTGACCACGGACGCTACAAAGTGTTCGAAATGTCAGGTCATAAAATGATGTAAAATATAAATGCGTTAAAAATAGTAAAATTTCAATTTTAATGAATAATAATCTTGAAATCATTATCTTTTCATTAATTATATGCATATCTGAAAGTTTCCGGCAGCCTAGTCGGGAGACCGTCTGACTTGCGATCCGCAGGTCCTGGGTTCGAATCCCACGGCACGCACCTCTGTCTTTTCGAAGTTATGTGCGTATTGTTGATTGCCGCCAACTTCAAACGGTGAAGGAAAACATCGTGAGGAAACCTACATTTCTGAGAGTTCTCAATGATCTTGAAGATGTGTGAAGTCTGCCAACCCGCACTGGCCTAACCCTTCTCACAATGAGAAGATGGCCCGTTCCCAGCAGTGGGACAGTTTGTACAAACAGGGCTGATAAAAAAAATGCGTATCTGTGTGTCTGAGGCTTATATAATTGCTCCTTTTTCGTCCAAGTGAGAATATTTCAATACTACAGTAGGTGGTAAAGTAAGTGCGTATAGACTGAGTGGCCAGCCCTAGTGTCAGAGTTTTTAAGCCGCCGAAAGGCCTCTTACCTGGTTTGACGATTGCTGTTTTTAAGAACAAACAACAGGTGGTTAAAAATAGGGAAATTTTAAATATTATGCAACAATTTAAGAGTAGTCTTCTTTCCGATAAATTAGCGAATATTCCAATATTTTTTTTCTTATACTAAAATTTGCTTAATTCAAAACAATCCCCTCGACCTATATAAGTTCAGTAAAATTGAATACCCTCTCAAATAAGCAGAATAATATTTTGCGTCTACAAAATATTTAGGACTTAATACAGTGTGACCTGTTGTTTGTTGGTATTTTTAACCCCCGACGCAAAAGCGACGGGGTGTTATAAGTTTGAAGTGTCTGTGTGTGTGTCTGTCTGTCTGTCTGTGGCATCGTAGCTCCCGAACGGATGAACCAATTTTGTTTTTTTTTTGTTTGAAAGGAGAATTAGTCGGGAGTGTTCTTAGCTATGTTTCATCAAAATCGGTTCAGCCGTTTTTTGTCGGGAGTTTTTTAGTTTTCTAACTTTATACCTGTATACGAAATAAATCTATGCTTGACCACAAACTCGATGGTAGCGCAAGGTTTAATAGACAAACCATTAAAATACTTTTAACTTTTTATTTAAATACATGCATGAAAAGCAAAGATAATGGTATTAAGTTGTCTGACTTCGCGTGGCAAAATACACTAACTTCCTAAAACTAGTTCCTTAACTATTATAAAAGCGAATGTAACTCTACATGATTTCTTTTTAGGATAAATAGATTGTTATTACTTAAATTTGGTACAGATATTGCTGAAAGTCTGAAGACGCCTATGAATATAGCATAAATTATGGTTATATTTTATCATAATTATCACCCCCTTTCACACTACGTGGGTGAAAGCACCGTAGCTATTATTGTATTAAAAAAATAGAGGAAAAAATATTTAACGTAAATACAGAGTTTGATTGAACGAAAAGATAATTATGTTCTAAATATTTCACAGTCTAGTAGTCTGTTTGAAAAGAGAACAATTAGTGGCAACAATTGGAACTAACGTCTCGATTGCATTGCATAATCGAAAAAATTGTGAAATAAGGACAGCAGCGCCTTCAATGCCGCATTAGCTATATTTCCGAAACCATTATCCGAACATAATGCTGTTTTATCTTAGGCAATAGTTTACAAGATTTATCGGAAGTGCATTTTATTATTATAATTTTATATCAAAATTTAACTGCAGACAATGAAGAGCCGCATCTGCACGCAGAAATATAATTTTTAGCCATTGCCACAGAATAAAACAATAGTACTGCATACAAAACGGACACTTCTAAATATAAATACGTTTTAATTTCACATTTATCGTACGGACCGCAAAATTGTGGAATAAGCTTCTTGAGTGGATTTTCCCCAATGGATACAATCTGGGTGTCTTTCAATCGCGAGTGAATCGGTTTCTTCTAGGTAAGCGCGCTTCATCGTAGACCGCAACATCGCTTAACATCAGGTGAGTTGGCGGTCAAGCGCAAACTTAAATTGTATAAAAAAACATTGAATATTTGTACTTTACCCAAAAATCTTGAGTACTAGGTAAACCCGGGAAAACCTAAATTTACTTATTCTTAGCATTACCCGTAACATACACAAGCCTTCAAGAAACCGTCGCGTGCGCCAGTTTGCCTTGAAGAGAGATGCAAGCAGATCCGCGAGGAAATATAGCTAGAACAAATTATTTGAACGTTAATATTCTGTTCGGTAGAAGCCCATGGCCCCTGGGTGTTTGTAACTTTATACCTATTATGGAATCCGATGGCGATTATTATTGAAATTTAGTACAAAGGTTTGTTAACTCTATTATATTTTTTTAAAAGGAAAATGGGATTATAAATAAATAATAATATTAATAAGAATTGTAAGAGTTATAAAATGGTAGGCGCCTAGGCGTTTCAAATTACCCTTAAGTATCGTACTTAGTAATTTTAAATATTAAAATAACAGATATAACCGACTTGATCAAACAAAATTCACAATTATGTTTTAAAAACCTACTAAGTAAGTTCGACTGAGTGGCCAGCCCTAGTGTCAGAGTTATTAAGCTGCCAAAAGGCCTCTGACCTGGCTTGACTATTGCTGTTTATTTAAGAATAAACAAACAGGACCTATTACTTAACGTGTCATCCGACCTACGGTAGCGCTCAGAAAGAAATGCCACTCACGGTCACCCATACGAAGACTGACCGTTCCTTCCGTTGCTTGATACTGGTGATCGTTCGAAATGACCTAGTCAAACTACGACACGAGCGATATTACTGAACCGATTTTGATGTGATTTCTATGCAATCAATCTGAAAATATATCGTCTCAAACAAAAAAAAAATTAAGTCAGTTTATAAATGACAAATATAAATATTTTATGTTTAAAAGTATATACGTTCATATTAGTGCCATATCATCATCATCTCAGCCATAAGAAGTCCACTGCTGGACATAGGCCTCCCCCATAGATTTCCAAAAAGACCGTTTGGAAGCGGCTTGCATCCAGCGTCTTCCCGCCACTTGTATGAGGTCATCTGTCATATAAATGACTTAGTGCCTTATAAATGTTATCAAATCGGTCGAGTAGTTTGGTTTTCAAAACAAATTGCGCTTTTTAAAGTCGTGTCCTTTAAACTATTATTATTTGTAATATAAAGCTTATCCCTCAGTTTTTATGAAACAAAATAAGACCTTTCCATGAGAAATAGAACACTTAATTCTAGGGGCCTTACCAAAAAACTTTACTTAACTTTCACCAACGTCTTAAATTCTCTGTCTTCTTTCCGCATAATTATGTCATTACGTGTTAGCGAGCAGTTGACAAAATATGTTAAGCATTGCTTAAAGTTAAGTAATGTTTTTCGGTAAGGCCGTAGGTTTCTTATTACTACTTAAATAGTATAATATTTGTACTCAAATAGGGTAGGACTTGGTTTGTTCTCGAAAAACATACTCTGCTGCGTTTTCACCTGCGTAGTACTGTAAGGTGGTGTTGATGAGCAAATGTATCTTATCTCTATATATAAAAATCAATTGCTGTTCGTTTGTCTCGCTAAAACTCGAGAACAGCTGGGCCGATTTAGCTGATTTTGGTTTTGAAATGTCGTAGTCCTGGGAAGGTTTAAACGTTGAGAAAATATCGGGTCCACGATAAGTACATCTAGCTAAGATATATATTATATTATAATATGTCCATCTGAAGGTTTCCATCTATCTTTTTAATTTCATAGCGATCGGTTCAGCATTTTGATAGTAGAACTATACAAAGACCCTTAAAGACAGAAAGAATGGCAAGGCTTTTTTTTCTATAAAATAGTTATCCCAGACAAAGTTTTAAATATGTTTATTAAACTTTTACTTAAATTTCAACAATCCCTCTAAAAAACTTTTATAAATAAACATTTTCAGATAAAACTTTCATAAAATGTTGAAACTTTGTTATTAGGGACATTTAACGAACAAGCTTTGCTAAAAAACTTTTTTCACTATTTCGCAACGAATCTGAACGCCAGCAAAAAGTATACCTGGGATATTCCACTAACACCAGTTCTCTCGAGTGCAAACGTAATTATGCTAATACATAAACATATAGGGGAGAGCCGGGCAAAGCCGACCACAAGCCGGCCGACCTACAACTTAACACTCCCGTGCTGCCTTCTGACAAAACCAACCTAAATACTTTACAACTACTTAACTACTTTAAATTTCAAAACTTGAAGTTAATCAAAGCAGGTATGTTTTTTTTGTGTTACATTTTATTGATTTTACTACATTTGCTATTTAGTTAAAGCTTCAATTATTATTAACTTAATTTATCTGCTGGTGTTAAATTGTTTTTTTTTCATTGTTTTAGTGTAGATTATGTAATTGATAATAATTACATCTATTGTGTATTATGTTTTCCAAGTATATCAGAATAAATTCCATGAATAAAAAATATATTTATCTGCTATTGTTTAAAATGCTGTGTGAAAAAATGACCACCAATTATTTTAATTTTAAATGGTTTAGTTTTTTTTTGTGTCAAGGAGTTATCATATTTAAAAATAACAAAATATACCATTACAACAAATAGTATTTGTACTAAAATAGGCGGTCAAGACCCGTATATATCGATATATATCAAGTTCGTTAGGTATATTTTTATAACTCATACTAACATTCTTAATACAAAGATCCGGTTATCAGGAGAGTTTTCTAATGAGCTTTCTGGATTTTGAAAGGGACTTTTGAAAAAAAAAAAATGTTTTCTGGGATATGATATTCGGTATTTTACAATTCGGATTATATATAGGTAACCGATCATTTCGCTATTTCAATTATTTCCAATCTATACAATCATTCTAGCCAGCTGGCTGTCGCAGTCCCAGCCCCTACATTCTACCCCGAAAATTGTCAAGTCTTCGCAAATTCAATCTGAAAGCTGCAGCGGAGAATACGGCCCAGTAATTGCAACTGGCCGATGCAGCATTCAAAAATTGCCCCAGACGAAACGGACGGACTGATGTAAGCGTTTACTCACAGAGTGCGACTAGACTATCTAGAACTCTCTGGAAAGATGGTAACACGCCTGGCACGCCTGGATGTTCAATTTGCGATCCCTCCAAATCTTACCCAGAATATCCCCAAAATAAAAGTATTCAATAAAGAAATTACACAAAAAGATTGCTCCCATATTTTAACCACAGTCAGTGTTGGTCGTTTTATAACAATTTAACTGTTCACAGCACAGACATAGTAGATGGAGCATACGACTTCATTTATATGAAAACCTTGCGTGCCACATTTTTGGTAGCAACTGTGACGTCACACAAACGATTTTGTGATGGAATGTTCCATCCGCGCGAAATCCGCGCGCTTGTACGCTAGTAACTAGTTGACAAAATATCGAATCGGAAGTATAATATCACCTGAAATTAAAGAAATCTTGGTTGTCAACGGCGATGTTTTTATCGTGTTTGTTGTACCTAGTACATACACTTGGGGTATCTATAGAAATCTATGGTTCACAGCAGTTTCCTTAGATTTACGTCAGTGTAAAGTTTTCCCAAATTACAGTTTTAGTAATAAAATCACCAGTTTTGTGTTCTGTGCGCAAGAAATGAAGAAGAAAAGAATATGAGACTTAAAACACACGTGACGCGTCTCCACGTTGAAGATTGTTAAATCCAGGGTATGGGACACTATTTGACACTAAGCTTCATTGACTAGCAAAAGAGCTAAGCTAAAGCGAACAAAGGTCTTTGCATCAACTGACAAAATTTATAAATAGTTCTACAAACACAAACATTATAAAACATTAGGTTCTATAATTTTTTTGGTGCCATTTACAGACATTTTGATTTTGATAACATTTGCAAGACACGTTTGGTATTCTCTAAACAAATATTATTCATTTATAAGCAAAATTGGTTAAGATTTTAAAAGATTGATCTAGATTAGAAACAGTAAAGTTTCCTACGAGATTATATTTTGTTGGTCAATGTTGGTAAAGCATTTAGCATAGAAACATTAAATACTCAATTCTAAACCATAATTTCGAAAATGAGCAGTGAATCCAGCGATCAGACTTTTTTGCAAAAAAAATTGAGAGTGTGAAATATAAGCCTAACTTTGTCTAAATATTTTTGAAGTGAAAACTTCTTTAGCGGCGTTGAGAATTTTTGGATGGGTAGAAAATATTAAGCACGCGTCCGATCGTAAGACGGACAGTCAGAAACCTATTCTAACGTTTTGCATTTAAAATTCATTATTGTATATACAAGTTTGTCCTTCTAGCATGACGTCATTATTTTAGTCGGAAGCCTATTCTAACGTTCTGCATTTAAAGTTCATTATTATATGTACAAGTTTGTCCTTCTAGCATGAAGTAATTTCGTTGCGCCGAATGCTTATTTTGGTAGTTTAGTAGGGTATCTGTCTCAGTGAGTAGAACTAGTGGCATCTGGACACCGCACCGCGGCAAATCTGTTGATTGTTTTGCGATCGAGTTCTGCCGTGTTTCAAATATCGAAGTTTTTACGCTCTGTAACGGCTCTCTCTCGAAAGCGTCATTTTATTTGTGGTTTTCTTTAACTTTTGACGCGTTATTTGTTTACAAAAAACAATTCCATTAATTTAAGCACACATTACTTTCTTTATACGTACAGGTACACAAACTTTTTGCCGCCGCAAACACTTAAACTAGCAGTTCTATGAACAGTATAGAGAAGACAGAAGGATTTTTTTACACATTCGCATAGAAGACATAATATAACGGTCAACGGCCACTCTCTGCTTCCCGCAAATCTCGAGTTCCTCTCACTCCTTTCCGTCGCTCGCACTCAAACTGTCCTTTAGAGGAGTTTGTCGTCCGGCATATTTATTTGTAAGTCGAGGCGGGCATTGCGAAATCCAAGCGCACGATTTGTTTTTAAATTTGATTTCACAAGCGAGAAAAAATATTATAGTTTACAAAACTGAATGAAAAACCGACTTCAAAATACGCAATTCGTTTACTTGGATGATATTTTTTCAGTTATTATATTATTAAAACCAAAGTACTGAACCGATTTTGATAAAATTTGTATGGAATCATTTCTAAGGAATTACCTACCAAACAAAAAACAATCCCCACGTTAATGCCATAAAACGTATAAAAACACTCATTGTAACATCATTAAAGAACACCTCTAACTTATCTTATTTCTAAACAACTGCACCGATTTTCTACAACGCAATAAAAGCGGTAGATTCCAGCTCTTTAGACGTGCCGTAAATTTTTATCTACCAGTTATACCAGTCTACCAGTTATCCTGCTTTATCTACCGGTTATCCAGCTTTTATCTCCCCCATGTATCTAAGCCGCTTTAAAATAGATTGCCAGCGTCGCTCAGAAGTGGAGTAAGCCAATCCATCTTCGCCTTAACAGTATGCAATATCTACCGAACTCGTTAAATGAAGCTTGCAACAAGGTTTGTTGAACTGCGTTACAAGAATATTTGGATATGTTATAAAAAAAACCGGACAAGTGCGAGTCAGACTCGCCCACCGAGGGTTCCATACAAACTAGTAAATAAAAGGGGGAAATTATATATATCTTTTTATATTTTCCTTGCAGGTTCACTACGCCATTCTTAAATAAGTTGTAAAATTTGATATACCGTGTTTTATTGTGCTTCTTTCTTTGTAGTATTTGTTTTTTTAGGTATTCTGAAAAATAGGTGTTTTGGCCAATAACGAAAATGACCAAATCCCTTTGTATAATTTAGTCCCAAAATGCATAATTTGACTTAGCCCTTTGCTAATCAAGAATATTATAAAGTACATACCTACTTGTCCATGCAACAAAATGAGCCTATGAGCTAATGAGAAAAAATGAGATAATGAATAATATCTAATTTTTTTTTTGTCTCTAAATAATATATTTTCCTCATTTATATTATTACAACTTTGCTATAATGTTAAAAGTCAAAACTGTTAAAAAACTACACAATTTAAGTCGTTTATATTCTTAACTATACAAAAACATTGAACCCGGAAACGTTCAAATGTAGTATATAAAGCAATCAATTTCCTTTAGTAACTGTATTACAATTATTTTGTTAACAAATGCACGCTTCGCAATTCTATCCTCTTAATACCCGTAATTGTAACACTATTGTTTTCCCATCTCGCGGCTGGACGATTTACACTCCATAAAAGTCTAAACACTTCATAAATCGGTTAATCAGTCCTCAACAAGTCCATGTATGCTGTTTGCGAGACTAGTATGTCGGATTAAGTAGATTTCTAAGTGGTAATCAACCTTTTATTCTCTAACACCGATAAAATGAAACAGATAATATACTCGTTTTATAGAATATTTTAAATCAAACCTCATTTTTACCCGACTGCGTAAGAAAGAGGGTTATGTTTTTCGAGTGTATGTTTTTATGTATGTATCATCTACAGCCTAAACGGCTTGACCGATTTTGATGTGCAAGGTGTCGTTAGATTTGTCTTCAGTCCCTGATAAATAATACTAAATAATATACACCGTATAATTAATTAACCCTTATATTTTTGCGGATAATTATGTAAATTATGCCAAAAAAGTCGTAGAATAAAATGTTGAAAAAATAATAATAATTGGGGTACCTCCCGTGCTAGAGTCAAGTGCCTCCTGTACCAGCTAAACTGCTGACTTTGGAGATACGTATTTTTTTTAATCCTCCACAGTTAAGTAAACTTTACAAGTTAATGAGTAATGGTCGATCAACTTAAAAATGTACTTAGAGAAAAAGGAAATGAAAATTTCGTGCAAATTTAATTTAAACTAACATTAACTCGCATGTTTTTTTTTTTTTTTTATTTGAAAAAATTCGAGCACCACAGACTCCAGGGTCCATGCCTTTTATAAACTAATATATTTTTTTTTTTAGCTAACTTTACATTTTTTTTAAACTAGAGTACAAGAGGAAGACGTTAATACTTAACTAATAACTGTTAATTCTTAAGTAACATGCACATGCATGCGTGTGTACGCCGCATAGTAACTCGCATGTTCAAAATATCTCTATTATATCACATAAATTATGATGTGCATCTACGTAAACCTAATTTGCGCATGGCACGACACGCACTTGACCGCTTATTAGAAATAATTGCAAAAATGCATACATTAGACCATAGCCATAGAGTCATAGTTAAGAGTCATAATTTGTCAACCGACTCCAAAAAAGAGGAGGTTCTCAATTCGACTGTATTTTTTAATGTTTTTTACCTCAGAACTTTCGACTGGGTGAACCGATTATGGTGATTCTTTTTTTTTTATTTGAAAGCTGGTGCTTTCCGTGTGGTCCTATTTCAAGTTCTGACAATGGCATCCATGAGAAGTCGGTTGCTTCAGTTTTTTAAGATATAATTATTTTAGTTTGAATTTACAATTGATCAAAAATCTATGAAATTGTTCAAATCTTCATTTGTGTCGTGTTTCACTCGTTGTTCAGAGAATTCCGTGAAAAATGGCTACATACAATACATACAGTTTGAATGAAACAGATGCGTATATTTTATTATAAAAACATGTGCAATCGTACATTTAACGAGTAAACGGGATTGTTTTGAGGTGTTTCACCTCCTTTTGTATAAATTAAAGGTATGATACGTTGTGATTTGACCGGAGGTACCGTAATACCTCCGCTAAAAAGGTACTAATAGAATTTTATTGAGGATCTTGTAGGTAATAATAAAACTAACATGCTTTAATCGTTAGTGGTCAATATCACGATAGTAAAAAAATCGCTAAAATATTCCCTAAGCCTTTTAAATAATATTTTATATGAAAAATGAAAATAATAGAATAAATATATTTTTACAAATAAAAATAAAAATAAATAAATATTTGTGGACATTTCACACAAAACCATCTAGTCCAAACTAAGTAAAGCTTGAATAATATTCGCAAGAATATGAATTTAAGAATGATTAATATAAAACTTTAAATTACATCTCTTAATTAACGTTTTTATTATTAAACGTTTTTACAATAAAAGTATTAAAAAAAACAACAAATCATAAATAATCAAACAAAAAATCCGGCAAAACTATCTAAAATAACCGGATTCGCGGCATCTCTATTAAAAGACTCAAGTGTATCGGGCCCCGATACAATGATTCTATAAACAAGTCACGTCGACCGACGAGATGAATAAAACTGCAATTATATTACGTTTTCTCTCAAATAGTGGAATGTTTTTTCTTAGAAAATAATATTGTAATATTGTGACTTCATTTTCTCACCAGTTCTTTGTTTTTGAAACATTCTATTAAATTGATTTATTTGTAATTTATTTGTAGAAATATGGGCCTAAAAATTAATATTGGGCTATGCAAACCCAATATTAAAGTTTAGGCTTCCATAATCAAAAATGCTGGAGTTTTACGTATGGTGCAAGTCCAAGATGGACTGCAGATCGCAAACTGCAACCGCAGACCGCAAGAGACACAAATTTTATTTGTCGAGTATTATTTATATTTTTCTTTGTCTTGTATTTTTACCCGACTGCGTAAAAAGGAGGGTTATATTTAACGATAACGAGTGTATGTATGTATGTTTCTATATGACCACTTACAGCGTTAGTGGCTTGACCGATTTTGACGTGCGAGGTGTCTGTTAGATTAGTCTTCACTCCCTGAGTTTTGTAAGCTATATTTTTATGTAAAATAATAATACTTTTTTTTTATCAACCCTGTTTGAAAAAAAATTATTAAAAATATATTGTTTGTTCAAAGTGTTCCACTGCTGGGCGTGGGCTATCTTCTCTTTGTGAGAAGGGTAAGGCCATAGTCTGTCACGCTGGCCAAGTGCGGGTTGGCAGACTTCACACATCTTTAAGATCATTGAAAACTCTCAGACATGTAGGTTTCCTCACGATGTTTTCCTTCACCGTTTGAAGTTGGCGGCAATCAACAATACGCACATAACTTCGAAAAGACAGATGTGCGTGTCGCGGGATTCGAACCCAGGACCTGCGGATCGCAAGTCAGACGGTCTCCCGACTAGGCTGCCGGAAACTTAAATAATAATACTACTCTCGCACAAATAAAAAATGCGCTTTTTTGTAATTTTCAACTAACTTTTTCGTAACAAATAAAGTGATTTTACTGCAATTATTCTAAAGGATGCGCATTTATACCATTTATAGCGATTTTACATACACTTTCTCACAAAAACGTACACTCAAAAGCGTATAAAGCATAACGAAATCGTAAGTTAGACTGTAAAAAACACTTTAGTGCAGACGGGTATTTTGTTCTTTCACTATTAACAATTTAACAATCGATACTAACAATCTAACAATTTAATAACGATATTAACAATCGTTGATCATCGATCAGAGCAGACGTGCCGTAATAATTTTAAATTAAACTGCAAAATAATAGCTTGCTGACCTGTGACCTTGTTTCTCGCAGTAGCAGAATCGGGGTCACACGTACTTTATGTAAATGCCAAGTGACGTGAAGTGAAAATGAACATTTAGTGACAGTTTTTTTTTCTTTTCATCATAAAACCAAAAGAATAAACATGGACAACAGTCCCTTCAACCGCAGCGGGAGGACAGCTCGATCGCCGCCCCCGGCGCACTCGCCCGCGCTCGCGCCCGTACCCGAGCCCCCGCCGCGCCCTAAGGCTCTCGCCCACGTAGACACTCAGATGGAGATCATATCCACGCCTGAGATCCAGAACTGGCTGACGACCATCGAGCAGTATCTGAACGAGGTCTGCACTATAGCAACTGACGGCAAATTGAACTCTGAGCAAAAACTAAGAATTCATAATCTGTGCCGAAAAGTGGGCCATGGTACGTCACAACTGGCGGTGCAGTACCAATCCCTAAAATGTAAAGCCGTTCAAGCCCAAAGTTCTTTAAAAGACATAAAAGAACAACTTCGTGCCGATACTGACCTCACTGAGCAGCTGAAAGACATCCAGGTCAGTATCAAAGAGTCCGCTAAGCCCACAGCTGGCTCTACTTTTGCTGATATGGTTAAAAGGAGCTCCAACAACTACATCCAACCGACAAAGATAAATTCAGTGGCCATTTATCCAAATGATAAACTACAATCCAGTGATGACACGAAATTACTTGTACAGAAAATCATTTGCCCTGAACAAATGCAACTCCAAGTTAGAGGCTTGCGCAAAACGAAAAATGGAGGAGTCATCATTAGCACAGACAGAAAAGAGGACATCAACAAGCTCAAGATGTCAGAGCAGCTAACAAAATCAGGCCTTGTGGTGGATGAGCCGCAAAAAAGGAAACCGAGGATTGTAATTGTTGGAGTCCCGTCGTCGATGCAAGAAAAGGATGTCTTTACATGCCTTTATCAGCAAAATCTTGCCGAGAATATAAAGGAAAATCTAGACCACTTTTTGCTGTCGATCAGACTGAGCCACAAATCTGGAAGGAGAAACGCCGAGACCTGCAATTTTGTAGTTGAAGTTCCTGCCACCATACGGAAAGCCCTAATTACAAAGGAAAGGGTTTTCATCAACTGGTCATCCTGCCCTGTACGCGATTTTACGCTGGTAACACGCTGTTACAAGTGCCAGCAGTACGGTCACGCAGCTAAGTCTTGTCGTGAGACCAATTATACCTGTGGTCACTGTGCTGCTCCTGGCCACTCAGCTAAGGACTGCACGAAAAAGGCAGAAAACCCGGCTTGCGCTACTTGCCTGCACTTTAAAAAGCCCAGTAATCACGTCACGGGGGCTGCGGATTGTCCGGCAAAATTGTTGGCAGAAAAAAGGTACATCAGTTCTATAGATTATGATGGCGCCTAAGAGCGCCGACATCTGAGATTTGTATAGTCCTTATATTTTTTGTTAATTTCATTATGAATAATCTAGTTAATGACATAGATAATTTCTCTGTATCGGAGTCAAATTTTTGTGTAGTTGAAGACTGTAAGCAATATCTTTCCAGTTATAATAATCCATTATCAGTACTAACCCAAAATATACGCAGTGTCTATAAAAATTTTGATAACTTTAGTATTTTTCAACAGCGGCTGGATATAAATTGTGACTTCATTGTGTTAACAGAATGCTGGCTTGCTAAACAATATAATGTACCTGTAATGCCAGGGTATGGAATGTTTAAGACTAATAATACCTACAACCAAAATGATGGGGTGATAGTCTATGCAAGGAATCATCTTAATATTTCTGTAGAGGAACCAAATATACTTGAATGCAACAGCCTTTTAATTAAAATAGGATCTGACTCCACTATTCTAGCCTTATATAGACCACCTTCTTTCAAAAATTTGAGCAATTTTATTGATTCTCTCAATGAAACCTTGCAGAAATTATCATCTTTTAAGAACGTAATTTTAATAGGAGACATTAATATCAACATTCATCCAGATTATAGTGATCCAGCCGCCGAAGAATATCTCAATCTGTGCTCCTTCCATGGCTTGCTTCCTGCGCACACCCTTCCTACACATCAATCTGGGTCATGCTTAGACCACATAATGCTTAAGTCAAATTTTTCATCCATTGCACTTGTTACTAACTCGTCAATAACCGATCATAATGCTGCCCTACTGACCTTAAATTGTGAATTACCTAAAGTAAACAAGCCTCGCTTGATTACTAAAGTAAATAATCGGAAACTTGAGGAAGATTTACGTAATATAGATTTTGGCCCAGTTTACAATTCTGCTGATCCACAGTTTTGTATTTTATTCTTTATAGAAAATGTGCAACAAGCTATTAAAAGAAACTCGTTCACAGTGCGTTTGAGTAACAAAAATTATAATATAAAACCATGGATATCACCGGGTCTCATTCGTTGTATGAAACATAGAGATAGATTGCATATGAGAGCTAAGTCGAATCCAAATAATCCAATATTGCAATTATCATACAAACGCTATAGGAATTTCTGTAACGATCTCTTAAGAAAGGTGAAGTCCGACTATGAGAAAGCTGCATTGGAAAAAGTAGGGACAAACATTAAAAAAATATGGAAACTTATTAAAAATGCAACTCATTCCTCCAGTCTACGTGAATCATCCTCAAGTTTGTTACATGCTAACTCGTCAAAATTATCCTCTGCTAACGCTGTAAATAATTTCTTTGTGAACATTGGCAGGAATCTAGCGGAAAAAGTGCAAAACCAATCAAACCAGCTCACACATACTTATTCACCTTGTAGCAACACACTAGCATCATTTGCTTTAATAGATACTTATGAATCGGAGATACAAACAATAATTATGGGTTTAAAGGACGACTGTGCGGTTGGATGGGATAATATATCAACTAAAACTATTAAACAATTTAGACATATCTTCATCCCCCCACTAACATACATTTTTAATAAATGCTTATCTACAGGGTCTTTTCCGAAAAGTTTAAAAAAAGCTGTCGTTGTTCCCGTATATAAGTCCGGTACTAAGGATCAAGTTACAAATTATAGACCGATTTCCTTACTTCCTACTCTGTCGAAAATACTGGAAAAAATTATAAATATCAGGTTAGTCAAGTATTTGGAAAGTAAATCGATCTTGTCAAAAACGCAGTTTGGATTTAGATCTAGGCTTTCAACCGCTGATGCTGTTCATCACATGACTAACTATCTTGCTCAGGAACTAGACAAGGGTAACCACACTGTAGGTATCTTCCTGGACCTCGCAAAAGCGTTTGATACCGTCTCTATTCCTATCCTATTGCTTAAGCTTGAGTCTTTAGGTATTCGAGACATTCAACTAAATCTCTTTGCAAGCTACTTGGACGAGCGTAGTCAGTGCGTAAGAATTGGTGACATTATCAGCGATGACCTGGAAAATACGTCCTTTGGAGTTCCTCAAGGGAGCATCCTTGGACCAACCCTGTTCTTGGTCTACATAAATGATCTTTGTAACATAATTTTAGATCATGGTACCATAATTTCTTACGCAGATGACACTGCTCTCCTTTTTTCAGCTGATTCTGAAAAAGAAGTCTACAGGTATGCGCAATCCGGATTTAATATTGTAAACAACTGGCTTCAGAAAAACTTGCTGACACTAAACGCAACTAAGACGAATTTTATTAATTTTTCGATGCGCAAAACAAGGTCACCTGATGACACCTGCAAATTGTACGCTCATCATTGTATTGACCCCATTATAAACCAGTGCGCTTGTTCAGATATTAAAAATACAAACAAAATAAAATATCTGGGTATTATAATAGATGAAACGCTTTCTTTTAAACCACACATACAATCTTTGAATAGTAGAATCCGAAAGTTGATATTTGTCTTCAAGAAGTTGCGCCACATTACCGATCTTAAATTAATCAAACAAGTTTATTATGCGCTCTGCCAATCAATTTTAACGTACTGCATCACATCCTGGGGTGGAGTGGGTAAAACTCTTTTATTATCAGTTGAGAGAGCACAAAGAGCGATACTCAAAGTGGCCTCCTTCCGTCCTTTCATTTTCCCTACTAACCTTCTCTATAAATCTTGTGAGGTACTAACAGTTCGGCAGTTATTTATACTAAACATTGTTCTGAAGCAACACGCAGCCCTTCCATATAGCACGGAGTTTACTAACAAAAGACGGAAGCACAATGTCTGTCCACAGCTAACTGGCTTAAAACATGCCTTCACTACAAAATTCTATATGTTCCTTGGTCCGCTTCTGTACAATAGATTAAATACATTAGTCAACATTTATTCAGCTAATTTTAATATTTGTAAAAAACTAACGAAACAAGTCCTTCAAAGTATGACATACGACGATACGGAGAAATTATTATATGTGTTAAAATAAGTATTTAGTAATTATTAGGTATAGTGTCATATAATTAATTTATTGCTTACGTTTAGTGTTTTTGCTACTTGACAGATTTGTTGTTTTGGGTTATGTGATACGTTAATTTTTTCTTTAAAGTTTTGTTCAATTTAGGTATTTTTGTAATATTTTAGTTAAGTAGGCTATTATTATTGTATTTTAATTGTCTTAGATAACTTAATTAATATTATGGTCTTCTTGCCTAAAACACAGGATTACCTAGTTTAGGCTAGCTTAATAAGTTTACCTTTGTAATATAGACCTTCTTTTTGTATTTGAATATCTTGACTTTTGAATAAATGATTTATTATTATTATTACTATAGATACTTTCACCATAGATACTTTCACCATAGATACTTTCACCATAGATAACTTTTACCATAGATACTTTCACCATAGATACATTCACCATAGATACTTTCACCATAGATACATTCACCATAGATACTTTCACCATAGATACTTTCACCATAGATACTTTCACCATAGATACTTTCACCATAGATACTTTCACCATAGATACTTTCACCATAGATACTTTCACCATAGATACTTTCACCATAGATACTTTCACCATAGATACTTTCACCATAGATACTTTCACCATAGATACTTTCACCATAGATACTTTCACCATAGATACTTTCACCATAGATACTTTCACCATAGATACATTCACCATAGATACTTTCACCATAGATACTTTCACCATAGATACTTTCACCATAGATACTTTCACCATAGATACTTTCACCATAGATACTTTCACCATAGATACTTTCACCATAGATACTTTCACCATAGATACTTTCACCATAGATACTTTCACCATAGACACTTTCACCATAGATACATTCACCATAGATACTTTCACCATAGATACTTTCACCATAGATACTTTCACCATAGATACTTTCACCATAGATACTTTCACCATAGATACTTTCACCATAGATACTTTCACCATAGATACTTTCACCATAGATACTTTCACCATAGATACTTTCACCATAGATACTTTCACCATAGATACTTTCACCATAGATACATTCACCATAGATACTTTCACCATAGATACTTTCACCATAGATACTTTCACCATAGATACTTTCACCATAGATACTTTCACCATAGATACTTTCACCATAGATACTTTTACCATAGATACTTTCACCATAGATACTTTCACCATAGATACTTTCACCATAGATACTTTCACCATAGATACTTTTACCATAGATACTTTCACCATAGATACTTTTTCAGTAAGTATCTACGATGATTCCATTATGAATTTGTTCTCAATAGGGAGACGAAAATGTATCATGAGTATGGTAAATTATGATAATTGGTAAGTAATAAGCTAGTCATATTTTTTGCATCAGTAAAAGCTTGTCTAAAGTTTCGTTTTTAGATTACATTTTATTATTCGTTATTGACTGCCAACACGTATATTTTAATATACATATAATAATAATAAATAGTCTAGTAAAAATAAGATTTGCGACAACATAAAAAACAACTAAGTATATTGTTATTCACATGAATACTTATACTGGTGTTTTGAAATACATTTGACAGAATTTCATAGTGATATTATAAAAGCTAATTTTCTTACCTCTACACGCTCAAACGGCTGAACCGATCGTTATGAAAATTAGTATAGAGATAGCTTTGGACCTAAAGACGGACATAAGATACTTATCATCATCATAATCATCACCGTTTTTCAACTTTAGTGAAACCGCGGAACGCAGCTAGTCTATAAATCGGCGATTATTGTTGATCTATGATTTTTAGTTATTTTCCTATCATAATTTCAAAGAATCCCCCCCAGTCGCAAATACTATGATCTGCCCCATACAAACGGATTTATTTTTACTAGACTAAAAGCCTTTATTGATCAATCTTATAAAACATAAGGTGCATTATGTTATTTTTTTATTGACACCGAGTGTCTATTCAGAATAAGCCTCCACCTAGAGCTTGCCACATTCTACGGTTGAGAGTCTTTCTTCTCCACGTAACTTCTGCTATTTTTGGTAATGTTGACTTCCCATCTACGACGCTGCCTTCCTCTTTTTTTTCTTTAAATGTATGTATACCAGTAGGTATAGTACATCCTACTTATCAATAGATTATTTATTTTGTCTCCCAGTAATTTGACACGATACGAACTCTTGTGAATCAAATCAACTTTTTGAATGTTTTATTGATCTCTTGAACCATGGGCGCTGTAATTCGAATATCCTCTGACAAATCTACATCTACCCTCAACTCAAGCGATATTTAACCTTATTTTAAATGTGGAAAGGATCAGAGATCTGTGTTAGTTATTTGGTACATGAGCCTCGAGCTGGTATTATGTCAACAAGAGCAAGACAGGGTTGACATACCTACTTTAATATTGTATGAGTTGGATCTTGGATCTGGAGGTATTTTATTTATTTGGAACTAAACGCGAGCGAGGGATTAGCTTGAAATTTTCAATGGGTGAATTAAAGTTAAGTTCTTCTTAAGTTCCAAAATGGTGTCTATATATTTACGTAGAGCATTAGTGATAATGATGTAGTAGTTGTCACGTGATGACGGCTATCATTCACCAACCTAACTCGACTTGGAACATCGCCGTAGGGTTGCTATTTCTAGTTTTTTTACCCGACTGCGTAAGAAGGATGGTTACATTTTTCGTGTGTATGTATAAAAAAATAAAGAAAGATTTATTTTTTTATACACCATACTTACCTACATTACAACAAAAAGAGAGAACACAAATACAAAGAACAAAAGTAAGACCTAAAAATATGCAGCTGTCGTGTATGTTTGTATGTATGTACGTATATGTGTATGTATGTATGGAGGGATTGAATAATACAAAAAAAACTTTTATCACCAAAGAAATGGCGTTGCCTTTTTGCCTCTGTTAATATATTTTGAACATTTGAAGGAAAAAAAAACTTCCACATGCTCCATCCTCGGCCGCACTGTAGTTTACAACCAAGTTAATCAATCGTAGATATATTTTGTTTAAAAGAAAATCATCCGATAATTGCCTAACACTCACGCTAAACAGCTGATTGAAGGACTGAAGATAGAACCTAGATTAAAAGTTAATCCAGTTTTCACCCCGAAATATAATTCTAGAAGAGCGATAGAAACGACGGGGCGCTGTCTTAAATATATAAACATAGAAAACTCAAAAACCCCCGGCTGAACTAATTTTGACGACTATGTTTCGTCACACTAGTCACTCGCACTCTCGATGAAATCCACTTTCAGACACGGAACACTCCCAATGAAATACTCTTTCAGAGAAAAAAAACTTGTAATGGGTCCATCTGTCGTAGAAATGAATAAATAAAAATATTTCGAGACATTTCACACAACACCATCTAGCCCAAACTAAGCAAAGCTTGTACTATGGAACTAGATGGCTGATAGAATAAATATACCTATACTTTTTTTCGTAAATACATACTTATGATACATAGGAAACACCCAGACACAGAACAAACATCTATGCTCATCACACACATGTTTGCCCTGGGTGGGGATCGAACCCGACCTGCAGCTTAGCAAGTAGACATATTACCAACTGAGCCACAAGGCCAGTCACGCTACGATGCCATAGATAGACAGACATCCACAGATATACAAATACACACGTCAACTTAAAGCACCCCTCTTTTTGGGTCGGAGGTTAAATACCATCTCTATTTTCTACCATTTCTAACTTACAAAATTGTAGTTAAAAACTATATCAACTACAGAACTAAAGGACTAAAGAGAGTGCACCACTCTCGCAGTCAACCGTCAAATTAAGCTTTTACCTTGTTCACCCGTCAACGGTTATACTCTAACAGACACTAGAGGTTGACCTAAAAACACGTCAGCATCATAGTGCTAAAATGCATTTTAAATATGCATCGCGTCGATACAGTGAAGGCCTTTCACCGAAATTGTGTGTTTGACGTTGAGGTGGGAAAGTTTGGCACTATTTAGGTTGCGTATCGAAATCGAATGGAAACATAATATATTTTTAACAGTTCGTCCGTTTAACTATTTGTTAGTTGATTGAGTACGCAGCGGCAACTATAGGATAACCTAATGAGATTTTATATATAGAGAAGTTATACTCATTGAATATTAAATTAAAAGCATGGCAAATCTCAGTTCTCAGCACCCTCGGGCATAAGACCACATCCTAAAGGCCTTTTAGTATCTTGGCCTTGTTTATATCATGGTGTTGCATTTTCTAAGCACATAGAATGGCATTGTCAGTGTTCACAAGTCACGACACGCGTCTAACAACGTTGCACGACGTGTCGCGACTGAAGACTGCCTTACTTGAGCCTTGCCACGCAGAGCAGGGGAAAACCTATCTACGTATAATAACATCATTAAGATGGCCAGCCACAAGTGGCTTTATACAAGTGGCAGGAAGACGCTGGAGACAGGCAGCTCCCTATTTTATGTGTATGATCTTTTATTTTCTGTATTTTTGTTACAATAAATTTAGGTCTATGTCTATGTTGTATATTCCAAAAACTCGAACGAAACGCTCCATCTCCACTATGTATGTATTGATAAATATATTTATAGTACCTATATATTTATCATAAGTACGATTGATATAATCTGGGTGTCTTTAAATCGCGAGTGAATTGGTTTCTTCTAGGTAAGCGCGCTCCATCGTAGACCGCAACGTTGCTTAACATCAGGTGAGTTGGCGGTCAAGCGCAAACCTATTTCTATACATAAAAAAAGTTCATAGTAATTAAAAAATAAAATATATATTCGTAAGTGTTCTATCAACAATCTGGTTTCTATAATTCAAAGTTTGCTTAGTTTGGAGCTAGATGGCGCTGTGTGAAAAATGTCCACCATTATTTATTTATTATTTTATTGTTTAACATAAAATGACATACGCTTCCAAAATTAACAATACACTCTGCCCTCCATGTGTTTGGTAGGTATAATCCTAACCTCAGACATATAAGTTTTATCAAAATCGGTTCACTACTTTGCTTTTTTTAATAACTAAAAATAAACTTCCAATTAAACGAATTGTGTAATTTGAAGTAATCTTTTTCAGTTTCTTATACTATTAACAAAATCCAATCAAAACAAATACACATAAGCATAAACAAATACCTTCACGGCGCTCAAACAACTACATTCCTAGTTTTTCGTGTTTTCTAGCCGATGAAGTAACTCATCAAAATTCCTAGTTGGTATTTACAAGTGCTAGCTCGAAGACGGCGGCTAACACAATTTGCTCTAGCGTATCTGCTTAGTCACTTGCCAAGGCAACTTTGTCTTTTGTCTTCAACACTTTCTATTGATTTACTCGCTTCACTTGAGCTGATAACTGTCATACACGGATGCTTACCTGTTTAGAATCAAAGGAGCATAACGATTTTTTTTACACATATTTAATCATCTTCAATAAAATAAGGATACAGAATAATTCTTGTAAAATCGCTGTCACAGGGGCTGAGTAAAAGTGTTTTATTTTATTTTTCTCCGATCATTCCCGTTGTCTCCCACTGGAGGACAGTCACATAAAATTGAGCCTGAAAGGAAGTGACGAAACACAAATACTCGTAAATATACGTACATACAAACCCAAAAACATTACCTTCTTTGTTAAAGAGTCCTCTAAAAGGCAATTAAAAATCTAGATAACTAAATGTTCATCTATATTTATGATTAAAAAGAAAAAATACTGGTGTGTTTATTACTATTCTTTTGCTGTTATTGTAAAGTTTACACAAAGACAAAGCATGCCACAAGTTGGAGGGAAGGTTTCTTGAAATAAAAAGTCGAGGCATTTATATTCCTCGTAAAGTTTTGATTCGCTTCTGCGATGAAGTGTTTCAATCCATAGATACTTTAGTTGTGTTTTTCTTTATACGGAAAGGCAAAGGGGTCGGTGCCTATACAGCCATCGGCTGTTGTTGTTCTTTTCTTTATTTTCTTATTTTCGTCAACAGCAAGGTAACAACGAGTACTTAAATTAATTTTCTTATAGACTTGCTCTATTCTCAGCCACGTCACGTCACGTCATTTACCATCCTGCGAGTTGAGTGGTCAAACAGATTTAATTAGAATAAAAAAAAAGTTAAGCCACGTTACACCCCTTGTCTAGTATCAAGAAAATTTAGTGACGCTATGAAGTGTATCAAGTCAGTTTCGTCACGCTTCATCCCGGACGATACAGGCTTGGCTAACTTTTGTCGCTTCGCGGTGCTTATGAAGTTCACTTTATATTTTTAAGGGTGTTAGGAAACTATTATCTGGAAGAGAAAAATAATAATTATGGAGTTCTCGTTTTATGAATTATAGGAATGGATAAGTATTGTAGGAACAAATAATCTAATGATAAGATTTTTTGTAGTGCAGTGTCTATTTGAGGAAGCTTTGCCAGTTATTTAAATCCAAAGCACTAGTGTATAATTTCGTCATAAGGAAGGAGACGACATGTTCAGATGATTTTGTGATAACAATAAAACGTAGCTTAATGATAATTCAAAGTACAGTTTTGCATAATATTTGCAAACCTGTGTTTTGAAAAATGAATTAAAATTGTTTTGTAGAACAAACACTTTACTTTTGCATAAAAATAAAAATACTTGGGTGACATTCTATTAAAATATATTTATAAATAATAATAAATAAATAAATATTGGAGGACATTTCACACAACGCCATCTAGCCCAAACTAAGCAAATCTTGTACTATGGAAACTAGATGGTTGATAGAATACATATATACATTTTTTTTCGTAAATACATACTTATGATACATAGGAAACACCCAGACACAGAAAAAACATCCATGCTCATCACACAAATGTTTGCCCTGGGTGGGGATTTATATACAAAAATTGCTCATTTAAAGTATAAAAGGTTAGATACGAGCTTGAAAAACTCGGTTTCCCCTAGAGCTGGAGGTAATTTCAAAAATTGAACTGTCTAAAGATTTTCCATTCTATAAATTTTCAACCTCTTTGCACTTCACCTTCCTGAAACGTATACAAATAGTTCGATTCAAAGAGGTTGCTATATTTTCTTCAAGAAATACTTTATATTAATTTTTTATATAATTTTATTTTAATACTGTTAACGTAGGTAACGTTGACTCTGCGTCAAACATTGTACGTGGCCTTTTTAGTAAGTTTTCGATTATTTTCTCAAGAGATTAGTAGTAATAAAAACGACTGTAAATTAACTAATCAATTAATTTGACTTCTAATCTGTCGGGAAAAAAGTCAAGAACTTTCTAAAAAGACTACGCACAATATTTGACGCAGAGTCAAAGTGGGTAACTTTGACTGTATTACTTAAAAATTTGGTGATTTACTGCTATAGTAAATCACCATACAGGCATAGACTATAGTAGTGATGCTTTAACTATATCTCTCTCGCTCCCTTAGTCGACTCGAGCCGACTTTACCAAAAGGAACGTTATATATCTGAGTGTGACTGAGCCGTCACGCACAGCTATGTAACGCTTCTTCGGGTAACAAAATACGGTGTTCAGATCGCCTAAAGACGTGACTCCGAAAATTAAATCTCTCGAAACTACCCTCACCTCAGCCAGCAAATAAATTACCATCGTAATAAATAATCCTCTCATACCCCAATCTATCTGCTTTACAATTTTAATGATACGCCGAATTTCTGTAATGGGTGTCCGTAGATCCAAGTTCATACATTATGTACGGGGCTGTTCGTACATCGGAAAACTTGATGTATAAGTCGAGGTAGCATCTATACTTGGTTAGCTTAGACGCAAGTAAATGAAGGGAAAAAAATCAAAATATTGTAGCTACGAAATAAACCTTAAAAGAAAGAGTAGGGTGGCGCCGCTGTCTCGCTCACCCGCATCACCTTTTTTTAGATATAAAATTATTGAAATTAGTTTTGACAAATATTCTTCCTATAGTTCCTTTTTATATTGGAATTATTGTGGCTGAAATGATGATACTATAATATTCTTTCAAAACGATACTTTGTACATATAATAGCAAATACGTGGAAGAGAAAAATTGAAACTGTTTGCAGTATTTAAACCATTTATCGTATCCGTGGGAAAGTATAGTACTGCCCGCATTACTTGAAGCTTGCCAATGCCAAAGGAGCTCTGAACTTTGGCGTGCTTCCAATAATGCTATCCGCGAACCTTGCTATACAACTTAGGCTTAATTTTTGTGTGTTTTGTGTGGAGGATGGTTTATTACATGATGTGTTCTTTCTATTTCTATATATTTTAACTTTATATTAAATTAACCGCACACAAAGAGTATTTTAACCGATTTCCAAAAAAGAGAAAGTTCTCAATTCGTCGGAATATTTTTTATGTAGGTATAGTCCTCGATTACTCGAAGATACCTAGACCGATCCTAGGTTGTCCTTGTTGATCCGAGGTTGTTTCCATAGAAATTTTATCAAAATCGGTTCAGTTGCTACAGTTTTTTTAATTATGATTATTGTAATAATCATTATATATTATAACAAAACTCTCATTTAAATATATTTTACAATGGCTTTGCGCATACTTTCTCGCAAAACTCAACATCAAATCAAGCATATCCCAATCGTAAGATACTACAAAAACCGCTCTTATGAAATCGTTTTTTTTTTCTTTTAACATAAATACTTTTTTTAAGATACTAAAAGTACTTTGGTGGTTGCTAATCTGTGGGTCACATGCACATCACTAAGTCCATAATAATAATATCCGAATAAAATATTCAAATTCGATTACTGTAAATTATATTATTACTTTCAACTGTATGGGTTTTGGTTGCCTGAAATAAATGTTTTTTTTTTTTTTAGTAGATATTTGACACGGTCATGTGTGCGTGCCCCATCCCTAAATGATTATATCTTTGATATATATCTTTGTTTCCTGAGACCTACAAATCTTGGAATTTCAAGGCTAGAGTGAATAGATCGACGAGCTCCATCCTCGGCCACACCGTCGCTTAACATCAGGCGAGTTGGTGGTCAATCGTAAATCTATAATCTATAAAAAAAAACTATTATTATTTTATTGATCATTATTTTATTTTTATTTTGTTCGCATAAGCTTTTGCGAAATGTAAAAATATTGTTAATGCCGATGTGGGATTAAAACAATGTAACACCAGACTGCCTTATAATCGGAAGTCCAAGTCGCCTCCTCGAATGGACTAAAAGTGGGGCCGTGGACTCATCATCTACTCTCGGTCCCAAAGTATCAAGTAAATAGCAGTCAAACGCTTACCAGCCATAAAATAAATAAAACTTTGTTAAAAACTGGTAAAATTTCTGTTCTCATAGGTACAAAGTAAACACATTCCATTCCTTACAAAGTAAAGAACCGTCCAAAATTAGATTTCCGCGAAAACTACGTCTCTTACTAAAATAACGGAAGTAAGTTTGTAATAAAACGATATTTTCATATTTTCTTGAGCACTAACAACACGGAATGATGCCACGGGTACAAAGTACCCAGACTTGGACTTGGATACGTTTAGTGTTTGGTGCAAGGTAAAGACTGCTGCCTTATCATGCAATAACGGATTATTTTTTGGGCGATATGTAGAAAAAATACTTTTTCAGCATAAGCATTGCCCTTTTTATCAAAATATCTAAATATGTTAGTTATAAAGTGATGTCGCGAACGCAAAACGCGAAATGTCTCGATTGCTATGTAGTACGAGTATATTGGCGCATCGAAAAAAAAACTATAATAAATAGATATTTGTACAGAATGCGCTCGTTTTGCTTCCGCATTATTATTTTTGACAGTGAGTAAGTAGTTAGATATTTTTACGGTTACGAAGACTCGCTAGATTCTTATAAATTGCACCACAATCTAAGCGAAGTTCCGCGGTGTGTTCATGCCAGTTCACTGACAACTTTTAACTGGCCAGATGTGGCTCAGCCGCTGGCATGAATCTGATTTGCTTTTAGATTAATACGAGATGGACTCAAGTTTTTATACTTTGTACGTATACTGTATAGCCGGAGTGGTTTGAGAGCTTACTGTGTTTTGGTTTGAAAATGTTTGCGGTACGGAATACAACATATTTTGTATTGGAACGAGATCAAGTAGAAAAACAGCTGTGGAATGCTCTTTCAGTGTCTGTCTTCCTGTAAAGTACCACTCGGGATTGTTCTAGAAAGTAGTGGAAATAATGTTAGGCAAAAATAATGTGTCTTCAGATCAGAGAGGTTCATGCAAAATTGTATTATTTTATGCAGTTTTCTTTTTATTTCTTCAAGCGATTGATTACTTATTTATCTAGGTGACAAAAATCAGATGAAAAATAACGCAAATATATATATTTTAGTGAACTATATGAAAAAACCGGTCGCGAAAGAGGTGCGAGTGAATTGGCATCATGCCAGTGTGTCGTAGTTTTTCACTCACTTATTCATTTAATAAAAAGAAGATATTCTTTCTAAAATTTCATTTCATTTCTGTCATGTCACAGAAGCAAACTCTCTTTTGAATATAGAAGTTAAATATAACCAATTACAATGAATAAAATGATTCCAATTAATTTAAAAATACACTTTAAAAATCAAAACATGCTACGACCTAACTACGACTAAACTAAGACCTAGAGTTCAACTTATATTGGTCACACATTGAATAGTTTTTTTTTTTTATGAGAAATTTATCAGAATATTTGTAAATAAAAATTACCTACACATTACACTCGAAAATACAGAGATTTGATGTATATCATACATACATCCACAAACATACCATTCTTGTGTAGTCGGGGAAAAAAATATTCACTCCAAAATAATACAAACGGAATTCTAGCCTATTCACAATACAGTGCCCGGATGAAACAAAAACGAATGGTGACATTAAATACAACGCTCTTCAACCCTCTACCACGGACTAACAATGTACAGGACCCGCCAGTCAGCTTAAATATTACTTGGATAATAGACGTAGTCAGATGACAGTAAATTCAAAATATGCTCGAACATATATCGAGCATAGCTCTCCCGTAACTGGAGAGTGCTATGCTCGGAGTCCCTCTGCGAGATTGAGTCCGGAATTAAGGCCAAGCTTACCCGCAAAAGCAGCAAAAAAAACAGCTTTTTGAAAATCTACAAAAATACTTGTACTATTAGTTCAAGCTCAAATTTTAGTATGTAAAATGTAGGGTTCTCCTAGTACAAAAACACGATTGCTGAAAAAAGTCTCGATAGCTTTATTATCTGAAAAATATGCCATTTCATTGTTTTTTTTTTTAAATTGATCTCCAATTTGTTTAAAGCCACCAACACCAAAGTTACCATGTTAAGTAACTATTTTTTTTTTGCGTTCTACTAGTATATATTTTTGATACGTTTAATGCACTATTTTATAGTAATCTATTTTACAACAATTTTGCTTGCGAGCAGCCGTCCCGCGGCGCGCGGCGCGGCGTTGTCGTGCGTACTTCTGTGCTACGTACGAGTACATGAAAACACCGCGTTCAAGAAGTGCGGGCTGAGGTATCGTAAAATACCTAAAGTTCTGGGGAAGCCTCGTCTTAAAAGATCTATATAGACATGCGAAAGTGACAGACATAGCACAACTGAATAGCAAGTTGTAGTGGCAGTGAACAGGTATAACACGTAGAACTGATAGCCGATGGGACCGAAAAGTTCTCGAGTGGAATTCCACACGCGAAATCCTCCATCTCGCTCATACATACCTACATTCATAAAGATGTAAACAGACTTACGGAAAATATTGTTAGTTTCAACTGTGATTTATTAAGTTGGCCCTTTTTTAGAACTCATCTTTTTAAATAATAATTATAATTTAAAAAACTAAAACAACTGACTTCAAAATAAGTACGGAATTTACAACATCCAAGTAAGCCGATGAAATATTTTTCCGATTGTTTTGTTTTAAAATCCCAAGTTTAGTACTTGAGGTTGTACCTACCAGAAATAAAACCTGACAAGTGCGAGTCAGACTCGCCCACCGAGGGTTCCGTACAAACTAGTAGATAAAAGGGGGAAATCATATTTTCCTCCATAAAACGAAAAATATACATCGTAAAAATATTCAAAAACCTGTTTTAGCTTATGCTACTGAAGCTCATATGATACCACACATGATACGGTTAATTCACTTTAAAATTTGGATCTTCATTCCTTGCATAAAGACACATTTTTTTGTGATTAAATAAAAAATCACCAGTTTTCGGATTTTTTCCTATATGTGTACTCTAACACAATGCTTATTGCAAAATTTCATTGTTCTAGGTCAATACCTTCACGCCTTCCCGAGATAAAGGTCTTGACACCCGGACGGACGGACAGACGGACAGACAGACGGACAACAAAGTGATCTTATAAGGGTTCCGTTTTTTCCTATTGAGGTACGGAACTCTAAAAAAAGGAAAAAAGTATATCAAAATCAATTCACAATTGGCGAAGTAATCTCGTAAAATATACATTAAAAAAAATACAGTCGAATTGTTTTCCTCCTTTTAGAAGTCGGTTGAAAACTTGTTTGAAACATAATGGAATTTTTGGCTAGTGTTTATAACACTTATTTACTTATTTTGTGTAGAAAATTGTTAGGAGTCAATTCAAGGAGTCAAGTTTTATTTTTCATTAATAAATTACGCTATATTTTGTATAGCGATCCAATCTCATGATATCGTATGCAAAATGTGTGTGGATAACTTTATATCAAAAAATTTCAATAGCTACATTATTTTATACATTCCTATTTTCGCTCCGTTCCATTATATCAAAAAAATTCAATAGCTACATTATTTTATACATTCCTATTTTCGCTCCGTTCCATGTCCCGTAATTCATCCAAGGGCCACCCTTGCAAGTGCGTTCCAAATCATACATAATACATGTAGGGCTGTGAACCCAATAATATTGTGTATTGTCTGACAGGAACACAGCGTTCGACCAAATTATGATAATAGGAATCCTGAAATCCTGGAGCCTTTGGAATATTATAGGATCGATATTGTGCTTACACTTGTATTATCTTTACAGTTTTCAAGT
Source organism: Lycia hirtaria (assembly GCA_947563715.1). Classification (NCBI taxonomy): domain Eukaryota; kingdom Metazoa; phylum Arthropoda; class Insecta; order Lepidoptera; family Geometridae; genus Lycia; species Lycia hirtaria. The sequence goes on along the minus strand of OX387377.1, from coordinate 34,295,138 downwards.
ATGATAAAAAATGTATACTTATAACAGGGCGCGGATTAGCAAGTTAAAGTGGCAGTGGCCAGGGTACGTAGCTTGTAGAACTGGCGGCCGATGATGCCGAAAAGTTCTCGAATGGAGACCACGAACTGGTAAGCGCAGGTAGGAAGATCATCCACGAGGTGGACAGAAGATATCAGTCATATAAGTGGCAGGAAGACGCTGGATGCAGGCCGCTTCCAACCGGTCTTTTTGGAAATCCATGGGGGAGGCCTATGTCCAGCAGTGGACTTCTTATGGCTGAGATGATGGTGATGATGAAGATTTGAGCGCAAGGCTGTGTTATGAAGCATTTTTAACCGACTAAATAAAGTCAATGAGAATGAATCTAGTCCAGTAAATATAAGATTTGTTACAACATAAAATACTACAATAGTACACATACTGTGATACTACTAAGGAAATTGTAATAAAAGGAAATTAAATAAATATAAGTATATAATAATAATGTGTAAATGTGTTTTTAAAATATATTTGTCATAATTTCATCCTAATGCTATTATTTTATTAGCGAAGTTTGTCACCTTTCATGATCAAACGGCTGAATCGTTCGTTATGAAATCTAGTAAATATTAATGGATCTGGAGACGGTCACTTTGTATGTTTGTTTACCGACTTCTCAGCTAATTGTACATTGATTTTGAGGATTATTTTTGTATTTGTATCATACTTCATAAATGGTCCCATATAAATTTTATTAAAATCGATGCAGTATTTTGCTTTTTATAACAAAATACTTAACTGGTAAAATATTACCCAAAGTGTTTTTTTTTTTAATTTTTAGGGTTTTTAGGGCCCTCAAAAGGAAAAACCGGAGCCCTTATAGGATCACTTTGTTGCCTGTCTGTTCGTCTGTCCGTCCGTCCGGGTGTCAAGACCTGTATCTTGGGAACGCGTGAAGGTATCGAGTTGAAATTAAAACCATATACGCAGATCTATAGTCTCTTGCTGCAAAGAGAAAAATCAAACTTCTCAGTTTTCATTTAAAAAAAGTTACAGCCGAATATGTCGCAAAAACGCATATTTCGACTCACGCAAGGGAATCAAAACCTATGGGGTACTTCCCGTTGACCTATAACTGTGAAATTTGGCAAAAGCATTTTCATATAGTACATGTAAAGGACAAAATCCGAAAACTGGACGGTTTTAATTTAATCACAAAAAACAAGGTCTTTAAGCAAGGAAGGAGGGTATTTTAAAGTGCTTTAACCGTATCATGTGGGGTATCATATGAAAGATTGGATTGTATGTACAATAAAAAACACGACAACTTTTAATATAAAAAAAAAAAAAAACGTTTATTATCGTGTAAACCCAGCTCTAAACTTAATATATACAAACATGAATAGCAATTTAATATTTTACTAATGCTGCAATTCATACTTATTCAATGCTGCACTTATTCCTGTTAAAAAAAATCAAAACCTATGGGGTACTTCCCGTTGACCTATAACTGTGAAATTTGGCAAAAAGCATTTTCATATAGTACATGTAAAGGACAAAATCCGAAAACTGGACGGTTTTAATTTAATCACAAAAAAATAAGGAAGGATACCGTATCATGTGGGGTATCATATGAAAGATTGGATTGTATGTACAATAAAAAACACGACAACTTTCAATATTAAAAAATATATATATTTTCGTTTATTATCGTGTAAACCCAGCTCTAAACTTAATATATACAAACATGAATAGCAATTTAATATTTTAGCTGCACTTATTCCTGTTAAAAAAAATCTTAATCAAGAAATTAGATGAACACCAAGCCTGAATTGGATATTGAAAATCCGAAAAACATAATCCTCCTTCAGAAGCAGTCGGGTAAAAAGGCAAATGAAAAATCCCATTTTCATATGAAAAATAAGAAGGACTCATCTTGCGTAAAAAGGTTGATCAAACATGATTCACGCTCACTGAGTGTAAAAAGCATAAATCGCATTCGTCACAGCCGCAAAATGCTCGGATAATTTCGTACTATTTCCGTCAAATTTCGCCGCACGGAAATAAAATTAAAAAAACCGGAGGGCTGCGGCGAATTATTTCAAAAAGCTGTTTGGAGGAAGCGGGTCACACGGGCGCGATGTGTTGCGTTCCAAAAATCGTTTGTTTCAACATTTTGTTAAATTCTCTCTTTTTACACAAATGACTGTTGAAATATTTTTTTTGACAAGATGACGTCTTATAAATCGATGAACGCTGCTGCACACACGAAAAAGCATGACTCATTGTCACGTTCCGCCTGAGCGTGCGTTCGAGCGTGCAAGCGAGAGCGCGGAACAAGCGATAGAGAGGCACGATCGGCCTAAGCGTTCGGCTTGACGCATCTATTATAACGTTATCACGTAAAATTATCGTCTGTATACCGACTTTACTGACAATCATTTTTTTTTCATTAGGTATATACACGTAGATCTACGATTGATTACCAACTCACCGCAGTGTTTTCTACTGTTTATTTATGTTAATTATGAGTATCTTTCCTGGATCGATATTTATGTGAGTGGTGTCTATAGAATCTTAATTTGCATTCTATTAGTAGTGCCTACGAAGAACTCATATACATTTTTAATGTCAGTTTGTCTGTCTTTATGATAGTACGTATGTCACAACCATTTTACTCAGTCATTTAAGCACTATATAAACGAAATTAGACACGTATGTGATAAGTACTGCTATAAAATCAATTATATTGACATTATTATCACATAAAAGCTAAATTCACGTATAAATTTTCTTTGAGTTGACCGATACAAATTACAATTAGTTGCGAACTATACTGTTAATAGATAGTTATCCCTCTCACGATTAACCAAACATTTTTACTTGGCGAAGACGACCAGCTAGGTAAAAATGTTCGCTAAACTATCTGCCAGTGTGTCCCGCACATAAATGATAATGAAGCGGCATTGAGCGCACTTTACACCAGCGTCACCTGGCCAGCAGAACGAACTCACCGAGTGTATTCACGCCATTAATTTTAAATAAGATATGATTATACAGCCGTAAAATAAAACTTTTGATACCTCTTAACTGTCATTTAGATGATATGACAGCTGCGCTGGCATTCTGTGATTTTTTTATCTGTCTAGGCTAAAGACACTTTATTGTTTTCTGTATAGATCAAACGAATCGCTTCGAGAAAAGGTAGTCCCGGCGTGCCCGCTGGCCCCGGGGCACGGCCGTGCCCTCACATACTGAACCACTAAATTAACTAAAATTCTGAAAATCACTAAATAAAAAAAATAAAAAAAATTGTTTGAGGCATTGGTTCGTTTTTTTTTAATTTGGTCACCTATTTTAATATTTTTAATTATTTTGGTGGTACCTTCTGAATTAAACACAATATATCATAGACAACTTGTAAATTACCAAAATACAGCCAAAATGTGAAAATATTTTTTTCAGAATTAGCGGCACAATCGATAATATAATTATAGTTTAAGAAAACTGAATTCAAAACGTGCAACTTTGTTTTGATAGCCAAACTGCTAGACTAATTTTGATGAATTTTCTGATGTGGTTTGATGTAGGTAGGTTACCTAAGTAAATTTAGTACAATGAACTTCTGTGTGCAATTTAAGGCAACGTAGCCGCATTGCGGGACACGAACTGAAAACTCAGGAGATTTTACTGATTTATTACTTTATGAGGAAAACACAGCGTTTTGATAATATTATTCCGCTTTTCGTTTAATATACATATATTGTTATGTAAAGAGTTGTGTAACATTTAAGCCTTGTGCTGCCGACTATTAGTATTTGATTATGAAAACTAACGTTGTTACACATTTTTATTTTGAGTAAACGGGTTGTATTAAAAGTTCACTTCTATTTTTGAGCCGAATTCTCAGACTATAGTTTCAACCGCATACGGCGGTCTTTTTCAAAAGGAGCAGCGCAGACGTCACTCCCAAAGGACGTTTCGTCTGGTACTCAATTCGGCTCAAATATAGATATTAGTAAGTATTTGGCTTTTATTTAGAGTATAATAATTTAAGGTAACTAAGGTAAAGTAATGTAAGGTTAACTTTTAATAAAATAAGCTTGGTTTGTAATGCTTCTAATGTAATTTGCCGCAAATAAACACCAATAGTCACTATGCTCGGGGTCTCTCTGCGATATCGTGTCAGAAATGAAGAGATCCGTAGACATGCAAAAATCACCAAAATAGCACAGCGAATTGGCAAGTTGAAGTGGCAGTGGTCAGGGCACATAGCACGTAGAACTGACGGCCGACGATTGGGCCGAAAAGCTCTCGAATGGAGACTACGAACCGGCAAGCGCAGAGTAGGAAGATGGAAGACCAGCCACAAGGTGGATAGAAGATATCATACAAGTGGCAGGAAGACACTGGATGCAGGCCGCTTCCAACCGGTCTTATTGGAAAACCATGGGGGAGGCCTATGTGCAGCAGTGGACCTCTTGTGACTGAGATGATGATAGATAGATAGATAGATAACTCTTTATGAAAAGACCACACATACAGAAAAATAAATACAGAGAAAACATAAATATAGCTAGGCTTTTAATTAGCGGCCTTATCGCTTAGAGCGATCTCTTCCAGGCAACCATGCACGGACAGGTAAGATGTTACAGATAGCCTTTAAAAGTAACTAAAAACTATATGATGATGATGAAATACCAATAGTAAAGCTAACCACAGTCACTTCATTGTAAAACTTTAATAGTCTCGACCATGATTGGTTAAAATACTTTCACTTTCACTTTTTAAATAATATGGTTATCGTACGACTAACTAAATATTCGTATTAAAAAAGCTTCTGTGAGAAAATCCCAAGTTAGAATAGAAAGTTATAAAACTGTTCGTGAGCACATAAAATGCATTCTGCGATAGCGACGTGTATCAATGGCGATATGTACTGTACACGGGTGAGGATGGTAACAGTATCCATTAAACCGATTGCTACGATTTGATATCTAGCGTTTACCCGCACCCTGTTGTCCTAGGAGAGCGCTGAGACGCTACGCGGTGCGATGCTATCCTGACCCAGTGCGAGTTTTTTACCTGGTATATAAACGCGATCGAGTAGGTATGCTACTCGGCTTTTGATGCTCTGCTCATCCCAAAAGGGAAAATAGGTGTGTATAAAATAAAAATAAAAATGTTTTATTGGTGAATGACGACCCGATCGTGTTTACGAAACTGAGAAATTGTATGCAATATACACCATACAGCGTAAAAACTGACAGATGGCGTGGTTACTATTTCATACACTAGACAGTTTACGTGAACGTGAAATAAATGAACAACTTGTAACGACATGATCGTGAAGGTATAAAAGGAATGAACTAATCGCTAGGACACGTCTTGTATTTTTATGCAACTCAGTGATGGCGATACGAAAAAGTAGCTCGGCCAGTTTCACTTCTCACGCTCTTTATCCAGATTGATGTCACCTAGAATTTTAAATTTCAACAGATCAACTCTGTGTGGTAATGTAATGTACTTATTAATCTGAGATATCAAATATTAAATCTCAATGAAATGTTTATGAACACATTGCTCTTCAATCTAAATAAATAATAATGCTTATGACTATACTTCACGAGTAGGTACTCTACATTATATATGCAAGAGTACTATCACTAAATACATGTAACAATATAATACTATTCTTTAATTTTAGCATAAATAGATATCTTTCTACATACTTCTTTTATTTATGTCTTTGACAAAAAAAACGGAAGGTGTGGGTAATATAAAGGATTATTATTAAATTTACATTATGCTTATTATTTAAATTATTTAATGAACCGGAATCTTTCCGGTTCATTAAATAATTTAAATGAATACTCACCGAAGTTTTAGTACTGTTATTAGAACATGCATTTATGTAACTGTGTAATAAAATACCCAATCAAAAACTTTGTTCTTCTAAAGAAATAAGCAAACTGCACTTTACGCCAATAAACCGTAATGTATAAATTAGGTTTCGCTGCAGAATGGCATCGCGTTGCGATTAATCACTCGTTTCCTTCACGTAGGACAATGGGCAATGCAAATATTTATGTGATTTTCCGAATATCAGATTTTACGGATAGTTTTTTCTTGTTTTCATTTATATTTTTACCGGGATATAATATCTCCGATTCGTTTTGTTTACTGTAACAAAACAGTCAAACAGATTGAATTAAGTTTGTGAGTTTCAAACAGTACTCATTCGTTGATATTTTTATTGCCGATAAATTTATACTTTTTGTAAGTGGAGAACTTATATGGAAATTCACTTATTATAGCACAATTCACGTATAAAGAAGCTCAAATTTACGCAACGAGCTATGGAGAAAACTATAGCCGCAACCTTTCTTACGAGATTGAATCAAAAATGAAGAGGTCCGTAGAATAGAACAGTGGATGGAGTGGGCAGGACACAGAACGTAGAATTTATGGCCGATGAGGCCGAAAAGTTCTCGAGTGGATATCACACACCGGTAAGCGCAACTTGGTTAACCTACGCAGCTATCTCTCTCGCGCATCACAATCTTTTTAAACATATAAAATCATTGGCTAGAGATATTAGAAAAGTGAGAAATAAATTTGTTTAATTAGATAGGACCATAAAAAAAAAAAGTTCTATTCAGATATCACTTATGACGAAATAGTGAAAAAACATAATATTTTCCTACTTCTCAGCCATTTTAAAAGATATAAAAGATTTTTTTTTAATTTAAATATTATATCAAAATAAACAAATTCATTTCTCACTTTTCCAATATCCCTACATTGAGTAAGGATTTTAAATGTTTAAAAATGGTGTGATGCGCGAAAGAGATAGTTGCGCGCGTCGAAGACCGGCTGCAAGATTGACAAGTCCGTGAAAAGTGGAGAGAGGGTAAGGAAACCTTTGCCATAGATTTTAAACAATAATAATGCTAATGCCCAATATTTGGCTAACATACTTTGAATGGCACAATTACAGCCTCTGACAATGCTCTGACAGAATTAATCCGCCAGTACAAATCACTTGTGTGAAGCGACGTGTAGACGCGTGTTCATTACGAATATCGTATCAGATACAAATTAATCGTTTGTATAATAGCAACACTCGGGAAATTAATTAACGACTGTGCGAGCGGTTTACTGGATTGATTTTACTTTAAATGGCTATTCATTTAATAATAAAGGATTTAAAAGGAGCGTTGGACGTGCTACTGTTGCTAATATTTTGAGAGTTTTTCTCATATTATTTTATATCAATAAATAGTTTATCTATCTATCTATCTATCATAAATACATACATACAATCACGCCTATTTTCCCTTACGGGGTAGGCAGAACGTCAGAGACCATGAGGTCGTTTGACGCCACATTTGACCGGAAAGGGTTAGAGAAGTTAAATGTCAGAGGAGATTAAGGGGTAAGATGTTATACTTATAGGTTTGCAGTGACAGGACAGGACATGCTCAACTTTTTTCATAAAGCTATATTTGTAATACTTGAAAGTATTTTTTTATACATGAGAATATATAACTCATGTATAAAAAATGTTCGTTATAAATGCTATTACCATGAAGTTTTTCACATACCTGAAAACGATTTACCACTTTCTCGATGTAACTAATATCTATAATCATGCCAAATTACAGGTTTTTAGTACCAATAATAATCTTTGATCTAAGCCTCTGACGGATTCCGACAAATCGGTCTTTTGAAACAACCAAGGCTACGTTAACCAGTTTCAGCAGTATCTTCGCAACAATCACAAAATTATCAAGTTTAAAACACAAAATCGAGTTGTCAAAAACTTCATTAGTCAATTCCTGTTCTCATTTTAAAAAATATCACGTAGTACTACAGCACCCCTAAACACGACAAAACTTTCCGTCGACTTTTGTGGAATTACTGAATTCAAAATTCGAACAGTCTGAATTCGTGCAACTCGATTCCGGGAGCGAAAGATCGAAGTTCATAATTAGGCAACTCGTGTGGGAAGGCTCTTTTCGTTTCTATGGTAATTCTTTAAGTTTCGTATTTCTCGGTAGGCGTGCAAATCAAGTGTTTTTCTCGATTATCCAAGGAGGTGCCTATATTTTATTTCTTTATTCGAAAATAGGCTCGCGCTTCACCGTCAACTCACCTGGTGTTAAGCGACAGTTACGGTCTACGATGGAGCGCGCTTGCCTAGAAGAAACCTATTCACTCGCGATTTGAAGACACCTAGATTATATCCAGTAACATATAACCTCTTTTTTGGATAGTTAATTTATACTTTCTATATTTTTATAGTTTAAACGGCTTGGCGGATTTTGAGGTGTGAAATATTTAAGAATCAAACGAAGTCACCTTTCAGTTTACAAGCAGATGCTTAGAGAATCGAAAAAATAACCCCGATAGCTCAGCCCCTATCACCTTAACAATACCTTTCTTGGATGATAAATCAGTTATTTCCAATGATCAAAACAAACAATTAAGTTAATTTAGAAATCACTTAGGGTTTTAAGAAAAGTTTGTTAATCGAGCACTTGTATAAATTCTAAAATAATAATTTTGGTATTAATAACTCTTTTTTGTTATACAATTTTACAAATTTTTCGAACGTTTGTACTAGTTTTGTGATTTCTGAACGATTATAACAATAACATCTTTTTGTGAGTAGCAAACATAATGAAGGTCGTGTAATATACACGCACAGTGCTTAATATAATCCATATATTATGTGGAATGTAATTTTGTAATGTTGATTTTTTGTAATACTCAGTATCAATTTCTCTATGTATTTGCAATATTACGAATAATGAATGTGAATTGTAATATTTTCACTAAAAAGTCAAACAAAACATGATTACTAAATCAATGATTAACGTCTAAAACCTTGTTGCCGAAATGGGGCAAGAGACTCTGATTACGGAATTCCATAGTAAAATAAAATTTGACAATGCGCACTATGTCCAAGTCGCAACTTATATATATTGTAACTGGTAATTAATCCAACAATCACACAGGAATCTCTTGATATTCATTGGTCGAGGCTGATGGAAGCCGTTTACTATGACTCAATAGTCGATAGACAAATAGGCGTAGAATCAAATGTATCTCACATGGAAGTTACCTCATATGCTCGTTAATAGATATAATCTTTTATAAGGTTTTTGTTATAAATAGTAAATAGGTATGCATATAAAATAATAAACAATTGGATAAATGTAAAAAAATTGTGATTTTCTGATAACATAGTACAAAAGTTGATTGGTATAATAGTATAGTTTTTATGTTGTATATTTGTATTGTACCTCTATATATAATTCATTCGATTATTTCAGGTTTAAATACTAGCATTCCACAATTTTCAATTAGGTGGCAGGTAAAATAAGTGATTATTTAGTTTCAGCAACTAACTAATTTACCTTAGACGTATTGAAATTTATCAATTATCACAAAAACATTATTACTAGTTGTCGCATATATGTTTTGGTAAAAACTGCAATAAATACCGTTAAAATATTTTAATAACAAAGTCATTTCCTTGACTTAACAGTAAAACATAGCTTAAAGATAGCTGTTTCATTCATTTTATATTTTATATTTGTGTAATTTAATATCCTTAGTATTTTAGATCCATGTCAGTACTGTGACAACATTAACAGCAAATTGTTTATTCAGATCTACAAATGAAAGTATACAATGAATGTAGGTATTACACAAGTCTTAAATTGTAAACAATCGTCACTTATAATATAGATACATGTCAATAATAAATAGAAAATATGTCAATTTAATCGAACAGAGTTATAGAGCCCTGCCGAAAAGTCCCCATAATGAAATATATGTTATAAATATAACATATTCGTGTATGTATGTATAATTAGTTATCGAAGATAGGCTGTTTCAACATTAATTTAGTCATAATACACGATCAGTCCTATAATATTGAAATCACAGTAAAACCTTACTACGTTGTTCTTATGAATACAACCGTTATAATAATTTGAAATGTTATTTTATTTGGTAGTAAAGATAATAAATCACCATGTTTGACAATGTATTGCATATATAAAATTCTAGTAGCGGCTGCATTAATGCATTTTCAGCAAACATATATACGCCGGTCACCAAATAAAATTGAATTTGATGGTGACATTTAATTTGTCTTAATTGAGCATAATATGGTATAATAATAATGTGGATAATATTGTTATCTCACATTTAAATGCGAATGCAAATGATCTTAAAAATAATTATATAATTTTATTGAATTCTGAAGTTGTTAACACATACCAAGGAAGTTATGCTATATACATCAGAACATATGTAAAATATTAGGTACACAATTACTATGCGTTGTTAGTTAAATAGTAGATTAAGTACTTGTAATTAGTAAATTTATCGTTAAATTATAAACGAATAATTGTTTTTATTAAATTGAAAACAATTACTTAAAAAAACTTTTTAAGTTAAACGGTTTTATTGAGAAGAAAGATAATGATGTAGGTAATATATTTACTGTATTTTACTATATGCCCTTCCATTTGATACTCATACTGTGGGGGTTGTGTTAAAATATGAAATCCGCCATTTTGTGGCGGCGGCCATCTTGGATTTAAAATTATACAGAATGTAATAAATTGTATTGTCATCATCATCAGGACTAAAGGTGTATACCAAATTTCAGATCGATCCGTCAACTGCAAGGGGGTAAACAAACAGGTCAAGCTAAAGTTTAATTAATAAGTAATATGGAAAAGGTTTCAGTTTTGCTCATAATATCATGCCCACACGTCAAGTATTTCTTATTGTACGTGGTAAAATTGTATGAATTTTGATATCACTTATTTTAGTAATAAGTAAATATAAGCAAATACATCGAATGGTGTAGGAATAATTCTAGCACTGAAATCAAATAGTTTTCATGTTTCTTAAATTTAAAAAATCAGCAAGCGTCAATGACGTAGTGATAGTTGTATGAGATTAATGAACTCTCTAAAAAATCTGAGTTCATTGAAAGCGCAGTGATGCCAGTTAGGGGCCATTCATTTATTACGTAAGACTAATTTTGCTAGTTTTTGTCCCCCTCGGGCCCATATGTAAGAAAAATAAGAACAAATCGAGATGGGCATGGTCCGACGATAAGACATGGTCGACCCCCCTCCCCCCCTAAATCGTCTTACGTAATAAATGAATGGCCCCTTATGTAGATAGATATCTGATGGCATGTCTCAAAATGTATATTATCAATGAAGAATTATTTATGGCATTCTATGCGGCAAGAGTTGGAAAACCTATTCGTCAGAAGTCTGCACTTTATTTGCATGTGTAACGTACATGACGAAGAAACTGGTGTCTCGTCATTGAATTTGCGATGTGAATACAGTCATCAGTAGTATAACAATTATAATTATGTAAGTGTACAAAATTACGAAAGTAGGAATACGAATATTATTTTATAAAAATATATACACAATTTATTTTTATTTTGATTTTAATTTATTATTACACACACTTCACACACACACACACACACACTTCCCTGGTCGCGTTTGTCGTTTTCCTAATGATGAAATTTATTTAATCATTAAGAAAACGACAAATATAATAATTTATTATAATGCTGTTATTGTGTTCGTGATGGACTAAACTGTATGTAGATAGACTAATTACTGGGAATTTAACATCCCCATTCACTGTTTATGCAATAAATAAATATTTTCTGATTTTGATATTATAAATACTTTTGGCTTCAATTGTGGAAAGAATTTTGAATTTAACTATCATTCTAACTGACTTTATTCTGTACCTTTATAATATAAAAAGTAATAGGGTATAAGCGACATCGTAGTCGAAAGGTAAAAGGGTTTAAGCGACATTTTAGTCAAAAATGAGTTACGAGTGCTAAATGAAAAAGCGGAAAACTTTAAGTAAGATAGCATTCCGTCACTTTAGTGCTTGTTTAAAACAACTACCATTGGTAAAAATTTACAGGAGAAATTTTTTTGTTCTATTTTATTTAAAAAGCTATATTTTTAAGGCTTGAAAGTCTTTTTTATACATGAGCTAGATACAAATCGATTGTAATATTTTTTTCTATAGGTGGTAATGAATTATACCTTATTTTACAGTTTTTATATGGAGGTGGAACAAACATGCACAAAAATCATTTCGAATGTGGACTTGTGGCTGCCCACATTGCAGATATGACCAAGTGGCTGATTATTTTTTTCGTTCTTGTTTGATACAAGTTCTAATTGTATATACAGAGTGTATCTAGGTAATTTTTTCTCCATTTTGAACTACTTTCGACAAAAATAAAATAGAGTAGAGTAGAGCAGAGTAGAGTGTAGACCGTAGAGCGTAGAGAGTAGAGCGTAGAGCGTAGAGCGTAGAGCGTAGAACGTAGAGCGAACAGTGTAGAGTAGAGTAGAGTAGAGTAGAGTAAAATAGAGTAAAATAAAATAAAATAATCATCATCTCTGCCACAAGAAGTCCACTGCTGGGCATGTGGCTCCACGTCCACCTTGTGGCTGGTCTTGCTTCTGCGCTTGCCGGTTCGTGTTTGAGAAGTTTTCGGCCCCATCGGCCCTCAGTTCTACGTGCTATGTGCCCTGCCCACTTCTTCTACGTGCTATGTGCCCTGCCCCACGGACTTCATCTAATCCGCTGTGCTATGTCGGTGATCTTCATTAAAATAAAACAAAGTGAAGTGAAGTGGAGTGGAGTGGGGTCTGGTCTTTTTTTATCCCTACCAGTCCCGGCGCATAGGCCCGGCCCGCGAGCTATTTGTTCCCTAAAGTAGTCAAGGCTATGGTGAGCAAGGGTTTCTTTATTTGCCTCTTAACAATTTTGGTTATTATATTTGTTACATAGTTTGTCTACATTTTGTATTTTTACATTTATTTTAGCTTGCAAGTACTTTTATTCCTATTTATCTACTTTTATTCTAATTTTACATGTTATGTACTACTTCACTACTATTTTTTTATTTTATTCTATGTTCGTTTTTGCTGTCTTATTATTTACCTTATAAAGGGGGCAAAATATGTTAAGAAAAAGTTGAGTGAGGCATTCTCTCTCTTGCAAGTTTTTTTTTTTTTTGTAACGCTCTTAGATGTCTAATCGAAAAAAAGTAGTTAAGAAATAAGAAACCTGCACCCGATAGGAAATAAAGGAACAAGGACCACGTCGAGGAATCCGAGAGGTCATTCTACAATCCTAGACACTAGAAGTGTTAAACTTTGACAAATTAAAATAGAAAACTACAAGTTATACCGAACTTTCTAGAAATTACAGCCTAAGTCACAAGATTAAAACACTCGTGTAATCACTTAACCCATTTTCCATGTAAGGCTGTACGTTATTTTCGCCCCACGTCTCCCTGACAAGGGTGCGCTATTTATCATAATATCACGTTGTTGTCAAGGTACCTAACTCTTATTAGTTTCTGGCGCGTTCTGGCCAGAGCGCCAGAGCCAGTGTTGCCAATCTTACGCTCTAAACTGTAGATCTACAGTTATTTTTAGCCAGCAAACTAGCTTTTGAACACAGCTCAAATTTAATGTTATTAAATATAATCGGTGTGATTCAAGATTACTGATCTTAACAATGATGACATAATAGCATTGAAACATGGTCATACACTCATAAGCCTTATAAGGAAGCTCAATGATTACGTAACGAGCTATATAAAGGGCTCGGAGTCTTTGCGGATCGATTCAGAAATGAAGAGATCCATAAAAACCTACAAAATTCACCGATATAGAACAGCGTATTAGCAAGTTGAAGCAGTAAATAGATATATAGATAACTCTTTATTAAAATACCACAAATACAGAAAAAGAAATACAGAGAAAATATAATAGCCAGGTTTTTAATTGGCGCCCTTATCGCCAGGACTGGCCAGGCCAGGTTGTATGGGTCACATAACACGCAGAACTTCACCCCTTCATGCAAGGGGTATTACAGTTGTTTTTATTAAATTCAGTTAGTCAGTCAGTGGGCTTGCCGTCAACATTACTTTGTTCTTTCTCCACCACAAAGCGCGCTTCAATTCACTCGAGTTCAAAAGACACTTAGATTATATCTGTCGGAAAATTAATCGGGTATTTAGGTTATTTTATTTACTCAATTCTATATTTTATCTTTACGATTTTTTCTAAGCCGGTCGTTTTTTTTCTCTTTTAGGGCTGGCAACACTGCGCAAAGGATCTAGCCTATGCTTGACCAGCCTTCGTTTTGGACCCCCTGTTTTATGCATGAACGAATTGTGTAATAAACTAACATCCGATATCGATATTTTGGATATAACGCGAGCACAAGTCGCGTATAATGTTTTCGGGATGGAATTTGGAATGAGATTTATCGTTGGAAAGCTTGGTGTAGATGGTTGCTTGAGTAGGAGTTTGGTGAAACTGCTATCGAGGGAAATAGTGTTTGAGATTTTCCTTTTTCAATGCGACATTATTTAATTTGCCAACCTTACAAGTAACTTAATTGTCCAGTTACTGAAATCCATGTGGGAGGCCTATGTTCAGCAGTGGACTTCTTTTGGCTGAGAAGATGATGATGATGATGACATGACGTCTTCTAAGGTTTTCACGATATTTATTGAAATGAAAAAAAAAACAACGGATTTTTCGCGTATATTTGACGATTGATGACCTGACGTTTTGAACACTGCAGCAAAATTATGTAAAACACATTTATGCTATAAATCCATTAAAATTTGTTTTATTTCAATCATGACATGACGTTTTACAAATTATAGATCAGACTTATTAATTCGGTTCAGAAAAGTCCTTCCTAGTTCGTAGATTTTTTCACTTATTCATCTTTTTACTTATAGCACCAAACTGAAAATCCGGTGTAATCGTGTCAAACAAGTATCTAGATTAAAAGAAAAACAAAACACCTAACTGTAGAATAGAGGTTTTTGCAGTCTAACGGATTCATTACGCTTGATACGCTGTTGAGTGTACATTTTTTGTGAGAAACTATACATAAATCGCTCTAAAAGTTTATAAATGCACATTCTTTAGAATAATTCTTATAAAATCACTTTCTTATTACGAAAAAGTTCGTTGGAGTTAACGGAAAACGCATTTTTTTTATTTTTACGACAGTCTTATTCTTATTATTATTACAAAAATATAGCCTATGACACTAAAGAAGTGAAGACAAATCAAATGATACCTAGCACATTAAAATTGGTCATGCCGTTTAGACTATACTATAAAAATATACATATACCTAGTCTTGCCATAAATATTGTCACGAAGAAAAAAAATATTTTTTTATTGCAAATAATATTTATTACTTTTACAGTGTGTTAGTTTAATACATAAATATAAAACAATTTAAAATATAAAAGCTTATTCGAAGTGGTCTCCATTGGCTGCAATACAGTCCTTTAAACGTTGAGGCCAGTTATCAATAGAAGCACGCACTCTTTCCATGGGAAAATTCTTCACTGCCAATCGTATGGATTGTTTTAGGGACTCCAAATTATCATGGCGTTTAGAGCAAGCCATACTCTTTAAAACTGACCATAAATCATAATCCAGCGGATTAAGATCAGGACTAGACGACGGCCAGTCTTCAGCTCTGATGAAGTCCGAAACGTTCACTTCCAACCAAGACTGCGAGGACCGAGCTTTATGACCTGGCGCCGAGTCTTGTTGGAAGGACCATACTTGGTTATTGAACATGGTGTTGTTAAGGGGCTAAACTACCTTCTCAATAATGGTATTTTAATACACTTGTGCCGATGTTTTGATGCCTTTTTCACAAAAATATGGCTCAGTCACTCCTTCATAGCTAACACCCCACCAAACCATCACTGAAGTCGGATAATGCCCACGTTGCACTCTGTCGACTAATTGGGAAGCTTCCTTAGAGCTTTGAGCATAAATACGGTCATTTTGTTTGTTAAAATGTTGCTCAATTGTAAAGATTTTCTCATCCGTAAACAAAATTTTTCTGAAACCTCTTTTTGCGTACCGCTTCAGTAGTTGTTTCGATTTTACCACCCTATTCTTTGTTAAATTATCAGTTAAAAAATTACCAGTGCGTCTCTTATAGGCTGCAAGTCCTAAGTCATCTTTTAAAATACGCGACATGGTTCTGGGTGCTATCTTCATCTCCCGAGATAAAATCTTTTGCTTTCGGACAGGATTTCTTCGAATTCTTTCCCTTACTGCTTTGACCACCTTTTTCGTACGAACACTACGTGGACGGCCAGATCTTTTTCTGTCACAAACAGAGGAGGTCTCATTGTACCTATTAATAGCCCGGTACACAAACATTTGACTAATACCAAGCGTATGGAGAGTTTTAAAAATTGCATTTGGCTCCATACCAACTTTGTGTAATGCAATCACAGCGATTCGGTTCTCTTTATCACCCCACTCCATTTTAATATCGCAAAATATTGTACAATGTATTGGCGCCAAAATTAGAAAACACAATGAACAATCGTATAAAAATGACAGATTCCAAATTCAAATGTAATATCTTTCTTATTTTTAACTGTAACAGTATTTATGGCCAGACTAAGTATAGATGTATACATATAAAAATAAATACACTAGAAAAAACATAACCCTCGTTCATAGACAGTCGGGTAAAAATATATATTATGTATGTATAATGACAATGCTAAAGGGAGAATTCTGCGGATAATGCTATCAATTTCAAAAGTAAGTACCAGGCTTCCAGCACTAAGTTAGGTATCATGTTATAACCTTTCAACTCGGCGTACCTATCAGGATCCGATGTCTCTGGGATCGTGAGGTCGCGTCCCGTGACGTGATACTCGCTATGGGACTTACTTACACCGCAAGTAAGGGATCTGCTTAATGTAAGACACTTGCGTAACCTGCCTGGATGGGTAGTTCCATCCAGGCAGGTTACGCAAGTGTTAGGTAGATTAAGTTAAACATACTTATTGTCCGAGCGTGCAAAGCAACCTCTGCATTAACTGGCCAAATTTTCTTCACCTGTCAGTTTGTGAGTTTGTGATTCGGATGTTCGTACTCGCGTACAGGGCGTAATTTTGAACTAATTTTGATGAAACTTGGCGTATAGTTTCTATGAATTATTTAAAAAAAATTGTCGTCGACGATTTTTGATAGGCGATCCCCATAAAAAGAGGGGAAGTTTATTGCGGCGTTAATTAACAACCGATTTTAATTATATTTGGTACGTAGATTAAGTACACAATTATTACAACTTGACGTAAAAATAAACAGAATTGGTCAAGTGGTTGTCGAGATATGACAACAAACTTGAGATTGCGTGTAACAGTGAGGGCGCGTGGAGGTGCTTGATGCATTTTAGCGCTGAATAATTTTCTTGATTTTACATTTTCTCCGTTTATAAAATTACGTAAAGTGTACGTAATATGTACAGATGACCCAAGGTGAGCTGCAAATAAAGTCTCTCGCGAGGTCTACTGTTCATAGAACTACTAGTCAAGAGTGAGCGGTAGGTAGTAGTTTTGCTACTTAGTGACAAGTATTTTAAGTTGTAATTTGAAGCCGCAAATCTAAAAAGGTTAGAGCAACGACGTAAGGTAGCGTCTGGCAATATTTTATAGGCTACATTTCGGAGAGGATCATCATTCATCATCTCAGCAATAAGAAGTCCAGTGCTGGACGCAGACCTCCCCCTTAGATTTCGAAAAAAGACCAATTAGAAACGGCTTGCATCCAGCGTCTTCCTGTCACTTTTATGAGGGCACGTGTATCTCGTTTTCATACTGCACTGCTGAAGTGCTGATGCGTAGTGTCCGCTCGAGAACTTTTCGGTCTCATCGGGCATCAGTTCTATGTGCTACGTGGCTTGCCCACTGCCATTCAAATTGCTAATCCGCTGTGATCAGCATGCACTCGATTACGCGACCTGATCCCTTCTCCTCCTTTTCTACCACAGGACAGATTGAAAAAAGCAATAATACCATTCGTTCATAAGCCTAACGAACTAAGCGTTTCGCTCCTACTGTCTGCTGTGTAAAATAGGGCTTATAAAACATAATAACTGGAAAAAGTAAGTCATTCAAGTAAACTAAATTGAATATTTTCAATTAGGTTGTTTCAGTTTTCCAAACTTCAATAATTATACTTATATTTTAATAGACCTATCCTTTGCCTCTCCACACGAGATGTACTCTCTACTTATGGCATCTTTTATTTATACGAATTTATAAGGGTTCCTTATATTTATTACGGAACCCTAAAAACGCAGAATATACCTATCAAAATGGTTATATTATCCTTGAATAAACATAAATAAATCACACATTTCATACATACAATCATACATTTCACCACGACCAAACGAAAACTACTTACAAAACAACTGTCAACTTCACAAACAAAACGAAACAAACAAGCCCTTCATTTCCTCCGCCTAAAACACTAAACAATACAAACAAAAACACCCCAATAGCAAATTCCTTTGAACCGTCATAGTCGCCACTGCATTATCTTAGGGACGATTTATCTCAATTTGATTGTTTCCGTGGCAATTAACGCCGCCCCAGACGAGCCAGTGGTGGGCCGAAGTAGACCGAAGTTGGCCCCGGTAGAAGGCCGAAGTGGGCCAAACGTGGGCGAAGGTACGCTGGCCAGGGGACTAAGTTTAACCGTCGCTAGAACTGCATTGCGGGACATAGGTACGACTTAAATTATGCATAGCTTGCAAGAATGTCCTGTGAGTGGGATAGGAGGTGGAGGATGCGTTTTAAGAGGTGCTTATTTTTATTACTTGGAAAAAAAAAATCAAAAGAAACGAAAGCAGAAGATCAGTAAGCAATGTTTATAATGGTCAGTAAACAATTATTTATTTACATTAAAGTACATTGTATTCCTCTTGTGTATTTGCTAAAAAAAAACGTAATTTTGTTAAGAATCTTAGAATGTATGGAGCTAAATTTTTCTTAAATTAAAATTATTTATTTTTCTTAGTATGTAGCATTCATTGTTATTTAAATTAAACAATTGAAGTTAATGTAAGAAATGCGAAAATCGTAAATAAACGATTTGTAACAGATTTACCGCTTATATTTGAGTTGACTTAATATAACTAGCCTAATGACTAAATGATTAGTGTCCATTTTATGATTATATAATAATAAAAATAGTTATCTACCGCCTACATTTTATGTAAAACGTTTATTTTGCCCGCAGAAGTTACTCAAAATGTTGACAAGTCTTGTATGTTTATGCCGAGATTGATATTTTCCTTATTTAAAAACCGTGTCCTATAAAGATGGCTCCTGCCAACGCTCTTCCCTATTAATGTTCGAGTATTTCTTGACTGCAATAGCCTTGCGTAACATACTTGGCATATTACCCGTCTGTCTAGTCAAGATTTAAGGATTATCAAATCGGATGTAGTGATTTGGATCATCTAGTGCATGCTTACACAGTTGTTGCTTCATCTATTTCTCATATCATCTACGCATATACCGCTGCTCCTCTTTGTCCTACCAATGTATATTTAGATATAACCATCCCCAGTCACAGCCAGTACATTTTCTCGCTTCGTTACCTCGAGAAATAGAGTACAACATTTTGTCTCTAGCTCTTCGACAATAAAAGCGTTACACTGGCAACAGTGGCAAAAGTTTCTCGTGTAAATGTACACGAGCCGTTATTTTGGCGACATTAGCAGTGGCAACACCGCTCTGGGACCTCAGGAGCTGTTGCCTTTTATTTTAATGAACTGTGAATAATTAAATGAATAGGATCTAGACGCTGACTGAACGAAGATATGGAAATAATTTATGAATATCAATTGAAACCGAAGTTTACTTCTACCATTAAACTTGTGAAAATGAAAAAGCAATCTATAGCTTATTACATAATAGAAGGTAACAATTTTCTTTCTGTCCAGAAAAAGAGTGATATTTTTTAAATGTTTCTGTACATCCCAAATAATACAATAAAGATGAAAGAACTCTTGTTTTAACCGACTTCCAAAAAGAAAGAGGTTATCAATTTGGTATGTATGTTTTTTTTTGTATGTTCGTTTAGCGATTACTCAGCCAATTTGTGCATTGATTTTTACGTTTTTTTTGTGTTTGGTAGGTCATACTTCAGAGGTAGTACGTATGAGCTAAAACTAAACCAAGCTAAAACCATATAAACTTCATCAAATTCGATGCAGTACTTTGGTTTTTATAACCAAAACAAAATAACTGATAAAATATCATCCAAGTGCCTGTAGAAATGTGAACAGCAAGTCGCGTACATATGTATTGTATTGCGTATTTTGAAGTCGTTTTTTTTTAGTTTTTTTACTATAATTATTCTGTCTGTTATATTATAAAGATCCCCATCGTTTGGTATACAAAAATAACTGAAAATCTTGCGACGGACATGGACTAAATCCATCATCATCGCCATTTTTCATCACACACCTAGTACGTACATAATTAGAGTACACCGAAATATACGTGGAAGTATCAAGTTTGCTTATAACTTCCTATTGGCGAAATGGTTCGACTAATTTTGATGTATATCGTCTTGGTGTCGTTATTAGATTTATGAGTGTTTTCTTTTAGTGGCGGCTGACAAATTATGCTCATACTTACTGATTTGATGGAATGAAATATGTATGTTTTATCATCATCATCATCTGAGCTATAAAACGTCCACTGCTGGACATAGCCCTCCCTCATGGAGTTGGAAGTGCCCTGCATCCAGCGTCTTCCCGCCACTTGTATGAGGTCATCTGTCCATCTCGTGGCTGGTATTCCTACGCTGCGCTTGTCGGTATGTGGTCTCCACTCGAGAACTTTTCAGCCCCATCGGCCATCAGTTTTAAGTGCTATGTGCCCTGCCGACTGCCACTTCAACTTGCTAATCCGCTGTGCTATGTCGGTGACTTTCGTACGTCTAAGAAACTCTTCATTTCTGATTCGATCTCACAGGGAGACTCCGAGCAAAGCCCTCTCCATAGCTCGTTGCGTGACCTTTTTAACACGCTGTTATTAGGTCGACCTGTATGTAACTAACTATGTAATGAAATCTAAGGTAACTAATTTAACCATCTTCCAAGGATCGTAGTGTCATGAAAATTGGCAGCTGTATGTAGTTCTGATGACAATACAATAATATGGTACTGTCGAACTGATCTGATGATGGAGCCGGAAGATATGAACTAGAACTTCATGATGGAACATCGTATCAATAGCTGTGTTTGGATTTGTTAGAAAAGTCTTGTAATGAACTTTGACCACAATAATTTGTAGCGTGTTTTTTAGTTTTTTAAACTGTAATTTACTTATAAATTATGATCATATAAATAACCCTTTTATAAATTAGAACTTTCTGTAATAGTTTCTTTGTGCACCATTATAAAATACAATACCTACGCAATAAATCCAAAAAAAAAAAATTTTCAATAAAATCTTCAATTTAATATTACCTATTATGAATGAAACAAAGTGTTTTTGTCATATTCATGTAAACAAACAATGGGTGCTCAATCTACTCCCCAACGTTGCGATTACGGAACCTTTTCATCCAGCCATCAAAAAGGACAATTAAAAATTATTTTATTATTATTCAGTACAAAACAACCCTACCGTGCCTACCCTGATTAACATTTCCAAGGTCGCATTCACCCTTCGCACTCGAACAACTGTTATAAAATCAAAATTTAATATAATTTCCAATCCGACCTTGCATAAGCCACCCATACTGCGATACCAAACGTTAATTTGCTACTAGCGCCATCTACATTCATGCGTCAAACACCAACAAAACATGAATGAAGTAACGCGCGTGCGTATTTCACATCGATCCGAACAACCCCACACCCTCACGTAAATAATGTATTTGACACAAAAATTTCTCGCGTGCAAATATTTTTCGACGCTTCTGACGTCAATGGATTCCAAATTCAAATTTTTATTAGCATCTCAAATAAGCTTGCTGATAGGTACTGGCCGAAAAGAATTTCAGCAGAAGTTCTAGCTCGAACTTCTTAGATTTTACTCCATAATGTAAAGGAAAGCAGTTTAAAACTAGAACTAATAAAGATAAATTTATCAATAGGGATTCATTATTTCGATGGGCAGTAAAGAACATTTCATTCTAGCAATAAAATTTTATTTGGAGTCGGCGCAGTAGGTGTGCTGTTTCGCCATTTTCCCGCCAGTCGTGGCGCCACAATCGCTGCAGCCTCTCGGGCGTAGCTGTCAAAATAAAAATTTACGTAAAAAAGAGTTTTTATCGTAAACAATGGTTTTGTAAGCAAATGAAATCGACTCATAAAACTTTACTTTGAATTTTGAATTCAGAACATCGATATTTTCTGTTATTTTTCGTCTGGAAACCTAATCCTAACCTCTTTTGTTTCTGAGTCTGTGGAATGTGTCGTAATTTAGGCCAGAAATGATGCTTAGGACAGTTTTTGCTGTGTTTTTGTTTATTTTCGGTGAGTGTTACGGGAACCCCGACGCCAAGAGACTGTACGATGATTTGCTCAGCAACTACAACAGGCTGATTAGACCTGTTGATAAGAACAATAATACAGTTCTTGTGAAACTCGGCCTCAGGTTATCGCAACTAATTGATTTGGTGAGTATTTTTTCTTTATTGTATTTTTTATTAGAAATATATAAACAAAATTTATAGATTTATGGGCGTTTTTAACACGCTTTTATTAGGTCGACCGGATGTAACTATGTAATGAAATCTAAGGTAACTAATTTAACCATCTTCCAAGGATCGTAGCGTCATGAAAATTGGCAGCTGTATGTAGTTCTGATGACAATACAATAATATGGTACTGTCGAACTGATCTGATGATGGAGCCGGAAGATATGAACTAGAACTTCATGATGGAACATCGTATCATAGCTGTGTTTGGATTTGTAATGAACTTTGACCACAATAATTTGTAGCGTGTTTTTTAGTTTTTTAAACTGTAATTTATTCTTTGTTGTATTTTTATCAGAAATATAAACATAAAAATTTATAGATTTATGGGCGTTTTTGTAAAAATAATCAAATATCAGTCAGGTTCTCCCGCTTCTTCCTCTCGCGAACAAGCAAAATTTAGAATGTCTTTCCACGGAAGGTTTTCCCTCCGAGATTTAACAAAGAGTGTTTTAAAAAGGGTGTCTACAAGCACCTCTCCGGGCTAGCAAAGCGACAGTAATGTCACTGATGTTACAGTTGCCAACAGACGACGATGCGTATTTGGAATTTATACCTTTACACAACGCTCCATAGTGTTGAGTTCGGGTTTACAATAAAAATATATATAGCCGTAGGATTTCAAAGTATACCCGACTGCAACATTTTTTTGGGGTATACTTTCATGTAGGACATTCCATTTTGCTATATTGTAATCTATACCCGTTTTAGTTCCTTTCAACGAATACAGAGACAGACAAAGGGATGGTTATTTTTATATGTTGATTATAGGTTAGGTTAGGTAAGGTTAAGTCAGGTTTTATAAAAAAAACCCTAACCTAATCTAGGGTTAGGTTAGGGTTTTTATTTACTCTTTTCGTTGCAGCCGGATATGTTTTAAAATAACTGCGCGGGCGTTTCCAAACTGAAAGTATACCCGAAGTCAACACGCACCAGTGACGTCACAAATGTTAGGTGAAGGTAAGCTTTAATGAATAGATTTTCGCTTTCTGGATTTGAAAATATACCCGACAGCAACATGGTCTCTGACGTCATGAGCGTTGTGTGGGTATAAATTCCATATACGCGGCGACGGTTATCGCTTACCATCAGGGGAGCCGACTGCCTTTTTGCTTATAAAAAAAATACTTTTACTAAATTTATGTAGGAACAGTCAACTTGGGTAACTTTGACTCTGCGTCAAACATGGGACGTAGCCTTTTTATAAGGTTCTCGATTTTTTTCTAAACAGATTAGTAGTCAAATTACATGATTATTATACCTACAGTCATTTTGACTACTATCTGTTAAGAAAATAATCAAGAACCTTCTAAAGAGGCCACGTACAATATTTGACGCAGAATCAAAGTTACCCACGTTGTCAGTACATATTATTTGGAACTATTAAACTTAACTTTAGATATTTTATACGTACTTTTTGATGTTAACATATTCCTATTGCCTTATTTTCATCTGATTGGTTTCTGTTTTTTGTCAATAAGGCACATCACAGAGTACATCCTGTTCTATCCTCACGTTCTATTTAATGTAGCTCTTATTTCTTCTAGCGCGCGGTACAGTGTGTGTCCGGTCAAGCCGGCAGATCGTATGTACTTTTAGCATTATGCCTAAACTGCAGGGCTAGTTTGACCTGGTAATACTTTTTTTTATGTATCTTCCAACTCAGGTCGGAAACCTTTTCTGTCATTCCTAAAGGCTTAGAAAATTGCCAAACGTTTATATTTCTACAAAACGCTAACGCTAAGAAACTGTGACGTGCCGTCACGTGACATTTCATTAGTTAATGTCAATCACATACATTTACATTTGTATTCTAACTGCTGGCGTTATAAAATTAGAATGATACTTGTCTCTCGCATTCGCTCAATTTCGTATTTCATTATGTATACCTCTTTGTCATAAATCGTATCAATAACAAAATTTGTGGAACTCACACGCTATTCTGAATATTCTGATTCTATATTACATCTATTAACTAAGAATCAGGACAAGGCTATAATTATTAGCATCTATACATACATAGATACGTAATGATACTAACGTGCATAATATATATCTTTCTTAACTTTTTACACTTTTATCTTATTTCTATTTATTTGTCATTAATTTTTAATCTAGGAGCACTGTCTATATAATCTAATTTAAATATAAATAGATAGATAGATAAACTCTTTATTGACACACCATTAAAATTAACAAAAGCAAGTACAAAAGGAAATAATTTTACACTAGTGTAACAACGGGCGGCCTTATCGCTAAAAGCGATCTCTTCCAGGCAACCAAGGAATGGAGTGAAATTCGGAAAGAAATTAGACGGGGCATGCAAAAGATGAGAAAGTGATATAATACTAAAAACTATAGATATGGTTAACAAACCGTAAACTTACATATTAATAATACTACATACTAATACATAAGTTACATGACGAATAATAAACTAATAAATATTAATATTATAATTATATAATTTAATATAGTAAATAATATACAATAATACTAAAGCAACAATTTAGACAAGCAAAGTACATAATTAAGTTTGTGACAGAGATACATAATGTGACTTAACCCGTTCTTTGAAAGTATCGAGCGAAGGAGTTGCTCTAATTGCCACAGGCAGTGCATTCCATAACTGAACCGCCTGGAACGCAAATGACTTCCCATAGCAATGTAGCACAACGTGAAAGAGGAGTTTTAAGAGAGAGGGTGTCTTTAGATCTAAGAGGTAAGGGGTGAGAGGAGTGCCAATAGGAGAATTCTTCTTTTAAGTAGCGTGGGGTATAAGGATTGAAGAGTATATTATAAAGAAGAGAAAGTGTGTGAGCATTCCGTCGAAAGCGAATTGGTAACCACTTGAGCTTTTCACGAAACTGAGAAATGTGATCATTTTGACTGGCCTTGTGGCTCAGTTGGTAGTGTGTTTACGTCTACCTGCTGAACTGAAAGGTCGTGGGTTCAATCCCTACCCAGGGCAAACATTTGTGTGATGAGCATGGATGTTTGTTCTGTGTCTGGGTGTTTCTATGTATCATATGTATATATTTACAAAAAAAAAGTTTTGATGTATTCTATCAGCCATCTAGTTCCATAGTACAAGATTTGCTTAGTTTGGGCTAGATGGTGTTGTGTGAAATGTCCACAAATATTTATTTATTTATTTGCGCAGGCCAAATATAAATCTTATCGGTAACTCCCATTAGTTCTATAGAACTGTGACGTCATAGAACTGTTGTTTTTTTTTTTTAATCCTATTAGTTCTATGGTAGAACTATTAAAACGAAATCTCTCTCATGCAATAGTTTTGGAGACGATCAAGTTATTCTAATTGGTTTTCTGTGAGATCAGGATAGCTGGCGTCAGCATAGTCAAGGATGGGTAGAAGAAGAGATTGTGCGAGCGAATAGAAGTACTCCTGTATAATAAATAAATAAATATTGGAGGAAATTACGCAAAATACCATCTAACCCAAACTAAGAACTAGATGGCTGATAGAATACAAATATCACTTTTTTAATACATGCATAGAAACACCCAGATACAGAATAAACATCCATGCCGTGCAATGCTGTACGACGAACTTCAGCTTACTATTCCGCTGTGCTATGTCGGTGATAATAGTACGCCTACGGATCAGTTTTATTATGATTCGATCTCGCAAAGATACTCCGAGTATGGCCCCCTTCTTTTTTTTGTGCGTACTGCACAGAAAAGTAACTCCCTATCACCTTCTCTACTTCCAGAGAACTAAATTTTGTACATTTTAAGGCTACAGTCTGCTACAGTGAATAGATAAAATATCTTCTAAATCGACGTGTTCCATCCTTAGCTATACCGTCACTTACCAGGCATTATGATTCAGTTAGCGATCAAACGTAGATCTATTTTTAACCGACTTCTGAAAAGGTGGAGGTCCTCAATTCAACTGTGCTTTTTTTTGTATGTTTGTTACGCGAGTATTCCACTAATAATAACTTCATTTTGATCATTATTATGTTGTTTGGTAGGCAATAGTTCAGAGGTGGTCTCATATATTTTTTGTCAAAATCAATTCATTACTTTGGTTTCTATAACAATATAACTGGAATAATGTCATCCAAGTAAACGAATTTCGTATTTCGAAGTTTTTTAAAATCGACCGCCAAACGACCACCCAGATAATCCATAACTTATTAACCTAAGCCATCCGAAAGTCTTTGTGACATTTCCCCAGAGTAAAAAAAACTTTTTTCGAACTCATTACAGCAGGACCTCTAGGGGTCACTTAATCCTTCCCCCCCCCCCCCCCCCCTCGATTATAACTGCTAGTCCCATGTAAATATCTCCTTCAAATAGGTACTTGTCCAATGAAATCCTTGCTCAAATGTTTGATCCCTTTCAAGTGCGCCCAAGGCGTTTGCTATGACCATTGTTGAAACAAATGGTGGAAATAAGGATATTTAGATAAATTGCTTTGTTGTTAGGGAAATTGGTTATTTTATACAATGTATAATATGTGCAAACCGAGATTTTTGCTGAGTGTTACCTGGAAAGTACGAATTTGATTCATACGCCGAGATTTGGGTACTCGTATCTTACTTACATAGTAATATTACATACTTTTAACATTAAAAATACCCATAAGCATATCAAAGCGCATTACACATATTTTTAAGTGAGGCAAACAGTTTCAAAAGATTGACATTTTAAATGTCTTATTAAGTAATTAATTCTTATAATAATTCTCTGGCCTGGAAAAGATAACGATCTTTCGATAACATCTCGATTGAACGAACGAACGAGAAGTTCGTAATAAAAAGTTAACATTACATTTAAAATGTCAATCTTTTGCAACTTGTTGCCTCCCTCAAAAATATGTGTAATACGCTTTGATTTCTAATGTATGTATTATTATTGTAATATGACATTTAATTAGTTTAAGTTGTGCCTTAATTAACAACATTTCTTGCTTAAATCAAATCTCAAGTATAAAATCTGGTCTAACCGAAGCGCAGTACAAATGAGCCATCTGTAAATAGGCTACAGTTTTAATTCAGTGAGATATAACGAAAGCCCTCGAGGCGATCCGTATTCCGCGCGAGCTCTTCGCTAATTTAACTTGTCTTATTTGTGTTTGACCTGCTAACGAACTGACTGACACTATACTACGTGTATACTCCTAGACCAATGCAGGCAGTATGGACTCTTGTTAACGAACTCACTGACACTATACTACGTGTATACTCCTGGACCAATACAGGCAGTATGGACTCTTGTTAACGAACTAACTGACACTAAACTACGTGTATACTCCTGGACCAATGCAGGCAGTATGGACTCTTGTTAACGAACTCACTGACACTATACTACGTGTATACTCCTGGACCAATGCAGGCAGTATGGACTCTTGTTAATGAACTCACTGACACTATACTACGTGTATACTCCTGGACCAATGCAGGCAGTATGGACTCTTGTTAACGAACTCACTGACACTATTCTACGGTATACTGCTGAAGCAATGCAACATTATATGCAGTATACTCGCTAACTAAAGATGTAATTAAGTAAACTAAGCATTTTCCTCGCAAGTTTAATATAATACTGTATGTTTCACTCAGCTGTAAACTCTGACAAACTTTCTTGTAGCTCTGTGGCTGTAAAGTGATTTTATCTCGTGCCTTCTTGATTCCATTGCTACGACCAGGATCCTGCATTTAAACCATTTGCTTAGTTCGTAGTTCCAAATCTAAAATCCTTCGCTTTCTCTGGATTCAACTATCAGGCACTTGATGGTAAAATACAACTTTGCAGCTTAGTACGACAAATAACTATTTAAGTGAATGTTTGCAACATGGTCTATTTATCATGAATTTCTAGGTGTAATAGTTCACACAAAATAGACAATGTATTTATTGTGACAAAAACGTTTTATATATTTACATGATTATGTAATTTACTTTAAGCAAAGTTTTTGCTACAAGCCGGTTCCAGCTTAGCATGGTGCCAGTTGTTTCAACCGGTACTGGTCTACGTTGGATCTGGCAAGTGTCGTCACGCACTGTACATTGCGCGTGCAATTCCAGTCTACGCTGAACTCTAGCAGGCGCCAGAGGCACGTGCATGGGCTTGGAGGCACACTGATAACTGTAATTTATGATGACAATTACTCCGCGACCAGGGCCTCAAGGCTGCTATTTGAACTATCACTCGTTCGCCACTCGCTGATACGATTTAGCGATAATTCTGACAATTTGTTAGTTTATTTACTAAAGTAATAGACTAGCGATTTGTCACAATCATGGTATCAGCGAGTGGTGAACTAATGATAGTTCAAATAGCAGCCTTGAGGCCCTGGGCTAGTGCCATATCGCCCGCACTCGCACGGCCTGCTTTGCGAGTTAAAAGTGCAAACCAGACACGATCTTTACCCGACTGCGAAAGGAAGGTTATTTTTCTATTTCGGCGATCTATATTTCACGTATTTAAGCGAAATTGTAGCCTTACCAGCGTGTCAATCGCACAGCCAAGAATATAATACTTGTTAGTATGAATTAGATATAGTACTAGCTGAACATCGAAGCATGCTTGTGAAAATATTAATAGAAGCTCCAAATTAAATTTGAGTACGGTATCCTAAACCTCACAAATTCCATCATCTCTACTGACTTTAACAACTTGGAGCGTCAAAGTACTGTTAAGTTTGAGCCAGTTTAAGCTCTTTGTGTGGCATAGTTGACATACCATCTTCGTCACGACACTTGGAATCTGTATAACTTAAGGCAAAGAGTAGGTTGACGCAGTTGTCTGATCATCATCATCATCATCTCAGCCATAAGAAGTCCACTGTTGGACATAGGCCTCCCCCATGGATTTCCAAAAAGACCGATTGGAAGCGGCTTGCATCCAGCGTCTTCCCGCCACTTGTATGAGGTCATCTGTCCATCTCGTGGCTGGTCTTCCTGCAGTTGTCTCGCTCTCGCAGTACTTGTTTTTAGATATAAAATTATTGAAATTACTTTTGACAAAATATTCTCGCCTTAGTTAGCTTCATAAAAACACTATTACAATGTATTAACAAAAGCTGTTATTGTATATCTGTTATTTAGACCGAAAACAACGAGTATAAGAAAAAATTCCACGTTTACACATTTACCTATTTCGGTTATACAGCTATTGTTAATACAATTTTTATGAAGCTAAAGAGAGAATATTACCCCTAAATTGAGCAAAACTGTACTTCTAAGTGAATTTGTATCTTTTTATCAGAGTTTAACTTTTTTGACTGCAACTACAGGATTATTGTGGCTGTAGGAATCCGTTTCTACCCCTAAAAATTACTCGTTTTTTTTTTTTTTTTGTATGAATTTGACCACTTCCTGTTTTGTACGAGTATATTCACTTTCCATTCACTCACCACACCACATAAAACTAGTGTGTACTCACAACTCAACAACAAAAGTACAAAAAGAATTTTATTCCCTGGCCAAGTCTCACGAGCGGCTGCAAAGGGCCCTTAATTGAAATGGAATTGACGTTTACAACCCGCCACGGGAGTGTAATTGCCGTGCAGCTCGCCGCGAAACCCGTAGAACGATCTCGACTATTCAAGAACATTCTAGAACGTTCTAGATGCGGAATGTTCTAGGCTTCTGCAACAGAAAAGTTTACGGCATTTTTATGTTCGATGCTCTCCCGCTTTCGGTTTTAGTTTTGTGATACTTGGTGCGAGGAAGTTTTTTTGCGGATGCTTGCTAATTGAGTGGACGTTTTAAGTTTTACAATGTAAATAAATAAATATTTGGGGACAAATTTCACACAACACTATAACAATATTTTGACGTGATAGCGTCTTATAAATCAATGAACGCCGGCTGCACGCAGGAAAAAGCATGACTCATTGTTACGTTCCGCCTGAGCCGAGCGTGCAAGCGAGAGCGCGCAACAAGCAATAGAGAGGCACGATCGGCTTTAGATATTCGTTATGGCCTAGCTCTTTGTTTATAGCACGGTGCCGTAAACCGATGCCGGCGCGATACTGGAAAACGTTGTCGACAGCGACACGTGAAAACGGCGCGGCGCCGTGAAAGACACACGGTACGACCCTGGCACCGGCAATCTGCGCCGCGGAACTGTTTTGTTGCAGATTTCTGGTGTCGTGACTATTTATCGGTTTGAGTGCCTTGTCGGTAAACACCGCGTCGTAGAACAAGAAGCCAGGTAGAGCCAGGCTTCTTTAAAACAAAATTCTTCTATTAAAAAAACACAAATGTGATAATAGTTGGTATACCAAGCAGAAGATCATTTCCTGAGTTAATTAATTTTGTGCTTTCGTCGAGTATTAAATCGTATTTATAACAAAGAAGTTTTGTTCATGTTCTCATACATTTCAAATCATATTAGGAGTGAAACATCTAATATACGATTTTCACTACGAGTGAAGCATCTAATAATCTTTTATCGCGATTTTTGTGCCAGGATCACAAAAGTTCAAAATGAAATCTATTTGAAAACACACGTCGCAACCTAATTCCGGCTATCTCTTGTCTGCTGTGTTGTGATACGCTTACATGACGTTTTGTTGTTCATCTAGGGTACGATCCCACCTGGATTTGCACAGGTTTGATTTGTAACCGATAAAAAAAAATTGACTTCTCAATTCAATAGATTTTTTTTATGTTCGTTACCGCATAGCTTGTTTCTAAACCGATGCGGAAAATTAGTATTTTTGTTTGAAAGATTATACTTTCACTGGTCTCATAGAAATTTCATCAACATAAGTCTTTAAAGTTTGTTCCATTGTGGAGGTGCAATATATGCAGCCGCATGCGGTGCGCGCTTCAGTATTAAACGTGCTGCGACGGAAGACTTGCGTGTCATTGCACCCTACGAGTTTCCAAATATTATAGGAGAGTAATTCAATAAACTGATGATAACTCAATCGGGATAGGTATAATTTGGAGTAGTATATTACATAATCTATCATCTACATTCAAAATTACACAATAACTAAAGGAACAAAATAATTACGTTGAGTGAGTATTGTGACACAACACGCGCAGTGGAGGGAGAAGCGACGTCATTTTGAGATCGTTTGACGTATATTACGTACACGTACTGACGTAAAATACACAGTGTACAATAAAATCAAGCCTGCACTTCCAATATCACTAGAATTTATTTAAAAATAGTTTATTAACTGAAATTAATATATTAAAACTTTTACATGTTACAAATAAATATATTTTTATTACTGTTTCTTTTCTCAGTACATTCTAATGCGTTGTTACCACCGCCATTTTGTAAACAAGACACGTCTCTCTTGAACGACAAGTGTCGTCGGTAACCGTCATAGTTACCAGACCTGTAAAGCTAGTTGCTAGACTGAACGTGCTTTACGTTCCAAGATATACATGCTATTTGATTAATTCTGTCTGTATAAGCCTTTAGCTGTTTAATCTTAGAGATTTTGTGTACTTTAATTAGATTTTTATTTTTATTCTTGTTTTATTTTTTATTCACTCACTTGCTGCACGAAGGGTCTTCGTTTTTATGTTGTTTTATATTTTAGTTCGACTTCGTTGTTTTATGTTTGTATACGCGAACGAGACGGATCTCGTTCGCGCATACAAACATATTAAAGCTACTAAACTAGCATACTACAACATAGTAATAAGTACTTAAATTAAAATAAAATAATTTTCCCGTAACTATAAGTAGTAAGCAATAGTTTATAATTATGACAAAGGTCACGGACTCTGGTGTCTGTGGAGATAAAAATTAAATAAAAATAATAATAAAAAAACTAACGTACTAAAGAATCTGTGCTAAATTTAATAATGATTGGTTCAGCCGTTTAGCTAAGGAGGTAACAAATAGAGAAACAGACGACAGACATAGTTACTTTCACTTTCATAATATCAGTCAGAAAATGATATACGCATTGATGCTATGCGTCTCAAATATGATCAAAAATTCAAGTGTGGATATATTCTCTTAAATTGGATCAGTCAGAAAATTATATACGCATTGATGCTATGCGTCTCAAATATGATCAAAAATTCAAGTGTGGATATATTATCTTAAATTGGATGAGTATACGTAAGAGCTTCATGATCATATTCCACTATCCTCATGCCATGACAAGTCACGAGGAAGAAGGCATACTATCGCCCATTTTTCATTGAAACCCCGTTCTCATTTCTTAATGAAATACAGCCAATTCGGTTTACATTCTTGAGCAAACACGAAAATTACGGACGCCGCCACGCGCGCCAAGAATACATGCAAGCCGCGGGATCTCTGATCACTGCGCAACGTTCCTACATAGTTGCGCTCGCTCGGTACGTGATCACTGATCACTGCGCAACGCTGCATCCATGAATTCTAGAATCTTGGGGAAAACTTTAACCAAGGGTTTCTTAGTTTAATTGCTTAGAATTTGTTTTGGTTTTATTTCTTTATACGTATGACCATTTATTTGCATGTCCTTGAATATTGCTAATGTTCAAACAGTCAAACAATTAGACTAAACAAAACAATTAGTTAGTAGTTTGACCGTCAACTTGCATCGCGCTCCACCGTAGACCGCAACATTCGCGTTTATTAGTGGTCAAGCGCAAGCCTGTTTTCGAATAAAACAACCTAAGGATCGAGAAAATTTTGTATGCTCCAGAATATGTTTCCCTTTCCAGCTAGCGTTTCAGCTTATCTCAAGCTGTTAGCGGCAAATATGCAGTTATGTTTATGCTGGTCATCGTCACATTGTTAGCGGAATAGCTTCCCCGAATGGCAACGGTCAGCCTTCCCCGGTCACATCGTGTGCATATCCGGCTGCTGTCCATGTGGGATCATGCATTAAACTGGTGTAATTGCAGAATGAGGCTTTTGTTCTTGCATGCTTTACTTTGTACTTAATTTATACGACCGTTAAGTTTTTGAAGTGCTTCTAAGTTTAATTAAATCGAAAAATTACTTAATTTATGAATTCAACTAAGTAAAGTACAAAGAGTTGTTCTAGCTTGCTTGATATTGTACTTAGCTGATGTAATTCGTTAAGTATTTTAAACAGATTCTTAATTTAATTACACCGAAAAATTCTAAATCTGTGAATTAAACTAAATAACGTACAAAATAGGTGTTTTAAGCTTGCATGCTTGACATTATATTTAGATAATATAAGCTGTTACGTGTTTCAAGTGATCCTAAATTTGGATATATTAAATAAAATACAAAAGAGCCCAATTACGCTAAATCTCATAAACAACATAGTAAACTGCGTAAACAATATGTTCAGTCTAACAATGTCTCCGACTTGGGTCGGACGAAGTATAGACGGAACAAAAAAAAACCTCCAGCAATTACTTAAGACCCCAAATAAAATTAATTTAACTAAAGCATATTTCAAAATCGATTAGCGAATATGATATCTTGAGTTGGAATATTAGAGCTACTCAACCCTGTTTTAACCCGACTGTCAAAAGTAGGTAACGTTTTTGTGTGTATGTATCTCACAGTCATTTGTAGCATGTTCTTAAATGTGACAAGACGTCCAAACTATGAGAAATTGTTGCAAAGTGTGTTTAGGTGACCTTTCATGATACATTGCAGCAATGTGTACGGTAAATTATTTAATTGCATGATACATTTCATGTTACGTTTCACCAGTAAGATGTAAGATGATTATACATCTCCATTTTGGGAGTATAATATTAAACCATCATATTTATTGCCATTATCCCACTGGGTGGAGATGGAGGCACAGCACATTTTCGCTACTTTTGCTATGAAATAAAAGTAATAGTGTGTTAATTTATCTGCTTTTTCTAGATTTATCAAATAGATACATCCACGCAAACTTTCAAACCCTGATTTAGTTTCGTAACGTCTTTACGTAAATTATATCTTTTCCTACAAAGATTATTTCTTTCATCGGGAGCGTTCCCAAAACCCTTTAGCTTCCCGGAGATTCATGTTTACTGAGATCCCTGGAATTAACTTAGAGCTGGCCATTTTCGACACCTACTTTATTTGCGACCGTTTCTAACTGATGTTTATATTCGACTGCGCAAGAAGGAGGGTTATGTTTTTCGGGTGTATGTATGTATATAATACAACCCTCGCATAAGATAAAAATTAAATTTTTTCGTAACCTCCAATGGTTATTTTAGTAAGAAGTGGTTTTGCAAGAAGTATCCGAAAGAATGCTCATTTCAAAACACAGTGGCTTTGTGCATACTTTCTCACGAATATGTACACTTGAAGTCTATTTAGCCCACAGACATAAAAAATCGTTAAGTAACCTCAGATCTAGCCTAACGCAAACATAAGTTAAATCGCTTTTATGCAGTCGGATATTTTGTTTTTCTTTTAATTGATCTAGTGAGCAGATCGAATAAAATTTTCAAATCAGTTCCAATTGTACCTATTTACGGTCTTCAAAGAGGAGGAGGCTAATAATTCGGCTATATTTTTTTTATTTTTGTTACTATATAACTTCGTCATTAATTAACCGATTTGAAAAAACATTATTTCTTGGAAAGGATATACTTTCATATTGGTTCTGCAAAAGTTTTTTTATTTTTATTAATTTACGAAGTCCTTTACTCATCATAGGTTCAATACATTTAAGATGGCATCTGCATTTAATTGTATAAAATAAAGTGGTATTTATATCGATTTAGTAATTTGGTTTTTAA
The DNA here is from genome assembly GCA_947563715.1 of Lycia hirtaria. NCBI lineage: Eukaryota > Metazoa > Arthropoda > Insecta > Lepidoptera > Geometridae > Lycia > Lycia hirtaria. The sequence continues at coordinate 34,259,809 of OX387377.1, read as the reverse complement.
AACAAAATTGTGCATTTTGAAGTTTGAAGAATTTTGAATTTTGAAGTTGGTTACTTCAGTTTTTTTAACCATAATTTTATTTGTTAAAAGGTTTTGGCGTTGTCTATTATTACTGTATATTTATTAAGTTACGTTTTGTTTTTCATTGTTATTTTATTTAATTTTAGTTATTTATTGAGGGATTAACAAAAGAGTTTATATAACACAATTATAACGGATAACTAAAGCTACAGAACTGAAATAGTTATTTGTTATGCAAGGCTGCAAAGTTCGTTTTTGGGGCGAGTACTTGTATTGAAACCTGAGCAAGCGAAGGATTCTAGGATTGAACCACGAGCGAAGCGAGCGGTTCAAATATAGAATCCTGAACGTAGCGAGGGTTTCAAAAGTACGAGATGCAAAATAACTTTGCTGCCGAGTGAAACACAAAATTTTTCACCTCACTACAGCGAGGAAAACGTTAGTCCAGTGCTGCCACCTGTGGCTGGTTAATTTATTCAAAGAAATGAGGATAGCGCACTGACATGAAATAAGTATTTAATGCATTTTCAGTGGACTTGCGGTATAGAAAAGTATGTAATAGAAAGGTTCGAATTTTAAAAACTCTTTCCACGCTAGCGGACAAAATGCACTTTTCTACTCAGATTTCTAATGACAAACAGAATCTTTCCGAGCTTGTGAGGTGAAAAATAAATTTGAATGAAGATTAAAATAAAATTGGACATTCTACAAACAAAACATACCCACACCCTATTCCTACATTCTTGCAAATAAATTTCATTTCATTTCATTTCATTTTTGGCCACAGTTTCATAATAACATTCTAAACTCAAAGCTTTAGTTAAATCCTCAATAACCATACAGTCCAATATGGTCTATAAGGAAGATTATACAAATTCCAATTTACACCTCACACATTCAAAGTGGCGTTTGAATATTCGACTCAGACCTGATGTGCATTCAGATTCAAGCAGGTACTTTGATAAAGCGATCGAACTCGGCACTAGAATGAAAGAGAATTTATAGCACGGAAGAGGTAGATATTTGGGCTTCTACTTCGTTAATCACTTGCACATTTTTTTTAGTCAGTCAGTGAATGACTTGTGTGAAATTTTTTAACTGTCTATAAATTTGTGTGTAAAACACTTAAAAATATCGAATTAATGTATATGAGCTATTCCTTGGCTGCACTTGTCCAAAATTTGTGTCATAAAAGTCATGTAGTGTTAGAATAGCCTAAAGTTCGCATCTGTCACATTACCCACCGTTCACCTCCTGATGTCCAGTTGGGTGAATGGTAGGAAGTATTTTTTAAAACGGATCACATACCCCACGGAATACTACACTATATATTTTTAGACTCGTACTAAAGGAGCCTATTTGTTAGACTCCGATGTCTGTCTGTCTATCCTACACTGTATATTTTGGACATTAAGATACAAGTCTCAAATTTGGAAATATTATAAGGTTTACTTTGAAGTAATTCTATAAATACTAAAAACTGGTCAAGAGCGAGACAAGCTTGCGTAAATAATTTTTGAAAAAAATTGAAAATTATTGTATGAACCTCCTTGTTGATTCCACAAAAAAGAAACGAAAAATGACAAGTGAACGTTTCGATTGCAGTGTCATAAGACATAAAATCAAAGAGAATATAAGTACATTAACTTAAAATAGAGTAAATGGTAGTGTTAAAATTTCTTTGAATAAAGTAAATAGGTCTGTAACACTTACCTTCTTGTTTTGAACGCCTGACATTCCAGTATATTCCTACTGTAGAAATATGTGAAGCTACAAATATTCTTAGATATAGAGAATATTTTGTTGAGTAATTAAGTAGCCCTAGTGGCAGTGTCTATATTCAGACATTATGTCATAATGCATAGGAGTACGGAAGCCTCGGTGATCGAGCGAAACTCGTACTTTGCCGGATTTATTATATGAACTGTGATCGCTAGCTTATCGTAATCAGTTTACCGTGGGTTCATACCATTGATCGCAATCAATCACAATTTTACAAATAAATCATGATTGATTGTGATTTAGGGTTTTTTGTTCACGGATTATCTGTTCCGTATTCAACAAAAAAGAAAATTCGCATGTGTACAGTATCAGTCTACACAAAGAATAAACAATAGAGGTGGGTCATTAACAATTTACCCGTCAATTTAAAAAAACAGCTTTTTGTCAACAGTTAACAGGTTGAAAAAACAGTTGATTCAGTTATTAGGTTTTCAACAAATGTTTTTTCAAAAAGAAATTTTTATAACGCGTTTTGTCAACGTTTTTTATCTATAAAGACTATAATATTAACAGGTAACTTAAAAATACTCGTAAAGTTAGAAATGGTTTAAAATGAAATTTTCTCCAGTGAAAATGAATGAATGAAGTGAAAATGTTTTTTTATTTATACAGTCATATACACATTAGGATCTAAAAAATAAAACCGGTCAAGTGCGAGTCAGACTCGCCCACCGAGGGTCCCGTACAAACTAGTAGATAAAAGAGTGGAATCATATTTTTTTTATATATTTCCCTTCATAAACTGAAGTGAATAGATATCTTCTAGATCGACAAGCTCCATCCTCGGCCACACCGTCGCTTAACATCAGGCGAGGTGGTGGTCAATCGTAGATCTATCTTCTATAAAAAAAAAACTTGTCATTGTTAAGCAATAAAAAAATCATTATCTACTACTTAGTAGTTATACGAACAGTACACTCAGCGAGCACAATTTTTTCAGCAATACTTATTGCAAAAAAGTCTGCACCCAGGAGGTCTGCTCTCATCTCCTGCTTTACCGATAAAAGTTACTTAACTTTTAAGTTATGCTTAACATATTTTGTCAGCTTCTGGCCGACACGTAATGACACTTGCGGAAAGAAGACAGAGAACTTAAGACGTTGGTTAAAGTTAAGTAACGTTTTTCGGTAAGGCCCCTCGTATGTAGGCTCATCCCTTTGTTCGCTTCGCTAATTCGACTAATGACTAAATTACTTTTGTGTTGTATAATAAAAATAATTACAAAATAAAAAATCTATGAAGATGTCACACATAATTTTCTCTTTGTTACAGAATCTAAAAGATCAAATCTTGACTACCAACGTGTGGCTTGAGCATGTAAGTAGATAAATTAATGAATTAAATACATAAATCTATACTATAAATATATATATAATATATTTAAACGGGCAATTCTTGTAGGTATATTAGATATGTATGTAATAAGGTTCTTGGAAACGGCTCCAACAATTTTGATGAAATTTAGTATGTAGGATGATAAATCGATGTAGCTAGGTTCAATTTTTAGTGAACCCAGCTTTGCCCGTATATTCAGTCATAAAAAAGTCCGAGCAAAGCTCTGTCGCGTTTATTTATCCAGATTAGCAGATAAGATTTGGAAATACCAAACCATGAATACAAATATTTATTCTTGATTGGGTTTTTCTTCTCGTTAAGTTGAGTTGCTGGTGGTTTTTCTCTACTTAGTCTGGCCATAAATACTGTTACAGTTAAAAATAAGAAAGATATTACATTTGAATTTGGAATCTGTCATTTTTATACGATTGTTCATTGAGTTTTCTAATTTTGGCGCCAATACATTATACAATATTTTGCGATATTAAAATGGAGTGGGGTGATAAAGAGAACCGAATCGCTGTGATTGCATTACACAAAGTTGGTATGGAGCCAAATGCAATTTTTAAAACTCTCCATACGTTTGGTATTAGTCAAATGTTTGTGTACCGGGCTATTAATAGGTACAATGAGACCTCCTCTGTTTGTGACAGAAAAAGATCTGGCCGTCCACGTAGTGTTCGTACGAAAAAGGTGGTCAAAGCAGTAAGGGAAAGAATTCGAAGAAATCCTGTCCGAAAGCAAAAGATTTTATCTCGGGAGATGAAGATAGCACCCAGAACCATGTCGCGTATTTTAAAAGATGACTTAGGACTTGCAGCCTATAAGAGACGCACTGGTCATTTTTTAACTGATAATTTAAAAAAGAATAGAGTGGTAAAATCGAAACAACTACTGAAGCGGTACGCAAAGGGAGGCCACAGAAAAATTTTGTTTACGGATGAGAAAATCTTTACAATTGAGCAACATTTTAACAAACAAAATGACCGTATTTATGCTCAAAGCTCTAAGGAAGCTTCCCAATTAGTCGACAGAGTGCAACGTGGGCATTATCCGACTTCAGTGATGGTTTGGTGGGGTGTTAGCTATGAAGGAGTGACTGAGCCATATTTTTGTGAAAAAGGTATCAAAACATCGGCACAAGTGTATCAAAATACCATTCTTGAGAAGGTAGTTAAACTCCTTAACAACACCATGTTCAATAACCAAGTATGGTCCTTCCAACAAGACTCGGCGCCAGGTCATAAAGCTCGGTCCACGCAGTCTTGGTTGGAAGTGAACGTTTCGGACTTCATCAGAGCTGAAGACTGGCCGTCGTCTAGTCCTGATCTTAATCCGCTGGATTATGATTTATGGTCAGTTTTAGAGAGTATGGCTTGCTCTAAACGCCGTGATAATTTGGATTCCCTAAAACAAGCCATACGATTGGCAGTGAAGAATTTTCCCATGGAAAGAGTGCGTGCTTCTATTGATAACTGGCCTCAACGTTTAAAGGACTGTATTGCAGCCAATGGAGACCACTTCGAATAAGCTTTTATATTTTAAATTGTTTTATATTTATGTATTAAACTAACACACTGTAAAAGTAATAAATATTATTTGCAATAAAAAAATATTTTTTTTCTTCGTGACAATATTTATGGCAAGACTAGGTATATATAGGTATACAACTATATATACATATGATAGTGATTTTTGTATGAAAATTCATCGAAATCAGTTTTTGACTGGCGGTGAACATATTATACATACATAATGTAAAAAATATAATTAAGATGAGAACTTTAATTTTATAAAATATTAATTTATATATCATTGGCAGGAATGGGAAGACCACAAGTTCAAATGGGACCCCTTGGAGTACGGTGGAGTGAAGGAGTTGTACGTCCCTTCTGAACACATCTGGCTGCCTGACATCGTTCTATACAACAAGTAAGTTTGTCGAAGTACCCTCTGTGCTTTTTTATTCTTCAAACTGGGTGACACCAGTGGGCGCTTTCACTCATAGACGGTAACGACACCGACACGATACCGATATCGTAAAGATATCGTGCCGATATCGGTGGACTGTCAATTGTCATGATGCTTTAATTAGAGATGATTTTGTTTATTTAGATAAGTTTTATTCAGACATAATAATAATAATTATACTACGGTGTAGTGAAAAATATACATTTTCCTACTCGTCATCAAGTTTAAAAGATATCGAAGATTTTTTTTAACATTTCTCCTATTTAAATAAATAAAACCATCTCTCACTTTTCTAAAATCACTGCTCAATGATTTTATATGTTTTAAAATGTTGTGATGCGCGAGAGAGATAGCTGCGCCCTTTGCCCCACCTTAATATTAAAGCGCCCAATTGGCTACACGGTCGCTTACCATCAGCTGAGTTGGTGATCAAACGTGGATCTATCTCATTTGAAACGTACATAACCTATCAACCATAAAAAAGTAATGTCTAATATCACGCCCGATTACAAAAAAACAAACATTAATCGAAGCGCCAAAACCTGCTTCAACCAATCGCAAAGCAATCCACAAATTACATTTCAACGCCGACATCCGATCCAAAGTTATGTGTGTAATGCGAAAATTAATTTCAGTACAACGCGGGCAAAGTCGGGGAACATTCGGACATTGGCTTGCACTAAATTGCATTGTTAGAACGTCCAACTAAACTTGTTGACGCGGGGAGCCGGCCGCCGAGTTGATTAGGGTCTTTGAAACTCGACGATTATGAATATATTGCTAACCGACTTCCAAAAAGAAGAAGGGTCTTAAATCGACTGTATGTGTATGTGTTTGTTTTTGTATGTTTATTATGCGATTTCTGTGCCAATTATATTTTTTTTGTTTGGTAGGTAATACCTCAGAGATGGTCCCATATTTTGGGTCGAGGTTTAAATATGCACAAAGTTTTCTGTCATTGAAGTTAAACAATTTTTCACATATTTGTCGTGAACACTTTACACAATTTAACACCTGGCGTTATATACACTTTGTTATTGTATCACCGCCATCAAACTACATTTACCATCATAACTTACGTGAAATTAAATAAACACCTTAATTAAAATGACCAAAGGCTCTCAAACCCAAAAGTTGTCGGCAGACTGCGCTGGAATATGCATAGACACGGTCAAAGTATTAACATGACGTTGATTACATTTTGACTAACTTCTGTACAGTTTGATTAGATAAATTACGTGTACTTCTAACGGCACCGACTTAACTATTTACGAGAGCTACTCCCTTGGTAAATAGTGCAAGTCACCTTCGGGATTGTAATATAGCAATTGACGTTGTTTCTGTCCTAGTTTCTGGCAAGTTTATATCAGCGTGTGACAGGTGACAATATCGCTTTGTCATCTATCTATCTAATAGATAAACCCTTTATTGACACATGAAATAGTAGTTTTATGAAAAGAGGCAGGCTTCGGAGGCAGATTTTTTGCTGACTCATTCGTTGACCTTATATCGTATAAAATAAAGGGTTATCTATTAAATGAATAGATAAACCCTTTATTAATACTTGAAATAGTAGTTCTGTTTCAAGTAGACTTTGAGGACAGAAACTTCAATAAAGGATTTATCTTATTAGATACTATTACTATACTTTTAGATAAATATAGACTATTTATCTATTTATTTAACTATTTATATTTTAAACATTTATCTAATAGTCTATATATAGACTAAATAAATAAATATTGGTGGACATTTCACACAACACCATCTAGCCCAAGCTAAGCAAAAGCTTGTACTATGGAAACTAGATGGTTGATGGAATACATATTTATACTTTTATTTGTAAATACATACTTATGATACATAGAAACACACAGACACAGAACAAACATCCATGCTCAGCAGAAATTTTTGCCTGGGTGGGGATCGAACCCATGACCTACAGCTCAGGAGGCTGTCGTACTACCACGGAGCCATGAAGCCTGTCTATATCCCTATATTGACGATATAATGTCTATAAACCCTATCATGACACTTAAAATAGTGGTTCTACGAAAAGTAGACCTCGGAGGCTGAAACTGTTTTGCCGACACATTCGGGACCTTGTACGTGTTGTATCTATATCTAGTTCAAAATCTAAATGATATACAATCACTGTATACAACTACAATAATTTTAATGTTTGCTCATCGTTAATTGAATTTTCCACCAATATGCGTGGGTTATACATGATGGATTACAGTTAAGCTCGATGTGTTTGATGAATCAGAAGTATAATGTATATATATTGTTAACAACGTCGATAATCCTAGATTTATTTACTATTATATCCCGGAAATACAAGATAATACGTACATACATACAAACATGCATAAAATACACAAAAAACGTTATGCTCCTTTTTGCGCTGTCTGGTACGAGTAAAACAAGATATCATATAACTAAAAATGCAAATACCGAAGAATTTATGGTAGATAACAAATATATAACTACAGGTAGTTCGAATCTATTATAATGGTTACTATTTATAATATAGTTACATCAAAGTTGTATGATAGATCGGAGCCGTCTTTCTATGCATGCTCTTGTATCTGACGTCCATTAATCATTCTGAACACAGGGTATGTACCTACTCTGTACAGAGCTAAGACCGCTTTAATATTTAATTTAATTATTTTTTTACACAAGATAGATCTACGATTGACCACCAACTTGCCTGATGTTAAGCGACGGTGTGGCCGAGGATGACGCTCGTCGATCTAGAAGATTCACTCTAGTCTTGAAAATTCCAAGGATGTAGTTCTCAGAACACAGAGATGACGGCAAAGAATTCCATCCCAGTGCAGTACGCATCAAGAACGTGAATCGATTTCGCTGAGTATGGATTATTTATGCACATCCATCAAGTTTTTTTGGAAATCCATGGAGGCCTATGTCCAGCAGTGAATTTCTTGTGACAGAGATGACGGTGACATAAATTCTTCGTACACACATGCTGTATTGATCTTATGTGCGACGTTAGCTGTTTAAACATTCACGTTCAAAGTTTATAAATTTCCTAAATATATTAGGAAATTTATAAACTTGCGGATCTTGTTATTTTCCGGTGACATATACACACACTAACGATTATATTATATACGGTGCTGGATTGAAAAGTACGAATGTTATAAATTATTTGGAAACTCACATAGTCCTGAATACGTCCACTGTCAACTTGCACACAAAGATCTTCCTGCTGTAATGACATTTTTTCTGTAGCAACGGGTGTCAAAATTTGGTAAGTGCACTGCCAACGTTCTATGACATATCGAAATGTATGTGGTATTTATTTATTAAATGTAATTTACGAGAATTTCGATTTAAAAATGGCCTTTAATCGTAAGATTATTTATGAATTGTTTTTGGATATATTTTGGTTATGATTGGCATTATTTAATGTAAGTATTTATTACGCACTTTATTTTCTATACGAAAACATCGTACATCGCACAATATAACATGGTATACGTAATAATTATAGTTCAAAAAACTAAAAAAAAAAGACAAAATACACAATTCATTTACTTGAATGACAAATTTTTCCAGTTATTTTGTTATAAAATCAAAGTACAGAACCGATTTTGATATAATGTATATGGGAACACCTCTGAAATATGACCTTCCAAACAATCTACTTTCTCTGTTTTAACATTCCTGCCTATTTTGTTGCATTGCCACGCTACAGCAGGACTGAACCTCCACATTACACAAATCAAAAGAAAATTACTGTTAATTAAATAGCTCACGTATAATATGAAATTTTCAGCTACTTACAATACAAATACAATACAAATACAATACAAAAACACTTTATTGACACCATAATAAAATAGCATTAGGTACATAATTAAGGCGTTAGAAAGGTACACAAGGCGGCCTTATCGCTAATAGCGATCTCTTCCAGATAACCTTAAGATGTTAAAAGAGAAGAAAAATTAAACGCTCACGGTGGTGAAATCACACATGAAACAAGACTTATGGTCATATACTTAGTCTGGCCATAAATACTGTTACAGTTAAAAATAAGAAAGATATTACATTTGAATTTGGAATCTGTCATTTTTATACGATTGTTCGTTGAGTTTTCTAATTTTGGCGCCAATACATTGTACAATATTTTGCGATATTAAAATGGAGTGGGGTGATAAAGAGAACCGAATCGCTGTGATTGCATTACACAAAGTTGGTATGGAGCCACATGCAATTTTTAAAACTCTCCATACGCTTGGTATTAGTCAAATGTTTGTGTACCGGGCTATTAATAGGTACAATGAGACCTCCTCTGTTTGTGACAGAAAAAGATCTGGCCGTCCACGTAGTGTTCGTACGAAAAAGGTGGTCAAAGCAGTAAGGGAAAGAATTCGAAGAAATCCTGTCCGAAAGCAAAAGATTTTATCTCGGGAGATGAAGATAGCACCCAGAACCATGTCGCGTATTTTAAAAGATGACTTAGGACTTGCAGCTTATAAGAGACGCACTGGTAATTTTTTAACTGATAATTTAAAAAAGAATAGGGTGATAAAATCGAAACAACTACTGAAGCGGTACGCAAAGGGAGGTCACAGAAAAATTTTGTTTACGGATGAGAAAATCTTTACAATTGAGCAACATTTTAACAAACAAAATGACCGTATTTATGCTCAAAGCTCTAAGGAAGCTTCCCAATTAGTCGACAGAGTGCAACGTGGGCATTATCCGACTTCAGTGATGGTTTGGTGGGGTGTTAGCTATGAAGGAGTGACTGAGCCATATTTTTGTGAAAAAGGTATCAAAACATCGGCATAAGTGTATCAAAATACCATTCTTGAGAAGGTAGTTAAGCCCCTTAACAACACCATGTTCAATAACCAAGTATGGTCCTTCCAACAAGACTCGGCGCCAGGTCATAAAGCTCGGTCCACGCAGTCTTGGTTGGAAGTGAACGTTTCGGACTTCATCAGAGCTGAAGACTGGCCGTCGTCTAGTCCTCATCTTAATCCGCTGGATTATGATTTATGGTCAGTTTTAGAGAGTATGGCTTGCTCTAAACGCCATGATAATTTGGAGTCCCTAAAACAATACATACGATTGGCAGTGAAGAATTTTCCCATGGAAAGAGTGCGTGCTTCTATTGATAACTGGCCTCAACGTTTAAAGGACTGTATTGCAGCCAATGGAGACCACTTCGAATAAGCTTTTATATTTTAAATTGTTTTATATTTATGTATTAAACTAACACACTGTAAAAGTAATAAATATTATTTGTCATAAAAAAAAAATTTTTTTCTTCGTGACAATATTTATGGCAAGACTAGGTATTTATATATATAAACATAAAATACACTACATACAAATAGTACTTACATATATAGGTATATTATATACTTATACATACTAATAAAGATAAAGTTACATAGACTAAACATAAAATATTGTGATGTGAAAGAAAACTGAGTCAATGAGTTAAGGAAAGATAATAGTTACTAGATAATACTTACTTGAAACTGAAACTGTCTTAATGAAAAGACCAAGTTATTGCCACAACTAATCTCAATACAAACACTCGACTCAGCCAAGAGCCTCGTCTCTGAGCCTCGTAAGCCAATAGTACACGACAAGCACGTGTGTACTGGGACGCTATTCTGACGCGATCGAGATTATATTAATCACCGCCTATTATTAGAATTTGTACACATCAAAGATGAGGTCGTAAGACGCCCATAATAGTAATTCATAGCCATTGGGCACCCAAAGCACAGGCTTCATTGCCTAGTTTGGGGCCCGAAGCTAACTCTTTAATCCACATCCATAATTTGCCAGTTTTTTTTTTTTTATGTATGTTGTCATTAGTTAAAAAAACTAAAATTACAGACTTTATGAATACTGTAAAATAATAATTATGAACCTAATTACGTCATAATGTTCTTTAACAGATCATAATGTTCTTTAATTTAAAGTAAATAGATAATTATTATAGTTCAAAACATCTTTAACAACTGACTTCAAAATATGTAATTTAGTTTATTTACTTGGATGACATATTTTTCCAGTTATTTAATTTAAAAAAAAAAAAAAAAAAAAAGTACTCAACCAAGTAGTAGTATGAAATATATACGAAACTACCTGCCATGCAGTGCACTACTACTACTGAAATATGTAGATACTTATAGAAACAAATATTTAAATTATAGTTAAAAAAACTGAAAGAACCTCAAAATACGCGATGCAATATGTATATACGCGATTTGCTGTACACTTTTCTACAGGCACTTATTGAGTGATAATTTACCAGTTATATTGTTATAAAAACCAAAGTACTGCATTGATTTTAATAAAATGTATATGGGACTACCTCTGAAGTATGATATATCAAATACAAAAATAATCATCAAAATCAATGCATAATTGCCTGAATAATTGGTGAATAAACATACAACAAATACATACAGGCCGAATTAATAATCTCCTTCTTTTTGGAAGTCGGTTCAAAAAACCAATCAATTCATTTATATTATAAAAATGTCGTAACAAACATATAATCGAATTTAGAACCTCCTCCATTTTAGAAGTCGGTTAAAATATTTAAGATTAAAATCCTGTGTCCGCCGAACCAGCTGCATGTAGCAGTCCTCTAAAATTTCCTTTCCGGAGATCCTTAAAGATCCAGTTATAGTTTCGATCTTCCTCACTTCTGTCGTTCCCCGTAACCTCAGAATGGTAGCCATGATAAATAGCTGGGCAGCCTGTTTTGACACGCCATGATGTATCATTCCCGAACGTTTCTTGTCAATATATGCTGTAATCAATTAGCTACGATACGGTTTGTAACTTGTGAGCAAACGCTATATTTTTTGGAAGGTGGACAAATTGGCCATGACGTTGATTGGTCCGATGTTTGTCTAGTATACAATAAATATACTGTGTTTATTTTGAAGATGAATAGTTTTAATCTATGTTGATTTCAAATTTTACTACAACGTAGGATACAAAGGGTCCTTTAGGCAAAGGGCAAATTGCCAAGGACGAGGGTCCCTAATTAATCTATTGCGTGTCTTTTCCATAACTTTGGGACCTGACATTTGAAACTCTGCAATGTTCGTGGTGATTTAAATAAGACACTTCGTATAAGAGGATGTTAGAATCTGAATTTATACCAATTTTATTCCATTTTCGAATTTTTCAACATTTTTGAAGCCGTGCTCCGTCGCCTAACAGTATTTTTTAACCGACTTCCAAAAAGAAGGAGGCTCTCAATTCGACTGTATGTTTTTTAGGGGTCCGTATAGTTTCGCCATATCCTGTCTGTCCTGTCTGTGTGTGTGTCCGTCCGCGGCTTTGCTAAAAACTATAAGTACTAGAAAGCTGTAATTTAGTATAAATATGCATATTAATAATACCGAGAAAGTCGTCGAATAAAATAATTTTATAATTTGTCGAATAATATATTTTTTTTAAACATTTTTTTTTTTTTGGGGTACTTCCCCTATGTGTAAAGTGGGGAATTATTTTTTTGACTACCCTATCGTGTGGATTGTCGTTGGATAGGTAATAAAAAAACATTGGTAAAAAAAACAAACAAACAAGTCAAAAATGAATATTTCATTTAAATTAATATAGGTTAACTCATATGTTCGTAGTATCAAACAAGAGATCCTGTTTTAAGGTCACATAAAATAATTATGATATGTTTTAAGGTCACATAAAATAATAATTACGGATCCCTAAATTACGCGTGGCACGTCACGCATTTGCCTATTTTTTGTATGTTTGTTACGCGATTATTCCGCCAAAAATGAACTATTTTTGATGTTTTTTTTTTGTTTAATGTAGGTCAGAGATAGTCCCACATAAATTTTATCAAAATCGGTTCAGTACTTTGGTTTTAATAACAATACTGAAATTTCGTATTTTAAAGTCAGTTTTTTCCATTTTTAGGGTTCCGTACCTCAAAAGGAAAAAAAACGGAACCCTTATAGGATCACTTTGTTGTCCGTCTGTCCGTCTGTGCGTCTGTCCGGGTGTCAAGACCTTTATCTCGGGAATGCGTGAAGGTATCGAGTTGAAATTAAAACCATATACGCAAAACCATAGTATCTTGCTGCAGAAAGAAAAATAAAATTTCTAAGTTTTCGTAAAAAAAGTTATAGCCGAATATAACGTAAAAAAGAAGTTTCCGGCAGCCTAGTGGTGAGACCGTCTGACTTGCGATCCGCAGGTCCTGGGTTCGAATCCCGCGGCACGCACCTCTGTCTTTTCGAAGTTATGTGCGTATTGTTGATTGCCGCCAACTTCAAACGGTGAAGGAAAACATCGCGAGGAAACCTACATGTCTGAGAGTTCTCAATGATCTTGAAGATGTGTGAAGTCTGCCAACCCGCACTTGGCCAGCGTGGCGGACTATGGCCTAACCCTTCTCACAATGAGAAGATGGCCCGTTCCCAGCAGTGGGACAGTTTGTACAAACAGGGCTGATAAAAAAAAAAAAAAAAATAACGTAAAAAACGCACATTTCGACACTCACAAGGGAATCAAAACCTATGGGGTACTTCCCGTTGACCTAGAACTATTAAATTTTGCAAGAAACATTGTGTTAGAGTACACATATAGGAAAAAATCCGAGAACTGGACATTTTTAATTTAATCACAAAAAAATACTGTCTTTACGCAAGGAATGAGGGTCCAAATTTTAAAGTTCTTTAACCGTATCATGTGGGATATCATATGAAAGAGCTTAATTAGTATAAGTTTAAACAGGGTTTTAAATATTTTTACGATGTATACTTTTCGGTATAAGATGGAAAATATAAAAATAAATATGATTTCCCCCTTTTATCTTCTAGTTTGTACGGAACCCTCGGTGGGCGAGTCTGACTCGCACTTGTCTGTTTTTTTTTTACTATAATTATTGTATAATGTACACATAATAATTTCCAGTTTAATATACAAGCTGTGATTTCCATCAGGTTACCCTGAATTATTATATAAGCAAGCCTCTACGTCACTTAATCCAAATCATCTCCAAACCATAACCCGGCCTCGCATCAGTAACCTCCTGATAGGTTTATAGCCTTGTCATAAACTGGCTTCGTCTTACCACGGTCTTACTATTAAGCCGGCGTTCCGAGAACTAACGTATAAAAACGTATAGAATGTTGTGCGTTGCGCCTGGTGCTACAGGCGCGCACGAAAGTTGTAAGAAACGTGTCGCGCTTAGCCTGTCGCATGCGACTATAGTGACAATAATGTGCTTATGGATAGCAAATGCGTGTGACATGAAAAGAATGGATTGTTGTTTGGTTGTGTGCTTCTAAGCCTAGAGGTCTAAGAATCTTGTCCGATGCTTCTGTCTTACGCGGCTTTAGAGAATGTAATGAAAGTTTATGGATAGAATGCATCATAAGTGACAAAAGTAAATAAATAAATATCGGTGGACATTTCACACACACCATCTAGCCTAAACTAAGCAAAACTTGTACTATGGAAACTAAATGGTTGATATAATACGAATATATACTTTTTTTTTAAATACACACTTATAATACATAGAAACACCCAGACACAGAACAAACATTTTTGTGATGAGCATGGATGTTCATCACACAAATGTTTGCCCTGGGTGGGGATCGAACCCACGACCTACAGCTCAGGAGGCAGTCGTACTACCACTGAGCCATGAGGCCTGTCGGAGCGATGTAAGCGGTGCCAAGAACGGTGTGTCGTTGGTCATCTGCTTCTAAACTTAGCGAGAAAATTGCGATCGAAGCGTCAGAGCCGCGTGAACGACGCACACGGACCTGTGAATCGTATGGAATGTATGGATAACATAGGTCACAGGCAATATAAAAGTCCCAATCGCTAGCCTGATATCGTCTTTTTCTCGAAATTTCGACTATTGTCGTAGATTAGCGTACGCAACTGTCTTACTAGTCGTATCCCTTGGAGCACTGGCTTAAGTATCTGCAGAAATAGAATAAAACTGTACAAGAAAATCGCTATGAAATATATTTCTGAAAAGTGTTTCGGGCATATGTTTCTGGTAAAAGGAGTGCAGCTTCCGTGAAATATTATTTAAGTATAGTTCAGAATGCGCTCGTGATTTTTTTCAATTCCTTTTAAGATTGGTTTAAGTTTGACTTTTTGAAAATATGCTTTTAATAATTTGTAACTTGTAGTTTAAGAAACAGGAAATCTTTCCTGAGGCGGAAATGCAAACTATTTCTCGTCTAAATAATTGGCCGTAATTCCTTAACTACCTAAAACAAATATCAAATTACCTTGCAAGAAGTGCGACGACCAGGGTCAGGTCCAAATCTTATAACGGTGGAGGGAGAATAAAAGTGCTATGAAGGTAAATGTATCTTTTTTCTCTCCATTAATTACCTATACTTAATTGCCCACGAAAACTTATTCAACCAAATAAATCAGTAGAGGTACTGATTTACTGGTAACGGGTACTAGGTACCCATTACCCAGTACTCTTTTATAGTTGATATATTCCAAAAACTCGAACAAAACGCTTTGATTCTATTTTTATGTGCGTACTGCAAAATTGTAATAAGCTTCCCGAGTAGGCTTCTACAATGGATATAATTATGGGTGTGCTTAATTCGCGATTGAATCGGTTGTTTCTAACAGTGCGCTTCATCGTAGACTGCAATGGTTACTTACATCAGGCGAAATAAAAAATAAAACAGCCAAGTTTGAGTCGGACTCGCACACGAAGGGTTCCGTACTATTATATATAAAAACGAGCAAAAAAAATCACGTTTGTTGTATGGGAGCCCCTTAAATATTTATTTTATTCTGTATTTTAGTATTTTTTGTTATAGCGGTAACAGAAATACATCATCTGTGAAAATTTCAACTGTCTAACTATCACGGTTCATGAGATACAGCTTGGTGATAGACGGAAGGACGGACAGACAGACAGTGAAGTCTTAGTAATAGGGTCCCGTTTATACCCTTTGGGTACGGAACCCTAAAAACAAACCTATCTTATCCTATCAGTGTAATCATCAAAATATTTATTTCCATCTCAAAATTCATAAGCATAAAATGAAAGACTCAAGTTAATAAATAATTTACATGGTTATATCTCACCCAACGTTACTTATCTACCGTACGAGCGTTGCTTAATTTAGGGGGTGATTAAGATAATTGAGGGTTATGGTTTAGGGGGGGCTGTGTAGAGTTTTTAATGAAACCAATGTTGGCGGCAAATGAGTCAAGTCAGCCCTTCGAAGTGGAGTCATAAAGGTGCGCGCTTAGAGCTGTTAAGTGTATTGAATAAAACTGGCATAATTTTTGGGTGATTGAATCGTTATTTAAATATTCTTCTTTATATCTTTACATACCAAATTGGCGAAGTAATCGCTGTAATCGCAGTAATCGCTTAATTCGAATACATTCGAATTAAGAATCTCTCTGCATCTTATTGTATGTATAGGGCCATTCATTTATTATGTAAGACGATTTAGGGGGGGGGGGGGGGGGATCGACCATGTCTTATCGTCGGACCATGTCCATGTCGGTTTGTTCTAGTTGGTTTGTTTGTTTCTTTTCCTTAGTGCCGATGGCGAGTACGTAGTGACAACGATGACCAAGGCAGTTCTTCACCACACTGGCAAGGTGCTGTGGACTCCACCAGCCATCTTCAAGTCTTCCTGCGAGATCGACGTCCGGTACTTCCCCTTCGACCAACAGACGTGCTTCCTGAAGTTCGGGTCCTGGAGCTATGATGGTGATCAGGTAATGAAATAAAAATGACATTTATCTGTATTAAATTAAAAGAAAACAAAATACCCGACTGTGGAAGACCGATTTTTGGCAGTCTTCTTACGATTTTGTTACGCTTGATACGTTGTTGGGTGAACGTTTTTGTGAGAAACTATGCGCAGAATCGTTGTAAAAGGTTTCAATGCGCATTTTTTTTGTTCTTGAATAATTCTAATAACTTTTCATAATAAATGAGTGACTAACTCATTTAATTACGAAAAGTTCGTTAGAGGTTAAGAAAATGTGCTATTTTTAATTTTTGTCTGGGTTTTATTATTATTATTTCAAGAAAAATGTATCCTATGATACTTGGGGAGTAAAGTCGATTTTAGATTTAGGTGAGAATATCATGTAACATAATCTTAGTACTTTTATGGAAATTATAAGATGTTAATTATTTTTTTTTAGTTTTACCAAAATACATAGTTTCAAAAAATTAAAGCAATAGACGTACAACTAAAGTATTCACACAATTGGAGCTGAGTAGGGATCGAACCCACGACCTACACAGAAGGCAGACGTACTACTGAGCCATGAGGTCGGTCATTGATTACCCCAGATCGGTAAATCAGAATTAGAAACTTTATTTATGTTAAACATGGTTGGTACACTAACATTACGAAATAGTATACATGATAGTCATTATCATGATCTAAAGATAATTCACTTGCTCGAACCTACTAACCTTAAACATGTCTTAAAACTGATCTTTCGTTTTCTAACTAAATTAACCATTTCAGATCGACTTAAAGCACATCAACCAGAAGAAAGGCGACATGGTAGACGTCGGTATCGACTTACGCGAGTACTACCCTTCGGTGGAATGGGACATCCTGGGAGTTCCAGCGGAGAGACACGAGAGGTACTACCCGTGTTGTCAGGAGCCCTACCCAGGTCAGATTTGAAGTTTTATTTAATAATATCTGTTCCAAGTTTGTTGTATGTAATCTAAGGTCTATAATCCGAATTTTGAAATACCGATTGTAATTTCCACGAAAACGATTTTTTTTCCAAAACGCTTTACGAAAATTCCTATAGCTAATTAGACAAATCGTCTACTAACTGAATATTTGTTGCAAGAAAGTTTATGTGTATAATATAATAAAACGGAAATTGAACGAACCTAACCTAATCATTGGTATATCTTATAGATAACCGATCCCTTGTAAATAATATGGTTCTAAAATAAATAATATTGCTGTAATTACAACCAAAACTTTTAGGTAAAACAACAAAAAATAAAAATGTACTAAATGCGTTTATAACATGGTTTCTGGTTATAATAAAACAGAAACCCAACGAACCTAATTTAATAATTTTATTGTTCGGACAAACATACAGAATCAGAAAGTTGTGTCAATTAAAGTATCTGATATTAGTTCTAAATAGAAAACTATTACGTCATCAGAATATCCAAGATTTTAAGTATATTTTTAATTTACATAGAAGAAATGAATAGTAAAAAAATACAGAACGGACATACTCCGCCTCCCGTCAATCTCGGGTTCCTCACCCGCTCCCCGCGCTCGCCCTGTCGTTTGCCAGAGTTTGCAGCAGGGTTTCAGTCGAGATAACCATTACGGGCTTCATATCAAGCGTTTGAATTCCAAATGACGACGTCACGAACGATAACTTCATACATGTGTGTGTGAGGAGGGATATATGTGTGTGTGTTATATACAGACATCAACTTGTGTATATGTCACTGATTAGCGCGGCGTTGTATAGAGTGTCCAATGTGTGCTTTAGTTTCACTAACCATCCACCCACATACTCCTAAGGCCTCTCAGTATTCGATCTGGATCCACTGATACCCACCAAAGCACCAACCTTGACCCAATTCAAATAACAAATAAACAACTATTCTTCTTAAACAATCGTGTTAAATAAAAAATCACCCATAAAACCTCAAGAAAATAAACAAAACAAAATACTTCCTTAAACAAACTGTATTCACTTCGGAAGGGAGATACAGCGTACTTAACGGCATCCCACTTTCATTACGGCTTCCAAGACAACTCTTAAGGTAAACCGCATGATAAATGGCTCAGGCAATTACGTTGCGTATTTCCATCAGTAGTCGAGTCACGTTGAAATGCGTGAGAAGGAACAAGGGCCTTGTTGGATGCTGCTTAGTATTTAGTTAAGCCGGAACGGAAAGTATAAATATTCATTTGGCTTAGTAATTTTATAGTAAAAGTAGATTTTTTATCAACTAACTGCTCAAGAAGGACTCATAAATATTTTTGATAACGAAAATATTGTTCCTCTAAGACGTTGGATCGAGAAGCTAGTTAACCTACAGCATCGCCATAGAGTTGCAAGTCTAGCGCTGAAAGTCGGCACACTACCAACCATTTCTCATTAATCGTACTAGCACTCATCTAAGAGAGTTGTCACATCTTGGTTCTTATATGTACGAAAACAGGTGCAGTTAACTTTTTGATGTTTTATTGACAATTTTTAATTATCTTCAAGAAACATTAAGCCTGTCGTCACTTTTCCCGCATAGGTACTTAAATATATAAGTCCTACTTAATGAAAGACTTTGTTTAAAACAAATCATTAATATTCAAAATAAGTCGAGTAATCTACACCTCATAAACGGCTTATTTGCATCTTCAAACCTAAATCTAACCTCACCTTTCAGCCCTAAACAAATCTCCCAAAAAAAACCCCAGAATCGCAAAGTCCGTCAAAGAGTAAAAAGGAATTCTAATTTAGTGCAGGAGAAGCGCTCTGTAAGCCCTTGTCGTAATTACAAGTGGTCCTCGAAACACTCCGAACAAATTGCTTAGATTTCCACGATTACTGAAGATGACACAATTATGAAATTAATTGACGCGTTAAGAGTGCCGGCTGACAATTTCTGCTTAAGGGTTGCGCCGCACTGAGTGTGGCACACAATACATGTGGTACACAAGTAAATGCTTAGAAAACTCATCAGGCGAGTTGGCAGTCAAGGGCAAACCTATTTCTACATTAAAAAAAACCTCCGACAAAAAAACCGGCTAAACCGATTTTAATTAAACATTGCTGAGAGAACACTCTCGATGAAATCCTCTTTCAAATAAAAAAAAAACTAAACCAAAATTGGTACACCTGTTTGAAAGCTACGATGCCACAGACTGACAGATAGATTGACAGATACACATGTCAAACTTACGACACCCGTTTTTTTTGGTCGGAGGTTAAAAATATACATAGACCAACTAGATTTATATGTACCTAGTTCCTAAAAATATACATAGACCAACTCGATTTCTATGTACCTAGTTCCTAAAAATATACATAGACTAACTAGATTTCTATGTACCTAGTTGGTTAATTAGGTATATATGTAACGCACGGAAATAGTATTCTGTTCTTTAGATAAAGGCGTTAAGTAAATAAGTGGCCAAGATCGTGTATGCAACGCATGTGTGTGTGTTCCGATAATTATATACGTTATAATTTTAAAGAAGATTATTTGGTGGAATAACATCGAGAAACTGTTGCGCATACTCATCGATCTATATAGCATATGGATATATATGCTACTTTAGTGGCGATGCACGAGACTAAGTAGCTTCTTGGCAACTAGTTTATTGTTACTGATTTATATCATAGCTTGCCGGTCAAGCGACTTTTTCGCTTTAGAGTTTAAAGTTTCAGTCAGTTGGTAGTATGTGTGCTTGCTAAGCTGTAGGTCGTGGGACCCCAGGACAAACATTTATATGATGAGCATGGGTGCTTATCCCATGTCTAGGTGTTTCTATGTACCAAAAATATCCATTTACAAAAAAAAAGTATGTACATATGTATTCTATCAATCATCTAATTACCATAGTACAAGCTTTGCTTAGTTTGGGCTTAGGCCATATCATAGTACTGTTTGGGCAAGATGTTGTGTGAAATGACCACCAATATTTACTATAAAAAAGCCGGCCAAGTGCGAGTCGGACTCATACAGGAAGGGTTTCGTACCATAATCTATAAAAACGGCAACAAATCACGTTTGTTGTATGGGAGCTCCCCTTAAATATTAATTTTATTCTGTTTTTTAGTATTTGTTGTTATAGCGGCAATCAACTGTCTAACTATCACGGTGACGGGCGGACAGACAGACAGCGGAGTCTTAGTAATAGAGTCCCGTTTTTTACCCTTTGGGTAAGGTACCCTAAAAAAATGTCACCTATCTTTTTTATTTGCTCAAAAGCAGCAGAGACTTGATATTCTAAGTATATAACGAAACCTCTACATTTAGGTGGTAGTGGAGTGTTACCATAAACTGAATGACTTCCCTCTTTATTGTTGGAGTTGAGTTATGAGCTATTAAGGCGCTGGGTGATGAGTTGGGTTGTTATGATGATTACGGGGTGAGTATGTCATAAGTGATAAAATTATCTATTGAAGTTAAAGTCGTTGTAAAATACTGAATATAATGTAGATACGTTGTGTTTCTTCTCAACAGACTGTATTTTTGTTTTGTTTTATTAACCCCCGACCCTAAAAGAGGGGAATTATAAGTTTGAAGTGTGTATCTATGTATCTTTATATCTGTGTATCTTTATGTCTGTGGTATCGTAGCTCTCAATCGGGTGGACCGATTTTGATCTAGCTTTTTGTTTGAAAGAGGATTTTATAGATAATGTTCTTTTTAGGGTTCCGTACCTCAATAGGACCTTTGTTGTCCGTCTGTCCGTCTGTCCATCCGTCGGGTGTCAAGACCTTTATCTCGGTAACGCGTGAAGATATCGAGTTGAAATTAAAACCATATACGCAAATCTATAGTATCTTGCTGCAGAAAGAAAACAAAGTTTCTAAGTTTTCGTAAAAAAAAGTTACAGCCGAATATATCGTAAAAACGCACATTTCTTCACTCACAAGGGAATCAAAACCTATGGGGTACTTCCCGTTGACAGAACAATGAAATTTGGTTAGTAAGAGTATTGTGTTAGAGTACACATATAGGAATAAATCCGAAAACTGGACATTTTTAATTTAATCACAAAAAAAAAGTGTCTTTATGCAAGGAATGAAGGTCCAAATTTTAAAGTGAATCAACCGTATCATGTGGGGTATCATAAGAAAGAGCTTCAGTAGCATAAGCTAAAACAGGTTTTTAAATACTTTTACGATGTATGTTTTTTGGTTTATGAAGGAAAATATAAGAAAAATATATAATTTCCCCCGTTTGTACGGAACCCTCGGTGGGCGAGTCTGACTCGCACTTGTCCGGTTTTTTTTATACAAGATAGATTTACGATTGACCACCAGCTCGCCTGATGTTAAACGACGGTGTGGCCGAGGATGGAGCTCGTCGATTTAGAAGATATCTATTCACTCTAGCCTTGAAAATTCCAAGATTGTAGGTTTCAGGAAACATATATCTTAGCTATGTTTCATCGAATCGGTACAGACTTTTTTTTTTGTTGGAGATTTTTGAGTTTTCTCTCTCTCTCTCTCTCTTAAACTTGTACTTGTTGTTACTTAGTAAAGTTAGTACTTAGTAAGTAGTGAATTACTTCGCGGTTTCCGATCGAGCTGAAAATTCTGCATGCATAATGTAGATCAATGATGACAATGTTTGACTGGCCTTGTGGCTCAGTTGGTAGTGTGTTTACGTCTACCTGCTGAACTGAAAGGTCGTGAGTTCAATCCCCACCCAGGGCAAACATTTGTGTGATGAGCATGGATGTTTGTTCTGTGTCTGGGTGTTTCTATGTATCATATGTATATATTTACAAAAAAAAAAAGTATATATGTATTCTATCACCCATCTAGTTCCATAGTACAAGCTTTGCTTAGTTTGGGCTAGATGGTGTTGTGTGAAATGTCCACAAATATTTATTTTATTTATTATTTAATGTCATATTATTTGGACTCTCTCTCTCCCTCTTACTCAGTGACTCGCTGTACATAACTTCTTGTAAGCCATCCATCCTCCATCCTCGTCCACACCGTCGCTTAACACCAGGCGAGTTGGTGGTCAATCGTATCGTAGTTTTTTCTTGAGTACCCGCTATTTTGCAAGGACTTTTCATTTTTTTGCTTCCGCTCCTAAGGCTACGGTGTCTGTTTGTCTTACATTTAATCGGCTGTATCTTTGGTTATATCTTTTGAATGATAATAGATTAGATTGAAAATAAAAACTACGGGTCACTCACGTCTATTTTGAGCCGAAATATCCGACTTTTTCCCGTAGTATTTATTTAAAAATGTGTGAAAACCACGTTAATTTCCATAGTAAGATTAGATAGAAGTCTCAAATAACACTTAGGTACTTATTTGAACTAGATATTGTATTGAACGCCTAGCATTTCAGGCTATTTCTACTATAGAAAAAGGTGTTATCATTTTGAGCCTTTTCCGTCCCACTGCTGGGCAAAGGCCTCCCTATCCTGTTCCCATTCTTCTCGATCTAATGATTTTTGTGTCCAGTCTTTGCAGAAAGCGTCCAGTTCATCTCGCCATCTTTCTGGGCCTACCAGGTGGTCTGATGACTTGTGGAACCCACTACGTGTAGAGAATGTGTTAAGTTACAGATATTCTTAGATTTAAAGCACATTTTGTTGAGTACTTAGCCCTGGTGTCAGTGTTTATGTTCATATATATGAGTACAGAAGCCTCAGTGAGCGAGTGAATCTCTTACTTTGCCGGATTTATTAAATAACCTAAGCTACTTCCATATCAAATTTCATACAAATCGGT
Organism: Lycia hirtaria; assembly: GCA_947563715.1. Taxonomy (NCBI): domain Eukaryota; kingdom Metazoa; phylum Arthropoda; class Insecta; order Lepidoptera; family Geometridae; genus Lycia; species Lycia hirtaria. The sequence continues at coordinate 34,236,211 of OX387377.1, read as the reverse complement.
CCAGCCGTTCTTGAGTTATAAATGGACTAGCTAACCCAACTTTGTTTTATGTAATTAATAAGGTACATCTCTGAAAAGATGAATGATTCAAAGATTATTTATCTATTATGGAAAACCCAAAGTATAAAGACAGTCTCAAATTAATTATTTTCAACTAACATCAAATTCTAATGTTAACTTTTAGGTACCATAAAATATTATAATGGACATTATACTGAAAATATTCAACAGTTAAAAATTTCCAGTAAACATTTGAGAGAGTCCCCGGCGAGCCGTTACGCACAATGGAAACTGCGTCATTATGGACTCTGAATGTGTTTATCTAAACGCAAAATATTATTTACGACTATCTAAAGAGATGTGCTAAAGAGTAATTTAATTTATTCGAATATAGGTAGACCAGATACCAGGTAGGTAGTGGAGATATAGCTGCTTTATTTTTTAGGGCCTGTCATTTCTCTGTAATTCTTATACTTACATATACACCGTCTAACTTTTAAACGCATGTTAAAATCTTATTCACTGAATAAGGACTTGTTACTCAGTTCAGACATTCAATCAGTCAAAACAGACGCGAGTAAGTTTTAATATTACTCAAAAACCTGTGATAACCACGTTAGTTTCGAACAAAATAGTTTGCATTGCGAATTATAACGTATTGTTTTCAATATTCGAATAAATTCAATCTACCCCAACTCTAGCTGTTTGTGAAATCGTACGTGCCACAAAATTACGTATGCGGCGCGACCGCGTGAGACCGCAAAAAGCGCAAAAAAGTGTAGAACCTGCGGACACACGAGTGATAATGCAAGAAGGACAATTTAATAAGCATATAGCCCTAGTTAATCATGGTAGCCCTTTCCTAACAGCTTGATGTATGAAATGTTTTCGTTGAAATTGTTTTACTCCTACATTTCAGCTCTTTATAGGTAGAGTTAGTAAAAGAGTTGAGTCTGTGGAATTTTAAATTTGAATAGACCCAAGCACCAAACTTGGTTTGGTATTGTTATAGTTATCTCCTTTTTCAACCGACTTCAAAAAAGGAGAAGGTTCTCAATTCGACTGTATTTTTTATGTTTGTTAACTTTCGACTGGGTGAACCGATTTTGATGATTCTTTTTTTATTTGAAAGCTGGTGCTTCCTGTGTCATTTCAATTTGTTCCAGTTCTGACAATGGCATCCATGAGAAGTCAATTGCTTCAGTTTTTTAAACTATATTTATTTGGTTAGTTGTAGTAATTGTCCGTAGTCTGTAAAGTTGCAAGCTTTTTCTTAGACTTTAGTTTTTTCCATAATTTCATGATTCTAGCAGCTTTCAATGTCAACGAAATGTCAAAATAATTTCGGATGTTAAAATATGTGGCCTATTTGACCATTTACATATTTGATTGTATTGTTTTAGAAAATAAGTAGTTGAATAAAAAAATACAAATGAACGTCTTAGTAATGTGTTGTTGCTTTGTTTTATTTTCCTAAACTTGTGTTATTTTGAACATTAAGGTTATAAAAATGGTGGTGTTTTATTCATTAAGTGTTCGATAAAGTGCGTGAGTGTGGGCAAGTGAAATAAAGCAGTATACCGTGTGATTTTACGTTGTCGGCAAAACTCCATAGAAGCTTCTAGTAAAGTCGCCACCACTTTACTGAAGCAGGACTCGACTTATAAATTGATTGTTTAGGTGACTTAGATTGTGACTTGTTACAACTTGATTTATTCAAGAAACTTAAATAAATCCTTATACTTGACACTGGCAAATGGCTTTAATGCGGGTCCAATACAAAAAAGAAGAAGAAGGTCAGATGAAAGGACTTGTCATTTTTCATTTCTTTTTCTGTGGAATTAACAAAAGAGGTTTTATCTCACAAAATAATTTTCTATTCAAAAAACATATATTTATACAAGCTTGTCTCACTCTTGACCTCTTTTTAGTATTTTTTTACCTACATTTAAAAAAAACCTACAATCTTGCCAATTTTGAGACGTCCATTCTATAGATACAGCTGCTTAAGTGTAGGACAGACAAGACAGACAGATACTACAACCTCACGAATAGGCACTCATAATACGGAAGTTTAAAAAAGGGGACTTATTCCTAATTTATTCCACTGATGCAAAAAGATGCGCCTTCGATACTGGTAATTTTTTTTTTTTTTAATCGTTAATAATAATGTAACCAATACACTAACTTAAATAAGCACTTACTTGAAGTGTCTTCAATTTGCTAAAGTTAGAAACGCGGTTAGAAAACTTTAGAATAGCCGAGTTAAGCAAAAGGCACACTGTTTATCTAACCCAACTTGTCTATACTAAATCGTATCAAAGTTAGTGAACAAGTGAACAAATTACTTGTTTTAAACTTAGATTGGATAACGTGTGTTGTATGTGAAACTTTTAGATCTGGGCTAATAACTTTGAAATTGTTGTGTTCTGAAACGAAGACATAGGGAGTGATATTTCAATACATTACCAAAAAGTTGTATTTAATTGTACTTATACGAAACAAGACTTTATTTATCACTGCTTAGATTTTAAATCAACCCACCCTACATGTGTGTGTGTGTGTGTGTGTGTGTGTGTGTGTGTGTGTGGTTACCTGTGACTTCACCCGCGTTTTGATGAATAAATGGCCAAATGCGTGTCGTGTCATGCGCAATGTAGGGTTCCGTAGTTACATATCATAATTTATGTGACCTTTAAACAGGATCTCTTGTTTGATACTACGAAAATATGAGTTAACCAATTTTTTAATTTTTTTACTTGTTTAAGTAATTATTTTAAGTTGATTAACTGTAACTCGATAACTTGTAAAGACTACTTAGCTGTGATAGTTTTCCTTTTAAATTTATAATATATTTTACTAGTATGTATTTTTTCCTATCTCCAAAGTCAACCGTTTAGCCGGTAGACGGGGGGACACGTGACTGTAACAAAAATTATCACTTCAAAGCTTAATAATTCGCAAAAGGATCCCCAAATTGAAAAATGGTGTTACGATACTCTACACGATGGGGTAGATGAAAAAAATAATTCATCCCCACTTTACGTGTAGGGGAGATACCCCATAAAGATCTTTTTTTTTAAATTTTATTCTACGACTTTCTCGGCATTATTAATATGCATATCTATACCAAATTACAGCTTTCTAGTACCTTATTATTATTTTTGAGCAAAGCCGCGAACGGACAGACAGGCGGACATGGCGAAACTATGAAGGTTCCTTGTTAACCACGGAACCCTAAAAACGACGGTAATGGTGAACGCCGGTACCCTGACAAACCCATTCAGGTAGAGATATAATAAAAGTAATTTAAAAAAATTAAACCGACTTCAAACTGAAAAGAGAGAAATAACACGATTTTAAATTACTTTTATTTAGGTATTCATTTTTAATAGTATTTACTCGTTTTGTTTGAAATTAAAAATGTTTAGAAGCTGGTATAGACTAACATATACAAAAACTGCGCTGTTCTGACAATATTACAAGCATACTGGTCGAATTGATAACCTCCTTTTTTTAAGTCGGTTAAAAACGGTCGTCAAAGCTCATCACCGCTCATGTCACTGTCTATCAAACAATTGAAATATAAGGCGTAGACACTGCGCTGCAGTTGCGATGAACGAAGTTAGTGTTCAAAAGCCCATATCTTGAAAACTACTGAACCGATTTTGGTAAAACTTACAATGACTCCTAAGTTGAAAGATTTAACTTTATCGATAAAAAACAATTTTGAAATGCGACTTCTAGTTTCTGCGTAATGCGTGGACCAACATACAAACATACAAATCTACAAACATACTTAATATTATGATTTTTGATATATATACACATACTTATGATTTTTGGCAAACATGTATATATATATATACATACTTATGATTTTTGGCAAACATGTTTAGAAGCTGGATAGATTAACATAATAAGACAAAAATTGTGCAATTCTGACAATATTACAAACGTACAGGTCGAATTGATAACCTCCTTTTTATAAGTCGGTTAATAAAAGTGGATCCTAAACGCTTCGATCAGATTTTTAAATAATTACCTATCTACTATGAAACGATTTATTCGTGTTTCTAATCCGATAGTAGAATGTTAGTCTAGTAAAAATAAATCCGTGTATGGAGCAGATCACAGTATTTGTAACTGGGGGGATTCTTTGAAATTATGATAGGAAAATAACTAAAAATCATAGATCAACAATAATCCCCGATATAGACTAGCTGTGTTCCGCGGTTTCACTCGCGTAGGTATGAAAAACGGTAATGATTATGATGATGATAAGTAGCTTACGTCCGTCTCCAGGTCCAAAGCTATATCTATACTAATTTTCTTAACGATCGGTTCAGCCGTTTGAGCGTGTAAAGGTAACAAAATTAGCTTTTATAATAAATCATTATGAAATTGTGTCAAATGTATTTCAAAACACCAGTACATTCATTTAAATAACAATATACTTAGTTGTCTTTTATGTTGTCACAAATCTTATTTTTGTTAGACTATGTGTCTTTCTTGATTTCGCGTGAGCCAGATAAAAACCGCGAGATAGGATAGACAATATATTCTTATTCTGATATTTGTATCTTTTACCACAATAATCGACTTACAAGAATAATTTTCTTTCAGAAATTTTAATAGGGATTTGTTTTTTTTTTATCGTAAATATCTACACACCAAACCAATGTTACAACCATAAACCTTCATAAGTAAAAAAAATATCTATGGTCATAGCGTAAAATCCAAACAAATGTGTACTTAAACAATTCCACGCGAGCTAATCTGAACAACGGCGTAAATAACGCTGAGCGACGAAGACGCTTATCTATGGTAAATTACTGCGTTTTACCACATTTTACCACGTTTTACCGCGTTTTGGCGCGTTTTGGCGCACTTTACCGTGTCGCGCGCCATTTTATTGCTGCCTCGGAAACAGGTTAAACGTTTATTTTGGATAAACAGCGGACGGAGACCGAATCCTGATTGTTGAGTCATTTATCAAGCGGCTTACGCTCTGTTGGCGTGGAGCTTTTGTGATCCATACGATGCGAGCTTTATGTGTTTCTTTAGCGTTCTTTCGGGGTTGGTATCTAGTCGTGTGTCAGGGCTGTTGGCTGTTTCTATAGTTTTAATGTATTAACTTTTTTATCACAATTAAGTTCCCCGATGTATCTACGGTGCGTGGTCTTTATAGTTAGACATCAACTCACAGACATAGTATAAGACGCATGCGACTTCATTTGTATGAAAACCTCGCGTGCCACATTTTTGGTATCGACTGTGACGTCACACAAGCGATTTAGTGATGGAATGTTCCATCCGCTCTAAATCGATTGAACTCGATGCATCCGCGCGTGCACGCTGGTAACTAGTTGACAAAACTATTATATAACCTGAAATTAAATAAATTGTAGGATATCAAGCGTGTGTTTTTATCTTCCTATTGACACGCTAGGTACATACACTTGGGGTATCTATAGAAGTCTATGCATCAACTGCTTATTTTGTGTTGATAGATAGATAGATAAACTCTTGATTGTACACACCATAAAATTTACAATCCAGATAAATTAATTAAGAATTTGTGTAACATCTGGCGGTCTTATTGCTAATATCGACCTCTTCCAGACAACCTTAGGATGGAGAGGAACGAAAAGAAAAAAATGACTGAATGAATGAGTGTTGGTATAAAATAAAATTTAAGTTTTTTAACATTTATAAAGTAATGCTTTAATGCTTTATGCCATTCAGCGAGGAAATGCGGGCAGCATTTTGGGCACCTTGCCTGAAACTGGAGATTGTTTGAACTATCCATAGCTTTGTTGCATAAGGATATTTTAAATAATCTCCAATCACTCAGCTTTACAAATATTTATTATTTAATTATTAGTTTTAGTATAAGTCCTATGAAATGTCTAGGTATAGATATTCAAATTTATGTAATACATCGATGATCAATCAAGTCATCAATATAGCAATTATTGTATTAATAAAAATGCAAAAGCCACATGTAGGTTTTCGATGGATCGCCAAAATCCGAGCATTTTTATTAAAATCTGTTCAGTAGTTAAATAAATAAAATAAATAAATATTTGTGGACATTTCACACAACACCATCTAGCCCAAACTAAGCAAAGCTTGTACTATGGAACTAGATGGCTGATGGAATACACATATACTTTTTTTTTATATATACATATGATACATAGAAACACCCAGACACAGAACAAACATCCATGCCCATCACACAAATGTTTGCCCTGGGTGGGGATCGAACCCACGACCTTTCAGTTCAGCAGGTAGACGTAGACACACTACCAACTGAGCCACAAGGCCAGTCAAAGTCAAGTCAAGGCCGGTTTGGTTTCAACTAAATAGTTGGAAAAAATATGTCTTCTAAGTCAAGTCAACTGGAGTTTCCATCACTATATCAAATATCTAAGTAAACAACATTGCGCATTTTGATGCCGGTTGTTCAGTTTTTTTTTATAACTTGGTACAATAATTATTACGATAAGTGTTTTGTATATTCAAGCTACATTTTACACTTAAAGCGTTTGTAGTATACCATATAGAACTAATGTAAGCCTTAAAGCTTTTATAGAGCAAGTGTAGTCATTTGGCTAAGCATCTTCCGTCGTAATCTGCCGCGGACACTAAGAGGGCTTTGAGCACCTGTTTAATCAAGATTAATACTTCCTTTGGTGACTTAAGTACCCATACTAGATGTAGAGAGAAGGTGTGGGGTAGGTCAGGGCTCGAACACTTACTGCCTTATTTGGGAGACTCGAGAATGAAAATAAATGTAATTTTTTAAATTAAGCCCGCTCAAAACTATCTAAATAAGAGAAATGGGAGAAATTTCACAAAAAAAAAAACAGAATAAGTTTTTTTCATTTGTGTAGGTATAAGCTTCAGTTATTTTTTTAACACAATTTTTGAAATATAATTTATAACTTTGCACCAGGAACAGTTAGGGGTGGGCTATTTGACTAATTTAGTTTTAGATTATTGACAATACATATATATAAATTTTATAATTTAATATAAATTTCAATCAAAGTATCACCTTTCCACCAAGGTCGATGCAGGATGGGTTTCAATTGACGAAATTTTAATTTAAATTGATTACTTTTTTACATGCTTTTAAAATTGTTAGTTATATAAATAATATTAAATTATAATATTGATAATAGTAAGTATATAATTAATGTCAAATGGAAAAAAAAAATAGATTGAAGTATAATTTGTCATATCTACAATTCTACATAATATCAAAGTATTAGTAATAAACCCATCCAAATTTCGTTTGTATCCGCTCAGTAGTGTGTATTGCGCCGTTGAACCGTTCATAACTTGTAATTTACCAGTCCACATCTAAATTGCTACTGAACCAATTTTGATAAAACTTACACTATTCCCTAAGTTGAAAAATATTACAATCCGTCTCTAGATTCCATTTAATACGTAGGCAAACATACACACAAACAAACACACACATTACTGAAATTCGACTTCATACTCAGAATCTCACATAGATGAACATAGGACTGAATATCCTTAACAGTGATTAGCTATATTAAACATTGAAATTTAAACCCTTAATATATACCTACTATTATAAATTATACTAAAACTAATTAATAAAAAAATATAATTTATAATTATTATTTAATTATTTTTTTTTATTCTAAGATCGTCGCTTTGAGATTTTGGGATCTCGTGAAGCTGGAGTTTAGCTGAAAATAGTCCTTCAATGTGAAACAAAGTAATGCCAGCACACTACTGCTTATCGTTCAAAACTTTTTTTAAAATAAATAAATAGTCATATCTCAACTTGTTCCGTTTGTACAATTTTTTACTATATCTTAGTTTATTTATATTTTGTTACTTCATACATACATACTTCTTCATTACATACAAGTGGCGGGAGAAGCTAGATGCAAGCCGCTTTCAATCGGTCTTTTTGGAATTCTATGGAGGAGGCCTATGTCCAGCAGTGGATTTCTTATGGCTGAAATGATGATGATGTACTTTCATACAGTAATAAAGATATTTGATTTCAAATTGAGAAGTGTGGTTTGTATTTGCCTGATAATATCCACTCAATATGCTTATTCCATATATATTTTTATTCGAAAATAGGCTTGCGCTTGACCGTCAACTCACCTGGCAAAGTAATAGTAATATTTATTTCTTGAGTTTGACATTGACATTGTATTCAAGTTGTCTTAATTATAAGCTTGTTTACAATTTTTCGACGTCGAAACTCTCAACCGTTCGATTAGCAATATTTCTCCCGAAACAATTCAAAAAGTTCGTCCCAAGTGCGCGGCAACCGACATTAACTTCTGTTACATCGCCTCCGCGAAAATTAATTTTCTTTATTCAAAACAACCGACCAGAAACCGTTCTCAACCAAAACAATGCTCGAGGAATTCCTGACGAAGAATAAAAACTGAGGAGATTGTGAATTTCCTTATTTTCGCCTCTAACGCAAAGGAATAAGTTTTTTTTATTACGCCGCCAAATATTCCCTTTGAACTATGGTGTAAAAGCCGTTTCATTCCGTTTGTACCAATTTCTCGCTTGGCGGTTCCCTCTTGGCTGAAATACAATCAGATTAAGAATTTGAGGATAATAAGACTCCCATTTTTATGTCTTCTTTTGTAGAGATGGGTATTTTATGAAACATCAATTTACCTACGGAATTAGGGACAGTTTTATAGTTAGTCTATGTTTTTGGGACAAACAAGTATGTTCTATTTATGAAAGTTTATCAGATGAACAAAAATGGTATATAGCGAAAAATAACAAGAGTCGGTACATAATCCTAAAGTTAAATAATCGTATTTCTTACTATAGGTACAGAGCCAGCTGATATTTAAGAAGGCCCTTCTCTACGCGTCAAAGCACGATGCAAACGTAGTTGAAAGCTTATTATTATCTCCCATAAGATGCTTAAAAAAACTTATGTATATCTTAAGAACTTATTCAGCTAATCACAACCCACATTCTCGCAAATAAATAAATTTCATTTCATTTCAAGGGGGCAATGCGAAAAAATATAGCTTCAAAATCCTTCGGATTTTGCGTGATAGATAAATAAGTGGACGTTATATACCTTTAAGTTTAATCTAGGTTTTACAATATGTTCACAAACGCCATAAATTTCGAAAATTGTTACAACAAGAGTAATTTGTTACTGGCCACACAACTACAAACTTAATCATTACAGGGACTCTCGGTGCTCCAACGCGATAAAATGATTAAGGCAACATTTTCACTCAATAAATCGCGTCTTAACTCTATTTAGCCCAGTTTTTTCCACCTTTAACGATCCCTCAAATCCTTTTTAACCTTGTAACGTTTTAATTAGAAAACTTTTTCTTCTCTTCTGAATTTTTAATCAGCAAAGGCGTAACTTTTATGTCTTTTTGTTCCAGATATCTTCTTCAACATCACGCTGCGTAGGAAAACTCTGTTCTATACAGTCAACCTCATAGTACCCTGTGTAGGAATTTCATATTTATCCGTTTTAGTATTTTATTTACCGGCTGACTCGGGAGAAAAGATAGCATTGAGCATTTCGATTTTACTATCTCAGACCATGTTTTTCTTGCTGATTTCTGAAATTATTCCATCTACGTCTCTGGCGTTACCTTTATTGGGAAAGTACTTACTGTTTACGATGTTGTTGGTCGGTTTGTCTGTTGTTATAACTATTATAATACTGAATGTTCATTACCGGAAGCCTAGTACGCACAAAATGGCTCCATGGGTTAGAAAGTTCTTTATTACTAAGCTTCCGAAGTTGCTCTTGATGAGGGTTCCGAATGATCTGCTGAGGGATCTGGCAGCGCAGAAGATAGCTGGAAGAAGCATGAAGAAGAAGAATAAGTTTAAGGATGCCTTGCAAGCGGTTGAGCAGACTAATTCTAACGCGTCCAGCCCTGATTCTTTACGGCACCATTTACCTGGCGGTTGTAATGGACTGCATTCAACTACTGCTACGAACAGGTTAGATTAGAACAACTGATTGGCCTTGTGGCTCAGTTGGTAGTGTGTCTACGTCTACCTGCTGAACTGAAAGGTCGTGGGTTCGATCCCCACCCAGGGCAAACATTTGTGTGATGAGCATGGATGTTTGTTCTGTGTCTGGGTGTTTCTATGTATCATATGTATAATTATATTTACAAAAAAAAAGTATTATATCAGCCATCTAGTTCCATAGTACAAGCTTTGCTTAGTGTGGGCTATATGGTGTTGTGTGAAATGTCTCCAAATATTTATTTAGTTATTTAATTATGTATTATTTTGATACTTGTGCCAAGAGAGTTTGGACGGCGCTTTGTATTGCGCTACATCTTATCTTTAACCGACTTCCAAGAAGAAGGAGGTTATCAATTCGGTCTGTATGTTTTTGTGTATGTTTGTTCACCGATTACTCAGCCAATTGTGCATTGATTTTGATGATTCTTTTTTATATTGAACAAGGATGAAACTATTATCGCTAGTTTCAATTTAAAATTACTTTAAGTTGCCTATAAGTGCAAAAAAATTAACTAGATATAAGCTAGTATTTTCCTTCTCCAGGTTCAGCGGTCTAGTTGGCGCTCTTGGCAGCTTCAGCGCTGGCTACAACGGCCTCCCTTCCGTGATGTCAGGTCTAGATGACTCCCTCAGTGATGTGGTTAAGAAAACCAGACCCAACTACCCCTTCGAACTGGAGAAGGCGATCCACAATGTGATGTTCATACAGCATCACATGCAACGGCAGGACGAGTTTAATGCGGTAAGAAAACAATAACTTCTCGAAGTGTTAGTGATTTAAAACCATTGATTTCTATACTTATTTACATCACGAATTATATGAAATAAAATGCAAGATATATGTAAATGGTGAAGAGTTTTATTAGAAAACATTAAGGATGCGATGGTGACAAAAGCGATGATGAAGCTAAGGTTAATATTGAGGCTATAGCTCCCACAAGCAATCCTGTGGATCTTTTGATGTCTTCTGTGGCTTTAGAAAGCTTGAAACAGAAAAAAATAGACTTCGATAAGCAAGCGCGCTCCATTGCAGACTGTAACGTCGCTCAACATTAATTGATTTGGGAACCAAGTGCATCCCTATCAATAATTTAAAGAAAATACTCAAAAATTTCTAGCTATGTAGTAGCTACTAAGTAGGTAAAAACATACGTGTGCATAATGTATATTGATGTTCTATTGGAAAATAAATTTTCTTATGTCTTATACAGATTGTATTACTGACCATGAGTGTCTTACTCAACAGGAAGATCAAGACTGGGGTTTCGTCGCCATGGTGCTCGACCGCCTATTCCTCTGGATATTCACCATCGCCTCCATCGTAGGCACCTTCGCCATCCTATGCGAAGCTCCATCTCTATATGACGACACGAAACCAATCGACATGATGCTGTCTTCAGTAGCCCAGCAGCAGTTCTTGCCTGTTGACAGTGGAGATTCTTAAATGTTGATTTATCTCATACTATTTACAAATTATCTATGGTTGATCATCATCATCATCATCTCGGCCACAAAAAGTCTACTGCTAGACATAGGTCTCTCCCCATGGATTTCCAAAAAGACCGATTGGAAGTGGCCTGCATCTAGCGTCTTCCTGCACCTTGTATGAGGTTTTCTGTCCACCTTTTGGCTGGTCTATCTGTGGTTAGTATTAATTAGCAGTCACAGTACTTTAAACAAGTATATAACATTAAAAGTAAAACTAAATACCCGACTCCATAAAAGCGATTTTCATACTGTAACTTAGGCTTGCGTTGCTCTTAATATGCTGTTGAGTGTATGTGAGAAAGTATCCATAAAGCTACTTTATTATTTATTCAAATTAATATTCTTTAGAATTGTTTTTGTAAAATGACTTATGTTTAACGGAAAAGTTCGTTAGAAGTTACAAGAAAGCGTATATTTTTATTTTCACGAGAGTTTTATTATTATTTTTACAAAAAAAATAGCCTATGACACTCAAGGAGTGAAGACGAATTAACGACACCACGCACATCAAAATCCGTCTAGCCGTTTAGGCTGTTGGAGGTAATATAGAAACATAGACATACATACAAACCCTCGAAAAACATAACCCTCCTTCTTGCTCAGTCGGGTAATAATGATCCATGGTTGACATTATTAAATATCACAGATAGAATAGATACCGGTTATAGCCATAGGAGTCTGGTTTTTTTCTTGTATCTCTTAACTTTTTCTTGTATCTCTTCTGGAAACTTCAAATCAAAAAAAACATATGTTTTTAATTTATATTTTGTTAGAAATAAAAGAGATAACAGTAGTGTAATAATCACTAGGTACTGAACATTTTTATTCTTTTGAAATTTATAACTAGCCATCATGTTGGAGCACTGAGGCTAAATTTTTTTGCGTAGTTAAAGGAAAAAAAAATAGTAATGATTTTTGTTCCAATTTGTTATTACTTAGTGCAAAGTTGTCCCATCGCTATCTAAAGCCTCGATGGGCTAGTTTACAAGCTACAAGCCAGCGAGTTCGCGAGCAGCTTGTAAACTCGCACCGTGTCATTGAGCTTTTTCACAATCTGCTTTTGATTGTGTCATCGACACTCGCTACTCAATGATCTTGAAGATATGTGAAGTCTGCCAACCCACACTTGGCCAGCGTGGCAGACTATGGCCTAACCCTTCTCACAATGAGAAGATGGCCCGTTCCCGTTCCCGTTGTGTACAAACAGGGCTGATAAAAAATTATTCATTTATACTGATATTAAAATTAATCTATATTAATATCAATTCATATTTATATTAATAAATAATTTTAAGATCCCTTTGCTTTTGTTTTAGCTAAAGTTGCCAAAATTACTTTGTAAGTATTTTTCGACAAATTAATGCCTATAATTTTAATTGATTGTTAAACTTTGATTTGAACGGCTTTTTTGTGAAGAATTTAAACAAAGCTCAAACATTTTGTGTTCATTTACGTAGGCTTATTAATTTGACAATATAAATAAATATTGCCAATATGAAAATTGTATGCGAAAAACAAAAATGAACAGGTAATCTGTTCACCTGTAAGATGCACAAAAAAATACCCCCTTCCTCGTAAAATCGGGTAATTTTATTATAACGAAGAGTTCAGTATAATAAGTGCTTTACTGTTCGTTCATAAAATATATCGAATTGCGCTAATATATAATTTAGTTTAGTAAATAGTATACATGTAAGAATATAAAGCCAAATTTAAGGCTGTGATTGTATCTCTTTGTATTAAAATTTAAAGTATTTAATTTATTTAGTGAATTTAAGAATTTTAATGAATTAATTTAAGTAACAAATTTATAAAAGAGCTAATAACGAACTAAATTTGAATCAGTCAAATAAACCACCTCTAACTGTTCCTAATTTAAAGTTATATTTTATAATGTGTATTAGTATCGGTATGACAAGAATTGTGACTTAAAAAAAATCTTTCACAGAATCGCTGAAGCCACAATTTTAACCGACTTCCATAAAGGAGGAGGTTTTTCAATTCGGCTATATGTTTTTTTTTTTTTTGGCACACGATTACTTCGCCAATTCAGAATTTATTTTGATTTTTTTTTATTTGTTTGGTAGGTGATACTTCAGAGGTGGTCCCATTATAAATTTTACTAAAATCGGATTAGTACCTTCGTTTTATAACAAAATAACTGGCAAAATATGTTGCTTAACACCAGAGTTGACAGTCAAGCGCAAGCCTATTTTCGAATTAAAAAAAAATCCATGTAAGCGATTTGCGTATTATGAAGTAGGTTGTTTCAGTTTCTATAATTATAATTATTGCTAGTAGGTACATTGCACATTTTTTTCACGTGAAAACTAATCTTCTCTTAAATATTGTACAATTATTCCGAAGTATTTTTTGTAATTGAAACTTTAAATAATAACAATATCTCACTATTTCGGAAAATATACATAGTCACTTAAAATACAATATTAAATTGCAATATGTTAGATTTCACATTGCTATTACAATTGTAAAACTGATTATGAAAAAGCCTAGTGTGTTAACTCTTTTTAGGTAAGTAGATGCGCGGTAAACGTTTCTTTTAAATTGATTCAAAACTGTTTAACATTTGAATTAATCTGATTTATGTTTGTATTTTCAATTTGCGTGTTAATAGTATCAATACGAAAGATATTGTTTCTGTAATGAAAGCTTAAATTTGGCGTAATTTTTATGTAAAATTCAACGCAACTGAAATTAAAAAATTGCTAAGACATTTCAAGCTTTGAGCCCTAAAACCATTTTTATAGTGTTTAACTTATGGTAAATTATTGTACTTACATAACTTCGTTTTAATTGGAGAGATCACTAACTGCAAAATAATACAATTTTTTGAGGCTTTTGCGAATGAAAAGGTCACAGATACGAGTTTTGTATATTTTATACATACTTGGTGTTTTTAGGCAGTTATTAATTTGCTGTTAAGTCGGCGTTATAATAATATAAAATACTGTGTAGTAGTTGGTACATGTATTTCACAAAATATGGCTGTGTTAGTGTATCGACGTTAAATTTGAAGTGTTTTGTAATTATCTATTAGGATTCGTAGTTATAAACTTTGCTAGAATATGTATTTAATAATAACTACTTAAGGTGGAGCTGAACTTGCGCAGCTATCTCTCTCGCGCATCACAACATTCTTTAAATATATAAAAATTAATTGGTTGGAGATATTAGAAAAATGAAAAATGAATTAATATGAATAATTATTATTTAGAATATTAATGAATTAATATGAATTTATTTATTTACGAGTAGATAAAAAAAAATAGAGAAAAACTTTATTCCCTTTTTAAACCAGTAATAATACTGGCCACGGAGTAGTGAAAAAACATATATATATTTTCCTACTCCTCAGCCAATTAAAAAGGTATCAAATACAAACTTTTTTTCTATATTTCTCGTTAGATACGAGAATAAACAAATTCATTTCTCACTTTTCTAATATCCCTAACCAATGATTTTATATGTTCAAAAATGTTGTGAAGTGCAAGAGAGATAGCTGCCCGCGATAAGCCCATTCTTAAGTTTAGTTTTGTAGTGTAAATGTAATATTTGGCTATTGAACTTATTTTTATTCAAATGAAATAATCATAGTCAAGGATAAATTCAATCTCGATTTAAAGTCAGTAACCGCGATTTGTCAACGGCTTTTGATTTGTTTTGAAACACTGCTCGTTACGGCGCGTTGCTGTAACAAACCCTGCGTGCGGCCGCATGAAGCAGTTGAAACTAGTTTACTACTTGCAGTTTGAACAAAATACATACATAATAAAATATATTATATCAGCAATTTGATTATACAAATGAAATTAGTAATTTAGTTTTAACTCCGAATTTATATTGTGCCAAGACACACTTGAAATAATATGTAGCTCATTCAAAGGAGAAATTTACGTAGGATACGTAGGTTTTTTTTTTAATTATGTATTTCGTTTTATACCTATGTAATATTTTTAAGGCTGATACTTCTTTTGAATTTACTTTTACGACGGTAATTTTATTCTAAAATGCATAATCAAATTCGATTTGTGTCTCTACGTAGGTATATTTCTAATAAATAATTATAACCACTATTAATGTTTATTTCTTTTATAATCACAAATCTACCTTTACAATACACGTAAATTTAACTAAGTAATGAGACGAGCAAGTCCTTTATTTGGATTTTCCTAAAGTTCAAACCAAATGTTTTAATTCTACATTTCTAACCGGTACAGCCAATGAATTGAATAAATTGCTGACTTTTTGTTTCCCGAGAAATACAATTTAGGTCCTTTTAGGACCAGAGTGATTACGAGTGAATTACGCAGAGTGAGTGCTTCATCTTCGACTACATCGTCGTTTTCCAGCAGATGAGTTGGTGGTCACATGCGGACTTATTCGCAATTAAAATGCCAGCGATAGCCAAAGTCAAGGTCGAGCATCCTCGAGGTGTGTTCTTACTGCTTGAGCTAGTCCCACATAATCTTCTAGTTTGAAAGCAGGCTAGCGCCATTTGCGCTTGCCAAAGTACAGTAAAGCTGAGGCCGGTAGAGACCAACAGCTATTAGTCATCTGAAAAAAAATGATCATAATAGTTGAATATTATCGTTTGGATATTGTGGAAGCTCGAACGAAACGCTTGTACTCAACTTTTATTGCACGTATCGTTAAAATATTGAAAGCGCTTCCCGAATGGGTCTTTCCGAATGGATAAAATCTACATGTCTTCAGATGGCGAGTGAGGCAAGCGCGCTCCATCGTAGACTGTAACTAAACACCAGTTGAGAGCAATCAAGCGCAAGCCTATTTTCGAATAAAAAAATATCCAACATCGCTTCCAATCCAATATCCAATATCGCTTTTAGCGATAAGACCGCCTTTTGTGCCATTTTCTTATGTGTTTATTGTCTTATTACTTTATGTGGTCTCAATAAAGTGTTATTGATTGAACATCTCAATCCCGAAAAAATTTAAGATCGCTGACGCTTTGGGTTACAACTCTTGAAACGCAACCTACATTTATCTAAGCGTTTAATCCAAAATTATATTTCACTGCTTCATTAGCCATTGTAAATGTTTACAAAGCTCATAAAACTCCCCGTAGCTTTCTGCGTTAAAAATCACTAAGCACCACCTGGCAATATTTACCAGTATTACCAGTATTTTTCCGCTCCATCAATATTATCAGAGTTGGTCGATTACCGGCGTGCTAAATAATTCATGAGCGAGCTGACCGATCGCTACCTACTGACTTTCCAATAAGTATAGTTTGGAAGCTACTGGAAGGTCCCCTTCATGTCCCCCTCAAGGAACAAGGTATTCCTTGTCCGAATGTCGCGACCTGAACCTCCCAGTATCTGAGGGTGCATCTGATTTGCATGATTATGTTCCCCTTTTTCCTTTTTGTTACCTAGCAGACGGTTAGGAAAACAAAAACATCGCCCTTTCATGGTGTATGTTTCAAAACTATCGCTTTTTTTGTTTCTTTCTTCCATTTACTTACTTTTCTGTAATAACAGATATTTGTTTGCCTAAAAATTAAAAAATAAATATAATTCTACAAAAGTCGTGTGAACTGTAAATATGTTTTCACATGTTAACTTTTCGCTTTACGCTTCCTAAGTGTATATAAGTCATACTTGGTTTAATTTGGTTATTTTTAAATGGCAAGGTTCTTCTAGGTAAGTGCGACGTCGTGTGGGTTTCTAAATTCTTACAAACGCTATTAGAATATAAAAAAATATATATGAGATTGGCATAAGTTAACGAAGTCACGTGACGAACTCAAAGAGCTCAAAGTAGTGTTTTTGTAGTGATAACTTCTTAGGGGAGGGTAAACCGCTTCGTTACGTAACGCGTTACGGGACCAGTCTGTCTAGCTAGATTAGTTTAAGATATCACTTCTGTCGGGCGTCCCGAGACGCACACGTTTTGTTTTTAAATAGAAACGTTCCGAAACGCCTCTTGTCAAGGCCCAAATGTAAGTTAACGGTCAGACGCAAGTCTATTTTAGCGTTCTAGTACACGACGTAAGTAAAACCACTTTCCATTTTATTCATCCTGTAACTAAAATGCTCGTCGTCTCTTCACGATATAATTTAGCAATTCAATTAGCCTCAAGTTTAAAAAGGGCTCCTAAACCCAGCTCCCGAGTCCCATAGAGTTTGTTGCGTTTATCTCAAGAGAATTAGCATTTCACTTCGATCGGGAAAGGAAGCGAGATCTAAAAATGCGACTAAAAGTATTGAGTAGAAAATAAAGAAAGAATTTCAGCAATAAGAAGCCAATTGCTGGACATGTACCAAAGAGTTCCAAAAAGCCCGTATGGAGCAACCTTATCTTCTCAGCCTCAAGAAGTCCATTACTAGATATAGGTCTCCCCCATGGATTTCCAAAGAGCCTGGCTAGTGTATAGCCTGTAAACAGAGTCTTCCTGCCGCTTGTTATTCCTTATTTTTATTTATTTATTTATCTTGTACCTATAAGCTCGCTTGTCTTACTTGTCTTGTGCTGGTCCTCCTACTCTGCGCTTGCAGAAGTGTCATATGAGTCGTCGCGTTTTTTTTTTGGAAAATAATATATGTTTGACGATGCCTTTTTCTTTATTAACATCATAATCTATAAGATAATAAATAAGTAATTGACACTCAGGAAATGAAAAGAAAAAATACTGTGTGTAATACGTATTTGCTAACACTTTACTTGCTTTTGCCGCAAGGTCCACACTTTTTAGTTTGTTTTGGATTGTTAACTCCGTTAAAAGTTATTTGATTTTGACGAGTGAAAATCGCGAAATTTCAGTAATATATTTTTTTTATTTTTTTTTATTTAGAAGATAATATTTTCGTGGTCGAATGAACTTTCATTAAAAAAAAATATCTTCTTTGTGCAGTAAAGTAAAGTTAATGATCCTGCGCATGTTAGAACCGGTTTGTGTTAGTTGTCTCTCTGCATGTTTTCTAATCAGTGATTAAGATTTGAGAAAGAAATTGAGGGATTCGAAAGAAGAGGAATGAGAATATTCTTATTTCGATATTAACTCGAGTTAGGAAACTGGCGAATTTTATGCTTTAGATTTTTAGGTTACATTTTAAAGTTACGATGGTATAGAAATATGCAAGTTTTTAAGATTGTTAGCGGTCGAAGCGTAAAACTAGAAGAGATAATATTGGACCAGTGTCTGACCAATACGAACCCTTTTTAGTTTTTTTTTTTTTTATCTCCACAGACACCAGGGTCCGTGACCTTTGTCATAATTACAAACTATTTTTTACTAATTATCGTTACGGGAAAATTATTTTATTTTAATTTAAGTACTTATTACTATGTTGCGTGCATACCACGAGCAAACCAGCGACCCGCAAGCAGCACCCGATCACGAGTATGACGCATGTGCCAGCCATCGCCCTCCTCAACCATATGTTAGGGAAGAGAGCGACCCGCCGCAAAAAGGAGCTTTCGATGGTGATCTCTTTTTAGGTTTCCGTAGTAACTAATAGAAACCCAGATAAATTCATCATATCTGTCCGTATGTCACAGCTCACTCTTACCCTTTAACTTTTAGGTACTCAGAGACTAAATACATAAATTAAATTTAGCAGGTAGAGAAGTTCCAATAAACCTATATTAGCCGAAATACCTACATTTGTTTAAATTTTACTTGCCCGAATCTGTTTTAGAACTGTATCGTCCAAACCGGCGGTACAGTTTCGGAGAGACAACGTCTCTCTGCCTCTCTTCAATGGAATTGCCTCTGAATTCTGGTCTTGTACTCGGACTGACATGGTAGCGTTGTTGTACAAACACTTACATATATACATACAAACAAACATACATACACTCGAAAACAGTAACCTTTCTTCTTGTGCAAACGGTTAAATAAGGGTGACACTTCATACATGGAACGAAGGGATAAAATTTTGTTTCAACCCCACTTCGTCGGGTATGGACTATGGGACCCAAAAAACAAAGACGTCGAAAAAGCAAACTGAAAATATTCTCCCCAGCTAAGTGTGCTCGATTGACAAAAACAACTAACAGTTGCCCGCAACGACTTGGAGTGTAGCCAGCCACGTGTACCAGTGCTTATTTCAGCCAACGCTCTGGGCGTTCCTAGGATATCATTCAGGTCTAGGTACTATGAAGTCATAGACTTCTATAGAAACCCCAAGTGTGTGTACCTAGCGTGTCAACAGTAAGATAAAAAATTGCAGATGACGACCTAAGATTTATTTAATTTCAGGTGATATATACTTCCGATTCGATATTTTTTCAACTAGTTACTAGCGTACAAGCGCGCGGATGCATTGGCTTGAATAGATTTCGCGCGGATGGAACATTTCATCACTAAATCGTTTGTGTGACGTCACAGTCGATACCAAAAATTTTGCACGCAAGATTGTCGTATAAATAAAGTCGCATGCTCCATCTACTATGTCTGTGTATGAAGTATTTCATAAACTTTTATATAAGTTCACACTGTGTTTGTAGCAGCAGCCGTCAAAATACTTACATACGTGGAAATGTAGCATGTTGGGTACTCTGCCAAATGGTAGTAGATCACGCAATTGAATTATCTTTAGACCTTTATCGTTCTGGATTAATCTATTTGCTTTTTGTCTAGTAGTTAAATATGTGTAGTTTGTACGTTGTTTTGTTAGTTAATAAAAACTCTAGCTGCGTGGGTCAGAAGTCTCTTTAAGATTGTCTAAAATAACCAATTTTAAAACCACCACAAACAAAGTCACTTCAAACAACGTAGTTCCAAACGATTCGCCTTTCAGCGCACGTACAAAAGAGATATTAATGGACTCTAGAAAACAGTTCAGTCTGCCGCCGGAACCGACGCGAGGTTCCGATGGAATTACTAAAATTGTAAAAAGCAAGTTAGCGCTCTAAATTAGAGTTTATTTCTCATTTTATAAATTAACATTCTTCAAAATATCTTATTGGTTTACTAGGAACGTCTTTGATACTTTTCTTTTATTTCACTACCCTTAGTTAAATAAAAGAAACCTCAAAAGTAGACTCTTAATTACTTACATACATGTATAGTAGGTATATAAATGTACAGTAGTAAACTCTTAATTACTTACATATATGTATGGGGATTCCATAAGAATCACGAAATATCACACGGGGGGAGGAGGGGTGTAGTGAAATATCACGTGTATTTGTTTTTTCGTTGAATTCACGATTTTCAAACTGAAAATCGATGATTCGCCGCTTTGAAAATTTTGTAAGATAATGTGTACAAAAAATATAAAAGATTGGATAAGGGTAGGTAGGGAGTTAGACTAAAACCTCACCAGTTATCTCCAGGGGAGGGAGGATTAAAAAGTTACTTTAAACCATAACGTGATTAATGAACGACCTCGAAGGTATATATGACCCCATAACTTAACCAAACTAAGCTATTTGCTATAATATGGTGACAAATTAGATATCGTTAGAGAAACAAAATTCTCGATTTCATAATTAAGAGCCATTTTTTACTGACTTCCAATAAGCAGGTTATCAATTCGACTCTATGTTTTTTTTTGTATGTTTGTTCATCAATTACTATACCAATTGTACATTGATTTTGATGATTCTTTTTTGTTTGGTAGGTCATATTTCAAAGGTGGTCCCATATACATTTTCTCAAAATCTATTTAGTACTTTGGTTTTTATAAGAAAATAACTGGTAAAATATCATTCAAATAAACAAATTACGCATATTGAAGTTGTTTTTTTTTTTCCTTCTGTTTTTAAACTTTTTTGATGAATCTTTTTTTATTTGAAAGCTGGTGCTTCCCGGTCTCATTTCAAGTTCAAATTGGTCCAGTTCTGACAATGGCATCCATGAGAAGTCGGTTGTTTCAGTTATTTAAACTATAATTATTTATAACTTACCCTTAATCTTATCAATCACTACAAAATACCTTCCAAGGTTTGTTTACATATCTACATGTGAATCTAATAAAAGTGTCTTAAGTGACTTGCAGTTAGACTTCGAAATATAATTAGTATAAATAGAGTACAGACGTTAACTATATACTCTCGTATACCTATTTATTTGTTTTACATTAAATCTGTCACTTCGTAGGCGAATAAGCTTCCAAAGCAATTAAAAACCAGTTTTACAAGAACCCAGAGTTCAGCTACTAACTTCTCGTTTCTAACACTTTAACTACCAACGGGACTACGTTAAAGGTCTTGACGTGCTGGTCACAATTTTCTTCTAGATGTAGTATCATCTTGAAAGTTTTATCTGTCGGTTAAAGTTTCTCTGAGTCGAACTTAATTCGAAATATCGACAGGGATGGTGTTTACTTCGAGAAGTTAGAAGCTGCTACTCAGCAGTTGTGGTAGCTGACATGATACGCTGTGGATATTAATCCATGTTGACATGTTTTAAAGATATGAAAAAAAAAAACCTCTGTTGTTTTTTTTTACAAACAAAAAAAAACACTTTTGTTGTTTTTTTCCGTTTATAGAAGTAAATTCTCATAGATGGAATTCGATTCAAGTAAGTTTTTGAAGTGAAACCTTCTATAGCGGCGTTGTGCATTTTTTGGTTGGATAAAAAATGTTAAACTCGCGAAACCTCAGGAACCTATTCTAACATTCTGCATTTAAAGTTCATTATTGTATGTACATTTTTATCAGTCGTTTTGCTATTTTATTCTTTAGTTTTCACTTCTGCCGCACTCCGTTGCCGTTTTTTTTTTCGTTTTCGGAATCTTTTACAAGCTTTTATTTAATTTGCAATGTTTGTATGTATGTGTGTTCGACACAAGTCTGAAGCTAAAATAGAAACTTAAATTTGATGTACCTACATATGTATCTTCGGTGACGATACAATAATATGGTACCATGGAGCTGTTCTGATGATGGAGCCTGAACACGGCCAATTGTCATAGGAACTTCTTAACTAAATAGGATAAACCCATCGACTTTGATCTCATATGTTTTGTCTTAGTGAGTAGGTACTTTGGTATTACATGATATCCAGGGTCTGATAATGGAGTCGGGAGGTGGCCATAGGAACTTCTAAGCTAAACAAGATAAACCCATGAAGCTTGGGCTCGATTGATTCGTCTTGAGGATACTTTTATAAAAACTCTTAATTTTTTTCTTACAATTCATATAAGTATTATTAATTTGTTTGAATGAAATTATGCTTTGTTGGACGTTTTTAATGTTATTTATCAGTTTTCGAGACTCAAAATATCATTTATGAGATCGATGAAGAAATTTGATTACAGGGATTGATAAAGGTCTAAATACAAACCCACTACCAGTTGGCAGCGTACCCAGCATGCTATGAAAATACATTCCTACAGCACCTTAAATTTTAAATACTATTTTTGACAAATCTGAGTAGACGATTAAACTTATAAGAAATAGGCTATGACTAGATTAAATTTAACTTAATTATTTTCACTAAATCCATTTTTAATATTTTTGACGAAATCATTTAACATAACGTGTAATAATATAACTTTAATTACAAATATATGTACAAAAAAACCGGACAAGTGCGAGTCAGACTCGCCCACCGAGAGTTCTGTACAAACTAGTAGATAAAAGAGGAAAATCATTTTTTTTTTATATTTTCCTTCATAAACCGAAAAATATACATCGTAAAAATATTTAAAAGCATGTTTTAGCTTATGCTAATGAGGCTCTTTCATATGATACCCCACATGATACGGTTAATTCACTTTAAAATTTTGGCCCTCATTCCTTGCATAAAAATATTTTTTTTGTGTTAAATTAAAAATGTTTTCGGATTTTTTCGTATATGTCTACTCTAATACAATGCTTCTTGCCAAATTTCATAGTTCTAGGTCAACGGGAAGTACCCCATAGGTTTTGATTCCCTTGTGAGTGTCGAAATGTGCGTTTTTTACGACATATTCGGCTGTAACTTTTTTTTTACGAAAACTGAGAAATTTTATTTTTCTTTCCGCAGCAAGAGACTATGGATCTCCGTATATGGTTTTAATTTCAACTCGATACCTTCACGCGTTCCCGAGATAAAGGTCTTGACACCCGGACAGACGGACAGACAGACGGACAAGAAAGTGATCCTATAAGGGTTCCGTTTTTTTCATTTGAGGTACGGAACCCTAAAAATATATTCATGATGGGAAGTCTACGCGCCAAAATACAGGTGTTTTCTGCACCTAGTTTGGCGGCTATGGCTAAACTTAAATGTTTGTACTTTTGGGGAATAAATTATTTTTGATTTTTTTTATTTAAATAGCGTTATATAGCGCGAAATAGAGTTCCAGGCAGCCTAGTGGTGAGACCGTCTGACTTGCGATCCGCAGGTCCTGGGTTCGAATCCCACGGCACGCACCTCTGTCTTTTCTAAGTTATGTGCATATTGTTGATTGCCGTCAACTTCAAACGGTGAAGGAAAACATCGTGAGGAAACCTACATGTCTGAGAGTTCTCAATGATCTTGAAGATGTGTGAAGTGTGCCAACCCGCACTTGGCCAGCGTGGCAGACTATGGCCTAACCCTTCTCACAATGAGAAGATGGCCCGTTCCCAGCAGTGGGACAGTTTGTACAAACAGGGCTGATAAAAAAAAATAAAAAAATTGCACTGCATTTAAGAGGAAAATCACTTAAACTATTGGAAGAGGCTCTATGCCCGTGAGTCATGCCGTCAGTGTCTGTCGGCTAACAAGTAGGCTTCGATGTACAGGCTAACGCAATGATGTATTATACGTAGGTAGGTTTTCCCCGGCTCTGCGTGGCAAGCCTCAATTAAGGTAATCGCCCGACTCGTCTTCAGTCGCGACAAGGCGGGTAACGCTGTTAGACGCTTGTCCTGTTTTGATAACAATGACAATGTCATCCTGTGTATTTAAAAAGTGTAACACCAATATATAACAAAAGGTCTCAAGGTGGTCTTATCCTCAAAAGCTCTGAGAACTGATATTTCCCATGCTTTTACTCCATATTCAATGAAAATAGCCTCTCTATAAATAAAATCTCATTGGTCTATCGTTACAAGTACAGTAATGCCTTAGAAAACAACACTGCACTACCAAAGAGTAAGTATCATCTACTAAATTTTAACGTGTGTAGACATTTGGACACCAACTCTGTCTAGCTGTAGCAGCTACGATAAACCCGGAAGTACGAACTTGCGACAGCCGAGTGTAATCTCGAGTTCTACTTCGTCGCCTCCGCGAGAAATTGTCACGAACAAGCAACAGCTGCTGCTTGATTCTGGAAACTAAGTGAGCGGGCGTGGAAGTGAGACACTAGGTGAGCTTGCAACGGAGTTTGCGTAGTCGTACCTGTGACCACGGACACTGCGTAGTAATTTGAAACGTCAGGTCTTAGAATTACATGAAAAAATGTACGCGTAAGATCTTTAATTAGATAATAATAACAAATATGTAGCCTAAGCAATAAGTATATAAACTGATGTACTGTATTATCTTACTTGTGAAATTACTATAAAAAATTACAAAATATATTTTATAAAATAAAATCAAAATATTGGATGATTACATTAAATTATATTTTCTTACAATTAAAATTCGATATTTTGATATAGATTTGCCTTTTTCAAATCATCATTAGCATTTCAGAGATTTTTTTAGAAATTATTAACATAAAATTGATTTGTATGTATGAAAATTAACTTTTTTTTTTTTCGAATATTTGTGATGTTGTTTTCTAGTTTTACAAGTGACCACGCAAGTGAAGTGAGACGTAAGTATCAAAGTAGTGTCGCAATATTGAAAGATCACATTTGACGGTAATTCTTTATTTGAACAATTCGTTATTTTGATAGGTACGTATATACAGCAAGATATTTTCCTCTTGCGACTGACCGCCAGCTCAGCTGATAACGAGTGACGCTGTAGCCCACGTTGTAGCACTCTTGCCCAGAAAAATATCAATTCACACATGCTTTGAAAACTCATGTAGTATCATCTATCTTATAAGGAAGCTCAAGGTCACGCAACGAGCTATGGAGAGGGCTATGCTCGGAGTCTCTCTACGAGATCGAATCAGAAATGAAGAGATACGTAGACGTACAAAAGTCACCGATATAGCACAGCGGATTAGCAAGTTGAAGTGGCAGTGGGCAGGGCACATAGCACGTAGAACTGATGGCCGATGGGGCCGAAAGGTTCTCGAGTGGAGACCACGTACCGGCAAGCGCAGCGTAGGAAGACCAGCCACGAGATGGACAGACGACCTCATACAAGTGGCGGGAAGACGCTGGATGCAAGCCGCTTCCAATCGGTCTTTTTGGAAATCCATGGGGGAGGCCTATGTCCAACAGTGGACTTCTTATGGCTGAGATGATGATGATGATCATCTATCGGGGAAAACTCATTCAGGCATCATTCTATAATTTATATTTACATGTAGTACGTGATAAAATAATTTACTTAAAATAAATGCAAGTTTACTTGCCACTTCACCTCACTTACAGTGTCACCTCACTTGCTCAGTTCCAGAATCAACCGGCTGCTACACTCTGTAGGTGCTTATTTTAAACTTAGGATACTCGAGGTAGTTTAAAAGTGTATAAGGACTTATTCATATCGTTTTTATAAAGTGTCCGTAAACGCTTGGATACTGTTTACTTTTAGAAAATGTGATATTCAGTGTAGCTGTAGAACGTAGAGACAAAAGTCAAGCTTTAGTCGAATTTAATAAGACTATTTAGATAGTCAATTAGCTAATTGAAAATTTATTATACCTACTTATATAAAGATTTAGGAGAATAGAGAATAACGTAGTCAACAAGACGCAACGAAATCTTCTGTAGAGTTTATTCTTCTGCTCTTTTTCTCTTTCATAAATCACATAACAAATCATCTTAAATGGTTAATATCCAATTAATATTATTTTTCATGTGATTTTATGAGCTTAGCTTTTCATGTTTTCAAACATGAAAAGCTAAGCTGGCCTTAAAAAATCCAGATATTCGGAATTAAATTAATATAAAAATCAAATCCTCAAAACGGAATAGTATTTATGAATATAAATCAATTTTGTTTAATTATGTTGTTGTCTGTTAAATTTTAATACTAGTAAATAAGCTTGAGTAAAAATAAGCATTATTAAATTAATTCATAAAGTTTCATAAAAACCGAACTTGACGGATTCCTACTAATTCTTTCTTTATACTCAATCTTTTCGAAATATACCTTCGAAATAATAAAAACAAAACAACATATTAAATCTCAAGTACCTTAAAACAAAAACAAACCTCTTATTTCAACATTTCTAAAACATAACAGCTCATGCGAAACTCCAACAAAACATTGAGCCGAACAATAACAAACCGGAATCAACTAACACCAACCTGACAACTTTGATTGGAGGTCATGTTTACGAGACTCGATGCCACAACAACAAACCGAGTCTGGATCAAATCCCATGACTAATAAATATTCCAATGATTTGCCATCCAATTCGGCCGAATACCAGAATCTTTCCGATGGGAGTCCTACATTAACATACGACCGCAAACTCTGATTTGCCGCCTTGAAACTCGGGACAGCACGAACACCCCCTCTATTCTACAAGAAATAACGTGTTTAAAATTCAACCACAGACAA
Organism: Lycia hirtaria; assembly: GCA_947563715.1. Classification (NCBI taxonomy): domain Eukaryota; kingdom Metazoa; phylum Arthropoda; class Insecta; order Lepidoptera; family Geometridae; genus Lycia; species Lycia hirtaria. The sequence continues at coordinate 34,209,078 of OX387377.1, read as the reverse complement.
TGCCAACTTTCCTCTGTTCAATAGAACAATCCCTCAAAAGAGCTCACCTCTTTGAATGAAACTTTCTAGAGGAAGTTTGTCTTAACTCGCTTTAATTTATGCGTTTTCCCGTTAATTTTGTTCGGGCTGGGACGAATTTGATTTTCAATAGAGACAATGAATAGTCCTGAGCAAACGGACTTTGACAGACAATAGTTTACTCTCCTTCGTACTGACGTCCTGGTACTTTAATCAGGTGCGGACGTTAATTTGTCAGTCTTAATTAATAGCGTTGTTCAAATCTTTATTGTCATACAATTCTCTCCAAATAGGAATCAATTTACCGAAATCGCTTCAACTTTTGGTTAACAAAAGCGACAAAAAGGAAACAATCATGGGGAACGCTGTCGAGTAGGTGCTTCACGAAAAATAGCTCTTTATTCGTGAAATTTTCGTCTGCGGCGCAAAACGTCCTTTGCAACAATATTTCAAACGGGCAAAGTTCCTACGACTACTCGTATTTTCTTTGATGTACAGTCACGACGCATTCCCGTCGTGCTCCGAATTTTAGAGCAAATTATGTAGAAATAGTTCCTTTAGTACTATCGTGAGCCTGAGACGCGATAAGCCTAAACCGGGTCGCCCTATTTTAATTTGTATTGGGATAAAATCTTTTTGTGGTTCATTTACATTTTAATTACAAGTTTAAGATGAATGGATCGAGTGGCTGTTGGTAAATTATGTTTGATTACGTGTGGATTAATGTTGTTCGGTTAATTTTGTGAAAACAGTGAATAGTTAACACTAAATAAAGTCACGATTTATTTATTAAGGGCAATTTGAATACAAATGAATAATTTTATTAAGTTATTTTAGTTCTTAATACAATTATTTATTGCTTTAAGCAATTTTGGATGTCTATGGAATTTGTTACTAAAAGTGCTTTTTATTAATAAATTATAGATAGACTAAGTTTATAAGTAATTCCAGATGATGTTGGTTATTTTAAAACTATTATTAAAAATGTGGTTCTTTATATTTTACTATAACATTTTTAGGGTTCTAAACATCACCTGATTTCATATCTGTTATCTTTTAATAGATTGATAGGATTTTGATAGGAAATTTATGTAGAATAATTAAATAGCCCTGGTATCAGTATTTATTTTGTGAGCACGGAAGCCTCGGTATGCGGCCAAACGTATTTTGCTGGGTTTTTTTCCTCCTTTTCAACTCAACCCTATCATAATATAAAAATGTTAATTCCCATCATTTTATTTTGCAACCCCATTGAAAGTAAATTGGAGACCGTATACATTTCAATACGACTTTTAAAGCAATTAAACCGCATTCAAAACTCGCCAAGCGCGAATGATAACGCAAACAAGTTACGCCTTTTCGTGCTTGACGTTTGCTTGAAACTTGTTAATTTAACACAGTATGTCTTTAATATTTGAGTTACTTTATAAAAAATAATGATTTAGTTGAAATTTTTAAGGGTTCCCTTTTAAAACTTATACAGTACAGTTTCAAACCAGAAATTAGATTAGTTGAGAGTATAATATCTTCCCGTAACGATATGTAGTTAACAATAGTTTCTAATTCAGACAATTAGTTTCTTATTCAGTCTGTGCAGCTAAAAATTAAAATTTAAAAAGAGTATAAATACTGATTTATTTCCTTTATGAATATACCTAAACCGGGCCAGATGCACTATAATTTAATTTAGGTATAATCCTATAAGTATAAACGACCTTCTTCCCGACCAGGCGCGCCAGTGCTTTGCCACGTGCTAGAAGAGATAACAGCGAAAGTCCGGTCATGGAACAGGAAGGATTTCATTCGTTAACCTTTTATTACTCGTTTGTGTTACTCCTGCGTAAATATATTGTCGTCGCGGTTGCACAGATGCAATGACTGCTCGGTCCTGCTCTACGACCGGATTTATTTTCATGCCGCTCCACAAACACCGGGGTTCGTGAGTTTTGTCATAGCTACAAATTGTATTATACCTGTAAGAACATTATCATAATTTATTGCTAATTTATCTAATGTATTGTAATGTTGTTACACACAACTTTATCGCTATGTTGTTTTATTAGCCGACTTTCAAAAAGGAGGAGGTTCTCAATTCGTCGGTTTTTTTTAAAATGTATGTTCCCCGATTACTCGAAGACACTTGGACCAATTTGTTTTTTTTTTTGTTTGCAAAGGTATACTTGCCAGGTCCAATATAAATGTTATCAAAATTGGTACAGTATTTTGGTTTTCATAACAAAATAACTGAAAAAATATGTCGTCCAAGTAAATAAATTGTGTATTTTGAAATCGGCTTTTCTAGTTTTTGATAAGATTACTTGTTACCACAAGCAGACCAGGGACCCGCAAACAGCACCCGATCACGAGTCTGATGCATGTTCCAGCCATCACCCTCCAGCCCATCCAGCCAGCTCAGGAAGCAGGCGTACTACCACTGAGCCATGAGGCCTGTCAAATAGACCGTCAATCGATCGATCAAAGTGATCGATTTCACTTCGTCTGATAATATTTTTGCTACCTTCTGCCTACTTATTCCGTACCTGTACTGTTACTGTGTGGGACGCCACGTGCGTTGATACTTTAGCACCATCTCATCTTCCTGAGACACGGAGTAGGGCTGGTGCTGTGACTAATAGGAGCAACACAAGCAGAGCAATCATATTAATCTCGGTAAAAGTCTATAGAGGCTGGGAGCTTATCTGATTTACAAAAAAAATATCTGAGCGCCTGATCGACGCAACGTGTGACCTAAATGCTGATGCCCAAAAGAATAAGCCTAGCCATATAACGTGACAATGTTTTTTTTAGCCGACTTCGAAAAAGGAGGAGGTTATCAATTCGTAGCGTATATATATATTTTTTTTATGTACGAGTATGTACACTAATTAGGTACTCCGTCATTCGAGAACCAATTTTTGTGTTTCCTGAATTGGTGCATAGAGAAAGCTCCCAAGTTGGTCCCATAATTATTTTAGAAACATTGCTTTTTCTTTAATCAAAATATATTTATTGTATAAACAGATTAGATTTTTTTTTCATTGCTTTATTACTTTTTGAATAATATCTAAAAGTAAGTTTTTTCATGGGATTCCTGAGTGCGTCAGATTATAGAATCGCAGAGTTCTACTGACACGATTTTCTTTGCAAAAGTGACAATTGTTGAGGTTTTTCGTATAAACATCTGCACATTTTGTAATCTGCGACGACAAAGTATTTGGCATGCAATGACAAAAGTCATTCTTGAAAAAAAAACCGGACAAGTGCGAGTCAGACTCGCCCGCCGAGGATTCCGTACAAACTAAATAAAAGGGGGAAATCATATATTTCATTTATATTTTCCTTCATAAACCGAAAAGTATCGTAAAATATTTAACGTAGTCCTTGCTCAGCACTCGGATCCGAGTGGGCTATAGTAGCGGCGTCTCCCACTCGGATCCGCGCAAGCGTCCCGTTCATTTTGTAGAAGTCAGTAAACCACCGGCGTTTGAGGCAGTCAACGTTGCTTTGCGCGGCCACTCTGTACTTAATCAAAATTCGCCTAAAAAGTTTTGGTTCCCAGCTGAAGTGAAGGGTCTGCAAGGTGCGAAGAATGTGTTAAAAACCTGTTTAGCTGATGCTAATGGGGCTCTTTCATATGATACCCCACATGATACGGTTAATTCACTTTAAAGTTTGGGCCCTCATTCCTTGCATAGAGACACTATTTTTTTGTGATTTTTTCCTATATGTGTACTCTAACACAATGCTTCTTGCCAAATTTCATAGTTCTAGGTCAACAGGAAGTACCCCATAGGTTTTGATTCCTCTGTGAGTGTCGAAATGTGCGTTTTTACGACATATTCGGCTGTAACTTTTTTTTACGAAAACTGAGAAATTTTATTTTTCTTTCTGCAGCAAGATACTATGGATCTGCGTATGTGGTTTAAATTTCAACTCGATACCTTCACGCGTTCCCGAGATAAAGGTCTTGACACCCGGACGGACGGACAGACGGACAGACGGACAACAAAGTGATCGTATAAGGGTTTCGTTTTTTCCTATTGAGGTACGGAACCCTAAAAATCGAGAGGGTGAAGAAAGGTCTCCTTAAAAAGTTTACAATCGTGAGGGATTTATTGAGCTTGAAACGTAAAACCTAGTTGCTCCTCATCCAGTGTATTAGGAGAAATAGGACTACTTCAGCGTTTTTTTAATTGTCATCCTTACTTATATTACAACAAGTAAACGAAATAACGTACTTTGAAGGCGGTTGTTTCAGTTTTTTATACTATAAAATTATTAAGCACTACAGATCTACGATTGACCACCAGCCCGCCCGATGTTAAGCGACGGTGTAGCCGAAGGATGGAGCTCGTCGATCTAGAAAATATCTATTCACTCTAACCTTAAAAATTCCAATATTGGAGTTCTCTTACATGCTATACATGCTGGGTACGCTGCCAACTGGCTGAGGGTTTGATCATTGGATTGTCTTTAGAACTTTATTAGTCTGGGTTTATCTATTTGCCTTTTGTGTAATAGTTTAGTTAGTTAAGTGTTTGGAGTTTGTATATTTTTTTCACTTACTCATTAAAAAAAAATACTACCTATATTAATATATGTAATAGGTATCGATCTATATTATTATCTAACAAATCGAAACATCAACATTACAGTTCCTAAATCAAACACACACGGCGTTTAAAGCAAATTAAACAACCGCATTCGGAATTATCCAGGCGTAAGATTATAATACACCCACGATTTTACGCCCTTCAGCACTCAGTGCTGGAAACGTTTTTAGGGTTCCGTGCCTCAATAGGAAAAAACGGAACCCTTATAGGATCACTTTGTTGTCTGTCTGTCCGTCTGTCCGTCTGTCCATCCGTCCGTCCGGGTGTCAAGATAAAGGTCTTGACACCCGGACGGGAACGCGTAAAGGTATCGAGTTGAAATTAAAACGATATACGCAGATCCATAGTATCTTGCTGCAAAAAGAAAAATAAAGTTTCTAAGTTTTCGTAAAAAAAAGTTACAACCGAATATATCGTAAAAAACGCACATTTCGACACTCACAAGGGAATCAAGAAGTTTCCGGCAGCCTAGTCGGGAGACCGTCTGACTTGCGATCCGCAGGTCCTGGGTTCGAATCCCACGGCACGCACCTCTGTCTTTTCGAAGTTATGTGCGTATTGTTGATTGCCGCCAACTTCAAACGGTGAAGGAAAAAATCCTGAGGAAACCTACATGTCTGAGAGTTCTCAATGATCTTGAAGATGTGTGAAGTCTGCCAACCCGCACTTGGCCAGCGTGGCAGACTATGGCCTAACCCTTCTCACAATGAGAAGATGGCCCGTTCCCAGCAGTGGGACAGTTTGTACAAACAGGGCTGATTAAAAAAAAAGGAAATCAAAACCTATGGGGTACTTCCCGTTGACCTAGAACGATGAAATTTGGCAATAAGCATTTTGTTATAGTACACATATAGGAAAAAATCCGAAAACTGGACATTTTTTATTTAATCACAAAAAAATAGTGTCATTATGCAAGGAATGAAGGTCCAAATTTTAAAGTGAATTAACCGTATCATGTGGGGTATCATATGAAAGAGCTTCAGTAGTATAAGCTAAAACAGGTTTTTGAATATTTTTACGATGTATATTTTTCGGTTTTTGAAGGAAAATATAAAAAAAATATATGATTTCCCCCTTTTATCTACTAGTTTGTATGGAACCCTCGGTGGGCGAGTCTGACTCGCACTTGTCCGGTTTTATTATTGTTGGATTCACTTGGGTTGTACGATTTATTTTGTAGTATTTTTATAAAATCGGCCTTTTTCTAACTGCAATAGAAAGAGGGTTTCAGGTCAACTGCCTAAACGGCTTAATACTCTGTAGTACGACCATCGTCCGTTTAGCTTGCGCATACCCACATTTTTGAAGATATAAAATGACTGCATTAACTTATAATAAAATCGTCGTTCGTAAAACTAAAAATTATCATAACAAATATTCATCATAACCAAATATTATTTATTCATCATATATAAATACAAATATTTATCATGGGTAGGTATGCGCGAGCTAGACGGACGATGGTCGAACTACGGCCACTTATATGATTTTTATGAGCAAGGTTAGATCCATATTTACTTCCTGAGTGGCATAGCCTACATTTTTGTGATAGAAATGTTATAACTCTCGCAAAATCACAGAATATGTCATATTACACGGATTTCTTAACAAACTAGTTGCACCCCGCGGTTTCACCCGCGTTAATTAAATAAATCTTGAAGGAACTTTTAACTTTTTCGGGATTAAACGTAACCTATTTGTTATAATCCAGGGCACGTAGTCCATACTATGAGTACATTTCATTCAAATCCGTTCAGCCATTTAGTCCCGTTCAACAGCACCCACAAACATTCGCCTTAATGAGACAAAATAATAAGAAAAACATAACCGTCCTTCTTGCGCAGTCGGTTAAAAAGTTAAAAAATACAAGGCGGTTTCCATACAAAAGTAGCTTACGTCATCTTAAGTTTTAGACCTTCTTACCGAAAAACGTGACTTAACCAACGTCTTAAGTTCTCTGTCTTCTTTCCGCAAGTGTCATTACGTGTCAGCAAGAAGCAGACAAAATATGTTAAGCATTGCTTAAAGTTAAGTAACGGTTTTCGGTAAAGCCATTTTTTGTTGATATCACGAATGAAATTGAAGACATTTGTAACAAAATATTCGAAATTCAACCTTGTATTAGGTAAACAAACGAGCACGATTTAGCGAATAACCTCGTACAGTATAGTTTATGGGCAGTTCATGGCAGATGGCGAATAATTCAATGTTGCCAGTGTAACTCGCGACAATTTCACTTGAGCGTCTGTAAGCGTTCAAACGTGATTGACAAAACTATTTGTTTGTTAAACTTGCTTTTTTTATGTATGTTAGATCTACGATAGACCACCAACTCGACTGATGTTAAGCAACGATTTTGCCGAAGATGGAACTCATCGATCTAGAAGATATATACTCACTCTAGCCTTGTAAATTATAAGATTGTAGGTCTCAGGAAACAGAGATGGCGGCAAAGAATTCCATTCCTGCAGTACGCATCAAGAATGTGGATCGATATCGCTGAGTATGGAGCTTAATGAACTTTCTTTATGCCATTCGTCATTTGTATTTACTATTGATATTGTAACCATATACTTTTTTTGTTCTACACTACGAGACACATTTACCCATAATTAGTAACTCATAAGGCTTTTTACAGTGTTTTTATTTGTCTACTCTTTTAAATTATTAATGGAAACTTGTAATTGGCCTTCCGTTCTTATTTCTATTATCTAATTTTTGAATCTATACTGGCAAATGCTCTAAGCAGGTCCAAATCCAATAAAAAATCTAATTTATGTATTTAGCTGTTAATTTTCCTTTGAAAATAAAGTACTCGTAACATATTTACTTTTTCTTAGAATATTCGAAGGCATATTTCGAATAAACTTCTTATACTTGTAAATAAACGTATTCTATGCTCTACCCTGGCCAGACTTGATTTTTACGTCAGGCGAGTTAATGTATCAAATGTGTAAAAAATTGATTCGAATTTTAATTTGTTTGCTTTTATTCCTCCAAAACTTTTTGCTATGAGTAGTGTACTCAACAATCCACCTTCCCTTTCCCACCTAGTTGGAAAAGGACAAGACAATGATGATTCAACAATGAATTTTTACAACTTGTATTCTGTTGTAACTATTTTATTGTTCGCCACTTGTGACATGCTATGAATTGTTGATTATTTGAAATGTTATTTTTATTTTTTATTATCCGAAAAAATTGGCTTACCCTTGACCGCTAAATCGCCTGAAGTTAAGCGACTGTTGCGGTCTATGGTGGAGCGCGCTTGCCTAGAAGGAATCAATTTTCTCGCGACTTGAAGACACTTAGATTATAGGTATATACATACCGAAAGACCCATTCAGGAAGCATATTTCATATCTTGGCGATACGCACAATAAAAGTGGAGGTAAAGCGTTTCGTTCGAGTCTTTGGAATAGGTATCCACCATAAATTAATTTGATGCCATAAGTTCAAGCTCGTTAACTAAACTTCCTGGTTTGAAGTGATTATGGTAAATTTATTGACCATTTTATTTAAAAAGCTGATACGTGTATGATCGTGTTTGATGATTGAATCTGTCTAAAGAAATATTTCTGACAAACAACAGTGTTTGATGATTGAATGTTTACGAGCTCCTTTATAATTGAATTGCAGATGTGGGTGCTGTGTTCTACTCGTCTAGTAGCATTTAATTTGAGGTTTTATTGGTAACATTTAAATACCGATTCTATTTATTTACTCAGTGAAATGGTGCAAAAACGATATCAGGGTAGGATAATAAAATATTAATTAAAAAAATAAATAAAAACAAGCTTTTATTTAAATGCTCTAAAACGAAGAAAATACGAGCTCCATCCTCGGCCACACCGTCGCTTAACATCAGGTGAGTTGGTTAATTGTAGATCTATCTTCTATAAAAAAAATGTATACATATATACCTAGTCTTGCCATAAATATTGTCACGAAAAAAAAAATATTTTTTTATTGCAAATAATATTTATTACTTTTACAGTGTGTTAGTTTAATACATAAATATAAAACAATTTAAAATTTAAAGCTTATTCGAAGTGGTCTCCATTGGCTGCAATACAGTCCTTTAAACGTTGAGGCCAGTTATCAATAGAAGCACGCACTCTTTCCATGGGAAAATTCTTCACTGCCAATCGTATGGATTGTTTTAGGGACTCCAAATTATCATGGCGTTTAGAGCAAGCCATACTCTCTAAAACTGTCAATAAATCATAATCCAGCGGATTAAGATCATGACTAGACGACGGCCAGCCTTCAGCTCTGATGAAGTCCGAAACGTTCACTTCCAACCAAGACTGCGTGGACCGAGCTTTATGACCTGGCGCCGAGTCTTGTTGGAAGGACCATACTTGGTTATTGAACATGGTGTTGTTAAGGGGCTTAACTACCTTCTCAAGAATGGTATTTTGATACACTTGTGCCGATGTTTTGATACCTTTTTCACAAAAATATGGCTCAGTCACTCCTTCATAGCTAACACCCCACCAAACCATCACTGAAGTCGGATAATGCCCACGTTGCACTCTGTCGACTAATTGGGAAGCTTCCTTAGAGCTTTGAGCATAAATACGGTCATTTTGTTTGTTAAAATGTTGCTCAATTGTAAAGATTTTCTCATCCGTAAACAAAATTTTTCTGTGACCTCCCTTTGTGTACCGCTTCAGTAGTTGTTTCGATTTTACCACCCTATTCTTTTTTAAATTATCAGTTAAAAAATGACCAGTGCGTCTCTTATAAGCTGCAAGTCCTAAGTCATCTTTTAAAATACGCGACATGGTTCTGGATGCTATCTTCATCTCCCGAGATAAAATCTTTTGCTTTCGGACAGGATTTCTTCGAATTATTTCCCTTACTGCTTTGACCACCTTTTTCGTACGAACACTACGTGGACGGCCAGATCTTTTTCTGTCACAAACAGAAGAGGTCTCATTGTACCTATTAATAGCCCGGTACACAAACATTTGACTAATACCAAGCGTATGGAGAGTTTTAAAAATTGCATTTGGCTTCATACCAACTTTGTGTAATGCAATCACAGCGATTCGGTTCTCTTTATCACCCCACTCCATTTTAATATCGCAAAATATTGTACAATGTATTGGCGCCAAAATTAGAAAACTCAATGAACAATCGTATAAAAATGACAGATTCCAAATTCAAATGTAATATCTTTCTTATTTTTAACTGTAACAGTATTTATGGCCAGACTAAGTATATTTATATGAGTTTTGGCGGGAACGTCTAAGTAACGTGTTGTTGCTTTGTTTTATTTTCTTAAACTTGTGTTATTTTGAACATTAATGCTATAAAAATGGTGGTGTTTTATTCATTAAGTGTTCGATAAGGTGTGTGAGTGTGGGCAAGTGAAATAAAGCTGTAAAACGTGTGATTTTTCGTTGTCGGTAAAACTCCATAGAAGCTTCTAGTAAAGTCGCCACCACTTTACTGAAGCAGGACTCGACTTATAAAATGACTGTATACGTGATTTAGATTGTGACTAGAACATTTACAACTTGTTTTATTCAAGAAACTTGAAAAAATCCTAATACTTGACACTGGCAAATGCTTTAATGCGGGTCCAATACAAAAAAGAAGAAGTATATATATGTTTATATATTGATATAAATAAAAGGGAGTTTTGGCGGGAACGTCTTATTAACGTGTTGTTGCTTTGTTTTATTTTCCTAAACTTGTGTTATTTTGAACATTAATGCTATAAAAATGGTGGTGTTTTATTCATTGAGTGTTCGATCAAGTGCGTGAGTGTGGGCAAGTGAAATAAAACAGTGAAACGTGTTTTTTCACGTTGTCGGCAAAACTCCATAGAAGCGTCTAGTAAAGTCGCCACCACTTTACTGAAGCAGGACTGGACTTATAAATTGACTGTATACCTACGTGACTTAGATTGTGACTAGAACATTTACAACTTGTTTTATTCAAGAAACTTGAAAAAATCCTAATACTTGACACTGGCAAATGCTTTAATGCGGGTCCAATACAAAAAAGAAGAAGAAGAAGATAAATAAAAGCTTTTTTTTTATTGGCAAGCGCCTTTATTTACTACAACACAACAATATATAAATAAAAGCTTGTCGCGAGAACACAAACATATATATTTTTTTCAAAAGAACAAACTAACTTTAATTCTAACACTATTAATTATTAGTGCTGGAACAATATTCCTCCGCCAATAAGAGACCTACAAAGTTTACACTCCTTTAGACTGAATTTAAAAAAGTTTATTTTTTGTCATCAGAAGGCGGAAGAGGTTCTGAAAAATGATACAAGCGTTATCTGAAACCGGACATCTGATGTTGATGTTTCCATATTGTAGACATTGTTTACATTTGAAATAGTTGTACTTACCTATTTGTTACTTATTAGTGTGGGTATGTATGTATGTGTATATGTATGTGTGTATGTGTATATATATGTGTATATGTATGTATATATAATTAAACTGAATATGCTTGCACGCGCACTGTGCTGTGCGTGACGTCACCTGCCGGATCCAGCGGAAGACCAGCGCCGGTTGGCAACAACTGGCACCATGCTGAGCTGGAGCCGGCTTGTGGCAAAAACTTAGTTTAGTTAAATTTTTAATTTTAAATCGTGTTAATATTTTTTAAGTTTTTGGCACAATAAAAATCTCGTCTATTGTTATTTATTGTTTATTGTAATCAACGCATTATATTTAATTTTTTTTTTTTTTCGTTAAGAACGCGTCTAAGTCTTTTGTTGGAATTTAACATTACTTAATAGATAGGTACAATGTTATTTGAAATCTCGCGACAAGCTGTTATTTATATCATTATAAAATTTATTTTCGTTGTTTTAGAGCATTTAAATAAACGCTTGTATTTAAATTATTTTTTAATTAATATTTTATTTACTAGACTAAAAAAGAGAGCTTGTCAAGACTATTCAAACGAGTCCAAACTCGACGGTTTTATCTTGTTTAATTTAGGAGTTCCTATGGCCACCTTCCGACGCCATCTTGAGACCCTGTCATGTAGCACAAGAGTGCTTGTCATGACTATTCAAACGAGTCCAAACTCGACGGTTTTATCTCGTTTAGCTTAGGAGTTCCGATAGCCACCTTCCGAAGCCATCTTGAGACCAGCTTTATGGTACCATATTATTGCATTGTCACCGAAGTTATGTAAGCAAACCAAATTTCAACCTAATCTAACGAAAGGAAGTGGTTCTAATTTAACTCGCAAGATTTGTCCCATACTAACAGGGCAAGTTGAATAAAAGCTTTTAAAAACACCACGTTTGGTCAGGACAATAACGTGGAATTGAAACTCTGACCTGTCTTGTCTACATCAAAATAGCTTGAACAAATAATATTGCGTGATTTAATCAGGAATTAAGAGTCGAAGATGTACGAAAATCACCGACATAGCACAGCGGATTGGTAAGTTGGAGTGGCAGTGGGCAGGGCATTACATGTAGAACTGATGGCTAATCGGGCCGAAAAGTTCTAGAGTGGAGACCACGCACCAGCAAGCGCAGCGTAGGAAGTCCACCCACAAGGTGGACAGAAGACCTCATATTTTTTTCATTTCTTTTTAATATTAATTTAAACAAATACAGTGTCAAAAAAACACAATTGGTTTATTGGTTCAATTGGTTAATTGGTATTCAAGTGGGTGGAAGAAGATGTGTGCAAGCCGCCCCAAATATACCAACCGGTATATTTGGCGGCCTATGTCCAGCAGTGGACTTCTTGTGGCGGAAATGATGATGATGATGATGAAATATTATTTGAAATGTTCGTCAGAACAACAACGGAACTCTAAAAATACGAACTTCAAACTTCAGCATAAAATAATAACATACAAAATACCAGCATTATTATTTTCATATATCTGCGTATATTTGGAGGCAGCCCGAGGGCTTCTTAATGACATATTCAGTATTTTGCTCATTATAGCTCAATTTCCTTTGTCGAACCGTAAGGCTTGTGACGTTCCTTTGACAGAGTATGGGGTTATGGTATGGCGTGATGTAGCGTAGATTTTATTATTGTTACTACCCGACTACCTAATAATTATAATAATCTTTATTTTGGCTGCATGATAACCATGTACAAATTTAAATTAGATTACAATTAACAGATATAAAAACAAAAATATTAAAAAATGTTAAAGATACCAATACAAAAAAATCTAATAATTAAAAAATGAGAGTGATTTTTTCGAGTGTTTAAATGTGTGTGTGGTAGTGCCAGTAGTGGAACCATGAAGGGTACTAATGGGACAAATCAGTGCCAGTTGTTCCATTGTACACGTCAATGGTACAACTGATCTCCTGTATCCCCGAATAATGGTACCAGTGCAATATGTCAGTGCCATTTGTACCATTAATGGTACTAGTGGGACAAATTGTTCTTAAGTTTTACTGTGCATCCCAAGAGTTATAGTTTGATAAGAATTCTGAAACATCGCTTGCAAAATGCTCGGTCGCTCCGTAGCTAAAAATGAGGTGAGTTGGTGATCAAACACAGATCTATTTAGTATATAGAAAAAAAATATACCTAGGACCATTATTAGACATAGACATACTCGTAAACAGAAATTTATGTGACAAAAAATATACAACACAAAATAAAAATCATACAAAAAATATAATTCATACATAAAATGTTTTTGTCACAATCCGGTCCCAGCTCAACAGAATGCTAGTTCTAAACAACCAGCGCTGGTCTTCCGCTGATACCTGACATCACGCACGTCACGCACGAGCGAACACAATAAAATGATATTTATAATCTATACACAGATAGGCTTAAATATAGAATATGTTAAACATAAATATTTGACAAACATTGTCTGTACTGACTGCATAGGTACACATGTACGTATCAGAACCCTAGAAAGTATGACCTAACCACCTGTGACCACCTGTCAGAGACAAAGTTTTGTATGAAATAAGAGGAGTTTAAAGCAAGATTAGTAAACAAACAGACGGTTCGCCTGATGGTAAGCGATGGCTATCTCCAATGTACAACAGGAACTAGTATCGTTGACACTTTGTATGTCTAAAGAGTTGTATGTGGATATTTATTAAAATTATCTTTTAATTTTTGAACATCTCGTAAATCGATGTTATGCTACTTTGACAGGTCCTTCTTGATTCTACATATGACGTGTTCGACCTGCAGGGTGAATCTACGTTTGCCTTTTTAGCCGACTTCCAAAAAGAGTAGTTGGTAGGTCATACTTCAGAGTAGGTCTCATAAATTTTATCAAAATCGATGGAGTACTTTGGTTTTTAAAACAAAATAACTGGTAAAATATTATCCAAATGCCTGTAGAAAAGTGAACAGCAAGTCGCGTATGTATTCTATTGCGTATTTTATTTTTCGTTTTTTTTTTAATTATAATTATTTTTATTACAGGATTCGCTCATAAAGGTGAATTGAAGATGCAAATAAACATCATACGTGTGCATGTTTCCACGGATTTCAGATAGTTTTTTTTATGATTTCAAACAAGTAAATCTTCGTAACCTGGAAAAAGCCTGGTTTAGACAGTTTCGTAATCGACATCTTAATTTCGTAAGACAGTTGTAAATTCCAAACAATAGGTACTTATAACACATACAAAATTCCACAGATATCGAACTATGTGTTTCTTCAGAAAAGCGATAGATCTATTAATATCAGGCAACCATTAATCAAACTCTTAACAAGTTGAGTATAAAACAATCAAATCCATTCAGCAATTACGTAAAATTTGTCTTCAATCGCAATAATGCCACCGTCACCAAAAATAAATATTACCTACGCCTTAACAACCTCACCTGAAATAGATCTAAATAGTAATAAAAAAGATTTATCCGGTCCAATAAATGATAGTAGCTAACGCAATAAATATAGAGACAGAAAATAAGATGGTTCTACATCAGAGGCAGAATCAGCCGTGGCCCGAGGCAACCCGCGACCCGTGATGGAACCCTGTGATAGGTGGACAGTTTGTCATCCACTAATGAACCCAAATGTACGCCGGGAAAATATGAGGCTCCACTGTTCTTGGAAGTATTGGGAAATTGTAGGTATTATTGGGAAGTTGTAGGTGTTATGAGTCTTATGAGCCAAGCAATTTGTTGGGAATTATTTATAATGCCCAGTATCAATAATGCTCGATATGAGAGGGCAATGTGATAATTAATATTAATTTAATTATATTGACGGGACATTTTAAATAATGCTCTCTACTTAAAACAAATCACGATCGACTTCAAAATATAAAATTTCGTTTACTTGGATGACATATTTTTTAGTTATTAACCGACTTCCCAAAAAGGTTGAGGTTCTCAATTCGTCGAAATCTGTTTTATATGTATGTTCCCAGATTACTCGAAGACGTCTGGACCGATTTGAAAATTATTGTGCTGTTTGAAAGGGATGTATGCTTCACAGGTGATCACATAGAAATATTATCAAAATCGGTTTAGTATTTGGGTTTTTATAACAAAATAACTGGAAAATGTATCATCCAAGTAAACGATTTGCGTATTTTGAAGCCGGTTTTTATAGTTTCTTAAACGATTACTTGTTTTGTTTTAAAAAACAAAATACCAAACCAATTTTAATAAATTTTTAATGGGACCTCTGAA
Source organism: Lycia hirtaria (assembly GCA_947563715.1). Lineage (NCBI taxonomy): Eukaryota > Metazoa > Arthropoda > Insecta > Lepidoptera > Geometridae > Lycia > Lycia hirtaria. The sequence goes on along the minus strand of OX387377.1, from coordinate 34,193,806 downwards.
GTGTTACCTACCTACCAAACAAAAAAATAAAAAATAATAATAGACAATACATTTTATTATGGCAAAAACTTCTTATATACTTAGCGTAACAAAATACAGTCGTAGCTCCTCCATTTTGAAAGTCTGTTAAAAATACTTTGTTACTGTTTTTCTCTAACCAACAGACCACTTGCCTTTAATTTTTCGAATTTATTTTCCCAGCTTTTTGGCAGAAAGTTAAATCTTGAACTCAGTACCCGAGCAATTAACAAGTAGCAGTGTCAAAATTTGCTCGAGTTTCAGAGTTAATACACATCATATAAAAGGTGATACTAATAAATAATTTTATATTGCCATAAATACTTACAATACTTACGAGCTACCTACAATGACAAAAAGGCTGTTGTAAATTTGAATTTCATGCCAATTCTCTAGCGTTGGATTACTTTATTTACTCTAGAATATTATTTTATTGCCCACACTTATGTACGTAAACGAATACCAGAGTAAATAAAACAACTAATTTTCCATAATTCATAATACAATACTATAAAGTTTAAAAAATAAAACATATATTGTTTCTTTCTAAATCTCGATTCTTTAATTCTAACAAAACCATTGCAGTAGGTACTTATAGGGAATCTCTCCCGACCAAAATCTCCCCATAAAATCCAAGAATTAATACAACTTTTCGCATGTTTTTTTGTAAAGCAACTTAGAAGACAGTCAAACAAATTCATCAGTAGACGTTAAACATCATTGGCTATGAAATACACGTATCGACACGTTCTTGGTCAGTTATTTTAGTTGTTTGAAAACATCTAGTACCTCCTAACTACAACGGTAGCACTCAACACCGAGGTCAATTAACGAAGCCCTAAGTGATTCCCAACTGCTAATGACTACAGTGATTTCTGGAACTCGAGACTGTGTGAGCTTCGAGTATAATTGATTTAGTTGCTGTACTTACAATGCTATTGTTAACTTTGCTATTTGGCTTTGAGGTTAAGTCGTCAGATTTGATGATAAAGAGTGTGGGTTCTTTTCTACAAGCTTTATTAGCAAGCTCTATTATAAAGATAAATCCAAATTTGGCTTTAGCTTTCACTAATCAATTTTTGTTTGAAGATTCCCAGATTGTAGGATTTAAACAAAGTTGCAAACATAGAATTCCAAACCATTAAGAATTGTTTAACGAGATGTTTTCAAAGAAAATGTAAATATACTCCAAAGAGATTATTCTACTTTTGACTAAAGACTGTTTCGTTTATTAGGCTCTTTGATAACAGATAAAAATAAAAAATACTTTTTCCCCTAGAGCAATATATGCTATTTTTACCTCGCTCTAGCACGCTACAATGAGAGCGCTTGTATACGTCCGGATTCGCGGTGGCGTATGGTTTATAATGAGTGTGTGTAGATGCACCGGACATGTCCGGTGCATCACACACACTCATTACTCCTCTCCGGACTTTTTGAGTAAGAGGAGTGAAAAAGAAATTGCTTTGCAAACTCCAGGTAAAAAATTAAAGAAACAACTTAAAATAATCTTTTATAGCGATTGTTTCTTATTGAAATGAAAATTTTAACGGATTTATCGCGTATAAAATATGTCTACATTAATGAGCTGACGTTTCGAACACTTTGCAGCGTCCATGAGACTAGATGACAGTTGACATTTTTGTTATGAAAATATTAATAACTACCGGCTATTATTTTTATGCAATACGTTCCCTGTGGAGACAGAAGTCGCTCTCGGAGTCAACAGGTATAGCAGATCTGTGTTGAGGCTGAGATTTTATTAAACTTAAGTATGTATTTGAAATAAGGTGCTAAAATTGTTTTACGATCAAACTATAATATATGGTATACATAAAAATATGAGTAAAATTCAGTGCCGTCCGTAACTCCATCCGGCTTGTGAAAGTTTTCTTATTAAGAAACTCAGTGCTGCGCAAAATAGTTAACGAAACCTCTTTCCTATCATAACAGCCTGGTACTATTAATTAAGTATCTCAAGTAAGGTATCTCAAAATACTTAAAAAGCCGACTTAAAACAACACACAATGACGCAACAAAGAGTGATATAATTTATATAAGACATCCTAGAAATCCACGGTAAGCCAACACAACACTTAGACACCTGTACATCGACCACTTATATAAGTTTTGAAGTCCGGGCCGGGTTCAACCGCCTTAGCCGAGTATCTACAGTCTTAGAAGTTTCAAGGCAAGAATAGATCTTCTAGATCGACGAGCTCCATCCTCGGTCATACCGTCGCTTAACATCAGGCCAGTTGGTGGTCAATTGTAGATCTATCTTGCATTTAAAAAACTAACACAGAATTGAACTTTTCTAAAAGTAGCATTTTAATTATTTTCTCTTAATTTTAAATACATTAGGTAATTGTTTCGAAGTTTTATTTATAGACAGATAGATATTAAAGTAAATAGGTAAAAAGTAAATAGGTATGTAACATTTTCTTATTTAAACTTGATATTGTATGTGAAGGATTACAGGCTATTCTTACTGTAGAAAATAATATGTTAACTTCAAAAAATATTCTTAAGATTTAAACCACTTTTTGTTGAGTCCTGGTGTCAGTGTTCATGTTTCTGCGTCATGTATTGGAGTACGGAAGCCTCGGTGTGCGAGTAAAACTCGTACTTTAGCCAATTTAATTGAAAATCAAGTAGATTATAAATCAGTGGATGCTCAAAGTACATTTAACGATAATTTTATTGTAAATTTTTGACAAGTATAGTAGAAATTATGTGGGAATATACATAAGAACATTGAACATAGATATATGCTGTTAGCGTAACCCTCCTTTTAGTTTCATCGTAATCGGGTAAAAAGGTAGTCATTTTCAAGTTTAATTAAATCAAAGTTGTTCGTAAATTAGGCGCTGGCCTGGCTTACCATCATAAGGTCTGAAACTATTCGAAACAGTTTAGTTTTAAATGCAAATTTTAGGGTTATCGGCTAACCCTCATACTGAAACGGAATATTCATAAGGGCATAAATATACGAGAACTTCTAATAAATTACAAACAGTCAACAATAGCATCTAACTATATGTACAGTATATAAGTACAATAAAGTATAGTTTTACTCAATATTAGCGGTCGACGCAACTAAGAAATAGAGCCACATCTCCTTTTAATTGCTATCCCAAAACAATAAAAAATAACCGAATCTGGTGTTACAAAACAAGCCATGAATTAAAATAAGAACAATAGTATCAAAGGAAATATACATAAATCAATGACGGTATTATGTGTATGTATAAATTGAATTAATAAATGATTAAATGATTAATGTTTATCGATTTAAAAAAAAAGAGACCAGTTTGATGTGTATATATGTAATATAGTCACTAATATACTCAATAATATACTCATTATCGGATGCTAAATAAATAAATAAATAAATATTTATTTATTTATTATCGGATGCTGCTTGCGGGTCGCTGGTTGGTCGTGGTATACACACAACATAGTATCTACTAAGTTACTTAAGTAGTTAAAATAAAATAATCTTCCCATAACGATAAATTTAACAATAGTTGTATTTCTGTCAAAGGTGTCGGACCCTGGTGTCTGTGGAGCAAAAAAAATTAAATGAAAAAATCGGTATTAGAGATATAGCCATATGTTCTACGTTCTTTCAGGCATTTTATCGCCATATCCTAAATGTTTTCTCTAAAATTAAAAGTTTATTAGTAAGTTACTTGACAAGTCAGTGTACGTGTGTACCTACCGGATGCCATCAAGAGTGCAAGCAACCTCCTTAAACATTTTTAGAAACAAATTATAATGACTGTTTCAAAGCAAAGCGTATTACAAGATTAATAAATTAATTCAAGACAATTTAAGGCAATTTATAAGTAATATTTATTATACTTACCAAATTGTATTATTAACTATGGATATTAATTAATTGACCTGTAAATGATATTTTACCAATAAATTATTTGTATTTATAAATGTATTTTTATTATAATACAAATAATTAAAAAAATACTGCAAAGCTATAAAAATATTGAGAAAATCTTGTATCGAGTAAAGCAGAAACTTTTACTCAAAACAAATAACCCTCGGTAAGCTCCATTCTAACAAACATGAAATTCTTTTATCCCAACTTGAAAGTTTTCGTCTTCTTTAAACTATTTATCGAAACAAAATAATACATTTGCGACCACAGTAGACACAAACAGTATCGCAAGTATCTACAAAACAAAAGTAAACCTTGGAAGTAACAAAGTTAATTTGATGACCCGGCCCATGTAGCTGGTACTTGCCAGCCACCTTCTCTATTTGTTCGGGTATTTCTTAATTTCAATAGCCTCCCGTAACATTCTTGGTACACAACGCTGTTCTTTAGCTAAGAGTTGAGGATTATCAAAACGGATGTAGTAATTAAGCTTGTCTAGTCATGCTCACACACTGCAAACCTAATCCTTAGTGTCTGTTTAGGGTTCTGTACTCAAAGGGTAAAACGGACCCTATTACTAAGACTCCGCTGTCTGTCTGTCTGTCCGTCCGTCTGTTTGTCACCAGGCTGTATCTCATGGACCGTGATAGTTAGACAGTTGAAATCTTCACAGATGATGTATTTCTGTTGCCGCTATAATAACAAATACAAAAAAACAGGATAAAATAAATATATAAGGGGGCTCCCATACATCAAACGTGTTTTTTTTGCTTGTTTTGCTCGATATTGATAACGGCAACATGTAGACGCTTGAAATATTCACAGAATATTGAGTTATATTATTCACTTTAAAAAATATTAAATTAAATTAAAATTAATATTTAAAAGGGGCTCCCATACAACAAACGTGATTTTTTTGCCGTTTTTATAGATAATGGTACGGAACCCTTCGTGCGTGAATCCGACTCGCACTTAGCCGGTTTTTTATATAATATTATATAAATATAAATATTTTATAAATATATATATTTTTATCCGCAATATGTTCCTTCATCCGAGTCCCAATGTTTCTCTTTGTCTGCCCAATACATGATAATCCACACTCACAGTCAAGCTTACATACTCCAGGATCTTGCTTTTCATTTCAATGAGTAACAAACGAAGAGATCCGCTGTGCTATGTCAGTGACGTACAAAAGTCACCGACATAGCACAGTGGATTAGTAAGTCGAAGTGGCAGTGAGCAGAGCACATAGCACGTAGAACTGATGGCCAATGTGGCCGAAAATTTCTCGAATAAAGACCACGCACCGGCAAGCGCAGCGTAGGAAGACCAGCCACTAAGTCGACAGAAGATATCATACAAGTGGCAGGAAGGTGCTGGATGCAGGCCGCTTCCAACCGGTCTTTCTGGAAATCCATTGGGGAGGCATATATCCAAAAGAGGACTTCTTGTGGCTGAGATGATGAAAACATTAAGTTCACCTTCTGCTGTTACAATATGTTACCCCAGTTGCATTTAACGCGGGCGTCACCGTCACAATCCGAGGCGATTATAGTGGTACCACTCAGAACTCGACAAAAACCCTTTATCTGTACATCTCGAATTTATTTTCTCCTCAGCTTATCTTCGCCTTTTGTTGTTGTTAATTCGTTTTCCTTGTCAACCGAGCTTGAAATCTTGAATGCTTTTTTCGAGATATCAATTAAGTGGCTTTGGAGGCAGGTGCTTCCTGCAGTCTTCTGTTGTCCTAGTAATTGAAAAAGATGTTGATAAAGAGGTAAAGTCTAATTAGCTGTGGAGTTTTGGTAATAAGCCTTTGTGGTTGTGATTTTTTATCTACGTCTACCTTATGATTCCCTAGTAAAAATAATGCTTAGTAAGAAAAAGAAAAGAAAAAAACGGACAAGTGTGGGACTCGCCCACCGAGGGTTCCGTACAAACTAGATAGTTCTTTTATCTATTTATTTATTTATTTATTATCTATACCGGGCGAATCTAGTCATTGACAAAAGGGTGAAATTATATGTATATTAGGATTATGACAAAAACTTTAACAAATAAATATTTTTACATATTTAGTCATAATCCGAAAATTAGACCGTAAAAATAATTAAAAACCAGTTTATGCTAATGAAAGTCTTTTTATAGTACACCACATGATACAATTAACTCACTTTAAATTTTGGACCCTCATTCCTTGCATAAAGATTTTGTTATTGAATTAAAAATATACAGTTTTCGAATTTTTTCCTCTTTGTGTACTTTATGACAATGCTTCTTGCCAAATTTCATCGTTCAACGGGAAGTACCCCATAGGTTTTGATTCCCTTGCGAGTGTCGAAATATGCGTTATTTGCGGCATACGGCGGATGTAACTTTTTTTATGAAAACTGAGAATTTTGACTTTTTCACAGCTCCAAGAGACAGTAGACCTGAGTATGTGATATGAATTTCAGCTTGATACCTCCACGCAATCCCGAGATAGGTATTGACAGATGGACAGACGGACAGCAAAGTAATCTTAAATAAGAGTTAAGAGTTTTTTCCTTTTGAGGTACGAAATCCTAAAAAGGAAAACCGTTTAGAAAAATAAAGTAGGCAATTAGAACTACGAATTTATATGAATAAAATTAGTGTTTTGGAAGAAATACACTTTAATATAAACACACAAAGTGATTTTCATTCAGTTTCGTCATTAGTAGAAAAAATTGACCAATATCCAAATAAACATATGATTTTTTTTTGTTAATGGCCAAAACATATTCCCGAAAACATTTGATAATATATCAAATGATAAAAAGCCTGATAAAAATTGCTTCTTTTTTTAAATGAGGGTAGTTACTGTTGTTAAACATGCCAACCCACGCTCGGCCTACGAATCGTGGCGGCGTCTTCATCGCTCGCACGCGCCCGGCTACATCATTATTTACATCCGCAATCGTATTTTGAAGAAGTGTGTCTCTGTGACGTGAAATTGAATTTTCTCCAATATTCAAAGAACTGTGGTGTTCTGGGCGCTTTTCACATTTGTATTTGGTGTTGTTTTACCCTACTGCGTAAGAAAAGGGTAATGTTTTCGTAACCTCTAACGAACTATTTCGTAATTAACAAGTGATTTTACTATAATTATTCTAAAGAATGCGCATTTATAATCTATTACACCGATTTTACGTACGCTTTCTCACAAAAAAACGTACACTCAACAGAGTATCAAGCGTAACAATAAAATCGTAAGTTAGACTGCAAAAAGTGCTTTTCTGCAGTCGGGTATTTTGTTTTTCTTTTAACATACATACTTGTTGGACTTGTCAATCAGCAGTGGAGCCGCTCTTCTTACGCACCATTTTCAAACAGAACGCCGGCGCCTCGGATTGGTATGTACACTGCTCTATTCGAAAATTGTTCCTAAGCCCAGCCTTTCAAAAATAGTTACCCCCGCCCTGGCAAGTTTTGGCGGCTGGTAAAAATACAAAAGACAATATCCCAGCACCAGCGCACCCGCCGTTGATGAAAAATTCTATATTTGAAGCTGTTTTCCCCAACCAAAGATAATATTTAATGATAAAAGCCTGTTAATAAGCTTAAGACTTCAGTTATTGATAAAAAAAACTACTTACGTAATGTGCGAGACTGTCACGTTCAAAAAGAAAACTTCAATAATTTATTTCTTAACTGATTATATTCATCCAAAAAATAGTCTAAAAGTCCTAATGCTAATAAATTACACTTAAAATTTACACATCTCTTACGCACATGCATGAGCCTCATTATCCATACAAAAGAAGAAATCTGTTTGTACTCTATAAGCATTATTAAATTTGAAATATAAAAAAAAAAGCTAGGTACATACATGTACTGCATACTTTGCACTTCTCAAAGCAGATCAAACAACCATACCGGCCCTTACCATCAGGCGAGTTGGTGCTCAATCGTAGATCTATCTTGTATAAAAAAAACAGGTAATATTTTTATTGTAAACAATAAATATTTCATGCTATGTAAGTTGAAAATAATAAATATTTAAACAAACTTATCTTGAATTTGTGTCTTAATTTTACAGTGCTCTTTTCATTTGAATGACTAACTTTCGCTAGTAATTCGACTAATTATCCCATTATTATAATTTTTTGTCTTTTGCAAATTTTACTAACCTAATAAGAACAGCAAAAACTGTACCTACCTAACTGTTAAAACATATCGAGATCAAGCCGCAGGCTAATAATCTAGTTTCTTTAAGTAGATAAGTACACAAGTTCGGTGTTGCTTATTCACAAACTTAGTATACATAGCATAATAAAGTTGTGCCGAGCCTGGTGTCGCAGTGTGCTGTGAGATAGCTCGGGAACTATGGCTCAAGTATCACCATCTTTCTGACACGTCGAGGGAAGAACTTTCTAATACGGCAATATGCATATTTTTTATTTATTCTAAAAAAACAAGCTACAAATACTTTGATTATCATTGTACAAATAGATCCATTCTTAAATAACGAAATGTAAACATACATAAGAAAGTTATTGCATTTTAATTTAAACATCATATTAGACAAATGTGCCATAATGTACAATGACGTCATTCGCCACGTACGCTTTTAAAATTCTATAAAAATATTCCTTTCGCGAGAAAAGTGTACTTAGAGCTTTCCCCACTAAATACTTTAGAAATGTATACTTCGAAGTTTATTGGCAAATTCATTTGTTTTAGAATACAATATTTTTATATTATAGGTAGGTATACCTACTATAAAAATATTGACTTAATAATACACAAAATATTCTGTCAATAAACTACTGAGTACGACCTGGACGACCGAGAACTGTTCGGATGTTTTATACTGAAAATACGGGCAAACCGGGTTCACTAAAATAAAACTTAGATAGATCGATTATTTGCCCTCGAATCTACCTATAATACTAAATTTTATCAAAATCGTTTTTGTTATTTCCGAGATCCATAGACATGATTTGATGTTGGATAAGTATACCTACCGCCACGTCCGACACGTACCGGCAAGCGCAGCGTAGGAAGACCAGCCACGAGATGGACAGACGACCTCATACAAGTGGCGGGAAGATGCAGGATGCAAGCCGCTTCCAATCGGTCTTTTTGGAAATCCATGGGGGAGGCCTATGTCCAACAGTGGACTTCTTATGGCTGAGATGATGATGATGAAGTATACCTAAAGTTACAGCTCAGACTAAGAAAGAAAGAAAACATCTATTTCTTGCTCTAAGATTTACAAAAAGTATGTATCATCTATCTGAATCCCATAATACAAGTTTTGCTTAGTATGTTAGATGGCGCTGTGTGTACGTCCAACAATATTTATATAAATATTTATTTTGAGAAAAAATACGAATAAATATCTGTTCAGTATTGCCTATACCCAATAGGTGAGATATTATAGGTTATTCTAAGTAATTATTAATTATATGCCTCCTCCATTTGATTTCCTACCTCCCAGCAGCCGCTTGTTAAGTTCGGGAAATTATAACTAAATTCTCGCAGGCGATTACGGAGTTTGACGGCTAAAATGCCGCTAACAATTCATAAACGTCATAAATAAGAGCCGCTAAAACTGGAACTTCTCAGCTAGCGATACTAAATACGTAATGACGTATTGAGAGATGTTTGTTGCATGGCTTGGCTATGTTAGAGTTAGTGTTAAAGACTAAATTATGTGTAGTGTTAAAATTATTAACGATAGAACAAATATACATATCTACGATTACACGACGATGCAACACTAGTTGCACGGGCAATGCCTTAACCGCACGAGTCCAGTATTTATAGAGAAAAAATAGTATGTAGTTGTTTGTTGTTTGGTTGTAACCAGTTGTAATTTCTTCTTCCCAAAGATTAAAAAAATTTCGCTACTCTCACTAAATAGAATTTATGTTTTTTTTTTTATGGCAAATGCCTTTTGTGTTTCATACCATGTCCTCCATTTACTTATTACAAAAAATATATGGACGTCTCCTATATTTCTGAGAGTTTACTGAGAGTTTTTGTAACTTGACACAATGGCTTTACCAACTTCAATCAAGTCAAATTCAAGCAAAACATATGACAATCAAGTTCTAGTCACGTGAAATTTAAAAGTAAGACCGTTATCTTCGATCTTTCTCACATTATTATTAATAAAGATTATTAGCATTGTTGTAAGCCCCGCTTAAGTGAAGTTGGTCCAAAATATATCGAAAGCGATCCATCAAACCTATGCAATGATCCATGAAAATCCATGCTGTTAATCTAAAACAAACTCAATGTAGGTCGAAAATAAAATCCTATCAATCAAACTCATGCACCACTCACGCATGAAAATCAATGATATATCATTTTGCAAAATACACGGATTTATTTTATCTGGAAATATCATACTTACATTTTCTCATAATTAAGAGGATTGTTGAGTGCAAACGCGAAAAGTGTTTTCTACTCCTGAATATCCAGTGAACATCCAGTGTAGGTTATTTTTATTTTTTTACCGAATCATAAACAATTTTTGTGGTTTTGTACAAAACTAGCGTTTTATTTTTCGCTATTAACCGTCTTATTTTATTCTTTATATGTTATTTAACCCCCGACGCAAAAACGACGGCGTGTTATTTTGACGTGTCTGTGTGTGTCTATCTGTTTGTGGCATCGTAACTATACATTAAAGAGTTAAAAAAAAATAAATAAGAAAAGGTAAATATCAAATGTCTACCAATTGACACAAGTTATCATAAAAATATAATTAAAAAAAAAACTGAAACAACCGCCTTCAATTCGTCATTTTGTTTACTTTAATGAATTTTTTTCTAGTTACAACCTAACCAAACCAAACCAAACTACTTAGCCGATTTTGAATAATTTCTATGGAAAAATCGGATATTATATTATTTCAAATAAAAATTAAGAATGTTAAGATCTCTTCTAATTGTTCATAAATGACGGAGTTATAAAACACACAAAAAATACAACCAAATGGAGAACCTCCTTTTTTGAAGTCGGTTAAAAAGTGAATCGTCTATCTCGTATTATTTGTAGAGGAAAAAAATATTCTCCTGTCGTATAAAAAATATACGTGGAAAAATTTACCTCACAAAACGTCGCTCTTAAATCTCTTAATATTTCAATCTGTACACAATACATACTGATTTCAATAATTTATAGTTTATTGTCATAAATTCAGTAATCCCGTGCTATCATTAGCATAATATAAAACATTTTGTCATTTCGCGCAGCGATCATAATTTATTTAAGGTCGGGCTGAAAGCGCGTATAAAATAAAATACATAATCTCTGAAAGAGAATATTAGAAAAATAATAAACAAATAATTTATTTAGGCAAGAGAATATATATTTAAAAAATCAGATTAAAAATACGTATATTTTGGAACTCCTCACCCAAGTTAATAGATATCACAGTGAAACTTTTTAATAGTAGATTACGCACCAAGGGGATAAAGTAGTGTTTTATGTCACGGGCGACATGTTGAATCCCGAGTGTAACGTAGGATTCTACTCTTTAACAAAATAAATAAAAAAGATAGCTCGCTTTGGGCCCAACCTTAAATCGGTAATGACATTGATTGCATCGAATCTCTCGTGCGGTAATGAATATCATGTAAAATATCGCAATTAAGACACAATTTATATTTTAATGAGATTTTAAATTTTATAATATTAATAATTAATTAATATGGTTAGGATTGCCGCGTAGGAGTGCCGCGGATTCCGCGGGAACCCAGGACCTGTGGGCTGTTCTTGAAGATGTGTGAAATCTGCCAACCCGCACCTGGCCAGCATGGTAGACTATGGCTTTACCCTTCGCACAATAGGTATGTATATATGTTGACGTATACCTGTAGTATGAATAAACGAATATGAATATGAAGATGGCCCGCGCCCAGCAGTGGGACAGTTTGTACAAACAGGGTAAAAAAATAATCGGCCAAGTGCGAGTCGGACTCGCGCACGAAGGGTTCCGTACTATCATCTATAATACTACAAAGTTTCTGTTCTGTTTATAAAATAACGAGAAATCAACGAAATTCCAAGTAGTAAATTGCAAACTTATAGGTAGGTTTTCGATACACATCCGGGCAGCACGACGACGCTCGCGCGAATACGCGCGGCTATGGCTCGCTCCGTGATGTTACCTCCCCCGCTACCCCGCTAAACCGGCGCTCGCACCGCGTTTAGATGCACGGATTATTTTCATTTTGTGAGTTTTTATGTATTAGATTAGGTATTTATTTTTATAGTTAATATATTTCTAAATATTTACTTACAAATATTCAAGTTTCTACCTGTTAATTGAGATCGAGTAAAAATTGCTTAAAAATTACGTTTGTTGTATGGGAGCCCCCCTTTAATATTTACTTTATTGTTATTTAATTATTTATTTTGAAAGCTATTATACAAGTAAATATTCTGTGAAAATTTGAAGCGTCTACCTGTTACCGTTTTTAATATTGAGCAAAAAAATACGAAAAAAACACGTTTATTGTATGGGGACCCACCCCCCTTAATATTTAATTTTTTTGAATTTTTAGTATTTGTTGTTATAGCGGCAACGGAAATACATCATTTGTGAAAATTTCAGCTTTCTAGCTATCACGGTTTATGAGATACAGCCTGGAGACAGACAGACAGACAGACAGACAGACAGACAGACAGACAGACAGACAGCGAAGTCTTAGTAATAGGGTCCCGTTTTTACCCTTTGGGTACGGAACCCTAAAAACAACGGGTTGCACTCCGGGAGTGCCGGCAGAAGTGAAAACTTGAACATTAACGTTGTGCATTTTTTAATATTTTGGAATGGATAGGGAATAATTTGCACGAATTGCTTTATTTATCAGTATAAAGTACTATCATCTACCTATGTGGTCAAATACTTAATTTCCCTTATATTTCATTAATAGATGCACTTTGTTCAATTTCCATATTTTAAACACTTTATATCGTTTGTTGAGATGTCATTTAAAAAAATAAAATAGCAAAAAGACTGACTCGTGAAGGATTTGAACCTCTGCCCTCCGATGGACAAATTGAAATTTGTGCTCTAACCTACTGAGCTAACGAGTCTTAAATAAATAAGTCTTCAATAAATGAGTCTTTAGTAAATAAGCATTCGGCGCAACGAAATGACGTCATGCTAGAAGGACAAACTTGTACATACAATAATGAACTTTAAATTCAGGACGTTAGAATAGGTTTCGGACTAAAATAAACCGTAAATCTTACGAATCGATCAGGTCACGTGTCACCTGACGCGAGTTTAACATTTTTTACCCATCCCAAAAATGCACAACGCCGCTAAAGAAGTTTTTACTTCAAAAATATTAAGGAAGGAGTAAGGAGTGCTTTATTCAATAACGTATGAGATATTCTATGGTTTTATGGATTTGTACAGTAGCAAAAGGTAATGTTTTATGTGGGCGTCGTCTTACTTTTAGTACACAAACTATTTTTTTATCTTCACTTTTGTCCCAAATATCTTATCTCTTAACAGTATTTTATTTTTATTATTTAGAATCAAAACATTAAAACTATTTAATCCAATATAGCTTTGCCAAAAGTTAGCTAGAAAATACTGGTAAGTTTTTTCAATTACTGCCCATCGTGTAGAACCCTTAATTACCAGGACCCCATGTACTTAAGGAGCTAACTCTTGTATTGGCTGTATTAGGAAGGGCTTACAAGCCAAGTTCCCTAAGTTCAGGCCACTCGTTTCGAACAAGCAACAAGTGCTTTCAGTAATTGAAGTTACCTGCCTCATTTACCTCCGTTTGTGTTATGCGAGTCTGGTACTCCAATTTACCAGCTTTGTCAATCAATAAATTCAGTTTATTAATTTTTAAATAATACTTTCTTTTCGTCAGACAACAAACATACAAAGAAAACTAAATTAATAAATAATATATACAAGAACAATAATGTATACGTAGATAGGTTTTCCCCATCTCTGCGTGGCAAGCCTCAAGTAAGGTAATCGCCCGACTCGTCTTCAGTCGCTACGTCGTCACGACGGGCAAAGCTGTTAGGCGCTAAGTGAGGCTTGTGAACAATGACAATACCATCCTGTATGTTACAAAGTGCAACACCAAGTTACTATGAGTCTTATTCTTTAAAAGTGCTGAGAACTAAGATTTGCCATGCTTTTACTTCATATTCAATGAGTATAATCTCTCTATAGATAAAATCTCATTGGGTCTACTAAGATCTCTTTTAATTATGAATTAAATGGTAGGTATAACAGGAGATTGTTTTTTGTTTTTTTTTTGTATTATTGTAAGTACTATAACACTTACTTGTTTTAAATTTTAAATTCTATTTAAATGTAACATTTTCGTCCATTAATAATGTGTAGAAAATTTAATATGATAATAAATAATAATAACAATAAATATTTGTGAACATTGCACACAACACCATCTAACCCAAAATAAGCAAAGCTTGTACTATGGAACACATAGATATACTTATAACACATTTTGCTAATTAGTCCTGGTGTCTGTGCTCATGTTGTATAGTACGGAATCCTCGGTGTGCATGTGAAACTCATACTTTACCGGATTTATTTCCTTACATCACAATCATTTGCACGCCCTTGAACTCCGCACAAAGTATTTTTAGGATTCCGTACCTCAAAAGGAAAAAACGGAACCCTTATAAGATCACTTTGTTGTCCGTCTGTCAAGACCTTGTATATCGGAAACGCGTGAAGGTATCGAATTTAAATTAAAATCATATACGCAGATCCAGTCTCTTGCTGCAGAAAGAAAAATAAAACTTATTAGTTTCATAAAAAAAAAGTTACAGCCGAATATATCGCAGAAAACGCATATTTAGACACTCTTAAGGGAATCAAAACCTATGGGTACTTCCCGTGAACTGTGAAATTTGGCGAGAAGCATTGTCACATAGTAAACATAATAAAGGAAATAGAACAAAAATTTAACATTTTTAATTTAATCACAAAAAATAGGGGCTTTAAGCAAGGAAGGAGGGTCCAAATTTTAAAATGCTTTAACCGTATCATGTGGGGTATCATAATAAATGAAAGAGCTTCATTAGCACAAGCTAAAACAGGTTTTTAATATTATTTGGTTTATGAAGAAAAATATATAATTTCTCCCTATTATCTACTAGTTTGTACGGAACCCTCGGTGGGCGAATCTGACTCGCACTTGTCCGGTTTTTTTTAATTATAAAATCTCTATTTGTCAAAATGCGTTTAATTTGTTTACGGCCACACGTATGACTCGATCCATGGTATGAAGCTGGACGCTCTAGTGTAGATCCCGGGAATGTTCGGCAGAGCGGAACCCTCGGTGGGCGAGTCTCACTCGCACTTGTCCGTTTTTTTTTATTGACAATGCGAAGCAGTAACTACTTCTTGTAGATTTAACACGATCAGTCAACAACCATAATTGGATTGTGGAAACAAGTTTTAAGAATGATATCATACTCGCATACTGATGAAACTCAAACCATAATCATTCCTAACATCAAATTCTATGATACAACACCGTAACAATAATACAGATAAATTTTATTTACTCTATAAAAGAATATTACAAAGAAAACTTTGTATTTATTTTCGTTGGAAAGGAATCAATACAAAATGCGATTCAGTGCAGTGGTGTTAATTATTTTTAGTGCAGGTGAAGACGTTCAATGTTTTATTAATTAAGAAATAGTGCAGTGAAATAAACAATAAATACAATCAAACAATAATATACAATCATAAGATACAATCATAATAATACAATCTTGGAATTTTCAAGGGTAGAGTGAATAGATAATCTTCTAGATCGACAAGCTCCGTCCTCGGCCACACCGTCGCTTAACATCAGGCGAGTTGGTGGTCAATCGTAGATCTATCTTGTATAAAAAAATAATTTAAAAAAAGTAATTTCTAAAAAAATATTTCAGTGACATATGGACAAATTTCTGAACTGCCCTTGAAAAGCACAAATAAGGTAAGTAAGGTATGTGCACTTCAATTAACTCTTGCTATGTTTTATACTTACAATGACTTTATCATCACATGGACACAAAGTCTTAAACAAACTTCACGAACAGTATTCCAGGTTGACTGTACTCATATATATACTCGTACCAATGGTGACAAACTTAAAGAACTCTGTCACCGAGCTAAAGCCTAATTTCGATTGCGAAGTTTGGAGACATCTATTTTTCCGCTTCGAATTATTTTGATAATAGAAATTATTTTATTCGTGTACGTGTAGTGGTTAGGTTGCTGCTTTAGACCTCATTGAGTTCGGACGTTTACCCGCGTACTCATGAAAATTAAATTAATGTTAGAGGGTTAAATGGGAGGGAGGGGGTGTTGGAGGGTTAGAGTGTAAGGTGTAATTTGAATATATCTACTTTTTTTTCAGGAGGAAGAAAGTCGCTGGATATGGGGTGTTATCGACGACGACAATAACACTAACAAAGTAAGTAATCCTGCTCAAACTAAAAACATCTGCTTGCTGATCTGTAGGTCGTGGGTTCGATCCCCACCCAGGGCAAACATTTGTGTGATGAGCATGGTTGTTTGTTCTGTGTCTGGGTGTTTCTATGTATCATAAGTCAATACTTATACAATCATTCCATAGGTCAAGCTTTGCTTAGTTTGGGCTAGAAAGTGTTTTTTATTCGAAAATAGGCTTGCGCTTGACCGCTAAATCGCTTGATGTTAAGCGACTGTTGTTGTGTGAAAATACCAACAATAATTTACCTATTTATTATAAAAAAAAATACAACCGAATTGTTAGCCTCCTCCTATTTACCGACTTCAAAAAGGAGGACGTCGCGAATTTTTTCATACAACGAAGGATTTTTTAAGTTTATAATAACTAATCATAAAGTAACCTGAAAGACATGTGGGATCAATGTCTTATTGTCTGTTGAAAATGTCTTGGATGTCAATATCAACTTGGCAAATATGCGAAATAAAATTAGCAAAACAATAAAATGAGGGCTATTTAAAAAATAATTTTGAAAATTGCCGATAGATGGCACTAGTATAGAACTCTCTATGAAAGGTGCGATCTAAACGTTACATTATAATTTTACAAAATGCATTTTTTTCTATTATCACATTAAAAAAAACTTTAAAAAAAAAACATGTTTTCAAATTTTTTTTTAAAGTTTTTATCATTTATATAATTATATATATTTATATAATTATATAATTTGTATTTTCATAATACGTTCGATTTATTCATTTGACAACGTATTGGTATAGACGTTATCGAACGCTGTCAACACAAGTTGTTCGACTCGACAATTGAAACGATTTTTTTTATATTTTTCAGACTGAAGATAGAAACACCGGCCAGATAACCACGAGTACCGTCTTCCCTCCATACGACGATCCATGCCAGCCTTTCCATCCTGTGAAGCCCAGTTTCAGTGCTCCTGGAAGGACGATTAGTGATGAAAGTAAGATATTTTACTGTTTAAAAGTTAGGCATGTGACTGCAGCTCATTTAATATTAAGTCGTATTAAGCTAAAATGCAAACTTAGTCTGGAATTATAACATAATTACATACTGCCCACTAAAGTACATCGTTAAAAGTCTATGACACACGTTCGGCGGGAAATTCAAATTTTGAACAGTTATTGATGAGATTGTACTCGTAAGCATTGTTATTAATTAGCATTTGCGTACAGTGATATGTAATACATAGATGGGGTATCTCCAGCTCCACGTGGCAAGCCTCAAGTAGGGTAATTGCCCGACCTGCCTTCAGTCGCGGCACGGCGGGCAACGCTGTCAGACGCTAGTGTCGTGATTTGTGAACTGTCACAATGCCATCGTGTGTGTTTAGGAACTGTAAAACTTATAAGACATTAAGAGATTTGAAGGATGTATGTTGTCACATATAAGTGATACTGATAATTTTAGAAATAATAAAAAATTAAGTTTTTCGAAAGAATCACACTGGGCGACGTTGCCGTTCCGCCATCAGCCGCATAAACGAAAAAAATAGCGCGAAACAGAGCGCGATTATGATTATCCCTTTCTAGCTCTTATAATTCTTATATCTCTGGTTCTTTCTATGCTTTAGATTTCGTTGCGATTGACTATGTTTATCCCTTTCTGGCAACAAGTATTCGTATATCTCTGTCTATATCTATGCATTAAATGCGTTGTGAGTCTGCACTATAGCTGTATATAGGTAAAGAATGATTCGTTCTTATTCAATGACTATAATAACCTCTCTATAGATTTGTAATATCTTTGTTAGGACAAAAGATTGCACGTACTTTGAATTTCCCGTCGTATGTGTTTTATACTTATGATATTATTACACTGATATAGTTAACATTTTTATTTTATTATGTTTTAGAATGTGAAGAATTCAAGTGGGAGAAACTTGCTCAGGAAGAAATTCAAAGCAGAAAAGACCAATGTATGTCTTTACCATGCCTTTTAACTCTCTGAATACAATAAAAAATTTACTGAAAATTTAAAAAGTTGTATGACGAATAACATAAATACCTTACAACATACTTGGTTTCTTTAACATATTTATAAATAGTGTATTTGTTTTAAATTGTCGCATCGCGCATTTGCACACCTAACAAGGTAGGCACATGACGGCTTTACTGCAACTGTGCAATATCTGACTACTCATGTTTAGTACAAATAAAATTATCTCTATCCGTCTCTATCTCCGTCTGCATATCCGTCTCCGTCTCTATATCCATTTCAGTTTCCGTCTCCATATCCGTATCCGTCTCTTCCGTGTCCGTCGCATTCTCAGTCTCCGTCTCCGTCTCCGACTTCGTTTTTATCTTTAATTTTTATGTAAGTTTTACTTATACAGCCAACTTCGTAATTGCAGGTTTCACATGGAACGAAGGTACAATATCCTTCCCCGCAGCCGTCGGCGGTCGACCTACTCGTACTGGAGAGTTTCCTCACATGGTAAGGTCAAGGTACAGTTTTTTCCTGAATGGAATTGATTCAAAGTCAGATTTGACTAATTTCTTCAGCAACAGCTTGTTTTCTGACTGCCTAACTAAATAGTAGATATTCTGGAAAATCGTTATGAAGAACAAAATATTGTGAAATGGAGTTAACACTACAGCTGATACTGGTCCAAAATTCTATTAAACTACAAATTGAACTCCTGTCGCTTTCCTTATTTCCCGAGAACCCTTGGAATTTCCAAGGTTAGATTGAATAGATGTCTAAATTGACGTGCTTCGTCCTCAGTCATCGTTGAACATAGACAACTAACATAACAATACCAACGAAAACGGTTTAGTTCCATGCAATATAGAAACTGCATATTCGGAAATTTCACCGATATATCCGGATAATTCCGAACTGAGTCAGGAAATTTTAGACTTAATAGCAAAAACTTGTCGAAAGCGATTGATTAATCGATTAGAATGTCGTATCCAACTAGGCTGGGCAGCGTTCGGGAAACTCAAATAACAATAGACAATAGACAATGTTTTTTCACAAAAACGTCTTCTCGTCCAATATACCTCAGTCCCTCAAGTCGAAAGTTTTCCTAACTTAAAAGGAAGCTCAAGGTCACGCAACGATCTATGGAGAGGGCTATGCTCGAAGAAGAAGATATACAAAAGTCACCGATATAGCACAGCGGATTAGCAATTTGAAGTGGCAGTGGGCAGTGCACATAGCATGTAGAACTGATGGCCGATGGGGCCGAAAAGTTCTCGAGTGGAGACCACGCACTGGCAAGCGCAGCGTAGGAAGACCAGCCACGACATGAGACAGATGACCTCATACAAGTGGCGAGAAGACGTTGGATGCAAGCTGCTTCCAATCGATCTTTTTGGAAATCCATGGTGGGAGGTCTATGTCCAGCAGTGGACTTCTTATGACTGAGATGATGATGACGATGATGAATCGATTAGATACTTCGATGATATTATTCGATCATTAGATACATTTTGAATTTATCGTATGATGCATGTAACTTCAATGATAATTATTCAATAAATAAAATCTCACTTATAATATTAGAAGTTTTGGTAGTTACCAAACATCTATTAAACTTATTTCTATGTACCAGGGTGCCATAGGATGGGAGGCAGTTATCGGAGATTATGTATTCAAATGCGGAGGGACTCTCATAAGTAGCAAGTTCGTGCTCACTGCTGCCCACTGCTCCAGAGCATCGGCTGCCGACACGACACTAGCGGATCCTGTGCCAAAGATTGTCAGACTTAACGACAAGAATTTGTACCATACAGTGAGTCATTTGAAGCATGAAATTAAAATATTCAGTTTACAGTTTTCTTATTTTTAACCGACTTCCAAAAACAAAAGAGGTTATCAATTCGTTCTGTATGTTTTTTATTTTATGATGTTGAGTAATCACTCAGCCAATTGTGCATTGATTTTGATGACTCTTTTTGTATTCGGTAGGTCATTCAGAGTTTCAGAGTTGGTCCCATATAAATTTTATCAAAATCGATGCAGTACTTTGGTTTTTATATCAAAATAACTGGTAAAATATCATTCAAGTGCCAATAGAAAAGTGAACAGCAAGGTCGCGTACATATGTATTGTATTGCGTATTTTGAATTCGTTTTTTTTTCACTTTTTTAAACTATAATTAAAAACAACCGTGATTTTGTCATCGTCATTTTGATGACGTCATGTCATCAATCAAAAACTTACATGCATAGGGCCACGAATTCTGTGATTATAATAAAAAAATCCTGTTTTTAACATCGAAAACATCCTTCTGAAATCGTCCCTAACATAACCCATTTAATAGGGCCTCGAATTCTATATAACTAACCTTGACCATCTCGACTGCAGCTAAGGGCGTCGCCAGCCCATGGTTCAGGGGGGGCAAATTAATATTATGGAGGATGAGAAAAATATAAATTGTAGGTACAGGTATAATTGCACGGCCTTAGGACTTTGGTTGCTTTGCAGTTGGCTACATTTTTTTAATCTCTCTGCGGGGGGGGGGGGGGCAGCTGCCGCCTCTGCCCCCCCTTGGCTATGCCCTTGACTGCAGCTATGAGTAGCATTCGCCTATAATTTTAGTATCCAATTATAGTAAAATGTTTATTTTTATTTCAAATTGTGTTTAGTGTCTTATTACTTTATGTGGTGTCAATAAAGTGTTACTGATTGATTGAAGGAATAATAATCACGTTACTTGAATGTCTAAGATTATTTCTTATATTCATAAATAGATATAAAATATATTAGACGGTTAGATGATAAGATATATAAAATGTTGACTTACAGTGAAAGGAGTCAGCCCATCACCTACATAAATATGAATTTTTCCCAAGTCTCTTAAATGGCTTTTACAGTATGCCCGAGAAGATAAGCAACTGGTACATTCTATGTTTATTTTCATTCTCCCAATTTAACATGGAAGAATCATGAAATAATCTCAACTGTGATTATGGACATTGCAGTGCTCGAAACTTCAAGTTTTAAAATATTTTTTTAATGTAAAGCAGGTGTGATATCTAAGCAATCAGTATTTGGCCAGCATGGTGCCTTTACTTTTCTCACATTGATGAAGGGTTCTATGCTCAATAGTGATACCTATTAAAACAAATCTGATACGAAATTATTTGTTTCCCAGAACGAGGCGGGATGGTCTTTCATTCAAGACGTGAACATCTCCAATATCATAGTTCACCCGGAGTACAAGCCTCCGAAGAAGTACTTTGACATTGCTCTGATAGAACTGGACCATGAAGTCACTTTCACTTGGCTGATGCAGCCAGCCTGCCTTTGGAGTAAGCCTGATCTGTCCGAGCTTGGACACAAGGCTACTTTGACTGGATGGGGAGTTTTGGCTCAGAGTAAGTAGCTTACCTATATTCAGCCACACAGATTTATTTTCTTTTACCTAGCCTCTGTTACTAGACAGACTCGTTTTTCCTACGTCGGCTTTGCTCTCTTACATATGTAAATGAATGTCTATCTTTTTGTCGCGTGAGTATCTCCATAATTTATATCATTATTTTAAAACACATTAGCATAATTTTGAATCCAGAAATATTTATATGTCGTCTACTTCGCCATTTTAAAAGAAATATCAAATTTCCGGTACTAGTTTACCTCAAAAGTGATTATTTGGGTTGGATCACTTTACAGATAGTCTTCAAATATCTCCTGAGCTACAAGCAGCCGACGTGGACATCATCAACTCTACGTACTGCGACCAGCTGCTACACTCCTCGCGGAACAGAAACTGGAGGGGGCTGCAGGAGAACCAACTCTGTGCTGGAAAGCTGGCGGGAGGCGTGGACGCTTGTCAGGTATCATCATCTCAGCCATAAAAAGCCCACTGCTGGACATAGGGCTCCCCCATGGATTTCCAAAAAGAGCAATTGGAAGCGGCTTGCATCCAGCGTCTTCCCGCTACTTGTATGAGGTCATCTGTCCATCTCGTGGCTGGTCTTCCTACGCTGCGCTTGTCGGCAGACTTGTCAGTCAGTATACTAGTTAATGTAAATTTGAACTGACTGATCGATTCATCAGATTCAGATTTTCACTTGGCTGAACCTGAAAATACCGCTAGATTTTAGATTTTTGTACAGAACCTTATGTGTACGAATCGAACTTGTCTTTTACCGATTTATTATAATGATTACTTTTGCGCTTCAATTTAGCATCTAATATTATATTCTTCTTCATCTCCCACGCTGAACTGAGAGAAAAAAAAACATAGAATACATTAGTTTCTTCCCTTCCCAGGCATACTTTAAGTTAATTAAAGGATTTGAAGAAAATTGGCGTTTATAGATACCCCCCTGTAGGAGAGTGTATAAGGTGAATCTAATACACTCTCCTTTTCATCTACCTCTCTAACGACGGTCAAACGTGGCATCAAACGGCCTCATGATCTTTGATGCTTTGCCAATCTCGTAAGGGAACATACACGGGATTTGATGTATGTATGAATATTCTTCTTCTCAGGGAGACTCCGGGGGCCCGCTCCAAGTGAAGAAGCTTATCGCAGGGAGCAGGGAGAAAGTGGTGTACTACGTCATAGGAGTGACATCATTCGGCATCGGCTGCGCTCTGCCGAACATTCCCGGGATCTACACTAGAGTGGCCAGCTTCATACCGTGGATCGAGTCATACGTGTGGCCGCAAACAAAATAAACGCATTTTGACAAATAGACATAATTTTGTATCAGAAAATGTTTTGGTTTCCCTCCTTCACCCACAATTTGAAAGAAGCCTGAAGAAAATGGAAATTCAAAAGCCAAGATAAGAATTTCGAGTATAACGAAGGATTCTGTAGTCAACTCCCAAACGTAGTAAATGTGTTAAGAGTAGTTCGCTCAAGACTTCCCTAGAGTACATTCTTTACTTTTCACACGCACCTAACGGGACATAATAGAAATTAATATGTTTTTATTTTGAAAATTGAAGAAAACTAGATTTCTAGCCCGGAGCTGGTCAAACTCGAAACTAATCCTCGGTCGATCAATGTTATTATTTATCTGTTTATATTAAAGTTATCTGCAATGCCATTGTAAATTGTAAACAAAATCATTATATTTATCACACGATTTCATTGCCAAATGTAGAAATTCAAGAGATTTACTATTAATTTACTAAGTATTTGTAACTACACTAACAAAGAATCATCAATTTTGGGATAAAGACAAATTAAAATATAGATTAAAGCAAGCAAAGTTCATTTTGTACAAACGAACCGGTCTGAAATCGGATTATGTCAGTTTTCACCTAACTTTACAATTTCCTTCAGGCTCTTGAACTACGTACAAGATCGTAAATGATATATAGCATTTTTCTGCAAATTTTATACAACCAGTCAACACACATCAATGAGAATCTGAGAAAACCGGTTTTAAAAGTGATATCATAGTGTTACATAGCGACGGACACAACGAATAAGATTATAATCATTTGTTCGTGCAAATTCATAGAAACAACGTCGTAGCAATAATACAGACAATTTTACCATGTAAAATCATTTCATAAATAAAGAAGATTCTGTACATATTTTTATCAGTTTGAAAAGGATCGGTGCAAAATGAAGTCCAGTGCAGTGTTGACGATATTTAGTGCAGGTGAAAGTGTTCAATATTGAATTAATTCTTAGAATGGTGCAGTGAAAAAATTATGTAATCTCTTCAATATATTTCAGTGACATTTTTACAAATTGCTACAGTGCTCTTGCAAACTACAAATAAGGTAACTTTCATTCAAATCTATCACACAGCGGTACTACGCTACACTACTACTGTAATTCTAGTTGAGCACCGAGTTTTTACCTTATAATAACTAGCCACGGATTGAAACCCGACTAATTGATCTACCTTTTAGTAGTATATGTATAAAATTTTAGTATGTTATCAATAATAACTATTATTTATATGAAATTAAATTCATGCGTATTCCCTTATTAATTAATTACTACCTATTATTAATTAAAATAACGGTGAAGGAAAACATCGTGAGGAAACCTACATGTCTGAGAGTTCTCAATGATCTTGAAGATGTGTGAAGTCTGCCAACCCGCACTTGGGCAGTGTGGCAGACTATGGCCTAACCCTTCTCACAATGAGAAGATGGCCCGTTCCCAGCAGTGGGAGAGTTTGTACAAACAGGGCTGATTAAAAAAAAAAAAAAATACATCTAAACATATTGTTAAACTATCGTAAGTCGAACCTGGACTCGATTGGGACTGAATGGAGACAGATAGCATGATAAGAGAGATGCCTAAACCCATCATCATCCACAGCTTTTTCGATAGAAAAGGCTGTGGATGATGATGATGATGATATCGTTGAACACCATCAGATAATTATTGTTAATTATTTTTTTTTTTCTATTTATGTTATAAGTTTGGATGTCACATAATAATAATATATGTATTACCTCTCCTACATAATTTGCAGGAAGATGACCGCTGGATATGGGGGGTTGTGGACGGCGATAACAAAACGAATAAAGTAAGTCAACGTAATTTGGGTACAATACAATACAATACAATATTGGATTACTTTGGGAATAAGTCTTTTGAAAATGTTGGTTCATTAGGTTTCTTTTTATTAGTTACAAGTACACATAAACTTACGTTATTACAAAAAACGGTAAACATACCAGTTATAAATTCAGGATTAATATTGATTTAGTGTCTTAAGAAAAAAAATTATTTCGTTTTCGGGGAAATTATATTCGGTATTTATAAATCGGATTATAAATATGCTTCTAATCGGTCTTTTTGGAAATCAATGGGGGAGGCCTATGTTCAGCAGTGGACTTCTTATGGCTGAGATGATGATGATGATGAAATCGGATTATATATAACCATTTTTTTAGCTCAGTCTTTTATTTATTCAATTATGCTCACTTGGCTCAAGATTACAATAAAGAATCCCTCGCTACCCTAAGGATTCGTTGCCGCGAAACATGAAAATATTTTTTTTAAGCTATTGCATAGCTTCTATCGTGGGCCTTGAGCGTGGAGACCAAATCCAGAAATTCCGTAACGAAAATAACCTAACACACCGCGCGTAAAGCTATTATGCATTAGCTTTACCGCGGCAGTCTCCGAGTGCCACACGTCTTTTTTTTCTTCTTTATACAATCTACTATAAATTTCATTCTCTATTACTCTTTTGGATTTTGCACAGTTTTATTTTACCCGACTGAGCAAGAAGAAGGGTTATAGATTTTTCGAGTGTATGTTTGTTTATATGTATGTATGTCGGTATGTGTGTATGTTTTCTACTACAGTCTAAACATCTTGACCCATTTTGGCGAGTGAGGCGTCGTTTGATTGGTCTTCACTCTCTGTGTGTAGATATATTGGCTCTTTCGCAAAAATATAAATAAAATGTGCTTTTTAATCACATCCAACGAATTTTTTCGTAAAAAATAAGTGACTTTAATAGGATTTTTTTATAAAAGATAGATTTACGATTGACCACCAACTCGCCTGATGTTAAGCGGCGGTGTGACTGAGGATGGAGCTCGTCGATTATTCTAAAGAATGCCCATTTATAATATTTTAGAGCTTTGCGCATACTATCTAATACTTTCTAACAAAAAACACACACTCAACAGCTTGTCAAGCGTAACGAAATCGTAAGTTAGACTGCAAAAATAGCTCTTCTGCAGTCGTTTTTTTTTTTTTTTTGTTAAATACCTATATATACTTGATATTTTCTACAGACTGAAGATAGAAACACCGGCCAGATAACCACAAGTACAGTGTTTCCCCCATATGACGATCCATGCCAGCCTTTCCAATCTGTAAAACCTAGCTTCAGTGCCCCTGGAAGGACGATTAGTGATGAAAGTAAGCTTTATTAACCGCTTTTTTTTTTTAAGAGGTGTGTTATACGTTTGACGTTTGTATTTCTGTATCAGTGTGTCTGTCTGTGGCATCAGATTTGAACATTTTTTTTTCTTTGAAAGAGGATTTCATCGAAAATGTCCTTTGCTCAGTTTCATCGAAAATGTCCTTTGCGCCGTTTCATCAAAATCGGTTCGGCCGTTTTATTTTGTCGGGTGTTTTTGAGTTTCTAGAGTTATACTTGTTCTCAATAGTGTATTATTCGTATATAGGCTATCCCCGGCTTTGCATGGCAAGCCTTAAGTGCTGAGAACTGAGATTTGGCATGTATATAATATGAAGCAAAATGAAGTAAAAGACTTCATATTCAATGAGTAATAACATCTTTATAAATAAAATCTCATTGCTTGTTATTGCTTATATGCTAGATATTTAATCAGAATTCAATTATACAAAAGTAGAATACAGACCTTGTCTGGAATAAAAAATAGTTCTTGATTAAGTATCTTATCTTATAACAATTAAGATCACAATAAGTTGCCACAACAATTACAAGAAATTGAAAATGAACAGTAGTTTGCCCAAACCCTCAAAACTATATTAATTAATAATTGTTACTATACGTTAGACGAGTTCCTTAATGATAAAAAAATTATCGAATAAACTGTTCCGCTCTGTACCAGTTGCTCCGTACACCCTACCAGGGTCATTGTATTACTAAAAACAAACATGTACTGTAACATCTCCATGTAACCTATAATGAATGCAATAAACTATTGACTATTGACTATATCTTATTCATCGCAGCGAGAAAAACATGTCGTCTAGCTGTAAATATAAAAATAATAAATGTTTTATTTTACAGAATGTGAAGAATTCAACTGGGAGAAACTTGTTCAGGAAGAAAGTATAAAAAGGGCCCAAGAGTGTATGTTAATATGACTTTTAACTCTACAATCTAAACAAAGGAAAAATTGTAGATGTTCAATTTAAGATCATGTCTCATAATCATCTCAGCCATAAGAAGTCCACTGCTGGACATAGGCCTGCCCCATGGATTTCCAAAAAGACCGGTTGGAAGCGGCTTGCATCCAGCGTCTTCCCGCCACTTGTTATAAGGTCATCTCTCCATCTAATGGCTGGTCTTCTTCCTACGCTGCTCTTGCCGGTGCGTGGTCTCGACTCGAGAACTTTTCGGTCCCATTTTTGCCAACACATTTTTTTTTTTGTGTTGTTTCTTTTTGTTTTGCACTGACACAAAAACAAAAAGAAACTTGTGGAAAGAAGACAGAATTTGAGACGTTGATCAAATTTAAGTAATGCTTTTCGATATAACAGTAGTCTCAAACTCTCGTTAATATCACATGGTCACGAAGTCTAGAACAAAATTCACGAACAAAATGTGAGTTGACCGATACTCATATACCAATAATAACGAACGTAATAAGAAATAAGAGTTTAAATCTTAATGATTTAAGCTCTTATTAATTCAAATCAGTTTAAAACTTAATGATTTAAACTCTTATTAGTTCAAATCAGTTTAATCAGTTTAAATCTTAATGATTTAAACTCTATGTCGCCACGCTAAAGCCTATTTTATATTGAGAAGTTTAGAGACATCTATTTTGATGCTTCGAGTTATTTTGAAAATCGAAATGATTTTAATCGTGTAAGTGGTCTGAAGGTTACTAATGTAGACCTCTTTGAGTTCGGATGTTTTTGAGTGCTGACGCAAAATCCTTGTCGATACAATATCTTTTCCCAGGCGGCAAAAGCTTCTTTTTCCTTTTCTCTTTGCAAGAGAGTTCTCACAACTATTATTTGTCCTCCAAACCTGTATTTTGATTGACACAACCGGCTTCTTAATTGCAGGCCATGACAAATTGAACAAAGGTAAGCCATTACCGCCCGCAGCTGTCGGCGGTCGACCCACTTACGCTGGAGAGTTTCCTCACATGGTACAGTCTCACTAAATTTTTAAAGGTTATGATTTCATATAAATCTTATTTCCCACTACGCTTAAGTGTTCGTAGTTTGACCATCGTCCGTCTCGCTCGCGCGTACTCACATTTTTGATGATATAAATGACTGAATGAACTTATGAAAAAAACAACGGGTTGCACTCCGGGAGTGCCGGCAGGAGTGAAAACTAGAGCAAGAAAGCAAAACCGTTAAAGCGCCATTTTCCCCTCTGGACGAACCCTAAATAACTAAAACAACACTTCATATAATAAACTTAGTTCTAGACCAACGTACTAGATGGCGCTGTATAGTCTTAAAACACGCTAATGCTTCGTGCACGGCGATGAGTAGGGGTTGTTTGTAAAACTCAACATTTTCGGAAAAAGACAAACTTGTACATACAATAATGAACTTTTAATGCAGAACGTTAGAATAGGTTTCTGACTAAAATAATTCGTCCGTCTTACGAATTTCCTTCTTGCGAATCAGGTCACGTGACACCTGACGCGAGTTTAACATTTTTACCTATCTCAAAAATGCACAACGTTGACACAAGACGATGGTTGGACTACGGACTCTTAAAGGTAACACAGTAACACACTATGCGCCGCAGTTATTGCATGGTCAAATTTGGGCAAGGAAAGGTGGAGTGCGGCGCCGATAATTTCATATTCGAATATTTCATACAACGATATAGTAAATAATTATAGTTTAAAAAACTGTAAACTAAAAATGTGATGGTATTTAGCATATATCCATCTCCAGAATCTCAACAATTTATGTGCCTAACATAGCAATCGGTTCAGCTGTTTGCCGTATCGTGTCAATCGTGAAAAGATTAACAAAGACTGCGTTACTTTCGTTTTTAGGGTTCCGTACCCAAAGGGTAAAAACGGGACCCTATTACTGAGACTCCGCTGTTTGTCCGTCCGTCCGTCTGTCACCAGGCTGTATCTCATGAACCGTGATAGTTAGACAGTTGAAATTTTCACAGATGATGTATTTCTGTTGCAGCTATAACAACAAATACTAGAAAACAGAATAAATTAAATATGTAAGGGGGCTCTTATACAACAAACATGATTTTTTTGCCGTTTTTATAGATAATGGTAAGGAACCCTTCGTGCGCGAGTCCGACTCGTACTTGGCCGTTTTTTTATTATTTAATTTGTATATTATTATTTAGGAAAACTTGATTTCATAGGACATGAGATTCAGTGTTATAAACATCCAGATATATACTGTTAAAAATAAATAGATCAGAATCACTGGTGACCAAACCATAAATCTTATTAAACATAATATGTTTGTTTGTACCAGGGCGCCATAGGATGGGAGGCAGCTATCGGTGGTTATGTGTTCAAATGCGGAGGAACCCTCATAAGTAGCAAGTTCGTGCTCACTGCTGCCCACTGCTCCAGAGCTTCAGCTGCCGACACGACACTAGCGGATCCTCTGCCAAAAATTGTCAGACTTAACGACAAGAATTTGTTCCACACTGTGAGTCATTTTACTATCAAGTTCAAAATTTTATTAATAGTCTGAAAAGAGTAATTTGTTGCTGAGAAACCAGACAAGTGACTTTCTATCATTATCATTTCAAATCAACAGTTTTTTTTAGAAATAGAATCGTTTCGAAACTTTTATAACTTGTCTAAGCCAAATTGTAAACTTGCTTCTGCTATAAAGCCACTGCTTGCTCTGCTTGCTAAAACCTTAGAACAATAAAGAACTGAATTTTTCTATGCCGAGTACGTAGTTTTAGTGTAAATGATTTTTGTTTTTCGTTTAAATTCGGTTGTTTTTTGGACGCGTACAAATTTACTAGTAACAGGTAAGTATATACGTATCTTCCTCTCACATAAACGTGAGACGTAGCAACGATATTATATTTTTGTTTACTCCATCGCCAGTGACCTTGTCAAGTAGTCACTAACCTTTGACCTTCACCTCATCTGCTAGGAATGTCTGTATTTATTTATATCTTTTTATATTAAGAATCTATAGTTCAACCACCGTCCGTCTAATACCAATATTTTTGAAGGTATAAAATGACTGAAAGAACTTATTAAAAAATCGTCACACTAAACACTAGAAAGCAACATCACAAATTTTCGAAAAAAAAAAATATTTTGATCCAAGTAAATTTTCATATATATAAACCATTTTTACGTTAATAATTTGTATTTCGTCAGTATTACTATATAGTATGTACCAAATATGTATATTATGTATAGCTCACGGAAGGTAAGGAAGAACCTTACGGAACTCTAGAGATCAAAATTGGTTTTAAGCTTTCAGGATATAACAGACAATAAGTTTTACATAAATCATACATCGATAAGGTTATCAAATAAAAAATGTAAGAAAAAATAGCTTATTTTTAATTAATTAATTATTTCCTGTATTTACATGTGTACTTAAAAAAAACTAAACTAAAATAAAAAAGATATACAAATTAAATAAACTGAAATTTTGAATAACAAATTAAAAATCAAAAATGTGTTGATGCCCGTGTGGCAAAGTACCTAGAACGCTGGCTGCATTCCCACGCTGAATCGCTAATGAAATTCTTTGTGCGAGGAATGAGCCAGCTCTCTTTTCACCAGAGGCGTCGACTAAACGAGGTGTTATTGTTTTTATAAACTTTTTTATGGATTGAATGGACTAAAAGTTTTGACACCGAGTGGCACAAAAATGTAATCGCTAGAAAGAGATACGTATTTGCGCCGCTTGGCGTCTTCTGCGACGTTCGCCGCGGCTCCTGGCCTTTGAACTGTCCCACTGAGATGAGAAGGGGCTAACGTATCGACACAAGTTGCATCCCAAGCGAGACCCCTTCGCTTCTCCCAGGGAACGAGAGTTAGGCCATTAGGGCGCTTGCCATCATCCCGAACAATCCCTGCTGGCTCTAACATTGAAGGGATGTTGATGGTGGCCAGCGCCCTTTTAAAGATATCATATAAGGAGCCATGGCGGGAAAATCTACCTGCACTACGTTGGCAGTAAAGTCCATGGAGTCCTTTTCTGTCGGCGCCGGTTCCACACAGACACACATGGCGTTCGACAATGGCAGCTCCCAATCGGAGACCTATGGCAATACGGAAGCTGCCATTGTCGAGCAGTGTTCCGAGGTTCACAGAAGGAAGGGCGTGGAGCCACTGCCCGGACTCATGTTCAGTGAGTAGATAAATAAAATAGCTTAAATGTATAATGTCAATTTACAGTTTATTATCACACGGATCATCAAAATATTTAGATTAAAAGGAAAAAAACGGAATATCGTTTGGCTTCTACTCTGTATCTCTAGATTCAAACACTAAACTTGTCTACGTTTGTTATTTCCTTCAAATAATGAAGAATTTTTTTAAATATAATCCTTCATAAAATAGTCTAAAAGTTCATAATGTTTTTGAATTCAGACAACGTATATTAGGGGAGCGCAGTGTGTCTTAAGAGCTCTACTCATGCCAATGACTGAAGAAATGACCTTCAACTAGTTCCTAAACCAAATTTACAATCACTCATCAAAGAAGAGTTGGATTAAACCTAGTATCGGCATTACAACAAACTTAACTCTTCATATTGAAAAAGATGCCTACACCATATTTTATTAGTGGGCATTTTATATAAATATAAACCTGATCCGAGATTTTTCTTTTCCCAGAACGAAGCAGGCGTGTATTTCAGTCAAGACGTGAATATCTCCAGAATCATCGTCCACCCTGATTTCAAGCCTCCAAAGAAGTACTTCGATATTGCACTGATAGAACTGGATAACGAGGTCAGCTTTACCTCGCTGATGCAGCCAGCCTGTCTCTGGAGCAAGCGTGATCTAACTGTCTTGGGAGACAAGGCCACTTTAACTGGATGGGGAGTTCTGGCTCAGAGTAAGTAACTCGTGTCTCATAATGAGATATTACCAGTATTCACAGTTACAAGCCAATTATTAGTAAAAAAAAATTATCAGCCCTGTTTTGTACAAACTGTCCCACTACTGGGCGCGAGCCATCTTCTCATTGTGAGAAGGGTTAGGCCATAGTCTACCACGCTGGCCAAGTGCGGGTTGGCAGACTTCACACATCTTCAAGATCATTGAGAACTCTCAGACATGTAGGTTTCCTCACGATCTTTTCCTTCACCGTTTAAAGTTAGCGGCAATCAACGATACGCACATAAATTCGAAAAGACAGAGGTTCGTGCTGCGGGATTTGAATCTAGGATCTGTGGATCGCAAGTCAGACGGTCTCCCGACTAGGCTGCCGGAACATTTATGATATCTATGAAAATTTTGTAAATACATTTGCTTTTTTGTAGTGTTACAGAAAAACATTCCAAAGAAAATCCTCTATGTAAATAGGGCCTCGAATTATGTGTTGCCCCTAACGAAACCTAACTGAAAGCAGCTGACTGTCGAGTCGAGATCAGTAGGTACTGGATTCAAATCTAAAGATACGCATCTCTGTCTTTTCGAAGTTATGTGCGTATTGTTAATTTCCAAAACTAGGAATTCTGAAAGAAAACTTTTAGAGGGAACTTCTGTAGTGCAGCCAGTGCAGCGGATTGTGGCCTTAACTTTCTCACAATGATAATTTTAGATGCGCAGAGATGTGAGACAATATACTTATACAAAGCAGAGTTAATACGTTAAAACTACTAAAACTTACATCATCGAATTATATAATTCGTGGTCAACGTTGCTGGTACATCATCAAACTATATTTCTTAACGATTACTGTATTAACCCTAAACTTTGTTGTGTATTGTTTGTTGATCTTAATAAACAATTTAAAAAAAACTATAGTTGGTCGTAAACCCCATTTAACACAATATGTTTTATAAATGTATCTTATTATTTAGAAATACGTTTGAATACTTTAGTAATTGCGTTTTTTTTTGGCAGACAGTCTTCATATATCTCCCGAGCTCCAAGCTGCCGACGTTGACATCATCAACTCTACGTACTGTGACCAGCTGCTACACTCCTCGCGGAACAGGAACTGGTGGGGGCTGCAGGAGAACCAGCTCTGTGCTGGGAAGCTGGCGGGAGGCGTGGACGCTTGTCAGGTATATAAACTGGTTCACTAGTTTGGGTAAATGTGAACTGAGTCGTTATTCAATCATTGTTATGCCCATTCTCAATCAGGAGGTTTCGGCACAGCACGTTTCCTTTAGCTATTTCACTCTGTCAAATGCCATCTCTATATTTACGCCTTTTACAAGTATTATCATCTTTCACACAGGTCATCCACACCTTAATTGTTCACCCTGTTTTATTGCTCATTTCTTTTATAATCATTGTGCTGTAAAAGTTTTGGCAAAAAAATTGGACCGGACGCCTGCCTGACGTCAACTTTCTTTGGAAATGCTATTGTTTTAGTGGATCTACCACCAGTCAGAAGGGGATATTATGGTATGGTATGTCTGATATTTGTTGGGTTAATATAACACTAGTACATTTCCGGCCTAAAACTGAAGATTTATCAGTACCCAAGTGCGAGTGTACCCTCTATGGTTTTTACGTCTCCCACGGAAAGTTAATGGGTGGACTATTCTATTCTGGGACCAAAAGCACAGGGAATTGAATTTCATGATTCAGATCTCAAGAGTAACTTTAAATTGCCTGAGAAGAAAAACTTTGAAGAAAAAGATTTAATCGAGTCGCTGTCCGTGGTCCACGTCAAGATAACTTGGTGTACTACAAGGTTTATTTTTAGGATTCCGTACCTCAATAGGAAAAAACGGAACCCTTATAGGATCCCTTTGTTGTCCGTCTGTCCGTCCGTCGAGTGTCAACACCTATATCTCGGGAACGCGTGAAGGTATCGAGTTGAAATTAAAACCATATATGCAAATCCTCATAGTGTCTTGCTGCAGAAAGAAAAATAAAGTTACTAAATTTTCGTAAAAAAAAAGTTACAGCCTAATATGTCGTAAAAAACGCACATTTCGACACTCACAAGGGAATCAAAACATGGGATACTTCCCGTTGACCTAAAACTATGAAATTTGGCAAGAAGCATTGTGTTAGAGTACACATATAGGAAAAAATCTGAAAACTGGATATTTTTTATTTAATCACGAAAAAATAGTGTCTTTAGTCTTTACGCAAGGAATGAGGGTCCAAATTTTAAAGTTCTTTAACCGTATCAAGTGGGATATCATATTATGAAAGACCTTAATTAGTATAAGTTTAAATAGGTTTTAAAATATTTTTCCGATGTATATTTTTCGGTATAAGAAGGAAAATATAAACAAATATATGATTTCCCCCTTTTATCTACTAGTTTGTACGGAACACTCGGTGGGCGAGTCTGACTCGCACTTCTCCGGTTTTTCTTTCCGTGATCCTCCTCAGTTAATTTGGCTGTTCCAGGAGTATTTTTTCTTAAAAATACAAAATACAGTTTGAACTGTATTTTGTGTCTATATATTTTATAATTTGCTGGCACATTTTTACCCGACTACGGTGAAGCAAAAGGGAGGGTTATGTTTTAGACACTACCTGACTATGTCAACTAATGTTATGGTCATGGGTATCATTGCATGTCTATTTTGATTCCAGTAGTATTTATTTTGATTTTTACATTTATTGATTTTGTAGAATCCAGATATATTAATAATAAACACTATTTATTGGTTTTGTGGACCATAATATGACTAGCAATACATTTTAAAATTCACATAGCATAGTGGTGTGGTATTTTTTTGAGTCTAAGCGTTCATGTTGATAGTTTATTTCCCGCCACATTTCAGAACTAGTTCTTTACCGTATCCAACTAATAATATAAAAACGTAAGTAACTGTCTTGTTCTGTCTGCCAGGTTTTTAATTTTGTAGTGATGACTACAGTGAGATCAGGTGGGTATTAGCAAGATCGTCTATTCTACGCAACATTTATATTCGTAAGTGATGATGGTATTGATGTTTTAATTCACAGACAAAGCTGATATTTTTTTATAAGCATGTTGAATATTTACCGGGTATCAGGCTATCGGCTATTAGGAAATACTTTTCGGCTCTATTTTCTGTAATCTAGTTAAATCAGTCTAAAATATTCTTCTTCTCAGGGAGACTCCGGAGGACCGCTCCAAGTGAAGAAGCTTATCGCAGGGAGCAGGGAGGAAGTGGTGTACTACGTCATAGGAGTGACGTCATTCGGCATCGGCTGCGCTCTGCCGAACATTCCCGGGATCTACACTAGAGTTTCCAGCTTCATACCATGGATCGAGTCATACGTGTGGCCGCAAACAAATTAAATTCATTTAGACAAATAGAAAAAAAATATTTAAAAAAAATCTTTGGCGACCCTTGCACAGAACTAAAAATAAATTTTCTGGACTAAAAATATTGTGTTAGCAATGTTTCCTTCCGCTCTACATTTGAACATGGATATTTTTGTTCTATATTTCCATCTATGATAATTTTGTAAAGACATACGTATTAATAAAAAAGCTTAATAAGTATTCCACCATTTCCCACTTAGCTTATTTTCTGAACCTATGAATAGGTATGATACGCATGAGATGACAAAGAAAAAGAAAGATATCGCTCTTTCGTGTGTTTATCTGTCTTTCAGTTTTATTAGAGAATAAACATAGGCAAACCATAGGCAAACTCACATAGGCCATCAAATCGATCCAAAAATAATCGACAAATATTCATAAAATTAGTAAAAATATCTTTGGTCACTTTTCAAATGGATTCACATCAGTGAGACGCGAAATAAGGAGATAAGTGCGATTTGTTCCCTCTCAAAGTAAAATAATTTCACTAGTGAACAAACTTGAAAAGAGACTGAAATCTTTTAAAATCCAGTCTCAGTATGAAAACGAATGCTAAATGACGCAAACACAGACCGATCGTCCCATCTAGAGGTAGATTAGGGGAATCCCTGCGATTCCGGGATCGTTTCAAATGGAATACTGGAGCACTTTGTATCTTTTGTTTTGCTGATTGATTCTACTTGTAGCTGGAAGTTGATTGAAATCTATAGGTTTGCATTTGAAATATTGCTTTTTAGCTTTATAGTAAATAGTAAGATATGAATGATTATGGAAAGCGTAAAGAGCAGAAGAGGCAAGAAGTAAAAGAAGTAGATCGACGAGCTCCATCTTCGGTCATACCGTTACTTAACATCAGGCGAGTTGTTGGTCAAACGTAGATCTATCTTCAGTAAAAAAAACAGATCTCAAAAGATCTGTTTTCTGTGTGTTGTTTCTGTTATTCAACTTCAAAAAGTTGAATGACGCCTGTGTGCACTCTGTTATCGGTTAAGTGCGTTCACCAGGGCACTATAAAATACCCTAACATGTATGATCTAGTAAGAACATGTTTCCTCGTGATATTATTTTCCTTCATTGTCAGCTCAAACTTATGGAAGCACCGTTATCGCGTCAACCGTCGACAAGATACCTACAGTTTGTACTCGTATGACATATCACGATTTCGCCATTAATCCTAACGGGTTTTATTTTGAATTTAAAGTACACATAGCATTTACAGTTACCTTACTTTAATAATTATAGTATAAGAAAATTCGAAAAACCGGCTTTGCAATTCGTTTACTTGGATAATATTTTTTCAGTTACATGGTTGTAAAAACCAAAGTACAGAACCGATTTTGATAAAATTTATATGGGACCACCTCTGAGGAATTACTCTGAGTACATATCAAACAAAAGAAGAATCATCAAAAGCAAATCGTAATTGATCGTACGGAGTGATCGCTGAACATACAAAAAAGAATACAGTCGAATAGATAACCTCCTTCTATTGGAAGTCGGTTAAAAGTAATGCATCAAGATAAGGGTACAAGCGTAATTAATATTAAAACCAAAAGTCTAATCGCCTGTTAGACATATTTTTTTTTGGAAAATAAATATAAATATTAAAAAAACAGCATATCAAGCCTATTGTGGGATTTCATAGATTCTGTTCATAGACACAATCAAGTCATAGACACGTCAGTTCAAATTTTTTGTATTTTTTTATCCAAATACGCTCAAAAAGCTTATAGCACTAAAATTAGGTATATATCCGATGTTTCTCAATTTGCGGCTGAACAGATTTGAACAAAATTTGGTACAAACATTATGCGTATAGGTAAGTTCCTGAAGAAGATGAGTCGTAATTTTTTTTTTTGTAGATAATATTGTACTGTACTATTGATACTATTGTACATATTATTTTATGATAATTGTTGTGGGAACCATGCCAGTCAGGTGCTCAAACCAGAATTCTAAAACCGTCAGACCGACTTGATACAAAAATATATTTTTTTTTAGTGGCAAGCGCCTTATTAACTACAACACAACAATATACAGACTCAACTATCTAAACTACTACACAAAAAGCACATCGATCACCCCAGACCGATAAAGGTCTAAAGATAATAAATTAAATTAAACAATATAAATTAAACGCAATAACGAATACAGTGATTCGTTCGCATTTTTTTTCATTTCCATACTTCCGAGTAATTCGTGTATGCATTCCGACATTCAGCTTCACGAAATTTGCACTCATGAACAAATAAGTCCCTAGACATGTCGAGTTCATTCATAGTAAGTTCTTTATGCATGTGCAAAAAATCTAAGATAAAAGATTGAAGATGAAGATCAACGCTCACAGCTATCTCTCTCGGGCATCACAACCTTTTTAAACAAAAGAAGGAGAAAACCTTTTTTTTTAATATTTCTCTTATCAAAATAGACAAATTCATTTCTCACTTTATAATATCCCTACTCAATGAAATTATATTTATATGTATATGTTGCTATGCGCGAGTGAGATAGCTGCTTGCGTTGATCTTCAACTTCAATCTTTTATCTTAGATTTTTTGCACATGCATAAAGAACTTACTATGAATGAACTCGACATGTCTAGAGACTTATTTATATGAAGGATGAAAAAAATAACATAAAATGACAGGGAAATCTTTCACCAAAATAATTCATAAATTGTAAACAAATATTTATTGAATTAATAGAAAAGTTCTGAATTTTTCATTTGCTAATGAAACAATGTGATTTATATCAGGTCAATCCACTTTTGAATTCGAAATAATGAATGTTCCTTCATACATAAAAATTGTTAAAAATTGGCAAAGAG
This sequence comes from Lycia hirtaria, assembly GCA_947563715.1. Lineage (NCBI taxonomy): Eukaryota > Metazoa > Arthropoda > Insecta > Lepidoptera > Geometridae > Lycia > Lycia hirtaria. Next base: position 34,155,498 of record OX387377.1, on the reverse strand, counting down.
AATACTTATGAAAACTTGGTTTCATTTTTATCTCTATCTCGCGTAATGCGCTCTTGAATCGAAACTTTTTACTCCTAAACTTAGTGGGTCTGTTTGATCATATAGAAAAATAAGTCATTGGTCTGTAACCCTTTCAAAGTATTTCTTTTCTCAACGTCTTAAAATTGTTTAACCATTATTCATATGATTATTTTAATAATTTTAGCATAACCGATGTTGGTTACAACAACAGGTAGGTATATCAGCGAAAGTACGACATGAATTCCACTTTTACCACATGTGTTGTTAATGCATTTCACGTCCTTCAGTTTTTTGCAGCTGTTACTTTGTCCTGGGACTTCCCTCGCAGAGTAAAGAAAGATTATAAATACACAGTCACACGCGTGCATTTGTAATATTTTGTTTCTAACTGGACGCACGAGGTTACACGTTTTAGTGACCTATTCAACAAGTTTGGACTTTTGTGTGACAGAGACAAAAATTATTAATATTATTGATTTATTTAATAGTCTTTTTATTTTTAGTTTGTTTTGTACTGTTGAAGGTCGTGTTTGTTTTCTTGTTTTAAAATGAATAACCTTTTAATATTATTGTTATTTGGAGGTCAGTAGTAACTTAGCATTTTTGTTGTTTTTTTTATTTTTTTTTATTTTACCTTTTTGTCGTTTTGTGAACTCTGCGATAGGTACTTAAGTTTTAAAATAAAATTTAATAAGTAGGTAGTATTAAATTAGAATTCCATTATGTTTGTGTTCTTATAGTTCTTGTGTGATTTTGATTACTTTATTGTTTTTCAGTGTTTTTAACACCGGCTCATTTGAATGAAGATGTTAAAATATACAATAACTTGGAAAGGCACAAACGGGTGAGATTTTTCAAGTATTTACGTTTTAGTTTTTTAAGAATTTTAGATTGTTTTTACAAGTCAATAGACAACGTTTAATCTTATGTCTATTTATTGCCTATTTTTTTCATTAAAATACTTATTTTCGACTCAAATAAGTATATAGTGTATCATATTATAAAAATAAAACGATACGGCTTTTTCATATTCCCGCCAAATATCTGCACTTTTTAGAAAATGACAAGGAAATAGCTAAAAGTGTAACACTTTTTTCCAGAAAAAAAAGAGTAGGTACTTACCTAGATAAACATTCTGTCACAGCACGCATCTTATGGCGGTTGGGATACCTACATATTATAAAATATCCCTGCCTATTTTGCTTAGAATCTTGAACAGAATACATATCATACATTATCTTTAGACCTTTATCGGTCTGGGGTGATCGATGTGCTTCTTGTGTAGTAGTTTAGATAGTTGAGTCTGTATATTTTTGTGTTGTAGTTAATAAAGGTACATGCCACAAAAAAAAAAAAAAAAAAAAATATCATACAATAAATTGTTTTTACTTTTTTTGCTTTTTAATGCATAATCTCTATATGTATATATAAAAATCAATTGCTGTTCGTTTGCTCGCTAAAACTCGAGAACGGCTGGTGTTAAAGTATCAAGATAAACATTTCGAATGAATCACGATAGTGACTGCACCATAAAGTACCTACTATTATGACATCATTTGCATGAAGGTCAGCCGCCTCGGTTAATTACCTCACAATGATAACCAGTTTGTAAATATATTTTAATTAGTACTAATAGTAATCAATGTATTTCCTATTAACAAATGTTTATCGAGAAAACGTATTAAATGGATATTAAAATAACAGGAAAATATATCGTATCGATTTAGGCTATATCTATTAAACTAAGATTTTTGTTGTAATAAACAACAAACATCTTATTGAAACAGAATTCAAGCCAACATTTTGCTTATCTTACTCTATAACCCTCTAACCGCGGTCAAATGTGGCGTCAAACGTGCTCATGGTATTTGGTATTTATCTCATAGGAGATATCGATCGTCATCCAGGTATCTGGTAGTCTACCCTTGAGAATTCCGTATAAGGCATTGTATTTATATATAAATATAAATATTTGGGGACATTTCACACGACGCCATCTAGCCCAAACTAAGCAAAGCTTGTACTATGGAACTAGATGGCTGATAGAATACATAAGTATATACTTTTTTTTGTAAATATATACATATGATACATAGAAACACCCAGACACAGAACAAACATCCATGCTCATCACACAAATGTTTGCCCTGGGTGGAGATCGAACCCACGACCTTTCAGTTCAGCAGGTAGACGCAAACACTGAAACCAACTGAGCCACAAGGCCAGTCAAAGTTAAGTCAAGTTTAAAATTCAAGGGAGTTAAACTCGAGACGAGTCGTGTGACTTTCACTTTGGTGAATTTTGGGTGCGCGTGCGCACAACTGATTTTGAGGGCTGGATCCGCGCCCGGGCAGCCGTTTCCATCCGGTATTTTTGGGAATTCGTAAGGGCAGCCTATGTCTTACGGTGGACTTCTTGTTCTTGTTGTTGATGATGATGTACTTAAAGCTACTGGGCGATAGACACACAAGGCAGTGAATGTTATCATAAAAAAATCATGATGGATATTCCTGATTCCAGCAAGAAGACCGCTGGGCTTGGGGTTACGTAGTCTTGCCTGGTTCGCCGGCTCCACAGACCGCAAGCGAGCCTGCTACCCGTACGATGGAGAGTGCTAACCCTTGTCTGAACACTACCTACTCTCCTAAGCCAGATTTCAGTGCGTTGGGCAAGAGAATCAGTGAGACTAGTGAGTTTGTTACATTGTTTATAGATTTAAAAACAAATAGTTTTCATTTTAGTTCATAAAATTAGACAAAAATATAATGTAATAATTAAAGATGCACCGAGGAAACGGATACCACAATAACGGATAACACAGACTCTTGAACGTTTCATTTTTATGTAATTGATGCTGTAGAACCAATATTAATGTTTTTTTTTTATATAACCCGTTTCTGTCAATAAAACATCATAGAAATTGATTCATAAACGGTGAAGATATTGCATGTGCATCAAAAATATAGACGAATTGGGAACCTCCTGTTTTTAAAATCGATTAATATTACCTTCAATCTTTACATAGACGCCTGACAAAAAATAGCAGATAATTGTTTTCTTGGTAAATTGATCAATGAACTATATTCATAGTTCAATGTTCTGTAAAATCCAGTTTTTCCTACCAGTTCGCAAATTATTATTGCCTGAGAATATCATACCTAAATGATATGCCAATGTTATTGCAAGTCGTTACTGGAACGGTAAGTAGGGGCAAACTTAATTTTACAGAATATTGGAATCGCTGTAACCAAATTAAAAACAGTATAAATAAATTTTAAATTCTAACAATACGAAAAATTTACAAACTAGTAAAATAATGTTTTCTAAGGTTACGCATTAAATTAAAACGTTAACTTAAAAATTAAATTAAAATTTTAACAATTAAATTTTAACGGATTTCTCGGTAATCTTCGGTTACTAAGAGGGTTGTAAGTTTTCTTCTCATTTTCAGAATGCTATGAATATATTTGGGAAATCAAGCACAGAGAGGAAAAGGACAAAAGGTCAGCTGAATGTAAGTACGGATAAACTCCAGATAAAATACTTTTAAGGGATTCTTCACGAATCTTTAATTTTCCTTCATTCACCGCCTACAGAAATGATGCTTATTTAAGTAGAGAGAAACGCATCTATTCTTCTCACACAAATTGTGCACATATCATAAAAGCCGATAAATATGGTGCTGAGCTTATTACCCAAAAACGATGGTCTTTTTTTTTAATCCACTTATTTCAAAATCCTAAAAGCTCATGAGACAAGACCTCTGATAACTGAACCTTTGTGAATATTTTGTTTATTCAATAATAAATAGGCTTGAGCTTGACCGCTATCTACCAGGCTAAATCTGGGTGTCTTCATATCGTGAGTGAATAGGTTCATTCTAGGCAAGCGCGCTCCACCGTAGACCGCATCAGTCGCCGATCAAGTGCAAACCTATCTTCGAATTAGAAAATAAATAAATTAATTATTTATCGCAAAAGGCATACTCAGGTAGCGTATTTCAAAATTTAATAGTTCGCGCCAATGACTTTCAAAAAACAAAATTCACAAATGTAGTGTCCTGGGTAGACCGACACTCATATACCAACAATGACGAACTTAAAGATTTTGATATAAAGACTCTTTGTCGCCGCGCTAAAACCTAATTTGGATTGAGAAGTCTAGAGACTTCTATTTTGCCGCTTCGAATTATTTTGAAAATCGAAATTATTTTTATTTTTAGGTCTAATTGGATCTCATTGCGCTCGGCTTGCGCTACATCCTGTTGATACTTTATCAAAGTATTTGATAATAAAAATGCCAAATAGATTTATCTCAAAGTATTAAATGCATTTGTACGAAGCTGTAGAACTGTTGAAAGTGCATAATGACGGTTAAAATAGCAAATAACATAAATTATATTATCCTAAAAATAAATAAGTTACATTTATGCATTTTACTTACAGGTATAGCGTATACGATGAAACATAGAAGCCCGAACGATCCGCACTTTGCTATAGGAGGTCGAAACACAAACCCGGGAGAATTTCCTCATATGGTGAGTAAGCAAAAAAAAACAGTCAAAACTTTTCACATTACTATGTGTATCTGGTGTATAGTGTATGTATGTACTTCTGCGAATAAAAACCTCGCGAGTACAAACTTTTTTTGCAGCAAACTTTTTCAGTCTGCTCACAATTTATCAAAGAACTCAGTTTCGATTTATTCTAACATCTGCTTTTCGTAATCAAACCTAGTAACCAGGGGGAGGAAAACATAGTTGGATATGTTTTTTTTTATCGTAGGTACATTTGGTTTCATCTACGTAGTGATGAAAAATAGTGCTGATGAACAAAATTGTAGCTTATGTCTGTCTTCAGGTTCTCATCTATCTCTGTGTCAAATTTCATAACAATCGGCTCATCCGTTTGGTCGTGAAAGGTAACAAACAGACAGAATAAATTTCGCTTTTTAATCAAGATTAACTTTGTTTCTTAGAAAATACTCCCAAAACAAATTGTTCATCATCATCATCATCTCAGCCATAAGAAATTCACTGCTGGACATAGACCTCCCCCATGGATTTCCAAAAAGACAGATTAGAAGCGGCTTGCATCCAGTGTCTTCCCGCCACTTGTTATAAGGTCATCTGTCCAACTCGTGGTTTATTTTCCTACCCAGCGCTTGCCGGAAAAACAATGTTGACAATAAGAAAATTGTAAGTTGATTGACAGATGTTATATTTTACCAGAGGCATTAAAAAAATAGACACTACCACCCTCCAAACATGTAGCCTGTATGATTTAACACTTTTTTCAAGTTCAGGATTCTATATATGATTGAGTTGTTACAGGCATGTTGTTTAAGCTTAGACAAGCATCTTGCTCGTCTGTCTGGTGTCTTGAAAAAAATATTATGGTTACCAGGGCGCCATAGGCTGGGAGGCAGCAGTGGGCACGTGGGTGTTCAAATGTGGAAGTTCCCTGATAAGTTCCAAGTTCGTCTTGACTGCGGCGCATTGCTCCAAAGCATCTACTAGAGACACCACCATCGCAGATCCTATGCCGAAGATCGTGAGGCTTGGAGACAAGAATATTATTGATGTGGTAATAAAACAATGTTATCTAATAAATCCGGCATAGTACGAGTTCACCTTCAGTTCAGTACGTGTACGGAGCCCTCGCACACCGAGGGCTCCGTACTCCTATGCATGACACAATACATGAACATAGACTGACACCAGGCCTAATTATTCAACAAAATTTGTTTTATATTTAACAAATAAGTATTTGGAACTTCACAAGTTTTCTACAGTAGGAATAGCCTTGAAATAAGTAAGGTTTACAGACTTATTTTCTTTATCCAAAGTGTTTGTAAAACTACCAATTGCTCTATTTTAAATTTGTCATATGACCCCAACTATCAAAAAAACGTTCACATGTCATTTCTCTTTTTTTTTTTGTGGACTCAAAAAAAAGGTTTTATCTCGCAGAATAATTTCTTTTATTTTCTAAAATTATTTACGAAACTTTGTTTAGCTTTTGACCAGTTTTTAGTATTTGTAGATTCACATCAAAGAAACCTTACAATCTTACCAATTTTGAGACTTGTACACATTGTGACATATTTTTTTTTACATATGTTACCGTTAAAAATATATATCCGCTTAAGTGTAGGACAGACAGATTGGCAGACAGATACTACAGCCTCACAAATAGGCACCCACACCCTTACTAAAAAGTGGCAAGTTTTCAATTTTCTGCTTCGGAATATGTCTGTTCCTTTCATTATTTGAGGATAATAACCGGATTGGTCAATCAATCAATCAATCAATAACACTTTATTGACACCACATAAAGTAATAAGACAATAAACACATAAGAAAATTACACAAAAGGCGGTCTTATCGCTAAAAGCGATCTCTTCCAGACCTTGTCTAGTTTATTTATAAATCTGGCCTCGTTTGGGAGTGGACATTTTCTCATTGTGATAAAAGGAAGACTAACCAATTGTAAAAACTAACTCTTAGACATGCAAATCCCTTGCGATATTTTCCTACAATTGGAAGCTAGATAGCAATTAAAACACAATACACAAACACACAAAACTTCGAAAAGACCATGGTCGAAATATATACCTACTAAACTGATGAAAGTCATGGGATTTCACTATAACAGAAGGAGACCTACATCTGTTTCAACCACTAACCACAAGATTGACAAGTGACGTCACTGTAGTAAATATGACGTCTTAGTCACGCTTGCATAAATTACATATTCATCTCCTGCTTTATCAGACTGCTCGGAATTCATTTCTTAGGTTTGCCAGGCGTTACGCAAATCTCTCTGCCAGAAAAAATATGGTTATATTCTTTGGTTCGCGTACTTTTTAAATTACTATAAGATACTTTTACATTTTTCTTTCCATATAATCCCCAAATGCAACAATTATTACGTAATTGCAGTTCTCAAACGGCGCCCTACCACAAGACGAGAAGATCGTCCGCATCATCGTTCATCCCAACTACGCCTCTCCCAAGAAGTACTACGACATAGCCCTGATGGAGCTGGAGAAGGATGTGGTCTTCACCCAGTTTATCCAGCCGGCTTGCTTGTGGAGCAAATTCGATACCAGCTCTCTGGGTACCGCCGCCACGTTGACTGGATGGGGCGTGGTGGAGTCTAGTAAGGGTTTTTCGGTCATAATTAGTGGTTTTTCGATCGGCCATCTACGTATAATAACTTCAGGAATTAGAAACCATAGAAAAATATAGGTCGGTTAACTTATCAAAAATCTTGTCCATATTAAGTTCTTGTCACGTCGGATACTCCATATCCACACTAATCAGTGGTATATACGTATGTTGACGTCTTCTATTTGTCATTTGATTCAAGTGTGGGCTTTAAGCGTTAATGGATGCGCCGTACCGCCAAAGTCTGGCAAACGACGTCGGGCGAGCGCGGGAAACCCAAGTTGGGGTGAGGAACCCAAGATTGGCGTGAGACAGACTCTGTCCGTTCTGTATATTATATTCTTCTGTAACTAAACTTCAAAACTTGGAACAGTTCCGCAAAGTTGCTTTATTGGTTTATCAGTTTTTCTTGGTAGGGTTCCGTAGTCAACTACGAACCTTTACAGTCTAAGACCACGTACCCATATAGTCTAAGACCAAGAATTTTCTCACTGCGCTCATTCATAGTTTCGTCATGTCCTTCCGAGCGTCTATCCGCGGCTTGGCTGAAAGACTGCATGTGCATGGATCTTTAATAAAGTATCAACTGTCTTTGGCATGGATATACATAATTATTAAGAGTACGTAGTTCGACTATCGTCCGTCTTGCTCGTGCATATCCAATTTTTTAAAACAAAATCATTGAATGAATTTATAAAAAAACGTCGTTAGTAAAACTGGAAAAAACATCACAAATATTCGTCAAAAATTGATCTAAATTAATTGTCATACATAAAAATCATTTTTAGAAATTATTAACGCAAAAATATTTTTAGCGAGCGAGACGGACGATGGTCAAACTAGGGACACTTAATTACGCCGAGAAATTGGTAGAATAAAATTATTATATTACACATAAATTAAGGATGAATTATTATTTTTGCTCGTTTATGGTATCGTAGAATAGGTAACCCAAAAATATTGAGGGTGTGGGAAAGCTATTTTTAACACGCTTTTATCAGCTTCACCTGTATGCATGTTTGTTTGTAACCGACTCCTTTGGACTTGATTTTGACCTACTTCAAACGGTCAGATTTCATTCGAACTTTGTAGACTTGTCGAGGACTGATGACAATACAATAATTTGACGAGATTAAGCATGTTTTTTTTTTTTTTTTTTTTTTTTTTGTTTTTTAAATATTATATTTTAATATAAACATTTTCATGCTTCAAATTTTATTGTTGTTTAAAAATATAATTTTTGTTAGAATCGAATTGAAAATTATTATATGTTTCATTAATAAATTATATCATTGTAGAAAATGATCGAAGTCGAAATCACAGCTTTGATTTAAACTTACTACTATCACTTGAAAATACAATAAGCCACAGAGTCCAGAAAGTGTAATATTTATGTAATAAAATAAGCGCATTAAACTTTGTTGTATTAAATGAAGGTTTTATATCGCCTTAAGCCAGCAAATAAACTTTTAATTCAGTAATAACCATGCAGGGACAGTTTTACGATTCTTGTGAAATTTATATTGAGATTCTTTGTAAGAACTTGAAGTATTTGTGAAGAAAAATATTTATATATGTAATATGGTCATACATATTTTATATGGTAGACAAAGATCATTTTCGCTACGTTCAAAGTCAGGCACAAAATTTGTGCAAATATGAAAACTTTTTATAGACAGTCTTGCGCTTGACCACCAACTCCCCTGGGCCCTGATTCTGTATGACCTTAGACCGCATAACGTGATGTGTTGACAGTGAAAATTAGGCTTAGTGGTTTAGGATTAAAGTCAAATTTTCATTGTCAACGCATACACGCTATGACTATTTACTATTTACCGTAACGCGTCCGTTGGTCTTACGGAATCAGGGCCCTGATATTGAGAGACGCTACAGTCTGTATTCTGTAATGATCACTGAAAATTCACTCTTCTTTTAAGGAAACTTATATTATTATATTACTTCTATTATATTATTCTTATGGCTGAGATTACGACGGTGATAATATTATTATCTACGAGTTTATAAGCAGTTTATCCATAAATTATAATACTTATCTCTACATATAAACTCTACAAAAAGTACTCAAAGTTCCACAGAAAAATCCTGTTTCACAAAATTATTTTTAACCGACCTCCAAAAAGAAGAAGGTTCCCAATTCGACTGTTTATTTTTTGTATATTTATTCATTATTTACTTCGCTAATTATAAATAGATTTTGATGATTCTCTATTGTTTGGTAGGTCATACAGAGCTTCAGAGATTCAGAGGTATTCAGATGTAGTGGCATGTAAATTTTATAAGAATCGGTTCAGTACTTTGGTGTTTATAACAAAATAACAGGAAAAATATGTCATCCAAGTAAACGAATTGCGTATTTTGAAGTCGGTTTTTTATTTCAGTTATTTTAAACTATAATGATATTATAGGAGGTCGTACAATATCGCCCGAGCTCCAAGCAGCAGTGGTATACGTGATAGACCAGCGGAAATGTGACGCTCTACTGAAACCCTCGTGCTACCGACACTGGTGTGGGATGCAAGAGCACCAGCTCTGTGCTGGGAAACTGGCTGGTGGAGTAGATGCTTGTCAGGTACAAAGTCTTTATCTCTTGTGGTAACAACAACGACTGCGTAAGAAGGAAGGTTATGTATTTCGAATGTACATATTTATATGTATGTGGTTATTTTTTTACGCTTTTTCGTAACCACCAACGAACTTTTTCGTAATAAATAATCAAGTCACATATCACATTGTTGACATTTAAATTTGCAACGTGTCAACTAACTTTTTGACTGGCCTTGTGGCTCAGTTGGTAGTGTGTTTACGTCTACCTGCTGAACTGAAAGGTCGTGGGTTCAATCCCCACCCAGGGCAAACATTTGTGTGATGAGCATGGATGTTTGTTCTGTGTCTGGGTGTTTCTATGTATCATATGTATATATTTACAACAAAAAAAATATATATGTATTCTATCAGCCATCTAGTTCCATAGTACAAGCTTTGCTTAGTTTGGGCTAGATGGTGTTGTGTGAAATGTCCACAAATATTTATTATTTATTAACTTTTTTTCAGCGAGGCATAATATTTACACTTATATTCATCCAATTGATTTGTTTATTTTTAAAGTAAAGTAAAGTAAAGATTTATTTCAAGTCAGATTTAAAATAATACAATGGTTTCACAGTGGGCCCCAAACTCGGCAAAGCCGGTATCTTGGCAGCCCGAGGCAGATGTACCTACATATTATGTAACAAGTTGACACACGCTAATACTAAGTAAAATATAATTAAGTTAATTAAGTTGTAAGTTTTAAAACATTATATAAAACAAAAAAATCTGATGCCATATCTTAGCTGTCCTGTCAATATTATTGTATACAATTATAATTTACACAGATTATTTTAAAATTGAGTATTACAATGATTTTCTGGGAAGTATTGACATAACATGGGACACAACACTAACATAGGAAAGTATTGACATAATTCTGTTCTAACAAACATGTATTTTTGTGGATACCCTTATTCGAACTCATTTTTTTTATTACACTATTTTTTTTCCTTGATGCCAAAATCAAGGGAAAAAAATAGTGTAATAAAAAAAAATAGTTCGAAAACTAAAACCTGACTACTGAAAAATCTAGCTCTAAAAAGAAGAAAGAAAATTTAATATAAGAAAATGAAATATTAATAAAGAAAATTTATTCTCGTCTGAAATTATTACAGTACATACTATTCGATATGTAGCGTGTATTAAATAAACAACTTACGTCTAATAAATATTTTTAATGTATTTCATACATATTCATAGTGGTGTTCAGAAGATAACCGTGGTCGTATCCGACCACGACCACGGTACTCTGAACACCACCGTATGAAATCTTCACACCTCGCTGCTATAAAATTTATTTGAAAGTTTTGAAGGTTACATCCATTTTAAGCTTACGTATCTGTCCTTTCCAGGGTGACTCCGGTGGTCCGCTCCAAATGAAGATCCCTCTTCCTACTAAAGCTCAAGGTTCAATGCACTACGTCATCGGCGTGATTTCATTCGGCATTGACTGCGCACTGCCAAACCTACCCGGGATCTATACTAGAGTATCTAGCTTTATTGACTGGATAGAGGATAATGTGTGGAGATGAATTATGGATAATTTACTGAGATTGTGAAGAAGTAAGTTAACCACGCGTTTAATAATTTAATGAGAATGTTAAGAAGTGAGTTAACCACGCGTTTGATAATTTAATGAGAATGTTAAGAAGTGAGTTAACCACGCGTTTGATTATTTACTGAGATTGGTAAGAAGAGAGTTAACCACGCGTTTGATAATTTACTGAGATTGTTAAGAAGAGATACGCGTTCCCGAGATACAGGTCTTGACAGACGGACAACAAAGTGATCCTATAAGCCTTATAGAATGGAACCCTTATAGTATAAGGGTTCCATTTTGCCTTTTGAGGTACGGAACCCTAAAAAAGACCATTCCAGACGTTTTTCATACGTTTATGTGTCCGACACCGCATGCCACAGCGTTGTGCGAGAATTTATGATATAATAATCAAATAATTTTATAGTTAAAAAAACTGAAACAACCGACTTCAAAGTACGCTACTTCATATCATCATGCTTAGTCGGGTAATATAATTAAACAAAACGCTTAATCGTCGAAGTAACTCTATTTTCACCTTATACACATTGGATGAGGAGTAAGAAGGTTTTACTTTTACTAAATCCTTCACGGTTGTAAACTTTTTAAAGAAACCTCTCTTCACCCGCTCGCTTATTTTTTTTGTCAAGAATGAGATATGTCATTGAATGTCAAATGCTCCGTCTTCGAAGATTAGAAAATGTGCAGATGTATATACGATAATCCTTAACATTTTGATACTTTTGCAAAGAAAAACGTGTAAGTGGAACTTTCCGATTCTATAATCTGACGCACTTATACAATGGACCCAGGAATACAATGAAAATTTTAATTTTTTAGATATTATTCAAAAAGTAATAAAGCAATATCTATAAAATAATTATAGGACCAACTTGGGAGCATTCTCTATATGTCAATTCAAGAAACACAAAAATTGGCTCACGTATGACGGATTAATCGGTGAACAAACATACAAAAAAAACATACGGATCCTGATAACCTCCTTCTTTTTGGAAGTCGGTTAAGAACCAAAGCTTTACTTAGAAAAAACCAATTCTATTCGACGTAAAAAACACCCAGGTTGTAAAGTAGGCAATTAAAGTTAGTAAGTAAAGTAAAGTAAGCAATTTTCGACTTATTACAATTCAACTTAATAACCATGTACCTACTTATAATAAACTATGTAATATACTTTACTCAATTTATTTTTATTGATAACATTCTAAGATATTGCTGAATAGAAATGTAATATTCAATAGGTAGAAGTATTCAAAGAACCCATAATGGAAAAGGTAAATAAAAACAAATGAGCTGGCAATATCGGCAATTCTCATTCAACGTTACTCCTCAAGGTCACCTTGTTGGACTTGCGTAGAACACTGACCATTAAATATTCGACACCCACTTTAGAAATAATCCGAAGCAAATTACTCATGAATTTCTCATAAAATAGAAATACAAACAATAAAACTAGACTGAGACTTCGCAAAGATATCTGAGGACTCGGGCTTAAAGTGGAAGTATCTCACACTGTAGCGTAATTATTAGAATAATATAATAATATTTGTTTCATTCAGACTTACATGTTATTCTCCCTTGCTCTTTCTACTTGGCTCTGAAATTAGTGGACATTGGTGGGCATTTCATACAACACCACCTAACCTATGGAAACTAGATGGTTGATATAATACATATACTTTTCTTTGTAAATACATATTTATGATACAAAACACCCAGACACAGAATAAACATCCATGTTCGTCACACAAACGTTTGCCCTGGGTGGGGATCGAACCCACGACCTACAGCTCAGGAGGCAGTCGTACTACCACTGAGCAATATAATATATACTAATTGAAATTGAACAACTTTTAACGATAGCGTATATTTTAGATAATTTTATGACCTGATATTTGACAAATACTTAACAACACACTGGCTCATTTCAGCATCCAGTCCGTCATAATTTCGACGAGTAAAAATCACCAAAACCTTAGAAAATATTACTACATTTAATACTAGTTCAGAATCAATGGGTTTACATTTGCAAGCATCTGCACAAATTCTGCTTTGGCAAATAAAATTTATTTGTATTTGTATACCATCGGAATTTGGTCAGCTAAAAGCACAAAACGAAATCATTTGTTTCTTGTTACAAATGTCTATGTCTATTTCATGTAGTACAATAAAAAAAACATAAGAATACTTTGTTTCATCTACTTACTGCTAAATATACATTATGCGTCCTGACTGGATCTTTGTCGATATTATTCATCACTTTTTTTTCTTGGTTTTGGCATCATGCTTCCATTAATCATATTATCAATTTATTTTTGATACGTTAGTGCGTATGCATTCTTTCTTAGATCGTAACGGTAGCTTATCATTCTGTGAATTTGCGGAAATCATTAACCATCTTCTGTAAAAATAAACTAGATTAAATTTCCTTTAGAATGCGTAACATATATCCATAATAGTAAATTTCTTTACTATATACCAAAACATTACAATCTAAGCGTAATTTAAAATTTACAAAAACGAAAGAACAATAATTAATTTATAAAACGCATGGTTACGCTCACTCAAATCATCTTCATCGGCCCATTTACATTTGACCTACAAATAATTTACACGAAACAAATAACAACAACAAGTTTAAAACATCAAAATCAAACCAATAAACTCAACTTCCAACCAATAAGTATTTATTATTAAAGTAAGCAATTGTTTATTTTATACAAAGTTAAGTCAAGTAAATCATCAAATTTAAAACAAACCATTCTACCACCGCTCCAACTGAGCCATTCCAACTTTTACAACAACTGAAACTAAACAAGCGAAAACAAAGTTCGCCAGTGCAAAAGTACCCAGTTGCTACGTGCCGGTGTAACAGAGGACAGGATTTGCAGTAATCTCCCATTTGAGGGGGCGATTTGTCTAGTAGACAGATAGCTAGCGCGCTCTGCCTGATCCTTGCCCATTTGAAACTAACCCTTATTGCATTGTGTACTCTAGCCGTAGTGAATGGGATGTGTCGTATGACACGTGACAAGATTCTACAATTTGCTAGGCTTCGGATTTTAGAATTCATGCAATGCGAGGGTTTGCGTGGATTCTGACGAATTTATGCCTAATTGTAAGGTCATATTTAAAGTGTGTAAAATGTTATCTATCTTTACCAATACATATTATTATTATTTTATATAGATATTATAATAAGACTGTAACGGGTCAAAATCTGGACATTAAATATTTTTGATTTTTTTTAATCGGAGCCTGTATTACTAAAGAAACAGAAGTCAAAACAGCAATTTTAAGATTATATGTCAGTCTGTACGGTGTAACCGATGGACGCCGAAACTACTGGATGGATTTGGACGTAATTTAGCAGGATTATTACTTATACTATGTAAAAGGATCTGGCATAATTGTTATCCCTAAAATTTTGACAATTCCTGTGGTATACACTAAAGAATATAACGCTGAATGTAACTAGATCAATTTAGAGTTTATAAATATTATTAATTCACATCGTATATAAGTACTTATAATCGTGAAAATTGATTAAAATCCAAAATAAAAATATTTGTATCTATATTTGTATTTGTATTTATATTTGTATGTAATGTTTCATTCTTACTATCTAAGTGAAGTTTGACAACTAAGTGGTATTGGTGACTATTAAGTGGTATGTTTTACTTTTCACGGGGAACGACTGAATCAATCAGAAATGAAATTTTGCCATTTTTTAAACATTTTTTTTTTCAAACTTTAACCCTTTAACTGACTAATAAAGAACTCCCGGGAAGAGAAGCAGCTGGTATATTATATGTGTTTATTTTTCTCTCGGAAAGATAAAACTAATCTGCCGACTTTTTGCGTAATAAAATCTGTCAAAAACAATTCAAATCAATATATATCAATATTTTTATCATATAAAAATACGCCCGTAAAACTAACAACTTTTTAAATAAAAACTATAGATCACTCACGTCTGTTTTGAGCCGAAAGGAAAGGGCGGTGACGCGCTTCGTACCGACCGAGAGTGAGAGACCGCTGCTCCTTTGAAAAAGACGGCCGAATGCGGTTGAAACTATAGTCGGATTATTCGTCTCAAAACAGACATGATTTTAAATTAAATTGACATTTGAAATAAAAACTTCGGGTCACTTACCCGTAGTTTTTATTTAAAATGTGTGAAAATCACGTTAGTTTCCATAGTAAACCTAACAACTTTCTTGGATAGTCTGATAAAACCGGAGCAATAGCCCACAAAGGTGGGTTTTAATAACCTCGTTAAAATCCTAAGTCCATAAAAATAAAATACCTAATAAATGAGTAAATGTCCCGACACAACGTTACTTGCTGATCATAACTCCGAGTCCTCAATGTGCTATAGACGCAGGTTATGACACGGGAAGAGCCACAATTTGTTTGTTAGCTGTTTTTATAGTTGTTTTATGAACGAGAGTGTGCTTAGGGTGATATTGAGAGGAGCTGCGCGAGAATCGTTTCAAGGGCGCAGCATACGTACCTAAGTAATATATTACGTAACACTAAAAAAAAGTAAGTTCGTATAGACTGAGTGGCCTGCCCTATTGTCAGAGTTATTAAGCCACCTAAAGGCCTCTGACTTGGCTTGACTTTTGCTGAACAACCGGGACCTACAATTTAACGTGTCATCCGACCCACGGTAGCGCTCAGAAAGAAATGCCACTCACGGTCACCCATCCGAAGACTGACCGATCCGTCCGTTGCTTAACTTTGGTGATCGTACGGGAACACCTAGTCAAGCTACGCCACGAGCGCTACCTAATATAATAATAGAATAGTTGAATGTATATTTGTTTTACATACGTAACACTAATATAATAAGAGAATAGTTGAATGTATATTTGTTTTACAAACGTAACACTAATATAATAATAGAATAGTTGAATGTATATTTGTTTTACATACGTAACACTAATATAATAAGAGAATAGTTGAATGTATATTTGTTTTACATACGTAACACTAATATAATAAGAGAATAGTTGAATGTATATATTTTTTTTTTTTTTTTACGGGCAAGTGCCTTTATTAACTGCAACAAAGCATACAAACTCAATTAACTAAACTACTACACCAAAACTATATCGATTACTCCAGCCAGACCGATAAAGGTGTGAAGACAATCGGACAAGACTACAAACGCAATTTTATTTGAAGCCGCACTGCTAAACTGATATTGATGAAATTCTATGTCACCAATCTGAAAGTATATCTTTTGAAACACAAAATAGTCATTCGACTTGGTTTATAACTGAAGCACGCATAACTCCGTCTGTTTGTTTGTTTAAACAAAAAAGAAAAACAATAAAAAATATACCTACCCGAATTTAACCTTCTTTTTTAAGACGGTAACAAAAAGAAAATAACCCACCCCAGATCGCTAAAGGTCTAAAGATAATCCATTACTCAAACCCACTACCCAGTTGGCACAGTACCCAGTATGCTACTCTGAGAGGATTTAATCGACAGTGTATTTAGTTCTATTATATTAAAATCGGTTTAGCCGTTTTTTTTATTACAATACCCCGCATAAGCAGGAAAATCCTCCCTTTTCATAATTGTACATTTGGTATAATTTTACTTTCATAGAAAAGATTTAAGTAGTAACTGAATGTCGTTTCCGAAATCCTGAGAGTCTATAATAAAACCTGTTATATGTATACGGACAGAAAACAGACAGAAAATATGACAAAGTTATAAAGGTTGGTTGCCTACGGAACCCAAGAAATATTACCATATGGAGTAAATTTAAATGTGTAATCCAGGGCTTCCAAAAACGAAATCCCTTAATCTAAAAACAAAATAAAAGTTTCAAATTTAATATTCAAACGTAGCACGTGTAAGAAAAACATGCAAATCACTGGACAGCGTGGGCCCCCAAACAAAGTATCCCCTTTTATGGGCCCCATAAATTACAAGCTTGGGTCAAAGCAGAGAAATTTGAACACAGCTATTAAACAGGGGGCAATGTTTAAAAAGTTTGCGAAACATTTGTGTGTGAGTGTTTTTAGCAAGACTTGGAAAACTCCGGGTTCATTAGAACGAGAGAATAATGGATGCTTTAACTTGTACGCTTTGTCATACACTTTAACATGGCAATACCAGCTGTTGATACTATTTAGAGTTTTCGCAAATTAAAAACATGTACTTTAATTGTGTATATTTGTTATTTCGAATGTTAATGTAGTTATAACAAATTGCAATCTAAAATAAAACTTTTCAGACTCATGATTCTAGAGTATAAGGTTTGAGCTGTTGTTACTCATTGAATTTAAACAATTTTTTGAATTTATCGCGAGAGCAAAGTCGTTTTTTGCTGCGAGTGCTGATTTTGATATGCTCGTGATTCTAAAGTTGAATCCTGAGTGTGGCGAGGGATTCAAAGGCACGAGATGCAAAAAACTTTGCTCTCGTGTAACACACATAACTTTTCACTTCAGTAGCGAGAACACTTTAGGAGATAATAAATATTTACAGGTTAAATATCAGTTTTATTTGCAGTAAATACTTATTTTCGTTTAAATACAACAATAAGTTAAAAATTCAATAAATTACATTAAAAGACATAATTATCTTTTTGCAAAATTTCCTTAGTTAGTACGAAATTCCGAACGTGTTTGTCTTTGAGGTCGAATTCAAAATCAGAACTTTGAAAGGGCTGGTCTTTGTCTCTCTTTCTAATGTCGGGAAAGAGATGTGAATGTTTCGAATTGTTTGATTAACCCAAGGCTGAATAAAATATTCGCGGCTTTCAGAAAAAATAATTAAAAAGTTACTTTGTCTCACTCAGTGAGCAAAATCGCATTTTGCTCACTGATTTCAGGCAGCAAAACCTACATGTTTGAGCTACTGAAGTGAAAAAATATATTATTACTATTTATTTATCAAGTCGCCCTCCAGCACGGTGGTGCCACGAAATCCTATAATTTGAGAAAGATTGGGAGGTGCTTGCCGGAGACCGACAGAAATGGAAGGCATTGCGGGAGACCTTTTCCCAGCAGTGGATTAATTTAAAAAAATACATTTTAAGGTCATAAAATACTAGATACGTAACCATTATCATATATACTTCTATGTATTCGTTTTTTTTACTTATTTGTTTTGTACAAAGGCACAATAGACATATGTTCATACAGAGTTTGCGACACCGTGACACCTGTCAATATAGAAAATATTTCGCGTTTCTGCGCCAACGCCTTTGACACATTTGTTACAAAAAATTCTTACTCCCCGTCCATTTTCCCATTCGTCTATTTTCTGTATTATCCCCTTCCTAACTCTTGCATTTTATAAGTTGCCAATTCCTACCCGTTCACACCCTAGATCGTCCACTGTGTTAGTCATATATTTTCTGTATAAGAAAAGGATGGGAGGAAATGTTATGATAAATTTCCTAACTTATCAAATTCATATGTTGTCCACTTCCAATCTTCTATTCCCAAAAAGGTTCCCTTTCCTATATCGTCTGCCTTCATAGGTTTCCACTTTCATAATTAGTCTCTTTCCTACTTAGGATATTGGAGACCACTATCTAAGTAAGTGTGGATGTGTGGTGTGTAACTTTGTCCTCTTTTAGTACTGAGAAAGTGGGGATGAATTATTTTTTCCCGTTATAATATTTTTTGTGGGAGTCACGTGTGGCTTAGCCGTTATAGTACACTTATACAGAAGCGAGTCAATCAACTTAAAAAATGTACATACAGAATTTAAAAAAGTTACGAAATTGCAGAACCCTACAGTGCACGTAACCCGATACGCATTTGGACGGTTATTATTAGTGACCAGGCATGTACTCGTACTACCCTCGCTTCACGAAGAACAAGTTACGGTGCTAAATACACACATATGTATTTAGCATCTACACACATTTATACTATACATATTTGTTATATATTTATATACACAATTACATGCATTGTCATATTTACGTTAATATTTACTCAAGGGGAAAATACACTTCCAAAACTGAAATAAATTATGACTATAAAGTGCTAAATAAAAACTTCCTCCCTTCTCCAATAAATTCATAAATCTGAATAGACCAAGATAAATGTTAAAGTAAACTTTTTTAACATAATCTGTCAAATACACGTTTTTTCTCATTATATCTTGGCTCATAGGAGAAATTAATCAAAGTTCCTAACTTAGATGAAGTTTCTTTAACTTATTAAGGGCAGTCTCTCGGGCGCGCCGTTAGCGCGGATTATTTAATGGCAATTTAAACTGCGCCTTAACTTTTTGATCAATTGGTTCAAATTATAAAGGAACAACTCCTGTGGTGTTTTACCTGGCACTGTGACTAATTGACTGAGCGAAGCGAATATCTATAACGCATGGAACTGACAAACTGATGAATACTACATATTTGTATGTGTGGATTCGCAGATATCAGATACCTATGTTAATTATAATTAGATATATTTACTTAATTTATCACCCATTACTTGATTTTTGAACGACGTTTACGGTCTACAATGGAGCGCGCTTGTCTAGAAAAACTCAATTTTACTTGCGATTGCGACGTCCTGGGGCCCAATTCAGTTATCCAAGACCGCTCCGTAGCCGAACCATATGTGGAGCGTTTCCCGTCGGCCGCCTTAGTTTTTTTGATTCAGTCACTTTTATGTCATACAATTGACACATTTGATGAAACGTATCACGTCCTTCGCTCGTTACTAAATCAAAAAATGATAGCAGCCGACAGGAAATGATTCGCAAAAGGTTCAGTTACGGATCGGTTTTGAATAACTGAATTGCCCCCCTGATACATAATGTAGGTATAATAATGTCAATCAAAGAAAATCCATTCAGGTAGCGAATGCTGCAATTTTTGAAGTTCGTACATTAAAAATAACAACAAAGCGCTCTGTTTTATTAAATAATGTAGATTCAAAACCATTTCTTTCTATTATCTACATCTACGCAGTTGGTGTAAAAAGTAGAGCAGCTCGGGGATAAAGGTGGTTATGTTTTGGGCGAGCTTGAATCCCTCGTTACACTCCAGATTCTAGTCTTAAATCCCTTGCTTCACTCGGGATTTAACTCTTTAACTCTAAAATCCTACGTTAAGGCCCGGCTAGTCCGCAAAAGCAGTAAAACAAAGCTTTTTGAAAATTTACAAAAAATACTTGTATTATTAGTTCAAGCTCAAATTTTTTGTATGTAAAATTTCGATCTGTTGGCTAGGTTTCGCTAGAAACAAAAACACGATTGCTGAAAAAAATCTCGATAGCTTTATTTTTTGAAAAATATGCCATTTTATTTATTTTTCCCATTTATCTCTAAAGTGTTTAAAGCCATCAAAACCAAATTTACCATGTCAAGTAGCTATTACATTTTTTTAGTGTTCTCTAGAATTACATTTTTGATACGTTTAGTGCATTATTTTATAGTAATTTATTTTACAATAAGTTTGCTCGCGAGCAACCGTCCCGCCGCCTTGCTTCAGCTGTTCACCCGCGCCAGTCTGTCGGTGACCACTGTCAGCGACGGTACTGTGTCGGATTGCATCGCGCGCCAAATAAAACAAATTACTATGGGAAATCATAGAACAAAGAAACCAAAAAATAAGCGAACGCGTAAGCGCAAAATTTTGGCTCATATAGAAATGATGCGATCCCGAAAAAGGTAAATACCCAGTTGCAAGTTATTATTTCCTAGAAATATACATGTAAGTATTTATATAGATCACTCGCACTCGCAGTTCATAAACCTATGAGTTCTATTCATACTCGTATAAAGGAAATGTACTTACTCTTACCTGATGTTCAAATATTACAGTTATGATAGATGTGTGAAGTCTGCCAACCCGCATTTGGCCAGCGTGGTAGATTATGGCCTTACCCTTCTTATAATGAGAAGATGGCCCGCGCCCAACAGTGGGAACATTTGGGGACATTTCACACAACACCATCTAGCCCAAACTAAGCAAAGCTTGTACTATGGAACTAGATTGCTGATAGAATACATATATACTTTTATTGTAAATATATACATATGATACATAGAAAAATCCAGACACAGAACAAACACCCATGCTCATCACACATATGTTTGCTCTGGGTGGGGATCGAACCCACGACCTACAGCTTAGCAGGTAGACATACTACCAACTGAGCCACAAGGCCAGTCAATATATATATATTCTGTCTTTCTCCAGGTCCTAAAGAATTTCTGTTCCAAATTTCATAATTATTGGTTCAGCCGTTTAGCCGTTTAGGTAACAAACAGACAGAGAGACAGACGACAGACAATTTCGCTTTTATAATCTTATATGATTCATACATTTGAAAAACATAACCCACCTTTTTGCACAGTCCGGTAAAAATACACCGCGGTCGCGGCAGGCGGCATATGGCGCGGCATCTTTGAACGCGTCACAGACTTTGAGAGTACCTATATAGGTATACCGCCGTCTGTCGCGCGCCGCCCGCGCCGCGCGTAGGTAGGTAATTTTTACCCGATTGCGTAAGGAGGGTTGTTTATCGAGTATATGTATGTTTGTATTTATGTATGTAAGGGTGTATGTGGGTGTATATCTATGTATGTACTATGCATATTTTTAGATTACCTCCTACAGCCTAAACAGCTTGACCGATTTTGATGTGCTAGGTGTCGTTAGATTCGTCTTTACTCCCTGAATATCATATGCTATATTATATTTTTGTAACGCATTTTTTGTACTCTTGCAAAAATAAAATAAAATGTTTTTTCATAACCTAGAACTTCTTCGTGATAAATAAGAAATAAGTAATTTTACTGGAATGAAAAATACACACTTCAACTTTTTACAGCGATTTTACGTATACATATATTACGTATTTGAGTATAAAATATTTTAGATAGGTAGTTTCATAACATTTATATTTCCACCACAAATACAGGGTGTTAGGTTAGGTTAGGTTAGTTAGGTACATTTATCAGTGATCGACCTTGTTAGCATTATTCTTGTATATTGCAGATCAAAGAAGCATCTTGAAGTAATCAACGAGTCTTTATAGATAACATTAGAGCCAGTTGATTTGAATACTTCTAGGATTGAGTGAGCACTACAACCTTATTTATTTTACAAAAAATGAGGTTTATGCACATATATTTTTGTAACTGCAAATTTGTATGAATTGGTAGGTAGACCAGTTATTTATGTGAAAACCTCATGCAAAAAAGTAAAATAAATTATAATGCACCTGTTTGTATAATTAAAATATATCTTATGTGCATTAGCCTCGTTGTAATGATAAAATGTGTGGTTGCTACAACGTTTACTTTGATATTACAGAACGACCGTCAATGAAAACTCGCATAATCTGTCCCGTACTCCACCATGTGAGAGTAATAACATCGACATGTGAGTTGTGATATAGTTGTGAGAATAGAACATAAAAAAGAAATAAAACAGGCACGAATACTGCAACCAAAGAAGATGAAATATGCTACAACTGAAAGATCTGTTAATTTTTTGATATTGTACTACGGTTGCTTTTTATATTTTTATTATGGGAAACTTTAGCTTAACCACCGATCCCGCTAGTTTTGAACGACGTTTACGGTCTACGATGGAGCGCGTTTGCTTAGAAAAACTCTATTTTAATTGCGATTGCGACGTTCTGTTACATAATGTAGGTATAATTATGTGAATCAAAGAAAATCCGTTCAGGTAGCGTATGCTGAAATTTTTCAAGGCTGTACGTTAAAAATAACAACAAAGCGCTCTGTTTTGTTAAATAATGTAGATTCAAACCCATTTCTTTCTATAATCGCATTAGGTGTAAAATTATGCACTTCGGGGATAAAGGTGTTTTTGTTTTGGGCGAGATTGAATCCCTCGTTACACTCCGGATTCTAAATTTGTAACTCTGTAAATATGTAAATCTGTAAATATGTAAATCTGCAAATCTGTAAATCTGTTAATCAATAAACAAACAAAATAGACAACTTATTATTTATATTATTTGTAGTAAACTCTCTCAGGATCTTTTTAAAACCTACAATAATTGTAAGTTATTTTGTTATAAAAATCCAAAGTACTAGACCGATATTGATAAAATTTATATAGGACCACTTCTTAAATCACTTACCAAAGAAAAAATAATCTTCAAAATCGATTCACAATTGGTGGAGTAATCGGTGAACAAACATACAAAAAACATAGTCAAATTGAAAACCTCCTTCTTTTTGGAAGTCAGTTAACTAATGGTATTGCAATATAATTATAAAATTAACCTTGTTGTGTCTTATTGTGTTTATTACCTAACATCCTGTATAGACCTTTACATTATTGTTAAAGATATTTACGTGATATATTTGACCTGTAATATGTAATTCTAACCAATATTTATGAAATTTGGACAGGAGATTCTTCAAGACCTGGAGAAGGACAAAGGCTATATTTTATCATAATCATCATCGTTTTTCATCACTACGCAGGTTACACCGCAGGAGCATAGCTATTATTTTATAAATGTGATAATTTAGTGTTTTATGTGAGTTAGTGAGTTGGTTGTTGAATGGAGATAGATATACCCACTTAATATGACATACTTAGGCTTTTATCCCGGAAAAATGAACGAGTACGAGTAGTAAATTATTATTTCTTAGATTTTCAAGAAATAAGCTTATAGATTGATATCAGTATATCACAACTTACTTGCCACTACAATGTAATGAAGATGTGGCTCAGACGAGTCGCGCGCCGCGCGGCGAGACTCGCGCGCGGCGCGGCGCGCGGCGGATCGGTATAGCACTAAACGTACGCCACGTTTTGTGCGGACTTCGCGCTCTCATAAAACGCGGAACTATGCCGTAAACTGAGGTAGCGTAAAATACCTAAATTTCTGGACAAGCCTCGCCTTAAACTCGGGATTCAATATATCGCCCGTGACATAAAACACTACTTTATCCCCTTTGTGCATAATCTACTATAACAAATGCGGCGAAATTTTATCTTTGACTTCAAAAGTATTTATATGTACGTCGTTGTTGGTAACCTATTTATAATCCGAAACACATTTGTTTGAATCTCACTTGCCCGAATCCGTTTCATAAAACTGCCTGGTTTCAGATGTTTTACTTGACAGGAGTTCTGATTCCATAAATTTGTTAGCCATCCTATTTCATTTGCCCGAACAGTTATCAGGTTAGAATCGTTAGACTTCTGTATCCTTAAATCTTATTCACGAAGATTCGGTTATCAGATATGTCGATTTATTTTTATTAATACACATAAATTTTCCTATTAAAAAGATTCAGTTATCAGACGAGTTGTCAAATCAGCTTTCGAGATTTTGATTGTGTCATTTGACAAAAAATAAATTTCGTTTTCGGAGAAATGATATTCGGTATTTCACAATTCAGGGTATAGATATTCATATTCATTTATTCATACAAAATACAAAAAAAAAATTAGCAGAAAGAGTACAATTAAAACCTTAATCTATTTACATTATACAAGTGTTATACACGTATTGAGGTCTCTCAGAGTTCTATTGGACCCTGCACTAGGCATAGCCTGTATCGCAGGGGCCTGTATTTGTGCGCATACTTATAACATGTTATCATACATGGCACGGTTGGATTCCTATAAGATGTGTCCGGTTTATAAAAAGTTTACACAAGATCTGCTAATAAAATGCTGCTCATACTACAGGTATACGTCTGATAGGTAACCGTCGTTGTCGGCTGGCTGTTGCGTGACTTGTTGGCGTTGCTTGTTGAAGTCACAGGTCAGTTTGCACAAGCTAGTCTGCCAGCACTATGCAGGATCACGCTTCGGATATACATAGAAAATAAACAACAAGACACGTCCATGGTGTACAGCACAGAATTCGTGGCACTATTTTGTATAAAGATTATTTTCCTGCGGTATGATAAACCCGAGAGGTTCCGATTATTGTCGAGTGATTCCGAAATTTTTCGCACGTACAACATAGCACTTACAAAACACCAGTCGCATATGCAGCGAGGCATTTTCTTTAAACAATATAGTTATTTTCAGGTAATATGAAGGTTTCTTCTTTCTTTTGAGGTTATAGAACAAATACAAATACTATAATATTACCACAAGCATATAAACCTTAATATTAAACGTAGATAGAAGGTTCGGAATTCAAAAACCATTAAAGGAAGTCACTTGAAAGCGTCTCTGTCTCGCATAGCAACCCACCGACCGTCATAATTACAAAGAACCCGGAGACAGTAAAAAAAGCTTAACAAGGACTAACGACCCGGAAAATTCTTCACAATTCACTGGAAAGTCATTTAAAATGTACCAAATCGGAAGTTACGTCTCTCATTTATTACTTACACTAATCGAAACTCTCTTTACGGAACTCGTTACAGGCTCTTTATTGCTAAAGGTGGTGGAAAAAAACTCCACTACAAATGATTTTATACCTTGAGCCGTTTGGGTATGGTCGCTTATTGAATACAGATGAAAGAGTGTTTAATGAGTGAATTTTTAGTGAATCAACTTCGTTCAACTATGAGTTGTAAATGAGTAAGAGTAAATTAAAATTATGAAGGCTGGTGAAGTTGATAGAATTTAAATGGTACAAGCAGTAGTGTGCTGGTATAGTTGTGTTAGAAAGACGCTGGATTCAAGCTTCTTCCAATCGGTCTTTTTGAATATCAATGGTCTATGTCCAGCAGTGGTCATCTAATGGTGATGATGATGATGATGATGATGATTGTTGTGTTCGAGATTAAAGAGATTCTTAGTGATATTTCAAGATATATCAATAAAATAATTTAATAATAACTACTTACTATATAAAGAAACGGTGCCAATAATGTAACTTAAGTTTTATATACTGTGTCGTGTGATACAATAAACATATTTTTTTTATTTTTTTTATTATACAATTTATAACAAAAAGTTTTACCTGCTTACTTACTTCATAAAGTCCATCTGTGTAATAGGTAGGTACTTATAAACACAGAAAATGGCAAATGCGCAAACCACGCTAGTCCATTACCCCAATAGAAGAAAAATAGCAATCCAAGTGACTGGTTCAAGTCTTTTGTAGGCACCCACAAACTTCTCAATTAAACCTGTTCACAACTCCATCACGCATTACCGACAGGCACTCAACATTTCACCGAGTTTTCTTATGAAAGCCGTTGTCAACGCGCCGCCCTGTCAACCAACTCATCAAGTATTTAACGAGTCCCGCGAAAGAATGGCCCGCAAGGCAACAGGTGCCCGGAGGGAACGAACTATGTACAAAATATTAAAGACAGATAGCTTCTACCTATTCGTGTTTATGTCGCCCTGGTAGTTTGACCTACATTGGCTTGGATTATTATTGGGCTGCAGATAACGATTACTTATTCACGTTGCAGTGTTTGGATGACTTTACCCTGTCACTTTATCAACCCATTGACTTGGCCTTCATTGAAATACTTTTTGCCACGTGAAAGCAACTTCAGTTGGGACTGATATCATCAAAATGTAAGGTTAATCTTAATATCACATCATAAAAACGTCGCTATGTTTTAAGCTAATCGCATTGTTTTTTACAAATAGTTTTAAAGCCACTTTTATTATAGCTCGTGCTTAAAATTTAAGGTAGCGTTCCTTTAGTAGCGGCTATGCGACAGTCGTGCAAGTCATAACATTAATGGATATATCAAAGAAAGGAACACGAAATGCATCACATATTTTTTCATATGTACACTACGGCGCGCGTTAGCCACATCGGTTGAGACCCCTGGAACTTTATGGTAACCATTACTGCCATAATAGCCTTGCGTTCTCAGAATACAAACAAAAACATTTTATTATTCCAATCCTATTTTTCAGAATTTTAAAACTATACGAAATTTTCTAAGAGCGCGAAGATTAAGTCTGCATATTTACTTAGGTTTCTCCACCTATGCTCCGCTCATTTGCATAGTTTAACGCTGCAAGAAACGCTCGGTGTGCAAGGTACGCTTTCTGTTCGCGTAAAAAACACAAAACAAAATGTACGAAATGTTCAAAATACGACAAATTTTTCGTATTTTGAACATTTCGTACATTTTGTTTTGTTTTCAGTGACCATCGCTAGTGGCTCAAAGTGCTCAACTCAACTAAAATGCATACCCACCTTAACAATACAGACAACAACAATTCAGAATTTCCGAAACAGAACGGCACCTTAACATACCAAGCAAAAAAATATCTCCAGAAAAAAAAAAAGCAACTCGTGCAATATTTTTCTAAAAAAACAACAAACAAAGTAAAGGTCCGCGTCGGCAGTAAGATAAATTTATTTTCTTAAAAATAAAGCCGGCAATAAAGTGCGCGACACGTAGCACGACCGCGCTCTACCATCCGACGGGCAAATTGCGAAGTACGTGACCGTTAGACGTGATCCCGGAGTTGGTAGCACCGTGAGTGCCCGCCCTTACCTACTGGTTACATCGTTTTGGCTACTTTATCGACCTTGCGCGAAGTTTGTCAAAGTAGATAAAGTAGTATCTACTATGATACTCGAAAGTAGTACGTAAGTAGTCTCAAGTTGTGGATTAATTGGCCGAGAGATCTAAAGCCGGATTTCACTTGCTTCCATCTTCAGTTGCGAATGTTACGACTGCCTGGAACAATTAACTAAATTAACTAATCTGTATAGTGACGACGCATTCCATTAGACGTTTGACCGAGTTTAGATTTTTGTTGAGTCGCTCACTTTATCATCATCATCATCGCAGCCGTAAGAAGTCTGCTGCTGGAGCCTCCTCCTTGGATTTCCAAAAAGTCCGATTGGAAATAGCTCACATCCAGCGTTTTCCTGCCACTTATATGAAGTCGACTGGTACATTTCAATTATAATTACAAAATCTCGAAACAAGTTACATTATACTTTCATTCGTGGATGAATGAACTAATAAATTACATTGGTAAATGCACAAAACGTGCGATGCCAAAAAATTCCTCGAAAGAAAAAAAAATACACAAGCACGGTTCCTACTTCAAACACTTTCCACTCTAATTAAAGTTATAAAACCAAAAAAACCTATTAACGTGAAAGTCCATTAAATTAATCCCAGTCCAATCTCAGCGTCCATAATTCGCATCGCAAATAAATGGTTCAAAGCAAATTTCTCGCGACAGTAATTTAAGGCTGTTATCTTTAAACGCAAGAGGATTGCCTAATCTATGGTAATTCTCCGTTTTATGAAGCCTTTCTGAATTGGCTGATAGCGGAACGGCCTGTTAGATGCGGTCTGCCCTGACCTAGTTTTTAGTAGAGTTTTCGGAAAACGAATGGTTTTGTCCTATTCAAATATAAGTGATATAAAGAATCTATATCGCCGCGCTAAAGCCTAATATTTAAGAAATCTAGAAACCTCTATTATCTTTGCCGCTTCGAATTATTTTGAAAATCGAAATTATTTTAATCGTATAAGGGGTCTAATTAGATCCATTGAGCTCGGACGTTTTTGAGGACTGACGCTACATCCCGTTGATACTTTATCAAAGTTTCTACGCGAAATTATTCCGCCGACAAAATTTAAAAGGTTCACCTCACTAAATCAAAATAGATTACTGACTGAAAACATACGTGTTTCCTCAGTGTTTATTGCCAGGTATGAAATATTTTGACATAATTGTTTATGGAACAAATCATCCCGCTCTGATAAAATTGCAATACCCAACTAGGGTCATTATGTAATAACAACAATACAATGACTTGTTTATATTCAAAACCATTTACATAATGTGGCAATAAAGCATTGAAATTGAAATTGAAATTACACCGCAGTGCCGCAAATTGAAAGTTTACAACCAGTGTGTGCTACCATGGCTCTGAAACATGGTCACTCAATATGGGCCTTATATGAAAGCTCAAAGTCACGCAACGAGCTATGGAGAGAGCTTGGGTTTGGTTATTGTAACAAAATAACTGATCATCCAAGTAAACGAATCGCGTATTCTGAAGTCTGATTCTTGTTTTTAATTTTTTTAAACAATAGTTATTTTGATAAAACAGTAATACAATACAATAGTTATTTTTTTTTTTTGTTGTTTTTTTTTTTTGATTTGTTAGTTTTTTGTTTTTAATAGTTTTTTAGTTATATTGTTAATAACGTTTTTATATAAGGTTTTAAGAGCGTAACACGTCTCCCTGTTCACAACTATCATTGCCTCTAATATAAAAAATTTACAAATTAAAAGAAAACCAAAATACCCGATTGCTGAAAAGTGGTTTTGCAGTCTATCTTACTATTTATTTTTGCTTGATACACTGTTACAACACATGTTTGTTTATTTTTGGGAGAGATATGTTATTATTATTACAAAAAATATTGCCATATGACACTTAGGAAGTGAAGACGAATCTAATGACACTTCACACATAAAAATTTGATAGAAACATAATATATATATGTACATACTCATATACATAATTGTACATATATACATACGTACATACACTCATATAACACACCTTCCTTCTTACGTAGTCAGGTCAAAACATCACATCATTAACGACTCAATAAGTAAGGTGTCTCACAACTCAATTTTCGAACTTTGAACCTAATAACCATTTTGTCCCGGCCTTTTGCAGGCAACTAAGGATACCTGCTGAAATAGATTGAAAACTTTGTAACTAAATTAGCAAATTAAGTTTCGCAATTTTTATGTTATATTAATTAACATGGTGTTAGCGACATATTTTTACATAAAAACTGCTTTAAAAGCTAGAATTATATGCTTAACTTTTTTTTATTTACTAGAAAGTCATGCCCGGTTAATAATGCGCTGCAAAATTGTAGAACCTGTTTATTTACCAAATAACGTCAAGATTAGTTAATAAATACAACTTGTACATAAGCACACACAAATAGTATCCAACATTCGGACAAATGAGAGAAAATTTTGGCATCTGAGGAAGTGGGGCGGATGCAATTGTTACCCAAATATGTTATTAGAGTTTGACGCAAGTTTTAACAAGTTTTCAATGTATACGAAGAGATCCGTAGATGTACAAAATCACCGACATAACACAGCGGATTAGCAAGTTAAAGTGGCAGTGGGCAGGGCACATAAGACGTAGATCTGATGGCCGATGGAGTTGAAAAGTTCTCGAGTGGAGACCACGCACCGGCAAGCGCAGCGTAGGAAGACCAGCCACGAGATGGACAGATGATCTTATACAAGTAGTGGAAAGACGCTGGATGCAAGCCGCTTCCAATCGGTCTTTTTGGAAATTCATGGGGGAGGCCTATGTCCAGCAGTGGACTTCTTATAGCTGAGATAATGATAATGATCATGATGAGTTATACAGTTTTTCATTAAATTTGCTCTTCAGATAGGTTAATTTTTAATTCTGTAAGAATGACATTTTTGTTAGACATCCACTGATTTAAGTCAGTAATACTTGTTACAAAATTACCCAAGGACTAATGTAAAATTCTTTACAACGACTCTGTCTGAGTTATAACAGCTTGAAACAAGTTTTAATAAGTTTTCCGCGGATGGCATCGCTCTCATTTGCCTTCCCAAGCGCGTAATGAGTTTAAACTTGTGAGAATTTTAAAAAGTACGAAACAAAACCTCTCTTTGCGCGCGGGGCTTGTGGCTTCACGGATGCAGCTAAGGAATATGGAGGTATGGAGGATGGAAATGCTTCGGGAGATACCGTTGTAGAAAATGACTAACAAAATTCTAGACTGCAGAAAAGAGGCTTTTGCTGTCTAACTAACGATTTCGTAACGCTTGATATGCTGTTGAGTGTACGTTTTGTGAGAAAGTATGCGTAAAATAGCTGTAACAACTATAATTGCGCATTCTGTAGAATAATTTAAAAAATGAGTATTTTATTATTTATTTTTACTTTATTTTAAAACTTATATAAAAAGATGGGTATCTTTTTATATAAGTTTTAAAATAAAGATCCACGAGTGGATCCCCACTTGTAAGAATACACAGAAATGTATCACCCTCTGCACATGTACATGTACAAAAACCGAAGCCTTCTTAGTTGAACTAAAAAAAAAGTTGGAATTATTGATACTGGCAATTACATTAATCGCGCGTTGGAAAAAAAACTTTTGGGAAGTTTTTGCGGGAACGTCAAAAACTAAGTTAAAAACATGTTGTTGCTCTGTTTTATTTTCCTAAACTTATGTTATTTTGAATATTAATGCGATAAAAATGGTGGTGATTTAGTCATTATCTGTGTTCGATAAAGTGCGTCAGTGTGGGCAAGTGAAATAAAGCAGTGAAACGTGTCATTTTACGTTGTCGGCAAAACTCCATAGAAGCTTCTACTAAAATCGCCATCACTTTACTGAGATATCTCAATACATGACACTGGCAAATCACTAATCGCGGGATCCAATACAAAAGAATAAGAAGTGTCTGTTGGGTCTGGGTTGTTCAGTTCGCCGTTATAAATGACCGCGTGTACGTTGGCTGTAAAACAACATGTCTTGATAAGCACAGAGAGTAAAGTTTGGGTCGCGGCGCTGCACATCTTTACGAGTTTCGTCATATCACCTCTTGCATTATTATGTGGCCCTGGTACCCCTTTACGAATATGTTAGAGCGCTATGCTAATATTTTGTTGCTTATATATTATTCTACGCTTCTAGTTACATAGCACATCTGTTGTTTTTCTGGTAAGCTGTATAATATAATATAATTATAATACATAGCGTATGCCAATCAAGCTATGCTAGTTATGACATAGCTTATAACCAGCTCGCAAAACCAGGTGAGTAGGTGGTCAAATGCAAGCTTATAAACTCAGATACGTTACTTATTCAACGTGAAGTAAAAGTAACAAATCTCAGTTCTCAGCACTTTCGAGGATAAGACCACATCATTAAGACCTTTTAGTAGCTTGGCCTTATATCTCTTGGTTTTGGACTTTGTAAACACACTGGATGGTAATGTCACTATTCACATGTCACGACACGTATCTAACAGCGACTGAAGACGATTCGGGCGATCACCTTAGTTGGGGCTTGCCACACAGAGCCGGGGAAACCCTATCTACGTATATTAAAAACATCATTGCTATATAACTTAATTTAAAAAAAAAAAGTACTATGCAAGTAATAACTTAAATGTAAATATGCATACAAACAGACATAATTCAGAAGATATTTTTATATTCAAAAATAAGCGACAGTTACGGGTACGATGAAGCGCGCTTACCTACTAGGAACCTATCCACTTCCACTCGCTATTTGCAGATCAGATTTGCCAAAATAAATGCGACAAAAAACAGATAAACTGTAAAGTGACTTTGTGCGATAAGCTAATTTACCTTTACAAACAAGAAGAACAAGAGACACAAAATTTTCCCAGTCAGACCTTAGCTCACCTTGTTCATTAATTTGTTTAAAAACCGCTTTATTTTTCCCCTAATAGCTGTTTATTTGATACATATTTTTTTGTATTTAATCATACTCTTATTTTGAATATTAGAAAAGATCTATTCAAGTGCATTTTTAAATTATTAAAGAGACACGAATACTGGACAAGAGTACCAGCTTGAAGACATCGAAGGCGTCAAGAGTACCACCTAGAAGACACCGAAGCAGATTTGTACCAGCTTGAAGACTTTAAAGTAGGCAAGAGTACCAGCTTGAAGACATCGAAGCGGAAACACACTAGATATATAAATTAGATTAAAATTTTTGAACACCAATACTTTCTAAGATTTCTGAAGAATCCTGTACAAACTTTATTTTATTAAAACTTCATCTTACATGCAAAATAGTATCCAAAACAATCAGACATAACCGTCCACGGCATATGAAAATCATGGATCCAATCGACCCTGTCGATACACATAAATATACAAACAATAATCTGATTGTTTGTCCTACCCGCTTGCACAGCTAATGCTGTCCAAACACTGACTCCATCTTCCGAATGCTGACTGCCAATACGGCACTTGTAAATATTACTCGAAGCTTAATATGCCAAGTGACTTCCTAACTCGGAAGCTCGACTAACTAGCTACTTATCTTTATGTTGGAGTTTTGGCGGGAACGTCATGGAACCGTGTTGTTGTTTTATTTTATTTTCCTAAACTTGTGTTACTGTGAACTTTAATGCAATAAAAATGGTGTTGTTTTATTCATACATGTTTGGTCAAGTGCGTGAGTGTGGGCAAGTGAAATAAAGCGACAAAACGTGTATTTTATCGTTGTCGGCAGAACTCCATAGAAGCTTCCAGTAAAATCGCCAACACTTTACCTATTGAAGCACGACTCCTATCAATTACAATACATTACCTACATCATCATCTTTCTTTTCAATAAAACCTAAAAAGTTAAAAAGTTTAACTTAAAAGTTTTTTAAGCACTCATTTCATTGTTTATTGGAAAATTTGTAAACGATAGATAATCATGTTGTACACAACTCCATTTAAACATACAAGCAACGTCTTTCTTTCACTAAGTATTCCACATCGTTGCTTAGAATTGAATCTGCACCCATCGGTACAGAAACCCATGGCACTCTCTCAATCGACTTACCTATGATCACTTCAACTTTCAGCATAATTTGGACATGGTATAGAGAAAGACTCAGAAATCAAGTCCAAATTTAGAACAGAATATAATACTGACAAATAAATACAAACAAAGTTAATCTTTAATCTAAGGGCGTATCCCGCGGCGTATGTCTCAAGAAACCAATCTAGAATCCGTCAGAAACTTTAATCTTTCGTTTCGCGCCATTAGGAACTAATCGACAAAACTGTGGCCGAACAACCAGTTTACTTAGACCCCTTTAATTAGCACTATTTCCCCGGATACGTCGGATTTGTTTCTACAAAGGGCGAAAGGGAAGGTCTGTTGACAATGGACGGTGGTAGGCTTGTCTACGATGTAATTTGGCGACCACATTATCTTAATATGATGCATGATCTTAGACGATCATGGCCAGTAATGTGATTGAAAAAGCAAATATTGCGATAATGTTAGTTTGATCAGAAAGCGTATATTTCAGGTTTTTACACTGGTTTACTTTTGAGTGAATTTTATCGTTTTTATTAGTTGTAGAGTATCATTTCGTTTGTTTCGTTCTCTGTGTTTAAAGCATAATTATAGTTTAAAAAACTGAATCAACCGACTTCTCACAGATGCCATTGTCAGAACTGAACCAAATTGAAATGGGACCACACGGGAAGTACCAGCTTTCAAATAAATAAGAATCATCTAAATCGATTCACCCAGTCGAAAGTTCTGAGGTAACAAACATAAAAAAACAGTCGAATTGAGAACCTTTTTTCTCCTCCCTTTAGGAAGTCGGTTAAAAAACTGCAAAGTACCAATAGAGCCCCCCTAAACTATAATTCGACAACTTCAGTCATCTAACTCGCCATTGCAAAATGTTTTCGGATTACTGCGAGTATTATTTTTCAGAATCGCTACGTACTTAGAAATAGTGATGACAAAGTAGCCTTTGTACTCTTCATGTACTGATCTATCTTTGTACTCTTCATGTTCTCATCTATCTTTGTACTCTTCATGTACTCATCTATATTTGTACTCTTCATGTACTCATCTATCTTTGTACTCTTCATGTTCTCATCTATCTTTGTACTCTTCATGTTCTCATCTATCTTTGTACTCTTCATGTACTCATCTATCTTTGTACTCTTCATGTTCTCATCTATTTTTGGAACAAGTTTCGTCTATTTTTACAGTCGTTTGCTCGTCAAAATGTAACAAACTGAGAAAGAGAGTTACTTTCGTTTTTGATCGAGTGAGCGAAACGAACAAATGTGAAGACATCAACTAGCAAAATTTTCTTTCTGCTGTACGGATAATTTTTAGAAATCGCGTAAAGGATTTTACAAGATTTATATATTTTTTGTCGTTGTGTATTTTTGATTAAGAGGAATTAAGATGGGGAGGGATGATTAGAGATGTTCGTGTGTGGCGATTTGGTCGGACTATATGATAGCTGTTATAATATTGAACTATCTGTGCTACATTACTATTAGACCGCAATGTCACTTAAGTTTTGGCGGGAACGTCTTAGTACCATGATCTTGCTTTGTTTTATTTTCCTAAACTTGTTTTATTTAAAAAAAACATTAATGCTATAAAAATGGTGGTGTTTTATTCATTAAGTGTTCGATCAAGTGCGTGAGTGTGGGCAAGTGAAATAAAGCAGTGAAACGTGTTATTTTACGTTGTATCTTCTATGGCAAAACTCCATAGAAGCTTATAATAAAGTTGCCATCACTTTACTGAGGCAAGACCTTAATTTGAAAATGACTCTTTACGTGACTTAGACTGTGACTAGAACACTATATGACTTGTATTATTCAAGAAACTCGAAAATATTTCAATACTTGACTCTGGCAAATCGTTCATCGCGGGGTCCAATACAAAAAAGAAGAAGAACGTCACTTAACATCATGCGAGTTGGCGGTCTAACGCAAACTTATTTCTAAATAAATAAAAATCTAGCATGGATTTTGTCATAAAATTATATTCAAATCACTAATTACTTTAATTCTTACGCCCTTCTCAAGAGTCCTTCACAGAAACTATAAGACGTACCTACTCACTCACTCAGCCCTACACCAGCAATATACATCTGTAATGACGAGGGTAGACACTGGTAGGCCGTTGTTAATTTCACCGACTACGGCGATTGTCGGCGTTCCCGAGTTATTACACTTTTGATGAATGTACTGCGATCTCAGTGGCGTATCAGAATACTAGGATTTACTGTTTACGTATAGTTTGGCCAGTTTTTATGTGGAATCGTAGTACGTCAGTGAAATATTTGACACGTACGTATTTTTATTATCTATCGGCAACGCATGGAACGGAAAATCTCCGCTTCCCGCCAATCTTGGGTTCCTCACCCGCTCCCCGCACTCGCCCTGGCGTTTGGAGGAGTTTGCCTACACAGCGCATTCATTTGTCAGTTGAGGCAAACGCTGCGAGCTTCAAGCGCTCGAATTCCTAATGACGTCACGTGCAAACGGCAACTAGACGACGACCCTAACTTGATGTATGTGTGCGTGTTATATACAGACGTTAACTTATAGTAGGGGAGCCCGGGATGCTAAATTTGCAGTTACTAAAGCGTCATTGAGACCTATTGAATTGTGAAGATTAGGTTCTAAAACGAAAAATTGTCTATTGCGTTTTACCCTTTGAGTACGGAACCCTAAAAAAGATTAACTACTTTTATATCAATAAATGATTGAATTTTATATATATATAAACAAAATAATAAAAATAATAAAATTGACAATAATCTTTTTTGTAACACCTATAAATAATGTATATAAATAGTGTAAAGCTACATCGCCCTACGAAAAACGTCAGATTATATGTTTTTCGTAATCCTGATAGGATTTCCTTCAAAATAAAAATAAAATATCGCGCTCGAGTATTTCGAGATGACGTTTTTTTTTCAACTTTGTGACTCGTTTATTTCCATACGCCACGCTCAAATTGTCAGATTATTGAAATATACACTTTTCTGGATGTACTTAAGTACTTAACTTACCTTATCTTAATCTGACGCGCTCGAGTTTTTCTGGGGATCTAATTTTACTAATCTGACGGGCTGCCCTCAACGAACCCCCCCATATTAAGGGTTCATATATGGTAGGGGTACATTACAGGGTGCAAGCTTTCTCCCCATATGATTTTCTGACGCGCTCGAGTAACGCGCAAAATCCCCACTTGGGCTCCCCTACTATTACGTATGTGTCACTTATTAACGCATTGTTTAGAATGTCCGATGTCCATAACTCATCTATAAGCAGTAACGGTATGGTATTGTCATATATTCAGCGATGGGATTGAGAAAGCTGTGAATGAAGGTCTGTGGTGATACACACGCCAAGAATGAGTGGATTCCCATTCCTGACCAGTTTATCTCTCTATTTATTGTAACTGAGACACACCGTAAGGTATTTAACGCAACACAACATGACAATGGTAGCTACCAACGAGAACTATAAAGTATTTGCCGGCGAAAAAGTCCAATGAATGTGGTTGAAACTATAGCCACAACATAACTAACATAACTATATTTGCCGATTCAAAATAGACGTGAGTGGCCGGTACGTAAAATGATTCTCAAACTCGATAGTTTTCATAAAAAAATTATTAAACATATTTTTAAATTGTTACTTACACTTTTTTTTTTAAATGACGCTACATTTTTTTACACAGCCGTAGCTCCGTAGCCGTTTAAATAGCTCCCATATCAAAAAGTAATTATTGGAACTTTACAAAAGTTACGCATTTAATGTAGGTAAGTAATCCGAATGGATTACTTT
This sequence comes from Lycia hirtaria, assembly GCA_947563715.1. NCBI lineage: Eukaryota > Metazoa > Arthropoda > Insecta > Lepidoptera > Geometridae > Lycia > Lycia hirtaria. The sequence continues at coordinate 34,117,841 of OX387377.1, read as the reverse complement.
AAAGATAAAATACTCAGCTCAATGATCTTGGGAGCGCGTATTTTTTCAAAACCGGGCCAAGTTCCACTTAATTCACATTCAGAAGTTTGTGGCGTAAAGTTGGACGATAATTTCTCAAGTTTCTTTTCGGATTTGGTACTTTATAAATTGTGCTGCAGCGTTGGTAAATTGTTTTCGTATTCTTAGATTCGGTTAATAGTCTAGTAAAAATAAGATTTGTGACAACATAAAAGACAACTAAGTATATTGTTATTTAAATGAATGTACTGGTGTTTTGAAATACAATTGACACGATTTCATAATGATATTATAAAATTTTATTATGTTACCATTACACGCTCAAACGGCTGAACTGATCGTTATTAAAATTAGTGTACCTGTGAACCTGGAGACGGACATAAGCTACTTATCATCATCATAATCATCACCGTTTTTCATAACTACGCGAGTGAAACCGCGCAACGCAGCTAGCCTATAAATCGGGGATGATTGTTGATCTATGATTTTTAGTTATTTTTCTATCATAATTTCAAAGAATCCCCCCAGTTGCAAATACTGCGATCTTCTCCATACAAACGGATTTATTTTTACTTACTAGACTTTAAGAGAACTGTTGTCGCGCGATTTCCCACATGGATAGGATAAAACTGTTTCCTACGGATATATTAACAGATTTCAATGATTTTATTCTTATATTAAATCATAAATGTATATGCCTCTACGGTTTCCTTTTTTTTTCAATTTTCCTTATAATTTTTAAGAGTTAAAAGATTAAAATAATTTTTGAAAAAACAAATTGTAGACGTGTCGACATTCATGGTTCAAGCCATATATAAAACGAATTATCGAAGTTGGCTTGCATCCAGCGTCTTCCCGCCACTTGTATAGAAAATAAATTATATTTGATTTTAATTTCATTGTTGTTGTGATTGATGTCGTTTAAAACCGACTTCATAGAGGAGGAGGAGGCTCGGTTGTATTTTTTTCTGTTTGTTACCGCAACTCCGTATTGTAAACTTTCCTTTACACCGTAATATATATAATATGTCTTTTCAGGTTGTTCCCATAGACATTTCCCGTCTTACTTATAAACGCATGTTAAAATCTTATTCACTGAATAAGCATTTATCACTTTCTGTCACACAGAAATTGTCGCACGCGAAAACGGAACAAAACACTATTTAATTAAAATACGCTTATTCAGCGTTTATAAGTAAGACGGTTTATGTAAACCGATTCAGCAGATAGCTTTTAAAACCATTTTGTGCATTTTGAAGTCGGTTGTGTGAGTTTTAAAACTATAATAATTAGGTATATTAATGTAATTGTTGTTATTTTAACACTTTGAATCACTTTTATTTTTTTTAATGCAGTGACGTCATAAAATTACCTTTAACTCATGTTCCCATTTAGCACCGACTTCAAAGCCCCAAAAAGAAACATCGCCCCATCAACACACCTGTTCCATAGCTCAAGGTAGCAATAAAGAGAAAAACTTACCCCCTAATGGATATTGATAATGTCCATAACAGAGCGGCGGTCGCTTTAATACGTCGCGCGTGACTGGATGCTGGCTAATAATTACTTTATCTGGTTTTAGCCGGTTTCAGCCGCTTTCATCCGGATTCCGGTGGTTTTTGGTCCACTGGTTTTGCCCTTTCGGGAGTTAAATGACCTCGAAAATGGACTAGTCTGGTTTTCTTCTGTTTATTACTTTTAGATTGAGGTAAAATGTTTGTTTTTCATTAATGATTATTATTACTTAGTTATTTGTAAAATGTTTAATGAACAATGTAATTAATTTCTGTATTTTTATGTCAATAATCTTAATAACAATAATGGTATCATAACATTGCTAATTAATTTACTATTATGTAATTTCCAAGGACTTACTGTAAATAGGGCCCCGAATTATGTGGTAGTTTCATTTTATAATCAATAATTCATTCTCAGTTAACAGTTTAGTGACTGTAGTGTGCGCAGTAATTCTACCTAGTAATTCAGCATCGGACCTCAAGATATAGGCTTTGCCGAGTTTGAGGTCCACCCAGGGCCGTAGCCAGGAATTCATTTCGGGGGGAGTTCAGCAATGGACATGGGCATAGCTTATAGCCTTCTCATAGCGGGGGGGGGGGGGGGGCAGAGTCTGCGGCCATGTTGTCCCATATCTTATTTTGTCCCATTGTCTACGTAAAATGTGCGAGCGTAAAAAAAAAGCACTTTAATGTCCCAAATGAATACCAAGTTTGTCATAACAAAATGTGCTATTATGTTTGGGTAGTCATAAAATTATTTTTTTTCGTTTTAACGAGCACTCAGCGCTTGCATGACCTGAATAAAAACAAAAAAATGGTAATAAGTATGCGCGAGCGAAGCGAGCGCGAAAATTTTAGCAGTGCTTTTATAGTAATGTGCTTTGTTTCTCGTATTAGTGAATCCACGGTACTTCTCTGTTAAAATTGTAATAAAGCGCGAGCGAAGCGAGCGTGAAAATTTTAGTGGTGTTTTATTTCTCGTATTAGTAAATTCATAGTACATCCATGTCAACCTAATATAAATGCGCGAGCGAAGCGAGCACGAATTTTTTTATTGTAATATGCAAAATTTTCGTATTTGTAAACTCACAGTACTTCTATGTCAAAATAGTAATAAATGCGCGAGCACGAAAATTTTTGTGGTGTTTTTATAGTAATATGCTTTATTTCTAGCATAGTGAACTCATAGTACTTCCATGTGAAAATAATTTTAATGCGCGAGCGAAGCGAGAGCGAAAAATTTTTAGTAGTGTTTTATACTAATATGCAAAATTTCTCGTATTTGTGAACTCACAGTACTTCTATGTCAAAATAGTAATAGTGCGCGAGCGCGAAAATTTTAGTTGTGTTTTTATAGTAATATGCTTTATATCTCGTATTAATGAACCCACAGTACTTCCATGTCAAAATAAAAGTTTTTTTTTAAAGATTTTTAATATTAAATCATGGAAGTGATTTGATTCATTGATCGTGTTAGCGAGTCCTAGATTTTCGTGGGCCAGATGAATCAAACAAGTAACTGTGTTAAAAGGAAATACCCGACTGGTAAAGAGCGACTTAACGCTATCAAAAATTATAAATACAACCATTTGAATGCATTGATTGCCAATTTAATAATCCTAAATATATGACTTTATAGAAAATTACAAACATACCTACAAGAACGCGCAAAAAATTTTGGTTAATGGCTATTTTTAGTGAATTATTTGCTCGTATTAGAAAGTTCACGGCACTTTAATGATCAATACAAATAAAGATCAATATGAAACAATCATGCGCGAGCGAAGCGAGCGCGAAACTTTTTGAAGCATTTTATAAAATTATTGAAGCCTGGAAGAATTTTATAATGGCCAGGATTTCGGGGGGGGGGGTTGGACCCCCCAAACCCCCCCCCCCTGCCTGCGGCCATGGGTCCACCGTCAACCACAGAACCGCAGAACCGCATTTCTCAAAAAACGTAATCTTATATATTAGATTTCGTTTCTTGAGAAAATAAAATTATCTGTATTGAATAACACAAGTCTAGGAAAACAAAATAAAACGACAACATATTTCCATGAAGTTCCCGCCAAAACTCCTTTTATATCTTATATGATACAACATTTTCACCGTAAAAGAGTGAAAGAGAAAGATTCTCTCCCGGTCCCCTCAACAAAATTCCAAAAGCCAACGAAAAAATATCTAATAACAAAACAATCCTGGAGTTATTCTTCGGCGATAAAGTACAGCTCAGCATGATTATCGCCAGGCGTCGAGTGACGACATAACTCATTTTTTTTCTCGGCTGCCAGCTCGTTAATTCTGTTCTCGAAATGAGGCCATTTGATCCTTTGCAAGGAGTAACAACGTAATATGACGCAACTTTGGAAACATCGTGTCACGGTTCACTTGTTTTGGGTGACGCGTGACTGTTTTGTTTTGGCTTAAGAATGTTATTGATTATCTTTTGTTTTTGTGTTCTAATTTTGAATCGAAATTACTGTCATATTGTCAGAGAAATTACTCTTTTGTCATCGATACCTCTCGCATAATAATTTACTGAAGTGATATTACCTGATAAAGTTACAATGTAGCCTGTGTTAAAATTTACTAGAAAGTAAACACGGCTTTAATAACTGCCACATACATATAGTATGTATGTAGTATGTTTGTATAAACAACTATCGTGGCGAGAAATAGGGACTAACGTCTCGATTGAACAAAATTATGAAATAAGGACAGCAGTGCCTTCGATACTGCATTAGTTCTCTAACTGAATTACTGAACAGACCCTAAAGATAATAATTATATTTTAAAACTGAAACAACCGACTTACACCGATTAGAACCAATTTTGATGAAATTATAATATAGGCCTAATCTGAAAGTATATGAAACCAATCTGAATAACAAGTAACCGTTTAAATAATTAAATTAATACAACTTAATACAATACAAATACAACTACAAATTAATACAATACAGTTTAAAAAAACTAAAAAACACGCTACAAATTATTATGGTCAAAGTTCATTACAAGACTGTTCTAACAAGCCCAAGCACAGCTATGATACGATGTTCCATCATGAAGTTCTAGTTCATATCTTCCGGCTCCATCATCAGATCAGTTCGACAGTACCATATTATTGTATTGTCATCAGAACTACATACAGCTGCCAATTTTCATGACGCTACGATCCTTGGAAGATAGTTAAATTAGTTACTTACCTTAGATTCCATTACATAGTTACATACAGGTCGACCTAATAAAAGCGTGTTAAAAACCAAAACACTGAACCTATTTTGATAAAATTTGTATGGCACCACTTATCAAACAAAATAAGAATCATCAAAAACAATGCATAATTAGCGGAGTATTCGCTGAACATACAAAAACATACAGTCGAATTGAGAGCCTCCTTCTTTTTAGAAGTCGGTTAAAAAATTAGCCATTTATGCAGTAACAAACATAATAAAAATACAACCGTATTTTGAACTCACGCGTTCATCAAGTACTGTGTTGAATGTAACTATTAATGAAATAGAACATAATGTTTACATTCGTTTACTGGGATGATATTTTTTCAGTTATTTTGTTATAAAAATACACGTGATTTTTTTCTTTTAAAACCTGAATATAATTTGGACTCAGAATATTATGTCTACATTTAACATCGCTAGAATAGTAGCAATTTCGCCTCCAAACTAAATTGAGATAGATCTATCATCCCGTCCACTCTTTGACGTCACGAGAAATTAAAATTCATTCGGCTCCGAGTTCGTCTTGAATAATTTATATCACGTTATTTTAATATTCTTTTTTTTAATTCATCTTTGATCCTGACGTCATTTATCACACCTTAAGGTAAGTTTACCTTATTTTGACGGGGGCCATTTTTCCCGAGCTGTGATTGGACAAGGGTGGCAGGTGACGTCACAATTTTGTAGGAAATCGTTAATTTCGTGAAGTGCTAGCAGATTTGACTTGTTGGGGGCATCCCTTTTTATTTATGGATCGGGAGATGATGTGTTATTGAAGATCCACTTGATCTTGATTAATGGAGGGAGACGTGAATTAATTTTGAGAGAAATATCGTTTTCAATGTAGTGTGTCTATAGAATTAAAGAGGGATACTATATGTGTTGACGTGTCTATAGATTTTTATTTGAACTTAGGTAATTGTACTTCTTCTAAGTATTTTTATTTCAATTTATTTAGGGGCAACTTTCACTTGTTCAGTCACGTTATGGAGGCTCCAGCATATTTTTATGGAAACTGGCATATCCATATCCATCCATCGTTAATTTTTTTTTAAGTTTCAACGCATGATAAAAGTAGAATATATGATAAAAGAATAGTAGGTCACACTAAATGTTTCCGGAACTGGCCACTTAATAGTATTTTTTTTCTTATTCATTCCGGAAACTTTTAGTGCGCCCCACGTATATGGGTATCGGTAAAAGTTGTCTTAATATCATTTTCATTTAAGTTTTGTCAGCCCAAAAATCGCATAAACCAAAATAAAAGCTCATAATAAAAATCCGAATTCCTCAACAGACTGAAATAACCTTCCCATTCCGTCCCTTTCGAGCGAAGGTCGTTCCAAAAGAAATAGTCACCACTTTACTGCATTTTATACCCAGAGACCCTTTAAATCAGGTCTTGCGTAACGGCCAGCCATCGAGACCCGCGCATGGTGTACTTTCCATCAAGTTCTAGAAGATGTGCAGGATCAAGTTTGAGTGGATAGTTGGCAATAGACGGTCCTGCGCGTGAATTGGTTAAAATTCAATTATTCGACACCATTATTCGCGGAAAGTTTGAAGTGAGGCCAGCACTTACGGCCCATTCAGAGGCTTCCACTGATTCGGACTAATCTAACTTTGACATAAGCTTTTATAAGCGCTGTGTAGGTTAGGTTGGTTGAAATTACGCAGATTTTATAGGATTAATCACGTATATTTCACGTAATTATATCATCTGACCTTTCGAACTTATTGCAGTAACCGTGGTCTCAGGTAAGACTAGGTGATTTTTTACCCGACTACGTACAGTACAATACAATACAAAAACACTTTATTGCCATCATAATAAAAATAACATAAGATACATGATTAGGGCGTTAGAAAGGTACAAAAGGCTGCGTAAGAAGGAAGGTCGTGTTTTTCGAGTGTTTTTATGTTTGTGTGTATGGATGTATGTACATATGTGGGTATGTGATCGTATAGAAACATACTTACCATAAGTATGTTTCTATATGATCACCTACAGCCTAAACGGCTTGACCGATTTTGATGTGCGAGGTGTCGTTATATTCGTTTTCACTTGATTACTGGCTAATTATTAATTGGCTACATTTTTTATAATAATAATAATAAAATTTTCGCATAATAAACAAATGCTCTTTTTCGTAACCTCCAACGAACATTTCGTAATAAATAAGTGATTTTACTAGCATTATTCTAAATAATCTCATAAAAAGTACACTCAACAGCATATTATCAAACGTAATGAAATCGTAATTTACACTGCAAAAATCGCCCTTCTGCAGTCGGGTATTTTGTTTTTATTTTAATATGGATACTTGTTTGCAACAAGTATTGTAGCAAAAAGTTTGTGCTCGTGAGGTCCACTGTTCGTAACTACTAGTTACTAAAATCAGGTAAGTTCTTCACCCACAACAAAGATCACATCTAGACGCTGGTAACTTGTTCAAAGGCGTCAAGTTCTAGGTCCTGAAGTTAGGAATCTCATTCCGCGCCTGCCGCCGTCGGATATCCTACTTCTGTCTTAGAGAATCGAAGGATCTATCTAGACTATTTTAGACACTTATTCAACTAGGTCTAGATGCCGGAGAACTTGCTTATCTTAACTGTCTAATGTTACAGAGGAAGTAAACGTCTCCCTATCTATTCTGTCGGTCTTCATAACTTAATAAAGTAGATATTTGCAAAAAAAAGATTCTGATTCTGATTAAGAGTGCTTCATTCTGACTTACAACTGAATTTCATACTAGACCTTTTGGGACTTGTCATTTTAGCCCACTGGAGCTCTTGAGACTTGTCATTTTTGGTCACTAAACCTTTTGGGTCACTTGACCTTTTGGGTCACTTGACCTTTTGGGTCACTTGACCTTTTGGGTCACTTGACCTTTTGGGTCACTTGACCTTTTGGGTCACTTGACCTTTTGGGTCACATGACCTTTTGGGTCACATGACCTTTTGGGTCACTTGACCTTTTGGGTCACTAGACCTTGTGACCCTGAAAGGTTTGTTTCGTACATAGTTTTTGTCACAATTAACATTGTGTCTATAATTTTTTATTATGTTCGCCAGTGTGTTACAATTTTTACGTCGAACCGTCTAAATGAATAAATTATTTTGATGTTTGGTAGAGGTATATAAGATTATAGAAAAAGACCTAGACTAGGTACAAATTCTTATCATACTCGCTATTTTTGATCAACATAGATTAAATAATGGAACTATCGACTACCAAAAAGCTCACCCTCACATTTTGCCTGAAAATTCTATACATACCGATTCTCCCGCCCCTTCCTACCGCAGACACAAAATGTGGAATGTCTTTCCCCAAAAAAGCTACACGCATTCCCTATACGGACATTGCTGTCACAATTCACATGCCAAGATTGGGTCGAACAGATTATCAAGTCAAACTTGCACAATGCAAGACTTGGCACCGCCGCCTGCGGGGAACTCTAGCTTAATTCCACAATGCTCTAAGTAGCAAACGTTTTGATAAACTTTCGAGAACTTTAAAATGCGGGGAAAGACTTCACTGGGGTTTTAAATATGGAATGTTTTCTTGGGTTATACAGCTTTTATGGGCTTAGGATAAAAGTACCGAGAAATTTTAATTTCGGGTCAATTTCAAATAGCGTAAAATCTAAATAAAATGTGTTTTTTTTATAAAATAAATAGAACCGCTACTTTTTGTAGTCTTGTAATTGAATTTGCTGAGTATATTTTGTTCAGTTTATATAATATATGAGTACAATTAAGCAATGATACCTTATAGTAGGTATGTATGTATGTCATTCAACTGAATACCATGTTTTTAATTGACCGACCATTTTTTTTATGGAACTTCCATTTTTGGAGACAGACAGACAGCGAAGTCTTAGTAATAGGGTCTCGTTTTACCCTTTGGGTACGGAACCCTAAAAATGGTCGTTCGCTTGTACATTTTTTTATGTGTTTTTTACATGATTTCTAGGACAATTATCAATTGATTTTGATGATTCTTCTTTTATTTGATAGGTGTGTGAAGAAGTGGTCAGAAGTGATGTGAAGTGTACAAAAGTGGTCCCAAATCAATTTTATCAACATCGGTTCAGTACTTTGGTTTTTATAACAAATTAACTGGCAAAAATATGTTAATCAAACCAAGTAAACGAAATTGTATATATTTTGAAGTCGATTGTTTCAGTTTTTTTGTACCATAATTACTATAGGTTAAAAATAAAGCTGATTTCAGCGGAACCTGTGACTTTTAAATAAAGCGCCGGTGTCCACGTTTTCTAAGCTTCTACAATAAAGCGGAATAAAAGCCCCCTTAGCGCCATAAAACCGGTACGTTCCTACCCAAGGGATGTAAATCACAATGTCGCTTGCAACGCTGCACTCTCCGGCACTGAGATACCTCCTTGAGCATAGCTGGCTTTTACCTGACTGCGTAAGAAGGAGGGTTATGTTTTTCGAGTATATGTATGTTTGTATGTATGTATGTATACATATATATAAGTATTTTTCTATATGATCGCCATCAGCCCAAACGGCTTGAGCGATTTTGATGTGCGATGTGTCGTTAGATTCATTTTGGCATCCAGAGTGTCATAGGCTACATTGTTTTGTAATAATACTAATATATCTTATTTATTATTATTCACATTTATTTATTTCGATTCTTAATTTTAAATTTTTTACAATACAAATATAAACATATAAAAATAACATAAATATTGTAAAAAACTTAAAACTAGTGTGCCGCCGCCAGCGGGGCAAGGCTCAAGCTGTCGACGGTAAGGGCTACAAGCTGAGGAATCTCCTGACAATGCGCGCCGTGTCTAGGATGACTGCCTTTTGTATCCGACCCTTGATCCAACTATCAAGCGAGAGCTTCTTGAGATGTTGGTCGAGGCTCTTCGCAATTAAACCGTTTACCGATACGACTATCGGAACAATTATTATTATTATTATTATATCTCTTGAAGTTATCAAAACGAACGACTATCGGAAATATATCATGAAGGACGGTCATCTGTCGGGCATGCCACCGTCCCGGTGTCTGGTACCCTACACAGAGAGGGCGCGAAATATCATTAGAATTTTTAATTTTTTATGGTAGATAGATCTACCGTTACGGCTGACCACCAACTCGCCTGATGTTAAGCGACGACCGAGGATGGAACTCGTAGACTAATAAAAAAAAATCATAACGGTACCGCAACGATAACCTAACTGATGTAACAGAGATTTAAGACTCTCAATATGAAAACAAAATGGCGGCGTAACTTTTCGCGAGACAGCGGGACGTTGTCCAAAGCTATTAGATCGTAAACGTCTACTCAGTGGATATTACACTTCACTGGGCCCTTGTTTTCTCCGACGCCTGTCAAACTGACATTGATTGAATTTCGTTAAAACTGTAAACAGAAATAAAAATGTCACTGTCAACCCTTTTCTTTCAGTGTTGGTGTTGTTTTTCTTGAACGCTGATTTGACAGTAAAATAAATAATAGTATTAATTCTGAAGACGTCACTATAGTATAATTAAAATTCTTAGAAGAACTAAATTAAAAAAAATCCCAAACAAGTCTCATTCCTTTTTCGAAATTAGTGATTTTAAGAATTTTAGTTTAATGGTGCATTCAGAATTGCCCAGAATATGGATTGATAGAGTATATTTTAAATCTTTTAGAGTATATGAGATAGAGTATATGTTACGCTCTCGTATTTAGTAGGATGATGATGATGATGATACAATATTTAATTTCAATTTGTTTTTTTTTATTTATGCATTTGTGTAACAACAAAACCGCAGAAGAGACTCCAATCCTCTGCAAAATCGAATCAGAAATTAATTAAGCTGCTGGATGTAGGTCGCTTCCCACAGCTCTGCTTGGAAAGCCACGCTCTAAGCCTATGTCCAACAAAGAATTTCTCTTGGATAAGATGATGTTAATGAGCCTAAACAATACTAGGGTTTTATTTTAGTGCCTTATCGCCATGCTATAATGAAAGATATAATCATTTATTTTGGCACATTAGATACTACAACAATATATACGCAATTCGTTTATTTGTATGATATTTTTTCAGTTATATTGAATAAAAACTAAAGTACTGAACCGATTTAGATAAAATTTATATGGAACACCTCTGAGGCATTACCTGTAAAACAAAAAAGAATCATCAACAAGTATCAATGTTAAAAGAAAAACAAAATACCCGACTGCAGAAAAGAGGTTTTTGCAGACTAACTTATGATTTTTTTTAATTTTGATGTACCCAGTGTCATTCTCACAACTAATAGGAATCTATTGACACCACTCACATCAAAATCGGTCAAGCCGCTTAGGCTGTAGGGTGTGTCAAAGAAATATACATACATACATACATACACTCGAAAAACATAACCCTCCTTCTTACGCAGTCAGGTAAAAACAATTCATAAATGACGGAGTAATCTCTGAACATACAAAAAAACAGTCGAATTGATAACCTTCTTTTGGAAGTCTGTTAAAAATTATCTATATATACATTTCAACAAAGCAAGAAGAGAAACACACAAGAAATATATAACTAGCAGATGAAATAAACACTAATGTCATCACTGCAGTGTCCAGTGCGCCAAAAAAGTTAGTGCACAGTGATAATGCTGATTTCTTAGTAGCACTGGTTTTAGCAATAACTTTCCGGCTCGCACGCGTTCGCTTGCTACAGATACTATACTTATCTATCTTTATTGAAAGCAAAGCTTTACCAAACTCTGCAAGGCCCAGTTTTCGCAACATAATAATAGATTAACATCCATAAATCATGAATATAATGCTATTATTACTGAGCACCAGTTCATTAAATCCAAGTACCTCCTGCCACTATTCCAATAGACTCCATCCACATGAATTGCATCCATTCCATCTATTAAAGCTCTGCAATAATCACGAGTCTAATGTACTAATTACCGATACAATATCTCATAGAACGGCTATAACCACAATAACGGTTTATTATTTTGTTTATGGGGATAATTTTCCAGTGCATAATATTTAAGCGCACCTTTCATTTATGCGACATTCGCTGCGAGAGGCATATAATAAACACTACTTTTGCCGCATCTACATTGCTTAATAATATAGTTTGAAAAACTAAAAACTTTAACTTAAAACGAAACAAATTTTATCGGATTTGTCGCGTATATTTACATAATTTTATGCCCTGACGTTCATAAAATTATATAATTATTTCAATATTCAAATTATTTTAATACTATGTTTATTTAAATTCGCAATTCTGACTTTAAAATTCGCAATTTTGGTTTTAAAACCAAACTCACACATTTAATTTACTGACTGAAAGTAACCAATGTAAGTAATTGGGAGCAACCTGAAAGTATGTCCTACCAAACAAATAATTATAGTTTAAAAAAACTGAAAAAAAAACAACTTCAAAATACACAATTCGTTTACTTAGATTTTTTTCAGTAATTTTGTTATAATAATAAATTACAGTTTAAAAAACTAAAAACACGCTACAAATTATTGTGGTCAAAGTTCATTACAAGACTTTTCTAACAAATCCAAACACAGCTATGATACGATGTTCCATCATGAAGTTCTAGTTCATATCTTCCGGCTCCATCATCAGATCAGTTCGACAGTACCATATTATTGTATTGTCATCAGAACTACATACAGCTGCCAATTTTCATGACGCTACGATCCTTGGAAGATGGTTAAATTAGTTACCTTAGATTTCATTACATAGTTACATACAGGTCGACCTAATAAAAGCGTGTTAAAAACCAAAGTACTGAACCTATTTTGATAAAATTTATATGGCACCACCTAACAAACAAAATAAAGAATCATCAAAAACAATGCATAATTAGCGGAGTAGTCGCTGAACATACAAAAAACATACAGTCGAATTGAGAGCCTCCTTCTTTTTAGAAGTCGGTAAAAAAAATCGGTTTAAAAATTAGCCATTTATGCAGTAACAAACATAAAAAAATACAACCGTATTTTGAACTCACGCGTTCATCAAGTACTGTGTTGAATGTAACTATTATTGAAATAGAACATAATGTACGAAATCGTGCTAACAAACTATTTCTCACTTCTGAATTAAATTTCTAACGTAGCGAGTAATATAAACATTTTCACGAATTGATTGATATGGTTTGGTTAAATAAACTATATTTTAATACGTTACTTGATTAGCAGCGACCTAAAATGTGTCTTGGCCTCCGATTATAAAAGACGCCACTCTTTTCTATTTTGTGCTCATTCGTGCCAGTCATCATCCAGCTCCCTCAGATATTTTTCTTCCATATATGTATATAGGTATATTAGGAGCATTTTCTTTTATTTTTTTTAGTAAAAAGGTACAGCTAAAAGGCAAACGGCTCGCCTGATGGTCGCCATATGGATGACTGCAACATTAGTGACATTAGCTTTGCTAGCCCGGAAAGGTGCTTGTAAACACCCTTTTTAAAATGCGTCCGAAGGGTTTTACTTGACTAAACACACACACCACATTTCCACATTCTTGTTGCGTACTGCACAGGAGTGGAATTCTTTGCCGCCATCTCTGTTTCCTGAGAACTACAATCTTAGAATTGTCAAGGCTAGAGTGAATAAATATCTTCTAGATCGACGACTCCATCCTCGGCCACACCGTCGCTTAACATCAGGCGAGTTGGAGGTCAATCGTAGATCGATCATGCATAAAAAAATAAATAAAAAACTACTAAAGGCTAAATTCGCATTATGTCAGTAAGATTTTAATTCTAGGCCAACTTCTATTCTGACTAGATTCCCATCCACAGTTCCCAACACCCAATTTTTTATCCATTTTACACTTTTCTATTATTCTCTAAAGCGCTTTTCTCTCCATCATATCCGAAACTCCACAAGTGTGCCTGAAGAACTAGCTTCATCAAATATGAATCCAGCGCTTTTTCGTAGCTGTTTCGGCCGCGTCCACCGATCGGCACGGCCGTTCACTATTTAGGTCGGATTTTTTACTGCCCGTGGAATTTTCCAGTGTATATGAAAAAGTGGTTGAATAGGATGCATGTAATGGTTTTTTAACTCCCAACTGAAAAAAAGGGGTATTTATGCGTGTTTTTTTTTTAACACTAATAAGTCCGCGTTTGACCACGAACTCGCCTGTTGGAAAGCGAAGATATGGTCGGAGATGAAGCACGCAGACTCAGAAGATACCTATATGTCTGTGTATCTGTATATCTGTGTGCCTGTCTGTGGCATCGCCGCTCTTACACGGATTGGCTCATTTAGATCTAGTATTTTTTTTAAAGAAGATCGTATCGGTTCTTCGCTATGTTCCATCAAAATCGATTCAGCCGTTTCTTTTTTTGTCGGGGGTCTTAGAGTTTTCCAAATTTATACTCTTTTTTACGCAAGATAGATCTACGATTAACCACCAACTCGTATGGGAAAATAGGCGGGATTATATATATGTATCTATACTAAAATACCGTACCAGTTAGTTTCCATTAGGTTGGTAACTGGATACTCTGTATCATTTGTTTGACAAACTGCAGCGCAGTTAGCAATCTGTCAAGTTTCAACACAACATCTCATCCAGCCAAGGATTTAAAGCCAGAAAATCTCCTGAATATTTTGCGAAAAATAACCAGCTTAGTTACTGTGGAATACAGTATCCAGTCTACAGTACACTACTTGTCAGAGCTTAGGCGCAGAATGTCAATTATGAAATATATATACAAAACAACAACAACAACACAATACAATAGGTTATAGGTTTACAATTCGACGCATATATATATATGTATATTTTTGTATGACCACGCGTAACTTTTTACGGAGTAGTCCGATATTGATAATTATTTTTTTATTGGAGAAGGTATACCCCGAGGGTGGCCCCATATAAATTTGAAAAAAAAAACAACCCTAAGGGTAGGAAAATAGGGGATAATTGATTGTTCACTCACTGATTGTAATGTATAACCACGCATAACTTTTTACAGACCAGTAAGATTTTGATAATTATTTTTTTATTGGATAGGGTAGGTATACCTGGAAATCGGTCTCATGTAAATTTGAAAAAAATCCTACCCTAAGGGTGGGAAAATAGGGGTGATTTATTGTTCACTCGCAGATATGTTTGCACAATGCTGAGTTGTGTATTATAAGGTAGATAGCTAATTTAATAGTAATAAAAAATTAAGCATGTAGTAATTAGTAGATTAAAGCCACAAAAAATTATAATATAAAAACTTTTAACAAAAAAATTAAACCTCCGAAAAAACTGAAAAGCATAAAATAATAAACCTTTTTTTATTTAACTTTAATAACTAAGTTCTTAAAGTAATGTAAGTATACCTAAGTAATTTTGAGTCGGCGCCAAAAATTACCTTAAATTTATAGAAATAAATGCAACGTGAATAAAATTCTCCAGGGATATAAACATTGATATTCCAAAAAATGGAAAAAATGCGCTCTCCGCCGACCACTCACAACGCAACGTTGCCGCAAGGTTGCCTGGAAGAGATCGCTATTAGCGATAAGGCCGCCAGTTGTTACACTATTTTTTAATTAATTTCTTTTGATTGTAAATTTTATGGTGTGTACAATAAAGAGTTTATCTATCTATCTAACGTTCCGGCGCGGCGCCGACTCAAAATTACTTATAGGTATACTTACATTACTTTAAGAGCTTAGTTATTAAAGTTAAATAAAAAAGGTTTATTATTTTTTGCTTTTTAGTTTTTTCGAAAGTTATATTTTTTTGGAAAAAGTTTTTATGTAAATGACAAATGCCTCATCATCATCATCATCATTTCAGCTACAAAACTTATTTTTTCCCTTTTAATGTGAAAGGAGAGGAATAAACACAAATTTTGTGGCCCTGGATTAAAAAAAATCACGTTAAGTCACTGGTATATGATGATACCTAAATTCTCGTAGCAGCCGCAGCTATAACATGAATCTGCTCCTTGACAAAGGCCATTTGACGCGCCTGAAACTAGTCTGAGAGTTTGAATCATACGAATTGAGTTATTTACTCCTTACTTATTCGCACCTACGATGCTAAAAGTCACTTATGCAAATTTTGGCAAAATGAGCTGAGTATGCAACAAATGCAAAAAAAAACATTTTGATGATTTTTGACCAATGTTTTTTTGCATACTCAGCTCAGGTAAATGCCTATAGGGATATTCACAACTCATTCGGATTCGGAATCTATTCAGAGTCTATATCTCCGTCTCTGACATTATCTATGGAAATGACAGAGACGGAGCCGCCTAATTATCATTTCTCCAGTATGCATAGTTTCCGCGTGAAGGGTCATAACTTTTGATACGAATCCAGAAATAATGCAAAATCATTTCAATCTGGAAAAATAATGCACTATTGGTCAATTGTGCGCGACCCATTGCACTATTTTTAGTATGACCTTACACTACAACGTCGCTAAAGTAAATGTGACATTTTGTCACTTATTAGATACCAATTTGATAATATTTGTCATTTTATTGACATAATTACACTCCAGTATTGAAAACCAACATCAGTTCCCATAAAACTAAAATATCAACCATCTCTTGACCTCAGGTGCTGTCATCTGAATCCACGTCGCAGGCAGTTTACCCTCAATTTTTCTTTAGTCAAAAATATAGCACGCATCAAAGCTTTATTCGGCGGTTATGGCCGAAGTCGGCGGCGGCCGGCGCGGCGGCTGTGTATGAAAACAAACGGTTAGTACGTGACGCCGTGCGACAGAACCACGAAGATCAGCGCAACTTTTGGAAACTTCTGTTTTTTGGGAAACAGATTAACTGATGACGTACTCGTCACAAGACTGGCAATGTAAGTCGAAATTAAATTAACAATAATTTTATAGTTTAAAAAACTGAAAAACCTTCAAAATCCACAATTCGTTTACTTGGATGACATATTTTTAACCGACTTCCATAAAGAAGGAAGTTCTCAATTCGACTGTACGTTTTTTTTTTATGTTTGTTCAGCGTTTACTCCGCCAATTATTTATGAATTGTTTTTGATGATGATGATTTTGTTTGGTAGCTAATACCTTAGAGGTGTTCTCATAAAAAAAATATCAAAATCAGTTCAGTACTTTGGTTTTATAACAAAATAACTGAAAAATATCTTCCAAGTAAACGAATTCGTATCTTAAAGTCGGTTGCTTCAGTTTTTAAAAATGGCGGACCCCTTCCGCTGCGCACCAGGGGTTCGTCATTTTTTTATATCTGCGCACGCGCCCCGCGAATATTATATTATTATTATTATATTACATCTCTTTATTTAAATTTATGCACGGGTCTAGCCCGGACCTTTGAAAGGCATCAGTGGGGCCGGAACCAACACAGAGGCCTTTTTACAAATGTATAGTAAAAAATACAGATTGGGTATATGGATGGACTATGGATGGATTACTGTACAATAGAGTTTAACAGATGTTGGCTATTGTGATGGAATGTTAGTGACTGAAAAACTAGGCTATAGGCTGATGCTCTCACACAGCAGGTAAGATGAAGTACCTCTGTGTGAGAGCACCAGGATGAGAAAACGGCACCTGCCAATTCCGTCTCATCATGCAAAAATACCTAGGCAGGTGATGACTCGCCACCCACTAAATGGTGGCACCCCCTCCATAGTGGCGCCGCGTATTATATTATATTATTATTATTATATTATATTAATATTATCTCATTTATTTATTTACAATCTTAATTTTATTTTTTTTACAACATAAATATAAACATAAAAAAAGAAACATAAATATTGTAAAAAACTTAAAACTAGGGTGCGGGGCTCAAGCTGCTATTATTATTATTATTTTATTTAAGTGTCATATCGGCCACTTCGTATCTCCCAGCAAGTAGTGAACACAGTAGATCTCATAGAGCTCGCATGTTTAGTCCACTGCACGTTGTAACAAACATAACGACCTGTTTTATAACCCCCCGACCCCCTCATTCTGTATTCAGAAGGACTGCCCTTTATATTTGCTGAAAAATTACATTGGTTTAGCGAAGATGGCGAGCGTTCCTTCTTAGAACCGCTGTAACTACGTTATATTATATTTGTTTATGTTTTTTTTTTAATGATAGTCTTGCATTTGACCGCCAGTTTGATGTTGAGGGACGTTGCGGTCTACAATGGAGTGCGCTTACTTAAAAGAAAGCTCAATCGTGATTTTGATGATTTTATCAATCGCTGAAAACCCACGCACACGCGTTATCACGCGTTACACGCGCGGACGCTACGCGTTGCGTAGGTCACGCAACGAGCTATGGAGAGGGCTATGCTCGGAGTCTCTCTACGAGATCGAATCAGAAATGAAGAGATACGTAGACGTACAAAAGTCTTCGATATAGCACAGCGGATTAGCAAGTTGAAGTGGCAGTGGGCAGGGCACATAGCACGCAGAACTGATGGCCGATGAGGCCGAAAGGTTCTCGAGTGGAGACCACGTACCGGCAAGCGCAGCGTAGGAAGACCAGCCACGAGATGGACAGACGACCTCATACAAGATTGGAAGCGGCTTGCATCCAGCATCTTCCCGCCACTTGTATGAGGTCACCTGTCCATCTCGTGGCTGATCTTCCTTGCCGGTTTACTAAATGACTGAATCAAAAATTATATTTGTTTATAAGATCACCACTATGGAACGTAGATAAAGTATAGTCTTTCCACCTTTCAGAGGAAATAAAGTAGACGTAGACATATATTAATTTATTTATTGTGACAAAAAACATACACAAACACAAATAGTACAACAACACATTAAATAAATAAATAAAGGTTTTATGTCACAACCCGGCCCCAGCTCAGCAAGACACTAAGTACCTACTGACATGAAAATGGCAACTGCGCTAACCGCGCGAGTCCAAGCCCCGTGAGGGGCAAAAAGAAGAAGAGTACTGACATTCCAACGTGGATAAATAAGGTTTCTCTACTTTCCATGCTAGACTAATGGAAGCATTATGGAATCCAACTCAACAATAATTTTCAAAATTACTCCACATTTGACGCAGAAATCCATAAACATACATATTACAAAAATAATCATACAGCCAAACATGTATAACGTCCTTCTTTTTTGAAGTCGGCTAAAAATTCATGGAAATCTGCCAACACATTCGGAATTAAAATTCAGTGAATACGTTGATAATTCCGACAAATTTTGAACTACCCGCAATAACGAGTTATGCTGTAAACAAATTGTATTTAACTGACGGCCCGCAGCTTACCATTCGAATTTTGCGGGTTTATTTTGGACATAATTTTTGTTAATGACTTCGATTATGATTCCGCATATTATGGTGAGGCTGTTTTTATATAAAAAAAAACGATAAGAGCGTGTCGAGATTTTCGAGTTCCGTAGCCAAAACCTTACTTAAAAACTAGCCAAGTGCATGTCGTGCCACGCACATAGTAGGGTTCCGTAGTTGCAATCAAAATTTAAGTGAACTTAAAATAGGGATGTTATAAACATACGAGTTAACTTATGTTAATATAAAAGCGATACACTGACACTGACACTGACACTATCAGTTTATCTTACCTATTTTATCCTAAATAGTTAGGTACCTGGTATTTGGTCGTGGGATGTAGGAAATTTCTGAACAGTCTTGCGCATTGGTGTTACTGTCTACAAAGTCGAAAGCTTTTATTTCTCACTGTATTCCTATGGTTGAAACACTACAATATACAGTTCTTATAGTAAATTCTAGGTGCAAATCGCATTTTGTAGCGAGGAAAGCAAGCTTTCGCGTGGTGCAGGTGACAACCATAGCACTCAGGCTTAAGGTACAGGATTTAGCGGATCTGATGTTGCAGGTTGAATTTGAATAAACATATAAGTTAAATAACATTAATAAAACATGCTTGGTTACTACAGTACCAATATCTTGGACATCAAGTACTACCAACAACAAGTTTTGACACGTAAAAGTAGCGATGAAAAACCTCACAGTCGCCGAAAACTTGAATGCTTGGAACCACTGGTTGGAACCATTGACTCCAAGCGTGCTTCCTCAAGTACGCCGGAAAACGATCGAAGAGAGGCCCTCTGCTTAAATTTCTTCAACGAAATGGACTTGCAGATTCTTAACACCTACCTTTGAAGTCGTCAGAGGTGGCATGCTCTGCACAAGCAGAGTAGATGCAACAACTTGTAGCTCGTCACTTCTGGCAGGCCTAAACAAGTTTAGTGGCAAAAGTTTCGAAGCGTTTCCTATAAACGCTAACTCGTTAGTTTACGTTACCCATACCATCATTTTCTATTCTACTGGCGTTCACCAACTTACAAAGCCACTTGTCTAACCCTGCAATTTCCTAGGTGATTATTAATATTCGCCAAGTCTTAATAATTGCGCTGTGACAACATTTATGAGTTCAAGTTTGGCTTAAACTGCAAATACCTTGAATAAAACAGCACCGCACTCACCACGTCGCACCGCGTAGACGGAAATACTCAGAATGCAAAAAATCTAGCGGAATAGGTTACACATACTTATTCAAACTATTCGTGGAGTTATTGAAATCAATCCTTTGTTCAAATCCTGTGACTTAGGGCATTCATTTCAAGATCTCGAAAGGCTTGGAGATCTTAGGCGTCAACATTTCTGCTAATGCCAGTTTCAACGTCAACTACTCGTCAACTTCAACTCGGTAAAGTTAAGCAATACATCACACCTAGTTAGTGGCTTTTACTTTACGAAGCGCAAGTGCGTCCCCATATGGAGTATTGCACCCACATCTGAAATGGCGCATTTGGTTATCTGCTTCAATCTCCCGACTTCTTCCAATGACGATTTTGGATAACTGGTATTGGTGGCAATCACTTAGAAAACCATGCATTATTTTTTTCACGGTCATTCATTGAAGCACTATTAACCACTATAGCACTTTAGCACTATTATTATTATTTTTGTTAACGCGAACCACGGTAAATATCCCGTTATTAGTAATAGTGATTTTATGCATTATCATTTGAAAAATTAATGGACTATCTGAATGATCATTACGAAATATTATGTTCCTTGACAGCGTCGGTCGGCAGTTTTCGCTTCGGCCGCGTCCGTAACTATAGTTTCGTAATTAGTTAGATTGTAACATTTACCCACCAGCGATACTTTACAACTTTTAAAACGTCACGCTTTCTCTGGTCTACTTCAGTTCCAAAGATAGCAACAAAAATATGCTGCGTTCGTAGCTTTCACCACCATGTCTATACTCGTACCATCATATCTATATTAAATGACAAACAAAATACCCGACTGCAGAAAAGCAGTTTTTGTAGTCTAACTTACGATATCATTACACTTGATAGGCTGTTGAGTGAACGTTTTATGTGGGAAAGTATGTGTAAAATCGCTGTAAAAGATCACAAAAGTGCATTCTTTAGAATAATTCTAGTAAAATCACTTGTTTATTACAGCAAACATCGTTGGAGGTTACGAACATACCCGTTTTTTTATTTTTGAGAGAGATTTATTATTATTACAAAAAAAATGCCTATGAGACTCAGGAAGTGAAGACAAATCTAAAGACATCTCGCACATCAAAATTGGTCAAGCCGTTTAAGCTGGATCATGTAGAAACATAGACATACACTCGAAGAACATAACCCTCCTTCTTACGCAGTCGGGTAAAAATAAAGTGTTAGAAACCTCGTGTCAATCAGTTGGTAACCAGCCCCAGCTGCCTTATCTAATGTACTATCGACCTTGTACTACTCCAAATTAAGTTTTCCTCTAGTTGCCGACGTGTTTGATGATATCAACTGTGGTGAGAGCTAACAGTGTTTGTGCTTTCTTGGAAACTGTCTTAGTTTTTTTTTTTTTTAAAGATTTATCGGGTCAAGATTTAAAAATCAAGTGCATTTAATAAGTCTCAGAGTTAGGCAACATGTTTTGTTTCATTTCGTGACTATATCTTGTTTCATTTGGTGACTACATGTTTTGTTTCATTTCGTGACAACATGTCTTGTTTCATTTCGTGATTACATGTTTTGTTTCATTTCGTGACTACATGTCTTGTTTCATTTCGTGACTACATGTCTTGTTTCATTTCGTGACTACATGTTTTATTTAATTTTAATTCTAGAAATTGCTTCCTAAAAATTAAGATTGACGTTGTCGTCCGCTCTTTCATACAAATACGGGAAACTTGAGTTCGAGCTCAAGTCACCTCCCGTTCCTTGCCACACGACATTTTTAACCCTTAACTCAAAAACAGGGGGTTATAAGTTTGACGTGTGTATCTGTATATCTGTATCTCTGACTGTGGTATCGTAGCTCTCAAACGAATGTACCGATTTTGATCTTTTTTTTAATTTGAAAATGATTTTTTTGAGAGTGTTCTTAGCTATGTTTCATCAAATCGATTCAGCCTTTTTTTGTAATTTTTTTCTTCAATCTCTGCCCCCAACACCGTTCTACATTAGTAGTCCAATGTTTTTAAAGTTTTCTCACGATTGAGCTTAGATTTAGTGTTGCAAGCCGCAGAATATCTACAATCCGTCCAACTTGTGGACACATTGTGCACTTTCGCAAGCTGTATGAGAGAAACAATTAGAACATTGCATAATGCAGATGACTACGGCAGATAAGTTCCGGTGCAACTGTTAGTTACAGCCGCGGGGGGGAAAAGCTGTGGATTCTTAGCTGTGCGTTTCATTAGAAATGAAGAAGAAAAAAATATGCTAATAGGGTTCCGTACCTAAAAAAGAAAAATAGAACCCATATAGGATCACTTTGTTGGCCGTCAGTCAAAAATCTTATTGAAGAAAACGTAAATGTATAATATTGAGATTGGTATCAAAAACCTCTACAATCCCTTGAAGCTAATGACTTTCCATCACGTGGACGTAAAGTTTAAAACAAAATTCACGAATATAGTGTCCTGGATTGACCGATATTAATAAACCAACAATAACGAACTTAAAGATTTCGATATAATGACTTTGTCACCGCGCTAAAGCCTAATTTAGATTGAGATGCCTAGAGACGTCTATTTTGTCGCTTCGAATTACTTTCAACATCGAAATTATTTAATCTTATAAAGGATCTAATTAGACCTCATTGAACTCGGGACGTTTTTGAGGATTGATGCTACGAGTACATCCCTCTGACACTATCAAAGTTTGATGCTGTAAAAAAATCAAGCTTCTATTTCAACGCAATAAAGGCTAAAAACCAACGATTTATGTGTGCTACTATAAACATAATATCTATTTATTAGCCTCATAACTCGGCGGTTATTCAACTCTAAAGCTTCCAGCTTTACTTTACAAATACTTGACTGCTCCATCAAAAAGGTGGCAGCAGTACTCCATACACAATCGGACCTGTGGCTGATACAGGTGAAGCTGACCGGTACCGGGCGTTACTTCTCACCAGGACAGCTGTAGTAACGTCTAACCTTATTGAGGATGTCAAGTTTTTTTTCTAGTCAGTTTAGCCTTGGACTCGAGGTCGCCTTCAAATTCTTAAGATCGGTCAAGCCAAGATTTTGCGATTTAATTTGATCCTATACAACATTATGTTAGCTACAGACAGCTAAGCGTTTCGATACTTCAGCGCAAAACAAATTAAATATCGAATCGAGCAGGCGGCTCGTCTGATTGTAAGGGCCGCGCCCGAATCCCCGAAAGAATGTTCAATATAAATTCAACAGGATTATTCTTTATCCCGTTAAACGACACTCAAAGAAACTATTTCGATACTCCGCTGCTATGGAGTACTAAGGAGGACTTATTCAAATACGTTAAAAGCCCGATAACACAATACAAACGTATAACCAGTAAGGGCATTTCTTGACTTGTAGGTGCAGTAGCGATTTCGGCACTTTCGATATAGTCTGCACCTGCCTTATCTAGAGAATAAGGACCCGCATCCCGGGATTTTGGGATCCCGGACCATTTCATTGACTCGAGAATCAAACTAGACCAGATTAACACCAAGGTTTCTGGAACCGTAACATAATATCGTTTTATTTTTCGTTCCAACTGTTTTGAATAGACTTTCCCTTATTTTGAGACAATTCCCCAATATTATAATTAGAAGACTTGTTGGTCGTTTGATTGTCGCTTCTCGAGTGGAAACCACGAACCGGCAAGCGCAGCGTAGAAATACCAACCACAAGGTGGACAGAAGACGTCATACAAGTGACAGAAAGACGCTTGATAAAGACCGCTTCCATCTTGAAATCCATGGGGGAGACCTATATCATGTAATAACATCAGCTGCAGCGCACAACCATTACAATAACTCAGATTTACAACTTTAATTTTAAGTTTAAATTAACGTTTAAAATTAAAGCATTAGGGTCAACGTCGTTATATCATTGATTAGGGAATACTGTAATATACTATGTATCTCTGTTTTTGTTTATTTCTAAATCCCAGGATCAAACGTTAAGAATCCCGAAATCCGAGTTGTGTTCTGTAGTGGTATCGACGGTGTACCAAGCAGATATAGAGCAGTATTTGAACGGTCGTGTTCTAATTGGTCTTGTATACAAGAGATCATATCGGCATGCCTAGTCTCTGCACTACTCGTGAAACGTGAGATTCCGGGATAGTACATCTCGTACATCTCTTCGCTTGTTTTCATGCTTGAAATCATTGTGATTTGAGTTACTACCTTGATTTATACATGAACGCCGAAATTTACCCTGTATTTGTGTACGCTTCGACACCATTAGGGTGCGTGGCGCAATGTACAAGTTCTGCGCAAGATTCCGCCATGTGGAAATGTTAACCCGGCTGACAATTCGAGCATAAGTGAGGAGTCATGACGAACTGTAACCTAAATAGCGATTCAGACTCCATTGGAACGTGAAATAATTATAGTTTAAAAAAATGAAAAAAAACGACTTCAAAATACGCAATTTATTTACTTATTACATCTTTAGAAGATGTACTGGCGGTGATAAATATACGCGACTTGCTGTTCACTTTTCTACAAGCACTTGGATGATATTACACCAGTAATTTTGTTATAAAAACCAAAGTACTACACCGATTTTGATAAAATTTATATGAAACCATCTCTAAATTATGACCTACAGAATACAAAAAGAATTATCAAAATCAATGCACAATTGACGGAGTAATCGGTGAACAAACATACAGACGAATTGATAACCTCCTTCTTTTTGGAAGTCGGTTAAAAACAATAGTAAAATAAATAGATAAGACTGAAATCCAATTTAGAACCTCCTTTTCTGAAATTAGTTAAGAATTCGATTAAAAATGCACATTTTACTAAATTTATTTTAACTAAAATAACTCATACTACACTAACAATGACGCAGGTTAATAAAGGTTATTTCCTTGTGTACCCAGCTCAAGCCTTAAAATTTAACCAATCGCATATTAATCACAGAACTTCCTATCGGAAAGCAATGTGGTATCGCATACAATTTGACACGCGACTCGTTCCACAATACCAGTGGGGTGATTCTACAGTGTTCGATTACAAGCCCACCACTGCCTCCATGGCTAGAGTTACAAGACGCGCTACGCCATAAACGTGCGAAGACCTCTTGCAAACGCGCATTAGCTACGCCGCTACGCCAAAAACTTGCAACGAACGCTGGAGACGCGCGTTAACTACGTTTACCAGCTAATGTCGATGATAATTTTTAACCGTCTTCCAAAAAAGAGGAGGTTCTCAATTCAAATGTATGTTTTTTGTATGTCTGTTCAGCGATTATTTCGCCAATTGTGCATTGATTTTGATGTTTTTTTTTGTATTTGGTAGGTCTTACTTTAGAGGTGGTTTCATATAAAGTGTATCAAAATCTGTGTAGTACTTTGGTTTTTATAACAAAATTACTGGTAAAATATCATCCAAGTGCGTGTAGAAAAGTGAACAGCAAGTGAACGTGGAATTGATTTTGGTGTTTTTTTTTTTGTAAGTCATACAGCAAAGATGGTCCCATGTAAATTTTATCAAAATCGGTTCAGTACTTTGGATTTTATAAGAAAATTACTGTAAAAATATTACATCCAAGTAAACGAATTGCGTTGGTTTTTTCAGTTTTTTAAACTGTTATTATTAATCTACAAAGTTGTTATATTCTTCGAAAGCATTCAAGGCCACAGCTACTTATGCCGCGCAATATTAACTTTTGATCTGTATTAATGTTTGATATAACTACGTATAATATGTAGGTAATTGAATTTACATTAACCATTTAACTAAAGAAACCCTCATTTAAAATGAATTGGACAGACATCTATATCATAACACACTTACTCTACGAAAATCACTTATATGCAGACAAGTATTTTGGTTTTATTTTAATATCAAAGTTTGTAAGTAGATTTTCGCATAATTAAGTCACGTCAACAAGAAACTTAAATTTTATTTCTAGGCAACAACGTTGAAATTCCTCGAAAGCATTCAACCACGCAGTCATCGCGGCAAAATTCACGCGTACGGATTCGCATCAAATTAACACAATAGGTATACGAATAATACTAGAGTCAAGCCATGGTAAGTAAGTTCGTATAGAGTGAGTGGCCAGCCCTAATGTCAGAGTTGTTAAAGAAAGTTATCTGACTTGGCTTAACAATTGCTGATAACTAAAACCAACAATTTAACGTGTCATCCGCTACATAACGCTCGGAAAGAAATGCCACTCACGGTCGCCCATCCACAGACTGACCAGTTGCTTAACTTTGGTGATCGTTCAACACCTAGTCAAGATACGAAGCGCTTCGTCATGCCATCTAAGCCATGGTGAAAATCTTGAGCGCGCCAGAATAGCATCTCGATTCGTTTCGCGGATGCAAGTCACTTAATCACCGACACTCGGAAGTCAGGAGCGAGTCACGTATAGCCGAGTTCACGTTATATTAAACACCGGAACTTTGTCTGTATTCTTTGCGGGTTTTATTAAATCGCGCATAGGGAGGGATTGAGGATGTTTAACTGCTATTTAAGATTTCCCCGATTGTTCGTCATTGAAATTAAAATACTTTTACGGATCTCAGTCATCATCATCATCTCAGCCATTAAAAGTTTCTACCAAATGGATTACCAAAAATACCGTTAAGGCCTGAAAGCCAGCACCTTCTTGCCATTTATATGACTGCGCTAGCACTACGCTACGCTGGACAGTACGTGGTCTCAACTCGAGAACTTTTCGGCCTCATCAGCAATGAGTTCTGCTTGATGTGTGCCCTACACATCAAGGAGAACTGATGGCCGATGGACCCAATCAATCAATCAATCAATAACACTTTATTGACACCACAAAAAGAATAAAAAGTCCCCACTGCCACTTCAACTTTCTACGCCATTGTGTCTGTGACTTTTACTTATATAGAGAGACTCTGAGCATAGCTCGTTGGAGAACTTTGAGCTTCTACGTAAAGCCCAGATCTAAGTATTTCGTAGGTACTTACATGTTACATAATTTGAAGTCTCCAGAAATTCAATATTAAAAACCTTCCACCTGTATAGGATCCGACCTTCAAATTAATAAAATCTCAACCCCGGCACAGATTAGCGAGACTTATCAAGTGATAGAGA
Organism: Lycia hirtaria; assembly: GCA_947563715.1. Taxonomy (NCBI): domain Eukaryota; kingdom Metazoa; phylum Arthropoda; class Insecta; order Lepidoptera; family Geometridae; genus Lycia; species Lycia hirtaria. Next base: position 34,090,518 of record OX387377.1, on the reverse strand, counting down.
GTAAATAAGCTTAAAGAACATGTTTTTTTACAAGTCTCTGCCGTTTGTAAAGATAAAGATAAAGATAAAGATAAAGATAATTTATTTGCATACAACACGAGAATTTTATACAACAAGTGCATAAAAGATGTTACACTAAATTTAGTCGCTTAAAATCATGTTGTGCCGATTAGGCGTACAAATGTCAGGTAGACAGCATCATGCACATGCGAAAAATTATAAAATAATAATTATTATTATTTGTTATTATATTAATACACAAACCAAAAATATCTATAATATGACAAAGCAGAAGCAATAAAAGATACACATAATGTCAAATAAAATTAAAATTTGTCATTTAAAAAATCATTGATAGAATAATAACACTTCTGCAATAACAATGCCTTCAACTTTTTTCTAAATAAATTACTATTCTGGTCTCTTATTGACTTAGGAATCGTATTGTAGATTTTAGGACCCATACATACGATGCTATTTTGCATCAGTGCTGTCTTTCCTTCATGTACGCGCCGTTTGTCTTGGTCGCGCCTATTTCTTACAGTAGTATCAGATAGTGTGGGGAATCGCTCCCGGTTTGTTTTTACAAAAAGGGCCGTTTCTAAAATGTATAAACACGGAAGTGTAAGAATTTTATACTTTAAAAAATAGGGCTTACAACTATCTCTTTTTTTGAGTTTAAACATTGAACGAATACAGCGTTTCTGCCTTTTAAAAATAATAATTTTATTTGTTGAATTTCCCCAAAAAATAATCCCGTACCTCAAAATTGATTCAACTAACCCATAGTAGGCTTTAAGTAAAGATTCTATATTTAGAGTACGAGCTAGTTTGGCGATGGCATATGTTTGGCTACTTATTCTTTTCGAAAGGTGCTCTATTTGTGATTTCCAATTCAATTTTCGGTCAATATATAATCCAAGAAATTTTGAGTAACCAAGCATTCCCCATATTCATGCAGTCCTGGTAGCTCTGGAAGCCAATATGCTAGCGTTCTGAATACCGCACGGCTTTATAGCCGCGGTAATTCTAAGCAGCCGCCATTTTGTGGCGCCTAATTGCGAAACTGTCATGGCGGTGCCAGCCGACATTCTCGCGCGCTCGCAAGATTTACGCTGGATACAATTGTATTAGTTTAACCAGTAGATGAGCTCTGTAAAGGTGTTCAAGAGAAAAGAAGGTAAGGTATTCTTAGGTTACACTCCATAGTGGATCTCAACGTCACTTAACATCAGGTGAGTTGGTGGTCAAGCACAAACCTATTACTTCATAAAAAATATGTAAATCAAACTGAATGGATTATATTAGGAGAGTTGCTGCAAATCATGATTATTTGCGAAATTTTCCGATTTTTTTGTTTTCGCCGGCTTCCAAAAAGAAGGAGGTTCTCAATTCGAATGTGTATTTTTTGTATGTTTGTTCAGCGATTACTCCGCCAAATATGAATTTTTATTTCATCATCATCATCATCTCAGCCATAAGAAATCCACTGCTAGACATAGGCCTCCTCCATGGATTTCCAAAAAGACCGATTGGAAGCGGCTTGCATCCAGCGTCTTCCCGCCACTTGTATGAGATCATCTGTCCATCTCGTGGCTGGTCTTCCTACGCTGCGCTTGCCGGTACGTGGTCTCCACTCGAGAACCTTTCGGCCCCATCGGCCATCAGTTCTACGTGCTATGTGTCCTGCCACTTCAACTTGCTAATCCGCTGTGCTATATCGGTGACTTTTGTACGTCTACGTATCTCTTTATTTCTGATTAGATCTCGTAGAGAGACTCCGAGCATAGCCCTCTCCATAGCTCGTTGCGTGACCTTGAGTTTCCTTATAAGGCCCATAGTTAGGGACCACGTTTCAGTGCCGTATGTCATCACTGGTAACACACACTGGTTGTAAACTTTCGACTTGAGGGACTGGGGAATATTGGACGAGAAGACGCTTTTAAGTTTCCCGAACGCTGCCCAGCCGAGTTGGATACGACGATTGACCTCCCTCGTAAAGTTGGACCTGCCTAATCGGACCGTTTGTCCTAGGTAGACGTATTCGTCAACAACTTCAAGAGTGAAGTTCCCCACAGATATTGGGGTGGGCACTACATGGGCGTTCGACATAACCTTCGTTTTGTCCATGTTCATTTTGAGGCCCACCCGTTGGGAAACTCTATTGAGGTCTTCGAGCATCGTACTGATCGTCGGCAAACCGAAGGTGAGTGATGTACTCGCCGTTAATATTGATGCCGAGCCCTTTCCATTCCAGAAGCTTATAAGCATCTTCCAAACCAGCGGTAAACAGTTTCGGAGAGACAACGTCTCCCTGCCTCACGCCTCTCTTCAATGGAATTGCCTCTGAGTTCTGGTCTTGTACTCGGGCTGACATAGTGGCGTTGTTGTACAAACACTTCAGCACTTCGACATACCGATAGTCAATACGGCATCGCTGGAAAGCCTCAAGCACCGCCCAGGTCTCGATCGAATCAAAGGCTTTCTCATAGTCCACAAACGCTAAGCAAAGGGGCAAGTTATACTCTTCGGTCTTCTGTATCACTTGCCGCAGCGTGTGGATGTGGTCTATGGTACTATAACCTTTTCGGAAACCGGCTTGTTCGGGAGGCTGGAAGTCATCGAACCTGCGTTCGAACGTGCGTTGAATTTTTATTTGGTAGGTAATATTTCAGAGGTGGTCCCATACAAATTTGTATGCATGTACGTTTATGACTATGTACACCTATGTAATGTTTTAAATTACCTCCTACAGCCTAAACTGCTTATTAGATATATGCGAGGTATTGTCTATTAAAAAAAAACTTAAAAACGAATTATTTTGAAAACCAAAATAATTTTAATCATGTAAGGGGTCTACTTAGATCTCATTGAGCTCGGACGTTTTTCAGGACTGACGCTGCGTCCCGTTGATACTTTAGCAAAGTTTACTACATATAATTATTCAAATTCTATATTCAAATAAGGCTACGATGTCTAGACATTTACAATTGAAATGAATTCCTAGTCTCTGTATTCCAGTACTCCGCATGCCTGAATGCCACACTGCGTCTTGTGTCGAAACCCGCCCGTGCAGGGCACGTGTACCTAAAGGTATTTCGTTTGAAAGCTTACAAGCTTCACCTATACTATATGTAGGATTAAACATAAATCTTTAGTATATACTCACTATAGACACTAACAATGAAAGTTTTTGAGCTGAACTTCGAATACTGATACAAATAAACTTGATAATTCGGGCAAATACCTTTTATCAAACAACTAGTTTGTATAACTACATGTAACTAAACTACATAAACGACTACATGAAATATTAATCTGATTACCTCACACCGATGAAGACCAAAAACAATCATCAACATCATCATCATCACCTACGCAAGAGCTTCACGGCCTATATCCATTCGTCATTTCACTGCAGGACTAGCAGAAAGTCGCCGCATTGTCATACATTCTTCATTGATATGCCAAAAATCTGTACTCAGCAATATTGATCCGTGGATAATCAATTCTTGATACGTGCTGTTCAGAAATGGAATACTTTGCCGTCATCTCTGTTTCCTGAAAGCTACAATCTTGGAATTATCAAGGCTAAAAAAAGATTCCGAGGAATTCAGAACCTCCTCCTTTTTTGAAGTCAGTAAAAAATGGACAGATAAGCGAATAGGTGATCAAACATAAATCTAATGTAAAAAAAACTCAGCTACAACAAATCCACTGATGGATATAAAATATAATCTCCCCCATGGATTTCCAAAAAGATCGGTTGAAAGCAGCTTACATCCGGCGTGCATCTCTGCCACTTGTATGAGGCCTTCTCTCTTATAGCTGGTCTTCCTACGCTGTACTTGCCGGTGCGTGGTCTCCACTCGAGAACTTTTCGACCCCATCGGCCATCAGTTACGAGCTACGCGTCCATCTTTCTGAGCATGGCCTTAAAACTATCTACTCTTTATCATCATTATTTATTTCTTAAGTGTTTTTTCGTGTCCACAATATCAGTAAAGAAAATACCACAATACAAATGCGGTTTAATATTCAAAAGAATGCATAAAACAAAACTTTATTCTGAAACGTTTCCATTTAAATACAATTTGAGTAATGTACGCCTGGTCTCATCGGATGCGATATTGAAAATATATCGAGCAACAAGTACCTAGAGCTTGTGAAAGGGGTTCCGTAGAATTTCGTGAATGCTGCTTTTATTCGGGAAGTTTTTGTTACGTGTATTATTTCTAAATCAGCGTTTTAGTGTTTATAAGAAATAATTATAGTTAAGCCAGTATAATGGGGACTTTTCGGCAGGGCTCCATAAGGGGAACTCTGTTCGATTAAATTGGCATATTTTCTGTTTATTATTGACATGTATCTATATTATAAGTGACGTCTGTTTACAATTGAAGACTTGTGACTGATAAATATTTTTTGTAATTAAAAAGGTAGCTATGTATTTACTGCTCATAAAAACGTTAAATAAATAAAGATTATAGTTAAAAAAAACTGAAAACCAAATATTAAAAACCAAATATTACCAAATATTATAAAGTCAAATATTACAATTACAATATATTAATTATACAGAAATCAAAAGATGTCATAAAATAAAATAAATAATAAAAATAATTATGGTTAATATACTGTTGAGTGTACGTTTTGAGAGAAAATATGCGCAAAGCGACTGTATAATATAATTAAATGAACATTCTTTTGAATAGTTTTTGTAAAATCACGTATTTGTTATGAAAAAGTTCGTTGGAGGATACGATAAATGCATTTTTATTTTATTTTGAAAGAGTTGTATCATTATTACTACAAAAAAATAAAGCTTATGACATTCAGGGAGTGAAGATGAGTCTAACGACATTTCACATAAAAATCGGTCAAGCTGTTTAAGCTGTAGGTGGTAATATAAAAACATACATACATATACGCACTTTCACATACATACACTCGAAAAACATAACCCTCTTTCTTGCCCATTCGGGCAAAATTACAGGCATAGCGATTTTCATTTCAATACCTAACTCTTTATGTGAAAATAAAATTATAGGAGCAATATCTTTTATCATACAAAATATCCTTTAAATTAACGCGAATACATTCGGTGACTAAAAAGGCAGCCAAACTCGTTTAGACATTTGGGAGGTCCAGTGTCCATATTTTCCAGATCCCTCATCAGAACCTCGTTATGGCATTTACCAAATGAAAATTGCTTATGAATACTAAATAAATTTGTAAAAATCTACATAATATATAATATATATATTTTATGTATATATATATATATATACAGATGACTGTCTTAACACTAGCAATATTGTTATAGGAAGTTTTTGAAGTGAAAATCTTTAGCGGCGTTGTGCATTTTTCGGATGGGTAAAAATGTTAAACTCGCGTCAGATCGAATTCGTAAGACGGACGGATAATTTTAGTCAGAAACCTATTCTAACGTTCTGCATTTAAAGTTCACTATTTTATGTAAATTTTCATCAGTATTTTTTCTATTTTAAGTTTTAGTTTTCACTTCTGCCGGGAACCCGTGTTTTTTTTTTCAAACGGAGTGTGTTATTGAAAAAACGAACTTCAAAAATTGCAGGATGCGCTACGTAGATGGGTTTTCCCTGATATATATACCTACATAGTATGTATCTGGACGTCTTTTCGTCGATCGCAAGTAAAATAGGGTTCTTCTAACGCAAACGCGCTCCATCGTAGATCATAACGTCCTTCAAAACTAGCGGAATCGGTGGTCAAGCTCAAACTTCAATTCAATAATTATAAAAAACACCCTCAGTACAATATTAAGAAATCAATATATTAGATATACTACAGTTGTAACATATTACATCCTCTTTTGATGCAATATTCGTGCCCATTTTTTTTTTCTTTTTAGGGTTCCGTACCTCAAAAGGAAAAAAACTGAACCCTTACCGGATCACTTTGTTGTATGTCTGTCCGTCCGTCCGTCTGTCAAGACCTGTATCTCGGGAACGCGTGAAGGTATCGAGTTGAAATTAAAACCATATACGCAGATCCATAATCTCTTGCTGCAGAGAGAAAAAACACACTTCTCAGTCTTCTTAATAAATACGTTATATGTCGCAAATAACGCACATTTCGCCACTCGCAAGGGAATCAAAACCAAGAAGCATTGTCATAATTATAGTACACATAAACGAAAAATCTAAAAAAAATACATTTTTAATTTAATCACAAGAAAATAGGGGCTTTATGCATGGAACTTCACCTTCTAGCTTATCATTACTATGACTACGTTTATAAGTCAGTAGACAAATCTGAAATAGTGTCGTAGTATTTCGCGTCAGAACAGCGCCGGAAGGGAATGGCCGACTGCTTCTTCCGCAGCTCTTTGCTAATTGCAGCAAAACTTTTGTGTCAAATGTAATTACTACGTCCGTCTTTAGTACACCGGGTAGATGGTTTCAAATTGGATGGTTATAAAAAATGAATTCAAAATACGCAATTCGTTAAGTACTTGGATGACATATTTTTTCCAATTATTTTGTTATAAAAACTAAAATACTGAACCGATTTCGATGAAATTTCTATGGGACCTGGCAAGTATACCCTTTAAAAGTTTTTTTTTTTAATCGGTACAAGGGACTTCGAGTAATCGGGGAACATACATAAAAAAAACAGAATACGATGAATTGAGAACATCATCTTTTTTGGAAATCGATTAAAATGACAGGTCTTTTTTAAGATTGTTATTTTACATTATCAGTTAATTATGGAATCCATAAATTAATAAAATTGGTGAAAGTAACTTTGTCTGCTTATTACATTATCATGGCTAAACAGCTGAACAGTTCGCTATAAAATTTGATAATTAGTTAAAAAAATATTTAGATTTTATGTAGTTAATCCGGAAAAAGTATGTTAAATCCTTCTCTGACTATGAAATTCTGGCGAGCACCGTTTGCTAGTACATTAATATTCAAATCTAAATGTGAGCGGCTTGAGTCGTTATGGGTAAGCATGGAGACGAGTGACCTGGGGAGCTACCACAATCGTAATAGCAACCATATTTCAATATTAATTTGACTTCCTCTCGCTCTTTCTTCATACGAGAGAGCAAGACAAAGGTCAAAGTAATATTGAAGTAAAGTTGTGGTAACTCCCCAGGTCGTTTCTTCACTGAGCTATATAAAAATAGAAAGAATATGAAATAGGAAAGTTTAAATAAATAAAAAATATTTAAAATAGACAAAAAACTCTTTTATTCATGTAATATTTGTGACTAAAAAGTTCTATTAATAAAGAGTTTTGTATCTAAAAAGCTTCCATGAATACAAAATCCTGTATCCGTTTTTTTTATCAATACAAAAGCTTCTATTCAAAAAGTTTCCAAACATTTATTAATTTCCCTATCTAAAAAGTTATTACATTACAGTTTAACGTACTTCTAAGCTTATGATAAGTATTATAGACAGGGATAGATTGAAAAAACCGGCGCATCCCAAACTGCAAATTGCTAACAACGTCCAAACTTACCCCATGCCCCATAACAATCGGGGCAAACGAGCCCAAATAACTGTGGTCCGTTCATTTGGGGGAGATTCGGAACGGGCGCTATGGCCGCCAGATATTCCTGTCACACGCCGATACATCGATATACGCAGGGATAAATCGACGGCCGTGAGAGGAATACCTGAAAGGGATGGTGCACATGATGTTGTAAGCAGAGGACGTGTCGATGGATCTGTGAAGGACTGAAGGTGTTTACTTATTTTTACCCATTTAAACAGGAAGGAGAGTAATGTTTTTTCACGTGCATGTATGTATGTTTCTATTATTAATAGATTCTAGATAGCTTGACGGGTTTCGATTTACGAGGTGTCGTTATATTCGTTTTATCGACTCCAACCACGGTTATCCTCTTAACACCACTATTATTTAATGAAATACAATAAAATGTTTATTACATGTAAGTTGTTTATTTAATACACTATACATATCGAATAGTTTGTACATAACAATTTCAGATGAGAATATTTTCTTGTTTAATGCTTTCAGAGCGTGATTTTTACTTTTTTTTTCATTTGTCTTTTTATTCGCCCTATAAAGTAAAATGTAGAATTACCTAAATGGTTATTCTCTATATTGGTTATCTACTTATCTTGCCGCATATCTCACTGCTAGCAACATCGTGTGTACCCGTAAAAGGGATAAAAGTAGGGGGTAGAAACTGGCCCTTATAACGCGTGAGGTGTATTGTGTATAGAATAAAATAAATATGGCCTCCAAGTTTACTGAACTTACTTCGCCTATTCCAGATGGATTAGTTTCAGATAAAACAGGGATGTTTTGGGGCCATCAACTTATGGAGGTAAGATAATATATATTTCAGATAAAAGATAAGTAGGATTATTAAAAGAAAAACAGTAATTCGCCTTTCAAATGTAACATATTTGTATATATTAATATTTGTATTATATTTATATTTGTTTGTGTATGTACATATTTGTTTGTGTATGTACATATTTGTAGATATAGGCCAGGTATCTTTAAATCATTAAGAGTGACAAATATCTTTCTTTTGAGCAAACGTGTTCCATCGTAGACCATAACATCATCGCTCAACTTAGTAAGTTGACAGTCAAGGCAAACCCATTAATGCATAAAGTAAGTATATACTTAGTTTATGGTTAATTATTTATTCACGTGAATCATAATTAATAGAAATACGCTTATTAAATGTCGTATTGGTTGAGCAATCAGACTAACTACCCTCATTTTAGAAAAACAAAAACTTACTAAATAAGACGTTAAACATTTTTTTTATCAGCCCTGTTTGTACAAACTGTCCCACTACTGGGAACGGGCCATCTTCTCATTGTGAGAAGGGTTAGGCCATAGTCTGCCACGCTGGCAAAGTGCGGGTTGGCAGACTTCACACATCTTCAAGATCATTGAGAACTCTCAGACATGTAGGTTTCCTCACGATGTTTTCCTTCACCGTTTGAAGTTGGCGGCAATCAACGTTAAACAATAATTAATGTTAATCAAATGTTATTTCAGTAGTTAATGTATACTCTTTCTGAGAAAATAAAATATATTTAACCCGAAAAACTTGTTCTTAAAAAAGTTTTTTAATGCAATGCCGAAGGGTTATGTATGAGGTTTCTTTGACACGCCCAACAGTCTAATGGGGTGGATTGATCTATTTTAGTATCAATTTTAAAGTTTACAAACTTGTTTTTTTTATTTTCAGTTCATCATCATCAACATCTCAGCCACAAGAAGTCTACTGTTGGACATAGGCTTCCCCATGGATTTCTATAAATACCGGTGGAAGACGGCCTGCGTCCATGACTGCCACTAGTATGAGGTATTCTGTCCACCTTATAGCTGGTTTCCCTTTGCTACGCTTGCCGGTGCGTGGTCTCTGGAAACTTGATATTCAAGATCTTCAATTTTATAGATTTTAGTCGTCGGGAATTTTCGATAAGTGGTACATTTCTCCCAAAAAGGGAGAAAGTTTACTACGGTGCAATTTACTAACCTATACCCAACAATGGGGTAAAAAAAGCTGTGGATGATGATGAGCAAAATCAGTCAAGATGTTGTCGACATAAACGGTAATGAAATCTCGGTTAAAAACAAAAAGAAGAAGTTTGCTACAAAGCCATTTCTTGGCTGACTTTAAAAATATGTGCCAAAAATATTCGATACAGTTTTGAATAGGAACAGTAGACCTCGCAAAAACTGACTTTTTTAAACTATCGCGGTCATTCATTAAAGCACTGTTATTATTAACGGGATATTTACCGTGGTTCGCGTTAATTTTGAGCTCCCGATATAACCACGGTAAATATCCCTTTAATAATAATAGTGGTTTACTGACTTTTTTGAAAAAGAATTTGCAAAGGTTCGTTCTAACGAAGTTCTACTATTCGTAGAAATACTAGTTCAATTTATTTAGATTATCTTGTTCAGAATACTATCTTACCTTTACAACCTTACATTACAAGCACCATTTAAAACAATGTACAGTACAACGAAGCATTCCAAAGCCCCCTCGTTTGCGTAGAATCAAGCCCTACGTAGCTCAAACTTGTTGTCTTCTCTCCAACTATTCCCCAACTATCCCTGGAGCCGTGTAAGCTGCGTAGTTGCAAACTCGATGGAAAGCTTGTAAGCTTAACTTTGGCGTCAGAACGCAAAGGAAAACATCTAGAGAGGAACAACTTTTAGAATATGCTTATTTGCTTAATTTATACATAAATTTCTTCTCATTCGACATGTCTATGATTTAAATTATAAATATTCGTAAATATTTGGGGACATTTCACACAACACCATCTAGCCCAATCTAAGCAAAGCTTCTACTATGGAACTAGATGGCTGATAGAATACATATATACATTTTTTTGTAAATATATACTTAAGATACATAGAAACACCCAGACACAGAACAAACATCCATGCTCATCACACAAATGTTTGCCCTGGGTGGGGATCGAACCCACGATCTATAGCTTAGCAGGTAGACATACTACCAACTGAGCCACAAGGCCAGCCAAAACAAAGTCGAATTGGACTCAATATTTAAATTTTAAAAGGAGGCTACGAAAAAGGACATATTTATTTATTATATGCAACAGCTCTGTTATTTGTATTCCTAAAAATGTAACCATATTAACATGGATTGGAGTAGGTAGGAAATAAATACAAGTCTAATTGACACGATTCGAATCTTGGAAGACAATACTGATTACATAAATTGCATCAATCGATTTGAAAGACATTCTTGATGAATGAATTCTATTCAGGAATGGGAATCTTTTCCACTTTCTCTGTTTCCTGAGAGTTCAATGCTAAAGTTAACATATTCTAGATCGACAAGTTCCATTCTTGGCCACATCGTCCCTTAACAACGAACGAGTTGGTGGTAAATCGTAGATCGATTTAATGAAAAACAAACAAGCGTGTACGGTAGTTTACTGAAGCTACTTCTCTGTTAAGTATTCTACTCGTCAATAGAACCACTCGCACGAGCGCCAGTTCAATTAACGGTAAATACTACTAACGAATAGGGGTAACTGTGAGGGTTCAACTTATATTGTTTTTGTATGAAACTTTTATTGGTTTTCAATTTCTCCCTGACTTTTACGGAGTTATTTTTAATTAATCTACAAACCTTTTAAGCATTTTTAGGATGATGTTGAAACTACCTCGCTTCTGTAGTGCCTCAGAGATGTTTGCTCAGGCTCGAACTCGAAAAAAGAGAGGGTAAATAGATTTGAGATCGTGTGCACGAAGTGTCGGAAATATATTTCAATTTAATTCTTATAATTAATATAGTTTCTAATTAAATTTTAGGCAAAGTGGACTTTGTTGTTTAACGAATTTGAATTTAAGAGATTGTCACGCACCGTTTCATACAAATAGGAAACACTATGTTCATCCCTTGAAGGTTCCACCTACTTTTCTACCGACTCTGATTTTTCTTTTTACCTGATTGCATAAGAAGGAGAGTTATATTTTTCTAGTGTATGTTTGTATATATGTACTATGTATATGTACGTATCTACATGATTGCCTGTTGTTGCGTTGTTGATGCGCGAGTTGTTGTTAAATTTGTCTTCGCTCTTTGAGTGTTTTAGGCTATATTTTTTTGTAATAATAATAATACTTAGACCTAAGAAATTAAATAAATAAAGAGATAATTACACATCTCTCGTAAAAATAAAAAATGCGTTTTTTTTCGTAACCTCCAACAAACTTTTTCGTAACAAACAAGTAACTTTAGTAGAATTATTCTAAAGAATGCGCATTAAGAATCTTTTGCAGCGATTTTACGTATACTTTCTCACAAAAACCTACACTCAACAGCATTACTTATCAAGAGTAACGAAATCGTAAGTTAAACTGTAAAAACTTATTTTTTGTAGTCGAGTGTTTTGTTTTTCTTTTAATATAGATACATGTTTATTTAGTTGAAATCCTAAATAGCTATACCTCTATGTCACTGGCTTTTTTAAATTTCAATATAGCTTCGAAATTAAAAAGTTAAAAGTAAACATTTTAAAATAGTAGACAAACCGCAAACTATAGAGGCAAAGCTTTTAATGGCTCAAACTATATAAAAAATCGGATAATGTTTAGGGGTAGGTAAAAAACAATTGGCCAGCGTGGTAGACTATGTTTACTACCTTACCCTTCTCACAATGAGAAGATGGCCCGCGCCCAGCAGTGGGACAGTTTGTACAAAACAGGGCTGATTAAAAAAAACAATTTTCTCCCGTTCTTAATTCGTTCTGACCACGTGGTCAGTATGCCCGGTAAGAGAAGCAGCTGGTACATTCAATGTTTTCTCTTTCTGTCAGTCTTGCATAGAAAATTTATGAAGAAAGTTCCGAAAAACTAACAAATATTTTTTCTCGACGACAGCAATTTCAGAATTATACAGAATCAAATACAGAATTTATAGATTATTGATTGAATGAAACTGAAAAAAATCGGTGAATCGAGCTCTCTGGACACGTAGTCCCACTGCTTTGTACGATTGATCGCATCATGGGAACTTTTTCTTTTAATTTTTATTTATTTTATTTTATTTCTTATTTTTATTTTGATTATTCGAATTACAAGGAATTTTAATTCCGCTTATTCCATCCGATTGGACCACCCAAGCTAAACAAACAGTAAAAATAAGATCACACAATGCTCTAAATAGAAAATTACTCCAAGCCCGTGATTTGACTTTTTACCACGTTTTTGCGTTTTAACAAATGAACCCTTTGATAGGATGCCGCGGGCGGCGGCAGGCGTCAGTGTCCGGTAGACAACATATTTATGACACCCACATTAATCACGGAATGATATTTATTTGGAGCGTTCGTTATGCTTCGGCTAATTGCTGCGTCCCCGAGCTGGTTTCTGTTCATAAATTATTGTGAGGGTCAAGTGGTGGGAACGCAGCGGTTTGATCGTAGCAACATTTCAACAAAACTCAGTTCGTAGCAAATTGAGGCGCTCGTAGCTAACATAGAGTTCGTAGCAAATTGAAGCGCTCGTAGCCAACATAGATTTCGTAGTGACAGCGTAGCACTTGTAGCAAAATAAATACGTTTTACAAAAACCTATGATGATGAAGAGTTTTCGTGATCTACTTGTGACTGAGATGATGATTATCCTCATTTAAATAATTTATAGCTTGTGGGTCTGCAGATTTTCTCGTGGAAACGCACAACTAATATCCTATAACGTTTACACTACGAAATCAGGTATTTTGTTTTCAACTCCTAACCCAAAAGGACGGGGTGTTATAAGTTTGGCGTGTGTACGTATCTTATGTATTTGTGTTTATTTGTGGCGTCGTAGCTCTCAAACGGATGAACCGAATAATTAATGAAGAAAGGAAGTATATTTTATCGTGAGTGAGCTATGTTTCATAAAAATCGATTCAGTATTTTCTAGTTTGTTTTACTAGTCTTCATACCCCGCTTCCTCTTATCCCCAACGTCTTATCAAGGCTTCGGGTTTCGTGTTCCCAACTCCATTAGTTCCGTTCTTGTCGGATAGCCGGGACTTACTCAAGAATAAATTACTTAATGAACTGGAGGACATCGCGCCTGCCCGAACACCCACCCGCCTGATGTGGAAGCTGGTGCTGTTACTGATGAACCTTATTAGATAAAGAGTTTGCTTATATAATACTTAGCAATGGTTGTAAATCGAGAGCGCTTGCAAGCCTTGATTTGTTTTATAATACACATATGGAATTTGGAAAGCAGAACGCAAGAAAAACGACAGTCGAGCTACTGACAGTCTTAACGCCAAGGTGATAGTCTAATGACGGTCATAAAAACATGCTGCCATGGAAAAATTTGAACTATAATTATCAGCATCATCATAATTACCCATCCACTGCCTTGTCGATAACATGCAACCAACGAGCTGGAGGTCTGCCAAATGTTCGCTGTCTATATCGCAGCCACCATTCTATGAATGCTTTGTTCCACCGCATGCGTCGATCCCACTTAGATTTAGTAATTATTTATCTAATGGCTTTAATAAAGTATCAACGGGATGTAGCGTCAGACCTCAAAAACGTCCTAACTCAATGAAGTCTAATTAGACCCCTTACACGATTAAAATAATTTCGATTTTCAAAATAATTCGTAGCGGCAAAAAAGACGTCTCTAGACTTCTCAATCTAAAATAAGCTTTAGCGCGGCAACATATCAAAATCTTTAAGTTCGTCATTAGTGGTATATGAGTATCGGTCAACCCAGGACACTATCTATTTAAGGAATAAAAATAAAGAATAAAATAAAAATCTAAGGAATATCGCTGATCCTGATCTCTTCAAGTATCTGATAAGATCTGTATTACTCTATTTGCCAATCTTTGCTGCCTTATTGTATTTCTAGCTGGGCATATGTAAAACAAATCTCAAACCACTGGAGTGTGCCCAGCGAGCTATCTTAAGGGTGGCTAACTTTAAACCACGACTTTACCCTACTACTGACCTGCACCTCGTATGTAATGTGGTACAGTGCGTCAATTGTTCAAACTACAAATCCTCTTAAACCAACATGTGAAAATCCCGGACGGCAACTGCAATGTAATTAAAAAAACGTAATCCTAGAAAAAGAAATAAAATATTTAAAGAGAACCAAACAAATACAATGTTTGCTAAACGTTTTGGTCTTTATCTAGGTCCTTTCTTATCTAGACTTCTATTCGCAATCTAAATTATTTTCAATGTAAACAAAATATTGTACACATATTGAAGGGTATGGACTATAATACTACTTAATCTTACATATATAGCTAAACGTAATTGAACGGAATTAACAGCCATAACCTGTATTGTATAAATTTTAGTTATCAAAATTTTAAAACTTATTGTAATTTTAAGGTTTTATTATATTAATACATTGATAGTATATATATATAATAGATATTTTTATTATGAACACTTGTACGATCTCAAACGTACAGGACACATTCCTCAGTTGCCGTACCGCCAACCGCTTATCTACCGTACGTGCTCCTACCGCGGAAGTGATAGTTAACCTTATAAGTAATTGTACATTAGTTTATTGGGTAGACATTAAGGCGTACAACTAGCAACAACTTCGTACAAATATACGTCTTAAACCATCGAGCAGAGTTTCCATTTTCTACTCCACAAATAACTGCAGGACGTCGTCACACTGCAAGGCGGACTGTACAACACTAAAGAAGCCAATGGCATCCGAAATACAGTCTCCTAACTAGTTCGGAGCCATTGGAGTCAATAAATGTTGTATATCTACTTTCTAAGACCAAATAAAGTATTTTGTATTTGTATTTTTATTTTGTACTATATTCGTCAATTATGTTTTAGACTTTACGGTCACGTGATAGAAAGTCATTGTCTAATAGGTAGTATGAATATCTTTGGCGACCGCTGATCGAAATAATTTCTGCTTATTATTTATAATAACTCTTATTCTGTTTTCATTTCATTCTAAAACAGGTGCTTGCTACCAAAACAAGTACTTGCTACCAAAATAGCTAATTTAAAACTAGCCATAGACGAACTTCGCCGCGTTATCTCTTCTAATTAGGCTTCGTCTCCACAATTTCTGTACAATTTCACGCGGGGGTGAGTTAAAAAACAAAGCGTTCCCCCGACAGCAGTCCCAGGTCTGTTTAGTTATCAGTAAAATTGCCTCGTCTTCTCAAATAATAAGCGCTTTGCAGTAAACAGCTTTGTGCCGTGTGGCCGCCATCAAAGAACTTTCGGGCGGAATTTGCGGAAGGCTGTTATACTTATTTTGGGGTGTCGTAGTACTTAATATTAGCCACGAATTGAGGTTTTAATATCGTTTTTCGGAAAATAAGCTTTTTGTAGATTCAGTAGATGTTTTCTTTTCTTATATTTGCTTCTTGTCTAATTGCTCAAAGTTAAGAAATATGTTTATAAAAATCGTTTGGAGTCAATGGAGCCCAATTTTGAACAAAAAGAATGCTTTGGACTATGTGGTAGACTATGGCTTTACCCTTCTCACAATGCGAAGATGCCCCGTGTCCAGCAGTGGGACAGTTTGTACAAACAGGGCTGATAAAAAATGCTTTGGAATTTGGATTGAATTTTTGACTGGCCTTGTGGCTCAGTTGGTAGTATGTCTACCTGCTGAACGTCGTGGATCCCCGTCCAGAGCAAACATTTGTGTGATGAGCATGGATGTTTGTTCCGTGTCTGGGTGTTTTATGTATCATATTTACAAATTTACAAAAAAGTATATGTAAATGTATTTTATCAGCCATCTAGTACCATAGTACAAGATTTGCTTAGTTTGGGCTAGATGGTGTTGTGTGAAATATCTACAAATATGTTTTTATTTATATATAATAAAAAAAGTAACTTTTAACACGCTTTTCGACCTTTATGTAACTAACTATGTAATGAAATCTAAGGTAACTAATTTAACCATTTCCCAAGGATCATAGCGTCATGAAAATTGGCAGCTGTATGTAGTTCTGATGACAATATAATAATATCATCTTTCGAACTGATCTGATGATGGAGCCGGAAGATATGAACTAGAACTTCATGATGGAACATCGTATTATAGCTGTGTTTGGATTTGTTAGAAAAGTCTTGTAATGAACTTTGACCACAATAATTTGTAGCGTGTTTTTTAGTTTTTTAAACTGTAATTGACCGAGCGAGCGAAGCGTCTCTGCATCAACTGGCCAAATTTTCTTTCATCTGTCAGTTTGTTTGTATGTTCGTACTCGCGTACAGGGCGTAATTTTGAACCAATTTTGATCAAACTTGGTGTATAGGTTCTATGGATTATTTAATAATTTTTTTGTCGTCGGTGATTTTTGATAAGAAGGGTGGTTCCCATAAAAGGGGGGGAAGTTTATTGCGGCGTTAATTACCAACCGATTTTAATGATATTTGGTAAGTAGGTAAAGTACACAATTATTACAACTTAACTTAGATAAAAATCAACAGAATTGGTCAAGTGGTTGTCGAGATATAACAAACAACTTCAGATTCCATGTAACAGTGAGGGCGCGTAGATGTGCTTGATGCATTTTAGCGCTAAATAATTTTTTGATTTTTTCGTTTTCTCCATTTATAACATTATTATTTGTTTTTATAAGAATATACATTGTTTTTTTAATTAAGGGAATCTAAACATATCCTATTTTTTTTATTAAAATTAAATTGATCTTTCAAGGTGCTTAAACTTATGGATATTTTTTTTTGACCGTGACATTACTGTAAATCACTTAAAATTGCGAAATCGGCCAAAATTTTACATACGGCCTCCTAAGCCAACTTTATGTAGGTATTATGTACAGATGATCCAAGGTGAGGTGATCACTATATAATATCTTACATCCTAAGGTTGTCTGGAAGAGATCGCTGTTAGCGATTAGACCGCCTTTTGTGCCATTGTTTTATAAGTGTTTTTTTTTTTGTTATTTCTACTCTTTTTGTGGTGTCAATACAGTGTTATTGATTGATTGATTGATTGGGTAAGCTGCAAATAAGATCTCTCGCGAGGTCTACTGTTAGTAGAACTACTAGTTTATTAAATAATTGTCGTAAGGTAGGTTATATAAGTAGATATTACTTTATTAACCTTTTTGTTTTACTTTATTTTACCTAAGTAAGGTAACTCTGCCGTAGATAGTGTCTGTTTGGACCAACTCTCGTGACAAAAATGAGAACTGACGAGTCGATTCTGTTGCTTCTTGTACAAAATAATGAAATAAGAACAGCAGCGCCCTCAGTGCTACATTATTACAATTTTAACGAAGCTTAGTATGCAAGTTCGGAAATAATATAGATTTGTTTATCGTCGATGATTTTTGATTAGGGTTGTATTTCCCGCAATAAGGGGAGAAATTCTTCTGCTGATTTTTTAATATAATTGGTAGAGACATTTGATACTCATTTCTAAGCAAGACTTCTACTACGAGCAAAATTAATCAAAATATTTTGAAGAGAATAGATGACCTACGTCTTACCTAAGAAATACTAGGTACTAGTATTTTTTATTGCCTATCAATGAGTGGACCCGATATTTTCTCAACGTTTAAACCTTTCCTGGACTACGACAAACATTTCAAAACCAAAACCAGCTAAATCGGCCCAGCTGTTCTCGAGTTTTAGCGAGACAAACGAACAGCAATTGATTTATATATATATATATAGAGAATTCGCTCTTTCTGATGTATATTAACGCATATTCTTTTTGCATAAATAGCGGTCCTCCTCTCTTCTATGTTGCTGCGCCCGACAGGATCCATAATGATAAGTAAGGGCGACCGAGCTCTACTCGGACTTTTATGACTGAAAATACGAGCAAACCCGGGTTCACTAAAAATTAAACCTAGCAAGATCGATTTATCGTCCCCTAATCTACCTACAAACCAAATTTAATTAAAATCGTTGGAGCCGTTTCCGAGATTCTGATTATAAATATATACAAGAATTGCTCATTTAAAGGTATTAGATATATTAGATACTAGTGTTTGTTTTACCAACTTTATAATACTAAGAAAAGGCAATAAAATATCTGAATCTGAATCAGAAAATGTATATTTTCGTGAAATCTCAGTTTATTATGAACTCTCTCATTGTTTCTTTTCCAAGCTATATATCTCACATGGTGATTGGTGGTGCAGTCGTTTTTTTTTTCTCTAGGATGTTAGATTATTACCATTAGATCTATTGTGACCGCCGCTACAGCGCCGCCGCTGTGTGCTACAGTTCTCTTCGAAGTCCACAATGAAATTAAATATTTTTAGTGGGGTCGTTTAGGACGAACGATAACAAAATATATTACGCACAGGCTGAAAACAATTGTTGCAAAATAATTTATGCTTGCGGTCTGCTGCTTGTGAAAGTACTGGCTAAAATACATTCATAAAGTAAAGCTCCACCAGCTTACAAATGTAGATAATCCGCTCCTAACCCTCTAGCCTCTAGGCTGTAGTCCCTATCAGACAGTATGGAGCCTGCTCTACCAAGCTACCAACTCATTCTTTTAATAATGTCCTCGCACAATAACTTTCCCTGACTGTTAGACAGTGTTGCCTATGATCAGTCTTGTTTTTGCACAAATATATCAATACTACAATGATTTCGACAAGACTGACAAGTACATAATAATAATTCCATTCAAACTGCATTCACTGCAAGATTCAATTCACAATTGACGGAGTAATCAGTAAAAAAAACATACAGTCGAATTGATAACCTCCTCCTATTTGGAAGTCAGTTAAAAATGATAAATAATAACGTAATGAAGCCATATGTTTAAGCCGTAAAATTAAATTACATCTTTCAAATACACGTACTAAAATCAATGTCAAGAAATTGATACAATGTGATGCATCAATCTCATGCTCTTTAGCCTAATAAGACTTATTTGTGTCGTGTTTATCACGTGTAGGTATCGTGACAGCACTAGCTGTATTTATTCTCCGGCGAGGCGGAAGTTATCTCAGATTTCTGCCGAGTGCACACTAATCTGATTCCTTGTTCGCTGCGTTCTAATTACAAAGGCTTGTATTTATTTCATGGCAGGTTTTCCCAGCACTAAATTTGGTAGTTGTGTTAAAAATGTGCTTATTAATTTAATACTTAACCTTGACGCGGAACTTGGACGGATACATTATAATAGTATGTGTAATGTGTATTTTTGTTTATTTTTAATTATCAACGATATCACCTAATTTAAATGAAAATTGAAATGCGAAAATAGTTTTTAGTGATAATTAATAATAAATACATAATAATAGATAGGTAGATAATATTTTAACCTGAAAAAGAACTTTTTGAACGATAGCTACTGAATTATATGTTAGAATAATATTATCTATATGTACTAAATCGGGGTATATCCTACTTTCCTAGAATATTATATAGCGTAGCGTACATAAAATGTAGCGTTTATAACCCTCCTTCATACGCAGTCGGGTAAAAAAGAGAGTTCTCAGAGTTCTATTTTTCGCTACATGTCCGAAACGTAAGCAATAACAGCGAGTTGGTAACCAAAAACAAGTAATAATCTTAATCATAAGCTTTCTAATTGATAACCATTTGGTCATTGTTAATTATACCTACTAATGTAAATTAGGTATTAAGCCATACGCATCTTAGCCCTAATTGAATCAATTGGTAGGTACTTGACACAGAATGGCAAACTAATGATGTCATAAGAGAGAAAGAGAGAGAGAGAGGCCTACTATAGATGGTAGGGTAAGCAGGGGGAATGGCGCTCACCGGGTAATGGCGCTCACCTCTATAAGTCTATAAAAATAGTGCACAGCAACATGTCACGTCGCTTAAAGCGAGGGGGGCGGGGGCCTCTAACAGACAGTTTTGCGTACAGCCAGTCAGCTCGCTACATGAGAATGTAATGTGCATTGTTTTGTAACGGGCCTTGTTGATCTAATTTATGGGTATGGTGTTTTTGTCAGAAGTTTAGTATTTTCATTATTATTTAATTATTGTTATGACTTCTTAGACACTGAAGTTTATGTTTTGTGATAACGTAATCAATTTTTAACAATTACATGTGAATGTTTTAAAATTTAAAATTAAATTCAAAACGAACTTTTGGGGTTATGCCGCTCACCTGAACGCTATTCCCCCTTATTAACTTTTTTCTTTGATAAATCTATTGACCTAATATTGTGTACTACAATTATAGCCTATCTTGCCTTGAAATCACCAAAGGACAACCGCTAAACCAACGCGGAACAATAAAGATCTTCAATTCACCAAAACTGAAGAAAAAAAATATTTGGGATCGTTATACCACTTGTGGGCTGTGTTCTCATGCTATATGTTCTGGATAAGATTCAGCAGATGGATACATCAGTGACTGATGATAAAATCCTACTATCTCTAATTGTGATTACCTCTAATAATGATAATAATATATAAACAAAAGCTTGAGTGTCCTTTACCCCTTAGCCTGAGCGGCATTACCCAAGGTCAGGGGTAATGACGCGCAAAGCTGTTTTTTTTAAGTTCTTCTACTACTAATATAGAGATAGAGATATATACGTTTTGTGTTACAAAATTGATTACTTAATAGTCAAAGATATTGAATTTTTTTAAATTTTGATATGAAACCAATATTTTAAAAAATATAGCATGTTTTCCTTAGGTGAACGCCATTCTCCCTGCTTACCCTACCTACTTGACACAGGATCGCGATTATCTGTTGGCATGATATAAAGAGAGAGAGAGAGAGAGGGAGGCCTATACGAAGCAGCGGAATAGACAAGGCTTTGGATGATGATGAAGGAAACACATATTGTATCTATGTCATTATGTTTAAAACAAGTTAACATAGAGGTACATAGGTGTAAAAACATCACCGCGCCCCCAGTTTCCAAGTTCCAGGCCAAACATTCACAGTCGGCTTGGCGAACACCCAACGTGATAAGGGTTCCGAAGTTAAAGTCAACCCCGTGATATGGTAAACGAGCTTTTGATTGCTTAGCGATGAGCGTTTACCCCTAATATCCTCCACCTTTGTTTTGACATAGATACGATACATACACGTCGCTACGCCTATTTGAGTATGCGTGTAGTGTATTAAAACTTTTTAGAGGCGAAATGTACCAATGGGATCGTTGACCGATTCAAAACATTAGGTCAGTGACTAAGATAGATATTAAAAATCTTTATGCCCTCGAATCTCGCTTGAAACCATCCGTCAGTGGATCGTAAACTACGAAGCTGACGATGCATCTGAAGTCGTCCGATAGGATCGCATGATTTTCGTACTTTTATAAATTGAGATGTGAAAATCCAACGATTATATTGGTTGATTTCTGAGACATCCTTAACTAGGTAGCGTAGCTTAATTCTGGTGGAAAAACACCCTAATGCTTACTGCTTTTCAATTGTGTGGTACTTTCCCAGACTACAAAAAGTTCTACTTCATACCTATTTGGAAAAATGACAGACTTAGAACAGCCCTTAGGTAATCTAACAAAGAGCCCTAACTATACAGGTTTATAGCAGTAATAACAGATACAAAGTAAAGGCTTTGTTGACTCACATTACAATTACAATTATGTATAATGTGCATGTGTTTTTCTTATTGCAGTAGGTATAATATATATTGTGTACCTGTCTAATTTTACAATCGCGTGCATTTCAGATTACAAAACCAATTACCTCGCATCCGTACCAAGAATACCAAGCATCAAATCAATTTTTGTTAGCCCGCGATTGCTTGCAAGAGCGATCACTTGGCCACTCTCCAAGACTCTGCCACCACTCACCTAGCTAAGGACCAGGCCACACGATGTATTGTGATAGCGTGTGCGGCGACGTTCTACATACATAATTTATTGTTTTTATGCAAACAAGCGATGCACTTAAATTTGACAAAAGTATTGAGTAAAATTTAGAAAGTCAGTCATTTTAAATAATATATCCCAATCGACAATATTACCGACTTAAATAAGCAATGATATTGAGATATTGAAAGAGACAAGATAAGATAGAAAGAGAGTGTCCGTTATTAACTTCTTACGTAGTTATTGTATTCTCTTTGTGACCGCTTACCATTTCTGCAAATATAACCCAATCTTTACCCAAGAGTACGCTCCCAAAATGTAGTCATATTAGAGTCAGCCGTGCCCTCAAGGGGTTCACATCACGCCATCCGTATATAAACTAAGCTAGTTCTCTTCCTAAGATTTTTCTGGGAAAATTTTTAGAGAATTCCAATTGCTTAAAAGTTTTCAGTTAGTAAGATTTCTGGATTTTGCTGAGTTGGAATGGTGCTGACGTGCAGACGTTTGATCTCTTAACCTAGATTCTTTTGTTTTTACCCCACTGCTCAAGAAGGGTAACGTTTTTCGAATGTATGCATACATCATCATCATCTCAGCCACAATAAGTCCACTGCTGGATATAGGCCTCCCCTATCCAAAGACAGGTTGGAAGCGGTTTGCATCCAGCATCTTTCTGCCACTTGTATGAGGTCGTCTGCCCACCCTGTGGCTGATCTCTTTCGGCCCCATTGGACATCAGTTTGACGTCTCTGGGGACGTACCACAAGCGTTCAAGCAGTCTTCTTTCAATATTATTTTGACTTTTGTCTCACTCTTTCTACAGTTAAGAAAGCAAGATAAAGAACAAAGTAGTACTGAAATAAGATTGCTATTAAGATTGTGGTAACCCGCCCCTACCTACTGCCACTTCAACTTGCTAATCCGTTGTATGCTATGTCGGTGACTGCGTACCTACGTGTTTCTATAATTTGTAACCAAAAATACCGGTTTTGATTTCGTTACATTCGTACTTTAGGTAAAGTTTATAGTAGGCTCATTTGAATTTTCGTCTCACACTCTTAATTACAAAAAAAAGCAAAATTAAAACGGGCGCTGAGCGAACTTTGCATCACTACAAGAGTTCAGAATAACCCCGCAGGTTACCGGTCAACAGTGTTAGCGGCTAATTCATGCTATACCTATCGGTCTATAGCCACTTAATAATCTTTCAATATTATAGCCTCATGAATCGTTCATTTCTACGAGCAATGTCCCTTCACCTTCCATTTCTTCTCGTTATATACTGCCATATATAAATAGGGGCACAGTTTTATGTCTTTTCTGCATATCTCTTCATTTTTATTTAGATCTCAAATTGAAACATAGCATAACTATAGGAACATTGTTTTTTTCCATCGCAATCTAGGTACCTACCTGTTTTCGTAATGGGCTAATAAAACCGATTATTCTTTTTCCATACTCGGGCATATACCTAGTCTTGCCATAAATATTGTCACGAAGAAAAAAATTATTTTTTTATTGCAAATAATATTTATTACTTTTACAGTGTGTTAGTTTAATACATAAATATAAAACAATTTAAAATATAAAAGCTTATTCGAAGTGGTCTCCATTGGCTGCAATACAGTCCTTTAAACGTTGAGGCCAGTTATCAATAGAAGCACGCACTCTTTCCATGGGAAAATTCTTCACTGCCAATCGTATGGATTGTTTTAGGGACTCCAAATTATCATGGCGTTTAGCCATACTCTCTAAAACTGACCATAAATCATAATCCAGCGGATTAAGATCAGGACTAGACGACGGCCAGTCTTCAGCTCTGATGAAGTCCGAAACGTTCACTTCCAACCAAGACTGCGTGGACCGAGCTTTATGACCTGGCGCCGAGTCTTGTTGGAAGGACCATACTTGGTTATTGAACATGGTGTTGTTAAGGGGCTTAACTACCTTCTCAAGAATGGTATTTTGATACACTTGTGCCGATGTTTTGATACCTTTTTCACAAAAATATGGCTCAGTCACTCCTTCATAGCTAACACCCCACCAAACCATCACTGAAGTCGGATAATGCCCACGTTGCACTCTGTCGACTAATTATCAGTTAAAAAATGACCAGTGCGTCTCTTATAGTCTGCAAGTCCTAAGTCATCTTTTAAAATACGCGACATGGTTCTGGGTGCTATCTTCATCTCCCGAGATAAAATCTTTTGCTTTCGGACAGGATTTCTTCGAATTCTTTCCCTTACTGCTTTGACCACCTTTTTCGTACGAACACTACGTGGACGGCCAGATCTTTTTCTGTCACAAACAGAGGAGGTCTCATTGTACCTATTAATAGCCCGGTACACAAACATTTGACTAATACCAAGCGTATGGAGAGTTTTAAGAATTGCATTTGGCTCCATACCAACTTTGTGTAATGCAATCACAGCGATTCGGTTCTCTTTATCACCCCACTCCATTTTAATATCGCAAAATATTGTACAATGTATTGGCGCCAAAATTAGAAAACTCAATGAACAATCGTATAAAAATGACAGATTCCAAATTCAAATGTAATATCTTTCTTATTTTTAACTGTAACAGTATTTATGGCCAGACTAAGTATTAAAACGTGCCTTAGAAAAGGTTTCCTACAATGTCTTCTCTTTTGCGTAGAATATCGTAATATCTACTTAAATATTTTTTTATGACACTATTGTTTCTCTAAGCCACAAATATAAAAATAACTATTATATTTGTAGTATTTAAGTAAAATATTGCGATTTTTTTTTTTTTTTTTTCTTCGCCGTATCTTTTGTACTGGCAGGCAATTGCGATCTTTAAAGCCTTTTTTACTGACAACCTTTAATTTGAAACGAATAAACGCGTAAGCAGGTTTTCATATTATTGGACAAAATGTAGGTATGTTTAATACACTTCAGCCCCCGTATTCAGAACTTATTCGGAATCCATATCTCCAACTCTCTCATTCTCTATGGAAATGAAAGAGACGGAGATATAGAATAGCATAGAATATTCTTTATTGTCGTAAAGTTACATTCATGTATAGATTCCGGACCCGAATGAGTTCTGAATGCCTCTACTGGTATACGTTCAACACGTACATAATTACATACCTACACGTACATAATTTTGGCTATCACAAAGGCAAAAATTGAAACATACAAATAAACGTTTTATTATGTATCTTTATTAATGTATACTGCCATAATTACAATAGGTGCAATTTACAAAGGTACAAATCGTCCAGTATATTGACCCCCAAATCTGTCAAAATGCTTGAAATAATAATTTACTTCGGGGCCAAACTATACTGGTCAATTCGAACGAAAATATTAACTGTACACTAGTACATTTGCAAGCTAAGGTTACATTCGAGCGATAAAAAAATATGCGATATTACATTTCCTTACAATTTATAATACATTCACTTGTGGGATTCAGACGTATCGATACAATTGCTTTTCTTTAACACACGCGAGATGAAATCGTATCTAATACAATAACAACATACATTATTAAACGAACAACTATATTGAAAGAAAAACAAAACACCCGATCGCATAAACATTACTTATAATAAATCCTTGTACTTGTAATAAAGTTACTTATTACGAAAAATTCCGTTTAAGAACGTGTCAATTTAAAGCACCAGTTATTGAGGCGTATACTGAAACTTCAAGTCCAACTGCGTTTTGAAGGTAAAATCAATTAAACTCGTCGGATCTGCTCCTAATGTCACCTAATGTGAGGTGTAATGCACCTAATGTCTTTACATTAGGTGTAAAAAACGTAATAGTAAGTATCCTGAACTTCAACATTTATCAATGAATATTTGTGATAAAATGAAACTGCACTGTTATATTGGTACTCTGGTTACGATATACGTTTAAGCTAAAATTGATAATATATTATGACAAAAGTTCCTTCCGTACACAAAACATTTCAAAAACTGGTTTAATTTTTAACCGACTTCCAAAAAGGAGAAGGTTCTCAATTCGACTGTATGTTTCTTTTCATGTTTGTTCTAGGATTACCAAGCCAATTATGAATTAACATTAATAATTCTCGATTCTTTTATTTGGTAGTTCATACTTTAGAGGTCCCATATAAACTTTATCAAAATCCGTTCAGTACTTTGGTTTTTATAACAAAATAACAGGAAAAATATGTCACTAAGTAAACGAACAACGTATTTTGATGTCGGTATTTTCAGTTTTTAAACTATAATTTTTCTTTTTCTTTCTTTCTTTCTTTTAACTTTGCCACCCGTGTGCGCGATTTTGAGTTGAATTCCTCTCTTCTACACTTTGTTGGTCTGTTCTGTAGTGCTTTTTATTTCAAATAAATAATTTTTCTATTAAAAATCCGACTTCAACGCAACTTACTAAATCCTTCACGATTGTAAACTTTTCAAAGAGACCTCTTTTCACCCGCTCTTTTTTTCTTTTGTCAAGAATGCAATGCAAATGTCATTGAATGTCGAATGCTCGTGTTCGAAGATTAGAAAATGTGCAGATGTTTATACGATAATCCTTAATATTTGACACTCTTGCAAAGAAAAACGTGTAGGCGGAACTCTGCGATTCTATAATCTGATGCACTTACTCAGGAATACAATGAAAATATTTTCTTTTTTAGAGATTATTCAAAAAGTAATAAAGCGATGTTTACAAAATAGTTATTGGACAAATTGGGAGCTTTCTCTATACACCAATTCAGGAAACACAAAAATTGGTTCTCGAATGACGGAGTAATTCGTGTACACACATAAAAAAATAAAATATACGGTACGAATTGATAACCTCCTCCTTTTTCGAAGTCGGTTAAAAAATAAAACAAACATGCGATTTAATATGACCGACGGGTTGCCTTCAAGTGTACCATACGATTTCATCTCAAAAATCCGTCCTACTTTAAATAGAACGAATTCACCTCCTTATACGAACCATTACTTTCTAATTCCTACACTAATCACATCCTTAAAAGCTTAGCAATAGAATCAATTTTTGATTGTTACATAATTTAACTTCACCAAGACGTGAGGCCGAATGCATTAAACTAAATTGGCATAACGATTTAGAATTTTAGTGTAATTTAAACAAGTGATTAAACTGCAATCGTCTACGCTGGCAATAATGTATTCTTCATTTAATTTCAGTCTATACAAGGAATTTTTAGGCTTGAACTTCTGTTACGCTGACTTGAGACGCTGACACACATCGAACACTCCATACAGAGGCACGCTATTCAGCGTCAGACATCTACTTGCGTATGTGTATACACAAGTTGACGTCTGTATATAACACACAGGCATGTATGATGTTATGGTTGTGGTCTGATTCTCGCTCGCTCGTGACATTAATTAGGATTCGAATGCTTGAAGCCCGCAACACTTGTGTCTCGAGTGACAACTGCGCCGCCACACTCCTTCAAACAAGGCGAGCGCGGGGAGCGGGTGCGGAGCCTGAGATTGGCGGGAGGCGGGTGTTCTATATGTATAATACTATTATGTGTTCTGTTTTGGTGTTGACAGGTCGCTAGTATTTGTGCCCCTGACTACTGAAATCCGTCACATCACGCGCTCCTTACCAGTAACCGTCACCGTAACGTTTCTCCCTAACGAAATAGATCTACGTTACACCAACTATTCTGATGGTAGGCACTAGGCAACGGTGTGACCAAGAATAGAATACCTTCCATCTGACCGTAAAATTGTTTAATAAATTTTGTTTGTAAACGTGTAACCTACAGTTCTGAAGATTGAAAATACTTGAGTCAGCCATCAGTGTGATACTGAGCAAGAAAACGCTGACGAAAACGACCATCTTCGCGCGCCGATGGCACAAAATACATTAACGTTTTACATATAACATTTACATTTACAGCATTACACTCTCCGCTTTCCGCCAATATTGGTTTCCACAGCCGCTCCCCGCGCTCGCCCTTTTATTTGAAGGAGTGTTGTGACGCAGTTGTCACTCAAGACAAGTGTTGCGAGCTCCAATTGACGTCAAAGCGAGCGGTAAACAGACAACGTATTACATGTGTGTGCGTTATATACATACGTTAACTTACGTATATGTCACTGACTAGCGTGCCGTCGTATGGAGTATCCGATGTGTACCAATGTTCAGCATGACTATAAATCAGCTTTATAGAACGCAACCTACGTACTACTACGTAACAAGCGTCAGCGACCAAAATCAGCATATAGGCAATTCAAGGCTCAGCGCTGCACGAATCTAGTTTATCACACAGAATAGTCATTAAAATGCCAACTAGAATTGTTATACTAAATTAGTAATGAATAATTATTGATTTTTATTTTAAAATAGTAGTGGTATCTTGCTTAACTCTGAACATACTCAGTCAATAAAAAATATATATCTGTATTATTGGCAGTGTATTATGGAAGATTTAAGTTAGAATTACATTGGGCTTACAATGTCGTGTTGGCCTAAACGCGATATATAACCAAAATGTCATACTAACTTTCAAATAGTAAACCAAAATTGACAGTCATCATATATAACATAAAAATGTAGGTAATATGTATGTATGTGTATTTGTAGCTAAAAGTATAGTCCAATATTAAACAAAATACCACGTCATCGTATACTAATTCTACGTATATAATAGGAAATCGTATATCACATATACACAAAATTTTTAGGCCACTTTTAGTGCGCTGACGGTCTGATCTGACGTCATTTAGAGCCCGTATAGGGATCGTCCATTAATCACCTGATACTGAAAGGGGGTACGGGGGGAGTAAGATAACTCGTCATTGCCAGGCAACAATTTTTCATCACGATGCAACGTTTTTTTCTTCTTCGAAAAACGAAATATACTTGGACCAAAAATACACATGTGATCTTGAATTAGAGAGGAGAGGACTTCTAAAAGCTCACCATGTATCACAAGGGGGGAGGGAGAGGGTTTAAAACTTGCTAAAAACATCACGTAATTAATTAACGACCCGTTACTTTATATACGTCAGTGGATACTCGGAAAGTTTGAATTCTTCATGTGCCGTCAAGGAAACTATAATAACGTCAGCGCCAGCCGATAGACACTCTAAAAGCAGTCTTATTGATTATTAATTAAGGCTTTCATTCTCTCAGTACATTTCATACGTAAATACAACATAAATTTGGCAACATTTTAACTAAAATGATTTATATTCTCGTTTTAGTACATACAACTATTACTGATATTGAATTGGGTAATGCAGACAAATACATAAACATATTTTCAGAGTAAAAAAATTACTAAATGCTTATTAAGCCACGGTAGATGGAGCAGTAAACTAAACCCAAACGCTTAATAGATAAGGTCAAAATTAAACTGTAGACTCAATTTTTTTGTAGTAGAAAGGAGATTAGAGAGTAAAATGTACAAAACGTTGACTTACATTGACAGGGGTCAGCCCATCGCATATATAAACGCCGATTTCCCTCAAGTCCCTATACTGACTTTTACAGTATGGAAGAGAAGCAGCTGATACATTATATGTTTTTATTCTTCTCAGAGTCTAGTTTTTGCTCCTAAAATATGTTTGATTTGATCTGCGATTACTATTTTAAATTACATATTACATTTATTAAAACATTGCATTAATCCTATTTTTATTTTTACGTTTTTTTATAAAAACTAAAAAGAAATACTCATCAAATATCATGTACAATTTAAACAAGATTTAGAAAGTTTAACATAACAGCATTTATTAATTCATAAGATTAAATATAAGTAATACAAAATGTACAAAAAAAAACAGTGAAATCAGCCGCTTTAGCGATGGGATTTAGAGACGTAGGAATTAGCTTAAGAATCATTTATATTCCTACTGAATTAAGAGCCCTTATTCAGAAACGTTCGATAAATGTTTAAACAAATACATGCTATCTCGTTTCTACATTCAATATTATAATTCATAAGCGAGTTAGAAAATTATGTAACACAGCAGATTTTTGAGCTAGCGCGGCAGGGGAACATAGAGTGAAATTTATCCAGGACATCCCTGTGTAACGTGTATCCCAAAATGGCGGCCCTTCCCCTTCCGCTGCGCGCTATGCGTCACAGTACTTACTCAATAATATATTAATTTGTGTAATTACATTTATGGTAAAGAATACACATATGTAGCTGCTATCTACATCGCCAAACTTTGTCCCCCCCAATTTCGTTATCATTAGTTTTTCAAATACTTCCCGCCATAGAAGTAAAAAAGTCATGATAAGATAAAATTTCGTCGTTCTAAACGTCAAACATACCGTTATGTGTTCCACCAGTAAGATTTAACCTGGTAAAAAATGTAGACTAGCCCGTTAATCAATTTTCCAAATCGTTCTTCTTGTAATAATTGTTTGCTTTCGGTCTTTATCGAAAAGTTTATTTATATTCGAAAAGTATATTTAAATTACTACTATCCTACCTACAAAAAACCTCTATGCTGACGACAAGACCCATTAACGACTGACACACACTAGCAATGGCTAAAAACAAATTGTAAATTTTAAGGCGGTACGCCACGCACCAATTTCAAACATTTTTTATTTTTTTTTGTAGCCATATCAGATGTCTATTGTTATTGGCCATAATGTTTGCGACGAATCATTTCGTCGTGTTCCTTAAACTCTAGAAGCTTATTAGTAGAAATATTTTTTTAATGTAATTTCAAGCAACTTCTCGGGATATGTAAGCAACGAGACGCATTATTCAAAGTTAAATTGTGATAATATAAATAATAAGATTTTTTATTTTAGATCATTAAATTTTCTCCGCATGTTGGCCCTTAAGCCATCTTACACTTTTTTCCGCAGCGCCAACTAAAAAATCTACGCACAGTACGTATATTTTATTGCACGTTTATGAATAAGAGAATAATAATGAAAAGTTTTACATATCATTATAGACTATAGACAAAGTAATCTAAAGGTGCGTGTCCACAACATAGCCGCGTCGTACGGACGGCACGCAACAGATTTTTAAAATTCAGTAGTAATAACTTAAGGCGGCAGTATATATGTCACAACTGACTCGCTCGCACGCGACATTATTCCTAGATAAATAATTATTAATTATATAATGTACCTTTTATAAACATTCCAGCATCACGAAAATAATATCACATAATAATCAAAACTGTAATATTTATTTATATTTCGAACAAACGGGTTACTCACGTCTATTTAAGTCGGAGAATTCGGCTCAAAAATAGACGTGAGTAATTCGAAATAAAAATGTGTAATATTTAGTTAATATTTTTGTTAGATTTACCAATAAACGTCCGGAAATGATAACCTTCACATTCGGACGTTTATTTCAGTCAAAATAAAAGATATCGCAATAGATATGAATATTCTAGTACATTTTAATGGTGGCCACATGAAGAAAACGTTACCAAAATTATGATATTCAATCTATATCTATAAAAGGCTTCGTCCACAGCTTTGACACCTATCTTGGCGCCTAACTGAGTTATGTATTAAGTATCGACTTTAAAATACTTTGTATACTATTACCGTCCATACGATGTAGACATGTTGACACGCACCATAAACCGGCGGCCGCAAGTCAATGCTTATAGCAAAACTCTTTCTTCGAGAGAAATAGAATGCCTATTTCTATCTCCCTCTAACAAAGCGTCACGCTGCAAGCGCCGTCTCGTGTCCTGGTGGTAAAACACGTTAAACGCAAGTCACTTATCTTCAGATAGGTATGTATTCTCTGATTTGTTGCAACGTCTCCGCGTCCGCTGATTGGACGAGGCGCTCGAACGTCTCGGCCCCCACTTGACTCTTTAGCGTTTCCAGCTGAAAAATAAAATATTACATAGGTTATTAGAAACTTTTTTATCGATCATATAATCAGATTTTCCCCCAAAAACTCCCCAATCGAGGTTTGTTTCTCGTAATAAAATATATGATTTTGGAGGGAAACAGGCCCTCCGAAATTTCCACTACGACTTTAAACCCGAACAGATTTGGGAGGATTCCGCCCAATATGCCATCATTGTAGAAAGATATAGAGCGTTACCTCCGTCGCACGACGTTATGAATGCGGCAGACAAAACTATAAGAAACCAAAAGGCTCTTTCTATATATCGTTATAAACCTCTTTCAATAATTTTAACCGACTTTAAAAAAAAAGGAGGTTCTCAATTCGACTGTAATTTTTTTTTATATAGATTCAGCAATTACTCCGCCAATTTTGCATTGTTTTTGATGTTTTTTTTTTCTGTTTTGTATGGTATGTAAATACCTCAGAGGTGGTCCTATATAAATTTTATCAAAATCGGTTCAGCACTTTGGTTTTTATAAAAAAAACACTGTATTTTAAAGTCGTTTTTTTTCCTTCAGATTTTTTAAACTATAATTTTCATCTATTACATTTAGTAGATAAGTAACCTGATGGTGCGTGACGTGTCGCAGGTCTATAACGCGCGCGGGGTGCGCCGCGGCGAGCCTGCGCCGGCGCAGCTCGTGGGGCGTATCTTCCGCCCCCGCCGCCTCCCCGCCCCACCGCGCGGCGCGCCCGCGACCTTCTAACGGAGACCCAGGCCGGGACCCTGGCGGTGCTACCAAACCACTGCAAATTTATAAGAAACGATATTAAAATATACAATTATCTCAAAACTTATCGGTTTCGGGATCGGATGAGAAACTATATTCATCTCTGTCATTTCTATACAGAATGACAAAGATGACAAAGATATAGTGTCCGATCCGGCAAGTTAGGAAAAGAGATACTGGAGTGGGCTCTATCGCATAAGTAAGACTCAAAACACACCACTTAGACTGAGCTTAACGAGGACAGTTTTTTTTTTATTGGTATACAAAACTGGAATTTTTAAATATCATTTAAGTTTCTATTGTATATATATACAATAGAAACTTAAAATATATAATGTATATATATATATATATATATATATATATAATAGATATAAATAATCACTGTATATATCCTAAATTAAAATTGTTGACAACAGTCTTTTAAAAGAACATAGATGGATTAAATATATCTAAAGTCAGATTCTATTGTATGAAATACACAAGTGATACAAAAATGAGTGCTGGCCATAGTTTGTATGGGTATATGGAAATTGGATTTACAACTAATTCTGTAAAATGCTATACTCACTCGACATATACCCCGTTCTCCTCCTGCTTCATGACGTCGTTAAGCACCTCGGTCAAGTTGAGCAGGATGGCGGGGAACCTCTGCAGCACTGTCGCGTTCTGTGTTGTCAGCAGCGCTGCCAAACCTAAACCTGACATTGACATATGTTTTTAAGTAAAACCACAGAAGACGTTAATAGAACGGACATTCTCCGCCTCCCGCCAATCTCGGGTTCCTCACCCGCTCCCCGCGCTCGCCCTGTCGTTTATCAGAGTTTGCGGCGATCACTAACACACACACTAACAAGTTGTTTACACTGTTATACTGTTCCATGCAGAAGCACTCGCCTTAAAGCTCCGCTTACCCGCAAAAAATAGCTTTTTAATAATTTACAAAAAATGCTTATACTATTAGTTCAAGAAAATTTTTGTATGTAAAATTTTAGTCTGTTGGCTAGGATTCTAATCAACAAATTTATCTTTAATCTTTTCTAGATCTATCTTTTTTTTTAAGAAATAGAAAATGGTCTTACCAACTACTTTCCATCTTTCGACTTGCGTCACTAGATTCATTTTTTCAGTCCACACGTGAAGTAACCTAAAACGAGTAAAATTAAAATTAAAATAGTCGTCAAAATCACAAATTGCTAATCTACCCATCTCTAGCAGTTCATTAGAACTGCTAGAGACTAATGACTAATGACTGCTGATTAGTGTTATAAATTACCATTCATTTTAATACAATACAATACAAAAATACTTTATTGACACCATAGTATAATAACAATATGTACATAATTTGGGCGTAAGAAAGGTACAAAAGGCGGCCTTATCGCTAATAGCGATCTTTTCCCCAAAACCTTTAGAAGATAAAAGAGAAATATTTATGTAAACGCTGATGGTGGTGAGATTACACATGAATAAATCTAATAAATCATTCATTTTAAATTGTGATTTGCCAAAATAATGTTTTTCGAATGTGTGTAGCAGCTTAAACAAAATTTTTTAGAACTGAAATTCAACATGAAATAAAACATACAATAATTACCAAAAGCATGACTAAAAAGAAACTTACCCTACCAAAATCTAAAAATTACTATGATAGGCGTACGTCAAAATATTGCATTCCTTCCTTAATAAATCGTCTACCTCTAGAAATTCGTAATAAAATAACGTCAACAAACATCAAAAGAGTGTTAAAACATTATTTCATAAATAAGTTATGTAGTGAGGAGCAGCCTGTATAAAGTTGTTTACTGCATAGAAACTGAACAGCCGGCCACTGTTCACGCGACGGTGGCATGACTCCACTAATGTACCTAACATTGTTGTATTTAAAAGTGTCGAGGAGTAACGTCAAGACAAACCTCGGCGAGGTTTTTGGTGTTACTGTATTTATTGTATATTAATGTTCATTTGAGTAATTAAAATAAAAAACAGTTTCGACGGATTTCACCATGTCATTACATGCGTCTCAATGATCTGAATGACATCCTAACTAGTATTACAAAAGCGAATGTAACTGTCTGTCGTCTGTCTCACTGTTTGTTGTTACCTCTTCACGGCTTAGCGGATGAACCAATCGTTATGAAATTTGGCACAGAGATTATTTAGGGCCTGCGGAAGGACATAGGCTATATTTTATCATCATCACCATCACAGTTTTTCATCACTACGCGAGTGACACCGCGCAGCTAGTAGGATATATTCTGTGAATCCAGTAAATATAAAAATAAGATAATTAAGAAAACACTGTATTTGCAGTCGATAATTTTGTTTTACCTTTAAAAAAATATTACTTAACCATTTACTAAATTTTAATTTTAAAACCAGAATTTATTACAACAAAGCAATATACAAATTCAACTAACTAAACATAAAAATAAAACTACTCTAAAAGACCTTTAGCAGCGGGAATTGTTCCCAGGATGAAAATTTTGTTCATTACCATTTATTTACTTATTTTGAGGATTTTCTATCACTTTCAACCATACCTGTTCAAAACCTTCGCTGGGTCAGAGTCGTACTCCTCCAGTCCGTTGGAAGCTTCCTGCACAGCCTTATAGAACAAGTCCGTGGAGAGGAGTATCACTCGGGACAGCAAACACAACTGGACTGAGACCAGCATTGGTAAATCGTCATTTTCTAGTAGAGTACTGTAATACAAAATTAAATTATCACTATTATAACAAAACAAGTAACATTATCTAAAGTTTTCGCGATTGTCGCCCTTTGAAAAAAAAATGTATATTAACAAAAAATATTTCAGCGTGTAGCTAAGTTTAATTAATTTTAACAGTCTCGCTAGAATTGTAAAAAAGCATCATCATTGTCAGCCTGTTATCGCTCACTGCTGAACATAGACCTCTTCTTGTACTTTATTATAGTATAACTATTTTTTTACTATAATATAACTGAAATCCCAACCCGACTCCGACTAATAAATTAAATTAAAAAAAATACTGAACTGTATACTAATTTTATGGGAACACCCACGAAGCACCCTTTTAAACTCTTTGTCACAAGTCTCTCTCTCTCTCTCTCTACTCTCTCGTTTCTCTGTGATTAACTTACGCTGCTAGTTTCACCGTCTTTGACATTTTCACTCGTATTTTTATTCACATATGAAATAAATATCATTACTTCCAAAACGAAGAAGGTTCTCAATTTGACTATGTGTTTTTTTTGTACGTTTGTTCCGTGATTACTCCGCCAATTATGACTTGACTTTGACGATTCTTTTTTGTTTGAGTTCAGAGGTGGTCCCATATAAATTTTATAAAAATCGGTTCAGTACTTTGGTTCTTATAACAAAATAACTGATAAAATGTCATCCAAGTAAACGAAATTGCATATTTCGAAGTTGGTTGCTTCAGTTTTTTAAACTATAATTATTTAAAATTATTATCACAAAAAATACAAAGTGCTCACTGTATAACTCGCAGAAGTATCGGCCATATGACTTTAACCCCTAGCAGAGCGTTTCTCTCCGGCAAACTGACGCTGACGGCTATCTCTGCCAACTTCAACACGGTCACTTGTCCCTCAGTCCGCATGTCTCCTAGCATGTCCTCCAGTAAGGTGAGACACCGCCCGCCCGCCCCAGAGAGGTACTCCTCGGGGCATAGGAGAGTGTACGCTTGCATAATATACACTACTATGCGGAGATGCTCTGATGACGTTTCTGAAAATAAAAACTATAATATACTATCGTAATAACAATGACTGACATACCTAGAATATTGACGTATCTTAAAAAAATATATATAAAATAAATAAATATACATATATAAAGAAATAAAAATTCAATAAACATACATAAATATCGGTACGGACGCTGATCTCAAAAGGACGTGTGAGAACCTTCTGATATTTATACGGAATAACATGAATATGTAGAGATCTTTTACGTTAAAACAGCACGCACCTAACAAAACTTTCTCTTTTGTTCTGTTTTTCGGACCTATGAAAGTACTATATCTTTCTAATTTGTAGTGGGACATGCATTTTTAGACAGGAAGATCTCTACTTTTAACTATAAACTAAGAGGTTTCTGACCATCAGACAATCTTGATAAGATATATACGGCACGCCAGACCGGATGGAGCTATTTAGTCACTATTATGTATACATAGGTGCATTGTACCTTCACTATATACTACATAGTAGATATAT
The DNA here is from genome assembly GCA_947563715.1 of Lycia hirtaria. Lineage (NCBI taxonomy): Eukaryota > Metazoa > Arthropoda > Insecta > Lepidoptera > Geometridae > Lycia > Lycia hirtaria. The sequence continues at coordinate 34,053,400 of OX387377.1, read as the reverse complement.
GTAGCCGTATATTTCACCTGTAAATGACATTTTACTAATAAATTATTTGTATTTGTTGTATTTCATATCGCGTTCCAGTGCGTGTAGAACGGAACGACACTTTTTAGTTACTGATATTTCCACAAAAAAAAAACAATTTTATACATATGTCCGTATCCCATGTTATACTCGTACTATCTATCTTCTTGACAAATTTGATAACGATTTATTATACCTTGAAAACGTAACAAATAGACAGACAGAGCTACTTTCGCTGTTATAGAATTAGTATAAAATCATCTAGACAAAGTATTGAATGATAACGCAAAAAATAGACCTTATCTCACCTAATATAGGGTACAAATTATCCGCCAATTGTAATATAGCCGGGTCAGCGACTTGCGAAGTCTCCAATATAGCAAGCCAGAGTTCCAGAGCATCTTCTAGAAGGTAGACGTGCGCTGGTTCCGATAGCTTTGTGGACTCGTTCACCACGCTCAGTACCCAGGGTCTGATGGTGGGGGAACACTCGCCTAATGCCTGGAGACAATGTTTGGTTTAGACTTGCAAAATCCTATTCTACTTTATGTCACAAAAAATTGGAAAACAATTATTTTCAAGGTATGATGTAGGTATGCGGCTAATGATGCAAAATGCGGCCAAACGCCATTTAGTATTATTATCCAATTATTATTATTATTTTATTTTGCGTGAACTTGTTAACTGTTTAGATGTTCCTACCCACTTGAACCCGGTATAAACACCAAGCCCGGTTTCGACCGAGTCGATTTTACTTTTGCTATTTACGGCGCGACATTGAACTGACTAATTGTCGCTAACGTGTTTATTTAAAGTGTGTGAAAACCACGTTAGTTTCCATAGACCTTGTAGCCACATAGTTTAGTGTTCGTGATGCGTGATTATATGTAGAATGATAAGTCATCTTTAGGATACATTAACATAGATAATAAGGGTATGACTGATATAGCTACCCGGAGCGCGGCTCTAAGCATCAGTACCATACTCGCAATAGGCACAAACTGATGGCGATCTCGCGTTCTCTCGAGAAGTCCACTAAGCTCACACACGTCATGGCTCGGACCGTGTACAACCATTTACCCGATGAAATCACTGAAGCCGGCACTTTTCCTGTATTTAAGATAAGACTTAAAAAATGGTTAATCGAGCAGTCTTTCTATAATCTTAGCGAATTTATTAAAGCTGATATATGATAACATTTGAAACAACAATTTATTTATTTTGACATCGAATTAATGTAGATTTTTTGTAATTATTATTTATTTTTGTAACCCTTATTGGTTCATATGATTATAATGGTTGTAATGTGTTTTTACAATATATATTGACTTGTAAAATAATATTTTATCAATAAATATGAATATGAATATAGATAGGAGGCCTCTAGCACGTAGTACTTAGATAGCTTAGTTATTTGTTACAATAAATTAGACCGATACCATCATGTGTCTCATTATCGCCATCCATCCGGGCTCTGGCATATTGGAATCACGCATCACGAACACTAAACTTGGCTACAACCACATCCTGGTTGCATTATCTTCGCATGTTTTCCAGCTCCAGCTTGAAATATCAGGTCTCTTCAGCCTTTTGCCTTGGTTCTATCTGCTGTGAGAGGTATCACAGCTGATAGAAACTTATTATTTTCATACCTTGAGTAGATGCACTAGCGCGGCGAGGGCGGCGGCGCGCAGCATGTTGTGGTGCGCAGCGTGCAGCCACAGCTGCGGCAGGTACTGGAAGAGCGCCGCAGTGCCACCGTCGCGCGCCACGCTCGCTCCCATGCGCTCCATCACGTAAGACACTACGTGCAACACGTGCATTTTCGTGTCGCACTCTTCAGACTCCACCTGACAATAGGGAATATGCATTAATTTTATTTCATAGTTTTAATTGATGACATACTAAAATATTATGCATATACTAAGACAATAATTTTGATTGATCAATAAGTTTCCAAGATATAAACATTAAAATTTTTAGGGGAGAGTGGGACAGAGTATCCACTCTCCCCTAAAAATTTACTCTCTCCCGAAACAACAATATATATATTGAATTTGTATAGCGAACATGAACCATGACGTCATGCTTAGCCTTTTCATGACCAAATAAAAATAAATCATGCACGGTCCCGATAAAATATCAAATATCAAACCATAGAAAATATCCCTTAAACTGTAATATAGATAACTGTATAAGAAAATAACCACGATAGTTAAAAGATCGTATTCTTACCAACAATTCATAAAGCGCTGCAATAGCATGATGGGCGAATGGCGTGAACTGTTCGACGTCGAAGTTGAAATCGTCGATGGTGCTCCTCAGCGCTTCAGCGGCTGCCAGTTTGACCGCCGCGTCCTCATCAGCGCTCGACAGCGGCTCGAGTAGAGCGCCGTAGATCGCTGGCCGGAGAGACTGGGACGCTCGGACGCCGCACCATTGGCCTAGAAAATAGAGAATATGCATGATTTATTTTTATTTGGTCATAAAAAAAAACCACTAATAGATTCATTTCACAAAACCAAAATTAGAATACCTTCAAATATAAGAAAGTTATATGCATTTCATGTTAAACAGAGAGCACACAATAGCGAATGATGACGTCATGGTTCGTGTTCGTCGTACAAATTCAATACGTACTGTTGTTTCGCGATAGAGGGACAGAGAATCCCTCCCCTAAAACTTTAAATGTTTATATCTCGAAAGTTTATTGTCCAATTGAAATATTTTTTTTAGTGTATGTTTTACATTTTAGTATGATATCAACTATTATTCCTACGAAATAAAGTTCATGCATATTCCCTATTTCAAATCAGAATGATAGTGAAGTTGTGATACTGATCTCTTGACACAGAAGCCAACATACAACCCTCCAACAAACGTATGCGGTGCCAATAGGTCTATTTTATTTATTAATTTATTCATTTTAATGATAGCCAAACAGCAGAAGCTGATGTGCCTATATCCTGCACGGCAGAAATTAACTGGTTGCCTTTTAGGATTTAGGATGCTTTAGGATAATTTGTTCATTTTTAATCCATTGATCCAGCTTATTTTTAAATGAGATTTGCATTTTTTACATAAGATCATCCATGGCGACATTGACAGTCCATACTTGCTCGAAAACGTCAAATTACATGTCCCTCATCGCTACCTCAGAAATATAATTAATAAAACTTTTGGCCGTCAAGTATATCGTACTAGCCTCGGTTTGAACTCACCTATGGTGCGCATGTGTTCATATAATGATATTAGCAGCAGCGGCAGCGTGGATATTTTCTAATGCACTCTAATACAGTTTAAGAAACAAGTTTTTGAGACATTAGCTAAAAATAAATGAAAATGTGCTTCCACATCCACAGTTCAGGTTATTTAATAGTTTTCTGTCTTTTACTCTTTCGATAAATTTCAGATTTTTTTAGTTAATTTATTTAGATATTAATTTAAAGTCTGTACCTTAGCAAGATAAGTTTATCACAAGCTGTGTATGCCTATAAATGGCACATGTATCAGAATGTAACCGTGATCAATATGTGTTGTACCTTATAATTATGTGTGCTGTTGGCGTACCTTAATAAATAAATTAGTTGATCGATTTTGCTGTGAGTTTTGCGGTTGACATCTTCAGGCAACCGGTTCCAGTTGGCCACAACTCTCTTGTTGTTGTTGTTTTTAATTTAAGGCAAATTTTTGTCTAAATAATATTTTTTTGTATTTAATTTGTTTGGAAAATTGTATGATCATTTATCATCATGATGTTTTTAGGGTTCCATACCTCAAAAGGAAAAAACGGAACCCTTATAGGATCACTTTGTTGTCCGTCTGTCCGGGTGTCAAGACCTTTATCTCGGGAACGCGTGAAGGTATCAAGTTGAAATTAAAACCATATACGCAGATCCATAGTATCTTGCTGCAGAAAGAAAAATAAAATTTCTCAGTTTTCGTAAAAAAAAGTTACAGCCGAATATGTCGTAAAAAATGCACATTTCGACACTCACAGAGGAATCAAAACCTATGGGGTACTTCCCGTTGACCTAGAACTCTGAAACTTGGCAAGAAGCATTGTGTTAGAGTACACATATAGGAAAAAATCCGAAAACTGGACATTTTTAATTTAATCACAAAAAAATAGTGAATTAACCGTTTCATGTGGGGTATCATATGAAAGAGCTTAATTAGCATTAATTAAAACAGGTTTTTAAATATTTTTACGATGTATATTTTTCGGTATAAAAAGGAAAATAAAAAAAAAACATGATTTCCCCCTTTTATTTACTAGTTTAAACGGAACCCTCGGTGGGCGAGTCTGACTCGCACTTGTCCGGTTTTATTTTCATGATCATATTAACTAACTTTAACTTTCATACTTTTTGTATACTTATTACATAGAATATAGAATGTTAAACTGTGACCTGTAAAATCTGTTATCAATGAATTATGATTATGGTCCTATTTACCCCTTAAAGTAAAATAGGTATGAGTTTAGTTTTAGAAAGTGAGATTATCAAACTTACCAATGAGTTGGCAAACTCGTCTCCTGATTATCCTATAGTTGTTATCTTTGATTTTCAGTTCTTGACTCAGCACTTTGGTAAACCATTCGTCGAAATCAATCTGAAACCAAGAAAAATTCATCAGAATATAATAAATCCTACAGTATCACTACATAATACTGTCTTCCATTTGTACTAACTTCTAACATTTGAGAATTTAATTTTAAAAGAAGAGAAATCAGACAAATGCAAGTAACTATATTAAAAGAAAGAAAACAAAATACCCGACTGACAGAAAAGTGATTTTCGCAGTCTAACTTCAGATTTCGTTACACTTGATACACTGTCGAGTGCCCTTTTTTTTGTGAAAAGTTTTTTTTTACGCATGATAGCTCTACGAATGACCACTAACTCGCCTGATGTTAAGCAACGGTGTGGCGTGAGGATAGAACTCGTCGTTATTGAAGATATTTGTTAGTAGTTCTCAGAAAACGGAGATGGCGGCAAAGAATCCCATTCCTGTGCAGTATGCATCAAGAACGTGGACCGATAATGCTAAGAACGGATTTTTGACATTTCAACGAGAAATGGGTAGTAATTCGCCGACTTTCTGCTAGTCCTGTAGTGAAATGGGGAAGGTGAAATTAGATCGTGAAGCTCTTGCGCACACTCCCCGAAATGAATCCTACGCGTAAAATCGTCACAAAAGGTTATAAATGCGCGATCTTTAGAATAATTATAGTAAAAATCAATAGTATGGTAAAAATATTACGAAAAATCCGAAAGCGAAAGCGGGTTTATTTTATTTTTGTGCGAGTCGTATAATTATTATTACAAAAAAATATAGCGTATGGCAGGGAGTGAAGACAAATCCAACAATTTTCTTGCGCAGTCTAGTAAAAAAAGCGCTGTACTCACATCGTCATACAAGTCGAAGGCGGCGAGCCCGACAGCGTTATATATCGCATCCTTGTTGAGTATCGCGGGCAGGTCGTCCACAGCTACCTGCTGCTGCTGCACCGACGCCAGGAGTCGCACCAGCTCGGGACCGACCACGTCCCGGAACGGGAACAACTCTCTGAACAGTGCCTCTGTGCACGGCTGGAACCAACCATATTATTAGTCGACTTCCAAAAAGGAGGGGGTTCTCAATTCGTCGGAATCTTTTTTTATTATTATTATTGTTTTTTATGTATGTTCCCTGATTACTCGAAGACACCTGGACCGATTTGAAAAATTCTTTCTTTGTTTGAAAGGGTATACTTCCCAGGTGGTCCCATAGACATTTTATCAAAATCTTTTCAGTATTTTGGTTTTTATAACAAAATAACTGTAAAAATATTGTATATTTCTGTTTCCTGAGACCTACAATCTTGGAATTTTCAAGGCTAGAGTAAATAGATATCTTCTAGATCGACGAGCTCCATCCTCGGCCACACCGTCGCTTAACATCAGGCGAGTTGGTGGTCAATCGTAGATCTATCTACTATAAAAAAAAAAAAAAAACGATTACTTGTATCGAGAAGGACTTCGCGTCTACGCTCAAAAACGTCCGAACGCAACGAAGTCTAAAGCGACCACTTATACTATCAAAATAATATCAATTTTCAAATTCGAAGCGGCTAAATATTTGTCTCTAAACTTCTTAATCTAATTAGGCTTTAGCGCGGCGATATATTATATACGGCCTTACCGAAAAAACGTTACTTATTTTTAAGCAAAGCTTTATTTTGGCAACTTCTCCCTGACACGTAATACTAATGATACTAGCGGAAAGAAGACAGAGAATTTAAGACGTTGATCAAAGTAACGTTTTTCGGTAAGGCCGATAGAGTGTAAATCAAAATCTTTAAGTTCGTCATTGTTGGTTATTATTATGCCGGAGGCTGGAGAGTTGATGATTTGATGATAATGAGACACATGATGGTATTGGTCTAATTTATTGCAACAAATAACTAAGCTTATATACTAAGTAATACGTGTTAGAGGCCTCCTATCTATATCAGTCATACTCTTATTATTTATGCTAACGTATCCTAAAGATGACTTATCATTCTACTTATAATCTATCATAATCACGCATCACGAACACTAAACTATGTGGCTACAAGTATCGGTCAACTCGGAACACTTTGTTCGTGAATTTTGTTTTAAACTTTGTGTCCATGCGATAATAACGTCACTGGAAGAAGGAGAGGAAACAAAGAAAGAAGAAAGAGGAGTGAGTGAATGGAAAACAAAGAGAGAGGCTATATTTCCTCATCAGTAGCGAAGGTCTCTGGTTCCACATCCCACAGAGCGATATCGTCAAAGCTGATCGTCATCATCAGAGCTGATCTGAAAGGGCTATTCACAACTTGTCAGATTCGGAATTGGCTCGGAAAATATATTTCCATCTGTCATTTTCATAAAGAATGATTTCCATACAGTTTCCGACCCGATTCCTAATTACTGTGTATACGGTTAGGGGTACAGAAAGAAATGCGTGACGATGTATCAACACATGGGCGACACAATGTTACCGTCTTCCTAGACGTCTTCAGGTATCAAAGACAAGAAACGACGAAATCAATTTAAATAAAGAAGTTAATTATAAAACATACCCTCAGGCTATATTTCCAAGACTCCCCCGCTTCGTCAGTGGCGAAGGTCTCTGGTTCCGCGTCCCACAACGCGAGATCGTCAGCGCTGAGCAGGAAGTAATGCGTGACGAGGTGTCGACACATGTGCGTCACGGTGTTACCGTCTAGGACTTCTGTTTTGACACGGTGCGCTTCCAACGTCACTGTGGAAAGTGTCATTGGATCAATTCTTTAACAAAGACGGCGACTAATTTGCCTAATCTATTTTGTACCTACAATTTGGGGAACATGCACGGGAACTATATGAGCTGATTCCATTATCTGATTTCCAACATAGGACATCGAAGCAAACGTTCCATCTTTACATATTCTTGTAGTAAAAGCTTGTGTGATTTCGAAACTTAAAATAAATAAATACAAACGCATTTTTAAATAAATTAAAAAATCATTTTATTTTGTAATAATTCAATATCCTGTTTTCTAAAAACTGCAATGTTTTTGTCTGCTTGTAAAGAAGCCTAATGTGAAACTGAAGTAACTCTATTTTCAGCTTCTTCTTCTTTTTTGTATTGGACCCGCATTAAAGCATTTGCCAGTGTCAAGTATGTATTAGGATTTTCTCAAGTTTCTTGAATAAAACAAGTTGTACCTTAATGTTCTAGTCACAATCTAAGTCACGTATGCAGTCAATTTATAGAGATAGAGTCCTGCTTCAGTAAAGTGGTGGCGACTTTACTAGCATGGAAGCTGGAAGCACTAGAAGCTTCTATGGAGTTTTGCCGCCAACGTAAAATCACACGTTTTACTGCTTTATTACACTTGCCCACACTCACGCACTTTATCGAACACTTAATGAATAAAACACCACCATTTTTATAGTATTCATGTTCAAAATAACACTAGTTTAGGAGAATAAAACAAAGCAACAAGACGTTACTAAGACGTTCCCGCCAAAACTCATACACATTGGATGAGGAGTAAGAAGGTTTTACTTTTATTAAATCCTTCACGGTTGTAAACTTTTTAAAGAAACCTCTCTTCACCCGCTCGTTTATTTTTTTGTCAAGAATGAGATTTGTCATTGAATATCAAAGGCTTCATCTGCGAAGATTTGAAAATGTGCAGATGTTTAAACGCTTAGTTTAAACGATAATCCTTCACATTTGACACTTTTGCAAAGAAAAACGTGTCGGTGGAACTCTGCGATTCTATAATATGACGCATTTCACTCAGGAATACAATGAAAATTTTCATTTTTAGATATTATTCAAAAAGTAATAGAGCAATGTCTATATAACAATTATGGGATCAACTTGGGAGCTTTCTTTATATGTCAATTCAAGAAACACAAAAATTCTATGTACCCGCCACAAATCAGTTCCAGCCCAGCCAATCTTTGAACTGCCAATATAATATGTACTTACTTTCTCTAGAATCCTTGACCAGCTCGCAACTAGTAGGCTTATACTCCAAGCACTGCAGTATACACTTGACAATATTCAAACACTGAATAGTGAAGCGTTCGTATATGAGAGCCATTCCGGGCTCTGTGAAGCAGTAATAGAGTGCAAATTCCAATGACGGCCGTATCAGGGGTATGAAGGAAAATGGATGATGACTGAGCACTCCAAGAGCCACTTTCGTCAGATGGATGATGAACTTTTCGCACAGTTCTAGGGGGTAAATGCCACGCCCTTTTAGGAGCTTCCCTGGAAAAAAAAACATGGCCTATAAAATATTTGTGTGATGAGCGTGGATGTTTGTTCTGAGTCTAAGTGTTTATATGTATCATATGTATATATTTACAAAAAAAAGTATATATATTCTATCAGCCATCTAGTTCCATAGTACAAGCTTTGCTTAGTTTGGGCTAGATGGTGTTGTGTGAAATGTCCACAAATATTTATTTATTATTTATTTATTGGGTCTGACGTGCTGTATTAGATCAATAGGTGCCCACAGTAGTAGATGGTGTGTTAGTATGTTTTTAACACCCGATCTAAAAAGAGGGGTGTTATAAGTTTCACATGTGTATCTGTGTGTCTGTCTGTGGCATTGTAGTTCTCAAATGGATAGATGATTTTGATCTAGTTTTTTTTTTGTTTGACAGAGGATTTCATTGAGAGTCTTCTTCGCTATGTTTCATCAAATTCATTCACTTTTTTATCGGTTTTTTTTTACTTGTTAGAGTGAAAATCAGTCTCCTGTTCAAAAATCACGCACCAGGCTGTCTGACAGAATAACTTGCTTCCCAATTCACTTAATACTAATGGCCGAGGATGGAGCTCGTCGATCTGTAAAATATCTATTCATTCTAGCCTTGCAAATACTAAGGTCGTAGCTTCAAACTTATAACTCCCCTCGTAAAAGTTTGACATGTGTATTTGTGTATCAGTGTACCTATATATCGGAGTATCAGTGTATCGGTGTATCTGTATCCGTGTATATCTGTCCCGAGTTTTTTTGTGTCGTGGGTTAAAATCAACACTTACTGCACTCCAAGCTGGTCTTGGCCCGGTCGAAAACCACATTCAAGAAGGCCACGGCGTCCTGACTCTCGTGCGCCTTCTTGAACCCAAACACGGTGAGTTTCCTCAGGACGCGGAGACAGAGCAGCGCCTTCTCCAAGTGTTCCGTGATCAGCTCCGTGGCGGCGCCTTCTTGGATGTGACGGAGGAACGTGTCCGTGTTCTCATGCCACAGGGTCAGAATGAACGGATACACAGCGCTCGTTAGTTCCTGTAACGGCCGAAATATTGTTACAATGTTATGTTACAAACTGCACAAAAGACTGTGAAAAGCGAGCACCTCTAATACGTCGCTTTGAAATCAGAGTATGAGTTTATCCCGGTTGCTGTGGAGACAGCAGGTCCGTGGAGCTCCGAAGCTAAGAAGTTTGTTGCTGATCTAGGACAGCGCTTAAAGGAAAGAGGTCGCGATCCTGGGGCAGGTAATTATCTAGCCCAGAATGTATCTCTGGCTATTCAACGGGGAATGCCTCTAGCTTTTTGGGGCACTTTTGGACGAGGAAAAGCGGGGGATCAGTGGACGTCAGGGTTTGCTCGTATTTCCAGTCACAAAAATCCGAGTGAAGCTCGGACGCCCAGGTACTATTAATTATATGATATCCACTAATAAACAAAGGAAACTGAAAAATTTGAACATTGAAAAAACTGTAAGTACTCCGGAACATGTACAATGTCAAAATTAACTCACCTGGAATGTCTTCCTGTCTCCAATAAGCCTTTTGGAAGCCATCGCCTTCACGAGGTGGTGGAATATCAGCATCGAGCGGTGCTGGATGAGGGGCTGCGGAGCTTTTAGAGCGCCCATCAGGTCAGGAACCAGACTGGGCCAGTTTGTTGGGCAGTCGAACCTAGTGAACATAATATTATGCCTATATAACTGACTTCAAAAATGGAGGTTCTCAATGTGATCATTTTTTTTTAATGTTTGTTATCTCATAACATCATTTATGGACCTATTTGTTTTTTTAAATTTGAATATACTTTCAGATTGGCCCTATCTATAGGAATATTATCAAAATCAGGTTAGCAGTTTGGTTTTTATTTTAACAAAAAAACTGGACAAAATGTCATCGAAGTAAACGTAATTGCGAATTTGAAATAACTTTTTTTTCAGTTTTTTAAACTAATATTCTAAAAGCGAAAGTAACTCTCTGTCTGTCTCTTTATTCTTTTTCAAAACGAACGAAACGTCGGTTTTGCAATATGATTACAAGACGCTATATAACCTGGGGGATATAAACTGGGTATCTTTAAATCGCGAGTGAATTGGTTTCTTCTAGGTAAGCGTCCTCCATCGTGGACCGCAACATCGCCTAACATCAGGCGAGTTGGCGATCAAGCGCAGAACTATTACTACATAAAAAACCGGACAAGTGCAAGTCAGACTCGCCCACCAAGGGTTCTGTACAAACTAGTAGATAAAAGGGGGATTTTATATATTTTCCTTCATAAACCGAAAAATATACATCGTAAAAATATTTAAAAACCTGTTGTGCTAATGAAGCTCTTTGATATGATACCCCTCATGATACGGTTAAATCACTTTAAAATTTGGACCCTCCTTCCTTGCATACAGACCCTATTTTTTGTGATTAAAATGTAGTTTTCGAATTTTCTCCTTTATGTGTACTATATGACAATTCTTCTTGCCAAATTTCACAGTTAGAATAGAATAGAATAGAATAGAAATAATTTATTAAATAACTGATACAATTACATTTTGATATTGCGCAAAGATGTTGATGCAATAATACTTAGATATTATCAGTCTTCCCTCATCGGGGCATTCAATAGTACAATATCATTTATCAAAATAGTTATATAAATTAAATATAATCTACATTAGGATGTCAAATTAATGTCATTATTGTATTAAATAAAAAATAACCATAATTAAGCCACTAGGATATCCAATTACATAATTATTTTAATTGTCAATAGTGAACACAAAACAAATTTTCATATGCAAATGTCAAATGTATATATGTCGATATTATAATTAAAGATTGTATAGTTTATTTATTAATGTCATTTCAGTCGACTTATCTCTACTAAAATATTCATTTAGATCATAGAAAACATTATTCATCAACAAATTTTTAAGTTTAGTCTTAAATTGTTTAATATCAGAAATGTCAGTAATGGCTTTAGGCAACAAATTATAGATTTTAATGGCACTAACGAAGGTACTCTGTTTGTAAATCCTACACTTGGTTCGCGGTTCAAAAAGATAGTCATTACCTCTCATAACATTGTTTCGTAAAGTTATAGGTCAACAGCAAGTACCCATGATGAAGTACCCAAAGGTTTTGATTCCATTGCGAGTATCGAAATATGCGTTTTATGCGACATATTCGACTGTAACTTTTATTGATGAAAACTGAGAAGTTTAAATTTTCTCACTGCAGCGAGAGCCTACGGATCTGCATATATGGTTTTAATTTCAACTCGCTACCTTCCCGCGTTCCCGAGATACAGGTCTTGATAGACGGACAGACAAACAAAGTGATCCTATAAGGGTTCCGTTTTTTTTCCTTTTGATGTACGGAACCCTAAAAAAATAACAATCACGTTACCTAGCAATCTTGGAGATTAGCACGGCCTCCTGCGTAGCGATCTGCGCAACCGGCTCACTCAACACGCTAGGGTTGAGTAGGCCTTGCCGCAACTTGTCCTTCTCCTCATCGCTGATGGCGTTAGGTGCGTTCTTCCGCCAGTAGCGGTCGACGCCGTTCTTGAAGCACATCACGGCGAGCCATCTCACGTTGCTGTCTATGGAATGGTTTGATAGGACGTTCTGTAAAAAAAATGATTTTGTAAATCTCCTTATTCTGAGATGTGTAGATAAAACGCAGTCATACTTAAGGCGCCGCATTTTCTGTCAAACTATACATCAATGTGTACTAATACTTACACAAACATCAAACACGAATATTTGTTTTTTACATAAAGATAGGTGGCTTATTTAAACAGAAGACACAAACATAGTTCATGTTGCCCAATCATCATGTACTTTAGCAATCAGTAAAGTCATGGTGCTGCTGTAGGAATTGCTCGAAAGAAATAGCTGAAAGTTTATATTTTTTTATTAATCAATAATTACTTTTTGCAAAAGTGGATCCCAGGGTGGATAACTGAACATTCAACTTGCCGGAAAAAAAAATATATAAAGAAGAAAAAAGAAAGAAAGAAGATCTTCTTGATAAAGAAGATGTATGCCAACATCATCATCATCATCATCTCAGCCATAAGAAGTCCACTGCTGGACATAGGCCGCCTCCATGGATTTCCAAAAAGACCGATTGGAAGCGGCTTGCATCCAGCGTCTTCCCGCCACTTGTATGAGATCATCTGTCCATCTCGTGGCTGGTCTTCCTACGCTGCGCTTGCCGGTACGTGGTCTCCACTCGAGAACCTTTCGGCCCCATCGGCCATCAGTTCTACGTGCTATGTGTCCTGCCCACTGCCACTTCAACTTGCTAATCTGCTGTGCTATATCGGTGACTTTTGTACGTCTACGTATCTCTTTATTTCTGATTCGATCTCGTAGAGAGACTCCGAGCATAGCCCTCTCCATAGCTCGTTGCGTGACCTTGAGTTTCCTTATAAGGCCCATAGTTAGGGACCACGTTTCAGTGCCGTATGTCATCACTGGTAACACACACTGGTTGTAAACTTTCGACTTGAGGGACTGGGGAATATTGGACGAGAAGACGCTTTTAAGTTTCCCGAACGCTGCCCAGCCGAGTTGGATACGACGATTGACCTCCCTCGTAAAGTTGGACCTGCCTAATCGGACCGTTTGTCCTAGGTAGACGTATTCGTCAACAACTTCAAGAGTGAAGTTCCCCACAGATATTGGGGTGGGCACTACATGGGCGTTCGACATAACCTTCGTTTTGTCCATGTTCATTTTGAGGCCCACCCGTTGGGAAACTCTATTGAGGTCTTCGAGCATCGTACTGAGCTCTTCCATCGACTTTGCCATGACTACTATATCGTCGGCAAACCGAAGGTGAGTGATGTACTCGCCGTTAATATTGATGCCGAGCCCTTTCCATTCCAGAAGCTTATAGGCATCTTCCAAACCAGCGGTAAACAGTTTCGGAGAGACAACGTCTCCCTGCCTCACGCCTCTCTTCAATGGAATTGCCTCTGAGTTCTGGTCTTGTACTCGGACTGACATGGTGGCGTTGTTGTACAAACACTTCAGCACTTCGACATACCGATAGTCAATACGGCATCGCTGGAGAGCCTCAAGCACCGCCCAAGTCTCGATCGAATCAAAGGCTTTCTCATAGTCCACAAACGCTAAGCAAAGGGGCAAGTTATACTCTTCGGTCTTCTGTATCACTTGCCGCAGCGTGTGGATGTGGTCTATGGTACTATAACCTTTTCGGAAACCGGCTTGTTCGGGAGGCTGGAAGTCATCGAACCTGCGTTCAAGACGATTCGTGATGACCCTTGAAAACAGCTTATAGACATGGCTCAGAAGCGAGATGGGTCTGTAGTTCTTCAGCAAAGTGTTGTCTCCTTTTTTGAAGAACAGCGCCACCACGCTTCTGTTCCATGCTTCTGGCGTTGTACCTTCAAGCACGACGGAATTGAAGAGCCTCTGAAGGACTTTTAGTATCGGTGTTCCACCCGCTTTCAGTAGCTCTGATGTAATTCCGTCGTCGCCCGGTGCCTTGTTGTTCTTGAGCTGTTTCAAGGCCATCCTAATCTCATACAGGCTGATGTCCGGGATATCTTCGGTATAATGTCGAGTCAGTTTGGCTCTTGGATCTTTGCCCAAACTGCTAACAGGTTTTGCGACCGATGTGTATAACTGTCCATAGAACCTCTCGATTTCCCTCAACACTTCTGCTTTGGTCGACGCTAGACTGCCATCTTCAGCTTCGTCAACTGGCTCTGCCCAATAGACATGTCTTTTGCGAACACTTTGGAGCCTTTATTCCGCTCTATCGTCTCTTTAATACGATTAGTATTAAAGGTACGGATGTCGTGTCGCATAGACTTTGATATGAGTCTATTGAGCCGCCTATATGACCCTGCATCACCGGAAGACTGCAGTTGCAATGAGCGTCGTTCAGCCATGAGGTCGAGGGTATGGCTCGAGAGCTTTTGCGGTCTATTTGTACGGTGGGGTTTATAAAACTTCGCGCCCACCGTACGGACAGTTTCCACAAACCTGTTATTGATCTCATCCACTGATGCGCAGCTCTCCAGGCACTCGAAGCGATTTGATAGTTCGAGCTGAAAGCTCTCGGGGTTTTGGATATGGGCGCGAGTGGGTCGGAGTGTAGACTTCATCATACAGGACCTCTCAAGTTTAACATTAATATTCAAAGTGCCTCGTACCATTCGGTGATCACTTCCGGTTTTAACCATGTTGATCACAGAGACATCATTGAATATTTGTTTCTTGGTGGTCAGGATGAAGTCTATCTCATTTCTCGTAGAACCATCGGGACTCAACCAGGTCAATTTCCTATGAGGTGGCTTCTGGAAGAAAGAGTTCATCATGAAGAGTCCCTCTTTCTCCAGAAAGTCGGCCAACCTCTGTCCCCTGGGGTTCCGTTGTCCATATCCAAATTGCCCCACTCTCAACTCACTTTCGCATTGAAGTCCCCCATAACAACATTAAAATAGGTCTCAGAAGTGTGTATGGCCCTACTAATGTCCTCATACATCACCTCCACCTCATCATCCGAGTGTGCCGAGGTCGGTGCGTATACCTGGATGACCTTCAACGAATATCTCTTGGATACTCTGAGTATCAGGTACGCAACCCTGCTCGATACACTGTCGATGGCAAGAATGCTGTTAACAAGGGACTTGTGGACGAGAAACCCGACACCACCTTGGGACGGTTGGTCGCCCTCCCGGTAGTAGAGTAGGTTACCGGATTTCAGGGTTATCGTGTCCTCACCCTCTCGTCGGACTTCTGATAACCCCAGGATATCCCAATGTAACCTACTCATTTCTTCTTCCAGCTCAGCTAGCTTCTCGTCTGTCCTCATCGTGCGAATATTGTGTGTTACCAGGGCCAGTCGTCGTTTATGCAGGGGGTGGTAGCCGGATCTCTTCCGGAGATTCTTAGCAACCCCTTGCTCCGCCGTGACCGGGACCGCTACCGTAGCCCGGAATAGCGGAGCTGCCGGGGACTGGGGGCCTGGTTATTTTGTTAATCTTCATTAAGGGGGTTTTGCCATTACTCGCCACGCTTGGCATGCGGGTTGGCGAGCGCAGTAGATGGCGTTTTCCGCAGAGGATGCTGCTGCCCATCTCTGGTAGTATTTCCCTTAGCCGGTTCTTACGGCACCCACGGGAAGAGAGGGGGAGGTACTATTCTAAGCCGGTACCCCACGGCAACATTGATTCGGAATTATCACTCTGTTTGCATTGCAAGAAAGGTTTTTAATGAGTAACAAAGTGTGACCATATCCTAAAACACATGCTTAAATCAGTCCAATAACACAAATATATAACAAACAATAAACAATTAACTAACCAGCAATACAGAGTAGAAACCAGCTTCTTTCTCCCATTCCTGCAGCTGCTTCTCTGCTGGCTTCAGGATCTCTGTGTCCTGGCTGGTCGCCCTGTTCAGGGTCTCCAGCACCAAAGCATAGATGTTAGGATCCATGCTGGTTAACTAGAGGACAATATATTTTAATCTAAGAAACCCAAATGTTTTATCTCTCTCTCTCTCTCTGCATATTTAAGTATGTTTACTTGTTACATTTTTTATGATTCAAGAGCTGAAAAGAGTAATAAAGTGTAGTCTGCCTCTCCAGAGTTTCAGATAACTCATGTGAAAATATACTTTGTTTCATCATCATTATAAAGTTTTGTAACCACAAAGTGACAAGTTGAAACATAGATCCTGTATATCCTTTCAGATGACAATATAATAAGCACTAATAGTAACCACCCAGTGGTCAAAATTTAACCATAATGAATTAATTTTCTCAATTTCTTAACCATATAGATTTCAACTATGCAATATCTGACACTTGGTGAGTGCAATTTTCTTAAAAAGGGACCTCAAATTATCACTTAATTTTTTTTATAAATGAACACTGTGTTTTCTTACAAACATCTTTATATTATTATTATTTTTACGTTTAATAACTGCCACGTTTTTTTATTATTTTTTTATACAATATAGATCTACGATTAACCACCAACTCGCCTGATGTTAAGCGACGGTGTGGCCAAGGATGGAGCTCATCGATCTAGAAGATATCTATTCACTCTAGGCTTGAAAATTCCAAGATTATAGGTCTCAGGAAACAGAGATGGCGGCAACGAATTCCATTCTTGTGCAGTACGCAACAGGAATGTGGATCGATATCGCTGAGTACGGATTTTTGGCATTTCAATGAGAAATGGGTGGTAGTTCGCCGATTTTCTACTAGTCCTGTAGTGAAATGGGGAGGGTGGAATTAGGTCATGAAGCTCTTGCGCACATTCCCCGATATGAATCCTGTAGAAAATAGACAGACCGCCGTAAAGTAGCATACTTTACGGCGGTGCTCGAGACTGAGCAGCTTCTTGGCAGCTAGTTTATCGTCACCGATTAACCTCACAGCTCGCCGGTCCACTGATTCTAAAGCTTTCAGCTGATACTTGGCTGATCCATCAAAAAGGTGGCAGCAGTACTCCATACACAATCGGACCTGTGCTTGATACAGATGAAGCAGTTGTCCCGGTGAGAAGTATTGCCTAACCTTATTAATGATGCCAAGCTTTTTACTAGCCAGTTTAGCCTTACGATTCAAGGTAGCCCTTAAAGTTCATTGTTGGGGTTAACGTGAGTCCAAGCAGTTCAAGACAGTCAATGATAAGAATACATTTTGGAAAGTAGGAGACAAAAGAAACTCACTCTTTTTGGCGGTGAAAAGGCAGGCTTGAGTCTTGTTGGCGTTGAATTTGACGAGATTTTCGTCACCCCAGTCGGACACAGCTTTTAAAGCTTTATTCATACGCACAACCATATCATATCTCTCAACGCCTAGATTTCCGCCTTTTTGGCTCTCGGACCAGAAGTGTATCTTTCCACAACTGTGCTGTCATCTGCATACCCTAAGATACCAGGTTTCAGCAGGTCATTAATATGCAGCAGGAAGAGAGTAGCGAAGAGTACAGACCCTTGAGGTACGCCGGCGTTTATTGCCATTTGATCGGACGAGCACCCATCAACAACCACTCGAATCGATCGTTCTCTCAAGAAGTCTTTAATCCAAGAGCAAAAAGAGGCTGGTAGTCCATAAGAAGGGAACTTGTTAAGGAGACTGTCGTGCCAAACCCTATCAAAGGCCTTCGAGATGTCGAGAGACACAGCCATGGCCTTACCGTTGTTCTCAATGGCCTCGCTCAGAATGTTTGTGGCATACACGAGAAGATCCCCAGTCTACCGATTTCGGCGAAATCCGTACTGTCGGTATTGTCTTCAAGGTATGCCATGAGCTTCCTATTCAGTACACGTTCCATAATTTTACACAAAATGGACGTAACCGAGATAGGCCGATAGTTATTAGGATTGGCACAACTACACTTTTTTGGAACAGGTTGGACGTTCGCAAGCTTCCAGCACTTAGGGACTATACCAGTCTCCAAAGAAAGACGGAAAAGACGAGTCAGAATCAGGGACAATTCAGGTGCGCAGGTTTTCAACACAATAGCTGGTATACCATCAGGACCACTAGCTTTGTTCACGTCTAGACCTCTAAGTGTCTTAAGCACCTCCTTTTGATTGATGCGCATGTCCTGCATAGTTGCGCCGCAATGAGGTATACTTGGAGGCGTTTCTCCTGAGGTATCTAGACGTGAGTTGTCCGCAAATAGACCTGCGAATAGATTCGCTTTTTCTACTGCGGTGTGAGCTAGAGATCCGTCCGGCTTCAACGGTGGAGGCAAAGATGTTCGACAGAAGTTCGATTCGATAGACTTAGCCAGGGACCAAAAAGCTTTGCCGTTTGCCTCTAGGGCTAGGATCAGGCGGATTGGAGATTTCTAGTATCCTAGGTTCCATTAGTACTTTCTATCATAAAATTAGATTAATAGCACTAAATTATTTTGTTTATAGTTGCAGAAATATTTTGCAAAATTCTATTTTACACATTAAAAAGTTGGCAGTGCAACATGTTAGATTATTTAATAAGGATTATAAAAAAATATTGTAAACCCATTTCAAAACTAAAGTCAGAGTCAGAGATACAAAGCTAATATAATATTATTATATTGTATGGTAAGACAGTATGAGAGCAGTGACATGATGTAAAACATGTTTTAAAATCTGGAGGCCACAGAAATCACTTTAAGCTGCAATGTGATTGCAATAAAATCTTATCATTAAAATATTTTTACCATTATTTGTATCTGTTGTACTTAAACAAGAAATATGACAACTACGCACAAATATTTTCGACACAGTATACGTACATCGTATACATTCTACTAGAAAAGCCTTGCATAACATAATCAATGAATATACAAATATAGGTGATATTTTGTCCCAAATAATTAAACTGTTGATAAACTACAGCAAATGAGATTAGAAACAGTAGAAGTATGTTTACGTTTGCAAGTAACGATCCAATCGTACCATTAAAAACATTAAAATTCTTTAGTCATTTTTATTGATGAAAAACAAATCAAACGAAAAAATATCAACAGCTCGGTTAATTAAATGTACGCGAATTGTAATATAACACCACATGAATCTCAATGATACGTATTTACAGAAGTATTTGAAGAAATATATGCAGAAACTTACTTTTCACCCTGAAAACCCAAAGGGCATAACATAACCTCCAACTTTGTTTTTAGAGACACTTACCGTGACTTGAATATGGAAGACAAATTATCTATTACAAGTAAAGACATTAATTATTCGAATCTAGGTTCCATCTGCAGTAATTTCACAATTATTTAGTAAAAATCATCGTGATATACCGAAACGAAAAAAAAAACACGGAAATCTTTGAAATTACTTCTTCCTTCAAATTCAAATATCAAAATAAGTAAACGTCAATGTCAATTTTTAAATTTTATTCTACTGTCAGTGGAGTCAATGTCACATGTCATAACTCTTTTTTTTAAGACCATAAAACCGCAAGTTAGACTGGCGACTGGGCGTTGAAAGTTTATGTTGCCAGGATCGAAATCAAAATAACTGCGACCCTTTTAACCGGTCTTGCTAAAGAGAAAGAGGTTTATTTATTTATTGACGTTGTCCTAATAATATTGAAATAATTCAATTATAATTTTAACCGACTTCCAAAAAGAAGGAAGTTATTTATCTATTCGGTCTGTGTATAACTGTATATATATATATATGTTTGTTCACCGATTACTCAGTCAATTGTGCATTGATTTTGATGATTCTTCTTTGTATTTGGTAAATAACTATAAAACTATAAAATACCATACGTCAGAGGTATACCCATAGCTGGGCACCGTTAATCAAATAGTTAACTTCGTTAAACGTTAAAGCGTACATTTCGGAAGAATTAACGCAAGTTAACGTTAATCGTTAATCCTTTGATATGTGTAAAATTGCATCTTTATATCGTCGCTTTAGTGAACTTATAAAACCTGTTGGTTTAGGTTCTGGAAGTTAACAGGTCAGGAACAAAACAAAATACTTGTATAATTCAAATGTGAAGTTCATGAAGGGGAATATGCACCTTATGCCCGACGATTACGTCGGGCATAAGGTGCATATTCCCCTTCATGAACATTAACATGTTGAAGTTCTCGTCTGAAAGCGAGGCTCGTTTTGGTGTTAAAATGTCTTTACCCGTGGAAAAAAGACGTTCAACTGCAGTGCTCGAGGGTATAGCAGTATTGTATTTAGTTAATAGATTTATGAATATCTCATACTACACAGTACACTGCACAGTACACTTTTTCTATTTATCTAAATTACACTGCACTCTTCTTTATCACTTATCAACACTTAAATGATTACTGACAGTAATTTATAATAACAACAACGCGCCGCGCGGCACTTGTCGGTGCCGTGCGGTAACTATTAGGCATTGGATTAACGATTAATGGACTTCTGCATATTAACGGAAGTTAACGTGTCCGTTAACATTTTTAAAAGTTAACTTAAAAGTTAATCCATTAATCAAAATGTTAACTTCGTTAATTAACGATTAACGGATTGACGAGTTAATGCCCAGCTATGGGTATACCCATATAAATTTTAACAAAATCGATGCCGTGCTTAGTTTTTTATAACAAAATAACTTGTAAAATATCATCCAAGTTCCTGAAGAAAAGTCAACAGCAAGTTGCGTATGTATTGTATTGAAACTTTTGTGCAGAAAAAAGCAACGTAGGAATGGATGCGAGCCAACTTTGCACCATGGTAAGAAATGAAAGTAAAGCTCAAGATGCCCTCATAGGCTCATACAAGTGGCAGGAAGACGCTAAATGACCGTAAGCCGTTTCCAACTTGTTTTTTTGAAAATTCATGGAAGATGCCTATGTCAAGGAGTGGACGTCTTGTAACTGAGATGATGATAGACATACAACAGAAAACATACATAGAGAGTAGAAAACCAAATATGTTTTTGCCACAATCCGACCCCAGCTCAGCAAAATTTTAGTTGTAAACCACCACTGCTGATCTTCCGCTGGGACCGGCAAGTGATGAACTATTTGCTCAGATAAATTTTGAACTCTTAAATTTGGTAACATCAATATGTACTTATCTGTTAATAAAGCTAATCTGTCTATTTACTATCGTAGTGTACCTATTTATCATCATCAAGCTATCAATTTTTTCTTATCATATAGGTATCGATAATTCATAATATTGCGCTGGTTACCCGGTGTACTAATTTGTAACAAATCCTTTAGAATATTTACATAAGTTAAAATAGAATGTCATGGGAAAAGAGTGTTACAGTGAATTTAAACAGCGATTCTACAGGATGTTTCTATACGGGCGATATAGTTACCGGAACTTTAATATTAGATTTAGATAAAGATCTGAAAGTGGAAAGTAAGTGTTTAATTTTTTTTCAGTTCAAGTTCTTTATTTAGTTAATTGTGCTGGTTAGTTATTATTTTGAAAAAAAATTAATCTAACTTACAGTTTGTATTAAATATATCCATGTTTTTTTTACTTTTTAGGAATTGACTTAGAAATAGTAGGAGTAAGTAAAGCACAGTGGAGCAGAGCTATGCCAACCGTGCCCTACATAAAAATTTACTCAGAGAAGAAAAAAATCCTTTTTGTGAAAAACACTGATGTTTTAGGAAACCACCGGCGCAGTAAGTTTATTCAGTATCATGGCCTTAAAACAAAAAAAAAATGTATCGATAGGAAACTACGAATAATATTTCTTCGTATTAGCTATAAAATCATTTTTTTAAACGTGCATAAATCTGCGCTAGATCAATAAACTTGCCTGTTACAAATAGGATTAACGTTGTCGTAGATTA
Source organism: Lycia hirtaria (assembly GCA_947563715.1). Taxonomy (NCBI): domain Eukaryota; kingdom Metazoa; phylum Arthropoda; class Insecta; order Lepidoptera; family Geometridae; genus Lycia; species Lycia hirtaria. The sequence continues at coordinate 34,031,311 of OX387377.1, read as the reverse complement.
TTTAGTTATTTATATTAATGCACGTACACGTATAAGATACCTATTCACTCTGAGCTTGAAAACATCCATGTTGAGAGATCAAAAAACATAGAAGACGGTAGTTGTCATTCCTTAGTCGTTCTCGTTAGTTCATTCCTTGGCTGGGTTGCTCTATGGACTGAAAACAGAATTATCTAGTATATTATACGGATCTGCAAAACCCACAATCTAAGGCTTGTTCAGACTAAAACAGACACGGTAACTTTCATTGTGAGAATAAGTATTTGTTGATATGTTAAGATGATAGCTTGTATATAATACGAGTATGTACCTTTGTATATTTATATTTTTCAGATAGCAAAATACCAGCAGGCGTTTACAGTTATCCTTTCCATTTTTCTTTACCAGAAGATTTGCCATCAACATTCAAAAGTTCCATCGCTAAAGTTTACTACTCCGTCAAGATAAAAAGTCAACCAAAGTATGTTATCAAGAAAGTTGTTCCATTTAATGTTTTAGGAACCGTTAATATTAATAATTTGGATGATATGCTGGTTAGTACTCATAAGTTTATGAACTACACAAAATAAAAAAATCAGATCAGAATATTTTTTTAAGGAGCTATGCGAATAGAGTTCGCTATTCTGCTCGCGTATTGTGTTATTTCAAAAGCTGAATTATACTCACTGAATTTATTTATGACGAATCAGTACGGTCAATCAAATGAGACGAAAACTCACCATCACAGAATTCGTGGCCCCATGGCACTCACGATAATAATATTGCACGTGTTTTATTTAAATTGTGATAAATAATTAATTACATAAAATTTTATTCTCAGTGATACGTACGACACGTTTTATCACTTTGTTCTTTATATTTATTCCTTTTTTTTCTCTCTCTGTCTGTCTCTTTCGTTATATAAAAGTGAGGTAATGCGTGAAATAAATAAATATATATATTTATTTTCATTCTCATTTTAATATTACGAAAGAGAGAGAAAGAAAAAAAGAAAATATTTATACGTATTGGTAAAGAAAGGGTGATAAAGATAGGGAAGAAGGTGTTTCCGGCGCTAATAGTCTAGTAGAAATAAGATTTGTGACAATATAAAAGACAACTAAGTATATTATTATTTAAATGAATGTACTGGTGTTTTGAAATACAATTGACACAATTTTATAATGATAATTATATAAGTTAACTTTGTTATCTTTACACGCTCAAACGGCTGAACCGATCGTTATGAAAATTAGTTTAAAGATAGCTTTGGACCTGGAGACGGACATAAGCTACTTATCATCATCAAAATCATCACAGTTTTTCATAACTATGCGAGTGAAACCACGGAACGCAGCTAGTCTATAAATCGGGGATTATTGTTGATCTATGATTTTTAGTTATTTTCCTATCATAATTTCAAAGAATCCCCCCAGTTGCAAATACTGTGATCAACTCCATACAAACGGATTTATTTATACTAGACTATAGCGGTATACACCAGCTACTTGTTGCCGAGGGGGGTCGGGTGTGTGAGTGGGTTTTGATAGATATTAAACTTTATTTCTTAAAGTCTCTTGTTTACCTTTTGTATTTTTAGACACCATGTGTATACGAGTTCAATAGAATATTTAAGCGCATACCAGGAAAAATAGAAGTGCAAGTCAAAACGTTCAAAGGAGTAGCACCAAGTCAAACAGTTCCATTCGAAGTGACGATATACAATGATAAAAAGATCCGTATATCTGAAGTAAACGTGATATTAATACAAGTAAGTTACAATATATTTATTACCCGAAATTTAAATACACGTTTGGTTTATTGTAATGTTTATTTGTACTTACAAAGGAAGTAGTAATTTTTATTACACATCCGATGCCCGCGCTTTTTCAAAGTATAATTTAAACTTAGCGCATTTTGGTGATCTTACGTAAGAACTATCAAGACTCCCCTCCCACCCCCTTGTAAGAAAAAATAAGACACAGTCAACCCCCCCCCCCCTCCCCCTAAATCGTCTTACGTGATAAATGAATGGCCTTACGTAATAAATGAAATGAAAGATTCTGGTAGCAGACGAGTTATCAAATGATCTTCTAGGATTTTGATAAAGTGTTCTTTTAAAAAAAAACCTTTTAGGGGAAATTATATTCGGTATTTCACTATTCGGATTATAGATAGGTAACCGCTCTAGACAGATCGGACCTTTAGCATTGTCCCCACCACAAAATTCATGGCCTTATTATTATCTTAGGTCCTCAATTCCTCATCATCATTATTTTGATGAGAAAAATATTTTAAAAAATCGTTGATATCTTTTAAATTAGCTAAGGGAAATTAAGGAAATTAGGAAAATGTATGTTTTTTCACTACTCTGTCGCTGTGATATCTGTATAAAACTATTTTTTAAATACTTCTCCTATCATCATCATCATCTCAGCCATAAGAAGTCCACTGCTGGACATAGGCCTCCCCCATGGATTTCCAATAAGACCGATTGGAAGCGGCTTGCATCCAGCGTCTTCCCGCCGGCTTCCCAGCGTAAGAAGACCAGCCACGAGATGGACAGATGACCTCATACAAGTGGCGGGAAGGCGCTGGATGCAAGCCGCTTCCAATCGGTCTTCTCCTATCTAAATGAATAAATTCATTTCTCACTTTTCTAATATCCCCAACCAATGATTTTACATGTTTAAAAAGGTTGTGCTGCGCGAGAGAGATAGCTGCGCGCGTTCATCTCCCTAAAAGATCTTCATATTATCGTTCTCTACAAACTATTATTTATGTTACTCTTAAACCTTATTATTCTAAGCTGTTACTTTACAGATGCTACGGTATACAGTCACAGCTGGATATGCTATTGATGAAAAGAAAATTTCCAAAGTAACCGATAAAGACGTTGGTAAATTGATGGCTGGTATATTCAACTTGAAAATGGAAATACCACAAGTTACACCTTCAAGTACAAACACAACAGATCCAATGGTGGACATTTCTTACGTATTTCGAGTAAGTACGCACTCACACATATTATTATATTACTAAGGGGTCGTCCATTAATCACGTGTTTTTTTTTTAGTAACTCAAGTGCCTTTATTATTTGTTGGTTAATCCCCCATGATTATCACACATGCAACACACAAAATATAGGCCGATTCTTTCATATTTTTTTCTCTCATAAAATTAAGTACCAAATGATACTAACAAATAATATCAATATTAGCTAATGACGTTCCAGCAAACTTTCTCCTTTTTTAATGAAAAATAACTCAATTATCAAAAACTTGTTTAACTGTTTATCAAATTTCGTGAAAACTGTACCTTCTATATATTATAGATAAATAGAAAAATAGATAGATAGATAACACTTTATTAAAATACCACAATATAGAAACATTAAATACATAGAGAATAATACTAAAACTAGGTGTTTTAATTGGTGGCCTTATCGCTTAGAGCGATAGCTTATTATGTGAGTTAGTATCGATAAACACCCGGACAGAAGAAAGAAAATTTTGTCAGTTTATGCCATTGTTTGCTTCTCTCACTTGGTAAATTAGCTGTTGATAGTAATTAGTCTCTAGTATCAAAGTATAACTAACATGTAACTTTTTTATTATTTTCAGGTGGGAATTTGTTTATCTTTTCATTTTAATCTCTATGAGGACATTCCAGTGACGATAGCAACAGTACCTGTAATTCATCACGACTTTTAAGCGTTTTTTAGACTAAGTGAAACATGGAATATGCCAAGTATCTACTTATAATAAACGAAAAACAAAATACCCAAACGCCGAAAATAAAGCGGGTTTTGCAGCTTATCTTAGATTTCGTTACGCTTGATGCGCTGTTGAAAGCTTGTTTTTTATCTTAGAAAGTTTGCGTAAAATCACTGTAAAATATATAGTATTATGCGCATCTCAGAACAATAATTCTAGTAAAATCGTTTTAATAATTTGAATGATTAGGCACAGAATTAGGATCTATTGAAGCGAAAATGAAGATAGAATCACGAAGGACGGCCTACGTTTGACCTTAATTTTTTTTACCGACTTCAAAAAGGAGGAGGATATCAATTCAGGCAAATTTCTGCCAAATGCGGTTTTACTCGAGTTAAGAAATAAAAACTTTTTTTATGTTTGTTACATCATAACTCCGTCATTTATTTAAAAAAATAATTTGAGAAAAGACAACACCACACAAAAAAAGCAATTCATAATATGTACTTGGAAAGGTAGGACAGCGGTAAGGGAAGACCAAAGAAAGTATGGATGTATTGCTTGACTGAGGATATGAGTTGAAAGAGATAATACGAGTAAATGTGGTCATAACGCATGACAGAGACGAATGGAGGAAGCTTACTTAATGTACCGACCCCACTTGAAAGGAATAAGTGTAGGAAGATGAGGAACTCCGTAATTTATAAACTACTTTGATAATTCTGTTTTTTTATTTGAAAATCAGATCAGTAGTTTGGTTTAACAAAATAACTGTAATAATATGTGGGCTAATTAAATGAAAATGCATATTTGGCACTGGTTTGGAAGTTGTTTCAGTTTTACTATTATTACATATAAGACCTTACACTATCTTTCCCATTATAATTTTTTTTTTGCGTCGTAAATTATTTTTAGTTTTACTAAAACATAAGTATATTCATTAAAATTAAACAGTTTTTATCAGATTGGTCACGACTTAAGTACATAAGTATATTGTAGTCATTTTGAGATTAACTTTTCCAATACTTTGCTATGATGCCACAATTTGAGAATAACGGATCTAGACACGCAGTAGCGTGTCAAGCCAAGTTCAAGCTAACAGAACTGGCGTGCAGCACCGTGTGTATATTTATCTCGAACCATTTGGAGCCACTTTTAACCTTCTCATGACTTAAAAACTACTTCATATAAACATGTCAAATTTGGTTCATCTATTGAGACCTGCGAGATACATATGTCCTCCAAATTTCATAAACACACCTCAAACGGTTATTTATATATTAACGTCAAAAAAATCGCAATTTTTATCACTGACTGACCTATAGATAAAAATTCTAACCCAGTTCCAGATGATCTAGAAATTTCAAATTTGGCATCCAGATTGGTAGTGGGTGAATACAAAGGAAAAAATCCGAAACTAGTAAATTTTTATCATTCTATTATAATCTTTCAATTAATTGATTCCATTAGGAACTTACTTATAGTGTCAGCAATCAAAATTGATGATAGCCGGTCTTTGTGGATTTTAATGTCTTCACGTGAATATATAACCACCCTTAATATCTTTTTTAATCCAAACAGTTTTAGTACTTTTAACTAAGAATATAGTCTGCTGTCGTATTTATTACGTTATTAACTGGGATTTAGTATTAATTATTATTTATTTGAATATTTAGCACACATCAATAGTGTAAGATGATTAATTATAAATAATTAAATAATAGGTATATTAATAATAGGAGCACAGCGCACGATGCGGTGCGGCGGTCGTGGAGCAGGGGGGTGGGGAGCGGTGCGCTAAAAGTGCCCTCCACATTCCCGGCGATACCCGGGAGTGTAGAGAGAGTTATATTCGAGCTATGTTCGTCTATATTCGTGTTGTCTCGTGTATGTTCGCCTTCTATCCATTCCGTGTCGGTACATCAAAGGGTTCTCGGGTAGTTCCGTCAATATATGAAATTATCTCTCCACATTCCCGCTCTCTCGCGCCAGTCGGCCGGCAGTCACCGTAGTAAGCGCACGCAATTATACCCAAGCTTTTAAAAAATGTCGGTAAATTGGACACACGAACTTGAGTAATCGTTTTTAGAACTTTATCAAAGTTACCCTATAATATTGGGCCCAAAGGAACGCGACCTTTCATGGATCACCAAATCTAATACCTTTAAACGAGCAATTCTTGTATATAATATATATTTACTATATATTATATAATCTGAATCTCTGAAACGGCTCCTATTTTAATGAAATTTGGTTTGTAGGTAGATCAGAGGACGATAAATTAATCTTGCTAGGTTTCATTTGTAGAACCCGGGTTTGCTCGTATTTTCAGTCATAAAAAATCCGAGTGGTTCTCGGTCGCCCAGGTACTAGTTATAATATGCTGCAGTGAATGCTACAGCAGCGGCAGATATTCTTGTGACGTCCATCGCGTACGAGCGTCTATTTTCAACTGAGCTAACCGGGAATGTGGAGAGCCGTTCTCGTGTGCTTCCCGCCAATGTTCGTTGTTCGCCAAAAGTTTTGCCTCTCGGCGAACTACGGGAATGTAGAGCGCGCTAAAAACTTGACGCGAACGTGCCCGAACTGCCCGAGTGAGCGGCAGCTGCATAAGCGCGAGCGCTGTCTTGCTGTCCAGTTGTATCTCGATTCAAATTAGTATAAACAGAAAACGCGCAAAAAATCTGGATACTAAATGGGCTATGCACTCGAACATTTCAAAGATACAGATAATTATACCCCGTTAACGCAGGAAAATACAGTAGATTAACAAAAATAATTTGATATTAATTTTACTATGAATTAATTTTACTAATAATTTCTGTACAAAAAGTAATGATATCCCATCAAAAACATTAATGTGAAATAAGATCCAAGTTCAATATTATAATATATACCTTAGCTGTTTACTTCAACGACAAAAGAAGTGAGATCTAAATGGGTGCCAAGTTCAATGGTCAGTCCTGAAATTTATTTATAACAACGTAAAATATAACTTCAAACAACTTCAAATATCATTTATTCTTATAACTTAGGATAATATATTGAAACCTAAGGGCAGACCTTGGCTAGTTTTCATATATAATAATGAAAATTTAATAATAATATAAGATTGAACTTGGCTCTCATTTCACATTTATGTTTTTGATGGGATATCTCATTTTTGAACAAAGTTATAGACAGGAGTTGAATTACACGACGGGACTTGATCCCGCAGGGGAGCTTAGGGGAGCCTTTACCATTTTGGCCACAGAAATTTTTGCTACACTCAATGGAGATGGAGGGTATAGTGTTTCACATCGTCTCCACAATTTATTACTAAAAATATATGAAAATATAAAAATTGCTGACAGTGGTTATAAAAATTTGTCCATATTTTTGTACGTAGACATATATTTATTTATGGAAGACACACAACATTAACATAACATGAGATTAAACAACAAAAACAAAAAAACGCTACATTATAGTATGATTCGTCCGTTTTAATCCATCACTAAGTAGTTACTATAAACTAATGCATTAAATTATTACGTATTTTACCAAATAATTTTACTTCACGTGATGCCTACTTGACGCAATATATATGACCGAAAAGTAAGAATGAAACGGACATGTTTTATACAGCTGAATAGCGACGAGCAAAGTTTATGCCTCTTTCCATGATTGTGATTTAACTTCTTTGGTCTACACCAAAAGCTCCCAAACTTATTTTGTCTACTGCCCACTTTGAAAACAAATTATTTTTTTGCGCATCCCATATTTTTACCTACTTAAAAACCACTATAACTTCAAATGAAATACATTATTGTGATAGATATCAGCGGAGATTAAACATTCATTCTAAACGAGACTTTTATTATAACCCGCAAGAGTTTACTTGAGACCTGAGCGCAGTAAGTAGTACACAAAGAATTTTTATCCAGAATAACATCTCATTCCTAAGGGATAATCAAATCTCTCTCTCTATTCAATATGCACGGACGAATCCGCGGGAAAATCACTAGTATTAAATATTTTAGTTTTTATTTATTCAATCAAACAGGACAGCTATAATTATGAACTAACTAAGTAAGCACTTATCTAAATAAAACTTATGTTGTGTAGTTTGAATTTTGATGAATTAAAAAAATAAATAAGCACCTACCTACCTACCTAAATGAAATTACAAATTGCACCCTCAGCCTCTACAACGCCCCCCCCCCCCTTTTATTCTAGGTCTCTTACCATCCCCATCCTATAGATAATATTCCTTTAGGCAGCGCCCACAAGGGGGTGTTATCGCCGACTTTGGGTAAGACTGCGGCTCTACACTTTTGCCGTGAATTCGCGGAAGAAGCGCTCTCTCCACATTCACGGGGGCCACTCAATTGTGCCGTGAAATCTGCCGTGAAATGGACGTCGAAGCAGCAGCTGCTGCGTTAACTTAGTTTGATGTGGCAACATATAACTATTTATACCCACAAAATAAAAAATCGTTCGAAAGCGTTGGAGAAAAAGGAGATGGTGGATAGCTGAAATATATCGTAACCGATCGATATTAATTTGAAACTAATCCTTCTCCAGACGTCATAATTTTACTTTTATTATTAGGATGTGGATGCTTCGAGTCCCACAGTATACGTCCAGCTTGGTAATATTTCAAAAACCGCATTTCTAATCCATTATCTCAACCCTAAAATAATGCGATGCGCTGCCATTTAGCTCGCATTACACGTCCGTAATCCGTACGCATCTATAGTCAGGAGCAAACTGCTGTGACGTGAATGTGGATGTGCGCGCGTGAAAACGCGCGAACGAGGCGCGAACCCTTTGTCGCGGGACAAAATACTGACTTCGATCGGGGAACAGGCGTGAATGCCCGCGATACACGACGGCGCGGCCCAGGCGCGGCGGTCCGCGACCACATTTGTAATCTTTGCCAGACTCCGTCGCAATCGCACGCCCGTTGACAGAGGACGTCGGCGTCGGAAGTTCATGCGAAAGGTTACGGACAGCTTTTGACTGTGTAACAGTCTTAACGTCGTTAATAATGCCACATCTCAATTAACGCATTAGAATCTTGGCTACATTTTCTGTCACAATTATCGCGTTAGGACGCAGTTGTAGAAAAAGCATAAAAAATCCACGCTACCATGTCATAATCGTGCATGTTGCTTAAGTCAGGGATCGTAAACGGTTAAGGTATAAGGTTACCCAACCGGTATAATAATGGTAGAGGTATAAATTATAAGGGTGTACCGAATTGCATACGAACGGGGGATGGTGATGCGCGGGCGGTCAAGGTCAAAACCTTTATTTTTCGGTTACGATGGCGCAATTTATAATGATATCGTTATTTATCAGTACCGTAAAATTTCTATACCTTTATTTTCAGGCAAAGCCGTAGGCTGGGGGTTGGGGGTTCAACCCCCCCCCCCCCCCGAAATCCTGGCCATTATCAAAAATCCTTCCAGGCTTTAATAATTTCGTAAAATGATTCAAAAAGTTTGGCGCTCGATTCGCTCGCGCATGATTGTTTCATATTGATCTTTATTTGTATTGATTATTAAAGTGTCGTGAACTTTCTAATACGAGCAAATAATTCACTAAAAATAGCCACTAACCAAAAATCTTTGCGCGTCTCTTGTCATAATATGTTTATATGTAGGAATATTAAATTGGCAATCAATGCATTCCAATGGTTGTATTTATAATTTTTGATAGCGTTAAAGTCATTACCAGTCGGGTGTTTCCTTTTAACACAGTTACTTGTTTGATTCATCTGGTCCACGAAAATCTAGGACTCGCTAACACGATCAATGAATCAAATAACCAATCAAATAATAAAAATAATAATGAATCACTTTCATAATTTATTATTAAAAACCTTAAAAAATATTTTGTTTGGACATGGAAGTACTGTGGTTTCATTAATACGAGAAATAAAGCATATTACTATAAAAACAACACTAAAATTTTCGCGCTCACGCATTATTACTATTTTGACATAGAAGTACTGTGAGTTCACAAATACGAGAAATTCAGCATATTACTATTAAACACTACTAAAAAATGTTCGCGCTCGCTTCGCTCACGCATTCATATTATTTTGACATGGAAGTACTATGGATTCACTATACGAGAAATAAAGCTTATATTTAACACCACTAAAATTTTCGCACTCGCGCATTTTTACTATTTTGACATAGAAGTACTGTGAGTTCACAAATACGAGAAATTTAGCATATTACTATTAAACACTACTGAAAAATTTTCGCGCTCGCTTCGCTCGCGCATTCACATTATTTTGACATGGAAGTACTATGGATTCACGAATACGAGAAATAAAGCATATTACTATAAAACACTCATAAAAAAAATTCGCGCTCGCTTCGCTCACGCTTTATTGCTATTTTTACAGAGGAGTACTGTGGGTTCACATTAGTGAACCCATAAACGAAATCGACAAAAACAACACAATCGAATCGTCGTTGTTTCGTATTAACGAAAAACAAAGCATATTACTATAAAAACACTACTAAAATTTTCGCTACGCCCGCGCATACTTATTACCTATGTTTTTGTTTATTTAGATCATGCAAATGCAAAGTCCTCGTTAAAAAAAAATTATATAACTACCAAAATAATAGAAAATGTTGATAAGACAAACTTGGTGTTCATTAAAGTGCTAGGAGTACGTTATACAGCATATTACAACTGCTACACTCGCACATCATAAGACATTGGACCGTAGAGAGACTCTCTCCCCCCCCCCCCCCCCCCCACTATGCGAAAGCTATAAGGTATGCCCATTGATGAACCCCGAATTCCTGGCTACGGCCCTGTTTTCAGGTATCAAAATAAAAAGGTATGACGTCATACCCTTAATCGTTATAACCTTTTCGATGAGACCCCTGGTTTAAGTGGAAGTTGAATCAACCCTGTGCACCAGCCTATATTAGTATTAGTATTTTTATATATTCTGTGGTACCGGTTAAAAATTTTACTTTTTTCAAAATATTTCGTAACGAGAATAATAATCACTAGAACAATGACAACACTGCAAATATTTTTAATATTTTTAAAACTGGCATCATTAACACTGCCCTCTACTGAAATAGCTGCAGAAGCTTGATACATTTTAATATCAAGGCTATTTTATTAAATTTATATATTAATTCTACAAAAGAATTGGGATATTTACTGACGTAAATATTACAATGTTGAATTTTTATAACTTATTGTCGTTTTAAAATAATAGCCTTGATGTACTTTATAGATTCGAATTTTAAGATTTGTGTTTGACTATATCCGGCTCCCATGACAATTTTTATGAAAGCGGAAGTGGTTGGTCCGCCATAATCTTTCGTGTGGGTCTGTGCTTGTGTGGTTTGGGTGTCTTTACCGGTGCCAACCATTATTTTTAATTAGTAATAAGTTATGCGTATGAATCCAGACATGGACGATGATGAGAAGGGGTGAGTGTATTCTTATTTATATTATTTCCGTTAGATTTCCATCTCCAATGTGCCACCTCTATTAGGTCAACCAAACTGGCATGTTCGCTTGGTGTGTCGCATTTCACAGATAACCCGCGAGGCCCTGAAGGCGTTACATTCTTCAATATGTATTTTTATAATCCTTTTGATAAAACCATCATCATGATGTCTGATGACGTGCGACACCTGTAACCTGACTTACGGGCCGCGAATTCCCAGTTACCCTTTTACTTTATACCGGCTAGCGGACACCGACCCCAAGCTTGGTCGCGCGACTTGCGTGGTACGATCATGGCAGCTATTACTTTCCCATGACTCCATCCTCCAACCCAAGTCAACTAAACGTAGCTGAGAATCCATAAAATCAGTTTATGTAACTGTTTCGTGGTCAATATTTGTGATTTGGATGCGTCGCAATATTGTAAAATTAACCTTTCTGTGACTAATCCTTGCTTTCTCTTATCGGTGATTTTGCCATACCTAAGGTTTTGTTGGCGTCGTATTGCAATAAGCATTATGCTTCGAGGAGGTTGTTTCGCAAAAGAGGTTATTAGATCAATGGTCGGATTGCCGCGTAGCTTGCTCTCATTTACCTACAAGACGAAACGTGCTGATTCATTTGCATATTGGTTAGGTAGTTACCTAGTCGTGGCGTCGGATTTGCTACAAACATTTCTATAAATCTTAAAAACTTGATAATTTTGTTTTACGGTATGTGGCTTGTTTAAGTATCCACAAAATAACATTAATAAAAGTTCACTATAATAGTTCTTTAATTTATTAGACATATTTTTCTTCAAAATCAAGACTATGAATCAAGGGAATGCAAAACTAGTACTCCGAAAAGTTGTGCAATAAACAAAACTGCAGGGCAAAGGTCTCTCCTCTATAGATGGCTCTTCTGAAAGATGACATTAAATAAAACCTATCATTTGTGTATTTGAACTTTTAATTAAAAAAAAAACCAGTTCATGATTATTGGGTAGATAAATAAAACCCATGTTCCAAACATGTATTAAAATAACAAAATTATCTTATCATTACTCAGTAGCTAAGTAGGTATGACCAATATGGAGACTAGCAAAAAAGTGAATGTTACTTTCACCTATAGTAATTGTGCTTAGTAAGCACAACCAATTGCAATTTTTGTACACGTGAGAGGCTACACTCAGCATACCTTTTACTATACAATAAAGAAAAAGAGTAGGTTTATAGATAAGATAAAAGTCTGAATCATTGAATTTATTACTTATCTATCCATGAAATTGTATTGGGAAAAGTTTTTTTAGGTTATTTTTGTGTGTAATATAGTGCTTTTTTAAAAGTCAATATAATCAATAAAGTATTTTTAAAATACCCCATGTTCTAATAGTATTCTGTAGTTCAAAAGACTTACCACTCTATGAACTTATCCAACATTATGCTGAGTTGGGGCCGGTTTGTAGCTAAAATCTATTTTAACATTAATTTTGGAATAGTAGTACTGAGGGTTTTTTCGCACAAATAAATATATTTTGTCTATGACCTGTATTTGAATATAGTTGTTTCTATTGTTGCTTTCTCTGATGTTAAAGGTGTATGTAAATCGAGCATATTTAGTTCAAGATTTTTTAATTTTTAATCCCCCCTCCCCACCCTAAAAGAGGGGTGTTATCAGAAGAATGTTAAAACACTGGCAGTTTACTTCGCAGTCTTAACTAATTATACAACAATGGGAATCAAAATGTTAGTTAAGTTTAAAAAATCATATATTAATAGTTGTATTTCACTTGAAAACTAAAACACTTAATTATATATTTAAAAAGAACCATATTGAATAATCATAGTATGATCTGAATCTAAACTTATCTCTATTACTAAAAAGTATATTCTTCTTTAAATAACTCTTCAGATGTGCAAACTAGGTAGACCAGCAACAAGTACCTCTCCGGGCTAGCAAAGCAACAGTTGTTCATAAGTGTGACAGTTATTGCTTATCAGGAGAGTTATCTGCCTGTTTGATGCTCTTTGTACATCAGGCGGGTTGGTGATCAATTGTAGATCTAACATTAAAAAAAAAAAAAAAATGACAGGCTAAACAACTACCAACTTTGTGCAATGTGTGAGATTTATTAATTTTGCTTGTGAAATTGTATAATCTTGCAATAATAATTGACTAGTGATCATTATTTAATGGTAACTCATTACTTATTACATACTATTCATACTCCTCCATGTGTGCAATATTTTTTTTTAAACTGATTCAAATTCTTCACTTCATGTATAAATAATTATGAATAAGATATAAAAAATATACTACATTTTTACCCAATTACCCAGGGTAATGTTTTTGGGTATGTATACCTATAGAGTTGACCTCAAATAAGCAAATACTCATATATGGGATGTAACAATATTATACTTTAAAACTATGGATATAATTTAAGGAGTTTTTGTACTCATTTTATGAACTACTTTTAGTAACATCAAACTTACTTTTTGTAAGGCCTAACAGCTGTTTTCATGATTGGTCTTATAGGAAATTGACTAAAGTGATACGTAGATAGATAAATAGATAACTTTTTATTAAAAGACCACAAATACAGAAATATGGAGAAAATATTTTGGTGGACATTTCACACACCATCTAGCCCAAACTAAGCAAATCTTGTACTATGGAAACTAGATGGTTGATAGAATACATATATACTTTTTTTTGTTGTGAATAAATACTTATGATACATAGAAACACCCAGACACAGAACAAACATCCATGCTCATCACACAAATGTTTGCTCTGGGTGGATCGAACCCACAACCTGCAGCTCAGGAGGCAGTCGTAATACCACTGAGCCATGAGGCCTGTCAAAATATGGCTATGGCTAGGGTTTTTAATTGGCAGCCTTATCACTTAGAGCAATCTCTTCCAGGCAACCATGCACATATAGGGGAAAATTACCTCTTAAAGTATGTTTCATCAGATTTTATATCTGTTATACTATTTTTATTATGAATGACTCAAGTTTAGTTTTTCCCTATTAAAATAAAGCAGTTATACAGTATGTGCGGTGTCATTATCAAATATCTACATAGTTTTAATATTTTTTAAAGTAAATCATGAAGACTTAGATTTCTTTTATATTAATTATTGTGATTTAGGCGAGTTGTTATATTTGGCAATGTAGGCATTATAAGTGAGTATATACCTATTGATGTGTCAACTTAATCTTTGCATACTTGACACAGATTTGAGTTGGCATTTTAAATGTCACAACTTAAAATGTAAGCTCGCTTTAAATGCAGTTTGATTTTAAAGTATTTATATCTTACTAGCTGTGGCCCATGGTTTCATGTATTTTAGGCTTTATCCGTCTCCAGGTTCTAAGGTAAAAATAAAATCAAATGTATGTTTGATTCGGCCTAAAATAACTAATACGTTCATTTAAGTTATACAATGTTGTAAAACTTATTTTAAAGAAATACAATTTAAAAAATCTTTAAACAATTATGTACAATAAAAGAAAAATAAAATACCAGACTGCAGAAAAGCAGTTTATGCAGTCTTACTTGTGATTTCGTTATGCTTGATATGCTGTTGAGCGTATGTTTTTTGTGTATTCTTTAGAGTTAAATAAAATCACTTTTTTTACGATTTTTGTTGGAGAACACTAGGCATAACTTAAGTAGTTCTAGTTTTTCATTCTATATTCATATTCATTTATTCTTCATAAAACCGATTTACACGTCAAATAAAAATTAAACATTACAATATACAAAATAATTACAATAATTACAATAAATGTCAGAAATAAAAATTATAAAAATAACAATTAATTTCACAATGATCAATAATATAAATGATATTGTTACAATTGTAACTCCAGAAATTCATTTAAATCATAGAAGGAGTACTCAATAAGCAAACGCTGAAGCCGATATTTAAAACTAGCTAGGCTGGGGGCGAACTTTATCGAGTCTGGTAGCTTACCATATACGGTGGGACCCATGGCATGTGTAAGTTTGCTGGACAAGGGTATCCTTTTTTCCATTACAATCTGTGTTCGGTGTCTGGTGCGTCCTGGCATATATTGCCATTTGCAATATAATGATTGCTGGTAGCGTGAGAATTCTCAGGCTTTTAAAATAAGGTTGTGCGGAGGTGTCCTGTGATACTTGTGTAGTTTATTTAGTTGAACAAGTTTTTTTTTTCTATATGACTAGGACAACAACTGAATGTATAGATAAAAATGTAAATTGTTATACCTAATGACCTAATAACCTACTTTGCAGTTATCAGTTAAAATGTATACCAATAGGAGTTAATGGTAGGTAGTAGATAACACTGTCTTGGAATTCATTGTTATAAATTATGTTAAAATTCAAATGTTAGATCATTCATTAAAATGAAACAGGAAGTGAACATATAAAACTATACAACTAACTTGAAAATGTCTTTTCACTATTGTGTTTGATTGGTAAAGAATATCTCAACTCTATCGGCCTTACCGAGAAATGTTACTTAACTTTAAGCAATGCTTACATGTTTTATCAACTTCTCGCTGACAAGTAATGACACTTGCAGAAAGAAGACAGAATTTAGGATGTTGATAAAAGTTAAGTAACGTTTTTCAGTAAGGCTATATGTACCTAAAAAGATATGGTGGATGTTGGTTTCTTTTCAACAAAGTCTCATATTATCTTGATTAAATATTAGGGGGCAGTGTGGAAAGTAACATAGGCTGTGCTTAACTAAATTAGTTCTCCCATTAACACATTTTTGAAGACTATGTTTTTTGTAAATTGACTGAAGTATTTATTAAAAATTTGTTCATGAATAACACAAAAAATAGAATGTTATCTTATTAGGGTTCCGTAGTAAACTATAACACTTATAAATTCGTCATGACCTGTATGTCCGTATGTCGCAGTAATTGTATTCCGAGACTATTAGCACTATCAAAATTAATTGGCAGGTAAAAGTATCCTGGGAACTGCTACAAAATGCTACTTTTTTTTTCTAAAACTGAAAAATAGGGGTTGCACTCCATGCATCAAAAAGAAGGAATGAAGGTTTTTTTAACCTCACCCCATTGTGTGCTTATTCATTGAATAGGTCCTTTGTAATAAGCAGTCCTGGATTTGTCAATAGGCCGTATAGGCCGCGGCCTAGGGGCGGCAGATTTCAGAGGATACCCGATATAGGTCTCATCCTGGTGGTCGATGAGGTGTACTTTTTGCAGTGCGCTCCCGTACTATACGTAATTAATATGATTTTGAACTAGGGTATCGATTTTCAAGATCAGTAGGGGCGGCAAAAATTTTATAGCCTACTGGCGGCAAAAGTGCAAATCCGGCACTGGTTATAAGACTAAGATTTCATACATAATTTTCTTTTTAGATGTGATATGTGTAAGATATAGCCCTCCAAGGGTGTGCTTGTGTAAAAGTGATTTTCTTTTAGATAGTTAACAGAACTTTAAAGTTTTAGTAAAGCCAATTTATTTTTTGTATAGCCAACTTATGTTGATGTTAATAATGTCATTAGATTCGTTTTTGCCTACGGTGTGTTCTAGCTACATTTTGCATTTGTGTTTGATTCTTTTGAAATAATAAGCTTTAGTTTCTTATGAATTTTATAGGTTTTTTTGCTTGACTGCAGATGGACTCTCTTTAAACTAAACCAACCTATTACATCTCAACCCTGGCCTTGTAGTCTCTGAACAACTAATCAAAATGTCCGTTTATTGGCCCAGAAAACTGTTCGTGGGGGGACTATCATGGGAGACTTCCCAGGAGAATCTGCAGCGGTACTTCTCTCGCTACGGCGACGTGATCGACTGCGTGGTGATGAAGAACAGCGAGTCCGGGAGGTCCAGGGGCTTCGGTTTCGTCACGTTCGCGGACCCCGCGCTCGTCAACGTGGTGCTTCAGAACGGGCCGCATCAGCTCGATGGCAGGTGAGGCAGCGCTATATGTAACTACTAGCTGTGATCTGCGGTTTCATCTGTGTAGTGATGAAAAACTGTTACGGTGATGAAGCCTAGTATGTAGCCTAACATCCTTCTCCAGGTTACTTCGGAGGATATCTCGGTACCAAATACCAAATTCATATAGATGACGCTGTTTAAATCATCCGACAGGATTAAACAAGGCCCATGATGATATCAGATTCAATAATATAGTATTCAGATTTCGCGCATGATTGAAGTAGTTTAAATGTGTACGAGACATTATACAATAAAAATTTCTTACCCAGTCAGGTAAAAATTAGGAAATTCTGTGGGTTATGTATCTGCAACTTTCAAGGTTACATACCTACATGGTACATTGATTTAATAGTCCGTAGTTCGACCATCGTCCGTCTCGTTCGCGCATTACATTCTTAGGGTTCCATACCTCAAAAGGAAAAAACGGAACCCTTATAGGATCACTTTGTTGTCCGTCTGTCGGTTTTTTATACATAAAAATCATTTTTAGAAATTATTAACTCAAAACTTGGATTAAATTGAAATTTTTGTCGAATATTTCGGATTTTACTATGGAAATTAACGTGGTTTTCACACATTTTTAAAAATATCACATTTTTTATTTATATTTTTGTTGGATATTAAATTTTTTTTGTCGGCTCAAAACAGACGTGAGTGACCCGTAGTTTTTATTTAAAAATATGTCGGATGTTTTCTAGTTTTACAAACGGAAGTTTTTTTTTTAATAAGTTCATTGCAGTCATTTTATATCTTCAAAAATGTGGGTATGCGCGAGCGAGACGGACGATCGTCGAACTACGGACTCTGATTTTATCATTTGTTCAATACATTTATAAAATTTGTTTACTGTTTAGTTTTTCATTTTTTTTGTCTCTTATGGAAATGTGTCTATCAAAATAGTGAACAAACAATATAATAATAGGTATTATTAAATAACGGTATAGCTCACGGTGACGGTTATTTCACCTCTCGTCGAGCAGAATAATGATTGTCATTATATTTACAACAATAACAAGTACATTGGGGGGGATAATTTTACTGTCAACAATCACGGAAAATGATAACCTCTCAAGGAACATTTTCGTCGAATCTTTAAATAGCCGACGATGCGTGAAAAAGGCCAACGGCCCCAAACTAACGGCAATTTTACTGTCTACCAAAAGAAAATTACGCATCTCGCAAATTGATTAATCAATTTGTCGCAAGTTTCATTAAAACCGGTTCAACGAAACTCGATTTCTGACCAGTTTCCTTTCTTATTAGAATTAAATATTATGTTGATGTCACTTTTATTGTGACCTAAATTGTGTACAGAAATAACTTACCTTGTTCTGCGACAAAGTAGCGGCAAAAGTGACATCCGCGGTTAAATAAACAGTGGATCATCTAGTAGTGTTGATGCTTTACGCGTCCAATATATGAATTTACGCAATCTAGCGTTGAAGTTTCACCTTGGTTTAGTATGATTTTTAACCAACTTGAAAAAAGGAGAGAGAGGAGACAGCAGATTGTTTTTTAGGAAAAAGATTTCATTCACATTAACGAAATTGCGGATTTTGAAGTCGGTTGTTTAAGTTTTTTAAACTATAATTATTATGTTTTTTTTAATTTTATAATGTGGGGTTTTCCCTATAGTATTTCCACATCCAGGCAGTGCCATCGGCGACTCGGCTGTTGGTACGTTCAGATGTTTGTGGGATATCAAAGCAGATTACCGTATACTCTATGTTCATGTGAGCGTCGAGTCTACAAGTTTTGCGACATTTGCTAAATGAACATTGCAGTAAATTCAGCAACTGATTAAGCGGCGTCCCTATGGAGGCCGCGCGGCTTGTTGCGGCTTTTCCTCCAGTCTAAAGAAAGATGCGAAGAGCCGCGTGGCATTATAGATATAGGTTTAGAAGTTACAGACGTAGATATACTATTACAGACATACATAAAGCTTGTTTTATAATATAAATAAATATTGGTGGACATGCACTGCCTAACCCCAAACTAAGCAAAGCTTGTTCTATGGGGAACAGATAGCTTATATGTTATACTTACTTACTTTTTTTTGTGTTCGGTTTTTGCCTCGGTGTTCGAGTCAAACTCATACTTTCCTGGTTTTATTAAATATTCTAGTCTTATTAACGATTTATACTATCTTATAACTTTCTGTAAAAGAGCAATAAATTTACTGAAATTCAAATAGCGATATTCCCAAAACAAACAAGATATTATAATAATGCCGTCTGTCTCGCTATCTCTTATCGGTCTTTGATCTCTACCGAAGTCCGGCCCAGGCGGCTTGGCACGTCAGTGTACTCGCGGGTCTCGCGGTAATGAATATGTACCACTAGCTGCACCCCGCGGTTTCAACCGAGTAGTGATGAAAGATTTGATGATGATGAAATATAGATTCCTATGTCAGTCTCCAGGTTTTCAGCGATATCTGTACTAAATTGCATAATAATCGGCCGAGCCATTTATGCGTGAAATGTAACTAACAGATGGAGGGATATAGACAGAGTTACATTGACTTTTTAATAGACTTCAAAAAACCAGGAGTTTCTCAATTCGGTTGCATTTTTTATATCTATATGGAGGTAGCTGACACCCTGGATTAACACAGGCTACTTTTAATACGAAAAATAATATCTCTTTTGATATAATTTATGTAAAACAGCGGGTAAAACCGCGGATTGCAGTTAGTAATATTACAAAAGCAAAAGAAATTCTGTCTGTAGTCTGTTTGTTACCTCTTCACTGGTAAACGGCTGAACCAATCTTTATGAAATTAGGCATACAGATTCGTTAGGACCTGGAGAAGGACATACGCTATATATATCATCTTCATCATCATCATCATTACAGCTAGTTCTAAAATAGTACCGATATTGATATCATTTTTATGGACTAATCTGGAAGTAATATATCCTTTTATAAAAAATACAATAGAATTGATAACCTTTTCCTTTTTTGAAGTCTGTTAAAACAGGCGACATTATCGCTTAAAGCGATCACTTCCGGGCCTATGTTTGTTTTCATAATACTACTTTAAACTGCGTAATCTACGTAAACTACGTAAACAATTTGATTGATTTATTTCTACCTATCGTTAGATTGGTGTTTGTTTTGGAGTAAGCCTAGCAACATGACAATGCTTTTGTAAAAACATAACTAGGCCGTTTAAACCAGCTCGTTTTTATTTTAAATCTATTTGAGGTCAGTTTTAATGAAATCCCAGTATTCAGTCCGCGGTGATATTTTGTCAGCTCTGTTGCCTACGTACGTACAAGGTATAACTGAAATGTGCACCTGTACAAACATTCAACTTTACTGTACCCACAGTACAGTATAGTGTGTTGTTGAAAATATACCATTTTCTATACAGCGGGCTTAATTGTTTAGGAATCGTATGGGTTTGTGTATGTGAGGATAAATGATGTGATACGCAATTATGCGTACTTTATGATTGTATAGATCCATTAGGTCAGTGTAATACTGTAAAAGGAAATAACTACTGTGTGTTAAATTTCGAATCGAAAAAAACTAATTGTGTATTTTGAAGTCTTGAAGTTTTCAGTTTTTTAAACTGAAAAAAACTTCAACACCAAACCACAAAAAATTTAGGCATATTTCGTCGTCTTCCCTGGAAGTTAAACTCCTTTTGCATTATCCAGATTGAGGCTTTCAACATTTACATTATATTATCATGTTTTTCTCGAGTGAACTGATATTTATGTCGGCGGTTAGGATGAATAAAGCGGTGTTCATTTGCCTTGTTTTATTTTACCAAAAATTACGACTGCTACGTATGAATTATTTGTAAAAATAATGTTAATAGGACGGGCTGGACGGGTCGTGATCGCAATAGCCATTAGCCGTTACATTGTTTTCCTATAATACAATGTTTACTGTTTATACTTATTTGGATGAAGTCTCATAATCGTTTCAAATGGCATAAACTTATGTTATAAAAGCGGAAATAACTTTTGTCTCTTTGTCTGATTGCTACATTGTCACACTCAAATGGCTGAACTGGTCATTATAAAATTCGTTATAGAGGATAGATAACTGGAGTGTCATTCATCATCATTGTTTTTCATAACTACGCGGGTGGGATCGCGGGGCACAGCTAGTCACTCACTTAAAAACTCAACAACATACAACATAAACATGACATTTGGGAGGTCCCTTCTATGTGAAACATAGGTCCACTAACACTACACTGTGACACTTTCGTGGCAAAAATGGTAAAGGCTCTCTAGTATAGATCGGGATGTGCGGGTTCAAATCCCGTCGCATGTGTGAACATTTTGAACTATCTGTAAATATGCGAGTCCATTAAGTAAGGATTTCTGTTTTTGCTAGTCTATCAAAAATAATTGAAAGCGAGCATTTTAACCCCGACCCAAAAAACAGGTGTTTTATGGCTAAGGCCGCACTACGGTTAAACCGCAGCGGTTTTTAACCGCGTGAGTTTATGAAACAGGAAAACGAATACAAGCGGCCGCACTTGCGGTTTTCCCCGCGACTGATTTAGTACCGTCTCGAGCGGTTTCGCGGTTTATAGCGGTTACCGCTCGCGGGAAAAAACCGTAGTGCGGCCTAGGCCTAAGTTTGACGTGTGTATCTGTATATATCTGTCTGTTTGTGGTATTGTAGCTCTCGAAACGGATGGACCAATTTAAGTCTAGTTTTATTTTATTTTAATGACGATTTCATCGAGAGTGTGTGTGAGATATGTTTGATAAGCAATTGTTTTTATAATTATATTTATTGTCCCGTAGAACCATTGACCCGAAGCCGTGCAACCCGCGCACGCTGCAGAAGCCGAAGCGCGGCGGCGGATATCCGAAGGTGTTCCTTGGGGGCCTGCCCTCCAATATCACAGAGACTGACCTGAGGGTGTTCTTCGGCCGCTACGGCAAGGTCATGGAGGTCGTCATCATGTATGACCAGGAGAAGAAGAAGTCCAGAGGTGAGATTCTCTAATACTCCATCTCTGTTTCCTGAGACCTACAATCTTGGAATTTTCAAGGCTAGAGTAGATATCTTCTAGATTGACGATCTCCATCCTCGGCCACACTGTCACTTAACATCAGGCGAGTTGGTGGTCAATCGTAGATCTATAATGTATTTAGAAAAAACTCCAGATATTTCAACCTTATATTATAGACGGTTTAATATTATCAATGTGCGATGGGATTGGAACCTTACCATGGATGAACTGTATTTTTTACTTAAATCAACCAAGCATTGATGGCCTAATTGTAAATGTAATTTGTGCGTAAGTATAGTAACATCTCATAACTAGCAAAGCTAGCATACCTCTCATAATATATTTTGGTCGGGGATTAAAAATGGAAACAAACTGTATTGCTTTGCTAGTCGAACAAAAAGACAGCACTCTCAATTCCACGTTAGTCCTCATTCCGAAAAAGCCTATAGTTGTGATGTCAGCCATTCCGACTGTATTTATCGAGGTATATTGACAAGAAGACATCCCGAAAGTTGCACAGCCGAATTGCATTCAACATTTAACATCTTGCAAAGTTTGTCCTACCTAGTCGGACTGTTTGTTCAAGGTAGACAAATTCGCGAACAACTTAGAGACTGATTAATTTGTTTCGATAAAAATGTTAAATGTATATAAATATGAGATGATTCTAATGGAGATGTTGCACTTATACGAGTCTTAAGTTTAATAGTTATTAAAGATAGGCTTCATGTCTCAGTGGTAGTAATGTCTGACTTCTGAGCTGTAGGTCGTGGGTTCGATCCCTACCCAGGGCAAACATTTCTACTGAGTATGGATATTTTTACTGTGTGTTTATATGTATCATATGTGTATTTACAAAAACGCCTAAAAGCGCTGGCGTGACGATCCTGATGCATATCGGGAAGATTGGGAGGAGGCAGCGATGGACCGCGATTTATGGAAGGAAATGGAAATCTTTGCCCAGTATAGGTTAATTAAAAAAAAACTATCAGCCATTTGGTTCCCATAGTACAAGTTTTGCTTAGTTATGGTGTTGTGTAAAAATGTCATCCAATATTTATTTATTTTGTCATTGAAATGAAACAAATTTTAACGGATTTATCGAGTATATTTTACATAGTTTGATGACCTCACGTTTCCAACATTTTGCAACGTCGGTGGTTAACTCGTTTAATAGTAATTGTTACCCAGAGAAATCTTAACTAATATTACAAAAGCGAAAGTAACTGTCTGTCGTTGTGTCTCTTTGTCTGTTACTTCTTCACGGCTGAAGCAATTATGAAATTTGACACAGAGATTCTTTAGGACCTGGAGAAAGGATGGGGGCGACAAGTCTTGCACTGATGTCCCGCTTGGGGTCTATTGTGCATGGATGTACTGGAGAAAGGATATAGGATATATATATATTTTTATTTAATTTTTATATCCACAGACGCCAGGGTCCGTGACCTTTGTCATAATTACAAACTATACTAATATAGGATATATTTTATCATAATCATTATCACTGCTTTTCATCACTTCGCAGGTGACACCGCAGGGTGCAGCTAGTAGTTTATAAAGATAATAAATTTGCTTTGTTTCCTGGATTTTATGGCTAAGGAGCTAGAGATATTTTCTTAGGCATGATACGGACGTTTGAGATCTGTGTCCCCTTTAAGAACCCCTCATTACTAAGAGATACGAATGGTAGAGATGGTATGAATACCCCCTTACTTTATACATTGTTACAAAAATTATGAGATTGCATATTGTGATCTAAAGAGATTTGTAAATACACTTGGAACACTAAGTGAGTGGAATGGAACGTATTGAGACTATATAACTCATTTCTAAATGCAACAACTAGCATTATAAGCGAACAATCTTAAGTATATAGCGTGAGCAATAAGAGTGCAGCAGTTAGATGATTTAATCACGTGGCAATAGCACGACTTGGTATATTGAATAAATAACTCTTCCTTCCTACGCGGCTAAATCGACGAATGTGAAAGTGATCTAATAGTTCACATCAATCTGTTATCTATCAAAATTGTCAGTTGGTTTCTTGATATAAGAAGGGGAGTATTATGTGCCCACATTCTTACAAAATTTACTTTCTATGTTACTTTCGTTACTTGTTAAATTTAAATTATGATTAGTAGTTATGTGGTAACAGATGAACATAGAAGCTGCCCCATTGCAAAATTCGGGTCATCATCTGCTGACAAAAGTAAAGCCATAGTTCACTACGATTACCATGGGCAAATTGGGTAGAGTTTATACATTTTCAGGAACTGTCATACATGCGTTTCTTTACTATATTTTTACGAAAACAAAGGCGCGTGTCTTGTCTGGCCTTATGGATCCAATTTATAATGGTATATAGTAGACTTATTATATTAAAATAAATATAAAATATTGGTGGACATTTTCACACAACGCTAACACAATCTAATAATAGCCGAAACTAAGCAAAGCTTGTACTATGATGTGGGAACTAAGTAGTTGATAAAATACTCGTACTTATAAGTACTTTGATTGTAAATACACACTTATGATACATAAAAACACTCCGATACAGAACAACCGTTCACGATGTGTTGACTTTGTTTTTGTAAATTTAAATATGATTAGTGTAATTCGCGACAACGCGGTGCGAACACAAATGTTTGTCCTGGATGGGGATCGAATACAGCTCAGAAGGCAGACACACTACCGACTGAGCTGCGAGGCCATTCAATTAGGTTGGCTTTTGGAATGGTGTATTAAAAACATCAGGTAGTTTAATAGGGTATTTCTGTAAATCTCGTTGATGTTATAACTGTGTTATCAGTAACATGTACTCTCATTGTATCCCGAAAGAATTACGTTTGGTTACATGTGATTCAATTGTCCCCAATATTATGATTACGCTTCTTTGACGCGTGTTTTTAATTTTATCACTTGAACAAGATGGCGGATCGGTCGGATCGATCTGATATCATTTGGTTTTCAATCGTATAACTGGATGTGTTTTGTCCAATGTTTTTGAGATGTTACTTTACTACACCTTGCGGATTGTGCGATGTCTTACTAGTTTAGAAGCGTGCCCATTACTGACCGAGAAAGTGTGCTTTCGACTCGATTTTTTTAAACTGTAGGTATGCCTAATATTGTACATGTAATAATTTAAAAAATATTGAACATTAGCTGGGCCCCGCGGTGTCACTTGCGTAGTGATAAAAACTGTGATGAAGGTGATATATATCGTTCTCCAGGTACTAAAGATTCAGTTCTCTGTACTTATCAAATTTTATAACTGGTTCAGCCGTAAAAAGTAAAAACAGACAGCCAAACAGGCAGTCAGTTAAACAGCTACTTTCGCTCTCGCTTATATTAGTTATGATCTCCATTCCAGATTTCATTCAAATTCTTTGAGCGTGAAGGATTAACAAACATATATATAAATAAAAACTTTCGCATTAGTGGGATGAGTTGAGATTGTTCAGTTCAGTGAGATTCAGCAGTGCAATACCTCTTGTTAGTTTTACAAATCTGTTAAGAGCCTAGCTGAATAAAATTACCGCATAACACATCCTTTAAATATGTGTTACTCCGGTTATTCCGTGGTATAAGCAACAGCTATATTGTACAAGTTTCGATACGATAATACGATAAGAGGCGTTCCAGGTACCAGAAGCTATCGGTTCGAATCCCGTCGAATGTTGAATTTCTTAAACTGTCTATAACATTGATATAATTTTGATGGGGTCTCAAATTTAAGCGCATCTTAGGAAGACCAGCTACGAGATGGACAGATGACCATATACAAGTGGCGGGAAGACGCTGGATGCAAGCCGCTTCCAATCTATCTTTTTGGAAATACTTGGGGGAGGCCTATGTCCAGCAGTGGACTTCCTATGACTGAAATGATGATGATGATGATTGTCAGCTATGTTAACTTACAACAGATTTATGGATAGTATATGAATGTGTTTTATTAATGATCTATCTACGTCACTCGTCGGCAAGCGCAGCGTAGGAAGACTAGCCACAAGATGGGCATATTACTTCATACAAGTGGCAGGAAGGCACTGGTTGCAAGTCGCTTCAGGTCATTTTGGAAATCCATGGGGGAGTCCTATGTACTTCTTGTAGCTGAGATGATGATGATCCACATCCAGGCAGTGCTTACAGCACCATGCTGTTGGTTCGTTCAAAATGTTTGTGGTACACGAAAGCAAATCAGCATATACTCACTGTTCCACTGAACCCTGAGTCTACAAAATTTGCGACAAATCACCTCAGTTCGCCCACGCGATCAACAACTGTTCTATTGATCGAATAGGCGAACGTGTTCTTGAAACTTCCAATATTTGCGCTGTTTTATTACACCGGGGACTTTCTGTGCGCCGAATCTGGCTTGTGATTTTCAATAGTAATAATTAGTTTAAGTCTCGATACTGAATCAATGTCGCTAGAATATTGGAATTTCAGAATACACGGATGGGAATGGCCACGTGGTGGAGAGTGATCATGAACCAAACAGAAGACCGCACAGAGGTTAGATAGATGTTAGGGGGAGATGAGTGGCGCTTTTGTGGGCGATCTGTACGATCGTAACCGACCACCGATAGTAGCCTTTAATAATAACGATATAGATATATAACTTGGACCACACAGGTGCCTACTGGGCTGGTCAGAACGGTTTTGATAGTTTTTAACAAATTTTGGATCTAATTCTGTGTAAAATTGGCTTAAGGGAATTATGAAATGCGAATTCCTCACCTCCCTACTTAAAACGCATATTTCGCCAAAGAACGAGAAAACTTAAGAATAGAAACTAGTTTTCGCTTGTTGTATCGATAAATACGCGATGTAGTAAACGACAAAATGCTCATTTCATAATTCTCTTAAGCCTACATTTTGACCAATGTACATTGACCCAAATAAGAATACAGCTGGCTTGACGTCTTATATCGGTGGTCTGCTGCGATCGTGTAGATGTAGTATTCCATAGGGCACTACTGACGACCTCCCCGTCTCTTGCAGGCTTTGGTTTCCTCTCCTTCGAAGACGAGATGTCCGTTGAGCGAGTCACTCAGGAGCACTTTATCAACCTCAACGGAAAACAGGTATGGAAAAATAATTTTATTAATATAGTTTAAAAAACTGACTTCAAAATGCGAAATTTGTTTTAAAAACCAAACTGATCAACCGATTTTGATAACATGTCTATGTGACCAATCTGAAAGTATATGCTTCTGAACAAAAAAAAAGGTAATCGGTTTATGAATAACGGAGCCGAATTGTTAACCTCCTTCTTTTTAACCCCCGATCCAAAAAGAGGGGTGTTATAAGTTTGATGTGTATATTGTTTGTCTGTGACATCGTAGTTCCCAGACGGATGGACCGAATACTAGTTTTTTTTTGGTTTGAAAGATTTCATCGAAAATGTTCTTAGCTATGTTTCATCAAAATCGGTTCATTCGTATGTTTTTGTTTGTAAATTTTCCTGTTTTAACCATTTTTGTCGCTTCATCTTTTACTATTTGCGTTAGTGGGTTTATCCAGCGATATCATTATCATGATATTAGAGTTTTCCCTGAGGAAATTTAACCTGTGTGGTCATACTAAGGTACAAAAATGACACTAAATTGGATGTTGTGAGCTATAATCATACTCATCTTATTGAAATCTACTAATGGTCTATATTGGAGACAGGAGGTTACTGGTGCTACTAAATAGTATTGTAATATTAACGAAAATTGATATTTTTCTGTGGATGTCAACGTTTCAAAACTATTTGAACAAATATCCGTGGAAGCAAATTTTAATAATTTCAATAAACATATACTATTCTATGCCAAAGCCAAGGGCAACTCTATTATCTACGCGTGTGATAAATCACAATAGATAATTAGTAACAGCAAAATGATTCTAACTAATAAACTGTTCTTATTTGTAATTCAATATTTTATAACAAAATAAATTTGTCTTTTTTCTATCTTGTACTTTATGGTTTCAAGGTATAGTTATAAACTAACTCTTTTTTATTTATTACATAAAAGCTTCTATTATTAATACAATGCAAAATTCTCACTAATTAAAGAGAAGACTCCGAAATCGACGGATCAGTTTGGTATATGGAAGTTCCTATGACGATTCTTCGGCTCCCTCATGATAATCTCGTTAATCTTGGTATACAAATACCGCGGCAAGTTAAATAGAACCTTTCTATGAAAGTCAAAATCCACATCCAGGCAGTGCCCTCAGCAACACAGCTGTGGGCTCGTTCAGATGTTTGTGGGACATTAAAAGCAGATCAGCATATACTTGTTGTCCATGTGAGCATCGAGTCTACAAGATTTGCGACAAGCGTTCCAGCCACGAGATGGACCGATGACCTCATACAAGTGGCGGGAAGACGCTGGATGCAAGCCGCTTCCAATCGGTCTTTTTGGAAGTCCATACTGGAAGCCTATGTCCAGCAGTGGATTTCTCATGGCTGAGATGATGATGATGTATCTTTCCACGACACATAATTCCTGTCTGTACTGATTTCCTACAGAACATTAAGTTAACCATTACGTTTGCGCTGTAAAAACGGAACCATTTGTCCCAATTAAGCGTTCTCCCGTCTAAAAATAAACTTCATTGATTTTGCGCGTGAACGAAATTGGAACTAGAGAGAAGCCTTGCGTATGCAATAGCTCTGATTGGGTAACACGGAATATTGTTCTCTAGGCTCTGACATTGAACTTTGTTTTCAGGGACCTTTTAGGTACACGTTTAAGCATAATAAATGGGGATAATTGAAATTTATCCCCTTCTTAAACTTCCCCTTTTGGAGTTTCAAAATGTGAAAAGTTGGAATGAATAGAATTGTAACAATGTAATATTTTCGCAGATGTGTTACTATGGCTGTAGATGGCGCTTGAATTGAAATTGTTTTTTTTATTTTCAAGGCTTTCTTTACTCTTGGTAATGTAACCTACTCATGATCCATAATACATACATTCGCTCGAATATTACTTGCCTGAATTTGTTTCATAGAACTGTCTGATTTCAGATATTTTACTTGATTTCGATTCTTCCATAAATTTCTTAGCCATTTCAAGTTGCATTTTCTCGAACGATTTGTAGGTTAGGTTCGTTCGTTAGGTTTCTGTTTTATTACACCCACAAACCTTATTATTCATAAAAGTTCAGTTATCAGACGTTCAAAAATCAGAGTTATCAAATGAACTTTCGTTTAAGTGGGGAACTCCCCGTCGACTTCAGTTTCCCGAAAACTACAATGTTAGAAATTTCAAGGTTAGAATGTCAAAGTCAAAGTCAAAGTCAATAGTTTATTGCATTCATTATAGGTTACATGGAGATGTTACAGTACATGTTTGTTTTTAGTAATACAATGACCCTGGTAGGGTGTAGCAACTGGTACGGAGCGGAACAGTTTATTCGATATTTTTTTTATCATTAAGAAACTCGTCTAAGGTATAGTAACACTTATTAATTAATATAGTTTTGAGGGTCTGGGCAAACTCCTGTTCATTTTCAATTTCTTGTAATTGTTGTGGCAACTTATTATATATTTTAATGGCCATAACATGAGGGCCAGAGCTATGCATTATGTACAGATATATATTTTCTAGATGACATACTCTATCCTCTGCCACACTGTAGATTATTACCACATGCGAGATAGTGGTCAAACGTAGATCTATTTTATATAACAGGTACAAGTTTAGAAAACCCAAAAATTCCCGACCAAAATAAAACGACTCAACCGATTTTGATAAAATATACCTAAAAACAAGTTGAAAATGAAATCATCTTTCAGACAAAAAAAAAAACTAGATCATAAATAGGTCCATTGGTCCATCCGCTTAAGAGTTACGATGCCACAGACAGACACACAGTTTTTAAAATTTATTCAACAACACAAAATTTACATTATAAATCTGGTACCTAAAAATTACAGTTAGTTTGTACTGGTACCTTCATTAGCAGCACGGTGTCACTGGTAATTGCGCCACACTTCAAACTTATATCACCCTTCTTTTTAACAGACTTCAAAAAGGAGGAAATTCACAATTCATCGGAATCTTTTTATTTTTATGTATGTTCCCCGATTACTCTGAAGACCCCTGGACCGATTATAAATTTATTTATTTTTTTGTTTGAAAGGGTATACTTTCCAGGTGGTCCCATAGAAATTTTATTAAAATCGGTTCAGTATTTTGGTTTTTATAACAATAGGATAAAATATGTCATCCAAGTAAACTAATTGCGTATTTTGAAGTCGTTTTTTTTTTAAACGATTATTTGTTGGGTTAGGGATTAAAAAATGTAAGCTATACTAGTGTACAGTAGAATATACTTGAATTGAATGATATGTTATGTAGGTGGAGATAAAGCGCGCGGAGCCGCGCGACGGGTCCGGCAAGCTGGGGTCTGGCGGCGGCATGGGCGGCGGCGGCATGTCCGCGCCGGGCGAGGCGCCGCAGGGCGGCCAGTGGGGACCGCCCGCCACCGCGCCCATCAATATGATCCAGGGGCACAACGGCCAGATGGGCGGCCCGCCCATCAACATGCCCATGCCGGGACCTAACATCATGCAGGTAATAACATCCTCTACCTCTGGATATCCCTAATAAAATAACGTCTACAAACATCAAGAGTCCGAAGTTCGTCCGTCGTCCGCCTCGCTCGCGCATACCCACATTTTTGAAGTTATAAAATTACTGCATGAACTTATAAAAAAATCGTTTTAAAACTAGAAAACATTATCACAAATATTCAAAAAGAATTTTAATTTGATCAAAGTTAATTTTCATACATAAAAAATCATTATTAGAAATTACTAACGCAAAAATGATTTTTATGTATGAAAATTAACTTTGATCAAATTGAAACTTTTATCGTATATTTGTGATGTTGTTTTCTAGTTTTACAAATGTCGATTTCTTTATT
The DNA here is from genome assembly GCA_947563715.1 of Lycia hirtaria. Lineage (NCBI taxonomy): Eukaryota > Metazoa > Arthropoda > Insecta > Lepidoptera > Geometridae > Lycia > Lycia hirtaria. The sequence goes on along the minus strand of OX387377.1, from coordinate 34,000,245 downwards.
AGTTTATTCAGTCATTTTATATCTTCAAAAATGTGGGAATGCGCGAGCGAGACGGTCGATGGTCGAACTATGGACTCTAAAACATTATTTCATAAATAAGTTATGCTGTGTGGAGCGGCCTCTGTAAAGTTGTTTACTATATAGAAACTGAGAAGTCGGCCATTGTTCACGCGATGGTGGCATGACACCACTAATGTATAATATCTTTGTTATATCTGAAAATAGTAAAGTGTCGAGGAGTAACGCTAAAACAAACCTGAGTGTGGTTTTTGGTGTTACTTATATTATTTTATCGTATAATAATGTTTGTGTATGAGAAGATGGCCCGTTCCCAGCAGTGCGACAGTTTGTACAAACAGGGCTGATAAAACAAATAATAATAATTAAAAAAAAGGTATGGATCCAAATTATTCAAAATTCACCACATATACACACACGCACACAGGCACAGGCTAGGCATTTGAACGCAGCTCACCTGATGTTCATGGTAATTTGGACATATGTTAATGTTAGACGTGCCATCTCACAGACGTTCTTTTGCCAGCTGCTACTGGTGTATGTTGACTTGATCGCATTGCATCCTCACACTTTTAAACATGAGTACTTGGTACTTGACTCCTACCTTGATAGGAGTATGTATATTGGTTCGTCTGTGTTCTGCAGCCTTGTTTCGCCGATCAGTTGAGAATTGACGAGTTAGAGTAACGATCGCGTGGTATTCCAGGGCTATCAAGGCTGGGGCACGTCCCCCGGGCAGACGTCGTACGCGGGGTACGGTGCGGCCGGCGCGGGTGCGGGCCCCGGCAACTACCAGGGCTGGGGCGCGCCGCCCGGGCCGCAGGCACCGCCGCACGCGCCCGCCTGGCCCGCCACCAACAACTACACGCAGCACACGCAGCCGCCGCAGCAGGGATACACCAGCTACGGTAGCTATATACTATCACATCTATGTCTCACTCTTACAGGGACAACGTTCATACTCAACATAGTTAACCCATCACGCGCCTTACGAACATCCGGGTGCATAAGGGAAACTGGCACGACGCGCACAGGTGCTCGTAAGGATTCGCTATATTTTATTTGTTGTAAACGAACCTTTTTACCAAATTTTGTCTTCACTGCCTCGTTTTTTTATTTTCGAAATATGCGATCGACGCGTATTGGAAAAAAAACACATTTCCGATATAACACGTGATGGGTTAAAGCAGGATCACACAATGTACGTATATGTCATCTATGGTTATATGAATCAGTCTGTTGTATAGCTAGTTGTAGTTGAAAGTCTAGGTGATGACATAGATTGTTGTAGATGGAGAAACGTTGCAAGCAACATAGATCTATTTTGTAATAATAAAGCAAATGCCCCGAGGGTAATGAAATAAATCTAGGACTTTTCAGTAACAGAAAAGCGAGAGTGGTTATTTTTGTGTGAATGACAAGAAAAAAAAAGTAGGTTTCGTTTTTTTTTTTTTTTTTATACACTATAGATCTACGATTTACCACCAACTCGCCTGATGTTAAGCGACGGTGTGGCCGAGGATGGAGCTCGTCGATCTAGAAAATATTTTTATAACAACCAAATACACTCATAGTATAAAAACAAAACAATATTTTTTTCTTTACAAGGGCCTGCTTTCAATCGGCCCTACTTTGTCGAAAGTTGTATCCATCAACTGAATATTGGGCCTACCTATCCCTTTTAGCAGGAGGGATGATTTCTCTAACCATTGACATCAATGTATATGAAATTTTGATACGACTTACGCTACTATACAATCATCCTATGAGGTCTAGACATTACAAATATTGTGAGGTGAGATTCGAGTACCATTTACCACTAGGCAACTAGTGGATACTCTTCTTAATAAAGCAGTGGAAATTACACTACCAATTTTTCTCTGCTCGAGCTACGCACACCAGTGATACAAGGAGTAAGGATATGCAAAACATAGATATATGCAGTATAATCGAATTTTCAAGACCTTGGCATTGTTAAAACTTTTCTGACTGACAGAAATTGATTTTACTGATTTTATTAAGGTGTAACAGACTAGGGCCTTGAAAAATCGAGAATATATCACAGTAAAATAATCTATATTTTAGTTGCACATGGTTTGTTTTAGATTTAGTTACATAAAATTTTGTATATCAAGGTAATAGTCTTAATATAAAATAAAGGTATACAAATTAGTTTGTAAGGTTTACATAGAATAAGTGCGTATTCAAAAGCGGCATTATAGACAAAATTTAAAATAAAAATTATAATCCAGTTTAAATGCACTAGTAAATTTCCACATCCAGGCAGTGCCCTCAGCGACTCAGCTGTTGGTACGTTCAGATGTTTGTGGGATATCAAAGCAGATCGCAAATACTCTATGTTCTGTGTGAGCGTCGAGTCTACAAGATTTGCGACATGAATGACTATTGTTTTATTCTAAACTTAGCGTATAATTCGTAAGAAATTGGTATATTAGGCGGAACATTACGTTACATATTTACGTTTATTTCGGCTTTTTAGTATGATTTTATTTGGCATTCAAATTTTAAGCAACACACGTGGGCGTTTTCCAAATGTAGGTGGAGTGGCTAAGACATAGTAATAAAAAAGTTGTTAAAACAGGACATACGGCTTAGATTATCGAACATTAGAATAGAAAGCTGCCAGTAGAGAGCATACCTTATCGCGTCGGTAATAAAGCTGCATTTTGTCGAAACAAAACAAAGCTAAAGTAGCCAATTTGGTGTGCAGCTAACTACAGCTCGGCGCCAGCGGGCGCCTCTGCCGGCGGCAGTTGGACGAACTGGAACATGCCGCAGAATTCCAACTCTACTGGCTCCGGTGAGTCAACACGAAACACATTAACACCGACCGAGCGGTACCGGAGCAATGTCTCGCTTGAACATTAGATATCACAACAGTTTTTTGTTACCCGATAACGTGCGTTAGGCCTCGTTGGGCGAATAACGTTAGCTGTAAGATAGTTTCATAGCTTTACGTAGTCTCATACTCACCGGAGTTAGATTAGAGCTGAGGTTTGTTATAAGATACTGTACTTCTGTAAGAAAACGGCAGGTCATAAAACGTTTATTGTATACTTAAATGCTAATTCTGCTCTCATTTAGGTTTTCATTCATTCATATTGATTATTAGAGGCGGCTTAGGTTACGTATAATATGCGGAAATTGTTACGTATTAATAATGTAGAATTAATGAGTCATGTCATTAAAAATAATGATCTTTATTAAAAGGGATAGAACATTTGTAGCATACCTATCTGATGCCATTTTAATTTAATTACACAGCGCACGAAGTGAGTAGTATACATTGGTAGGATATACAACCAAAAGATGTCAAGTAATATGGTATCCAAAAGTGCCATTTTTGAGAAATATTTGTAGGTAAATATTTTCATTGTATTCAAATTGCAATATTGATATCGGGAATGTGGCACTTTACGGGAGAATACTTGATATTTTTTGTTTTTATATTCTACTCCTTTCACTTTCATAATAATTTTACTGTTTGCCAAAACTAAAAAAAAAACTAAAAGGCGACGCGTAGATATGCCAGAGAAAAATGTTCGAACTTTCTTTATTTAATACGTTCATGAGTACTTGCTTGTCACCGCCCGGGCTACATGTGCCGGTGCCGCATTTTTACAGAGTACTCTAAACGCTCCATCAGATTCCAATATCCAGTTCCCGAATTTACGGCTGATTCCAAATTTAGAAATGTCCCAGATAAACCGCTCCAGAGCTTGGCCATTGTTTGGTCTCGGTCGACGATAAAATTATGTGGAAAGCTTTGTATATTGGAATTTGGCGTCAAACAGGAAATTATATGTGTACAGCGGGCTAATCTAACTTATAATTCCCGCTAAATTTATGATGAATCGATTGAATGTGGAAGGTTTGTTCGCTTCACGCCTAAATGGATTAAATCTACGAAATTGATTCACTTTCTCCTTATTGTTCTGTTCTCATTGTTCTCACACTATTTAATATGCATATATTTCACACTGGCTTTGGAAACTTTAACTATCCACACTCGGTCTCTAAAATTCTCGAATTCTTGTATATATGAGATGTCTAGAGGTGCATATGGACCTATAAATTTATTGTTTCGTAAGGAGTTAAATAAATAAAAAGAATGGTATTCATAATACAATAAGTTCCCAGTGGAGTTGAGCCTTGTCCTAAAAATAGATCAATTTATGAATTAAAGTTCACTGAAAAGTAAACTAATAATTGAAAATTTCTATGCAATTATCTAATTGAATGATTCGATCAAAATTATTTGAAACACGCTCGCGGCACGCCAGTGCGATAAATCCCTTAGAAGAGATACTACATTTTTAACAAAATTTGTTGAGGGATTTAGGCTATACATTTCTGTCTGCCTAATAGCCTCAATATATTTTGATCTTACCTTAACAAACATATTCGTTAAATATAATACATTTGTTGGTTTTGCTGTGACTAAAACTGGAGCTGTGTTCGCTTTATGCTGATAATTTTGCCGAATAGTAAATAATCAAGGCGCTACGTAAATAGATATTATTTTATGGAATAAACGGTTTTCCCCGCGACTGATTTAGTACCGTCTCGAGCGGTTTTACGGTTTATAGCGGTTACCGCTCGCGGGAAAAAACCGTAGTGCGGCCTAGGCCTAAGGCGATAGAAGTGACGTTAAGTAGACATAGTCTCAAATATCGCGTGTTACATTCGCAGCGGGCTCGTACGTGCCGTTGTCTGAAGGCGGCGAGATGTACGGGCGCGGAGGAGGCGGCGGTGCGGGGGGAGGTGCTCCCGCTCTCACCGGCGGCCTCTCCTCCGCCGGGCTCTCCAAGTCCTCCTCGGCGGACTACTCAACGTACCAGCAGTACCCGCCCACCTACCAGCAGGATCAGGTACGGTGACACACACACACACACATACACAACGCATGCACACTACTGCTTCACTCGTACATAACGAAGCGAGCACGCGACGAATGTATTCTTTGTAAGGTATTCTAAAACGGCATACACAATTTAGATTATCAGATACTTCGCCAGCAGAAAACGTGGTAAAATATATACCTAATACAGAATTCAAGGTATAATAGATTATTAAATGCTTTTCTCATTGAAATGAAACAAATTTTAACGGATTTAGAAGCAAACGAAGCAAAATCTAGTATACAATTTCCATATCTAGGCAGTGCCCTCAGCGACTCCGCTGTTGGTACGTTCAGATGTTTGTGGGATATCAAAGCAGATCGCAGTATACTCGTATGTTCATGTGAGCGTCGAAACTACAAAATATGCGACATCACTTTAGCATCATCATAGTATGATATTCATTAATGACGTTTTTTGCGAAAGAGATAAGTACAATATATTCAATATCTTTATTACACTCACTATTAGTATTCAGAGTTTTGTGCCCAAGACTAGGCAACACTACAAGTCTAGCCGACTAGGCGACTCCCGGAGAAAATCAGTTAAATCGGAAAGCCTAGAGATATAACAATAATACATTGTATATCACAAATAATATGAAAAATCTCCACCTAGCCTTTAATAATCGTTACAAAATTTTATAGAAATAAAGCTATTGTAGATTAGACAGATAGATAAGTCTTTATTAAAAGACGACATTGTACAAACATAAAAGGGTAAAACTTCTTTAAATATATTGATGAGGAGAATCTAGAAATGATCTAAACACCTTTCATGATCACAGTGTAAGGCGTCAATGACTAAAGTAACAAAATTAGTCTAAATAATTCCTAATGGCTCGTATATATTTACTTCCAAAAGTATATCAGTTTCATGTATTAGAGAGAGAAATCTAATGAGAATGAAAGAACCAGGTTAGACATCAAAGCTAGCATATCTAATTGCAGTGTAATTTTCACTCTCATATCAATATCCAGCGTTGATAAGAATGTTTAAAATTAATTATTTGTTTTTTAGTCCATTGATATCAGTATACTTCAAATCATCATTTAAATATAGAAATGTCTCATCGCGCTCTCGTTTCGTTAATATGAATCCTAGAGAAAGCGATCAAAATTATAAGGAAAGTTCAATCTCCCATAGTCGAATTTATTTCTAATTGAATGATTAAACATAATTTACAATTATTTCCTTCTGAGATCGTTAGCTCTGAAAACGCGAACATTTTACACAAAACATAATTCATATAACCACTTAAAATATTGAGACTTATTTTTGATAATATTTACAAAATCGCATTGTAAACGATAATGGGATTATCTTTTATGATGCTTACTACTATAATTGAACTATCATCATTGTTCATCAGGATTTATATCAAATTTGTGTTAAAAAAAGCATAACAATGATTTTAGTGTAATAACGTATTTTAAGACAGACATGTATATAACAAATGACTTGTATAAACAGTTGTCTAACAATACTATATAATTATGTTTGTATTTGTTTCTTTTGACATACATGTCATTCTTATAAACATAGTCCAGTGTGTTTCAGCTTAGCCTAGCATGGACCATTTGGATTTATATATATAAGCTTATTGATATACATTACACTGGTGTTGGTATGGGGGCTTACATGATTCATACAAATATCCGACGTGAACGGAAGTGTCCATTGTAATCATTTCATACAGTTAAAATTCGACAAATCACTGACCTACATTTATTACTACAAGACTGTCAGTAACCACACTCCATTTTGGTGTTGTAGGTTTTACTATAGGTAGATACGAGGGTCGTTGAAGCTCAATTATGAGACATCCTCGAATCCGCTAGTCGAAATCTGTGACAAGTTATCGGGACACGGCACTTCATACATTATGATACTTGAAAGAGACTATACTACAGTCATGTAAGTATTTTTACAGAGATGTTTCAAATTGACTCTACTATGGCCGTCACTTGTACGAGAAAGCTCCAGTCTTTTTTTTCGTGATCAATGTGTTTAATATAATATTTTTTTGGAATGTTAATCACAAAAACTTTCTTAAAAGTAATAGAATTTAAATTCTATTATGTTTGATTGTATTTTAACTGCTTGAAATGTTTACAATTGTTTATAATGTTGAAATTCCATTTCATCCCTCAATCAATTTTGGTTCTGTCATTTTCTATATAGTTACTACAATATAACTGTTGTTTTTAGACTCCAATAAAAACTAGATCACAGCAATTGAGGTCAAAATAAAGTAACAATTGAGTATTGTTACAACCAGTTGTGTCAGTGGGTCGTGAAACAGATAATCTGCTAACAATGCACTCGATGGCAAACTAACGGGCGGCCGGTAAAGCCTCTCACTGTCTAGCTTGTCATTCTAAAAAAACTAGTTGTTTTTTCATTTGCATAATGGTCACCGCACACTACATTAATGCAGCTCAAAATGGTCCTTTCGCTTACAGTAATGATCGTTAATAGTCGGTGTTAACTATAAAAGTTGAAATAGAATTAATAAAGGGGAAAAAACAAAACATCAATGCAAAATGCAGTGTTCAAGAGGTAAACACGAGTGTAATGACATCTCATACTTCAAAGACAGACAGACAGTTCTTTATGCTATAGGAAATCATACATTCACTCGAAAAAACATCAATATACTAACAGATAGCTAATTTGTATAATTTGTTTAATTTGTCATGCGTAGTACTTTGCCATTCGAAATACTGCTATTTGTACTACAGTTTAAAGATTACTTTTCAGTAACTTTTTAGTGTAATTTCATCATATTATCTTTCATATTTGTAACCGAGAAAATTAGTGTCGATTTAATAATTTAATTTACAGTGCAATGTTGTGTTGGTGAAGTGAGTGATGACCTCAGTAAATGTTTTCTTTAGTAGTTAATGACAGTTGTGGTTTTATCGTTTGCCTATGATGTGTGGTGTTCAGTTTTGGTTGGGAAAGCTTCATGTTTCATTATCATGTTATTTTAATAAAATATTCGCTTTTCCATCATGAAAGTCGCAAACAATCAATATATTTTGTTTACTTCGGAAAACTCTATCTTGGACTACATTAACAGTACCTATTTCCTTATGTTTGTTTTTGATTTATATCTTGTTGAAATAAATATTTTTATTCATTCTTTAGTCCGAGATATAGTTATATCGAAATATCGTCCCAAAGGCATTTTTTTTTTCATAAAAAGTACAGCCAATTTGATGTAGTTGAAGGCCTGTTTGTATTTATTTGCTCACCACCGGGGCTTGGCTTGCATCCCTTCCCCCTACCCCTTGTGTTTCTCCCTACGCTTACATTATTTTCGTCCCGCATCCGTTATCCCATACTTTACTCTGCGTAGACCCAGTGTGCACGGACGCATGAACGGTTTTTATGTTTTTTACAACCTCCGTTTACTCGAAAAGTTGTTTATGCGAGTGAGTTAAAAGTGTAGGCGTTTTCTCCGCTAGTGATCCGCGTACATAGCTCAATTTGGTTGTACTTGGTGATTGTTTGCGATGCCCGGTATGAATGAAGCGCCGGTTGGCGAGTGATGTTCAGCGAAATAGTAGCCTCTTCGACGCGGCTGAAATGCAGCATGATTGATATGTTATAGAGCCATTAGTTTGCCACCCCTGCATCCGTGTGCTGTGTACCAATCGCTTGTTTATAATCATGAGGTAACGCCATACATACGCGTCTGCCGGCCACTGTCTGCATGTTACCAGTGGCCAGTACGGAACGTGCGATGTCTTTTTGATTAACGAAGAGCTATGCTGCGGCACCGCGAGATATGATGTATGTGCGTGCGTCTGGTGTCGGCCGGCGCCTGCGCCGCTATCCATAGTGGAAATCGGGATATTATTTGATGTAACGAGTTTCGCTGAAGGTCTCTCATCACCGCCGCCGGTGCTCCTCCTCTCTCTCCCCTCCCCGCTCTCCCGCTCCGACCCCTCCCGCCGGAGTCATGATCGCTCGCCCTCGGGTCAGTCACACGCTTTCGCCCGGTGCCATGTTCACGCGCTGCGCTACTTACATAACTCTGCTAAACAGTTGTGGCGAGAGGGACTCAATGTCTTGTTCTTCTTTTCCAGTTGGTCGATCAGGGCCAAGAGTGGCTCCTCCAGAAAGACAATTAGAGATAAGGGCGGGTATCTGATGAGGGAATGTCGCGAAACACTGGGGATTTCTCACTATGGACGGTTCGCTCGTTGCGACGATAGTGCGCTCATCAAAAAGGCATCGCACCGCACTAGATATAAGCTTAAACTTAGTTCTCTGTTATTAATTATAATTCATATCGCATTTTTGATAGTTCGTGCGAGATGATCCGTCCGCGACGTGTCATCTCAACACTCGTAACATTGGCATTTAAAGTACAAATTAGTAAAATTTGGATTTTTCATATTGTTACAGGTTCATTAATACATAATTTTAACTTTTAAAATAAATGTAATGTTAAGAGCTGTACTTTAAGTGTTCAGAGATGAACAAACCGTCTTTATCCCATTGCGCGTAAACGGATCGAGGTTCAATCGATACCATCGCGACTGTTACATCACGCGCCGGTGGGGGCATCGAGTGATGCGGCCCCCGGGCTCGTAGCGGTCTCATAGTGTCCAGTAGTGTCGCGGGGGCCTCATGTCGATCCCCTCATGCGGCGTGCATACGCTACAGGCCATCATACACGATCAGTTGTATTCTCATTCCCATCTGATATCAATCCGCGGTGTAAGCCATATAAATGTCGACGATCTACTTGTGACACTTCGTATGTGCAACTGGGTTGAGTTTCCAGAAGACAAAACAATGTTTTGACCTTTAAAATATAAATTACATAAAATAAATAAGCGCGTGTTTTTTTTCCGTAGATACATTTAAAAATAATTCTAGTATGCCTCATTATGTCAACACTTACCTAACGAAGAATCACTAATCTTATCAAAGCTGTCACGATGTCATTTTCATTTAATTTTTTAAAGTAAATGTAACCTTATAGCAAAACATTACTAAAATTTTGCATCAAAACCTCATGTGATTGTATAACGATGGTATATTCGAGGTGTGACATGTAGATGAGAAGGTCGACTTGTGTCACTCACTGATCGTGTATGCGCAATCAGACCGTATACTATAGTGGTGAGTGGTCAGGTCAGTGGTTAACGTTGGTCGGTGTGTCGCGTGACTGGCAGGGCTCGTCGTACGGCGGCGCGTCGCGCGGCTACGCGGCCGGCGAGTACCACGCGGGCGCGGGCGCCGCCCAGCCGCCAGGTGTGCACCACCCGCACCACGCGCCCAAACACTTCACACCCAACGAGTTTAACAAGGAGTGGCCCGCCGCGTAGGCACACACATACAACACATATACACACAACACACACACGCAACACTACGACACAACGCGCGCCGACATGTAGTCTCTCGGTAGCCCGACACGCGCATACGCATGTACTCTTGTCAACTATACGTGTTTAAAAATAGAATGAACGGTGAACGGAATGTCGACCAATGGCAGTTCTGATTTTCGAAATCACGATCTGTCAGTGGTCAACGGTCCGTTCATTCATCATAGAACGGAGTTGAGACCCGTGACAGTTCTATCGAAATTACGATCTGTCATCGGTCAATGCTTCATTCGTTCTTCGTTCAGTTATGGTTGACTAGATTATAGTTAGTTTATTGCAATGCAAATTACATATAGAGAAATGTTTAATAAAAACAGACTAATTTATCGACTGTTAGATTAAACGAAACGAAAACACGTGAAATGTTGAAATTGAAAAAGCCTTTTTAGGCGATGTTTTTCTTTGTAACCGTTAAGGTCACGCGGACCGCATCGACACAACCCCACACGCGTTAAATAAGCGTTATTTCTTTTTTGATATCTAATTAATAATAGTTACATAGCTTAAAGAAAGATTATGATTGAGTAACGTAGTTATACAAATTATTTTGAGCTTTTCCTTTGATTTTTGATAAGATGTTTCAAGTTTTCGTCTGTAGTCGCGATCGCGACCGCGGGTTTCGTTCGATATTATTCATGATTCATGACGGAGTCCAGCGTGTATTAACTCGTTGATATTAGTCGGCCGGAGTATTTCGCGACCCCCTCTTCTTTCGGAGGATGCTGGAATCGCGCGTACGTTCCAAGTGACGTACGCGACTTTACGTACTGCACGTACGCGGTTTTTATTGCTTTTAATATTCTCTTTGGATGTGGGCTTAACTTTTTTATTTTTAACTTGAAAAAAAATATTCTAATTTTATAATATTCTTTTTTTTCCCTTTTTAAAAATGATTTCTTTTAATAATGTCGTTATGTAGTAATTGTCGTGTTGTGGGATCTCACTACCAGCATAGCATGCCGCGTCAGCAGTAGGTGCGGTAGTGCGGGGCGGCCGCACGGCGCGTCGCCGCCGCGGCGTGCGTTTGACAGACATGTAAAACAAGGCCAATTTAGGGAAAAATGACCTTTAAAACTTAACTTAAGGCTAAACTTGTATAAATATCTGATATATATATCGGTATGTATATTTAATATTAGTATTTTGGTTATTTACCACCCACTAGACTTAGGAAAAACGGTAGAGATGTAATGAAAATAATTATGTGTTAATAACGAAACATAGTATGGCTGAACGTGATTATTTATGTTTAATGATATGTCCCATTTATATTAAAAAAACGGGAACGATTCTTTTTTATAAATATTCGTAATTTTAATTTGTTTTCTAATACGCATTTTAGTTTTTATCGCAATTATTAAGTTGATAATGGTAATAAATAATACGAAGTTATATTTTAATAAATTAAATTTACCTGCCAAATTGTTGTATAGCGAGCGAGCGCGCTCCCGCCGGGGCGCGCTCCATCGCTGCGTTAAGTGAACGGAGCTCAAGCATTTAGGATACGACGTGGTATATACCCAGGCACCGCCGCGCACCCCTCGCGTCCCGCCCCACCCCTCTACTGTACATATTTATATACTTGTGTGTAAAGCATAATTTTAATCGATTCTCTCGTCACATAGTTTTAAAGTTTTTAATTTATGTGATTGCCAAATATTTTTAAAAGAAACTGTATAGTGTCGTGCGGGAGGTACGTTAGTCGTAACGCGGGCGCCGTCGGCCGCGCGACCGCGCCCCCCTCGCGCCGCCTGCCGAACTGAGTTATAATTTTAAAATAACATTTATTAGATTAAATTTAATGTTAGTCTTTTACTGTACTATATCGCTCAATCGTTTGACCGATCGACTGATTAAAATTTTAGTGATAAGCTAAGTAATGTACGTCGGCGGCGCGAGGCGCGGGACGGCGGCCGGGCGCGTCCGCACTTGTTATAATTATCTTAGAGTTTACGGACTATGATAGACTGCCTGCGCCCGCGCACCCGGGACGCTGTTCCTTTATATTATAGATACCGCCGCAACATTTGTTAATGATAAATGTTTTTAAAATAGACGAATTGTTGACATTGCATAATTTGATCGTTTAGAATAGGGTTATTTAAGAATCGCTCCGTAAGTATAATTTATCTATGATGAGTGGGGAGTGTAAGAGAATAAGAGGCGCGGTGCGGGCCGACGGGTGCGGTGTCCCAAATTAACTTAAACATAGTGAAAGGAAAAGTATAACTCTCATTAATGTGATTCTCATAGATAAACACATCGGTACACGACACGTAGCCTTAATATATAAAATAACAAACGACTGAGAAACTTCAATAGGTAACTTCGTTAAGTAGTATTCGACAAGGGAACCTGGTTCACCCCCGCATATGTAAACAGATATGTAAGCTATTTGACTAACGACGACGTCGGTGCCCTTACTGCCAGTTAGGTTACGTATAGTACGGATACATTATCGCTTCGTTTCGCTCTTCGTTCCTATTATAGTTAGGTTTAATTCTCTCAATTCATTCCTCGATAATATTACTGTTAGGTAGTCGTTCGTTTCGGTCGTACTCTCTTGCCATACGTAACTGTGGTGTCCCTTTCACGCTAACCTCCCCCCTCTCCTCCCCATTTAACTTCACCCCCTCGTATTCGGTTCACGTTGTATCAGTTCCATCTATATAATTTTTACTATAATAGAGTAATGATATACATCCACCGATGTTACGAACGATACGGTTCAACTCCCCCCTGTTTTTAATATTAGTAAAATAAATAAACGCCTTTAAAATGCTTAGTGATGAGTATAGGTTTACGTTATGTTCAGTTATGATAAAGATTAGCACTAAGGTGTGTTAGAGCAGGGCTCGAGCCCACTTACTCACAAATCTTGGAACAATTAAGAACTTAGTTTATAATGAAACCCAAACGTGGCAATCATCTTATAAATAAAGAGTATAATTTATTTAAAAATAAAGAATATTGATATGTATTAGAAATTTTAGATTTACTCAACATTAAACTTAGTGCAAATTATTGTGAAAGATAAAAAAAATCAATTGAGACTATTTATATGAGTTTTTAATTATTATTATAGGAGAAACATTAAAATATTGGATGAATTTATTAATTAAAAATAGTTAGCGAAATACAAATACGGTAAGACTCGTTAGAGGCTCGTCTGTCAAACGCAGTCGCGGCGGCGCCATCGTCGCAACTCACTCTCACATGTCACATGTACAATACAACCGTGAGTGGCACCATCCTTGCATTTTAATATTACACTGAGTAATATCGACATAAGATATATTACTGTATCTTTAAATACTTATATAATGTTTATGGATTAATATTATAATCATGGCTTAACTGTAGAACTGTTGTGTAGTTAACCTTTCGACTTGTTTGTATTACTTTATAATATAATAGTGTATGCGGTTTTTATATGTGTACGTTTATCCGGTAGTATATAAAGGAAACATGTTTAAGTGTATTTTGGTATAATGATAACTAACTTAGCCGCACGAGTGGCCGAGCCGATCGCACGACCGCACTGCGGCCGGCCGGCTGACGCTCATTACATTAATTAAATAATTAATATATTTATGATCGTAATTGACTAATTATACAAGACAAGAACCCTAGTGTTAACGTTAGTATATTAGCTCTTCGACTATTCGTTTTTTAAGTTCACTTTTTTACTCGTCACGTAAATCTAAATATTTTGCATTTAATATATCGGCAGATCGACAGCCAACCTTTACTGTAGACTTGGAAAAAAGTTATTTTAAAACTTATGCAGGTATTACTAACTATAAAACCTCATATTTATACTAGAATATAAATATTAATGTAATTATGAATCCCAATTTTAATCGTAAAAATAAATTGCGCGGGCTTTACAATTAATTATAAAATATTAATTAATATAATACCTAGGGCAAGTTGTTATTTATTTTTCTGTTTAAAATTTTTGATGTTGTTTATTTTTTAACTATATTTTGTTAGTGGATTAAATAAAGTACATAATTCTCGTTGGATTAGATTACAAAATTGTTAGATTCGCTATCGACTGATGTACAATATATAAAGTAACGTTTACTTACGGCAGTATATAAGTTTTACTCTACGCCGCGCCGCTAAGGCGCGCTGTATAACATAAAAATATATTTGTATTAATTTTCTAAAATATAATTAATCGGAAGCGGCGACCGCGACCTAGCCACGAAGTAAGCATGTTACAATTGTAAGACTATTATCTAGATTTGTTATAATATTATTAATCTATACTTAGCCCTTACGAGCGCACACGCGCACTGGTGAAGCCTAGAGGCGTCGCGCGCGCTACAATTTGGCGACCGCCGCCATCTTGTAGAGCGTGCGGCGGCGCTCGCTTTATGTTCGTTATATAAAAATGAAAATTATGATAGACATACACGAGTGTCCTTGTTGTTTCTTTTTAACGACAATTTACCTAATGATAATTAGTTAATTACGGTTTTAATTATTAATATAATTAATCGAAGCACTAAATTAAGACGAGAAGCTTGTACGCGAGAAGTTTATTGATGTAATTAAAAAAGTGCTATCACAGAAAATAACACAGGTCTTTCTTAGTAGAAATTATGCATTATTCTTTATAGGTATTTTGGGTATGTATTTAGTGTTAGATTTAACTGGTAACAATAAGGTATATGTAGATTGTAATTGTATTTGAAAAAAAAAAACAAGTTTTGTCGTAGTTTCCTATTATTAAGCTTCTTCTATCTTAATGGATTAAGTAATTACTACTGGTTGATTAATTAAAATTAATATTACCACTGCAAATATTTGAAATAATATCTTATGATGAAATATTATATCTACTTTTAAGGACATTATAAAACGTAGATAATTAAAAGAAATCAAAAGTTTCAAAATATAACTGGCATTTTTAATGATTTGACGATACCCACTCCCGTAGAATTATATCCTTGGGATCAGATATCATAATTTTTGTTTTTATGTGGTGGCATAAAGTGATTAATTTCCAGTTTCATTCGTATCCGACTAAATAATACCTAACATACCAAATTTAAGACCAAAATCTTTTAGACATTTGTTTCCAAAAATAATAAAACTCTTTAACACTCTTTGGATACAGTAAAATTGCATATAATTAAAGTTTTTATAATGGCACGTTGTATCTATTAAGCTTTTTCGTATAGTGTTTTGTGTATTTATGTATTTTAGCAGTCACTGTTGCAATAGCTGACACAATTTGGCATTTAGTGAAGTACATATGTAATGTCACTTATATATGTATTTATTTATTTAGCACTAACTATATTATACAAAATTATCTAACTGCCTCTGTGTCGCATGTCCTTTTCTAAATATATATATAATATATTTATATTTGTATCGAAAGAGTAGTGTACAGTTGTAATTGAATTGAAATACTAAATTATAATTAATGTGTAGTTCGAATTGAGTTCCATTATCAGTGAATATCTTACCAGGGGGACAAATTAGGTAGTGTTCATCCCAAAGTGTCATTTATTATGAACTTATCGTAATGGACCATGACCATATTTACCACAATCTTAATAGCAATCTTGTTTTAATATTACTTTGATCTTTGTTTTGCTCTCTCAACAGTAGAGAGACAAAAGTCTAAAATTATGTTGAAATAAGACTGCTTAAACGCTTGAGGTACGCTCTCTGTCATTCTAAAACGTTCAAAAAGCTAATTTAGATTTGATATATAGCGACACAGTAGCTTATTTTGGCTCATCTTCAGGCGAATAGTGATCTTAACGCTGTATAATCACAGAGGGAGACGGTGTGGCGAATAATGCCGGCAGTCCTAAGTACGTGAGCATGCCACAGTTGAACGAGGCTATGGGAACGCCGCCACAGGTTCGCACTTTGAAAGTAAATACTGGGTCAAAGTTAGAAGCAAATTTCCTTTTCAAACCTGCAATGAGTCGAGTTGTATGCATCCAATTTTATTCACCCTAACTATTCATATAACTCTATTTCTTTGGCATAAAATCAAATATTATTATATTTTTTTATAGTACCTTATTTAATGGGGTTTTAATTATTTTTTTGCGGTCGTTATTTATTGCATTTAAACAACTTTTATGGGATCGATCGCGTATATTTAACAAAAAATTAAGACTACGTTTTATACACTTTGCAGAATGTATGTGAGACCTCTCGATATAAACGTGATAAATCTGTTAAAAATTGTTTGAGTACTTATTTTGTTAAATTGGCCATTAAAGAAATTGGTCTTTTATAGACTTACCATTACCATTTCGGAAATTGCCCATCTAGTTATTTATCTTCCACAATGGAAAGAAAGTGGATTAAAAAGTATAAAAAAATATTACAAAGTATAAAAAATATAGATAATAATATAGTGAATCTGTCCCAACAGTGTTGTTGAACTCGTCATCACCATAAAGTTGTCTATAAGATTTATCTTCTGCAGGTCCAAATGATGTACTGTGGACCCATGGTTTCACCACAACCCTCCTATTGTAATGTCTCGGACATAGCATCCGTCTCAGGTTAATCTTTTAGATGAAGCAGTATTACGCTATCGTCATTAGAATTGTCAAGCTCATCTAGGCTACTGTGACGTTGTAGTAATCTAAGATATATCATTCGTAGGTATATAATATGTAGTATTGGTTCAGGGATATAACTTAAAGTATGCCACCATTAATTAGATTTCACATCGTAGGTTCCGTTCTAATAAGTAGTCATCTTTATAATTATTAAACTCGAAGGTAAACTGTGGAGATGGTGCGTGGTGCGTGTAAGTGATTTTTTTACTTATCTTTCGCTTTGAAATTGTTGCTGTTCGAATTTGGGCTCTGTTGTTCGGTGTTGTTAACGTTGTGTTTTGCGTGCAGGTGATGATTACGAGTACACGGGGGGCTCAGGAGATGGGTACCAACGGTCTTCGAAGCGCAGCTACCACGGCTCGTCTAGCGGATCTGCCTCAGCGCCATCCTACCATCCGTACAGGCGTTAGTGTTTAGACGCAGGCGACGAGGGATAACCTACACTTTGACTCTAGCTACTTCATAGGGGGATCGACTTGAATTTTATGCAGACCAGTGGGTCTTAACTTTTTTGTGATGAGGGTCCATATATAAATAGGATAAGTTCAGCCATTCATGGACCAATGAATTATCAATTTAAACAAATAATAAATATTCTTTCTTCTTTCGATTTGAATATACTTTATTCAAAGCAGACAATGCCGCATTGTGCTTCATTATTTTATGATTTCTTTGCAGGCAGTTGATAACATTTGCGTAAGTTTTTGTATATCACTTATTTTAGAGTTAGTGACTTGTGGACGAGCGCAAAAATGTTATTCACTGCGCACATTATAATTTTCCAGTTTCAATAAAAACTACATATTTATTTAACTATCTAATGACCACTTCGCACGTCGTAAGCGACAGCCAGTGGTCTGCTGATTGTAGTTTAAGAACCACTGATATTGACAACATTCCTCGATAGATTCGCCCGGCCCTATGAACTAGCTATTCTCAATGAATTTTCTCGGTATGTATGATGTAAAATAGTTCTTTTTCTACAAACGCAATCATTCGAGTTTGTAAATTATTTTTATCGGAGACGAGTCGATGAGATGTAGGGCTTCATGCACTTTGTTCTACAGACTTGATCGTACACCTATGTATAAGATAGTTGCTATGACTTACGTTGGCGTTGATTTAGGTACCGAACGGACAAAACGTTTAAAGACAAGTTTAAAGAAGGATTTGATCAATGCTCTAGGAACTGAGATATTATGTTGTATCACTGACTTAATTTTTGTAAGTTTGGACAGGATTATACAATATAAAACAGCTTATCAACACGCCAATTGAAAACTTCACTTCAATTGGCAAAGGAATGCAGCCTATTTTTTGTATCCATCAAGCCCATGCCTACTGGGCTTTACCGCTAACGCCTGATTTTAGCGACCGTTGCGGTTTGCGTTGGAGCGCGCTTACCAAGCAATAATCTGTATACTTGCGATTTCAAGTCGCCAAGATTATATGTATCCATTCTAAAAGACCCATTCAGCATCCATGTTGGTACTCACAATGAAAGGGGAGTTAAAGCATTTTGTAAAAATAAAAGATCGCACATGGCGTCTGCGGAACACATAACTTTAGTTTTATGAACTTTATTAACCTATAGCGAAGCATACAATCCAATTGGGCACCGCATGGATATCATTTGAAAGTCATCGCTCCGTTCGTATAGTTCAGTACCACTGACTGATGGTATACATACATATTATGTACACCATAAATGCTTTTGTTTATATAATTGTATACATAGATGATAATACGTCTCTCTGACGTAACACATTTTGACGCCTTTTCTTAGAATTATAGTTATCTCATAGACTCATTCCCGAATCTTTCTAAGTTAGTTTAGTTTTTTTTTGGACATTTTGTGTAATGTGTTGGCCTTTTGGATATTTCCAGTGAGCGCAAAAAGCTGAAATTCTCAATTGTAACATCATTCTGTTAGTATTCTCTCATATATATAATTATTAGTTGCTTATTTTATGAATTCCGTTCGATTCATATTGAAACTGATTGATGTCAAGCATTTGGCAGTTATTTTTAATACTAATATTTTTATAAATAAGATAAAAATATAATATAAAATTAATAAGTATCTGTAAAGATAATTCTGATATTGTCGGAAACATTCAGTACCTGTCGATAGTGTAGTTAGAGGAGTCTCTGCTTCATAAAGTGTAATCATGTTAAGGAGTTGTGCATTTACTCGGTCGATAAACGATTTTGGGAAGATTTTAAATCTATGTGTTGTACATTCGTACTTGTATGCTTTCCATCTGAACAAAATAACCTTATGTTCTCATATGGACTTTTGTAATCTTATCTTTAATAAAATTACTACTAATTATAAGTTTTATTTTTAAATTTCAACTTGCGAAGACTGCTTAGGGTAACCTTGTAGAGACGCCGATACGTTTATGGATGGCATCGTTTATAGCAGTATATTAAAAGCACTAATACACGATCTGATCTGCACGAAGCGAACAATCGAAGAACTTTCAAAATTGTTTAGAACTAGTTTTGTGTCCTTTCGTGTGGAGAGGCAGTGCGCTGAACATGGCTAGTACTTTATCGGTTCGCTGTGACGTCACAGTGAATAATTTTAAGTTCCGTACGGATCCGATTGGGAGTTAGGACTTTTAAGTTGCGATGTTACATTACGACGGGAAATTCAAATTTCAAACATCCTTTTGTCGCTGTAGCCAACTCGAGTAATTTGTAAATGATTTGCAGCAATTATCATTATATATTCATCGCTCCAAATTATCAATTAATATTCCTTGCTTAGTTTATAAAGCTGGTTTAGACTTACCTACATACTGGGGGGCTATATTGATATATACGTTGTCGTGATATATCCAAAAATAATTATAGAATGCCGAAAACATTGTGATTATTTACGATAATTACCTGGGTTAGCAACAGACAAATAATTACTAGAAATATGAATTTGCCTGGGTAATGTGACGTTGCAACTTAATTTCAACGTGAGCATTTGTACATTTTTTGTACTACCCCCAATAATTCTTAAACGTGTCGGCCCTCGAAACGTTCATAAGTAATTTAGAATTAATACAGCTCAATCCACTCGATAGTATTGCAAATAATAAAATAGTTCGTACGGTTTTTTTTATAAATTTTATTTTTGATTGATTTTAAAATACATTTTATAATGCGAGTAGATAGGCCTTGTTTTAAAATATGTCTTAATAATTACGCTTAAAACGACATCGGGATAAGTACAATCGAAAATAGATCAGAATTATGTAATGTATGTAATTTAAAAAAAAATGTGCTTAAACATTAAAGATGTAATATAAAATAGAGTTTAGATGTACATTTATAATATAGAAAAATCGACAAAAGTTCATTGTGCAGATGGACAGGTTTTACATTTAGGTCGTATGGAAATTAACTTAGATGTACCTACTTAAATCTAGATTTTAAAATTAAGACGTTAAAATAATTTAGCACGCGTTTAATTTTAGTACTCTAGTTTCGATTCTCTGGACCATAGAAATACTTTAGCCTCCTACCACGTTATAATAATTTAAGTAACTTATGCCGCGTACATTATATTCGATAAATGAATGTTTTTCTTATATTAGAGTTACGGAAAATTCTTATGTAGCAAAACGTCCAAATAAAATGTGTGAAAATTTCTTTCACTTTTCTTTTAAGATAAATTATGTTGATTCTGAGCTACGATCTGATAGAAACTTAATTATTAGATAGCGTTTATGTATGATTTAACTTAATCTATACACAATACATAATTGCGAATTTTCCTTAATTATAAAAGCGATTTGGATGTGCATTTCATATAGATAATAATTACAGATAAATTTAATTTTGAGCTTCAATATGAATTATCGAAAACTTGCAATATGAATATTAATAGACTGAAAGGTTTTCAAATGTGCCTAATTATTTGGTTAGGCTGAGGGTAAGGCACTAGGAAAGCAAAAAATAGTAGTAAATGTATAAATATTTTAAAAAAAACAATATTGGACTCATAGGAATTGACTTTGGCAATGGTAAAAAATACGCCCTCCACAGACTAGGTTAGGGTTTTGTTCTAAATATTTAATTTCTTTATTTCCTATTAGTTTAATGGCTGAATTAGTCGGAAGTAGTGTTTCGTTACGACGGACAGTGAATTGAATTTATGAGTTCGATTAAATATGAATGCTCCAATCATATCTAATCCAACACGGAAAAATTGTGAAAAAGACTGAGTGCTTTTATTTCTTCTAAATTGTCAAAAAAATTATGCTGAAATTTTCAAAAAATTTTTTGTGGTATTCTGTTTACAATAGGTTGGTACAGTACAATTTTTAAGAGTCCTTAGTCCGATCATCGTTCGTCGATGGTCGGACTACGGACTCTTTATCTTGAAAATAATTTGTAAAATAAATAATTCCTTTTGAAAGAGAATTCCTATAATCTTCAAGTTCGGGCAACCAGTGGGATTAGGAAAATAAAAAAGGTATTCCCATAATCCCCTCTGTTATAATAATAAATTGTAGTCAATTTTATGAGTTTCTATTTCTCTGATTATATTTATTTTGTTGTTCTCAATGGTATACTAAGTATTTCTTAAGGGTGGAGTGGAGATTAATAGCTTATTTTCTTAAAATTCTTTCTGACGGTTGGGATTTGTATTTATAGAAATAATCCTTGGTAGGCATTTACTTATACCTACTGCGAAATGGCTCATTATGAATGTAATCAAAAGCTTTAGACGCAGAATGCTGGACTAATTGAAGTGGCAATGAGTCTGAAAGACGTAATTCTACTAATGCCTAGCACATAATGGCTTAATTAAAACTAACCAATTCTTTTCAATCGGACCAATTTTGCAAGTGCCTAATTCTCAAAATGGGTAGTATAGGAAAATAAGTTATGTTATAATAAATAATTTATTCCAGGCAACAGGTAAGCTTACGCTTACAAAAACTTACGCCGGTCCATATTACAGATACCTTACAGACTAACATATAAAAATGCATAATACTTATTGTGAAATTCTTTTTCCTAAGGTTTGTGATGGCCATATAAACGCAGGTATAAACCTATATAATCATAAACATACTTACATACATCAAAAAAATGTTAAGGCAGTTGTATTAGAATATAGCAATATGTTTTGTTTTTTTATACCTCATTTTGAAAACTAGGCGTTTGTAGAACTAGCCTTTCTATGGCTCATTTTGAGAATTGGGTATTCTGCGCCTAAACCGATCAAAAGTGATACATTTAGTTGTTTTTATTTTCTCTTCAATAGCAAAAGGAACCGAGAGGAACCCGTGGACCAACTTGAAATATGCTTAATTGGGTACCAATAGCGTCAGTATCTTCTAATAGTGTGTTCATAATAAGCCATGTGTGGAGCAGCCATTAGATAGATTTATCATTAGATTGGAAGAGGTCTGGATAGATTTACACACGTAGGATAGAATCAAGGTTCAGCGGAACGGCGGCGGCGCGCGCAGTTGACACAGACGCAGGGGCGCGGCGGTGCTTCATCCGGGAGATGCGCGTGCGCAGCGCGGTAGCACAGCTCACGGTAACGTGCGCAACCTGGAACATGACGATGTTACGAGAACTACATATCGAAACAGCGTTAAGTAAAAATGCTGAATGGGTAGGGTAGTACTTAGTAGGTATATTGGTTGCAATTTTGTCAATTTATAGCCCGGTTAACACAAACATATCTAGCTATGTCACAGTATTTTCGAGACATTAAGCAATCATTCTGCAACCTGCCATAAACATGGATAGGTTGAAAGCAAAGTGATTTTACAATTTCGACCAAAATTGAGTGCATTTTTTACAAGCATTAGAATAAACTAAGGAAATTAAGTTTTATCTCACCTGTTGGTGGCAACGCGAGACGCGTGTCCGCTGCAAAACCGCGCTGCGCGAGCCTATCCAGTAGCGTAGAGGCTGACCATCATCTCTCATTGTCCGGGTCTACGCCTGGAGAAAAAACATTTGTAAACCGCGTTCGCGTTTGCCTACTTCTATTGTAAGCTACGATGTGGTCGTAGACAAAGCATGCAGATCTAAGAGATATCTATAGGTATCTTCTAGGTCTGGATTAGAGTCATGTTCAAGGGTTACGCTCAACTTTTATAGCGATACGAAGTTTGCTCGCGCTTGTTTTTATCATGCTTTTTCTCTAATTAAGAGTGTGAGACAAAAATTTTAATGAGAGCCTACATTAATATCTGATATTTTTAAGTCTCTTCAACTTTTGTGTAAGCAAGATAAAAACGGGCGTGAGCCTACTTTGCATCGGTATAGTTGAGCGTAGCCCTGCAGAGCAAGCAAATAGCAATATCAGGGATCACGGAAGCTGGTACCTAATTTATTCCACTTCAGCTATCCTATACCTATACTCACCCAATGATGCTGAATTGACTATCGAATTTTTCATTAGGTAGGTAAATTTTGTGTAAAAACTAAATTCTCGGTCGGAGTGCAAATGATGCTCGTCCACTGTGTCAGCTAAATTCAGAGGCATACGCGAGTGCCCGGCAGGCTCGTTTAAAAATAACCGAATCCGTTCAGCCGAAGCAACGTACTTACCTACCCATCCTTTTACGTACGTAGATACTAGGTAGGTATAAACATGGCAAATTATATCAAAATATAATTGTTATTATTACTGTATATTGGATTTTATCTAAGTTTTGGGCAGCAAAGCATCTAGCTTAATTACTAAATTTATTTGTTATAGTAACCGTTACGCCCATCTCTTATATCTATACTCGCTTACATACCTTCACTACGAGCAGGCGAGCGGCTTCCTGACTTGTCAGCGCCGCGTGGGCTGGTAGACCCCTCGGAATTGTCCTGAAAATTTAATTAAATTCCCTTTGTCAGTGACGACTCGAGTTTCGCTGATTAAATAACGCTAATGGAATAATACCGACCGCAAAAATCAATTAGGTACCTGCCTATTGAAGTACCCACCCGCCATGAGTGACAGTTATCTATGATATATCATAGATAACTGTCACTCATGCAGTCGCAGTTGCCGTTTGTACTAAGTATACTTAGTACAAACGGCAACTGCGACTGCAATACCGTTTAAAACATCTAATGCAATACTCAAAATGCGTGTCACTGTCCGCTAGTGGAGGGCAACGAGATTAATGTAGAAAGTTGTGGCGTTGTCCTTATCCCCCACTGGTGGCAAGCAGCATAACTTTTTCAAAACCTGTCACTGGTTCACCAGTGCGGGACAAAGGGAATGATAAATTTTATTCAAAATAAGGTTTATTTATTGCGTCATTGCATATTCAAACAAAAAAAAATCTTATTTTGTTTTAATATGCACAGAAGCAATTGATTACCTAAATGAAATAAGTATATTTTCCGGTCTCATTATAAACGTTTCCATAATTTTTTCTTATCATTTGATCAATAGGTCGCATGAGTTCTTCGGTGGTAATTAATCCTTATAGGATGCTTATGAATTAGATTTCACCCCGTGTATAAGTTGTAGGGTCACTAATTCTGTGGTTCCTATAGTTCATTATCTAAGATGTACTTACGTAGATAGAAACAACGGTAATCTACCGGAAACTATATCCCCGTAGTCACGGGACACGAGAAGGACGCCGTTAAATTGAATAATTTCACACGCGCTCTACAACAAGTGAATCAAATTATTCGGGCGGGCGCGGGCAGTCAGCCGGAACGCTGTTTCGGCTACCCACTCAATTATTCTGATAGCGAGTGCTCGCAAAAATACTGATGTGACTGGCTTGTGACAAAAATGCTAAATCATAGTTTTTTATTTCCATTGTTCTTATGTGTATTGTTTTTGTTAAAAATAAAAATTAAGTATGTCTATCTTAAATTGGTGCGTCACACATGCGGCGGGAAATTCAAATTTCAGTTTTTTGTTCTTGTAGCCAGGTATTAAAAATGATCATAATGCTTACGGCAGTTTAAGATTATTTTTCTAAATTATACGGCATCAGTGTATTTACCAATAAGTGTGTTACTTATCTAAGTATCTAGTAATTAATTGTTAACCCACGACCCAAAAAGAGGGATGTTATAAGTTAGAAGTATGTATTTGTGGATCAAATCATTAAATGGATGGACCGATTTTAATCTAGTTTTTTTTTTGGTTGAAACAGGATTTGATCGAGAGTGTTCTTAGCTGTTTCATCAAAATCAGTTCAGCTGCTTTTTTTTATCGGGGATTTTTGAGTTTTCTAAACCTGTACTTGTTAAAAACACGCAATAAATCATTAAATTAAAACTTTTAATACATTTTCACAACAGATAGTTGCTCAAGTTTTAAGGAATTTTCTAATGATTATTTATTTAATGAGATATAAAGTATCTACTAAAGTTGAGTAACCTAAATAATGTGATGGAATTACCCCAGGTAGGGTAAGTAGGGGGAATGGCGTTCACCTAAGGAAAACATGCTATATTTTTTTAAATATTGGTTTCATATCAAAATTTAAAAAAATGCAATATCTTTGACTATTAAGTAATCAATATTGTAACACAAAACGTATATATCTCTATCTATATATTAGTAGTAGAAGAACTTAAAAAAAACAGCTTTGCGCGTCATTACCCCTGACCTTGGGTAATGCCGCTCAGGCTAAGGGGTAAAGGACACTCAAGCTTTTTTATATATTATTATCATTATTAGAGGTAATCACAATTAGAGATAGTAGGATTTTATCATCAGTCACTGATGTATCCATCTGCTGAATCTAATACTGAACATATAGCATGAGAACACAGCCCACAAGTGGTATAACGATCCCAAATTTTTTTTTCTTCAGTTTTGGTGAATTGTAGATCTTTATTGTTCCGTGTTGGTTTTATCGGTTGTCCTTTGGTGATTTCAAGGCAAGATAGGCTATAATTGTAGTACATAATATTAGGTCAATAGATTTATCAAAGAAAAAAGTCAATAAGGGGGAATGGCGTTCAGGTGAGCGGCATAACCCCAAAAGTTCGTTTTGAATTTAATTTGAAATTTTAAAACATTCACATGTAATTGTTAAAAATTGATTACGTTATCACAAAATATAAACTTCAGTGTCTAAGAAGTCATAACAATAATTAAATAATAATAAAAATACTAAACTTCTGACAAAAACACCCATAAATTAGATCAACAAGGCCCGTTACAAAACAATGCACATTACATTCTCATGTAGCGAGCTGACTGGCTGTACGCAAAACTGTCTGTTAGAGGCCCCCGTCCCCCTCGCTTTAAGCGACGTGACATGTTGCTGTGCACTATTTTTATAGACTTATAGAGGTGAGCGCCATTACCCGGTGAGCGCCATTCCCCCTGCTTACCCTAACATAATATCATAAAGAGTAATCTTAGATTGTTGCAAATATTGTGATCACTTGCAAAAGATTTCGTAACGTGTTTTGCGTGTATGAGTTCACTACTATTGTGTGTCGTAGTCACTACTTACACGCAAAACACTTTCCGGCATATATCTATCTGTTCATACAGTATAGGTAAGTATAGATATTACAGCGCCCACGAGAGATGGCGCCATAATCGAAACATGAATTTATGAGTGGTCACGTCGCGCTCTCTTTGGACATATGTAGAATGTTGGCAGGCCCCAACCGCACCGGAACCGGAAATACATGTTTCACATTCAGAATTTATGCCAAGACGCGTACGCGGGCCGCTATATCCGTTATTGTTAAAATTAAATTTGATTTTATGAATTCATGTCATCATAGAGAAAGAGGTTTATGATCAGCAGTCAGCACTTCTTTAGTGCTGGTTTAAAGTTGGTAGAAGAGGCTTCGAAGTAGCTACCTATTAAGATGAACGCAGTGGAAAGGAGATCTTAGAAAGTGGAGTGATTTCTAGTAGACGTATTGAAAAACAGTGTGATATTATAATCTTGCGGTGTATTAGAAGGTGTAATGTTAATAGATAGATAACTCTTTATTAAAAGACCACATTGTACCTACAAACATTGAAAAATGACAATATTACTATGACTAATCTTTCAATAGGCGGTCTTATTGCCTAAAGCGTTCTCTTCCAGGCAACCATGCCTAATTAATAATTATAGTTAAAAAAACGGAAACGGCTGATTTCAAAATATGCAATTTTGTTTACTTGAATGACATTATTGAGCTGAAATTTTGCGTGCACATTTGTAAATTGGAGGACAACACAATATTATTAAGGCATAGTTATTATTATTATTTTTTAACCTATGCTGTCCCACTGCTGGGCAAAGGTCTCCCCCATTTCCTTCCACAAGTCACAGTCCTGCGCCTTCTGCTGCCAATCTTTTTGGAATTTGCCAAGATCGTCACGCCAGCGTATGCCTTAATAATATTTACAAATGTACACGATTTACAAATGTACATGATCTGATGATGGTACCGGGATGTAGGGACTAGAACTCTGCCTGTTGGAAACTTTTTTATATGTTTCTCCTATCAAAACTAAGAAATTAATTTCTCACTTTTGTAATTACCCTCTCAATGAATTTATTTGTTTAAAAATGTTGTGATGTGCGAGAGTAAGACAGTATTCAAAGAGTACCTTTATACAGTTGCCTTTGTACTCATAATAAACCCCTGACCCAAAATGAGGGTTATAAGTTTGACGTGTGTATCTATGTGTCTGTTTCTGGCATTTTCTGACGGTTTTTTTTATTTGAAAGTTGTTTTAATCGCGAGTGTTCTTAGCAATGTTTCATCAAAATCGGTTCAGCTTTATGTCGTGGGGTTTTTGAGTTTTCTAAACTTATACTTGTTTAGTTACATACCATAAGCACTTTTAATTGCATTAAGTGCCTAAAAAGTATTTTCTCTGGGTATCTTATTTTATTAAGCATTAGTATTATATTATTATACTTAGATATACATCTTCCTATAAATATATCATTAGAAGAATACTAGAACTGAATACTGCTTCTTGGGTAGTCATTCGCTATCTACGTATACACCTTTTTTTTTTTTTTTTTTTAACGTGAGGAAATGCATTTACGCATACACCGCCGCCCGGGGGGAGCGGCGGGTTATGTCGGGCTCGACACCAGAGTGGTGCCCCTACCGACTAAAACCTCACGGTGTTCCTCCTTGGCGCCTTAGCATCGGAGCTACGGGAACTCTTCCGAACTCTCCGCAGCATCTACGTATACACCTATCTAAATACATTTAAAGTAACTATAGATCGAAAATATAACAGATTTCATTCGAAAGCTGCATAAAAAAAATAACCCTCCTTCATACTCAGTCGGGTTAATAGACAAACATTCCAATACCAAACCTGAAATCCTACGACATGTCTAAATCCCAAACAAAATGAAGTCTCTATCCCGTAATGACTCCGGTAACATTACCTAACGTCCCCATCCCGACATCGCCGCGCGTGTTTACGTAGGTATCCGTTATTAGACTGAAATCCGATCATTTTATATCACGTTCGGGCTAATTGGACCTTGTCCGGCTAATGAGAGAAACAAGGGGTGTTTTTTTTATTAAATGATTATTATTTAGATTTCTGAGACATAGACAAATTTACTAAAAATAAATAAAAACATACGGCGATTCCTGACGTTATGCATGTGTTTGAGAGAGAAATCATATATAATCAGTATACAAACACATCTATGACTTTTACTATGGAAACAAACGGTTTTCACACATTTTAAATAAAAACTACGGGTCACTCACGTCTATTTTGAGTCGAAAAATACGACTCTAGCACTGCAGTGCGAGGCACGTCACCGGCCGAGAGTGACGTTTGCGCTGCTACTTTGAAAAAGACCGCCGAAAGCGGTTGAAACTATAGTCGTATGTTCGACTAAAAACAGACGTGAGTGATCCGTAGTTTTTATTTAAAACATCTATGACTTTTATTGCTATGACGCAATAAAAGCTAAGTCATTTACATCAACCTACAGACACTTGGTTGAAATCCTAACCCCCCTTAGCTACGTCCATGTAGGTATTTATTTACTCACACTGACTCTCACTAAATTAGGAACGACAAATGCCTTCGTTTCGAGCTTGCTTCTCGTCTAGCTACGTAACAAATTCAATGAGCCACATTTCTAAATTCTACTGCCGAGACATGTCACCTTTTACCGGAGGGAAGTATCAAACGATATACCTAATCATATATTCTCATATATGTAAGTATTAGGCATAACGAACACTGCTATGACGAGGTTGTTTTAATATTGTAGATACATAGTAATACAGACGTACAGTTTGCCTTGATATAGATATACTTAGTCTGGCCATAAATACTGTTACAGTTAAAAATAAGAAAGATATTACATTTGAATTTGGAATCTGTCATTTTTATACGATTGTTCATTGAGTTTTCTAATTTTGGCGCCAATACATTGTACAATATTTTGCGATATTAAAATGGAGTGGGGTGATAAAGAGAACCGAATCGCTGTGATTGCATTACACAAAGTTGGTATGGAGCCAAATGCAATTTTTAAAACTCTCCATAGGTACGCTTGGTATTAGTCAAATGTTTGTGTACCGGGCTATTAATAGGTACAATGAGACCTCCTCTGTTTGTGACAGAAAAAGATCTGGCCGTCCACGTAGTGTTCGTACGAAAAAGGTGGTCAAAGCAGAAAGGGAAAGAATTCGAAGAAATCCTGTCCGAAAGCAAAAGATTTTATCTCGGGAGATGAAGATAGCACCCAGAACCATGTCGCGTATTTTAAAAGATGACTTAGGACTTGCAGCCTATAAGAGACGCACTGGTTATTTTTTAACTGATAATTTAAAAAAGAATAGGGTGGTAAAATCGAAACAACTACTGAAGCGGTACGCAAAGGGAGGTCACAGAAAAATTTTGTTTACGGATGAGAAAATCTTTACAATTGAGCAGCATTTTAACAAACAAAATGACCGTATTTATGCTCAAAGTTCTATGGAAGCTTCCCAATTAGTCGACAGAGTGCAACGTGGGCATTATCCGACTTCAGTGATGGTTTGGTTGGGTGTTAGCTATGAAGGAGTGACTGAGCCATATTTTTGTGAAAAAGGTATCAAAACATCGGCACAAGTGTATCAAAATACCATTCTTGAGAAGGTAGTTAAGCCCCTTAACAACACCATGTTCAATAAACAAGTATGGTCCTTCCAACAAGACTCGGCGCCAGGTCATAAAGCTCGGTCCACGCAGTCTTGGTTGGAAGTGAACGTTTCGGACTTCATCAGAGCTGAAGACTGGCCGTCGTCTAGTCCTGATCTTAATCCGCTGGATTATGATTTATGGTCAGTTTTAGAGAGTATGGTTTGCTCTAAGCACCATGATAATTTGGAGTCCCTAAAACAATCCATACGATTGGCAGTGAAGAATTTTGCCATGGAAAGAGTGCGTGCTTCTATTGATAACTGGCCTCAACGTTTAAAGGACTGTATTGCAGCCAATGGAGACCACTTCGAATAAGCTTTTATATTTTAAATTGTTTTATATTTATGTATTAAACTAACACACTGTAAAAGTAATAAATATTATTTGCAATAAAAAAATAATTTTTTTCTTCGTGACAATATTTATGGCAAGACTAGGTAGTTGTTTTTAGCAAAAGTAAGTAGTAAATAAATGCATTTTCATATTTTTTATAGCCGAACCGCTTAACTGAGTGTGTTCCTGGGGTATGGGAGGGGTATGGGAGCGGTACGGGAGGGGTTATATGTTATATTACGGTATATCAAATGACGCGTGACGTCAGCGTTGCTATTACATGTGAACCCTCCCGTGCCGCTCCCATACCTCAGGGACAGACTTATTTAAGCGGTTCGTTATTTTATTTGTAGTGGATGTTTTTGTCGCAAATAAAAATATATTAAATTGTCTATGTCTATTTCCGTGTCCGTGTCGCGTCGTTTTCAGCAAACTTCCAGCGTGTCTCCGTCCACGTGCCTGATACACTGTTCCTAAACCAATTTCCCCTTTCGATATCAATATCCCGCTTCGTGCGACCGGCTGTGACCGACTTGTCGCGTTCCACCGCCCTGACAGCTTTTACAAAACGGTAGCTTTCGTTCCGAAGTATGGAAGAATGTACAGAATATTGTTGCAAAACTAACGACTGCGACGTCGCTTAACATCAGGCGAGTTGGCGGTCAAGCGCAAACCTATTATTACATTAAAAAAGTAGGTACATGAGTGAGATCTTACTTGAAATGCATGGCTGACTGCGTTTCTTATCTTCGTGTCCTAATTTCATTCAAATTTGTTAAGGTGGATTTTAACGCGCGCAGCTATGTCTCTCACGCATCACAACCTTTTCAAATAATAAGTCAATTGGTTAGGGATATTAGAAAAGTAAGAAAAGAATTTGTTTATTTATATAGGAGAATAAAAAAAAAAGTTTTATCAAATATCACATAAACTGGCGACGGAGTAGAGAAAAAACATATTATTCTACTACCCTAGCCAATTTAAAATATATCAAAGAAAAACTTGTTTTAAAATATTTCTCCTATCAAAATAAAACAAATTATAATTTCTCACTTTTCTAATATTTCCCACTCAAAGATTTTAGATGTTTAAGAATCTTGTGATGCTCGAGAGAGATAGCTGCGCGCGTTGAGCGAATCCTTAAACTATATTATGGCGTAGGAGAAACAAACAACACAAACTCACAAACTTTCACATTTATAATTAGTGAGATTTAGGTTGTGACCCTTAAAAACTTCATACCTATTCTATGCCTCTCCTTAAATACAAATTCGTTTTACATTTTTTAAAGAAATTCTCCTGTAGGTAATCTTAGTTTGAAAGCTTTGTACGTACGCGGAAATAAAAAGCAGATATTGGAAGCAAGAATAGAACCAGGGGGCACGGGGAAAACAACTATTGTTTGCTTTTGAGATTACAGATAACAAAAGGCCTACTCAAGCTTCAGGGTAAACTGGGTAGCGAAAAATCCATCTATTCTAACCCGTATTGAAACGGATCCATACGAGTACCCGTGCTATCCATTCCGCATGAAGTCAACAACAACAGATGCATATTACTGAATTTCTCAAAGTGGGACAAGATGTTGTGAAACTTAAGTTTAGAGTGATCAAAACTTGGTCGTTCTACGTGATCCGTTTCACTTTATCTAGTCTCAGTAAATTTTATTTTCTCGGAAGATCTGCGGGATAGTTTAAATTTCCAAGCGATTAATTGTTCCAATTCAAACTTTTCAACGTTATACTCTTGATCAACTATCTGCAAATCAAAGCACTATTAAGTATTATTAACGGGATATTTACCGTGGTTCGCGTTAGTTAATAAATAAAATAAAAAATAAAAATAAAAAAGCCTTTATTTCATCTACACTATTAAATAAAATCAATACAAATGTCAAAAATATCAGTTTTCAATAATTACAATAATTAATTCTCTTTTTAATGTCAATATTATTATTATTATTTCATATTAATGCAATCTTCTTCGTCAATTTCACTTAGATGTCCTCAATATTGTATCTGTGTCATAAATTTTATTCTACATAATATATATCTATTGTTGTTCTTGTGTAGATGTCGCATCTTTGGCGTAGGCCTCCCCCAGTTTTTTCCAATATTTTCTATCCCTAGCTAGTCTCATCCATTCGTTTCCATGTCTTTTAGTAAAAATGTCTTCCCAACGTCTACTTGGTCTTCCTCTTTTTCGCTTTCCCTCTCTTGGTATCCATTCTGTTATTTTCTTACTCCATCTATCGTTGTCCATTCGACATACATGACCTGCCCAACTCCATTTTAATGTCCTTATTGTTTCCGTTATATCTCTTATTTTAGTTTTTTGTCTTATTTTTCTGTTATTTATTTGGTCAGATAATCTTATTCCCAACATACTTCTTTCCATTTTTCTTTGGCATACCGCTAGTTTGTGTTCATCCTCTTTTCTTAGCGCCCAGGTCTGACAACCGTATACGAGGGACGGTAGTATGGCAACGTCATACACTTTCCTTTTTATGTTTATGTCTACATTTTTATTTTTCATTATTTCCTTCATTCCCCAGTATTTCTTCCATGCTATCGCAATCCTTCGATCTATTTCTTTTGCTGTATGGTCTTCAAAAGCTATGGATTGCCCAAGGTAAGTATACTCAGTCACATATTCTATCTTTTCCCCTTCTACTGTTATAACTTCTTTTTTCCCGTTTGTCATGATTTTTGTTTTTGACGCATTTAGTGAAAGTCCTACTTTCCTGCTTTCTATAGTTATATCTCTTAACATTTGTTCTAGGTCTTGTGAGGATTCTGCGAAGATGACGATATCGTCAGCGAACCTCAAATGGTTGAGATATTCCCCGTTAATCTTTATACCCTTATTTTGCCAGTCTATGTTTCTAAAGACCATTTCCAACACTGCGCAGAAAATTTTAGGTGAAAGTGGGTCTCCTTGACGGACTCCTTTATTAATAGAAAATTCCCGGCCATCTCTTTCCAAACGTATTTTCGAGGAACTTTTTGAGTATATGTTACTAATAATATTAATGTATTGTTCAGCTACCCCTTGTTGTCTAAGTGCTTGCCAAATAGCATTGTGCTCGAGGGAATCAAATGCTTTAGTGAAATCAATGAAGCCAATATACAGATTCTTGTTTTATTCTTTGCATTTGCTCACAACTTGAGTTACTACTTGAATATGGTCTATCGTTGAGAATCTTTTCCTAAATCCAGCCTGTTCCTGTGGTTGATTTTCATCTAAAGTCAGTGTAATTCGATTTAGTATAATTTTTGAAAATATTTTA
Organism: Lycia hirtaria; assembly: GCA_947563715.1. Taxonomy (NCBI): domain Eukaryota; kingdom Metazoa; phylum Arthropoda; class Insecta; order Lepidoptera; family Geometridae; genus Lycia; species Lycia hirtaria. The sequence continues at coordinate 33,966,532 of OX387377.1, read as the reverse complement.
TATAAATTTGACGTTAAACTAATTGGTCTGTAGTTTCCTAACTCGTTTCTGTCTCCCTTCTTATGCAAGAGTATGGTTATTGATTTGCTCCAATCTTCTGGTGTCTGTCCATTCTTTAAAATGTTGTCAAAGAGTTTTTGTAGGGGAGCCAGCAATTGATCTATTAATAATTTTAACACTTCGTTTGTAATGTGGTCATTGCCGGGGGCTTTCTCGTTTTTCTGAGTTCTGATGGCGTATTCAATCTCGCTTTTCAGTAAGTTTGGTATTAACATGTTTTCGTGAGTAGAATTGGTGTTGTCAGTTATTTCTAAGGTAGAGCTTGATACCAGATCTGTAGCGTACAGTTCTTCATAGTATTTCGTGGCTTCATGTAGTATATCTGGACGTGTTTTGGCTATAGATTTGGTCTTAGTTTTTAAACTTGCTGTCCATTCTTTTTTGTTGTTCAGTTCTTTGTATGCTTTTTTTACAGCCCCTGAGTTTTTTATATATTTTTCGAAGGTCGCTTGTCTGTGTTGTTTTTTCTCTTTCGTAATATTTCGGTTTATTTCTTTACTAATGTTTGTTATTAACTTTTTATTTTCTTTGGTACGTCTTTCTTTGTACAGCATTTTTCGTTTTTCCAGTAATAGTTCTGTAGTTCTGCTAATTTCACTCCACCTTGTCATCTTTGTTTGTGATATTCCCCTTAGAGCATGTGCTAATTCTTCCTTTAGTTGCTTATATTGAGTATGTATATCCTTGTTGCCTTCCACTATCCGTTGAAATCTTTCCTCTACCTTCTGTTTTTCTTCTTCCGATAGTTCTGGTAGACTTCGCTGGTTATGCTGTATAGATTGTTTAAATGTTCTTAGTAATTTAAGAGACAGCTTGCATCGAACTATTCTATGGTCTGTGTAAAAGTCAGGATTTATTACGTCAAAATGTTTTATTTGATTTGGTTTATTGGTCAAAATAAAATCAATTTCATTATAATATTTGTCATTTGGTGTTTTCCACGTCCAATTCCTGTGTTTTCTTCTTTTATAAAGAGTATTTGTTATTTTTAAATTATTTTCCATAGCAAACTCGACTAGATTTTTGCCATGTGTGCTTCTTTTTCCTTTAGAGAAATTCCCAAAAGCAACTTCTTCACCCTTTTGCATCGTTCCCACTTGTGCGTTAAAGTCGCCCATTACTATTACATTGGGTGATTCCGATGCCGCCAAAGCCCTTTCAATGGTGTCATAGAAATGTGTTAGTGCTTCTTTGTCGCATTTTTCTGTTGGGGAATAGACTTGAATTAAGGTCCATTTTTGATTTTGTAAGTTTATATCAATTAAGGCTTAGTTAGTTAGTTAATACTTAATAATAATAATAGTGCTTTAATGAATGACCGTGATAGTTTAAAAAAGTGTTTTATCTGCAAATTGTATTCTCACTATATACCTCAAGTTATGATAAACTTAAGAGTCCGTAGTTTGACCATCGTCCGTCTCGCTTACGCATACCCACATTTTTAAAATATAAATAAATAAAATAAATCATTTATTCAAAACTTAAGATATCCAAATACAAAAAGAAGGTCTATATTACAAAGGTAAACTTATTAAGCTAGCCTAAACTAGGAAATCCTGTGTTTAGGCAAGAAGACCATAATATTAATTAAGTTATCTAAGACAATTAAAATACAATAATAATAGCCTACTTAACTAAAATATTATCTACATATAAGTAAACTAAGTCATCTAAGTTGAACTAAACTTAAAAGAAAAAAAAATGAACGTTTTACATAAACCAAAACAATAAATCTGTCAAGTAGCAAAAACACTAAACGGAAGCAATAAATTAATTATATGAATCTATACCTAATAATTACTAGATACTTATTTTAACACATATAATAATTTCTCCGTATCATCGTATGTCATACTTTGAAGGACTTGTCTCGTTCGTTTTTACATTATATTGAAATTAGCTGAATAAATGTTGACTAATGTATTCAATCTATTGTACAGAAGCGGACCAAGGAACATATATAATTTTGTAGTGAAGACATGTTTTAAGCCAGTTAGTTGTGGACATACATTGTGCTTCCGTCTTTTGTTAGTAAACTCCGTGCTATATGGAAGGGCTGCGTGTGGCTTCAGAACAATGTTTAATATAAATAACTGCCGAACTGTTAGTACCTCACAAGATTTATAGAGAAGGTTAGTAGGGAAAACGAAAGGACGGAAGGAGACCACTTTGAGTATCGCTCTTTGTGCTCTCTCAACTGATAATAAAAGAGTTTATATAAAATGACTGAATGAACATTAAAAAATCATCATTTGTAAAACTAGAAAAAACATCAAAAATATTCGACAAAAATTTAAATTTGATACAAATTAATTTTCATACATAAATATATATTTTTTTAAATTATTTATGTATGAAAATTTACTTGGATCAATTTGAAATTTTTGGTGAATATATTTTGTTATGTTGTTTTCTATTTATATAAGCGAAGATTTTTTATACGATAATTCAGTCATTTCATATCTTCAAATATGATGCGATGAGGGTATGCGCGAGCTAGACGGGATATGATCTAAATACGCACTCATAACATACAGGCGCTTTCCAATTTATGGCCATTTTCCATTCCATACATGCAAGTTTTGTCCAGTAAACAAGATTAAGGTTCCTGAATCAACAGAACTGCAAATATAAGTTGGCATTGCTGCAGCTTTCACCTAAATGACCGGAAAGCACGGATGGAGTCCGGCAACTCAATTAGTCGGCAAAATGTGTTGTTCCACTGTTTCTAATGGCTTTGTTAATTTTGTTGGGATTGTTTCAGTAACTTTATCAATCAGATAGTTGTCCAGTAACTTTACCTATCGGTCAGATAATTGTTTAATGGGTTTGCTTTTAGAAGGAATATTTAGAAAAGGTAGCTTACGAGCTAAAAATTGTTATTTAGTGTTATGTAGGATAAATAGTCAATTGTAGAAAATAGTTAAACCAGTGAAAAAATTTAATTATAAAATATTCGATTGTTTTTATTTACTGTTTCGGGATATTTACCATGGTTTGGAGTATTAAGGCAAAGAGTAGGGTGATGCCGCATATACAATATACTTATACGTTTTCAAAATTCAAAAACTGCATACGAAAAAACCGGCTGAACCAATTTTGATGAAACATAGCTAAAATACTCTCGATGAATCCTTTATCAAACAAAAAAAAACTAGATCAAAATCGGTCCATCTGTTTAAGTTACGATACCACAGACAGACACACAGATGCACACGTCAAACTCATGCTCTTTTTGAGTCGGGGGTTAAAAACATAAAAACACATGTGACTTAGTTTAACAGGGACACATCTTCTACCTTCATAATATATGGAATTTTGAACGGACGGATCCAAGTCGTTTTTCCGAAGAATACTCACATGGCGAGGATCCAAGTTAGTGGTAGCGGTGAGCAGGTCCAAGATGGCGGAAAAGGAGCCTCTGGCGGCTCGTCTGAAGCCTTCTGGAGGGGACTCCACGTTGGCCGCGCCTCCAGCCACGCTCATTGGGGATTGGGCCCACTGAAACAATGTATAAAGTTTGGTGGTTTGTCGATCACGTGTTTTGCCCCACTGCGTAAGAAGAAGGGTTATGTTTTTCGAGTGTATGTATGTATGATTCTATATGAGCGCCTACAGTCTTAACGGCTTGACCGATTTCGATGTGCGAGGTGTCTTTAGATTAGTCTTTACTCTCTGATTGTCATAAGATATATTTTTTTGTAACAATAATAATACATCTCTCGTAAAAATAAAAATAAAAAACGTTTATCGTAACCTCCAACGAACTTTTTGTAGTAAACAAGTGATTTTTATAGAATTGTTCTAAAGAATACGCATTTATAATCTTTTACAGCGATTTTACGCATACTTTCTCACAAATAACGTACACTATCAAGCATAACGAAAACGTAAGTTACACTACAAACACCTCTTTTCTGCAGTCGAGTATTTTATTTTTCTTTTAATATAGATACTTGTTTAAATGTTATATTTACGATTGATCATCAACTCGCCTGATGAAAAGAGACGGCTGATGATGGAGCATGTCGATCTGGAAAATATTCCATTCACTCTATAACTTTGTAATTAAAATTAAATTTCGTAATTATAATTTTCAGGAAACAAGGAAAGCGGCAGGGAATTCTAATCCTGTGCAGCACGCATCCAGAACGTGGACCGAAATCATTCAGTACTGATTTCTGGCATTTCCATGAGAAAAGGGTGGCATTGTGCCGACTTTCTGCTAGCCTTGTGGTGGAATGCTGAGGGTGGAATAAGGTCGTGAAATATAATACTTATAGGCTCATTTAGATAACTATCATTTTATAAAATGGCGAGATTTATTTAGTTCTGTTGTAGGTACACTAGATTTGTTGAATCAGAACTCAAAACTGGCTCTTTTTCACTTTTATTTATCTCTAAAAGGCAAGATAAAAGGGACCGCGAGTCAACTTTGAACGTCAATAATAGCTCATAGTCAAGGCCTGTCTTTTATCCAACGTGTCTCTTATGCAGCTGATTGTACTTTGCCATTCATTTTCGACAAAGATTATGGTGTAGGTACTAAACGGTACGTAAGTAATACACCCGACCGCTACCTATAAATTTCAAGCAAATCGATCGTATATAACTGTCTGTAAAGTTTGCCATAATTTCACACCACCGTGTATCTAATAATTATGCTTTTTTTTATCAGCCCTGTTTGTACAAAATGTCCCACTGCTGGGAACGGGCCATCTTCCCATTGTGAGAAGGGTAATTATGCATAACTTGTGCCAATTTATTTAATTTCAGGTGATATAATTATATACTTCCGATTTCATATTTTGCAACAAGTTACTAACGTACAAGCACGCGGATGCATTGGGTTTAATAGATCTCAAGTGTTAGTATGTGGCATAGTAGCTCTCAAATGAATGTACAGATTTTCATTTATATGTATATCACTCAAAGAAAACAAAATTGAAACAATAAAACCGAAAAAATAAACTTTACAAGAGTAAGCCATTCTTGTTTGGATGAGGATTTGATGGAAAAATAATTATACATTCTTCAAGAGAAATTCTGTTCAGCCGTTTTTTATGACGGGGATTTTAAAGTTTTTTATGGATTGTACATGTTTAACTTTTCTGCTAGTTAGTATTCAGTTTACACTTGTGTTGCCGGTGGTCAAAAAGATATATTGTTGGTTTGTTCTAAAAAAGAAACTGTAAACTTCGAAACGAGAATTCCAAAATTAGTTTTTTTTCTTTTGAAATCATAAAAAGGTAAGCCTAAAAAAAATAGTTTAAAAACTAGATGAAACTGGACAGAACTTAGTAGTAGGTAAGTATTCCATCAATAATGAGAAAAATCTTTATTTCGTTTAATACGTTCAAGTCCTTAGGACAAGACAAAATTGACAGAAATACTGAAAAAACCAAAGATTCGACAACGCAATATAATGGGTACCTCCTATTTCAATCTATTTGAGAAAATTACACCTGATATCGTCGCTGCAAATTTAAAATCTTCTACGTGAAATATTAATACAATCACACAGGGGTTTGTAGATTTGTCAACAAAATAAAATTTAAAAAAAATCTATAAAACAAGCTATCAACCTATCCAAAAAAAGTATTTAAGAGATTTTAGATTTGCAACGACAAAATATCAAAATTAAATCAGTCGCTTAAGTTAGACGATACGGAAATTACATAGGTACTTACCTATTTTCAAGAAAGCCCATTTCTTTCCATGGATCGTGGGGTAAAACATAGCCCGTTTATTTGACAAACAATTTGGTCGCATTTCGTGCGCACCATTTTGTCTGCCGTCATGCATCAGTAATATTGGTCCTAAGTAAACAACATCACGAGGTTGTATGTTTTGACTCAGTGAGATGAAAACGAAAGCTGCCAATATTTGGATATCTCTAGGCTTCGTGACGGCATTCATAAAGTCCCTACAGGACGAGGGTTTGTAGAAACTAGGAATTAATATTAATAGACTGCCAAATGTCTCCTTCTTGTGTAGGGTTTCACGGTTACTGGATTCTAGTATTTTTTTTTCCTTTTTAAGGGTTCCGCAATAAATTCAAATTCAATTTATTCGTCTCGTTGGTCTAGGTTACAATGTATGTTAAGCTGGATACAAGCTGCTTCTAATCGGTCTTTTTGGAAATCCATGGTCCCCCATGGATTTTTTCATGGCCTATGTTCAGCAGTTGACTTTTTATGGCTGAGATGATGATGATGATTATAAAACATGTATGATGCATTATTGTTGAACTAGTATTTTTTTTCAATTTAAGGTTTTACGTATCACTTTTTTCAAAAATGTTTTATGCGCGAGATATAGTTTTTGACGTGACAACGTCTAATAAATCGATGAACGCCGGCTGCACGCACGAAAAAGTATGACTCATTGTCCCGTTACATCATCATCATCATCATTTCATCAATGTTTTGTTATGACGTTGTCACGTTAAACTATCGTCCGTAAACCGACTTTACAGAATATTACTGAATGTACAGATTTATAATACATACTTATATAATTATAATACTTTAATTTTTTTTTTTATATTGTATAAGTAGATCTACGAATGACCACCAACTCGCCTGATGTTAAGCGACGGTGTGGCCGAGGATGGAGCTCGTTGATCTAGAAGATATCTATTCACTGTAACCTTGAAAATTCCAAGATTGTAGTTCTCAGGAAATACAGATGCCAAAATCGAAAAAATGTGCTTCACCTTATGCCTTAGCGTAAAAGAAAACTTTAAATGAAAATTATTTTATATTTAAAATGTTATAGTACAAAAGTAATAAACGTGTTCAAAGCTTGGAACATCGTCGCGAGGTTGCTAGCTTGTCGGTTTTTTACCGGATCCGTTTCGGTGAGTGTGCATCTTATCTGCATGATCTAATTCCTTCTAGCCCTTTTTTCTATAGGACCGTTAGAAACACGAAAAAGCGTCACCGTTTCATGGTGGATATCCCAAAAACCCGAACGAAACGCTTTAGTTCCACTTTCATCGTGCGGACTGCTAAAATGTGGAATACGCTTCCTGAGTGGGTCTTTCCCGATAGATATAATCTGGGTGTCTTTAAATCGCGAGTGAATTGGTTTCTTCTAAGTAAGCGCGCTCCATCGACATCAGGCGAGTTGGCGGTCAAGCGCGAACCTATTTCTACATTTAAAAAAAAAAACTTTTTTAAAAGTAGTATAGACAAACAATATTCACTAAGTGGTTTCCTTTTATTTTACACTTTTACAGTATTGACGATGCAACCCAGCCACATCTTGGCCACTTATTTTCTTATACTTATTTTCACATAACGAAGTCCTAGTCACAAGCAATTAAGTAAAATAAGTCACGACATAAGTACGTATAAATTACATCTAGCCTTCTGATGTAACTTAAAGTGACTTCATTAGAAGCTTCCACAAAGTTTTGCCGGCGCGTAAATTAAGATCAAACTTAAAACAATCTTCTAAGGCCTCTATTAGGTCTCCAATAATAGGCACCTGAGACTACTTGGATTATATCCAGGAGCATATTTTCTCAAACCCCCTAATTGGGTTGTATCCTTGTACAAATCGCTTGTTCAAGCCCAGAAATAGGGGCTTACCCAAGCCACAGACTAAAATCAAGTTACTTAGTAACGACACATAGGATACTTAGCAGTTAGTACAGAGTAAGGCACAGTTTAATTAGCAGTAGGTAAAATAAGACAAAGTTTAAGTGAAAGTTAGTACGTCTTGTCTTGTATGATTATAATTATTAAATCACGCTGTAAGGTAGACTCGGTTAGAAACTTGGTTTTGTTTGTAATATAGGGAATGAGGGTACTTCAAACATTGTTGGAGCTGTGTCGGGGAATTAAAATATTTAGCTTTTTACTGTAATAGGGTCTTTGTTTTATTTGTAGGTAAGGCTGGCCTTGTGGCTCAGTTGGTAGTGTGTCTACGTCTACCTGCTGAACTGAAAGGTCGTGGGTTCGATCCCCACCCAGGGCAAACATTTGTGTGATGAGTATGGATGTTTGTTCTGTGTCTGGGTATTTCTATGTATCATTAGTAAATATTTACAAAAAAAGTATATATGTATTCTATCAGTCATCTAGTTCCATAGTACAAGCTTAACTTAGTTTGGGCTAGATGGTGTTGTGTGAAATGCCCACAAATATTTTATAATGATAATGTTGCATTCAGTGGTCCACTGATCACCAGTTAAGGCCCAGAGTTAGGTATTACGACACTATCTTCAATTGCCTTCTAAGAGGAGGAGATTCTCAATTCGGTTGAATTTTTTAAACGTTTGTTACCGCATCATTCTGTAATTTTATAAACTGACTAGGAAAAATATTTTTTAAAGGAAGCGTGTTAAAAACTCAACGTACGTCTTAGTAACCACTTAATCTAAAGGCAGCCCGCAGCCTTATCTTTCTTAGTTAAGACGGATTCTCTACATTCTTATTAACTTAGCAACATAATCAAACTCATCAAGTTCTCAAACTTGAATGAGTATTTTATAAAGCACACGGAACTTCCTCCCCTGGAGTAACTCGTTCCTACTTAGCTCGCATCTGAAATGAATAGTTAAACGTTTATCTTACAAAGGTACTTGTTATCTCTTCATGAACAGCCTTACCGAAAAACGATACTTAACTTTAACCATCGTCTTAAATTCTCTGTCTTCTTTCCGCAAGTGTCATTACGTGTCAGCGAGAAGTTGACAAAATGTCTGCAATGTTTAAAGTTAAGTAACGTTTTTCGGTAAGACCGTTAATCTATAATAATGTAGTTATGTTAACCTAGTACCTGGGCGACCGAGCTCCGGTCGGACTTTTTACAACTGAAAATACGGGCAAACCCGGGTTCACTAAAAACTGCGCAAGAAGGAGGTTAAAATAATGTACGTTACAGTGCGAAAGCGCTCTGGAGTATTTTGTTTTTATTTAATAAATTATACTTGTTTGTTTCCTTTCACTCTAAATAGGTAACCAAACTAAAGCGAACAGTATTCCTAGTTCCTAGAAAAACAAACAACCAGGAAAGCATAAATAATCGAGGAGTTCTGTGAGAAAATTCACGAAGCGGCCAACAAACGGGTTCACTATTTGTTTTATAAAATATGGAGGTACCAGGCGAGCAGAGTCGTGCGGAGGTCGTGTCGCTTCAATAATTCAGGACCTGCCGCCCGATTCTGTGATATAGCAAGTGACCTTGAAAATTGATGCGGATCATCTGCACCACGAGGTCCACGAGTAACATCGCACCGCAATTCAATTTGCCAAAGAAAATTAGAAAAAGGCTTTATGGCGCGCAGCTATCTCACTCGCTCATCACATTTTTAAAACAATCACTAGTAGGGATATTGTATGTGAGAGATGATTTTATTTGTTAAGATAAGAGGAATATTGAAAACAAAAGATTCTTACATATCTTTTAAATTGGCCGAGGAGTTTACTTTGATGTAAATCAACAAATACTAAAAATTTGTCAAATGCGTGACAAGCTTGCGTAAATAATATTTGAAAAATGGGAAATTATTGTGCGAGAACTGCGTGATAAGCCTCTTTTAATTCCACAAAAAAGAAACGAACGTTTCGTTGACAATGATATCAAATTCATTTATTTCGAACATTTAAATTCATAGCATGTCTTGTATAGTTGCTGTCATCTATATATATAAAAATCAATTGCTGTTCGAATTGTTCGTTTGTCTCGCTAAAACTCGAGAACGGCTGGGCCGATTTAGCTGATTTTGGTTTTGAAATGTTTATCGTAGTCCAGGGAAGGTTTAAACGTTGAGAAAATATCGGGTCCACTCATTGATAGGTGGTACCAAGTACGCCAAAAAGAGTAAACGGTAGTGTTAAAATCTCTTTAATATTATTTAAAAAGAAATACAATATAATATTTAAAAAGAAAACAGGTCTGTATACTTATTTGAACTTGATATTGTATTGAACGCCTAGTATTTCAGGCTATTCCTACTGTGGAAAATAAGCTACCAATATTCTTTTATATAAAGCACATTTTGTATAACACATGAACAATGACACCAGGGTTAATTAAAGATTCGCTCAACGCGTGCAGCTATCTCTCTCGCGCATCACAAACTTTTTAAACATATAAAATCATTGAATAGGGATATTAGAAAAGTGAGAGCTAAATTTGTTTATTTAGACAGAAGAAATATTTAAAAACAAGTTTTTCTTCGATATCTTTTAAATTGGCTGAGGAATAAGAAAATATATGTTTTTTTTTCTAATTCCGTCGCCAGTATAAATGATATCAGAATAAAACTTTTTTTTTAATTTTCTCCTCTCTAAATAAACAAATCTAGCTCTAACTTTTCTAATATCCCTACTCAATAATTTTATATGTTTAAAAATGTTGTGATGCGCGAGAGAGATAGCTGCGCGCATAGTAGTACGGAAGCCTCGGTGTGCGAGTGAAGCTCGTACTTTGCCCGATTTACTTAAAAACTCCGTCGCCAAAATATTCTAGTCGATATTTTTATTTTTACTTTTGACCTTCTTTACACTCGATGTTATCCGAGAGAAAATCGCGACGCGAAGTTAATTGCAACAGGTTTCCGAAGGAATTAGCTAGCGAGAGCCGAGAAGGCTCCCGTTACTAAATTACGTTTTCATGTTTCTGGCTTCCTCAATTTGATATTATAGGAGTTAAGGGAGAGCTTGTTTGATGCCAAATTGAGTGAACTTGGAGACTATTGAACAAAAATTACATTATTCGATGTTATACCATTTTTTAAGCGACTTCCAAAAACAAGGAGATTATCATATTTTTTTTTTATCAGCCCTGTTTGTACAAACTGTCCCACTGCTGGGAACGGGCCATCTTCTCATTGTGAGAAGGGTTAGGCCATAGTCTGCCACGCTGACCAAGTGCGGGTTGGCAGACTTCACACATCTTCAAGATCATTGAGAACTCTCAGACATGTAGGTTTCCTCACGATGTTTTCCTTCACCGTTTGAAGTTGGCGGTAATCAACAATACGCACATAACTTCGAAAAGACAGAGGTGCGTGCTGTGGGATTCGAACCCAGGACCTGCGGATCGCAAGTCAGACGGTCTCACCACTAGGCTGCCGGGAACTTATCATTGCGGTCTGAATAATAATTTTTTTTGGTATATTTCACAGAATTCGCCCTATTACATATATTTGTTCACCGATTACTCAGCCAATTGTGCATTGATTTTGATGATTCTTTTTGTATTTGGTAAATGGTCTTATATAAATTTTATCAAAATCGATGCAGTAATTTGGGTTTCATAACAACATAACTGGTAAAATATCATCCAAGGAAACGAAATTGCGTATTCTGAAGTCGGTCGCTTCAGTATTTTAAACTATAATTATTTAAACTACATACTTATACCTAATAATTATCATTACGACCAAATTTGTGTAGAACGATCCTCATACTAAATAGAAAATACTTCGTTCGATGTGTACAAAAACAAATAAACGCTACCATTATTACGAGCTATTTAGATTGAAAGCGTTATCAATCAAATGAAATTATAACGCTTATCTATCCAACAAAGAATTTCATTATCAAAGAACGTAGGTCGTAAACGTAACGTCATCATAATTATGGAATGGTCATCGAAATAATTGGAAAATCGTAGGCGCAAAATACCTAAATGTAGTTATGTATCATAGACGAAGACCCTGTTTACCCACACATAAATGACTGTAGCTGGTCGATGACGTCATGTCTAATACAAACTAATGATACCGGTTTGCTATTTCGAGCGACTCAGACATGGGGATATAGCTCAGTGGTAGAGCATTCGACTGCAGATCGAGAGGTCCCCGGTTCAAACCCGGGTGTCCCCTGGCAAACCTCTTTTTGCCTTTTTTTGGAAAAACCTTATACATGTGTTACGGTTAGCCATTCAGCATAGTATACGTAAAGGGTCTTAGAACCAGTTAAAGGGTATAATATTATAAATAAATAGCAACATAATTGTGCAATTTCGAATAATTAAAAAAAAACACGCATAGCAACGGTACAATACAATACAATACAAAAACACTTTATTGACACCATAATAAAATAACATTATGTACATAATTAAGGCGTTAGAAAGGTACAAAAGGCGGCCTAAAATCAAAGTAAAGTATCAATATTTTATTATATACTTCGAAAGATTCGATTTTATTACGAAATCCCGCATCGAATAAGGACACCCAAGTTTGATCCAATATGTAGGTTGATGCAATATGAAACCAGATCCAGAGCAATCTGTTTTTAGGGTTCCGTAGTAACTACGAAGAACCATAATAATTTCGCCTTGTCCGTATGTCTATCTATCTATCTGTCCGTATGTCACAGTTATTTTAGTCAGAGACTATCAGACACTTAAAATAAAACTAAGAATCAGTGATCATTTTTGCAAAGTAGTCTAAACAAACAATGCTCGCCAAGTAGTTTTGTTTTAGATTACAACAGCATTAGCTTTGGAACCCTATTAGGAATATTGACTCAATTTATTTTTTAATGACATATTAGTATTCTTAACCGACGGAAAAACGGAGGTGGTTCTCAAGTCGACGCGTATATAAATATATTTTTTACGTATGACCACGCATAACTTTTTACAATATAGTCCGATTTTGATAATTCTTTTTATTTTATTTCGCAAGTAATATTATATTGATTACTCAGTGTAGATGTATGTAACCAAATTATATAATTTTAATGTATATGGACACAATTAATAAATGAATATAATAAAAACTCTATGCGTGTCATGACACGGTCTTGATCACCTATTTAAATAATTTAAGTATAATATACATAAAATACATATCTAGCTAGCGAAGTGGCAAGCGCAGTGGAAGACCAGCCACAAGGTGGACAGAAGATATTATACAAGTGGCAAGAAGACGATGGATGCAGGCCGCTTCCAACCGGTCTTTTTAGAAATCCATGGGGGAGGCCTATGTCCAGCAGTGGACTTCTTATGGCTGAGATGAAAATGATGATAATGGTGACATATCTAGCTAATTAATAAAATAGTTTTATAACGATCTAAAGTTTTTGTATGTACCTGGTCAGTAAGCGCCGGGTCAGCTCCGTGCGCTAGAAGTAGTTCCACGATATCGGTAGCGTCAGCAGCGCACGCCGCGTGGAGTGCTGACGACCCCACCTGTACACATAAATAAAAGAAAACGTGGGAATATAAATAAATCCTGCTAAGAACGAGTATCACTCGGACACCAAAGGCTTCCGTACTTAACAAAATTTCAAATAAGTGTTTTTTTCCTCCTTGAGAAGTCGGGTAATAACAAATAGAGCTAAGATCGAAGCATCGATTAAATCCATGAGCTTCATTAACAATCAGTTAAGAACCTTGCTAATGAGATCGATTGATTGAACGAGAGGGATTAATCAACTTAGCCTTGAAAGTATTTCTTCCTTATGCTTGTGAGATTAACAGAGGGAACAAAACAAAAACAATCAACTTAATTATATAAAGTACATACATACATATAATCAGGCCTTTTTCCACGGGGTACTACATCTACAGTACTACATCTAGGGGCTACATCTTTCCTTGCACGATCCTTTTCCACATCTTTCGCTTCTTCCACTTTTATTAGTGACTTCATACAGGCTCATTCGTTGCGGGTACCTACTTTTGATCTGCGGGGCGATTCAGTTATTCAAGACCGTTCCGTAACTGAACTATTACAAGTATACATTCCCGTCGGCCGCCATTTTTTTATTCAGTCACTTTAAATCATATAAATGAAACATTTTATGAAACGTGACACGTTTTTCGCTCGTCACTAAATCAAAAAGTATAGCAGCAGACCGGAAATGCTTCGCACAAGTTTCAGTTACGGTTTTAATTAACTGAATTAGCCCCCCTGATCTTTTTCCAAAACGTCTTAAATTTGGTCGTGCATAGTGATAAAACGTAACGTCAGAGCTAAGAGTGCATTTATTCATCATACACAAGTATAAGTTTGGAAAACCAAATATCCCCGACTGAACCCATTTTGAAAAAACATAGCTAAGAACACTCTTAGTGAAATCCTCTTTAAAAAAAACTACATTAAAATCGGTCCATCCGCTTGAGAGCTACAATGCCACAGACAGACATATATACGCACGTCAAACTTATAACACCCCGTCTCTCTCTAAACAAGTGGCAAATGATTCGTTGCATTTCTGTTCCTAAAACTAGCTCTGTCACGTGACATTTCGTTAGCTTAAGTTAATCTCACACATTCATTTCCTTTTCTATTCTTGTTACTCAGCACTTCTGCCAAGTATTAGATGCAAGCTTTGGATTCTATAGACAGGCGTGCTAAGCTTCAGAGCATAATAATATGTCATCGGCGAGAAGTAGCCACTTCTCGCCGATGACATATTATTAGCTTGGTGGTATTCAGTAAAAGAGTGTACCTACACAAGAGCCGCATGATCTAATTAAGTTATGACCATTCTTCAATTTGACCTACAGACACTCCAATAAGAGACTTCCTTCAAAATTACCGTTCAACGCACTAAGGATTTCGGTCCCACTTTCCTAATGAGAACAGAGAGGTGTGGATTTGTGGAATGCTCTTCCAGTGTTTGTCTCGCCTACCAGGTACAACTTGGGGTTGTTCCAAAAAAAGGTCAATACAAATACAAAATACTTTATTTGTATATAGGTACGAGTACAAGAAATAATAGTACCACTGGCTCTGGAGTATCAGAGGTTTCGTATATCAGAATAAAATCGAAGTTAACTGTACTTTAACGTACTTTAATCTGCGACCTCATCATCAGTACCCATGAAGTGATTGCGGAGATTGCGATCAAGTACAGGTCTAGTTGTTAGAAAAATATTATTTACACATAAACACAAAAATAGGTTCACTCGAAAACGTTACCCTCCTTCTTGTGTTGTCGGGTAATTAGTTACCTGTATTGTCAGCATCCGGAAATTATTCGGCGATGAGGTTCTATCTAATGATTTCCAAATAGGTCAATATATTGAGCTTCCTAACTTTCATTCGGGTATAAATAGACTGGATGCTAATAGACGGGGTGCTAATTTGGTCTGGACCTGTACCACAAACGTTCAAGCAGTCTTATTTAATATTACTTTGACTTTTGTTTCGCTATTTCTATAGTTGAGAGAGCAAGACAAAGGTTAAAGTAATATTGAAATAAGACTTCTATTATAATTATGGTAACCTCCCTGTTCCCATTAGTTTATTGGTTGTTCCGTAGGATAAGTATAACTTTTTGTTTACAAAAAAAAAAACGCAAAAACCGTATTAAAAACGCTGAATAGCGCAATTTTTGTTCCGTTTTCGCGCGTGACAGACAAAGATTACGCGACAACGATTCTTTTATAATCAATAAATATATGCATAAAATTAAAACCTATATCGCAGTCACAATGCAACAACAGCGCAGTAAAAGATCGTAATAACTTCGAAATTTTGTTCGCAACTACAAAAAGCTGCAGTTACGTTATTCATAAGGTACCACCAGCAGGTCTAGCAGTCTCAAATGGTTTTGTTGGGTGATAAAGAGAAACTTGTATTTACTTACCGTAGTGTTGTTATGTTTTCGTACAACAAAAGAAAAATATATCGTAGTGCTCATCATATGCTTGCCTAAACTCTATTGGGATAGAGAACTATGCAATGTGGCATTGAGGGCGCTATTGTTCTTATTAAATTATTTAACTATCTGTTATGCGACTTCCAAAAAGGAAGAGGTTTTCAATTTGACTGTATGTTATGTTTAAGTAATCGCCAATTATGAGTTCATTTTGATTATTATTTTTTGCATAGTAGGTCATACCTCAGACGTGGTCCCTTCAAAATTTTATCAAAATCGGTTCAGTATTTTGGTTTTTATAACAAAATAAATATATATCATCCAAGTAAACGAATTGCGTAGTTTGGTCGGTTTTATCAGTTATTTAAACTATAATTATTCGATAATAATGAACGCTGCTGTCCTTATTTCATTATTTAGTCCAATCGAGACGTTAATTTTCATTTTTGGTCACAAAAGTTTTCTATCCAAACACTAGAAATTAGTCACACACTAGAACTTAGTAAACAACTAGACTTTAGTCACACACTTTTCGTCGCTCGTGGTTGTGGCGTAGTTGTGTTCGTCGCTCATTGTTGTGGCGTGGTTGTGTTCGCCCCTCGTTGTTGTGGCGTGGTTGTGGTACGTGTGAACAGGTCCCAACTCCCAAGTGAGTTTCACAGTTCCAAACACTGTTTCCCGTCACTAGTTTGCTCTAACTAGTTCCGTATAGTTTTATTGGACGAACTATTGGACTCATTCGATTTATCGGGATACTTCTGTTTGTTTAACAACGTTGATTCTGCTCTAGATTTTATATTGAAATTGGAGTAGTGTGAGTCAGTTTGTTAAAACATTGTTTGGGATTGTCGAAAAAATTGAATGTATATCTGGTGAGAATAAATTTTATAGGTCGAATAATGAAAACCCGAATACCCAAATTCTAGTACGTTATACTACGCTGAATATATTATGTTACATTTATTTTTTATAGAAGAAAGACCTACGATTGACCACCAACTCGCCTGATGTTAAGCGACGGTGTGGCCGAGGATGGAGCTCGTCGATCTAGAAGATATCACATATATATATTATGTTACATACGCGTTTTTGGAACTGAAATCTCCTATAGATAGATAGATAAGATCGTTATTGTAGATAATAATCATCACTACAATAAGTGCAACGGGCATCCTTACCGCTAAATGAGATTTCTTCCAGGTAACCTATATATAATATATTTATGTACCTACCAATAAAGTAGTTAGCATACATGTAATCTATCTATGATTCGAAATACATTTGTTTGAATCTTACATTCCCGAATCCGTTACATAGAAATAACTGATTCCAGATCCAGATGTACTTAACACAGTTTCAACATAAGTTTGTTAGCCGTAAGTTTCATTTACCCGAACAATTATTTAGGTTACATTTACAGTTATTTAGGTTAGGTTCGGTTATCAAATACATATATCCATTTTTTGGTTAGGTTCATTAGGTTTCTGTTTTTCATACACAGATTCCTTTTTATTACTAAGATTCGGTTATCAGACGAAATGTCAAATGAGCTTTTAAGTTTTCGGTAAAGAGAATATTGAAAAAAAAAAATGAAATTCGTTTTCGGGGAAAAGAAATTCGACATTAGATACATAATTCGAAATATGGAGTAACCCTCGTTTAAGGAAACCTTCAGGGGAAGCTTTGAATACTCACATTATTCTGCAGCTGAACATTAGCCCCAAATGCTAGCAGATGTTCTACAATGCCTCTACAACCTTGTGCACAGGCCATTTGCAATGCCGTCACACCGTTCTGCAATAAACAACCTTATATTGCCAATCTTAAAGTACACAATACCCCAGCAAAATCGACACACAATATAATTTTTACTGCGCAATGAATATGCCATCTTTTATTCATAGAAATGTTACCTACTCAAATTGTTTTTCATCTTTTTTCCGTAGTAATTTGCTCGTTTCCCTTTGAAGCTTGAGTCTTAATGTAACTGATCACTTTTAATGTAGATTCCCAGAAATGGGGAGGGGAATGTGATTGGCTGTTAAATTTTAATTAAGTACTGGAGAAGGTCAGGTCAGGTAGTAAAATTTAAGGACTGAATGCCTGATTGAGTTTTAAAGAGTGATTTTTTCAGTGAAAATGAGGGCACCTCACTCATTTAAAAGGAAGGTAATGAAGTCATAATCCTTGAAGTAGGCCTCAAAAAGCTGTAAATACGAGATTTAATTTTCATTGCCGATGTTTAATCCTTCTAACCGATGTTTCAGTGTTCTTGGACCGGTCAATTTAATTGGTGAAATCTTATTCGGAAACAGAATATTTAAGAGCACAGATACACAATAAAATTCGAGTTAGCTTGCACAGACGTAGTGTTTACTCTTATATTAACCCTTACAGAGTGCAACTTATTCTATCGTGTAGCTCTTATGTTTTTATTCCGAAAAGTGGCAAAGTAAATACTGAAATGTGTGGCCGAGCCGGCAAAATTTATGTACTACTTGTCAAAGTGCGTCTAGCTTGCCTTTCATGGGTGTACGTGTAGTTTATCAAAATCTGTTAAGTACTTTGGGCTTTAAAACAAAATTGCGCATTTTGAGGTCGGTTCTTCAGCTTTTTAAACTATAATTATAGAAGTCTTTGATAATTATAAGAAATCGCTTAAAAATAGCTCAGGCCCGTTTCTAAAGTGTCAGCACTCACGTTGTCCACAGCATCTACTTGGCACTCCCCGTCGAGCAGACAGCGCACCAGCTCCGTGTGTCGGTGCACGGCTGCCACGTGCAGCGGCGTGCGTCCCGAGTTGTCGCGCGCCTCCCTGGACGCCCCACGCGACATCAGCGCGCCGGCCGCAGCCACGTGCCCGCCTTCGCAGGCCATGTGCAATGCTGTGCGACCTTTCTGTTCACAAAATCAAAACAATCCGTTAAATGTAAACTATCGATATCGGATAACTAAACTACTGCAGTACCTACTACTAAATGGTAGCATTAGTTCTGAACCGGACTACGAATTACTAAAAAGTTGCATTAATTCTGTATTTTAACTCAAACGCACTACGGTTACTAAATGACAATATTAGTTCTGTGTTTTCTTTCAACCAGACTACTGCTACTACAAAGTCGCATTAGTTCGGTAACGAGACAAACAACAGGACTACTGCTACTAAAAGTCGCATTAATCCGGTAAACGTACAAGACATATGTATATTATTTTTTAACAGACTTCCAAAAAAAGCTGTTTTCAATTCGACTGTATGTTTGTTATGCGAAATTGACTTTTATGGTTCTTTTTTAAACAAAATAATGGTCGGTCATACTTCAGACGTGGTCCCACATACATTTTATCAAAATCAGTTCAGTACTTTGCTTTTTATAACAAAATAACTGGAAAATCATATGTCATCCAATTAAACGAATTGCGTATTTTGAAGCCGGTTGTTTCAGTTTTAAATTATAATTATTCATATTATATATCTTGTAAACATACAATTTTCACAGCACAACGTAAGATAAGGCACACATTCCACAGCAATTATCACAAAATATCTGAAGATTTAAGTGGCGGTTGGACCAACAAAGAGCCGCTGTCTAACGAGCAATATTTATTTTAATGGGGGTCACGAGAGTGCCCCCACTCTCCACTCTGTGGGGACACTCTGATCATATTTCACGCGGAGGACGCTCCACTCCGGTTCAATACACAATAAATTTAATTAATGGTACAAAGTTCAGAAATCACGTTCGTAAAACAATTTGCTGAAATTAAGATAGATGGATGCGTATATTTTGAAGCCATCCAATAATAGCAGTTCTGAAGGCACCTAAACTTATATAATTATGATTCTAAACTTATATAATTATGATTCTAAGCTTCTAATAATTATGATTCTAAGCTTCTAATAATTATGATTCTAAACTTAAAATAATTATGATTCTAAACTTATAATAATTATGATTCTAAGCTTCTAATAATTATGATTCTAAACTTATAATAATTATGATTCTAAGCTTCTAATAATTATGATTCTAAACTTATAATAATTATGATTCTAAGCTTCTAATAATTATGATTCTAAACTTATAATAATTATGATTCTAAGCTTCTAATAATTATGATTCTTCAAACCACTAATTTCAATAACAATAAATTAAAAATGTCTAAAAATAAAGTAATTTCGTTTACTTGTATGCCATGTTTTTTTTTTATTTATTTTGTTTTAAAAACCAAACTCCTATACCGATTTTGATAAAATTTCTATTTTATTTTTCTATGAGACCAACAATGACTTTCCATCACGTGGGCGTAAAGTCTAAAACAAAAAATTCACGAATATAGTGTCCTGGGTTGACCGATACTCATATACCAACAACAACTTATGAAATCTAAAGTAAAATCAAGCAAGTGTAGGCCTATGTCCAACAGTGGATTATTTCGCTGAGATGATGATGATGAAAGTAACTTTCTTTTTTTGTTACGTTTTCACGGCTAATAAATTTCATAAATGTAATAATTAGATACCTACAGCTACATAAGCATCGCAGAAGGACGTAGCATATTTTTTGGTTTTTGTACAACGTCCCTTTTCATAAAAAAAACTGAAAGCTGTTAATTATAAAGTGAAAATACGGCGCACGCACCGGAATGCAAATTTTAGGCCTACAGCTGTGCCGTATACTGTGACGTCACTGTGTACACAAAGGTGGCTTTATTTAGATCGTGCTGGGATATAATGCGCTCGGGTCGCTTCTGTCATTTTGTATTTTTAACCGACTTCATAAAGGAGGTTATTTTTTGAAGTGATAACTTCTTATGGGAGGGTAAACTGCTTCGTTACGTAACGCGTTACGGCGCCGGTCTTTCTGGCTTCCCTTTCTCTCACGCATACGACGTTAAAGTTATCATTTCTGTCGGGCATCCCGAGACGCACACGTTTTTTTATGTATATACTACGATTACTCGAAGACGTCTGGACCGATTTGGAAATTTTTTTTTGTTTGAAAGGGTTGAAACCTTTTAACAAAAAAATGGTCCCATAAACGTTTCAACAAAATCAGTTCAGTAGTTCGATTTTAAAACAAAACTGGGCGTTTTGAAGTCGGTTTTTCAGTTTTTAACATGCTTTTATTAGCTTCACCTGTATGCATGTTTGTTTGTTTGTAACCGACTCCTTTGGACTTGATTTTGACCCACTTCAAACGGTCAGATTTCATTCAAACTTTGTAGACTTATCGAGGATCGATGACAATACAATAATTTGAAGCGTGTTTTTTTAGTTTTTTTTTAAAACTATAATTATTGTTTACATGAAATCCAAGTATCTCAAATTACAAACTTCCTTTGTGTTTTACAAATTTTCGATGATTTATTAGGGATGAAAGGGTAGGGTGTGACGCCCTTACACTCTGTTATCGTTGTTAGATAAATGGTCAATGTGTAGGAGACTACCTCCAATCTACTGTTGTTTGCTTACGCTACATGGACGTCCGGAAACAGACCAAACCTAGGTCGACGGGGAAACAAAACGTTACATAGATTCTATGAAAGTTAGAGACATGAAATTTTATATTAACCTAAATATAAGCAAAAATATATAAATTATGTGAGATTTTTAAGCACTGTTGGATTAAAGTGGCCAAAAAGGTCCCAAAGGTTGGAATTTTGTCAAAAAATTACTACTATAACTTTAAGAGCTGAGCTGCCCGCGTCCGTATAAGAATACCCATTAACATTGATTCCCTACACGAGGCCCCTGGGTGGTGCAAATCAGGCAGCAAAACTTCAGTGGGAGGCTTCGGCCGCGGTTGGTTACCACCCACTGGACTGAGTCCGCCCGTGAAGCGACCTAGTCGTGTTTCGGGAGGTGGTCCGGTGAAACCATTGTGAGGGACGGGTCTGGGTAGTTGCTCCGGCCTGCGACACTAAAGTCCGTTCAACCTGTTTTAGTTTGTGCTAATGAAACTCTTTCATATACTTCCCCACATGATACAGTTAAAGCATTTTAAAATTTGGACCCTCATTCCTTGCATAAAGACACAATTTTTTTGGGAAAAAAAACTATCCAGTTTTCGAATTTTTTGCTACATGTGTACTCTATCACAATGCTTATTGCCAAATTTCATAGTTCTAGGTTAACAGGAATTACCCCATAGGTTTTGATTCCCTTGTGAGTGTCGAAATGTGCATTTTTTTCGACATATTCGGCTGTAACTTTTTTTACCAAAACTGAGAAATTTGATTTTTCTTTCTGCAACAAGAGACTGCGTATATGGTTTTAATTTCAACACGAAACCTTTGCGCGTTACTGAGATACAGGTCTTGACACCCGGACGGACGGACTGACAGACAGACAGACGGACGGATGGACAACAAAATCACCCTTAGAGCTAATCCGTGGACAGACGGACGGACATGGAAATACTATAAGGGTTTTTAATTGACTTCTACAGAACCCTAAAAAACTGTATAATTTTACGTTTTGACTCTTATAAAATCATCACGACATGTCCAAGTGGGAGCCAAATGTCGAGAGAGAGTGTGGAAATAATCTTTTATTTCACTGCATCTCCACATAAAAACGGTGAAACTGCCCACAATGTCTGCTTATGTACTATTAGCTATTCTGTGAAAGTATTGTAGCGAAGGCCAGGGGTCAATAAAAAGCTATAAACATGCTATAAAGAGCACTTCGACGTCAGAAGCATTCTCGGAAGCTTTTCACAATATTTTCTTATTTCCGCGAAAAATCCTCATAATCCCGTTATGTTGCGGAATTTCCTGGTTGCTTCCGGCAAACTATGCTATGCAAAAGTATATTGTGCTATTTATATTTACTCAACTATGAATTGTAACTGAATAAATGGCACTGAAGCGTGGTTACTCACGATGTGCCTTACAAGGGACCCCAAAGTCACGCAATGAGTTATGGACAGCGCAACAATTGGAGTATTTTTAACACTTTCAGACGTACTAAAGTCATCGACAAAATAGCGCACAAGTTAAAGTGGGCAGGGCAAAGTTCTGAAGTGAAGACCATGCACGACCACGCACGTAAGTAGACCATCCACATGGTGGACAGACTACTGACAGAAGACCTCATACAATTTGAAAGACTTTGTAATACACGCCGTGCAATAATTGGTCTTTTCGAAATACATAATGCGCAGTGGTCTTCCTGTGGCTAAAATTATGATTTTAATAAAAAAATCCTCAAAAGAGTAAGTACCTACAGTTTCACATTTGTAACATTAGTGTAGTGATTTAAAATGAATTACCTAGAAGTAAGAGAGGATTAACGTCTCGCCTTGGAAATTCATAATGGATACAATATGCAGGATGCTCACTCCAGCAAAACTAGGTCAATGACGAAGATATTGTAATTAACAGCTGTTGTATTCTGCTAATTATATCATACAGACGACAAAAGATATTAAAACTTGGTAAGTACCCACTTTATATTATTATAGCTACATTTTAAAATCTAACCAGGTTGCCTGGAAGAGATAGCTTTCAGCGATAAGGCCACCTGTTGTTTTCGATAACGTGTAAGTACTCTCTTTTTAGTTAGTGTTTTAGTATAATGGTATAAACAATAAAGAGTTAATCTATCTCTACCTGCTCAGTTGGCAGTATTGCCTTCTAAGCTATAGGATGTGAGTTAGATTCCCACACAATGATTATACATTTGTACTTCGTTAAAAAACAAGGTTACGGGGTCACCATAATTTAAAAAAAAAACTGAGGCCTGATCAACGCGACGCGTGTCTAAAATGTTGGTGCGTATCCTGATTGGCAATAAACGTTTTATTTTTTAAATATAAAAAGTTCAGCAAAAAGGCAGCCATTAAGACATTTATTATTTTGGGTATGCTGCTAACTGGCACTGGGTTTGAGCAATTAGATTGTCTTTAGACCTTTAACGGTTTGGGGTAATCTATTGCAAATAGATAACCATAAAAGCTGTTTGCTTTTTGTGTAGTAATTTAGTTAGTTCATCTTTTTTATTCCATTTTATTGTGCCTTTAATTTAATTATAATTATCTAGAGCCTAAATACTTAAATAAACTATACATTACTATCTACACATTAAGACTACTTACAAAAATAATTTTAAAATATATATACAGAAAACAAATAAAATAAAAACTTACTCAAAAACTTAGTTAATTATGTGTAGGAGAAATCAATCTAGATAGATAGATGAACTCTTTATTGTTCACACCTTAAAAATAATAATAAAGGACTTAAATAGACTACAGCAACAAAAGGGGGCCTTATCTCTAAAATTGATATCTTCCAGGAAACCATGACAAATAATCTATTAAATTCATGAGGTATTGTTTTAAAGTACGAGTACCAATATCTACATAAATCTCCTATATGAATTCGAAGGGGTATTCCCCGCGGCGGTGTGCGTCATTGTGATTACCAATTAATCTGACTGTAGCAACTCGCATGTGAGTTAGATTGGCTCCGCATGACTCTCAAATGGAATTTTGGATAAACTGTGTCGTGTTGTTTACTTATGGGGTCGGATACATGAGGTGATGTGCTTTGTGTACCTTCCTTTATACATATAAATGAACTGGATAATGAGGTAGTATAAAGTATTGTATCTAGTTTTAAGCTTTTAGTGTAACTAGTAATATAACTAAACAACAAGACCTAACTGTAAAAGCTCCTGGCCATTCAGCGCGGTAAAGTTGCGAGCGTGTTGGGGACTCTCAGATCAGGGTCTGCATGCGTGGGACTTGCAGCCTTACATTAACATTAGTTAAGAATTAGACTTTATTTTATTATATTATGTTAATATATTTAGTACCTATGTGTAGGTATTTTATATATTGTTTCCATATTGTTTTTGTATTCTCTTATATGCCTTTGTTATTTTAGTCCAAATAAACAGTACTGCAAAATAAGGAATAGGCGAACAATATTTAATTTTTCCACTTTCTGGCGTTTCCTTTTTTATAGATTTGTTGGCAACACTAAGTCATCGTTTGATACTTTATCTTGAAACCAAGTCTTAAAAACTTATTAAAAAAATGATTCGTTAAAATCCGTCAAAAAATTTATGTTTTTCTCTGAAATCGAAAAAAATAAATATCTTTGTAAGAGGACTTAATTGAAAGAGCTCATAGCTATGTTTCATCAAAATCGGTACAGCTGTTTTTTTTTATTGTACGTTTTAAGTTTTCTAGACTTACTGGTCACTACTAAACTGCTGATCGTGACTAAATTTGATACAAGCATAGCTGATACCTCGGAATAATTATAGTATAAATATGAAAATAAAATATGAAATTTCCGTTTTATCCCATTGTTCAAACAAAAAAAATTTTTTTCGAAATCAGTTTATAAATAACGGAGTTATGCTGTAACAATACATAAAAAAGGCCGAATTATTAACCTCCTTCTTTTTAAAGTCGGTAAAAAGTATCAGCGTATATCACCAAAATTTACCATCAATATGAGGGTAAAACCATCTTTCCCAGCCATTTATTAATACATACACTAATTCCAAAATGAACCTCACTTGTAGCTGCACTATATCACTCCATTACATACACTAATATAGCACTACTTGGTGTTTCAGTAGCGTCTATTCGGTAATGGACTAAAAGCCACTTCAATTACATCGAGCGGCTCCGTGCGTCGTGATTTCACGCACACGGAATTCAGAGGCGTGATTACTAAAGTGTTATATACCTGTTATAGAACGTAATTGAAATGTAGGTCGATTGTGCTGCGTAAAGAAGCGGTAATGCGTTTTAGGCGCTTAAAGAATACTGAATGAAGGAAATTTAGACTCACGACGATTTATTCTGATAACAAGTACCTATTAGTTTAGAAAACTCAAATACCCTCGGCAAATAAAAATGGCTGAACCGATCTTTATCAAACATAACAAAGAATACTCTTGATGAAATCTTCTTTTAAACAAGAAAAAACTAGGTCAAAATCGGTCCATCCGTTTGAGAGCCACGATGCCACAGACAGACACACAAATACACAGAGAGGAGAGAATCAAAAATTGGGGTGTTATAAGTTTAACGTGTGTATATCTACACATAATATGTGTGTCTGTCTGTGACATCGTAGCCCTTAAACAGATATACCGACTTTGATCAATTTTTTTTTGTTTGAAAGAAGATTTTATCCAGATTGTTCTCAGCTATGTTTCATCAAAATCTAATTGAACAGCTTTATTTAGCGATAAAGACTAATGTACCTTATTAACAGCGTCGATGTAGGCTCCCCGGTCTAGCAAAAGCTCCACAATGGCCGTATGTCCGGCCCTGGCGCCGAGGGCGAGCGGGGCGTCACCCGCTGAGTCCAGGGTCTGAACTCGCGCCCCTAGGGAGATCACGTACTCGGCTACGGCGGTAGCGCCGCGAGCGCACGCGCATTGGAGGATGTCATTTTGTTTCTGGATATAAAAACGAAGGAAGAAAATTTTGGTTGATTCGGTGCAACTATTTAATCAGGGCTTTGTTGATCGATAGTAATTAATTTCAATTTGTAACTTTTGAAAGAATCCGAGGAATAAGGAATAATTTAAATTGGAGAGACAGAGAGCGAGCATGCGTACAAGGGTTCAGTATTTGCGAAAAACATAAGTTTTTTCTACTATAATATTTTTATAGAGGAAAGTTATCTCTAAGAATACGGAGATTGACTCAGTATTTATTGTATTAATTCTATATTCAATAAAGAAATTGTTTTCTTACTTTGTTGGTGGCGGCGAGGCAGGCGCCGGCTTTGACCAGAGTCTTCACGGCGTCCAAGTGGCCGTGCCATGCGGCCATCAGGAGGGGGCGCATACCGAACTATGAGGAAAACAATAACATTAAATTAATCATCGTCACCTCAGCCTCAAGAAATCAACTGCTGGACATAGGCCTCCCACATGAATTTCCAAAAAGATCGGTCGGAAGCGCCTTGTATTCAGCGTCTTCCGCCACTTGTATGAAGTCTTCTGTCCACTTTGTGGCCGGTCTTCCTACGCTGCGTTTTCCGTTGCGTGGAATAACAAAAAAAATAAAAACCTTAAATTCCTCTCTTCCTTCAGTTTTAGTTTATTTCAGTTCACGATAGAGTGCGCTTACCCAAAAGAAATCAATTCACACGCGTTTTACAGACACCCAGATTTAAAAACCCATTTAAACAATGAGGTTTTTTAAATTTGATTTCCATTGTTTTTTATGCACATGATCTTTTTACCTTTGTGTTTTGTAGATTTTTCCTTATATAAAGCATATTACTCGCGTATGACATTAATTAGCTTACAATAATGTTACACACATTATGTTGGTCACATTTCATATGTCCATTGTCCATTATGTTAATCCCTTTGTCCCGACACACAGCGAAAATTTAATATCCGAGTCTGAGTAACAAAGTAGCTAAGAGCAATTATTTAACTTTCATGATGAATAAAGCACACGGGAATAGGGTTACCAACTTTAGTATAATAAAATACATATTATAATATTCCACCAACCAAGTTACCAACTTTAGTATAATAAAATACATATTGTAATAATAAGTATGTTATAGTATGGCTGGCAACCCCATTCACGCGCAGCTCTTCTCGTATGTTATTAAATCAAAGCTTGATGCGCAGGAAAATGCGCAAAGCGAAAGAGTTCGAGCGCCCGCACAAGTCGCACATAGGTACCAACATTTTTAAACATATAAATTGAATGACTGAAAATCCTAGGTAATATTATAAAAGCGAAAGTAACTCTGCCGTTTGTCTCTTTGTCTGTTTATGATGGCTAAACAACTGAACCAATCGTTAAATTTGCCACAGAGGTTATACAGTTTTTCATCACAACGGGGGTGACACCGCGGAATGCAACTAGATTATATAAGTGAAAGATAATTTTGTATATTTAGATAGGAGAAATATTTTCAAAAAAGTTTTAATCATAATAATATCATTAAATTTATTTTGCCGACGCAGTTTAAAAAAACATAGGTACATCTTGAAACTTTTTATGAATATTTATTCTATGTAAATAAACATAAGGGTAATAAAAAAATCGACTTGAAAACAATCTATTTAACTTAAAATGGAAAAAACAACTGTTATGTTATACCGCAAAAGTAAATCAAAACTGTGTAAAACAACAAACCTATCGTAAGTAGGTACGTTCACCAAAAAATTTTTGAGGTCGGTATCTGTCTAGGACTTTGTAGGTGACCGTTTAGGGCCTGGCACCGAGAGTTCCTTATTTGCTACGGAACCAGAATAAATAAATAAATATTTTGGGACATTTCACACAAGAATTCAAGTTACTGTCCGAGAGACTAATTTAATCAATAGAAGACATGTTGGCAACCCTACACGTGAATAAAGACTTGCGAGTTTGAGTTTGATTTCTCGTTAGCCGAGTCAAACACCGTCTTTCGTACATACTCGTACGTGAAATGAAGTTAATTTATAAATTGAATTGCTCCCAAATTGCCTTCATTGTTAAATTGCTTCTTGAAGGCTGTTCTGACAGCATTTTAATGAAATATCGACGTATCGCTTTAAGAAGATTATGTACTTAGTGTCTTAAAAAGGGATGAAGGTACACGTAGATGTTACTTGAAAGAGAAAACAGTGTGCCTGATTGTAAAGTTTTTATCGTAAGAGAAATAATGCAGTACGAATGTGAAGGAGTTTGCGTCTACGAGTTTAGTAGTTTTTTTTCTAGTTCTACGAACAACAGACTTAGTGAGCACATACTTTTGCTAAATTACCTACTTATTGCATAAAAGTCTGTGCTTACGAGATCTATCTAGCTCATATTCGAACATACTCGTATTCATATCGGAACTGAGATTGTCAGAACGCCATTCGAAGTAATCTAAAAAAAATATTTCTCAAACATCACAAGAAAATGTTTGTTACCTCTAAATTTCTTTATAAATTGGTTTCTCAGAGATCATGCAAAGTCTTTATTCCAGGAACACTTCCTAATCTTTGGGATCGCTTCGAACTTCCAAAAATAAGCCTTTACATAAATAATAAAGCACCTTTAGAGCCAATATGTTCTGGAATATTATTGCCTCCTTTCATGATACATCGTTATTTGATAAGAAATGTATCTACAACCCGTTATTATGAAGGTTATTACGATTTGTGAAGAAACATCTGCATGACTGAATAAAAAATACACACGTGGGGAAAAAGAATAAATAAACGAAAAGATTTCCAGGAAAGCTCGAACCAAGGTCGAATTTTCGCAATATTTTGTAAACTGTAAGGATTCTCAAAGCAACATTTTCGTCGATTTTAAATTTATTTCGACCTCGGTGTTTTCAAATTGTAAGTGAATTGGTTTCTTTTGAGCAAGCGCGTTTTATCGTGGAATGTAGCGTTGCTCAATATCAGGCAAGGGGGCGGTCAAGCGCAAGCCTATGCCTTCGATAAAATGTTGTGTTTTGTGAAAATGTCCTCCAATATGTATGTCGCACTTCGCTTCGCTGCGTTACTCAGTTTAGTCAAGTTATCGCAGCTTCCCGCGTACGTGACAGATTACCTTATCAGCCGCTTCTATGTCGCACTTCGCTTCGATGAGTAAGTTGATAATTTCCACGTTGCCTCTACTAGCCGCCCAGTGGATCGGCGCTCGACCGTACTGTCATACAAACAAAACGTACAAGTTAATATATTTATATTTCTGCCATATTAGTAAAATGTCTCAAGGTGTACTAAAGAAAATCGTTTTTCGTGGAAAAAATGCTAAATAGTATGTTTATTATAATTATTACAGTTAGTAAGTAAGTAAGTTTGTATAGACTGAGTGGCCAGAGCTGTTGTCAGATTTATTAAGCCGCCGAAAGGCCTCTATTATTACAGTTTAAAAAACTGAATCAACCGATAAAATTAAGTTAAATATATGCATAAATCCGCTAAAATTTGTTTCATTTCAATGAACCAACCGACTTCGAAATAAACAATTTCGTTTCCATAAATGACATGCGACGATTTTTTTTGTCCTATGAAGTGAAAACACCATGAAAATACATTCAAACATGGACGTAATAAACGAAAACGCGTTTTTTTATCTTAAAACTTATAAAATGCCCGTTGGAAAACTTGGCTTCTACGCAATCCATAAACATAATTATTTAAACAAAACGCGTTTTACTTAAATCTTAAAACTTATAAAATGCCCGTTAGAAAACTTGGCTTCTACGCTATCCATATACATAATTATTTAAACAAAACGCGTTTTACTTAAATCTTTAAAGTTATAAAATGCCCGTTAGAAAACTTGGCTACTACACTATCTATAACAAACTATACAAAAGATTTTATTCTATGAATATATGCATATTCATATCAAATTACAGCTTTATAGTACTAATAAAAGCTGCGGTCAGATAGACAAACATGGCGAAACTATAAGGGTTCTTTGTTTACTACGGAACCCTAAAAACGCAACGTATATTTTAATCCAGGATATTACCATTACCAAACTTCAGCCGTTTTAGGGTGAAGACATTGCGTGAAAGAGTACCAAACATACACATACAATTAATTGCATTTATATTATTAGTGAGATTGAGGTCTGAATTTGGTACAAAATAAACGTGATAAAGTGTAGTGAATTTGGTTGGTCTACATTTTTATACAACGAAAATTAAAAAATAACAAACACATAATAAAAACCCTTAATGAAAACTTTTCGAACGCTACCACCGTCCTATCATATCAAATATTTTGTGAAATGTTTTTGAACATATTTCAATATAATATAAGTATAGTACCCGGGCCGACGTGACCGTGTCTGGAGGCGAGACACCGAAATACCAAAGGATGACGTGGGAGCTGCAATCGCATTCTCTCAACTAAACTGGCATATTTCATTATCACGTTTCTAGTTCCGCGCTTAACCGACATCAAATATAAGTTTGTATAACTCTAATCCTTCGTGTCGAGGAGCTTCGGCTGACATTTCCAATGAAAGAATCAACAAGCTTTCAACCTTCTAATCTTTTCTTTATTCCTGTATTCTGTAGCCGGAATAAGCTCTCGACATGTTTTGTACACTTGTATCGTCGAATTAGGTAAGAGGTTCTAATCTTTATAAATAACTTAGAAATGAGGAGTTAAAAAAAAAATCCTTCCTTCTTATGTTGTTCACTAGATGGTGCTTCGATCGTTTCAGTTGTCAAGTTGAATAGCTTGTGTTGATTGCGTTCGAAAACGTCTAATCCAATACGTTGTATAAAAACTATTATCATTAAATCGAACATAGCTAATAGAAGGATTTATTTTAAAAAAAAAAACTGGACAAGTGCGAGTCAGACTCGCCCACCGAGGGTTCCGTACAAACTAAATAAAAGGGGGAAATCATATATTTTTTTTATATTTCGCTTCATAAACCGAAAAATATACATCGTAAAAGTATTTAATACATTCCTTGCTCACCACTCAGATCCGACTCATTTTGTAGTAATCAGTAAACCAGTAAAGAGTTTGAGGCAGTTAACGTTGCTTTGCACGGCCACTCTGTACTTAATCAAAATTCGCCTAAAAAGTTTTGGTTCCCAGCTGAAGTGAAGGGTCTGCAGGTGGCGAAGAATGTGTTAAAAACCTGTTTTAGCTTATGCTAATGGAGTTCTTTCATATGATACCCCACATGATACGGTTAATTCACTTTAAAATTTGGACCTTCATTCCTTGCATAGAGACACTATTTTTTTGTGATTAAATTAAAAATGTCCAGTTTTCGGATTTTTTCCTATATGTGTACTCTAACACAATGCTTCTTGCCAAATTTCAGAGTTCTAGGTCAACGGGAAGTACCCCATAGGTTTTGATTCCTCTGTGAGTGTCGAAATGTGCGTTTTTTACGACATATTCGGCTGTAACTTTTTTTTAACGAAAACTGAGAAATTTTATTTTTCTTTCTGCAGCAAGATACTATGGATCTGCGTATATGGTTTTAATTTCAACTCGATACCTTCGGGCGTTCCCTAGATAAAGGTCTTGACACCCGGACAGACGGACAGACGGACAGACGGACAACAAACTGATCCTATAGGGGTTCCGTTTTTACCTATTGAGGTACGGAACCCTAATAACATAGTTCCCAAGAAAATACCTAATAATAGAATTCCCTTAATTATCCTGATGTCTCTTGATTTCGTATCTTACTCGTATATTACTTACTTTCAATGATTATACCTACCCTTGTTAGACAAGTAACTAATGTTCAGAATATTGCTCTTTCTTATAAGCAGAAAACATGTCTAGCTGAAATCCGTCATGGAACAAGCCAATTTCTCAGCTAAATTGACTGGATATCATTTGATTTTGTACAAACGAATAGAGTTAAACAAATAGATGTTGGTATATTTTATGACATAAAGCTACATGACATTCATAGACAGTAATAATATTTTATAATATTAGAATGAAAGCAGACGTGTATATTGAATAACCCTTTAACCCTTTCTTTACCCTTTGTTATATAATTCATTATAGGTTACATGGAGATGTTACAGTACATGTTTGTTTTTAGTAATACAATGACCCTGGTAGGGTGTAGCAACTGGTACGGAGCGGAACAGTTTATTCGATAATTTTTTTATCATTAAGAAACTCGTCTAAGGTATAGTAACACTTATTAATTAATATAGTTTTGAGGGTCTGGGCAAACTCCTGTTCATTTTCAATTTCTTGTAATTGTTGTGGCAACTTATTGTATATTTTAATGGCCATAACATGAGGGCCAGAGCTATTAATAAATAGATAATTGTAGTAATAATTAATAAATAGATAATTGTAGTAAAACAAAAATAAAATATCCGACTGCTTAAGAGCTATTTTATCAGAGATATTATGTTGAATGTACGTTTTCGCGAAAAAGTAGGCGCGTAGTCGATGGAATATATTATAACAGAGCATTATTTACAAAAAAAATTGTAAAAAAAATCATTTGATACGGAAAAGTCCGTTAGAGGTAAAGATGGCTTTAACACACCTGTTCAATTGATCTCCATACCACGGTTGCCTGAAATAGATCGCTTTTAGCGATAAGGCCACCGGTTGTCACACTAGTTTTGTAAATTCTCTGTAAAATTGTTTTTGTTTAATGGTGTACAATAAAGAGTTTATCTATCTATCTATCTATCTGTTGTGCTTTCAGCGCTGAATCGGTTAAGTACTTTTAGGGCGCGACCATTTCTAATCCCGAACCAGTCCTATGTTGTTGACTTGTCTTGTTTGTTGATATGCCCGTGTGTTGCAGCATGAGCGGCGAGGTGCGGTCGAGGGTGCAGAAGC
Source organism: Lycia hirtaria (assembly GCA_947563715.1). Classification (NCBI taxonomy): domain Eukaryota; kingdom Metazoa; phylum Arthropoda; class Insecta; order Lepidoptera; family Geometridae; genus Lycia; species Lycia hirtaria. The sequence continues at coordinate 33,933,601 of OX387377.1, read as the reverse complement.
AAGTCATTCTGCTGCACCCTCGACCGCGCCTCGCCGCTCATGCTAATGATACCTCACATATCAAAATCAGTCAAGCCGCATACACTGTAAGTGGTATAACACGTGAAGAACGTTGGGTCGCTGAGAGGCAGGTAATATAAAAACATGCAAAAACATAACCCTCTTTACATGTACAAAGTAACATCACAAACACTTTAATAGTTAGCCTAAGTAGTTAGCTACGTGGAAGATTTTGATTCTCAAGCGAATTACCGACTTCCGCTTCGGATACGATCCCTCAGAGAAACGCCAAATCTCTTTGTGTCTTTATGTCTCGAATTAAGCTATTTAATACTTACCTAAGTAAATACTTTTATTATGGCATTATTTGAAGAATTCTAATTAAATATCGTCCCACTCAATACTCGAATTAATAAACCTTTGTATTGAAAGCATTTCGCTTTATTAATAGTAACTTTTGAATTAATGATCAGATACAATATTAAAGTTTAAATATCAAGGGAATTTGAAATAGTTTGACTGACAGACCGAAATGAATTACCAGTTTAATAAGTACTTATTCCATTGTGATTTTTACCTGACTGTCTAAGAAAGAGGGTAAAGAATTTTTGGGGCTTGGTTGTCACGACAAAAATAAACCGTTGTCCTAGATAAGCCACGGAAAGCGATGCGACTCGTTGTTTAGTTTCGCTGGACTCCGGTTGGTCCACGCGATAACGTAGGCCACGTGCTACATCTAGCTACTATACGCTTTGCGTTGCGTCACATAGCATTACGTCACATTGCCCCGTTTGTCGCTCATCTGGGACAACAGGTTATGTGTACACCCCTCCTTCGGCAATTGAGTAAATATAACATACTCGTAAAGCCACTCGCTACACTCTGCCACGTAATAATTTGAAAGCCTCTTCCTATATCAGACTAGGGATATTTCCCGAAGCAAAATTAAGTTAAGTTAACAGCTTTTATGGAGTCTAAAACAATCGGATGTACCTAACAACACATACGGAACTCTCAACATGAGGGTAGAAGTAAGAGGAAGGGGGAGGGAACGTTGGTTTCTTTCCAATGGTTGTTTCGTAAATCATAGTTTTTTTAATTAATTCACTATAATTTTAGAAATGTACATACCTAAGTGGTGAATACAGCAAGGACAGCGTAAGAACACTAGCCACAAGGAGGATAGAAGACAAGTGTCAGGAAGACTCTGGATGCAGGCCACTTCCATCCATCCATTCCATCCATCTACCAACTAATTATTAAGATTTGACTTGATTGTTTAATTTTGACTCATTCTGACTTTGAAAAAAGTTAATTCCACATGCCAACAAATGGCAAAATAGGCCAGACTGAATTCGCTTTAAGATCATGCTTCTACCCTATTTTTTGTGGATTAAATTCATTTCATTTCATTTCCATTTGAAAATCCATGGGGCCTATGTCCAACAGTGGACTTCTTGTATCTGAGATGATGATGATGATGATGTACTAACATTATTCCTGCAGTTGACATCGGTAGGTCGCTGCAGCGCCTCCCGCACGGCGTCAGGCTCGTTCTTGATGACGGCTTCGTGCAGCAGCAAGTCATTCTGCTGCACCCTCGACCGCGCCTCGCCGCTCATGCTGCAACACACGGGCATATCAACAAACAATACAAGTCAGGTGATAAGACTGGTTCGGGATTAGAAATGATCGCGCCCTAAAAGTACTTAACCGATTCAGTGCTGAAAACAAAACATATAGATAGATAAACTCTTTATTGTACACCATTAAACAAAAACAATTTTACAGAGAATTTACAAAACTAGTGGGACAACCGGCGGCCTTCTCGCAAAAAAATCAGCACACTACCACCCTTATATTGTGGATTTACCCAATATTTGTACTAAACAGTTTAATTCTACGTTTCTTATCGGTACAACGAAAGAGTGGAACAAATTGCCGGCTTCTTTGTTCCCTGAGAATTACAACATTGGTATTTTCAAGGTCAGAGTGAATAGGTATCTTCTAGGTCTGCATGCTTCATCTCCGACCACATCTTCGCTTTCCAACAGGCGAGTTGGTGGTCAATCGCGGACTTATTCGTGTTAAAAAAAAGCGATCTCTTCCAGGCAACCGTGATATGGAGATCAATTGAACAGGTGTGTCAAAGCCATCTTTATTGTATGGCGGGTGACACAACTGTAGTGTCATATGCGATTTGGAAAAACTTAGTTAAATCCATACTATTTAACATAAAAAAAATACCAATTTAGTGTTCCTTTTTAATTACAATGATATTTTGTAATACTCAGAGACTAGCGCACCACGAAATATTTGTAAACAGCTACCGACGGCGACGTAAGTATGTGAAATACGCCGCAGGGAAAAATCGCTAGTGATGATGATGATTGAAAGTTGACTACGCGTAAGATTTATTTACTCTCCTTGAGTAAAGGAGCGTAATGAGTGAACGACTGCTGCCAGTCCAGTATTACATAGTTTTTATCAGCGCGGACTGATATACTACAGAACGTTTATAGCTCATACGTTTAGATCCTAATGTAAATATCATGATAATTTCAAAATATTGTCAAATGATGGGATTATGATTCCGGTGTTTTTATATCGCTAATTAGTCAGTTACTGCTGTACAAAGTACAATGGACTAATATTATCCGTAGCCTACGTCCCAAACCTTGCTCTGAATTTAATCAAGCGGAAACCTGTCATCCTCACTTCTATCACAGTATATTCCTTTATTATTATCACATTATTATAAGCCTACTCGTATAATCCAGTAACATTTACACAAAGAGTCTGTTTATTTATAGTTCTATTGTGGCAAAAAGAGGAACTAACGTCTCCAAGTTCAGTATTCTGTAGTCTCCGCTCAACATATTATAGTTTAAAAAACTGAAAAAACCGACTTCAAAATACGCAATATACGTACATACGCAACTTACGTTTCACTTCTCTACAGGCACTTGGATGATATTTTACCAATTATTTTGTTATAAAAACCAAATTACTACATTGATTTCGATAAAATTTATATGGGACCATCTCTGAAGTATGATCTACCAAATGCAAAAATAATCATCAAAATCTATGCACAATTGGCTGAGTAATCGGTGAACAAACATACAAAAAAATAAAAAAAACATACAGATCGAATTGATAACCTTCTAATCTTTCTTTCTTTCTTTCTTTCTTCTTTCTTTAATCCTTCTTTTTGGAAATCGATTAAAAATAATGAAATAAGTACAGGAGCGCTCTCAATGCCGCATTAGTTCTCTAACTGAACCGAGTCTAAGTACCTATCTATATTAAATAAAGGTTTAAAAAGTGTCAAAAAATATGTAGAAGATTTAGTTTTTATAAAATAATGCTGACCGGCAAGAAAAAAATAAACTCCACCTTAAAGACCATCCAGTCTTCGAGTATTCACTCCAAATTTCCCAAAAGACCTTTAAGGGTTACAGATCAATGGAAGCCTATTTAATTGTGATTTATCTAAGGTCGTATTAAAATAGGTCAGAGCGCGCCTGAGAGCCTGAGAGTCCACTTCTCGCTAACGATCGAACTTTGTCTGATTTGTCGACCCTCGTGCCCACTCCACGATCTGTTAGTTTGAAATGAACGACATTTTTGCTATGAAACGTACGGTAAATTTATTGTAGGTACAAAAACAAAGATAGTACAGAAAGGCAAAATAACCATTTATAATTTTTATTGCTTTTTTTTTTATTTTACAAATTTATTCTCCACAGCCTCCAGGGTCCGTGCCTTTGATGAACTAATATATGCATTTATAACTACTTAGGTACATTTGTTTTGCAAGTTATGCAAGAGGATTTTTTGTTGCTTTGAAAGCTTTCACATATTTTACTCTTTATTTATCTCTTTTTAGTATAATAGCAAGTTAAAGTGGTAGGGTATAGATAATGCAGAACTGATGGCAGATGGAGTCGAATGTGTCTTGAGTGGAGACCACGCACCGGCAAGCACAGCGTAGAACGCCAGCTTGGAAGGCTGTCAGGAAGTCGCTGAAAGTCCAGCAGTGGATTTCTTTCGGCGAGAAGATGATGATGATCTTTTTGGTCTACTTGGAGGAAATATTCGTCATCAGCATAATTTAATATATAGCTGGATCGACCTTAGCCTTAGCTTAATCGTTAGCTTTTTACTTCAGCATATTGTCATCTCTAGTCATCTCTTTTAGTCTCATCATCATCTTTTGATTGCTACCACCTTTAGTCAATCGCATTGTCAGATTGACAGAGTGCTATAAGTTTGCATTTTTATTTGAATTAAGTAAAAATAAAACCTGTATTTAATATAAAACAAAAGATAGGGTCTAATTCGTGCTATAAAAGATAAAAAAAACAAAGATAGACTATACATAAGAGATGAAGAGCCCTCATTTCATGAAACGACGAAATGTAAATAAAAGTTATAATTCACTAATGCAACCAATCATATTTTGCGACGGATTTCTAGAAAATAAATATAACATGTATAGATTATACGTACATGTTTTACAATATTAATATTCTAACCGATGGAAAATAGTAGGAATTGTATGTACCTATAAGTAATATAAACAATATATACCAATGATAATACAAAATCAACAAGAAAACTATGATATCATACCAGCATGAAGTACTATTTTTACATGAAATGTATTGTATAGCGATACTTACTCTTTGCTCAAAGAGTATCGCTATATAACGAGGTGATGGAGTCAGCATCCTGGGAACAATTCCCGCTGCTAACGGTCTTTTAGAGTAGTTTTATTTTTATTCTTATGTGTGTGTATATATTATATATTTATATTCTTGTTGATGTTACATTTGTTAAATTTTTGTTGTGAATAAATAATTGAGTATTGGTAATGTAGCTGTAGATTCCTTATCTTTAGTTTTTTATATGATACCCAGCCGCGTTGAGCGAAGTTTATTTGTACTATATCGGAACCTGAAGAAGGACCTCACCATCGTTTCTTATTACTACGCTGGTAAAACTGCGGAGCACAGCCAGTTTTGATATAAAATTATATCTTAAAATCTAGTTTTACTTATTTTTACATACATACAAGTAAAGTAACTCCATGACAGAGCAGCGCTTCTATCCCTTTGATGTGCAAATGAGCGTGTATTCGCACGTGGCTTGACACGTTCTTTGCGAGGTTTTTTTTTCATGTTTGGGTGAAAGGACGCGTTGAAAAAGTCTCGTGAATCTGGATACTTTTCATTCGCTATAAGGTTGACTATGTAAATTGTTATTTCGTTAAATCCTATTGATATTGGCACTCACATTAAACGAAGCTACGCAACGATAAGTTAATCATTTTTATAAATGATTTTTATGTATGGTATGAATATTAACTTGGATCAAATTGGAATTTTTGACGAATATTTGTAACGTAATACATACATATAATACATATTTGTGGACATTTCACACAACACCATCTAGCCCAAACTAAGCAAAGCTTGTACTATGGAATTATATGGCTGATAGAATACATATATACTTTTTTTTTTGTAAATATATATATATGATAAATAGAAACACCCAGACTCAGAACAAATATCCATGCTCATCACACAAATGTTTGCCCTGGGTGGGGATCGAACCCACGACCTACATCTCGGCAGGCAGACATACTGCCAACTAAGCCACAAGGCCAGTCAACGTTGTTTTCTAGTTTAATAAACGACGACTTTTTTATATGTTTGTTCAGTCATTTTATATCTTTAAATTATGGTAGGTATATTACGAGACAGACGATTGTTGAACTACGAATTCTTAATTCCAGCAAAAGCCCAGAACCACTATGAGATATGAGAATAAGTCTCCAATAAATATTCACAACTTCCGGAGTTCTGAATACCCCTTCAGTTTAACGTTAAAAAACGTAAATCTGTTTATAAATAAAAATAGATCACAAAATATTGTCAGATTTTAACTTTTTAGATTTATTAGGTACTGGGTTTAGATAAGTATTTACTACTATTTAATAAGTAAGAAAGAAGTTTTCCTCTCTAACACCTAAATCATGGAAACATCTTTTCATGTACAAAAAGGTTCCAGAATAAAACCCCTAGTGGTTTCCAAATAACTTTCAGTGAAAGACAAAGTGGTTTTAATTAAAAATTTCGAGTTTTTCATTAGCCAATAGTCTATTTTGAAACGTTCATTGTTTCTAGTTGGGTTTCATTATTATGAAATTCAGCCAACTCCAGCCATATTTCGAGAAGTCTTTATGTTTTATTGTCTATTCAATACCTACGTTTTACAATAGATCGGTGGTTCTGTATTTGTCTATGGTTATACCTACGGTATTGCCATAGACAACGGGCAAGTTAATACATTCAAAATCATAATTTTTAGACGTAAAGTACAAATGAAATCAAAATTCGGACACTAAACTCGGACAGATCCATATTATTTTAGTTATAGTATAAATTAAGTTTACAATTAAACTTTATTTATACTATAACTAAAATAAGAAAGTACGGTCTCTTTGTCTGTTTGTCCCCTTGTCACGATCTGAATTTTTTTTTTTTTATTCAGATAACATTTATATTGGCGACGGAGTTATGAAATACATGTTTTGGAACTCCTCAGGGAAGTTTTACAAGATATCGAAGAAAAACTTTTTTTAAACATTTCGCCTAAATAAACAAAACTTCTTATCATATTTCTAAGATCAACCCACACAGTAATTTTATTTCTTTAAAAATGTTTTCATGCGCGAGAGAGACAATGTTATACCCCTTTAGGATTGAAGTAACTGCAGTAAACATACTATATTACAAGAGTAAGTAATGTTCAAGCTGCGATACTTTAAAACTGTAAAATAAAGAAATAATAGCAAACCTGTACACAACTACAGATAATAATCGAATTATTGCAACGACGTATTTTACATACGTAGGTACGACAACAATTTTTTATTATTATTATACATTTTATTCTATTTAAATCTTAAATCTAAGTATTTTACAACAGAAATACAAAAATATAAATATTATAAAAAACTTAAACCTAGGGTGCCGCCGGCAGCGGGGCGGGGCTCAAGCTGCCGGCGGCTATTATTATTAATATTATTAAATATTTCGTGGCGTGCTAGTCTCTCAATTACAAAATATTGTTGTAATTAAAAATGAACACCGCAGTTGTGATTTTTTGTGGCTAATAATGGGGTTAGCTCTCAAAACACAATTTAATGAAGTTCTACCAAATAATATATGACACACAGTGGTGTCACCCACCATACAGTATACATACCATACAGTAAAAATGGCTTTGACACACCTTTTGTGCCTTCCGCATTGAATCGGTTAAGTACTGCTAGAAGGAACTTCTAAGTCTGCCTCTAATGCCATAAAATACATAAATAAAAGCGAAGCAAGCCGCAATAAAGAACTAGTTTTAAAAACATCTTTCTAATTACAAAATGATGTTGTTATTATTGTTGGAGACGTCGACAAGAATTTTAATCCATTTTCCGTTCATAATCTGCAGAGAGTTTCTTAGAAGGGTAAGACAGGGCGAACAAAAGCGTTTACTAACAATATTACTGGACACAAAACAATCAACACTAACGGCCCAACATATTTTGTCACCTTCTCGCTGGCACGTAATAACACTTCCGCAAAGAAGACAGAATTTAAGAATTTATAACAATGGTTAAAGTTAAGTATTATTTTTCGGTAAGGCCGTATGTGTTATAATTTAAGGTGATACGATACGAATGTGGCGGGTAATGCTTGCGACATTCTAAGCTCATTCTTACAGTTACCAGAGAGCTACAAGGACAAACAATTGCCCCCCAGGGGAAAAGGGGGATCGGTTTTGAATAACTGAATTGTCATTCAGTTATTCAAAACCGATCCGTAACTGAACCTTTTGCGAAGCATTTCCTATCGGCTGCTATCATTTTTTGATTTAGTAACTAGCAAAGGATGTGTTACGTTTGATCAAATGTGTCAATTGTATGACATGAAAGTGACTGAATCAAAAAAACTATGGCGGCCGACGGGAAATGCTCCACATATGGTTCGGCTATGGACCGGTCTTGAATAACTGAATTGGACCCCTGAATTTCCTGCCGCATGTCTACCGTTGGCCATTAAGCCTGAATTACATAATATATCGTACTTTGCTATAATTTATGACTGACCTCGCAGCTCAGTTGATATGATAGTATGTCTGCCTGCTACGTCGTAGGTCGTGGATTCGATCCCCGATTCGGTGTCTGGATGTTTCTATGTATATTTTTTTAAGCTATTTATTTATATGTATTTTCATAAGTATCTACGTATTTACAAAAAAATTAAACGTTTATTAGGGTTCCTTACCTTAAAAAAAACCTTTCCGATCAGATAAAGAAGCTATAAGCTTCGTAGTCAGTCTGTGTCCGTTCGTCTGTCAAGACCCCTTTTCTCAAGAGATATCATGCTAAAATTAATACCTACCAAATACTCTGTAAAAAAATCTTTAAAGCTATTCGATGCAATACAAATAAACGCCGAATTGCATAGTTCTAGGTCAACAGAAAGTACACTATAAGTTTTGATTCCTTTGTGGGTGTCGAAATATGAGGTTTTTTGCACCATATACGGCTGTATTCGCAGCTGCAAAGGACTACAGATCTGCGTATATAATTTTAACTTTAACTCGATAACTCCACGCGTTACCGAGATAGAAAGTCTTGACGGACAGCAAAGTGATCCTATAAGGGTTCCGATTATTGCTTTTGAGGTACGGAACCCTAAAAATATAATTACTGAAAGGCCAAACTAAAAAAGAGAAATCATAATGATAAGCAAGACTCCAAACGCATTTCTGAGAGAAGGCACTCTTAAAAATGAATTTTTAACTCCGGATAAAGTCAGAGGGAACACAAAGGAAAATATTTGTGCTAAAAACGTCTCTATTATGTCTGCTTACGGTTCAAAGAAAGTGGCGCAGATGACTGTGATACATTAAACTCTAGCAAGCCCTAGGCGAATTTGCATAGAACGGGCGCTTAGCTTTAGAGAAGGCTTTGCAGTAAAAGCATTCTAAGAGCTTCATATTTTTCAACAGCATCTTGTATATAGTTTTTATAGACGCTTTAACTAACAAGTATGTAAATTTAAAGGAAAAACAAAATACCCGACTGCAGAAAAGCAATTTTTGCAGTCTAACGATTTCGTTACGCTTGATACGCTGTTGAGTGTACATTTTTTGTGAGAAAGTATGTGTAAAATTGCTGTAAAAGATTTTTTTTTAAATAATATAAATGCGCATTCTTTAGAATAATTCTAGTAAAATCACTTGTTTATTACGAAATTGTTCGTTGGAGGTTACGAAAAAACGCATTTTTGTATTTTTGCAAGAGATGTATTATTATTATTATTTATTAAAAATATAGGCTGTGACACTCTTGAAGCGAAGAAGAATTTAATGACACCTCGCACATCAAAATCAGTCAAGCCGTTTAGTTGTTTAGGCTGGTATATAGAAACATACATATATACACAGAATTTGTGGCCTTATTTACGTAAGTTTTTGCATACATACATACCCACAAACATACATACATACACTCTTAAATCATTACCCTCCTTCTTACGCAGTCGGGTATAAAAGCCAGGTATGTATTATAGGAGTATCGCCAGAGCTACTGAACCAAAAGTAACAAAAAACATTGAATTTAAACAATTTGTAACGGATTTATCGCGTCTATTTGAATTTTTCAGTTTGAAACAGTTTGATCTGTCCCACTGATAATTTTAATTGACGTTTCCGAACACTGAAGAGTTCATGGTCACAGGTGAGGTTAAAAATTATTTAATTTCAATGAGTTATAATCGCGAAAACCTTAGAAAAAAAATCATGTTATCCATCATACAGACCAACAAAATGCTGAATCAATAGCAATTTTAAGTCCTACATTCCGGAAGGCTACAAAAATGCCGCAAAACACGACGGATATGACGCGGGCAATTTCAACCAGGCGAATAAAATATAAGCTATAAAAATGTTTTTGTGTGATGACGACCCGCCCTGTGGAGGTGGCGAGAGATAGGGTCGCGGTACAAGCCCAGGGCCCCGCATTGTGACAACATTTTTACTTTTATAAGTCGTTCATCTTACTCAGGCGTTGTGAGGAACTCTTTATAAACGTCTGTCGCTTACCTCGCAATGGCCTCGTTTGTTTTCGACTTTCAGATATGAGGTGCTTCTAACTTTTGGAGCATTAGTCATTTTGGATTGTTGTTTTGTGATTGTTTTGCGTACTGCACAAGAATGGAATTCGTTGCCGTCATCTCTGTTTCCTGAGACCTACAATCTTGGAATTTTCAAGGCTAGAGTGAAGAATCTTATAGATCGACGAGCTCCATCCTCGGCCGTTGCTTAACATCAGGCGAGTTGGTGGTCAATCGTAGATCTATAATGTATAAACAAAAAAGTTTTTAGGGTTTGTACCTCAAAAGGAAAAAACAGAACCCTTATAGGATCACTTTGTCGTCCATCTATCCGTCTGTCAAGACCTGTATCTCGAGAATGAGTGAAAGTATCGAGTTGAAATTAAAACCATATACGCAGATCCATAGTCTCTTGCTGCAGACAGAAAAATCAAATTCAGTTTTCATAAAAAAAGTTACAGCCGAATATGTCGCAAAAAACGCATATTTCGACATTCGCAAGGGAATCAAAAGCTATGGGGTACTTTCCGTTGACCTATAACTGTGTGACAAGAAGCGTTGTCATATAGTACACATAAAGGAAATAATCTGAAAACTACATTTTTAATCGAATCACAAAAAATAGGAACTTTAAGCAAGGAGGGTCCAAATTTTAAAGTGCTTTAACCGTATCATGATATCATATAAAAGAGCACAAGCTAAAACAGGTTATTAAATATTTTTACGATGTATATTTTTCGGTTTATGAAGGAAAATATATAATTGCCCCCTGTTATCTACTAGTGGGCTAGTCTGACTCGCACTTGTCCGGTTTTTACGTATTTTTGAGCGATATATGTTATGTTTCAGCAATAATTTACATAAAACTGTTCATGGAATGATAGTTTCTTGAATTTCTCTTGAACATTGAATTCTAATTAACAAAAGATGTATACATTTTTATTTATACATCTAAAAAGTTCATTAAAAGTTTGCATTTTATTAGTTAAATTTTAATATCTGGCTTCTTTTTTGAAGTTGGTTAAAAACGCAACGGAGAAACTTATTTGTTCTCGATTTTAAGACGGTTAGATAACACAGAGAGAATTAATCTGGACACGTCTACCACAATAAAAAAAAAAAAAAAACGAAACAAACAAAAAACAAACAAAAAATGTTCTCGGATGAATTAAGAGTAGATAATCGTTGGTTGCCGTCAACTTTAAACGGTGAAGGAAAACATCGTGAGGAAACATAATATGTCTGAGAGTTCTCAATGATCTTGAAGATGTGGAAGTCTGCTAGCCCGCACTTGGCCAGCGTGGTAGACTATGGCCTAACCCTTCTCGCAATGAGAAGATGGCCCGCGCCCAGCAGTGGAAGTAGTGGATATGGCCCAGCAGTAAATGTGGAACAAAAAATAATTGTAGTTTAAAAAACTGAAAAAAACGATTTCAATGCAATACAATACATATTATGTACGCGATTTGCTGTTCACTTTTCTCCAAGCACTTGGATGATATTTTACCAGTTATTTTGTTACAAAAAACCAAAGTACTGCATCGATTTTGATAAAATTTATATGGGACTAGTTAAGTATGACCTACCGAAGACAAAAAGAATCAACAAAATAGATGCGTTAACCAAATTCTCTATGTGTATTTTTAACCGACTTCCAAAAAAATTAGGTTATCAATTCGACCTGTGTGTTTGTAATATTGTCAGAATTGCACAGTTTTTGTATATGTTAGTCTATACCAGCTTCTAAACATGTGTGCCAAATTTCATAAATGTATGTATGCTTCTAGGTTTGTATGTTTGTATGTTTGTCCACGCATTACGCAGAAACTAGAAGTCGTATTTCAAACACTCTTATTTTATTAAATAAAGTATCTTTCAACTTAGAAGTCACTGTAAGTTTTATCAAATCGGTTCAGTAGTTTTCAAGATAAGGGCTTTTGAACACTCACTTCGTTCATCGCAACTGCAGCGCAGTGTCTACACCTTATATTTCAATTGTTTGATATACAGTGACATGAGCGGTGATGAGCTTTGAACACCATTTTTAACCGACTTAAAAATAACAAAAAAAAAGTTAAAAAAAAAGAAAGTAATTAAAAAAATTAATCCGACTTCAAACTGAAAAGAAAGAAATAACTCGAAAAAAATCAACACTGGGCGTCTACCTATGTGTACAAAAACTTTTTTTGAGGTCGGTGACAGGCTCTAAGCTATCATCAACTAAGTCCTATACAGACACCGACCTCAAAAAGTTTATGTACGTACCTACTTAGGTAGACGCCCAGTGTTGATTTTCTTCGAGTTATTTCTTTCTTTTCAGTTTGAAGTAGGTTTAATTTTTTTAAATTAGTTTTATTGAAGTTTACACTCAAATAATCCCTAATAATAATACTTAAATCTTTATTATATTATCCCAATGAGATTATTATCATAGGAACACAAAGTCTAAACAAAATTCACGAAATGAGTTGAGTTGATTGAGAAGTTTAAAGTTATCTATTTGCCGCATCGAATATTTCGTGAAAATTGTGCAATATACAAATGAAAGACTAAGTCTGTCCCCAGATGTTACAAATGTAAAAACAACGTTATACATTACAATGGTATCCGGTTAACAAATTTACGAGCGAGCCCATCCTGTAAGAGACTTGTTTATGGTTTCTTTTATAGTTAATTTTTGCCGTCCCCGTTTTACAGCGCACTTAACTGAGAAATACGTTCTTTTACACTCCTGATTATCTGCGCAACACCCAGGAATAGATACTATTACAGTGAATGGGACATGTGAGCTCTTTTTCACTTTTCCTGCTATGTACATACACTACTATTTTCTTGCGGATTAAGAGAATTGTTTTCGCGCGATCTCTACAAATAGCAGAAAGCAGAAAAGAATAGCAGAAAATTGTTTTCAATCCCTAAACATTAACCGATTTCGATAAAAAAAATCTGGTTAAAATCATAATGTCCATGCCTCTACCGTTTCCTTTTTTCGAATTTCGATATAGTTACGAATAAAATAAAATACTGCCGAATTGTTAACCACCTTCTTTTTGAAGTCTATAAAAATCACGCTTATTTTTCACTTACAGAGTAGTCAGTACACCAAAGATTATGAGGCTATTTGACGCTAAATTTGGCTATTTAGATATTTAGATGGAAGGGGGAAGGTATTAGAGGGTAAGTTGAGGGATTGAGGTTGCAGTGACAGTTATTGAACCACAGCTCTACAAAAAAAAATATTATTTTTGTTGCCCTAGATATCTTTGCAAATTTTTATGTTTTCAAGCGCCCAGATTACGAATTTATTCATGAAAGTACTGAATATGCTCTTGTTTTTTTTATGATTTTTACATATCTTATATTGTTGTGTTTCTTGTTTTACGATATTTGTAATGTAAAATGAAAATAATGATTTTAAAAAAATGAAAGCAACTCTTACAAAATCATTGATAGTTTCATGAATTGTGAGCATAAATATATCCAGAATCAATCTTATATCTAGGGCAACAAAACTACTGTACTAGTGATTAATAAAATGAGAAAAATATTAAGACTAAAATAAACTGTGATTGTATTTGTGTTTTTTTTTCCTATTCTGTTTGATAAAACACAACTATGTTATGTTAATTAATCACATAATCTAATATTAACCTATCCACTACCTTTTTTTGTGATAACATCTAAAATTTTTGTCTAAAAGTTTGCCTTTTAAAAGTTTTGCCTCTTATTAACCTACGCTAATAATCTAGGCATAATTTCGGCTGCTCAAGAGTAATAGAGCTGTCTAACATTTAACTAAGCATTAACATTGAAATACTAATCTCGCGTAAGTTCACAGAAACTAATAATATTATGTAATTTCACTTAATATGAATCCTGGCTAATGAGGCTTGCTTTGTTCGCAATTCGTAAAGGAATACATGAATAAATTAGCTTTAATTTGTATTACACGAGGTGTGCCAAAATATCGTGAAATTTTGCACATCTGAGAGGGACTTCTTTATGAGGCAAAAATTGTAGAGGTGAAAATGAAACCCGTATAGCGTAATTATTGTGTTGTATAAGAAACAATATACAAAATATGGAGTTATGGAAGTTAGGATCTGGGTGGGTCTTGAGTTCAAACACCACGGTACCTCTGTTGTTTCAAATATTATGAATGTAGTAACTTCAAACGGTCAAAGAAATCATGGTGTAGGAAAACACATTTCTAAATATGTATGAAATTTGCCAACTCTCACTTGGCCAGCGTAGAGAACCTTAACTCAAACGTTAAACAATTGCTGATATCCAAAACGTTGTTTACTGTAAACGAATTCATTAAAAATGATTGTTGTGATTTTAAATTGCATAATATATAACATAACGACAATTGATGACATTTAAAATAATTGTTTGTTTTGTAAGGACATTACATGTAAATGGTATTTTGTAATTTAATGATCATCCCCTATACAGCTGATTTGATTTAATATGCATCTATTTATTTATTATTATTTTTTAATTACCATGACAATTAATGACGTATCGAATAATTATTTGTACTGTGATGACATTGATTGTATATGACATTTTTATCTTTTTAATGATAATTGTATCCAACCGACGAAGCCCTTATACAGCTGATTTTTAGTATCACTATAGCCTCTGTACAGCTATGTTAAAATTGTTAGTTTTTAATTTGTTTTGTTTTGTATTTCAATTATTATTTATTCTGTAATCAAATTTATAAACTATTTATAATGCTAAAATTAATGTTATTAACTACTATTATTGTAATCTGACAATGCATAATTGGTTTTTCCACTAATATAATATCTAGTTATAATAGTGGATAAGCTCATATGTGAATAAATTATATCAATATCAATATCTTACTATGGACAATGAGAGAAAGTTGCGTCCGCCGTCCGCAATTTATACAAAGAGGTTTATAAACATAGAGGTTTAATAGAGGTTTATATAAATTTTTCCAGTTTTTTTGTCAATTTTGAATAGAAATTCGAATATTTCAATCAACAATTTATAGATGCAGTATAATAGTATCTTCGTTATATACAAGAACTTATTTGTGACATATACGGCTGTAACTTTTTTTAACGATAACCGAGAAGTTTGATTTTTTGACATCTGCAAAGGACTGCAGATTTCCGTATACAGTTTTAATTTTAACTCGATACCTGAACGCCTTCCCGAGATAGAAGGTCTTGACAGACAGGCAGACGGACAACAAATTGATCCTTAAGGATTTAGCTTTTCCTTATGAGGTAGGAACCCTAAAATTTGAAAAATACAAAATAATTTCTCCTCGTCCTTCCTTCATCACTTGATAATAATATGTTTTTTAGACATTAATTAATTAGTCAATTTAATTTAGAATTGTATGTTCTTGTGTATGTACTAGTGAAGCAAAGAGGTTACAAATACAGAAGTTTATCGAAACGTCCAGTTTCGTACAAAGAATAATTAAGTTTACTACGTAACCAGTTACGTAACAAACGCCGTGATTACGTATAAGGAAAATAACGCCTTAATAATTCTTCGTACGATACTAGTATCGTACGAAGAATAATTATATTTCGTACATAACTAGTTACGAAACAATAGTTACGTACGCGGCCGAAGCGGATTTTTAAGTTGATAAAATTATTTATTGTTTCAAACCCTGTGAGTACGATCGATAAGACTACTAAAACTATAATCACATCACTTATACGCCGTAGTAAAATCAAATAAGCCCATCGTAAGCGTTGGAGTGTAGTCTGCAAATATAGTTCATCAAAGTAACCTTAAATAAAAGCGCAAATCTTGTACACAATTTAGAGCCCTAGAGGGCATTACTCTGGAACTGTAGCCAGGTACGGTCCGACAGGTTCCCAAACATAACGAATTAGTGGCTGCCTCGAGCTACAGACGTAACCTTCACGGTTTTTGTATTTGAAAACTACCCTCTGGTTTAAGAAAATACATTAACTAAAATATAAAAATTAATATAAACATAAACTTTTTCAATTACAAAGAAGTAATATCGTTAAGAGACTGTTACAACCGCGCCTTCGTTCGCGATAACTGTTTTTGCGACCTTCATTGATAGAGAAACTACGCGGTTTTTATTTACACTGTGTTTAGTCCACTTTGTAATGAATTTCATAATTTTAATGTTAAATACTAATCTACCCTTTTCTATCCCAAGTTCATGTTAGACACGACCTTCAGTCCTTTAGACCTTCTTACTATTTCTTTTGCAAACGAATGTCTTCATTCATATACTTAAAACGTAAGATAAAACATGTGCGCCACATTTTCGCCAGGTCATTAAGCAAAGTTTGAGAGCCTAAGCCTGCTTTGAATAAACAACGTTAAAAATAAAACTTTCTACTCCAGCGAACGTAATTTAGACCTAATGACAGCGAAGTTTTACTTCGCTTTTATTAAAAAAACATTATTTTACTTTTGTACGATGATTCAAATAAAAAAGGATTATTTTAAATAAGCTGAAAGTAAAAAAAAAATACTTCTGTAATAGATTTTTTTATCTTTTCCGGTGTGCTAGTTCTTATATGTTTTTTTATTATTATTTATGGTTTGCAAACTGGATGTTACAGCTATAATACAAACATAATTTCATCATACATATGAATAACATAGACTGGCTGAACAGCCTTCTAGAAGCAAACACAACTTGCATTTAAATTGTGACACTCAACAAAATAATTATATTATTTTATTTAAATTGTCGAATATGTTCGGTGGTCATGTCGAATATGTTTTTTAGGGTTCCGTACCCAAAGGGTAAAAACGGGACCCTATTACTAAGACTTCGCTGTCTGTCTGTCTGTCTGTCTGTCTGTCTGTCTGTCTCCAGGCTGTATCTCATAAACCGTGATAGCTAGAAAGCTGAAATTTTCACCAATGATGTATTTCCGTTGCCGCTATAACAACAAATACTAAAAATTAAAATAAATAAAATATTAAGGGGGGTCCCCATACAATAAACGTGTTTTTTTCGTATTTTTTTGCTCAATATTAAAAACGGTAACAGGTAGACGCTTCAAATTTTCACAGAATATTTACTTGTATATTACCTTTCAAAATAAATAATTAAATAACAATAAAGTAAATATTAAAGGGGGGCTCCCATACAACAAACGTAATTTTTAAGCAATTTTTACTCGATCTTAATTAACAGGTAGAAACTTGAATATTTGTAAGTAAATATTTAGAAATATATTAACTATAAAAATAAATACCTAATCTTATACATAAAAACTCACAAAATGAAAATAATCCGTGCATCTAAACGCGGTGCGAGCGCCGCGCCGCGGCGTGGTGGTGGCTCGAGCGCGAGGCGGTTGCTAAGCAACGGCCGCGCGGGTAGCGGGGTAGGTAACAGGTCACGGAGCGAGCCATAGCCGCGCGTATTCGCGCGAGCGTCGTCATGTTGCCCGGATGTGTATCGATAACCTACCTATAAGTTTGCAATTTACTACTTGGAATTTCGTTGATTTCTCGTTATTTTATACGATTTCCTATTATAGATGATAGTACGGAACCCTTCGTGTGCGAGTCCGACTCGCACTTGACCGATTTTATTTAACATATTTTTTTTTCGACACACATAATAAAAATTGTAAAATTATTGAATTAAATAAGATTTCTCCTAAAAAACAGTAAATCCGCAACTATTCGAAATATATAACTTATTATCAGCGATAATCCTCAACGATATATTAATACTTGTAAAAATTTTATACAAAGAAGATTAATAATAATTTCATACTATATATGCTCCACAATTTCCTCTATAATGAGAAACTATACATATTTCCAGGTTCTTTAATCCAACTGGTCAATGCCAGGGCCAACAGTTTTTTTTTTAATTCATTGAAATTAAACTGTTACATGCACAAACCAACTTGATATACATAAATCAAGGTATACGCGCTGTCGCAGTTGTACTCACCATTTAATTTCACAGGAACTCTTTACATATACAATAGACGTAAACGCCATGTATGTATGTATGTATATTCTATGGTGAATAAACCATAACAACAGATATTTTTTGAGATAAATCTACGTTTGACCACCAATCCCCCTGAAGGTAAGCGACAGTATGGCCGAAGATAGATCACGTCAAACTGTAAGACACTCGTAGATATACAACCGAACTTTGAAAATTTCAAGATCTAATTTAGTTTAGTTTTTACAGTAATATTATAATTTGTATACAAATATTTGTACCAACGACATATCTCATCTATTACTTATTATATGCAAATATAATAGCCGCTTCCAATCGGTCTTTTTGGAAATCCATGGGAGGCCTATGTCCAACAGTGGACTTCTTATGGCTGAGATGATGATGATGATGATAAAG
Source organism: Lycia hirtaria (assembly GCA_947563715.1). Taxonomy (NCBI): domain Eukaryota; kingdom Metazoa; phylum Arthropoda; class Insecta; order Lepidoptera; family Geometridae; genus Lycia; species Lycia hirtaria. Next base: position 33,915,031 of record OX387377.1, on the reverse strand, counting down.
TAATAAGTACTATACAGATATGCAAGCACCAGGCACAAATCAATTATGTCCAAAAACATAAAACATTGGTTCTTTATACTCTTTTCAAGCAACTCATGTTTCATATGTATATTTTTCTTACCTTCAATCCTTTTATAGTATCAGTTTAAAAACACAGAACTTAAATCTTAAATCACGCGTGAAAAGTTGTGAAATAGTGAAATAATATACGTGTATTTCACGCGCGTAAAATAGTGAGTTTTCACGCCGCTACGTCTGTGTAACGGCGTAGCTCGCTACGGACTGGCGACCTGTAGCGCCGTAGCGGTCTACGGATCTCTGGGAGCAAAGTTTTTTAATTTTATTTGCTCGTCCGAGGTTTCTGATAGAGATGAAACGAATGACTAATTGAGCTTCTATTGTTTGAATTTTAGAACTTTTATTGGCTGTTTTAATGTTTATTATTAACTGTGTTACATCAAAGGGGTTGGTATTGATATAGACTATTTTAATATTAATTGGTTATGCTACAAAGTAGCGTTGTGTTTCAGCCGATTTAAAAAAAGAGAAAGATTTCAATCCGTCGTGCATGCGGGAGTTATGTTTTTATTTTATGTTGACTGATAAATGATTTACCACAAAGGCAGTTCAGTAGTTTCAGTGTTCTTTTTATATTATATTATTATTTATTTTGTTTTTTTACAAGATTTTTATTATTCTCACTTGTTCCGTTGTCTGTAGTCAAATCTTGGAATTTAAATTTGTCTCAGTTCCCTGTTTCCGAGTTGAAACTTTGCATACACATATAAATTCGGATGATAATGCAATAATATCATAACACGGAGCTGGTCTGATGATGGAGCCGGAAGATGCCATTGGGAACTCTCCAAAAAACATATTTGCTAGTTGACGTCGTTTGATAATATGATTTATGGTAGCTAGGCTCTAACATGATAATATCAAAAGATGTAACTTTTGATATTGTAATTTTAGAGCCTCATAATCAATAAATAAATAAATAAAACATCAAATTGAGAAATTGCCATGGATAAAGTAAAAGTAAAAACGGATCGTATAGTAGTCTGTGCTCATTCTTTTAGTCACCGTAAGTGATTTAATTATTTGTTAAAGGAAGATACTCAAACTGTATTTTTTAAGTTGAATAAAACAAAATTGTTATTACAAAGAAATATAGCCTATGACATCCGGGAAGTATACACAAATTTAACGACACCTGGCTCAGATAAACATGCATACACACATAGATATTATTATATGCACAAGAAAGAAACATAACCCTCTTTTTAGCGTAGTAAAAATGAAATTGGCTACAATGAAATATCCCTACTTATTCATTTTGTAACTGTAACCAATTCAGAGAAATATTTAGGACGTGAAACCAAATTTAGCGTGTAAATGTCACGAACTAGTTTAGAATTTAGAAATTCGTTTTTATTGCCTTGATATAAGGTCCACTATTAGCAGCCTGCTGCTTATTTTTACGCTTATTAGGTCCTGCGACATTTCGATGAGCTGAGTAAGCATTTCAATTAAATTTAGTCAGTCTGAATGAGCCCTAAATAGGTTATCTTTATCGGACAATAATATAATAACATATGTATGATATACCCAGATTTTCTTATATATAGATCTTAATTTAACCATCAACTGGGCTGATGGGAGGCAACGGTACGGCTGAGGATGGAACACGTCGATCTAGAAGACATCTGCTCACTTGAAAATTCCAAGATTGTAGATCTTAGGAATTAGGGTAGGCGTTAAGAAGTTTCAGGAAGGAAGAGGGGTCTAATTGTTTTAAAGTTACGTATGTTAAAAGTGAAAAAGAACCCTAATAAGTTCGCGCGGTTATCTGTCTGTATATCAAGAAAGCCTTAAAAAAGTAAGTTTCAGCGATAATAAAAGATAAAATAAAAAGTGTGAGATAATAAAATATAAAATAAGAAGTGTGAAATAATAAAAGATAAAGTAAGAGGTGTGACAATATACAAGATAAAGTAAGAGGTGTGACAATATACAAGATAATGATTCACACAAGGTTTATCACAGAAATTCAAATCATTTTTATTTTATTACAATTCATATTTGTTTAGGTAACTTAGTATAATATAATCAAAACGAAATTATTGTAATATTTTGTTGTAACAATGTTTGAAATATTCATAAAATAATTGTCGTAACATAAATAGGCATTATTAATTGATATCTTAAAAAATGTTACCCCCATATAAGTGAGATAACGAAAACTATTTCTATAAGAGTAAATCGGTTCCTTGAAGGTAAGCGCAAGTTTATAAGGTATAAAATATAAGTCTAGCCACACGTCGGACACTCCATAAGTCCATAAAACGGCGCACTATTCCGTGAAACATACGCAAGGTGACGTATGTATAGTATAACGCACACACATGTATGAAGTTAGGGACGTCTTCTGACAGCTGCTTGCTTGTGATGTTAATTTGAATTGGAGCGCTTGAAGTGCGCAATGCCTATCGCGAGTCGTGAATGACAAATGATGGTGCTGTAAAGGCAAACTCCGGCAAATGATAAGGCGAGCGCGGGGTGCGGGTGAGGAACCCGAGATTGGCGGGAGGAGGAGAGTGAGTGTTTTGTGTGTAGTATTATTAATGCTATTCTGTGGCCTAGTACTTCTTCCCCAAGTGAAATCTGCAAGAGTCCTACCACTATCATTTTATGTTTATATTAAAATACAAGTATAAGTTTACAAGTTTAATACAAGACAACACAAGTATAAGTTTAGAAAACTCAAAAACCTTCGACGAAAAACGGCTGAATTGATTTTGATGCAACATACCTAAAACATATTCGATGAAAGCCTCTTTCAAACAAAAAAAAACTAGATCAAAATCGGTCCATCCGTTTGAGAGCTATGATGTCACAGAATACTCGTACAATACACAGGTCAAACTTATACGAATACAAATAATTTATTGATAAATATATGTCATTTACAAGTCAGATGCTATTAACCAATGATAACTATAAAAAACAAATAATTATTAGTTAAAATTGTGTACACAAGGTACTTCGAATTTGTCTGCGCTATAGTAAGCCTTGCTTTGGAGCAAATATTTTAATTTCATTTTAAATATGTTAGTGGAAGAAGCACTCCTGATATACTCCGGTAAGTGATTGTAAAAACGTGCGCCACACACGTAAACACCTCTCTTTTCAGGTCGGGGGTTAAATACATAGATTTTTGTTGGAAATATTTATTGATGCTATTAATATTGCCTACGTTATTATATAATAATTTTGCTAGCGGGAAACATCCCCAAGGGTAAGAGCGGGGCTGGCTGCCGATGACAGCAGAGTTATTGTATCTATCGTGGCTTGTTAGCTTGTATTAGCGATGGAGATGGTCACAAAGGACGACCATTCGTTACCTTCATTATTATGTCTTAAGATTACTATTTATAGTGTTATCTTTGCTTTTTACCTTTAAACAAGCAATTCTTATATACGTAACATATGAGCAATTATATTTTTGTATAATGATATTTTTGATTGTATTTTCTTAAGTTGCTCTTAAACGGGGAACATATTTACGACTGCCTGTGTGTGCCTGTTTTATATTAAATTGTGGCTTGGATATCGTAAAAATATTTTTAGGCAAAATATTATGTTCGGAAAATTTAAGCAACCGTAAAAGTCAGTTGTAGACAACCAGCATTCACGTTGCCAATGCGTGGAAAAAAAATATTTATACCTCAAATAGCATCATTGCTTCAACGAAAGGGGTAGAATTAGAATAGTACTGAGCCCTAATCACCGTCTGACTGTGTAGACATATATATATATATATATCTCCAAGGGCGTCGCCAGCCCATGGCCCAGGGGGGTGGGGGGGGGGGGGCAAGTTAATATTATAGAGGATGAGAAAAATATGAATTGTAGGTACAGGTACAATTGCACGGTCTTAGAACTTTGGTTGCTTTGCAGTTGGCTACATTTTTTTAATCTCTAGGGGGGGGGGGCAGCTGCCCCCCTTGCCCCCCTTGGCGACGCCCTTGTATATCTCGGTAATATTAGTAAAAATATATCTGGAACAGTAGTTAATGATTGCGTTTTTTATGGGATAAGCTACCGACAAAACATATGCTTATATCGGTTACAAATGTATACATAGATATATTCATACAAACACATTGTGGAGAATGTCACTATACACTTGGTCATAACCCTGTTTTCGCAGTCAGGTAAAATAGTTGTGATTTTATATAATATGAATGTGTATACTGAGATTTATAAAGTCTGTTTGGAAAGAGAACTGTCGTGGTAAATAATTATAGTTTAAAATATGAAGAAAAAAAAAAACAACTTCAATACGCAATACATACTTATATATGTACTCGACTTGCTGTTCACTTTTCTACAGGCACTTGGATGATATTTTACCTGTTATTTTGTTATAAACACCAAAGTACTGCATCGATTTCGATTTTGAAAATTTATATGGGACCACCTCTGAGGTATGACCTACCGAATACAAAAAGAATAATCAAAATCAATGCACAATTGGCTGAGTACTCGGTGAACAAACATACAAAAAAAAAAACATACAGACCGAATAGATAACCTCCTTCTTTTTGGATGTCGGTTAAAAATTGTAACTGAGGTCGCGATAGTGTTACTAGTGCAAGGCCTAGGCCGCACTACGGTTTTTTCCCGCGAGCGGTAACCGCTATAAACCGCGAAACCGCTCGAGACGGTACTAAATCAATAGCGGGGAAAAACCGCAAGTGCGGCCGCTTGTATTTGTTTTCCTGTTTCATAAACTCACGCGGTTAAAAACCGCTGCGGCTTAACCGTAGTGCGGTCTTAGCCTAATAAAAAATAATGAGATAAGGATAGCAGCTTCCTCAAAGTAACATTAGTTCTATTTCCGAACAGAGTTTAATGTATTTTGAGATATATGTAATATTTCCGTGTAGTAGTTTAGTTAGTTTAGTAGTTCAGTAAGTGTATTTAAAAAAAATATAAGAAAAATAGAGTTTTATTTGCATAAACACAAACATTACAACAGGAAAACATCAGTAACTAAGGGAGAACTATATGTTAGTCATGTCTATGGAAGAACGACACAAACAAACAAATTAAAACTTTGATTCCCGCACTAGGCTAGGCCTGTGTCGCGGAGACCAAATTCAATTTCCTATATATGTTATATTGGCTCTAGTCACATTTTTTTTAATCAGCCCTGTTTGTACAAAATGTCCCACTGCTGGGAACGGGCCATCTTCTCATTGCGAGAAGGGTTAGGCCATAGTCTGCCACGCTGGCCAAGTGCGGGTTGGCAGACTTCACACATCTTCAAGATCATTGAGAACTCTCAGACATGTAGGTTTCCTCACGATGTTTTCCTTCACCGTTTGAAGTTGGCGGCAATCAACAATACGCACATAATAACCATTTAATTAATTACAGTTTGCCATAATTGTAGTTTAAGTACATTTGTATATTGTTTTGTTGTTGTTAATAAAGGCACTTGCCCATAAAAAATATTGGTAATTGGCTTGTCCGCTATCTCAATAAACTTTAAATTCCAATCATCTTTCCTTTGAGCAGTTAAGCAAAATGACAATTATATCGTACCTACTTTGGTCACAACCTTGTGTTATCAACTCAAGTCAACTGTGTCAGTTTCCGTAATCCTTTATCTATCGAGAAGGCCGAGGTCTGTGGCGGCGTCCCATTTCTCAAAGGGGTCAAACTGTTCAAGAACTACAAAACATAAGACCGTTTCTTGCGATTGTGATTTGGATTTTTGTTATAGATATATAAACGGACATACGCAGAGAAAAAAGTACAGAAATATTGTACTCGGATTTCAAAAAAAAAACAACTCGCCTCCTACAGACCTCGCACAGACTTTTAGCAACGAGACTTGTTGCTTAGAGACTTGTTGATAAAAGTCTGAGCTCACGAGGTCTACTGCTCATATTCTAAATTCTTATTTAGAACCGAGTATCGAATATTTCTGCCAAATATTATTGACTTGGTCATAAGAAGACTCGTAACAAACTTCTCTTTTTAACCGAGATTTGACAACCTTGTGTCACGACAACCTCTTAGTTGATAATTATGCTCATATTGATTATATACATATATATATATATATGTATATACTAGCGGACCCGGCGAACTTCGTTTCGTCTAGAAGTCGAATGTCAAATCATCGTCAATAGTCACAAAACCGACCAAGAGAGAGTCGGAGAGTTCTGAACAAAATTTCGTCAATCAAGTACATATAATTGTCAAGAGTGCTGCTACCTAGAGACATCGTTTTATTTTTCCTGTAAAGTTTACGTAAACGTCTATCATGTCAAATTATTTTAGATAGTTGACCCGGTGATATTGTGTAGTCACCAAAAGTTACCAAAAATCGATATGAAGTGAAGTGAACTTACCGTGATTAACAAACACTTATTAGCAAACAAAAAACTACTTAGTCTTTAAAACAAAACGAACTTTATCAAAAACATATAAAATTATTATTAACGCGGTTATGTGTTGTCACAGATTACCACAGATTCTTTTGTTTTAAATTGAATGACGTTGACATTCGTTACGCGCGTTTTTTAAAATATGCAAAATTAAATGTATATTTTTCAATCTTTCTGAGAGATTTTCTTAATATTTGTTTCCGTAAGAACCTTGTACAGAGTATTAGAAAACTACAAAAAAAAAAATAAGCCAAATCGGTCAAGCCGTTTTCATGTTATGTCGTGACAACGGAAAACGGGTTTCATTTTTATATATATAGATTTAACATTTTTGCTTCCCGGGCGAGGCTTCCCAAGAACTTTACCTAGGTATTTTACGCTACCTCAGCCCGCAATTCTTGAGCGCGGTGTTTTCATATACAAGGCAAAGAAGTACGTACCACGCCATCGCACTGCGCGTCGCGGGACGGCTGCTCGCAAGCAAAATTATTGTACAATAAATTACTATAAATTAGTGCACTAAACGTATCAAAAATGTATACCAGTAGAACCCTAAACAAATGTAATAGCTACTTAATATGGTAGCTTCGGTGTTGGTGGCTTTAAACAATTTGGAAATCAATTTAAATAAATTACAGTTTAAAAAATTAAAAAACACGCTACAAATTATTGTGGTCAAAGTTCATTACAAGACTTTTCTAACAAATCCAAACACGGCTATGATACGATGTTCCGTCATGAAGTTCTAGTTCATATGTTCCGGCTCCATCATCAGATCAGTTCGACAGTACCATATTATTGTATTGTCATCAGAACTACATACAGCTGCCAATTTTAATGACGCTACGATCCTTGGAAGATGGTTAAATTAGGTACCTTAGATTTCATTACATACAGGTCGACCTAATAAAAGCGTGTTAAAAATAAATGAAATGGCATATTTTTCAAAACAAAAGCTATCGAGGAGAAACCTAGACAACAGACCAACATTTAACATACTAAAAATTTGAGCTTGAATTATTAGTAGGTACAAGTATTTTTTGGAAATTTTCAAACAGCTGTTTTTGCGAACAAGCCTTACATTTAAATGGAACAAATTTTAACGGATTTATCGCGTATATTTTACATGATTTTAAATTTTGTGCCATGTAAGAATCGCGAAAACTTTAGAAATCATTATTTTATTTAAAATTAATCATCAAACATTTCTAGCAAATATAATATAATACACTTTTATTTTATCCTTGCCACATATCTATTACATACAAGGTTGCGTGGAAAAGATCGCTTTTACCAATCAGGTTCCGTTCATAATATTAATTTGTCATTAAATTAAAGTGTAAACAATGGAGAGAAGAGTTTAGAAGTGTATGGAATCAATTTAAAACTATATCGCTTCGTTTCCAACACTGACAGTTGATACTTTACCAAAGGTTTCAAATAAAAAAGAGTCTTCCAAATGATGGAGTTATGTGGTAACGAACATAGAAAAATACAACTTAATTAATTGAGAATCTGCTCCTTTACAAAGTCAGTTAAAAAGGTAGAAATCTTAGTACCAAAACCATTTAATCCATAGGTATTGCTTGGTAAATATCTTAAACGAACAATATGTAAAATTTCGTTGCAGCGTATAATTTTGTTTAGTTTCCTATCACATTCCTAGTTATTTTGTATAACAACCCATCACGTTTTTCGAACAAACAATGTATAATATATTAATGATGTTTATTTTATCTCCAGAGGCAAAATCATAAATGAGGCAGCGAAACGATATTTATTCAAGGGAAAGCTGTAAAAGGTGAAAGGTTCACTTAATTAGGTTAATCATGTGAAAATAACCAGTAAAATGTATGTAAAATTAAAAAACTCAATTGAAAGTAGGGGGACCAAAATCTGTTGAATTATCTTTGATTGACGTTAGGTATATTGACTGGTCCAATTTATAGTGGTAAGGGCTAAGTTATTTTACGTGCAATATGAAAGGCTATATAATTTATAATTAAATAGCTAAGACCATGTAGAGACACGTATATGGTTCAGTTAGTAACTAATTCTGAAATTTTAAAGAAACAAGTAGTTTCTTTAAAATTGCCTCATTCCAAATTCAAATTGTAAAATTGTTAAAAAAAAAAAATTTTTTTTTATATATATTGTAAATGACATACTTTGCGTACGTATATGTAGAGTTACTTTATCAATCAGGGTGGAGTGAAGACACTGTTTCAGCTTCATAAGTACTTCTACTGAGCTATATTTTTATAACACCTTTCAACACTATGAGTAAAAATAATATAGTATGTTCAATGAAATACGTAAACGTATGAAAGTCACTGACATAGCACAGCGGATTAGCAAGTTGAAATGGCAGTGGGCGTGGAGACCACTCACAGGCAAGCGCAGCGTAGGAAGACCAGCCACGAGAAGGACATATGACCTTGTACAAGTGGCGGGAAGACGCTGGATGCAAACTGCTTGCAATCGATCTTTTTGAAAGTCCATGAGGGAGGCCTATATCCAGCAGTGGATTTCATATGGCTGAGATGACGATGATGTTCAGTACTATGCCACGCTCGCATCTATTTTTCGCGTCTTTCTCTTTTCAACTGGTAGTGCCTATATGTATGTGCCTCGCCTCTTCTTTAACGACCTAGGGCTTGGTTAGCGTCTCTCTTTTCCATTATCTTCGATATGTTACAAAAACAAACTGTTAACTGCTAGAAAAACAAGCTCGCCGTCTTTTCTTCTCATATCTTTTTTTATAATCGTTGACCTCTCGAAGTCGACACATTTGCTGTTTTTCCCAATATGTGTTAGTGATGCTAACACATTTTGCGTGTATTTTTGGTCCCTATGCGCCAAACCTAACTTTCCGTATACGAAATTCCCAAATTTTCTTTTGTAAGAAAACATCGGGACTGCTTATTTTCCTAAATAAATTCTCTCGGGCTCGTGAAAATTTTATTTCATACCGGAACCAATCGCTGAGTAGATAAACATTCTTATTTATATAGAGTATATTCCCAGGCCGTTATGAACAGACAGAATTTTTAAAAACAATAAGATCCTTTGAGAACTTTTAATAAAGAGAAAATATTAGACGAACAGTAAATTATTATTTGTAAATATCATTAATTATAAATGCTCCGAAATATTAAACATCGAATATCATTTCATCGAAAATATTTTTTTTATGTTAAAAGATAATTAAGCATCAAAATCTCGAAGGCACATTTTTGAAAACTGGTCTATTTTTTATGTTTGATAGATCTACGAATGATAATCAACTCACGCGACGGTGTGGCCGAAGATGGAGCTCGTCGATCTAGAATATATCTATTATTATTATTTATTTTATTTCACAAACAAATTATATTCAATTTCACTTTAACAATAATTTATCTGAATAATTCAAAATGTATGTATACAGAAAATCCAAACAATACATACCATAGATACATAATTTGAAAATTCCAAGATCGTGGTTCTCAGGAAATAAAGATGGAGGCAAAGAATTCCATTCATGTGCAGCAAGTACAGGGGTTAGCATGGAACGTAGACAAATAGTTTTTCCACCGTTTTATCCACCTTTCAAAGGAAATAAAGTATGTACTGACATTGAATTGAAAATGGTTTATTTACCTATAGTATTCATATTCATATTCGTTTATTGATATCTATTGATACACGTTACAATATCACAATAAAATAATTAGGTACACAGTACGTCTGTAAATAGTAGACCAGTAGCTAGTAGCTAGACCAGCTGGTTTTCCTGTCTTGTTATGAAGTAACAGGTTTATGTTCACCCCGCGTTAGCATGTGACACGTGAGAGGTACGTTTTATTTTCCATTCGTGTCCTATTTCAACGTCTACTAATTTACCAAGATTACAACCCGGACTTCGATATCGGTGTTTTAGCTTCCTAGAGGAGTACGGAAGCTGATGTGCAAGTCAAACTCGTACTTAACCAGTTTTATTTTAATAGGTATCTCGTATGTTTTTCGTAATAATTCCGAATTTCTGCGGCACATCTGTTTCAGCGGGGTCCCACGTCACAGGAGAGCATACATTCACGTGCCCATATCGGCGAGTGATTAATAGAGTGCTATTACCGTCCTCCCAGTGACGTATGATACCCTGGTTACATTGATTGATTACACATTTGTGTTGTTGATTGATATAAAAATAGATTTTCGTGTTCTGAGGTTAGATTTATCTTTTTCTTTCTTTTGTTTTGTATTGGACCTGCGCGATTAGCGCTGGAAGCTTCTATGATGTAATGTTATGAACAACATGAAAAGACAAGTTTTAGCATATTTTCCACTCACCCATGTCTCCAATAAGTTCAATATTTTGAGAGACTAATTTATATGTATATTAAAGTGCCTTCGATAGCTAAAAAAATGCACAAACTCCGAGGATCCCGGGCATTCCAGTCTATTTTTCGGCTACCGAAACCGAATGGAAAGGTATAAAAGAAAATTTTGACTGTTTTTTTTGTCTAAAATGAATGTAAAACTAAGTAGTAACTATTAAAAGAAATATAAAAATAAATAAATCGATCCATTTCAGTATAAACAATAATTTATTAATAAAATATAAATTAGGTACCTATAAAATAACTTTAATTTTCACAATATCAAAGAACGATGTCTCAAAAACAATTTTCAGATATATTTTTATAACTACGTTATTACCTTGTCTGTAGGCAAATGTTATTTTACATACCGTGTTTCTAGTAATCCTTATTCATTAAAGAACACATTTTGATATGATAATAATGTCTATGTCTATAATGTATATTTGCCTTTAATAGACTTGTTTCGGAGATCTTTTGAATATGTCTTATTATTAGTATGTAACTAATTCCGCCCGCGGTTCAAACCCAATCATCTATTTTCCGGGATAAAACGTGTAACCTAAGTTTTAACCAGGGTACAGAGTGTCGACATTCTTTTCAATCTATTGAGTCGATTCAGTGTAACTATGTGTATCTTGTTTTCAGGGACTAATTATTTGTAAATCATATTCTGTTTTGTGGTTATTAGTTTTAAAAAAGTTAGCTCTTGGAACACTTACTTGATTGTATTTGCAATATATTTAGATGTGTGTATGTCCGCGTTTTTATAAGCAATAGAAATAGCGAGAAAAATGTATTACCACCTTCCAAATAAAATATTAAATCCTAATTTATTAATTGTTTATTATTAATTAATTTTTAGAGTTAGAGTTTCCCAACGGGTGGGCCTCAAAATGAACATGGACAAAACGAAGGTCGAACGCCCATGTAGTGCCCACCCCAATATCTGTGGGGAACTTCACTCTTGAAGTTGTTGACGAATACGTCTACCTAGGACAGACGGTCCGATTAGGCAGGTCCAACTTTACGAGGAAGGTCAATCGTCGTATCCAACTCGGCTGGGCAGCGTTCGGGAAACTTAAAAGCGTCTTCTCGTCCAATATTCCCCAGTCCCTCAAGTCGAAAGTTTACAACCAGTGTGTGTTACCAGTGATGACATACGGCACTGAAACGTAGTCCCTAACTATGGGCCTTATAAGGAAGCTCAAGGTCACGCAACGAGCTATGGAGAGGGCTATGCTCGGAGTCTCTCTACGAGATCGAATCAGAAATGAAGAGATACGTAGACGTACAAAAGTCACCGATATAGCACAGCGGATTAGCAAGTTGAAGTGGCAGTGGGCAGGGCACATAGCACGTAGAACTGATGGCCGATGGGGCCGAAAGGTTCTCGAGTGGAGACCACGTACCGGCAAGCGCAGCGTAGGAAGACCAGCCACGAGATGGACAGACGACCTCATACAAGTGGCGGGAAGACGCTGGATGCAAGCCGCTTCCAATCGGTCTTTTTGGAAATCCATGGGGGAGGCCTATGTCCAACAGTGGACTTCTTATGGCTGAGATGATGATGATGATGAATTAATTTTTGCATTAATTATTTATTATGTAAGTATATTTTCAATTGAATCGGTCGCTGTATTTATTCAATTGAATGACAGATGCTTTTGATGCCCTGAGAGATATTGTATTCCATATTTTTAATATGTTTCACAAGAACTAACAAAGAATGATTAATTTTAACTTATTAGTAAGTATTTTAAGGCAATTCACAATTGTGTCGTGGAGTCTTTTTGTTACCTACCTTGACATGTAAACAAGAACTTATTGACTACTTATTCCTATAAGATAATAAGCTTAAAACAGTATAAATTCAAATTATATATTACAATAGAAAAATAAAATTAAATATATCACATTTATATAAGACTTTACCGTTTCCCAAAACTTACTAAAACTATCATACTCTGTCTGTATTCTATACCATAGATAAGCATAAATATTTTCCATAAAGCATAGATTTTTTTAGCTTTATTTTTTATATTACTTTTTATAAGATTTTTCATTTGATAGAAAGCAAGGAAGTTGGATAACAATGGAAGGAGCCATAAATTTTGCTTGCCGCTATTGAACTGTATAAAACGCGTCCGCTTCATTCCTACTCTTCGGTCATATATTGCGTCAAGTGGGCATCACGTGAAGAAAAATTAATTGCTAAAATGCGAGATAATTTAAAGCATTAGTTTATGCCATGTAACTAGTGATAGACAGAGATAGATATTGGTGTGATAGTGTACTAAATCGCACGTACAAAAATATAGTCATATATTTATAACCGCTGTCAGTATTTTTTATGTTTCTTAGTTGGCAATAAATAGTAGACACAGTATGAAACACTATACTCTCCATCTATTGAGCGTAACTTCTTTATCTATGGTAGAAAGCAGGTATATAATGACAATTCCTATACGATACACAAGGATTAATTTTATCAACATAAATTTAAAAAAGTTAAAATATTCATCCAAAGAGTTTTTGTATTTGGGGCTTAAAAGCTTAGGCCGCCTTCACACTACGATTTTTAATAGTGATACAATTTTTAAATAAAAACTACGGGTCACTCATGTCTGTTTTGAGCCGAAATATCCGACTATAGTTTCAACCGCATTCGGCGGTCTTTTTCAAAGGAGCAGCACACACGTCACTCTCGGTCGGTGACGCGCCTTGCACTGCAGTTTTTATTTAAAAATGTGTGAAAACCACGTTAATTTCCATAGTAAAATTGTATCGCACAACCCATTTGTATCAATACAACCGCACGTTTACAACCTTCATAAGCTCTAAACAAAATGTATGCTGTTAGATTTATTCATCTTAGTGATTTCTTACCATGGATAGACCGAGTCGGAATAAATATAATCCTGTTTGAAAATATTATCTACAACTTTATTATATATTCTTAGATCTATTATCACGCATAATAATCATGTTATATATAATAGGCATTTATTTATATACATTTAAAAATCTAAATGTTATTTTTAAAATATTGGTACAAATGGTCACGCATCACCAGCGAGATGCATTCTGTAAATGTCAGTAGGTAAATATAAGGGTAGGAACTTAGCGCCTGTGCAGTCTGACTTGCGTTTTATTGTATCTTATCAAGAGTCACTGTTTAAATAAATGTGTCCTGTCACTGCAAGCCAATGTCTTATCTTATCCTATAATCCCTTCTAACCCTCGAATACCCTCTTCGTTCTATCAAAACGGTCATACGTGGCGTCAAATGGCTTAATTGTCTTTATTGCTCTGCTTACCCCGTAAGAGAAAACAGGCGTGAAATTATGTATGTATATTTGCAGAGAGCCTATTAGTATACTGTCCCAGCGGCTTGTTCAATTACTCTTTAATAACATAACCTAAATGTTTCATTTCTCTGTCAAAATTCTTATCTCTATACTTCTTGATTTTCTTTAGCCAGTTTCCAACAGAGATTGAGTTTTTGCATGTGCCTCCATATCTTGGAGGGAGGCACTCTAAGTCGATGTGCTGCTGGAGACTCTTCAGATCGTTTCCGTGGAAGAAGATAGAGTCCCACGCCTGCTGGGGGATGAACCGCTTGAAGAGGTAGAAGAATGTGTTCAGGAGCCAGGAGTAGTTGATGATGTGACATTTGCGGAGACGTGTGGGGTTGGCCAACTGGGGAAGAATAGTTTTTTTTAGTATGAGCCATTATAGGGTATAGGCCACTCATTCCATTCCATCTTCCTCGGTCCTGTGCCATTCGAGTCCAGGTTGGACCCATGATAGACGACGCGATAGATAGGACGCTATCGTTTTTTTCAGTTTTTTTAACTATAATTATTTAATATCAGCAATCTTCGAAATATCAATAAAAAAATTATGGTCTGTACTTTTAGACTGTTCTCTTCTTTTCTCTATAATAGCTACACAATAGAATGAGACGTACACTGTGTCTGTGGTTAAATATATATCTTATAATGTGTGTTTATGTCTATGTATGTATGTCTGTGTGTGTATGTAGACATTTCTGCAAGATATCAAAGCGCACAAAAGTTTTTCAATATATTTTCTAACGAATATAAATAATCCATGTTATTAGAAACTTTCCCTATGCTATCAACATTGACTTGATATATTTCCCAAAGCCTTATCATATAACTAACGAGTTTTTCTCGCCGCTCTAATCGAAAACGCCCGAAGTATCGGCTAAGTTTATATTAAAGTACAAGTAAGTTCGAAAAGCTTGGTAACATTGAACTGGAAACCTACAGAGTCACAATCACGTAAAAAAATTGGAGTCTTAAATTCGCAAATGTCATGCTAATGGTACTCAGTGCGCCGACATGACATTTTGGTTTTTGAAAAAAAAACATTCGCCGACTAAAACGCTGCACGATGGCAAAGTGCTCAGTAAGAAATTGTCCACGACTCACAACACTCAGACCTTTTTGAAGTGAACATTATTAGACGCACTTTTTCTAAACAGTGAACAAGCTGAACTTACTTACGATTTAGCTTAGTTACGGTGAAGCTGAATTACAAAATGTTTTGAACGCAGGACGTAGTTAGTTTTTAAATAAAAATAAGGATCTGACATATATACAAGTAACAGATGACATTGGTTTGATATTCATAGTTCTGTTTGCATAGTTTATACGGGATCGACGCAAATGGCCAAGAACGCAAAGACCATTTGGCATTTTGCTTATTTAAAAAAATATTTACGCGAATGGCCACATCAGCGAGAGGCCAAAAACGCAAAATATACGCCTCGTCGGGCATGGACATAAGTAACAACAACATTTCAAAAAGCCCATCTTGCATATTATTTTGTAATATGTAACTACTTCTGTACTTTGTAGTATGTATGTACTACCGATTACTACCAAAAAAAAAACTGTTTTTGTTTCTGATTCTGAACATCTTTGTTTGTTGTTTTTACTTAGAGATTGTAACTCTATAGTTATTATACCTCAATTCCTGGGAAAGATAACTTTGACTTGAGAGAAGCTATAACTCCCCAGAGGGCTATTGGTAAGATCGAAAACCGATGTTAAAATCTTGAACATGTTTGGAATTCAGATAAAGCCTTAAAGGTCTTTCTACACCTGGCCGTCTGAGAATTTGAGAGGTTAGCACAAAAGATTTTGCCCAAAACTGATGAAGCCAACAATGAGTGAGAGGCCCTATAAATATCGGCTAAATGCAAATATAATTAGCCTTCAAATAAACTTCAATAAAAAAAAAAAACGAAACCACTAAGACACCCCAAATAAAATAATAATATAGACACATAACAAAATGTTATTATTATTTTATCACTTCAATTAATTAATTATTTAATATCAAAATAGTTTTATCAACCATGCTTTGACATAATTTATTATGAACTTGATTTGTAACTTGGGCGTGACATGAATAAATTATTTGTATTTGTATTTTGTCACAAAAGGCAGTCTTATCGCTCAAAGCGATCTCTTTCGGACAACCTTGGTATATATGAAAAACTAATAAATAAATAAATAATATAAATATTTGGGGACATTTCATACAACACCATCTAATCCAAACTAAGCAAATCTTGTACTATGGAACTAGATAGCTGACAGAATACTTATATACTTTTTGTTTTGTATATATATACATATGATACTTAGTAACACCCAGATACTCGTACAGACCAAACATCCATGCTAATCGCACAAATGTTTGCCCTGGGTGTGGATCGAACCCACGACCTACAGCTCAGTAGGCAGACATACTACCAACTGGGCCACGAGTCCAATCTAACTAACTAAGCAATTCCAACCGAACTTCATTGGCATCAAACCAAAATATATCTGTGTGCTTGAAGAACAGTCTCTCTGTCTCTTTGTTACATTTTCACATTCAAACGTCTGAACTGATTATTGTGAAATTGATACAGAGACATATCTTAGCTGTCGCTCTACCAGCTGGCTTAGCATGGAAGGCATCATCATCATCTCAGCCATAACAATTCCACTACTAGACGTAGGCCTCTCCCATGGACTTCCAATTAAACCGGCTTTGATCCAGCGTCTTCCCGTCACTTGTACGAGGTCATCTGTCCATTTCGCTGGCCTTCCTACGATGCGCTTGCCCTGCTGGATGGACATAGATTAGGTATATTTAATCATAATCATCATCACTATGCGAATAAATGCAGAGCACAACTATAGCTAGCTCCACATACAAATGCCGTCACCTTACCCCCATAAGACAGACGATCTGATACGCGACAGTGGGGGTGAGTGTGGAGACGTGACGTAGCGTGATTCCCGCTAGGTCGACGATCACCGTGCCGCCCATGACCTGCAGTCGTGGCGACCTCATCGCTATCTCCGTCATCGCCATGCCGGCTCGCACCAGGTCTTCCACGGGGAACTCGGACGGGTCCCAAGAACCTGGAACATGGGGTCATATTATGTTTATGTTTTTGGAATGTACATATCTATGTTTGTATGTATTCGGGTATGTTATATATTTATGTTTGTATTACCTCCTACAGGTTAACGCCTTGACCGATTTTGATGTGCGGGTTATCATTAGATGTGTCTTCACTCCTTAAATGTCATAGTCTATATTTTTTGTAATAATAATAGTACATCTCTCGCAAATATAAATTAATTAACTTTTTCGTAACATCCAACGAACTTTTCCGTAATAAATAAAGGATTTTACAAAACTATTAATCTTCTTCTAGATCGACGAGCACCATCCTCGGTCACACTCTCTCAACATCAGTCGATTTTGTGGTCAATCGTAGATCTATCTTGTATAAAAAAAACTACGTAAGTACTACGTTATGCCAGTTTTTCGGATACTGTTGGTCATATTTGTAGGTTCGACAACGTTTGTATTTAAAGTACCTATATCTTGATGACGAGCAAAGCATTTAGACATGAACCGTAAACTTTAGGAGTATGTAAAGTAATTTCTTAGGTATTTATCTGATATTTTTATACGAAATTATTTTTAATTTCATTATTATAAGACAATGAATTCAATATTTTTGTGATAATTATTGATTTTATATTTTTAATAAAAATAAAAAAAGATTTGTACTGAGGAGTGCTGTGACATGTAAAAGTTGACCTAGTACTTTTCACTAATCTTAAGATTTTTAATTCATGCCTTTTATTTCAGATTCGATTGACCCCCAAACATTTACTTAGCCGCTTTTAACCTCACATACTATAATTAAAAACACAGTGTAGGTATGCATACATAAATGAGGTCTTGTTATTTTATAAGCGAAATGGGAATGGGACTAGGCAAACTTTTTGACGTCACAACACTCTTCAGTGCATAATTTTAATAATTTTTCTATTAAAAACCGACTTCAAACGCAACTTACTAAATCCTTCACGATTGCAAACTTTTTAAAGAGACCTCTTCACTCGCTCTTTTTTTCTTTTGTCAAGAATGCGATTTGTCATTGAATGTCAAATGCTCGTCTTCGAAGATTAGAAAATGTGCAGATGTTTATACTATAATTCTTAATATTTGACACTCTTGCAAAGAAAAACGTGTAGGTTGCGATTCTATAATCTGACGCACTTACTCAGGAATGCAATGAAAATATTTTCATTTTTTGAGATTATTCAACAAGTAATAAAGTGATGTATATATAGGTATAAAATAATTATGGTACCAACTTGGGAGCTTTCTCTATATGTCGATTCAAGAAACAAACACAAAAATTGGCTCTCGAATTCCGGAGTAATTCGTGTACATACATAAAATATATATATATATACGGTACAAATTGATAACCTCCTCCTCTTTCGAAGTCGGTTATTAAAATATAAAAAATATAGAAACAGCTTAAATCACAAAAATATTGAAATGAGTTCCTTAAAATTGTTCCAAATTTAAAACATAAAATACATTCCTTAAAATTGACTTTACATACCCCATTGTTCCAGATATTACAGGTGAATGCTTACTTCAGATTAGCGACATCTGATGTAAGCATTCAGTTCCTTTCGTCTCAATCAAAATCTAACCTATATAAGAACTTTATAGTTCTTTCAGAAATTACAAAGAAAATAGAACCTTACTCACCAAACCTGAAGATCGATATCCGTCCGTACTCGGGGCGGTCGTATATGACGCCCTCATAAGCATCTCTCACCTTGGACAGGCCCCAGAGGTCGACGCCTTCGTACAACGACTTGTAGGCCTCCCGGAATCCGCAGTACCGGACTAGCTGGGAACAGATGAGGCAAAATAACTTGGCTTACTCGACTGTCTAGACTTGTTTGGCTCAGTGGTGGCGTCTTTGATGTGAGTGGCAGGTCCAAGGTTCGATCCCCGGTCGGGCAGTTTTTTTTTTAAATATCTGCCCAAATTCTTGTCACTATATGTATATTGCGATATCTCCAATACGGGGAATCGAGGTAGCTTTTTATGTAAGTATGTGATTTATTGAAGCGCTATTAATTTCTAATCGATTAAAAAAAAAAAAACTCAATTCGACCGTATTTTTTCTATGTATTATCTTGTCGTATGTGTTTTTATTAGAAAAAATTTATTCCATAAACCACAATAATTTTCGATCTCGATTCAGTATGAAGTTTAAATAAGTTAACATATCAAATAAAAGGCCTTACCTAAAAACGTTACTTAACGTTAACCAACGTCTTAAATTATCTGTCTTCTTTCCGCAAGTTTCATTAGTTGACAAAATATGTTAAGCATTGTTTAAAGTTAAGTAACGTAAGGTAAGGTACGTTCGGTAAGGCCGAAAACGCCTGTAATCTTACACATTAACGTCCGAAAAACTATACTAATAATATTTTCTATACAAATAGGTATGTAGAAAATAAAACATTTTTTTTTTATGTTTCCGTTAAAAATCAATTGAAGATTTATTCAGCCTTACTGAAATTACAAAAAGCGACATCTGTTTCGTCACCAAAGAAACTATTAACAACCTTGAAAGCCTACATGAAGGTTTCATAATAATAACGGCGATGATGGTTCCAAAATATAATATGTTTAGTATGTTTTCAGCTAGATGGCAATATATGTGGGATTCTCTATACTTCTTGAGATTCTAATAAATAAAAATTATGTATTAAGTTGTTTGTAAGACAAGTGTTTTAAGAGTTTATTTCGGTACCCTTTATTAAGCTGAAAGAAAGTTACACTAATTATCATTACAAACAACTTTTACTATTGGCAATAATAAATAATAATTTGAAATTGCGTTAAAAATCAGACTTCGTGAGAGATCAACAAACTTTTTATCTACATCTACACTAATATTATAAAGAGGAAAGATTTGTGTTTTTGTATGTTTGACAAACTATCACTCAAAAACTACTGGACCGATTTCAAAAAATCTTTCACCATTAGAATACTACATTATCCCTGATGAATATAGGCTATATTTAACACCAGAAAAAATTAGAGATCCTTACTAAAACTTCAATAATATAGCTAAAGGTGTAAAAAATTAGGCATTAAATGTCTTTCATCGCATACGCTGTTCAAATTATTGATAATAGAACAAAAAATGTTCTACAATATTAAAGAAGATACCAAAATCTACAAAAAAACATCGTGATAGCATATGTCTAACTATTGTTATTACGTCACTATAACTACTTTTTTACATTTTAAAAGTTGAAAGAAATACTGACCAAAATCAGACCACGTTACCCATACTTTTGTATTAATCCTTATAAATAAATTATTATATAAATTATAAATTAACGAAATAATAAATTATTTAGTTTTCAAGACTGTTTCAATATTGTTGATTACTTTTTGAATTATTCAAATACGACATTCCATTCAAAAGATATTGCGAATTTTAAAAAAGCTTTTACTTCTAATAGAAAAATAAACGCCGTCGCGCCGACTCGCGCCGCGCGCCTCCGCGCTTTGGCTGGGCCCTTATTCCGTATGACAATTGGCCGCGTTCACGTACGTAACGTGCGTGCACTGACAATGAAAATTAGCCTTTAAGTTTAAGAAAGTAGCCTTTAAGTTTAAGTTTAAGTCTAATTTTCATTGTAGACGCACAACATTAAATTGACGTTATGTGACCCTACGCAGCGAAATACGTTACTCATATTTGAGTAAGCATAATATATTTTGTCAACTTCTCGCTGACACGTAATGACACTTGCGGAAAGAAGACAGAGAATTTGAGACGTTGATCAAAGTTAAGTAACCTTTTTACAACTTACATCGCGTGCACCGCGAAAAGTATTCATAATAGAACAAAATTTTGTGCAAAAATAGAACGTAGGTATCAATATTTTGTATTTAGATTAACTATAACATATAAACGTATACTTTTGCTATAGTTTTGCGACAGGGATAAATTAATGGAATGAGAGGTCCAAAGTTTTAATGTTAGGGAAATGTTTAATGTTAGTTTTAATGTTAGTTAATAAAAATAATCTATTAGCTTATAAAAGGCACGGACCCTGGAGTCTGTGGAGCTCAAATTTTTAAATAAAAAAAAACAAAATGTTAGGGAAATTAAGTTTTTCATTTAGATTAACTAACAGATATCAGATGAAAACGGCTACTATTGTTTTGCTACTTAGGGTTAAAAGGTGGAAGTAAAAGATTGTATCAATGTTCCGTGCTTTTAATGTTAGGGACACGAAATGTAGTATTTAGATTAACTATCAAATATAACCGAATACTGTTATTATAGTTTTGCGACAGGGATAAATTAAGGGGTAGGAAACGGGGGTAATTGATTGTGTAAAAGTTACAAGGTTCTAATTTTAGGGATATAAATTCCAGTATTTATATTAACTAACAGGTGCAAACGAATACTGTTATTATAGTTTCGTAACTAAAGGGACGAATTAATAGTTATACACGGGGGGAGGGCAGTTAAAAGATTACACAGAAGTTCCAGGGTTGAATGTTAGGGTGAGAGCGGGGCAAGAGGGAGCAGAGCTGGCGAGAGTGAGGCATTAGTGGGACGGATGGGAGCGTCACGGGAGCGGGGTGAGAATGAGAGTGTGGGGCGGGAGTGAGGCGTAAGCGAGGTGAGAGTGGAGGGATTACAGTGAGAGGGGTGACATTACTGTGGAAGGGGGTGAGTGTGGAGCAGGAGTAAAGTTGGAGTGAAAAGAGAGCAACAGACTCGGGCTGGGAGCAAGGTGGAAGCGAAACAGAAGTGGACTGGTATCGGTGTGTCAGTCAGGGGGATGCAGGAACGGTGAGTCAAGTGGGGTGCGGTAGGAGCGAGGTAAGAGCGGGAGTAAAGCAAGGTGTGAACGGTATGAGTACAGGAGTTCAAGGCTACCGCTAGAGTAGTGTGGTAGGTATCATAGATCGACAAGCTCCATTCTTGGTTACACCGTCACTTATCATAACGCGAGTAACGAATTGATGGTCAAACGTATAAATATCTATTTCGTATCAAAAAAGTATAATTACCTTCTTTAGTATAGGGTACCAAAATACGCTTTTATTCGGTTTTATTTTCGTTTTAGAGTGTGCGATAAAAAAATGGTTGTCTGTAAAGTCGGTTTACGGACGACAATTTTACGTGATAACGATGCGTCACAAGCCGAACGCTTAGGCCGATCGTGTCTCTCTATCGCTTGTTCGGCGCTCTCACTTGCACGCTCGGCTCAGGCGGAATGTGACAATGAGTCATGCTTTTTCGTACGTGCAGCCGGCGTTCATCGATTTATAAGACGTTATCACGTCAAACACAAATAAGTACCAGTTTGTGAGCTCTCGCCGGGATCGAGTTCCTCGCTCTAAGGAACCTCATCAGATACTCGTCATCTGTCCTCGGGGGGCGGCACTCTCCGCGCTCTGAAACACAAGGTGATGAGAATGTGGGGGCTAATTAAGTGTAAATGAATTGCATGTCAGCGGATTTTGAGTGCTAGAGAAAAGTATGTCAGAGATACGTCGGTTGCTGCGCACTGGCGTTATCGAGTACTTGTGTGACTGATAAATTTCGTTATTTGTGTCGTACTTGAATAAAGCTATATTTCTTAAAGCTACACTTGTACATATATCCTTTGGCGCCAGTGGCAGTGACCCCGGTGCAGTTAGGAACCCCACACTTATTTAGGCCGTTGGCCCAGGCGCAATTAATTAATAATAGATACGTAAGTGCAACGAGGCAACTTACAATAATGTTAGGTATGTACCCATCATCATCATCATCTCAGCCACTAGAAGTCCACTGCTGGACATAGGTTTTCTCCATGGATTTCTAAAAAGACCGGTTGGAAACGGCTTGCATCCAGCACCTTCCTGCCACTTGTATTTTATCTACCAAAACTTACTGCTCTTCTGTAACAGAAAAACTGGTTCGTCATAAAAAAAAAACCCCTATCCTACTTTGATATCACCGAAATAATTGTTCATTATAAAAAAAAAAATTTTTGCTTTTCTGTTAATAAGTGTTTTTCTCAATAATAAAATTTACTAAGCGCCTTTAGCATATACCAAAATGGAATGGATCGATAAATCATCTTATGAAAATCCTTAATTACCAATTTATTGTTGGTAAATCCTAAAAATGATTTGTAGCCCATACAGATTTATCTTTATGTTGTAACCTAGGATTACGAATATATGGGCTTTACAGTAATTTGTGATATCATAAACTAACTGTTCGTTCAGACCACAATACGATTAAGCCGTTCTTTCATTTTTCTTTCATTGACGAGTTTGTTTCATCGCGAACTCGCCAGATGTTGAGCGATGTTGCGGTCTGTGATAGAACGGGATTGACAGCATTTTGAACAGACTTAAAAAAAGGAGGGAATTTGCAGTTCAGTTTTTTTAAGTAAGCATAAAAACTTGGCCTGCATCCAGTTGAATCCACTGTCGAGGCGCCACTGGTGGATCCAGTTTTAATTCGATATGTTTTTTTTTTTTTTTTTGAAAGGATATCCTTTCAAATGAATAAATAATTATTTTAGTTTAAAAACTGAAACAACCGTCTTTAAAATACGCAATGAGAGAATCTCTTCTTTTTTTAAGTCGGTTAAAAAAATGATCAGCAAAATCAGGCAATGTTCAGGTAGAAATCAGTTCCCCTTTTTGTATGAACAAGTGCACGGTAAACGTTTTCCGCAGTAGTTCTTTCCGTGGAAACTTGTGGTGCTATGGTAATGACTCGCACCATGTCTCACATGAGCATACAAGTGCTAATTATATAACAGCATGAGCAACTTACTGTGAAATGAGCACATTGAACACACTCATTCGATACGCTAGAAAAAACATGGGAAAATTCAAGGAAGTGACGGGTCAGGCTCAGCCGCTCAGGTCAGTGCTCGTTAAAGGGAAGAAAACAATAAGTTGACCTTTTTAAAAGAAAAACTATATAAATATAATAATGCAAGGAAACGCGTAATGTACATACCAAATATAATTTGCCTAAGTTCTGTAACCGCTGCAGCCCTGGTCAGCTGATCCTCGTTGCATAGCTCTGCGGCAAGTTCCAGAAGTTCGGGACACTCGCTTGTGTCTAGCTCCGCCTCGAAGGCTATCTCTAGGAACTGCTCGTACATTTCTGGACTCCTGGACGTGGTTGATAATGAAAAATGTTTTATGTTCATGATCATAACTATATATTACAATACAAAAATGGAAACGATTTCTTATCCCTAAATTATCCTTAATTTACCCGAATTCGATTATTTTTTTAGGCTTCCGTACTAAGGATGCGGGAGCCTAGTAGTGAGTCTACGGTATCTGTCTGTCTTCTTCTTCTTTTTTGTATTGGACCCGCATTAAAGCATTTGCCAGTGTCAAGTATTAGGATTTTTTCAAGTTTCTTGAATAAAACAAGTTGTAAATGTTCTAGTCACAATCTAAGTCACGTATACAGTCAATTTATAAGTCGAGTCCTGCTTCAGTAAAGTGGTGGCGACTTTACTAGAAGCTTCTATGGAGTTTTGCCGACAACGTAAAATCACACGTTTTACTGCTTTATTTCACTTGCCCACACTCACGCACTATATCGAACACTCAATGAATAAAACACCACCATTTTTATAACATTAATGTTCAAAATAACACAAGTTTAGGAATATAAAACAAAGCAACAACACGTTACTAAAACGTTCCCGCCAAAACTCCCTGTCCTGTGTTTTATATGGCTGTATTTTTGGAACCGTATTAAGTAGGAAGTTAAAACTTTCATAGTATTTATGTCATTATAGCTTTATAAAATCTACAAATAATAAAAACTAGACAAGTACTAACTAGAAATAATGAGAAATTCTTGTGTGAGAACTGCGAAATAAAACCTTCTTGGTCACACAAAAAAAATGACAAGTGAACGTTCCTTTGACAGATGGTGTCATATTATGTCAAACTTAAAATACAATCTCTTTGGATCTACTATGATCTCATTTGATTTGATGAACATGATATAAGGTGAGACTGAGTTTTCTTATAATATAACTACTATAACACTAACTTAATTGAACTTTATATTATAAATAAATACCTAGCATTTCAGGATACTATATAGAAAATATTACGCGACGTTACAAACATCCATAGATATATAAAGCACACTTTGCTAATTATTAATTCTAATTACTCGTGTGTTCAGTTCATGTGGTATGGAAGTACGGAAGCCTCGGTGTGCGAGTAAAACTCGTAGTTTGCCGGATTTATTTTGTTTAATTGAAATCGTACTTATTTATGTCTAATTGAAAGGCTTCTACTTTTAAACTTTATCTCTTGAGCATGGGCATCGCTCTCATTCATCCAACTCCCCAGGTAGGTACTTGAAATTACTGCGGGTTCCTTGAGATCAATAAATATTTTTGACATTGATGCTCAAACCCTTGCCTATATCCTTGCTTGCTTCGTTGACAATATCAATATGTTCCTGTAGATAGTTTTGGCGGGAACGTCTTAGTAACATGCTGTTGCTTTGTTTTATTTTCCTAAGCTTGTGTTATTTTGAACATTAATGATATAAATATGGTGGTGTTTTATTCATTAAGTGTTCGATCAAGTGCGTGAGTGTGGGCAAATGAAATAAAGCAGTGAAACGTGTGATCATACGTTGTAGGCAAAACTCTATAGAAGCTTCTAGTAAAGTCGCCATCACTTTACTGAGGCAAGATTTAAATTTGAAAATGACTGCTTACGTTACTTAGACTGTGACTGGAACACTATATAACTTGTATTATTCAAGAAACTTGAAAATATTTCAATACTTGACACTGGCAATTCGCTAATCGCGGGGTCCAATACAAAAAAGAAGAAGATGTTCCTGTAGTGATGCCCTCACCAAGGATACGGAAGAAATAATTATAGAGATTTAAAATTCACAAAACAAATCAATATGTCACGCTAAATGACAGCTTTGAACGCATTCCTGACCCTATGAGTCCGGAATTGTTTCTAGAAAGTTTCGGGTGACTTCCATAGGACTGTATGCATCTTTGTGTGTGGTCATTGAAATATGTGTTAATAATTTCATGTACTCTGTTTCATTATGTATATTAGTATGATCGTAGCGAGTAAATTATAACGAAAGATGCCATACACTTGTTTATTATAATTTCATTATAAATTCTGGGTCATACTTACTTGTTATATACAGATATGTAAAACACATAATTATATTGTGAAATAGTTATGTAGAGTATAACAGGGCACGTGTTAGCACTACTGTGCTATTATATGCTGTGTACGTGTGTGTGTGTGTGTATTATGTGCTGTGCTGTGTTATTATATTCTATGCCTAGATAATATAGGCTTAGAATATAATCATTAGGCTTATTTCGTTAATGGTATATTCAATAAATAGGGCGAATTCTGTGGGTATATTTTTGAAAGTTAATAAATTCAGAACTTATGCTGCCATCTGCAGAGCGGCAGGGAAACAATCGATGCATCCCATAAAAGACACCCATTTGAGATCGCTCGGGGTAGTTCGCCCGTATTTGCAAGCGCAGTCGCATCGTTTCGCGCGGCGACTGGCTCTATTGTATTTGCCCGACGGCACATCGCTCGGTTGAGTTCAATGTTTTGTAATAGTGTAGTTCTAAATAATTGCTTACATGTTATAGTATAAATAGTCTAGTTAATCGTAATAGTGTTTTGTGTGAGTATAAACTGAATTTGTGAGTGTCTTTCGGTGTTTTAATGCTCATTGTGACTTTGGCGATTTCGATAGAGACCAGAACCCGTTGCGCCTAAATCCTGCGCTGTTAACGACAATCCGTTAAACAATAAACATATTATTATATCCTAAACTGCAGCTCCTAAAATCATGAACATTGGTGGGTGCTTTCCTTTTAAGGATTCGCTCAACGCGTGCAGCTATCTCTCTCGCGCATCACAACATTTTTAAACATATAAAATCATTGAATAGGGATATCAGCAAAGTAAGAGCTAAATTTGTTTATTTAGACAGGAGACATATTTAAAAACAAGTTTTACTTCGATATCTTTTCAATTGGCGGAGGACTAAGAAAATACCTAATATGCTTTTTTATAATTGCGTCGCCAGTATAAAGTATATTAAAAATGTTTCTCCTCTCTAAAATAAACAAGTTTAGCTCTAACTTTTGTAATATCCCTACTCAATGGTTTTATATGTTTAAAAATGTTGTGATGCGTGAAAGAGATAGCTGTTCGCTTTAATCTCGACCTTAATCTGTAAATAAATACATAAATGAACAGTAAACAAAAATCGCTTTTTCAATAAACACTACAACGATCGCAGCGCTTCTAATAATTTCAGTTTGCAACACCATTTAGGAGTACTTATACATTGTTATTTTATGAAACTCAAGACCCACATTTTATTGAAACCAGTGAACAGTGAAAGTGTTTCAGAGTGTACCAAAAGTGATGTAACAAATCAAAGTACAAAACGCCGGCCCGACTTACACAAGATTCCGAATTCGCTTCTATCTTTGAACGCAGCTGCGACATAATAAAAGTGGGCAATAAAATACACTGTACATGGCCTTGCTTCATGCAATAGACTAATGATGGTAGATGTAGGTATAATTAAGTATAGAATGGGCACAGATATGTATTTTGTATTTTGCTAAGCCAGGCAAGGACTCTGCAGTGCAAACACTGAGCATTTGGATTATCTTTAGATCTTTATCGGTCTGGGGTGATCGATGTGCTTTTTGTGTAGTAGTTTAGTTAGTTGAGTCTGTATATTGTTGTGTTGTCAAAAAAAAAACACAGAGACTTAGAGTGATATTTTTATTCAAGTAGAAGCCGAATTAGTGCGTGACCAACATTTAATTATTTTATTATATTTGCCACGCACATAAACGTGCTAATGATAAATAAATATATTGTTGGAGACGTGAAATGTCACATCTAGCCCAAACTAAGCAAAGCTTGTACTACGAAAACTAGATGGCTGCATAAAATACATACATATACACTATTTTTTTGCAAATACATATTTAAGACACATAGAAACAACCAGACACAGAACAAACACCCATGCTCATCACACAAATGTTTATACTGGGTGTGGAACGAACCCACGACCTACAGCTTAGCAGGCAAACATACTACCAACTGAGTTGCGAGGCCAGTCAAATGCTCGCTGATGCTTTTATTAAAATAGACGCTTCTGTCAAGAGGTTGGAATATGTATTTGTGTCCAATTTTATTTAACTTATCTGTGTAGTGACACGGGGAGTGACGTATACTTAGCCTTAAAAGGCTTACTAAAAGTCGCTTCCCCGAATCAGGTATATTACTTCTACGGCTACTTTAATAATGATGGAAATGTTATTCAGCTACATACCTTTAATCTGTTGGCTCAAACGAACTTCAGTGCTTTACCACGCGCCAGAAGAGATAATAACTACACGATAGAGGGAGATGCACTCTGTGTCTTTAAGTTTTATAACTAACAGTTGGCATTTAACATCTGTGCAAGGTGATTTGCGCTTTATTGCATGTTAACAAGAGTCGTTATTTATTAAATGTATTTGCGGAGTGGGTCTTCTACTACTTGTACTATTACGTGTTCTGTGATTATGTGCAGGAATTTTTCGAGTTAGGTTTGTAACACGCAGTCAGGTCATGCTGAGGTCTGGAGCGTAATAAAGTCTTTATAGCATTATGGACCAAGGCATATTGCAAAAGTTTTTTAACTTTAAACTTTTGCAATATGAACTCATCGATGGATATACTGGGATATAAGAGTATCCTGTATTAAAATATGAGTACGTAGCACGATTCAATTTAATGTTTTGTTGTATGAAAAAAAAAAACGAAAAAAACGCTTTTTTTCTCATTTTTAGGGTTTCGTACCTCAATAGGATAAAACGGAACCCTAATAGGATCACTTTGTTGTCCGTCTGTCCGTCCGTCGGGGGTCAAGATCTTTATCTCGGGAACGCGTGAAGGTATCGAGTTGAAATTAAAACCATATACGCAGATTCATAGTATCTTGCTGCAGAAAGAAAAATAAAGTTTCTAAGTTTCGTAAAAAAAAATACAGCCGAATATATCGTAAAAAACGCACATTTCGAGTCTCACAAGGGAATCAAAACTTATGGGGTACTTCCCGTTGACCTAGAACAATGAAATTTGGCAAGAAGCATTGTGTTAGAGTACACATATAGGAAAAAATCCGAAAACTAGACATTTTTAATTTAATCCCAAAAATAGTGTCTTTAGCACAATTTTTTGGGATTAAATATGATAAGGGTTTTAACCGTATCATGTGGGGTATCATATGAAATAGCTTCAGTAGCATAAGCTAAGACAGGTTTTTAAATATTTTTACGATGTATATTTTTCGGTTTATGAAGAAAAATATTAAAAAATATATAATTTCCCCTTTTTATCTACTAGTCTGTACGGAACCTTCGGTGGGCGAGTCTGACTCGCACTTGTCCGGTTTTTTACATAAACATAGACATAGACATGTATTTTATTGTGACAAAAACATACAACAAAAAAAAGGTTGTCTGTAAAGTCGGTTTACGAACGATAATTTTACGTGATAACGATGCGTCACAAGCCGAACGCTTAGGCCGATCGTGCCTCCTATCGTTTGTTCCGCGCTCTCGCTTGCACGCTCGGCGGAACGTGACACTTTTTCGTGCGTGCAGCCGGCGTTCATCGATTTATAAGATGTTATCACGTCAAAAAACATAATACATTTTATTGTGCCTAACACTTATATTTTCCACTCTGGCGATGTGGTCGGTGATTTATATTAGCGGGGCGAGGCCGCTGCGTGCACGACACGTGGCGGCCTCGCTTCTCCGTTGTTTCATCGCAGATTTGCTAAATGGCGGAGCGATACCGGAGCGTCCAAGCCATATGCCGCACGCAGCGGTATCGCACCGCTGGGAAATCGCCGATTGCAAATAGTGTGTAATGGCCATCAGTAAATATGCATCGGTTGAAGTGAATTGGTTTCTTTTCGGCAAACGCTGAACTCTTTGCCGCAATCTCTGTTACCGGTGACCTACAAATCTTGGGATCTTCAAGGATAGAGTGAATTTTCTAGATTGACGAGCTCCATTCTCGGTCACACCGTTGCTTAACATCAGGCGAGTTGGTGGTCAATCTTCGATCTACCTAACATAAAAAACCGGACAAGAGGGAGTCAGAATCGCCCACCAAGGGTTCCGTACAAACTAGTTGATAAAAGGGGGAAATTATATTTTTTTTTATATTTGCCTTCTTAAATCGAAAAATATACATCGTAAAAATATTTAAAAACCTGTTTTAGCTTGTGCTAATTAAGCTCCTTCATATAATACCCCAAATGATACGGTTAAAGCACTTTAAAATTTGGACCCTCCTTCCTTGCGTAAAGACCCTATTTTATGTGATTAAATAAAAAATGTACAGTTTCAGAATTTTCTCTTTATTTGTACTATATGACGGTCAACGGGAAGTACCTCATAGGTTTTGATTCCTTTCGTCTTGACAGAGAACAATGTGATCCTCTATGGGTTCTAATAATGTCACCATTATACTCATACTCGTCATCATTTATTATTATTTTGGCTTTCCCTATCTTTCTATCTTTTTTTATTTTGTTTCTTTTATGATTCTATATGCAGACTTTTAGGGCTTCTATAATGAACTTCTTGCTCGTTACCTATTTTATTCTTCAAGTAGTATCTATATTCCGATATTGTCTTGGAAAAAAAGTATTGGTTTTTGTATAAGTGAACTCGTTACTTAGTACCAATCTAAATTTCTCATTTTGGTTAGAAATGTAAAAATTCTTTCGTTGATCTAGAAGTGAAAGCAATTTATGGCTTCTTGTGTCCTAGTTTCATTTACCTACTTAGTGTATCGACACTGTTTGTTTCCCGCAAAGCATTAAATTAAATAAATAGGTAAATCATTTAATTTTTCTGTTTCAGCTGTTTCAGCAGAATGCCTCAAACGGCGCAAATACAGTAACCTTGATAAAGGTTACATATTTGTGCCTTTTGGGGTAGAAACCCTGGGACCGTGGGGGCCGGGTGCTATGGAATTTTTTTAAGATTTGTCGGGGAGGTTAAAAAATTCTTTGCATGCCCAAAATGCTGGCCTTTACTTTGGACAAAAAATAAGCATTGCCATTCAGAGAGGAAATGCCGCCAGCATTTTGGGCACTCTGCCTGAAACTGGAGATTGTTTCAAATATCCATAAGTTTTGTTGCCTATGGATATTTTAAATAATCTCCAATCACTCAGTTTTTCAAATTAATTTATTATATGTAATTTATTATATGTAAATATACATTTAATAAATAACACATCGATATTTACAATTCATTAGGAGGTCAATATGTTCACATGATGATCATTCAATGACCTCTTGGCTTGGAAACTGTAAAACACTGAAGCAATAAAATTTATATGGGACGACCTCTGAACTATTACCTACCAAACAAAAGAAGAGATAACAAAATCAAGACGTAGTAACATAAAAAAAATTACAGTTTGAGAGCCTCCTTTTATTTTGGAAATCGGTTAAAAATAGGTAAATAAATTCTTGTGATATTGAAAAATATTTCATTTCATGTATGATTTACAAATCGATATCGATGATTTGTCTTGAAAATATAGAGCATACAAACAGTTTGACAGGTTTGAGGTATCGTTAGATTTGTATTCATCTATAAGTACCTCCCAAGTTTTATAGACTACATATTTGTAATCATAATAATACAATACAATAAAATAAGCTATCAGATTCTCTTTTCAGGCATGACTATTTCAAAAATAACTATTTGATCATATTAATAAGTCAAATGGAGTTCAACACATTTTGGTATTAAAATGCGTTTTTTTTAATTACAAGATAGATCTAAGATTGACCACCAACTCGCCTGATGTGGTCACAGTGTGGCCGAGGCTGGAGCTCGTCGATCAAAAAGGTATCTATTTAAAAAAAACAACGGGTTGCGCTCTGGTAGTGCCGGCAGAAATGAAAACTTGAACATTAACGTTGTGCATTTTTGAATATTTTGGAATGGTTAGGGAATAATTTCGCATGAATTGCTTTATTTATCAGTATAAAAGTACTATCATTTATGATTTCAAGGTTCGTTTGTTAAGATTATATTAAAAAAAATAAAGTAGCAAAAAGACTGACTCGTGAAGGATTTGAACCTCCGCCCTCCGATGGACAAATTGAAATTTATATCGGTGCTCTAACTATACTGAGCTAACGAGTCTTACGTGCATGTGTCGAAAAAAAAGCATTCAGCGCAACGAAATGAAGGATGCATGCTAGAAGGACAAACATGTACATACAATAATGAACTTTAAATGCAGAACGTTAGAATAGGTTTCTGATTAAAATAATCCGTCCGTCTTACTAATTTTCGATCAGGTTACGTGTCACCTTACGCGAGTTTAATATGGCGCGAGTTTAACATTTTTTACCCATCCCAAAAATGCGCAACGCCCGCGCCGCTAAAGAAGTTTTCACTTAAAAAAATATTAATTGTACTTATTACCTAAAGTAATTGTGCTGTTAAGTGTTTATTTTGTAACATGTGGCAATGAGGCAACATGATGGGTACGTCTGGAGCATAATAAACTGTTTGTGACTCTCTGTTACGAAAGCCTTTGTCAATCACTTAACGTTTCATGATATCATCAAGATCAGTTCATGAACTATATACATACTGATGTTGATGATTTGTAACGAAATCAAGGTGCAAGGCGTGAAACAATCTAACAAACAATCTAAAAAACTGATATGTACCGTGAGTTATTATTTTTTTACCAGACTTGCGTCAAGACGCGGTGCTTGTGCGTGATCGGCTTGTTTATGAATTATGATCGAGAATGACTTCATCATCGACAAATAAATATTCGTATTCGTAATATTTTTTAAGGTTTTCGCGATTGTTACTGATTAAAATTAAACAATTTATCGCGTATATTCTACATGCTTTTATGATCTGTCGTTTCGAACATTTTGTAGCGTCCGTGACCACAGGTGGGTGAGACTAAAAACGTTCCCTATGCCCGCAGAAGCCGCTCACGGTGCTATCACAGATCTGTGCTGAGCCTGAGATTGTAATATGGATGACCGGGTGACCGGTGGCATTTACCAACCACCTTCTCTATTAGAGTACGGATATTTCTTAATTTCATTAGCCTCGCGTAATATTCTTGGTACTTAACGCGTCTCTCTAGCCAAGATTTAATGATTATCAAGACGGATCTGTAGGGGTATTCTGAACCCATTCGAATTCGGAATCTATATCTGTCTGTATCATTTCCATAGAGAATGACAGAGACGGAGATATAGATTTTTAAACTGATTCCGATACAGATAGTGGTGGTTTGGCTTATCTAGTCACACGCACTGCAGACCTGTTAGATCGTCTGTTTTTTTGTATCCGCAATATGATCCTTAACCCGAGTCCCAATGCTTCTCGTTGTCTGCCCAATGTATTTCAGCTCCCAAACTGTTCCTGTTCTCTTCCCGATTTCAGATCGCTCTCACAACATTTCCACCCTACACTCACTCGTGATTCTGCCTCGCACCTGTCCCACTCCCACTTTGCTCTCGTTCCGCTTTCACCTCGCTCCCACCCCGTTCCATTCCGCTCTTGTCCCATTCCCGCTTCGCTCCGTTCACACCTTGCTTTTTTTCCGCTTTTACCTCGTTCCCACCGCACTCCCACCTGACATCCATATATGTACGTCAGGTCATAAAATAATGCAAAATATACGCGATAAATCCCTTAACAATTGTTTAATTTTAATTTGTATTCGTATTTTTACAGAGTGCCACTGTATAATTATAAGCAGAGTATTTTCCGAGTTACTCTGTACCTATACGAGTAGAGCCCAGACAGGAGGAGGAGGAAAATGTTGGAAATCAGCAGTTCCGAAGCATTGTCGCACGAACTTTTGCCAGAAAAAAATCCGCATGTTAATAAATATGCATAAATGTTTTCTACCCTTATTATACTATACGATTTTGCTACGCCTCTAAGGTATGCTTTTTTTCAAAATTTTTGTTTTTAATTACGGAATCATAACGAAATTTGAAAATAAAACTGCAGGCTTAGGCATTTATGATTTAAAACAGATAAATCAATAATGATTGTAATCGGTTAATGTTTAGCGGTAGAAACAGTTTCTCCTATTTCTATGAGAGATCACGTGATAACACCTCTTAAATCATATTTTCCGAGATCTCCGAATGATAACCACGCGGGTGCAACCGCGGGGCGCAGCTAGTAATATAATAAGTAAGCAAACACACATTTAATTGCTGCAATATTTCAATTATTTTTACACAAAAACTATTGAACTTTAAAATCGGTGTAAAATCTTTATTTACGTAGGTAACAGGTAGGTAGCTATATCTTGAGGTCATTGATTCTGAGGACTAATTGTTTCCACGTGCATGGTGTTGTTTTGTTACCTACATTATCATAACGTGAAATTGACTCATGCAGCAAAACATCATTTATTATTTTGTTCACCACCTGCTCAATAATGCTCTTTTTACGTCATGTAAAGATTTAAAGTACCTACTTACGATGTAAAGGTTTAAAGTACCTATATAGGCACCTACGTCATTTAAGCTGAAGAGCTTTTATTGTATGGGATTTCATTATACCACACTGCGACATAAGGTAATTTGAATTTGGAACCTATATCTACCGTTTTTCCGCTTGACCATACTGCTTGGCACTATTAGTAGTGCTATGCGAGATTTTTCTTTCCCGTGACTACTATTCTCATTGGATGATTCACTCGTATATTAAAATTATCCCGTGGACTATCCGATTACACTACAATTTGTCAGCAAGAGCATAGACACTCTTATGGACTAGGCACTACTAGATTGTCTACGCCTCAACTAACTCAAATGAATACTTCTATTACCATACAGGCCCGAAAAAGCGTACGCGTTTGGTTATAAAAATTTAGATTCCACACCTTTACCACAAAGCACGTGGAACTGATGGCGGATGCGGCCGAAAAGTCCTCGAGTAGAGACCACGCACCGGCAAGTGCAGCGTCGGAAGACCAGCCACAATGAGGACAGTAAATCTCATACAAATGGCAGTAAAATGCTAGATGCTAGTCGCTTCCATCTGGTTCTTTGGAAATCCATCGGGGAAGCCTATGTTCAGCAATGGCTACCTTGTGGCTGCGATTGATGATGAACATGTATACATTTAGAAAAATTAAAAACCCCCGACAAAGAAAATGGCTTAACCGATTTTGATGAAACATAACTAAGCACACTGAGTGTGCCACACTCTCGATGAAATCCTCTTTCAAATTAAAAACTAGATCAAAATCAGTTCATCCGTTTGAGAGTTACAATTCGACAGATACACGACAAACTAATAACACCCCTTTTTGGGTCGCGGTTGAAAATAAAACTAAGCGCCGACATGTTTGTTCAACGTTCCCGCCAAAACAATCTAAATAGTTTAGAAGTGCAGCTTACTAGAAGGTTCTACACAAACAGTGAAGGTGTGAATAAGTCGATCAAATTATACAAGGTTAGAGCAATGCAAGCTTTCGAAACAATCACACTTCACACTCGGCTTGTACTCATGGTTAGATTATAAGTTGCTAATTAATAAATCCGGCAAAGTACGAGTTTCACTCGCACACCGAGGCTTCCGTACTTCTATGAATGACACATGAACATGAACACTTACACCGGGGCTAATTACTCAACAACTGAGGCTGTAGGAATAGCCTGAAAAACTAATAGGTGTTCACACATTATTAAGTTCAAATAAGTAAGTTATATTTTTAAATAAAAACTACGGGTCACTCACGTCTGCTTTAAGCCGAAATATCCGACTATAAACCACGTTAGTTTCCTTAAGTAAGTTATACAGACCTATTTTCGTAAGGATGTCGAGAGGTATATAATCTGCGCTCCACAAAACACTACTCGTGGCGTTATGCCCTTTAATACTATTTTATACTTCCGCTCTGGAGCTTAGGTACTTAGCTCTTGCAGTTCCGACCACCCAGTCGGCCGGTTAAGGCAAGCTGGAGGTCAGGGGTCTCATTTCCCCAGGGAAACATCGGGGTACACTAAGTCGCTACTCACCGACGTCTGGTTGCCTGCGGTTGTATTGATTTTTAAGCGGTTTTATTTAGCTTGACCTGTTTATTTGTTTGTTTGGGTCTAATTTAGTAATTGAAATTTTACCCCCTTGCAATTGACGGATCGATCTGAAATTTGGTATACACCTTTAGTCCTGATGACAATACAATTTAGTATTCTATATTATTGTAAATCCAAGATGGCCGCCGCCATGAAATGGCGGATTTCATATTTTAACACAGCCCCCACAATATCAAATGAAAGGGTTTTTCTAGTAAAATACGTTACCTACATCATTATCTTTCTTTTCAATATAACCGTTTAACTTAAAAAGTTTTTTTAAGTAAGTACATGTATTATTTTAAATAAAACGTATGTAAACACACTAATAAAATTAACGGTTACGTAGATGTTGACCCCGGTTGTAATTAATAAACTTAATAACCTACGCTCAGATTGAACCTTGACGATATTTTTAGTCTATCTATTATGTTTTGATTATACATAATTTGTTATAATTATGATTTATGATATTTTGTTCGTCTCACAGCTAGTTACATACTCAAAACTAGAAATCCTTGGAATTATTTTTTTTTTAACGGATTTACTTATTTGCGACCAGATTTAATTAGGCACCCCTATATCATAATAAACAAAAAAAAATAGCTTTCATTTGATATATAAATAATAAATGTACATTATGAACGTATAAACATCCCAAAATTATACCTGTTTACACTTGGCTGCAAATAGGTGCGGCCAAGTGCGCGACGACACCCGTGATTTTTCAGAGTCTTTATATATATTGCCGTGAAGTGGACGACATTTTATTTAAAAAAACAAGTGAACGAAATGTTTTCTCAAAAATTAATTAATAATAAATTAATTAAAAATACTTGCGGCCTCATTTTGATAGGCACCCTAGTGGATATATATTCTCCTAATCATAAATATGCGTAAAAATTTGGTTTTTAGCAAATACTCGATGAGCGCACTGATTCTGCAGCCGGATCTTAGACTTAACTAGGATTGAAAAAAAAAGTGTTTACATATCTGAATCATTGAATGCGATATTGTTAAAATTCGCATCGTTAGCACATCGGGAACATGTTAATTGTCGTCACTGGGATGCTGCACAATCACATTGCGGTGATGGATACACTGTCTATTATTTACCTCAATTTTAACTGTTGCTTTAGCAGAACTTTACGTGCTACAATGTCGCAACGTCTCCGATAGGAAAATGTATTCGAACCATACACATCATACTGACTGGCCTTGTGGCTCAGTCGGTAGTGTGTCTACGTATATCTGCTGAAATGAAAGGTCGTGGGTTCGATCCCCATTTGTGTGATGAGCATGGATCTTTGTTCTTTGTCTGGGTGTTTCTATGTATCATATGTAAATATTTACAACAAAAAAAAGTATATATGTATTCTATCAGCCATCTAGTTCCATAGTAAAAGCTTTGCTTAGTTTGAGCTAGATGGTGTTGTGTGAAATGTCCACAAATATTTATTTATTTATCATTGTATACAAGGTTGTCTGGAAGAAATCGCTTTTAGCGATATAAGAACGCCTTTTGTGCTATTTTCTTGTGAGTTTATTGTATATTATTTTATGTGGTGTCAATAAAGTGTTATTGATTAATTGATTATTTTTTCTCTATACGTTCAAACAGTAGGTCTGTTTGTTAGGTGTGGGAGTGAAAAGTCCGATAAAAAGGCACACCAAGCGAGTGAAAAAGAGATAATGATAGAGCTTTTTACATCTATCACTATCATGAAATCAGTTTTTGAATTTATTTGTGAACATTTATTTAGAATTTTTTATAAATTTTTGTTCGAAAGTGTACTACAAAATGCAATTTAATCTGCAGCTTTCGTTTATATTTTATCACATAGTTAAATTCCCAAATGTTGAAGCTCAACAGATTTCCTATAAATTATTTTGGTGACAGATTTTACCTGTCACTGTATTTTTTTTACATAGAAAATTCATCGTCCATTAGAGCACCTCAACGCCAGAACGGCTAGACCAGAATCCGACCAGCGTCTTACATGCGTCTAACCTGCTCCTGACCAGGGATTCAAGTACCGCTATTTCAATAGTCAATATATCGTGTTTGACTTGGTATTTATCACACTATTATAACATATCGATAGTCTTCAATACTATCCATAATTAGTTCCCAATGGCATAATAATCGCAGCTATTGGAACTCAATACCATTCAAGATTTATTTATTTATCAGAACATGAACAACACACATATACAAAATGGTATAGAGATCTTACTTGGAACACATGTTCTTGCCCACTCATGGCCACCAGTGGAAATTGGTTTTATTTATTTAAGTTCATTTCAATTAATATAATATAATAATAATATGTTTTATTAGCATACAAATACAATAAAAATACAAATTACAATGAACTTGTGTTATCTACACAAAGCTGGATTTATACAACTTGAGCTACACCAATATATACTTATAAATAAATGCTTAAAGCTTTGTCCTGACTGATTCGCTACCTGACCTTACTGAGAAACAACGTACAGTCTAGGCTGATAATCTTAAATACACGGAAATTCTTCATTGTGAAGTGTGTTATGTGTATAGTCACTAAGAACCTACCGCGGGTACAACCACAGACTACAGCTAAAATATGTTCTATATAACTTACGATAAAATATACACCAATGATGGCTTATAATTTTGAAATATCATAGTTGTCACTGGTCACCAGTTCGTATTTATTCATTCTAGTCTAAAATAAATTTAAGAGTCTATAGTTCGACCATCGTCCAAAACATAAAAAATATTTTTTAGAAATTATTAACATAAAAATGATATATATGTATGAAAATTAACTTTTATCAAATTGTAATTTTTGTCGATTTTTTTTTATGTTGTTTTCTAGTTTCCTAAACGACGATTTTTTAATAAGTTCATTCAGTCATTTTATATCTTCAAAAATACTGGTATTATGCGCGACCGAGACGGACGATGGTCGAACTGCAGACCCTTAATATCGCACGAATTTACACCTCATTCCATTAACACAACTGCAAGGTGAGGTGACGCTGGTCTTATGTTGAGGCATTCTAATGGACGCTGACCTACAATTTGCAACAATGTCACGATCAAGATATTCCACTTTTACCCACATTAAAGGCTAGATTGCTACAGGTTATTTTACACATAATTGAAAAAAAAAACACACGCACAAAATTTAGAAAAGAAAGTTTTACTTTCGGTAATATTTAAGATTTAGACTCTAGTATTTAAATTCAGATTAACATATATTTACAAAAGCTAGTTTTATTAAGTACAACTTTATTAATTGACGTTGAAGCTTAGCTGCTGGATAGATAGGCTTATCTCAGGGTGCCTAAAATACCGGAAATAATTTATTATTTTCGAAAAATAGGGTCTAAATGTAGTACTATTTAAAGTCTTTTGTAGTTAGAACACTAGTAAAGGATAAAATCCCGTAAGATAAAAAAACGTTTACCTTACCGAATACATCGTCGCCTTTAATCAATTAAATGTCTAATTAATACATCAAAAAAAATATTTATAGCCTTGTTAAAGTTAAAAATATTATATATTGTTTATGCGTCTAAACAATTGTTGATTCCGTTTATTAATATATATTTAAAACATATTAAATAACAAATTAAGATATTATTTATTCAGACAAATTATAGAAAATTATAATATGAATACATTATATAAAATACCTACACATACTAAATATATTAACATAATATAATAAATTAAAAAATATATTGTTGATAGCGAAATGTAGAACACCCCCGTTTTTGGGTCGGTGGTCAAAAATATATCAACTCTAACGCAAACTCTTATTGCAATTCATCTTAATCAAATGGTAAGTATACTTCGTCTAACTTTCACATAGATTTCACACTTACGGGAAAATAGAAACAGAAATGATATCATGTTTTGCGGTATACTCTCTGTATTTGATTATAGATATTATCTATTTCATTTGTATCTAAACTAAGTTTTACAGATCTTTTGTAGTTAGAATCATTTGCAAACTCCGCCTTGGGAAGCAGCCCCGGATCAACGTTTTTTTCGAACCGGGGCAGAAACTTGACAGTGGCGCCCCTCTCTCCAACGCTTAAAACAACTTACTTAAAAAACTTAATATAATTATCTATGTGGCGCCATTTTCTTAAAAGTTAACGGTGAGTCAACCAAGATTTCGTATTCTAGGCGCTTTGTGGAGCAAGTTATTTTATTTTTAATCATAATATCAATTATGATTTTTGCGCCCCCTGAGAATGCTGCCCGGGGTAGGGTGCCCCGGTTTCCCGGTATAACTTTATGATTAAGTATTTATGATGAATGAATAAAACAGAGATGTCGATTCACTAAAACCAACGCTCTATAGTAACCAGAATTGATGACGTAAAATTGCAGATAAAAATCTAAGCCAATTCAATTATGTAATAAGAAAAAAAAAAACGATTTGTAAATTATATTTTTTATGAAATAAAAAGCCTTTAAATCTTTTGGAGATAGGTCGATACAAAATTATTCGTAAACACGATCGTGTATGAAAACTGAATAAATTATAGTTTTATAAACTGAAAAAAAAGCGGAAGACTTGTGGCAGGATCATAGCAATTAAGAAATATACGCACTCCAATGCCAACAGCTGTGTAAACAGCAGAGGTGTTTGTTCCGTGTTTGGGTGTTTCTTGTAACATAAATATTATATGTACAATAAAAATGTATGTTTAAGTATTATATCAGCTAACTGGTTTCCCATAGTACAAGCTATGCTTAGTATGGGGCTAGATGGCGCCTGTGTATCTATTTATTTACATTTACAAAAGGCACATACATACCTTTTGTTTTTATTTATTTATCATTATTTTTTTAATATATGTCGTAGTTACTTCATTAAGTTTCTATCAAACATTGTTGTAATTGTAATGAAACCTATTTAAGTTTCTGTTTATTTGTTATTATGTTTTTTTGCCGCAATAAATTATTATTATTTACTATATCTTTCCTCGGGAGATGTAGAAAGTCTTGCTTCCACTTAATAGATAGATATAGGCTTAGATATATAATATATGCTCTGCATATCTCATCGAAACGTGATTACTACTAAGTTACTAATGTGTGTTACTTACTACTAACTTAATAAAGTGATAACTTACTAATTATCAAAATCTTGTGATTGTCAATGGACCATTTGGTAGCCTCTAAATTGTTTTTTTTAACCAAATTTTTCCATTCTCCGTATATCAACCTGCCCCCACCCCTTGGCCCATTACCTAGCGACGCCCTTGGATTATGTATGTAAACCAACCAACCAAAATAAACTAAGATTATACATTTAATAGATGCAATAATTGATAAAGATACAGACATAATAATTATATGCGACTTAAAATAGAATAGCTAAATTATTAAGATAGATAAATATAGAAAGCTACTTATAAATGTATATTTCAATTTACCGGTCACAGGCAAAAAACAAATAAACAAATAATTATATACAGACAAACTTTCACATTTATAACAGATTATGTGATGTAATATAACTAACACCAACAAACTAAATCACAAACAAAACAGAAAACCAACCTTAATATCATCCGAAAAAACAATCCAACGTAATCACTGCATTCCTTCACAAGAATTCATTCATTAAAACACAATTTCAAAAAAGAACAACAGTTCACAACAATTTTTAAAACAAAAAGAAAACTCAGGCTTACTGGCAACACAACATAACTCTACGACAGACTTGTGTAAACTAATAAAAAAAACTATAAATAAAGCCGGAGATAGACCGTTCCGCGTTCGTCTCTATGCCTCTGAATCACTCGGCACACAGCTATACACTACTTTATATGAAAGATTTTGCTGATAGAAAATCAAGTACAAAGTAAGTAAAAAAATGCGTGAAGCGGCCGCGCGGTTGAAACGAATGTAATGTAGTGGATTATCAAAATTAGTGACGGTCGAAATCGGTCGCTGCTATTTCTTAATACGAGAGTTAATTCACTAACCGACTACAGAAGAGGGGTTATGATTTTAACCACCTATAATATTTTATTTTATTTACCAAATTACATTTCTGTAGATACACAATTTTAAATATCCAATATATTGTTTAAGTTCGCTATTTTTAGGAACAATGTAAGGGTGAACCTATGTGAACCTATGTTTGTGTAGGACATGTGTATTGTGTATGTGGGAGGTCTATGTCCAGCAGTGGACTTTTTATGACTGAGATGATGATGTATGTGTACTTTTTTGCGTTGGATTGAGTTAAGAAAATGAATGAATGTTTGTGTGTCAGTTAGGAATACGCATTTGGGATGAGTTAGAAATGGGACGAAATTTCATGAGTTGACTCAGCCAGCAGTTGATGCGATTGGACTGATGTCCAAACTACTGGCCTGATTTCGACAAATAGGGTGTCGATCTACGCGTCTTCATATTCGCGTGCCACAGTAAATACAAGGTGACCTATTTCATAATCTAATTTCACTTCTTAATCTTGTTTTTTGAAATAAACCTGTATGTAAAATATGTTCATATTCCTTCTTCATATCTCTACTAGCATGACAATCATGACCTTTCGATGTGAACCTACTATAACAAATGGAATGTCGATCGAAGCGTCTTCACACACCGCTAATCATGAGCATTTTATTGTAAATGTAACAAACATGGAGAAAGACAAAGTTATATTAGCTTTTAACCGACTTCCAAAAAGAAGGAGGTTATCAATTCGGTCTGTATGTTCTTTTTATATGTTTATTCACTGATTACTCAGCCAATTACGCATTGATTTTGATGATTCTTTTTGTATTTGGTAGATCATACTTCAGAGGTGGACCTATATAAATTATCAAAATCGATGCAGTACTTTGGTTTTTATAACAAAATAATTGGTAAAATATTATCCAAGCGCCTGTAGAAAAGTGAACAGCAAATCGCGTATGAGCGTATATTGAGTATTTTAAAGTCGGTTATTCAGTTTTTGAAACTATAATTATATAATATATGTTAGGATTTCACTGCTTATAAAATATTGCATTTTCATTATTGTAAAAATATATAGTTACATAAAAAAAGAACCAAATGTTTTCGAAATATTCACTATTTTGACGCCGTGTCCAAATATTCACTATTTTCTTCATTAAATAAACTTATGTGATAAATATAACCATTATTGACATAATTTTGCGCCAGTAAGTGCACACGTAGTCAGGTTTTAGTTTTTCAATCTATAATTTGTTTTTAATCTTAGTTAAACTGTGTTAATTAAATATCATTTTAAGTTTATACTGTTGACTCCAATGACACTAATATCGGTCAATTAGCGGTACATAAGGATACGTTTTTATCATTGACGTTCGTTTTTAGGGTTCCGTACCTCAATAGGGAAAAAATGGAACCCTTATAGGATCACTTTGTTGTCCGTCTGTCCGTCTGTCCGTCCGTCCGTCCGGGTGTCAAGACCTTTATCTCGGGAACGCGTGAAGGTATCGAGTTGAAATTAAAACC
This sequence comes from Lycia hirtaria, assembly GCA_947563715.1. Lineage (NCBI taxonomy): Eukaryota > Metazoa > Arthropoda > Insecta > Lepidoptera > Geometridae > Lycia > Lycia hirtaria. The sequence goes on along the minus strand of OX387377.1, from coordinate 33,871,057 downwards.
ATATACGCAGATCCATAGTATCTTGCTGCAGAAAGAAAAATAAAATTTCTCAGTTTTCGTAAAAAAAAAGTTACAGCCGAATATGTCATAAAAACGCACATTTCGACACTCACAGAGGAATCAAAACCTATGGGGTACTTCCCGTTGACCTAGAACTCTGAAATTTGGCAAGAAGCATTGTGTTAGAGTACACATATAGGAAAAAATCCGAAAACTGGACATTTTTTATTTAATCACAAAAAAAATGTGTCTCTATGCAAGGAATGAGGGCTGCCTCAAACGTTCGCTCGCTCGGATCCGAGTGGGAGGCGCCGCTACTATAGCCCCTACTCGGATCCGAGTGGTGAGCAAGGAATGTTTTAAATATTTTTACGATGTATATTTTTCGGTTTAAGAAGGAAAATATAAAAAATATGATTTCCCCCTTTTATTTTGTTTATACGGAACCCTCGGTGGGCGAATCTGACTCGCACTTGTCCGGTTTTATAATTATATTATTGACGTATTTCGAACAAAAAAATCCAAGATGGCGTGATACTTACCTGTTTGGAGAGTTTGGTTGGTGAAAGGCGTCTCGTCACGCTCCAACAAAGTTATGTTTTCGTACTAATTTCAAAATTCTAGATTCGACTACAAATAAAATAAGACTCTAGATCCGAGTAAAGTAGAAGACGCAAACAAAATGACCGACTAGGAAAACAAAGTATGTGTGTGTGTGTGTGTGCCTATGCATACGCTGATATTAAGGTCATAGGTCATAGATAAATTGTTTATGTCAACAACAACATAAAACTACGATTGTGTTAATATGGTTTGGTTTTAGTACGTCTACATTTACTAGATATAATTGTACCACGTTTCTTTGATTGGAGAGAGGAAAAAACAGTCGAATTTTTAAATTTACTGTTTTTTCCGCCCTCACTGTGTGTTCTTTTTTTTGTTTGCTATGCAATTACTTCGCCAATTATAAATTGATTTTGATTATTCTTTTTGTTTGGTAATTGTAATTTCAGAGGTGGTTCCATATAACGTTTATTAAAATCGGTTTAGTACTTTGGTTTTTAAAACACAATAACTGATAAAAAAATATGGTCCAAGTAAACGAAATAGCGTATTTTAAAGTCGGTTCTTTCAATTTTATTAAACTATAATTCTGTTTTTTTTTTTTAATCGTTATCTTTATTTAAAAATAATTACTCGTCTGTATTATTTATTGAAAAGAGGCCAAAGCTATCGGGTGTGAGCGTCGAGCGATATGTTGTGCAACGATTTTATAACAATCTCGAATGGAGGTCGACGGCGCCTCACCTTGACTCGGACCTATGCCACCGCCTGTCGATCATGTTCTCCTGGTACCAGTCGACATTATCGCCTCTATCTGCACTAGTTTTTACTTGCAACTCTATGCTGTTGGGTTAAACTTTTTTTACATGACCAAGATCTAGATTTAAAATGCCAGGAATTTAACCTTAGTGCTATACAATCTATACATATTAATTATGGGGGCTGGTTATCCATCCTCCATATCCTCATATCCATGGGGACTGACCTTGTGGCTCAGTTGGTAGTGTGTCTACGTCTACCTGCTGAACTGAAAGGTCGTGGGTTCGACCCCCACCCAGTGCAAACATTTGTGTGATGAGCATGGATGTTTGTTCTGTGTCTGGGTGTCTATGTATCATATGTATATATTTACAAAAAAAAAAGTATATATGTATTCTATCAGCCATCTAGTTCCATAGTACAAGCTTTGCTTTGTTTGGGCTAGATGGTGTTGTGTGAAATGTCCACAAATATTTATTTATTTACCTATCTAGTTTTACTAGATTTAAGCTGCTTTATTTAACAGTTTTACCACGAACTTAACTTCTTTTTTCATGATTATTGTTTTGGTTGTTTACTAAATCAAACTCTTTGTAATGTTTTCTAGGTTTTCGGGTTGTTACTCATTGAAACAACAACATGTTGTTGACAACTGTCATCTTACTGTGACCACAGACGTTGCAAAGTGTTCGAGACGTCAGGTCATAAAGTGTATGTAGGTGTATGTGAAATATACACGATAAATCCGTTAAAATTTGTTTAATTTCAAACTCTTTGTGTTTACACCTCAATAAAATTAATAACAAATGGCTTAAATTTACCGAAACAACGTATCCGCGTGTGGCTTTATCACTAAAAGTGATCTCTTTTAGAAAACCTTGCAATTGAATTATTTTTTTGCTGCCTATATCACTTGTGTAGACAGACAGTTTTAAATTATGTAATACTTATATTTAAATAACTATCAGTTGTATTAAATGTATAATTTTGATGTATATAATATATTAAATGTAAACGGAATATTCATGACGATACTCAGAATTTTCAATAGAATATTTACGACGGACGTGCGTTGATGTCTTTTGTTAGAAGAAAAACCGTGACAACTTCCGCATAATTTATAACGAATATTTTGCTAATGTTTATTCAAGTTTTTTCTTATTAGCTGTAATAAACGACCTAGCATAGAGACATTATTATGTTGTGGCATCGCTAACTTACACTGGCGACTGAGTAGTGAAAAACGTATAGGTATTTTTCTATTCCTCTGCCAATTTAAAAGGTATCATCAAAAAAGGGTATTTTACAATACTTCTCCTATAAAGAAATGCATTTGTCATTTCTCACTTTTATAATAACCCTAACCAGTGATTTTATATGTTTAAAAATGTTGTGATGTGCGAGAGATATAGTTGCGCGCTTAAAGCCGATTCAGCATAGTTCCGTATTGGAGATGCAATCTATTAATTAACTAATGCCAAGGAATCTGTAGTACATCACTCTTAATAAACTTCAAGCTTTAGTTTTTAGACTTTGGTTAAAGTCTAAGTAAAAAAATTCAGTTTACTATATTATAATAAAAATATCTTAACTGATATAAAAAACGCAACGACGCGATTGTAATAGAATACAAATAATATACCTAGGCCACCACAATCGTTTCGATTACCTTTACATTATACAAGGTGTTTGGTATTTTGAAACAACTCAACAGGCATTGAGGTATTATACTTCATTTTATTTTATTTTATGACGTGAATATGTTTATGATTTTATTATTGACTATATATATTGATATTATGAATTTTATATTTTAATTATATAACTAAGATTTATTGTACATATGTTTTTGTTATGTCTTTTGTGAAATTTATATGCGTGCAATTGGCACGAAATAAATGTTTTTTTTTTTTTTTTTTTTGAATATGCGAAAATTTTAAAATCGAAATCTCCTATTTATTTCGCAACTTAGTAAAAATAAGAAAAAATACTCTATCAGTGCGGGTTGGTATATAATACAACAGGCATAATTATTAGAAGTTGCTTCTACTTAATTAATGTTTTAAAAGGTACGATTAACTAATTAGGCTACAGTTAATCTTCGTAGATTGTTATAAATATATGAATTTTGTGTATAATATTAAATTACCTATAGTTTTTTAGTGTGAAAGCAGTGTCGATAACATAATATTTCAGGAACTATAGTATTGTTTTTTTTTTATGTTATATGTATATTATGTAGATCTACGATTGGTCACCAACTCGCCTGGTGTTATGTGATGGTGTGGCGGAGGATGGAACTCGTTAATCTAGAAGTATCTATTCACTCTAGCCTTAAATATTCCATTGTAGTTCTCAGGAAACACAGATGGCAGTAAACAATTCCATTCCTGTGCAGTACGCATCAAAAACGTGGACCGATATCGCAAAGTTATGTATTATATATACTGTCAAATGAACAGTGACGGATTGAGGAAGGAGAGGCGGAAGCGGAAGGGGCGAGACGATAGGGGTCACTTATCTAGATTATTTTGTCCTACTCATAGGAGTAGCCCATAGGGGCTTGCAGTTTTCGAGTAACCTCAAAATGTTGAGGCCCACAAGTCCTACTTTATTTTCGTTGATTATGAAACTAATTGAAAACAAATTGATATGAATGTCTAACTCTAATAATAAATAATTTGTCTGAAACTAATATTAGTTTAATATTTATAAAATATCATTAGTTATAATTAACTAAAAGCAACTGACTTATAAATGACATATATTTACCAATAAATTATATTATTTGTATATGTAGATATAGTAGATAACCGATTAACTTAACGTAATACATTTTACGACTATCTTTTTTAACACTCCGAATTACGAAATTGGGTCTTCCCATAATTTCAAAATATATCAATAAAACAAACATTTCGATCTGAGAGGACTGAAGGCCTCAAATTTTTACTGGCCCACTTTTGACTTCACCTTCTGGCCTTAGTCCGCCACTGTAAAATAATGAATGAGAAGATTTCTGCTCCATTATACATTTCGACGAGTGTAAAAGCTACAGTATTACTTTTACATCCTCTCCCTTTCACTACGGGACATACAAAAAGACGACACACTGTCAAAAGTTTCTCGTGAAAAAATGCAAAAAATTCGTGCGCAAGATTTTGACCTACTTTTCTGATACGTACTGCACTAAATAAAACTCCCTGCCTTGTTTCTTGTTTTCTGAGCACAAACAAATTATATTCATTTAATCTTAGAATTTTTAAAATTATATTGCTCTTTGAGTTAGTGAGTGGAGTGGAGTTAGAGTAGAATAGATTGCTTACCATAACCATCAGGCAGCTGCTAGGCCGTCCACAGCGGGAGTTTATTAGGTTAGGTTTATTTTATTAGGTTGGGGCAATGAGATTTTATCTATAGAGAGGTTATACTCATTTAATATGAAGTAAAAACATAGCAACTATCAGTTCTCAGCACTTTTGAGGATAAGACACATCCTTAAGGCCTTTTAGTATCTAGGCCTTATATATTATCTATATTGGTGTTGCATTTTCTAAGCACACAGGATAGCATTATCACTGTTCAAAAGTCACGACGCGTAGCGGCTAGCAGCGGTGTCCGACGTGTAGCGACTGAAGACGAGTCGGGTGATTACCTTACCACGCCACGCGAAGACGTGTAGGGACTGAAGACGAGTCGGGTGATTACCTTACCACGCCACGCGGAGACGTGTAGTGACTGAAGACGAGTCGGGTGATTACCTTACCACGCCACGCGGAGACGTGTAGTGACTGAAGACGAGTCGGGTGATTACCTTACCACGCCACGCGGAAACGTGTAGGGACTGAAGACGAGTCGGGTGATTACCTTACCACGCCACGCGGAGACGTGTAGGGACTGAAGACGAGTCGGGTGATTATCTTACCACGCCACGCGGAGACGTGTAGTGACTGAAGACGAGTCGGGTGATTATCTTACCACGCCACGCAGAGCCAGAGAAAATCCATAATCATAATCAATTATTCATAACAATCGTTACAAGTCACAAATCGGATATTTTTAGTATATAATATACATTAATTATAATAATATTATTGTTAAATACAGTATATATTGTACCAATCATTATATCATCAAGCAATATCAACAAATGTCAAAAAAGCATGTTAATACAAAATGTCAATTAGTATAGTGAATAAATGTCAAATCAATGGAATACATGTAATACATCATTGGGTTAGGTTAAGTATATTTGAAGTGAAAACTTCTTTAGTCGCGCCGAGCACTTTATTTTGTGGGTATTGAATGAGACAGCCGTCATGCTCGGCTATGTAACGCTCGTTCGGGTGAGGTCGGCTCATGTCGGCTAAAAAAGCGAGAGTGATATAGTCAACGCGTCACTGCTATTTCATATTATTAACGTCGCTTTGGTGAAGTTTTCACTTCTGTCGTGTGGTCTTAAGCAAACAATTACCCATTTTTAATGAAAATTAGGCAGCTATTGTTTAGTTTTATTTTTTATTTGAGTAAAAAAAATTAAAATCTGCAATTTGAAAACAACGTCCTCCTTTTTTATCAATCGGGGTAAATAAAATACGCCTGCTATATTAGTGAGAGCATGAAGTTCATGTAAAATGCTAAAACGGTGTCGAAGGCGCTTTTAGTCAATTTATAACTAGAATTAAGTTAAGCTTTTTACTGCATACTAGCAGTGCCCTGTGGTTCCACCCGCGTATAAATGAAAAATAATAATTCGTCAGTATTTTCAGACAAGTATCTATATAATATAAAAAATCCGACTGCAGAAAAGCGATGTTTGCAGAGTAACTTACGATGTCGTTACGCTTGATACGTTGTTGATTGTGTGTTTTTTTTAAGAAAGAATGCGCAAAATCGCTAAAAAAAGAACGAAAAAAGACTAATGAACTAAAGATGCGCATTATTTAGAATAATTCTAGTGAAATCACTCATAATTTATTACAGAAAAATATAGCCTATGACACTCACAGAGTGAAAAAAAATCGAACGACACCTCATACATTATAACTATAGTTTAAAAAACTGAAGCAACTGACTTCTCATGGATGTCATTGTCAGAACTGAACCAAATTGAAATGGGACCACACAGGAAGCACCAGCTTTCAAATAAAAAAAGAAACATCAAAGTCGAAAGTTCTAAGGTAACAAACATAAAAAATACAGTCAAATTGAGAACCTCCTCCCTTTTTTTAAGTCGGTTGAAAAGCGGTCTAGCCATTTAGGTTGTAGGAGGTAATATAGAAACATACATATATATTTTTGGCATTTCAACAAGAAATCCGTGCTCAGCGATATCGGTCCAGGTTCTTGATGCGTACACAAAAAATTTAATTCCTTGCCGCCATTTTATGTTCCTGAGAACTACAATCTTGGAATTTTCAAGGCTAGGGTGAATAAATATCTTCTAAACCGACAAGCTCCATCCTCGGCCACACCATCACTTAACATCAGGCGAGTTGGTTGTTAATCGTAAATCTATCTTACGTACAAAACATACAAATACCCACATAAAATCTACTCGAAAAACATAACCCTCTGTCTTACGCAGTCGGGTAATAATAAAAGATAGACATTGCACGATGTGGGACCCCTGGCAGTGGGGTAAAACTTATGGCTGATGATTATGATCCCAATCTCTCAGTGAAATCTTCATCTTGAATGATTGAGCAATATTGATGGAACGGAACTTTACCGACCAAACAACCTTTACAGTTGACCAAAAGTGGAACTAAACATTTTCTACGAATAGCTGCAAATATTGCTTAGAAATGCGATAGTAGCGCTCGTAACCATCTTATTGCTATGTTGGTATTATTATAACGGTAAATGACGTTACAACAAAAGCTTAAAAATTACATGATTGTTATTGAGGTGTATGTACTTACGTACCAGAGGAGCTATCTGAAGCAAAATTATTGTCACATTGTTTGGTAAAGAGAACATTTTGTTTATCATACGATTATACGATACGATTGATACTTGCAACGCAGAATTGCATTTATGGTGTGTTTCCTCGCCAGCAAAACTTCGAAAGCACTCATCTCACTAGTAAGCCACTGAGTTAGGTGCGGCGCTCTCGCCGCAGTTGAATGTATCTATGAGTGGTGTCTGCTCTCGTACGTGAGTACATACAGCTCAACATTGGACGCTGAAATAATCTACGAAATATAAAAGGGCTGTTACATTACCGACACAGGCATAAGGAAGCAAAATTATCATCATCATCATCAGCGAATATCTCAGCTCAGCCACAAACCGCAGCAGATAAACACCAGTACAAAAATATCTACTATGAACCCTTGTTTGCTGAAGCCTGTTTATAGTACTGACTTAAGGTGGTTTAATTTTCAAAAGTTTTTTTTTACTAATTGTGGTCGAATGTATAGTTTTACAATTAGGTAAGTATTTGTTTGCAAATATCAGATTCGTAAATCTCATTTTGTTGAATAAAAAAGTTGAAATTATCCATAATTTTCGAAAAAACATTTATTTGAATAAAATCTGCTATTAAGTTATTTGTTTTCTTCAACAAATATGATTTACCACCACAAAAGTTTTTCGCCACAGAAACGTGGTCACTCACTGTGGCCTTTATAAGGAAGCCCAAAGTCATGCAACGAGCTATGGCGAGGGATAGCCCTCTCGGAGTTTCTTTCTGTTCATTCTTCAGAAATGAAGAGATGTGTAGACATACGTCACCGACTTAGAACACCGGATTATCAAGTTAAAATGGCAGTTGGCAGGAAACATAGCACATAGAACTGATAGAACTGATGGCCGATGGAACTGAAAAGTTATTGTCTGGAGACTGCGCGCCGGCGAGTGCAGCGTAGAAAAACCAGCCACAAGGTGGACAGAAGACCTCATACAAGTGGCAGGAAGACGCTGGATGCAAGCCGATTACATTCGGTTTTTTATGAAGCTGAGATGATGATAATGATTACTCTTTTCGGCTATTATAATAATTGGTAAAAATACTTTGGTATGGAAATCGGATCACCTTAATAATTTTGCTTCGAATTTCAGCAGGCAATGTGACATTCTACTTCGTAGCCTCCAACTTTAAACTTTAGTACATTTTTGGTAAAGCGTGTTTAATGGGTCCAGCTTCAATTCGAGATAAACTCCCAACAATGGGTGTCGCAACTGCACCGGGCATAGTAACGGTCATATTTCGCAAACAGTTCACGGACCGCTGCGCAGCCTTGATCGACGGTTCAATACTCCCGCACGCTACCCTCCATTGATTTATGATTTCCTAGTACTACTTGGTGACAATATGACCCCACTTAAAAACCTGATTTAAATTTGTAGTGAGAAAGTACTACGAACTTAAATTTTTAGTTATGTTATGTGTGAATAAATTTTGACATACATATTGTTTATCAAAAAGCTTTATATTTGAATGATATTTTGTCGACAGATTAGTGTTTATTAAGCGAGTGTTACTGGATATGTTAAAAGTATATAAAAAATGCATATTTTTGAAACCAAAATGTCAGAAAACAATTTCTCAAACTTTGTCCAAACCTAACTATTAAACTAACTAATTTCTGAATATATTTTTAAAATTATAGTATCAGTACTTTCAGAGGCACCAGGTATGGTCTTTTTTCATTTCTTTCAGCTGTTACCCGCGACTTCGTACGCGTAAGAAAACCGTTCCTGCCACGCTCCTACCCGCACTCACTGCACCCCCGCCAAGCTAATGCAAGTCGTTCCACTTCTGTTCCATTCCCGCCACTCTCCAATCCTACTACCATCTCATTCTCATTCCATTCCTGCACTCACACCGTTCATACCTTGCTTCTTTCCCACTCCTACCTCGTTCTCCTCGCACTCCCACTTCGCTCACATCCGACTCCCGTTCTGCTTCTGATCCGCTCCCTCCTTGCTCCCATCCTTGTTCTGTTTTGCTCCCTTTTCACCCCCACTTTACACCTGTCCCGCACTCACCCCCTATCGCCATTGTATCACCCCTTCCCACTGTAATTCTATCCACTTCCACCTCGCTCACGCCTCACTTCCGCCCCATACCACTCCCACCTTGCTTATGCTGTTTTTAATCCCGTGACGCTCTCATCCGTCGCACTAACGCCTCACTCCCGCCAGCTCTGGCTCCTAACATTAAAACCGAACTTTCGTACAATGTTTCTTTCATTAATTCATCCCTATCGCAAAACTATAAGAGCAGTAAATATTTTTTTTTAAATATATGAACTTTCATTATACTTAATCTTTTACCCCCTGTTCCTACTCCATAATTCATTCTTTCGCCACAAAACTATAATAATAGTACCTATTCGTTTATATCTGTTAGTTAATATAAATACTGCAATTCATATCCCCATCATTAAAACCGAACTTTTACACAATCAATTATCCTCTTTCTACTCCTTAAATCATCCCTGTCGCAAAACTATAATAGCAGTATTCATTTACATTTGATAGCTAAATTTCGTGCCCCTAACATTAAAACCACGGAACTTTTTTGTAGACAGGTATTGACAAGTTGTAATTTTTTTTGTTATATTCATAAAAAGTTTTCGCGTCGCATGCTATGTAAGGAGTTAAATGTTTAATTTTTTACACCTTGGGTTACATTATTGAAGTTTAGTAGGGAATCCTATTTTTTTCTAGTAATAAATATAGTCTATGTTACTCAAAGATAATGTAGCATTAATGTAGCTTAAAACGGTGAAATAATTTTTATAATCGTTCCAGTAATTTTTGAGTTTATTCGTTGCAAACATACAAAAATACAAATCTTTCCTCTTTATAATAAAAAAATATTTTTTTTTCAAAGGATTGGAAATCTTTACCTATTAATGTATTATTATTGCATTTTCAAGGCTAGAGTAAATATATATATATATATAGATATCTTTCGTAATATCTTTTAGATCGACGTGCTCCATCACACGATCGACGTGCTCGGGCACACTGTCGCGAGTTTCTGGTCAATCATATGATCTATGTATCTGATAAAAAAAAACTTCAATATAAACAATTTATTTCAAAATTATAAAATAAAACATAAAATAAGACCCCTCATGGGTCTCAGATATCCTAGGTAGATACATCATAAGTACTAATAAGAACCCCTTATTTATAGGTTTTTTTCGCGACATGGCAAAACTTATTCATAGAGTATCTATCTATATTTGCTATAATTGATATTGAATGGATAAAAAAAAACAGCATTTTAAAATGCAATGTCCTTTCTATAGAAAGAAAATTACATGTAATTAAACCGGCCAAGTGCGAGTGGGACTCGCGCACGAAGGGTTCCGTACCATTATCTATAAAAACGGCAAAAAACCTTAAATAGTAATTTTAATTTAATTTAATTATTTATTTTAAAGTGAATATTATAACTAAATAATCTGTGAATATATCAAGCGTCTACCTGTTGCCGTTATCAATATCGTGCAAAAACGAGCAAAAAATCACGTTTGTTGTATGGGACCCCCCATAAATATTTATTTTATTCTGTTTTTTAGTATTTGTTGTTATAGCGGCAACAGAAATACATTATCTGTGAAAATTACAACTCTCTAACTATCACGGTTCATGAGATACAGCCTGGTGACAGACGGACGGACGGACAAACGGACAGACAGACGGATGGACAGACAGCGAAGTCTCAGTAATCGGGTCCCGTTTTACCCTTTGAGTACGGAACCCTAAAATGATAAATTAACGATATATATCGCACCTTTAGAAAGGCATTACGACTATTTGGAAATAGTCTAAATGCCTTTCTAACGGTGCGGTACGTTATTAGGAAATAATTTAACACTGCACTCAAAAATCATTTAATAAAATCAACAGTATGTTGTAAGCCTACCAAATGCATTGCCTCAGCTGAAATCCGCGTTCACAAAAACTTCTTACAAATTCTTGTCAAGCAACGTTACCTAACTATCTAGCGCCTAATATATTCAGACTAGAGGAAAAGGCAAACGTAACGCACGGCATGCCGTGACTTGAAAGCATATATATCTGCAGATAAGTTTCCGGCAGCCTAGTCGGGAGACCGTATGACTTGCGATCCGCAGGTCCTGGTTCAAATCCCGCGGTACACACCTCTGTGTTTTCGGAGTTATGTGCCTATTGTTGATTGCCGCCAACTTCGAAACGGTGAAGGAAAACATCGTGAGGAAACCTACATGTCTGAGAGTTCTCAATGATCTTGAAGATGTGTGAAGTCTGCCAACCCGCACTTGCGGTTGCACTGCACGCAACCGCAGCGTGGTAGACTATGGCCTTACCCTTCTCATAATGAGAAGATGGCCCGCGCCGTGGGACAGTTTGTACAAACAGGGCTGATAAAATATATATATATATATACATATATCTATGCAGATATCTATGCTTTCAAGCGTGATTTGAATCACGCTTGAAAGCATATCAGCTCACTTTGATTTTGATCTGGCTAAGTAGGGTCCTGTGATATGTCAATATTTCAGCTTCTTAATGCATATGTTGTTTAGATTAAACTAGATAATAATAATTCGTATTCTTTACAAATGTTAGTTACACTTTCGAGATCTATGTGTCCATCTGTCTTTTTATCTAGTCTGAGATAAACATTGTATTTTTTTGTCATAGTACTTATCTAACGACTGAGTTTTAAGTTAAAAATAAAACCGGGTAAGTGCGAATCAGACTCGCCCACCGAGGGTTCCGTACAAACTAAATAAAAGGGGGAAATCATATTTTTTTTTTATATTTTCCTTCATAAACCGAAAAATATACATCGTAAAAATATTTAACATACTCCTTGCTCACCACTCGGATCCAAGTGTGGCTATAGTAGCGGCGCCTCCCACTCGGATCCGAGCAAGCGTTCCGTTCATTTTGTAGTAGTCAGTAAACCACCGGGGTTTGAGGCAGTCAACGTTGCTTTGCGCGGCCACTCTGTACTTAATCAAAATTCGCCTAAAAAGTTTTGGTTCCCAGCTGAAGTGAAGGGTCTGCAGGGGGCGAAGAATGTGTTAAAAACCTGTTTTAGCTTATGCTAATGAGGCTCTTTCATATGATACCCCACATGATACGGTTAATTCAATTTAAAATTTGGGCCCTCATTCCTTGCATAGAGACACTTTTTTTTTAAATTAAATTAAAAATGTCTAGTTTTCGGATTTTTCCCTATATGTGTACTCTAACACAAAGCTTCTTGCCAAATTTCAGAGTTCTAGGTCAACGGGAAGTACCCCATAGGTTTTGATTCCTCTGTGGGTGTCGAAATGTGCGTTTTGTACGACATATTCGGCTGTAACTTTTTTTTTTACGAAAACTGAGAAATTTTATTTTTCTTTCTGCAGCAAGATACTATGGATCTGCGTATATGGTTTTAATTTCAACTCGATACCTTCACGCGTTCCCGAGATAAAGGTCTTGACACCCGGACGGACGGACAGACGGACAGACGGACAACAAAGTGATCCTATAAGGTTCCGTTTTTTCCTATTGAGGTACGGAACCCTAAAAATGATTATCTTAAGTTTTTACAGCTAAAACAAACAAAAACTCGACGAGTTTTTGTCATCTAGTTTTTCCTAAGACGTAACGTACGTATCGATTACCCCCAAAAATTTACATAGGTAAATTTTTGTAATCGAAAATAAATTTAAATGGGGGGTAAAAGTTTAGCTAGCTATGTCCCGCGAATCTATTCATTTTCAATTTCAACCCCATTGTGTAGGATTATCTCTATATAAGTTGATATAAATATAATGGTGACGTTCTATGTTTTATACATACTCATAATATAGTTTACCTCGTTAAATTGTAGAGATTTAGCCCGTTAGGGGTCGTCCATTAATCAAGAGAGTATTAAAGGTCCCTCCTTTAGGAGGTTGAAGAAAAAAATCGGGCAAGTGCGAGTCAGACTCGCCAACCGAGGGTTCCGTACAAACGTAGTAGATAAAAGGGTTTTTTTTCTTCATAAACCGAAAAATATACATCGTAAAAATATTTAAAATCCTGTTTTAGCGTGTGCTAATTAAGCTTTTTCATATGATACCCCACATGATGAAGCTCTTTCACATGATTCGCATGATAAAATTAATTATTGTAAAAATAATAATATTGTTGTACATATGAAATGAAATGAAAAAATAATGAAAGATCATTTGATACTCATATCGTGGGATGCATTAAAAATAAATAGATTCACTCTCTTCTACCACATACATAGCTGTTGTACTAGCGGTTTCACCCGCGTAGTGATGAAAAATGATGGTGATGGTGAAAATTTACGATGATCGTAAAATATAGCCTACTAGCTGCGCCCTGCGGTGTCACCCGCGTAGTGATGAAAAACAGTGATAATGATGATGATAAAATATAGCACTGTCTTTCTCCTATTCATTCTTTCATAACGATTGGTTCAGCCGTTTGATCGACAAAAGGTAACAAACAAACAGAGAGACCAAGTTACTTTCACTTTTATAATGACATTTAGTTAAGAATAAGCCGCGATTTTCAAAAGCTTCCTGTACCTATCAGCACTAGAATCGAGACCTAAATTGGGTTACCTAGTTAAGGTAAATTGAAAGTATTCCTATAGTTGCAATATGTTTTTTATCTTAAGATTATCGCCCAAGCTGTATAGTTCGTGCTGTAAGCTTCGGCCCACTGCTTTACCTATAAGTCTATAATTTCACCCTTTTCTAGCTGCGTAGGTTGTCAAAATTAGTAGGTCTATAAAACAGGGACGAAATATGGATCTTATAGCCTTGACTTAACAATACAATACAAAATATTTTATTTTATAAAGATTACAATGCTACCATAAGACTTAAAATACATTCTATTCATTATTCTGTTAATATAGATACTTAACAAGTATCTATATTAACAGAAAAACAAAACACCCGACCGCACAGGAGCGATTTTTGCAGTCTAACTTACGATTTAGTTATGCGCAGCCCCGGATCTAGGGGGGGGGGGGGGGGGGCAAACCGGGGCACCCGCCCCGGGCGGTATTTTCAGGGGGGCGCAAAAATCATAATTAATATGATTAAAAATAAAATAACTTGCTCCACAAGCGCTTAGAATACGAAAGCTTGGTTGACTCACCGTTAACTTTTAAGAAAAAGGCGCCACATAGCTTATATTAAGTTTTTTTAAGCGCTGGAGAGAGGGGCGCCACCGTCAAGTTTCTGCCCCGGTTCGATAAAATCGTAGATCCGGGGCTGGGTATGCGTACCAACGCTGTTCTGAATGCGTTTTTTGCGAGAAAAGATTTCTTGGCGTTGATTTTTCCTTTTCAAACGAGGAGGCTATCAATTTGTAACCTAAATTTATAATTAAAGTAATGGTTATTTACAAAACTCAACCAATTTCCCCTATTGTAATACGTATTATTTATAAAACAGATGTTAAATTAAAATACACTTAATTTAATATGACTGATTATTATTGTTTTTCTGATGTTGTTCTGACCTTAATAGGCACTAGCCTGCCCACTGGACGAAAAAAACATTTAAAGTAAAATAATTACAACCAGACTGCGTTTTGGAGTTTTGGCGGGAACGTTATAGAAACATGTTGTTGCTTTGTTTTTAATTTTTTTGTGTGGGCAAGTGAAATAATGCAGTGAAACGTGCCATTTTACGTTGTCGGCTAAACTCCATAAAAGCTTCTAGTAAAGTCGCCATCACTTTACTGAAGTTTAAAATTACTGTTTACGTGACCTAAACTGTGATTAAATCACTTTAAAAGCTTAAACTTGTATTATTCAAGAAACTTGAACATATCTCAATACTTGACACTGGCAAATCGCTAATCGTGTAGGTCCAATACAAAAAAGAAGAAGAAGAATAGTGCGTTTATTTTAGTTGTTTTTCTGAGTTGCTATCCCAGCAAACGGCGACCGTTTCACTGATAGGTCGTGATAGGCGTTATCTGCAGTAGCTTCTCAGTTGAGCCGAAATGCTTCGCGCATGTAGGTATCATTAATTCTCGCCGGAATTCGGACAGATACAGTTGCGTGCGCGCAGAGTTTTCACTCTTACGTATCGATGTTTTGAATTTAAAA
This sequence comes from Lycia hirtaria, assembly GCA_947563715.1. NCBI lineage: Eukaryota > Metazoa > Arthropoda > Insecta > Lepidoptera > Geometridae > Lycia > Lycia hirtaria. Next base: position 33,855,645 of record OX387377.1, on the reverse strand, counting down.
AATACTTAGTTGATTATTTGCGTAGTTTGACTTTATGTAGTGTGTTAATATTTTTTATAATAAATCATTTTTTTAAGGTTAAGTTTTTATTGCAATTTTTGCTGTTGTAATTATTTGTGTAATTCGTTTCAAAGTCATATTTTTATTGACTAAACTTCCTGGTGATGTTTTCTTGTTATCTGTTACTTTTCATGAACATAAATGTATTCGTGAGGTAAAAAACAAGTGAAACAGTGATTATTTATATTTTTGAACTTTGACTTGATAATCATAATTAGAATGGTGCGGCGTTAAATTGGAATTAAATATCTGAAAATGAAGGTAAGTTTAAATTTACTGATTTTGAAATAACAATTGAAATTTTATTATGTGGATTTTATTAACAATCTTGATTTGATTAAATATTTTAGTTGTCTGGCGGTACTTGGTAGCTATGGCATTATTTACTTCGTTTTTATTAAAAAAAAATATAAAAGGATTGCGTAGATAAGAAAAACAGCCCAATTGAGTGTCGGGACACGCGCGTTGTGGTTCCGTACTAACTCATCACAATGTGAGGACTTAATAAAACAGGACTTGTTGTTGTTGTTTGAGCTTGAGAATTATGCGCATTTAAGTTATTATATATTATTTATGGTGTAGATAAAAAAAAATCAATGACTGTAGTTAATCATGAATTTCTAGACATACTAATAGTTTAGAAATGCAGGGAGTTACATTTTTACATTGAATTTTGTTTCTACCTGCCGAATTTCGTTTATGTAGGGCTGATAGTCTCCGATGACTGTGACATACGGATGGACATACATATAAAGGTTCCTCGTAGTTACTAGGGAACCATGAAAATGTGTATTTGCTCCTTCATTTAATTTACTCGCCTACTGCTGTCACTTCCACTTTTTTTAAATAAAAATTATAGTAAAAAAAACTGAAAAAACCGACTTCAAAATACGCAATACAACGCGTTCATACGCGACTTGCTTTTCACTTTTCTACAGACACTTGGATGTTATTTTATCAATTATTTTGTTATAAAAATCAAAGTACTGCATCGATTTTGATAAAATTTATATGGATCCAGCTCTGTATGAACTATGAAGTATGTATATCTACCAAATACAAAAAGAGTCATCAAAATCAATGCAAATTGGCTGAGTAATCGGTGAACAAACATACATACCGAATTGATAACCTCCTTCTTTTTGAAAGTCGGTTAAAAAGTATATTTATGTATGATATAATTTATACCTACCTTCGTCAATAAATCTTAAGTGCTAGTAATAGTCTAGTAAAAATAAATCCTTTGTATGGAGCAGATCACAGTATTTGCAACTGGGGGGATTCTTTGAAATTATGATAGGAAAATAACTAAAAATCATAAATCAACAATAATCCCCGATTTATAGACTACCTGCATTCCGCGGTTTCACTCGCGTAGTTATGAAAAACGGTAATGATTATGATGATGATAAGTAGCTTATGTCCGTCTCCAGGTCCAAAGCTATCTCTATACTAATTTTCATAACGATCGGCTTAGCCGTTTGAGCGTGTAAAGGTAACAAAATTAGTTTTTATTTAATTATGAAATTGTGTCATTCATTTAAATAACAATATTCTTAGTTGTCTTTTATGTTGTCACAAATCTTATTTTTACTGGACTATAAATCTAGCAAACAGAGACGCAGACCGGCTTTCGTATTTAGAATATAAGTGCGAAGTGAATAATTATGGTTGTATGTGACAGTGTAAAGTGTGTGTGTTAATATGACAACAATGTAAAGTAAGTACTATACAAAATACAAATACAAAATACAAAAATTTTATTTATCAGAAAGAGTAAAATTAAAACCTTAATCTATTTACATGATACAAGTATTATACAAGTATTGAGGTCTCTCAGAGTTCTATTGGACCCTGCACTAGGCATATCCTGTATCGCAGGGGCCTGTATTTGTGCATATTATTTTGTGTGTATATTATTTAAATTCTAAAATAGCGTCAGTTCGTAATTCTATTCGCTATGCAAAATTAACCGTGAGGTTTTGTCAGGTAAGTGGTAAAAGTCATATCGCCGCTTTGTTGTTTTCAACACTTAATAGATATAATTGTGATGTATAAAGCGGGCTAGTGGTCAGACGCAGATTTCGTTGTACTATAATTAGTCTAGTAAAAATAAGATTTGTGACAACATAAAAGACAACTAACTACTATATTGTTATTTAAATAAATGTACTGGTGTTTTAAAATACATTTGACACAATTTCATAATTATATTATAAAAGCTAATTTTGTTACCTTTACACGCTCAAACGGCCGAACCGATCGTTATGAAAATATATATAAAGATAGCTTTGGACCTGGAGACGGACATAAGCTACTTATCATCATCATAATCATCACCGTTTTTCATAACTACGTGAGTGAAACCGCGGAACACGGCTAGTCTATAAATCGGGGATTATTGTTGATCTATGATTGTTAGTTGTTGCTATCATAATTTCAAAGAATCCCCCAGTTGCAAATACTGCGATGTACAATAAAGTACTTACTGTGATGCTCCATACAAACGGATTTATTTTTACTAGACTAAATAGGAAATATACATTTTTTTTATTTGCTCGTGTTGTTTTTGTGAAACGAATCTATTTATGATTAGATTTCTTACCATAAATAAACCCGTTCCACAAAAACAACATTAAAATATTTTCAAAGTATTTACGTAAGTATATTACCCAAGCACAAAAAATATTAATTTGCATGAATTTCATAGGAAATGCCTAATTAATCAGTAAATTCATGCATAATCCCTCTTTTAAATTAATAAAAAATCCATCACGAGTATAAATTTGGGAATGGGAATTAAAAATAAAATATGTATTTTCACGTTATCGAAAAAAGCTCCGTAGAAGATTCTATAAACCAAACACCACACTCTACAGTATGTCGACGACGATTAGTTTACTTAACTTGGTCTGTGACCTGTGAATTGCAAGACTGTGACTAAAAGTTGACAAAAATATAATGATCACTTTAAAATAGTTATGAAATCGTGAAAAAATTCGTTGTGCTATACTAAATGTAGCTGGAGTTTTTAGGTGTTTTCAGGATTGGTCCTGTTAAAAAGTTGACTACAATAATGAGTACAATGACGCCTGAAAATATGTCCATCGTCCACTTTTACTCTTTTTAAAGACAAAAATACACCAAAACCTTAGTCTTCTATGAGCAGTTGGTTGAAAAATGCATTGTTAATATGCGTTATATGCCAAGAATAAGGTAAATTCTAATCAAATTTATTCAGCCATGACGTAAGTGAGCGCAGACGAATATATTATTTACAGACAGTTTCAAAAGATACGATTAAAACCAAAAAAAAGATACTTTTAAGACTAGCTAAAGCCTAGTTCACATTACTTTAGTGATTCGTTAACCCCTCCTTAGCATGGGAGCTTTTTTAAGGGTGTTGAGCTAAATTAAATACAATATTGTTTAAGGAAATATGATCTTGATCCGTGAATAACTAATGTAACCTTATGACATTGACATATCTATAAGACACTGACTGACATTGAGTGAATCTTCTGATCTGTCAGCCTGAAGAATAATACAACCATAGAAAGAGAAGACTATAGAAGCACCACTACTATCTCGTTTTAACCTACATGACAGAGAGTAGATTACTATTTGATTTGGATGATATTTGCTTTCATTTCATATTTCTTTTGAAGCCTATAAGTGTTATATCAACTTAGTATGCCGTTGTATTATTATGAAGTAAAAAAGTTTTAAATTTACACTTTGAAAGCCGCTGACTAATTAGGGGGTTTTAAGTTTTCCAAACTTACTTGTCATATACAATATTGGTAAGGCTATTTTTAACACGCTTTTATTAGGTCGACCTGTATGTAATGAAATCTAAGGTAACTAATTTAACCATCTTCCAAGGATCGTAGCGTCATGAAAATTGGCAGCTGTATGTAGTTCTGATGACAATACAATAATATGGTACTGTCGAACTGATCTGATGATGGAGCCGGAAGATATGAACTAGAACTTCATGATGGAACATCGTATCATAGCTGTGTTTGAATTTGTTAGAAAAGTCTTGTAATAAACTTTGACCACAATAATTTGTAGCGTGTTTTTTTAGTTTTTAACCGACTTTGAAAAAGGAGGAGGTTATCAATTCGTACCGTATATTTTTTTTTATGTATGAACACGAATTTCTCTCTCATTCTTGAACCAATTTTTGTGTTTCGTGAATTGGTAAATAGAGAAAGCTCCCAAGTTGGTCCCATAATTATATTAGAAACATTGCTTTATTAATTATTATATAATATATTATTATATAATTAACGAGCGGGTGAAGAGAGGTCTCTTTAAATAGTTTACAATCGTGAGGGATTTATTGCGCTTGAAAAGTAAAACCTACTTACTCCTCATCCAATGTGTATAAGGATAAAATAGAGTTACTTCAACGCTTGAGCGCCTTCTTTAATTATTATCCTTACTAATATTACAAGTAAACGAAATAACGTACTTCGAAGGCGGTTGTTTCAGTTTTTTAAACTATAAAATTATTTTAACTGTAATTTATATAATTATATTATTGTCCGTTTATATATCCGGATGCCGTGTTGAAATACTATTTTCATCTCAATTATGTGATATTGGGTAGTCACACCACGTAACGAGTCTAAGGACGCAAAAACTGCTTTACTGCAGTCGACAGTTTTTAATTTTGTTTATATTTTAATTTATTATATTAGATACTTGTTTTACATGATAATATCAAATTCAAATATTAGAATGAAAAATTAAAGAATAATAAAAGTAATTTAAAAAAATTAAACCGACTTCAAACTGAAAAGAGAGAAATAACACGAAGAAAATCAATACTGGGCGTCTACCTAAGTAGGTAAGTAAACCAACTACTTTTGAGGTCGGTGTCAGGACCTAAACTGTCATCAACTAAATCCTGTATAGACACCGAGACATCAAAAGTAGTTGGTTTACGTACCTACTTAGGTAGACGCCCAGTATTGATTTTCTTCGTGTTTTTTCTCCCTTTTCAGTTTGAAGTCGGTTTAATTTATTTAATTAATCGGTTTAATTAATTTTTTTTTTTTTATTCATTTTTAATAGTATTTACTCGTTTTGTTTGAAATTAAAAATTGTATTCACAATACAGGTCGAATTGATAACCTTCTTTTTTGAAGTCGGTTAAAAACGGTCGTCAAAGCTCATCACCGCTCATGTCATTGTATAGCAAATGATTGAAATATAAGGTGTAGACACTGCTCTGCAGTTGCGATGAACGAAGTGAGTGTTCAAAAGCCCATATCTTGAAAACTACTGAACCGTTTTTGATAAAACTTACAGTGACTCCTAAGTTGAAAGATACTTTATTCAATTAAAAGATAAGTTTTGAAATACGACTTCTAGTTTTTGCGTAATGCGTGGACAAACATACAAACATACAAATCTACAAACATACAAACATACATACACATTAACACACATGCTTAGAAGCTAGTGTAGACTAACATATACAAAAATTGACAAGAGACAATACTACAAACATACAGGTCGAATTGATAACCTCCTTTTTTTCGAAGTCGGTTAAAAAGTCAGAAGCCCGTATTTACGTTCCCAGCTATACTATAAACAAAGAACGAATTGGATAATGTTTAAAGGTAAAAACGTTTTCTCCTGCTGTATGAGATACGCAATATACTCGCTCAGCGGTCCTCTTAAATTCGTCTAGACTTCCAGGTCACATAAAATCTAACGGACTGCATTATTATATTTCTAGTTTCCTTGAAATCTTAACTTTCAAATTTGTTAATAAAGTATTTATTCATCGGTATGCACAGATTAATAAACAGTGGTTTGCTGGGTACGCTGCCAATTGGTAGTGGGTTTGAGTAATTGGATTGTCTTTAGACCTTCATTGACCTGGGAGAATCTTTTTTTATATATTTATTTGCTTTTTGTGTGGTAGGTAATTTAGTTAGTTATTAGTGTAGCTTGTAAATTATTTTGTATATTTGTAGTTAATAAAGGCAAATTTCCACACTTAGTAGTAAATGCTTAGGGATAGTGTAACTTGTAAGTTAAATGATTAGAAAGTGCATCATCCATCAGTTCCTACCGTATTCTGGATTCGGCCGCGCTCTACGTCATTAGCGGCCCCAGACCAACACCAACACCCCCCCCCCCCCCCTTCTTTTCGATGGAGGTGACCTTATCAAAAGAAATATTGACACGGTCAGCACCAGCAACAGTGCCGGAACTTGAAACCCCTCCCGACGCCTACTACGAAGCTCTTTTCAGACAAGCCTCGCCCATACACTGTTGGACAAGGAAAGAGCCCTACTAGAGTTTGCACAATGTATGCCCAGACCAGACCCGCTCAGCCAAAGCGAGCTCCCCAAAACAAGAGTAGTACCTGCAGAAGCACTTCCCATGTCAAGTCTTTAGCAGTCAGACAACCCGATCCCACTGAGAGCAGTTGTTATCTGACCTTCAGGGTGCACGAGGACGTAAGCTGACCCAGCACCAGCCTGTATGTACTTGCCTGCCTAAGTTTAACATACTTAAGTAAAATATTCTGTAAATACACCCGTTTGGGAACTATGATGTCACAGACAGACACACAAATGCACAGATACACCCGAAAAACTCTCTTTTTGGGTCGGGGGTTAAAAAATGTAGCTTATGAGTATGACACTTGGAAAGTGAAAACGACACCTCGTACATTAAAATCGATCAAATCGTTTAGGCTGTACGAGATTTACACAAAACAAATATAATACAAAGTAAATATAAAAAAAAATAGGTATTCATCAGCCAACTAGTTAAAGTCAAGCTCTGCTTAGTTTGAGCTACATGGTGATGTGTGATATGTCCACCAATATTTAAAATTTAAATATTTATTTATACACCGGAAAAACTTCACCTTTCTTCTTACGCAGTCAGTTAAAGTAAAATCAAAGTAAAGTGTGATTAATTCAGCACAGCTTCACACTTACGAACAATTTTTTATTATTGTAATAAACCAATAAGTTTTCTGTGTATAAGCTTTCTCTGCGTGAAATCCATTATAGTGTTCACTTCACACTTACCTTTCACTTCCGAAGGGACAAGTGCCGAATTGTTAGAGCTTTATAAAACTTCGAATTTCTTTTTAACTAACTGTCTAAGAAGAAGGGTGGGTATGTATGTATTTTTCCGTTTATTTATTTTCTACCAAATGTTTTTTTAGTAAATAGATCTACGTTTGACCACTACCTCGTCTGATGGTGTGATCGAGGATGAAACACGTAAATCTAGAAGATACCTGTTCACTTTAGCTTACCCCTTAGTTTCTTTATGTCCGTCTGTTTGGTACGTCTAAATATTTATATGTATACTTATATTTATGAAAGAGCAGCGGACGAAGTCACGAATTAGCAAGTAAATTTACATAACTTAAAAACCTACTACAAAAAAATTGCTGAACCAATTTTGATGAAATAAGCTAAGAATAAGCCTCTTTTAAACTAAAACAGGTAAACACTTAAAAACTAAAAAAAACTACTTCAATGACATATTTATCCAGTTATTTTGTTTTAAAAACCAAAATACTTTACTTTACAAAACCGATTTTGTCAAAATTTGTATGACAACACATCAAACAACAAAAAAAACTTTTGAAATCGGTCCAGGTGTCTTCAAGTAATGGAAGTCGTTAAAAAAAGATTCCGACGAATTGAGAACCTCCTCCTTTTTGGAAATCGGTTAAAAACTAGAATAAATAGTTCGTTTGACAGCTACGATGGCACAGACAGACACAAATACATACCTAAGTCAAACATACTACATCCCTGTTATTTTTTGTCAGGAGTAAAAAAAAATTAAAGGTGCCCTTTTTTTAAGGATTAATAAAAAAAAGAAACATAAAGATTGAAAAAAGTGTTGTAGCATTTAATTTTATTAATAAATACACTTATGTTATAAATAAAGTCACTTTTAACAAGAGGCCATTCATTTATTACGTAAGACGATTTAGGGGGGGAGGGGGTCGACCAAGTCTTATTTTTTCTTACAAGGGGGTGGGATTTTTTCTTGATAGTTCTTACGTAAGATCACAAAAATGCGCATAGTTAAAATTATAGTCTGCAAAAGCGCGGACAACCGCGCGAGTGCCGAAGTGCGCTCGGAACAGACCTGTGCCAGTGGGTTTTGAGCCCCTGGACTGAAATTTAAATCTTATGTAAGTAAAGATGAATGATTAAAACCAAAGTTTCCAAAACCTCCTATATTGAGTCTAAGGCTCAATTAGCTGCCAAAAAGCTTGGTATCCTTTCGAAGGTGCGTCGGTACTTCACGCTGGAACAGTTGCTTATGCTATACTAAGCACAAGTTCGGTCGTGCATAGAGTACTGACCACACCTTTGGGATGGATCTGCTAACTACCAGCTCGAGGCGTTAGATACCATTGAAAGGGATGCTAAGAGGCTGATTTGTGACGATTCCCTTGTCCGGACTAAACTTAAAAGTCTGGTGGAGCATCGTCGCAAAGTATCTAGTTTGTCGGTTTTTTATCGTATACATTTCAGTGAGTGTGCGTCTGCTTTGTATGAGCTCATTCCCCCATGCCCATTTTTCTATCGGACTGCAAAAAGCACAAAAAAGCGACATCGTTAATCGTCAAAAACTAGCAAAAATTGTTTTACGTAATAAATGAATGGCCCCTAAGTATAAGTTTCCTAAACTTATACTTGTCTAAAAAAATATGTACGGTCATAAGGACCTAGTTGGGTCTTTACAGATTGCTAAAAATAAGAGACACGTACTTACAACAAACTAGTAAGTATTTACTTCTATTAGGTACGAGTAAATTAAATCGGATTCTTCAAGTGTCTTAGTAAATAAGCGAATGTGATGAAATCACAGACATAGTAGATGGAGCAAGCGACTTCATTTGTATGAAAACCTTTCGTGCCACATTATTGGTACCAACTGTGACATCACACAAACGATTTTGTGATGGAATGTTCCATCCGCGCGAAACCTATTCAACCCAATGCATCCGCGCGCTTGTACGCTAGTGACTAGTTGACAAAATATCGAATCGGAAGTAGGTATATAACACCTGAAATTAAATAAATCTTGGTCGTCAACTGCGATTTTTTATCCTACTTCTTAGCACGCTACATACACTTGGGGTATCTATAGAAGTCTATGGATGAAATTGACATTCACTTATTTATTGACACTTAAATTCTATTGTGTAAACAATATGCTAGTGTTTATCTCAAGGTCACGTAAAAGATAAATTACATACCTATTATAGTAGGTAATTTTGGTCAATATGTTTGATAAATATGTTTTATACTTTGTTTTTAATCTTCTTTAAAATGGAGGTAGCTATTGTTGTGAGATAATTGTAATTGGTCTTTCCCGTTTTTATCTCAATAAACGAATTTAAAAATTTGAATTTGATTATTCGTGTGTGTACGTCTATTTCATTTATATAATTAATTTTATATAAAATCAGGGGCCAAGTGTTTGTCGTGCCATGCGAAAAGTAGGGTCCGTCCGTCTAGCTCGCGCATACCCACATTTTTGAAGATATAACATTATTTAATGAACTTATAAAAAAATCGTCGGTTGTACAATTTGAAAACAACATCACAAATATTCGACAAAAAATTCTATTTAATCCAAGTTAATTTTCATACATAAAACTAATTTTTAGAAATTATTAATGCATAAAATATTTTTATGTAAGTATGAAAATTTACTTAGATCAAATTGAAATTTTCGTTGAATATTTCTGACGTTGTTTTATCTAGTTTATAAACGACGATTTTTTTTATATAAGTTAATTCGGTAATTTTATATCTTCAAAAATGTGGGTATGCGCGAGCGAAACGGACGATGTTCGAACTACGGAATCTTAAAACTGTTATGATGCGCGAGAGAGATAGATGTGCGCTTTGAGCAGATTAGCTGTGATCATACCTGGCACTTATGATACTTGGTACGTATCATGCACAGTCCAGTGACCTACACACCACAGTAGATACTCATAGTATCTGCATTGTACGCAAGTATTCTGCTCAAACTTAAATTGTACATATAACGGGGGTTTATCTCGTGGATAGATAACCGGTTGTGGTCAGTCAGTCAGGGTGCTTACGCCGTGAGTACAAGTATAAGTTTAGAAAACTAAAAACCTCCGATTTAAAAAAGGGGTTAAACCTATTTTGATGAAACGTAGCTAAGAACACTTTCGATAAAATCCTCTTTCAAACAAAAAAAAATTAGAACAAAATCGGTCCATCCGTGTGAGAGCTACGATGTCACAGACAGACTAAGGCTAATTAAGGGTTTTTTTTTAAATTATCTTTCGATGTGGAATTGCATTGTTGGAACTTAAAAATGCAATAAAAACAAAAAGCTCTAACGGCCACTGTGGCTGTCTTCCACGGTGTGTGGTCTGTGTCCACGGATAAGGAGATATATGAAAGTATTTGAAGGGTTGTAAGTCTAAAGGGTATAAGTGGCATTTTTTTTTTTCATTTGCATATTATTAGGTATGGCACATAAATTGTATTTTTGTATTTATATTGTTTATGGTTTTTTTTTGGCACTTGGACCCTTTAGAATTACAACCCTTCAATTGTTGCCAGTTGATGCGGAGACCTTACTTTGCTTCGCTCGCCCGGTCAATAAATCAATATTAAAAATGGCATTATCATCTCATTGACGCTCTTTCGGAATAAACATTTGAAACCTATTCACATTGTCCACATTCTTGCGGTTTTGATGTAGGTAACCGCCATTAATGACAACACCACTTCAAATAATTATTATGGATGATCAACTAAGCTGTACAAGCAGAATAAAGCAAAAACATTGGATCCGTTTCGATTTAGTATTGTATAAATAAAAAAATAGTTTTTTTTTAAATTCTTTATTTGCCTATATGGGTTACAATATAAGTAAGTACTTATAATGGTGGAACATATAAAAGAAAATAGATCGCCACAATCCACATGTTTTTTACGTGTTTTTTATATGCATACTTAATCTTAGATAAGCGGCTAAGTGCGTGTCATGCCACGCGCAAAGTAGGGTCCCATAGTTGCGCATTATAATTTATATGAAATAAAAAATAGTAATACTAGTAAAGTTAGAGTTAACATAATGAAATTTGCACTACGTGTTGAACATATCTCTTTCGCTTCCTTAGTCGACTCGAGACGACTTTACCTGAACAAGCGTTACATAGCGGAGCGTGACGGCTCAGTTTCCTTCAATGTCCACAAAACAACTTGCTCAGCGCGCCTAAAGGAGATTTCACTTCAACAAGATGCAAAAAATCACAGTGACACAACAAGAAGTGCTAATATAGGAATAAGTAACGCATTAGTAGCAAGTACGTTGACTTCTATGATAGCGGTGTGGCTTTGGGCCTGTACTGTTAAGTATTCTGTGCTATATGCTTAACGAAAATAATGTTTCTTATTTGTACACTAAACATAGTTGGGGAGAGTGGGACAGTAACAACACGGTTCATTTGCTGTACAACATCTGTACGCGCCTGCAACACACGCAGCACAAATAGCCAATGATGGATTATACCTAGAAAAATTGTCCCAGGCTGTGCGTAGCAAGCCTCGCCCAAGTAAGGTAATTGCCCGACTAGTCTTCAGTCGCGATACGTCGTGCAACACTGTTAGACGCGTGTCGTGACTTGTGAACAGTGATAATGCGTTTCTGTGTGTTTAGAAAGTGCAACACCAAGATATATAAGGCTATACTTACTATACTCAATCTTCCTCCATTCATTTGCTCACTACTGAGTATCGTGATGGTCCCGACCCTGGTGTGGCAAATGACGATAAAGCTTCTTCTATCTCTGACGGTCTCCAGCTTAGTGTATTGCGTCAGATATTTTTGTGCCCAGATTTTGTGGAGTGGAGACCACGCACCGGCAAGCGCAGCGTAGGAAGACCTGCCGCGAGATGAATAGATGACCTCATACTAGGGGGAGGAAGACGTTGGATGTAAGCCGCTTCCAATCGATCTTTTTGGAAATCCATGAGGGGGGGGGGGGTCAATAGCAATGATCTTCTTATGGCTAAGATGAGGATGATGAGATTTTGTAGCACTTGGTCGATCCATCTTATCGGTGCTGCGTCCTTTGGGTTTTTTAATTTCCATTTTACTGCTTATAATTGATTTCTCCAGGTTGTCGTGGGGTTTCCAGGCGATGTAGCAAAGTATTGCAGGATTCTCTGGAGACAGATGCTTGTCTCTTGGTGATCTTGGTGTCTTTTGGGGATTTATACACAATACTGAATGAGAATTTCAAATATGAACAGTAGACCTTGCGAACACAGCCTTTTTGTACTAAATATTGTTGCAAAAATGTTGTGCTCGCGAGATTTTCTGTTCATAGAACTAATAGTACGAGTAATGATGTGCGGCCACGACCCCATTCTCCCCTAAGTCAACGAAAAATGTAGTTGCGCAACGCTGATTATTTGGTGATTTAGAGTGTTACAAGAGAAGGGCATTGCTTGTAATGTTTGCCAAACTTATTAAAAATAGCCATTTCGTGTGATTATTGTCTTACGCTTTAGCTATAGTGATTTAAAAACTCAAGCTAATAGCCATTTCGTGTAATTATTGTCTTACGCTTTAGCTTTATTGATGGTCATAAAATACTCGTACATTCTAATGCCTAACTGAAGGCTGACCTGAAGCTGTTTAAGAATTTATTTCTTGCTTTTGTTAGAAACTATTTTAAGAAACTAAGTAATTTACATACTTATGGTCTTTAAGTTGGTAACGTCTCAGACATGTGGTCACTCAGTAAGGGCGTTAGAAAGATTCTTAAAGCCACAGAAGAAGTTATCAATTAATCAATAACCCTTTTTGACACCCTAGGAAGTAATAAAATAACAAAAATTATATGCCTAAGAGAATGGCACAAGGGTGATCTTATCGGTAACAGCGATCTCTTCCAGACAACCTTAGGATGACCCTTAACCCTTACGTGAGTTATGGGGAGGATTATGCTCGTACTCTCTTTGCGATATCGAATCAAGAATAAAAATGTATTATGTATGTATACGAACGAGTCACTGATATAATATGTAGCCTATGTTTAAATAAAAGAGTATTTTAGCTTCTAAAAGATATTTTTTATGTTTGTTCGGTTGACAGCGTCCCGACCGCAACATTCGGTAAGTTTTGGATTAAACATTGCGGTCAAGCATTCCGCTCGATCGAGTCATGCTCCCTTTATGTAGGTCGAACGGAAGTTACGAACAAAGTACTCATAAATAATGGGTATTTCTGAGAGTGACGTTGTATCATTAATGACAAAATATACAATTCAAAGTCAAAATAAAACTGCAGTTGCAGTATTAAGAATTTAAGAAGAATTTCTCGTTGGGTTAAAATCGTTCATTGTTTATTTTATTATTATATTTACATATCTTCTAGATTGATGAGCTTCATTCTTGGATACACCGACGCTTTCAGGCAAATTGATGGTTGACCGTAGATCTATTTAATGTGAAATAATTATAGTTTAGAAAATTAAAAAAAACCGACTTGAAATACGTAATTCGTTTACTTGGATGACATTTTTTAAATTTATTTTGTTATAAAAACCAAAGTACTGAGCCAATTTTGATAAAGTTTCTATAGGACCACTTCACTATCTACCAAACAAAAAAGAAAACAATTCATAATTAGCGGAGTTATGCTGAAAGTAAACAAACAAACAAATAAAAACATACAGTCGAAATCAGAACCTCTATCTACCGTGCTCGGAGACTGCGAGATCGAATCAGAAATGAAGAAATTCGTAGACGAAGAAAGTCACCGACATAACACAGCGGATTAGCAAGTTGAAATGACAGTGGGCAGGGCACATAACACGTAGAACGTAACACGTAGGTCGATAGGGCCGAAAGCTCTCGTGTGAAGACCTCGCACCGGCAAGGGCAGAGTAAGACAGCCGGCCACAAACTAGACGAGCAAGTGGCAAGAATAGACTGGATGCAGGCCGCGGTCGTTTTAGAAATCCATGGTGGACGTCTATCCAGCGGTGGACTTCTTCTGGCTGAGATGAAGATGATGAAGTTTTCATAAATATTCTACAGCACGCTGTCTGGAGGGATCACAATCTCTGCACGGACTAAGTGCTTTGTCCAAGGCATTGTTTACATAATTTCGACACAAAGGTCGGTGTTTGCGTGCGTTGTAAACGATTTACAAACGATCATTTGTAAACGTTTATAGAGATAATGAAATAATTACAATGTTCGACCGTTTATGAACATAACAAAGCAATATTGTAATCTATGATTTTTAACAGACTTCCAAAAAGAAGGAGGTTCTCAATTCGTTTATATGTTTTTTTTGTATGTTTGTTCAGCGATTACTCCGCCAATTATAAATTATTTTTGATGATTCTTTTTTTTGTTTTGTTTGGTAGGTGTATTACCTCAGAAGTGGTCTCATAAAAATATTATCAAAATTGGTTCAGTACTTTGTTTTTTATAACAAAATAACTTTAAAAAACCTCCAAATAAAATGCGTATTTTGAAGTTAGTTTTTTAAACTATAATTATGAAATACGGTGTGGTAGCTTTGGTCTCTTGATCATAAAGCCTAGTAATATCTTTTTTGTTTGTACCATAACGCACAGAGCTGCGGTATGCGGTGTCAGACACATAATCGTATGAAAAAAGTCAAGAATAATATTCTCTTATTCCGTCGCAGTATGCGTCAGCGATGAAAGGGAATCGTGACGCAGTTGGACCCCACATATCATACAACCCTTGTTCTATGATCTGTGTTGGACCCGCTTGCTTATCGTAACATTGTGCGTTATGATCAAGAGACCGAAGCTTTAATATCTTACATGGGTGGCTTTATTTAGATACCGGCTGCACCAGTGATTTCGTACACGCGTGACAAAAGTAGGACTTAAAATAGTACATTGTTACCCTAGGGGTGAAAGTAACTTATTTAGTCCCGAGACGGGGTTGGGCCAATAGTTCGAGGGACTAAATAAGTCATTAACCCGAGGTAAACACTGTGCTTTTCATTACGAATACAAGGAAAGTAAAAATAAAAACACGAATTAGCTACAGAAAAAATGAGTAAATTTTATTTTACATAGATCAAAAACTTTGGCAAGATAATTTTATTTAAAGTTTATAAAATATATATTCTTTAATCAATACTTATCTTTATGTTATTTCAATTTTACATCGCACTGTAATTGAGTGGATTTAAAGAAAGTTGGACATGGCTCAATAGAAACGTGAAAATAGAACTAGTTTTTTTTTTTTATTATTTGACAGTTGGCAGTTGAAAGCGATTCTCCCTAGGGCTGAAAGTATTACTTTCAATCCGCTCCTCAGGCAACTTCAGACCTACTTTCAGAGTATGAGTAATGAAAAATAAATTAATACGTATATTTTTACACAACGTCTATTCACTGTAGTGGCTTAGGGCAGACTAACGTAAGTAACATGAGAACTTAAGAGCTAATTTTCTTTTTTGTATATTAACAACAGTAACTACTTATCCTGTTTTTTGGCGGGAACGTCATCAAAACATGTTGTTGCTTTGTTTTATTTTCCTTAACTTGTGTTATTTGAATATTAATGCGATAAAAATGGTGGTGTTTTATTCATTAAGTGTTCGGTCAAGTGCGTGAGTGTGGGCAAGTGAAATAAAGCAGTGAAACGTGTGATTTTACGTTGTCGGCAAAACTCCTTAGAAGCTTCTAGTAAAGTCGCCACCACTTTACTGAAGCAGGACTCAGAGGACTCTGCTTATAAATTGACTGTATACGTGACTTCGATTTTGACTAGAATATTTACAGCTTGTTTTATTCAAGAAACTTGAAAAAATCCTAATACTTGAAACTGGCAAATGCTTTAATGCGGGTCCAATACAAAAAAGAAGAAGAACTACTTATCCTACGGTGCAGTTAATATTATTAATTATAGTCTCAGAATTAGATAAAGTCTTTATTACAACGCTCGAGCGTTGTAATAAAGACTATAATACTTACTATATTATGTGGCACAGGGCACTGTCACGGCCTTCCTGCCCTTGCTTCGCTCTCGATGCCTTTCGTCTTAGTTTATCTGAAAATAGGATAATATTAATAAAATAAATGCAAAACAGTGTAAACTGTTTCGCATTACATTAATTTACCGTTATTCTGACGAGAATAACTAGCAAGGTTACCTTCTATGAAAGTAACACATCCTGTGAATCACAGTTTTTTTATTGTTATTCTGACAAGAGTAACTAGCAAGGTTTCCCTTCTATTGAAGTAACACGTCCTGTGAATCACAGTTTTTTTTAAATTGTTATTCTGACAATAAGAATAACTAGCAAGGTTACCTTCTATTGAAGTAACACATCCTGTGAATCACAGTTATTTTTTATATAATTATTCTGACAAGAATAACTATCAAGGTTATCTTCTATCGAAGAAACACATCCTGTCAACAGAGCCTGTCAATGATCTCTCGTTTTGTGATTTCAAGCGCCCAACCCTTACCCATATAAGTTGTTTACGCCCTTTTTTGTAAGGTTTTTTGTTTGTCCCAGCACACTCAAAGAGTCTCTTACGCCATTTTAATGTTTATCATACTTACAATACAAGAGTACATAGTTATTACATTACGTCAGCTGTAATGTTAGTCACAGCTGTACGATTTCGCGGCTTTTTCTGGAGCCCCGCGATTCCACAATTTAATTCTGTCTTTTGCCGCTATTTGAAAAGTTTACTTTTCTACATGTTGAACCTTGTATTTGTCTAGTGGCAAACAATTACCAATTGTATGTTGTTGTAATAAAAACTATAACTAATTCTGTGGCACAGGGCACTGTCACGCGTTGTTTAGTTATTCTCGCTTAAAGGTATTATTTCTAATACCTTTAAGCGAGCAATTCCTATATATATGTATATATATCTAATACCTTTAAACTAGAAATTCTTGTATGTAAGTATATATATTAATTTAATTTTCGGAAGCGGCTCCAACGATTTTAATGAAATTTGGTTTGTAGGTAGATTAGGGGACGATAAATCGATCTTGCTATGTTTCATTTTTAGTGAACCCGGGTTTGCTCGTATTTTCAGTTATAAAAAACGCCGAGTGGAGCTCGGTCGCCCAGGTACTTAAGATAAATTAGGGTAGATACTGACATCAACATTATAATATAAATTCCAGACCTCATAGTACTTACTAATGCCAATGTAGGTATACATTATATCAAGTTTGAGTCTATGTTTTGATGTTGCTTATACATATGCTATATTAAGTTTTCTGTGATTATGACGGTTAGGAATATGAGTATATAAATATATATACTCTTATATCTCGTAATGATCTATAATATTACAATTAACTAAAGATGACGTGTCGCGTAGTTACGAAATTGTTTTCTGCGTTTCTTTAGACCTACTGCATATCAAGTAAGTACAAGTTTAGAAAAATTAAAGATAATCGAAATAAAAAATGGCTGAACCGGCAGCTTAAAGATAACTAAGAATGCTCTCGATCAAATGCTCTTTCAAACAAAAAAAATGCAACGCAAGTTTAGAAAACTGAAAAAACCCCGACAAAAAACCGCTGAACCGATTTTGATGAAACATAGCTAAGAACACTCCCGTCTAATTCACCTTTCAAACAAAAAAATAACAAAATCAAAATAGGTTCATCCGTTCGGGAGCTACGATGCCACAGACAGACACGTCAAACTTATAACATCCCGTCGTTTTTGCGTCGGGTTAAAAATCCTTCCATTCGTTAGCGAGCTACGACACTACAGATAGACGCAGATGAAACAAGTCGAATTCATAACACCCCTCGTTTTTCGTCAGAGGTTAAAAGGAAAAAAACTGATTTAGATTTTTTCTTTTTAACCGACGTCCAAAAAGGAAGAGGTTCTCAATTCGACTGTATGTTTTTTTATATGTTTGTTCAGCGATTACTTCGCCAAGTATGAATTGATTTTGATGATTCTTTTTGTTTGGTAGGTCATACTTTCGAGGTGGTCTCATATAATTTTTATCAAAATCGGTTTAGTACTTTGGTTTCTATAACAAAATAACTGGAAAAATATGTCATCCAAGTAAACGAATTGCGTAGGTATTTTGAAGTAGTTTTTTTCAGTTTTTTTATCTGTAATTATTTTATCCAAGATAGATTAGCGTTTGACTGGCATCTGTTGCAATCTACGATGGAGGGGGCTTACCAATTCACTTGCGATTTATAAACAATCAGATTGTATCTATCGTGAAAGACATGGCTCAGGAACGGTATTCCAGTAATTTAGCATTCCATACAATAAATGTAGAATTCATACGTTTCGTTGGAGGTTATAATTCATAATTCATAATTAATTCATAATAATTTATTTATAGCAATCGATACGTCATTTTTTTTATAATTAGTTATCTATATACTTATAATATATTGTACCTATCAAGTACAGAATAATTAAATTATATTAAATAAAATACATAAAAACAAAACTTTTAATTAAATTCAAATTAATAAAACTACAAATATATGCTAGCTCTATCTTATATAAAAATCAATTGCTGTTCGTTTGTCTTGCTAAAACTCGAGATCGGCTGGGCCGATTTAGCTGATCTTGGTTTTGAAATGTTTGTCGTAGTCCAGGGAAGGTTTAAACGTTGAGAAAATATCGGGTCCACATATTGATAGGTGATACGAAGTACGCCGGGTCATCTAGTAATCAATAAAAAATATCTTATTATTAAAATGAAATAATATATTTGTCGTGTACAAACATTTACATTCATTATTATACATGAAATATATCCTCATATGACATTCAACGTTGAGGAAACATGTTATGTTACCCAAGCTAGGAATAATCCTGAGATACGACGTAACAATACTCGGCGGACAAGAGCGACTGCGACTGTTGCGAGGGTTCTGTACAAACTAGTAGATAAAAGGGGGAAATTATATATTTTTTTATATTTTCCTTCATAAGCCGAAAAATATACATCGTAAAAATGTGTTGTAAAAATAAACTGTTTTAGCTTGTGCTAATGAAGCGCTTTCTTAAATACCATTCTTATAATAATATAATATGGGTAAAGCACTTTAAAATTTGGTCCCTCCTTCCTTCCTTAAAGACTCTATTTTTTGGGATTAAATTAAAAATTTACAGTTTTCGGTTTTTTCCTTTATGTGTATGACAATGCTTCTTGCCAAATTTCAGTTATAGCTCAACGGGAAAACCCCCATAGGTTTTGATTCCCTTGCGAGTTCGAAATATGCGTTTTTTGAAACATATTCGACTGTAACTTTTTTTATGAAAACTGAGAAGTTTGATTTTTCTTTCTGCAGCAAGAGACTATGGATCTGCGTATATGGTTTTAATTTTAATTCGATATCTTCACGCGTTCTTCAGATACAGGTCTTGACAGACGAACAACAAAGTGATCAAGGGTTCCGTTTTTTCTTTTTGAGGTACGATACCCTAAAAAGAATGAAACAAAACAAAAGTTACTTACAATTAGAAGATGACAAAAACAGAAAGACTAAACAACAAAATTGCTCTGAATCATCTCTGCAAACCTACAGGTTCCTACATATTCCAAGATTTTAAAGGTTTACAAAGATGATGTTAAGTGTATGTACACACACTACATATTTACACATATACATAATAACATTGCAGTGATATTCCAATATTTGATTTTTGATGGTTTTGTGAAGACTCCCAAGCTTTGTGGTTAGATTATAATTTATACATCGTCGGTTATTTAGTCATAACACTGTAATGTTACCTAAATTTTATTGATTTTCTATTATGAATTAAATGACAATATTCATTGAGCGTCAGCAAACCGCACAACACGTAATTTATATCGGGTTTCAGTTATATAGTAAACTAAATACAAATAAAAAATAAATTGAAGTGATAAAGTGAATTAAGTGAACTATGGCTCCGAATATTGTTAAACAAGAAACGGCTCATTATGAAGTTTTGAATGAGCACACCGCAAATATAGAACAAATAAATCGGCAAATGACTGAACAAGTTATAAGAGATGAGCAAATGAAAAATGAGTGGATGTTGTTGACTGGAGAAACTATGGACTCAAGAGAGCTCGAACGACTTTATGAAGATTGGATATCAATAAACGGAACGTGCTTAAACTTAAGTGATTTCGATCGTTTGCAGAATAACTGGATTCTTCTAACTCAAAACGTAAATCCCACTGATTTGGAAAGGCTCATACAGGATATGAAAACAGAAGACTTCGAGAATTTGAAAAGAGACTACTTGGTGTTAAACTGGATGAAAATGAGTAAAACAGATTATGAGAAATTTAAGAAAACTTGGACGCTTATAGCTGAAGTAATGGAAGTGGATAATGAAAAGAACATTATAAAAAACTGGTTGTTGAATCATGTGCGTGATATTTTGAGTTGTCGTTATATGAACCACGAAGATACAATTAATTGTATAAAGATGATATTGGAGCGAGGGGCCGACGTTAATGCTATGAGTCGAAATGGCTTCTCCATACTGCATATTGCATTGGATGCTACGAATCTCCCTCTTATAGAATTGCTACTAAGATACGGCGCTGATGTCACTCTCAGGGAACCGTCTGGAGAGACACCACTAGAAAGAATAAGGGTGTACTACTACAAAAATCATGAGGATGTTGTAAATCTGCTGAAAACTGCGGAGAAATCTACAAGGGAGAATGCTTTAAACAAAAGTAGATCACTAACAGAATCTAACCTGGTAAAACCTTTGCAAGATTTCAATTTAAATAAAAAGGAAACCGCAGAACAAATGGAGGAAACGCTAACAAATCGACTCACAATACAAAAGCCGAAATGTTGGATTGACACACGTGAATCGCCCTATTTAATTCAAATGTGCGGACTATTCGATATTGTGGATTCAGCAGACATCGATAACTTAATGATTTCTGTCATTAATTATATGTATATTTCAAAAATTGAAAAAACTGAATTGATATTTAAGCAGAAAATGGATAGATTTGATAAGATTGCAAAGATACATCAGGTGTTCAGCAAGATGTGCAGTAAACTTTTTAATATATTTGACGCAGAATTTAACCAATCGATTGATATAACGTTTCTTCGGAATACTATAATCTCTGAATCAGCGGAATTAGTATTTTTGATCGAAATCGATTCAAATTTAGAATGGGTAGCTTTGAAAGTGTTCGCAGTGCCATGGGATATTGAATACTATGTTTATTGTAAAGTAGGTACTAGAAGTACATTTTCCCTTGGACGAAATATGCGGGATGATTTATGTATACGCTCTGAGAATCTTTTGCGTAAATATGTTAAATATTTAGGTGAAAAACAAAAGCGCCTAATTAACTGGTTTCAAAGAAACTAAGTAGTGACACTAATATAATTAAAAATATTGTCCTTAGTTTAGCCCTACAGGCTATATTCTTCTTCTGTGAAGCGCGAAATTGTCTTTGTAGACTATGCCCAGTATATAAACACTAATAGCATCGCATGGCATTCCAGTTATTGTAACACCTGCCCTGTCACTGTCACTGACTTCAAAGCCTGACACTATCTTCGATCCGACACCACCACAAATAGAAAAAATAAACGTAAACTTTTATATTTTGAAAGGATTTAGTTCCAGTTTGTAGAATTGATACGGCAATTTTATGCCTTAAACAAAAACTTCCATGAAGATTGTGACCCATAAGTCATCCATATAAATACAAATTAATACAATTAGCAATGCTTATGCTCATTTTTTTTTAAATACATTACAGATCTACGATTGACCACCAACTCGCCTGATGTTAAGCGACGATGTAGCCGAGGATGGAGCTCGTCGATCTAGAAGATATCTATTCACTTTAGCCTTGAAAAATTCCAAGATTGTAGGACTCAGGAAACATCTAATATATCATATTACATTATAATAATTATTTCATCGTCATCATCATTTTGATGATTACATTGTAACAATAATTATTTATTTTTACGTTTGGTAAGAGAAATAAAATGGCTTACGTATTGAATACTACTCGTAAGTATTCATAACTCTTATAACATACCTACTACATGAGGATAGGAAAATTGCAATTGTTAGTAGTGTTCATTCCACTCTATTGTTTTATGAAATAATGGGCATCATGAATCATTATCCAATGAAAATTATCAAGTATACTTGCTTGAAAATACACATAAAACTATACATATTATATACCTCAATGGGGTATGTAAAGGTTTTTTTCGATATTTTTTTTATTTTTTATTTTTTAAAGAATAAATCGTGATGACGTCACAATTACTGCTGAATGAAATGTTGTGATAGCCTACATGAACTAAAAAAAAAAAAATATATGATATACGTCTAACTTGACGTTGACAGTGGCATGTATATTTCTACAATTCTTTATAAAATTATTTTGTTATGACAGTTGTCATAGAGATATTGTGCTTGATATTCAATGCCAATACTGTCAGCATCAACTTTTTTCTAGTAACTGTGACGTCATTTTAAAGGTCGGTCAAATATTTTTTCTATTTTCGCAAAAATTTGCGCCATCTCATAATTTTATGAGCCCAAAATAAAAAAATATGGTTTATAGACATACAATCTCGAAATGGTTTTGGAATCAGCATATGTTACATTTTTCTTTACATACCCCATTGGATATTTTTATATATATTAAACTATCTAATTAAAAATTAGGACTTATTGAATGCTTATTTTCTTATATAGTGTGCACTTTACATATAAGTAAATAAATTAGATTAATTGTGTTATTCTGTTACAAATTTGCTAAGGCTATGTCGGAGCTTCTCTTCTTTTTGGAAGTCGGTTAAAAAGTATTATAACCGACTTCCAAAAAGAAGAAAAGTAATGAAATCGTAAGTTAGATTACAAAAACTGCTTTTCTGCAGTCGGTTTTTTATATAATATAGATACATATTTTTTGTTTAAGGTATAATTGTACTATAAATTTAGTTTAAGTTTTAATGAGTTGATCTGTAATTTATATAATTTTACATTAAATCTGTTTTATACGTAATTATTTTACCCCCGTAAACTGCCGATTCAAAAAGAGAAGTGTTAAAAGTTTGACGTTTGAATGTGTGTGTCCGTCTGTGGCATCATCGTAGCTCTTAAACGGTTGGTCCGATTTTAATCTAGTTTTTTTTTTTATTTGTCAGACGATTTCACCAAGATGTACAATATGTACATGTTCTTAGCTCTTTCATGAAAATTGGTTCGGCCGTTTTTTTTTGTCAGGGGTCTTCAACTTGTTATTTGCCTATTACAAAGCACAGGAAATAGAAATGGCTAAATTCAGTTTTTGACGAAAATCAGCGATTACTCGACACAAACATAGATTTTTTTTAGTCGATGCGACAAAATACTTATTGGGATATTCCGCGTCCAAGTCCAGTCGGATGTTGATTTTTGAACCGTTACTGTAATAACATGAAAAACAATAATTACCCGGCTCTCTTTGAAGATGAAAATACCAAGAGTTGCAATATATTATTTCGTCTCAAGCCTGTCTGAATTAATGATCATCATTATTGGAGGCTGAAGGTGACTGCGTCATCATAATTTTCCGCACCACTGAAGCTGGTGTGTTTTTGTTTCCAAACTTCGAATCACTCACCCATGTCAACGGATAGCCACAACTTCGAACTCAGCGAGTAAGACATCGACAACAATGGAAATACTGTAGCAAAAAATAACGGTGTCATTTCTAAGAAGTCACTTCGCAACTATCGAAAACTACCGATTGATACAGCCCGATAAGAAACGGTTGCGTATAATACGCAGCGCTGGACGCGTAATCAATTTTTAGCCGGCTGCGTAAGAAGGAGGGCTAAGTTTTTCGAATATATGTACGTTTGTATGTATGTATGTATTAGGGAGTGGAACCGGTTTTTCCCGGTTCTAAAAAACCCGGGAAAACCCGGTTCTGTGAAGTTAAATAAGAACCGGGTCTGCAGAACTAAAGAACCGGTTCTTTCGGGTCTTTCGGTTCCCTGCGATTTTTTATTATTATTTTATGTTTACGCAGTTAGCTCATTAAGAAGATTCTTGTACTTCATTCTAGATGGTGCTATTAGCATTTTAAAGCACGATATTAGTGTTTTTCTCATCTGGAAACAGTTTACGAGTATTTGTTGACCATTCTGACAAGCAGTGTAGAACCCGAACGAAAATATTCTTCAGCGGGAATGTCTTACAACAGAATACAATCTTTGTCACAGTCTGTGACAAATATTGTATTCTGTTGCGTGGCTGTGACGCACAGAGAATAATATCCTATATGAATTAGCGGATACTCGACGCTCGAATGCGTAAGTCCGTGAATGCACATGAGAAGAAGGGAGCCTTTAATAAAGCCGCTAAGTCCAGCAGAAAAGCAATATGCTTTATCTGGCTTATATGCTCGATTTGAACATATAAACCAGATTGAGGCTAAATTAGCTTCTCACCCAACGGGTAGCAAAGTTTTTTGGTCCCTGGCTAAGTCTATCGAATCGAATTGCTGTCGAACATCACTGCCTCCACTGTTGAAACCGGACGGATCTCTAGCTCGCACCGCAGTAGAAAAAGAGAATATATTCGTAGGTCTATTTGCGGACAACTCTAGATACCTCAGGAGAAACGCCTCCAAGTATACCTCATTGCAGCGCGACTTTGTAGGACATACGCATCCATCAAAATGAGGTGCTTAAGACACTTAGAGGCCTAGACGTGGATAAAGCTAGTGGTCCTGATGGTATACCAGCTATTGCGCTGAAAACCTGCGCACCTGAGTTGTCCTCGATTCTGACTCGTCTTTTCCGTCTTTTTTTGGAGACAAGTATAGTCCCTAAGTGCTGAAAGCTTGCGAACGTTCAACCTGTTCCAAAAAAGGGTAGTCGTGCCGATCATAGTGACGACAGGCTTAGACAGGGCTATTTCGGCTACGTCCACTTTGTCCAAAATCACAGAGCGTGTACTGCAGGGCGAAATCCCCACTGAGGAGGTTATTGTCTCTCACATTCTAAGCGAGACTATCGAGAATGATGTTGAGGCCTTGGCTGTGTCTCTTGACATTTAGAAGGCCTTTGATAGGGTTTGGCATGACAGTCTCCTTAACAAGTTTCCATCTTGTGGACTACTTGCTTCCTTCTGCTCTTGGATTAATTGCACCGATATTTCACGGAATTAGATTTAGCTTTTTCCCTGCAGTCAGCAAAGAGCCGGCTTATAAATGACTTGAATTCTGAATAAAATATTTAAAACTTGTGACTGATAAAAAATAAGTGCTTTCTTGCATTAAAAAATAATTTTCATTGCATTATTCGCAAAAGAACCGAAAGAAACGAAAAAACCGGGTACCCGGTTCCAAGTGACTACCAGAACCGAAAACCCGGTTCTAACGAGAGAGGTCCGATTCTGCACTCCCTAGTATGTATGTATATACTTGTATGTATGTATGTTTCTATACGACAGCCTATAGCCTAAGCGGCTTGACCGATTTTGATGTGCGAAGTGTCGTTAGATTTGTCTTTACTTTCTGAGTGTCATAGGCAATAATAACACATATCTGACGGTCAAGCGAAAATCTATTTTCGAACAAAAAAAATATCGTGCCAAAATAAAATAATGAGTTTTTTCTTAATAATCATGTGATTTTGCTAGAATTATTCTAAAGAATGTGCATATGCATAATCTTTTACACAGATTTTGCGTAAAAGATTATGTTCAGATACAGTACGCTAATGGTGCCAAACTATAGCTACGCTTATTATAAACCCATCCGCTCGCCAAATGTTAATTCCGTTACGCCCCGAGAACAAATTTCCATGATAATAGCTTTGTAACACTTACACCAGTCGCTTAAACAATACATGTAACATTTTGAATGTATGATATAACGTACATGAATTACGGTGTTTTGTTTTTGTGTTAATTGCACAAGATACAAGACGTATACGTACATTAGGAATTGAAATACAGAGTGTGTTTGAATAAATAAACTATCGCGGCAAAAAATTGAAACTAACGTTTCGGATTAACAAAATAATGAAATTAGGACAGCAGCGCCCTCATGCCGCATTAGTTCTCTATCTGAACAGACTGTTATATGGGCAAGGAAAATATGCTTGCTATCTTAGAATTTATAAAAGCAATAAATTATAACACTTTTCTGTCATCTTATAGGTTTTCGTTTTAAATTAATATAGTTTTAGTTTTTGTTATTTTGTATCCTACCACAACAAATAATGACGTAGATAAGATATTCCTATCAGAATCTATAATAATATTAGATATTACCTACTAAAAGTAACTAAGTTCGTATAGACTGAGTGGCCAGCCCTAGTGTCAGAGTTATTAAGCCGCCGAAAGGCCTCTGACCTGGCTTGAAGATTGCTGTTTACCTACTATCTAATATGAATATTGTTGGTGTTTCTAAAAATAAATAAATTAATTTATACGTAATTATTATTATTTTTTTTTAATTATTATTTTAGTTTCCGGCAGCCTAGTGGTGAGACCGTCTGACTTGCGATCCGCAGGTCCTGGGTTTGAATCCCACGGCACGCACCTCTGTCTTTTCGAAGTTATGTGCTTAGTGTTGATTGCCGACAACTTCAAACGGTGAAGGAAAACATCGTGAGGAAACCTACATGTCTGAGAGTTCTCAATGATCTTGAAGATGTGTGAAGTCTGCCAACCCGCACTTGGCCAGCGTGGCAGACTATGGCCTAACCCTTCTTACAATGAGAAGATGGCCCGTTCCCAGCAGTGGGACAGTTTGTATCAACAGGGCTGATAAAAAAAAAAATTACACTCAGTGCATGATACTATTTAGAGTTGGTTATTATAAAGCAGATTAACATTCTAAGTCTATTTACCTACTTCGCCTACATTTTCCGGTGTTCCGATACGCAATATTCTTAGATTAGATCTCTTCTGAGATCTTCAATATTCTTAGAATTATGTAGATTGTCTTTGTGAAAGCTAAATTATAAAGTTTTTTATGGCAGCAAAAGGCAATGCCATTGTGAAAATAATATTTAGCTTAGTAAATACTTGAATAAAATTATGGCCAAAGATAATTGGTATATTTCATTTATATTTTTTATTTTAACATAGTATAAGTAATCTTTTAAATCTCTGGGTTTCCTGCTGCCGAATTTAAACACATTGAATAAGAAACTATATTCATTGAATTCTCAAATTCCTATTCAAAGACATAATTTAAAGATACTAGGGTAAAAATAGGTACTTATAAATAAATAAATAAATATTTGTAGACATTTCACACAACACCATCTAGCCCAAACTAAGCAAAGCTTGTACTATGGAACTAGATGGCTGATAGAATCCCTATATACTTTTTTTTAACAATTATCTATTTATTATACGTAGATAGGGTTTCCATGACTCTGCGTGGCAAGCCTCGAGTAAGGCAATCGCCCGACTCGTCTTCTGACGCGACAGGTCGGGCAACGCTTTTAGACGCGTGTCGTGACTTGAGAACAGTGAAAATGTCATCCTGTGTGCTTTGAAAATGCAACACCAAGATATTTAAGGCCAGGAAATTAAAAGGCCTTAAGGTTTGGGTCTTATCCTCGAAAGTGCTGAGAACTGAGATGAGAGATTTTACCTATGGAGAGGTTATACTTTCTATAGGTAAAATCTCCTTGGGTATAAAGATAAGGTTCTTAATAACTATGACATTTGGCAAGAAGCATTGTGTATACACATATAGGAAAAAATCCGAAAACTGGACATTTTTAATTGAATCACAAAAATTTGTGTCTTTATACAAGGAATGAGGGTCCAAATTTAAACAGTGAAGTAACCGTATTATGTGGGGTATAGAAAGAGCTCATATGAAAGAGCTTCATTAGCACGAGTTAAAACAGGTTTTTAATTATTTTTACGATGTATATTTTTCGATTTATGAAGGGAAATATTGAAGAATATATAATTTCCCCCTTTTATCTACTAGTTTGTACGGAACCCTCGGTGGGCGAGTCTGACTCGCACTTATTCGGTTTATTCTTCAATTAACTTTGCATCGCTATATAAGAGTTGCGCGTAACCCTGCAGGTGCCTAAATTTCTTTGTCCATAATATATTGAACATAAAAAGACGTAACATCCCGTAAAATATCTTAGGCTCACATAACGTCATAGGGTCATAACATGCATAGCTATTCAGGATTTTACAATTTAATTTATTTATTTTATAAAATACACCGTATGGTTTTCTCATCTCTCAGTCGCATAGAACAACTTTCTTTTATACAGAAAGAGCTGCAAATTAAGGAAAGACAGACGACCTAGCTAGAACAAATAAACATTTATTTGATGAGTATGGATGGATGTTTGTTCTGTGTCTGGGTATTTAGGTACAATTGTACATATATGTGTCATGATTCAATCCGCTATCTGGTTCTATCGCTATTCTGGTTATAGTACAAGATTGGCTTGGCTTTGAGGTTAGATGGCGCTGTTTAACAATGTCTACTAATATTTATTTATTAATAATTATCAATCAAAGAATTTTCTTCTATTTTCCAGACGGACCTAAAGATATGGTCGTTCAAAGAGATAGCGTTCCAAGCAGAGTTGAATCGACAAGAAGACCCTGATTCAGAAGCGATTGCTTACGAGCTCTGTGGAGAAGACCCTGACACCAGGCCGAAATGTATCGAAGAGTTACGGGCAATTATATACGGTCAGCATAGCAAAATAAAGGGCATTGGTGCAACTAATGTACTGTAGTAACTTTATTTGGGTCGTTCAAGGAAGCTTTAGACAAGTATCTAGGTAATAGGGCTTAAAGTGAGGGTTTTATTTTATTTGATAAAAATCACGATATGTAATTATGGTGGATCCAGCCAAAAAGCTCATTTAACATGGACCATGAGATAACGATCATTATGACTTGTCCTTTGGTGGCAGTTTCTTAAGCAAAAGTTTTCTAGTCATTTCTTTACAAGAGTTCAATGGCTCAAAAAGCCAAGTTCTCTCTATTTAGACGTTAACTGGTTCTCAAGTTGTAGCAAATCAATAACACTATAGCTCTTGTACATACATAAAACCACGACTATTTTACCTCAGGGGATAGGCAGACCATCATTAACTATGAGGCCATTTGATGCGACATTTGACTATGGTTAGAGGTTTATGTGGAAGGAAGAGGGTATTAGAGAATTAAAGAGGAGTCAGTGTTACGTGATCGGACCTTGTTAACATAATTATTGCTTAGGCATAGGCATAGCAAATAAGTTATTAGATGAGTAGATATAAATTCCAAATGTGTGTTCCCAGCAACCCTTGTCACCATCCCCACTCAGTCTCCGACTCACATAAGTACTTGAACCCGACCAATCCTGTCAGTCAGTCAGTCAGTATGTCAGTCACATTCAAAATCTCACCGCCTCTTCTAATTCCAAGCTCTCTGTTAATTAAGTAATAGACAATAAAGTGTGTTTTTGCTTATAAAAAACGCGTTTGACTCGCTACCTAACATCAGATGTAGCCTATAAGAACTCTTAATGAATATCAATGGCTCTCAAATAAGCCAAGTGCTATCAATTGGACGTAAAGTGGCTCTCAAATAAAGCGATATCGCTATTGTTCTTATATTTCAGAAAGAGGGGAGTGCCATCCGCCGCGCACTGACGACGCATTCCTTCTGCGGTTCCTGAGAGCTAGAAAGTCGATACCTGCTCGAGCACATAGACTGGTAAGATTTAAAGTAAAATAGGCTTTTCCATAAAGTATATTTTTGCTTAAATGTAGTTATTACAAGGTGTTACTGCGATAGGGGAAGACCAAAGAATATAGATGAATAGCTTGAATGAGGATAGGTATGAATCAAAAGAGAGTAAATGTGAATATAACTCATGACAGAGACGAATGGAGGAAGCTTACATACTGTACTTACACTTGAGTGGGATACGGATTGGAAGATGATGTGATTATTAGTACAAGAGGTTTATGAATAATCAAAGATGATATTGTAGATGAAGTAGAAATACTAACTAATTACGTTATTATTTAATCGGTACGTATATTAACCTCGACGCGAAAAGAGGTGAAATTTGGCATGTGTGTCTATTGTGTCTGTTGGTCTAGTAGGGAATGAATCGATTTAATTATTTTTAACTCCCGACCCAAAACGATAGGTGTTTTATGTTTGACGTGTGTATATCTGTCTGTGGCATCGTAGCTCTCAAACGGATGAATCGATTTTGATCTAGATTTGTTTGCTTAAAATAAGGTTTGATTGAAACTTCTTAGCTAAATTTCATCAAAATATTCCACTGTTTTCTTTATGTCGGGAGTTTTTTATTTCTGTAAACTTACTTGTTTGTTTAATATTTTGTATTTCAGTTCTTATTTTTTTATTTTAGGTTACATATTAATATTTTATGATATATTCTTAAATATTAATGTAATTTTAAAATGTTTCACAGCAGTTCGTTTGTTCCAGCTAGTGCGGTACTGTACCTTCAGAGACGGCAACCCCCATCTCTGGCGTGACGTCGACTGGTTCGGGCTAACCAGGCTTGGGAGGATATTTGAGGGGGTGCTTTACGACCGGCCTGATGTAGGCAGGATCATTATATGCAGGCTTGGTGAGTTACATATAATTAAAAACTTAATAATAGCCTAAACACATTTCAGTAACAATCTTGAATCTTGAGCGAAAGCAGAAAAAAGTTATTTTCCGAATCCGCTTTTTTATACAAAGGTGCAGCAAAAAGGCAGACGGCCCGCCTGATGGTAAGCGATAACTATCGCTTATGGACAACTCACATGGAAAACACCATTCTCACCTGGGGAAGTACCGCATTTTGCTACAGATTTAACTTCTAATATTTCAGATTAAGGAACACAGTGCAGTTATAGGGTTTGTACCTACTGTATTCATACCATATATTTTATACTTATAGAGTTTGAACTGTAGAGGTCCCAAGTTCCGAACTGTGGCGTGTGACTTGCTCATCTCATCAAAAAACGTAAAACTAGTAAAAGAAATAAAATATTTAAAGAGAACCAAACAAATACAGTGTTTGCTAAACGTTTTGGTTTTTATCTAGGACCTTTCTTGTATAATAAGTTTAACACAGACTTTTCTATTCGCAATCTAAATTATTTTCAATGTAAACAAAATATTGTACACATATTGAAGGGTATGGACTATAATACTACTGAATCTTACATCAATATATAGCTAAACGTAATTGAATGGAATTAATAGTTATAACCAGTATTGTATACATTTTAGTTATCAAAATTTTAAAAACCTTTTGTAATTTAAAGTATATTTTCATTATAATAATACTTTGTATATTTTCATTATAATAATACTTTGTATATTTTCATTATAATAATGCTTTGATAGTTTGGATAATAGATATAATATATTATAGATATTTTTATTATGAACATTAGAGAATCTATTGGCATCTGAAACACAGTTTTCTAACTAGTTCGGAGCCATTGGAGTCAATAAGTTGTATATCTACTTTCTAAGACCAAATAACGTATTTTGTATTTGTATTTTTGTATCTTGTCACCCGGTTACATAAAAAGAAAATTATAACGTGGCAGCAAGGTACTATGTAGGTCTAGATCTATATTAGTATTAAATAAGCTAAGTTCAAATTCGTAGTTCATCAACCATATACAAAATTAAAGCAAGTAGAGTAGAACCATACTAAAACTGAACGCCCCTCCGGCAAAAGAAATTATTTCAATGTGTGAGAGGAGTTATTTATTCGAATCCTTTCCTACTCCAGTCTAGCCGGCAACTGAAGAACCAATGAGATAATTGAGATTGGCGGGATGTGTGTGTATTGTGTCTGTGCACAAGATTTGCATTTGCACATATTACATTGGAGGCGCGTTCAGTTTTAGAATGGTCGATATCTACTAATTTTTCCATGTTCAGATTTGGTGTTGTAGCAGAATTTTGACGAAATTGAAAAAGTATTTTTAACCGACTTCCAAAAGGGAGGAGGTTCTCAATTCGTCGGAATCTTTTTTGTGTATGTTCCCCGATTACTCAAAGACACCCGGACTGATTTGAAAAAATATTTAAAATAAATTTAAATTTGTTAAAATATAAGCTTCCCAGGTACACCCATAGAAATTTTATCAAAATCCGTTCAGTATTTTAGTTTTTATAACAAAATAACTAAAAATAATTCAACCAAGTAAACGAATTGCGTATTTTGCAGTCGGTTTTTTAGTTTTTTAAACGATTACTTGTTTTATTGCGAATATGTTTTATCACCAACTCGTCTGTTGGAATCCAATTAATTCAATAATTTTACTCTCGTTTCCAGGTCTATGGGACCCCGACAAGATCCCCGTAGAGGATCTAATCCGGGGCTGCCTCCTGCTACTTGAGATAGGGATAATGCAGCCGAAGCTACAGATCCTCGGAGGACTGGCACTGCTGGACTGTGAGGGACTCACTATGCGTCACATGCGCTCCTTCTCGCCCACCATAGCCTCACACTGCATGAATGTCTTAGGGGTAGGTGGAACAACATTTTACGTGTGTATGTTTGTGTGACAATATTGATGGACTTGCCGGACCCAGTCGAAGATGAACACAGTTATCTGTACTCAACGATTTCGATCCACGTTCTTGATGCGTACTGGACTTGGCAATAGATTTCTTTATCTCCATCTCTGTTTCCAAAGAGAATACAAATTCCACGTAATATATGTTACCTAAGAGTTACAATCTTAGGATTTTCAAAGTTAGAATGAATAGATATATTTTAGATCGACGAGCTCCATCTTCAGCCCCACTGTCGCTTAACGTCGGGCAAGTTGATGGTCAATCGTAGATCTATCTAATGTTAAATTAATTTGGTTGTTGTATAAAAAGTGGGCACACACCTACGGATAGTTTTTTCTTAGACATGCTAGAAGAGGTACCAGGATAAGAGAACCCGAAGGAAGCAGAAGAAAAACGGAGGGAGAGACAGGATCTAATATAATGCTTCCTTTTGTTTGGTTTCAGTATGCATTTCCTACATATCAACGCGGCGTGCATATTATAAACATCTCCCGTTTCTTCGAGGCCTTATTCCCTATCTTCCGGAGGTTCGCGCCAGCTGACGAACTCTGGCAGAAAGTCTACTTTCACGGATATGACTATACTTCTTTGCATAGGTAAGATTGCTTTTCCTCTTCTTTGGGAGAAGGATATTTCTGCTAACAGCTTTTTCTAGAACAGCCAAGTATTATCTGAAAGCTTTCGAGTCAATTGACACAGTATCTAAATCGGTTAATCAGTGATTATAAAGTATTTATTTATTTGGATGAGCAAGTTCAAGTAATAGTGGGCAAGGCATATAGCACGTAGAACTGATGGCCGGTGGGGCCCGCAAAATGGAGACCACGCACCGGCAAGCGCAGCGCAGGAAGACCGGCCACAAGGTGGACAGAAGACCTCATACAAGTGGCAGGAAGACGCTGGATGCAGGCAGCTTATAACCAGTATTTTTTTAAATCCATGTCCAGCAGTGGACCTCTTGTGACTGAGTTGATTATAATATAAACTACTTGCCAAGAAGTGTCCTTAGTCTCGAGCATCGCCGTAAAGTAGCATATCCAAATTTAGAATAAAATACGCAAGAGCTTCATGAACCATTGAAATTCCAAAACTCCGTACTCAGCGATTCTTATACTCCACCTGTCGCCTTCCCTGTTTCCTGATAACTACAATCTTGGAATTTTCATTCTAGAGTGAATAGATATTTTCTAGACCGACGAGCTCCATCCTCGGCCAGGCCGTTGCTTACCATCAGACGAGCTTGAAGTCAATCATAAATCAATATTTAAAAAAAAACAACAGTCTAAAAAATTCGGAAGATTTTTTATTTAGTTCGATCTGTCTTCTTGTTTCAAAGGCGACAGAGAAAGTTTCAATCGTAGTTGTCCCAGAATAAAATATGTATATATAAGAGTGAAAGAGCAATACGAACTAGTTGAATTAACATTAAATTTGTCTGACATAATTCTAAATCCAATATTGCAGACTTCCAAAGATGTACACCAATTATTTATGTATATGCCCATGATGGTTTCTTCCCATATTTCACGGGTATCAAATGGAAGGGTCTCCTGAAATAAAACGAAAAATTTTGTTTTCAATTTTGTAAAGTTATTTATTAGATGAATTAATTTCTGTAAATATAATGTTTTATTACGTCATATTACGTTTCCAGATACATAGACCCCGAGTGCCTGCCGAAGAGGTACGGCGGACAACAAGAAGAGGTGCCTCTTGCGATGTGGCTCACTAAAATCAAACAATACAAGAACAAGCAGTTCGACTGTGATATGCGGACGCTAGGTTATGCTACGGATTAGGATATAGACCGCGGTTCCATTAATGCGCAAGGGCACGCTACGGGCGTGTATTTAGCTACGGTTTATGTGACCCACGGCCATGGTGGCCACGCTACGTACGTACGCTTAAAATAAGAATGTGTAGTCTCTTCGTGCAAATCCTACGCCGCTGTAGAATTGTAGCTTTAAGTTTATCAAATCCTACGCCGCTCTGGAATGTTTAGTACAACAAGCTTTAGGATAGTAATAAAAAATCGGGTAATACTATTTAGTGTTTTAGATACATATCTATTATCCACCTATACCCAAAATTTATACCACTCAAATAAAAAAGTTTCAAAAACATTTTAGGACTGTGATGCAACGCGCACAGCGGTGGGAAATGTCTGGTGAATGCTCAGCCATTTTATTGTTTCTACGTAATTCCTAAATAAAATATAGGGTGGGGTAGGGTATATGTGGGGTTATTTTATATTAATTTAAGATGGGTTCAACATAGATTTTATGGCGACAAAAAACAAACAACAGAATATATATATAAATAATAGGTATAACGATACTCGAATAGAAATTAAATAGGTTTTTGCCACAATCCTGTTTTGGTAAAACACAACATAATATGAGAGAAATCTATTGTACCTATATTATTTTTATATAATGTATTTTCTTACTAAGTACCAGAATATATGTCGTCTACCTTGAATTAGATCTCGTAATAATTAAACGTATTTTTACAAAATCACTTAATGTTTATTTCTTCCTGTTCTAAAGTACACTGCAATATTATCTATTGATAACGAATTTAACTATTACATCATAGCTCAATATGATATAATTAAAAACAGAAAAAGCCGAATTCAAAATACGCAATATGTATAACGCCTGTAGAAAAGTGAACAGCAAGTCGCGTACATACGCAACTTGCTATTCACTTTTCTAGTTGTTTGGACGATACTTTACCAGTTATTTTGTTATAAAAACCAAATTAAAGCATCGGTTTTGATAAAATTTATATGCGACCACCTCATGATCTACCAAATACAAAAAGAATCATCAAAATCAATGCACAATTGGCTGAGTAATCAGTAAACAAGCATACAGACCGAATTGATAACCTCCTTCTTATTGGAAGTCGGTTAAGAAGCGAAAGTAACTCTGCCTATTTGTCACCTTTATGCGATCAAACGGCTGAACCGATCGTTGTGAAATTTTGTATAGGGATAGCTGTGAACCTGGAGACGGACATAGGCTACATTTAATCATCATCATAATCACCATCACCATTGTACATCCACTAAATGGATAAACCGCAGGGCACAGCTAGGCTAGTATAGATAGATATACATAATAATATTGACATTCTCGGTCAAACTTAAGACTAACATTGACTATAAAACTAGAATTAACAAAGCGAACAAGTACCTATCTGTAAACCATCCTTTTGTACATATCTTACCCTCTAATACCCTCTAAATCTCTAATACTCTCTCCCTTTCATGTAACCTCATATGACCGTGGTTAGAGACCACGGTCATATGAGGCTGCTGCTGCAGCAAGAAGCAGCAGTATGCAAGCAGTTTCGGCAAGAAGTCTCGCCGAGACTTCTACCGAGACTTAATAAACTGTCCACACTCACTATGATCTCACTTACTGTTCTCGCTCCCACCCGCTATGGATGTGTTATTGTACAATACCTACTAATTTGTGCAATAGCCTATTATAATTTTGTTTAAACTAAACAAAAAGCAAAGAAAAAATAAGACCCAGACGATGGTAACAGATATACCTATTACAAACGGATAAACACGTACGTATACTTGATTCCGCTTCTTAGTTCGCACTCAGACCGAACAAGAATGTGATAGTCTTGTCTTTTCTCGCCCGAGACACCCTTTGAAGCGGGCAAAAATACCGACACCGATCGGAGAACAGGCGAGCCCGAGAAAGAGACGTAGAGAACCCTCTCACATTCACGCTTCTCGGGGATTCTCGGGCTTTCTCTGCGTGAGTCTGTATGGGCTAATACGCTGCTAAAAGCAACCTTTCCTCTTGGCTTTGGCGTAGTCGGTTAAAAATATTTCGTACGTGCAGTGACATCTGCTGGAATCTGGTAAAATGAAAAAGAATATTCGCAGTCCGTAATCCACACTTTCATTAACAATCTTGAATCTTAGTTTAAAATTACGCACGTAGATGGCACTAAAAACGATCTTACCACGTAAGTATCTCTCTTATTTTAATAAAGTATCAATGTCATGTTGCCATTTATTTTTTACCAGACTGCGTAAGAAGGAGGGTTTTGTATTTAGAATGTATGTATGTATGTGTTTTATATGATCGCTTACAGCCTAAGCGGCTTGACCGATTCTGATGTGCGAGGTGTCGTTACACTCGTCTTCACTCCCTGAATATCATAGGCTATCTTTTTTGTATTAATAATAATACATTTCTCGCAAAAATATAAAATAAAATTAACTTTTTGCGTAGTAAACAAGTGTTTTATTAGAATTATTCTTAACGATGCGGATTTATAATCTTTTACAACAATTTTACGCATACTTTCTAACAAAAAACGTACACTCAACAGCGTATCAAGCGTAACGAAATCGTAAATTAATATACTGCAAAAACTGCTTCTCTGCAAGAAAAACAAAATACCCGACGGTATTTTGTATTTCTTAATCTACATACTTACTTGTTTATTTTTTTCACGGACCTGGCACTTGCTAATTTCAACAAAATAACAAACAAACTACCTAAACCTCTACACAAAAAAGCAATTAGAATACCACAAACCAATTGAATGAATGCTTAATTACTTATATCTTTGTATATAAGGGTAGAGTTCCTTGCCCCCACTGATCATGGACCCAGAGACTCAGCTTTGAGATGCTAGATATGTAACTACTTGTGCTGCTTCAAATTGGCTTCAGCACCAGTTACTCCAGGTATCCGTGGCTACGTAAAAGATACGATTTTAATTCCACTTTCATCGTGCGGACTGCTAGATTGTGGAATACGTTTCCTGAGTGGGTATTTCCCGATAGTTATGATATGGGTGTCTTTAAATCGTGAGTGAATTGGTTTATTCCAGGTAAGCGCGCTCCATCGTAGATCGCAAAGCCGCTCAGGCGAGTTGACAGTCAAGCGCAAACCTATTTCTACACATAAAAGTAATTTAAAAAAATTAAACCGACTTCAAACTGAAAAGAAAGAAATAACTCGAAGAAAATCAAAACTGGGCGTCTACCTAAGTAGGTACGTACACCAACTATTTTTTTGAGGAAGATAAGTAAAGAAATATTCTAAATTTGCTAACAGGGGTGCACGACTGCAACTCGCACTTGACCGAATTTTCTAAATTATAATTATTTGATTGTGGTAGAACCCGGAAGAACTATGTACTTAATAAGGCTTCAAGGACTGCATATTGCTTAACCCGCTTACTCTAGTCTGGTAAAGGGAAGGAAAAACTACTGTTGCAAACAACGTCCTACCAGTTTCCATTAATTAAGGTGAATGTAAAACGAGCACAGCAGCATGGTGGTAGGTGGCATGTATCAGTGAGCTCCGAAGGCTCCACCAAGGCTGCACGCGCGTTCTTATCAAGAGTAGACCACTCGTTGCGAAAACGAAAATATTCCGTTAAATCGAAACAAGTTAGCTACTTTTATTATGAGTTAAAAGTTATTTAAACGGGCTAACGAAAAAAGTTATAAATAAAAGTGTTCAATATATTGATAAAAAAAAATACAGCTTAACGTAAATAGTTATTAATAAAAGTGTTAGACTGATAAAAACTAAAGTAAGTAAAGTAAAGTAAAGTAACAAAAAATTGTAGTAGCGAAAATTCTTGGTTGAATTTAAAAGTGAGTGCTTAGCGCTTATATTTGAGTTACTGTAATAAACGGATTTGTTATTAGTGCCAAAATTTTCTAAATTTTATTTTTAAGCGACGGTAATTGTGTTTAAGTACAGCTATTATAGTTCTGTTATGGCATTGCAGCTCTCAAACGTGTGAGCCTATTTTGTTCTTTTTTTATGAATATAGAATACCTAAAGTTTTCCAAGAAATACTTAATTTGAATAATCTGTTTGGCCGTTGCCGCGTTGTTACATGGTTGTTTTTAATTTAAAAAAAATATGGTCTGTGAACAGATCTATCTTTTTTCGACAGAATAAGTTAATCAATGGCATACTGCTATAAAGAAGATTCCAGTGATTCTTTCAATTTCTGTTTTCAATACCTAGTCGGTACTTATTAAACATTTATACTTTGTTTTTATGAAATTAATGATACGCAAATTTATTTCGAAATAAACAAGACAGCGTCGAGAATTTGTAAATTTATTCAGTGATAAGAATCAACCCGTGGAAAAATCTAGAAAATGTGAAAGATGTCATTCATAGAGATTGCATTTCAAGCTGAAATAAGCCGTTACGAAGACCCGGAATTCGAGGAATATGCCAAGAAGAATTGCAACGAGACCTTTGAAACCAGGGGCAAGGTCATCGAGGAGTTTCGACGGATGATCCATGGTACAGAATACCAACATCTATTGGACTGGCCTTGTGGTTCAGTTGGTAGTATGTCTGCCTGCTGTGCCGTAGGTCGTGGGTTCGATCCCCACCCAGGGCAAACATTTGTGTGATGAGCATGGATGTTTGTTCTGTGTCTGGGTGTTTCTATGTATCATATGTATATATTTACAACAAAAAAAGTATATATGTATTCTATCAGCCATCTAGTTCCATAGTACAAGCTTTGCTTAGTTTGGGCTAGATGGTGTTGTGTGAAATGTCCACAAATATTTATTTATTACATACAATCAATGACTTTCCATCACGTGGACGTAAAGTCTAAAACAAAATTCATGAATATAGTGTCCTGGGTTAACCAATACTCATACCAACAATGACAAACTAAAAGATTTTGTTATAAAGACTCTATGTCGCCGCGCTAAAGCTTAATTTCACAGAACAATAAGGGAATACTACGTATTCCTAATTTGGATTGAGAAGTCTAGACCTAGAGACGTCTATTTATCCGCTTCGAATTAATTTGTTTATCGAAAAAAAATTTTTAATCCTGTAAGGGTCTAATTAGATCGCTCGGTCGCTCGGTCGCTTTTGAGGACTTATCTATGCTACATCCCGTTGATACTTTATCAAAACATACAATATAAAAAAGTATGGAAGAACCAAGTTCAAGTCTTTTTTGTCGGTATGCCAAAGAGTATTGTACTATACAGCAAAAAAATAAAAAGCTTGTACGTAATTTGGCGTTGGTTATGTTGTATACCGACAAAAACACTTGGAGGTTAGTGTCAGTGTTGGTGCTTAGTCTAATATATAGAAAACTAGCTGCGCCACTTGACTCTAACTAACATTATCACTTTAAATCTAGGTATTTCGCAAACGGGTCCCTGAAAATATTATGTTTTCACACACAGAAATTTGCAATCAGGCATTTGTTTTCCGTAATTTAAATATTATTCGTTGTCATTAGCAATCGGGTTTCTTTTTATAATTTATAAGTTTTAGTATTTTAATTAGGATATGTAGTAAGATGTTAATATGTATATAACTTATGTATATAGTAACCTAAAGCTAGGTTTCCAAGAGTTACGGTCCGGTTGCGTCTGCCGCGAGCAATTGTCGCATGCGGTCTTAGTAGACCCAACAATGTATGGGTAGCACTAGTATTGAATACGCTCTCAGACCAGCAATAAATACAAAAAAAAAACACCCTTAACGTGCGTACCTACTGTTAAAATGTGGAATATGCTTTCTAAGTGGATCTTTTCCAAGAATCTGGGAGTGAAATGGTTTCTTTTAGATAAGCCATCATCGTGGACCACAACTCGCTTAACATCAGGTTAGTTGCAAATATATCACAGAATTAAAAATGTATGTGCAGAGAGTGTGTACAGAATTTAAAAAGACCACACGACAGACTGAAGTAAAAACTTCATCAAAGCGAATACGAAATAGAAGTATATATACATAGCAGTTACACGTTGACTATATCTCTCTCGCTCCCTAAGTCGACTTGACCCATACTTGACCCGCCTATACTCGACCGTTAACCGTTATGTAGCCGAGCGTTTATTACGGATTCAATCAAAGAGTATTATAATATATTCAATAACCACAAAATAAAGTGCAATATCTACACGTACAAAATAAAGTGCTCAACACGCCTAAAAAGTTTTCACTTTAAAAACATCATTCGGTGATCAGGTAGGTACCTGATACCTGATACATAATGGCAACCATTTTCATCGGTCAGACGTGACTGTTGGAACGGTACCTTAAACCAGTTTCGCTTGAGGAGACATCCATCATACATACCTATATATAGTTTCTACTTACAAAATTATGGAAGTAGGCGTATTTGTGAAACTTTTAATCACTAAGGCCGCTTACATGTTGCCAATTTTTGCTGCGATTTAGTCGCATTAGCGATATTGCAGGTAATACTAGGCTTTACATACACGTGCTACTTTATACAGCGATACAATCCTCATACGTACCTACAACTTGTGATACAATCGTTGGCCGACCAGCTGCAATGATAGTTTAGATGGGATCTTAGCGTGCGACTATATCGATATAAACACTAGCCCGCCGTCGTCTAGTTTCCTGAGAATTATAATATTGGAATTTTCTAGGTTATAGTGGTTCATCTTCGACTACACCGTCGCTTGCCGTCAGGCGAGTGGATGTTCAAATTTAGATCTATTTAGTATAAAAACTGTATTATCAAGAAAAACCAACTTTTGGGAAAATTTGCAAGGTTTAAAATTTGATAGGTATTTGTAAGCAGATTATTTTAATACTATATACTGGTAAACTAAAACACCGTAACTTAAGACACATGTTTCATCTATACACGGTAGCGCGATTACATGAGAATGAGATAAATAAATGCCTAGAGTTGTGATACAGTCGCCTAATTAATAAATTATCGTTTGTATCGTTGTGAGAGGTCGTAATATTGTGTAGGCAGCTTAAAAGCATCGACCGTATCTTCATTATCGTACCGTCTTATTGTGATCAAAATGAAATAATTTCTCACGCATTTTGCTAAAATTATTTTCATATTCAACTAAATACTCTTTTTGGTTTTAACTGTATTTTTGTGTGTAAATTGCATTCTATGTTCAGCAATATCTTTCTTCCGTTATATTTATACCGAATTCAGGTTCTTAATTGGTTTCGTTTTTGTTTTACCAGTAAAAAATAGAAACATACATACTGAATGACATACACTGTAGGTACTCTCCTCCTCCTTCTTGAAAAGTCTCTTAAAACGAATCAATTGCCACAAAAAAGCTCGTGCATGTACAAGGTGCATCTGCAAAAAACTTGCAAAACGATAAAGGTAAACAAAATTACATTACCGGTTGTGTGAGAGCCGTGAAACTTTTGATAAAATAATGACGCCTTCATAAATCCTCTTGACCTTATCTTTGAAGATACACATAAGGGGAGAAAGCGGAAACGTATTTTACTAATCCACGACCTAAAAAGTGGGGTATTAAGTAAAGTTTGACATGTGTATTAAGAAACCTATTTGTGTACCTATGTATCTGTCTGTGGCATCGTAGCTCTCAAACCAATAGATAAATTTTGATGCAGTTTTGTTTTGTTTGAAAGAAGAGGAATTCATCGAAAGTGTTCTTAGCTTATACTTCATCAAAATCGGTTCGGCCATTTTTTTATCAAGGATTTTGGGTTTTCTACATGTTTATAGTCCAATTCAGAGTTTTTGTAGAATTCCGTACCTCAAAAGAGAAAAACGGAACCCTTATAGGACCACTTTGTTGTCCGTCTGTGCGTTTGTCCGTCCGTCCGGGTGTCAAGATCTTTATCTCGGGAACACGTGAAGGTATCGAGTTGCAATTAAAACCATATACCTACGCAGATCCATAGTATCTTGCTGCAGAAAGAAAAATAAAGTTTCTAAGTTTTCGTGAAAAATAGTTACACATATAGGAAAAAATCCGAACTCTGGAAATTTATGAAATAATCACAAAAAAATAGTGTCTTTATGCAAGGAATGAGGGACCAAATTTTAAAGTGAATTTACCGTATCATGTGGGGTATCATATAAAAGCGCTTCATTAGCATAAGCTAAAACAGGGTTTTAAATATTATTACGATATATATTTTTCGGTTTATAAAGGAAAATATAAAAAAATATATGATTTCCCCCTTTTATCTACTAGTTTGTACGGAACCCTCGGTGGGCGAGTCTGACTCGCTCTTGTCCGGTTTTATTTTTATACAAAATAGATTACGACTGACCCCAACTCGCCTGATGCTAAGCGACGATGTGGCCGAGGATGGAGCTCGTCGATCTAGAAGATATTTTATTCACTCTAGCCTTGAAAATTAAGTTGGTTCTAAATTAAGTTGTATTTTTTTTTATTTGTTGACTCATAACTCCGTCATTTTAAACCGATTTGGAAAATTATTTTTTGGATTTAATAGGATAGAGTTTCAAATTGGTGATAAAATATAAATTTCATCAAAATCGGTTTAGTAGTTTGGTTTTTAAAAAATAACTGGAAAAAGTCAACCAAGTATACTAAACTAATGTACTTAATATGAATATACTGTTAGTGTTTCTAAAAAAATAATTAAGGTTAGTAAACCAAGTTTCTTGTTCTCGTCACGAAAAAAACAGAAAAATAAAGTCCCTAAAACAAGATATGGAACACCACGTTTGTTTCCTTTTTAGAGTTGTTTATAAAGATGGTTACAATAATTTCGACTTGGTACAGGCTACTCTAATAGTAAATTCAAAAAACTTTTCCCACCTTTTGGGCAGTGGGGTGAAAAATATATCTGCGTTCAATACTCGAATACTGATCAATAATAGATTGGTACATTTACAGTTAGGAAGACTTACTTACTTTAGCAATACCTTGCATATAGCTGGTGAAAGGCTCACTAACCTGCATTGTTAATGTATTTCAAACGGTGTATTATGTATTATTTTCTATTTGGTCTCTTCAAATTAGCTGATTTTCAACCATTAGGAGAAATTACAAAAACAGCAGTCATTCGTTTCATTATCATTTCAGACATACTCGTAAGATGTCCACTGCTGGACTTATGGACATATTATGATTTCCAAAAAAGACCGATTAGAAGCGGGTAGCGTATGTAGCGCATGTAGCGTCTTCCCGCCACTTGAATGAGGTCATCAGTCCATCTCGTGGCCGGACTCGTATAACTTTTGTTTGTTAGTTTTTTTAGTTAGCTTTTAACTGTTTTTATAAGCTTTGCAATCTATTAGTGCTGCACTGTAGCTCTATAATGTATGCAGGACAATTTTGTTACTTAAGCATAGTTAAACTGGATTTCACGCTGCCGGTGCGCATACGCACCATCATATCTTTATTTATGATATAGCACTCTATCCGACTACACAAACAGAAGGGTTTTTTACGTGTATGAATGTATGATGTTTGTATTTATGTATTTTGCTATATTACCGACTACAGCTCACGATTTTGATGTTTGATTCGTCTTCACTTAATGTATGAATTTTCTACACTTTTATGTAGCCGCCCCGTAACAAGTCACGTAGATCTGCACATACTTTCTCACGGCGTACACTTATCATCAATGTCAGACTTTTTTATGCAAGATAGATGTACGACTGACAACCAACTGGCCTTATGTTAAGCGACGTGACGGTGTGGCCGAGGATGTAGCTCATCGATCTAGAAGATATATCTATTCACTCTAGCCTTGAAAATTCCAAGATTGTAGTTCTCAGGAAACAGAGATGGCGGCAAAAATTCCATTCCCGTACGTAAAGTTACGCAGTCATACATTTTGTTTTATTTTCAATTTACGAGTATATTTTGTTGTCGTATTACAGACCGAGGCGAGTGCAGCCCGCGCCGCATGGATGACGCATATCTGCTTCGATTTCTCAGATGTCGCAGATTTATTCCGGCCTTAGCACATAAACTGGTTTGTATTTTCATATTACAGTCAGAGTAAACAAGTACAAATTTAGAAAACTCAAATTTATTATTCTAGTCCTAGTCTAGTCCTAGGTAGACGTATTCGTTAACAACTTCGAGAGTGGAGCTCCCCACAAATATTGGGGTGGGCACTACGTGGGCTTTCGACATAACCTTCGTTTTGTCTAAATCTGAAAATATATCCTTTCAAATAGAAAGAGAATTTTCCAAATCGGTTTATAAATGATTTAATGTAACAATAATAATTATAGTATAAAAAAGCGACTTCAAAATACGCTATACAATACATAAGCGATTTGCTTATGACTTTTCTATGGATGATATTTTTTTTTAGTTATTTTGTTATAAAAACCAAAGTACTGAACCGTTCAATAAAATTTATATGGGACCTCTGAAGTATGATCTACCAAATACAAAAAGCGGTGAACAAACATACAAAAAAAAACATACAGA
Source organism: Lycia hirtaria (assembly GCA_947563715.1). Taxonomy (NCBI): domain Eukaryota; kingdom Metazoa; phylum Arthropoda; class Insecta; order Lepidoptera; family Geometridae; genus Lycia; species Lycia hirtaria. The sequence goes on along the minus strand of OX387377.1, from coordinate 33,810,710 downwards.
CCGAATTGATAACCTCCTTCTTTTGGAAGTCGGTTAAAATGTCCTAATGACAATTAGAAATTTATCATAGAATTCATTTGTCTAGTTGCGATCTTCCAATTTGTAGCATACTCTGCTTGAATAAGTTTTTCCGATAGATATAACCCGGGTGTCTTCAAATCACGACTAAATAGATATTCTTCTCGACAAGTGCGCTCCATCGTGAACACGTCGGTCGACGTCAGACGCAAGCTTATAGATGAATAAAATAGATTGTTTTATCAGGTACATTCCGTTGATCTGGTTTTGATAAGGGAAAGGCAAAATTGCAACTAATTGTCAAATGCACCGTCGCGCTTAGGTTATAAGTACCTGGGCAACCGAACTCCACTCGGTTTTTTATGACTGAAAATACGAGCAAACCCGGGTCACTAAAAATTAAACCTAGCAAGATCGATTTATCGTCCCCTAATCTACCTACAAACCAAATATCATTAAAATCGTTGGAGCCGTTTCCGAGATTCAGATTATATATATATACATATACAAGGGCGTCGCCAAGGGGAGGCAGAGGGGGTAGCTGCCCCCCCCCCCCCCCTAAAGATTTAAAAAATGTAGCCATCTGAAAACAACCAAAGTCCTAAGGCCGTGCAATTGTACCTGTACCTACAATCCATATTTTTCTCATCCTCCATAATATAAATTTGCCCCCCTATGGGCCATGGGCTGGCGACGCCCTTGTACATATATACAAGAATTGCTCGTTTAAAGGTATTGTTAGATAAGCACTATTCACCAGGTTGTATCTGCAGTTTACACGAAGATTTATGTAAGTATTATCTGAAAAAACTCACTGGATCAGTCAAGAGTGATTTTATTTTTACACTTGACATTTATTTATTTGTATAAATAAATTATTTTAGTGATTGTTACTATTTAAAATAAAAGCGAGTTTTCAACTGGTTTCGATATGAGAGTCTCTTATTCATGACATCGTTATAAACATGAAGTTTTTTTTAAATAACTTATATAAATAAATAATTAAGGATAGGCCCAAAAAGCGCTGCTATCTCTCTCATGCATCACAATATTTTTAAGCATATAAAATCATCGAGCAGGGATATTAGAAAAGTAAGAGATGATTTTGCTATATTTACACAAGAGAAATATTTTTTAAAAATCTTGACCAAATGAGCATGGACGTGTCATGGATCCATTTTCCGAAATCCAGGGTCCAGACGTCTTCGAGTAATCGAGGAAAATACATAAAAAATAAAAAGATTCCGACGAATTTATCTCTTACTTTTTGAAGTCGGTTAATAAACAAAATCATAGCTCACTTTTCCAATATTCCTATATACTTAATGATTTTAAGTTTAACAATGTTGTGAAGCGCGAGTGTGATAGCTGCGCACTTTGAGCCCAATCTGAAGTAAATATTTAGTGTTATTGAAGTGTTTTTACTTTGTATAATAATTCAGATGGTCCGGTACGAAGAGTTCCGCAATAAGAACGCCTACTTGTATGACTGCGACGCATTCGACCTGCAGAAGGTGAAACATGTGTACGGGGGCGTCCTGCCAGAGAGTCCGGATAATGGCAGGATTATACTCATGAGGTTTGGTAAGATTTCACTAATCCTTGCTTCTTATCTGTCTGTCTCTCTGTCTGTTTGTTACCTTATCATAGTTAGACGCTTGAACCGATCGTTAGGTTGGCACAGAGATTCTTCAAGACCTAGAGAAGAACATAATATATTATTATGCTAAGTATATCATCATCAACATCATCACCGTTTTTCACCTCTATGCGGGTGACACCGCGGGGCGCAGTTAGCATACTTATATAAATATACTTTTTAGGGATCCGTACCTTATAAGAAATAAAACTGGCAAAGTGAATGTCGGGCCACGCACAGTGGAAGGTTCCAAGGTTCCATAGTTACACATCACAAATGCGGACTTAGAACATGGCTTCTCGTTTAATACTATGCGAGCATTATGAATTATTTTCATTTTTGCTTCTATTATATACATTTTCTAATGTCTGTCAATAACATATTACTCCTTAACTTGGAAAGCCTTAGTAGCTATGAAACTCTGTAGTTACCTTTTTAATTTCGTTATATAGCGAGCTGTGACATTAAGGGTCTTACCGAAAAACGTTACTTAACTTTAACCATCGTCTTAAATTCTCTGTTTTCTTTCCGTACGTGCCAGCGCTAAATTGACAAAATGTGTTAAGCATTGATTAAAGTTAAGTAACGTTTATCGGTCAGGCTGTGTATATTTTCCCATGTCATCGTAAAAACATCTCTTATAAGTCCCCAATCACTCCATTCGGGATGCGTGCGCGTGTTTTAGGGTTCCGTACCTCAAAAGTAAAAACAGAACCCTTATAGGATCACTTTGTTGTCCGTCTGTCTGCCTGTCTGTCTGTCCGGGTGTCAAGGCCTTTATCTCGGGAACGCGTGAAGGTATCGAGTTGAAATTCATATCATATGAAAGAGCTTCATTAGCATAAGCTAAAGCAGGTTTTTAAATATTTTTCGGTTTATGAAGGAAAATATAAACAAAATATATGATTAAATATATGATTATTGATTGATTTAGTTTGTACGGAACCCTCGGTGGGCGAGTCTGACTCGCACTTGTCCGGTTTTATTTTTTTGCTCTTGCCCCTTGGATGTAGTTAACCCAGCTACTTATTTATTCTTAGTTCTAGACTTTATTCATTGTTCGATATCAACATTACTAAATAAAATACGATTTCGTGTTATCAGATTGTGACATAACAATTTTCAACAAAAAATAAAGTCTCTATTGAAGTCTTAAAGCAGACACATAGACAAAAAATATTAAGAGATTCGTTGGGCAAAAGGAGAAAACTGGACCTTAATCTTTGATTGCGATATAATTCTATATTTTATTTAAAACAATAAAAGTAATAATAGGTATATGTATAGTATAATCTGAATCTCGGAAACGGCTCCAACGATTTTAGTGAAATTTGGTTTGTAGGTAGATTAGGGGACGATAAATCGATCTTGCTAGGTTTCATTTTTAGTGAACCCGGGTTTGCTCGTATTTTCAGTCATAAAAATCCGAGTGGAGCTCGGCCGCCCAGGTACTGTATGCTATCGAACAAACAAATCTTATCTACTTCTGAATTCCATAAGATTTCGATGATAATTTTTGTATGTTTGGAACCAATAACCACCTGGTTAGGTTATATTATTTTTCTCTTCGCTTCTCTTTCCAAATTGTATTATAGAATTGAAAAGAAAATTAAAGTAGAAACAAAAGAAAACTAATTTATATTTTGAATCATAAATAATAGAATGATTAGTCAGTCTTTTCCGGTTACATAGAATGAGTAGAATGTGTGTGTGAATACATACACATATTCAGGACACAAGTTTTTGCTAAATAATGCGCTCAACGCATCTAAATAAAGAAATTCATCTCTCACTTTTCAAATATCTCTAACCAATGATTTTATATGTTTAAAAAAGTTGTAATGCGCGAGAGAGATAGCAGCACGCGTTAAACTCTACCTTAAATAGGTTTCCGAATTTAAAACCTCATTCACGGTCAAACATTAAAAAATGGTGTGTAAGATTTGTTTACAAGGAACTTTTTGGACTTAGTGTCATGATAGTATGTCATCTCGATATAATATTTTTTTCACTCTTCTTGCTCTAAAAGTCCGTCATTGTAGCGTAGTAAAGCAGGGAAAAAATAGCATTTTAAGCTCTAGGGGAAAAAGTTTTTTTTTTTTTTTTTTTATCTGTTACCAAAGAGCCTACATACACGAAACAGTCTTTATTCAAAAGTAGAATAATCTCTTTGGAATATATTTACATTCTCTTTGCAAACATCTCGTTAAATATCCAGAATTGTACAAATTGTACATTTCATTTTTAATAAAATAAACTTTGAATTATTGTATTGGATTATTTTATTTTCTCGCAAACGATTGCGAGTATAGGTACGAACCTATACTTAGTGAAAAGTAGAGTGTAACACACGGCACTAAAATCCATTGTAACTTCTATTTACTCCCTCTCTAAAGCTCGGGAGTAAAAATCTACCTCGTTACAATAGGTCTTTTTAGCCCCTTGAATAAAAATCTACTATTTATGACATAACTAAAAAGAATATCAGTTAAAAAGCATTTCATGTTAGGGGCCATTCATTTATTACGTAAGATTATTTTTGCTAGTTTTTGACCCTTTATGTATATCTTTGTATGAAATTTAATAGCATGATTATAATCGAAGTGATTGTACTGTACTTATTCTACGACGACGGGCGAACTGTATTGTACTTATTCTACGAACGAAACTGGTTTCCTGCAGTAATACGGAACTCTAAAAATAACAAGTATAAGTTTTTTTTTCTTATTTGAAAAATTTAATCTCCAGTCACAGACTCCAGGGGGCAATTCAGTTATTCAAAACCGATCCGTAACTGAACCTTTTGCGAAGCATTTCCTGTCGGCTGCTATCGTTTTTTGATTTAGTAACGAGCGAAGGACGTGTTACGTTTCATCAAATGTGTCAATTGTATGACATAAAAGTGACTGAATCAAAAAAAAAATGGCGGCTGACGGGAAACGCTCCACATAAATGGTTCGGCTATGGAGCGGTCTTGAATAACTGAATTGGGCCCCTGGGTCCTATAAGCTGGTTTTATCTGGTTTTATAAGCTAATACGTTTAATTTTTTCCTAAGTTTTCATTTTTTTTAAACTAGCATACAAGAGGAAAGTATAAGTTTAGCAAACTCAAAAACCCTTGACTACAAAATGGCTGAACCGATTTTGATGAAAAAAATAAAATCTCTTTCAAACAAAAAAATAACAGATCAAAATCGGTCAATCCGTGAGCTACGATGCCACAGACAGATACACAGGTACACAGATACATGTTACACATACACAGATACACACGTCAAACTTATAACATCTCTCTTTTTGGGTCAGGGTTGAAAATGACAACAATGCGCGTTCAGCATGCAATAACAACGCTGATTTATAAGAATAAGAATAAGAATATTTATTAACCTTGAATAACAAACATGTTACAGGTAAGTCAGATTTACACATATTATGATAAATTAACTAAATTTTATGATAATAGCATAAATAAAATGATATAATCGATTTAATTTAAATTATGGTATCCAATAAACTTAGCCAATAAATTTTAATTACATTTGTTTTAAGACTCCAACCGTAAGTATGTGTCATTAGAAAGTAAGTGTTCTGTACAACTTGAGAAACATACCCGCTAGTGCAAATACGTAATTTCTAATATATAGAGGTATGGTACTCCGAGAAGATAATATTAATATGGAATTGACTGCTGTGACGTCATTATCATTTTTTTTTAAATATTGCTGGGCATTTTCACAACACCATGTAGCCCAAACTAAGCAAAGCTTGTAATATGGAAACTAGACGACTGAGAGAATGAATACATATCGTCATACGTCCGTAAACCGACTTTACAGACAACCAGTTTTTTTTTGTAAATAGATAGAAACATCCAGACAAAGAACAAACATCCATGCTCATCACACAAATATTTGCCCTGGGTGGGGATCGAACCCATGATTTACAAGCTCAGGAGGCAGTCTTACTACCACTGAACCATGAAGCCTGTGGTATGATTATGGATGGGCCCTTTTCTTGTAGATAAATAAATTTAGTTTCATTCAATCCCAATAGATGGCGTTGTAATGTGTTTAAAAATTATTTATTTTTATTTCTAACACTGTGATAGTGACGTGCTTTGGATTTAATTACTAAGTTTTACAAAACAGCGTATTTTTTTACCATTTTTGTAAGAAAACTTCCCATTTTCACTAACTTAAATACTCAATTTCTTCCTACTTGCCATGGTCACTATAATTTACTATGATAGGTAAGAAGTTAAAATGGTGATGACATCATATCGTGTGAGCACAGTATCTCGGAGTCCCATACCTGTATTAAAATTGTATCATTGTAATTAGATATGACTCATGTCGTGAGACAACATTGCTAATTGACAGGAAGTGTTGCTACAACCATACAAATATTATAGAAAACACTTTTTCACCTCACAAGCTCGGAAAGATTCTGTTTGTCATTAGAAATCTGAGTGGAAAAGTGCATTTGTCCGCTAGCGTGGAAATAGTTTTTAAAATTCGAACCTTTCTATTCCATACTTTTCTATACTGAAAGTCCACTGAAAATGCATTAAATACTTATTTCATGTCAGTGCGCCAACCTCATTTCTTTGAATAATCGCACTGACCAGCCACAGGTGGCAGCACTGGACTAGCGTTTTCCTCGCTGTAGTGAGGTGAAAAAAATTGTGTTTCACTCGGCAGCAAAGTTATTTTGCATCTCGTACTTTTGAAACCCTCGCTACGCTCAGGATTCTATACAAGTACTCGCCCAAAAACCAACTTTGCAGCCTTGCATAACAAATAACTATTCCTCTTGACTTACACAATAATTACCTTTACTAACTTACAACTCAAATCTGGTTTAAATATATAATAAAGTCCCAAAAATAAATATGAGTAAAAAAAACTTTGAAAAAAAATCTGGGGAGGCCTACTTTGCCCAGGAGTAGGACACTACAGGCTGAAAACAAACAACAAACTTACATATTCGATATTTTTGAGTGTTTAACACACCGAAGTAGGTATCTACAAATTTATTAAATAATTCAAAAATTACACACATAGACGGGACTTTAATATTTACAGACGTGCGACATCTCTCGTCAATCTGTGGAACCTATATAGTCCGGTTGCGTAATTGAACGCTTCACGCGTGTTACGGGTGGCGCCACCAACGCTTGATTGGTTCGAAAGTTTTGACCATGCTACGTGACATCTCCGCGGCCAAAATGGTAAAGGCTCCCAAGTACAGATCGGGATATGCGGGTCCAAGTCCCGTCGGATGTGTGTGATTTTTTAACTGTCTACATCTACACTACTAGTTGTAAACAAACTTACAACTACCTGATTTTAGGTTCATACTCGTTTATTCACAATTTTTGTAATATCTGTAACAAACAGATATTATCAAAATCGACCGCCGCAGCAAACTGCCGCACTTTTCGAGGAAAACCAAAATTATCAAATGACATTATAATTATGTTGAAGCTGTCAAGTTTTACCAAAATAACTTGATATATATAGTTTATACGTGAGTATCGACAACCAAACTAATTAAATGGCGCCGTTCAATAAAAAGGCTGGCTGTTAATTGACCGGCTAATTAAGATAATTGGCTGCGACATAGACAGCCAGATTATATCCGTCGCCTAATTTAACTATCGTCTAAACTCTAAATTAACTAACGAAAACTCTCAGGTCGTTGGGACACAGAAGCAGTACCAAACATAGATGACGTGGTCCGCTCCGCCTTATTCATGGACGAGGTTGCTGTGATGCAGCCCAAGATGCAGATCCTGGGGGTTACCATCATTGTGGACTTGGACGGACTGAGCGTGCGCCATGTCACCCACCTCACGCCCAGGGTGGCGAGTCAGATCGTAGCGCTGATGGGGGTAAGTTTACAAAAGCATTGGGTAGCAATAAATGCAGATGTTTCTAGCATCTGCACAATCGGCATTAAAAGACTCGGGACGAATTATGATTACAAATATGTTGATATTTGTCATTCTATCGTAAAAATATGCAATTTAATCCTTGAATGATGCGACCTCTGATCACCCGCCCCGGTCGGCATTTTCAGGGGGCGCAAAAATCATAATTATTATGATTAAAAATAAAATAACTTGCTCCACAAAGCGCCTAGAATACGAAAACTTGGTTGACTCGTCGTTAACTTTTAAGAAAAAGGCGCCACATAGATAATTATATTAAGTAAGATATTTTAAGCGCTGGAGAGAGGGGCGCCACCGTCAAGTTTCTGCCCCGGTTCGAAAAAATCGTAATCCGGGGCTGCCTATGATTTAATATTTTGCGACCTCAGACTACTATTTGCGACCTCAAACTACTATTTGCGACCTCAAACTACTAATTGCGACCATGCTATATTTTAAAATACTTATTTAATTTATTCACGACATTGTTTGTATCTATCTTGGGTTTTCGCCGCGCGCTATTAAAACCTAGATTTCACCTATTTTTTTTATGAAAACTATATATAAAACTTATATCACTGTCATCCTACTGAAGAAATCTAACTGAATATCAATTTAGATATGTCTTATATATGTTGATATTCAGTATATGTCTTTTAATTAAATCAAAGTATCCCCTATCTAGGCTTAAAGTTGAGCATGCGATTTTTTTCGCCATTTTTTACGAAAAAAAACATATAAAAAAATATAAACACCATTTCATACATATTATTATTCATTGACTTTAAAAAACAACAATATACAGATATCCGAGAAAACATAACACCTTGCAATACAATGTTTACTTATCACGACCGTCATAAAGCACGTGCTGTTCAAGAGGGCATTATGAGAGCCATAAAAAAGGGTCATGTTTACAAATGTGAAGACGAGATCTTTTATACTGAAGTGGCTTGTAACTTTTGTTTATGAATAGTATGATTTATGAGCTTCTGTTCTGTTAAGTTTCAGTTAGTACAAATTAGTTTTATTTCTCTTTTAAAGACCATAAAAAAACATCGTTTTAGCTGACGATGATGATGACCGATTTTTTGAAAAAAAATCAATTAGGACGTTACGCTAAGTCAATTAGGACGTTATTGAGCAAAATGCGTTGCTTTATTTGAAAATATTTTTATGTCTTCTTATTAAAGGTAAAATTGGCTACATATAATATTAATTAAAAACACTTACCAGTGATCTTAGAAGATTTTCTTCAAAATCGGCAATGAAAACCGGCGGCACGCAGATCCAATGAAGTTTTCTCGTTCGACATGTATGCGTTTAGACACTATTTATGGTAAATATACACTTTACACTATTGTTTTAACACTTGTGTCGTATCACTGGATATATTTGGGTCACGTATCACTATTAATTTTGATGTGATTTGTAACAAAATTATTTTGAAAAAAAAACCACATCATCACTTAACACAAAAAAACACTCAAATTTTGGCACAAAAATAGTCCCTCGACGTTCAGTTTGAGACCTACAATCTTGGTATTTTCAAGGCTAGAGTGAATAGATATCTTCTAGATCGACGAGCTCCATCCTCGGCCACACAGTTGTATAACATCAGGCGAGTTGGTGGTCAATTGTAGATCTATAATGTATAAAAAAAATATCGATACAGATATATTTCGATTTTTTTGATCACATAGACATGTATTTCACACTGTCACTAACTTTATTACTGTTTTTGCCACGTGTAAAACATAACAAAATATATTAATAGAAATAAATACTAAATACCGATTTTATCGGTATTTAAAAATAGATGGCAAGAGCGGCCGCCACTATAATTATGTTAATTGCCCGTCGCGGTGCGCGCGAACTGTAGCAAAATATACATAAATTTTATATGTCTATGACCAATTCTAACGTATCCTATTGGTAGTGTACGGTACTCGTACAGTCTCCTGGGGCTGGTTATATTTTAATTCAGTGGACTGTATAGGTGTCCAAGACACAGTAGATCCTTGCAAGACAATAGGCAAAAGAAAACACTCCACCAACCTTACAATCCACGACCGTCGCACGGCTTCAGTATCAGGTGCGATACGCAGAGCACGGCAGAACTTCTGGTAGTGGTCCTGGTGTTGTTTCTTTGTGGAATGCTGTTCCTATTATTCAGGCAGGTGTAGTTGAGTATCCTGGATGAATGACCCGGCGTCGTTTCGCGAGGTAAGAGCGCAACGTGCGTCGTATGCGGAGATCGACAACCGAATAACGTCACCGCTTGACAGCAGTGAATATATAATGATCAGATGGAGTAGACAAAGATTTCTATCTACCCTCATCCTGCAAGGATCGAACATACCCCCCACCGAATTCAACATGATTGAATTCCTCTTAAATGTATAGTGAAAGGGATATATGATCCTCAAAAAAAATTGACAAAAAACTAATAAATTTGAGAAACTTATTAGCGAGGTAAATGTAAAGTGTGAGGTATAAATATTGTGAATAGAATAAATATTTAAATAAATATCTAGAGGTGTATAATTAAGAATTTATACCATGTACTAGGAGGTAATTAATTTGCATAAGGTAAAGGGCAAATTTTATTAACTGGTCGTTTAATCAGACCATTTTTAGTTCTAAGGATGACAACGCGTACGATTTTGTCAACACCTTTATGTGTAATTTCATTATTACCGTTCAGTTGGAACACGGAACGAATAAATTTAATATAGATTTTGTATTTTGATAAGACGGATCGAATGATGCTACGAGCACCACCAAACCAATAATTTTTACATAATATTCCTTGTAACGTACGAGGACCTACATGTAAATATTTTTTATGAAAATAGTTAATCAATAATTTAGTTGTATGGCATTTCAGAAGTAACACTGGGTACTTCATATTATAGGGCAGATCGGCTTGCTCGAGTCGACCCCCCACCCTGAGGAAATTGTGAGTGTCTACGAAAGGTGACAGCCTTCGGAGTGAAGCTAACAATTTATACCTTTTCAGGGATGAGATTTCTGAACCAAAATGTTGCAGAACACTAACTACAGTGTCGTGAGCTTTTCTAAGCTCAGAGACCCTCAGAGGTCCTACGGACCGCTCTGTAGGCTTGCGTCGCAGGTTAGTTACAAACCTATGACACCATGAGATTATACGCTGTAATTTTATGAAGGAAGAAAACTTTTCGAAAGTTTCTTTGAGGTCATTACAGAAAACGTTTCTGTCGTCTGATAAACAAAATGCAAACGTTGCACTATTTGATTTAAGTTCAGACACCGTAAATTCTTTGTTAATGTAAAATGATTCTATAAGCCAATTTTCTCGATCGTCGCATAGCCATGCGGGACCCTGTATCCACTGCTCAGTAACTTCGACGAAGCGAGCGGGCAACCCAACGCGCGACCACATATCAGCTGATCCGTTGTTATGAGTTCGCACGTGAAACCAGGACCTAGGCGGAACCACAGCTGTGATGCGACTAACACGGTTAGCCACGAAAGTTTTCAGCATGTAAGGTTGAGTTTGAATCCACGCGAGAACGTTTTGGGAATCGCTGAGTGCAATTATCGAATAATTTATTCGTGTTAAGTTTTGTACGACAAAGTTAACAAGTTTACTAAGCAGTACGGCTGCCTCAAGTTCGAGTCTAGGTATTGACAAGACAGGATTTAATGGTGCGACTTTCGACTTACTCGTCAATAGCTTGACCTTGACATTGCCTTGGTTATCTACGCTGCGTAGGTATAAACAAGACGCGTAACCACGGGTCGACGCGTCACAGAATGCAATCAGTTGCACATCGCAGAAGTTAGGTATTAAAACATGGCGTTCGAAGCGTAAGTTAGATAAAAGTGGCAAATCTGATATAAACTTAAGCCACTGTGAGCACGGCTCAGGTGGTAACGGATCATCCCAACCAATTCCTAATTTCCAAAGATCCTGCATAATGCACTTTGCCACAAATGTGGGCACGGAAATGTATCCTGCGGGATCATAGATACTAGCAAGTAATTTTAAAACTGATCGCTTGGTTGGTTTTGTATCTGTCAAGTTGTAATTAAATGCGAAACAATCGCAAGCAGGTAGATATTGCAATCCTAAAACCTTGAAAGATGACGATAACGTATCGTCCTGAAAATTAATAGTTGATACTTGATCAGAGTTTATTCTATCTAATAACTCCGGACAGTTGCTAATAATATTTTTCTGAATGTCTTTAAGTTTTGGAGATCGAGCGAGGCGGCGCTCGACCTGATGAAGTCGCCTTAATGCCACGTCGTAGGAGTGACCGAGAGGTGCGTGGTCAGGGTTCAATGAAATCGGAGACACGTAACGACCGGTTTCATCGCGATAATGTTTTTCAGAATATATTTTGTCCGCTAATTCATCTAACGGATTTATCGGAACTTCGCACGGCGAAGCTTCCGTCTCCCAAATTCGTTTGAGAGTATCATTCAAATTGTCACTCTCCAGAGTGAACGAGGTATGTAACGATGTCGCACACGGTACTACATCGCTGTTGCTAGGGGAAAATGTCCCTAGTCTTCCGGTCACTACATAACCGAATGCACTTCCTAACGCTACTGGTACATCACTATTTATTATGAATTTTTTACCGTCATAAATGTACGGAAACAAGTCACCGGATAGAATTATATCAATCGGTGATTTCTTATAAAAACACGGATCTGCTAACTGCAGACTTTTATATTCATTAACCACGTTATCAGGTACATGTACGGTCGGTAAATCGGAAGTAAGTTTAGGTAAAATCACAGCGTCGATATTAAACGTCGGCGTCGCGGTATGACGCGGCCGAATAGCACACGAGACCATACCGTGATTTTGTACATATTCACCGCCGAGACCGAAAATATTATACGGGCATTTATTTGCTGATAGTCCTAGTCTTTGATAACAATTAGTCGAAATAAAACTCGATTGTGCTCCAGAATCAATTAAAACGCGACAAGGTTGATAATTATTAAACGCATCTAAAACATTCACAACAGCAGTACCTAAAATAACAGCATAGTTAAACGTTGAAGAAGTCACGTGACAAGTGTTGTTGATAACGGCCGGGTGATCTACCTTGCACGGCAAGGTAGGCCCATGCGCACTTAAAATCGGATTGGCTTGTTTGTTGTCACTAATGACGTTTACGTCTTCATGTAAAAGTACATGATGTTGTTTCTGACAAATCAAGCATTTGAAATTACTTTTACATGAACTCGCAAAATGATTTTGTTTTAAACAATTGCGACACAACTTTAATTCATTAGCACGGCTAATACGTTGATCGATTGACAATTTACGAAATTGATCACATCGAAAGATCATATGATCATTGCCGCAATATAAACATTTAAGCTTAGGACTGGTCGATGATGCATGCGAGTAATTTCTCGAACTACCCTGTTTCGCATTACTTTGTTGATGTTTGTTTTGTTGTAAACTCGCAGTCGAATATGACGTAGAATGATCTAAAACCTTTATGTGGTTTTGAACAAATGAGATGAGATCATCAAAAGTAGGTATAGAGTTTTGATCCAATTTTTGTTCAAAACATTTCCGTGTGTACGGGTCCAATGCTCGCAATGCAATATGACACATTACGTAACTATTTAAATCTTTAATATTTAGCGCCTTAATAGCCTTGTAAGAATGATCGAAGTTTTCAATAAACATGTTTAGGTGAGTAGAAGACTCTTTTGTCAGCGGTGAAAAGTTCAACATTTTATCAATGTACTTACCTACTAACAACCTTTCATCGTTGTATTTATCAATCAAACTTTGCCAGACTAGATCATAATTGTTGGCAGTAATTGGAACACTTTTAACTATATTTAAAGCTGACCCTTTGACACTTTGCAATAGAAAATGGAATTTTTCTATCTTAGAAATATGAGGTTGATCATGTACCATAGAACAAAACGTCTCATAAAAGGTTGTGAAATTCTCTGGATTAGAATCAAACGTAAACAACTCAAGTTTAGGTAGACGAGGCTTACATTCCACAGAGCGCGAAGTGGTCTCGCTCTTATTGTTATCTAATTTAGGTTTATATTTATTTGCACATAATTTTACTCTGAAATATAGATCATCGAAACTTTCCAATTCATGATTTCGGAGAATCGCCTGCGGGTCTGATTGAAGTTCCTTTTCGAATATTTCGAAAATTATTTTCTCAAATGAACTGCGTAAATCTTGAATTTCAGACAAATGCATCAAAAATAATTGAACAGTTTCGGGATCAGATAAATCACGGGACATATCATAAACTACTTGCATTTGTTGAAACATGCGTTGTTTTCGATGAATTAACACGGTTAATTCAGTCGACATTATTTCAACGATATTTGCTTTGGATGGCGGCGCCATTTTGTGAAACAACACAAGAGGTAGTTAACAATAGAAAATATGAAAAATATGCTATATTTTATGCAAATAAATTACACAGAATAAAATAAATACTTGTACGACAAGATTATATGTGTATGTGACTATGTATAGTGTTGAAATATATGCGTACCAGAATGGATTATGCAAGTTAGGCAATTATTAAATACGCTACGAGTAGAACGTCTACTACGTGCATGAAATTAAATGTAGGTACAATATAAAATTTGGTGGCTATTATTTGATGCCAAATTTGACCGTGGTTGGAGGGTTAGGTAGATGATGTGATATTGGCTTGTAGCGACAGAAGGTCAGTCCATCACCTACATAAACGCCAATTACCCTCGAGTCCCTTTACTGACTTTTACAGTATGCCCGGGATGATAAGCAGCTGGTGCACTCTATGTTTTTCTTTTACTTCCAGTCCAGCATGGAAGGAATAAAATGTGGGTAATAAATAATATTTTTACTATATAAAATGAGGGAGTATTGTCACGGACAATAATAATGAGGTGAGTTAAGAACGTCTTAACAAAGTAATTACGCACGGCGTTAATTACTTGAGGTAACTATCTGACACGGTCAGAGGTTATGAGGTGATTTTATCCGGGAGAAGGTACCAAAAAGATTGTACGGTACTCGTACAGTCTCCTGGGGCTGGTTATATTTTAATTCAGTGGACTGTATAGGTGTCCAAGACACAGTAGATCCTTGCAAGACAATAGGCAAAAGAAAACACTCCACCAACCTTACAATCCACGACCGTCGCACGGCTTCAGTATCAGGTGCGATACGCAGAGCACGGCAGAACTTCTGGTAGTGGTCCTGGTGTTGTTTCTTTGTGGAATGCTGTTCCTATTATTCAGGCAGGTGTAGTTGAGTATCCTGGATGAATGACCCGGCGTCGTTTCGCGAGGTAAGAGCGCAACGTGCGTCGTATGCGGAGATCGACAACCGAATAACGTCACCGCTTGACAGCAGTGAATATATAATGATCAGATGGAGTAGACAAAGATTTCTATCTACCCTCATCCTGCAAGGATCGAACAGGTAGTTTGTCATTTTTCTACTCCATGATACAAGTTAGAGCAAAACAAAAAACTATTATTAATTGGAGAGTGCAAAAAACACAGGTATAAGGTGACTGGAGCGGTCCGCTACACAGTTACAGTTATTTTGCAGAGGAGTGTAAAACGTCACTTGTTCACCAAATGGCGCTTCTAACTACCAGGCAAACATGATAGTAGTGTAAGTAGTCTGAGAATATTCTTGATATGAACTATGACTAATCTGGGTCATTGCCAATAAAATCAACAGATAAATAACTCCGGTTATATCCAATGGAGACATGGAGCCACTATAGCTTTAAAACATTTTGAAATTGGTAATTCACAATTTCCCTGGTTAGATACTCACCAGAGTAAAGCTACAATCTGTTTAGATAGAAACCTATCGCGGCAAAACACGGAAACTAACTACTGGAAGGATATACTACTATAGTATTCTGTGGTTTGTACTGCACAAAATAATGAAATAAGGACAACAGCTCCACAATGCCACACTTTAGTTCTCTAGCTGAACTGATTTTGTTCAATGCCATTTATCATAGCCCGATGTATAACGCCATGTAGTTATTACACGACTGCGTAAGGAGGGTTATGTGTTTCGAGTGTATGTATGTATGTATGTATGTGGGTATGTATGTATGTTTCTTTATGATAGCATACAGCCTAAAGCCGGCTTGACCGATTTTGATGTGAGAGATGTCGCTAGATTCGTCTTCACTTCCAGAGTGTCATAGGCAATATTTTTTTGTAATAATAATATTACATCTCTCACAAAAATAAAAATAAACGCGTTTTTTCGTAACCTCCAACGAAATTTTTCGTAATAAACAAGTGATTTTAGTACAATTATTCTAAAGAATGCTTATATGCTATAAAGAATTTGTTTTTAAAGGGTATAGGTGGTCCCATAGAAATTTTATCAAAATCGGTTCAATATTTTGGTTTTTAACCGACTTCGAAAAAGGAGGAGGTTATCAATTATTCGTACCGTATTTTTTTGTTATGTATGTACACGAATTACTCCGTCATTCGAGAACCAATTTTTGTGTTTCCTGAATTGTTGTATAGAGAAATCTCCCAAGTTGGTCCCATAATTATTTTGTAAACATCGCCTTATAACTTTTTGAATAATCTCTAAAAATGAAAATATTTTCATTGTATTCCTGAGTAAGTGCGTCAGATTATAGAATTGCAGAGTTCCACCTACACGTTTTTCTTTGCAAGAGTGTCAAATATTAAGGATTATCGTATAAACATCTGCGCATTTTCTAATCTTCGATCACAAGCATTTGACATTCAATGACATTTGTCATTGCATTCTTGACAAAAGAAAAAAAAGAGTGGGTGAGAGCTCTTTAAAATATTTACAATCGTGAAGGATTTAGTAAGTTGCGTTTGAAGTCGGTTTTTTAATAGAAAAATTATTATAAATAAAATACTGGGTAAATTTGTCATCCAAGTAAACAAACGACGTCAAAATACACAGTATTTTGACGTCGTTTGTTTTTAGTTTTTTTTTAAAAGATTACTTGTATAGACTATAATCATTTTATTTCGCAGGTATCCTTCCCTCTGACAATGCACGGCCTGCACATAGTGAACTACAACTGGGTTCTGCACTCCGTGTTCTATCTCTTCAAGCGATTCATCCCGTCAGCGGTGTGGTCTAAAATCCACTTCCACGGCTCTGATCTAGACTCACTCCACAGGTTCATACATCCCCAGTACCTCCCGAACGACTTGGGGGGTCACTGCAGACATTTCATCTCCACTGAAGATTGGATAGCTAAAATAGAACAGTATAAAGATGATTTTGTTGTGAAGGAGTTGAGGGATTTAGGATTTTACGTAAGAGGGAGTTATAGGTCTATGAGAAAAACTGCTCATTTGATAGTGGACAAACGTGAATAAAGGCGCAACTCGCAGGTACTGTTTCCCATAAACTGTCTAGAATTAGAGGGAAAACAGTAGCTAGAGCTCTAAAGAATGAAATAATAAAAAACTGTGACTTTGAGTTGTAACTTTGATAAAACTGTGAGTCAAAGATGACTCCATAAAAACAATGTATTGACTATGAATATTTTACAAAGTGAATTTTTAGGGTTCCGTACCTCAATAGGAAAAAACGGAACTCATCTCATTGTATATTTTTATGTAAGTTCTTACTAGCCACGTCCTACGTTTTCACCCGCGCCGGGTAGCGATAAAAAACGGTGATGATGTTGATGAAAAGTAAATCCAAGATGGCCGCCGCCACAAAGTGGTGGATTTCATATTTTAACACAACCCCCACAATATGGGTAGGTATCAAATGAAATTGCTTTTCTAGTAAAATATAGTAAATACATTACCTACATCATTATCTTTCTTTTCAATAAAACCGTTTAACTTAAAAAGTTTTTTTTAAGTAAGTACATACTTGTTTAAAGATCTAATACATCTTTAGAAATGAAACAGCCGACTTCTCTATTAATACCGAATGAATGGAAGAATGGTCATAGTATATATACTTATGACCATTATTTAGATGCAGCTACAGCAGGAAATTCGTGTACATACATACAAATATATAAGTATGTATATACAAATATAGGCTACGAATTGATAACCTCCTCCTTTTTTTAAGTCGGTTAAAAAATAGCTGAGTACGCATCTACTAATGTGACCAAGTGACCATTGACCATCTCTTTCTGATATCAGTTCTAATTTGTTCTAAAGAAGAAATACGATGTCTGCATTTCCAGTTAGTTCCTCTCCATTCCGCGGACTTCTGGACCTCCCCCTCGAACGTTCTACCAGGATCGCATAATAATAGATAGTTTACGATAGGACGACGTCAACTATACCATACCTACCGTGTAGCACGCCAGCGAGTCGATGTTCCTATTTAAATAAATTAAAATTAAAAAGGTTCTGCCTAAACATTGATTAGAGTTATTTTATTTTACATGGAAAACTAACAGCTACTTAATGTAAAATGTAAATAATAAAATTTCCTCAAAACTTCTTTTAAAATATCAAACACAATTTAAATTCCTTGTTTTAACACAAGCTAGTGACAATATTTTTATCAAGGTCATCGCCTAATTCAGTGAAACAATGCATTTCCTGAAAACCGACCCAGATAAATTGAAAGCGGCCACCGCGCCTCATGCGCCGCCCGGCGCCGCTGTTTTATGGTTACCTACTGTAAGTTATCCTTAGGAGATAAACCTACACCATCACAGACTTTTTGTAAATCTTTATAAGGAAAAAGAAGGCAGGAAGGTTGTAACGGGTGAAATTCGAAGGCTTCGTCATCTCGCGTGGTGGCGACATCAACAGGCCACCGAGATCGTGTGACTTATCACCGCTCGACTACTTTCTATGGGGTTACATGAAATCTCTAGTATATGCAGACAAACCACAGCCGCCAACAATTGCCACCAGGATACACCATCTACAGCGGAGTCGCGGCGGCCATTTGGCTGAAATTAAATTCCATACATCATCATTCATCTTCATTTCAGCCCTTATCGATCCACTGCTGGACATAGGCCTCTTCTTTATCACACCATTCTTTCCGGTCCTGCGCTGATCTCATCCAGCTCTTGCCCTCTGACTTGACGATATCGTCTCTCCATCTGGCTGGTGGTCTACGTACTGGTCTAGTCGCTCCTCTGGGCCACCATTCTGTGACCACCTTCGTCCACCGGCCATCTACTCGTCTTGCAATATGTCCTGTCCACCTCCACTTGAGTTCTGTAATTCTTCGACCGACATCAACCACACGTGTTCGACGTCGGATCGCTTTATTAGGGATTCGGTCTACTAAGGAGATACCTAACATGGGCGCTCCATGGCACGTTGAACTACTCTAATCTTGTGCATAAGATATTCAGTGAGCGCCCACGTTTCGGCCCCGTAAGTAAGGGTAGGCAGTACACATTGATTATAGACTTGGGTTTTGAGACTTTGCGGTATTTTAGAAGATTTAAAAATATCTTCCAGTTTTTTGAATGCGGCCCAGCCTAGTTGTATGCGTCGGGTAATTTATTTCTTTTGTGACTCTCCGCCAAAAGATAAATTATGTCTAAGATACACATAGTCATTTACCACTTCTATTGTAGCGTTACCCACTGCTACATTAGATACCTACTCGTAGTTGTTGACTTGCCATGATCTTGGTCTTGGACATATTCATCTTAAGGCCGATCGTCAATGATGCACGCTGTAGTTCTTCAAGCATATCTTGTAGATCCGACACATTTTCGGCTATCAAGATGAGATCATCCGCAAAACGCAAATGTGTCAACTGTTTACCATCAATTTTGATACCCTTTTCGTTCCAATCTAATGTTTTCATGATATCTTGTAAGACGTTTGTAAAAAGTTTAGGTGAGATGGTGTCTCCCTGCCGTACTCCTCGGTTTATTTCAATAAAATCTGTAAGCTTATGCATTCTTACCTGCATCGTTGCCGACTCGTATCTTGCGGAGAATATCTATGTACCTTTTGTCTATCCCGTAGCGATGGAGAGATTGAAACACGGCCCAATGTTCTACGCTGTCAAATGCTTTTTCGTAATCAACGAAAGCAACATATAGAGGCCGGTTGTACTCTTTGCATTTCTCCATCAACTGCTTTACGGTATGAATATGGTCTACTGTGGAATATCCACTTCGAAATCCTGCCTGTTCTATGGGCTGGTACTCATCTAGTGTCTTTGTCAGTCGGTTGCAGATAACTTTTGCAAACGTTTTATAAACTTGTTACAAAAGGCTAATAGGTCTATAATTTTGTAATTTGCTTTTATCGCCTTTTTTTGTGTAGGATGGTGACAATTGCATTTTTCCATATGTTTGGTATAGAACCTGTGACTAAAACCTGACTATACAGTTTCGTTAAAGTTTTGGCTACTGCTTCTCCGCCAGCTTGTAACATTTCTATTGTGATACCACCTTCGCCTGATGCTTTCTCATGTTTCATCAGCCTTAAAGCAAATCTTACCTCTTCCTCCAAGATAAGGGGTAGTTCCCCATCTAAGATATTCTCGGCAGATATTGCTCTTAGATCGGTACTACCATGTGAAATCGGTTCTATTGGTTTCTGTGGGTAGAGTTCGGAGTAAAAATCTTCAACTATATTTAAAATATGATCTCGATTTGTTGTAATATTACCGGTTTTGTCTGTAAGTTTTGTTATTTCTTGCCTGTAATTACTTAATTTTCGGCAGAAAACTTTAGGGTCTTATATTCCATACATAATGTCATCGAATATCCTTTAAAATAAAATAAAAATTGTGGTAATATCACTTAAACAGGTTGTTTTATTTTATTTTTAAGTTCGAGCGCTTTTAATAAAAAACCCTATACAACTCGCCTAATATTAAACGACGACGGTGTGGTCGAGAATGGAGCATGTAGATATAAGGTATGTATTTTTGAAAATTCCAAGAAACAGAAAATTTGACTGAGAGTTCCACTGTTGTGCAGTACGCATCAAAAATGTGAAATGAATGGGAATCGGTTATTTATTTTTTAAACATCTCAACGAATGGAAATTATGTGAACCGTTGGTGCCAACATCAAGTTCAAGAAGAACAAAACGCCAATGGAGTTTTGACGGGAACGTCTTAGTAACGTGTTGTTGCTTTGTTTTATAGGAAAATAAGCTAGCTTGTGTTATTTTGAACCCTATGTAATAGAGCGAATTCTGTGTTTTGAACATTAATGCTATAAAAATGGTGGTGTTTTATTCATTAAGTGTTCGATAAAGTGCGCGAGTGTGAACAAGTGAAATAAAGCAGTAAAACGTGTGATTTTACGTTGTCGGCAAAACTCAATTTATATATTTTCATAGACAAATAGCCAAAGAAAATTTGTAACCAAAGATATTTCACATGTAAATATTATTATTAACTTCCATTAGAAATTGTATACTACATAAGAAATTAATATAGTACTTATGAACTCAATGTTTGCACGCCCGCAATGGGTAAAACCAATATTTTTTAACACAGAATTCGCCCTATTACATAGGACCTTGTTTTTTAAGAACTCTGTACACAGTTATTAGAAGCTTCTAGTAAAGTCGCCACCACTTTACTAAAGCAGGAATCTACTTATAAATTGACTGTATACGTGACTTAGATTGTGACTAGAACATTTACAACTTGTTTTATTCAAGGAACTTGAAAAAATCCTAATAATTGACACTGGCAAATGCTTTAATGCAGGTCCAATACAAAAAAGAAGAAGAAGAAAACGCCAATGACAGCTGTTGTCAACGTGACAAAAAAGATAGTTCCGTTTTAAGCCAATAACAGTCCCTGCAGCTATTTTAATATGTTAATGAAATTAATACAAACCATAAGAATATTATATACTTACTTGCTTAGAACAATTCACATTTGATAATTAAATATGATGATTCTATGGCATTGCTCACTTCGCTTAATGCATAATAATTTTGTAGTACGACTGAAAAGGTACGCTGTGACTATGATATAATTCGGAACGCACGAAAGCAGAGAAGAGAAAGAGAATCCAAAACCAAACCAAAGAGAATGTAATACTAAGAACCAAACCAACTAAAAATTAAAACAAGCCTGAGTTTTTATTTACCTTCTATTTTTACCTAATTAATCATAGTAATTAGAGTTAGTACTTTCCGATATAAAAGAAATATGGGTGTCTGTAAAATATGTCTATGTACTAATCCAGAAACTGATATATCTCTACTAAAATCCACTGAATATGAAGACCAAAGTGGAGAGTACATTTTACTGTTTTGTCTAGGCATACAGGTAAAGTACGAAACATAAACAATCAATATAATGATTTCTTACGTAAACTAAAAGCATTTACTTTAAGGTCACTCAAGACTCGAGGAACAATACAAAGTTTTGTGAAACATGTTTCAAGAAATTGATATCATTTCATCAGTTCAAGTGTTTAGCTTTAAAAAACGAAGCAATTTTAAGTTCTTTAGGACTTCAGAAGTATTTAGAGAACGAAATAAAAAGTGAAATTTTGTCTCAAACCAGTGATGATAACATATATGATGAACCTCTGATAGATTATGCATTATTACAAGAGGAGCAACCGCTTGAAGAGATATCAACAAATATTACAGAACAATCAATAAATATACCCTTAAAACAAGAATTCTTTGAAAACGAACATTTAGGTAAAAAGAAAAACATCCGTAAAACAAGTGCAAAGCGTGAAAGTAAGTATATAGTTGTTACTATCAAGGATAATTTCCATTTATTATATATTTGTTTATTTTTATTATTTAGTTAAGTGGGCCAGAACTGAACTAGAATAAAGTCAGCTTCAGGTCCAAGTGCTATGAATTACTTGATAATAATAGCTAAATCTGACATTATGTTACATTATGTCATGCTAACTTGTTTTATTAAAATGGAGGCATGTGTTATATTATTGCCAAATTCAGCTTGATTTTGAAGTTAAGTAGTGATTGTTTGTATGTGATCACAACACACTAAACACGATTTGCCTCGTTGAGCTAAATATAACACTTATAAAAAATATTTTATAGCATGAAAAAAAACAAAAAAAACAACAAAAATACCTAATTTTTTGCTTTGTTACTTTTACTCATAATTTTTTTTCTCATATAACCTAATTTTTCAGAGAGTAATGAGAGCAAATTATTTTCATGTAACATATGTGGGAAACAATTGAAGACCAAATCCACATTAGAAGCACACCAGGCTACACATGAACCAATAGAGCAGAGAAAAGCCCGTGAATGTGCTCATTGTACTAAAACATTCCTAAGGAAACACTCATTAGAGCTTCATATCATTAAGGAACATCCTGAAGAAGTGTCTGAGGCTGCCCAGTCAAGTATTAAAAAGTATCAATGTTATATATGCACAAAGATCTACCTTCAAAGTAGAAACTTACACGATCATATAGCAAAAGTTCATAAAGGAAAACCACAATGTCCAATATGTAAAAAACGTGAGTTTATTTACCTTTCGACCATGGTCTTCTACAGAAGATGAACACTTTTGTACTCTCAGTCTTCAATAGAAGTCATTTTTTGTCTATTTCATTTGTTATTCACGGTTTCACGGCATATTCGATTTAATCGAGTACATTTTCCGCTAAAGGGTGTGGTAGGTCTAGGGGTGTACACAAAAGATCCTCATGGGTCGAAGTGTCGCGGACCAGTTTGTTGGCCCCCGTTGTGACTTTACAAGATAAGATAAGATAACAAAATAGTGCTCATTTAATAATTTGGCTGTGAAAGCCTATAAATAATAATCATAGTGATTTTATCAATTTGTTAATCTGAGAAATCTGATTAAAGGGGAACAATATTCTCTCTTAATATTCTCTCTTCATCAGATTTTAATGAGTTGGAAAATCTGATGAGGGACTTTATTGCAACTCTCATGAGATCTTGATCAGATTTATGTAGGACCTCTCCTGAGATACTTTCTGACAAACAAGTTTTAAAATTGAAATTGCACAACATTTTCAATTTAATTGAATGACACCCAGTTTAATTTCAATGATTCATTATGTTCCGAAGTAGTGAAAAATTATCACCGAATACAAACAATCTTCTTCTTCTTCTTACCCTGTTCCCACTTATGTGGGGTTGGTACAGTATGTACGTTTTCTCCATTCATCTCTGTTATTCGTCATATCTGAACTGAAAACAAAGCATATTCTAACAAATTGAGTAATTTTTTTATTTTTTTTTATCGGCCCTGTTTGTACAAACTGTCCCACTGCTGGGAACGGACCATCTTCTCATTGTGAGAAGGGTTAGGCCATAGTCTGCCACGCTGGCCAAGTGCGGGTTGGCAGACTTCACACATCTTCAAGATCATTGAGAACTCTCAGACATGTAGGTTTCCTCACGATGTTTTCCTTCACCGTTTGAAGTTGGCGGCAATCAACAATACGCACATAACTTCGAAAAGACAGAGGTGCGTGCCGTGGGATTCGAACCCAGGAGCTGCGGATCGCAAGTCAGACGGTCTCACCACTAGGATGCCGGAAACTTAAATTATTATTAAACATTAATTTACAGATTTTGCTGAAAAATACCTGCAGACTCATATTAAAACGAAACATAAGGAACAACAAACCCAGGAATTCAAGTGTGACACGTGTGGCAAATGTTTTGCCGGGAAGTCTGTCCTACGAAATCATCTCAGCGTGCACACCGGTGAAAAGCCACATGCTTGTGATATATGTGGTGCCAAGTTCAGGCTTAAATACAGTGTTGGCTTGCATAAGTAAACAATTATTTTTTATCTTAAGGTGGCATTATTTTCGTACAAATGCATTTTTGTCAAATATTGGAGGAGTGGTGAGAGGAGTAGGACATTTTTCACACAACACCGTCCAGCCCAGTAGCAAAAATATGGTAAACATGGTTGAAAAGTGTATAATGTTTCAATTAAATAATCGTTGAAATAAATGTAGTTAGCTTTGATATTGGTTTTTATTGGTGGAAGAAAAAGTTGAGATTAATAGCAAAAATGTCAATTAAATATTTATCTATGTTTTATTATCTAGTTAAATAAGAATATTTTTCCATAATTTTCGAAAAAAGTATTTAATTGAATTGAATCTGTTTTCTTCAATGAATATGATTTGCTGTCAATAAAGACGGATATTAAAGCTAACCACAATTTGTTCATTGTAATACTCATTTCAACCATATTTGATAAAAATACTTACCATGCCACCTTAACATCATCATATCTACCCTCATTACACTCAAGTGGGGTCGTTGCAGCATAAATAAATAACAATAATTTATTTTTATTGTACCATTAACATATTGCACCGTCTAGCCCCTCGTAACCCCCAACAAACATTTTCATATGAAATAAATAAGTTATTTCACTAGAATTATTCTGAAGAATATTACCTTTTACAGCGTTTTACACATAGTTTCTTTCAAAAAACTTTCACTCGACAACGTGTCAAAGGTAACAAAATCTCAAGCAATTTGAAAATATAAATATAAATATCCCTGCTCATCACACAAAGGTTTGTTCTGATTGGTTCGAATATACTATCTACAGCTGGAAAGGTAAACTGCTACTAAATTATCTATGTGTAAGGCCAGTTCTGTATGTATATTTTCTAAATTTGTCTATCATTTATCACATTTGCTTTCACTCCCATTTCCTTGACTCTGAGTGTCTTGAGTGTCTGATAGACTGGTATTATTAAAAAAAATATAGCACCAATAATTTATTTATAATGAATATATTTATTTGCAGAGCCCAAGTGCACGAAAAATCTAAAAACCATGTCTGCCACATCTGTTCTAAACGATATTTCACTGGGTCTCTCTTACAGCGTCACATCAGGTAACTACAAGCTACTTTTTTTCTACACTACTCTATTCTTACCCAAAAAAAGAACCCGATTTGTGAGGTGTGATTAAATCCGGAGGCACAGTAGAGTGTCTGTAGGATGTCCATTGGGATTCAAGCGCTTAAAGCCTGCAACGCTTGTCTCTGACTGATAAAAGTAATGCGCCATGCAGGCAAAGTTTATCAAACTACAGGGCGAGCGTGAGCAGTGACTAAAACCTTTTTTCAGGGTTGAATGCGCGACTGCATTTTTGTTGCTTTTTTTCTTTATCCTAAAGGAAGACAATTTAGTGTCCTACAGACGTATATATAATGCGGGACGCATTATTTGAGACTTGAAAACGGGACCTCCCGCCTCATGCGGAGCGGTTGGCAACCCTTGTGAAGCACCCGAGATTGGCGGGTGGCGGAGAGTAATCGTTCTGTATCTACCTAACACTGTGTAATGTCTTCTGTGCTTGAGAGCTAGATTATGGATATTAGAATCATAATGTATCCATTGTGCAGTTAATAATTATAAAGTATTTTGATATTTTTTTCCTCTTGTGAATAGGAAACACTCGAAGCCAGTATCGTCCGCGGCGGCTGCACGAGCCGGGGCAGTGAAGCGCGTGATCGTGAAAGAAGTGGAGTGTCCGGATTGCGGCAAGCCGCTAGCGAGCCGCAGGTCGCTGCGCGTGCATCGCCTACTGCACGACGCACAGAGGAGCACCTGCAATGTTTGCGGACTCACTTTCGCGACGCGCAGGTAACACAAAAAAAAACGTACCTCCAAACAACTTTTTCTTAATAAACAAGTTATTTTGCTAGAGTTATTTTAAATGATGCGCGTTTACAATCTTTTACGCGATTTTACGCATACTTTGTCACAAAAAACGTACACTTAATAGCACCGAATCAACCACGTACGCAAAGCGCGTAGCGTCAAGCGTACCGAAATCGTAAGTTAGACAGTAAAAACCGCTTTTCCGCAGTTGGATATTTTGTTTTTCTTTGAACATAGATACTTGTTTAGTATTCGATATGTTTGAAGTGTTTTTCCTTAAGTATATACAAATATACGAGTACAACTATAGCCAAATTGGTAAAGGCTCCCAAGTACTGATTGGGATAAGCGGGTTTATGTCACGTCAGGTGTGAAAATTTTGAACTGTCTACAAAAATTTTTTCGTTTTTTAGGGTTCCGTACCTCAAAAGGAAAAAACAGAACCCTTATAGGATCACTTTGTTGTCCGCCTGTCCGTCCATCCGGGTGTCAAGACCTGTATCTCGGGAAAGCATGAAGGTATTGTGTTGAAATTAAAACCATATACCTACGCAGATCCATAGTGTTTTGCTGCAGAAAGAAAAATCTAATTTCTCAGTTTTCTTAAAAAGAAATACAGCCGAATATGTCGTAAAAAACGCACATTTCGACACTCACAAAGGAATAAAAACCTATGGAATACTTCTCGTTGACCTAAATCTATGAAATTTGGCAAGAAGCATTGTGTTAGAGTACACATATAGGAAAACATCCGAAAACTGGACATTTTAAATTTAATCACAAAAAATAGGGTCTTTAATCAAGGAAGGAGGGTCCAAATTTTAAAGTGCTTTAACCGTATCATGTGGGTATCATAGGAAAGAGCTTAATTAGCACAAGCTAAAACAAGTTTTTAAATATTTTTTCAATGTATATTTTTCGATTTATAAAGAAAAATAAAAAAAAACTACTTTTATTTACTAATTTGTACGGAACCCTCGGTGGGCGAGTCTGACACGCTCTTGTCCGGTTTTATTTTATAATAATTTTTTAAATTGATTGTTTCGTCATTGATTGTTATTGTCATTTCCAGTTACGTCTTGAATCACATGAAGACTCACAGGCAGGAAAGGAAATTCGTTTGTAAATACTGTGAAGCGACGTTTATACGAAGCAGTGCGAGACGGAGACACGAGCTCGAGATACACATGGGCGAGAAGAAGCCGCGGAAAAAGGCCGCCAGGAAGAGCAGGAAGAAGAAACCCAAGGAGGACGAAGAGGCGCATGGGCCGAATCTGCCTACTGTGATAGTGAGTGTGCCCGGACAGTCAGACTTTGATCCAAATAGGTCCATCTTCCCCATTTCGGGATCGTTTAAAAATGAGGAGGAAATGTTGCAGTTTAAGTGAATTAACTAAATAGAGTAAATGAACTAAATAAAACGGGGAGGGTTTTTTTATGTTCATACATTAAGAGAATTGTGAGGTCGCATATTATCATCAGTAAATCGCTCATTTTTCCCTACAACTTAAGTCTGATTACTATAGCTAAATAGATAATTATATCGGATTGTGTGTTATAGCAAGCAATGACATTGTTAACACGAGTAGGTACACTAATTAGTCAAGTAAAAATAGTATTTGTGATAACATAAAAGATACCTAATAAAATTATTACTTAAACGAAAGTACTTACTGGTGTTTTGAAATACATTTGTCACAGTTTCAGAAGAATATTACAAGTATCATCATCATAACCATTTTTCATAACTGCGCGGGTGAATCCGCGGGGTGCAGGCAGTTCAACGAACCAATATTTTTAAATCAACGAACCAATATTTTTTACATAATATTCCATGTAAATGTAAAATAAAACTACATGCAAATAATGTTAATGAAAATAATTAATTAATAATTCACTCGTATGACATTTGGGAAGAAACACCGGATGCTTCATATTATAGGTCAGGTCGGCATAGAGGTTATCTATCTCTATGCAGGTCGGCTTGCTCGAGTCGACCCCCCACCCTGAGGAAATTGTAAGTGTCCACGAAAGGTGACAACTTTCGGAGTGAAGCTACAAATTTATCCTTTTTTCAGGGATGAGATTTCTGAATCAAAATGATGCAGAACACTAACTACAGTGTTGTGAGCTTTTCTAAGCTCAGAGACCCTCAGAGGTCCTACGGACCGCTCTGTAGGTTTGCGTCGCAGGTTAGTTACAAACCTATGACACCATGAGATTATACGTTGTAATTGATTCAAGGAAGATAACTTCTCTAAAGTTTATTTGAGGTCATTACAGAAAATGTTTCTGTCGGTTGATAAACAAAATGCAAACGTTCCACTATGATTTAAGCTCAGACACCGTAAATTATTTGTTAATGTAAAATGATTCTACTCGTATAGCCCAATTTTCCCTATCGTCGCATAGCAACGCGAGAGCCTGTATCCACTGCTCAGCAACTTCCACGAAGCGAGCGGGCAACTCACCGCGCGAGCACATATCAGCCGATCCGTTGTTATGAGTACGCACGTGAAACCAGGAACTAGGCGGAACCACAGCTGTGATACGACTAATACGGTTAGCCACGGTTGGTTACCGGCGTCGCGGTATGACGCGGCCGAATAGCTCATGAGACCATACCGTGATTTTTTACATATTCACCGCCGAGACCGAAAATATTATACGGGCATATAATAAATTTCCTGATAGTCCTAGTCTTTGATAACAATTCGTCAAAATAAAACTCGATTGTGCTCCAGAATCAATTAAAACGCGACTAGGTTGATAATTATTAAACGCATCTAAAACATTCACAACAGCAGTACCTAAAATAACAGCATAGTAAGACGTTGAAGAAGTCACGTGACAAGTGTTGTTGATAACGGCCGGGTGATCTACCTTGCACGGCAAGGTAGGCGCATGCGCACTTAGAATCGGATTGGCTCGTTTGTTGTCATTATTGACGTTTTACGTCTTCATGTAAAAGTACATGATGTTGTTTCTGACAAATCAAGCATTTGAAATTACTTTTACATGAACTTGCAAAGTGATTTTGTTATAACAATTGCGACACAACTTTAATTCATTAGCACGGCTAATACGTTGATCGATTGACAATTTACGAAATTGATCACATCGAAAGATCATAAATGATCATTTTGCCGCAATGTACCTAAACATTTAAGCTTAGGACTGGTCGAAGATGCATGCGAATAATTTCTCGAACTACCTTGTTTCGCATCACTTTGTTGATGTTTGTTTTGATGTGAACTCGCAGTCGAATATGACGTAGAATGATCTAAATCATTAATATAGTATCGCCTTAATAGCCTTGTCAGAATGATCGAAGTTTTCAATAAACATGTTTAGGTGAGTAGAAGACTCTTTTGTCAGCGGTGAAAAGTTCAACATTTTATCAAAATACTTACCCACTAGCAACCTTTCGTCATTGTATTTATCAATCGAACTTTGCCAGGCTAGATCATAATTGTTGGCAGTTGTGCTGGTGATAGTGCTATAAGCGAACTTATTTAATGGGTAAGCACTTACATACAAATAAAAAATTCTAAGTTAACTAATTTGTATCATTTGATTTTATTTATCTACTCGACTTGAGGAACATTAACAATTTGGCAAAAAATAACAGAAGTTCTACTATTTTCTTTGCTCAATTATTAAAAAAAATATGAAAATAATTATGATGAATGACAATAAAATTACAAAATGAAAATACAATATTAATTGCTTGATAATTGTAATTTGCTTATATTGAATACTGTTTGCATTATACACAACCGGATATTTTTACATGCATTGGTATATATTTTTACACTGATATGTAACACTGAATACAACCTTAAATATATAAAATGTATTGTATTTAAATATTCATACTAAGATTATCGTGTATTTTTATATATAATTATAATGTAAAAAGAACTGCTTACCTTTTTCTCTATCATATTTCCGTATCTACAATGCAATGGGCAATAATTAGTTTTTTCACTTTTTTCCCAATCATTAACCGATTTCGAGCATTCTACTGAAAATAGTCAAGATACAGAACTTCTTGGACATTCAACTAAGTATATAATTTGTGAGCCTAATCGTACATGGTAGAAATATGAAAATCATAAATACATCAAAATCAGACAATATTTAGAAAAAGAAATACTTACAGTTTTTTTTTATATTGCGTAAATAAATGCACGCTACACGATTCTCTTAAAATGGTAATCTTTATTCTTAACACATTTTTTTCCTGTTTTTTGGCATCTAACTATGATTGATGTTAACTTACATTTTACAATAGTTCGGTATCTATGGATTTATACCTATTTACAAATAAATATTTTTATAAAGAGATCAATTTTAACTTTATTGTATTATTTATACGTATTATTTCTATATCCACACAATTCACAAAGATCCTTACTAGTGAGTTCAGATTGAAAATCCGATTCCAAGTATTTGTACCTACTTACATTAATATTTTAAATAAAATGGAAAATCATTTTGATCGTTCTATAGTAAATAAATCACTCGCGTATTTATGAAAGATCAGAAATTCTTAAAAAATATGGTTTATATATATTATTTACTTAAATAAGTACTTACCTAATGTGCTTACATATTTAAAGAATGACTGCAAAACAATCCATAAATGTGGACTAATTTCGGAAAAAAACGAAAAGACCTCCCAATCGGTTTAGCCGTATAAAATATACTAAGCATATCACATAACACCATAGACTTCTATAGATACCCCAAGTGTACCTAGCGTGTCAACAAATACGATAAAAAATCGCAGTTGACGACCAAGATTTATTTAATTTCAGGTGCTATATAGGTACATAGACTTCCGATTCGATATTTTGTCAACTAGTTACTAGCGTACAAGCGCACGGATGCATTGGGTTGAATAGATTTCACGCAGATGGAACATTCCATCACAAAATCGTTTGTGGTGACGTCACAGTCGGTCGGTACCAAAAATGTGGCACGCTAGGTTTTCGTATAAATGAAGTTGTATGCTCCATCTATGTCTGTGCATAACACTTTCGAAAAATAAATACATACAATCCTTCTTACGCAGTTGGAAAATAAAGACACAGGCAACGGCACAGGCACAAGCACAGGCTTCTTAGAGTAATCGGAGAATTCGGGGAACAGATATAAAAAATTAAAACAAAATATTCCGACGAATTTCCTCCTTTTTGGAAGTCGGTATAAAATAGATTGAGGTAGAATATTGTAATCAGCGGTCGATAACATTACAAAACATTCAAAATCCAAAATTAATCTGACTCATATCATTCTTCCTGTGATGTATTCTCAGTAATTCTTGCTCAAAGTGTGCTAGGAGTTCTGTAGGGTCCATATCATCGTCTTCCTCTTCAGAGAGCAGCGCTGGTGGAAAGTCTTGGAATGAGGAGGTGCCTCGAGGATTCATGTGGGCTGGCATGTCGTGGGTGCCGTGGAGGATCAGGCTAATCGTACCTACTTCGCCTGAGTTCGCTTCCTTAGTCTGGAAAAGTAGAAATAAATAGTAGGTTTATAATAGGTAAGAATAGACACGGTAAGTAGATATATGGTCTACGTTACAAAAGTTCTTTCTGGATTTAATGTACCTAAGTACCTAGTATAACTTTCTATCTTTCGAGGGCGGTTTCCATATACTTAATACCCCTCGAACTGTTAGTTTTGACTTTTTATACGAATGTAAAATCTAAAGCAAAATTAAATAAATAAATAAGTATTTGTGGACATTTCACACAACACCATCTAGCTCAAACTCAGCAAAGCTTGTACTATGGAACTAGATGGCTAATAGAATACATATATACTTTTTTTTTGTAAATATATACAAGAAACACCCAGACACAGAAAAAACATCCATGCTCATCACACAAATGTTTGCCCTGGGTGGGGATCGAACCCACGACCTTTCAGTTCAGCAGGTAGACGTAAACACACTACCAACAGCCACAAGGTCAGTCAAATTTATGACCGGAGTATTTTATATTGCTTTTACTTTTTACAGGGACGGATTTATGTTTTAGATGTCCATTTCAACTAGATTCTTCTACGGATTCTTGGAATATGGAATCCAAAAAAACTTGTTTTATTAAAAACGTCCGTTGTCTGTCGAACCTTCACTCTTTTATGATGATGCGGGCGAAACTGGCCCAAAACCTTCAAGCTCATTTAACTTATTGATGCTCGAAAATAACCCACGCGTTGCATTGCACTTCTACGAACAGAACTAGATTAACGAGCTGCCATATCGTGTATCGATCAAGTCAACGAGGCAAAAACTATAATGATATTGATCCCGCGCATCTCTTATAGTGACACAAAAGATAATTCAAAGTAGGTTGGTGTCACACTCTTAATTGCAGAAAAATCAAGATAAAAACGGCCGCGAGGCCATTTTGCATCGCTATAAAAAATTAGCGTAACCCCGCTGGAACTCGGTGTTATAGCTACAGCAAACATAAATTCCTTTTGGGCCGTAGTATAAAATCCATAGGAAGACCAGCCAAGTGGGCAGAAGATATCATACAAGTGGCGGGAAGACGCTGGATGCAGGCCGCTTCTAACCGGTCTTTCTGGAAATCCATGGGGGAGGCCTATGTCCAGCTGTGGACTTCTTGTGGCTGAGATGATGATGATGATGAGTAAAATAAATAAAAATAAAAAATAAAAATGACATCACACGATGTTTTAGTACGTGTACCTACCTTATCAACAACAGTGAGAGTCCATGTTCCGCGTGGATTTTCCCCCCAAGTTGCCACTGACATCATAGGCCAATTGACGAAGCCAACTTTGGAGTCGTCTTTCGGACGCTGGCTCAGCAACTGCACCTTGGTTCCTGTAAAACGAGAGTACCATAAGCAAAGGTGAGAGACACTTGACTCCCAGTAGTGCCAAGAGTCCGTATTCCGACCATCGTTCACCTCGCTCGCGCATACCCAAATTTTTGAAGATAGATAAACTCTTTATTGTACACACCTTAGAAACTTACAATCAAGATAAGATATTTAAAATTTAGAGTAACAACTGGCGACCTTATCGCTAATAGCGATCACTTCCAGGCAACCTTAGGATGGAGAGGAGTGAAACGAAAGTAATATGACGGGGCGTGCAGTAATAGAGAGGGGAGAAAAATATCTAAATATGTTAATCTGAATAATATGTATGTATATATGATATATAATGATTGAATGAACTTAGAAAAAAAGTCGTTTGTAAAACTATAAAAAACATCACAAATTTTCAATTTGATCCAAGACAATTTTCATAAACACGAGTAAATAGTTATTTGTGCAACAAGAGAGCAAAGTCGTTTTTTGCTGCGAGTGCTGATTTTGAATCCTGAGTGTGGCGTGGGATTCAAAGGCACGAGATGCAAAAAACTTTGCTCTCGTGTAACACACTTAACTTTTCACTTCAGCAGCGAGAACACTTTAGGAGATAATAAATATTTACAGGTTAAATATCAGTTTTATTTGCAGTAAATACTTATTTTCCTTTAAATACAACAATAAGTTAACAATTCAATAAATTACATTAAAATACTTATTTATCTTTTTGCAAAATTTCTTTAGTTAGTACGAAATTCCGAACGTTTTTGTCTTTGAGGTCGAATTCAAAATCGGAACTTCGAAAGGGCTGGCTGGTCTTTGTCTCTCTCTCTTTCTAATGGCGGGAAAGAGATAGAGTGTGAATGTTTCGAATTGTATGATTAACCCAAGGCTGAATAACATATTCGCGGCTTTCTGAAAAAAAAAAATTAAAAAGTTACTTTGTGTCTGTCACTCAGTGAGCAAATCGCATTTTGCTCACTGATTTCAAGGCAGCAAAACCTACATGTTTAAGCTACTGAAGTGAAAAATCATTTTTGCGTTAATAATTTCTAAAAATGATTTTTATGTATGAATTAATTTATATGGATCAACTTGTGAAAAAAATGTTTGTCGAACATTTGTGATGTTGTCTCTAGTTTTACAAACGACGTTTTTTTTTTTGTAAGTTCATGCAGTTATTTTATTATATCTTCAAAAATATAGGTGGGAGCGAAACGGACTATGGTCGGACTACGGACTCTTGGCACTACTGGGAGTGAAGTTATAGTTTCCATTCGAATTTTTTGAATCACCGAACTTTTTCGATTCGTATTTTCTTTTGTGTCGTTTTAGCGCGACAAGCTAACACACTCTGAACATTTTGACTAGGAGATCATGAACGAGATGTAGTGACCGCGTATTGTTGGTGCGTTTACCTTGAGGCGAAGTGAGGTAAATCTCCAAAGCGCCTCGACGACTATATTTGACGTTGATGATCGCTTCCACATGCTCCAGATAGTTGACTGCACACCCATCCACTTCTAAGTCCACATCCACATTCTCGCCGGAAAACAGACGTGCCTCTGCTTTCACCATACTGTAAATGAAATAGTTTCTTGTTATCATAAAAGTTAGCGTTTTTCTAATTACACCGTGAAAAACATCGAAATAGGAACATCGAGATAGAATAGGAAAGACAAACAAAAAGAGCAAATGCAAAATTAGGCAGTAATGAACAGACTTCAATAAAGAAGGGATCTGTGTACGATTGTACCTACATAAATAATATTTATTTTTATATACTCGTATATTTTTATGTATGTAAGTTCTTACTAGCCACGTCCTACGGTTTCACCCGCGCCGCGTAGCGATCAAAACGGTGATGATGTTGATGAAAAGTAGCCTATGCAGAGAATAGGTATAAATTATTATTAGAGAATACCTATTCTGTGGTTTTGAGGCAGAGAGACAGACACAGTTACTTTCGCTTATTTATTTATTGTTTTGAATTCCATATTTTTCCTTCAGTAGTTTCGTAACCATCTACAATTAGATAGGTATATTTTACTCGAATCGATAGTTAGAGCATTGAGCTGCTCAATGGATAATCAAAGAGATTCCGCGGACTGAATATAGAGGTGTACCGAACGAGTCCAAGTCAGTTGTTTCATTTTTTAAACGGTTTTCTTTAGCTTGAACTGTTTGTTTATTTGTTTATTTGGCTCAAATTTAGTAATTGTAATTTTACCCCCTTGCAGTTGACGGATCAATCTGAAATTCGGTATACACCTTTAGTCCTGATGACAATACAATTTAGTAGGTATATTCTGTATTATTATAAATCCAAAATGGCCGCGCCACAAAATGGCGGATTTCATATTTTAACACAACCCCCACAATATGGGTATCAAATGAAAGGGATTTTCTAGTAAAATACAGTAAATACATTACCTACATCATTATCTTTCTTTTTAATAAAATAGTTTAACTTAAAAAGTTTTTTTAAGTAAGTACCTACCTACTTGTTTAAAGATCTACTACTACTACTAGTATTGCTTAACATCAACTTCTCGCTGACACGTATTGTCACTTGCGGAAAGAAGACAGAGAATTTAAGACGATGGTTAAAGTTAAGTAACGTTTTTCGGTAAGGCCGACCGACAATCTATATCTTTAGAAATGAAACAACCGACTTCTTTAATAATACCGAATGAATGGAAGAATGGTCATAGTAGGTATATACCTACAAATAAATAAATAAATAAATTCGTTTATTGAGATAAAAACGGAAAAAGACCAATTACAATTATCTCACAATATTCAAAAATTATTCATATACAATGTCTTAAACAACGTAAATGACCATTATTTACATGCAGCTACAGCAGGAAATTCGTGTACATACATACAAATATATACATATATATACGCTGTAAATTGATAACCTCCTCCTTTTTTGAAGTCTGTTAAAAAATAACTGAGTACGCATCTACTATTGTGACCAAGTGACCATTGACCATCTCTTTCTGATATCAGTTCTAAAGAAGAAATACGATGTCTGCATTTCCAGTTAGTTCCTCTCCATTCCGCGGACTTCTGGACCTCCCCCTCGAACGTTCTACCAGGATCGCATAATAATAGATAGTTAACGATAGGACGACGTCAGCTATACCTACTTACTACTTGTTCTAGAACCACAAAATGTATGCTACTTAATGGTGCGCTTACATTACCTGACCGTATTCGGACTTCGGACGCAGCCCATATTC
Organism: Lycia hirtaria; assembly: GCA_947563715.1. NCBI lineage: Eukaryota > Metazoa > Arthropoda > Insecta > Lepidoptera > Geometridae > Lycia > Lycia hirtaria. The sequence continues at coordinate 33,774,407 of OX387377.1, read as the reverse complement.
TATCACCGACGACGTGGAAACTGACATTCAGACCATGTAACCATGTTCGGTCGCACCACAGACATAGTAGATGAAGCATGCGACTTCATTTATATGAAAACCTTGCGTGCCACATTTTTGGTACCGACTGTGACGTCACATAAACGATTTTGTGATGGAATGTTCCATCCGCGCGAAATCTAATCAAGCCAACGCATCCGCGCGCTTGTACGCTACTAACTAGTTGACAAAATATCAAATCGGAAGTATATATCACCTGAAATTAAATAAATCTTGGTCGACAACTGCGATTTTTATCGTACTTGACACGCTCGTTTTTACACGCTAGGTACGTACACTTGGGGTATCTATAGAGGTCTATGGGTGCACCCTTCGAGCATATGATAGCATCTATAATATTCTATGATCGCACCCCACCCTTCGGTGAACTCTCTTTTTCTTTGTATGTTTATTTTATTTATATTTTAGATAAACTTAGAGCAAAAATACGTTAAAAACTTATTTAAATAAATTACAATGTTCTGTCTAAAGATTGATTAGAGTCATTTTATTTTGCATGGAAAACTAACAGCTATCTTAATGTAAAATGTAAATAATGAAATTTTCTCAAAACTTCTTTTAAAATATCAAACACAATTTAAATTCCTTGTTTTAACACAAGCTAGTGACAATATTTTTATCAAGGTCATCGCCTAATTCAGTGAAACAACGCATTTCCTGAAAACCATCCCGGATAAATTGAAAGCGGCCGCCGCGCCTCATGCGCCGCCGCAGCCCGGGGCGCCGCCGGCTAATAAAATTAAAAATGGTTATACTTATTGTGAGTTATCCTTAGGAGATAGACCTATGACCTATACCATCACAGACTTTTTGTAAATCTTTATAAGGAAAAAAGTCGGGAAGATTGTTACGGGTCTTTCTTTCTTAATAGTAGCTTCATTTTTTATTTGACTATTTATAATTTATAATTATTTAATTTATTGTAATTAGTTTCTTAGTGTTTACTTTTCATTATTATTGTTTTTACAGTGACTTTATTATTTGGCATGTACTTAAGTAATTGTTATTAATATACGAATATGACTAAGATATACAATTCTGTAGTACCTACATTATTTTGGTCTATCTCTTATCGTTTAGCGAGTATATGCAATGTAAGCGCACAAAAATATGTTTTCTACGACATCACATATTTAATCTTGTAATTCTCGGCTTTTCTCTGCTATCTATGCATGTATTATACATATAAACCTTCCTCTTGAATTAATCTATCTTCTGATGAAAACCCCATTTAAATCCATTGCGTAATTAGAAAGATCTAAGTATACAGACTAGACGGCAGGAAGCGACTTTGTTTTTACACTGCGTAGAAATAAAGTTACTCCGATGGCCCCGTTATGCGCTGGCCGAACTAATGTAAACGCAGCTTACTACGAACGTAGAATAAGCCACACCCATAATGACGTTGTCAACGATTAATTGTTGTCTAAATGATATTGATCTCGCTCTAACTCATTGATAATAGATGTTTGTATTCGTTCAATCCGACAAAACGGCCATTCTAGCATTAAAGGCACATTACACATCACGTTGTGAGTGAAAGGGAGAGATAGAGAGAGAGAAAGAGAGATCTAGTAGCTGCTTACGCTGTATTCTGTGGCTTATAAATTCTGCAAGTTACCAGTCCCTCGAAGTGACACAGATAAAATGATAGAAGCTCGTGACGTCACGCGTTCTAAACGCGTTTCGATCGTAAACAAATGTTACCGACGTTTCGAGTAGAGAATACCATTTTAAACGTTCCATTATAAATAGAGCCCTTTTGCATGCTTCAAAAAATGTAATCGGAGCTCTAATTACATTGGTTTCGTAGTGCTGTCGCTACGGATTGACGCTCTGTTAACAGAAACTTAACGAATGTTTCACTAGGAGTACATAAGTTTTGAGAAGGTTAACCTTACGAGGTCGTTATATATATAGGTGACTGTCTTGAGGTAGTTTGTGTAATTTGCTTCTTTGGTGTTTGCGTGCAAGCTGGTTCAATTAAAATACAATGACTACGCATGGACATGGAATCCCATGATATGTGTAGGCACCATGTTAGGCATTTGCCCAAACTAGACAAATGAACAGATACTCTACTGTCAAGAATTTGTTAATGATTCGTAAATCTATGTACCTACGTTACGAAAAACGAACCCGTAGTACATACAGTGTATAAAGAGCGTATCAGCATAGCGAAAAAATTGATTGGGATAAAAGTAAGAAGGGGTACACCGGTAGAATGAATAATACACTTGGGGCGCAAGGCATTCCACGCTGAGCTCACGATAGTACTAGGAGAGCATACTTACGGAGCAGCTTCGAAGCGACAAATGTGTTTATTTGGGACGGTCGTCCAGTTCAAAGCTGTATTTACTAATTTGGCTGCGTTTAGCAGACCAAACCCGAACCGTACGTCAAAATGAAGTCCAACCCTGTAAGTATTAATTAATATTAAAAAGAACGTTACCTGATGTTATACATTTGGCAGACCTCATGGGTTAGTAGTAGTACGTCTACCTTCTGAGCTATATTATATAGGTCGTAGGTTCGATTCCCATCCAGCCCCCGTATTCTGAACCCATTCGGTTTCGGAATCGATTCGATTTGAATATCTCTGTCTCTGTCATTTCCATAGAGATTGACAGAGACGGAGATACCTATACAAATCGAATCGATTCCGAAACCGAATGGGTTCAGAATACGGGGGCTGGGCAAACATTTCTGCTAAGCATGGATGTTGATGTTTGTTCTGTGTCTGGGTGTTTATATTATGTATCATATGTATGTATTTACAAAAATAAGTATGTACATATTCTATCAGCCATCTGGTTTCCATAGTATAAGCTTTGCTTAGTCTGGGGCTAGATGGTGTTGTGTGAAAATGTTCTTCAATATTTTTTTATTTTATGTTAGAGCAAAGATAATGAATGTTCCTCACCCATTTCTTTGCCACCCCGGATTAAGCGATAAAGGAGCATAATCCGAAGTCCATACGATCAAATGCTGAACGTCACGCCAGGTAAGGTTCGGACTGCAAAAAAGTAACAAACAATTTACAAAAGCATAATCATACACCCGTCTGCAAATTGTAACTTCTACAATTCACAAGTACCTATTTGTAACTCCGTGTCACAAGTTGAAGCGTTTTTATGTAAAAATCTATTTTATTCCGTTCCGTAGCTTGCTGCCTAGATTTATTTTATTCAGCGAAATACGCTCCATTTCTTTCTTCTGTGAACATTTCGAAATTATGAATGAAAGAATGTGATGCATACTTTGCCTGGAGAGCCAGTGCAACAATGCCAGCCGCAAGAGGAGCAGCAGCAGACGTTCCCGTGTGCTTCAACGTGCAGGAGTTACTTGTATCCGTAGTCGCCTGTATGAAAAACAAAATTTATTTACACAACATTGAAAATCTGAGTGATCTAGTAGTCTATCCAGTAGCTACGTCAATTTTTCTTAAAACGGAAGATAAATAAATAAATATGTTTATTAGCATAAAAATGGCCATACAGATAGAAATATTACATTATCTAGTGACAACAGGCAAGATAGGTATATCAATATAAAACTACATACATTTATAATAATAATAACAAAACTGGCAAATTATGGCCTGTGGATTTAAAACGTTAGCTTCGGGCCCCAAACTAGGCAATGAAGCCTGTGCATTGGGTGCCCAAATGTTCCAGTTGTTCTTTGTGAGTTAGTATTCGTGCATATAACTAAACATATCTTCAAAACGCTAAAGTTGTTGGCGAGACAATAGGACGGGAATTAGTATATTAATAAGTAATTGGTGAAGATATGGGAAAATTAGGTGAGTGTGTGTGTGATGTGAAATGTGAAAGAAATGGGTGGCAAAAAAATATACAATTAAACTGAATTAAATTATGGATATGCAGCTAACAATTTCAAGATCTTTTTATCCATTATCTTATCATTAGATCTACCAGACTTAGTAATCAATCGCAGATCCACCTGAATACCTGATGCATGAATATGGGGCGGTACGACTTAGGGTCCGTTTTTTTTCCTTTGCCCATGTATAGGGGACTAATCTTAACTTTTTTGAGTGATGAGGGGTATAAACCATTACGCATACACTCATTAAATAGGTGGCTCAACACGGGTGCGATGGGCAATATAGCAATTTTTTGCATTTGCGCGGATAAACCGTAGATATCGGTACTTTTCTTAGAGGCAATACGCTTAGTCACAATAGTGTAAGCATCGGAAGGCGTGAACGGTCTCAGTCCAAGAGATATACGTCGCTAGCGGATGACCCATTACCGAGTGCGACCAGTGCGTGCCCGTTGTCCGCTACTGGGGCGCCGCACTTGCTCCACGCCGAAACAAACTCCTGGTTGAGAGCGTCCACAAGGTCTTTCTTGTTGTTAAAGGGCAGATTATTTTCATCGCGTATCAGGTCCGTGAAGTCAACCCTTTCCCGACGTCCACGGCCCAGCTCAGAGTTGATACGCGCCACATATTACGCGGGTTAGCCCGTATTATTTTCGAGTAATGATTGGTGCGCTTTTCCTTAAGGCCCGGCTAGTCCGCAAAAGCAGTAAAATAAAGCTTTTTGAAAATTTACAAAAAATACTTGTATTATTAGTTCAAGCTCAAATTTTTTGTATGTAAAATTTTGATCTGTTGGCTAGGTTTCGCTAGAAACAAAAACACGATTGCTGAAAAAAATCTCGATAGCTTTATTTTTTGAAAAATATGCCATTTTATTTATTTTTCCCATTTATCTCTAAAGTGTTTAAAGCCATCAAAACCAAGTTTACCATGTTAAGTAGCTATTACATTTTTTTAGTGTTCTCTAGAATTACATTTTTGATACGTTTAGTGCATTATTTTATAGTAATTTATTTTACAATAAGTTTGCTCGCGAGCAACCGTCCCGCCGCCTTGCTTCAGCTGTTCACCCGCGCCAGTCTGTCGGTGACCACTGTCAGCGACGGTACTGTGTCGGATTGCATCGCGCGCCAAATAAAACAAATTACTATGGAAAATCATAGAACAAAGAAACCAAAAAATAAGCGAACGCGTAAGCGCAAAATTTTGGCTCATATAGAAATGATGCGATCCCGAAAAAGGTAAATACCCAGTTGCAAGTTATTATTTCCTAGAAATATACATGTAAGTATTTATATAGATCACTCGCACTCGCAGTTCATAAACCTATGAGTTCTATTCATACTCGTATAAAGAAAATGTACTTACTCTTACCTGATGTTCAAATATTTCAGTTATGAAAGATGTGTGAAGTCTGCCAACCCGCATTTGGCCAGCGTGGTAGATTATAGCCTTACCCTTCTTATAATGAGAAGATGGCCCGCGCCCAGCAGTGGGACAGTTTGTACAAACAGGGCTCATAAAAAATAAATGTATACATAAACATACATACACATGCTAGCTGCATCCCGCGGTTTCACCCGCGTAGTGATGAAAAATGGTGATAATAATATATATATATATTATATATATATATATTTTTATATATTTTGTCTTTCTCCAGGTCCTAAAGAATTTCTGTTCCAAATTTCACAATTATTGGTTCAGCCGTTTAGCCGTTTAGGTAACAAACAAACAGAGAGACAGATGACAGACAATTTCGCTTTTATAATCTTATATGATTCATACATTTGAAAAACATAACCCACCTTTTTGCACAGTCCGGTAAAAATATACCGCGGTCGCGGCAGGCGGCATATGGCGCAGCATCTTTGAACGCGTCACAGACTTTGAGAGTACCTATATAGGTATACCGCCGTCTGTCGCGCGCCGCCCGCGCCGCGCGTAGGTAGGTAATTTTTACCCGATCGCGTAAGGAGGGTTGTTTATCGAGTATATGTATGTTTGTATTTTTGTATGTAAGGGTGTATATCTATGTATGTACTGTGCATATTTTTAGATTACAGCCTAAACAGCTTGACCGATTTTGATGTGCTAGGTGTCGTTAGATTCGTCTTTACTCCCTGAATATCATATGCTATATTATATTTTTTGTAACGCATTTTTTGTACTCTTGCAAAAATAAAATAAAATGTTTTTTCATAACCTAGAACTTCTTCGTGATAAATAAGAAATAAGTAATTTTACTGGAATAAAAAATACACACTTCCACTTTTAACAGCGATTTTATGTATACATATATTACGTATTTGAGTATAAAATATTTTAGATAGGTAGTTTCATAACATTTATATTTCCACCACAAATACAGGGTGTTAGGTTAGTTAGGTACATTTATCAGTGATCGACATTGTTAGCATTATTCTTGTATATTGCAGATCAAAGAAGCATCTTGAAGTAATCAACGAGTCTTTGATAACATTAGAGCCAGTTGATTTGAATACTTCTAGGATTGAGTGAGCACTACATTCTTATTTATTTTACAAAAAATGAGGTTTATGCACATATATTTTTGTAACTGTAAATGTGTATGAATTGGTAGGTAGACCAGCAATTTATGTGAAAACCTCACGCAAAAAAGTAAAATAAATTATAATGCACCTGTTTGTATAATTAAAATATATCTTATGTGCATTAGCCTCGTTGTAATAGTAAAATGTGTGGTTGCTACAACGTTTACTTTGATATTACAGAACGACCGTCAATGAAAACTCGCATAATCTGTCCCGTACTCCACCATGTGAGAGTAATAACATCGACATGTGAGTTGTGATATAGTTGTGAGAATAGAACATAAAAAAGAAATAAAACAGGCACGAATACTGCAACCAAAGAAGATGAAATATGCTACCACTGAAAGATCTGTTAATTTTTTGATATTGTACTACGGTTGTTTTTATTATGGGAAACTTTAGCTTGACCACCGATCCCGCTAGTTTTGAACGACGTTTACGGTCTACGATGGAGCGCGTTTGCTTAGAAAAACTCTATTTTAATTGCGATTGCGACGTTCTGTTACATAATGTAGGTATAATAATGTGAATCAAAGAAAATCCGTTCAGGTAGCGTATGCTGAAATTTTTCAAGGCTGCACGTTAAAAATAACAACAAAGCGCTCTGTTTTGTTAAATAATGTAGATTCAAACCCATTTCTTTCTATAATCACGCATTAGGTGTAAAAAGATAAAGGTGTTTTTCGGGGATAAAGGTGTTTTTGTCTTGGGCGAGCTTGAATCCCTCATTACACTCCGGATTCTAAATTTGTAACTCTGTAAATATGTAAATATGTAAATCTGTAAATCTGCAAATCTGTAAATCTGTTAATCAATAAACAAACAAAATAGACAACTTATTATTTATATTATTTGTAGTAAACTCTCTCAGGATCTTTTTAAAACCTACAATAATTGTAAGTTATTTTGTTATAAAAATCCAAAGTACTAGACCGATATTGATAAAATGTATATGGGACCACTTCTGAAATCACTTACCAAAGAAAAAATAATCTTCAAAATCTATTCACAATTGGTGGAGTAATCGGTGAACAAACATACAAAAACATAGTCAAATGAAAACCTCCTTCTTTTTGGAAGTCGGTTAACTAATGGTATTGCAATATAATTATAAAATTAACCTTGTTGTGTCTGCTTGTGTTTATTACCTAACATCCTGTATAGAACTTTACATTATTGTCAAAGATATTTACGTGATATATTTGACCTGTAATATGTAATTCTAACCAATATTTATGAAATTTGGACAGGAGATTCTTCAAGACCTGGAGAAGGACAAAGGCTATATTTTATCATAATCATCATCGTTTTTCATCACTACGCAGGTTACACCGCAGGAGCATAGCTATTATTTTATAAATGTGATAATTTAGTGTTTTATGTGAGTTAGTGAGTTGGTTGTTGAATGGAGATAGATATACCCACATAATATGACATACTTAGGCTTTTATCCCGGAAAAATGAACGAGTACGAGTAGTAAATTATTATTTCATAGATTTTCAAGAAATAAGCTTATAGATTGATATCAGTATATCACAACTTACTTGCCACTACAATGTAATGAAGATGTGGCTCAGACGAGTCGCGCGCCGCGCGGCGAGACTCGCACGCGGTGCGGCGCGAGGCGGATCGGTATCGCACTAAACGTACGCCACGTTTTGTGCGGACGTCGCGCTCTCATAAAACGCGGAACTATGCCGTAAACTAAAGTAGCGTAAAATACCTAAATTTTTGGACAAGCCTCGCCTTAATCAATGAATGATATTTGCGTGACATATCCTCGAATTTATCACGCAGCTTATCGTTACTAGGGAATATATTATTTAAGAGTGCAGTTTCATGTAATAAATATCTAAAATTCTGAATTTCCGTGTCAACCCAGTGTTTATTTGTCCGTACCGGTTGCATTTTCATCGGATAACAAATATCATATTTATCAGATAGTAGGTACAGTTACAATATAGTTTGCTAACGTGTGGCAGCAATCGTTGGATTTATTAATAATATGTTCCTAGTCAACAGATTCGAGAGCGGCGGTAAAGTTAGCCGCATTAGCCGCGGTAAAATTGCGCACCGGCAGATGCATGGTACGGGTTCGGTACTCCACATGAGAGTGAGACGCTGCGCGATAAGATCGCTCAGCGGTTGTGTATCGACGCCGCCGGCGATGCTGGAGACACGTTCTGCCGGGATATTTGTATACACGTGATCTATCAGTGTCCTACAGCCTCCGTCTACTCGCGTAGGGTGTTTAATGACCTGCACAAAATTATAACTTACGAGGATATCTACTAGTTGTTTTTGAACGTTTGAGCTTACCAAGAGATTTATGTTAATATCACCCACTATGACACATTCCAAACCCTCATCAGTTACTTTACAGAGCAATTTCTCGAACAGGCGGAAGTAGTCTGAGTGGCTCGTCAGGTTGGAATGATACAGTCCTACGACGAAGACATTGTCGTCTAACAGTTGTACGGCATACACGTCGAACATTTGTTCTTTTGTCAAATCGCAATAGTCTTGTCTGTTAATTACCTTCAACCCTGTGCGCGCGTATATGCAGCTACCACCGTGACCTACTTGTTCCCTACAACTATACGATAATAAATCTTACAGTAACTGAAACTAGTTGATGTTTACGAAGCCAGTGTTCGGAAATAATCAACAGCTCGCAGGCTAGTTCAGTCAGCCAATTTTCAGCAGACATAAAAAAATCAAAATATTTGTCTGGCATAGATATGGCGAATGACGAATAATAACTGTGGGTCAAATTTAATTTCGTCACCTTGTATGCGTCGCATTCTTTTTTTCTCCTCTTAAACGATAGGCTCGTTTCAATCTTAGTCTCGGGTGCGAAGAAACAGACTTTAATGAAACAGGACTCGACTTATAAATTGACTGTATACGTGACTAGAACATTCACAACTTGTTTTATTCAAGAAACTTGAAAAAATCCTAATACTTGACACTGGCAAATGCTTTAATGCAGGTCCAATACAAAAAATAAGAAGAAGAACTAAGATTGACGCTTAGAAACCAGTACTAGTCTGCGTATAGTCTGCGCAAATAAAAAGGCAAATAGTCGTTTATCTGGACACCCCCCCATGAAAAAGCTATAGCTATAGCTATAGCCCATGAAATTATTAATACTTAATTTAACGTAAATTAAAACATATTTTCTTGTTAGTGTTCAAGAAGAACAAAACGCCACTGACAGTTGTTGTCAACGTGACAAAAAAAGATAGTTCCGTTTTACGCCAATTACAGTCCCTGCACGCATACAGCTATTTTAATATGTGTTCATGAAATTAATACAAACCATAAGAATATTATATACTTACTTGCTTAGAACAATTCACATTAATCTATGGCATTGCTCACGTCGCATAATGCATAATAATTTTGTAGTACGACTGAAAAGGTACGCTGTGAATATGATATAATTCGGAACGCACGAAAGGAGAGAAGAGAGAGAATCCAAAAGCGGGAAGCCGGGAACGTCTAACCTGTTGTTGCTTTGTTTTATTCTCCTAAACTTGTGATATTTTGAACATTAAGCTATAAAAATGGTGGTGTTTTATTCATTAAGTGTTCGATAAAGTGCGTGAGTGTGGGCAAGTGTAATAAAGCAGTAAAACGTGTGATTTTACGTTGTCGGCAAAACTCCATAGAAGCTTCCTAGTAAAGTCGCCACCACTTTACTGAAGCAGGACTCGACTTATAAATTGACTGCCTATGTGACTTAGATTGTGACTAGAACATTTACAACTTGTTTTATTCAAGAAACTTGAGAAAATCCTAATACTTGACACTGGCAAATGCTATAATGCGGGTCCAATACAAAAAAGTAGTAGTAACCAAACCAACTAAATTAAAACAAGCCTGAGTTTTTACTTTACTATTTTTACACAATTAATCATAGTAGTTAGAGTTAGTACTTACGTACGTTACTCGTTATAAAAGAAATATGGGTGTCTGTAAAATATGTCTGTGTAGTAATCCAGAAACTGATATATCTCTACTAAAATCCACTGAATATGAAGACCAAAGTGGAGAGTACATTTTACTGTTTTGTCTAGGCATACAGGTAAAGTACGAAACATAAACAATCAATATAATGATTTCTTACGTAAACTAAAAGCATTTACTTTAAGGTCACTCAAGACTCGAGGAACAATACAAAGTTTTGTGAAACATGTTTCAAGAAATTGATATCATTTCATCAGTTCAAGTGTTTAGCTTTAAAAAATGAAGCAATTTTAAGTTCTTTAGGACTTCAGAAGTATTTAGAGAACGAAATAAAAAGTGAAATTTTGTCTCAAACCAGTGATGATAACATATATGATGAACCTCTGATAGATTATCCATTGTTACAAGAGGAGCAACCGCTTGAAGAGATATCAACAAATATTACAGAACAATCAATAAATATACCCTTAAAAGAAGAATTCTTTGAAAACGAACATTTAAGTAAAAAGAAAAACATCCGTAAAACAAGTGCAAAGCGTGAAAGTAAGTCTATAGTTGTTACTATCAAGGATAATTTCCATTTATTATATATTTGTTTATTTTTATTATTTAGTTAAGTGGGCCAGAACTGAACTAGAATAAAGTCAGCTTCAGGTCCAAATGCTATGAATTACTTGATAATAATAGCTAAATCTGACATTATGTTATATTATGTCATGCTAACTTGTTTTATTAAATGGCTTAGGAAATGGAGGCATGTGTTATATTATTGCCAAATACAGTTTAATTTTGTTGTTTAGTAGTGATTGTTTGTGTGTGATCACAACACACTAAACACAATTTGCCTCGTTCAGCTTAATATATCACTAATAAAAAAAATGTAGCATGAAAAAAAAAACAACAAAAATACCTCAATTTTTTGTTTTGTTACTTTTACTCATAATCTTTTTTCTCATGTAACCTAATTTTTCAGAGAGTAATGAGAGCAAATTATTTTCATGTAACATATGTGGGAAACAATTGAAGACCAAATTCACATTAGAAGCACACCAGGCTACACATAAACCAATAGAGCAGAGAAAAGCCCGTGAATGTGCTCATTGTACTAAAACATTCATATGGAAACACTCATTAGAGCTTCATATCATTAAGGAACATCCTGAAGAAGTGTCTGAGGCTGCCCAGTCAAGTATTAAAAAGTATCAATGTTATATATGCACAAAGATCTACCATCAAAGTAGAAACTTACAGGATCATATAGCAAAAGTTCATAAAGGAAAACCACAATGTCCAATATGTAAAAAATGTGAGTTTATTAACCTTTCGAGCACCATGGTCTTCTACAGAAGGCAAACACTTTTGTACTCTCAGTGCCGCAGTCTTCAATAGAAGTAATTTTTTGTCTATTTCATTTTTTATATTTTTACTTAATTGTTTTTAGAAGTACATTAACACTGTTTTCAAATTATTCAAATTTTGACAGCGTTTGCGCTGAGTGCAAAAAATATTATTAATAATAATAACAATATTTTGCTTTATTGTGTCTACACCAAATAATTAAACTTAAATTTATATTATATGTAGCTTAAAATCTGACAATCAGCAGATGTCAGAATGAAATGTTTGTATTCAGATTCAGATATATTTATTGATAGCTAACTTCCAGATATGCAGTATGCTAGGTGATAGTGCATTATATAGAATTATAAGCTTACCCTCATCGGGCATTCAATATTGTCAGTATAACATGCTTGATTTATATGATTGATTTAATATTCATAAACAAATCTAATTAAAAACTACTAAACGAAAGTTATTCAATTTTATATAGTTCCACATTTCCAATTCCAACTCTCCCTTTTTAACAAAATAGTGCTCATTTAATAATTTGGCTGTGAAAGCCTATAAATAATAATCATAGTGATTTTATCAATTTGTAAATCTGAGAAATCTGATTAAAGGGGAACAATATTCTCTCTTAATATTCTCTCTTCATCAGATTTTAATGAGTTGGAAAATCTGATGAGGGACTTTATTGCAACTCTCATGAGATCTTGATCAGATTTATGTAGGACCTCTCCTGAGATACTTTCTGACAAACAAGTTTTGAAATTGAAATTGCACAACATTTTCAATTTAATTAAATAACACCCAGTTTAATTTCAATGATTCATTGTTCCGAAGTAGTGAAAAATTATCACCCACTTATGTGGGGTTGGTACAGTATGTACGTTTTCTCCATTCATCTCTGTTATTCGTCATATTTGGACCGAATACAAACAATATTCTAACAAATTGAGTAAATTATTATTAAACATTAATTTACAGATTTTGCTGAAAAATACATGCAGACTCATATTAAAACGAAACATAAGGGACAAGAAACCCCGGAATTCAAGTGTGACACATGTGGCAAATGCTTTGCTGCGAAGTCTGTTCTACGAAAACATCTCAGCGTGCACACCGGTGAAAAGCCACATGCTTGTGATGTATGCGGCGCCAAGTTCAGGCTTAAATTCAGTGTTGCCTCGCATAAGTAAGCAATTATTTTTTATCTTAAGGTGGGATAATTTTTGTAGAAATGCATTTTTGTCAAAGAGACAAGACGGACATTTTTCACACAACACCATCCAGCCCCAAACTAAGCAAATAATATGGTAAACATGGTTGAAAAGAGTATAATTTTTCAATGATATAATTGTTGAAATAAATGTAGTTAGCTTTGATATTGGTTTTTATTGGTGGAAGAAAAAGTTGAGATTAATAGCAAAAATGACAATTAAATATTTATCCATGTATTATTATCTAGTTAAATAAGAATATTTTTCCATAAATGAATTGAATCTGTTTTCTTCAATGAATATGATTTGCTGTCAATAAAGACGGATATTAAAGCTAACCACATTTTGTTCATTGTAATACTCATTTCAACCATATTTGATAAAAATACTTTTGTATGGAACTCGTGCCACTTTAACATCATCATATCTACCCTCATTACACTCAAGTTTACGTTGCAGCATAAATAAATAATAAATATTTGTGGACATTTCACACAACACCATCTAGCCCAAACTAAGCAGAGCTTGTACTATGGAACTAGATGGCTGATAGAATACATATATATGCTTTTTTTTCCTACATATGATACATAGAAACACCCAGACACAGAACAAACATATATGCTCATCACACAAATGTTTGCCATGGGTGGGGATCGAACCCACGACCTACAGTTCTACAGGTAGACATACTACCAACTGAGCCACAAGGCCAGTTAATAATAATAATTTATTTTTATTGTACCAAGTCATCATCATCTCAGCCATAAGAAGTCCACTGTTGGACATAGGCCTCCCCCATGGATTTCCAAAAAGACCGATTGGAAGCGGCTTGCATCCAGCGTCTTCCCGCCACTTGTATGAGGTCGTCTGTCCATCTCGTGGCTGGTCTTCCTACGCTGCGCTTGCCGGTACGTGGTCTCCACTCGAGAACCTTTCGGCCCCATCGGCCATCAGTTCTGCGTGCTATGTGCCCTGCCCACTGCCACTTCAACTTGCTAATCCGCTGTGCTATATCGGTGACTTTTGTACGTCTACGTATCTCTTCATTTCTGATTCGATCTCGTAGAGAGACTCCGAGCATAGCCCTCTCCATAGCTCGTTGCGTGACCTTGAGCTTCCTTATAAGGCCCATAGTTAGGGACCACGTTTCAGTGCCGTATGTCATCACTGGTAACACACACTGGTTGTAAACTTTCGACTTGAGGGACTGGGGAATATTGGACGAGAAGACGCTTTTAAGTTTCCCGAACGCTGCCCAGCCGAGTTGGATACGACGATTGACCTCCCTCGTAAAGTTGGACCTGCCTAATCGGACCGTCTGTCCTAGGTAGACGTAATCGTCAACAACTTCAAGAGTGAAGTTCCCCACAGATATTGGGGTGGGCACTACATGGGCGTTCGACATAACCTTCGTTTTGTCCATGTTCATTTTGAGGCCCACCCGTTGGGAAACTCTATTGAGGTCTTCGAGCATCGTACTGAGCTCTTCCATCGACTTTGCCATGACTACTATATCGTCGGCAAACCGAAGGTGAGTGATGTACTCGCCATTAATATTAATGCCGAGCCCTTTCCATTCCAGAAGCTTATAGGCATCTTCCAAACCGGCGGTAAACAGTTTCGGAGAGACAACGTCTCCCTGCCTCACGCCTCTTTTCAATGAAATTGCCTCTGAGTTCTGGTCTTGTACTCGGACTGACATGGTGGCGTTGTTGTACAAGCACTTCAGCACTTCGACATACCGATAGTCAATACGGCATCGCTGGAGAGCCTCAAGCACCGCCCAGGTCTCGATCGAATCAAAGGCTTTCACATAGTCCACAAACGCTAAGCAAAGGGGCAAGTTATACTCTTCGGTCTTCTGTATCACTTGCCGCAGCGTATGGATGTGGTCTATGGTACTATAGCCTTTTCGGAAACCGGCTTGTTCGGGAGGCTGGAAGTCATCAAACCTGCGTTCAAGACGATTCGTGATGACCCTTGAAAACAGCTTATAGACATGGCTCAGAAGCGAGATGGGTCTGTAGTTCTTCAGCAAAGTGTTGTCTCCTTTTTTGAAGAACAGAGCCACCACGCTTCTGTTCCATGCTTCTGGCGTTGTACCTTCAAGCACGACGGAATTGAAGAGCCTCTGAAGGACTTTCAGTACCGGTGTTCCACCCGCTTTCAGTAGCTCTGATGTAATTCCGTCGTCGCCCGGTGCCTTGTTGTTCTTGAGCTGTTTCAAGGCCATCCTAATCTCGTACAGGCTGATGTCCGGGATATCTTCGGTATAATGTCGAGTCAGTTTGGCTCTTGGATCTTTGCCTAAACTGCTAACAGGTTTTGCGACCGATGTGTATAACTGTCCATAGAACCTCTCGATTTCCCTCAAGACTTCTGCTTTGGTCGACGCTATACTGCCATCTTCCATCTTCAGCTTCGTCAACTGGCTCTGCCCAATAGACATGTCTCTTGCGAACACTTTGGAGCCTTTATTCCGCTCTATCGTCTCTTTAATACGATTAGTATTAAAGATACGGATGTCGTGTCGCATAAACTTTGATATGAGTCTATTGAGCCGCCTATATGACTCGGCGTCACCGGAAGACTGCAGTTGCAATGAGCGTCGTTCAGCCATGAGGTCGAGGGTATGGCTCGAGAGCTTTTGCGGTCTATTTGTACGGTGGGGTTTATAAAACTTCGCGCCCACCGTACGGACAGTTTCCACAAACCTGTTATTGATCTCATCCACCGATGCGCAGCTCTCCAGGCACTCAAAGCGATTTGATAGTTCGAGCTGAAAGCTCTCGGGGTTTTGGATATGGGCGCGAGTGGGTCGGAGTGTAGACTTCATCATACGGGACCTCTCCAGTTTAACATTAATATTCAAAGTGCCTCGTACCATTCGGTGATCACTTCCGGTTTTAACCATGTTGATCACAGAGACATCATTGAATATTTGTTTCTTGGTGGTCAGGATGAAGTCTATCTCATTTCTCGTAGAACCATCGGGACTCAACCAGGTCCATTTCCTATGAGGTGGCTTCTGGAAGAAAGAGTTCATCATGAAGAGTCCCTCTTTCTCCAGAAAGTCGGCCAACCTCTGTCCCCTGGGGTTCCGTTGTCCATATCCAAATTGCCCCACTCTCAACTCACTTTCGCATTTCCTGCCCAGCTTCGCATTGAAGTCCCCCATAACAACATTAAAATAGGTCTCAGAAGTGTGTATGGCCCTACTAATGTCCTCATACATCACCTCCACCTCATCATCCGAGTGTGCCGAGGTCGGTGCGTATACCTGGATGACCTTCAACGAATATCTCTTGGATACTCTGAGTATCAGGTACGCAACCCTGCTCGATACACTGTCGATGGCAAGAATGTTGCTAACAAGGCCCTTGTGGACGAGAAACCCGACACCACCTTGGGACTGTTGGTCGCCCTCCCGGTAGTATAGTAGGTTACCGGATTTCAGGGTTATCGTGTCCTCACCCTCTCGTCGGACTTCCGATAACCCCAGGATATCCCAATGTAACCTACTCATTTCTTCTTCCAGCTCAGCTAGCTTCTCGTCTGTCCTCATCGTGCGAATATTGTGTGTTACCAGGGCCAGTCGTCGTTTATGCAGGGGGTGGTAGCCGGATCTCTTCCGGAGATTCTTAGCACCCCTTGCTCCGCCGTGACCGGGACCGCTACCGTAGTCCGGAATAGCGGAGCTGCCGGGGACTGGGGGCCTGGTATTTTTGTCGTCTGTCATAGGGGGGGGTTTTGCCATTACTCGCCACGCTTGGCATGCGGGTTGGCGAGCGCAGTGGGTAGCGTTTTCCGCAGAGGATGCTGCTGCCCATCTCTGGTAGTATTTCCCTTAGCCGGTTCTTACGGCACCCACGGGAAGAGAGGGGGAGGTACTATTCTAAGCCGGTACCCCACGGCATATTGTACCAAGTACATTAACATATTGCACCGTCTAGCCCCTCGTAACCCCCAACATACTTTTTCGTATGAAATAAATGATTTCACTAGAATTATTCTGAAGAAATTACCTTTTACAGTGTTTTACACATAGTTTCTTACAAAAAACTTTCACTCAACAGCGTATCAAAGGTAACAAAATCTCAAGTTAGACTGCACAAATCGCTCTTCTTTAGTCATGCATTTTTGTTTTTTAATATAGATACTTGTTTGAAAATATAAATATAAAACATCCCTGCTCATCACACAAAGGTTTGTTCTGGTTGGTTCGAATACACTATCTACACAGCTGGAAAGGTCAACTGCTACTAAATTATCTATGTCTAATGTCAGTTATGTATGTAATACATTTTCTGAATTTGTCTATCATTTATCACATTTGCTTTCACTCCCATTTCCTTGACAGTGTCTGATAGACTGGTATTATTAAAAAAAAAAAATTATAGCACCAATTTGATTTTCATTTTGTGAATATATTTATTTGCAGAGCCCAAGTGCACGAAAAGTCTAAAAACCACGTCTGCCACATCTGTCCCAAACGATATTTCACTGGCTCTCTCTTACAGCGTCACATCAGGTAACTAAACAAGCAAATTTTTTTCTACGCTACTCTATTCTTACCCAAAAAAGAACCCGATTTGTGAGATGTGATTAAATCCGGAGGCACAGTAGAATGTCTGTAGGATGTCCTTTGGGGATTCAAGCGCTTAAAGCCTGCAACGCTTGTCTGGACTGATAAAAGTAATGCGCCGTGCAGGCAAAGTTTATCAAAGTACTGGGCGAGCATGTGCAGTTTCAAAAAAATTTTTTGAGTTTTTTTTTATTTTTTATAGAAGATATATCAATGGTCAATCTACGATTGACCACCAACTCGCCTGATGTTAAGCGACGGTGTGGCCAAGGATGGAGCTCGTCGATCTAGAAATTCTAGAAGATATCTATTCACTCTAGCCTTGAAAATTCCAAGATTGTAGGTCTCAGGAAACAGAGATGGCGGCAAAGAATTCCATTCTTGTGCACTACGCAACAAGAATGTGGATCGATATCGCTGAGTACGGATTTTCGGCATTTCAAGAAATGGGTTCGCCGACTTTCTACTTGTCCTGTAGTGAAATGGGGATGATGGAATTAGGTCGTGAAGCTCTTGCGCACACTCCCCGAAATGAATCCTGTAGAAAATAGACAGACATGCTACTTTACGGCGGTGCTCGAGACTAAGTAGCATAGAAGTTGGCAGCTAGTTTATCGTCACCGATTAACCTCACAGCTCGCCGGTCCACTGATTCCAAAGCTTCCAGCTGATACTTGGCTGATCCATCAAAAAGGTGGCAGCAGTACTCCATACACGATCGGACCTGTGCTTGATACAGATGCAGCAGTTGTCCCGGTGAGAAGTATCACCTAACCTTATTAATGATGCCAAGCTTTTTACTAGCCAGTTTAGCCTTAGTTTCAAGGTAGCCCTTAGCTTAAAGTTCATTGTTGGGGTTAACGTGAGTCCCAGCAGTTCAAGACGGTCTGCCAATGATATGGGTACGTTTCGGAAAGTAGGAGACAAAAGAAACTCACTCTTTTTGGCGGAGAAAAGGCAGGCTTGAGTCTGGTTGGCGTTGAATTTGACGAGATTTTCGTCACTCCAGTCGGACACAGCTTCTAGAGCTTTATTCATACGCACAACCATATCTTCTCTCAACGCCTCGATTTTCGCCTTTTTGGACCAGAAGTAAGGGTTGAATGCGCGACTGCATTTTTATTGATTTTTTTCTTTATCCATTCTATATCCATTTTTTAATTGTCTTGCTTTACAAGACAATTTAGTGTCATAAAGACATATACCGCGGGACTCATTATTTGAGACTTGAAAACGGGACGTCCTGGGGGGCATTAGCAACCCTTGTGAAGCACCCGAGATCGGCGGGAGACTGAGAGTGACCGTTCTGTATCTACCTAACACTGTGTAATGTCTTCTGTGCTTGAGAGCTGGGTTATGGATGTTAGAATCATAATGTATCCATTGTGCAGTTAATAATTAAAGTATTTTGATATTTTTTTCCTCTTGTGAATAGGAAACACTCGAAGCCAGTGTCGTCCGCGGCGGCTGCACGAGCCGGGGCAGTGAAGCGCGTGATCGTGAAAGAAGTGGAGTGTCCGGATTGCGGCAAGCCGCTAGCGAGCCGCAGGTCGCTGCGCGTACATCGCCTACTGCACGACGACGCACAGAGGAGCACCTGCAATGTTTGCGGACTCACTTTCGCGACGCGCAGGTAACACAAAAAACAACGTTTTTTGTAACCAAACAACTTTTTCTTAATAAACAAGTTATTTTACTAGAGTTATTTGAAGGATGCGCGTTTACAATATTTTACAGCGATTTTACGCATACTTTGTCACAAAAAACGTACACTTAATAGCACCGAAGCAACCACGTACGCAAAGCGCGTAGCGTCAAGCGCACCGAAATCGTAAGTTAGTCAGTAAAAACCGCTTTTCCACAGTTGGGTATTTTGTTTTTCTTTTAACATAGATACTTGTTTAGTATTCGATATGTTTGAAGTGCTTTTCCATACTTAAGTATGTACAAATATACGAGTACAACTATAGCCGAATAAAGGTAAAGGCTCTGAAGTACTGATTGGGATATGCGGGCTTATGTCACATCAGGTGTGTTTTAAAAAGTTTTTCCTTTTTTAAGGTTCCGTACCTTAAAAGGAAAAAACAGAACCCTTATAGGATCACTTTGTTGTCCGCCTGTCCGTCCATCCGGGTGTCAAGACCTGTATCTCGGGAAAGCGTGAAGGTATCGTGTTGAAATTAAAACCATATACGCAGACCCATAGTGTCTTGCTGCAGAAAGAAAAATTGAATTTCTCAGTTTTCTTTAAAAAATACAGCCGAATATGTCGTAAAGAACGCACATTTCGACACTCACAAAGGAATCAACCCCTATGGAATACTTCTCGTTGACCTTAATCTATGAAATTTGGCAAGAAGTATTATGTTAGAGTACACATATAGGAAAACATCCGAAAACTGGACATTTTAAATTTAATCACAAAAAATAGGGTCTTTAATCAAGGAAGGAGGGTCAAAATTTTAAAGTGCTTTACCGTATCATGTGGGTATCATATGAAAGACCTTAATTAGCACAAGCTAAAACACGTTTTTAAATATTTTGTGTAAACATACACAACATGTATATTTTTCGATTTATAAAGGAAAAAAAAACCCTACTTTTATCTACTAGTTTGTACGGAACCCTCGGTGGGCGAGTCTGACTCGCTCTTGTCCGGTTTTATTTTATAATAATTTTTTAAATTGATTGTTTCGTCATTGATTGTTATTGTCATTTCCAGTTACGTCTGGAATCACATGAAGACTCACAGGCAGGAAAGGAAATTCGCTTGTAAATACTGTGAAGCGACGTTTATACGAAGCAGCGCGAGACGGGTACACGAGCTCGAGATACACATGGGCGAGAAGAAGCCGCGGAAAAAGGCCGCCAGGAAGAACAGGAAGAAGAAACTCAAGGAGGACGAAGAGGCGCATGGGCCTATTCTGCCTACTGTGATAGTGAGTGTGCCCGGACAGTCGGACTTTGATCCAAATAGATCCATCTTCCCCATTTCGGGATCGTTTAAAACTGAGGAGGAAATGTTGCAGTATAAGTGAATTAACTAAATAGAGTAAATTAACTAAATAAAACGGGGAGGGTTTTTTATGTTCATACATTAAGAGAATTGTGAGGTCGCATATTATCATCAGTAAATCGCTCATTTTTCCCTACAACTTAGTCTGATAACTATAGCTAAATAGATAATTATATCGGATTGTGTGTTATAGCAAGCAATGACATTGTTAACACGAGTAGGTACACAAATTAGTCAAGTAAAAATAGTATTTGTGATAACATAAAAGATACCTAATAAATTTATTACTTAAACAAAAGTACTTACTGGTGTTTTGAAATACATTTGACACAGTTTCAGAAGTATATTACCTTTACACGATTAAACGGCTTAACCGATCGATATGAAGTTTAGTATAGAGATAGTTGTGGACCTGGAGACGGACATAAGCTACTTATCATCATAATCATCGTCGTAACCATTTTTCATAACAACGCGGGTGAATCCGCGGGGTGCAGCCAGTTATAAATCGGGGATTATTGTCAATTTATGTTTTTGAGTATTTTAATATCATAATTTCAAAGAATCCCCCAAGGTGCATTTAATATGATGTGTTACAAATGGATTTATTTTTAATAGACTAAAATATGACTTTTCTTTGTTCTGTGACTATCTGTAGCTTGAATAATTTCGTTTAAATATGTACCAAAAAGTTTCAGTACGTAGTAATTTAAGTAAAATAAATAAAATTGTTTTTAAAGTTGACTTTTAAATTAATATGTTAGATTTAAGACATTTAAGATTTAAGACACAAGGTACTACTGCGTTTACCGCGATTAAATCTCCTTTTGTATGAACAAAAATAATTTGCAAACTATGTATGTATGATTAAGGTTTAATTTCATCATCTCAACCACAAGAAGTCCACTGGTGGACATAGGCTTCTCCTATAGGTTTCCAAAAGGACCGGTTAGTGCGCGGCTTACATCCAGCGTCTTCCTGCCACTTGTACGAGGTCTTCTATCCACCTTATGGCTGTTCTTCTTACGCTGCAATTGCCGGCGCGTTTTCCACTCGAGAACTTTTATCTAAGGTCTATAACTTAACATTTTCTGGTCCGTATAAGTGCCTCACGGCTAGGTACGGCTATCAGCGTGGAAGGAGAAGAAAGTTTCGCCATACCAAACCAACCCCAGGGGTTACCACAATCTTAATAGCAATCCTATTTCAATATGAATTAAACCTTTGTCTTGCTCTCTCAACTCTAGAAAAAGACAATTAAAAAAACACTACTTGAACGCCCAAGTACTTGTACCGTAGTTACATGCTGGTTGTTTACATCGACAACGGATTCAATTTCGTAAATCTATGGGTTCTTTATGGTGTATCTAAATGTGTATGATATAAAGGCCGGATTTGGAGGTATGCAGGCCTTGGGGCCCCTAATTATTTGTTGATTTGGAATTTTTATCTCTATCTCTATCTCTACCTTCTCTTGTAGAGTCTCCGGGGCAGTAGCCCCGCTTGCCCTCCCCGAAATCCGGCCCTGTAAAGTTTATACTTACAATTTTCTGATCGGTGTACGCGCCCGAGGAGTACGCGGCTGCCAGTGTCGATGTGCAGGTTTCGCCGTACCATGGGAACTTGCCTTGCTGGGACGCGCTACCGATCGACACCGTGTATATCGAGGATGAGTACCTGGTAACAGAAGGGCTATTTCACAACTTGTCAGATTTGGAATCGGGTCGGAAACTATATCTCCATCTCTGTCATTTCGACACAGAATAACAGAGATGGTGATATAGTTGCTGACCCTATTCAGAAACCGACAAGTTGTGGATAGGGTTACAGGAGCCGTATCTCAAGTAACTCCAGGTGAGCTGTGGTCAAATGCCTAATGTAAAGGCACTTAAACATTTGTGCGATGAATATTGATGTTTGTTTTGTATCTGGGTCTATGTATTTACAAAAAAAAGTATAATAAATATATCTTTATTGTACACCAAACATTACAATTCAAGGACACTCATTTAAACAAGTTTTAACATATAGCACAAGTATAAAAAGGAATAACAAACAGTAAACAAAAACTAGGTGGTACAAAGGCGGCCTTATCGCCTTGAGCGATTTCTTCCAGGCAACCTTTTGATAGAAAGGAAATGGAAGTATGTATGTATGTATTCTATCAGCGATCTAGTTTCCATAGTACAAGTTTTGCTTTGGGCTAAATGGTTTTGTGTAAAATGTCCACAGATATTTATTTGATCTAAGTACGATCATTTGATTATTGCGAATTTGAATCTTACCCATCGCAGTTACAATTGTCTTCGTGGGCACCTCCGTTACCATTTGCCCATACGTAGATACTGCCTTTTCCGCCGCGACCCTGGATTTAAACAATTATTGAGTATTATTTATTTACAATAAAAAAACACAAGTTAGTATCTATATTTAAAAAAAAACGACTGTAGAAGAGCAATTTTTGCAGTCTAACTTAAGATCTTTATACGCTGTTGAGTTTAGATTTTTGTGATAAAGTATGCGCAGTCGCTATAAAAGGTTATACATGCGTATTATTCTTTGAGCTGTATGTAGGTACTTACGTACCAAAGGAGCTATCTGAAGCAAAATTATTGTCACATTTTTTGGTAAAATAAACAAAACAGCATTACAGTGCTGGAATAATAATTACGTCGTTTATCATATAAAATATTGATCAATATGTTATAACATAAGTTTATTCACAAACGTATTATACGTATGTATGTATGTATTTGAAATATCCTTTTATTTGCTAACACGGCTACCAACTTTGAATAGGTATATTTTTTAATGAGTATCTATAAAGACACACAATGAGAAGATGGCCCGCGCCCAGCAGTGGGACAGTTTGTACAAACGGCTAATAAAAAAAGTAAAGACAAGGATTTTATATCTTTAATACTAGTTTATTTCTGTTAAAATTACTTAGCTTACCACGGTAATTCCTTTTTTGAACGCGTCTGCGGCGAGCCGTCCGGGCCCCTCCACTGTTTTACCATCATCATTGGGGCCCCACGATGCGCTGTACACGTCTACTTTCTCTGCCGCATACGCTAGTAACAAAATATAATCATAAATCAAACTAAAACAACTAACTTCAATCAGGTCATTGCCGACAAAAATAATCGTTATAGAATTAGAGATGTATGTAGGTACTAAACTCTTAAATTAAGTTGATAAAATGTTTATAGGCCCACCTGGAAGATAGAAGTAAGATCGATGTAAGTACACACACATTATGTACCATTGAACATTTTTTTAAATATAGGCAACGGTACTTCGTAACTGACGTCACAGAACATACAAATAACACTACGTCTGACGTAGCGTAGCGTGATTTTAGTCAGGCGGTAGAAATGCACTGATACTTATTCTGTGGTTTAAACAAGTTGGACTGCATTATATGATACCCTAGTACCTCCGGTGTCCAACAACCTGTCTGAGAGACTCGTTACCATCATCGTATCGTACTCATCGGTGAACCACCACCACATCTTGCCGATCTCAACGGCAGTCTTTGTTGACGTGACAACGTCTAATAAATCGATGAACGCCGGCTGCATATATGAAAAAGTATCATTGTCCCGTTACGTTAAGCTCCTTGTTCTGTTACAACCGTTGGCTGAGGAAGCAGCGGGCGGGTGTGCTCCGCACCCCACCGTCCTTCGCTTCAATTATCAATTATCATAACTTTCTCTCTTACTACTAGTCTGTGAATTATCATTCCTCGGAGCTCGCGCGCGGACGTATGTTGTCACGTTAAACTATCGTCCGTAAACCGACTTTACAGACAACCAATTTTTTTCTCTCAATTTTCTATATTTTGAGAGAGCGAGACAAAATAAAATTAAAACAAGTATGAATGTGGTACGGCCGTACGGCCGCTGCCGGCGGCGGCGGCCGGGCCTTGCGCGGCATGGCGGCCACTGTAGAAAATTATGGAAGACATTTTGGTCTCAACATTGCGCCCCGGGTACTAGGCACCTATGAACATTGAGGAGCTATTTCTTGTGACACCCGATAGGTACGTAATTTTACGCTCGATGCACGTGCTGTCTGTTTCGTCTACTACGTCGTTTATATCACTAGGGCGAGTTCACATGATAGATTTTTTAAGTATTAATTTTAAGAAATCTTTTGTTATTTGTTTCGTACCTATAGCTTCAGCTTCGATACGGTCAGTAATACGGCCGTCCAGCATGCGTACTCCTCCGATTCGCGCACCCCATGCCACTCCCACTCCACATTTCAAGTTATTCGCTGCCATTGCTATCTGTAAGCAAGTAGAAATGTTATTAAGAGGATTGTGAAGTCAGTTATTTGTTACCAACACAGCGACATTTTTTCCAAACAACAGGAGACTGATTTATCTACCCCTAAATATTATAATATTTTATTATTATCAGAATTCTATGATTTTATATTTCCTTGCTATGAATGGCTAGGTGTGTGTATTGGCTTTTGTTTTAAATTTATTTTTATAGCTGCTGAACCGATTTTAATAAAACTTACGTTGTTCCCTAATCTGGGAGATATTTTATTCAATAAAATTTCAATTTCGATACGACTTCTAGTTTTCGCATAGCACGTGGACAATGTATACATACATACATTCTACACTTATGATATTTGTCACACGAGGTTAGAAGCCCACATAGACTAACATATGCGAAAATTATGCTATTCAGATAATATTACATATGTACATACAAATCCAATTGATAATCTCTTTTTTTGAAGTCGATTAAAAAGAATTAAAACGCAAGCATAGCCATTCATAGTAAAAAAAACGTTGAAATCGGATTATCTTCGTCTTTGTATGGACATTTCAAATTTCTCTAATGTAAGCATAGAAAGTGTAGGTAACAAATTTCAAAGCATAGAAAATTTATTCCTTAATATTTGAAAGGATGACGCTTGCCGACAGAGTACAAGCTACTTTATCTACATATAATTTGGATATTTAGAGTTGAGTTTCCATTATCTAATCTAAGAAAGCAAAGAACTTACTTCTCCTGCACATCGTGTTCCATGCGAATTTGTCATGACTTTTTCGTAGCGCGGCATAGGGTCAGGATCGCTGTCATTGCAATCCCAACTTATTTCTTGATCCTGAGATAATAAAGTTAAGTTTTAGAACTTTTAAGCGGGTTCCCATGACTTGTGTAGATATACCTTAAAATTATTTATTTATCCAAGTTTCTTGTATCCTTATTCCTAATAAGCTAAAGTCGAAAATCGTTCATACACTACGTTGATGAATAAATATTCGCATTCTTCAATGAAGTAGACGTACAACATAGTAACAAAATCTTCGTAGAAGTTGTTGAAAGGAAGAGGTAGGTGGTAGACAACTTTATCACAGTCTGCCACAAAACTAGGACGGGAGTGTACGTGGCGACTTCGTCGATGACCTCGCGATGTCGCATAGTCGTCATATGGGCCGCGCAGGTACTAAGGCAACAGATAGCTACAGGAGGTACAGGGCTCAGGCGGGGCATTTCGCAACATTTTTTTCAGCGCTCTTAGTTCATCATACATCATACTTCGTAAATTGGTAAACTTTGAATTTATCTATGTCTTGTAAAATTTTATCATACTCGTACATAAGTACTGGAAATATCTAGTCATTGGATTTTTTTGCACAGAAAGCAAGAGACATGGGCGTATATAATTCCAGGGGTCCGGACCCCCCATGATTTGCCGAAAAAAAAAAGTGCTTTAAAAATACTGGAATATCGCGGATGGCACGGATGTTACAAAATATACATAAACACCTGATGCGCGGTTGTCATAAGGACAGTTTTACTAGAGATTCAGTATGATTTTTAACTCTAGCTGCGCCCCGCGGTTTCACCCGCGTGGTGATCGATTATGTTGTTATTGTTTAGTGTATCCCACAGGAATTGTCAATTTTTTGTGATAAAAAGTATGTCAGATCCTTATGAGTAATCTGTCCAGTAGTTTCGGCGTCCATCGGACACACCGTACAGAGTACAGACAGACAGACAAAAATGTTGAAAATTGCTGATTTGGCATCTGTATCGATAGTAATGCATCCTCCAATCAAAATTTTTCAAAAATATTTAATGTACCTACAGATTTTGACCCGTTACAGTCTTATTATATATGTATAGATTACTTTGACTTTTACATTTTGTCTCGCTCTTTCTACAGTTGATAAAGCAAGAGAAAGGTCAAAGTAATATTGAAATAAGACTGCTGGTAAGTGCTGGTAACACCCTAGAAAGTGTCCCGAAATATAGTTTTTTATTTTAATTTAAAGGAACGCCGTAAAAGATAGTATGTACATTAAAATTGTGTAGGTACCTAAGAAAGCACTTCATGATAAACTTAATAGAAATCGTATAATTTTAAATTTTTGCACAATCTTCAACCGAACAATTGATAAAACGTACCTCCGTAAGTCTACCGGTTATTTCAGGGTAATACTATCTCAATTTCAAGTTTTATTCAAATCCGTTCAGCGGTTTAGTACAGTTAGTACAGTTCAGAAATAAACGTCCGAACATAATCATATTCTTTCGAATTTGTAATAAAAAGTTTGCTGCTAAAAGCATAGATTATATTAAAAGTATGTAGATTGACTTGCTTACTAAAAGTTTTTTTTTTTTTTAAATGCGACTGGGACGTAAAATTTATTGTAATAATAAAATATTTTTTGATGACATAACAAACATATACACAGCAAAATACATAGGTATTAATTATCATATTATTTGAAAATGTATATTATTTTTATTTCTGTTAACTAGGTACATTATTTCGAGAGATATTTGTACCTAATTATTTGGCTAAATGGCCCCCTGTTTCTAAATTGAATTTAAAAATAAATACGTTTTGCGTCGTTCTTGCACGGAAATTTAAGGAGCTCTGAACCTATTGACTAGGAGATTATAAACTTTACCGAGCAGTAGTATACAAGTAGGGTACTGACTAATAATACCTACCACTATTCTATAGTTTTATTAACCCGAAGCAACCGACTTCTCATGAATGCCATCGTCAGAACTGGACCAAATTGAAATGGGAGTACACGGGAAGCACCAGCTTTCAAATAAAAAAAGAATCATCAAAATCGGTTCGCCCAGTCGAAAGTTCTGAGATAACAAACATAAAAAATAAATAAAACTGGACAAGTGCGAGTCAGACTCGCCCACCGAGGGTTCCGTACAAACTAGTAGATAAAATGGCGAAATATTTTTTTTTTTATATTTGAGCTGATTGAATGAAAGGTAAATTGCGGTTTACGATTTATGAGGTATTAAAAAAAACTACTTACTAAATCTCGTTCAAACCAATTTTCGGTGGCTGTGACATACGGACGGACGGACAGACAGACAGACATGAATCCATAAGGGTCCGTTTTTTGCCATTTGGCTACGGAACCCTAAAAACAACAGGTTGCACTCCGGGAGTGCCGGCAGAAGTGAAAACTAAAAAATTAATAAAAAACAATTGGTTGCACTCCAGGGAGTGCCGGCAGAACTGAAAACTAAAAAATAAAATAGTAAAAAGACTAACTCGTGAAGGATTTGAACCTCCGTCCTCCGATTGACAAATTGAAATTTATATCGGTGCTCTAACCCATTGAACTAACGAGTCTTACGTCCATGTGTCGAAAATAAGCATTCGGTGCAACGAAATGGCGTCATGCTAGAATGACAAACTTGTACATACAATAATGAACTTTAAATGCAGAACGTTAGAATAGGTTTCTGACTGCCCGTCTAACGATCTGACGGTCTGACGCGAGTTTATTAACATTTTTTACCCATCCCAAAAATGCTCAACGCCGCTAAAGAAGTTTTCACTTCAAAAAAACAGTCGAATTGAGAACCTCCTCCTTTTTGAAGTCGGTTGAAAATACAGTCGAATTTAAGACCTCCACCTTTTTTGAAGTCGATTGAAAAAATATTTAACTGTGCCTTTATCGAACGCAAACGGAATGTTTATTAAATAAAGACAAACATTTCGTTTTGCGTCGTTTATTGCACGGAAATCTGAGCAGCTCTCATCGTATTGACTAGGAGATTATGAACTATAACGAGCAGTACTTAAGACAAGTATTATGTGTAATATATAATACCAAAGTGAAAAAATATCATGTCTGTGGTTGGTATAGGTAATACCACATTTTATGATCTGTGGGTAATACCATATAGCCTTAAATTACTGTATCAAATTCCAAATATAAAAAATATTTGCTGAGAAAAGTGAGAATTACTGTCACTGTAGATGTAGGTACTAATAAAAAAAAAAAATAGGTATTGTAAGAAGTCATGAGAAATAATGTAAGCAGATTTGTGTTAAAAGTCTACCTACGTCTAGAGTCTAGACTCTTGTCGGCGACAGCATTAGATAAGGACGGCGCTCTACGGAACGGCGGCCCCCAGCGACTCCGACCGCGGGTGCGAGCGGGATAGAAATAGTACATGTAAATATAGAGTTAGGAATATTTAGGTAGAATCTAGGTTTAAGTAGCTTATAAGGCGAAAATATAATATTTTACGTACCATAGTTTCATTCCCCAATAGACAGGATAGAGTTCGTAGGATAAATAGTTAAAAATAAGATATATATTTGTTCAGTTATGTTGTAAATTCACAGTTCTTTCCGTTATAACTTTTAAACACATATTGTAAGGGCTTTGTAACTTGCATCAGAAGATAGGTCTTACAGAGAGCTATCTAGGGACATAGGATACATAGGGATAGGCATTATGGGTCCCTAGATATTTAAGAAAATGTACGGTTCGCAAAGTGAAAACGGTCCGCGGAACCGGTCCGAAATTACGGTGCTCTCTGTAAGGTAAAGCATCGACGTAGGTAAGCGATGCAGGTTACAAGGCCCGGTACGCACACTCCGAAGAATTATAAGCTCTCTCCTCTCTCCGAATAAAGAAGCGATCAAGAAAAAGATTTGTTTTGGCTACACCTCGTCTCGGCATCATCATCATCATCGTCAGACCGGGTTAATCGCTGCTTCACGTCGCGTCGCCGTTTCACGCACATCGGCGCATAGTAGAAGCAGACCACTCGCGTCGCGACAGTACTGGCGGTACACAGTACTCGGGACGAGTCCCCCCCCCCCGGACGGGCGGGGAATCAGCGCGCATTGAGCCAGTTTAAGGGGATTACGTTTTGCACACTCACAAGTGACTACATTTCCGCACTCTTCTAGAACACTCAAAACGTATTGGCTCAGTGCTTGCGCCCGTCACACGCGTCGTACGTCGATTCCAAGTGGTCTCCTACAAGCCCGCGGATAAGACGTCTCTTTCAACTGGTCCTTCGAGAAGCCGGATAGGACTCTACGAGTATTGGAAGATACCTACGCGCCGAGTGATTAACCGACTGCAGGAAGATGCCGGTGACACGAAGCCAAAAGGAAGGCGGTCAAAGGGAAGTTACGCCGCCAGAAGCATCCGGGAGCGCCGGTACTACGACGGAGGGTGCGTCAATGTCGGGCACCACTACGGAGGGCACCTTTCCGTCGGGTACATCGTATGAAACGGGTGACGCACCGGAGGAACGAACGCTTACGGGAGGAGAGCCGGAGAGCATGGGCCCGAAGAATATGGGTGATGGCACGAGCAAAGAGGGCAGGAGCCCGAAGAAAGTCTCCAGAGCTGCGAAATCGGCAAGAAGGAAAGAGTTGGAGGCACGCGCTGCGTTCTACGAACAAGAACTCAAGAAGGCTGAAGCAGCGACCGCCTTGGCTCGAGCACGCCTGGAGATGTGTCAGCTCAACGATGATGACGATGAGTCGGTGATCAGCGATCCGTCTGATCGAGAGGAACACGTGGAACAATGGGTCAAGGACATCGCGGATGGTATGTCCAGGAAGGGACCACAAGCGGTGAAGGAAGCCGAGGAACCCATCAAGCCTCAAGACTCAGCAGTCGTCCAAGTCGCGAAGGACATGTCAGAAGCCATCACCAGGGCCATCAAGAGTACGTCAAGGGAGGTCAACGTACCCAACTACATGCACGAGCTGCCACGCTTTGACGGAGACATAAGCGAGTGGTTGGCTTTCAAGACAGTATATGAAGACACAGCACAGTTTTTCTCAAGAGTTCAGAACATGTCAAGATTAAGGAAGGCCATCGCCGGGGAAGCGAGGAGAGCAATCAAGAGCTCTCTGTACTCCGACACCTCGCCCGAGGAAATCATGAATCATGTTGGCTGCATGGCTGCCAAGTTTGCCGGGAAGAGTCTTAACGACATGCTGCTACCCGGGCCGGACTTGCTCCAATCACTATTTGGAGTACTACTCCGGTTCCGGCAACATCCCATCGCAGTCGTCGCCGACATCAAGGAAATGTTTCTTCAGATCAAGATACGGGAGGAAGACAGAGACAGCCTGCGATTTCTGTGGCGAGGGGAGCTGCGCAACGGGAAGCCGAAAGAGTACAGAATGACGTCCGTCATATTCGGCGCAGCTTGTTCACCGAGTACCGCAATCTACGTTAAGAACCGCAACGCCCAGGAATTCCGGAACGAGTATCCTGCAGCGGTTCAAGCGGTGGAACGCAACCACTATATGGACGACTACTTGCACAGCCTGCCAACAGAACAAGAAGCTATCAAGATCGCCAGCGAAGTAGATGCCATTCACCGAAGAGCTGGGTTCGAGCTAAGGGGATGGGCGTCTAACGACACAATGGTTCTCCGGAAGCTAGCTCAAGACGACGTTACGAGTCGAGAGGTCGAGCTGGGTTCCAAAGAAGAAAAGACGTTGGGCCTGAGATGGTTCACCGAAAAGGATGAAATGGGGTTCCGCACTTGCCTAAGGAACGTACAAGAGGTCGTCACTCAAGAAAGAACTCCGACAAAGAGAGAAGTCACGAGCGCCGTGATGTCCACGTTCGATCCCATGGGGTTGGCATCACCGGTACTCATACAAGGGAAGAGACTTCTGCAAGACATCTGGAGAAGTGGCATCGGATGGGACGATGAAGTTACGCCGGAAAGTGAAGAGCAATGGAGGAGATACTTGCAAAACCTGCAACTGCTAAAGGAGCTACGGATCCCGCGCTGCATTCGTCACTCCAGTCACGAAGGGGAGCTGCACGTCTTCACCGACGCGAGCGAGACCGTCTACGCTTGTGCAGCATACTGGAGACAAGAGAACGACGAAGGCCGATTCGACGTGACGCTGCTAGCAGGAAAGGCGAGAGTTACTCCTCTGAAGCCGGTCTCCATTCCGCGGCTAGAACTACAAGCCGCATTACTTCGGACTCGGATGGCGCACTCCATCGAAGAAGAAATGGACGTCAAGCCAAGGAAGAAAGTGTACTGGACGGACTCAAGCACAGTACTAGCATGGATCAAGTCCGATCCACGAACGTTCAAGCCCTTCGTAGCCCACCGACTCGCCGAGATCGAAGACACCTCGAAGCCACAGGAATGGAGATGGGTCTCTACAAAAGACAATCCCGCCGACGACGCTACGAGAGATGTCCCTAAGGACTTCAACGGACAGCATCGATGGTTTATGGGGCCAGCATTTCTACGAAAACCTGAAGATACATGGCCCGCACCCCGCAACTTCAAAACAGAGCCCACGGGAGAAGAGAAGGAAACGCTCTCAGTCGCTGCAGTGAAGATCATCGACAAGTTTCCGACACCTGATCCAGCACGCTTCTCAAGCTGGAACCGACTATGGAGAGCGACGGCAAGAGTCCTTCAATTCGTGGACTTGTGCAGGAGAAAGCATCGAGTGAACATCTCACGGAAGACAGAGAGAGAAGATCCAACGTGGAAAAGAAACAAGAAGAAAGTACGAGAGAAGTCTGACAAGATCGTCGTGAAAAAAGAAAGAAAACTTCTACCTATAGAAGACGAACATAAGGACCTTGCAGTGAAGATTCTTCTACAAAGATGTCAAGAAGAAAGCTTCGGAGATGAGATCGACGCCATGAGAAAGGGCAAGCCACTCGAGAAGTCCAGCAAGCTCAAGAAAATCGACGTTACGTTGGACGACGGCTTACTCCGGCTACGAGGAAGAATCGACGCTGCGCAAGGGATAGAAAAGAGCTTCAAGCGACCTGTACTACTGGACAGCAAGCATCCCATCACGAGACTTCTAGTCACGCATTATCATCGGCTCTTCAACCACGGCAACCACGCTACGGTCATCAATGAGATACGACAACGATTTTGGATCTTGGGACTTCGAGCGGCGGTACGAGCGACGGCACACCAATGTCAATGGTGCAAGGTCTACAGAGGCACGCCGCAGCAACCACCAACGGGAGACCTGCCAAGAGAGAGACTACGCTTCGGAGAAGTCCCCTTCATAAGTTCTGCGGTGGACTACTTCGGGCCCATGACAGTCACAGTGGGCAGGCGTCACGAGAAGCGATGGGGGGCCCTATTTACGTGCCTTACGACGAGAGCTGTGCACGTCGAGCTAGCACCATCCCTATCCGCAAGTTCCACCATCCTAGCGCTGAGAAGAATGGCCGCGAGAAGAGGCATGCCCGAGACCATCTATAGCGACAACGGTACGAATTTCGTGGGGGCCAACAAAGAACTTAAAGAAGCACTTGAAGAGCTCAAAAAAGAAGAAGTCATCAGTGAAGCCGAGAAAATGGGAGTCCGGTGGAAGTTCATCGCTCCAGGGGCACCGAATATGGGCGGGTCATGGGAGAGACTCGTTCGATCAGTGAAGACGGCGCTGGAGGTGACCCTCAAAGAGAAGCATCCCAAGGAAGAAGTTCTTCACACGTTGATGGCTGAAGCCGAACACATCATCAACTCAAGACCACTGGTTGAGAAGATCGAAGATGGAGCAGAAGAGGCACTAACACCCAACCACTTCCTCATCGGAAGATCCTGCGGATTACCACGACTAGGGGTGTTCAGCGACGGTGACCTCATCGGGCGGCGAGAATGGAAGACGGCAGAGCGACTGGTGGACCACTTCTGGGCAAGATGGGTGAAAGAGTACCTACCAACTCTAATCCCGAGGAAGATCGACGGCAAGATCACCAGCCGCGACCTGCAGTGCAAAGACATCGTCATCCTCGTGGACACCACTCTTCCACGAGGTACTTGGCCGAGGGGAGAAGTCGTCAATACCTACCCCGGGCCAGATGGCAGAGTACGAGTCATCGATGTCCGCACCAACGGAGGCATCATGAGGCGCCCGAGCTCCAGAGCAATACTATTGGTTCCCGCTCCAGTCGACGCACCAAAGTCATCACGAGGGGAGTCTACGAGCAACGAATCACCGAGGGACAACGTCGCCGGCCAGGAGAGCGGTGCTGCGCACGAAGGGGAGAATGTCGGCGACAGCATTAGATAAGGACGGCGCTCTACGGAACGGCGGCCCCCAGCGACTCCGACCGCGGGTGCGAGCGGGATAGAAATAGTACATGTAAATATAGAGTTAGGAATATTTAGGTAGAATCTAGGTTTAAGTAGCTTATAAGGCGAAAATATAATATTTTACGTACCATAGTTTCATTCCCCAATAGACAGGATAGAGTTCGTAGGATAAATAGTTAAAAATAAGATATATATTTGTTCAGTTATGTTGTAAATTCACAGTTCTTTCCGTTATAACTTTTAAACACATATTGTAAGGGCTTTGTAACTTGCATCAGAAGATAGGTCTTACAGAGAGCTATCTAGGGACATAGGATACATGGGGATAGGCATTATGGGTCCCTAGATATTTAAGAAAATGTACGGTTCGCAAAGTGAAAACGGTCCGCGGAACCGGTCCGAAATTACGGTGCTCTCTGTAAGGTAAAGCTTCGACGTAGGTAAGCGATGCAGGTTACAAGGCCCGGTGCGCACACTCCGAAGAATTATAAGCTCTCTCCTCTCTCCGAATAAAGAAGCGATCAAGAAAAAGATTTGTTTTGGCTACACCTCGTCTCGGCATCATCATCATCATCGTCAGACCGGGTTAATCGCTGCTTCACGTCGCGTCGCCGTTTCACGCACATCGGCGCATAGTAGAAGCAGACCACTCGCGTCGCGACAGTACTGGCGGTACACAGTACTCGGGACGAGTCCCCCCCCCCGGACGGGCGGGGAATCAGCGCGCATTGAGCCAGTTTAAGGGGATTACGTTTTGCACACTCACAAGTGACTACATTTCCGCACTCTTCTAGAACACTCAAAACGTATTGGCTCAGTGCTTGCGCCCGTCACACGCGTCGTACGTCGATTCCAAGTGGTCTCCTACAAGCCCGCGGATAAGACGTCTCTTTCAACTCTAGACTATAGTGTTGCTCAAAAATCTTGACTGTTGGGCCTCATAAAAATAAAAATACTCTTCGAGTTGGTGGTCAAACATTGACATCCTGAGTAACTAGGTAACGTTTCATCATCATTCTTTATCAGTACGCAGGTAAAACCGCGGCTACAACTATTACTTACATAGTTGCTTTTAAGGTCGGTGTGGTTGTGTTCAATCCCATCGTCCAAAACTGAAACCCGGACGCCTTTTCCGTTGTACCCCATCCTGTATACAGGCAGCACATTCAAGTCCAACCGGGGTAAACTGCGCGAAACTCGTGTGTCTTGCTGGAAAACGAAGAAAACTATTGGTTTAACTTCTGTAGTTTCTGCTATCCTGTTACTTTAAACTTTAAGGTTTGAATTTGTAGAGCAGCAACATTATTCTCAATTTGCAAAATAATACAATTGAGTAGTTTGCTCCGAACTGAGCGGTGCAAAGTTCTATTTTAGAAGCTTGTCACTGACTAATATTTTCACAGGATCATTGAGTCTGTAAGTCTTAACTTAATTATTGTTTCGGTAAAAATATGGTCAATAAAAATTGTCCGAAGCACAACTCTCTTCCCTGTTTCCCCTTTTTAAAAACTTTTCATCAGGATTTTGTATAAGTATTTACTAGTCCTTTCTCTCAAATACTATGAAAAAAATCAGTAAGTAAATGAAGTCGGTAAATAGTGACGCAGCTGCAGCAGAAAACCTTCTTTTAGGATATCCTCAAATTATAAGAACGCCACGCATGACGAAACTGAATGTCAAATTCCAAGAGTATCTAAGTTATTCGCTAAAATTATACGTATAGGTACAAACAAACGGTCTCTAAATCTTTCGACGCTTCGCTAGCTGGGAAAATGAGAAAAATGTATTGTTGCTATTAAATTGTCTAAAAATCTATGTTTTATCAGCAGTGAGAAGGTTTCTGTTCTAAAGACATCGCCATTATCATTCTTACCAGATACCACTCCTTTCCCCAAAGCTCGTCGTTGAAAAGTGGTTTCCGATCACTAAACCGCTTATGATCTATGAAGTTGATGTCTTCCAATCTCTTCACCCTCTGCAACTCTCGGTCGGGGTCTGGCATTGCAAACCGCTTTACTCTCGATTTCGTGAACAGCTGTTCCGCCCAGCGTACCTACCAGGGAGAAATAAACTGAGGTTAATCTATTCAAACCGTATGTTTCTCGCCTTTTACTGCTTGCTGCAATTGAAGGAAATTCAGTCAGAAGAGAAGAGAAACTGCAGGAGAAAATCGACATAAAATTAAAATACTAAATCTCATCTATTATTTTATCAAGTACCGATTTTCAGGATAGGTATATTTTAGCACTATTATTATTAACGGGATATTTACCGTGGTTCGCGTTAATTTTGAGCTCCCGACACACGGTAAATATCCCATTAATAATAATAACGTTAACGCATGCTTTAATGAATGACCGTGATAGTTTAAAAAAGTGATTTTGATTGTAATGTAACAGAAATAATATGTGGAAATCTTAGTAATTTCCACTAATCTTTTAGATAAAATGTATAAGTTTTCTTTAATTTTTTAATTTTGAATCCTTGATTAATTTGAATGTTTTACATCAAAAAGTTGGTATACCACCTACTTCATGGAGGACCGAATAGGAAGGGGGCTTATGTTGATTCAATTCTAATAAATGTGACCGAAACTCGACGAAGGCAGCGTAGCGTAGGGCCGTCTCTCCCCGGTGATGTAACCGAGTGCCTCCGGACTCACCAGGCGCCCATGTTTACAAGGATGTGGTTACAAGTGCGAGTAAACTTACCCTCCTATCATGTACGAGTGTGGTTGTGTGCGTGCTAGGAGTTCTCCGTTGTTTCTCGTGCTCATATTTTAGGAATCGGTACATGTTCGGAAATCCGATCACCTGTAACAAAAGATACTACTACTAATTACGAGTTTCTATTAGGTTTAGCTTAATATTGTATGTTTATCTTGTATGATCTTTAAATGTCCATAGATTTTATTTTACATATTTGGTATGGTGATGAGGATGATGGTAGCATAAGTCCGTCGCCAGATATTCAGCTTTTTCTGTACCAAATGTCATAATGATCCGTTCAACCGCATATTATTAGGAATCTCTGAACAATGGTTTGACTCCACAAATTCCACAATCCACTTAGTTTGTGCGTAACTATAGGGTTTAATCTATGAAAACCTATTCACAGTAGGTATTAAATAATCTGTGGTAAGAGTAATTGATATATTTTTTAAATATGCAATTTTATTAATTCTACGATTGACCGAGATGCTATAAAATATTAATTTTAACATTTTTATGAACAAGGCAATTATTACGAGTATTAATGTGTGCCACAAATGTACGCGAATTAGTTTAAGATGTCAGTAGTCTTTGAAAGACGGATGATCTCAAAACTCAATGGACTTTAAAAATAAAATAATAATAACCGCTGCTCATGTGGTGACATGGCGGATCGACTGGGCCACCATGCCCTATTGTGCAGTATTAAAAGCGCTGGGCGCATACCGCGGCACGCCAGTTTGAATGATGTCATCCGTCGGGCCTTTGTCAGTGCCGGCGTCCCTTCAATCTTAGAGCCCAACGGTCTGATGCGAGACGACGACAAGAGGCCCGACGGAATGACACTTATTCCATGGAAGATGGGTCGGCCGTTAGTTTGGGATGCTACCTGCGTTGACACACTGGCGCCGTCCCATCTTTCAGAGTCTAGCAGACAAGCTGGTGCTGCCGCTACAAAAGCAGAAAACCTCAAACGACACAAATATGCATATTTAGACCGGATGTACATATATTTGTGCCGTTTAGGGTCGAAACTTTAGGTTCATGGGGTCCAGCCGCTCAGAGTTTGTATACAGAAATAGCCAAACGCTTGGTGGAAGTGAAGGGTGACCAGAATGCTGGCTCCTACTTTGCTCAAAAGGTAAGCATTGCCATCCAACGTGGCAATGCTGCTAGCATTCTAGCCACTTTTCCTACTACCAGTGGACTTTTTGAATACATTTTTATTTTTTATTTATTTTTATTTCATATTTGTTTTTTGTATACTTATGTATATATTAAAAATGTTTTTTATGTAGTCTTAAATTAATAATATTGTAGTCTTAATTTTTTTTGTGTAGTAGAGGTTTTGTTATAGTTCTAAGTATAGTTTTTTCTTACATGTCGTTTCTGTAAATAAATAAATTTCCCATAATAATGGTACGGAACCTTACAACCAAGCACCCGACCCGCAACACATCTCGCATACAAACTTGTAACCTTGTAAAGGCCAAACAGAGATTCCCTTTGCATTCGTGATGTCCTGGTGCCTGACGTAGGGAACAATGGGATGTAGGCGGATCACGGTGCCCCCCCTAATTAACTTAGTTATTGGGCGGATTTTTATGTTTTGTGCATTCTGTTTCTCTCTCGCTCACGCTGTTTGTATTTTATGCTTAAATTATTTTTATTTTACGTTTTTACCCTTCTGCATATTATGAAGGAGGGTTATGTTTTTCGAGTGAATGTATGTATATGGGTATGTATGTATGTTTCTATATGACAGCCTACAGCCTAAACGGCTTGACCGATTTTGATGTTCGAGGTGTCAGATTCGTCTTCACTTCCAGAGTGTCATAGGCTATATTTTTTGTAATATTAATAATACATAACTTGCAAAAATAAAAATTGTGTTTTCGTAACCTCCAACGAACTATTTCGTAACAAACAAGTGATTTTACTAGAATTATTCTAAAGAATGCGCATTTATAATCTTTTGCAGTGATTTTACTCATACTTTCTCACAAAAAACGTAGACTCAACAGCGTGTCAAGCGTAACGAAATCGTAAGCTTAGACTGCAAAAACTGCTTTTCTACAGTCGGGTATTTTGTTTTTCTTTTAATATACATACTTGTAACTCTTTTGATAAGAAGACACGATTCGTATATCTAACGAATTTTGTTTATATATGTATAGTGCGAAGAGCTAGTCTTTGAATAAAATGGTCATGAGCATGACATACGGACAGACAAATAGACAGGTATGCAACTTGACGAATTCATACAGGTTCCTTGTACTATTACCGAACCTTAAAATGTAGTATGTACTCTAGAAATACAGATATCGATCAAGCAAGCCTGTTACGCTACAATACAAAAGTAAAATAGATGATTGTAAACTTTCTCCTAAGGTTCATCCTAAGGTTGCCTGGAAGAGATAGCTATTAGCGATAAGGCCGCACGTTGTTACACCAATTTGTTAAGTTATTTCTCTTGATTGTAAGTTCTAAGGAGTATACTATAAAGAGTTTATCTATCTATCTTTCTATTGTACACACCATGAAATAAGGTAGGTACAATCAAAGGATTTACAAACTAATGTATAAACTGGCGGCAAACGGTATCTTCTAGGTGACCTTAAAATAAAGACAATTATCCACCGTGTCTAACATACAAAAGGGAGATAACTCTGTTTTCTACTCCTAAATACCTACTATCCGATTTAGATTATTCTTTTTTGTTTTTTAGGGTTCCGTACCCAAAGGGTAAAACGGGACCCTATTATTGAGACTTTGCTGTCTGTCCGTCCGTCCGTCCGTCTGTCACCAGGCTGTATCTCATGAACCGTGATAGTTAGAGAGTTGAAATTTTCACAGATGATGTATTTCTATTGCCGCTATAACAACAAATACTAAAAAACAGAATAAAATAAATATTTAAGGGGGCTCCCATACAACAAATGTGATTTTTTTGCTCGATATTGATAACGACAACAGTTAGACGCTTGAAATATTCACAGAATATTGAGGTGTATTATTCACTTTAAAAATAAATAAAATTAATATTTAAGGGGGGCTCCCATACAACAGACATGATTTTTTTGCCGTTCGATATTTAAATGGTACGGAACCCTTCGTGCGCGAGTCTGACACGCACTTGGTCGGGTTTTATTTATTCAATAAACATTTTATTGTTTACGGTTTGTTTTCCAAATTTCGATATTAAAATCAGAATATAATTTATTGCTCTAACTGAGAAATGGAAAAAAGTTAACATTTGAATAACTCAAACCAGATAGAGGCATAGCCATTAATTATTCTAAATATATAAAATAATTTTGAAATTGGGATAGAAAACAGTATTCTTCTGTTATATGAAAAAAAAGAATTACGTTTTTTTCATATAGTGACAAAAATCACCACGACAACTATGCAACTATGCTCTCTAGAGTCTAGAGAGCATAGTTAGTAGAGCATAGTCTAGATTCTATTCTATTCTAGGTGCCACTAAACATTTTTTAAATTAGTAGTTACGGCTTAAGATATTTTATTTCACTTCGAATATAAATTCACTTAACATGAAATAAACTAGTTATCATAAATCAGTCACTTAAGGTATTGAGATCATTTTGAGCATGATTAGTTACTGCTTGCATATCATCGCCAAAGTAAAATAAACAGGTGTCGTCAGCGTAGGTACATGTGACGTCACGTAGTTAAAATAATAGAAGAAGATATTTATAGTCCAGTCAAAATAGATAAAACAAAATAAGTTGGCCATAATTCGCATAGAGCTGAAAATTGGTATAGACGTTAAATAAACCATTACTAATGAAATGTGAAAAATCCCCTTCGATCCTAGTTCTGCAAAAAAAAAACAAAAAAAAACCAAGGTCAAAGGTAAAAAATTGAGCTGAAAATTGGTATAGACGTTAAATAAACCATTACTAATGAAATGTGAAAAATCCCCTTCGATCCTACTTCTGCAAAAAAAAAAAACCAAGGTCAAAGGTAAAAAATTCAGGTTTTCTCATTTTTAGGGTCCGTACCTCAAAAGGAAAAAACGGAACGCTTATAGGATCACTTTGTTGTCCGTCTGTCCGTCTGTTTGTTTGTCCGTCGGTCCATCCGTTTGGATTAAGACCGGGAACGCGTGTTAATGTCCTGTTGCAGAAAGAAAAATCAAATTTCTCAGTTTTCGTAAAAAAAAGTTACAGCCGAAATTTTTTGCAGAAGTAGGATCGAAGGGGATTTTTTATATTTCAATAGGAATAGTTTATTTAACGTCTATACCAATTTTCAGCTTAGGCGAATTATGGCTAACTTGAATGTCTATTTTGACTGGACTAATATAGAACTTAGGTCATTCTCAAACACTTACAACTTTACATCGCATGAATTAAAAATCCTTCAGTCACGGCACGCCCTATGTTGTGAATGTCCATAACTGGGTAAGCTAGTGAGTGTCGCGACACATGTGTACCACGTGTAGCACATGTGTACCAGGCAAACAGAAGCAGGGAAGAATTCGCTACCACATGAGAGGACCATGCGTGTGTGCTATACGGGGATGTGATTACACGCTGTTAGGGTAGGTCATGCCTGGCATCTAATCGACCCGAGCCACAGAATTCGTGGCCCTATTTGGACCGGCCGTAGCATACAAGTTGTTTGTAATAAACTTCATTAAATACAAGTATCAAACTCATGTAATTATGTTACTGCGCATTTATTTAGTGGTCTACAGTATACATTATCCCAGCAAAAACATTTCGTGTAAAATTGGTTGCCATGTCTCGCATTGTCATACCACTTTCACTGACAAAAAGATATCAGATGAGATCTGACTGAATTTGAAGAGCCAAGCCGCTACCTCCACAAAATCTAACACTACAATACTTAATTATCTCTGTAAGCCTTCAATCTTGATAAAAAAGCAAGGCTTGGTCGTTTCATGGAACTATTACAATTATACAACGTTCAAGAACAGAGCTAAAGACACTAGGTACCTATTATTCTTTTCTTACTTAGCCACGAACAACATCTTTTTTGTATTGGACTCGCAGCCTGCATTAGCAACAAGTACTATTAGGATTTTTTCAAGTTTCTTGAATAAAACAAGTTGTAAGTGTTCTAGTCACAATCTAAGTCACGTATACAGTCAATTTATAAGTTGAGTCCTACTTCAGTAAAATGGTGGCGACTTTACTAGAAGCTTGAAGCTTCTATGGAGTTTTGCCGACAACGTAAAATCACACGTTTTACTCATCGAGTAGGTATCTACCTCGATGGTTTTACTGCTTTATTTCACTTGTCCACACTCACGCACTTTATCAACACTTAATGAATAAAACACCACCATTTTTATAGCATTAATGTTCAAAATAACACAAGTTTAGGAGAATAAAACAGAGCAACAACACGTTACTAAGACGTTCCCGCCAAAACTCCCGAACAACATTTGTGCGACAAAGAGGGTCACACGTTTTCAACAGACTTCAAATAAGGAGGAGGTTCTTAAATCAGTTGTTTTAATGTACGATAAACACCGATTTGGAAAATGATTTACTTTCTTATTGTTATGTAAAATCGTGTTATCGTATTATATTAATAATTATAGTTTGAATAACAGAAACATAGTCATCATCATCATCATCACAGCCATAAAAAGACTGCTGGACAGTCCAGCAGTGGACTTTTTATGTGGACGTTGTGATGACTTATGTGTGATGTCCAGTCTGGACATAGGCCTCCCCCATGGATTTCCAAAAAGAGCAGTTGGAAATGTCAGACAAAAAATATTCAAACATAAAATAATTTCTCAAAGCGGTTCATAAATTACGGAGTTGTAAGATAACAAACTTATAAAAAAATTCAACGGAATTTAGAACTTTTTTTTGAAATCAGTAAAAATTTTTAAAAAGAAGGCGGCTCAAATGAGTAACTATTTATTGTTCTGAGAAACTACATCGTGAATTAATAGTTAAATATGCTGAAAAATTACTGTATAACAATTTCGATTTCCTCGTGGGATTGATGAAAAGCACTAGCCATACTCACAATATATAATTAAATTATTATGTACTTGATTTCTTCAAGATAAGCGCGCTCCATCGTAGACCGCAACGTCGTTTAACATCAGACGAGCTGGCAGTCAAGCGCAAATCTATTTCTACATTAAAAAAGTCCCATAAATCCACATATATATCTATACTTGACGTTCCGTCTCTCATTCATCCGTCTTCAAAGTATGTAGCTATTATATTGAGTATTCTATACACTGATATTACACAATAGTTACCTTTTCACACTAGTCTAGTGTGACACTAGTAAATAGTTTCACAGTGCCTGAAGTTTCATAGCCCGCTGAAAAAGTTCTCTTTACTGTTTCTAAGCGCCTGGTACTGGCGTCGCTGAAACAACGGTTGGTTATGACGCCGTTTCAGTAAATTCAGATCAGCTATTTTCAGAATAGTTTTGCTTTGAAAGTCACATGCCCGGCGCCCCTGTCTGCTACTACAAGTAATCAAGGAAGATGGTTAAAATTAAGTTTTTATATACAGCATTTACCATATAGATGCCTTTATTAAAGATTTTCGTCGCGAATATCCGTTATATATTTACATTTCGTAAAATAATTACATTAAAATAATACAAAAAATGTATCCAGATAGCAATCACGATTTTGCTTTGATTACATTTAGCTGCCGCCATCTATATTAAGTTAACTACACCAATTTTATCCTTTGGATTGTCTTTAAGTTTTGAGCTTCCAGAAAGTATTGTAAGATGACGCTGCGGAATCTCCTAAAATTACTATCTAAATTAGGAATGTTAATATTCAATCCTGAGAAATATTGATTTACTCCGGGAATTACTACATAAAGTACCAAAATCGAATACCAAAGAAATAGTACTAAGTAAAATATGACTTTTTGAACACTTGGTGTTGTCGCCAGCGCTAGCTATTTAAGCGGTAATTTTCGTTACTAATCATACCGTAATGCCATACCTCACAAATTCATGTTATCCTAGTAATAATTGTTCTGACTGTGTCAGCTTTCGTGCTAAAACGACACTCAGGGCCGATTTCACCAGTAACGCGATGATCACACATAAACTCAGTTTACGGCAAATAACCGAGTTCAAACATTCATTTTGCATTTCACCACTACGTAAGAATATAAAGGAAAAAATTTATATACATGTTTGGTTTATTGTAATATTGTATTTTTTTTTTCAAAGTAACAATTTTTGGGAATGTTTATTTGTACTTTTACTTTTTACTTATAAACACATCTGAGCGCA
This sequence comes from Lycia hirtaria, assembly GCA_947563715.1. Lineage (NCBI taxonomy): Eukaryota > Metazoa > Arthropoda > Insecta > Lepidoptera > Geometridae > Lycia > Lycia hirtaria. The sequence continues at coordinate 33,730,410 of OX387377.1, read as the reverse complement.
CTTCGGCACTCGCGCGCCCGCGCTTTTTTAAAGTATAATTTTAACTTTTATTTTAATTTTTGTGATCTTACGTAAGAACTATCAAGACTCCCTCCCACCCCCTTGTAAGCAAAAATAAGATATGGTCGACCCCCCTCCCCCCCTAAATCGTCTTACGTAATAAATGAATGATCGGTTTGCAAACGTTGACATGATACCTATTTAGATGCAAAAACTAACAACGAACGCAAACTTACACTTTACAGTTATTTAAAATTATATATCAGTATTTGGGCTAACTATTTGTAACTTTGGTTAGAAAGAGAGGTAGCGTCCGTAGCGTCCGTAGCGAATATGTTTCATACCGTTTGTGAAGTTTGCGTCGTTGCAGTTTTAAGTTTTTATAATAGTTTTTTTGAATCGAATAGATTTTGTGATATCAGTTATGTTGGATGGTTTATCAATATGATAATGATATCTAACTCATATCCGTTAAAAGTTACGTTCCGATATATCGAACTCATGTCTATTTGGAAGTTGTGTTATCGGTTGATTGAAATATCAAGTAGGTAGGTATTTAGTTTTGTTGAAACTAGAGAATGGAAAGGGCATTAGCACTAGCTTTTGAGGATAGTGACAAAGAAGATGTGTATGTTCCTCGCCGTCCAAGATGGATACGCGAAAGAAGATCAGTTCGACTTATTCATATTTTCCCAGCATTTTTTTAAAACTATCGAGTCTCTGGGACAAATAGACGATGTCCGCAGTTTACGCAACTCTTCCATTTTATTTTTCATGGTCACAGCATCGGTTTTTTTAGATTCTATAACGGAAAAGTGAATTTCCACTAATTGAAGTAGCAACTCCTTTTCGCTACTGGTAAAGGTAGGATCTCTCTTCCTTTTTAAGGTCGCGGCCATTGTTTTGGCCGACATAATCACGAAATTCTCGAGGAATGATAAAAAAGCAAGTTCGAAGAAAATAACACCCCCCGAAATATCATGATCATTATATCAATATTCACTAACTAAAAATTGTTTCCCAACTGCCAAGGAAGTAGCGCGTATCTTGTAGGTATGTTTGAAATTTTCTATTTAAAGTCATGTGTTTAAATTTAATAAATTAGGAATGATAAATTGGCATTAAATCCGTTCAAATGGTTGTATTTATAATTTTTGATAGCATAAAAGTCGCTCTTATGCAATGGGGTAGGTATTTAGTTTTTTTTTGAACACAGATACTTGTTTGGTTCATCTAAACCACAAAAACCTAGGACTCGCTAGGACACGATCAATGAATCAAATCACTTCCAAGGTTTAATTTAATGAACCTTAAAAAAAAATTATACTTATAACAAAAAAATATTATTTACTTATTACCTACTATTTTAACATGGAAGTACTGTGAGCTCACTAATACGAGAAATAAACCATATTAATATAAAAACACTACCTACTAAAACTTTTGCGGTCACTTTGCTTGCGCATATTTATTATCTACGTTTTTGTTTACTTGGAGTCTTGGTGGGTGTTCATTAAAAGGAGCAAAAATTATATTATTACCTACCTAAAATGGTTACGGCCTGTCTGTTCCAAATCAATTTAATAAAAATAGAAATTATTATTTTCTCCGTCTCAGCCTATTTTTGTATCACAGCAACTATTTTATCACTTTTTACTGCAGGCTGTCCACTTTGGTCTAGGAAATTAGCTCGCAGCTCTCCAATGAACTAATCGAGTCAACGTTCCCACCTTAACTTGACTCGCGGACAAATACAGAACTAAATTATCCCATTGAAAAGCAAACGTTTCTATTGAGAAAATGCGATGGTAGCGCCTTTATTCAGACATAGATTGCAGAGTTAGGTAGGCGTCTGGTCAGATGAAGTAAATAAATTCAAGTGCTGAATGTGGGAGGGAGTACGTCAGAATGGATTAAGTACGACTCAAATGTCTGGTTATTACAAATTTTAACTGTATATTAACGGGTTTTAGGATATTTACGTCAGATATTACGAGCGCTGACGATGTTACAACGTATAACTCATGCCTAATTGAGCAGGGGGATGTAATGTATTTACGCAAGCAAATATAAATAAATAAAATAAACAAATAAATATTTGTGGACATTTCACACAACACCATCTAGCCCAAACTAAGCAAAGCTTGTACTATGGAACTAGATGGCTGATAGAATACATACATAATTATTTTTTTGTAAATATATACATAAGATACATAGAAATACCCAGACACAGAACAAACATCCATGCTCATCACACAAATGCTTGCCCTGGGTGGGGATCGAACCCACGACCTTTCAGTTCAGCAGGTAGACGTAGACACACTATCAACTGAGCCACAAGGCCAGCCATATATCATCATCATCGCAGCCATAAGAAGTCTACAGCTTGACATAGGCCTCTTCCATGGATTTCCAAAAAGAACGATTGAGAGCGGCTTGCATCCAGCGTCTTCCCACCACTTGTATGGTCTTCTTTTTACTATCTGGATTTTTTGGAAATCCATGGGGAGGCTTATTTCCAGCATCATCATCAGGCTGAGATGATGATGATGATTATTAGATAAAGTTCGTTGGGTTTATTTTTTATGTAACCTCGGAAACCTTTTTATTCAAATTAACTTAATTCTAACTTACATATCTAGTGTGTTTCCACTTCGAGTTTCGAAACACACATACCTATTAAGTTAGATTTAAGTTTTTGAAAATGACTTCATGCTAAGTAACGCCTGATTCAATAAATTTTCTAACCTTTTTATTCACAAAGATTAATTAATTCATTCGTCTTTTATATTTTTTAAAGTGCAAAATTCTGCACTGAATGAGTATCATACATAGGAGTACGGAAGCCTCGGAATGCAAGTGAAACTCGTGCTTTCCCGGATTTATTTGAATTTTATCACATGTTAACAAAAATATTGGCTAGCATGATAAATAATAAATTATGATAAAATCATTGTGCTAATGTCGTCGTGACGTCATCGCCGTGTCGATAGCTAAGGGAGACAAATGGCTAGGAATTAGTTCGAACCATCTATCTCAGTTAGAGATACCTAATCGTTTATTTCGGGCTGCTTGGCTGACACCTTGCCGTCGGCTTTATTGTCTTTGCTTAGCCTACGGTAGGGTTCGAACCCACTGCGCCTTATATAGCCGACAAGCTAGGCGTTATGACCACAGCTTACAATGTGGTCTAACGATGGTAATCACACCTAGTCTGCCGCCTTTCCCCCTACCAATTTATCAATAGCAATCCGACATTACTCGGCTTTAGTGTCGCCTGAATAATGCCAAGGTATTCTGGAAGAGATCACTTTTCTCGATAAGGCTGTTGTGTTACAACACTAAAGACAACTGCCATCTAGTCTCACCTGTGACCACGGACGCTGCAAGCCGTTCGAAACGTCAGGTCATAAAATTATGTAAATATGTCTTGGTCCATTCGCACCGCACCAACCACTGCGGTGCGAATGGGCCCATTCAGAAACAGTAGATGGGCGATTCGCACCGCGGTTCGAATCACTTGCGGTGCGAAACGCCCAAGTACCCAAATATATACGCGATGAATCCGTTAAAATTTGTTTCATTTCAATTGCGTTTATTTAAATTAAATTTCAGTTTCATTTCAATCGCGAAAACATTAGATATTGCACTAGTTTTTACCCAACTGCGCAAAAAGGATTTCTCTAGGTGGCTAGTTCTCTAATGAGCGTGTTATGTGGAGGTATTAGGTACCGTGGGCAGAGTGACAGAGAAGGACAGAGAAAGGAGTGAGCAGAGAAAGTTGGTGCCGCGCCCCGTTTTCGACCGACTTCAAAAGAGGAGGATGTTCTCAATTCAACTGTTTTTTTTAATGTTTGTTATCTCTTATCTTTCGACTGGGTGAACCGATTTTGGTGATTCTTTTTTTATTTGGAAGCTGGTGTTTCCCGTGTGGTCTCATTTCAATTTGGTCCAGTTCTGACAATGGCATCCATGAGAAGTCTGTGGCTTCCGTTTTTTAAACTATAATTATAATAAATACTAATAAAACTTAACCCATTTGTATATCTGACACTACGACTACCTATATCTCATGGGTGGCTAATCATTGACCGTATCCAATCTGCGTTCGTTGTGATGTAAACTCCTTTTGCTTTACATTCGTGTTAGGGTTCCGTACCGCAAAAATGTTATAGAATGTGTGTATTTATAAAGTGTGTGCGGAATAATTATAGTTTAAAAAAGCCGTCTTCAAAATGCGAATTTTTAAACAGCAAACTATTGAATATATTTTGATGAAATTTATATGGGACCAATCTGAAAGTATATCCCTTTAAACAAAATAATTTTCCAAATCGGTTTATAAATGACGGAGTTATGCGGCAACGAACACAAAAATAAATACAACTATCTTAACACCTAGAGTGATTATATAGATATCTTCTAGACTGACGAACTCCATCCTCGGCCACACCGTCGCAGTTGGGTGGGTCCATCGTAATTCTATCTAAGATAAAAAAAAATGAGAACCTCCTTTTTTGAAGTCGATTAAAAAGGGTCCTGTTGTTCCCTTTTTTAATGGTGGAGATATCAAATACGGTCTACTCTCCATTACGTATTCTAATCCTAACTAATATTATAAAAACGAAAGCTTGAAACAAACGTTCTTGAACAAACGTTCTTGAACAAACGTTCTTGAACAAACGTTCTTAAACAAACGTTCTTGATGCGTGCTGCACAGAAATATAATTAATTGCCGCCATCTCTGTTTCTTGACCTACAATCTTGGAATTTTCAAGGCTAGAATGAATAGATATCTTCTAGATCGACGAGCTCCATCCTCGGCCACACCGTCGCTTAACATCGGGCGAGTTGGTGGTCAATCGTAGATCTATCTTACATGAAAATGAAAGAAAAACGCAGGGCACAGCTAGTATTCCTATATACCTATTTATATGAGTAAATATCGTTGCTTACTTTTTATTTAGCGTTTGTAGTGTATGTTTTAAGGAATTGTGAAATTTTTTACGGTCGACGATTCAAAAGTGTATTTAATTTTATATACCAAAATTGTAGCAATAAGAAAAACAGAAAAAGTATAAATAAGTTAATTTTTACCGTGTGACTAGCATTTAACTACAGTTCTTGTCCTTGAAACACATCTTAGACCGTACGGGTGTACGGAACCTACACTATACGAGTACAACTCGCACTTAACCGGTTTTTGTATAATAGTAGATACATGTCATGGCTACTTCTACCTTTTGTTGGCGAATAAATACGCCATTTCAAACACAGCGGTCTGAAGACATTGAACATTAGGTACAACTCTATTCATATTGTTCTTATTATGTAGCCACGGTTTCTACCCGACCGCTCAAGAATGGCAATTTTTCGAGTGTATGTATATTGTCTCCTGTAGCCTAAATAGCTTGACTGAATATGTTCACTCTCTAATTTAAAGAGTTCAAATTCCAACAATAACAATGAGAAGTGCCAAAACAGTTTTTAGGGAAAAATAAACATTTCACCTTCTCTGTCTCCTCTCGTATTGTTTACTTAAAAATACTGATACTTAATGTATTATTAATAACTGATTTAATACTTAATGTATCATTAACTGATTTTTTAAACGTTAGAACAAAGTAAGGCTTTAGACCTTCAATACCTTCATCTGTCTGTCTGACGTAAACTGATTGCTCTTTAACCGACTTCCAAAAAGGACGAGGTTCTCAATTCGTCGATTTTTTTTAATGTATGTTCCCCGATTACTTGAAGCCACCTGGACCGATTTGAAAAATTATTTTTTGTTGAAAGGGTATTATACTTCCCAGGTGGTTCTATAGATATTTTACCAATATTGGTTCAGTATTTTGGTTTTTATAACAAAATAACTGGGAAAATATGTAGCTTTTAAAACGATTACATGTTTGTGTAATATATAGGTAGTTAATGTAGTTTATATAATGGTTTAAATGACATTTTGTCCAGTTAAAAATAAAACATTTTCAGCTGTTGTAAGATTGCCATCGCGCAGAAGTTTTCCTTCTACGGAACATTATGTTACTTACGGCAAATCAGAGTCAATGCATCATCCTCGACCATTTCGAGTCTGACAAGCGTAACCAGACCAAATCACCAATCATTGTTAAACGCCAAACATTATAATAATTATTGCTAAAACTATTCATTTTTAAGTTTACAGACCTTCTAAGAACTGGGCTGTAACAAACATTTATTGTTCATTTTTGAGAAAATACATTGGGATTTAAAATTGTTTTTGTTTTTTCTTGAGTCACGCCATTACGTTAACATATTCTGACTCATATAGTCCTATACAAAGCAAACTATAGTTTTACATGGATTTTTTGTATGTATTGACGATTTAGAAGTCTGACTTCTCTTCGACTAATCTACGATGATAAATCCGTGTGGTCTAATGATGGCGCTTATTTGAATCTAGAATTTGACATAGACATGAACAGAAATTTATTGTAACAAGAAACATACAACAGAGAATACAATTCAATTCAAACCATAGATTATGATATGGTAACGTCAATTACAATATCGTTTTTAATATAATAAAAAATCATACATAAAATAGATAAGAAAATAATGTTTTTGTCACAATCCGGCCCCAGTTCAGCATAAAGCTAGTTGTAAACAACCAGCGCTGTAATAAAATCTCATAAATTCATAGAATGGAAAGTTAACATTTTTACGCTTAGCTACAAATATCATGCCATAAAGGTCAATAGAGGTTATTAATTATAAAGCCCCATGGCAGATAAGATAGGGCAGATATATAGTCGATAATCCTTCCAATATACTGTGTGCGATATCTCGAGTGGCACTCTAGCCCGGCGTCATCGCTTTGATTTGCTCTATCTATAGTAAATAACAGCCAAGTTCATTAGGTTGGCTGTTTTCGAAATGAGCTTCGAGTATTAAATAGACGTAGAAAACTATGACGTAAAGAACTATAAGTCCAGTGGTTTTTCTAGGGTTCAGTTCAGTACCTTGAAAATCCGGAATACTTATTAAAGGCCCTCTTCGTTTTCAATATGTTTGTTATAACATTTTTATTTTTATAGACACTCATTAGGCATGCTTTTCGTAATATAGTTACAAACTTTAAAAAAAAACGGTCCAAGTTCGAGTCGGACTCTTGCACCACCATTATCTATAAAAACGGCAAAAAAAACACGTTTGTTGTATGAGAGCCCCCTTAAATATTTATTTTATTCTGTTTTTAGTACCTATTTGTTGTTATAGCGGCAACAGAAATACATCATCTGTGAAAATTTCAACTGTCTAACTATCACGGTTCATGAGATACAGCCTGGTGACAGACGGACAGACAGACAAACAGTGGAGTCTTAGTAATAGGGTCTCGTTTTACCCTTTGGGTACGGAATCCTAAAAACGGAGAGTCTGTCGACGCATCTTCACAATTTTCGTGTTTAAAACGACATAATTTAGCTCAATTTGGTAACTCGCTCAACTTGAAAACCTTAAATAGATATTTTTTTTATTGTACTGTTCATTATTTTTATTTAAAACTTGTATTTTTGTCGTTCAAATATTAATTATCTTTGATACCAAACAAAGGGCTTCAATAAGACAATCCAAACACCTATGCGTACATTTATGCAAATAGACTTTTGTGACAATAATAAATGCACAAATATAAAGTAGCGTTTTAATATTTCGACCTATAGATTATTCTGGAAAAAGTCGTCATAATACATAACTTCAGGTAATCCTTGTTTAAGCTTCAAACAATGATTATCAAATCTTCAGATAACGCGATTAAAATTAAGCCACTGTTTGAAGTGAGCTTATTCAAGTTTTCCATCCTCAGAGCAAATACTGAGAACCAATATCGGACTCGCACAGATTGGAATTGCATCCTATATAGGAGCTATAGGTAATAGCTATAGCTATTTATATATAGGAGCTAGTAGATCGCGCGCTCAGGAATTTCTTGGGTCACTTAATATATCCACAATAATGTGATCTACGCAAGTACAAACTTTTGCAACAAATTGTGGTCAGTGAAAAGAAACAACTGGTATCTACTAAACTAACATTAGCATTGGCGTATCTAGATATACTTTATAGGGTGGGCCTGGCCCCTAAGATTAATTAGATGGGTAACTCAAAATCCTGGGGTGGGCCTGGCCCACCACCGGGGCCGCCCATGCATGTAACTGGTGGTAGAAATAATAGCTACTAAGTATATAAAGCTGATTTTGCCCCATTGCCGAAACGTTTCTTATACATATAAATTTATATTTTATATGTTAAATATATTTTACAAAAAAAAAGTATATATTATGTATTCTATCAGTCACGTACATGCTTTACTTAGTTTGGGCTAGATGGTGTTGTGTGAAATGTCCACAAATATTTTTAAAAAACCTACGAAGTTATCCTTTAGGATTGTATAACGAAACGAATGTTTCTGCCAAATATTATCAAAGCCTCTATCAATTCGGCCACGAAGTCAGCACATGAGGTGGGGTGTGCTAAATCTCTCAAGTCTTCTTTGCAAAAAATCCAGAGATCTTATAGGTCGCCTCGCTCGAAGCATAACTTCGAAACAATTTATCAAATAAGCTATCTTTAAGGTATATTTAAAATTAATACATAATAATAATATTTACAAACTTAATATAACTTTAAGGTTATAGTGTCCGTCCGAGACAATCTAAGACTTCACGACCTAATAATGTGTCAACATCTTGCCCGATTTTGCTCAAATTCTAAATTCTTGTTTATAATCATCATCATCTCAGCCATAAGAAGTCCACTGTTGGACATAGGCCTCCCCCATGGATTTCCAAAAAGACCGATTGGAAGCGGCTTGCATCCAGCGTCTTCCCGCCACTTGTATGAGGTCGTCTGTCCATCTCGTGGCTGGTCTTCCTACGCTGCGCTTGCCGGTACGTGGTCTCCACTCGAGAACCTTTCGGCCCCATCGGCCATCAGTTCTGCGTGCTATGTGCCCTGCCCACTGCCACTTCAACTTGCTAATCCGCTGTGCTATATCGGTGACTTTTGTACGTCTACGTATCTCTTCATTTCTGATTCGATCTCGTAGAGAGACTCCGAGCATAGCCCTCTCCATAGCTCGTTGCGTGACCTTGAGCTTCCTTATAAGGCCCATAGTTAGGGACCACGTTTCAGTGCCGTATGTCATCACTGGTAACACACACTGGTTGTAAACTTTCGACTTGAGGGACTGGGGAATATTGGACGAGAAGACGCTTTTAAGTTTCCCGAACGCTGCCCAGCCGAGTTGGATACGACGATTGACCTCCCTCGTAAAGTTGGACCTGCCTAATCGGACCGTCTGTCCTAAGTAGACGTATTCGTCAACAACTTCAAGAGTGAAGTTCCCCACAGATATTGGGGTGGGCACTACATGTTTATAATAATTACTGCCAAATATTTCTAAATATTAGAATCATCCGATAAATGGCTTCGTTGCAAATTTCTTTCCTTTGTATGCGACTGCGCAAGAAGGAGGGTTATATTTTTAACCGACTTCCAAAAAGAAGGAGGTTCTCAATTCGACTGTATGTTTTTTGTATGTTTGTTCACCGATTACTCCGCCATTGTGAATTGATTTTAATGTCTTATCGTCGTATTTTAATATCAAATTCGATTCAATACTTTCATTTTTATAACAAAATAACTGGAAAAATGACATCCAAGTAAACGAATTACGTATTTGTTTTTATTTTTATTTTTTAACTTACTTATTCGAGTGTATGTATGTATCTATATTACCTCGTACAGACTAAACGGCTTGACCGATTTTCAGACTCGTGTTCACTTCTTGAGTGTCATAGGCTACTATTTTTTGTAATAATAATAATGCAACTCTCACCAATATAAAAATACACTTTTTCGTAACTTCTAAAGAACTTATTCGTAACAAATAAGTGATTTTACTTAATTTTCAACCGACCCTCCAAAAAAGAGGAGGTTATCAGTTCGGCTGTATTTTTTAAATATTTGTTCTACCATAACTTTCGACTGGGTAAACCGATTTTGATGAACCATGAGAAGTCGGTTGCTTCAGTTTTTTAAACTATAATTATTATTAAAATAAATTAATTATACAGTAGCTTTACGCGTACTTTCTCACAAAAAAGTTCACTCAACCGCATATCAAGCGTTAATCAAATTCTTGTTAAGAATTGAGCACCAAATCTTGCCTCCAACTATTATCAGAACCTGCAGGTAAATGGCGCTGGAGCCTCCTCCTCCTCCAGAGAGGGAGTTCCTCTCGTTTGAGACAAATCACATTTAAAAAATCGTACCTGACAATAAATCTCCCTGACGCTTTCTTTGTTTCTTGAGGCTAATCTTGGAATTTTCAAACCAAGAATTCAAGATCTACGCGCTCCATCCTCGGATATTCCGTCGCTTACCATCAGCCGAATTAGTGGTCAAACGTAGATCATATTCAAATAAAAAAAATATATGACGACTCGTTTATCGCTTCGCTTGCTCTGACAATAAGAGGTAGGTACAGTACAGAGATAAGTTTTTCATAAGAAATCAGTTCGTATTTCAAATATAATTCCGACCTGTAGCCGGCTTGTCCTGGGCTTACAATATAATTAAATTGTAATTGATTCGCAAGACGAGCTAGCAGAATTTGCTAAAATTCTGACTAAATAAACATTATGTTTTATTATTATTATTAATTAACTAACAATTAATTAATTAATTATTTAGCTAACATAGTTTTTGTTAACTTTACCGAATTTTAATTCTGTAGGTTAGTTAGTTAGAAACACCTATGCCGATGTTGATTCCGAATAAATATAATTTTAAGGTTCCGTAGAGACTACGAGGAACCTTTATAAATTCGCCACGCCCGTCTGTATGTTTGTCCGTATCTCACAGCCGTTTTACTCAGAGACTATTAACCCTACCTATATAAACGAACTTTTGTAGGTAGATGTATTCCATCCGATCCGACAGCCCCAGGCAACAGGAAATACTCAGTTTTAGGTATAGGCGTCGGTTACCAAAGGAACACAAACACGACACACCGACCTCGCCGGCGAGGTCGAGGAACCCCCAGGTCTGGTAGAAGACCGGTTAGATTCTCTCCAAATAGTCAACCAGTTCAACCCAATAGGGTCCCAACCCACAGATCATAAATTTTATGATCTGTGTTTGTGATACTTCTGAAGATATAGCGATAAATATGTAAAAACCGTTTTGCTATGTGGTCTTCCCAAACAACACTAGCCAAGTGGTTTTCTTCTAGATTACATAACAGCATTCGTTATGGAACCCTTCCATAATGTGCGAGTCTCGTCACGGTCTTGGCCACTTATTTTTAAATTTACTTTTTTGACCTTGAAAACATCCAAATTTACATAGATAAATAGATACTATTTAACTCTTTATTAAAAGAACACAAATAGAAAAATAAATACAGAGAAAATATAATTATCGCTAGGCTTTTAATTGGCGGTCTTATTCCTTAGAGCGATGTCTTCCAGGCTATAAATAAAACTATTTTGGTAAAAATTACAATTTACGAGGTTTTAAGCGTTACCAACTGGCCATTTGTGAGTATTGTCATATAATCGCGTTTTCTCTATACAAATAAAAACAAGTACTTACTTTAAAACACTTTTTAAGTTAAACGTTTTTATTGAAAAGAAAGATAATGATGTAGGTAATAAATTTACTGTATTTTACTAAGAAAGTCCTTTAATTTGATACCCATATTGCGGGGGCTGTGTTAAAATATGAAATCCGCCATTTTGTGGCGGCGGCCATCTTGGATTTACAATAATACAGAATATATACTAAATTGTATTGTCATCAGGACTAAGGGTGTATACCAAATTTCAGATCGATCCGTCAACTGCAAGGGGGTAAAATTTCAATTATTACATTTGACCCAAACAAACAAACAAATAAATAAACAAACAAGTCAAGCTAAATAAAACCGTCTAATAACAACCCTGACATTTCCCAATCTTCAGCGTGAAATACGTATTTCAGTCAAGATTACGGCTTTTGTGATACCACTGAGCTAAATTGATGATGCTCTATGTCGTGACAAGGTAAATGATGTTTAAAAAATATAACACGGCCAAGTGCGTGACGTGCCACGCGCAAAGTGAGGTTCCATAGTGTATAAAATTATCGCTTCAAAGTTTAATATTTCGCAAACGGATCCCTAAATTGAAGAATGGTTTTCGTGCTCCCCAAAGGTTTTTAATTAACCTATCCAACATATGTACACGATTGCGAAGTTGAGAAAAAAAAATCCTCTCCACTTTACATGTAGGGGAGGTAATAGAATAACACGGAAAAAACATATATTTCAAGTATTTCAATCAAGTATTTCAAGTAATATTTCAAATACTCAAAAAAAGAGATAGTTGTAAGCCCTATTTTTTAAAGTATAAAATTCTTACACTTCCGTGTTTATACATTTTAGAAACGGCCCTTTTTGTAAAAACAAACCGGGAGCGATTCCCCACACTATCTGATACTACTGTAAGAAATAGGCGCGACCAAGACAAACGGCGCGTACATGAAGGAAAGACAGCACTGATGCAAAATAGCATCGTATGTATGGGTCCTAAAATCTACAATAAGATTCCTAAGTCAATAAGAGACCAGAATAGTAATTTATTTAGAAAAAAGTTGAAGGCATTGTTATTGCAGAAGTGTTATTATTCTATCAATGATTTTTTAAATGACAAATTTTAATTTCATTTGACATTATGTGTATCTTTTATTGCTTCTGCTTTGTCATATTATAGATATTTTTGGTTTGTGTATTAATCTAATAACAAATAATAATAATTATTATTTTATAATTTTTCGCATGTGCATGATGCTGTCTACCTGACATTTGTACGCCTAATCGGCACAACATGATTTTAAGCGACTAAATTTAGTGTAACATCTTTTATGCACTTGTTGTATAAAATTCTCGTGTTGTATGCAAATAAATTATCTTTATCTTTATCTTTATCTTCAAGGCTTTATTTTATGACTTTTTTGGCGTAATTAATATATGTACTTCCATGCCAAATTATAACTTTCTAGTACTAATAGAATACCAGCTAGCTTTCTAGTACTAAAAGTAATAATAGAAAGGCCGCGGACAGACAGACAGACAGACGAACATGGCGTAACTATAAGGGTTCCTTCTTTAAAAAAAACCTTAGAATTTGTTTCATTTCAATGGTTCCTTCTTTACTAAGGAACCCTAAAATCACTGAATACAAGTAGAATAATAATTTTATGCGGGTATACGTAGATGTGTATGTGTTTTCGGTAATAGCTAAAGCATATTCTATCAGAACTTACCGGCCCTCCATAAAGGTAGCCAAGTTCCAAAGCGACCAGCTGAGCGACTTCCTCCCCACCATCCACCTCGACTGTCCACTCGTTGAAGAAGGTCTTAGCTTCCTCCATGCCGTTATGAGGTCTGCAGATTTCTTCGTAACCAGGATCACAAAACTCGTAGGATAATACAGTTGTCAACATTGTTATAGCAAAAAGTTTTAAGAACATTTTCATAAGCGAAAAAAAAAGTTTTGTTTTTTTAATGGCTGAGAACAGTTTGAATCAGATTTGTACTTATCTATGTGTTTGTTTTTTTTTTTGTATTTTATAATTCGTATTTAATGTAAACACAAAATTAAACAATAAAAAAGTTTAAATCAACTTTTTATAAAATCCGTGCTTTATAAAAATAAAATAAAAATCTAAAAAAAACAATGACTAACTTCTTCGCACAGATTAAGTTTTATTTTTATTTTGTTTTAGTCCGAGGACAATCGTGTCCGGTGTCCGAATGAGCACTGTCGACCGTTGCCTGAAACAGGCTGAAAAACTGAAAAAAGCGTAGGAACGCTTTGAAAACGCAGCATTCGACTGCTAGTAGTTACATTTTAATTGTGTCGGATGTTCTATTGACAAATCTAAAATACACAGTGTGGGCGCGATTCATAAAAGGGATGCAGAGTTGCATTGATTGAAATTATTTGATTCGTTGCAAACACAATTCATTTAAAAGTGTTGTTTTTCCTTAAATTTTTCTATTCTCATTTTCGAAAAGTACGCTTGAAATTACCTGAACGCGGCGCGCGGGGATGAATAATAATTATAGTTTAAAAAACTGAAGCAACAATGGATGACATTATCAGAACAGGACAATTGAAATGGGGCCACACGAGAAGCACTAGCTTTCAAATAACAAAAGAATCATCAAAATCGGTTCACCCAGTCGAAAGTTATGAGGCAACAAACAAAAAAAAAACCGGACGAATTGAGATCCTCCTTTTCTTTTGAAGTCGGTTGAAAAGTAAGTACTTGTCGTTCGTAGGAAACGATTTTCACTGCTGTCAAATTGTTAAAAAAAAACACATTCTGTTTTGACATTTTTATATTATTTCATCATGTCCAATAGTAAAAAAATATTGGCTGGTAGATTGCCATAGAAACAAACGTAAAAAGACGGGTAAGCGGCAATTAAATCTTCGTTTTTACACAGATTTTTAGAAAAGTACCTGGACGACCGAGCTCCACTCAGATATTTTGTGACTGAAAATACGAGCAAACCCGGGTTCACTAAAAATGTAACCTAGCAAGATCGATTTATCGTCCCCTAATCTACCTACAAACCAAATTTCATTAAAATCGTTAGAGCCGTTTCCGAGATTCAGATTATATATATATGTTACTGTAAAAGCCCGAACATTGGTAAATCTTAGGTTTTACCAGTAAACTTTAGGGTTTACCAACACGAGTCGGTAAATGTAAGAATATGTAAAAAAGAAACGATTTTATCGGGCTTTTACCATTAGAATATATATGTACATATGTATGTATAGCTCGTTTAAAGATATTAGATGAGTATCAAATTCATCTAGGGATTTTATTTTCCAAATCAAGTTTTTATACTTTGCTTATTAAATTCGAAAGGAAAACAGTGTGCTTTATCTATGTAGCGCCCTTTTCTTATATTCGTCTGTGAACCAACCATGCTAGACGCTTTATGAAGCAAGTTTTTTTAATGCAACCTGACTATGGGGGCAAATAACTTCATTTCATAAGAAATATTTATTTAATATTTCGGGTAAAAACTTACCTAATAATCTACGTATTATCACTGTATTTTTACAACAAACTAGGTAAGCGCGCTCCATCGTAGACCGCAACGTCGCTTAACATCAGGCGAGTTGGTGGTCAAGCGCGAACCTATTTCTACATTTAAAAAAAAAACTAGGCCTGCGTTTGACCACAATCCCACCTGATGGGAAGCGATGATGAGGTCGAAGATGTAGCACGCATGCCTAGGAGATAGCTGTTCTTTTTTTTCTTAAACAACCCCCGGGTTGCATTTTATAGGGAACACCGACTCTGGAAGAGCATTTCACACCTCTGCCGTTCTCACCAAGAAATTTGTAAATCTCTTTAAATAACATGAATGATATTTTGTATCTATATAAATAACATGAATCATAAAATTAAAATTTATATAGTAATAAGTTGTCTATTGATATTAAATTTACTTACTTAGTGGTTTTTGCGTTCCTCGAGGACTCTACAGTAGGTAGCTAGTACTGACTTTAAATACTGCTGTTTTGGCTTCTGTATCGATACAAATGTGATACAAATACTTCGTACATCATCATCATCATCTCAGCCATAAGAAGTCCACTGTTGGACATAGGCCTCCCCCATGGATTTCCAAAAAGACCGATTGGAAGCGGCTTGCATCCAGCGTCTTCCCGCCACTTGTATGAGGTCGTCTGTCCATCTCGTGGCTGGTCTTCCTACGCTGCGCTTGCCGGGATACGAGATACGTAGACGTACAAAAGTCACCGATATAGCACAGCGGATTAGCAAGTTGAAGTGGCAGTGGGCAGGGCACATAGCACGTAGAACTGATGGCCGATGGGGCCGAAAGGTTCTCGAGTGGAGACCACGTACCGGCAAGCGCAGCGTAGGAAGACCAGCCACGAGATACTTCGTACAATTGAAATTTTTAATTTAAAGAGTTCGACCTTAGGCTATATATAATTATATCGTAATATAGAAACATTATGTACATACTACCGAATTTTTTTACCTTTCTTGCGCAGTCGGTTAGCAACAAATAAAAATAAATCGTTTTTTAGTAAGATATGGATATTTTGCTATCAGTGACCTCTTGTGCGAAAGCTGAAAACTTTTGCGCTCACTTGCTGAGGAAAATTTCAGTACCGGTTCGAAAAACCAAGGGTGATATTCCATGGAAAAACTTAGTTTTAGTTTCTATTACGCTGACAAGATGACGCTTTACTAAATGTTATGAAAAGTTTTATTATTACCCAACTACACAAAGAAGAACCGAAGGAGATTTTAGTAATATTGTTTCTGTGTTTATTTTTACCAACTTCAAAAAGAAGGAGGTTAACAATTCGACTTATATTTTTGTGTGATATTACATTGGTTGGAATATGAGTATCTGCAGGCGCAGGACACTATATTCGTGAACTTTGTGTTTTTAGACTTTACGTCCACGTGACGGAAAGTCATTGCTTCCCGTATATATATTTCTCTTTCTATAGAAAGCAGGCAAAATAAATTGCCGCTTCCAATCGGTCTTTTTGGAAATCCATGGGGGAGGCCTATGTCCAGCAGTGGACTTCTTATGGCTGAGATGATGATGATGAAAATAAATTGTGTGAATATGCTTCATTAAACGCGACGAATTCATTACGATCAAAGGTAATAATAAGGTATAAATAATTTGCATGATGAGACGGAATTGGCAGGTGCCGTTTTCTCATCCTGGTGCTCTCACACAGAGGTACTTCATCTTACCTGCTGTGTGAGAGCATCAGCCTATAGCCTAGTTTTTAAGTCACTAACATTCCATCACAATAGCCAATAGGAGTGAAACACGAGCATTAGCTTGGCTTGCAGTGAGTGTAGGTAGGAGAGTGACATGAACGATTTTCTTACGCGTACGAAATCGCGGCGGGCAGCTAGTGGCTCATAAGGGGTTTGCTGGTCGTCAAACTACTAGTGATATAGACATAAAGCAAGCAAACAGGTATCTATATCAAAGAAAAATAAAATACCTGACTGCAGAAAAGAGGTTTTCCAGTCTAACTTACGGTTTTGTTACGCTCGAAAAACATATAAACCCTTCCTACGCAGTCGGGTAAAAAGTATGATATCGCGAGGTCTACTGTTCGTAGAACTGTTAGTATAGTTATCTAGATACTAGCTTCTATTATCCAGTTCAAAATATGTATCTAGATACCGTCCGGTCCAGCTGCTTGCGCTCGTGGGTGATATTTTTATCGCATTGCACAGGAAATCGAGTCAGTGGGCCAGTTGGCGGCCGTGAATCTATGTAAACAAACGTCTCTAGGATGGGGTGACCAGCTATATATTTTTAGGTAGTAATAGGTTTGCACTTGACCGCCAACTCGCCTGATGTTAAGCGACGTTGCGTTCTACGATGGAGCGCGCTTACCTAGAAGAAACCGATTCATTCGCGATTCGACACCCAGATTATATCTATCGGGAAAGACCCACTCAGGAAGCGTACATACCGGATATATAATTTTTAACCGACTACCAAAGAAAAAGGGGTTGAATGTGAAACTTCTTAGGAAGCGATTCGATATTCGACAAGTAGACGAGAATCCTAATCATGAAAAAAAAGCTTAGTACATCTTTCACAATTGTAAACTTTTTAAAGAGACCTTCTGAAGTTGAAGCAGCAGCATAGGAAGACCAGCCATGAGATGGACAGATGACCTCATACAAGTGGCAGGAAGACGCAGGATGCAGGTCGCTTCCAACCAATTTTTTTGAAAATCCATGGGGTTACCTTTCTCAAGCAGTGGACTTCTTGTGGCTGAGATGGTGATGGTGATGAAGTTGAAGGCGAAAGATTTCTACTGTAAGTTGCTGATGGTAAATAATAGGTAGTTTCAATAAAAACACACTTTCAAGAAAAAAAAACATAAACACATTTACCTATATCTTTCAGGATAATCCAAAACTGTGGCCACAAGAGTATAACATAAGCAATACTGTAAACATTGCTGTCCCTGACTGTCCGATGTGAAGAGGATCATCCGCCCTTCATTCAACGTGCGAGTATTTTGGGACTATTGCTAGCCACTGACTGCTGAGTGGCTGCTTCTACTAGCTCCTAATATTTACAGATAGTTGTTGTGAACGAATAAAAATCTTATAGCACCAATGTACTTATTTCTTCAAGTATTATGTGGTTGGGGTTAGAAGTAAGAATTTGGTAAGAATTGTGAGTATAAACAGAGCTATATAACCAGATTCATGCTCATTATTGTAGATTCCTTCTTGCGGCGGCTGTGTGGCGGGTCGCCCTCTTCGCGGTTGAGAAGGGCGATAGCTGGCTCACGCGTCACACTTGTGATCGGGTGCTGCTCGGGTCGCCCTCTTCACATATGGTTGAGTTGGGCGATGGCTCATGCGTCACACTTGTGATCGGGTGCTGCTCGGGTCGCCTTCTTCACATAATATGGTTGAGAAGGGCGATGGCTGGCTCATGCGTCACACTTGTGAACGGGTCGCTGGTCTGCACTGGTCTGAATATAAAATCGTGAATCGAATATCGTTAAAAATAATAATTGGTTGTCTATAAAGTCGGTTTACGGACGATAATTTAACGTGACAACGTCATAAAACAAAACATTGATGAAATGATGATGATTATGATGTAACGGGACAATGAGCGTAACGCGTAACGGGACAATGAGACATTCTTTTTCGTGCGTGCAGTCGGTGTTCATCGATTTATTAAACGTTGTCACGTCAATAATAAAAATCCGGTAATGTTAGATGTAGAAAACATTTATCTCCTTAGTAAGGATGAACATACGTGGCATACGTTTTTCTTACCGTCGTATTTACCGTTCTCATCACTCCAATTCACTAAAAAAATCTATACACCTCTATGGCAAAACTCCTCTGAAATATTTTAGTTCAGTAGATCATGTCCACTGTGGAAGGTCACCTTAGAATAGATCTCGTTCACAAGATCAAACGGACCTATAAAACTGTCAAATGACCCCAACGTGCGTAAATCATACCAACTACATGACACACATATTATGCAGCTGGAGTTTTATTTTCTATACGCGTGAAGTTTGTATATCTGCGCGGGCGCATCCGTCGCGCTGGCTGGCAGTCGAGATGCGCGCGCCGCCCAGCCACGCGGCCCACGCGGTGCTCCTGCTGTGTTCTGCCAGCCTGGTACTTGGTTACCAGGAAATCGGATACTACGCGGAAGACTCCTACCAGCCAGAGGATGTGATAGACGTGTGAGTTCATGTGGCCCTAGTGTTATTGATCGTGATTATGATCGTTTGATTTTTGCTGCGGAAGATGATCATAAAATTGGACTTTGATTATTAAAATGGTTACTGTTCAGTGCAAGTTTTTTAACGTCTGATTTTAGGAGCGAACGAATCAATCAATATCAAGTTCAAATCAATGATCATAAATATTTTGTAATGATTTGATATCATCGATTGTGAGCAAGCTAATATTTACCCGATTGCCTAAGAAGGGTAGTGTTCTCCGTGTGTATGATTTTATGTTTCTTACACAGACTTTATTATAATTATTATCTACAATCCTGAGTTAGTATATATAACATAGTATATATATACTAACTCAGACTACTAGATAGTATGTATATATGATAGTATATAAGATATTTTTTAAGTCGTTTTCGTATTTTGTTTTCTTAGTAAATATGTGCTTACAGGTAAGTAAGTACCTACCCTTTTGAAGTTTTTTGAATTCCTTGCCAAAAGTTATGTTCGTGAACATTCAGACTTTACAAGAAAATATCAATCTGGAAGGACTGCACAAGAACGATTTTCGTAGTGTAACATTTGATATGATATTGAGTGTACGTTTTCGCGAGAAAGTGCCTGCAGAGTCGTTGTAGGTACGGTTTATATAAATAATCATTCTTCAAAAATAATTCTTGAAATATCACTCAAGTTTGTACTTGAACCTACGCATAAGTGCATTTTTTATTTTTTGGAAAAAAATAAATATTAATAATTCAATGACGATTAAGAAGGAAAAATGAATTTAATGAGACCTTGTTTAGACTATAAAAAATAATAAAAACATACATACAACATTATGTACTCTCCTTGTACAATACAATTTAATTTCTACAATTTTACAAATATTTACATATTCAACAATTTAAATTTATATTTTATCTGTGACTTTGACTTTTTATAGGATCGAGTAAAAAGCTCTATATAGTCATGTGCAGTATATTTTACCTCTATCTAACTGCTAACTTGAAAATGCTAATACATTGTCAATTTGAATACTAGAGAGAAAAAATTGATACTAAAATTGAGAAACCAGCGGTTCCAGCGGAAGCGCTGGGACATGGCTGTTCGCTGCTAGAAGTATTCTGTGCTGGAAACGATTTGTGGTGGGATATAGAATAAATAATTTCTTAGATAAATTCTTAAACTAAGATTTAAATGAATTGATTTTGATGATAACAATAGGTAGGAATAGAAAAATTTAAAAACTGATTGATTGGAGATTGTTTAAAATATCCATAGGCAACACAGCTTATGGATATTTCAAACAATCTCCGGTTTCAGGCAGAGTGCCCAAAATGCTGGCGGCATTTCCTCTCTGGATGGCAATGCTTATTTTTTGTCCAAAGTAAAGGCCAGCATTTTGGGCATGCAAAGAATTTTTTAACCTCCCCGACAAATCTTTAAAAATTTCCATAGCACCCGGCCCCCATGGTCCAAGAGTTTCTACCCCAAAAGGCACAAATATTTGTAACCTTTATCAAGGTTACTATATTTGCGCCGTTTGAGGCATTCTGCTGAAACAGCTGCGCCGCATGCATTTTTGGATGTTAAAGGAAGATGGGACGGCGCCAGAGTATCAACACATGTAGCGTCCCAAACTAGAGGTCGTCCCATCTTCCAAGGAATGAGTGTCATTCCGTCGGGTCTTTTGCCATCGTCTCGCATAAGACCGTTAGGTTCTAAAACCGCTGCGACATTAGCACTTCCGAAGGCCCGACGGATAACATCATTTAAAGAACTGTGGCGAGCTATTCTACCGGCACTCTTGCAGCAAGATAGACCATGATGGCCAAGGCTATCTACTTTGTCACCACATATACATCGGTGGGGTACATTACAGGGTACACCGATGCGCAGAGAAATAGCTACCCGGAATGTATTGTTGTCTAGGAGATTTCCTACGTTGATTGAGGGCAATGCCTGGAGCCAAAGACCCGATTCCCAGCGCGAAACTGCCAGAAGACGCGCGCGTTCTGGTAAACTGGAGGATGTTTGTATAAGAGTATTCCATTCCAGCTCACAGATAGGCGCGTCCCATTGTCTTTGCGAGGATGGATTTTTGGGCAGGGTACTGTTTGGGCAAGCTATTTTCCAAGCCTCCATTGCAGCTGACGAACAAGAAATTTGCACAGAGCCTAAACTGGGCGATAAAATCATGTTTGTTAAATTTTCGGTGCTTTTAACAGAAGAGAGGAAGGCAGGCAACGATACACTAGAAATTTTTCTGATTCCAAGACTTCCGTAGCGGATTGATAGTGAGGCTTGGCGCCAATTACGATCTTCCAAAGATATATTACATACGGTGGTGAGCGTATCTCTAACGATGTTGTCCAGTTTTTGTAAAATATCAGGGTGATTCCAAAGCTGGCAACAACGCAGAAAATACGTAAATTTTGGAACAAAAAGGCAGTACCTAATGATGACGAAGGCCATGTGCATATTAATTTTAGAAAGTTTGTCCGAAACTGCCGAAAAATTTTGAATTTTTTCCTCCACAAAATCTGAAATTTAAAATAAATAAATAGTAAAAACATAAAATAAATAATAACAAATCTAAAACTATATAGTATAAGAAACTGAAACAATCAACTCAAAAATGCGCAATATTGTTCTATAAACCAAACTATTGAACCGATTTTGATGGAAATTGTACAAATTTGAAAGTATATCCTTCCAAATGCAAATTCTTTCAAATAATATTCGTGCCATACTAGTATCTGAGAGCTGGGCTTGCCTTCTTTTTACTTCTTACTCTCTTCCTGGCTACACTGTTATTTGCAGCGACAGGGTTGGCAAGCCCGGAGCCTGGTCTTAGTTACTTTTTGTAAGGAATACACCAGACCGAAATCGAGATAAATTAGCCAAGGGCGTCGCCAGCCCATGGCCAACTCGATGAGCTCGTCGATCTAGAAGATTCATTCTAGCCTTGAAAAATCCAATTGTAGTTCTCAGGAAATAGAGATTGCGGCAAAGAATTTCATTCCTGTGCAGTACGCATCAAGAACGTGGACCGCGGAGTACGGATTTTTCGCATTACAACGAGAAATAATAAAAATTAAAATAGTTTCCTAAATATCATATATAAAAATCAGCCATCACTAAAAAAGTTAGCTATGGTTTTTACACTTTTGGTGGGTAATATCTCGAAATTGGCCCACGGTACAAAATTCGAGTAGAACCACAGACATAGTACATGGAGCATGCTACTTCATTTATATGAAAACCTTGCGTGCCACATTTTTAGTACCGACTGAAACGTCACATAAACTATTTTTGATAGAATGTTCTATCCGCGCGAAATCTATTCAACCCAATGCATCTGCGCGCTTGTACGCTAGTAACTAGTTGACAAAATATCGAATCGAAAGTATATATCCTCTGAAATTAAATAAATCTTGGTCGTCAACTGCGATTTTTTATCGTACTTGACATGCTCATTTTGACACGCTAGGTACATACACTTGGAGTATCTATAGAAGTCTATGAGTAGAACAAACACCCATTTTATAATAGGAGTACTACTCAGTAAGACACATTTCGTTCATTACTAAATAAGTAATGGCGGCCCTGGGCTCTCGGAATACAACAGATTTGAAAACATATAGGTATTTTTTATTATCTATTATTGGGGGATGTAAGGATATTTGAAGAAGTGGGATGTGTTTGACAACCAGTAGTCGGCGCTATCGGTATACACCAGCCGCTTGTTGTCAGGAGAGGGAGGTGGATACATATATTATGAAAACTAACGTGGAGTGACGTCTGCGCTGCTCCTTTTGAATAAGACCGCCGTATACGGTTGAAACTATAGTCGGAGAATTCGGCTCAAAAATAGACTAAGTAACCCGTTCAAAATAAAAATGGATACATATAGATAATTAGTATAGGTGTGATGTCCTTAGTATGGTTTGCGGACGTGATATCTCGACTTCCCCTGGTTATCATCCCAAACCAGGGCGGGGTCAATGCACCGCGCACAATGCACTGCGTTATGAAATACGCATAACGATACAGAGGCAATGTTAAGTCAATATCGGTACTAAATACTCTGTCTCGTTCGCGCGTATAAGTGCATACCTACATTTCTGAGGTTATAAAATGCTAGACTGGGAGAAATAGGAAAACATAGAATGTACTAGCAGAATTCTCTTCATGAAGCAAAAATACGAATATTTATCAAAAGTTCATTGAATATTTTTATTTCGTGCGAGCGAGACAGCGGCCACACTCTACTCTAGGCCTTAAAGAGCCTTTTGAGATCAGCGCTACAAAATGATCTCCCTAGTACTTACTTCATGTTTAAATAGGGCTTCACAGAATCCCTTTGAAGTAGGTTCTTAGAAGGCAAAGATGAATGGTCCGTACATCTAAAGTGGATGGATCATGCATGGCTCTGATGTGCATTAATAAAGTTAGTACTTACATGAGTACTGAGAAATAAGCGTCTCATAGTTATCTCATTATATTCTGGGAATGAGTCGGACATGCGTATCTTGTTATGGATTTGTTTTGATATAATTATTATTGTTTAAAAAACTGTAGCAACCAATTTCAAAATATGCAATTTCGATTACTTGGATGTCATATTTTGAACCCTTAGCTCAAAAAGGGGGGTGTTGACGTGTGTATCTGTGTGTCTGTTGCATCGTAGTCTCAAACGGATGAATTGATTTTAATCTTTTTTTTTTTGTTTGAAAGAGGATTTCATTGAGAGAGTCTTAGCTATGTTTCATAAAAATCCGTTCAGCCGATTTTTTTTGTCGGGGGTTTTTAGTTTTCTAAACTTAATACTTGTTTTCCAATTATTTTGTTTCTAAACCAAACTATTGAACCGATATTGGTAAATTCAATGTTGCTGGTGGCAGGAAGTCGCTGAATGCAAGCCACTTCTCACCGGTCTTTTTGGAAATTGGGGAACGGCTCAGCCACAAGAAGCCTATGCCCAGCAGTGAACTCTTTCGGCCTTACCCAAAAACGTTACTTAACTTTATTAATTGTCTTAAATTCTTTGTCTTCTTTCCGCAAGTGTCATTACGCGTCAGCGAGAATCTGACAAATATGCAGCAGCATTGCTTAAAGTTAAGTAACGTTTTTCGGTAAGGCCGCTTCTGGCTAAGGTGATAATGATGAATATCACAGTCATAAGACGAATCTACCATCACAGGACGATAAAATGGTTTTATAGTTAGTTGATGATAGGCGACTTTGATTAATAAAGATGACGTAACTGAACTAAGACAAGGTGTTAGTAGTTTAGCCAATATTACGAGCTAGTAGGTAATTGTTTGTGATCATGAAACAGGTAATCACCATGGGCTGGCTGATAAGATAAGTAGATAACACACGGAGAGTACAGTTTTGTAGCATTTCTAAGCGCAAGTGTTTGTAGAAACAGTCCTATTTGTACAAACGTTTAAACATTTGTCAGTAGTGGCAAACGTAAGCTTGTAGTAGGACTAGCTACTAGGTTTGCTGTGTGACTAGTTACACAGCAAAACCTGCTTTAAATCTATGTAGGCAATGAGATTTTAAAAGCATCCCCATGTTACGTGTGTGCCTTATGATTTAGTTACCATTATATCAGCGTGATTAATATGTATATCTATATACTACAGGTTTTTTTGCAAAGCCGCGGACGGACAGACGTACAGACGTGGTGAAACTATATAGGTACCTAGGTAACTTTTTGACTACCTAAAAAGTACGCCCATCTTTACCAAAAATGATAAGTTTATCTTCTTGTCTGAAAGGACTCTATGACAATAACATTAAGCTCATTGTTGCAGGGCAGATATATCGAGCGCTTGTCCATCGGAGCGACTCCTGCGCACGCGTGAGACATGCGTCGTGGACGGAGCAGAGATACAGTGTCTGCGACTACATTGCTGTGACACGCATAACTTTGTTGCTGGCAGGTACTTAAACGTTACCATAATCATTTGATATAGGACACATATAGTGGCGTAACAAGGGGGGGGGGGGGGGGGGGGCTGAAACGACACATTCAACTGATGACACGGAAAGTCATCCCAATCGTTCACCATTTTTCTAGTTCCGACTCAATAACATATCCAATCATCGTTTTAAAAAAAATAGTTAAAAACCGACTTCAAAATACGCAATTCGTTTGCTTAGATGACTTTTTTTTTCAGTTATTTTGCTATAAAAATCATAGTACTTAATCAATTTTGATAAAATTTATATGAGACCATCTCTAAGATATAACAAAATAAGAATCATCAAACAATTCATAATTGGCGGAGAAAACGCTGAACAAAAAATACAGTCGAATTGAAAACCTCCTTCTTTTTGGAAATCGGTTCAAAAGAAAACAAGTTTTGTGCTTAACTTCTTAAGATATTTATTCATAGCACACGTCATGTTAGGTTACGTTTAACCTACTTATTATACTGTTTGTTTGATTTCTAGAAACGTACATGAGTATCACACATAAAGGAAGGGACATAAACATACCTACGTCGATGTATGTGTCATTGGGTGAACAAAAAGGGTTTAACAATGTAAATTCACGGTCGGAACAAATTACATGCAGAAAACTTTTGAACATTTTAAAGCATAATCAAGTGTGACCGACAGTCAAGAGACTTCTTCGCTGCTTGAACAAAGAGATCGCATGATGGTAATGTGTTTTACCCGACTGTGTAAGGAGGGTTATGTTTTTCGAGTGTATGTGTTTGTATGTATGTTTCGATATAAAATTATCCATTTCATAAAACTTTATCTAAACAGAGGAAAAAAAACAGATTTTGAACTACTATCGAGCTAGGTCAACTGGAAGAGCTGCTTCTAATTTTAATACACCGAATCTCCATTTGAACCAGATGCATCCCGAAGTCGGTGGATCCTTGCAGCCTGAAGCTGTGCGAGCAGGCTTGCGAGGTGAAGGAGAACAAGGTTTGGTGCACCTGCCACAGTGGCTTCCACTTCCAGCCAGACAACTACCGGAGGAAGGAGCAGCCTTATTGCGTTGGTAATAACAACTATTTTACCAACTGTCCAATCTGCAGAACTTCATCATCATAATTTCAGCCATAAGAAGTCCACTGCTGGACATAGGCCTGATTTCCAAAAAGACCGTCCTACCACTGCATGTATGAGGTCATCTATACTGGTAGCTGGTCTTCCTATGTATCCAGCGCTTGCCAGTGCATAGTCTCCGGTCAAGTACTTGAGAATCTGTAAAACGTACTGCATAATTAGTCCAGTAAAAATAAAATTTTGACCTCATAAAATGCAATAATAAAAAATTGTTATTTATGTGATAGTATCGGTGTTTTGAAGTACATTTGTCACAATGTCATAGTTATGAGATGTGAAGAACTTGAGAAAAACCATGGAAATACCTAAAGTTGTGCTTTTCAAGTTTATAGTTAAACAAAAAATTCATATTGGTTGATAAATAAGAATTACATATACTTAAGGATATACTTAATTTATAATCACCGGGGTCATTTTGTAAAAACATAGATAAAACTTGTTTTTTACATTAATTATATATTTGAATTTCCGCGCGCTACCGACTGCCGCAATGGGGAGCTGTGCGCATGCGCGTAGCGATGGCGCTGGATCGGTTTATGCAATAAATTATGATGTTAAAGTACATTTTTGACCTACTGACGGAAAAATAATATTGAATATTTACGAATTTTTTTTTTTAACTATTTTGCGAAAAGGCCAATATCCTCAGTACTATAATGATTTAAGTGTTTTATATATTTATCGCTGTATCTCAAAAAGTTGTAGAACTAAAATCGAAACCTAGTTTTATTTTAAAATTTTGAAGAAATGTTAAAACCATGTCGTCAAGATATAATTAACATCAATTATCATTCTGAAAGTCACATATTTCAGCTATGAAAGGTCAAGTTTATGCTTATTTCATTAGATATTTTCGATTAAATGAAGATTTATTTCACTTAAGAGTAAAGAAAATAACAACTGTAAGAAAACTTTGTAAGAAAAAGATTGGAAAAGTTACATTTTTAAGTATACCTAGTCTTGCCATAAATATTGTCACGAAGAAAAAAAATATTTTATTATTGCAAATAATATTTATTACTTTTACAGTGTGTTAGTTTAATACATAAATATAAAACAATTTAAAATATAAAAGCTTATTCGAAGTGGTCTCCATTGGCTGCAATACAGTCCTTTAAATGTTGAGGCCAGCTATCAATAGAAGCACGCACTCTTTCCATGGGAAAATTCTTCACTGCCAATCGTATGGATTGTTTTAGAGACTCCAAATTATCATGGTGTTTAGAGCAAGCCATACTCTCTAAAACTGATCATAAATCATAATCCAGCGGATTAAGATCAGGACTAGACGACGGCCAGTCTTCAGCTCTGATGAAGTCCGAAACGTTCACTTCCAACCAAGACTGCGTGGACCGAGCTTTATGACCTGGCGCCGAGTCTTGTTGGAAGGACCATACTTGGTTATTGAACATGGTGTTGTTAAGGGGCTTAACTACCTTCTCAAGAATGGTATTTTGATACACTTGTGCCGATGTTTTGATACCTTTTTCACAAAAATATGGCTCAGTCACTCCTTCATAGCTAACACCCCACCAAACCATCACTGAAGTCGGATAATGCCCACGTTGCACTCTGTCGACTAATTGGGAAGCTTCCTTAGAGCTTTGAGCATAAATTCGGTCATTTTGTTTGCTTAAAATGTTGCTCAATTGTAAAGATTTTCTCATCCGTAAACAAAATTTTTCTGTGACCTCCCTTTGCGTACCGCTTCAGTAGTTGTTTCGATTTTACCACCCTATTCTTTTTTAAATTATCAGTTAAAAAATGACCAGTGCGTCTCTTATAGGCTGCAAGTCCTAAGTCATCTTTTAAAATACGCGACATGGTTCTGGGTGCTATCTTCATCTCGCGAGATAAAATCTTTTGCTTTCGGACAGGATTTCTTCGAATTCTTTCCCTTACTGCTTTGACCACCTTTTTCGTACGAACACTACGTGGACGGCCAGATCTTTTTCTGTCACAAACAGAGGAGGTCTCATTGTACCTATTAATAGCCCGGTACACAAACATTTGACTAATACCAAGCGTATGGAGAGTTTTAAAAATTGCATTTGGCTCCATACCAACTTTGTGTAATGCAATCACAGCGATTCGGTTCTCTTTATCACCCCACTCCATTTTAATATCGCAAAATATTGTACAATGTATTGGCGCCAAAATTAGAAAACTCAATAAACAATTGTATAAAAATGACAGATTCCAAATTCAAATGTAATATCTTTCTTATTTTTAACTGTAACAGTATTTATGGCCAGACTAAGTATATAACATATAATATCTTGATGACGTGGTTTTTTAATTTCTTTAAAATTTGAACTTTTCAATCCTTTATATCTTTTGAACGGGGACGTCATAAGTTAAGTCCAAACCTACTATAGCTGCATAAGTACTTAATTATTAATATCTGAATGTTTCAGATTTACATCTTCAGAAACAAAAAAGTTATTGAGAAAATAATTTTAATTTCCATACATTTGAAATATTCAAGGTCATTTTTTACATTGATTAAGCGTAATAAAAGAAATTATATTAGTAAATTATCCAATCAATAAAATGTTAGTTTTAACAAAGTCACATACTTTAAACAACCAAAATCCGTATTTTAGAAAAAAACCTATGAAATAAGGGTGCCTCGATTTCCCGATCACTGTGAGACGGATAGATGGACATGCCGAAATTATACAGGTTCCTCGTAATTACTACGGAACCCCAAAAACTGACAAAACTGACTCCAAAATATTAAATGATAAAATTATAATTCAAATTTTCGGGAGACCGTCTGACTTGCGATCCGCAGGTCCACCTGGGTTCGAATCCCGCGGGATGCACCTCTGTCTTTTATGCACTGTTCTAATTTCTACGTATTTAGTAATACAAATGAAGATCACACCAAGGTCTTAATTGCTCACCTACGAAAAAGAGTAGGTGTTATTTTTCGAGCGTGTATGTTTGTGTTTTTATACTACCTACGTCCAATATATGTACTTAACTATCTTAACTTATCTTGTACATACATCGTTTTGTACCTGTATAAGTAAAAAAATATCTGGTTTATAAAAAATACTTATTTTTTTACTATGACTATTGCGGCGTTGGGGGCTGAAGGCCACCCACAGGCCCGCAGGTAGGCCGCCGGCTAGGGCGAGGGAAACACAGTGGTCACATATACAGATTTTATTTCTCGATCACACCGCCGCACCTTTTCGTACCGTCAGTCAAATAACACTGAAGAACACTGGCCTGGGCACTCGCGCGTACGAGGGTTGCCGACTCGCACTCCCGTGACGTCACGGACACCGGTCTGGACGGGCGAGGAAACTCTCGTCAGGCCGCAGTCCAGGTCTCAGGGCTCCGAGGGTGTAGGTAGGGTCTCTTCCGACAGGTAGAAAGCGTAGAAGAGAAGGCGTAGATGGAAAAATCCCTAGAGGGATTCCAATAGTTAGATCACTTTTTATTTAGATTTAGTAGGCACGACCATATGTTACGGCCGTGAAATCAAAATGCGAGAGCCTGCCAGTGCACCGACCGCGTCATAATCCTTATCGCTTCTTTTGTCTGGTTCTTAGCGTTCCGTGCCATCGGCCTTAGACACGCGCGGAATCGAATTTAGACAAGAACTTTATATGAAACCGTAGTGGTTCCGTAGATTAATAATATATTTTAATTTAAGAAATTCGTTTAGTATTAGGTAGTTTATGATTTTATATACTTTTTGTTTATTACTTTTACTTTATCTCGAAAATTAAGTTTATTTTTTATTTTCAAAATGACGCGCTAACGCAACGTCACACTATCATAAGTTGAACGATGGATCATATTAAAACTTTTTAAATCAGCTTAGCATGCAGTTGTTCTTTTATTTTTTACTGACTTCATAAAAGGAGGGGGTTACTAAATCTACTCATTATACTTGATAAGTAATTACGCAACAATGAACGTGTGTTTGATAACTGCCTGTCTGTCCTACGAAAAATAGACAAATTTTCTTTCCATTATTTTCTGCATAGGAAATTAATAATATGGTATCGACGACTACGTGTATGTAATAAGCAGATAAAACAGTTAAAACTTATCCTTCTTCTTGAGCAGTTGCGTAAAAATGTCAAAATGCGAAATTGAAATAAACGCGAGGATGAGGTGGCCGGCCGGCCGCCCCTGCCCCGCACACCGCCTCGCCACCGCGTCGGCCGGCCGCCGCCGCTTCGCGCTGCGGTTTGTAAATACTTACTTATATATACCTATGTACTTGTGTATTCATCCGCGAGATTTTGTGTTTTTACTGAATTATTAAAAACCTTCAATAGATTTTTTGGAAATTCTTGTCATTTCTGATAAACAGAAATTAATGCTATCGAATCACATAAAAACCGTATGTTATATTAAACCTACAATAGTTAAAATCAAATAAAACATATTTTGTTGCTAATTACTAAGGAAATATGTATTATAAATCGGGGATTATTGTAGATCTATGATTTTTAGTTATTTTGCTATCATAATTTCAAAGAATCCCTCCTATTGCAAATACTGCGATCTGCTCCATACAAACGGATTTATTTTTACTAGACTAAATAAGCTACGTCATGGATTATTGTGGCATCTCTATTCTGATAGAGTCTATATACACATATACATATACAGGTTAAAAAAAAAATATTTTACTGTCTCCTTGCTTATCTTATACAATAAAGTAAAAAGAGAAGAAAGATGCTCGACTGATGTTTTACGCTTACCATAACAGTTGAATACCACGTATAATAAGGGAATTCAACAGATCAATACCCTCTGTATCATCGCGTACTGCGCTCGTAACTCTGAGAATTAGTTAATTGTTATATACCTTTGCCCAGAAATGTGATCTTTAAAAATATCGATGGAAATGCTGTTTCCCTTCAATCCAGAACCCAGTAACATAGCAACAATTGCTTCTTCGATCACTTTACCATCTCGTGTTACCAAGATTCAGTATTCAGCATTTTGGTCTTAGCCTTTGTTGTGGGTGAAATAAAAAACATATGTGATTTTTCTGCAAAGTTAATTAAGCACACTTAAGCATATGCCGTCATATGAAAGAAGCTTCTACTCAGCAGTGGTATACTAAAAGTTGTGGATGTTGACGATGGTTAAGTAGCAAATTTTATGACGTATAGATAAATAAATTAATCTTTTTTTTTCTTTATGAGTCAAAGAGTTCGATGGATTGACAGATATTGACGAATGTGCCACCAACAACGGCGACTGCGAGCACCAGTGTGTGAATGACCCGGGGGGCTACCACTGCGAGTGTACTCCACCGCTGGTCGTCGCCAGCGACGGCAAGAAGTGCGAGCGGCGTGCACCTTTTCCTGTACCCCTTGCCTTGCCGGTAACTGAACACTTTCTAGCATCTTGATGCTGTTTTTGTTAACCTATGTATCAAATGGATATTAAGACTTTTGTTAAGTGTCCCCACAATTGACAACGGTGGTATACCTTCCAACTTGCGGAAAACAAAAAATGCAATATCAGCAAAATGTCCTAGTGGCGGTGCGGCGATGACCGCTCACAGTGCCATGCAGTCATCATCCTCTAGTTTTGAACTTCCTCTGTGGCTTCTACAGTTAGATACGCACCTTGGAGTCAGGAAACTAGACCACACTGGTTTAACAGATATTAGTTTTATAAGAACACAATCAACGAAATTAAGCTGCGATTTTCCCGCTCTTTTTATCTGTGATTTCTTCAAACATCCATCAGATTCTTGATTTTACACATAACAAATTCAATATGCTGTTCAGCGGTAAATTATTTTTTTGTTTCAGGAGCCTCTCCCGTTGATCCGCGCGTCATCCCGTTGCTACGCGCCGTGCGACACCGTCTCCTGGCTGTCGAGGAAGGTCAAACAGCTGAGCGACCAACTCCACACCACGCAGCAGGCCTTGAAGAAAATCATGGAGACCACACTGGCTAAGGGAGATAGTACGTTCTTATAAATCAGATATTTAACCCAGAAGTTTCTTTCTAGAATCCACCTCTCTCAATCCTGCTACTTATCTTGTGACTTCATCACTTTACACACACACACACATCACTTTCACAAAAGATAATACAGCTGAATGACAAGACTTTTCACCACGGGGCAGGCCTCAAACAAACTCATGCACGAGAAAGAACTGAATGAAGGAGTTCTAGGGTTGGTTCTCCTTACGTTGATCTTCAGCGCTGACGATCAGCTCATAGTGTTATCTGATCTTTTAGTTTTAGACCAAAACGCTTGCTAGCTGTCACTATGGAGGGTGGCGCATACTCCCCACTCAGCAGTGCGTACAGATGCAGTTTAGTGCTGACTATCAGTTTTGTCTTTTGTCTGACCGCTTGAGGTTTCTCTGAAATACTTTATAAAACATGCCTAATAACCAGTCAACGTCAATGATCAGTATGAAAAGAAAACCCACCTTACCGATCAGATATTTTCTTTGTAGCTCTTTCCTGTATCCTTGCTTCGTGCCGCTATCGAAAATTGATGCATTGGCTAATGGGTATGGAATTTCTCTACAATTTGTTCTTTAACGGATTTATTGCACTCTGATCCTACAGGAACTTAATAACAACAGGATGATAAGCTGAAAGAAACAAACCACATTTGCAATTATTTTGCGTCAATAGACAAGACAAAAATGTATATCTGTGAACCTAAATCCTTTTTCTTACAGCCAGTGATCAATTTGCAGAAGGAAATTATGCGTTCAGAGTGCTGGACTCAACAGCACCCTTGGAAGGTGGATATTGCCGTTGTGAGAGAGGACCTAGAGTAAGTAATCTAAGCTAAAGCACAAAATTATTAAATAATATAAAGATACTAAGTAATATAGCCTAATTCTCTACCATAAGATATTGTAAATATCAATAAATTGATCCTATCAAAGACATAAAATACCTACATGTTTAAAATCACATCTTTTCCCTTACGGGGTGGGCAGAGCGTCATAAAGCTATTTGTCGCCACATTTAATCGTGGTTAGAGGGTTACATGGAAAGAAAAGGATATTAGAGGGTTAGAAGAAATTAGAGACTAAGATGGCTTGCACTGACAGGGGGCCAAAGACTAAATGTAAAAATATGCAAATCTCACATATCGTTGTCCTTTCACCAAGTAAAACGAAATTAGTAGTTAACTATCTAAACATTTTTTCTCACTTGCAACATTGGCGTTGGGGTATACTGGTTCTGGAGTTAAAGTCAGGGTATCAGCAAACGTTAAGTTGGGGTTCCTGCAGCTAGGTGGAGCCACGACCTCTGAGAGGCGACTGGTACATGTGGATATGTAAAGCAGAAGACCTTACTTACTTGTGGCATTCTTTGTGAGACGCATAATTATGTCTTTGCTTTCTCTTTTTTGTGGTCCTGCAGTCGCAAAACAGATGACTTAAATGTAAAGATTGCTTAAACTCTGGAGAAAGAAAATGGGTAAGGAAAAGAAAGAAGAATAAATAAATAAAAAAACCTTTACTTATCAACACGCTGCCTGGTGCGACGCAAGTTACAGTTCAATATACTCCGCAGGGTCCCGCAGGTCCGCCCGGCATGGAAGGTCCTAAAGGCGACATGGGTCCCCGAGGACCACGCGGAGCCCGCGGCCCTAAAGGCTCTCTCGACCTGATGCTGCTGATGATAGCGGACGTCAGGCATGACATACAGAACCTAGAGGCCAGGGTCTATAAGGATGGAGAACGGTAATACAATTTGATACTTTTTCAACAGGAATTTTCAAATAGAAAACATTTTCGTTAAAAAAAACTCGTTTCATATGGGGAAATATATAAAATGAGATTTTAATATTAGTAAGTGTCATTTTTTCTGTACTTATAAAATGTGATATCGTACATACTTGTTGCTTTGTACTTGTGCTTGTTTCTCAAAAAATTCTGTTTTTTTTTTTCTCAAAACTACGACTTCCTTGTGCTTCCTCTATAAAAAAGTATATCTTAGAATAGAAAATAACAAGTTTACAACGCGAGTCGCCTCTAGCTTAGTGAAGCATCTTTAAAGGCCTATAACTTCACTCTGCCGGTCGCTATACGCGACAAAGCAACATTTCGAACGCTCATGTATCTATCTGTCACAATTTTTTAACAAATATGTGAGCGTATGGGACAAATACTTGATAAATACTAATGACAAATACTTGATATTTCAAGTTAGTAGACAATTTGAAATATCATCTGAACACTCATGTCAAACACATTGAATACGTGGTGGCTTATACCTCTGAACGAAATTTTGAATGAATCTATTACTCTAAATGCTACACCTATTTATTCTTCCAGGCCGGAGCGGTTCAACCTCCAGAAAGCTTGGCGACGGCAACGCAAGCAGGAGTTGCTGGAGCGAGAGAGTAAGGCGGAGCAAGACCTGGAGGCGTATACAGCACCTCCGCTGGAGAGCCATGCGGTCGAAGTGTCCTCTAATGGTACTATAACGCTTTATTGTTTTTTTTAAAGAGCGCTAAACAAGCATACTGTCATCATTATCATAAAGTAATTTAAAAACCTGAAAGAACCGACTTCAAAATACGTCATATGTATAACGCCTGTAGAAAAGTGAATAGCAAGTCTCTTGTGCGTACGCGACTTGCTATTCACTTTTCTACAGTGTTTGGATGATATTTTACCAGTTATTTAGTTACAAAAACTAAAGTACTGCATGGATTTTAATAAAATATCATATGAGACCACCTCTGAAATATGATCTACCAATTACAAAAATAATCATCAAAATCAATGCATTATTGACGGAGTAATCGGTGAACAAACGTACAAAAACAAACATACAGTTGAATTAATAACCTCCTTATTTTTGGAAGTCGGTTAAAAATTTATAATGTAATTGTCGCAGGTGAGACTGGTGAGATCCGACGCGAGTCCACCACAGACTGGTCGTTCATGAAGGGCGGCGCCCCTGAAGCCGGCGCTCCCGAGGGCGGCGCCCTAGGGCTGATGGACGACCGACACGCACTCGAGAGACTGCGCGAGTACCACCTACTGGACAACACTACTGCTACGGATGAGGACGTCGACACAGATTATGATTATAGTTTCTATTAGACATACACGTCGATTGTTTTTTTTTTATGTAATGCCTTAGTACTTACATATATATACCAATTATAATGATTAAAAGTAAGTTAAGAAAATTTAATAACACCGACATAAAAGGGCTGAACCTATTTTGATGAAACATAGGTAAGAAAACACTCGAGCAAATCCTCTTTCGACCAAAAAAATTATATTAAAATCGGTCTATTCGTTTAACAGCTAAGATTAGTTAAGTTACTAAGATTATTAAGTTAGCTTTTTTATGACGAAATAAAAATAAATCATGATAAAATATCACCTACAAAATGAAGTGCCCATTACAAGTGCAAAAAAACAAGTATTTCTTGTGGATGTAACGTGAAGTGGAGCTATTAAAGAAAATACTCATTACCAATACATAAACTCTTTAATTCTCACTTAAAATAATACACAATAATTGAGCCTACTTAGCTCGGTAAACAAAGTGAAAGGAGACGCTTAGCTCGCCACAGTGGGGTGGTACTGCGCGGCGAGTCGCTTGAACTCGTTGGACTTAGCGTGGTACTCCTTCGTGAACGGATGGTCCGGGCTGCTGTCCAGGAGCTGCGCCAAGTAGCGGGACGACACCTACAGAGGAAAAGATTTTTTTATTGAAAGTTCAGTCTTATGCAAAAAAAAACTTATAAAATAATATTATCTATGAGCTAGAAACATGCATTACTCATAACTTCCTAAGAGTCCGTAGTCCGACCATTGACCGTCTCGCTCACGCATACCCACATTTTTGAAGATATAAAAACACAAATTTCAGAAATTTCAATTTGATCCAAGTAAATTTTCATTCATAAACATCTTTTTTACGTTAATAATGCGGGTATGCTCACGCGAGACGGACGATGGTCGAACTACAGATAAGAAAAAAAAAAGAATAAGTGGTTATTTTGAATTACTTTTCAACCTTATACATATATTAGAATATAAGAAATATCTACAAAATAAAACATATTTTATGCTGTATCAAGATAGAAGTATTTACAAATTATCATATCAGATATATCGCTTAACGTCAAGCGAGTTGATGGCCCTACAAAAAACATTTTTATGCTGCGCTGTATCAAGATGGAAGTATTTAATAACTTTCACACCAGCTATATCGCTTATCGGGCGAGTTGGAAGTCAAGCGCAAACCTATCTTGTAAAAAAAAAAGAAAATAACAGCACAGTAACCTCGTGGGGCTTCCCGCTGTGCGCGGCGGTGACGGCCAGTCCGAGCAGTAGGTCGGGGTGGTGCGGAGCGCGCGCCTGCGCATCCACCAACATCTGCTCCGCCTCCTCCCACATGCCTGCAACGACACACACACATACATATTGTAACACGACATAAACGGGGGCCGCGCTCGGGAATGGAAGGTAGATAAACCGTTATAATGTCAGTTATTGAAATGAAACAAATATTAACGGATTTATCGTGTTTTTTGTTTTTTCGTTCAATATTAATGCATGATGACTTTACCTGTAATTATTGTGACATTAAGCTATATTTTCTCTGTTGATACTTATTAATTATTATAACAACGCACACACACACACACACACACATACACCGTTACACAGGTACACAGTTTTTACAATAAATATTTTCTGATTTCTGATATGACTTTTATTGTCAATGTATAGATGTACACAGTGTACTAAATAAATATATTTTACATAATTTTATGAGCTGACGTTTCAAACACTCTGCAGCGTCCGCGGTCACCGAAGGTGAGACTAGATGACAGTTGTATTTTTTATTATGAAAATATTATTTACTATTGCCTACTATTTTTATGCAAAACGTTCCCTACTTGTTCTCGTATAATTTGTTTCATTTCAATGAGTAACAATTGCGAAAACTTTAAAAAACATTTTTTTTTAATTTTAATTAGGACTTGATCGAGTGTGTTCTTAACTATGTTTCATCAAAATCAGTTCAGCCGTTTTTTTGTCAGGGGTTTTTGTGATTTTACTAAACATATACTTATTACAAACTGTTAGTTTGAAGTAGTTCCCCACTTGCGAAATAGTCTTACAA
This sequence comes from Lycia hirtaria, assembly GCA_947563715.1. Taxonomy (NCBI): domain Eukaryota; kingdom Metazoa; phylum Arthropoda; class Insecta; order Lepidoptera; family Geometridae; genus Lycia; species Lycia hirtaria. Next base: position 33,692,824 of record OX387377.1, on the reverse strand, counting down.
GTAAACGCATAAAAGCAATGGTGTTATGAAGGACTTATAGGTCTTGATTAAAACAGAAACTGTTATAATAGCATGTTATATAAGCTTATTTAGACTGTAAGAGGTACTTGTAAGCTAGTTTTCTCTTACAAAAACATTAGTAAGCGTTTTATAAGATTGAAAATACTCTTCTTAAGATTTTTGACGGATTTAATAAACGCGTATATTTTATGACCTGACGTTTAGTTGACGTTGAATTGTTTAATTTCAATGAGAAACACTCGCAAAACCTTTATGCCGAGGCCAGACGTTTGCCGCTTGCCACAAACTCCAAACTTCTTCAAACCTTTGAATAAATTCAGTGATTCAAATGTCGGTATCCACACGCTTGCGAGAGCGTTAGTGTATTGCAGACAAGCAAGCATGACGGTCGTCGTGCTCGTGTCGGCTTTAACGTTTGGTTTTGCGTATTTGTATCATATTTGTATTTTATTATGTTATATTATTTATTTATTTATTATAGTATTTATATTATATTGTATTATATTTCTATCCGCCGCTAGTGCGTTAGGCATACATGTGGATGCATCGCAAGCCCTTGCCGCAAACTTCCTTTGATTTCAAAAACCGACAGAGCTTGAGTCGGTGGCAACTAAGAAAATCAAGCAAAGGCACTATCTATACGTTTGAATTTGTGGTAGCTTGCCGAGCTTTGGCAAGCGTGTAGTCCCGGTATTAGAAATCATTCCTTTTTTATTCGAATTTCGGCTTACGCTTGAGCGCTAACTACGGTGGAGCGCGCTTAACTGAAAGAAACCTATTCATTATAAGGGTTTCTTAGCCGTGGTCCACCAACGTGCTTCACATATACATCCACGGGCATCTTTTTGTACCCTTTTTTTTGTTATCAGGGGAAACCCTTTATGAGTACCACCGGGCCCCAGGGGAGGCTGTGTGGTTGTGTGGGAGTCCCGAGTCCCGCCCGGTTGACCGGTGTGCCGGAAAGTCCAGCCCAGTCAGCCGGTATGCCGGGTTACTCACTAAAACTCCTAAGGTGATTCGTCTTAGCGCCTGCATGTCGATCCAATGGGTGCCTCATGAAACTCGTCCACGGACCCGGCGGCTTCCTTTTTGTACCCTTGGTCCAGCCAAGATTATAAAGTGCGCTCAAAATAGTCTCTTATAGCAGTGTATAAGAGTGATATAAGATTAATATTAGCTAGCTGGGTTACCTCTAGAGGCGGCCGCGGCGGCTCCCACGGCGGCGGGGCCTGCGCCCAGCGCTCCGAGTCGCTCCGAGAGCTCCATTACACTGTAGTGGGCGTCCTGCACTCCCGGACCACCCTGGAAACATCAAATTATATTTAAAAAAAAATGAAAACAAACGACTTCAAGATACGCAATTTAATTTCATAAAAAAAAAAAACAAGTTATTTTGTTATAAAAACCAAAGTACTGAACCGATTTTGATAAAACTTACATTGGACCAAGAAGTATGTATGTATGTTATGAAAAAAAAAACATCAAAATTAATACATAATATAATTATATCATGTATTAATTTAGATAATTTTTTTTTTTTGTTTGCCAATTATATAATTTATGAGTAATGAACTGAACAAATATACAAAAAATACAGTTGAATTAAGAACCTCCTCCTTTTTGGAAGTCAGTTAAAAATATAGTTGATCCATCAACATGCGTAACGCGCTCACATGGCAACCTAAAAACTTGTGACCTGAGAAATGTTTGACATAAAGGTTTAGAAATTTCAAAAACACTGGGCATAATTGAAGTTCATATCTTTTAATACTACCAAAGTACCCTATGAACTTTTTTACTTCTATAAAGTTGAAATATATAGCATCTTTTGGAATCATTCCAACAGTAAAATTTTCATTGTTCATGAGTCCCCCATTATTACATTAGACATTAGTTTACATTGCCAGACATGTAAGGAAGAACTTCCTTAACCCACCCTTTCACTCCCCTGATACCGGAGACGGGCCGCGCCCAACAGTGGGACAGTTTATACAAACAGGGTTGTTTTGGAGTACCTGTGATAGATTGAGCCAAGCCTGTGCAAGCTGCGTGAGAGTTCCGTCATCCTCGATGTCCTGCAACAACTTGAGCTGCTTGCGCGCCAGGTCTGGACGGTTCATAGCTAGCAGACACTGGAGGGTGAACGCTCGCAGCTCTAGGGATTCCGCGTTGTGGAGGATTCTGGAAGCGGAATACCAATATGTAAGAAATAAAAAAAATACATTAGATAGATCTACATTTGACTAACAACGCGACAGTGTGGCCAAGGCTGGAGCTCATCGATATTGAAGATATATTCAGTTTAGCATTGAAACTTCCAAGAAAAAATATTAAATGTCCGAATTTCAAGTTGTATGTGTAATTGGTCATACCAGAGTTTAAAAGACTTGACCTCCCTTGGTCTATTCACTTACCGTCATACTTAAAAACACTGAATAAGCGCATTTTAGTTAAACAGTGTTTAGTTCCTTTTCGCAACATGCTTTTATAAAAAGGGGCCAATTCCAGCTGGCTCTTACTTTCCGAAATTTTTCTATACCGATTAAGGATCACCTCGAGCTCTTAGGCGTTACTTTGACGTCCACCCTTAACTTTGGCTCCTATATTGAGTCAAAACCTCAATTAGCTGCCAAAAAGCTGGGTATCCTTTCGAAGGTGCGTCGGTACTTCACGCCGGAACAGTTGCTTAGACACAAATTCGGTCGTGCATGGAGTACTGTTCGCACCTTTGGGACGGATCTGCTAAGTACTAGCTCGAGGCGTTAGAGACCATTGAGAGGCGTGCTAGGAGGCTCATTTGTGACGATTCCCTTGTTCGGACTAAACTCCAAAATCTGGAGCATCATCGCAAAGTTGCCAGTTTATCGGTTTTTCATCGCATACATTTCGGTGAATGTGTGATGCATGATCTCATTCCCCCATGCCCTTTTTTCTATCGGACAGTAAGAAGCACGAAAAAGCGACATCGTTACATGGTTGATATTCCGAAAACACGTACGAAACGCTTTGACTACACTTTCATTGTGCGTACCGCCAAAATGTGGAATGCGCTTTCCGAATAGATATAATCTAAGTGTCTTCAAATCGCGAGTGAATAGGTTTCTTCTAGAAAAGCGCGCTCCATCGTAGACCGTAACTGTCGCTTAACACCAGGTGAGTTGACGGTCAAGCGCAAGCCTATCGTCGAATAGTGCACGACACAGCTTCTCATGGAACGTCACAGTTCAGCCTCTTTTAGAGGCAGTTTCCGATATGCTGCGTCAAAGTGCTGGAACAATATTCCTCCGCCAATAAGAGACCTACAAAGTTTACACTCCTTTAGACTGAATTTAAAAAAGTTTATTTTTTGTCATCAAAAGGCGGAAGAGGTTCATAAAAATGATACAAGCGTTATCTGAAACCGGACACCTGATGTTGATGTTTCCATATTGTAGACATTGTTTACATTTGAAATAGTTGTACTTACCTATTTGTTACTTATTAATGTGGGTATGTATATATGTGTATATGTATGTGTATATATATGTGTATATATATAATTTAACTGAATATGCTTGCACGCGCACTGTGCTGTGCGTGACGTCACCTGCCGGATCCAGCGGAAGACCAGCGCCGGTTGGCAACAACTGGCACCATGCTGAGCTGGAGCTGGCTTGTGGCAAAAACTTAGTTTAGTTAAATTTTTTATTTTAAATCTTGTTAATATTTTTTAAGTTTTTGGCACAATAAAAATCTTGTCTATTGTCTATTTGAATAAAGTATATATATATACATATATATATATATAAATAAGACGGTTGGTGTTAAGTACATGTCCTTTGCTAAGAATCTTGTTTGTTTAAATGTTTTATGAGAAACATTCTCGCATTTGCCAGTCAATTACGCATTTTTCATACAACAGGAAAATTGATATTTTTTATATGTTTCTATCACTGATGCCTCTACAGTTTGCTTTTAACAAAATTCAAACTACAAACTTTTAAGTTGCATGTAATATGCATGCTGTCGGTGGCTATAATTATGTTAGCATTTAGTTCTAATTTGTCTTATGTTCATGTGTTACTTATAACAATGTATTGATGTATAACATGTTGGTACCCAATAGATAAATAAATAAACTTCGAAATTATAACGAAATTTGAAAAAATAAAACCATAGGAGCATATAATTTTAATATTTAAATCAAATGAAAAGAATCATCGAAATCGAAGTTAATGTTTAGGCACAGATTATATTATAATAAGTAGAAAACAGTTTCCTCTTACTTGTAAGGGAGATTGCGCGACAAAAGTTTTATTAAGATGTAATAATACATGTTGAGGTATTGGTATATAATTAAATTTCTTTCTATCCACATCTAAGCACTAAATCATGAAGAAAAGAAAGAAAGTTAAATTAAACTTAAGAACCCTTAGAAAAGGTTTTTAGCTATATTATAAGATCATTTTCAGCACAAATTTTTAATGCCATATGAATAAAAACATGGGTACCAGCTAGTTTGAAATAAAACTCACTTCATAGCAGCTTCATAGTTGTCTTCATGATAGTAAATTGTGGCTGCTACAATCAGGAAGATTTCATTCTGCAGTTCTGTGCCCTTAGCAACCTGCAATGTTTAAAAGTGAAACTAAATAACTATGTAGTCAATTTACACTAGTAAAGCACTATTATTATCAACGGGATGTTTATGCTGCTCTTAACCACATCATCCACCCGCATTCTTCTGTCGCCCTTGAACATGGTGCATGTAACTGTGCCGAAATATTGGGAGCTCAAAATTAACACGAACCACGGTAAATATCCCATTGATAATAATAGTGCTTTAATGAATGACCATGACAGTTTAAAAAAGTGTTTTACACTGTAGTGTATTTTACATATGAACAGCTTAAGAACTATGTTGAAGCAGCAATCCAAAATATGTTTTGCCCTCCCAGGTTCCAATACTAAGCATTGCCTCTCTGTCTTGTGTAAGTTTAATAGCTAATTACATACTAATAGCTAAATCTAAATGAACAAATCAACAAAAACCATACAACTTTTGGGATAAAAGTGGTAATTAGTATTATAGTACACATATTTTTATTCCAGTATGTACAGCGCAAACGTCACTCTCAGTCGGTGACGAGCAGTACGGGATGTGTATGCGCTGCTCCTTTGAAAAAGGACGTCAAATGCGGATAAAACTATAGTTGGACATTTAGGCTTGATGTGAGTGACACATAGTTTTACTTTAAAATGTGTGACAACATTAGTTTCCATACAAGCTATCTCTATTTCAAATTTAACTGGAATCCATTGAGCAATTTCAATTCAAAGAGATAACAATGTCTTTGTTTCCTTATCTGTCTTACAATATACATTGGTGGAGTTAGTTGTCATGGCAATTTTCACCAATACACTGTTATTTCATACCACAAAAGAAAATTGTGTTCTATTCTATCCTTAATATTACCCGATATCAATAATGTTTACTTTCTATGGTTGGAACCAGTAATGGTTACACCTCTAAGTCTATGTGTTTCTTTTCTCAAAGTGTTAACTTCTTGTTTTATTATCTGGATATAATTCAGTGTTATAACAAGATTTGAAAAAGCAATCTATAAATTCATACTTAGTTGTTTATGATTAAAAAAAGAATTATCAAAATCAGATATTTATAGGTAGAAAACAGTTTTTGTATAGAAGAGTGCACAACAATGTTTTTCTTAAAAAAATTACTAATTTGGGCACATAATGTACACAAGAACATTATGTGTTAGATAGAAATAGATAGATTAATCTTTCCTCCTGCTATAGACTACATTATGCAGTCAGGTGCTTTCTCTTACTTTATATTATGTATTTGTTTAATTTACTGGCTATGCCTTACCCTAGCGTCAATGTCAGCCACAATAGCAGGTTTATTAGCTCCTGGTGTCTGGTAGTCAACGAGAGTCTTCAGTGGCTGCAGCATCGGGTCAGCTGTCTTAAGCTCCTGCAGCACAATCCTGTGATTTCCCTGCGCTATGTAAGCCCGGTACAGGTAGGCATCACGCTGGAACGCTACCAGGGGTGCAGACGGCTAGGAGATATAACGGACACATAAAAACATAAGTGAATTACTCTATCATTAACAGGAGAAGGAAACAAATATCAAATACCTAACGCTTGAATTTGATAACCTAATTTTATGGATTAAATAAAAGATATCAGAGTGAATGAAAACGTCTCAGCTTTGTCATCATAGAGAATTCCACACGAAAGACAACTTTTGATGGTATTACCACAAGACCAAGATATAGGTAGCAGCTACATTTATGATGTTCTAAGCAGTTGACTACGTAATTAATACGCATGAGAAAGCTTAATTAACTGAAAATATTAGTAGAATATCAAGAAAATCACAGAAACACGAGCGGCGTTGTGACCAGTTAATAGCACTCCAAATAAAATTGCCAAAAACAACTTTTTACGTAAACTATTGATGTGGGACTATTACTTACATTCACGTTTTGCGCTTCGTTAATACATTGCTGGTAATTTCCAACGTAAAAAGCATTTTTAACATCGAAAAGTTCATCTACATCTTGCTGCTGACGTGCCATTTTGACAGTTTTGTTGCGTTGGATTTGTTTGATTCGAGTGATTGGTTGAATGGAGTAATCATTTGTCACTGGACTTTGACATTGACAATTACATTTCTTTGATATTGCATTTGTGTTCCGTTTTACTCTAATAGCGTATCAGAATTAGAAATTCAGAATGTATTTTATTGCTTATATTTTGTATAAATAAAGTGTTGAACGTAAAAACATGTTCCAACGTAGAAAGAGAATATTTATTTATCTGTATTCTACTTTGGGTTTTCTACGCTATGATTTGGAGCGAAGTCGTTTATGTTTTTTTTTCATCGAACATAGATATACGACCACCAACTTGCCTGATAGTCTAGATAGTAAAAATAAATCCGTTTGTATAGAGCTAATCACATTAAATACACTTTGAGGGATTCTTTGAAATTATAATAGGGAAATACCTAAAAAAATAGATTCACAATAAATCCCGATTTATAAACTACTTGCGTTCCGCGGTTTCATCTGCATAGTTATGAAAATCGGTAATGATTATGATGATGATAAGTAGATTATGTCCGTCTCCAGGTCCACAGCTATCTCTATACTAAATTTCATAATGATCGGTTCAGCTGTTTGAGCGTGTAAAGGCAACAAACTTCGATTTTATAATATCATTATGATATAATATCAAATGTATTTTAAAACACCAGTACATTCATTAAAACAGCAATATTCCTAAGTATCTTTTATGTTGTCACAAATCTTATTTTTACTGGACAATGATATTAAGCGACGGTGTGGCCGAGGATGGAGCTAGTTGATTTAGAAGATATCTATTCACTCTAGCCTTGAAAATTCCAAGATTGTAATTCTCAGGAAAAAAAAATGATGGAAAAAATTCCATTCCTGTGCAGTACACATCAAGAACGTGGACCAATATGGCTGAGTACGGATTTTTGCCATTTCAATGTATGTAAAATACGTGTAAAAATACCTTATTCTGTGACTGTCGATTACAAAATCTAAATCCAATAAAACCGTGTTTTACAAAACAACAAAACCTTGTTCCTATTAAGTTAACTTATCAACATTACAGTAGATATAAGTAAGTAGGTAAAAGTATTGTAAGCTTCAGACTAAATACGTATAGACAGACGGAACGCACAGAAACCAAAAGAAAGCCACTGGGGTGGTAAGGAATAATTAAAAGATTCAACTAAATACAAATTTAGCTCAAAAAATTTGAAATTGAGAAGTATCCTTTTGATTCTGTTCTTTGACTAGACTATAGAACAAAGCATACTTACCTAATGAAGCTTTTTCCTGAGTGACTTTTTTCAAGTTCCTTCTTTTGTGATAAAAACTATTATTTGGGAGCCCTTTGGTTTGTAGGTAGATTAGGGGACGATAAATCGATCTTGCTAGGTTTTATTTTTAGTGAACCCGGGTTTTGCTCGTATTTTCAGTCATAAAAAATCCGAGTTGAGCTCGGTCGCCCAGGTACTCTAAATAAAAGTTATTAACTTTACCTTACTATGTTCCTATCAAAATAAACAATATACATGTAACTCAATGGTTTTAACAAAGCTGACGACCCATTGATAACAATGCTGCAACAGCCGGTCTGACTTTAGTATTAGCCATTTCACTTTTTTTTTTTGTTAGTTCCGACTGGTTGTATCTCTAGTCTGTGCGTAACACCAACTTTTTCGTAAGTAGTTATTACCTAAATAGGTTAACAGGAAGATAAACTGCGACTGGCGGGCGACACGATATATTGTGCTTCGAGTACGATATTGAACGCAGGCAGGGAAATCTAACAACCCGCCTTTATCAGCTCTTTTTGCTTTTGAATGAACGCAATGTTAGGCAGCGTCTATATTTTTTTAATGTAGAAGTAGGTTTGCTCTTGCCCGCCAACTCGCCTGATGTTAAGCGACGTTACGGTCTACGATGGAGCGCGCTAGTAGAAACCAATTCACTTGGGTTTTCTTAACATAATATACTTGTATAATCACAGTATATCTAAGTCAACTGTTTCTGTACCTACATCGCATCGTTTCGTGTCAATCAATATAAAGTCGAGTTCACAGCTCTTATTTAACTAATTAATCAACAAATTATATGTACTGATATAATATTATAATTATTATAGTTTAAAAACTGAAACAACTTACTTCAATAAAATATAAGTTCAAAAAATAAAACCCGACTACTGAAAAATCACGCTCTAAACAAGAAAATATTCTCATCTGAAATTGTTAAGTACAAACTTTTCGATATGTATCGTATATTTAATATACAACTTACATGTAATAAACAATTTGTTGTATTTCATACATATTCATAGATGTTCAAAGGCAAGGGCGTCGCCAGCCAATGGCCCAGGGGGGCAAGTTAATATTATGGAGGAGAAAAATATAAATTGTAGGTACAGGTACAATTGCACGGCCTTAGGACTTTGGTTGCTTTGCAGTTGGCTACATTTTTCAAATCTCTAGGGGGCACCTGCCCCCTTTGCCCCCCTTTGTCGTATGCCTACAAACAAATACAAACAAAAAAAAAATAGATTAAAATCGATCCACGGATACACTTCAAACTTATAACACCTACTTTTTGGGTCGAGGATTAAAAACAAACATTTGCTTCTGTATACCGCCTTGCGTACACCCGAAAGGCGAAACCTTCTTGCACAGTTGGGTAAAAGAATGATTAAATTCGTAAACGAAATTATCGTTGAACGCGACGAATTAAGAATTATCTTTTTTTAAGGTCGGTTAAATTTACTGCAAACCCTATGAGATTAAACTTTGAGCACACAAAGATTCACCCTCCTTATAAGGAGCTGGGCAGTCGGTATAAACATAGGAAAGACTTAACAAAAGACTCTTACCTCGTACCTAGAATATCGACTCAGTGGAAATCTGAACAAAAGATTTTTTTTCAGTTGCCGCGTTACCATTTCTCACCTTTCTTTTGTGATTGAAAATATTTTAACAGCCGAAGATAAGTTCAAAATAATGGACGTTTATCTATAACAATGTGTCAGTTTATCGTATTTTTTTGTTGTAATTTTGCAATAAACGATAACAAAATGTTATGAAGATGCCGCTTCCGAAAAGCGGTTTAGATGTTTCGTTAAAAATGTTTACTTACATACCTATAATAGCCTAGTGATTAAGTACGAGTATACAGGGTGTTATAGATATTATTATAGTAAAACCAGGCCCGGCGCATTTTAGTTTGAGTACCATTAGGGTTCCCATTCGTACCGATACGTTGGGACATGTCACCGCTATAATTTTATCAATGGTGCATCCCTAGTCGGATTGCGAAATTTTAGTTTGTCGCCGGGCATTACTACTAACTAAAATTTCGCAATCCGACTAGAATAGAATACGACTAACCGCGATATTATTTGGCGTAGTGAAAGTCGACTAACAATTTATTATTGGTGATACGTTACTTCCCAAATTGTCTATTAGCTTTTCAAAAATTTTTTTAAATTCATTGAAATTAACTACAAGGCAAGACTTTGCTGTAGAGGATTTGGTTAAAATATTCTAAGTAAGCTCAGCACTAAGTGTCTGAACAACCTGTATGTAACAATATACATTACGGTTAATACTTTGAACCTAACTAAGTTATCTTGAGTTCTCAGAAAATCTAAATCTCAGTAAAGCATTATTGATAAGGAAGATACCTAAGTACTGAGAGGTACACATTCCAAGAAAAGCTTCTTTGTAGATAAACTACTGTACTGTGAGCACATTTAGGTAATTTTAATTGAGCGAGCGAGCGAAGCAACTAAGATCTGACATCATCTGAGAAAATTTGCTTTCATCTGTCCGGCTGTTTATTGTTTGTATGTTTTGGTACTCGCATATACATTGTATTTTTCAACCAAACTTGACAAAACTTAAAACTGTATACCCACTAAAAAGACTTTGGTGAGGTTAGGTTTTCTGAAATAGATTGCTGTTAGCAATAAGACCACCGTTTGTGCCATTCTCTTGTGTGTATATTTTTTATCATTTTATTACTTTCTATGGTGTCAATAAAGATGATTTATGGATTGCTTGAGGTGCTCTTTACAGGTTGATTTCGGTACTCGATGATGATGAAATCGTTGTCGAAAATTTGTGCTGTTGCTTTTTAGTGTTTAGGGTGACGTGCGATGTTCTCATATAAGTTCATTCAGTTACTATATATCTTCAAAAATGATGGTGTACGCGAGCGAGTCGGATGATGGACTCTCAAAAAAAAAACAAACGAATTGAGAATCTCCTCTTATTCAGTGATAATAATCTCATGTACTACAACGTTATCACAAATAGTTCAAGAGTTGATTTCGCCCATTTTTTGTGGGATAAGAAAATATATATCTAAATATTTTTTTATCCCACAAAAAAACTGGCGAAATCAGCTTTATTCTTGATCGACGAGCTCCATCATCGGCTACACCACCGTTGTCGCTAAATATTTTCATCATTTTTGAAACAATGTTAATTTTGCTTGAAGTTTATGATTATTTATTATTATTTTACATTTTCGTGCATTTGAATTTTACTTATTTTTTGTGATAACAAGTCATAGTCATATTTATTGGTAAATAAATATGACTATTACTAATATCTGGTGATAAATCGTAGATCTATTTAATTTAATAAAAAACAAAAAAAAAAACTCTTTAGACGACCGAGTTCTCTATGAATTTTGATTAATAAGCACGAAGGTACAAAATACACCAATATCCAATGATGTATTAGGATATACGATAATATTATATAAATAAAATCTCATTGCCTATATCTAAGGAAACCAGCTGCAATCCCAGCGCTCCAAATAAATCCATATTGAAATCCAACCGTCAAAAACCGTCTCAAGAAGTGCATTGTATGCGGCAAAGGGCCGGTGCAACGACAGATGTGTCTCCCACCAACTTACACGCAAACGCGGTCAAATGGACTAACTACAGGTTTCCAATACATGACTTAAGTTTTGTTTGATGATTGCGATAGTGGCGCCTCAAAATAAGCGTATAATATGTTTGTGCGAGTGTAAGGGCCCTGGAGGGTCTTGAAGGACCAGGACAAAGGCCCGGGGTCAATGCTATGCGAAAGTTTTGCGAGTGGGGTGTTTGTGAGAAACTCACTGTCGATGTCGTGCGAATTTGGGGTGGTACCGACTTTTGTTATAAGCTTTAATTGTTATGTGAGAACGCCTTGCTTCCAGGTCCTGTCCCGTGTCTGTCTGGGCAAAAACCTTAGAAAATTGGAATATATAAATTTAAAAAAGTCGGCTCAAGTCAGTTGGCGCCTAATTAAAATATTAGTATTATTAAAGTGGGCTTAAAGATTAATATTATTACTATTGACTTTTTATGGGACTACCACTGAAACATATTTCCATTTTTAACAATAATTAATAAAGTTGGATACGCCAGTTTAGTTAAATATGTAACCAGCTACAGCTGCGTAAAACATAGCTTAAACCAAAAACTCAACTATACTTAGCCAAAGTAAGTACATATATATTGTTATCATCATTATGAAGAACCTATGGACAGAATTGAAAATTCACGAACATTCATCTGATTCATTTAAATAGTTCGTTGACCCTGACAAAATGTATAGAGAAGCTGGTTTATTTTTCGCTAATTTTCAGTTCTGCCCTTAGTAAACGTTTTTTGAGGTAGGTCCTCAAAAATTGATGGTTTTCGTACCTACTTAGGTAGACGCCCAGTTTTGATTTTTTCGTGTTATTTCTCACTTTTCATTTAATTAGAATGTTTTGAAGTTTTTTTTTTATTACTTTTATTTATTCATTTTAATAGTTTTACTCGTTTTGTTTGAAACTAAAAATTGTATTCACAAAAGTTCACTGGTATAGCCAACATATACAAAAACTGTGCAGTTCTGACAATATTACATACATAGGTTCAGGTCGAATTGATAACCTCCTCCTCTTTTATTGAAGTCGGTTAAAAAGAATCTAACTAAACCTTTTACATTGAATGTTCAAGCCGTTTAGAACAAGGGAAGTATTACAAAGTAATTAATTTTCAATTATAAATGTTTTGATTAACAAACCAATTTGCTAAAGATGTAACAGAAAGTTTCCCTAAGTTTTCCTAAAATCACCCTCGACTTTTCAAATGATTTATTGGGAAAACAATTCATAAACTCGGGAAATCGTTTCTATTAGTTACTAGGGTAGCAGCTACCAGGGAGTTTGATCAATCGATACCTCCTCCTACTGAGTGGCTGTATTATCATTACAATGCACTTTTTCCCCGTTTCTTATTTCCTGGTACTTAGAAACGGATGTATATGTATGTATGTATATTTAAAACTATGATTGTTTTATTTGTCAGCAACGTTTGTGTATAAACTGTCCAACTGCTGGGCGTAAGTGAGAAAGGTTAAGCCTCCGTAGTCCTACACACTAGCCAAGTACGGGTTGGCAGACTCCATTCATGTTCAGTCTATGTTGCAGACTTGCAGACCTGGTTTCTTTGCAATGTTTTCTGTCACCTTTTATACCCCAGGTACTTATGTTTTTTGTCCTAAGGACCTGCGGATTTCAAATTGGAATGAAAGGACATGCAGTTTTTTTTTCGTCATTTTAATCCCTCCTTCTTACCGTTGGCAACACCCACTTAACAAGGGACTACTTCGACTTAAGGACTAGCTTCCATGGTCATGAATAAATTAAAAAAAGGGACTACTGCCCCACTTAAACAACAAAAAATCTGAATATTTTTATCAGACTTCGTAAGAAGAAGGGTTTAGTTTTTCGAATGTATGTATGTTTATATGTATGTGTGTATATATATGTAAGTATGTGGGTATGTATGTATGTATGTTTCTATAAATAAATAAATAAGCACCTATACCTAGCCTAAACGGCTTGACCGATTTTGATATGCGAGATCTCCTTAGATTCGTCTTCACTCCTTGAGTGTCATAGGCTACATATTTTGTAATAATAATAATAAAACTTTCGTAAAAATTATAAAAATACGCTTTTTCATAACTTCCAGCGATTTTACGTATACTTTCTCACAAAAAACATACACTCAACAGTGTATCAAGCGTAACGAGATCGTAAGTTAAGACTGCAAAAGCTGCTTTTCTGCAGTCGGGCATTTGGTTTTTCTTTTAATGGACACTTGTTTCTTTGCATGAATTGTAATGTTGAGTTGAAGTGGTACAAAATAAACGTTTTTTTCTTCTAAAATATAAAGAGTATTCTTGTACAAACAAGAAAATTATAACAAAATATCATTTGTATGATACTATACTTTGACGTGTAGAAGCTTTGTTATAATTTTCTTGTTTGTACAAGAATAATCTTTATATCTTAGAAAAAAAACGTTAGTATAGTATCATACAAATGATATTATACTTTGATGTGTAGAAGCTTTGTTATAATTTTCATAGCAGTACGGTAGGTATACCCGGGCGGAATTAGCACAAAGGTCGTCGACCTCGAGCCGGAAGAGCCAGGGTAAGGGTCTCGACCCTTCTCGATGACAAGCCACCCTCAGCATCCGAGGAAATGCGGATACAACTTTGATTCGATTTTTACGCTTTCCACAACATTTCCTACCTTTCATGTTTTAGGTTCTTAATCTTGAATTCGAACTTCTTAGTTGCTAATGGTGACGACTTTCCGATTTTTAGGGGCCCTTTTTACCATAGACGATATTTTTTCCTCACTTTTATTTGATGCAAATAATATTTCGTGCCAAACTTTCAATGAGCTTGTGGTCCCTCCAGACAGCGCGTGCTGTAATCGCTCTGTAACATTTTTGTACAAATAATTATAGTAAAAAAAACTTAAACACCGACTTCAAAATACGCAATTCGTTCACTTAGGTGAAATTTTTCCAGTTATTTAGTTAAGCCAAACCAAAGCACTAAATCGATTTTGGTAAAATTTACCGGCAGTACCCAGTGGCTCACAAGGCGGGGGCACGGCCGGGCAGATATGGGACAGTCAGGGTAGGTAATACTTTAGAGGTGCTGAGGTATTATTACCTAAAAAATATACAGTCGATATGAGAACCTCCTTCTTTTTGAAAGTCAGTTAAAAATTCACACTAATGTTCAAATTACTTTTTTTTTATCAGCCCTGTTTGTACAAACTGTCCCACTGCTGGGAACGGGCCATCTTCTCATTGTGAGAAGGGTTAGGCCATAGTCTGCCACGCTAGCCAAGTGTGCCCGCACTTGGCAAATTACTTGCTTTCGTGTAATTGTATGATATAATTCCCTATGACAGTGACGGACAAATCTGAGTTCACTAAAAATGAAACCTATCTAGTTTTCTCCTGTTGTGTAAAAAAGTGCATTATCGTGCTGGCAATGTGCATTCTCAATGCTTCCGATGGATGTGTCTTCCGTCCTCTAAACTCTAAGCTTCAACGCTTTCTAACTCTGTCGTCAGAACATTGTCTATTTTTTTCGAAAATAACCGTAACGCTCATCAATAAAAAAAACACCGGAAACCGTACCGGATATCATTCGCAAGATTTTAAGCCCGATTTCTCATACTTAAGCATCTCTCTATACGTTGGTACGTAAACAAGGCAGCATCCATCAGACATCGGCATCGGTCTACATTCAAAAGGATCGTGTAAATGGCGAAAAAACTCTGTACAAAAAATAAAAAGGCATAAGAACCTATATAAAGGGCCACGTCTTGCATCTGCCGTCTTTAAAGGCAGCTGGTGAAGGCTCGAAAAAATCACTACCTGCTATAACGTATTGTTGTCCCTTGTACTTATTCTTGGGACGTACTTGCTGGGGTGGCCATGATTTGTCGGGAACTTTAGGTTATTATTATATTATATTTTATTATATAGCTATTTGAGGTCGATTTGTTCGGAAAGGGAAAGAAAAAAATCCTATCAACTAATAAAATAATCCTATTATCATTATAAAAATCCTATTATCCTATAACCTAAAAATATTAAATAGTTTTATTTAACTTGCCCTGTTTGTTGTTGATGTTGTTGTTTATGTTTTTTGGGTCAAATTTATGTTATTACAATATTGTATTCAAAATTCTAATACAAAATAATTTATTCACGTAAGAGTATATATTTTTATATCGAAGGTTTTAAGCCCACCACTGCGTATACGCAACTGCAATTAATTTATAACCAATCCCAATAAACCACATTTTTATTACACAAAGCGAAGAACTACGGAATTCGGAAATCCACGGAGGTCAACAAAACCACAGGCCAGCAAAATTATGTGTGAACTTCTCACAGAGACGACAAAAAATAGACCTATCTGCCGATTTCGATGCGTTTTTTGCACGATTGTCCAAATTGCTCAATTCGATTATGATCAGCTTATGGTCGATTACGAAATTTAGATTCTCAGTATTGATTACTTTTTTTTTTTTTGATTAATCAGACCGAGATAATCAGGTTCACATTCTTGGGTGTCCGATCATTTTATACAGACCGAAAAAGGTTAAAAGTTCTTGAAATGACGTGAGGGATTTGCGAACTTTTGGTTGAATTTTTGTTTCTGTTCTGGCCAGGTCTTGACTAAAGCTCAAGGCCTGAACGATATCTTATCTTTCAAAGTTGGCTGCCGCTAGCTTTTATTTTGCCTCTTTACATTGAATAAGTATAACAAAATAAAATAAAGAGTTCAAGAACTAATTATGTATTGTGATAACAGAAGTTCGAAGTTGCCTCCAGGTGATATGAAATGGTGGCATAATACCGTAATGTCTGGTTGGATTTGTTTACTAATCACTCCTGATATGAAAATTCTTAAATCAAGGGTTATTATCTGTATAAGAATACTTTAAACTAGCTAGGAGCCTTTTAAGCTGAATCTGCACAGCCAAAATGTGTTGAGCTTCATGTTGTGAGCTTCTTTTAATCGGTCCTAGTAAGATTGCGAACTACGTTCTACTTACATAGTTACGAGGGTAATATTTTTTTTTTGCAATAAAGAAATGAGTTTTTCTTCTTTTTAAGCGAAGAATAGATTTTTTATAAACGATATACCCTACGGCATTAGGCAGGTGCACATCAAAGTCAGAAAGTAGGAACATACATACTTACACTCGAAAAACATTACCCTTTTTGTACAGTCGAGTCGGATAATAAACTACATGAACTCTGAACAAATTGCTTGAAGATTTCCTCCATGACTCTGATATCCTGGTCAACCCAGAGTTACCTTCAATGAGCATGGAACAGATTGCGCACAAAGGAGAAATCTGTGCATCCACATCATTCAGCCGTAATGCCATGTACTGGGCCCAGGTAGACATCTTGTTATGTACACCCGTGCTTATGTGAGCCTAGTATATTGTGACTTCATTGTGTAATTCCTCATCAAACTATCAGCGTTTAGAAAATGTTTGTTTGCTTAAAACAGGCTTGGCAATTGACCATAGCTTGTTAAGTTGTTGAATGTTAAGAATTCTCCTTCTTAAGATGTTTCCTTCAACGTTCGAAGTTAGAGACCATTAAGAATCAATAAACACATAACTTCGAAAAGGTTGGTGGGTATGGATTCGAACCCAGGACCTGAGAATCGCAAATCTTATGGTCTACAACTAGGCTGAGATAACTTCGCCACCTTTATAGTACCTCAAATTCTTATCATGAATGAATTATCTCCTTGACCCCGGTCGTAAATAACTTATAGGTATATATAGGTCATAGAACCGGAAATGGTTTGACAGCTGAGTGTACCAGACTCAAGGACAAGCAGACTTGACCAAAATCTTTATAGCGAATTTATTGTAATAAGTTTAGTTGTTAATTTTTTTGTATTGTGGATGGCTGTTATGACTTAATTTATATTCTTGATGGACATTATAGTCAGTGATTTGAATTGGTAATTTTATATTAATATTATAAATGCGAAAGTAAGTTTGTACGTTTGTTTGCTTTGTATGTCTAAATGGATGGACCGGTCTCGATGTTTTTTATTAGCAAATGTGGTTTGCGTCCTGAAGGTGCTATAGTATACTTTGTACCGGAAATTGATGTTTATGTCATGTTATTTATTTTGGACAAAACATGTATGTTGTTCAGGTCAGCGCAAATGAAAAGTTCATCTGCTAAATTCCATTTCTTGTGCGCCCAACATACAGGCCTAGCCTAGTCTGGAGCCGATAGGAATCGATTTTTTGATAATTTGTGACTCTTTTAATTGTATTCAATTGCATAATATTGTATTTCTTAGTTAAATAAATAAAAAATATATTAAAAAAAAAAACTGGAAAATGGCTGGAGAAACGGCGGAACGCAGCTAGTTATAATAATATACGTTATTATAGGATTCGTATGTATGTTTCATAATGTTTTTAAAGCGAGGCTTCCCCAGAATTTTAGGTATTTTACGTTTCTTCAGCCCGCACTTCTTGAGCTCGGTGTTTTCATGTACGTGGCACAGAAGTACATACGACCCCTGCTCGCAAGCAAAATTATGGTAACATAAATTACTATATAATAGTGCACTAAACGTTTTCAAAAGTCTGCTTTTGTGGATAAGCGTGGCCTTAATGTTTTCGCAATTGGTACTCATTGAAATTAAATTAAATATCCTTTAAAGAAATGTTTAATTTCAATGTATACATTGTAAATATATTCGGTCTTCACTTTTCTAAATATGTAAGTGCTTAACTTGGATTCTAACAAGTATTTATACAAGCTGTCCTGTGAACAGTAGACCTTGCGAGCACAAACTTTTTTGCCGTAGTTATGTTACTTTGGTTACCGAGTTTTATTTCGAAATATCACATATTTCGAAAAAAATATTTCAGATATCCATCACCTACCTTTGTAATCATCAAACCATTATGGAGATACATATTTATTATACTTATTTGCTCTAAATCAATTCGCAATCTATAAGTAATGAATCATCCAAGTGAAAAATTGCGAATTTTAAAGTCGGTTATGTCAGTTTTTAACTCGATTGCGCAAGAAGGAGGGTTATGTTTTTCGCATGTATGTCATAGAAAAAAGAATTCTCTTTTCTGTGATGTATGTATATGGGTATGTATGTATGTTTCTATATTACTTTATACTACCTAAACAGCTTGACCGATTTTGATGCGCGAGGTGTCGTTATATTCGTTTTCACTTCAGAGTGTCAAAGGTATATTTTTCTTTAATAATAATAAAAAAAAACTGTCATAAAAATAAAGAAGTGGTTTTTGATAACCTCCAACGATTTTTTTCGTAACAAATAAGCGGTTTTACAAAAAGTATTTTAAATAAGGTTCATTATCATCATCATAGCCATAAGCAGTTCACTGCTGGACATAGGCCTCCCCCATGGACTTCCAAAAAGACCGATCGGAAGCGGCTTGCATCCTGCGGCTTGCATTTATTTAATTTAAAGGAACCTTATTCTAAAAAAAGGTTCCTTAAAATAATTAATAATACAGTAGCTTTGTGCAAACTTATTTTCGAGAATTTTGCTTTTTTACCTTTTTTAGTTTAACAAGTATATATTACTTGTTAAACTATAATAATTGTCAGACCTCAAGTCTACGTAATATTTTAATGTGCTTCATCTTCGGCTACAGCGTCACTTTCTAGGCGAGCTGGTTGATACACGTAGATCTATTTTGGATTAAAATAAAATAACAAATTACTTGTTACGTCAAGATTAGTTGAAAAATATAATATGAACGCTAGTAACATCCAAACAAACATCCGGAGAGATGAAAGGGCCAGTTGACATTGTGACCTTAGCTCGCTTCGCGCGTTACATTATCACAATTTCTTAGTAACAATTATTAGTTAATAAAACTATGTAAACAAAATCGGTCTGTATAGTAAAATAACATTTATGACCTCAAAGATTATCTTTACCTAACCGAAACCAATTTCGGCGCTTTGATGTCACTCAGTTCCTCTATATACATATTATAACCTTAGGTTTCCTACTAACTCGGTGACGCGATGACGCAAGGGTTGTCACACATACTATAATAACTTGGGTCCGTGGGGACCGGGAGCTCATCTCATTTTCAAAAATGTATCTGAGCGCCTGATCGATGCGACGCGTGACCAAAATGCTGGCGCGTATCTGGCCCAACGCATAAGCATTGCCATTCAACGTGGCAATGCGGTCAGCATGCTGGGTACGCTGCCAACTGGTAGTGGGTTTGAGCATTTGGATTATCTTTAGACCTTTATCGGTCTGGGGTGATCGATGTGCTTTTTGTGTAGTAGTTTAGATAGTTGAGTCTGTATATTGTTGTGTTGTAGTTAATAAAGGCGCTTGCCACAAAAAAAAAATACAATTAAATATATTTATAATAACATAATGTATATTAGTATCGAACTATAATATACTTAAAGCGCTATTATTAAAAAATAGTTAAAATAAATATTATTAAAAAAGTGTATAATATACTTAATTTAGTCAATTGTATTATTTATTATTAAAAAAATAAAAATATTATAGAAAAAATTTTCATCACCAATTCAACTGTCACGCTTTGTAGAGTTCAACAAGGAACCCTTATAGTTTCGCCAGTCTATCCGTCTCTGTCTTTTTTCTCGTCTACCGCATACTGTGTGTGGGGTATCCTTGGTTTAGTAATCAAAGAAAATTGTAAATATTTAAAAACCATCTTTTGGTTTAGTGATCCGTTTATAAACTTAAATAAATATATACTTAGTTATATATAATATAGGTACGATGATAATAATTATAGATAAGCATATATTATTCATATAGTCTTGGAGAGATAATGATTCCTAACCTGAGCCCTAAACGATTCCACGCTCATTCCACGCCTGATGGCCACCGGAAGGTCATTCCAGAGAGCAACATATACATCACATCTGAGAAGAAAATATCATTTGATTCCTTAGTCTTATTTTAAGAGACGTATTCATCGATACCGCATATGACACGGTGTGATTGAAAATAAAACATCTCTTCTTTACATGTGTGCCAACCCTATTTTGAAAATGTGACTACGGCATTTTCTAGCCGTTCTCTGAACACACTTAGCTGCGAAATTTTGTTTTATGTAGTGCTACAGTAAAATGGTTGTGACATACACTGTATGTCACAGGATTCCTCGTAGCTACTACGGAACCCTAAAAAGGTCTTAGCCCTACTGTGTCACGCAACATATGTTCACCACAGCTTACTACGTAGTTACTATAGAAGTAACACAGATTACAATAAAGAGAATTGCGATTGTGTACGTAGATTACGTAATAGTTAGTGCAACCGGAGGTGAGGTCAAAGTGTTAAGATTTTTATATGGAATTCTTAGAATAATGAGTTGGTACCCCAATGGCGTCGACAATGAGTATGTACCTATGGTTGATAACATTGATAAAGTTATTTTTATAATAATATGTGTTAATGAATAAGGAAATATGTAGTAACCATCGTTGCATGGTGGATATTCGTAAATTTACAACGTAACGCTTAAATCAAAGTAAGTCAAATAAGTCTATATAAGTGTTAGTATGTGCGCAGCGCTGGCTGTTTACATCATGCTAAGCTGAGGCTAGGTTGTGATTTTTTTTATTGGTAATTCAATGTGTTGGTGACTATTTATGTTTTTTTTACCCGACTGCTTAATAAGGAGGGTTATGTTTTTCGAGTGTATGTATGTATCTATGTACGTTTCTGACAGCCTACAGCCTAAACGGCTTGACCGATTTTGATGTGCGAGGTGTCATTAGATTCGTCTTAACTTTCAGAGTGTCAAAGGCTATATTTTTTAGTAATAATAATACATCTCTTGCAAAAATAAAAAAATGCGTTTTTTCGTAATGTCCAACGAACTATTTCGTAATAAACAAGTGATTTTACTAGAATTATTCCAAAGAATGCGCATTTATAATCTTACACAGCGATTTTACGCATACTTTCTCACAAAAACGTACACTCAACAGCGTATCAAGCGTAACTACATTGTAAATTAGACTGCAAAAACTGCTTTTTTGCAGTCGGGTATTTTGTTTTTCTTTTCATATACGTAGGTACTTGGTTGTATTTTGTTGGCTTGCGTGCCGTACTGTCAAAATGTTGAATATGCATGCTTAATGATATTTCTGAATTGAAACCTTAATCTAGGTGTCTTCAAATCGCAAGTGACAAGATTTCTTCTATGCAAGCGTGCGCCATTGTAACATCAGGCGTGCTAGCGGTCAAGGTCAAAACTAATAACAATAACAAAAAAAAGGTAATTAAACTCATGCTCATTTTTTAAGATATTACCTAGAAGAACTCAAATATTTTGTTATATCTAATATATCTGATTCCTGAGAACTACAAGTCTACAATCATGGAATTTTTAAGGTTAGAGTAAATAGATATCTTCTAGATCGACGAGCTCCATCCTCGGCTACAACGTCGCCGAGTTGGTGGTCAATCGCAGATCTAGCTAACATAATAAATATTTACATATATTTCTATTTAAAATTATAAAGAAACGGGTATATGCTACATAGACAGGCCTAATGGCTCAGTAGTAGTAAGTCTGCCTTCTGATCTGTAGGTCGTGGGTTCGATCCCCACCCAGGGTAAACATTCCTGGATGTTTGTTCTGTGTCTGTGTTTATATGTATCATTTAGTTTGGTGCTAGATGGTTTAGTGTAAAAATGCTCTCCAATATTTGTTTATTTAATCACCAAGCATCTTTTAATCACCAAGCAAGCCTAACCGCTAGTTAAACATATATACACACACAGGGTTACAGGGTTACTTCTAAATTAACTAGACTTATATATACCCATATGTATAAGGTTGCCTGGAAGAGATAGCTATTAGCGATAAGGCCGCCAGTTGTTACACTAGTTCTTAATTAATTTCTTTTGATTGTACATTTTATGGTGTGTACAATAAAGAGTTTATCTATATATCTACCTTATCGGGCTTTTTCATTAAAGTGTAATAAATCCCTTTGACATGTCAAGTATCCATAAAATTACGTCTTAGGTCAAATTTTTCAGTTACTTATATAATTTTGTTTTTGTTTATAATTATTTAATTTCAGTGTTATTTTCGAACCAATTAATCCAATATCTATCCTTTATTTAAATGGAATAAGTTCTTTAAAACATATGGTAATTATTATAAAATAAAAATTAAAAATATTAAGACTAACTATACAAAGATAAAATTAAGCTATCAATTAATTATTATTGTTTGTTATCATTTTCATATCTGAAAGTTACAATTTTAAAAGTGAAGCCAATTTTTTAAATTCTAAGTTTCGTTTGTCAGTGCCGGTCAGTGCCCCAACAACACAATCCAAACACGCCTGTTTCAGTAGTAGGCAGACTTCGTAATCATCAAACGTGTACTCAGCGCAGCGGAGCGATGTTATAAGTTGTCAAGTTATCATAACTAGAAGCGAATAAATCAGTCCGTACTCAACAAGGGTTGTTATCACCGGTCACCGGCGTACATCATAAAACGACTCAAAATAATTACCTGCGCCGCAGAATATGCAGCAGTGTGTAAGGGTACGATAGGTACATAGTGCCTGGGCGGGCGGGATGCGGCGCAGCTTCCGCCCGCCGCGGCTGCACCCGTCCCCTCCCCCCGCGAGACCCTCGAGCGCACGCGCCAGCCGGCCGGCTAGCTTCAGTTCAACGCCGCGCCGCGCGCCGATCACATGTGTCTTATGACTGTACGCGGCGTTTGAAAACTCACCCTTTTCGATATACCGGTGGCAGACAGTAATCAAGATAGCTTCTCAAGTGGAAATGCCGTCGAGTAGCCTTTTTGCGGACCTGGGAGGCGGCGTGGGGGGTGGTCTGGTGGAAGATCAGCGCGCTTTCCAGCTCGCGTTGGAGTTGAGCATGCTGAGTCTAGGGGAGCCGATGCCGGCGCCGGCTTCGCTGAACAGCCCGCTCGGGTTCGCGCCGCCGCCCGATGACCGCGCGAAGAAGAGCCAGAACATGACTGAGTGCGTGCCGGTGCCCTCTTCGGAACACGTAGCGGAGATCGTCGGCAGACAAGGTTGGTGTGCACTGTGTATTAGCTAGACGCAGACAGCTGTAGAGGTTATTCGGTGTCAGACGGGCGGTCCACCCTTATGTAAGGGCGCACGTGCCGGTTTTAGGTTATGTTCGATCACAACCAACACCCAGCGATGGGAATGTGAGAGAATAACGCGCCGGTTGACGCGAAATCGCCGTGTTTTTGTTGTTTTTTTACTTGTTTACCCGCAGCGTTGTCGTTGTGATAGTTTCTACTACGCTCGTAGAAGGTAACTGAATGTAGATAAAATGCGTAGATTTCGTCATTTCTCGTAGAACCATCGTTACTTCGTTGTAGAATAGAACGTATAAATATTGAACTTGTTATATGTTGTGTTTATGTTGTCCGCTTTCGGTGTTCGAAATTTGAAAAAGATGTCTGTGTTCTACGCCTTTTACCTACGTCTATTTTGCTTGAATGTTGAATCAAAACATTGTTATGTTTAAATGCATGCAATATAAGCAAATAGGCATGAACTTGCTTGCAAACGAAAATTTCAATGATACGAAGTATTTCGTGCAAGTACCTTCAACGGAAAAATGCATAACATTAAAAGTGCATTTCGCTTGATTATTCTAAACAGATAGGTAGGTATAACATCTCTTTGATCTAGGTATATTAGTACGCATATTCATTTAAACGTGTCTGTATTATGTTGCCTAAACGGCTTGACAGATTTTGGACTTCGTGGTGTCGTTTTTGCCTTTGTGTCCTATATGTCACATATATAAAATGTATAGCCCTGATCTCAATGACAAAACTAAAACCGAAAGACATTTAATTGAATTAAGTAGGTATTTCGGTAAAAAACCTCCCATTCCCAGGTAAATTAGTAAAAGTTAGTAAGCCATGTTTTGGATAAAAAAATATTCTAATAAAAATACTCTTAACCCTACTGTTAAATGTTTACAAAACAGATAAAGTTACCATAACAATAACTAACACAGCTCTACAAAAAAATAATTGTTGCTCTGTACCTAGGTAGGATTTCTTTGCAAATTTTTATGTTTTCAAGTGCCCAGATTACAAATTTATTCATGAAAGTACTGAATGTGCTCTTGTTTTTTTATGATTTTTACATATCTTATAATGTTGTGTTTCTTGTTTTTCGATTTATGTAATGTAAAATGAAAATAATGATTAAAAAAATGAGAGCAAATCTTACAAACTCATTGATAGTTTCATGAATAATGAGCATAAATATGTCCAAAATCAATCTTATATCTAGGGCAACAAAACCACTGTAGACCAGTGAATTTATTATGCATCATACCTACCTAGGTATATGAAATTAGAGACATGTCTACATAATACATTTCTAGTGAATACTACTTATTTTTTTTTTACATTATTTAGGTGAATAAAGAACAAAGAAAATACCTACGATAATTATGTAAAATGTATAAAACAATATAATATTATTTTATCCATATTGCACACCAATCATCATCATCTCAGCCACAAGAAGTCCACTGCGGGAAATAAGCCCCCCCATGGATTTCCAAAAAGACCGGTTGGAATCGGCCTGCATCCAGCGTCTTTCTCCATTGCACACCAATAGAAACAATTTATTTATTTATTTATAAAGTTCACCTACACTGTGTACCTACATCTATACATTGACAATATAAAATCATACAAATAAAATACAGCTTAATGTCACAATAATTACAGGTGAAGTCAGCATGCATTAATAATAAGCGAAAAATAAAAATAGCCATTCAAAATTAAAAATATGCCATTAAAACACATGTCAAATGAATTAAAAAAAAAATAGAAATAACAAGCTATTGAATTACATGTCCATAAATTAAGTGAAAATAAATAGTAAATGTATGTCAAATAAAAAAAATAAAATATCCTATCAAAAAATCATTACTCAACTAGTCAAAACAGTATTTGGCAGTATGTTTGTTTACACGTTTATGTTACCTACATTCTTATATTTATTTTAGGTACCTACTATATTAAAATAGAAAATAAGTTATTTTACTACAATTATTCTAAAGAATATACATTTATATCCTTTTACAGCTTTATTTTACGTATATTTTCTCACAAAAAAACGTACACTCACCAGCGTATCAAAGGTTTAATGAAATCTTAATTTAGATGCAAGAACCACTTTTTTTCAATGGGTATTTTGTTACCGTGCCTACTTACCGTGTTACCGTACGGGAGCTTATTCGTGAGGCTCTGTCTGTCTGTCTGTGTGACTGTCCTACACTTAAACGACTGCATATTTTGAATGGTAATAGATACAAGTCTCAAAATTCGGGCTATTCCTAATGTATTTATACATTAATATGTATTCTTAGATATATATATATAAGCACATTTTGTGGAGAAATGATTAGCCCTTTCACGTTCATGTCATTCATAGGAGTACGGAATCCTCGGTGTGCGAGTGAAACTCTTAATTTGCCGGTTTTTTTTAAATATAGATGCTTGTTATTTTATGTAATATCAAATGTAATTTGCATTATTTTATGTACTATCAGCCTTGTTTGTACAAACTGTCCCACTGCTGGGAACGAGCCATCTTCTCATTGTGAGAAGGGTTAGGCCATAGTCTGCCACGCTGGCCAAGTGCGGGTTGGCAGACTTCACACATCTTCAAGATCATTGAGAACTCTCAGACATGTAGGTTTCCTCACGATGTTTTCCTTCACCGTTTGAAGTTGGCGGCAATCAACAATACGCACATAACTTCGGAAAGACAGAGGTGCGTGCCGTGGGATTCGACCCAGGACCTGCGGATCGCAAGTCAGACGGTCTCCCGACTAGGCTGCCGGAAACTTTATACTTTTTATTTTATGTACTAATTAGGTATTTTATTATTATATATTTTTGATATTATTATATAAATAAGAAATGAATAAACAATAATAAAACATTAGCGTTTTACTTAATTAAACATATAACATTTATTATTTTATTTATTTAGGTAGAACATTTCTAAAGCTAAACGTCACAGTCATTCTTCATTTTCTTTTACAAGCCGGCAAATACACATCCTCTCCTAGTCAAAAGCTCAAAAATTTACTGAAGGTAGCTCGTAAAAACTAACCCATGGTTCTAATTAAAAGGTACTCAGCAAAAAATAACACCCGAGGGATGATTTTTTCCTCGACTGAGGGCAAAAAAGGTCCGACAAAGGTAATTCGCGGTATCTATAACCTTATCTAGCAATTTCTCAAATGCGTGCCAGAATACAGTTTTAATAATAGTCACCTTGGTTTAGTTCGGGTCTGAGGGGAATCGATTATGTGTTCTTTGGAATCTCGCAATTTGTATGTTAAAAAAAAAAAGGTAGTGACGATGTCTTTTTACAGGTAAAGAAATTAGGCTTATTTATTTATTTACAAATGATTGTCACGCTTACACCTGTATCGCTGCCAAATCGCATGACAATCCATCAGTATGTAGGTATATAAAATAATAATATAACAATACAAATTCAATACAACTAAAAATCAATAAATCAAATATTAATTACAAAACTCATTACTAAACAAACAAATCTAAAAATCAGATCAGTATTTTTAAATAAAAACTACGGGTCACTCACGTCTGTTTTGAGCCGAAATATATATATATATATATTGAAACTATAGTCGGATATTTCGCCTCAAAACAGACGTGAGTGACCCGTAGTTTTTATTTAAAAATGTGTGAAAACCACGTTAATTTCCATAGTAAAATCAGATCAGTACATTAGAAATATAAAATGTCAAGTAAATTTATAACAATAATTATGTATTATGTATTTCACCACATTATTGTATGTATTTTTATGAATTTTCTATAGGTACCTACATAAACGACATACATGGACGATGTATGTGTTAATTTATATACATTTTCTATAGTATATCTTAGATAGACTAAACGTCTTGAACGATATTGATGTTCGATATATCAATAAAATCGTCTTTATTTCCAATTTTAATGAAATTTGACTTTAGCAGGCAATGATAATTAAGAAGCCAGTATTTTTTATCATAATAATATTACTTGTTATATTTACAGATTCAAACTCAAAGAAAATTTTCTACAAAGTTTAGCTGTATACTTATACAATATTTAACTTACTTCGGGCCGCTATATCGCCTAAAGCAAATTCAAAATATGCGTGTGTAAAATTACGTGAATAAGATTGATAGAACTAGAAATCGTCTTAAGAGTCCGTAATCCGACCATCGTCCGTCTCGCTCACGCATACCCACATTTTTTAAGATATAAAGTGACTGAAATAACTTATAAAAAGTCGTCGTTTGTAAAACTAGAAAATAACATCACTAATATTTGACAAAAAAAAACAATTTGATTCAAGTCAATTTTCATACATAAAAATCATTTTTGCGTTAATAATTTAAAAAATTGATTTGATGAATAGAATTCAATTTTTTTTCGAATATGTATGATATTGTATTCTAGTTTTACAAACGACGATTTGTTTATAAGTTCATGCATGCAGTCATTTATATCTTCAAAAATGTAGTTATGCGCGAGCGAGACGGATGATGATCGGACTACGGACTCTTAAATAAAATTGTTACTCACCTTTAACCTTATCATTTTCAGACTGAATGTTGTATTTTCGTGTATAATCAAATAACATAATTTAACGAGGTAAAGTAAACCATGAGAATAACTATTTGACTTAGATACATGAAACTCGAAAGTATTTTCTGATAATATGATATGTACATTATAGGTTAAAAGAAGTATTTTGATAATAATTATAGTTTAAAAAACTGAAGCAACCGACTTCTCATGGATGCCATTGTCAGAACTGGACCAAATTGAAATGGAACCACACGGGAAGCACCAGCTTTCAAATAAAAAATGAATCGTCAAAATCGGTTCACCCAGTCGAAAGTTCTGAGGTAACAAGTCCAATTGAGAACCTCCTCCGTTTTTTCGTCGGTAAAAAAATATAGCCTATGACACATCAAAATCGGTCAAGCCGTTTAGGCTGTAGGCGATCATATAAAAAACTAAATACCCACATACATATGTATATACATACATACATACACTCGAAAAACATAACTCTCCTTACGCAGTCGGGTAAAAAAGGCATTTAACGAAGTTGTTGGTATTCAAAATTAATTGTACATATTTATTAGCTGTTGAAATTAACTTGTTAAGCTTAAATAAACGTTTTTATATTATTACTGATCAAGATTTCGTATAAGGATCTTATTAACATACATTAGTAATTTCGCATTTGAAAAACAAGCCTTATAGAAATGAGACAAAGCTTATAAAATAGTACCTAATATGTACCACCATAATTGGCCACTGCGTTTATTATAGCAATTTGGGTAAATTATATTAATATTATTAATTATTATAAATTATAAGTACATACATGTTGTATGTCATCTTAGGTAATTATCGAATCGGTGACGCATCTTTGATTGAGACATTTTGTTTTGTTAAAAAAAGTTCTTCAAAAATGTGTCAATACATTCCTCCGTCTTATGTCGTTTATATTTTGTGGTTGCGGTGAGGAGAGTAAGTGATGTGGGGTGGATGACTGCGAGCGGGTGAAAATCCAAGGGTTGCAACTTAACATCTAGTTACCGCCATCTAGTGCTGGTTGCTGAACTATGTTACAATATGCCGAACTTGAAATGAAAATGGCTAATGCGATAGTTGTGCGAGTCCAATATTCCCCAGAGAGGAAAAACAGTCGATATCGACTGACGTTGCTGTCATAAGGTCAAAAATCTAGTTCCAAACTCAAACTAATCGAACTAAAACAATATTCTTAAGTAAACTTTAGTCTCCCAAGTGGAAACAACCCAGTATAACATGAACCTACACTCCTATATAGGTATAATAGCGTAGTAAAATGTATAGTCCCCTGCATTTCCAGACTCGAAACGAGAGCAAAAAAGCGCAGCTGCGGCACTTGAAACCTTGTCAAAACACCTTGCGCTCCCTCTTTTAACAATCCTGAGGGAAATTACTGTATCCTTTACTGTGACAAGGTTGGTTTTATGTAGGTAGTGGGGTATATTTAGGCCGTTTCGGTCTGCTTCCTTCGCTTTTTGATGCATCGTGTTCTGTGATAGCTTTATTTATTTACGTTTAGTAAACGCAGGCAATGTATATTGAAGTTGAGTTCTATATCAATAATAACTTTTTTTATTGGATTTGGACCCGCTTAGAGCATTTGCCAGTGTCAACTATTAAGATTTCTTCAAGTTTCTTGAATAAAACAAGTTATAAAATATGTTCTAGTCACAATCTAAGTCACATATACAGTCATTTTCAAATTCGAGTCCTGCGTTAGTAAAATGGTGGCGACTTTACTGGAAGCTTCTATGGAGATTTGCCGACAACGTAAAAACTTAAAAAGACACGTTTCGCTGCTTTATTTCATTTGTCCACAGTGTCCACACTCACGCACTTGATCAAACACTTAATGAATAAAACACCACAATTTTTATAGCATTAAAATTGAAAATAACACAAGCCCAAAAAAAATTTATAACATGTTTCCATGGCGTTCCCGCCAAAAAAAACAACACGTTTGGTTTTAACTTGCAATTAGTTGCTAAATCACGTGACTATAGTTATATGTAATTTGTTTTCATGTATCGAATATTCGCGAGCACTTGAATAGGTACCTACTTCAATCGCTTGTATCAAAATATCTACATGTCCTAATGTTGTAATGTCTTTTTAAATATCTTGTATGGAATGCATTATAAAACCAAATAAAATAAATAAGCGGCCAAGCGCTTGTCGTGCCACGCGCAAAGTAGGGTTCCGTACATGCACATCATAATTTATGTGAACTTAAAATAGCGATGCTATGAACATACGAGTTACTTTAAATAAAATTTGCGCGAAATTTTCATATCTTACTCTGTTCTTCTCTTAAGTATTTTTTTTAAGTTATCGACTATTACGCCTTAAATTCTAAAGCGTACTTAGCTGTGATAGTTTTCCTTTTAATTATCACTTCTAATATTTTACAAACGGATCCCTAAAATAGTTTACGCACACCCCAATGTTTTTCGATTACCTATCCAATGGGTATCGTTCGGTTTTGGTTTTATCACACGATGGAGTAGATGAGACAACAAATTACCCCCAATTTACGTGTACGGGAGAGAGGTACCCAAACTTTTTTTTTATGCCCATATTTTCTCGGGATGTCTAACATGCATATCCATACAAAATTACAGCTTTCTAGTAGTTATAGTCTGAGAAAAGCCGCGGACGGACAGACAGATAGACGGACATGGTGAAACTATGAGGGTTCCTTGTTTACTAAGGAACCCTAAAAATAACTATTTTTAGTTGTGAATGTTTGCCTGCCATTTCATAGCAGAGTTACACTTCATCTCTCTCAAGACCTTGAAAACTTTTTTCATAGTCCACTTCTACGTCAATAAGTTCTAATTCGTTCTTGTGACTTAGAAACAAGTCCAATATGTACCAAGCTACTGCTTGTATTGTTATTTCTTATTTCGTAACATAATGCTCATATAATATGTAGTTTCATAACAAATGATTTCTATTAAAATATTGACAATACAATATATTCACACTAAATAAGCTTGCCACTTCTGGTCCCTTATTCCGTATGACCATCGGTGAACGTGACGTTGGTGCATTGACAATGAAAATGAGCCTTTAAGTTTAAGAAGCCAGTCTTATTTTCATTGTAAACGAACCCACGTCAAATTCACGATACGCGGCCGATGGTCATACGGAATAAGGGCCCTGATTAATATTTCAATTTCATGTTATTTTTCGTAACTCTATACGTCAAAAGCAACCAAAACGTTTTTCAAACAAAAAATACAATGAAATCGCTTCCCAGAACACACCCCGGTTTTCTGTATTCTTAACCTTCAAACTGGTACTTATTTAGTACAATATGAACGACAAAGGCTCCACCAGTAACTCAATATCTGAGGCAATGGCCGGGCAAATAATTTCTCGCTGTGCATTATTAAGATTTTTTTGCCGACCGTACGTCTGCGGTAGACTCTTCTCTTTACCTGAGCTTTGGAGCTTATAGATCTTCAATGTGGAACATCTTTGTCCCTTTCTTTACACATTGGATTGGTAGACCTTGTCTATTAAATGTCCATTCTTTTCGATATTCCTCGCAAAACAGTCTGTTGAAAAATATAAATAGAATTCCACGGATTAAACCTATTGTATCCGCTATTTCGATCGTTTTAAATTCTCGTCAAACTTTAATACGACCTTTTAACAACGCACTTTTCATACGGCGTGAATATTAAGCGTCCACGTTTTCAGACTATTTGCATTTACGACCTTATGCTCACGATGGAAGAGAACAAAAGTGTATGAATTGAATCGTCTTTGTTTGACATGGAGACATATGTTTGAGACAACACGCAATACGCTAAAGAAGGTTGTTTAAAATTCTCGCATACGCATGTCTCCGGTGACGTCACATCCGGTCGGGTGGTGCCGGTGCCGCGGTGCCGGCGAAACGTTCGCTGGCGATGATGTTGTCCGATCTCGACTCGATCATGACTCGATCGACCTCCTGTCGGCGCGTTTGTTGTTTTGATTTGTAGTGACATCGCGCTGTTTCTGCATCTGTGAATTCAATTGTTGCGAGGTTGCAATGAACGATTGTAATGTCGCTTATTCGACTTTTAAAGCGGCTTATTTTATTTTAAAGCTGCTGAAATAACCCACTTAAGAGCCAGTTAAGGGGCCATGTTTCTCAGGGCCTCCCGTGGCATCCGAACAATGTTTAGTAGTATGTTTGTCCGTAGCGAAGTTCTCACAGCTATTCGGTAATTCATCCCCGTCGGAGCCGGTTCCTCAAGACCGGTTCCACATCAATGACTGCCAACGTGCCAACCCCTCTCGCCGAGCTTATGTCGACTTTTCAACAATAACTCTCGATTTTTGACTAACCGTCGAGACGGCTCGTTACTAAACTCGTCCTGTAGGTACGACTATCGGTTTTATTATCTTTATGATGCGCAAAATAGTGCTTTAAGAACTTATTAACGTAATCGCTATAATTTTCGAGAGAGAAAACAATCGTCCATTGCACACGTGTGAGTGGAATGTACTAGGATTGCAGCTATGGTGGTGCAGGCGAGATTCGCAGCGTGCGGCTTGCGGCGTGCGTTCCGGTCGACGCCACCGCGCTCAGGGTCAAGGCTGGCCCTCCTTGCACTGCTGCGCGCCTGGTGGCTTGCACTCGCGATGCGAGCGGAAATGGGCCGAGAAAAGCGAAACTGATAGTCGACTTGAGCGATTTCCCACGACGGCTGTTACAGAAGCAATTGGCCGTGCATTGGCAACTCTATCTATTACGTGAACCAAAGCATTTGAACGAAGTTCAACAGCTTTTTCACCCAAGTTATCTTCACGGTGGCCAAAACATAAAAGCTTTTAAGACTTTTATGTTTTATTTAAGTACCTACTTATGTAATTACATTTATTAATTTTATTATCAATATTAAAAATAAATAACCATCGTAGTTTACAAGACTTTTATGGCTATAAATGTCAGCTTTGAATCAAAGCTCTCAAACCATCGCTAAATTGATTGTTAACGTTTACGATAACGAGATTACCCAAATCTTCCTATTCGTTGACAATTTTTGAATGAACTACTTCTGGCGGTAAAAAATAAACGAGCTCACTGTGTAGCGTAGAGACGTCCCGAAATTCCAGGGCCCCATTTTTTGTGTGTTGTCTTGACAGATGCATTCTGGGACGCCGCTAACCGCATCTTGTGTCCTTATCGCTCAGGAATTAGTTACGAGCATACGAGAGCGTTCTATTACGACGAATCTGAGGGTTATTTTGAGGTGCATTTCCCCGTCTCTGTCGCTCGCGGTGGCGCCAGAGTCTCGGGAAGAGGAGGCAAGGTGGGCCGCTCTTGTTTGTACAGCGTTCGTAACAGCATTCTTAAACGCCACCACTTTTTTTAGATTCGAGTGCGTTCTGAAATCATAACCATAACCCGTTGCAAAAGAAGCGTGCGTGACGTCACGGGCGGCACCCCCACGTCTGCAAAACTTAGGGAGCCTAATGAATGACTTCCTAATTGCCGCCGCGGCACGAATAAGCTGTAATCCGGCGCGAAAACCGTCCGCCGTTTAATTATGGACCTTGAGCTGTTCCGCTTCTAAGCTTCAAATCGTATGTCAACGTCTCGCGACACATACTTCTGGACACGAGTGGATGGACTCGTAAAACAAAGCTTCAACTGCCCTGATGATCCACACCGAATCGATCTTTATTACGTGATTATTAAGATGTATTTCTGCTGTGCGGGAGGGAGTAGTTATGCCGTTTTGTTGTCGATGCGTTAGTTGTTGCTGTAAAGCGACAAGTCGATATGCTTCCCGCACTAATGTTGACAACAATCCATCTCTGGTTGTCACTGAATTAGACTCACTCCCATTTCGATTCACGTCATCCAGGAGTAAATAATCACTGTAATTCCACTTTTATTATTCCCTACGCGGCCAAGCGATGGCAATTTCTGTCCAAGATTGTGTTCTAGATTATTGTGGAAAAAATGGTGGTTTTTGTAGCGGGTATAATGACAGGATATGGTTGGAGACCGTACGCAGATGTGCGAAGTCGTCGATGTTCCGTTCTACACATGTGTCTGTTATGCTGTTGCTTAAAGCGTGAACAATTTATTTGTGAAATTATTATTATAATAGTGGCGCCAATGAGCCATTGACAAGTCTATTACTAACCAGATGTCATTTTGTTTGTCTCACTGGAATGCGAATCAAAAAATTCAAGTTACGTCAGAAAAAAATTCGATAAATTCGTGGAACAACATCAAAGTTATCAATAATGTCAAACGTTATGCGCTGCGATCATTCTTTTCAGAATTTGATATTTTCATGTTAATTTCTCAGTAAAATTCTAGTAAAACGGTTTAGATACGGTAGTTTGATCTATATTGACTGACTAGATTTTTTTTTCTGCGTAGTTACGTAGTGTTTACCAGCATTTTTTTCTCACAAACCTTTGATGAAACTATTTTAATCTTTACCTGCATTGCATATTTTCAACCGACTTGAAAAACGGAGGAGACTCAATTCGTTTGTATTGTTTTGCAATGTTTGTTACCCCATAACACCGTCATTTATAACCCAATCTGGATATTTTTATTTGAAATAATACTTAACTTAGATTTGTCCCTTAGAAATTACTTAATAATCGGTTGAGTGGTTTTGTTAAAATTTAATTAAACTATATTAAGTACATATTTTGAAATCGTTGTTTTTTTAACTAATGTGTATGAATATCGTAGTAAAATCCTAATGTTGGATTTTACTACAAAATTCGTACATGGCCCGTCAGATCAACTGACGTTGGGTTTCCCCTTCTCCTGAAACTTTCTCAACGACGGCAAGTATTTAGTGTACGTTCGATGAAGTTTAAACATATTGTAAGAGTCGACATCTGCTGCAACCGACGCGGACGCGACGTGTACGACGGGTGAGCGGAGGTAACGACGCATGCGCACCTGCCAACCGACGACCGCTAACCGTCTTGAGGGCGCGCGGCTTTACTTGTGCGTGTGCTTCACACAAGCAAACTTGTGTTAGTATACCTATAACTTACGTGTTATTGGATGGCTTTTACATGTGTGTTTACGTAACAAGTAAATTTTTTGAAAACTCAATAACCCCCGACAAAAGAACGGCTGATTTTGTTGAAATATAGCTAAGAACACGTTCGATGAAATACTCTTTCAAACAAAAAAAAAAACTAGATCAGAATTGGTCATGTCACCTCTTGATCGGTTTTGCTCATATGCAAGATTATTGTTTAGAATTGAATTGGACAGAATGCTTCTGTCGAATTCAAAATTATCTGGTACATGACATGGCGAAAAATTAAAATAAAGTAAACCTAATATCCAAATTTAAAAAATCAACAAACGACAAAAGTAGCAATGCCGTCACACGTGTCAACCTCTCACTCGAAGTCATCATACAATAAATAAATAAATAAATATTTGTGGACATTTCACACAACGCCATCTAGCCCAAACTAATACATATATACTTGATAGAGTACATATATACTTTTTTTTCGTAAATACATACTTATGATACATAGAAACACCCAGACACAGAACAATCTTCTATGCTCATCACACAAATGTTTGCCCTGGGTGGGGATCGAACCCACGACCTTATAGCTCAGGAAGCAGTCGTACTACCACTGAGCCATGAGGCCTGTCAATAGGTTATATCTTAAGACCATGGTTGTGAAGACAAGAAAAGCCTAGGTTTCGTTAGATTCTTCATCTCAAATAATTCAAAATTGCGCATTTTGAAGTGAGTTTTTCAGTTCTTTTAATGTATTTAAAAGCCAACGGGAATCAATTATGATCATCAATTAAAATACAACGGTAAATAAGCGTTTTCTCTCAAAATAGTCTGGAATGTAGTTAACAAGCCGGGAGGCATGCGATGCACCTGCGTCGTTTTTACAACTACCTTCTTTTTGCGCGTTATTGTAAGTAGAATCGCGACATTCGATGCCTGGAATGGTATTCTTTTAGAATATTCAATTTGAAATTGTGACTATTTGCTAGAAGCTTTTGTTAAAAAACTATTATGCCTGCAACGTTATTATAGAACCATACAAACATACATTCGGAAAAAAGAATTTCCCAAATAGGTTTATAAATGACGAAATGACGGAGTTATAAAGTAATAAAAATTGTAACTATTTGCTAGAAGCTTTTGTTCAAAAACTAATAAGCCTTATTATGCCTGCAACGTTATTATAGAACCACACAAACATACACTCGGAAAAAATAATTTCCCAAATAGGTTTATAAATGACGAAATGACGGAGTTATAAAGTAATAAACTTAAAAATAAATAAAACCGGCCAAGTACGAGTCGGACTCGTTTTAGTATTTGTTGTTATAGCAGCAACAGAAATACATCATCTGTGAAAATTTCAACTCTCTAACTATCACTGTTCATGAGGTACAGCCTGGTGACAGACGGACGGACAGACAGACAGCGAGTCTTAGTAATAGGTCCCGTTTTTACCCTTTGGGTACGGAACCCTAAAAAATACAAGCGAAATGATAGCGTCCTCCTTTTTGGAAGTCTTTTAAAAACCACTGCCCTACCGGAGACAATCAAATCGCCAACATCCTTCCATCACAAACTTGCAAAATAAACGACAAGTTTCTTTTACAACTTTTTAGCGCTATAGCAGCTGTCGTAGTGGATGTCCTTTTAACTGTCTCGATTGGATAACAAGCGATTCGCGCTCGCTAGCCGCTTAAATGACAATAATGCTGTATTAGGCTGATGGAAAGGTTATAGTGTGCTCTGATTCTTGCTCGTCTTTTAAAAGTTGGCTTAAGACGGTTCTGTTGTGCGGATTTGGACCTTAAATTAACTGAGTAGTATATATTTTTCTGTACAACTTGGGAAAATTGATTTCTACCCCTAAACATTATCTCATTTCGATGTTATTTTATACTAATGTCTGCAATTGTATTTTGTTTAAGTTAAACTTTTGTCTGATCAACGAAAATCAAGTGAAACGTGACATCTTATATTATTTAGTATTTATAGTTTAAAAAACTGAAAAAACCGACTGACTTCAAAATGCACAATTATGTTTTAAAAATCAAACTACTTAACCGATTTTGATAAAAATTTCTATGGGACCAACCTGAAAGTTTCAAACAAAACCTCCCTTCCTTAAAAACAAAAAAAAATATTTTACATTCGTTTATAAATATCGAGTTATGAGGTAACAAAACAACCAAAAAAATACAGTCGAATTATTAACCTCATTTTTGAAGTCGGTAAATACTTCTGTTCCACTCGGGTAGTGATGAAAAACGACGATGATGATGAAATATAGTCTATATCCGTCGCCAGGTTCTCAGATATCTCAGATCCAAATTTTATAACGATCAGTTCAGCCGTGTAAAGGTAACAAACAGAAGCAGAGTTGCTTTCCCTTTTTATAATATTAGTTACACGATAAATCCGTTATAAGTCTCTGAAAACTATTTTATGTTATTCAATAATACTTGTAATAAGCGATACAATAAGCTATGAATGATCTGCGTTACTATATACATATTTGTATTTATGTATGTATTTATGTACGCGTTGAAGTGTCACAAACCGGCGCCGGTGCAACGGCAGCTGCGTTATCCGTTGTAACGACTAACGTAAAGTCGTTACCTCGTTAGAAACAAACGTAACGATAACCGCATGTCGACTGATACGGTTATTTTATTAGTTTAATTTAGAATTAAAAACGAAAGGTGTGGTGTAAACGCAAATCTGTCGCTATTATTATAAACGCCGTCATCATCAGGCGAGCTGGTGGTCAATCGTAGATCTATCTTATGTAAAAAAAAACTGTCAACGTTTAGTACTTGACGCCTATTTAAATAAATAAATAAATATTTGTGGACATTTCACACACCATCTAGCCCAAACTAAGCAAAGCTTGTACTATGGAACTAGATGGCTGATAGAATACATATATACTTTTTTTTTTTGGAGATATATACATATGATACATAGAAATACCCAGACACAACAAACATCCATGCTCATCACACAAATGTTTGCCCTGGGTGGGGATCGAACCCACGACCTTTCAGTCCAGCAGGTAGACGTAGACACACTACCGACTGAGCCACAAGGCCAGTCATTTTCAATCTTAATTGGGCTTTCTTTTTAACCCCCGTCCCAAAAAGAAGGGTTATGTTATAAGTTTCAAGTATGTGTCTGTCTGTGGCTTTGTAGTCCTCAAACGGATGGACCGATTTTGACCTAGTTTTTTTTTTTGTTTGAAAGAGGATTTCATCGAGTGTTCTTAGCTATGGTTCACATTAATAATAATCTTCTAAAAATCAATTTTTTTCCAAACCTAAAAATTAATTTTACAAAAATATTCTAAGGAATATGTATTTAAACGGATTATACATACAGTAGCTTTGTACATACTTTCTCGCAAAAATGTACACAACATCACACGCAATGCAAGCGTAAGTTGCACTACGAAAGTAGCTTTTATGCAGTCTGGTATTTTGTTTATCTTTTAACATAGATAGATACATTTGCTATTGTACTTGTCGAGCAGACAATTTTTTATGTTATCAAATTTTATTAATACTATGGAGGCTATTGACTTAAAACGGTCATTTTCTTCACTCTTTTAGTGTTATTCCCTAGACTAAACTTTTGTATTTGTTTAATCGAAGCCAATACAGAGTTCTGAAAAGTGAAAATGGATAAAAACGTTTGGGAATACTACCTTTAGAAGAAAGTTTCCATAGTACTAAAGTTTCAACTAAGTGGTAAAAACTGGACATTTAAAAGGCGAGAGTCAGTTGTGGTAACTAAGTTAAGACACTTAAGACACCATTTGACGGTGTTTAAACCTCGTGGCATTCTAAGGCGAATTCCTTTGATTTCGAAATTATGTGCATATTGTAAATTGTCCTTAACTTCAGAGAGGAAAGGAAAACATCGAGAGGAAACTAGCATAGTTGAGAGTTAACTTTCTTGAAAATCTGTAAAGCGTGACAACTCACATTTGGCCAGTGTGGCAGATTACGGCTTTTCGTTTCATTTCGTTGCGTTCAGCAGTGGGATAGTTTATACAGATAGGAGCGATGACAGTTTGTTGTCAATATGAATACCTATAAAACTTATTTCTGTTAGTGGATAAAACACAGTGGGAAGAAATTTTTTATACGTTCCATACCCTGTCCCCTTAGGATGATGACGAAAGCTTTCATGTACTCCATTTATAGAAAAAAATGTTTTACTGTAACTTTAACATTTCAAACTTATTAGATTTTATTCATTATTCATAGTAATTTTTTAATTAATTTTTATTCATAGTAATTGAACACTTCAGCACAGAGCTTTTGAAAACATTTAATATTGTAATTCGTTAATATTTTTCGCTGAATATTAAAAAACACCAACCCACATAAAAAAAAATGAAAGTAATAATAAATTGCGTATGTGCCTCGCACATGGCACTTCGTATTCTGATCCATGTCAGCCTGATAATAGACATTTGTTAATTTTATTGTCTCAACTCGAGTGTTAGAAAAAAAATCTCTAATAAATCGCTTCCTTTCAAATGTTAGACATATTTAAGAACTTTACAGTTTGAAAGACAGAAAAAAATCGTTTTTCTCACAGACATGAAAATTTTACGCTACGCTTTTTTCGAGTCTTGTAGTACTGCAAAGCACTGAAATGTACGGCCGAGCCAGCAAGTCGTATGTTTGTAGCATTAAGTATGCCTAAATTTTAGAGTGCATCTGACAGGCTAGTGTTGTTTCCGGTATTTACAATTGACCCTTTAATGAAAGTACTTTCTTTAGAGAGAATAAACAAAATTGTGGTGGACATATTTTCATACAAAACCATTTAGTCCCAAAATAAGCAAAGCTTATAGGTACTATGGGAGCTAGAGGGTTTACAGTACAGGGCATATAAATAACCCAGAGGACTGAGGGATGAAACAGATATAGGAAAAGGATAGCAAGGATTCCTTTTCACTAAATTAACTCGTTCTCTTTGCAAGACTTCATAAAGCAAAAGCAACACTAGCTTCTCAAATAAATCAGTCAATAGATATTTATGTGTCTTACTGTATGATTCACTCGGAGACTGCGCTTTGTCTCGGAAGTGAGGTTATCTTGGTAGCCCTCAACGGAAACGTAACTTCGTGTAAAGTCAGGATACCCTGTACCGCTGTATCTGTATCTGTACCCTGTATCTATGTCAGGATACCCTGTATCTGCCTCAAGAATATGGGGTGAGGAGAAAATCGGTTCAGACCGCTTAGCTGCTTACTACATATATAAGTAATGTTATTATAAAAAATTGTGTTGGTTGGTTTATCTATTATGTAGTAACTTAATGATTTTTTGAAATGTTCATATACATGTAAAGAAAGAGAATTTTATAAGAAACTAAATAGTTTGCAAAATGACCTCATCTTAATAAGGTCCCTTTACTAGTTCATTGAACAGTCCTTGTTTTTTAAACAACGATAAGATTCGTCCGAAACTGTGAAGGTTAACGCTTTTAACAATCAAAATCTTTATCTGCCTCAATGCCAACATCAAGAAAAAAAAAAAAAAAAAAAAAAAAAAAAAAACTTTTAGGGCTAGTAAAACTTTTGAACAAAGAACCAACTAATTCGACGCTTCATTCTAAAACTCATTTTTGCTCAAACAATGCTATCTTCCAAAGCTGGCAATATTTAAAAAAAAACTAACACTTGCAACAAAGGGCAACATAACTGTATCTTTAGAAATGGCCGCAAAGAAAAAAATAAAACTGGTATAAATTCCCCGTGAACGACCCTACCTGCTTCTACCTGCTGCACTAATCAGGCTTATTTTCGAACGATAAATTAAATTCCAGTTTAAGAGGATTTATGTTCATTATTTGATTGTTACTGAAAGTTTTTGAACGGATTGAGAGATATGAAATTTAGTGTTCCGCGAATGTCTGAATGACTTAATTGAAGCGTATATTGCCCTTTATTGTTGCTAAAATGTTTAATGTTTAATGCTCGATAAAAATATTAAATACTTTTTGAACATTATTTGTAAATAGCCTATTAAGAGTATTTTAATGATTTCCGTCAGTTGTTAACTGACTTCCAAAAAGGAGGTTCTCATCCGACTGTTTTTTTTTTGTGTTTGTTACGTGATTTCTCCAGTAATTATGACTTGATTTCCATGATTTTTAATATAAATTTTATTAAAATCAGTTCAGTACTTTGGATTTTATAACAAAATAACTGGAGAAATGTCATCCAGGTAAACGGAATTGCGTATATTAAAGTTGATTACTTCAGGTTTTTAAACTATAATTGTATACGTTTATTTTCTCATTTTACTTTTATGTTTTGTTCTAGATTGTAGACGTAACAAGATATCGGTGTTAAAATATTGAACACCGCTTGCGTGTCTAGGCTTCTGTAAAACTTATCAAGTTACATAAAAAATATACCATTCGCGTGAATATATTAAATATGGGTAACTCGAGCAAATTGCCGTAGAGACTAGTTTTGGTCTATTTAATAAATTAAGGCCGGTACTCACGTTGATTTGCCCTTGAACTTTTATATCGATAAAGGCGGAGTTACTATTATAAGTACGTACCTATATTTATAGATCTACGTTTTTTGCACCGTAGAACTTTTTTTTTAAACTTCATGTGTGCGGCTCATGTACCAGGGGCACATAAAGTGATTGGAGCATAG
The DNA here is from genome assembly GCA_947563715.1 of Lycia hirtaria. Classification (NCBI taxonomy): domain Eukaryota; kingdom Metazoa; phylum Arthropoda; class Insecta; order Lepidoptera; family Geometridae; genus Lycia; species Lycia hirtaria. The sequence goes on along the minus strand of OX387377.1, from coordinate 33,650,915 downwards.
TGGGTGGCAGTCTTGTAAGCCGATCCATTCATCGTGGAAAAGTGCTCAAAACCCGGTGTCGAGTTTCAATGCGTGTGGAACCTTTAGATTTTCGCCTCGGATGCTGGTACATTATTCGCGTCGTTAATTATTGTGTAAAGAACTTAACGCAGACCACCTGTCGCTATCCGAGGCTGTAATTAAAGATTGCGCGTATAAAGAAGTCCTGACGGCTGGTTCACCTTCAACAGTATGCTTAAAGGGACGACTTTATCGGATGAATGTGGTTCCAGTTGTCTGGAGTTGTCGAAGAGAGTTCGAGCCTGCACTCGTTCCGCTAGACGGGCGCAGCTGGCGGAAGGACGCCATCTGCCGGCCGCCCCGGAAATGCAATTTCGTTTTGTTTCCAATTTCGATTCTTCGAATTTTGAATATACAAATATCCAGCGGAATAAGTTGTATAGCAACAATATTGTACTCAAAGGCAATAGAGTTGAGAGTCGGTTAGTTTTATTCGTATTGTGACAGGAACTAAGTTGTTAGTTGACATTTGCGGTTACGGTCACGTGCGAGCGTAGAAAAAGTGAATTGAATAGTAATTGAAAAGTATCGATTTAATTAATGAGCATCTATTTACGATAAATGTAAACACAACAACCTTGATGAAATTCTAGTTATAAAAAAGCTTTTGAATTGTAATACTTATGTAACTGTAGAACTAGAAAAAATATTGGAACAGAATTATTCTTACAAAGATCCAATTCTATTTCTATAATTTTTATAACAACAGTCCTAACTCTAAAAATGTACATAATAAAATTCAACAGTTATTAGGAGCTCATAAACAAACGTTGGTTTTAAATTTCGGAATTACACCACGAAGTCATTAGCTCGTCCCCGCATCTGCCCCTGCACCTGCCGTCTTCATATTTTTTCCAAACATTCGAACATATCATCAACCCAACCGATCCGATGATCAAGATAACTCGTCCTCGAGGCCAAAGGACCCTTCCGAGAAAGGTGACTTTCGCGTCGACAATGCCTCCAAAAAGAGCCAAAAGCATCTTAACCGAGCCGATCGATCTTCTTAATAGATTTTTTTGCGTAAATTTCCCATTCAATCTGTTCTTCAAAAGGATATTTAAGAGGCTGATTACTTAAACGTTGAGCGTCTTGCTCGCATTTCCATAGCAATTGACACCCGGGGCAGGGACCTCGCCAATACTCCGCCGGTTTGGAAAACAACTGGTCTCCTGGGAGCGCGTATAGGACCATTACTCCCCTTTATTGAAATAAATCTGCCGTTTCAGTTATTAATTTTATTTGAAGACGGCGCGAAAGTTACCTAGAACAGAAAGTTTGCGTATTTTGGTGAAGTGCAGTATTTTTTTTTTATCAGCCATGTTTGTACAAACTGTCCCACTGCTGGGAACGGGCCATCTTCTCATTGTGAGAAGGGTTAGGCCATAGTCTGCCACGCTGGCCAAGTGCGGGTTGGCAGACTTCACACATCTTCAAGATCATTGAGAACTCTCAGACATGTAGGTTTCCTCACGATGTTTTCCTTCACCGTTTGAAGTTGGCGGCAATCAACAATACGCACATAACTTCGAAAAGACAGAGGTGCGTGCCGTGGAATTCGAGCCCAGGACCTGCGGATCGCAAGTCAGACGGTCTCACCACTAGGCTACCGGAAACTTTTTTGCAGCAGTATAAAACACCAAAATCCAACTTCTATCGTTCCTCATAATTCATCACTTTTCATCATGTTCGCATCATCAATTAAACGAGTGTGGTAAAGTGTTGATATGGTATTCAAATGAAGTAGGTATCCTGTAAGATATGGGAAAAGGTAGCGATCTTTTTCAGGTCTGTCATATAAGGATATCTTATAAATTATGTATTCCCTCGAGAAAATTCTGTATAGTAAAGATAGCTGTAAATTGAATTAAATAAATAAATAAAATAATTTTTAAGTAAATAATGTATTAATACATCCATTCTATAGCAACTAAAATGGTATTTATTTCGTGTCAGACATAATAATCAGTTTTAACTCGCATTTATCAAAAATAAAACAACACATCCAATGCATCATTAAAGGCAGTGTTAAATTTTATTTCGTTCTTTTGTCCTATAATGGTCGTATTAAAACAACTTATAGGTTTTAAACGAGTGTATCGTGGGACTGCAAGTCTGAGACGCATTCGGAAAGCGAGAACTGTGGAGTAACATTCCGCAATATTCCTGAAGATCGAGTCGACGCGTTGAGACAATCGATTATTTTGCGACAATCGATTCGGGTCGAATGTGTCTTTTTAATTTTTGTTTACGGCACACGTAAGTAGCCAGATGCCGCATCAAAATGCAATCGTTCGATCTTGACAATAAAATTGCGATTGTTTTCAAAAATGTCTACGTGTTTCCCTGCAAGTTTAGATAGATAGATAACACTTTATTAAAAACCACATGTTTCTGTTTAGTTTAGTTTCTGTGTGGCGACCGTATCGTGTTAAAACGATTTTATTCCTTCGTAACTAAATATAGTAACGCTAAATTGCTAACCTTTCCGTCGACCGTATTAAACTATTTTATTACTATAATTGGTGAACTGGTTAACGCTTCTTGGAAATTGGCTTTTTTCTCATTTATTTCCAACATTGAATCGATCTTGTTTTTGCGCCGAATTCGAATGGACCTTTGTTCTCCGCCATATTGTTTTATTACCAAACTCGAGCCAAGGGAACAACGAAAGTGAGTGAAAGTCATGATCTATTGTGAATCGATTAACAGTCCCAAAAAGATCGATCCTAAATGGATTCTGATAAGAATCGAATGCGTCCAATTCTATTTTCGAATAGTCAAGTTGGAATTGAATTTGGAATGGGTTAGCGCCCGCTTACCATTGTGGTTGTTATTTTAGTACGGTGCGGTGTTGACACAGAAACACAGTCGCCGTAATTAGGGGTAAATGGGCGAGGTGCGAGTGTGGGAGCCGGGGAGCCGCGCCAGCTGACGACGACGGCGCAACCGACCGTGAACCGAGTCTACTCGCACGGAACATGCATGCACTGCAATCAATATTATAAACATTCGTAGAAAATCAAGATAATACAACAAACTATTTGGACAACCTTTTATTAAGCAATGTAAAGTGTTCACGGTGACTAGTAAATGAGCACTAACTCGACGGTCTTAGCACTTTCCGTTAGAGGATTCCAGTGGAAATATTCTGGCCCTATCTTCAGATCTTCTATATAATTTGTAATTGGTAGTACCTACCCAAAACAATAAAGACTCCAGACATGCTTAGCAACTTCCATAAAGAAGTTCCTGTCAATATATCCCGGTTCTATCAACAGATCATCACCATGTCTGAAATGGGATGACAATGCAATATATAATTTATATATTGCATGGAGTGAATCAAATTTGATTTGATATCAGACAGACAGACACTAGAACAGATGAACTTAAATAAAAGCTTGTAACAATCTCCTATCATAAATCTCGATAGCGTTATTAAAAAACAAAATTTTACAAAGAAATAAACACAATTAAACGTCCGAACGACATTCATAAATCAAGTTTTTAATTATCTTTTAAAGGAGACAAAACCTTTGCAACCGTTTCGTTCTAAATACAAAGACAATAAATAACGCGTTACGATATTTGAAGTATGTCCGCTGAAGCAGGCAGACTCATTTGAATGCCGACGACATTTTTTAAAGGAACTTGTATCTAATATTCGATGAATTATTCGAGTTTGACGGCTAATTCTATATTCGAAGGAGTATCTCACGGTTTAGGACATATCGGGTCCGGTGACGGCCACGTTAAGATGACCTTCCCGTCTTCTCGAGATCGTTCATGCCTCAGGCGTCTGCGGGCCATTGTGTTTAGATTTAGAGGTCACATATGGGTGGTGGCGCGGACTGCAGAGCGGCCGAAGACGTTTGATGTAGCCGGCGCCCCACATATAATATATTTGTTTCACATAAACTTCGGCTTCGCACAAAACGATTCTTAAATTCATTTAGATCTTTATCGGTTAAGCCGAAATGCTAATAAAACAGCAGTTGGCGTATATAACGACTACTATGAATTAGGACGGCTAATGTGTCAGCCCAAGAAACATTTATCATGATGTGGCAACAAAATAAAATCACGCTGTGCTCTGTCTTCGCTAATTAGGTGCTTAATAACGATTTGTTAGATTTTTACTTATTTGATAACTAGTTTTGTAAAATATTCCGATGTCATAATAAAATTACGAAAGTTTCGTATAGCATTTTAGTTATATTAAGGAGCTGTTGAACGATCAATTGTTGACAGTGTATATGTTACGGAAAATGATAGAAGAATAAGTAAAAATAAGTTTACCCGGGTTTATCTAGTATTACCCAAGCTTTTTGGATAAATTATTAAATCTAACTTAATTTGTATTCGGCATTTACGCGTTCACACCTAGGTTTACCCAACACTGACCGGATAATGTTAGAATAATTAGTGAAATTCGTATGGCCTAACCCTTCTCACAATGAGAAGATGGCCCGTTCCCAGCAGTGGGACAGTTTGTACAAAACAGGGCTGATAAAAAAAAAAAAAAAAAAAATAGTGAAATTAAAAACCAAGCATTACCCAGCCAGTGTTGTTGGGTAGACCTTAGGTGTGTACGGGTGAATCCCGAATCGAATACAGATTAGTTTTCATTGAATATTCGCACTTTACCCAAAAAGCTTGGATAGTACTAGGTAAACCTATGTATCATACCCGTGTTTACTTATTCTTCTAGCATTACCTGTAACCTGACCGGAAACTTAAGTTTCCTCCAAGTCCGTAACATATATATAACAGTACAAAACTGTTTTCTATACCTAATATCTCGAAAAAAAAAGCAAAATATACAAACCGAGCTAATTATGGTCCCAGTATTAAAACTAACAAAATTTACATAGAATTAAAATATCATAAGAAAAAAATTACAGATTAAAAAAAAAATTACAAATGCGCAGTCGACCCTTACGCTCCAATTGGAACTATATACATTCTATTAAATCTTGTGGGAAATTTCCTATAATCATTTCCATAATTCTATTTAATTTGAGATAATATTTTTTACAATCAATGCTTACATATTTAAATTGTAACCTACATCATAGATCAAAAGTGCCGCTTAGTTGACATATATTTTGATATTTTTCACATCTACATAATGCACGGATGGCTTATACGCCGGTGGCCTGTTTTTTCCCCTTCAAAGTGACTTTGGCGCGGTCGCGGTGGTCCAAGCCATCTGGTATGGCGGCGACTTCGACCGAACCCGGAAAATAAAATGTCAATTTTATACTCCACGCATCGATACCTGTACTACATAAAAACCTACTTCAAAATACACTCAATTAGAAACATAACAAGCGAATTAACTTAATTATTCGTAATTCGATTAACAGAAATCGGGCAGGATGCGTTCTGGACTCGAATGCATGGCGGTCACGTGGCACGTTCCTAATTCGAATAATCGTTTACGGTTCGATTACGATCCGTCGCCGCGCGCCCTGCACTGGGTTGCCAACCTCCCGCGGTCAGTTCCCAGTGCGTTGCACTCCGTTACAAAATAATGTCTTCGTCATTCTACTACTTTTTTTTCAATGTTTTGGCCACGATTAAGTGTGCATTTTTGGCTCGACCGCAACCTTATTAACATAAGTAGTTAATTAATTTTCAAATTCGGAGCCTTTTATCGGTTGTATTTTTATTGGTCGCCGAGTATGTTGTCTTCGACTAATTTATTTTGTTTGCTAAACAAATTTCCAAACTAATAGGTGACTCGTTTAAATTAAGACTCGACTACCTATAATGTGTTATTGAGATTCCAACACACGATTCTTTGTTATTTAATGGGAGTGTTAGTTTCGGGTGACTCGGGTGACCTAAAGACGACCTATCGCAAATAAAAATAAAGCCGTCCATTCATGACATCTCGTCCAACCTTGAGCTAGTTGATTCGGGAGTAATCCGCCAGACATGGCAACACCGACCCTCGGCAGACAGAAAAAAAAAACAATTCGCAGTACAGCCACAGAATAGTTCATAATTACAGATACCGCTTAGACCAGTTATTATCTTATTACCATAATACATAATTATCCCCACGGTCTCGATTTAATATTAAATCTAAACAGAACTTGTTAAAATAAGCGTCCGAATTTCTTATTTTTATACAAGGTTTATCTTTTATACCTTGGGGGAGCATTCCGGAAGATCGTATAAAGTAATTTAATACCAGTATTAATTATTAAAATATTATTCTGGCACGATAATCCATTACATTTAATTTGCCATAAAAATACTAATATTTATTGAATCCACGTTCGAATCGATCACGCCGTGGTGCGCGCGCGTTCATGTCTTTTACTCCCCCCCCCAGAGTTACGCCACACTTTTTAACGAATAACTAATTAGTACTTCATTTAATTTAATTAAAACTTTAACTAATTTTAAAAACTTTAATTTAATTAAACACACGTGTAATAACAATAAAAGTTAATGATACACATACCATAATTAATAGTTACATTTTTAATCTGTGCTGCCAGTACGGTATGATTAGTTTTTTTTTATTAGTCTACCTATCATGCATTCGAGTTTTTGCTCATATCGATCACTTCAATAGTTGCTTGTCTATTCTTGAAGATGGCGTCAGTGCCTTGTCGGTGCATTGAATGCATTACGTCTGGGTCACACGCGAACCGTTTGATGTAGGTCCTAATAACCACAAATCATAACCATCAACCGTGCACCGAAAAAAAAAAACAAATTTTAATTTTACGTTACAATAAATTCGAATTTTTTACCGCCATTAAACTATGAGAAACTGTCCGATGATATATAGCGATCTAATTAGACCCCATTTTTTGCCGCCTCAATTTACCAATCGATAAATAAATACCTAAATTGGGATAACATAACCGTCGTAGGTAACGAATTAAGGTCTATATACCCCACATGTCTGAATAAGTAGTTATTTGTACAACATAATGACAGGTTCGGTGATTGCCTCGCCGTTGTATTGTAATTATGAATCATAAACAAAGAGTTCCAAGTTTCGGGGCACGCGCAAAAAACCGCCAAAAGCTAATCGGTTCACAGCAATTAACTTATCAGCCATTATTTAGTGTTGAAGGTCGATCCTAATAAACGACTGCCGATATATTTCCTATCAACTGTCAGTCTAGCTTTTTTCTTAAATTTTATTTCTTTAGTTTTGACAGCTGCAAGGCGGCATTGCGTGTTTTTGAACGCAGCCGCGTATTGAGTATCGATACAATAAAATGAACGCGTCCATTTATTTCTTTTTAAATTACTGTCGAACAAAAGAGTTCTGTAAACGACATCTTTTAAGGCTTTTACGGGCAATATAATTTCGTGCCAAGATTGTTGTATGCCTTTATTACTGACACGCGGTTTCTCTGCAAAAGGAACTTGTATCTTTTAAATTTTGCCAACAATAACGATGGAAATCATCATTACGGTGTTTAACAGCGATTTGAGAAACGACTAGGGTATCAGGTATTGAGGTGCATAAGCTGTTGTTTAATATAGAAGAACCAGTTCTGCAATCCGCTCCCACACTCGTAGAGCTTCCTTACGCGACTGCGGTAACGACCTGTTTGATAGATCGCTTCATCTGATACTCTGATAACCATAACTAACCGCCTTCTTCGTGACTATGCATTCCTAGTCCTCGCCGCACTGTGGTGCGCTATGTATCCATTCTAATATGGCTTGTGCATTTTATGTACTTACCGCACCGTTTTAAATTTTTCCTTTGTTTCGAAGATCGATGTAAAAACCTCGAATTGACCTCAAGCCCAAAGGAAATTAACGATTACATTGCGGTTTCCTTTCCATCCGAATGTTACTTGGTTACGAAAGCTCACAAAGGAATGAAATTCTGTGGGAAATGGCTACGTGCAAATGCATTAAAGGTTAACAAAAACACGTAAACCTTTAAATATTTTTAAAAATATGTTCGTATAATATATAATAATAGAAGCGGTAAACCTTACTAATTGTCACAAAAAATCTTTGCGGCCCATTTGCGTTAAATTCGAATAATATGATTATAACATCATATAACATAGAAGGCAAAAGTTGACACACACAGACACATTTACAAGAATTCCAATAACATACACGAGTACGAGTGATATCATCACGTTGCAGCGCATCCGGCGACGGGCTTTCTGCCGACCGCCGGATGTCTTGCGGTCGCACGCAATTTCACAACCTCCACTCCTGCGTATTTATACTTCCCTGGTAGATATTGCATGCAGATACTAGGATGATACGGAAATATAATCGGAATTCATTGATGGGAACAAATCAATGAATTTATTATTATATTAGGTTTGTTCCATTTATATGTAAGTATGAGTACCTACTTGAAGAAAATGTTTGTATATCCATTGCGTTACTCTTACATATTTATAATTATCTTGTAAAAAAACTATAGAAGATAAGAGGTAAACTTCCTTACGGTGTATTTAAAGGTAGCATAGGTCAGACTAATTACTTATTTCTTAGAACAGATAGATCATTTATTATACTTGATAGAAAAGGTCGATTTTAATACAAATGCATGCATAATTATATGTTATTTTTATAGAATTGCATGTCTAACGTTCCAGACATTAGTTAACTAATAGTTAGTAATTCTTTTGATTTGGGTTCTCTGTAATTGTTGAAAAATTCCACTATTTTGTAGAACCTCTACACCAGAATAACATATTATATCAAACAATCGACTGATCATCATTTGCATGTATCATGGTCAATAAACTATTTTGTATTTGTATTTGTATCATCCCATCCGAATCTGTCTAAAAAAACGTTCATTTGCTTTTAAACAAAGGCGTTTTCATTGATAGTTCTGCGTAACTCCCTATTTGATCAACAGATATTTTTTTCGCATAATTATCTGTCATAAATCAAACCATTACCATAATTCGACTAAGCTTGATTACTTTATTTCGGAGTATTTGTTTTCATCCCGACCTACCTCGACGCTGCCGGCGTGGGACGCGCGACCTTCTATCTTATTATGCATTTATAAATAGCCTCTATCATATGCAGGGGCGTTTAAATCAATCAGTTTTATTGTATTTATCGGCGTCAACTTTTCGTTTACAATTGTGATGTCATAACAACTGGTTCACGAGTATGTATTGTGATATTGAATCGAGCTTCTTCATTTTATCATTTGTTAACGTATTGTTTGGTAAACCAAATCATACGTTAACAAACAATAAAATGAAGAACTTTTTATATTCATTATAGTCTTGCAGACATTTTGTGTGACGTCCATCGATCGACTTTTAAAATGTAATAAAAAAACCCGGCCAAGTACGTGTCGGACTCGCGCACGAAGGGTTCCGTACCTATATCTATAAAAACGGCAAGAATGAAATTCATGATAAACTAATTAAACTTCACAATTCATGGTTTCGATCGCTTAATTTAACTAGATCGGATAATGCTTAGGGGATGGCAATCAACTTTCACCTTTTTACTAACCCTCAACCCAAAAGGAGGGGTGTTATAAGTTTGACGTGTGCATATGTGTCTGTCTGTGGCATCGTAACTCAAACGGATAGACCGATTTTAATCTAGTTTTTTTTTGTTTGAAAGTAGATTTCATCGAGAGTGTTCTTAGCTATGTTTCATCAAAATTGGTTCAGCTATTTATATTTTTCGGGGGTTTTGAGTTTTCTAAACTTGTGAACAAAAGAATTGTGGAATTATTTACTTTTCGCTTATGGTATATATGATTTTATATTTATAAGCATATTTTTCAGTAATACTATACCTCACGGCATTTCAATCAGTAAATCTACAAAACACCAGCCCCAAATAACTGAAAACGTTTACGAAGCGAGTTATAGTTGCAATTTTTTTTTTTTTTACATTGAGTTAGTCTCGTTTAAATACACATCAAGTAATATACACTTAGTTATAAATATTTATAACTTACAAATAAAATTTAAATAAACATATAGTACATAAAAATTAAATAACAATAATCTACAAAACACTATAATACAAGAATTCCTTTTGCAAAAATTGTTTTGAAATATCCCAATTCTGATATGTTCCCGTCAACAGCGCCAGCGTTACGTAATAAAGGCTCTTTAATAATACGGTTTAGGCGAGGAGTTTGACATCGATGTGTAGGAGTTCTTTCAAACGGAACTCGTGTCGTTGACTTATTGGTTTCTCGAGTCGCCAGGTCAACTGTGACCCGATAACAATGTCATTGTAATTAATGGCTCGAGATTCCTGTTTATCGCGTTAATTATACCTATGCACTTTATCTCATGTGATCTCGTTCGTTCTAATTTAGAAGACTTGCCTCGGAGATTGTTTTCGAAGAAAAAGAGATATAGAGTCGGGTGACCTCAACGCCCTTAGTTTTTTAGAGGTTTCGGTAACGGTGTACCGTCACATTCGCCGCCGGCCGTCATTTCGACAACTAATAACCTCCGATGGGGTTCATAAATTTATAAGGCGGTGCATGTGACCGCTTTTTACCTCGTCCGTCGACCGCGACGTCTGGGAATCCGCAACAAAGAGTTCGCGAGATTCCATTTTGCATTCCTCGACCGCTTTGCGGAGACAATTTTAAGTTTTGAAAATCGAAGTCGTATCGGGTTAATTTTGCTTTCGAGTTTCTCACGAGTTAAATGAGTCTTTGAAAGTGACTGAAACGCGAGCGCCTTTGTGCCGGCGTACCTTCGTGACGCAATTGTTGAAAATTGTGGGGCTTTGTACGCAAGTGACCTACTTTAGTTGCCATAAACATCCCCATCAAATTTTGACGGCAGTTTCGGGAGGCTCACGGGTGACTTTGGTTTTTAGTAACTTGAGGTCCGTTGCATTCCCTTTTTTACGAGCATCTCCTGGCCGAAGGCTGACAGACGGATCGTAAAAGGAGGTTTTATTTCTTATTGTTCGTTGGCGAAATCTAATTGAAGTCGGCAACGGCCACACGCCATTTACGCGTTTTTAATTTAACAGTGGAACCTTGAATTATGTCCTGCGTTCAATAATGATTATGGAAGGTGCGTTCGTTTCTTTTTGTCACACATTAAAGTTTAAGTTTGGGCTTGAATTAATTTTGGTTTTTGTCAGACTTCTTTGGTCTTTCGTCCAGTTACGTTATTGTGCTTTGAAAGCTTGTACGGCAACTGGAGACTTATTATTTATACCTTTTTTTGGTTCTTTTATCTTTTATTCACTTACTGGAACGGTAATACAGTTCTAGTCATAGTCAAAGTGAAGAAATAAAAGTCAAACCCTCGTCACATCTCAGTAAAGCGTTAGTGATTATAGAACCTAATTTTATCGACAGGATGAAAAGTCGCCATAGATCACGTCTGTTTAAAATCAGTCTGAATGTATTATGACAAAAGCCTATTAACGAAAAAAAGTGTAACAGTCAATAAATGAAAAAAAAAACATTTATCTCGATAATTACACCAATACGTGACCAAAATCGTCCAATTTAACCTTTAACTATTTATTATTTAAGTGTATTTCTTTCGATTCAGTCTAGGACCCGTTCGTCGAGTGTGGTTTGACGACATGCCAATACGACGATATTCGCCTATATTCGTCGAATAGCGATAATTGATGTAAATTGGTCAAGTTTAACAGTCTTGTTAAGTTTTTTTCCTTTTTAATCAGCTAGTTATTGTGACGAACAAGTTTCTAATTTATAACTGTGTCTGTTTATTAAATTAATCATGATAATTGGTCACATTATAATAGTCAAACTTCATGTTGGTTATGTTCGATTGATCTAAAATTGTTATAATTTATTAGAAGACAAATATATATGTCTCTCTACGAGATCGAATCAGAAATGAAGAGATACGTAGACGTACAAAAGTCACCGATATAGCACAGCGGATTAGCAAGTTGAAGTGGCAGTGGGCAGGGCACATAGCACGTAGAACTGATGGCCGATGGGGCCGAAAGGTTCTCGCGTGGAGACCACGTACCTAATATATCAATCCCATTGATTTCCTTTTCTATTCTACTGACGTTCACGAACTCAAATACCCCTTGTCTAACCCTGCTGTATATAAAATATTCAGTGCGCAGTTCACACATCAAATTAAAATACATGACCCCATCCTCCATATGACAGCTAATCACTAACACCAACACGTTAGTACCACAAAGTCATTAAACCTATTAAGAAGAATGTAGTCATTGCGGGCAAGTGTAAGGTCTAGCTACACGCTGATTGTATGACTCACGCATGCGCACTGCGTATTTACTGCGTCACACGCGTCGGAAGCGCTAACGGCCGGGTATTTAAATACGACCAGCGCGCCGTGACCTGTTACAATGTCACTCGTATTCGTATAAAAAGACCTGGGTATACTGGTTGTTTAATAAAACTACATTACAAGAACCTTTCTAGTATAGTGTTGTATAATCTGTGGCATTTCTTGTGAGCTATTTGAGAATGTACGAATGTAATGTACCTAGGGAAGTTTTCGCACAGATTTTTTTGCTTTAGACCAACTAGCCTCTTGGATAACGATGTGGTCGAAGATGAAGCAAGTAGATTTCGAAGTATACGTATTCACTCTAATCTTGGAAATATCCATGTTGTATAATGTATATCTCTGGGTACAAAGTTGGCAATTTTCCATTCATTGGTTGTACGGATTAAAAACGTAGTATTTAACCATTCAATACGAACTTTAGCAAAATGGAAGGTAGTGTGCCGACTTTCTACGTGTTTTGTAGTAGAAAGGAGACTGTAGTATACGGTCGTATAGCTCTAATGCACATTCTCCGAAATTAATCTTCTAAAATTGACGAACTTGATACTATTATGACACATTATGGCATCTCTATGAAAACAAAGTTTTTATATGAATTTAATGTTCCAATAGACTTTATTAGCCGAATATAATTCCCATAAATTTGTCACAGCACTGCAGGTAAATTTTAATGTTCCTGGATTTGTAAGTATAGGTACCTACATAATAAATTATAACACCAAAATTTTATGTAAGTACCACACTTGGGATTTTAACTGTGATAATGACAAGTATAAGTTTAGAAAACTCAAAAACCACCGACAAAAAACCGGCTGAACCGATTATGATGAAACATAGCTAAGAACACTTGATGAAATCCTCTTTCAAACAAATAAAACTAGATCAAAATCGGTCCATCCGTTTGTGAGCTACGATGCCACAGACAGACACACAGATATACAGATACACACGTCAAACTTATAACACCCCTCGTTTTGGGTCGGGGGTTAAAATGATGTTAATGTTGATGATGACATATAGCCTTATGTCTTTTAGCTATCTCTTTACTAAATTCAATGATTGTCTGTTCAACTTTTTACTTCTAAAAATCGAATTGAAAAATATTCCGGAATACTTTTTTTTTGACTGCGCAAAAAGGAAAATAATGTTTTTCTAATTGCTATACAGAACTTTCAGACTATGAACAAAAAAGGCTTTTATTTTCATAGGTTATTTAATAAGTCGGTTAAGTTATTCTCGATTAAAATAAAAATGCTATACTAAAACGACAATTTTCGTAAAGTCTAATTTTCCTAAAATAATTATGTAGAAACATTAATGAGCTTCCTTCAGTTGGTAGTAAAGTGGGGAAGCGCGTGCGAGACACACGGCCGCCAAGAATGTCGAGCACATCCGACTGCGCGATTGTCGTATTTCGTTTGTTTTGAAAAAGTTGCATCTTATGCGATTGTATACTGAATTCTTAACGTTCTTCCAGAAATGAAGATGGTTGCAAAAAATGCGTCATACGTAACTGTTTACGTTAATTTTCGTATTATATTTATATATTTACGTATATTTTTATTATTTAAGATAAAAACCTGGAATTGATTTACTCGCGATTCGAACATATACAAATATACGTAATTTAATTATTTGCGTACATTTTCGGAATTAACGGTTTTAGAGTAATATGTTTGAATACTAGTATATATATAGTAGTAGTAGTATATACGCCGGCACGGCAAAATTTCTCGCGACTTCAATCCAAAAATAATAACTATCATAAAATAAAAATTATTACCTGCAAGACCCTAAAGAACGTGTTGTAAAAATGTGAAAATGCAAAATACTCAGTACTGTCAGAGCCATAGGGCGCATACAGACAGACAGACAGTCAAAAATACAAAAATGACATTTTTGGATTCTGCTGCTTCCTTAAGCTCCAAAAATATTTTCTTAAATTTATCTTTAATGTACTGACTCGACTTCGCTTTCGTTACAGATTTATTATAAGTATAGATAGATTAAAAATGTATTTATTGAAATTGGATCACTCGTGATGCAATTGTATATTGATTTCTTAACATATGTGTGGCATACGTGACTGAAGTTTTTTCATTAATTTTCGAATTAAGTTAACATTTTTAACGTTTAATATTTGACACTAAAACCATATTTACTGTTATTGATTCACTCACAATGCCTGCAGGTGGCATTAAACATAAATACTTTTAACTGGCAACATAATCTTTAGTAACATTACCCTCTTTTGGTGCAATCTGCCGCTGAACGTATAATTAAGGTTCATATTAATAATTGACTATAAAAAAAATATGACTCGATATAATCGATTTATTAAATTTATTTGTTTTTTGTTTCAGGTAAGTTCGCGTTGCGTTTGTGGGTTGCGGTCGAAGGTATATTTGAGTGTCAAATACGTAAAAATTTATATTTTTTCTTGTAAAGATAACGATAAAGATTTATAATGTAGAATCGACTTACTTATGGTAAAGAAATTAAATAATCCCTTGCCATCGAGTAATTAATTTATTTATTTATCAAGTAGGTCGGTCGGAGGCCGTCGGCAATATAGTTCGTACATCGTCCATCTAGCTCGCACATATCAACATTTTTGAAGATATATAATTAATGTATAGATTTTACGAAAAGTATGTCACATAGGAAGACCTAGAAAGTAACATCAGAGGTGTACAAAAGTACCTTTTCACATAAAAAGATGAGAATTCGAGTGCCATTTTTTAATTCATAATTTATGTATTTATAAGATATTATCATTTATTTAATAAATTATTTTGACATTTTTGAATTCATTGTTTTAAACAATGAATTCAAAAAAGGCAAAATCATTTATTTCCATCAAAATGAAATTCTTGTACGTTTGTGATATTTACTGTTTTCTAGGTCTTAATATTTTACAAACTTTTCGTAAGTCCATTCACTCATTTCAATATTCAGAAACATGCGCGAGTGAGACGAACAATTTATGAACTATAGAGCCTTCAACATCTACCGTTTTCGGCACAAAAGTAAACCCAGCATGACAGCTTTTGACGCTTACTTTACGAGCTGGTAAAGAAACGGATCGTAAGAATTCTCGCCTCATAATTGTCATGCAAATGAAGGTGGACAAAAACTCGGTAAGCTTCGGTTGTCATTCGAGATACCGGAAGACAATGTAACGAATGCTGGGTAATGAGCGATGCAGCGCACTGACCTAGCCCAAGCGAGTTGAAGCTCTTTCTTCTAAACTCAAAATGTAACCGTAACTATGATGCGGACAATCGTTTCCGGCGCCCGTGACGTCACGGCCGTCTCGCCGGTCGCCGCCCCCTACTACGTAACCTTGGCGGTGAGATGCGCGCTCCACGCTCGCCGCGCTGCCGCTGTGCGGGCCTCGCTTTCGTTTTCGTTCTTTTTATTAGACTTCCGTACCCAAAGGTACGAGAAACCTATTACTGAGCCTACTCTGTCTGTCTGTCTGCCTGCCTGACCTATTTATAAACGGCTGTCTCTTTTGAACTGTAATAGATAGGCAATTGATTTTATTACAGTATTTGTAATATTTATCAACAAATATTAATTGTAACAAAAAGTTCATTAGTAAAAACGGTAATAGTAGAATCAAGTTTAGAAATTGATACGACTAGTGCCTTATCTTTGGAGTTAAGACTCTTAACTTAAATATAGTAAATATTAAATACTAGCCAAGTGCGAGTCGAGGTAACGTTAAGATTTTTTAAATTAATTATTTTTGAAATGCCCTTCCTAATACCTAAGTGTTTAACTTATGTGAGAATACGGAATCCTTTGTGTGCGAGTCAGCTCGTACTTTGCCTGTAACACGAACAGGCAACCCTTTTTTACCATTTTTTTATTTAACATTACCTTGTTACCCATCAAAATAATAGTTGACAAATCAGGAGGAGAAACAAAACTAACTAACAAGAAGCAAAACTAATTTTGGAGTATTGATAAATCGCATGCGTGCGCCTAAAGCGACTAATCTTCGGTCGGATGTTAAAAATTACACATATCGAATTCCACTTATGTATAATGCGAAATAAGAGCAAAATATTAGGTAATTTTTCACACGATCCACGAGAACATAGTTGCCCTAAGCGTGAGCAGGGTGAGCGAACTCAGAACCCGTAATTTCGGACCGCAAAAGGAGCAAAATACATTCAGATCAGTGATTAAAAACCTTTGTCGGTTCTACTAATATTTATATTATTTTCGCAACGCAGCCGACATCTAATTGGGCGCTCGTATATTTGATGTAGGTACGAGGGCAGCAGGCGCGGCGTCGACCACCGACGCTTCATTAGTTTTCCTGGTAAAGATATCATAAACTTCTCCATTTTTTACGTCTAGTCGTTTATGTCAAAACGTGACCCGGAGCCGTTCGATTCTCGCCGACAAAGCCTAGTGGAAAATTACGTATCCTCAATATATGAATCGTTCGTGACACGACCGTGTCATATTAATCCTGTTCTTTCAATAAGGCGATAAAAATAGCGGCCAAATTATAAGTTATTACTGGTAGGTATGAGTTTAGTAACTAGTTCCAACTGGCCATTGGTAGCCTCGATCGGTCCAAGGTCTGGGATATTGAACCTGGCTCGGTGCAACAGCACGACGGGGCTTGCCGCGAAAGGGACGGATGTACTATCACTCATTGTTATGGGGGAAATGTCGTGGACGGCCACACGCACGGCTTTCTGATTGATTCTGGTCAATGACTAAACCCTGGGCTCCTAATCCGTTCGATATGCGATGCAAAGCGGTCGGCGTTCCGAGCGATCCCGTAAGTAAACGCACTTCCTTAAACAAAGTCATGTGGCGGGAACGGGACGGATGATGGACGAGTCGCACCGGGAACCTGGCGAGACAAGGATGGGCATACTAATGACAAGTGCATTCGCCGAGCGGACGGAGATGGTAGAAGTGCATTGCGCTGACGCATCACGATCGTCTGCATACTTTCTTGTCTTATTTTGTGAGTACGAGTATATCCAGCGTGTTTTGTTTGAACAGTACAGTGAAAAGTTTCCATTAATGTCGTGTACTCCAATATCAATCAGCGGAGGGCCGGCTGTAATTAAATCTGCCGGTCTAACTAGTCGTTTGGTGTGGCATTTGGCTCGTGTTCCCACGCGGTTGATGTCATATTTATTATGAATGGGCCTTTGCGATATGTCTGTACTCTGTAAGAGTACGCTCTTGGGTCCAGTGACCTACTAGCCGCTGCTTCCCGTCCTCGAATGGTTTTCGCTTCGTCAGCGTCCAACCCGTTCCGCGCCGGCTGAGCGCTCCACTTGAATGAATCGATATTGTTCACAAATAAATCTCTAAGACGCGTTATGACTTAAGCAGGAAGCATTCAGCTAAACGGGTAGATGCAAATCGAAGGTAAACTCGCTAAGCGTTCATTGGCATCATTAAAAATAAATAATATCGGTTTTGGAATGTTAGCCGGCGCGTCATCTTGCCCTCCCGCCGAGATCGCGTGAACTCTTTATCGGTCTGGTGCCTCAGCGCATTTGTCGAGAATTAAAATGTGAACAAATTTCAATTTCGTCTGCTCCAAATCAACAAACTTCAAGAAGCATCAACATTCGGTGTCGATAACCATATTTACGAATTGTTACGCAACGTTACACTGACACATTGTGCTCGCTAAGGTTCGATTACCACGTGTCGTGTTATCGCCCATATCATAGCTCCTAATAATGTGGTAGTAATTCTCACGACGCCGACGCCATGACCGAGTGCGTTCACACCCATAAACATCGTGCGCGGTATCGACTTCACTGTTTCGATCGTACTGTTGCGCCGCAGTTTATTTACACTCTGTAAACATTCTTCTAGATAAGCTGTAAACGGATAGCTTGTGCTTCTCACATCTGCCGCGACCTTGGCTCCTCCAGCCCGTTGTGTAATTTCCTTATCAGTCATACTTCCCTGGTACCAGCGCCACTCGACTCCCCGGCGAATCTTACCCTGTTTTCCGGTCTCGATAGCTTATCGCGTTTTATTATCGCAGATGTGTTCCAGTCGAGAAAGGATATCGTAACCCCTAGACACGTGCTGTACGCATCTATAAACGAGAAGTTATAAGCTGTTGAATATCCGTAGAAATGTCTTTCACTATCGTTCAGTTTACGATTACTATTAAACTGAGCTGCGGTTGCGTGGGCCATGTCTGCTCTTGTTAACATAATTACAGATATTTCGACTGCCCTGACCGGTTTGAGCATCCAAACGCCCAGTGCTTTTTATCGCTTTGCTCTAAATCAGCATTAGCCGTTGTGCGAAACCGAAAGTTTGGTCGTTATTAGATAATGCCTTCAAATGCATATAAAATGCTCTTCCCTGTTGAGAGACTTCAAAACAGAACTCCAAAAAGTTTCGAAATAAAGCAAAAAAAGAACACAAGATACGGTGAGAGGAGCAGTTTGTTGACACTTTAGTTATGACTTACGAGCGATGTGGGTTGCGCAGACCGGAGGCCGACGAGCGCAGCGTTGCGTTCTTTGGTGGGTTTTTATTCCGGTTATAAATTAAACTGTACTCGTTAATGGCCCTTTTAATCCGTCTGGGCGTTGACTCCGCGCAGGCTCGTCTGATGAATGACTAACTTTATCTGTCCAACACGACATCCATGTTGTAAAATCTAAGTAACTTCTAGTTCCATGTGATGTTTACGTGTGAAAAGGCTGCAGTGGTGGTCCGACCCTACGACTCATCGTCGTGGAATGTGGCTTGCATCTCGGGACAGCCGATATAAAAACCTACACCAAACCATCTCCCAGCGCAAGCGCATACCTACTGCCGGGCTGCGGAGTACAAACCACGTTATTTACCGTCCACTAGATATCGACGTGAGATAATTCGATCCGAAGGACTTTTTTATACGTTATTGTTAGCCTCGAATGATACACTGTTTGAATATTTAGCTATATCCGCTGACTTCACCGCTTATAAAAAATGGCGAATAATTAGTCAATAAAAATTCCGCCGATTATATACGTAGTTACACGGGTGTTACGTAATTGGAGTAAATGACCTGAGAACTGGTGGTCTGGACGAAGGTCTTCGAAGCCACGTGGCGGCAACATGGCCCAACTCGCATCTAACGAGACGAGACTCATGCGACCGAATTGTTCTTTGTGACGATGTAGGAAGCTTATATCGAACTTTAAAATGTAAATGAAGCGGTTAACAAAGGCTTCCTGAAGTTTGTTGCCCTACAGTCGCCCCTTTCAATAGACTCGTATAAGGTTTCGCTGCATCTGTGTTAATACGAAACTTGGGCCGTAAACAATAATAAAAAAGTTCGATTGTGTGAATCTGGAATTGTTACCGTAATCATCGCGTTTCGAGTGGGTAGTGTGATAATTTCGGCGCTGTCCTGGCGGGCGATGGACGGCGTCCTTGACCGAGCGTCGCGGCGGCATACACGATGAGTCCGAGTAAACAAATTGAATGAATCGCGTACGCTCACGTATGTGTAAGTACCATTCATGTGTGCGCGCCGTTAACGCACGATAATTCGAGAGCTCGTGTTTGACTAACAAGATTACGCGATTCCGTATCATAACTACAATAGATTTTAAACGGTAACTTTTGATAACTTCCTGTATGTAAAAACATGGCTTTATCAAACTGTTAAAAAAACAGTTTTTTTTCAATAAAAATCTATTAAATCAACGTATATTTAACAATATAGTTTT
The DNA here is from genome assembly GCA_947563715.1 of Lycia hirtaria. Taxonomy (NCBI): domain Eukaryota; kingdom Metazoa; phylum Arthropoda; class Insecta; order Lepidoptera; family Geometridae; genus Lycia; species Lycia hirtaria. The sequence continues at coordinate 33,630,838 of OX387377.1, read as the reverse complement.
TGAATAAAGAAAATATATTTAATAACCGAACTAATTTATTAATTACACCGTAATAACTTATTTTTATTTAAAAAGAAAGGTTGTATTCCAGTGTAAATTCCAGATCAGACAAGTTGCTCATCGATTTTTCGATCCGTGTGTCGCGGCCAGCGGAAGTGGTCCTACGTCACGGCTCGCGAGGCGCCCCTGCGATGCAAGATGGTTACTAACCAAAGACAGAATAACTTGGCACAGCTAGTACTTAGGAACATGTACCGCCACATTCTAATCACACACACAACTAAAGGCTGGTTTACATTATGTCAGAAATTTACGGCCTTACCGAAAAACTTTACTTAACTTTAACCATCGTCGTAAATTCTGTCTTCTTTCAGCAAGTGAAATTACGTGTCAGCGAGAAGTTGACAAAATATGTTAAGCAATGCTTAAAGTTAAGTAACGTTTTTCGGTAAAGCCGTTAGTGAAATAGCTAGTAAACCAGCGTTAGTTTGTGCCACATTAATAAATACCTAGTGTCTATTCAATTTTAACGTTTGTTTAGAGTACTTTAAAAAAGTTATCATGTGAAGGCGGAGTTTTTCATTACTTCACTAAATTACTTGTCTACGCATAATACCAAATACGCAAAATACCAGTTGGCGTTTCGCGGAATCTATATTTATTTTATACTCAAAATACTAAAACCTTAGATTACTAAACAAACACATCGTAAGCTTTAATGTTTATCAAGCAAAAAACAATAATAATAACAGATTATAAGCAGCGGTTTATTACTAACATAGGTAATGTGTACTATATCGGTGCACATTATGTTAGTAGGTAATTTAGTTTTGTGGCGAGTTACATTGCCACAGCACTACGTGAACAGATATTCCTTATGTTCCGTTTCAAAGCTTCCTCAGCACGCTTTGGAAAATCGTTCGCGACAAGACGGGGTTACTATTCGACTAAATTACTAACATAATGTAGACCTGGCCTTACTCATTATCGGTCAGTACTTGTCTCTGTAGGATACTTACTATGCGAAGCTGAAAGTTGAAATGCATCTAAATTCCTTACATCGATCATCAGGTAGGGAAAGAAAGGCATAATATGTATATTATCAATCAATCATTTTTATTGGCCTTATAACAATGTCAGTTACACTGGGCAAGTCAAATTTACATGAGTATGTTCTAAATTACCTTATATAACTACTTTATCAAAATTCCAGAATAATTAACTGTCTATTAAATACGTTTAAACCTATAATATTATATCAGCCCACATCTTTCCATTGCTGAGCGAAGGTCTCTCTTCCCTCCTTCCATATTTGTCTATTGGCTGCTATCGTGGACCAATCCTTGTAGAAAGTGTCGAGCTCATCTCTCCACCTCTTTCTTTCCAGGCCGACCTAGAGGCCGTTTAACAAATGGGACCTAGTTTGTGGTGGACTTTGCCCATAATAAGATAAGAAAGAAAAAACCGACCAAGCGCGAGTCGGACTCGCGCACAAAGGTTTCTGTACCATTATCTATAAAAACGAACAAAAATCATGTTTTTGTATGGGAGCCCCTTTAAATATTTATTTTATTCTGTTTTTTTAGTATTTGTTGTTATAGCGGCAACAGAATATTTCAACATACATAATCTGTGAAAATTTCAACTGTCTAACTATCACGGTTCATGAGATACAACCTGGTGACAGATAGACATACAAGACAGACAGCAGAGTCTTAACGGGACCCTATTACTATAGGGTCCCGTTTTACCCTTTGGGGACGGTACCCTAAAAATGATATATGTAGTGTGTTCTAACGTTTTCGCAATTGTTACTCATTGAAATGAAACAAATTTTAACGGATTTATCGTGTATATCTTCATCATCATCATTATCATCATCATCTCAGCCATAAAAAGTCCACTGCTGGACATAGGCCTCCCCTATAGATTTCCAAAAAGACCGATTGGAAGCGGCTTGCATCCAGCGTCTTCCTGCCACTTGTATGAGGTCATCTGCCCATCTCGTGGCTGGTCTTCCTACGCTGCGCTTGCCGGTGCGTGGTCTCCACTCGAGAACCTTTCGGCCTCATCGGCCATCAGTTCTACGTGCTATGTGGCCTGCCCACTGCCACTTCAACTTGCTAATCCTCTGTGCTATATCGGTGACTTTCGTACGTTACGTATCTCTTTATTCCTTATTCGATCTCGTAGAGTGACTCCGAGCATAGCCCTCTCCATAGCTCGTTGCGTGACCTTGAGCTTCCTTATAAGGCCCAAATGTGTAAAATATACGCGATAAATCCGTTAAAATTTGTTTCATTTCAGTGATAGGTATAGGTGAAGCTATATAGAAACATAGTAGTAATATATTTATAAGACTAAACGACTTGACCGATTCTGATGGTGCCATGTCTTTGGATTCTTCTTTACCGAATGAGTGCTGAGCGTTTATTGTGCAGTCTGATATTTTTTCTCTTTTATTTCTTAATAATACATAAATAAATTAAATACTTGTTAAAACGCGGTGGTCGCTGTTTACGCAGTCCCGACTCATTTGCCGCTTCCTCCTATTTGCGGAACACTCGCCAATTTGAGCAAATATCCTCTGCTAGCGTATAGGATAGCTCCTATATTATAATCTCTTTGAGTTCCTAGGACATTGCCCTTTTCTTGAACACTAGAAAAAGTATAGGTTGGATGTAAGTTGGGTAGTACACCTTTATAAGTTGTAGGCAGTGGGTTCTGTCTCCACCGATAAATATTTGTGTGATGAATATGGATGTTGGTTCTGTACTTGGATGTTCCTAATGTTCCTATGTGTAATTTAAAATAACTGTAGAAAACTTAAAAAAAAACCGGCGTAAAAAAGCTGCTGCACCGATTTTTATGAAATATTGCACTTATTGAACGTTTATAAGTATATATTCGTAAATGTAATCTAAAGAGCATAAAAGCAGTTCTATCCTTCCTGATACGCTCGGTTTCTGGCAGTACATAAAAATAAAAGTAATAAATTCGCGGAAGAATGTAATCCTGGCTGTAGATCGCACCCGACGATATGAAGCGCCTTAGTTACTCGCCACAGATTATACCACTGCCTTGCTTAGACGTTAGTGATGCGCCTAACATATCGATTAGGAATGTTAGAATCGAGTCGATGAGTAAATTGATGAGTGAATTGACGGAGTAAAAGTTTTTTTTTAATTAATAATAATAATTACCAAATTATCTTTTTATTTACATAATAAATTGCAGCCAGGTCATGTTGAAATGTTAAAATTTTCGTTGATGTATCTTATTTTTTGAAAAAAAAAAAATAGATACGGTAACGTATATATATACAAATACACTTCTTATGCCATATTTAGTATTTTAAAGTAAATAAATACTGATAAACATTATGCATATAAATTGTTTTCTAGGTAACCCAAACAGTAACAAATACGTATAAATTGTAAGTGATTTATTTAAATAACTGGTCTCGATATCTACGAGTATTATACTTATTTAATTCGAATCGCGGAATGATCTCGATGGTTTTACCGGATAGAACAATAATCGAGCATCTTTAGCTGTGGAGGTGCGGCGGGGGTCGATGTTCGACCGCGCGACCGATCGCAACTGAAGGTCAAGGCTGGAGTCAATCGAGATCCTACCACCACTCGCCTCGCATCGCACAGCACTAGTACCACGCACCTCCCGCGCTCCCCGCCCCCCGCCATCAACGAAAGAAAAAGTGACAGCCAAAACCTGAATAGAATGCGAGGACGAATAAAAATGAAAGCACTGTTTATCTTGGGCGTCTAGTAGGCCACTAGTACCATCCGAATTTCAAATTGGGAACACCTATTTCGGGCGACAAATCGATCGGAAATATTTCGTGTAAATCGATCTCGTGACGAGTTTCGATCGAGTGCCAAAAGTTCGATTAAGATTCCTAGCCGTGGTTAGCTTTTAGCTGAAGTATTTCAACCTGTGTATTGATTATATCGTTTCGAATTCGATACATCGAAGTCAAATCGTTCCGAAAACTCGTGGTAATCGTCGAAGGCGGTGGACTGGAAAAGAGTATGAGAAAAAACGTTTCTCCGAAGCCCGGTCAGAAGTGAAGTCGGCGAAACAACAGGGACTCGTTTTAAAATCGTTTAGCTTTTGTTTTTGAAACTGTATCACACCCGTACCCTAATTAAAATGTTCGAATTGCATCGGTCTCTGCTCACGATTGGTATCAATTTTGTTTAATGAGTTATTTCGCAAGCGCAGCGCTTGTAATGGCGTTGTAGACCGGTCATCTCGATCTGCCTTCATAAAGTATACCTCTTTACTGTATCTCATTAGCAAATACTTTAAAAATGATATCAATTCGCGTCGGGGAGCTCGTTTGTAAGCAAATACGAGGAGCTAATTCCAAATTCTTGGATAATTAATTTGACAATTGAATTAAATTGTTATTTTGGTACGTGGCGGTAACCATATTGTAATGATAGCAATCGTAGTGATTAAACATTTTTTTAATATAAACTTAATAACTAACTAATATAAACATTATTTTTAATATAATTTTATTTTTTTAATATAAGTAATGTGGTCTTACGTTTGACCGCCAATTCGAAGAGTTGATACGGTTTCTTTAATGGTGTTGACTAACTTCCGTGCTTTGGATGTCGTTGCAAAAACAACTGTCAAATCAACAGGCTAATCAGTCACCGTCACATTTCGTGGCAATTTTTGTTTGTGTCGAACTTAGAATCACCAGTTAGTCACTAGCTTAAAATAATATATCGTCTTTATCACATGGCAGATAGATACCTTTTGCAGACCTTCTCTTACGTATTTCATTTGCTAGGGGCAAGCACAGAAAGTTATTATATAAAAGCTCTTCGCTTAGGTTTTTCAAGTATGAACGAAGTATAGTATTCCTTGCCGTTCGACATGCTGAAAGAGCAAGATAGGGTTAGATTTTACTGGATTATGCTGGATATTAGGCTTAACACATATGGATTTCCAATTGGAAGCAGTTTTTGTGTTTTTATTTGCGTCATAATTCAAGACCAAATCTCCAAGCAAGGTTGGTTAAATACACAATTTGAAACAAACCAGAATATAGGCTGATAATTCAACATCTGTTGGCAATAAAGCCGATTGACTATGGCCGTTTTTGTGGAGCCAAATGAGTTAACGAAGAGTCTAAACAAGTGTATGAGTATGGGCGTGCGTGCAGGTAAATACTAAACGATATATTTTCACAGTTTGATCGTATTGGCCACGCCTCGGCTCTTGTAGGTGCGTCGTCTTGAGGAATGCCATGTACATCCTTCGCTGGGCGTCAACAAGTTACGCGGCGCCCCGCGTTCTATCAACAGATAATGTGTAGCAATTTACTATAACATGAGATAATTTCATAATAAAAAAAAAACTTGAACGACATGCTTTAATTTCACATTTATCGGACGAACTGTTAATTTGTGAAATACATTTCCTGATTGGGTCTTTCCCGATAGTTGTAAATCGCAAGTGTGAAGTGCGTTCCGTCGGGGACCGCAACGTCGCTTTACATCAGTATTCTTATTCACAAACTGTCGGATTCTGCCAGGAATCTACATCTCTTTAAATATACAGACATGAACAGATGAAGGTATAGTTTCTAAATGAATTCGAATTTAACAGGTATGCAATTGACCGTCAACATGCTTGTTTCTTTCTGATGGTTCTTCTACCTAGAAGTAATTCATAATATTATTTGGATGTACCTACGTAATCGTCTAAAATGTCCAAATGCCTTCAATAGCCTAAACGCTTTGACAGAGTTTGAAATACGATACTTTCCCGTTAGATTCATTTTTATCTCCGAAGCTCCTTAGAAATTAAAAATGTTCCTGTGCTAGCTTGTAATACTTACTAAAAGCGTTCTGAAAATTTTAAAAAACCTTTCTCAACTCTAACAAAAGCTGTTTTCAATTATTTTCTTCTAAATCTGTTTTTTCAGTTGAAGTTTCCGTTAAGAATTCCCTCAATATTTTCGCCAATCTAGATTCCATCTTTCATTCCGACCGAGGCGCTGTGATCTGCCTACATTTCCGACCCAAATAGGTTCTCTAAAGAGACTTAACGATGTTTTTGATGGATTATCTGCGAAATGTCGTCCATACCGTCCTATTCTTAGTTGAGTGTAGTGGCGGCTAGTCTCGGATGCACCTAGTCCGACTAAATGTCACTCGGTGAACGTCGCCGCATTTAGTCGCTCCGAAATAGACACGCGTTCAACAACCCTTGCGCATTCGTCATCCGCCTCCCGACTCGCCACCTGACCTTTACATCGCCGCCTGTGCTCCACATAAACAAATACTACACAAAACAAACCCATCAATAGAACGCAAACATCGCGATATACTCGTATACATTTTTTTCCATAAATTCTATCAGTATTTTCGTCCTGTCAAATCAAATTTAAAATTAATTGTGCGGTCTAACCGAAGCCTGCGATATCACTGCAATTTTCGTCCAATCATAATGACGGTGCAGCAAAAAGTAGAGCCTCGCCGACGAAAGAAAATAACAATCGATTATTTAATATCGTCTGGGAGCATATCGCTCGTTACGCTAAATAAAGACGAGAGCTATAAGAATATATAAAGAGTATCCTTCGTCCTCCGTCCGTGCGATGTCAAAGGTCCCATAATCGTAGAAAGACGCTGAACCTCTGAAACTTACAGTTCAATGTTTGTAAACAAATCTGCCGTACATTTACTCGTTTTTTCCACCGAGATTTCGTACAGCTGCTCTTTTATTGCGCAATCTCACGGGTTTATTACTCTGGCACCTACTTTAGAGAATTTAGGGCGCCTCGTGAATGTCACTACAGTTCGAGATTTCCGATGTGTAAATGAAAGAATTCGTATCATGTGAAGGGATAGCCCGCCTGTGCCTCACGCTGCTACATTTGGCCATCGACATTTGCTTCGTAGTTGATATTTCTAGAACCGTCGCCTGCCAACTTTACATTGGCTACGGGGCTCATTTGCATTCAGAATCGTTATTTGCGGAGCTTGATAACTTTCATCCTCCATTCAGATCCTTAGGGATACGGGCGAGTCAACCAGACGTCAAATTCTGTCAAGATTAATTTTTGCATTGAATTATTATAAAAATAAATGTAAAATAGTTAGCGAATGAAGTAGGTATACGTTTTGAAGGTGTGTTCGTTGTTTGTATGGTTGTATAGTTGTTGGAAGCGATAATGAAGTTTTGGAGCTCAGGTTTCAGTGGCACGTCGTAAAGACGCGTCGAGCGGCACGTTTCATAACAGGTTCAATTTGCAACGAAAATCCGAGGTTTCGTGTCATTGTGGCAGCTTTATTTTACTTTATTGGCATTGTTAATGCGTTTATCCTCCTAATGCTGACCTTTGACGTCGCTGAAACATAATACATCAGATAGCACACCGCGTTCGATACAAAGTTTGATAACGTCTACTTGTCTCAGTTTTTGTCCACGCTTTTTGTATTATAGTATTAACACGTGTACCTATGTAGGTTTGATGAATCAGAAAATGGTTAAGTATAACATACAAAATAACTCCGGAATTTTACTCGCAATTGGCAAATCATCATTATCATCTCAGCCACAAGAAGTCCACTGCTGGACATAGGGTTTCCCTATGGATTTCCAAAAACATGGGTTGGAAGCGGCTTGCATCCTGCGTCTTCCTGCCACTTGTATGAGGTCCTCTGTCCACCTTCTGGCTGATCTTTCTACGCTGCGCCTAACGGTGCTTGGTCTCCATACGAGAATTTTCGGCAAATGTTTATAAGTAATATACCTTCCCAATATCCTTCTTCTAGAACCTGTGGTATATATAGTCTGTGTATTAAAGTCAGACAGTTTATGAGGTCTTAATTGACCATTATGAATGTCAAAATTTCATAAGTTCTAATAGTTCTTTAAGCAGCGTCAAGAGGAAACAAACATTTTTAAGAAAAAAAATACCTCTTTTCCCACGTAGGTCACGTCAAGGTCACTCTCACCCTCATCACGGCTTTTTAGGAAAGTATTCTGGTCAGTTAATTCGGGATACGTAAAAAAAGTTAAACAAATACTTTCCGAATATTTTTATTTTTTTTAAACGGTGTTGTGAAATCAACATATAAGCGACACTTCCTTTTCGAGGTTGGTTGACAAAAGCTTTTGTGCGGTTGCACGCGCAGACATACAAATACACTCCTTTGTTTTCGTATAATATTTGCAATGAGACCTCTCGGTTTCAGATTTACTGAGTCCGTACATATTGGCACGACCTGGTTTCTTTTTGATAAACAATAATATTGCGAAAAAAGAGAAAATGTTCGGTCAGTTACCTGCCTACTTGAGGTTTTAATTCTTAGTATTCTGAGATGGTAAAAATCATGATGACGCAAAAAAATAGACTTGGAATATGACTAGACACAGTACACAACTAAGTCTAGGATTAAACAATTTCAAACTTGTGTTCATCACAATTTTGTATTTAAGTTACTCGAAAAAACTAAAACCTGACTACATTTTTATTCTGTACTTCATTTTCTCGCAGAATCTATAGTAATTATATTTATTACAAAATTTACATCAAAATTTTACAAATTGTGTATTTGAAATTTACTTATTAAGCTCCTTAATTTACTTATTCTTTGACACCAAATAAGAGATCTATATTTCAAAAAATCTGTGACCCCATAGGAATGATGAAAACTGGCAGAAAGGAACACCATTTGTTGAAATTGAAACAGTTAATTAGAGATTAGAGGAAACATATATACCCACACAAATATAGACTGTCAAAATACCCTCCTAGTAAAAACTGGTGAAAACTTAACTAAAAGCTCTAGATATTCTGAACCAGATCTCTGAAAGGAAAATTGTGGGTAAAACCGCAGGTACGATATGTAATTAATAAAATCTTCACGAACACAAGACAGCACATAAATACATAATGTACGACTGGAGATCCGACTAACTTGTTACACCCCGAACATTCCGCAAAGTTCTTGAAGGGTCATGTTGGACAAGCGATGTCGGCCAGGGGGCCTACCGTCAAATCTAAAAATTTTGTTTCATACAATAAAATTTCTTTTGGTATCTTTCTGCAGAGAAAACGAGACAAAATAGAATCAAATAAAATAATATAAATATATATATATATATATTTATAATATCTCTAATATCTTGAGTTAGCAGTAGACAAAGGCACTACACCTTTACTTTGAACTTGAAACTTTCGATATCCCTTAAAACAAAGTTTGATCTTACTAAATATTTTGATTTGTGTTACATTTTAAAGGTGACATTTTCTTCTTCTTTTATGTCCTTTTGAATAGGCCTTATTAAGCCCTTTTCTTCGTAAATTCTTTTCATAACTGACATTCCACTAGTCCACGTGTAATGTTAATTTCTCAAAATTGCTTCCCAAAACTTCCGGGTGTGAAATAGGAAGTCAAAAATGATTATTCCTCTAAATCAGAATTTCTCATCAAAGTACGTAGAAGCGATTTAGATTTAATTCAATTGCCCATTGTGCTCACGATTTGATTCAGTCTAAAATTTGTTGAGTAGTAGATTTGTAACATAATCCATTCGCTGTATATTTTAATAATAAACATCGGTTTAAAGGTAGCTTTCCACTGAAAACTTTAATTCAAACTTAAATAAAACTGAATAAAATTTTGGTTAATAGATTTAAGTAAAGCCTTTAGCGTCATGTGTACTTACAACCATAGTAAAATTAGAGAGTTAGCCAAGGGGATCATCTCGCTCATCAGAGTTTTAATACATTTCAACTTTTGACAGACAATAAACTTTCCAAATATTAACTTTCAGATCTGATGCTCGTTATCATTTTAGTGTCCTTTTTATATACTCGTATCTAATGATTTGCGATTTAATAGGAATTATACATTTTTTAAGGTTGCGTTTACTTGCGTTGAAGTAACTTGCACTTTCATTGTTGTTTTCTTTTGGTGCTGATGGTTATATTTCTTTGATGATATAACCTTATGATTACTTCTTTTTTTTCTGTTTTGCTTCTATATTGTGTATCAGCATCTATCGCTCCAGTATCAGTGCTCCACTGGCCTAGCATAATCGCAAGTCGTCGGTTACTCGACGCTCGCAGGTCATTACCGAATAGCGAGCTCAAGGCCAGATCCTATCGTTTAGTTTAACCAAATATACTATACATAGCATGTCTTACACCTGGACACGCTTTGTAGTATTCAATAGCCATGTGCGTTGCTAGGCGGTTCTAAAGCTTTTTATTGTCACAAGGTACGTTCCCGAATGTAGGCTATCTGTAGCCAGACAAAGGAGCTTGATAAAGGAATGCCAGACAATCAGATTCTGGAGAGGCAGCCGAGGTTGTTATTGAGATTCAAATCAAACCTGAATTTGGGTTACTTTTTTGTGAGGTGTTACTTATTTTGTCTACGTTTCGAGACGTTCCTTTATTTGTTTGATATATTTACCATTGATTAAAGGGCTTAATCTAGTTTGCATTTGATCAAGTAATTCTAAACCGTCGTCAGTTGTATGTCTATAAATATACTCTTATTTCTTCATCGTTCATTTTGTTGAAAGTTAGTTATAATGTCAATGCAAATAAATCATTCGGGGCAATAATCGTATGTTTATTGGTCCGACATTCACCTTTGCTTGGCAAAATGTATTCGATGACATATCAAAATAGACTTACGCAACCGTGCCGGCCTCTAAGCGAGTAGGTATCTAGCCGGAAACAGAACGGCAATGAGGGAGGTCGAAGGCACCAGCTATCAGCATCTCAGTAACGTCTATCGTGCTCGGGCTCTGTTAAAATACCTAAAACAACTTTTGATATTTCGCCGGCGGACCAATAAAGCAGACGTGATGTTTGCTACATGTTTTTGGGGTACCGTCGAAAAATTTACGACGGACTCGCATACATTTTCGAAATACAACTGGTATTGCTCTTACTGCTGAGATATCCAAACTTCGTTATATAAGGATGGTAAAACCTAAAGTGTTGATGAATTTTGGTTAGTGTGCACTGCGCAACATTAATGAAGATTTTCTGATAGAATCACTAAAAATGTGAAGAAGTATGAACTAGATCAAGGATTCAGGATTTGTTGATAGTTCAAAACTTAAAAACATTTGGTCAGCTCATCTGGTGTCAATTGACGCTGCGGTCTAAAGTGCGGTTCTGAAGTATCAGATTGCATCATACTCTTGTATAAATTTTACATCTCTTTTCCGTTTACTACTGAGGAAAGCAATATGTAAATGCAAACCAAAGGTTGTTCAAGTTATCGCTTAGATTTGAATGAAAGCGCCCGCGCCGTAGGTAACGTAAGGTCTATGTCAGTGCACCGGTCGAGTTGATTAACCGATAGCGGTTATCGCCGCAACGTAAATCTTCCTGCAATACCGAATGTAATGTTGCACAACATGCCACTCACTAAACTTACGCGTTTTAAAAAAAATCCACATCTCGGATGAGATTTTAAGAATTCATGTGGGAATGGACACAAATGTGTGTGTGACATAATCATCTAAATATTTTATTTGTTCAAGGTCACTCACAGCATGACAAATATAATTTAGTGATCTTAATATTGTCCATCATATACTATATCATGAAAAATGTTTTATTTTTTTGTAGAATTTTAAAACGAAACCAACAAGAAAACGCGTCATCTAGTAACGTCACGAGTTAAACGACCAGGAAAACATGAGGAATAGACTTGATTATCCCCTGGCCGCTAGGTAGAATGGGCGAGCGGGTACCAGGCGTCTATGAGCGATGAGGAGCATACTAAAGCGCGAGTTCAGTGATTAGGGACGTTTACCGTGAGAGCTGGACCCGTGCCAACCGGGCCAGTGCGTTCACCCAGCCACCAACGTAAGATAATTGGCCAAGATGTTTTTATTTTCTACTACGGTGGGATATCCCGAATATTTTATAAGCCATTGATATTGTATGTGATGGCGTGACGCAACATTCTCCGTCATTTGATGGCCATTCTAATCTGGAATATAAGTAACGCTGTCCGTTTGTACTTGCTTACAAAATGCAACTAAAACGAATTTATCTCTTTTGACATAAGTATTTCTTGCTACATTTGTTTCGAACTACAGGTTATTTAATTGTACCTACCAAAGTTCTTGAACCCTTAGAAGATATGGTTGAGGCCACTGATCTCTATTTTGTTTTATGACTGGGCACTACTGGACAGCCTGTCCGTACATGTGAAATCTTAATTGACACATTAATTTGAATCGCTACGTGCGAATGTCTCAAAAACCAATTTGACATATGTTTCAATTAGGCTACTATTTCTTATAGACACTCGCATCTGTCTACAGTAATGCGAGTCTACACTATTCACTGTGGTTGTAATAACAAACGAAACTAAAAATTGCTACTCTTACCATTGAGGTAACTCACATAGGTTATTATACCCATTTAACGAAATGAGGAAAAATAATGTTGAAGTAAACAATAATTTTGGGTTACCTCAAGAACAGACTCCATCTTATATCCACGAGCTCCATCCTCGGCCACACCGTCGTTAACATCAGGCGAGTTGGTGGTCAATCGTAGATCTATATATATCTATATATACGATCTATATATAAAAAAAATACTACGAACAACCAATATTGGGGCCGATTCTGTTACACGTTCAAAAAAAAAAAGAACTAATTTGCCAGGACTAAAATACATGCTGACTTTTTCTGTCACTTACTACCGTGGATAGTAGGCACGACTTTTACTCCTGGCGATTTAGTTTAAGGTTTAGTGTTTCCCAGATTTGGCCATAATGTCAATCTTATTTCGTTTCAACCGAATTCTGTCGGTACGATGGGTCAGTTCAGTCCAGACTTGGATTGTAAGTGATAACCATAGCATGAACTTGACAACCACCATTCCGTGAATACAGGTCAGCGGTCGAGGCCCATCAACTGATTTGAATATTAGTGTTAGTCAGGTAAAGTCGTGCGTTACTCTAACACGGCATGACATGGCCACAGTTCCGTCTGAAGCAACGTCCAAACTTAGCCAACCTGTTTCGTTTATTTTATGACAAATGTTATAAAAATGTTTTTATCACGACAATTATCTCGCCAACTCGGTTCGATGCACTTTAAACGTTCCTGTTTGTCAATTTCCTAGTCTCTAAACGATTTTTATTCAAATATGTACCTAGTTTAGAATACCTACATGAGTTAAGTCATATTTGCAAGGTCGAGAGGCTCGCTTCCTGTATCGTTAAGAGGATCGTTGAGATCGCTGTTTTCGCCAATATATTCCGTATGTTTCTATACAATACAAGCAAACCGTTTTCTACCCGTAAATATGCGATTTCAATAATTGTCTTTTTAAATTATTGGAACAAAAAATAGCTAGGCTTATGTTTCTCTTTTATAACCAACTTTCAAAAATAAGGAGATTCTCAATTCCATTGTATGTTTGTTCACCGATTACTCCGCCAATTGTGAATTGATTTTGATGATTCTTTATTGTTTGGTAGGTCATATTTAAAAAGTAGTCAAAAATAAATTTTATCAAAATTGGCTCAGGTTTCTTTTGGTTTTTATATCAAGATAACTGGAAAAATATTATCCAAGTAAAGGAATTGCGTGTTTTGAAGTCGGTTTTTTACGTTTTTTAAACTTCAAAATTATTTATTCAAATCGTACGTCAAAGTTATTTACATTTTTATACATTAAAAACAAAACTACCGTCTATTTATGATTCCAATATGAACCAATAATGTAAAAAATAAAACTTAAGCGCAAGCTTTTATTATTACAATAAAAAATGTGAAGGTGAATTCAAAAATGAGCACAAACTCAGCTCTTAGGTCCAGCCGTTTAATAAGTAGATTTTTTAGTTTCTTTTGTGGTGAATTGTGCACTTAATAATCCTCTTAAGAACACTCCTTTTATGGGAGGTGTAAGAACGAAGTAAAATTTATTGATCGTTTTTGGACTCATTCATAAAACGACACATTATAGACACGTCTTTGTTTTTTTACAAAATCAAACTATTTTGATACCAATTTTATGATCAATAAAATAAACCTGTTATTGCTCCTCCTTCAATATATTGACAGGTGCTGTGTCATTTTCGGTTTGTGAATCATCGTGAGAAAATAAATAAATAAAATTCCGTAACAATTCCGTAGGTTTAAAAAAACCTATGGCAGTTGAGAGTCAGTTGTCGCACCTGGCTGGTAAGTTACCTATCATTAAAATCAATAGCCTAATAGTTTCCGACTAACTCACTTTAGAGCCAGTTGTCATTCTAGGCTGTACTGGTTTTCTATTTTAAAATCAGGTGAGATAAAGTTAAATGACAAGCCTGTCAACAACAGACAACTGCTATTTAAATTATTTTTGTCATTGCGTTAATTAAACGTTTTTATTATTATTGTGTCAATATTACATTTAACCCTCTAATACCTTCTAATTCCTTTCCATCTAACCACGGTCAAATGGTCTCAAGTGTTTGACTCTTTGCCTACCCCGTGAGGAAAAATAGAAGTGATTTGATCAGTTTCCTCATACAAATAAATAATTTATATGAGCAAAGCCATTATGGGATCGTTTAAAGACACCTAGATTAGATTATATATATATATATATATATTTATGGGACAAAATCCACTCAAACCTATTTCACAAAATAAAAGTAAGTATAATAAAATTGGTAGGTTTTAGAGACAGAATACTTTCGCTTTCAAGTTAGTTAGGACAAGTCGGAATGACTTATTTTATCAGTACTTGTCGTGAACTATTTGGCATTTTGTTTATTTACCCTTTACTCTGTTTGTATCATAAAAATGAACGCTACGGGTGAATAATAAATTTATAATTATCTTGTTATTGGTTCAAATGATTATTATAGCCATTAATCATTTAGAACGCATCTCAGTAACCCTGATATTAGGTACAAGAGCTCTATTGTCTTACATAAAATGCAATATCTATACATAATTTAATGAGACTGTAACCGATCAAAATCTGTATATTAATTGTTTTTGTAAAATTTTGGTTGGAGTTTGCATTACTACGCAAAAGCCAAAAACAGTCATTTTTTTTTAATTTTAAACGACGAAGATTCGTGAATGATTTAAATGAAATTTAGCAGGATTATTACTTATACTGTATAGAAGGAACTAGCCTGGCATACTGTTTATCCCAGAAATTAAGTGTTAAATATAAGTTAGGTTTACTTGAAAATTAAACGAATTTACCGAGTGAAGTTTGATGAATCAGATTTCTAGGTTCACTTGCAATATGCGAACGAAGACGCAGGCGCAGCTAGTTTTGTAATATAAATTGAAAGTTATTTATTAAACGCTCACGAATCATCCTTGGAATACTAGAATTTGCAATAAATATTATTGGGTTTAAATCCTTCTACCAGTGAACATTTAATATTAGCTTTTTTGATGATCTGATTTTTTTCCGAATCCTTAAAAGCGACAGGTTCATGGTTTAGGTCTCGACCGGCGCATCCAGCGTCTTCCTTCCACTCGTAGTTCTCTGTTTTGACAAACGACCTTATTACAAGCCCTGTGGTTGGTCTTCCTACGCTGCTCTTGCCGGTGCGTGGTCTCCACTCGAGAACTTTTTGGCCCCATCGGCCGTCAGTTCTGTGTACTATGTGCCCACTGCCACTCCCACTTGCTAATCCGTTGTGCTATGTCGGTGACTTTCGTAGATCTCAGATGTTGATTGATATATTTGGTATTTCTACTCGAAACATAGCTTTTCAATTTGGAACACGTATTATGTATATTTGCACAGTAACTAACAAAGTATTTACACAGTACTTCCCCAGGCGGACTATTGCACATAGTAACATCTGTCGGTGGAATGACTGCCAACGTGTGTTACTTCGCTTCGGACTGTGCGGGAGTCCTGCCACTACGGTTATGGTTATAGGTTACATTTTACACTCAGGTGGTTTGTTTTTACAAATTGCCTAAGAAGGGGACCTTGATATTTAGGTATTTGTGTTTCTCTACTAACTTACTGAAGCCTTAATTTGACCAATTTTGATGTGCTAGGTTTTGTTTGATTAGATTCGTCTTTGTTTCCCAATTGCCATAGGCTGCATTGACCAGTCGGGCTTTATTTAAAACATCCTATAGCTTACAACAAGCTATAGCTTGGAAGGCAGACGTGTTACCAAGCAACGGAGCCGTGGTCAAACGTAGATCTTGTATTAAAAAAATGTAGGTATATATTATTTGATGCCAACTTCAAATAATGAAGGAAAACCTGCATGTCTGAAAGTTTTATACACGATAAATCCGTAAAAAATTGTTTAATTTCAATAAATCCTGAAGTCGTCTGCTTGTCGAATATATGTGAATGACAACCCGCACTTGGCCAGCGTGGTGCTATGGCCCTTCTCGCAATGAGAAGACTGCCCTCACCCAGGAATGGGACATATTAACAAATAGCACACATATTACTGGTATTACTTATATCTTAATTTTTTTCCGCTCAATACCTTTTCAATGGCAATGTTGTTATGTTTGGTAGATAGGCGCGTATAGCTTCAAGCTTTATTTCATGTTTCCAATCTATAAGCGAATAATTTTAATTTGCCTCGTAATTTATTAAAATTTATAGCTTTTTTAAGTATTTCAGCTGTAAGTTTTCTTATAAATATAAAATAAAATAAATAAATCTTTGATCTATTAGGTACCTTGCTACTATTTCATTTCAACCTCACCTAAAACAGTCTGAACCTATATTCCCTGACGGCTCGAACTTTTTGTCTGATTAAAAAACTTACTATAAGTGACCTATAAAAGCTGCAAAAAGTCGGCTAGTTTCACGGCCGAGTGCCGCCAATTTCTTTATTTTTGTAACATAATACGTTTTATAAAGTGATATAATCGTGGAGCAATAACGCGATGTGACAGCTCGACATAAGTCGTATGTGCGGTGTAGGATGTAGCACAGCCAGAAACAGTAAGACAATTTGCTAGTATGGTGATATACACATTTGGCCAATTTAAAAATGGTTTATATTGGCTAAGGCCAAGGCCAAATAGGCCATCTATTATTACAAGCATAAATAAAAACAACTGTCTTTTTTTATAAAATTCCAAAATACCTACTACATAAAAATAGCCTTAGGGATTGTAAATAGTATATATATTATATAGTATATTAGTTGTAATAATTATTGTAAAAAAATAATTAATCAACTTCATACAGCTGCTGCCCGAAACAAATGTGAATATAATTGAAATAATTGAATTGGAATGGAATTGGATAATCAAAGTTAGTATATTTTTAAGGGACCACCCCTTACGTACGGGTAAAAAAAAAATCAACAACATCGGTTCATTATTGATAGTTATCGTGAAATACTGACACAAAAATGACTTCATATTGATAACTAATTCTCGTAACTGTCAAACGGATGAACCGATTTTTATTTATATCTTTTTTATTTGAAAAAGGATTTCATCGAGAGTCTTCTTAGCTATGTTTCATCGAAATCGTTTCAGCCTTTTTTGTCGGGGATTTTTGAGGTTTCATATTTGTGTGTATCTACGATTTTATCCATGTATATGACTAAGTATAGATTTCTGTTTTTGTTATTGTGTATCCCTAACGTTTTATATCGTTGACAATTTTACATTTTGGACGTTTTACTAGTAAGTCGTTTTGCCACTCAAGACATTGCCACCACATAGACGTTCTGCAAACTACGTCATTTTCCTTGATAGACCTTCTGATACGGAGCGGATTTTTTTACTTGCTTATTCGTAAGTAAAAAAAATATTGCTAAATCAATAAAATAATGCGCAAGGTACGCAAATCTCAAAAACTTATTGCTCCTAACATACAAAACCAATCCTTACGTATTAAAAAATAAAACTTAAATTACAATCGCTTCTAAGTACCTAACATGTATTTCGTAACTCAAACGAAAGTTGCTATTTCCGATTTCGCTTCACATAATTTCCTAAGAAATATTGATTGTCATTTGTTTAGCGTTACTCTAATCTATTGTTGTAAAAGAGAAAGGCCAGTAACATGGGCTTAACTTAAATAACTTATAGGTTATGTTAGTTAGGCATTCGTCTCACGCTCGCAGTGGCCGCGCGCATGACAAGCTCATTTGGGTGAAGTTGCCAAGCGACACTGAATGGGAATAGTTCTATAAGTAGTCATTAAGTGTTTATACGTAGATAAATAGATAACTCTTTATTAAAAGATCACAAATACAGAGAAAATATAATTATAGCTAGGATTTTAATTGGCGGCCTTATCGCCTAGAGCGATCTCTTCTAGGTAACCATGCACGGATAGGAGAGATGTTACAGATAGTGGCCTTTAAAAGTAACTAAAAACTATAGTATATACTAAAACAATATATAGTAGGTACATATTTATGTTACAAGAAAAAAACACGTAATACGTAATGTTGTATAGAACAACGAGATGGACAGATGACCTCATACAAGTAGCGGGAAGACGCTGGAAGCAAGCCGCTTCAAGTCTGTCTTTTTCGAAATCCACGGGTGAGCTCTATATCCAGCAGTGGACTTCATGTGACTGAGATGATGATGACTGATATCAATAATTCGGGCTATGCCTCGTACTCCACTTCCATCATTTATAATTTAAAACAACCAACAAGTCCTACCAAACTCCGCACACTGTGGTCAATTGCCATTTTTTTGTCCCCCGTCCTTGCCTGACTTTTACCTACCTCGTCGATTGAATAAAACAACTATACACCAGTTATTAATATCAATTAATTTAGACATAATAATAACGTTATCTCGACACGGCTACATAAATAATTTGATGTTACACCAACCGGTCAGTTCAAGCACTAATTTCGATGTTACACTGCCAATCAAATACTACCTCAATTATGGTCATGACCAATATTATAGATATATTAGATCATCGATATTTTATGATAATAAATTTGTACAACATTCGTTCATTCAGATGTTTTTGGGCCTCATTCTTGTCACTCCCGCCGCCGTCTCTGTCTTCTAAAAAATATGTACAATCTTGGTATTTTCAAAACTACATACATACATAATTCACGTCTGTTTTCTCTTGCGGGGTAGTCTTGGCCGTTATTAGAGGGTTAGGTGGAGGGGAAAGGGGATTAGAGGGTTAGAGGATAAGAGGGTAAGATGTAATGTTGGCTTGCAGTGACAGGAAGTAAATAGATACCATATAGAATGTAGATAGACGTGTTCTATCTTTGGCCATACTATTGATTACCATCCGCCGAGTTAAGGGTCAAACTTAAATCTATTATTAACCGACTTCAAAAAAGGAAGGAGTTCTTAATTCGGTTGCATTTTTTCTTTGTTACTGCATAAATTCGTTATAGAGATTTAAAAATAGAATAGAAATCTCGTATAAATCTGTTCTGTAGTTTGGTTTTTAAAACAAAATTGTAAAGTCGGTTAGTTCATTTTTTAAGCTATAATTATGTATTTAGAAAAACTTAACATGCTCACCAAACCCACAAAAATCCCCTTTCGAGTTGAGATTTCAGGTTGTTTGGGGAATTTCCCACAGATTTGCAATACATAGACAAAAAGCAAAATCTGTCACCTTCTCTGTTCTATTTTTATACGAAATATGTAGACTAGCAACTCGACTGATTTTAACGATCCATGGGCGAGAATGAAGCACGCTGATCTTGAATATACATCTTATTTATTAGCTTTAGCCTTAAAATTTCAAGATTAGCTTTCTTTGCTCAGTCGAAAATAGATTACTAACAATTTTACCCGGCTTCCCAAAGAGAGTAATGTGTTTTATGTATACTATTATTATTTTGTAGACGGCTTTTTAAAGCTCTTAACAATTTAAATTACGATGAATTTATTTAACCAAAAAAAACTATATCGAAAACCGTGTTCCCATGGTATTTTCTTGTACAAATAGTCAGTTGTAAAGTATAAAATAAATTATTTAAACAATAGAGATAATTTATTAAATATGGACTCTAGAATGTGCTTTCTAAACCCTACTAAACTCAGAGATGTTTGCTCAGGCTCGAACAGACGGCTTTTACGCCGTCATTAGGAAAAAAGTAGCATCATTGATGAGTAGACTCCGACGTGGTGACAACATCATCCTAAGAACTATGGCTGAGGCCCGTTCTCGCCATCAGTCAGACATCTTGTGCAGACGGTGACCAAAAAAGAAAGTGTAAAAAGGTTTGAAATCGTGTGCACGAAGTGTCGGAAATACATTTAAATTTAATTCTAATCATTAATATAGTTTTTATATTAATTTAATTTGATTTAATGTAATTTAATTTAATTTTAGGCAAATTGGACTTTGTTGTCTGTTAATAAACGAATTTGAATTGAATAAACTAATCTCGGGTCTCAATATAAAGTAAACCGCGAAACCAAGAACTATTTTTTCACTACCCGAACTCAATTTCCTTTGGGAGTAGCCCGGTATAGCTATGCATGGAAGTAATTTACTTGGTTTTCCTCAATGGCGGAGTAACGTTAAAAATATTGTTTTCGCTTCATTCTCTTATGTGTTTTTGTTTCTTTTTCAGGTAATTTTCTACAAACATCTACCAAAGCATCACATTCAATCCAAACCGATAAGTATAAAGGCCTCTATAGACAATATACTTGAGTGAGAAATAATTTCAAAAATAAATCCGTCAAAGTACGAGTTTTACTCGAACACCGACGCTTCCGTACTCTTAAGCATGACATAAAACCTGAACATGAATTCTGACACCAGGGGGGTTACGCTCAACTCTTATAGCGATGTAAACTTGCATCGCGCCTGTTTTTATTTTGCTTTTTCAGCAATTAAGAGATTAAGTTGAAGCAACTATTAAAAATATAACCATATTAGACTCATTTGAACTTTTATCTCGCACTCTTACTTGCAAAAAAAAACAAGATAAAAACGAGCGTGAGCCAACTTTACATCTCTATAAGAGTTGAGCGTAATCGCATGGCTAATTACTCAATAAAATGTTCTTTATATATAGGAATATTTGTAACTTCACATATTTTCTACAGTAGCGATAACTTGAAATGAAATGAAAAGACGTGTCAAAAGTCTAAAGAAAATAGTTCTGTAACACATAGGTACTTACCTAAGTGTTACAGAACTATTTTCTTTATACAAAGATATTTTTAACACTACTGTTTACTTTATTTTAACTTTATGTCACATGACACCGAATGTCATCGAAACGTTCACTTTTAAAATTAAAAAAATAATTAATTTTATATATCCGTCGAGTTCATTACATAACTCCAACCAACCAAACCAACTTTGGATGTATATATTACTAATCTTATAGGGATTTTGATTTAGCCCCTTGACATATAAGTCAAGATTGATTGAGATTTGATAGATTTTTTTTGACGTGACAACGTTTAATAAATCGATGAACGCCGGCTGCACGCACGAAAAAGTATGACTCATTGTCCCGTTACGTTACGCTCATTGTCCCGTTACATCATCATCATTTCATCAATGTTTTGCTATGACGTTGTCACGTTAAACTGTCGTCCGTAAACCGACTACAGACAACCATTTTTTTTTATTGTGATTTTGTCGGGTTGCATAGATATATAATATTGTACACATATGTGTTATGTATGTATGTCATAATTATAGCGTTCGTGAAGAATGATTAACAGATGTCTAACGAATTGTGAAATATTGTCAGTCAACTAGCTCTGCCTTGCGGTCTCTGTCAAACTTTTAGTTTTTTCAATTATATTATTTTTGGGATCTCTGATTCTAATGCGTGATCGTTGATGTGTATTTCTTTTAACTTAGCAACTCTAATTTGACATTTGTATATACGAAATAATACAAGTCTAGGAATACAAAACAGAAAAGCGATATTTCTTCCTTACGTTCTCGCCAAAACGATAATGTAATGCATATTAGGCGCACGTTTTGGGTACTTATTGCTCTTATGAAATCTGATATTCTATTTTAAAAATTTAAATTAAAAAATGAACGTCAATCACGTTTGTAAAACCAGCTTCATGTCGACTCCAAATTTTCTTTAATTCCATTGTTTACACAGTCATTTTTAGGGTTCCGTACCTAAAGAGTAAAAACGGTCCCTACTACTAAGACTTCTTTGCTTGTTTTTCCTCGATATTGATAATGGCAACAGTAAATAATTAAATTAAAATAAATCTGATATTTAAGGGGGCTCCCATAAAACAAACGTGGTTTTTTTTGGCCGTTTTTATAGATAATGGTACGGAACCTTTCGTTCGCGAGCCCAACTCGCACTTGGCCGATTTTTTCTAATCTCGTGGTTTTTATTCAAAGGTCAACGATTCGAGACCACAATGCCGATGACGTCACAATACCTACTGAACTATACCACCGCTGACTCATTTTACCACTTCTACTTATACCTACAACTTATTAAAAATTAAAAACATTGTTTGCCAAAATAACAAGTCATTACAATGGGGATAAGATTTATTTCGCAATATTTATTACTAACGCCGTGCAGTTTAGTGAAAAACACTAAATAAATAAATATTGTTGGACATTTCACACAACACCATCTAGCCCAAACTAAGCAAAGCTGTACTATGGAAACTAGATGGCTGATAGAATACATATATACTTTATTTTTGTAAATATATACATATGATACATTGAAACACCCAGACACAGAACAAACATCCATGCTCATCACACAAATGTTTGCCTTGGGTGGGGATCGAACCCACGACCTACAGCTCGGCAAGCAGCCATACTGTCTACTGAGCCACAAGGCCACTGATGATGATGATGAAATGCGGCCTATGTCCGTCTCCAAGTACTAAGCCATATCTGCAGCAAATGTCATAAAAACTGGTTCAGTCGTTTCATCGCGAAAAGGTAACAAAACGGACAAAGAGAGATAGGTTTTATATCATTAGTTAGGATTTAATATAATTTAGTAATTTTCGGTAGTTTCAGGTGTTCATGCATCTGCTTTTATCGGAAAAGTAATACGGTGAAAACGCATGAAGACCTTCATAGTTATATAAAATCCCTAATCTAGATTTCCTTTTCTAAATCACTGAAAAAAACACTTGAAAATCACGTATGAAATCGCGAGCTGCATTTAGTTAATTTTACTATTTCAATATACTCTCAGAATGCCAAGTACTCCAAGTACCGACATAAAATTACAATAAACTCCAAAACAGACGCATTCGGTTTCCCTTTCGTCGGAAAGATGTCTATCTCGGGCGTCATGAGTGAAATGGCCTACTATGCTCTCTTTCGCGCCTACGTGACATTCCCACCACGTGTCAATCTCACAAGTATCAAGTCAGCTGCCTCGTAAGCGAAATCAACACTTACTACACGCAAAACAAGGTCCTAATTGATTCATAGTAATTTACAACGACAAAAAAACAACTCGAACTTAACTGTAGTCATTAAAATTTCAACCTAAACGTTCAACACCTAAGGTTTAAATTAATTTAAAACAAATATTCTGTTCCATTTTCAAAACGTCCCGAATCCGACGAATGCGCGGTTTAAGCAATCTTGATCCTTCAAATAACACTGGTCTATTTTCACGCGGTATATTTTGACCGAGAACTTTTATCGAAAATGTAGAAATAATTAATCACGAATAAACCATTGTTCGATGACAAATTACAGGGCAAAACAAACGGCGACGGAGCGTTGAACGCGGTTGAACGCTGCCAATTTCAGTTCGATCCCCTTGCCCCGCGTGCCCGCCTCACACCCCGTGTCACCTACCTACTCGCTGAGGAACCTTCATTAATCATTTCCTTTACGCACATCTCCTCACCACAGCCCATTTGAAAAAAGAACTTATTTTTATCTTTTTAAGGTCTCCTTTAGCACGCAGCAGATTTGCGAAATACGCCTGTTTACGTGTAGTAGAGCACCTCTTGGCCACCTCTGTATCCCTGGTATTATGTAAGCCGAGTGCAATGGCCGCACCGACACACCGGGAAAGCTCGCCTTCCCCTATTTTCTTAATTTTAGATTTTTTCATGAAAATTATTTGCGTTTCGACGCTTTTTGCGTAGCTTATTAATATTTGGCGTAATTTTTAATGAAGATCGTGAGAATTAAGTTAAATGCTAAAAGAGATTATAATTTTCGTGTCTAATTTTTTTGCTAACTAGCCAGTTCACCCCGTGTTTTTGTTTGTTTTTTTTTCGTAAAACTTGTTTAAGATTTTGTTGTCTGCTGACTTTGCTCGTTTATGCTATACGTATATGTATCACTTATCCATTTCGTTGAAACCTAACGTAAGGACAAACGAAAAAGTAATATATAACAAAAATTGCGACGCTCACGCACTTCCGATCACCCTTTGACGTGACCTACATACGAACAATCCATATTTGAACGTAATCTGCGTAGAATAGCTGCCGTAATTAGCCGACGAATGTGGGTTAGATCGGCGGCATTGCACCGGTCGCAGACCTGCCGGGGTTGTTGACCGGTATCGATCGGGGGCGCGACGCAACCCCCACACCCCTACGGGAGGTGTGAGGCGGGAGCCCCTTTCACCCCCTGCCCGTCCCCTAAACCCCCCCCTCACACGAGGAAACTCGCACCCAGTGCCGCTACCGCATGCGTCATTTTGGTCAACTTAAGATTCTACAGTTCAAGAAAAGAACATTGACCCAGTTTTGAAGTTAATTTCGAAAAACTTCTGTCTAAGTCCAGTTAACAAATAAGTAAGCTATTGTTTATTTTGTTGTTATATTTATTTGTTTTAGTGCTACAAAATCATAATTACCATCTTTCAGTTCCAATAAAAGATTATGACCCACTTTTCGAACTAAATATTTGTTTAAGTAAATATTGATATTCTGTTAACGTCAATTCTTATTAACGCCAATAAGATATTAAATTTATTTACACTTTGTTCCTATCATATTACGATAATCCTTAGTGCACCGTGGTCTGTGGTAGGCTATATATAATGGAAATAAAACTGGCAGGTTATCGATCAATGATAATAACTCCGAAAATAAGAGTTTTCATTGGTACGATATTTTGCGACTTACTCTTCGCAGGTACTAATACACGAATAAACAAAAGACGTCCGATATAAATTCAGGAAAAGAACGTTGGCCCAATTTCGGAGTTGACGGAATTCTTTCGTAAAAATCGAGTTTTCTTTCGTTTTAATTAGTTTCGTTCGACGTCAGTTGACAGGTCGCAGGTCGCAGTCAAGATTTCCGATCGAGGCGATCGATATTTTATTTAGTAACTTCGAGCGCGCTGTTGTCGCCAGTACTTCGCGCATTTTGTCTTACAACGGGAGAAAGCTTCACCTACAATAATTTTATTATTATTTTTTTAAGGAGGATTTGACGAGTGTTTAATAGTTAAGCCTTTAGTTAAAAATTTAATTTATTTATTAATAATAAAAAAAAAGCGATGTTTAATCTAATCCTCCCTATATAACAGTTCAGCTGTATTTACTATTAACATTTAGTAACGCATTGAAAATTCACTAAAATTTACTAACAGCCAATGTTGATATTGGCTGAGAGAGAACTTAGCAACATTTTCTATATTTTTGTACGAAGAATGTCCGATCTCTCCAATAACATAATTATATTTTTCTTTACCAAACAAAAAAGGCTTGAAGCACTCTCGGTTTCTACAGCTATTCTAAATCGATTAGCAATAAGGTTGCTAATACTACGCACTCAACTCTAATTATACTCAGTAAAACTATATTAATCAATCATTTCAAATATTGATTGACAAACTGTTTGACGATTAGAATTTAATCAGGCTCGTCTAAATATTAACGTTTGTTCGACAAACTGAGCTGTTTGTCCAATTCGCGTCAAGTTGTTTACTTTGGACACGTTTCTTTTTGTTCTGAGATTCTTTAAGAGCAACTAAATGGCATCTCATTTTGTTTTGATATGTGTGAAAAGGATGGCGACATTTTTATAAGTTTAGTATTATTGAGTTTTGTTTGAAATTTTTATCGATTTTAACGATCGATTTTAATTTAGGTACATATTCAATAAATTGAAACTCGGTTTTGATTGTTGTTGAGGAAATTGGTATTTTATTTTACACTTTTATTATAAAATACTTATATCACATACCCTTGGTGTGTTGCGACTTATTTATTTTTTTAATGAGTAAAACGAGCAAGTCCCATGCCTAATGTTTAACACCACGTTTGCCTGTATTAAACCAAAATTTTAACTTCGATAATTTTATTAATGTTATTATTCAAAACTGACTAATGTAGCAATGCACAGCGCTCGTCAGTCTCGTCACTGAGATAATTGGTTTTAAATTTCATTATGCTCGACAAGTTCGCCAGAAATTTGACAATTCAATACGCAACGCAGGCACACTACTGCACACTACTACGTCTCTACTGCTCAGTGACAATAACAGACAAAGGTGTGATACTTCCCCAAACAAATATTGTGAGTCCTATGAGTACTTAGGAAACTACTTGAAAAGTCCCACGACTTCTTTGGAAACTACTTATAGTCTAGTAAAAATAAGATTTGTGACAACATAAAAAACAACTAAGTATATTGTTATTTAAATGAATATACTGGTGTTTTGAAATACATTTGACACAATTTCATAATGATATTATAAAAGCTAATTTTGTTACCTTTACACGCTCAAAAGGCTGAACCGATCGTTATGAAAATTAGTATAGAGATAGCTTTGGACCTGGAGATGGACACAAGCTACTTATCATCATCATAATCATCACCGTTTTTCATAACTACGCGAGTGAAACCGCGGAACGCAGCTAGTCTATAAATCGGGGATTATTGTTGATCTATGATGTTTAGTTATTTTCCTATCATAATTTCAAAGAATCTCCCCAGTTACAAATACTGTGATCTGCTCCATACAAACGGATTTATTTTTACTATTAATAATTATTATCTAGTTATCTATATCCTTCGATCTGTCGTACTCTCCTACAAGAAACTTAAAAGTAATCAGTATTAAACAGATTTTGTCAAAAAAAATACAAAATCTGTCTTATTTAGTTGTTAAAAAAGTTTGATCAAAATCGGTTTAGCCGTTTTTTACGCCAAGATTCTTTTAACGCCGTCGTTTTATTAATGTACCCAGTCGACTGCATCGTAGATCATGTCGACTGGAAGACAGAGTCTGGCGGCCTGCCAGCTCTGACGAAATGGTGTTTTGCTGAACCGCATTGGCCAACGTTTCCTATTATACCGTCTTTATTGATCTTCCAAGAGATCCATGGTGACTCGTTGCGATGGCGTCTTCACGTCTGTATACTCTTAAGTACAAATCCATAAAAAAGTTTCGTCTTGACAGTTTGCGAAATATTTCAATTTCTGTTAGGTATTGGATTGTACTTTTTGGATGAGGGGTTAAAAATAAACAATATCAATCGTACAATATAATGCTGAAATTGGAGAGTTTTGGCGGGAACGTCTTAGTAACGTGTTGTTGCTTTGTTTTGTTTTATTTACTTGTGTTATTTTGAGCAATGCTATAAAAATGGTGGTGTTTTATTAATTAAGTGTTCGATAAAGTGCGTGAGTGTGGGCAAGTGAAATAAAGCAGTAAAACGTGTGATTTTATGTTGTCGGTAAAACTCCATAGAAGCTTCTAGTAAAGTCGCCACCACTTTACTGAATCAGGACTCGACTTATAAATTGACTGTATACGTGACTTAGATTGTGACTAGAACATTTATAACTTGTTTTATTCAAGAAACTTGAAAAAATCCTAATAGGTACTTGACACTGGCAAATGCTTTAATGCGGGTCCAATACAAAAAAGAAGAAGAAGAATACTGAAATTCACGTTGTTTATAGAGTGTTTAGAAATAGAAGGATCGTGGCAAAAATGAGAAGTAACGCCTCGATTTTGTTGTTAGTCAAATAAAATAATGAAATTAGGACAGCAGCGCCCTCATTGCCACCTTAGTTCTCTTTTCGAACTGAGTCTTATACTGTTTCCCTCCGTACATTCGCGCCGCCTGAAATATAATATTTATTTCTCCATAACGAGCCGGAGCTATAAGGATCGTCAAAACAGTGTAAAGAAATTTACGTTTATTCGATCTCTTGGGATATTAATGCGGAACGCGCGGAGAAAGCGCTTCCCTTGCAGGTTTATATATTTATCTAAACATATTTCATGTATTGCGCATTTTTACTTTGTACTGGAAAAAATCGATATAGATGTAAAAAAACGCACAAAGAATGAAAGTATTGTTTATAAGTATTCAAGTGTTAGATTCGGATTAAGATTTTAATTTGGGTGAGAGAAAAAAATGTGTTGTCTGTTTGTGAATTCATAATACAAATTTATTGTGTAGTGATACGGAATCCTGTATGTACGAATCCGACTCTCACTTGATCAGTTTTTTGGACGAATATATTATTAAACACAAAAATAAATACATTTGAGGTAATTGAGAACCTCCTTTCGAAGTCGGTTGAAAAGAGCAACAGGGTTTTTTACAACGTAAAAGTATCTTGAATCAAAAAGGGTTATTTTATTGTACGTACTTTTCCTACTTGGGTTAAAGTAAGCAAAAGTATCAAAATCGATTATCCAAAGTAAACATCGAGAGGATCCTGTTGAAATGGGACGGGAAAGGGATTCGTGTACGCGTGAGCGAGACGGCAACGTTGTTCATTATTCAGAGAACACGGTTTCCTCTGTTTTCCCGCGCGTCATTATTTATTCGTCAGTATGCATTAATCTGTGGTCTTGTACAGATTATTTAGGAATTCTCGTTAAAAATTATGACCTACATTCGCAGGGGTCGCGTTTTTTGTTTTATTTTTAATCTATAGACATTTGATGAATAATTTTTGTAAGGTTTCACGGCAACTGGAGTTGAGGCTTTAATCCCACGTATTTTTTATATATTGGTTGACTTGAGCTTGACTGCCAGCTCATCTAATGTTGAGTGATGCTGCTGTCTAAATGAGTGGTGCCTGGTGTATTGCTTACTATTATATATCTTGTTTCCACTTAAGTGACTACGTTTCTTTATTCACTTACAATGCCAATGAAACATAGAGTTACTATTTATATATGAGTTGAACTGATCGTTATGAAATTTAGTATAGAGATAGCTGTGGACCTATACTAGTATATAGCTATTTATCATCATCATAAACATCACCGTTTTCATACAACTACGTGACTGAAACCGCGAGCGCAACTAGTTTATAAATTTGGAATTATTGTGAATCTATGTTTTTAGGTATTTCCCTATCATAATTTTAAAGTATTCCTCAAGGTCCATTAAATGTGATTTGCTCCATACAAACGGATTTATATTAACTACACTAAACAGGAAGAACCTGAGTTAAGTTACTAGTTTATAACAATATAAAATACTCCCCTATATTGCTCCACGAATAATTCATATCGCCAACATATAAAATGTATTGTTCGTAAAATGCTTGTGACGTCACCGCGTAGGGGGCCACTGACCTGGATAGCTACGGCGTAGAGTGCAGTGAACGCTACGCCGCGCCGTAGTCGCGTAGCGCCCTACTCAATGACATTTCCTAGAGCCGCCCGCCCGCGTTGCCCGGGTTTCGCTCCCATTTCTGCTTTTTTATAAGGATCCGGTATACATTTTACTGTTTATGTATTTAATACAGATAATGATCCTAGTAAATGTAGTTTATTGCATTTCTTAATATAAGTTTTTGTAGAGAATATAAATCATGGTTGGTTTCATGGTTTCGGTTTCGTTTTTTTTTTTCGGAATAAAATGACTTTTATTTTTGCGCTCGTAATGTGTACAACTTCTTAGCCGAATTAAGTCAAATTGTAGTTATTTTGTTGGTTTTTACCCTATTCAGAGTTCAAAATATTTTGGCTCTTTTAGGCGCGATTCGGGTTTTCTGTTTTTAAATTAATTGTAGTTTATTTTTGTATTTTAGTAAAAAAAAACACCAATATTATGGTTTGCGAGAATTTGTGTTTGTTATAAACTCAAAAAACATTAATCGGTTTTTAATAAAACTACAGTATTATAACTACCAATATTTCTCAAATTTACATATTTTATTCTTTCATATATTTTGTTTGCAATTACACACAAAACGGTGCCTATTCAATAAGCCTAGAAGGTTAGAATGAGTAATGAGCTAATCTCTTACGTGATGAATTGGTATTCGTACTCTCTCTGACGGCAGATAGTAATTCTTTAATTAATCATTACTACTATTTACATTAATTTATCATTACATACTACTATTATTGTTATTATATACTGTACTTGTTCGGAATGAGCAATAACTATCATCGGACGTAAGGTGTTATTTATCTAAACCCCATGTTAGGAAGAGAAGTTAGGTATAGCCTTGAAAACTCGTAACCATGATTACATTTTTTAAACTTAATTTTATATCATGTGCTAGCCACTAACACGTTTTTAGTTCATCATCATCATCTCAGCCATAAGAAGTCCACTGCTGGACATAGGCCTCCTCCATGGATTTCTAAAAAGACCGATTGGAAGCGGCTTGCATCCAGCGTCTTCCCGCCACTTGTATGAGGTCATCTGTCCATCTCGTGGCTGGTCTTCCTACGCTGCGCTTGCCGGTACGTGGTCTCCACTCGAGAACTTTTCGGCCCCATCGGCCATCAGTTCTACGTGATATGTGCCCTGCCCACTGCCACTTCAACTTGCTAATCCGCTGTGCTATATCGGTGACTTTTGTACGTTTTTAGTTGGTTTATTTTAATTGTTGCATATATCATACTTTCTCTACAATTACATAAAAACACAGACGACAGATTCCCTCCCATTGTCAGCTCCGATACGCTACAATACATATATAATTCGAACAGTTATCGTGGCTGGTCTCGAAGGCTGAGTTTGGCGCCGAGCCAACTCTAGATATTATCAATATTAACCACTGTACGAACCGACCAACTCATCTACAATGTCGAGGGGAGGCGCCACCGGCGTTGTTTTTTGTAATACAGCTAACATTTCCTTTTTGTATATTTGCAAATGTTAGATCTAATACAAATTTTACGATAAAAGGTCAAATGAAGGAAAGGTAAAACAGGCAAATAAATTGAAAAAAAAATCTTTAAATATTTCATTTACTTTATAATTACACCGAATGCCTTAAAACTTTTAAGAAAAATATAGTTCAACATATTAATAAAGCTAAAAATAAATTGGCCACTCGCTACAGTATCTACTAAAACAATGTCAACACTTGTTTTTACGATCTGAGGGCGATGTGTGACCCAGTTTTGCAAACTGCGGACGTAGTTCGCAAGAAAAATAGCACCAAAAATACAGTTCAATAATATAAAAATCAGAGTAGTGGAAGTTCATCGAAAGTAAATCGATTAAATTATTGTTAAATACATGGACTATTGATAAAACTATGAAATTTTAAAATTAGCAAAACAACTCCATAATCCTGAAAAAAAACCTTCACATTTATATATAAGTAGACAGAATCTTCTGAGCTATGGAGGCTCCGCCTGATAGAATATATTATCTCGCACGTGAGTCCTTACTACATTAAAAACAACATCAATTTTTGAGATTACAATTTTGCTTGTAATTATAGTTGTATTTCAAATAAGTATTTGTAGTTTCAGTTGACGACAAATTATTAAGATCTTAATAATTTGTCGTCAACTGACACTACAAATATTCTATACTCATATATGTAAGATCTTATATATAGAATATTTGTCTCTATCGCTATCGATCTACCAATTAAGTTTTACAAGAACGTAATTTAAAAATCATCTCAATAGCCATAAACTCCTAATTGTTGTTGTAAATCATTCATTTACCAACACAGCATTGAAAATAAGACCCACAAATTATTCTGTTATGAATATTAATAAATCCCGAATAAAACCAATCTAAAACATGATCGAAAAACCATTTTTCCGCATTCTGATATTAGCACCAATTACTTTCATATCAATAACTCGCCGCTCGCCAATAACGACCTTAATTTCTGAATGTAAAGGTAAAAATTGGGGTGAATTGGACCAAAAATATGTTGATCTTTATGCTTCAGGTAGTAAGGAAGTGAATGGCTTAGCAAGGGGAAAGGATAAACGGTCGGGTCGATGACACGTGATTCATGAAACTACCCTCTTTATCGATATAGGCCTTCCCGACGTTGGTACTACGTCACAGAATAGACGTGTCAATCAATCAATCAATAACACTTTATTGACACCACATAAAGTAATAAGACAATAAACACATAAGAAAATGGCACAAAAGG
Source organism: Lycia hirtaria (assembly GCA_947563715.1). NCBI lineage: Eukaryota > Metazoa > Arthropoda > Insecta > Lepidoptera > Geometridae > Lycia > Lycia hirtaria. The sequence goes on along the minus strand of OX387377.1, from coordinate 33,598,541 downwards.
CGGTCTTATCGCTAAAAGCGATCTCTTCCAGACAACCTTGGGATGTGTTGGAAAAGTATATGTGACGTGTCTGAACTATCATGGTCTAATTAGAGTTGCTTATGAACAAAACAATTGATCTATTGTAATATACGACGATTATTTGCATTTGTGTATTAAATATCAGATTTAGAAGACTTGCAAATTGCCGTTTTCACGAAGATGAGTTTATTTTACTTTAAGAACTGTGTAGTAGGTATAGACACGAAGAATGGGGCCTAGAAACAAAATAATCCTCACATATTTATCGAATTCATGAGGCGAATGTAGGTCGTCACAATAACGTCTCGAAAAGTCAAGTTCTGAGGTAGAGACGCCACTGTTTGCCGCAATGGCGCCGAGGGCGGGACGCAGCGAGACCTCCCCCCGGGAATGAAAGGGACGACACTAAGACACGTGGTGTGTAAATTACGTATTGTTTACGAGATATACGCTGTACTAGGTGACACATAATTAATGAATTGCGAGAATCATTGAAAAGGACTCAAAAGGGTATATTAGTAAATTCGAGAGTATATGAAGCGCCGGGCGACACGTCCGCCTCGCTGGGCGGCTTCACGCCGACTGACTGATGGTCTGATGTGATGTAATACTCCGTCATAGATTACAAAGAAAATTCGCGCTCGGGAAACGGGCGGGGGAGGCGCGCCGGCTGGACACATCGACGCCGCTAGAAACACCGCGGAGACCTGCCGTATCCATAATGTAAATTTTTGACAATATTTCACAATGTCACGAACGCTATGAATTTACGCAGAGTAACCTAACCTTGAATTTTCAAGTCACGAGCGAGGATAATGCGCGCGGCGCCCGACGCGGGGCTCGTTCAAATATTAATAACGTTACGTCGTGTTGTTCCAGGTTGCAAGATAAAGGCGCTCCGTGCGAAGACGAACACGTACATAAAGACGCCGGTGCGAGGCGAGGAACCGGTGTTCGTGGTGACGGGCCGCAAGGAGGATGTCGCGCGGGCTAAGAGGGAGATCCTGTCCGCCGCCGAGCACTTCTCGCAGATCCGTGCGTCTCGCAAGTGCGGCGCTGCGCCGCCGCCGCCGGCCGGCGCGCCGGGACACGTGACGGCGCAGGTGCGCGTGCCCTACCGCGTCGTCGGGCTCGTGGTCGGCCCCAAGGGTGCCACCATCAAGCGCATCCAGCACACGACGCACACGTACATCGTGACGCCGTCGCGCGAGCGCGAGCCCGTGTTCGAAGTCACCGGGCTGCCGGAGAGCGTAGATGCGGCGCGCAAGGAGATCGAGGCGCACATCGCGCTGCGCACAGGCGCGGGCGCGGCGGGGGCCGGCGGCGCGCCCCCCGCCGACGGTGAGCCGCTGGCGCAGCTGTACCGCGCCGGGCTCGCCTCGCTGCTGCGGCCCGAGCAGGAGGCCACCTTCTCGTCGGCGGGCTCGTGCTCCTCGGGCGGCTCCTCGGCGCGACTCGGCGACCTGCTCGGCATCTGGTCGTCGACGGAGCGCGACGAGGGGCTCGGCGAGTCGCCGTCGTTCGAGTCGCCGTGCGGCGGCGGCGCGGCGGGTGTGTGGTCGTGGGGCCCGGCGCGTCCCTCGCCCGCCGCGTCGCCTGCGCGTGCCTGCGCCGTCTGCGCCGAGCGCGGCGTGGCGGCCGCGCTGGTGCCCTGTGGCCACAACCTGTTCTGCATGGAGTGTGCGCAGCGGCTGGCGGGAGGCGCGGCGCCCTGCCCCGCGTGCTCGGCGCCCGCGCACCAGGCCATACGCATCATCTCGTAAGCGGCGCGTCGCCATGCACGCGCCACGTCTCCGGCGGCCGCGGGGACGGACCCCGCCGTTTCGCAAGTTCTCCTAGTAGGGATCTTTTTTACTCGAATCGTTAAAAAAATATTAAAAAAAGAAGTAAAAAATCGCGTAATCGAAACACTGGTGCCAAAAGTCGGCGCCCGCCGGCACGGCCCGTCCGCCGCGCCGTACCTAACGTATATAAGTCGGCAGAGTTGTTCACTATATATTTTCTTATTATGAACGTTTTTTATTAGGCGATCGAGTGCGAACTTCGCCTCGACGCCGCAGAGAGAGTCGAAATACGTTACGATAGAATTTCGAAAAAAATGCAAAAATTTAAAAAAAGTTGTATAATTATTATTATTGACTAGCATAATGAGGAAATCGAAATTTATAATGCTTACCTAACGTAATAGCGTAAAGGATTAAGATATAATTATTATAATATTAGCGTAAGCGAGGGACGGACGCCGGGGAGCGGGGAGCGCGGCCGGCTCTAGCTAGTTGATTAGATGATTGTGTTATGTTGAGTAAGTAGTAAATGTGGGTAGTTGAATGTCGCGCGCTGCGTACACTGCGTGGGGTGGTTGTGTGCGACGCAGTGTCGAATGTGGGTAGTTGAATGTCGCGCTCGGCGTGCGGCGGCCGGGTGGTTGTGTGCGACGCAGTGTCGAATGTGGGTAGTTGAATGCCGCGCTCTGCGTGCGGCGGCCGGGTGGTTGTGTGCGACGCAGCGTCGGCGAGAGTCGGTGTGGGTGTACGGTGTCGCGAGACTGCGCTAGAGTAGTGTCGCTAGGGAGCTGAGCTGCCCCGCCCCTCCCCCGCGGACCCATGCTCATATTATTTTTGACTATACGATTATTCGCTTAAATGATATTATAATACGTACACTATGATTACACACTATGATTATGATAATATTAATATAATGTTTGTTTTAAGTGTGTTTTAATGTTTAGATTTTTATTGTAATGTTTTTATGAATGATTTTTATCTGTATTATTATTGATTATAATTTTATGCGTTGACAAGTTTAGTTGTGATCGGTGCCCTGCATGGGCCGAGGCTCTGTGTTGTAGATCTAGATACATAACGTGGACTACTTATATAAATAACCTAATAAATAAAGTAATAAATGACTCATTCATGATTATAAACTATTGTAGTCTGTAGCACATTAACTAATCATTACCTATATTGATACTTAAGTATTATTATACCTATTGAATAAATTTAAAAAATGCATAATTATATTTCATAGGATCATTATTCTGTATAACTCTAGTTAAATATAACGTTATATGAATGTAATGTATGATTATCGTGTCGAAGAAGTTGTTGTTTAATTTACGGGGGGCTGGTTTTATGAATTAATATTTTTTTATTTTTTTACCGTTATTACTTTTTTTTCTTACTCATGTAAAGAAGCGATTTATAAAGTAATGCCTATTAGATTATATTTTGAAAAATAATGGTTACGTAAAACTGGCCCCCGTCGTTCGTAGCTACATTTGGGATAATTTTATTTTCATAATAAAATGGGTAGACGCTTTAGGTTCAAATAAAGTTGTGAAAATTTGTGAAATTTTGTAGACTACATATCTTATTATAAATCTAATATAAACTATAACTTTCGATCCAAGAATTTTATTTCGCATCTCACCTCCTTACTTCACTGTAGGAAATATTTCACGAGTTGGGAGAAACAGAATCTGATATCTACTGACAGATACAGAAGCGAAACGTGTCATGAGAACAAAGCGCTCATATAAAGTGGAATCGTTTTGGTAACATTATCATCAATAAAATCATGAAATGGAACCCACAAATGCTGCCAGAGCAGTTTTCTTTTGACACACTTCGTTGACCTGCCTGTATCATCCAAAGCCTTGGACAATAATTTAAGTAATCACTAGCTGTGTTCTGCTCTGTCAGCTGACTGGTAATGAAAAATTGTTGATAATTATAATAAAATGCACCTATCTTAAATCTTCCCGAGTTTTCCAATATCTTTACAACAAATTACATTATGCTATCTTCAGCCGTTTAGGTAGATAGCAGGGTAGTAACTTTAGCTTTTATATTATATTTATTTTTAGTAGGCGTAAAAGTCATAATTCATTTATAATCACACACATCTCTATATGTCAGGTTATATAAATATTTCTTACAACAAAAAGTTAATTAACATAAAAAGCGAATGTTGTTCTTCTATTCCTTAGTCTGATATAAATAGAGATGTCTAAAAAGCTAAAGTAAGACATGTCATCATTGTACCCATCACCAGTCGGATGACGCGGTGGGGCACAGCTAGCTATATGAAGGTAAATAATTAAGAGAAATTTGAATCAGACTGAAGGCGACGCCCAGAGGAGGATAACTATATCAGCGTGACTGAAGGAAGATAAGTACGTCAGCAATAAAATATGGATAAGTATATATATCTACATCTACAAAAGGCTTTGCCCTAAATGACTAACAGACAACATATAGATTAAACCTCTGGTCTTAGTCACAATTTTAGGTTTTTTCTTCTAGATCGACGAGCTCCATCCTCGGCCACACCGTCGCTTAACATCAGGCGAGTTGGTGGTCAATCGTAGATCTATCTTCTATAAAAAAAAAAAAATGCCTTGAGATAAAACCGCGGCACGTGGCTAGTACATTGATAATAAGGAAGTTACCCTCCAAGTGCCATATCTACAACCAATGTGAAATGTCCACAAATATTTATTTATTTTATTTATTTAATGGTTTTGCGGTACGCTGTGTTAGTCAGTCACTCTGAACAAAGCCATATAGCGTTAAATATAGATTACTCTGAGAGAATTAGGCTTCATCTTGATTAACATAAACTTGATCGATAAACAAAAATTGATCGTAAGAAAAATCTTTTGAAAGAGAACTAAAAGCTGAGAACTGATGTTTCGTGAGCTTCCGAATGCGTTGCTAGTTGAACAAAATAATTTAATAAGGACTCTCACAATTCCATATTAGTTCTCTTTCCGAAAATACTATAACTTTTAACATGTGGTGGTGAAAAACTAATGTTGATGAAATGATGACAAAACGTAGCCTATCTCCATGAGCATTGTAGCCATCACTGTACCAACATTTCATGATAATCCATTTAGTCGTGTAAAAGCAACAGATAGATATATACTTTCGCTTATTACCCGACTGCGTAAGGAGGGTTGTGTTTTTAGATTGTATGTATGGTGTATACATATAGATTATACTATAAAGGCAAATTTTTGTCACTGTTGGGGATAGTGAGTGAAACCGCATGCGCAAATAGATATCATAAAAAATAATAAAATAAAAAGGCAAGCAGGTACTGAAAATCTCTTAGCAAGTAACTATAATTTTTCTGTAACATTACGTGTAGATGTGATTTGTGGTCTACGCCGGCGCTACGGGATTCGTAGCACGTCGCTACGACTACGCTACGCACTACGTGTTCAAGCTTCAGTGAAATTGTACTTTATTTCTGTAAAGTAGGTATGTTGGAGGCTATTTTTTATGGCTCTAGTACTCAAATCTAACTTTTAATTTACAAGAAATAAAAAACAACGAATCCAACCAATGACATTTTCAAACAATCTAAGATAACCAGCACATCACAATCATTTTTTGTAGTAAATAGATCTACGTTTGACCACCAACTCGCCTGATGGTGAGCGACGGTGTGGCCGAGGATGGAACATAGGTATAAATCTAGTTGATATATATTCACTCTACCCTCATTTAAGTCACTTAGGTCTTAAGAGGTAAAATAGAAAAAAATATGTACATAAGTGCATATCCGAAGAATATAATTATAATACTGTCTTTTGGGGAGTTGGGTAAAAATATCGACGATAGGGACGATACGATGGCAAGCCTTCCACTTGTGCAATGGAAATTCTCGCAAATGTGTGGGAACTATTTCACATAAAAACAATTCAGATATTCCGTACATTTTGCTGAAAATCAAATGTGAAAACTAAATTTTATGTATAAAAGAACATATTTTTTCGGCGACTTCGGGTTCCACAGTAACATGTAACCACAAGACAACCTCTTACATGTGGCAGGAAGACGCTGGATGGAAGCCGTTTTCAACATGTCTTTTTAAAAATCCATGGTAGCCTATCTCCAGCAATTGTTCCAATTCCACTTACTGTGGCGACGATCATCGTCTCGATTCTTTTTATGAATAACTTCGTCATCCATCATGAAGTTATTCATAAAAACGATTACCATGATTCCGTAAAGTATAGCCGTCGTCCGACATGTATCAACTTGTCAAAAGGCCGTTAAATTCTACAAAATACAAATTCAAAATCAGTCCAAAAAAATTGTGTAACTGGCCGTCTGCTGGGCGCAGGCCATTTTCTCATTGTGTGAAGGGTAAGACCATAGACAACCACGCTGGCTAAGTGCGGGTTGACAGATTTCACACATCTTCAAGAACATTGAGAATTCTGAAACATGTAGTTTTCCTCACGATGTTTTCCTTCGCCCTTTGAAGCTGGCGACAATACGCACATAACTTTGAAAAGCCAGAGGTGCATGCTCCGGGATTCGAACCCATGACCTCGGTTTTGTAAGTCAGACGGTCTCCCGACTAGGCTGCCGGTATCCATATTAAACCCTTTTTTCACCAACCATTGCTTGTACGGAATGCGATGTTATACAGTGTGCTAATGTTATTTAATGCGATGGTTACTAAAACAATCAGTTTTATCCGGATTTGGCAGAATATTGAAATTTGTCAAAAATTATTAATATTCTTAAACCACCCAAAAGTTACATATAATCATCGCTTTACCGAACCAGCATCTTTCGCCGGATATACGCAGAGTACCTTGCAATCTGACACCACGCACTGACAAACTTACCTCTGCACTCAAAAAAAACCCTTAAACCTATTAAGCTAAGGGTCAACTTTCCTAACCAAGAGGTATACAATAAGCTGGGTTAAAAAGGTAGTTTAGTTTGACATCTGCTCGCCACAGATTATACAGCAGTATGTGGTAGTGTGTTCGCCACTTGGTCACGATCACACGTTTTTAGTTATTTTAGTGCAGGATGTGATCTATTGAGTGCACAGGTGTTGTGGAGGATGTTGGTTGTGGAAGGAAACAATAGTAGGTGGGAATTTACTTATTTGGGAAACTTTGATTTGGGACTTTGTTTTTTTTTACCCAATTGCGTAAACAGGAGGGTACAATTTTCCAGTTGTATGTTTTTGTATAACCTACTAAAGCCAAAACAGGTTAATCGGTTTTTGTGCGCAAGGTGTCTTTAGATTCGTTTTTTAATCGACTTAAAAAAATAAAAATCGGCCAAGTGCGAGTTGGACTCGCGCACGAAGGGTTCCGTACTATCATCTATAATAGAAAATCGTATAAAATAACGAGAAATCAACTGAGTAGTAAATTGCAAACTTATAGGTAGGTTTTCGATACACATCCGGGCAGCATGACGACGCTAGCGCGAATACGCGCGGCTATGGCTCGCTCCGTGATGTTACCTCCCCCGCTACCCGCGCGGCCGTTGCTTAGCAACCGCCTCGCGCTCGCGCCACCACCACACCGCGGCGCGGCGCTCGCACCGCGTTAGATGCACGGATTATTTTCATTTTGTGAGTTTTTATGTATTAGATTAGGTATTTATTTTTATAGTTAATATATTTCTAAATATTTACTTACAAATATTCAAGTTTCTACCTGTTAATTAAGATCGAATAAAAATTGCTTAAAAATTACGTTTGTTGTATGGAATTTTTAATATTTACTTTATTGTTATTTAATTATTTATTTTGAAAGGTAATATACAAGTAAATATTCTGTGAAAATTTGAAGCGTCTACCTGTTACCGTTTTTAATATTGAGCAAAAAAATACGAAAAAACACGTTTATTGTATACCCTTAATATATATTTTTTTTTTAATTTTTAGTATTTTTTGTTATATCGGCAACGGAATTACATCATTTGTGAAAATTTCAGCTTTCTAGCTATCACGGTTTATGAGATACAGCCTGGAGACAGACAGACAGACAGCGAAGTCTTAGCAATAGGGTCCCGTTTTTACCCTTTGGGTACGGAACCCTAAAAAGGTTATCAATTCTACCTGTATGTATGTAAAATTGTCAGAACTTCACAGTTTTTGTATATGTTAGTCTATACCAGCTTCTAAACATGTGTGCCAAATTTCATAAGTGTTGTACATATGTATGTTTGTATATTTGTATATTTGTCCACGTATTACGCAAAAACTAGAAGGCGTATTGCAAAATTTTATTGAATAAAGTATCTCTCAACTTAGGTGTCACTGTAAGTTTTATCAAAATAGGTTCAGTTTAGTTTTCAAGATTTTCTCGTTCGTATTCATTTTTAACAGTCTTCAAAAAAAGAGGTGGTTATCAATACGCAGCGTATATTTTTAAGTTATTTCTTTCACCAGGTCTGCATCAACACTGCGGCATATGACTTGTTCCTTTTATCCGCGAATTCACGCGTAATAAACAATATGATCGATCAAAATCAACTAAAAGCACCTTCCCTCCATATTTACCGACAAAACCTCCAACAAACAACTAGCTAACAAGTACAGTTATTATTATTAGTCCCGAGGCAGGTCTATTACCATAATTACAGTCCATTCGCTAAATTAATGGAATTAAAAACGAAAACCTGGAACTTTTTCACTTCGCTTAACGGGCACGGATTGGGCTTTTATTTAATTAGAATTATGGTAAGTACCAAATGCAATAGCCAATATTTTTAAGGCATCAAAAGTTATAGATAAATAATATAGTTTCTATGTATGTATATTTACAAAGACAAAATATAAGGATTCTGTTAACTACCTGATTTCTATAGAACAAGCTTTACATAGTTCGCAGCTACTACAATGTTAACTTTACTTCTTGTTCTATGTTCAAATCTGATTGGTAGGTCAATAAGTCTTTAGAAAAAAATTAAAAATTACTTTATTTTTGGGTATTTTTAATTTTTATTTTTCAACATAATCTCCTTCGAGTTTAATGCACTTTGACAGACGTCCCTCCAACTTTTTTAAACCTTCAGAAAAGTATGATTGTGGTAGTTCCTCAAAATAAGTTAAATAATAGACGTACATAGAGATATTTAATGTAACATAAAACATACAACAGAGAAAAAAAATACACATAGAAAACTCGGCATAATGTTATGCAAACTAGTTATAAAAAAACATAAGTAATATGCTTACGTGTTAGTAATATATTTTAAAATAAATATAAGTATATGTTGTTGTACACATATCAATCGAGCGAACTTTACTCAAATTAATCAGATAAGTAGCCGAACAGCAGGGAACGCGTGTTGCGCAGGGAACCTCGGGTAGTCAGCCCTGTAGTGTTGTTTACTAACTGCACGTCACTGGCGACCTTACAAATAACAGGTCAGCTGTTTTACACGGGCCCTTCACCAAAGAGGATGACAGTATTACATAGACACGCAAATATAATTATCGTCAACGTGTGTGTATATTTTAACCCGATGGTGAAAATAATTCAAACAATATAAAGCAGGGTATTTCCTGCCCAAGTACCACATCAAAGCTGACGACGTTCAATTGCGAATAATAGCACCTCAAGAGTTTAAATAATGCTACAAAAGTGAACAACTCTCTACAAACCCTGCTATGCTGCCAAAAGAGTCTATAACACACAATACTATAGCCAAAACCCTATTTAAGTAGTATGTTACTTTATTATACATTTATAGGTCAATTAGTTACAAGTATAACTTTAGAAAACACGAAAACCCCCTATAGATAAACGGTTAAACTGATTTTGATAAAACACAGCTATGAACACTCTCAATGAAATCCTCTTTCGAACAAAAAAAATTGGTCAAAATAGGTCCATCCATTTTTGTGCAACAATTCCACAGACAGATATACTCGTACAGATAACACAAGATACACGTCAAGCTTTTAAGATTTCTCTTTTTGGGTCGGAGGTTAAAAATAAAGTCTATTTAGATCACATATTCCATCAACGAGTCTGTAATTAATTCCAAAAGCCTGCGTAAGCTGCTCGTGTGCTGGTTATTGTTTACATAGAATCATTTTGAAATCGATTGTTTGAGGATTTTATATTATAACTAGATGACCCGGCGTACTTCACACCTATCAATGAGTGGACCCGATATTTCCTCAACGTTTAAACCTTCCCTGGACTACGACAAACATTTCAAAACCAAAATCAGCTAACTCGGCCCAGCCGTTCTCGAGTTTTAGCGAGACAAACGAACAGCAATTGATTTTTATATATATAGAGATTATTCTTTAACTTGTGTTGAGAGACCTAGCATGTTCCCAAATATCATGGATCTAGCTAGATCAACCGACCGACCGACTTCGAAATACGCAATTTTGTTTTAAAAACTTAACCATTGAACCGATTTTGATGAAATGTTATGGGACCAATCTGAAAGTAGGTATATTATTTTAAAAAAAACAAATCGTTTTATAAATGACGGAGTTACGACGTAACAAACATAAAAAAAAAACACAACCGAATTGAGAACCTCTTCTTTTTAGGGTTCCGTTCCCAAAGGGTAAAAACGGGACCCTATTACTAAGACTTCGCTGTCTGTCTGTCTGTCTGTCTGTCCGTCTGTCTGTCTGTCTGTCTGTCTGTCTGTCTCCAGGCTGTATCTCATAAACCGTGATAGCTAGAAAGCTGAAATTTTCACAAATGATGTATTTCCGTTGCCGCTATAACAACAAATACTAAAAATTAAAAAAAATATATATTAAGGGGTACAATAAACGTGTTGTTTTCGTATTTTTTTGCTCAATATTAAAAACGGTAACAGGTAGACGCTTCAAATTTTCACAGAATATTTACTTGTATATTACCTTTCAAAATAAATAATTAAATAACAATAAAGTCAATATTAAAGGGGGGCTCTCATACAAAAAACGTAATTTTTAAGCAATTTTTACTCGATCTTAATTAACAGGTAGAAACTTGAATATTTGTAAGTAAATATTTAGAAATATATTAACTATAAAAATAAATACCTAATCTAATACATAAAAACTCACAAAATGAAAATAATCCGTGCATCTAAACGCGGTGCGAGCGCCGCGCCGCGGTGTGGTGGTGGCGCGAGCGCGAGGCGGTTGCTAAGCAACGGCCTCGCGGGTAGCGGGGGAGGTAACATCACGGAGCGAGCCAGCCATAGCCGCGCGTATTCGCGCGAGCGTCGTCATGCTGCCCGGATATGTATCGAAAACCTACTTATAAGTTTGCAATTTACTACTTGGAATTTCGTTGATTTCTCGTTATTTTATAAACAGAACTAAACTTTGTAGTATTATAGATGATAGTACGGAACCCTTCGTGCGCGAGTCCGACTCGCACTTGGCCGATTATTTTAATTCGGATACAAATACGAAAATTGTTAATTAGTACCTAGAAGCAATCTTTCATCATATATCATTTTAGTTGGTTCTCATTATATTCAAGATATCTATATAAAACTTTGTATGGAACCCAACCATTTTAGACCCTAACCCGAATTTTTCAAGCTAAAGTGGATCAATGGATTTCATCGAAAATGAATAGAGTTTAATCAAAAATAAATGGCTAAAATATGGCTAGTGAACCCGCGGGACGCAGCTAGCTAAACTTCACCCCTAGTTCGTTGCTTTATTTCTTTTATGGAACAAGTCAATTGTTTGTGTGGCATACAAGGTGTTTGGTCACAACTTGTAAATCCTTTCCCTGATATGCATATCCCACTTCAGCAGTCTTACCATTTTTTTAAAGCCTGAATTGTTAATATTTTCTAAAAATCTCAAATTTTAAAGTAGTTTATTCTCTGTTAATTCTCGGTGTTTAATACATGAAGTTTTTTTTTTTTATATTTCATTTAATAGATCAAATAAAATTAGATTTAAGTTGTCAAATAATACTGATTTTAAAAGAATATCTAAAATTGGAAATTAAGAATCAAATAAGAACACTCGACTAAAAACATTCTAAATGAGCTGAGTTCCCACACTTTGCTTGCTATGACTTTGCGTTAAGTAACTGAACACCCTGAATATCTTGCAACCGTATTACCCCTCACTACAGTAACGGGTTAAACTAGAGTGACAGGTTTAATTCTCACGGGTTTTGTGAATTTGAGTCACTTAGAGTTTAGTAGGTCGACTCGAAAATGGAAAAAAAAACTTGTTATGACTTAACTTACTTCAAGAAAGGAGGTTCTCCTTTCGATTGATTTTTATGTATATATGATATAGTATAAAATTATTTGAAAAAATGTTATTAGACGACGTGAATGCAGTAGCTGATAGAGTCCGATCAACCACTTATCTGGGAACCCCGCCTAAAACCGGGGTCTACTAGTGATTGTATTCACAGAAAAAATAGGTAATAATAATAAAGTAAAACGGCAATTCAGAAATTAGAAATAAGGATTATACACAGTATACACCTTGAGCATTCATGCTCACCATCGAAGGCTCCTTCTAGCAGCAGCGTCGTGTGGCGAGTCGCCCTCTTCCCTAACATATGGTTGAGGAGGGCTCGGGCTGGCACATGCGTCATACTCGTGATCGGGTGCTGCTCGCGGGTCGCTGGTCTGCTCATGGTATACACAAGATATACTAATAAATTAGGTAAGTTAAAAAGAAAAATCTTGTCTTCTTGTAACAATATATGTATTTAGCAATATTTATCAAAATTGACAAAGGTCACGGACCCCGGTGTCTGTGGTGCTAAAAATTGAATTAAAAAAAAACTATTTGAATAGAACTAGATGCCTGTAAGTGCCTGTAGGTTAACATATGAACATACATTTAGTGCTCGTGCAAGCTGATTTACGTCTTCTTTACGTTTTTTTACTCTAGCTATGGCTAGAGTCGCTATTTATTTAAAACATGTTTGCGGAGTATGTATTATGTACTTGTATAAACAATTAAATGTTAAATGTTACTTCTTCTAGATGTTTCTTATTTACCGTAAAGCTTCATAAGCCAATTAAACAATATCGAGAACACTCGAGTACTAAGTTCTAACAAACACAAGGTAAGCCTAAACAACGCTCAAAGGTAAATCTTTGCCAAAACAAGATTGTTTTTTTCAATTTGCGCGACATAATAAACACTAGCGGCATTTCCCAGTTTTACTTGCGAATATACCTTGAATGTCTTCAGGATCTAGCAATCTCTCAGCTCAGCGTACTCAGAGTTATTGTTAATTGGCCGCAGGGTGCCCAAAAGACATGCCTAGTCAGGGCTGCCAGATTTACGATTTAAATCGTAAGCATACGACTTTTTGGCGTATTTGCCGAGGTACGATCGCTAGATCGAAATCGTACGACTTTTTAATACCTGGCCAAAGCTATTAAAAAAAACAGAATTGGCAGCATTTTTTCGGGAAATCCTCTAAAAAAAAGGTCATTTTCCGGTTTTATTGAAGGTTTATGTTAACCCGATTGACAGTACGATTTTTTCGTTTAATTTTTCCCCTGATATACGACTTTTTTGTAGTAGATGTACGATCACACCTTTTTTATATCTGACAGCCCTGTGCCTAGCCTATTTTGGGGCCCGTAAGAAATTCTATCCCCAGTTTTGTCTTTGCGTGTTTAGGTAAATTACTTGTATTAATAGTATTTACTTGTACATAAATGTAATATAACTTTGGTAATTATGAATCTCTTTCTTTTTCTTAAGGAGCTACAGCGATAAGGGTCTGTATCTCTTATTTATCCTAATCCTAACTAATATTATAAAAGCGAAATTAACTGTATATATTATTAACTGTATTTTTTGTGTAGTAGTTTAGATAGTTGAGTCTGTATATTGTTGTGTTGTAGTTAATAAAGGCACTGTATACTATTATTACTATTTTTCTTTTCATGGCTAAACAGCTAAACCAATCGCTATAAAATCTGGTACAGAGATTCTTTAGGACCTGGAGAAATACTACATTTTATATTATCATATCATCATTATCATCACCGCTTTTAATCCCTGACCCAAAAGCTGTTGTGTGAAATCCCCAAAAATATTTATTAAAAAAAAGAAGGGTGTTATAATTATAAGTTTGACGTGTGTTTCTGAGTGTATGTCTGTGGCAACGTAGCTCTTAAAAAAATGGACCGATTTTGATCTAGTTCTTTTCGATTGAAAGAAGATTTCATCGACAGTGTTCCTAGGCTATGTTTTATTAAAATCGTTTCAGACGTTTTTTTTCGGGGGTTTTTGAGTTTTCTAAACTTATTCTTGCTATCCATATTGTTTATTCTAGTCTAAATAATAATAGATAACCTGCCCATTTCTCCTTTAAAAGTCACAGTTATAATTTTTATTATACAGTTATAATTCACAGTTATAGGTAATAAGGAAGTTTCTCCAACACTAAACCAGTTTCATTTTTTTCTAAACGGTTCTAGACAACAAAACAAACACCTCCCGTTGTATATGAGGCGCTTGTCCTTGGGAGCACACGTGCTAACCTTCAATGTAGGGTTGCCGGGGCAACTGATCTGCCGTTATTGGAAGCTATTGTTGTCGGCTTACAGACAGACAGACCGAGCTCCTCACAACACATGTAGCTTTCAAAAATACGCTTTTGTTTGCTTTTTTGCTAAACAGATTTTCTTATTGTAGGTATCTTTATCTGGTTGAGCAATGACATCAAAATGGTTGAGTGATATCACATTAAGGAGTTAAAAACTAATGATAATTATTTTTGAAGGGATTTTAACACTTAAAAGCCGACTATTTTTAACACGTTTTTTATTATTATTAATTAGCTTCACCTGTATACATGTTTATTTGTAACCGACTCCTTTGGACTTGATTTTGACCCACTTCAAACGGTCATATTTCATTCAAACTTTGTAGACTTACCGAGGACCGATGACAATAATAAGTATATGTACCTACTATTGATAGTATAAGTACGTCATCGCATTGGTAGGTATTGAACTACATACTGTAATGGTGTTGTTTTCTTTTATTATATTCAATAACAGGCTTGCGCTTGTCGTATGTTTGAATGGAGAACTATCGTGGCTCAAAATTCGGAACTAACACGGGCGTACCTAGGTTTTATTTAGTTTAGGGTTGAAAAAACTATCGCGGATGAAAGTCACGGCCACCTGAAAATCGACGAATTTACCGCAACGTCGCTTAACATCAGGCGAGTTGGTGGTCAAGCGCAAACTTATTTCTACATAAAATATATATATATACTTTGACTAAGAATTTCGGGGTTTAACCCCCCAAAACTCCAATTAGGTACGCCCATGGGAATTTAACGTTTGAAATCTCAAATAATCACAATCAAATATAACTGTAAAACTGAAAAAAAAACTACTTTCAAATGCACAATTTTGTTAAGCCTAACTAATTAACTGATTTTGATAAAATTTCTATGGGACCAATCTGACGGTATATTCTTTCATACAAAACAATAAAATATTAATAAAAAAATATAATTAAAGACAAGCTTTTATTTAAATGCTCTAAAACGAAGAAAATAATTTTTATATTGATATAAATAAAAACACGCGAGAACACAAACATACATTTTTTTTTTCAAAGAACAAACTAACTTTAATTCTAAGCAAATTATAAGAACGCGTCTAAGTCTTTTGTTGGAATTAAATATTACTTAGTAGATAGGTACGATGTTGTTTGAAATCTCGCGACAAGCTTTTATTTATATCAATATAACATTTATTTTCTTCGTTTTAGAGCATTTAAATAAAAGCTTGTTTTTAATATATTTCTTTAATTAATATTTTATTTACTAGACTAAAAAAGAGTGCTTGTCAAGACTATTCAAACGAGTCCAAACTCGACGGTTTTATCTCGTTTAGTTTAGGAGTTCCGATAGCCACCTTCCGAAGCCATCTTGAGACCTATTGCATTGTCACCGAAGTTACGTAAGTAAACCAAATTTCAACCTAATCTAACGACAGGAAGTAGTTCTAATTTAACTCGCAAGATTTGTCCCACACATACTAACAGGGCAAGTAGAATAAAAGCTTTTAAAAATTGAAATCGGTTTATAATTGACATATCATTACTTATGTAACAAACATAAAAAATAAATAAAATACAGCCGCATTGTTAACCTCCTTCTTTTTGAAGTCGGTAAAAATAATGAAATAAGAACAGCAGCGCCCTTGTTCTCGAACAAAACAATAAAATAAGTACAATCATGAAGCATACAGTTTTTTTCATTACCACATTAGTTCATTGTCCAAACAAACTCTAAGCGACCGCTGCAGTCTACGATGGAGCATGTGGGCTAAGAAGAAACCTATAGGGAATATGCATGAATTTTATTTCATTGGAATAATAGTTTTAATTGAATATACTAAAATATAATACATAAAAAAAAAACAATCGGTAAATATACTTCCTAGATATAAACATTTAAATTTTTAGGGGAGGAATGCTCTGTCCCTCTCTCGCGAAACAACAGTTTGTATTAAATTTGTACGGCGAACTCGATTTATTGTCCAATTTCGATGATTATTTTTTGTTTGGTTACAATCATTAATCGCTATGCCTCTACGGGTTTTTTTTTTATTTACACTTTTAATTTTTGAACTTCGAAACTAACGAAATTTAAAAATAGAAAACCGTAGACCATAAAAATTTATGATTCAATCATATAAAATAAAGATCGAAATGGGTTAATGTTTAGGGATAGAAAATAGTTTTCACTTCACTTAAGCAGTTCTCTTAAGGAGGCAGTAGGGTTGGTGACAGCAGGCTGGCGGGATGCTGCGGCGGCGCGTCCGGACGCTTATCTGCCCCACACACCCTATTCTGTCCCAATCGATATAATTTTTACCCAACTTCAAAAAAAGAGGAGGTCTTCAAGTCAGTATTTTTATGTTTGTTACCTGATATAAAACTGATTTCTATTTAAAGGATTGCCAAGGGGGGGCAGGAGGGACGGCAGGAGGGGCAGCTGCCCCCCCCCCCCCAGAGATTAAAAAAATGTAGCCAACTGCAAAGCAACCAAAGTCCTAAGGCCGTGCAATTGTAAGTGTACCTACATTTTTCTTATCCTCCATAAAATTTACTTCTTCCCCCCCCCCCCCCTATGCCATGGGCTGGCGACGCCCCTTGCAGGGTACATTACTCGTAGAACTGATGATCGATGAAGCCAGATGGAAGCCGGTATTTGTGGAAATCCATGGCCTATGTCCACCTGTGGACTTCTTTTGGCTGAGATGAAGAAGCTGATGATAATGAACCGTTAACTCAGCCGCTTATAAAGCGATTTGGAAAATTCTTTCATACATAAAAATCATTTTTCGAAACGTATAGATGTTACTCTTAGAGTCGGTTGTTGAATGTTTTAAACTATAATAGTTATAATTATCAACACAAAATACTTACTTAATAATACAGATGTCTATAGAAAACTTACACTATATTTAGTTTAATATTGCTGTGATTTCTCTACGTGTTATTTCTGCATCATAGCAAAAATTACTATTGTAACTCTTTTTAGTTTTTATTTCAACATAAAATCGTGGAAAAGAGTTATCAACAGGTATTCTGAGTGAAAGATACCGTAAAATTAAACGTTATGTGCTATGGAAACAAAAGCCGATAAGAACCGAATAACAAAGAAATAACCCGCAAAAAACCCCCTTTGCTGAAGAACTACAGACCCATCTCGCTTCTGAGCCATGTCTATAAGCTGTTTTCAAGGGTCATCACGAATCGTCTTGAACGCAGGTTTGATGACTTCCAGCCTCCCGAACAAGCCGGTTTCCGAAAAGGCTATAGTACCATAGACCACATCCATACGCTGCGGCAAGTGATACAGAAGACCGAAGAGTATAACTTGCCCCTTTGCTTAGCGTTTGTGGACTATGAGAAAGCCTTTGATTCGATCGAGACCTGGGCGGTGCTTGAGGCTCTCCAGCGATGCCGTATTGACTATCGGTATGTCGAAGTGCTGAAGTGTTTGTACAACAACGCCACCATGTCAGTCCGAGTACAAGACCAGAACTCAGAGGCAATTTCATTGAAGAGAGGCGTGAGGCAGGGAGACGTTGTCTCTCCGAAACTGTTTACCGCCGGTTTGGAAGATGCCTATAAGCTTCTGGAATGGAAAGGGCTCGGCATTAATATTAACGGCGAGTACGTCACTCACCTTCGGTTTGCCGACGATATAGTAGTCATGGCAAAGTCGATGGAAGAGCTCAGTACGATGCTCGAAGACCTCAATAGAGTTTCCCAACGGGTGGGCCTCAAAATGAACATGGACAAAACGAAGGTTATGTCGAACGCCCATGTAGTGCCCACCCCAATATCTGTGGGGAACTTCACTCTTGAAGTTGTTGACGAATACGTCTACCTAGGACAGACGGTCCGATTAGGCAGGTCCAACTTTACGAGGGAGGTCAATCGTCGTATCCAACTCGGCTGGGCAGCGTTCGGGAAACTTAAAAGCGTCTTCTCGTCCAATATTCCCCAGTCCCTCAAGTCGAAAGTTTACAACCAGTGTGTGTTACCAGTGATGACATACGGCACTGAAACGTGGTCCCTAACTATGGGCCTTATAAGGAAGCTCAAGGTCACGCAACGAGCTATGGAGAGGGCTATGCTCGGAGTCTCTCTACGAGATCGAATAAGAAATGAAGAGATACGTAGACGTACAAAAGTCACCGATATAGCACAGCGGATTAGCAAGTTGAAGTGGCAGTGGGCAGGGCACATAGCACGTAGAACTGATGGCCGATGGGGCCGAAAGGTTCTCGAGTGGAGACCACGTACCGGCAAGCGCAGCGTAGGAAGACCAGCCACGAGATGGACAGACGACCTCATACAAGTGGCGGGAAGACGCTGGATGCAAGCCGCTTCCAATCGGTCTTTTTGGAAATCTATGGGGGAGGCCTATGTCCAACAGTGGACTTCTTATGGCTGAGATGAACCCGCAAAATCATAGAAGTAATAAATATCTTGATTGTACTTTTCTCACACATGCGATATGCTGTTTTATAACGTACAAAACGTAGAAAGAGAAGACTAAGCAAGGAACATTAATACAGGAGAGACTAAGCGATTGAGATCCTTAACATCCCGACTCTATTGTTTTTCTTCATCGCAAATAAATCCGACATTTGACGATAATCTCGAGCGAGTCAGAATAGGCCCGCACCGCAGGTCTGCCGCTGCCGCCGGCCGCTTCCGGTGTCATGTTGCCGCGCTTTTGCCGCATCCGTTCCCATGGCGATGGCCGCGAAAGGTTATAATCAGGTTATTTACTGGGAACCTTATTATATTGTAATTACTTTTTTTTCTTATAACTGGATTCACACAATCAGTTTATTAAGCCTTTCTTTGAAGAATAAGGCACATTTTGTAAATTTGCAGATATCATTCATTTCATAATTACTCATACGTGATCACACATAAAGGTTTTTTGATTATTTATTTTGTAATTAATGTAATGTGTTTTTTTAAATAAATTATTTGCATCGGTACGGGTCGGTTTCTTTTGTTCAGTGGGAATTTATTTTCCAATCAATACAAACCTATTTATGTATTCATGATTCAAGCATATAAAAAGAAATTAAAATATAATGATTAGATGTAGAAATCAGTTTTATATTCCTTTATAGATTTGCACAAATTGTACAATAAGTTCAAGAGCGATTTGAAAAATCAGGAACTCTATTTTTGAATCGTTCGAAACTTGTCGAACACGAATATCACTTTCTTTCTTGACTGGCCTTGTGGCTCAGTTGGTAGTGTGTTTACGTCTACCTGCTGAACTGAAAGGTCGTGGGTTCGATCCCCACCCAGGGCAAACATTTGTGTGATGAGCATGGATGTTTGTTCTGTGTCTGGGTGTTTCTATGTATCCTAAGTATATATTTACAAAAAAAGTATATATGTATTCTATCAGCCATCTAGCTCCATAGTACAAACTTTGCTTGGTTTGGGCTAGATGGTGTTGTGTGAAATGTCCACAAATATTTATTTATTTATTTTTATTTCCAATAGTAATAAAAAACGTAAACCATTCAAGTTTGTTCATTAAAATCGTATCCTTCGGAGAAACAAAATGTACAATAACGTTGTGGCAGTAAGTATCATTAGGGAAGCCCGACCCTACTGATTCACAGGTTTTCCCTCACTCACGGGGTTAAGGCGTTTACACTCTTCAAATAACAGTTCACACAGTTCATTGCACTTCAAATAAAAAGTGTCCTTTACCTGCGCACACAAAGTTGCTGGTTTATCGGGTTTTTATCACTTATTCCATCCTGTCCTTTCTAATTCTTACCAAAAATTGCACAATTTTTACCTATCCACTCTCCATTTAGTTTTTATATAGTAAGTTTTTGACGTAGACGGGCTTGTGTATGACCGCTAACTTGCTTGATATTAAGGGATCGTTGCGATCTACGATGGAGCGCGCTTTCTTCGAAAAAACCGGTTCAGTCATGATATAAATATGCCGAGATTATATTCGTTAACTTGAATGTCATTGTTCTTTAAGGAAGATACGGGCAGCTTATTCCACAATATAACGGAATGCACCATAAAAGTAAAATTAAAGATAACGATTTTTTATTTGCTCACAACATAAGTATATTTATACAATATGTGCATAAATGATGTTAAAAATATGTATGGTGTAGCTTAATCATGTTGTGCCAATGAGGTGCACAAATGTCACGGCATTTATATAGTAATATGACAATACTTAAAATCTATCATTTAGAAAATTATTAATTGTGTAATAATATTTCTGTAACAACAGTGAATTCAATTTATTCTTTAATAAGATAGTGTTTTCATCTCTAATTGACTTTGGAATCTTATTGTATCAAACGCCGCTGAGAGGCATACTAACCGGAAGCACTGCTCGCGGTCAAGCAAATTCCCCAGGGACCCGCAGCAGGCAGGTAGAGCGTAGGGCAAGGACCTCTAGCGCCCCGCTGTGGCAAAGGAGAACTCCCTGAGGCCACTTCTCACCACGCCTAAGAAGGTGGTGGAAGGACCAAGATGATGATGAATAAAATCAAAACATTCCGTCCTGGTTTTAATGATATAAACCATATAAAAATGTCGCTTCATCGTGCTTCTAACCTTCCCATAGAGGAAGGGTCAGGATGAAATTCAAATATATTTATCGAACATAAATAAAATAATAATAAAATAAACCTTATATCTCTTACTTAAACATAAAATAATTACAAAATATGCTTTGCAATTATTAAATGTAGATATTTACCATAAAAATTATTAATTAATATTTGCTGGTAGTAAGAACCCCTCGTTATCGAAGGTGAAGGCCTCCTCTAGAGATTTCCAAGCTTCCCTGTTTTTTGCTGTATCCATTCATTCGTTGCCAGCCACTTGTGTTCGGTCATCTTCCCACCGGGTGGTTGGTCTACCTCTCTTCCTGATGCATTTCGGTCCTATCCAGGGTGATAGTCTATGCGTCCACCGAACATAAATAAGTCTGATAAATATTTTCGAAACAGTTACCGAAGTTACCTCTAGTTCTAAAACTAGGTGAATCACGTACTCGAATCAATAGAACTGGAGTAGCTGAGTTATTATACGACTATACCTACTTGTCGGATGATTTATAAATCGCGTGTGTGGACTCGTAAACGGTGCCTCGTTTAACCTGGCCGGTTTTTACTGGACGTCACCGTATCTACCACACAAGGAAATGAAAATAAAATCTATGTTAACCATTACTTATATATACCGTGAATGAAAATTGTGTGTATTAAATAAATGTTAATTGTAGATGATTGTGTTCCCACAGCGTTATTTAGCTGTAAAACAAGAAAAGGTTGTGCTACGGGCTAGATAACGATAACAGAATCCTTAAATATACTCTCAGGTACGTGGATCAGAGCATCTATCACATGCAATGTAAGACGAATCTTACCTTGCACATGAAAACCTGTCAATCCATTTAGGCTTCTACATGGTAATATAGAAACATACCTGCATAATTAATATTATACAAGATGTATGTAGCGGCAAATATCTTGAGCCATGTAACATCATGCCCTCTGTTTTGTTTTTGTTGAAAACAAAAGGCATGATGAGGGCAAATAAGATTATGGTCGAACGCAGGCTGCGCCCATGGGACATAAACAATGAAACACAAATATTATTTTAACCGTGCTTGGCCAATCACTAAACTGTCAGAAAAGCAAAAGGGTTCGTAGCGAAAGATCAAGCAGACAAAACGACCTAATTATGAAATGCCCTAATTTTATTGTAAATCGATCTATTGGCAGGTTGTATTAAAAATATTCAGACAGATGACAGAATGAATGATTGCATTCCTCAAACCACAAACACTCTCCAACCGGAGTGCTAATGGCCACTGGATTTAACAGACGACCAGGTATCCAGCAATATATTTCAGCTGTAAGTGGCTAAAAGCTTCCCACTCCTTTACAGCTCATCTCTCCGGATCAGTGGGCGACAATCTGTCTAGTCGGTTTTTAGGGTCAAAAACTTGCCTACTGTTTGGCTGTCTATTTCTGACATTTATTGTATATTTTTTTAATTTTTATTTGACGTGTAAATAGATTTTATGAAGAATAAATGAATATGAATATGAAAAATATTTGTAGAAAGAAAATATAGCCGATGCAAATCATTTTTACAGTTTTTTTGAAGAGAGAACAATCGTGGCAAACATTGGGAACTAACGTTTCAATTAAACAGTACAACAAAAGCGAACAAGCTGTCAAACATAACACGCACGCTGACCAAGTCCACCAAACTAACGCATATGATCGGTGAACATTATTTGCGTTCACTGCATGTTATGAATATAATAGAATATTATTTATTATCACAAAGTCACATTCGTAATAATTTTAATAAATTGATATTAGGAACGTTTCTAACATGGACTCGTCAAACTTTGTTCATTATTAACAATCGTGCAATCTTATCAATAAATACATGTTTTGTGTCTCCTTCAGAAAAAAAACAATGTAATGAGGGTAGATTCAAGTTGCATTATGGAATGAGGATTGTGGATGGCCCTCGACGTGTACAACTACTTACAACACGTCACCGCAGCTCCTACTCTGCCCAGCTTCAAAAGCCGCCTACATCGTTAGCTTTATGAGCAAGCATACATAATATAAACTTGACGAATTGTACAAAGTTGTATTTTGAATTTCACAATTTACTGTTTACTTATTATTTTTAATATTATTATTGACATTGAACATTGTTGAGCTCACCCTACCCTGACTATCGCTTACATTTATATTTATAAATCTTGTACCATCTGACATGTAAATTAGTTTTACGCAATAAATGAGTATGAGTATGAAATAAATACAGTAACGCTCTCATAGCCACATTAGATATGTATCCGAAGGGACTCTATTATAGTATCTCAGTTGGACTTCAGATTAAAAGAGAAAAATATAACAACTACAACAACAATATCTTAACAAAAAGAGTTTTTTTTTTAAATATTTTTTATTTACAAAAAAATCTTATAATGACTACCATTGCGCCCTACCTTTTACCACTTCGGAGTTTCAATGTCGTTTGGTTTTAACTCTCGGCCAAAGAAAGAGGAGTGTTAATAAGTTTGACGTGTATATATTCTGTGCCCGATTTTAATCAATTTTTTTTAATAGAAGATTTGATCGATAGTGTTCTTAGCAATCTTTCATCAAAATCGGTTCGGTCATATTATATTATATGTCGGGGTTTTCTTGTAGTTTTCTAAACTTGTTTCCATTTCACTACTATACAGACATCCCGTCCCCCATAATGACATCTAAAAGCTGCCTTAATTGCAGTGAAATGAAGCTATAAATCGGGGTGGGAGCAGCCACTGTCTAGCATACATGAATCATAGGGTGACACACGCCGATGGAAACCCAGCTTTACAGGGAAAATTATGGTTCATCGGTCTATTTATAGCATTTTCTTAATATATGTATTTGATATGGGCTGTTAGAAGTGAGTCATTTGAGAAAATTGAACTATAAATCAATTTTACGTTAAACCGGTTAAACTAGGTAAGTTTAATTTTATTTGCCAAGTTAAACCAGTTAAACTATGTAAGTATCATTAATTGCCAATTGTTTTGCGATAATAGTCTTCGTAAATTAAGTGTCAATTGAAAAGGAACTGTCAATTGTTTTGCGGTAAGTCTTCGAACAATGGTTTTCAATTTATACAATAAACTCATATTAACCGTGAGAAAGAACATCGAGAATTAAAAAAAAAAACATTTTTGAACATCTGAAATATTCAAGAGAATCGACTGTATTATGGAAAATATGTACATAAAACTTTCCAGAATTATAGTTAAGGATTCGCTTAACGCGCAGCTATCTCCCGCGCATCACAACCTTTTTCAACATTTTTAAAATCATTAGAAAATATCAAGCATATTAGAAAAGTAAGAGGTCAATTTGTTTATTAAAGGAAATCTTAACTGATAATAAAAGTTAATACTACTTTTTCTATTATTAAATGTAATTCTACTTTTTTTAGGGTTCCGTAACTAAAGGGTAAAACGGGACCCTATTACTAAGACTCCGTCTCTGTCTGTCCGTCTATCACCAGGCTGTATCTCATGAACCGTGATAGTTTAACCGTGAAATTTTCACAGATGAAAATTTGTTAAGATTAGATAAAAATATTTCTGTTGCCGCTATAACAACAAATACTAAAAACAGAATAAAATAAATATTTAAGAGGGCTCCCATAGAACAAACGTGATTTTTTGTTCGTTGTTGCTCGATATTGATAACGGCAACAGGTAGACGTTTGAAATATTCTCAGAATATTGCGTTACATTATTCACTTTAAAAATAAATATTAAATTAAAATAAATTAATATTTAATGGTGACATACAACAAACGTGATTTTTTTGCCGTTTTTAATGATAATGGTACGGAACCCTTCGTGCGCGAGTCCGACTCGTACTTGGCCGGTTTTTATTTTAACATTCAATATTTTTGAGTGATTTACACTCTGAGGTATCTACAATTTTTTATAGACAGTTACAAAATTACACACATCCGACGGGACGGGGCACCTCCGTGGCCGAAATGGTAAAGGCGTATAAATAGGGATATGCGGGTTCAAGTCCCGTCGGATGTGTGTAATACGTATAAGGTACTGTATTGTATTATAATTTAAATAAAAAAATATATTTTAAATTTATTTTGGGACATTTTACACAACACCATCTAGCCTAAACTAAGCAAAGCTTGTAATACTTTTTTTTTTGTAAATATATACTTATACATATGATACATAGAAACACCCAGACACAGAACAAACGTCCATACTCATCTCACAAATGTTTGCCCTGGGTGGGGAAAGAACCCACGACCTACAGCTTAGCAGGTAGACATACTACCAACTGAGCCACAGGCACAAGGCCAGACAAGTCAATTGACCTTATTAATTATTTACTCGCTCAACACCCTGATTTAGACATATTTTTCGATGGGATGGGTAGGTTTACCCTCTACCCTGTATAGCCCATCTTAGCTTTTTTTCTTTTATAAAAGATAGACCTACGATTGACCACCAACTCGCCTGATGCTAAGCGACGGTGTGGCCGAGGGTGGAGCTCGTCGATCTAGAAGATATCTATTCACTCTAGCTTTGAAAATTCCAAGATTGTAGGTCTCAGGAAACAGAGATGGCGGCAACGAATTCTATTACACCTGTAATGGAGCTGTAACCTGTATCGTATAATGTATCGGACCATGTCTCTTAGTTATATGTTTAAACTGAAATAAATAAATAAAGTATTAGGTACATAAAACATAAAGGCGGTAGAGGTGCGGTAGGTGACGCATGGTCACACCCCGGAGTTTCGCGCCTAGCTTTACCATCAATAGAAGCAAAATGTATTTAATACGCCGTGTTCTTCCCTTACAATTATTTAATTTGTAAATTTTACTGTATTGTGGTCTGAGTTAAACTAATAATAATATGTGTTGCGATCCAATATCTTACTCGGGGATGATCAAATTGATACATTTCAAAAACTGCTCTTTAATAAAACCGATATCAAAAAGTGATGCTAGAGTAAAACCAAGTTTCAATGGAAGCACACTTTTATTTTATAAAAGGAACAGCAACAAATATGTATATTAAAAGATAAATACAATACCCGACCGCAGAAAAGCAGTTTTTGCAGTCTAACTTACGATTTGGTTACACTTGATACGCTGTTGAGTGTACGTTTTTTGTGAGAAAGTGTGCGTTAAATTGCCGTAAAAGATTATAAATGCACATTATTTGGAATAATTCTAGTAAAATCGTTTGTTTATTACGAAACAGTTCGTTGGAGGTTACGAAAAATCGCATATTTTTATTTTTGCGGGAAATGTGTTATTGTTATTACAAAAATATATAGTCTATGACACTCAGGGAGTAAAGACGAATCTAACAAGAACTCGAACATCAAAATCAGTCAAGCCGTTTAGGCTGTAGGCGATCATATAGAAACATACATACATACACTCGAAAACATAATCCTCCTTCTTACGCAGTCGGGTAAAAACGAAGACGGCTCGCCTGATGGTAAGCGATAACCAACGCCTGTCTACAACTGCAACGTCAGTGGAATCGCTGACAGTGTTGCCAACACAGTATCATAACTTACTATTTTATAAAATCCCTTACGCTCAGAGAAGCGTCCTCCAAGAGCTCGGGTCCAAAATCACCCATCAATTACTACCAGTTCGATATTACTTGACGAACCATTACAATGAGATCAACCAACTCTTAGCGGCATCCGATAAGGACCACATAACTCTATTTATTACAGAAGCCTTCTTTACCAATTTGCCAGTCATCAGCATCTTGTCAATACCATTATACCACGAAAATTCATTTTAAAACTTATCCTCATACAAATAAAGTAGAGTTTTGAAAGTTTTTAGTGTGTGTAAAAGACGTTTTTTGGGATACTCGCCCTCTGTTTATAGAACACCGTAATTCCACAGAGATCCCTTTGGTGTCACGCCGACATTACGTAATTTTATTCGGTAAAAAATTTGAATTTCCCCTTGCACGCGAATTTGGGTGCTTACCTATCTACCTGAGCGGGAAAAGATGGAAATGCGGGAAACGATTTTCCCTCCCTTTTTCCCTCTTGTCGCAGCCCATGACAAAGACTATAGAGAGAGTATAATATTCGTCGAAGTTTTTTAATTTAGGAAAAGTGTATATAAGTGCATTCTCGTTTGATTGTATTAGGAGAATATGAAGAGGAGCAATAACAGCACGCATGAGCATGAAGTTAGAGTTTCCTAACGATAATAGCAACAAAACAAACAATAGCAGCTCCCGGCGGCCGCGGCTCCGGTAGCCACGCACACACCCAACACATTCAAGTTTCCCGACGAAAATGGAACGCGCTTACACGTAATACTGACACAATACACGCACACAGACAAACGCCCGGGGAAATGTACGCGGACATAGACACCGACCGGTATAATTTGAGCTCCCACCTTCCGTGGAGGTTAAAGTGAGGTGTCTCAGGTTGCAGCGCTGCGTACGCTGGTACAGCTGGGGTGAGGCGGCACACAGGCTCGCCGAGGTAGGTTGTCCCGGGTGCCGGTCGTAGTACTAGAGACACATTGATCCACAACGTCTGGCAACATTGATTGTGCAGTTTCCTGCAACCAGCCGTCGTCATGGCAACCGTCCACCTCTGCACTCCCCCCGCCTACGTATCTACGAACTTTTCTATTACAAAACTCATTGATTTTTTTTGTAATGAAAGGCTTTAGCGTGATGCAGGAGTAATTATATTTAACTTTGTAGAAGTTGTTTATGGTTTCCTTTAATAATCGGCTTATAAAGTGCTTATCGTGTCACGCGCAGAGTAGGGCTCCATAGTTGCACATCATAATTTATGTGAAGTTAAAATAGGGATCCTATGAACATACGAGTTAACTTACGTTAGTTTAAATGAACTTTGCAGGACATTTCCATTTCTTACTTCTCTAAGTACATATATTTTTTAAGTTTATCGGCTATTACTCGTTAACTTGTAAGGTCTACTTATTTGTGATAGTTTTCCTTTTAATTCCATCAAATATAACTTTAAACTTAATATTTCCCTAAACTGAAAAATGGATTTCGCGCATCCCCAAAGTTTTTTGATTACCTATCGAACGATATTACACACGATGGTAGATGAGAAAAAAAAAAGCAATTTTTTTTTCAAGATTTTATTCTACAACTTTTCCGACATAACTAATATACATATTCATACCAAATTACAGCTTTCTAGTACTAATAGTCCAAAGTATAAAAGCAAGACAGATAGACAGACAGACACATGGACATGGAGCAATTATAAGGGTTCGTTGTTTACTACGGAACCCTAAAAAGGTTCTGTTTGAACTGTATACGATAAAACTTGCTTTATGAACCGCAACCGTGCTTTATGTGCTGCAGTAGTGATATGTACTGGTATGTACATCCCGACTCGTCCTGAATTTAATTTTTTCAAATACATGCTCTGTGAGCGACATTGCAATTTAGTCTTTGTGTATATATGCATAGTGTTCAACGAAAATTATTATCTAGCTCGAATATACGAATATGTGTTAGTTTTTTTCATTAAATAAGTACAGAAAACCATTGAGTAGTTATAAATATTTAATCACTAGATGAGGAGACGAGATCTAGGGCAAAAGCTGGCTGAGATCCATGCAAACTATAATGAAGGCAATAAACTATTGACTATTTCCTTTACTCTTAAGATCAGCGCAGGTCTGGAAGGAATGGTGTGGTCTATGTCCAACGGTGGATCGATAAAGGCTAAAATCATGAGGATGGATCACTAATTTTGCCGTTTAACGTTAAAGGAAAACAATGTTTTCTTAAAAAATTTAGAACTACGTCAATTGGCACTTGACTAGCGATGGGTTTATCCTTCACAATGTAAAGATGGTTAGTGCAGTGATGTTATTGATAATATTTCTTACGTTATTAGGTACGTAGTTTTATCGAAGGTATCAAGTCCATCGCCCTCGTGCTATCTCTTAATTCATTTATTACGTAAGACGATTTAGGGGGGAGGGGGTCGACCATGTCTTTTTTTCCTTACAAGGAGGTGGAGAGGGAAGTCTTGATAGTTCTTACGTAAGATCACAAAAATGCGCAAAGTTAAAATTATACTTAATGTGAAAAAGTGCCGAAATGCGCTCGGATGTGTATAAAAGTACAAAAAAACATTCCTAAAAATTGAAACATTGATAAATAAACATTACAATAAATCAAACGTGTATTCAATTTTTCTTTTAGATTCACAGGGAGGGGGTCGGTCTATTCTTACTTTTTCTTACATGGGGAGGGAGGGGGTTTAAAACTAGGAAAAATAGTCTTACGTAATAAATGAATGGCCCCTAAGGTGGTGCTCGACGCGCGCAGCTATCTCTCTCGCGCATCACAACATTTTGAAACATATAAAATCATTCAGTAGGGATATTAGTGAGTGACTATTTTGTTTATTAACATAGTAGAAATATTTTTAAAAATGCTTTTCTTCGATATCTTTCAAATTGGCTGAGGAGTAGGAAAATATTTATGTTTTTTTACTACTCCGTCGTAAGTATAAATGAAATCAGAACAAAACTTTTTTTTAAATATTTCTCCTACCTATATAAAACGAGTTCATCTTTCACTTTCCTAATAACCCCACTAAATGATTTTATATGTTTAAAATTTTTGTGATGAGCGAGAGAGATAGCTGCCATTTTAACAGGTTTGCCAAGTAGCCAAAACTTAATTTAGTACTAGGATCAATGAAAATTTCAAACATATATAATTTGTGGTTTTATTATGTCAAAGTTCTTTCGGCATGTGGCCGATATGACCGGGTCAACGGACACCTTCGCTTCGAAAACTGGCGCAATACACACGAAACCGCCAACAGAGATAAAGTTGGGGTAAGCCTTTATCCAGCAGTGAGATAAGGTTGAAA
This sequence comes from Lycia hirtaria, assembly GCA_947563715.1. Classification (NCBI taxonomy): domain Eukaryota; kingdom Metazoa; phylum Arthropoda; class Insecta; order Lepidoptera; family Geometridae; genus Lycia; species Lycia hirtaria. Next base: position 33,568,716 of record OX387377.1, on the reverse strand, counting down.
ACAACAATAATTTGACAGAATATTAAGATATTCCGCACTAAACATAAAATTTGGTACAGAGATAGGTAAATGCACCGGTGACGTACATAGGCAGCATTTTATTATAATCAAAACCATTTTAATCCCCGAACTAAAAAGAGGGACGTTATAAGTTTGACGTGTATATCTATCTGTTTATATATGTGTATGTCTGTCTGTAGCATCGTAGCTCTCAAACGGACAAACTGGACAGATTTTGATCTAGTTTATTTTGTTTGAAAGATGATATCATCAAGAGTGTTCTTAGCTATATTTCATTAAAATCGGTTCAGCCTTTTATATGTCGGGGTTTTTGAGTTTCTAAACTTATATTTGCTGATTATTAATCAGACGGAAACGTGAAACACAGGTAATATCCAACAAAAGTTGTTTGAAATCCATTTGTTCACGAAAGTTTTAAAATAGTAAAATAAATACACATCGTACGGAAGAATATCTACCAATACACACACACCTACACACCTCTGTTCGGTTCCAACAAAGCCCAACTTTTCAGATGCGTTAAAAAGGGTAGCTTCTAAAAGTAGACACGATGTTGAAACCTTCAATGAACAATGTTTCTAGGTTTGTTTATATTTTATGTTGACTATTTAGTCACGTGGGTAGCTTTCACAGATTTTTGCTTTGTAGTCTGCATACATACGTATTAAAATTCAACTCACAAAGCGTGTTTTTTATTTCTTATATTGCAAAAAAAAATGTGTGGATAAAAGAAATCATATGAAAATGGATTTGATAGATTCAGATTAAACTTGGTGTCAACCTGTTTGGATTATAAAACTTTATTGGCTACTTCTCTTCGATGAATCGGATGCATAGGCGTTCCAGGGAGCACGACGGGACACATTTATTTGTAATTATTTTTATAAATTTTTGCAGATCCATGAGCATGTTAATGTCGAATTATTTGAAATTCAACCAAATTCATTAAAAAAATCGCTAGCGCGTTATTATTAAATTTGTCGTACCTGTGTGAAAGTGTCAGAGGTTGACCGGAAAAAATAAACATATTACAACCGAATAAATTATGAAAATGCATTAAATTTTCGCGCTCGCTTCGATCGCGGATTATAAGTTATTGCAGTATACTACCTGAAATTCACAAAAAAAAAATCCTTCCAAATTTTCACGCTCGATTCGTTCCCGCACTATTATTATTTGCCGTATATGAAAGTGAAACTTATGACAATGCACTGAATGTTTGCGGTCGCGTCCCCCGCACATCATTGTTAGTTATTTTGTGTTAGTCTAGGGCGTGAGAGTGCCAGGGAGAGCAAATAAGCATATTTACAAAGTGGAAGTAGATGATTTTTTTCTCAAAAATTTTTGCACTTGTGCATCTTTAGGTATTTAACATAAGATGGCGATGGGTGATCATATAAATCCTAGATCCTTAGATCCTTGATCGCGGACCAAAAAAAGGGGGCTTGGTTTGCCCCCCGTTGAGTATAATTATTGTCTAGGCGGTAATACAAAAATCCCGATTTTTGTAAAATTTTGTACAGATATTTCTGTCTTCCCACCTGGCAACCCTAAATAGGAGTAAGGCTAAGGCCGCACTACGGTTAAACCGCAGCGGTTTTTAACCGCGTGAGTTTATGAAACAGGAAAACGAATACAAGCGGCCGCACTTGCGGTTTTCCCCGCGATTGATTTAGTACCGTCTCGAGCGGTTTCGCGGCTTATAGCAGTTACCGCTTCCGGGAAAAAACCGTAGTGTGGCCTAGGCCTAATACAACATTGGACTTTCTGTGACTGAGATGATGAGGACATCGATCTTTTGGTAGAATTAACGGCGAAATACATATTCTCACATGACATAGCCTAAATAGTGCCGTGATTAGTCAGATAATTAGTAATAGTAAGTGTTTATAAAGTAAAACACTGACTAGGTACTCAAACTCATTTCCCGCCCATAGAGTGTAAATCCTCACAGCGGGCGCGCCGCGGGTGTACACTCGTATGCGGGCGGCGCTTATTGGAAGGCTTTGCTTGCGCTGCTGTCGTAATTCCAGGGGATAATTACCTTCGTTGATTTGTGGTGAAATTATGTACTAATTTAACATATTTCACATTGTGAACTTTTTGATATTCGTTGATTGAACTTTTACTATGGGTCTCTCTTCAGCCAATGTATGAGGTCATCTTATGGCTGGTCTTATTTTTTTGAGAGAACTTTTCGGCTCCATCGGTCATTAATTCTACGTGCTCTACGTGCTAAGGGCCACTTAAACTTGCTAATCTACTGTGCTATATCAGTGAGTTTCTAACGTCTACGTATTTCTTCACAACAAAAAATGAAAATCCAAAATGTCTAAGTTATAGCAAAATATAGAAAAATTTACTGAGTATCCTCCAAATCCTCCAATATCCAAATTAACTGAGTCCATAAATAAAACTGCCAAGTGCGAGTCAGACTCACCCACCGAGGGTTCCGTACAAACTAGTAGATAAAATGGGGAAAACTTTTTTTTTTTTATATTTGAGTTGATTGAATGAAAGGTAAATTGCGGTTTACGATTTATGACGTATTAAAAAAACTACTTAATAAATCTCGTTCAAACTAATTTTCGGTGGAAGTTTGCATGGTAATGTACATCTCAATATCATTTTTGAAGACCTATCCATAGATACCCAACACGTATGGGTATGAGTAAAGAAAATTTTGAGTTTCAGTTCTAAGTATGGGGAACCCCCAAAATTTATTGTTTTTTTTTTCTATTTTTGTGTGAAAATCTTAATGCGGTTCACATTATACATCTACTTACCAAGTTTCTACAGTATAGGTCTCATAGTTTCGGAAAAAAGTGGCTGTGACATACGGACGGACAGATAGACAGACAGACATGACGAATCCATAAGGGTTCCGTTTTTTGCCATTTGGCTACGGAACCCAAATAATAAAGAATAAAAAAGTACAAATGATGCGTACAAAGTATATGAAGTACGTGCGATGATTTGCACAGAATAAATAGACGAGGGTTTGGTAACGCAGCGGACGTCCATTATCCTCCCCGCCGCTACTTCCACAACGGGCGACTGGTGGTGGACGCAGACACAAAACAACAGGGGTAACGCAGCACTGCAGCCGGGGACTATGCACCTGGAACTGAGAGGTTTTAACCGAGTAAATCGAATAATATGACGAAAGAGATGCATTGCAAAAAGAAGGAGGCTACAACAATTCGGCTGTTTTTTTATGTTTATTCAGATCGGAATTTTAACCAAATCGGTTTAGTTAGTACGTTTTTATACCTATATATTTTATTTTACCACTTAGGAACTCTATTTCTAGCTTTTGGAGTCTATTTGTTTTATTTTATTGAATTATGTTAACTAATATATTTAGTATGTGTAGGTTTTTTATATATTTTATATATTTAATATTTTTTTAACATTAAACTCCAAATTTTACGACTAATTTAAAATATAAATAAGTTTTTTATTAACCTAGTCGGACATTTTTGGTAAGGCCGGAAGTGTCTGTAGGTTAATATAAGAGTAGGCACATATAGCCTGTGCAAGCTGACTTGCGCTTTATTGATTGGCAGCAAGAAGCCGCAATTTAATTGAATACATGTGAGTAATACAAAAAGTACACAATTAAGTAATATGTTGTTTTACTGAAAATATTGGATCCAAGTGCACGGTGGCGATATTTGTCCAGTCAAAGCTGCCTCTGCAATCACATTGCACATTGGTGCATAATTATATTTTCCAAGCTTTTCCACTTGCAAGAAAATTATTCTATCAAGACCAGTCAAAAATGTGCCGATAAAGTATATTATAGTTTATATTATAATAACATACAGTTTCAAAAACTGAAACAACCAACTTCGAAATATACAATTGTTTTAAAACCAAATTAAGTACTTAACTGATTTTAATGTTTCTATGGGATTAATTATAAACGATAATCTTTCAAACAAAAAAAAACAAATCGATTCATAAATGAAGGAGTTATGAGGTAACAAACATAAAAAACTCAACTGAGATGAAAACCTCCTTTTTAGGGTTCCGTACCTCAAAAGGAAAAATCCCTTATAGGATCACTTTGTTGTCCGTCTGTCTGTCTGTCCGTCCGTCCAGGTGTCAAGATCTGTATCTTGGGAACGCGTGAAGGTATCGAGTTGAAATTAAAACCATATACGCAAATCCATAGATCCATAGTTTCTTGCTGCAGAAAGAAAAATCAAATGTCTCAGGTTTCGTCAAAAAAAAATACTGCCGAATATGTAGTAACAAACGCACATTTCGACACTCACAAGGAAATCAAACCTAAGGGGCACTTCCCGTACACATATTGAAAAAAACCGAAAACTGGACATTTTTAATATAATCACAAAAAATTGTGTCTTTATGCAAGGAATGAGGGTCCAAATTATAAAGTGAATTAACAGTATCATGTGGGGTTGGGGTATATTACGAAAGAGCTTCATTTGCACAAGCTAAAACAGGTGTTTTTAATTAGTTTTACGATTTGTAATTTGTGGTTTATTGATGGAATATATAAAAATATATATATATATTGTCCCTTTTATCTACTAGTTTGTACGGAACCCTCAGTGAGCGAGTTTCACTCGCACTTGTCAGGTTTTTATTTATAAAACATTAAATACCTTATACACCAGCGCCATCTATTAGCGTATGGCGAGCAACCACCATAGCCCCGTTATTATTTTAATCCCTGGAAACCCGTAGGCTATTTGTACAAAAAATATAAATTAAAATCCAGCGTTGAAATGATATCTTTTCGCGGAAGATATTTCAAGCCTTTTAGCGGTTATTTCAAGCCTTTGATAAAAACAAAACATTCTTCCAACATTCCTGGTAGTCCTGAGTAGGTATATTCCACTGTCTGTCCAGAGATCGCACTGCTTGTTTCTACACGAGACAAAAACCTTTTCTCTAAGTTTGTACTAGACTTTTCTAACCGTCGCGACAAGAACTTAAAATTGAATCCCTTTATTCACTGCAACCAACGCAACCCTCAAACTCATTTGAGCGCACAATTGTTCTGTAAGCTTCTGTAACACCTGTTTTCCTGGTATACATACACATATACATTATACATACACAGGTCTAATCCCTAGTTGCGAGACGCAGACACGATCGAATCAACTAGAAGCTGAGAGGCTCGGACTCAGGGCAGACGGCACTCCTGCGTCTACAGTGCGTTAGGTGCTGCATTCATAGTGCATTTATGTGATGTATTCTTAATTCATTTTATAATGCACACATATTGCATTATGTAATGCATTTGTAGTACATTGTGTGTGTAAATATATTATATACAAGGTAATTTAATTTAGTATTAAACTAGTGTAACAATTGGCGGCCTTATCGCTAATACCAAACTTCTCCAGGCAACCTTAGGAAGGAGGGGAACGAAAATAAAGTAATATGACAATGAGGCGTGCAGTATAGAGTGTATAGAGTGTGCGAAAATATAAAAATATATACTTGCAACTAAATTTCTACCCAACCTACCTAATTTATACCTATATTATAAATATAAAATAAAATATACTAATTATACAATATTATAGGTAACTAACGCATAACCTCCTAATGGTGACTTAGGAACAAGACAACAACTTTTGTTCTATGACTTTTGTCAAAAAGTAATACATCCGAAGAATTATTTATTTTTAGTTTTAGTAGGGATTTCTATCAATTGTTAGCTCTATGTCTCGTGATGTAGGTACTCACGTGATGTGCTCCGTCTTAATCTGTGACTGCCTAGAGCGAGTTTCTAGAGTTACGAAGAATTAGATCAGTAAATTTGATGTTTTCACTTTTTGTATGGAAAAAAAATCATTGATTTAGAAAAAGTTGTAGAACTAAAGTTGTAAGTCTTGATGAAACAAAGTCGTCTTTAAGAGGTTTTGCGTTATTTACCTATGTCCCTGTATAACAAAGGAAAACGAAGTAAACCCCTATGTAAGCCCAGATAATTATTAGGCCAACTTGGAGAAGTAATCCTAACTTGTTCTTTGAAAACAGTGAGCGATTCTTCTTCTTCTTTTTTGTATTGGGCCCGCATTAAAGCATTTGCCAGTGTTAAGTATTAGTTTTTTTTAAGTTTCTTGAATAAAACAAGTTGTAAATGTTCTAGTCACAATCTAAGTCACGTATACAGTTAATTTATAAGTCGAGTCCTGCTTCAGTAAAGTGGTGGCGACTTTACTAGAATCTTCTATGGAGTTTTGCCGACAACGTAAAATCACACGTTTACTGCTTTATTTCACTTGCCCACACTCACGTACTTTATCGAACACTTAAGGAATAAAACACCACCATTTTTATAGCATTAATGTTCAAAATAACACAAGTTTAGAAAAATAAAACAAAGCAACAACACGTTACTAAGACGTTCCCGCCAAAACCCAGTGAGTGATTGAGTTTGATCGATTTGATTGAGCATTTGAAAGAAAGAAAGAAAAACAATATTTTATTTTTATACACCATACACTACAACAAAAAGATAATAGAGAACACAAAAACGTTTAAAACTTAATTATTCAATTCATCATTTATTTCAGAATTAATCATTCATATGATGATTATTTTCATAGTTAATCATGAATACAAAAATTTCAGCCCTTTTTAATCGACTTCGAAAAAGGAGGTCATCAATTTGGTTGTATTTTTTTTTTTATGTTTGTTACCTCGATAACTAAGTGATCTTTATACGATATGGAAAAATACGTTTATATTTAAAATGACATTTACACATTTCATATTCAATTTCGTCAAAATGGGTTTAGTTGTTTGGTTTTTAATACAAAATAACTGGAAAAAAATCATCTAATTCAACGAAATCACGTATTTGAAGTTTGTTGTTTCAGTATTTTAAACTACAGTAATTATTATAATCCTCTAGTAATATCATTAAATTTAACAATAATATAAACCTGACCAATACAATATAGAGCTCTGCTGGACCTACGCTAATACAATCCAGAGTTCAACCTATAGTGGGCATGGCAGCTGGAGTTCGCTGTTGGCAGGTACTTTAGCAGACGGAAACTGATCGAAACTGCAGCCAGACGACCGACATAACTACAACATCTATCAATACAGTTGCAGGGAAAAGGGGAGATTAGAGATCGTGGGGTGATGAATTTTCAATTAGAGCCACTCCTTTAAATCTCTGCCCTCCTGGTACTTGCTGTTTGTTTTGTCGCACTCTGTAGACTAATTAATTAATGTCTGGTGAAATTTGATCATGTTTTGCTAGCTTTCTGTGATTTGTATTAATTTTTGTATACTTTGGTTAATCTATCTATGTTTAGACTAACGTAATAAAAAGCAAATACCTATATAATCCTCACGACGCCAATAAAAAAAAACATTGTGGTGTAGCCTGATACAAATGACAACAGTCCAGCAATACCGATCAGGGGAGGGGGAAAAAAACAAAGGAACGCGGTATAAATTCTATTATTTAATTATATTATTATTTTATATTTCTCTATATACCTACAGTTCCTGTGTTTTACGGGTGCTTTACTAAGCACCCGTTTCCAGGAACCCTCTACCTAACATGCCTACATCAGCTGTCTTAGTGCGTGATCGCGCACAACATTTAGTCAAGTTGTATTGTTTGTAAATTATATTTTATGTAAATGTAATATTACGAGTACAGGTCATCTATACAAACTTTATCTAGGTTTTTAGATGTTTATTAATTTATGAATAAATAAATAAATAATAATAATAAATATAACTATTTAAGGCCAGAGAGTTAATCAGAAACTTGTTGTACGGATACATTAATGGCAAATTATGTAAATAATATGCAAATGCACGCACCATCTTCTTAACTATTGCTTTGAAATATAATTAAAATGAATAATCCAGCAAATTGACCACTTCTTTGTTTCTTGAAAGTTGAATCAGAATAAATTGGTAAATTAAAAGTACCTACTGTAATGTACCTGTAACATGACAAAGCTAAGTGTTCCTTTTATTCCTATGGCTAAGTAAATGAATTGAGTTAATTTTATATCTTTTATTTATCTGCTCACCTTCAGTTTGCCGACGATATAGTAGTCATGGCAAAGTCGATGGAAGAGCTCACGGAAGAGTACGATGCTCGAAGATCTCAATAGAGTTTCCCAATGGGTGGGCCTTAAAATGAACATGGACAAAACGAAGGTTATGTCGAACGCCCATGTAGTGCCCACCCCAATATCTGTGGGGAACTTCACTCTTGAAGTTGTTGACGAATACGTCTACCTAGGACAGACGGTCCGATTAGGCAGGTCCAACTTTACGAGGGAGGTCAATCGTCGTATCCAACTCGGCTGGGCAGCGTTCGGGAAACTTAAAAGCGTCTTCTCGTCCAATATTCCCCAGTCCCTCTAGTCGAAAGTTTACAACCAGTGTGTGTTACCAGTGATGACATACGGCACTGAAACGTGGTCCCTAACTATGGGCCTTATAAGGAAGCTCAAGGTCGCGCAACGAGCTATGGAGAGGGCTATGCTCGGAGTCTCTCTACGAGATCGAATCAGAAATGAAGGGATACGTAGACGTACAAAAGTCACCGATATAGCATAGCGGATTAGCAAGTTGAAGTGGCAGTGGGCAGGGCACATAGCATGTAGAACTGATGGCCGATGGGGCCGAAAGGTTCTCGAGTGGAGACCACGTACCGGCAAGCGCAGCGTAGGAAGACCAGCCACGTGGCGGGACAAGTGGCGGGAAGACGCTTCCAATCGGTCTTTTTGGAAATCCATGGGGGAGGCCTATGTCCAACAGTGGACTTCTTATGGCTGAGATGATGATGATGATTTATCTGCACTTTATCTTCGACCACATCTACTCTTCCTTACAGGTGAGCTAGTGGTTAAACGTGGACGCTAAATAAAATACGTGTAGGTAATATTTTGAGAAATAGTGTAACTATAAACTGAATATGACCGAATATTAACATCAGTTTAATTTGGTTAAAATAAAATGTACGACAGATACCTACTAGCGTAGATAGACTGCGTTTATCAGCAAACGCTATCACTATAATTCTCACTAAGTACCTACACAGACACAGCCGTATCGAGCGCAGCAACGTAAGTAAACTAGACTATCCCCATTATTTTCTTCGGAAAGTCCGATAATTTGGCTGCAATTCCCTACCACGTAATCACACACCCGCTGCATTTTAACCACAACATCACTGCTCTTTGTAACCACTGCTGTTTTTGTTTGATGAGTTTTTTATGTATCAATACGTGCACAGCAATATGTGTAAACAATTTTAAATTATAGTAGAACTAAGTGTAATTGAAGTAGCTGCAGTGCAGGGTGTCTCGTCGGCGGGTGTGTGCTAACCTACCCCAAGTCATGGCGTGTTGTTGCCCCCCAGACTGCACCGCGCCGGGTCGATGCATTGTCTCAACAAAGGAACTGTTACTTTAGTACAGTGCTGGCGGCACACTAGCGCACACAAAGGTTTGGCGGTAGAAATGCATTTTATATAGTGCGTATGACAACTATGTCTGGCTAGTATTTTATGCCGAATAAAAAATATTTTATATATCAAAGCTTGAACATGAACAGCAGCAAATAAGGAGACGGCTCGCCTGATGGTAAGCGATAACCGCTGTCTGTGGGCAACTGGAACATTATATATAAATAGTATTTAGCACTACTAACTCGAACATGGTTATGACTCTTTTTAAAACGCTCTTTGTTGATTCTCGGCTGGAAATCCTTCGAAGGAAGTACTTTCTACATCTAGCAGGTCCGTGGAAGGAATGAGCGGGACAATCTGACTCATATGTGTTTTCTAGATATGCAGAATAAGCTATATTATATATATATATATAGAATGAAGTTCGTTGATCTAGAAGATGTCTATATATATATATATATATATAGACATCTTCTAGATCAACGAACTTCATTCTCGGCCACACCGTTGCCGAGTTGGTCATCAATCTAAGATCTATATACCATAAAAAAACACTCTTTTTTTTTCATTATTTTCATGATGTAATTTTTGCACTATTCAGAATATTAAATCATATCATTCGTCATCCAATCCATTAAATAGATAAACAGCGATAACAGCTTGTTAGAAAACGAACTAGGGTTCCCTGATAAAAGATACAGTCACGTTGCACTTGGTTAGCAGTGGTTGTGGTAGAATCTGTTCAGCTAGAAAATTAATAAGGCATTGACGGCGCTACTGTCCTTATTTTATTATTTAACCAATTTCCAAAAAGGAGGAGGTTCTCAATTCAACTGTATGTTTTATTTTTTGTATGTTGTTCATTGATTACTTCACCAATTATGAATTAGTTTTGATGTTTCTTTTTATTTGTTTGGTAAGGATTCAGAGGTGGTCCCATATACAATTATTAATTGATTCTGATGATCGTTTTTTATTTGGTAGGTCATACTTCAGAGGTAGTAAAAATATATACTTTATCAAAATTAGTACTTTGGTTTTTATAACGAAATTCGTGGAAAAGTATATCATCCAAGTATTTTGAATCGTTTTGTTTTTTCAGTTTTTCAAACTATAATTTTATTATGTTCAGTCGAGACCACAGAATACCGTAGTAGTTTATAAACTTCCAGAAGTTATTTCCTATTTACGCTACGTATATATTAAAATCTATGACACTTATTATCAACGAGATGAAAAGACAACATAAAAATTTTCAAAAGCTCGGAGCTTGCGTTAAAGTCCTTTTAAAGAAAGACTGATCCCCAAGGTGTCTTCAATAATACCTATTATCGTGTCCTCTCACAGTTTAGCAATGCATAATTCGTGAGACAATCACAAAGTTATTAAAAGATACCACAGTACTAGCAAAATTTCAGACAATATTTTTATATTTTATTTAATATACTCGTATATACGAGTATAAATCGAAATCGACTGTAATATGTAACTAAGTTCACAAGGACAATGTTAAATTAGGACAGCAGCGCCGTCAATACCCCATTACTTCTCATTCTGTACAAACTATATTATCATTCACCCTTTTGTAACGCTCACTATCCATATATTTCTTATACACATCTTTTTATGCGTCTTTCATCTCAACATTGTGTCAATTTTCACCAAGTTTCTCTCGATATATCTCTAACATTTCAATTCATAATATTGCGTATATTTCCTTTACGAACTTTACGATACGAAGACTTCGTTCATTCGTTTCTAGAAACCGATACACTTAGCGTGATGTCTAGAATTCTTGTCTTGTTATGAAGTTAAAATACCTAGAAATTAATAATAATTAATAGATGGCAGAGGAAACTTTTAACAGATTTCAAATAGTTACTCTTTTATATTGTACTTGTTATAAAGACAAAATACGTAGAAATCATTAGATGAATGACCTAACATCAAACATGAGATAGTCATGGTGGTAGATGGTACAGGAGGGGGAGGGGGGGTAACCATGGCGACTGATGGATGCGCAGCCATCGTAGCCTGCAGCCCTGGGCAATGGAGTGAGCAGGTTTACTGCTCTTTGCAGGCTGGACGTGCTGACAATATTTATGAAATCATTTTCAGTCCAATTTGATTTTTTTACATTTATATTATTATTTACAGGTTTAACAATGCCTTCGATTTTTTTATCACTTGTGGCCATATTTTTAGGGTTCCGTACCTCAATAGGAAAAAACGGAACCCTTATAGGATCACTTTCTTGTTCGTCTGTCCGTCTGTCCGTCCGTCCGGGTGTCAATATCTTTATCTCGGGAACGCGAGAAGGTATCGAGTTGAAATTAAAACCATATACGCAGATCCATATTATCTTGCTGCAGAAAGAAAATGGAAATTTTTCAATTTTCGTAAAAAAACTTACAGCCGAATATGTCGTAAAAAACGCACATTTCGACACTCACAGAGGAATCAAAACCTAATATGGGGTAAATATGGGGTACTTCACGTTGACCTATAACTCTGTTTTTTTTGGCAAGAAGCATTGTGTTAGGAAAAAATATAGGAAAAAATCCTAAAACTGGACATTTTTAATTTAATCACAAAAAAATAGTGTCTCTATGCAATGGATGAGGGCCCTAATTTTAAAGTGAATTAACCGTATCATGTGGGGTATCATATGAAAGAGCATCATTAGCATAAGCTAAAACAGGTTTTTAACACATTCTTCGCCCCCTGCAGATCCTTCACTTCAGCTGGGAACCAAAACTTTTTAGGCGAATTTTGATTAAATACAGAGTGGCCGCGCAAAGCAACATTGACTGCCTCAAACGCCGGCGGTTTACTGACTACTACAAAATGAACGGGACGCTCGCTCGGATCCGAGTGCAAGGCGCCGCGCTACTATACGCGCCCCACTCGGATCCAAGTGGTGAGCAAGGAATGTGTTTAATATTTTTACGATGTACATTTTTCGGTTTATGAAGGAAAATATAAAAAAAATATATGATTTCCCTTCCTTTTATTTAGTTTGTACGGAACCCTCGGTGGGCGAGTCTGACTCGTACTTGTCCGGTTTTATTGTAATTTTATTTAGGTTTATGATTTACTATATGCTTGCCTGATGTAAAACGATCGTTGAGGTCTATGAATTATAAATAATCGTTTAATTATTTAAAAAACCGATTCAACTTATAAATTACAGTTATGTCACAGAAGACCAAAAAGTTATGTCATAAATATAGTGAATAGAACAAGGAAATTGGATCACAATGGAAGGTGCCATAAAATTTGATTGTCGCTATTCAGCTGTATAAAACGTGTCCGGTTCATTCTTACTCTTCGATCATATATGGCGTCACGCTAAAATACGTGATAATTTAATGCATTTATTTATGCCTAGGTGGCATAAATACTAAATACTGGTGATGGACTAAAACACACGTACAGAAATATGGACATATTTTTGTGACCCATTTCCATATATTTTTGGCAATAAATAGTGGGCACGGTTTAAAACACTATATACCCTCCATCTATTGAACTTTACGTTTAATAGATCGAAGGGCCACACCACAGCTTACTATCAAGTGAATATGGCGCGAAATGGTGATTATTACTTATTACAGTGTATTTGGGGGTTTTAAACAGTGGTACCACCACTGTTTAGTGGATTACCACTGTTTAAAACCACCATACTACCTATTAACTTGAACATCTTAAAAAGTTAAGCAAGTGCGATAAGCGAAACGAAATCTAAACGTGAATGCGAACTTCGTGCTCGTGGTCACCGCGTCGTCGCCTTGCTTCGTTATAGTATAGAACGCAATCTAAAATGCTGTCTGATGATTCGCTTAATATACCTTCGCTTAATATTCTGTCTAGACTACACTGACCAGAAATAACTAATGTTTAGGTATTAACATACTACTACTAAAATACTTCTACAGTTATCTGTGTTGTAGGTTTGCTTTTTGTCAATCAATCAATCATTAATTGTACTTTGTGTGAAATGTGAACGAAATGAAATATTATATATAAATTAATTTAATCTTTTTAGTAATAATCCTTCAAATAGACTTTTTTAGGTAGCCACATTTTGGCGGTACGCACAATAAAATGCTTTATAAAAAAAAACTAGCGTTGCAGAAGCCAATCGCAGTATATAAAATTCAAAGTCCTGACTGATTAAGTTATATAACAATACACATTAGTTGGGCGCACTGATATGAAATTTAGTATAATTATAGATAACTAAGAACTAAGAAAAATTATTATAATTATATTTCAACAAAACAATATACAAACTCAACTAACTAAACATAAAAATAAAACTACTCTAAAAGACCGTTAGCAGCGGGAATTGTTCCCAGGATGCTGGCCCCATTACCTCGTTGTATAGCGATACTTACTCTTTGAACAAAGTAGAGGCCAGCATTCTGGTCACGCCAGCATTCAGAACTAAGAAATTCAATTGCTAGCGCAGGATTCCGCAAGTTTAATAAAAAATATAGCATTATATAAAACATTTTCATTGATTTAACCTGTCACATAATATTTACTTTAATGTAAACAAAACGAATTTGTTTGTACACTCACAAGTTCATGAGTTATTTATTATTTTACCTTCTGCTATAACTTGTAAACATGTGATACAGAAGCCTTTAAGGAGCTCGTTATACTTCCATAACAACTCTGCCTTAATTGTTTACGTAAACAAAAAAAAAAAACAATTAAAAAGTGATTCAATGCTTCATAACGGAAAATTTTCACATTATATGATCATGGATTGGTCAAGAGGTTGCCGAGATAAAATCTTGTGTAAAATATCCCGACTAAATTAATAAAATACAAGTTATATACTACATATAAGTAGATGTATGCAATTACGTCAAAACAAGAGGACCGGGAGCCCTATTCTAATATGAAATTGCTTTAATTCCCCTCCGAAGGGCGGCCCAGACAAGGCCGTCGCGGAATGCTTGTCTGTCTGTATGTACTTTATTGCAGTTTTGGGTAGTTTATAAGTCATACTTTATATGTATATATGGTCAGCAGACCTTTTCACAAGGCTTTGCCTGTCTTGTCACTCATTTTTTAACCCCCGACCCAAAATTAGGGGTGTTATAGGTTTGATGTGTGTATCTGTCTGTGGCATCGTACCTCTCAAACGGTTGGTCCGGTTTTGATTTTTTTTGATCTTGCAATTGTGAAAAGGTGGTTATGGGGTACAAAAAAAAATGTGGCATGACGACATGTTCTTAGGGATCTGTAGTTAACTAATTATAGTACGAACCCTTATAGTTTCATCATGTCTGTCCGTCCGTCCGCGGTTTAACTCAAAGACTGTAAATACTAGACAATTGTAATGTCGTATAAGTACTTATACATATTTAATACGCCAGCAATATAGTAGAATAAAATCTTAAAAAAATATTTTTTAAGGTACCTCCCCTACACGTAAAGTGGGGGTTAATATATTTTTCTCATCTACTCCATCTTGTAGGGTATCGTTAAATAGGTAGTTAAAAGCATTTGGGGTATGCGAAAACCATTTTTAAATTTAAGGATCCGTTAGCTTTGAAGGTATAATTTTTATTAGAGTCAAGTGTGGATAAACGGTTAACTTTGGAGCGGAAAATTTAGTCCAAATTCCATTTAAATCGTAAAATCAATCAATATATTCATAGTATCAAACAACTGGCTTTAATCTAAATCTGCACATAGTGAAATGCAACTACGGAACCATATCTTGTGCGTGTGTAAAATGCACTTGGCCAATTTTATTATCACTTTGCGTTGACTAAAAAAAAATATTTGTCCCGTGACTCCGTGGGTAATTACATGTAATACGTGTAATTTATATATTTGTTATTCTTTGTAATTTGAACTTTATACTAACACGCTGGATGCAAGCCGCTTCCAATCGGTCATTTTGGAAATCCATGGCCTATGTCCAGCAGTGGACTTCTTATGGCTGAGATGATGATGATGATGATGACTAACACGCACTTCTGAAAATTGCCAAAATATCCAAGAAAGAAATGTATTAGAGCTTTCTTCTCTTGTGAGGCATGACACCCTAAAATAGAAAGCCAAACCGTCAAAAGAGATTCAAAACTGCGTTAATACTCAATCCTCAAAAAACACATTCTGTGTGTATTCTCGACATGAGCGAAACAGAGGGTAAAAGCTAGTTAAACAACATGAAATTAAAAGCTAGTTAAACAATATGAAAATGTTATCACTCCATTTATTAAGGAGAAACTCGATATGTTTTTTTTACGTTTTTATATTTCTGTTTATCTATGCAATTCTATGGAACTGATTCTGATATTTTCACAACTGTTATTTTTTTCTTTTTTTTAGAAGTTGCGGGCTTAGGCTCTCATAAAAGATCACAGTTAAAAGTTATAACAAGTGATTTTTCGTTTATTTAAAACAGAATATATTATTTACCTGATATATATATTTCTACAATAAACAGACAGGCGTATATTTATAAATTTAGGATATGTATCGTCTCAGACGGAGGGTGTATTATGAAGTTATGCTTGATCGTCTGCCGTCTTTGAAATCTCGATTTGATGGAAGAAGCTTTATAAGAACTGCTGCTTCTTTATAAAAATAGTTTACTTGGAGTTCTAATATTGATTATTGTATGAATTTAAATTATAATTTTTGACAAAATATTGAGGGATTTTGAACAAAATTAACTAATTTCTTATTTATTTATTTATTTAACACTTTATTACATTATTCTACAAGTACAAAGTAACAAGCTGTACAATAGGAGGACTTAATGCTAATGTAGCATTTTCTGCCAGTCATCCTCATAGTGAAATAGAGACAGATTGATTCTTAACGTATTTTGAAGTAACATTTTAAATGAATTTTGAAATAAATTCGAACTATGCATTCCAAATTCATCCAATGAGTTTTGAATTTAATTTTGGATTGAATTATGATGTCGAAATTATTCTAAATATATTTATTCATAATAGTTAGTATTATGACAACAGGTGGCTTTGTCGCTAAAAGTGATGTCATCCAGGCAACCGTAACATATATAACATACCACACAAAACAATAGTCGACTATATAGGAAAGGATAATATGTAATTTTCTGAGTTTTGCAGAATAACTACGACAATCAGATGTGCTACGTTTTGTGAGTCTACGTTACGTAGCCGCGTAGCCGTAGCATCGCCGCAGCTGCTTGCACTGCTTGCTGCAATGCGTAACGATTTGCTACGAACTGCGGTGAAATTAAACTGCTCATTTATCATACAAGAATGAAAATATATTTTTATTATATTTATTAAAATTAAGAGCTTTGTCCAGAGAGAACAACGTATATCTTACGCTATTGCTTCCAAAGGCATGAAATGTGAAGGTTGCCTTCCTTGAGAATTGTATTTATATTTAAACAAATGACATATATTCCTTTATGTTTTTTGCCTGACAGGAAACGTACAGATAGGTACAGTACAGTGCTAAAACTTAATATGACCTATTAGCTCGACGGCAAACTTCAGTACTTTGTCACGCGCCAAAAGCGATAAGAGCTACATGCACTCTGTACCACTTAGCACCTGTGTAAACTGACTTGCGCTTTATTGCGTCATATCAGAAATCTTTATTTAAGTAATATTCTGTGGAACAATTTCAACCGCCAATTCTAGAGACATGAAATTTAAAGGATCCTAGTGAAGTGTAGGATGTAGGCACCTACTGAGGATTTTTGATCAGAAAAAACAGTGGGTTGCGTCTAGCACAATACAAATATTATTAACTCCATGATTTATACCTACTTACCAGACATTTCCCTAAGGCTAGCCATAAGGCTTGTAAGATGTTTCGTTGACCCATACATTAGTATGCCCCCGCGGTGGCCGGCGCGGACACTTGTCCCTCGGGTCATTAAAATCACTTCGTGGTCGTTAGAGGCGAAGAAAACTCTCTCTAACTTCCTTTATCCTGTAATTTATGTGCGCACAATGTGCTTATCGCTCTGTCGGTCTGGGTTTGCTATTTGAAGATATCCTTTTATATATATCTATTGATGGGTTTGACTATCTACTCACGCTCTACGTGCCAATACATTCATCACTCTGAGGTATTACATGTTAAATCTCGTCTACCCAGATATTCCATTGGAACCGTTCGTTGCTTATCAATTGGAAGCGCATTATGCTTCCAGCAGCAGTAGTCTACTTGATGATTGTATCAAATTTACTTTTTTTTTAACAGAGTAAGTGCCTTTATTATCTACAACAAAACAATATACAAACTACACTTAATTAACTAACTAAATTACTACAAAAAGAGCAAATCGATTACTCCAGACCGATACAGGTCTAAAGGCAATCCAAATGCTAAAACCCGCTACCATTTGGTAGCGTACCCAGCATGCTAGTTAAATTACTTGCTACAACTATGGGTACAAAGTCTGTCGTTTGGTAAACTAAGTGTCAGGAAAAAAATCGCAAAATGGTATTTAAATGACTTTCAAGGAAACTATCTAACCTTCGATATCTTCAATTTTAATTATTCCAAGCAAAACAAATAGGTAATTCCAAGTTAATTTAACATTCATACTGTTTCTATATGGTAAATTGGGCACAGAGTAAACGTATCGTACTTATTTAACCCCGTGCAAAGATCAAAGCTATCAGTCAGTTCTCCGGGCACCATATGCCAGAGTTTGCTAATAAATTAAAGCCTACCCGCCTCTGCTAACGTATGCGAGCCTAGTACATGCCTAGTACACCAGGCAAATTGTGAGTGTGTGTGTGCGGCGGTTGTCATGACAACCAGATAACTATCCGCGGCTGTCGAGCCCTAGACAGATTCTATTAGCCTATTATTGCCTACTCGAGTACAAAACCGACCTTGAGTTAAGTTGCTTGTACATTTTATTATACCTACTTAATTATCATCCCTCGTTCTCTTTATGAATAACAAACGAACCTAAAAACTTTGAAAAACTCATATAGCCATTATCTCTCGGTGCTATTTCTGTTCAATGTCTTTTATTAGACTGTAGACCTGACCACAAAGACGTCATAATTCTGAAAACAAAGTTAACAATTCAAACGTCAAATTTTTACTGCAATAGACTAAGAGTTTACATTTGCGCAATTAGTTGTATAGGAAAGTAGGAACATTCCTCCTCGCTGCAGATTTTCCGGGCGAGCTGTCAAAACTCGAGGCTGGCGGCTTCCGCGGCGCAGCTCGGTTCGACACCCACGCAGCGCCAGAATTAAAGGAGCTGTGCTAACATCGAGGTGCAGTCAAAGCGCACGTGATCTGGGAGCTCAACTTTTCTCGGTCGCCTGGATGTATGCAACGTCGGTATGGTCTGTCCATGTGTGCAGCGTACTAGTGAACTTTGATAATGAACCGATGGGAGTCACCGACGGGGAGGCGGGTAGCATGGAGGAGGGGGCAGCCCACTGTTACGTGGCTGTGCAACGACCTGCAGCTTCCTGGTACCTCCTTCTGCAGACGTGTCTAATAAACGCCCTCGAGCCTCTCCTAACAATTATTAGCATTTATTGGTGCGCCAGGTTTGCACAATAGACATAAGCTTTTTATGGTGTTTTCACAGCTCTGATGCTCTAGACCTATTATTTTAGATTTATAGCACTTTAACAAGAATATAAACATTATTTTAAAGTAAAAGGATAAAATCTTTAAATACACATATTTTTGTATCTGGATGTTTCTATACGAGTATATCTTAAGTATCTATTTAATGTATTCTATCAGCCATCTAGTTCCCATAGTACAAGCTTTACTTCGTTTGGGCTAGATGGTGTTGTGCGAAATGTCCACCAAGTAGATATTCATTTATTTTAATCCACGGGAAAAAATGGGCTTAGTGACTTTTAGTCACCGACAAAAGATTGGCCCCGAAACTGACGATTAGACTCTCGAAACGTCAAAGCAGCGTTAAGTATATAAATCCGTAAAAAATAGTAATTAAGTTAAAGTTAAATTAAAATTAGTAAATAATATAATAACAATTACTATACAGTTACTTGTATTGAGTACTACAGGTATATATCTATCTCTCTGGAAGAAAGCGCCACGCTCCTAGCGCCGTCGGTTTCGTGGCCCGGGTATTTATAGTTAGCATCCTAGATTGCTCTTTAGGCGGACCTATTTCGCAGAACAAATACTGAGATGAAGTGCCGTTCGTTCCAATAACATACTACAAACTGAAGAAGTAAATGTGGAAATGTCAAGGATATGTACATATATTGAATCAGTCGAAAACTAGAGAAAATTGCTCGAGAAAAGTAATGGTAAAAATTTGGAATAAAAAATTAAAAAAATTTGGAAACAAACGGATTTACTTATTTAGCGTCTGTATGAATAAAATTTACTATCGTGGCAAAAAATGGTAACTTACGTATCATTTGTGTTGCTAGTCTAACAAAATAATTAAATTAGGACAGCAGCGCCCTCAATTACACATTAGTTCTCTTTTCGAACAGACTCCTCGAAAGAGACACCTTCTATATAAGAAGAAAGAAAAGAAGTAGAATACAGTGTGAATTGATAACCTTTTCCTTTTTTAAAGTCGGTTAAAATTAAGCTTTACACGTATTTCAAATTTATTGAAATTCATTAAAGTTTTCTTAATACCTAATTAATATCTTCCTATTTGAAAATGCGAGAATTTTCCTCTAAAACAAATTAGTTTCCTCTAAATTGGTTCCAAACGTTTTCCATTTACCCAAAAGGAACACGCTAAAAGGAAAACTATTTACGTAGACGATTATACAATTACTTGCTTGTAGAATAAATATTATTAAAAGGAACAATAACGGCGAAGTCGCCGCCAATATAACGAACGCGTATTTTTCATACAGCAACAGAAAACTGTTTTCTTCCTCTAAAATATATGCGATATCAATGGTTTTTTATATTATAATTAGAACTAAGACAGATACAAAAGCCGAAGCGGTTATTAAAAATAAAAGTAATTTAAATTTAATTTAAAAAAATTAAACCGACTTCAAATTGAAAAGAAAGAAATAACTGGAAGAAAATCAAAACTGGGTGTCTCCCTAAGTAGGTACGTACACCAACTATTTTTTTTGAGGTCGGTGTCAGGCCCTAAGCTATCATCAACTTTACTAAGTCCTATACAGACACCGACCTCAAAAGAAAATAATTGGTGTACGTACCTACGTAGGTAGACGCCCAGTTTTGATTTTCTTCGAGTTATTTCTTTCTTTTCCGTTTGAAGCCGGTTTAATTTTTTAACCGACTTAAAAAAAATTAGGTTATCAATTCGACCTGTATGTTTGTAATATTGTCAGAATTGCCCAATTTTTGTATATGTTAGCTACAATGTTGTTAGTGTGTTACGAGCTTCTAAACATTTGTGCCAAATTTCATAAGTATATATACTATGCTTATAGGTTTATATGTTTGTCCACGCATTAAGCAGGAACGCAGATAGACAGTGACATGAGCGGTGATGAGCACCGCTCATGTCACTTTCTATCAAACAATTGAAATATAAAGTGTAGACACTGCTCTGCAGTTGCGATGAACGAAGTGAGTGTTCAAAAGCCCATATCTTAAAAACTACTGAACCGATTTTGATAAAACTTACAGTGACTCCTAAGTTGAAAGATACTTTATTCAATAAAAAAAGAATTTTTGAAATACGACTTCTATTTTCTGTGTAATACGTGGACAATCATACAAGCATACATACACTTATAAAATTTGGTACACATGTTTAGAAGCTGGTATAGACTAACATATATAAAAATTGTGCAATTCTGACAATATTACAAACATACAGTATTTTTTTAGAAATCGGTTAGTAACACAATTAAAAGTTGGCTCATACGTATTTTTTAAAAGAATGCTAGTAAATTAACCTATTTATTACGAAAAAGTTCGTTGGAGGTTACGAAAAAGATACATTTATTATTATAAGATACATTTTTTGTTTTTGCGAAAGTTTTATTATTATTATTACAAAAAAATAGTCTTAGACACTCAGTAAGTGAAGACAAATCTAACGACGCCTCGCACATCAAAATTGGTTAAGGCGTTTAGGCTAGGTGATCATATAGAAACATACATACATACATACAAACAAACATACATGCACTTGTAAAACAAAACCTTCCTTCTTGCCCAGTCGGGTAAAAACGCAAGCCAACTTTACACCGGTATAAGAGATGAGAGTAAATAGGAAAGGAACCCGCAGGGTTGGAAGTCTCGACTTCCTAGGAATCAACTTATCAACAGAGTTCGGTCAATAAGAAAAGTCGAGTTTAGTCGAGACTTCCAGTCCTGGGATGGAAGTCTCGACGTTGCGTATCGACCGAACTCGATTGATAAGTTGATTCATACACATGATTCACAGTCGGGTTAGTGCAGAGTAAGTTAGTGTCTATTTATTGCAGTGTTATCGATTTACGTTTATCTGTAATATGACAAATCAACATAATGTAGAGTGTATATAGAGATAACTTCATACTAACTTACTCTGTACTAACCTGACTTTGTCCATACTGCCTTTATGAATCAACTTATCAACCAAGTTCGGTTGATACGAAAGTCGAGACTTCCAGCCAAGGAAGGAACAATGTACCATAGTGCAGTGCAGCCTGCAGTCTGCAGACATCTGTTTGTACTCTCACCGCTACACGAGTGATATAACGAAATGGAAATCATTACTTTGACTCGTGTCCGTGCTGTGCAGTTACAAGATTAGTATGCTGAGCTGGGACCAGTTTGTGGCGGATACACCATACTTATATATTGTAGCGTTTCTGGTTTTTGTTGCTTAATGTTTACTTGATGTTGTGTCTGAGTTCTTAGACCGTTCGCAAGTCTGCTGACTTGGACTAAGTGATTGTTGTATGATACAAACACGCGAGACATAGATCTCACAAAGACTATTGAGACTAAAACGAACAATCAATCATATTTAAAATCTCCATCAAAATATAATCCAAAATTCAAAGCCTAATTACAGGTTGAGCATTGCCACATTGATACAACTATACATATTGACTTTTACTGTCAAAAAAAACTACTTTATAGACGATACCATAAAGTCACTGTTCCAAAACAAGCTTGCGACTGCAACTGAGGACGACACGTGCAGCGACTGCATGTTGCTGGCCGGCAATTGCATTTGCTGCTGCCGCGACGCTCGGAACCTATTTCATATAAATAGACACATACAAATGCTAGCAGCAGTTGCAGTCGGCAGCTTGATTCCGAATATAAACTTAAATTATTTATAGGTAATAACAAATGTAAGCTCACTGTATACAGAGTTCATTGAAAATGTATTTCATTTCAATCAGTCCCCTTTCCCCAAAACGTAAACAAAACCAGCCTACTTATACACTATACATATTGACTTTTACTGTCAAAAAAAACTACTTTATAGACGATACCATAAAGTCACTGTTCCAAAACAAGCTTGCGACTGCAACTAAGGACGACACGTGCAGCGACTGCATGTTGCTGGCCGGCAATTGCATTTGCTGCTGCCGCGACGCTCGGAACCTATTTCATATAAATAGACACATACAAATGCTAGCAGCAGTTGCAGTCGGCAGCTTGATTCCGAATATAAACTTAAATTATTTATAGGTAATAACAAATGTAAGCTCACTGTATACAGAGTTCATTGAAAATGTATTTCATTTCAATCAGTCCCCTTTCCCCAAAACGTAAACAAAACCAGCCTACTTATACACCTATAGCACCTCGCAATAAAGAAAGCATCAAACGTTTCTGATACTTTCCTATATCACTTTTACGACAGCCGATAACGTCCCTTACGATGTGGTAATAAGAGCTTATAGGGGAGACTGATAGACTGTTAAAATTAAATAACGCGTACGCATAGGGTTCCGGAGAGGGATCCAGACAGAAAAATGCACTCTCAACCCCACGTCTAGACATGCCGTCTGGAGGCTACCCACTGAGAATAAGGAGCTCGCCACATTTAAATAGGAAAATGAAAATGCATAAAATTTGTATTAAAAATGAATATATTGGGGAATTATTGTGCGTAGTCTCATCATTATCTCAGCTACAAAAAGTTCAATTCTAGACATAGACCTCTCCCATGGATTTCCAAATAAGACATGAAGGATACTGCTTGTATCCAATGACTTTCTGCCACTTGTATGAGGTCGTCTGCCCACTTTGTGGCTGGCCTTCCTACGCTGCGCTTGCCGGTGTGTAATCTTTTATAAGTTTAGGTCCCATCGGGTAGTTTTGCATGCTATGTGCCGGGCGCCCACTGCCACTTAAACTTGCTAATCCGCTGTGCTCTGTCGGTGTCGTACTTCCATAGATCTCATTTCTGATTCAATCTCACTAAGAAAACCCGAGCATAGCCTTCTCGAAAGCTCGTTGTTGCGTGATATGAGTCTCCATTTAAGGGCCATAGTGAGTGACCACGTTTCAGTGCTCATTGCCATCACTAGTAGCACACACTGGTCGTACACTTTCGACTTAAAGTACACACTATGACTGAGACTTGTTTATAATCCCAACATCATATAATTTATGTCCCTTTTCTTCTTTTTGCCTATATGGTATTTGATGGCACATTTTCCATTTTCCTGGAATAATGAATAAAATCAAGTTCTGTCACAGTCAAGGTGCAAAGCTCAGCAAACTAGTGGTCTATGGTTTCTTAAGTTTTCGTGCAAAGCAAAATAGTGTTTTTTTTTTGTTTTCGCGATTTATACCCATTGAAATTAACTCATTGATAACCAATAAATTCTTGATAACAGTTTTCATTAAGTAACAGCAGAACTGTCATTGTTAATTCTTATATACCAGATAACCAAACAGCAAATCGGACTCGCTAAAACATTAAAATATTCACCAGATCCGCAATCCGCGTAGTGGAGCAATAAACCTAGTGTACAAATGTATAATTCAGCGGTCGGAGCAGAGCCAGACTGTAGGTACCCTACCTACAGTACCTAGTCACCTATAGTGGCGTGGCGGCGTCGCGTCGCACTGCGTCTCGCATGGGGATAGGTCGGGACCGAAATGCAATTTCATTTTGTGTTGCCAGTGCAGGGATGCATTTTAAAAATTAATATGTTATTTCATTGTAAAGACTAAATTGCAGGTGGCGAGTTTTTTTGTGCTTTCCAAGACTTGGCATATGACAATAATGATAATAATCTAAAGTGACACGTCATGTTGTATAACACCTTGTTGCAAAAAAAATTGTAATAACAACTGTGTAAGTTCATCTGTACTACACTGCAACTAGAATAATAGGCACCAAACCACAACATTTGTTGTTGGGCTTTTGATTTTGGTATTTGGTGGTATTTGTTGAAATTCTACCATACTGCAAATCAATCAGGATGTCAAAATATCAACAAGTCAATCTATGTATTGTGATGTTTTATTTATATATTTACGTGATGATGTGATGTATAATATTTTATTTTTTGATAATTCACCTAAAAAGCATCAATAACCATTTGTAAAACCTGGCAACACATACTATCTCCTCGCCAGACTCGGTTTATTCTGGTCTCCGATTTACCTAGAGATGAGCTCAAAAGTGATGTCGGCTGCCAATTATCATTATAACGATACTTTTGCTTTGCTAATGCACTATCAGGATTATTCCCGTTCCAGTTATATGTATCTTATTGAGTGGTATTGATCTGCAGTCTGGTAGAGCCAGACTGTAAGGCGCGTCGCCCACACGAGCTGGAGTCGAGGCGGCGTCGAGACACGGGCGCACAAGCGGCGCGCCGCTTCTACGTTTCCTTCAGGTTCAAATGGCAGTGCGCTCACATACTAGAGTCCCGTCGCAGGCGACGTGGAGTCGTGGCGCGGTCGCGGCAGTGGTGTAGTGCGCGACCGCGCCGCGACTCCACCGCCATTTTGTTATTTTGTTTTGTGCGTAGACGTGTTTACACTGTAATGTGTCAAGGAAGCATAGCCGCCCGCGCCTCGACTCTAACATAAATACCACGCCTCGACTGTGCCGCGACGCCGCCGCGACTTACCAGTGAGCGACGCGCCTAAGTTTGTACCTAAAATGAAACATATAAATTCACTATAACAAATTGCAAAGATTAACATTTGACTAGAGTTTTTGTACAAAAATAGGTTTGCTCTTGCCCACTAACTTGCATGATGTTAATGGACTGTTTCAGTCTACGATAAGGCGCGCGGAAACTCATTCGTGATTTCAAGACACCCAGCTTATATCTATTCGGAAGGAACTAACCTGGAACTTGCGTTAGTTACCTTTGAAGCTATCACTATTTTACATACATGGACATTTTTTTTCTTGCCGAGAATAAGTCTTTGGAACTACTAGTTCGGTACTGTGTTAAGGAATACGAGAAATCGAAATGACTAGATTATCTTTGACGTCAGACTAGAGTATCTTTCAAGAATTTTTGATAGTTCTGTTTGCAATTAAGTTCTGTGTAATTCACAGAAAAATTTCTGATTTTCGATTATATTTTAGTTTATCAAGCTTTTAAGTATTTTAATTAGTTGGGTACAGGTATTTTACTTCCGATAATGTTTGCTACATAATATGCCAGTTGTATATCATACTTTTTGTTACTAAAAGGAAGATATAATGAAGAAATAACTTTTAAAATTTATTTATTAATAAATTTATGGAAGGATTAAAATTTAAAATTTGAAATAGAATTGAGAGGAACACTAGCAAGTAGGTATCAAATAACTATATTTCTTTAAACCATATTCCATCTTTGATTAATTACATTCTTTAGATTTTAACCTTAAAAATAAAAATAAAACTACGTGGTTCTAATAAAAAACTGGTTAGACTTCAACCTCATTTGAACTCTACATTTGGCGCGCACTTTGAAAATGGAACACCAGAAAAAGAAACAAAAGAAAAACATATCGAGCGCGGCCATTGCTAAAAATCCACAAAATAATGAAGTCGATAAAATTTTATTACGTGGATATTGTGAAAACGAGGTCGCATAAAATGTTATTGATAAAACAAGAAGTTTCGCCTAGCTGGTAAAAGGAACTACTTAGAGAATATACATTCGTAATCACTATAAAATTGACCAACTTATTTGTATATATAAAACAAACTTGGATTAGTTACACCCGTGTTACACTATTTAACCGACGAAAAAACGGAGGAGGTTCTCAAGTCAACGCGTATACATATTTTTTATAATTTTTTTTAGAAGTCAAGAACTGCAGGACTGAATTACAAGAAATCTGGTATAATTTTAGATACACTTAAACATCTGTATCTTTTGAATGTAGATAAAAGTTTCAAAATGGGCAACATTCTATGGTTTACATTTACACATTGATGTAGATACTTACTGAAAACTGGTCAAGAGCGATACAAGCTTGCGTTGAGAAATTTGGTATTAATGTAGCTTAAAGCTGAAATAATAGGCTATTTTTTATCCCCAAAACATGAAAATTTCAAAAGTATACCGGGTGAGAGCACAGCACAGCGCAGCTAGATTTTTATAAATCATCAAAGTTTGTTTGGGAATAGAACTATCTCTATATCTTATCTCTATATATATAAAAATCAATTGCTGTTCGTTTGTCTTGCTAAAACTCGAGAACGGCTGGGCCGATTTAGCTGATTTTGGTTTTGAAATGTTTGTCGTAGTCCAGGGAAGGTTGAAACGTTGAGAAAATATCGGGTCCACTCATTGATAGGTGATACGAAGTACGCCGGGTCATCTAGTCGTATTAAAAAATGGGAAGTGATGTTTTGGTTGTAGTCAACTAGTCAAAAAAACATTGAAATAATGAGGACAGCGCCCTCGATGCCATATTAATTTTCTTTCCTCTACTTTTTTTTTTTGTTCTACCTGTACTTCCCTCTACTTTCCTCTACTAGTATTTATTTTAGACGTGTGTATCTGTGTGTCTGTATCTGGCATCATAGCACTCAAACGGATGGACCTATTTTGATTATTTTTTTCGTTGTAAAGAAGATTTCATCAAGAGCTATGTTTCATCAAAATCGGTTCAGCCGTTTTGTTTTGTCGGAGGTTTTTGAGTTTCCTAAACTTATACTTGTTCCACGATAGTTCTCTTTCTAAACAGACTGACTACTTACGATGTTTCATAAACGCAATGTAAACAAACCTTGTTTTCAATTTCCCTCAGTAACAAACTTCCGGTATTCGTAGAGAACGCCATCATCAGAAATATCCTGAAAACACGCGCGGAATACTAACTCAGGAAAAATCAATCCAAAAACCATAACTATATGTATAGATACAAACGAAAATATAGACACGCGTATAAGAAACCACTTCAAATTGTTCTGCTATTGTAAACCTTAAAAACATTGTATTAGAATCGTATTTTAGTCTTTAGTTTTGATGCAGGTTCCTTTCCTCAATTGTTAGTGTACAAAGAGTGATAACTGTCACGATGGGAGTAAACTAATTCGAACCTAATGTAATTGTAATAGGGTGTTCATTTCTAAAACTCTCCTACTGCACGATCTTACCATAAGAGATTTATCTTCTAAAGTAACAGATTCGTTTCTAGTTAGTACGTAGTGCGTTGGACCCTCGCTAGTCACATTGGCGCCAAGATCACTTAGATGAAAACGTAGCCATGGTCTCATAAATTTAAATTTAGTTATTTCATTTAAAGGCGTATTGTTACTATTGAATAATAGAGTTTTTTTGGTTTTAAACTGACTTGAAAAAAGCTAGTTTTAAATTAGACTTCGAAATCGACGATCTTTAGCGATATCCGCAATTGTTAAGCAATTTAGATGGTTACTATTAGAAAAGTATAACAGGGGAGGTCCCATAAAAACTTTACTTACTTTTAAAAATTATTTTCTTAACTTCAATTATATCAAAGTAATAATTAACAAGATCATATCAAAATTTATCTAACAATCTATAAGCTATGTAAATTAACGTGGTTTTCACACATTTTTAAATAAAAACTACGGGTCACTCACTTCTGTTGCGGTTGAAACTATAGTCGGATGTTTCGGCTCAAAACAGACGTGAGTGAACCGTAGTTTTTATTTAAAAAAAGCTTTAAGCTTGAAAAGCAAACACGACAATATGCATGGTTATTTGCATAATAACTAATTATATGTATATAATAAATTATATATTTAAAAATATACGACATATGTTTATGAAATAATGTTTGCAACTTGAATAATTAACTTTGAATACTTACAATTAATATTTGTATTTTTTTTTCACATAACACCATCTAGCCTCAAACTAAGCAAAGCCTATGTACTATGGAAACCACATGGCTGATAGAATACATATTATGGTGTTTCTTATTTGGCCCAAAAAAATATTTTTAAATATAATACACGTGTCACCTTTTTATATTGTTCTAAGACATAAAAAAGTATTAAAATATTCTTTTCGAATTTTTTAAATTATATTTAGGGGTTGCTACCAGCAAATTAAAATTTAACTATATTTTTTTCAACTATTTTTATTTATATAAAAATTAATGTTATTACAAAAATTAAACATTTACAATAAAATAAATGATAAATAATTTATGTTTATAATATAGTTTTCTTTGCATTAGGGTACTTTTTCCGAAATCATTATGTCGTCCAACAGTGGGAAAGTAGCTATTGTTCGTCGTTTGTAGTAAAGTTTTTTTTTATAATCTTTAAATAATGCTATACCTCTCTCCGCAATGTTGTTTATTACTGACAATGAATGTACAATATTTATTTATGCTTTCTATTCATCTCATCATCTTTTTCCCAAGAATAACCTTCTTTTTTCAAAAACATTTCTTTCTCAGTGAATAAAACTGTGTTAATTGCTAATTTTTTTACACATCTTAAAGCGTTAGGATAAAAAAAGTGTGGTATAGTTATTCTGGTCAATATTAAGTCAAACAATCCTAAAAAGTTTTATAATTTATATTCATCGTATACCGGCGCATAGGCTACTTGTTTCAATTAGTTTGCCAAAGCGGGATAAGTGTATACTGTAAATTGGGGGGAAGGAGAGGGGTGGGATGAAAGAAAATCACCTTTGAATCATACGACAACGACATACATAGCTAGTATTGTTACATTTGAATAATTATTTTTAATTTTTCCATACATACAAGTTAAAGTTTATTGTTATTATTTTTAGATCTTTGAGACGCGGTAGCGACCTCTAAAATCTAACCTAAAAAATGAAAAAATTACAGGTCGTTTTTAGGTGATAGAAACGAAGTATGGGTTGACGCGGCGATTTTAAAAAAGTCGAAAAATAAGATGCATATATATATATTCTTTTTTTTGTAAATACATACATATGATACATATAAACACCCAGACACAGAACAAACATCCATGCTCATCACACAAATGTTTGCCCTGGGTGGGGATCGAACCCACGACCTGTAGATCGAGCCACTGAGCCATAAGGCCTATTAAATTTATACAATACTTTATTAATAGATAACGCACGTCATGCATTGCCTTACATTTATGACACGCGAAGTATGAAAACGCATCGAAAGAATCTTGTTTGTCAAAATCAGGTCAGTAGTTTAGGTATAACTCACGCTTATTCAAAAGTGGAATGTACGACGTAGATACTTGAAGAAGTCATTGTACTTATCATTACAGACAAACACAGCTGTTTCTTGCAATAGCTTTATTAGCCTTCGACAAATTTTTTGGAACACATGATTATATCCTTTTTAGAGTTTTTTTTTCATAATAAATGATGGTTTCTGTTGATGGTAACGAGTACTATGAATCTTTAAAATATATTTTCTATATTAACTGTTAATATCGTAACCCTCCTTGTCGCTGTGTCGAGTAAAAACTTCCCATCGGCTATGTGTTACGTGTATTGTACGTTATTCGTAGCACGACCGTAGAACCGCTACGGGGGCGCGTAGTCACGTAGACACGCTCGATACAACGAACGCTACGACACTACGGTGCCGGTCGAATTTAAAAGCATTTGTAATATTGCTATTTTATTATTGTTTAGGTTACTTTTATGAAGGAGATTGAAGTTCATTTATTAATTCAAGTTTAGATATTGTGTAATGACCGAGGACCGTGCTTTGGTCGAGAAGAAACCTATTCACCCTATCAGGGTGTGCAGCATTACTGCCTTCCGGATTTGCGGACAATGTTTCTAAATAAGCTATATACACGGTGTATAAGAAAAGCATAAAAAAAAAAAAAAAAAAAAAAACTGGCACATCAATACACAAAACCGTCAAGATTGGAAATGTCGAGGGGAGGCCTTTGCCCAGCAGTGGGACACTACAGGCTAGCAACAACAACAACAACAAGAAAAGCATGCGCAAATATGGGTGGCAGTTATTTATGAGCAAGTTTGAACTTAATTCGCTATTTTAGGTCTCGAAGCTCTATTAGGCCTAGGCCGCACTACGATTTTTTCCCGCGAGCTGTAACCGCTATAAGCCGCGAAACCACTCGAGACGGTACTAAATCGGTCGCGGGGAAAAACCGCAAGTGCGGCCGCTTGTATTCGTTTTCCGGTTTCATAAACTCACGCGGTTAAAAACCGCTGCGGTTTAACCGTAGTGCGGCCTTAGCCTTAAAAATATTACAATCATGGATTATATGATTTGAAACAAAAAATTAATTGCCGTTTATTTCGGTCAAAATAACCGACGTGAAAATAAAAATAAGCAATGACGGGACCACTGGCAGATATCGAAACTATTTTCTACACAAAATATGAATGAACGGAAGTTTTATTAAAGCTTTCTTATTCTTTTATATAGCACTTTCTCTATTTACCAAAATTGCGTTATTGTCAAATAAATAAAAGACAATAAATAAAAAATTATTAGAAAAAAGGAAGACAGAAAGCTCCTTTCTGTTATGAAAAAAATGATATTTATAATATTGTTGATTCATACTAGAAGCGACCGAACAAATAAACATCGACATTTGAGAGGCTTATATTGAACCTTAGCACTTGTGATCACAGACTAGACAGTTTGACCACAGCTCACCTGAAACTGACTAGCGGTACAGTATCTTAACTTTTCTCACGTATATGTAGGTAGGTTCCTTAAGCTGCAGGTGAAAAGTAAAGCTACGAGTATATTAATCTAAAAAGAGCTAACTGTTTGTAAAAGACTTAAATTACAATACAATACAAAAACATTTTATTGACACCATAATAAAAATAACATTAGGTACATAACGAAGGCGTTAGAAAGGTACAAAAGGTGGCCTTATCGCTAATAGCGATCTCTTCCAGACAACCTTAAGATGTTACAAGAGAAGAAAAAGTAAACGCTGACGGTAGTGACATCACATATGAAACAAGACTTAATATTAATAATTACCACAAATAATACTGAAAAAAATCGTACCATGCAGAAAATTTGTACGACGAACTTCCTACAAAAAAAAAACATTATTTTTCCGGTTTGCAAGCGCAGCCTCTGGGCTGGTACCAGGCTGGCATGAGACGCCGGAGGCGGGGTTACCAGGACGGCAGCCGTGGAGCGACGACGCGCCAGGCGCATTGCAGGCGGGTGAACGGCCGCGCATCGATCCCCGGCCCCCCTCGACGCGCGCCGTCGCACCACCCCCGCGCGCCCGCCACTTGCGTAACCCCCCCTCCCGCGCTTATGTAACGGTGACGTGGCTCCTGAATTTCAATAAAAAGTAAACTAAGCATAATCACAAAGCAAGTCCTGAAAGCATTCTTCAAGAACGCTTACATCGAAGCAAATGTAAACCTAGATCAGAAGTGCACTCTTAGACCGGAAGTAAAATTAATAAATTCTCTAACCGAAAAAAATTAATATGTGTGACTGATTACTTGCAATTGGTTCTCAGGTTGATTTGATTAGACCCACGAATGCAATGAAACGAAAGATTACCTTCTTTCTTGAATAGTCTAGTCGGTCAAAAAACTATGATTAAAAACAAGACCTTTTGACTGTGTACCTTTCCCCGCACAATTAATTCTAAAAGTGTACGTATATAATTTATTTACCTGTTAAAAGAACTGTTGTTACGCGATCTCCCATACAAATAGGAAAAAACTCTTTACCCCTAAACATTAACCGATTTCGATGAATCCTTTTTATCTGATTAAAATCATAAATAACTATATAACATTATAACATCTACGATTTGCTTTTTTTCTTCAAATTTCGTTATATATCTGAAATTCAAATATTAAAAATGTTAATTAAAAAAAACAGTAGAGGCATAGCTATTAAAGGTTCAAACCATATAAAGATATAATGATCGAAATCAGATACTATTTAGGGTTAAAAAACAGTTTTCTCCTGTTGTATGAAAAACGCGTAATTTACTGGCAAAAGATTGCGCGACAGCGATTTTTTTCATGTAGACATGGGTTAAGGCGGATTTCCCCAATTTATAATGCGTGAAGCCATAAAGCAGCTGGGAGCACTCTAACACGAGCTAAAAAGTATATTACTAGCCAAATATAAAAACACTGAAAAAATCCTTTTAATAAAAATCTCTCTTTTGTACTGTTGGGGCATGAATGTTCTGAGAGGACATTAACAAGAGCAAAAAAATCATAATAGGGCCCTAAAATTAAAAAAATACCGTCAAAATAATCGCATTTGCTTCGCTTATTATTATTACCAGAAATTTTTAACATCTAAATCATAAAAGTATAGAGAGCTTGCTAACACAACTAATAAAGCATATTATTTCCCAATTATGCCTTCAAAATTTTCGTGTTTAGCGCTCGCGCAGTATTTTTTTTTTTTTTTTTTTATTATTATTGTTTTGTTTGCCCAGTAACCCAGCAAATACGCATATTAATTAATACTTACCAAAAAAAAAATGAAAAACCTAAAAAAAATGTGCTCGCTACACTCGCGCATTATATGATATTGCCGCATCCTAGATTGCCGCCCCTCCCCCCCCCCCCCCCACTCCCGCTCTTGATAAACTTGATAATACTACGCATGTGTTTCTAATCCTAAACGGATAGATTGGAATATAGCACCCCTATTCAGAGTGCTGAACACGGGCGTTGATTTTATTCGGCCTAGGGCGGCTAAAACTGCTAGTCCGCCTCTGGAAATAGGCTTGCGCTTGACCGCCAACTCGCCTGATGTTAAAGCAACGTTGCGGTCTACATTAAATGCTTTATTTATTGCACTAAATTTCTACGATTCTCTTAAAATATTAATGTAGGATGTAGGAAAAATCGTAAATACAATGTGTACATGTGTGTAAATTTAACATAATCATGTTAAACTTACACACATATTGTCGCGCGTATTTCTTTTAGCGCGCTCCAAACTACTGGAGTGTCCGGTCGAGCTGGCATGTTGTTTGAACATGTAGCATTATATTTAAGACTGCGTCTGGCTCATAGGCATACAAAATCAAGGTCTGACCGTCGTGAAAAGATATTCATCACGCGGCTTTTCCTTGGCTCCAAAATATCCAGTCCCTCTCTCGCCCCTAAATAGTTCTCAAATTCATATCTATATTCCGTTTTACTTGTACCCGCGGAATAATCGCGTTTTAGATAAACAATGTTTTGTTCCGTTTTCGCGCGTGACATTTTCCGTCTGACAGTGACATATCCATATTCTGTGAATAAGATTTTAACATGCATTTATAAGTAAGACAGATTGTTATTAATGCCAAAATTATAAATAATACATTGAAATATTGTATTTACACGTAAAAAATCCCGACATAAAAAACGGCCGACTGATTTTAATGAAACACAGCTAAGAACAATCTCGACCAAATCATCTATCAAACAAAAAAATAGATCAAAATCGGTCAATCCACTCAAGAACTACGATGACACAGACTAGAGATACACAGATGTAAAAAACACGCCAAGTTTAAACACTCTTTTTCGTCGGGGGTTAAAAAGTGACAGACGTTAGTGATGATATTATTTATTTTGTAAAAAATTATGAAAAATACATATTTTACAATACAGAACTTTAAACAGCTCCCAATCATAATTATTTTGTAAAGTACATTTTAATTGGCTTTTTACTATATTTCACATGTGAAACATCTAATATGGCGGACTAAACCGGCTATCGGCATGGTATAACGAAAGAAGGTAAGATTTTCAAAACAGAAAAAGTGTTTTACGAAAGAATGAGAAAGATAGAATGCTTTACTATACAAAATAGTTTCGATGTTTCTTATCTGCTAGGCGTCTCGCGACGGCTCAATTTTTTATTTATTATTCGTAGTTTTTTTTTTTTAATACCAATTTTTTTTTAATCAAAAATAATTGTATATTTTTTTAACAAAATATTCGTTATTGCCTTTACGTTATTATTAACATCATAACGTAATCAAACCTTGAAACGCATAATATATTTTTATCCTCTACCTTTCTTGACTTGTATAGTCCATACTTAGTTATCTAATTATAAACACATCCCTTTTATTAATGTAAAGGTAAAAAATCTGATTATTCGATATATATATATCCGACATTACTTTAAGGGTTCATTGAATCTGCATTATCTCCATTTCTACCGGACGGACAAGGTCGAAAACATGTTTTCGGTGGATATTCCAAAAAATAAACTCAACTAAATCTTTTATTTCACTTTATCGTGCGTTCTGCTAAAATGCGGAATACACTTCCTAAATGGGTATATTCCGAAACATACCTCCCAAATGGATATAACTTATTTATTAAGTTCACCTACACTTTGTTTACTCACAGCATATTCCACAACATAAAAGTAAGTATAATAAAATTGGTAGGTTTCAGTGACAGACAAACGAGATACTTTCGGATGTTTTTTAAATCTAGATCTAAATCTAAGAATTTGTATATACGACTTAATTTGTAACAATGTCTACTATACAATGCACGTATTCAATTTAGAATCAAACCCCATGATTATATTGACCCACATAACCAGTAATTTCATTATATTATAGACAGCATAGAATTAAATCGAGGAAGTGCTACGGCAGCTCGTAGCGGCGCGGCGTAGCGTCCGTAGCGGGGTTACGGCGTAGCTGGGGTGCGGTCGGCGACCCCTGGCCGTGGCCGCCCGCGCCGCACGCACACATGGGCAACCACGCACACTAGTGCACGTTGCAGACACGTGCGCGCCGCACCCTGCAACAATACAGCGTGATTTGAAAATTATTTGATGATTTTTGAAATAGATATAAGTTACGATTTTATTTTAAGAGGATAATTTGGCGCACAATTTCCTCAAATGCTTTTTCTCCATACAACCGACTTTAAAAAGAAGGAGGTTAACCATTCGGCTTTATATTTGATACCCTTTTGTTATTGTTTTCCGTTATACGTCATTTATAAAGCGATATGGCAAAAAAAATTTTTTTGTTTACAGGGGTATACTTTCAGATTGGTCCCATAGAAATTTCATCAATATTGGTTCAGTAGTTTGGGTTTAAAATCAAAATTGCGCAATTACCCTATCGAAAATAATTATTATTACATAGCAGATAAACAAATAGGGCCGTTCCATCCGTTCCATACAGACAATTAAACTTGCAATACCTGTAATGTTGTTATACAAAATTATATATTTTCCTACCAATGTATTTAACATAACATCCACACCCACTTTTGTACCTTATTTTTATTTGATTTGTCTTGGTGGTGGCTTTGTTGGTGTAACAATGAAATAAATAAATAAATAAATAACATAATAGTGCAATAAATGATTTGACTTTGTTGAAGTGATAGTGGGCAAGGCACATAGCACATAGAACTGATAATCAATGAGGCCAAAAAGTTCTTGAATGGAGACTACATACCAGCAAGCACAGCGTAGGAAGGAACACCAGTTACGAGATATATGACCTCATACAAGTGGCAAGAAGACGTTGGATGAAAGCCGTTTCCAATCGGTCTTTTTTGGTTTTTAGGGTTCCGTACCTCAAAAGGAAAAAACGGAACCCTTATAGGATCACTTTGTTGTCCGTCTGTCCGTCTGTCCGGGTGTCAAGACCTTTATCTCGGGAATGCGTGAAGTTATCGAGTTGAAATTAAAACCATATACGCAGATCCATAGTATCTTGCTGCAGAAAGAAAAATATTTTTTTTCAGTTGTCGAAAAAAAAGTTCCAACCGAATATGTCGTAAAAAACGCACATTTTCGACACTCACAAGGGAATCAAACCTATGGGGTACTTTCCGTTGACCTAGAACTATAAAATTTGGCAAGAAGCATTGTGTTAGAGTACACATATAGGAAAAAATCCGAAAACTGTACATTTTTTATTTAATCACAAAAAATAGTGTCTTTATGCAAGGAATGAGGGTCCAAATTTTAAAGTTAATTAACCGTATTATGTGGGGTATCATATGAAAGAGCTTCATTAGCATAAGCTAAAACAGGTTTTTAAATATTTTTACGATGTATATTTTTCGGTTTATGAAGGAAAATATAAAAAAAAATATGATTTCCCCCTTTTCTTTAGTTTGTACGGAACCCTCGGTGGGCGAGTCTGACTCGCGCTTGTCCAGTTTTTCTATTCTTTTTACTATTCTTGTATGAATAGTCACAGGTTATTTAAATGACCTAAAATATGTTAACCTCCTTCTTTATGAAATCGGTAAACATACATGACATCTATTTTTCTATGAAATCGAGTAACATAATCAATACCTTTTAATATTGTTATAATCACTAATTTCAAAAGAAGAACAAAAAAGACGTGTGGCACTCGGAGACTACCGCGGTTACTACTATTATGCAATAGCTTTACGCGCGGTGTGTTAGGTTATTTTCGTTACGGAATTTCTGGATTCGGTCTCCACGCTCAAGGACGCGATAGAAGCTTAGCAATAGCTTAAAATTTTATGCTGATTTTGTAATTTATTTATTTATTTACTGTGCCTTCTGATTTGACAATATATTCTAA
This sequence comes from Lycia hirtaria, assembly GCA_947563715.1. Classification (NCBI taxonomy): domain Eukaryota; kingdom Metazoa; phylum Arthropoda; class Insecta; order Lepidoptera; family Geometridae; genus Lycia; species Lycia hirtaria. Next base: position 33,531,352 of record OX387377.1, on the reverse strand, counting down.
TAAACTTCAATCATGAGTGATGCAACACTTTACGTTTAATACCTCTCGCTCTTTGCGGAATAAACTCCAAAAACACTCCGTATACCGGCACTACCATAACTTAGCCCCACACTCACACAAACCCGCGCACGCACACATGTACACTCGCCTAGTTCTCGTCAAAGCGTGCCGCGCCACACCCCCGACAACCATAACCGTATCTACATGCCGGCACTCACACAAACAAAACAATAAAAGGAAAAACTCTGGAAAGTGTACCTGTGTGCGTGCGACGCAACATCCCCTGGCTGCGCATCTGTGTGCGACGAAAATGTATGTTAATGTGGTACTTCCGCGTTTGTATTCGTGTCACGCACACTGCTGTCAGTTGCGTTAGTGTGCGTGGGGTGCATCGACTCTGCTTCCGGTGCGGGTAAACGGCCTCAGCCCTGATTTACCTCCGGAAGGCTTGCGTGTTATTGTGACGTTCCGGCATATTAGTGCACGGACAGAGGGGGGTGGAGGGAGGGGGCACCTTCATTTTATTTAAATGATTGATCGATACTGCGTTACCTTAAGTAGGCGCGTGTCATATTTGTAACTTATTTTTACCCCCCGACACAAAAAGAGGGGTGTTATAGCAATAAAGCAAAATTGTGCTTAAATAAATTAAGCTGCCTCTTTATAAATATATATACAAGAAGCACAAAAATTGGTTCAGGGATGATAGAGTAGTCGGTGAACATACATAAAAAATACATACATTCGAACATAGAACCTCCTCCTTTTTTGAAGTCGGTTAAAAACGAAAATACCAGAATACATAAAAGCGATTGTCTTAGCATAACTCACACTTGTTGACTGTACGTTTCCATGAGAAAGTATGCGCAAATCAATTTAAAATATATTTAAATAGCCTACTTTAGAATGATTCTTACAAAATCACGTATTTTTAACGAAAAGTTTATTGAAAGTTACGATAAAGTGAACATTCGGGAAGTAAAAACGAATCGGATATCTCACAACATCGGATACCCACATCCATACGTTCATACATACATATCCCGAAAAAACCTCCCTCTTAATCCTCCTTCGGTGATGCTTAATCGGGTAAAATCAAATTGAATCAAAATGTATTTATTTCGAGTAACATAACCAAACAAACCATACAATTAAAAAAAACTATCATAATATGATCATAACCATATTTTTTTTGCGCCAAATCGCTTAATCAACACACAAAAACCTCTAGTAAAACTTTTTTTAGTTAACGTTTAATAATATGTTATGTTAAAGTTACCTGGAAGAAATCTCTATTAAGGCAGCCAGTTACTAGTTTTTGTTATTTTTAATCTATCTTGGTTGTATCTTTATAGTATGTACAGAGTTTATAGTAGTTTGAACATTGTTTGTTTATTGATAAGTACTATTATTAGTTACTATAACTACATCCATCTTTAACTTATTTTTAGGGTTCCGTACCTCAAAAGGAAAAAACGGAACCCTTATAGGATAACTTTGTTGTCTGTCAAGACGCAAGGGAATCAAAACCTATAGGGTACTTCCCGTTGACCTATAACTTTGAAATTTGGCAAGAAGCATTGTCATATAGTACACATAAAGGAAAAATTCCGAAAATTGTACATTTTTAATTTAATCACATAAAATAGGGTCTTTATGCAAGGAAGGAGGGTCCAAATTTTAAAGTCCTTTAATCGTATCATGTGGGGTATTATATGAAAGAGCTTAATTAGCACAAGCTAAACTAGGTTTTTAAATATTTTTACGATGTATATTTTTCGATATATGAAGGAAAATATAAAAAATATATAATTTCCCCCTTTTATCTACTAGTTTGTACGGAACCCTCGGTGGGCGAGTCTGACTCGCTCTTGTCCGGTTTTTTTATTGTTATTTAGTATTAACTAAGTAACATCATACATATACATACATGTTTATATTTTAATATTTACATGTATTCTTACATTTTTATTTTAGTCCTTTAGATTTACATAAAACATTTACATAAACTAACAAGTATTTCCACTACACATTTCCATTTCCTTCTTACCACGTGGTTGCGTCTATGTTGTCTATGGTTATATAGTCTCGGTTCCGTTCCCGGCTCGCCCGGGAATCCCATGTGGGACCGAGCTATATCGATTCGAAATTTTGTGACTCGGGACACCGTTTCTGGGGACCTAGATTAGATTAATTTAAAAAGTTGTATTTATGTGTAGTCCGTTCAGCTAAAGAACTAAAGTGGCATTGATGGCGCTGTTGTCCTTATTTCATTATTTTGTTCTGTTTGTTTTGTCTGTATATAGTAGTGAATAAGTTCTTCTTTTTTGCCACGATGGAACTATACGTAAACCGACTCTACCTTAAATAATTTAAACAAGTATTATTTAGATATTTTTGTAGAAGAAATGTTTGAAAAAATAAAGGAATTCGGGAAAATTTTCGTAAGATTATATTTTAACTATTACCAACACTTATTTGTTTTAGCTATAATTAAACTACTTATTGACTAACTAAGACACGTCACACTTAATATCCCTTTTTTATGGAGTATAACATATACTCTACCAAAGAATCAGAATCAGAATGTATTTTATTGCGTAACTGTGTATACAGGCTGTTTAACTTACGAGTAAAAATATGTTCCAACGGTTGGCCCTCACAATAAAGGCAGGCAATATTAAAATAAGTCTAGTAGACAGAATTTAACAATTATGATGCTACATTTTTTTAAACGAATTACACAAGATTAATACACTAATAATATCTAAATTATGAATTAATTATTAACATTTATAAAATTAACGTAAATTATAAATAGTTAAATTACTGTCGAAATTCAAAGATAGTCTTAGTAAATAGATAAGTAATAATTGTTCCCTTCATTTACACATTCCTTCATGTTGTAAAATCCTTTTGACAACAACCAGTTTTAGAGTTCTATGTTAAATTTAAGACCATTCAGTTTTTTAATATCAGCAGGTAATATTATTATTTTTTGGCCCAAAAAAGGGATATTAAGGGATTTGCGATTTTCTTGATTTAAGGCTGCAGCCTTAAATCAAGAAAATCGTCAAGCGAAAATCTAAGAGTAAATTAGAATTAGAAGTTTGTCTTCCGCTTGCATAATAAAAAAAAAAAAATAAGTAGTGTAATGTAAAATACATACATTAGTTTATAAAAGGCACGGACCCCGGAGTCTGTGGAGATTAATTTTGTCAAATAAAAGAAAAAGCGGAATAGAAAGCGGAAATTTATCAACGAATTAAACAATTTAATGAAAAATTAACCTGCCCCCGTATTCTGAACCCATTCGGTTTCGGAATCGATTCGATTTGTATATCTCCGTCTCTGTTATTTTCATAGAGAATGACAGAGACGGAGATATATAAATCGAATCGATTCCGAAACCGAATGGGTTCAGAATACGGGGGCAGTACAAATAAATTGACAATTATCTATACTGTCAGCGTGGGTAATTTTACACACACTTTTTCATATTTTTGACGATATCAGAGTATTAATGTATGAGTCTAATAGTATTTTACTTATTTAAGCGTGTTCTTTCGTGGTCAATTTTAAAGTAAAGAAGTAACAAGTCCAATAGTATAGAAAATCGCGTTTAAATGGCTTGTCAAAGTTAAACGCGAATGTGGGTAAAATTAACTCCCGTTCATTTCGATAGCGGAAAATCTTCATAAACTGTGATTTACGTAACTTAGGTTGGATTTATTTTACGTTTTTGATGTAAAAAACATAGATCTATCAAATTAAAAAAAAATGTCATATTCAATCATGTTCATTTTAATGGGAAATGCCATTTAAAAACTTTGAGCTACAAGCGAGCGGAAACAATAAAATAGTTTAATCGCATTTTTTTTACTAATGAAATAATTTCTTAAAAATGAAATAAAGCCAAAAAAAATACAATCATTTGAGTGTTGAATGACTTCATTAGCAAATATAAGTTCTAAGATTAATAGTGAATAATATCAAATTTAAAAATATTCACCCCATTCCATGAACTGCATACCTATTGTTTTCTTTATGTTTCTTGAGTTCTCTTTTGTTTGGTTTTTAGAAGACTAGTTTTCGGGTATGTACTAACTATAAACAGTTTTAAAAAAACAGTCAAGTGCATGTCCGGCCACGCGCAATGTAGGGTTTCGTAGTTCCATATCACAATTTATGTCTATGTCAATATTATGTGAACTTAAAATAGGGTTGTTTGATACTAAGATAATTCTAGTTAAACTAAGTTGATCGACTATTACTCGTTAACTTGTAAAACCTACTTACTTGTGATTGTGATTTTTCCTTATAATTTCGTTAGGGAAATTAATTACTGGATTTTTTTCAGCATACCTATTCGACAAAAACCATTTAGCTGGTAGGGGGGGGAGAGACACTTGACCCTAACAAAAATTATCATTTTAAAGCCTAATATTTTGCAAAAGAGATGAAGACAAAATATGGAATACTAAATTGAATAATATATTTTTGAATTACCTATCCATGACAGCCAACACCAAGAGAAAAAAATCATCCCTACTTTACGTGTAGAGGAATTTCAAGGGAGTAATTACTCTATTCCCATAGAAAGTGTTTTCAAAGTAGTAAAATTTATTTTAGCACTTGATAACGAGGCCCTAGAAATGTAGGAAGTGAAGCAATGTCAGCGCAGTTGGTTGTGCATTCAACTTTTATATTGGAAAGCACCTTTTGAAAAAGAAACTGCGAGCTAATCTTCCGTGTAGGAAAAATATCATTAGGAAACTGAATTATGGTGTTTGAGTATTAGTTTTGCAGCCTAGGTGTTTGACGATAGCTTTTTCATTTGAGAGTTATAGTTTCAAGTTGAAAAGCTATCGTCAAACACCTAACGATGCCATGACTATCAACCACCTACCAGTTCTTATTCCGTGTTATGTATGCTTACTATCTTCGACCACATTATATTGCTTAAAACATCTGTGTCAGAATAGAAGTGAAATAATTCACATTATTAATGCATTTTTAGCTGTATAATTAACTGAAACTCCATTGTCAATGTTACCCACAATTAAAGAAAATACGTTGACTTTTTTGTTCACAATATTTTTACGTAGTAAAACTAAATAAGACTAAGAAAAATTGTTTAAAACGGTAAAATATATCAATGTTTTATCGATATTAAATAAAACTCATGGGATTTAAAGAAGTTTTGTATAATTAAATCCGAAATCTTGGACATACATTTTTCAGTCACAAATTCTTGTGTTTAGAAAAAGGTGGAAAACTTTTAAAACTTCCATCACATTTGTCAACTTTTTTTTATACATTGTAGATCTACGATTGACCACCAATTCGCCTGATGTTAAGCGACGGTGTAGCCAAGGATGGACCTCGTCGATCTAGAAGATATCTATTCACTCTAGCCTTGAAAATTCCAAGATTGTAGGTCTCAGAAGACAGAGCCTCTCTCAAACAGAGATGGCGGCAACGAATTCCATTCTTGTGCAGTACGCAACAGGAATGTGGATCGAACTTTATCCATAAATTAACATTTATAATGTTTGGCGACTACAACTCACGCGTTCATCAATCAATTTAATTACTCATCTTTTGGTAAAAAAATCAAGAATCTTTAAACCAGGCTATCCCCAAAGTTTAACGCAAAGTCAAAGTTACCCACATTGACAGTAATCGTTACCATAATAATGATTGTTATACAAATTGGTTATACGTATTTAGTGGGTAGTGTTTAGTAAAGTATTTTTTGTTATATGGAAGACGTTGGCTGCAAGCCGCTTCCAATGGGTCTTTTTGTAAATCCATGGGGGAGGCCTACGCCTAGCAGTAAACTTCTTATGGCTGAGATGATGCTGATGATGATGAACATTTATTCATGAAAGCGATATAATTATAATGTGACCGAAGCACATTAAGTTCGAGGACGAACGTTGCCAGTGAATGGACAGGTTCCTGGAAGGATCTCTTTGTGCGCACAGTGCAGGTAATGCAGTAGGTTGCATTCATTCATTTAAAAATTCATAAAAAAGACTAAAAAGGTCTGAACAACTTTATTAAAACTAAACTAGCGGGTCCGGACACCCCAACCATTCGATTGGGTTAGCCGTAAAAACAGAAAGACGGACAGATGATAGACAGAGTAACTTCGCTTCCATAAATATTATTCAGGATGGCCCATTTCCTGTCCATTATATTGTTGAAAATATTTTAATTTCGTCTATGTCAATCTTATTACGATTTATTTTTATCTATTGGAAAAGACAATAAAAAACCAGTCATGTGCTAGCTAATGCTAATCCCACTGGCTAGTTTACTCTGTGTCGTCGTAAGGACAGTGAACCGCGCCGCACGGTGTCTATTAATACCTATCGCATTGGTCATTAATTTCCGATACATCATGAACACCGATTAGTTGATAAGCTTCACCAATCACAATCACTAAGATCATCTCAACCACGAGACTCCACTGCTAGACATTGGCCTCCCCAGTGGATTTCCAAAAAGACCGGTTGCGCGCGGCTTGGATCCAGCATCTTTCTGCCACTTGTATGAGGTCGTCTGTCCATCTTGTATGGTCCACCTACGCCGCGCTTGCTGGTGAGTGGTCTCCACTCGAGAATTTGACAATACTCACTGCAAATAAAAACCTGCTTCCAGAGTTTTCAAGTAATAAATCCATCTCTAACAAAAAGCCTTCGACAAACTTCTTCCCCTTTTTCCCTTTACCCTTCTTGTTGAGTAGTTAAGTAAATAATTATAATTTTAAAAACTGAAACAAACAATTTCAAAATACGCAATTTCGTTAACTTGGATGCAATGCTTCATGACATATTTGAACCGACTTAAAAAAGGAGGTTATCAGTTCGACTATTTCGACCTGTATGTATGTAATATTGTCAGAACTGTATAGTTTTTGTATATGTTCGCTTACAAATGTTTGCAATAAATGTTTTCTGATTCTGATTCAGATACCAGCTTCTAAGCATCTGTGCCAAATTTCATAAGTGTATGTATGTTTGTCCACGTATTACGCAGAAACTAGAAGTCGTATTGCAAAAAATCTTTCTAAGTATATAATTATTTTTAAGAACAAAGTATCTCTCAACTTAAGAGTTACTGCAAGTTTTATCAAAATCGGTTCAGTAGTTTTCAAGATATGGACTTGTTTAATTTTAAAATATGAGCGTTTCGACGACGCTATACAAACTACTGGGCGGATTTGAACGAAATTCGGTAGGCTTATCACACATACTATGTGAAAGGACCCGGCATACTTTATAACATAAAAATTAGGCGTTACAATAGTAGTGAAGTGTGTTCAAAAATTAAACGAACTTACCCAGTGAAGTTATGTGAATACAATTTTTAGTTTCAAATAAAACGAGTGAATACTATTAAAAATTAATAAATAAAAGTAATCAAAAAAAATCAAACCGATTTCAAAGCAATCTAATTATCTGAATATCCTGACCTCAAAAATAGTTGGTGTACGTACCTACTTAGGTAGACGCCCAGTTTGATTTTTTCGTGTTATTTTTCACTTTTCAGTTAATTAGATTGTTTTGAAGTCGGTTATTTTTTTTTTAAATTTCTCATAATTCTCTTATATTTACTTTTTAAGTTATTTTGTTTTAATAACCAAAGTACTAAACGATTTGCATTGCATTGCATATAACATAACATTTTTTGAAATTAAATCTTCTAGTGACTGCCTGAAATTGCAGGATGATATCAATCAAATTTACGAATGGAGCGTGAGAAATAAAATGACATTTAATATAAGTAAATGTAACGTCATGACCTTTGATCGTAAAAGAAATTCAATACAGTTTGATTATCATTTAAACAACGTACCTATAAATAGGGTTAACTGTATCAAAGATTTGGGGGTAAATTTTGATCGCAGTCTAACTTTTCATGATCATATATCAGAACTCGCAAAAGAGTCTTACCGGCGCCTTGGCTTCGTCCTACGGAATGCTAGAGACTTTAAAAATCCTGAAGTAATTAAAACATTATATAACTCCTTAGTTAGAAGCAAACTTGAATCGAGTGCTTGTGTCTGGAACCCCTATCATGTCACCTACGCGCGAATGCTTGAAAAAGTCCAAAAGGCCTTTTTAAGGTCACTGTATAAGAAAATTTATGGTTACTATCCGTTTCTGTATCCAACTTAGTTCCTGCTCGGTCAGCTTGGTTACAACTCTTTGGAAGTTAGAAGGATGTTAGACCAGCTAACTATCTGCTGTAAGGCGCTTAGGGGGTCCGTCGATTCTATACGTCTGCACGACTTGCTATGCGTACTGTTCGTACCGGACGAGCCCGGGGTTCCAGCAAACAGACGTGGTCGCCCGCATGACCTGTTCCACGTAGATCGCGGTCGCACAGTAGCACGTTCTATGTCGCCCCTGAATCGTGCCCGTCGCCACTTAAACGCACTCCTTGCTGCCAACCCTGATTGTGACATCTTTTGTGATAACTGGAAGACTATTTTAAGTACCTCCTTGACTTATTGTGAAAATCAATTGGATCAATGGGACAGGTGTAAAAAGCCTGATGATTCATTGGACTTTGACGATAACCTTTGAGTTTATTGACTTGGTACTCTGAGTACTTACCCGAACGGTATATTTTACTTTGTATGACATAATTATTTTTTTGTAATGACATGTTAGGCGTATTGCCCATTTGACATTTTTGTATTGACATTTTAAATGATATTGTATTTATATAATGAATATTTTGTAATCCTCAGACATTTGTTTAAGACATTGTTTAAGAATAATTTTTGAATATTGTGAGATAATTGTAATTGGTCTTTTTCCGTTTTTATCTCAATAAACGAATTTATCATTTATTTATAACACAGTTATAAACACTAGTCTAGGAGCCTTTGGATTCGCTGTATTAAATGTGTTGTCATGTCACTTTCATTTTCTGTGTCCCAAATAAATTATATTTGATTTGATTAGTTGATTTTCTTATGAAATTTCTGTCTGAAAGTATTACATTTTAAATTTAAAAAAAAACCGGACAAGTGCGAGTCAGACTCGCCCACCGAGGGTTCCGTACAAACTAGTAAATAAAAGGTGGAAATCACATTTTTTTATTTTCCTTCTTATACCGAAAAATAAACATCGTAAAAATATTTAAAAACCTGATGAACTAATGCTAATTAAGCTCTTTCATATGATACCCCACATGATACGGTTAATTCACTTTAAAATTTCGACCCTCATTCCTTGCATAACGACACTATTTTTTTGTGATTTAATGTCCGGTTTTCGGATTTTTTCCTATAAGTGTACCCTAACACAATGCTTCTTGTCTTGAGTTCTAGGTCAACGGGAAGTACCCCATAGGTTTTGATTCCTCTGTGAGTGTCGAAATGTGCGTTTTTTACGACATATTCGGCTGTAACTTTTTTACGAAAACTGAGAAATTTTATTTTTCTTTCTGCTGCAAGATACTATGGATCTGCGTATATGGTTATAATTTCAACTCGATACCTTCACGCGTTCCCGAGATAAAGATCTTGACACCCGTACGGACAAACCGTACCGACAACAAAGTGATCCTATAAGGGTTCCGTTTTTTCTTATTGAGGTATGGAACCCTAAATATAATCCAAATTGGTTTATAATAACAGAGTTATGAGATAACTAACATTTTAAAAATGTACAACGGAATTGGTAATCTCCTGCTTTTCTTGAAGTCGGGTGAAAAGCGATCTCTTTCAGACAGCCTTCGTGATTCACGACTGCACGATTCTCGAGCAAGAGCTCGAAGAGTCAAGACAAATTTGTGTTTTATTCACTAACCGACTTACTTATAAACGCATGTTTAGGCCTTATTCGCTGATTATGGACTTGTCACTTTCAGTCAGATGGGAACTGATACGCGCGAAAACGGAACAAAAAACTAAAATGCGCATATTCAGCGTTTTATGTAAGACGGTAAGAAGTGTGTAAGTGTGGGCAAATAATATAAAGCAGTGAAATCTATCTTTTCACGTTAACGGCAAAACTTCATAGAGGTTTCCAGTAAAGTCACCACCACTAAGCTTAATAGTGACGAGGACTTTACCATATAGCGAAGATAAGTGAATAAAAGAACAACAAAAGACGATGGCTATATGGGCACCATTCCCTTTGCCTTTCCGCACAAGAAAAAAAAACAACTAAAAAAAAGAAAGCTTTGCTTGCTTTGGCTTGGCTAACTTGGCTTTGGGTATTTTGTTCCATGGTTTTGGCTTTGGTGAAAGGAATAGAAAGTCGCTTATTTTATAGTATACTTAATACTCTTTGGTCGCGTACCTAGCGTTCTCTTACTAGTCTGTGCGTGAAAGATAAAAATTATCATGATAATTTCTATATTTAAGTGTTAAATATCTACGAGAATCTAATAGGTACTTACTTAAGTACTAGTTACAAAAACGGGATGATTAAACAAACATTGAGACGTGTTAACAGTTCGTGCATCTAGACAACATAATTTCAGAGGTACTGACTGAAGGAATACCACACAGAATTCGTGGCCCTATTTACTGAAAAACCATTACTGTCATACGTGTCATTGTGAATCACCTAAAGCAAGTCATACAATAATAAAAATTAACTCGCATTGGAAAAAACCAAAACCAGACAGTGAAATGAGTGATTATAAACAAGCTACAAATAAATCAAAATCACACACGTTTACCCACACCGCAGAAAAACTTTACGCATGTCTTATATGTGACTATAAAGTAGCTAAAGCAAGTGATTTAAAAAGACACAAAATAATCCACACTAGTGAAAAGACATATGAATGTGATGTATGTGATTATAAAACAATTCGCGCAAGTAGTTTGAAACAACATAAATTTATTCACACTGGGGAAAATCTATATGAATGTGATAAGTGTGATTATAAATCAGCTGCAGCAAGAATTTTTAAAAAACACATTTTATTACACACAGGAGAAAAGGCATATGTATGTGATATATGTTATTATAGAACAGATAGAGCGAGTCATTTAAAAAAACACATATTAAGCCACACTGGAGAAAAGCCATATAAATGCAATATGTGTGATTATAAATGTGCAAGATCAAATAGTTTAAAAAGACATGTATTAATCCACACTAGGGAAAAAATCTATGAATGTGATATGTGTGATTATAAATCTCCTCTAATGAGTAGTTTAAAACAGCATAAACTAACGCACACTGGAGGAAAACTACATCAATGTAATTTATGTCCTTATAAATCAGCAACTTCATATGATTTGAAAAGACACCTTTTTACCCACACAGAAGAAAAACCTTATGAATGTAATATGTGTGATTACAAATCAACAACAGCGAGTAACTTAAAAAGACACATAGTAACCCACCCTGGGGATAAACCATATAAATGTGATATGTGTGATTATAGAACAACTAAACTAAGTGATTTAAAAATACACATATTAACTCACTCTGAAAAATTATCATATAAATGTGATATGTGTGTCTATAAAGCAGCTAAAGAAAGTGATCTAAAAATGCACATACTAACCCACACTGGAGAAAAACCGTATGAATGTAATATGGCTGAACATGTAGCACCTATACCAAGAGATTTAAATATTTTAACACACACTGAAAAAAAAACGTTTGAATGTGATATGTCTTCAAATTCAACTGCAACAAGTAGCTTAGAACAACATAAACAAACTGACACCCTAGAAAAACTATATGAATGTGATATGTGTGATTACAAGTCAACAACATCGAGTAACTTAAAAAGACACATATTAACTCACACTGGGGATAAACCATATGAATGTAATATGTGTAATTATAGAACAACTAATATAAGTGATTTAAAAATACACATATTAACCCATTCTGAAGAATTATCATATAAATGTGATATGTGCGTCTATAAAGCAGCTAAAGAAAGTGATCTAAAAATGCACATACTAACCCACACTGGAGAAAAACCATATGAATATAATATGGCTGAACATGTAGCACCTATACCAAGAGATTTAAATATTTTAACACACACTGAAAAAAAAACGTTTGAATGTGATATGTCTTCAAATTCAACTGCAACAAGCAGCTTAGAACAACATAAAGAAACTGACATCCCAGAAAAACTATATGAATGTGATATGTGTGATTACAAGTCAACAACAACGAGTAACTTAAAAAGACACATATTAACTCACACTGGGGATAAACCATATGAATGTAATATGTGTGATTATAGAACAAATAATATAAGTGATTTAAAAATACACATATTAACCCATTCTGAAGAATTATCATATAAATGTGATATGTGCGTCTATAAAGCAGCTAAAGAAAGTGATCTAAAAATGCACATACTAACCCACATTGGAGAAAAACCATATGAATGTAATATGGCTGAACATGTAGCACCTATACCAAGAGATTTAAATATTTTTACACACACTGAAAAAAAAACGTTTGAATGTGTTATGTCTTCAAATTCATCTGCAACAAGTAGCTTAGAACAACATAAACAAACTAACATCCCAGAAAAACGGTATATTTGTGATATGTCTTCAAATTCATCTGCAACAAGTAGCTTAGAAGAATATAAACAAACTCTTATGCCAGAAAAACAATATAAATGTGATATGTCTTCAAATTCAAGCCTAGAACAAAATAAAGAAACAACAGCAAGTGATTCAAAAAAATACATATATATTCACATTGAAGGAAAACCATATAAATGTGATATATGTGATTATAAATCAATTAAAGCAGGTAATTTAAGAAGACACATATTAACTCACACTGGAGAAAAGCCATACAAATGTGATATTTGTGATCATAAATCAGGTACACCAAGCGATTTAAGAAAACACATATTAACCCACACTGGAGAAAAACCATATAAATGTGATATGTGTGATTTTAAATCGGCTACAGCAAGTGGCTTAAAAAGACATATTATTACCCACACTGGAAAAATACCATACAAATGTGATATATGTGATTATAAATCGGCTTCAGCAAGTAATTTAAAAAGACACATATTGAAACACACTGGCGAAAAACCATATGTATGTGATATGTGTGATTTTAAAGCAGCTACAGCAAGTGATTTAAGGAAACACATAGCAACCCACATAAAAAAAAACATATGAATGATATATTTGATTATAAATCATCTTGCACAAGATACAACATTGGTAAAAACCCATATGAATATATTATTAATTTGTTGTTAGATCATTTAATAAATGTTAAATTACATGTAATCAGGCAATATACATAATGCTATCTGCCCTATTATCATGAGATGGGCATATAATAATATGTACTCCATCATCTAGATACCACTTGTTGTTCTTTATCATGCAAATATTGTGCATAGGAGAAAACTGTTTCCAACCCCCTAAACATTATACAATTCCAATGATTCTCTTTTTACTCGACTGCGTATGAAGGAGGGTTATGTAATTCGAGTGTATGTATGTATGTTTCTATGTGAGTACTTACAGCTTAAACAGCTTGACCAATTTTGATGTGTGAGGTGTCATTAGATTTGGTAGGGTCTAGGGGTGTACACAAAAGATCCTCATGGGTTGAAGTGTCGCCGACCAGTTTGTTGGCCCCCGTTGTGACTGTACAAGATAAGATAAGTAATTAGATTCGTCTTCAAACGCTGAGTTTTTTGTAATAATAATGATAATTCCCTCGCAAAAATAATGATGCGATTTTTTCATAACCTCCAATGAACTTTTTCGAAATTAGTAATTTTTCTAGAGTTATTCTAAAAAATGCCCATTTAATAATCTATTACAGATTTTTTTAATACGTACTTTCTCATTAACAAAATGGCTTTTCTGCAGTCGAGTATTTTGTTTTTCCTTAATATACCTACTTAGATGATTTATTATCTAATTCGAATCATAACTGCTAATACACACTCCCTTCTATTTAACCCTCTAACTGTGGCGTCAAACGACCTCATGTTCTTTTACACTCTGCCCATGGCCGTAGGCAGGGGGGGGGGGGGGGGGGGGGGGGTTTGGGGGGTCCAACCCCCCCCCCGAAATCCTGGCCATTATAAAAATTCTTCCAGGTTTCAATATTTTTATAAAATGCTTCAAAAAGTTTCGCGCTCGCTTCGCTCGCGCATGATTGTTTCATATTGATCTTTATTTGTATTGATCATTAAAGTGCCGTGAACTTTCTAATACGAGCAAATAATTCACTAAAAATAGCCACAAGCCAAAACTTTTTGCGCGTTCTTGTAGGTATGTTTGTAATTTTCTATAAAGTCATATATTTATATTTAGGATTATTAAATTGGAAATCAATGTATTCAAATGCTTGTATTTATAATTTTTGATAGCGTTAAGTCGCTCTTTACCAGTCGGGTATTTCCTTTTAACACAGTTATTTGTTTGATTCATCTGGTCCACAAAAATCTAGGACTTGCTAGCACGATCAATGAATCAAATCACTTCCATGATTTAATATTAAAAACCTCTAAAAAAAACTTTTATTTTGACATGGAAGTACTGTGGGTTCATTAATACGAGAAATAAAGCATATTACTATAAAAACACCAGTAAAATTTTCGCGCTCGCGCACTATTACTATTTTGACATAGAAGTACTGTGAGTTCACAAATACGAGAAATTTAGCATATTACTATAAAACACTACTAAAAATTTTTCGCGCTCGCTTCGCTCGCGCATTCATATTGTTATATTATTTTCACATGGAAGTACTAAGAGTTCACTATACGAGAAATAAAGCATATTAATATAAAAACACCACAAAAATTTCCGCGCTCGCGCATTTATTACTATTTTGACATAGAAGTACTGTGAGTTCATAAATACGAAATTTTTGCATATTACACTAAAAAAATTCGCGCTCGCTTCGCTCGAGCATTCATATTATGTTGACATGGAATTACTATGAATTCACTAATACGAGAAATAAAAGCATATTACTATAAAACACCACTAAAATTTACGCGCTCGCTTCGCTCGCGCATACTTATTACCTATTTTTTTTTTATATTTAGGTCATGCAAGCGCTGAGTGCTCGATAAAATGAAAAATTTTTTTTTTATTACTACCCAAACATAATAGCACATTTTGCTATGACAAACTTAGAATTCATTTGGGACATTAAAGTGCTCATTTTTTTACGCTCGCACATTATACGTAAGATATGGGACAACATGGCCGCAGAGTCTGCCCATTCTCACGTTTCGCCTGAGCCGAGCGTGCAAGCAAGAGCGCGGAGCAAGCGATAGAGAGGCACGATCGGCCTAAGCGTTCGGCTTCTGTCATGACGTTATCACGTAAAGTTATCGTCCGTAAACCGACTTTACAACCTTTTTTAGGGTTCCGTACCCAAAGGGTAAAAACGGGACCCTATTACTAAGACTTCGCTGTCTGTCTGTCTATCTGTCTGTCTGTCTGTCTGTCTCCAGGCTGTATCTCATAAACCGTGATAGCTAGAAAGCTGAAATTTTCACAAATGATGTATTTCCGTTGCCGCTATAACAACAAATACTAAAAATTAAAAAAAAAAAATATTAAGGGGGGTCCCCATACAATAAACGTTTTTTTTCGTATTTTTTTGCTCAATATTAAAAACGGTAACAGATATAGACGCTTCAAATTTTCACAGGATACTTACTTGTATATTACCTTTCAAAATAAATAATTAAATAACTATAAAGTAAATATTAAAGGGCTCCCATACAACAAACGTAATTTTTAAGCAATTTTTACTCGATCTTAATTAACAGGTAGAAACTTGAATATTTGTAAGTAAATATTTAGAAATATATTACTATAAAAATAAATACCTAATCTAATACATAAAAACTCACAAAATGAAAATAATCCGTGCATCTAAACGCGGTGCGAGCGCCGCGCCGCGGTGTGGTGGTGGCGCGAACGCGCGGGTAGCGGGGGAGGTAACATCACGGAGCGAGCCATAGCCGCGCGTATTCGCGCGAGCGTCGTCGTGCTGCCCGGATGTGTATCGAAAACCTACCTATAAGTTTGCAATTTACTACTTGGAATTTCGTTATTTTATAAACAGAACTAAACTTTGTAGTATTATAGATGATAGTACGGAACCCTTCGTGCGCGAGTCCGACTCGCACTTGACCGATTATTTTATCAGCCCTGTTT
This sequence comes from Lycia hirtaria, assembly GCA_947563715.1. Lineage (NCBI taxonomy): Eukaryota > Metazoa > Arthropoda > Insecta > Lepidoptera > Geometridae > Lycia > Lycia hirtaria. The sequence goes on along the minus strand of OX387377.1, from coordinate 33,515,169 downwards.
GTACAAACTATCCCACTGCTGGGCGCGTGCCATCTTATCATTGCGAGAAAGGTAAGGCCATAGTCAGTCATTGAGAACTCTCAGACATGTAGGTGTAGGTAGGTACATTTGTACATTTATACAATTCTCCGTCTCTCCTTTCCTATATTTGTTTTCACTCTAAAATTTTTGCATTACAAGTATATCAGAACAATACATCCTACTATAATCCTATAGTTCGTATGTGTCGTCAGTACAACGATATTTCATCCAGTCACAGTGCCCTAGTAGATACTCGTATATTTTCGATAATAAGCTTTATAATTTTAAAAAGATTGGCTATTTTGTCCTCCGAGTCCGGCGCGATTGAGCGTCCTCTCTGAGGGCACCGTAACTATTATTACTACCTAGGTATTTATCTATTAGATTAGTATTTCTCATACTACAGTATTTTAATTGCTACCTCAAACTTTGCTTCTGTATTTGTATTTGTAATTAAAATTGTATGTACTTAACTTGGTAACCATGCTGTGTGTTTAGAGACACTTTCCAGTTCTAAACTTTTGTTAGTATTTTATTATTTAGTGTTTTATTTTGTGTACCTAATGTGTAAATAAAATAAAATTTGATTTGGTTTGCCTTAAAAATTCCAAGATTGAATTCTTAAGAAACGGAGTTTAAGAGTGCTCCATCCTCAACCACAACGCCTTTTAACATCAAATGAGTTGGCGCCGTTGGCGGACAAGCTCAAGCCTATCACTAAACAAATATATATATTAGCAAAACTTGGTACTTGACATAAATTTTGTTAATAGTACTCAAATGATTATTAAGCTATTGCATAGCTTCTATCGCGGGCCTTGAGCGTGGAGACCGAATCCAGAAATTCCGTAACGAAAATAACCTAACACACCGCGCGTAAAGCTATTATGCAATAGCTTTACCGCGGCAGTCTCCGAGTGCCACACGTCTTTTTATTGCTTGTCTAGTACTACATAGAAAAAAGTATCCCATCAAAAACATAAATGTGAAATGAGAGCCAAGTTCAATATTATGATATATACCTTAGTTGTTGACTTCAACGACAAAAGAAGTGAGATCTAAATGGGTGCCAAGTTCAATGGTCAGTCCTGAAATTTATTTATAGCAACGTAAAATATTGTATAACAACTAATATCATTTCTTCTTATAACTTAGGATAATATATTGAACGTAAGGTCTGACTTGGCTAGTTCTCATATACGAATTATTATTAAGTACCTACTAAAACAGTCATGCCTGGGCTTCATTAGCGGGCTACGGCGAACATTCGCCGCAGCGCGATGAGTGTGGCCGGGTACATCGTTGCAACGCGTAGTATTCGGGCGCAGACGATGTATTGTCGGTAAACTGGCGCGCATCAAAGAGATTTGTTTCGACAATATTCGCTTGGGTGGCTACACTTACGTCACTTCAGTGTCGTCCAGACATTGATGCGGGACGGACGTGCTTGAGTTTTTTGGTACATCATGGAGTGGAGTAACGGAAAAGCTTTACCGACCACCCATTTCTTTTTGAAATGCCAAAAATCTGTACTCAGCGTTATCGATCCACATTCCTGTTGCGTACTGCGCAAGAATGAAATTCATTGCCGCCATCTCTGTTTCCTGAGACTACAATCTTGGAATTTTCAAGGCTAGAGTGAATATATATCTTATAGATTGACGAGCTCCATCCTCAGCCACACCGTCGCTTAACATCAGGCGAGTAGGTAGTCAATCGTAGATCTATCTTGTATAAAAAAAACAATGCAACGCCACTACTTCCTCCATTTTGAATTATGTCTCTACTACACAGCAACAACCCGGCACGATGTATCGCGTCAACGCGACACGAATCTTAGTCCGCTAATGTAGACAAGAACATCGCGTATGCCCGTTGCACGATGTTTTTAGCGCGCCAACGCGACACGAATCTTTGTCCGCTAATGTAACCCTAGCATCATGGAAGAGGCCTATGTTCGATGGCTAGTTTCTACCAGCAAGCCAAATTTTCGGAGTAATAAAATAAGAACTTCATCGTCATCATCTCAGCCATAAGAAGTCCACTGCTGGACATAGGCCTCCCCCATGGATTTCCAAAAAGATCGATTGGAAGGGGCTTGCATTCAGCGTCTTCCCGCCACTTGTATGAGGTCATCTGTCCATCTCGTGGCTGGTCTTGCTACGCTGTGCTTGCCGGGACCTGCCCCCTTATTCTGAACCCATTCGGTTTCGGAATCGATTCGATTTGTATATCTCCGTCTCTGTCATTTCCATAGAGAATGACAGAGACGGAGATATACAAATCGAATCGATTCCGAAACCGAATGGGTTCAGAATACGGGGGCTGGTCTCCACTCGAGAACCTTTCGGCCCCATCGGCCATCAGTTCTACGTGCTATGTGACCTGCCCACTGCTACTTCAACTTGCTAAACCGCTGTGCTATATCGGTGACTTTTGTACGCCTACGTATCATATCTAATTCGATCTCGTAGAGAGACTCCGAGCATAGCCCTCTCCATAGCTCGTTGCGTGACCTTGAGCTTCCTTATAAGGCCCATAGTTAGGGACCACGTTTCAATACCGTATGTCATCACTGGTAACACACACTGGTTGTAAACTTTCGACTTGAGGGACTGGGGAAACGCAACGAAAGACGCTTTTAAGTTTCCCGAACGCTGCCCAGCCGAGTTGGATACGACGATTGACCTCCCTCGTAAAGTTGGACCTGCCTAATCGGACCGTTTGTCCTAGATAGACGTATTCGTCAACAACTTCAAGTGAAGTTCCCCACAGATATTGGGGTGGGCACTACATGGGCATTCGACATAACCTTCGTTTTGTCCATGTTCATTTTGAGACTCACCCGTTGGGAAACTATTGAGGTCTTCGAGCATCGTACTGAGCTCTTCCATCGACTTTGCCATGACTACTATATCGTCGGCAAACCGAAGGTGAGTGATGTACTCGCCTGATGTGTGTGTTTCCTGCGTCTACGGGGTATAATTGTCTTTTTTAGGGTTCTGTACCTCAATAGGAAAAAACGGAACCCTTTGTTGTCCGTCTGTCCGGGTGTCAAGACCTTTATCTCGGGAACGCGTGAAGGTATCGAGTTGAAATTAAAACCATATACGCAGATCCATAGTATCTTGCTGCAGAAAGAAAAATAAAATTTCTCAGTTTTCGTAAAAAAAAGTTACAGCCGAATATGTCGTAAAAAACGCACATTTCGACACTCACAGAGGAATCAAACCCTATGGGGTACTTCCCGTTGACCTAGAACTCTGAAATTTGGCAAGAAGCATTGTGTTAGAGTACACATATAGGAAAAAATCCGAAAACTGGTCATTTTTAATTTAATCACAATAAAATAGTGTCTCTATGCAAGGAATGAGGGCCCAAATTTTAAAGTGAATTAACCGTATCATGTGGGGTATCATATGAAAGAGCCTCATTAGCATAAGCTAAAACAGGTTTTAACTCATTCTTCGCCCCCTGCAGACCTTTCACTTCAGCTGGGAACCAAAACTTTTTAGGCGAATTTTCATTAAGTACAGAGTGGCCGTGCAAAGTAACGTTGACTGCCTCAAACGCCGGCGGTTTACTCACTACTACAAAATGAACGAGATACTCGCTCGGATCCGAGTGGAAAGCGCCGCTACTATAGCCCTGCTTCTCTCTGATCCGAGTGGTGAGCAAGAAATGTGTTGAATAGTTTGTACGGAACCCTCGGTGGGCGAGTCTGACTCGCACTTGTCCGGTTTTATTTTGTATATTATCTGTATCTTTGAAATGTACGAGTGCATAGCCCATTTAATATCTAGATTGTTTAGTGCATTTTCTGCTTATACTAATTTTAATCGAGAGACAACCAGACAGCAAGCTGGCGCTCAGCGCTCACTCGGGCAGTTCGGGCACGTTCGCGTCAAGTTTTTAGCGCACCGCTCCCCACCACCCGCTGCTCCACGGCCGCCACGCCGCATCGTGCGCTGTGCTCCGAAATACCTATTATTTAATTATTTAAGTATAAGTAATCATCTTACACTATTGATGTGTGCTAAATATTCAAATAAATTATAATTAATACTAAATCCCAGTTAATAACGTAATAAATACGAAAGCCGACTATATACTTAGTTATAAGTACTAAAACTGATGTTTGGATTAAAAAAGATACTAAGGTTGGTTAGTATCTTTTTTAATTCCACTCGTTATAATTATATTCACGTGAAAACATTAAAATCAACATAAAGACCGGCTGTCATCAATTTTGATTGCTGATTCTTACATTTATTCAGTTTATTGGTACACGAAACAGAATACAGTGTTTACAATTTTTACAATGTACAATTCATAATTTGGACCTACACTATATTCCTTAAATGTATACACAACATGTTATAATTACAATAATAAAATTTTACAGACTTTACAGACACTATAAGTAAGTGTTCCTAATGGAATCAATTAATTGAAAAATTATAATAAAATGATAAAAATTTACTAGTTTCGGTTTTTTTCCTTTGTGTTCACCCAACTACCTATCTGGATGCCAAATTTGAAATTTCTAGGTCATCTGGAACTGGGTTAGAATTTTGATCTATAGGTCAATCAGTGATAAAAATGGCGATTTTTGGACGTTAATATCTAAATAACCGTTTGAGGTATGTTTATGAAATTTGGAGCACATATGTATCTCGGCGGTCTCAATATACGAGCCAAATTTGACATATTTGTGTGAAGTAGTTTTTGAGTTATGAGAAGGTCAAAAGTGGCTCCAAATGGTTCGAGATAAATATACACACGCTGCACGCCAGTTCTGTTAGCTTGAACTTGGCTTGACACGCTACCGCATGTCTAGATTCTTGACACTGCCAAATACCCTTATCGCGCGGGTTACACACAACACAAGAAAACAAAACAACTTTGTTATGACAATCATGAAGCGGACACGTTTTCTCAATACGTAACGTACCCCATAGATTGAGCGAAATGATTATATTATCTGTGTCAGCAGGGGTGTTACCCTCGACCCAATTACTTGACCCATGCGACCACCATGAAACGCAGATAATGCAATTAAACACCTAACTACCTGAACCTAGAAGCCTGCTAGCAATATAACCACAACGCGTGTTATGCGACATTCGTCCTAATATTGAATGTAAGAGCTTGTTCGTTGAACTCGTAACAGTTTATGTAATAGTGTATAAATTAGGGGTAATAGTGTTCTTTAGAAAAAATAGCCTCATAAGAAATCAATGAAAAATGGGTTCCGTAAAACGGGGTGAATGAAATCGCAGGGGTGAATAGATACAAAACTAAAAATGTTTTTCTACTGATTATAGCCAAACATTTTGAAAGAAAATGTTTCGAAATGTATATGTGAGCCCCTTGAATCTGCAGGCTAAACAAGGTCCTGATAACCATGGGCGTACCCAGGGGGGCAGCTGCCCCCCCCCCCCCCCCTGCCCTGCCTGGAAACCTCGGAGAAAATGTATGAACTTGCCTAATTACTAATCAAAGTGTAAACGAGCCTTATACTACCTTTTACTTTACTTATGCTAACTTTAAAATAAACCGCGCAATAGACACTGGCAAAATGCACGGTGCAATTATTATTGCCATAAAAAAACCGCGCAGTGAGCAAGCTCTACAGTCGCTAGTCGCCAGCCACCGCCGCGGCGACGATGGCGGACGAAGATTACCGAATCTAGCTGAGCGTTCGTATTCTTGGCGGTAGGGAGTTGCGAATATTTTCGCCGATCGTTCAAAGTTATTTAATGTCCTTTGTATTTAGAGCCATGTCAGTACTGTCACAACATTAACAGCAAATCAGCATATGAATACCTAAAATTTGATAAAAAGTTTCGAGAAAAGTCGCGCTCGCTTCGCTCGCGCATGGTTATTTCCTATTATTTTTAGCCGACTGTGTAAGAAGGAGGGTTATGGTTTTCAAGTGTATGTATGTATGTATATGGGTATGTTTCTATATGATCGCCTACAAGCCTAAACGGCTTGACAGATTCTGATGTGCGAGGTGTCGTTAGAACTCCAACGACCTTTTTCGTATTAAATAAGTGATTTCACTAGAATTATTCTAAATAATGCGCATTTATATTCTTTTACAGCGGTACTTTGTCATAAAAACGTATGTTTGTAATTTTCTATAAAGTCATGTTTTTTAATTAGGAATAATAAATTTGCAATCAATGCATTCAAATGGTTGTATTTATAATTTTTGATAACGTAAATTTTAAATTTATGTTTAAATTTTATCAGGAATAATACATTTGCAATCAATAAATTCAAATGGTTATATTATTTTATAACTTTTTATAGCGTAGAAGTCGTTCTTATCCAGTCGGTTATTTCATTTTTCTTTTAACATAAATACTCGTTTGGTTCATCTGTGACACAAAACGTAGGACACGCTAACAAGATCAATGAATCAAATTATTTCCAAGATTTAATTTTAAAAACCTTCTAAAATATCGCGCTCACTTCGCTCGCGTTTTTACTACTTGAACATAGAAATACTGTGGGCTCACTAATATGAGAAATAAAGCATATTACTTTAAAAACACAATTAAAATAAGAAAAAAAAGTTTAAAAAAATTTCGCGCTCGCTTCGCTCGCGCCTGTCTATTTCCTATTATTTTTACCCAACCGCATAAGGAGGAGGGTTAAGTTTATTCGAGTAAATGTATGTATGTATGTGGGTATAATAATAATAAATATAATATTTGTGGACATTTCACACAATGTTTGTTTGTAAAAGTATGTTTCTATAAGATCGCCTACAAGCCTAAACGGAAAGCCTAAGCTAGAATTATTCTAAATAATGCGCATTTATAGTTTTTACAGCGGTTCTGCGATTCGACAACATATTAAGCGTAAGCGGGTTTTTAGTTTTTCTTTTAATATATATACTTGTTTATTTGTATTAATTATTAAAGTGCTGTGAACTTGCTAATACAATCAAATAATTCACAAATTTAATTTAAATAACCTTTTCAATTTTCGCATTTAACATTTTTCTAATTTAATATAGAAGTACTGTGGGCTCACTAATACGAGAAATAAAGCATATTACTATAAAAACATTACAAAAAATTTCGCGCTCGCTTCGCTCGCGCTATTTATTACCTATGTTTTATTACTAACCAAAAAAAATTACACAATCCCCCCCCCCCCCCCCCCCTCCCCGCTATGTTTCATGTAGGTGTTTTTGTCGCGGACGATCTGACCTAAAAAATCTGACTTGGCCCCCCCCTAGACCAGAAGCTGGGTACGCCCATGCTGATAACTTTACTATTTTCATTGTGAAAGGAAGTGTTTTGTACCATCACAACTTGTCAACGTATTCCTTGGTTCCTTGTGACCCAGATTAATAAAAAAATAGATGCGTCTGTGATGTAAATTTCGAAATAGTACTATTTGTAAAATAGTAAACCAAGTCATTTTTTTTTTTTGATTGAGGTTAATAGATACGGGGATGGGGCGAATAGATACGTAGTATGGAGTGAATAGATACGTAGTATGGGTTCAATAGACACATGTAAGGGTTCAATAGAAACAAGTAAGAGGTGATTAGAAATGTATGTGACAGGGCTGCTATCTATTTTCTACTTAACTAGGTATCTACCTACATTCTTTTCACACTTACGTTAGCTACTTAGATAGATGTCTAGGTAGGTACTACTTAAACGATGAAAATTGCCAACCATAGCATTTTTTCTATTAACCCCATACCTCGTATCTATTGAACCCATGTGCGTCAATAGAAACGACACATATTTTGGCATTTTGTGCTGTAATTAAGAAATAAATGCCAATATAGATGCCAGAAAATTATCAAAACAGCTAAGAAACATGATATAAGCAGAATATAATGTAGTCATGACTATTGAAAAAATAAACAAAAATGAAGTCAAAGTTCAAAATTGTGTCTATTCACCCCGTTTTATGGCTATTGACCTGAAAGGTATATTATTATAATTGTGGAAGATATTATAAGTTTGACAAGGACAATTGAAGGTATATCTATAAATATTAACAAATAGGTACTGTCCCGTTGCTTTTAAAAAGCGTTTGATGAAAAATAGTATGGATGTTTGTGTGAAAAATTTATAGGAACGTGAGAACGTGAGCAATTTACCATTGGTTTTAGCTTAAAAATTTGCGGCGCGTCACTTTCTCCGCTTAGTAGTGTCGAATTTTTCGAAAAACTTTTGTACATTCAAGACCAAAGGTTTTTTCCTCTTTAACTATGACTAGGACTCTGTTGACGAATAATGACAATAGAAGAATAGATGGCATAAAGGACTTGTATCCCATTGCCGTTACACCTTTTAAAACAACAATTAGCTCTCTCTGTTTAGAGTTTTGGCGGGAACACCATGAAAACATGTTGTCCTTTTATTTTATTTTCCTAGCCATGTTCGAATTAAATTTCGAAATAACACAGTTAGAAAAATAGAAGTTTGGTGTGTAAATATTGGTGCTTTATTCATTAACCGACTTATAAACGCATGTTAAAATCTTATTCACTGAATTAGAATTTGTCTCTTTCAGTCAGACGGGAAATCATACGCGTGCGAAAACGGAGCAAAACACTGCTTAACTAAAATACGCTTATTCAGCGTTTCTATGTAAGACGGACAGTTAAGAAGTGTGTAAGTGTAGGCCACTAGGCAAATAAAATAAAGCAGTGAAATATATCTTTTCACGTTGACGAAAAAACTTCATAGAAGTTTCCAGTTTCACCATAATTTTACTGAATAGTGACAATGACTTGATCATAACTTCTTCGGTAGCACTGTACTTTACCTGCCGTCGATATAAGGGTGGGGGTAGGGGGAGGGGGGATATGTAGATACCCCCTGAAAAGGGGGGAGCTTGATTCCTCCCCCCCTCCGAGATAAGAATTTTTAAATTATTTTTTCAGAAGTACTTTTTTATTTTCCTGGTGAGGGGAAGGGGTCTACAGGGAGAGGGAGTAAAGCAGGAGGGTGTAGGACCCTCCCTCCCAAAAGGAGGTGTGAAAACCCTTAGTTTTCGAGAAAAAATAAAAGCATTTGGTAGGGCTTTAGTTTAATACCAATAGAATAAAGGAGGTGTAGAACCCCCCTTGAAGGGGAAATCTCGGAAAGACTTCTCGGAATCTCGGAAAAACAAGTATACAAATATGCCTCCATTTTTTTTTTTCATTGAAAGACAGTTATCTTGAACAACCACACGAAATTTTATCTTTTTTTTTTTTTATATATATAGAAATAGGTTTGCGCTTGACCGCCAACTCGCCTGATGTTAAGCGACGTTGCGGTCTACGATGGAGCGCGCTTACCTAGAAGAAACCAATTCACTCGCGATTTAAAGACACCCAGATTATATCTATCGGGAAAGACCCACTCAGGAAGCGTATTCCATATTCTAGCAGTCCGCATGATGAAAGTGGAACTAAAGCGTTTCGTTCGGGTTTTTGGAATATCCACCATGAAATGGTGACGCTTTTTCGTGTTTCTGACTGTCCGATAGTAAAAAGGGGAAGGGGGAATTATATGATCTTTCGGAAATCGATAGTTTCTGAGAAATAAATAATTGAATTTATTAATTTGATCACCATTTTTTCAAATCGTTTTTGAGGTTAAGTACGAAAATACATCTCATTATTTTGCGCTTCGCCGGCCACTGCCGTGGCACGCTCGCTACGCTCACTTGGCTCGCGCGATGTGTTTTTAATGTTCCAACCACCTAACCTAACCTACTTTTTGGGCCACTATATTATTTACAGAGATTTTTTACTACTAAAATCTTATTAGTTTGTGGCTACAATTCTTATAAAATTTTCCAAACTACCAAAATACTTTCAAATTTAGGTAACGAACGTGATAAAAGACGTAAAGACAAAGTATTTACTTTACCTATTTTGAAATCTGCTCTAGGTATGCGTCATCAGTCTTTCCTTGGTCCATACTTATACAATAATGCATGTAGAAAAATAAATAATTTAAACGAACTAACTATTAGAGACGAAATTAGAGCTAGACAAGTGGTTAAGCAATCTCAATTACAATGAGATAGAAAAACTTTTAGAAGTCATGAAATAACTCACGTTTCACCACAAAAGCACGCGCAGACAGACATACATACACAACACACACACAAACACACAACATACACATACACAACACACACACATACGTATTAAGAAAAAAACTTATTATAACTTTTAGGCTTAAATTAACGTATATATAAAATGCAATTTAAATCGTTAACATAAAAAAAAAACATGTACTTACCTGATTCAATGTAAGGACGCCAAATTGTACTTCGGCTAAGGATTATTGGAAGGCAATTAGCAACTGCAGCACAAGTATTAGCTTAGAGCAGTTGCTACACGGCTTAATATTATGGTACACTTACAAGTTTCGATTGTGACTGTATTAATTTATATTGACGATTGTATGTAGCTTGTGGAAATAAATGTTATTTGATTTGATTTAAAAATTTATTTCTTCAAAACCATTAATATTCTAGCATTAAAACTTTCACTGAAGACTTCTTAGGGGGCCATTGATTTATTACGTAAGACTATTTTTGCTAGTTTTTGACCCCCTCCCACATGCAAGAAAAAATAAGAATAGATCCCTCCCGCCCCCCTGTGTAATTTATTACGTGTTTATTACGTAAGAATATAAAGGAAAAAATTTATTGTAATGTTTAAGCAACAATTTTTATGAATGTTTATATTTTGTACTGTTATACACATCCGAGCGCACTTCGGAACTCACGCGGCTCCCGCGCTTTTTCAAAGTATAATTTTAACTTTGCGCATTTTTGTGATCTTACGTAAGAACTATCAAGACTCCCTCCCTGTAAGAAAAAATAAGACATGGTCGACCCCCCTCCCCCCCCTAAATCGTCTCACATAATAAATGAATGGTCCCATATAAAGTAAGCTTTTTATTTAAAAAAAAACAGTCCCCAACTCAGCGGCAAAAATACAGTTGAGCTACTTCTTTTACTTGACTTTGAATAAAACTAGGACTCTGTTAGCACAAATAAGTGAATAAAAGAACCTGAAAAGAACGGTTTGCCCGTGGCTTTAGGGATTCCATTGCCTTTGCCTTTCCGCACACGGAAAAGAAAAACAACTAAAAAAATGTTTTTGAACAAAGAAAGCCCCATGAATGAAGAATAGAAAGCTATGGGGAGAGTTTTGGCGGGAACGTCTTATTAACGTGTTGTTGCTTTGTTTTATTTTCCTAAACTTGTGTTATTTTGAACATTAATGCTATAAAAATGGTGGTGTTTTATTCATTGATCGTTCGATCAAGTGCGTGAGTGTGGGCAAGTGAAATAAAACAGTGAAACGTGTTTTTTCACGTTGTCGGCAAAACTCCATAGAAGCGTCTAGTAAAGTCGCCACCACTTTACTGAAGCAGGACTGGACTTATAAATTGACTGTATACGTGACTTAGATTGTGACTAGAACATTTACAACTTGTTTTATTCAAGAAACTTGAAAAAATCCTAATACTTGACACTGGCAAATGCTTTAATGCGGGTCCAATACAAAAAAGAAGAAGAAGAAAGCTATCTGTGAAAGATAAGGTGAAAGTTGGAGTTTTGGCGGGAACGTCTAAGTAACGTGTTGTTGCTTTGTTTTATTTTCTTAAACTTGTGTTATTTTGAACATTAATGCTATAAAAATGGTGGTGTTTTATTCATTAAGTGTTCGATAAGGTGCGTGAGTGTGGGCAAGTGAAATAAAGCAGTAAAACGTGTGATTTTTCGTTGTCGGTAAAACTCCATAGAAGCTTCTAGTAAAGTCGCCACCACTTTACTGAAGCAGGACTCGACTTATAAAATGATTGTATACGTGATTTAGATTGTGACTAGAACATTTACAACTTGTTTTATTCAAGAAACTTGAAAAAATCCTAATACTTGACACTGGCAAATGCTTTAATGCGGGTCCAATACAAAAAAGAAGAAGAAGGTGAAAGTTAGAAACTAAAATAATACCTACATATTTTTTTTGGTTTATGTGATAAATATCTACGATAATCTATTACCACAAATTATAAAGTTATATGTCCATCTATTACTTACGTACCTACTAATTACAATGTTGTTAAAACAAACATTAAGACGTGATATCAGTTCGTGCATGTAAACAACATAATCTCACAGGTACTGAAGGAAAACCGCACAGAATTCATGGCCCTATTTACTGAAAACCATATTAATGTGATACGTGTAATCGTGAATCAGCTACAGCAAATCATATAAAATAATAAAAAATATCCCGCATTGGAAAAAACCACAGTGAAATGTGTGATTATAAACCAGCTACAAGTAATTCAAAATTACACACGTTTACCCACACCGCAGAAAAACCTTATGCATGTCATGTATGTGACTATAAAGTAGCTAAAGCAAGTGATTTAAAAAGACACATAATAATCCACACTAGTGAAAAGCCATATGAATGTGATTTATGTAATTATAAAACAAATCGCGCAAGTAGTTTGAAACAACATAAATTTGTCCACACTGGGGAAAAACGATATGAATGTGATATATGTGGCTATAAATCGGCTTCGGCAGGTGATTTAAAAAAACACATATTAACCCACACTGGAGAAAGACCACATGTATGTCATATGTGTGATTATAAATCAGCTGCAGCAAGTAATTTGAGAAAACACATTTTAACACACACAGGAGAAAAACCATATGAATGTGATATATGTTATTATAGATCAGCTAGAGCAAGTAATTTAAAAAAACACATATTAACCCACACTGGAGAAAAGCCATATAATTGCAATATGTGTGATTTTAAATGTGCAACACCAAATAATTTAAAAAGACATGTATTAACCCACACTAGGGAAAAAATCTATGAATGTGATATGTGTGATTATAAATCTCCTCTAATGAGTACTTTAAAACAGCATAAACTAATGCACACTGGAGGAAAACCACATCAATGTAATTTATGTCCTTATAAATCAGCAACTTCATATGATTTGAAAAGACACCTATTTACCCACACAGAAGAAAAACCTTATGAATGTAATATGTGTGATTACAAATCAACAACAGCGAGTAACTTAAAAAGACACATATTAACCCACACTGGGGATAAACCATATGAATGTGATATGTGTGATTATAGAACAACTAAACTAAGTGATTTAAAACAACACATATTAACCCACTCTGAAGAATTATCATATAAATGTGATATGTGCGTCTATAAAGCAGCTAAAGAAAGTAATCTAAAAATGCACATATTGACCCACACTGGAGAAAACCCATATGAATGTAATATGGCTGAACATGTAGCACCTATACCAGGAGATTTAAATATTTTAACACACACGGGAAAAAAAACGTCTGAATGTGATATGTCTTCAAATTCAACTGCAACAAGTAGCTTAGAACAACATAAACAAACTCACACCCCAGAAAAAGCATATGAATGTGATATGTCTTCAAATTCAACTCCACAAAGTACCTTAGAACAACATAAACAAACTCACACCCCAGAAAAAGCATATGAATGTGATATGTCTTCAAATTCAACTGCAACAATTACCTTAGAACAACATAAACAAACTTACACCCCAGAAAAACACTACGGTTGTGATATGTCTTCAAATTCATCTCCAACAAGTAGCTTAGAAGAACATAAACAAACTCCTATGCCAGAAAAACAATATGAATGTGATATGTCTTTAAATTCAAGTACAACAAATAGTTTAGAACAAAATAAAGAAGCGACAGCAAGTTCAAAAAAATACATATTTATCCACATTGAAGGAAAACCATATAAATGTGATATATGTGATTATAAATCAATTAAAGCAGGTAATTTGAGAAGACACATATTAACTCACACTGGAGAAAAGCCATACAAATGTAATATTTGTGATCATAAATCAGGTACACCAAGCGATTTAAGAAAACATATATTAACCCACACTGGAGAAAAACCATATAAATGTAATAAGTGTGATTTTAAATCAGCTACAGCAAGTGATTTAAAAAGACATATTATTACCCACACTGGAAAAAAACCATATGAATGCGAAATATGTGATTATAAATCGGCTTCAGCGAGTAATTTAAAAAGACACATTTTGAAACACACTGGGGAAAAACCATATGTATGTGATATGTGTGATTTTAAAGCAGCTACAGCAAGTGATTTAAGAAAACATATAGTAACCCACATAGGAAAAACATATGAATGATATATTTGATTATGAATCATCTTACTACAACATATTGATAAAATCTTTAAGAATATAATATTAATTTGTTGTTAGATCATTTAACAAATGTAAATTAAATGTAATCAGGCAACGTAAATAATGCTATCTGACCTATTATCATGAGATGGACAAATAATATGTACTCCACCTCGAATAAGAATGTACTCCATCATCTAGATACCACAGAAGAGGTAAGATCTTTTTAACTTACTATTTACAGAGGAATTTAAATTCACTTAAGAGAGAAACATTGTTGTTCTTCATCATGCAAATATTGTGCATAGGAGAAAACTGTTCACTCCAACCCCCTAAACATTATAATATAATTCCAATGATTCTCTTTTTACCCGACTACGTACAAAGGAGGGTTATGTATTTAGAGTGTATGTATGTTTCTATATGAGTACCTACAGCTTAAACAGCTTGACCAATTTTGATGTGTGAGGTGTCATTAGATTTGGTAGGGTCTAGGGGTGTACACAAAAGATCCTCATGGGTCGAAGTGTCGCCGACCAGTTTGTTGGCCCCCGTTGTGACTTTACAAGAAGTAATTAGATTCGTCTTCAAACCCTGAGTTTTTTTGTAATAATAATAATACTTTTCTCGCAAAGATTTAAAAATGCGATTTTTTCATAACCTCCAATGAACTTTTTTAACAATTTTTTTTCTACAATAGATGACTTATTATCTGATTCGAATCATAACTGGCTACTAATACACGCTCCCTTCTATCTAACCCTCTAACTGTGGCGTCAAACGACCTCATGGTCTTTTAAGGCTCGATGACACAGGGCTAGTTTACGAGCTGTTAGTCGAAGCTAGCGAGTGAGCGAGTAAGCGAGTGTCGATGACACGGATGACACAACACTCGCTCAGTAGCGAACTAGCTAGCGAGTTGGGACTACGTTTTGTTTTTTCGTTTATTTTTTATACTTATTGGATGAGGAGTAACAAGGTTTTATTTTTACTAAATCCTTCACGGTTGTAAACTTTTTAAAGAAACCTCTCTTCACCAGCTCGTTTATTTTTTTGTCAAGAATTGAGAATTGAGATTTGTCATTGAATGTCAGATGCTTCCACTTCGAAGATTAGAAAATATGCAGATGTTTACACGATAATCCTTATCATTATTAGACACTTTTGCAAAGAAAAACGTGTTGGTACTACGTGGCTACGTGGACGCACTTCACTCAGGAATACAATGAAAACAACAACAACTAGTTCACTAGCAGCTAGCAGCAATGATGACACACAGCTAGTTAACTAGCTTACAGGCCAACTCAGGACAGCGAGTGGCGAGTAAATTAGCCCAGCTTTCTATTTGACAAGCAGCTTTTTTACAATCGGATACTCAAAAGCAGATTGTAAAAAAGCTCAATGACACGGAGCGAGTTTACAAGCACTCGCAACTCGCTGGCTTGTAGCTTGTAAACTAGCCCTGTGTCATCGAGCCTTTACACTCTGCCTACCCTGTAAGGGAAAATAGGCGTGATTGTATGTATGTATGATATGATGACAGCTATTAACTCCTCTTGTTTTGTTTCAGAATTTCTTGTACTTGTTGGTTGAACTCTTCCATTAACTAAGAGTTCCATCACCTGACCAGTGCAGCTCCTGTGATACATATACCTGGACCTTGACAGATGGAATGAAAAGTGGACGGCGCCGGCGCCTACTTCCCTCTGAAGTGGAAAGGATCCCAGCGTAAGACCATAAAGAGATCAAAACAAGCTCTTGACTGAGAAAAACAGCAATAGGGAAGAGAGGCCTAAAACAAAGAAAAAAAAAGTAGAATCAGAATCAGAGAAAATAAAGAATATTTATGTTTTTTTTTTATAATAGAAATAATAATAGCTTTAATGGTTAAATAGACAAAAGTGTTATACTACTAAAAATAATATTAATCAACCGATAAACTTCTGAGCAAAGCCTAGGTTGTATCTGTATAAAATAAATAAAGATTTGTGGACATTTCACACAACACCATCTAGCCCAAACTAAGCAAAGCTTGTACTATGGAACTAGATGGCTGATAGAATACATATATACTTTTTTTTTTTTTGTAAATATACTTAAGATACATAGAAACACCCAGACACAGAACAAACATCCATGCTCATCACACAAATGTTTGCCCTGGGTGGGGATTGAACCCACGACCTTTCAGTTCAGCAGGTAGACGTAAACACACTACCAACTGAGCCACAAGGCCAGTCAATGTAACAGGATGTTGATTTGATTCCAGTGCTTCAGTGCCTTTTCCTGCTAAGTGACTGGTTGTAAGATAGGCAAGGATTTTTTTCTCTGTTCGAACACATTTACTTATATAGAACTTGTATGGCGCAAATATATAATGACGTTATCGTACCTATCTAACATAAAGTTGTAACGCTTAAAACTGATTTTTTAAATGACTTCCAAGAAGCAGGAGGTTCTTAATTCGTCGGGTTTTTTTTTTATGCTCTCCTATTACTCGAATACCCTAACCGTAAGAAGAGTTTCCTTCCTCCCTAGACTATAAAAATAACAGACTTTCCTCAAAGTTTCTAAAGCGGGAAAATGGAGTTTACGAACTAGTTAGGTGAAAATGTTTTCTAAAGTTTTCGCGATTGTTGAAATGAAATAATTTTCAATTTCAATTCATTCATTCAATCTCAGCTATGGCTCGCTCCGTGATGTTACCTCTCCCGCTACCCGCGCGGCCGTTGCTTAGCAACCGCCTCGCGCTCGCGCCACCACCACACCGCGGCGCGGCGCTCGCACCGCGTTTAGATGCACGGATTATTTTCATTTTGTGAGTTTTTATGTATTAGATTAGGTATTTATTTTATAGTTAATATATTTCTAAATATTTACTTACAAATATTCAAGTTTCTACCTGTTAATTAAGATCGAGTAAAAATTGCTTAAAAATTACGTTTGTTGTATGGGAGCCCCCCTTTAATATTTACTTTATTGTTATTTAATTATTTATTTTGAAAGGTAATATACAAGTAAATATTCTGTGAAAATTTGAAGCGTCTACCTGTTACCGTTTTTAATATTGAGCAAAAAATACGAAAAAAACACGTTTATTGTATGGGGACCCCCCTTAATATTTTTTTTTATTTTAATTTTTAGTATTTGTTGTTATAGCGGCAACGGAAATACATCATTTGTGAAAATTTCAGCTTTCTAGCTATCACGGTTTATGAGATACAGCCTGGAGACAGACAGACAGACAGCGAAGTCTTAGTAATAGGGTCCCGTTTTTACCCTTTGGGTACGGAACCCTAAAAAGACACCTGCCATCTAGTCTCACCCACCTGTGACCACGGACACCGCAGTGTTCGAAACGTCAGGTCATAAAATTATGTAAAATTAACGAGATAAATCCTTTAAAATTTATTTAATTTCAATAGTTATGTGAAAACTTAGGAAATACATAAATAAAGACCTACCTGTATTACTCTCCTACTTGGACATTCTGCGTAAGAAATAGATCAGCGCACGTGAAATTATACGTAATTTTCGTCATTAACTACAACCTACAACAAAATAAAAGTAAACAATCGCATCGACCACACGGTTAATCGTAAAAAGTCAATAAAAGGAAACGGCACGCATTCCAGTAGCGCGTTGACCCGCGAGGGAACCACGTAACTACTTGAGTCAGGGAACCCTAAATGTCATGATCAATAACTACTCACCTTATAGATGTACTGATAATGGGAATGCGAAAGTTTGTGTGTAATAATTTTATTACAGTTGAGAAAAAAAACGAAAAACACTTGAAACACTTGTTTAAATGTGTGTCCTTGAATTGTAATGTTTGGTATACAATAAATAAATATATCTTTATTGATACAATAAAGATATATTTATTATTATTATCAACTGGAATTCGGATAGTTTTTATGCTTCATTTATATGCTGAAATATATATATTAGGTATATATGGAAAACAGATTTCTCCTGCTGTATGAAAAAATGCGTAATGTACTGGCGAAAATTGCCGCGACAAATATATTATATGCTCTCAAAGCTTCTGCAAATCATTAAGATTAAGAATTATTATAAAAGTATTATAGTAAATGATACCTATCTATGTAATACATAAGTTATAATATATACATAGATTATTTATGTACAATAAACAATATGTCTAAAATGACCCTTTCTATTAATTTCCGCTTTTTTTTTTTGAAAAAAGAAAAGAATGAGCGCTTACAATAAACTTATTTATTGCAGGCAACAGACCCATATCACATAATTATACTAAAACAAGAAAATGATAAAAATAAATCAATCTAAAATTGCACACTGTAGAGGGGCGTAGGTATTGTATAAACACTGTAAAGGGTTGTCAGTAGAAAACATTATATAAACGTTAGCACTATAGTGCAAACGTTTGTTTATAATCTTTTACAGCGTTTTACGCATACTTTCCCACAAAAAACGTACCCTTAACGGCGTATCTTTGATAAAAACAAGACTGTGCGCAGTGGCGGATTTACACTTTTGCCGCCAGTAGGCTATGAAATTTTTGCCGCCCTAGGGGCCCGGAAAAAAATTAATCTGAAATCTGCCGTCCTAGGCCGCGACCTATACGTCCTATTGACAAATCCAGGACTGACTGTGCGGCATGAGCCATTCCTACTATAAAAATAGTATCTCGACTAAGTGCCGTCTAGCGTCACTTGTTTAAGTATGTCTTACGACAACATGAATTACGTGCGCCGAGCGAACTTTGCATCGCTGTAAGTTTTTGTTATAAAAAAAAAAACGTTTTTGTCAAAACATTTAAAAAATTAAACGTTTGTTTAAATTTTATTCAAAAATAGGCTTGCTTGACCGTCAACTCGCCTGGATAATATCTAGTATTTGATATTAAATTATTGTTTATTGATTTACATCAAAGTGAATTCTTCTTGCTTGTCGAAAAATACAGCCGTTTAACTGTAAGACAGACAGACCAGACACCGTAGCCTCACGAATAAACTCCCGCACCCTTGGTACGGCCTAAATGGACGGACACGGAGCCTGTGATAAAAAATAATAACTATTTTTTTTTAAATAATGCACAAAAACCCGAAAAATTACCTATAGGGCACAGGGGGGTTACCACAATCATAGTAGAAGTCATATTTCAATATTACTTTTACGTTTGTCTTGCTCTCTCAACTGTAGAGAGAGCGAGACAAAAGTCCAAAGTAATATTGAAAATAAGACTGCTTGAACGCTTGTGGTACGGCTCCAGACCAATAGATTGACTACAATGTAGTAAATCAGTCCGAAATTAGTGCGATTGCGATTACAGGGCGGCAGATATGGCAGATTGGCGGCAATCACGAGTTAATTTTAACATAATTATCCTAAGGTATAGGGAAAAAACTAAGTTTTAATTGCCACCAATGGTAGTTTAAAGGTTTTAGAAGCCGGTATATTTCCGTCAAGCCAGCAAAAATAGAAGATTATGCACCAAGGGGATAAAGTAGTGTTTTATGTCGCGGGCGACATATTGAATCCTGAGTGTAACGTAGGATTCTAGGGTTAACGCCCGAGCGTAGCAAGGGTGTTAAAGAGTTAAATCCCGAGCGAAACGAGGGATTTAAGACTAGGATTCAAAGTCACCCAAGACAAAAACACTTTTATCCCCGAGATACATACTCTACTTTTCACACCTACTGCGTGAAAGAAAGAAAAGAAATGGTTTTCAATTTACATTATTTAATAAAACAGAGCGCTTTGTAGTTATTTTTAACGTACGAACCCTAAAAATTTATAGCATACGCTACCTGAATGGATTTTCTTTGATTGGCATTATTATACTTACATTATGTATCAGGACGTCGCAATCGCAACTAAAATAGAGTTTTTTTAGACAAGCGCGCTCCATCGTAGACCGTAAACGTCGTTCAAAACTAGCGGGATCGGTGGTCAAGCTAAAGTTTCCCATAATAAAAATATAAAAAAACAACCGTAGTACCTTAGCGTAGTACATTATCAAAAAATCAACAGATGTTTCAGTTGTAGCATAATTCATCCTCTTTGGTTGGCAGTATTCGTGCCTGTTTTATTTCTTTTTTATGTTCAATTCTTGGTTGCCAGTTCGATTTTCGAGTGAATTCTTTTTGTTATGGACCGGTATGGTAGAAGTATTTATTTCTGATTGGACTCTGACAATCTAGTAGGCTTAGATTCTGAATTCAAATCACATTATAACACAGTGTGATATAATGAAATCCCATACAACATAACAGTCCAAGGGCGTAAATGTAGTACTTTGGACCCCTCTTTACATGATATAAAAAGGAACATTATTGGGCAGGTGGTGTGAAAAAATAATTAAGTAGATATCATCATCATCTCAGCCACTAGAAGTCCACTGCTGGACATAGGCCTCCCCCATGGATTTCCAGAAAGACCGGTTGGAAGCGGCCTGCATCCAGCGTCTTCCCGCCACTTGTATGATATCTTCTGTCTACCTTGTGGCTGGTCTTCCTACGCTGCGCTTGCCTGTTAAGTTGTTATATAAAACGATAATAAAATTACAGTTCAATAAACTGAAATAACCGCCTTCAATCAGCACGCTCCGAACGAAATCTCTATATCTCTATCTATATATATAAAAATCAATTGCTGTTCGTTTGTCTCGCTAAAACTCGAGAACGGCTGGGCCGATTTAGCTGATTTTGATTTTGAAATGTTTGTCGTAGTCCAGGGAAGGTTTAAACGTTGAGAAAATATCGGGCCCACTCATTGACAGGTGATACGAAGTACGCCCGGTCATCTAGTAATTATATAATAAAAGCTGGCTACGAAACTGAACTGACCAAAGTATTCCCTTTCTAATAAACTAAAATCGGTCAAGAGCGTGTTGAGCCACGCGCAGTGTAGGCTTCCGTAGTTCCACATCACAGTATTCGGGCTTAGAACAGAGCTTAATAGATAGGTACTATGAACGTACCTACGAGCTAACTTACCTATAGGTAAGGTACTTTTAATGTAAATCACACAATGCACGAAATCTCTTCTCAAATTTTTTCTAAGTATATCAGTAATTTCTCGTTAACTTGTAAAGCCTGCTTAACTTTGATAGTTTTCCTTTTAAATTCGTTATAATTTATTTATTTATTTATTTATTGGGTACCAACATGTTATACATTCGTACATTGTTAAAAGTAACACATGAACATAAGTATAAGAGCTAAATGCTAACATAATTATAGGCACCGACAACATGCAATTAGGATACGAGATGATTTTTTAGGCCATACTAAGGGTGCTGGGAGCCTATTCTTGAACACGGCTGTATCTTTCGTACAAGTCTCTAAATTGGACACAAGATTATAGTGTTCACTTTGATGTGAATTAACGAATTAATTATTATGTATTAATTATTTATTAACGAAAATAATAATTAAATAAACCAAGCAGTAGATACAATCAATTTTTGTCATATAAAAAATTAAGTAAATTAATTCACTTTGTCGTAAGACACAAACCAAAGACATGTAAAATTCTATGACATAAACGAATGACGCTGGATGGCATTTCGTCTAGATATATTTCTATTGTAGGTAGGTATGTAATGGCGCACGCCGCACAGTCATCTTGTTTTTTCAAAGTCTGTTATATTGCGCAATATCAATATTTTCTTTGGATATGCCTACCATTTCACAATATTTCTACTGTATAGAAAACATCGATGGCTCCTAAGTAAACAATTGCATGTGTGAAAAGCTACTGAATCGTTGAATATAAAAACTTTTTGTTGAAAAAGTTGATATATACAACGATTCAGTGTAAGAGCACATGTTTAAAACGTTATTCTGTACTGTTGGCTTTTCAAACATACGATTGTTTACTTAGGAGTTATCGATATGTGAAATTACAAATATTCACAGATTTATTATTTGGCTAATTAGTCCTGTTTTCTCTGTTCATATGTTGCATGGGAGTACAGAAGCCTAGGTGTGCGAAAAAAAATCGTTCTTTGCCGGATATTTTCATAGTATCCAAAGCCAACCATTTAGCTGGCAGGGCAGGAGAAGGAACTTTACACACAAATGAATCCCTAAATTTAAAAATGATTTTCCTATACCTGGGGGTATAGGAAAATCTATCCAACAAGGTGTGGGAAATCCCACACCATGGAGTAGAAGAGAAAAAATTATTCACCATCACTTTGCGAGTAGAGAAACTACGGAACCGTAAAAAACGTGGAAATCGTTTTTTATTTGGCTTGATGGATAATCGAAGATATCTTTAAAAAAAACATCATTTGAAGACTTGATTCCTTTTTGAAGACTTATATTAATCATATGACCTACAATCTTGGAATTTTCAAGGCTAGAGTGAATAGATATCTTCTAGATCGACGAGCTCCATCCTCGGCCACACCGTCGCTTAACATCAGGTGAGTTGGTGGTCAATCGTAGATCTATCTTCTATAAAAAAATAAAAATAAAAAAAAATATGAGAAAAAGATTTTTTAAGAGGAAAGAAGGTAATTCTATACTTATATATTATAACATTCTGAATAACTATATATATAATGGTCTGAAAACGTGAGAAAATCCGTTGTACTTATATATTTAAAATCACTTGTCTTTTAAGTAAAAGTTCGTTGAAGGTTACAAAAAAGCGCATTTTAGGGTTCCGTACCCAAAGGGTACGGGAAACGGGACCCTATTACTGAGACTCCGCTGTCTATCCGTCCGTCTGTCACCAAGCTGTATCTCATGAACCGTGATAGTTAGGGAGTTGAAATTTTCACAGATGATGTATTTCTGTTGCCGCTATGACAAAAAATACTAAAAAACAGAATAAAATAAATATTTAAGGGGGCTCCCATACAACAAACGTGTTTTTTGCCGTTTTTATAGATAATGGTACGGAAACCTTCGTGCGCGAGTCCGACTCGCACTTGGCCTGTTTTTAAATTTTTGCGAGAGTTGGCCTTACCGAAAAACGCTACTTAACTTCAAGCAATACTTAACATATTTTGTCAACTTCTGGCTGACACATAATGACACTTGCGGAAAGAAGACAAATAATTTAAGACGTTGGTTAAAGATAACGTTTTTCTGTAAGGCCATGTATTATTAATATTAAAAATGTACACTCAGGGTTACGTCGTCGTTACATTCGTGATCACTTCACGAATGTAACGACGACGCCTCGCACATGAAAATCGGTCAAGCCAAGCCGTTTAGGCTATAAGAAGTAATATACAAACATACCTAACGAGTGAGTGAATGTTCTTCTAGGCAAGCGCGCTCCATCGTAGACCGTAACTGTATCTTAACACCGGGTGAATTGACGGTCAAGTGCAGGCCTATTGTCGAATAAAATAAATACATATTTACATACACCCTAATACATCACCTCTCTTGCGCAGTCAGGTAAAAGGACATCAGTAATGTTGTTTTTTTTATAATAATGATGATTGCATGACTGTGATAGGATATTAATATAAAGCAGATGTTAAAGTGGTGGAGGACCGGACACGTGCCCTTAAGAGTACACCTGCTGCCAAGCTTTAACTGACGACCTTTTAAGGTGTCTAATCACCTTTAGCTTTCTCTAAGTTTATTTACGGGCGACTATAAAATTTATTATATTATAGATGATGGGATCTATAATTATCATAATAAAAAAAAACCTGAAACAACCGACTTCAAAATTGGTAAACACCTATACAATTCCGTTTACTTTGAAGACGTATTTTTTCTAATGATTTTGTTTAAAAAAACGTAACTACTAATCGGAATTTGGTGTTTCTATGTAACCTTATCTGAAAGTACATATGTATATCCTTTCAAATTAAACAAAAAAAATCATAATCAGTTTATAAATGACGAGTCCAGAGAGAGATAAATAACGAATGAGGTAACAAACATAAAAAAAAACAATTGAATTGACCCAAAAAGAGGTGTGTGAAAATACTATACAGGTACACAGATATCTGTGTACTGTATAGCATTGTAGTTCTCAAACAGATGTACCGATTTTGATCATTTTTTTTTTGTTTGAAGAAGAATTTCGCAGAGAGTGTTCTAAACTATGTTTAATCGAAATCGGTTCAGCTGTTTTTGTTTATCGGAGGTTTTAAAGTTTTCTAAACTTGTCCAAATAAATATCTAAATCGGACAATTCTTAGGGTTAGAAAACAGGTTTCTTATTTTTATATGAAAGAGTGCACGAACAACGTTTCTCTTAATTTTATTTTGTTTGATCATTTTTGGTTTATTTGACGAATTCCACATTTGACAAGAAAATTTTGCAAGCGACTTTATTCATAAATCTTACGCTACATATAACAACGCGGAAGATTTGCGTTCAGCATTTCCTCAATTATTACCAACCCTTCTGAAATAGCACAAGTTTGACAGATGTTGTAACTTGTCTGATCGCTGGCAACATTAATATTGTATCCAGTGTCCTGGCAACACCGAGGGGTGCTGTAGGGAGACATGGTTATGGGGCGACATGACCTAGTTTCCAGGAGGGTCCTGGTTGGTCTAGCAATCGATCTCAGAGGCCGCGCGGTACAGCCGCGATTAACTACAACCTCTATTATATAAGCTTTAAGCAAAACACACCCGAAAAACATCGCCCTTCTTCTTGCACGGTCGGTTAAAAACTGATGAAATGTTGATGAAATAATTTCTCCATCCGTATTTTATTTTCCTGGTATCATTTTCAAACGTTCTTTCACTAGAAATCTCATCAGAAGATAAAGATAAGTCTAACGATACGTAGCACTTAGCGGATCTACCTAAATATTTCAAGCCGAAGCTTATTCTTCTATATTTACTAAATATAGAAACATACATAAGTACATTCCCAGATACACACATGTCATCATCATCACCGTCATCTCTCTCATGTACGGATTTCAAAAAGACCTGATAGAAGCGGTTTGCATCCAGCTTCTTCCTGCCACTTGTATGAAGTCTTCTGTCCACTGAGGCTGGATACATACGCAAACATTAAACACAATTATACACCTGAAAAACAAAACCCTTTTTATTGCTCAGATGGATACAAGTATCCATCTGAAAAATCCCCGATAAACGGCGGATCCGATTTTGATGAATCATAGCATACCTATATCATAGAACACGCTAAATTTCATTCTCATTCAACAAAAAAAAACCTAAATAAAACCGGCTATGTGCGACTCGTGCACGAAGGGTTCCGTATCATTCTATAAAAACGGCAAAAAATCACGTTTGTTGTATGGGAGCCCCCTCAAATATTAATTTTATTTTAATTTAGTTAATTATTTTTAAAGTGAATAATATAACTCAATGTTCTGTGAATATTTCGAGCGTCTACCTGTTGCCGTTAACAAAATCGAGCAAAAAAAGCCACGTTTATTGTATGGGAGCCCCCTTAAATATTTATTTTATTCTGTTTTTTTGTCATTTCTTATTTGTTGTTATAGCGGCAAAGAAATAAATCATCTGTGAAAATTTCAACTTCCTATCACGGTTCATGAGATACAGCATGGTGACAGACGGACGGCCAGACAGACAGTCAGCGGGGTCTTAGTAATAGGGACCCGTTTTACCTTTTAGGTACGGAATTCAAATATATTAAGAGCTACGAAGTCCCAGATACACAAGTCAAACTTGATGCCACAGACAGATACACACGTCAAACACCCCTCTTTAAGTCGGGGGTTAATAAAGGGATTTTTTTTACAAAAGTTATAATGTCCGCTGAAAAGGAATACAATAAATGTTGAGTGAAAAGGCGTATGTAGTGCAACATCTCAACGTGTTCGCAACACAATGTTGCAGACAGGTGTTAACGTTTAGTACCACAATAACGACATAGCGGCGGCTGTTTTATGTTGTAAGTGTGCACTATTAAACAGTGCTCATAAGCGAAGTCAGTGCCTAACATAATTTGTACATGATTGTACATGAACGAAACATTTTAATTCTACATTTATCGTAAGAGTGCTAAATTGTGAAATACGCTTCCTGAGTTAACGCGGTTGACAACGTACCCAACATGCTACCAACATTGCCATTGAATATGCGTTGAGCCAGATGAGCACCAACATTTTAGATGCGCGACGCGTCGCTCAGACACCCAGCTTAGAGTAATTATCTCAGGTAAGTAATTATATACTTACCTAGTTATTCATAAATATCTTCTCATCCTGTTCCATTTCCTGTAGGACAAACAACATCCGCCAAACAATAACCGATACAAGTTCCCATGCCTCATGAGAAACAGCCAAACTACTGGCGCGACAAAAACGAAATCAACCCAAAGAAACGACAAGACATTATAAAAATATTAAAATATCCACGTGGAAACACCCACACCTGGTCTATGAACCTTTCAATCAGAACATCTGCGCCTTTATGTAGAGATATCCTTCGAGACATGGTCTAAAGTCTTATAACAAAGGCTTCGGGTGAGAGGCGAACGGGTGCCAGCTGACAACCAGCTTGAGCCATAAAAAATAGGCCAATAACTCCAATGGCGAAAAAAAAGGTTAAGAAATGTTAAAGATGGCGGCAGGTGTGTGTCAGCTGCCAGCCGCCACGCACCTTTTGTAATAATTGCACTGGAGACTGAGTATGAAATGTATCAGAGATGTATGTTATATTATTATTATTTTTGACTATTACGATATTTTTTGTTATATTATTATTCACATTTATTTATATAGATTCTTAATTTTAATTTTTTTACAATACAAATATAAACAATATAAAAAAATAACATAAATACCTATTGTAAAAAACTTAAAACTAGTGTGCCGCCGGCAGCGGGGCAGGGCTCAAGCTGTCGACGGTAAGGGCTACAAACTGAGGAATCTCCTGACAATGGGCGCCGCTAGGATGACTGCCAATAACTCCGATATTATTATTATTTTTATCACTTCAATTAATTAATTAATTATTAATACTTATAAAAATAGTTTTGTCAACCACCCTTTGACATGATTTATTATGAACTTGACTTGTAACTTGGGCGTTATGAATAAATTATTTGTATTTGAATTTGTAGAGCGATGCGCCAAATTATATGAAACACTATAATTATCGTGTAAAAACTGGAAAAACCGACTTCAATATACGCACATACGCGACTTGCTGTTCACTTTTCTACAAGCTCTTGGATGATATTGTTCCAATTATCTTGTCATAAAAACCAAAGTACTGCATCGATTTTGATAAAATTTATAGGGATCCACCTCTGAAGTATGATTTACCAAATACAAAAAAAATCATCATACAGACCCAGTGGCGGCTTTACAATTTTGCCGCCAGTAGGATATTACATTTTTTCCGCCCCAGGGGCGACAAAAATTAAATCCTCTGAAATCTGCCGCCCCTAGGCCGCGGCCTATACGGCCTATTGACAAATCCAGGACAGACCGAATTGAAAACCTCCTCCTTTTTGGAAGTTGGTTAAAAAAGAAACATCGTTTCATAGTGGATTTAAATAAAACGAACGAAATATTTTTACCCAATTTTTTTTTGCGCGTGCCTTAAAAATATACATAGTACTTACCTATACGTTCCCCATGGTAGGTATTTTATTCAAACTAAAATACAAATAAATTACGCATTCTCAACAAAGAATAAAGTTCTTTTTCGGAAGTTATTTCTCTAAAATTGCGAGTTAAACCTAAACCTCTGTTGTTAACGTATTCAGTGTGCAGGTACAGCCCGTTTTGTTTACCTCGCCTGCGCCCGCGCCTCTCAGGACATTCGTTTTTCGTTTTGTGTCGGTCTGTCGGCATGTGGTATCGAATTAAATCTATCAATACTCGCTCTTTATAGCCGCATTACTTGTATTTATCACTTATTTAAGTACTTGCGGGTATCATAAACTTGATTTGCAAGAACAAGAGTAAGTGAATTAATATTTGAGAGCAATTGAATGCAGGTAGGTAGTTATTGCTTTTAAAAAGTATTACTTACGTAATTAAAAGAAAATTAGAGCTTAAAAAAATTATATATAAAAAACATACTTTAAAATGCGTAATTTTGTCTTTAAAACCAAACTACTGAACTGATTTTGATTAAATTGGGACCAATTTGAAAATATATCCTTTAAAATAAAAAATAGCAATTTCAAATTGGTATAATAATGACAGAGTTACGCGGTAACAAACATTTTTAAAAATACAACCGAATTGTTTTCCTTCTTTTTGAAGTCGGTAAATGAAATATCCGTCAGCCTACGTAAAAACAATTTTCGGGAAGAAAATAACTGTTACACGAGTTTACGTTTTCACGAGAAAGTATGCGCAGTGTCGCATTACAGTTTATTTAAATGACAGGAGAGACTATACGAATAAAGTAGGTATTTTACTCAGCTCAAGCACGGTCTTTTGGAGGTGGGCAGTAATAGGCCCGAACCCGAAGCCAACATTGACAGGCCCTTTAGATAAAGTATTTTTATTATTATTTTATGCGAATTTTCTATTAATATAATTACAGTTTAAAAACCTGGAACAATCGACTTCAAAATACGCAATTCCGTTTATTTGGATGACATATTTTTCCAATTTTGTAAATTTTGTTTTAATCCTACTTTGATAAAAAAATAATGGCCACCTCTGAAGTATGACATACCAAATAAAAAAAAGAATCATTAAACCCGATTCATAATCAGCGAAGTGATCGCGTAACAAACACACAAATTAGAAACATAGTTAAATTGAGAACCTTCTCTTTTTTAAGTCGGTTAAAAAGAGAATTTGTCTTTGTTTCATGTTAGGTCTGTAGGTAGATTATATATTTATCAGAAAAGACGTATTCCGGAAGCGTATTCCACATTTTAATAGTAGGTACGATTATGTATATACCACGGTGGATTTGACACGTTTCATTCGAATTTCGAAATATGCCTATGAACTATACTGACCACCGACTCGCCTTGGGAATCGTGTCTCATGCCTTGCCTTAGCAGGATTACAGAATATAAGCGCCTACTTAAATAACAACACGAGCAAGAAAAAGAAAGAAGAAATGAGATGATAACGGATCGAGCCGACCCCTCAGATGGGCGGCGGGCTATTTTTTTGCGTTTTGAGTTTTTGCGTTTCTGGCCTCTCGTTGATTTGGCCATTCGCGTAAATATTTTTTTTAAATAAGCAAAAGGCCAAATGGTCTTTTGCGTTCTTGG
Source organism: Lycia hirtaria (assembly GCA_947563715.1). NCBI lineage: Eukaryota > Metazoa > Arthropoda > Insecta > Lepidoptera > Geometridae > Lycia > Lycia hirtaria. The sequence goes on along the minus strand of OX387377.1, from coordinate 33,485,722 downwards.
CCACATGCGTCGATCCGGTTCTCAGTCTATTTATTTATCAACCATGTGTCATCTATTTATCAAATTTCATATCGATCGGTTCAACGGTGTGATCGTGAAAGGTAACAAAGTTAACTATCGCTTTTGTAATGTTAGTAAGGACTAGCTGCGCCCCGCAGTTTCACTCACGTAGAGATAAAAAACGATGATGATGATGAAATGTATTCTATGTTCGTCTCTAGGTATCTTAATCTTTCACAACATTTGGTTCAGCCGTTAAATCGTGACAATTACGTAAACGTAACAATTACTTTCGTTGTTATAGTATTATGATTACCTAGTATATACTTTAGTTGCTTCAGTGCTTGTTTGAGCTATCTAGCATTGGTAAAATTTTACAGAAGTGTTTTTGCTTTATTTTTTTGAAAAAGCTATAGGTACTTATTTGTAAAGCTTGAAAGTCTTTTTAATAGGTACATGAGTATAAAAAAACTCGTGTATAAAAAAAGACTCGGTAACTGTTTTAAAAAAAATCAGTATTTTTTTTATTACAAGGTACTTACTTACTTATTATTTATTTACTATTTTTATTCAACTGACGAATAAATCGCTTAGGTAAGACCCGCACACTTCCTTGTAGCTCATTTTGAACTTTTTTCGCCGCAGCATTGCATTCGCCAATCGTCACCCCGTTACTTGAAAGAATTTGGTGACCTCAGAGTTGTTCAACCTGGATCAATGCCCTCAGCTGCACCAAAATAAAAAATAAAACTATCGAATGCAGTCACACGTGCGCACGCGTCCTCACATCTGCCGCCCTGCCTAATTAGCTTACCTGTAACAGAATATGTAATAGGTAGTACCAGCCACCCACACCCGGCTCACACCGCTGCGTCTGCGTATGCTAGGAAGGAGCTTAGATTTTTACAAATTCAAAAACGCTTGAAACAGGTTTTTTTTAATTGTTCAGTCTCGATCAAAGCCTTTACTGCTTTGATGATTTTTGTTTCTCGAGTGTATGTAAACACATACTCGATAATTAATAGTTTGAAAAACTGAAATAAAACAACTTCAAAATACGCAATTCGTTTATTTGGATGAGATTTGTCCAGTTATTTTGTTATATTACATAATAATCTTTTTTTTTTTAAGTCGATTGAAAACCAAAGAACTCAGGCGATTGTGACAAAAAATTTATGGGACCGCCTCTAAGTATGACCTACCAAAGAGAAAAAGAATCATCAAAATCAATTCACAATTGGCAAAGTAATCTCTGAACACATACAAAAAGAAAAAAATACATTCGAATTGAGAACCTCTTTTTTGAAAGTCGATTAAAAAATGTAATCCTATTCTTTACGCAGCCGGGTAAAAAGTATGAGCGAGATAGTAAGCTTTAATCGCTGTAGGTAGACTCAAATAAAGTTGTTTCCACTGTACTGGGAAGGCGAAGGGTGTGCTCACCCATTAAGATCAACAGGCAGCTACATGTTACTCGTAATACTTTAATGTTGATGGTATATTTTGCTCGTAGATTACTTTGTCCGATATCTGAAGAGGATGGACCATGGAGTAATAATTAATTTGTATAACATCACGATTGACACGGATAATGCTGCAGGCGCTCTGGGGCCGTACCACAAGCATTCAAGCAGTATTGTTTCAATTTCACTTTGATTTTTATCTCGCTCTTTCTACAGTTGAGAGAGCAAGACAAAAGTCAATCAAAGTAATATTGAAATAAGATTGTGGTAGTTCCCCTGTAACTATCTCGCTTGGGCGATACAATTGTGGCGTTTTCGGCTATACATAATTATTTATATGCAAGAATGATCCGAGATCTATACGCACTCGATATCGAGTTATAAAAAAATTTGGGGAAGCTAGGGTTCCGTATCATCATCATCAGCCCATTTTCTGTTTGTGGACTGATGATAATCTGTTCTTCGTCGTTCGTTGGTTAATCGCCGTTCAATAGCCCATTTTTACGGACAAATAAGTAGCCTTGAAGTCCTGGAGTATGTCTAGTATCGCGTGGTACCTACGTCATCTCGGTTATCTCAGTACTAGTTGACTCATCTGATAACGATAACTGCAGACAGTACTAAAATATACATTTTAGTACATTATAATACAAGTTTAAGTTTAGAAAACTCAAAAAACCCGGACAAAAAAACGGCTGAACCGATTTTGATGAAACGTAGTTGAACACTCTCGATGAAATCCTCTTTAAGAAAAATTAGGTCAAAATCGATCCAGCTATTTGAAAACCAGGACGAAGCTACAGACACACAGATACACACGTCGAACTTATAATACCCCACTTTTTGGGTTGGGGTTTAAAAATACACATTTTTAAAGATATAAAAATATATATTCATCATCTCAGCCATAAGAAGTCCACTGCTGGACATAGGCCTCCCCCATGGATTTCCAAAAAGACCGATCGGAAGCGGCTTGCATCCAGCGTCTTCCCGCCACTTTTATGAGGTCATCTGTCCATCTCGTGGCTGGTCTTCCTACGCTGCGCTTGCCGGTACGTGGTCTCCACTCGAGAACCTTTCGGCCCCATCGGCCATCAGTTCTACGTGCTATGTGCCCTGCCGACTGCCATATCAACTTGCTAATCCGCTGTGCTAAAGATTATAGTACAAAGATATACATTTTTATACAGTAATTTTTTTTTTTGTTACCCTTTGACGATAAAATGGAAAAAAACGTTTGGTAGAAGTAGCTATGAATATAGAGACGGCCATAGGCTACATCATCATCATCATCGTTTTCCTTCACTACAGAGCTGAAACCGCGCTACTACACAGAGCTACTATCACGTATTTTTGAAAATTTTAATTTCCTATCTATTCAAATTTAAAATATACAGCAGTGTTTTGGTAAAAGACAGAGGAACAGAGTAGGTTTAATGATTGGCAACTTCGATTACAGAGGGTTAAAAAAAAAAACATTTCCAAATTAAAGTTCATTTTATTTTAACAAAAATAATTATAGCATTTCTGGCTAACGCCGAAGTATACAATCCTTCATGTGAAACGAAAGACAGACTTCGGGCAGAAACTTGATTATCTATTTATGTTACACGCGAGTTATCACCAAGATTTCTACAATTTAACAACCGTTGATACAATGATACCCATGAGTGAAGCCGGTGTCAATGTATACTATACAGACAGATACACCAATATACAAATCTAAATAATTCATAATAATTATATTGCATTCCATGCTCGTGCATAATCTGAGACAGTGGGATTTAGCGATTTAAGGTGCATTTTCGCCAACATCGTCAGCACAGTTTTTGTGCTGATCTAAAAGTGCATGTATATAATGTACAAACCATACAAACTACTTACAAAAATAAGTGTTTATAGAAGAGAAAATTACACAATTATAGTACAAAAAAAGAAAAAAGATTTGAATAATCCGACAGTAGACAGATATCAATCAGCTGCAGACTAGCATGGAAGGTACACAAATTTTCTTCGAATTGTTTTGTCCACCTCTTTGTAACCGCGGCTCTACACTTGTGCCGTGAATTCACGGCGCGAATTCGCGGCAGAGGCGCACCCTCCACATTCACGGAGGTTCACTCATTTGTGCCGTGAAACCTGCCGTGAAACGGACATCGAAACTGCTGCTGCGTTAACTTTGTTTGATGTGGCAACATATAACTATTTACACCTACAAAATAAGAAAATCGTTCGAAAGCGTCGGAGAAAAAGGAAATGATGGATGACTGAAATATATCGTAACCGATCGATATTAATTTGAAAACTACTCCTTCTCCAGGCGTCATAATTTTACTTTTATTATTATGATGTGGATGCTTCGAGTCCCACAGTATACGTTCAGCGTGAAAATATTTCAAAAAGCGAATTTATAATTCACTATCTCAACTTATATTAATCCGATGCGCTACCATTTAGCTCGCATTACACGTCCGTGCGCATCAATAGTCAGGAGCAAACTGGCACGGTGCCGTGAATGTGGAGGTGCGCGCGTGAACGAGGCGCGAACTGCCGCGAACCCTTTGTCGCGGGACAAAATACCGACTTCGATCGGGGAACAGGTGTGAACGGCCGCGAACGCCGTGAAAACCCTCCACACTTATGTTCACGCCTGTTCGCGGACGTTCACGGCACAAGTGTAGAGCGGGGGTAAAAATAAATTATGCAATGACATTGACAACCGACATAATGAAGAATGAATAATAAAATATACGCATCTAATTAAAAAAACTAAAAAACACTGTTTAATAGAAAACCAAATTAAAAAGTACCTTTTTTTTTCCAAACATCATATTGTAATCGGATCTTGATAAATGTACAGTTGCAATTGATCCGCTGTATTGAAGTGGAAGAAAAACACGTTTAAAGATTCTTTAATATGGAACTTATAAAAGCGTGTTAAAAACGATATTATACTTTCCATGCTAGCCTTCCAGGCTCTAGATTTTATTATATTAATTGGAAAAAAATAATTAAAAAAAAAACAATGAAATCGTTTCAAACCCGTCAATTATCTCCCAGCAGGCTTAGGCAAGTGGTAAGCATTTTATTTTCTACAAACGCTGACGCTTTGAAATGCTAAGAAACTGACGTGAACACGTGGCATTTAATTAGTAAATATCAATCACTAACGAAATTCACGAAATTAGAATGACACTTACCTAACCCCCCCCCCCTGGACATACACAAAGAATATAACAGTCGAACTAAGATACAACTTATTTGAATCCAGTTAAAAATGTACATACAGGTCACACAATAAATCACCAAACACCACATCATGTGTACCAAGAAAACCATTTGTGCATCACTCGGGTGATATAATTACATACCTAAATTTATTTATATAATACATTACAAACTAGTTTCTAAAAGTACAATCCCACTAGCCTGTACAAATGTTTCTCTTGATTTACATCACACTTAAGGCTTGAATTGGTGCTGATTTTGACCGCTGACGCAATGTTGATCGGCTTAAGGCGCAGAGATGGGAGCCGTAGCGATCTCTTACGCGACCCATTTTTACTAGATATAAAATTATAGAAAGTTTGATAAGCGAACGTCACGTTCATGATATCAGTATTATGAAATAATTACGAGTATCAGACGGGTTTTTTCATATAATTTTTCGCTCCACGGACACAGGGGTATGTGACCTTTGTCAAATATTTACATTGTTGTTACGAATGATTAAGGGATGAGTAAAATAGTATTAGAGGGTAAGATGATCCTGTATTAAAAGTTCATAATTACGAGTACAAAGACTCCTTCAAGCATGACGATCGTTCATCTGAACTTCAGAACCACAGAAGCTAGAACTGTACGTGTGTCAGCGTATAATTATAAGAATTCAAGCCTTAAGTAAAACAACTACTACTACTGTATAGTACTGTCAACAGAACAATATTATGACAATATATTAATAAGTCGGCACAAAAACTTCACTGAGCACGCAACACTCGTTTCACGGTACAGATTTCGGGTCTGCGCTTGAAAATGTCCAGTTTATTAGAAATCATATGCATGTACAAGTACATCTATCAATAGATACCCTGGGTAATTTCAGAAACGTGTTTTTTTTTAAATACGTAAATGCCTTTTTTTATATGTAAACATTTTTATGTGGCCACATTAACTCGTATGATGGTAAGTGAACCAGTTTCGCCAACGATCCATTAGGATGGACCAAGTTGATCTCTATTTAATAATTACATTAAAAAAATAAAGGTAGTTTTCAGAAAACAGAGAAAAACGCGGCAGGGAGTTCCACTCGTGTGCAATATATACATTTTGTACATATATTATTACTTTGAAACAGAAAATATCAATAGAAATTCATTATATAGGGGCTTTTTACGATATCCTCTACTAAATCGCAAAGATGTCATAAAAAAACTGTATTTTTGTATTGTATAATTTCGTCCTAATATCTAATATTTAAATATTAGATAATAGGACGAAATAAAAACAAAAACTAGAGCGAAAAGAAAATTGAGCGACTTAACACTGAAACGGGCGAATAGAAACGCTAAACCAATTTAAGTATGAAAGCTATAGGTTACTTTTATTTTTTTTATGAATATCCAAAACTTCAGAAATCTGAAAACCCCTACAGATCGAGAAATATTTTCTAGGAATGTATAAGATCGTTATTTTAAGATTTGTAGTCGCTCACACTCATTCGCCATATTTATCTTAATATTAAAATTTTACTTAATTTAAAATGTGTATAATGTGTATATCATATTTAGAATTTTAATGCTTCAATCCAAATTTACATTCGCTTGTTGAAATACTAAAATAAATACATATGAAAATATCTTATATATGAACGACTTAGTAATACTTGAAGTTAATACAATGACCTCCTTTGTGCTTAGTAGCAAATACCCTAGCAACCCAGTATCTTATCTTATAAACGGGGTCCAATTCTCGCATCCAATTCAAGGCATTAGGCCCTTTTGTGCTTATCCCCACCCGGTATTATCTATAGATGTATTTATACCTCACTGTTATTCAAGAGCATCTCGTTCATATGCAGTACATGTGATTCCTATAACCGGAATTAAAAGTGGATAAAAACATTTGTCACTACGTCGAAAACGCTAAACAGACGTATAAAGTAGAATTTTCAAAATTCTATCGCGTTACATTAGACATCGTCACGACGAATAAATTCATCTGTATTCTTATACACATATGGACACTTGTCAATTTCACGCTAGACCCATTTTCAATTTTTAGACCCATCTTTATTATTAGATAGACTTGATCTCGACCGCCAATTAGCTTGATGTGAAGTAGCCAATGGAAACGCTTACTTAGAATAGAATTCACTCCTAATTTAGGCGACAATCACCCGTTTTACGTTTCACCACTTGGAGTTCACAAAGCTTTCATTGGTCGCTAGTCTGTTACGATTTTTATAACAAATTAATTTTATAGGTAACAAGTATGGAAACCAAGATTCCTTACATCATGCCGCTGTAAAGCACTACGTAAAACGGGTGACCGTTGCCTAAACACACCCAAATCACATCCAGAACCCCCACACAGAACACTAAGAACCTCAGAACCCCAAAAAACACTAAGATCTGCCTCCCAATTTCCGCACTGGACCCGATTCGTTCACTGAATCCTTGCACGATAGCAGGCTCTCGTCAACTGTCTCCGTGTTCCTCGTGTGGGGAGGGTGACGTGCCGGGGCTCTAGTCGAAGTCAATATCCATGTACGTGGCGTCCGAGCTGGAGGTGGATTGCGAGAGCGGCGCGGAGGGCGCGGCGGAGGGAGCGGACGAGGGCGAGCCGGCGGCGGCGGCGGCCAGCTGCGAGGTGAGCGCCGACCACAGCCCGCGGCTGGACGAGGAGGTGTCGGAGCCGCCGTGCGACCCGGGGGGCGTGCTGCGCCGCCGCCTGCTCAGACGACGCACCACCACGCGGGAGTACATACCCGCTGTGGACATACAACATTGCATTCTAATTAAACTCGCAGCAATGATGTATTACTGTTGAGAGTTTAATTTGAATATGTATCGACAGGCCTCATGGCTCAGTAGTAGTACGTCTACCTTCTGAGTTGTAAGTTGTGGGTTCGATCCCCACCCAGGGTAAACATTTCTGCTGAACATGGATGTTTGTTCTGTGTCTGGGTGTTTACATATTATGTATTTACAAAAAACAATATGTGGAAACCAGATGGCTGATAGAATATAATTCTATCAGCCACCTGGCTCCATACTACAAACTTTGCTTAGTTTGGACTAGATAGTGTAGTGTAAAATGTCCACCATTATTCCTAATAATGAAATACATGAAATTTATTACGAATTCATGCATATTTCTTGTTAGAAATACGTTAAATCAAGTAGTCTGTACCAATGTAGTAAACAACAATGGTGGACTGGGGACCAATGAGATCATTATTTGGGAAATATGACCTAACCACTTGGTCACCAATCTGTCTTAAATTAAATGAAAGGTAAGGAAGCTCACACTATGTTAATCTGCAGTACTTATAAAAGCACAACAAGTATTAGGATAAAGCAGTAGTTGAGAGGATATTATTGCATGAGGTTATTATTCTTATGCCATTAGGATGCTGTCTTTAATGCTCATTGTCCATCGTTAAATCTGCCCTCATCAAGACATGGTCCCTCAATCCAAAACTGACTGTCTCAAAAAGTGTCTAAGACCCCGAAGTAAAAGCTTCAGCTATTTATTATATAGCGGGAGCACATAGCAAAAAACTTAGCACATTGGGTACCACAATGAGACCAATTTTCGTGTTGATGGAAAATATAAATAAAAAATAACATACAGGTTTTTCTTACAAATGGGACACATGGTCAACTTTAAAGTGGGTTATTACGAAATATGCCAAGCTCATCATAGATTATTTGAATTATCTCATGGTGTAGTTTCATATTAATAGGTGGTAATTTAAAGGTCGCTATCGTAAGAAAAATATCGCAAAAAATCAAAACGAAAATTGGCACACACAAGAAACACTCCAAGATTTGCCCATTGTATTAGTTATTTAAGAAGCCAATTAATCACTGGAAATAACTAGAAATAAGTCTCATCAATGTACCCTATGAGGTAAGCTTTTTGTAGTGTGCTCCCGTACTAATTATATCTGGTACACATGTTTAAGAAACAAGTGAACCTCAACCTTATGAAAACAGTTTTACAAAATCTTTTCTTCAATAATTATATATTTTTTAAATAAACGTTCAATATGGGTATCTTCAAATCGCGAGTGAATAGGTTCCTTCTACGCTTGCCTTTTACCATCATCGAGCCCGTAAGAGTCGCTTAACATCAGGCGAATTAGCGATCAATCGCAAGACTATTTCCAAATAAAAACAATTGATAAAATTTTGTCTTTTAGAAAGTTATTTTCGTCTAAGATTTTTTTTATACAATGAGCAGCAAACAGGCACACGGCTTGCCTGATGGTAAGCTATAACCGTCGTCTATGTACAACTGTAACATCAATGGTAGTAAAGTAACAGCTAACAAAATAAAAAATATTTTAAATACATCACAACAGCATTTTCACTTTCATTAAATAGAGAAAAACCACCAGTTGGGAGTGCATCCAATCGGTCATGCAATAGTATCCTATCGTCCTACATGTCACTCACGAATGATGCTCCTGGCCTCCTGAGTGCTGGATGAGGAGGTGGGGGTGAGGACGGTCTCGGAAGCCGTCGGCGACGCACCCGCCGACGCCACGCCCGCTGACGCCGCGCCCGCCTGGGCCGCGCCTGCCGGCGCTTGGCTCGCCAGCGAGCGCCGGCAGATAGGACACGTGGCGTGCAGCTGCAGCCAGGGGGTGATGCACGACGGGTGGAATATGTGCTCGCATTCCAGCCGGGACACCTTCTCACCTGGGAATAATATATGCTTTATTTAAAAAAAACTATATGTATAAGGCTGCGTTACCACTGCAGCGGAGCGGAGAACTTCAATTGACCAATCACAATGCTCGAAATTATTTGGGCGGAGATTTCGAGTATTGTAATTAGTCAAATCATGCTCCGCTCTACTTCAGTTGAAACGCATCATAAAAGGCTTTGTCCCGAGGCACGGACTAACAGACAATGTACAATTTAGAAAGTATAGCTATTGTTAAGGAAGGATTTTTCGATTGAGATTCGATTAGACATTCATGTCAACGAGATGATGCCATTATTATGATTCGGAATAGAGAACTCCAAACTCTACATTTTTCCTGTTTCCTGTTATATACATATAACAGGATATATATTTCCTGTTACATATATGAACGAACACGATCATGTAACACTGTTTAGGGTGTGGTTATATTGCTACGCACGTGTACTTGGCTATGCTTTGTATACAGATGTATATGGACCAATACACTGCGACCCTTCGATGACGTCACTAAGAAATTTGCCTACTGAGAAATGTCGAGCAGCTCAATCAAGCGGCCCACGTTATATTGTATATATATATATATATGTGATATATATTGTATATATATATGTGAGATATATTATATATATATGAGATATATTGTATATACATCACATGGCAGCGTAACTTGACGACGAAATTAGTGCGCCCGGCTGTGGGCGTAACAATATCCATGCACCATGTGTTTCAGTGGAAAAGTAAACTAACGTAGCAGACAAATTTGCCAACATAGATAATTTACGTAGCTTCTGCGTGTGCAGATAGCTGCGTGCGCAGCAATTAAGCCCAACTGTTGGGTCAAGATATCGGGCCACTTTGATCCCAACTACCAACATGAGGCCAAGTACCTCTGTATTAGCTGGCCCCACACACTGGCCCAGCTAGTTGGCCCAATATATATACAACGGGCATCATATTTATGGCTGTGTGTCACGCATGTCTTGTCACAGGGACAAATAAGTCGAGCGATCGCCACTCACCCTGCAAGCACGAGTCATCGGGTTAGAACCGGACCTACCCTTTAACCGCCTGTGTCTACTATTTCTGACATTTTTGTTATCCGGAAAAACTGACACAGGCGTTAAGGTGACTTTAAGAGCTTGAAAAATTTTTGTCGTAAATATCTGACACAGGAGGTTAAATTGTCAACAACTTACTGTAATTTTACAAACGCAGCAACCTTCGTGTTTTTAGGGTTCCGTACCTCAATAGGAAAAAACGGAACCCTTATAAGATCACTTTGTTGTCCGTCTGTCCGTTCGTCCGGTGTCAAGACCTTTATCTCGGGAACACGTGAAGGTATCGAGTTGAAATTAAAACCATATACGCAGATCCAGAATCTTGCTGCAGAAAGAAAAATCAAGTTTGAAGTTTTCGTAAAAGTTACAGCCGAATATATCGTAAAAAACGCACATTTCGACACTCACAAGGGAATCAAAACCTATGGGGTACTTCCCGTTGGCCTAGAACAATTAAATTTGGCAAGAAGCATTGTGTTAGAGTACACATATAGGAAAAAATCCGAAAACTGGCCATTTTTAATTTAATCACAAAAAATCGTGTCTTTACGCAAGGAATGAGGGTCCAAATTTTAAAGTTTTTTAACCGTATATGTGGGGTATCATATGAAAGATCTTAATTAGTATAAGTTAAAACAGGTTTTTAAATAAAAACTACGGGTCACTCACGTCTGTTTTGAGCCGAAATATCCGACTATAGTTTCAACCGCATTCGGCGGTCTTTTTCAAAGGAGCAGCACACACGTCACTCTCGGTCGGTGACGCGCCTTGCACTGCGACGTGCCGCTCGTGCCGCACGTGACGTCATCGGTTGAAACCGATTGAATGCAGTTGAAACTATAGTCGGATATTTCGGCTCAAAATAGACGTGAGTAACCCGTAGTTTTTATTTAAAAATGTGTGAAAACCACGTTAATTTCCATTGTTAAAACAGGTTTTTAAATATTTTTACGATATATACTTTTCGGTATAAGATGAAAAATATAAAAAAAAATATGATTTCCCCCTTTCATCTTCTAGTTTGTACGGAACCCTCGGTGGGCGAGTCTGACTCGCACTTGTCCGTTTTTTTTTAATTATCACGGTCCCGGCGACCTTGCAGTTAAATGTATAAAGTTTAGAAAACTCAAAAACCCTAGACAAAAATAACGGCTGAACCAAATTTGATTAAACATAGCTAATAACACTCTCGATGAACGATCCATCCGTTTGAGAGCTACGATGGCATGATAGACACAGTGATGATAAACAGATACACACGTCAAATTTATAACACCCATTTTTTGGGTCGGGAGTTAAAAACACACATACACAGCCGACATACCAAGTGTAAAGTTGTCCCAGCAGACGGAGCAGGCCATGTTGCCGGCGACCTGCTCCGCGGTGATCTCCACGCTGGGGATGGCCTGGATCTGGTCCGAGGGCAGCGGCGGCGGACCAGAGTTCTCCAGCTGTCCCAGCAGCTGCGTCACCACTGCGTCCAGACCTACCGCAGGAACATTAATTATTATTATTAAAAGCCTATAAATTTTCCCATTGCAGGGCAAAGGCCTCCCCCTCCCCTCTTTCCACTCCACACAGGAACTTCAAAATAAAACGACTAAATAAATCCAGCAAACAGCCACACTCCCACACCGAGGAATACATATTCATTACACATGTACATTGGGCACTGACACTAGGGCTAATTACTCGACAAAATATGCTTTCGTCAGCACCATCGTCATCTCAGCCACAAAAAGTCCACTGTGGGACATAGGCGACCCCCATGGATTTCCAAAAAGACCGGTTGGAAGCGGCTTGCATCCAGCGTCTTCCCGCCACTTGTATGAGGTCATCTGTCCATCTCGTGGCTGGTCTAATATGTTTATATCTAGTAGACCTCGCGAGAGAGCTTATTTGCAGCTCACCTTGGGTCATCTGTACATAATACCTACATAAAGTTGGCTTAGGAAGCCGTATACTAAAGAAAATTTGGCCAATTGATGCAAAACCCCTTCGCTCGATCGATCATCAAATAATTTTATAAATATAATTTAATTTAATTTATTAATTAAAAAGGTCATAGCCAATTACATTAATTATTACAAATAACATTAATAATGGAAAAAACACATAATCTCCAATAACCCCCCTGTCCCCACAACATTTTCCCCAATGTTTTTGGTTTCCTTGGAATTTAGAAGGCTAGACTGAATATATATCTTCTAGATCTCGGCTACACAGTCGCTTAACTTCCAGGCGAGGTGGTGGTCAATCGTCGAACTATCTTGCGTAAAATAAAACAAGACTCTCTTCCCCGCACTCCCAACATATCCCTAAATAATGTATTGTTGACTGAATACGTAGTGTTGAACTCACCCTCCCCTCCGAAGACGTAGTCGCCGGGTGCGCCGACGAGCACGAAGGGCGCGCCGGCCGTGGTCACATTCCCACGCGCGCCGCCGATCATCCACACCAGCTGCTCGAGCAGGGAGCGGCCGCCCTCCACACGCCGTCCTCCGCTGCCGCCTGGCCTACAGGTAAACAATAACAGCATCACATCTCACACAGAGTTCTGGCGAAGACTTCACAATAATTATAGTATTATAAAAACTGAAAACCCCCAAAATACGCAATTCGTTTAGTTGGACGACTTTTTTTTAGTAATTTCGTTATAAAACCAAAGTATTGAACTGATTTTGATAAAAATTATATGGGACCACCTCTGATGTATTACCTATCATACAAAACTAAAATCATCAAAAACAATGCATAATTGGCGGAGTAATCGGTGAATTTGTCAAATTTGTCAATTTGAGAACCTCCTTCTTTTTGGAAGTCGGTTAAAAAGTCTTGTCGCTGCTCTTTTAATTTAAAATCGGAAATAAGAGTTCCGTAAACGAACTAGTACGTAGTACGAAAGTCACCGACATAGCACGGCGGATTATTATAGTTGAAGTGGCAGTGGGCAACGCACATAGTACAGAAATTATGGCCAATGGAATCGATAAGTTCTCGAGTGGAGAACACGTACTAGTAGGCGCAGCGTAGGAAGCCCAGCCACAAAGTGGACAGAAGACCTCATACAAGTGACAGGAAGACGCTGGATGCAAGCCGCTCACCAACCGCTCTTTTTGGAAATCCATGTGGGAGGCCTATTTCCTGCAGTAGTGTTTCTCTGGCTGAGATGATAAATGTGGCTAGATGTTTTATTCCTTTAGAGAATCGTCGTAACCGCAATTTTCACATGTACGTAACGCATTTCCCCATACAACAGAAAGTCTGGTAAAAAGTATGGTTAGCATTCCGTGGACCATGGTCGATGTGACTTCTAAAACTTTGTTAATGTTACTGCGTATTCTTCTCTGCTATCGTGATCCTCGACATTAGAGCGCGGTAGCCGCATCAGATGTAACCCTCTGAATGCTACCTATATTTACTTTTATCAGATTTCTTCAATTGTATGGGATTTCCAGTCGTCTAAAACAAGAATATGTACTGTCAGAATAACTTACCGTAATCGACCGCCAGTCATCAAAAACGTAAGGTCATTCAGCATTGGCTGTGCTGCTGCCTGGAAGAGAAAATATATTTCGTGAGTACGTTATATAGTAAAAAGTTTAGATAATTATATATATATATATATATACATAGCCAAGCAATAGATAACATATGATGAGACACAGGATTAGGGTGAGAGGGAGGTTATATGGATATTGCCAAGATTTCTTAATTAATTTACATCTATGAGCAACTTCTTTTGTGGTGATGGTGTAGTGATAGATAGCACGTCGTCGATCCACATGGTATCTATACCTTCTGGGCATTGCGAGGTTTAACGAGTGTAACGAGCACACACAATATTCAAATACGCTATCAACACTACAAGAATATTGAATTAGAAACATGATAAGCCTTTTTGAAGGTACCAATGGAGGTGTAAAGTCTAAGAGCTAAGACCAAATTTATTTTAGGTAACCTTTACCACACAGGATTTTGAACTATTCAGTCCGAAATTCCAGGTGGCTGAGGGTGGCATAGGACAAATGCGCGCTTGCCTAAGAGAAACCGATTCATTCGTGAGCCGTGAATTTAAAGACATCCCAGACTACATCCATCAAATATCTCACTTGGGAGGGTAAAAAATCAAAAGTTTAAAAATCCTCCTACTTACTCCTCGTACTTTTAATTTTAAATTCTAGAATGTTTCCTCTTTTATAATGTATAAATCGCGGAATCTGTTGTAAATAGCGGTCCTCCTCTCTTGTAATATTGCTGCGCCCGACGGGGTCCATATGATACTTGAACAGTTTGTTTTACCACCTATGTAATATACTATGGAAATGCAATAAAAGAATCTTAATCTGAATCCACATGATAGATGTGAAATTAAGGTGTTTAATTCGGGTTCTTGGAATATCCATTTACTCGAAATTAATTAATGATTCACTTCCTATTTTTCAATTAATAATTCTAATATTAGTTGCCTAGTTGATAAAATCAGTATTTTACCTACGTTTAAGTACATAAGTACCCGATATGATAATGATACCTATCATCTTTTATCCCCTTCAGTGTCTACATACATATTATTATATTATATTGTTTATGTTATGCTGAATTATTTCCATTAATCACAATATTTATCTTTATTTTTATAATAAATGTATTGGACGTCAATGCTCTCTCTTTATATACTTATTTCTAAATTTCATTGCATACAAAGAAACTACAACAGGACTTGATGCTAATGAAGCATTTTCTGCCGGTTTTCCTTATGATGGAAAAGAGAAGGATGCAGGTGTGTATCAAAACGTAATTAAAACTGTTATTACAGAGATTTATTTAGCATAATTATTACTATATATACCCAATAATATAAACAGAATACCTAATTTATTTATCCATTAAATCCCACTGCTGGGCAAAAGTAAGTCTGCCCCATTTTCTTTCATTCCTTACGCTCTAATGTTACATTTTGGTACCAGTCTCAACAAAATGCATTCAACAAATGTATAGACAATTAAAAAATACACACATCCAACGGGACAAGAAAAGGGGGAGATAAAAATATTGAATAAAATTCGTTCAATGTGTCCCGTCAAAGTTTTCAGGGCCTTCCTGGAGGCCATCTTCAAGCAATCAATGCATAAAGACCTTTGTCCACCAAACATAATATAATACACACGAAATTCTCTTTATCAACGTTCTTAAACTAAATTGATCCTCTACTCTACTCCTCATTTGATTATGAAAAGCAGAGCCATTTATGATTCCAATCAGATAAAAAAATAATTATCGAATTCAGATAATGTTCAGAGGTAGAAAACAGTTTTCACCTCTGTGTAGAGAAGATCGCGCAACGTTTATCTTGACGTTTTCGAAGGTTGTGAAGTCACGTTTTGTACTTTCGCACATATCATATACATATATCTCGGCTAATGAATTATTATCATGAACACACAGCCACATACAGATAGCAGCCGTGACGTGGCGCGCCGTGGTCGATTCACTGATAACAATGAAAACATTGCGTCGCACACTTTAATACCCGACTAATGATGATAGAGATAAAGTTGCTTTTACAACAGTAAAAAAAGTTAATATTTCTATTTCTGCTGGTTTAGGTTAAAATGATTTTTTTTTCACTTTCTAATTCTCGCCAATATAATGGTGTGTGTGGGGACACAGGAACACTGGGCAGAGGAACGCCATCGCGCCGCGGAGACCCTCGCCGCCCGGTTTCTGTGCCCCACAGTCGCCTTGCTCCCATCACACCGTGTATACGTTTTGGAAAACTATACAATTTATGTAGTATTTAAGTATGAACAATTACGGACTTTTCCTTCACATCGTAATTTACCCGCTAGAACCCTAATATAGAATCTCCGGCTTGGCATTTGATTAGGGTCACTCTCGTGTTAGCTAGCCGACAGTGATAGCCTTAACAGACAGTGCTGATCCGAGACAACAGTGGGAACCAGACAACAGTACCAACAATGGTGCCGACAGGTGTGTTCTAGAAGTCTCACTAAAGAGGCAGTTATCATTCTAAGCTAACCAAATAACCTCACTTTTCTCACAGTTATAAAGATACCTCTTAATTTTATAGATTAATAAAAAATAACCTTTAGTTAGGGTCACTTGTCAGGCAAAATATTTTTAACAGATTCAAATTTATTATAACATACATTTTAATATTGGACACTACCAAAAACTTGTTTAAACTTCTTGACTCTATTTGTAAATTAACATTTTAATTTGGAACCGGTCATATCATTCTAATATTTTAAATGATATTAAAAATGCTGAGTGTATGTTTGTTACTCCTTGGCATTGAAACAGCTCGACAGTTGTGAGTGAAATCGAGAATAGAGATTAACAGCCTGGAATAATAATAATGTACCGTACTTTTAAAAAATGTGCTATTGGGATGGTAAGTGAAACGAGAAGGCACAACTAGTCTGTCAAAAGGTTGATTATGATATTTACAATTTTTATTTTTAAATTCTACCGAAAAATATTTACATGTGAATTAATGGGTATATTATCAACATATTTTGCATAGTCTTTTAAATCAAAGTCAACTGAGCCTATAATATTTAGAATTGCTTGGATCGCAATACAATAATTACATGGCACATTTACATGTTGATTTCATTATTATTTTTGTTCCAAATGACCTTGAGAATCCTTTGCAAAGGTCTGTGTACATACTTAGGCATATTCCACATATTGACTGAAAGTAATTCCGACTACTGAATTCTTAATATACCTGTAAGATTTATATTAGCAACATAATAATAGCCTTAGCCATTTCATAATAAGTATTTTTAAGTTAAACACTACTACACTACCAAAAACAATATGTAAATACAAGTAATTGTTTACTATAACATATTTTTCCAATTATTTTGTTATAAAAACCAAAATACTGAACTGATTTTGATAAAATTTATAAGGGACCACGTGGGAACCCTTTCAAACAAAAAAAATTTTTCAAACCGGTCCAGGTGTATTCGAGTAATCGGGGAATGTACTTAATAAAGATTCCAACGAATTGAGAACCTCCTCCTTTTTGGAAGTCAGTTAAAAATAGTGAAGGAAATTGAAATTATAACATACAGCATTAGCTCTAGAGGGGTCATCGCTGTCTTCCATGGTATCTTCCAAATGGCTGCCATCTTCCAAGTTGCTCATATCAGCATCACTATATTCCTCATCGTCCAACGTATTTGACAATGTGTCATCGTGCTCCAATCTCTCTATGAATCCAGAGGAACAGTATGGGCATGTGTAATCCTGGAATATATACAGATGCAGATAAATGTTGGTGTAAATCACATACTTTACAATACGGATATAGAATGAGTCCCAAGTTACATTTAAGTGAACAGCTATTCTACTTGCAATGACTTAGTAAAGTAAATTAGTAAGCACTTTACACATAGCAGCACTTTATTTTCCAGAGCATTAATATAAGTAAAGCCATGTTAGGTAATATAAGTAAAGCCAAGGGCATGTTTAGGTGGGGAGATACCTTGTTGAGTTAATGTTTTAGTTTTAGGATGTGACGTTACATTGTTTGTTTATTTTTGATATTGTTTTATGTACTAATATAATAAAATTGTAATATTGACAAATTAGTTATTAATCAATGCCATATTAATTCTGTATCTGAACAAACTCATAATGTAGTAAGATGGTAGGATTGGAACAAACACATTCAAATAAACATATTATTATTGTGATGTTTTCTTTTTTGCATGTTGTGTTGCCACAAAGGTTAGTCCTTTATCTTATAAAATATCAGTTCATAGTTTGATAGTAAAGGAATTGTAATTGTGACACATTAATGTTTTCTAGATTTTTCTTGAATGTTTTCCTTAAATCTGCTTTCTACAAAGAAACTATTAAGCCACTACCATTGAAATACAAACTAATAAAAAGTTTACAAATAAATTATGAATTTTTAACAGGCTGATTATAAAGGGCAAGCTTTAGTTAGTCATAAATGTGGCCGAAATGTTAAGTTTTACTGAACTTTATGTGATGTAATACTGTGAAACTGATAATACCCTGTGCCCTCAGCCATAAGTCATAGCTAGGCACGTCATGGTACATTCAATTCAACGTACGCCGGTACTATTGGCCACATCAATACTACATTGATAATAGTAAAAAAGGATTTATCAAATCAATAACATTCGTTTAACTGTGCAATTAATCCTAAAGATATATATTATACAAGTCTATAAATACTCAAAAGCTAATGTTTGTATTCCTAATGCGCAAAATTAAAGAGCAATCGATTCTTACCTGGAGAACAGTTTCGAAGTCAACATTACATCTGTGGCAGAAGAACCTTTGTTGGGTAGGTCTCCGAGGTTCCACAACTGACTCTGCCATTTTCTAATATACAATTTTACCAAGTTTCACAAAATATTTTCTATTAAAACTTGAAAAATAGTCAATACAAAAAATTTTCAATCGCCATTTTTCGGAGACGGTAACATTCCACAAATATCTTCAACTGCAATGCAACTTGAAAATAATTTTAATCCAAAAACTTTTTATGCGCCATGTTCTGGAGATGGAGACATGTTTCTCTTCTCTTCTTTTTTAAAATTATACTACTGCCAGGACAGCACAATGAATGCAGTTATTTCTCAATTCAAATCAACCAAATCACAAGAAGAACAGTATTTTTTTCTTCTGCCATGTGAATGACAGCCACCACGATGACATGAGTCAGCCCAGCAGTGCTGCCAAATTTCGGACTCACGTTCCTACCAAATATAACCTAGAAACCCTAATTTTTACGAAAAAACCAACCCGTTCAATTTAAAAAATATATATTGTTACCTTGGAAGTTGTTGTTAGATTCCAGATATTTCCTGAAACCCCTACCTTCTAAGATTGACGGATGAAGCATTACATTTAATTTTAGTAATAAAATTTTACTTTGTACTCGATTTCCATAAAAGAAAGACGGATAGTATTATTCATATTCATTTATTCATTCATATATGTACAGAGCATCTTATGGCTGGGTACATACCCTGTTAGGCGTTGCAAATATAAGTCTTTTAAATATTTTATAATATATGTATAATTAATATTCTTAAAATAATTAATAATTAATTAATTACTATGAAATACTGGACTTAACTAAGAGTTCAATGTATTTACTTAATATAATTTTGTTTTATTGAGATCCGTCTAGTGCCTGAGGATCAAAGAAAATATCAATATAGACTCTTCTGATAATATCGTTTTACTAATATAAAGTCCCTTAATTCCATTCAATATAGACATTAGACTGATATTTATTTGTAGAAGATCCAGAAATATACAAACAAACAAAATTAGTACACGGTCAAGTGCGTGTCGTACCACGCACAATTTATGGTACCACGTTTGCACATATCAACATATGTGAACTTAATATGGGGATACTATGAACATACGAGTTTACATATTAGCTTAAATGAAAATAGCACGAAAACTATATAATAAAATCAACCCACCCCAATCGGTCTCCACGACACTCAAATCCCCCAAAAGCTGGCATCAGTGCAGTCCACACGCACCATGCATGTGTGCCGCATGTGCCTGCCAGTCATCAAGCCACCATTACATAAATCTTGTCGCGAACCCCCTACCGTCAAATGGCGAACCCCTAGAGAAACGCGGCTCTTTAATAAATAAGTACAACACTAATTAATTATACTAACTAATGTCCCGGACCAATCTACTAAAAAAGTAGAAATTACAAAAATCTGTTAATACTTCCAAAGACATCAATTTATTTTGTCTATGAAATTTTGATGATTTTTTTCGTGTAATGATAGGCAATGGAAACAGATCCCATACATCCTTATTTTTAAATTGTTTTCTTCATTTTTGTCTTTTATCTATTATCTTATTTTCGTCAATAGAATCAAGTAAAAAAAGGACACAATCAAATCATCATTTTATTACAGTAAAATCACAGACCAGTTAGAAGATACTACGTATAGTAAAATGGTGGCGACTTTGCTGGATAGAGTTTTGCTGTTAACATAAAAATATATTTTTCATCGCTTTAATTTACTTGCCTGCAGTCATGCACTTGATTGAACATTTAAAGACGGTTAATAAAGTAAAACTTCACCATTTTTATAACATTCACATTAATAAAAATAACACATGATTAAGAAAATAATTAAATCCGTATGAGTAACCCTCGCTCTACACTTGTGCCGTGAACGTCCGCAAACAGGCGTAAACATAAGTAACGCCGTGAAAACCCTCCACGGGTTTTCACGGCGTTCGCGGCCGTTCACGCCTGTTCCCCGATCGAAGTCGGTATTTTGTCCCGCGACAAAGGGTTCGCGGCAGTTCACGCGCGCACCTCCACATTCACGGCATGACGGCACCGTGCCAGTTTGCTCCTATAGATGCGCACGGACGTGTAATGCGAGATAAATGGCAGCGCATCGGATTAATATAAGTTGAGATAGTGAATTAGAAATTTGCTTTTTGAAATATTACCACGCTGAACGTATACTGTGGGACTCGAAGCATCTACATCGTAGTAATAAAAGTTAACAAACCAAAATTATGACACCTGCCCCCGTATTCTGAACCCATTCGGTTTCGGAATCGATTCGATTTGTATATCTCCGTCTCTGTCATTCTCTATGGAACTGACGGAGACGGAGATACAAATACAAATCGAATCGATTCTGAAACCGAATGGGTTCAGAATACGGGGGCTGGAGAAGGATTAGTTTTCAAATTAATATCGATCGGTTACGATATATTTCAGTCATCCATCATCTCCTTTTTCTCCAACGCTTTTCTTATTTTGTAGGTGTAAATAATTATATGTTGCCACATAAAACAAAGTTAACGCAGCAGCAGTTTTGACGTCCGTTTCACGGCAGGTTTCGCGGCACAAATGAGTGATCTCCGTGAATGTGGAGGGTGCGCCTCTGCCGCGAATTCGCGCCGTGTATTCACGGCACAAGTGTAGAGCTGCGGCCGCGAAAACCCTATAAACAATATTTCACGTTATCTGCAGAATTTCACTAAGTTTCCTGTATCACCATAATAAAGGTACTATGGCACATTTTCTTTGAGGCATGACTTCAATCAATCAATAACACTTTATCAACACCACATAAATTAATAAGACAATAAACACATCAGAAAATGGCACAAAGGGCAGTCTTATCGCTAAAAGCTATCTCTTCCAGACAACCTTTTAAATTCAAAAATACTGTGATTGCTTACGTGACATAGCAGTAGGGACTCTGTTTTTTCAGTTTCTCCTGTTTCTTACGTATTATTGATATTAAACGGTTTTCTTTAGCTTGACCTGTTTGTTTATTTAATTGTTTGTTTGAATTTTTACCCCCTTGCAGTTGACGGATCGATCTGACTGTTGGTATACACCTTTAATCCTGTTAAGTGATGTACATTCTATATTATTGTAAATCCAAGATGGCCGCCGGCACAAAATGGCGGATTTCATATGTTAACACAACCCCACAATATGGGTATCAAATGAAAGGGCTTTTCTAGTAAAATACAGTAAATACATTACCTACATCATTATCTTTCTTTTCAATAAAACCGTTTAACTTAAAAAAATAATTAAGTAAGTACTTGTTTTATTTACTGCTACTAGTTCAATTAAAGGAAAATTGTACAAATATTAACAAATATTTTTTATGATATTCTCGCCAATAAGAAAAACACGAGGACAATAATTTAGGACGCGATAATATATCATCATCATCATCTCAGCCATAAGATAATATTAAGTCCACTGTTGGACATAGGCCTTCCCTATGATTTCCAAAAAGATCGATTGGAAGCTGGATTGCATCCAGCGTCTTCCTGCCACTTATATGAGGTCATCTATTCATCACTTGGCTAGTCTTCTTACGCTGTGCTTGCGCGTGCGCTTGCTTGGTCTCCACTTGAGAACTTTTCGGCCCCATTCGGTTATCAACCCCCGTTTTCTATTTGGTTTTGGAATCGATTCGATTTGTATATCTCCGTCTCTGTCATTTCTATAGAGAATGACAGAGACGGAGATATAAATTCCGAATCGATTCCGATACCGAATGGGTTCAGAAAACGGGGGCAGTTCTACGTGCTATGTGCCCTGCCCACTGCCACTTCAACTTGCTAATCCGCTGTGCTATATCGGTGACTTTTGTACGTCTACGTATCTCTTCATTTCTGATTCGATCTCGTAGAGAAACTGCGAGCATAGCCCTCTCCATAGCTCGTTGCGTGATCTTGAGCTTCCTTATAATGCCCATAGTTAGGGAACACGTTTCTGTGCCGTATGCCATCACTGTTAACACACTGGTCGTAAACTTTCGTCTTGAGGGACTGAGGTATATTGGACGAGAAGACGCTTTTGAGTTTCCCGAACGCTGCCCAACCGAGTTGGATTCGACGATTGACCTTTCTCGCAAAGTTAGACCTGCCTAGTCGGACTGTTTGTCCCAGGTAGACGTATTCATCAACAAGAAGTTACAGTTCATTTTGATGCACACCCGTTGGGAAACTATAGAAATGCTATGTAGGCGGTTCCCGACCATCACAGTTAAGGTCAGCATACTTGAACCAGCACCAGTTGAGCTCGACTGAGACAGTACGTACGTCAGTACTTCAAAGTGGACGTGTAACAATTTAATAATGCCATACTGTGCCATTTTAGAACGCAAAAATAATAGCACTACAAAAAATGTATCAGATGGAGGTATTTCATTTTACAGGTAAGTCTTAGTTTTTTTTTACGAAATAAAACAATTTCGGTAGGAGCACAAATTAATTCTATTGTTACAGTCAAAAGACAACTAAATCCTTATCGTAATAAAGTATAATTTGCACTAATTGGGTTAGCGCTACTCAACTCAACATGAAGTTCCGACTTTAACACTAAGAACTTTATCAGTTAAAATTAATTTAGACGACATCTAGCATGCAATGCAGAACTAGTTTGTGTCATGTTGATTTGCAATGAAATAAGTTATAAGTATATAGAGATCTAATGCCAAATGAAGTCTCTCGCTTAGAATTTAAGGTGTATTTTCAAATGAGCTGTATTTGACTATTGTGCTTATTAAACTGAACTATAAAATGCCAATGTAATAATAATTACATTTGTAGTGCAAAATACGATAGATATCTTACTTGTGTGAGTTTGCCGACAGTGGTTCTGCGTAATACTGTGTTTAAGCCCTTTCTATTTACTTCTGTCTTCTGTGGACTATAACCGCGGCTCTACACTTATGCCGTGAATTCACGGCGCGAATTCACGGCAGAGGCGCACCCTCCACATTCACGAAGCTCACTCATTTGTGCCGTGAAACCTGCCGTGAAACGGACGTCGAAACTGCTGCTGCGTTAACTTTGTTTGATGTGGCAACATATAACTATTTACACCTACAAAATAAGAAAATCGTTCGAAAGCGTTGGAGAAAAAGATGATGGATGACTGAAATATTTCGTAACCGATCGATATTAATTTGAAAATTAATCCTTCTCCAGGCGTCATAATTTGACTTATATTATTATGATGTGGATGCTTTGAGTCCCACAATATACGTTCAGCGTCGTAATATTTCAATAAGCGAATTTCTAATTCACTATCTCAACTTATATTAATCCGTCGCGCTGCCATTTATCTCGCATTACACGTCCGTGCGCATCTATAGTAAGGAGGAAACTGGCACGGTGCCGTGAATGTGGATGTGTGCGCGTGAACGAGGCGCGAACTGCCGTGAACCCTTTGTCGTGGGACAAAAAACCCGACTTCGATCGGGGAACAGGCGTGAACAGCCGTGAACGCCGTGAAAACCCTCCACACTTATGTTCACGCCTGTTCGCGGACGTTCACGGCACAAGTGTAGAGCGGGGGTAAGATGCTTTGTTTGAACCAGTAGACAACTTCAAAGATTATATTATGACGGGACAACTTGTCGGGTTTGGAATCGGGTCGGAAACTACATCTCCATCACTATCGTTTCCATACAGAAAAAAATTGAATAGCCCTACTGATGCCACGACATGAACTAAGATAGTTTAAATAGCAACCTTGACTTATATATTACCATGACTTTCATAGGCGATGCACTAATTATCATGCTCTAGTTATCGAAGTCTTTGTTTGTGATATTTTTTATCGTGCCTTACATTATTCGTGTCGTGCCTTCCTAGACACCCGTCTGCGTGTTGCTCATCTCTTCGATTTTATAATTTTTGATTAATTCAAAAAAATAAGTGCTTTTACTTTTAATTCTCGAATATGTAACGCTTAAAAATCGTCTTACAATTATTATGCACACATACAGAAAGTTTAATATGTAATATTTGTAGCGCTATACATATTTGTTTGTAGTGATGATTGTTATCAAATAAAAGTGAATTTGTGGACAAATCATGAAGATATCTCTATTTTTATACTCGTGTAACAATCCAATTGATCAAGCAAAGTTATATTCGGATCTTAAATAGTGAAAATTGCAGTGCTAAATGCATAAAGTGGGTCATCTTGCTGTGTGGTCTATTTGCTTACAATGAATGAGAAAAAAATAGTTCAGAACAGCTTCAAGAGCTACATCAATGTATCCCCTACGGTAATTGTTGTTGAATATTGTTATTGTGGTTGTTATTATAAGGTCATACTCTAAAGTTTAGAGTATGACCTTATAATAAAATGAAATAGAGAAAAGTTACCTGTTCATAATTTAAGAGTCTAAACTATGAACAGATAACTTTTTCTATTCCTAATCCTTGCAGTTTTAGGTATTTTACAGTTAAAAGTAGAAACATTTTAATTGTTAATACTTTTACAAATTGAATCACATATCAAGTGTGAATATTGTCAGTATTAGCAACTAGTGAATATTGTCCAAAATATAATTTTGTTCCAACAAAAGGGTTAAGCATATATATATTATTTGACCACAATTAAGGCCCATAGTAACCATGACCATGTATCAGTGCCATAAGTCATCATTGGTAGCCCACACTGGTCATAAACTTTCGACTTGAAGGTATATTGGACAAGTAGAATTTTTCTCTAAGGCATCTTGTAAAAAGGCGACCAATATTACTCCAAGTAGGATTTCTGCCCTCATTGTCATAAATTTCAGAAATAAGTCACTGGGGCCACAGTATCACAGTTAGTTTTGAGAAATGTTTGTTTTGTAATTAGTGTACAATCTATTTCAGTACAGTTTTAATGGTAATATGGAATCAACAGTTATTTTGTTTATATTAAACTCAAAACACTTTTATATTAAACTCATCTAATATTGAAACAACAATTATTCTATTTATATACTTTTATATTAATCTCATCTAATATTGAGACAACAATTATTATGTATATCGATGGGTCTATTCACAAAGTGAGAGATTCATTGATGATTTGATGCTGTTTTTGTTTTTATTGAACTACCATAGTAGAAAGGTATATTAGGTGTATGAATGTATGGGTTTTGCCTCACTTCTTGTAACCTAAACGATTTAACAAATTTTAAAGGGAAAAATATGTGAGATCCCATATATACTCCCGCCATTTTAGCAAACTATAATAGTGTACCCAAGTCACCTCAAAGTGGAGGTTAGGTTTGAGCGACAACATAAAATAAATATATGTGGACATTTCACACAACACCATCTAGTCCAAACTAAGTAAAGCTTGTACTATGGATAGTTGTACTAGTTTAATATAGTTAATAACTGACTTAAAAAGTCATGGTGGTAGAAAACCAGCCAAAAGATAGACAGATGACCTCATACGAATGGCGGGAAGATGCTGGATGAAAGCCGCTTCACCATAAGGCCTTTTTGGAAATCCATAGGGGAGGCCTATTTTAGCAGTGGACTTTTTAAGCCTGAGATGATGATGAAAAAGTGGTGGTATTAATTTTGGGACTAAAAATATTTTTTGGATGTCATATATACTATAAATATTATATTCTATTATATTAATTACTCTACTATATTATATTAAATTTAGACATAGACATACATTTATTACATTATAGACATTAATTTCTAGATGTAGACATATTTTCATTCATGAAAGACGCAACAGCAAAAATACATAAAACATAATTTGTTATGTTAATAATAAAACAAAATACTGTGTCCACTACAAACCGGTTCCAGCTCTGCATCTTGCTATGTTTAATTTACTTTGTTTCTAAGCCAATTTTATGTAAATTTAAATTAGCTTATGATCCAATTTTAAGTACAAGGTGATTCGTCTTTCCCTAGTAAAGTATTTTGTTATTAATACACAAGTTTTTATTTCATAATATATTTTGTTACAGAGTAAAAGTGAAAAGAATGGCTCAGTTGAAGAGGTGAAACCAAAACTTCTTAATGGTAAGTACATAATTAGAGGTGCATATACTATCTTATAAAACTATTAAAGTTATAAAATGAACCATTCTTCAGCCTATAAGTAATCCAAGTGAAAGTTTACTCAGTGAGATCTAAGTTTTATAGGAATACTTGAAGCTATGTGACTACTAGACATAAAAAATATTATAAAAAAGGTCACATACGAAATTTGGAAGGCTCACCCAATTTTTATGTGTCGTCAAACAGTTCTAAAATAGATATGGGTATCTGTGGACCAGGCCTAAAAATTTCCTGAACTGGCATTCTGTAATACATTTTTTTAGTCTAAACTAAATGATATTGTCTGAAGACAAGCAAAATTTAGAAAAACGCTGATCTGATTTTGATGAAACATATCTAAGAACACTATTGAAGAAAACCTCTTTCAAATGAAAAAAAATAGATCAAAATCGGTCCATCCATTTGAGATCTATGATGCCACAGACAGACACATAGATATACAGATAAACACATCAAATTTATAACCCCTTCTTTTTGGGTTCGGGGTTAAACATTAATAAAAACTAAAACTGTTATAATGCTATTGTTTATATTTGCACTTTGCTAATAAGTAATCCTGATTGAGATGTTAGGATACAGATCTCAGACTTAAAGATTTTAAACACCTTGTCCTTAGATATAAGGGCACGGGTTTTTGAGACAAATCTAACGATACCTTAATTGTCGAAATCCATCTAGCCATTTAGAAGGGACAGGGGAAAGAAATGTACGAATATCCAAGTTACGAGCGAAAAACATAACCCTTCCTTGGCAGTCGGATGTAAAATGTCCGCTTTTTATAAACGGTATTATGGTAAGCTACATCCCATATGACGCAAATGATGCAAATCACCACAACACTAATCAAGTATGCGGTGCGCGTATTTAACTGTATCACCATATACGGACCACGGGAGCCGCCTAGCCGGTAGGAAGTCGCGAACAGTCAATGGTGTATTGTGGGTACAGATGGGTGTGCTGAAACGAGGTAAGTTCACATACCTATAGATATTGCAACACTTAGCTGTTTCCCATGGTTTCGTTTATACTTAGTACCTGGGCGACAGAGCTCCACTCGGATTTTATATGACTGAAAATACGAGCAAACCCGGGTTCACAAAAATGAAACCTAGCAAGATCGATTTATCGTCCCATCTACCTACAAACCAAATTTAATTAAAATCGTTGGAGCCGTTTCCGAGATTCAGATTATATATAATATATACAAGAATTGCTCATTTAATAGTATTAGATAGATACTAGCTCTGCATCGCAGTTCCACGCGTAGTGATCTGTGATGAAAAACAGTGATGATGATAAAATATAGCCTATGATGGTGTTGACTACAAACTCGCCTATCAGGCGAAATGATGGTCAATCGTAGATCTAACAAAAAAAATTGTCCTGCTCTAAGTCCTAAAGAATCTCTGTGGCAATTTTCATAACGATTGGTTCAGTGGTTTAACCGTGAAAAGGTGACAAAAAGACAAGAATAACTTTCGCTTTTATATTATTTGTTAGATAAGTTAGGATTAGGATTGTAAAGATTTCTAAGGTTTTTGCAATCGTTACTCATTCAATTATGTAAAATATACGCAATTAATCCGTTAATATTCATTGGGTATGTTAATTGGTAAATTTGATCATTTCAAACGACTAGAATTCGCTTTATTACGTTTTTTTTTTTTTTTTTTTTTACATGGAAAACTATCAGCTACTAAATGAAAATAATAAAATTAATGGGAACACATTAGCCATACACAGTTTTCGCTTATAGGTACAATTCCAAAATTCAAGTGCCCATTTCAACAAATTGTGTAAATATACAGATACAAGTTACATTATATTAATTTTTTTTATTCTTTTTAGCTTATTTTTTTTTTAGCTTTAATGTAGTGCAATCATAACATTTTTTTGTAGTATCAAAAAAGTCTATTGAGATTATGTTTTTGAAAGTATCTTGCTTCATTGTAAACAAATCAACATACTTAGAATATTTAGCGTTAAAATTGCTAGATGTTCGAGCCATGAAAGAGTTCCTACGGTAGTTGGTGTCATGGCGCGAGGTGAATATCTGCAGGTAGTTTCTACGCGGTGCTGAACGAACAGGGGTCACTAGACCTACCCTGGCCAACAGTGAAGGACAGTCAATTCTGTTCAGAATAATTTTATGTAAAAATGTGAGGTCCGCAGCTTCCCTTCTGATTTTGACCGGCAACATATGGTGGTGGTAGCAGGATTCCTCATATTCATAGTCAGAGTTCCGTATCCTATATCCGTTCCGTATCGTAGTTTCGTATGCTTTATAGTTCAGGTAACGCACGAACTTTCTTTGGGGCCTTTCAAGAATATTTGTATATTTATCGTAGCACGGATTCCACACTTGCGAAGCGTATTCAAGATGGCTTCGTACTAGAGAACAGTACAGGATCTTTAGAGTCTCAATCAATTTAAAATCCAGTTACCCTTAAAATAAAACCCAGACTTTTCATGGCCTTAACCGATATGTTGTCTATGTGTTTGTCGAAGAGAAGTTTTGAATCTAAAGTGACACCGAGATCAACAACCGAGTCGGTTCTGACGAGAGACTGCCCGTATTTTGTATGTTTTATTTTAATTTATGTATTCTGACTTATTCTGGTATAATAAATATCTGTTATAAGGTCAATAAACTATCTGAATCTGTTGAAAAAAGAAACACATACCGCCTGAAACACAGTACTCTCCTTACGCATTTGTGTGAACATTGTTCTGCGAGTCCACTGTGGCGTCTATAAATACGCGCGCTTCTCGGTATCTAATAAAATAGATTACTAAATTCGTATTGTTTCTAGGTATATTATCCAGTATCCACGACGGAAATATTCGGTTACCGCCATCATAAACCGAGTTTTTGCCTCTATATCCTGTTTAGAGGATTTTAAGATTAATTATTTTTGTACTTATATCCTGTAGTGTTTGACGTAAAGTAAAAATATAGGTAAGTATATGCATTATATAGTTTATTTCCTGTCGAGTATTAGGTACCGTGCGTGCTTTTACCCAGGACTCCAGAACCCTATATATTTTTTTCATGAAATATATAGCTATAAGTTCGTGTGATTGAGGATGGAGCACGTCGACCTTGAATCTAGAAGATATTCATATATTCATTATACTAATAAAATCCATAGAGGAGGCCTATGTCCAGCAGTGGACTTCTTGTGGCTGAGATGATGATATTACTAAATAAAAATCTGAAAAAAAAACAAGATATTAATAAGGCCTGGCCTGCCTACTAACCACAAAAAAATCCGTCGTCGAACGCCTGGTAAATGTGAAACAGCGAAACTTTCTTGTATAAAAATCATCTAATGTTGTTTAATATTTTTTGGATTTACAAATATGTAGACCACAAAGATTACAATTCGAAAATTTTCAATATCCGACGGGACTATATATTTTATTTGTTTGTAGAATAAGTAATATGTTATTGTTTTGTAGAGGACTTTCTGTTTTAACAATTCTATCTTCGTCTGCTGCCATACCAACAGCCAGTTTGACTAGCCCCGTATTAGATGTTAATATAAAATAAATCATCGAAATGCAAAAAAATACGGCTATGGTCTGCTTGATTTACAAATATCAGTTTAGAAAACTTAAAAACCCTCGACATAAAAACGGCTGAGCCGATTTTGGTGAAGTAGAACTAAGACCACTCGATGAAATTCTCTTTCAAACAAAAATAAAGTAGATAAAAATCGGTCCATCAGTTTGAGAGCTATCATGCCACAGATATACAGACACACAGATATACAGATTAAATACAGTTTTTTTTATCAGCCCTGTTTGTACAAACTGTCCTACTGCTGGGAACGGGCCATCTTCTCATTGTGAGAAGGGTTAGGCCATAGTCTGCCACGCTGCCCAAGTGCGGGTTGGCAGACTTCACACATCTTCAAGATCATTGAGAACTCTCAGACATGTAGGTTTCCTCACGATGTTTTCCTTCACCTTTTGAAGTTGGCGGCAATCAACAATACGCACATAACTTCGAAAAGACAGACAGCCTAGGTGCGTGCCGTGGGATTCGAACCCAGGACCTGCGGATCGCAAGTCAGACGGTCTCACCACTAGGCTGCCGGAAACTCAGTCCGGTCTATCAGTTTGTTAGCTATGATGCCACAGACAGACACAGATATACAGATACACACGTCAAACTTATAACATCCTTTTGGTTCGGGGGTTAAAAATAGGATAATATGTATATGTATACTACGAGAAGTATTTTTGTTTGTAGAACGTATACGTAGCTAAAACTTTTAAATTGTTCAATATTCTACCTGTGTGGATTGTCCCTGATATATTCTACACCGACGAGCTCCATCCTCGGCCACACCGTCGCTTAACATCAGGCGAGTGGCTGTCAAGCGCAAACCTAAATAAATAAATAAAAACGTGGTGTGTACCACAAAAAAATCTAAAACTTTCTCTTGTATGAATTTTTTTTAACAAAACTAAAGTTGTTTATCTAATTAAGACTTTGTAAATCATTATTCAACTCTTATGAAATAAAAAATATATTATTATTATTAACTGTAACAAATTTAAGTGTGGTTTAGGTTAGAAATATGATGAATGACGTAAAGCATACGTAGAACTTTAGGATAAATTGAGTACGTCATTTGCTACCCATGCAAGATCCGAACCAGGTCTTTACGAGCATCAGGTCATATCGAGTGCGTGAGTCAGGTAGTGGTAGGTATCCACGGCCGCCGGTCCGTGCAGTTTGCGCAAAACGCTTTTGTTTTCGTACGAACCGCTGACCGTGAAGGCTGTACCGATACACCTCGAGATACACGCAAAGATGTCGGATGCAAGTTGTAATACAAAAACACTTTATTGACACATAATAAAAATAACATTAGGTGAATGATTAGGGCGTTAGAAAGATACAAAAGGCCTTATCGGTAATAGCGATTTCTTCCAGACAATCTGTAGATGGTAAAAGGGAAACAAAAAGTAAACGCTGACGGTGGTGAAATCACATATGAGACAAATCTTATGGCGAAATATATATATATATACAAGTGGCAAACGTTTCCATTTCTACAAACGTTCCATTTCTACGCTTCAAAATGCTGAGAAATTGTGCCGTGACGTCATGTGATATTTCGTTAGGTAATGTTAATCCCACACATTTTACTTTTCTATTCTACTGGCGTTCATGAAATTAGAATGCCACTTGTCTAACCCCCCAGATGTAAGGTATATGTACCGGATTTACAGATTTATATAATTTTTAATCCCCTATTCTATAAAATAGAAGAAGAGAGAGGAGACCTATAAGTTTGATGTGTGTATCTAAAAAAAACCGTATTCGAGAATATATATCTTTTTAACATAATGTACATTCAGTTCCTGCCAAACTATCATACAAATCAGACAGACATGGCGAAATTTCCTTTAGCACGGAACCCTAAAAATGACACCTTTCTAAGGATACTTAGGACACTTATAAGAGCGTACCTCATTTTACTGACTTCAAAAAGAAGGAGGTTAACAGTTTGGCTGTATTTTTTGTATTTGTTACCGCATAACTCTTTTATATATTAAACTGTAAAAAAATATATTTATTGTTCAAAAGGATATACCTATGTACTTTCAAATTGGTCCCATAGAAGTTTCATCAATGGTTGTTAAAACAAAATTTCGCATTTAGAAGTCTTTTGTGTCAGTATTTTAAACTATAAATATATATATTCAGACAGATTAAATCAGTAAGTTACTAATGTTATTATTCAACACCTGTATATTACAATGCAGAAAATATAATATTTTTCATTAAATTTATCAAGAGCGTGTAAATTCACGTAATAGTTATTCTGTAAGTTTGTAACGCATGACTAATTTCTAGGTCATTACCGTTTTGATAGCTAAACCGACAATGAAACACATCTGTATCATGACGATTTGTTATTTTAATTCTACAAGTACAAAATTAAATATGGAACGCATTTTTTTATTTATTTTTGTTTGTTATCTATAGGCAAAAAGATACAATTTCAGACTAGACTAAACTAAGCGAAGTTATAAATATTCTAAAGTATATTTTATTAAGACAAATCATACAAATTTATAATTTATAAACCACAAAAAAGCTTACGTCAATTACATAAAATAAAAATAATTCAAATAACCCGCCCCGAATCGATCCTGGCGCAAAGGTAGCATACTGGCAGCATTGCCCCGCTGAATGGGAATGGCCAACCTCTGCACCAGGAACGAATCGGAGCGAGAGTCACCACCGTTATTGGCAATACGGCGCCCAATTTCAGTTATCAGGCCTTTGGCCCAATATTCTAATTTTTTTCTAAATTAATTCTAATTTGACCAATATTCTAAAGTACATTTTGTCAAAGCACTTAAACCACATTTTGTTCAAATTCAAATTCAAAGTATTTATTTGCAGAGACACGGGTAAAAATGCAGATGTAAAGATATGTACATAATAGTGATCACCATGCTCTAGCACTATGGCATGCAAAATATATAAATTATATAAAAACAATATAGAGAGAACAAATGACCAAAGGGCTGGCGCTTACCTCGGTCAGCGGATTAGCATTGCTATCCAACGAGGCAATGTCGCCAGCCTTTTGGGAACGTTGCCTTGGGACTGTGACCTGAGTTCTGTTTTTTATCTGTAATATGTTTTTTATTTATAATAATATATTTAGTTATTTAGGTCATTTATAGAAATAAATAAATTATATTATTAAAATAATAAATAAATATAAAAACATTACAATATTTTAATTACTAATTTCACTTCGCAATGTAATAATTATTTAACAATTTATCATTTAGGAATTCCTGAATAGAATAATATGTCTTATTGAGTCACTTGATTCAGATCCACGGTGTCAATGTTCATGTATCATGCATAGGAGTCATGTATCATCATGGAGTCACGGAAGCCTCGGTGTGCGAGTGAAACTCGTACTTTGCCGGATTCATTTAATATTAGTTAGGATATTTTATACTCGCTAATAAATAAAACCGGTACACCTGATAAAAGCCACCCTCGTTGTGTAGTCGGTTAGAGATGTATACACTCATTTGATACACAAAGCGATCGAACTGGGCGTAATGTAGAGGCGAGGTCGCTCGATTTGACGGTTCACCGGCTTCCGATATCGTGTTTTTACCGCGGACTGGAGACGCCTTGAAACTTACTGAAAACATGCCTTTTTACGATCACAATATTATTGTACTTATAACATTTTCACTTTGATTTAATTTTGCGTAGTATCGTGACGGCTAAGTTGTGCGCATTTATCTGTACTTACATTCGGAGAAAACAAATTTCTATCCCTATCTACATATGTATCTATATTTGCCTTATCATTTATTAACGATTTTTTTTATTATGAATTTCAAAGTCAAAGTAAAATTTGTATCAGACATGAGTAGCCATGCACTTGGTGTTATTTGTTTTATAGACCTTCATGTCCACCATGTGGCGTTCATTTGAATTTGTTTATGAAGCTACAAGAAATCTGTCCTAAGCGATAGTATATAAATGACTATTTTTAACCGACTTCCGAAAAGGAGGAGGTTCTCAATTCGTCGGAATCTTTTTTTTAAATTATTTTGTGTGTTCCCCAATTACTCGTAGACACCTGGACTGATTTGAAAAATTCTCTTTTGTTTGAAAGGGTATACTTTCCAAGCGGTCTCATAGAAATTTTATCTTAATCGGTTCAGTATTTTGAAGTTTTTATAATAAAATAACTGGAAAATTTTGTATTGTCAAGTCTGTTTTTTTTAGTTTCTTAAACGATTACTTGTTAAATAATTTTACTGTGATACTCATGACATAATCAATTGTGAATATAATGCTGAATTAATTATGTTGGGCTGTCGTTGAGGATGCAAAAAAACCGAATTAATCTTAAAGATTATTTAATTAATATAAATTTAATTTTAATTACAACTTATTTACATGTGACTGATGTCGATGTAAGAACAAAAGTGACATACTTAGTGACCTATAACTTAAAAGTAAATTTATGTTTCGCAATTCATGACACCTGGATTCACATGGGAGTTCGTTTCTCAGTATCTTGCGGCGATCGAACCGTATTGTGAAACAGCGGCGACTTCCCGGTAGGTGTTGCTATGTGTCATCAAATCACACGATGTCTGCTTACTTAACATCTCCCTCCGCAAGATCTGCAACTATTTGGAGACTTTCGTCGAGAATAGTGCAGATAGGGACAATGGACCTCTAGGGCTGCTATCTTTGGTTTCTTGACGGTTCTGTGTTTCATCTATGGTGTCTCGTGAATTAATTCTCAAAATGTTTCTCTTCAGCTTACGGCGAATGAGTACGGTGACGGTAGTGAGTACTGATGCACCGAGTATCACGTAGATAGGTACAGTAGTATAATAGACGATGTTCATATTTGTAGACTCCAAAGTCATTGGTTCTTATACAGCAATCCTTGAGTTAGTTGAGTGTAAGTGGCTCAAATCGATAGTATTATGTTTCAACATTTTCTTTGCAGGTAACTTGTATGGGTTCTCCTTGTTGATAGCTATGTTCTAAATTTTCAGCATCTGTCCTTCAACTTGGTCGTGATAGTTATGTGTAGAGAATGACAGGGTGTGTAGGGCGCATCCTTTAGGAATAATGGCTAGATAACTCCCTTGCATCATTTCATATTGGTCTTGAGAGCAGGTTAAACGAACTTTCATCAAGTTGGGAAAGCTCAGTACATAGTAGCGGTCGTGTAGTTGCTCCATCGCTTCAGACGACAGGGTTACTTGAGTGAATCGGCAGGACTCGTGGATATGCTGCTTTAGTATCAGCTGTTGAATGCAGTCAGACAGTTCCCCGTAGTGGCGGCTGAAGTTGTCCTCGCAGAGGTGACCGTGGCTATACTTCGGACATTCTGTCTCTATGTACAATAGACCTTTCTCGTGGATTGCTACGTATGGATAGGCAGGTATAAGGATTTTGCTATCATGATTTGGGGCTAAGGATAACCTGTATAGGATATAGTTAGTAGGAAAGGCAATTGGAAACTTAATTACCAAGATTATATAATTTTCTTTAAAATAGTATCCTAGTTTCAATAGATCGAAATATTCCCTATAACTAAGATCTAAAATTACCTCCTTAGTGTATAAAATACTTAATCTATTTAACATAACCCTAAATGCCTCATTAAGGCTAATATTTCTTAAACTATCACTATATTCTTGTTTAAATCTTCTAACTAACCTAGGGTCCAACGAATTTCGCGGAAGGAAAATCTTGGCAATTCAATTAGTAACACTAGGAAAATTTAAGGCTAGGAAGCGAGCAACCACTAAAAAGAATCTAGTGTACTCACCTGGGTTTTAATTCGGTCTCTCTGCTTATCAATGTCTGGATACCTCTGGGCAGCTCAACACGTAGATTCGGATGCTCAGGATGCGGCTAGAAAACCACACGGGCGGCTTCCGGTAGTTAAACGGAAAACGGAAATCTTCTCACGCGTAACCGACCGCGAGCATCCTACCGACTGCGCCAATTATGTTGGGCTGTCGTTGAGGATGCAAAAAAACCGAATTAATCTTAAAGATTATTTAATTAATATAAATTTAATTTTAATTACAACTTATTTACATGTGACTGATGTCGATGTAAGAACAAAAGTGACATACTTAGTGACCTATAACTTAAAAGTAAATTTATGTTTCGCAATTCATGACACCTGGATTCACATGGGAGTTCGTTTCTCAGTATCTTGCGGCGATCGAACCGTATTGTGAAACAGCGGCGACTTCCCGGTAGGTGTTGCTATGTGTCATCAAATCACACGATGTCTGCTTACTTAACAAATTAATAAATAATATCATTATACAATTTGTAACGTATACATATTAAGCATACCTTTAATATTATTGAAATTGATGATCATGAGAATTTAATAGTAATTATTAATATACAAACTTGACATCACTTAAGAAATATTTGACATGTAACTAACGAGTTATAAATAAAGTTTTAATTTCACGAAATACCTGCCACGTTTTTCGATGAAATGCAGCGACTTAAATTGGTACAAAGCTAGGAGTAGAAAACATTCGTTTTATCTGTGAGTGTTATTTTGTAAGTAAAAAATTGTGGTTATCTGGTTAAAAAAAAACGGCCAAGTGCAAGTCGGACTCGCGCACGAAGGGTTCCGTACCATTAACTATAAAAACGGCAAAAAAATCACGTTTGTTGTATGGGAGCCCCCCTTAAATATTAATTTTATTTTAATTTAATTATTTATTTTTAAAGTGAATAATATAACTCAATATTCTGTGAATATTTCAAGCGTCTACCTGTTGCCGTTATCAATATAAGCAAAAAAAAAACACGTTTGTTGTATGTTAAATATTTATTTAATTCTGTTTTTAGTATTTGTTGTTATAGCGGCAACAGAAATACATCATCTGTGAAAATTTCAACTGTCTGACTATCATGGTTCATGAGATACAGCCTGGTGACAGACGGACGGACGGACGGACAGACAGCGGAGTCTTAGTAATAGGGTCCCATTTTTACCCTTTGGGTATGGAACCCTAATTACTATTTCACATTTCTCTTAGACCTTCTGCGCACGGGACTACTCAAATGCGACTCTAGTATGTCACGCATGTGCGACTACGATGTCATCATCATCTCAGCCACAAGAAGTCCACTGCTGACCACAGGCCTCCTCCATGGATTGTCAAAAAGACCAGTTGAAAGCGACTTGCATCCAGCGTCTTCCTGCCACTTGTATGATATCTTCTGTCCACCTTGTGGCTGGTCTTCCTACGCTGCGCTTGCCCGTTCGTTGTCTCCAACTTTTCGGCCCCATCGGCCGTCAATTCTACGTCCTGGCCACTGCCACTTCAACTTGCTAATCCGCTATACTATGTCGGTGACTTTTGTACGTGTACGGATCTCTTTGTTCCTGATACGATCTCGTAGAGATTCCGATGCGACTGTGATGTATTTCATACATACATATTAACATTTCAAGATTTCGACCCATCGCACTGTGTACGAACAATTTGTAAAGCGGCAACATAAGAGCTACGCGTAGGATACGCTTATCATACTCGAGTCGCCTTCTGTGTACGTATGGCCTATTTCTTGCTACGCTCAGTATCTATTGAGCGCAGCATACATTTTTTTCCGATAGCTGTTATAAAAATATGAACATATTTTTGTACGTGAATTTTAGTACATCATTAGTTAGATGGCGTAAAACAATGCATAAAATTATGATATATTTTAGCAATTAATTTACTAGACTTTATCTTCACGTGACACTTAACGCAATGCATGACCGCAAAGTCGGAATGAATCGGACACGTTTTATACAGTTGAGAAGCGAACAGGCAAACTTTATGGATCCTTCCGTTGTGAAACTTCCTTGGCCTATGACAATGAAACAGACGTTCCCGCTACATGGCAGTAATTTGTAAAATAATATAAAAACTAATGCCAGCTCTAGCACACATATTTGACCGTGCGTAGCGAAGGTCTCGCGACTGCGGAAACAAAGTATAGGCGTTTCTGTATCTGCTCGAAAAGCTATTTTGCAAGATGTCTTCTATAAACCTATTGGAATGTTGCTTACAATACAATCACGACCTTATTATACTTTCCCCATTCCACCGACCCATTTTAACCGACTTCCAAAAAAAAGAAGGTTCTCAATTCGTCAGAATCTTTTTTTTATGTTCCCCATACTCGGAAGACAACTGGACCTATTTGAAAAACTTTTTTTTGTTTAAAAGGGTATACCTACTTCCCAGGCGGTTCCGTAGAAATTTTGTCAAAATCGGTTCAGTATTTTGGTTTTTCTATCAAAATAACTGGGAAGATATGTCATCCAAGTGAAGGAATTGCGTATTTTGAAGTTGGTTTTTTAGTTTTTTTTTAAACGGTTACTTGTAAAGTTTAGCCATAGCCGCTAAACTAGGTGAGGAAAACACTTGTATTCTAGTGTGATTAGAAGTGTTTATTAAACCATAGTTGTCCGTTGTCGGCAGGCGAGCTGGTGACGGGCGCGGCGCACAGCGTGGTGATGCTGACGCCGCTGAGCGAGCGCGACCGCGGCCGGTTCGGATCGCTCTTCGTCACCAACTACAAGCTCACCTTCGTGCCGCTGGAGACCTCCAACAACGACGTAAGGACGACTTTCACACCACCACACTCTGTATCCGTATGCTATGTGCTGATGGCACAACACGTGTATTAACGATATCTGTCATTGTACGACTGGTGACACAAATGTTATGTCATATGCAAATTGGGAACACTTCGTTAAATTGTATTTTGAGATGTCTACCCTAAGTTAATCCAATACTATTTTATCACAAAAAATCATAGCTGTGGTGTTCGTCTTTAATTACAACGATATTTTGTAGTGTGCCACGAAATATTCGTAAGCAGCCACCGACGTAAGTATATATAAAATACGCCGCCGCAATGAATCGGTTAACAAGCATAGCATTCATTTAGTACGAAGCTCAGGGAAAGCGATAGGTAAACTGGGGTATTTTCCTACATATATCTCACTGATGCACATATTTTTAATATGAATCATAGAATAAAATGTCTGACTTGCTTCTCAACGAACGGTAATCTGTTTCTACTTGAGGTAAAACGTGTCAGCGTCAGTATGTGCAACTTTTAAACTTTCGCAATTTGAATATATGTATGTATGTATAACTGGATGTGTATGGCTTAATAGTCGATGAATGGATTGAACGTCGAAGTAAATACACGATTTTATAGCGATTCAGGTCCCCATATATTTTATATTGGCTAAATCTGTCAGCATGTCAGTTAAATACAAATCTCTTGTTTGTCAACAGGAATACAGTCAACGTAACCACCTGTTAGGCACATACGATGTGCCGCTGACGTGCGTGGGCGCAGTGTGGCTGACGGACGGCGGGCCGGTGCGGCGCCGGCGGCTCATGCCGTACGGCGACACGCCGGGGAAGGTGAAGGGGCTCCAGGTTATATGCAAGGTGAGTGTTATACTGCGGAACTACCAGGAATACAGCAAGCACAACAATTTGCTAAGCACATACGGCCGACGTGCCGCTAATATGCATGGGCGCAGTGTTGCTGACGGACGGAGGGCAAAGTGAACGGGTACTGTACATTATTCTCGTATACAAACTAAGTCCGAAATATGACTTGATAGTCAAGTTGACAATTGGTAGACGATTGGCGGATTGAGTCGCTTGAGTGTGCATTTCTATCGACACAGTGACAGGTGGCTAACTGAAGATGCTAGAAAAATATCCCCTATTAAGGTGGTGGGTCCCCTTTCCCACCACAGAATAACACCAAACGAGTCATAATGCTGATTGTTTTCTTGACAAAATCTCATTTGTGTATTTTTCATCCAACTGTATGAATGAGGAGTGTGTCGACCCGTTCCTAGAGTGCATTCAACGTCAGAGGTCGAAAGGTCTGACGATTCCATTATAAAATGCTGATTATAGGTAAAGTCCCAATTACGTCGGCGGCGACGTTATGTAAATAACGTGCATTGCAAAATATCCTTGTATTGGAGCGGAAAAAATAAGTTTATCGTAAATATAGAAATATTTTGAATGATTTAGTTTAGACAAATGGGGTATTTCCCACAAAAAGGGGGGAAAGTTACTGCGGCGCCTTTTACTGACCGATTCTGATAAAATTTGGCAAAAACATTTGGTACAGAATTCTAAACAAGAATTTCGAATTAAGCAGTCATGAGCACAGAATGTTTTAACAAGTAATTTAGCAAAAGTTTGTGCTCACGAAATCCACTGCTCGTAGAGCTACTATAGTAATATCTTTTTTTTTTATAAATTATAGATCTAGGATTGACCACCAACTCGCCTGATGTTAAGCGACGGTGTGGCCGAGGATAGAGCTCATCGATCTAGAAGATATCTATTCACTCTAGCCTTGAAAATCCCAAGATTGTAGGTCTCAGGTAACAGAGATGGCGGCAATGAATTCCATTCTTGTGCAGTACGCAACAGGAATGTGGATCGATAACGCTGAGTACGGATTTTTGGCATTTCAACGAGAAATGGGTGGTAATTCGCCGACTTTCTGCTAGTCCTGTAGTGAAATGGGGAGGGTGGAATTAGGTCGTGAAGCTCTTGCGCACATTCCCCGAAATGAATCCTGTAGAAAATAGACAGACATGCTATTTTACGGCGGTGCTCGAGACTAAGTAGCTTCTTGGCAGCTAGTTTATCGTCACCGATTAACCTCACAGCTCGCCGGTCCACTGATTCTAAAGCTTCCAGCTGATACTTAGCTGATCCATCAAAAAGGTGGCAGCAGTACTCCATACACGATCGGACCTGTGCTTGATACAGGTGAAGCAGTTGTCCCGGTGAGAAGTATCGCTTAACCTTATTAATGATGCCAAGCTTTTTACTAGCCAGTTTAGCCTATCTATGTTTTCAATAAGTTGCTGTGACCGAATCGGTGAAGCGGCCTAATAGAAAAGCCGATGTCTACGTACATGTCCTCCCTTATCGCGATAATTAAGTAACATGGCCGACTCGAGTAACTTGATAGTAAACCAAGGTCGACGCACACCACAACCGCACAATAGACACGTGATCACTTTCCAAAGCATACTGAAAAATGTTGAAGGGTTAGGCTTAGGGTTAGGCACGGCTAACACAGTGATATGAATATACCTATTATTCTGATAGCTATTAATGTGATTATAGT
Organism: Lycia hirtaria; assembly: GCA_947563715.1. Taxonomy (NCBI): domain Eukaryota; kingdom Metazoa; phylum Arthropoda; class Insecta; order Lepidoptera; family Geometridae; genus Lycia; species Lycia hirtaria. The sequence continues at coordinate 33,444,080 of OX387377.1, read as the reverse complement.
TATTACAACCATTTACAAAGAATATGTTACAGAAACAAAGGTCATGGAATATGACACGGCTGAGATCTATAATACTATATCTCTCTATACTATACTTAGTCTGGCCATAAATACTGTTACAGTTAAAAATAAGAAAGATATTACATTTGAATTTGGAATCTGTCATTTTTATACGATAGTTCATTGAGTTTTCTAATTTTGGCGCCAATACATTGTACAATATTTTGCGATATTAAAATGGAGTGGGGTGATAAAGAGAACCGAATCGCTGTGATTGCATTACACAAAGTTGGTATGGAGCCAAATGCAATTTTTAAAACTCTCCATACGCTTGGTATTAGTCAAATGTTTGTGTACCGGGCTATTAATAGGTACAATGAGACCTCCTCTGTTTGTGACAGAAAAAGATCTGGCCGTCCACGTAGTGTTCGTACGAAAAAGGTGGTCAAAGCAGTAAGGGAAAGAATTCGAAGAAATCCTGTCCGAAAGCAAAAGATTTTATCTCGGGAGATGAAGATAGCACCCAGAACCATGTCGCGTATTTTAAAAGATGACTTAGGACATGCAGCCTATAAGAGACGCACTGGTCATTTTTTAACTGATAATTTAAAAAAGAATAGGGTTGGTAAATCGAAACAACTACTGAAGCGGTACGCAAAGGGAGGTCACAGAAAAAAATTGTTTACGGATGAGAAAATCTTTACAATTGAGCAACATTTTAACAAACAAAATGACCGTATTTATGCTCAAAGCTCTAAGAAAGCTTCCCAATTAGTCGACAGAGTGCAACGTGGGCATTATCCGACTTCAGTGATGGTTTGGTGGGGTGTTAGCTATGAAGGAGTGACTGAGCCATATTTTTGTGAAAAAGGTATCAAAACATCGGCACAACTGTATCAAAATACCATTCTTGAGAAGGTAGTTAAGCCCCTTAACAACACCATGCTCAATAACCAAGTATGGTCCTTCCAACAAGACTCGGCGCCAGGTCATAAAGCTCGGTCCACGCAGTCTTGGTTGGAAGTGAACGTTTCGGACTTCATCAGAGCTGAAGACTGGCCGTCGTCTAGTCCTGATCTTAATCCGCTGGATTATGATTTATGGTCAGTTTTAGAGAGTATGGCTTGCTCTAAACGCCATGATAATTTGGAGTCCCTAAAACAACCCATACGATTGGCAGTGAAGAATTTTCCCATGGAAAGAGTGCGTGCTTCTATTGGTAACTGGCCTCAACGTTTAAAGGACTGTATTGCAGCCAATGGAGACCACTTCGAATAAGCTTTTATATTTTAAATTGTTTTATATTTATGTATTAAACTAACACACTGTAAAAGTAATAAATATTATTTGCAATAAAAAATTTTTTTTTTTCTTCGTGACAATATTTATGGCAAGACTAGGTATATATCTATACCTCTCGCTGTGTGTGTTACCGTTTCACAATCAAACGGCTGGTTCGATCGTTATGTGATACAGATATAGCTATATAGACAACATACATAGGTTACAGTTACCCATCACTAACGTCACCATTTTTCATCACTACACGGATGAAAACGCGGGGCATGAATGCTGAATGCAAAAAGCTGGTGATAAATAAGATGCGTGTACAGCTCCAGAAACTTGATATTATTTGCTATTCAGTTTATCGGTGGTAATCGGAATTTCACAACGAACTCACTCTCCAAAATTGTTATGTATTTACAACTAACAGCAGGGCTGTGTATTTATCGATATATCAGCCAATAAGTCGACAAAAAATTCTGCACTTTCTTAAATAAAATAAACTTAAACGTTACAGAAATTAAGTTCAAATTACAATACATTAATATATTGACACCACAAAACGATTTAGGTCGAAATAACAGATTTGTAAGTTGTTTATCTAATCTGAGTCACCATAATGTATCTTTCTAAGGAATGCCAGTCAAAATCTCGGGCCCGATATGGTTGCGTAAATACACGTGTTAGTTTATCAATACAATAATGTGGCGAAAAATAGTAGACTCATTTTATTAAAATGTATGATAAACTAGTTGCGTCCCGCTGATTCAGACATCTTTCTTTGGATAATATGTAGTATGAAAAAATTATAATTTCAAAACACTATCAATATCTCGATATTTTATTTGAAAACTCGTCTGATAACCGAATCTTTATAATAAAAAATAATAATATGTATAATAAACAGAAACTGAATGACTTAAATTGACTTGTGTCAAGCAAAACATCTGGAAACGAACAGTTCTATGAAATGGATGGGATCGACGCATATGACCAAGAACGCCAGAGGCCAATAGACGCATTTAACCAAATACGCAAATGACCAGATACGTACATGGCCAGATAGATTCGGGAATAAGATTAGAACAAATGGGAGGGTTGGATCCGGGGCTGCATTTTTGTTGTTTTATATTTCTGGCTACGCCCGTGGGCTTACCACTGAGGAAAATGTCCCGGAAAACCAAAAAGTTGACATGACTCGCAAGTGTAATTGGCAAGGCACTCGGTTTACTTTGACCGCTAATAAGTTTTGGTACAAAATAAACGTTTTCCTAGAATTAGGCGTCCGTTCCACCTCCAAGGCCGAAAGGAAAACGTATTACAGTTATATTACTTTATGATTGTTGATGATCTCATTCATTCAATTTGAGCCAAAACACACAATCTGTCTCAAAATATTTGTCAGGTTATTTTGTGTCTTAAGGCATTATCTTAAAGACGTTGCTTATTTGTTTGAAAAATGTAAAATAACACATTTATAACAGAAGCAAGTGTACCATGCGCTCTGAAACCGCGAAACAGCTATATTTTTTGTTTTATTTCGAAATAGACTTGACCGCTAACTCGCCTTATGTTAAGCGACCCTTATAGTCTACAATGGATCGCGCTTGCCTAGAAAAAAAAATGTATTCCCTCGTGATTTTGAAGGCACCCAGATTTTATACATTGAGGAAGACCCACTTCTGTAGGAACTTATTCTACGACTTGGCGGTGCGCATAACAAAAGTAAAATCAAAGCGTTTCGTCGCGAGTTTTTGAATAGAACGAAGAAGGATAATGTAGTAATTTTATATTTCTAGCTTAAGTTACTTAATTATCTACCTATACTTTATATACTTATTCCTTTTTGTACTTTTTTGTTAATTTTAATGTGTATCAACACCAAACACTTAGTGGCAATTATATATATATAATTTTTGTTTAAAAGGATATATTTTCAGATTGTTGTAATAGTTTAAAAAACTGAAACAGCGGACTTCAAAATGCGCAATTTATTTTTAAAAACCAAACTACTGAGCCAATTTTGTTGAAATTGGGGACGATCCATGGGACTAATCTGAAAATATATCCTTAAAAATGCGCTATTTATTTTTAACACTAAATATTTATTTGATATTTTTGTGTGCTTTACACACTTAATTACGGCTGGCGCCACCAACGCTTGATTGGTTTAAGCAAAAAAGTCTGTTCGAAAGATTCCACCACCCCACATGACACTACCGTGCCCAAAATGGTAAAGGCTCCCAAGTATAGATTGGGATATGCGGATTCAATTCCCATCGAGTGTGTGTAAGTTTTTACCTGTCTATAAATTTGTAAAAAAAATATTTTTTTTAAATCGATTTATAAATGACGGAACTACGCGCTATCAAACACAAAAAATACAGCGGAAGCCGGAACCTCCTTCTTTTTGAAAGTCGGTAAAAAACGATAAGCTAGCAACTTTGAGGCAATGTTCCTTTGGAGTTTCGCACGAACACGAGAATCGTTGCTTATGAATTTATTAGCACGTTACAGATAAATTATAACTATAGTGCTGATTTCTTTTGTTAATAACAGTTTTTTTTTCTTTTTCAGAACATGAAAGTCCTCACATTCAGTTTCGCGAACTCGCCGATCGACAACGGCCGGAAGATCGCGCTCGCGCTGATGCACCACGCGTTCCCGAAGCGACACGACCTACTGTTCGCGTACGAATATCGCGAGCAGTACTACCCCAGCCTGCCGCCAGATATGAACATGTTCCTTAGGCCAGGTAACTAGACAAAAGGGCATATGCATGATTTATTTTTACTTGGTCATAAAAAAAACTAACCACAAATAGACCTATTCCACAATAATTATATTTAAAAAAAAAACTGAAAACCGACTTCAAAATTCGCAATTCGTTTACTTGGAAGACATTTTTTCTCAGTTATTTTGTTATAAAAACCAACATTCTGAACCAATTTCGATAAAACTATATGGGACCACCTCTGACCATCTACCGAACAAAAAAGAATCATCAAAAACAATTCATAATTGACGGAGTAATCGCTGAACAAACATTAGCAAAAAAATACAGATGAAATGAGAACCTCCTTCTTTTTGGAAGTCGGTTAAAACAAAATAAAAATAGCTTTAAAAATAAGAAAGTTACAGACATAGAGCACATGATAGCGAATGATGACGTCATGGTTTAAGTTCGCCGTACAGATTCAATACAAATTATACTGCTATTTCGCGAGAGAGGTACAGAGCATTCCTCCCCTAAAACTTGAAATGTATCTCGGAAGTTTATGGTCCGACTGTTTTTTTTTTTTAGTTATATGTATTACATTTTAGTATGTTAAAATTCATGCTTATTGCCTAATGACTATTATTTTAGCTATTCTCAAGACACCATTAAGAACTCTTGCCTGAGCTTTGTATACTCATAAGTTTTCTTAAAAACCATCTTTATCCAAAAAGATTTTACCACTACCATTTACTCTATTTTAGTTTATGTCACATGGCACCAACTGTAAACGAAACAATCACTTGTCATTTTTCGTTTCATTTGTTTGTGGAATTAACAGTTTTTGTCAATCATCATCATCATCATCATCTCAGCCATAAGAAGTCGACTGCTGGACATAGGCCTCCCCCATGGATTTCCAAAAAGACCGATTGGAAGCGCTTGCATCCAGCGTCTTCCCGCCACTTGCATGAGGTCATCTGCCCACCTCGTGGCTGGTCTTCCTACGCTGCGCTTGCCGGTGCGTGGTCTCCACTCCAGAACCTTTCGGCCCCATCGGCCATCAGTTCTACGTGCTATGTGCCCTGCCCACTGCCAATAACTGTTTTTGTCAATATTATATATTTTTTTAATTATTTACCGTAGCTTGTTGTGTACTCGTTGATTTACACCAAAGTATTTTTTTAAAACTTTTTATGGTACTCTCAGGTGACTGGAAACGCGAGTTGGAGCGGTGCGGGTGCCCCCACTGGCGGATCACTTGCATCAACGGCACCTCGGACGCATTCATGCTCACGGCCGGGGAAACGCTCATCGTACCCAGCTCCGTGTTAGGTAACTAGTTATTTTTCTTGATATATAGGATAGCTCTAAGTTTGACCACCTTTACGCCAGATGGAAGTATCTAGAAGATACTTATTCAATCTAGAGTTGAAGACACCCGGGCTTAGATTTTAGGAAAGAAGGATGGTGGCAAGGCATTCCATTCCCGAGCGGTTCGTATTAGGAAGGTGGAAGCAAAACGCTTAGTGCGACTTGATGGCAAATCTACTATGAAGCTCCAATGCCATCCGCATTGGAGCGTTTTCCGGCTAGCAAACAAATTGAATAAATTGATATTTATTTCAATACTGAGTCTTGCTATGATGCAATAAAGAGCAAGTGAGGCGTTATTTCTGCTCTTTTAGCGCGCGGGAAAGTAGGCTTTAGCGCGGCGACATAGAATTTAAATGGAAATCCTTAAGTTTGTCATTGTTGGCAAATGAGAATCGGTCAACTCGGGACAGTTTGTTCTTCTTCTCTTTTGTATTGGACCCCGCGATTGGCCATTTGCCAATGTCAAGTATTGAAATATTTTCAAGTTTCTTCAATAATACAAGATTTATAGTGTAGTCACAGTCTAAGTCACGTAAACAATCATTTTCAAATTTGAGTCTTGCCTCAGTAAAGCGATGGCGACTTTACTAGAAGCTTCTATGGAGTTTTGGCGACAACGTAAAATGACACTTTAACAAAAAATTACTGCTTTATTTAATTTTCCCACATTCACGCACTTGATCGAACACTTAATGAATAAAACACCACTATTTTTATCGCATTTATATTCAAAATAACACAAGTTTAGGAAAATAAAACAACACCATGTTTCTATTTCTATGACGTTCCTGCTAAACTCCCGTGAATGTTGATATAGACTGCGTCCTTGCGATAATAACGTCATCGGTTGTGATGTAAATTCCAGACTACAACCTGATGGAGTCCGCACGTCACTTCCGTTCAGGGCGGGTGCCGGTCTGGGTGTGGGGCCGGCCGGAGGGCGCCGCCCTACTGCGCAGCGGGGAGCTGCTGCAGACTGACTCCTCCAACACCGCCGAGAGTGTGCTTCTAGAACAGGTGACTTTTTTTTAAATTGGATTTGGACCCGCTTAGAGCATTAACCAGTGTCAAGTATTTAGATTTCTTCACCTTTCCTGAGACCTACAATCTTGGAATTTTCAAGGCTAGAGTGAATAGATATATTCTAGAGCGATGAGTTCCATCCTCGGCCACACTCGCTTAACATCAGGCGAGTTGGTGATCAATCATAGATCTATCTTGTATAAAAAAAAAGTTGTATAAAACAAGTTATAAATGTTCTAGGCACAATCTAAGTCATTTTCAAATTCGAGACTTGCTTCAGTAAAGTGGTGGCGACTTTATTGGAAGCTTCTATGGAGTTTTGCCGACAACGAGAAAATACACGTTTCACCGCTTTATTTCACTAGCTCACACTCACGCAATGATGAAAGACTTGATGAATAAAACATCACCATTTTTATAGCACTGATGATATTAGTTTTACCAACGCTCAGGGCGCGTGCTCATCCCCTGACTACTCGCCGTGTATGAGGTCCGTCAAAATGTACTATAATATATTCCATATAATTTGTGTTATATTAATAGAGTATTGTACTGGTCAGGTCCGTCGGTCCCACCCGAAGCTGACCCCTCCGCACGTGCTATACCTGTGCGGAAACAGCTTCGTGAGTGTTGGTAGCGCGCACGTACTGCCGCCGCTTTCGGCGCTGCACGCCTCCTACAAGAAGCTGGTGGAGCTGTGTACACCCACCACCCTCGCCGGCTTCTGGGTGAGATGACACAATAATAAATATATATAACACAATATATGTAGCGTCAACATATATATACATATCAAATTATTTGATTTGATATATACATATAAGTTATTGTCTCAGAAAATTGTAAATTCGAAAAATTTTCATTTTTCCCTCGCTCTACCTGAACGACCGCATATTTATGTACAACAAACTCGATCTTAATGGCGTTGCGAAAAACCTCTGTTGTTTTTAAAGTCATCAAGTCTTGTCGTTTCGGTGCAGAAAGTTTGAGGGCATCCATGTATGAGAATCCAGGTGAGAAATAACTTCACGCCCCCTACGCAGCCGCTAGCCTAGACCTGAATCCTTCAGCAGAGTACTGAGAGGGTTCAGTGCCAGGCAAAGCCACAATGAACTCAAAGTATCGCCTGGAAAATGCCACTAATGAATTTATTATTATCTCCTTTATTTAATTACAATCTTAAATTGTAAGTTTAAAAAAAAATACTATTATCTTTTATTTTTTTTATCAGCCCTGTTTGTACAAACTGTCCCACTGCTGGGAACGGGCCATCTTCTCATTGTGAGAAGGGTTAGGCCATAGTCTGCCACGCTGGCCAAGTGCGGGTTGGCAGACTTCACACATCTTCAAGATCATTGAGAACTCTCAGACATGTAGGTTTCCTCACGATGTTTTCCTTCACCGTTTGAAGTTGGCGGTAATCAACAATACGCACATAACTTCGAAAAGACAGAGGTGCGTGCCGCGGAATTCGAACCCAGGACCTGCGGATCGCAAGTCAGACGGTCTCACCACTAGGCTGCCGGAAACTCCATACTATTACCTACTATATATATATATATTATACTATACTATTATCTTATATTATTATCTATATATTATATTATTATCTATATATTATATTATTATCTATATATTATATTATACTATTATCTAATTTAACATGATTAATTTGAAATGCAGCCCCTCGAACTGAACTGAGCGATGGTGTGTATCGTTGTTGTCCAGATGCAAGACTCGCAGTACTACAGCATCCTGGAGTCGAGCCGGTGGCTGCGCCACGTCGCCACCTGCCTCGCGTTCGCGGACGAGGCGGCCACCTATCTCGCCAACAACGCCACCGTCGTGCTGCAGGAAGGTGAGTTATACGTAGCTCAGGGGGACAATTCAGTTAATCAAGACCGCTCCGTAACTGAACCATACGTGAAGCGTTTCCCGTTGGTCACCATGTTTTTGATTTAGTCAGTTTTATGTCACACAGTTGTCTCGTTTCATGATACGAGACACGTTCTTCTCAACGTTCTAAATAAAAAAAAACAATTATGGGACCACCTCTGAAGTATTATCTACCAAATACAAAAAAAAAACATCAAAATAAATGCACAATTGGCTGAGTAATCGGTGAACAAAAATACAAAAAAAAAATTAAAAAAAACATACAAATAAAAAAAAAGCTGCCGACGGGAAATGCTTCGCACAAGATTCAGTTACGAATCGGTTTTGATTAACTGAATTGCCCCCGTGAAGACATCAATAGTAATTACTTACAGAACGGACACTCTGCCTCCCGCCAATCTCAGGTTCTGCTAATCGGTTGTCAATGGCGTCCTGTCCTGACACGGAATCTTGATAGGGAGCTACGAATGCGAAGCGTTATTTTTAATTTATCTATACTCAGGCATTTGGTTAGCCAACTCTCTTGATTGTTTCGTGAAACAGCTCAAGAACAACAAGGCACCAGCCGACCACGGAATTATATCAGAGCTACTGAAAGCGGGTGGTGGTCCTTCAGAGGCGTTGGTCCTCAATTGCGTCGTGCTTGAAAGTACAACGCCAGAAGCGTGGTGGCGCTGTTTTTCAAAAAAGGGGATAACACTTTGCTGAAGAACTACATACTCATCTCGCTTCTAAATAAGTCCACGTTTGACCACCGACTCGCCTGTTGGGAACAGTATTTTGTTGTTCCTGAGATCCGTGGAAAATGCGAAACAGTATCTCTGTGCGTGTGTATATGTGTATGAAACACATACTTTGTGGCGTTATACGTTTGACTATTTAAAATGTATAAGACATTATTGTAACAAACCAGGCGACGGTGTGGACTACTGCGCCGTAGTATCATCCCTGACGCAGCTGCTGGTGGACCCACACTGCCGCACGATCTCCGGCTTCCAGTCGCTCGTGCAGAAAGAGTGGCTCGCGCTCGGACATCCCTTCTGTGATAGGTAACTAACTATAACTCATCTGGAGTTTATCTTGAACTTGCACTATTTATTTAACCGCGAAAACGTCGACTGCGTGATTCTATTCTATCGTTTCCTATGCTATCCTACTCTATTCTAGCCTATTCTATATTCGAAATAAAGAGGCCATAAACTGGCTGTGCCTTTGCGAATCTTTTTTTATGTAAGGTAGATTAGGCGAGTTGGTGGACATTCTATCTAAGATTGTCCACTAAATCGCCTGATGTTAAGCGACGGTGTGGCCGAGGATGGAGCTCGTCGATCTAGAAGATATCTATTCACTCAGGAAACAGTACACTCAACAAAAAAAAACTCTTGTTTTTTCTTTATTTTATATTAGATCTACGATTGTCCACAAACTCATCTGAGGTTTTTAGGTAAACGTTGTAATTGAACATTTTTAACTATAAATTTACAAACAGTTCAAAATTTACACACATCCGACGGGACTTGAACCCGTATACCCCGATCTGTGCTTGAGAGGGCTTACCAATTTGTCCACGGAGGTGTCACGTGGGATGGACGAAACTTTCGAACAGTCTTTGCTTAAACCAATCAAGCGTTAGTGGCGCCACCTGTAACACACGCTTCAAGCGTTCAATTACTCACCGGACCTTTTACAGGTCCCATAGACTGACGAGAGATGTTGTACGTCTGTAAATATTTGTTATTTTTTGTAACCATGTTTGAGGTCAGACTCAGAGTGCTGGGTCTAAAAACCCAAATCTGCGGCAGTGCAGTGAATGGAATGTACATATTTAATTGTGTCCAGGCTGGGTCTCCCGCGTCCTGGCAACCCCAAGGAGTCGAGCGGCAAGGAGGCGGCGGCGGCGCAGGCCGCGCCCGTCTTCCTGCTGTTCCTCGACTGCGTGTGGCAGCTGCAGGCGCAGTTCCCGGCCGCCTTCCAATTCACGGGTACGTCACAGGTTTTTAGAAATAAGGATTGTGTGTACACCTTGAGCATTCATAGACAATAATAGACATAGACAGATTTTTAATGTAACAAAAAAACATATAACCGATAATAAAAATCATACACACAAAATAGATAACTAAATTATGTTTTGTCACACTCTGGCCCCAGCTCAGCATAATGCTAGTTGTAAGCAAGTGCTCGTCTTCCGCTGGGACCGGTAGATGATCTCACGCACGTCATTATCGAAGGCTCCATCTAGCGGCGGTGTCGTGTGGCTGGTCGCCCTCCTCAACCATATGTTGCTTGCGGGTCGCTGATTTGCTCGTGATATAAACACAACATAGTAATAAGTTACTTAAAGTAAAATAAAATAATTTTCCCGTAACGATATGGACTTAACAATAGTTTGTTTGACATATAATTTTGTTAATATTAAATCGCTATCTATTTTCATTAAAAGACACTAAATTGATTTATGTATGTACAGCCCATTGATTATAATATTATATAATAAAAGAGCCACGAAAGGGACAGGGATATCAGTATCTCTATCTCCCTCGCGCCAAGTGACATTACTGTCGTATTTTCATTTATATTTATTTATTCAACAGAAACATACCTGACGACGCTGTGGGATTGTTGTCATAACCACCTTTTCGATACTTTCCTGTTCAACTGCGTAAGGGATAGAGATTTGGCCGTGCAGAAAGTAAGTACTATCTTTACTTGCTTATTATTTCTTGCTTGTTTTACTTGCTTGCTATACTTGCTTTTATCTTTTTTGCTTGGCTTGGAATTGGTACTCTCTGCCTGCGAATTTCCTGCATCTTATAATCTGGTTCAAACGCAAGTCCATTCAATGTAAAAAAAAGTGTGCGTCTCGGGATGCCCGACAGAAGTGATAACTTTAACGCCGTATGCGTGAGAGAAAGGGAAGCCAGACAGACTGGCGCCGTAATGCAAGTAGTGAGCTCTGCGTTTGTGTGCGCTGTGATCCACAAATCACCCGCACTTGCCTACCTTCGAACATATGTATATATACTCTATGCTCGAAGTTGCCTACATTCAGATACCTCAAAAAATTGCTAAGGGGCCATTCATTTATTACGTAAGACGATTTTTGACTTCTACCTCCCCTATATAAGAAGAAATAAGAATCGGTCGATCCCTCCCCCCTCCCCCCTGTTTAATATTTATTACGTGAGAATCTCAAGGAAAATGTGAAATATGAATACATGTTTGTTGCATTTTCAGAACTTCGTGCAGCGTCCGGTGTGGGACTGGGGCGAGCAGTTCTCTGAGCAGGACAAGGCAATGTTCTACAACCCGCTGTACCTGGGGAACCAGCTCACGCCCACGCCTAAACAGAGGCTATGTCAGTATTTATGTATCATGACTATGTATTTACAAAAAAAAAAGGGATTTAAAAGTATGTATGTATTCTATAAGCTATCTAGTTTCCATGTTACAAGCTTTGCTTGGTTTTGGGGCTAGATAGCGTTGTGTTCAAATGTCCACCAATAAAAAAAATATAATTCAGGTAGAATTCGGATAGTGCTAGTGGAACCGGGGGTTCCTTACAAACTAGATGTAAGAACTACCGGACGAAGCTAGTCATTGATATAAGGTGAAAATTATATTTCTTTTTTTACATTTTTGGTCATAATCCGAAAATTACACATCGTAAAAATAATTCAAATCTAGTTTCAACTTGTTCTAGTAAAGCTCTTTCATGTGATACCCCACATGATACGGTTAACTTACTTTAAAATTTGGGCCCTCATTTCCTGCATAAAGACCCTATTTTTTTTATTAAATTAGAAACGTACACTTTTCGATTTTTTTTCTTTTATGTACTAAGACAATGCTTCTTTGCAAATTTCATAGATGTATGTCAACAGGAAGTACCCTATTGGTTTTGATTCCTTTGTGAGTATCGAAATATGTGGTTTTTGCGACTTGTACAGCTGTAACTTTTTTTACGATAACTGTGAAGTTTGATTTTTTCATAGCTGCAAGGGACTACAGATCTGCGTATATATGGTTTTAATTTCAAATCGATACCTTCACACGTTCCCGAGACACAGACGTACAACAAAGTGATCCTATAAGGGTTTCGTTTTTTATTCTTTTTGAGGTACGGAACCTTAAAATACAGTAATAAAATGTCCGCAGCTCAAATAACTTCGAGTAAGAGGTATAAGGAGGCGCTGCCCCGCCTGGAGCCGTGCACGTCGGTCGCCGGCATGGAGGTATGGTCGCAGTGTTACGAGCGGTGGCTGCTGCCGCTGGACGCGCCGCACGCGAGGCCCGTGCAGTACCACGTCTACAACGCGGCCAACCGGCAACAGGTGAGCGCGGGGGGGGGGGGGGGGGGATACCGGACCGAGTGTGACAATGATACGAGACGGTGTAATGATGGGACGGGACATTAATGACACGGGACGGGGTAATAACGACATGGGACAGAATAATAAGAAAACAAAAGGACAGGATAATAACAACACGGGACGGAGTAAAATCGATATCCTTATTCACAACTTGTGATGTCGGATTCGCATCGAGTCGGAAACTATTCTCATCTCTGTCATTCTGTATGGAAATGACAGAGACTAAGATATCGTTTTCGACCCGATTCCGAATCCGACAAGTTGTGAATAGCCCTACAGATGAGTTGGCGGTTTGCGGTAAAGCTCAAAACTATTTCAGAATAAAAAAATAACGAAACAGGCTTGGATAATAACGACATGGGTGGAGGTAATCAGCACCAGTATACACTTGGCATCTTCTAAAGCACAACACACAGTCAGTAACTTTAAGTCAGTAACTTAAGATTTTCGCTATTGTTACTCACTGAAATGAAACAAGTTTTAATGGTTTTATCGCGTGTATTTTACATAATTTCATGACCTGACGTTTCGAACACGCTGCAAACAGCGTCTGTGGTCAGGTGTGATTACGGACGCTGCAGTGTTGTTAAATCCGTTAAAATTTGTTTAATTTAAATTTATAAGATCTTGTTTCTACCTTCAAATCATAACCAGTCATCATTATATCCGCAGATAAGTCGACTGAACGAGAAGCTCCAATCCCTATCGATCATCTCGAGCCGCGAGTCGAACGGCGCGTCCCCACCCCCCGCGCGCGCCGCCGCGCCCCGCTTCCACCCGTTCAGCCTCCACCGCGGTGACGTCACCGCCGCGCTCGACTCCATGCAGCTCAGTCTCATAGACGCCAGCCAACTGCTCGACTCGCAGTCCCTACTCAACGCGCCAGACTAATCTGAACTTAGTAAATGCTAGGGGTACGGGTGAGAATCGTGTAGCAATGTTACAATATTCTGTACAAAAGAGCGTTCGTAGTGACGTTACATAATGACACTAGAGCGCTGCTAAGTCAGAGAGACGTTTCACAGCTGAATACTTTAGACTAAAGAAAACTTTAAAGGTTTAAGCGTAGGGGTGATAATCGTGTAGCAACATAATAACATGTTGTCTATAGCGAGTCATAATTATAGTAGTGACGTCAAGTAATGACAGAGCGTAATTAAGACTTAGATGCTCAATCACAACTAAATACACCAAACTAATGTCAATCTTAGACATTTGAGTTTATGGTCGATAATCTTGTAGCAACGCAATAGGAATACCTACAAGGTATGTTTTATAAAAGATTGGCAGTAATATTTTAATTTAACTTTGCTAAACGATTTTCATTCATCACATTAAAAAAAATCAACGAAATTTGAACATTGTGAACGAGTGATCACAATACAAAGGTAAGGAAAACCGCTTGCTACAAATAATCGCCTTATAGACTAGAGTAATATAGATCAATATGTTAATGAGCAAGTATTCGTACATAAAACTAATGCCATTCATTGATGAGTATTAGAAGATAAATAACTAATATATTGTGTTATGTTTTAACCGCTGACTTGTGGACGTCGCTCACCGAAATGACAGCACTGGACGGACTAAAAAAAAACAAAACGCTAAAAAAATTACAATAGTCGGACTAAAGTATGTGAAATGTTGTCGCACAATCTTTTTACCAGTAAATTACGCGTTTTTCATATAACAGGGGTAAACTTTTCTACCCCTATTTCGATCTGTTTTACCTAAATAGAATAAATTACTATACGGTTTGCTTTTTTTAACTGACTTCCAAGAAGGTGGTTCTCAATTCGACTGTTTTTTTTTTGTATGCTAATTCAGCAATTACTCCTCCAATTATGACTTGTTTTTTATGATTATTTTATGTTATTATTATAGCACACATTTTATCAATATCGCTTCAGTACTTAGGTTTCTATAACAAAATAACTGAAAATATCATCCAAGTAAACAAGTTGCGATTTTTGAAGTCTATTTTTCAGCATAGTATAGTTTTTCATGATTATTCAAATTTCGCAATAACTGCGAAGATCATAAATTAAACGTTTTGAAAAAGCAAACCATAGAGCCCATTAACGGTTCCAACCATAGAAAAAAATATCAAAATCTGATTATATTTAAGGGTAGAAAACAACTCTTTCCTCTTGTTTGAAAAAAAGCGTAATTTACAAGCAAAAATTAGCGCTACAACTATAGTTTTTATAACTTTCCTTTTTGCGTAGTCGGGTAAAAAAAGGGGACAAAGTATGGTATAAGTAGATGCAGTATACCGGCCTGGATTTAGGAAAATGTAGCTCTACTTTATATGATATAAGACTCATATTTTAATGTGTTTCTTGTTTCTTTTAGTCAGTCTTGAACTGAGCCGGTACGGTGAGCGAGGGCCATTATTTTAACTTAATTACTGTACATAGAACTGAGATTAGATTAACCTGCGTACGCGCGTATTTATTTTAGTTTCGCGTCGAAAGGAATTGAGTACTAAAATAGTAGAAAGTATAATATTACGTTTTTTGTTAGCAGTCTCAACAATATGATATATTTGAAAGCCAAAAACTACATAACAAATTACGAATTTGGTATAAATAATTTTTACAAAATTTTAGTTTCATTTAGTTTAAAAGGATTTTTAATAAATTTTAGTTTAGTTAAAATGGATTTTTACTAAATTTTATTTGAGTAAACAGAGTAGTCATCAATGATGACGATTCTTTCTTTTTTTCTCTAAAATTGTCATTCCGTCGTTTTCGTATTTTTGAACTTTTAATAAAAAATAACAAGTTATAGAATTATTAATTCTTAGAACAAACTAAGTTATATTTTTTGTAACTAATTCTTGAAATAATAAATACTTTGAATTTAAATTTGATCCAATAATATTTTAGGCCATTCCAGAGTATTCCAAAAAATAAGTATTTTTAAGATTAAACTGCATCATAGACAACTCTTTGTATTTCATGAAGCTAAATTAATATTTTTTGCCCATTCATAGGTTTCGATAATATTATACAACTCCAATAAGCCAATAATAAAAGCCAATTTATAATATAAATTTTGTGTTGTTAAATAAATTATAATATAAATTAAATTGGAGGTGATTCAAAATATCTGTCTCTTTTCATTTCAATGTGTGAGACAAGATCGGTCCACGTTTGCCTTGACAGCAACTTTTTTATATTTAATCTGTCTTACTGAGTAGTACTCATAAGACTATGCATCTTTTTTCTACTCGAATCTTGTACCGTGGGCCAATTCCTAGATTTTATTTTTATTTTTACTTGAGTTGTAATATTATTATTACATTTTTTTGTCTATGACTTATGACACCTCGCACATCAAAATCGGCCAAACCGTTTAGGCTGTAGGACGTAATATAGAAACATACATACATACACTCGAAAAACATAACCCTCCTTCTTGCGCAGTCGAGTAAAAACATGCGAATGAAAGGCTGCGCCAAGGGAACAAGCCAATTTGAAGACTCTAGTTAGATTCGAATTAGTAAATCGTAAAATAAATAAAGTTGTTTCATTTTTTTTTTAACTTTCTTTCATAGAAATATTTTTTATGTAGTTAATATCTGTTACCAATAAAAATATCTATATATAGAATCTGTAAATATGTTTGTACGACAGTATATTCTGTACATAATGCATACGGCAGCTTTGAGGTGTTTTTTTTTTTGTTTATATACTATGTTGTTATTCGTTTATAATTATTTAGGTAAGCGTATCGTTTTATGCTGTCAATATTTTAAGGCTACAAAGCAAGTATCTGATCAATATGTTTTAAAAATAAATAAATAAATCTAGAGTCCAGAATAATTTAAGGATTAGCGATTTTATTTTGGGCGAAATGCGCTCTCATTTCGCTGTCATGATTCTTGAAGGCAACGACTTAATTTTGTAGACATGATATGAAGTGTGGTCGCAACTAGCCATTGTTCGGTCATTTTGGTCATGTTACCCACACCGGCCACGTCGCTTAGTATTTTAATTTCTTGTAAAATAAAGTGTTATTCTCATTCTCATGATCTACCCAATAACAAGTATGCGACTGAGAGGTAGCTTGTGACGAGGCGCGCTAGAATTAAAGCTGATTGGTGCCCTTGAAGCATTGATCTAGAATGCCTACAGATTCACAATCTATGCAAAAATGTCAGAGCTGTTATGCATATTCATATGTCAATTGTATAGTATAGTAGTAATAAATCACATATTTACTCGAATTTACGCGTATAATATTAACTCTTGAATGAACGTTTCTTACAAAGCATCTTGAGGCGTTGCAGTCGGCTAGCGAATACTTTGCTACTAATAAAAAAGTCGGCACACTGAATCTTATTTTTATGTTGCGCTCCTGTCGGAAATTGGACAGCATTTGGGTAATTTTCACTTTTGTGACTGTTCTAAAAAATAAACAGTACTTTTGGGGTATGTAGTAGGTACAGTAGGCGAACCAGTTCCTCAAATTTTATTGCCATAAAGCCTCGATGACACTGGGCTAGTTTACAAGCTACAAGCCAGCGAGTTCGCGAGCAGCTTGTAAACTCGCTCCGTGTCATTGAGCTTTTTTACAATCTTCTTTTGATTGCGTCATTGACACTCGCTAGCTTTTAAACTCCTCGACTAGCAGCTCGTAAACTAGCCCAGTGTCATCGCGGCTTAAATGCCGCGGCTTGTCGGCGCTTCTTTTTCCCAGCGATCTTCCTTTGGATGATGAATTTGAGAAATTTGTATTTTTCATTTGTCGCGACGTGCCCAATAGAACAGCGTGCGCTTACTTATGATTTGGAAATTTTTTTCATGTTTCTGTTTCTGTAGGTATTATATATAGCTCATTGACAAAATAACGATATCGCTATGGTGAAGTTGATGGGTAGTTTTTTAAACTATGTATGTATCCTTATATTTATGCACGCGTTGTAGCCTCGGTTACACCCATCTTTTTCTCTTTCATCCTCGGTAATGAAAACAAAAGAAAAATGGATTGGGAGAAAGAGAGCTGAATAATAACTTGGGGAGTAGCTTTTATAAATAAAGGTATAAAAGCACTTGTGTTTTTTCTGTAAGTGTCCTCTGTCTACAGAATTGAAGTCGTTGCAAAAACCAAGTAAAATATGTTAATGTAGTACTGACGCTCTGTAAATTATTAATTTATTGTCTTTTACATTTAATGTTACTTATTTCTATGATGATTCTATTTTATGGCCAATGCAAATTTGTCATTGGAAATTATGTCCTTAGTAAAATTAATTATACGTAGATAGTGAAGGAAGAGCCATCACAAATTGAAAAAAATATATAGATGCCTCTTAAAATATTTTATACAAACTTAAATTATGTGAATACTGCCATGTCGGTATAATCAGTATACCCTGACCACAAACATAAAAAAGCCGCCTTATTACGGAATTCCGTAAAACTAACTTTTTAAACTGGCAACCATTATTTTAAAACGAAAATAAGCACTAAGCACTTTACATCCAGTTGCCTTATTTTGTTAAACTATTGTTTACGCTCGCAACGGATAGATAAAAACAAGCATTAAAAACATTTATTAAATTAAATAACTAATCAATGTTATTAATTATTATTTTATTTAATCAAGCATCAAGGACATTTTATCCAGTTGCCAATAAATTATTTATAAAAAAAAAAACGAAAACAAAAGAGGCACGTCTGAGAACGTTTTTATAATTTATGGTCAGGGTAGAATATATTGTTGACTTCTTAAAAGAATTTTAGTCTGTATAGATGTATAATTTAGCAATAAGACTGTATCTTTAATTATGTGTATTAATTTTATCAGCTGTTATTATAATGTATACCTTACTAGGGCACCTTATGAGAGTGTAGAAAGAGCGTTAATGCATACGACAAAAATATTCTTCCATAAAAAATCTATTCTACTTTTTTTTTGTCTGTTTTGCCTTACTCGTCCAAATAATGTAAACAAGAATGGCCGATCGATGACCAATAAGAACAGTATAAGTACGAGCTGTGATTGGATATTTATGAGCCATAGTTTACAATTGTGAACAAATAAAAAAAAATACTTTCGAATAATTTTTATATCAACTGGGCAGCATAAAACCGCTCTGTTAGACTAAATCAGACTAATACTAAACTTATTTTTTAGCGTTCGCACACTTATCGAGTCGACTACGTATTATCTCTGCGAGCAGTAGACCTCGCGAGCTCACCAACAAGCGTAAATTTTATACAAATATTTCGCAATACACTTTTTTTTAAATCAGAGAGTAAAATTGAGATTAACATTCGATAATGTTGTCACTTTTTAGGAAATTAAAATGTTGTGCTGAAAGACTTAATCAACATTTCGGTTCAGTGATGTATATCATTATTTTATATTCCAAGTTAAAATTCCCGTGTAAAGCGTATATTTGCTACACAGTGCTTACTTAGATTTTATTTACGAGACTGCCGGACATTTTTGTTAAGAAATTCAAAATTTCAAATGTTTGCAAGTAATTGTATTGTTGGTATTACATAATAACCCTAGTTGAGTATTGCATTATTTTCAAAACACGATATTCAAAAAAGCACGTTTTTTGTTATCTTAATCTATGAGTCGATTCACTGTAATATGACGGGGTGTATTGTACCTTATGTACTTTAACCAACGTCTTAAGTTCTCTGTCTTCTTTCCGCAAGTGTCATTACGTGTCAGCCAGAAGTTGTCAAAATATGTTATGCATTGCTTAAAGTTAAGTAACGTTTTTCGGTAAGGCAGTCCGTATATATACGCCCATTATTAAGCTGGTAGCTGTTGGTTGGCTGGTATTGGCCTTAAGGCCAATAATCCTAATAATGGACTAATGAACCCTGATTTTACTTGTAGCATTACACATAAGCTGTGGTGCGACTCGATAATGTTGTGCGATTCTTCGTAACAGAAAGCATAGCTTCCTTCAGTAGATATTTCACAGCAAAGAATAAAGTCGTGCCATCCTTGTCACACCTATGGAATCTTCCAGAATGACTTATGTAAAGTAATCTATTTAGGTATTTATTTTATGCTATTATTCGAAACTTTGAATTATTATAAGAAAAATGTTTTTTTAAATTCAATATTATTGAGATTAATATGGTTTTTATATTGGTGAGGAAAGCTGTAACGTCACAAACTACTCCTAGTCTCTTCGACAAATTATTCTTAATTAATTAATAATGTAGAAACCTTACATACGTATTATATGTATATGTTGTCTTTTATTTATTATACAATATGGTATCAAAAGCAATCAAAGTATGTTTTCCCCAAATATGGAACCTAGAAACAAGAGAAAGAAGCTAAAAGGCAATCATTAGTCAAAAGGACTAAGCGAGTTTCTGACGTCACAACGCATCCACCTGAAAACTCTTGAAAAGATTAAAAATGGTATCAATCAAAATAGTTTCGAATAACAACAAAATTAGTATCTAAAAAATACTTTACATGACCCATTTCAGCTTTCTAATAGTTTGTAAACCAGTGCTAATGTCGACCAAATTCTGTTGTCAAGTGTACCTGACAATGTGAAACGCAGTAATGTTCAAAGAAAATAAAACTGAGTTATTGTAGGTCTTTTGTATTCTTTATTACTAGTAAATAGTATGTAAATAATTTGAAATCTTAGGTATACATAGGAATTAGGTAGAAAAGCAGCTCTTAGTTTCATACTAGATGTATCAAGAAAACTTGAAATTATTTATTTTCTGTTTTCTTATTTTAATAAATTATCCGATTACAATAAAGGGCGGTCATGATTTGAATAGTCGTATGTCAATCGACGCATGCATACGTTACACGATGTCATAGAAAATCTAATATGGCGAATTACATAATCTGATTAAAAAAAACATGTATTAGATGTGAAAAGAGGGAAACACAGAATCCATTTTTTTTTTTTTTTACTTTTAATGTGTAAAGTGTGAAACTAAGCGCTGCTTATTCCCTCAATTATAACCGTTTTTCTTAACTAAAATATCACACACACATTACACAACATAATTCATAGCAATGTCACCACTAAACAGGTGGCTTTCAAATTACATTCATGTCGTATTTGATAATCGCCATTTCGATTCTTTAGCTAGGTGGATGAGAATTCGTTAAACTAAAATAAGTCCACACCCGCGAATCTACGAGACAACAATCTGTAACAAATTCTCCAAGTGGCGTTTGAATTTGGTAACAAGCTGTTATTTATTACAAGAAAAGCTTATCAAGTTCTATAAAAATAATACAAGGTAAATGCTTCACAGCGATACAATGAACACTACTGTTGAACACGATCTACATTTTAAAAGTTTTAACTATATGCATCCTAATGTTAGGCCGATTCGGAAACAAAATAGATCTTCCACTAATACTGATGAGTTACATTTACCTACACCACATCTTATGAGCGCTCAGAATTGGTAAGCCGTCATTCCCACCACCACCAAACCCACCTTTGACCCACCATCAAAAATTCCCTTCGCTTTTAATTGTCTAAGGAGATTCATGGAATAAACCAACTTCACTACTCAATGACCAGCAAGTGAACTATCATGAATAAGTAACTATAAAACGCTATCTCGTAACAGTAATCTCGCAAATTACTCTTGCATCTAAAATCTCGCAAGATATGCGAGATTAAATCAACATTAGTCATATTTTGTGAGTATATTGAGCCATTCGAATCGAAGCATGAAGCTATTTCCGTTTAGATATAAAAAAATAAATATGAAAATCGGATCTTTAGGGAGAAACCAGTTTTCTCCTTTTGTAAGGACAAAAACGCGATCAACGTTTCTCTTAACCGACCTATTACCGGAACTACCTTTCGTCACAACCACAGATTTAGTCTGTGGTCATAACTGACGATATTCTTCCACATATTTTGTGTGCCATCTCTAGAATCTCTTCTGCCAACAGAGTGGCCAAAAAATAGACCAAACTTTAAAACTCAACAGTTACTTATACGGTAAGGTAGCTATAGGTCCCGTTACGGATAAAAAAAACTGTCCTTAAATGCGCAAATGTAAATTTTCGTCTATTTTTTTTTTCCAGGCTGTAGCTTTCAGGAAACAGAGGCAACATCTGTGCAGTTCGCGTCAAGAACTTGGACGAAAATCGTAGAGTAAAGATTTTTGGCATTTCAATGAGAAATGTGTGGAAACTATTTGACGGTGGGATAAACGAGCTGTGTAGTTGTATGGTAGAATCAGTTACCTTCCCTCGCCACTGGCGAATACCCCCATAAATTCCGTCGAGTGCGACGTGACGGACTCTGTTTCTACTGTCTATTCTTTAAAAAAATCATGGTAGCCAAAAAATAGCATGAACTACAAACACTACCAATAGTTTTTCCTAGGGTAAATAAGGTTGTCTTTCCCCGCCTGCTGCTAACCACTGCTTACGAAGGCTTGTCTTCTGCAGCTGCCCGCAGTCGTCTGATTCTTTCGTACCGGTTCCTGGCGATCCGTAGTTTATTGATGGCCTTAGTCCGCTCCCAGCTCCAGTGCGCCCACTTCTGGGGGATTTAACAATATTGCATTACCTATTATAAACATAACAGTTCCAGTTGTAAAAATATGTGTAAATTATAATATTATATTTCAAAATGTGTAAATAGGGTCTGGGTGTTCCTTCAGTAGAGCAGTGTGACTGTGGCGCCAACCCGCAGACAATGACACACCTGCTCGTATGCCCACTGTGCCCTAATACCTGCACAATGAATGACCTGTGGGAGGCCAATTCTGCTGTAGCCTCCTAAATAAAAAATTCGAACCGATGACACGAAAACAAGTAGTTTCAGTAAACTAGCCTCATAGCCGAGTTGGTAGTAGATTTGCCTTCTAAGCTGAAGGTTATTCCTACTCAGGGGCCATACCACAAGCGTTCAAGCAAACTTATTTCAATAACACTGACTTTTGTCTCATTGTTCCTACAGTTGAGAAAACATGACAAAGGTCGAAGTAGGCAATTGCTATTAAGTTTGTGGTAACCTCACAGGACATACATTTGTGTGATGAAACGTGGATGTCTGGGTTTTTCTATATATCAAAACTAGGTACAATTGTATATATTTTGCAAATAAAGATATATAAGTATTATGATCAGGTATCTCATTCTCACAGTACGAGATTAATTTGCATAGTTCGGGTCTAGATGGCGCTGTATAAAATTGTCATTTGATTACCACTAATATTCATATTATATTATGTAATTTGTATACCATGGTAGATGCGAGTACGATACGCATATCGTCTGGAAGAGATCGCTATAAACGTAAAAGTTATCAATTAAAGCCTGACCAGTTATATTAATCTTAGTAAATTATTTGGTTCCTTTTTGTGCGGTTTTTTATAACTAGTAGTTCTACGAAAAGTAGACCTCGCGACAGAGCTTATTTGCAGCTCACCTTGGATCATCTGTACATAATACCTACATAAAGTTTGCTTAGGAGGCCGTATGTAAAATTTTGCAGACGTAATTTCACGGTCAAAAAACATTTTTTCCATAAGTTTAAGCACCTTGAAAGATCAATTTAATTTTAATACACAATTAATACAAAAAATAGGATATGTTTAGATGCCCTTAATTAAAAAAACAATGTATATTCTTATAAAAACTTGATGCAGAGACGCTTCGCTCGCTCGGTCAAATAATTCTTCTATCCGCGGAAGATATCCGGTGCAGTAGCTGTGGGCACCGCCGCAGCAAACTCCTTTATTCCTCACGTCCCGTGACTTCATAAACATGATCACATATTTCATGTCTGTTTTTGTGCCTGTAACCCCGGGTTACCGCACACCGCCTTCCCATAAACAGAAAAAATTAAGCGACGTGCGACGCTCCGCATGTCCCTGGACGAGCCCTCAGAGAGTGAGTTTGCTGTCTAAGGGCGTACATATGTACAATCAGGGTTCAAAAATTCATTATCACTCGCGTAGCAGTTTAATATTAGGCGAATATATTATCATATGTGTTAATGCGTTGTGGCACAACCAAACAAAAAATCCTTTTTTAATAATGTTGCTTTTTGAAACTGCTAATGGACTTTTGATCCCGACTGTACATGTGTATTACTATCATACGCTAAATCAGCTAAACGAATTTTGATGAAAAATAACATACAATCTTAATTTAAGCATAGGTACAAGTTTTACATACCAAAAACTATGATTTCTTCTATAAAAACCTGTAGCCGTTGCTAGCTTAATTAAATGAAAGAATATAATAGTCAACGAACCACATTTTATTCATACCTCTTCAATAAGTTAACAACAAATAAAATACTTCCACCCGTTTCAACTAAAACTTCACTACCAAAGCACTGTCGCTCTAAATATGTACTGACTATCTGACACCAGACTAGAGAAAAAGGCAGACGGAATGCAGAGAACAAACAACGGGCTGCCTTTTCTCTATCTGATGACAGCTACTATTCATAATAATGTAAATCCAATTGGATTTGAAAAAATCAAATAAAAAGTTTATTTTGCTGATGTCTATAGTTAAACTCACATTGGGTAACTTTGTTTTAGTGGGTAAGTCTGAACGGCCCTCAGATCTGTCTGTATCACTGACATCATCGTAACATAAACTTGTAACGATTTTTATTTAAGATTGATTTGTTTCATCAATTTTATTTGAGACAATAACAGCTCAGATAGTTTTCAGAATTAACCACCGAGTTTTAAAGTTACCTACGTTAACAGTGCAACAAGATAATTAAGAAGTTTATCTCGTATCAATTACCATAAAAAATAAATTTGTTCGACATTAAATTATAATAATTTAAGGTGCTTTCAAAATAACAACTAAGTACATACTACAATGAACGAACAATGTATGATATTTAAAAATATGGTACGAAAAAAACTTTGTCAACACAACATAGAATAAACTTTCTAATTAGCGCTTCGATTTCTCCATCGAATCTAGAAGTACTCAGATACACAGTCCAAACTTTACACACTCATTCGGGTTGGGACATTGACTTCTATTATTATCAGCACTGGACTGGCGTCTGTCAAATTTCATACATAATAAGCTGATTTGATAGTAATTTTTGAGCTGTATGCAGTTGTCAGTGCTTGAACCATTATATATGTATATCTTAAAGTCAGAGCGCATTCGCTTTTATCTTGCTTTTTCCGTAGTCAAGAGAGTCCAATTTACAATACCAAATAAGACTTTTGTCTCGTTATCGAAAAAACATTGCATTTACGAATCTGCGCATCTGTGATAAGGTCGAGTGTATTGAACGTGTTGCAAGGGGCTTCGAAACCGGCACGCTACATAAGCTGGCATTTCTAAGAGACAATATTCTGTTTGAGCAGTTTTATTCTTCTTTAAAATAAAAAAAACGAGGTCATTGGTCAACAACAAGCAATAACTGAATGGTTATTTTCATACTCACAGAAATTAAATGCAAAAAGGAAAAGATACGCGATTTATATAAGCATTCCAAGCGAGAATAGTAACATAAATGGGTAAATAATATGCTAAAATACAGGCCATTTATATGCATACTAGTATTAATAAAGCAGGGGTAAAAACTCACAAACCAGAGAGCGCAGTGTCCGTGTGCGCAATCATCCTGAAGAAGACCATTGTGTGATGCTCGAAACTATAGTCGGTATTCAGAGTTCTGACACGAATTGACATGAGTTTTTACCCGTACTTATTATAATGTGATCTCAACGTTATCTTTCTAAAATACAGGCAATGTTTTTTTTTTCATAAGCATTCATACCTAAACTCATTCTAACCCATGTCATAAGTACCTAAATGCAATGGATATGTTCCTAAAAACCTATATTTCTCCATCTACCTTATATTGTCAACAATGGGAGAACTTGTCGGAATCGGGTCTGAAACAATATCTCCATCTCTGTCATTTGCATACAGAATGACAGAGACGGAGATACAGTTTCCGACCAGTTTCCGAAAAGTTGGTAATGAATAACCCTGCTGGTGAACAATGAGAGTTTACACTGTATACATTTTCGAAAATAACAGCACTCATTAGCCATTATTATTTACATTATAAAACAGGTAGGGAAACATGTAATATACTAATATATAATTTTCATACATTTGGTTTTCAGTGACGTCTTTGTTTATTTATAATCTTACAAGGAGGCAATTCTCAAGGCACCAACTAACTTATACTTAGTATAATTCTTAAAATAACTAAATTTATTTACTAATATAGTTTAAACTAAAACAACCGACTTCCAAATACGTAATTTTTAAGTCGGAAGTCAAAAACCACGGACGTTGCAGTGTTCGAAAAATCAGGTCATAAAGAATATGTAATTCTATGGAACCGATGTGATAGTGTATGCCTAAAATAAAAAAATCCAAATTGGTAAAAACCATAAAAAAATACAACCGAATTGAGAACCTCCTCCTTTTTGAAAACTGTTTAAAAAAAGAACTTGTTTGAAAATTACGTATCATTTGAATTTAGTTATTTTAAGAATTTAACCCTTTAACCACCTGGTCGGATGTTTCCGACAAAAGTTTTTCGAGCTATTACAGGAGCCTTACCGCTTGGGTCGGATATTAGCACCAATTTTTTTCAGAGATAGCTGAAACAGGCGGTTAGAGAATTTTAACCACCTTCGTTGGATACTTTCGCTAAAAGTTTATTGAGTCCTACCAAGATTTTTTGTGGTGTATGTCGTAGTTTGTCGGAATGGGCTCGAATAACTTTTGTCGGAAATATCCGACACAGGCGGTCAAAGGGTAATTAGTACAGTGGTGCCATGAGAATTAACAGCTCTTAACATGTATTATAATTAGGTATACAACAAGTAGGAACACAAAATAATGATCACTAAACATTTCACTACAACTAAACAGTCAATTTAATAAAAAAATCGCTATAAATTTATCGGTAACTTGTCTACAAGTTAATGTATTTTTTTTTTGGGGAGGGATCTTTCAGTCTAACGCCCCAATACAAAGTAGAAAGAGATAGCGCTTTCATAGTTCCGAAAGGCAGAACAAAAGAGGCGCTTACAGTTTTAGCAATGCAGCAAAACACGTGGATGGAATGCAGAAATAAGTTTCCTTCATTTCTATGGATAAAAGCACCCCACATTGTTTTGTTACAATTCTAAGCGTAAAAACATAATCCGAGGCACTTCCACGCACCGTCTTCATCTATAATTTAAGTTAATGCGATACTATACGCATGCGGCGGGAAATTCAAATTACAAACAGTTTTTTTTTGTCCTTGTAACTAGCTCGGGTAACTATTGTAAGTAATCATAGTGTTTGCGACAATCTAACATTATTCCTTATATTATTGTAATTGTAATTTAAATTTCCCGCCGCATATCTACCGTTGGCCCTTAATAAATCAACAGTCTCTTTACGCGACAAGCCCAAAATAATCGGCGACACTTTATAACTAATCTAAATAAAGTTAGCCCCTAAAACTTCCGCAGTACTCGTTTAAATAATCTGACATCAGCGCAATCAGAAATTCTGATCTTCAAATAACATATGTGCGTTGACAATCAGTCCCAGTCTCCTGTCATTCTTATCAAGATAGACTGAACTGGTGTCAAACTGAACTAAAATTTGGTGTTTCCTTTCATGTCCTAGAATATAAACAACAGTGGCTAATTGCAAGAATAATGAAAAAATATGTGATAATCAAGTTAACGCGAAGTTAGTTAAAGCCAACGGTAGACATGCGACGAAAAATGAAATTTTTCAGTTTTTGCACATTCATTTCACAATCAGTTTTTTTGTCCTTGTAGCAAGCTCGATTAACTATTGTACGTGATACCAATGTTTGCGACAATCTAACGTTATTTTTTTATAATATCACGTCAATTTGACAATCAATAATACGCTTCGTTGCCTACATATCCCGAGAAGTTGCTAGAATTGTCAAAATATGATTTCTAGGCTAATAAAAGTAACACGACGTATTATTGGTAAACAGAAAAGCTAGATAATAATACAAAGAATAATCTTAGCTAAATTGTCGTAAACATTATGATCAATAACTATAGACACCTGACTTAGCTACAAGGACAAAAAACTATTTAAAATTTGAAATTCCCGCCGCACGCGTATCGAACCACCTCACCACCTTAAATTTAAAAAAAAATGCACACTGGCAACTATTGAAATTTAATAATTTCGTAAAAAAAAAGCGATTTAATTGAAGTCTATTATTATTAACGGGATATTATTATATACCGTGGTACGCGTTAATTTTGAGCTCCCGATATCGGTCTTTTAATTGTTTAGTCTTTAAGTCTTTTAATTGAAGTTTCCAGCAGCCTAATGTGAAAAATGTGGAATGTCCTTCCTCGGAAGGTTTTCCCGCCGAGTTTCAACAAAGAGCGTTTTAAAAAGGGTGTCTACAAGCACCTTTCCTGGCTAGCAAAGCAACAGTAATGTCACTGATGTTGCAGTTGTCCATAGGCGACGGTTATCGCATATCATCAGGCGAGCCGTCTGCCTTTTTGCTGCACCTATTTTTATTTAAAAAAAAAAGCCTAGACGGGAGACCGTCTTACTTGCGATCCTCAGGTCCTGGGTTCGAATCCCGCGGCACGCACCTCTGTCTTTTCGAAGTTATATGCGTATTGTTGATTACCGTCAACTTCAGACGGTGAAGGAAAACATCGCAAGGAAACCTACATTTCCGAGAGTTCTCAATAATCTTGAAGATGTGTGAAGTCTGTCAACCCGCACTTGGGCAACGTGGCAAACTATGGCCTAACCCTTCTCACAATGAGAAGATGGCCCGTTCCCAGCAGTGGGACACTTTGTACAAACAAGGCTGATAAAAAAATGCTTGCAATCAGCCATTATTGTTTACATTTTTAGACACGTAAGAAACACACTTCAGGCTTGAATTCTTACCATGCTGACATGGATCGCTAGCTCACAACACTGGACAGTATGTTTTTTGCTCAATATCGAACTTTAGAAAGATTTAAACGGTCGATAGAAGGATTAGTCTAGTAAAAATAAGATTATTATAAAATAAGTATATTGTTATTTAAATGAATGTACTGGTGTTTTGAAATACATTTGACACAATTTCATAATGATATTATAAAAGCTAATTTTGGTACCTTTACACGCTCAAACAGCTGAACAGAACATTATGAAAATTAGTATAGAGATAGCTTTGGACCTGGAGACGGACATAAGCTACTTATCATCATCATAATCATCACCGTTTTTCATAACTACGCGAGTGAAACCGCACAACGCAGGTAGTCTATAAATCGGGGATTATTGTTGATCTATGTTTTTTAGCTATTTTCCTATCATAATTTCAAAGAATCCCCCCAGTTGCAAATACTGCGATCTGCTCCATACAAACGGATTTATTTTTACTAGACTAGATGTAAAACGCCATCTCTGTCGTACTTAAACTCACGAAGGTATGCTGAGATGACACTCAACTTCTGTCTTTCTAAGTTTTCTTCTTCAGTCTTTTTAAGAACTGATATTTATTATTTGCCACCGAGTCAAAACCTAATTTTAAAATTGATTTAGAATGCTTTTCATGAAAGAAGCTCCACGGCAAAACAGCGGAACTACTGTATTTCTCAGGTCGGTCAATATTACGTCGCGCGATGACAGCGCCGCATCTGTGAGACTTCTTTTATGAAATGCACTCTATCAGCGTCACGTCACACTTTATATAATATCCATGGCGTCCACGTCAGCGTACAAAGAAGTCAAGCTATCTCTTTCTAACAAACTAGAATTGTGTTTCCTTGAGCGAGTAGTGGAGAGAGGTGAGCGGATGTGTGGCGGCGCGCACGTCGGCCGAGTCGCCGCGGTCAGTTGCTCTCTTCCTCATTCTCAAACAGGTCGTAATCGTCCGACTGGTCGAAATCCGACAGCTCCTGACAACAATGTGTGAGAATGAATAAGAGTACAACTTTATGTGGAATGGGAACGTGCGAGGAACGGGGGAAGACGGTCCCATGTGTATGGGTTACCCGTCTGTGATCCGAAATATTAAACATCGACGATCATTTCTCCGAAACGATTCTATTTTTTCAAAAGACACTTTATATGTAATTCTTATAGTTTAAAAATCTGAAACAACCGAAACTTTTACTTGAATGACATACACACATACGAATACAAACTGAACAACTTAACCATTATTGCTGATGGTGCTTTATGGGATTAATATGAAAATATATGCTTCCGAATTAAAGTATAATTTTCTAAATCGATGTATAAATGCCGCAGTTATGAATTAACAAACATATAAGAAAAAATACAACTGAATTGAGAAACTCCTCCTTTAAATCGGTTTTAAATCCTAAAGACTCAGTTTAAGCCTCAGATAATCGAAACTTTATAAATAATAAGATTTCAGATAGATAACACTTTATTAAAACACCACAATACAGAAAAATTAAATACATAGAGAATAAGATTAAAACTAGGTGTTTTAATTGGCGGCCTTATAGTTCGGGCAAATGAAATTTATGGCTTGTTTCAAGTAAATTCTTGTTCACACAAGTTTCTGATTCCATAAGTTTGTCTAATTCCAGATGTTTATCTGGAATTACACTGTTCTGTGAAACGGGCAAATAAAATTCGAAGAAAAATATTTCGGATCATAGGTACCACTTTTATATTATATTCATTCGCTATCAGATGAAAGTCGACATAAGTAGTAAATTGTTTATGATACAAAATATACATTTGAAAGTAATTCGATTCTTTCACTTCACTTCAATCCGACACTTTCTGATAATGAAATGCAGCTATCAACAATAATCTGATAGCAACTAGACAGGAAATAATTGCATTGCATTCATCCAATTACTTCCATCTACTACCAAAATCATAATTTCTACGCAATATACAACATTTACATATATGTATATTTCTACGCAATATACACTTATACGTATGTTATTAAGATTTTTGTATATATCTTGAAATTAGCTTTACAGTGGAAAGCAATTCAGAACATTAAACATATCAAAATTGGGGTTAATTAACCGTCTTACTTATAAACGCTGAATAAGCGCATTTTAGTTAAACAGTGTTTTTGTTTTGTTTTCGCGCGTGACAGTTCCCATCTGACAGAAAGTGACAAGTCTTTATTCAGTGAATAA
This sequence comes from Lycia hirtaria, assembly GCA_947563715.1. Classification (NCBI taxonomy): domain Eukaryota; kingdom Metazoa; phylum Arthropoda; class Insecta; order Lepidoptera; family Geometridae; genus Lycia; species Lycia hirtaria. The sequence goes on along the minus strand of OX387377.1, from coordinate 33,413,271 downwards.
GATTTGAACATGCGTTTGTAAGTAAACGTGTTTAGCTGTATATCTATCATCTACAGTAAAAATGTAATTACACCACTCGTTAGGATCAAATAGTACGTCGAATGAGGACTATGACGCGTTGCGCGCGTCGGAGGTGGAAATCGTCGCCATGTTGAGGTTGTTTTAACACGTATTCTCATAAAACACGACTGTGTCTCTGTGCACAATCAAACTACACATCTATTTCAGCAAAAAGACACCCAATAAACAAAGTAAACAGTGCCCTGATTCCGTATGACCATCGGACACGTTACGTAAAAATAATGCGTATGTGTCGACACTAACACTAAGTCTAGTTTTCGTTGTCAACGCATCACGTTACGATGATAATACGGAATCAGTAGGGCTATTCACAACTTGTAGGATTCGGAAACGGGTCGGAGACGATATCTCTATCTCCATCATTTCAATATAGAATGACAGAGATGCAGATATAGTTAGGCCCACAAAAGTTACCTGGAAGGTTACCTGTTGTTGCGGGTCTGGAGGGGTTACCACAATCGTAATAGCAACCTTATTTCAATATTACTTTGTTATTTGTCTTGCTCTCGCTTATGTAGTAAGAGCGAGACAAAAGTCAAAGTAATATTGAAATAAGAATGGTTGATCGCTTTCGGTTAGATAAGTTAGCCTCGCGCTTCAAGCTCGCACCATTTGACTGTTACATAAACACAACTCGCAGAAGACAGTATAAATACCTGGAACATTCCGTTAGCGATGGCGTAGCCCGTCATTGCGATGGCAGCGAATAGCGCCGCCAGGACCTTGTTGCGGGTCTGGTTCGGGAAGTTGGCCGCCTCGCGCTCCGACTGCGTCCCAACTGACTGTGTTTTTGCGTTCTTTCTGTTATACTCTGGAAAGATGATAGGAATATTATGAAATACACTAGAGGCCGGCACAGATGATGATTATACTATAATAATTTTCCTTTATTCATACATTTATTTTATTTTAGTTATATTTAAGATTGACCATCAACTCTCCTGATCTTAAGCGGTGGTCTGATCGAGGATGAGCCTAGTCGACCTAGTGAAATAATATATATGCTATAAATAGCATTAAAAAACTTAAAAACTACGTTGCCGCCGGCAGCGCGGCAGGGTTCAAGCTGTCGACGGTAACGGCTACAAACTGAGGAATCTCCTGACTATGTCCTACGAGGATGCCTTTTGTATTATTATTATTACAGAAAAATTATATGACATCCCTATGACACTCAAAGAGTGAAGACGAATCAAACAATACATTGTACATCAAAATCGGTCATGCCGTTTAAGACTGTAGACGATCATATAGAAACATACATACACTCGCAAAACATAGCCCTCCTTCTTATGAAGTCAGGTATAAATAGAAAAATAAATAATATACAAAATGTCAACATAAATTACATTGTGTGGAATATAATATTTGTTATCTTTAAAATATATTTCCAATATCGCCATCCATACATTTAAATAAAGCACAACACACAATGAAGATTTATAATATGATTTTTGTATGACTAGCGATAATATAGTATCTTTCTCATTCTCTGTGACGGCCTTAACTAATACAACATTACAGGAAAATGATATATGGGTATCTTGAATTCTGGACTATTTATACTTATAGAACAAAAAAAAATATAACAAAACGCAAAGATATGACTGGGTGTTAAATTGAGTTTTGTGTTTGGATGTTTAATCCAAGTCTAATGTTATGTTTCCTAAGATTTTCGCGATTATTAATGATTGATATGAAACTAATTTCATAAATAAGTCCCACAAAAGAGCAAATGGAATTGTAAAATCACTAAGTCCTCTGAAGTTAAGACTAGGGGGTTATTATATTTTTTACTAGCTACGACCCTCGGATTCGCCCGCTTTTCTCCAGGAATAATTTTAATCTAATCTTGATTACTCAACCCACTTATACCAACCTGTCTCTAGACAACGAGGAGCTGATGTATACCGATAGCGCCGGCTACTTGTTGTCATAACATCCCACTTCTCTAAAAATCACTTACATCTCTCTATATCCCAAAAAAATTATCTAATATTGAAGGGGTAGTAAACAGTGAGATATTAAAGGCATCTGCATGAAATTTTCGAGAATAAAATCATACCATCCGTAACATGTCTAAAGTTCTTCTGGTTGATGCGTGCCACAAATCTCGACAGGTTGGCGATTCCTTTAACATGGCTGGACAGTGTGGCGTTTGGAAAGGGAGCCTTGATTAGAGGGGCGAGATATGCAAACACTGTGGCATCAAATGACGACGGACGGTTGCCGAAGAAATACTCGCTTTCACCGAGACGGTCCGAGAGAGTCTTCAAACATTTCTCTGCTTCGTTATATATCTGGAAATATTTATTATGAAGTATTTGAGTGATTTATGAAATTTACTAAATACTACATAATAAATAACTTGACAATAAAATGATAATATATTTAACCAGCTACGAGATGGACAGATCTCTTTATCTTAATGGCAGGAAGATGTTGTATGCAAGCTGCTTCCAATCGGTCTTTTTGGAAATCACTGTCACTACATTTTGGCAATGCAACATTTTAGCTCATCCGCTTCTACTACTTATCTATTGTCATATAACTAATAATATTCTTTGTGAAATTTTGCTGACTGGTACCATTTAATAAAATATTGTGTATTAAATAAAACTTTGTATACCCAAATTATGATCAAATGCTTCAAATAAAACTATGTTTGTTATAATTGAAATTGTTGTTATGCAAGTGTTTTCTTTTTTATATGGCATGCCAGATTTGTCTACAATTCCCATGAGTAATAGTAAACATTTCAAAAAATTAGTACATTTACGTAGCAGTTGATATTTTTTTATTCTATTAATGAAGATACTTGTCCTGTCGAAGTATATAATATTTTACATACCATATACTTACTACAACATAGTATGATGTGATGAAAAATGGAGATGATGATTAGTATGTTTGTTAACATTTGTCCAAGTAAACAGCTATCTCAGTACCAAATTTACTAATGATCATAAAAAGTAACAAAGAAACATAAAGACAGAAAGAGTTACATTCACATTTTATTTAGTTAAGATAAGGATTATCTGTTTTTTTTATTGTTCTTATAAAAATATGAAGGAAATTTACTGAAACTACTGTATATACTTTGGCTATAGATGTGGTCATTAAATAGACAACTTACAGTCTTTTCGATTTCTCTAAGGTCCGTGTGCTCCCCGTACAATGCATCAATCATTTCCTTTGCCTCATTCTGATATTTGGAAGGGTAATAGAAGTTCAATGGTATGCGTAATGCTTTTGCATATGTCGATCTGGTAACCTCTGTATAATTCTTCTCATCCACCCACCAGGCGTACTGATAAGCAGGATATAGTTTATCCCGGAGGTACTGCGTGAATGCACTTGCTTCTGCAGCTTGCTTAGTGTTGAGATGAACATCAGTACTATAATGCTGGACAGTGAAAGATATTTAATACAGATAATGACTACAAGGTATTTGTCCATAAAAACGTACAACTAGATAAGGCTTACCAAGGATTTTAAATGTTCTACAACTTCTTCGAAATTTGTGAGGACTTTGCGCCCATCCCTCATCACAGGAAGGGTACCTTTGGGGGTGAAAAATGGATTACTTGATTCTCTTACTCGCACTGGCACACCAATAAATTTCATATAGGTCTGCAAAACAAAAAATATGAATAAAATTCAATTGAAACCGGTAATTTGAGGTTATGTTGTTGTTGCTATATTTTTGCTCACCAAAACTTTTAAACATTCTAGATCAATTGAAGCGAGACCCCATTCTCCTCGCCAAATATCTAATTCTATACTAGCCATCGCTTTCTTATAAATAAATTACAATTTGATATCTGAAAAATAAAAATCTATCTGGAACAAACGACAGCTGATGTTTTTTTTTAAATTTGCCCTTTGGCCCAAAGAGAATGTAATACTAAGACTTTGGCCAGGCTAAGGCCGTTTGACCAGACAGCTGATGACATTTTATTTTATTTTTTGCAACGTTAGTCATAGTGTTGAACGAAACAAACATTTTGTATGATAAATTTTAGTCGATTGAATTGAATTGATTTTGGCCCATTAATATGGTCCACTGAACAATCATATCGTTTTCGAACTATAGCGCTTTATGTGTGATATGGAACATATGTATTTTCGACTTTTTGTTTTTATTTTTCCATTGTTTTCCCAGGAAAGGTCTATGCTATAACATTCTCTTTGATGCTATTTTTTTTCGTGTGTTCCAGTTCGTTCGATTTGATTGAGTTTTGTAAGTTTTCAATGGTTTTATTTTAAATGATTTAACAAAGTCTATTTGTGTATCAAGCTGACGTGCACCGATATATGTGATTGTGAATCGACATATTTTCCACAAAACACGTAAACAACGAACAAGCCGGTATTACAGTCTTTCTCGTATCCATAAATAAAAATGTCAATTCAATGGACATTCATCGCCGGTTATCTATATTGCGAGATTGCAATAGTTACTATTATGATGCTACCAATTTTCAGTCCAAGGAAATGGAATCAATTCTTCAAATCCCGTTTATTTTCCATGTTTCAACAGCATGCAGCTGTCTATTTTTACGTGTTGCTCGGGGTACTCTGTCTATTCCTGTTTGATGCTATTAGAGAAATGAGAAAGTATTCTCATAGTTCCGATGGTTCCCATGTACATCTGGCGGCTGAGTTGAAAGTAAGCGTAAAGCTGTTCCGAGCTCAAAGGAATTTCTACATTACAGGCTTCAGTATCTTTTTAGCATTTGTCATTAGACGACTTGTCACCATGCTCATAATTCAAGATGAACTCATGACTAAAGGAGCGAATATTATAAAAGAAGCTGAAGCAACTGTAAAATTAGCAAAAAACACTGTTCTGTCCAACACTATTCAATCAAATGAAGCCAGAAATGTGATTGAAAGCCACAAACAGACTGAAGCGTTGCTGGAGAAAGAACAAAACAGGGTGAAAGAATTGGAAGAGGAGGTGATGGAATGGAAAACTAAGTATCTGGAAGCCACAACTGGATCAAGTGGAAAAGGTGATGAATAAAATCTTGAAATGATGTAAAAAAAATATATAATTGTACAGAATATGTATATTATGTGCAACTCAGATTGTCATGAGATAGACTAAGTACACCAGAATCTGATACTTTAACCGATGCTATGCTTGAACTTATAAAACATTAGTATCTGATGCAGTTGTGCAAATCTGCACCTTGTGTAGGGTGCACAATAACAATATCAACCTAGGATACCAAACTGCCCATGATCAGATTTTCCTAAGATGTACCATGTAAGTTGATGGTCAAGCACAAGGCACAAATAAAAAAAAATACTAAAGAGGTTAATTTTACTCTACATTATTTAAAAACTTTTAACTCATAACTTGGAAAAAGATCTATTGTTCCATGGAAAAAGTAGACATGCTGATTTTTGTAACTTGTTGAAAATTGTGCCTAGAGTAAAAGTTTTTCATAATTATTAGTACATTGACCCCTTATGGGGCTTATGTTATCCAAAATTGGTGTTATGTACATATAAGTATCTCAACTCATAATGTATGTTATTGGCAGTTATTGTATTAATATGAGCTATTTGTCATACTTTGCCTTCATCTGCATGCCATTACTAATACATAATTAACATGGCCTCATTCTTTTGTAAATTTTTGATATATAAATTAATCATCATCATCGGTTTGTCTTTTTTTCACTAGGTGGACTTGGCACAGCATGTTTCCTTTTGCCACTTCACTCTGATATATAACACTCCACTAACATTATTATCACCTATTGTGTTAATCCATAATATATGAATGACTCATGTTTATTCTAGAGCTACAGATTATGTTGTTACAGTAATTGCCATCTGTTTATAAAATTTATATTATCTCTTATCAATGCACAGCATGAAGTGATGTAAAAAAATATAAATAGTCCTTGTACCTAACTCTAAATCCAGGTGGTAAGAATGGAAAGGTATATTTATTTCCAATTAAAAAATAAATAAATTAATATACAACAGTCTCTTTTAAATCAATAACAATTAATTGAACAACTCTCCCTGTGCAATTACCTGCTCAAATGTGGCCATAACACTCCTTTATTTATGAACCATTTGAAAGTACCATTTCATCAAAATCAATTCAATAGTTTGGTTTTTATAATAATAATACTGAAAAAAATGACATTCAGCAAACAAAATTGCATATTTTGAAATTGGTTGTATCAGTTTTTTAAACTATAATTATTATTTTTATTTATTTATTCTTAGCTGTTTCAATTGAATCTGTTCAATTGTTTTTTCATAATTGGGGTTTTAATATTTTCTAAACTTGTATTAAGTATATCATATGCATGTGGAATGGTGAAAGAGGAAAAGGCTGATGGAGCAAGTGGATAAGTCGCTTCATAAAATACTGTGATGTGAAATAGTTTGGTGCTACCTGGTCATGATTTGTTCACATTCTAAAATGTGGATTATTAATTTAGTATTATAAAGTTTGCTCATCTAGTCTATTGGAAGTTATGAAGATTATTTTGTGTATTTGTTTTTGTACAACAGCAGTCCTAGTATGGAAGGTAGATTAAAAACCAGTTTTAACCACATTGTTATGTCAGATGTTAATGTCAGTATCTACGTTTTTTACTGAGTGTGGACAAAGCAGTAGAGAAAAAATGTACTTTCCAAGCTAGGCCTGCTTATTGTGATGTTGAATCTATTTTCTATGAATGAAATTATGATATGCCTCTTTTTAAATATTTGAATAATTTTAAAGTTGATAAAACAATCATTCATAGTTCCAATCACATAAAAAAAATGTCAGATCATGTTTATGGTTAGAAATCAGTTATCTTCTGTTATTATTTCTATGTTATTTTTATCTATTTTTTTTTAAATATAATTTAAATAATTACTAACAATATCTAAAATAAGTATACTTAATTAGTATCTAAGCTGCTACAGGCTGAGTGGCTTGGCTCTGATAGACTTTCATAAGACTTCCTGGAACAGCTAAGTAGAGGTTTTTATTTTAAGGACACTCAACCAACAGGCCTAACATTAAAGGTAGTTAAACTGTTTTTATCCACCAGTTATAGGTGGACAAGACGATGGAAAGTTTTCATTCCATGCTACTAGGCCTGCAGGACCTGTAAGGAAGTTCCATCCTATTGCATAAAACATTGTTCAATCCACAGACTAGAAAAAGTAAAATGTTAAGATATGCAGCCATTTTTAGTTTAAACTTCAAATATTATTAAAGTATTCTTCTACCTACCTGTTCTATGCTTTGAGGTCAATATCATTTTATAACCATTGCAAAAATTCATGTCATTTTCTTCAGTCTGTTGTGTATGTGTCTTTCTCTAGTATGAGATCAAAGCCACACTAGGTCTATTGTAGATCATACTTATGGTATTTGAACCTTTTACTATACATGTTTGATTTATTATAATTTTAATAAGATTTTGACTGATGCATTTTCTCTGCTATATTTTTTTAAGAATTAGGTATATATTATGGCTTTATGTCTGTTGCAGACAATTTAAGCAGTGTGTTTTAAATATGAATTAATGATTTTTTTCTCCAGGAAAATAATAAAATTGCATCTGTGTAATAAGCTAGGGTAGTTAATTGTGAATGCTTTTCTATTTACAAATAAGTATCAATTTAACGCCAATGTTTCATTGTCTCTGTTTTAGTATGTATGTATGTACTTGATTTAAAATATTTTCTATATTTAATTAAAATATTTTCTATGATTAAAAATGTGTTTGATTGATGATTACCTCTATTCTATCACCTTTTCTACTTATTTGGTTTTTAACCGACATAACTAAAGGAGGAGATTAATGTACATTATCTATCTATAATATATGAGCCACATATTGCAAAGAAAATTAATACTCTACTACAGTCTCGTGGTTTTATAGTGCAGTGATGAAAAAAGATGATGATAGAAAGTAGTTGGCTATGTCCATCTCCAGGTTTATAGCTATTCTACCTTTCATAATAATCGCTTCAGGCGTTTGATCATAGCAAGGGAGAAGTACTTTCAGTTTTATAGTATTTGGTAGGTACTATACTATCAGAACTAGTTAGAACAGAATAGTTGCTACACTATTTGGAGTTTGACTAGCAACTCTCCTGATGGTAACGGACAGTGTGGCCGAGGTCGGAGCTTGGGTCATGGGTTGAAGAACAATCGGCAAGGAGTTCCGTAACAGTAAATTGGAGACATCACTGAATGGCTAAATCAAGGAATATCAAGAGCCGAAAAAAAACCTTGGCATTGAGATATTAAAAAGACTTGGCAACGTCAAAATAAAATCCTCAGGTGACTTCTTCTTCTTTTTTGTATTGGACCCGCATTAAAGCATTTGCCAGTGTCAAGTATTAGGATTTTTTCAAGTTTCTTGAATAAAACAAGTTGTAAATGTTCTAGTCACAATCTAAGTCACGTATACAGTCAATTTATAAGTCGAGTCCTGCTTCAGTGAAGTGGTGGCGACTTTACTAGAAGCTTCTATGGAGTTTTGCCGACAACGTAAAATCACACGTTTTACTGCTTTATTTCACTTGCCCACACTCAGGCACTTTATCGAACACTTAATGAATAAAATACCACCATTTTTATAGCATTAATGTTCAAAATAACACAAGTTTACGAAAATAAAACAAAGCAACAACTCGTTACTAAGACGTTCCCGCCAAAACTGTCCTCAGGTGACTTACACATTTAAGAATTCTACTCTGGGCCAGGTGACAATAATCTAAGACAGTATAATTTACAATGTGATTATTTACAGCAAGAAAAATAAAAATGGAACTCCATTCACCATTTTACTCTCGCTTTATATACTAACGAGAGTAAAAGGTTCAATCTAAAATTTTCATCTAGGTCTCATAATGCTAACTTAGTCTATTAAGAGTTTGGCAGAATCGAGGTTGTGAAAACTGAAGAAACTTATTTTCCTAGTTTTATTCTGTTTTTTTTTTTGATAGCATATTGAACTGGAACTGAATTTGGATAATTATATAGAACCAAAAAGTTAACTGATCACTAACAGTTGCAGAAACTTATTGAACAACGACACTATATTAGACGTCTTAATATAAAATTACTGTGCTGCAAAATAGTGTGCCTTAAAATATCATGCTTTCTATTATTGACGTTTTACCGTAAGTAATGTAAACTTTGACGTAAGGTAAATCCGTGAAAAGTGGTGAACATTTACGCGAAAAATTGCAAAAAGATACTAAATTAGAGTAAAACTAAAAAGAAAAGTTACTGAAAGTCAAGCAGTAGCTATAACATATCGCATTTATATAAATTACTTCAGACCCTTATCGATATTATACTGAAATTGTATTTTTCAGTGCTCACTATTAAACGCCAATGTTTTGATTTGATTGTCTCATAAGTTGTTAAGCGTAACCCACAGCACGGGGTACCGTTACTAACTATTTATGAATGTGGGAATCTTCAACAGAGTCAACCATAAGGTAAGATAGACCTAATATATAAATTAGTCTGCTTTATTGTATTTCATATTTTAATATACATGTAAGGGTGTATGTGAAGATTCACAGACGCCCTACTTCGTGTGTGTATTGTTCATTTCTTATATCTAACATTCCCATGTTAAGGCGAACTTGACGTAAACTAATATCACTTAAAAAAATTGTGGGCTACTGTTAGGTATTCATCATAAACAAATCTGCCAGTTAAAAACCATACCTACTTTCTCTAACTCCTCGCGTATTTATTATCTTGTTAAATATTTTTATGCTAATTAATTTTCTAATTGATTCTATTTTGGTTTTCCATTTTTAATTATTATTCGATGGGAAATAACTCTACTGCAACTTTGATTAAAATTTAATAGGATGCATACAGTGGATATTGTTACTGGTTCAGGGATTTCAAATACTTCTTGCTCTCTGTCACTTAATAATTTTTTTTTATGTTCTATTGCCAGCAGTAGGTAAATATCTGTAAGAAATCTTTAAAAGATTTTATGGGTGTTATGTAGGCTTTCCCATAATTTTTAAAGCTTTATAAAGCAGCCTAACTAGTATAATATAAGCGAAAATAATTATGCCTTGCTGTCTAATATGGTTAAACAGATCTGGTAAACATAAATCAGATTTCATAATGAGATAGCTGAGGGATATTGGGTTAGGTTATATTTCATTATAAATTTTTATCACCTCATTATTGAATTTACTTTCTAGGGTGGGCCTGCCTCTAAGATCTCTATCAATCAATCAATCAGTTTTATTGGCCTTATAACAATGTCAGTTACACTGGGCAAGTCAAATTTACACAAGTATGTTCTAAATTACCATATATAAATACTATAATATCAAAATTTCAGAATAATTAACTGTCTTTTAAATACTTTTAAACATAGAATAACCAATAATATTAATATTGTATTATTAATCAATAATTTAAACATTACAACACATATTTTCAATTAATAGTTTTTAGTTTTAAGTGAGAAAAGATAAATATGTCAAAACAAATACATAATGAAGTCAAAAATAAAATAAACAATTACAGCAAAGGACAGACGACTAATAGTGATGTACATATAATACTCTATATACTTAGATCGGTAACCCAAAATCCTGGGGTGGGCCACAGCCCATTCTGGAGTGAGCCTGGCCCATCTGGCCCGACCTTATGCCTATACACCCATGCACTAGTAATACCACTATAGCTATTATGGCCAGAAAGCTTAAAAGTACAGGATTTCTATTTTATTAGAGATACTGAAATTGTAACTAAATGTGTATGGTGAACCTTTAGTTCAGTAAAATTAAATATTAAAATTGCAAAGCACTCTTTTTGTCATATTTTTAGATAGATATAGGGTGGCTTTAAATCGCGAGTGAATCAGTTTCTTCTAGGTAAGCGTGCTCCATCGTAGACCTCGTAGACATCGTAGACGATCGCAGACGTAGCGTCGCAACGTCGCTTAACATCAGGCGAGTTGGCGATCAAGTGGAAACCTATTACTACATACAAAATAAAGTCTATGAATGAATATGACATTTGTTGTAGAACGCGGAAAGCGGCGGCATGTATTCAGAATGGAGCTCGCTGCCGCTGGAGGGTGGCGGGCGTGGCGTGCTCGGCGCCGTGGGCGGCCGCGAGGTGGTGCTCGCGTGCGTGAAGCAGCTTGCCTCGCCGGACCCCAGCGAGCTCACCACAGACGCAGAGGTACCTTACGTTATCGCTGTACCTTATATACTCGCTGTACTTTACATAATCGCTGTACCCTACATACTCACTGTACCTTACATACTCGCTGGCTTATTAAATTTTAATAATTACTTAAACGATTCCCAAATTATTACTTAATACTTTGATGTCAAGAATTAAATTTAGTATCAATATAAAAAAAAGGAAATACAATTTGATTTCAATAATAATGGAAATGGAGCGATTAATGTCAAACGTTATTAGAATTTAATTAGTCAGATTATGAGATTATTATTCTCTTTGTAAGATTTTTACTGTCAATTTAAAGACACAGCCAATGTCAATAGACTCAGTTATTGTCAATGTATGTACAGTCTGCGCTCGAGCTCCGAGGAATTGGTGGCTGAGGAAGCGGGTGGGTGTGCGCCGCGGCCGAGACGTCGCTCTAGCTCATTACGACATTCCTTATCATTCCTCGGAGCTCGCGCGCGGACTGTATGTACACAGTGTAGGTGAACTTAATAAATAAATAAAATAAAATGTGTCAGGTGGAATGGGTGCTAGAAGTGATCCGTTTCGGTCTCTCCCTCCCCCTGCAAGAGCACGAGGCGCTGCGCGACTGCGTGCGCGTGTGTTGCGCGTGGCTGGCGCCGCTGCTGCCCCCCGCGCCGCCCGCCATGCCCCCGCCGCCGGCGCTGCCGCCGCCGGTCGCCGCCACGCCAACACGCTACGCTAAGAAGATCTTGAGGCACTTGCAGAATTTGTTTGTACCGAGACCTAACGAAAGTGAGTTCTAAATTTTTTAACCGACTGCTTAAGAAGGAGGATTATGTTTGGATGTATGTACATTTCGATATGATCGCCTACAGCCTAAACGCCTTGATAGATTTTGACGTGCGAGGTGTTATTAGATTCGTCTTCACTCCCAGAATGTCATAGGCTGTATTTTTTTGTAATAATAATAATATATCTCTTGCTAAAATAAAATAAAAATGCGTTATTTCATAACCTTCAATGAACTTTTTCGTAATAAACAAGTGATTTTACTAGAATTATTCTAAAGAATGATCATTTCCACTCTTTTACAGCGATTTTACGTATACATACTTTCTCACTAAAAACATACACTCAAGAGCGTATTAGAAGCGTAACGAAATCGTAAGTTAGACTGGATAACTGGTTTTCTGCTGTCGGGTATTTTATTTTTCTTTTAATATATATACTTGTTGACCATGTCTTTCTAAACTAAAAAGGTTTCGCGCCGGCTAGTTTTAACTTTGGTTGAAATAAAATTTATCCTGTTGCTGAACGCCAACATAGCGTAGTATCTCGTTTGTTTTATTTTTATAATTTTTAAAAAATAAATCACGTTTGACTATTAAACCTGTGTGATTGAGGTGGCAATGTAGTTGAGGATGTCGTTCTTGAATAACATTTTATTAATTCTAGCAATAGTAAAGTCAGCGTTCTGAAAGCTGCGATCGATGCGACTAATGCGTAATTCGACTGGTAGTTGGTAGCCAAGTATCGTCTGTCGCATGTTACTACACCCACGTTAGCCGCAAAGGCCGTGGCATGCGCACACACGTTTATAAAACAGTTAGCTGATTGGCTGTTGATAGGCACTTTTTACTAACGAACAAGTAGCAGCACGATCATGTAATATATTGCTCACGTCATGCTGCATAAGATTGGTGGTAGGGCACCTCTTTTGTAAATAATGAATGAATAATAAAAAAAAAAATACTAAATGGTTAACTAAGAAAAATAGACGAATTGACAATATCGACCTTTTTATGAAATCTGTTTCAAAATTATAGATGAATACTAAAAGAATTTGTTTTATTGTTACAAGCTCTCACATTTATTTACCAACTGGAGCTGGGTAAGTCCAAACAGGTAGCCTGATGTACTTGTCTGCTTATAAAATAATATTATGTTGTTCGTTCTGGGATGGGGATAAAATTTATGTGTAGGGATAAAATTAGGGTGCGATTCCACTGACGCGGAGCTGGTTGGAGCGGAGCGGAATTGACTACAATGACAATGCTCGAAATTTTGCGAGTATTTGATTGGTCAATTTTGCACCGCTAAGCTCCATTCCGCTTCAATGGAAACGCAACCTTAAAGCATTAAATCGAGCGGTGCAGTCGTCATAAAATATCGGAAATCGCATCATTGTCATTATTAGGTACTTCCATGTTGGACTGGGAGAAAAAGAAAAACTCAGAATGTACCAGTTGCTTCTCTTCCCATGCATACTGTAAAAGTCAAATCAGAAACTTGAGAGAAATTGTCATTATGTAGGCGATGGACTGACCCCCGTTACATCAAGCCAATATTACATCCTACCCTCTTATTCCCTTTAATCCTCTAATACCCTCTCCTCCATCTAACCCTCTAATCACAATCAAATGTGGCGTCAAACGGCCTGATTGGGCTTTGATGCTCAGCCTACTCCGTAAGGGAAAACAGGCGTGGTTTTATGTATGTATGTCATTATAAGAATGTCTCATTGAGGTGGAGGTTTGCTCTGGGCCAGTGTTTTGCTTTAAATAGTGTCTGTGTGTTGTATCTAAGTAATGTTACCATCAATTATACCATCGATAAATAAACTAATATTTATTCCATTTTATTATAATTTAAGTAACTGATGTAATTGGCGCATTGTGCCGTTTTGGTTAGTACATACACAATAAATAAAATAAATTTAAATTCGACTATTTATGTGGGTTTCTTACACCTTCGTTGAAACTGCAAAATTATTTGAATGAAACTTGTAATGCAGATGATTTACAGTGTTTTTGAGGGAGCTGTCTAAATTTTTTAACGCAGAATCGGCTCAAACCGGTCAGAAAAACCTTAACGATAACAGCACTTGTGGGAAACCTTACCTACGCCTATGTTGACTACACGTATATTTATAGTACGCAGCGCGATATTTTCTATTAACTCCTTTTGCATACCCATCATTTTTATATTAAAGTCGTGAGATATAAGAAAATAAAATGGATAATCATACGCATTTATTGTATGAAATTACATCTCTAACTAAAATACATAAATGACCTTTACGTCTGTTGCAGGCAATTTAATCAGTGTTATGATGAACGTAGCATCTTTTTTATCGTTATTTCATAGTAGGGTACATAGAATGAACCTGTTCGTTCTAAATTTGAAAATACTAAAGGTTGAGGTCTGATGTTACAAGTGCTTTAATGTATCGTTTCCGCTTATGTTATGCTTACCGACATGTGGGTGTAGGCGGCGACCTGATCAGTAAGCAGGCAGTGCTCTGCCACCGGGTGCTCCGGCTCGCCGGCTCCCTGGCCGCCTCCGCCGAGCTCGGGCCGGGCGAGTGGCGGGCGCTGCTGCTGCTGCTGCTCGCTGCCGCCGGGGCGCTGCTGTCGCCGCCCGCGCCGCACCACTCTGCCGCCGCCCAGCTCTGTGAGAGGGTGCTGGCTGTGCTCTTTCAAGTCTGGATCCTTGCCTGTCATAGGTATCATAAATGTCTTTCTTTCACTGCATCTACTGATTTCGTTGCCTGCTGTTTCGTTTAGGTCTGCTTTTTTTTGTTATTTTACGCAACTTTCCTCTTTGAATTTTGCTTTTTTTTTTGTAATATAGATGAAGCTGTAGTAGTCAACTTTTACTCAATAAACAATAATATTAGTTACAGTATAAGATCAATTTTCTTTCAATTGACTTGGATTTAAACTGAACTTAAGCCTTGATTAAGTCCGACTTAATTCATATTTGAACTGAGGTCGTTCAGATCTGCACCGACAAGCCGCTTAGGTAAAGTTTAAAATCCGTGATTAACACTTTGGTCTAAATTAACCTTATTATAAATATTTTAATTGTCATGTTCTTCAGATGCTTTCCATCTCCACCATTGTGGCGTACGTTGCGCGAGCAGTGCCTCACATGGCGACACCGTGCGCCACTCACGGAGCAATGGACTCGCGCCTCGCTTTGTCTCACTGCAAGGCTGTTGAAACACATGTATGGCCCGCTATTCCCCGTAATGCTAATCAGTAAGTACGCTTTTCTTCATTTTATTTTCAGCCGTAACTGTCCCACTGAAGAGCAAACGCTTCTCCTTCTTCTTTCCATTTCTCGCGTTGGCTGGAAGACTTGTGGTCCAAAACTAAGACAATGTTAGCACTAAATGTTACAAATTTCCGAAGCAGGTCCAAAAAGAGATGATTAAAAATGGGTTGGCGTTTTTAGAGCTATGTTTCTGACTTCTAGCTACGTTAAAGTTACACACAATTAAGGTTGTCTCACATAATTGCGCATCCTCAAAATGACAAAATAAACTATGTCACCTTTCTACTAACTCAATAATTTATGGAGTATGTATGTTGATCAGGCGACGAAGATGCGAACCTGATCCCCGCAGATATGAGTGCGGAAGCCGTGATGCAGAGCTGGTACCGCATCTTGCACACCATCGGTAACCCGGTGGACCTCTGCCGGCCTCACGTCATCAGCCAGACGCCGGACTTTCTGCAGGTAAACTTTGCAACTGGTTTTGACTGAGTTGTACTCGTATATGATTTTTGACGTGACAACGTCTAATAAATCGATGAACGCCGGCTGCACGCATGAAAAGTATGACTCATTGTCCCGTTACTCGTTTTTTTTTAATAGAAGATAGATCTACGATTGACCACCAACTCGCCTGATGTTAAGCGACGGTACGCGTTACGCTCCTTGTCCCGTCCGCTCCTTGTCATCATCATCATTTCATCAATTTTTTTTATGACGTTGTCACGGTATACTATCGTCCGTAAACCGCTTTACAGATATATTTTTTTTATTACAGAATTTCTTTTTAGTTTCTTGTGTTATATTTTTAGAATGTCAACTGAAAAGTCTGTGATTTCTAATCGGTGCTACTGCATTAATCAATATTTGTGAAATTTAATGGAGTCTGTTTCTTCTGGTGTACAACAAGGATGTAAACTGATTATTTTCGTTCAATTCAGTGCTTTATTTGTCAGTTAGAAGGATAACAATAGTTCGTATTATTAAAGTTGTACAGCGAATAACAACCTTATACTAGGTGTGCAAACATACTGGAAAATCTATAAAAACAAGCAACTCTGATGGTAAAATCGCGCTAGCGTATAACAATTCAATGACATCTAAAACTTCGCATTTCAATGGTGCAAATTTTGGTTTTGGTAGTACTCTTAGTCAGTTTATGGTCGGTAATTTGGCTGCAAATATTGTGTTTCAATAGTTTTTTACAATGAGGCTCATGCGCGCAACAGATATTTGAAATCTAAGTATGTTTATGTATAGTGTAAACGTCTTAGTGCACGCGACCAAGACGTTTCCACTATTTTATTCTTTTGGAAAAGGATAAATTGAGTATAATAAATAATATATCGTAGTTTACTTTATGCCACGCAACCGCTTTGAACCGCACAGAAATAGCTGTATATTCGTAATTTTTCATCCAATTTCAGTATTTTCTTCGCATAAATAATTGGGTTATCCATCACTACAAACGCATATTATATGACAAATGTGTACGACTTTTATTGTGCTTTCCCAGGGGTACTTCCTCGGGTGTACTCTATAAAATAGTAACAATAAAATAACTCTCAAAACCGATGACTCCTTTGTCCCAGTACTCGATAACAGGCGGCGCGGGCGGGCGCGACCCCAGCCAGCACCCGTGCCTGCAAGCGTTGCCCGCCATCTTCCACAAAGCCATGAAGGGTGTCGCGGCGCATGTCGACGCTTTCCTCGGTAAGTATCACTACCTCTTATGTAGTTAGAGCTTTAACTAAGTATTTATGATTTGTGCGTGTGCGCTCTCTTTTCTTAATTAACCTAACATTGTTTTACCGCGGATCCTAGTTTTGTGGCAAATCCAGTTTTCCACTACCATTTAGCTAATAGTTACTTGCAATAACATGATCATATTGCGTGACAGTATTTTGTGTAAACAACAGAGAACTTATAACATATATACATAGACTGTGCCGAGTTTTTGTAATATAGTTAATACATTTTTCTTTTTTTATTGTTTTGTATATTGTAACAGTTAGAGTCATAGGGTAGTAATTTGGATTTGTTAGAATATTAGGATCCGCCGTTAACTTTTACAGTTATTTAGTTTATGTTATTTTTGATTTAGTAGTAAGTACGGGGTAATCACCATGGTAGTTTGAGTATTTAAAACATTTTCTAATTCAATTTAATATTACTCTAAAGCTCAAGTGAAAACGTTCTAATAAAGTTTTCGGGATGATGACAAGATCCCTATAATTCCATATTGGGCGGCCATTAACCACTTACTGCGTCAGCATTTTCGCACGGGCCTTAGATTGACATGTATTATCTTTCGATTTTTTTCTTAGCAATTCCTTAAATATATATATATATATATCGAAATAATATCTTCTAAACTTTCTTCTGTGAGGTAGTGAAATATTGTTCTTGCCCTTTGCTTTGTTGGGTAAAGCTTGAATCCCTTCTGCAATCTATAAAATTGCTAATCTTTTCTGCTGACGTCAGATATAATTACAACTTATATCTGTTTGAAGTGCATTGTGCGCGTCTTTTGTATGTGTTCGAGTCGTGTTGTGTATGTGTGAGTGTCTTTTTGGGTACACACATTAAGGTGGTTCGATTTCCACACAAAAGTATTTTTACTAATCATGATCGAAAAGAGTATTGTTTTACAATGAAGCAGTTGTGGTTAGCTTTAATATCGGTCGTTATTGGCGGAAATCACATTTGTTGAAGAAAAAGTTCAGATAAATAACAAAAATTACAATTAAATAATCATCATCTCAGTCATAAGAAGTCCACTGTTGAACATAGGCCTCCCCCATGGATTTCTAAAAAGACCGATTGGAAGCGGCTTGCATCCAGCGTCTTCCCGCTACTTGTATGACATCATCTGTCCATCTCGCGACGCTTGCCGGTGCGTGGTCTCGGCCATTGGCCAGTTCTACGTCAATTAAATATTTAACCATAATTTTCTATAAAAAAATCATTTGAATTTCCTGATTTCTTCAGTAAAAAGATTTCACCATCATCTCAGCCATAAGATGTCCACTGCGCCCAGACTCAGATTCCCAGCCCTGGTTACATTATTTATTTTAATCAGAATCGTAAATTAAATCTTCTACCCCACTCAAACTTTCATCGCTCGAAGAACTTGATGTTTCGCCGTCAGAAATTCCTAGTGTTATTATAAATGAGTCGGTAAAATAATCCACTTTTGGTTCATCAATCGATCACACGTGACTGACGCTAACGGTTGAATGTCAAAAAGACCACGCTGTATTTATAAACAGTAGCAAAAGCAAAACAATAACTGTCCCCTTCATACTCATAAGCGAGACCGCGCGCGAGAGAGACGGGCAGACTTTCATGATGCGCATGCAGTGCGACGTCACGCCGCGCGCTTATTCACAGACACTACACAAGCGCAACGTGTAAATGTGTTGAACGTGCCAGCTTTAGTTAACCGACCTGTACATGAGTACTAGATGCGATGCTGTGTTCGGAATAGTGGCACTATCGTTACTGATGGTCTATCAGCGAACAATACCACCTGGAATTCAAGCTTTTCAACTTTAAGAGGAACGTTGTCGCGCACTCTTTCATACAAAAAGGAGAAGTTATATCAACCTCTAAACATTATGCGTTTTCGATGATATTTTATGATTGATATTTACATAACCCTGAAGTTAAAATAAAAGAAAGCAAACCATGGACGCAAAATCATTAACGACTTCAACTATACAAAAAAGAGTCGTCGAAATCAGATAACATAGAAATTAATTAAAAAGCAATAGGAAAAAAAAAACGCTCCTGTTGTATGAAAAAATGCGTCATGTAGCGACGAAAACTGCCGACAAGTCTGCTCTAAAGTAAATATGGTCTGTAGAATACATATATTTATGAAAGTATTTGTTTTGTTGATTTGGGCTTAGAATGGTTTTATTGATACGAGTTCTTCATTTCGTAAAAAAAAACTTCATAGTGGTTAGAAAGATTCTTTACACTGTATTTTTACACTTGGTAGCACAGAATGGTGATAAAATTACGTGTAAATTAGGCTTACTCATCATACTTATAACCGTACGGCATTACCGAAAAACGTTACTTTGATCGACGTCAAATTCTCTTTCTTATTTCCGTATCTTTATTTACGTGTCAGCGAGAAGTTGACAAAATATGTTGAGCATTGGTTGATTGAGCATATGTTGACTATGACGTTTTTCAGTAAGATCCATAGTTGATAATGATTGCCATATTTGTAAGATACAATGCTTTAATGTCCCAAACTTTGATACTTAAAAACTATTACATCTTGACGCTGATGGTTTAATGTACTACATTATAGAAGCTTATCTCTAAAGCTGTAAGAACTCTTTTCCTGTATCACCCTGTCTTAAGTCAGCTCCACAGAAATATAACTAATAATCTAACATAAGTCATTGCGTATGTCGAATTCTGTGATCTAGTTTTTTTGTTTGAAAGAGGATATCAAATCACTTGACGCTGGCAACTGCACAGGTCGTGTGACGCCAAATTCCTCACGAGGAGAAAAATAAAATAAAAGAGGATTTCATCGAGAATGTTCTTAGCTATGTTTCATTAAAATCCTGCCGTTTTTTACTGCGGGGTGTTTTTTTTAGTTTTTTATTTAGCTAATTAGTTGTAAACATAATTGTTCTGAATTGTCGTGCCAGTTTTTCCGGTGATCAAAGAACTTATGGAATTTTGCGAGAACGTTCTTAGATTTAATGTTACAATAGGAATTTTACAAGCACATGTTTACGTCAGATATTATTTTGGTTCAGGAATCTAAGAATATAAAATCTATTATATGGAATTGGACAGACGCAATATAGTATATTAGACTGTTATTAATAGGTAGGGATATTTCAATCTAAAAACACACGTCCTATTACAAAGTAGAAAGACAGCAATTTCACAGTTCCGAAAGACTGAACTAGAGAGAAAGTTTCGTGGACATGGTAATGCAGTTTTAGAGTGAAAGATCTCTAACTGTGGACTTGACGTAACAAATGAACCTAGCACTTTAAAACTACAGAGCATGACTAGAAAAGTGACAGCTTAAGCAACTGAAGATTAAAATAGTATGTAAATACTTTGAAATACTAAATTTTTCCCAAGCAGACTAAAGTCGAAGTAATATTTTTCTGGTCATGCTTTTCCACACATGGGTAGAAGTTGTAGATTATCTCCTATAGATTCCGTACTCAAGGTAATCTTGACGCACCATGTATCGGTCAAAACAAACTTATAACAATAATTACTTCGGTAAGTAAGACTGTGAGGTTGCCTTTACTAACACTTTGTTTCGACAGTTTGCTGAATTTGCAAACAGCTAGCTTTAGAGATTAGTTCCGTTTTGCGCTAACAGTTTGCTGTTGGCTGTTGCTACGGTGCGAGCTAAATTATGTCCATATTAACAACTTTTAAAATGTATGATGGGTGTGATATCGTATCGTGGTGTCATGAGATATTGTAGTTTACAGTTTCTATTTTTGTGAAAATTTTGTTCAGGCAGTGTTATTCATAATTTAGTATTTTGCTTACTGTTAGCGTGAATCGGAACACTGTTCCAAGTAAGGTGCGGAAGGTATAGGGGGTAATCGATAGTAGTATAAGGTAGCGTGGGTGCGGGTCGCGCAGGGATCGGCAACGGGCGCTGGTGGGAGAGCGGCGGGGGTGCGGGTGGCGGCGCGGGCGGCGCGGCGGAGCGGGACGACGGTGACGTCACGCCGCCCGCGCACCGCCGCCTCGCCAAGTCGTTCAGTGTCGCCGCGCCCAAGACCAAACCTGCCAACTCCGAGAAAAGTAAGATTCCACCGACCACACTGTGTCGCCTCGCCGGATAAATGTTAGTGCTGCTTAGGTGGCGTTTTGTATGTTAGCTTAGTACCGTCAGTGTAATCCGTTAGCGTCTCGTCGCAAACAAGCCATGACACACATCATGAGTAAAACGAAGTTTGCAGTAGCGGTCTAACGGCGACTCTTTTGGATGTCTGTTTTAGTTTATAGGCTTCGGCTTACAGTCCGGGCATTATTTAATTGGAGAAGAAAATTGAAACGACCATGACGCTCGGGCGTTTCGTATTTTTTTACTAAAAGATATATTGTATCTATATTGAAGAGTGAGTAAAGAGATATTATCTCTTTCGGAAAGAGAAATACAGATATCGTTCGCTGAACGCACATTTGTCTATGGAACAGGAGAAAAATAATTTGTACCCCAGTTGTAATCATCATTGGATTTAGATAAATCGAAACATGTATGCGTTTGTTAAAATGAATTGAAAAAAGGAGCCTGCATACATACTTTAAAATCTAAAAACACTACTCAAAAGAAAAAATAAACATAATAAAGACAGACGCTTGACTATTGATAGTTACAGTTGTATTATATATAACCTATTCATTTAAATTCAATGTCATTTCATAAATAAAAAAATTAACAAAAAAAGAAGCTCAGTCAAAAGCCTACCTATTAATGTTTCTAAATAAAAAAACTATGCTCTCCTGTAAAATTTTATAAAAATGGGCGTTTGTATTGGCGATAATTACGTACTCAACGCACATCTTACTATAAGTGGCCTGAAGTTAACGTGTTACACTGACTGTACGCACCTAAAATCTGTTTTTCCTTTCATGACCAATAATGTAAACAAAAATGACGGGACTGTTGACTGTTGAAGACTTATTTACAAAATTATTAGCTGCAATTCACGCCATATTTGTTTACATATTTGGCCAGGTAAAAAAGAACATACTTTGTACATATTGTGTACATATTTTATTTGCTGATTGTATGTGTTGATTTGGTTGTTTGCTTTTATTGCACTTTTGTTTTTTTTCTGGTTTTTGTAAAGATGACACTTGGCTTGTTTCGCACTAACATGTAAACGGTAAGTAAGTGCACTCACACATGAAAATAAACTTATATTCTGTTATTTTGTGGCTTTGGAATAGTACTTCGGATCTTAGCTGTGTTTATGTAGTACTTTGATGTTGTTCGTATAATTTGTATTCAGAATATTGTAAAGGGAGAACAATTGCTCCCTGCATTTGTTCATACAATAGAAGAAAACTTATGTCAGCAATGTTTGATTGCAGACATAAGTTTTCTTCTCATCGTACAAACATCATAAGATTGTTCTATCCGTTCATAGTACCATTTACATAGAGAAATAAATCAAAATCGGACATAGGATTAATTAAGGAATAATTTTAAGGACAGTAATCAATTTGTCTTCTTTTCCAATAATGTACTATATGAAAAAAATCTCTGTTACTAGGGGCCATTCTGAAGGCACTACTAAACTAATTTGAATTCTTAAAATCAATAAATTATAAAACCGGACAAGTGCGAGTCAGACTCGTCCACCGAGGGTTCCGTACAAACTAGTAGATAAAAGTAAATTATATATTTTTTTATATTTTCCTTCATAAATCGAAAAATATGCATAGTAAAAATATTTACAAAAAAAGTATATATGTACCTATTCTATCAGCCATCTAGTTCCATAGTACAAGCTTTGCTTAGTTTGGGCTAGATGGTGTTGTGTGAAATGTCCACAAATATATATATTATATATATATATATATATATATTTAAAAATCGGTTTTAGCTTGTGCTAATGAAGCTCTTTCATATGATACCCCACATTATACGGTTAATTCACTTTGAAATTTGGACCCTCATTCCTTGCATAAAGGCATATTTTTTGTGATTAAACTAAAAATGTACAGTTTTCGGATTTTTTCCTATATGTGTACTTTAACACAAAGCTTCTTGGCAAATTTCATAGTTATAAATCAACGGGAAGTACCCCATAGGTTTTGATTCCCGTTTGTTGATGTCGAAATGTGCGTTTTTTACGACATATTCGGCTGTAACCCTAAAAAACGAAAATTGTTTGAGATTTTCGTTGGTTTTAGTTAATTTAAGAACTAAGATAACTGATATCGGTCCACGTTCTTGATGCGTACTGCACAGGAATGGAATTCTTCGCCATCTCTGTTTCCTGTGAACTACAATCTTGGAATTTTGAATACTAGATTTCATAGATGCCTTCTAGATCGACGAGCTCCATCCTCGCCCACACTGTCGCTTTAATATTAGACGAGTTGTTGGTCAATCGTAGATCTATCTTGCCCAAAAACAAAATTTAATAAGTTTAATGGTCTCTTCATCATTGGTCACAAAGTTTCACAACAATTAGTACTTGTATTATATAGACTGCGAAAATCCGACTAAGGAAATAGTACATTTTTACCAGTATTGTAACCGCCAAGCAGTATTGTGCAAACATTACTATGTTACGTTCGGATTGCCATGTTGCCAGGAAAATTTCCGGGCGTTACTAAAACTTTAACTCCTTAACTCCTGAGTGATTATACAGTGAAAACGCCTGAGTGATTATGCAATGCATTCCTATAAATAGTTGTGAATTATATAGGTTACACTACCAGTAGTGCGGCTTAGTAGTGTGGTGAGGAAGAAGTGAATATTTTGAAGTTGTACATTGTACACCAATAGAGAATAACTTTTTTCGTGTGAGCGGTTCGATTTTTGTTATATAACTAACAGCGGCATTGTTACTCGCGTTGTTACTCGCGTAGTGATGAAAAACGATGATGATAAAATGTAGCCTATGTCCTTCTCCAGGTCCAAAAAAATATCTGTGCCAAATTTCATAATTATTGGTTCAGCGCAAGGGCGTCGCCAGCCCATGGCCCTGGGGGGGGGGGGGGGGGGGCAATTAATATTATGGAGGATGAGAAAAATATGAATTGTAGGTACAGGCACAATTGCATGGCCTTAGGAATTTGGTTGCTTTGGTTGGCTATATTTTTTAAATCTCTCTTGGGGGCCGCTGCCTCCCATGCCCCCCCCCCTTGGCGACGCCCTTGGTTCAGCGGTTTAGGCGTAAAAGGTAACAAACAGACAGAGAGACAGACGGACAGAGGTACTTTCGCATCTAGCTAGGATAATATTTTACCAGTAGATGGTTATACAGATAGCAGCAGCATTGGCCTTCAATAGGTAATTAACCGTATTTAATTTAAAAGTAAACAATAAACGTTATCGACAGTATAAAGGCGGCCTATACGTAGTTCAGGTGAATATTACAATAGTAATGTATATACAGGCACGCCGCGACAGTCCCTGATCGGCATCACTAGCAGCCGTCCGGCCAGCGTCGCACCGACTACCCCGCCTAACTCAATCACCTCCCAAGGTACGTGTACTTAATTATGTTAATGTTATCATATTCATATTCATATTCATATATATATTATTATCAACATAAAAGGCCGTAATTTAAATTGGAATTGGGCTGGACACGACTGCTGCATGCTCGAATAAATATGACCTAAACATAAACAATGTGGACACCGCATGTTACAAGATACCGCGGCTAGTTCGGAAAGAGATGTTGAGATGTGCTCGATTTCTACTGTAGACGGGGGCTTCTGCTGACAATGAACATGAAGACGGATAACAATGAGAGTAATTGAATTGAATGGATAGCCAAAGAAATGCTCTAACGCTTTTAAAGTCGTCATTGGCAACAATATCGCAAACTTTACAAAATTCAGTCTGCGGGGAAGTCGACGGCGAAACATTCGCAGAAATTTGCATTAAGATGACAAATGCTGGTTTATCATCAAGCAACGAGCTATGAAGAGGGCTATGTTCAGTCTCTCTGCGAGTTCGAATAAGGAATGTCCGTTATATTAGGAAGTGGACTAAGAAAAAGACTGGAACTACTGTTCATACTAGGTTTCTTCATTTTTTTCTTGGTTCAGTGTTGGTTTGAACTGTTCAGACTCGTGATACAAGTCAGATTACCATTTGAACTGTTCAGACGAACAAGGTTCAAGTTAGGTTACGGTTTGAACTGTCCACACGTGTGTTGAACAAAGAGAACTAAAGCCTGTTGGTAAACCTTTATAGAAGAAAGAGATTCGAATGTTTTTTTTACTAGCCCTGTTTGTACAAACTGTCCCACTGCTGGGAACGGGCCATCTTCTCATTGTGATTCGATTGTATTTATGTTGAACCAGTAGGTAAATGTTAACCTTCATAGAATAAAAGGATGCGAAGGTGTGTTAATTTCGTGAATTGTTCCAGTAGGTGAATCAGAGAGGCTGCCGCTGACGCCTTTGCGTCCGAAGGTGAACTCCATCTTCCATTTGTTCGGAGAGTGGCTGTTTGAAGCAGCTCTCATTGGTACCACTCCTGTTAACACACAACGTGAGTACATGTTGTTACACAATTTAAGCCCTATAGCAATAATCAGTTACTTTTTTGCGAAAATTATAATAAAAAAAAAAAACTAAATTGGTTTATTTCAGGTAGCATAGACTCATAAATACAATTATTACGGAATCCTAAAAAAGAAATTATACACAACAATATTTGCCAAATTAAACTGTTTTACACCACATTGATTATAAAAAAAAAAAAAAAAAAAAAACGATATTATTTTATATAAATAAATAAGTAAACATTGTAAACAAATAAGAAAAAAGTGATATATTTGTTTGGTTTCAGAACGCACTGACGGCACGCCTCCGCCGCCATCTCTTTCTGACGCGACCTACAAGCTCAACATGCAAGCTTACATGCCAGGTATGTCATGCTATACGTTTAATAGGGGTCTCTATTCTAAAAACTCATACTATGGCCAGGGAAAACTTGATAAATGTTTAACCTTTTGAACGACTCGCCTTAAATAGATTTTTGTGCTCTCAGCGCCTAGACTAGACAAAACCTTGTCTTTTTTTATTATGAAAATATTAATTACTACTGCTTACAATTTTTATGCACGCTAAGAATTGTTTAAATTTATCTTTGATCTACTAACGTACTAGATGTCATGCTTTGAACGCTCACTTTGTTCATCGCAACTGTAGAGCAGTGTCTACACCTTGTAGCTGTCTGCTAGACAGTGACGTGACCGGCGATGCAACAGCGAAGCGATTTGACGATCGTTTTGTTCTTTGAAATTTGTGTTCTATTTTTTTTTACTTAAGATAGGTAGATCTACGGTTGACCACCAGAGCTCGCCTGTTGTTAAGCAACGGTGTGGCCGAGGATGGAGCTCGTCGATAGATATCTATTCACTCTAGCCTTGAAAATTCCAAGGTTACATTGAATTATTATTTTTTTGCTTAATGTTGGCATCATGATTGCACATTTGCCATTTGTCGAGTTTATCATTGAATTATTTGAAATGTATATTGTTAATTGTTTGCTCGAGGTCGCGCGGAGGCGCTGGGCACGTTGTGCCGCGTGCTGTGCTCGAAGCAGTGCCGCGAGAGCGTGCAGGCGCCGTACCTGGCGCGCTGCTACGCGGCGCTGCACCGCGGCCTCGCGAACCCCGCTGCGCCCACCGCCGCCGCCATCGTGCTCAACGCGCACGATATATTCAGGTCATTTATGAGTTAAATTAACGTAATAGATATGTCGATTTATGAAAAAAAAAATTACAATTAATCGATAATTTTGCATACCATGCCGCTAGAGTATGGTGGTCTATAATATAACATAATTAAAAATTAAACTCTACGTCTACATTATACCCAATGACTCTGCAAATGTTTCCAAATCCAAATGAATATTTTGAATTTGTATAAAAAAAATTACTTAGTGCATTTTTTTTTGACATTTCTGGTTTCCTTGATTGGATAATAATTCTATTCGTTCCGACTGTACCTGCCTTGGACTAGCGGGATTAGACAAGTGGCAAACGTTTCTATTTCTACAAACGCTTACACTCGAAATGCTAAGAAACTGTGACGTGCCGTCACGAGACATTTCGTTAGCTAATGTCGATCGGTCTCCCAACTAGGCTACCGGAAGTTTCCTGTACCTCCGGTACTTGCCTTCTATGCCTTAAAAGAATCTTTGAGTGTGCAATTTCCGCCTGTAAATTACACATTTTCCCCATACAGCGAGAGAAA
The DNA here is from genome assembly GCA_947563715.1 of Lycia hirtaria. Lineage (NCBI taxonomy): Eukaryota > Metazoa > Arthropoda > Insecta > Lepidoptera > Geometridae > Lycia > Lycia hirtaria. The sequence goes on along the minus strand of OX387377.1, from coordinate 33,385,973 downwards.
ATAGTTACCTACTCCTAAACTTCATCCAACATCGATGATTTTTTTATATGGTTGGTATCATAAATGGCCTAAGATAGGAAAGTCGGGCAAAGATAGATGTTTCACCTGGACCCACCGAGCGCAGCAGCATACAAGTGAGGTAAGTAACTGACCTCAATTAATGTATTTCAGATTGGACCTGGACGGCGTGCTAGTGCTGGTCCCGGACTTTATAAACGCCCTGGAGCACATCCTGACGGAGCGCGAGCCGAGGGCGGAGTGCGGCGCGGCGGAGCGGCGCGACCTCCGCAAGGCGGCCATCAGCGCGCTGCTGTCGCTCGTCGCCTTCCCCTACCACTACCGGGGCCTGCCCGTGCCGGAGTTCCCGGGTTCCAACGACTAGTGAGTACACACACACACACACACTCAAACACCCGGTAACAAATGCGCGCGCACTCACATGTATACGCGCATGCATATGCAGAATTCAGGATTGTTAAAACAGAGAAGGTGCTCTACACAAGTATAAGCTTAGAAATTTCGAGACACCCTGACAAAACGGCTGTACCGATTTTGATGATAAGTAAGAACACTCAATGAAATTTTCTTTCAAATAAATAAAACTATATTATGATCGGTTCGTCCGTTTGAGAGCTACGATGCCACAGACAGACGCACAGGTACACATATCAAACTTATAACACCCCTTTTTTGTGGGTCGGGATTAAAAAGAATGAAAGATGTATGGATATCGCGTCTTTGCCTTAACAACGTGGTAAATCTGTTTTTTTTTTATAGTTTGATTATTAAAACCGCTGCAGTCGATTTTATTTATCAAAAAGAAAACGTGGTATTTATATATGATATGATGGAATTGAATATTCCAGCGCGGGCGTGACGTTAGGAGACTACACGCGCGGTAAACTGGCGCTCATCTGCGTGACTGCAGTACAAGTGGAGACCTCGGACTCACTCGCCGTACCTCTGCTCAGCGCCTTGTATCTGTGCGTGAGGCACAACGCGCAGGCGCCGCCGGGGAAAGCGCATAGTGCGCCCCCCGGCTCTACCATGTCGCACAGCACGGATTATAAAGGTAAGTCAGGAAATGTTAAAAAATAAATAAAAAATAAAGCCGTGTACACATGTGCATCATTTGCTTGATCAGATCACTGTGTAACCGTGTCATTTTAAAGATCAGACACAAAGCGGATTCGTGCTCAAGCGTTTGATGTTAGCGTTATTATTGTATCGAGTATTGTATTTTGTTGTGGATTGTCTCAATTGTCTCCACACTATATTAATTTTGAATGACTGAAATAATGCTGTCTGATCTTCCTTGAGGACAAAAACTGGCTTATAAATAATACGGATCTTAACGAGTATCTACAGCTGGGTACTCACTTAGCAGTGTAGCATGTAATGTATCGGATACGGTATCAAGTGAGTACGTAAGCACGAGCCCGCTGCGAGCCGCTCGCGCGTGGAGCGCTGTAAGCTCGCAGTGACCCGCCGAGTGGCGGTATCACTGCGAACACAAAGGCGGCTCGCAGGATCCGGCAGCTCGTAGTAGCTAGATACGCGGTGGACCGTGGACCAGCCGTACCCACTTGCAGGTTGATACAGTATCTGATACGTTACATGCAACACTGCTAAGTGAGTATCCAGCTTAAGAAACTGAATATTATTACTTGTCCAATCATAATGTCTGTATTTTCTTACAAATCTTACAAGATAGACAAGAACGGTGGATTTGTGACTTAAGAGTGTTAAGATTCAGTTCTGTTCAATTTGCCATTATTACTTAAATTTTTAAGTGATCTTAATACAAGTCGGATGATACGGACACGGCGATCGCATAGAGCAAATGTCCCTTAATGTGGACCCGGCTTTAAACGGTTTAGTCAATAACTTATTGAAACTAGAAATGTTTTCACCACTTTAATCATTACAACACACTATTCGATCGGAACCAGATGAACTTTTTGCTAACCATTTTAACATCATGTTGTATGATATAGATCGCAGCTTGCCACAAGTCCAGTGTTAGCTACAGTCATACACATGCAGTCATATAGACATACAGTACGACCTCACGCTACATTTTATTTTGCTAACGCTATTTTACACCAGTCACACATAAGTTGTAGTAAAAAAAGTAATGCGAAAAAAGAATGTAGTTATAATCGGATATATTTAAAAACGACTGATGATAAAGTTACAAAGAAAAGCCTTTGAAGGGCTTATGAAAAGGCGTATATTACATGTAAAAAAAATAATTAAACCTATTTTCCCTTATGGTACAGACTATGAGGCCGCTTGACGCCACATTTGACCTTCTTTAAAAGGTTAGAGGTTATATCTTGCAAAATATTTCCCATTTTTTTTTCTTAAAAAAAAACATTTGCGCAATCTTGTCTCGCACTTGACCAGTTTTTAGTATTTGTTGATATAGATAGAAGTAAACCCTACAATCTTGCCAATTTTGAGATTTGTATCTATTACCGTTCAAAAGATACAGTCGTTTAAGTGTCAAGGACAGACAGACAGACACCCCATGAATAGGCTCAGATTCATATATTTTATTGCCAATCCATAGTATTACAAAGTTGGTATAAACAAATAAGCACTAGTATCATATGGACCCTGTCGGTGTCGGGCGCAGCAACATAGAAGACAGGAGGACCGCTATTATGTATAAAGAATCAGCGGTAATACACTTCGGAAAGATAATTTTTTTTTTGTAATCTACACTAATCAATTATGTCAAATTCAAATTGTAACAATACAAATAAATTCCATGTCAAAAATTAAATAACAATGTCAAAATAATACATTTTACTAACTAATATCAAATTCATTATATGTCAAAATTCTATATAGGTATTCAATATATGTCATTATTTAAATTCTTTTCCTTCATGTATTCGTCGATATTGTCTACATTGCTCTCGCACTCTTAGTACGGAAGCCTAAAAACTGTTTGAAATTGTAATTTCCCGCCGAACACCGAACGAACGTGTCCGTTGACCTCTAAATATCCGGTGCGTGCGTGGTTGTAGCGCGCTCGGAGAGCGGCAGCGCCGGCGCCGGGGAGGCGCGCTCTCTCGACGACTTCGTAGCGGACGTTAGGGAGCTAGACCCATCATCGCCTGTTTTCGGTAATTATGCACCTTATGTTGCACTACGCAAGGGCGGTATTTGTCTGGCACATTAACACTGATTTCATATAAATTCGAATTATAAAGGGTGAAGAGCCACTGTTCATAATTTTTTTATATAAAGTTGAAGGTGATTTGGCTATTCACGTATTTAAATAACCAAAAGGCCAAAAGGTCTTGGCGTTTTTGGCCATATGTATATATCCCAAATAGGATTCTTGGCTTTTCTGTGAATTACTGGGTAGTTTTGATTACAAAAAACAAGTTTTTTTAAAGAAATATAAGCCACGCATAGTTGTTTTTGATACAGCCCGTATTTTTTCATACAAATGTATTGTAAAAATTGATTTCTACCTCTAAGGTTTTTCAATGGTTTTTTATTAGATTTTAGACATTTATTTTCTATGTCATGCTGTAAATCATATAAAAAAACATGCAAATTAGCAACTTTGTTTTGATTTGTTGAATGAAAAAATGCGCGCTGTAAGTAAAGCAACCAAATCGGCAGTGTATGAAAATGACAAATATCGCCTTTCTCAGTCACCAAAGCTTTGTGTTAATTATTTTCGCTTGCCGTGTTACTTTCTCACAGTTTTGTTTTAACATGTCATTGTAGTTTTAATTTCAGGTTTGAATTTTATCCATACGATCAAAATTATTGATCCGCTATCTCTGAGAGTCTGCCATATTGGATTTAGCATGACGTCACTTAACTAATCTTGCATTGTTACCTAAACTAAAAGTGTATGTAAAAATTCATCTCAATTGGTTAATAATAGCCGGCTTAAAATACAAATCCCAAGCAAATTAAGAAATAATCGCTGGTTTCAAGGTCAAATGTAGAGGGGTAAAATCTAATTATATATTAATTTTCATACTTAAAAGTCAGGTATAGAAATTATTAACCCAAAAATGATTTTTATATGAAAATTAACATGGATCAAATTTAATTTTTTGTCGAATTTTTGTGATGTTGTTTTCTAGTTTTACAAACGGCGATTTTTTTATAAGTTTCAGACATTCAGACATTTTAAATCTTAAAAAATGTGAGTATGTGCGAGCGAGACGGACGGCGCGGGGGTCGAACTAAGGACACTTAACATTAGACGTGTTGGTGGACAATCGTAGAACTGACATAAAAAAAGTTAATATAAAGTTGCAATAAAAAGTGGATATAGATTGATACCGTACCCCGTACATGTACAACGCTAGGTGCGGCTCTGGTCGTGCGCGCGACGTATCTCGTCTGCCACCGGCTGATCTCGTCGTGGAAGGGAGACCTGCAGGTCTCACTCGCGGCGCTGGAACTCCTCTCGGGGCTGGCCAAGCTGCACACCTCCAAACCTGGTATGTATACTTACTTGTATTCTGTTGTTAAGAAACAATCTAGCTGATTGTTTTTAAATAGAGATGTTTTACCTGTAAATAAAACATTTATTAAACATACTTACCTATTCGAAACCCAATTAAATATATGAGAGTAGCGTGCTTGACTAACATCCGAAATAGTCGTGCCGTGATTCGGGTCCGCTCGTTCACCTCCGGTTTTCTCGTCCAATCAGAAGTGACTCCGCCCCTTCCGGCCCCTTCCTTCCCCTCCACGTGTACCATCACCACAGGTAGTGCGCTGGGCGCAACTAGGATTCATTGGTTATCTCATATAATTAGGCCACCAGGCAGATATAGAAAGTATTGGGTTTCGAATAGGTAAGTATGTTTAATAAATGTTTTATTTACAGGTAAAACATCTCTATTAAACAACTGTACCGTAATTCGAAACCCAATTAAATATATGAGAGACTTGTTTGTTATCGCCTGGTGGTGATGGTGACGTTACGCCAATGTGATATATTTAGTTTGACTGTATAGGTGTAGTCAAAGACAACTAATATTTTAAAATTGATGTATTAAAGTAACTACTAGTTAAGTAGTTGTAAGTACTCTTAGCAAGATCAAGTTATTATCAGGAACCGACTGTTATAGAATATTATTATTTTGTTATTACAATTGGTTGATGCCACTGCTAGACTGTAGCTACCAGGTATATTTGATTCAGCGTTTACTTCTTTTAAGCAGTATCAGCTATAGTGTATGTATGTATTTTACATAATTTTGCGATCTGATATTTCGAATACTTTGCAGCGTCTTTGGTAACAGGTGAAACTAGACCAATTGTTCTTGGTTTAGTAATATCCATTCAAATTGAAGTTGTTTATTATTACAATAATTATGGTACAAAACATTAAACTGCAGCACTAGCTCCCAAACTGGGTGAAGTTAAACACTTCTAGGCATAAAAGCATCTTATATTATTTCCATTAAACACGGAGTAATTGTTGTGTGGGGTGGAACTGTGAAAGTTCATATGCGATTATTTATGATGATAGAAATTTCTGGCTGCGGTACAGTATAAAATTAAAATATGTAACCGCTATCATTTTTTACCAGGATGGACTGCTTACAAGCTTATGCAGGTCAGTCAAAAAATATTCAACTGAGACACGATAGGACTTTAGCATAGCCTGTCTCAATTCATACAAGGTATTGATACCTCTAAATGGCAGATATACGTCGTATATTAGTGTCAAATGTCCACAAATATTTATTAATTAATTTATTTTTGTATTCATATTAATTACTATCGGCGGTGGGTGGCCGGCCATGGTAACAATTGAAACTTGGTTTCTGAATTTTCCCGTGGTTTACTAAAGTTCGTAAAACCTGGATACAATTATCATCAAGCCAAAAAGGATGGAAAGAGAATAGGGAAGTCTTTGCCCAGCAGTGGGCCGGTACACACTAAATTCAAAGCATATTCTACCAATTTACAAATGCAGGTCTGCAATGTGATTGGTTTTTAGGTTCATAAGTTGATTATTCGTAAGTTGCGACAGTTTGTAATTTTTTAATAAAGACGATAAAGAAATTATCCACTATCAGTTCTTTTGTTGACTTCTGTCCATTTCTCAAGTAATTTATTTCTTAGTTGTGGAGATGAAAAACAGACTAAGTAAGATTAAAGGTGTCTAACTCTATGTTAAAGAGCATCGTAACAATTCACCTGAGAATTTAATGTGCAATCCTGAAACCATTACAGAATACAGGTTTGTTCGATGTGGACCTTAAAGTTTGATATTCTCTTCGTTTCAGTTGAAGTTTGTAATTCAAGTAGGTACTTTAAGAAGTTGTGCCGAATTCTGTACGGCATAAATGGCATATGCGAGTGTTGCGATTGTGTCGTAAATGTTAAATAATAGATTGATCATGTGAGTATTGCACTGACATAAGATTTTTCAATGTCTTTCATTAACTGTAGTGTATTTAACTAGTCTATTGTGATAATAGGCAAGGGATGTACTTGAATAATCTAATGATATTGATCTTGCAAGTTCCCTTACGATTGCTTCTTAGCACTAGTCGCTTCATTGTCATGTCTGTGTTAACAGTGATTGGTACACTTTGTATGTTCGAGGGCCAACTTTGTACCCTTGTATTTGTATGTTGAGCGTTTTGGCGCGAGAACACATAGCATATTATAGCAATAAATACATGTGTATATTTGTTTCAAACACTAGGGTTTGGAAGTTTATTTCTACTTGTGGGGCGACTTCATGTTTATACCGTCCAGTCTGATATGTATAGCACAGCCTTGGCGGAAGGCCATTGATACAGAGTGCAAGGCACAGGTACAGGTGCTTAAGGCATTCTCTTTCGATAATGCGCTTAATTTCTCCTCCTTTAAATCCTAGAATTAAGAAAGTGTCCGGCCGAGTTGCAAGTAGCCAGGAAGTATATAGACTTGATGTTTATGAAATTATTGTAGAATCGATTTTCGAACATATTTTATAATATTGTTATAAGCAAGCCACATAAATGCAGTGACGGCTTAATGCAGTTGGAAAAAGAGGGTAGGTTTGACACAACGTTAATTATGAACGCCCAGTGTTTTCATAAAAATAAAAACTAGGTATACGGTGGCAGTTAACAAATGAATTTATGATGGTGATACATTTGTAGCCGTTCTGTAAATAGCAATTACAGCAAAACAATTAATCTCATCGCACTGTTCTTAAAATACTGGATTTACACATGACAGCAGATGTGTGAATATCGTGAACGATTCATATTTGTCGTTGTAGAGTCGTAGGTTAGAATGAGTCTGGTCACTTGGCGAGACTGCATCAGCAAGTTGAAAAAAAAAAAGGTAAGGTTGAGCCCTAAGCTCTTTTCAATGAGTAATATTTCTAAGTAATAGAATGGAAGGCGGGGGCTTCCGATGATCGTAATATTTATTTTAAAGCCTGAAAATGTTTAGCAGAGCCTTTAGCATTTTCCGATAAGCTTTCTTTAAAGGTTGAAAAAATGGGGGCGGAGGCTTAGGTATTTTGCGATGAACATAACGCTTATTTAAAAAATTGAAAAAAGAAAGTAATCATAATTTTCTCAAGCATTTAGTGCTTATTTCGAAAAAGTGAAAGGAGGAGCCCCCTTAGCACTATTTTATGAGCGTAATGGCGAAAAGGTAGGGCGGAGGCCTTTGCATTTTCTGATAAGCGTAATACTACATTCAAGAGTTGAAAATGGAGGCGAGGCGCCTCGCATTCTTACAATGAGCATAGTCATCGTTATAAGTTTGAAAATTTTGCCCTTAGCATTCTCTGATGAGTGTAATACCACCTTCAAATGTTAAAAATGTAGGATAAGGTACCTGACATTTTTAATATACGTATTTCAAGTACTGTAAGTAGTTTTAGTACTGGTATTTCTTGTTTTAAGTTCGAAAATTTAAGATGAAGCCTTAGCATTTTTTAATAATCGGATTATCTCCCAAAATTGCAAATGTAGGGCAGGGCCACTAGCATTTTTCGTTTCTGCTCCATCCCGATGGGATGAGGGAGAAACTACATAGTCCACTTTCAAATGTTAAAAAAATGTAGGATAAGGCGCCTGACATTTTTAATAAACGTATTCCTTATTCCGATTACTGTAAGTAGTTTTAGTACAAGTTCGAAAATGTAAGATGAAGCCTTAGTATTTTCTAATAATCAGAATATTTCCTAAAATTGCAAATGTAGGGCAGGCCGCTAGCATTTTTCGATTCTGCTCCTATCCGGATGGGATGAGGGAGAAACTACATAGTTTGTCACTTATTTCTTGGTCCTATGTAAGATGAAGCCTTAGCATAATCAGAATCTCCCAAAATTGCAAATGTAGGGCAGGGCCGCTAGCATTTTTCGATTCTGCTCCTATCCCGATGGGATGAGGGAGAAACTACGTCATAGTTTGTCAGCATCTTCACTTATTTCTTTGTCCTATCCCGGTTAGATGAGGACGAATTTAGTTTTTTAATTGTCTTAAGTTATTTTGGTTCTTATCCCCGTCGGATCAGGACAGATTATATTTTATTAAAGCCTTCAGTTTTTCTGATCATATACTGATGGGATACGCAGAAATTGCAATGTTTGTAACACGCAGATGCATAATTTTGATGCGAAGCAAGGGTACATCATTCTAGCTTAGTGTTGCTTTTTACTTATTTCGAATAAAGTCGCGTCAATTTGCTTTTTATTGCGATAATCAGCTTTTCTTGTTTCACTCTTAATCGTACATGAGATGAACGCAATATAAAACGTTACTTCTTAAAAATGACGAGATTCTTAAAGCCGATGTTTAAAGTATATATTTAAGCATATAGAACATTATATAAGGCATAATTGATTTGCTATAGAATAGTTGAAAAAGCGAGAAGGTAGCTCTGCCACTGCTCTTTAGGTCCTGTACGTGAATATTCCCAACTCGTGTTTGGGTTCGGGCTTTCGGGTAAAGAATTTGGTAATAAATGTATTGTAGTATATGTCACAGCGATAGCTGTTTTATAAGTACTATTTCAATGGCATATTAAGCCTTATTCCTGCAACAGCTAAATCTTCATTTCCTAACATCCGTAGTATCCCTCGTTGGAGCGGAACCCTATTAAATCTATTTAAAATACTGGAATAACCTTAAATTCAGTATGAATTTATAAAATAACGAACGGTAACACCGTTAAATGTGGTAAAGTAAATAATTGTTCAGGACTTACCAATTATCAACCTCTTACCGGTTAACACTATTTGGTACTTTAACACTTTTATAGCACGACGCGGCCTATAAAGTATGTAGAAGGTACTAACGACCGCTTTTGGATGAAAATCCAAACGCCAATGAATCCTAGTTGCGCCCAGCGCACTACCTGTGGTGATGGTACACGTGGAGGGGAAGGAAGGGGCCGGAAGGGGCGGAGTCACTTCTGATTGGACGAGAAAACCGGAGGTGAACGAGCGGACCCGAATCACGGCACGACTATTTCGGATGTTAGTCAAGCACGCTACTCTCATATATTTAATTGGGTTTCGAATTACGGTACAGTTGTTTAATAAAAAATACGCACTCACATCTGTTTTAGGTCGAAATATCCGACTATAGTTTCAACCGCATTCGGCGGGCTTCGACCGAGAGTGACGTTTACGCTGCTCCTTTGAAACAGGCCGCCGAATACGGTTGAAACTATAGTCGAATATTTCGACTCAAAACAGACGTGAGTGACCCGTAGTTTTTATTTAAAAATGTGATCACGTTCAATTCCATAGTAAAAATGGCTGTATGTTGTTAATTATTTGGAGATTTGATGGCAACGTCATAGGAATATGTTGTTGCTCTATTTTACTCTCTCTCTCTCTCCTCTCCTCTCCTCTCTTTCTCTCTCTCTCCTCTCCTCTTTCTCTCTCTCTCTCTCTCCTCTCCTCTCTTTCTCTCTCTCTCTCTTTAACTTGTGTTATTTCATGCTATTGATTTAAAATGGTGGAGATTCAATCACGAATGTGGGCAAGTGAAATAAAGCGGTGAGATGTGTATTTTCAGTTAGTTGGCAAAACTCCATAGAAACTTCCTGTTAAGTCATCGCCATTTTACTGAGGCATGACTTGAACTTGGATGTGACCATAATATGACTCAGGTTGTAACTGGGACTGGTTTTACAATTCGAATTATTCATGATACCTAATACTTTTTTTGACGTGATAACGTCTTATAAATCGATGAACGCTGGCTGCACTAATATTCTCTACGCCCAGAAATCTTTATAAATGTTGTTCGGAGCTTGGAACGTGATCAAAGTTTAAGGATATAATGTAAACAAATATACAATGGCGAGTTAAATTTTTTTTTTCGCCTCTGAGTCTCTAAGACACTGGAAATTTCAAAATTATTATTGTTTGCTGGTTGACAATCCAATCTGTGTTAAGGATATACAAATACAAAATATTTTATTTTCAAAAGACAATGTTTACCATATGACTTAGAATTTAGAGATATGTACAATATTGTTATGGTATGTTATGGATATTTTTAAATAAAACATTGTTCACATGAAAATGTTTATAATAGACAAATTTAATAATTTCATGCTCGCTAGAGTACCTTATTGGTAAGTTGACAATGTTATTTTTCTTTTTATATATTTATTCAGTGAGCATTTTATTTTATTTTTATTTATTTGGACAACAAAACAGCTTTCGTACATGATAATAGTAAACAAAAACTAAGTACAAATGATTTATCACACAATTAGTCATTATATGTAATTTTTACATTATTTTTTATTTAATTTCTTCCATTTACTTCAAGACCGTTATTTTTTGTAATCTGTGGTTGTTCGTTAGTCGTGGTACATCCCTAAGTGGACGGTACCCGCCCATCAATAAATAAGACATTATCTGTATGACATTTTATTTTAAAAAAAAAACGAAACGTATGCGTCATAGTCGTGAGCTGTCAAAATTATTATCTTAAACAAACGATAGTTCCTTAGAATAGTTAAAAGCTTCGAATCATTATCATCGTCTCGGCCACAAGAAGTCGACTGCTGCACATAGGTTTCTACATGGGTTTCCAAACTGAACGGATGGTAGCGGCTAACATCCAGCGTCTTCCTACCACTTGTATGAGGTCTTCTGTCCACTTTCTATGTGGTCTTCCTACACTGCTTGCCGGTGCTTGCGCTTCCACTTGAGAATGTGTCGAAGTTTCGAATAAAAGCATTAAATAAATACCATTTTTTTTTTTAATTTATATATAAAATAGGTGAAGCAAAAAGGCAGGCGGCTCGCCTGATTGTAAGCGATAACCGTCGCCTATGGACAACTGCAACATCACTGACATTACTGTTGCTTTGCTAACCCGGAAAGGTGCTTGTAGATACCCTTTTTAAAACCCCATTTACTTTAAATTCCCCATTTTAATGGATGCAATCCTTTTCAATCATAAATTAAGGTTCTTTCTTCAGATATTTTTAAAATTTGTGGCTGAGATGGTGACCCCATTTTACACACGCTTCTGTAATCTTGCAATAATGTGTGGTTGCAGAGGCGATCGAGCGCAAGCGCGCCGTACGCTGGATCTGCGACTATATAAGCGTGCAGTGCAGCCGTCCGCCGCAGGCGCACTCGCGCGACCTGCACTCGTGCGTGGTGGCCGCGTACTCGTGCCTCGCCGCCTGGCTGTGTCCCGCGCTGCTCGCGGACGCGGACTGCCTCGCCACGCTCATGGAGGTGGTCGAGCTGGGCATCTCCGGCACCAAGAGCCAAGGTACCCAGTATGCTGCCCTGATGGCCTGTTACAAAAAAATACATTTCTTTTGTTTTACAGTTCAGCAGTATGTTTTTATTGTCTTTAGATTTATGATAACAATAAATAATTCTTATGTCATTAAAATACGCAATTTCGTTTACGTTTTTTCCAGTTATTTTGTTTTAAACACCAGACTTGGTGACCTTAAAAACTTAACCAATTATGGTGAAATTTATGTGGAATCAATCTGTCAAAAATATATCCTTTCAAATAGATAAATAATATCCAAATCGGTTTATAACCGACGGAGTTGTGCGGTAACTAACATAGAAAAAAATACAACCGAGAACCACCTACTTTTTTGAAGTTGATTAAAAAGTATAATTTCATGGTTTGATAGATGGGAAGAACATAAATGTTTTATATACGTTTGACAGGAAAACCTGGCGAGCCGCCAAAGATGAAGGACGAGAAAGAATTGAAGCCAGTCTCGATGAGAGTTCGCGACGCGGCGGAATCGTTGCTGATGCTTATACTGGATACGGTATGGGCACACTCATTTGAAAACAAACTTTCCAAATTCAGATTTTAAAGTACTTTACGCACGTATAGTGTATTAAATCGTACGGCACTGATCTTTAGAATAACTTCCGTGATAGGTTTAAAGTTCTATTTTTCTTTACAAATAATACAATCGACCTAATTTATCCTGAGCAAACACAAAAAATGCGGACACTCAAACCACGCGCGCCGACAGTATATACAAGTCGCGCGATCTCTGCGCGACGTATCTACGTGACTTGCGTTCGATCGGTGCGTGGCGTCTATAAATTCTGGTATCTTGGGAAAAACTTTAACCGAGGCTTTCTTAATATTTTTGTTTAAATTCATTATGTTTTAATTGCATTATCTCTATGTATCATTGAGCTGTATGTACTTACGTACAAGATCAGGCACCACTCATAGCTACTTTGTTACATTCAACTGCGGCGCTCGCCGCACCTGACTCAGTGGCTTACTAGTGAATTGTGTGCTTTCGACGTTTTGCTGGCGAGAAAACACACCATGGATGCAATTCTGCGCTACAAGTATCAATCGTGTCGTAGATAAACGATATACTTATTATTCCAGCGCTGTAACGCTGTTTTGTTTACTTTACCAAAAATGTGACGATAATTTTGCTTCAGATAGCTCCTCTGGTACGTAAGTACATACGGGTCAATGGTATGTATGTGTTTTGTTATAGGTGGGTAACAACCGTAACGGCGGCGGCGGATGGTGCCGCCTGGACGAGCGGTGGCTGGCGGCGCTCGGTCACGGCCGGCTGCGGCACTACGTCGCCGATGGCGGCGTGCTGCTCTCTCTGCTCGAGGAGCCGCTCGCCAACAGCCAGGAGCCGCAACCCACGCTCATCGGTAACTGACCCTCTGACTCCGCGCCACCACTTAAAGAATCCGTAGTTCTACCATCGTCCGTCTCGCTCACGCATATCAACATTTTTGTTGGTATAAAATTACTAAACGAACTTAAAAAAACACTCACAGAACACTAGAAAGAAAAATCACAAGTTTTCGACAAAAAAAAAAATTTGGTCCAAGTTAATTACCATGCATAAAAATCATTATTGCGTAAAAAAATTGTAAAAATCATTAAAATTAACTTGGATCAAAATTAAATATCTGTCTAAAACTTGTGATATTGCTTTCTAGTGTTCTATGTTTTTTTTTTATAAATTCATTCAGTCATTTTATATCTTCAAAAATGTTGATATGCGTGAGTGAGACGGACAATGGTCGAACTACAGACTTTTATGTAAATGTTTGTATTGTTTTCGAGAATGATCAAGATCATTCCATTCATTCCACGGTACTATGTGTTGGTTGCAGTGATAATCCGTTCCGGGTGGGGTCGGTACGCGTGGTCGCTATGCGTGCGCGGCGCGGCGCGCAGTGCGGGCCGCGGCCCGGGCTGGTGCGCGCGTCCGGTCGACATGCGCCCGCCGCGCGCCGCGCCGCCGCCCCTCTGTCGCCCGCTGCCGCCTGCGCCTCCTTGCGCCGTGTCAGTATAAACATAATAAGTGACAAAAAGTAATAGTTGTTTCGAAAAAGTTCTCGAGTGGAGACCACGCACCGGCAAGTGCTGCATAGGAAGACCAGCCACGAGATGTACAGATGACCTTATACAAGTGACGAGAAAACGCTGGACGCAAGCCGCTTCCAATCGGTCTTTTTGGAAATCCATGGGGGAAGCCTATATCCAGCAGTTGAGTTCTTATGGCAGAAATGATGATGATGAATAGTTGTTTAAATGCAGTTAAGAGATTTATTGAGAGAGTTATTGTTTATATTTACAAAAAAAAAAGTATATATGTATTCTATCAGCCATCTAGTTTCATAGTACAAGCTTTGCTTAGTTTGGGCTAGATGGTGTTGTGTGAAATGTCCACAAATATTTATTATTATTTTATTATTTATCCTTTATATTGCTGATGTTGTTAAGTGTATACGTCACTGTAAATTCCATATATATGCTGACGACATTCAACTTTATTTGCATTTTGAGCCCTGTGATATAGACGCAGCGGTAGTTAAATTGAACCAGGATCTGGAAAGAGTTCAGGCTTGGGCGTCAGCTAATTCGCTACTATTAAATACCAAAAAAACAAAATTCATGATTCTAGGCTCCAAACAACAAATTTTAAATATAGCACTGTCCAGTCCTATACTAAAGATAAATGGTGAAATGATTGAACGGGTTCATGAAGCGAGAAATCTGGGACTTATTTTAGACGAGCAGTTGAAATTCGAACAGCATATCAGCGAAATTGTTAAGAACAGTTTTTATCGTCTTAAAGTTCTGTATAAAATTAGGAATTACATCAGTACTGATCTTCGTATAAGACTAGTAGACTCACTCGTGCTGTCTAGATTTAATTATGTGGACACAGTGTACGGACCCTGTCTTTTCATGAAAACCTCTCGTCTTATCCAAAGAGTTCAAAATGCACGCGCTCGTTTTTGTTTTAATGTGCCCCCGCGCAGTCACGTTACCCCATTTTTTAACGAACATAATATCCTTAAAATGGAACAGAGAAGGACACTTCACCTCGCTACTTTATTATTCGGTGTTATTAAATACAAGGTGCCATTTTACTTGTATTCTAAGCTTTCTTGGGTCCGTGACTGTAATCCATATCCACATAGAACGACATGCAAGTTACTATTGCGTACACCGAGGCACGGCTCTGCTGCGTTCCGTGGTAGTTTTCGATTTAGTGCTACCAAATGTTGGAATTCTCTTCCACCACCTATACGTGACACTCAAAGTAGGTTTAGTTTTAGGTTGAAGTGTAAGAAGCATTTGTTGGAATTGGGTATGTAAAGAAAAATTAACATATGCTGATTCCAAAACCATTTCGAGATTATACGTCTATAAACCATATTTTTTTATTTAGGGCACATAAAATGATGAGATCGCGCATATTTTTGCGAAAATATAAAAAATATTTGACCTTCAGTCGACCTCTAAAATGTAGTAAAATAAAATGTAGTTTAGTTAGTAAAAAAAGATGAAACTGACAGCATTAGCATTGACAAGAGAGACAATATCTCTATGACAACTGTCATACCAAAATAAATAAACAAAGAAAAGAATTATTTTGTGTGTTTGGTGCTCTGCTACTCAGTCTATTCATTTGTATTAAATTAATTATGTTCATTGTCTTTACGACGACCTTGCTTTCCTACCGTTTTGATTGATACTGCATTTACGTTGACCACTGCTTTGTTATAAGGAACTGTTTGCCTACTGATTGGATAAATTATGGATAATTTTGTACGTGCCGACTCTGCTAACTTACCTAAGGTTGAGAATCTTATCATTCTGGAGTTCATCTCAACTAGCTACAAGAATCCGAGGAGCTAAAGAGCTAAAACTTATGAACAATGCCAGGATATGAAATAAAAGTGATTGACAGTACATAACTTCTTTTTTGAAATGATTTTATTGTGTTTAATTATATACCAATTTCATTGTAAATATATAAGAGATTATTTTATTTACATTTATACATTATTTATTTTATTCTGGTTCCTTTTTCTGGTTCATTGTACTGCAGCATCAATGCTTCGCCCAGGAACATATTCTACGTTAACTTGTTCACACCAGTCTTTTAAAGGTTTCCTTTACTTGAAAAAAAACAGTTTATTAGGATTTTTGGCACGAAAGTCGAAACATTTCACAGTTCATAGTTTCTGAATAATATTGTGAATTTGTTTCATTTCAATGTGCAAACACAATCGCGAAGACCTTAGAAAACATTAATTAATTACAACGAGCTCAATATTAATTATTCTTTTTTCATTCTCTATGTTTACACAACGTATTTGTTTTTCAAAACACAACAAAAAACCGATGATCTCTTGTATCAGTCAGAGACAAAAACTAATATAGGTACATGTCACTGTCAAGTTGACGTATATGTATTTTTTAGTTCTTGTTGGCTATCACAACATCTTATTCAGTAGGTAAGATGACGTCATCTTTCCTACTGACGATTTTATCTTTAAAAAAATATTAAAAAATAAGTACTGAACAGAATAAAAAAATATTGAAATTAGTTTTTCTAAATGATCCATTCTATCATATAAAAATATAAAAAAAATACCAAAAAAAAAACTTTACATACCCAATTGCAGAAAAGCGAATAGTGGGTATACTTTATTATTATTATTTATGCTTCTTGACTTCCTGATTTCAGATATTTAATTTGATCTCAATCCTTTTGTTTTTCTGGTAATGCCACCCAACTTCTTATCTATATCACCCAGAATGTTATTCTTTTGAACCTTAGCCTTAGTTCACATATATATAATTTTTTAATTTTCCAGTCATATAGCTGCATACTTGCTGCTTCTCAGCTTCTTCTCTCCTATAGACAATATGTATTTCATTATTTATTTATTTTTGTGTTTTTTTTTGCCCTGAATTATCTCAGTAAATCTTGTCTTTAACATCACGTCTAAACTGTTATGTATATACGTATTTATAATATATGTTCATTTGCAATACTGTTTATAACTTCAGAATTATGTGTGTGTGTGTGTGTGTGTGTGTGTGTGTGTTTTGTGTGTGTGTGTATGTGTGTGTGTGTATGTGTGTGTGTCGGAAGGTTAGTGCTGAAAATCAGCGCTGCTGATCGCTCAGCAGCATTATCGCTGAGCACTTACCTTTTTTGATACGCCAGATACTACAGCGAAAACTGTTTATTTTTTAGGCTCAATAGTCTTACTTTTGTTATTTTTACTTGTGTTCTCTCTTTTTGTTGTAGTGTATGGTGTATAAAAATAAAATATTTTCTTTCTTTCTTTCTTTCTTTCTTTCTAGATTAGAGACAATTATATAAACAGCAATACTTTTGCTGAGATGATGATAAGTTCGTATTGACTGAGTGGCCAGCCCTAGTGTTAGATTTATTAAGCTGCGGAAAGGCCTCTGACCTGGCTTGACGATTACAATTTTTTGCTGAGATGGTGATGATGACGATGATGTTTTTTTATTCGAAATTAAGAACTAGTGAAATACAAAGTACATAAATAAAAGTATGTAAATAGTTGTCAATTGCTTTTTGATAGTATTTTTTTCCCGCAGTGACTCCGCATTCCCCAGCCTAGAAGCGGTATTACGCCAGTTGAACGATCCCGAAGCGAATACGTTGTTCAAATTGCTCGAGGCGCAAACGGCTGTAGAGAAGAAAGTACGAGAAAGTGAGGACAACGTTGTAAGTCTTTCTCTTTCACACAGAATTCGATGATTTACTACAAATTTCTCTTTTCATTTTATATCTGATCTGCAAAAAATATATATCCTTATCATTACATAAATTATTAATCACTTTGTGGTACTAGGCCAATCGTCAATGATATAACTGTTGCCAGTTTGGACATAATAGTAATATTACTTGATCATGATATGGTTATTGCGTATTATACGGTCTTTAGTGTAATGTTTCCATTGTAACACCTAACAGTAAGACGCCTACAATCGTGCACTCAAGTTTCTCGTTTGTTTGTCAGGTGCCCGAAGAATACATACCGCCGGAACCAGTGACTGAATTCCAGACAGCGAGACTGTTCTTATCTAATTTCGGATACCTCAATATTGGTGGGGATAAAAAGGTAACACCGCTAACATCATAAGTGAACAATACAAGTCAGTAATGTAAAAACTAGAAAGCAATCTTCTTTTATATGGACAAGAAAACCCCTAAACTTAATCACGTTAAAGTGAACGTTCACCTATAATAGCTCGATCATCGTCCGTCGCGCTTGCGCATATCAACATTTTTGAACAAATGAAATGACTGAATGCACTTATTAAAAAAATAGTTCCACAGAAAAGTAGAAAGCAACTTCACAAGTTTTCGACAAAATTTTCATTTTGTTCCAAATTAATTTTCATACATTTAAATCATTTTACGTTAATAATTTGTAAAAAAATATTTATGTATGAAAATTAACTTTTATAAAAAAAAAATTGTTGAGAACTTGTGATGTGATTGCTTTCTAGTTTCTGTGGGACAATTTTTTTTGAATAAGTGCGTTCAGTCATTTTATATTGATATGCGCGAGCGAGACGCGACGATGGCGGAGCTACAAGCTCTTAATCAAACGTTTGTAACACTAGGGCGGTCCGGGCCGGCTCATCGCGCTGGACGACTCTCTCGCCGGGTTCTCGTCGGCGCTGCGGCGTATTGACGCGTGCGGCGCGCGCAGCGTGGTCACCGCGCACGTGTTCTGCGCACGCGCAGGACAGACCGCCGCAGCTGACATCTTAGCGAACGCGCGATCAGCTAACGTGCCGCCTGGATTCGTGCACATGTTGAGAAGGTAGCTAGTTTATAGTTACTGTCGTCTTGTTAAACATTTACATACATACTGAGATACATAAAATCACATTAGACTGTTATTAGAGGGTAAAATGTACAGAATTTTTGCAATTCGAATTCAAAATTTAAGGTGAAAAATGTTAAAATAAACCTAGTTATTATTAGTTCAAATCATAATTAAATCACCGAAATCAGCTTATGTTTAGTGGTAGAAAAGAGGTTATTTTTTAGTTTTGTTTCAATTTTTATTTTATTTTTTTTCTCTCGATAATCTCTAATTTGTGTAAAACAGCAGAAACAGCAATATTTTAGTAAGATATATCTTTCCCGTAGATTGGGTAAGCCTGTGCGCGTGCGCGGTCACGCGGGGTGGGCGGGGCACGTGCGCACGAGCTACGACGCGCACTACGTGCCGCTCGACACGCACGCACTGCCGCCCGGCGCGCCTGGTCTATACGACGGGAGAGAACAAGTAAGTACTCAAAAAAAATCCCACCTGCCCAGGTAGCAGGGTAATGTTTTTCTCAGCTGCCCAAGTAGCAAGGTAATGTGTTTCCCAGCTGCTCAAGTTACATGCAGGGAATATTTTTCTCAGTTACCCAAGTAGCAGGGTTACGTATTTCTCAGCTGCCCAAATAGCAGAGTAATGTTTTTTCAGCTGTCCAACTAGCAGTACCTCATGTAACCTGGACCTATGTTGATGTGAAAATCACCATCAGATTATTTACCTCCTGAGTGTAAAGTTAATAAAATTATGTGTTATTGCTCTAAATTTGAAATTACTATTTCGTCATAAATATTATTGTTTGAAGGTGCTGTACTGGTCGGACGCCACGAATGAGATTGCGTTCGTGGTGCCCTCTGGATTTGAAATATCCGACGCTGAGGACAAACAGACCGAGACAGGCAAGACTGACGCTGATGGCTCTTGCGTCTCTACCAAGTAAGATAAGTCTGTTCATTTAGAAAAGTCATTAAATAAATATTCATAAATAACAAACTAAGCAAAGCTTGTACTATGGAAACTAGATGGCTGATAGAATACATAATAGATATACTTTATTTGTAAATAAATACTTATGTTATGATACATATAAACACCCAGACAAACATCCATGCTCATCTCACAAATGTCCTGGGTAGGGATCGAACCCACGACCTACAGCTGAGCAGGCAGACATAATGCCAACTGAACTGTGAGGCCATTCAAATTCATTAAGGGCGCTTCTGTCCTCACATCATTATATTTTCGAGAACAATAGCTTGCTGTTCTTATCCATTTTTCTGTTCAATCGAGACGTTAATTCTCATTATTTTTTATTTTGATAAATTTAGCTCCAGATTCCAAGGTCCGTGCCTTTTAAAAAAAAAAAACATATTATTTCCCATTAATTTTATTTTTTTCCACCACAGTTCTCTATGCAAAGAGACTCTACAATTGAAAATCTACCGCCAAAAAATTACTTACCTTATTTTATTTACCTGTAACTTCTCAACAGAAGTACAGAAAAGCCGGGATCCAACTGGGATGTCTCTAGTAACAGTTCCGGAGCGCCTTCTTACGAGCGCAGCATCAGCGAGTCGGACAAGAGCGACCGCGCGCGAGTCAGTCTCAACGAGAAAGTGCGGGCGCTGTCTTTGGAGCTCGATAAACAGGCGGCTACGGGACTTACAGGCGAGTTTGTACTCTAATCTGTAGGTGTAAGGGCGATATTTGAATGTAGTATCAGACGACGACGAGAAACTGCGGGAGTTATATTTGGAGCTCTATAACCAGGTGGTTATAAGTCTTACAGGTGATTTTATACTCTAATCTGTAGATGTAAGGTCGATATTTGAATGTAGTTTCAGACAAAGTGCGGGAGTGTCTTTGGAACATTATAAATAAGCTTTACAAGCGAGTTTGAACTGTAACTTGTAGACGTAAAGTCTAAAATATTGAAAAACAATTGTCTACGAGTTTAGACTGTTTAATTTGTAGTTGTAAGGAATATAATAATTGAATGTTCACCATAGAACTTACACTTTTTCATTATATAGTCCATGAATAGCAAATAAGCTAACCGAAAGTGTTTTGAAATTGTTTTCTTATTATTATTTATTTTATAATTTGTTACAGGAAGCGGAAGACGCAACAGAGATTTCACTACAAAAATACTCATTGTTTGGTTGGAAGACTTCGAGGACCATCTCAACTTCCCCATCGGTGAGTCGTTCGTTCTCAGTTTGTCATCATCATATCAGCCACAAGAAGGCCACTCCTTGATACCTAGACCATAGACACCTCTCCAATGGATTTCCAAAAATATTTAATGGAAGTTGCTTGCATTCAGTGTCCTCCCGCCACTTGTATAAGGTCATCTATACATTTCGTGGCTGGTCTTCCTACGCTGCGCTTACCGCTGTGCTTGCCGCTGTGCTTGCTGTAACAACACTCTCACTCACACTACGTGAATAGATATGCGTGTGTGAGCACAGTATACATTAATAGACACGTGAGTGAGCGAAAGGATGACTACGTCACACTCACATAAATGCTGTTTCTTTATTTTATTTTATATTTTTAGGAAAACTTACAGCCAAAATACTTTTTCGCTATGTAATAATTCTAATACTTTGATAGGAAACATAAAAAAAAAGCTTAAAGCTGTACGCGCCTATCTACCAACCATAACAATACTTGCCCTTGAAAAGATAATGAGCGGATAAAACAAAGATCGTTTAAAAAAAAAAATTAAATTAATTAAGTTTGTGAATCAAAGAATTCGGAAGTCAATTCACTTCATTCTATTAATTTATTTTCATTTCATATGTAGACCGTTTTTGCGTAATGGTACACTGAAACGCTGTATCTTCGTCATTTTTCATCCAATTTTGATATGTTTTCACATGTTTGGTTTGTCAATCACAACAAATATGCGTATTTTTTATAGTAAATAGTAAATTTACTATAAAAATAAAATTTTCTACTTTTACACGTAAAATTATAGGTCCGGTTGTTCAGCAATCGTCAAGCCAAGTCAGAGGCCTTTCGGCGGCTTAATAACTCTGATAATAGGGCTGGCCACTTAGTCTAAACGAACTTACTTACTTATAGTAAATAAATGATGTGTACGAGCTGTATTGTAACATTAGTGTGTGTAATGTACGTCAGACGAGCTGGTCCGTTACTGCGAGACGGGCGTGCCGTGGCGGCGGCACGAGGCGCAGTGCGTGTTCGTATCCGCGCGCCGGTCGGGCCTGGTGCGCGTGCGGCCTGCGCCCGCGCTGCCCGCGCTCGCGGACGGAGTGCTCCTCGCGCCCGCGCTGCTGCCGGACTGTCTGCGGAGAGCGGCGCGCGCCGCCGCCACGCGAGCCACGCTCAACACCGACCTGTGAGTCCACAATCCATGTCACATTATAGGATTTTGCAGCCGCCAGACAGGAGTGCAGCTCGATTGTAAATGACATCATATTAATCGATATTCTAATGGTCCCTCCACTAGAGCAGGCCTGGTGTGTGGTGTGTGTGTCATAAGTCCATGGTAACAGGGTAGATTATTCAGTCTTTAATTAGCAACAAATATTATAATAGAAATTAGAAACAAGAAATCACGGAGTAAATAAGGTTTTAAAATTAATTATGAAATATTATAGAGAAAAAAGTGGTAGTGGTGTAGAGTTTAGCAAGGAATTGGAATATTGTTGCTTACTATCTTATTAGTTTGGAAAACTCAAAAACCACCGACAAAAAAGGCGGTTGAATCGATGTTGATAAAACATAACTAAGAACACTCGATAAAATCCTCTTTCAAACAAGAAAAAAACTTGATTAAAATCGGTCCATCCGTTCATGATTTTTCAGACTGTCACACAATATACAGATACACGCGTTAAACTTATAACACCCCTCTTTTATTTTTTTGGGCGTTATGAATAAATTATTTGTATTTGGGTTGGGGCGTTAAAAATAACACATATAACTGTGTGTGTATGTCAGGTACCAGCCGCCGCACGTGCGCCGTCGCCACCTGATACAGGAGCTGGCCCAGCAGTACAAGAAGGACCTCTCCGAGCCAGAGCTCCTGGAGTCGCTGTTCACGACACCCACCTAGACATTACCAAGGTCGTCGTTATCCATCGGCCACAGCAGGCGTTGAGCTACAATATCTACAGAGACACACATGTGAAAAAATGTGCGTATCAACATCATTCATCGATATCCACCAGACACAGTAGACATTAAACTATAAAAACTACAGAGACATATATTAATGTAAAAATAATTATATACAACATATATTATATGTAAAAAAAATGTACGTATCAACATTCATCGTTATCCACCGGCCACAGTAAGCATTGAGCTACAGCACATACAGAGACATACGTGTAAAACATGTGCGAGTCAAAAGTCTGCGCACACTACTCGCTGCGCTAACTTTTTGGTTAGCTACAAAGAATTCAGACGAATTCAACCCAACACGATGTCAAAGTGGTCGGTAAGACATTGCCTGCGACATCAAATACTTTTGAAGCACATCTAGATTCGAGGTAATATATGTATTTGATTGCTATACATACAGTTGACATGTATGTATATACAACGGCTCTCTGTTTTTGTTGCTTTCAGTATCAGACTTGCACTTGACCGTCAACTCGCCTGATGTTAAGCGACAGTCTACGATGGAGCACGCTTATCTAGAAGAAATGTCGACGCAATTTCATGTTTTTAACTTTTCGATAGTAAAAAGGGAAAGAGAAGAAATCAGATACACACACAGAAATGAATTTAAAAAACGATAAACTAGCAACTTTAGAGATATTTCAATCCTTTGAGCACTTAGCTTTAAACATTATGACTCCAAATATTCTAGCTCAATGGGTATAGGATCGAGTACAGTATATTAGACAATTTAAGTGGCATTTTAAGTTCGTGAACGTCAGTAGAATAGAAAAGGTAATGTATCAGTATAGGATTGACATATGCTAATGAAATGTCACGTGACGAACTCAAAGAGTTGGTATTTTTATAACTAGAAACGCTTCGAAACTTTTGCCACTTTTCTAGGCACACAGGTTCGACCGGCGATATTTGTAATTTCGCATTATTCCTTATGTGCATTGTTGATATTTTTTGTCTTAAAATTGTCTTTCACCATCAAGACAGGATTTGGCCGACGCTAAAGAAAAATATAATAATATTATTGGTGATATAGTATATAATATTACATATAAGAATTATAGATCTGTTAAAAAGCATAATTTATTTATTTATCACAAAACTAATATCATAGAAGCGCAAGTAACTCTGTCTCTCTGTCTGTTTATTACCTTATGAAAATCAAACGGCTGAACTGATTATTATGAAATTTGGTAAAGACGTAGCTACGAACCTGGGGACGGACACGGTTACATTTTATCATCCTCGCTATGCGAGAGAAACCGCGAGGTATAGCTAGTTATTTTATATGAACAGCAATATTACACATCATGTACTGAAATTTAAATGTAAAAATATAGCATTTTAGTGTCTTGGGGCCATCCATAAACTACGTCACACGAATTTCTTGGTTTTTTGACCCCTCCCTCCCCCTTGTCACAGCTGGTTTAGGACCCGTCCCATCCCTTGTCTCACGATGTCACACTTCGTCGACCCCCTCTCTTCCCCTTAACGTATGACGTAATTTATGGATGGCCCCTATTTAATTATTATAATATAGAAATATATAGGCTATTACGGTACCCTGTATTAAGCTGACAGGAAATCATTGTATTTATTTACTTTTGACTCAACTCTTAATTAAAAAAAAAATAGTTATTCCATAGAAATAGTTGACCTTCCGGCTTTATACAGGGTGTCGTAGCCCTGTATATTATTAATATTAAGACTGAGATTTATTCGAATAATATATCAGGTTATATTTTTATTTAAGATGTCTAACATTCCTAGTTAATTTACAGTATTGTAAAGTGCTTATTCGTAATGTACTTATGAATATATTTATTTACTTAAATAAACAATTTGATCAAATGTGTTAGTTTTTATTGTAATACATATTAAAACGACAGACTTCAAAATACTTGAATGACATTTATTTTGTTTTAAAAACCAAAATACGAAATTGATTTTGAAGGAATTTCTATGGGGCCAATGTGAAATTATATCCTTTTAAATAAAAATCAATTTTCCAAATCGGTTTATAGATGGTTATGAGATAACAAATATTTAGTAAAATCGCAACCTAATTCAGAAGTTAATCCTTTTTTTTTACTTTGGCTACTAAGCCATAAATGCAAGTTAACTTGCCACAGGTGCGTTCCAACTCCTACGGATTCTTATAAAGTGCATCTCGTTCTATCGTGTAGCTTTTATATCTTCTGGAAAGGTCTGGAGTGTCTGGTCGAGCCGGCAGATCGTATATAGCTTTATTCCTAAACAGCCTGCATAGTGCTGCCGGTCTACTTGTTTCTGGCGCCATCTTTTTTGCGCGTTTTTGGGCTAGCCAATGAGAGCCCATTATTTTCGATAAGATTTTAATTCGAAAGGAGAAATTTATTTGAAACCGAACGCATCCGCATCTATCTATGGTTACGCTTGCACTGCTCATTTTGAAACGGTGGAGTGCGGCGAATGCGGTGGAAATTAAAGTCTTGAAATTTGGACTCAAAATATCAATCTATCAAATTATTTCTAGTAAATAGTACATCTTCGCAATAGACGTGAGTAAC
The DNA here is from genome assembly GCA_947563715.1 of Lycia hirtaria. Classification (NCBI taxonomy): domain Eukaryota; kingdom Metazoa; phylum Arthropoda; class Insecta; order Lepidoptera; family Geometridae; genus Lycia; species Lycia hirtaria. The sequence goes on along the minus strand of OX387377.1, from coordinate 33,360,632 downwards.
TTGTCATATAAGAGAGTATTAATTTTCTTTGGTCATTTGTTAATTTCCATAACTAGACATAACATTCAGTGTAATATAAGCAATAATTAATGATATTGTAGAGATAAAATGGAATTATAATCCATTTGAGCATATAACATGCTAAATTCGCGTTTGAGTATATAACATGCTAACATTTATAATGATTAATAGTCATAAAACCTTATTTTCAAAACGATGTCAGTTGAAATTCTGAACGTCACTAAAAATTCTAATTTCAAATCCAATGACATTTTGACAGAGTTGAATACTGAAAAATTTCCAATCAAAACTATTATTTTTCATCATCGTGTTTTATAGATATTTATCAGTTTTAGAAGGTTTAGATTTTGTAGGTTTTTGGACGGTAAATTCTATGTGGAGGTGATGCAGATCAGCAAGGTGCCTGAGGTGGTAGGGGGAGGGGAGGGGAGCGCGGGCCGGGGCGGGGGCGGGGGCGGCGGCGGGAACTCCTCGGAGTACCAGACGGCGAATGAACTGTTCGAGCTGATGACGAAGAACACGCACTTTGATAATACTGGTGAGCTATTTTTAAATAACTGATATTGTAAAAAAAACGAAAGTGACTATTAGTAGTGCTTAGATATGCAAATCACGATCACCCATCGAAATACTGACCGTACACTTAGAATTATTTATAATAGGTACTTGTTGATTTCAAGCTGCAGAGCTTGTCTCACCGACGAGAAGTGGCCAGCCTGTCGGTATTCTGTAGAAATTCTGTAATACAGTACGGCGAGTGTACACAGGAGATGCATGACCTAATTAAGCCATCACCATTCTATAATATAACCACTAGACGCTCAAACAAGAGGCACCTTCACACTAGACATTCCGTTCAGTCGCACTAAGCGTTTCCGCTCCAATTTCTTGGTGAGAATGGCAGAGGTGTGGAATGCTCTTCAGTAGTGTCGTGTTTCCAATGAAATACAACCCGGAGATGCTTAAGTTTTTTTTTATAGGTATCTCCTAGGCAGGCGTGCGACATCTTCAACCTCATCATTGCTTCCCATCAGGTGAGATTGTGGTCAAACGCAGGCCTATTTAAAAAAGGTACCTTAGAGCTCCATCGGCCCCACTGTAGTTTCCACCACTGGCGCCAGTTTTAGTGGCGGCCGTTGTATCTAAAATTAATAAAATTTGTCCTAACGGCTACCCCCAAAATTGTCCACTGGTGGCCGTTTATTATTCTCGCATTAAAGAGGCTTCCCCCCTAGTCTCCTCTGAGTACAGGCCTAATAATATTTTTATATAATTCCAGACTATTCTCTGTCCGCTCAAGATCTTGTTCTTCTTTACCAGAACATCGATATTGGCACGAAACTTATGAACGACGCTAGCGAAGCTACGGTTAAAAAACCCAACCAATACGTTGAAACTGTCGTCTACAATGACGACAACGGATCGAATTCTGACTGCAGCGAAATATTCACCCCTAACGACATAAATGACGTCTTCACGATAAACCAAGAGAGGCTTGACTTCCTCAACGACAAATCCCTGGAAAATTTAGTGTGCCCCAAGTCTGGGGGTTACGAAATGCACACGTCCAATCTGTCTTTCGACTACGACAAAAGTTTCCTATTCCACGATCCGTATATCAAGAACCAATTGCAAAATTTTAATTTGACGAGTGAATCGAGCGAATATGAAAAGTTGTTTTCCACTTCTCTCGTTGATTATATTTGCTGCAAACGTATAGAGGACAAATACAACTTTTACATGGATAATATAATAACATACGTGCAGCATACTATAGACCAACTGAAACGTATCAGTAATGGGGATTACTTGACTGATCGCGCTAAAGAGAAATGGATGGAGGTGACTTCGACTGATCTTGAGCAGGAAGACGATACGAAAGTTCTGGCGACGTCGACCAGTATACCGCTACGCGTGGATTGCAAGAACAATGGAAACGTCACGTGGGATGATATAGTTCATTCCGAAGTGGACGTGAGATCTCTCTCTAAAATGTTGGAGAAGAAGATCATTGTTGAAATTCCGAAACTGATTTGTGGGTCGTTTCGCCTGGTCAGCAAGCGGTGCGCGGACAATCTGATCATCAGCTGCCAAAGGGAACGACACGAGGTTGAGAAGGAAGGCCAGGAGTCGAGACTCGGTGTGGTGCTTCAGCTTCAGCGATCTCAAACTGGACACGTGATGAGCAATATTAGTTCCATTATGGTTCTGAAGACCACACCAGCTTTACCAGGTACCTGAATTTTATTTAACATAAATCAGATTCAAATTTTATAGGCGGCAGGGTAGGCATATGACCACTCAATAAGAGCGAATTGTGTCTAACTTACAATTTTGTTACGCTTAATACGCTGTTGAATGTACGTTTTTGCGAGAAAGTATGTACAAAGCTGCTGTAAAATGTATTTAAATGAGTATTGGTTTTATAATAATTCTAGGGACATCCGTTATTTGTTACGAAAGAGTGCAATTTTAAATATTTGCGATACAACTCTCACAAATATTTTAAATTATTGTTAAAAAAAGAGTAGAAGTAAAGACGAACCCATCGACACTTCACACATCAAAATTGGTCAAGCCGTGTCGGCTGTAGGAGGTAATATAGAACCATACATCATCATCATCATCTCAGCCATAAGAAGTCCACTGCTGGACATAGGCATGGATTTCCAAAAAGACCGATTGGAAGCGGCTTGCATCCAGCGTCTTCCCAGCACTTGTATGAGGTCATCTGTCCATCACGTGGCTGATCTTCCTACGCTGCGCTTGCCCGTGCGTGGTCTCCACTCGGGAACCATACATATATACCCTAATAGGAAACATCGAGAAACATAACCCTTCTTCCTGTACTGTATAGTCGGGTAAAAAAGTCTGCTTTATTATGAAAAATATACACAATATATCCGTTAAAATTTGTTTAATTTCCACAAGAAGCCTGCGTTTTGGAGTTTGAGCACGAGTAGCTAAAAGCTTATATTTTTTCTCTAATATGCGATAGTAGTATTCTATCAAAGATTGAGAGATCAGTTTTAATTTTCAGATATTCATGCTAAAGAACTTCTTCCTCTAGAATACAAGGAGGCTAGTGATGAACCAATACAAAATATAGAAAAACAAGAAAATGAGAAGGAACCTGCGATTACCGTCTTTCAGTTGATTAGAGACCCAGAAGATAGTGCAGGAGTGAGGAATACCATCATTGAAGAAATACTGGAAGTAGGCAATGATTACCAAGATTCTCAAAATGAAGACTCTTATCTTGGAACCAATGATTACCCCATTAGTGATCGAATCGCTTCATATACCAGTATCCAGTACTCAAGTGAATCTAGTGTAGCAGTCAGAGATATATTTGATAGGCATGCATCTCCGTTAGACAAAGTTGCAAAGAAACCATTCAATTTGATATCTCCTGATGAACTACATATGACTATGCAAAAGTTAAACATGCAAAATTCAGCTCTAAATGAAGCCAGTGAAGACACGATGTCACAGAGCACATCGAAGAAAAGATCTCCTGTCAGAATCAGAATCAAGTCGCCTTACGAAAACAAATCGTTTCTAGTAGAAGATAAGAAAAGAAAAAGACTTTTGGAAATACGAGCAAGACGAGAGAAAAAGAAACTAGCCATGAGTGAATGCTCTAAAGTAAATAAACATAAATTTGAGAAAGGGGTAATGATGCCACAGGCTTCCAATTCGGTCACAAAACTTTCTATCACCAACAAATCTTTCTACAATTCGATTTATGGTCAGAACAATGGTACTGAGAACAAGCCGAAGTCTCGTAAGCTCCTAAAAAATACACCTGACGTCTCTTTAACCATTGACGAAACCCAAGAAGATTTCTTCGAGTCTCCCGCTTTGACACCGGATAAGAATAACAAGAAATATATCAACAGAAGTTATTATTTAGATGATGCTGAAACTGAAATGATGTATATGCAGATGAAGAAAAACGAAAGTAAAGATTCGTGCTCTGCGTCAGATTCTATGATTTCTAATGAGTTTAATGCAAGTCTTGAAATATTACAAGAACTTATTACACCATCTGAAACCAACTTCACTGATGATCCGATATGTCTCACTGGATCCAAACGTCAAAGCTTCTCTGATAATACATCTTATAGTGGAGGGAACCAATTATTTCCTATAGAAGAGTGTATGATACCAATGAACACTCCAACTTCGATACATCGAGCTAATAAAAAAAGCTCGAGTGAAGAATGTAGAAAGAGCATTGACGAGTTATATGACTTAATAAACAAGTGCGGTAAATCTAATGCTCCTCCAGACCTTGAAGAGCCTAAAAATAAATTAGCAACAAACTACGACTTAAACGAAGCTCAAACTATTCAAGGTAGCGAAAGTGGGGCTAGTGTTAAACATATTATTGCGACTAATGGTACTAGCCCCGGAAGAAGTAATATGGTAAATTCAAACCATAAGTGTAATAAAACACAATCCGTAAGGACACCAAAGGTTATAATTAGTTCCAAGGCACAGTCACCTAAAACAGAACCAGATAAAATTAAAAAAGATCGGAACGAGAAGCCCGATAAAAGCCGCGCTGTCTTCGGCCCTCTATTCAAAGGCCCTCTTCCAGACAACCCTCTAAAAGCTATATCTCAACTGTTACACGAATTCGATAATGTTCAAAAGAATCGACAGAAGCCTTCTACAGAAGCGAAGCCACCCAAAAAAGTTGAGAATGTAGCAAACGATGTCAAAACTTATTCCCGCCAAGGTTCTTACCGAAGAAAATCTCGCCTTGATCAGCATTTAAAAGACCACGACCAGGAACCGAGAAAAGGTCATCCGATAAGTACAAATCTTAAAGACAAGAGAGTCAAACCCATGTCTCCGATGGAACTCGCTCGAACTCCGATTAAGCAGAGTCCCGTTGAAGACAGGACCTTGGAGAGAAATCCGCAGAAAAAGATAACTGATATAATAGATGAGGCAAAAGAAGCGAGGGGAGAAGCCGTACGCGGTCCGACAAAAAACAACTCCAGGCTAGCTAGCTTAGCACAGCCGAAGAAGTCTTACGTGCAAGCTCATCACGAAGAGTACCAGACTAGATATGGGAAGAATGTGATGGCGGATAGATTACAGAAGTTAGCTACGACACCTACACCCGTTGCTACTATAGAAAGAAACATGATGTCTCCCGTAATCGCCAATAGGAATAGATGGAGAAAGAGCGGCTCCGAAACTGCAACTGCGTCTGTCAAACAGCGGGCGCCTTCAGTGCCGCATTTAGGTGTGTAAAGGTGAATTCGGTTTTTGTATTGTCTTAGGGTGGTGACTGTACGTGCATTTAATCTACTTTTGACCATGGTATATTCTAAAGGTCAACTGATTTTGCTCTAGCACAACTGATTTTAAATGACGGTGGATGACGATGGTAAGCATAGTAAGTCTAGAATAGAGCTGGTTCTCGAGTGAGACCCGAATGGTGTTGGTAGATGCTTGGCAAAAATTCGACTCGAATGGTTTATGGAAGTTATTCAAACAGGCACTAGAAAGTATTCTACCACCATGCTACGGCCTTCACACGTTATTTTAACTCATTCGTGGGATACGAATCCGCTCCCTCCAGAACGGATGTCCATCAAACAACCGACTATGCTATCACTGCTTCAAAGGTCGCGTGTGTTCGTGTACAGTTGTAAATCTTTTTGAAGTCTCTGAATGTAACTAATGGTCATCAGTTATACGAGAACCTATGAAGACAAAAAGTTCTCGAGTGGAAAGGAAGACCAGCCACAAGGTGGCAAGAAGACCTCATACAAGTGGCAGAAAATGCTGGCCAACCGTTTTTTTTTGGGAAATCCCTGGCGGAAGCCATTGTCCGGCAGTAGATTTCTTGTGGCTGAGATGATGATAGTGTACAAACTGTTCCTTGAGAGAACACGCGTGTGCAGATCAGAAAGCAGTAATGATGAGGAAGCGCCGGTCGGCCAGCAGCAGCCCTGAAACCGTGACGCGACTGGTTCCCGTTGGGCACAAACACCCTCCAACAGAAGCATCAAACGCAACGTAAGTTTAGTTTCTTTTCCATGTTGCGAGTATTGGACCCGCGATTATAGCGTATTTGTCATATTCAGTCTTACGGTCTTTTTATGTTTGAAAATATTTAACAAGATCCAAATCAAATAAATGAAGGAATTAAGTAACATTCAAGTCCTAGTGGCAGTAGTAGTCCTATTTTATTTTTGCGGGTCGTTTTATTATTATTACAAAAAGTATAGCCTATAACACTCGGGGATTGAAGATCAATCAAACGACACCTTGCACATCAAAATTGGTCAAGACGTTTAGGCTGTAGGCGATTATATAGAAACATACGAACATACATACACTCGAAAAACATAACCCTCCTTAACTTAACTGCGTGAAGTTATGTTTTTCTAGTGTATGTATGTACGTACGTTTCTGTAAAAAGCTAATTGTGTATGGTGCAGCAGTAAACTATTGCCGGAGTCGCACGTGCAGAACCAGTACGCGCCGGCTGCGCGCGGCGAGCCGCGGCGGGAGCTTGCGGCCGGGCTGCGCTGCCGCGTGCCCATCCTGCCGCGGGACATCGAGCTTAGTACGTTTCATTTACAACAACGTAACTACACACAACGGTATACTATTCAGTGACACACACTCTTGAAGTTAGGGTTGTAGTCTGATAGCCGCACGCCGCTTCAGTGGCGGATTCAGGATTTTAGTTTGGGAGGGGCTTGACCCTGGTGAGGGTAGGTTTTATCAATCCCTAATCAAACCAAATAGCCGTGAATCGTGTTCACATATCGAGAGTCTACTGTAGTGTAAATCATGCTGAAGATAATTAGAATATAATATATATTATACAAAATTAATTTAAGATTTGTCATGGTTCGTGACAAATCTTAATCCCCCCCCCCCCCTTCAAAATCATCGGAGTCTCCACTCAGATAATTTTGCAAGCGCTACTGGCTCGGTTGCATGAATATGCGATTTGAGCACTTGAACTTGAAGTACGCAACGCCTGCCTCGACTGACAAATTGATGTGCCTTGCCGGCAAACAAGAGGGCGAGATATGCGATAGATATGCATTATTCTAAGATACTCGTATATAAGAGGCGTTATTGTAATATATTCTATAACCAATTAAAGAATATCCTCTGGCGGACGTAAGCTAACTCTGACAAACTAGTTTTTCATCAATTTGATAAAGAATATCTACGAGTACCTACATCATATTACTGTAACAAACTATAAACCAATATTCTGGCAGTTTGCTGAAAAATGTGGTAGTTTTTGTGCTACAGCTACTGATGAGTTACTATCTATATTCAGTGCCCCAAGAAGAGGCTAGTTCGTTGGATAACATGGCGCCTCACACAGCGCACTCACCAGGCTCGAGCGCGGCCGGTGTCCTCACCATGCTGGCAGAGTCCACTGAGTCGCGGATTCACATGGACCCACCCAGGTTGTCCTATATGTTTATTATTACTATAATGACTGTATTTATTGTATTTAATTATATATTTTCTTTGATTTTTGATATATTTTGTGCAATTATTAATATTAATTTTACTTTATTGACATTTACATTTTAAATCATTTTGAATTCATTGTAATTAATTATGGTTTTGACGTATTGATCATTAGTGTAATTCGCATCAGCGGTACTAATTGAATAAAATAAATAATTACATATTTTTCACAATAGCATCTTCACCTATGACCTTACCCTTACCTATGTGGTAGACTATGGCCTTATCCTTCTCACAATGAGAAGATGGCCCGCGCCCAGCAGTGGGACAGTTTGTACATACAGGGCTGATAATAAAGAGAGAGAGAGCGTCATCACCAACCATGTAACCACCAATACATGGTTTCGCGCATGATTTCTGTTAATAAACAGAATGCATTGTGATGCCGAGAACCGTGGTTTCGTTAGTTATAAATATGTAGATTGTAGATTGAAACGCTTGGCGCTCTTGGCCTCGATCTGGTTGTCATCGGCTTGTTTACGAGCCACATTGCCAAGCCGAATTGTGGACATTAATTTCCTGTCTTTATAACCCGACTGCGTAAGGAGGGTTATGTTTTTCGAGTGTATGTATGTGGTTATCTATGTATGTTATATGATCGCCTACAGCATAAACGGCTTGACCGATGTGTGAGGTGTCTTTAGATTCGTCTTCATTTCCTGAGTATCATATATATATTTTTTTAATAATATATCTCTCGCAATAACGAACCTCCAACGAACTTTTTCGTTATAAACAAGTGACTTTACTAGAATTATTCTAAAGAAAGCGCATATAATCTTTTGCAGCGATTTTATGCATACTTTCTCACAATAAACGTATACTCAACAGCGTATCAAACGTAAAGAAATTGTAAGTTAGACTGCAAAAACTGCTTTTCTGCAGTCGGGTAATTTGTTTTTCTTTTAATATATATACTTGTTTTATACTATAATTTGAACTAAGTATATACATCTGCAAATGGTAACTAGCCACCAGTTTCAACCCTTTCACAGGACCAATCCAATTTTGTTCCTTTAGTTACATTTCGCCTTATTATTCAGGTCTGAGTCGGACTACTGCGTGGACATACTGGAAGATCGCCACTTGACGACGGCCGTGAGTACACTCCATGCAGATTCCGTCAGCTCGTACGAACAGAATTACAACTCTACAGCGGAAATAGAACAGCTAGAAACCGCCCTCTACAGCCATATATCTGGGAGCTTCCAGAAGCGTCTCAGGATCAAGAACTTGACGCTTACGCCGAAGCCCTCTAGACAGCAGGTGTTCCTGTTACAGTCTGGTGACGCCGGATCCGTGCTCGTTAACTCATTCTCCAGTCATAAACTGAAGAAAACAAGAGAAGATAGCCTTCATGAATTGAAAACGCTGCCTGTGCTCTCCAATTCACATCTGGAGTGGGGATTTGCGCATTTCCCCGTGCAAATTACGACTGTTGGTTACGCTTTCCCTGAACGTCTACAAAATTGCAGCTCCAAATCCAATTTGATTGGCATGAATTTGGCTACAACTTCTGATAACACAGTTGAAAGACCTTGCCAAGCAAGCCAATGTTCGCGAGGATGCCCTCCGAAGCCGGTAGCAGACTCTAGCGCTCAGGTGGATGTTGTAACGGGGGTCGCGGCAGAGCTCTTCACATTCTCCGTCGAAAACGTCGGTAATCACGCTGCTAGTACACAAATACACGCGACGGAACCTATTGAAGCCGCCGAAACTAATCAGTACTCAAGCTTGGTGACCACGGACGAAGTGGAAAGCACCAAAGAGAACGCCAATAAACCAACGAAGGAAACAGATAGCGTTAACACAGAAGAAATTAAAGTGTACAATGAGAAGCAGGAGCCGAAGCCGTCACTTAAGCCACCTTTGCCTGCTCCCACTTTAGAGACCGTAAGCTACACGACTTCTCTCGACATGCTTGTTGGCCTTCTAACAGAAATACAAAAAATAACATGTCAGAATCAGATCAACAACCACGAGAATTGCTCTGATACAGACATTTCGAGAGACATTACCGCCTTTAAAAAGTTAGAAAACACAACTTGCGATCTCGTTTCGATAAGTTCCCTCGAAAATCTAAGGCAACTTGAGTCTAACACCAGCATTTACACGTACAACTTGTCCAACTTGGAAGAGTCTGTTCATACAAACTTGGAATCTGTGCATGGCGTTGAACCGGTGTTGGAATTGACGAGGAACTCGAATTTTACAGAGAACAGTGTGGATATACAACCTGTAGCCAGTTGTACTATCAAAGAGCACGTGGCAGTGGGAGCTAGCAAACCTACTTTGGTTGATAAAGAGGTCGGCACTAATTTGGGGGAGGCCGAGGTACTTGCAGACGTGTGTACCAGTGTGCCGTCTGCTGTAAGTTGTATTCCTATGAATTGTAGCGTGAATACAAGCGTCTCTGGTTTACCACTGTCTTATTCCACTCTTACCATCTACCACACCCCACGCTCCAGCGCAACGAGGATTCCGCTCAGCAATAAAATCATCGAGTTGCCACAAATCGAAACGAGAGCATCGAGAGCGCTCATCCGAGACAAGACCGACTTGAATGAGAAATGTATTACATTATCGATTTGTAATGTAGACGTTAAAAAAGAAAATCGTTTTCGCAGTGAGCTGACACGTTGCGTAAAAAGTATAGATTTGGACCCGATGTTTAATATTAAGCGAGATATTCTCGTTAGCATGTATTCTATTTTGGTTTTAACGGTTTTTGCTGCTTTATCGTTTCCTGAATTGTTAATGTTTCAGTCGTGATTGAATATGCAGAAGCATCATGTTTCTTCTGAGGTTACCAATTTTATCGTAATTTATTATTTTTTATTTGTTAAAAGCAAGCTAATGATTTTTCTATAAGTAATTGTGTAATGTAAATTGTTCGGTTACATAGGTAAATACTATTCTACTGTGGTACATACCAAATTAATAAAAAATTATCCAAGTTTTATTCAGTTATTTTATTTGAGGTATTGTACCTACTAGAGCAAGTAAATTATGCCATAAAATGATAATGATTAATTACATGCAGGGGCAATTCTTTTATGGAATGAATTATAAGCAAATCTAGTCGTAACCGTAAGCAACCAGCGCTGGAGCTGTACCACTAACGTTCTTATCAACATACAACTATGTGATTGTGATTCGTATTCCAATATTACTTTGACTTTCGTCTCGTTTTTTAACCGACTTCAAAAAAAGGAGGTTATTCGAAACGAACTGGCAAGCGCAGAGTAGGAAGACCAGCCACAGGTGGACTGAAGATATTATACAAGTGGCAGGAAGACGCTGGATGCAGGGCACTTCCAACCGGTCTTTTTGGAAATCCATGGCCTATGTATGTCCAGCAGTGGACTTCTTGTAGCTGAGATGATGTATGTATGTAATATTGCCAGAACTGCACAGTTTTTGTATATGTTGGTCTATACCAGCTTCTAAATATGTGTGCCAAATTTCATAAGAGTATGTATGTTTATATGTTTGTCCACGTATTACAGATAGAAGACGTATTGAAATATATTTTTTCAATAATTAAAGTAAGTATATCTCAACTTAGGAGTCACTGTAAGTTTTATCAAAATCGGTTCAGTAGTTTTCAAGATATGGACTTTCTTTAATTTTAAAATATGAGCGTTTCAAGACGCTATACAAACTACTGGGCGGATTTGAACGAAAATACCTAAGTAGGTACGTAAACCATTTTTAAGGTCGGTGTCTGTGGACTTAGTTGATAGATGATAGTTTAGGGCCTGGCACCGACCTAAAAAAATAGTTGGTGTTCGTACCTACTTAGGTAGACGCCCAGTTTTGATTTTTTTCGTGTTCTTTTCAGTTTAATTGTATAGTTTTGAAGTCGGTTTAATTTTAAACCGGTTGTTTTTTAAATTTTAAATTACTTTTATTCTACAGTTGGGAGAGCAAGACGAATGTCAAAGTAACGTTGAAATAAGATTGTGGTAACCCCCTGATTTTCCCGCCGTGACAGGCAGGTGACGTCACGCACGGGTGTACTAACTGTGAAAAAGACACCCCTGCCCTCCAGCTTACTTAGCAGCGGTCTACGTGGTAGACACTGCAAGAGCTAAAAATCTATCTTTCATAACGCCGCTAGTAGCTTTATAGTCTAGTGAAAATAAGATTTGCGACTACATAAAAGGCAACTAAGTATATTGTTATTTAAATGAATGTACTGGCGTTTTGAAATATATTTGACACAATTTCATAATGATATTATGAAAGCTAATTTTGTTACCTTTACACACTCAAACAGCTGAACCGATCGTTATGAAAATTAGTATAGAGACAGCTTTGAACCTGGAGACGAACATAAGCTACTTATCATCACCATAATCATCACCGTTTTTCATAACTACGCGAGTGAAACTGCGGGAAGCTAGTCTATAAGTCGGGGATTATTGTTGATCTATGATTTTAGTTATTTTCCTATTATAATTTCAAAGAATCCTTCCAGTTGCAAATACTGTGATGTGCTCCATACAAACGGATTTATTTTTACTAGAATATTAGTGAAACTGTAGTACATCTTTCGAAACCCATACCGTACCGTACCGTACCGTGTTCTCCGGTAGACATAGACACCAATATGCAGCCTATTACACAATTTACACAACTGTGTGGCATCGTAGCTCTCAAACGAATGGATCGATTTTGATCTAGTTTGTTTTTTGTTAAGAGGATTTTATCGAGTCTTAAATCATCACAAGTATTGAAAAAGTTAACGAAATTGCATATTATTTTGAAGCCGCAGTATTTTGCCTCAGTTTTTTTTTACTATAAAAACATTTTACACATACAAACTTAACTCTGTATATTTATAAATAAAAACTATTTTTAACTCCATTATTGTTTTATTTACAATAAAACACAATGACATGAGAAATACATCTCCATACATTTTTTTACACCATGAGCTTGACCAGCCATTAATCACTAATGACTATGCCTCTAAACAGTGGTAATGCTTATTTTTAAATTTGAAAAAAAAAACTGTAGCGGCATAGACACCTAAGATTTAAATCAGAAATAAATAATCATCGAAACTGTTTAAAGTTTAGGGGTAAAACACAATTTTTCTCCTATTTGTATGGGAGATAGCTTGCTGAAACTTTACACATTACACGGGTGCTAGGTTTTACATAAAAGATCGGACACAACAGCTGGCTTAGGATGGAATGCAGATAAATAGTTTTTATCCACATTATTATGTCAGTTGTCCATGTAAGTACATTATTTCTTCTGAAAGATGGATAAAACTGGCAAGACTATTTATTTGTCTACGTTCCATGCTAACCCTGCAGTGTATCCTAACGAATGCAATAGTATTTTTTCTTAAAATTAACTAATCGTCTTATATGTAGCTCTCGTCACGAAAAAGACCACTGGTTTGCTCGCTTTTACGAAGAAACCAGTGGACTTTTTACGTAACGGAAACTATATAAAGCCATTTATAACATAGAAGGATGTCATTATTACACCCACATTCTTATTTGAGTATTTGACGCTTAACAATAACGTATGAGATCAGGAAAAAGTATTTCTAAAACCTTATTCTATGTAGTTCAACGATATAAAATATATCGACAAAGATGTCGCGTCGGCGTTATTACTTAGTATTAGTTGAATGGCGCCACTAGAGTGCCTCAAACCTTTAATAACAACAACGCCTAGAGAGGATGTGTTAATGAACACATTCCTCACAATCACAGTCACTTATTAGTTAGTATTAGTTGGATGGCACCACTAGAGTGCCTCAAACCTTCAATAACAACAACACCTAGAGAGGATGTGTTAATGAACACATTCCTCACAATCACAGTCACTTATTAGTTAGTATTAGTTGGATGGCGCCACAAGAGTGCCTCAAACATTTAATAACAACAACGCCTAGAGAGGATGTGTTAATGAACACATTCCTCACAATCACAGTCACTTATTAGTTAGTATTAGTTGGGCGGCGCCACTAGAGTGCCTCAAACCTTCAATAACAACAACACCTAGAGAGGATGTGTTAATGAACACATTCCTCACAATCACAGTCACTTATTAGTTAGTATTAGTTGGATGGCGCCACTAGAGTGCCTCAAACCTTCAATAACAACAACACCTAGAGAGGATAAATATTTTAATAATAAATAAGTATTTTTGGACATTTCACACAACACCATCTAGCCCAAACTAAGCAAAGCTTGTTTTATGTGAACCAGATGGCTAATATATGTTTTTTTAAACATATATGTTTTTTTTGTAATTACATACATATGATACATATAAACACCTAGACACAGAATAAACATCCATACTCAGCAGAAATGTTTGCCCTGGATGAGGATTGAACTCACGACCTACAGCTCAGAAGGTAGACATACTATCACTGAGCCATGAGTCCTGTCTGTGTGTAACTTATTCTAATTGTAAGTAAATTACAATAAGTTACACATCCTTGTGGGCTCCAAACTAGGGCCTGTAATTTGGAGCCCTTTTTCTACAGTATCGCGTGACGTAATTTATAAATCTCATAATTTATATATGATAAAAAAACACATTTTTTACATTAGATAACCAACTCGCCTAATGTTAAGCGACGATGTGGCCAAGGATGGAGCTCGTCAATGTAGAAGATTATATATTCACTCCAGCCTTGAAAATTCCAAGCGTGTAATTCTCAGGAGACAGATAAAGCGGCAAAGAATTCCATCCCTGTGCAGTACGCATTCAAAACGTGGACGATATCGCTGAGTACGGATTTTACAATACGGATGTGTACAATATGAGATTGTAGAAAAAAGAGAAAAAAACAATGTTTTCTAACGCTTATGTTTGTTTGAATTCAGAGAGTAGCGAAGGATTCTAATATAGAATCGCGGGTGTTTGTTTAAATTCAAAGCGTAGCGAAGGATTCTAATATAGAATCGCGGGTGTTTGTTTGAATTCAGAGCGTAACGAAGGATTCTAATATAGAACGCGTTTGTTTGTTTGGATTCATTACGTAGCGAAGGATTCTAATATAGAAGAATCGCGTGTATTTGAATTAAGAGCGTACCGAACGGTTCTACCCTATAGTAGATCACACACTCGCGCACACACCCGCGATTATAGAATCGCGGGTGTTACTTTGAATTCAGAGTCTAGCGACGGATTCTAATGCATATAGAAGACTCGCGGATGTTTGTGCGAATTTAAAGCATAGCGAAGAATTCAAATTCCGGGTGTTTCTTTGAATTCAGAGCGTAGCAAAGGATTCTACAACTTACAACATCTATGTCAAATTAAATAATTTACATTTTTATCTGAACTCATTAAACACATAAAATGTGCATGGGACACATAACATACTATCGTATAAAAAGTTTTTAACTATCTCTTTGCATATATAAATAGTTATAGTTTCTGAAGTGAAAACTTCGTTAGGCCCGCTGAGCACTTTATTTTGTGGATTTGAATGAGACTGAGCCGTCACGCTCGAGTATGTAATTGTTCGCGTAAGTCGACTAAGGGAGCGAGAGAGATACAGCATCAGTCAGTCTGCTATTTTAACAGACAAAAAAGGAGGAGGTTATGTATTATTAACGTCATCTTGATGAAGTTTTAACTTTTGGCACACACAATTTTTTTAGTCGTGCGTGCGGCGGCAACGCGCGCTCCGTGACGCTTCTAACTTTGGTTCAGAGGTTGAGAAGGGCTACAAGTTTTTTTGACTAACCTCAGAGTTTCTTAATGTAGGAACATTTGCATACAAAATATTTTCGTTTGACCTTCTAACTTTAAAAAATAATTAAATAGACCAAAATTTAAGTTACTTTTTCAGCTCAGACCAATAAAAAGGCCCCTAGGGTGCAAAATGCCCTTTTCTGTTATTGAAGAGTATACATTAATCAGAAAGTCAAAAGACAACCGATTTTGAATGACATTTGGTAATAGACAAAGATTTGGTACAAGTTATCTATGCATGTAAACTGACGAAACATCGTTCCATACAGACCGTCTTCTGGCAACCCGCACAATAATAAGATATCTTTTTCTTGCATATAACACAACAACGACGTCGTCGTGATTTATGGACACTATTTAACGGATAACTTGTCAAATAGTGCTTTTTGGCTTCGAAGAACCTATAGCTAGGTTCGTATGGGATGGTTACGGTCTTGGCTGAATGCTTCTTTATCAGCGATTCCATTAAAGCCGTTCTGAACGCACGATGTCCAATCTGTGGGGACGACGCTTTCAACAAAATATAAGCGTTTGTTACGGACACGTTGAGCAATCTCTGGAACAATTTTTTGTACCAAACCTTTGTCCGTTTCCTTTCCATGGGATACATAGCGATCATTATATTTTTTTTATCCACGGCTCCCATCATGACGTTGTAGTCGGAGACTACGATCGGCTTGACCCTCCCATGGTTGCGGCTGACATAGGTGCCATGGTACGTGGAGATGGTCGCAACTCGGCCGCTCCGGTCCTTCCACACCAATAGGTCGACATCGCCCGAGGTCAATCCGGTGATCTCGCTTGGCCGCATCTCTGAGCCGGTGAGACTCGCGAGTTCTTGTGGCACGAACTGCCGGTTAGTTCGTAACATCCCGACGCAATCGAAGCCTATTGTTTTTAATTTCCTGGCCAAGGCCGGGGAATTATAATAATGGCCCATCCACAGGGTGTAACCTTTATTTTCGAGACCCTGGACCAGTCTCAAAACGACAGAAGGAATGGGCGCATTCATAGGATCTTCTTTTGACAGCTGGTTAGCTCGTCCTCCATGAGCGTCTATCTCGAATCTCCACAGATATCCAGATTTGGACTCACACAACTCAAAACTTTGCACCCCTGCCTTGACTGCTTTGTTCAGAACGAATCGTTTAAAACTCAGCGGGCCCTTCCACTGTAGGAGTGACTCTTCCACCACGATGTTCCTGTCCAAGACGTAAAGATCTCGGAATTTGTCGTTCAGGTGTGTAATGATGGGTTGTATCTTGAACAGTCTCGCCAGTGAGGGGTCCAGCTCGAGTGCGCTCATATCCTCGTTGTTATTAAAATGCAAGCATTTGTACAACAACTGGAACCGGGAAAGAGACATTAACTTATTAAAACCGGGCGTTGCCGTTATATCCTGACTCTGTTTCCAATATTCATCGATACGCGACTTCACGACGATGCCCATCGCCAGCATAACAGCGAGAAACACATACATCTCGTCCACACAGGTGTCGGTCCAGTTACAGATGCGACTGCGAGGATGGATGTTTTCTTGATTGATCATCTGGTTCGCGATATTATGAGCATATCTGTTCGTCTCCGTAACGATATGTTCAACTATTGAACGATCCCAAATCGCCGTGAACGCAGCGTACGGATCCTCCAATGGCCGAGTCGGCCCGACTCGACTCTGGGAGAAGTTTTCCCTTCTCGATTGGGGGGAAATCGGGGTATCTGGAAACGCTCTCCATTCAAAGTCATACATATTATTTGGTTGAGTGAGGCCGGCAGGTGAGTCCGGTCGGTCCGGCGAGGGGCACTCGGCGTGCTCGTCTGGCGGCGTCTCCCGTACCGACAACAGCCGTCTCGACTTCACCGCCAAGGAAGCGAGGGGCACATCGGAGTCGTCATCGTCACTCCCACTAGACTCGCACTCGTCACTCCCACTAGACTCGCAGTTGTCACTCCCACTAGACTCGCCGTCGCTTCCTGTTTCAACGGATAGTTTCATTAACTGAGCTTATCATCGACAAGTACGTATATATCGCCTCTTTGCTACAATAATTCGTGATCCTTTTTAGGGTTCCGTAGTAAACAAACTAGGAACCCTTATAGTTTAAGCATGTCAAAAATATTGTATCGGATTTACCACGTCATCGAAGCAACGAGGCGATATATACGTACTTGTCGATTTGATAAATAAAATTTGAAATATTTTGTTTTACTAGATAATTAAAACCAACGCTTTCGATTTTATAGAATTGGAGAATAAAACGACGTTGAAGTTTTTTGAGTTTTTGTTTTTTTCGCGTTTGCTTGCTTCACGCGTAAAAATATTTTACGCGTGAAGCAACCAAACGCGAAGCACAGGTGATATATTAGAAGAAAAACAAAATACCTGAATATATAAAAGCGTTTTTCCAATAGTTCGAAGTTACTTCAAATCTTACGTTACGCTCGATATGCTGTCGAGTGTACGTTTTTGTGAGAAAGTTTGCGCAAATTGACTATATAATGTATTTAAAACAATATTTACAATAGTTTTCATAAATTAACTTACTTTGTAACATATTTAAAAAAAATATCAATTCTTAGGGTTCCGTACCTCAAAAGGAAAAAACGGAACCCTTGTCACTTTGTTGTCCGTCTGTCAAGACCTGTATCTCGGGAACGCGTGGAGGTATAGAGTTGAAATAAAACCATGTACGCAGATCCATAGTCTCTTGCTGCAGAGAAAAACCAAGCTTCTCAGTTTTCATAAAAAAAAGTTACAGCCGAATATATCGCAAAAAACGCATATTTTGACACTCGCAAGGGAATCAAAACCTATGGGGTACTTCCCGTTGACCTAGACTAGAACTATTAAATTTGGGCCGGGGCTGCTATAGCCCGTTTGGCCTCCTAGTTCTTAAATAATAATAACTGTCACATGCAAAAATCAACAGACACCTTACCTAAATTTTGAGAACGTTTCGAAGTTTTGTCATTTTTGGCACGTCGCTTCCGTGGTCTCACTCTTCTCTCTCTTGATAAACTATTAAAAAAAACTCGTTAATCTTCCACCCTCTATATTACAAAGGCATATCGTCGCTTATATATCAACACCGCGGAAGTTGAATTTGCTTACTTTTCAGGATAGACAAAAACTTGTTTCCCATGTGAATTATAATATATAATCATTCACACACTCACAATTATAATATTATAATAATGCTTTAATAACTTCATTTTCAGTCATTTTTTCACTTGTTATTTTATGTACTTATTGATAAATCAGAAATGAAGAGATACGTAGACGTACAAAAGTCACCGATATAGCACAGCGGATTAGCAAGTTGAAGTGGCAGTGGGCAGGGCACATAGCACGTAGAACTGATGGCCGATGGGGCCGAAAGGTTCTCGAGTGGAGACCACGTACCGGCAAGCGCAGCGTAGGAAGACCAGCCACGAGGTGGACAGATGACCTCATACAAGTGGCGGGAAGACGCTGGATACAAGCCGCTTCCAATCGGTCTTTTTGGAAATCCATGGGGGAGGCCTATGTCCAGCAGTGGACTTCTTATGGCTGAGATGATGATGATGATTGATAAATGCACAAATTATTTAGTTGTATGCTAATTTAAATCTTATATAAAATGTAAGTAAATTTATATTTACTGTTACATTTATATTATTATAATGAATTTATGACTTTCAAAAGTGTACCAAAATGTATGTACCAAATTGAAATAAATGAATTTAAATATATTCCAGAAATGTGTGATATAAAAATTACACATATCCAATGGGTCCTGTCAGATGTGTATAATTCAGGAACTATGCTATCTATAAATTTGTAGATACTTCAGTGAGTAATGCACTTAAAAATATTTACACATTAAAAATATTGAATAACAGTAGTTTTTGTCACAAGCTGGTTCTAACTCAGCACTAGTCAATCGTAGATCTATATTGTATATATAAAAATAAAAAAAACCCGTGTTGGTTTCCATTGGGACAGTAATCGATCCAGGATATATATCCAGGGATCAGTAATAATTCCTGGATATAAATCCCAGGGATCAGTAATTGTTCCTGGATATATATCCAGGGATCTGTAATCGTTTTGTAAATCCACCAAAAATATTAAGGCAGGTGCATTGTTATATTATTATTATTATGTCCAGCAGTGGACTTCTTATGGCTGAGATGAAAATGATGTGTGTGTATATTATAATGATTATAATTACAATAGATTTTTTTTTCAAACTAATTATAGTGCACTTGTAAAATGTAACCATTAAAATAATAATATTTTGTCTATGAATAATATGATATGAATCAGAACTGTAGGCTAAATATATTGTAATTAGGAGGCGCTTCGAGAAAACGTCACTTTCGACTTCCATGGTATTGTTCTATGTATCAGTATGTATTTACAGAACAAAAAATGTATAATATACATATATGTATGTATTCTATCATCACATTGTTATATATTACTCTGTACTTTGTTATGCTTATGAAAATATGTGGTGAAGGAGCTCAGAAATACTGACTTACCTAGGTAAAAAAAAAACGGACTTTTACTGACTTGTTTCTAAAACTGACTTATACTGACTGACTGACCCCTGACATAAGCTTTTACATAATGTATGTATAATTGTGCTTATAATTTACAAAAAGTACCAATATTGGCACCTTCTTTGACAATGCTCAATATTATATTAACAACTTCTTGCTAACACGTAATAATACTTGCAGAAAGAAAACAGAGAATTTGACATGTTGATCTCAGTTAAGGAGTCGCTCAAAGCTCGCAGCTAGATATGTGCATGCATGTGTGATATGATATATGCAGCTCTCTCGCGCATCAAAATATTTTTAAACATATAAAATCATTGAGAAGTCTAAACAAGTTCGAAAGTGAGAGACAAACTTGTTTGTTTAGATAAGAAGTATATTTAGATAAAAATAAAAATATAAAAAAACCGAAAACTGTACTTTTTTCAATAAATCACAAAAAATAGGGTTAATTTATGCAAGGAAGGAGGGTCCAACTTTAAAGTGCTTTAACAGTATCATGTGGGTTATCATATGGAAGATCTTAATTAGCACAAACTAGAACAGGTTTTTAAATATTTTTATGATGGACATTTTGCGGTTTATGAAGGAAAATATAAATAAAAACAGATGATTTCCCCCTTTTATCTACTAATTTGTATGGAACCCTCGGTGGGCAAGTCTTACTCGCACTTGTCTGGTTTGCGTTGTTTGTATGCGCGAGGGAGATATCTGCACGCTTTAATCT
The DNA here is from genome assembly GCA_947563715.1 of Lycia hirtaria. Lineage (NCBI taxonomy): Eukaryota > Metazoa > Arthropoda > Insecta > Lepidoptera > Geometridae > Lycia > Lycia hirtaria. The sequence goes on along the minus strand of OX387377.1, from coordinate 33,340,066 downwards.
CCACATAATTTCAGTAAGGCTGTAAAATTTTAAAATATAATTTTAAAAGCAAATAACACATACTTGTCTATTTCCCTGGGCCTCTTTCTGTGCGCTGTATGCACTTTGACAGCAGTCTTCGCGTCACGTGAGCGCAACTCTTCCTCAAAAACAAGGCTCTTGCTTAGTTGTCTAGAAAAAAAATTGGAAGTAGCCAGAATTTTAAAAATTTTCAATGATGCACAAGCGCCTCAATTATATATGCCTGATGTAACATGAGTGTAGATATAGCTATTTAACGCTGACCAAACATACTAAAAGTAAGTAGTTTTGAGGTAGGTTTATTTTTGTTAATTTTTAGATTCCAGTTTATTGCTGGGGTTGGCCCAGCCCTCTACTATATATATATATGTATACATATAAAATTGCTCACATACCAAGACTTCTGTTTTCCCATACATGTATTATATTTTCTGTACAGTTAATTGCGAAAACAGAATCAGCTGTTCTACTGTTACTTTGTCGATCCCCTACAAAATGTTTGCGATCAGCTATTTATTGTGATTTCAGAGTTGTGGACATAGTAAAAGTTTAAATTAATTTTAAAAATATATAAAACCAACTTATCAGTACCTGGGGCTTGCTGGCTCCTCTTTGACCTCCACCCCCATCTTTTGTGTGCCCTTGTGTGCTTGTCTAGAAAGAAAGTAGGGATAAGATAACTTTTATTTATATAAAACATGAAATAAAATCACACATACAGTAGTCTATGTACTACCGATATTATTAGAGTGAGAGTTGTTGATTTATTATAATTTTAATCATTAGGTTAATTATATTGACAACAATACAGCCTTGGCTAAAAGTATTGAACACCTTACAAAAGTTGCATGTGCAGGTCTATTTTTATTTGGGTTACTCACGTCTATTTTTGAGCCTAAATCTCCGACTATAGTTTCAACCGTATACGGTGGCGTTATTCAAAAAGAGCCACTCCCGAAAGTCGTCTCGTCTGGTGCGCCTTTTGAAAAAGACCACCGTATGCTTTTGAAACTAGTCGGAGATTTCGTCTCAAAAATAGGCACGTGACTTCGTATCTGATATTTTGATATAAATCCACATAAATCTAATACTTATTATTTAAGAACCATTTTGTCGGTACCTATTTGTTATATCCATGGTATTAATATCCTCTACTAATAAAATAAGGTTCTTCAGTGGTCTGAAGTGTTATCTGTCTGCGTTTTGTGTTTTCTTTCAAATGATGTTTAATCTTACAATGAATTTTTTGGATCCATCAAAAATTTCTAAAAAGCGCGCGACTTTTTATTATGATATTTCGTTTTAAATATCACACAAATCTATAACTACTTTAATGTTCTGTGCTACTACATTAACTGCTTAATATGTACTTACTTGTTCATGTTGAAGCACAAGAAAACACTTTTATGTCTCAACAACAACAAATAATTAACTTGCAAGAAGCAGTTATAAAACAACTTTCAACTTCAACGTTCACATTGTTCACAAACCAAAGAGTATTGTACTAAACAGTCGCGGACGTTCACGACACAAATCCGCGCGCGATACCCACATAGGTATTACTTTATAATTTGTGGCGATACCTACCAGGGTTGCCATAAAAAGAAAATTGACTGCCGTGATTTGGATTTTGGATGTTTAATTGCCGTGTTTCATTTAAAAAAAAACAGTTTTTTATACGTAGATACATAAAAGGAGTGCTGTTGCGTGATCTTCCATACCTGCAAGTAGGATAAAACTGTTTTCCAACCGATTTCTAAGATTATTTTTTTTCGGCCAATGGACTTGGCAAAGAATAAAACCGGATAATATTGATGGATAGAAAACAGGTCCTTTTTTTAGTAGGCTGTTCAAAGTCACAATTTTCTTTCTGTATTTTTCACTATTTCAATTCTTAAAGTTTTGTAAACAACGTCTGAATAAGAATAAGAAAACTTTTATTGCAGAAACTGGTACATTATGGTCTTGAAGGGTCACCAAATGGAGGGTGATGCCAGGGAGGAGCCACCGTTGTATGATGATACGGCGGGGGCCCAATGGTCTCTGGTTCCTTCTTTTATGAGCCAGCCGTGGCACGCGGGATGGTGGAGAACCCGCCTCCTTAGGCGGCCGGTTCCAAGGAATAAAACACCATGTCCCAACTAATTATGTATTTAGAAGACACGAACACAATAACAATGCGAAATACAAGATAAAATGAGAGCACGCGGGAGGAGACCGAGACGAATAAGATAACCGACACTCTTCGGTCGTTCGATCGCGTGTCTCTTGTACCGCAAGAGAATTTACTCCGCGTGTGTGTCGCGTGCCATGGGATTGCTGACTGTTTTGGGTGCGTATCCCGACGCGGGATAAGTACGCCCGCCTCACTCGCCCTCCCGCGCTCTCGTGTGTGTGTGCGTGGTGACGTATGTCGCCACAGTCTTATAAAATAATTTGTCTCACAGTTTACCCATTTCGGGCGTGCAATATATAGGTAGTTTTTTTTGTATTGCTAGTAATTCTATTATAGGCATTTACATAATTATTTTAAAATACCTACTTACAAAGAAAAAAACTATAATACTTTAATATGCATACATACATCTAGAAATTATATTTATATCTTAAAATGTGTTATCTATGATACTATTTACACTTATATATTTTAAATAGGAACATTTTACCTTAAGATAGTTGAATAAATTTGTGTAATATAAGATTAATTGTAGTTATGAACATTATCAGATAATGTATGAGATAATTGGACTGTTTAAGGTGTTGAACTTGTAATTAAAATTATAGTTTAATCGTCGAAATATTCGTTAATGCTATAGAATACTTTCTGTAACAACCAGATTTTTAATCTACTCTTAAAATGTGATACTCTCTCCAGTGACTTCAACTCCAGCGGTAGATGATTATATATCTTTATCGCACTATAGTACGAACCTCTTGAAAACATTGCATTGTTTACTTGCGGTATACCAATATTTAGTTTATGTTTCGAGCGCAAGATTTCAGTACGAGTTGAAATATTCTCTATAAAGTATTTTTCATTACTTTTAACAAAAACACAAATTTCTAAAATGTATATACCAGTTAAGGTCAAGAAGTTATTCTCTTTAAATATTCTACGTAACGTATCAGTATCTTTTAAATTATATATGACCCGGATACATCTCTTTTGTAAAATGAAAGTAGATTCAACATTTACCGAATTACCCTAAAATATCACTCCATAAGATAAATGAGGATATACATTCGCATAATAGGCGTTTGTTGCTATATTTTTATTAGTTGAATTTTTTATGATAGATAGCGCGTAGCAGTATTGTGACAGTTTATTGCTGACTTTAAGTACATGATCCTTCCAGCGTTGCTTTAATGCGGGTCCAATACAAAAAAGAAGAAGATGAACTTTAGCATTCTTAGCGTTTGACTATTTTAGGGGAGGTTTTGGCGGGAACGTCTTAGTAACGTGTTGTTGCTTTGTTTTATTTTCCTAAACTTGTGTTATTTTGAACATTAATGCTATAAAAATGGTGGTGTTTTATTTATTAAGTGTTCGATAAAGTGCGTGAGTGTGGGCAAGTGAAATAAAGCAGTAAAACGTGTGATTTTACGTTGTCGGCAAAACTCCATAGAAGCTTCTAGTAAAGTCGTCCCCACTTTACTGAAGCAGGACTCGACTTATAAATTGACTGTATACGCGACTTAGATTGTGACTAGAACATTTACAACTTGTTTTATTCAAGAAACTTGAAAAAATCCTAATACTTGACACTGGCAAATGCTTTAATGCGGGTCCAATACAAAAAAGAAGAAGAAGACTATTTTAGGTCTATTTTACGTTGGTCTATTTTACGTGACATTGGCGGAGTCATGAAGTGAAACCCTTCGCCCTTCATAAAGCTGGTAAAAGCCAAAAGATAAACAAAAGTTGAAGTTGAGAAATATTTTCATAATATATTTTTTCCCTTGGAAGACCCCACTCGTATTGTAAGTAAGTACGAAAGAATCGTATGTTTGGTGAATACGAAGAGCTGTTAGTAACATAAATATACGGACGAAGAGCAACAAACTATTTGAACACAGAATTCGCCCTATTACATAGGACCAGTTGAACTACTTACTCATTTACCTACACAAAAACAAGCCCAAAACGATGTCAGCGGAGACAAAAGAAAACGTAAAAAAGGTAAGCAAATAGAAAAAGATTTCTGTAAAAGTAACTTAAAAGCAATTTCTAGCATTCACATCGATTGACGTGAGAGTGGATTATGTGCTGTATGTACACTGAGTTGTCAGTAAACTCTGTATCATAACTCTAAACTTGCCAACCGTCCCACGTAATGGAGCACTTGCACATTTTATTTCCGTACCTCAAAAGAAAAAAAACGGAACCCTTATAGGATCACTTTGTTGTCCATCTGTCAAGATCTGTGTGCTCATCTCGGGTACGCATATAGGTATCAAGTTGAAATTAAAACTATATACGCAGATCCACAGTCTCTTGCTGCAGAGAGAAAAATTAAAACTTCTCAATTTTCTCAAAAAAAAGTTACAGCCGAATATGTCGCAAATAACGCATATATTTCGACACTCGCAAGGGTATCAAAACCTATGGGGTACAGGAAAAATTCGAAACTGTACATTTTTTATTTAATCACAATAAAAATAGGGTTCTACGTCGTTCTTTATATGGAGTAACTTTTAATTTTTTTGTTAATTTGACTATGGCAATTTGTAGCAGTTCACAAAACACATCTACATGCCAAATTTCGTTTATGTAGACTAGGGCTGATAGTCTCTGAGTAAAATGAATGTGACTTACGAGCAGACAGACAGAAAGACATACATGGCGAAATTATAACGATTCCTCGTAATTACTACGGAACCCTAAAAATTGATCGAATGTGCCAAATCACAAAACAAGTACAGTTTTGTATAGTATTTATTTTATATTAATATCAATATTGTTTATTCACATAAAACTTATCTATTATTATAACAAGTATAATATAGCAAATATTTATGCACTGTCAGTTTACAATTTTGGAATAATCATTTATAACATCAGTTTGAAAGTTTGATAAATTACAATATTTTTTTTAAAATTTTGATTAAATGGACACATAAAATATAAAATAAACCTGTATAAGGACTAGGGTAACATAGAATAAAATCAGCTGTATAAAGGCTTTGTCATTAAATAGATAAATAGAAACTGGAGAAGTGCGAGTCAGACTCGCCCACCGAGGGTTCCGTATAAACTAGTATATAAAAGGGGGAAATCATATATATTTTTTATATATTCCTTCATAAACGGAAAAATATACATCGTGAAAATATTTAAAAACCTGTTTTAGCTTATACTGAAGCTCTTTCATATAATACCCCACATGATACGTAACCGTATCACTTTATAATTTGGACCTTCATTCCTTGCATAAAGACTTACTTATAATGATTTATTTACTTCATGACATGCAAGCAGCAGAAGCTGATGAACCTATATCCTGCAGTGCCGAAATTTACTGATGATACATTAATACTCACTGCTTATTCTATTACAGGGCATAGATGATGATGTTATTGCTGACAATCTCGACAACACGGCTTCATTCAAAACAATCCTAGAATCAGTTGCAGCCAAAAAAGGGAAAGAGCGTACACTCTCACAGTTCATCCACTGCACAGCAAGGCGCAGAACTCGCACCGCTCCGTACTTAGCATTTACAGACTTCCTTTACCCATCGATTCCTCGAAATGTATTTAGTGAAAATTGGGACGGAGGACTGAACTCGGGGTTCTTCCAAAGTCTACCCCTGAAAAGCCTGATGCCGTGGATCATAACTCCTACAAAAGAAATTGAGAAAGTAGATCCTATAATCGATATACTTCAGAAGAAGTATCAGTGGAATCGCAAATTGGTATATATGAGAACTAGTTATGGAGTTGGTGAGTTGTTGTTCCCCTCATGTCTGTCGCACAAGTCTCACTCATTCCTCACTCCTGTATCTTGCTTGCTCATGTTCCTCGCTTGTGCGTTGTGTATACCGCACACATTCCTCCTTGGTACACATCACTTTATGTGCGTTTTTTTTTTCGAAAATAGGCTTGCGCTTGACCGTCAACTCAACTGCTGTTAAGCGACATTACGGTCTACGATGGAGCGCGCTTGCCTAGAAGAAACGTATTTACTCGCGATTTGAAGACAAGTAGATTACATATCACGAGATATTTGTTGCACTGGTGTTTTTTTAAATAATATGTGCAAGTATTTTTGAAGTCTCAAAAGTGATCGCAAGTGGCTGTGTAGTGTGCAGTACATAAACAATACACATATTATACCTAGTCTTGCCATAAATATTGTCACGAAGAAAAAAAATTTTTTTTTATTGCAAATAATATTTATTACTTTTACAGTGTGTTAGTTTAATACATAAATATAAAACAATTTAAAATATAAAAGCTTATTCGAAGTGGTCTCCATTGGCTGCAATACAGTCCTTTAAACGTTGAGCCCAGTTATCAATAGAAGCACGCACTCTTTCCATGGGAAAATTCTTCACTGCCAATCGTATAGATTGTTTTAGGGACTCCAAATTATCATGGCGTTTAAAGCAAGCCATACTCTCTAAAACTGACCATAAATCATAATCCAGCGGATTAAGATCAGGACTAGACGAAGGCCAGTCTTCAGCTCTGATGAAGTCCGAAACGTTCACTTCCAACCAAGACTGCGTGGACCGAGCTTTATGACCTGGCGCCGAGTCTTGTTGGAAGGACCATACTTGGTTATTGAACATGGTGTTGTAAAGGGGCTTAACTACCTTCTCAAGAATGGTATTTTGATACACTTGTGCCGATGTTTTGATACCTTTTTCACAAAAATATGGCTCAGTCACTCCTTCATAGCTAACACCCCACCAAACCATCACTGAAGTCGGATAATGCCCACGTTGCACTCTGTTGACTAATTGGGAAGCTTCCTTAGAGCTTTGAGCATAAATACAGTCATTTTGTTTGTTAAAATGTTGCTCAATTGTAAAGATTTTCTCATCCGTAAACAAAATTTTTCTGTGACCTCCCTTTGCGTACCGCTTCAGTAGTTGTTTCGATTTTACCACCCTATTCTTTTTTAAATTATTAGTTAAAAAATGACCAGTGCGTCTCTTATAGGCTGCAAGTCCTAAGTCATCTTTTAAAATACGCGACATGGTTCTGGGTGCTATCTTCATCTCCCGAGATAAAATATTTTGCTTTCGGACAGGATTTCTTCGAATTCTTTCCCTTACTGCTTTGACCACCTTTTTCGTACGAACACTACGTGGACGGCCAGATCTTTTTCTGTCACAAACAGAGGAGGTCTCATTGTACCTATTAATAGCCCGGTACACAAACATTTGACTAATACCAAGCGTATGGAGAGTTTTAAAAATTGCATTTGGCTCCATACCAACTTTGTGTAATGCAATCACAGCGATTCGGTTCTCTTTATCACCCCACTCCATTTTAATATCGCAAAATATTGTACAATGTATTGGCGCCAAAATTAGAAAACTCAATGAACAATCGTATAAAAATGACAGATTCCAAATTCAAATGTAATATCTTTCTTATTTTTAACTGTAACAGTATTTATGGCCAGACTAAGTAAATACAGGCTGACTGTTTATATATTTTAACCTCAAAAATAGTTGGTGTACGTACCTAGATAGACGCCCAGTTTTGATTTTTTTCGTGTTATTTTTCCTTTTTCAGTAAGTTAGATTGTTTTGAATTGAAATGAATTGTTTTTATTTTTAATAGTTTTACTCGTTTTATTTGAAACTAAAAATTGTATTCACAAAACTTCACTGGGTAAGTTAGTTTAATTTTCAAACACACTTCATTACTATTGTAACGCATAATTTTTGCATTATAAAGTATGCTAGATCCTTTTACATAGTATGAGTGATAAACTTATCGATTTTCGTTAAAATCCGCCCAGTAGCTTGTATAGCGTCGTTGAAACACTCATAGTTTAAAATTAAAAAAAGTCCATATATTGAGAACTACTGAGCCAATTTTGATAAAACTTATAGTGACTTCTAAATTGAGAGATACTTTATTCAATAAAAAAAAGAATTTTTGCAATACGACTTCTAGTTTCTGCGTAATACGTGGACAAATATACAAACATACAGACATACCGTATGTACAATCATCATACGTAACTTATAAAATTTGGCACACATGTTTAGGAGCTGGTATAGACTAACATATGCGGTGACATGTAAATAGAGCTAAGATACCCTAATCTTTTTAAGTACATTAAGTTAAATAACTCTGTATATCTCCCAAATAAAAAATATATATACAAAAATTGTGCAGTTCTTACAATATTACATACATACAGGTCGAATTGATAGCCTCCTTTTTTTGAAGTTGGTTAAAAAAAACTAAGAAAATGTTGGTCAGTTTTTCCCAAGATTCTAGAATCTATAGGATCCATATTTTATTAATTATTATTTATTTATTATTTTGCTAATTAGTCCTGTTTTCTGTGTTCATTTGTTGCATGGGACGTGCAACTCGTACTTTGTCGATTTTTTATTTTAGACTGTAAAATCTCTTTTATTTTAAAGGATATACTCTCAGATAGGTCCCATATTTCTTTACATCTATTGTAATTTTAACATTTATAAAAGATATTTACCCACAATTTTATAAAAATCGGTTTAGTTTGGTTTTAGACACAATTATCTGGAAAAACATGTCATGCAAGTAAACTTCCACTAAACTAAACTTCCAAAAAGAAAGAGGTTCTCAATTCAACTGTTTTTTTTTGAATGTTTGTTCACCGATTACTTCGCCAAATATTAATTGATTTTGATGTTTTTTTTTGTTTGGTAGGTAATAGTTAGGTTCCATATAAATTTTATCAAAATCGGATCAGTACTTTGGTTTTTATAACAAATTAATAACTGGAAAAATGTCATCAAAGTAAATGAAATTGCATATTTTGCTTGCTTCAGTTTTTTAAACTATAATTATGAAGTCTTAATTAACTCCTACTGTACAATGTTTAATAGACGTGTACTTACTGACCGAGCGGCCTCGCCAGAGAAGTCTATAGCGTACGTTTGCCTCGTCCAAGGTATGCTCCGCCTTGCCCCGAGCTGAGACAAGAGGCGGCGAGGCGGCTTAGTCAGTACGCAGTTAATGACATATTAACGTCAAAATAACATTTGTTGTCAGGGTTGACAAGAAAGAAACGGGGCTACAAATGGCTAGGCGACGACGTCCTGTACTGTCCCAAATCCTTTGTGGAGATGGCAGAGCATCTTGAGAAAGATCCTGATCCATTCCTGTCGACTGCACATAACTGGTACTACACTGGTGAAGGGAATATGCTGATAGTTTGTTTGAACGGGACGGACTATATCATTCGTAGCGAGTTTAACTGCCTGTGTGAGTATCATGTCAGTCACGAGAAGTCTGCTGCATGTTGTAGGATGTCATGTCGATTTCCAAAAAGCCTGATGGAAGCGGCTTGCTTCAGCGTCTGGTTGTTTATCCACCATGAGTCTTGCTACGCTGTGCTTGCGTGCTAAGTGGGCTTAAGAGAATCGTTGTCGCTCGATCTCTTATCAACAAATTACGCGTTTTTTAAACAGCTGGAGAAAACTGTTTTCTACCCATAAATATACCGATCAAGTTTGCTTTTTTTTCAAAATCTACTCTTAATTTTTGTACTCCGGAATTATAAAAAAAGTAAACCGTAGAGACATTGTTGAAGACAGTTTCACTTCGATGCCACTAGATGGCGTTGTACGTAACTTAAAACACGCAAACGGCAGCGCGAAGAATTGTATGTACCATATCAGTGCAACTTAGACCAATAAATACAAATACACTTGATACCACATCGAGTTTTAATATAGACAGAGCATTCTGTAACAGACATATTCCATCGAAACTGGCGAGTACTTTAGTTTTCCTTATTCTCACTATTTTTCTTTAATCTGAGATCGTATCTTTTTTCAGATGTTTCACCATTCTTCAAAGATACCCTATCGATTGACCAAGCAAACACAGCCACATACACGTGTCCAGAGGAATCAAATATATTAGAAACAGTACAATCACTAAACTTCATCGCTCTAAGAACAAAGTGCAAAGTAATCATACTGAAACTTACGACTGACGAGTTAAAGCTGGAGAAGTTGAAGGAAGTAGACTACGAACTTCCCTTTACAAGCATAAGATTTGACAGGTTTCATAAAAATATCTTATATGTTACGACCCTGGACTACAATTTGACGATAATCAACTTGGATAGGATGACCAAGCGTAGCAAAAAGTTGCGAGGAAAATTTTCAACTCTACGCGATAACTGGAGTATGGTACTCTCCACAGAAAGAATCAACTATGCTCACATAACCAAAAAAGCGATCACACTCTACGACAAGCGAACAAACGATCCATACCAGAGATGGAAAAATTTGAAATACATATCTGACATCCAAACGTGTAACCAAATATCTGCAGCGAAATACTGTGACCAGAAACCGTTGATGTACATAGCGACGGACCACCATCTCTTTCTAATGGATATGCGGTGCAGTAAAACCAAAGACGATAATATGAAGCCTATTCAACGATGGTCACATGGGATGATGAGTACACCAACATACATTGACATTGGTATGTATGACTCTACAGATAACAAAGAAATGGTATGCTTATCGAGCCAGTGGTGTGAAGATATGTGTGTAGTGAGCAACTATTCTGATAAGTTGACGAGAAACGGTGAAATCACTGGTTTAACTTTACCATATCGACCACCGACCATATTGAAAACGCTGAATGAAGCACATAAGAAAAAGCTGTGCTATCATTACTATAATGAAATACATCAGAGGCTCTGCACGTCAATAACTGGTCTAGCTCTCATAGGAGGGGATGATCGTCAATCCATATTAATGCAAAACTCTTACGGAGATATCTCTTGTCATTTGTTGTTCCCTGAACACATGTATGCGTTCATTGAAGATGACAGCATAGAGAAATTGCACGAATGGTGTAGAGATTATAAATTAGGAAATAATATATTTGAAGTGTCTCACGTAATAGATATTCAAATGTTGCTTAAAAAATTGTACAAAGTCCCGGATGACTACATCCTAGGTCGAAATACCGCAATGAATCCGAGAATAAAATTCAACGAGAAAGAAATTTATGAAACATTTGAACGGCAAGAATTAGATCCTGAGTTTTTGGAACTTTGGAAACAGCAAGATGATGAGATAACGCTGGATGTTACGGAGGCGAGTCAGTTTTTCGTTGATTCTCAAGAATAAAATATTTAAACACAAAATATAGACTAGATGTAATTGAGTGACAGTGAAATAGGTACACTAAGTAGAACACACACACACACACACACTAAGTAGAAAAAGACAAATCTGATGACACCTAGCATATCAAAATCAGTTTAGTTATTCAGGAAGCAAGAGTAGGTGCAACGTCAACATGTGCAGCGAAAAATACAAATCTCGAACAGACTTTTTGCCTTTGCAGCTAGGTAGGGTAAGTATAGAACACACTGACTTTTACTGGATTGAAGGGTCGGAGTTGATAAGAAAAATCTTTTGCAGCTAATCTGTTTTATTTTTGAATTTATAACTGTAACTAAATGTTGCGCCTTAATATAGAAATATCAAAATAATAATTGTAAATCTTGTAAAATAAACTTATGGTAATTAGCAAATTTAATTGTATTACATTTAAGTAAAAGTGATTCTAAATAGGTAGTCATTAAATAAAAGATTTGTATTGTAATAAACAACTATATTACTATCTATGTGACTGAGTTTTTTTACAATATCTCATGCATTCAACATACAAACATTTATACATAACAGAAACAATAAATACATCTCTATTACATTTCATTCATTATAAGTACCTTGAGATAGATCATGTTCAGAAACTTGTCTCCCAGACGCAGCGCCACAATTGATTATTTTGTATAACACATGACAAATTTTGTATGAAAATAGATTTATTCTTAGAAAAACCTGAGAGACGAGTCAAAATAACAATGTATTACACAACAATACAGGAAATAGTGTGAATGGCAACAATATCCTTTTGTTTCAAATAAATAGCTGCGTTAGACTAAATAAAGCACAAATTCCCTTGAATAATTTGATGACTTAAAAAAGGTCCAAATGTTATTTTTACAAAATAAAAAATCTATTTATTCCAAATAAACCTCTATTAACGAGAATATACCTAATATACAATCAGTATTGCAAAAAGGATAAAAACTACATACATGCAAAGTAAATCAAACAAGTAGGTTTTATTTACAATTATACTTTGAGTACAAATATAGGAAACCTCAAACTCGCCATATTGCGGAATTTTATGGAACTAATTTATATTACTGGCAACGGTTATTTTTAAAACGAAAAGCAAATTTGGCGCTTCCGAGTAGGTTTCATACATTTGTAGTTCAAAGACAGGAACAAGAGTCAAGTTATTGTTTTTAGTCATAGTTTTAAACTTAATAACGCGGAAGATAAAAAGAAAAGGTGAATTTCTTTGTTTAATTTCAGCCTTACTTAGTGAAATAAATCTAAGTTTTACAATGTCGATCCAAACAAAAAATATGGCACGAAAAATTAAATGCCAATGTTGAGTGCAATTACTGCGAAGTCATGATTTTTCTCAGCCATATTTTGTGCGTGAAATTATAAATAATAGATTGCAACACTTGTCTGAAATTCAGGAGTTTTTTTTCAACAAGTTTTGTAGAGTAGAATGTGGCGCCATACGCCTTCTCGACGAGAATAATAGCCAACCACTGGATTTGCTTAATTTTCGCTGTTTTATAGGTTAGGTGTCTGACCACACCGTATCTGTATGGTCATAGAATGAAGGAATAAAGTACATAGCCTGAAAATCCATTTGTTAAATGGCGCCATCAGTGTCAGTGCAATATTATCTTTCAGCATTGCTAGATGGCAGTCAACGGCAATTTTTTTTCTCATCATCTAATCAAACTACGTTGTTTTTATAGCCAAATAACGACATTTTCCCGTTGCAGTTTAATCCAGTTAGATGGCGCCATGTGTCTTCTTTGCCATATTATCAATAATTGTCGTCAGATAGCTTTACAAGTCGTGACATAAAACCGTCCAGCGAGCCTCTACATCCAGCAGAGCTCCTGTATTGTAATGGCTTACCAGGATCTGCCACACCTCTAATACTGCATTGGACCATCATTCTCTATGAAAATAGGCACGTATCGATTTAAAACGTAAATTGAAAATCAAATATGAAAGCTAATAGCTTAATGCGTTACTCAGCCAATAACCATAAGGAATAACTTTCCAAAGTAAATAGTTAGCTTCTTCACATCAACTAGGTAGATTGTAGAATGAAGTTTTTAGAAGCACTGATGTTGATATTGTAGATGGCGCCACAAGCTTACACTGCACAGTTGCAACTCAAACTGCTAGATGACGTCACCAATCTACTCTAAAATGGAACCAATCGGCGTCGCTAAGTGGCGTCACCGGTCCTAAGACCGTCTGGTGAAGCTCCGTATCCAGTTCCTGTGCAGCGGTTGGTCGGGTTTCGTCTCGCGCTCCTTCTCTTCCATCTGTTCCATGAGCTTGCGCTGGTTGTCTCTGAAAGCTGCGATCGGGTCTTCGAACTGGCCGTAGTAAGTGAGGACTTCGCGTACGTCTGCCACTTCGGACATAGCTATCGCTGCGAGTAAGAATTGGTATCTTAGTATTTTTTGGTAGATTTATTATCATTTTTCAAAAACTAAGATCGTTTTTTCGTAATGTAACATACGTTTGCGTTAATAATGATGTTGAGCGTGCTTTTTGCAAGAAAGTAAGCTAAAACCACCGTAAAATTATTGAGCCGCTTTTATCGTACACACTGCAAATGTGCGTCTTTAAATCGCGACTGAATAGGTTTCTTCTAGGTAAGCGCGCTCCGTCGTGGACCGCAACATCATTTAACAGCAGGTGAGTTAAGCGCAAGCAAAAAAGGTCTCTCGGCTCAGCACAGGATACCCTAATAGTCTATTTAAGAATAACGACTTACTCTGCAGCAAGTTGGCGAGATCCAGTAGCGCGGTATCGTCGTCTGCTCCCTTCCACTTCTTCAGGACGAGGGAGTTCTGCGGGTGGAACTTGGTCGCAGCCTTGTTCCAGTCTACCACTATCACCTGCACAATTGTACTTTGTATTAGGATTCCGTACTTCGTAAGAAATAATTGGCCAAGTGCGTGTCGGGCCACGCGCTGGGTAGGGTTGCGTAGTTGAACTTGACTATTTGTGTACTTAGAACAGGAGCCGTACCACAAGTGTTCGATCGGTCTAATTCTCCGAGGAATCCGCCGAGGCCACTTCTCACCACGCCTGAGAAGGTGGTGGAAGGACCAAGATGATGATGGTGGCGCCACATAATCTAAACCATGAGGAGATCAATATCGGTCCGTTTGACAGCTCCGATGCTACAGACAAACGTTCAATACACCTCTATTTTAGGGGTCGGGAGTTAACAATAAAAAAAATCACCATCTTACCTTAGAGAGGTCCCGATTTAGTCCGTCCAAGTTCTTGACATGCACCCCGTCCACGAAGTGAGTGGAGTCCCTGAACAGGCGGTACGAGATGAACTTGTTCTCGGGGTCCAGCTTGTCAATCACCGGCCAGATCATGAACGCATTCTCCGTTGTGAAGATAATAACCTCGTAGTTGGAGTTGGCCACCGCCTGCAGGAACTGGTCCACGCCGGGCCGCTTCTTGAATCTGTGTACGGGTAATAATACAGTATTTTTAACACCCGATCCACAAAGAGTGTCCTAGTAAGCTTTTTCTAAATTTTCAGTTGGTGATATTTTATAATTAAAAAAAAACAATAATGTTTTTTAAAATACCTTGCCGTATATTCTCACCAAAACCCAGCCAAACCATATTGTTAAGTCCATTCAACAACAAACCCCAAAAAAATATTCTTCCATAAGTATTTAAAATTCCACTAATGAATTTTTTCAAATGTGAAACACCATCTACTGAAAACTTAGAAAAAACTTATTATAACCACGCGAACTTATTTTTTTAGAAACTTTATCTATCACTAATATAATACTCGCCCAACGAGGGTTCCGTACAAAATAGTAGCGCTCGTCGCGTATTTTGACTAGGTGTTCCCGAACGATCACCAATGTTAAGCAACGGACGGACCGGTCAGTCTTCGGATGGGTGACCGTGAATGGCATTTCTTTCTGAGCGCTACCGTGGGTCGGATGACACGTTAAATTGTAGGTCCCGGTTGTTCAGCAATTGTCAAGCCAAGTCAGAGGTCTTTCGGCGGCTCAATAACTCTGACAATAGGGCTGGCCACTCAATCTATACGAACTTACTTACTTAGTTAGTAGATGAAAGGGAGAAATTATATATTTTTACGGTTCCGTACCTCAAAAGGAAAAAAAACCGGACAAGTGGGAGTCAGACTCGCCCACGGAGGGTCCCGTACAAACTAGTAAATAAAAGAGGGAAATCATTTTTTTTTCCTTCTTATACCGAAAAATATACATCGTAAAAATATTTAAAAACCTGTTTTAACTAATGCTAATTAAGCTCTTTCATATGATACCCCACATGGTACGGTTAATTCACTTTAAAATTTGGGCCCTCATTCCTTGCATAACAATACTATTTTTTTGTGATTAAATTAAAAATGACCGGTTTTCGGATTTTTTCCTATATGTGTACTTTAACACAATGCTTCTTGCCAAATTTCAGAGTTCTAGGTCAACGGGAAGTACCCCATAGGTTTTGATTCCTCTGTGAGTGTCGAAATGTGCGTTTTTTACAACATATTCGGCTGTAACTTTTTTTTACGAAAACTGAGAAATTTTATTTTTCTTTCTGCAGCAAGATACTATGGATCTGCGTATATGGTTTTAATTTCAACTTGATACTTTCACGCGTTCCCGAGATAAAGGTCTTGACACCCGGACGGACGGACAGACGGACAACAATGTGATCCTATAAGGGTTCCGTTTTTTCCTATTGAGGTACGGAACCCTAAAAATGGAACCCTTATAGGATCACTTTGTTGACAGTCTGTCTGTCTGTCAAGACCCTTTTCCTCAGGAACGCGTGGAGGTATCAAGCTGAAATTCATATCAAATACTCAGGGTTTACTTGTCCCTTGGAGCTGTGAAAAAATCACATGAAAAAATCGTAGAACTGATGGCCGATGGGGCCGAAAGGTTCTCGAGTGGAGACCACGTACCGGCAAGCGCAGCGTAGGAAGACCAGCCACGAGATGGACAGATGATCTCATACAAGTGGCGGGAAGACGCTGGATGCAAGCCGCTTCCAATCGGTCTTTTTGGAAATCCATGGAGGAGGCCTATGTCCAGCAGTGGACTTCTTATGGCTGAGATGATGATGATGAAGGGAATCAAAACCTATGGGGTACTGCCCGTTGACCTATAACTTTGAAATTTGGCAAAAGCATTGTCATATAGTACACATAAAGGAAAACTTGAAAGTAGAACCAGTCATATCTGAAATAGAAATTTACTAAGCTCGCTCAGTCAATCAATATAAATGTTGTAACATACCTCCATCCAGTTTGATAGGACCAGTCTGGGTGTACAAGCACGTCTGTGAACTCCAGCACGAGGGTGTATAAGGGCTGGTAGGGGGGCGGGGCCACGTCTGGGAGGAGCTTCTCGCGAGACGGCTCCTTGATCATCTGGAATGGGGCAGAAGGAGAGTCTGTATCGTGAGATTAACTCAAGCCTAGGACGTAGCCAGCCCGTGGCCCAGGGGGGGCAAGTTAATATTATGGAGCATGAGAAAAATATGAATTGTAGGTACAGGTTAATCTCTAGGGAAGGGGGGGGGGGCAGCTGCCCCCCTTGCCCCCCCTTGGCGACGCCCTTGACTCAAGCCTGCCAAATATCATGATATTAACTCAATACTTTGAAATATCATGGAATTAACTCAAGCCTGCCAAATATCATTGACTAACCATGGCGGATTAGAGAGCAATAAGATTTTTATGTGACTGCATATAAGAAAATAATGTTTTTGTAGATGTGGAGTTCGCGAGCTGCAGAATATGGTTAGACTATGCCATGGGGTAAAAATGGTAGTTATATTACATCAGATATATTCGTTTATTAGTAAATATAATATAGAGACAATGACGTTGTTTTAGTAAATTGCGAACAATGTTATTTCTTTGTAATCTTTATGTATTAGAAAACTAATCAGCTAAAAAAGTACCGATTTCTTTAGAACGGTTAATCACATATTAATCAAATTATCCCAATCCTAGTTTACAGCTCATGGATTGTGTGTAATAATTACATATGTATATCTGTAAAGAATTCTCAGCATACAAGTTTTGAGAATCTAGTCTTGAGATCTGACTTTCCTTGAAAAGTTGGATTCATATTCCAAAGCACTAATAATAGCACCCATGTATTTTATTATGCAAAGCTAACTGGGCCAGCGTATTGATTGGGCCAACGTTTACAGCGGGATTTGACGTCATTTTGGTTGTCGGGATCAAAGTGAGACGATATCTTGGTCCACAAGCGCTGGCCCAATGTTGGCCCAATGTGTACAGCAGTCTCAATGTCAATTGCCGTAAACTGCGATGAATGGTTAAGAACATCGTGACTAAATGCACATCTCTCAACCAATAATTTAGATCCAAACCACAACACAGATTTTCCAAAACAAAAAATCCATGATGACAATTCAGGAGTAAAGGTATAATGAGATCTAAATATCACCTTTTCATAGAAAGTGAGCTCCTTCCAAGTGCGTTTAAGGTACTGCATCACTATGGGCATGTTAGAGAACTCATCTTCCAGGATCTGTCCGTCGTCCCCACGTCGGGGAGCGCCCATCTCCACCACGAGGCACCCCCCCATTACTGCAATTGCGCCGCCGAATACTGCAAACCTGGGGGTATGGGAGCAATTGTCTTATACTAGCCGCATCGCGTAGTCTTCCAACAGCAACTGCTTTTTGGTTGACTAGGAACAAGTAAGGGAATAACAGAAAGACTAAAACACAGTTTTCACATAATGAATACCACAAAATCTCAGATGTTTATGTTTGCCAGTTTCAGATGATACAATCATACAATAAATATAATCCTAAAATCAAGTACCTGTGGAAATCTGTTTATAAGCTAGAATATTAACAATATGGGTATACAGGGTGAATATTGATACAGGTTGTTCAGTATTCGATTCTTGTTCCAAAATAATCTTTTTTTTTCATGAAGTAGGTTTGCGCTTGACTGCCAACTCGCCTGATGTTAAGCGACGTTGCGGTCTACGATGCAGCGCGCTTACCTAGAAGAAACCAATTCACTCGCGATTTAAATACACCCAGATCATATCATCAGGAAAGACCCACTCAGGAAGCGTATTCCACAATCTAGCAGCCCTGACGTTGAAAGTGGAATTAAAGCGAATCAAACAAAATAATAGTGGTTAATATTTGACCTAATTATCCTGAGTAAACACAAAAAATATTGACATTCAAGCCACACATGCTGAGAGTACATACAAGTAGCGCGATCTCTGAGCAACATACCTAGTTATGCGACTTGCGCTCGCTCAGTGTGTGAGAGTGCGCGGCGTCCATAAATTCTGGTATCTTGGGAAAAACTTTAACTCTGACAATAAAATCGAATCAAACTCTAAAAAACTAAAAAAGCTATTCTTAGTTTTTTAGAATTTGATTCGATTTTATTTCTTTATACGTTTCATATGACTCCTAATTAGCATATCCTTGAATATTGCTAGTGTTCAAACAGTCAGCCTGCGTAACTTTTCAAAATAAAATTTATTAAAAATTACACAAAAGTTTACTGAAATATTTTGGGAAGTAATTGGGTAAGTGCTTTATCCAGCAGTGGGATATAATAATAATTCAATATGTTATTACACAGTACCCCATTTTCATTCGTCTCCAACTCTTCTCATTTTCCTCTGCTTTTTCCTTGTTCTCCTTCTCAAATTTCTCCTGTTCCTGTTTGATGGCTGTAGCGTCCTCCTTCTGTGGCGCCTGAGTGAAGAACCGCCCCAGGATGTCTACCTTCTCATCTTTATTCTTATCTCCTGGAATTTATAGAAATAAGCAATAGGTAAGGATTAAGGAAATTAATTTAAATTAAGGATTAGCTTAATATCAGTAGATTTGTATGTTGTATGTAACATTGTTTAGATTCTTATTATTGTCATCATCGATGACAATTCTTACATGACTCTTGAAGAACGGAGTTCAAGTCAGGAAGATTCACAAAATATCACAAGGGGCCTCCCCCTGTGGGTGTAGAAAAATTTATATATATGTGTGACTGTAACTAATTCGAGAAACATGATATTTTAACTGAGTTTCTACCTCTTCCAAAACCTCTGGATATTAGGTGCCCCTGCAAGTTTACAAACAGTACAGGAACTAATTTAACATTCATTTCAAATGAAAATGTTCTTATTGCCAACATGGATGTATAAGCACACAGTAAATGTCACTTGTTAGTTCTGTAGACAGTATTATTTGTCATTACTCCAAAATAATGATCAATAGCGCATAGAACTGTACTCTCAGCGTTTGATATAGTCTATTTTATGTCACATTGGCGGAGTCATGATGTGAAACACCTTTGTAAAACCCTTAAACATAATTAGCCATGAATGAACATAATTAGACAGGGACCAGTCTGTGGCGGAGATCAGTGAACTAATAAAGCTATATAAATGTTTTTAAGAAGCAATTTTTATTAGCAATTTAGGTATAATCAGGGCATCACAGGTGCTGTTCCAATCTGGTGAGAATCACACTTGTTGGTCCAATATCAGACTTACATTTAATTTTTAATTTAAATATAAAAAGCTTTTATTAGACAACATATGCCATCCTTAAAGTTTCATTAACAATTTAAATAGCAGCTTTAACAATCAGTATTATTAAGTATAAAGTAGTTAAATATAGTTGAAAATAAATATGCAATAAATAAAACACAGATTAATAAAAGCTATTGCAATTAAAAACTGGTGCACTCAGGTACATAATATAAACAAAACTTATTTTTATATATCAAAATAGATATAATTTTAAATCATAACTGGTCACACTTCGTCAACATAATCTCTAAATAGAAGGATTAGTTTCAAAGTCAAATTCAACTCTGCAATGAAACACCTGACGCAACAGAAGTGGAACAATTATGCCAGCAACCCAAAGCTGTGCTCCGTTATTTTAATGAGTTTGGCTGGTTTGAGTAGACTGGCAGGGGGAAATGCACAATACACCTCAAGCGGGACATCAGTGCAGGTCTTATCACCCCCACTTCAAATTAGAATAAGAAGGATTAGATTGTGTCAATGTGTGATTTTTGTTAACACAATAACTGCTGAGGTATTTTTAAATGCTCGCCAATAGTGCGTGTTTTTTCGCATCATTGTAAAGAAACTTGGGCCTAACACGCCTGGTGTGTATAGCATGCCAGGCGTAGGAATAGAGAAAACAAGGTTTGTGTTATCAGCAGTTATTGTGTTAATTGTATAGGCTATTTACTTCCTGAAGATTTTAATGAATAATTAGTTACCCCCTACATTTGCATAGTGATAAAATATAAACTATTTCCAAGTTCTGAACTATCTCTGCACCAAATTTCATAAAAATCAGTTCAACTATTTAATCAAGAAATGCCTAATATAGATTGAAACCTTACCTTTTCATCTAAAGTTTTCCTAATTTTATATCTTATTTACCTGTTCCAAGCAACCAGTTTTTTAATATGAAAAATTGTTTTTTCTTTATTCCATAATTTCTGGATTGATATTTTAGCAAAATATTCAGTGCTCTTTATTGCACAACATTTAATATGACATGAAAGCTGTTACCTCTACTATGGAAACGTCTTGCAAGACCTGCGATAGTTAAATATTATTAAATTAATTTATAATAATGTTTTTCATGAAATAAATAAATAAAAATTAAATTATGATTATTAGTCAGGAATCTTTCAACTAAGTTACTGGAGAAATAAATTAGCTAATATTTTTGGTACGGTGAAGGCTTTAAATGAATAACTTGCATAGTGCTGGGTTATAAAAGCCCAAATATGAATGTAAAAGAATTGCACGAGTCTCTCGAAATGTCTACGTACGACGCAAAGTTTACATTTTACAATTATTATTTATTATTATGGAAGAGACGAATTATTTATGTGGAATAAAAGAAAGTATATGAGAAAAATATTAAAACTAACCTTTATTTTCGGCAGAATACCATCGAGCTGAATTAGCTGCAAATAACCAGGTTTTCGGTCGTAATGAACTTGTGGGTTGTATGGATGCTTTGCAGCACACGGGTTTTGCTAGAAAGAGTAATTTTCTAAGAGACATATCTAGAAATTCCTAATTAACACATTCACAAAACAAATCGAAGAAACTCAGACATTTAGCTAACTGTCACAAAGCTCACAAATG
Organism: Lycia hirtaria; assembly: GCA_947563715.1. Lineage (NCBI taxonomy): Eukaryota > Metazoa > Arthropoda > Insecta > Lepidoptera > Geometridae > Lycia > Lycia hirtaria. The sequence goes on along the minus strand of OX387377.1, from coordinate 33,318,504 downwards.
TTAATGTCATAAACTCTAATGTCAGTTTTGTTAGTTTTAAAAGACTTAACGGCAATTAGATACTTTTACAATTAGATATTCCTCTAAGCTATTTTTTTTTCTATTCTTTAATCTTTTATTTTCATCAACAGAGGGTACAACTGTACTTTACCTGCCGTGGATTTAAAGGGGGGAGGGGGAGGGGGAGGGAGGGGAGGGTGTCTAGATACCCCCTGTGAAGGGTGGGAGCTAGATTCCTCCCCCCCTCCGAGATATGAATTTAATTATTTTTTTCAGAAGTAAACTTTAAAACTTTAACTGAAGGCTTCTTATGTAGTAAGCTTTCTATAAAAAAAACAGTCCCCAACTCAGCGGCAGGTAAAGTACAGTTGAGCCTTTAGTCCACCCTCACATACTTGCTCGATCACTAAAACACCACCAATCACCATTTTAATTTAACACCATTATCATTCGAACTAATACGATACAATACAATACAAATAATTTATTGATAAATATATGTCATAAGTAAGCCTTGCTTTGGAGCAAAGACTTTAATTTAATTTAAAATATGTTATTGGAAGATGCACACCTGATACACTCCGGTAAGTGATTGTAAAAACGTGTAGGAAATATGAACAAGCAAAGCGACACCATCTATTCATGTTTCCGCCAAAACTCCAATGTCAGTTTTGCTGCAGTAGTGCTGAGAGTTTTGCCAGCAAACATTAAAAAAAAATTGATAGAAAATTGAATCGAATGAAGAAACGACTAAAGTACCTAGGAAGCAAACGAAACATGGTAGCAATCTTTTTTTTTCCGTCAAACTCTCTTCTCTACTAGTCTGTGCGTCAAACAATCAGCTGTCTGAGTTTTGGCGGGAACGTCTTAGTAACGTGTTGCTGCTTTGTTTTATTTTCCTAACTTCTGTTATTTTGAACATTAATGCTATAAAAATGGTGGTGTTTTATTCATTAAGTATTTGATAAAGTGCGTGAGTGTGGGCAAGTGAAATAAAGCAGTAAAACGTGTGATTTTACGTTGTCAGCAAAACTCCATACAAGCTTCTAGTAAAGTCGCCACCACTTTACTGAAGCAGGACTCAACTTATAAATTGACTGAATACGTGACTTAGATTGTGACTAGAACATTTACAACTTGTTTTATTCAAGAAACTTGAAAAAATCCTAATACTTGACACTGGCAAATGCTTTAATGCGGGTCCAATACAAAAAAGAAGAAGAACAATCAGCTGATTATGACAGCAACGCATGATTTTTGTGTTTTTGTAAAGTTACCGCGAAAATAATAGTGTTTATAATTTTATATAATAATTACTTATAATATTGTTATAAATTATATAGGTAAATTATGGCTTCTCGAAAACCTTCACTTAACAAACAATACTCGTTAATGAATTTTGTGAAGAAAGGCAACATTACTACCACAACAAATAACTTAGTGTAGGTCTTTTAATACCATATTTTACTTTGTCTATATAATACATTCTACGAGTACCTACACCTTCTAATCTAAACATTTGCATATTTTATATAAACAAGTAAAAAATATTTTTTCAGTGAACATGAAGAAAAGGAGCTATCTACTGAGAAGAAATCCAAGTTTGTCTTCAAATCTAAGTCTACAGTGTCTGCTTGTAAGTTATATCCTACTATGAATTTAAAATCTATTGAATGAGTTTCGTTCTATCTAAGTACCTTATTTGTTCCATGGTTCAACGACCGTTCCGCGTTTAATGCGTGTGACGTCATACTACAACAATCGCTCAGTTCGTTCCCGCTCTTCTGTGCCGCTGCCGATATTATGTGCTTGCGATATTATTGTTTTTTTTTTAAATGTCCAATCCAAATACCAGAAAATCATGTGTTGTGCCAAAATGTACAAACACAACCACCAATGCGCCGGAAAAGTTATTTTTTATCGTGCCAAAGGATGTCAAAATACGAAAGAAATGGCTACAAGCTATGAAGAGGTTAGATCCTTTTGGAGATCGAAGCACAGTTTATTGTTGTGAAGATCATTTTGACGTAAGTATAGTGATTACATTTTATACTTTTGTATATTATATTATACTTTTGTAGTTTGCATTTATTTAGTAGATACAAACATAAAATCAGGTCAGAGGTGCAAAACATTTGGTGTCAAAACTTTGGATTTCATTATGTTTGCATATACTTGTAATAAATCTAACTATTTAGCGTTACCCTTTGTTTTCTATGTTTTAGTCTATCCTAGCCTTTACCTGCAGCTCTGCTCGCGTAGAAATCTGGCTAATAAGATTTATTCTTGTTTTAGATTGAAAATGATATGGAGAATTATATTAAATATAAGCTGGTTGGGGGTAGAATTAAACTTAAAAAGGGTTCAGTTCCTCACAAATTCGAAAAGAAAGATAAACCCGAAAGATCTGCTGTGCAAAAACGTGATCGAATAAAATATATTGAGAAACTGTTAAACAAAGACGAAACTTCGACGTTAGATGCAGCTGAGAAACGTGAAGAAATATTTCTTGCTTGCTGTGTAGACGAAATAGTATTAGAAGATCCATTAAGTTTTGAAACTAATGATCAGTGTTTGGAAATATCAAAAAAAACTAAGGGAGTGCAAGCAAACCTGAAGGATAAAGGTGTTAATAAATCAACCATGACTGATAAAAAATATTTTAAGAAAGAGAGGAAAATAATATTTAATATCAGTTTCTACTACGAACGACACATCTTCTAACGCCTCTTCTCATGAAATATATAAGCTTGATCAATATTTAAACAATCCTAATGAAGATTCAGATACGGAGAACTCAGAATGCGAAATACATCATTTTAGAAACTTTATGCAAAAAGCTGCTCTTTCATGTATATCTAGAGAGCCACAACTGTTATTAGGTTTACCGAAAGAATGTTATTTTTGCATAGATATATTATTTGAAACCTCATGTACCTCAACCAAATGTATCCCACGAAATGTAATGATTACTTTATAAAAAAATACGCTTATATGAATCTAATGCCATTTTGGCCTTGGATTTTGGTTTGACGACGAGTTCTGTTACAAAAATCATAAGAGTTACTGTTCCAACTATAGCATCTGCACTGAAATCACTTGTATACTTTCCACCTTCATCCAATGTCCAGATGAATCAACCTATTTCATTTAGGAAAAAAACCGGACAAGTGCAAGTCAGACTCGCCCACCGAGGGTTCCGTACAAACTAGTAGATAAAAGGGGGACATCGTATTTTTTTCATATTTTCCTTCTTATACCGAAAAATATACATCGTAAAAATATTTAAAAACCTGTTTTAACTTATGCTAATAAAGCTCTTTCATATGATACCCCACATGATACGGTCAAAGAACATAAAAATTTGGACCCTCATTCCTTGCGTAAAACCACAATTTTTTTGTGATCAAATTAAAAATATCCAGTTTTCGGATTTTCAATTTTTCGGGTTTTAATTTCAACGCTTTACCTCTACGCGTTTCCGAGATAAAGGTCTTGACACCCGGACAGACGGACAGACAGACGGACAACAAAGTGATCCTATAAGGGTTCCATTTTTTTCTCTTGAGGTACGGAACCCTAAAAATTACAGTCAGGTTCAAAGCATTATCGATTGTTTTGACAAAAAAAATATTTAAAATATCTTACGTATTTTATTAATCATACGCAATAATAAAAAAGGCTTAGTACATCTGTCCAACTCACTTCTATGGAATAAGAAGATGTATATACCTATAGATAAAACCTCATTTGTTGTTGACAAGTCTTATAAGTTTTAGTACCTATTTGTAGTTTTAGGATGTAAGGTTTGATACCTACTTCTATATTATATATATATATATATATATATAATAATAATAGCTAGTTGCAATTCGTTATGAATTCAGTTCGGTATTTTAGGTACTTCAATAAAACAATATAATACAGGTATATCTATTTTCGAGAGTTATATTATAAGAAGGTTAACTTACCTTTGCATTTTTACGCCTTGCATTTCGACGGCAAAGATATCACTATTTGTCGCTAAATAATGAGCAACCATAAGTCCATCTATTTTAGGTAGATTATCTGATTTTCCTTTTTCGAATCCTTCTTTCATTATTAATTTAATTCATAGAACTGGAAGCGATGAAACAAAACAAAATACTGCGCAAGTAAACTACTACTAGGTACTACAGCTGGCAACTTGCGACTAAGCGGAGTGGAGCGTTGTAAAATGACGTCACACGCGGTAACGTGACTGTCAGGGGGACTAGATATTTATGCGAACTTTAATGCATGTAATCTGTATTATAGAAAAGCTTTATTGTAACAAAGTTTCAAGTGATTTTACATACCTATTAACATGCCTACTATTTCATGGAATATGTTTATTTCATACATCATTCAGTGCTGGAAAGCAATTTTGCAGTATCTCAAAAACAAACGACAACACAGACACACACACACACACACACACACACAGCTTATATTGGAGTAAAAAAAATTATAAAGTTATTTAAAATTAAAAACATTGTACCAAAACATGACCTAGTCCAATTGATGCAGTATTTTTCTGATTCGAATGAGCAAATAAAAAAAATGCATTTTTCTAGATATGAAAAAAAAAATTTTCACCGTTGATAAAGATCAGTGTTAGGCCAGCGCTACACTTGACGGAACGCCAATACATGTTGTTGCATATTAATTACAAATAGCGGGCACACTACGCGGAAGATCGGTCGCTCCGTTGCGGACGATCGAACATGTATTGGCGTTCCGTCGCGGAACCTCCGCGACGGAATTTCCGTCAAGTGTAGCGCTGGCCTTACAGTATGGATTTTTATCACCTATTAATTGCCTGAAAATTATTATGCATGACTTGAGGTTCCATGTAAGGTTAATTAAGAGTTACCATCTTACGGGCTATTCATTTATTACCTAAGACTATTTTTGCTAGTTTTTGACCCCCTCCCCCCCCTATGTAAGAAAAAATTAGAAAAAACCGACATGGACATGGTCCGACGACAAGACATGGTCGACCCCCCTCCCCCCCTGAATCGTCTTACGTAATAAATGAATGGCCCCTTACATCACTGACATGATCGTCATCATCATCATCATCGCTTTCCAACAGGCGAGTTGGTGGACAAACGCGGACTATTCGTGTTAAAAATAAAATAACACATTTTTGTATAATATTGGACTAAAAGATATACATTAGGCTAGTTGGGAGTCAATTGTATATCAATCTAGCAATAAAGAAAGATGATTCTGAGTATCCCAAGCACTCCCAATACAATTTTTTTGATCACACTGACCTTTACTTCTATTCCTCTAAATCATAAATTTGCTTAATTAGATTGGTTATTTTTATACATATAAATAGTGTTGTAGTAATGTTTTCAATTTTTTACAGTCACACCACCATTCAGAAGCAGTCCAGTTCATACACTGCAGTCTGTAAGTATGAATCATTATTCAAAATTTGGTTGAAGAAATTACTTAAATCAATGAATACTTTGATATTGACTAATAATAAAGCCAGTCTAAAGTAACTAATACTAAAGGAAATAAGTATACTTTAGTATTAGTCACTTTTGACTCACAAAGCTTGCTTCGTTGGGAGCGATCAAGCTTTGATGCGAGACAAACATTAGTGTGATGAGTATGAATGTTTGTTCTATGTATTATAACTAAGTATTTATAAAAAAACGTACGTAAGTATCAGCTATCTGGTTCTCATAGTTAGTAGCTTAGTTTATATTCAATATTTTCAAGTCCCATCAGGTGTGTGAAATTTTTGAGCTTTCTATAAAGTAGAAGCTTAGTTTAGGGCTAGACAGTGCTGTCTGCTATGTGAAAATGTCCAACAATTAGTAATTATTTCCAAGGCTACACAGTACATTAAGATAATCTTGCGTGCTCCACTGTAGACTGCAACAGTTGCTTAACATCCGGCGAATTAGCGGTCAAGCGCAAGCCTATTTTCGGATTAAATAAAAACTAGATAATATTATGTTAGAGTATTATACTATATATTCGATTAGACACAATTTGACATAGAAGACGCCTTTAGTAACAAACTTAATTTTTTCTAGTAAAATTATTGATAATGAATATTGTTTTGGAGTATATATTTCATTAATGATAGTAAAAAACTTTATTTGATCAAAGATACAATGCACTATAAAGTTACAAGATGATTAAGTAATACTGTTGAGTCCTGATTACTGTTTAGTATGTAATATAGGTAAATATGGTAACTTCTGTCTGGAGATCAATTCTGTATCCCACACTATAGTGTGGGATTCACCCAGAATTCACCTCCTAACATGTCCTAGGTGTCCTGCGTTGTGAGATTCATTGTTTTTCTTTTGGCTAACCCATAAACTTAAATGCAGATAGTTTTCAGATCAGATAGTTCAAAATGATGAAAATGGTGTGTTTTTCACCACCACTGGTGGTGAAGATGGTGATAGCTTGTGAGAATATTAAGAAAATGTAATCATTTTATCTATTTTTCAGGATAGTAAAGCCAAAAATAATGATATCCAAGTATCAACAAGAATACAGAGTGTGTCTAAACCCACAAATAGCTATTTGGAAAGTATGAAACTTTCTGATAATATTAGAAATAATACCTTGGAGAACAAGAGTCAGGACATGTTTGATGCTATGGATGTGGTAAGTTACTTAAATTAAAATTTAATTAATTTAATTTTTAGGGTGATCTATAAACATGATCATAATATTTTGACGAATTTTGTGTTGTAATCATTGTAATAAGTAAATAACTTTGTGTATAAATAAATAATGCTTTATATATTTATTTCCAGGATGACTTCCAAGATTTCCCATCCGTTTCTATCAAGCGTAAAACATCCATTCCAGAAACATCAAACAAGTCTATAAGAATAGGTGCTACACCATCACCACCAAAAACAAATGGACAGAGTCCAAACAAAAGAAAAGATGATGTTACAGAAAAGTCGAGAAAAGACAAAGAACCAATAAAAAAGTTGAAATTAGACGATTCAATAACAGAGTTTATAACAAATGTTGCTGAACACCCAGCTATGAGAAAAGTGGAAAAGGTAGGTCTAGCTTAAAAACTAATAATGAATTTGTTAAAATGGGATAAGGACATATATGATGAAAATGCTAATATGTAATCTTTTTTTGTTCATAGAATGTCAGCCTAAATAGTCAAGATAGAGAGGAATGTAATATTATGTACATAGAACTGTTAGAGAAAATCAGCGACGCCTTCGATAGGATCCCCAATTTTATAAAAGAAAAACTTCCTGGGTATGATGTAAATGTGTACATAAAAATGAAGAAATTAAAGGATAATTTAAAAATTGCCATTACATCAAAAACCAATGACAATTTAAACACACATGTGCCTGTAGATAGTGTTATCAATATAAGCAATGAAAGTAACAATAGTCAGTCTATAATGAATCACTATGATGATGATTTAGATGACTTCAAATTAGAATCTAATCAGATAGCACGCAATAAACCTACAAAAGCCATAATTAATAAAAATGAACCAGAGACTTCAACCCCAGATTTTAATTTCAACAGGGCCGGTCCCAGTAAAACTCTATGTTCAGATCTGAGGGCTAAAAAGTCTATATCATTCGATGCGTCATCACCTGGTAATAATTCAACGAATCTCAATGACAGCAATCAGTCTGATAATCTAGATACTAGTGAAACTATTAATAAGAGTAAAGGAAAGTTTGTATTTAAAAAACCATCAAGACTTACCACAGAAGAAAACAAAACACCAATAAGAGATATACAGTCATCAACAGCAGAAAGAATTAAAAATGCAACAGAAAGATTGAAACCAATTCTGCCTAAAGAAACCCCAAAAGTAGTTCCAGTAGCTAATAGCTCAGTTCAATTCCAACCACCTGATTTAAGCAAAGATGCATTATTGGCAGATAAACCATGTACAATAGTCAATCCTATAACCAAAGCTTCAGAATTAGAACTAAATGATGAATACAATGATGATTACGTAATACCGGTATTAGACTTGAATGATGAGGTTGATGAAATACCGGGTACATCAAATAGTGTATTAAACGTTACTGATTCGCCTAACAATAGTAAAGTAATAATAAATGATAAGGAAATTTGTGTTGACGAAGAAGGTTGGCCGGAATATAGGATAGAAGATTTTGAAGATGATATGGAAAATGTACCTACGCAAGATAATGAACCAGAAGAAATTAATTTAATGGATCATACTGTGACAGAAGGAAGCGGGAAAACTAAATATGAAGGGATGGGCGATTTTCATGCTGGGACACAAAATGATGGCATTACAGGTAAACTTACTCCTAGTGTCATTTGTGATTAAATAGACTAACATTTGACTACAAATCGGCTGATGGAAAGCGACTGGTCGACGATGAAGCACGCTTGCCCATTAGATGCCTAATCACTCTTATCTTGAAGATACCCAAATAGATAGGCAGTTTCGAATGTATTACTTGTAACCCGATAAGGTGGTGGACACAAAAATATTGTAACATTTTTGCTTACTGTACAAAACGCTCCAGGCTTAGCCTAGGCAACCCTGTACATTTAGGGACACCTTACTAATGTGAATCATCCTAGATAGTGCACATCTTGGTACCCGATGAGGTGGGTAAACATACGGCCCGCTCTGAGTCTAACACTGAAGTATCTACAAATTAATAGACAGTTCAAAAATTACATACATCCGACGGCACTTGGACGCGCATTATCCAGATCTCTGCCTGGGAGTGTGTGTTATAACTTTTCTTGCTACCCGACTGCGTAAGGAGGGTTATGTTTTTCGAGCGTATGTATGTTTGTATCTATGTATGTTTATATATGGCAACCTACAGCCTAAACAGCTTGACCGATTTTGATGTGCGAGGTGCCATTTGAATCGTCTTCACTTCCTGAGCATCACAGGCTATATTTTTTGTAATAATATTAATACATCTCTCATAAAAATAAAAATATACGTTTTTTCGTAACCTCCAACAAACTATTTCGTAATAAACAAGTGATTTTACTAGAAAAATTCTATTAAATGCGCATTTATAATCCCTTATAGCAATTTTACGCATACTTTCTCACAAAAAACGTACACTCAACAGCGTATCAAGTTAGACTACAATACTGCTTTTCTGCAGTCGGGTATTTTTTAATATTTTTAAATATATATACTTGCTTAATTTGTTGTCGTCACAGGCGAGTTCGACGGTCTGGATTACCCGCACTCGAGCCTGATGATGGAGATGTTCAAAGAGAAGTTTGGGCTGAAGTCGTTCCGCCCCAACCAGCTGCAGGTCATCAACGCCACGCTGCTCGGGAACGACTGCTTCGTGCTCATGCCGACCGGCGGAGGTATGAATTGTTATATAGTTTGGCTTCCAAGCTGGGACCCACTCCATATAAAGCTTATTTATTATAGTAATACTGGAGCCTATGAATACGCGTCGGACACTCTATACAACGGCGCGCTAATCAGTAACACATACGCAAGTTGACGTCTGTATATAGTACACACACACACATATATGAAGTTATGATCGTCGGTTCATTGCCGCTCGCTCCTGACAACAAATGGGATTGAGCGCTTAAAGCCCGCAACGCTTGTTTTGACTGACAAAAGAATGCGCTGTGCTGCCAAACGCCAGGCCGAGCGCGGGGAGCGGGTGAGGAACCCAAGATTGGTGGTGATGGTGGTTGGTGGAGATTGTCCGTTCTGTTATGTACAGCTTTCTAGTACTAAGATTAAGCTAAGCCCCGGACAGACTACTATGAAATTTGGCAAGAAGCATTGTGTTATAGTACACATTTTTTAAAAGTTAAGCTAAAGTTTCCGGCAGCCTAGTGGTGAGACCGTCTGACTTGCGATCTGCAGGTCCTGGGTTCGAATCCCACGGCACGCACCTCTGTCTTTTCGAAGTTATGTGCGTATTGTTGATTACCGCCAACTTCAAACGGTGAAGGAAAACATCGTGAGGAAACCTACATGTCTGAGAGTTCTCAATGATCTTGAAGATGTGTGAAGTCTGCCAACCCGCACTTGGCCAGCGTGGCAGACTATGGCCTAACCCTTCTCACAATGAGAAGATGGCCCGATCCCAGCAGTGGGACAGTTTGTATAAACAGGGCTGATAAAAAAATAAAAATAAAATAGTACACATATAGGAAAAAATCCGAATACCGGTCATTTTTAATTTAATCACATTTTTTTTTGTCTTTATGCAAGGAATGAGGGTCCAACTTTTAAAGTGAATTAACCGTATCATGTGGGGTATCTGAAAGAGCTTAGTTAGCATAAGTTAAAACAGGCTTTTAAATATTTTTACGATGTATGTTTTTCGGTATAAGTAGGAAAATATAAAAAAATATATGATTCCCCCTTTTAGGTAAAACTAGTTTGTACGAAACCCTCGATGGGCGAGTCTGACTCGCACTTGTCAAGTTTTTTTTACCTAGGGTGTGTAATGTGTATGTCATTTTTAACTGACTTCAAAAAGGAAGAAATTCTCAATTCAACTATTTTTTTATTTTTTTTATAGGAGATAGATCTACGATTGTCCACCAACTCGCCTGATGTTAAGCGACGGTGTGGCCGAGGATGGAGCTCGTCGATCTAGAAGATATCTATTCACTCACTATGTTTTTTGTATCTTTGTTACCGCATAACTACGTCATTTGTTAACAGATTTAAGAAATTATTTATTTCTTTGAAAGGATACATTTTCAGATAGGTCCCATAGAAATTTAATCAAAATAGATCAGCAGTTTGGTTTTTAAAGCAATATTGCGCGATTAGAAGCGTTTCAAGTTTCAAGCTGTAAACTATGAGTGATAGATAGATAGATGAACTCTTTATTGTACATGCCTTAAAAGTAATAACAAATAACTTAAATAGACTAGTGCAACAAAAGGCGGCCTTATCGCTAAAAGCGATCTCTTCCAGGCAACCATGATTATTTGTAATTTGTTTGTTCTAATTTATTTCAGGCAAGTCACTGTGTTACCAATTACCAGCGATACTGACCCCGGGTGTGACGATCGTTATATCTCCTCTCAAGTCCCTTATACTGGATCAAGTGAACAAGCTCCTGTCTCTCGATGTAAGTCCCCACTCACTACAGGACTAGCAGAAAGTCGGCGAATTACCACCCATTTCTCGTTGAAATGCCAAAAATCTGTACAAAGCGATATTGATCCACATTCTTGATGCGTACTGCACAGGAATGGAACTCCTGAGACATACCATCTTGGAATTTTCAAGGCTAGAGTGAGTAGATATCTTCTAGATCGACGAGCTCCATCTTCCGCCACACCGTCGCTTAACATCAGGCGAGTTGGTGGTCAGTCGTAGATCTATATGCAAAAAAAAGTCAAATGTTATGTTTATTTTCCACCCGACAGCGCAAGAAGGAGGATTGTGAGGTTATGTTTTTAATTAACAATTGTAAAGAATGGTGATAGTAATTGAAAAAACCGGCCTAATACGAATTTGTGAAATGGCCACCAATATTTATTTATTTACAAAGATTGTCAGATATATCAATAATTAATAGATTAGGTTCGTTAAGTTTCTTTTCAACACACTTGCTCGTAAAGTGGCCCTTATTCAACCGTTTTTATGGCCGAAAAGTATCCTATAAAACACGCGTGCTTTTGACTTTTCTATTACGCACTAGTGTCATTACTTTACAGTTTTTTTTTAATTTCAACAAAGAGTTTTTACTTAAATTAAATATTTCAGTTACAAACGGGTGTTTTTTTCCTCGTGTTGAAAAACGTCGTATGAAACGCGTGTGCATTATGGTCATTACACTCTCGGTTCTATTACGCCTCGACTGTAATGACCAACTTAGCACACTTGTATCATAATGTACTATTTTATTATATACATAAATTTTCGTATTACAAAGATTCGATTATCCAACGAGTTGTCAAACGAGCTTTCGATATTTTGAGAAAGCGTAATTTGAGAAAAAATATTCCTTGTCGTGGAAGTGATATTCGGTATTTCACAATTCGAGTTTTAAATAGGTAACCAAACCGACCTTATGTGACAGTAATAGAATTATGTAAAATATACGCGATAAATCCATTAAAATCTATTTCCTTTCCAGATCCCGGCAGCCCACATGTCAGGCGACGTGTCGCTGGCGGCGTGCGACGAGATCTACCACAAGCTGTCCCTTCGCGAGCCGCCGATCAAGCTGCTCTACGTCACGCCGGAGAAGATCTCCAGCTCGGCTAAGTTCCAATCTATGCTGGATATGCTCTACTCCAGGGGCAAGATCGCGAGGTCAGTTTTACATTAACCAGTATAGATTAAACCACCATGACATATGTAAGTTACATAGTAACAAATAAGGCCAGGATTATTATGCAACATAAAAAGCTTGAAATATGCACGAAAATTTGTAAAATATTATGCAACATAAATGATAAATTTTCGAAAACTAAAAAACCGGCCAAGTACGAGTCGGACTCGCGCACGAAGGGTTCCGGACCATTATAGTTAATACTTAATACAATAAACAAACAATTATTTGACATTTAAAATTTAATGAAACTTTTTTTAGTGTAGGCATAAAGAGAACATTTTTGTATGAATTAATTTTACACTTATTTATAGGGTAACCTACCAAAAAATGTAGTAAATATAGCGAAAATATGCATGATCAAGATATTTCAGACAAAATATCGCTGTAAATGTGGTAAATGTACAAATGGCTTGACTGGCCTTGTGGCTCAGTTGGTAGTGTGTTTACGTCTACCTGCTGAACTGAAAGGTCGTGGGTTCAATCCCCACCCAGGGCAAACATTTGTGTGATGAGCATGGATGTTTGTTCTGTGTCTGGGTGTTTCTATGTATCATATGTATATATTTACAAAAAAAAAAGTATATATGTATTCTATCAGCCATCTAGTTCCATAGTACAAGCTTTGCTTAGTTTGGGCTAGATGGTGTTGTGTGAAATGTCCACAAATATTTATTTATTTTTATTTATTTATTTAATGCATATAATCCAGTGATTTTTAAATATGACTTGTATTTATGTCAAAAACAAAGTCAAAGTCATTTATCAAAATCAATATGTGTAGTGTTGTGTGTAGGTTCGTAATAGACGAGGCGCACTGCGTCTCCCAGTGGGGGCACGACTTCCGGCCGGACTACAAGCGGCTGCACGTGCTGCGCGAGCGGTTCCCGGACACCAACATCATGGCGCTGACCGCCACCGCCACCCCGCGCGTGCGCATGGACATACTGCACCAGCTCAAAGTTACCAGGTGAATGCTCTAACCAACAACATCATCATCATCATCTCAGACACATGAAGTCCATGGACATACTGCACCAGCTCAAAGTCACCAAGTAACTGCTGCAACCTGCAGTATCATCATCATCATCTCGACACAGGAAGTCCACTGTCCACACAATCCTTGGGGTCCATTCTGGCCTATGTCCACTGGACATAGGCTAGAATGGACCCCCAAGGATTAATGGAAGCGGCTTGCATCCAGCGTTTTCCCGCCATTTGTATGAGGTCATCTGTCCATCTCGTGGCTGGTCTTCCTACGTTGCGCTTGCCGGTGCTTGGTCTCCACTCGAGAACTTTTCGTCCCTATCGGTCACGAGTTCTACGTGCTATGTACCCTGCCCACTGCCATTTCATCTTGCTAATCCGCTGTGCTATGTCGGTGAATTTCTTACGTCCACGAATCTCTTCATTTTTTATTAGATCTCGCTGAGAGACTCCGACTACAGTCCTCTTCATAGCTCCACATAAAAAATGCAAAATACATGATAAAAATATAAGAAATAAATATTACGGCGGTTGTGTGATACGGTTTTTTGTCGACTACGTTTTGACATATCCCCATTGACATTGCTATAAAATAAAACAAATAAAATACAAAGTATTGTTTAAATAGTGAGTTATAATAATTCAATGCATTTTTTTCCAGATGCAAGTGGTTCTTGTGCAGTTTCAACAGACCGAATTTAGTGTACTCAATTCTGGAGAAGAAACCGAAGAGTATTAACCAAGACGTGGCCAATATTATCAAGCAGAAATTTCCCAGGTATGCCATCTTCTTAAATATCTATTTTTTGTCTAGTTAGTACTCATTTCAGGTTATATTAGTTTTCCATCTTTGATCACACGGTTATTTTAGGTTAACGTTAAAAAACCTCACTACAGCCACACTTTGGACACTCCATACAACGGCGTGCTAATCATACGTAACGTATAGTTCCCGTCACGTAAAAAGAACGCTGGTTTGTTAGCGTTTAGGAACAAACCAGCGTTCTTTTTACGTGCCGGGAACTATAACACATAGACGAGTTGATGTCTGTATATAACAAACACACACACACATGTATGAAATTATGGTCGTCGTCTGATTGCCGCTCGCTCGTGATGACAATTGGGATTCAAGCACTTAGAGCACGCAATGCTTGTCTCGTCTGGCAAGTGTAAGCACCGTGCCGCGAGACTGGCAAACGGCAGGGCGAGCGCGGGGAGCGGGTGAGGAACCCGAGATTGGCGGGAGGAGTGTTTGTTCTGTATGTAATTTATTAAGAGTCTGTAGTTCGACTATCGTCCGTCTCGCTCGCGCATTTTTTTAATGTATTAATAGGTTTGTGCATAATGGTGACTCTTAATGGTGATGTGTGCTAGAGATAGTATCGTTTACAGGGTCCGGTATAGTGTATCCTGTCGGACGGACGGTGGTCGAAGTAGAGACCTTTATTGTATTGTGTGCTTATAGATAGTGTCGTTTCAGACAGTCCGGTATAGTGTACTGCCTGTCCCGCAAGGAGTGCGAGACGCTGGCAGACGAGCTCCGGCGGCAGGGTCTCCAGGCGGCGGCGTACCACGCGGGGCTCGCGGACAAGAAGCGGGAGCAGGTGCAGACCGGCTGGGTCGCAGACCGGTACAGGGTGGTCAGTTCTGCTCTTCACTTACTATTTATTTAATAATCAAATTAGTACCGCATTAATCTAAGAATTATATTAATGATAACTAAACATACAATATATACTTTTTTTATTGAACATGTTTAGTAATAAAGCAAATGTTGCAGGAGTCCAATGACAATAGTCATGATCATGAAATAACAAAGAGCAATAAAAATAATAATCAGAGTGCAGAGAAGGAATTAAAATGTCATAAATGTTTATTTTATTTATTAGATACTTTTTTTTTTATAGAAGATAGATCTACGATTGACCACCAACTCGCCTGATGTTAAGCGACGGTGTGGCCGAGGATGGAGCTCGTCGATCTAGAAGATATCTATTCACTCTAGCCTTGAAAATTCCAAGATTGTAGGTCTCAGGAAACAGAGATGGCGGCAACGAATTCCATTCTTGTGCAGTACGCAACAGGAATGTGGATCGATATCGCTGAGTACGGATTTTAGATATTGGATATTAAAATTAAATGTCAATGATATGTCTAAAGTCAATGAAAAAAAAAAAGAATTGAAATAAAATATTAATAGTGATAATACTCTATTTTTATATATCTAATTCGTAAAAGGCCTCTCAGTGTTAGCTTCGTCCCCGCCTTCCAAATGATCCGGAAGATCCGGGCTTGACCCTTGTATAAGTTTAAATAAAGGTGATAATAATATTAAATCCGTGAAATTAAAATGTCAAAGTAAATTACTATGGGGTAATGCTGCAGATGCAGTTAAGTCTAATAAAGAAAAATTAAGTTTAGCAGAGAAGGTGGTTGGCAAGTGCCATCTGCATGGGACCTGGTCATTAAATTAATAAAATCTCAGCCCCAATACAGATCTGCGATACCTGTTGACGCCGTGACTTCTGCGTGCACAGGGAAAGACAACTGTCATCTTGTCTCACCTGTGACCACGGACACTGCAGTGTTCGAAACGTCAAGTCATAAAATTATGTAAAATATACGCGATGAAACCGTTAAAATTTGTTTTAATTCAATGAGTTATAATCTCGAAAACCTTAGAAAACATTAAATAATATATACTTACTCATACAGATACCAACGGTTTATGTAGTAATTTTGCTTCTTCTAGATCTGTGCAACGATAGCGTTCGGCATGGGCGTCGATAAAGCAGACGTACGGTACGTGATCCACCACTCGATGCCCAAGTCGGTGGAGGGGTACTATCAGGAAGCGGGCCGTGCCGGCCGGGACGGGGAGCGGGCCTTTTGCATACTTTACTACTCTTACACCGACGTGGTGAGACATAGGAGGCTGCAGGACAGTAAGTAACTCATGTATTATAACGACTTTTGTCAGGAGCTTGATATTTTTGATACAGCGGTCATCAAAATAAAAAATATCCTCCTCAATGAACGAAACGGTACTTAAATAATTGTTGTATCTTAGATTATCTATAATTATCCCTATTTGTTGAGTATTCAATTCAATTCAATTCATTTATTTCGGGCCTTGGGTATACATAATATACGCTTGGCGACGTCATATAACAATTTAAATGCATGTTGTGTTCGCTTATATGCAGTTTGGCCGAACTGTGTCATTATAAATTTTCGGCATGTAATTAGACAATAAATAAATGAAACAAAAAAATATGAAGTTGGTTCACGGGTACCTCCTCTCTATCTCTATGTGTGAATCTTGTGTGTCGTGCAGTGGACCGTCAGATGTCTGCGGAGGCTCGCCGCGTGCACGTAGACAACCTGCTGCGTATGGTAGAGGTCTGCGAGTCTGTGGGCGAGTGTCGGCGCTGCATGGTGCTCACGTACCTCGGGGAGCGCTTCCCACGCGACCTCTGTCGCCGCGACCGCGCCACCGCCTGCGACAACTGCACCGCCCACCACGAGTACAAGGTACTGCCACCGCACTCCCCGCTTCCCACCATTCTTGGGTTCCTAACCCGCTCCCCGCACTCGCCCTGTCGTTTGCTCGAGTGGTACGACACATTCATTTGTCAGTGGAAAACAAGCGTTGCGGGCTTTAAGTACTCGAATCCCATGTGTGTTACTGGTCGGTCGGTTATCGCGCCGTTGTATGGAGTATCCGACCTGTGCTATTAGTATAATGTAGCTTATGTTGTTATCCAGAGTTTTAATTATTAAATTACCAAATATCATCAAGCTTCATCGAACTGTTCGATGTTAAAATGTAATAAACAGAGAGTAATAAACTTTTGAATGGTTAGTATAAGCTGTACTATTCAATATTCGAGTTAATCGAAGCAATTCGAATCGTAGTTCTTCCAAAAGAATATTTGCCTCAAACGTAGGTGGGTGATTCAGGTAAGAATTTATGAACATTTGTAATAAGCTCACATGTCATAGTGTCTTATTATTAGTCATTACCCTCTAACACCTTACAAAATCTCGTATCTGTTTGAGAGCTGATATATCTAGAATAGTAAATAAAAACACATATCTATACTTTTCCAATGACAGCCAGTGGACGTAACAGAGGAATGCAAGCTAATAGTGCGCTGCATCCGCGGCATGAACACAACGAACCGAGCCGCGTACACTTTGCTGCACATTGCTCAAGCGCTGAAAGGTTCGATGCAACAACGCACTGCTGCCTTGCAGAACGCGCCCATACATGGACGGTGAGTTGGACATAGAAATAAGAAGAGAAATAAAGCAAAAGTAATAAAAGCTAGTGAAATTTCCATATCGCACTTCTAGACATATCGATGGCATGGTGAAAAAGAGGCATATACCCAGCGCTGGATATAAAAAAGTGTGTTGTGACGATGATAAAGTCCTTCAAGAAATACTTGTAATACTTACCTTTGTATTGTAATATATCCGGCTCGAAGGACCAAAAATAAACATCGACATTGACACTACACATGGATACACATACATGAAATGTACCATTAAAATCCACATAGCTTTACGAGATCCCATAATAATTAATAATTACCATACAAAGCTACCCCATTTCTTCTAGATTAAAATCGTGGGAAAAGAACGACCCCATGCGTCTACTGCGCCAGATGGTGGTCCGTGGCCTCTTGGCAGAGAAGCTGGTTGTCAACAACGATATCGCGAGCGCTTACGTTATACTGGGACCAAACGTTGACAGGTCAGTGTAAACGAATCGTATTGTCAAATGGCAAATAGCATTATCGTCAAATGGCAAATGACATTTATGGTATATAGCATTATCGTCAAATGGAAAATAGCATTATTGATAATTGGCTTTTAGCTTAAATTTTTTTTTTGTTATGCAAAAAAATAAGCAGGCGGTTTGCCTGTTAGTAAGAGATAACTGTTGTCTATGTACTGCGAAACTAGGGATGTTTATTTATTTAAGTCCATCAACATTGTGTACATTCATAATAATTTAAAAGTCTAACATAATAAAGAATAAATCCAAATGTCACAATAATTATAGATGGAGACGGCATGCATTACAAGAGCGAAAAATTATATAAAATTATACATTACACCAAAGATATTTAAAGTTAAGCAATCAAAATAATAATGTCAATTAAATTAAAGTAAATGTCAAATTATATAAAATTTAGTTACATTAAAATAGATTTAGTGTCAAAGACTAAAGACTTTCTGAAGATATTATAACTGTCGCCAAATATGTCTATGTCTGTTGTCTTAGATGTTATTGATGCTTTGTGAGTCTAGACAGCCATTTAGAACATACTTTGCTAAATTGTAGAAGATTTTTGGTGGTCCTTCCACCATTATGTATCTTACTGGCTATCTGCAATGGGGTATTAGAGAGATGAGATAGATAGATTAGAATGGGGTAACGATTTTTTCGTTTTTTTTTAAATATATTTTCATTTGGTAGATTGGGTAATTTTAATGAACTAATTTTTTAATATTTCTTTAAAGATAAAGTCGTGATGGCGTCACAAATTGGTCTGAATAGGATAATGTCATGATTACCTACCTACTAAAAGAAATGTTTGTGATTATTTTGTTGGCATGCATTGCATTGCATGACACAAGGTCAAGTATGTTTCTAATGCTATGCTGTCAGTGTCAACTTTTTAATTATTTTTGATATAGATGAAAAAACGCAGTTTGTCTTCATTTAGAGGTCGATTGAAGGTCAAATATTTTTTTACATTTTCGGAAAATACTGCGCCATCTTATCATTTTAAGATGTCAAATTAAAGGTACATATAATCCCGAAATGGTTTTGGAATCAGCATATATTATTTTTTTCTTTACATACCCCGCATTGTTTTCTATTCTCTCGCATTTGAATTAAATTATGATGGATATAACCTGAGATTCATCATCAGTTATCCATATCTTTTCTTTTGAGGAAATACTCACATTACCTCACATATTATAGGATTGTAATACTTGTGTTAGGAAGACGCTGGATGCAGGCCGCTTCCAACCGGTCTTTTTGTCCATGGCGCAGGCCTATGTCAGGCAGTGGACTTATTGAGGCTGAGATGATGATGATGAATACTCGTGTGTGCAGGCTGATGACAGGTAACCTGCGCATCGTGTTCCCGATGAAGGTGGACAAGAAGGAGAAGCTGGTGAGTGCGCCGGCGGCGGCCGCGCCCTCTGAGGACACGCCCATCAACGGGCTGATCAAGAGGATCGAGGAACGGTGCTACGCGGACCTCGTCGAGGCTTGCAGGTCGGCTACCTTTTTTTTTTACTTGACTGCGTAATGTACATGTGTATGTATGTTTCTATATGATCGCCTACAGCCTAAAAGGTTGACCAATTTTGATACATAAGTGAGGTGTTGTTAGGTTCGTTTTCACATCTTGAGTGTCAGAGGTTATATTTTTTTTGTAATAATAATACATCTCTCGCAAAATAAAAAAAATGCGTTTTTTCGTAAGCTCCATCGAACTTTATCGTTCGTAACAAGTGATTTTACTAGTTTTTTTCTAGAGAACGCACATATGTATTGTATGTTCTTATGTTGAGTTGATGTCGATTCCATATCTAATACCTTCAAACGAGGAATTTTTGTATATATGTATATAATCTGAATCTCGGGAAAATTTGGTTTGTAGGTAGATTAGGGTACGATAAATCGATCTTGCTAGATTTAATTTTTAGTGATCCCGGGTTTGCTCGTATTTTCAGTCATAAAATATCCGAGTGGAGCTCGGTCGCCCAGGTACTGTTGTATTAATTGTTAATGTGGCGATCCCCAGGGAGATGGGCTCGGCGCGCGGCGCGTCGCTCTCCGCCGTGATGCCCGTGGCCGCGCTGAAGGCCATGTCGGTGCGGCTGCCGGAGTCGCCGGCCGACATGCTGACCATCCCGCACGTGACGCGCGCCAACCTCGACAAGTACGGCACGGAGCTGCTCAAGATCACCTCCGCGTATGCTGTCGAGAAGATGGGTGAGTCGGGGGATAGCCTGGCCTGGAACTCTTCTCCACTTCATATCATGTTTTCTTAGGTTTTCATCGAAAAGAAATAAATTTGAATGGATTTATCGCGTTATTTTACGGAATTTTATGACCTGACGTTTCGAACACTTTGCAGTGTCCGTGGTCACAGGTGAGACTAGATGACAGTCGTCTTTTTTATTTGATAATAGGCTTGCGCTTGACCGCTAACTCGCCTGATGTTAAGTGACAGTTGTGGTCTATGGTGAAGCGCGCTTACCTAGAAGGAAAGACTCATTCGGAATTTTGTTATGAGAATATTTATTACTACCGCCTACTATTTTTATACAAAACGTTCCCTGTTCACGCAGAAGTCGCTCTCGGTGTCAACAGGTATCGCAGATCTGTGTTGGGACAGAGATTTCATTATTTTGATGAGCGGGTCCCGTGCAAGTGGTACTTGCCAACAATCTTCTCTATTACGCGATAAATCCGTTAAAATTTGTTTAATTTCAATTCATATGAATCAATTTATCGACCTAACTCAATAGAGAATATGTATGAATTTTATTTCATTGGAATATTAGTTTTAATTGATAACATACTAAAATTTAATACATATACTAAATAAATATTTCGATCGGTCAATAGACTGCCGAGATATAAACATTATAAAGTTTTAGGGGAGGGATGCTCTGTCCCTCTCTCGCGAAGCAATAGTTTGTATTGAATTTGTACGGCGAACACGAACCATGACGTCATCATTCGCTATCGTGTGCTTTCTGTCATTTAGCCAACTCCAATGTTCCATTAGCCAATAGAGCTACAGATATAGATAATAGAGCCATAAGCTAAAATTTGGCTATCATTGTATGTTAAGGACTATTTTCTAAAAGAGTCAATGACCTTTGAACTACAACGTCTTGAATGTAATATTATAATTATCCATTTAATAGGGCTCCTAATGCAATACCAGGATGAACTAGAACAGGAAAATAATGAAGACAAGAATGATTTCCGCGAAGCAGAGTCGGACTCAGAGACGGACTGGGGCTCGGTGGCGCGCGCCGCCGCTAGCCAGGGGGGCAGTCCCCGCCGGCGCGGCAGGACCTACAGGGGCGGAATCAGGAAGAAGTACGTAAACATACTTTAATAAGTATAAGTATAGAAAACTCAGAAATACCGACAAAAAAAAAGGTCAAACCGATTTTGATGAATCATATCAAAGAACACTGGATGAAATTCTATTTCAAACAAAAAAAAACTATATCAAAATCGGTCCAACCGTTTGAGAGCTACGATGTCACAGACAGACACATCAAACTTATAACAGCCCACTTTTTGTGTCGGGGGCTAAATAGTGTAATAGCTTGTTTGCACAGTGGTTAGTATTTATTAGTGTGAGTGAGATGTGAAAAACTTTTTGACATTGTGATTATGTTTTTACATTTTGTCAGATACAAGCGTAAGCCCACATCGGCGGGTAAGAAGAAGGCGGCGCGCGGTGCGCACGCGGCGCGCGGCCGCGGGAGGGGGGCGGGGAAGTCGCCCGCTAAAACTACAACTAGTAAGTACAGTTTTCTAAGGGTTTCGCGATCGTAATTCATTAAAATTAAACAATTTTCAACCGGTTTCAAAAAAGAAGGAGGTTCTCAATTCGACTGTATTTTGAAATGGAGATTCTCAATTCGACTGTAATTTCCGTCTGTTTGTTACCTCAGAACTTTCAGAATCGGGTGAACCGATTTTGATGATTCTGTTTTTATTTAAAAGCTGGTGCTTCCCGTGTGGTTCCATTTCAATTTGGTCCAGTTCTGACAATGGCATCTATGAGAAATCGGTTGCTTCAGTTTTTTTAACTATAATTATTAACGGATTTGTTGCGTATATTTTACATAATTTTACGACCTTTTGGTTGGCAATTACCACCTGCATGGGATCCAGTTTTCAAAATAATAAAATCTCAGCCTCAACACAGATCTACGATACTTGTTGACACCTTGAGCGACGTCTGCGCGCATTTTTATGCAAAACGTTCTTTGTTTTGTATAAAAATAGTAGGCGGTAGTAATTAATATTTTCTTAACAAACAAAAAAAACTGTCATCTAGTCTCACCTGTGACCACGGACGCTGCAGTGTTCGAAACGTCAGGTCATAAAATTATGTAAAATATACGTGATGAATCCGTTAAAAATTATTAATTTTCTACTAATAAGTACTTTTTGACTAACAAAAGTGATATACACGCTATAAATATGTAAACAATTTTTATAAGGCATCTATCTATCAGCCCTGTTTGTACAAACTGTCCCACTGCTGGGCGCGGGCCATCTTCTCATTGTGAGAAGGGTAAGGCCATAGTCTACCACGCTGGCTAAGTGCGGGTTGGCAGACTTCACACATCTTTCAAGATCATTGAGAACTCTCAGACATGTAGGTTTCCTCATGATGTTTTCCTTCACCGTTTGAAGTTGGCGGCATTCGGCAATACGCACTTAACTTAGAAAAGACAGAGGTGCGTGCCGCGGGATTCGAACCCAGGACCTGCGGAACCCAAGTCGAACGGTCTGCCGACTAGGCTGCCGGAACTCCAAGGCATGAACTCTGGAGATCATGGAGCTTCTACTGTTATAAAAATATATAAAAAATGCGCGTATTGCTCTGCACACATGATAGAAGTGAAACCTCTCAAATACTTTATTTTAATCCGTCATTCAACACGTTGATTAAATCTATTTTACCAACGTTTTTTTTTTTTTTGCAGGTGTCTCCAGCGGTGGCAACAAGCTGGGCAGCATGCCTGTCCCGCGAACCAACAACGTCGTGCTCAACACGAGGCCTGGGGTCTTCGCGCCTTCTAAACTTAAGCTGCTCTGAACTTGGAAAGTGGACTCTATGTGAGTTGTAATACATGTCGAATTGCATTCAAATGTATACATTAAGAGGAATCGACCCGCTGTACTTTCAATACAAGAGCTCTTACATCTTTATGACGTAATAACAAAACTATTCAAATTTGTTGTTATATATATCTTGTACAGTGGATCTAGGTCTCGAAGTGAAAATATAAAACTATGAGGTACAAATCCAGGACAAGCCTCAGAAAGTTCTCTTTTTTTTCCACAAATTTACGTCGCTTATAACATGGTCAGAAATTATAAATTTAAAGAATATTTCGAAATAAATTTAGCAAATATATTGGAAATTCCAGATAAAATATCTTGTTCTAGTCTGTCCAGCTAGAGATCTAATGTGGCATTGGGGGCGCTGTTGTTCATATTTCATTATTTTGTACAGATAAGACCACAGAATACCATAATAGTGTCTATTTCCAGACGTTATATAAGTAAACAATACTCGATTTATGTGAACTGACATTGGAATTTTGGTCTTTACGAATTTCGATATAGAAGTGAAATTGCATTGATATGAAGCCATCTTATTATAAATTCACTCTACTAAACAGGACTTTATGTTAGTCTATTTAGAGATGAAATTGCAGCTAAACGTTACGATTAGGGTGTATTATTATTACTCGTAGAATTAGTCGTAATGACATGTCTCAGTGGAAAATCTTTGTTTAAGTATTTCATAAAGCTGAGCAGATTTTTTTTTTAAATACTTTCATTGTTTCTAGACACAGACTGATAAATTTACCATTCAATATTTTGATTTTGATTGAATATTTTTAATGTTGTATTGTTTAAAAGCAATAAACTTAAACGAAATCTTTTCCGTTATATATGTCTTATTGTTCTAAAATGAATAGACTAAAAAAGTATTACCCTATTTCTTGTAACTTTTTTTTATACTTTAAGAGGTCTGCCTCGATCCTCTATGTGACAATATATTTGTAATTAATTTAGGAGTAGTTTATTGTAATTTTAAGGAATACACTAAAATATAAGATTTGTTACGTCTGAAACTTTAAATAGTTATTTATTTTCCTTTGTCTTAAAAGTAGCTTAAAAATGTGACAGGTAAATAAAAGAATAGATAATTAAACTAATTTTTTTCGCTCTAATGTAAAACACAAATTACAAGTGAGAAAGGGCTTACACGCTAGTGAAACAACAGGCGGCCTTATCGCTAAAAGTGATCTCTTCCAGGCAACCTTGAGATGGAGATATAAAAATTAATCATAATTATTCGCAAGGTAAGAGCGAATAGGTATCTCGTTGAGTGGAGACCGTGTGATGGCAAACGAAGTTCTTGTGAAAAATAAATATGTGTGTTAAAATTGATAATTAAAACAAATATTAACAGATATCAATAATTTATGAATAATATCATTTTTGCACGTGTATAATGATCTTCATGGCAGCGCCGCTCTTAGCCAGGTCTAGGGCTTCTTTGGACTTTTCCAGTGGGAAGTGGTGGGTGATGAACTTCTGTAGGGGGATCCTGCCGCTCGAGACTGCGGCTAGCGCGGCCGGGTACCTGCGGCCGGGATCAGACGGTGATTACGGTGATGAGGTCTATGAATTTGTGATGATACATGTATCTATGTTAAAAAAAAGGATATATAAAATTAAAGTATTAATTTCTTATAAATTAAAACTAAAGTACATTATATATTTAAGTAAATAATATATAAGGTATCTAATTATGTAAATATAAGAAGTTTTTCACTTTTTTAAACTATCACGGTCATTCATTAAAACACAATTATTATTAACGGGATATTTACCGTGGTTCGCGTTAATTAAAAAAAAAACTTGTTAATAATAATAGTGTTTTAAGATGTTTTTGTTGTCTATTTAGAAACAAAATACCAGACTGCAGAAAAGAGGTTTTTGCAGTCAAACATACGATTTCGTTAAGCTTGATACGCTGTAGAGTGTACGTTTTTAATGAGAAAATTTGTATAAATTGCTGTAAAAGATTATAAATGCGCATTCTTTAGAATAATTATTGTAATCACTTGTTTATTACGTAAAAGTTCGTTGGAGGTTACGATAAAACGATTTTTTTAATTTTTGAATGATGTTTTTCAGCGAGTGAAGACGAATCTAATGCCACCTCGCACATCAAAATCGGTCAAGCCGTTTAGGCTGCAGGCGATCATATAGAAACATACATACCCACATACATATTCCTTTTTGCATAAATATTTAAAAACATACAGACTGACATAGCGCACGAAACTATAAGGGTTTCTTATTTACTACGGAACCCTAAAAAGATCTAGTTGAAAAAATAGAAATGTATAAGGCATGGACCCCGGAATCTGTTGAGATCAATTTTATTAATAAATAATGACAAAAAAAAATAAAAATACAAATTTCACGATAGTAGGAAATATCCAGTAGTTCCAGTCTTTGAGTTGCAAATTTGTCAAGTTTCTGGCTGTATAATAATTTTGATGTCCTTACTTGTCCGTGAGCCAGTTCCTATTCAAATCTAGGCGTGTATATATTCAACGAGTTACGGTCAAATACCCAGCTTACCAACAGAAAATAAATAAAAATTCAGTGCAAAGGATTACGTGTTAACGATCCTGAAGGAGCCCTTCACGTCGACTTCTCTCAGCAACGCTGGACTGAGTGGAACCTCCACCTTGTCTTCTCCGATGCCTACCACCAGCACTGTGCCGCCGGTCTTTGTTACCTACGAATATAAAGATAAATATGGTAGTCTTCTAAAATCATCATCATCTCAGCCATAAGAAGTCCACTGCTGGACATAAGCCTCCCCCATGGATTTTCAAAAAGACCGGTTGAAAGCGGCGTGCATCCACCGTCTCCTGCCTCTTAAAAAATCGGCCATGTACGAATTCGTTCTGTACATCGATGCTTTTTCATCTTGCTTCTTCGTTTCTGGGCTCATTCCGGGAGTTCTTTCATTCTCGGACAAAGTGTTAGGGTGGAACCAGTGCGGTCCCGATGCGATTCTGCGATAATGCGATACTCACATTCATAGCGACGCGCTGCGCTTGCGCATACCCGCACGCGTCGAAGGTCACGTCAGGCGCATCCCCGAGCCGCTCCACAATGCTGCGAGCTATCTGCTCGTCGGAGTCTTCCCGTGACGTCAGCAGGGTGTAGTCTGCTCCCATCTCCAGGGCGGTCTCTAGCCGGGACTTTACTACGTCTGGGGAACAGGTTCAAAATCGTTTAGCAATAGGTAGTATTGTGCGGTTTATACATTTTGACGGTAGTGATGTTAGACCGTAACAGGGCTTATTTGAACTTTGCGCATAAGCAACTAACCTAAAGTTAGTATCTATATATTATTGAATAACTGCACCCCGCGGTTGCACCCGTGTGATGATGAAAAACGGCGATGATGATGAAAAATAAATAGTCTCCAGGTGCTGAGTTATATTTGTACCAAATTTTATAACAATCGGCTTAGTTGTTTGGCCGGGAAAAGTTTACAAACAGACAGACAGAGCTACCTTCGCTTTTATATTATTATTATTTTTTGTATAAGTTAGGATTTATTTACACATAAAAGACATGCCTGCGTGTTCATTTGCTATACTATTACAAACTAGCCACAACGCGCGGTTTCAGCCGTGATCGAGAAAACGTTTCCTAGTGGATAATTACACTGCAAAGGGAAGATATTTTTATGTAGTAATGTCTATGTCTATTGTCTGTTATTGAGTCACTTGGAACAAAGTTTTTATATGTACACATTTAGAATATATTACCATAATAGATATTGCCAATTATACCTACTTGGTAAACAGTCACCAGCGGAGATCAGTGATGTTATCCATCACTGACCTTTAACGCCGTCCGCAATAATAAAGATGCCAAATCAGTTTTATGGAGTGAATACAATTTTTTTATCTTAATTTACGAGTAGATGGAATCCACAACGATTTCATAAAAATGGAAATATTACACTGGTTGCAAGCTTGTTACTCGGTATTTTTGTAAATTCATGGAGAAGGCCTATGTCCAGGAGTTCTTGAAGTTAAGATGAGATGAGATGAAATTGAACAACATAATCTAATACTTAAAAATACATCCATACTTATATCATCGCTTCTATCTGCAATGGTGCTTCGCATTAATAACAGACTGAGATTATTCTGGACTGGGAGAAAACGAAAAACTTAGAATGTCGCTTAACATCGGGCGAGTTGGCGGTCAAGCGTAAACCTATTTTTAAATTAAAAAAACGTACCAGCTGCTTTTCTTCTCGGGCATACTGTAAAAGTCAGTTAGGGACTTGAAGGAAATTGGCATTAATGTAGGCGATAGGCTGGCCCCCTGTCACTGCAAGCTAACGGTTACATCTTACTCTTGAATCCCTTCTATCTAACCCTCTAATCACGTTCAAATGTGGCGTCAAACGGTCTCATGGTCTTGATGCTCTGCCTACCCCATAAGGGAAAATGTATATATGTATGTATGTAAGTACCTATTAAGCAGATTGGATAAAGTATAGTTAAGTACACAATTCCCATAAAACGATAGCAAATCGACAAAAAATTGAAGTCTCGAACGATATGTGCCTGTATTTAGTTCACGCTCCATCATTCTCAAACTTTAAAGCCTGGTACAGGTCGTGCCTTATCTATGGCGGTGTTATGAGCTGTAGTTGTCATATTTCTTTAGACAAAGTAAGAAGTACGAATATGTTGATGTAAAGTCGGTAATCACTGACCAGTAATGAGTATCTTCCCAGCACCCATGGCCCTGGCAGACATGGCTATCAGAATACCGATAGGACCAGCGCCCAAGATGGCAATTCTCGCGCCGAGGGGTATGCGAGCTCGGTTGCATGCGTGGATGGCTATAGCTAGGGGCTGTACTGCTGCCCCTTCCGCCATTGAGAGGTTCTCGGGTATCCTAATTAACAGAAAGATTATCTATTGAAAAACTTTATTTTGACTTTGTGATTTGCGATAGTTTAGCCTTCTGAAATCCAAGTCTCGTGGGTCAAAGATGAGCAGTGAAAGATGAGATATTTTTCGTTAGTCCTTGTCTAAAATTTGATTGGATGACTAAATAATCAGGATTTATCTGTACAGTTAAATGTTCACACGAGACGAATGGCTGTTCTTACTCGTATGACTATTAATTAGATATTGAAAGCTTGTTCACTACCTTTCTGCTTAGAACTTTTGCACTGACGTGTAATGAGTTTCATGATACGTCAAATTCCGGGTCCTGCCCCCGTATTCTGAACCCATTCGGTTTCGGAATCGATTCGATTTGTATATCTCCGTCTCTGTCATTTCCATAGAGAATGACAGAGACGGAGATATACAAATCGAATCGATTCCGAAACCGAATGGGTTCAGAATACGGGGGCTGATTGATTGTCTTACAAATAAAAGTTTCGAAAACTCAAAAACCCCCGACAAAGAAAAGGTTGAACCGATTTTGATAAAACATACTCTCGATAAAATCCTATTTCAAACAAAACACACTAGAACTGGAGGAGATCGCTATACATATATATAATAGTTTCATATTGCTCGTCTTTCATTATAATTTTATGGTATGTACAATAAAGAGTTTATCTATCTATCTCTTTTTGCGTCGGGCAATATCAAACACGGATATAAAAATTTACGAGTGTAACTTCTCAGTTATACTCATTTTATCAAAGAAATGGGTGACATCATCGAGGCAGACCACCAGCCCGGTGATGATCAGATGATATTGTTAAGCACGTCGATTTAAGACTCGCACAGGACCGGAAAGGATGGGATGAACAAGAGTAGGCCTATACCCAGCAGTGGGCGATACAGGCTGAGTATGATAGATAGACTCACTTGTGACAGAAGTCAGCCACATGTTTGTAGTACCGGATGAGATTCCCTTGAGCTCCCAAGGAGGAGCAGTAATGCGGCGCGTGGCACAAGTTGTACCGACCCTGCTTGCAGAACTCGCAGCCCCGGCACGGCTGGGTTGGCTCTATGGCCACCCGGTCGCCTGCTTTCAGGGTGCTTACACTGCTGCCCACCTAGAATATATTCAGGAATTAAATAATTCAGTTTTCAAATCAGTTTCTTCTAGCTAAGCTTCTTCAATTTCCACGGAAGATTGCAAAATTGCATCAGAGGATTTCATGGTGAAAGTTAGTTTCAAATTCAATTTAATCTATAAATCCAGGTTAACTTATTTTCAGTCTAGTCGCTTTACATCAAGCGAAGTAGTGGAAAAAAAATGAAAACAAGTATAGTAAGTTTAGAAAACTTAAAAAACCCTCAAGTAAAAAAATCGATTTTGATGAAACATGATAGAGCTAAGATCACTCTCGATGAAATCCTTTTTTTAACAAAAAAAAAAAGATAGATCAAAATAGTTCCATCCGTTTGAGAGCTACGATGCCACAGACAGACACACAGATACGTGTGTATCTGTGTGTCAGACTTATAACACCCCTCTTTTTGGGTAGGGGTTAAAAAGTAACTTTCAAATGATTAAAACTGATTAAATACAACAGAAATATTTTTTTCTTTATGCTTAGTAATCAATTTAACACAAATGTACCTTGACAACAGTGCCGGCGCCTTCGTGCCCGATTACGATGGGCTTAGTGAGAAGGTCGAAGCCGCATTTTCCCGTAGTGTATAGCTTCACGTCGGAACCACAGATGCCCACACAGGACATCTCTATTAGAACATCTAGAAATAGGAATTAAGAGGTCAATAGACCCGCGAAAGAGTAGATAGCGCTCGTCCATCGCTTCTCGAAAAAGACCACCTAAAGCGGTCGAAAGTAGTTGCTCGGTGTATAGTTGATTTATGTATCTTGTGGTTGGTATTTTTCATTGGCTTAAAGTAAGGACTTTTAACTTACCGTTTTCATTTATTTCTGGGATTGGCCATTTTTGCTGAAAAAAAAAGTTTACTATCAAATTTATTATTTATCAAAAAATATAATATATGCATGCATATGGGGATACAGGTTGCTGTCACCTACATTCAAATTTTAATTACGCTACTAAATAGCTATGTATTATGTATGTTGTCCTCAGCCTTCTCCGCATATAACCTGGTGAGCCAACAATAGCCGCGTACTGACTGAGCAAGCAGCCTCGCGAGGCAATTACTCGGTCGCTCAGGACGTGCCTAATGTCATTTGCATCGGGAGAGGCACGTCCTGACCGACCGAGGATTTGCCTCGCGCGACTGCTTCGCGAGGCTGCTCGCTCAGTTAGTACGCGGCTACTAAGGTAGTCGTCCATCTCGGGCATGTATCGATGCATGGCAGGATTGGCAGTTCAGGGCCTCACTCCTATCGTAACCATCCCTAAAACTGGATGTGTAAAGCTTCTTACTTTAGGCGGGGGATATCGATAGTGTATTCTAGTGCTCCGGCATCAGGGCAAACCGGTACCGCTGTCTTAGATCCGTTGCCCGAGATTTCGGAGATTCGAGAGGATTGCAAATCAGATTAAAAAGGGTACTTAGCTTGGTAATATAAAGATTTTTAGTCGGCATCTAAAGAGATGAAGGAAATAAGGCCTAAGGCCCCGCGGGGTTTAGGCCACCTTGACACTTCTTTTCTTCACTTTTATTATTTTTCTTTTGTTTTAACTATTGGTTTCTTCTGGTTTCGCGCTCCATCGTAGACCGCAATGTCTTCCAGCGTAAAAAACCTATTCGGATAAGTGGCAAAAAACTTACAATCTTCAGGTCCATAGGACCATGAAGTACAGCTGCGTAGTTTCCCGTCATCTTGATCTCACGTTTTCTACATAACTGAATAAAATAACGATATCACTGCACCACAGATTTAACTGTAGTTATTGCTACATTATCAACGCGATAACATTGTAAAAATAAATAAGACTTGTACGTCAGCATTCCTAATGTTAAACAAAAATACGACAGTTTGTAGAATTTAAAGGAAGCATGTTCGTTTCCACAAGCCTTAAGGCCATGCTTGTTCGCAAAAGTAGCAAAAAACAGCTTTTTCAAAATTTACAACAAATATTTGTAAGTACTATTAGTTCAAGCTTAAATTTTAGTATGTAAATTATTGGTCTGTTGACTAGGGTTCTCCTAGTACAAAAACACGATTGTAGAAAAAAGTCTCGATACCTTCGGGGTTTTCTGGATCTTGTTTAGTTCAGAAGTTCCTATGGCCACCTTCCGATTCCATCATCAGACTTTTGATATTATGTAGCACCAAAGTATTCACCAAGACAAGGTTCAAGGTTGCCTGGAAGAGATCACTTTTAGCGATAAGACCGCCTGTTGTTTTCGCTAGCGTGTAAGCCCTCTCTTGTTAATTAGTGTTTTAGTATAGTGGTGTAAACAATAAAGAGTTTATCTATCTATCAAGACAAAACAAAAGAGCCCAAACTCGAATGTGTTTATCTTGTTTAGTTAAGAAGTTCCTAAGGCGGTTTTCCGGACCCATCATCAGAACAGCTCCTACCATGTTATTGTATTGTCACCTAGATACATATGTACACCAAAGAGCCCAATCAGACATCGGGAAGTGGTTCTAATAGCTTTCAAGATTCGTGCCAAAGAAACAAACATGCATACATACAAACATCGCAAGTTAAATAAAAGCTTGTAAAATAGACACGGATTCTACGGCGTTTCCCCAAAAAATTATACCGTAGTTTAATAAATAAGTGTTCAATATTGTAGTTGGAATTTGAACCAGCTCCTTTGGCACCCATTGGTGTTGTTGCCTCTACAGTTTCCATGCGGTAAAGCGCTTGTAGCGTGAGGATGGATAACGAATTCTCTGACGTCATCCTATTTGAGCGTACCCTTTAAGCGAATGATCGCTTAAGAAGGAGATCAATGAATTTTTCGGTTACTTTGAAGGCTTATAATTCCACAATCTCGGGTTCGAGTTTAAAATTTTTCCTATCTGTTATGTAAATAGGTTAAAAAAAACAACGGGTTGCACTCCGGGAGTGCCAGCAGAAGTGAAAACTAAAAAATAAAATAGCAAAAAGACTGACTCGTGAAGGATTGGACTCCGACTCCGCCCTCCGATGGAGAAATTGAAATTTATATCGGTGCTCTAACCTACTGAGCTACTAACTGAGCTACTAAAGTAAGCATTCGGCGCAACGAAATGACGTCATGCTAGGAGGACAAACTTGTACATACAATAATGAACTTTAAATGCAGAAAGTTAAAATAGGTTTCTGACTAAAATAATGACGTCATGCTAGAAGGACAAACTTGTATATACAATAATGAACTTTAAATGCAGAACGTTAGAATAGGTTTCTGACTAAAATAATCCGTCCGTCTTACGAATTTTAATCTGACGATCTGACGCGAGTTTAACATTTTATACCCATCCAAAAAATGCACAACGCCGCTAAAAAAGTTTTCACTTCAAAAATGATTAAGTTAAGTTCTCCTCAGAAATGTTTTTTTGCTACTTTTTAACCGACTTCCAAAGGAGGTTATCAATTTATATTTTGTATATGTCTCTTAATGTGTATGGATTGCTATGTTTTTAGTATCTGAATTAAAGATTTAAATTAAAAAAATACAAAAAGTTTTTTTTGTATGGTTGCTCATTACTCAGTCAATTGTGTATTGATTTTAATTATTCTTGTATTTGGTAGATTATACTTCGGAAGTGGTCCCGGATAAATTTTATCAAAATCGATGCAGTACTTTGGTTTTTATAACAAAATAACTGGTAAAATATCATTCACGTGCCCAAAGAAAAGGGAACAGCAAGTCGCGTATGCATTATATTGCGTATTTTGAAGTGAGTTTTTTAAACTAAAATTTATTCTAATCCAATCCGATCAATTCTTTCTGATTTTACCAAAGAATCCTTTCTTAAAGAAAATTTTGTACAATATCCAACGTCTCGGCTTAGGCTGTGCAATGGTTATCCATTGCACAGCACGTTGGATATTGTACAAAACCTACATAAGTAGGTAAGGATTTCAGTCATGACTTTAAATTATCTATACCTTTATACATGATGTTGCAGTAAACGAAGAACATATTTTATGGGCTCATTGTACTCGTCACATTGAACAACTTCCATCCAAAAGAGATCGATTAAAAATCGCGATAAATATCAGCTGTTTATTACATAAAGTTTATTGACCTTTGACAAAGGTCAATAAACTTTAACAGCTAATTATTTCGCTAATTCTGATTGCTTCTATTGTAAAAGTTGTTCATAATGGATACAATGACCTCTCAATGTAGGCCCGTCAATTCACAGAACACTCCTTGTGTGCAGATAAGGTCAGGCATAATCAGTCAGGCGTAATAGGTCAGAATTTTAGTTATGCAAGATAATGTAGTGGCTTGTCTTGTCAGTGTTTACATTATGTCTTATAATTTGTGTATTCTTATCAGTCTGAAAGTAAATAATATTATGTAACAATATTATGTAGTCTTCTTACTAGTAAACACGGTGAAATCTGGTTCTGGCGATAGAGAGGTACTGATTACTATGTATATATGTAGTTATCCATAAAATATTTTTGATGTGAATACGTCTGTTTTGAACGTACTTCAAAAAAGGAGGTAATCAGTTCGGTTTTTTGAAGTTAAAACTTCTTTAGCGGCGTTGTGCACTTTTGGGATGGGTAAAAAATGTTAAACTCGCGTCGGGACACGTGACCTGATCGAAAATTCGTAAAACGGCGCAGGGCGCTTGCGCGAGTGTGCGTGTGCGATTGTACTACAGCCTGCTACGCGCATCCACGGATGGTGACTGTTGATGGCTCGACCGTCTGTATTACTCTGTATACTTGTAAAATTCGTGTATATAAAGTGTTTAAAACATGGAAATTGAACAAAGTGCATCTATTAATGAAATATACGGGAAATTAAGTATTTAACCACATAAATAGTATTTTAATAGTACTTTTATACTGATATATACTTTAATTAGTGTGAAATTATTCCCTGTGGGACCATTCCAAAATATTCAAAAATGCACAACGTTAATGTTCAAGTTTTCACTTCTGCCGGCACTCCCGAAGTGCAACCCGTTGTTTTATTTTCAGTTTGTTACCTCAAACTTCGTTATTTATAGACCGACTAAAATTATTTTTTTGTTTCAAAGGATAGGACAAACTTTCAGATTGGTTTCGTGGCAATTTCATCAAAATCGGTTTGGTAGTTTGGTTCTTAAAACAAATTAACTGGACAAAACGTATCATACAAATAAACGAAATTGTGTAGATACTTTTGATTTTGAAGTCGGTTATTTCAGTTTTTCAAACTATAATAATTATTGTTTCCATTGTGGGGGGAGAGAGGGGCGGGGGGCAAATCAGAAAGCAAAAAAATCATTTACAGTTTCGTCTTCCAACTACGTATCTATTCAGCTATGCATTCAAAATTTAATTAAGAATACTACTCTATAGCTAAAAAAATCAACGTATTCATTGAGTGTATACTATGACGCATCGCGCGCTGCAGAGGGTGAACGTTTACGTCAATGTTATCTAAAATACCCGAATGCAGAATAGCGATTTTTGCAATCTGACTTACGATTTCTATTTCTGATATTAGGTAGCTGGAAAGCGATAATATATGTCTCCGTTACAGATCCGGATAGTTAGGATTTCATTTGTAACAATATGTTAGTGGCTTGTCTAAAAGTTGTTTTTTTTTATTCTGGGAAACGAGAATTTTGCTGTGATGCCATCCACGGTGCGATTTTGATGATATTTTTAAGAAATAAGTAGTAATAGTAGGTAGGAAAAGAGATAAAAGGAGGATGATTTTTGTGCAACGCTAAAGCCCGTTTTCCATGTAGGATATGCATTTAAATTAACTAAATAAAACATCATAATTACAATAGCAAAAATATATTTTATGCCTTCAAATATTCAACAAAAGATACTTTAACATGATCACCATAACGTACTTTATGACTTATTCTATAAATTACCAATTAACATAGGTGGTCCCTATATTTACAAATATATTTTTGTTTAAATAATAATTATCAAATTCGTTTTTTCATAGACTAAATATGTCTTACAATTTAGGATGTTTTTTTTTTCGATGACTGTGGTAATTAAAAACACTGAGTTTTTTTTAACAATTTTCGAATTTAGCTAAGTTTACTAGTAAATAAACAACACAGTCACTTGAACTGGGTCTAGGCTTACCAATAATACCCTGACAATATGAATCACAAACATTTAAGAGCCAACGGCAGACATGCAGCGGAATATTCAAATTTCAAACAGTTTTTTTGTCCTTAGCTCGGGTACTATTGTAAGTAATTACAATGTTTGCGACAATCCAAGCGCCTCGTTGCTTACATATCCCGAGAAGTTGCTACTAAAACTTGTTCAGGCTACTGTACTAAAAGTTGTTTGCGTTGCTGTACTAAAATTTTATCGGGTTACTGTACTAAACTTGATCGGGTTACTGTACTACTATACGAAACTTGTTCGGGTTATTGTACTACTGTATTAAAACTTTTTCGGATTGTTGGTATCCCTGGGCTGTACATGTATCATGACCTTGATCCCTGCTCCCTGGCGCGCGATCTCGTACGCCTGCAGCGTCTCTTCCAAGTCGAAATGGTGCGTCACCAGCGGCTTCACGTTGACCTTACCGCTCGCTACCATGGACAAGGCTATAGGGTACCTGGGCAACAAATATTGAGATTAATATATCTCGGGATACAATAAAACGCCCTGCGAAAATAGAGGTATTCGTGCAATGAGGAAAGGGAGGGAAACTGAGTTTACTTTCAATCTCCCCCGCCATATAGACTGTAAAATTAAGTTCTGTGCATCGTTTTTATCTATACGGCCGCCTTTACTCAAAGAATACTCACTCATTTACATATCGGAAGATGCCTCGAATGTCGACCTCCCTCGCTAGAGCGCCTGCGAGAGGAACTTTCTGCTCTTGCGCGCCCATGCCCACTAGAACTGCGACACCGCCGCTCTTCGTGGCCTGTGGAATAATTAAGGTGCTTACTATATTTATGTGTTATTTACCCATAAAAGTAACATCTTTCACTGATGAAACTTTTCTTAAATGGGGAAATAAAACAGCAGGCCTTGACAATAATGGTAAACGTTTCAATTTTTACAAGTGTTTAATAAATTTAAGAAATGCAAAGAAACTGTGACGTGACGTCACGTGACATTTTATTAGCTAATGTCAATCCCATACATTAACTCTCTATTCTACTGGTGTTCATGTAAATAAAATGCTAGTTGTCTAACCCCGCAGGTATATCATAATATTATTTCATAGGTCAACAAACTTGAACAGCTGATTTTTTTCGCAATTTCAAATATGGTCCCATAGAAAAGTTGTTCACTCTTAGAAGTAGGTATAATGGTATCAATTTGATGGCATCACTAAACAAATTAAAATTATTAAAATGAATTAAAACAAGTACCTATATTAAAAGAAAAACAAAATACCCGACTGCAGAAAAGAAGTCTGACAGTCTTTTGCAGTCTAACTTACGATTTAGTTACACTTGATACGCTGTTGAGTGAACGTTTTTTGAGAGAAAGTATGCGTAAAATCTCTGTAAACGATTACAAATACGCATTCTTTAGAATAATTCTAGTAAAATCACTCGTTTATTACGAAAAAAAAACTACACTCAATTCGCACATAAAAATCGGTCAAGCCGTTTAGGTTGTAGGCGATCATAATAGAAACATACATACACTCGGATAACAATCCTCTTTCTTACGCAGCCGGGTAGAAAACGAACGAGTTTCCCCATACTAGTTTCGTTCCATTTTTGAATTTAGTGGTTTTAAGAATTTTAATGAGTTTACTGCTGCCTTTGGGCACCTTTCTGTCTTTTGCCTCACGTTGTATACATACAACTGGTATGTAGGTGTATGCCTGTATAAAAGTACTATATATTTGTAAGTAAGACCAGCATCTTACGAGCAGTGCTAATCTGACGGTGGCCTCTGCGCCGCTCGCGTCGAACGACCGGTCGGGCTGCGCACCCATCTTCTCGTGGATGGTCTTCACCAGCTCGTTCTCATCCGACTCCCGGCTCACCAGGATCGTGTGGTCTGCGCCCAGCTTCTTCGCGAAATCCAGCCGGGATTGGAGGACGTCTGGAATTTTATTTTGATTATTTTTTATTATCGTGAGAAGAATAGATTTATTTTAAAGGTGTACCTAATCAATAATTGATTACCAATTGTAGCTTATATAACGATACCGTGGAATTCGAAAATTGGCCCTGTGACGTTTTATACATCAGATTCAGATACTTTATTGACCTAATAAAGATAAAGATAATTTATTTGCATACAACACGAGATTTTAATACAACATAAGTGCACAAAAGATGTTACAATAAAGTTAGTCGCTTAAAATCATGTTGTGCCGATTAGGCGTACAAATGTCAGGTAGACAGATAAGAATCATGCACAAGCGAACAATTCAAGAAAAAATATTTGATATTGCCTAAATTAAAATAAAAAATAAAAAAAACTCAAAAAATACAAAAGCAGAAGCAATAAAAGATACACATAAAGTCAACAAAATTAAAATTTGTCATTAAAAAAATCATTGATAGAATACACTTCTGCAATTAATGCCTTCAATTTTTTTCTAAATAAATTACTATTCTGGTCTCTTATTGACTTTTTTTATCTTATTGTAGATTTTAGGACCCATACATACGATGCTATTTTACAATAGGGCTGTCTTTCCTTCATGTACGCTCCTTAGCACAGAGATTTGTTATACTAAGTAAGTATAAAGATTTTTAAAAGTAGCATCAAATGGCATAGACGAGTGGCAAACGTTTCTATTTCTACTTACGCTTCGAAGTGGTAAAAAACAGTGACGTGCCGTCACGTGACATTTCGTAAGGTAATCATTTACTTTTATATTCTATTGGAGTTTACGAAATTAGAATGCCACTTGCGTAACCTCCAGGTCTCACCTGTGATAAGAACTTGGGCCGCTCCGTACGCCTTAGCAGCCAACATACACATGAGTCCAATCGGTCCCGCGCCCAGAACCAGTACGTTGTCTCCCGCTGTGACGGCTCCACGCCGACACGCGTGCACCCCTACTGACAGGGGCTCCAGTAGCGCACCTTCCTCCATCGATACGTGGTCTGGCAGTCTGGTATACAAGGGATAATAATTATTATTCAGCAGTACTTCAGCATTGCGGCTTTACATAAAATATTAATGAGTATGTTAATTAATTTTCAGTGGCCTATAATTAGGTTAGGAAACCGTCTGATTCGCGATTCGCAGGTCTAAGGTTCAAATCCCAACTCACTCGCTCGACGGTGTCTTGACTTTTTGTTAGTTGAAGAAAACATCGTACAGAAACATAAATCACTAAAAGCTACTCGGAATGTCTCGTTCGTTATACTAGGTGGAACAATCCTTCTGTACCCATACCATACATAGAAGATATCAGGTATAAGTATACTTAGTACATTAATTTATAACTAGTAGATGTTTTTAGTAATGCTAAGACAATGTATTGATGAAAGTTTCCGGCAGCCTAATGGTGAGACCGTCTGACTTGCGATCCGCAGGTCCTGGGTTCGAATCCCACGGCACGCACCTCTGTCTTTTCGAAGTTATGTGCGTATTGTTGATTGCCGCCAACTTCAAACGGTGAAGGAAAACATCGTGAGGAAACCTACATGTCTGAGAGTTCTCAATGATCTTGAAGATGTGTGTACAAAAACAGGGCTGATAAAAAAAATAAAAAAATGTATGGATCACAGGAAAACGGAAGAATGCAAAACGAAAAAAGTGATGTATTAAACAAGACACCTAGTCCAGTCCTGATAAAAGTTGACATGACGATAAGTCAAAGATCAACTTCTGTTGTATGGGTTTTGTGATGTTGTTTCACAACGCCACCAATGTCACAGCCCATAAAACGCAGTAAGTGGCGCGGCGTTCTGATTGATCAGCTCACTTGAAACAGAAGTCGGCAGCGTGTTTGTAGTATCTCGCCAGGTTGCCGTGTATGGGGGGAGTGGCACAGAACACCATGTCTGGGCAGAGGTGGTAGCGGCCTGTTTTGCAGAGCTCGCAGTATCGGCACGGCACGCCAGGCTCGATCGCCACACGGTCGCCTACCTTCAGGTTCTTCACTTTAGCACCCAGCTGGAAACAAAACAAATACGATATTATCGATTCAGAAGGTCTTTTCCAGCGTACAATTATTCTGGGAATTTGATTAGTTATCTGCTCAGGGTGGAAGACGTGATAAGGAAACGGAGGCGCTAACCTCCTTGAAGGTGTGGTTTTTGTACGAAGTGTGGAGATGAGAATTTTCTGAGAATCACATTAAGTGTGTGTTTGATTTATAGCAATGGTTTGTGAGGATTCTGGCGTAACATACATCCTAGAATCCTGACCAAACAATAACTATAAATGGAAGACCATGTCCAGTATCATAATGACATTTCTAGATACAGTATTGACGTAGAACATTTTTGACTGCATAGTTGGCGATACTTTGGCGATACTTTATATCTCCCACACTAGAATCCTCATTTCTCAAAACTTTATGAAAATCAGTACTAACGATGCTAATTTATTACTCGTGATTAGCCACATAAATTGGTCGCATACATAATTTAGAAGTTATAGGTACGGTTTGCTGACGATTCTGGGATGCATGTCTTACCAGAATCCTAACAAACCAAGCAGGTAACTAGATACGTACAAACAACTACTGGTACTGTTATTGTCATTGTTGAATATTAAATTAATAGAGTTCGTATTTAGTAAAAACTGGCCAAGTGCGAGTCGGACTCGCGCACGAAGGGTTCCGTACCATTATCTAAAAAAACGGCAAAAAAAACACGTTTGTTGTATGGGAGCCCCCCTTATATATTAATTTAATTATTTATTTTTAAAGTGAATAATATAACTCAATATTCAGTGGATATTTCAAGCGTCTACCTGTTGCCGTTATCAATATCGAGCAAAACCGAGCAAAAAAAATCACGTTTGTAGTATAAATTTTTAAATATTTATTTTATTCTGTTTTTTAGTATTTGTTGTTGTAGTGGCAACAAATACATCATCTGTGAAAATTTCAACTGTCTAACTATCACGTTTCATGAGATACAGCCTGGTGACAGACGGACGGACGGACGGACAGACAGCGGAGTCTCAGTAATAGGGTCTTGTTTTTACCCTTTGGGTACTGAACCCTAAAAAGAATATGCAAAACGAATTTCAATCAGAATGTGGAGCGAATCGTGAACAATATGGTCATGGTCAAGTAGAATCCAGTTATACATATTATTTTCGTAAATAGTCGTTCTGTAGTCTGGCGCTTTGCAATAACCTGATAGATTTACATCATACCTCAGACATCATGTATATACGTTCATGCATATCACATACGTTTGGATATTTATATAATTAACAAAGACAAAGGGTGTGATACTTAGACCGGAAGCGCTATACCACGCTTTGAGTATAAGTTCGTGGGTGATTCGCTCAACGCGTGCAGCTATCTCTCTCGCGCATCACAACCTTTTTAAACATATAAATTCATTGAATAGGGATATTAGCAAAGTAAGAGCTAAATTTATTATTAAGACAGGAGACATATTTAAAAACAAGTGTTTCTTCGATATCTTTTAAATTGTCTGAGGACTAAGAAAATACAATATGCTTTTTTCAAATTCCGTCGCCAGTATAAATGATATCTGATTAAAACTATTTTAAATGTTTCTCCTCTCTAAATAAACAAATTTAGCTCTAACTTTTCTAATATCCCTACTTAATGATTTTTTATGTTTAAAAATATTGTGATGCGTGACAGAGATAGCTGTGCGCTTTAATTTCGACCTTAAGGTGTCAGCGGCAGGGCGACTGAACTGGGGTTCCTTTCATAAGGGGGGATCATAAAATTATGTAAAACATACGAAATAAATCCGTTAAAATGGTATAATTTCAATGAGTAACAGTCGCGAAAAACTTAAAAAACATTTCGTATGTTCATAGTATCCCCATTTTGAGTTCACATAAATTATGATGTTCAACTACGGAACCCTACTTTGCGCGTGCCACGACACG
This sequence comes from Lycia hirtaria, assembly GCA_947563715.1. NCBI lineage: Eukaryota > Metazoa > Arthropoda > Insecta > Lepidoptera > Geometridae > Lycia > Lycia hirtaria. Next base: position 33,277,199 of record OX387377.1, on the reverse strand, counting down.
CATGTGCTGGCCGCTTTTTTATCTGTTTGTTACTTCGTAACTCCGTCATTTATTTTCGATTTACAATAAATGTTATACTTTAAAGAATATACTTTCAGAATTATTATTATTTTTTTGATACAAATATTTATATTGTAATTCTATTTATATGTATATTCTATTATACTTTCAGATTGGTCCAGTTGAACAGTTTTTGTTATCTATCGTTATTGCATAATTATACATACATATACAAAACCAGTTTATCTTTATAACTGCTGATAGTTCGAGTAGGTAACAACTAGATTAAATTCACAAACATACACATAGATACACACTTCATAGATACCACACCTAGATATTCATAATAAACTTATATCTATTTACTTTGTGGTTATGAGCTCTTGTTTTTAATCTAAATTAACAATAAAACGGTTTATAGCCATTATCAGATTATTTAGTAACGCGCAATTTAAATTATTTAACCTGAGATAAGTATAGTCACATGTAATTTTATAGTATTTTTTTATCAATTATTAAACAACAGAAAGTTACCTACCGGCGTTGAAATTCTAATAATAATCACAGACGTTATATAACTGAAAATAATTATGTAAGTATTTAATTATTTACCGTTTGTTTACCTTAATTATGATAAATGATATGATTATAAAAAATGATAGATAAATCAAGCCGCAATTAACTATTTATTATTATAATCAGTTCTTATTTTCAAAACTATATGAAGTGTTGCAATAAAAAGACTGATTCTGCGGCGAGATTTTTTCTTATTGGGTGATAGTGTACCTACCTACCTACTATATCTACGAATCTCGAGGAGTATCATTCTCAAATGACATGTATGAAATAATTAGTATTATTTATTTGAAATAGACAGACTTATAAGTTCTTTTTATTTAAAACAAATTTGGATTATTTAGAATAACCCAAATTTTCAGATTAAACTTCAGCTTTATTATGGAAACTAACGTGGTTGTCACACGTTTATAAAATAATGCGATCTAAACTATAGTCGGAAACGACTAAAATAAACTGCAATTAGGGCGCTTTCAATTTAGGCGTTTCTTGACGGCCCGTTGCGGTGCCCAAGCGTTGCGTTAGTCGTACTAAGTCGGGCCGCCCTTACTTAGTCGCAGTCAATTGCAGTTACAGTGCCAGAAACTTATCCGGCCCGGTGGCCAAAAGTAAAACTAACGAAATGATGAAATACTGTCACTGACAGCGAAAGTAGTGACTGTCACTGGACCAGAATCCACCAATTCAATTGGACCACAATCTTAATAGCAATCTTATTTCAATATTACTTTGACCTTTGTCTTGCTCTCTCAAGTGTCTGTCTCTCTCTGGAGAAAGAACGAGACAAAAGTCAAAGTAATATTGAAATAAGACTGCTTGAACCCTTGTGGCACGGGGGCAGATATGTTTGTGATATTTGTTTATTGATTGCATAATTTATTTATCCAAGTTGGTAGGTACACGGGATTATGCGGGTGCTAATAGTTAAACCCGATACTACTGACCGCGATAAGGGCTTTAAGGTCAACGCAATGATACGCAACTGCAGAGTTCTACGCACGTTGTTTCTCTTTTGTGGAAACGTGATGTCTATATTAGCACGGTTTTCAATATTTTATAAAAGACCACGAAGTTAAAAGAAATGTGTAGCATTTTTTCTTTGTTATTATTTCAATTTACCTAATGTTTTCTTTAACTAGTCATTTACAACTCAACAAAAGCTGTGTATCGTAGTTTCGCCCGCTTAATGATGAAAAACATTGATGATGATGAAATATAACCAATGTCCAAAGCATCAGGGATATGCATACATTTTATTTCATAGGAATAATAGATTTAATTGATAATAAAATGTAATTCATATTCAAAAAAAAATATTTCAATCGTTCAATAAACTTCCGAGATAAAAACATTTAAAGTTTCAGGGGAGGGATGTTCTGTCCCTTTCTCGCGAAACAACAGTCTGTATTGAATTTGTACGACGAACTTGAACCATGACGTCAACATTCACTGTCGTGTGCTCTCTGTCTGACATTAAATTAAAATTAAATTAAATTATTTTTTTCTTTCAGATACTTGTTAAAAGTTGCAATTTTGTTATACAGTATTCCTGCTGAAATTATATCATCAATACAACCAATGTTGGGTTAAGTTATCTATCAATCTACAATCGGACCACTCGAAATATAAGTAGGTAGCCATATTGACGTAGCAAGCCCGGTAGATAACAACAGAATATCTATGTGTTGACAAATTCACATAATCTCTAGTTACGAGTAGGTAAGTATATCATATCTGACTACATTATTGCGATTATTACATGAAAAGGATTAATAAACAATATTTAAAGAAAAACAAAGTGCCCGATAATGAAATAGACAATATATTTTTCACTTCAGTAGCTCAAACATGTAGGTTTTGCTGCCTGAAATCAGTGAGCAAAATGCGAGTTTTCTCACTGAGTGACACAAAGTAACTTTTTTTTTTTTTCAGAAAGCCGCGAATATCTTATTCAGCCTTGGGTTAATCAAACAATTCGAAACATTTACACTCTATCTCTTTCCCGCCGTTAGTAAGAGAGAGAGAGAGACAAAGACCAGCCCTTTCGAAGTTCCGATTTTGAATTCGACCTCAAAGACAAACAGGTTCGGAATTTCGTACCTACTAACTAAAGAAATTTTGCAAAAAGATAATTATGTCTTTTAATGTAATTTATTGATTTTTTAACTTATTGTTGTATTTAAACGAAAATAAGTATTTACTACAAATAAAACTGATATTTAACCTGTAAATATTTATTATCTCCTAAAGTGTTCTCGCTGCTGAAGTGAAAAGTTATGTGTGTTACACGAGAGCATTTTTTTTGCATCTCATGCCTTTGAATCGCCACACTCAGGATTCAAAATCAGCACTCGCAGCAAAAAATGGCTTTGCTCTCTTGTTGCACAAATAACTATTGTTACTTATTCTAACTAATATTACATAAGCGAATGTAATTATGTTGTCTTTCTCTCTGCTGTGTATAACCTTATAACGCTTCAACGGCTGAACCAATCGATATAAAATCCTGCACAGAGATTCAATAGAACCTGGAGAAGGACTATAATATGCTGTTTTATTGTCATCCCCGTTTTTCATCACTACGCGGGCGATACCGAAGAAGCGTCACCGTTTCATGGTGGATATTCCAAAAACCCGAACGAAACGCTTTAATTCCACTTTCATCGTGCGGACTGCTAGATTGTGGAATACGCTTCCTGAGTAAGACCTACTCAGGAATATGATTTAATCTGGGTGTCTTTAAATCTCGAGTGACTTAGTTTCTTCTAGGTATGCGCGCTCCATCGTAGACCGCAAACCCAAAAACCGCAGTCTCCCCGTGGCAGTGCGGTGTGCGACGGCATTTCCCCACGTAAAAAAATATACTTCATGTATGGAGATCGGGACCAAATCCGGAAAAAAATCGAAAACTGTACATTTTTTATTTAATCACAAAAAATTGGGTCTTGATGCAAGGAAGGAGGGTCCAAATTTGAAAGTGCTTTAACGGTATCATGAGAGGTATCATATGAAGAGTTTAATTAGCATAAGCTAAAATAGGTTTTAAAATAGGTTCTCGAGTGGAGACCACGTACCGGCAAGCGCAGCGTAGGAAGACCAGCCACGAGGTGGACAGATGACCTCATACAAGTGGCGGGAAAACGCTGGATGCAATCCGCTTCCAATCGGTTTTTTTGGAAATCCATATTATAGGGGAGGCCTATGTCCAGTAGTGCTCTTCTTATGGCTGAGATGATGATGATGATGAAAATAGGTTTTTAAATATTTTTACGACGTATATTTTTCGATTTATGAAGGAACATTTAAAAAAATATATAATTTCCCCTTTTATCTATTAGTTTGTACGGAACCCTCGGTGGGTGAGTCTGACTCGCACTTGTCCGGTTTTTTTTTGTGTTGTTGTTTTGATCAGCGAACTATTTCAATGGCACAGTTGATTTCTTCTAATGGCATTTAATAAATTTAATAATGGCATTCCTAATGGCATTTACCATATTGTCTTAATACAGAATATAATCAGTACATACGCCCGAAAAACATTACCTTCCCTCAGCGGTCGGGTAGAAATTAAATAAATAACACCGAATCGACCGTGTTATACTAACACGAATTAATCGAATGTTATGGAATATTTGTTAAATGTCACGCTTTTTATCAATATTACTTTGTACCAATAAATTATGCGGAGTGGATGCCCTGAATAAGGTCGACCTCCAGGTCACCCCCCGACGCGATAGCGCAATGAACTTGTGATGAAAATATTGAAAAAAGGTTATGAAAATAATGAGGCGATGGTACAGATAGAGTAAAAAGGTAAAACATTCTGCACAGAATTAATTATAGTTTTTATTGAATAATAGACCTACAATCTTGAAATTTTCAAGGCTAGAGTGAACAGATATCTTCTAGATCGACGAGCTCCATCCTCGGCCACATCGTCGCTTAGCATCAGGCGAGTTGGAGGTCAATCGTAGATCTATCTTGCATAAAAAAATAGGTTTCACCGTCAACCTACTTGATGACGTGTAATTTACGTTGGAGCCTGAGCGAGGGCAAAACTATTCACTCGTTATTTATGAGTCTGTAGTTCAACCATCGCCTGTCTCGCTCCCGCATATCAAAATTTTTGAGATATAAAATGACTGAATGCACTTATTAAAAAAAATAGCCCCACAGCACACTACAAAGCAAAAAAATCACAAGTTTTTGACATAATTTTAATTTTGATCGAAGTTAATTTTCAAACAAAAATAATTTTTACAAATTACCTATTAACGTAAAAATTTACCGACTTCAAAATACGCAATTTTCTTTACTTGGATGACATATTTTTCCAGTTATTTTGTTTTAAAAACTAAAGTACTGAACCGGTTTAGATAAAATATACATATAAATGAAATATGATAATATACCTATTGAAGTGACCTACCAAAGAAAAAGGAATCATCAAAATCAATTCATAATTGGCAACATAATCGCGTAACAATAAAAAAAACAGTCGAATTGAGAACCTCCTTCTTTTTGGATGTCGGTTAAAAACGAGCGCGGCCCAACTTTGCATCGCTATTAAAGTTGTGCGTAAACCCCGGACCCTGTTCCATGCACGATTAGTATGGCACAAAATGTGTTAATATTCCGGCGTAAAGTACGACTGATGCGTTTTCGAGAAGATATTTAGCTTTTTGACAGAAAGTTCAGCCTTGAGTAGCAGAGTAACGCCCAAGTACTCGAGGTGATCAGTTTACACATATCAGAAAGTAGGAGCCAGGGCGTACCTACCTAGGTACACCTAGGTAAACCTGGCTACGCCCGTGCAAAAATGTGAAGTGTGCTATTTGAGACATTTAGTATGCTAAATATAGACCCACAACATCCGTATGCATAAGTAATTACGTGTTTGGAGCAGACTAAATGAAGTTCAATCAAAGTTCACGGCCTGACAACCGGCCCGCGCTACGTCGTCGCCGCGCCTCTACCAGTTTGCGCGACAGCACTGGCGGGTGTGTCCACATGTCCACATCTGCTGTATGTAGATATACTTGGTATACATTCCATTCGTTCGTCTACACACGTCGATTAGCTATTTATGTCTTTTTTGGTGACAGCGAATTCTAAGGATATTTGGCAGAGTTTGAGTATAACCGAATTGGTCAGTTATTTATCGGTCGGGAATAAGTAATCATTCTGGTAATTCTGGTGGCCTGATAGTAAGCGATAAAGTGTTGAGGATGAAGCACGCAATTTTAAAAGATCTTAGGGTTATTGAGAAATCTGACTCGCATACTTCCAGTTGGAGGGGATCCGGGATCTAAAGGCACGGACATTCCCTATGCCCACCAGGCAATTCGCTAACTCAGTATCTACTTCCGCCTCCTTGATCAAAGTGACAAGAAATGGTTGGAAAAGTTATTTTATACTCGTAACGGTAAAAGTTTCATCGCGTTATCATCGCCTCTAGTCTAGCTTTAGTGAGTGATTAAATCTCAAAATGTAAGTTCTATTCTTCACAAGCGAATCTTCCCCTAAATCTTTTAATTTATTCTCCCCCACCAACTCTCATAGTTCTAGCAAATAGCAAACATACGGTGATAAAGACCGAAGCGTGGGCAATTTGATCCACGACGATGAGCTACCTTCACCATCAATCTACACCCTAGTAGAGATACCTAGACATCACACACGACCTTCGTCGCCGGACCAGAAGTGAGGTAGCAATCAGGTGGGTTAGACAAGTGGCATTCAAATTTCATAAACGCCAGTAAAATAGAAAAGTAAATGTATGGGATTGACATTAGCTAACGAAATGTCATGTGACAGTTTCTTAGCATTTCGATGCGTAAGCGTTTGTAGAAATAGAAACGTTTGCCACTTGTCTAATCCTGCTAGTACAAGGCAGGTACAGTCGGTACTATTATCATATTAATAAACTAACAATTTGTCAAAATAGTCGGTAAATCGTATCAGCGAGTGGGGAACGACTCATAGTCCAAATAGCAGCCTTGAGGCCCAGGTTGGTACCTTAGCGACGACTCCGGCGGCCTCATGGCCCATGATCATGGGCTCCTTGAGCACGAAGTGTCCGCACTGGCCGGACTGCCAGTAGTGCACGTCGGACCCGCAGATGCCCACGCAGTCCATGCGGAGCAGGACCTCTGGGGAACACAAACGCTTGTTGTAAACTAGAGACTAATTTTATTGTACACCTACAATATTTTTTATTAGCCTTAAGCCAATGGTGGAGCCACAGATGGTAACTTCAGTGTTCAAATTGGTCAGTCAAATATTTTGTTAAATAAACTTTCGTTATCAGCAATACTATAAATAAATTGTTACCTAATTGTTTTTTTTTTTTGGAAATTAATTTATCTTAATTATCTAGTTGTATACCGCATTTTCACCCCCGTAGTGATGAAAAACGATGATGATGATTATAACACATGTCCGTCTCTGGGTTCCCAACTACCCCTGTAATAAATTTCATAACTTTCGGTTCAGCCGCTTGGCCGGGAAAATGCTACAAACATACAGAGACCCAGAAGAGACAGAGACAGAGTTGTTTACGCTTTTATATAATAATAAATAATAATATTTATTAGTTAGGATTAGGTTATTTTTTTATAAATTTCAAGCGATGACATATGGAATATTCCCTTTCTAACAAAAAAGTGGTTGTCTGTTAAGTCGGTTTACGGACGATAATTTTACGTGATAACGATGCGTCACAAGCCGAACGCTTAGGCCGATCGTGCCTCTCTATCGTTTGTTCCGCGCTCTCGCTTGCACGCTCGGCTCAGGCGGAACGTGACAATGAGTCATGCTTTTTCGTGCGTGCAGCCCGCGTTCATCGATTTGACGTTATCACGTCAAAAAAAGGTTTACAAGCGGATAGATCGGTGAACATAATTAAGGTACCTACTTATATAACATCTACAACATAAGAAAAACAAAATACCTGACTGCAGACAAACAGTTTTTGCAATCTAATTTACGATATCGTCACGCTTGATACGCTGTTCAGTGTACGGTTTTTGTAAAAAAGTAGCTGTAAAAGATTAAAATAGCTGTAAAAGATGCGTAAAATAGCTGTAAAAGATTATAAATGTCAATTCTTGAAAAATTTAAATTATGAAAAAGTTCGTTGGAGGGTACGAAAAAACGCATTTTTTGGGAGGTATTATTATTCACATATTTATTTATTAATCTTAAGAATAAGTTTTTACAATATTTATATAAAAAACAATAAAAACATTATTATTATTGTTATAAAAAATATAGCCTATGGACACTTAGGAAGTGAAGACGAATCCAACTACATCTCGCACATCAAAATCGGTCAAGCCGTTTAGGCTGTAGGCGATCTTATAGGAACATACAAACATACATAATTTATCATCCACTCCATCATCCTTTGACATAATTGACTATGAACTTGACTTGTAACTTGGGCGTTATGAATAAATTATTTGTGTTTGTATTTTGTACATACACTCGAAAAACAACCCTCCTTCTTACGCAGTCGAATAAAAAATCAGTAGAGTTATAATTAAAAAAGACGACGAACTCTTATTATTAACCTCCAACCCAAAAAGAGGAGGTTATAAGTTTGTCGTATGTATCTGTGGGTCAATCTGGGGCATTGCTCAAACCGATGGACCGATTTTGATCTAGTTCTTTTATTTGAAAAAAGGGTGTTCTTAACTAACTTCAGCCACTTTTCTTTGTTGGGGGTTTTTGAGCTTTCTAAATTATATTGTTAAAATAAAGATACGAAATAAGAGCGCTTGAGCGGTAGTAGTCCAGGATAAAACATTTTTTCTTTTTAATTAAAACTTACCATCATCGGCTATTTCTGGAATAGGTGTCTGTTCCTGTAAGTAAAGAAATAATACATGTCACGTTAATACGTCACATAAATATTAAAATAAAAATGTAATATTTTATTTAAAACATATTATAATCCGTCTGAACATGAGACAGCAAGAACAGAGAACACAACGCTGTTTTGTAACCCGTCTGGCCGTAACTTATTAGGGTTTCTTCAAATAGGCTACGACATGTCTATTTAATTAAAAACAATAACGCCGTACAAAATACGTCAATATAATAAAACCAGACAAGTGACAGTCAGACTCGCCCACCGAGGGTTCCGTACAAACTAGTAGATAAAAGGGGGAAATTATATTTTTAAAGTGAAAACTTCTTTGGCGGCGTTGTGCATTTTTGGGATGGGTAAATAATGTTAAACTCGCGTCAGATCGTCAGAACGTAAGACAGACAGTCAGAAACCTATTCTAACGTTCTGCATTTAAAGTTCATTATTGTATGTACAAGTTTGTCCTTCTAGCATGACGTCATTTCGTTGCGCCGAATGCTTATTTTCGTCACATGCACGTAAGACTCGTTAGCTCAATAGGTTAGAGCACCGATATGAATTTAAATTTGTCAATCGGAGGGTGGAGGTTCAAATCCTTCACGAGTCAGTCTTTTTGCTATTTTATTTTTTAGTTTTCACTTCTGCCGGCACTCCCGGAGTGCAACCCGCTGTTTTTTTTTTATATTTTCCTTCATAAACCAAAAAATATACATAGTAAAATATTAAAAAACCTGTTTTAGCTTGTGCTAATGAAGCTCACATGATACATTTAAAGCACATTTAAATTTGCACCCGCCTTCCTTGCATAATGACCCTATTTTTTGTGATTAAAAGTGATGCGCCCGTGCATAGAGATGGGACGCCGATTGATTCGTCCCAATCAGCTAGCAGTCAGTCAGTTTAGTCAGTATCAGTTTGTATATACATATGTATATACAATCATACATACACTCGAAAAACATAACCCTCCTTCTTACGCAGACGGGTGAGAACTTTCAAAATTTCGTTTAATTTTTTTCTTTATCGCTATCTCTTTTCATCTCGCGTAATGCATTTCACTTCCACACTTCTTCGGTCTTTTGGATGTAGACAAAAAAATACTTATGAGTCGACACAGGGCCACCACGTGCAATCGTGACTTCATTTTTTTTAACACGTAAATTAATTATTCCAATCATTTTAATCAGACCAGTACGGTAATTTTGTTAATCATTTACTATAGACAAATTATTTATTATCAATTCAATAAAGTAATCAATTCAATCTAATTGATAAAATGTGTAGGTTTATATAATAGGGCGAATTCTGCGGTGTAGGTATTACTCACGTAAATTTATTATGATAATTGTCTTATTGTGATTATATCAAATGGATTATATTTTTAACCGACTTCAAAATAGGAGGAGGTTATCAATTCGTAGTGTATATTTTTTTTATGTAGTACACGAATTTCTCCGTCATTCGTGAACCAATTTTTATGTTTCGTGAATTGGCGTATAGAGAAAGCTCACAAGATGGTCCCATAATTATTTTAGAAACAATGCTATATTACTTTTTCAATAATATCTAAAAATAAAAATATTTTCATAGGATTCCTGAGTGGAGTGCGTCAGATTATGGAATCGCAGAGTTCCACTGGCACGTTTTTATTTGCAAAAGTGTCAAATGTTGAGGATTATCGTATAATCTTCGATAATGTATAAAAAATATTACAACGAATTGAGAACCTTCTCAGTTTTTGAAGTCGGTTAAACACTGTTGTAAGTCTTTGTAACAAAGACAGCAGAATTAATACAAAAATAAAATAAATGGCCAAGTGCGTATCGTACCACGCGTATAGTATGGTTCCGTATAGTAGTACATCATAATTTATGTGAACTTAAAACAGTATTTTATTTAATACTACGAACATACGAGTTAGTTTAAATGTGCATAAAATGTTCATTTCTTAAAGATCGTTATACCTTGTAAAGTCTACTTAGCTGTGATAGTTCTCCTTTTAATTTCATCATATATGCTACTAGTATGACTTTTTTAGAAGTAGAGGAGGGGACACTTGACTCAATTTTTTTTTATCATATAGTAAAATAAAAAGCTTAATATTTCGCAAGCGAACCCCTAAATTGAAAAATGGTTTTCGCACACCCCCAATGTTTTTGATTACTTATCCACCGATACTCCACTCGATAAGGTAGATGAGAAGAAAATCATCCCCACTTTACATGTACAACACAACCAAGCTAAGTTTGCACCTCGCTAGAATGCGGCGCCCCTCCGCTTCCCCGCTCACCTTCCCGCGACCGCCCTTCGCGTCAGTACGGTTGGCATCTTTGTCGCCGACACGCGTCATACGACTTTTCGCTCCCTATCCGTTGAATTTTAAATTTTTGAACTGTTCAATGCAAGAATGGCTACGCGCTCATAACGTGGCATTTGAAGACAATATGACAAAGAGTGAGAGCGAAAGCGAAATGTTTTTTTGTGTATATTTTGATGTATCTATGTATAATATAATGTTAAAAACAATAAATGCAAAGAAAATCTAACAAACATTTATTTACTTTTTTAAAGTCATAGCGAATCCTTTTTGCAGACCGTACCTAAGCGTCAGTGTGAGGTAATCGACGCGAGGTGCAAACTTACCTTGGTCCAGTTGTAGGGGAGATACCTGCCCCAACAAAAAACTAGTTTTTATTCTACAACTTTTTTGGATTGGTTAATATGTATCTTCATGCCAAATTACAGCGTTCTAGTACTAATATAGGATTTGAGCAAAACCGCGGATAGACAGACAGACGGATATGGCGAAACTATAAGGATTCCTTGTTTACTACGGAACCCTTTCATACTTAGTAAGGAAATAATACTACATAAAATTACTATTCCTCTAACAAATGCACTGAAAAAGTTATCAAGGTCAAGTTGAAACACATTTTATGATAAAAGTTCCGTACACAAGTTCTTAAATTAATCAATTGAAGTTCGTTGGACTCCGACTGATAACGAATAGAGTACGTTAGGTAGGTACTGTCAACGCGGGTAACTTTGACTCCGTGTCAAACATTGTAGGTACATAGTGTTTTCCGAGGGTTACGTAACAAATGAAATAAAAGTAGTAGGAATGAGTCCACCTGGGGATTATCATTCGCCATGAGTAGTAGTGGCAAACGGTAATGTGCAAACATTGCTGTGTCGCATTACCGCAATGAAATATGAAATATAGGTATGTAGTTTAAAATAATGTTGTCTAGGCGAGTAGATATGTAATATCATAGGTTTGTGACCCTGTCCTAGCAAGTCTGCTATTTTCTCAAATATTTTAGATGAAGTTTATGACTGCTTGGATTGTCGCCTCAATAACTCGTGTAATTAATTAGTACCTGGGCGACCGAGCTCCACTTGGATTTTTATGACTGAAAATACGAGCAAACCCGGGTTCACTAAAAATAAAACCTAACAAGATCGATTTATCGTCCCCTAATCTACCTACAAACCAAATTTCATTAAAATCGTTGGAGCCGTTTCCGAGATTCAGATTATATACTTAGATACAAGATATTATACAAGTGGAGGAAGACGCTGGATGCAAGCCGCTTCCAATCGGTCTTTCTGGAAATCCATGGGGGAGGCCTATGTCCAGCAGTGGACTTCCTATGGCTGAGATGATGATGATGATATATACAAGAGTTGCTCGTATAGGCTCGTATAGGGATACAGGGAATAATAAAAACCTTTACTTTAATGTAATTTTATAAGGCCAATGAACTATGATAATGATTTGAGTTTATATGTATAACTAATTTAACTAAAATTACTTGAAATCGCTCGGAAATACTCAAAAATCTATTTATTTATTAATTAATTATATTAAAGTGCTTGAGCATAAAATAGATAAATACATACTTAACCTTTTTTATAAAATTGTTTTTTTTTTAGATTATTATAGCAATCGATTATTATTTTGCTATAAAAATTGTGGATCTGTGACCGATAAAGACAGATTTAAATGGATAAGTTAGGTATTTGTTGTTTGTTGTTCGCAACGGAACCCTGAAAAACTCAATAATAAAAGTACCTAACTCACCAAATGAGGCCAACTCAAGGGGTTAATCAATTTATCTACATACATTAAATTCTATGTTTTACGAAATATAATAATTATATAATATTTATAAATAAATTAAACTGAACTTACCAGTCTTAAATCCTTTGGTTTGTACAAAATTGCGGTCAAATTATCTGTGGCCATGGTGCGTGCGTTCCCCTTGACAGTTACAGAGTTACTAACAATTTATTGAATGAACGAACAGAATGGAGGATCCGCGGATGTCATGTCATGTGGTAGTGGTATTCACGTAGTATCTAATGCTTATTCTGTGAGTAATATACATAATAAACTGCGGGAGGTGTGTCTGGTCTGGCCGTCCGTCTGTCTGACGTATTTGTATTGTTTTGTAAAAAGTAAAAACTTTGTTAGGTGTTTTTTGTCCTACTCTGGGTTTTTGTTACTTTATTTAGAATTACGCAGTTAGCGCGTTTGCCATTAGCATGCACATAATTAGGTATATTTCTAATTTAGTTTGATGGATAACGTCACGATAACGTTAATCGGATCTGGCGCGGAATTTGCAATTCTCAAAATGACATCTGAATCTTGTCAGGACTAGTAGAAAGTTGGCACATTACTATCCATTACTCATTGAAATGCCAAAATTCCGTACTTAATGATCTCTGATAAACTAATTAATGATTTCGGTCCACGTTCTAGATACGTACTGCACAGGAATGGAATTCTTTGTTTCCTGAAGAACCATAATTTTGGAATTTTCAAGGCTAGAGTGAAGATATATTTTAGATCGATGAGCGCCATCCTCGGCCAGACCGTCGCTTAACATCAGGCGAGTTGGTGGTCAGTCAAACATTCATTAAAATATGAACAAAGAAAATCTCTTAACTGTAAAGTTTATGTCGTATCGTAACCTAGCGTACTCAGCAAAGTTGATACTTTATCAAAGGCTGCAAAGAAAATTTATACTCTAGCTAGTCTTTACCGAGAGATGCGCTGATTGCGTTGAGTGAAGATTGTCACCATGTAAACATTTTTAAAAATAACCGTAATAATATTGACCATCTATTTTAACCTAATTTTCAAGTCCTCGGTTATTTTAATATCTTGACAAGTACGAGTCAGAGTTGCCGTTTGAAAAGGTTTCTGCACAAGTAGATTGAGTGAAAATTTATGTGAAACATTAAAAATATCTTGTGCGAAAATTTGTTAAAAAGATATATAGGTACTGGACTGGTAGACTATAAACTGGTAGATATAGTGTCATGTCATGATTTATCTAGTATTTTGTATTTATTATAATTTACTTGTTTTATTTTGTCAGTTTTAATTAATATTTGTATTTTATTGTTATAAGCAGACGAACGTTCATAATTGTTCTATTTTGATTTAGTGTAATACTGATTATAAGATAATATTTATAGTAAGATCACTGTAGTCTACAATAGTGTACAAATAAGATAGTCTTGAGGGTTTCTTATCTTCTCATTTTTGGCTGTCAAGCGAATAATAAATATTTTGACAAGAGAGGTAATAACACAGAGTAATATTATGAAGTACCTACCTGCTCCACTCTAAAGTTCTTATGGACCAAAGAGAATATAACGCTACGCTAAGTTATGTACTAGCTAACACACGTCAGACACTCTATACAACGTCGTGCTATTCAATAACACATATGCAAGTTGACAAGTCTGTATATAATGCATGAAGTTAGGTCGTTATCTAGCTACCGCTCGTTCGCTAGCCATGTGAGCTAGTCTTTAAGCCTCTGGCCCCATGTCTGGCCCCATGGTACAGAACGACGCCAGAGGGCGCCGCGTCACGAAAGAGCGCCGGGAACCGACAAACGCGCCGGGCCGAGACACGTCAGTTTTGAAAACAAATACCTACATATTTCCGTCAACGTCGCGACGTCGGATCGGTGACGCGGCACCGCGTCGTAAAAAAAATCCACAGTCGGGATTCGAGTTTTTGACGATTTCCGGCGTTTTTGCTTGCCGTGGCTCGGTGTCGGCGACACGGAAGCAAGCCGTGTTCCGGCGCTGTGACAATATCACGGCGCGGCACCGCGTCGTAGGCAAGCCCTAATCCAGAGATGCTGGGTTCAAATCTCATCCAAGGCAAGAAACGCCTACTTTTCGACGTTGTGTGTAATGTAGATGTCCTGACGTTTATGTTATAATTTATTTTTAGAATATTAATCATGCGTATGCGTAGTGGTAACTGCGTTACAAAATCATAAATGAAAGAACACACAAAAATCACAGTCGAATTGATAACCTCACCCTTTTTGCAGGTTGGTTAAAAATAAGATTAGTGACTATTGGAATAAGTGGAATGTTCCTTTAGGTAAGAGTTGTTAATTGGTGTAGTACAATGTATAAGTAGCTATTCATGTACCTCCATAATTATTAAATAAAACAACATAATAAATCATATATATTTATTCATCCCAGCCCCACAAGCCATGGCTCTCCCTAATCGTCTCCCTATTATCCCTCCTATCTCTGGTGGTAGCGCTCGCCTCTCCCTTCGCCACCGCCTTCTTCCTTTCCATCTTCTTTTGCTTACTTTCTAGATTCTTCTTCACTTGCTGCTTCACCACTTCTGGGGCTATCGTGCTTGCCGAAGTATAAGATCGCATAGAACGGACGTCTGTTAGAGCTTTTTCTATCATAGCAAGGCGATATTTTTGCGAGTTTTTGTCTAATTCACCGATTTTGTCATTTTCTTCGCCAATATTATCATTTTCTTCGCCAATATTGTGATTTTTTTGACTGTTTTCGTCATTTTTCTCTGTGTTGTGTTTTGCGTGCACTAGTGTAGGTATTTTATCGTCAGAATGGTCTGTTTCTTGGTCTACAATATTGAGTGTGACGAGTTTGGTTGTGATTTCTTTAGTGTCTTTCTCTATTGAATCCTCGACCTGTAAATGTATATTTTGTTTTTATTCAATGGAAAATAAATATAATGTTATATTTACGATGAAATGATTTCAATGAGTTTCAAAGATATCTGAATATGTGCTCCTTATAGTAAATAACGAGCATTAATCCTAGGGCGCTAGATTTTAGGGGCGCCAGATTTTGGGGGCGCCTGATCCGACGCACGGTAGCGCCAATAAATATGATAATCAAGTAACCTGCTTCCTGAGCGCTTCCAGTTCGTCCTCAGTGTATTGAGTCCCGTTGTCGGGAGTCAGCTCCGTGTCCTCAGCGTCAGAGTACTCCTCGTCGCTACTCACGCTCAGACCAATGCCCAGCTCCTGATAAACAAAAACTATAGTGTAAATAATTTATGTATTTGCGTATTATATTATTCACTAATTCAATCTAAGTTCTTATAATATTTCTATTAAAAAACAACAACAATAAAAACTTAAAACTAGGGTGCCGCCGGCAGCGGGGCAGGACCTAAGCTGCTGGCGGTAGGGGCTACTGACTTAGGAACCTCCTGACAATTCGTGCCGAGTCGATCAATGTCGTCTGGTACGTGGTGATGTTTTAGACTCCCCGATACCCAAAATCATGTATATTTTCTGTAAAAAACGTCGAGTCTCGTCGGGTATTGAAATTTTTGGGCTATCTAGTGTTTATCAGAAATGCTCCATCGTAGACCGTAACGTCGCTTAACATCAGGCAAGTTGGCGGTCAAGCGAAAAGAAAAACAATCTTTTAAAGTAAAAAAAAAAAAGATTCTATTTCTATAGCATTAAGACATAGTTTCGCTCTTCACCTCCAACAGCTCGTTGTCGACGTCTCTGGTGCGCTTGTACCCCGAGCACGCTACCTCCGTGTCGAGCGTGTCGTCTCGCTCTAGATCGGAGAACTTCGGGTACAGCTCGCTCTCGTACCCGAAGCGCTTCTTGAAGAATGCGCGGACGCATTTCACGTCGCGATCGAAGTAACTGGAAAGGAAAGAAAATAACAATAGGTATATATATTTTTACTAGTTGCGCCCCGCGGTGCCACCCGCGTATTTAAGAAAAAACAGTGATGATGATAAAATATATTCTATGTCTTTCTCCAGATCCTAAAGAATCTCTACATTTCATAACAATTGGTTTAGCTGTGAAGAAACAACAAACAGACAGAGAGACGACAGAATTACTTTCGCTTTTAGGATTTTAAATTGGATGAACTCATATTTGGCTTTGTCTTAACTGTGGTGAAATAAACTGGCTAAGATGAAGGTGTAACATTTCGCCCAGAAGATTTAACGAATTAAGTTTTAGAAAGAGTTCCAAACCTCAACGGTAAGGATCTTCATTCCAAAAGAATTTCCATATCATTATGAATGCGAGGTAGGTATATTGACTACAAAGGGATGACGGAACTCTGCACCTGTATCAAATTGAATTCAAAATCTATGTCTTCCTTTCTATCATTTACATTGAAAATGTCAGAGAGGAAGATATGCTTTTAACTTTTTGTTTTGACTCACAGCTCAGCATTAGGATGCGAAGTGGAGACCATTTGTGGGAAGTCAATGATTATGGGATGGTTGTCATTGTCGATCATGATGTTAAACTCGTTGAAGTCGCCGTGTATGACGCCGCAGTTCCCAAGCCTCACTATCAGGCTCATCAGCTCGTCATAAAGTGATTCCGGCTCCTCTACTGATGTTACATGTGTTCTGGAATGATGGTGTGCTATTAATGTAACTAATTAGGACACAATGATTGGATGTACAAAAATACAGAATTCATGTTATATTTTTTAATTCTATCAGTCTCAAATAATACCTTTATAAAAAGTTTTAACAACCAAAGATAGATATTATCAAAAAAGCAACTTTTTTATTTTCAGTTGGTAAACTACGTGTGTTACTTGAAATACATGAGACTATAACTATAACGTAAAAAACGACTAAAACGATTTTAAAATGTTTTTTTTTTACTTATTGAAATTTATCCATCCACTTTAGAATCACAGACAGACATACAAATACATGTCAAACTTATAATACTCTTCTTTTTGCATTGGCAAAAACAAATTTAACAAACGAAAAAATATTTTTGAATCAGAAACAATATTTGTAGCATTGTCTTGAACTAGGTAGAACTAATATCATTTACAAACTTGGAACAATTTACATCAGTATGGTCTTAAAAAACTGTAAAAAAGTAATCTTTTCCACTATTCTGGATCTAGATTCTAGATAACATGCATAAGATATGTACTCTTCTGTGATATACACCCTTCTTCCAGTATATATTAATAACATCCAAGTTACCTGGAGAAGAAATAAGGTTTAGCAATAAGATCTCTAAATAGTAACAATTGAGGGTCGAACAAGGACACAATTGACAGAGGACCGAGGAAGACGGCAAGATAATAGAGAGAGACAGTGGGACAGAGAAGGCTGTGGATGATGATAAAATCTCTCTTTCCACTCTCACTTCAATAGTGCATACTATACTTACAATGGTCCACCCTGTATAAGGTCCATGATAACACAATGCCGGTTGAAGTCCACAGGTCTCGGTACAGGAAACCCTCTGTCGTAGAGAGCCTTCATGTAGGCAAACTCCTTGGTGGCCGAGATGCGAGAGAGGTACAGCCAGGACGCACGGTTGCGGTGCGCGTGGTAGTCGCGTTTGTCTTTGATGTTTCGGAAACAAGTACGCCCCAGTCTGGGAAATAAATTTTACAAATTTAAGGATGCATGTACAAAAGAAATGTTCCCTCTAAGTCGCTTCCCATGATATTGCTGTGCATCAGTCCCACTGCTTTCTACCTCTAAGGCAGTCCTAAAATGTCGCTGACGTTTACATATGGAGATAAACTCTTGCAGAAAATATTTGAACTAATAGAGTTTGCTATCTCACTTACTCATTACCATTACACCTAATAGGCCCAATGGCTCGAAGTGCATCAATAAAATCTGACCCCATATAAGATACATCAAATAATACCTTCTTTTTACCCAACTATGGCAAAGAAAAAGAGAGTTTTGGTATGTGTGTGTGTATGTATTTGAACATACATGCACACATATATGTTCCATCATAACTTCTACACTACTTATCATAATCTGACAAATAAGGTGATATTTCCTAATTTTTTCTAAACCCTTTAGAGTTTATCGTGATTAATGGGTGATCCCTAAAGAAAAATCACCTGTGGAGTTTCAAGCACAACGGATTTCTATCTTCATCAGCAACCGTATAGATGTTGGACTCCTTCCCAACTCCAATCTGGTTTCCAAATGAAGCTATCACCTTCCTGTTGGTCAGAGCTTTGAGGGCCAGGTAGTCGTAGCCAGCATTGGTAAGGCGGTAACCATCATCTGAAGAAATGGGTGAGTCACACTAAATATAAAAAATTGAGTTTGTGGTTTAAGGTGCACATCGTCATAGTCAATTGAATAACAGCTTTGAAAATTTTAAAACTGATTTTTATCATAAATAAATAAATATTTGTGGACATTTCACACAACACCATTTAGTCCAAACTAAGCAAAGCTTGTACTATGGAACTAGTTAACTGATAGAATACATATATATATACTTTTTTTTTGTAAATATATACATATGACACTTCGGAACACCCAAACACAGCACAAACATCCATGCTCATCACAAAAATGTTTGCCCTGGGTGGGGATCGAATCCACGACCTACAGCTTGGCAAGCAGACTGCCAACTGAGCCACAAGGCCATTCAATGTTTTTTAAAGTCAATTATTTGTTTTGCTTCATCAGCCAAAAAACTTTTTCAAAAATGTTTCTGCTTTGCACAACTGTCTTTCTTCTATGACTATGAAGATAAATATAGCTTTAAAATGTTGGAGAGTTTCTTGAGATGTTGACTCTAATATACTTGTAGTCTAATATATTGATTTTGTAAAACGGTATGTAGTATTAGTTTTTACAGATTACAGACTATTGTCAATTCCTTTGTAAACATTAAATAAACCACCTCTTTTCTTTTCCTTCATAAACCGAAAAATATTTAAAACCTGTTTTAGCTAGAGCTAATGAAGCTCTTTCATATGATACGGTTAAAGCACTTTAAAATTTGGACCCTCCTTCTTTGCACAAAGAGCCTATTTTTGTGATTAAATAAAAAATGTAGTTTTCGGATTTTTCCTTTGCGTACTATATGACAATGCTTCTTGCCAAATTTCACAGTCTTATGTCAACGGGAAGTACCCCATAGGTTTTGATTCCCTGGCAAGTGTTGATATATGCGTTTTTTGCGACATATTCGGCTAAGTTTGATTTTTCTTTATGCAGCATGAGACTATAGATCTGGTTATATGGTTTTAATTTCAACTCGATACCTTCACGCTTTCCCGAGATACAGGTCTTGACAGACGTACGGACGGAGAGACGGACAACAAAGTGATTGCATAAGTTTTTTCCTTTTGAAGTACGGAACCCTAAAAATAAGATTTTCAAACAACTACTCACGTAGCTACGTGTTTTAGTACCTCCTATGTAAGAGTTATAGAGCTACTTACAATGTTTTCCTCTCTCATAAGTGAGAAGTCTATGTTTGCATAGCTCCTTCATTAGTTTATGAACGCCACCATGTCGGAGATTAGCAATAGATGCTACAAGGGATCCTGGTACCAGCTCGTGATTTTTCATTCCCATTTCCACCTGAAAATATGGAATTTAAAACAGTGCATTAGCATGGTTAGGTTAGCTTTTATGAATTTCACTTAGGTGATAAAAAGCTTACAGCGGTTAGCACTCGGAAATCTTCTGCTGTTAGATAACGTAATATTGCTACATCTAGCTTCCCCATGTTGCCTTGATTTATTATTACTTTTGTTCTAAAAAGCGTGTTTTGATCACAATAAAAATTAAAAATCTATAGTGACATTTGAGTGACATTAAAATTTGATATTGACATTTACTACTAGTAAATTTATGACTTCTTCTTCTTTTTTGTATTGGACCCGCATTAAAGCATTTGCCAGTGTCAAGTATTAGGATTTTTTCAAGTTTCTTGAATAAAACAAGTTGTAAATGTTCTAGTCACAATCTAAGTCACGTATACAGTCAATTTATAAGTTGAGCCCTGCTTCAGTAAAGTGGTGGCGACTTTACTAGAAACTTCTATGGAGTATTGCCGACAACGTAAAATCACACGTTTTACTGCTTTATTTCACTTGCCCACACTCACACACTTTATCAAACACTTAATGAATAAAACACCACCATTTTTCTAGCATTAATGTTCAAAATAACACAAGTTAGGAAAATAAAACAAAGCAGCAACACGTTACTAAGACGTTCCCGCCAAAACTCAAATTTATGACACTGATTCAGACATTAAAACACATGACACTAACTTCTTCTTCTTTTTAGTGTTGGACCCGCTTAAAGTATTTGCCAGTATCAAGTATTAATTTTTTTTCAAGTTTCTTGAATAAAACAAGTTGTAAATGTTCTAGTCACAATCTAAGTCACGTATACAGTCATTTTCAAAGTCGAGTCATGCTTCAGTAAAGTGGTGGTGACTTTACTAGAAGCTTCTATGGAGTTTTGTCGACAACGTAAAATGACACGTTTCACTGCTTCATTTCCCTTGCCCACACTCATGGACTTGATCGAACACTTAATGAATAAAACACCACCATTTTTATCGCATTAATATTCAAAATAACACTTGTTTATGAAAATAAAACAAAGCAACAACATGTTTCGATGCCGTTCCCGCCAAAACTCCATGACTACCATTCGCAATAAATATCTTTTTTTTATATTGTGGCTTGGTTACAGGACCTTTAAGCCAAAATAAATGTCAACAGTGGTAATGAACATTGCCAGTATAGAGTAAAATAAAATGTATAGTACCTTTTTAAACTATGTTAGATTTTTTTTTTATTGTTTGTACTGAACCCTCGGTGGGCGAGTCTGACTCGCACTTGTCCGGTTTTTTTAGTATCTATAGGTTTACATTAAAGTAAATCCTTAAATTTTGGCAATTTCGGTATGATGCGGCAGACAGACAGACACCATAGCCTCACGAATAGGCTCCCACCACAGACGTTTCTAGAAACGGTTGTAAATAAAACGTTTTTTTTTATTTCAGTCAATATTAGTCTTTATATATAGTTACGTTAAAGAATATTTTGTCTTGTATGATATGTGGTTAGAACAAACTAGTTTCTAATTTCAATCAATAATAGATCATTTCAATTTTTTCAACTGTTCAATCATTTCAACTGTTTTTTTTTGTACATCCATATGCGCAAATAAACATATTATAAATTATGAATTAGACTTTATTGCGCTGAGATAGAGAACTTTCTAACTTGGGCCAAAATGTAGTTACAAAAAACGGGTTTACTATTCAATCAAAAATAGACCGTATCCAATAGAGATAGAACATTATACTAAATTGGCTCATAAAGTCGATACGTTTGCGTTTTTTCGTTTCGTTATTACTGCTGCACGCAGCAGTCGCGCGACGCGAGTTCGTTTCGTTCGTTTTTTTTTGTAACTGGTTGTGTCATATTGGCATAAGCGTTTATTAGTTTTTCATAGAGTAACTAGTTTTTAAAACTGTTAAAGGAAAAAACGCCCAGCACTAGCTACTATTAGACCACGGCCAGCTACAATTTTTAAAAAGTTGTAGCTAAAATATCTAACTACGTTTTCTAGCACTTTTTAATGACATCGACAAGATTCATGTTTTTTATGTGATTATTACAAAATTGTTCATTTTATGTATATCAATCACTATAGTGAAGAAAGTAGTAGGTATGTATAACTAAAATAAATGCCTTAAACGATGTTTGCACGGATATGTCTACTAAGCTGAGAACTTTTTAACAGATAACCTCATACAAGTGGCGGGAAGACGCTGGATGCAAGACGCTTCCAACCGGCCTTTTTGGAAATCCATGGGGGAGGCCTATGTCCAGTGGACTTGTTATTGCTGAGATGATGATGAGAACTTTTTAAACCTATCGTCGCCTCAGTGCTTGTTTGAGTTATCTATAATTAGTGCAATTTTACAGAAGAAGAGTTTTTGCTCTATTTTTTTAAAAGCTATTTGTAAGGTGTAACGTATTTGTAATGAGTATATGTAACTCATGTATAAAAAAAGACTGTTAAGCCTTACAAATATAGCTTTTTCAAAAAAACAAAGTAATCTTCTCTTGTAAAATTTTAACAATGGTAGGTAGGTAGCTCAAACAAGCATTGAAACGTCGGTATCAATTTTAACCATAATTTCATACATTTCTACTGTGTATTGACATCTTTTACCCAAAAAAAAAATTAATATTACATTTTTCATTATTTAGCTTTCATTATTTAGCTACTTTTTGGGATAATATCTGGAAATCTAGATTTTTTTTGGGAAGGGTCTAGCTACAAACATGACGGTACAGCTGGCAGCACTGGCTGTTCGCGCCTACGGCTGTCGGTCGGTCAGGAATTCAGGATCTCTAATTTCTGTAGTTTTGTGGTCAGCTTCGTATTTTTTTATTTTAGAAGAAAGTTTCTGATTATATCAGTTTTATTATCACAGACTTTAAATACTATTTAATCTCATTCTAGAAA
This sequence comes from Lycia hirtaria, assembly GCA_947563715.1. NCBI lineage: Eukaryota > Metazoa > Arthropoda > Insecta > Lepidoptera > Geometridae > Lycia > Lycia hirtaria. Next base: position 33,254,154 of record OX387377.1, on the reverse strand, counting down.
TCTGTGCTTATTATCTTAATTCTGTTGCAAGTAGTCTAGGATTCATTAATTAAAATATGTCCGGAATTAGGAACGGCTTCATAAAACTAGATTCCCCGCGTGATGTGTTCTACCCAGGACAAATTATTCTCGGGAGTGTTGTTTTTGAAATAGAACAGCCCATCTCACTTGCTGGTATGTTTAATCCCTAATTCTAAGTGATAAGTTTCACCGTTTCAAATGATTAACACATAGAACCTAACATAGTGATCTAGATTAAAACAATACTTTGTACTAGTTTTATTATTCACTACCGCATTTCAGAGTAGTAGTAAATCCAGTAATTGTATGCTTCAGTTATTATTGAAACTAGGCCATAATCTAAAGTAGTGTATTGCATTATTTATTATGTGTATCTATGTATTTTTCTGATGGTTAAACCACTTCAAATTATGTAAATGTTGTGTAGATTTGCAGTTGCATTAAAAAGATTTTTAGTTAGTAATCTTTCATTTAGTTCTACTAATCTAGCATTTGCTGCACAACATAATAAACACGTATGAAAAATATGAACATCAGAAATTAAAGAAATACATAAAATGGAATTTGGCAAGTGGATACCACATAAGAGACTTTGCATTGGTATGCAAAGCTCATCTTAAACAATATTTATGAGTACATCTCTATTAATCTAATATTTATATATTCAGATCTTTTGAAAAGCATAAGATACAGATGGTGCATGATATTTTGCTAAATATTATTCTAGACATATCAGTGCCTACATATCTATTATTATATGAGGCTGTGAAATTCACATTATACTTTGTAAACAATAGATATAACATGTAATTTGACCATGAACTCGCCTCACCTTCAATAGACAATAATGAGTATCATAAAGATTGTTTAGTGTGTTGGAAAGTATAATTTTTTATCACATTCAATTTAGCTATTATTATTATACTCTATTATCTACTAGGGTGAATTGGTGAATTATTATAGCCATTTTTAGGGTTCTATACCTCAATAGGAAAAAACGGAACCCTTATAGGATCACTTTGTTGTCCGTCTGTCCATTTGTCTGTCCGGCTGTCAAGACCTTTATCTCGGGAACGCGTGAAGGTATCGAGTTGAAATTAAAACTATATACGCAGATCCATAGTATCTTGCTGCAGAAAGAAAAATAAAATTTCTCAGATTTCGTAAAAAAAAGTTACAGCCGAATATGTCGTAAAAAATGCACATTTCGACACTCACAGAGGAATCAAAACCCATGGGGTACTTCCCGTTGACCTAGAACTCTGAAATTTGGCAAGAAGCATTGTGTTAGAGTACACTTATAGGAAAAAATCCGAAAACTGGACATTTTTAATTTAATCACAAAAAAATATTTTCTCTATGCAAGGAATGAGGGCCCAAATTTTAAAGTGAATTAACTGTATCATGTGGGGTATCATATGAAAGAGCCTCATTAGCATAAGCTAAAACAGGTTTTTAACACATTCTTCGCCCCCTGCAGACCCTTCACTTCCGCTGGGAACTAAAACTTTTTAGGCGAATTTTGATTAAGTACAGAGTGGCCGTGCAAAGCAACGTTGACTGCCTCAAACGGCGGCGGTTTACTGACTACTACAAAATGAACGGGACGCTCGCTCGGATCCGAGTGGGAAGCGCCGCTACTATAGCCCCGCACCACTCGGATGCGAGTGGTGAGCAAGGAATGTGTTAAATATTTTTACGATGTATATTTTTCGGTTTATGAAGGAAAATATAAAAAAAATATATGATTTCCCCCTTTTATTTAGTTTGTATGGAACCCTCGGTGGGCGAGTCTGACTCGCACTTGTCCGGTTTTTTTATTAACACAAACAACTTTGCACTTGACCACCAATTTGCTTGTTTGTAAGTAAGCGATATTGTGATTGAGGATGAAAGATGTTCACTAAATATACTTCTAGCTTTAAAAAGATAATTATTTTGGTTCAAAGAGAATCCATATCTTATTTTACCCCTTGTACTATTATTTATTATATTATTGTTTATATTCAAGTTTCTTTATTTGGTGTAGATGCAATAAAACAATATTTTTATTATTTTCTGAGAGCTATAATCTTGGAGTTTTCAAGGGTAGTAAGTAAATAGATTTCTTCTAGATTGACGACCTCTATCCTTGGCCTCACTGCTACGCTTACCATATGGTGAGTTAGTGGCCAATTTTAGATCATCATCATCTCCTTATCCCTCTAGATTATCTAATAATCTAAATAGATAAATCCTGGCTGTGTGTATTAAAAAAGTAATATAAATAAAGATATAGAATGACTGAATAGACTTACGAAAAAGCCCTCACATAAAAAATAACAAAGCTTGTATTACAAGCATTCAATAAAAATATCGACACAAATAAGCTTTCTAACAATAATATTCCATAAAAATATTATCCGGTATTGGGTTCAAATACAGGTTTTTGAAGACAAGAAACCCTAACTTGAATAGTTTCATTATTGGAAACAATTAAGATGTTTAATTCATCTCATTTGCTTAATAATGAGAATTATTTTACCCTATTTTTTTTTGTTGCTAAAATTGGCAACACCAAGTTGGTGTCATGGTTATTGAATCTTATTTTGTTTGTTTCAGTATTGTATGCAGATTTTGTGGGAGAAGCCAGGGTAGATTGGAAAGAGTGGGAAAGTGAAGAGTACAATGGTGTGAAGAGATGCAAGCAGGTTGAATATGTTGGAAGGGAGGAGTACTTTAATACTAGACAAGTATTAGCTGGAGGGACCAGTAAGGATTATTACATATGTATCTAGAATACTTAATAATACAACAAAAACAGAACACTCATTCTGAAAATATAAATAATGATGCTTTTAACAATGGAATAAAGCACAGAAGAAATTAATAGTATTATATACAGAACGTACACTCCGCCTCCCGCCAATCTCGGGTTCCTCACCCGCTCCCCGCGCTCGCCCTGCCGTTCGACAGGCTTTGGCAGTAGGGCGCATTCATTTGTCACTTGGATCAAGTGTTGGAGAGTTAAAGCTTTCGAATTCCAACTAACGTGACGAACGAGCTGATGACCATAACTTCATACATTTTTGTGAGATAATTGTAATTGGTATTTTCTGTTTTTATCTCAATAAACGAATATGAATACATGTGTGCATGTTATATACAGATGTGGACTTGAGTATGTCATTAATTAGAGCGGCGTTGTATGAAGTGTCCGACTTGTCGTTAAAGTGGTCTTGAAAACATACAAACAGAAAATATTATCCTCATTCTCAGTGTAAAGATAACTAAATAAGTATAGTTTAGAAAACTCAAAAACCCCCAACGATAAAAAACGGCTGAACCGATTTAGATGAAACATAGCTAAGAACACTGTAGAATCCTCTTTCAAACGAAAAAAAAACTAGATCAAAATCCGTTTGAAGTCTATGATACCATAGACAGACACACAGATACACAGAACTTATAACACCCCTCTTTTTGGGTCGGCGGTTAAATACACAATGTCAGTATCTATTTCTTGCATTTGATATACGTAACAAATTTATTTTTAATGACTTTTCTAGTTTTATATCATAAGATAAGAAAATTCCTATGTTTATGTATGTAGTTATCTGGTTTGATAAGACTGGCTGAGATGTCTTTTACACTTGTCAAGTGTGTGAAAACTGTATTCAAGAGATATGTTTATTGTACGCTTGTCTAAATAAGAGATGAAAACTGATTTCTATCCCTAAATATTATTTGATGATTTTTGTCTAAATGGCTTAGTACATGGCTAATTTTATATGGTTTGCTTTTTTTTCAAATTACGTTATTATTACTGCAAAGCTAAAAAGTAGAAAATGGGATGAAAACTGGCAACATAAATCTATGTTTTAAAAGGAAAACAAAGTAGACTGCAGAAAAGCAGGTTTTAGAGTCTAACTTACGATTTCGATACTCTTGACATGCCGTTGAGTGTACGTTTTTTGTAAGAAAGTAAGAGTAAAATCGCTGTAAATAAATTATAAAAGCGAATTCTTTAGAATAAATCTAGTAAAATTACTTGTTTATTATGAAAAAGTGCATTGGAGATTACGAAAAAACAGCATTTTTTATTTTTGCGAGAAATGCATTATTATTACAAAAATAGTAAATTAAAAAAAAAAAAAAAACCGGCTTCAATACAATCTGATTAACTGAAAAGGGAGAAATAATACAAAAAAAAAAAAAACGGCGTCTAATTAAGTAGGTACGTAAACTAACTATTTTTTGGTGTCAGGCGCTAAAGTATCACTGATTAAGTCCTATACACACACCAACCTCAAAAATAGTCGGGAGGTCCCATATAAATTTTATCAAAATCGGTGCAGTACTTTGGATTTTATAACAAAATAACTGAAAACCTGTCATCCAAGTAAAAGAATTGCATATTTTGAAGTCTGTTTTTTTAAATTTCTGTAAGGCGGTAAAAATACTGGAAGATGTACATATATTTGTTGTTTGTAGCTTCAGTGAGCCTACCGCCCGGCACTCATACGTACCCGTTCAGCTACCAGCTCCCCCCGGGGCTACCGTCCTCGTTCTCCGGCGAGCGCGGGGGCATCACTTACTGCATCACGGCCACCCTGCAGCTGATGGGCCAGACACAGCTGAAGCAAGAACTGGATGGACTGAAGAAGTTCTTTGAAGTTGTCGCGCCGTTCAATTTGAATCTTGGAAGTCCAAAGTTGAAGGTTGGTACAGTCAACGTGGGTAACTTTGACTCTGCGTCAAACTACGTACGTAACTACGTAGCCACGTTTGTGTTTGAAAATGTTCTCGATTATTTACTCAAGAGACTAGTAGTTAAATTACTTGATTAATTAATTTACAGTCGTTTTGACTACTCATTCCCTAAGTAAATAATCGAGAACCATCTCAAAAGGCCACATATAATGTTTGACGTAGAGTCAAAGTTACCCACGTTGACAGTAATACATTTTTAATTTGAATTAATGAAGAAAGTTTAACCAGTGCGTTACTGTACTTATGATAGTTACATAGTTTTAGGATGCGATACAGTTTATTCATTTGTATTTGAAATGTGTACTTTCTCTTATTGCATTCTGTCGTGTATGTTATTTAATAAAGAATAAAGAAGTTATATCTTCATGTAGGTAACCTAAAATTAATTTAAATAAAATAAAAAAAACATTGATCCTAAGAACAATGTTTTACCACAGAATATTTAATAGTAGCTACCGTCACGAAAAAGAACGCTAATTTGTTTGGAACTGCGAACAAACCAGGGGTTTTTTACGTGACGGGAACTATACATGTACAGAAGACTCACTCCGCAAACACATTTTTAATTAAATAGCGGCTATTGATACGACGCGATAAAGCGTAAATAAGCTTACCCAGCCGACTTCTCCATTGAGTGTCTGTACTATTCGACTTGCGCTTTATTGCATCATAGCAAGAGTCATAATTTAATCAAATGTGTGTTGTGGAGAGATTCTTTTGTACCTGTAGTATTAAAATATTGTGTGGTTATTCGTTATTCACAGCTAGTTATATCCTCGCCGCCCACAGAGTCGTAAATACTTTTATGAACACTGGATTGAACCGAGAGCGAGATAATTAACATCACTTTGGACTAATTAGTGAATACTATGTACGAGCGTGCGTTGTCGTGCGCCGCAACATCATCGTCTGAAATTGGGCAACTCAGTCGTAAAGAGAGCTCAAGAGCCTGTAGTTCGACCAGATTCAGATTCAGATTCAGATATTTTATTGCTATTCCACAGTATTAAAATGTTGGTAAATTAAATAAATGTATCTTATGGACCCTGTCGGGCGCAGCAACATATAGGAGAGAGGAGGACTACCTGTTTATAATATCTGTTATTAATTGATTTTAATATAAATTTTTATTTTTATGTCATGAATTTCTCGTGTTTCCAATAAATGATTTGATAATTAAAGAAAATAATAATAATAATAATGTCCGTCCACCCATCTGTCCAACCATCGTCCGTCTCGCTCGCGCATATCAACATTTTTGAACATATAAAATGACTGACTTAAAAAGAAATCGTCCCACAGAACACTAGAAAGCAACATCACAAGATTCCGATAAAAATTTCATTTTGATCCAAGTTAATATTCATACTTAATTATGATGTTTGCAAATTATTAAAGCAAAAATGGTTTTTATGTATGAAAATTGAATGCTTCCCGGTTGTGGTATACAATACGACCCAATTAAATGGGCGTACAAATTGAATCGCATGGACCGTGATCCTTGTATCTACCCTAAGCGCTACGAAAGAAGGAACTTTACCGGTCACATGAAAGCGGTACAGAAACGTACAGTGGCTGCCAGTAAACTAAAACTGAGACATGTTTTAGTTTTGACTGAACTCGTTGTATTTTCAACCGACTCCAAAAAAGGACTGCTCCTTTTCTCAATTCGACTGTTTTTTAGAGTTCCGTACCCAAAGGGTAAAAACGGGACCCTATTACTGAGACTCCGCTGTCTGTCCGTCCGTCCGTCTGTCACCAGGCTGTATCTCATGAACCGTGATAGTTAGGAGAGTTGAAATTTTCACAGATGATGATTTTCTGTTGCCGCTATAACAACAAATACTAAAAAACAGAAAAAAATAAATATTTAAGGGGGCTCCCATACAACAAACGTGAATTTTTTTGTTCGTTTTTGCTTGATATTGATAACGGCAACAGGTAGACGCTTGAAATATTCATTGAATATTCAGTTATATTATTTTTTTATCAGCCCTGTTTGTACAAACTATCCCACTGCTGGGAACGGGCCATCTTCTCATTGTAAGAAGGGCTAGGCCATAGTTTGCCACGCTGGCCAAGTGCGGGTTGGCAGACTTCACACATCTTCAAGATCATTCAGAACTCTCAGACATGTAGGTTTCCTCACGATGTTTTCCTTCACCGTTTGAAGTTGGCGGCAATAAACAATACGCACATAACTTCGAAAAGACAGATCCGTGCCGCGGGATTCGAACCCAGGACCTGCGGATCGCAAGTCAGACGGTCTCCCGACTAGGCTGCCGAAAACTTAGTTATATAATTCACTTTAAAAATAAATAATTACATTAAAATAAAATTAATATTTAAGGGGGCTCCCATACAACAAACTTGATTTTTTTTGCCGTTTTTATAGATAATGGTACAGAACCCTCTGTGCGCGAGTCCGACTCGCAATTGGCCGGTTATTTTAAAGTTTGTTACCTCTTATCTTTCGACTGGGTGAACCGATTTTGACGATTATTTTTTTATTTGAAAGCTGGTGCTTCTGACAATGACATCCATGGGAAGTCGGTTGCTTCAGTTTTTTAAACTATAGATAGATAGATAAACTCTTTATTGACACACCATAATAATAACTATAATTATCTCAATAACACTGAGCGCGAGTGTATCTGCGCGAAATCCCCTCCATTCGCCTCTTGCAGGTCAGGGTCACTTTTCGTGACGCGTAGCGTATGGGATCAACGCTTGTCCTCTCGCATTACAACTTTTTTAAACACATAAAAATATACGCTACGAATTGATAACCTTTTTTAAAATCGGTTAAAAATCATTGATATCTTTTAAATTGAGGAGTAGGAAAATATATGTATCACTACTTTGTCGCTATCTGAATAAAACTTAAAAAAAAAATATTTCTACTATCTAAATAAACAGATTCATTTCTCACTTTTCTGATATCTCAATGATTTTACATGTTTAAAATTGTTGTGATGCGCGAGAGAGACAGCTGCGTCGAATTCCACCTCCATCCAAATGTTGTCCCAGGAACCGGTCGACTTTGATTTCGACGAGGTGGTAGGCTGCAGCTGCTTCAGCTCGGATCCCGTCAAGATCCGCGTCCGCCTCCCCGTGTCCGGGTACTGTCCGGGGCAGGTCATCCCCGTCTCGCTGGATGTCAACAACAGGAGCAGTGTGGAGATCAGGAAGATCATCTTTCAGATACTCACTGTGAGTATCTGAATAAATAAACTTACGAATATTTGTGATTTCACATATTTTATATACTTACAGTAGAAATATTCTGGAAGTTTTGAAAAGGTAGGCACATGTTAAGAAAATCTTGATAAAAGCGCCATCTAGCGGACTTTGATAAAACAAGATGAATGTGCGTGCGAGCGTGCGCCAGTACGTGTAAAGTAAAAATATATCGACGAAGACGCGAGTTGAACGATAAGTTATAAGTTTAGGAAACTCAAAAACCTCCGACAAAAAGAACGGCTGAACCCATTTCAATGAAACATAGCTAAGAACATCACACTCGATGAAGTCCTCTTTCAAACAAAAAAAAAAATCGGCAATGTACGAGTTTCACTTGCACACTGAGGCTTTCACGAACAATAGGAACATGAACATTTGAATATGAACACTGACACTGACACCAGGACTAATAACATTTCATGCATTTTTCATGCTTTTTGTGTAGCAGTTTAGTTAAGTACATATGTGTAAAAAATATCACAAGACACCCCCCATGAAAATCAAAAGTAAGTACACAAAAATTCTGTAAAGTTAGATTTGCAGATTTCAAGTATTATGAAAGTCATTCTTGACATAAATATCACTTATGTGATATTTAGCGCAAATTGGGCCCCGAATTCTGTGGTAGCGCCTATTTTTTTTTTAAACGTATAAGTCCGCGTCCTATGAACTGTATTTAAATCGGCCTCACTTCAATCCAAAATATATGAAACATGCATCGACAATTGGGCCATTATGATTCAGTGCGGCACGCTCCTCATTTGAATGAACTCTAAAATTAACCGTCAAATGTGGTTTCATGTGTGGACAAAATCAATGCTATTTTGAAAATTTTCTATGACTATGTGACACGGAATGAAGGGGGGAAAAAGGCCCACCCACCAAAGGTTCATCCACTGTTCCCCCCACAGAGAGAACGGTACTGCTCCCAGCGTCCGATCTCTGAGTACATCCCCCCGGAGCGGGTGGTGTCCACCGTCACCAAGGGTGCCGTGATGAGCGGGACCAACAAGACCTTCTGTGTAGAGGTGACGCTGCCCGATTTGATCGCGCCCAACCTGGAGAACTGTAGGATCATTGATGTCGGGTACTTCTTCAAGGTACTTATATAAAACTACTCTGAGAGTTTCAGGGCTACTAAACTATGTTGAGGCAGCGAACCAACATTTGTCTTGACCTTTTTTTACTAAGTGGAATTTTCAGGGCTACAGTGAATAGATATCTTATACGTGTTCCGTCCGTCACCGTACGTTACCGTCGCTTACCGTCAGATGAATTATTGGTCAAGAAGTAAAATAGGTAAATTGTTAGTATTAGACTTCGCACTCTCCAATACGGAAGTCTATATCGTACAAACTATTGACCAGTCATTAAGTTCAAATTACCGTCGAGTGCTTCAATGCTCGTAGCTCATAGCTTTCACGCTTCTACGCGGAAAAAATGAGACGCAATAAACTGCGCGGCCTTAGTGGAATAGATGGAGCACTTCAAAGAGTTCATCCCATAACATTCTCGATATCCAGTTTGAAAACAGAACTAATCATCATCATCATCTCAGCCATAAGTAGTCCACTGTTCGATATTATTTCCTAAAACACGGGTTGGAAGCGGCCTGCTTCCAGCGTCTTCCTGCCACTTGTATGAAGTTTTCTGTCCACCTTGTGGCTGGGCTCCCTACGGTGCGCTTGCTGATGCGTGGTCTCCACTCGAACATTTCTGTCCCATCGGCCATCAGTTCTACGTGTTGAGTGCCCTACCCACTGCCACTTCAACTTACTAATCCACTGTGCTGTGTCTGCCACTAATACATTACACATTTCACAGGCAATCATAAAACTCTCCGGTTGCAACGACGATCTCGAAGACGAAGCCGAAATCTGTCTCGGCCTCGTCCCACTGAACGAAACCTGCAACGGTGAATACCAACACCCTCTCTCACAGAGCTTACCCATCGGGCCCATACCCGATATACCGGTCACTAATCGAGAGGAACCCAGGCAAGCGGGATTTCAGCAGTCTTCATATCCTGGCCAGGGCAATTCTGGCTTTCCCACTCCATCTGGTTACCCAACCCCTCCTGGCTATCCAACTCCTGATTACCCTAGCCACCCAACGAATGCAAACGTTCAAAGTTCGTACTTTGTCCAAGTTCAACAACAGCAGTACTCTTCCAGCGATCCGTCCAAAAACATGAATATTGGCTTCACGATGACCTCACCCGGCGCTGTTCCAAGCAATTTTGATAATTTATTTGATATACTTGATAAGGATTTAAGGATACATTTGCCTCAGCCTAATATTAATGTCAATGTGCCGAGTGCGCCCCCGCCTTCTAGTTAAATAAGTGCCTTATGACTTTGTCTAATTTAGAATGATAATTTTGACAGATCGCAATAGTGATGGGGTAGTGTATGATCGTTATTGCATCTATTCGATTTTATACTTATAAAACCTGCAATCGATAGTTGCATGTTCATGCTATCTATTGAATTAATAATAATGTATTATTAATACAACAATAAAAGCCTTCCCACAATCAGGAGCGAGTCCAAATCGTTTTTGAAAGGACCCTTAGGACGAAATAAAAAAGGTATTCGTATTTTCGTCATTATGCAACGAATGCAATAAAAAACTCAAAAAAAAATATCATCCTAAATTAGACAAAGCATAGATATATAAGCTGCATTACGCTGAATTTAGGAATTTTAAAACTGGGTGCAAGAAATGAAGTATACGAGTATCAGTTTGACTGAATTCTTTTCCTGTTTTAGCGATTGTTCTTGTTGTACAGGAATGAAATTCTTTGCCGCCAGCTCTGATTTCTGAGAACTACAATCTTGGAATTTTCTTATATAGAGTGAAAAGGTATCTTCTAGATCGACGAGCTCCATCTTCGGACACACTGTATGTTACCATCAGGCGAGTTGGTGGTCAATCGTAGATCTAACAAAAAATATATTGTAATAAACAATTTTTGACAGATCTATTGCCCGTGTTACCACCTTATTGTCAAGTGAAGTAGCTAAGCATAACTAATGATCAAGATTTAATGAATTTCTAACTTGCAAAAGTTGCTAAACAATAAAATCACTATTTCAATGCCGTTTTAAATAAAGTATAAAGTTCCTTATTCAACATGCATGCTCGACGTTTGTACCCTCAAACGTCGAGCATGCATGTTGAATTTTGTCTTTTAACTGCATCTCTTTAAACATTTGTTTAATTCAATATTGATATCCTTACTTTCATAAATCCTAATTAGGATACCTAAATTCAGTGGAGTAATAATTGAGTATATTACGTAGTCATTTTGTTATACACTAGAAGATATGCAAGGTTATCACGATAACTTACCTGTCTGTCTATTCTCTGAACAAAGTGACCGCACAAGTGAAATGAGGCCCTAAGTGAACTTGTATTTTTTTTATTTATTATTACTGCATATAATATCAAAATATAAGAGTCGAAAATGGAATTGGCAGCTACATACTTGTGGTACTCAATATTTTGACATTTCTCTGCAGTTTCAGCTTGAAAATTGGAAATTCACTTAGGGCCTCACTTCACTTGAGCGGGCATTTATTTAGAGGACATTAAATATGAACTTTTACTGTGGACTCAACTCAAAATTCTTGAAAAAGTAGCCATATCATAAAAAAATTCGTTGACCTCTGAAAAAATGTATGGAACAGCTGATTTTGCTTTTGCTAATTTTGAGCTATGCGAATATGTTTATAACTACGGTGACCGTAATAACCCTGTATGTATCTTAATTACCTGTTACGAACAGATTGATTTCTCTTACAATTTACAGTTCGTAAGTGAAACTTGTAATCTCCCAGAGACAATTGATATTTGCTTCCGTCTGACAATATCACGTTCCTAAACGTGAACTTCCTACACAAATATTTTAAGGTTATATAGTTGGTAGATCGTCCGTCTCGTTCGCGCATACCGACATTTTTGAAGATATAGTGACTGAACTACTCGTAAGTTACGAAAAGTTCGGCACGTAATATACCTAGAAACCAATATAAATAAAAACAATTATCTGTATTAAATTATTATTTATCTGGGTATCTTAAAAGAAGAGTGAATAGTTAATAGGTATCTTCTGGGCAAGTGTGCTCCACCTTAGACTCGGTCTTCGCTCTAGTGATACAAAATCACTCGCAAGCCCTTTCAATGTAAAAAAATATATGAATCAAATAAGGTGCTTTATTTCGATGGAATTTTTACCAGTGAAGAATGTGTTTGGATCAAAATGAAATTTCTGTTAATCGTTTGCAATGTTACCGTAAAGATAATTATAAACATTCTTGATCGAATCCTTTAAGGCCGAGATTAAAGCGTGCAGCTATCTCTCTCGCGCATCACAAAATTTTTAAACACATAAAATCATCGAGTAGGGATATTAGAAAAGTTAGAGCTAAATTTGTTTATTTAGAGAGGAGAAACATTTAAAAAAATATTTTAATCGGATACCATTTAAACTGGCGACGGTATTAGAAAAATAGATATATTTTCTTATTCTCAGCCAATTTAAAAAATATCGAAGAAAAACTTGTTTTTAAATATTTCTCCTGTCTATATACACATATTTATTTATTTATTTATTTATAAAGTTCACCTACACTTTGTACATCTATACATTGACAATAAAAAATCATACAAATAAAATACAGCTTAATGTCACAATAATTACAGGTGAAGTCAGCATGCATTAATAATAAGCGAAAAATAAAAATAGTCATTAAAAATTAAAAATATGCCATTAAAACAAATGTCAAATAAATTAAAAATAATAATAACAAGATATTGAATTACATGTCCATAAATTAAGTGAAAATAAATAGTAAATTTATGTCAAATTAATAAAATTAAATATCCTATCAATAAATCATTAACATCTGAAGAAAAATACTGATACCTACATAATAATTACTCGAGTTCAGAGAGTCAGAGACCTCAAAGACTTCCTAAAATTATTAATATTGTCACCGAAAATGTCAATATCGCTTGCCCTAGACATAACATTGTACTGGCGCACCATTCTCGCCATTGGTGCATTGAAACCCAGGTTGGAACGAGAACTCGGAGTAGAAAATATATTAAAGCGCGAAATTCTAGATAACGTACGAGGATTGCTCAGAAACAACTCTGATAATAAATCAGGAGTATCCAAAATTCCGTTAGCCAGCTTGTGGAGAAACAAGAGGTCAAAAGTTTGTCTGCGGTGTGAAAGTGATTCCATCTTAAAGTATTTAAGTCTCGACTCGTAGCTCTTTAGTTCTTTACCGAGACAACAAGAGTACGTCAAGTGCCACATAAATCTCTTTTGCACACTTTCCAATCTTTTCTTATGAACATCATAAAAAGGATTCCATATCACGCTGCAGTACTCCAAGCCACTGCGAACCAAAGAGTTATAGAGCATGGCTTTAGTGCTATTTGATTTGAATTCCTTGCAATTACGTAGAACAAAGCCAAGATTCTTAAACCCTCTGGCAATTATACTGTCGATGTGGATGTGGAAACGCAATTTACTATCCAGTCTTATACCTAAGTCTCTAACTTGGTCCACGTTAGAAATGACGACATTTTTGATAGAGAAAGTGGGGTGGTTCATAGGCCTTGTTTTCCTCGTAAATCGCATCGCGAAACATTTAGACACGTTAAGACTCATGCAGTTTTCGTCACACCAGACATCCAGGCGATTAAGATCTTCCTGCAACAAGTCAGCATCACTACTGAAATCTAAGGCACGGTAGAATTTCAAATCGTCAGCAAAAAGAACGAATTTCGAATTTCTGAAGCATTGGTTAATGTCATTGATAAAGTAGTTAAAAAACTCAGGACCGAAGTGTGAGCCCTGAGGCACACCTGACGAATTGTCAAATGGATCAGAAGAGTCACCATTAACAACTACTACCGACGACCTTTTAGCAAGGTAAGTTCCGAGCCAAGTTAACAGGGGATCAGCGATACCAGACATAGCGAATTTGTGAAGAAGGAGCTGATGGTTTACTTTATCGAACGCCTTACTGAAATCAGTGTAAATAGCTCCCACTGAAGAACGCTGGTCGAGGATACGAGATACATTATCAATGAAAGACACCATATTTGTTGCAGTAGATCTACATTTTGTGAAACCATGCCATTTTTTTTTTGTGAGCCATTTAGCTCTCACTTTCTCTCTCTAATATACCTATTTAATGATTTTATATGTTTAGAAAGGTTGTGATGCGCGAGAGAGATAGCGGCGCGCTTTGAGCGAATCTTTAAAAAAAATGTAGACCAAAGTCGTTCCATCTGTTTGAAAGCTACGATGCCACAGACAGACACACAAATAAGCAGATACACAAATACAAAAGTCAAACTTATAACTCCCCTCTTCTTGCGTCGGGGTTTAAAATGTTGAGCGAAACTGTCGATTTACGAACTGTATAAGTCTTAAGTAAACATAAGTATGTACCTTGTATAGATATATTATTTTGTTATATTGTTAATGCGAAATCGAATATAAAAAGAATCTGTTCAGATTCAGTGGTATTTTATCACCATAGATTTAAAAGTTTATTACTAATATATTTGTATAATAATAAAAAACATAATACCCGACTGCACAGAAGCGATTTTTGTAGGGTATGTAACTGTTACGATTGATATGATGTTGAGTGTACGTTTTCGCGAGAAAGTATGCGCAAGTCGCTGTACATTTGTTAAATGAGCCATCAATAGTATATGTAATGCTTGTAATTTATCGTTTTATGTTAGTCTGTTCGGATAGAGAACTACCGTCTTATAAACGCTGAATAAGCGCATTTTAGTTGAAACAGTGTTTTGTTCCGTTTTCGCGCGTGACAGTTTCAGCCTGACGGAAAGTGACAAGTCCTTATTCAGTGAATAAAATATTAACATGCGTTTATAAGTGAGACGGTTAATGTAGCATGGAGGCAGCTGTATTTTATTATTTTGTTTGACTAGCTACACAATGGAGACATTTATTTCCATTTTATGCCACGATAGTTCTCTTTCCCACACTATTAGTATTAGATACGAGAATATTATTAGAATTATAATAAATAATATAGACATAATATACATTTGTACAAGTATAACTTTACAAAACTCAAAACCCCTGACAAAAAAATGGCTGAACTGATTTTGATGAAACATAGATAAGAACACTCTTGACAAAATCATCTTTCAAACAAAAAAATATTAGACTAGATCAATATCGGTCCATCCGTTTGAGAGCTACGATGCCACAGACAGACAAATATACAGTTACACACGTCAAAGCTATAACATAAACCATTACCTTACTCACCCTTAAACACAAAAAAACATTACCTTAACCCTGAGAGCTATAATCTTGGAATTTTCAAGGCTAGTATAAAAATATCTTCTAGTCTAGATCGACCAGCTTGATCCTCGGTCATACCGTCGGCGTCGGTTAGAGTTGGTCGTCAATCGTACATCTATTTTATGTAAAAACAACCTTGCGTAGTTGGGTAAAAGAAATTACGTACCAATGACGTAATATGACAATATAAGAAATATATGGGGCCCTCTACACCATTCCGTGTCTCTAGGTGTTAACAAAAGGACTGTGCCATTTTGAATGCATTTACATAAGTGTTTTTTGGAAACTTTATGAATAGTTTGAGAAATGTTATTTTGTAAATCTCAAAAATGTAATCAAATTTAATGTTAACTTTTTGATATATTTATTGACTAATAAGGCTTGTGGCATTGTATGCCTTTTATGGTGCTTGGAGAATATTATTATAAACAAATGTTAATAACATTTAGATTTAAGGGCATAAATGTTTATATTTTTGAAAATATAGATTTTCTTGTTTCACAAGTTGTATTTATTTCTACCCTTTTATCTCTAAAGAAATAAATGATGGAAGACAATACATAAATATATATATGAAAATAAACTTGTATGCACAGAATTCGCCCTATTTACGTAAGTTTTTGTTTATAAAGTATATATATTCTTTTATTTATTCATGTCATATTTACGCAACAGATTATAATAAAAATACAATTTATCAAAACATTACAAGCGCGCTCCATCGTAGACCGTAACTGTCGCTTAACACCAGGTGAGTTGATGTTCAAGAGCAAGCCTATTTTCGAATAAAAAACGGGTTGCACTCCGGGAGTGCCGGCAGAAGTGAAGACATTTCCATATTTTAAACACTCTATATCGTTTGTTGAGATGTCCATTTAAAAAAAAAAAATAGCAAGAAGACTGACTCGTGAAGGATTTGAACCTCCGCCCTCCGATGGAAAAATTGAAATTTATATCGGTGCTCTAACCTACTGAGCTAACGAGTCTAACGTGCATGTGTCGAAAATAAGCATTCGGCGTAACGAAATGACGTCATGCTAGCAGGACATACTTGTACATACAATAATTAACTTTAAATGCAGAACGTTAGAGTAGGTTTCTGACTAAAATAATCTGTCCGTCTTACGAAGTTTCGATCGGTCACGTGACCTGACGCGAGTTTAAATTTTTTTACCCAACCCAAAAATGCACAACGCCGGTGAAGAAATTTTCACTTCAAAAAAATACTTAACCGAAAATATTTTGGACTTTACTATTTTTGACATTGGATTCTAAGTACCTACTTATTTATTTGAAATAATGAACATAAATAATAAGTTATATCTAGGTAGAGAATATATTCAAATAAAAAAAAAAAACTATTTTATTTGTATATGTTTATATTAGATAATTGACCGAGTGAGCGAAGCAAACGAATGTCTGTATCAACTAGTAAGATTTTCGCCCTTCTGTCCGGATTTTTGTTTACCAACAACTCATATTTTTTTGTCATACAGATCGTATTTTTTCAACCAAACTTGGCGAAACTTTGTATACAGGTTCTTCAATTTTATATAGAAGTCTACTGTACGGATAATTTAACTTGTATACTGTTTTCTTATTAATCGATCCGATTTTATTTCTACCCTCCATCTCAAAAGGAAGAAAGAAAACCAACAAATTATATACTCGTAAATTGTATTTTGTCATTTTCTTATATCATATTTACGCAACAGATTACAAATATGCAAACATTTTATTGAAACATCACAATAAAATGAACTCTTATAATTTTTTAACAAGTATAAATTGTTGTAACATAATTTACACACTTATTCATGAAATCGCAATAATTGATTGATTGATAAAAAAATATAAAAACACATTTAAATTTAAAAAGTCTGGAGACATAATTGTTATAACAGTAAACTTATAAATAATAGAAAAAATATACAATATGTCAACATTAAGTATATAAAACTTTATATGCATTGTAATTCTAACAAGTAGGAAAATTTTAATAAAATTTGGCCTTAGGTCTATTATTTGTACTCTAACTCGTTCACCACTCGCTGAACGATTTAGCAACTATTTTGACAAATTGCTAGTCTACAAAATAAAAGACCGTTTCAGAGATTGGTGAACGAGTGATTATACAAATAGCAGGCTTGATGACCTGAAATTGTAAAATTGAGGGCACAACCCAAAATTCGCGTAAAAAAATCAGCTGTTCAATTTCTATGGTTCGTTGACCTCCGTCAAAATGTATGAAAGACTTGCGGGCCGCGGGTTACCCTCAACTCTTATAGCGATGCAAAGTTCGCTCAGCGCTCGTTTTTGTCTTGATTTTTCTGTAATTACGAGTGTAAGACTGAGAAAGACAAAAGTTCAAATGAGCCTACTTTACATTGTGATATTATATTTAATAATCGCTTCAACTTTTGTGTCATTCTCTTAATTGCTGGAAAAGCAAGATAAAAACGAACGATGAGCGAACTTTGCATCGCTATAAAAGTTGAAAGTATGGCTGATGGTTTATTCGTGAATTTTGAGTTATGTCCTCAGTTAAAGTTGTTCTTATTAAGACATAGTGTAGGCCACCGTAACAACCTTGTATTTTAATAAATAACTAAATAAATGCTGGTTTACAATTGAAGTACTTATTTATAGAATATATATATTTGAAATGATAGATAAATAGATAAACTAAAAAAATAAAATGGTGCAATATATACTTCAAATATTAATATAGACATCACATACGTCACAATAGTACATTAGTAGCATAAAAATAAATTTTCTCGAATCTATTACAGTTTTTTTGAAATATTAGCATTTACACATAAATGAAATAATAGCAATTACATTTACTGCAAAAACATAAAAGCACACGATCTGACACTACTATACTGTTTTTATTATTTATATTATGTATGTATATTTATATAGATAAGTATTTATATAATGTAATATACGTTTATTAAGTATATTTTACGCATATATAAATATATAATATAAATTGTAGATAAATATGTTTACTAATTATTCTTACTTAGTTATTCGTATTTCTTTAGAGGCCACTTTTTAACATAAGATTCGTGTCCGTGCATTGTTGCTAGGAAGAGATCGCTTTAAGCGATAAGGCCACCAATCAAAAACCTTGCCATAAGTACTAAGGGACGTGCTCAACGCGCGCAGTATTATCTCTCTCGCACATCATAATATTTTTAAACATATAAAATCATTGAGTAGGATATTAGAAAAGTGAGAAATAAATTTGTTTAATTTGATAGAAGATTAAAGGAAAATAAATAAATCAGATATCACTTATACTAGCGACGGAGTAGTGAAACATATATTTTTCTATTCCTCAGCCAATTTAAAATATATCAAAGATAAACTTTTTCTAAATACTTCTCCTATCTAAATAAACAAATTCATTTCTCACTTTTCTAATATCCCTCATCAATGATTTTATATATTTAAAAATGTTGTGATGCGCGAGAGAGACAGCTGCGCGCGTTGAGCTCCACCTTAATGTTATCATTCCGTAATTTTCTTATTTTAAATAAAGTGTTATCTATCTGATTAACATCATTATTCATTTTTGTAAAGTAAAAGTAAAAATGATCGCCCAACATCAGGTGTGATGGCGGTCAAGAGTAAACAATTATAAAACGTATATTTATTAATTTAATATAGCACAATATTCGAGTAGTTTTGTACGATTTTTGTATATTAAAAAGTAAATATTTTATAAAATCAGTATACAAAGTTAGCACCTGTAAAAATTTCAATTCAGCTGTAAAGTATCACAAAATTCTACACATTGTTTAAAGTTTAGGCTAGAGGAGAGACTCATCATAAGTTTTCTTATAATATTATGTAAAAGTAGACTAGTGTTAACACGTTAACAGTCCCTATATAATACGTTTATATTACCTCTTAAGTCCCTCATATTACTTCAATCTCTGTACGTCCTCAATACATCACTCGTCGGGCACTCCTTTCAATGGCGCGCTAATCACTGACACATAATGCAAGTTGACGTCTGTATATAACACACACACACACACATATGTATGAAGTTATGGTCTTGACGTCAATAGGAATGGAGCTTGCAACGCTTATCTCGCGCCGCATATGACAAGCGCGCCGCCAAGCTCCAACAAAAGACAGGGTGAGCGCGGGGAGCGGGTGAGGTATTAAATTCTTGTGATTAAATGTATGAATGAAACCGCGTGCGTATCTGGTTGATTCTCCCTGACCCATATATGGGGCACTGGACTCAATTCAATTTCAATTTCGAAACTGGACTGCGAACGTGTCAAAAATGCAGTTTCAAAAATATAAAAGCTATGTTATTACTTACATGTAGTTAAAATGTTTATATAAAAATACCATTAATTTATTATTACATATTCATAACGAAATTTTATAACGCATTTATGCACAAACGCTCAGTAAGCTCTCCATATTGTTGTTGAGATCCGTTAAGATTACAATTTTCGTTACTTTTCTACCATAATACACGATTCAATGGGTTTTTTTTGGTTGGAACCATTAATTGCCATGTATCTCCGGCTTTTTTCAAAATTTTACAATTATTTAATTTCTTTATCATAAGATTACAATCAGATAAAAAAATATCGAAGTCAAATGAGTAGGGATGGAAAACATGCTTTATCGTTATCTCTTTTCCACTCTCTTTCACATCAATTACATTCTATGTATAATAATATGGCCCTCTTGCATACTTAAGGGTAAATATTTTTCATACAACAAAAAAAAAAAACTAGCCCCCAGAGTTTTTAAAGTATTTGAAGTATATTTGTATTGATTTTTGAAAGTGTCTATTACTACAACAAAACATACAAACCACATATAGCTAAACTTTCCTTACAATTATACAACACACGCGGCGTAGCTTGACTGGTGTTCTCGAACGAACACCAATGTTAAGCAACGGACGTACCGGTCAGTCTTTGGCTGGATGACCGTGAGTGGAATTTCTTTCTGAGCGCTACCGTGGGTTGGATGACATTTAATTTGTGTGTTCCCGGTTATTTGTTCTCAAAAACAGCAATCGTCAAGCCAGGTCAGAGGCCTTCCGGAATCTTAATAGCTCTGACACTAGGGCTCGCCACTGTCTATACGAACTTACTTTTTATTTTCATTGTTCTATATGGCAATCTTTACCAACAAATATATCGTGAAAGTGACACTTTCGGCAGAGTATAATATTACAGGACATTTATTGTTTGTATCAGTCCCGTCCAGTCCAGTAAAAATACGGGGCCACTCACGCCTGTTTTAAGTCGATATCCGAATTATAGTTTTGAAACTATAATTCGGATAAGACCACATGCGGTTTTCTTCAAAGAAGTAGCGATAAAAAAATATATTAAAAAATTTATGAAAACCACGTTAGTTTCCATACTATATCAAGTTATTTTTCAAATTCTGTGAGCTAATTTATTTCTTTTTTCACACTTGATTACTTATATTACACTTACGAACTAAAACAGGTTTTTTCATCCTTATTGTGCTTTCCTATTGTGGATAAGGCGGGGTATTTTGTACGAGTGCCTCTGTAAAATATTTATAATTTAAAAAACTGAAACAACAGACTTCTAAATGAGTAATTTTGTTTTAAAACCAAACTACTGAGCCAATTATGATGAAATTTCTATGGGACCAGTCTGGATATCTTAAAAAATAAATAAAAAATTAAGTCGTTAAAAATACAGCCGCATTGTTAATCAACTTCTTTTTGAAATCTGTAAAAACTGAAACAACCGACTTCAAAATGAGCAATTTTGTTTTAAAATCCAAATATCTGAACCAATTTTGATGAAATAATGGAACCAATCTGGACCTTTTATACAAAAAAAAAAAAAAAAAAAAAACAGTAAAAATACAGCGCGATTGTTGTAAATTCATTCTTCTTTAAATTGAAATAAGATTACAAAAAAACGAGAGGCGATGTTTCGCTTTTCGCTTGGCTTCGTAATACCGCGCTTCTATATAAGCGGGCAACATAGTTTCACTAGCTCACTGCACCAGAAAAACGTTATGTTTGCACACTGCTTGTAGGGATGTGTAATTGGTAAATGTTGGGTGGTACTACTACTTACTGTTTTCATCGTCGGGTGTAGCAGGCGGTGCGCTCGCCGAAGCGAAGGGGCTTGAAGGCTGCCAAATAAAGAGGTTTATTTAGATTTTCACGACTGTCATTCGTTTATTTATTTATTTTTTACACCACTTTAAACCTTGTTGTCTTAAACAATTACATAAATAATAGTCCAAGATCCCGCTATAAGACGACCTCCACCGAGCTGGTTAATGGAT
Source organism: Lycia hirtaria (assembly GCA_947563715.1). NCBI lineage: Eukaryota > Metazoa > Arthropoda > Insecta > Lepidoptera > Geometridae > Lycia > Lycia hirtaria. The sequence continues at coordinate 33,232,439 of OX387377.1, read as the reverse complement.
GAAAAGTATTTTATATTCAATTAAATATGTCAATAAATATATTGCAAATGGGTTGTCTAAAAAAATTCAGACCAGAATATGATTAATTAATAATAAAAAAAAAAAAAATTTAAACATTTCACTGGTTTGGTTAATTGACGAATTCCATACCAATCGAAAGTATGAAGCCCATAGAATATGCAAACGTTAGGTCGACTATTTTTTTCCCGTCACAACTCTTGGGTAGGCAGGTATAAACAGGTAAATCGATACTAGTAACTTGCACCAGTCTGGTTAATGAATTAAAGTTAAATTAAAATAATTACATTTCGACTGTTTTTTTTTTAAATTATAATTTTTTTAAGTTTGTTACATCATAAGTTTCGACTGGGTGAACCGATTTTGATGATTATTTTTTTAATTGAAACCTGGTGCTTCCCGTGTGGTCCCATTTCAATTGGTCCAGTTCTGACAATGGCATCCATGAGAAGTCAGTTGCTCCAGTTTTTTAAACTATAATTATTAATATTATATTATTTTTTTTTTACATTACTAGTTTCAAATAGAAACGAAAAATAAATTCTCAATCGGTATCGATTTCTTATTATTATGTATATTACAAGTAAGAAAGTCCAAGATTTAGTCTGTTTCATAAGTAAAATCAACATTTACCAGAGGCATCGCTCCAGGAGGTAACAAAGGCATAGTTTCCTTTGGTCCGGATGTGAAGCCGATGGTGCCAGTCTTCAAACCACTCACTACAGGAGTACCAGACGGATAAGGGGAGCTGGTGGGTTGATTAGAATTTGATTGGCTCCCAGCATTAGGCGTGGTTGGATAGGGAGGATTGGAACCAGTATTCGGCGATGATGGGTATGGTGAACTTCCTGGCCCATTTTGCTCAATATTTGGGGGGTAAGGCGAACTTCTTCCAGAATTAGGGTAAGGCGCGGGAGAGTTAACGTGTTGTGATGTGACTAAAGGTGGGTTGTTAGCGGGGTAAGGCGGATTTGCCCCATTGCCAGCGGGGTAAGGCGGATTTGCCCCATTGCCGACGGGGTAAGGCGGATTTGTCCCATTATTACCGGGATAAGGCGGGTTACCACCAATGGGGTAAGGTGAGACCGTGGGGTAAGGTGAATTTTCAGTTGTGAAACCTATTTTGGGGGTATTTCCAGGGTATGGTGGGATTGCCCCAGGGTAAGGCGAATTTGCCCCAGGATAAGGACTGTTGGATAAGGGCTGGTTGACCACGGGCGGCGGAGGGTAGGTGTTGACTGCCTGTGGATTGTTGGCCGTTGCATAGTTGCTGTTAGCTGGGTACTGTAGGGAGGGGAGGGGGATGGTGCCGATGAATATGTGACGGGACTCATCTTCGTTTTCGTGACATCCTGAGGTTTCAACTTCAACCTGTACGAAAAAATATACACATACATAAATACAGTACACAGATAAATACAGCAAACACAAGTATTCATATTAAAAGAAAATCAGAATACTCGACCACAGAAAGCAGTTTTTCCAGTCTTACGATTTCGTTACACTGTTGATTGTTTGTTTTTTTGTGAGAAAGTATGCGTAAAAACTTTGTGAAAGATTATAAATGCGCTTTCTTTAGAATAATTCTAGTAAAATTACTTATTTATTAGGAAAAAGTTCGTTGGAAAAAAATATAGCAGTGACGACAAATTTAACGACACCTGGCACATCAAAATCGGTCAAGCCGTTTAGGCTGTGGTTAGGTGATGATGTAGAAACATACATACATACCCACATACATACATACAAACACATACACTCAAAAATATAACCCTACTTTTTATGTAGTTGGGTAAGAAGCAAGAGAAAACGAGAACTAGCCAACTTTGTATCGCAGTAAGAGATGAGCGTAAGCCCCTGTAATGGGCTAATGAACATACCTTAAGCCTGTACTGAACCTGAAGGCCTGAAATGAACGTACCTTAAGCCTGTAGTTAATGTGTATGAACTGGCACGAGTCCAAGTTGGGCACGTCCATGTCAGGCACCTCCATCTCCACGGTGTAGTTCCGGGTGGTGTTCCCGGGGATCGGGCCCTTCTTGATCTCCGCAATCACGTCCTCGTGGTGACGCGTGTCCGGCTGCATCCGAGCTTCGAACGTAACATTCTGTGGATAGGGACATTCTTACACGCGTGGAATGATTATGGCGGCATCGGTGATAAATCGAGTCAGCAATACAGCGATTTTACGATAAATCGGAACGCCAGTGTCTCAAATGACACTATAGTCAGTATTGCGGTAAAGATGCACCAGGTTGAAGCCGGGAAGAAGTCACCCCTTTTCCTTCGAAGCCTAATTTTTATCTTCGATGCTTTTACTTGCGGCATTTTCCACAAAATCCGCGTGCGCGTGAACCGATCAAGGAAAAGAAAGTACTTCGCGTAACAACACAGACCAAGCACATACCGTTCTTAGTCTAATTTTGCATTCCGTCAATTCCGTGAAGAAATTTGTATACGAGGTGTGACTGTCAAGGGGACTGACGCTGTATAACATCAGGCGAGTTAGCAGTCAAGCGCAAGCATATTTTCGAATAAAAAAAATGTGAATCTTCCATTTCAGTTATTTCATAACTTCTCGTTATTTGTTATCGTTATCTTAGCAGGGATTATTGTTTTGGTGATTGTTACATTACGAAGCACTAAAGTCAATATTAACTTACCTTTTTTAGGGTTCCGTACCTCAAAAGGAAAAAAAACGGAACTCTTATAGGATCACTTTGTTGTCCGTCTGTCTGTCGGTCTGTCTGTCCGTCTGTCCGGGTGTCAAGACCTTTATCTCGGGAATGCGTGAAGGAATATCGAGTTGGAAATTAAAACCATATACGCAAATCCATAGTATCTTGCTTCAGAACAAAAATAAAATTTCTGTTTTCGCAAAAAAAAGTTATAGCCGTCAATATGTCGTAAATAACGCACATTTCGACACTCACAAGGGAATCAAAACCTATGGGGTACTTCCCGTTGACCTAGAACTAAGAAATTTGGCAAGAAACATTGTGTTAGAGTGTAGGAAAAAATCCGAAAACTGGACATTTTTAATTAAATCGCAAAAAAATTGTGTCTCTATGCATGGAATGAGGGCCCAAATATTAAAGTGAATTAACCGTATCATGTGGGGTATCATATAAAAGAGCTTCATTAGCATAAGCAGGTTTATAAATATTTTTACGATGTATATTTTTCGGTTTATGAAGAAAATATAAAAAAATATATGATTTCTCCCTTTTATTTAGTTTTTACGGAACCCTCGGTGGGCGAGTCTGACTCGCACTTGTCCGGTTTTTTTATAAACTCGACAAATGGCAAATGTGGAAGCATGATGCCAACATCAAGAAAAAAAAACTTGCTTTTTTTTCAGGGCGATGTGGTCGCGTAGCGACAAAACCCTTAATATAAAAAACTTACCTTTTTGATACAGAATCGAATGGCGTCTATATCTACGTTGCTGTTGTTGTTACATGCGACCTCTATCGGTATGATCTGTCGCGGTATGAACCCGGATGCTGGGATCTTCACGATCGTCTCCGACAGCCCCGCGTTCATGCACCAGCAACAAAACGTCTGCTCGAATTCGAAGGCCATTGGCTCCTGTGGACCAATAGGGAGCGGTTATATTTAAATTCATCGAAAGTGTTCTTAGCTATGTGTCATCAAAATTGGTTCCATCGTTTTTTTTGTACTACTTAAGATACCGTACACTAGCTATAAAACTTGTATGGCAGACGTCCACCTTTAGTAGATTTAATACAAATACAAATACAAATTATTTATTATTATTAAAAATAAGTTAACATTATGAAAATGCAACTGAACGCGTTGTACGAGTGAATGTTTAAATGTGATGTTTAATACGTTGTGATGTGTTTGTGTTTGTTTGTATTTATATTTTGGACCTACTATCTGCGATGACGAACTGTATAAATTAAATCATTAATTATGTTCTCATGGAAGTGATGTAATATCTTAATATGAGAATAAATAATCTTTAAACCTATACGACATAGTAGAAATTGTTATACATAATTGGCATTGTGTTACATTTCTAAGTTCATGAAAATTAATAATTATTATAGTAAAAAAAACTGAAATTGCCGACCGTATTATTTTGTTTGCAAGGATATATTATATACTTTCAAGTCTTATTTAGTTATTAGGTCAACCTGTATGTAACTAACTATGTAATGAAATCTAAGGTAACTAATTTAACCATCTTCCAAGGATCGTAGCGTCATGAAAATTGGCAGCTGTATGTAAATCTGATGACAATACAATAATATGGTACTGTCGAACTGATCTGATGATGGAGCCGGAAGATATGAACTAGAACTTCATGATGGAACAACGTATCATAGCTGTGTTTGGATTTGTTAGAAAAGTCTTGTAATTAGCTTTGACCAAAATAATATTTAGCGTGTTTTTTAGTTTTTTAAACTGCAATTTATTTTAAACTATAGTTATTTGGAAGCTCTGCTTAGTTTGGGCTTGATGGTGTTGTGTGAAATGTCCACCGATACTTATAATTTATTATTTACATAAATATGGAGGATAATTATGTCTCCAGATGACGCATGAAACAGTCATACGTCATTTCACATCTGACACATGAACCATTATAGAGATATAACTTGCTATACCTACGCGTATGTGGTAGATGTTAGAACAGAGGTGGGCAAAGTACGGCCCGCGATTGGCTTTAAAGTAGCCCGGCAACACCTTTTTCAATATATAATTATATTTTATTTAGTTATATAGGAGTACGTCGACTAAGTTAATTTTAAATCAGCCCCGTCAACATAAATACAATATGCATTATGAAGTAGCGGCTTCGTAGATGCTAACGAATTTTAAGCTGCCGGGTCTAGCTCGTCTATTTGTTGATGCAAATCGTTAGAATCGTTTCCTAGATACAGAAATCTAAACAGAAACATTTTTACGTGTATAAGATTGATGATTATTTGCATGATCATCAAGCATCAGGCAGATATGGCGATCTAAAAATAAAAATGTTGTTTAAAATTTACTTTAACAAGCAATCCTAATTTGCCTAATATATGTATCAATACTGATCAACTCGATTTATCCACTACTACAAAATTTCTCGGCCTCACTTTAGATAACAAGCTGCAATGGGGAGCGCATATTAAGGAGCTGTCAGGTAAACTAAGTTCTGCGGCATATGCAGTTAGAAAGATTAGAGAGCTATCAGATGTAAAAACAGCAAGAATTGTATATTTTAGTTATTTTCATTCGCTCATGTCGTATAGATTATTGCTCTGGGGTAACGCTTCAGACGTGAATAAGATTTTTGTTTTGCAAAAACGTGCAGTTAGGGCTATCTATAGACTTAAATATAGAGAATCTCTTCGAGAGGGTTTTGCACGAGTAAACATTTTGACATTGCCAAGCTTATACATTTTTTTAAATATCATGTACGCTCGTAAGAATCTTCACAAATTCAAGAAACAAAGTGTTGTTCATTACTATCAGACAAGGAACAAGTTTAAACTTGTTCTTCCTAGCACTAGGCTGGCTAAAACTACAAAATCTTTTGTAAAAAATTGCATATTATTTTATAATCTACTACCGAGTAGTGTGATAAATGAAAATGAAACAAAGTTTAAAAACACTATAAAACAATTTTTAATGCAAAAAGCTTTTTATAAGATTGAAGATTTCATTTGTGACAAAGATTCTTTACGCAATATGTCTAATAATATAAATGACTAGTAATATTTGTTTATTTTTACAATGGTAATTTTAATTTTATTTGACATATAAATTTAATATCGTTGACATTTTAATTTTTGACATTGTATATTTTTTTTAACCTTTGTGACATTTAATTTTGACAAATAAGTTAAAATCTGTTTGTCGGCTTGTTACATGTTTGAATTATAAATTTTAATTGATATTTTATATTGTTCTGTACCAACTCTGTATTGTTTTTTGACATTCATAAGTGTACACTGGTGTACCTATATTTGAGAAATAAATGAACTGAACTGAACTGATCTAATTCCTACATACTACCTATATGTTATGTGCCCATATGCAATAAACAATATATGAATATGAAAGATTTCACTCCGGCTCGCCCCCCGTAAAATATGTTTTACGGGGGGAGAGTTTTTTTTCGACTGGCCTTGTGGCTCAGTTGGTAGTGTGTTTACGTCTACCTGCTGAACTGAAAGGTCGTGGGTTCAATCCCCACCCAGGGCAAACATTTGTGTGATGAGCATGGATGTTTGTTCTGTGTCTGGGTGTTTCTATGTATCATATGTATATATTTACAAAAAATTAAGTATATATGTATTCTATCAGCCATCTAGTTCCATAGTACAAGCTTTGCTTAGTTTGGGCTAGATGGTGTTGTGTGAAATGTCCACAAATGTTTATATTTATTATTTATTTTATTTATTTACTTTTCTAGCCCCTTGCGGTTCAAGCTTGCCCACCTCTACGTTAGAACTTCGCACTGCTAACATCTACTAGTAGTCCTTGATGCTTGCTTAGTAAGCAAGCATCAAGGAGCGCCAATATATTACCATAAAAATCACAACTATAATGTTCGTTTTATATTACAACGATAGTACTTTAAGAGGTAGGGTGAACATATACTTCTTTGAGCCTACAATTCACTATTGTTTTCTTGTAATGCTTCTTTTGCTACTTGGGTTTAATGAGATTTAATATATAGAGGTTATACTCATTGAATATGAAGTAAAAGCATGTTAAATCTTAATTTTCAGCACTTTCGAGGATAAGACCACATCCCTAAGGCCTTATAGTATCTTGGCCTTATATATCTTGGTGTTGCACTTTCTAAAGACACAGGATGACATTGTTACTGTTCATAAGTCACGCGTCTAAACGCGTTGCTAGACGTGTCGCGATTAATAAATAAATAAATATCGGTGAACATTTCACACAACACCATCTAGCCCAAACTGAGCAAAGCCTGTACTATGGAAACTAGATGGTTGATAGAATACATATTTTTTTTAAATATATACTTATGATACACAGAAACACCCAGACACAGAACAAACATCCATGCTCATCACACAAATGTTGGCCCTGGGTGGGGATCGAACCCACGACCCACAGCTTAGTAGGCAGACATACTGCTAACTGAGCTGCGAGGTCAGTCATTGAAGACGAGTCGGGCGATTACCTTACTTGAGGCTTGCCACGCAAAGCCAATAAACGCGTTGCTAGACGTGTCGCGATTAATAAATAAATAAATATCGGTGAACATTTCACACAACACCATCTAGCCCAAACTGAGCAAAGCCTGTACTATGGAAACTAGATGGTTGATAGAATACATATTTTTTTTAAATATATACTTATGATACACAGAAACACCCAGACACAGAACAAACATCCATGCTCATCACACAAATGTTGGCCCTGGGTGGGGATCGAACCCACGACCCACAGCTTAGTAGGCAGACATACTGCTAACTGAGCTGCGAGGTCAGTCATTGAAGACGAGTCGGGCGATTACCTTACTTGAGGCTTGCCACGCAAAGCCAAGGATAACCTATATACGTATAATAGGTACATAATATATATTTTTTATTTATTTATTAACTACAACAAAACAATATACAAACTCAACTAAACTATTATACTGCTGGGTGGCAATGCGGGCAGCATGCTGGGTACGCTTACAACTGGAAGTGGGTTTGAGCATTTGGATTGTCTTTAGAGCTTTATCGGTATGGGGTAATCAATTAATCAATATATAATTGCTTGGATTAGCATTAGTTTCTCACCTTAGCATCGGGTATAGTGTTGAGATCAAGCGGCGCCTCGACCCTGAAGCCGACACGCTTCGTCTGGTCCAGCTTGAAGGCTCGATCGACAGTCACCTTCACCGAGTACCGTATGCTGCCGTCGCTACCCTCGTATGATGATGGGCACTGCGGCGGGATCAGGCATTCGAAGGGGAACACGTGCCGACCCGGGTGGAGAGTCTGCTCGCCTGGGGGAGAATGGGGCTTAGGAATTATCTGTAACATTACCTTAAGGCTCCGGCCCATAGCCGATCTAGTAGTGACGTAGGAGAGTAGACTAGCGAGTCGGTAAGTACTAATCTAATGTGAACAGTCGAGTAGGCCAGTAGACAGGCCGCCTACTACCCACTACGCAGCTACGGGCTAATGGGGATCGGGCTTAAGAGTCTCTAGTTCGACCATCGATGTGGCCTCGCACGATCAGCGCATTTGCCATTTTTTTCAGCTGTGACTTTTATCTTGAGTTTTGAGTCTTGAGTCCGTAGTACCGAGTCTCAAGTTCGGAGTCTTAAGTGTCAAGTCTTGAGTCCTGAGTCTTAACTGTTTCTCTCTATCTTGTGTATTTTCCTTATATATATTCTAAATGAAAAGCAGAGTGTTTACCTCGGGTGAAAGCAGTGGCGTAGCGTGGGCATCAGCCGCCCGGGGCGGAAGAAAATTTTGCCGCCCCCTTAATTAGGCATTGTATTGTACAGATTACTTATTAATAAAAAAATATTACACGTACGCCACTTACGTTGATAGAACAGGTATAAAATACGATTATACCTGAAAGATCAACAAGATTATGTTATTAGCGAACTGAATATAAAACGCAAATCAACTTCCAATTAGAACTAGAACGATACTGTCAATATTTATATTATTACTGAAAAATAATATGAAAATTAAAACGTTAAAATTTGGTATAAACTTTAATATATTACTATATTTAATAGAATTCATGTTAAATAAAAAGGATTCCCCGATTTCGTCACAGTATAAGTAATGGGAAATTCAGCGCTCATTTCAATCGGTCCGAATCGTAGGTGCGACAAAAATATGAAATGGTTCAAATATTTACAAGATATTATTTATTGTGAAGTTTTGCCGTCCCCTAAAGGTGCCGCCAGTGACGGACCGCCTCTGCCGCCCCCACTAGCCCACTACGCTACGCCACTGGGTGACAGACCTATTTAGTTAGGCACTCGAACTATAGGCGCCCCGCCCTCGTTACGCTCTTGCGCCAAACCATCTCGTCTAAATACGTTACTTTCGACCTTTGTGTAATAATCTACTATTAATAGTTTCACGAGACACAGATATTACAACTTTTTCAAAACAAACAAATGGTAAATAATAAGTTTGTCTAGACATAGCGCAAAGTGGCGTTGTCAATAGATTGGTCACAGAATAAAAAACAGTAGGTGTAATACACGAGCAGCTGGCATGCCTAACCTTGGATATATGTATTTTCGGACGGTTACTGGCCTAACATTGTTGAGTGCTTTTATACTTTTATAGCTGCAATTAGTATCCATAGCCAGATAATACCTAGTGCTAGTGTATACATACTACCTTAGCGAGGATTTTATTAGTGTAGGTGATCTGTGTAATTTTTAATTCGCTAAAAGTATTTTGGATTTACTAGATTGTCCGAAATGAGAAGTCTCTTAATTAAGAGTTGATTAAGAGAGACTATCTGGGGGCACGGCCGTGCCCCCGCCATATGAGTTAAAATATACTATTAAATACTAAACTATATTAAAATTAAATAATATAAACAGAGTGTAGATTATATTTGCTTTTGACGGATTTTAAATGAAACTCGATCATTCGCATGTTTGTTCTGTGTCTGGGTGTTTCTATGTATCATATGTATATATTTACAACAAAAAAAAATATAGGTATGTATTCTATCAGCCATCTAGTTCCATAGTATAAGCTTTGCTTAGTTTGGGCTAGAAGGTGTTGTGTGAAATGTCCACGGATATTTTATTTGTTTATTCATTCTATATATATGTATATACCAGCTCCGTCTGCCCGCCTGCTGATTTTTTTTTACCTGACTGCACAAGAGGGAGGGTTGTTTTTCGAGTGTTTTGACCGATTTTGATGTACGAGGTGTCGTTAGATTCATCTTCACTCCCCAAGACCTATCGTTTTGTAATAATAATAACTCAACTCTCATAAAAATAAATAATGCGCTTTTATTAATCATTTCTAACGAACTTTTTCGTAACAAACTAGTGATTTTAGAAAAACTATTTCTAAAGAATGTTCATTTAATAAATAAATTATACTTTACGTATACTTTTTCACAAAACAACGTAAGTTATAGAACGAAAATAGCTTTTATGCAGTCGGATATTTTTTTAAATAATATACATGTTAAAATATGTATATCGTCCTTTTTATTGCGCGTTATTACAATTTCCCATATATATATACCAGTAACTACGCGGGTAGTGGCATTTGGAAAGACAATACGCCCCGTTCTTACCACTTGACCCGACTGCAATGATTTCAATAAGCAGTTTCCTTTAGAGATATCGATGCTCAGAAGTGCATGAATCATGTTTTTGTATATTGGAGCAATGCCCATTCAGTTTATTTTGTATTATACTGTTCATGCGTATTACTCTTTTATTCACTAGTTTGTGATATATATACATATATACATTGTTATTATTATTATTTAGAGCCTGTTCCGTCCCACAGCTGGGCAAAGGCCTCCCTATCCTGTTTCCATTCTTCTCGGTCTAATGATTTTTGTGACCAGTCTTTGCAGAATGCGTCCAGCTCATCTCGCCATCCTTTCTGGGCCTACCAGGTGGTCTGATGACTTGTGGAACCCACTGTGTAGTGATCTTAGCACACAATTCGTCCGACATACGGTAATCATGCCCGGCCGTTCCACTTCAGTTCGGCGGCATGACCTACGTCGATGATCTGTGTTTTGAAGCGCAGTGTAGTGTGCATAGTGCATACATATATATACTATATACACACAAAACTACATAGACACGAGAAACATAACCCTCATTCTTACGCAGTCGGCTAAAAATACAACCATTTCAAGGTACGACAGAAAGACAGTAGAATCTTAATAATTCGACATTATAGCGCCGGGCAGTGCTCGTCGACGTCATGGCGTCATGGGATATGACACGTCGTCATCCCACATGCTATGAATCTCGTGAATTCCGAGGACAGCAAGTACCTTGACTTGAGATAACCGCCATGTGGGATATTGGCTCGACGATCATTGTTCCGATAGTCGTATCCGTAAACGGTTTAATAGCGAAGAGCCTCGACCAACACTTCAAGAGGTTCTCGCTTGATGGTTGAGGCAGTCGTCCTGAACACGGCATGCATTACCAAAAAATCCTAAGTCTGATCCCTTACCATCGGCAGCTTGAGCCGTGCCCCGCTGCCGGCGGCCATAGTTTTTAAGTTTTTTTAATACTATTAATATTTTCAAATTTCCATTACGAAAAAAGTGAAAATTATGGAAAATAAATACAAATAATACGTAATAGGCTCTATTGACATTCTTTGGGTATGGAAGCCCGAAAACTTGTGACAAGTGCTTCAACTTACCAGATTTACTGCCAATGAGGTAGATGGTGACATTCATATACTCTTCATAGGACTCATGAGTGACGGTGTAATGTTCTGTCCGGTCATTGACCCGGCGGGTATGGCTCGTAGTCCAGTGCACCTTGCATTTACCTTTGACCTCCGCGTAAATTCCTGGTGAAGTTAAGAGAATATATTTTAATTGATATGAAAGGGTCTTCACAACCAGGCAGAATAGAGGACAAGAGATTTCTATATTATAACGATGTATGGTTTATATTTCGAATCGTCCACCTCGCTGTCGTCGCTTGCGCATACCAACATTTTTGAATATAGAAAATGTCTGAATGTACGTACTTATGACAAATACCATCGATCCACATATAAGGAAACCAATATACTTAGTCTGGCCATAAATACTGTTACAGTTAAAAATAAGAAAGATATTACATTTGAATTTGGAATCTGTCATTTTTATACGATTGTTCATTGAGTTTTCTAATTTTGGCGCCAATACATTGTACAATATTTTGCGATATTAAAATGGAGTGGGGTGATAAAGAGAACCGAATCGCTGTGATTGCATTACACAAAGTTGGTATGGAGCCAAATGCAATTTTTAAAACTCTCCATACGCTTGGTATTAGTCAAATGTTTGTGTACCGGGCTATTAATAGGTACAATGAGACCTCCTCTGTTTGTGACAGAAAAAGATGTGGCCGTCCACGTAGTGTTCGTACGAAAAAGGTGGTCAAAGCAGTAAGGGAAAGAATTCGAAGAAATCCTGTCCGAAAGCAAAAGATTTTATCTCGGGAGATGAAGATAGCACCCAGAACCATGTCGCGTATTTTAAAAGATGACTTAGGACTTGCAGCCTATAAGAGACGCACTGGTCATTTTTTAACTGATAATTTAAAAAATAATAGGGTGGTAAAATCGAAACAACTACTGAAGCGGTACGCAAAGGGAGGTCACAGAAAAATTTTGTTTACGGATGAGAAAATCTTTACAATTGAGCAACATTTTAACAAACAAAATGACCGTATTTATGCTCAAAGCTCTAAGGAAGCTTTCCAATTAGTCGACAGAGTGCAACGTGGGCATTATCCGACTTCAGTGATGGTTTGGTGGGGTGTTAGCTATGAAGGAGTGACTGAGCCATATTTTTGTGAAAAAGGTATCAAAACATCGGCACAAGTGTATCAAAATACCATTCTTGAGAAGGTAGTTAAGCCCCTTAATAACACCATGTTCAATAACCAAGTATGGTCCTTCCAACAAGACTCGGCGCCAGGTCATAAAGCTCGGTCCACGCAGTCTTAGTTGGAAGTGAACGTTTCGGACTTCATCAGAGCTGAAGACTGGCCTTCGTCTAGTCCTGATCTTAATCCGCTGGATTATGATTTATGGTCAGTTTTAGAGAAACTGACCATAAATCATAATCCAGCGGATTATGATTTATGGTCAGTTGCTTGCTCTAAACGCCATGATAATTTGGAGTCCCTAAAACAATCCATACGATTGGCAGTGAAGAATTTTCCCATGGAAAGAGTGCGTGCTTCTATTGATAACTGGCCTGAACGTTTAAAGGACTGTATTGCAGCCAATGGAGACCACTTCGAATAAGCTTTTATATTTTAAATTGTTTTATATTTATGTATTAAACTAACACACTGTAAAAGTAATAAATATTATTTGCAATAAAAAAATAATTTTTTTCTTCGTGACAATATTTATGGCAAGACTAGGTACATATGTCAAAATTAAAACAAATATTTTTTATCATATTCATACATAATTAAAGTTTAAGCAAGTATATAATATATTAAACAAGTATCTATGCTATAAGAAAAAATAAATACCCGACTGCAGAAAAGCAGTTTTTGCAGTATAACTTACGATTTCGTTACGCTTGGTATGCTGTTGTGTAAGTTTTTGTCAGAAAGTATATGTAATATACTTGTAAATGAATATAAATGCGCATTCTTTAGAATAATTCTAGTAAAAACACTTGATTATTACGAAAAAGTTCTCATTTTTTTATTTTTGTGAGAGATGTATTAGTACAAAAAAATATTGCCTATGACACTGTGGAAGTGAAGACGGACCTAAGGACACCTCGCACATCAAAATCGGTAGGCGATCATATGGAAATATACATACAAACATACATACACTCGAAAATCATAACCGTCCTTCTTACGCAGGCGGGAAAAACAAAATACACGACTGCATAAAAGCAGTTTTTGTACATTTGATACGTGTAACGAAATCGTAAGTTCCATAACACATTCATGGCTGAAGATAATTTATCATATTATGACAAATAGTCTGGTCAAACATCCTTGTCATGAATTAATGACAATAAATAGATTGGTGACCAATGAAATCTTTGATTATTTAGGGTTCCTTAGTCAGCTATGAACCCTTATACATTTGCCATATACTTACATCTGGACCTCAAGGCTGCTATTTAAACTATCAATTGTTCGCCACTCGCTGATATGATTTAGTCTAATAGTAATAAATAGGGACCGGTTTACATACATTTGCATATTTACCACATTTTCAGCAATCATTGCATATTTTATCTGAAATTTAGTGATCATGCATATTTTTGCTATATTTACTACATTTTTCAGTAGGATACTCTATTAATAAGTGTAAAATCAACTCTTACAAAAAAAAATATCTTTATGCTTACACTTAAAAATGTTAAATAATTGTTTGTTTATATTTGTATTAAGTTTTAATATTACTATAGATTATAATATAAATATAGCACTTTTTCTAAAATGTATCATTTATGTTGTATAATTTAACTTAAAATATACAACATAAATAATATATTTTTATGCATAATTCAAGCTTTTTATGTTGCATATAATCCGGTCCATACTAATTAACCAACAATTTGTAAAAATAGTCACTAAATCATATTAGCGAGTGGCGAAAGAGTGATAAATAAATAATAATAAATAAATATTGGTCAACATTTTACACCACACCATCTAGCCCAAACTAAGCAAAGCTTGTACTATGGAATGTTAGTAGATAGGTGGTTCAAATAGCAGCCATGAGGCCTTGTATATCTTGTCTGGCTTAGCTCAAAGACTCTTGGTATTGGAAAACTGTTATTTGGAATGAGTATTAATTTTAATTATGTGGAAAAGTAATAAAATAAAATCTTGATTGGGTTATGTCCCCTACACATAAAAAGGTTTTTTTTTCTCATCTATCCCAACATATGGGGTGTTGATGTATAGGTAATCTAAGTAGGTATATAGGGGTGTGCCTAATTTTTCATTTTAGGGATTTGTTTGTGAATTTTTAAAAGCTCCAACATGATAATTTATGTGCCTCAACACTCTCTTGGTTGGTTATTCTTAGAATTATGATCTGATATTGCTCACCAGTGCTTTCACTGTTTGTTCATTCTGAGAAAATTTCATTTTATTTGAATATTATTTTTTAAACTTTTGCCAGTTTTACTTTTAAGCCCAATTTTCTTAAAAACCTATATGAAAAATATGTGGAATACATATTTCTAATGCCCTAAGGCATTCATCTTTCATATTTAGTGAAAAATGTAAAGTTTATATCTGACGTCTTAGACCTTAGTTAAAAAGAATGTCTTTCAATATTTGGTACAAACAGTTGCTTCCGTTATTAATTTGGCAATTTGTAGTTATTTTGTCTTATTTACATTACATATGATTTTATCTAACAAAGTAAATAGTTGTAAAACTGCTAGTATGCAAGGTCCCAGAATAGAGGTTTTAGTTTACCAAAAGGTCAGGATTTTTATTTGTAAGTATTCCTTCTTTTATTATTATTGTAGTAAGTACCTATGTAATGATATTTTATAGTGCAGAAAGAATGGTGTATCAGTCAGAAACTATAAATCAGTTGTTAAATTATGTACTTTTAATTCCTTTACCTCGCTAAATGAACGGAAATACAGTGATCAACAATGTATTACGCCCAAACCAGCTGCCAGATAACCGGCAAGGAGTCAAGGCCATTTTTTGTGGATATTTTATGGACCTCGCGTGAATACTGAATAGGTACATATAGGCGCGCCAAGCTGGCGCCGCTGGTCTGGTAACTACATCTTTTGTTCCTGTACTTACCCCGGAATGTTTTATCTTTGTTGAGATCGAATTCCAACCTGCCGTACAGCATTTGGCCAGGGTGATAAGTCCCATTATCATTATTCAGTATAAGTTGACCTTCTTCAAATCCCATTTTAAAAAAAAAGCTTGCACACTGCACACTATTCTCAAATTAAAACTGTCGTTAAAAATAAATCATTCAAACAAAACGCACGAACGAAGACACGAAAACACAACTTCTGTAAAATCACAACCTCCGACCTCGGGAACCTCCCGATCCCTAACCAAAGAGAATTTAAAACTACGTTTCGATTCGATCCCGCCCAACTATGGAGTTTGGTCCATAAAGTAACTTATATATACTGAGAGTTTGGTCCGAAATTTACATTTGCACTGTTTGAGATAGACTTCAATTTTTTTTTATCTTCAGTGGCTGCTGTCTCTAAAGTCCATTCTTCCAACAACAGACGGAAGGATCAAAGTGACAAAACAGAATTTGATGATTTGGGTATAAGGTTTTTGGCGGGAACGTCAAAAGATTTACGTTCCCGCCATTTTTATTTTTAATAATAATTGTCACTTATTCCGAGAAATATATAAATACACTTAATTTAATTGTAATTCAAACAACGGTAATTCTCATAACGTTATTTTCAAAGGTTATGTCTTGTAAAATATGCTCAATATGTGGCCTGAAATCTGGAAGAAAAGATGGTTCAAAACGCATTTTTATGGCAAAATTTCCGCTCGTCGCAGAAATGAAATTTAACATTTCGATGAAATTTTACACAATGGCTCAATTTTTAAGAGCAAAATAAAATAAAATTCATTAACTATTATACAAAATATACTGATGCTTCAGTGATGCTTCAGCTTGGGTTGTTTCCTCACTAGTGAACTTCACAACGGCTTGTACTTAACATAGGCCTGAAATTTTGGATGGATTTCGATAACCACAGATGATTTCATTATGTTTGTTTTTAGTCATTTTGGGCACTTTTTAATGTAATAATAATAACTCGTGAGTACGTAAAAAAGTAGCAACTGTTAAATTCTTCTTTATTTGAGTCAAGTGAAAAGTTATAACAATTTAACATAATAATTCCTTCTTATACTTTTCCCTAAAATATTTGAATACGTTTTAATTTCCGTACAATAATATTGGCAAGTTAAATAAAATGGTAAAGTGTATAATATTTTTTATCCGTCCCACAAACCTCCATAAAGTCGTCGGGTAAACTCATCACCACTTTCGCCCCGTATTCTGAACCCATTCGGTTTCGGAATCGATTCGATTTGTATATCTCCGTCTCTGTCATTTCCACAGAGAATGACAGAGACGGAGATATACAATTCGAATCGATTCCGAAACCGAATGGGTTCAGGCGGGAGGCATGATTAAGTTATTC
The DNA here is from genome assembly GCA_947563715.1 of Lycia hirtaria. NCBI lineage: Eukaryota > Metazoa > Arthropoda > Insecta > Lepidoptera > Geometridae > Lycia > Lycia hirtaria. The sequence goes on along the minus strand of OX387377.1, from coordinate 33,215,531 downwards.
TTGACATAGGCAATATGGTCAAACTCCATTAGCTGCCCGTAGCGCGAATAAAAACAATCAAATTGACAATGAATTGAATCAAGAATTTCGACCTAAACTCCATACATTTCGACTCAAATCAAAATTTGAAATATTTTCATACATATTTTTTTTATAAGGGTGTGCCGCCTCTTAAGTACGTTATATTCTCTTTTTTTTTTTTTCCCCTTGGTTTTGGCATCATGCTTCCACATTTGCCATTAGTCGAGTTTATATTTATATTCTCTTTGCATTGCAACCAACCAACCAACCAGCCACTGATGCCAACTTAGCTACTTTATAGCTAGATCTAGCTACTTTTAGACCCCCGACAGCTACTTTTTTCGAAAAGTTGTAGCTAAAAAATCTAGCTACGCTTCTAGCACCTATTGAACACGGCGACACAGACACAGTAACTTTTACATTTATATTGTGTTAAACTAGTTTGACAGTAAGTATGAAGGTGTAAAGCTGGCAGTAACATTCAAATCCGTACCACCACTCTATAATCTATTCATAGATTATAAACTTTAATCTATTCTTAGATTATAGAGTGGTTGTACGTCATTGGTCAGTAACAGAGCCACAGAAACTTCAGGATTTAGGGCGAACATATAATTGCGAGTCACAGCAAGTGCAACATAGGAAGACCAGCCACGAAATGGACAAATGACTTCATACAAGTGGCGGGAAGACGCTGGATGCAAGCGCTTCAGTCGTCAATCGGTCTTTTTGGAAATCCATGGGGGAAGCCAATGTCCAGCAGTGGACTTTTCATGATTGAGATGATGATGATTACGAGTCAACAATTGAAGAACCTGGGCTGGAATTCTTGACTTTATATACATCTTTTTATCTACAGAATTATGTTGATAAGTTGATTCATACAGGCTTTATGGGCATAGTCAAAAAGTACAGAGTAAGTTCGTAACAATTTATCTCTATATGCACACCATAATATTAATATTATGTTGATTTATCATATTACAGACAAATATAGACCGATGTTAACACTTCAATAAATCGACACTAATTTACTTTGCACTAAGCCAACTGTGTCCATACTGCCTGTGTGAATCAATTTATTAACCGATCTATCTTAATAAAATTTATTAATAAGACATAATTTTTTGGGTTCCGTACCCTTTGGGTACGGAACCCGGTTAAACGGGTCCCTATTAATAAGACTCCGCTGTCTGTCTATCTGTCCATCTGTCACCAGGATGTATCTCATGAACTACGATAGTTAGACAGTTGAAATTTTCACAAATGTTGTATTTCTGTTGACGCTATAAAAAAATAGTAAAAAACAGAATAAAATAAATATTTAAGGGGGCTCCCATACAACAAACGTGAATTTGTTGCTCGTTTTTCTCGATATTGATAATGGAAACAGGTAGACGCTTGAAATATTCACAGAATATTGAGTTATATTATTATTCACTTTAAAAATAAATAATTATAATAAAATAAATGTTTAAGTGTGGTTCCCATACAACAGACATAATTATTTTGCTGTTTTTATAGATAATGGTTCGGAACCCTTCATGCGTGAGTCCGACTCGCACTTGGCCGGTTTTTATTACACTATATTTGGTTTTTTCCTCCCCTAGCTACTTCTAGCTACTTTTTGGGGTCAAATCTAGCTATATACATAACAGTACAGTTGGCAGCATTGCAACCAGCCGTGTTTTCGTTTAAATCAGTTGTCAAAATTGTTTCGTATGAGCTGGATGCGTGTTTGTGTTTCATAGAGTATTTTTTTCTAAAATAAACTAATTTTCTGACTTAAAACTCTAATGGTACAGGCTTCATAATTCATATTACTTTAACAATTGATGTTTGTATATGTTGTTACAAACGAGCGTCTTATAACTTAGCACAGGAACCGTGTCTAAATATCGAGCATTCGCAGACTAAAATAATGTGTTAAAATATTAAATAAAAATGGGTACACCGCAGAAAGATATCGAGCTGAGTCCGGTGAAGCCGGCAAGTTCAAACGCAACACCGGACAAGCTGAACGTTCTTGTGAACGACGAGGAAGATGTTATCATCGGAAGGTTTCGAAAAATAAGTTCAGCGAAGTCTATGGCAGCAACGAATGGGAATATACAGTATCCCAGTGACGTTCCACCAAAAACTGATGACGCGGATTTGGGGCTGCAGTTTAAGGCAAAAGAAGCTGGAGAAAAGGATCGGCTGCTCTCTGAAATGATGACGAATGGAGCGGCTATCGTGCAGCCCAAGTCGCCGCTCACTAAGAGCAGCTTTAGAGATATGGAGAAGCCATCAAGGTTTAAGGACCAACCGTCTGCTACCAGATTTCAGGTGAGTTAGGCTGACATTTTCTAACATGTGAGGTTTTAGTTGAGGCTGGCCTTGTGGCTCAGTTGGTAGTGTGTTTAACGTCTACCTGCTGAACTGAAAGGTCGTGGGTTCGATCTAGGTATTGCAATCAGACTATCAAATCAACAATAATCAGTCTCACTCAAAGTCTCAAAATCTCTGATTTAATACAGAATTGATTACTTTTACTTATGGATGGAATAGTAACATTAGTATTAGTAATTATTAATTTTTATAAGTTTAAGCAAGCAGGTCTTTCTGTTTACTCGTTATAGTGTCCATTTGAAACAGTATTAGAATAAGAAACTAATAAATCTTAAAGCACTAAACTTGTCATAACAACTTTGATTAGATAGATAGATAAACCTTGGTAGCTTTGGTATTTGGTAATATTTGGTATAAACAAAACAAATTCTTATTGGTGCGTCAGAATGGCAACATGGCAGCTTGCAGCGGTTGTCATGCGAATTTTCTATGATTTCCCGCGCCGCGGTTTTCATACCTACCGGGCCGGGCCCAGCTGGGCTCAACCCGGCCGGGGCCCGGTGCCTTTTAAGACACGGGCCTGGTTTGCAATCTCTAGTTCGATCCCCACCCAGGGCAAACATTTGTGTGATGAGCATGGATGTTTGTTCTGAGTCTGGGTGTTTCTATGTACCATATGTATATATATTTACAAAAAAAAAAGTATTATGTGTTCTATCAGCAATCCAGTTCCATAGTACAAGCTTTGTTAGCGTTAACTAAGCGTTGCTTAGTTTGGGCTAGATGGTGTTGTGTGAAATGTCCACAAATATTTATATTTATTAACTCCACTTATTTTTTTCCTAACTGCATAAGAAGGAGGGCAATGTTTTTCAATTGTTTGAATTTTTGTATGTATGTTTCTGTTTTTGTTTCTATTTATGACCTCCTGCAGCCTAAATGGCTTGATCGATTTTGATATATGAGATGTTGTTAGATTCGTATTCACTTCTTGAGTGTCATAAGGCTATATTTTTTTGTGATAATAATAGTATGACGTTCACAAAAAAATAAAAAATTCACTTTAACTTAACCTTCAATGAACTTATAGATATTAAATAAGTGATCTTACTAGAATTATTCTAAAAGAATGCACATCTATAACCTTTTCAAGCGATTTTACATGTATCAAGTGTAACAAAATCGTAAGTAGACTGCAAAACACTTTTCAGCAGTTGGGTATTTTGTTTTTCTTTTAATATTGATACATGACATTCTTATCCATTATTATAAATTCGATGGTATCTGTTACTTAATTTATCTGTTTGTTATTTATAAGTCACTGGATTTCATTTAAATGTGTTTCTAAAACTTATTATTTGAAAAATCACATCAAATAATTAAATTTTCTTAATATTCTGGACTACTTATATGAGCGGTCCATTCATTAGCCTTTAAATTAAATTTTTAGTAAGTAATAAGATTAAATTGATTGGCTTTATGTGTATGTATGATGCCAACATCAAGAAAAAAATATATATGTGAATATTAAAAGAATTAAGAATTAATAAGCTGCCTTTCCAGATTATAATACTTATTTAAATACAATAGCATGCTAAATTAAATTAAAAATTGCAATGAAATGTTCAATTCTTAATCTTTATAATTTTTTCTAACCACATTCTAATCACATTATAAACATTAAATAATTTTCAAAGCAATATTATTTATGCACAGATTTTTCGTAATTTATTGAAGTAAATGTAACATAAATTTTACAAAAATGTGTTACCTATGATTTAAATTGGAATCTAACGACACCTCGCATGTAAAGTTCAAGCCATTGACACTGCACCTAATGTAGAAATAAATAAAAAAAACTTCCTTCTTGCGGAGTTGGTTAAGTGGCTGATTTGGATTTGGAATTTAAAATTTAGAAAGTGAATCATCAATGCATTTTAATATATTTTATTGAACACGTGCGTAGGTCTCACACTACTTCGGGGTGTAGGTCGTACTTGTGAATAAATCTATAGAAAACTAGTTTCGTCCAGTATAGGGATTTAAGATTGTGCTTAAACCGCGCAGCTATCTCTCTCCCGCATCACAGCATTTTTAGACAAATAAAATCACTAATTTTACGCAAGTTTTATTACGCAAGATAGATCTACGATTGACCATCAACTCGCCTGATGTTAAGCGACGGTGTGGCCGAGGATAGATGGTGTGGTATGATGGATTATTATAATTTAAATATATAATATTATCTCCCTATTTTATAAAAGAGGTAATAGCTTGGGCTATGATTGTCTTCCACACAGCCCTGCACTACCTAGACTTATGCCAAAAGAACTTCAAAATTCCACCGCCTAGATAGATTCGCCTAAGTCGACCCTTACCGACTTGTCTATTCAGGTTCGCCTACGTGGACCCTTACAGACTTGCCTATTCACACTCGCTATATAAATCTGTTTCGTCAATCTTTTGGCATCCATTCTCTCTACATATCCATAACGATCTCAAGCTTACCTATATGCTAGACTCATTTTGTTTGCGCAGAGATGTGGGATCCCTTTGCATTTTCTACCGCTTGTTTTTCGTGAAATGCTGCCGAAACCATCGTACTGCATAAAACCGCCAAAAAGCTCACCCCCACATTTTGTATAACTGGAACACCCATACAGTCAGGTTCTCCCGCTTTTTCCTCCCGCGAACAAGCAAAATGTGGACTGTCCTTCCTCGGAAGTTTTTCCCGGCGTGCACCAAGAGCGTTTTAAAAAGGGTGTCTACAAGTCAAGCTCTTTAACAATAATGTCACTGATGTTGCAGTTGTCCATAGTCGACGGTTATCGCTTACCATCAAGTGAGCCGTCTGCCTTTTTGCTGCATCTTTTTATATAAAATAAAATATTAATAAAAAAAAAAAAAAAAAAAAACATTTAAATGCTCTAAAACGAAAAAAATAAATTTTATATTGATATAAATAAAAGCTTGTCGCGAGAACACAAACATGTTTTTTTTTTCAAAAGAACAAACTAACTTTAATTCTAAGCAAATGATAGGAACGCGTCTAATACTTTTGTTGGAATTAAATATTACTTAGTAGATAGGTACGATGTTGTTTGAAATCTCGCGACAAGCTTTTATTTATATCAATTAAAAATTTATTTTCTTCGTTTTAAAGCATTGAAATAAAAGCTTGTTTTTTTTTTAAATAAATATTTTATTTACTAGACTAAAAAAGAATGCTTGTCAAGACTATTCAAACGAGTCCAAATTCGACGGTTTTATCTTGTTTAGTTTAGGAGTTCCTATGACCACCTTCCGACGCCATCTTGAGACCAGCTTCATGGTACCATATTATTGCATTGTCACCGAAGTTACGTAAGTAAACCAAATTTCAACCTAATCTAACGACAGGAAGTGGTTCTAATTTAACTCGCAAGATTTGTCCCATACTAACAGGGCAAGTAGAATAAAAGCTGTTTAAAAATGAATAACCATACATCATATAACCATCTAAGCATTTTTTGCTCTGTTTGTCTTCGCTACGTTTTCTCCAACTTCCTAAATTCTTTTCAAATTGACCATTCGACTCAATCAAGTCTTACATAAACGAAACCTAAAAACATTATATTTTGTTACTCTCATAAAAGAAAGGTTGGTTCCTCAGAGTTTAGCCGTGATACTAAACTCAAAACCCACGGTCTAGGTCAGGCGCCTACTTGTACACCCAATAAATCATAATAGCAGCAAATTGGATAAGTGCAGGTCGCCCGTGAGCTTCCTATAGCCTCGCCGTCGTCTTAGGGTACCGCTGGAATGGACTGGCATTAGCGAATTATGGGTACAGGAAGAACTGACGGCCTTCAACGTATAGGTGAGCTGGGGAAATTGACTGTGCGTGCGCTCTGCCTCGTCTCAGTCACGTTACGCAATGAGGGATAAGGATGGAAATATATTGACTACGTATTGTCTGAGAGAAATAAAAAAGTGGGTGTGTAAATAGTTACTACGGAACCCTAATAAAGATTACCTCAGAGTCTTGATGCAACAGTAGCAACATTTATCTAATCAGCAACAATTATGGTGTTACTGTTTGTTTTCTCAGTGCGAAATGCAGTAATGTTGTCTTACAGCTAATCTTATTTGAATTCTCTATGTACTCGTACTTCACAATAAAGAACGTACCAGGAAATTATCTATTTATTCAGAGAGCTATGTTTAATTTATTAATCCTTTAGATAAACGACCTAATATTAACATACACTGGAAACTCCCGAAGTCCAGAATGACTACAAAGTAAAAGAATTATTCGATGTAGGTACTGATTGTTTTTTATTTATTGTAAAATGTCATGTAATTTTCCTGAAAATTGTTAATAAAATAAATCATAACATATAGGGTACGTAGTAATGTAATACTAGACTTTTAGTTTTTAATTTGATATTTTCAAAGCGTTCAAAATTTCCGAACAGTCATTCATGCAAAGATATTCATGAAATCTTGTGACTTTCAGAAGGCCACTTTTATTATGCCGCTAGATTTTTGTCGTTAGAATCTCGTGACTTTCAGAAGGCCACTTTCATTATGCCGCCAGACTTTTGTAGTTAGAATTTCGTGACTTTCAGAAGGCCACTTTTATTATGCCGCCAGATTTTTGTAGTTAGAATCTCGTGACTTTCATTATGCCGCTAGATTTTTGTCGTTAGAATCTCGTGACTTTCTGAAAGCCACTTTCATTATGCCGCTAGATTTTTGTCGTTAGAATCTTGTGACTTTAATTATGCCGCTAGACTTTTGTCGTTAGAATCTTGTGACTTTAATTATGCCGCTAGATTTTTGTAATTAGAATCTAGTGACTTTCTGAAAGCCACTTTCATTATGCCGCTAGATTTTTGTCGTTAGAATCTTGTGACTTTAATTATGCCGCTAGATTTTTGTCGTTAGAATCTCGTGACTTTCAGAAGGCCACTTTCATTAGGTATGCCGCCAGATTTTTGTCATGGAAGTAGACAGATAGACACATAACTGAGCAATTACCACATCAAAAATTTAATATTCCCAGGTGTAAGTAGGATCTAGATTTGTATAGCTAAGAGATGACACAGAACATACACACTAGAATTTTTTAGCCTACCATGTAACAGGAATAATATCTGTAGGTATACTTAGTAACAAAGACTAACCTGCATCCTGCTTGTAGACTCCTTGTAGATCAGTTTATTTATTTATTTATTTATTTATTTAAGACCAACAGTTTAGTTACAACTACTACAGTTACAGTACTACAGTTACTACAGTTACTAACAGTTACTAGGTTTCTCCGATCTGCTCAGTTTTAACTGAATATATTGATGAGTTATGGGTTAACTGGCAATATGGCTGGTTTGTGCACAATTTGCCACATTTGTCAATCGAACTCCATCCTCGGCCACACCGACGCTTAACATCAAGCGAGTTGGTGGTCAATCGTAGATCTATCTTATATATAAAAAAAAAAATACAATTCGTTTCATTCAGGAAGCGTGTTCTTGTTTTTTTTATCGCGAATAAGTCCGCGTTTGACCAGCAACTCGCCTGTTGGTAAGCGACGATGTAGTCGAAGATGAAGTACGTAAACCTGTGACGTAAACTAGAAACGTAAGATAGGTATTCACTCTGATCTTGAAAATACCCATATTGTATCTCAGGATCGTAGTGGATGGTAGTGGGCTGACTTTCTACTTGTCCTGGCGTAGAATGGGGATGGAAATATAAAATCGTGTAGTCGTTCACTTCACATTCTCCAAAATAAATTCTGTAGATGATTGACATACCCTATTACTAGCTAACTTACGGCGATATTTCATGCTAAACAGTTTTTTGGCTGCTAACTTACTCGTATATATCGTCGCCTATAAGCCGAACAGCACGCCCGTCAACCAATTTGAGCGCCTCAAGCTGATATTTGGCAGAGCCGTCCCAAAGATGGCAGCAGTACTCCACATATGAGCGGAATTTTGCTTGTTAAAAAGTGAGCAGCTGTCCCGAACGAATAAATCTGTTTGATTGCTAACTACTCTGATGCTTAGCGACGGTATGGACGAGGACAGAGCGTATCGATCTACAAGAAATATATGACTGGCCTTGTGTGCTAAGCTATAGGTCGTGGGTTCGATCCCAGGGCAAACATTTGTGTGATGAGCATGGATGTTTGTTCTGTGTCTGGGCGTTTCTATGTATCATATGTATATGTTTACAAAAAAAAGTATACATGTATTCTATCAGCTATCTAGTTCCATAGTACAAGCTTTGCTTAGTTTGGGCTAGATGGTTTTGTGTGAAATGTCTTCAAATATTTATTCATTTAATTTATATTGAAAATTGTAAGATTATGAGATGTAACTGCAATAACATGGAACTTGACGTTCGAGGCTCTAGATTAATCAACATGTAAAAAAGATGCTTTTTACCCGACTGCGCAATAAGGATGGCAATGTTTTCCTTATGCTAAGTAGCATCAGTTGCTGCTTAAGTGCAGTTAAGTCATACTTTGTGAAGAAGTTCAGTACAGATTCACATTTTAAGAGAGACATCCTCTTCAAGTAAAAATAGCCCCTGAGTGGTTCATTTATGGATGGCGTAGGAGGTAGTTGCTAATTTTAGACCGGGACTAAGTACAGAGGATTTTAGACCATACCTTTATAAAAATACGGTTGAAGAAAGTTCGTGGGTGATTGCTAGTGATGTGAGCTGACGCACTAGTTTAAGCCTTCCGCTAGGCTGACGACACCTGTTCTTTAGGGAATTACGGTCAGCTGATGGGAAATGTCTCGAGGTCGTTGAAGATATTGAATACTTATATTTTCGTAGCCGACTTTAAAAAAGTGTGAGATTATACGGTTTTTGGGCTCAAGTATGCCAATGTTTTCGTTGGTCGTGTGAACAGATCTTTATGCTTATTATATTTAATTAAAACCCATTTACCCCCCGTAAATGGGTCCGAAAAGTTCTCAAGCAGAGAACACGCATCACGCATTTGCGCACGCAGTGTAGGAATTCTCTGGTCGACACCAGTATCGTACCAAGAATAATTATGTTTACTTCGAAACTAGTTACGAACCTATAGTTACGTACACGGCTGAAGCGGGACAACAGTTATCTAATGAACAGATGACCTCTGCATGTTTTAATTCAGTAATAGGCTTGCGCACGACCGCCAACTCACCTGATCTTAGCGACATGATGCACGATGGAGCTCAGGTACATATAAAAACAAAATTCCTGGACAAATACCTGAGGTAGGCAGGCACTGGATGCAGTACTGTGCCCAACCGGTCTTATAAGAAATTCATGGGGAAGGCCTATGTCCAGCTGTGGACTTCTTGTGGCAGAAGTAATGATGATGATTCCATTCTCATTCAAAAATCCAATAATAATATAAATAAATAATAATATTAGTGGACATTTCACACAACACCATCTAGCTCAAACTAAGCACAGCTTGTAATATGGGAATTAGATGGCTGATAGAATACATATGCATATTTTTTGGTAAAAATATACTTATGATAGTATAGAAACACCCAGACACAGAACAAATATCCATGCTCTTCACACAAGTGTTTGTCCTGGGTGGGGATCGAACCCACGACCTACAGCTTAGCAACCAGACATACTACCAACTGAGCTGCGAGGCCAGTCAATGTGACGTTATGTATGATTTCATTACATAAACATTTCCATTTTATGGCTATTTTATTTGTCTGCACACAAAAGCTACAGCCGGATCCGCATGCTTCGTTTCGCTTGTTATTCATGAAAGCACAGGCGAGACCGTTAACTTGTTACAATGGGTTAGTTAACTATAATGTGTCATTGTAGTATCGCGATGGCTGGGCTCGATTGCGATTGAATATCTCGGCCGGTAAACAAATAGATATCGATCCACATTCCTGTTGCGTACTGCACAAGAATGGAATTCTTTGCCGCCATATCAGTTTCCTGAGACCAATACAACCAATACAATCTTGGAATTTTCAAGACTAGAGTCAATAGATAGATATCTTCTAGATCGACGAGCTCCATCCTCGGTCACACTGTCGCGGTGGTCAATCATAGATCTACATTATATTTAAAAAAAAAAGATAATAGGGTTGGGGTTCCTCTGCTAGAGTTGCATTTGGCTTTTTTATGCAACTGAGGGACGAGATAAGGAAACAAGTATGTATATTAAAAGAAATACAAAATACCCGACTGCAGAAAAGCAGTTTTTCGGTCTAACTTACGATTTCGTTACGCTTGTTACGGTGTTGAGGGTACGTTTTTTGTGAGAAAGTATGCGTAAAATCACTTAAAAGATTATAAATGCGCATTCTTTAGAATAATTCTAGTAAAATTACTTGATTATTACGAAATAGTTCGTTAGAGGTTACGAAAAAACGCATTTTTTATTTTTGCAAGAGATGTATTATTATTATTAGAAAAATATAGCCTATGACATTCGGTAAGCGAAGACGAGTCTAATGACACCTCGCACATCAAAATCGGTCAAGCCGGTTAGGCTGTAGGCTGTCATATAAAAACAGATACATACATACCCACATACATACATACATACAATCGAAAAACATTACCCTCTTTCTTACGTAGTCGGGTAAAAATATAGCCTATGACACTCAAGAAGTGAAGACACATCTTGGTCAATAGGTAGATAGATCGCCTATAGCCTAAACGGCTTGACCGATTTTGATGTGTGTCGTTAGATTCGTCGTCATTCCTTGAGTGTCATAAGGCTATTTTTTTTGTTATAATAGCAATAATACATCTTTCACAAAAATAAAAAATGTATTTTTCGTAATATCCAACGATTTTTTCATAATAAACAAGTGAATTTACTAGAATTATTCTAAAGAATGCGCATTTATAATCTTTTACATAGATTTTACGCATTTTACTTTCTAATACAAAACACAACTTTCTCACAAGCGTATCAAGATCAAGCGTAACGAAATCGTAAGTAAGATTACAAAAACTGCTTTTCTGCATTTTTAAATAAAAACTACGGGTCACTCACGTCTGTTTTGAGCCGAAATATCCGACTATAGTTTCAACCGCATTCGGCGGTCTTTTTCAAAGGAGCAGCACACACGTCACTCTCGGTCGGTGACGCGGTGGTGGTGGTCGGTGGTGGTGTGCTAGGCGCGTCACCGACCGAGAGTGACGTGTGTGCTGCTCCTTTGAAAAAGACCGCCGAATGCGGTTGAAACTATAGTCTGATATTTCGGCTCAAAACAGACGTGAGTGACCCGTAGTTTTTATTTAAAAATGTGTGAAAACCACATTAATTTCCATAGTAAAATTGCTTTTCTGCAGTCGGATATTTGTTTTTCTTTTAATACTTATAAATACATGTTGTTTTTTTTATTTCTCCATGTTTCTACGGCGAACGAAGGTCATTATTAGATGCTGTGATATAAGTCCATTAGATTTCTGTAACTGATTTTTACATACGCTGCGTAAATTAATTCGTCACGAAAAGTGTGTTTTACGCATTACGTTACGATTTCAGAGACCTTAACATATTTTATTTTTATTATGAGAATTGGTGTCATACTCTGGGACTCGACCACTATAGAATAAAATTCCTTTGTAAATATGACTTTAATGTTCACGTGAAATGATACCGCGATAATTTTGAACAGAGATTGGAAACAATTCTAATAATCCTAATTAAAAATAATTAAATGTACTTTTTTGTATTCATATTTATTATTGGTACTTTTATTATTTAAATATGACAGTCCTATTGTATATTCTTAATCTATCACTTGAATTATCACTTGAGATGGCTTAAGCCTCGATGACACTGGGCTAGTTTACAAGCTACAAGCCAGCGAGTTCGCGACCAGCTTGTAAACTCGCTCCGTGTCATTGAGCTCTTTTACAATCTGCTTTTGATTGTTTCAAATGCACACACTCGCTACTCACTCACTCGCTAGCTTTTAAACTCGCCGACTAGCAGCTCGTAAACTAGCCCAGTGTCATCGAGCCTTTAAAATAAATCCTATTAAATCGGCCCACGTCCAGCTTGTTGTTCAACTTGTAAGCCACCAATGTAGAGATTTACGACGCCTGTTGCAATACAATTAGAAGCACGATCTGGGAAGAAAAGGCGGTGTAGAATGTTTAATAGCCATTACAGATGATCTGATTTTTCTGGTTCGAACCTTCAAACTTGCTTAAAAAAAAGATATCTTTGATATCTTTTAAACTGGATGAGGAGTAGGAAAATATAACGCTCCGTCGCCAGTATAAGTGTTATCTGAATAAAACTATTAATATATTTCTCCTATTTAAATAAACAAATACATTTCTCACTCTCTGATAAATAATAAATAAATAAATATTGGTGGACATTTCACACAACACCATCTAGCCCAAACTAAGCAAAGCTTGTACTATAGAAATTAGATGGTTGATAGAATACATATTATTATATACTTTTTTTTTGTAAATGACAACTTACTTATTTTGACTTATGATACATAGAAACACCCAGACACCGAACAAACATCCACGCTCATCACACAAATGTTTGCCTTGGGTAGGGATCGAACTCAGTAGTAGAGCTCAGGAGGTAGTCGTACTACCACTGAGCCATGAGGCCTGTCAAATATCCCTAATCAATGATTTTATATGTTTTAAAATGTTGTGATGCGCAAGAGAGATAGCTGCGCGCATTGAGTCTTAACATGATATTTCATTATTTGTTTCCTATTGACAAAATAATTTTGGGATTCGTTTGTTCGTGACTGGTAAATTCTCAAGTATTGCGTAGAATGGCGTAGATCATTAAGCCTGGCGACGCAGAACAATGATGTATTTTACGTAGATGGGTTTTCCCCGGCTCTGCGTGATAATCCTCAAGTAAGGTAATCGCCCTACTTGTCTTCAGCACGACGCGTCAGGCAACGCTGTTAGACGGATGTCATGACTTGTGAACAGTGCCATCCAGTGCGTTTAGAAAGTGCAACACCAAGATACTCGTACTAAAAAGCCTTAAGAATGTGTCTTATCCTCGAAAGTGCTGAGAACTGAGATTTGCCTTGCTTTTACTTCATATTCAATTATTATAATCTCTCTATAGATAAAATCTCACTGGCGCCGAATATTTAGTCGCACAACATCATGCCTGGTTCTGGCGATATCTTTGGTAAATTTTCGATAGGATCGCCCCATTATGAAAGGCAACAGATTTTGTTTGTGCCAAAGGTGTTCCAATTGTCAACATAATTATATTGACAGAGTTAACGAAATGAACACAGGTTAGGTTAGAGACTTTAGTTGGTTTGGTTGGATTTATATAATTATATATAATTTTTTTCTATCCGGATGTTTGTTGGTACTTGCGTAGGTACGTGTCGTATTTTTCAAGTATGGGGTGGAGAGAAATTTAAAAAAGAAATTAGACGGAGCGTGCAGTGGGAGAATAAGAGGAAGGTTTTTATTCAGCCGATAAGTCGTAAAGAAAAAAAAACATATAATGTGTATATTCTGCAGATGGAGGAAGACAAGCACGACGACGAGGCGACAGAGGAGTCGGACAACTCTGGGGCTGATAGTGACGACCCGCTCACCGCCACCGACACCAAATATGGGAAGAGTTTCAGGTACCAGCAGCTGTTCCCCGAGGAATCCTAACACCGACGTGCCAAGTCTGTTGCCAAGTAGGGGGTGGCGTAGGCCCTGTCACTGCAAGCCGATATTACATCTTATCCTCTAATGTAGCGCTCGTGGTGTAGTTCTCGAACGATCACCAATATTAAGCAACATACAGACCGGTCAGTTTTCGGATGGGTGACCGTGAGTGGCATTTATTTCCGCGTTTCTTCGCGAACTACCGTGGGTCAGATGACACGCTAAATTGTAGGTCTCGGTTGTTTGTTCCGCAGACCTAACCTGTAATGGAAAATAGGCGGGATTTTATGTATGACTCTATTTTACAAGCTTTTATTTAGTTTCTCCAATCGTGATGTCTGTTCGTTTGTAATGTCGTAATAATCGTCTGTAATTGAGTAATGACGCTGATTATAACCACAAGGTGGTCCGAAGACCTCATACAAGAGGCAGGAAGACGCAGGATGCAGTCCGCTTCCAACCGGTGTTTTGAGAAATTCATGGGAGAGGCCTGTGTCCAGCAGTGGACTTCTTGTGTCTGAGATAATGATGATGAATCTTTTCTGATGATGAGCCTGTTTTGATTTGTCAAACAACGTTACAGACGGCCTGGTCCTATGATTCAGGGTTTGATGATGGAGCTGGAAGGCGGCCATCTCCTATTTATTAATTTGGAAACAAATTCACAAGAAAATTCTTATCTCGCTTCGTGAACATTTTCAGACATTTCACACGAGAAGCTTTACCGCGTTTGGACAACTATAGAAACGTGATGTCGCTCCACGCAGCGCCGCGACCAACCTTAGATGAGCTGCACAACGCTTCACTGTCTAGGAAGGTACGTGTCAATATTCAATTGTATTTTGTTTAAAAATACAGTTTCCGAAGAGTACACATAATAACGGATGTAACAAGTGTATAGACATTGTAATAAACAGACTGATAAACACATTACCCTCTTTTGCGTCGGGTCGGGTAGTAAATAAATAAATATGCGAGTAGGTGGACATTTCACACAACAACATCTAGCCCAAACTTGTACTATGGAAACTAAATGGTTGATATAATACATATATGTATATATACATTTTTTTTGTAAATACATACTTATGATACATAGAATCACCCTGACACAGAACAAACATCCATGCTCATCACACAAATGTTTGCCCTGGGTGGGGATCGAACTCACGACCTACAGCTCAGGAGGCAGTCGTACTACCACTGAGCCATAAGGCCTGTCAATAAAAATAATATTGTGAATCATAAAGCAGCACATACCAGTAACGGCTACCTCGGGAGATGACACGCCCTGCCCTACGCCTGTTGACGTCCTCAGGTACTAATTACACCAATTGTCGGTGGTCATTAGCTAAGTGGACCATTTACCCGTCACATTTGCCCTCTCAACGTTGACTTACCATCGGGTACTACTTAGCTACTTCTATCATCCGTATGTTTTATGACACAACGCAGGCAGGTAGTTTTTTTTAACTGACTTCCATAAAGGAGGAGGTTCTCAATTCGCCTGTATGTTTTATTTTCATATGTTTGTTCAGCGATTACTTCGCCAATTATGAATTGATTTTGATGTTTACTTTTTTTTTGTTTGGTAGGGCATAGTTTAGAGGCGGTCCCATATAAAAATCAATCGAAGCATGTTCCGATAGCACAACCGGTTGTGCTATCAAGTTAGTCCACGGGTCCCTCCTTATAGATTTTATCAAAATCGGTAGGCCATACTTCAGAGGTGGTCCCATTAAAAATTTTCAAATTCGGTTCAGTACTTTGGTTTTTATAACAAAATATCAGGAAAAATGTGTCATCCAAGTAAACGAATTGTGTATTTTGAAGTCTGTTTGTTTTCAGTTTTTAAACTATAATTATTTTAAACATAGCAGATAACAAAAAAGTTAAGGACACTTGATGATATCCTCTAAAACAAAAATAGATTCAAAATCGGTCCATCCTTTTGAGAGCTATGATGCCATAAACACACACAGATACACACTTAAAACCTATAACACCCCTAATTTTGGGTCGGCGGTTAAAAATGAGTACATACGTTCTTAGTTTCTTACACGTGACATTGTGGTTTCCCGTACAATGTACAGTTCTATTTATATCAGACATCGCACTGGAAAAGTACACCAAGCCACGCCCCTACGTTGCTTATATATGTCATTTTTTTTAATTTTGTTGTCATTTTTTTATTTTTTATTTTATTATTATTGTCATATTATATTTTATTTAACGAATTGACATTAAAATGCTAATGATTTAAATTTATTTTATTTAAATTTATTCAAGATTATTTTTTTGACAAATTTATTATTATTATCTAATTTTATAATTGTGTTGTGCTTAGTTATAGGTAATTAATATTGTTTGTAACTTTATAATTAATTTTACTGGCTCCCACACGACTTGGCGTAGCTGTAACTTCTGTAAGTGTGGGAGTATTTAAACAAATAAATAAATATAAGCTACTTACGTAAGTACTCCTTAATCCAGGGGCTCACAACCTTTTTTAGTTTACTTGTAGGTTTAGTATTTCGTCTCGGCGCCCTAGCTAGTTGAATGACTACAATGATACTAGGTAGATAGGCATAATAATAATTACAAGTATAAGTTTAGAAAATTAAAAAATCCCTACAGAAAAACAGCGGCTGAACCGATTTTGATAAAACATAGCTAAGAACACTCTTGATGAAATCCTCTTTCAAACAAAAAAAAAAAAAAACTAGATTAAAATATGCTTAAGAGCTACGATGCCACAGACAGATACACAGATAAACAGATATACAGATACACACGTGAAACTTATAACACATAACTTTTTGAGTAGGGGGTTAAATACATGAGAGCGGGATCGTCAATTTCCAACCGTAAGCAATGATCAGGGAGTGAGCGCGCATTGGTTTATTTACTTTGTGCCAGCTGATATCTGTAACTTTTAGAGTCTGAAGAAGAAAAAACAGAAGCACCTCACGACGCCCCTCTTTACTCTTTACGGTTGACCGGGGCGCCGTGGCCATAGTTTGAGAATCCCTGCTTTTTTTAAACAATTTATAGCCCACCCAGTAGCTATACCTTACAACTTGAAACACGTTCAAGGGAGTTGACCTGCGACTTCGCGTAGGTGTTGAGATGACTGGATGAAGACTCGTGTGCGTATGAAGTTGAAATAGATTATACTCGTATCACACTAATATCGTAAATGTTATTTGACTCGTAGTCGTATCCAACTTGGTAATTGATCTGTTGACCCTAATGATTAAGGTAGGGAGGTGTGGCAATATGATATGAGAATAATGAATAAATACCAAGATCTTTTTTTTTTGAAAGGATACACTTCCAGATTGGTCCCTTTGAGATATTATCAGTATCGGTTCAGTATTTTGGGTTTAAAACAAAATTGCGCATTCTGCGTATTGCAGTCGGTTGACCAGCGAGTTAATATGGGATCATACCTAACCAAAAGGTTGCTGGTAAAACATGGCATAGAAATGAAACAAGAAGCCATCAATGGAAAACTATGGAAAAACCTAGGGAAGGTCTATGTCAAAGGGCAAGCTGATAATTAAGTTACCAATGTCGAAAATTAGGTTAACAAAAAACACTTTAAATTATACCACATGTAACTCAATTATAAGATGAAAAATTGTACGCATGCAAAATTATTTGGAAAATGAATAATTAAGTATTTATATTATAGTAAAAACATGAATTTTTTACAAAATACACATGTCACATAAATTAGTAAAAATGAATAATAATTGAATTGAAAATTATATCTATAAATATCAGAAATAAAGGCTATTTGTATTGTATTGTATTCTAAAATACCTAACATACAGAACTGTTTCGGTCCACATTCCCAACGGCCTACTCTGAATCTACAATCAACGGTATTTTCAAGGCTAAACAATCCGGAGAGCCTACAATAAATGTCATTTCCAAGGCTAAACAGTGAACATATACCTTACAGCTTGTTCTTAGTTTCTTTAACAAGCATGGTAATATTCCAGCCAGGCCAGATGCTGGAGAAAGATCTAGAAGAACAGCTACCTTCGTCAAACATGAAGTTCGGCTGGATAAAGGGTGTGCTGATGCGATGTCTGCTCAATATCTGGGGTGTGATGCTGTTCCTACGTCTCTCCTGGGTCGTCGGCCAAGCGGGAGTGGGTTAGTATCAATGATGTTATACGTAGATAGGTTTTCCCGTGCTCTGCGTGGTTAGACCCAAGTAAGGTAATCGCCCGATTCGTCGTCAGTCGCGACATGTCAGGCAACGCTGTTAGACGCGTATCGTGACTTGTGAACAGTGACAATGCCATCCTGTGTAGTTAGAAAGTGCAACACCAAGATATATAAGGCCAAGATACTAAAAGGCCTTAAGGATGCGGTCTTATCATGGAAAGTGCTGAAAACTGAGATTTGTAATGCTTTTAATTCATATTAAATGAGTACCTCTCTATAGATAAAATCTCATTGGTTAGTATGCAATAACTAGACTAGTGATTTCTAGATGGACGCACGAAAGCTGACGCTTCAAAACTATATAGCACCATACTTATACAGTCATGAAAGCCATATTTTTTATTGTGTTCATTTACAATTCTATTTTTTTTCAGCTTTATAGGACTATTCTCTGCTGTTTTTTTTTGTTTCCGATACGATGGAGTGAATACTTTTTTCTGTATTGATTTTTTTCACTTTTGGTCATAGCGTCGCTTACCATTGGCCGAGTTGGTAGTTCGTGTGAATTTATTTAGTAGTCGCCATTTTTAGAAATTATTAACGCAAAAATGATTTTTTAGTATGAAAATTAACTTGGATCAAATTGAAATTTCTGTCGAACATTTGTGATGTAGTTTTTGTAGGTGGGGCGAGCGAGACAGGCAGTGGTCGTACTACGGACTCTTAATAAGGGGCCATTCATTTATTACGTAAGACTATTTTTGCTAGTTGTTGACCCCCCCCCCCCCCTTATTAAGAAAAAATAAGAATAGGCCGACCCCCCCTGTGTAAAATTTATTACACGTAATGTAAGAATCTAAAGGAAACAATGAATACACGTTTGGTTTATTGTAATGTTTATTTTTCAAAGTATTTTTTTTTAGGAATGTTTAGTTGTACTTTTATACATATCCGAACGCACTTCAGCACTCGCGCGGTCCCTGCGCGTTTTCAAAGTATAATTTCAACTTTGCGCATTTCAAGACTTCCTCCCACCCCCTAGTAAGAAAAAAAATTACATGGTCGACCGGGGCGAGGGGGGGTCGACCCCGATAAGACGATTTAGGGGGGGGGGGGGGGGCTAAATCGTCTTACGTATTAAATGAATGGCCCCTAACATGTAGCGTGTGTCGGCAGCGCAGTCCATCCTGCTGATCCTGACCACGGCCGTGGTGACCACCATCACGGCGCTCTCCATGTCCGCCATCAGCACCAACGGTGTTATTAAAGGAGGTTAGTGGAATGTACACACCCGCCGACTATTACTACTTTTAACGGATTTGACTTTTTATATTTAAATTTACGTATTGTAGACGTAAATTTAAGACCGGATATTTGGAAAAATGACGCATCCATGGGGCCAGGGAAAAGCATAGCATAGCAAAGGCAAGCAGCCATTAGCACAAGCATTAACATTACTACAAATATAAATTTGGAAAACTCAAAAACGACTGACAAGAAATAAATTACAGTTTAAAAAACTAAAAAACACGCTACAAATTATTGTGGTCAAAGTGGTAACATATCTCTATTAGAAAAGTAACCGGATGTTCCTTTTATTGGATTTTATTTTATCATTTCATCAATGTTTTGTTATGACGTTGTCATGTTAAACTATCGTCTGTAAACCGACCATTAAAAGACTTTTCTAACAAATCCAAACACAGCTATGATACGATGTTCGATCATGAAGTTCTAGTTCATACCTTCCAATAGTCAATAGTCAATAGTTTATTGCATTCATTATAGGTTACATGGAGATGTTACAGTACATGTTTGTTTTTAGTAATACAATGACCCTGGTAGGGTGTAGCAACTGGTACGGAGTGGAACAGTTCATTAGATATTTTTTTTATCGTTAAGAAACTCGTCTAAGGTATAGTAACACTTATTAATTAATATAGTTTTGAGGGTCTGGGCAAATTCCTGTTCATTTTCAATTTCTTGTAATTGTTGTGGCAACTTATTATATATTTTAATATATCTTCCGGCTCCATCATCAGATCAGTTCGACAGTACCATATTATTGCATTGTCTTCAGAACACACAGCTACAACACACACAGCAGCCACACAGCAGGTGCATACAGCTGCCAATTTTCGTGACGCTACGATCCTTGGAAGATGGTTAAATTAGTTACCTTAGATTTCCGATTTAGTTGCATACAGGTCGACCTAATAAAAGCGTGTTAAAAAAGAAAACAGCTTAACCGATTTTGATGAACCTACCTAAGAACACCCGATGAAATCCTCATTCAAATAAAATAAAAAATAGACCAAAATCGGTCCATCCGTTTGAGAGCTACGATGCCACAGACAGACACACATATATATATATATTCACTGATATACAGATACACACGTTTAACTTACCTATACCAGTTTAAAAAACTGAAAGAACCGACTTCAAACTGCGCAATTAGTTTATTTGGATTATATTTTTTCAGTTATTTTGTTATAAAAACGAAAGTACTGAACCGATTTCGATAAAATTTATACCTACTTAAGAAAAAATAATCATCAAGTTCATAATTGGCAGAGCAATCGCTGAACAAATAAAAAAAAATACAATACAATCGGAAAGAGAACGAACCTCCATAAGAACCTGATAGAAGCGGCCTGCATCCGTCTTCCTGCCACTTCTATGATAACTTCTCTCTATCTTGTGGCTGGAGTTGAATTGCCCTTCTTGTTGGAAGTCGGTTAAAAACAAACTTTCGTATGTGTTACTTAATAGTGAGGGTTTGTATGGAGTCCGAGGCGTGGTATAATAAATATACAAATAACATTGTGTAGTAAAATAAAACATAATTTCAGGGGGCACGTACTACATGATATCCCGGTCCCTCGGGCCTGAGTTCGGCGGCTCCATTGGACTCATATTCTCCATGGCGAACGCGGTGGCGTGCGCTATGTACGTGGTCGGCTTCGGAGAGTCTCTGATCACGCTCATACCGGAAGAGTACTATATGGTCAGCAAGAGCTGGGTAAGGGAATTTCAACCTTCACAAAGAGGTATTACGATATAATTCTCCACAACGAACGCGGTGGCATGCCCAATGTACATGGTCGGCTTTGAGGAGTCCTTAATTACGCTCATATCGGAAGAATGTAATATTAGTTAATATACATCAAAGTGAACAATTGATTTTGACTGTGCGCCATACTTACCTAAAGTAAAAATATTATATCGAAAACGTAAGCGCCACCTAGCGTCACTCATTTGTCTTTCGACAACGTGAATTAATAAACGTGAGTTTTTTTTTAAAGACAAAAAACTGATAATTTCTAGTCTTGTGTATTATATTTTATTTTATTATTATTAGTTAATATACATCAAAGTGAACCCTGTAATCTTACTAATTTTGAGACGTGTATCTATTACCGTTTGAAAGATACAGCCGTTTAAATGTAGAACAGACAGACACCGTAATCTCACGTAGAAGTATATCTTAATGCCGTATACCATAATATGGTTAGCAAGAGCTGGGCAAGGAAATTTCAACCTTCACTTAAAGGCATAGATACACGTCTCAAAATTAGCAAGATTGCAGGGTTCACTTTGATGTAAATTAACAAATAATAATTAAATAAAATATAATACACAAAAGTAGACAAGTTTTTTGTCCTTTCGAAAATTCACGTTTATTTATTCACGTTGTCGAAAGACATAAATGAGTGACGCTAGATGGCGCTTACGTTTTCGATATAATATTTTTACTTTAGGTAAATAGGGCGGCCAGTCAAAGTTAAGTGTTTTTTCAAAGTCACACTAGATGGCGCTTTAATCAATATTTTCTTTAGATATGCCTACCATTTCAGAATATTTCTACTGTGTAGAAATAAAATATCAAGAAAAGATAGTCCCGGCCGTACGTACCCGCTCTCTCAGATGGCGGGGGCATGGCCGTGCCCCCAGATGTGAAATTACAAATATTCATAGATTTATAGAACATGTTGCTAATTAGTCCTGTTTTCTGTGTTCATATGTTGCGTGGGAGTACGGAAACCTCGGTGTACGAGTGAAACTCGTACTTTGCCGGATTTTATTTCTTTTTAGCTCGGTAACGGAAACAGTGGTTGCTTTAGTTAGATATTTAGAACCCATCCAAGACTCAACTTTAGGTTCCTAAGTCCGAATTCTCACATTTGTTTATGTCGGGCTTATGTTATAAATGATATGGCGTTACTAATGCCAGCATCGTTAACATATTAGTCATAAAGTTACACGCATTTCAACTCAATTTGGAATGTCGTAAAAATACCATTGTTGACCTTTGAATTAATTATTTGAACAGTTGTCACATAAACATCGTCATACGATTTGTATCGCGCCGTGTTTTGATTAAATTTATATTATTACATGTGTGTTAGTACATTATTACCTATTTTCGGGTTCGGGTTTTAGGGTTCCGTAGTATCTACGAAGTACCCTTATAATTTCGCCATGTCTGTCTGTCTGTCTGTTCGCATTTCACAGTCATCTTACTCAGACTATCAGCCCTGCATAAATGAAATTAAGCATGTAGATGTGTTCCATGAATCGGTACAAAACGCCGTAATTAAGTGGGTTCATTATATACATGGATAAAAAGAAGGGATGTTTTTTTTTACAAATCAGCACTTTTCAACAACTTTTTACCCCTCGTGTAGGGTATCGTTGAATAGGAGGGTGGTGGTCTAGGTGGTGAAATCTATTGAGAAACGTGCCAAGAAGCTCATTGGTAAGAAGCTCATTGGCAACAAGTCCTTTGTTAAAAATCCATCCCAAAGGTTAAATATCCCGTATATCCCAGGACCAAGCGATCTACGGGTGCATCACTATCGTGCTCCTCACCGGTATAGTGATGGTGGGGATGGAGTGGGAGGCGAAGGCTCAGGTGGTGCTGTTGGTGGTATTGCTGGCCGCTATGGGGGACTTCCTCGTCGGTTCAGCTGTCGGGCCCAAGACTGACGGCGAGGTGGCGCAGGGCTTCATCGGCTACAACAGTAAGTGACTTCTATAGACGAAGCGTGGGACTACGTTTGTATGAAAATCAGCATGCCACATATTTGGTATCGACTGTGACGTCACACAAGCGATTTACAGATTTATAGACATAAACAGAAATTTATTGCAACAAAAAACCTACAACAGAAAATAAAAATCATACACAAAATAAATAAAATGTTTTTGTCACAATCCAGCCCCAGTTCAGCATAATGCTAGTTGTAAACAACAGCGCTGGTCTGGTGTTATTTAGTGATGGAATGTTCCATCTGCGCGAAATTTGTTTCAATCCAATGCATCTACGGACGTTGTGTTGAGCATTGAGCACCGATACCTTCGTTACCAAAACGGTAAAAGCCTTAAAGTACAGATATGCGGGTTCAAGTCCCGTCGCATGTGTGTAATTTTTGAACTGTCTATAAATTTGTAGATTCTTCACTGAAAACTATCGAATATCGTGTGATAGTAGTTGTTCGTCGTGTTCCAGTGACGCTCCTGATGGAGAACATGAGGCCCGACTACCGTCTCTTCGAAGGCGTGGAGCACAACTTCTTCTCTGTGTTCTCCATATTCTTCCCCGCCGCCACCGGGATACTGGCCGGCGCCAATATATCCGGGGATCTGAAGGTACCTAATTACAACTATTATCTATTTTTTTATATTTATAAAATATTACAGCAAAAATAAGTACTTAAAAAACTATACATTTATATATTCATTTATTTATGACCAACAGCTTATAATTTACAATGTAAGTACTTATAATTACTTAATTTGATAAAATTAGCTATTAATAGGTCTATCTTAGTAATTTATTTAGATAAATTACGAGGCTAATTATTAACCGCTAATCATTTTTCCGGCAGCCTAGTCGGGAGACCGTCTGACTTGCGATCCGCAGGTCCTGGGTTCGAATCCCGCGGTACGCATCTCTGTCTTTTCGGAGTTATGTGCGTATTGTTGATTGTTGCCAACTTCAAACGGTGAAGGAAAACATCGTGAGGAAACCTACATGTCTGAGAGTTCCCAATGATCTTGAAGATGTGTGAAGTCTGCCAACCCGCACTTGGTCAGCGTGGCAGACTATGGCCTTACTCTTATCACAATGAGAAGATGGCCCGCGCCCAGCAGTGGGACAGTTTGTACAAACATAAAAATTGAATGATTACAATCAAATAATGTGTAAATATTATATGAGTAGGAAACAGTTTTTTCTTGTTGGGGGCCATTCATTTATTACGTAAGACTATAGTTGCTAGTTTTTGACCCCCTCCCCCTCTCCCTATATAAGAAAAAATAAGAATAGGCCGAACCTCCCTCTATAATATTTATTACGTAAGAATCTAAAGGAAAAAATGAATACACGTTTGGTTTATTGTAATGTTTATATTTCAAAGTAAAAATTTTTAGGAACGCTTATTACACACACACTTTTATACACATCCGAGTGCACTTCGGTACTCGTGAAGTTGCCCGCGCTTTTTCAAAGTATAATTTTAACTTTGCGCGTTTTTGTGATCTTACGTGATAACTATCAAGACCCCCTTCCACCCCCTTGTAAGAAAAAATAATACATGGTCGACCTCCTTCAAATCGTTTTACGTAATAAATGAATGGCCTCTTGTATGAAAAAACGCAAAATTTAATTTACTGGCAACAGGTCTGTGAAGACATTTCTCTTAACCTTCAGTAGTTACATGGCTACAACATGAAATTTTACATATCTTCACACGTTGGACTCTCCATAGACACTAATTTATTATTAACAACATCCCTTAACATTATTTTTGGAAATCAAAAGGTCGATGCAGTCGAAGATGAAGAATGCTGTTAGCTCTATCTTTGTAGTTTTACTTATATACACCTATAATGAAATAATAATAATTTTCATTAATTTCAGGATCCACAAAAGTCCATTCCAAAAGGCACCCTCCTAGCGATACTGCTGACGACTCTGTCCTACCTACTGATAGCAGTCATCGCCGGATGGACGGTGCTCCGAGACGCGTCGGGCGATGTTGCGGACATCGCCAATTGGACGCTTACAGACTGCGCTGCCAATAGGACGTGTGCTTACGGACTGCAGAATAGTAACGACGTAAGTATATGTAGCTGCGTTGGAAAGTTAGATAAAAAACAAATGAAAATAGAGTTTAAACTTAAATAAACATTGATGGACATTTCACACAACACCATCTAGTTCCTACTAAACAAAGCTTGTACTATGGACACTAGATGGCTGATAAAATACAAACAAACACCAGAAACAAACACCCAGACACAGAACAAACATCCATGCTCATCATACAAATGTCTGTCCTGGGTGGGGATCGAACCCACGATCTGCAGCTTAGCAGGCACTCACACTCACACACTCACATGGTACGCACATACTCAGACGCACATAGGTATCGCACTGTTTACAAGATCATTGTGTAAATCACGAAAATAAAACTGATTCAGCCGAGACCCGAATTCATATAGATATACTCAAGTGGTTCTGGAAATGTCGAAAACTGTGAATAACTGCTCGGTAGAAACACATAATCATTGTGTTTTCTAAGGTTATCGCGATTACTGTTCATTGAAATTAAACAAATTGTAACTGATTTATCATTATTTATGTGGATTTCAATCACAACTCCTCACAGACAGATGACCTCATTCAAGTATCAGGAAGAGGCTGGATGCAGGTCGCTTGCATAAGATCTTTTTGGAAAGCCATGGGGGAGGTCTATGTCCAGTGGACTTCTTGTGGATGAGATGATGATGAATCTCAACTCTAGAAAGTTCACAAAAGTGTCAAACATAAGCCTATTGGTTTCGAGCAATAAAATGCACCATAGAATACATTATCGGTCTCTAAATCTTTTGATTAATGGACATGCATTTGTCTTAATCTCTCCAACCTGTATATTTCTGCAGGTGATCCGCTTGGTGTCTGGTTTCGGGCCGCTCATTTACGGCGGTTGCTTCGCCGCCACTCTGTCTTCGGCGCTCGCTTCGCTCGTCTCCGCGCCTAAAGTGTTTCAGGTAACTACAAATGTATAGGCACATTACTAGCTAAACCCGGCAGACCTCGCTAAAAGACAAATTCTCGAGATCATATTAGAATCCCATGGCAGAAGAAAATCAGTTTTATTCGAATCCTTCAATATTCCGAACAACTTACCTAATTTTTCATTCTCTAAGTACCTTACTCGGACTATTACGATTAATAAACTAATTATTTTACAGTAGTGATACGCAATAAGTAAGCTGCGCTCCGCGGTGTCACCTACGTAGTGATGAAAAACGATGATGCTGATGATTATTAGCCTATGTTCTTCTTCAGGTCCTTACAAATGTCTATGCCAAAATTCATAATAATAGGTTCAGCCGTTTAGCCTTGAAGAGGTAACAAACAGACAGACACAAACGACAAACAGAGTTACTTTCGCTTTTATAATATTAGTTTTTTAGTATTTTTAGTATTTGTGGGATATTGAGGCTCTTTTTTATCAAGAACTGCTAAAGAGAGGAGCGCATTTCCAGGCTCGGTGTTCTCTGGTAAATACAACTTGGGTATCTTCAAGTCAAGAGTGAATAGGTATCTTATGGGTAGTAGTGCTCCATTCTTGACTACTTCGTCACTCTTTCCATCAGGTGAGATGGAAAACGTTGGTCGAACGTTGGCCAATATCATCATAAGAAACATACCGTGGCTTCTGACTGAAAATGCGGGTACTTGAAGAAAAAGTTAAGAGTTATGAAAATGGTTCAGCTCATTTCTTTGTCTTTAAAATCCTTGAAAATCCTTACTCGAATTCAATCGAAAGTGCCTACAAATAATTATAGTTTAAAAAAACTGAAAAAACCGACTTCTAAATACGCAATTCCTACACTTTCATGACACATTTTCCAGTTATTTTGTTATAAAAACCAAAGTACTGAACCGATTTTAATAAAATGAATATCGGATCATCTCTGAAGTATGACCTACTGCCAAACAAAAAAAAAAGAATCACCAAACTCAATTCTTAATAGGCGAAGTAATCGCTGACAAACACCCAAAAAAAAAAACATACAGTTGAATTGATTACCTCCTCCTTTTTCGGCCGGTTAAAAATGTAATATTTATGTAGCTGAAACGGATTTTTAAGGTATTCTAAGGTTTTTTTCTCCTAAAAATGTCCCGCATTTTGCAGGCCCTGTGCCAGGACAAGCTGTACCCTTACTTGGAGTTCTTCGCGAAAGGCTACGGCCAGAATAACGAGCCGGTCCGGGGATACGTGCTCACCTTCATCATAGCCGTCGCTTTCATTCTCATGGGTATGTACACTGTCATAAGTTCATAACATTCAGTTTTAATTAAGTTTCAAGTTTTCATAGTAATAAGTACTTAAATTAAAATAAAATAATTTTCCCGTAACGATAATTAGTAAACAATAGTTTGTAATTATGACAAAGGTCACGGACCCTGGTGTCTGTGGAGGGGAAAAAAAAACATTCAGTTTTTATTTCAAACAAGTAAAATCAGGTGATAATCAGGTAATATCAGGCGAGTTGGTGGTCAAGACCTATATAATATAATAAAAAATATTAAAAGAAAAACAAGATACGTGTCACTGTCCACCAGTGGGGGACAACGGGAATAATTGGTTTGTCCCGTGTCTGGGTGTATCATAAGTACGTAATAAGTATAGTTGATAGAATACATATATACCTTTCTTGCAAATAAAAAGTATATATGTATTCTATCAGCCATCTAGTTCCCATAGTACAAACTTTGCTTAGTTTAGGCTGTATGGTATGTGAACATTTATGTTTATTTATTTACATATTTAATGCATGTTGCAGGAGGTCTGAACCAAATAGCACCTTTAATCTCGAACTTCTTCCTGGCTGCGTACGCGCTGATCAACTTCTCCACCTTCCACGCGAGTCTCGCCAAGCCTGTCGGCTGGAGACCCACCTTTAGGGTAAGTTGATGTTACAGTTTTCGTGGCTTTATCTTCGAATACGGTATTAGGGTTCCTTTTTGTTTTAAAAGGTTTAACGGCTATTGGATACTAGTCCTCTTTGCCATTACTTAATTTTTTTTGGTCTATTATTTTATTTGCGTAAATAGAGTCCTAGTCATAGTGAAATTTAAATAAATAAAGTTACGGTCAAGTCCTCATCACCTCTCAGTAAAGTGGTGGTGACTTGGAAGCTTCTAACGTTTGGGAATAAGCCTGTGTAGGGTCGCATTTATAGGCAGTTTCTCTTTATCTTGTTAATGTAATTTAATTTTCCAGCTTTTTACCCGACTGCGTAAGGAGGGTTACTACTTTTTCGTAATAAATAAGTGATATATATATAGATAACTTTGTATATATTAGCATATGGTTAGGAAATAAAGCTATTTTTATTTTATTATTTATTAAATGATCTAGCTGTACAACATGTGGCTGTCCCTGGTGGGCGCCATGCTCTGCGTCGCGATAATGTTCGTGATCTCGTGGACGACGGCGCTCCTCACCATCGCGACCCTACTCGCGCTCTACCTGCTCGTCTCGTACAGGAAGCCAGGTAACCTTCCACATCTACGACATCTCGCTCTCGACACACATCATCATCATCATCTCAGCCATAAGAAGTTCACTGCTGGACATAGGCTTCCCCCATGGATTTCCAAAAAGACCGGTTGAAAGCGGCCTGCATCCAGCGTCTTCCTGCCACTTGTATGATATCTTCTGTCCACCTTGTGGCTGGTCTTCCTACGCTGCGCTTGCCGGCGCTCTCGACACACGAATATGCATGAATTTCATTTCATAGGGACAATTGTTTTCATTGATAACATACTAAAATGTAATACATATAATTAAAAAAAAAAGTCAATCGGTCAATAAACTAGCCGAGATAAAAACATTTAAAGTTTTAGGGGAGGGATGCTCTGTCCCTCTCTCGCGAAACAACAGATTGTATTGAATTTGTACGACGGACACGAACCATGACGTCACCATTGACTGTCGTGTGCTTAAATTAAAATTTTAAAATTATTAAAATTAAAATTAAATGAAAAAAAATTAAGCATTAAAATGCATGCAACTTTCGTATTTTTGAAGGTATTTTAATTTTCTTTTTGTGGATTGGATCTATTTGTAGTTAGGCTTTTTTATGACCAATTAAAAATAAATCATGCACATTCCCTATTTTTGAAGTGAAAACTTCTTTAGGCGCGTTGAGCACTTTATGTTTTGAGAATTGAATGAGACTGTGCCGTCACGCTCGGTTATGTAACGCTCGCTCGGGTAAAGTCGACTAAAGGAGCGAGAGAGATATAGTCAACTCGTCACTGCTATACTGATATTTCGTATAACGTCGCCTTGCTGAAGTTTTCACTTGTAATGATTTTTCTATTAGTTGAAGTAGAGTTTAATTTTCCCCTAATTCCTAATAATAATATCTCTTCCTAATTTATACTATACATATATAAAATTGTCGTATGTTTTAATATACCGTGATGTTTCTTCTCTCCGTGACTCGATACGTTTGTATTGCAGACGTGAACTGGGGCTCGACGACGCAGGCGCAGACATACAAAGCGGCGTTGGCCGGAGTACACCAGCTCAACAGGGTTACTGAACATGTTAAAAATTACAGGTCCGTTTATATTTGATGTTTTTTTATATGTAGATAAATTACGCAATTTGTGAGATAGCGCCTTAACCACATTGTTAACGTTTGATCCAAATAAACCTTGTCTGTAGCTAGAAACATTGTAAGCTTAAGAAAATGGGGAAGGGGGACAGGAGGTCTGAAATCTTAGTGTATGAAATGAATTCGTCAAATAAAAGCCCTATTCCTTAAATTGTGGGGTGATGCGCTGCTTCCATCCATCCAGATAATCCTCCCGGAATACATAATGTTTATTTTATTTATTCCAGGCCTCAAATCCTGGTGTTGACCGGGTTCCCCGCCGAGAGACCGATTCTCACAGATTTCTCCTACCTGCTTACAAAGGGGCTGTCGCTGATGCTGTGCGGACATATTGTGCAGGTATTATATGAAATAAGATATAAATGATGAAGTGTATTTGTAAATTTGTACTTTTAGGCTAACCCTCCCAAAATGACTTATTTTTTGGTACTCTTTGTCTTCGCACAAAATCCGCCGCCATGTGATATTTTGTGATTTTTCACGAATTCTTCTACACCCTTCCCCTCATGCGACTAATGGACGATTCCTTACGTCTGCATACTAGGTACCTCTGTTGTCTTAGCTTTATTCTTTTAATTTCCAGGGGCAGGTGAGTCACCGAGGCCGCGAAGCCCTCAACAGCCGCGCGTACGAATGGTTCACCAAACGCAAGATCAAGGCGTTCTATACGGTAGTTGACGACGTCTCGTTCAAAGATGGCGCCAGTGCGCTCGTACAGGCTAGCGGCTTGGGGAAACTGAGACCTAACATACTGATGATGGGGTTCAAAGAGGATTGGCAGACCTGCGAGAAGAACGAAGTCGTCGATTATGTGGAGGTTATGCAGTAAGTGTTGCTTAGTGTGTAGTTATGGATATTAGATGGCGTTAAGTGTACTTTTGGTTGATTGAAGTTGTTAATTATTTGGAAGATATGTAGAAAATCATGGAAATAGTTGTGCTAATAGTAATTAAGTCATACGTATACATATTATTTGCATTCCTTAAAAGAGTATGATTTTGCGGATTAATTTCCTTCTTATCCTTATGAGTTTTGTATTTACTGTAACAAATATTTGATCGAAAAAGCGAAGTGAGTAACTGGCAAATATTTCTTTCATCTGTCTGGATGTTTGTTTATTCGGATATACATATATTAGTATTCGGGTATAAATTGTATTTTGATTTTATGTACAGGTAATTTTTATTTGTTGGCGATTTTTGTTTATGGGAATTTTTTAACAAAAAGGGAGAGTTTTGCTATAAGCTCATTTATCAGTAAATGAAATTTGGTAGAAACATTCGATACTATTCTATAATCAAGAATTTCGAATATAAACAAAATTCCCATAAACAAAATTCCCTAAAATCCCATTGATTGATGACTTATTTTTTTATTTGGTCATACAAAAGCTAACCACAAATATAAAATTATAATACCTCCAAAAATAAGAAAGTTACAAGCATTTTAATTTCATGTTAAATAGAAAACTTATTATTTGTATGAAATAAAATTCATGTATATTCCCTATTATTTGTTGCTGATTTTAGCTGGTTGCTAGCTTTGTTGGTATTTTGTCTAGCAATATGATTGATTTAAAACATCTAAAGCATGCTTAAGTTGACCGTGTCGACTCACAGATGGCGCTTAAACTACATTCTATATTTCAGCAAAGCGCTAGACGTACACATGGCCCTCGCCCTCCTACGCGTGGAGGGCGGGCAGCACACGAGCGAGACGCTAGATGAGGATCTCCGCGCGTACCTCAACGACATGGGACATAAGGACTTATCGGCCTTCTCACGTGGGTATCATCCTTTCAGCCGTGTAGGCAACTAATATTCGCAACCAGTTGCAAAAAAGGGTTTTGTTAGATAGTTAGATAAAGTCTTTAACAAGAAAGGGCTTACATGCTAGTGAAACAACGGGCGGCCTTATCGCTGAAAGCGATCTCTACCAGGCAACCTTGTGATGGATTGCGTGTTTTTTCTTTTGTATTGGTAACTAGTTGCAATAAAAGCATATTTTTTATGAATACGCAATCAGTTGCGAATTAGGTACAGTTTATCCTTTACGGCAACTGAGTTTGGCAACCAGGTTATGGTCTGGGATACATTTAATATATGTAGTATTTGTAATATTGAACTCATAGCGTTCTTACTACAAAAGTTTACGTATAAGTAGACTATCATCCGTGTTTTATGGGCAGGTGTCGGTGTCCATTCTCGAGCGAGGTTCACTTGCTCGCAGAGCAATTAGTGCAATAAAACAAATTATAGTTCTTAGTGTTCGATACTAAGCCGAAGGTAGAACTCTTCTATAGACAATACTTTGTTTACCCTCGACTTTTTTCGTGAGTTTGGAAGTTTTTCTTATAAAATAAGTTATCCATAATGATGAGTACAATGACCTTCTTTCGTCTTAGTACAGGGCACCCTGTTAACCGCGTATATCTTACTGTGTTTTGACTAACTTCCATCATATCATTCCATTGTGAATAAAACACCATAGTGATGGACTGTAAAAAAATATATCATATCGTTATCAAATAATTCATTACACCAATAATTCAATACTCAAATAAATTGTAGTATTGAACTATTGGAGTTTTGAATTATTCGCGTATTGAATTTAACGAGAATCGAATGTTACGAGTCTGTTTAAATATAGAATTATCGCGGCAAAACTTGAGAACAAACGGCTGGAAGTATATACTATTACAGTATTCTGTGGTCTCGACTGAACGAAATAATGAAATAAAGACAGCAGCGCCCCCTATGCCACGTTAGTTCTCTAGCTGAACAGACTATCGAAATATTCGATTATCGAATTTCTTTAATTACTGAATTATTAGATTTTGTTATATCCATAGTCCATAGTTATGTTGTGTCGTGACTAAGTTAGGTTGTGTGTTCCATGTCCATCATGCTTTGTACAGATTCCATGGGAGATAACGGCAAGGAGTCAAAGTCCACTGAAAGTTTGAACACGCATTCCAGAGGTGAGCGCTCTAGCTATTCTAGTAATGTATTAACATTATAAGTTTCACGTATGTATCTGTATATCTGTGTATCTTTCTGTGGTATCATAGCTCTCAAACGGATGGACCGATTTTGATCTATTTATTTTTTGTTCGTAAGATTACATCGAGTGTATTCTTAGCTACGTTCCAACAAAATCGGTTCAGCCGCTTTTTTTGTTGGGGATTTCTTAGTTTTCTAAACCAATACTTGTTATTCGTTTTAAGTTACGTTTCCTCTACAAATCCAATAGTTAAATTGGACCTACATTTATATTATATATGCAAATTAAAACCAAATTTACAGTAAAAACTTTTGACAAAAAATAATTCAAAATTTGTTGTTTATTAAGCTACTTTTTTTTGGTAGCCCTGTTTGTACAAACTGTCCCACTGCTGGGAACGGGCCAAGTTAGTTATTATTCACATATAAAAAAAAAAATATATATTTTTCGCGCTCTTTTAGCAAAAGTCAAGTTTTCTCCAATTCGGGTATAGTACAATATAGAAACAATCATAGTTTTACCTGGAAAGTTTTCCAAGAGTTTCAAAAAATTGTGATTTTATAGATTTAGACAGGCTTCTTCAGACTTTGTTACCTCGTCTCTTTGCCGCTCGAGTCGCCATATTGCAAAACTGGCGCCAAAATTTCGATATTTCGAAAAAAGCCAATTTTCGAAACGCCCTGAAAACTTTCCAGGTTTTCCTGCACCAAATAACTGGGCCATTAGTATTAGATGGTCCTTGTTTACATAAATGGGTCTAATTGTTCCATACGTTGTAGGTAGTAGTTTGTCCGACGTGTCCATGGGTGGGTCGCCTCGGCTGAGACGCGCTGGGGTCTCGGCCGACCCCACCGCTGCGGTTGAGGAGCAACCCGGGTTGAAGACGGAGGTTAAAGAAAGGTGAGCTCTATGGAACAATCGGAAAAGAAGGTTGGCAAATAACGTTGATCAACTCTGACAAGGGATAGAGGTTAAAGTAAGGTAAACTTATTGTAATACAGGTTTAAGATTAACTGGTGATGAGAAAGGCTATGATGGAAAATAAATTCATTGGAAGTTCGAATATTTGACGTTTGTTGGATTTGAACATTGGACTAGCTGATCATTTAATATTACAATATTTTTTTTCGAAACACAATTTACTTTGATATCTGCTTATAATCTGAACACTATTTGTTAATCCAAGATATGAGTTATGCGTATTTTATTTTATATGAAGTAGATACGTTCCACCATCAATTCGTCTGATGGTAAGCGGCAACTTGTGGCCAAGATGGAGTTCGTTCTAGTTTAAATCGATTCAGCAATTCAGGGCTAGCTGCCACAAATACTTATTTTATTTTATTTTCAAAGGAAAACTTACAGCTAACTACATACATTAGAAAGCGTATATAAAAACGGAAGGCCAATTAAAAGTTTTCACAAATAATATAAAAGACTAGACAACTATGAAATAGACGGACAGGCATAAATACATGTATATATATTAACTTATAAAATATATACAGAATAATTGTACAAACAAAAAAAAATAGAATATAAAGAGAATATACATACAGAATAAACTTAAGTAAAATAGTTCATATTAAGAAGTTGTTTTAGTTTAAGCACAGGAGTGTTGAATAAGTCAACATCCGTGTCTTTTGCTAAAATGTTGTAACACCTGCATGCCCTTATAAGAAAACTGTTTTGCCTATAATTACATCTTACAACTGGGACATGGAGAAGATTTGGTTTTCTTAATGAAGCGGAGGAAGTGCGCAGTCCCAGCTGCCCAAGCAACTCCGACAGTCAATCGTACCATTTGCTATATTAAAGAGATAAGCTAAATCTGCTACTCGTCGTCTTTCGTGAAGCGGTAAAAAGTGAAATTTTCTGCATCGGGAAGAATAATCTGGTAGATATACCTTAGAACGATATTGTAAGTAACGTAGAAAACGTTTCTGAAAAATAAAATAAAAAATAAATAAATATCTGTAAAAATATCTGTTAAATATCGTATATATCGGCATCGATAATAAATCGTGTCATCGGCAAATTTATGATTGCGATAATTCCAATCGCAAACGCCACGTATAAGCGTTCGATGGTCGGCAACGGAACGGCCGAGTTTTTATGTGCGAAGTAGCGAGAGCCCTACATTGCCCACATTACGCCTACATTAGCATATTTTTAATACAAAAAACCTTTCGCAAAAGAACGTAAATTCTTCTCGTCGACATATAAATTTTAATAATTGTTGTGAACAGGCTAGGCATCGGCAGCGCAGTGCGGCGCGTGCTGGGTGGAGGCCCCGCGCGGCGTGCTTCATCCTTCACCTCAGTGGAGCAGTTCACGAGGCGGCAGCAGGGCTCCGTCGACGTCTGGTGGCTCTATGACGACGGAGGTAAACAATCCTAAATAATCCGCGTTCCTCAGATCTAACCTTACTCTCCCTTACAGAAGATCAGCTCTAATCATACTTCCCCCATAGAAAAGCTCCCTAACAATACAATAATGATATCTTTTGTATGGATATTAAAGTGTATAAGGTTCCGCAGGAAATCAAGAACTTTCTTGTCTACTATGTGTTGTTCCGTGCTCCCAGGTCTAACCCTGCTGCTGCCGTACATCCTGTCGACTCGGCGCGCGTGGTCCTCGTGTCCGCTGCGCGTCTTCACGCTCGCAAACAAGAACACGGAGCTAGAAATTGAGGAAAGGAAGTAAGATGATTCATTTATTTTGGATTCTTATCAACTATTTCTGAATTATTGATGATTGAACGACGTCAATCATGAAAAATATGGAAATCAGTTTTATAAAACCGTTCAAAGTTTCAAATAAAGACATGAATGAACAATGAATACATGAAACCACACGTCGCGCTAATCAGTGACACATATGCAAGTTGACGTCACGCTAACACACACACACAAACACTGTTAAAAAAATGTTCTGTCAAAAATTATGTAAGTGAAGTGAAAACTTGTAAGTACAAGTTTAAATAAAACACCATTTTACTCCCCCAGCATGGCGTCCCTTCTGTCAAAGTTCCGTATCGACTACTCGGCGCTGAAGATGGTCCCCGATGTGACGAA
Source organism: Lycia hirtaria (assembly GCA_947563715.1). Lineage (NCBI taxonomy): Eukaryota > Metazoa > Arthropoda > Insecta > Lepidoptera > Geometridae > Lycia > Lycia hirtaria. The sequence continues at coordinate 33,179,544 of OX387377.1, read as the reverse complement.
GCGGCCCAAGGACTCCACCCTTGCCTACTTCGAAAAGCTGATCGCACCTTTCAGGGTCCACGACGATAGCAACGATCCAGGTCAGAACTTAAAATAATAAGGAATATGCATGACTTATTTTTATTTGATCATGAAAAGGCTAACCATGATTAGATCCATTCCACAAAAACAAAATTAAAAGATCTTCAAAAATAAGATAGTTACAAGCATTTTAATTTCATGTTAGACAGAGAGCACACGATCGCGAACCATGTCATGGTTCATATTCGCTATACTAATTCAATACAAACTGTTTTGAAGTTGTTTTCAACTGTTTTTGAACTGTTTTCGCGAGAAAGGGACAGCGCATCCCTCCCCTAAAACTTTAAATGTTTGTATCTCAGAAGTTTATTGATCGATAGAAATTATTATTTTATTATATGTATTATATTTTAGTATGTTATAAATTATCAAAATAGGTCAAGCCGTTTAGGCTGTAGGCGCTCATATAGAAACATACTTACATACTCACATATTTACCCACATACATACATACACTCGAAAAACATAACCCTCCTTCTTACGCAGTCGGGTAAAAAATGCAGCCGAATTCTTACCTCCTTCTTTTTGAAATCGCCAAAAAAATCAAGATCCTTCGAAAAAGTCTATCCACAATGTTTGCCAGAGAGTCAAAATTACCCACGGTGGCAGTATTCTGTTAATTGAAGGGGTTAAATTAATAGAGTTCGCTAATTATCTCTCGCATTACTTTTTTTATAAGAATCCGTCCTAAAATGAAAACGGAACTATTTATAACATAATTCATTATAATTATGCATGTCTGTCTGTCTGTCCGTCCGTCCTCTCATCCGTCCGTTAGGCCGTCTATCTGTCCGTGAAAATTCTTTTTATCAGGAAAACGTAGTGATATCTGTGTTAAAAACGTAGGTCTGCAAAATTATGTTTCCTTTTTCGTTAGAGCCATGGTTCACGGTTTATGACCTTGAGTAGGTGTGGTCGAAAAGAGGGGTGTACGGAAGCCTCGGTATTCAAAATGAATTCATACTTAGCAGGTTTTTTGAAGATTATATGTTGATTAAATGCACTCAATCTTGATAATAATAATGCACATGTATCATCCATTTTGTTTAATGAAATCAAAAGAATTATCTGAAAATCTGAGATTTTACTTGATATGAATCGGGGTTTTTGATCAAATATTGTGTCGTAAAAATGTATTACTTCTAGATTTGTTACGGAAATTCATTTGTAAAACTAGAATTTATAATCCCGATATTCAGTACTTATCTTAATTTGTTTTGCATAGTTTTTCTCCTTTTTTTTTGTATTGGACCCGTACGATTACCGCATTTTCCAATGCCAAATATTGTAATTTCTATAAGTTTTATGAATGATTAAGAAAAATAATAAGTAAGAAAATTAAAGTTATGTTCTATTTCAAGAAATAAACCATTTTTAATTTCTATTAATTCCTCAGTAAAATGGTGGTGAAAGTCACCACCAATGCTATGCTTTTTTGCTATGCTATGAGTTTTGCCGACAACATGAAAAAACACATTTCACAATTTCATTTCTATTTACACAAAACCACCATTTTTACATTATTCAACATAACACAAGTTTAGTAGAATACAACAAAGCGGTGATATTGTAACAATCCCGCTAAAACTTTTTTTTCTTTTTTCGCATTTCCTAGTGTCAAGTATTAAGACTTCTTCAAGTTTCTTGAATAATAAAACACCATCATATTTATACCATTAACATTCGAAATAACGGGAAATAAGTTTCGGAAAATAAAACAAAGCGACAACATGTTTCCGTGACGTTCGTTCCCGCCAAAAACTCTTACGATCTTAGCGCAAAACGTTACTTAACTTTAAGCATTGTTTAACATACTTTGTCAATTTCTAGCTGACACATAACGAAACTTGCGGAAAGAAGACAGTTACTTTAAAACGATGGTTAAAGTTAAGTAATGTTTTTCGGTGAGGCCGGAGGCCGTTTATGTTTTGAACCATTTTGAACGCACTACATTTGTCTTGCTGCAATACCTACGAAATGACCATTTTTATTTGTACCATATGGCCTCACGCGCCATCTGCATTTGCCACTGAACAAAGGTTAAATCAAAAATAAAGATTATTATATATATTTAAGTTACTCTGTATGGATGTACAATAAAGTTATTCTATTCTAAAGGTGGAAATACTTATCGTCTCTTTCTTTTCAGCTGGTATAACCGAAGCCGACCTTCTAGCGGCCCAGGACCGAACTTACCGCCACCTGCGTTTACGCGAGCTAATAACTTCCCAGTCCGCCGGCGCGCGTCTCGTCTGCGTCACCTTACCCATGCCCAGAAGAAGGGGGGTAGTTCCCGCCCCCCTATATGTGGCCTGGCTACACGCACTAGCCACAGCCGCTGATAGAGTGCTCTTGGTGAGGGGGAATCACGCCGCTGTGCTCACTTTCTACTCCTAAAAAGAGGGGCTTTGATATCTATAGAACAGAGTTTAGATTTTTAAATAGGTAGTTAGGTCAAAGAAATGTAATGTTGTAAAACGGAGGGAACAAGTATCTGTATTAAAAGATCTTGTCTTTTTGGAAAGGGAACTATGGCTGCTCCGTCGAATTAGTCGCAGCGCCAGCCTTAGGTACTCCGTTATCTCAGGAAGATGAGACGGTGCCAAAGTATCAACGCACGTGGCGTCCTTCACGAGGGGCCGTTCCGACTTCCATGGCACAAGCATCAATTAACTTAACTTAGCCTTCTTCTTGCGTAGTCGGGTAACAAATATGTAACTGCCTGACTGGGGGCGCCACTTTTGCTTTACCTTTTATAGTAATCGATGAAATAAATAACAGCGAAAGAAAGTAGTTCCATAAAATTCAGCAATATGGCGAGATATCATATTAATTATGAATTAAGAGAAATGAATTCTTTGATAATTCATCAGTCATTCATTCCGAAATGTTTTATTTAAAAATGATGTATTTTTCGTTTTAATAAATTATTTTGTCAGTGTTCAGATGTAAGTAATCTGTTAAATTATTAACACATAGTTTTAGAACTTAATTTTAAATCACCAATGAAATGAGACCACTCGCTTAAAACGAAGATCTGTTTATGGGTCTGGGAGATATTAAATAAGGCTAAATAAGTATAGTGTGTTTTTCTACCTGTTTTGTAATGTAAAGAGCTATGACAGTCTGAGAACCTGAAATTTCTAATTTCAAAAATATGATCTGTCATTGGCTGTCCGTCTGCACGAATGAGAGCTCTTATTTTTGAAATTTCTTGCTATAATTGGAAAGCAAGCCCAGTATAGTAGTATTTACATTATAAAACTAGTAGATAAACACAAAAATTTAATTTGTTTTCGTGTATGTGTGCTTGACAGACTAATAAATTGTATCAGACTGAGATGTGCCTAAATGATCTGACCTAGTTTTTACATGTATCGATTTAAGATTCCTGCTTGCTTGTCCAAAAGTACAAAATTGTAAACAAAGATACTACCATGCAAATGAAAGCTCGTCATTTGGAAGATCTCTCATTGTTTGGCAGTCTGCTATTGTTTAAATTATTGGGCATGCAAGGAAAAACAATTTTTACAATGAAATACTGTTATTTTGTTCACGCTAAAGTATGTTGACATTTTACATGATTTTAGTTGTATTCGTGTGGAGTTTTAATAATCCAGATTAGGAATTAAACATTTAGAGTATGTTTGGAAAGCGAACTGTTGTGGCAGAAAATGGGAACTTGTGTATATCTCGATCGTGTCGCTAGTCGAACAAAATAAAGAAATAAGGACAGCAGCGGCCTCAATGAGACATTCGTTGTCTTTATGAACAAACTGTAGAAATAGAAATTTGTTTATCTCCTTTTGCAATCCCTATACAAAATCATATCTTCTATCATCATCTCAGACACGAGAAGTCCACTGCTGGACATAGGCCTTCCCCATATTTTTCCAAAAATACCAGTTGGAAGCATTAAGCTTTAAGTACTTACGTACGAGAGCAGACATCACTCATAGCTACTTTGTTACATTCAACTGCGGCGAGAGCGCCGCACCTCACTCAGTGACGCACTTACTATATTATTCATATTCATATTCATTTATTTCGTAATTCACAGTTACACGTCAAAAATTAAATACATCTTTTACTTAAAATAAAGCAGGTATTATTACATTATATCAGACCACACTAGGTACTGATACTAAAGTACCCACCTTGGTAGTAATTGTCGTAATATTAATATGACATATTGTCATAATGTGTAGTCAATGATATAAATACTAAAATTCAAAATACTTATAATGTCAATGTCAATATGATAACAGTTAATATAATAGTATAATTTGTATTATGTCATGTCAAATACATTACATTTCAAATAAAATATATATTAAAATAATTAAAAGCATTTAAAATGTCAAAAATAAACCCTAGTGAAGTGAGTGCTTTCGACGTTTTTCTGGCGAGAAAACACACCATAGATGCAATTCTGCGCTACAAGTATCAATCGTATCGTATAATCGTAGATAAACGATGTAATTATTATTCCAGCTGTAACGCTGTTTTGTTTACTTTACAAAAAACGTGACAATAATTTTACTTTAGATAGCTCCTCTGGTACGTAAGTACACTCAATGGTTGGAAGCTGTTGAAGTGATTAAAATACATAAATTGAAATGACGTATACTAGACAGACATAAGTCATAACACTACCCAGAGTTTCTTGTTAGTTATTAAATATAAAATTATGTGAAACTAGCTGCGCCCCGCGGTGTCACCCGTGTAGTGATGGAAAACCGCGATGATGATAAAATGTACCCTGTGTTCTCCAGCTCCTAAAGAATCTCTGCGCCAAATTTCATAATGATTGGTTCAGCCGTTTAGCCGGAAGAGGTAACAAACAGGCAGAGACGGATGACAGACAGAGTTACTTTCGTTTTATTTATATTATTAGTTAGGCTGGTTTTAGAGTCACGCTGACCGTTAGCTGACCGTCGGTGCTGACACCCGAAACGTATGAACTTCTAGGAAGCGTTTTAGAATAATGCGTAGCTATCAGCGCGTGCGGTTCCTAGAAGTTCATACGTTTCGGCTGTCAGCACCGACGCGCGACGGTCAGCACCGACGCGCGACGGTCAGCACCGACGCGCGGCGGTCAGCTTACGATCAGCGTGACTCTAAAACCAGCCTTCGAATTTATTTAACGTTTAATTTCAATGTATACTATACTTTTTATATAATCATGTAAAATGTTGCACACTTGACACTTTTCAGAGATATTTTATTTTTGATCGTACGCTTGGCTATTTAGATATAAGTATTGTGTGATGCGAGTAATTTTAAATTGTGTATGTGTGGTGTGCTGCAATATTTATAGATGAAATTATACAATATGTTATAAAGTATGTGAGGTGCGCACATTTCGAATATTTCTATTCAACAAGAAGGTTTTTTGTTGTATGGAAATAATTAGGCTGATTAATGTTCCTAAATGTTATACGTATTCCAAGACTTCTTTTGAACCGACTTCAAAAAATAGGTTATGCGTTGTGTATATTTTTATCATATTAATAGACCTGAAAATAACAAAATTGTTTTAAGGAGTTTTATCACAAAGAACACATCGGTTGTCTTTGCGTAATACACAAGAAATTTGCTTTTTTCAAGACATGAGGTATTGCGAAACTTCTATGAATCGTCATTCATAGACGCTGTCAGAGACAACGAAACCTCGCACATTAAAATCGGTCAAGCCGTTTGAACTATAAATACATGCATACATACTTCATTGAACGCCTGTAAGCGGCGCTTGGTTCCGATTAATCGAATCAGCGCGGTGTTGATGACTCGATTTATCATTGATGCTGACACATAAAAAAAACCTCCTTTTAACGCAAACAATTTCCAATTCTGTTCAAAACATATAATAAAATAATCTAAATATTATAATGTTTTCAGGATAGTTAATTAGTGCGGCACTTCACATTTCTTAATTGCTTTATTGTAAGTTAATTGAAATTAAAGACCAATACCATATTTTGATAACAAAAAACCTTTATTTGATTACAATAGAATATAGAATAGAAACAATTAGATTTTGAAGATTGATACCAAAGTTTTGACTAAACGGTGACTATTGTCGTTTATACAAGTTTATGTATTTTCCGTGTATTGTAAGCAAATAGAAATGTAGTAGGCTTGCATTAGACAAGGCATTACTATATATGAGTATGGGGTGAAATCGTAATTCATGAGTATCTTTTAAGTCTAGGTATTTACTCATACTATTGATCACATGGAAACCAACATTTTATCCAATCAAAAGGAATGTTTTAATTATTTATATAATGACACCGGAAAATATTATATCTCACTTAATCGATTGCTTCTGTGCACATTAAAACAAAATAAATCTTCAAAAATATCGAATATTTACAGACGTGCGACATCTCTCGTCAGTTTATAGAACTTGTAAAGGGTCCGTCTGAGTAATTGCACGCTTGAAGCGTGTGTTACGGGTGGCGCCACCAACACATGATTGGTTTAAACCAATCATGTGTTGGTGGCGGCAAAAAACTGAAAGATGTGTGTAATTTTTGAACTGTCTATAAATTTGTAAAACAAATCTTATTTTATTTCAGTATAACTTTTAATAAGGACAGAAACAATTATGTAAGTGAAATATCATATTTTCCAGTGAAATTAAATTATAAATACTCAATCAATCATTTTGATTCCATACATTTTGCTTTTCATGTGATTAGTAGCATGAGCAGGTATCTAGGCTAAAAAAAAAATTAACATACTTAAGTATGTTCATTTTTTTATTCGATAATAGGCTTGCGCTTGACCGCTCATGAATTAGATTTCACTCCGTATACGTTGCACGCTGACATGTTGATGATGACACATGCCAGACGTCAGCGAGGCGAATGTCAGTGTGACAAGAATAAACCTTTTTAGGTATTTAATTTTTAAAATGTCCGACGTGACTTTTTATATAAATTATTTATACGTGACCAGTTAAGTACAATCAAGTACAAATTATTTATATTCCATAATTTTGTTTTAATGAATCACTAACATTATTAATTTATGAAACGTGTGTTAATTAAACATTCCTGTGTATAACTCGATTTTTTAAATTGGTGATCAGGGGGGGGGGGGGGGGCGTGTTAGACAATTAGTGCCTGTGCAAGATGACTTGTGCTATATTGAGTCGTAGAAAAAGTATATTTAAGAGTCCGTAGTAATAAAAAAAATTGTTATACAATACGGGGAAAAAAAATCCATTTTGATCCCAGTATATTTTTTTATAAATTCCATTGTTGCTTTCTAGGGTTTGGAGAGACGATTTTTTTTATTTCATTCAGTTATTTTATATCTTCAAAAATGTTGGTAAGAGCGAGCGAGACGGACAATTTTGAACTACAGATTCTATATAACTAATGATTAATGTATTTGCGAAGTGAATTTTCTATACCTTGTACTATCAAATACTATTTGCCATGTGTAAAGAATTATGGAAGACTGTAACTTGTTCCATTCCTCGGCGTTAGTTTGTATTGTTGTCAGCGGAGGCATGAGGGTAGCGAGAGGGGAAATTTTGACAACTCCAAAAAATCCAATTTAAAAAATCGAGTTAGTCTAATTTATTTTAATTTATTTTTGAATTTAATTGTACTATTGTGCATTGATGTGTGAATAAATGTTGTGTGTATGCGAGTTTCAATTTCTTTTTATTTCACCGAACCTGATAATAATTTTACCTACCTGATGACAGATAGATTTATCTTTTCATAATTTAATATTATCTAGATTGATTTTTATGCACTTTAGTGATGTAAGATTATAAAAATTCAGAGAATAAAAGACTCGTCACAAGATTAACTTAGGTATTAAGTTGGTTTTGCCTCGTAGCTTTACTCGTATGTGCCATATTACAGAAACTGTACGTTTGTTTGTATGTACAAACCAAACTGAAACAAGTATTTTTTTTATAGGAAAACAAAATACTAGACTGCAAAACAAAATATAGGTAAGTACCAGTAGTTTTCCGAATAGTAATCTCGCGAACTTTTGCCAAATTGTAAAAAAAATGTAAAAAACTGTTAGCGAGTATTGAGCTGTATGTACTTACGTACCAGAGGAGCTATCTGAAGCAAAACTATTGTCTATTTTTTTGGTAAAGTAAACAAAACAGCCTTACAACGCTGGAATAAGTACCTCTGAGTGAGGTGCGGTGCTCTCGCCGCAGTTGAATGTAACAAAGTAGCTATGAGTGGTGTCTGTTCTCGTACGTAAGTACATACAGCTCAATGCTAGCAAGGTCTTTTGCGTCCGAACTTCTTGTTCAGTATTCACAATTTGTCGGATTCTGAATCGGGTCGGAAAGTATGTCTGCATTTCTGTCATTTCTATACACAGCCCCGGATCTAGGGGGGCAAACCGGGGTACCCGCCCCGGGGCGGCATTTTCAGGGGGCGCAAAAATCATAATTAATATGATTAAAAATAAAATAACTTGCTCCACATAGCGCCTAGAATACGAAAGCTTGGTTGACTCACCGTTAACTTTTAGGAAAAAGGAGCCACATAAATAATTATATTAAGTTTTTTTAAGTAAGTTATTTTAAGCGCTGGAGAGAGGGGCGCCACCGTCAAGTTTCTGCCCCGGTTCGAAAAAATTGTTGATCCGGGGCTGTCTATACATGATGATAGAGATTGAGATACAGTTTCCGAATCCAAACGACAATTTTTACTACTAATAATTTGTATTGTGATTTTGAATAGTATTTCTTGTAAGCATTAGCTCTTACCATCAAGTTTTGCGTTAGCTGCATTTTGTGTTTTCTTTCCGGGCTTACCGGTTTGCATTGAACGCGTTTAGACACAAGTTTACCAGCGCCCGCGCTGAGAACAGTCTATTAGCAAATAGGTACGCCGTATCTATGCAATTTATACGTTTTCTAAACTTTGAATGCAATGATTATCTCTCGATCGACCGCCGTGGTCAAGCGAGCAAGCCAGTCGGATCGCGCGCGACCCGCTCGACGCACGTTTCCCGCCCAAAACGAACATTCGAAACTTGAATCGAGATCTTGAATTACCCGCGCGGAAACGCCTCGTTTTATTTTTTAAAGTGGACTTTTTTTAAACTGTGTGACTTGAGTGTTATCAGTGCAGGTGTTTTTTGAAACTTTAATTTAGGTAGTGGGAAATAGCCGGATCTAAGGGACAACTCGAGGTAAACACGTGATAATGACTTTATTTTTTTACGTTCACATTCTTATTATTGAGATATTTCTTTGTTATTGCATCACAGTGACATGCAGGATTAATATCCATATGTTACTCGTATATGAAAAAAAAAATTAACTAGAATTCTTTTATCTTCAATCTTATCGACGTTGTATTTTGTTTATATCTTTTGACACGATCTTTATCGTTTAATACCATTTACGGTCTTGTTGTTGATATTATCTACAATACGTTTTTCATAATTTCCTTACGATTATCTGTACTGGCAATTTTAATTTATTCAAACTTATTTTAGTTAGGTATATATCTATTTTGATCAAAAATACATAGCTACTTCATTAGAAAAACAAATTTTCAGATTGTCAGCATGCAGAGTTCATGCAATGTTTTCATTGTAGCAGATTTGGACATACTTATTGACAAATAGGCAATTAACAATATTTTTGTTATTATCTGTAAGTACAGATATTATAAGTTTATAATTGAATACATAAATTGATGAAGCATATTGGCTAATATTTGATTGGCAATGGTAATAAAACCAATACCTACAATATGCAAAGCTAAACCTGTTCGTATAAGAAGCGGGAATATCCGATAGCCTCAAAACCTGTTTTATTTTTATGTACAAAGTTCAATAGTTTATGTTTAAAACATAGACGATAAACGCCTTGGATGTATAGTCGTAAAGTAATTTAAAGTAGGAAAGACCTTGATCGCATTTCGCTAGGAATAAAATACGACTAGTTGTTCTTTTGAGAAGTACCTAAGTAAGTGTGAACGAGTTTATATCAAGTAATGCAATCGTTCTGCAGATGATCTATAATTTTACAAGCTGTAGGAATGTTCGCTCTGATAACTGTACAAAACAGAGAATTGAGTACGTTTAATTGAAGATCTAGGACTCCAATTACTGAGACACGTCTACAACACGAAACCCGTAGATTGTGGCCGACTGTTTTGTGTTCTGGAATATGAAGACCATAAATCTGGTTTGAATAACTGAAAAAAACAGACTTATTAAGTCAAAAATTAAAACATTATATTAAAGTATTAAAGTTTACTTAAAAACTTACAACTTATTAAACTTACTTATTAAAAAGTTTACTTATTAAACAATTAAGGTATTTATATTCATGAAGCTGGTTAAAAAACTAAAGAATCAAAGTCACTGTTTTGTGAATTACATAGTAGTTTTTTGAACAAAAAGGATCTTTGAATTCAAGTGACTCAGTAAAAAGTTATGCGTGGTCATACACAAAAGAAAAAACAAAACAAATATAAGTAAGTAAATTAACGTATCGTCGAGTAACGTGAGTAAACTCTCTCAAAGGACACTTACTTCAGTACCTAGTTAACAGGCTTTAATATTTATATGTAGGTACTTATGTTAGAGAAGTTGAACATCGTTATCATTTATTGTCTGCCTTGTGTAAGGCCATCTTCCCGCCCTTTTCACCGGATCTATGGTCCATTGAGCCGGATTCGAAGTCATTTTTTACAATTTTATCCGACTTTAAAAAAGGAGGAGGTTCTCAGTTCGACTGTATGTTTGTTCACCGATTACTCCGCTAATTGTGAATTGATTTTGACGATTCTTTTTTGTTTGGTAGGTCCATACTTCAGAGGTGGTTCCATATAATTTTTTTCAAAAACCAAAATACTGAACCAAGTATTTTGGTTTTTATATAATAATATAACTGGAAAAAATATGTCATCCAAGTTAACTAATCGCGTATTTGAAATCGTTTTTTTTTTGTTTTTTAATCTATTATTATTTTATTTACTATTTAGATATAATTTACATTTGATACTTAAATCTGTTCTAATGAATTTTACTATTTACTATTAGGGATTTACTATTATCTTTTAAATTTCATTTTCATTGAATCATTTAAATTTAACATACTACATGTACTCATAGCCAGCCTTCAACTGGTTGATCCTAATGAAACTTCATTGTATTGTTACTATATATTGAATCAGCTGGCTCCGATCTGTACGACACGGAGAAAGAGCGGCTACTGTTGCATCGGCGCAGTGGCAGTGTTGCCAGATGTCCAACTAGAGTTCCCCCATATCTTACTAAAAAGTCAAAACTTCCCTACTTAAACAATGTGTTCTCCAAATCTAACCATAATCCGAGTTGGTTGTCACAAAATATAAACTCTCAAACACTCCCCAAGGAGTAAAAAATACTTTTTTCCAATTACAGTAAGCTTAGACAAGTGGCAAACATTTCTATATCTATATACGCTTACGATTTGATATGCCAAAGAATTGTGACGTGTCGTCACGTGGAATTTCGTTAGCTAATGTCAATCCCATACATTTACTTTTTTATAACTGGCGTTCATGAAATTAGAATGCCACTTGTCTAACAGGTTTAGTAATAAAATCCCTAGATTCCTTTCAAAATCTGATTTCCTCAAACCCTCCAAGAATCATCCTCATGACTTTAAAGTCCCCCAAATTCAGGGGATTCTCCGTCAATCTGGCATCAGTGGCGTAGTGGATGCGCGGTCACGCTCTGTACCCCCGTTCCGGAGTTCGATTCCGCGCCCGTTACATCCAATTTACTCGGAGATGCATCTCACTTGATGAATGGTATAGCAACGTATCCTGGTGCTGTAACTGTGGATTGGAAAACCGGTTTTCGGAGCATCTGAAAGACACCTCAGCGTAGTAAAATACATTATTGATAACAATGGGTTACAAATAAAGGCATTTGCCTAATTTCTGCACAGTCTAGTAAAAATAAGATTTGTGTCTACACAAAAAACAAGTAAGAAAATTGTTATAATGAAAGTAGGTATTGGTATTTTTAAATACATTTGTCAAAATTATAAAAATGAAGTTTGTTACACTTTTACGATCATATGGCTGAACCGATCTTTATCAAATTTAGTACACAGAGATAGATATGAACTTGGAGACGGATAAGCTTTTTATCAAATCATCATTGCTTAACATAACTACACGGATGGAACCGCGGGGCGCAGATAGTTCATAAATGGTCGATTATTGCGAATCTGTGTTCAGTACTTATTTTATTATCGTAAATCCAAAGAATTTAGACTTAAGCTACATTTTTAACAGACTTCCAAAAAGAAGGTTTTCAATTCAACTGTATGTTTTTTTAAATTAATATAATACAATATATAAAAAATAATATCAATTATATTTAAATTAATATAATTGATATTATTTTTTCAGTGATTACTCCGCCAATTAGATTTTTTATTTGGTAGGTAGGTGTATAATACCTCAGAAGTAGTCCCATATAAATTTTATCAAAATCGGTTCAGTACTTTGGTTATTATAACAAAATTACTGAAGAAATGTCATCAAGTAAACAAATTGCGTACTTTGAAGTCGGTTTTTTAGTTTTATGAATTATATAATTTTGAAGTCGATGTTTTGTTTTTAATTTCAATAAAAGTACTGGTTACTGATATAACTTGTTTAATATAAATTGAAGCTTATCAAATTACGCTGGATGCAAGCCGCTTCCAATCGGTCTTTTTGGAAATCCATGGGGGAGGCCTATGTCCAGCAGTGGACTTCTTATGGCTGAGATGATGATGATGATGATGAAATGCACATTCGATTAAATGGTCAACTGTCCGGAAGTCCGAAATGAAATCCACGAATACCGCTGCTGCTCTTCCGCGTCTGTCTCTAGTGTGACATTTCCGAATCTATTCTGTTTTTGTAACCGTCGTTTTATTTATTTTAACCGACAGCTTGGTCAAGTAGTCATTGATCTTAAAATAATAAAAATTTGAGATTTGTAATCTGATTTGTAGACACGCAGGTCTAATGTTTGTTATTTTTAGCACTGATATAAATGAATTCTCTTCTACGGACTGGACTGGGAGAAAACGAAAATTATAAAAAGTACCAGGTGCTGCTTCTCTTCTTGGGCATACTGTAAAAATCAATTAAGGGATTTGAGGGAAATTGGCATCTATGTAGACGATTGGCTGACCATCTATCACTCCTAGCCAATATTACATCTAAGCCTCGTATCCCCTCTAACCCTCTAATACTCCCTTCCATCTAACTCTCTTACTACGGTCAAATATGGCGTCAAACGGTCTTATGGTCTTTGACACTCTGCCTACTCCGCAAGGAAAACAGGCATGAATGTAGGTATGTATCTATAAATGGAATTTCTGTGAAGCTATTTTCAATTTTTTGCCTACATGCAGCAATTTGATTAACATTTTGCTTGCCAAGCTTTTTTGTAGTACTTATAAGCTAATTATAGCTTATAATTATTAATATCTCGCTATATGCCTTATATTATAAGGAAGCTTAAGAACAAGCAACGAGCTATTGAGAAGGCTATGCTCGGAGTGTCTCTGTGAGATCGAATCGGAAATGAAGAGATCCGTAGACGTAAGAAAGCCACTGATATAGCACGGCAAATTAGCAAGTTGAAGTGGCAGTGGGCAGGGCACATAGAGAACTGATGGCCGATGGGGCCGAAAAGTTCTCGAGTGGAGACCACTCACCGGTAAATGCAGCGTAGGAAGACCAGCCACAAGGTGGACAGATTATGACTTCACAAAAGTGGCAGAACGACGGTGAATGCAAGCCGCTTCCAACCGGTCGTTTTGGAGATCCATGGGGGAGACCTATGTCACCCGTGGACTTCTTGTGGCTGAGATGACGATGATTAATTATATCTTACGAGTGATGTAGGTATCTACTGTTCGCACTATTGCAATGGATTATCGTAGTACCAGCTTTGGAATTCATTGAGAAAAGTGCTAAGAGCTTTCATTGATGAGTCGTAGATGTCGGTTATACAATACATAATATCTACTCGTACTTTTAAAATGTGGAGTATGCTTCTTGTTCTTTATTCCCTCCTCACGGGGGCGTGGACTTGGAATATCCTTCTTGATTTGATTTTTGATATTTATGAACTGGGAGATTTGAATAGCGAATTAATATTTTTTTTTAAGTATGAATGATGAATATAAATATTTTTTTGAATTTGAATATTTTTATTTATTTTTTATACGTAAGCACCCACCTCGATCTAAACCTGGACCTCGGCGCAGCTGTAGATTTTTTGTTTTTTCCTACTTTCAATGACATTCCCTAAAATAAAGCTTATTTAATTTTTTATGCAAGATATATCTACGATTGACCACCAACTAGCCTGATGTTAAGCGACAGTGTGGCCGAAGATAAGAGGTCGTCGATCTAGACGATATCTATTATAAGTATCTAACGATATCTAGTCTTGAAAATTCCTAGATTGTACGTTTCAGGAAACTGACTTGGTGGCAAAGAATTCCATTCCTCTACAGTACGCATCAAGAACGTGGCCCGATATCGCTGTGTGCAAACAAATCATTTTTTGTAAAAATAAAAATCTTGCACCGAAGTCAGCGTCAACTACTCCAAAAACACTTCTTTTTTCCTCGCTCTGAATAAACCGAATCTCGCAACATCTATCGAGTACTCCGAAAAGAGCAACATAATTGAGTCATTTCTAAACATTTTCATAACAATATGAATTCGATTTCATCTAAAACCATTCCGTTTAGAAAATTAATATCAGAGCAATCAGTTTTTATAATTCCACGTTGGCCAATATATACGCAGCTGGTATACCAGCCGTCACACCTATCACCAGATTTAATAAACCAAGCAAAATGTTGCTCAACCGCTACACATTAGCAAATATTCAATTTCGTGCAATTGTTTTGCTGATAGGAGAAAATATTTGAAAAGTCGAGTACACTGGTTATACAGAATAGGATAGCCTAGCCATTCAGTGTATCGTACCTACAGTCTAATTGCAGTGAAGTATGTAATTATTAAATTCCACGTTTATTGATGTATTGACAAAGTAATCAGAATTAAGTTCACGGTGGCATTAAGAAAAATAAGAATTTTGACAAACTACAGTTTGTCTCAAAATAAATGGTAGAAACACATTAGATAAAGTTTAATTAGTAGTTTACCACTAACAAAACCAAATGTTAAAATCCTCCAAAAGATAAAGGTGAGCGGAAAATCCCAATCAGTGCAAGTTGCAGCACATTTAAAAATAGCAGCTTTTTTACGTAAAACTAAACACGTATTTCCCACTAGTTATAGAAATATGCCTTTGACCATGCTCTGTGAAATATGCATGCCCATAATATGACGGTTATACCTACAACTTGCCAAAAAAAATGTCTGTTTGTGATTTATGTTAATGTCTCTTCGAGTTTTCTTCATTTACTGTTCTTCATTAATCCAAATCCAAATAGAAAAATCATACGAAATGAATAACTTGCTAACCAATACAATGTGTATGGGTATTTTAATGTAAACAGTGATAGAGATGAATTTGATAATTATCATTGTCGCCCCGCATCACTTATCAAAGTAGCCCCATGGACTAAATGTGATCCAGAACTAACAATTAGCTAAGGTTGGTTGAAAATAAAAATGTTTTTTGTAATCACAAGGAACCATATAATAAACAGATTTTATCGTAAAAAATACATACAATTGCTCCGTATAAGTATTTCACTGTACAATATTTATAAGAAAAAAATATTCAAATTCATGCCTTGAAAATTCAAACTTCAACTTTTTGTCTCCAAGAACGTACAAGAGCAAATTTTTTACGATTCGGCAAAAGGTGACCAAATCAGCAGTGCTACCGACACAAAAATGAAATAATAGAATGAATTTAGTAATTCTCGATATTTTTATAAATATTAAAAAAGTAATTATCTATGTAGTCCCGTGATTTGAAACTCGTAACAACTCGTAAACTACTTACGTAGCGTAAAGATATTGCGGTGGACATTTTCGCACAGTGCTTTTTTGGGTCACCCTCAACTCCTGTCATAGTTTATGTAACTGTTAACAGGTCTGTGATAATTGGTACCCTATTGTAGAGACGTGAGGCGAAGGTTCTTGCACGTGCGATTCTGTGGCTCTCAGCAGGGGTTACCAACATTTGCAACTGCGTGAGAGCTCCAATGAATAATAGGAAGAATTATGCACTTAGTTATTAGTACAGAATTCTTCCGCTGCACTACTGGAACCAAAATTGTGTAGACTTCTTACATAGTTTTTATAAAACGTTTGAACACTGTCTGTTGTGTGTATACCACGAGCAGACCAGCGACCCGCAAGCAGCAAACATCGCCCTCCTCAACCATATGTTAGGGAAAAGGGCAGCCCACCACACACAACCGCCGCAAGAAGGAGCTTTCGAAGGTGCGCATGCATCTAGATTTTAGAGTTACTGTCTGTGTTGAAGGTATTTAAGCACTTAGGGATTTATGGCACAATTTATAACGATTTTTGTAATCCTAATATACACTAAGAGGGATGGAAGTAGACTAAAAGAAGCAAAATACTAAAAGGCAGATAATCTACCTCCGAGATAGCTACTTAGCAGGCGGGTATTTATATATGTAGATATGTCATTGAATTGAAATGCTATAAATTTAAATATATTTACGCTTATATACTATTAAAATAAAGTAAGTAAAACACTATTATTATTAACAGGACATTTACCGTGGTTCGCGTTATTTAACACGAACCAAATAATAATAGTGTTTTAATGAATGACAGTGATAGCTTAAAAAAGTGTTTTAAGTAAGTAATTCCGTAGATTACAGTGAATTTTACACCGAATGTGTTATATATCCTAGAGATATTATACCTACAATGATTTTATTTGTTCATGAAAGTAGGTTTTAATAGTAGATGTTAGGTACATATTTTAGAAAATTGATAATTCTGGCTTCTAAATACCTTAAAAGATTTATAGATTTATTAATGATTTTTTTCACATTTACATCTAAAGTTAACATTTAAATATTTTGAAAAATGCAAAAGAAAATTCAATACAGTATAATAAAAGTACAATTATTTAAAAATACTTATTATTTAAAAATTTTGTTCGATAAAAATATGTACTATTAACTGTGAAGATGTATTTTTGAATTCCATCTCTAAGGTGCCCAAGATACGGACCTAGCCTATAGCTTAGGACCCATAGCAATTGATTTTTGTACTAATGTGTGAACGTTATCGAACTCATCTAATTTATGTTGTAAATGTATCTTGGTGTAACAAATTTTTATCAATTTATTCAGATACAATCTTGGGTTATTATTTTATTTAGTAAACCTCTGTTAATCAAGGTGTTCACAATTTGACAGTATCATAAAATGCAACCAACTTATCGTTTTCGTTACAGAACACACTTTGACTCAACTTTTACCTAAAAATAAATGTAAAAAGATATAATTTATCTACTAAAAAAGGAAATGCACAGCCTACTCAAGCGCTTAGTCACAACAAAATCCCGTTCCTTTCTCGGAAACATAAAAAAGATTACAAAACAAAACATTTCTAAAACGATAGACGCCAATCTCGCAAGTTTGCGAGAAAATTGCGAAATTGACGATCAAACAAGTTTATAATTATTCAAAATTTTCACGGACATTAAACAGAACTAGTTATCGGCCTAAAGTTGATCATACCTGGCCGAGTCCATTGTGAATACATTTGAATCGCAATTGGTATTCTATTATAGCCGCATTGTAAAGTTGCTGCAATTTAGACCACGTAGGAAACAACTATCAGTTTTACAACCTTACCAAAATAAATATGCTTACACTCCTTTGTGTCGGTCAGACAAGCTCCATCGCTAGAGATACGGTATTATGTATAATTTATTAGTAGATATTATGTAATCTATGTGATTTAAAAACTTAAATCTAACTTATCTAAAGTGTTTCCGTTTCGAGGTCTTCAAGTTGATGCTCTTGCATACTACGAAGTCTTTAAGCTCTTGTCTGCTTTTGTATCTTTTATCTGGTACACTTGTACGAGGTATCTTCAGGACTTCTTGACTCTTCGACGTCGAAGAGTTGAAGATGTCTCAGGAAGTGGCGAAACACAAGAGTTCCAGCTTGAAGACATCGAAGTGGAAGCTTTGTATTTTATTTACTGAATAAGCTGATATTATTACTTTCTTCTTTCTTATTTTGTCACACATTTCAAGGTTACCTTGAAGAGATCGCCTCCAACAATAAGGCTTCCTGTTTTATTAACATGTGAGCCTTTTTTGTTGATCAATATTTTAGTCGGCGTCAACAATAAAATCAATTTATCCATCCATTGATTACTCTAGTACTTAACACTTTTCATTTCGACACGGTTGTAACGTGTAGAGACGTTTAGGTATGTAAGTACCACGCCTTTTTAGCAAGGTTTGTACGTGTTTACACGTAATGCAATAACAAACGTTTGTGACGACATTATACGTAATTTTTTGTGACCTACTCGAGAACGTAATGTTTGTTTGTTTTTTTACTTAGCTATTTTTCTATGTTTGTGAAGATGGGGAATCCCAATACGTAGTTTATCTATTTTTGTACATATCTAACTTACCTATGTAAACATATAATTATACTCGTATATATGTTACATAACACCAATTATGTGAGTCGTAATTTATAATAATCATTAGAAAAAAAAAAAAAAATCGGCCAAGTGCGAGTCGGACTCGCGCACGAAGGGTTCCGTACTATCATCTATAATACTACAAAGTTTAGTTCTGTTTATAAAATAACGAGAAATCAACGAAATTCCAAGTAGTAAATTGCAAACTTATAGGTAGGTTTTCGATACACATCCGGGCAGCATGACGACGCTCGCGCGAAATGCGAATACGCGCGGCTATGGCTCGCTCCGTGATATTACCTCCCCCGCTACCCGCGCGGCCTTTGCTTAGCAACCGCCTCGCGCTCGCGCCACCACCACACCGCGGCGCGGCGCTCGCACCGCGTTTAGATGCACGGATTATTTTCATTTTGTGAGTTTTTATGTATTAGATTAGGTATTTATTTTTATAGTTAATATATTTCTAAATATTTACATACAAATATTCAAGTTTCTACCTGTTAATTAAGATCGAGTAAAAATTGCTTAAAAATTACGTTTGTTGTATGGGAGCCCCCCTTTAATATTTACTTTATTGTTATTTAATTATTTATTTTGAAAGGTAATATACAAGTAAATATTCTGTGAAAATTTGAAGCGTCTACCTGTTACCATTTTTAATATTGAGCAAAAAAATACGAAAAAAACATAGCGGCAACGGAAATACATCATTTGTGAAAATTTCAGCTTTCTAGCTATCACGGTTTATGAGATACAGCCTGGAGACAGACAGACAGACAGACAGACAGACAGACAGACAGACAGACAGACAGACAGACAGACAGACAGCGAAGTCTTAGTAATAGGGTCCCGTTTTTACCCTTGGGTACGGAACCCTAAAAAAAACGGAACTGTACAAAATAAAAAACTTTTAGTAGGTATTAAGGCTAAAACGTTAATTACTGCACTTATTTATGACTTTTTTCAATGCAAGATAGATCTACGATTGACCACCAACTCGCCTGATGTTTTTTTTTTTTTTTTTTTATAAAAGTGGTTTGAGGGTGGTATGAGAGGTTTGATCCTGGCAGCAGGGGTTCAGCGCTATTGGTATACACATTCCCTCTGCTGCCAGTGATGAACTCGCCTGATGTTAAGCGACGGTGTGGCCGAGGATGGAGCTCTAGAAGATATCTATTCACTCTAGCTTTGAAAAATCCAAGATTGTAGGTATCAGGAAACAGAGATGGCGACAACGAATTCCATTCCTGTGCAGTACGAATTAAGAACGTGGATCGATATCGCTGAGTACGGATTTTTGGCATTTCAACGAAAAATGGGTGGTAATTCGCTGACTTTCTGCTTGTCCTGTAGTAGGATGGGGCTTTATATTATTTTATTGTTTACCTTGCGACTCCAGTAGAGACTAGAACAATTTCGTTCAGACTAGGCCTTACTAATTTATCCTAAAACGTAACAGGACAAACCAGTTTTGCCTAGGCCAAACTAGTTTATCCTAAAATCGGGTTAGGCCGGTAACATATTAGGTTTAGTTTTCGCTAGATAGAGATTCTCATCTACGAGTATGTTATTGTGTGGATTTAAAACGGATTATTCAAACAGATAGGCACTAAAGTGGAATGTTTTTGTAATGAATTGGAATTGGTGTGAACATTGAATATAGGACAGTTCCCACATTGGACCACGCCGTTACCTACTGGTGAGCTGAGGTCAAATACCAAGTTGGTAGGTATATACCTAAAACCAATAAAACAAAGTTGATGTGACAAAATTAAAAACAAATCTTTCATACCAAATGAGATTAAAAAGTCTCATGTACAATCTACAAATGTATTTCTACCAAGACGCAAGATCATGCAAAGCTATGTATTTTTAAATGTAAGTAAATAGTAAATTTTGGTTATGTTTGTGCATGTTAAGGGTGAATATAATTAGTTGTAGACTTTGGATATAAATGTAAGTTTTGTTATTTTAAGTGACAGAAGAGATGTGATGACGTTTAGATACATTTATTTTGATTTGATGATTTGCATGCCGAAAGGCAGATATGGCGATCTACTTTCTACTTACTACCTATGTGATATGTACCATATGGGTACAATGCAATAAACAATATATGAATATGAATGTTTCGAATTATGTACATTCATATTTATTTATTCTGTACTTTGTGTGTGCTATTCTATACAAATGTATTTCGAATTATATTCATATTCATTTATTTTTTATAAGCCGATTTACAAACATAGATAGATAGTTAGGATAAATAGGTTACCTTACCATCCAGGTAAGTATACAGGTTACATAAAATATGTAACCTGTGTAAGAGAGCAGGAGCTAATAAACCCTGTCGACGGGAGCGTCATTCCTGTCCAAGACGAGGCTGGAATCAGCAAGTGGTTAGAAATGACTGACAATGGTCAATAGACAAAGGACATGACAATGGACATTTACATATCTCGAGTGCGCTGTCTTTACTAATCACATGGAAATAGTTGTAGAAAGATACCACAAGAATAGGAGAATAGTGTGGGTGGTATGGTAAGGTTTTGTATGTCTACAAAATATAGTACCTAGATGTATATTTTCTCATGCAGAAACACGCTTGATGTAGCAATGGAGTGGTCGAGGATGGATCTAAATTTAAAATTCAAATTTTTATATTTTTTTATGTTAGTTAGATCTACGATTGACCACCAACTCGCCTGATGTTAACCGACGGTGTGGATGGAGCACGTCGATATGTAATATATCTATTCACTTTAGCCTTAGAAATTTCAAGATTGCAGCTCTCAGGAAACAGAGATGGTGGCAAAGAATTCCATTCCTGTGCAGTACGCATCAAGAACGTGAATTGATATCGCCGACTACGAATTTTTGTCATTTTAATGAGAAATGGGTGGTAATGCGCCAAATTTCTCGTAGTCCTGTAGTAAAAGTATAAAATAAAAATGTATGCCAGTTTGGGCAGGCAGATCAATCGTGTGACCTTGGCACCATGGTAGATGGCATGTCTGTATGGATGCCAGTGGAGCGCTCAGCTACGGAAGTACACGCGTAGAGAATCTCAACACGACATCTAGAGATCGACAACTCGGGCGGAACATCGATTAGCTATCGATATCGACTTGCACAATCATAGTTGCCTAATTCCAGATATCCACTGAAACAGCATTAGACGATAAAAACTATTATTTACGTCGATTATTAACAAGCCCAGAGTAATAAGTCAACTCACGTTATGGGGCCGGGGGTATACCTATATAACACATTACCGGATAAGATCACAACCGCTCCGAGTGTAAGTAGCTTTAAAAGCAGACTGAAGCTCTGGCTTATTATTGACCAAACGTTTTATGACTACGATGAGTTCCTAAATAGTAGTAAAGGTAGCACATAATATTTATGACATTTTATACTACAACACGTTGACATTTTATATATTTTACTATTGACATTTTAATTATAATTGTATGAACAATAATTAATTATTCATATGAAATTATTCACTAGCAATCTAGTGTGTACTATTGTGTACAAAATTCTTTTGTTTGACGTGTAAATTGATTTTACCAATAAATGACTTTGACTTTGACTTTGACTTTAATATAAAATAATAATAAAAAGTTTATTTGTTCATACAAAAATGCATCTGGTACACAAACTTCTTACTTATAGTATAGATGTTTAATTGATGTAAGTACCTAATGATATATCTGCACTTCCGTCAGACCTTATTTCAAAAAGCTCGGGATTCTTACACTGCCCGCAATTCTGATGTTCCAAGTCGCAGTATATGTTAGAAGCAACCGGATCTCTATCATAAGCGTGGAGACACACACACGTACAACATTAGGAACGCTGATAAGCTCGCCAGTATACCGCGTGCACTTACGAAGTCCAGCAAGCTAATACACATTATGGGCCCAAAGGTCTAAATCTGTTGCCAGAAACGATGACAGCTGCACCAAATGTGAGCTGCTTTAAAAGCAGACTAAAACGCTGGCTCATCGAGCAAACGTTTTATGATTTTGAAGTTATAGGTACATAAGTAAATTTATTGTATTAGGCTGCGCCTAGTAAGACAACCGTCAGATATAGTTGTTTCTAGCAAATTAAGTTGTAAATAAATACATTTTTCATTTTTAATAATTTTTTTCATTGTAACAATTAATTTATAGTATATTATGATAATACTGGTAGGTATACAATGTATAGTATACACTTTTATTTTTGACTTCTATCTATATTTATTAATAAATAAAATTGACTTTGATTTTGAGCCCTGCACTAGGTCTCTAGGTGTATTGCACGAATCAGCATTACCATCTAGCCCTCTGGCTACATTACGGTCTATAAACATTGAATGCACCAATGGCATACGAACTGAACAGGTCTGAAATATTTAATTACACTCTAAAACATAAGCATTAAATATATAGTAGAGTAGAACGTACTCAGTAGTATTACATTACCATCCTCAGTCCATGCCCAGTCCCACGACAATTAACTCCGCAACAATACAATACAACCAGCTCGACACTTGTCTTAATTAGCTCCACGTGCGGCACTATTGACTGACTGACTGACACGTTCATTTACAATTTACATAATAAACTGCGTCTTTATGTTGACATCTAAGTATAAATAAACTAGTTTTTTTCTTCGTTTTAGGGATCCGTAGTAAACAAGGAACCTTTATATACCATGTCCGCCTGTCTGTCTGTCTGTAAACGACTTTGCTCAAGGTTATTAGTATTATAAAGTTGTAATTTGGTATGGACATACATATTAATCATAGTGAAAAAGTCATAGAACAATATCTTGAAAATTTTTGGTGAATAATTTTTGTCATCTCACCCATCGTTGAACAGTAAATCAAAAAACATTGGGGGTGTGCGAAGACCAATTTAGGGGTTTATTTGCGAAATATTAAAAGCTTTGAAGTGATTTTGAGTCAAGTGTCCACCTCTACTGGCTAAACGGTTGCCTCTTTGGAGATACGAAAAAAATCATTTAAAAGAAAACTATCACGGCTAAGTATACTTTACAAGATAAATAGTGGATTAATTTAAAAAATATACTTGGAAAAGTAAAAAAAAAAAACAAAAAATAATATTTTTTTAATTATCATAATATAAAACATGAGACCCTTTTTAAGTTCGCATAAATTATGATGTATAACTACGGAACCTTATATTGCGCGAGGCATGACACGAACTCTGCCATTTATTATAATAATTTCAGGGTTAGGTCCGTAGCTTGACTAGGTGTTCTCGAAAGATCACCAATGTCAAGTAACGGAGGGGCCGGCCAGTCTTCGGATGGGTGACCGTGAGTGGCACTTCTTTTTGAGCTCTACCGTGGATCGGATGACACGTTAAATTTTAGGTCCCGGTTATTTGTTCAGCAATCGTCAAGTCAGGACAGGGGCCTATCGGCGGCTTAATGACTCTGACACTAGGGCTGGCCACTCAGTCTATACGAACTTACTTACCGGAATATATAATTTTTCACTTAATCAATTGTTTCTATGGATATTAAAATAAAATAAGATATACATATCGCACTGGCCTCGTAGTTCAATCGGTAGTATGTCTTTCTGCTGAGCTATACATAGGTCGTGGGTTCGATCCCTACCCAGAACAAACACTGCTGTGATGAATGTTTGTTCTGTGCTTGAGTGTTTCTATGTATCATAAGTAAACGATTACAAAAAATAACAGTATTTACTCGTATGTATGTATTCAGAGGCGTATAGTTCCCATAGTAGGTACAAGCGTTGCTTAGTTTGAGGTAGATGGTGTTCTGTCAAATGTCCGCCAATACGGCTTATACGTATTTACTTATATGTATATATCTATTGCGGAAGAGCCCTTGAGGAAGCATATTTCACATTTCGTGGAACAAAAGCGTTTCGTTTGGGTCTTTAGAATATCAACCATGAAACAAAGTCGCTTCAACAAAAACAATTCAACGTCAAGAATTTAAGATCTTGGGAAATTAGAGTTTTTGTGTTTTTGTGTAGTAGAAAATGTTGTAGAATAAGTAGACAACAAGAACGAGTAAGTTTAGAAAATTTAAAAATCCCCGTCATAAAAAAAAACGGCTAGACCGATTTTGATGAAACATAGCCAAGAACAATCTCGATCAAATCTTTCGAACAAACAAAAACTAGATCAAAATCGGTCCATCCGTTTAAGAGCTACAATGCCACAGACAGACACACTTCAAACTTATAATACCTCTCTTTTTGGGTCGAAGATTAAAAAAAAACAAAATTTTTTGATTATTAAGTTTATTTAGTATGTATTATTTTTCTTCCGTGCCGGACTGGGAGAATAAGAAATACATAGAATGTACCTACCAGCTGCTTCTCTTCCCGAGCATACTGTAAAAGTCAGTTATCGGACTTGAGAGAAATTAGCATTTCTGTAGGCGATAGGCTGACTGACCCCCTGTCCCTCCAAGCTAATATACATCTTACACTCGTAGGTATCCCCTCTAACCCTCTAAAATCCTCTCCCTTCCGTCTAACCCTTCTAACCAAGGTCAAATGTGGTGTTAGGCTGCTTGTCTACTAGAGATGTGCTATGCTACGTTGCTATGGATACGTTTGATATCCACCAATCATATTCATTTGGTCCTTATAGCATAGCATTAGTGGAAATGAATTCAACTAAGCTATATTTTTATATGGAAGTTGCGTGCTATGGATGGAACCTATGTGTGTGTGCTATGATGGGATCTATGGATGCGTCCCGCCGCAGCCACTCCTCGTGCCTTCTCGACTGTCGATACATCGCTGCATCGTATAGCTCGATCGAGCTACGCATCTTACTTCGCGGCAGTGCATCTTCATAGCACATCTTACTCGCCAAGCTACACAGCACAGCTTACCATTAGTGGAAACGGTCACATAGTTTCCGAGCTTAGCTTTCGCATCCTCGCAGCTTAGCTGCATAGCACATCTCTGATGGAAAGGCACCATTAAGCGGTCTCATGGTAATTGATGCTCTGCCTACCCTGCAAGGGAAAACAGGCGTGATTGTATGTATGTATTATATGTAGGCCACATTTTCTTATTTTTCTATTGTTAATGAAAATGACAGGCCTGTAATACAATATTCAAAGGTTACTTAAATGACTCAAAGTAATAGAATACAAAGTGATTATAAATATAATTGCAATCAGAATTTCTCATTAGGTAAGTACCTACTTACAATAAAATATATGTCTGCCATATTAACTCTTGCTTTGTCAATGGTTTTGTTGATGTTTTTACCCGACTGCGTGAGAAGGAGGGTTTTATTTTTCGAATGTATGTACGCATGTGGCTAGGTATGAATATTTCTATATGATCGTCTACAGCCTAAACTGCTTGACCGATTTTGATGTGCGAGGTGTCGTTAGATTCGTTTCCACTTCCCGAGTGTCATTACCTATATTTTTTGTAATAATAATAATACATCTCGCGCAAAAGTAAAAATAAATGCGTTTTGTCGTATCCTCCAGCGATATTTTTTGTAATAAATAAGTGATTTTACTAGAATTATTCTAAAGAATGAGCATTTATAAACTTTTACAGCGATTTTACATATACTCTCTCATTAAAAAACGTACCCTCAACAGCATATGAAGCGTAATGAAATCACAAGTTAGACTGCAATAACCGCTTTGTGCAGTTGGGTATTTTGTTTTTCTTTTAATATATGTAT
Organism: Lycia hirtaria; assembly: GCA_947563715.1. Classification (NCBI taxonomy): domain Eukaryota; kingdom Metazoa; phylum Arthropoda; class Insecta; order Lepidoptera; family Geometridae; genus Lycia; species Lycia hirtaria. Next base: position 33,153,095 of record OX387377.1, on the reverse strand, counting down.
ATACTTGTTTTATGTTTGTTACCGCATAACTCCATCATTTGGAAAATATTATTTTGAGAGAATACGTGTGTACTTTCTTATCATAGAAATTTTATAAACATCGGTTTGGTAGAATATTTACTAAAACAAATTTGCGCAAAAGCTTAAGCTTTTCTTAAATCTAACTTATATATCTAGTGTGTTACACACTAGCTCCCTTACCGAAAAACGTTACTTAACTTTAAGCAATGCTTAACACATTTTGTTAACTTCTGGCTGACATATAATGACACTTGCGGAAAGAAGACAGAACTTAAGACGTTGTTTAAAGTAAAGTAACATTTTTCGGTAAGGCCGTAGATATATACTTAAGTTAGATTTAAATTTTAACTTAAATCTAACTTTTAACTTAAATCTAACTTATATATCAACGGCCTTACCGAAAAACGTTACTTAAATGTTAGCAATGCTTATCATATTTTGTCAACTTCTCGCTAACACGTAATGACATATGCGGAAAGAAGACAGAGAATTTAAGGGGTTGGTTAAAGTTAAGTAACGTTTTTCGGTAAGGCGCCTAGTGTGTTACACACTAGATAAGTATATTAGTTAGATTTAAGTTTTTGAATATGAATTTTTTCAAAGTAACGCCTGACTCAATATTTTTTTTACAAATTTTCGCATTTCGAAGTCTGTCGTTTCAATTGTTTAAACTGTTATTATTTTATTTATAGATATAATTATATATATTTTTCTCGTCTCGTATATATATTTTTAACAGATCTACATAGTTTTCAGAGCACGTGAAGTGACATGCCTGACCTAACTCACATGTTGTTCCTATCAGAACAGATGGCCACTTGTGCCTGTCTGTACCAAGCCTTCACTACTCATATCTATACAACGACCTGATACTTATGTATATACTCGTATTTGATGCTTTTAAATAACAAATATTTTATAGACCTAGACATGGATTTTATTGTGACAAAAAACATACATAAAATATTATTAATATTAGAAAGTAGTAATTTACTGTTGCCATGCCCTTATAAGGGCCATATGTAATTCGAATAAATAATATCTGTTTTATTATAAAATATTTGTAATGTACATATGATGCAATAAATAAATAAATAAATAAATGAGTAGTAGGTATGGGGTATACATATTTATCACGACAACAAAACGGTAGAATATAATAATAATAGTTTAAAAAATTAGAAGAAAAAAAAAAAAACGTAATTTGTTTACTTGGACGACATTTTTTCAGTTATTTTGTTATGAAAACCAAAGTACTGAACTGATTTTGGTAAAATGTATGTGGAGGATCTCTGGGGTCTTACCTACTAATCACTGAAAAAACGTAGAAAAAATATAGTCGAATTTGGAATTTTTTGGAAGTCTGTTAAAAATCTTAAAAGAAAATAAAAAATAATGCATTGTGTAGAAAAAAATATTCCATCATTGGAAAGGTAACAGGTATCTAAACATATTGACCTCCAATATGTTTAGATACCTGTTACATTTCCAAAAAACCTGTTACTTTTAGAAAAAACCAAACTGGCCCTTAAAATGAAAACTTCATTTTAAGGGCCAGTTTGGGAAATATTTCATCATCATCATCATCATCATCTCAGCCATAAGAAGTCCACTGCTGGACATAGGCCTCCCCCATGGATTTCCAAAAAGACCGATTGGAAGCGGCTTGCATCCAGCTTCTTCCCGCCACTTGTATGAGGTCATCTGTCCATCTCGTGGCTGGTCTTCCTACGCTGCGCTTGCCGGTACGTGGTCTGCTTTAAAGTAATACTTAAATCCTCATTCAAATTTAAAAGAAAACTAGCTCTAAATCGGCCCATCCGTCGAGAGCTTCGGTGTTTCAGTCAGAATCACAGATACACACGTCAAACTTATAACCCTTCTTTTTGGGTCGGCGGGAGTTACAAAGAAAAAGACGAAAATCGTTAAAGATCTTGTAACAGCGTTAATCTAAGGAAGTGTACAGACAGACATAAACACAGCTGACGTGAGTAATTAACTAGGATACGGATATAATCGATTTCACAGACCGATTACGACACACACGGTTATATTCTATTCATTCTATTGAAATGTTGTTGTTGTTCGGACACCTAACATGTAGGAGGGCCTTGTTTTACCCGTCTGCGCTAAAAGGAGGATGCTTTTCCGGTGTATGTATTTACGTTTTTATGTTACTTCCTACAGACTAAACGGCTCGACCGATTTTGATGTGTGTGGTGTGGTTAGATTCATTGTAACTTCCCAAATGTCGTAGGCTATATATTTTGTAATAACAATTATATAGATTTAACATATACTTCATAATAAACTTATATAAACATAGTAAAAATAAATTAAATAAAATTTAATTAATCATAAAGTAGTTATCTGTTTTTTAGAGGCCATTGTTTTTACCAAATTTCTCTCCATGCATAGTTGCTTGGAAGAGATCGCTCTAAGCGATAAGGCCGCCAGTTATAAGTACTTATTATCGTTATCACGTTAAATTAAGTAATAAAATGAAATAAACAATTTATGCGGTATGCGAATAATTTCAAATAAGTGTGGAGTTAGATTGACAATCTAATCACAAGTGATGAGCCGTAACAAATGCCTAAACTTATTAGATAATCCCAGATTAATTGTATTGACCTTGTCTACTGTTGATAGGTTGATAAATTTGTTAATCTTTAATGTTTCTTTACTAATAATTTATTATTAATTAATAGTTAATTACTACATTTAATGTCCCTTATCCTTAAATCAGGGTTCCTTATACCCATTTCACTACAGGACTAGCAGAAAGTCGGCGAATTACCACCCATTTTTTGTTGAAATGTCAAAAATCCGTACTCAGCGATATTGATCCACGTTCTTGATGCGTACTGCACAGGTCGAATTCTATGCCGCCATCTCTGTTTCCTGAGACCTACATTCTTGGAATTTTTAAGGCTATAGTGAATAGATATCTTCTAAATCGATGTGCTCCATCCTCGGCCACACCGTCGTTTAACATCAGGCGAGTTGGTGGTCAATCGTAGATCTGTCTTGCATAAAAAAAAAAATCGCCGTAAGACAAATATTTAGGAGAGAGTCCGTAATATACAATATAACAGTTTTTTGGCTAATCGAGTGAAAATTTAAGATCTCTTTACTATAAATTGCAGCTTAATGCAATAATCGTAAAAATGCCCAAAAATATTTATAGTTCAACTTTTAGTACATGATCACCAAAATTCAATACCATTTATTTATTCAATTTATTGCCTGTGTACGGAAGCCAAAAAAATGTTAGGTTATGTTATTGCATTGCCATCAATCAGTCACCATAAATACATCAGTTAATGCTGAGTTGTAGTTTTTGTTTATTTTTATGTGTTTAAGTCAATTTTATTTCTATTTTTTTTTATTTCTATAGGATAGATCGGTCTTGGGTGGAAGACCATAAGCTTCGCCGTCACATTACCTTTGCAGATCTGTTATTGCTTTCAAAATAATTTTATAGTTTAAAAAACTGAAACAACCGACTTCAAAGTACACTATTTCGTTACTTGTAATATTAGTAAGGATTAGGATATATAAAGTTCATATCAACATGTTCAGTCGGGTAATAATTAAACAAGGCGCTCAAGCGTTGAAGTAACTCTATTTTCTCCTTATACACACATTAGACGAGGGGTAAGAATGTTTTAGTTTTCAAGCTTACTAAATCCTTCACGATTGTAAACTTTTTAAAGAGTTTTTTTTTCAAGAATGAGATTAGTCATTAAATGTCAAATGCTTCGTCTTTGAAGATTAGAAAATGTGCAGATGTTTATACGATAATCTTCAACATTTGACACTTTTACAAAGAAAAACGTGACAGTGGAACTCTGCGTTTCTATAATCTGTTGCACTCACTTAGGAATCCAATAAAAAAAATTTTTTTTTTACAGATTATTCAAAAAGTAATAAAGCAATGTTTCTAAAATAATTATGGGACCAACTTGGGACCTTTCTCTATACGCCAATTCACGAAATACATAATTTGGTTCACGAATGACGGAGAAATTCGTGTACATACATAAAAAATACGCTACGAATTGATAACTTCCTCCTTTTTTGAAGTCGGTTAATCAAACTAAAGATTGATATTATAAATACTTTATATGTCAATTTGTACTTTTTTGTTATTAAAATCCTATCTATCTCAGTAGAGGAAAAATAGATTGTGTGCGAATATTGAAATCAGCTTTTATTAAACAAGCATTATGAAATTGTAATGAAACAGCTTAATTAAATCCACAAAAAACTATTTCAAGTTACAATCTTTGCAAAAACTTTAGTACTTTTTAGTAAGTAGATTCTTTACCACGTCTTCGACTGTAATGTCTTTATTTTTGCGTAAAGTAGTTTAATTGGCTTTAATCATCATCATCTTAGCCTCAAGAAGTCGACTGCTGGACACAACCGCCTACATCTCGCGCATATCTGTACATCTGTAAAAATAAAAAGTATTTGAAAGAACTTTAGTATTATTTTAAAAGACTTATTCTACCTATGACCTAAAAAAAACAAATATCCATTACCACTTCTAATTTTAAGCTTTTTGTCAATTTTACTTATAAAATTACGTAGCGGTTCACAGAATTCACCTACTCCCCTCGTTTATGTAGTGTGTGTCTCTCAGTAAAAATGCTGTGACATAAAGACATACAGAAGAACATAATGAATTTATAAGGGATCCACATAGTAGTAAGGAACTCTAAAAAAGTGTGTTTAAAACGCTCACTAACGTCTCAATTTATAAAAGCCTGTCAAAAAGCGTGAAACATGCTCTCGTACTAAAACTAAGCAAATTAAAAACTTTTATGGACATCATACAACGTGGTCATGGTAAACGTCCATAGAGCGTGAGACCACAAAATTGTCAAAAACTGCAGAGCTAATGTCGCAAGGTCGATTATGAGCATATTGATGAAATGTCCAAAAAAGATTCGAATGCATTCAAGAGCAGCGGACCGAGGGGGTCGCCTTGTCCGAAACCACTCGACTGATGAGCAATAAGCATGAGCCGTGAAGGCAAGGTTGCCAGATGGGTCGCTCTTATTGTGTCAATCGTTATCATTTCTTGTTTTGTTTCCACTCATTTACTGGTGCTTTTTAGCAATCAATATTACAGAGTCACATGGCATAGTGAAATCAAAATTAACAGTATGTTTGAGCTTTATTTTAGATCGTTAAACTTGGGTCTGGTTTCTTATTTTTTTTTTAGTATATTAAACATATGTAATTAATACGCAAAGTGACAAATATTGTTTACACAGAGAAGTGAGAAATTGGCTATAATTAAAGTGTATATTGAGAAGTAAAAAAAAATTATAGGATTCCGAACTCATTGCCCTAGTGATGGCAATGCAATTAACATAAAAAAACAGAAAAAATACCAAAAAGGGACTAAATATATGAATGTGAGGGATTTTGAGACTAGAATAGAATAAAGAATGTCGTGAGATATATAAATTCATCGAAGAAGAATGAATATATTTTATTTATTTATTTGATTGTCTGAAGAAGAGTGTAAAAATATATGAACAATTACATACATATTATGTACTATGTTATTGTATAAATCATTTTAGTTCGTAGAAACTAGAATCTAATACAGTTAATCTTACATTAGCATAAACTACTAACATAGTGATATTTTGAGATCACTTTTACTACATGAGTAAGTAAAGTTCGAAGAATAACAGTAATTAATAGACGAGGAGCGCAGGGCGACTATATTACTAATACTTGTACTAAAGCTTTCTAAGACCAATTGTCAATATTCTGATCAATCTGGATTAAACTGATTTCTTCATTAACAAACATATGCACGGGGAAAGGTAATGAAAAAAAGTTTTACAAAATAGTTTTTCCATATTAAAATATGGTTTCGTGATTTATTTTTTATTATTAGATTCTTATGAGATTTAAAGTTCATAGCAACGATAACAGTATTTAATTGACTTTAAACAAACTGTATCAATTATATACGTTGCAATTATCTTTTTTTTTCAATAAATGAATTTAAATAAAATAAAGAAAGTTATACGAGAATTTCGTTTTGTTTTAAATAAGTTTTTTTTTAATATGAATTTTAATTACTTCAACAGTTCCTTGAGAATTGCCTCCATAAGTGTTTAAATCGCAAAAGCTTTAAGTTCCTGGTACTTATTTTGTTACGTTTGTTGACTTTTTTCGAAAAAAAGTATGACTATGACAAACATGTAAATATAATTGTCACCAGCTCCCGAACTAATCTGAGTGCTCTGTTCTTACCAGTCGCAATGAATCACTCCGTACCTATCGTGTCTCGTTCACTGGGTCACGTCGGGAGCCGAACCGGTTGCAGTACGCCGCACACCCACACACCCGTCAGGTTTTCTTTTAAAATCTTTGTTGACAGTACTTTACTGGTTGTTCCTATTTCAACATTCAATGAGGAACTGAATAATGAATGTAACAAAACCTTAGAATTCTAGACCTTTTTTTGGGAAAAATTGTCATTTTTACACAGGTTTGGCGCAGGTCAGTGAACTTTTTTATTAGCGTTTTTTTTCAGAAGTTTTGGCGGGAAATGTTATAAAAATGGTGGTGTTATATTCATTAAGTATTTGAACAAGTGTATGAGTGTGGGCAAGTGAAATAAAGTAGTGAAACGTGTCATTTTACGTTGTCGGCAAAACTCAATAGAAGCTTCTAGTAAAGTCGCCGTCGCTTTACTGAGAAACTTGAAGAATCTCAATAAGTGACACGGGCAAATTACTAATCGCGTAGCACTAATACAAAAATTAAGAAGAATTTTATTTTGCGCTAACAGGATTGGTCCCATAATTGTTCATATTGATGAATATGAACAAATATTAAATATTTAAATATTGTGTATCGAATCGAATGGTAAAATCGATCTACAGTAAATCGAAAAAATCATACCTAATTCATAATTATTTATTGCGAATATGGGTAAGTACAAGGTGGAACATTATTATATTACTATATTATACAATCGGTAAACATAGGTAAGGTAACCGATCTATGATTCGAATTGTGTACCTACCTTACATACGTTTGTTTGAATCTCATTTGCCTCAATCCGTTTTATAGAACTGTCTGTTTCCAGATATTTTAGACTTTCTAATCAGGAAGGTTTTGACACCAGTGATGCACAAGTTTGTTAGCTAGAAGTTTCATTTGCTCGAACAGTAATTACTTAGGTTATATTTGTTAGGTTTCTTTTATCCAGAAAACTTTTTGTTTACAAATGGTTCGGTTATGAGACGAATTGTCAAATGAGCTTTCGGTATTTTGATAAAGTGTCTTTTGAAACAATTTTTTTTTTCGGATGAATTATATTCATTTCATTATCATCGATAGGTAATCGTGAATATGCATAAAAACATAAATATAGTCGAACATAGAACCTATTTATTTTTTAAAGTCGGTTAAAAAGCATTTCTTTGTTGGCTCACATCTTGGCTTATGTCCTTACGATGGGTAGGTAACCTACAGAGCGAGGTTCAAATAGATGACAATTCCATCCATCGTACCGCGCGCCTATTACACCATTGTGTATTGTCCGTCCGTCTGTCACGGATCTATATATAAACCGGGCCTGCTGTTTGTATGACCTCTACACTCATACATACAAAGTCATATAATAGACATAATTTGGAAGAGTTATGGAGATGTTCACCTTTGAATGCAATTTTTGCAATATTGGTATTTATTTTTCCTTGTTTCTTAGTTTTACGTAAATGGTGTTTTTTTACAAATAGATCTATGTTTGACCGCCAGCTCGCCTGATGGTAGGTGACGGTGTGGTCAAGGATGGAGTACGATGGTCTAGGAGATATCTATTCATGTCAAACAAATCTATATTAAGAGAATAACTAATTCAACCGAGGTTAAGATTTTCCTAAGTGTAATTGCGTAATGATTTATATGATATTGAGTGTACGATTTTCGTGAGAAGATATGTGCAGTCCTGTATAACTTCTTTAATTTAGTATTATTTTGAATATTTCTTGTAAAACCAATTATTATAAATCAGAGTGGACTATAAAAAATTAGGTTTTTATTTTTTTGCCAAAGTTCTGATCATTCCAAAAAATGTAAGCTAAAACACTCAGTAAATAAAGAGCTATGAATGTAACGACACCTCGCACATCAAAAATAGTCAAGCCGGTTAGCCTTTAAGCATAGCTGTAATAAATTAATATACTCGAAAAAATTTAACCCTTCTTGCGAAGTTGGGTATAATAATGTTATATACTTACATATTTGTAACACTAGATAATAAAAGTTTATAAAACTAAAAACAAAACGACTTAAAATACGCAATTCGTTTACTTGGATAACATTTTTCAGTAATTTTGTTTAAAAATCCAAAGTATTAAACCGATTTTGATAACATTTATATGGGACCACCTCTGAGCTCCAAACAAAAAAGAATCATTAAAAACAATTCATAATTGGTGGAATAATCGCTGAACAAACATACAAAAAAACACTGATTGTAATTTTACACACAGGTGTAATTTTTCTTTATTTTTTCTATTTCTCTCCTATGTATAATTATATTTTCTAAGCACGTCTATCAAATATGAAGCAGAGGTTTTCCAGCTATATTACAGCCATTAGAAAACAACGACATGATTGAATCAATTTACGTAACGAGCTTTCCTAGAAAATGAAAATACACGAGAAAATATAGAAAACGCCATACCATCTATAGATAAGACAACGTATGTTGCGTTTATGATACCTTATTATAAGAAGGACCATCATCATAATCATCATCTCAGCCACAAGAAGTCCACTGCCAGCAGTGGACGAGTGGACAAGGCGAAATCCATGGTCCCTATGTCCAGACATAATATAATACAAAATAAAGATTTCGCCTTGCGATATTTCTTGATTTTTCACGAATGCCAAAAAGAAGGAGGTTCTCAATTCGACTGTATATTTTTTTGTATGTTTGTTCAGCGATCGCTCCGCCTATTATGAATAGTTTTTGATAATTCTTTTTTGTTTGGTAGGTAATACCTCGGAGGTCCCATATAATTTTATCAAAGTCGCTTTAGTATTTTAGTTTTTATAACAAAATAACTGAAAAAATATCATCCAAGTAAACGAAGTGCGTATTTTGAAGTCAATTTTATTCATTTTTTTGAACTATAATTATTTAATTTCACGTTATAAGTTTGAAGTTGTAGAACAAGCGCGAACCTATTTCTACATTAAAAAAAAACTGCCTAAAAGATTGAATAGTAGCGAAAAATTATTTATATATGATTGCATATAATGCCAAGAGACTGTGAAGTTCTAGTCACACTGACATACTTTTATTAAACAATTAAATATTCAGCCAACGCTTTAACCCAAATAGGTATTAAATCAAGATCGTGGAAGTCTAGATTGTAGAACCTTGTTAACGGGTTTAAGATTAAACAGATACAGATTACATAAACAGATGGCTTGGAGCTAGGTGACCTGGGGATCAGACTGTAGGCTAACAGCACCTAGCTTGATTGCAGTATTTTGACTAGCGGTGTCCGATGAACTGGGGCAAATAATGGTACATACTTTGTTGTAATGATTGATTGGTGATAACTTAATTTTAACTGTTTACTTTTTATAACAAGATTGTTTATTGTTATTAAAGATAGTGTAAAAACAGGCTAGTTATAGATCGGCTAGCTAAAGTCAGTAATAAGTAAATTAAATTTTAAAAAAACCTGACTGCATTGAATTAATAGAAGGTAACTGAAAAAAAACAAGCTTTCTATATTTTAAAATATATTCTGAAAAATCATATAAATTAATATACATAATATATTATATACATTTTTGAAAATGTGGGGCACCTGTATGAAAATTTGAAAATTGCCAATAGATGGCACTTATAACATGACAGACATACAATTCTATGAAAGTTGGTTTCTAAACGTTGCATTACGTTTTTAAAATGCATGTTTTTCTATTAACACATGATAAAAATATATTTCTGCAAAATACTGAAGTTTTGACATTTATGCTATCGTATTACGTTCGATTTGTTCATTTGACAGATGAAACGATCGACGCGCCACATAGTGAACAACGTAAGAAGTAAGGATTTTTTTTAAACCCCTCATTGTCTAAAATAAATAATGCCTATTCCGTAGTACTAGAGTGTAATTAGAAACTGCTTTTTCTAGTTAAGTTTGCTTAGTGAGTTCCACATAATGATGGCTTAATTTTTCTATGTATCAAAGTTTATACATTAATTTCCCTTTTTTTGTGCAAGTTATCTTAAATTCTTATACCTAGTGTCTCTCTACTATTATGATGATTCATGTGACACCTCACATACTAAAATCCAGCCACCCGTTAGGCTGTAGGGGGTGCCAAAGAAATCTTCACAAAGGTACATATACTTATATATACACCGTTAGATACATACTCTCAAAACATATTATAATCCTCCTTCAGCAGTGAGGTAAAATGGCAATAATTTTCTGGAAATACGACCTTTTATATTTTTTCTAATATCCTTTTCGCCATAATATCTAAATCAAACCATGGTCTGTCACTGAGAGTGCACGGACTGTCATTCGTGTCAACATATCCCGGAGTTCCCGGACGTCCCTGATCGTAATTTATGTGTGAATAGCGCCATCTATATTTCTGTATTATACATACTTTTCTGGAAATACGACCTTTTATATTTTTCCAATACCGTTTTCGCGTTATCTAAATCAAACCATGGTCTGTCACTGAGAGCGCACGGTCTGTCACTAAGAGCGCACGGACTGTCAGTCGTGTCATCATATCCTAGAGTTTCCGGACGTTTTCGACCGTGATATGTGTAAATAGCGCCTTAAACATCTGTATTTGTGTATTATACATTTCTTGAACTTGACCTCCATTACGAAACTTAGGTAATCGTTACTAAGAATTACAGCCACCCTGATCCATTTCTGTTGAATTCGTCGAATGAGTCAGTACGTTACGAGATGAACCTCCAAGCAGTGGCAATAATTATAATCATACAATGATAGTTGCACGTGACCTTGTGCTGCCACCGGCGCCCGCGCCGCTCTCCGCTGGTTCGGCAAGCTGACCGTGAAATTGGTAAAATAATGCTTTGTTTATACTTGGGAGAATAGTTTCTATTTCTATGATTAGTCGTGACTGGACGTCGGTTGAAATGCTTAAGAGAAATGTCACGTGATCTTTTGCCAGTAAATTATTCGTTTTTTGATCCAATAAAAGATAATTGTAGTATAAAAAACTGAACCAACCGACTTCAAAATACGCTATTTCGTTTACTTGTAATATTAGTAAGGATTAGAATACATGAAGTTCATGTCATCATGGTAGGCGTTGAAGAGTTGACGAATTGATAATCTCCTCCTTTTTTGAAGTCTGTAAAAAACAAACACAAAAGAGGAGACCCAATAAGAGAAATCTGTTTTCTACCCCTAAATATTATCCGATTTTGATCATTTTTAGGGTTCCGTACCTCCAAAAAAAACCAGAACCCTTATAAGATTACTTTCTTGTCCGTTTGTCAAGACCTTCTATCTGGGGAACGTGTGGAGGTATCGAGTTGAAATTAAAACTATATGTACAAATCTGCAGAATTACACAAAAAAAAAATGTTGTTCAAAAATCCAGTTATGATATTCTAGCGAACAGTCAAATCGTGTTATAATTAGCTACTTACTTTGTCTCCTATTTCCCGCTGAACCAACAAGATTCAATATCATATCGTATTTAGCGATTTCCTCACAATTGTAATTTACTTAGAATTTTAAATAGCAGTGTCTGAGTGAGAAAGCCATATAAATGTATAAATATGCATTGCTGGCAGATTTCTCTAACTGCACGCTACATGCGCGCGTTTCTGCGGAGCTGTGCGTTGTTGAGATGAGACTAGATGGGAGTCAGATGGTTTATCGAAGTCATTATGTGTTATTAACACTTGTTGTATAATCCATGATTATGTTTCTTGGATAGTTTCATTAATCATTCAGCTTTGCTTTGCTTTTTGGGCTTCCTTAATTTATAACATACTCAATGTAGGTAGGTATGTCATTACGTTTTTGAGTAATTATGTTGTGTTATTATCAAGACGGACACGACCTTCAGCAATGAAGCTTACGATTAAGAAGAAGAATTAGCATTACAGTGGACAATTCTAACAATATTTTATACTAGTCGAAACAACTGCTAAAGTTTGACTGATGTTGAAATACTCGAATAACCAGTTTTTATAAAGATGGGTTAAAAATACGATCTGTAGAGGATAATAAACACACATAAAAACATAGTGATGAGAGCAAAAATCAATCAGTTCTGAAATGAAGGCAGTTCGCTCCGTCTTCAATTATTGACGTTCAATTGACTGAATTCTGAGAATTACAATTTTGGTTTTTTCTAGACTAAAGTGAATAGGTTTCATTTATATCGACGTGTAAATGTGGCCGAGGAGGGATCCTCGGACACATTGTCGCTTACTATTGTTAGTAGTCAAACGTAATTTTATTTTACATAAATAAAATATTATCGGTCAATTTATTGCATACAAAACATTATACAATATTGTTGTCAAATCTGTTACCTTAACTCCATTTTACCGTTGCATAGACACAATATTCGCCAAAAAAAGATCAAACAACTCCGAAAAAAACATGGCGATTGAATATTACAATGTTGACAAACATTCAATTAAAATATCTCGTATTGTCGTTTTCTAATTGGGGCCGATGGTAAAAAGTAAAACGCGAGAGGAATAAACGGAATGCCTCTGCAGATGTTTCGAAATGGCCGCCAACAAACCGTGACTACGGTGCACGGTCCATCGACGGTTATGCTGTTTAGATACTCAAATATACTACCTTGTTCTTACTCAAATCATGGTTATTTTTTTAAATTCAACGGACTAGGGTAGGAAATCAAGGATGAATTAGAATCAGGTGGTTTAAGAAATAGTAGCAGGATTGTATAGAAGCAAGGAGATGTAAAGAACAGCAAGAAAGTGTGATAAATAAAGCTTCTTTCCTTTCATCATTTCTGTTATTCATTATTCCTTTCCTTTCACACAGTTTGTCTACATTTTCTTAGGCTGGTTTCTCCGGCCTTTATTGCTTACCTTTTATGCTGTCTACGATACCATGATGCTTAGGGCCCTTTGGGATAGTCATGCAAAAGCTTAAGTCCATGTTATGAGAATGCCATACCAAGATAGCCTCCAATGCCTAAACTTTTCGGTCACTTTTCGGAGCTATTAATGCTAACGTACATAATGATATGTACGTTAGCTACGTAACTACGGTCTAATAAACACATTCTTGCTAGCTTGTAAAACGTAAGTAATTTATAATTTCATCACAATTCAAATATTAAATATATAATCTTATATGTTTAATAAAGATATTTTAAATTGAATTAATTGACCAATGGTGCTACTAGAGCTATTGTCAATAACAATGGCACGCAATTTAAATGTATTTTCTAAGAGGATTGGAACAAAGTTCTCAACTTTTTCTCGAACAAACTAAATGCTAGTCGGTTCCCGTGGTTTCTAAGATCTTTCTTCGTTAATAAGAATTGAACCACTTCTAGATATGTCGGTAATGAACATAAAAGTTCTGAGCTGAGGTTATCGCTCGCTTATCAATGCACAAGTACATTTCACGTGCAGTCATTGATTCAGGCAGAAATTAAACGTTACGCATGCATTCATATCAGTTTGAAATAGCCAGCTGGTTTGTGAAATACACAAGGATATAACACTGCAAGGTGTAGACTATTGTTTTATTTCACAAATTGTGCTTATTCGCCAACTCGCCTGGTGTTTAGCGATAGGCGTTCTACGATGGAGCGCCCTTGGCTAGAAAGAACCTATTCACTTACAATTTGATGACACCCAGATATTATAGGGGGGAGAAAAAAATATTATCGAAATCCTCATTCATCGTCTACGCTAATGGGAAAATCGGGGTTGTTTTACCGAATTAAACAATTATATTGAGGGATTTGATAAAGTTTTTTTCAAAAACCATAAATTTAGTTTTCGGGAAAATTATATTGGACATTTCATAATTCGGATTATAGAAGCGGTAACCCTCAGATGTATATAAGGCTAATCTAAGACATTTGGAATTTAACATTTATTTCTTTCAGCATAATATCCTAAATAGCTAGGCTAGCAGCAGCCTTCTAGGCCCAATCTAGTGCCTTCACATGAATAAGAATAATACTTAATTTCATTAAAGTAATAATTCTGGATTTTTAATGTAATACCAATTAAAGTCCTCTGTGGTAATACTATGCCTTCTGTTGCAATATTGAATATTGACCAATGGAAAAAGCAATGTCAAATATACTTAGGTAGTAGAAGAAATCAGTATAACTATATATAAGTAGATATACTCTATGAATGAATATTGATTGTGTTTTGTTTGTAATAAGATTGACAAGTGCATGATGAAGCCGTTAAATAAAGATCAATAAATTTCTCAACGACAACATGCGCGAGCGCCGCGGCGGGACAGTGAGCGGAAGGTATACCCGGACGCGGGCTCACGGCCACATCTTCACTGCTTAGCCTCGCTCGCTCTGGGTGGAGCATTCTACACACACATGTCAGATGCACACATACACATGTGTGGACAAAGTCGATTTTTTAATTCCGCGTTATCAATCGTCATAAGAAGAAGAATAAACACAATAAAGACGATATTGTCAAGTCAGATGGCGAGAGCTGGTTTAGATCGGCGCAGGATTGGAAAGAACGGTGTGTTAAAGAAGAGGTCTATGTTCAGTAGGGGATCGCTGAAGGCTAAAACGATGATTAATCTTTATCTATCCTGTGACACGAAGAGCTGGACCTGCGGAATAATCCGGCAGAGCAGTACAAGCTGCGCAAATATGTTAATCTTTGTAGAGGTTACAAATTTGAGTCGTTTGGTGTCAAGAATTTAAGACCGTGTAAGCCGGCAGCTCATCTCACTTTCAAAAACTTATCTGAGCGGCTGATCGATATTATGATGCGTGACCAAATTGCTGGTGCTCATCTGGTCCAACGCATAAGCATTGCCATTATTTATTTAATTTAAATAGGTAATCTAGCTATGATACGAAATACTTTTGTATGAATATTATTTGCCCGAATCTGTTTCACAGAACTGGTTGGTTCCAGAATCCAGATGTTTACTTGACATGAATTTCATAGAATTCATAAATTCGTTAGCCATAAGTTTCATTTGCCCGAATCCATTTCATAGAACTGTCTGATTCCAGATACTTCTTATCTTCAAATCTGGAATATACAGCTTCCTTCTAAGTTAGGTACTTAATACTTACTCTCTCATCACGTGGGATGTGAATCTATAAAAAAGCATCCTTGACTCAAGAAATACATACCTTTCTTGATATTTATATATCCTGCTAATCAAATAGTGAAACAATAAGAGGTCATCTTGCAGCGCAATAGGTCAGGCAGTCTCGTAAATCT
The DNA here is from genome assembly GCA_947563715.1 of Lycia hirtaria. Classification (NCBI taxonomy): domain Eukaryota; kingdom Metazoa; phylum Arthropoda; class Insecta; order Lepidoptera; family Geometridae; genus Lycia; species Lycia hirtaria. Next base: position 33,137,560 of record OX387377.1, on the reverse strand, counting down.
AAAATTAAAGTTGTTTTGTACGAACTACATTTTAGACGTTTAAAACAATAAAGTTTATTTAAGGGGATTTTTGGGCTCATGAGTGATAATTTGACCACGCACCGGCAAGCGCAGCGTAGGAAGACCAGCCACGAGATGGACAGATGACCTCGTACAAGTGGCGGGAAGACGCTAAATGCAAGCAGCTTTCAATCTGTCTTTTTGGAAATCCATGGGAGAGGGCTACGTCCAGCAGTGGACTTCTTCTGGCTGATGATCATGATGAATGATAATTTAATTTTTTAGTCCAGTTCGAACACCGTTATGAAATCAAATCAAATCAAATCAAGTAATTTATTTGCTAGAATAGGTACATAATCATACAGTGATCTTATTATTATTTTAAGACATTGTATTCAGTCTGCAAGCAGACGTGCAAATATTTTATTTTATTATATTATATTATGAGAATTAAGTATATTATCTGCAGGACTTCTTATGGCTGAGATGATGATGATGATGATCTGTAGGTATTTGTATAATCAAAATATTCCTTAACACTATAAATACAATGGCTAAGAAGCCATTCCGTCAAAATGTTTTTAAATCTATTTCCATTTAAAATTTTAATATCATTAGGTACATTGTTATATATTTGTATACACATGTTATAAGCGTTTATTTTGTAGATATCTTTTCGGGCAGTAGGTTGATATAATAGGTTAGCGAACTTAGCTCTTTTCTGACGTGGGGTAACTTCATTGCGTTTTCTAAAATAATCTGGATGTTCTTTGGTGAAAATACAAATGGCTCTAATGTACATACACGGTATAGGGAGTATATTGCATGCTTTGAAGAGTGGTCTGCAGCTGTCCAAAAACCAAGTTTTATAACCCTCACACAACGCTTTTGTATCTTGAATACTCTACTTGTGTCGACAGAGTTTCCCCACATTATCAGGCCATAACCAAGCAGAGATGACACATGGCCATGATATGCTACTAATGCAGCATCCATAGACGCAGTATGCCTTATTTTTTTTTGTTTTTGGTCTGGTGAATACTGCACTACCAATATAGTGTATCTATCTATCTAGTAAGAGAATAAGTAGATAGAAGCTCTTAGATTGCTCTATGAATTTGTTCAACCTGGCCTTAAAATGTTATAGAAGTGAATGTTTATGCCCTACCTATATAATTTACTCTGCGATTGCACACTGGGTCGGCGCCTGCGCCGGCGCACCGCACCGTTTGAACTGTTGCGCAAGAGCTCGGGAAATAACTCCACGACGACCGACGGTTAGGAAGTAGGGCAGGGCTCCGTGAAGACGCGGCGAATGATTGAGACAAAGCACACTAGCTGTGCCCTGCGGTGTCATCCACGTAGTGATGAAAAACTGTGATGATATCATATAGCCTATAGACATAGGCTATATGATATAATCACTATTTATCTAGGACCTAAGGAATCTCTGTGCCAAATTTCACAATGATAAGTGCAGCCGTTTAGCAGTAAAAAGGTAACAGACAGAGAAACAGACAGACAGACAGAGTTACTTGCACTTTTATTTGTTTTTTATGTAGTAATAGGTTTGCGCTTGACCGCCAACTTGCCTGATGTTATGCGATGTTGCGGTCTACGATGGAGTGCGCTTACCTAGAAGAAACCAATAGGATTAAGATACTATGTTAACTATATCTGTTTATTTGTTTTATTGTACGTATCCATTTTAGGGTTCCGTACTATTCGGGTAAGCGGGGTCTACAAAGAATTTTGATACATTCGTCATGTCCGTTTGTCTGTATGTTACAATCACTTTATTCAGTTTATAGACGCTATGTATACATTAAAGGCGGGTGGATGTGTTCTATAAAATTCTACAAAACATAATGGAATTGCGAACACGTAATCTCAACAGCTTAGCAAGCGTAAATGTGTTACACTACAAAAAACACTTTTATGCAATCGAGTAATTTGTTTTTTTTCAAACTACAAGATAGATAGATAACACTTTATTAAAAACCACACGATAACAAAATAACATCAAGATAAAAATAAGTTCTTAGGGCTTGGGTTTTAATTTGTGGCCTTATCGCTAAGAGCGATTTCTTTTTCTTCTTTATTTTTTTCTTCCAGGCAACCATGTTAATTTGTCATATAAAAATACAAAAATGTATATCTGTAATAATCTGTCCTGTTCAGTTTGCAATTTTTTTATGAATACCTATGACGTCTCGCACGTTATCAGTGGTTAGCCTGTAGAAGGTATAAACATACTTAATCACATACGTATATATAAAATATACCTGAAAAACATGACCCTCCGTCTTACGCAGTCGGGTAAAAATAATCTAGAAACTAGAAAAAAAACAACAGGAAAGCCGACATAATTCAGAATGCAACGAACGTTTGTAACATGCTATAATCCATTTGGATTTCCCCAGACCAGTCTGTTGGGTGGACTCGACTGGTTCTCCTATTATGTCCATTCCCATAGATGGACAATGGACATAGAATGAGAGTCGCCTCTAGCTCAATGAAGCTACTTTAAGAAAGCCCTTTAAGGCTAAATAGGTCACTCCGCCTGTCTCCCACACTACTCAGTCCGATATCAACAGTTGGCACAATTTCATTTCCCAAATTTTTGTCGAACTATTTTCGCGGTTGATTCTCATCGAAATTAAACAACTTTTGAAAACTTTTTCGTGTATATATAACATTTATAATTTATATATATATATATATACTTACTTAAAATAAATAATAATGGAAGTAAACATTATTTTATACCGAGTTCAAACAGGAGGAGGTTAACAATTCGGCTGTATTTTTTGTTTATAGCCGCACAACTTCGTCATTTATGAACCGATTTGGAAAAATATAATATAGATAAATAAATATTTCTAATAATGACTACGTAAGATTTTTGTATCTATGTATGTATTTTTATATATGACCTCCTACAGCCTAAGTGGCTTGACCGATTTTGATGTGCGTAGTGTCATTAGATTCGTCTTCACTCCTTGCTGAGTGTCATAATATACTATATTTTTTTATAATAATAATATGACTCTCGCATAAATAAAAAAAGGGCATTTTTCGTAGTAAATACGAGATTTTACTAATTTTCATACATAAAAACCATATTTAAAAATCATCGCAAAAATGATTTTTATGTATGAAAATTAACTTGGAACAAATTGAAGTTTTTGTCGAATATTTCCGATGTTGTTTTCTAGTTTTACAAATGACGATTGTTTTTCTAGGTTCATTCAGTCATTTTATAACTTCAAAAATGTGGGTACGCGCGAGCGAGACGGACGATGGTCTAACTACGGACTACTCGTGTGTCCATAATATTCCATATCGTGGTAATCGTGAGTTCCATGGCCCATTATGGCCCCATAACTCCGCCATTCCCTATTGCTACATAGATTGGTCATTCCGGACTTTTATGGTGCAATTAACTGTCGAATAGATAATATATTGTCGGCGCTGTGATGGCGGCCACGTGATGTTAACAGAAAAAATTTGTAAAATTTTTTGCTTATTTTTACCCGACTGCGTAAGAAGGAGGATTGTTTTTCGAGTGTTTGTACGTATGTGTGTGTGTATGTTCAAGCCTAAACGGCTTGACCGATTTTTATGTGCAATGTAAGGTGTCGTTAGATTCGTCTTCACTTCCTGTGTGTCAATTAGTGTCCTAACTGGCTATATTTTTTTGTAATAATAATAATAAAACTCTCACAAAAATAAACAAAATATGTTTTTTCGGAACTTCCAATGAACTTTTTCGTAATAAAATTACAAAAAATAACTTATAGTGGAAATGAGAACCTCCTCATTTTCGGAAGTCGGTTGAAAAAGATAAAATATGTCGTCAGTTTCAGAGCCTCCTTTGTGAATAAGCAAAATAAGGTGACGAGGAAATTACCTCGGAAAACTTTCAAAAGTAGAACAATAAACTTAGCATGCCAAATTCCAAAACTTTCTTATAAGAATTATAGGTCAATCACCCTTGATGACCAATGGGTTCAAACTTATTTGCCTTCAGCAAATTACTAATTTACACTTTCTTTTCTAGAGCATAGAGGTTATAATCGCATTTAGGGTGGTGCGATTTGCGTACATTTTTAATGAGTGCCCTGAAAGTCCTGACAGAATGGGGGTAGGTCATCTTTAGGTGGTGATGTATGGGTTAATGTTGGGGTACATGTTCGAATGTTGACATTTTGACACGCGATGGTAGAGTATGTCGGTTGGCGTGTATTAATCCGTGTAGTCTAGGGTTAAATTAAAAATGTGTACACCAATTAATAACTGACTTCCCTTAACTGACTGACTTTTTTTTTTATAAAGAAGAAGGTTCTCAATTCGACGAACCTAAACCAATAACTGTTCAGGCAAATTAAACTAATGGCAAACAAATTTATGGAATCAGAGAAAAGTAAAACATTTGGAATCAGAAAGTATGAGATAGATTCGGGCAAGTAAGAATACGGAAACCACTTCACCGAGCAACTACTCGTACTTCAAATATTACGAAGCACATCAAAGTAAATGGCACCACGGCAAACTTCCCCCTTTTTGGGCAAAATACCCCACGTATCAAAAATTCCCGATGACAAAAAACTATAAAATTGAAGAATATAAATAAATTTAAATTTAAATAAATGCGATAACGATCAGAAAAACATTGAAATCAGTTCCATAAAATAGTTAAAGGTGTTTCCGGCAGCCTAGTGGTGAGACCGTCTGACTTGCGATCCGCAGGTCCTGGGTTCGAATCTCACGGCACGCACCTCTATCTTTTCGAAGTTATGTGCGTATTGTTAATTGCTGCCAACTTCAAACGGTGAAGGAAACCATCGTGAGGAAACCTACATGTCTGAGAGTTCTCAATGATCTTGAAGATGTGTGAAGTCTGCCAACCCGCACTTGGCCAGCGTGGCAGACTATGGCCTAACCCTTCTCACAATGAGAAGATGGCCCGTTCCCAGCAGTGGGACAGTATGTACAAACAGGGCTGATAAAAAAAAAAAAAAAATACATAATGCTATTACAGCGCGCCGTGTGGACTGTGGAGAGACCACAAACTCTGATACGATTGTGGCGAAAAAATCAACTTATGATTGATTGCTTGTTTCAGATTGCGGATTGAGGAGTGACAGACGACAGAAAGGTAATTGAAATTGATGATCTAGTTCAAGTAATGATTATGAAAGATCACGCAAGCGAATTGCATCAAGAAAAACGGCCGTTACTCTTGTTTGGAATTAAATATAGTATTATTTATTAAGAGTTATTTATAGACATAGAAATCTAAATAATTAGGTGCCACCCTTACAGTGTTATTAGCACAACAGGTGTGTTATCTATATCATTCATTAAATGGCTGTTGATATAATCGTTGTATCATTATAATAACTGTAATGGAAAAATTTCGTTAAATTGTATTTTAAGAGGTCTACCCCAAGTTTATCACTAAAAATCTTAACTTTGTAAAACTCCGAGACTAGCACGCCACGAAATGTTTGTTAGCAGCCACCAATGACAAATTTATCACTAAATAATTTTCTATGAGTATGGGCATGGGCATAGGACTATGGTTAATATTGCAATGAAGATGAATGAAGATAAAACATTACTTATCTATTATTTATTAATTTAATTTTCCAATAGAATTTCCACTTTAAGTTCGACGCGTATAGACGCACTAAGAGTTTCTATTTTATATTCTTAATATAAGTTGCAGAAGTAGAAGAAGTAGAATTCTTTCTCTCTCTCGGCGTCAGTCTTCTCTACCAAGAACAGCTCGAAGCTATTAAAAAAGTGAATAGGTATCTCCTAGTCAAGCGTGCTAACCTACAACACTTCACGACAAACGAGTCTGTGCTCAAACGCAAACCTAATAAAGTTTATATTATATTTGTATGTGATTGTAAAGTATGCAGAGCAGATCGCATACGTTGTAAACACGCGCGAGAGTCACAGCAAGTGTCGTGTCAGATGGAATGGCTGGGGAAAGCAGGCGGCCACTGGACCGTGACTCACGCAGCCGCCACAGGGCTGCTGCAGACACGAGTTGACTGCTGGGGAAGCCCAATGATGGAAACGGGGTCTCATCAAATCCCCAAGGGATAGGTCTTAATCCCAAAGAGATACGATCAAGTCCCTAACATATTATGGCCAAATTACTAAAGGATTCAATTCCTAAGAGATATGACCAAATCCCTAACGGATATGATGGAATTTATAAGATACTATGATCAAAGCCCTAAGGGGTATGATAAAAATTTAAGGGACACGATGAATATGATCAAATCCCTAAAGGGTATGATCGAATTTCTAAGATACTGTGATCAAATTCCTAAGGGCTATGATCAAATTTATAAAGGATATAATGAGTATGATCAAATCTCTGAGGGCTATGATCTCGCAAAATTTTGAAATAATTTCTTATGATCACATTCTCCTAACTTTAAAAGATGTAATTACGTCATTGAGTTACAAAATTATTCAGGCAGGTAACGACTCGCCACCTATTAAATGAAGTTCTCATAGTGGCGCCGCGTATTGGTGCCGAAGAAGCAATATTAGCGTGAGTGGCAAAGAGTGTCGAGAGGTGTGCTGCGCGTTCACTAAGCGCTACTAGATGTATTATGTCCTTTAACACTTCCACACTGGAGCTTAGGTACTTAGATCTTGCAGTTTCCACCAGCCGACCAGTTAAGGCAAGCTGGAGGTCAGGTCTCATTTAGCCCCAGTAACACATCGGAGTACGCGGAGAAACTACTCACCGATGGTTCGCCACTAAGCTGCCCCTGCGTTACGATTACTCATTAGTCATTAATCCAATAGAAAGACAACTAGTCTTGTTTTGTTAAATCTTGAGCCAGCCCTAATCTTGTATTTAGTTTCCAACTTGCAACTCGTGACAATGATCAAGGGGGAACTCTTTTGCCAATTATGTCTGCAGCTATAATACTTTCAATAGCAAGATAGAGAAGCAATGATTTAAATAAAGATATAGCAAAAAATCTGAAGATATTATAAACGATTTTTAACCCCCGACCCAAAAAGAAGGGTGTTATAAGTTTGAGGTGTGTATCTGTATATCTATGTGTCTGTCTGTGACATCGTATCTCTAAAATGAATGGACCGATGTTGATCTCGTTTTTTTTTTGAAATAGAATTGTTCTTAGTTTTGTGTTTCATCAAAATCGGTACAGACATTTTTTATCGAGGGTTTTCGAGTTTTCTAAGCTTATACTTGTATTTAAGCTATGTTATAGTAAGAATACATCCAGATGGTAGATAACATTATAACAGTTCGAAATAGTGCAGATTTTTTTCTGAATACTGATATAGTTAGTATTTTATGAAAACAATTATTGTATTTGTTTTTGGCTTATCTACCAACGCCAAAGTTGGTAGATAAGCCAAAAAGCTCATTCTCACATTTTGCACAACAAAAGATCCCCTAATCAGTCAGATTCATAATATTTGGCATAACTGAAAATCCCATATCACTCAGATTCATAACATTTGGCATAACTGATATTTCATATTAGTCAGATTCATAACATTTTGCATAACTGAAAATCCCATATCAGTCATATCCCGTTCTTTTCTCCCGCTGACATGCAAAATGTGGAATGTCCTGCCTCGGAAGGTTTTCCCGCCGAGCTTCAACAAAGAGCGTTTTAAAAAGGGTGTCTACAAGCAACTAGCATGCTGCAACTTATTCGCCAGAATCTTAGAATTAGGAAACTAAGTTACAAACTGCGTTTATAATTTCTCATGTGAAATCCAGATTTGCATAATACCTTCAATTCAGTTTCTAAACCCTCAAATGTCGTGATGTCGTGCGTTTAAAAGGCCATCATTGTCTCTCAAACAGCACTTGGGCTCGGATAATGTCGTCTTTGGCAATATTTCGTAATAAAACAACTTCGTACTGAACTGATATCCATAATGCACCGTTTCAAAATATACTACTTGCAAGTCACGGTTGCGTGCAACGTTTGGTTGGGTGCGTTTCGCGTTTGTGTGTGTGTGTGAATAGCATCTAAGGGTTTTGGGAATTAAATTCGCTGTCTCGTTCACGGTTTTCCAAATTTTATAATACGTAAATTGACATCATCTTCTCAGCCACAAGAACTTCACTGCTGGACATAGGCCTCCCCCATGGATTTCCAAAAAGAGCGGCTGGAAGCGGCCTGCATTCAGCACCTTCCTGCCACTTGAATGATATCTTCTGTCCACCTTGTGGCTGGTCTTCCTACACTGCGCTTGCCAGTTTGTGGTCTCTTCGAGAACTTTTTGTCCCCATCGGCCATCAAAAAAAAAGTCTATGTCCATCCAGTTCAGATGTGCCCTGCCCACTGCCACTTCAACTTACTTATAAATTGACTGATAAAAACTATTATTTTAAATATCCTTTCAAACAAAAACAATAATTTTGAAATAGGTTTTTAAATGATGGATTTATCCAGTAACAAACATAAAAGAAATTTATGTTTGTTACTTAAACCAAATTAACTTTAGTATTTTTTTTTATATTTATTAACTAAAACAAAACAATAACTAACTATTACAAAAGCAAATAGATTACCCCAGACCGATAAAAATCTCAAAGACAATCCAATTTCTCAAACCCACTACCGGTTGGCAGCGTACCTAGCATGTTCCCAACATTGTCTCGTTGAATGGCATGCATAGACACGAAGGCTATATGTAAAGTAATTGTACTAATAATTGTGATTATTTTAGTAGATAAGTATCTGTATTAAAACAATAAATTAAAGACTTACACGCGCTTGTGACTTGCAGCAAGTTTACCATTATTCTGGTCATAGCCGTGGAAGATGACAGACAACCGCCGGTCCTATTTACATAAATTGTCAATGGCGTTTTGTTATTGAGGAAGTGTTTTTTATGAACACTTGTAGAAAACAATTTCGCGCTAATTTGTTAGGGCCGTGGTACATGAAAGTACTTACAGGGTGGTCAAGTTACTAAAATATAAGTAGGTACTTACAGGGTGGTCAAGACTAAAATATTTTGAAATTAGAAATGGTCACTTTCATTATGCTTCGTTTTTAACCACTACTGTCAAAACGGAAAGGAGCTCCTTTCTGTTTTACATATATGTATAGTTAAATTATAGTTCTATGCATACAAACGGGATAGAAAAAATGAAAGATTTTTCAAAAAAATTAGTTAGACTAGTTTAATACATCCTATATATAAGTAAGTAAGTAAGTTTAGTAAGTAAGTTTTAAGTTTTTACTGTATGGATGTACAATAAAGTTATATTCTATTCTATTCTATATTCAGGAATATAGCGCTCTTACTTTTCTATCAATATTTCGGAATTTTTCAATATTTATTTGTACTAAACTAGGCAATATTATCATGCGGGAGTTTTACTCAGGCCTATCTATATATAGCTAAATACTTACGAAATGTGCAGAGAACAGAGGGACGTCCGATTATGAGATTTTTTAAATACAATTTAACACTGTTTAGGAGGTGTCTGCAACGAGATCCCAAATCTCGTTTCATCTGGATCGATTGTTGATCTTACTAGTTTTTTTAAACATTTAATTCTAGATAATAATATTATATAGTGTTCATAAATACGAGTATCATAAAAAGATAGATACAATTATTTTAGAAATGAAGAAACTATTCCTTGTTTAGGAACCAAAATTATAAGCTCTCTTTTACTGGAGTTGTATGAATCAACCTCTCATCAAGGTTATAATAGCCATATTTAAGAAACCGGACAAATGCGAGTCAGGCTCGCCCACCGAGGGTTCCGTACAAAATAAGATATAAGGGAGAAATTATATATTTTTTCATATTTTCCTTATAAACCGAAAAATATACATCGTAAAAATATTTAAAAACTTTGTGCTAATGAAGCTCTTTCATATGATACCCCACATGATACGGTTAAAGCACTTTAAAATTTGGACCCTATTTTTTGTGATAAAATTAAAAATATACAGTTTTCGGATTTTTTCCTTTATGTGTACTATATGACAATGCTTCTTGCTAAATTTCACAGTTATAGGTCAACGGGAAGTACTCCATAGGTTATGATTCCCTTGCGAGTGTCGAAATATGCGTTTGCGTTGTGTTTAGGTACATAACCCTAAAAGTATATACAAGTAAATAAAACAGGAAACTTGCCAAAACAGACATCATACCACCTGCCTGTTATAGAAGCAAGTATAAGTCGATATGAGCCGGTCGTGAAGTCGTCAATGACATAGCGAGTATATTATATGCCAGACGCGGACAATACGGCGCGTGACCTCGCGACCGTGGACTGTGCGAGCTGAGGACAACGCAACCATTACTGTGCCGGGCTTATGTACTCGTATGTGACGTATGATATCAGAAAATCAGCACATGTTAGTTTGTTTTATTTTAGGTTCCGTATTGCAAGGTACTTTTATAGTTCCGCATGCCCGCCCGCGGCTTAGTTCAAAGACAAGAAAGGTGTAATTTATTAAGTACTAGATGACCCGGCGTACTTCGTATCACCTATCAATTAGTGGACCCGATATTTTCTCAACGTTTAAACCTTCCCTGGACTACGACAAACATTTCAAAACCAAAATCAGCTAAATCGGTCCAGCTGTTCTTGAGTTTTAGCGAGACAAACGAACAGCAATTGATTTATATATATATATAGAGATAATATAATGATTAAATATATACTATAATGTTATATATATATATATAATTTTCATTCTCATTAGTAATTGTTTGCAGACAATCTTGAAAATCATTTTTTAACCGACTTCCAAAAAGAAGGAGTTTGTCAATTCGATTGTGTTTTTTTTGTTCAACGATTACTCCGCCAATTCTAAATTGTTTTTGACGATTATTTTTTGTTTGGTAGGTAATACCTCAGAGGTGGTCCCATATAAATTTTATCAAAATCGGTTTAGTACTTTAGTTTTTATAACAAAATAACTGAAAAATTTCATCCAAGTAAACAAATTGCGTATTTTGAAGTCGGTTTTTTTAGTTTTTTAAACTATAATTATTTGGAGTACCTTCCCAACGTCTAAATTGGGGTTAAATTATTTGGAGTACCTTCCCAACGTCTAAAATGGGGTTTAATTATTTGGAGTACCTTCCCAACGTCTAAAATGGGGTTAAATTATTTGGAGTACCTTCCCAACGTCTAAAATGGGGTTAAATTATTTGGAGTACCTTCCCAACGTCTAAAATGGGGTTAAATTATTTGGAGTACCTTCCCAACGTCTAAAATGGTGTTAAATTATTTGGAGTACCTTCCCAACGTCTAAAATGGGGTTAAATTATTTGGAGTACCTTCCCAACGTCTAAAATGGGGTTAAATTATTTGGAGTACCTTCCCAACGTCTAAAATGGGGTTAAATTATTTGGAGTACCTTCCCAACGTCTAAAATGGGGTTAAATTATTTGGAGTACCTTCCCAACGTCTAAAATGGGGTTAAATTATTTGGAGTACCTTCCCAACGTCTAAATTGGGGTTAAATTATTTTTCCACTCGTGAGGTATCATTGAATATGTAATTTAAAAACATTGTGGATGTAAAAATTATGTTGCGATATAGGAATCCGTTTGCGAAATATGTTTTTTTTTGTTAAGTGTGAGTCGGTTAAAGACACCGTTGCAGTCTACGATGTAGCGCGCTTGCCTAGAAGAAACCTATTCACTCGCGATTTTAAGACACCCAGTTTTTTTTTTTTATCAGCCCTGTTTGTACCAACTGTCCCACTGCTGGGGGACACCCAGATTATATATTCGAAAATATGATAGTGCTACTCTGAGTATAATGATTATAGTTTAAAAACCTGAAGCAACCGACTTCAAAATACGTAATTTGTACTTGGATGACATTTTCCCAGTTATTCTCTTAAACTAAAGAACTGAACCGATTTTGATAAAATTTATAAGGGACCACCTCTGAACTATTATGTACCCACAAAACAAAAAAAGAGAATAATTAAAATCAAGTCATAATTGACGGAGTAATCGCATACCAAACATACAAAAAAATACAGTCTAATTGAAAACCTCCTTTTTTTGGAAGTCGGTTAAAATGGCTGTGACATACAGTTCCTCATATGGAATTGAAAAGGGCTCTCTATATTCCAAATCATAAATATCACAGATGCAACAAGTCAATAGGCCACATTTAGTAACCATACGCAATAGATAGTCAGTCAATGGGTCAGATGGGTCAAAACAATCGTATAATTTCAACGCAGTCACAAGGGACCGTCCATTAATCACGTGTGGCTTGAAAAGGTGGGAGGGTTTCAAGGAAAAACACTAAAACACATTCACACAAAACACTTCTAAACACTTTATCTATTTTGTGTGTGATTTTTATATAGTGTTGTATGTTTTTTGTTACTATATTTTTTTTCTATGTCTATGTCTAAAATATTACAATGGGAATGGGGAAAAGGAGGTGAAAAAAGAGGCCCACCATAAATCGCCGTTGCTAGGTAACCATTTTTCCACCCGCCGCGATGATTTTTTTAAAGATAATGTGTAAATAATATAAAAATACATGTGATTTTGGGTAAGGGGGTAGTTTAAAACCTTATCACGTAACTTGGGGAGGGATTAAAAAGACGCTGAAAACATCGCGTGATTAATGGACGGCCCCCGTTGTACAGACCGCTATTAATCTCGTTGGTCGCGGTGCGTTTCTACCACAGCCCTGGCTGTTACGACACTCTTTTACCAGGAGTTTAACTACCACCTACCGTTTATAAATGATGTAGGTATTCGTACTTCCTGTAGTATAAATGGCTTCGTAGATTTTTTATACGTGATTTAAGATTAGATTTAAGATTGACCACCAACTCGCCTGATGTTAAGCGACGGTGTCCGAGGATGGAGCTCGTCGATCTAGAAGATATCTGTTCACTCTAGCCTTAAATTTTCTAAGATTTCTAAGTTTTCTTTTTTAACCCCGACGCAAAAACGACGGCGTGTTATAAGTTTGACATGTCTGTGTGTGTGTCTGTCTGTGGCATCGTAGCTCCCGAACGGATGAACCGATTTTAATTTTGTTTTTTTTTTTGTTTGAAAGGTGAATTAGTCGGGAGTATTCTTAGTTATGTTTCATCGAAATCGGTTCAGCCGTTTTTTTCTGTCGGTTTTTTTTTGAGTTTTTAAAACTTATACTTGTTATAATATATAAAATGAGCAGCAAAAAGGTAGACGGCTCGCCTGAAATGGTAAGCGATAATCGTCGCAATATCAGTGTCGTTGCTGTTGCGTTGCTACCCCGAGAGGTGCATGAAGGTCTTTTAGACGCTATTTGTTGAAGCTCGGCGGGAAAACCACATTTTTTTATTTTTGTTAGGAGTGCTTTTTTACTTCAATTTACTTTTTTTCATAGATACGCTAATGCTTGACACTATTTATATTTTTTCTGAAAATAGCCGAATCTGTTGTTCTTTCGGAAACACCTAACACTACATTTAATACTTGTTTTTATTGATTACGGATATATGAAATGGGTATTCGTTTAAAATTGTGGGATTTTCCATATTGAAATTTCGCAGTAGGTGCTTTACCTTAAAAATGTTAATACATACGAAGTCCTAAACATAAAAAAAAACAAGTAAGGCTGGCTTCTAAGCTGTAAGTGGGTTAGATCCCGACCCAGGACAAATATTTGTGGGATAAACATGGATGTTTGTTCTGTGTCTGTGTGTTTATATGTATAAATATTTACAAAAAACAAGTATACATGTATTTTATCAGCTATCTAGTTCCCATAGTGCAAGTTTTGCTTAATTTGGGTCTAGATGGTGTTTTGTGAAAGTGTTCACCAATGTTTATTTATTTTAAAGGAAAGCATGTAAACAAATATATGTTTAGCCGATTTCAAAAGAGAGGTTCTCAATTAGACTTTTTTGTAATCGTTTTTCATATAACAGGAGAAAACCGTTTTCTATTCCTAAATATTATCCGATTTTTTATAGGTATACATAGTAAAATTAATAAACGGATAAGCTTCCGTATTTTTTTAGTTTTTTTCATGTTTTTACCTTTTTAGTTATAGAAATTAAAAAATAAAATATCACATCTTTAGAGAGACAACAATAGAGCGAAAAAGTTGATTTTAGTGTTCCGTAGTAATTACAAGGAGCCCTAAATTTATTTGCGAATTCTGTTATAATTTATTCAAAAAAATATGTCTTTTTTTTCTCCTCATCTGAGGAATTTGATGTCGCACATTTGTGCAGTTGCCAGTGTCAAGTAATTAATATATCTGTTGATAAACCTCATAAGGTACCGAAGATTATTTTCTGGAAGATTCTTCGATCAAAAGAAAGTGGAGCGACTATTACGAGCCGCGTGCAAGTATGTGTAATTGAAACCTAATAAGGAAACGTCAAATTGTTCGGCGCTTGCGCAACTCTCGTACTAACTGAATATTAATCTATGTAACGAATGGTTTTGAGTAATCTGCGACATGTTGTTTCGGTTACATTGCCACACTAATAAAATTAATGCAACTTCTCTATGTCATGTAGTAACAAATATCTTGTGATAAAATAATTGTATCCTTACTTACATAAGACGACGTCGCAGAATATTTTTTTATACTACATTTTAGTTGAAGTACCAAATCGCCTAATGGTAAATGACTGTGTGGCCAAGGATGAAGTATGCCGATCTAGAAGTTATCTATTAAGTCTAGACCCTATGTAAATTGGGTCTCGAATTCTACCTAGCCTTGAAAAATCAGGAAACAGAAGATGGAATTTCCACTCCTGTGCAGTCCGCGTAAAAAAACGTTGCGTACGAATTTTGAGCATTTCGCAGTACACAAGTCACGACACGCGTCTAACAGCGTTGCCTGACTGTCACGACTGAAGACGATTCGGCCGATTACCTTACTCGAGGCTTGCCACGCAGAGCCGGGGAAAACCTATCTACGTATCATCATTGTTCATATCATTCTGAAATTCTGTGGAAATATATCTATATTTAACCAAAAATCCATCTATTCCGCGTCGTACACGTCAGTTATATAATATTCATGCTTAGTGATGCATAAAATTATCACAAACTGGTAACTTGAGAGCTCGACGCCCACTTTTTGCGAGTTTATCGTCAAATTGGATTTTACAATAATGTTACAGTTGTCATGGGATGTGTAGAAGTTCTGTGTATGTGGATGTGTTCTGCGAAGGTAGACATTGCGAGCACATACTTTTACAACAGTAGGGTATGTGATTTTTTTACCGGACTGTGTAAGAGGGTTATGTTTTTCAAGTGTATGTATAAATAATAAATAAATAAATATTTGTGGACATTTCATACAAACGTATTTACATAAACGTATGTATATATGTGGATATGTATGTATGTATGTTTCATGTTAACCTCCTGTATGTAACCTCAACCTTTTACAGCAATTTTACGCATACTCTTTCACAAAAAACGTACACTCATCAGCGTAGCAAGCGTAACGAAATCATAAGTTACAACTGCAGCGGTGGGGGATGCTGCTAACAACAAGTTTAGAAGTCTACAAAAAAACGACTTAACCGATTTTGATGAAACACAACTAAGAACACTCTCGATGAAAATACTCTAGACAAAAATCGGTCCATTCGTTTGAGAGCTACGATGCCACAGACAGTCACACAGATACACAAATACACACAATCAGACTTATAACACCCCTCTCTTTGGGTCCGGAGTTAAAAAGCAACTGAAATACCTATGCGATAAGTAAGGGAACCGCACTTCGTTTTTGTGTCTATTGACCGTTGAGACTTGAGACTCAATAGTCTCATGTCTCAACGATCAATAGTCAATACTATGGCGCATTCCTGACTCAAACGTTGGCCGTTGCCCGTTACGCGTTACCATACAGCGGGGCAATGCTGGCAGCGTTATGGGCACCTTTGGGCCGAGGACGGCACAAGGCGGGTTATTTGATTAGTATTGACTTCGACTATTGTTTTTTTTTACGATATAATTTTGCTCTTATGATAAATGAGATATTTTTTAAATAAAAAAAAACGTGGTGGTATACAAAAAAAATGGTATACGAGTTAAGACTCGTATGTACATACCTAATACCAAACAAAAATACCTATTTTTACCAACTTCAAAAAGTTTACATTCGGCTGTATTTTTTTAACCGACTTAAAAAAGGAGCAGGTTAAGAATTCGTAGCGTATATATATACTAATGTTTGTTTCCGCATACCTCCCTCATTTAGATTTAATTTTTTAGGATATACTTTCAAATTGGTCCCATAGAATTTTCACCAAAATTGGTTTAGTAGTTTGGTTTTTAAAACAACATTCGCGTTGCGCGCAAAATGCCTTGGCGCGACACGTACTTGGTCAGTTTTACAGTAAAAACGGCCATTGGTTATATTTCTCCAACACACGTTTTAATGTTCTTAAACAAACGTACACGTAACATAGAACTGTTATTTTCTTCTCCAAGCACACGTAACTGCGTCTTTCTCTACCATCATCTAATTAACTCTCAATTTCCCTTCGTAATATCTTTCTATTATAATTACTGTGGTTTGTCTCAAAGAAAAACTGACGCTATGGGGTTTAAAGTATATAACCCAAACCGGAATTGAAAAAAAACGGTTCTCGCACAACTCCAATATTTTTTTAAATATTTATCCTATTTTTTATTTATTGTAGAGGTATAGTTATAGTTTTTTCTTACATGTTCTTTCTGTAAATAAATCTATTTCTTATATAACCATAATCATGGGCCAGAGGAGGAAAAATATCGTCCCCTTTTCATCATCATCATCATCTCAGTCATAAGAAGTTCACTGCTGGACATAGCCCTCATGGATTTCCTAAAAGACCAATTGGAACCGGCGCACGCAGTGTAGGAAGACCAGCCACGAGATGGACATATGCCCTCATACAAGTGGCGGTAAGAAGACGCTGGGTGCAAGCCGCTTCCAATCGCCCCCTTTTACGAGTGTAAAAATGTACTAGGCCAAAAAAAATGTGATATCCAGTGTCTCTGCTATTGCACACCCGCTTTACTTTTTCTATGAATTGATCTCCATACCACGGTTGCCTGGAAGAGATCGCTTTTAGCGATAGGGCCGCCGGTTGTCACACTAGTTTTGTAAGTTTCTCTGTTTTGTTTTGTTTAATAGTGTACAATAAAGAGTTTATCTATCTATCTAGGCTAGGTATATGAGATCAATAGGAATTATTGATTATGGAATCCTAAAAATATGAGCTGTAGCGACAAACGTACGATTCTTCAAGTTAAGTTAATAAAAATACGCTTTTGGCTCTTTCATATTGCAAAAAAAGTTAATAATAATAATTATTTTCATACGCCGGTTGTGAATTGCGACGCACAAATTAATGTAAATTACAGCAAACACATTACAAAGCAATGTATAACATTTGTACCGGGATCGTACTCGTAATAGTTTCGGTTTCTGATTCTACACATGTTATACCATTCACTCATTAAGGTATATCTACTTACATCGACTCAAGGCCCTCGAGTCGATCAAATTGTTGGATTACCCATATGTTGGATGAAATGTTTGACGCTGGATTGAAGGCTCGTCAAAATATTCTGGACAGTGTAAATATAATTCAATTCGGTAGCGATTTTACTCGAAAAATATATCTATCTCGACCTTTGTCATTTCCATACATAATTGTAGTTTAAAAACTGAAAAAAACTTTTGACTTCCAACCGACTTCAATATACGCAATTCGTTTACATCGATGACATATTTTTCCAGTTATATTGTTATAAATAAAACCAAAGTACTGAACCGATTTTAGTAAAATTTATGCGGGATCACCTTTGACTATCTGTGCTTTTTGTTTTGTATCACCAAACAAAAAGCATCATCATAATTGGCGAAGTAATCGCTGAACAAAACATACAACATAGTCGAATTGAGAACCTCCTCCTTGTTGGAAGTCGGTTAAAAATTACAGACAAGGTGGACACATGGACAGACGACCTCATACAAGTGGCAGGAAGCAAGCTACTTGCAACCGGTTTTGGAAATCCATGAGAGAAGTACTATAGGAGTTATCCAGCAGATGACTTTTTGTTAGTGCGATGATGATGATGATGATGATATTCTTAATACGAATATGGGTGTAAATAAAGATAGCGGACCCGAAAAGGTCGAAAGGTCAAGTGCTGAACTTAAAGAACAAAACCATCCATCGCGCCATATTTACAACTGATTTAAAATTGTAAACGTTTACTTTCGGCCAAATCTTTCTTTTTGGGCGTTTCAACGAAAGTGAAAATTATATTTCAATCTGCGTGAAACAGAGCGCATCAGCTCCTCTCAGCTCATTGTTGGTCTAATTGTGAGTGTGAGCCCATATGTCGGCTTAACCTTGGAGTGGCGTTCTTGGCCTATTTCAATTAGGTTAAATTGAGTTATGGACTAATGTCAAACACAAAAACACGCGTCACCTAGCCACGAAAGGGGGGGGGGGGGGGGGGGTAGGATAAAGTAATTTTAATTTTTCATTAAGTCTTATTTATTTTGTCTATTTATTTTTTTATTCGGTAAATACAAATAAAAATCATTTAGACCCTACCATTACCCTTAACCATTTAGATTTAGAGGCGGATTTACACTTTTGCCGCCAGTAGGCTATTAATTTTTTTTTGCCGCTCCTACTGATCTTGAAAATCGATACCCTAGTTCAATCTGCCGCCCCTAGGCCGCGGCCTATACGGCCTATTGACAAATCCAGGACTGTTTAGACCGTTCGCAGTCGAATCTTTTTACTGTAAAACAATTCAGTGTCGAAATGTCTAGATCATTTTTACGCCTACCGCTCTCAACAAATGAGGCAAACTTCCGAAATCACATTCCCAAGGTTTTGAACGAAGAAAAACTGACAATTAAGGTTTTCTTTTGTCATCCGTGACAAATGGTTCGCTTTGATTCTGAAAATTGTCGCAATTATCTATTTGCGTTCGCAAACGCGCTGGGTGGTAACACTTTTTGTTCAAAAAGTTAAACGAAAATAGCTGTCATTAAATGAGCCTTAACGCTTGTTTAAAGTATTGTTTTGATGACTTTATTTTGATTACGATTCTATTTCAGGGTTATCAAAATTGTAACGGTGCTAGAGATTACACAGATTCAGATTTATTAGCTGAGTTTGAGACAGACTATTTCTTTATTTTAACCGACCTTTGAAAAAAGGACGAGGAGGTATTTATTAGAGGCTGCAAGTCCGGATAGAAAATAATTTTATAAATTGATTTATAAATTACAGAGTTATGCGGTACTAAAATAAATATTTATAGATTAAAAAACTAAAGCAACCGACTTCTCATGGATGCCATTGTCAGAACTGGATCAAATTGAAATGGGACCATACGGAAAGTCAAAATCAAAATCAGTTCACTCAGTCGAAAATTATGAGGTAACAAACATTAAAAAAAAAACAGTCGAATTGAGAACCTCCTCCTTTTTTGAATTCGGTTGAAAATACAATTGAATTGAGACCTCCTATTTGGACGTCAGTTAAAAAAAACAAAAGGCATAGTTAAGTACTAAATATATCATCGCGAAATCTTTCTACCAAGGTCTCTTAGAACTCGGTAAGAATGGCAGTGAACCCAGTAAACTCATGTATGAGTTCAAGGAGACGCAAATATAAAAACAAAACAACTACAAAATAAAGTAGTACGCGAGCAAAACAAAGAAAGACTACGTATTCCCATTCAACAGTCATTTAATTACATTCATAATGCAACTTAACATAAAGGTTAAGAGGCAACAACCAGGCAGGGACAAAGCTTTAAGAGGCTTAGCTCCCATACGGCATGATTTCTAAGGCCTTGGTCCGGTTGCATCAGAACTCAGAAGATTCATTCTTTTAAGAATGGGTTCAAACTCGCAGCTATCTCTCTCGCACATCACAACATTTTTAAACATATAAAATAACATATAACATATATTTTGCTACTTCTAAGCGAAGTTAAAAGATATCAAAGAAAACCTATTTTTAAAACATTTCTACTATCTCTATAGGTAAACAAAATCACATTTCACTTTTCATATATACACACTTAGGGATTTTTTACGTTTAAAAATGTTCAAATGCGCGAGAGAGATAGCTGCGCGCTTTGAGCCCTACCTTAAGGGCAACTAGAACTGTCACGGTCGTATGTAGATTAAATAATTGCGTACAATCATATATACAAGTCAGTCAGGACAAGTAAATTGAGGACATTTATAGATAAGCCTAGGAACAACAGGTCTTGTTATATACGTACAAAAAAAGTTACGCGTGGTCATAGTATGTACATAAAAAAAAATACGCGTCAACTTGAGACCCTCCTTAGTTTTTTCGTCGGTTAATTAACACTTATAAATAACATGTTCTGCTATGTGAAGTCAGTTCTTTAGCCTATTAAACTATAAAATTATAATAAACAATATTCTTTGAATTTTATTCAGATTTTAGTTGAAGTCTGAAATTATCTTAGTTGATGTTATAAGTAAGTTTAGATATGTTAAAAACCTAGGACATCAAAAAGGCTGCACCTATTTTGATGAAATATTAGCTATATTTCATTAAAATAGGTTCAGCCTTTCTTTTTCGATCAAATATCCTCTTTCAAAGAAAAAAACTAGATCCAAATTGGTCCATCCGTTTGAGAGCTACGAGTACAATGTCACAGACAAATACACAAAGACGTATAACATCCCTATTTTTGGGTCGGCGGTTAATGAGACATGTCAATTATATCAGTAGAATATATAATAGTAATCACTTGATTGAATGGATCTCTAAGTGACGATACGAGTAGTTTGTTCAGCTTTAATTTGCATAGGTGTTAAATTACATGAAATACAAGTGTTATATAAGTGTAAAAGTAATAAATGAAAATATAATAAGAATTAAAAATATATATGTATATAAGCGGCCAAGTGTGTGTCACTTACCATGTGTAAAGTAAGGTTCCGTAGTAATAATCATAATGTATATGAACTTAAATGGATACTGTGAACATACGAATTAACTTATGTTAGTTTTAATGAAATTTGCACGAAATTTTCATTTATTACTTCTTTAAGTTAATTTTTTAAGTTGAATACTCATGAACCTGTAAAGCCTACTTAGTCGTGACAGTTTTCCTTCAAATTTTTAGCCTATTTTAGTTTTTCATCATAGTCTATGCTACTAGCATGATTTTTTTCATATCTTCAAAGTCAACTGCTTAGCCGGCAGAAACGGAGAACACTTGACTCCAACAAAAATTATCGCAGACCGATTCCTAAACTGAAAACGGGTTTTCGGACACCCCTATGTTATTTTATTACCTATCCAACAGGCCACATACCACACGATAGGGCCAGATGAGAAAATAAATTCATCCTCACTTTACCTGTATCACATAGTTTTTCAAAATTTTAGTATACGGCTTTCTTGGCATGACTAATATAAATGAAGTTGTAATTTAGCATATCCATGGCAAACTACAGCTTTCTAGTTCTAATAGTCTTTGAGCGAAGCCGCGGACAGACAGACAGACAGACGGACATGGCGAAACTATAACAGTTCCATGTTTACTAAGGAATCCTAAAAAATACGTCTTAGTAAGTGTACTCATACGTTACAAGGCACAATTAAGTACCTAGTTATAATTCTGAGCGCGTCTGCCACCCCGTCCTCTACCGCGAGACTGCGCATTGTTAAATTATAATATCAAAAATCGAGCCCCCTTACGCCGCAACCCGCTCTTACACCCTGATGTTTTTTACGCGGTTCGCATACGATTGTGCGCGCTTCGCTCACCGGCATTGACGTCGCGAATGCCGGTGAGCGAAGCGCGCAGCTATTTATCAAAGCCAAAAAGAGGGGTGTTATTTTTTGACTTGGGGGTTAAAAACGACCTCCATTTTATATCGATGCTATCTCTCTCGCGCATCTCAACCTTTTTAAACATATAATAGGGATATTAGAAAAGTGAGAGAATTTGTTTATTTAGACACGAGAAATATTTAAAAATAAGTTTTTCTTCGATACCTATATTTTAAATTGGCTGAGGTATAAGAAATATGTTTTTTTCTAATACCATCGTCGCCAGTATAAATAATATCTGATTAAAACTTGTTTAAAGTGTTTCTCCTTTCCAAATAAACAAATTTAGCTCTAACTTTTTATTATCCCTACTCAATGATTTTATATGTTTAAAAATGTTGTGATGCGCGAGAGAGATATCTGCGCGCTTTAATCTCGACCTTAAATACAACTATATAAATACAAAAAAAAATATAACGATGAAACAATATGTACTCGTTTTAGTTTTAGTTTTATAGTACGTACTACAAAATTTTGGAATACTCAGCCTGAGTGGGTCTTTTGCGATAGACACAATTTGGGTGTCTTTAATTCGTGAGTGAATCGGTTTCTTCTAAGTTAGCGCGCTCCATCGTGGACCGTAACGTCGCATTGGCGGTCAAGCGCAAGCCTATTTCTGAATTCAAATCAAATCTGTTTTTTTTTCACGATTTCTGTACGCAGTAAGTTATTTTAGGCTCAGTAAACCATTTGGTTTTCCAATCCGCGGAAACTGGCCACCATAAATAACAAGCTGATTTTATTTTATCAATTTCACAATTCTCCGAGTTATTTTATTTATTTATTTATAGAAGATAGATCTACGATTGACCACCAACTCGCCTGATGTTAAGCGACGGTGTGGCCGAGGATGGAGCTCGTCGATCTAGAATATATCTATTCACTCTAGCCTTGAAAATTCCAAGATTGTAGGTCTCAGGAAACAGAGATGGCGGCAACGAATTCCATTCTTGTGCAGTACGCAACAGGAATGTGGATCGATATCGCTGAGTACGGATTTTTGGCATTTCAACGAGAAATGGGTGGTAATTCGCCGACTTTCTGCTAGTCCTGTAGTGAAATGGGGAGGGTGGAATTAGGTCGTGAAGCTCTTGCGCACATTCCCCGAAATGAATACTGTAGAAAATAGACAGACATGCTAATTTACGGCGGGCTCGAGACTAAGTAGCTTCTTGGCAGCTAGTTTATCGTCACCGATTAATCTCACAGCTCGCCGGTACACTGATTCTAAAGCTTCCAGCTGATACTTGGCTGATCCATCAAAAAGGTGGCAGCAGTACTCCATACACGATCGACTGTGCTTGATATAGATGAAGCAGTTTTCCCGGTGAGAAGTATCGCCAAACCTTATTAAAGATGTCAAGCTTTTTACTAGCCAGTTTAGCCTTAGATTCAAGGTAGCCCTTAAAGTTCATTGTTGGGGTTAACGTGAGTCCCAGCAGTTCAAGACGGTCTGCCAATGATATGGGTACGTTTCGGAAAGTAGGAGACAAAAGAAACTCACTCTTTTTGGCGGAGAAAAGGCAGGCTTGAGTCTTGTTGGCGTTGAATTTGACGAGATTTTCGTCACCCCAGTCGGACACAGCTTCTAGAGCTTTATTCATACGCACAACCATATCTTCTCTCAATGCCTCGATTTCCGCCTTTTTGGCTCTTGGACCAGAAGTGTATCTTTCCACAACTGTGCTGTCATCTGCATACCCTAAGATACCTGGATTCAGCAGGTCATTAATATGCAGCAGGAAGAGAGTAGCGGAGAGTACAGACCCTTGAGGTACGCCGGCGTTTATTGCAGTTATTCTCTTTGGTGAATGTTTTTTTCTTATTTATACAAGATAGGTCTACGATTGACCACCAACTCGCTTGATGTTAAGCGATGGTGTGGCCGAGGATGGAGCTCGTCGATCTAGAAGATATCTATTCACTCTAGCCTTGTGGAAAAAAAATTACAACCTAAGTGGTGCCAATTTGAAATAGTGGTTTACTAACTAGTAGATCAACGATAATGTTAATTACATGGCCTAAATGGATTAGAAAGCGATTAATTAATGTACTAGTAATTTAATGAAAAGAAAAAATGGAGTGCTAAATGAGACTACATTTAGCTACTACATGGCGCTTTGGAAAAAAAATACATTTTTTTCTAAGGTTTTCGCGATTGGGACTCATTGAAATTAAACAATTGTTAACAGATTAATCGCGTACATTTTACATAATATTATGACTTGACGTTTCGAACACTTTGCAGCGGCCGTGGTCACAGGTGTGACTAGATGACAGTTGTCTTATAAAATTGTATAAATTATACGCGATAAATCTGTTGAAAAAATCTTTACTTTCAATAAATTACACTTTATTTTCAAAATATGTAAACCTATATGTCTGAGAGTTCTCAATGATCTTGAAAGACGTGTGAAGTCTGCCAACCCGCACTTGGCCAGCGTGGTAGACGCTTACCTTTCTCATATTGAGAAGATGGCCCACGCCCAGCAGTTGGACAGTTTGTACAAACAGGGCTGATAAAAAAACACGATTTTTTGGTACAGGAGGTTGAAGAGACATCATACATACATGGAAAAAGCCGTGGTGAAAAGTGTAACCTTATTATTGGACAGTCGATCAAAAACGTATTTAAAATATTGTTTAATTTTGAATTCCGTATAATGACGTACGTGAAATTTTTTTAATTATTCGAAAATTACGTCAATTCGTAGCACTTGTTGATTGGCCGATGGGGCTGAAAAGTCCACTAAGTAAGCGCTGCGTAGGAAGACCAGCCACGAGATGGACAGATGACCTCATACAAGTGGCGGGAAGACGCTGGATACAAGCCGCTTCCAATTATGAAAATTCACGAGGAAGGCCTATTTCCAGCAGTGGACATCTTAGGGTTGAGAATGATGATGTAGATTCGAAGATTTAAAAATATCATTTTACAGTATCAAGTATTTTGTATCTTTGCTGTTACCTCAAGTTCTAATGGGAATATGAGCAAGCATTCAAGTCAATATCGTAACTGGCGAGTTTGGACGTAATAACCCCATAGTAATTCAGTTTTGAACAGATTTTTTCTGACAACAGAAAAAATTGTTTTCAGAAGTTTCCGGCAGCCTAGTGGTGAGACCGTCTGACTTGCGATCCGCAGGTCCTGGGTTCGAATCCCACGGCACGCACCTCTGTCTTTTCGAAGTTATGTGCGTATTGTTGATTGCCGCTAACTTCAAACGGTGAAGGAAACCATCGTGAGGAAACCTACATGTCAGAGAGTTCTCAATGATCTTGAAGATGTGTGAAGTCTGCCAACCCGCACTTGGCCAGCGTGGCAGACTATGGCCTAACCCTTCTCACAATGAGAAGATGGCCCGTTCCCAACAGTGGGACAGTTTGTACAAACAGGGCTGATAAAAAAAAAAATAAA
This sequence comes from Lycia hirtaria, assembly GCA_947563715.1. Lineage (NCBI taxonomy): Eukaryota > Metazoa > Arthropoda > Insecta > Lepidoptera > Geometridae > Lycia > Lycia hirtaria. The sequence continues at coordinate 33,112,243 of OX387377.1, read as the reverse complement.
AAAAAAAAAATTCAGTTTAGTTGTCCGTCGATTGCTGTCGCCACCATAAGATATGAACCAAAAGGTAAAAATAGCTCAGCATTGTTGCAATGGCTCCCTTGACGGTAATTGGTGTGGAGAATCGTTTAATAGCTTTCAATTCTATTTGCCAATCGGTGTGCCAATGCTGGTAGTGAAAGACTTTTATGATATAAAACTATTATTAGTAACAATAAGTATGTATCTACATACCTATATATTATAAAAGGAAAAGAAAATATCCGACTGTAGAAAAGCAGGTTTAGCAGTCGTAACTTACGATTTCGTCACGCTTGATACGCTGTTGAGTGTATGTTTTTTGTGAGAAAGTATGCGTATAAGCGCGGTAAAAGGTTATAAATGCGCATTATTTAGAATAGTCATAGTAAAATCACTTGTTTATTACGACAGTTCGTTAGAGGTTACAAAAAACGCGTTTTTTAAATTTTTGCGATACGAGTAGATGAATCTTGAAGTGAAGACAAATCTAACGACATCTCGCACATCAAAATCGGTCAAGCCGCTTAGGCTGTAGGTTGACATAAAGAAACATCTATATACATATGTACATACACTCGAAAAACATAACCCTCCTTCTTACGCAGCCGGGTAAAAATATTAGCGTGTAAATTAGCCGACTAGTACACAAAACAAATTTCTTCGTCCTAAATTAGTTTCCGCTAATTTTCTGGTCACAATACATCGAACTTCATTGTGGTTGTTCAAGTCGCTAATTCAACCAGATGAAGGCAAAAGCATACGATAAAGAGTTCTTTCTGTGGCCAGTTAATATAAAGTATGTAGGCCACTAGAACGATCTAATAAGGCACTGGGCTACAGATGTTAAGGTCAATGTACCAAATTAACATTTGTAGCAGCCACAATAGAAGCTGGAGTGAATTATAAGCGTGGTGGTTTAGAAACAAGCTTTATTATAGTTTAATATCTGAAACAAGTAACTGAAAATACGCAATTTCGAATACGTAGCTGACATATGTTTTTTACGCAAGATAGATCTACGATTGACCACCACCTCGCCTGATGTTAAGCGACGGTGTGACCGAGGATGGAGCTCGTCGATTTAGAAGATAAGTATCTATTCACTCTTACCTTGTAAACTCAAAGTTGTAGTTCTTATGGAACTGAGATGGCGGAAAAGAATTCCATTTCTGTACAGTACGCATCAAGAACGTGGACAGATTTTGCTAGTTATTTTGTTTTTAAAATCAAATAGATTTAACAGCCAATCTGAAAGAAGAAGGAGGGTTATGTTTTTCGAGTGTATGTATGTTTGTATGTATATGTTTCTATATGATCGCTTACAGTCTAAACGGATTGACCAATTTTGATGTGCGAGGTGTAGATTCATCTTACTTCCTGAGTGTCAAAGCCTTTTTTTGTAATAATAATAGTAATACATCTCTCGCAAAAATAAATAAATAAGTTTTATCGTAACCTCAAATTAACTTTTTCGTAATAAACAAGTGATTTTACTAGAATTATTTAAAGAATGCGAATTCGTATTTTTTACAGCGATTATACGCATACCTTCTCACAAAAAACGTCCACTCAAAAGCGTAACGAAATCGTAAGTTAGACTGCAAGAACTGCTTTTCTTCAGTCGGCTATTTTGTTTTTATTTGAATCTATATACTTGTTATTATTTTATTCGTAGATCGCTACGAATAAAATAATACGATTCGATCTTTCATCTTATAACGTAATCCAACATTAACAATTATCAAACAAATCACAATAAGCAGTAATCTTCACACAGCAGCACATTACTGCAATTAACCATCAATGATAGGTATAGCATTACGAGATCACAATCTCTATAGGAATTTTAGGCATGGGAACCTTACATAACCAGTTATACAACACTTTGGCATTATACAGAATCAATTGACAAAATTATAGCACAAAGTAACAAAAAAAATAACAGGAAGTGGGAATCAAGGTGACCTTATCTTTATTCCGAATTACATTTGTTTGAATCCCGCTTGCCCGAATCCGTTTCATAGAACTGTCTCATTCCAGATGTTTTACTTGACTCGAGTCTGATTCCATAGGTTAGTTACCCATCGGTTTCATTTGCCCGAACAGTTATTAGATTAGGTTTGTTAGGTTTCTGTTTTATTACATTCAGTATCTTTCTTATTTACAAAGGTTCGATTATCAAATATATCAATTATTAGGTTAGGTTAGGTAGGTTTCTATTTATTACAAACATCAAAGTGTTTTATGAAAAAAATTATCGGGGATTTGATATTCGATATTTCACAATTCGAATTATTGATAGGTAAATCTCAAATGTGCAAACTAGAATTTGGTGATTGAATCTAGATAAAATTAATATTGAACTTTAAATTGCTTAATAACAGCTGAATAAATTATGCTGACATTTGGTAGGTATATACAGAAATGTTGAAATACTATAAAGGTGAATTCAGAGACATTCACGCCTCAAGCTTCATGGGCTTGTAGCGTGAATGTCTCGACACGCGGGTGTCGCGTAAGGCAGATTTCACAGCTCTCTGTTTTTTCGTGGATTTTTTTATGGATTGTATAATATGGATTTTAAAAGATTCTCGTTCTTAAGGCGACTTGTTGTAGCTGCGCCGATAAAATACTATGTAAATTTAATAAAATACTATGTACTATCTAAATGTACAATTTATCTTTTTATTTTTAACCTGCATGCCAGTAAAATCCTAGCCATAAAAATTTTTTTTTGAATTTTTTTGGTGTCATACCATCTGAAAAAAGTTCAAACATATAGATAAAAATTCTGAAAGAACGTTAAATTGTTCATAAGATTTTTACTATCATTGCTGTGGATCTGACCCGAGCATTCTTCTACGTGAAGAATGCTTCATGGCCACTCCAGCCACACAGCGCGAAGGCAGGCTTCGCAGCAAAGCTTTCGGTACGCTTTCCTCGCAATCTCTGTAATCTGTATGAATACACCTTTAGACATCTACAAGTACGATTTCAACTAGATATTTTTTTAAACATACATTTTAACATTTTAAATGAAACTATGATTCCGTTTCGTAAATGTAAGCTTGAAATATATTTATATATTACATATATAATGATATGATTTTTTCATATAGATTTTGTTTCTTTTCAGGACGAGTCATGGGCGAAGCGAGATGAGAATCAAGTTTCATATTTCGATCGACAAAATGAAATAGCCATGGAATCACCAGTGAGAATATGTTTAGGTTCGTATACATTCATATATTAGTATACATATAAGAGATGTATTGATATCATAGATACTAATGTCATTGGGTCTTTTAACGTCACAATAAATCATCGATGCTTTTCGTCAAACGAGTTAGTAATTAAATGCGCTCTTGTTTCCGATAGAAAATAGAAAAAAATTAGACATTTACTTGTGAATGTACAAATCGTTACATTGTCGAATACACTGCTGGAATGCATCTGTTTAATAAGTTATTCTGGGTCTTCAAATTGTGAGTACCTAAATTGGTGCTCCATTGCATAAGTGTGCAAGCGCAATAAATTTCATTGTTTCTGTTACTACTAAATACATGTTATATTCGAAAAAAGGGTTCCTTGTTTACTACAGAAACCTAAAAAGAAATAAAATATTGGGAGTTAAGTTTCCAATTTAAGATCAGATATAGTCGAACAAACACAAATACCGATTTGTCCCAGTCTCCCTATATACACAATCAGTGATTCTAAGCTATGTAACGTCTATATTTCAGGTGCAGCATTAGTAGTAAATTTACTACTCGTATGCGGCACAGCTGTTGACGGAGGAACGATACCACAAGAAACAACAACGAATGCTCCCAAGGATGAGAGAGCCCCTGGACTCAGGCTCAACAGCACATGGCCTGCCAAAGGCAAGCCTAGGGTCCCAGACGTGTCCCTCAACGAACTGAGCCATAAAGACTCAACCTCAGAAGAACACACTGAGAAACAAAATGCAAAATACAAAGATAGAGGAAGGATTCGATACAACTCTCAAACACTAGCATCTACTTTCAACCATTCCAGAAGAGCTCGTTCCAGTTCCACTACTAGTACTACTTCTACAGAACCATCCACATTAATTATAGTAACACCAACGGCAGAAGCTAAAACACCTTCTCAAATCATTGAAAGAATGCGGAATTTTAAGAAAACTAAATTGCCTCCTTCCACTTCGAGTACTACTCCTATGTCTGTAAAACATGAGTCGGAAACTGTAGAAGAATTCGAAAATAAAGAAGAAACGGAAGATGCTGACTCATTCGAAAAGTTTATTTCGACGAGATTCCATGACAGTAACTTCTTCACGATACCTAGTTTCGACGATGATTTCAAACACGACTCTGATAATGAAAGCTCAAATAATAAAGTGAAACAAGATTTCAGTAGTTCACCATACAGTTTTTCTAGTTTCTATCCTAAAAAAGATACTTACAGCTATGAGGAAGATTCTGATCCATTTAAATCAAGTTTCTTCGATTTCGACACAGAGTTGACGACACCTAGAAATGACTTTTTTGATAAAAAATTTGAACAGATCTCAACTAGCATAATTAAAAATTTAGACTCTATTAAGGCTAAGTCGCCACCTCCTAATATAACTAACGTACACAAAATATCGAAAGAAAATATAGGTTTTGAAAGACTGAGCAATAATACTCCCAGTAACAAATCATCAGTATTTTTGAAAAATACCAAAGAAATTCGCCTTATGGATAATCAAGACGCTGGAACAGCAAAAAAAGAATTATCCGATATGCAAGGTACCAGTATTTATTATGAAATGTCTGTATTGTCTACTGAAACATACGCAATAAACCATTCTAATGATGATGATTGTGACAATGACACTACAACATTAGAAGCCACTGCAAGCACGTCTCCACAAGAAGAACTAGCTGCAATAAAAGCAACGCAGCCAACCGTAGAAATAGAGACATCTAAACAAATTGTACCTCAAACAACTCCAGAAGTGCAATCAACAGTATCATCAAATTTAATTCCTATATCCAGTCCACAGCCTGTTTATACACTGAACGTTGTACCTATTTCAACACAAAATTTCGTGTCAACCACTGAGAGAGCAACACGAATATTTTCAAGCAGTATCACCAGAAATCGTAACTACTCTAAACGACTAAATCTAACTGGATCCAAAGATTCTCCGAACAGCGTTACAGTAAAAATAGATTTATCAGCAAACACCATTAGACCTACTCCAATGCGTAAATTCTACACAACAACTAAAACAACTAAACCGATCTGGATATCACCAAGACGTAACGTGACTAGAATATATATGAGACCTACAAAACCGACGACAATTTACTCAGAGCATTTCAACATAAAAGACAAGTTTACGACACCTAACACGAGACAGCCGAATAGATCTGTCTTAACAACAGTACCATCAGCGGAGATAGACCCAGTTCTTCAGAGTGATATTAGTGGAATCAAGAAGGTTGTACATTCTCAGTCAATATCAGATAACACTATTCCTTCATTGAGAAAGCGAGGCTCGACGCGCTTCACAACTTCTGCTACTTCGTCAAAGGAAACTGATTTAAGCGAGCTGGAGATTCCTTCGACGGCATGGGCATTGGCAAGTCTTATCAGCCCACCTTCACTGCCGAACCATGTTGTAAACATAACGGAAAATGAACTTCAGAAGGTCGGGGAGATTATAGGTAAGTTCAAGAAACATCAATCTTACTTATAGCGTAATGTTAGGTGGTGCAATTATTTCGCTTGCACGTGACACTTTATAAAATAATTAATTGATGTTCTTTTGATATTTCACAAGGGACACACTTTCCACGTTTCTAGGACCATATTTTTAGACTGTACGTTGTCTGTCAGTCAGTTAAGCTTTTATATTTTATTATTACGTATAGATATATTCATTAACATGAACCTAACCACTCTCCACACATTAAAATTAGCCAAGCTTAGGTAACACGAGGACACAAAAAATACAGCCAAAAACAAATTTTGGTATTTAGATTGTCCAGTAAAAATGGAATTAAACAGTTTTTTATTTATTTGCATTTTGCAAAGTTAAAAGAATTTAAATGTATTTATTTAATTGAAAACTAAAAACACTTAACCAGTTACATGCTTAGTAAATAATGCAAGTACAGTTGTATAACATTTGGTTATATGAATATTTTAATCAATTTCAGATAAGAAAGAGACAACCATTGGATTGATGACGACAACAACAACAGCAAGACCTATTAGTAATGATATCATTACCAAGAAAGTCACTGAAGTAGACCAGAATAAACTACCGTGGCAACCAACAAACTCTCCTACTCCGAGTTTTAATCGGGATACTTTTAATGAAACTAAACATGAAAAATTGCCAGCTGACAGTATTATTTCAGAAAGCAACGCTGAACTGGTAACTACTGAAACTGTGAAAGATAATTCAATTGAGTCTAAAGCTATAGTAAAGGACAATTTGATTGAGACAAAATCAAAACCAAAAGAAGTCAAGCCTATCTGGATATCTGCTATGGATACAGAAACATCAACGGCTACATCTAATAAAGAAAATGAAACAATTCGACCAGTTGACGGTACAAAGTCAACTAGTTTTGAATCGATTACGAAACTGCCCGCCGATGTTACTACACCGCAAGATGAAACCGTTGCTGGTTCTGAAGTTAATCAAACCATTTCTAATGAGAAACCTAAAACAACAACAGATATGTATGAAATAACAACAATAAGGTTTTCTTATGTACCAACTGAAGCAATTGAGCTAACAACTGACTATGAGACTCCAGACGCTGAGACTTCAACAACAACATGGCATTCTGTCTTGCCAACAAGAACAAAACTAACTACTATTCAAGATGGTCCAATAACTACTTACAGACCTAAATACCTAAGTACAACAGAAATGGAAGAAATAACGACAATAATTCCTGACACTACACCAGTGCTTGAAGTTTCGTCGCAAATAATTGCAAATGCTACCGAAAAGATACCAGAAACAACAACTATACTACAGACAACAACAGAAGAATATACAACAGAACCAAGTACGACATCTGAAGCAACAACTGAAGCACCTATACTTACTACAACTCCAGTACCTACAACTACATCTATGACTACTACCATAACGACAACCACAACTGAGCAGCTCACAGTTACTCCAACAACAGAAACGCCTGAGGATACAACAACTATAGTAGTTGAAGTCAAAACTGAAATAAATACAGAGAAAGTGACAATCATAATCCCAGGATTGACAACCGAAACGCCAACAGAAACTACTGAACTTGATTTTACATCAGAAGAAAACAGCGACAGCAATGAAATAATTCACGACACAAAAACTACCGAATCTGAAGAGACATATGATACAGAAACTACTACTGATAATACCCGAGCAAATATCATGGAAACAACTTCTGAAGCTCCCATAAATACAACACAAGCTTCTACAAGATTCACAACGACTGCGCCTTTAGTACGAGTTGTAACAACAGAACCTGCTAGTATAACTGAATCTACGACTAATGAAGCAACGACTGAAGCAGAAAGTGAAACCACGGCCAATGTTAACGAGCTGGAAGATCTAACGAGCTACGTAGGAATGACGACGGAGGCGTCTTCGCAAGTGACGCAGCCGTTGCCTGATGTAGCAGGTTCGGGGGCTGCTGTTGCGATTGCTGTTAGCACGATAGGTGTTATAGCGCTTATTCTGCTCGTTGGATTACTGGTGAGTACGCTTTCTGTTTGCTTATAACCAAAAAAATGATGATAGTTTTTACTATTATATAACAGACCTATAAAATAAGTAGTTATTTGGCTGTATAAACAATAGATAGTTACTTTACTGGTAGAAAAGTTATTCATATACACATTACACTCTAGTAGGTATCTACTTCATGCTTACGTCATCAAAAGTTTGCTTCGGTTATCTCATAGATTTCAGGCTAATTGTACAAACATGAGGCCTAAAAATAGTTGTGGACTTAAATAGTAAATTGTTAGACGACTCTGCACTATCAACTGCATATCAAGCGTTGCAGTTAACTGTTTCTATTTGAAAATTAAATTAGAAAATCTTTTTTAACGTAAGTATTTTTTTCTACTTTCTTCGTTTGCTCCTAAGTGAAAAAATATTTGAAATAAAATGAATCAAAATAGTAACCAAAAAACAGGGACCGAAGACGGCTAAACTGAACAGATTGTTTTGAATAATAGGTAAGAACAATTAGATCCAGTGACTCTTCTAATAAACAAAAACTAAATCAAAATAAAATCTTTTTATACATATAGAAAGTTATCGCAGACGTCCGATATAAATACATACGATATAAAGGCGTACGATATAAAGACGCTTGACATAATAAATACGTACGTTAAAAAAACGCCTGACATAAATACGTACGATATAAAGATGTACGTTATAAAGACGTCCGATAAACAGGCGTCCGTTATAAAAACGTCCGATCAGATAATATATAATATACAGACATCCATCTTCTCTTCACTTTCTTTTCTTTCTCTATTTTTTCTTGCTTTAGTGATTTAAAATTTCTTCATTCTTCCATCTTCACAAAAATCTGGCTGATTCTTGTTTCTTCTTTATCTCCTTCAGTAGAATATTCTAGCAATATATCCAAAGTAATGAGCATAATATCTATTATTAACTTACGATAAATTACGGTCACTACTTTGGTGTACATTGCAGATTTACAGTTAGCAGACGGCCTCTGGATGACGCTGAAACGTTTTAGACAAGGGTTGCATGAAAAATATTGAAAATACATGAAAATGTAAAAAAATATTTTAAAACTTGAGATATGAGCCTATTTTTGTATAGAAATTAAAAAGGCAAATACGTCAACCCCAGGACCATATTGGGGGAAAAATGAAGACCAATTTTATATACCCACGACCACCCACGACACTACCAGTATTACGGCTTAGTAGTTTGGTGGGATAGGAGGCATTTAATCTCGCTAATATTTATTATTTGAATTAATTAAATTAGAATGGAATTCTTTGCCGCCATCTCTGTTTCCTGAAACCTACAATCTTGGAATTTTCAAGGCTAGAGTGAATAGATATCTTCTAGATCGACGAGCTCCATCCTCGGCCACACCGTCACTTAATATCAGGCGAGTTGGTGGTCAATCGTAGATATATCTTGCATAAAAAAATATTTTAAGTTAAGTAAGCAAAATTAATAACTGACCCAGCGTTTTCAATCCTACAGAAAATTAAATATAGTTTAGAGGATATTTTTATATGTATATACAGGGCATAAATACATCGAGTATAAATATCACTAGGGCCACAAACTCTGTGAAAAAATCTTGTTTTCACTCCAAATTTCATTAAATCCCGATAAGCTGTTTTAGCGCAGCGTAGGAAGACCAACCACGAGATGGACAGATGACTTTAAACAAGTGGCAGGAAGACGCTGGATGCAAGCCGCTTCCAATCTGTCTTTTTGGAAATCCATGGGGGAGGCCTATGTCTAGCAGTTAAAATAAAATCATACTACAACTATAGCAGGCAGTCATACTACCAACTGAGCTACGGGACCAGTGAATTAAACAAAAATCTTAACTCTTACCTAAATCGTATCTAAAACTCAGGCTTCTGTGACGTACTCGACGCAGGTTCTGGTTTCAGGATCAACTGAAAATATATTACGAAAATATTAGGACCTAAGTATGATACTTTTAATTTTTCTAATTTATAGGTTGAAAAAGAAAACAATTCTATTACACACACATACACCACCACACTATGATTTAAGGCTAAGGCCGCACTACGGTTACACCGCAGCGGTTTTTAACCGCGTGAGTTTATGAAATAGGAAAACGAATACAAGCGGCCGCACTTGCGGTTTTTTCCCGCGATTGATTTAGTACCTTCTCGAGTGGTTTCGCGGTTTAGCGGTTACCGCTCGCGGGAAAAAACCGTAGTGCGGCCTTAGCCTGAGTCCATATTTTTGATGCATGTCGCTTTCTTTATCTCCTGCGAACTTAGAGTTTACTCCATTATTATGCGTCTAAGTATATTTGTATCATGTTATAAGGATCTCTACCCATACCTACCTACTACTTTCATGGTTACGCGCAAACTTCGAAAAAAATCGTAATAATAGCGATATGCCACATTCGGGCTATGTTTGGAGTCTCTTTGCGAGATCGAATCAGGAATGAAGAGATCCGTAGACATATGAAAGTCACCGACATAGAACAGCGGATAGAGGTGACAGGTGACCAGAATGCTGGCTCCTACTTTGCTCAAAAAGTAAGCATTGCCATCCAACGTGGCAATGCTGCCAGTATTCTGGCCAGTTTTCCCACTTCCAGTGGACTTTTTGAATAAGTTTTTATTTTATTGGTTTCCGTATATTTATATTTTAAAATTGTTTTTTAAGTAGTCTTAATGTGTAGATAGTAATGTATAGTTTATTTAAGTACTTAGGCTCTAGATAATTATAAATAATAAATCAATACTAGATAATTATAAGTTAACAGCGGAATAGCAAGTTGAAGTGGTAGTAGGCAAGGCATATAGCACGTAGAACTGATGGCCGATGGGGCCGAAAAGTTCTCAAGTGGAGACCACGCAACGGCAAGCGCAGCGTAGGAAGACCAGCCACGAGATGGACAGACGACCTCATACAAGTAGCAGGAAGTCGCTAGATGCAAGCCGCTTCCAATCAGTCTTTTTGAAAATCCATGGGGAGTCCTATGTCCATCAGTGGACTTCTTATGGCCGAGATGATGATGATGATGAATAAGTTCAATCTCCTTCCACAAAGGTTCATCCCCTTTAAATATTAACACTTTAGCAAAACTATGTTATAATTCAACGGCCAATACTAGCTAATCGCAGTATCGCCATATAAATTCCTGCCGGAGCAACGCGACGCCTCAGTTATCACCGCACCCGACACCGGACGGCGTTTATCGTTAGCAAGAACTAACGTATGTCGGTCATAGGGACTAATGGGGTACGCGACACTCGCATCTGTAGCCCGAGCTCGGGATCACCTGATAAACCTGGGACTAATCATAACTACATACACAAAGATTTTTTCTCATTACTTTAAGCGTATTAATCGTGGAAGCGTAATGTCCAGAATCGCGTCAAGCCGTGAGTGAAAAAGAGAACGAAATACAAAAAACTGACCTTATATTATATTATTAAAGCTTAGACATTATTCGGGCTGAGCTTCAAAGTCGTAAGTATCGTCGCAAACTAGTTTATCGGTTTTTTATCGAATACATTTCGGTGAGCGTGCATCTGATCTGTACGGTCTTATCCCACTTCCTTTTTTCTATCGGACAGCAAGAAGCATGAAAAAGCGACATCGTTTAATGGTGGATATTCCAAAGACTCGAACGAAACGCTTTAGCTCCACTTCTATTATGCGCACCGCCAAAATGTGGAATAGGCTTCCAGAATGGGTCGATCCGTGAGATATAACCTGGGTGTCTTCAAATCACGAGGGAATAGGTTCCTTCTGAGCAAGCGCGATCCATCGTAGTACGTAACGATCGATTAAAATCAGGCGAGTTAGCGGTCAAGCGCAAGCCTATTTTCAAACACAAAAATCTATCATTCATAGATTTAAAATAAGTCCGCTATCATACTGGCTATGGTTGGTATCTGATGAGGGTTCGTTCGCACTTGAAAATGTATCAACTGTAAATTGTTTATGCGACAGAATGTCACACACAGGAATCACACTCATGAGTTCATCTTCAACTGAGATTAGGGTTCCGTAGTCAATTACAAACCCTTAAAGTTTCGCTATGTCTGCGGCTTAGCTCAAATACTATTAGTACTAAAAAGTTATAATTTAAGACATATTTATCACGCCAAAAAATGGTAGAATAAAATCTTGTATACCTTTTTAGGGGTCCGTACCCAAAGGGTAAAACGGGACCCTATTACTAAGACTCCGCTATCTGTCTGTCCGTCTGTCACCAGGCTGTATCTCATGAACCGTGATAGTAAGACAGTTGAAATTTTCACAGATAATGTATTTCTGTTGCCGCTGTAACAAAAAATACTAAAAAACAGAATAAAATAAATATTTAAGGGGGCTCCCATACAACAAACGTGATTTTTTTGCTCGATATTGATAACGGCAACAGGTAGACGCTTGAAATATTCATCGAATATTGAGTTATATTATTTACTTTAAAAATAAATAATTAAATTAAAATAAAATTAATATTTTAGGGCATACAACAGACGTGATTTTTTGCCGATTTATAGTACGGAACCCTTCGTGTGCGAGTCCGACTCGCACTTAACTGGTTATTTTGGTTCCGTAATAATTATGAAGAACTCTTAGTAATTTCGTCATGTCCGTCCGTCTGTCTGTCTATCCGGATGTCACTCAGTTTACGCAGAGATTATCAGCCTTGCATAAATGAAATTGGAGTGGCACTCCATACATATAAAGAAGGGATGAAATATTTTTTTTAACCCCACCCCATCGTGTGGGGTATCGTTGAATAGGCCTCTTAAAATATAACTATATAACTAAAGGTTGCATACATCATTTTTTTCTCAGATGCGATGTGGATGTGTGCGAGATATAGCCCACCAACGCGGCAACGGTGAAAAAATTGTGCAATTTTAAACTACTGGACCTAGAAATTCATGATGAACCATGATAGTAGACCGTTTATATTTCAATGAAAATTATTTTGAACACTCTGTGATTACAACTTTTCGAGATATAGCGATAAATATATAAAAACACTTAAATCATTATAGTACTGAGGTCATTGACCTTTTCGTAAAGTAGTTTAAACAAAAGTACTTGCCAAATAGTTTTATTTTAAATTACAGCATTAGTTGCGGAACCCCACTATACGCGTGTCTCAACACGGTCTATTATGACCTTGATCTTGTTATTTTTTTTTGTTTAATAGGTAAGTTCAGAGGCGGTCCCGTATAAATTTATCAATATCGGTTCAGTAATTATAATTGAATAAAATTATATTTTTAGCGAGTAACAAATTATTATTATTGTGTTCATCACATACATAAAAAAATGTGTCACATCTTACATTGTCAAAAAAATACCTGAACAACAAGAGTCTCCATCTCCATGTCTGGTTTCTGAACGCCAGTAGCCGTCATTATTGCCTTCATCCGATCCTGTTGCCTCACTCCTGAAAAAAAATAACATTCAACATTAATATCAATAGCTTTATTAACCGACTTCCAAAAAGAAGGAGATTTTCAATTCGACTGTACATATTTTTTATGTTTTTTAAGCGATTAGGTACGCTGCCAATTATGAATTGTTGTTGATGATCCTTTTTTTATTTGGGACAATAAACGCTAAAGTGTTAAAGTATACATTAATAAATAATCAATAAAAGTCATTGTCGCCCACAGCACTATCCATATATTATTTATAAAAAAATTGTTTTGTAGGTAATACATACCATAGATATGGATATATGTTTCATATGTTTTTTTTTACTGGCAAGTGCCTTTATTAACTACAACACAACACTAAACAGACTCAACTAACTAAACTACAATATGATTGCTTACCTAAACGTCTTGACCGATTTTGATGTGCGAGGTGTCGTTAGATTTACCTTCACTTTGAGTGTCATGGGTTTTTTTTTGGTTATAATAATAATACATATTTCGTAAAAATAAAAAAAAATTTCTAATGAACTTTTTCGTAATAAACGAGTGATTTTATTATATATTAAAGTTATTCTAAAGAATGCCCATTTATAATCTTTTACAGAAATGTCACGCATACTTTCTCCCAAAAAAACGTACAGTCCACAGCGTATCAAGCGTAACGAAATCGTAAATTAGTCTGCAAAAAACTATTTTCCTGTAGTCGTGTATTTTATTTATCTTTTGATAAAGAAACTTGTTTATAATTCAATAATAGGCTTGGTTTTGACCGGTATCTAGTCTGATGCGATGTGACCGTTACGATCTACGATGGACCGTGCTTGCCTAGAAGAAGCTTCTTCACTTATAATATGAAGACACCCAGATAATATTTATTGGGAAAGACGCATTCAGGAAGCGTTTAACGCCATAATAACTACGTATACATTATTTCTGTTCGTAATATATATTCAAATAGTTTCGTTTGAGTTTTTACCCGACTGCGAAAGAAGGAGGGTTATGTTTTTCGAGTGTATTTATGTATGTATATTTCTTTGGCACGTCCTAGAGCCTAAACGGCTTCTCGTATTTTTATGTGAGTGGTGTCAATTAGATTCGTCTTAGTCGTGAGAGTGACACTTGGTCCCTCAAAATAAAAATAAAACCAAATTAAGGATTTTTGGCGGCAAAAAGTAATCTCAAAAAAAAAAAATGTTTTCAAAATACATCGAGTGTGGTATCAAAAGAAAGAATTTTTAACAGTGAATATAAAAAATCGCGTGTTTTTGTAACTTCCAACGAACTTTTTCGTAATAAACAAGTGATTTTACTAGATTTTTTTCTAAAGAATGCGCAATAATCTTTTACAGCAATTGTACGCATACTTTCTCACAAAAAACGTACACTCAACAGCGTATTAAGCGTAAAGAAATCGTAAGTTAGGCTGCAAAAACACCTTTTCTGCAGTCGGGTATTTTGTTTTTCTTTTAACATTGATACTTGATATAAAACCGCGGAAAATTGTCGTTTTCGTACTTCTTGACGTCCAAAAGCAGGAATGGATGGAACAAGCTCATGCGCATCTAAAGTATACTATGAAATGTATACGATAAAAAACCGATTAGTAAGAAGCTTGAATATGTTCCAAATTTGTAGCTTAGCTTTGCGACTATACTGCAAATTTTGTAGCTTAAGTTACAAGGGAATAGTTGCTAATGAGCCTCTTAGCACGTTTCTCAATGGACTGCAACGTCTCGAATTGGTACTTTGCTGATCTTATGGTTACCGTAAAATGAGATAAAATCCAACCTTGAGAAAATTAAAAATGCTCATATAACCTTCTAGTTAAACGATTTTGATGTAGAGGCTGTACAGGAGAGTAAATTCTAATTCCGACGATTTTTGAAAATCTACCCCTAAGTGGTTGAAATGGGGTGTTAAAATGTTATGTGTAACTAAGCATTTTTTATGGTTTAATCTATTTTTTTGTAGTATCCCGAATACTACAAAATATTACATAAATCCAACAATAAATACGTAAAATTATTGAAACAAAAATTTAAAAAAAGTACCGACTGCAAAATGTCACTGGGAAGGTAATGATGAATCTGGCGACAAAATTCGCATCAGATGTCAATCAATCAACAAAATTAACATTACCCTCCATTTTTGGCTGTTGGGTAAACGATAAAAATAGATAACTGCAATTTACATTTTCTTAATAAAATTAAAATTGCTTACCAACATCACTCCTACACAATTTTTTGAATAAACAACACTATTTAAAGACCACCGTTTACAGACAACATCTATTTTTTAAATGAAATTTTATAAAAATCTTGATTTAAAAATTTTTAGAACAAAATACCTATTTTGTATTTATAAAAAAAAATACTTAATAAAAAAAATGTGTCAATTAAAAAAAACAAGTAAAACTTTATATTAATTGATGCTTATAATTAATTTATTATTCATCAATTTAATATAAAAAAATATAATTAGTAATATTATATTAATATTGTAATTGTTGTGTGTAAGCGTTGGTGGGTGTGCGCAGCGTAGCGCACTACCGGCGCGGTCTACGTCACAACGGCTTGTGAACTTGTGATGGGCTGCCAACGGACTCTGCTGCTCCACCGGAGCTAGGACCCAGGACGTTAGGGCTAGCTAGGTGGTACGGCACGACGTTAGTACTAAAGCTCGCGCTTTTTAACCCACTTTAAAATGGGAAGAAGTAATTAATTCGGTTTTCTTAATTAATTAACTTAACTTAATTCGGTCGTATTTTTTAATGTTTGTTTGTTCGCTAAATAACAAATTGCGTATTTCAAAGTTTAATATTTCTGTTTATTAAACTATACTTATTAATTTAAACTAAGCGTAATATTCGTAGAATACAGAAATGATTTCAGATAATATCAGGAATTTGATCCCCATAGTTGACTTTGGTGGTGGTGGAAAGCAATTTGGTGACGGCAATATTAAGGGCTAAAGTTAATAAACATCCATAGATACGCGTGGTCCATTCTCGACTAAACTGTCGCTTATCACCAGGTGAGGTGGTGGTCAAACGTAGATTTATTTCGTATAAGTATAAAAAAAAATCATGGTTAAGAAAATATGTGAATGCTTGTGGTATATATTCAATTACATTTTTTATACGAGATAGTCGATATATATACCGACTATTGCAAAGCCTTTGACAAAATTCATCACTCTCTATTAGTAATAAAATTAAGGAATGCCGGAATCAGAGGTGACCTTTTAAGATGGTTTGTATCGTATATAAACAATCGCTCTCAAGCGGTAGTATTGGGCAATTACACATCTAAATGGATGCATATTCCAAGTGGTGTCCCTCAAGGGTCACTTTTGGGACCTTTACTTTTTCTTATTTTTGTGTCAGATATAGATTCCTGTTTCCAAAATTCCACTTTGCTTAGTTTTGCGGATGACATGAAGATTTTCAAAGCAATTAACTGTCAGGCTGATGCTTTACTACTTCAGGAAGATCTTGCTAGATTAGATGACTATTGTATTGCCAATAAACTAGATCTGAATGTCTCGAAATGTTCTTTCATGACCTTCACTCGTAAAATATCTCCAATATATTTCAATTACGTACTTAAAAATCAATTTCTAAGGCGTGTGTCGACCATGAGAGACCTGGGAGTCATTCACGATCCCAAACTTATATTCGGTGATCATATCTCGGCTGTTGTTAAAAAGGCTTCCAAGGCTCTTGGTTTCATAATGCGATCCACTAAAGATTTTACCTCCGCTAAATCTCTTAAAATCATTTATACCACTTTTGTACGCAGCCATTTAGAGTACGCGTCTCAGTGCTGGAACCCAAGATATGATATTTATATAAATCGCTTAGAGAACGTCCAAAAAAAATTTATACGTTACCTTAACTACAAAACAAAGACTGTAAAGAAGGATCATTATGAGGCTTGTGCCAAGCATCACTTCCTACCGTTACTAGATCGCCGTGAACTTTCTGATATTATTTTCCTTAAAAAAATTATCTCATCTAGCATTGACTGCCCTGATCTTCTAGGCAAAATTAACTTTTATGCCCCATCCGCAACATTCCGTAGTAGTCCGTTATTCCGACCTCCTGTAACATTTTCTAACTATCGACAAAATAGTTTTATTATACGCGCATATAGGTCTTGTATTAAGTTTCTTAAGTCTAATCCTGATATAGACCTCTTCCACTCAAGTATAGTATCTATAAAGAAGCGACTGGGTGACAACTTTTTCAATAGATATATATTTACTAGTTAGTATCATAGTGTAATACTAGGTAAATAAGTATATACCTACCTTACAAGATGCAGTATCTCCGGTACTTATGGTTTATTTAACTACGTATTTTCTTTTCGTTTTTATATAAATACCTACTAATACAAAAGCGTTAAAAATTATATATTAAATCTAATAGTAGAAATTTGTAAATGGCTTATTTGTGTTTAAGTAATAATTATAACTCTGTTAATTAAGGTCGTTAATTTCTCCAAAATTGTTAAAATAAAATAAAATAAAATAAAATAAATAGATCTACGTTTGTACTTACCACCAACTCGCCTGATAGTAAGCGATGGTGTGGCCGAGAATGGAATGTGAATTTTTAAGTTTGTGGGTGCGAATTAGAGCTTGTTAATACGCACATACATACACCCGGAAAACTTTACTTGTTCTTCTTCTTGCGCAAAATAAAAATACCATCTACGACAATTAAATGCTGACGTATCAGTTTGGGACTAAATGCCAACCGTACTCAAGTTGTTAAGATGCGTGTGTCGCTACCTAGGCGGTACGGCTGGCGGCGCGGGCGCAGGCGGGGGGTGGGTGCGGGGAGAGGCGGGGCGGGATGTTTTCACTTCGCGTATAAACAAAGCTTTGCTGATGATGGAACTCTAGCGCGCGACTCCATTGCACGGCGGGAAATGACGTAACGGCATTCATATACGACGGTATATTAATGCCGTCACCCTGCTTTGAGTAAATCAGCTGGTAAAGGCATCACATAGTAGGAAACTTCTCGAAATTGAATTTTAGGATTGTATAAAATCGTAGAACCACCAAGTATCTATAGGTACCAAGTTTTGCCAAGATGAGAAATACGATCAGAATAAACGTCCTAAGACGTGAAACCAAATTTTGCCAATTCATCTGGTGTCTGCGCGCTTCGTCGGTCGCTCGGTCTGTTACAATTGATCTGCTTATCTGTGTATAAATTTAACTAAGATTTGTGTTCTTTAATATTTATAGTTTAAAAAATAAAAACCGACTTCAACTGCGCCATTCGTTTACTTGGGTGTCATTTTTCCAGTTATTATGTTATAAAAACCAAAGGCCCGAACCGATTTTTATAAAAACATACAGCTGAATTGAGAACCTCCTCCTTTTTGGTTACAAAGACATTTCTTTTAGAAAAGAAGAAAAAATTCCTTGTGTAAAAACCAAAATTATAAGCTCTCTTTGACCGGATTCAACCGTTCTTCAAGGTTAATGGTCATATTTAAAAAGGAATACTCAATTAATTTTTTGCAAGCGAGGTAGGTAGCGAGGGAGGATTAAAAAAAAATAAAAAAATGTGGTAATACAGTAGCGAAGTGCAAACGAATCCAAAGACACCTGTTACGTTAAAAATCGTCAAGGCTTTTATGCTACGGGAATAAAAACATATGTACATCCAATATACTAGAAGAACTGTACCCTCCATCTTGTGCAGCCGAGTGTACATCAGTGTGTATAAACGTGAGATTTTCTTGTATGTCAATGCAACCGCGTCCTATACTGGGCCCAATAAATCAAGGTTTCAAGAGGCCCTTGAGCCCTGGTTGAATAGCTCAAGGCGACCCTGAAACTCCAGCGATATTAGATTTGCCCTTACAAACACTCTACTTTGCACTTGTTATATGATTTGTGAACCTGTTAAGTTCTTGAATATAGTTACTTATGGGGTTGCAAAGTGTATTTTTTTATACTAAGAGGCACAGCAGGTGAAACTGATAGTAAGTGGTAAAAAAGTTTATTATATCCAGATATCTAAACTTATGTCGACAGACTAGGCATTTGACGTGATGGTTTGGTTCAAGTTGGTAGGTATTATCTAGCCTGCAGTGGGAACTGGTTCTGAAGTACGGTTGTCACAAAACGCCGTTGCAACTTGGCAACAGATTTGTCTGAAGAAGGGGGCAATCATAGACTTTTTTCGATTCCCGTTTTCTCCTCAAGGGGATTTTAGTGTGAATATGTATGGAACAACCCGATTGTAGTTGATATTTTGGATTGTATTCTTTTTTGTATAGTTATAGCTTATATAAAAACTACTAAAACCGATTTCAAAATACGCAATTCTTTTACTTGGATGACATTTTTTCAATTATTTTGTTGTAAAAACCAAAGTACTGAACCGATTATAATAAAATTTATATGGGACCACTTCTGAGGTACATATTACCTACCAAAAAAAAAACATCAAAAACGATTCATTATTGGCGGAAATATCGCTACAAATATAAAAAAAAACATACAGTAGAATTGAGAACCTCCTTCTTTTTGGAAGTCTGTTAAAAATAGGTAGATATATTATAAATTTATTAAACCACATAATAGCAAAATTGCAGAAGGATAACATTAAGTGTTTCTGGCTAGGTTTATGATTGGCGGCCTTATCGCTTATAGCGATCTCTTCCACGCAACCACGTATCACATTTAATAATACTGTTTGCTTAAAACCTACTGATAAAGTCATGTATAACTAGAACAAAGCGTTTATTATCCTTTTTATCGAAGTTGATGTGCGTGTATATAAGGGTAATCCCCAAAACGTTCTCCTAAAGCTACTAAACATATTGAAATTAAAAAGATTTTTACGGATGTTTTTGAGTGTTTTACACACTGAACTGAAGTATCTAGAAACTCATAGACAGTTCAAAAATTACACACATCTGACGGGACTTGAACCCGCATTATCCCGATCTAACCTCTTTTTTTTACACCTCCGTGGCCAAAATGAAATGGTAAAAGCAAAAAGGTACCTACAGATAATTTTCTAACTGTTTATAAAGTTGTTAATTTTTAATGGATTTATCTCGCATTTTTACATAATTATTGTGAAAACCTAATTAACTCACAAGAATAAAGCCGAAAATTTACTACTTAGATAATTTCTACATCGACGAGCTCCATCCTCGGCCACATCAACCAAGATTTACCGTTGACCACCAAGGTCGATGGTAGATCTGTTAAATGTAAAAAAGACCAAGTGCGTGTCGGGTCACGATCAAAATAGGGTTCCGTAGTTGTACATCACAATTTATGTGTTCAATAACTTAAAACAGGGTCTGTATGAAAAACTGTATGAACATATTAACTTATGCTAGTCTAAATGAAATTTACATGAAATTTTGCGCTTTCTGTAGAATAATGCTAGTAAAATCACCTTCTTATCACGAAAAATTTCGTTGGAGGTTACCAAAAAATTAAAACAAATTTTTCATTTTTGCGAAAGTGTTATAATTATTATTACAAAAAAATTAGCCTATACGCAGGGAGTGCAGGAATAATTCATTCCCATTTTACGTGTGGCGGGCCACGCGTAAAGTAGGAATAAATTATTTTTCTCATCTATCCCAGCGTGTGGGGTATTGCTAGATAAACACAAACATATTGGGGGTGTAAGTAACCCAAAAATTCTGTAGGTACACGCGCTGCACATACATTGTTCCACATATTTTGCACGTGTGACATATAAACATAATAAGATCGGGAGCAGTGTGAATGGTCCGTTGTGCTCGTAACTCGATGACACGGCGAGTGGGTGTTGTTTGTTATAATTACCTCCGTCTGACGATAAGAGCCTTGTGAGAATTCTTCGTCGGCAGTTCTTGGGCTTGACAACAACACGAGGCATATCCGTCCGAGTTGGCTGACACGTTGTGACGTCATCAACATTTAAATTTATAATAGTAATATAAAACTGTAGCAACCGACTTGAAATTACGGAAATTCGTTTATTTGGATGACATTTTTCCAATTATTTTTTATAAAAACCTATTACCTACCGAACAAATATATTCTGTGATATGACGCAGGCGTTCGATTACGTAGATCACAGAATCTTAGCTAGTAAATTAGAAGCGTATGGAATACGTGGCAACGTTTTAGATTTGATAGAGTCTTACCTAGCAGATAGAATACAAATCACGGAAATCAGTCGAGTCAATCTTAACACGAAAGCAGAAGAAATATATAGATCGTATGAACGCAAAGTGGCGTACGGAGTTCCACAAGGTAGTGTCCTGGGACCACTTTCATTCATAGCATACATAAATGACTTGCCTAATGCTACATCTCAACCTATGACATTATTTGCAGATGATAGCACTATCACCGTAGCATGTAAAACACTTGACTCTTATGAAAACGATATTGTTAAATCTTTGACCTCAGTTATATCTTGGCTTGACAACAATAACTTAAAAATTTACCTAAATAAAACAAATATAATGCATTTTAGACAGAGAGGAACAAACAAAGGTAATATTAATGTAGCATATGACAATAACATTATAAATGAAGCAGAAAGCTCAAAATTTCTTGGATTATATATTGACCGAAAATTGAATTGGAAATCATAAATAGAGCACCTTTCGAAAAGAATAAGTAGCCAAACATATGCCATCGCCAAACTAGCTCGTACTCTAAATATAGAATCTTTACTTAAAGCCTACTATGGGTTAGTTGAATCAATTTTGAGGTACGGGATTATTTTTTGGGGAAATTCAACAGATAAAATTATTATTATTAAAAGGCAGAAACGCTGTATTCGTTCAATGTTTAAACTCAAAAAAAGAGATAGTTGAAAGCCCTATTTTTTAAAGTATAAAATTCTTACACTTCCGTGTTTATACATTTTAGAAACGGCCCTTTTTGTAAAATCAAACCGGGAGCGATTCCCCACACTATCTGATACTACTGTAAGAAATAGGCGCGACCAAGACAAACGGCGCGTACATGAAGGAAAGACAGCACTGATGCAAAATAGCATCGTATGTATGGGTCCTAAAATCTACAATAAGATTTCTAAGTCAATAAGAGACCAGAATAGTAATTTATTTAGAAAAAAGTTGAAGGCATTGTTATTGCAGAAGTTTTATTATTCTATCAATGATTTTTTAAATGACAAATTTTAATTTTATTGACATTATGTGTATCTTTTATTGCTTCTGCTTTGTCATATTTTATATATTTTTGGTTTGTGTTTTAATCTAATAACAAATAATAATAATAATTATTTTTTAATTTTTCGCATGTGCATGATGCTGTCTACCTGACATTTGTACGCCTAATCGGCACAACATGATTTTAAGCGACTAAATTTAGTGTAACATCTTTTATGCACTTGTTGTATAAAATTCTCGTGTTGTATGCAAATAAATTATCTTTATCTTTATCTTTAACAAAAAAGAGTTATCAAAATCATGTTTTAATTGGCGGATTGATTGCGTAATAAACATACAAAAAAAAACATACACTCGAATTGAGAACCTCATTCTTTTTGGAATTCGGTTAAAAAGAAACGTTGACGTGCACTTGTTTGTCCAAGCAAAAGGAGACGGTTTTCTTCTTTTATAAATTGAACTGGTAAGTAAGTTCGTATAGACTGAGCGTCAGAGTTATTAAGCCACCGAAAGTACTCTGACTTGGCTTGACGATTCGTTGTTTTTAGCCCCCGACGCAAAAACGACGGGGTATTATAAGTTTGATGAGTCTGTGTGTGTGTCTGTCTGTGGCGTCGTAGCTCCCGAACGGATGAACCAATTTTGATTTTATTTTTTTGTTTGAAAGGTTTGAAAGGTTAATTAGTCGGGAGAGTTTTAGCTATGTTTCATCCAAATCGGTTCAGCCGTTTTTTTTGTCGGTTTTTGAGTTTTCTAAACTTATACTTGTTTAAGAACAAACAACCGGGACCTACAGTTTAACGTATAATTCGACACGGTAGCGCTCAGAAAGGAATGCCACTCACGGTCACCCATCTGAAGACTGACCAGTCCGTCCGTTGCTTGACATTGGTGATCGTTCGAGAGTACCAAGTCAAGCTACGCCACGAGCGCTACTTAAATTGAACTGGTGATGACGTCATGTCGAGTCAACCTTATACCTAGGATAACCTAACATATTGTGTTAAAGCTAGAAGCAGTAATCTAAAGTTAATATAAACATAGATTCGTGGACGGCGGCCAGCATTTATGGAACTCATTCATAAACTTGATAAGGTTTGCTTAGTTTATTAGCGGATGTAATAGGAGCTTCCAAACAAAGCATTTTTAGGGCTACGTACCAAAGAAACCCTGTAGTTTCGCCATGTCCGTCTGTTCGTCCGTGTCTTTGCTCAATGATTGATGCACTTTTTGATGATGTACTTGAAAACTATCATTTGCTACTTAAATGAGCGTTTTGTTAAAGCCAATCTCAAAGACTTCAAACTGCGCAATTCGTTTACTTGGATGATATTTCTTCAGTTATTTTGTGATAAAAACCAAAGTACTGAACCGATTTTCATAAAATTTATATGAAACTACATCTACAAATACCTGCGAAACGAAAAAGAATCATCGGAGTAGTCAGTGAACACACATACAAAAAAAAAACGAATTGATAATCTCCTTCGTTTCGGAAGTCGGTTAAAATTTAATTAAAGCAGCATGTATAACGAAATTAAAAATAAAACTATCATAGTAAAGACAAATGTTAATTGATTAACTTAAAAAATTTACTTACAGGAGCAAGAAATTAAAATGTCATGTACTTACATTTCACAAATCCTTAAGTCGTACTTACGTTTAAAATTTTTAAACAATGAGCTCTGTTTTAAGTCCACATATTGTGATGTGCAACTACGGAACCCTAAACTGCGCGTGGCACGACACGCATTTGGCCGGTTTTTAATCGATGTCGTACTTGTGTATATACAAAATAACTCTCATTCTTACGCAGTCGGGTAGAAAAATCTTCGCACTAAATACTAGAAAGCAACACCACGAATTAACGACAAAACTTTTAATTCGGTCCAAGTAAATTTTCGTACTTAAAAATTATTTTTACAAATTATTAACGTAAAAATGAGTACCTGGGCGACCAAGGTCCACTCGGATTTTTTATGACTGAAAATACGAGCAAACCCAGGTTCACTAAAAATGAAACCCAGCAAGATCGATATATCGTCCCCTAATCTATCTACAAACCAAATTATATTAAAATCGTTTGAACCGTTTCCGAGATCCAGATTATATATATATATATATATATATAGGTACATATGTATATACAAGAATTGCTCGTTTAAGGTATTAGATTTTTATGTACGAAAATTAAGTCACACGCATGTTCGAACAAAACAAAAAATTTGTTGAAATTTTGTGATGTTGCGCTGGTGCGAATGAATAAAGAAAGGGGTAAGCACAAAAAGACCTAATGGCTCGAAGTGCATCCGAAAATCGAATCCCATTTATAAGATAATCACCAATCTATTACAAACCATTGGTTCCAGCTGGTGGTACGCCGTCGCGGACGGCGCGGTGTCTACGCCCAGCGCTGCACCCCAGTGTCCCTGGATGCCTACAGCTTGGACAGCGTCAGCGTGGGGCACCGGAAGGGGAACCAGCGCTTGCGGGCCAGCAAGAGGAGCTACGGGAACCCAGCTTACGATGACGAGGTAGGTAGACCTTATTGGTAGACAATAGACAATATATTTTAATGTGGCAAAAACTTAATGGTCTAGGCTTATTGATCCTTACGAAGGTCTCCACGTCAACTGGTAATTTTTTCTTTCATTTATCCGGACGACTGTTAATAATCGCGTGTAGGTTGCATTTTTTAACCTTTCTTTACGAGCCTAGGTAAATAGGTTTAACAATTTTATATGAAGTTATAATACGTCAGAAAAGAGCTAAGTTCGCTAACCTGTTAGGTATATCAAATTATCAATCTCCTGCCTGAAAATATGTATATGTACAAAATAAAATGCTTTTTCATCCCCCCATGATGTGTGCAAAAGCCGTTTTTATTCTCTAGAGGGTAAGGTAAATTCAAATTTAGAACATTGTGTGCACTAAGTTTGTGAATTCAAAACATCATTAAACCTATTTACTTCTACCTCCATGGTGCCGAATTTATTATACAACCTTTTTTAATTTGTTAAAAACTCAGACTCGGAACCTTTTACTTTTTGCTTTGTGCGCGCCATTTTCCATTTTTAAAAAGAGCCTCATCTGGTCATCAACCATTATATCTAAGTGTTATAATTTAAAGATTATTCTGTAATACTTACCTGTCATAATGTAGTAATTAATACCTAAACTGAAATAAAAGTATCTTGTAATTGTAAATGTATTTTTTTTGCATTTAGTCATTTCCTCGCTGAGGTGGGATGAAAAGTTACGTGTTGCACTCGAGTGCAAAGATTTTTTGATTTCCTCGCTAACGCTCAGGATTCTAATTTTTGAATCCTTCACTTGCTCGGTCATCAAAATTGAGCACGCGGTTAAAAAGCAACTTTGCACTCTTGTATAACAAATAACTATTAACATGTTTAAACTAATATATAACAATGTACATAATGACGTTAAAATTTTAACTGGAAATAGTTATATAAAATCTTCGACGAAATGGCTTCTTTTCCATTGTTTTTATAGTGTGAAGGAATACTTGGATTCTACAAATGCCTACAAATAATCAATTTCATTGTATAAAATATTTGCACGACTGCTTGCAGATTGATTACAATGTTTTAAAAATAATAACTCTTTGTATAAGTATGTATTCTAGCAAATAAATTACTTGATTTGGTTTGATTACAAAAACAATGTCGTCGCGGATTTTTGACTAAGTTGAGTATTTTTTTTGTTTTGTTGGCCGATTTAGACAATATTTGTCAGGAAAATTGTAATTCTCAATTCTGATCAAGAATTTTGAATATGAGCAGTAGACATTGCGAGCACAGACTTTTTCAATAAGTATTGTTGCAAAAAGTTAGTGCTCGCGAGATCTATTGTTCGTAGAACTACAATACTAGTCAGCATTTGGATTAAATTAAAAAGTGGTGTTCGGGTACTTAACCGACTGTTCAAAAGGAAGGTAATTTTTAGGGTTCCGTACCTCAAAAGAAAAAAACAGAACCCTTATAGGATCACGTTGTTGTCCGTCTGTCCGTCCGTCCGTCCGTCCGTCCGTCCGGGTGTCAAGACCTGTATCCCGGGAACGCGTGAAGGTATCGTGTTGAAATTAAAACCATATACGTAGATCTATAGTCTCTTGAAAGAAAAATTAAATTCCGCATTTTTCGTAAAAAAAAGTTACAGCTGAATATGTCGTAAAAACCGCACATTTCGACACTCGCATGGAAATCAAAACCTATAGGGTACTTCCCGTTGACCTATAAAAATTAAATTTGGCAAGAAGCATTGTGTTAGAGTACACATATAGGAAAAAATCTGACAAACTGGACATTTTTAATTTAATCACAAAAAATAGTGTCTTTATGCAAGGATGGTGGAGGATGGTCCAAATTTTAAAGTTCTTTAATCGTATCATGTGGAGAAAGAGCATAAGCATAAGCATTGTTATTATTAGCATAAGCTAAAACAAGGTTTCAAATATTTTTGCGATGTATATTTTTCGGTTTATGAAGGAAAATATAAAAAAAATATATGATTTCCCCCTTTTATCTACTAGTTTGTACGGAACCCTCGGTGGGCGAGTCTGACTCGCACTTGTCCGGTTTTATTTAGTAATCTTATTTATAGATATGAATAAATAACATTAACGAGTCTGTAACCCTTGAATTATATACAGGTCTGTAACCGTTCTCCAGCGACCGTTTCGTCTTGGAACTGATCGCCGACAGGATGTTTGGTTTATGACGGTTTCGCCTATTCAGCTATTTGCGACGATTTGCAGACAGAAGTTTCCGGAAAAATACCTCAAAATCTTAAAAAAAAAAAAAAAACAGCCCTGTTTATACAAACTGTCTCACTGCTGGGCGCGGGCCATCTTCTCATTGTGAGAAGGGTAAGGCCATAGTCTACCACGCTGGCCAAGTGCGGGTTGGCAGACTTCACACATCTCCAAGGCCTCTAGGACTAGGCCTCCGGAAACTTCAAACTTCTTATTAAAAATATTTAATTTGTGTTGTTATTTCAGGTAACGTCCCACCCCATGCAGTACCCGGCTCTGGCCAACTTCGCGCTGGATGTGGACTCCATGACGGCTGAGTTCGGGGAGATACCAGCCTTCAGCGTGCGCCCTGAGGAAGTACCGCCTGGCTGTGAGGACAAGAACAGGTATACATAGCTTTTAAATTTGTAGACATAAACTTATCACCTAGCTATGCCCGCGAATTCTTACATGCGTCTCGCGTATTGGTACATAAAAATTAAAGCTTAAAAAACTGAAGCAACCGACTTCTCATGGATGCCATTGTGACAACTGGACCAAATTGAAATGAGACCACACGATTTCAACAGATTTCAAATAAAAAATAATAGTAAAATCGGTTCACCCACTCGAAAGTTAAGAGGTAACAAACATAAAAAAAAAACTGTCGAATTGATACCCTCCTCCTTTTTTGAAGTCGGTTGAAAATAAGATTCACCAAACTTCACTTTGTTCCGTTTGAGTTTCAAACTTCACATAAACTCGTATTTCTGACGTCTACCTAACGGGGTATGTAAAGTCAATTTTTAATTAAGTATTTATCTGCTCTTATTTGAAATTTTGAACTATTTTAAGAAATCAATTTTAAATATTTTCGTGACTAATGTTGTTTTTAAATTTTAATCATATTTTTTGTAGTGAGTTTTGTAGACTTCTGTGACAAGTAAAAGTTGTCCTAGTACTTTTGATTAATCTTCCCACTTAGCATACAAAATAACCTCGTTAATGTAGTTATACAGTGTTGTTTTATATTTATTACATAACGTTAAAAGCGGTCTGTCTTTTTTTCGGATCAATGGAATTTGAACTAAAATTATATCTCGTCGTACTAAAATACTATTACATTGGTCACAAGAGTATTGAATTTGTTTAAAGTTTCGAATAAAAACATAAAATACTAACTTAAAAAATTTGGTACTATGCATACCCTAGCTTGGTCTAAAAAGTATGTCAGATACTTCTCCACAGTATTAGTACCCTAATCTCTTGCCAAAATTCTTTCAAATCTGTTCAGCAGTTTCCGCGTATTTCAAACACCGTACAAGCAACCAGACGCTCATATTTTGCCTTTTCTTCAGTTATAATTTCAAAAAATAATAATTCAAAATTGACTCGCTTCCACTTTTAAACTGAACTGCAGTGAGGCCACAGATCATTATGATCTGTGAGTGAGGCCCTGGTTTTCATGGAATTTTGTGAACAAGTTAGTACTAATAAAACTGACATTTCTGTTATTTTTGCAGGTATTCCAACGTACTGCCGCTGCCCGAGACCCGGGTACCTCTCAGGAGAATCGGCAATGACCCCGCCTCCGAGTATATCAACGCTAACTATGTTACGGTGAGTGAGATAAAATCATATTAATAAATCACCATAATTTCTGTTAATTTCATAGGTTCCTTCTATTTCATTTCGCAGATCAGCTAAGCCATGCTACTTAGTAAATACTGTACTGTACTGCCCATTCTCCTAAAAGGCCTACTACACCACCCGATTTATCGTGCCCTGTAGCTGTAGCCAGGGATAGCATAGTGTAAGAGACAGGGTCCCGATTTCCATAGTTGTCAGACAGACACCAGATAGACAGGGCACGACAATCGGATTAATGGTCCTTAAATGATATTGCCGTCTTTTTATTTCATTGAACAGAAAAAGCAACCATAGGCTCTAGTAAATTGTCTTATTATAAATAAATATTGGTGGACATTTCACACAACACCATCTAGCCCAAACTAAGGAAAGCTTGTACTATGGAAACTAGATGGTTGATAGAATACATTAATATATGTATTCTATCCTATCTACCTACTTCTTTTTTTTTTTTTGTAAATATATACTTATGATACATAGAAAAACACCCAAACACAAACAGAACAAACATCCATGCTTATCACACAAATGTTTGCCCTGGGTGGGGATCGAACCCACGGGCCAGGCTCAGGACTGCTCCGGAGGCAGTCGTACTACCACTGAGCCATGAGGCCCTGTCAATTGTTATATTCCTTACTAAAGGTCGTTATTACAAACTAATCACTACCTATTTGGGTTACACTCTTCTACAATGTATCTGTGGCGGTTATAATGACTTCAGGAATAGACAGGCCAGATAATACAATACATTTTGCTAAGAGACTACTTAGAGGTAAATCGTCATTAATGTTTTCCAGGGTCCTGGCAACATCCGTAACTACTACATCTTAGCCCAAGCTCCCCTTTCTAACACAGTAATTGACTTCTGGCGTATGGTGTGGGAGCAGAACTCACGGCTCCTTGTCATGCTGACAGAATACATGGAGAATGGAGTGGTAAGTCACAAATTGGTTAAATTATTTTTATGGCTGTAAAACGATACAGAAGGAAGTCCAAATAATTATGGTTAATTAATATCATCTCCAGAAAAAAATGTGCTTGACATGGATTTGACATGGTGGTTCACCACCATGTCAAATCTATATCTTCAGAAAATGATGTGTATACGTGTATGTGTATATGTTTAAAAAAATCGTTAGACCACTCGACAAGTCTTGGTGGAGATGAAGTAGACCTAGACCCAAAAAGCTTTAGACCGTGAAGATTGGAATAGACATGAAGGCTATTGCCCAGCAGTAGGATGGATCAGACAGGACATTACAGCCCACGGCTGACAACAGTGGAATATGTTCAGGATAATGATCAAAGGGTGCTGATGCGAGTTGACTGGGTAAATTGTACATTTAGATGTAGGTTTATAATTCCGTCTCTTCTCTTGCAGGAAAAATGCTACGAATATCTCCCGCCATCAGAGATCTCCGATAACAAGCGTACATTTGGCGAATTCCAAATAATCCTGAAGAAGCGGGAACAGCGCGACAAGTACGCCATCTCAAGCGTCCAGGTTATCAACCTTACCACTAGGAGTTGGAGAGAGGTCACTCATCTCTGGTACTTCTGGCCGGCGAAGGGCGTGCCTGAAGATTATGACTCCGTTATAGACTTCTTATTTGAAATGAGAAGTTATATGAAGGTTGCGCAAACGGCAAAGGAGTATGATGAAGAAGGTTGGTGACAATTTTAGAATTAATACTTATTTTATTTAAAATTATGACAGTTCAATTTGTTGCACATTCTATTTCTGCCCTGCTATCATGGAACATGGGCAAATAGTCTTTCCCCCGTTTTATTCACCCTTCAGAGGAAATAAAGTATGTACTGACTACTGACATTGACAACTGACATAACAACGTGGACAAAAACGTTTTATCTACCTTCCATGCTAGCAGGGCTGTGCTAAAGAGAGCGATTTTGGCACGCTTTCCGTTAAAAAAAATATTTTTAATATCACGGTGGAAGAGTATCTCCTATTACCTGGATAGTTGTAATGCTTAGCCGCCAAGTAGTTTTTATTTGTAGATACCTACTTAAACTTGACTGGCAACTCTATTTATGTTAAGCCACTTTTGGGGTCTATACAATGGAATGCTCTTGCTAAAAGATACCGTTCTACTGATGATTTAAGAATATTCTGATTATTTGTAGCGGAGAAGACCCATTTCGGAAGCACATTACAAATTTTGCGGTTTGTTAATAAATAGAGTTTAAGTGTTCAGTCCTGGGTTTTAAAATATCCGCCATGCAACAATGTCGCTTTTAGAGATTCTGACAGTTTGCTAGTAGAACGGGCAAGGTGTAATAAGATCTTGTAGATCTTAATAACATTCAAGTAAAGCTTTAATGGGAGTGTTCTGACAACCTCAACTGAGAACCAGTTTCCAACCAGTTGTCAGGTCTACTATCGTCAAACCGACCATTGCTTACAGGTGAGCTGTAGCTCGTCAACCATAAAAAATATAATTGCTTCTTTGTTCCTTCCAGGTGTAGAAGTAATATACGGCGACCAGAACCGTTCTTCGTTCAACAACTTGGCCAAGTTCCGTGACGACAACAGTTCCGGGAACGGCGTCAATGTGTACTCTCCGGCCAAGGCTGAAGAGCAAAATAGGAGAGGATACGCCAACAATGGAACTTTGAGCAGGATGAAGGCTGCTTCGGAAGTTGAAGGTATGTTATATAGGTATAGTATTTAGATTGTCTCTTTTGCTTGTGTTGCAATAGTATTTCTACAAATATTTCTGCATTAATTCATAAGGAATCGTATGCTTTCGCACTGAGCCGACCGACCGAACCGACATAAAATGAGAATTTTAAAAGTGATTTGCGGGATTTGAACCCCCATATTCCATTTCATATTTTATTATTTTATATTAATTGGGACCCTTTACCAGTTTGGCCACAGAGGTATCACGTGAGGTTTAATGGGATATGTTCAGCAGTTGACTAAAATGTGCTGATACTTATGCTGATGAAATTGACCAATGACCATCTGGCTCCTATATCTTTCCAGGTATCCGTCCATGCATAGTGACATGCGCGTCAGGCGCTGGTCGCTCCGCGGCTGTGTGCGCGTTGGACATCTGCGCGCGCGCACTTCACGCCGGCACGTGTGACTTGCCGCGCGTAGTGCGACATCTGCGAACGCAGCGGCCGCACTCGCTCTCTAACCGGCATCACTACATGTTCGTCTACAAGGTATGGAAAAAGCCTAGAAGTCACTCACACTCACACAAGACGATGTCACAAATTTTCGTTTATGTGTGACTACCAAACAGAGCAATCCTGATTAAAACATAAAGGTACAAATAACTTTTCTCTTTTTTCTAGGTGCTGAGTGAATATGGCAATAAGATGATGGGCGTAGGAGACACTATATAATATTAGTACATACCTACTTTATACCTATATAACGTAATATATTGTATACCATGACATTTTATACTTTATGTACATTTGCTACTTTTTTAGAAAAGCAATTTACACGTTTAGGTATCACCTTTTAGGCATAATTTAAAAATAAGAATTTATTACCTTTTTCGGAATATTTATACCAAAGTCTACCTAAGTTATTAGATTTTTAGGTTAACTCGAAACACTTTATATCTGTTAATTTTTTTCAGCAGAAAAAAATATACATTGTTCGGTTTTTATTTCTTAATTGTGGAAAAATATTAAACGATCTGTTGTCTTCAGTACTATGCAATTAATTTCAAATTAAAATTTGCTATCTTTTACATAAAAGCGCATCTTTGATTATGCGACAGTCACGTATTAAGGACACTCCGATATTTTTTGCGTTTAACCTGAAACGAATTGAATATTAAAATATCAATGCTTTTAACGTTATAAACTACTTTATGGTGTAATCAATTCTGTCATCGGGAGACCGTCCGACTTGCGATCCGCAGGCATTGCAAACCCAGGGGTTCGAATCCCGCGGCACACACCTCTGTCCTTTCGAAGTTATGTGCGTATTGTTGATTGCCGCCAACTTCACACGGTGAAGGAAAACATCGTGAGGAAACCTACATGTCTGAGAGCTCTCAATGATCTTGAAGATGTGTGAAGTTTGCCAACCCGCACTTGGTCAGCGTGGTAGACTATGGCCTTACACTTCTCACAATGAGAAGATGGCCCGCGCCCAGCAGTGGGACAGTTTGTACAAACAGGGCTGATAAAAAAAAACTGTCATAACCTGGAATCACTTTTCATGCGCTTTACTTTTTGTTGTAAATAAATATAGTTAGGATCGTCACATTAAAGGAAGTGTAATAAAAATAGATGTTGAACAAGATATTACCTATAATGTATATTAAGAATTCATTCCACTAGTCTAATTTATTGCTATTTTTGTTTCGCTAGTGAATTCACGATTCATTTAAGCTGACATAATAATTGTTAAGTATGTAGAAGAATTTATATCATTTTATGTCTTAAGTTCTCTGTTGTATGCTGTGATTTTATGATCTAATATTAGATTTACTATATACATACTTGTAAGTACATTGGAGTACAGTCTTGTTTACTATGAGTTTTTGGAGCAATGAAATATTTAAGATTATAAGAAATATTTTTGAATGACATGATACGTTATACTTACTTTTTGTAATTTTAGGTTCGTTGTTAAATACATTCACTAGATTTTTATTTTGTTATAAAGCATTTATAAATAGTCTAAGTTTAAATTGCACTGTTTTATCCTACACATGTTAGTTTATAGTTAGCATTATAGAAATTATTTTTAGTGACCAAAAATATTATATCTATATATATTCGCAATTATGTTATTTATCTCAATTACGTATGGTCGAAAGTAAGAGCTATATTGAAAATGATTAAAACCATGATTAAAATTACTTCAAAATTTATTTTCATTTCAAAATTGTATAAGCCTACCGTGAATTGGTGTAAGTTCATTAAGTTTTCTGACAAAATCTTAGTCTTCGTCATCTGACGAGGAATATTCACGTAAGTTGTCATAAGAAAGGTGAATCAACTTTTTCTTCAGCTGTTTTGCCATTTGCATATCAGCTTTAGAAATAACTTCATTCATCGCATGCTTTTCCATTTCTTGATCGTCTTTATTATCTATCTCTTCTTCATCGTCGTAGTTGACCAGATATTCCTGCTCATCGTTATGAATAGCATCAAACGACGTGCCTTCAAGGTCTTCCTCAACTTGATGTTCGTAAGTATCAATCACAGATAACTTTTCTTCAAATGACATCTCATTAACATTTGATACAATATCATTTGTCAATGCTGTATCGTTATCAGACACCGATCTCTGAATGACATCTTTGGTAAACGATTTGACTGCAACTAAATCTTCATCATGAGCGCTTCCAAGTTCTTGGCTGATATAATCAACAGTATTATCTTCAATTATATTTTCTTCAACAGAAATCGTATCACTTTTACTCTCTTCTGCAATATGTTCTTCAATATTATCTTCATCTACTATTGAAGAGCTAGTTATTTTGTACAATATGCGATTAAAGAACGCGATTTTCTTATTTGCTTCCTCTTTCTTTGTGTCAAGTGTGTAATCAATATTTTTCCTTTCAGTTTCACGTTCTTCAGAATCGTAGTATATAACGCCATGTGCAGAATAGGGAATGTGTTCTGGAAGGTTGATGAAAGAACCCGCGAGAGAGATTGATGATAGAGATACCTTATTTTTCGAATGATCCATGTCTGCAATAAATCATTTGTTATTTTCACCCGACTGCGCAAGAAGGTATTATGTTTCAAATGTATGTAAGTGAGTATGTTTGTATATTTCCTCCTACAGCCAAAGAGGCTTGACCGATTTTGATGTACGAGGTGTTGTTAGATTTATCTTGACTTCCCTAATTTTCATAATAAGTACTAATTACTGTCGCGAAACTAAAAATTGATATTTTTCATAGCATCCAATGAACTTTTTCGTAACAAATAATTGTCACACAAGCATTATTCTAAATGATATTCATTTACACATACTTTCAGGTGTAAACGTACACTCAACGCCATCAAGACTTAAGTTACACTGCGAAAGTTGCTCTTACCCAGTCGGGTATTATATTTAAATTTTATTTAGATTATAGATTATTATATTATCTTAAAATATTCTTTATTTGCTTTGAGTTCAAGTATTTATTTATAACAGCCTAACACTCTAATTAAACTAGATAATTTCTGAATTACAGTATGGATTTATATATTTGACAATGTTTTGAGAGAACTCACTGTTTAGTTTCTTGCTTGGCTTACTCGTTGTAGCTTTTTCATGGTCATTCTATAATAGAAAAATTTAAAAATCGAAATTCGAGACTGTTTTGGTTGACTTGTAAAATAGAGGTCATTCATAAACCACAAAGTTCCCTAAAAGTCCAGTTGGAAATGCCGGCATCCAGCGTCTTCTAGCCATCTATGAGGTCGTTCGTCTTTTGACCGATCTTCCCACGCTGCATGCACCGACATGTGGTCTCAAGTCAAATTTTTTTAGCCCCATTGGAAACAACTGTTTCATCTATCTATCTACCGATCCGTGTATGGAGTACTGCTGCCACCTTTTTGATGGATCAGCCATGTATCAGCTGGAAGCTTTAGAATCAGTAGACCGGCGAGCTGTGAGGTTAATCGGTGACGATAAACTAGCTGCCAAGAAGCTACTTAGTCTCGAGCACCGCCGTAAAGTAGTATGTTTGTCTATTTTCTACAGGATTTATTTCGGGGAATGTGCGGCAAGAGCTTCACGACCTAATTCCACCCTCCCTATTTCACTGCAGAACTAGCAGAAAGTCGGCAAATTACCACCCATTTCTCGTTGGAATGCCAAAAATTCGTACTCAGCGATATCGATCCACATTCCTGTTGCGTACTGCACAAGAATGGGATTCTTTGCCGTCATCTCTGTTACCTGAGAGCTTCAATTTTGGATTTTTTAAGGGTAGAGTAAATAGATATCATCTAGATCGACGAGCTCCATCCTCGACTACATCGTCGCTTAACATCAGGCGAGTTGGTGGTCAATCGGATATCTATCTTGTATAAAAAAAATACTTTTGGAAAATTATAGTGACAAATGATTAGAATAATGTTCTTATTTATGATTTTATACGTCATCTCACCGTCTGCTTATTCATATGTCGCTGTTGTAGTGACAACTCTGACGATCCGATTTGAGCGAGTTTATATCTCAGCTTCAGTGCCGTTTCATCTAAAGGAACTTTACCCATAGTGAAGGCTCCATGGAAATAAGCCTGCAAATACATACAATCAGAGGCGGATTATCCTAAAGCTCGAAAGGCCCAGGCCTAGGGCGCCTGGCGATCAAAATCGCGAAAAAAATACACTAATTGTCCGAAGAACAGTATAATAAAAAACAAAAATATTCTCTCGCTGGCTGTCCTACTTCCTACTGTCCACGGACCTATCACTTGTTATGAGCATATTACTGCTTGCTTTATTTAGACTAAACGAGTAGAAAATCTTAGGATGGTGGTGTATTTGGAATAGAAGTAGTTATTTCCCAATGAAAATAATCACATTTGCCTTTATTACCTGCAGTCTAATAGCGGAATCATCCCAGGATTGGTTTTTATCCTCTTCAGCTCGCTCATGATGTATTAAAGTGTGCTTTACAGCTTTTTGAGCTACATCGTCAGCTTTATCTGTATCAGCCTGAAATGAGAACCAAATTCCATTTATTGAAATGAAGAGATCCAGAGACGCCCGAAAGTCACCAACAGAGCACGGCGAATCAATAAGTCGAAGTGACAATGCACATAGGGCACATAGCTCGTAGAACTGATGGTCGAAAGGACCGGAAAGTTATCGAGTGGAGACCACATATCGGCAAGTACAGCGTAGGAGATCAGCTACAAAGTGGACAGAAATCTTCATACAACTGGCTGGATGACGCTGGATGCATACCGTTTTTAGGCGGTCTTTTTGGAAATCCGAGAGCGAGGCCTATGTCCAGCAACCGACTTCTTGTGGCTGAAATTATGATGATAATGACTGACCCAGTATTTAGCTTGGCGAGCTAGCATGTGCTTCTGGAAAGCGTTGCGGACAGCGTCCTGAATGTCGGGCAGCAGGTTGGGATCGAAGTTGGTGTTCCGGAATAACTTCATCAGGAGATTTCCTTCGTGTACTGTTGGAACAATAGAATAATTGGATTTCTTCTAGATCAACGTTCTCCATATTTGTGCTATAAAGTTGGTTAAAGAGAATTCAGTACTGCGCCGTCGGTCGATTCTCACCGTATACATTACCGTTACCTTTCGTTAACTGAAAACACGTACTACTATGGTATTCTGTAGTCTCGACTGAACAAAATAATAAAATGAAGTCAGCAACGCCCTCAATACTATATTAGATCTCTAGCTAAATAGCCTATACTAACATCTGCACCGATTATCGAGACCTTATTTTGATAATATTTTTTTACTATAGAAAGGACAACATTTCTTTTTTGTGAATTAAATTCATTTCATTTCATTTCAAAATTTTATGATATCATCGCATTTTAAAGGTTTGTGTAAGTTAAACTTTTTCAGCTACATGAGCTCAAATTTAATCACCTTCGTCCTTATCAAAGTACTCCATCACCACATTCTTGGCCGTCTCCAAGTCTTCCTCACGTAAGCCTAAATCCCTTAACTCCTCGTCCAATTCTGTGTCACAAACGCTCTGGCATACATCGCGGCATACTCGGCAAGCAATGCACAGGGTTTCACGAGCTACCAACATTGATTTTAAGTAGCTTGCAATGAAGTCATACAGGTCAGTTGGTTGCTCTCGTAGTACCTGGAAACCATGGCGATAAAGCTGTCTGCAATTGGTGATATAAATATTTGTATTATCAGCACACATATGATACCTGGGTCCATACTACATGCATCACAGTCATATCACAGTGTGACTGTGTCCTTCTACTATATACATAATATTACTTTGCCTGTTGCTTACTCAACCATAGAAGGAGCGAGATAGAAGTCATATTGAAATAAGATAGCTTCGAGTTTGTAGTGGTATCTTGGTTTTTAGTTATAGTTCTAACGCACAATAGATTGTTCCCTCTACGTCACTTCCTGTGTCAAAAAATTATATTATAATATTATCTTTTTCATGTTTCAGTTTTGGGCATAGGGTTCCCCAATTACTTTCACGATTATGGGTCTCATGTGTCTGTCCGCACCATCAGATACAGCAGATGAACCCCCAATGAAGGTCGGTGAATTGAACGTTAAGATACCAGGAAAAATATTCTTAAAACTATGACGATCATCTCAGTTACAAGAAGTCCACTGCTGGACTTGTCTTCTTCCACGGATCATCAAAATTAGTCCCACGACCTACAGCTCAGGAGGCAGTCGTACTACCACTGAGCCTAGAGGCCTGTCAAAGTATAAATATGTAGTCAATTTACATTTTCATAGGGGATTTTATCGGCATAGCCCCTTAAATTTGGTAACTTTGTGACGAGACTTACTTCTCTAGATATGTCGCTCATCAGATCTCGAAGACCTTCAGGTAAGGCCAGTCTGCAGCTTTCTCGGATTTGGGACTGCAGCAGATCTTCCATATTTAACTACTATTATTTTATTAAACGAAAAAGTGCTCTCACTTCAGTCATCAAATCAAAAATCTTCGAATGAACAGTTCACTGTCATTGTAGAATTAAAATCTAGGTGGTTACAAAAACGACATTTGTCGACATACATAAACATATCGACTAGTTTTTAGGGTTTAGTAGTAAGCAAGGAACCCTTATAGTTTCGCCATGTCCGTCTGTCTGTCTGTGTGCGGTTTTTCTTAAAGACTATTACTAGAAAGCTGCAATTCGGCATGGATATGCTTAATAGTTATGCCGAAAAAGTAGTAGAATAAAATCTTGAAACAAATATTTTTTTAGTTACTTCCGTTCCGTACACATAATGTGGGGATGAATCTCTGATAAAGTATCAACGGGATATAGCGTCAGTCTTCATAAACGTCCGAGCTCAGCATCACCCATCATCATCTCAGCCATAAGAAGTCCACTGCTGAACATAGGCCTCCCCATAGATTTCCAAAAAGACCCGATGGGAAGCAGCTTGCACCCAGCGTCTTCCTGCCACTTGTAAGGTCATCTGTCCATATCGTGGCTGGTCTCCCTACGATGCCCTTGCCGGTGTGTGGTCTACACTAGAGAACTTTTCGACCCCATCGGCCATTAGTTCTACTTGCAGTCCGAGCTCAGATAGATCTAATTAGATCCCTTACAAGATTAAAATAATTTCGATTTTCAAAATAATTCAAAGCAGCAAAATAGACGTCTCTAGACTTCTCAATTTAAATTAGGTTTTAGCGCGGCGACATAGAGTCTTTATATCAAAAGCTTTAAACTTGTTATTGTTGGTATATGAGCATAGGTCAACCCAGGACACTATATTCGTGAATTTTGTTTTAGACTTTACGTCCACGTGATGGGATGAATTATTATTTTCTTATCAACCTAAACTAACTCTTTCAATCAAAAAAAATACTAGATCAAAATCGGTCCATCCGTTTGAGAGCTACGATACCACAGGCAGGAACAGATACAGATGTCAAACTTAACCCCTCTTTTTGGGTCGGGGGTTAAAAAGGATAAACACAATCACTAGGATTTAATTCATTTTCAATGCCTTCTCAGAAAATCCAGGTTTATAGTAAACCCTGTAAATTATTGTACCACCATAAAGGTGTGGCCGAACCCTCTCTAACCATCTAATGTCCTCTCCCTTCCATCTAACTCTTCTAACCAAGGTCAATTGTGGCGTGAAGCGGCATCATGGTTATATGCTCTGCGTATTATCAAGAACATGCACCGAATCGTAGTGGTGAGGACGTGCTTGACCGATAAGGTTGTGAAATAAAATACAATATTTAAAGTATCAATGATAATATAATCAACAAATAATTATCATGTATACTATAAAAAACCGACTTCAAAATTCGCTATTTGGTTTTAAAAACCAAACTTCTGGACCGGTTTTGATGAAATTTCTATGGGAAAGTAGGATATACTTCATACAAAAGAATATTTTTCAAATCGGTTCACAAAAAACGGAAGTATGCGGCAACAAACATAAATGAAAAAAATATACAGCCGTATTGTTAACCTCCTCCTTTTTGTAGTAGGGAAAAATCAACGAAAAACTTCCTTGTTAAAAATAAAACTACGTGATTTTTCCCGAATACATGAAGGCTTCTTAAAGTATGTCCGTGGTTCATCTTATACACACCGTCAGAAATAATAATACTACGTATAGAACGGACACTCCTTAGCTCCTCACCTCCCACCAAATCTCCCTACCCCACCCCGCGGCCAATCCACAGCCACGCGAGAGGTACACGGTACCACGAAGCGGTACCTACTCACATGATTTTTCTTTTTAATTTAAGTGAATTATAAATACCGAAAATGGTGTATTGTTGTGCCGTCTACGGCTGTATGTTAACTCGACATGATAAAAAAGGAGTTTTTAATTTTTATACATGTTCTAAGGATAAAATCTTACTAAGTTAACAAGATACAACACATAACAAAAGCATACCAATCATATTAAATTAAGTCAAGAATAACTTACTAAGTTATTCTTGGTTATTACTACTTAATTGTAATTATTATTGTTTAGGACTTTGGATAATTTCTCTTTGTATCTATTTATTTATTTATTGGGTACCAACATGTTATACATTGTTAAATTAACACATGAACATAAGTCAAAGAGCTAAATGCTAACATAATTATAGGCACCGAACACATGCAATTAGGAAACAAGCGGTCAGAAAATTAATTAAACAGATTTATGTCAAAACGAATTATATAACTTAAATTTAAGAATATTAGAATACAAAAGTGTGAATAATTATGTCAAAGCGAATAGTACATATCAGGCTAATGATTGAAACGTATCTTTTCAAATTAAGCAGGAAACTTCGTTGACAACGCGATTCAAATAATGTACCTATATAAATCATCATCATCATCATCTCAGCCATAAGAAGTCCACTGCTGGACATAGGCCTCCTCCATGGATTTCCAAAAAGACCGATTGGAAGCGGCTTGCATCCAGCGTCTTCCCGCCACTTGTATGAGATCATCTGTCCGTCTCGTGGCTGGTCTTCCTACGCTGCGCTTGCCGGTACGTGGTCTCCACTCGAGAACCTTTCGGCCCCATCGGCCATCAGTTCTACGTGCTATGTGTCCTGCCCACTGCCACTTCAACTTGCTAATCCGCTGTGCTATATCGGTGACTTTTGTACGTCTACGTATCTCTTCATTTCTGATTCGATCTCGTAGAGAGACTCCGAGCATAGCCCTCTCCATAGCTCGTTGCGTGACCTTGAGTTTCCTTATAAGGCCCATAGTTAGGGACCACGTTTCAGTGCCGTATGTCATCACTGGTAACACACACTGGTTGTAAACTTTCGACTTGAGGGACTGGGGAATATTGGACGAGAAGA
This sequence comes from Lycia hirtaria, assembly GCA_947563715.1. NCBI lineage: Eukaryota > Metazoa > Arthropoda > Insecta > Lepidoptera > Geometridae > Lycia > Lycia hirtaria. The sequence goes on along the minus strand of OX387377.1, from coordinate 33,070,972 downwards.
CGCTTTTAAGTTTCCCGAACGCTGCCCAGCCGAGTTGGATACGACGATTGACCTCCCTCGTAAAGTTGGACCTGCCTAATCGGACCGTCTGTCCTAGGTAGACGTATTCGTCAACAACTTCAAGAGTGAAGTTCCCCACAGATATTGGGGTGGGCACGACATGGGCGTTCGACTTAACCTTCGTTTTGTCCATGTTCATTTTGAGGCCCACCCGTTGGGAAACTCTATTGAGGTCTTCGAGCATCGTACTGAGCTCTACCATCGACTTTGCCATGACTACTATATCGTCATTATTCCTATATTATTACCTATATAAATATAAATATTACCTATATAAATATTGTATCTTATTTACGTTAAATTGTAGGTCTCAGTTGTTTGTCAATCGTCAAGCCAGGTCAGATGCCTTTCGGCGGCTTAATAAGACATGTGTTTCATGGTCACTCAGTCTATACGAACTTACTTTTTTTTATCTTATTTACATACGGAAAATTAGTAGTCAAGTGGGTTCTGTGTGCTCCTAGTTTCAACTTCGTCCTAAGTTATCTAATTAAGTGAATTGTTGTGATTAGACATATGAAACTTATTATTGTAAGTACGTAAAATGTGGATTTTTCGAAGCATGTAATGACTACGTAAGTGATTACAAAACATTCTTGGCAAATCTAAAATAGTGACAATCATTGACGTTACGCAACACAACTGCGCGTGTACATATTCTACGTATGTCGATGCCTGTGTAATAGGTAATTAGACCGCGATGTTTGTAAGGAGATTTGATCAAGTATCCGGAGTGTGACACCGTCTGGGCTGGCTAGATTTGATCAAGTATCCGGAGTGTGACACCGTCTGGGTTGGCTTGACTAGATTTGATCAAGTATCCGGAGTGTGACACCATCTGGGCTGGCTAGATTTGATCAAGTATCCGGAGTGTGATACCGTCTGGGTTGGGTTGACTAGATTTGATCAAGTATCCGGAGTGTGAAACCGTCTGGGCTGGCTAGATTTGATCAAGTATCCGGAGTGTGACACCGTCTGGGTTGACTTGACTAGATTTGATCAAGTATCCGGAGTGTGACACCGTCTGGGCTGGCTAGATTTGATCAAGTATCCGGAGTGTGATACCGTCTGGGTTGGCTTGACTAGATTTGATCAAGTATCCGGAGTGTGACACCGTCTGGGCTGGCTAGATTTGATCAAGTATCCGGAGTGTGACACCGTCTGAGTTGGCTTGACTAGATTTGATCAAGTATCCGGAGTGTGACACCGTCTGGGCTGGCTAGATTTGATCAAGTATCCGGAGTGTGACACCGTCTGGGTTGGCTTGACTAGATTTGATCAAGTATCTGGAGTGTGACACCGCCTGGGTTGGCTAGATTTGATCAAGTATCCGCAGTGTGACCCCGTCTGGGTTGGCTAGATTTGATCAAGTATCCGGAGTGTGACATCGTCTGAGTTGGATAGATTTGATCAAGTATCCGGAGTGTGACACCGTCTGGGTTGGCTAGATTTGATCAAGTATCCGGAGTGTGACACCGTCTGGGTTGGCTAGATCTGATCAAGTATCCGGAGTGTGACATCGTCTGGGTTGGCTATATTTTTAAGGTAGGGCTCAAATCCCGTTAAAATGAAGTATCACGTGCGCGTGGCCAGTCACAAACTGGACATTTTTATCACGATGCTTTTGATTTTTCAACATTTACTCAGATTCTATCTGTATTTAAAGATAATATTCTGAAAATTTACTTATACTTTGTATCAAAAAAATACACGTGGTTTTGGTAGTCTAAAGCCTCACCACGTATCACCAGTGGGGGAAGGGATTAAAAAGCTGCTAAAACACCACGTGATTAATGGACGACCCCATACGTATGTGTGTGTACACATACGTATGGGGTGTGTGTATACAGACGTCAATTTGTGTGTGTCCGTGAATAGCGCGCCGTTGTATTGAGTGTCCGACATGTGTCCGTATCTCTCCGTCCACATCCTAAGCAGCAATGGGACCGTAAATTAGCTTTAGTAATTACAGACTACGCTATAATATAATAGCGTACAGTAATATTGCTCATAGCACAATAATATCGCGCACCATACACGGACACGTTATGGACACGTTCACACTACTGTACAATATATTTTTGGCTTACTATAGCTATAAAATTAGTGCGATGCGCTGAGTTCATGCTGTGTGTGCTATATCACGCGCCACCCTCTTCCTCCTCCCTCACCCCCGGCCATCGTGGTCCACTGAAGTTGCTATATATTATAAATGCTTGCGATAATATCGCGTAATGTGAACGCCATGCTTTATAGGTCCTTCTTTGCTATACTATATAGCACAATAGTATAGCGTAGTCTGAAATTAGCTTTATAGTCTGCGATTCTCAAATGTCTATTCTTCTTCATCATCAGTAGGCGGCACTGACGGCACGGACTCTGGCGCGCTTCGGTAATCTGGTAAGCAACACAGTTGGGTTAGGCAAAATTTACAAACAAATACACCACTATTTTTGGTCAATGTCAAATATCTTACAGAGTAATTAACACTTTTACTAATGACCCAAATCTGAAATCACAAAACAGTTAGCTGTTTCATACAAAAAGTTCATTGAACTGCGGGAAAATGTGTAGAGGAGCTGATTCTTTCACCTCTTCAGGAGGCAATCTTCAGGACTTCTAGACTCTCGAGCACTTGGGCGAGAATTAAAGGTCGAAGAATATCCACGTGTTTTATTGTATATTACCTGTAAAAACTTAGAGGAAGAAACATATACGGTATATAAGGATGATACCTTTTATATCCTCTGGTACTTCAGGGGCGTCGTCTAAATGCAGATTGCCAGACCGTATCTCCTCCAGGATGTCTTCCTTGGTCTTTCCCTTCTTCTCGTCCTTGTCTTGGAAGTTGATCATTGAAATGAACTTCTCGTCATGTTTCTGTGATCAATGATTATTAGTTTAAAAAACTGAAACAACAGTCTCACTGTAACATGTCAAAGAAGGAAGTGGTCAAAAGCAGAAGTGGTATTTAGCTATATCTATTAGCATCTAGCCATATCAAGAAGTGGTCGAATCCAGAATAAGACATAAGTAGAAAAAGACAAAAGAACTGATTCCTAAACGTCAAAACCTTCAAAACGCGCAATTTTGTTTTCACAAGTGAAGTTTAGGAAACTCAAAACCCTCCGATAAAAAATGACTGAACCGATTTTGGTGAAACATGGCTAAGAACACTCTTGATAAAATCCTCTTTTAAACAAAAAACTAAATCGGTCCATCCGTTTGAGAGCTACGATGCCTCAGACATATACACAGATACATTGATACACAGAAACACATGTCAAACTTATAATAGCCCGTTTTATTGGGTCGGGGGTTAAAACCAAACCAAGAAACCGATTTTGATCAAATTTCTAAGGGACCAATCTAACTCGGCGTTCGACTGTAACAAACAGACAAAAATTATAACCGAATTAATAAAAAGACAACAACAAATAAGTAAACGGAGAGATAGAAAGACTAACAGAAATAGAGATTTATTTTAGTTTCATAGAGTTTTCTTTATCGTTTTTAAATTTTCTTTTGTTAAAGTTTTATAATTTTTTATTTTATTTTAAAATGGAACTGGGCAGGACGTGTTGCTAGACGCAGTGACGACAGGTGGAGTAAGGTTGTGACCGAGTGGTCCAACACAAGGGAAGCGGAGCGTAGGTCGTCCAGCTGATGAAGATGGGTATCGCGGGTCGAACCTGGACTCGATTGGCACAGGATCGAGGCAGATGGCATGATAAGAAAGAGGCCTATATATACCCAGCAGTGGGATATAAAGGGCTGTAGATGAATGAATTTTTAATTAGTGAGATGCTTAATTAAAGTTTTTCTTACGGATGCGAAGAACGAACTATAGGCCGAAAACATAAAAAAATAATAAAACCCCATAATAAAATCTCTCGCTCACGCATATCTAATAATTTGAAGATATGAAATAACTAAATAGACTTACAAAAAATCAAATATGATACCAAGAGCATTGTAAACCTTCAGCAAAAAAATAATTTTGATATACTAATTCAACGTATAAGTACGTATACATACAAATATGGATTTTAAATAAAAATAAAATACATAAATCCATTTTCTGTGTGAATACATATTTGAATAAAAAATTTACTTTTAGTGAGTAGGTACTACTTTCATCTAGATATTGGTGTAGGTAACAGATTTGTTTGAGTCATCTGTTTAATTGTTTCGTTGTTTCTATTGAAAAATGTTTCTATACGTTAATTATAATAAATTATATTATAATAAATTATTAGTTATAATTCTACAAATTCGATTTGTAAGTTTCTAATAAAAAAATTAACGGACTTATATTTTACATAATTTTTTTTTTTTCTCAGCCATTGCTGTCCCACTGCAGGGCAAAGGCCTCTCTTCCCTCTTTCCATTTTTCTCGGTTTAGAGCTTCCTTACTCCAGCCGCTACAGTGGGAGTCAAGCTCATCTCGCCATCGTTTTTTGGGCCTGCCTAGGGGTCTTGTGATGTTCGGTACCCAGAAAGTTGTTGTTTTTGCCCACAGGTCTTCGGGCATGCGGCAGATGTGTCCAGCCCAATTCCATTTTAAACTGGCAGCTTTATGTTATTATGTTTTTATGTTATTATGTTTTTGTTATTATGAATTTTTTTATGCAAGTTAGATCTACGATTGACCACCAACTCGCCTTATGTTTAGTGACGACGTGGCCGAGGATGGAGCTTGTCGATCTAGAAGATATCACTCTAGCCAAATATTTTTTTGTTTAATTTCAATGAGTAGCAATCGCAAAAACCTTAGAAAACTTCACATATATTTATTGCTTACATCAGCGAATGAGATCTTGTTAAGGGCCTGATCATCATCGGTCCCGTCATCCCAAGCGGTGGTGCTGGATGCAACTTTACGCCTCTCTGCCTCTGTGGAATATTCATTCTTTGCTGACACTCTTTTACAGAATTTCCACTCTAGAGCACACCTTTCCTTACATAAACATAAACAAAAAAAATATTTGCAACAAAATCAACACATAAAAACAAAACAAAAATATATAGTATAAAAAACTGAAACTAACTTCATAATGCGCAATGTTATATTAATAAATCCGGCAAAGTTCGAGTTTCACTCACACACCGAGGCTTCAGTACTCCCATGCAACATATGAATACAGAAAACAGAACTAATTAGCAAAGTTGCTCTATGAATATTTTGTAATTTCACATATTATTTTCTATACAGTACAAATATTCTGGAATGGTAGGCTTAACTAAAGAAAATATTAAGAAAAGTGCTATCTAGCGGACTTGGAAAAATAAGATGACTGTACGGCGTGCGCCATTACATACCTACCTAAAACCATAATAAATATATTGGCGACGTAAGCACCATCTAGCGTCACTCGTTTATGTCTTACAACGAGAATTAATTTGTTTCATTTTTAATTCATTCCCACTTCACATGTAACGCCTACCTCCCTTACATGTGAGGTGGGAATGAAATATGAATAATAATGAAATACCGCAAAAAAAAAATTCAAGATTTTATTTTACTTCAGCGTGTTAATATTTGTATGGTTCATATTGTTCATGCCAAATTACAGCTTTCTAGTATTAATCTTTGAGCAAAGCCGCGGGCAGACATACAGACGGACATGGCTGTAGGCAGAGGGGGGGGGGGGGGTTGAGGGGTCCAGACCCCCCCCCGAAATCCTGGCCATTATAAAAATTCCTCCAGGCTTGAATAATTTTATAAAATGCTTCAAAATCTTTCGCGCTCGCTTCGCTCGCGCATGATTGTTTCATATTGATCTTTATTTGTATTGATCATTGAAGTGCCGTGAACTTTCTAATACGAGCAAATAATTCACTAAAAATAGCCACTAATTGTTCGCACTAACTCACCTAATAAATCGCGTACTTGTAGGTATGTTTGTAATTTTCAATAAAGTCATATATTTATATTTAGGATTATTAAATTGGCAATCAATGCATCCAAATGGTTGTATTTATAATTTTTGATAGCGTTAAGTCGCCCTTTACCAGTCGGGTATTTCCTTTTAACACAGTTACTTGTTTGATTCATCTGGTCCACGAAAATCTAGGACTCGCTTACACGATCAATGAACCAAATCACTTCCATGATTTAATATTAAAAACCTTTAAAAAAATCATTTATTTTGACGTGGAAGTACTGTGGGTTCATTAATATGAGAATTAAAGCATATTACTATAAAAACACCACAAAAAATTTCTTCGCGCTCGCTTCGCTCGCGCATTCATATTATGTTGACGTGGAAGTACTATGAATTCACAATACGAGAAATAAAACATATTACTAATATTTTTTTATTACTACCCAAACATAATAGTACATTTTGCTATGACAAACTTGGTATTCATTTGGGACATTAAAGTGCTCATTATTTTACGCTCACACATTATACGTAAGATATGGGACAACATGGTCGCAGACTCTGCCCCCCCCTCCCTGCTATGAGAAGGCTATAAGCTATGCCCATGTCCATTGCTGAACCCCCCCCCCCGAAATGAATTCCTGGCTACGGTCCTGCAGACGGACATGGCGAAACTATGAGGGGTTCCTTGTTAACTACGAAACCCTTAAGGACATTGTTAATGGTTTTTCGGTTATTTTGAAGGCTTATAACTTCACCGTGAATCGATGTTAAAACTTCAAAAAAAAAAGCTAATTATAAATATTTTCTAAACAATATTCATTAAGTAAAATATTTCTATCTTTTTAAAAATCGTTTAAAATAATTAAGTATATGACACTCTTTTCACAACCTTTTTCTTTATATCTTCTAAACGATTTCGAACTCTTAAACGTTTCTTTCTCTAAAATGCAAATAATTGTATTTCTTAAAAGTTTCATTAAAAGTTTTTTTAAATCGTCAATTTTAAATTTTTTCATGAATTTAATAACACTATTTCGTTAGAAATCATTAAGCGGGTCCGTGCGCAGGCGACGGCAGGCAGTACCGCGCCAGCTCTCAGACGGGGAACACTCGTGAGTTAAATGTTCCTTGAACCCGCGTCGCTGCTCAACGCTCCGCTATCGCTATTGCTGTCTATTACAAGAACCGGCATGAGAAATGGGAAAGGAAACAAAAAATATAGTACCTACGGCTAGTTGGAATACAACTAGTAATGTTTATTAGTATAATTCATTCTGCGTTCGGTAGTCTTTGCGATCGCACGTACGCTAGTGATACATTCTCTAACCAGTTTACTACAACTAGTGATGGGACAAGCAAGTATCGATAACTTTGTCGATAACGCTCATGGATAAATTTCTGGTCAGATCATCTTCTAACCCAAGCTTGGTTAGTAAAAGGCCAATACATGAAGTGCTTACCTCATCAGACGACTGGCAGCAGCCGAAAAAGTTCGCTGGCGCCAAAGATGGTACCAGGAAGAATGATAACGGAATCGAAACAAACAATCGCTTTAATACACTTCCAGTAGATGATACGACTCATGAGCCTTTTAAAAAAGCCTCAAAGAAGATGCAGAGCAATCAAGTACCAAGTATCTTAGTTGATATATTGGGTGACTGGAGCCACCGGAGCATCAAAGAAACTATAGGGAAGTATGAACAGAACTTCCACCTGGATTATAAAGGCCGCAACAGAGTCAAAGTGCAATGCTACACAGCGAAAGGCCACCAAGCAGTCAAAGAAGGGCTACTGAAAGAAAATGTAGTCTTTCATACATTTTCTCGCAAGGATGAAAAAATTCCAAGAGCTGTCATAAAAGGTATACCAAAGTTCCTTCATGACACAATCCCGGAAGAATTAGCTTCAATTGGATTTACCGGATCTACTGTAACCCAACTCAAGACATTACATACTACTGAGTGTCCTCCACTACTTATTCTTTTGCCGAACGGGACTGATATGGGCAAGTTTAAACAAATTAAATATCTCTCGAACTGTGTGGTAGACATTCAAAAATATAAGCCTAATAACAAAACAGGCACCCAATGTTTTCGCTGTCAGGGCTTTGGGCATGCCTCTAAAAATTGTAACAGACCTGCCAGATGTGTCAAGTGCGCGATGGCACATGCCACTAGGGAATGTCCGAAAAAAGATAGAAAAGAGCCGGCTACATGCTGCAACTGTAAGCTAAATCATCCGGCTAATTATGGCAAATGCCCCGCGTGGCTGAAATACCTTGAGCGAATTCAAGCCAAACGACAGAGCTCACATAAAACCCAGGTATGTGAACAACCTACTGCTTCAACAACTACTCAAACCAAATCAACAGCCTCTTGGGCTCAAGTCACTAAGCCTACCATGCGTTGGTCTCAAGCTAATATACAGAATAAAGATCCGCAAGTCGCATGCTTGCCAACAAGAAATCCTAAGATATATGAGCACATACCAACCGTTCCTGACATTCAAGCCGAACAAGAAATGTCCAATACAACAAATACAGAAAAAGCGGTTCCACATGATCTGATTACTCTTGAAATGCTAGAAATATTAAACACTATCAAGTCCATCAAGCAAGAATTCTCTAGATGTAGTACTTTCACGGATAAAGTTACCCTTATTCTTACACACTTAGGCCATTATGTGTAGTAACCGAAAAGGGCTCAGAGTACTTTATTGGAACGCTGATGGCGTTCGCAGCAAACAGCATGAACTAAGCCTTGTGGTGAGTGAGCAAAGTATCGATGTAGTCGCTGTATGTGAAACTAAACTTTCTGTATGTTCAAATTTTAACATTGAGGGTTTTACATGCTATCGTGTGGACAAGCGTTCAAACGGCAAAGGGCAGGGTGTCGCGATCCTGGCCAGATCTGATCTCATTCATAGCATTGTTCCAATCCCTGTTACCTCAAATATTGAAGCCGTAGGAATATCACTTAAACTCTTCAATAGTAACACACAAATTTTTGCAGTGTACCAATCACCCAACAAACCCTTTATAAAAAGCGACCTTGACCAACTTATGACAACTGGACACTCAGTGATAGTAATGGGCGATTTTAATGCCAAACATCCTTATTGGTCTCCTGGTCCAGCGAATGAGCATGGAAAACGTTTGTATGAACACATGCTGAGAAGTGACTTTTCTATTCATGCCCCTCAAAATCCAACACTCGTTCATTACTGCCCTCAATTTAAACCTTCTACTCCTGACCTTCTTCTCATTAAAAATTTACAAAATCCAAACGAAATTGTTACATTAAAGGCTTTATCGTCTAACCACTTACCTGTTATTGTCGATTTCAATCTAGCAATCACTCGAAAACCAATCACTAAATTCAATTATTCAAAGGCTAACTGGAATAAATATCGCCAGACTTTGAATAGTCGTATCTTCCTTACAACGAGTACCCTTCAAAGTACAGAAGAAATAGACCAAACTATATCCCAATTCCAGGAGGATATCATAGATAGTAGAAATTTAAGTGTCCCTACTTCGACGTTCAAACCCTGGAATGTACCGATACCCCGACGCATAAAAAGACTAATTCAATTAAAAAACCGTCTTCGCCGTAATGCCGCTTCTGAAGTAGTTCGTGAAATACGAAAACAGTTAATCCAAAGAGTTCATAAACTTCAAACGGAGATAAGCATTGCCTTAAAATTCCACAACGATAAAAAATGGGACTCTAAATTAAAGAAAGTAGATAATCCTGGGGCTGACCTATGGCGCGTAGTTAAAGGGCTCCGTCCCAATCCCTCCTCCAAAATTTCACCACTTAAAATAAATAACGGAACATTGACATCTTCTGAGCAGGAACAATGTGAAGCTCTCGCTACTGCCTTTTTGGGTAACATGCTCTTGACTCATCACTGGAATAGTGACCAGCAAGATGCAGTTACTAGCTCATTGGCAACATTGGATAAGTTTGAACCAGACGAAAGCGACCACACTCTCCTGGTTCGCCCCAATGAAGTAAAGAGGATTATCCTAAAACTAAAAACTCGCAAAGCACCAGGACCTGATGACGTGACTAACTTACTCGTTAAGAACTTACCTCAGAAAGCCATCGTTCTGATGACGAAACTGTTCAATGCCTGTCTGACGTTGTGTTACTTCCCTTCGATATGGAAAACGGCCAAAGTAATAGCCATTCTCAAGGCCGGTAAAGATACATCAGACCCCACATCTTATCGTCCCACTAGCCTACTTCCTTGTCTGGGTAAATTATTTGAGAAAATAATCTTTATTCGATTGTCTCGCTTTTCCGAAAACAAATTGATCAATGAACAATTCGGTTTTAGATCAGGTCATTCAACAGTTCAGCAGTTAGCTAGGGTCGCTGAAGTTGTCACACATAACCTGAACCTAAAACAATCGACTGGAATGTTCTTGCTTGATATTGAAAAAGCATTTGACACAGTCTGGCATGATGCCCTACTCCACAAGTTAATTAACCTAAACATACCTCTAAAACTAGTAAAAATGACCAAATCTTACTTACTAAATCGCTCATTCCGAGTTCATATAAATAATACCTTCTCATCTCTTAAAACGATGCCAGCCGGGGTACCCCAGGGTTCTATCTTAGGGCCCTACCTATTTTTAGACTTTCTAAACGATATACCCATACAACCAAGAACAAGTATAGCTTGTTTTGCGGACGATACTGCGTCATGCACGTCATCCAATGATGTTGACTTGATTATTGGGAGGCTTCAATTATCTATTGACCTACTCTTGTCATACTTCCGCAAATGGAAATTAAAAATCAATTCATCTAAAACAGAAGCTATACTTTTCTCACGGCAACGCTCGTTACCATCCCGCAGGCTACAAATAGACGGCTACCATATTCCCTGGAGTCGTTCTGTAAAATATCTAGGTCTTCTCCTTGATAACAAACTCAACTGGACGGTTAACACAGACAACCTACGACTTAAAGGTACAAAAGCCTTGAATGCATTAAGCCCAGTTCTCAATAGGAGCTCCAGCCTTAGCAGCCGAACTAAATTACATATTTATAGTACCTTAGTTCGACCTTGCATAACATATGCGTGCCCAGTCTGGAGCAGCACCTGTCCTACAAACATTAAGAAACTTCAAGTAGTCCAAAATAAGGCAGTTAAATATTCTTTTAATACTCCATTATACACTAACCTTAGTGAACTTCATTTAGACATAAAACTACCCAGTATATCATCATATATCCACAAATTATCAAAAAAATTCTACCTATATAAAAACCCTTCCAATAAAAATGAATTGATCAGAAATATTTGCAAATCCCGCGCAACTGACTTACCTTATATCGACAAATATAGTCGATATAAACTACCACATCACTGGTTTCTTGGCTGCGGCGATGAATAGGTACAGGTGACTGCGCAGGTGCGCGCCTCCGGTAACCGGTGCCGCGCGCGCAACACTCGCCCGTATTATCTAGGGATATGAGGAGCAGTGTGGCGTGCGCGACTCTGGCCCGGACGGCGCGCGCTTGCGCGTCACTTATTATTACATGTTGTGCTCGCTCGATCGTGCTGTTTGCTGCCCATACTGTCCTAGTGGAATTATATTATAAAACTACCCTCTTTGGTTTAAAAACAAATTCTTTAAATAAAACATCTTAAATATGTAATACTGCAACTAAAGATTACGTAAACTATTAATACATTCGTCATTACTATCAACTTCCTTAACGTTAAAATATAATTTTACCTTCCTGCTTTAAGTTTATATAAGTGACTCAGCTTGAAAAAACGTAATTGCTATGTATATTGTCAACACTATCTAGGATAAATACTAATGTACACTAGATACGTGTAATGTTAAAATTTTATGTGTAATAAAGATATTTTGAAATTGAAAAATTGAACTAGTAATGTAAGTACTTACATAGCGTCGTTGCAAATCTAAAATCTTCTATGTGATTTTTTTACACAAGATTTGACCACCAACTCGCCTGATGCTAAGCGACGGTGTGGCCGAGGATGGAGCTCGTTGATCTAGAAGATATCTATTCACTCTAGCCTTGAGATTGAGTTGAGTTAAATTCAGATTGAGTTGAATTTGAGTTTGAGTTTGAGTTTAAGTTTGAGTTTGAGTATAAGTATTTGAGTATTTGAGTATATATTGAGTTGAGTCCAGGTTAAGTCAGGGTTGAGTCAGGGTTGAATCGAGGTTAAGTCGAGGTTGAGTCGAGGTTGAGTCTGAGTTTGAGTCCGAGTTGAGGTTGAGTTGAGGTTGAGGTTGAGGGTGAGATTGGAGTTGAGGCTGAGTCGAGGTTGAGTCTGAGTTTGAGGTTAAGTCGAGGTTGGAGTTGAGGTTGAGTATGAGTATGAGTATAAATATGAATAGGAGTATGAGTGTGCGTATGAGTATAAGTATGAGTATGACTTGAGGTTAAGTTGAGGTTGAGTTGAGGTTGAGTTGAGGTTGAGTTGAGGTTGAGTTGAGGTTGAGTTGAGGTTGAGTTGAGGTTGAGTTGAGGTTGAGTTGAGGTTGAGCTGAGGTTGAGTTGTGTTTGAATTTGAGGTTGAGGGCGAGGTTGGAGTTGAGGTTGAGTATGAGTATGAATATAAATATTAGTATGAGTATGAGTATGCGTATGAGTATGACTTGAGGTTGAGTTGAGGGTAAGTTGAGGTTGAGTTGAGATTGAGTTTGAGTTGAGGTTGAGTTGAGGTCGAGTTGAGGTCGAGTTGAGGTCGAGTTGAGGTCAAGTTGAGGTCGAGTTGAGGTCGAGTTGAGGTCGGGTTGAGGTCGAGTTGAGGTCGAGTTGAGGTCGAGTTGAGGTCGAGTTGAGGTCGAGTTGAAGTCGAGTTGAGGTCGAGTTGAGGTCGAGTTGAGGTCGAGTTGAGGTCGAGTTGAGGTCGAGTTGAGGTCGAGCTGAGGTCGAGTTCAGGTCGAGTTGAGGTCGAGATGAGGTCGAGTTGAGGTCGAGTTGAGGTCGAGTTGAGGTTGAGTTGAGGTCGAGTTGAGGTTGAGTTGAGGTCGAGTTGAGGTTGAGTTGAGGTCGAGTTGAGGTTGAGTTGAGGTTGAGTTGAGGTTGAGTTGAGGTTGAGGTTGAGTTGAGGTTGAGTTGAGGCTGAGTTGAGAATGAGGTTGAGTTGAGGTTGAGTTGAGGTTGAGTTGAGGTTGAGTTGAGGTTGAGTTGAGGTGAGTTGAGGTTGAGTTGAGGTTGAGTTGAGGTTGAGTTGAGGTCGAGTTGAGGTCGAGTTGAGGTCGAGTTGAGGTCGAGTTGAGGTCGAATTGAGGTCGAGTTGAGGTCGAGTTGAGGTCGAGTTGAGGTCGAGTTGAGGTCGAGTTGAGGTCGAGTTGAGGTCGAGTTGAGGTCGAGTTGAGGTCGAGTTGAGGTCGAGTTGAGGTCGAGTTGAGGTCGAGTTCAGGTCGAGTTGAGGTCGAGATGAGGTCGAGTTGAGATCGAGTTGAGGTCGAGTTGAGGTCGAGTTGAGGTTGAGTTGAGGTCGAGTTGAGGTCGAGTTGAGGTCGAGTTGAGGTTGAGTTGAGGTTGAGTTGAGGTTGAGTTGAGGTTGAGTTGAGTTTGAATTTGAGGTTGAGTTGAGGTTGAGGTTGAGTATGAATATAAATATTAGTATGAGTATGAGTATGCGTATGAGTATGACTTGAGGTTGAGTTGAGGGTAAGTTGAGGTTGAGTTGAGGTTGAGTTGAGGTTGAGTTGAGGTTGAGTTGAGGTTGAGGTTGAGTTGAGGTTGAGTTGAGGTTGAGTTGAGAATGAGGTTGAGTTGAGGTTGAGTTGAGGTTGAGTTGAGGTTGAGTTGAGGTTGAGTTGAGGGTAAGTTGAGGTTGAGTTGAGGTTGAGTTGAGGTTGAGTTGAGGTTGAGGTTGAGTTGAGGTTGAGTTGAGGTTGAGTTGAGGTTGAGTTGAGAATGAGGTTGAGTTGAGGTTGAGTTGAGGTTGAGTTGAGGTTGAGTTGAGGTGAGTTGAGGTTGAGTTGAGGTTGAGTTGAGGTCGAGTTGAGGTCGAGTTGAGGTCGAGTTGAGGTCGAGTTGAGGTCGAGTTGAGGTTGAGTTGAGGTTGAGTTGAGAATGAGGTTGAGTTGAGGTTGAGTTGAGGTCGGGTTGAGGTCGAGTTCAGGTCGAGTTGAGGTCGAGTTGAGGTCGAGTTGAGGTCGAGTTGAGGTCGAGTTGAGGTTGAGTTGAGGTCGAGTTGAGGTCGAGTTTAGGTCGAGTTGAGGTTGAGTTGAGGTTGAGTTGAGGTTGAGTTGAGGTTGAGTTGAGTTTGAATTTGAGGTTGAGTTGAGGTTGAGGTTGAGTATGAATATAAATATTATTAGTTGAGGTCGAGTTGAGGTCGAGTTGAGGTCGGGTTGAGGTCGAGTTGAGGTCGAGTTGAGGTCGAGTTGAGGTCGAGTTGAGGTCGAGTTGAGGTCGAGTTGAGGTCGAGTTGAGGTCGAGTTCAGGTCGAGTTGAGATCGAGATGAGGTCGAGTTGAGATCGAGTTGAGGTCGAGTTGAGGTCGAGTTGAGGTTGAGTTGAGGTCGAGTTGAGGTCGAGTTGAGGTCGAGTTGAGGTTGAGTTGAGGTTGAGTTGAGGTTGAGTTGAGTTTGAATTTGAGGTCGAGTTGAGGTTGAGTTGAGGTGAGTTGAGGTTGAGTTGAGGTTGAGTTGAGTATGAATATAAATATTAGTATGAGTATGAGTATGCGTATGAGTATGACTTGAGGTTGAGTTGAGGGTAAGTTGAGGTTGAGTTGAGGTTGAGTTGAGGTTGAGTTGAGGTTGAGTTGAGGTTGAGTTGAGGTTGAGGTTGAGTTGAGGTTGAGTTGAGGTTGAGTTGAGGTTGAGGTTGAGTTGAGGTTGAGTTGAGGTTGAGTTGAGAATGAGGTTGAGTTGAGGTTGAGTTGAGGTTGAGTTGAGGTGAGTTGAGGTTGAGTTGAGGTTGAGTTGAGGTCGAGTTGAGGTCGAGTTGAGGTCGAGTTGAGGTCGAGTTGAGGTTGAGTTGAGGTTGAGTTGAGAATGAGGTTGAGTTGATGTTGAGTTGAGGTCGGGTTGAGGTCGAGTTGAGGTCGAGTTGAGGTCGAGTTGAGGTCGAGTTGAGGTCGAGTTCAGGTCGAGTTGAGGTCGAGTTGAGGTCGAGTTGAGATCGAGTTGAGGTCGAGTTGAGGTCGAGTTGAGGTCGAGTTGAGGTTGAGTTGAGGTCGAGTTGAGGTCGAGTTTAGGTCGAGTTGAGGTTGAGTTGAGGTTGAGTTGAGGTTGAGTTGAGTTTGAATTTGAGGTTGAGTTGGGGTCGAGTAGAGGTCGAGTTGAGGTCGAGTTGAGGTTGAGTTGAGGTTGAGTTGAGGATGCGATTGCGATTTCGATTTCGATTTCGACTTTGATTCCGAGTTTGATTTCGAGTTTTAGTTTTAGCGATTGCGATTGCGATTGCGATAGCGATTGCAATTGCGATTGCGGTTGCGATTGCGGTTGCGATTGCGATTGCAATTGCGATAGCGATAGCGATTGCGATAGCGATAGCGAATGCAATTGCGATTGCGATTGCGGTTGCGATTGCGATTGCGATTGCGATAGCGATAGCGATTACGATAGCGATAGCGATAGTGATAGCCATATTGCGATTTCGATTTCGATTTCGATAGCGATAGCGATAGCGCGAAAGCGATAGCGATAGCGCGAAAGTGATAGAGATAGAGATAGCGATATTGCGATTTCGATTTCGATTTAGATTTCGATGGCGATCGCGACAGCGATTGCGATAGCGCTAGCGATAGCAAAAGCGATAGCGACAGCGATAGCGACAGCGATAGCGACAGCGATAGCGACAGCGATAGCGACAGCGATAGCGACAGCGATAGCGACAGCGATAGCGACAGCGATAGCGACAGCGATAGCGACAGCGATAGCGACAGCGATAGCGACAGCGATAGCGACAGCGATAGCGACAGCGATAGCGACAGCGATAGCGACAGCGATAGCGACAGCGATAGCGACAGCGATAGCGACAGCGATAGCGACAGCGATAGCGACAGCGATAGCGACAGCGATAGCGACAGCGATAGCGACAGCGATAGCGACAGCGATAGCGACAGCGATAGCGACAGCGATAGCGACAGCGATAGCGACAGCGATAGCGACAGCGATAGCGACAGCGATAGCGACAGCGATAGCGACAGCGATAGCGACAGCGATAGCGACAGCGATAGCGACAGCGATAGCGACAGCGATAGCGACAGCGATAGCGACAGCGATAGCGACAGCGATAGCGACAGCGATAGCGACAGCGATAGCGACAGCGATAGCGACAGCGATAGCGACAGCGATAGCGACAGCGATAGCGACAGCGATAGCGATAGTGATAGCCATATTGCGATTTCGATTTAGATGGCAATATCGATTGCGATAGCGATTTCGATAGCGATAGCAATAGCGATAGCAATAGCGATAGCGATAGCGATTACGATAGCGATAGCGATTGCGATTGCGATTGCGATAGCGATAGAGATAGCGATAGTGATAGCGATAACGATAGCGATAGCGATTGCGATTGCGATTGTGATTGTGATAGCGATAGCGATAGTGATAGCGATTGCGATTGCAATTGCGATTGCGATAGCGATAGTGATAGCGATTGCGATTGCGATTGTTGAGTACCGTCAACGGTACGGCACCAACCGTACTACAACGGTACACAAATTCAAAATAAATAGAAGTGCAGGGTGTATACCTAGTCTTGCCATAAATATTGTCACGAAGAAAAAAATTATTTTTTTATTGCAAATAATATTTATTACTTTTACAGTGTGTTAGTTTAATACATAAATATAAAACAATTTAAAATATAAAAGCTTATTCGAAGTGGTCTCCATTGGCTGCAATACAGTCCTTTAAACGTTGAGGCCAGTTATCAATAGAAGCACGCACTCTTTCCATGGGAAAATTCTTCACTGCCAATCGTATGGATTGTTTTAGGGACTCCAAATTATCATGGCGTTTAGAGCAAGCCATACTCTCTAAAACTGACCATAAATCATAATCCAGCGGATTAAGGTCAGGACTAGACGACAGCCAGTCTTCAGCTCTGATGAAGTCCGAAACGTTCACTTCCAACCAAGACTGCGTGGACCGAGCTTTATGACCTGGCGCCGAGTCTTGTTGGAAGGACCATACTTGGTTATTGAACATGGTGTTGTTAAGGGGCTTAACTACCTTCTCAAGAATGGTATTTTGATACAATTGTGCCGATGTTTTGATACCTTTTTCACAAAAATATGGCTCAGTCACTCCTTCATAGCTAACACCCCACCAAACCATCACTGAAGTCGGATAATGCCCACGTTGCACTCTGTCAACTAATTGGGAAGCTTCCTTAGAGCTTTGAGCATAAATACGGTCATTTTGTTTGTTAAAATGTTGCTCAATTGTAAAAAAAATCTCATCCGTAAACAAAATTTTTCTGTGACCTCCCTTTGCGTACCGCTTCAGTAGTTGTTTCGATTTTACCACCCTATTCTTTTTTAAATTATCAGTAAAAAAATGACCAGTGCGTCTCTTATAGGCTGCAAGTCCTAAGTCATCTTTTAAAATACGCGACATGGTTCTGGGTGCTATCTTCATCTCCCGAGATAAAATCTTTTGCTTTCGGACAGGATTTCTTCGAATTCTTTCCCTTACTGCTTTGACCACCTTTTTCGTACGAACACTACGTAGACGGCCAGATCTTTTTCTGTCACAAACAGAGGAGGTCTCATTGTACCTATTAATAGCCCGGTACACAAACATTTGACTAATACCAAGCGTATGGAGAGTTTTAAAAATTGCATTTGGCTCCATACCAACTTTGTGTAATGCAATCACAGCGATTCGGTTCTCTTTATCACCCCACTCCATTTTAATATCGCAAAATATTGTACAATGTATTGGCGCCAAAATTAGAAAACTCAATGAACAATCGTATAAAAATGACAGATTCCAAATTCAAATGTAATATCTTTCTTATTTTTAACTGTAACAGTATTTATGGCCAGACTAAGTATACATACATACACTCGAATAAAATAACCCACCTTTATCGCGCTGTTCTGCAACTAGATGGCGCCACATTATACCTGTAATAATATTGGGGAGCCGAAGTGTACTTACCATCGATGTGGGGCAGCTTGTAAGGTGGCTGAGCCAGGGGGTCGGGCTGGTCGACCCCTTTGAAGGAGCTTGACTTTATCGCGCCGCCCGTAAGACTGGTCTTTAAACCTCCGATTTGGACACCTCTGTATATAAAATTTTACAAGTTTTTATTAAGAATAAAGTTTCTTCTACAGTTTGTTTGAAAAGATAACTAATGTAGCATTGAAGGCGCTGCTATTCTTATTTCATTATTTTATTCGACTAGTAACACAAGACGTTACTCTTACTTCCCATTATTTTTGCTACTATAGGTTTCTTTCCAAGTAGACTAGTAGAGGCTGAAAGACGTTGTCCAGCTATTTTGTCTACTTGCAAGGTCTGTATCCCATCGACAGGCCTCATGGCTCAGTGGTTGTACACATGCCTCTGAACTGTTGGTCGTGGATTCGATCCCCAGTAATCCCCGCCCAGGGCAAACATCTCTGTTGATGCGTCAGCATGGATGTTTGTTCTGTGTCTGGATGTTTATATATGTATGTATTTACAAAAAAAGTATTTATGTATTCTATCAGTCATCTGGTTCCCATAGTACAAGCTTTGCAGAGTTTGGGACTAAATGGTGTTGTATGAAAATGTCATATAATACACATTCTTGGTCCGAAAAATGTTACTCAAAATTGAGTAATGCTCAACATATTTTGTCAACTTCTCGCAGACATGTTAAAGTCACTTGCGGAAGGAAGACAAAGAATTTAAGAACAAAGTAAATTTTTTTGGTAAGGGCGTTGATGTTTTGTTTTTTCTGATGTATGTATGAATGTATATATGTATATGGCTCGACCAATTTTGATATGTAAAGCAATTTTTTTGTAACCAATCGTAGAAATAATACAACTTTTGCAAAAAAGTGCTTTTTCGCATAAGGTATGTATGCTTTTTCGTAACTTTCAACAGACTTTTCCAGAATCTGTAAAAAAAGAAGAAGCGGAGAAACCACTTCTTGAGCGAACAACACAACGCCAGTTATCGTTTATGTGTGCCACACAACCAGCCCCGGATCTAGGATTTTTTCGAACCGGGGCAGAAACTTGACGGTGAAACACACAACCCCTTAAAAGAAGTTGAAAAAATGCTAGTTACTTAGGTTGATCCACCATGTCCCCCTCGACATGTGTGATGGTCTTCATGGGGTCGTAGTTCAGATTCAGCGCCTTGCCTACTTTCTTGTCGAACTCTGCGGTTGTGTCTTCGTCACGAATTCTTACGTTCTATAAAACAATAATAATATAATCTATACCTATAATAAAACTGTAACGAAGTCGTGTCTGTACATTGAAGATAAAATTAAGAAAAAACATTTTTTAGAGTATATGAAAGCAGTAGAATCTAAAAATATAGTTTTTGAAATTTTTGTCTGTCTGTCTGTCTGTCTGTATGTCCGCTATAGGCTCTTAAAGTACGGAGTATTTTGACATGCTGTTATATAAAACGCGTTCTCTAAGGTTCTGTGGAGGTCATAGGCTTTGTTTCATCAAAATCGGTTTAGAAATAGCAAAGTTATTCCAATAAATAACTTCGATGGAATTATAAATAAGCAATCTGCTGTGTCCGCGCGCGAGGCGAGCTCCGTGGCTGGTGGCTGAGGAAGCGGGCGGGTGTGCGCCGCGCCCGACCGACGCTTCATCTCACTCTAGCTCATTACGTCAACATTCCTTATCATTCCTCGGAGCTAGCGCGCGGACTGTACCTGTAGTTCGACAAAAAAATAAGAGATGGCTTAAAACGCGCAAACGAGATACTCCAGAATTTAGTAATAGTTCTACGACTATTTTAACCGAATTCAAAAAGGAGGTCATGAATTCGTAGCGTATATATTTTTTAACCGACTTCGAAAAAAGGAGGTTATCAATTCGACCTGTATGTTTGTAATATTGTTAGAACTGCACAGTTTTTGTATATGTTAGTGGTCCTATGTAATAGGGCGAATTCTGTGATGTTAGTCTATACCAGCTGCTGAACATGTGTGCCAAATTTCATAAGTGTATGTATGTTTGTATGTCTGTATGTTTGTCTACGTATTACGCAGAAACTAGAAGTCTTATTACAAAAAATATTTTTATATAGGTATATATTGAATAAAGTAGCTCTCAACTTAGGAGTCACCGTAAGTTTGATTAAAATCGGTGCAGTACTTTCCAAGATATGGACTTTTTTTAACTAACCGACTTCAAAAAAAAGGAGGATATCAATTCAACCTGTATGTTTGTAACATTGTCAGAACTGCACAGTTTTTGTTATGTTAGTCTATACCAGATTTTTAACATGTGTGCCAAATTTCATAAGTGTATGTATGTTTGTACACGTATTACCTACGCAGAAACTAGAAGTCGTATTGCAAAAATTCTTTCTATACATTGAATAAAGTATCTCTCAACGTAGAAGTCACCGTAAGTTTGATTAAAATCGGTTCAGTAGTTTTCAAGATATGGACATTTTTAGTTTTAAAATATGAGCGTTTCAACGACGCTATCTAAGTATACAAACTACTGGGCGGATTTGAACGAAATTCGGTAGGTTTATCACACATACTATGTAAAAGGATCTGGCATACTTACATGATTAATTAAGTTTTAGGCGTTACAATATGTAGTGAAGTGTGTTTGAAAATTAAACGAACTTACCCAGTGAAGTTTTGTGAATACAATTTTTAATTTCAAACAAAACGAGTAAATACTATAAAAAATGAATACTTAAATAAAAGTAATTAAAAAAAAAAACGATTTCAAACTGAAAAGAGAGAAATAACACAAAGAAAATCAATACTGGGCGTCTACCTAAGTAGGTACGTAAACAAACTCCGCTTGCGGTGCGAAACGCCGAAGTACCCTATTTTTGAGGTCGGTGTCTGTATAGGACTTAGTTGATGACAGTTTAGATCCTGACACCGACTTCAAAAAATAGTTGGTGTACGTACCTACTTTGGTAGACACCCAGTTTTGATTATTTTCGTATTATTTCTCCTTTTTCTGTTAATTAGATCGTTTTGTAGTCGTTTTTTTTTAATTACTTTTATATATAAGTACATAGTAGTGTACAATGTACATACAGTAATTCAAGAAGAGAAAAAGAATAGCGAGATCAGAGGTAAAGAAAATGTAGTACTCTCTCTCTCTAATCAGATGAAAGTGTTGAGCGACGTGTTCGTGTGCACAATTCAGAGGCCCAACTTCAGAGACTCTATTCCAAAAAGAAAAGCGTCTGTCCATCATTCTGCTGATCGCGAGCGGCATTCTCTGTTTCGCGATGCGAGTCACAGACGATCACACAGCGAGAGATTTGTCTCACAACCGACCGTGAGTGTCATACACTATCTCGCGAGTCAAAACCAAGTATACAAGTAACAATCCTATTGACGTTACGTATGTACCTATTAGGACACAGTTAATCTTAATGTCAGCTGTAATTAGAAGAAACCTACACGCACAGCCGGTCTATGAAAAAGTCTTACGGTTTTTTTTAAATTTCAAGGCAATAGAGACACGCGTGCGAAGCCGCGAGTAAATGCTAGTTAATAATAAAACTAGTAAACGTAAAAAGTATTACGAATACTTACTAAAAATTTCATTTTGACGCAAACATTTATTCACTCAGAATAACTTTAGTATAGTTTAAAATACTGGAAAAACAGACTTCAAAATACGCATTTCCTTTACTTGATTGCCATTTTTTTCAGTAATTTTGTTATAAAATCGAAGTATTGAACCAATTTTGATAAAATTTATATGGGACTACCTCTGAGGTATTACCTACCAAAGCAAAAAAATAATCATCAAAAACAAATCACTATTAGCGGAGTAAATGCTGAACAAATATACAAAAAAAACAACATACAGTCGAATTGAGAACCTCCTTCTTTTTGGAAGTCCGTTAAAAATGGATTCAAGTACTTTTTAATTCCAAGTCCGTATCTGTATGTTAAGAATTTGTATATCAAAATTAATTTTTAATGAAGATTTATAACACTAAACTGCAGGGGCCGCCGGCTGTACCACAAGCGTCCAAGCAGTCCTATTTCAATATTACTTTGACTTTTGTCTCGATCTCTCTACAGTTGAGACAAGACAAAGACAAGGTCACGTGCGGCACGAGCGGCACGTGTGTGAGGTGCGTCATCGACCGAGAGTGACGTTTGCGCTGCTCGTTTGAAAAAGACCGCCGAATGCGGTTGAAACTATAGTCGGATTTTTCGACTCCAAACATACGCGAGTGACCCGTAGTTTTTATTTAAAATGTGTGAAAACCATATTAGTTTCCATAGTAGAATTTAGGGAAATTAGCTTTTATTTAGATGATCGGCTGACCCCGCTCCAATCTAACATTTTAAGGTACCGAGTCTAATCCTGGACCAGAAAGATGTTTGAAACATCAATTCGGGCGCTGATCACCCTTATCATTGTATATGCTCAGTGGAATCCCAGAGAGTGTATACATACATAGACATACTCGTCATGTGCTCTAAAAGGCCTATGCTCAACAGTGGGCAACATCCTACTGTTGAGCATAGGCATTTTTTGTACTGCACTCATCTTGGTCCTGTGCCAACCTTGTACACGTTCAACTTGCCATTTTTTGGATATTGTAGACCCAACACAGTGATAGAAGCTTTGTTTACCAGACAAATCAATTAACGCCTGCGAGAATATATTAGGCAACAGCCTGTCCAGCTCCATTCGAGCTTAGTGATTCCTTGAATACTAGGTTTTAGTACGATGCCTTATCTTTACATTCATCATTGGGTCTTGTAATTTGACTCCGACTAAGTTTCCGGCAGCCTAGTCGGGAGACCGTCTGACTTGCCATCCGCAGGTCCTAGGTTCAAATTCCACGGCACGCACCTCTGTCTGTTCAAATCGAAGTTATGTGCGTATTGTGATTGCCGCCAACTTCGAACGGTGAAGGAAAACATCGTGAGGAAACCTATATGTCTGAGAGTTCTCAATGATCTTGAAGATGTGTGAAGTCTGCCAACCCGAACTTGGCCAGCGTGGCAGACTATGGCCTAACCCTTCTCACAATGAGAAGATGGCCCGTTCCCAGCAGTGGGACAGTTTGTACAAACAGGGCTGATTAAAAAAATATGCCTCCAAGCATGGCGTGTTCCATGTCTCTCTGTGCTACTTGTACTTTATGCACAGCCTCATCGGTAAGTATCCATGTTTCGGCACCATACGTCATGGAGGGCAAGACACATCCTAACTTGCTACTATTATAAAAGTGAAAGTAACTCTGTCTGTCGTCTGTCTTTTCTGCCTGTTTGTAACGTCTTCACGTCTAAATGGCTGAACGAATCGTTATGAAATTTGGCACAGAAATTCTTTACGACCTGGAAAAGCACGTAGGCTATATTTTATCACCATCATCATTACCGTTTTTCATCACTACGCGAGAGACACCACGGGGCGCAGCTAGTTGACTAAGAAGGTGAGACTTCAAGCAGCGTCATAGATTGGTAAAATGCTATCAGGCCCGAGATCCATTTCCCTGGAGCCGGCCACGTCTATGGGGGGCCCCGGGAGGTCCACCTTGGGATGTGTCTTCTTCTTCGGCTTCAGGTGGCTGAGCAGGTTACGACGCACGTAGTACCCCCTGTACGCTGCCTGAAATGGGGGAAGAGATTCTGAAATAATCAGTACTCGGTACTATAATTGAATAACATCGTAAGATATATTGTGTAAGTATTGTTGTAACCTTCATTTCCACAAGCAGCTCGCCTGATGATGAATGGCATCTTTATTGATGTAAGTAAGATGTTATATATTCTCTTTAGGCTTGAAAAGAAAAGGCCAAGAATGTATAGAAGCTGGTACTAAAATAATTGCAAAATTTTCGCAAAATAATCCTTTGACGTGATGAAACAGCATATTATTCTAAACATACAGGCATATAAATAAAAGCAATGACCACGCCTCCATTTTTTTAATTAAGTTTAAATAATATTAAAATATATTATAATAACTACACTAGGTAGCTTATTTATTACTGGTAACTCTGATTTATAACGCCGTTGTTTGAAATAAGATTCCATAAATAAATGTTGCACGCAACCTTTCCTCAACCCTATAAAACGATTGTTGACGTAATTCGGAATATGATCTTTGATTAAGAGTAACAGCAGATTACAGGATGACACTGAAAATAACAGTTTATACTTTTAATATTAAAGATATTACTTTTTTTTCTACAGTAATAATTTCATACCACAGTGTTACCCATGTATTATCCAATTTATTAGGCAGTAATTTATATAATTTGTTTTAAAGGGATGCACAAAACATATTTTTTTCTGTATGTTTAATACCTTAATTAAGCTTTTAAATGAGGTATGTGTATGATCATGAACGTAATGCTTAGCTCTTGTGAGGTGGCAACACCCAGGTTTTATAAACAATAAAGGTTATCTATGGATCAAGACATACATGGTGGACAGCGTAAAAATTTTCTTCAAGATTCTAAAATTCATTAAAAGCATACTAAAACTACTATGTGAATTACAAAATCATGGAAGAACTCAAAAGGCAAATAGATGCGCAAATGGCATTGATTCAACAGCTGCAGGAGCAACTAACAAGCCAAGTAAGCCAGCAAGATCAAACCGACGCCGCACAAGCCGCCATTACAAACGCTAACTTTCTGCCTGGCATAAGCACGCCACCGCCACAACACTTTTCTTTCAAAGCTGCAGATTGGCAAGGATGGATTACTCGTTTCGAGCAATATCGCGAAACAACTCGCTTAAAGTTCTTGCCTAGCGAAACGCAGGTAAACTCATTGTTATACCTAATGGGTGGTCAAGCAAACAACATCCTAAGTTCATTGAAGCTCACAGATGCAGACATAAAATCCTACGACGTAGTAAAAAAGAAATTCGACGACTACTACACGGCTCGCAAGACAAAAATGTATGTGAGAGCAAGATTCAACCAGAGAATCCAAAATGAAAACGAAAGCATAGATGATTTCATAACAGATCTCCATAACATTGCAAAGAAATGCGAATTCGGTCATTTGGAAGACGAATTAATAAGAGACAGAATCATCGCTGGTATGAAAAACATAGAACTATCCAAAACCATTCAAAACTTGGAGGAGGAGCCTAAACTAGAAGCGGTTATCAATAGAGTACGTCATGCTGAGGTGGTAGATGCTAACATGCCATCACTAAAAGTAAATCAAGCACCTGAAATAAATTTTGTCAAAAAAACTAACAGGACCAAATATAGTAAACCTCTATATGATAAAACTTCAGAAACCTGTAGAAAATGTGGGCGATCCCCTAAGCACAAGTTCTCAGAATGCGAAGCAAACAAATCAACATGTAAAGGATGTGGATTGAAGGGACACTGGATAGCAGTTTGCAAGAAGAAAAAAGAAGAGAAGAATGTACCTAAAACTGTTAATGAAATAGCAGAAGAAGAATATTATCTTGGGAGTATCGAGAGCTCACCAAAGGTTATAGAATCTATCAACAAAACACCCCGAGTAGCTCGCTCCAAAGCCAAATTTGCTACAGTCACTGTTAATGGACAAAAGGTAAAATTTAAAATTGATACAGGATCATCAGACACAGTGATAAGCCCAGAACTAAGACAAAAACTAAGGTTACCTAACCCCATTGAAGTAAATGAAGAATTACTGGGACCATGTAGGATTATATTACCTGGAAGAGGAAAATGTCCAAACATAAAGTTAACCTGGCAAAACGAACCTGTGATGACTGATATTTATGTGCTAGAGAACCAAAACACACCACTACTAGGACTAACAGAATGTGAAGCATTTGGCATAGTCAAATGGCATGATAAAACAGAAATACTTCAGATATCACACAAGACTAGACCTGAAGAAGAATACCCTGGATTATTCAAAGGACTAGGAGTCATGAAAGGAGAATACAATATTAAGCTAAAGGATAACGCTAAACCGTATGCAGTAACAACGCCAAGGCATATTTCAATACCGATAAGACCTAAAGTTGAAACAGCACTGAAAAATCTGCAAGATATGGGAGTTATTGAACCTGTTACACACCCAACAGAATGGTGCGCTCCAATGGTACCTGTACCAGACAAACACAACTCTGACAGTGTTCGTATTACTGTAGACTACACAGAACTAAACAAAAGTGTTATGAGAGAATGTCATCCCTTACCGACTGTAGAAGAGTGTTTAGCACAACTCTCAGAATCTAAATACTTCTCAAAAATCGACGCCAACAAAAGCTATTTTCAAGTGGTACTCACAAAAAACTCCAAGGATCTAACAACCTTTATAACTCCTTTTGGAAGATATAGATTTAACAGAATGCCGATGGGAATGAATTCATCGAGTGAAGTTTTTCAACGTAAAATGGCATTAATACTATCTGGAATCAAAGGATGTATAAACCATGTTGACGACACTTTAGTCTACGGAAAGACCTTGGAAGAACATGATGCTAACCTAAGACAAGTACTGAAAGCCTTACACCAAGGAGGAATTACCCTTAATCCAAAAAAATGCATCTTCAGGACAACTGACTGCACATTCCTAGGATACAAAATAACAGGAAATGGTATTCAACCACTTTATGACAAAATCAAGGCTATAATTGACTTACCTGTACCAAAGGATATCACAGCATTAAGAAGCTTTATGGGAGCCGTCAATCAACATTTGAGATTTCTTCAGAATACAGCTGATGTGACAAAACCTCTCCGAGACCTACTTAAAAAGGATTCTTCAAGAGAATGGAACGAAGAACATACTAGAGCATTTAATCATATCAAAAAGTTACTAACTACAGCCCCTCAGTTAGCACACTATGACCCAAAATTGGAGACAAGAGTATCTGCTGACGCATCTCAACATGGAATGGGAGCTGTACTAGAACAAAAGCATGGAGATGAATGGAAACCAGTTCATTTTTGGTCATCAGCATTCACCCCCACTCAGCAGAGATATGCGATGATTGAAAAGGAAGCATGTGCAACAACAATGGCATGTGAACGTTTCAAACTGTACCTCCAAGGCCTACCAATGTTTACCATTCGTACAGAACCCCTACTTTCCATACTAGGATCAAAGCCTATAGCTGACTTATCAATCAGACTCCAAAGATTTAGAATGAGAATGACACCTTTCAACTACAAAATCAAACATGTACCTGAAAAATACATGTACACAGCTGATATGTTGTCAAGAGCACCACTGCCTACTCAAGAAGAAGACAAAGACATTCTGGATAAAAATGATAAACTTGACGAGTCAACATTTTTGAACATTACCAAAAGAATGCCTATCTCTGATGAACGTATTACAAAGATAAAAGAAGCTCAAGAAAAGGATAACATAAGTGGAAAGCTACACAAATACATCATGAATGGATGGCCTAACTACAAGGATATTGAAGAAGAACTAAAACCATTTTGGAAATATAAAGTCTAACTAACATTGACCAATGACATTATAATGTTTGGGAATAGATTATTCATACCGTCCTCACTCAGACACGACATCTTAGAAAAGCTACATACTGGACATGTGACAAGCACAAAGAGCCAACTACAAGCCAAACAGACAGTATGGTGGCCTACATGCGAAATTGACATGAATCAATGGTCAAACAAATGTGAATTCTGTACAAAACTCACCACACAGAAACCTGAACCTCTCATAAGTGGAGAAGTACCTCAATACCCCTTCGAGATCATAGCTGCGGATCTATGTACGTAATTGGGAAGAGAATATCTTGTAGTAAGAGATGTATTATCTAATTACCCAGAGGTAATATCACTTACATCCACAACCTCTTCGGCTATCATTAGACACCTAAAATGTATAATGGCAAGACATGGCATACCGAGAATCTTAAGAAGTGACAATGGTCCACAATTTTCCGCAAGCCAATTCAACGACTTTGCTAAGAAATGGGAATTCACTCACATCACATCGAGTCCCCATTTTCCACAAAGCAATGGAGCCGCAGAAATCGGAGTAAAAATAATCAAAAAAATATTTGAAAGAAACCCAGAGGAACCATTATTAGGATTACTTCATTACCGGACAACACCCTCACAGCTAGGGCCAGCTCCATCAGAAATAGCTATGTCAAGACTTCTGAACACAAATATACCAACTTGTGTAGATAATTGTTTTGTAAATTCTATATTTCTTCATCTTGAATCTTTCGTAAAAAGATAACTTAAATGTAGAATTTATTTCTAATTGCTTCTTTAAGTAATTGTAATTAGTATTGTTGCTTTATAACTTTTAAAAAAACTTAAATTTGTAAATGGTTTGTTTACATTAGTTCAAGGTTATGTTGCCACAGAGTAAAACATATCTAATCAATCATAGTGATGTACCTAGTTTCCGTATAATGATGTAACTTAAATTAGTGATGCGAAAACTACTTTTTTATATAAAAACGGAGGATGTATGATCATGAACGTAATGCTTAGCTCTTGTGAGGTGGCAACACCCAGGTTTTATAAACAATAAAGGTTATCTATGGATCAAGACATACAGTATGAGGTATTTTTAATGTGGTAGTAATTTTGTGTAGATTTTTTTCTGAATTATGTACCAAAAATTACCTCTCCTTTGAAAGTAGTAGTATTTAGGAAATACAGACTGGAAAGGCAGCAGGGAGTGCCACTGCTATACTGTACATTCATATTCTTAAAAATTATAACAACGTATATGTTATCAATAGAAATTAAGTACTTGGATCTTCTCCGTGGCTCGGGTCAGCTCCGCGTAAGATGGTTTTGTCTTCTTGTACAACGCCAAAGAACGCTCAGCAGCCACCTCCCACGCCTCGTGGGGATGGACTCGCAGATTCTGGATACATAATAAAATAAATAGCTTAAGAAACTTAACTACCGACTTCAAAATGAGAAATCTTGTTTTAATAACCAAATAATAAACCAAACTATTGAGCCAAATTTGATTAAATTTCTATGGAAGCATTTAAAGTACCCATATCCTTTCAATAAAAGAAGAATTATCCAAATTGGTTTATAAATGACCCGACGCACGAGGTAATAAATAAAATAAAAAAATACACCCAATTCTGCAACCTCCTTCCTTGAAGGAAGGAAGGTCGGTCTGTTAAAAATTATAGTCAAACTCAAAACTGTCATTATTTTTCTAGCTTACAGCATTCGTGAGGATTGCGAATACATTGTTCAAGGTTTTTTTTTTGTATTCTAATCAACCAATAACAATATTGACACCACAAAAAAGTAATAACAAACACCAGATAGATAGGCAATTTGAGTTTTTGGAACCAAAAAAATTTGTTGATTTCGGATTTGGTAAAAATCTTTTCTTTTATTTGACCGTAAACTGACATTTACGCTCCTGTTACCTTTTCCATCATCCTCTTCCTGTACCAATAATCTCGGTATGCGTTCCTGGCCACCTGGCATACTTGGGCAGCCATCTCCTCCTCCAGGCTCACTCTTGTTAAGATCTTCTTTAGGATTTGTGTTTCTTTCACTGTTTCTGTAATCAGTTAAGTGGTTAGGAAAATTATACGAGTAAATATGCCCAACCAGAGGACTGTGGGTTAAATTAAACAATCCAAAAGAAAACAAAAACAATAAATAAATCTAATAGCCAACCTTTCCCCTCGTCCGGCGCAAATCTCTCTATCTCCTGCTTTATAATGTCTGCCAGCACTTCAGACTCGCCCTTGGCCATGCCGAGCTGCAAGAGGTGTTCCGAGACGGATGGCCGACAGTCGCACAGGTCGTCCAATATACGGACGGAGAAGACCCCATGCTCCCGTGTAATCAACAACACTGACAGGTAGTTGGATATGTAGTCGTAGATTTTGCTGGGCTGGTCGCGTAACACCTGGGGAAATGTGAACTGAGGTGTGGTGACCTAGTACCGCCATAGGATTTGGACTCACAGAACTGACGGCCGATGGGGCTGAAAGGTTTTCGAGTTGAGACCACGCACCGGCAAACGCATGCGTCGTTCAGCAAGACCAGCCCCGAGGACGACTAGACCTCATACCATATATGGCCATGTCCAGCAGTGGACTTCTGGTGTGATAATGATACGGATTTCTTTGTATGAATCAAAATGTGCTATTGAAATATTTGTAATATCGTTGTTGAAATTCCTTAGGTATAGATTTGTCGGACATTCAGTCAATTTATATCTCCAAAAATTTAATAATGTTTGAACGATATGTTGAATATTTTCGCAAGAGCCTATAATTTCTAAGTATTTTTATCGTTTCGACGCATTTTGCCAGATTTTTATGTTGTTAGTACTGATGCGTGGTGCACTAAGTACATTAAGTGCGCTATTTTTGATTGTGGAATCTATTGGAGGATATCTGTGACGCAACTGCAATCGTGTCATCCTACTTACCCACAGCATAATACGTTAAATTTGTTTGAACAATGCAATTAATATTATTTATTTAAACATATTAAAATATGATGAAATGTAGCCTATGTTTGGCTCCAGGTTGTTTATCTTCACTGTGAAAAGGTAATAAATTATTATGTACCTATAATAAATTCGTTATTGATTCCTACAGCAAAATGAAATAAATTGCCGGCTTCCTTGTTCTCTGAGAGATTTAAGGTCTAAAAATCCGACGAATCGCTTCGAGAAAAGATTGTCCCGGCCGTACCCGCTGGCTCACATGGCGGGGGCACGGCCGTGCCCCCAGATATAAGTATTTTTAGTGAATAGCTATTTCTATAAGTCTTTGTGTTTAATTTTCGACCACACCGCTTACCAACAAGTGATTAAGTTTTATTAAATTCTGAGATTTTTTGTAGGTACCATCATTTTATCCCAGTAACCGGTATTTATTTATTTTCAACAAAAAAAAAAACATTTTTAATAAAGAAGCAAATGCAATTAATGAAATGTAACTAACAGATTTGAAATATCATTATTGCGAGGCCTGTCATGTGGTCAAACTTACAAAGGCTCGGAGATTGTTAAATCTGGGCGGAGGCAAATGTCAAGGATAGCCTATTGTGATTCATCGTCAGCAAGCAACCTTCAAGCTGATCCATTTTTTATTCAAATACTAGTTGCAACCGCGACTTTGTTCGCATGTCATCTTAAATCTAATTCGAAAAACCGTTTGGTTTTCAAATAAACTTCACTAATATTATCAATACCTAATTACTCATATTGGGACGAATAGAAAGTAGGTATAAAAAGTCTCGAGTACCGCCGTAAAGTAGCATATCTGTCTATATTCTACAGGATTCATTTCGGGGAGTGTGCGCAAGAGCTTCACGACCTAATTCCACCCTCCCCATATCACTACAACACTAGCAGAAAGTCGGCGAATTACCACCTATTTCACGTGAAATGCCAAAAATCCGTACTCGGTGATATCGGTCCACGTTCTTGAAGCGTACTGCACAAGATTGGCATTATTTGCCGCCATCTCTGTTTCCTGAGAACTACAATCTTAGAATTTACAATGCTAGAGTGAATCTTCTAGATCGACGAGCTCCAAACCCTGGCTCCACCGAGTTGGAGGTCAATCGTAGATCTACCAAGCGTAAAAAAATCTGCGAAATCTCGTCAAAACTCGTTCAGTACAGTCGGCGTCCATTGAGTACACCGTTAAGACAGACAATATTAAAAAAATATATATTTGGCTTCCGAATCGATAACAATGTAACTTTGAATCTAATACCTTATGAGCAAATATGTATAATTTGAATCTCGGAAACTGCTTCAACGATTTTAATGAAATTTGGTGTGTAGGTAGATTATGGGACGATAAATCTACCTTGCTAGGTTTCATTTTTTGTGTACCCGGGTTTGCTCGTATTTTTAGTCATAAAAAATCCGAGTGGAACTCGGTCGCCCAGGTACTTGTTTTAAATATTTGATGTGTGTATTTATCTTGCTTTATTTGTACAATATGTTTATCTTAAATCGGATTCAGTTTTCTTTTAACATAGAAGGGGCTTCAAAAGTAACAGCGATGGAGATCTAATATCGTCAGTCGCTGTATCGCAGTTCTCCTCTGTGCCCTGAACACATTATGTAAAAGAAGGTTTTTAACTGGCAGTAGCATATTCACTAGTTGTAAACCAATAATTACATAAATAAATAAATAAATTGATTGCCGTCAACTTCAAACGGTGAAGGAAAACATCGTGAGGAAACCTACATGTCTGAGAGTTCTCAATTACCTTGAAGATGTGTGAAGTCTGCCAACCCGTACTTAGCCAGCGTGGCAGACTATGGCCTAACCCTTCTCACAATACGAAGATGGCCCGTTCCCAGCAGTGGGACAGTTTGTACAAACAGGGCTGATAAAAAATAATAATAATAATTATGTTTTTAATTTATTAAGAAAAAAGCATGCACCTCAGAGGTGGTCCCATTAAAATTTTATCAACATCTGTTTAGAATTTGATTGACATTGGAAGTTTAATTTAGGACCTAATTTTGTTCGGGTGTCTTTTACAAAATTGTCTTCACTTTAGAATTTTATGTGATGCGTCTTTTTTCTCTAGTATCACCATCATTGTCTCAATCATCATCACTATCATTTCAGCTTTTATTTGATCTACTGAATTTATATAGGTCTAGCGATTTTTTCAATTACCTCGCTTTGGCTCCACTTTCATTGTGCGTACCGACAAACAGTAGAATACGCTTCCTGAATGGGTCTGCCCGACTGGATATAATCTAGGTGTCGTCAAATCGCATCAAAAGTGAATAGGTTTTTTCTAGGCAAGTGCGCTCCATCGTAGACCGTAACTGTCGCTTAACACCAGGTGACGGTCAAGCGCAAGCCTATTTTTGAATAAAAAAAAACCTATGAGGTTACATCATCATCATTTCAGCCTTTATCGATCCACTGCTGGAGATAAGCCTTTTCCTTATTTTCCACACCATTCTTTTCGGTTCTGCTCTGACGCCAGATTTTGCCTTCTACTTTGACGATACCGTCCCTCCGGGATGTGGTTTACCTATTATTAAATACAAGAAAGGCTTGATTATTCAAGTCTTTTTAACTTACTTCTCGAGAGATATCTGCCATGAGTTCTTTAAGCCCCTCGGGCAATGTGAACACGTTGGAACACCCATGCTTCTGTAGTAACTCGTTCATCTTTACTTATTTTTATCGATTTACGAGAAATACAACTTTTCTTTACAATAAACTCAAGGATTTTGACATAAAAAAGTTGTTTCAAAGTCTGTTCATCCTCTTTGATTAATTCCATGGTAAATCTTCCAAAAAGGTTTGATGTTATTACTCATCCTTCACATATTGAAGCAGGTTATTTTTTTTTTAATGTGACCTTTGCTGAAAAAGAAAAGAAGTCTTGAAGAATCGTAGATATTTTTCTGGCTATTCACTTTTTACAAAAAAAATAACCTGTGGCCAGTTATTCTGCTTCGTAAAATAATGATTCAAATCATAATTAGAGAATTAATGCAGCAATGAGGGTGCTGTAGTTCTCATTTCACTATTTTGTTCAATCGAGACATTACTTTGACTTCTAGCTTCCTCCTCTCGCTCACTGTTGTTGGCAAAATGATCTTCTACCTTTAGGTCCTTTCTATAGTAATTAAAAATAAGCTACTTATTGAAATTAGAGAAGATTAAAAGCTTTACGTGTAATAAATAAAAAGTAGGTTGATAATATTAACAATTTTTGCTATAAGTATACAAACCAGAAAACACGAAAAAAAACTTAAAAGTTGCACATAAATAATAATAACTGAATCAGAATGTATTTATGACGACTACAAAAACTTCCTTTTGGGCCCTAGAATGCAATCCTGCAGAAATTCTAACTATGATTCTCACATGAAAACAAATTAATAATCTTACTTTTGAGCAATAGGGTAAAAGGATGACGTTTCAATTAATAATGAAGTTACGACCTTGAAAATTGGATAAGAAATGGTTGAGAAAGAAATATTGCACCATAACCTAAACGAAAAAATATATGTAACTAAATAAATACTTGCTTAATACACAACTGTACTATGATACAGCACGAATACAATAGATTAGAGTGAATTCTTTCTATTAATAGTCATTAATAATTTAATAAAAGAGTTAAAAACATTCTTTGTTTATTCAATCACCATATATCCATGGCCTTTAGTTGATCCATTTACACTAATTCTGATAGATCTACATTAACTGGACGTGCACACGCTAATAAGAATACACATTTTCAACCTTAACGCTTTGAAATAAGACTATTTAAAAATAAAATGAGGAAACAGAATTGTCATGTCTCATTCAAACAAGTACGTAGCTGTGCGTGGTTGTGTCGCATGTGTGATAACGAAATGTTGTGTAAATAATGTAAATTTTACAAATAGTGATAAGGTAAATGATCAATTTGAAACAGTTTACGATCGAGCATTGAAAAATGTCATTGTAAATTCAGTTTTAGCCGCGAAATGACGTGAACCTACCCGCTTTTCAAAAGATAATTGTGGCGGTGCTAAATATAAATCAGTGTTGTTTTCATAAACCATAATATTCTTTAGTGTGTCATCTTTTTCAATTAGTATTAGGTCTATAATACAGTTATTTAGTAAAAAATAATAAATAAGAAATATATAACATAAAATTCAGTGACAAATTCAAATAAATCTAGAAATATAACAAAGTACTTACTTACTAAAGACAAATTTAGTTGTGACAAATTAATGATAATTTACGCTGTGAATATAATTAAAATACATAAAATTATATATCAATATGATGACAAACTTCTACAGATAGTAGAAAAGTATAATATTACAAGATTTTTTTGACAATATCTACTTAAGGTAGAATTATATTTATACAATTGACATTGTTAAACTCACCATGGAGGCGTCTACAGCCAAAGTGCTATCAATGCTAGCTCTAGGAGTGGGAAGCTTCTTCAGCGGTATGCTACCAGCATGCTTTTCAGAAGCAGCAAGACAAAGACACCCACTCACCATCTCTTGCCTCCTTTGCTTCGGGGGCGGAGTCCTACTATCCACTTCAATAGTCCACATGCTTCCAGAAGCAAGAGAGAAGATTCCAAAAGACGCTGAACTAATGTTCTGTATAGGATTTTTAATTGTTTATTTAGTGGATGAAATAGTTCATTTCTGTTACGGAGGAGATACACATGACGTCGTAAGAAGTTACGGGAGTGTTGAAGAGACGAGGTTGTTGAGGCAAGAGGAGCACGGCATGCATAGAGATGAGAGAGAAGGAGAAATGAGGGAGAGGTGCTGTGGAGATGCTGATAATCCGAGGATGTGTCATGTCAGTCATACGGAGCCCTGTAATAAGAGCGCTTCGGCCATCGTCGGTCTGCTCGGAGCTCTGTTCGTGCATAGTCTGTTAGAAGGGTTAGCGATCGGTCTGCAGGAGAGCACTTCTCAGGTTTGTGTTTTATTTGTATCTCTTGTTTATCTACGATAAATTGTTTATCTATGGTTATTGTTGTAGAGTGAAATATTACCTCAATAAAATAAATATACAGAAGTATAATTGAAAAACTACATAATTATAGCTTAAAAAAATTAAAAAACCGAATTCAAAATACGCAATGTTGTTTTGAATACCAAAATATTGAACCGATATTGATGAAATTTCAATGGGACCAATCTGAAAGTGGTAGAAAGTATATTTGTGTAGGCAAACATTTTTTTTAAATCGGTTTTTAATTGACGGAGTACTTAAAAATATAGCCGAATTGTTAACCTCTTTTTTTTGAACTCTATAATCAAAAATTTGAGACAATCCTACCTTATTATTATAAACGCAAAAGTAACTGTCTGTCTTCCAGTCTGTTTGACTTTTTGATTTTTGATCTTTTTACGACCAAATGGCTGAACCGATCGTTATGAAATTTAGTACAGAGATAGAGAATAATCTGAAGACACAAGCTAAATTTTATGATCCCTACAGTTCACCATCAACATCGTTTTCATCTCTATGTAGGAGATACCGTGGCGCATAGCTAGTATTTTATAATATAACCTAGAAAAATTGTTCTCACAATTTTACCAAAATCTTGGTTTGATTGTTTCTATAGGTAGTTATGTCTCTTTATGTAGCTTTTTTCGCCTTCGTAGAGATGTTTTTTTTTCGATTTTATCACTAAGATAGAACAATTGAAATAATCGTAGGTAGCTATATGTTTATTATTGAAAGGCAACAATAGAACCGGCTGCAAAGTGTACCTGCAAGGCTAGCATGGAACGTAGACAAATAGTCTTTCCACTGTTTTATCCACCTTTTAGAGGTAACAGACACTACTACGTGAATAAAAACGTTTTATCTGCCTTCCATGCTAGGCCACCTGATTTATAAAAATCTCAATTCAAAGTAGTGTTGATCCTTTCTAAGTAATTATGTTTATCTGAAAACGGTGAAGGGAAACCTCAGGAGAAAACTTACAAGTAATGTTCTCGATGTTTTTAAAGATGTGTGAAGTCTGCCAACCCGCACTTGACCAGCGTGCTGGCTGGGCAGCACTAAATTATCATTATACTTGACACAAACTAAGCTATAGTGTTTCCCGCTGTGTCTAGTAACAGGACAGTATGTTAGGTCTAACTAGGGATCAGCGTCTCTCGTGTACCTATACTTGAAACTGTCATATTATGCAGTAATAAAGCGGTTAAATAGGTATAATGTAATAAATATTCTAACCAATGTTTCAAGAATTGTGATTCCTAGGGGAAGTTTTACTGACTGACAATGACCTAACTGGTTAGGCATTTCAGTTAATGCCTACGGAGCGGTAGTGTCCGGTATTTTGTTCTAAAAATATACCATGACTTCAAGAATTTATGTGCTTTGAATTATTTGAGTGACTTCATTGTTTTCTAATGTTTTCTAATGTTTTCAAGATTCTTACTCGAAATGAATGAGAATGTTACGTGAGGCTATTGAAATTAAGAAATACCCGAACTTTAATAGAGAAGATGGTTGGCAAGTATCTCCTACATGGGACCTGGTTATCAACTTAATAAAATCTCGGCTTCAACACAGATCTGCGATACCTGTTGACACCATGAGCGACATCTGCGTGCACAGGGAACGGAGCGCATAAAAATAGTAGGCGGTAGTAATTAATGTTTTTATAATATAAAATACAACTGTCATCTAGTCTCACCTGTGACCACGGACGCTGCAGTGTTCTAAACGTCAGTTCATAAACTTATGTAATATATATGTCACCGGAAGATAACAAGATCCGCAAGTTTATAAATTTCCTAAAATTTTCTAGGAAATTTATAAACTTTCGCAGGATTCTAAGCGAGAGATAAATTGTATTATTTTACGCCCATATTTTTGTAAATTTATCAATTTGCGACATCTCGTGGTAAATTTATATGGTTAGGTTAGGTTAGGTTAAAAAAAAACCTAACCTAACCGTAAAATAATACAATTTGTCTCTCGTTTCATCCTACGAAAGTTTATAAATTTCTAGAAAATTTTAGGAAATTTATAAACTTGCGGATCTTGTTATTTTCCGGTGACATATACGCGATAATCCGTTAAAATTTGTTTAATTTCATTGTTTATTAAGCAATAGCTATAATTAATTTATTTCCTACTAACTATATAACTATCTTTATAAAGATAAAGATCATTTTATTTGCAATGTCAAATAAGCAAATAAAATAATATTTATCTTTAAATATTGAAATCTAGGAAATAAATAAATTACTCAATGGGATCTCTCGCACACACCAAATGTGAGAAAAAAAGTATAAAACTTTTAAATTTTCTATTCAACGATACACGAGGGTTAAAAAAATCATTTCTTGGTTACATGACTGTATGACATCAATATTTATCACTTTTTTTAAACTAATAAAATTAGTAAATTTTAAGAGTTTGTAATGCGACCATCGTCCGTCTCGCTCACGCAGACATACTTGCAAAATTTAATTTAAGTCTGATTAAAATGTCTATGTCATTTAGATGGACGGACAGACAGCGAATTTATCAGGGTTCCGTAGTTATTGCGGAACCCTAAATATCAACTTCATTCAACACATCTAAGCATGACCAGTATAGTGCATAAAAAAGTAAAATGGTGCCAACAATAAGTATTACGAATTACATCACTAGATGAGTCGTGACGATTCTGCTATTTGCAAGAGAATGGGCGCTTTCCCAATTTGGGCGACACACAGCGCGCAGGTCCATTCAGACGTGTAACGCCTTGTGTGACGTGTGACCCGACCCGACTGTTAGGTAGGTACCTACATTTAGCAACGGAGAGCGGTTGAGTCATTGGAAGACGTTCTCCCCCGGTCAGACACTGTAAAAGAGTCATGATTCTGTCAGCGCCAGACAACATAGGCACAGAACATATAATAATACTACATAGGCCTATAGGGGCCTCCACCACAAAGGGGCCACGACCATTCGTCCAAAAGTGCCAATGTGCACAATTGTGTCTGTAAATTACCGATTATGCCCATTTGGGCACAATTGGTTAGAAAATAAGTTAGATGGAAAAGCTGGAACTTAATTTTCTACCACTAAACTTGTGTGCTGAAATTTTCTTACTAGCTAAATATAATAGAAAATTATTGTAATTCTATGATTAAATGTTGAAATGTAATCAATTTTATACGTAAAATGAAGTCCCCGCTATAAGTGTAGCCTAGGGGCTTATCCTGCAATACGACCCTGTTTATAATAAATGATTCCGCTTTAAATGATTCCGTTCCTATAAACTGTATAAAGGAAACTGGAACACTTATAAGAATATTTTTCATTGTCTGCCTTTTTAAACCTTTTTTTTCATTAACACGTAGAAATTATTTAATGCTGATATAAAAAAAACGTAACATTTTTGCACATACTTTCTCTCCACAAACGTACATTCAACATCATAACAAGCGTAACAGTTACATTTCAGACTATGAAATCTTACACCTCCTTCTTGCGCAGTCGGGTAAAAATAACTCCTATCCAGACTATCCAGTCGAGTATTATGTCTTTCTTTTAATATTAACTTACATCTTCAGCTTTATGTGAATTTCATATAAATATTTTTGTGCTTCATCATCATCATCATAATGTCAGCCATAAGAAGTCCACTGCTGGACATAGGCCTCCCCCATGAATTTTCAGAAAGACCGATTGGAAGCGGTTTGCATCCAACGTCTCCCCGCCATTTGTGTGAGGTTATCTGTCCGTGACTGGTCTTCCTACGCTGCGCTTGCTGGTGCGTGGTCTCCACTCGAGAACCTTTCGGCCCCATCGGGCATTTTTGTACTTACTCAAAGGAAAGTATTAAATAATTTAACAGGCGCTATAACCTTACAATTATCACGTATACAAGTGTGTAATTGGAAATGCAACGAATATGAATTTAACCTAAATCAAGGAGTGAAAGATAAATGCTCGGCTTGATAAACATGATACTATTATTAACGAATAACGTCGTAACGCCGTTGATTAGGGCCGTTATTGTGGCTGGGTGCCGTTATCAGTTACTCTATCTGTTTGAACACTGAAATGTCAATAGTTACTCTTGCGCAGTATTACTATGTCAACATAAATGTCATATCTATCACTTTTAGTGTATCAACTGTAATAAACAGTAATTGTTAAGCCAGGTTAGAGGCCTTCCGGCTTGTAGGGCTGGCTACAAACCTATATGATCTTACTAACTTACTTTAATATATTAACTTATATTTTGACCCTACAAGGCAAATGTATAAAAGTCTTGAGGTCTGTTTTTGAAGCTTCTTGCTGTCCGATATAAAAAAGATCAAAGGGGCATTAATATCAAAATGTGCACAATTAAAAGCGGCCAAGTGCGAATCGTTCCTGATTTCCAAAATAAAGTTTCTGATTTCTGATTTCCGTAGTTGCACATCAACTTTAAGTTCACATATACCATAACGGGGATACTATGAACATACGAGTTAACTTATGTTAGTTGAAATGAAATTTGCACAATTTTTTATTTTTTACGTCTCTATTACCTTGTCATAGCTGTAGCTGTTCTGAAAGATCAATGTGGAGCAAGAAATGAGACTAACAGTGTCAAACCTTACCCGTGAGTCAGCCCTGTTTATACAAACTGTCCCACTTCTGGGTGCAGGCCATCTTCTCATTGTCTGCCACGCTGGCCAAGTGCGGGTTGGCAGACTTCGCACATCTTTCAAGATCTTTATTTAAGAATTTTATTATCTGTTTGTAGTCTACGTATCGAAAACCTTATTTCGGGCATTAGATAATCAAGCAAATTCTCATTTCCTAAATTCAAATTTTCTAAATTAATTTACTTTCTGTAACACAAATACCCTGTTTTTTGAGTCTTGGATTAGATAATCTATCTAGGTGTGTTTTTAATTTATGTTGACGTCATATCTTTCACAACATAAAAACACTAGCAGTGCCCCGCAGTTTTACTTGCGTAGTGTTGAAAAATGGTGATGATGATAAGAAAACGTAGCCAAATGTCCGTCTTCAAGTTTTCAGTTATCTCTTTATCTCTGTACCTAGTTTCATAACATCGATTGTTGTTATCAAATGTTTGATAGTGGATATGTATCAAACAATAATACAAAATTACTTTCGCTAATTTTAAAACGTGTTATTATGTATATTTCCGTGGAATAGCTCATGGGCATAATTAAGTTAACTATGTTGAATAGACTAATACTTAATGTTATTTTGAATATTTAAATTAATTTGTGAGGCGCTTACAGTTTGTTGTCTTAGTGTAAATAAAGACAGGGAAGATATATTAGATTCTGTATTTAGGATAATTTTGACCTATTAAAAAAAAATCAGAGGTTTGTATTTTTTTTTTTTAAACCAAAATTGTTTTTTATTACCCTGCTTGTACATGTACATATACTTTAAATCCACTCAAGAAGGATAAGAAAACTTTCCGTGAAAACGATTAAATATCAATTTAAGATCGTAATATATCTTTAGTTCGTAACCGTGGAGTGGTGTTCCTTTAACCTTGAATCGGTTAGTGATAACGTTATCAAACTTACCAGTTTCGATGTGATTTGTCCGGCGTTACACTTTTTACCCGACTGCGAAAGAAGGAGGGTTATGTTTTTCGAGTGTATGTATGTATATATATATTGTATATTGACTGCCCTTGTGGCTCAGTTGGTAGTGTGTTTACGTCTACCTGCTG
This sequence comes from Lycia hirtaria, assembly GCA_947563715.1. Classification (NCBI taxonomy): domain Eukaryota; kingdom Metazoa; phylum Arthropoda; class Insecta; order Lepidoptera; family Geometridae; genus Lycia; species Lycia hirtaria. The sequence goes on along the minus strand of OX387377.1, from coordinate 33,029,702 downwards.
AACTGAAAGGTCGTGGGTTCAATCCCCACCCAGGGCAAACATTTGTGTGATGAGCATGGATGTTTGTTCTGTGTCTGGGTGTTTCTATGTATCATATGTATATATTTACAAAAAAAAGAAGTATATATGTATTCTATCAGCCATCTAGTTCCATAGTACAAGCTTTGCTTAGTTTGGGCTAGATGGTGTTGTGTGAAATGTCCACAAATATTTAATATTTATATTTATATTTTTTAGCACGCCCTGGAGCCTAAACGGCTTGTCGTATTTCTAAGTGAGTGGTGTCAATAGATTCGTCTTAGTCGTGCGAGTGAGACTGGGTACATCAAAAAAAAAATAAAAAAAAAAATAAGGATTTGTGGCGGCAAAAAGTAATCTCAAAAAAAAAATATGTTTACAAAATACATCGAGTGTGGTATCAAAATAAAGAATTTTTAACGGTGCTTATGAATATATATATACATATAGCTTATATGTTTTATTGTGGTTTGGAATAGGAAATGCTAATAAATCACATCACACTAATAATATAAATGTGAAGTTTGTGTTAATTTGTTACTTCTTCACGGTAAAATGGCTTGACGGGTTTGGCTGAAATTTGGCACACAGGTAGTTTAGTTTTTTTTGTAAGCTTCAACCAACTATTTCGTAACAAACAAGTGACTTGCTATAATTTTTCTAAAGAATGCACATTTATAATACTTTACAGTGATTTTACGCATACTTTCACACAAAAAACGTACACTCAACAGCGTATCAAGTGTAACGAAATCGTAAGTTAGACTACAAAAACTGCTTTTCTGCAGTGGGTATTTTCTTTTTCTTTTAATAAACATACTTGTTGGTATTCATGAAATGCGGCATCTTCAAAAGATGCCGTTTTTTACCCGACTGCGCCAGAAGGAATATTTTATAGAGATCCGTAGTCAACTACGAACCATTATAAAAAGTTACGCCATGTTCGTCCGTCAGACCATGGTTTAGCTCACAGACTACTAGTAAATTCCAATTTAGTATGGGATTCAACTATATTTAACTAAGTATACATACATATTTATTACGCCAGTAAACTGGTAGGATAAAATCTTTTTTTGGGGTACCTCCCTACACGTAAAGTTGGGATAAATTACGTTTTCTCATCTATCACATCGCGTGGGGTGTCGTTAGATAGGAAAAACATTTTGCAATTTAGGGATTCGCTTGCGAAATTAAACATTGAAGTGTTTTTTTTTGTTGGAGTCAAGTGTTTCGCTTTCGTGGAAATGAATACAAAAAATGTACACTCAACAGCGTATCAAGTAATCGTAAGTTAGACTGCAAAAACTGGTTTTCTGCAGTCGGCTATTTTGTTTTTCTTTTAATATATATATACGTTTTAGGCTTTGTGAAATCTATGCTTATGTTCCTCACGTACCAGGACTCATGGTTCAGTGGTAATACGACTGCTTCCTGAGCGTAGGTCGTGGGTCCGATCCCCACCCAGGGCAAACCCTTGTGTAATGAGCATGTGTCATAAGTATGTATTTACAACAAAAAAAAAATGTACTCTATCAGCCATCTAGTTTCCATAGTACAAGCTTTGCTTAGTTTGAGCTAGATGGTGATGTGTGGAATGTCCACTAATATTTATTTATTTACCTTTAAAGAAATTTCTTAATGCGTATTTGACCGTTTCCGGTTCTAGGTGCTCCTCCTGCTGGCAGCGGTCTCGTGCCACAAGTTCGTGGTCGGGTTCTGCCTGGGGGCCGAGCTGTGTGCCTCGCTGCCGGGTCGGCTGTGTGCCCACATCGTCTGCATTACGCTCTTTAGCGGGGGGTATGTGATCAACTGTACGAGAATCATTATCATCTCATCATCATCGTCATAATCATCATCATCACCATGACCATCACCATCATCATCATCATGTAGCGCTTGTGGCGTAGCTTGACTATGTGTTCTCGAACGATCACTAATTCATGTTAAACAACGGGACGGACCCATCAGTCTTCAGATATGTAAGACTATAAGTGGCATTTCTTTCTGAGCGCTACCGTGGGTCGGATGACATGTCAAATTGTAGATCTCGGTGCATTGTTCTTAAAACCAGCAATCATTCAGGTCAAACCAAAAAATTTTTGCGCTGAATTTTACCCTTTCAGCGAATTTATACCTTTTCAGCGGTTTAATAACTCTGACACTAGGGCTGGCCACTCAGTCTAGACGAAACGATATAAAAATTCTACTCCGCACGAACTGTGCAATTCAACCCTGATGACATTAGTAGTTCAACTATGAGACCTCGGACCTAATGACGTTCGCATAGGTGTTAATGTTCGAGAACTAAACCCTGATAGTATGTCATCAGTGTTCATAGACTTACATAACACATCATGAGAAATCAACACTATTGATAGACCTTAGTTTAAGCTTGAAGGTTAGGCGAGACAACCATATCGATTTTGGCACTTCTAGATAGGCACTTTAGAATATACTACATGCGATACTACCGGTAAGGTGGCGGACACAAAAAATGGTCACATTTTTGCTGTACAAAACGCTCCAGGCTTAGCCTAGGCAACCCTGTACATTTAGAATTAACATTAACATTAATAGCTCACATCTTGTTACCCGATGAGGTGGGGAAACATACGGCCAGCTCTTAGTCTATGACATTCTTTTATCTGAAACACGTGTTCTCGGTTCATTCCAAAACGATACGAATTAAGGAATCATAGTGTTAAAAAAAAAAAAAAAAACATAAGAAGCCTCTCTCCTCTTCAGCCCTGTTTGTACAAACTGTCCCACTACTGGGCGCGGGCCATCTTCTCATTGTGAGAAGGGTAAGGGCATAGTCTACCACGCTGGCCAAGTGCGGGTTGGCAGACTTCACACATCTTTCAAGATCATTGAGAACTCTCAGGCATGTAGGTTTCCTCACGATGTTTTCCTTCACCGTTTGAAGTTGACGGCAATCGAAAATACGCACTTAACTTCGAAAAGACAGAGGTGCGTGCCGTGGGATTCGATCCCAGGACCTGCGGAACGCAAGTCGAACGGTCTCCCGACTAGGAGTTGGACATAGGCCTCCCCCAAGGATTTCCAAAAGGACCGATTGGAAGCGGTTTTTGTCCACCGTCTTCCCGCCACTTGTATGATGAGGTCATCTGTCCATCTCGTGGCTGGTCTTCCTACGCTGCGCTTGCCGGTGCGAATAATGAATTAATATCCGAATATAAACTCATTGGCTAAAAGCTTTCAGAACGTATAAGTGTGGATGATGTGTTTCAGGTCGGTGGTAGGCATCGCCGTTGGAGCTGGTCTGGACTCCGTCAGCTCACTACAGGATTCTCCAGCTGTTAACATTATGCAGGTATTTTTATATAGGATATTTTTTACTTCTTATTTGTTATACTTTCTGAGAATATGATTTAGACCGTATGACTTGGGACCCGCAGATCATTTGTTCATTCCAAGGTACTAACACACTCACTATCTTTTATCAATCGTTGTCAAATAATGGGCCAACTGCATGTCATGCCACGTGTAAAGTTGCACGTCATAATTTATGTAAACTTATAACAGGGTCTCATAGCTAATACTATTGACATACAAGTTAACTTATGTTAGTTTATTTGTAATTTACACTTAATTTAAATTTCTTACTTTTGGACAGACACTTTGACTTTAACAAAAATTATAATTTCAAAGCTTCAAAGCTAATATTTCGCAAACGGATTCCTAAATTGAAAATGGTTTTCGCACGCCCGCAATGTTTTTTGATTATCTATTCAACGATATCTCACACAATGGGGATAAAATGAGAAAAAATAATTCAAAAGAACTTTTAAGTGACCTAAGTAAGTCCTAACCCCCGAATGAATAAGTACAGTTCTTAACCTTATTGGTGTTGTGTTTTCCTCAGGCGTTAGCAGCCGGCACACTCTTGTACGTGACAGTTAGTGAGGTGCTTCCCCGCGAGAGGGCGCGCTGGCACGAGCGCAAGCGCACAGCGGGCGTCGCGCAGTTTGTCGCTGTCGGCCTCGGATTTGCGCTTATGGTGCTCACTACCAGATATCTCGGTAAGTGTAACATACTGGCTGTGCCCTGTAGTTTCATCTGCGTTGAATAACGGTGATGCTATTGATGATCATGTAATGTAGGTAACCAATATCAGTCTCAATATTCAGCTATATTATGTACTAAATATTATCAAAATCAGTACTACTGCCCTTCGATCGTGAAAAGATAACAAGCAGACAGAGAGGCAGGTACTTTCTTCTTCATAGTATCGGTTAAGGTAAGCTAAAAATTAAATTACAAGATATTTTAGTACAGTGACTTGGTAGTTTACCTGGAAAGTATTTACTACCCTATTAAGTACACTTGCACCAAATGTCTAGACTATTTTTATGATCTGGGTTTGTTAGAATCGCTAACGAATCTTTTTTATACATACATACATAAATCCATAGGCTGGCTATAAAAATGGACCAAATGTACTATGTTTTTCTGTGCGATCACAATTATTTTATTTGAGCTGAATTGAATGAAAACAGATGAATATTATTTTTGGTTTGAATAAATTTAGAAAATGAGTGAATCAATTTGTGTTATACTGAATACTCCTACTCAGAATATTTAGTTTAGCTACTCGAATAGAGATGGAGATTAGTTAAGAAATGCGTCTTAACCACAATTTTTTGTTTTCCGTAATTTGCGGTGACAATGATTACATTATTTGTTATTTATTCATTTATTCTTTCTATTTCAAGCACTATGCACTATTTTCAAAATATATAAGGCATATGTATGTAGATATGTGGCTCTGTAAGATTATAATATAAATTATGATTTGCGACATGTCAAGTGTAACGTAGTTTAACAGAATAATATTATGAATCCACTGTTAGGAGTGACAAAACAAAAGTAGCAGACAAGATATTTTCATATTTATGTATCTTTAGAATTTCGCTATTATTGTACACACATGTTAAATATGTCAAATTTAAAAGGAAATTAAAAGGATTTATAGTGTAAATTTTACATATTTAGAATATCAAAGTTTTTTTTTTTTTTTTTTATCAGCCCTGTTTGTACAAACTGCTGGGAACGGGCCATCTTCTCATTGTGAGAAGGGTTAGGCCATAGTCTACCACTCTGGCCAAGTGCGGGTTGGCAGACTTCACACATCTTCAAGATCATTGAGAACTCTCAGACATGTAGGTTTCCTCACGATGTTTTCCTTCACCGTTTGAAGTTGGCGGCAATCAACAATACGCACATAACTTCGAAAAGATAGAGGTGCGTGCCGTGGGATTTGAACCCAGGACCTGCGGATCGCAAGTCAGATGGTGTCACCACTAGGCTGCCGGAAACTTTAAATTCTTTATATCAAAGTTATCTCACAAATATTATAAACTTGGGTCCAGGAGTCTTAGACAACTCTACATAAACGAACATTTTGCTTAAGCGCAGGATGATTGATGTAAATTTTTCGAACTACTATTCTTACTTATATTCGTATTTTTTCTTTTTGTCCATAGATTTTGATGGAGCCTAAGGCTGATACTGACGCAGAGTACTGATAATTTCATTCCTCAAAAGCGAAAGAGTAAAAGCTTCCCTCAAAGTGACGAATGCAGGCATGCTTACTAAACGATATATTGATATTGTTCAATAGAAAACGCTAGCTTAACTCTTAGCATGGACTAAAAATATTATAATTTGTATCTATAAGCTTTATTTTAGTGACGCACGGTGTGCTATAATATACCTAGTAATAAGACAGAACCTCGCCTATTTCTACTAAGTTAATAGAATTTAATTTCTTGTCACTGCATTTTAATTGGCATCTGATTAATCATTCACACAATCGAATATATTAATGTAGACTAAGAATTACAGATTATTCAGCTAAAGAAAATATTATAAATTGTGACTTTAGTAAAATATTTTTATTTTTAAATATTTGCTCACTGTATTTGAGTGCTTCTGGATTATTTGTATAATATGGTTATTAAACATTTTTATACTTGACTTATGACTTAAGCGTTATCCACACATATCCCGGTTAAATAAAGCCTTATGTGGTTCAGGCTGTCAGGGTGTAAGGTCCGACAGGAGCATTCCATCCGGATCCAGTATACAAATATCAGAGAAATTGGTTCCGTTTTTTTTCCGGCGCTTTTCTTCGAATTCAGTATATATTTGAAATTGTGTGCTATGAGCATACAAGTTTTATCGGTTTCTTCACTTTTTTGTATTCAAGAATAGAATTATTCTGTACAGATACGTGTCCACGACATGTTCTGGAAGCTTAAAAACCGGGAAGGACAGATGGTGCGTGCGAGACTCAGGGTGTTCTCAGAGATAGTGTCAACCCTGACGCAACTACCATAGAAATATATATAAAAGTTAATTCAAAATATATTACAGTTTTTTTAAAAACACTAGGGTCCTAACTTAGACAAGTCTTAGTGTGGATAGCGCTTTATACCAAAACTACTGGAAATGTAAGAATAAAACCATTATAACTGCTGTTTCAGTTTTTTATTTCATTTAGTTTTCTTTTGATGTCAACAATTAATTAAAATAACGATACGGCTATTTGTGATGACACTTGGTAAGTTTTAACATTAAACTTATAGAATTTATATAATAATTTCAAAAATAAGTAATTTTATTTGATCTTTGCATGGTGGGTATGTATCTATTTATTGCATTCACCAACCGAAGCTTTACTACATAATATTCAAGCCAAATCCTACTACTACTACTACTTGATTTCATGTTATTAACAGATTCTAACGATCTATAATATTGTAGTTGTATCTGATAAATTCCACAACGTCACGCTTAATTATTATAGCAATGCAAAGTTTGCTCGCGCCCATTTTTATCTTATTTTTCCTGCATTTAAGAGTGACACAAATTTGTTAAAAATATCACAATTCAAAGTAGGCTCATTTGAACTTTTGTCTCACACTCGTTATTACAAAAAAAAAACTATAAAGACGAGCGCGAGCCAACTTTACATCGCTTTAAAAGTTGAGCGTTTACATTTTGAATTGACAGTTTTTGTATTAAGACAATTATGTACAAAAAAAATTGGAAATCTATATTATGAAATTTAGCAGGCGTAATGACTTTGTAAAATTTGTTATAACATTAATGTAGCTATCTAGGGCGTTGACTATGTATCAATAAACTTGTAAAAATACATCAAGAGCATTATATAAATGATCAGCATAGTATAATATTATGTTAATATCTAAACTATTACATTCATTTGCACTATTTAAAAGAAATCATGGCACTGTTCAGATTTTTACAATAAAGTTTTGCTAAAGCGACATCTATGCTGAGTAATATCAAATTATTATCTGCTACTCCACAACAGATGGCACTAAATTGTATGACACAGATCCCTACTCGGTGACAGATGGCGTAAGTAGGTTAATTGTAAAAAAAATATGTTTTATTACAAATCTAAATGCACGATAATAATTATAATCTCAGTCAACAATACTATTGTGTTATTTATTTACATGAATCAATATTTTATGGAAGCGATTTCTACGTACAAACTTATAATAATCATACTGTATTTCGGAATACCTCGTATTTTAAACAGTATAAATAGTAATATTAATGTTACTTACGTATATCTATATTAAAATACAAATAACATTATTACAAAATAGAAAATAATACAGATCTTTGACTCAACGCGCTTAAAATCTAGAAGTAAGTATTGTAAATAACAAAAAAATTACTACGAGTGTTAACTTCGAATAAATACTTTATTTTACCGAAAGAGAGCTTTTTACAATCAGTGGAACGACTTCGAAGCGGTGGTTTTATCGTCACATCATGTTTAAGGAAAAAAATAATTAAATTTTAAATAATAAATAAATAATTAAATATTGGTGACATTTCACACATCACCGTTTAGCCCAAACTAAGCAAAGCTTGTACTATGGAAACTAGATGTTGTTAAAATACATATATGCTTTTTTTTTGTAAATGCATACTTATGATACATAGAAACACTCAGACACAGAATAAACATCCATGCTCATCACACAAATGTTTGCCCTGGGTGGGGATCGAGCCCACGACCTACAAGCTCAGGAGGCAGCCATACTACCACTGAGCCATGAGGCCTGTCAACTAAGGCCTTTTAACTCTTAAGTTGGTGCCGTGGTACCCAAACGTGGTGAAAACATAACATACTTTAGCAAAATAGAGTAGAAAGTAATAGGGACCACCAGGCGCCACCATTGCAAATTGTCCGCATAGAAGTTACATAAATAACAGTTTCAATTTTTATTAATAATATAATTTGAATGTATCAGAAATGTATAGTTTCTTATTTATGCTTATTTTGTGAACATAGATAAAGCATTTTTCGCTACGCTCAACAGATGGAAGGTATTATAGTGTTTCACGCCGTGTCCAAATACTACCATAATAATATAAAAATTGCTGACAGCGGTTATAAAAATATATGCATATTTTTGTACGTGTGTTAGTCCATCACTACTTAGGTGGCATAAACTAATGCATTAAATTATCACTTATTTACACAATTCATTTTTGCGTACACGTTTGATACAGCTGAATAGCGACAAGCAAAGTTTATGGCTCCTTCCATTGTGATTCAACTTCCTTGCTACTGAATTACAGTTTTTTATTTATTTATACATAGTTTTTATTAGAAATTGTGATACAATATTAAAATATTTTGGTACGGTTGTCAAACTATAAAAAAACAGTTTTAATCTTATTTTTTATAAAATTATTATAAATTGGTTAACAAATTTCTGTACAATTTCAAAAATAAGAATTTATCGATTATTATTTAAAAAACCAAATGGGCAATGTACACACAGCACGGTGGTGCCAAAATCTAGAAAAAAACGATGTGACGATAAAGCTCGTGACTCCAGGACCTCATTACTTAGAAGTATGAAATCACAGACTGTTACTGATCCTAGCTTAAACACTGAATATATTTAAATATCTATTATAATGCTTTGACTCGACGTGGCTCGATTACGGTAACTATTTCATAAGTTCAATTTTATATTCTAAAACATTTTAGACACATTCATTTTATTTAAACTGAAATAATAAAATTGTTATTGTACCGTGACAAAGTTATTTCAATTTTATGACCAGTATTAACAAGAACAATTAAATTGGATGCTTAGCAATCTTTTGTAATATCTTGACTTCATAAGGCACTTAAAATCACTGTTTCAACAGCTTATTCGTAAATGTACTCTGCAGACGACATAATATCTTTAGTGATATTAGACTACAATAAATATTTAGAAAAATAAGTGAAAACTTCAAAAAATAACGCTATTGGTTTCTTTCAAAAACATGGAGACATATACAATCTACCCGAAGCGTAAATATTGTGACGTCTAGGCTATAAGTTACTCTATGGTCTAGGCATAGCGTCTAGACATATTAAAATCATAGTTTTGTCAATCATAATAGTTTTAGTTATTCAAAAGAGCTGTAATTTTTATAAAGAACCTATAATATCGTCTACAGAAATACCTACATTCGAATATTTAACATGTATAAAATATAACAAAGAGCAAGAGGAAGGCATAAGCTAGATACACACTTGTACGATTTTAAGATCAACTTGCATTTCCATCTTATGTAGTTGTAGTGTAGACTTTCCTATTTTAGATTTTCACATGTTTGATAAATGTTGAAATGACAATGCTTGATACATGCTTTGTTAGCTTTTAATTGCTTTTTGGTGCACCTTTTATAATTTAATATATTTCTCACAGTACTAAATAGCTGTTTCTTTGTCGCAAGCAAAGCAGTTTATTACAAGCAGGCGTTTGATTGCCAGCTGTTTGACTGTTAAGTATCAGCTAATAAACCATTTTGTAAACGTCAAATTTTGCTCTCGACAAACACCTATTCTCTACTTTTAGAAGCCCGGTTGAAATTTTTTAAATTGAATTGAAAGTTGAAACTGCACATAATGTGTAAATAGCTTAAGAAACATTCCAACACCGTCGAGTCCCTTCCCGTTGAGAGATACACGTCACTCTTACCTGTTAGCAACGAACATGCCGCATCAAAGCATTCCAGACTAAACTTAGCAATAGACAATACGATAAGGTCCGAGACTAACTCACGGACTAAACGAACAAGCGTATTTAAATATAACTTTGGTGATGTGTCTAGCGTAGGGTTAACATTTTGTTAAGTTTGTATAATAGTCTAGTAAAAATAAGATTTGTGACAACGTAAAAGACAACTAAGTATATTGTTAATTAAATGAATGTACTGGTGTTTTGAAATACATTTGACACAATTTCATAATGATATTCACAGATGATATTATAAAAGCTAATTTTGTTACCCTTACACGCTCAAACGGCTGAACCGATCGTTATGAAAACTAGTGTAGTCTATAAATCGGGGATTATTTTTGATTTATGATTTTTAGTTATTTTCCTATCATAATTTCAAAGAATCCCCCCAGTTGCTAATACTGTGATCTGCTCCATACAAACGGATTTATTTTTACTAGAATAAAAGTCTTCAAAAATGAAGTATTACTAATACTTAGCTCTCTATAATAAAAGTACTATTACTTTGTGGAGTAGATAACGGATAAAGAGTGTAGAAAAAGAAGTGACAGGATAACCTATTTAGGGCTTTCTGAGTGAGTTATCATGCAAATTAAGTTTCGTGTAAATCTGTATTTAAATTGGTTATTTTGTTATTTAGTGTAAGTTTATGTTGAGAATTTAATATTACCTACTGTCTAAAACAACTACAAGTACTTATTAATTATTTAGCGAAAGATGTATAATTGGAATATGTAGCCTAACGGCCAATATCAATATCAATAATATCTATTCTTTGTCTACTGATGTTTAGTAACAGTTAGTAATATAAAAAAATGTTGCAATTACCTTTCTATATATATAGGTATGTGACATTATGCGATGTCAGTTTATTCATAATTATCATAGATCGATTCTGTATTGGTATATGATTCGTATTAACAACTTTGAAAAGAAAAACATTGAATTAAGACATTGATATCAGCCATTTCCATAGATTCCAAAATGGAGAAAAATATATTGACGTTGGTATATGACGTACGACACCAAATTCCTCGGAAGGATAAAAAAAAACTCCAAAACGTAGCTCAATTTCTAGGAAGCAACCAAGACGAAAGTTGATTGGAACTAGCATAAAAATGACGGAAACATCCCTATTCCCCCCTACGCTGGACACACCACCCAAATAAATAATGATACACCGATGTACCGGTAACATACGAACGCACTCGCGAGCTTAGCACTAAAATTGGTTCAAGTTCCACTGGTCACACCACACGGTCAGGTCTCTTCGTCCATCATTCGCTTTTTGCCTTTCCTCTTGTGCCGACGGCGAGGTTTCTCCTTCCTATTTATCTGGCATTCGCACCCAGACCTCACTCTCACATAGTCCATCGACCACCCCCCGGACCCTGGCACAGAGAATTTCCCCTCAGTTCGTAACTCGGGATGATCTGTCGCGGAAGGTATATGCCTCACTAGAGCGTACGAATAGGAATATTTTTGTACACACCGCGATTCGTTATACAACCTTGCGTCAATGAACCTACATGCTTTTCCCACGACTTCTGGTAAGCATGACACTTCGTATAGAAGCTGTTGGTTTTCGCCGTCTTCGTAGAGTTCTACGTAGAGGCCCTTGGGCGTCCTGCCGCCCTTCTTGGTGACCATCTCTATGACGGAGGGGCAGCACTGGACGCCCTCGCCGCCGCCACCTTCAGCCCGGAGAATGGTCTGCATCTCGCGCCAGTGCGAGCGCTTCCACGACGCAGCCATCTCTATTGATTCTTCGTCTTTCCTGAAATATGCATCACTAAGTAACGTATCAAGTGTGCAAATAGTGATGAGTTGCCCTAGTTATGAACTTGCTGCCATTGAAAAGAGTGCTTACCATTTTCAACAGACTTCATAGGTTCTCAATTCTGTTATATATTTTAATCCCCGATACAAAAGGAGGGGTGTTATAAGTATGACGTGTGTATCTGTGAATCTGTCTATGGCATAGCTCTCAAACGGATAGACTGATTTTGATCTAATTTGTTTTGTTTAAAAGAGGATTTAATCGTATTCTTAATCGTATTCTTAGCTATGTTTCATCATAATAGGTTAATCCGTTCATTTTTGTCGAGGGTTTTTGACTTTTCTAAACATATACATGTGATGAATTATATGAATATTGATTATCTGACACACCCAACTTTATATGTACTTGTTATATGTTACTTTGGAGCTGAGAAGTCAGTGTAAATAGCTATCTTCTAAGTCTGCGTTCTTCATCATCACTTACCAACAGGTGAGCAGGTGGTCAAACGCGGACTTATTTAAAATAAGGAGGCTGTGGTCAAATGCAAGTCTCATTAAATAAGGTGTTGGATACTAACATGACGCGGTGCGCGTAGTGAGGCTGCGGCGTGCGGCGCACGCGGCTCACGTTACCAATCACGTCGCCCGCGTCCGCCACTGCACTACACACCACCTGCAACAATACGTCATCATCGTCACGTCACATCGTACTGCATTATACATCATCTGCAACAATACGTCATCATCGTCACGTCACATCGTACTGCATTATACATCATCTACAACAATACGTCATCATCGTCACATCATACTGCATTACACATCATCTGTAACAATACGTCATCATCGTCACATCACCTGTTCACATCAGAAAGACATGAAAGTTTCGAAGTAAAAAATCTGGATATAAAATAGAAAAAAAAAAATTGAATCAGCCTAATTTCTCAACTTCTCAATTTCTCATTATATCTAAATTTATCGCATGCTTCCTACCTCAACTAATAGAAACTAATATGAACATGAACTAATATGTATTAATTCCTCTCTGGTACTAGCGACCCTAGACTTAACGTGGTTTTAATATATCTCTCGAAAGCACTAAAATAAAGTTGATCCGCAAAATTATACGTATGTATAATATAGTAAAAGATGAGTTTGGTCTGTCTTTTTGAACTAAACATTAATTTGTGGTCAAATAAACAACGTTTTACTGACGTTTTACGTCCACAGGTAGTTGATGCAAATTTCAATAGTAAATCAGATATTTGACATAACATAAAACAAGTAACGATAACGTAATTGATAGGGGAGGAATTTAAATGAAAGATCGAAATCTTATCACGAATTTGTTCGTCTCTGCATGCCAACACTTCAGTTATCGGTGATAAAATTACCTAGTCGGTGAAATGGGGCATGAACACTATCTGTCTTTTTATTTTGTCTTCGTGGATATATTTTGTCTCCATAATTGTCTAACTATGAACAAGGTATAAATAAATAAATATTTGTGGACATTTCACACAACACCATCTAGCCCAAACTAAGCAAAGCTTGTACTATGGAACTAGATGGCTGATAGAATACATATATACTTTTTTTTTGTAAATATATACATATGATACACAGAAACACCCAGACATAGAACAAACATCCATGCTCATCACACAAATGTTTGCCCTGGGTGGGGATCGAACCCACGACCTTTCAGTTCAGCAGGTAGACGCAAACACACTACCAACTGAGCCACAAGGCCAGCCAAATATAATATGTAATTAAAAAGATCATTTACTTATTATAAACAACTCTCTACAGGACCAACACTGCTATCGTGAATAAATCAGCTATTTCACTCAAAGGCAATTTTTTCACTTTATTGCAAGGACCAGCACTGATTTTTATTTCACTTAAATGCAAGGACCAGCAGCTGATGTTTCCTTTTAGAAGTAGTAATCTTTATACGATAATAATAAAGTTAAAAAAATCATATCCATGAACACAATAATAATATCCGTCATTCATTCATTCTTCCACGTACCAAAAATGTAATTTGATTATTTGGGTTGCTCTGATTTATAGTTATAATTATTTAGACAACAACGTCAGAATTTCATTCGCAATATTTCATTGTGTTATGAAACAATTTCAACTTTCAAACAATAATACAAAGGGAACTGTCATCGCATTTAGACTATATAGTGCTGGAAATAAGATTTCATTCAGATTAACCCAGTCTGGAGACAGGAAAGGGTTTGGTGCAAACTGACAAATAGACAAAACAATCAAATGATATTTGCGTCAATGGAGACGAACCAACGGAAGTCGAAGTAAAATCGAATATAAAAATAATAATCAATGAAACAAACGGGATAAAAGAAACGAATAAACCGGATGGTGTAGGATTTCCAGCTTTACGAAATGTCGTGGTTTTAGACAATGTCAGAAATGGAAAGGAATGTGGTGGAATTCTAACACATGAATGAGATTTAAAAAGCATTTCAGAGTAATCTTCAAAATTAAACAGTAGAAGAATAATATTTTGAAGTGAAACACTGGATCTCCTGAAACAAACAGTAGATGTGGGAACGATTGAATTGAAATGTTATGGCATGCGCCGGTCTTTTTGATCGACTTGATGAATCCTAATCTATCAATGAATGAGATATTGCTGCTAAATGCGAACTGTTGATAGATATATTTTAATGGGCTAGAAGATTTGATAGGATAAAAGTAACTGATGACAGTTCACGATTTACGCTAAAATATAGGGTTGGTAATTCCACTAATCGCTAATGATTACTAAGTGAGGGAACAAGTACTGATATAATGCATAATTATACTATATCTACTAATTTGATTAGGCTACTACGTACTACGTTTTATTATTTATTAAAATATTCTCAAATTCTAATATTAATCCTTAAAAAATGACTTCAAGGTGAAATTACGGTATAATGAAATCTTTAGATAGTCTTTAGAAATGTTTTTATCTGTAATAAAATAACATTCCATAATCTTTACCTTTATCGTTACTAATCGTTGAATTAATGTTTTCCAGTAGCACTGAGCTGTAGGTATACAAAATTGTAACCGTCAGAGTGCTATATGCGCAATTATTTAGATATGTTTAGTGTCTAATTAGAGGTTTAAGCAATTTTTAACATAATATATTTTTAAGCATAACATAATAACGCATGATATGTTACAAACAACGAGAATGAACAAAATTAAAATTATTACGATTCTATTAACCACTGGTTTAGCTGTTATTTTAGTATTGAAATAATTATAAATTGCAACAGTTATTATTAATGATTATATGTGAGATAAAATTTATTTTAGTGCTAAGATGCTTGAGTAATTTTATAATGAATAATATATATAATATTATGAAACAAAATATTATACACATTATAAAGACACACATCGGATATTTCTCCAAATCACAAAATTGTGAATAAAATTATGTAACGGTGATAATTGATAACGAATGTAAAGTCAAATATATTGACAGTGTAATATATATATGTATGCAGTTTAATCTGCGATGTATACCTATATAATTTGTGACAGACAGGTTAGGTCAGCTTTCTTAACCTCTAAATTCTGTGTTAGAATTTAAATCAAGTCATAATATTTCTCACCGATCCATAATTTTTTTTAAGTAATATATATTACTAAGGTTAAACTATCAATAATTTGCATGAAAAGCATAAAATACTTGATCGGAATTAGACTAATAACACTAATTTTATAGTCAGCAATAAAAAACTGCAGGGAGATTCCAAAAAAGTATTAAATAAAACAAACATTTGAAATTTTTATTAGTTTTTAGTGATGTGATGATGAATTCGGAGAAATCATAAAATAATGATAATACGATTAAAAATTAAGATTTCGGATTGCAAAATCGCCTTTAAACTTTTCGAAATAGGAGACATAATTGGATGTCAGATGATTGAAATTTATTAGATATTAGCGGAATGGTGAACGATGTTACCTAATGTATTGACTTGGAAGCGGTCCGATTGGAATTCTGTCAAATACCGTCGTAAATATAATTATACTAAAACAGTTTGATATGGATTATGACTTGGGAGTAGAGATGACATCTACAAATCAAATCCGGAATAAACTATATAAAAAAAAACTGAAAAGCGTAAACTTCAAATTGCGCAATTTTGTTTTAAAACCTAACAATTCTACCGATTTTGATGAATTTTCTATGGCATTAATCTGCAGGTATACCTATCATTTGAAACAAAATAAATAAATAAATAATTGACATCCAAAAAGGAGGAAGTTCTCAATTCGACTGTATGTTGTTTTTTTTTTGTATTAGATATTGTTACGCAACTTTGCGTAACAAAATCAATTCATAATTGGCAAACCAATTATGAATTGATTTGATGATTATTTTTTTGTTTGGTAATTAGGTTTATTACCTACAGGTTATCAAAATCGATTCAGTACTTATTTTTAAAAACAAAATAATTGAAAAATATTATGTCATCTGAGTAAACGAAATTGCGTAGGTATTTTGAAGTCGGTTGTTTCAGTTTTTTATAACTATAATTTTTCAAACAAATCAGTTTATAAATACAAAAAAATACAAAATAATTTATTCACGTAGGAATAAATAATATGACAATAATATGTAGGATGAATAAATGACGAAGTTATGTGTTAACAAACATTATAAAAGTACGGCCGAATTTTAAACCTGCTTCGTTTTGAAGTCGGTAAAAATACTAAAATATGAAGGACAAAAGAACGATCGAGATCGAGAGACCTCTTCCAAAAATTATACATTTAAAAAATTAAAACCAAAAATAAATATTCTAGGGACTTGCAGGCTTACATTAACATTGGTTAACAATTAGACTATTTGTTTTATTTTATTATATTACGTTAATATGTATAGTATGTGTAGGTATTTTATATATTGTATTCATTATATGACTAAATAATAATAATAATTGTTATCAATATTCTAGTATTACTTATGAATATATAAATACTAGTTTTTATTTTTGTATGGGTCGGCATAAAAATCGGTAAAGTGTATAACTTTGAAACTCAACTAATTCTTGTTTCTAATTTACAGAATATACACATATATACACAGCGTTAAATAATAATACAATTAATATACAAAAAGCATCGGTATAGGGAATTGTAGAATGTGAGATGGATTTAGATGAAAGTTGATTTCATAATATAAGTCTAAAAGATCACATAAAATAACCATTCTAGAGAACATTACAGATATTGTAAGCTCACTATGTGGTGTTCATATATCTCAACTATGTTCAATAAAAAGCCAGAAATTCCGGATATCATATCAAATGACGGAATACCGGATACTACTATCCCATCTCTATTAGATATCAAAAGTATGATGGTACACAACGACCTGTATTAACTGTGAAACGCATGAAATTCGATGCAAAGCCGATTAGTATATAATACTACTTATACGAATATTGTAACATTGTGACCATTATAAATTCTTCGGTTGTCGTGAAACCGTGGCACAGAACTGCGGATGAGTGGCATTTATTGGAACACCATGAAATTTGATTCAGCGATGTTTGGAATCGAGTGAGGAACTGTATTCGTAAATATTATGTTGACCTATTTTGAGCTTGATTTAAACCAAGTACCTGGGCGACCGAGTTCCACTCGGATTTTTTATGACTGAAAATACGAGCAAACCCGGGTTCACTAAAAATTAAATCTAGCGAGATCGATTTATCGTCCCATAATCTACCCACAAACCAAATTTAATTAAAATCGTTGGAGCCGTTTGCGAGATTCAGATTATATAAACAAGAATTGCTCGTTTAAAGGTATATTAGTTCAGATTATATTACATATATACAAGAATTGCTCGTTTAAAGGTATATTAGTTCAGATTATATTGCATATATACAAGAATTGCTCGTATAAAGGTTTTAGATTTAGAAAGATTTGACATTATTAGTAACATGGAACGGAATTTAAATTAGTTATCATCGTATCTTCTTCGTTTGATTCCTCATTTATTTTATTCTCTGTAGCTGGTTCGGCCTCTCTTTTTGGTAATTACCTTGGGTCTTTGCTAATTGCATTCAGATTTAATCTAAATAGTTTGTTTTCTTGTCCATCACGCAACTGGATTATTTCACCCGTTTCCTGACCTTGAACTTATTTACCCTTATGAGAACTGAGCGGTAAGTGATTTACAATCTTTGGCTAACACTATATATTAAAAGTACCTACGACGTAACTAAATATTACGATAACGTTATTTTTCTATGAGTTTGTGAGTCACAAATTTCCGTAAAATATTTCATTGATTGATACAATCTATATCATTATATTGGTTATATCCGTAGTTCTGGAATGCAATACTAAAATTCTCTTAAGTATTTTTCCATGTAATGTATAAAATAATCAATGAAAGAATGTTATCGTTTCCATTGAAATAATGTTGTATAGATAGCTGATAATCGAATAATCCCAACAATCACCTCGATATTATTATGTCAATAAAGATTTTGTAAATCAGAGATAAATTGATAAATGTTGTGTGTAAAACAAAGAATATTTATTAGTACTTACAAATTAATAAATGAAGTCGGTAAAAAAAAATAGGGAAGTACGCAACAAAACTACCATATTATATGAATGGCTTTAGGCATCTGTAGTGGCTGCAAAAAAAAATATTATACCGGGTAACCTATTAGCTTAACCTATCACTTGGCTTAGGATATTGCTTATATTATTTCCACTATATCTTTAACAATTTAACATAATTATCTACTTAATTTAATTTGACACACTTACATAATTGAATTAGAATATCATAGCAATTACAATACAAGTTTACTTAGAAGCTTTTTCGATACAAAGCTTTAAAAATATGCTCAGTTATAGCTTTGACAACGTATCAACAGGTGTGATTTAGTCCTCAAAAACATCTGAGCAAAATCAGACCTAATTAGACCCCTTACACGATTAAAATAATTTCGATTTTCAAAATAATTCAAAGCGGAAAATAGATGTCTCTAGACTTCTCATAGAGTCTTTATATTAAAATCTTTATGCTCTTCATTGTTGGTGTATGGGTATCGGCCAGCCTAGGACACTATATACGTGAATTTTATTTTAGGTTTTACGTCCACGTGATAGAAACTCATTGCTCAGTAGCGAAATTTTTATTTCCTTATTCATAGGTGATTGTGTATTAACATTATGCGTAGTAAGTGGGAGTGTCTGATCATTATTGAGGAAACGTAATATATTTAAACAATTTATTTTTATGGACACCTACAAATAAAGTAATCTATCAGCATTCATATCTCCTGTCTGAGTAATATTGGTAACAATTTAGATAATTTTACATATTTTGGGTGTTTCCATTAATATAGTTACCATTAGTATGGCTGGCATAAAAATATAAAAGGTATCTTTATAACGTCTACCTAAATCGATCGTATGATTTTGGGTGATACGTGATAATTTTATTTTTGTAGCTCGATAAATAATTTTTTAGGATTCCGTACCCAAAGGGTAAAAACGGGACCCAATTACTAAGACTTCGCTGTCTGTCTGTTTGTCTGTCTCCAGGCTGTATCTCATAAACCGTGATAGTTAGAAAGTTGAAATTTTCACAAATCATGTATTTCCGTTGCCGCTATAACAACAAATACTAAAAATAAAAAAAAAATATTAAGGGGGGTCCCCATACAATAAACGTGTTTTTTTCCTATTTTTTTGCTCAATATTAAAAACGGTAACAGGTAGACGCTTCAAATTTCCACAGAGTATTTACTTGTATATTACCTTTCAAAATAAATAATTAAATAACAATAAAGTAAATATTAAAGGGGGACTCCCATACAACAAACGTGTTTTTTTTGCCGTTTTTATATATAATGGTACGGAACCCTTTGTGCGCGAGTCCAACTCACACTTGGCCGGTTTTATTTCATATAGGTATAACAAATAATTTAATCGTACTAAAGTAAGTACGCAGTAACAAAATTTGTTTTTTGTTACAATAGCACTAAGCAGTTTTCTTTGCTTATGCTTATTAAAATGATTTATTATTATTACTTAAAGAAATATTTGAGGAGTCAAAATTGATAAGCTGCTGCTGCAGTAGGGCCTGAGGTATTTTATTCGCCTGAGGTATTTTATTCTGAAACTTTGTTCTCAAATGATCTCTACAACGGATGGCTTCTGGTATCTTGACAAAAAGCAGGTCCACTTCGGGTACCGACATCCCTTGTCTGACATTCCAACAATATTAGTCCAAGTCCTTATCTTCCCGAAAATCAAACAGGAAATCGACCCCGTAGTGTCTAAACGTATGTAAGAGTACAAGCGACGGTGTTTGACCGAAGCACCCCAAATATTGGCTTGCCACGGACCCTTTGATTTGGAACCAGCAAACACTGGAGGCAAACAGCGATCATGAATGATGACGCTGGCACGATGCGTAAAATAAATGCATTTTTGTAGAGTTGTTGACTAATAATGGTTCTACCTTAGGTTCTACCGTAAGTAAGCAAATCCAAGCCAGGCCACTTTAGTTTTCTTTTCAGGGAGGGGGAGGGGCAAGGTGAATAAGTTAATAAGGTTTTTATTTTTTTGTCTTCCTAGAAAAGTTCATGTGTAAATTTCTTCCACAAATTCCATCCGGTAAAAAAAATAGGCCACGCTTTAGGGAATACAATTTAACACAGCTTATGCCCAAAATCTTATGAATATTTCTTTCCATCAACAAGAAAGGCTAATAAATTTAGTTTTTAGGGTTCCGTACCCAAGGGTAAAAACGGGACCCTATTACTGAGACTCCGCTGTCCGTCCGTCCGTCCGTCGCCAGGCTGTCTCATGAACCGTGATAGACAGTTGAAATTTTCACAGATGATGTATTTCTGTTGCCGCTATAACAACAAACACTAAAAAACAGAATAAAATAAATATTTAAGGGGGCTCCCATACAACAAACGTGATTTTTTGCTCGTTTTTGCTCGATATTGATAACGGCAACAGGTAGACGCTTGAAATATTCACAGAATATTGAGTTACAACAGGGCTCCCATACAACAAACGTGATTTTTTTGCCGTTTTTATAAATAATGGTAAACCCTTCGTGCGCGAGTCCGACTTGCACTTGGCCGGTTTTATTATTTGTATTATCATTGAAAAGACACACAATATTTTAAAGCATCTGGGGGTTATTCGCACGTTTGTGAAGGTTTCAACGACCAGATATCAGAATGTCACATATTGATAAGTCTATTAAACATTCATGCTATATCAACCTAATCACACCTTTTCTAATCGATG
The DNA here is from genome assembly GCA_947563715.1 of Lycia hirtaria. Lineage (NCBI taxonomy): Eukaryota > Metazoa > Arthropoda > Insecta > Lepidoptera > Geometridae > Lycia > Lycia hirtaria. Next base: position 33,008,466 of record OX387377.1, on the reverse strand, counting down.
TTATGAATAATCGAATCAATGACTTCACTATTAGTCGCAGTTACAGTTTGCCAAGTTTTGTTCGACAATGATGTAATATTGCTAATTATAATAATTACTAGTATTGGCACATCGTTAGTGTACTTACCTGACGAGCTCTGGGTTTCTGTGTCAAAAGAAAGGGATGCTTGGGATATGATTTATTACAATAGGTCATATAAATTTAGATCGAAACCTTGTGATTAGACTGAATCATTCGGGCTTAAAATGCTGCGTATGTCTGTAAAATCATCTATAGCATCGAAACTACAAATAATATTTATAAACTATACACATTTTTTATTTTCACTCTTTTGTTTTAATAAGGAATAAAGTAATGTTTGTACATAACTAAAAAAAAAATATATAAATTATTATTAAAAATGAAGAAATGGTTGTCCATTTCTTAATTTCTTTCTTCAAAGTGATTTCATTCATTTCGATGTGCAACGATTGTATTTATTGAATAAATTATAATTTAAATAGCGGTTAAGTATTCGGTTTTCAGCGATGTAAGGCATTTGACGTATTACCATATAGTTATTAAATGTTTGTTAATGATAATCTTATTTTATTTCAATAATCATAATTTTAGTATTATTATTATTATTTTTGAATTCTCAAGAAATAAGAATATCATGTATACAAGACATAACACTCATTTAGCTACATATTTGGCTTAGTTCATATCCAAATAAGTATTATAAACTGCATATCAAATAATAATAACTACTACTAATAACTTCTATGCAAAGTCCTAAATTGTATTTGCCATTTGAACCAAGATCCTTTTGAGCCTAATCCTTTCATAAAGACATCGATCCTGTATGCGTTCCATAGATCACCATAAAGCATACACACTTGTCACAATCGCACATTGATTTATGTTGTCTACAAGACTTTGTAGTCTAATGCAAATAGCAACCGACACAATCTGTGAAGAAACATATAAAGTAGCAGCTTTTTAATTATGGTACAGTTTTAAAATGGATGAGAATGTCATGGAACCGTTAAAGATGTTTCAGAAAAGAGAAGACATGTACTCTACAGTAGCAACTGTGAAAATGGTGATTGATAATAATATACCAGAACTATATGGATTTAGTTTTGGATCCGAAAAACAAGAAGATATGTGAACTAATAATCTAACTCTAAAGTGTCAAGAAAATTTTTGACATTGAGGAATTGTATATCGTTGATTTGGGAATCAGAAGGAGGGAAAATCAAATCAAGAGATTGTTAAAAAATAAATGTGAAGAAAGACACAATCTATGGTTTGCTCTTTTTTATGATGATATTATTTATTGACGCCAGCCGCGGAGGTTAAGTACTTGCAGAGTTCTAGCTAGAGTATGAACCTTTAATGGAGGAAGATTGTAATGTTAAAAGGTAAATCTTCAATCAAATCTGTAATTTTTTACGCTTTTACATAATTATAAAGCTAAATTAACTTAAAGGATACTATTTATTTTCATATTTTTCTGAGTTTTCAGGGAGAGGAGAAGGTTCTTTACTTCTTAGGTACCTACCAACATTCCGTGCTTCTATGTATATTTCAGTGTCTCCAAATGGCGTTCAGTTTTCACAAGGTTCCAAGTTTGCGACGGTTAATATTAAAATTGATTTATGTGACATCGCTATGTCTTTGGATTAGCGGGATTCTTTGTGGAGCTTATTCAAGTTTGTTTTTAACTTTTTACGGGCTCAAGTTACGAATGCGACTCGGATTATTGGCCTTATTGCCAATTGGGTTTTGGAATATTCTTTGCTGTGTTGGTTTTATTTTACGTTAAAAGAAATGTAAATATAATAACATTTTTGACACGTTGTTTTATTTTATCGTATAATGTACAAATTCAAGATTCAAGCGACTTTGATGTAAGTAATTATTCTGTTTTTTTTATGTTACCTTTTTATTATACAGATAATTTTTTTTCTGTAATTAATCTAGTTTTATGGACTTAAGAATTTTATCGGGTTCCATTTACCCCTAGGTAAGTGTGTTCTATTTATTGGTATAAATAGAAGACACTGGCATAATTACTATTTCCTGATATACCTGATAATATATACAGCAAGTAAGTGTAGTAATCTAATTTAAATGTTTTCGAAAAAAAAACTGAGATACTTTTAAAAGGCTTTTCTAGATTAAAGAGTAAAAAAAAGAAGCGAAAACAAATAGCTAACAAAATACGAAAAAAATCTATTTTTTAAATCTAAAGACTAAAATAAACAACGTGAGAGACCCGGTTCCGTATTAATCCAATACACAATTATCGGAAATATCGATCTTCTAACAACGAATTACAATTTAAAAATCTACCTACGTAATAAAATAATTTTAAGAAGTCAAATTGTTAACGCTGACATTTAGAGATGTCAAGTAATGCTATTTGTTTCTCATTTTCCGCTCATACCAAGAGATTAAACATTTAATAAGGGCCAGCTGGTGGTCCGAAGTAGCCATCCCATGAATAATCAGCCTTACCGCATGTTTGACGTGTGATTACACACGCTCAGGATTTGAGACGGCTCCGACGGATCCGGCTTTACCTAAGGAGTTTATTCACTTTGCGGAGATTGACGGCGTATAAAAATATGAAAAGGATTAATAACTACCCGCTTTTTATTTTCTTTGCTTTTAATGTTACTCATAATAATAATATTTGTTTCAACAAAACTAAAATCATCAATAAAATATAATTAAAACTTTGTCTTATATACCTACTTCATACCCACTTTAGTTAAAAATTGTGCGGAATCTTAAAAAATTTCATTTCTGTAATATCAAACGGTTTTTGTCATGCGTTGACAAATGTTTCTCATAAATGCAAAATAGTTAGGAATGGTTATCTGTAACGAATATCAAAATATGTATTCAAGACAGGTTTCGACTAGTTTTTTTTCGAAAATTTTATTACTATTTTATTATCAAATTTACTAAAACACTCCTTAGAATTTTTGATTCTGCCATTTCTAAAACTAAGTTGAAATTGTGTTTATTATTTTAGCGGTTAGCCGCTAAAATACAATCCGTAACCGTAACACTTTTATAGGTTGCCTGAGATGGTTGTTATTGATAAGTGACCATTGTGACATCTTTTATTTTATATTGTCTAGTTTTATTAGCCTTTTATGTATTATAGTGTCATATTTCTGATTTTATTATTACAGTTTTGTTTCTCGGAGGGATCGTATCCGGAAGAGATTCGCCAGAGGTATACAATCTCTGACATTTCTCGGTCGTATCTGTTGCAGAAATTATAAGTAGGGGTAGACGTGCTCTTTAATGTACAAAGGGAAACATAGAGTAGGCTACAATCAAGGTATTTAAGTAGGTGAAATAAGATTTAGTAGATCACAATAAGTGATTTTATATTGGAGATGACGTCTAAAATTAAATAGGTATTCTACGTGTCTAGAAGAAACTAACATCGGTGAAAATCCACAGAAGAATAAAGCTTTTCTTTTAAGTTTAAGGTATATTCACTTTGAATAAATGTCATTTGCCGTTCAACAGCAAAAAGAGCAAAGGGGAATAAGGCGCAAATCTAGGAACTATCAACTTTGCGCATCGCAAACTCAAATTTGGCGGTATCGCAAACTCCGAAATTTTGCTTTATAATCAAGTTTTTGATGAGTTTTTTCATGATGGTCGAATATAACAATGACGATTAAACTCAGCATTCAAATTAAGAAGACTTAAAATGAAGCCTCTCTTTTCAGTATACGTTCCATTTAAAGTCACCAATGACTTAAACTTTCACAATTAACAAGGGATCATTAGCATATTAATGTATGTATCTTGATCGGTTAGCGGACCTCCTACCACACTGACTCATTAACAAACAATCACAACAACGACCGTCTACACTGCCATACAACAATATTAATCAACACGACAATGGGTAATATAGATTATAAACATGAACTACACGTGGTATTTCATGTACCTACATTAGGGTGTCCCTTATTTTTCAAAATTCATTTTTTTTAACGCATACCCCCTAATTTTATTCGTTTGACCATAAATCACACGAAAATAATTTTTTTACTGATTTCGACCACTGCAACCCGTGCCGACTTGCGTGCAAAGCATGTTCATACAAGTAGCGCCGCTTGCGCCGCGCGTCGGCACTCTATTTGTCAGTTATTCCCGGATTGTCGAGTAATGAACGTGGATTTTATTATTTTTTCAAGATGTCAGTGGGGTTACGAAGTAATAAAAAAAGCATCTACTTAGTTGGTGATGTAAATCATCAAATAACGGGTGCAAAATTGCCGTCCAATCGTCAAGTTCTCGCGGTTCTATTTTTTAACATTCGCGAAGTTAAACTGACTGTTAGTGAAAGTGCGAATCTAGTAATTCGGGAGTGTATTATCTTCTGGGAAAAGGCTAGAATACCTACTAGAGCTCTACCTAACTGTGTAAAGAAGCTTATGGACCTTTATCAATCTTGGCGAGAGCTACAAAAAAATTGCAAAAAAACGCAGGATGTTTATAAACGTCGCGAGGAAGATTTTCATAAGGATTTGGATAATTTATTCGATATCGCACACGCTGATGCCCTAAAAGTCATGAAAATAGAGGAAGATAAACTCTTCCTACAAAATCAGAGACAGCCGGGGCGTCCAGGCTGCTTGGCGGGAGTTGACAAAAAATTAGCGGAAAAAGAAGAACGGACAAGACAGAGAAAAATAGAAGAGAAAAACAGATTTAAGCGAAGTTCTTTAGAAAAAGTAGTGACCACATTGAATCCACATGGCTTTACATCTCCTGAAGATCTAGAAAACCAATCCACTAGCTCTGAAGGAAGCTTAGAAGAACCTCTGCCGTCTACATCGCAATCAGTAAGTTCTGTAACTTTAAAAACTACAAAAAGAGGGCGCAGGGACTTTATTACGTCAAAGTTGGTGGCAGCTTTAGACAGATGCCAACTGAGCGTAAGGGATTCAGTTTACATAGTTCAGGCTGTGTTAGAAGCTCTAGGTCATAGTTGCGACGAGTACCCAATTAACAAATCTTCTATTCAACGGTTTCGAACACAAATGAGAATGGATAGAGCTAAATCTATCAAATCTGATTTTGAGAATAACGTGCCTGAAGTGGTTACTGTTCATTGGGACGGAAAATTGTTACCAGGATTGGATGTAAGAAGTTCTAAAGAAGAACGCTTGCCAATCCTTATTTCATTTGGTGAGAAGGAGCAACTCCTTGCAGTGCCAAAGCTAGACAGTTCATCCGGCAAAGATCAGGCCAAAGCAGTTTTGACTACGCTACATGATTGGAACCTTTATGATAAGGTACAAATAATGTGCTGTGATACGACAGCTTCTAATACAGGTCGCTTTAATGGAGCTTGTGTACTTTTGGAACAGGGCCTAGAAAGAGAATTGTTACTGTTTGGTTGTCGCCATCATGTTTACGAACTGGTTTTGAAAAGTGTGTTTGAAACAAAGATCCATCAAGTCACTATCAGTGCGGATATCCCGCTATTCAAAAAGTTTAGAGAGAACTGGAAAAACATAAATTGTAACTTGATAGAAATACCTACTGATTTTGTTAAACAGTATCTCTCTGACGCGACTATTAAAGATTTGGTGACGTTTTTTTACAACGAATTGAAAAAAAACATTACACGCGATGACTACCGGGAACTCATTGAGCTGTCTATAATTTTTTTGGGAGGAGATGACGAGAATAAGCTTCGAATCCGGCCTCCTGGTGCAATACATCAAGCGCGGTGGATGGCGAGAGCCATTTATTCTTTAAAAATATGTTTGCTGCAATCTCAGTTCAAAATTACCGTTAAAGACAAACGAGGATTACAAGATGTTTGTCTTTTTATTGTGACAGTTTATGTGAAGTCTTGGCTTGGATGCAGTTTGGCGGTAAAAGCACCGAATCAAGATTTGAGATTTTTAAAGATGCTAAAACAGTACGAAACTATTGACAAATCTATTTCTGAAGCTGCTCTGAGGAAATTTAGTCAACATTTGTGGTATTTATCAGAAGAAATAGCTCTATTATCCCTCTTTGATGATGATGTTGATGAAGAAACTAAGATAAATATCGTAGCGAACTTACAGAGAGAAAGCTTGTGCGGCTCTGGGACGAGATATGCCCCCTCAAAGGAAGAGATCGCCGTGTCTTTGTATAGTGAGAATTCGTTTTGTATTTTATATTTCTTAATCTAGTTAATTTAATGTGATACTTATTTAACTATTTATTATTTTGCAGACAAATCCTTGAGCGATTTTGTCTCCGAAAAGAGCAAAAACGTGTTTTCGCGGTTGAAAATCAATAGCAGTTTCCTCGACGTAAACGTGTCTTCCTGGGAAGAAAATGCAGTATTCTTGGAATCTAAAAGAAAGGTTTATAGCTTAAAGGCAGTAAATGACACAGCAGAACGAGCTGTTAAATTAATACAAGACTTCCATGGCTTAATCACTGCGAAAGAAGAACAAAAGCAATTTTTGTTGCGTTGTGTGCAGGAACACAGGAGAGTGTATCCTGACTGTAAGAAAGATACCTTGAAAATAAAATATCCTGAAATATAATGCAATGAATAATAACTACACTTTATAAAAGCTGTTGTTTTATAATTTTATATCCATGTTTACCTATTATCCATACATATTTATGATAACCTAGCTTCATAGTATATAGTGTCCAAAACACATATTCACATTATCTTTGCGCTCTAGTCGGCACGGGTTAACATACACATAGGAAGCTAAAATTTTATATTTCAGTAACATTTTGTGTATCGAAAAAAATTAGGGGGTATGCGTTTCGATAACTGCAAAAAAAAATTTTTTGCCCATATAAGGGACACCCTAACCTACATTGATTAATTGTTTTATAGACTAAGAGCTGGCCGTATGTTTACCCATTTACCCATCTCATACATTTTTAGTAAGGTGTCTCTAAATGTACAGGGGGGCAATTCAGTTATTCAAAACCGATCCGTAACTGAACCTTTTGCGAAGCATATCCTGTCGGCTGCTATCATTTTTTGATTTAGTAACGAGCGATGGACGTGTTACGTTTCATCAAACGTGTCAATTGTATGACATAAAAGTGACTGAATCAAAAAAACTATGGCGGCCGACGGGAAACGCTCCACATATGGTTCGGCTATGGAGCGGTCTTGAATAACTGAATTGGGCCCCAGTTTGCCTAGGCTAAGCCTGGAGCGTTTCGTACAGTTAGCAAAAATGTGACCATTTTTTGTGTCCATCACCTTATTGGATATCAAGTAGTAAAGTAATGAAGTATTTTTGGGTAAAGAAAGAAACAAAGATATAGATTGGTTTGTTTTATCTGTTGATTTTTATATGCGCATGGATAGCTTTATAATAGTTGACATTAATAACTTACTGAAAATATTATTATTGTAATTGTAATTATAACATGTTGTGTATACATTCAAGGAATATAGCTTAGGTCCAAATTATAAATTGTACATTGTGAAAATTGTAAAGACTGTATTCTGGTCGTGTACCAATAAACTAAATAAATAAATAAATTAAGTCAATTGACTAAATCTCAGCTTATTGATACATATTTTTTTTTATACAACAACAACTTTTAAACAACTTAACAATTAAGACTGAAATGCCGATTTCAATCAGTGGAAACAAAATATTAATATAAATGTAGCTGGTTATGAAACGGGAACTGTATGCTTATGAAATAAATAACGAAAATTTTGCTGAACATACACGCAATAATAATAAAGTAAAAATAAACAAATTAAAAATCTTCTCCGAAATCTCTCAAAATGATCACAAATTATATTTTGAAGAAAACCAAAACAACTACGACTAAAAAAATTGATCTGTGACTTTCAAAGGCAAAGTGTGGTAAAGACGAAGCCAACGACATCTCGCACATCGAAATAGGTGAAACAGTTTAAGCCACAAGAGATAATATTAAGGTAGACATGGTGGTCATTATGTTTACCATTAGAATAACCCACAATTCCTCTTGATATTCGAATGAAAATTATTACATCGTCAACAACATTATTCATATACCTAAGATTATATTTCAATCAATAACCACTCTGCAGCATACTTCAGATAGGCTAAAAGCAGCTAGAGTATGGATTGATAAACCTGTGTTGAAATAAAGATTTATTCGCTTGGCTATGCGAAAAGATTCTTGTAACAAGAAGATTCTTACAGATGGATATATTGTTTACATGCTTATAATTGTATTGTTTATTTCTTGTTCAAATGAGAACGAATTTTGAACAATTTATGTAATTATAATAGTAATAGGTACATTTTAGTATTTCTGTAATTTTTCATTATATTTTGTGTTATATCACAAAATTGACGAATTCAATTTTAAAAGTCACGGTACGAGCCGTTATATTTTTCTATTTTGTTTTACTAACTTCAAAATGGGTTATTCATTCGACTGTATTTTTCTGTGTATCTTATTATGTATTCACCGTAGTGAACTGATTAAAATAAAATAATAAATAATAATTTTTCCCACTACCAGTGGACTTTCTGAATATTTTTTTTATTTTATTTTTTCTGTATATGTAGGTATATCAAAATTGTTTTTTTTATTTAGTGTTAAGGTGTAGATAGTAGATGTAGATATAGATAGTCTTAGTTCTTAGTATAGTTTTTTATTACATGTTCTTTCTGATAGTAAATATATCAAAATTAAATAATTAATTAATAATATCGTTAAAAAAATACTGTAAATAAATTTACTTTTTCTGTTTAGTTACCTAAAACAACACTTTTAAGTTAAAATACAGCTCAATCACGTCTAATTTGAGTGGAAATTTCAGACTAGTTTTAACCGCATTCGGCAGTTGCAGATTTCGACTCAAAAGAGACGTTATTGATTCAAAATAACATATTTAAACACCATAAATAACCTATCTTTAAATTCCAAAGTGACAATTCATCTTAATTCTAAAGTCACGACAGAAATTCAATTCCGTAAGAAAACATCTTATCCATAACTATAAAAAATAATTTAAAACATCAAATTAGTTTCACTAATTATTTCCTTCATCTTCAGAAAACATTTATTTACGCATTTTGGACTCTATTTTCACATAATTTAGTATCAAAAGCCATGTTTGTTTTCTGTTTCCGTAGATAATTTTGATTTTTATGGCGTGATTATAGTCCATTATGGGGAACCTTCGGCCGATTCGATTTGTTAAAAACCCGTCGAACTTATCAGGTTTAGTACAGCTCCGAGTGCTAAATCAATATTTAAATATTTATTATGAGAAAGTCGAGAGATTCACGAATGTTTTGATTGATAAAATGTTTCCTAATCCGTATTAGGTATGTATGACACATTTACCTACTTAACATGTTGGTTATTGATAAATTACCTATTTAGACAAAAAAAAAAAACGTTAGAAATGTACGTAGTCAATTCATTAAATTTGCGTTCCACGATTTTGAAGATATTTTCTGATTCGTCGTCTCTATCATCTCTGGTAAGGATGCATGTTTATGATTTTGTACATATAAATTTAAACATTATTGTCAACCGTTCCTATCATTTGTCTCTATTATTCTCTCTGAATTTTCCAAGCTATCCATCCGACATGGTGGTGTATTTCTTACTGCATTTGCTGCATTGTGAGCGTGGTAAAAAATCCAGTAAATCTCATTTCTTATCTAAAACTGTTACGTCACGGAACTGTTATTTTAGTGACATAGACAATGTCAATGTCAAATCTGAATGTCAAACCTAAATGTCTTTGGAAGTCGCCCCTACGTTGCCAGGCAGGCAACCTTTCCCGCCCGTGACATTGATATTGTAGGACTAAATTGATTCTCGCTATAATCTTTTTCAGTTTGCACCAGTTCTTACTGGACCATTGGGCGGGGCATAGCTGACAACTCTACTGTCTTACTGTTCGACTCATTGAGACGTAATGGGTAACCTATCTATGATCAAAATTAAGATCAGGATTAAGTTTCCGTTTTGTTATATCCAGAAACCTTCTTATTTACAAAGGTTCGGTTATCAGATATATCATTTTTAGGTTAGATGTGTTAGGTTTCTGCTTATTATAGACAGAAACCTTCTTATTTATAAAGGTTCAGTTGTCAGACGAGTTGAAAAATGAGCTTTTGGGGTTATGGTTCTTTAAAAAAAATCGTTTTAGGTTTATTTATTTATATACATAAATAATTTTAAATTTATATACCAATAACAATATATTTCATAATGTACAGATAGGTACATAAGTTAGTTGTATACATGTTAGGACTTAGAAAAATCTAAGCGATCCCCAAAAGTAAGATTTTTATTCAAACGAGTTTTCACTCAGAAAAGTAATTTTAGTAGGTAATTTTAATTTTTGGTTTCATATAATTATATATTTATGGAACTGAGTAGAAAGTTACGCTCTACTTCGTCGGTTAAATACTATACATAAATTCATATAAAACGAAAACAATTTGAAAAAATAAGTAAATTTGGGTGGAAAATTTATGGTTTAAAAAAGTCCGCATTTAGAAATGGATCTAAATCGTTTTTAGGTTATATAGAATGGATTATATAAGGTATAGCCCATTTATGGACTTAAGTGGATTAATTTGAATATACAAATTTAAATAAGATTGACGATTTCTATCATAAAGTCCTAATTAAATGAGAACATAATTTAAAAAATCAACACACATATCACAAACATTTCCAAGGAGGAAATCTACTAGAAAGTTTTCGAGCATGATGACAATTATAAATATAAAACATAAAAAACACAAACGAGAAAAACGTGGAAATCTGTGTGAAAAATTCCAATTGATTTCTGAGATTGTATTACGTTTGTTTAATCGCAGGCTGCTCCCAGTACAAGTGCAAGGCCAGATAAGATATAATTTTTACTACACATTCCAGGCCCTCCACCACGATTTGTCGATACATGCTTTTATTTAGTTTCACCTATCCCGGTGTCTGTGATCAAATCTTGCAACTTAAATTTGACCCGCTGCCAGGTTTCCATTGAGCTGAAATTTTGCATACGTAAATTATGACCATGAAATGTAATGACATAGAGCTAATCTGATGATGGAGTCGGAAGGTGGCCGTAGGAACTCTGTAATATACCGATTTGCTAGATGTGACGATTTGGTCTATGGTGGTATATTTCTTGGTTACAGTTGTACATTAGGTATTATAATAGTTCCATACTGGACCGGGAGAAAATGAAAAACAGAATGTACCAGCTGCTTCTCTTCCCAGGCATACTGTAAAAGTCAGTTCAGATACTTGAGGGAAATTGGAGTTTATGTAGGCGATGGGCTGACTCCCTATCACTGCAAGCCTACATTACATTCTACCCTCTTATCCCTTCTAACCCTGTAATACCTTCTCCCTTCCATCTAACCCTCTAACCACGGTCAAGTGTGGCGTTAAACGGCTTTATTGGTTTTTAAAGCTCTGTCTACCCCGTAAGCGAAAACAGGCGTGATTTTATGTATATATATATATGTTTTAGGTACTATCAATTGATTATATTGTATTTAATATTTTATTTCTTTATGTCGCTCTTACTGCATAGTAACACAACCATATTATTATAGTTCACAACAACAACTGACTTCAAAATACACAATTTTATTTACTTGAATCATATATTTTTTCCAGTTTTTTTTGTTTGTTTTAATAATCAAACTTTTATATATACATAGGTACTTCTTTTCATGGGACCAATCTGAAAGTATGCCCAGATAAAAATAATTTTCCAAATTTATAAATGACGGAGTTATGAGTATGTAGTAACAAATAGCCAAAAAAAAAATTAACCGAATTGAGAATTTATTCCTATTTCGAAGTCGCTTAAAAGTAGATATAATTTTAAAAGTGGAAAAAACTATTTTAATTTTGTATTTTTTAAGATGCGTCATTTCAACTAACTGACGCTGATGTACAGTTGCCAGATATGAATTAATATTCTGGGTATTATATTGAGAGTGGGAATTGTAAGTGTGTTGCCATTAAACTTTGCGATAAAACTGAAAGCTTACGTATAACTTGGTAGGTTTTGTAATAGTACCTATACCAGTGCACGAGAACGTTTTAAGACATTCTACACTTGCTTACGTATAAAGACTTTTGACAATTTTGTACGAATCAGATGATTTTCAAATATTATTGTCCTTCTATACCTATATAATATGTAACGTTTTGTCTTGTATAGCAAACACCGTTGCCCTAGATATATAAAACTGGCGAGTGCCTTCATTATCAAGAGAACCTATCCACCACTGAGAAATTAATAATTGATTATTTATCGTTGCTTGATTGTCTGTGGGAATCGGTTCATAATATTGTAGAACTTAAGATATGGAAAAATGATAATTTATAAAAAAATACAGTGTTAATAAACGAAAATTTGTGATTCATTTCAATTTATGTAAAGCCAACGTGGGTAATTTTGACTCTGCGTTAAACATTGTACGTAGCCTTTTTAGAAGGTTCTCGATTTTTTCCCAACAGATTAGTAGTCAAATTAATAGATTAATTAATTTACAGTCGTTTTGACTACTAATCTCTTGAGAAAATAATTGGAAACCTTCTAAAAAGGTACATTGTTTGACGCAGAGTCAAAGTTACCCACGTTGACAGTACTGAATTTTTCTTATGACGAGTATTTCAAAAATATTATATAATTTTGCGGGCGACTAGATAGGTATTTAACCATAGCTCAATGTAAGCACCAACCTAAGCAGGTTTTATTTCAGGTTGATTCTAATATAGAAACTGCTTCCCAAAAGTTATACGGAATACTAATCTATTGTAAATGGACTATTTTCAAATTAACCGAAAGGATAATCGTTTAATTTGAAAACAGTACATTTACAATTTAACAAACCGCTTCTAGTAAGTTAACCCAAAATCCGTAGTTTATTTTGAACCGAAGTTACAAGTTTTGGTTAAAGCTTCCGTGTTGTTGTTACGATTTCGAGAAAGTAGGGAAATGTTTAATGTTTGAGTTTACTGAGCTTCACATCTTCGTGAACACTTCGAAACCTCGTACTTCGAAACACTTCGTACCTCACTACATTTATGGTTTACAAACTCTATGGTAAGGTGAAATTAATTTTAACGGATTTATCGCGTATATTTTACATAATTTTATGACCTGACGTTTCGAACATTGCAGCGTACGCGGTCACAGGCGAGACATGTAAAATTGACACAGCAAAATTATGTTTAATATAAGCGATAAATCCGTTAATTTTTTTTTCAGAAATGAGTAATAATGGCGAAAAAAAAAAGAAAAAAAAAAATAGAATTTTTAGATTTAATTTCTTAGAAAACATTTTAAGGTAAAGTTTTCCTCTCTTAAGGAATATTGTGACGACATGAAACTTAGGATATAGCAAAAATATTGACCGAGCGAGCGAAGTGAATAAAGGTTAATTGGGAAACAAATCTTTCATTTAGCCGAATGTTTGACACGCGTACATGTCGTATGTTTCAAGAAATTTTTACGAAACTTATATTTTTTACATCGTTTCTTCTTTATAGGATCTACGTAAATAAAAATAGTCTCAAAATTGTTTACCTATTATTATTATTTTCAATTCTTTTATATTCTTCAGGTTTTTAATTAAATGGAACAGACATAATTTACGATTCCAAGAGACAAGAGACCAGTATGTTTAACTGTTTATAACACCTTGTATTTTATCACATTCAAAAAAATTATTAATGTTTTAGCTATGGAAATAGATGAATTGACTAATGAAAACATAAATATTTCAAAATTAATGGTCTCTTTAAATTATTAACATACCTATAAATCAAAATTCTATTTAAATAATTACGAAAAATCATTGATAGGACGTGGTTTGAACAGATGTCGAAGCATCGGCATATTAATGACAACATTAAGACTAATAGGGACAGAATTAACAGAAAAATAATAAATTACAACCACTCACCATATTAATTGCCATGAGCAAAAATAAATTTGTCCAAGGACTTGAATAAATCATACATAAAATTTGAGGTCAACACAAAGTCCATTTGAAATATGCTATAACACAACACCACTACACCACTTCATCATTCTAACAAAATTGTAAAAAAAAAATGAATTAAAAAGTTAACTTAAAAAAATCGAATACGGAATTACGGACGCACGCGCGCGTTTTCTCTCATAGAGTAATCACTTTTTTTTTTCGTAGGCGACTAGCGGTTGCGGCGGTCACTGCCATACTGCCAAGTCTATGCTACAGGCCGTTTCACGAATAGCTGTAGAAAATTTATGCTATCGGGTTTTCGCCAATCCTCTGTCGCGACTATATTCTTATAATATCGATAGTACTACCAAGAAAAATGCAAGACATGTTGAGTCCGATTTTTCGTGAAGACACGTGAACTAAAAATGCTTATTTTAATTTTTTATTAATAGGTATGTGGATTATTTTACGAATTATCTGCTTGTTTGTAATTCGTATCTATTTTTATTCAATTGTTTCGTGTTTTTTTTAAGTGACTGAAAAAGACGTCAATTAAAAGAAACCATGAAACTTTGTTATTTTTATAACATGTACTTTTATTCAATTAATAAACGTGAGAGTATAATTAAATTAAGTTATAAACTTGCAATATTATGCATTTTCAGTTTAGTTACGAAACATTTATTTTTTGCAAGAACATGGAATATAATTTTTCGTTAAAAATGATTATGAACTATTATTATATTATATTCATTTATTTCAGACGTTAATTGTGTCCATATACATTAAAATTATAATAATAGCTTTAGATAGGTACTAAATGAACCGGAAGTCTTGCGACAATGATTTTTGGACACGACAGGTTGGTCATACAGTCACCGTTAGCGATTTTTGCTTAAAAATGATGTTGATGAACTAATAGCTGTCAGCATTAAGTACCTGCGCTTGCACAGATAATAGCCGACAACGTAAGTAATACCTAGAAAGATGACCAATACGCGCAACAAAGTAGAATTCTCATTATTTACCTATTTAAACCTAATTTAACTAACCTACGGCTGATAACATGGCATAGCGAGCAGGCGTGGCTGTTGTAATAAATAACTATTTTTAAAGTGGAGTCACAAATTTAATGTGTGATGTGTATGTTTTGTAAGTATATTACAAGTATTCAATCATAAAACTCACAAATTCAAACAAGACGTTAAAAATATTGTGTTTGCTGCATATGATGATGAAGTTTAATTTAATCAAGTGATGTTACCAATTTTCTATTTGTTTCCTTTACTTTTGAAACTGAAAATAATATTATTGTAGGTAATTGTAATTTTTTATAACATGTTGTGTATATATTTAAGGAATATAGTTTAGGTCAAAATTATAAATTGTACATTGTAAAAATTGTAAAGACTGTATTCTGTTACGTGTACCAATAAACTAAATAAATAAACAAGTAATCTTTTAAAAAACTATAAAAACCGACTTCAAGATACGCATTCGTTTACTTGGATGACATATTTTTCCAATTATTTTGTTATAAAAACCAAACTACTGAAACGATTTTCATAAAATTTCTATGAGACCAACTGTGAAGGTGGTATAACTTCACAGGTGGTCTCATAGAAATTTAATTTTTTCATATAAAAAAGTTTTTTTTTAAATCGGTCAAACACATACATACGACTTCCTTCTGGGCTAGTCAAAAATTACTCATTTTTTCTGTAGCTAATTCGTGTTTTTATTTTTACTTTCCTTGTATTCGTAATGAAAAGCACAGTGTTTACCTCGGGTTAAAGACTTTTATTTTTTCCCTTTTTATTTAGTCCCTCGAACTATTAGAAACCCCTTCTCGGGACTAAATAAGTTACTTTCACCCCTAGGGTAACAACTATTTTGAGACTGGCAACTGGAAAATGCTCTAAGCGTTTGTAGTGTCAATGCTCAGCTGGGACGTCAAAATATCACCTAATCGGACGAATCTAGCCTATAGAAGATTCCATCGTCAAGGCAAGAACTTAACTTGAAAGTAGATTGTGCTTAGGAATAGAAAATAGTTTATTTTTACCGACTTCAAAAAAGGAGGTTAACAGTCGGTTAACGGTTGGCTGTATTTTGTTTGTTATTTTCTATGATTGTTACCGATCGTCATTTATTTATAAACCGACTTCAAAAAACATTTGCTTGTTTTAAAGAATATTCTTTCAGATTGATCCCTTACATCAAAATCGGTTTTCTTGTTTGATTTTCAAAAGAAAATTTCGCATTTTACGTCGTTTTTAGGGTTCCGTACCCAAAGGGTAAAAACGGGACTCTATTACTAAGACTTCGCTGTCTGTCTGTCTGTCTGTCTGTCTGTCTGTCTGTCTGTCTGTCTGTCTGTCTGTCTGTCTGTCTGTCTGTCTGTCTGTCTCCAGGCTGTATCTCATAAACCGTGATAGCTAGAAAGATAAAAATTTCACAAATGATGTATTTCCGTTGCCGTTATAACAACAAATACTAAAAATTAAAAAAAAAAAAAAATTAAGGGGGTCCCCATACAATAAACGTGTTTTTTTTGCTCAATATTAAAAACGGTAACAGGTAGACGCTTCAAATTTTCACAGAATATTAACTTGTATATTACCTTTCAAAATAAATAATTAAATAACAATAAAGTTAATATTAAAGGGGGGCTCCCATACAACAAACGTGATTTTTTTGCCGTTTTTATATATAATAGTACGGAACCCTTCGTGCGCGAGTCCAACTCGCACTTGGCCGGTTTTTTTTTTGTTTTTAAGCTATTATTATAGACATATTATGCCTAATTATTTTTTAAGCCGTTATCTAATCTTATTCCCATTTTAATGAATTCTAAATCATATAATAGCTTAGACGTAGCTCTCATGTGAAATATATTACCAGGAGTAGGTGTCGCCTCAATTCCAGTAAGTATGTAGGTCCACCTGTCCAGTTAGGTTCGGTTCGTTTTCGAGGAAGTAGGGTCTGATTGGGACCGTTAGCGATAAGACGCTCCTCTAAGGACCGTGTTTAGGTAGGTAACGTACATTATGACGAATGATGGAGTTACGGACGAACTGAGTTCCTGGTTCATTGGTGTTGATCAAATAACTGTGTTTAATTAACAAGACAAATCCAATAAACCTAAACACTTTTGAGTTTTATGGGTAGATAAATAAGTTATCAATAAATCTTAAAATTTATCTAAGCACCTGATGCGACGCGTGACCAAAATGCTGGTGCGTATCTGGCCCAACGCATTTATAAGCATTGTCATTCAACGTGGCAATGCGGCTAGCATGCTGGATGCGCTACCAACTGGTAGTGAGTTAGAGCAACTGGATTATCTTTAGACCTTTAACGGTTTGGGGTAATCTATTTGCTCTTTGTGTAGTACTTTAGTTAGTTAATAATTATTATGTACCTATTTGTTGTTAATTTATGTAATTAATAAAAGCACTTGCGGTTTGTTTTTAACCCCGATCCAAAAACAGGGGTCTTATAAGTTTGACGTGTGTATCTGTGTCTATGTCTGTGACACCGTAGCTCTCAAACGGATGAACCGATTTTGATTAACTTTTTTTTGTTTGAAAGAGGATTATATCGAGAGTGTCCTTAGCTACGTTTCATCAAATTCGGTTCAGGCGTTTTCTGGCGGGGGTTTTTGAGTTTTCCAATATTATACTTGTTAAATCTTTGATTACATTATTTGAAATAATAAATGTCACGCGAAAGATATGTACCAGGCAATCATGACTGTCTGAAGTAAGCAACGTCGCCGCTTGAACAATCACACGTAACTTCAGTCATGATTGAAACTTCATTATTTCCGGTTCGGCTTCCGGGCTTTGTTGGCGATGTCGTGAACGTCCAACGTCCTCAGTGTAACTTAGTTGTAACCGTCGAGCCAGGAAGCTGGCTGTCATAGCCGTTCACATCTTGGACGATATGTTACGTATAAGTGAGCTTTATTGCGAAACTTTCATTATTTTAACAGAATTATTCCAATATCTGAATACGAATGTATTTAATCCGACTTCAAAAAGAAAGAGGTTAACAATTCGGCTATATTTTTTTATGTTGCCGTATAATTTCGTTATTTAAAAACAGATTTAAAAAAACATTTTAGAAAGGCTATATTTTTAGATTAGTATCATTGAAATGTTATCAAAATCGTTTAAGTAGTTTGTTGAAGTCGGTTTTTTAGTTTTATAAACTATATTTATTGAGTGATACCAATATCTATATTTTGAAATTGTTGCTCATCGCGAAGAACGTTTCGTGGCCCAAAATATTCATTCGACTTTTTCGCTCCATAAATATTACTGCAACATGCATAGAGTTTTCACCTGTAATTGTTATGAAAAGAGCTCTATTTCGCTTATAATTTTTATTGTTAGTAAATAAATAAAGTTCCACCGTTTTATGTTCCCGTTTTTACGAGCAGAGTAGCAAGAGCGCTGTCCGTATGGATAGTCCATCTTCTAAAAAAGGACGGAATATCACGTCTATTTTAATCTCCGACTATAGATTCAACCGTATTCAGCGGTATTATTCCATATTCTACATACCTAGGTAATTTTATCTACCGCTTTATAATTTCGTAGTGGTTATGTACTTACCGCGAGCAGAGTGGCAAGGGCGCTTGCCATGCGCATAGTCGCTCGGCGCGTGCGCGTGCGCCGCTAAGTGACCGAGGCGGCGGGCGGACGGGCGCGCGCGGGCCACATCCGGCCGCCCTCCGGCCCTCTACCACCGTCCTGACACCATCGCGCTCCTGCAACAACAGTTACAACATCAGACACACGGACACATCGGAGATCATACGCGGGAAACAGCTGTACTGTAACTTTTTTTTATGTAGAAATAGGTTTGCGCTTGACTGCCAACTCGCTTGATATTAAGCGATGTTGCGGTCTACGACGGAGCGCGCTTACATAGAAGAAACCGATGAAAGAAGCGTAAGTTGGAGTTTTGGCGGGAACGTCATAGAAACATGTTATTGCTCTGTTTTATTTTCCTAAGCTTGTGTTATTTTGAACATTAATGCGATAAAAATGTTGGTGTTTTATTCATTAAGTGACCACACTCACGCACTTGATTTCAGTGCGTGAGTGTGGACAAGTGAAATAAAGCAGTGAAGCAGTGGAAAGTCAATCTCACGAAGGAGGAAACTGGATTTAACAAGAGGAATACTTACGCTATGAACAGTGAAAGACATTGGTTCCAATAAACCTTTCGATCGAAACACACATAGATTTCCGAATGGATACTCCAGTACTTATGAAAATGATGTCGCAAACCTTGCTTTTATCGTATTACATCTATATTTCACGCAAGTTTACGGCTTTACTGAATTTATTAGTACCCAGCCACCCGCATTAACTTGGAAGCCGTCAGTTATAAGTTACCTAGCTAAAAGTCCGGAGCCACCCAGGTGACCTCGACGCTTGTAAATGAGCAGCCATTATAATAACTAACTCTCAACTCCACATGGTGTCTTAGAACCTTAGAATGTCTTATCTGATGACAATAAATACGTGTATGGAGGACAGACAATTTGCTTTGAATGTTTCTGCGAATTTCGGCCTCGTCCGCCATAGACTGGTATGTTTTATTGAGGTTGGCAACTAATAAGAGATACATATAGTGAAAACGTTAGAGTGTTCTAATTCTCCCCTAACTGTGCAAAAGGGACGGTTTTGTTTTCCGCGTGTATGCTATGTAAGTATGTGTGGGTGTATGTTTCTCTATTGCCGCCTTCAGCCTAAACGGATTGGCCGATTTTGATATCCCGACGTTAAAGATGAAGATGGTTTGTTCTTAAAAAACAGCAATCGTCAAGCCAGGTCAGAGGCCTTTCGGCGGGTTAATAATTCTGACACTAGGCCTGGCCACTCAGTCTACACGAACTTACTTAAGATGAAGATAAATATTAATTTAGCTATCAATATTTTCTAACTTCGTTGTTTTCATTTTTAAGCGTGTTTTCAAAAGATTGAATACCAAAGTTTTATGTGACATAAGCAAGCATGTAGGTATATAACATCAGACGATGAACGACTTGCTCATCTGAGCATAAGAATAGACCACAACCACTATCCCTCTCCAAATCCCCCACGATTCATTTTAGATTATACCATCAATCACATGACATCTGATGATTTGTATTCTAAACGTCTAGTCATCTTTAAGGTTATACATATAAGGCTACAGTATAATAAAACTAGGCATGCCGAATAAACATGGCTGCCAAAAAACAAACTGCGCATGCTTAATGATCTCAAACTCCACCCACAGCATGCCCACAACTTTCTTTATGGAGTTAGCTCCAATAGTAGTCAAGTTATGCTGACCGGGGAATTAGGCGAGGATAGCACTGCGCATGCGCGATGAGGTCCGAATCAAAGACGTCCATGACATACATAAATATGAGATTTCAGGCTCGAAAGATTTTTTTAAAATGGTAGTGTCTTTACTACAACAAAATAATATACAAACTACATAATATAACTACCTATTAACCTACTATACGTAAAAAACAACGGATTATGTCGGATTGATCAAGATTTACAGATAAAATACAAATAGCAAAACCCTATTCCTGCCCTTAAAAGTTAGCATTTGGTTAGAATTTTTTCACGAGAATCGGCGACCGAGCGCTAAAAATAATTGCAATTTGTGCACCTATGTTATACAATGTACATATAGCATTTTTTCTATATCACCGAGAATTAGGGAAATTAATAATATCTAATTGTCGAACTAGATATTTATTTATAACATCTGAGACTGAGAAATAACTATGTTATATACTTATTTGCTGTGTTGTGTGCAGGACGCCCAGGACACAATTTTTTAGAATGATAAAAAGAACTAAACAGTAATTTAAATCCTTCCATTCAAGACTTTCTTAGACTTATTTTAACTTTTATGTTTTATTTTCCGTTTATCAAATCATTTACTGTCTCATTTCTAACAATAATCTGTCAGTTTGTCATTTTCACCCACAGGTAAATTTCAAAAACTGCCACTAACAATTTACTATGAATCACAAATCAAATATCGATACATCAGAAATCTCAACCAGGATTCACTTTAAATCAACAGCTGTAATCTACGGCTGTACGGCTGCTGTAGCTGTAATATTTTAAGGTATGCTTCTTCCGGAGAATTTACAGTTCACGACACAGAAAATAGGTTATTACGATTTCGTCACGTATTTCTTCAAAAAATCACGTCACCGTTCAAAGTCCTGTCGTTATCCAAACTCTTTTGTAAATTTTATCTTTTATCTTCGATGACGTTGCTGGCGCCTTCACACCTCCAGCAATTGACATCATGTTTCGTGCAACTGATATCATTGATAGCGCGGCGGCGCCTTACCTTATCAATCGATGCATATTTTTTGTATGATTCAAATGTTGTTCAAATCGGTAACATTGTCATTATTATCGTAATTGTATAAATATGAAAAGGTAATTGAAAACAGGAAAAATTACTTATTTTTTCCGTTTTCAAATTTAACGTCAATGTCAAAATCTATTGAAAGTGCATGTTTTTTTTATTTTTGTACAACACACGTATTGTCAACGTAGGTAACTTTGACTCTGCGTCAAACATTGTACTTGGCCTTTTTAAAAGGTTCTCCATTATTTTCTCAAGATATTAGTAGGTAAAACGATTGTAAGTTAATTAATCAAGTAATTTGACTACTAATTTCTTGGGAAAATATTCGAGAACCTTCTAAAATGGCTACGTACAATGTTTAACGCAGGGTCAAAGTTACCCACGTTGACTGTAGTCTTGTCGAGATTATATTATTTTTTATAGTATTTTTTTGTAAGCACATTATAGCAATTTATATTTTCCAAAATGTGGAAGCTCATGTTCGAGCTTAGGCACTTAAATAATCTAAATGGGCGAGATTCAAATTTAGATTATTTATTTCCATATTAGAAGAACTAAATGTACGCAGATTCAGTTATTCATTAAATTTAATAATACCAGTATGATCAAGATCATGTATGAACCATCATGTACGTATGATATTACAAAAATAAATCTTGCATCTTAAATTGCTGCAAATCCTTTATTGAAAATATAGGTGAGTGGTATTCGATAACAATTTTAAAATCATCGATAGTAAGCCTCTGTAGGCTCTTAATTTTTCCGTAAATTTGTATTTTTTTGTGAAACCGATTATTTTTACATATTTTATTATTCATAAATACCATTAATATCGGTAACAATTAATATTCTGCGTAAGTTGATCCCACTCAGAGTTCATCCACCATTTACAAGTCAAATATTAGATTGATTTATTATGTGCCAAATTAATTTAAAACCGTAATCTAATCAATGTTGGATTAATTAATTGATTTAGCACCTGCGATTTGCTTAAGTTATTGTTTGACAAATTTACTAGTGATTTAAGGGAGAGATATATTAAAAAACTGTGAAAAATCGTTAATTACTTTGAAGGCTGGAACATAGTTACATAAACGAAGTTAGACATATTTGAATATATTAAATGTCTAAAATTAAAATACAAATTGCTTTAATTAAAATAATAATTGCCGGATGTTAAACATTACCAGATCAAGACATAAAAACTTGAAATAATGATGGTATTTTTTTTAAATTCAGAAATATAATAGGTTTGCGCTTGACCGCTAACTCACCTGTTGGCAATGTTGCGGTCCACCATTACGCTTACGAAGAAAAAATCAATTCACTGGTGAATGAAAGACACCCAGATTTTATCCATCGGGAAAGAACTACTCAGGAAGCATATTCCATAATTTTAGCATTCAGCACAACGTAAGTGGAATTTACTCCTATAAATTGAAATTAAACATTTTTAACGGATTATATATACGTACGCGTATTATATTACCTTTATATTTTACGACCATTCAGGTCATAAAATACGCAATAAAGCCGTTAAAAATTGCTTAATTTCAATGAGTAGCAATCGCTAAAATCTTGAAAACACTACTAACTTATTCTAGGTTGTGCTCATTTTTATAGTCACCGTATACATTTTTTTAAATACTACACCGAAAATATATCCTTACAATATATAAAATATATACCTACCAGTATTATAAATCAATGAAATTCAATAGAAATCTCATACATATCACAAAAGTGATTGTTTTCAAAAAATCGCCGGTAATGAGTGAGTAGGTAACAAAGAAGCGGATATTGGGAATAAACAGCAAAAACAAGTGATGCCAGAGTTCTGCTGAACTCGCGATTGAGTGACACTGACGCATGACAATAACTTGCGGATTTTACATAAATTTTTGACGTGATAACGTCTTATAAATCGATGAACGCACGAAAAAGCATGACTCATTGTCACGTTCCACCTGAGCCGAGCGTGCAAGCGAGAGAGCGGAACAAGCGATAAAGAGGCACGATCGGCCTAAGCGTTCGGCTTGTGACGCATCTATCATGACGTTATCACGTAAAATTATCCGTAAACCGACTTTACAGACAACCATTTTTCTTCCGAGAGCAAGGCGCTCGCAGACTATAAAAATTCAATCATCATTATTTTCTATCTTCCACTGCTAACTATAGACCTCTCTTCTTGTACTCCACTCGTGTCGGTGGGCCAATCTTGTCCAGGTTCGACCCGCGATCGTTACAATATCGTCAACCCATGAGCTGGTGGGCGTTCGACGCTTGCTTTACCAGAATATGGTCACCAATCCGTCAAAGCTTTAGTCTACCTACCATGATTCAGCTTGGCAACATATCCTGTCCAATTACATTTGAGTTGTATGAATGTTGTCGCAATATCTACTTCACATTCATATACTATACTAGCCGTCAATATTAGCTCACTCTATACCAACCGACAGTTTTCACATTCCTAAGAAATGAAATGAATTTATTCCACAAAAAATAGGGTGCAAGCATGATCTTAAAGCGAATTCAGTCCGGCCTATTTTGCCATTTGTTCGCATGTGGAATTAACTTTTATCAAAGAATGAGTCAAAAACAATCAAAATTAAACAATCAAGTCAAATCTTAGTAACTAGTTGGTAGGATAATTTATATTGTGCTTATTCAATAATTCGTATAAATTGTTAAATCTTGCATTACCTACTTGATTATTACTACTGACCCAAAGAAAATACGATAACGAGACTCAAGTGATCAACTTCATCAAACCATTAGCAAACTCGTAAATAACGTTCAGAATCGGCTTAGATTAATTTTTAACCGACTTCCAAATAGGAGGATGTTTCAATTCGTTTTTTATATTTTAATGTGTGTTAATACAAGACACCTGGACCGATTAAAAAAAAAAAAAACTTTTTGTTTGAAAGAGTATAACTTCCCAGATGGGTCCATAGAAATGTTATCAAAATATATTTTCAGTTTTTGGTTTTTACAACAAAATATCCGGAAAAATATGTTCATCCAAGTAAACTAGTTGCGTACTTTGAAGTCGGCTTTTTTGTTTTTAATTGATTACTTGTATTGTACGTTTCGTTCAATGTCTATTCCAGATTATTCATTGAGTAGACTCAAATTTTTTAAACGATTTTTTCAGATGAAAGACGGAACTTTTATAAGAAACTGGCAGACTGTTTGTTAAAAATTATGTATGTGTGCGGCAACGATCGGTTCCAGAGATTTATTTACCATAACGAATATTGTTAGTTCATTATTTTAAATAATCTTCTATATCTATGGAAAATTGTTCTGCCAGTAGCGAGTCGATCCATCAAATGACACCTACATACCACATATACGCGGAACATAAATTACATTGCACAATCATTGCTCATCTATATGGTAATTACTAATTAGCAACTGTTTATAGGTTATTACAATGTAGCGCTAAATATCCGATATTTTGTTATTATGATCATATTTTACTTACATAAGTACATGTAAGTGATAAAGCTATAAAATATTATCATCCAAATCAGTCATTTTTATTGTCCAACTGTGTGAGAAGGGAGATAATGTTTTTCAGGTTTGTGTGTTTCTATATTTTCTTCTTAGCCTAAATAAATTGACCGATTTTTTACCGACTTCAAAATGAGGAGGTTCTCGATTCTCAATTTGACTGTATGTTTTTTGTTTGTTTGTTTGTTGCGATTACTTCGCCAATTATAACTGCACTTATACTACTTACTTTGTACTTTGTGTTTTGCACTTTAATGATTATTTTTTGTTTGGTAGGTCATAGGAGAGATACTCTCACAATTTTATCAAAATAGATTCAGTACTCTGGTTTTCATAACAAAAAATATGTGATCCGTGTAAAAAAAACTGCGTACTTTGAAGTCATTTGTTTCAGTTATTTAAACTATAACTATGGATTATGCCAGATAGTTGCGTTTTTTACCCTCAGTCAAAAAAGAGGGGTGTTATAAATTGACGTGTGTATCTGTGTATATATTTTTCTAATATAACGATTTTGATCTAGTTTTTTTGTAAAAGAAGATTAGGTACTTACATCGAGAGTGTTCTTAGATAATGAGCTAGCTATGTTTCATCAAAAATGGTTGAGATGTTATTTTTTGTCGGGGCATTTATTCATTTGCATAATACAGGTAATCTGGTCTAAGTGATGCTAGACTATTTCTGGCTTTAATTTAATTATATAATATTTATCTCGGACAGAGCACTCTCAGCTTCAAGATGAACGTCTATCTCGTGTTCTAAGATATCTGTATAAACACGTTCCCAGTCACGGCATAAGGCCGTCTATCTCCCTCGAGTGGTGGTGAAGAGCATCACACGCGAGCACGCTTTCTCTGGAATTTAGCTTGATAAAACAAGGAGTAAGCCAGCGCCGCATTTAAGTATACGCTACATTGGCTGCAGCCTAGGGGAGTAGGGGCCTCACTATAAAAGGGCCCCACCACAAAAACCCCCCACCACAATTTTATTGGACTATCATCTCAAATGGGCACAATTCGTTACAAAATTAGGTAGATATATAAGTGGAAGTGGAACCTTAATTTTCTACCAATGTGTGTCCAATGTGTGCTGAAATTTTATTACTAGCAAGAGATAGAGCAAGGGAGCTAGGGATTTTGAGAAGACTGGCTTCGTAGCTTAGTTATTAGTATGTCTGGCTGTTAAGCTGTGGGTCGTGTGTTCGATCCTCACTCATGGCAAACATTTGTGTGATGAGCATGGATGTTTCTTCTGTGTCTGGGTATTTCTATGTATTTTAAGTATGTATTAAAAAAACAACGGGTTGCACTCCGGGAGTGCCGGCAAAAGTGAAAGCTAAAAAATTAAATAGCAAAAAGACTGACTCGTGAAGGATTTGAATCTCCGGCCTCCGATTAACAAATTGAAATTTATATCGGTGCTCTAACCTAATGAGCTAACGAGTCTTACGTGCATGTGACGAAAATAAGCATTCGGTGCAACAAAATGACGTCATGCTAGAAGGACAAACTTGTACATACAATAATGAACTTTAATTACAGAACGTTAGAATAGGTTTCTGACTAAAATAATGCCGTCATGCTAGAAGGATTAACTTGTACATACAATAATGAACTTTAAATGCAAAACGTTAGAATAGATTTCTGACTGGCCGTCTTACGATCTCATGATCTGACGCGAGCTTAAAAAAATTTACCCATCCCAAAAATGCCCAACGCCGCTAAAGAAGTTTTCACTTCAAAAAGTGTAATGTATTCTATCAGCCATATAGTTTCCATAGTAACTGTAGGTACACGCAGTAATTTGAGTTAAATGGTGTTGTGTGAAATGTTTTGCATTATTTATTTATTTATTCACCACATTTAAAGACAGTACTGAAAACAAAACAGTGATAGTTTATTATTTACGACTGTTTGTAAGAGTAAGCATGCATAATTATTTAATTTGTACATAAAATGGGGCCCCAGGCACTGGTATAGCCTAGGGCCCACAGACCTTAAATGCGGCCCTGGAGCTAACACTCGAACTTGTTATTTAAATCTTAGAGTTCCTATGTCAGATAGAATATAGGTAAGTCGTCTAGTACAGTACAGTAGAATATATCTACGTGTATGGAAGGGAAAGGAATTAATATTTATTAGCTTGATCTGACAGTTCAGTTGGTAGTACGTCTGCCTTCTAAGGTGTAGATGTGGGTTCAATTCCCACCAAGGACTAACATTAGAGTGGTAAGCATGGATTGTTTTGACTGGGAACACTAAAAATACGTTCAATATGTTTACATACGTATAAAATAACTGGTCAAGAGTGAAAAAAAAATGTCATGTTTTTACTAATGGAGACACCTCTCATTTTTTTTATCTGATATTTTTACCATAACATGTTGCAGTTTGTATAAGACCTACCTTCCAAAGATTGATTATGTAATGTAATCACTGAATATTTGGTTGAGGCAAATAAATAGACAAGAGTTGGCATGGCGAAACTATGAGCGTTCTGTAGAATTATGAACCCAAAATATTTACACCCTGAAACAACAAATATAGGAATAAAATAAAGCCACAGCCCGGTGCCCTAAAGAAAGATCGCATGTAATGACTACATGACTAAAGTAAGCTTTCACCGCAATATAAATAACAGTCCAGTCCAGTGCAAGTCTTTCACTGGAACCCTAAGCGCAGATAAACAAGGTGCGGGTATGTCTATATTCGCTGCCAATTAAGCTGGATTAGAGTGTCTATGGCAGCTCTAGGTTTTATATTAGCGCTAAATCCGGACGTTGCAGAGCAACTTGGCTTCGGTAAAGCTATCGATGACTTTATTGGTTTGTGCATTGTGCAATATTTACTCTGATTTTGAAGATGAAAGTATAGGATTTGATAGATAGCCGACACTCTGAGTATTTCCTTTCTGTGTAATTTTTTTCAGATTGAATCAACAATTTTTATATAATACTACTTGTATCAACTACTTGTTGAGGCTGGAAGACGTTGCAGTGCTAGTTAAACTTGCCGGTTCAGCGTTTAGTTTGTTTTCTCCAAATTCGGAATATTTATGTGTATTATTATCGAGAATTCTTTCGTATGTCATCGTACATATTTTATAGTAAGTGTATTCAGTTAATCTGAATCTTAAAATAAAAATAGTAAGGCGGATGAGATTTCGCTCCACATAGCCCCTTAAACGAAAGCTTAACTTATTCAACGACAAATTATTACCATTTCTGACAAAAATTAATAGCAAAGGTAATCACGTCATCGATCACACCCAATCGCGGCCAAACCTAGAGCTAAGCTAACTAAGCCATGTTTACAGCCTCTAGTTCTACTCAGAGCTACTGTAACACCTATATTAGTTATGCGACTGGTTAGTCTGCAGGTGTCGGTGTTAACTGCAGCCGTTTTCAATTATTTATCAATGATTGATCCGCTATCGAGGACGTGTTGCTGACAATTTGGTTTAGATTTTGTTTTCAATTTAAATTTCAACGTTTTGACGTCAAAGTTATAAATACCTGTTTGATATTTAAATTATTTCGACAAGAAACAAAATTAACGCAAAATACTGAGGCCAATACTGCTGCCATCTCTGTGGCTTCCTACTGGTCAAATGCAGTATAATAATACATATAAAAAAACGAACCGTTGACACGAAAAGAAGAAGAACGCAAAATTACGGATATTCACTTTGGACATCCTCTGATTTACTTAGGAGATGTAAAACGGTTCCAAACATATGTAAATATCCTTAACTGCAGATTGCGTCTACCCTGATATTACATTGATACTTGTATTTGTGGTTAATGATATTATCGGACTATATAATATTTCTGCGACCCCGTATTTCTTAATATATTGGCTGCTCAATCACTGTTACAGTGCTTTTATTCAGCAACGACCCACTGAGTTAGTTTGATAAACAAGTGGACAGCCACCGAAACGTGTATCTGACAGAGCTGATGTTTTATATCCACCGAAACCAATTCGCTAACCAAACACAAGATACTGCAGGGCCGCAGGGCTTTACGTACGCACTGGACTTGAAAACGTAGCGTCTGAATTAATTATTTTTTTAAATCGCTCGTGGACATGTTGCATGTAACTATGCCGAAATATCGGGAGCTCAAAATTTACGCGAACCACGGTAAATATCCCGTTAGTAATAATAGTGTTTTAATGAATATAATTTGCCATTTAAGTTCATGCCATTTTATGTTCTAACTACAGAAAGAGAAATAAGCTGTGGTTAGAACAACGAAATCAAGAATTTTTAATATAGAGATTTTTCTCCACATTTAAACAGACTGATTAAGCGTGAGAGTGAAAAGTCCGACTCATTAACAAATTAAGCGAGTGTAAAAGAGATAACTATAAATATCAACATCAAAACCAGTTTTAAACAGACGTCAATAAAAAAGGTGATTGTTTACTCGACTTGTATGTATCTTTTATGGATATTTAATGATTATAGATTATAGTATAAAGTTAAGTTTAGATTTATATTGATACAGGCAAGCATGCAGGTGGCCAAAATTAAATAAATATTACATTTAAAAAAAAACAACGAAATAAGCATATGGACAAAATTTTATAGAATTCGTTCCAAATGTGAGAATAAGAAGACACGTTAAAGTGTGATGCTAATGTTTGTAGCAAAAACGCTGCGTTCCACTGACTCTGTGCGTACCTATCGTAAGACATTCAAATAGGGCACTCCCTTACCATGTCCCAGCTTGTTTCGCTCCCATATATCTATCAAAGAGTCGTGTGCTATTGAGGAATTTGCTACGTCTACCAATCCTAGCTACATCAGCATCGTCAACCCACTTTAGCCACAGCTGGACATAGACCTCTTCCATTGCACTTCACTCAGTCTGATCTTCAGCTTTCCGTTTCCAGTCAATACCAACTTCCTAAGGTATTTCGTCAATCCATCCGTCTCATCCCGTCTCATCCGTCTCATCCGTTTCATCGTGTCTCAAGGTGTCCTACACTCACTAGACTTGTCGTCACACAATCTTCACTGTATAATACATCTACCTTGTTTATCATCGGTTCTATGATAAGACCTTTCCACCGTCACTCTTAATACGCTGTGCTGTTTTTTGGGATGAATTAGGAATGGACGAGATTTTATGGGTTGAATAGGGAACAACCCATTTTATTTAAAGAACTTATTTAAACGTAATTTAAATACATAAGTACTAAATACCTATATAAGTTATGTACTTCGATATTTGAAAATTTAATGAGATTATCTACAAAATTGACAGTTTGAAGCGCATGTGTTATTGGTGGCGCCACCAACGCTTTATTGGTTTGAGCAAAAAAAACTGTTCCAAAGTTTCGACCGTTTCACGTGACCGTGGCCAAAATGGTAAAGGCTCCCAGGTACAGATCGGGACATGCGCCGCGGGTTCAAGTGCCGTTGGATGTGTGTAATTTTTGAACTGTCTATAAATTATAGATACTTCCGTGCGTAAAACATTAAAAATAATCGAATATGTTATTTCACCTTTGTATCACTGAGTTTTGTGTCAAGTTATAACTTGAAAGTCGTTCTACTTATAGCTAAGTGAGATTGGATAAGTTACGGTTAAGTTGAAGTTATGCGTTAGGTGTGTAAGAAAGTGTTAGGTGAAGGTTTCAATTACTTAATGCAAAATACCTTATACATACATGATTTATTCATTAAAGAAATAAATATCGTTTATTGCTGACATTTAGCAAAATGTTCTAATACGTTAATTTTTACCGTATTCAGAAAAGAGAATACTCAAATAGTCAGTCTTTCTTTCGTAAGCGTTTTTATAGCAAACAAAGTTATACCATAAATGGACAACATTGTATTAATCTAACTGAATTTCCAAAAAAAAATACGGTTGGAAGCGGCTTGCTTCCAGCTTTTTCCTGCCACTTGTATAATTTGTATGTTCTAAACAAATATATTATATTAAAAGAAAAACATAATACCCGAGTATAGAGAATACTCCATAAGAGCGAATATGTATCGTAACTTACGCTTGCGTCACGCTCGGAATGCTGTGGAATGTACGTTTTTGTGAGAAAGTATGCGCAAAGCTACTATATAATTTGTTTAAATGAATACTCTTTAGAGTTTTTGTAAAATCATTTATTTGTTACGACAAAGTTCGTTGGAGGTTACGGAAAAACGCATTTTTTACAATAAAATATATAGTCTATGACATTCAAGGAGTGAAAACGAATCTAACAAGACCTCGTACAGCAAAAACGATCAAGCCGCTTAGGCTGTAAAAGGTAATATAGAAACTTACATATAAATATGCCCACATACATAAATAGACAACCAACCAACCATAACGCTCCTTCTTGCACAGTCTGGTAAACGATCTATAAAAAAATGCAAGTAGGTGAAAGACGTACATTCGGAACATAGCAAATGATTTTTCATCTTACTAGCTCGTAAAGTTACGTTTCCAAGGCTAATATTGGCGTGGAAAAGTTCATTTTGCTCCCTAGGGTGGAAAGTAATTTCAAAATTCGAACACGACGGAGCTCTACATTTTCAATACAAAATATTTCCAACCTCTTTGTATAATACCTTCACAAAATGAAGAAATATAGTCCGATTCAAGGAGGTTGCTATCTTAGCTTAAAGAAACACTAAATATTATATTAAAATAACTTAGACATTTTGTATATTTACGTAAAATGTTAATAAAAATGTACAATTTACTTTCTCTTAGCAGTGTTTTGAATTTTTAGAACCATTTACACGAAAAAAGTTTGGATGAGTAAAGAAGAATGCGACCTATGCGAGTTGTGTCAAGAGCCTTATAGAAGAAAAAAAAATTGAGAAAAAAAAACTTTGTTCTACGTAATTTTGTTGTAAATAATGTTCAAAACTTGTTCAAAATTAATGAAATGTGTTCATGTAAGTGAACTCACGTGATTATAATGTAACTTTAGGACCAGTAAAGTTGCATAAATGCCAAGCAGATTTTTCTACTCGAGAAAATAGGTGAACTAAAAAAATTCCTCGCTACGTTAAGCTGAAAATTTTTGTATTGCACTCGGCTGTAAAGTTATTTTATCTCGTGTCTTCTTGAATCCATCGCTACACTCAGGATTCTACACTAGAACCATTCGCTGCGCTCGTGGTTCAAACCTAGAATCCTTCGCTTGCTCTGGATTCAACTGTCAGACACTCGTCGGTAAAATACAACTTTCCAGCCTAGTACAATAAATAACTATTAGTCTCTGAAGAATGCGTGAATCTATATAGGAATGTTCATAGGATATGTCATGACTTTAAAATTATTAAACACACCCTTTTATTGACCAGTTGATTTAGAATTTTCATTTAATTACCCATTCGTGACTCACTAGTGACGAAATACAATATATGCCGATCCGTAGTAAGTTAGTAACGCAAATAACTAAATCAGTGAGGCATGGGACAATTTACTGACGGGGCGATATCTACTATCTGGCTACCTATCTTAGTACAATGATAGTGACACATTCCACGGATAGCCCGAACCGCTTGAATGCCCGAAGTAGTTCTAACGGCCTTGCAGGGCTACATGCCCTAGGTATCTAGTATCTAGGTACTTGGGTGAGTTATGTGTTTACTTTTACCTTGTAATTTTGTAGAGTAATGGTTGGTGTACGGACTAATTTAATTATTTTATATTAGTATGTTCTAAGCGACCGCTTTTAATATCCAGTCCTAATCGGTTTTTACGTATCTAAAACTTCCATATTCTATCTCAATGGGTATGGGAGATGTTTATCAAATTGCGTGAGTAATTTAATTTAAATTAAATCGATTATATCATTTTATATATGCTATTATCATAAAATTTAGTTAATTTATCATAATATGTGTAAATCTGACTTACCTGTAACATGTATGTTATTCAAGGTTAATAAATATTCTTATTCTCTTATTCTCGTAATATAAGTACGTGACTTTATGTATAAAAAAATAATTCAGTACAAGATCATGAGACATACTCGCCCTTTTTCGCTAGTATTAATTGTTGTTTTTGTACAGCGTTAGCACTATATAAAAATCATACCATTTGACGCTTAAATTTTTAGGTGTCGTTTTTACAAAATAGAAAACCATAGAATTGGTTAAAAACATGTTTGTCGTATGGAGACGTTTTGTTTTTTTTTACTATTATACTTATTAGTTGATTCATTGGCGAATGAATCAACTAATAAGTATAATAGTAGGTAGATATATAAGTTAGATTTAAGTATTTGTAAGACTTCCTTCTAAAAAAAAGTGTAAAGAAGCTTATTTTCCTCTAGCGTAAGGTATAATGTACCCTAGCAAACGTTGCGTGGACTTGATTGACTCCTGTTTAACGATTTTATTCAATAAACCTATGTGTAATAACGCCAATTACAAGGTTTAAGTAAATTCTACGCCAAATTAATTTTAATAGCTTGATCGCGGATATTAGACTACCAATTATAGTGGGATTACTTGGAGTTTAGTAAATAATGGAGTTGGCTTAATAAAGTATAGTTTAAATGTTTTTATTGTGACAAAAACTTAAATATTTACATGAAAATAATATTAATGTTAGTAGATAGTAATGTATAATTAATTTTTATGTTTTTTAAACTGTAATTATTGTTCAAGTGTAAGTCATGTAAATATTTAAGTATAGTTTTATATTTTAAGGTGCCTTGTTATTTTTACACGACGCATGGAAGAAACTTATTTACTTGCGACTTAAAGATATATAAATAATGAATAGACTTACAGAAAATTTGATAAATATGCATAAACCTAAATATTAACATTAAATCCCCCTTCAAAAAATTCACTTTGATAGTATAATTCTCATACTTACAAATATGCATTTGAAAAAAAAAAAAAAACTTAATACATTTTCTGATCGAATGCATGTTTGAATCAAAATTGCATTTTTGTAAGAGTTTGTAATACTTTTTTCTAGTTTTTTGCATACCAGATTTTTTGTCAGTCATTTTACCATTTAAAAAAATTTGATAGCAATTTTTTTTAAAATGACTCGTGAATGGTTTTATGGTCGCGCATAGGCGCGAGCGAGACAGAAGAGTTAGTACCGACAGAACTTTAATTTAAACCTTAAGCCAACCGAGCATCGGTGGTGCCATCTGTAGCACATTCTTGGAGCATTAATAATATTCTAGTAAGAATGAGATTAATTATTCTCCGTCGCACATGTAATTATTCTCCGTCGCACATGTAATTTTCCAATTAGCACAAAAGTCCAGTAAATAACAAACAGTCAGTAATCCAGTACAATAGTGCTTGTTTTCACCCACACTCTCATAAATCCAGATTTGCGTAATTGAGTTGACGGAAGCTGCGCAATTTGCGATCAACATAATACATTCAATTATCAATTAACGAGCTTAGATCGAGAGATAGTGGAAAGATTTAGTTACTAAAAGTTACGTAGGTGATCCCCTTAGATGTTGAAAATTTTAAGTTGAAATTCAATTAACGTATGTATTTTTATTAACTACAATACAACATACAGACTTATTATATTATACATACTGTGCCTACATTATTTTTAAAAATGAAGCGGATTACCCAGGATCGATGGTCAATAAATAATTCAAATAAAGGTAAATAAGCTCCTACATTTTGTGTATAATGTTCCTTAATATTTTATGAACTGAACATTAATAGTCTATTTCATTTATTTTAAATTCTAAGTATATTATTCAATAGCAGTGTACTACCTCTCAACATTCCTGTAAAATGTCCAAATAAATAATATAGTTCTTTGTTTTAAGCATTTGTAACAGGCGGCAACACAAATGTTTCGTAGATTTAGGTAAAAGTTAGGTCAAAATTATCAGCAACGTATCCGCAACGTGTCCCCGGCACAGTTGGTACAGCATTCTTGGTACTGAATTCTGTTGTATGTTAAAATAAAATTAAACTATCATCGTGACGTAGTCTTTCTAAAATTCGATGTTTTGTAATACATACATATAATCTTAGATCTTCTTAAACATTTTTATATTTTATATACCTAATTACTTACTACAAAAAAATTACATGAAAATTCAGAAATATGTTGATATTAAATTTGACAGGCACAACAATTCCTGTTAGATAGTTAATATGCTGTGGAACCGGCTTCAGAATTAGGGTTCATTTTCAATTAGGTACCTGTCCGGATAAGTAATCAAATCACTCCTAATCTTCTAGTCTCCACCAGTTAAACATAAGTCGTTCAGTCATAATCATGGCAACACTTCAAGACTGGCGCCTACTCGATACCTACTCGATAAGTGTTTATATCGAATATAAACTCGATTAAATGTTTGTGTTACAATCGATATGATCTCTTGACGACGCCGCGCCCAATCATTCGATACACGAAATTGGAATTAATCGAATCAATTAATAAGTACTTAATTATTTTCTGAATCAATCATACCAAATTGCATAAAATGTTCAAAATACGATTGTTTTTAATAGAGTGCATAGAAACTTAAAATTGAAGGTACCAAAAATCGTAATCCTAAAATATTACAAAAATAGTTGTCTGTAAAGTCGGTGTACGGACGATAATTTTACGTGATAATTATGTGCCTCTCTATCGCTTGTTACGCGCTCTCACTCCCACGCTCGGCTCAGGCGGAACGTGACACTTTTTCATGCGTGCAGCCGGCGTTCATCGATTTATAAGACGTTATCATGTCAATAAAAAGTAACAACAAAGTTTAAAGCACAAACGGATAAGCCGATTGTTATGAAATTTGGTACAGGGATAGCTTAGAACCTGGAAACAAACATACGCTATTATTTTTCATAATTATCACCGTTTTTCATTGCTATGCGACTGAAACCACGGGGCGCAGCCAGTATTAAAAATATAGTGACTGACTGAGCGACTATAATTTTGAAGACAGAAATGAGGGCTACCGGCTTTATGCTCACCAGGTTATTTATTATTACGCGCGTGGAAACAGAGCTTAATTGTAAATCATATCCTATTAGTTTCACCAGTTTCACTACTAGTTTCACCATCGAAGGCTCCTTCTTGCGGAGGCTGTGTGCATGTGGCGCGTCGCCCTCTTCCCTAACATATGGTTGAGGAGGGCGATAGCTGGCACATGCGTCATACTCGTGATCGCGTGCTGCTTGCGGGTCGCTGCTCTGCTCATGGTATACATACAATATGGTAAGTTAAAAAGAAAAAAAACTTGTCTTCTCGTAATAATGTATGTATATTAGCAATATTTAGTAAAATTAACAAAGGTCACGGACCCCAGGGTGCCTGTGGAGCTAAAAATTAAATTAAAAAATAATATCCTAGTAACGTAAAACTGCAATTGAAGTAAATATAGAGTATGCCGCGGTTTTGTGTAGTTCTGTTTTGTTCGGAATAAAAGGACATGCTTATTAGTTTTCGAAAGAAAAACTCTCTTAGTAGCGATTTGCAGGGACAACTACTTATTCAAAAAGTTCACGTGTTTGTAAAAAAACATTTCAACCTTGACTATTATACATTACCTACTACTGCAAACCTTATCTAATAAGTCATATCGGAGACCTCACTGCACACTAGCGGCTCTAGTGGCAAAATGACTGGCCTTGTGGCTCAGTTGGTAGTATGTCTGTCTGCTGAGTCGTGGGTTCGATCCCCACCCAAGGAACATTTGTGTGATGCACATGGATGTTTGTTCTGTGTCTGGGTGTTTCTATATATCGAAAGTATAAATTTACAAAAAAAAAAAGTATAGGTATATGTATTCTATCACCCATCTAGTTTCCATAGTCTAGGCTAGATGGTGTTGTGTGAAATGTCCACAAATATTTATTTATTATTTATTTATTCAAACGCCCTCATTGCTTAATAAATGTATTGTACCTAACTATACCTATGAATTTCCACAATTAACTTCACAAATCATTGCACCTAATCGACACCCGTGAGTTATATACTTTTAATTTCCGATCTAGTTTAAACCGCGTTCATAAAGCAGTAATCAGTATTCACAGCGCGGCGCCTGCGCGCGCCGGTCGCAGTGCACTCTGGCGCCTCATTGTATCGATCCTTATCGATTACCAGCGATATCGGTTGTTGAATTATCGATGTGTCATCGGCACTTAGTTATTATATGCATGCTACATGCATATTTGATATATGATGAACGATATATTTTTTGCAGTTTGTTTGGTTAAAATTTTGCTAATTCTAAGATTTTTTTTAAATACATAGTAAGGATTGAAATTTTTAGGAATGCTTAATTTTAATAATTGGCCATAACACAACACAACACAACACATCGAAAACAAATACTTCATATTTGTTTTCGAATTTTAATAAAGAAAAATAATGTAATATTTTCAATTATCAGCACAACTAAAAACTTAAATACAACAGGAGTAGTTTCGACTAGCGTATATTGGTCTTCTTCAAGGCATGCGCGCGTCTTATCCTTCCGCGCGGCTCTGTCTGGCACTCGATACATTTTCGTCTACTCCTATACTAACGACTAGATAGATTTTGGACAGTGAAAGTCAAATAAAGTTTGATTAGTTTTTTTTAACTGAAATATTATGTTGATATTTGCTTGATGCTTTATTTTTAATTAATTAAAGGGGTCTTTCTATCTATTTTACATTTTATTCTATAAAATCTATTTGCTTTTTGTGTAGCTTATTAAGTATTTGTATATTGTTTTATTGTAATTAATAAATGCAATTGCCCATTAATAAAAAATAATTATCAATATCCTAGATTAATTTGTAATTTAAATTTACTATAAATAAATTGCACCAATGTATTATAATGACCATAACTTATTCATTGATAAAATCTAGACGCAATTTAGGCTTTAGCTGTAAGCATACACAGTTCCCTCACAAACCTAGAATTAGCCGTAAACTAGATAGATAAATTTCCCGATTTTACATATCTAACCGCTTAGTAAATAGTAAACGATGAAAATACTGTACAGATATAAACAGAATTAGCAAGAATTTGCATTCCTGTTTCTGTTAAGAAGCGGAGTTGTAGAAACGTAATCCGTATCCTAAACGAGTACCTACTTCAGGCTGGCGACCTTCTAAGGCTGTGCCATTTGTTTTTGTTAGGACCGAGATATTGTTGCCTAGATAGCTGTGATTGTCAGTATACAAGCACAAATATATATATATATGTCTTACTTATACACGCTGAATAAGCACATTTTAGTTAAAGAGTGTTTTGTTCCGTTTTCGCACGTGACACTTCCCGTCTGACAGAAAGTGACAAGTCCTTATTCAGTGAATAAGATTTTAACATGCGTTTATAAGTAAGACGGTTATTTACTAGTCAATTTATATGGAATCATCATCATTGTCTTGACATTTTCGTACTACCTATGTGGTGTCGGCTTAGAACGTTTCCTTTGCGCCACTTTACTCTATCAGACGTCATCTGTACACTCACACTTTTCACACGCATAATATCATCTTTCACACAATCCATCCACACTTTCTTAGGTCTCGCTTTCCCGGCCCTACCGCCATCATGTCCAGGGTCTTCTTCCATACATGGCTATCCTCCCATCTCATGACACGTCCATACGAGAATAAGGAATACACCCTCCAAATTTCATGCCTTTGCGGCCAGCAGCACCAAACAGCGATAATTAGTTACCATATTTTTTTTTTGCAAATA
Source organism: Lycia hirtaria (assembly GCA_947563715.1). NCBI lineage: Eukaryota > Metazoa > Arthropoda > Insecta > Lepidoptera > Geometridae > Lycia > Lycia hirtaria. The sequence goes on along the minus strand of OX387377.1, from coordinate 32,969,858 downwards.
TGGTTAAATAATCAAAATAGTTTTACTCCGTAAACTGTCTTTAGTTTAACTTTATCATGTCACTATTTAAAATCCCTCCGGTCGACTTGTTCTTTCTAACTTGACCATTTCTAAAGTAGTCCATTTAACTTGAATGCATATCCTAGACTGATCTAATATTGTTAGTATTACCTACAATAAATATTTTTACATGCCAATAGTTATTAACATGAGAGTAACTCTGCACAAGAAATCCACTACTGGACATAGGCTCCCCATGAATTTACAAAAAGATCGGTTGTCGCACGGCCTGCAGTCACCGTCTCCTTGCCACTTGTATGACGTCGTCTGTCCATCTTGTGGCTGCTAGTTAAATAACTAAACAAATGTTTTATCCAACGCCCGTGTTGTTCCCACCCCAATATCTGTAGGTAACTGCACCCTCAAAGTTGGTGACGAATACAAACTGTCGAATACGAATAGGCAGGTCAAATACCGCAAGAAAGATCAATCATTTGCTGAAATAACGAATGTTAATAACCTAAGGTAAGGTGGTGAAGATCTCAGCTAGTATAAAATCTATCGACCGTAACTAATGTCATCCAGAAACGAGCGGTATCGGCTCCGGAAAACAATGGATTCAGTTTACAGACCCAAGCAGTCACAGAACTGGCGTAGGCCAGGGAATTTAGATAATACAGCCGCTTGAATTGAAATTGATAGGATAGTTAATGTCGTATAGAAGTACAAATACAAATACAAACGCAGTACGCTCGTGGTCATATGACCTGACATCTCGTGACAATGGCATTGACCGCTTGGCATGCTTCTGGACGAAGATTCTTGTCCTAGAAGTTTTAAACCTTCCAATCTTTACCCCCCGTGGTTTCGAAATATAGCGCAGCGCATTTTGACGTTGAGAATGTTGCGTCTTATCAAAACCTGACATTTTGCAAAATTTATTTATAATGTAAGTTTTCAAACCTAATGTAACTTTTCTAACTTTATTTGTCTTAAGAGTTACAAGTTAGTTAGTTGTTGTACATATGTAATTATAAAAATTTTCAAACTAACAGATTTCAAAAAGGCGGGGAAACCTATTACTGCGTGCACGCCGTTTGTCCGTCTGTCTATCCTACCTACCCCTGTAGTATATATAAGGAACCGTTATAAAAATAAAAAAAAACAAAGGGTTGCACTCCGGGAGTGCCGGCAGAAGTGAAAACTAAAATATAAAATAGCAAAAAGACTGAGTCGTGAAGGATTTGAACCTCCGCCCTCCGATTGATAAAAAGAAATTTATATCGGTGCTCTAACCTATTGAGCTAACGAGTCTTACGTGCATGTGACGAAAATAAGCATTCGGCGCAACGAAATGACTTCATGCTAGAAGGACAAACTTGTACATACAATAATGAACTTTAAATGCAGAACGTTAGAACAGGACTGTCCGTCTTACGATCTGACGATCTACCGCGAGCTTAACATTTTTTACCCATCCCAAAAATGCACAACGCCGCTAAAGAAGTTTTCACTTCTATAAAATTGAATTATTTTTGAAAGCTGACGTTGATCACAAGGTTTGCAAGAAAAATCATATTGTATGAATATATTTACGCAAACCCTGTGATCTTAATCAAATGATAATCCTACAAAAAAAAAAACGCTCCAAAAATTGGCTTTTATTAACTCTTAAGTATCTAACATTTACTATGTCTATATTATCTTTACACAACACGGAAGCCAGTGATTGGTTATCGCGGGGCAGGTCATATTTAATGGCATCTTGACCTTGACCGCTTGACTCTGCTTTTGAACTTTTAAGGTCAAATGTATCTCTCGCTAGGAAACTGTTTGATGATGGGCAGGAGTTGGTTTTGGCCAGTTTGTGGAAGTGTAATGTGAGTGAGTCAGTGAGGAGACATAGGCTTCCGATTCGTTCGCTATGTTCTGAGTTCTTTTTTCGAAGTAATGTGTGTATTGTAATTGATCCAGAAAACATTGCAAACATGCATGCTTGAGAGTTCTTATTGTTCTCAAAGTTATGTAAATCTGGTAACCTGGTTTATCGTTTTTTTTTATCGAATACGTTTCATTGAGTCATTTCATCTGATCTGCATGATACTATTCCTCCAGCATTTTTTTCTAACAGACAAAGAAAAAGCGACATCGTTTTATGGTGGATGTTCTAAAAACTCGAATGAAACGGTTTTGTTTTATTTACGGTTAGCTCATTTACTGTGCGTACTTACTGCTAAATTGCGAAATATGCATCCTGAATTCTTTTCCGAATAGAAATGAGTTTTATTTGGGTAGAAATAGGCTTGAGCTTGACCGCCACCTCGCCTGATGTTAAGCGACGTTGCGGTCTGCGATGGAGCGTGCTTATCTAGAAGAAACCAATTCACTCGCGATTTAAAGACACCCAGATTATATCTATCGGAAAATACCCACTCAGGAAGCGTATTCCACAATCTAGCAGTCCGCACGATGAAACTTAAGCGGAACTTAAGCGTTTTGTTCGGGTTTTTGGAATATCCACCATGAAACGGTGATGCTTATTCGTGATTCTGACAAATGAGTATTTTGGAATCGCAAGTAAACAAGTTTCTTCTAGGCGAGCGCGCTTCATCGTAGATTGCAACCACAGTATACTAAGAACAGTAGGTCATCTAAGGCCGATCGGCGAGTTAATAGCCTACTCTTACGTTGACGCCTAAGGTTGTCACTTTTATTTTTAGCTAAATATTATTTACGTATTATGGCAGCACTAGGTTTTTATTTACGTAATATAATTAAATATTTTACTTATTCATAAATAAGCTATAAATGAAAGACATTTTAAAAAGAAAATACATTTATTTAAAAAACCAAAAAGATACGGAAAAAAATGATTTCTGCATGTTCGGAACGCTTTATTGCTAGCGGTTAACGTAAAATAAATTCATCCATAAGTATAACTTTTATAAAAAGCTTTTAGGGGAGCATGGAGCATGGACAGGGCATCGTAAATTATATTTCTTTTGGACGTTCGTAAATTGACGTGCCGATTTTAATGTTGATGTGGTCCTTTTCTAACGCTTTGCGAAACACCTGCTCTATCCTTTCTATATTAACGACAAAGTCATCGGGTGGTACCCTGAGTAAATTTCGATCTGTACCTTAATTCCTGTAATTAATGTACCTATTTTCTGCACGTGAATTGCAAGAGCGCTGATTATTCATATTGTTTTATGATATTTACAAATCGCGTTTATTGATTAAAGTGCGAAGAATATAAATGGTTTCTTGACTCGTTCCACATTTAGCCGCTAGAATACCGGGATTGCAATTAATATGTATTTTAATTTAATAATACAACTAAGAAATATGACCCCGTAAATTGAGTGTCAGAATTAATTGAGAGGAAAATAAATGTTCGATTTTAGTAAAATAAATTATTTTGGTAGAATAGTTGCGAAATTATTAGTTGAGACTTGAGACTAATACCTACACAATAGACAGGCCTCATGGCTCAGTGGTAGTACGGCTGCTTCCTGAGCTGTAGGTCGTGGGTTCGATCCCCACCCAGGGCAAACATTTATGTGATGAGCATGGATGTTTGTTCTGTGTCTGGGTGTTTCTATGTATCATAAGTATGTATTTACGAAAAAAAAGTATATATATATGTATTCTATCAACCATCTAGTTTCCATAGTACAAGCTTTGCTTAGTTTGGGCTAGATGGCGTTGTGTGAAATGTCCTCCAATATTTATTTATTTAATGTACCTACTCTTTTATTTATTATTTGTTCAGAAATCTAATTTAATTTCTATTTATCATTTGTTTTCATAATTTCCATTTATGAGTATGACTCGGCGATTGGCTTTTTATATTTAATTTAGCTTAGCTTAAGGATATATTAATTACTGTAAAATGACATAACTTTCTTGCAAATTATGAATAAATATTTTAACATATAAATTACCATGACAAATATCCAATATCATTCTCCCGGTCCTAAATCTCTGGCCAAAATTTATAACGATTGGTTCAGCCGTTTAGGTTAAAGAAAAAGGGAACAAATAGAGAGACAGACAGAGCTACTTTCACTTTTACAATAGTATATAGATATAGAAAGGATACTAAGAATTTATTTTAAAAATATTGTTTCAAGTAAGTAGGTACTTTAAAGTAATTATCCCTTCAACCTTTCCTTATTTGACTTCCAAATTATTTGAATCTTTGCGGTGCTTTTAATCATCGTAATACTTTAACTCCTGTCAAAATATGAGCGCAAAGTGTGAAAGCGCAAATTTTGCGCGTGCGCCCTTATTTGGCGCATTATTAATGGGAAGTCGTGCACGAAATGTTTTCGATGATTCATTTTCTATCTGAAAGGGCCGAGGTTGAAAGATGAAATATGGAAATAGTTATGTGTCATTCATGATAATTAATTAACGTATCCCTTACCGCTTCCAATCGGTCTTTTTGGAAATCCATGGGGGAGGCCTATGTCCAGCAGTGGATTTCTTATGGCTGAGATGATGATGATGAATTAACGTATTAACGTGACGTGTTATTAACGTGATTTAAGTATTTTTGTATTGTATTGTACTGCAATAAGTGGTCAAGACCGTGTCGAGACACGCATATGATAGGGTTCCGTAATCAATGTTATCAGAAAGAAAACCACTCAGCATTTTTCGTGTTCAATCACTTAATTTTCGGAAGAGTGCATATTTTGCGACGGTATATTATTATTATCACAAAAAAAATAGGACAAGTGCAAATTAGACTCGCCCACCAAGGGTTCCGTACATACTGGTAGATAAAAGGGGGTTTTTTTTATATATATTCCTTCATAAGCCGAAAAATATACATCGTAAAAATATTTAAAAAAAACCTGTTTTAGCTTGCGCTAATAAAGCTCTTTCATATGATACCGCACATGATACGGTTAAAGCACTTTAAAATTTGGCCCCTTCTTCCTTGCATAAAGTTAGTTACCCTAGTTTTTGTCATTAAATTAAAAATGTACAGTTTTCGGATTTTTTCCTTTATGTGTGTGTTTTTTTGCCAAATTTAAAAGTTATAGGAACCCTAAAAATTACCTATGATACTCGGGTAGTGAACACGAATCTAAAAGTACCTTACACATCACAATCGGCCAATCGGTAGGCTGTAAGAGGTAATATACATTGATAATCACATACAAACACACATACATCCTAATAAAATTGCCCTCCTTGCGCAATCGTTTAAAAAATGATCCCGGCCGCGGCTTATGCTGGCTAGCGATATCACGTTAGCTGTTCTGTGTTCGGTGGTACCTGTCAACAAAGCTTCCGTTACGGAATATTGAAAGGTGATAAAACTCCAGGTAATAACGGGTTGCGAGCGTAACTCACAAGAAAACGGGCCGTTATATAAATTGAGAAGCGATAACTAAAGATGTTGTATATCGAAAGGAAACTGCTTGTCGTTGTGTGTTTCTTTCACAGAATATGATAGTTAAAAAAAAGCCGGACAGGTGCGAATCAGACCCACGGAGGGTTCCGTACAAACTAGTAGGTAGGTATGATAAATAGTTCGGGAATCGAGTGTTGAAGTTTTTACGCGAAACTTCTCCATTCGTTTGCTTACAGCTGAGCATCGTTATGCTCCCGACCCTGGTATGGCAGATGACGACAAATCTCTTTTCATCTCTGTTTAAGTGTAGGACAGACAGATAAACAGACTGGCAGACATACACCGTAGTCTCACGAATAGGCTCCCGCACCCTTAGTACGGAAACCTTAAAAAGGGGCCTAATATAAGTAGCCCAGCGATAGCTGCTTGACATATTTTTGCATCATAAAACAGTATACATTAAAACCAGCGTCAACACACCACAATGGCATGGTGGTAGCCACGGACGGTAGCAATTAATATTTAACGGGTTCATTCATCTTTAGCGACGGACGATACATACAAGCACTCGATAAGTACCTAGGTATATTCATTTATTGGTTTATATACCAGATTATGCGGCTAAAGTTTATGTCTTGTAATTTTACCCGTTTTTATCTGACTCCAAAATACTTATATAGGTATGTACTTAATATAAATGACTATTTATAGGATTTTGATGTTCGAGTTCAAGTGCATTTAAATTAGTCATAATTAGGTATAAGCTACATTTTTATTATATATAAATAAATACTAAAAACCTCGTTAAAAATTCAAATGACACTACTACAAATGGTAATGTTACAAGGAGTAGTGCTAACTTTCTGCTTTAATAAATAGGAAAAAATATGTCACCCAAGTAAACAAATTTGCGTAGTCGGTTGTTTTTTAAACTTTAATCTAATATATCTACAACAAGGAAGAGTACCAGCTTTAATACCTCGAAGCGGAAACACACTGGTCATATAAGTTAGGTTTAAGTTTTTGAATATGAATTTCCGCAAAGTAACGCCTGATTCAATCAATTTTCTAAAAACTAATTATTTCCATATTGACTGCTTTATCCTCGGTCACATCGTCGGTTGCCATCAGACGCGTGAGTGATTTTAAATTCGAATAAAATGTCTTGACAGCGATGAACCGAGAAAATAGCATAAGAAGCTACAAGCCCCAAAAAACAAAGAAGGCCTCAATTCGTCGTCCTAGGAGGCAAATCACAGTAGTAAAAATTGTTACAATTCTAGTTTATTACAAGCTCGCCACACGCACAGCGGCAAAAAACGAAATAGCCCGTAATAACAGGTGTTCAGCTGCAGCTAGACTAAAAGCGTATTATTACCTACATAGTGCCGACTTCAGTTCACCTGGAGAGACGCAGGTTTCCTTATGACATTGAAATAAGGCTGGATCATTTTGAGCTTGGTTTGACGTTATACGGCTTTACCGAAAAACGTTACTTAACTTTAAGCAATGCTTAACAGATTTTGTCAACTTCTCGCTGACACGTAATGGCACTTGCGGAAAGAAGACAGAGAATTTAAGATGTTGGTTAAAGTTAAGTAACGTTTTTCGATAAGGCCCATAAAGTTCAACATTTGATAAAGTATCAACGGGATGTAGCGTCAGTTCTCAAAAACGTCCGAGCTCAATGAGATCTAATTAGACGCCTTACACGATTAAAATAATTTGATTTTCAAAAAAGATTTAAAGAATTCTAATTTTAAGATTTCTAAGATTTCTCAATCTAAATTAGGCGTTGAATTTGCGCGGCGACATAGTACTTTACATCAAAATCTGTAAGTTTGTCATCGTTGGTATATGAGCATCGGTCAACCCAGGACACTATATTCGTGAAATTTGTTATAGACTTTTTTACGTCCGCGTGATGGAAAGTCATTGGTTACTACTGAAAATACCATGATACTTTTTTATAATATAAAGGCGAAATTTGTGTGGCAAGTGTGTATGTTTGTTACTTCTTCACACTCAAACGGCTAAACCGATTTTGATGAAATTTGGCATGGAGGTAACTGACAGCCTGTGTTACAGGCTACTTTATTCCTGAAAAATAATATATCCTCCTTTGATATAATTTATGTAAAACAGCGGGTAACACTGCGGGATACTTACTTTTAGTCTTCTCTTTCTACGGAAAATATGCATTTTTTGTGTTTTCACCAATATCTCATCCACAAGAAGCTGCGGACATAAGCTTTCGCTGGATTTCATCCAAGACCCCTGGTTGTTTGCTAATTCACATTTTTATGGAATAGAAACAACGGGTAAAAATTTTCCGATTTGATTATTATTTTTTTATAATTGGAAATATGAGGTTCACTTTTGTTTTTAATTTGTTTTTCTGAAATTTTACCTATGAATTTTAGTTTCATAGTCTTATTCACATGAAAACATAAATAGATAAATAGATAGATAATCTTTTTACTGTTTACACCTTAACTATATTAGAATAATGGAGGAAATAGTGAGAAAAGGTTGCGGCCTTATCGATAGACGTGATCTCTTCCAGACAACCTTGGGATGGAGATGTAATAGCAATAGAAATGGATGTCAGGGTGTGTAATAAAGAAAAAATAGAACATACACGTGTCTATACAAAGTATTATTATATATACGAAAAGTTATAAAAGTGTTTCTGTAAAAAACAAACGTTTCTTTACAGAGAAAGTCCAATTTACATGTATAGGTACTAAAATTGTAGAACTAAAATACACTTTGAGTGGCTATCAGCACTATCCAGGATAAAAGTACGTGGCTCCGCAAGTAAACCCTGGAGATAAAGTGGTTGAATGTCCAGTACCTAGTGCAATAAAAGCTAGGTCCTGGTTTCCTGCCATAAAGCCTATATTTATAGCCGAGTAATCGACAAGGGAACGTTTCTATTATTTCCTTTGAACGAATCAGTTCCTAACGAGTCGATTTTGATCAAATTATGTTTGTGAAGATTGAATGTACATTGCTCTACATAAGTAACCGCAAAATTTTGTCCGTGGGATATCAGCAAGGGGATCCTCTTATACTTACTATATTGTACTTACTATACTAATACTTACTATACTATACTGTATGATTTTATTATAGCTATATCCAATGTCTCTGCTATTGCACAGTGCACACCCGCTTTACTTTTTCTATAAATTGATCTCCATACCACGGTTGCCTGGAAGAGATCGCTTTTAGCGATAAGGCCGCTGGTTGTCACACTAGTTTTGTAAGTTTCTCTGTCTGTTTTTTTTTTGTTTAATAGTGTACAATAAAGAGTTTATCTATCTATCTATCTAAATTTTGTATTGAAATGTATGTATTTATTAGAGAAAATCGTAATTATTTCGATAGTAAAAATCATCACTATCATCATCGCAACTACAAGAAGTCAGTTGCTGGATATAGGCATCCCCCATGAATGTCCAAAAAGACCTCATGAAAGTGGTTAGCAACAAGCATCTTACAACACTTGTCGTTATTATATTCTTCCTACGCTGCGCCTGACGGTGCGTGGCCTCTACTCGAGAACTTTTCGGCCCCATCGACCATCAGTTCCGTGTCTTCTCCAAAATAAAAAAATAGACAGTTACTAACATCGCCACGGGCCGTGGCTATAGCTACCTACCTGCGCTTTCTCATATGTATTACCACAAATTAATCGCAAAATGTTCACGATTCCTTCCTACCAATTTAAAGCAAATTAAAGAGGCGAGACGGTCATCAATAAAGCGTATAATAAATGTGATTTTTCCTCGTTTTGCTGAACAGAGAGCAAATTGGACGATAAACTCTTAATTAAGACATTCAACGAATGGACTAAGATTCGAATCGTCTTGTACAGGCGACGATAAAAGTGAAACTCTTTGTTAACGGTGGATTTGACGTAGCTTGATCATGGAGAAAGAAGTCTATATAATTATATATTTATCTTTTACCCCGTTTAAGGTGACAAGGTAGGTGTCAACTCCTTCACTCACGCGACACCTCTTGTCCCTTCTTTTTCTTCTTTTTAGTATGGAGATTTCTTCAAGTTTTTTATACTATGTATTTTTACAAAAATAAATAAAAACCGACCAAGTGCGAGACGAACTCGCGCACTACGGGTGCCGTACCATTATCTATAAAAACGGCAAAAAGTCTCGCTTATTGTATGGGAGCCCCCTTAAATATTTATTTTATTCTGTTTTTTAGTGTTTGTTGTTATAGCGGCAACAGAAATACATCATCTGTGACAATTTCAATTGTCTAACTATCATGGTTCATGAGATACAGCCTGGTGACAGACGGACAGATAGACAGACAGACAGCGGAGTCTTAGTAATAGGGTCCCGTTTTACCTTTTGGGTACGGACGGAACACTAAAAATAATATTCTGAATATCCTTACTTAATATTATAAAACCGAAAGTCTGTCTGACTGTGTGTCCTTTTCACAATTAAGCGGTTGAACCGATTATTGCGAAATTTGCTATAGATGAAATGGACTGGAGACAAACAAACAACTAGAAAACAACTTTTGCCATCACCGTTCTTCATAAATACGCGGGTTATTAAAAATAGTTCTTAATATTCTTTTTACTAGGATGGCGTTCAAATAATAATCAAAAATCATTAATTAATTTATTATTTATTTTATTTATTTAATAATAATTAAACCGGCAAATAGCCAATTCCATTTATTATAAAATATGTCAATTAGATTATAACTAAATAAATACAATACCACATGTAAAAAAACCTACTTTAAACAATGTTCACCCAAAAGAAACTCGAGGCATGAGCCCGACAGTCATCCTGGCGCCTTAACGTTTTTTTTCTTACTAGACTTTATTAAATAATTACCGACTGAGTCACGGAACTGTATAAATCTTGATGTCGGTAATCAACGTAGTTACTCTTATTTTGTTAATTGATCTGTGACTCCATTTTGTTTCACGCTGACAAAGGTTCAAGTTTAATGGTCATTTTATTTGTTGTAAGTGATGTTTTTATGTTTGTTAATTGCTTTTTCAGTATTTGTTCGTTGTTAATATGGTATGTGTGATTGAATAAATGTAATTGAATTTCAACCGACTTCAAAAATGTCAGGTACTCAATTCGGTTGTATTATTTTAACCCCCGACCCAAAAAGAGGAGTGTTAGTTTTACACGTGTGGCTGTGTATGTATATCTATGTATATGTGTAATGTTAAATAAACGGATTGACCGATTTTGATCTAGTTTTTGTTTGAAAGAAGATTTGATCGAGAATGTTCTTAGCTGTTACATCAAAATCGGTTCTACCGGTTTTTTTGGAGGTTTTTGAGTTTTCTTAATTTATACTTGTTTTTATATTTGTGTCTCTTAACACCGTCGTATATTAACCGATTTTTAAAGTTGCAACAATATAATTTTAGATTTGTCCAATAGAATGTTTATCAAATCCGTTCGGAAAAACAAATTTGCACAATATTTTGAACTCGGTTATTGTTTCAGTTTTTCAACCTACAATAATTATAAAAATAAATAAACTTAGACGACAATTTTGGTTTATGCAATTTTTACTTGTGTTTTATAAATTGAAAAATACAATTTATAAAACACAAGTAAAAATTTTCTAGAATTTATACTTTATTAAAAGTAAGTAAAAGAGAAAAAGTACACAACTTTTTCTCCTCACATCCCCTATAAGCTTTAAGACGAGCTGAACCCAGATCGTTATCAGGCACATAAGTACACGTAGCGGCGGTATACACGACTGTACCTGTACTTGTACCGAGTGATTTATGTGCGCCAGTGTACAACGCGAATGTTGTTGCTCCAGTTTGGATATTAGTACTGGTCCAGTGAAGGACTCACCTGAGGTACATTTTGGAGGTAACTAACTGAATTAGGTAGATACTAAGATAATTTTTTTTATTCAAAAAAAATAGGCAACTCGCGCTTGACCGTGAACTCACCTGGTATTCATTCATTACGGAAGGTCCAAAAAATCATTGGCATGTTATTATTTACTGGTTTTATTAGTAATCTATAAACATTGAGTACCCTTCATCATCATCATCTCAGCCACAAGAAGTCATATTAATTTATTTATTGATAAAATATTATTTTACACGTCAATTTCGTAGCTTACAATTAATAATAGATATAGGTAATTTTATTATTATGTAAGTATAAAAACTTACAACTACTGGTAAGAGTAAGAACAAAAAAAAGGAATATTAAAATACATATAACAAATGACAATAATAATAATTATATAAATGTCAAAAAATATTCTTAATTAATAATACAATATTAAAAAATAATTAGATACAATAATAATCGTCCATAGAAGTCAATCATTAAGAATTGCATTTATAATCAAAAAATAACAAAAGTTGGCTAAAAAAAGACTGCTTAGGGAACTATTTTGACATTTTTAGTCGCATAATTATGTTAGGTTAGTCTGTATGGGCTTATACTTTTACAAAGTATGAGTAATAACTTTGTAAAAGTATAAAAATTACCATCAGTGAGAACTTCCTCATTTTTTAATCGACTTCCAATAGGGAGGAGGTTCTCAATTAAACTGTATATTTTGTTTGTATGTTTGTTCAGTGATTACTTCGCCAATTATGAATTAATTTTGATGATTCTTGTTTTGGTATGTGATACATCAGAATATAAATTTTATCAAAAGCGGTTAATACTTTGTTTTCATAACAAAGTAACTGGAAAATTATGTCATCCAAGTAAACAAATTGGGTATTTTGAAGTTGATTTTTATTAACTGTTCTATCAAAAAAAAAGGAACATAAAAATTAATCATCAAGAAGCTCCAAAGAGAATCTTTCATCGTAACTAGTAGAGATGAAAAGAAACCAAGTCGAACCAATATCTCTCTCGGTACCACACGCAGTCCCGACTACCCAATTACCCATCAATGGAACCTTGGCAACGGCGAAAAATCGACCGAGTAAAATATACCCGCGGAGTGCTTGTAAAATGGTTTGTCGAATAAAAACGTCTGCTTGAAATGACAATACAATTTATCGGTATAAGGTTCGACCACCGGCGTTGGTTACTGCAAATAATGCGAAATCGGACAGGGGCACACCGAGAACTGAGTATTTTTTTCTCGGTACCTGTTATTTACATCACATTATTATGTTCTTTGATCATACGGATGCCGCCCACTCTAAACCGCACTAAAATTATATGATAGTTAAAAGAGTATTATTATTATAATTAAAAAAAAATGTGTGGCACTCGGAGACTGCCGCGCGGTGTGTTAGGTTATTTTCGTTACGGAATTTCTGGATTCGGTCTCCACGCCCGCGATAGAAGCTATGCAATAGCTTAACAATTCAAATAAATATGTATACTTAGATAAAAATATATAAATGCGAATATTGCAGCATGTGCACTTATCACATTATTATATCACAATAGAAAATAAATCAAGAAATGCAAAGTACATATATAAAAACAACAGTTATAACAAAAAAAAACTGACACCGATTATAAGCTTAAAGCAACTTTTTTAGACATATAAAATCATTGGTTAGGTGTATTAGAAAAGTACTATATTTAAATAGGAGAGCTATTAAAAAAGTATCATTTAGATGTCACTTATACTGGCAACGAAGCAGTGAATAAAAATAATATATTTTACTACTCCTTAGCCAATTTAAAAAATGTCAGAGATTTTTTTTATTTAAAAATAAAAAAAACATTTTTACTTTTCTAATATCCCTATTTAATGATTTTATATGTTTAAAAAGTTGTTATGCGCAAGAGAGATAGCTGCACGTGTTGAGCGCATCCGTAATCAAACCAAGTCATCCTAAATTTTAATAAGAAAAATCTTTCAACTCCTGAGCATACGCGCTCGTTGTGTCGCGCACCTCACCGAACCCAATTCACTTAGCGAAATGCGGCGCTAACAATATTCTTTCATCACGACGCATACCGTTTCATCGAATAAGATTTATCGACGATAAAGCATTCACACTTCACAAAAAGTTTGGCACGATAAAATTTACAGCAGTTTATAAGGTTAATACTGAAGAAAGGGGGACGCCACAGATAAACATAGACGTGAAAATATTTTTTCTCTACGGTAAAACTTCCAAATGAAGAAAAAGCGAATAAAACGAAAGACTCGATTTTACCGTAGGTTTAACCATAGGAATTGACTATAGACTTCAGAGAGGAGTTTTTTTTTAATGTTTGTTACATTGTAAGTCGTCATTTAAATACTGATTTGAAAAATTCTTTGAAAATGAATACATACTTTCATGACTGGCCTTGTGGCTCAGTTGGTAGTGTGTTTACGTCTACCTGCTGAACTGAAAGGTCGTGGGTTCAATCCCCACCCAGGGCAAACATTTGTGTGATGAGCATGGATGTTTGTTCTGTGTCTGGGTGTTTCTATGTATCATATGTATATATTTACAAAAAAAAAGTATATATGTATTCTATCAGCCATCTAATTCCATAGTAAAGTTTTGCTTAGTTTGGGCTAGATGGTGTTGTATGAAATGTCCACAAATATTTATTTATTTATTTGAAAAGATATTTACTTTCATATTGGTTTCATAGAAATTTCATCAAAATCGGTTCAGTGGTTTGGTTTAAAAAAATAACTGGAAAAAATATGTCATCCAAGTTAATGAAATTGCGTATTTTGAAGTTGGTTGCCTCAGTTTTTTAAACTTTAAATTTATTATTAAGATTGAGACCAACGCGTGCAGCTATCTCTCTCGCGCATCACAACATTTTTAAACATACAAAATCACTGAGAGATATTAGAAAAGTGTTTTTCTTTGATATCTTTTAAATTGAAATAAAGAGTAATAAGGAGTAGGAAATGTATATTTCTTCATTACTTCATTGCACATATAAGTGATATTTGAATAAAAGTTTTTTAAAATATTTCTCCTAATAATCTAAATAAACAAATATTCCTCACTTTTCTTATATTTTTTTATATAAAAATGTTGTGGTGCGCTAGAGAGATAGTTGCGTGAGTTGAGCTCCATCTTAAAGACAGTCACGTTTTACTATCAAATGGCTAGAAGCCCGAAAAAGCGACATCATTTTTTTTTCCTGCTACGAAACCGTGGTTACGAATACGGAAGATACTTCTCCGATCGACACCAGTATCGTACCAAGAATAATTATGTTTACTTCAAAACTAGTTACGTACGCGGCCGAAGCGATAATTACTTGGTTGGTGGATATTTTGAAAACTCGACGAAACGTTATTATTCCACTTTTTCTTTCATATTTCATGAAATATAGAAAACCTTTCCTGAGTGGATATTAGTGGATAGTCTAGTAAAAAATAAGATTTGTGACAACGTAAAAGACAACTAAGTATATTGTTATTTAAATGAATGTACTGGTGTTTTGAAATACATTTGACACAATTTCATAATGATATTATAAAAGCTAATTTTGTTACCTTTACACGCTCAAACAGCTGAACCGATCGTCATGAAAATTAGTATAGAGATAGCTTTGGACCTGGAGACGGCCATAAGCTACTTATCATCATCATAATCATCACCGTTTTTTATAACTACGCGAGTGAAACCGCGGAACGCAGCTAGCTTATAAATCGGGGATTATTGTTGATCTTTGATTTTTAGTTATTTTCCTATCATAATTTCAAAGAATCCCTCCAGTTGCAAATACTGTGATCTGCTCCATACAAACGGATTTATTTTTACTAGACTATAAATTTTATGAGTGAACCCGCAAAGCACTGCTAGTATTAACAAGGAAGCTCCTCGGCTGACGAGTGACGACACGTAGTGACGTGTTAATATCTCTTCGGAGGTGGTCCCGATATCATAAACTTTATTACTTTCAACGATTGATTCGAACGCCAAAAATAACAATCTCCTTTTGGATTCCACTTTCGAAGAACGTTTATTTCGGTCATGGGCTCTCAATGAATTTCACAAGGGAATAAGTAATTTTGTACTGGCTACTGGCACAAGAAAGTCTATGGTGAAGGGCTATGTCCAGCAGTGGACTTCTTGTGGCTGAGATGATAATGATGATGATGTTGAACTGGCGCATGGCATATATTTTGCTGCTTCGAATTAGTTTAAAAAATTAAATTATTTTAATCGTGTAAGTGAATTTATATACAAAGGTCCTAGGTCCTAGGTTGCTGCTTTAGATCTCATTTAGTTCGGACGTTTCTGAGCACTAATGCGAAATCCTTGTTAATAATATCATTGGTTGAATGAGTTATGAGCGCCATTATGTCGAACTTTTATCATTAGCAAAAGCGTAAGTTCCACTACAATATGAATAAACAGTTTTTATCTTAATTCGGTGACTCTCTTTTGTGAGACTAAAAACTGAGTTTCTTTATCATAGGGAACTGTAGTTAACTAGCATCCCTTATAGTTTATTATGTCATATATGTCTGTCTGTCTGTCCATCTATGGCTTATCTCAAGGACTGAAAGTGTTTTTTTTTCTTGTCTAGCCTATGGTGCAAATAGTCTCCCCCGAGATTAATATCTAACTGAATGTTCCAATCACAAAAAAAATATGTTTTCCCAGCTTATATTTAAGTGTGTATCATTAATCATGACAATAATTAACATTTTCAGCTTAATGTTAATAAAATTGTAATTTAAAAACAAAAGAATTAAAGATACGGTGCAATAATTCTCAGCTTAATGTTAATAAAATTGTAATTTAAAAACAAAAGAATTAAAGATACGGTGCAATAGAGTTAAGATCATTTTATGATCTACATAAAATCATGACGCTTCATAATTCAAATGTTATTAGAACTGGCAGATATAATTGACGAAGAAAGCTATGACGTACATTGACATCAATTTGCACCAATCAAACACATCGTGAAACTTGACCTTAGCATTGCCAATTCCTTCGCTAGAACGATCGTAATTGAGAAGCTTATTGCTTCTCCTATGTCGTATTTCAGGCTATTTAGACCATAACACCGTCTCAAGGCCTAAAGCTGCTTCGTGCATCATTGTCAACAAAATAATACCCACCTAAATCTGTAGACATGTTAAATAGTATCATCGAAACTATCATCGATTTCTACGAATTATTGTGACAAGATGTCGGCAACAGCACAAAGAGAATTCCAAGTATCTATCACTAAGTTCTCTTTCATGAATCTCCAGTCCATTAAGAAACCGACCCATCAGACGTAACTAGACATCGACCACTTGCTTTGACAAATGACATGACACCACCAAGTGTTAATTTGTCACTGTTTTATTGTCAGTTCTTGTTTTTCGTCACGGCCTTCATTAAGAACGACAGCCGCTTTCTTCGGTACAGTGTTACATCTCAATTTAGATCCGGCGGTCTTTTTACTGTTGTCTTTTTATGAAGTATGGTCTCGAACAGTTCTGGCAGCGTTTAAATAGTCATTAATAGGATTGTTTTGAGAGGTTTTCTGTTAATGGATTGATTGCAGCTATCCGTGAGTGGGTTCTTGGAAACTATTTGGAGGATTCGTTTTTTTTATCAACTAAATGCTCCTCAAAGAACTCTCCATTTAGGCAAATGTCATTTTGTGCCTAAGCACAAGTGAAAACGAAGTGTCAAGTTAGAAAATTATGGTATAAAATATTAATGTGTGTGACAATTGTAACTTTCGAACTATTAATGTCAGTTTAGTCTAATTGCTTAGAAAGTTTTTGTGCTGGAAGAACAATAGATATTAAACACCCTTTTAAGAGGCATTTTCTTGAAATAGTGGGCTGTACCGTACACTTTATGTGGACAATTTAAAACTAAACTAAATGTAAACTTTATGTGAATAAATAATTGTCAAAAATATTTAAAAGTTAATATTATCTAACTTTAAAAGACGTTGTAAGATTTACACAAATTATTTCTATGGCCAAAGTAAATTGATCAATATTGTCATTGATCCTCTAAAATGCCGCCGTCGAACATAACTCCTTCGTGTTCGATTATATCAGCTATGATCGATTCGACTCTGTCTCCACTTTGACGGCATTAAATAACATATTATTTTATTACTTTGTGTTTTTGCAGAATCAAGAATATCAGCAATTTTATCTATCCGGTATAATGTGTTCTTTAATTTTCAATTGCATTTTTATTGGAATTAAATGAAGATTTATGCTCATCAATATGACTTTCGAAATTTCTATATACAGTAGACAATGGCAAATTAATTTGTTGCAACGGGTTTTTATAGTAATATAACATCTTGATTTATTTTTAACAACGATATTTTTATCAGTAAAATTTAACAATTCTTTGATTCTTGAAGTGTAAAGATAACTATAAAAACAAACTATAAAAAAATAACAATAAACAATCTAAAAGACTATTAATTAAAAAATAAATAAAACAATGATGCTTTATGCTTATCGATATGCTGTCGTAATCTATATATACTGCAGAAAATGGCAAATTAATTTGTTTCAACGTTTTATCTTATTGTATAACATCTCGATTTATTTTTAATAACACTATTTTATTTGTTCTATTTCAAGTCCTGCTAACATGCAAGTACAAGTATTAATGAACAAAAAAATAATAATAGAAGGTAGTGTTAAATTCCAAGATTAAACTAAAAATCTTTCATCAAAATCAAGTTTTTAATTTACAAAAAATAATTATAAAAGTAGACGGAAGTGTTAAATTCTACATTAAACTTAAAATCTTTCATCAAAAACAAGTTATTAAATTAGGGTACTATGTTATAGAATTCCACGTTCTATTACAATATTTTGTAATAACATAATCCAGGCTAATATTTTTTTAATGATTATTGTTCTGCAATTTTACCTTTGTAATTCTGGTCTCCTTAAAGGATCAAGTGACGGTGATGTATCTGTAACCAAAATAAAAATAAAAGGTAAGTATTAAGAAAATAAAACCGGACAAGTGCGAGTCAGACTCGCCCACCGAGGGTTCCGTACAAACTAGTAGATAAAAGGGGGACATCATATTTTTTTATATCTTCTTTCTTATACCGAAAAATATACATCGTAAAAATATTTAAAAACCTGTTTTAACTTATGCTAATAAAGCTCTTTCATAATATGATACCCCACATGATACGGTTAAAGAACTTTAAAATTTGGACCCTCATTCCCTGCGTAGACACTATTTTTGTGATTAAATTAAAAAATGTCCAGTTTTCGGATTTTTTATTATATGTGTACTCTAACACAATGCTTTTGCCAAATTTCATAGTTCTAGGTCAACGGGAAGTACCCCATAGGTTTTGATTCCCTTGTGAGTGTCGAAATGTTCGTTTTTACGACATATTCGGCTGTACTGTAACTTTTTTTTTATGAAAACTGAGAAATTCGATTTTTCTTTCTGCAGCAAGATTCTATCGATACCATATACGCAAATATGGTTTTAATTTCAACGCGATACCTTCACGCGTTCCCGAGATTAAGGTCTTGACACGCGGACGGATGGACAGAGAGACAGACAGACAGACAGACGGACAGATGGACAACAAAGTGATCCTATAAGGGTTCCGTTTTTTTCTTTTGAGGTACGGAACCCTAACAAGCAAAAATCTAGTAATGTTCCTGCCTTCATGCAAGAAATGGAAATCATTTAATTATTATCATTTATTTATTCATTGTAATTATAAAACCCTCTATTTTTCTGAATCATGAATTCATACAAAAACTGAATAAGTAGATAGATATAATAACAATGTAAACAAAATAAACGTCACAGACATTTTAGAGAGTCTATTATAAGTCTATTATGACAACTGTCTAGTCTAGACTGTCATATCATTAGTGTAATGCGGTGTGGGTCGAGACACCAACTATGGCCAGCTTATAACAACACAACACAATCGTGACCGAAGACATTGATAACATCAAATATTGGAATAGTGTTTTTGGATACTCGGATTTCAAAACGTGCGATTTAGAGGATAGTTAAAATTAAAGACAAGTGTATTTAGATTTCGTAAATAACATTCAATTGCTTAGCTAGACTCTTGCGATTATTCACGCTTAAATAACCTTTATGTTCAAAAGCAAGAAGCTTATATTCCTACTACGATGTTTACCTAGTATCTAGCCTGTAGACAAAGTAGCAGGTTTGCATCCGTGACTTAAGATTTGTATAATTGTATCCAATCTCGACATATGTTTAGAGGATAACACAAATCTCCAGTTTATAGGGCATGGGTGCAATATTGGATACTTAAATACAACTAAATAAGACTGATATTTACAAATAACACTACACGGAATATATTACGGATGTTTGTTTATATTATTTTGATATCTACAGCAATAAATCTTCTAGTCATGATCATCATCTCATCATCATCTCAGCCATAAGAAGTCTACTGCTGGACATAGGCCTCCCCCAACATAGCCTACAACCCCCAACATGGCCTAGTCATGATAACACCGCCTTATAGTAAAATTTAAGTGTTTTGAAGTAACAAACCATTTACTATGAAGTTTCATTCCAACTTTTACCCCAGCCACACACATACTCATCTATGTACATGCAAATAAGGATGAAAAGTGGTAAGAGATTACACAAAAATCCAATTCAATTACCACATCTTTTGTGACCTTAAAACCGCCTTTGACTGACTACCCATCGCCGAGTACCCGAATAATCAGACTCAATATTTGAGCTTCAATTTGTTGACATTTGTGATTGAGAGGCAGGCGCCCGGCAGTGTTACATTCAACAATCTTGGATAGTCAGAAACATGAGAAAATCCGTAAGGACACCGTGGGAACGCGGGGCTACCACAAGGGTCAATATTGGTTCACGCATTTCATTGTTGCTACAACTTAGGAGCTAGTTTTTCTGAGGTATCATCAAACAAATATTTTGACCGCCCCTCGCTTTTACACCTACGTTAGCGGAATGTTTATGTTTCTAATTAGTCTGTGTGTCGCGCTGTCGATACATAATGGTAAATAATGCATTGTTGTGGCTCATTTTTATGACTGGAAGCTTGGAATTCGTCATGGGTGGCTTATGGTTATGGTAGTTTTGTTCTCTTTGCAGCAATATGAGGGTTTATTATTTCATGGAATTTTGTACGATATATTTTCATAGATTTTGCTTCCACAGAACATAAAATATGATTCACGCAATAATAATACTAAAATTATCACCTCATAAAATAGATCTCAAACTATGTGTTAGGATTTGTTGGTGATAAACATAGCATTATTTTTACGACTTGCGCTGATCGCTTCTGAGTCTTTTTAAGAGCATCTTTTTTCATTAGTGCGTCTATTTTGCTTGCCATAATACCCTTTTATTGCAGCGCCACCTATAAAATGGTATTAAGTTTCGTATGATTAAGAATAATCGAGATCATCGGTACAAAGTTAACGATCATGAAACAACATTACAATATATCCGATCAGATGCTAGTATGTACGGTACATTTAGCGATATCCACATAGGGTTATGAATGTTATAAACATCAAAATATTCTACTTCAGCAAGTTATGATGATGCATAACAAACTAATTAAATTAATAAGCTACAGTTGCCATGAAATACGAGGCGAAGTACTAAAAGCAAGAAAAGGGCTCGGCGAAATATAGTTACGAAAATAGCAACTGATGTTGTTCTGAGCCGCTGACTTTAATATAATTTAGTTTACACACCCATAAAATCTAACTAGTTACACTTTGTTAATTAATTTAAATGTAAGATAAATAAAGTGCAACAAATTGTTCTAAAGTATGAATATGTAATGACTAAACCGACCAAGTGCAGACATTGTGGTGTGAAATATTCGTATCAAAGCGAAAATATTAGATCCTTAATACAGGACTGTTTAGTGCAAAAATGATAGTAATAAGGCAATTTAACTTTAAAGCTAGCTAAACTATACAACCTTATGCAACGCATTCCAAAGCAGCCGTCCGCGTTTCAATTTGCCTGTCTCGCGGTGATGGGTGGGAACCATTAGCTGTATATTGGATGTTATGATCACCTACCATGTATGGTTTTAATTACTGAACACTCGTTTAAAACGTTTGAAAGCGACTGTTTTACCGCTTTGATCTGTTATCGACAGGTTAACTTCTAATTGATGTTGTTCTTGACGCCAAGGTGGCTGTCACTTCAATTGATTTATTGAATTTATTATCATAATTGTAGTATTTTATGTGAATTGATTTTAATATTAACTGCTAACAAGAACCGTAATTCTTTGTGTAAGATGTACTTTGATCGACGGTACTGAGCGAGCTAGTCTGAACAGAAATGGACAAGTGAAAGAATTTACTGTTGGATTGCATATGCTTGGACATCGCGTAGAATGGTATTTCGCCATATGGTACATAGCAAGCAAACATTGAATTATCTGAATATGAAGTATAGCTATTGTGTTCACGAGGTCTACAAGTCTCAGTAGACTTTGTCATTTTTAGAAATCTTACACAATTATACTGCTTTTAAAAGTTAACATTAATTAAACTATGGTTAATGAATTATTGCAATAATTTTTTATACCCATCTTCATTGGGTTTTGTCCTTTATTAGTCCTTTGGTACATATTAATAACTTATAGTATAATAATAAACATTTATAATTATAACATGAGTCTTTTTTATCAAACAAACTTTTTGACTACATAAAAATAAATATAATATAAGCTATTACTACTACATACTACTATTTATAACGGAACTATGAAAACTGCATTGCAAAAAGTCACAAGATACCTATATGTTATAAGTTTAACGTGTCGTGACGAGTTGTGTGTTTTTATGTTTATCTGTGGGAATGTATCTTTCAAATGTTTGGATCGATTTTAATCTAGTATTTTTTTTTTGTTTGAGAAAAGATTTGATTGATAGTGTTCTATTATGTTTCATCAAAATTAGTTAAGCCGTTTTTTATTTCGGTGGTTTTAAACGTTCTAAGCTTACTTTCGTTTGGTTAATTTAAACCAAAATCATCAATCTAGCCAAAAGTACACAAAATATTGGAAAAGATGCTGATAATATTTAATTCTGAATCAGGATAATTCTAACTCTAAACATAAGCTAAAACTAGTAAAACAGCAAACCTGAATATGTCAACAACGGATTACAAGATATCGTAGGCGCGGAAGCTGCAAACAGTGATTCAGCAACACTGCGCTTGCGCATTGTTTATGTAAAGCAGCTTGAAGTTCACTTGGCTTCTTCGGACTAACTCAAGTATGTGGAGCGAGAAGCAAGTTGCATTTGTAATAAACTAGACAGAAAAGAGATGATTGTAAGGGTAATAGGTGCTTAGCATGTAGTCCTATCAAACAATGTAAATATTAATGTAGATTTTGGGTTTCCTAAAATGACATAACAACCTATTGTTATGTCATTTTAGGAAACCCAAAATCTACATTAATATTTACGTCAAAAATTGCATTGTCGATTTCTTTAGATTTTAACCAATACATATACCTACACAAAGGTTACAAAATGTATGTGACAAAATATTTCATACGCAAAAAACAATAAACTACTTACTCGTAGTTACACAAATCTAAGGGTAGGTAATTAAAATTTCAGCAACACTTTAAATAACACTGTTGCCATAAACTTTGTTTGTTTTCACTAATTCTGGATTAACCTACTTAAGCTTCTAGCTTAACTATTGTCAAGTGTTCCATAAATAAAGTACGGAGAGTGATGTAAAATGTTTATAATAAAACATACACAACAGACGTGGGAAGGGAGAACACGCGGTTACTGCTGACAGCCTCTTGAAAATCACTTTACGTACATATACTACTTACTACTTGAAGATTTGAGAATATGAAGTAATGTCGTAAGATTAGAAGTACAAGAATGACCGCTTATTTGGCTCAGTTTGTGCTAATGAGGAGCAGAAATAAGGTGTGTGTGTTAATAAGGTTCCGGATATGATGTTTTACTGATAATAATTATTGGACTGAAATTAGGTTATATTTGTATCTTTAGCCTATAAAAAATCTATAACATATATATAAACGTCTAATAGGCCAATTTTACCTAAAATTTTCTATGATATTCGGAAATTGAACAATTACATGCGAAAACGGAATAAAACTAGTAGTTCTACGAACAGTAGACCTCGCGAGAGAGCTTATTTGCAGCTCACCTTGGATTATCTGTACATAATACCTACATAAAGTTGGCTTAAGAGAACGTATGTAAAACTTTGGCCAATATCGCAATTTTAAGTGATTTGACAGACATTATTTCACGGTCAAAAAACATTTTTTCCAAAAGTTTAAGCACCTTGAAAGATCAATTTAATTTGAATACACAATTAATACAAACAATAGGATATGTTTAGATGCCCTTAATTAAAAAAGCAATGTATGTATGTTCTTTCTTATAATGCCGCCAGCATTTTGGGCACTCTGCCTGAAACTGGAGATTGTTTGAAATATCCATAAGCTTTGTTGCCTATGGATATTTTAAATAATCTACAATCAATCAGTTTTAAAATTTTTCTATTCCTACCTATTGTTTTGTATGTTCTTATAAAAACAAAGAATAATTTTATAAATGGAGAAAACGTAAAATCTATAAAATTATTCAGCGTTACTTAAAATGCATCAAGCACATCCACGCGCCCTCACTGTTACAAGCACATCCACGCGCCCTCACTGTTACAAGCACATCCACGCGCCCTCACTGTTACACGCAATAGATAGATAACTCTTTATTAAAAACCACATAATAACAAAAATTTCAGACAGATAACATCAAATACTTAAGTACCAAATATCATTAAAGTCGGTTGGTAATTAACGCCGCAATAAATTTCCCCCTTTTTTATGGGAACCACCCCTCTTATCAAAAATCGCCGACAACATTTTTTTTTAATAATCCATAGAACCTATACACCAAGTTTCATCAAAATTGGTTCAAAATTATGCCCTGTACGCGAGTACGAACATACAAACAAATCACAAACAAACAAACTGACAGACGAAAGAAAATTTGGCTAGTTGATGCAGAGACGCTTCGCTTGCTTCTCTCGCTCAGTCAACTATTTTTAACTAAAACTCTATTATTTGTCTGTTTGGCGTCGCTTGATATTCCCAACACAGCTCATCAGATGACAAGATGGTGTGATGCAAGATAAACAAGATGCAAGTCAGAATGATAAATAAAACCGGCCAAGTGCGAGTCGGACTCGCGCACGAAGGGTTCCGTACCATCATCTATAAAAATGCCAAAAAATCACATTTGTTTTAAGGGAGCCCCCTTTAAATATTAATTTTATTTTAATTTAATTATTTATTTTTTAAGTAAATAAATATAACTCAATATTCAGTGAATATTTCAAGCATCTACCTGTTGCCGTTATTAATATCGAGCAAAAACGAGCAAAAAAATCACGTTTGTTGTATGGGAGCCCCCTTAAATATTTATTTTATTCTGTTATTTAGTATTTGTTGTTATAGCGGCAACACAAATACATCATCTGTGAAAATTTCAACTGTGTAACTATCACGGTTCATTAATACAGCCTGATGGTGACAGACGGACGGCCGGATAGACAGCGGAGTCTCAGTAATAGGGTTCCGTTTTTACCCTTTGGGTACGGAACCCTAAAAAGTGACTTTCAATAACAAGGGAAATTATTTTGGACGACAAGATGTATAAAAAGAGGGTAGAAACAGCCATGATAAAATTTGGAGTTTCTATCAATCTACCTTCACCTACAGCCCAAGTGAACAAATAAGATTTCAAACCACACACAGATTAAATAAAGCTTACCGTAGTTTATCATCATGAACTATCACAGCCTATCATTTGTATCGTAAACTATCATTGTAGCGTTCTGACCTGACGTCAATTTTCACCAATAATATTAAAATAGACTACAAAAGCCAAATGAGGACAAAAGCAATTATTACAGCTTAATCGCCATAACCAAAATTGTCTAGAAACAGATCATCGTTTTCACTTCTTACAGTTAGTATTCCTTCATTAAGTTCGTGGAGACGCCCACTAACGCGACGTCTCCTACCATCGATGTGACATATCAATAAAATACGTCAGTTTCCGGCATTATATCCTCATTATATCGTTTCACACTCGCCGCCACCATCTCTAATTACACAAGTTCTCAGACTCCGGGAGTGTTAAATAGGTTATGGGGGTGTGAGGATCCACTTGTATTGTTAGGGATATCTGTAGTGACTCTTTTGGTACGATCACCATTCAAACTAACTTAATCTTTTCTGTAATAACCATGTTGTACTTCTGTACTCGACTGCTCGATGTAAGTACCAACTGTTCTCTTCTCGAGTATACGAACTGTAAAAGTTGGTTAAGGCAGTTTAGGGTTGGTGTTTTTAAACGAGACTGAGTCACTGACTGTCACTCCAAACTAACGATTTCTACATTTTGCGATGAATGGGTGTCAAACAACCTTAATGTCATTTTTATGCTCTGCCTACTCTATCTATAGATACTATAAGGGGAAATAGATGTGAGAATAAAACCAGCCAAGTGCGAGTCGGACTCGCACACGAAGGGTTGCGTACCATTATCTATAAAAACGGCAAAAAAAACACGTTTGTTGTATGGGAGCCCCCTTAAATGTTAATATTATTTTAATTTAATGATTTATTTTTAAAGTGAATAATATAATTCAATATTCAGTAAATATTTCAAGTGTCTACCTGTTGCCGTTATCAATATCGAACAAAAACGCCAAAAAAATCACGTTTGTTGTATGGGAGCCCCCTTAAATATTTATTATAACTGTTTTTTAATACTTGTTGTTATAGCGGCAATAGAAATACATCATCTGTGAAAATTTCAACTGTCTAAATATCACGGTTCTTGAAATACAGCCTGGTGACAGTCGGACGGACGGACGGACAGACAGCGGAATCTCAGTAATAGGGTCCCGTTTTTACCCTTTAGGTACGGAACCCTAAAACGTATGTTCAATTTATAATTTATAGTAATTATTATTATGGCTGAGATGATTGATTACAAATTAACTTTGTAAGTACTCTAACGCCGCCGTGGAGCTTTCTTTGGCACGATATTTACAAAATTTAAAAATAAAACATTGAATATTGTTATCTACCATGCCTTTTAATCACTAACAAAGAATTTTTAAGTGTGGCATAATAAAAAAGCCGTAAAGATCATTATAGCGGTACCGTTCTAAATTTGTATTTCATCATCAAATTAATTTTATGGCTCAATACCCTTTGATGAAATCGTTTGTTTGTAAATAAACAGAACTGATCGCCGTTTCACAAAAACAATCATTTACTATATTTATCATTTAACAATCATTTATTATATTTTAGTTTTAATAAAATCGGAAACAATGAAAAAAAAAAGTTAAAAACGAACTTCAACTATGAAACGTATAGGTATATTAAAAAAAAAATATGGAAGAGGGTTCGCAATGTCATATTTTGGTAAAACTTTTTTTTTTATAAAATTGATCTATGATCACTAACGTTGATCTAGAAGATATCTATTCGCTCTAGCCCTGAAAATTACAAGATTGTAGTTCTAAAGAAACAGAGAAGATAATAGACCGTTCCAATCCAATATAGTATGTACTTCCGCGTGTAACAACATATAAATCATATATTATGTCGGAATAGGGCAGATACATTAGTTCCTTCTAGTCACAACTACGAATAAAGGTAACGTGAGTAACGATAGTTCGCACAGCTTTACACATAGGAAAGGTTTTCAGCACTAAGTCTCAGATACGACGCTCTAAATGTGTTCAGTACCGACCGCAAATACAAATACAAATACAAATAATTTATTCATAACGCCCAAGTTACAAGTCAAGTTCATAATAAATCATGTGAAAGGGTGGTTGACAAAACTATTTTGATATTAATAATTCATTAATTAATTGGCTAAAAATAATAATAATATAACAAAAAATATCATAATAGTCAAAAATAAAGCCCAAGCCGGGCGCCAAGCACAAAGTAAGTCATTCTCTACTCGGTTGCCAATCGCTCGTTCCCAATATCGCACGCCTAGGAGAGGCGTTAGCGCTTCGAATACGGCTATATATTTCTTTGTACTAATGTCTCGATTTATCATTTTAGATGGTAGTGATGGGACCAGTGAATAAATAAGAAATAAATGATACAGAGCAGTCAATCGAAACCAAAAGTAATGTTACAAAACAAACATGTCCATTTGCGGTAACTCTGAACATTCTAAATAATGACAAACGAGATAAAACACTCATTAATGTTATTAGTATTAAGGTTACTATCGACACAGAAGACATTAATAGTGCTATCGAACAAATTAATGGTACAAGAATTTGTTTTCTTGAGATAAATTAAAGTAGAAATGAAATAGCGTTCAGAAATTTGGTCAAACGTTTCAACGGAGCCTCGACTGATTTAAATAACTACAGTATTCGCACAGAATATGTTTCCGAAAGTTTTCTTCAGTTTTTTAGAGTCGACGAAACGACACTGCACATCAAATTCGGTCAAGTCGTTGAGATTCCAAGAGGTAACGTAGAAATATACATACACCCTAAAACATTCCCCTTCTTGTCGCGCAGTCGAAAAAATAAATCTTACTTTCAAGATCTGCTAAAAAGCAGTATAGATACGCGCTCCGTTCTTCCACCAAACGACATTTAAGAAAACATCACAGACATCTTTTTTATCTCATTCAAAGAGTCCTTAAAAGGTAACACAAACATCGTTTTACAGCTTTACGATCACAAATCACGCACAGTGATGCCGGCTGATTAGCTAAGTGTGAGTAATCATGTACGACCATCCTGGCAATCAATCGTAGATCCTCGCCGGCTCGACGGTGGTAAAACTGTAATCGGTTTCAATATAGGTCAGGATAAAACCAGTATTTGATTAACGGCCGTCCTTTGAGCTCACCGACAAGAATTAGAGGAAGTGAGAAAGAGAGAGGCGCAAGGCTCAAGCTGCCTGTGAACAGAGCTACTGAATAACCATCTGAAAAAAAGTAATTAAAAAAAAATTAATCGACTTCAAAACAAACTTATTAACTGAATAGGGAGAAATAATACACAAACAATCCTCAAAAATAGTTTACGTACCTACTTAGGTTGACGCCCAGTTTTGATTTTTTTGTATGTAATTTCTCCTTTTTCAGTTTCCATTTCTCTTTTATTGTTTTGAAGTCGGTTTAATTTTTTAAAATTATTTTTATTTATTCATTTTTAGTAGTATTTACTCGTTTTGTTTGGAACTAAAAATTATGTTTTTATGTTAATCTTATAACTTTTCTCTTCAACAAATGTGATTTACCGTCAATAAATAAATACTAAAATACAATTACTTTACTGTAAAAAAAAAAAAACTCTTTACAACCATAATTGTAAAAAATACGTTTGTATGGAAATCGTACCACATTAATAGAGAAAAAATTAATTGGACTATAGTCACGATAAAATATTAAGCCAGTAATTTTGCTCACAACTTTACTTAATGTGTCAATGACTTTCAACGCTATTTTTCGGTATTCTTAGCAGAATAAGCAAAGCAGTTATTGGATGCACATATAAAAAATAAAGAAATCTCTACCTGAATGGATCTATTTTAAGGCATCAGGAAGTTCCAATGCTAACTATCCGGTTCTCATAGCAGTTATAACTCCATGCTATCATATTACATTGGAGTTACATAGTCATCAAAGGTTCAAACACTAAGGAAGTTCAACGTGCAAAATATTAAAATAACAAATAGATGAGCATTCAGCATGTCGGGGTCCGTGAGGGCCGGAAACTCTTCTCCTTTTAAATCTTATTTGACCGCTTACCGACCTGGTCGACGCCACTAACGATTAAAATCTGACCCAACATAGAAGCATCGCAATACAACGTGGTAATGCAGCAGGCAACACGCTGAGTTATAGTTCCCGTCACGTAAAAAGAACGCTGGTTTGTTTGCGCTTCCGAACAAATCAGCGTTCTTTTTACGTGACGGGAACTATACGCTGTAAATCGCTTGTGGGTAATATGATTGCTTTTAGTGTAGTTTAAATAGTTACGTATCCATAATGTAGTTTATATAGTGGTTTGTTGTAGTTGATAAAGGTACTTGCACTTTTTAAGGCCACGCTTACCCGCAAAAGCAACAAAAACAGCTTTTTGAAAAACAAAACACACTTGTACTATTAGTTCAAGCTCAAATTATTTGTATGTAAAAGGTTGGTCTGTTGGCTAGGGTTCTCTTAGTACAAAAACACGATTGCTGAAAAAAGTCTTGATAGTTTTATTTTTTGAAAAATATGCCATTTTATTTATTTTTTGAATTGATCTCCAAGCTGTTTAAAGCCACCAATACCAAAGTTACCATGTGAAGTAGCTATTACATTTTTTTTGCGATCAACTATATACATTTTTGATACGTTTAGTGCAATATTTTATAGTAATTTATTTTACAATAATTATTTTGCTAGCGAGTAGCCTCCCACGGCGCGCGGTGCGGCGCGGCGGTGTCGTACGTACTTCTGTGCCACGTACATGAAAACACCGCGCTCAAGAAGTGCGGGCTGAGGTAGCGTAAAATACCTAAAGTTATGGGGAAGCCTCGCCTTAAACCAGTATGAGTACCTTCTTCTACCGCAACTTCTAATTTCAGATAATTTATATTAACCCTTTGAGCAAAAAAATAACCGTCATTATCACCTTTGTTTTGTATTTAGGTTCCGTTAATAGCTCAATTACCCACAAATTATGTTGAAGCGTTAATGTGCTCATTAAAATCCCTCCACAATCTCTTCAGAGCTGTATTAAATGTAACGATCCACGGATGCAAGTCTGGCCACGGACGGTACCGCACGGTTAGAACGATAGGCCCATTAATATACAAAATAGATACTGTCGGTTAGTTAGATGTGTAGTCAAGCCTCTGTTTGTCTGTTGATTTTCGTATTTTACTTGTGGAATTAATAGAATACAGAGGCATATCCCTTTTTTCTCTCACTGGTGGTCAACTGGCCGTAGCTACTAGTCAATTATAATCAATGCATAGCGGCAACCAGAGATTTGAAAAACATTGAAAATTGAAAAATAAAAACAATAAAGTACAAACCTATCCATTTGTTATTCCAAATAAACAAAAAAAAAAGATTCATTGAAATGGATAATTTTTGAGACAAGATTAACTTTCTCGTTTGTTCGTGTTCACAAGCAGATATAAATCTATGCTAATGTATTCTACATATAAAAAAAAACAGATACGTACTTGATTCAGATTTATATATAGATCATCATCATCATCATCATCTCAGCCATAAGAAGTCCACTACTGGACATAGGCCTCCCCATGGATTTCCAAAAAGAAAATTAATTTAGGCTGCAGGCGATCATACAGTAACATACATACATACCCACATACAAATATATATGCACTCGAAAAATATAATCCTTCTTCTTACACAGTCGAGTAAAAAAAGTTACCTCAAAAGTAGAGAATTGCAGAGTTACGATCGTTATTAAAACCGTTTTTTTTTCGAAATATAGGGTTCATAGCGTTAATAAGGTGTGTGGAGACTAGGACCCCTGGAACTATTAGCAAGATTTAGAGGCAGTAAGCTGAGACTTCGATCTGAATTGAATGGATAACGGTGCTTTTTGGCGGTTACCACTTGATGAGTGTCAATTAAATGTAAACTATTGGAAGGACATACATATTTCATGTGCTAATTGTGGAAAATATTTGTAGATTGTGCTTCAGGAAATAAATAATAGAAATAATTCGGATACTGTAATTATTGGGTCGTGTGTTAATCAACATCAAAATGTACGTTTATGGTTCCTCTAGATTCAAACGTGCCTTGCAAAATGCTTGAGTTGAAATGTGCTCCGATCTAAATGTCATTTCGATAAGTTAATCTTATTAACTTTTAGTGCTTAAGTTTAAACGCACGTCAAAGAATTAGAGCTCAACTGGTTCGTTGTGACCTAGTTAGTGGCTTATTTCGTAATATTTTAGACACTAAGTCCCGTTCAAAAGTTAAATTAATTGTTTGAGAAATTACTTAAATAACACTTAGTCTACGCGGAATTCCGTACTTGAAATGTGAAATCAATTAAATACACGTAAATTATAAAAGTTCATAAAATTTCTAAGTTGGCTCGTTTGAACTTCAAATTAATTGCAGAAAAATCAAAATAAAAACGAGCGCGAACTAACTATGCGCCGTTATAAGAGATGAGAGTAAGCCCCCCGTTCCTGTTAATTCAACTCTAGTCATATTTTGCAATAACCTTTATACACTCCTGCCTTGTCGGACGTCGGTGGCAGTAACTAGTCTGCCAGTCACAGTCATTATTATGATATCCCAATAAATTGCTTGTCTGTGTTTACGATTCAGTTTATGTTTCAACTTGTTTTAAATACCCTATAATTTGTTACAGGTTTTGAGTTAGTGTATTTTTAATCGACTTCCAAAAAGAAGGTTCTTAATTCAAATGTATGTAGTTTTTTTGTGTTTGTTACACAATTACTCCGCCAGTTATGACTTGATTTTGATGATTATTTTTTGTTTGGTAAGTAATAGTTCAGAGGTGGTCCCATGTAAAGTTTGTCAAAATCGGT
Source organism: Lycia hirtaria (assembly GCA_947563715.1). Classification (NCBI taxonomy): domain Eukaryota; kingdom Metazoa; phylum Arthropoda; class Insecta; order Lepidoptera; family Geometridae; genus Lycia; species Lycia hirtaria. The sequence continues at coordinate 32,937,881 of OX387377.1, read as the reverse complement.
TCAGTACTTTGGTTTTTATGACAAAATAACTTTAAAAAAGTCATCGAAGTAAACTATATTGTGTATTTTGAAGTCGGTTGTTTCAGTTTTTTAAACTATATTTATTTCTTAACATTTAGATACATATTATGTTAAAACTTAGCTATGACGATGTCCGATAGAGAAAACAGGATACTTTTGTTTTTAAACAAAACGTTTTACTTTCATCCAAATATTTGACTATAGTTTCAACCGCATTCGTATTTATTTCTCTTTCAGTATTTATTTCTCTGTACAATGTGTTACAGTAAGGTAATTAAAATTAATTGTTCATGTTTTTTTTATATCCACCTTGAAACGATTTCGCTAAGAATGGGCAATATGCAATGTGATTGTGCAGGCAGCATGCTGGGTACGCTGCCAACTGGTAATGGGCTTTTGGAATTTTATCGGTCTCGAGTAATCGATTTGCTTTTATGTAGTTGTCTATTTAACTATGCATGTGTAGTTTGTATATTGTTTTGTCGTAGGTAGTACTTGTACTAAATTGCACAATCACATATTTTATACATTCAGTATATAACTATTTTTTATTATAATCATATAGAGTTTCCGGCAGCCTAGTGGTGAGACAGTCTGACTTGCGATCCGCAGGTTCTGGGTTCGAATCCCACGGCACGCACCTCTGTCTTTTCGAAGTTATGTGCGTATTGTTGATTGCCGCCAACTTCAAACGGTGAAGGAAAACATCGTGAGGAAACCTACATGTCTGAGAGTTCTCAATGATCTTGAAGATGTGTGAAGTCTGCTAACCCGCACTTGGCCAGCGTAGCAGACTATGGCCTAACCCTTCTCACATTGAGAAGATGGCCCGTTCCCAGCAGTGGGACAGTTTGTACAAACAGGGCTGTTAAAAAAAAATGTGTTTACATAACATATAATATGCGTTTACCAGTATTATCTTCCCCGACCAGTTTCCATCGCCCCGTCTCGGTCGCCTCATGTCCCGCCACGCCGCCACATCCCTTCCTCATTACTGCACTAGCCACCTCTTGATCTAGTTCTTACTCACCTACTTACCAGTTCTGAATATCTGATTGCTACGTTCATTATAATAACCATAATAATAATGGAGTGGAGTCAGTTTGTTTAACAACAATATTTCTTGATTAATTTAACAAAGTTAGTCGGATAAATGCTCGGAATCTCTGCGAGATCGACACTGAGGTGGACATAAGATCTCATACAATTTAAGTAGGACGAAGACTTTGGAAGCAAACTGCTTCCAACCGGTCTTCTTAGTATCCATGATCTACATTTTTACGCAAGATAGATCTACGATTGACCACCAACTCGCCTGATGTTAATCGACGGTGTGGTCAAGGATGGAGCTTGTCGATCTAGAAGATATCTATTCACTCTAGGCTTGAAAATTCCAAGATTGTAGTTCTCAGGAAACAGAGATGCCGACAAAGAATTCCTTTCCATTTCATTTGACAGGCCTCATGGCTCAGTGGTAGTACGACTGCCTCCTGAGCACTAGTAGTTCACTAGTAGTTTGACAGGTAGGTACTAGTAGTTCAGTGAACACCAGACCTCGCGAGTACAAACATTTTTGCTAGAACTGTCAGATGCATGATTATTTAAAAGTTGACTTATTTTAAAATGGGCTATCCCAGACATTTGTTCCCTTTCGTCTAGCTTAGGGTGTTTTTTATACATTGTTGGCGTCTCATGAAAATGCAAAAAGTACGAGACCAAGTGAATCCCTGCGGAAAACCTAGTATAAAACGTTCCTCATTACAATAATGAGTACAATCGTAGCGCAATATCGTTGCTTTTGACATGTTTATGCCCCGGTATACCTTACAGGTTCAAATGCAGCTCCACGGCACGGTGATACCATCTACTTGAATTGTTTTGTAAACATTACTACTTGTTACAACGCAAATGGAATCTGGGTAATGCTAAGGTGCGTACAGACTCCACGATCCAGTGTACGCGGAGACGGCTACGCGTACACTGGATCGCGCAATTTGTGTTCTACGTGAAAACCTTTTTAACCGACTTCAACAAGGAGGAGGTTCTCAATCCAACTGCATGTTTTCTTTTGTATGTTTATTACGCGATTCGCTTCGCTTTTTATTATGATATGATTTTGATATTTATTTTGTTTGTTAGGCCATATTTCAGAGGTGGTTCCATACCGAAATCAGTTCAGTGTTTTGATTTTATAGGGTTCCGTAGTAAACAAATAACCTTTATAGTTTTGCCATATCCATCTGTATGTCTCAACGATTGATAATTTTAGTTTAAGGCTACATATCTATATGTAAATATTTAATAATAGACAAATACAAAAAGTTTTTCGAATTCAGAAAATATTTATTGTATAAACTGTGTACAAAAAGGATATTAGAGTAACATTGTTATAGGTCAGTATCAAGAGTTTTGTCCATCTCGAACATACAATAGTCTTTGTTTGTTATAATGAGATCACAATTAAAATAATTATGTAACTATTCACTTATATCTACTTTTATCACAATATTCTTTAAGATTATAAACGCTTTATTAATTAGCCAGTCTTTTAGACTTCTTCTTCTTCGTCGGAACTATCGATGTCCTGTAGTCACAACGTCCTGCAGTATACTGTAATCAAAGTCCGCCATTGCGCTGCGGTCTAGCACGTTGCTAACGTGCCAAGCACGCGTTTCGATGCGATACGGTCCATTCCGCCCCGTTGTGACACGGGATAATGTGCTCGAACCTTTATTCGTTAACAAACATAAATGAAAAAAGAAACAAAAACCAAAGCCAAATTGTTAACCTATTTATTTTTGAAATCGGTAAGAAAGGTGTTGCATGAACCAGACAGCGGCTCTACCAGACCTTACACCATTTGATAGTAAAAAAGTAATAGAGACAAATGAGACACAGGTACTTTCGCTTTCATAATACAGTAAGGATTTAGTCCTACATTCTAATTGAACAGAGAAAACAACTAGATACAATAGTAGCTATATTTTATAGCTAAAACGAGGTTCAGTCATCTAGATAGAGTACACCAGAGCAGGTTATCAGGCATGTGTCATCGTCATACAAGAATGCGCTCGCGGGAGGTATGCTAATGTATGTTTTGTACTTTTGTATTGAAGGAGCAATTACAAGTTAATTTCATGCGAAATACATAATCAGGGTCCTTATTCCGTATGACCATCGGATGCGTTACGTGAAATTGACGTGGGTGCGTCTACAATGAAAATTATATTTTGGCTCCTTAAACTTAAAGGCTAATTTTCATTGTCAATGCATCAACGTCACGTTTAAGTAACGCGGCCGATGGTCATACGGAATAAGGTCCAAGTTGCAATGACGGGTATGGAGTTATTTTCACCGATTTTATGTAGAGAAGGGAATGGTTACACCATTAGTTTCATTTGCCTGAACTGATGGACCGGGAGAAAAAGAAAAACAGAATGTTCCAGCTGCTTCTCTTCCCGGGCATACTGTAAAGGGACTTGAGGGAAATTGGCGTTAATATTGGCGATAGGCTGACTCCCTTTCCCTGCAAGCCTACATCCTACCCTCGTATCCTCTCTAACATATACAAAACGCTGCATGAAAAGTGTCCCCTTCCCCAGCCACCCAGTAATGCCATTGTTTTCTAGCAGGTGGATGGTTAAGTCCAGTAAGTACCAGACTCGAGCGAGTTCTGTTATACGGGAAATCACCGCTTCACGTCTACGGCTGTCACCGGTGTAGTTAAGTGGGGAACGGTGATTGAAAGGCTTAGTGTCTGTCTCCACGAGCGATCGAATCGCGGATGGTTTCAGTTAGAGACTAAACTTACCTGGCAGTTTTTACGTCAAGTTCAGTTTTAGCTGATACTATTAAAGTGGTTTCGCACTACGTCTGAGAAATGAATCCGATCCTAATCCGTTATTCGGTATGAAAGAGAAATCAGATGACGGATATCTTATCAAGTGCGTAAACTACCATACAAATAATTCTACAACTACTCCGGACCGTATTTAACCGATTTGACTCGGATTCGTTTCGGACGTAGTGCGGAACCACTCTTATCAGCTGACTTCTTCATCATCGTCATCATCATCAACCATTGTCCACCCACTGCTGAGTATAGGTATTTTCTTTAGCGCGCCATTCTTTCCGCTGACTTATATTGGCTTAATTACATAATAGCGCTAATTGGATTCACATTTTCAGCAAAACAAGTAATGTTTTTGAAAGAAAATAAAAATCAATGGAGCTTGTGCATATTTTTAATTTACTGCAGATTTGTAGTAATTATTAATCCAATTATTTCTATGAAATACATATTAAAATTGGATAAGCACTGTTAAAGATACAGCGATTTCAGTGTTACTAGGTATATGCAACAAATAATGAAGCACTATTATTAGTAACGGGATATTTATCGTGGTTCGCGTTAATTTTGAGCTCCCGATATTTCGGCACAGTTATATCTATATGCAACATGCACCACGGTAAATTATGCTTTAATGAATGACCGTGATAGTTTAAAAAATAATGAGGTGGAAAAGGACGGCAATACGCAGTGACGAAGTCATCCTCTCACTCACTCAGTAAACGATAAACTACAATAAAGTATTAGGTGTGGGTGGCTATAGGTGGCTAAAATCACTGTAATAAGAATTATAACTCTATACAATGACCCCCCAAAATGCTGCATCGTGCATTGCCACAGACATTACAGGTGTTGCGGACAATGTCGCTATCGTGAGTGTCGCGCCGCGGCGCGTAATGTCGCGTGTCAACATTGTTGCACAGAACAACGGACCAAACAGTAGGACTAGTATATATTTTTTCAATAAGTAAATTGATGAATATTGCTTAGGTAAAAAATATTATCGGTAAGTACTTGTATGCATATAACATTTGGGCAATAGGGTAAAATCATCTTAATGCAGTAGATATTTAAGTTGACTTACCGTAGTTCACTCATAAACCATTTTCTTACTACGCAAAAGATTAAAGGTCCTCGAGTCATAAGTCCATAACTGAATTGCGTATTTTGAAGTCAGTTTTCATATTTTTATACAGTATTATTTATTACAAAATCAAAATATCTCGCTCAAAAAAAAAAACATTTTTAAGTTGTAGGTCGGTGGTAGTTTTAGCGCCGTTCAAAGAGATTTTGTTTGTAAAAACGGCGAAAAGAAAATTGGAAATAGTTAATTGTTTAAAAATTAATTGTTTTGCTTATTTTACTTTTTTATCCATTATTCCTACTGCTTTAACTGCGCTATGCAAGTATTCCTTAATTTAGCCAGCACTTGTTTACAATGGCACAGTAGTTCTAACGTGGGAAACACTGTGGCTTATCTCCAAACCATTTGTCAATAGTCTGTCGATGTGGTCAATAAATAATGTGTCTCAAGCCTAGCCTGTATCTAGCTATAATAGATAGATAGATAAACTCTTTATTGTACACTATTAAACAAAAAACAAAACAGAGAAACTTACAAAACTAGTGTGACAACCAGCGGCCTTATCGCTAAAAGCGATCTCTTCCAGGCAACCGTGATATGGAGATCAATTCATAGAAAAAGTAAAGCGGGTGTGCATTAGCAGAGACACTGGATATAGCTATAATATAATCATACCAAACAATATAGTAAAATTAAACACAAATACTTAAATAAAAAAAAATAAAAATAGTCGGATTTTTTATTAGACGGAGTAATCTGACAGATTGAATGTTGCCGCTTTTTTATGAAATGAAAATAGTGCTGCGCTAAAAAGAGCTACTAAAATGAACTGATTCAGATTAGTGATCTATTTCATTACGTTGTATTGTAATTCTTTTTAAAAATCGAAGTTCATTATGTGTATTTGCTAGCTAGTAATGGGCCTATCAAGGATTTTAAACTGAAATATTTCATACTACGTCGTTACTTACGAAATAACTATTACAACTATAAGTATGGAGAGAGAATTACAAACGAGGGATTTGCTTCCTATCTCCACACTTGGCTCTAGCAGAAATAACACTGAGTTTAATATTACACAAACGAACCTCTAAATTAAAAAAATTACACTTACTTTATTTATCAATTACCTATGCAACGACCCCCTACACTACATTACGGGGCAACTGAGAAAAACCCATATTTTACGTGTAAGGTAAGTACCCAAAAAAAAAAAAAAACTAAATTTCATTGGTCCAAATTTTCTGCGTGATAGATAGATAGATAAACTCTTTAATGTTACACTATTAAACAAAAAAACAAACAGAGAAACTTACAAAACTAGTGTGCTTTATCGCTAAAAGCGATCTCTTCCAGACAACCGTGGTATGGATATCAATACGTGATTAGTTTAAAATATACCTACTTATACCAAAATTATAGCTTTCTAGTACTTACTAACAGTCTTTAAGCAAACCTGGCGAAACTATAAGGGCTGCTTGTTTCCTACAGAATAAATAAAAACTAAAACCTAATCTAACATTTTTCTTTTTACTATTCAGTGGAACTCACAACACATACGATGATTCTTTCTTATGTTTAGATTTATAAATAAAAATCACCAGAAAGTGTATAAAATGACTGGCCTTGTGGCTCAGTTGGTAGTGTGTTTACGTCTACCTGCTGAACCGAAAGGTCGTGGGTTCAATCCCCACCCAGGGCAAACATTTGTGTGATGAGCATGGATGTTTGTTCTGTGTCTGGGTGTTTCTATGTATCATATGTATATATTTACAAAAAAAAAGTATATAAGTATTCTATCAGCCATCTAGTTCCATAGTACAAGCTTTGCTTAGTTTGGGCTAGATGGTGTTGTGTGAAATGTCCACAAATATTTATTATTTATTATTATTATTATTATTAAAAATCATGAAAAATCAATTGTTCGTACTCAGTCCGTGCTTGAGCCAGAAATATAAAGCACAGAAAAGGTTGTTGGGAATAGGGGATTATATACCACGCATAGGTAGACGACGCACAAGCACCTATACTGTTGCTGCTGTTCAATTTCGAAACGACTCTTTTCATTCCGTTTTGTGACCTTTTTGAACTATGTGACTCAAATATCCCATCACTATGATTTGAGAGCTGGTATCATTATTTGAGCAAGTGACATTTTGGTCTGTCAGTTTACTCCGTTTAATTAAAAATCCAAGTATGGACGGCCCGCGGCCCGCGACGGCACACGGGAAATCGCTGCCGTCAGAGACGGGCTTGGAATGTGTCAATTTGGAATGTGTCTTTTTGGAGTCAGGTACAAAAGTTCAGCTGCCTATACCACAGGCTTAGTTTAGGCAGCTGAATATAATACACATATTTGTCTATTAATAAGTTGTAATTATACTATATGTTAATTTGTAAAATTATTGGAATGCAATAAATTTATTATTATATAATTAACGACTGTATTTTTTAATCCTAAATTAAATTTTTCTAGTCATAACTAATTTTTAAACTAAGGTTTTTTACAACTTATTAAACATTTTTATTTTATTCTCTGAATATTTTTATTTTTATCTAAAATCTTATTTTCCTCGCGGTCAGGAGCAGGATTATGTACTGTACTTCTGTGGTCTCGACTGAACAAAATAATAAAATAAGGACAGCAGTGCCCTCTATGCCACAGTTCTCTGGCTGAACAAACTCTAACCCTACATTTGAATGTAGTGTTGAAGTAGGTACCTAACTGTCACCCAACTCGCCGTCTAGACATAAACAATCGGCTCCTAAACTGGGCCGGCCCAGTCACTTCCTAGAAATAATTCGGTGCTCTCAACTTAAAAGTTAAAATTACAAAGGAATCATTTTCGACCGACACCAAAAACGATCGAGGTTCTCAATTCGACTGTATGTTTTTAGGGTTCCGTACCTCAATAGGAAAAAACGGAACCCTTATAGGATCATTTTGTTGTCCGTCTGTCCGTCTGTCTGTCTGTCCGTCCGTCGGGTGTCAAGATCTTTATCTCGGGAACGCGTGAAGGTATCGAGTTGAAATTAAAACCATATACGCAGATCTATAGTATCTTGCGGCAGCAAGAAAAATAAAGTTTCTAAGTTTTCGTAAAAAAAAGTTACAGCCGAATATATCGTAAAAAACGCACATTTCGACACTCAAAAGGGAATCAAAACCTATGGGGTACTTCCCGTTGACCTAGAACAATGAAATTTGGCAAGAAGCATTGTATTAGAGTATACATATATAGGATAAAATCCGAAAACTGGACATTTTAAATTTAATCACAAAAAAATAGTGTCTGTATGCAAGGAATGAAAGTCCAAATTTTTAAATGAATTAAGCGTATCATGTGGGGTATCATATGAAAGAGCTTTAAAACAGGTTTAGGCTATTTTAAACATTTTTACTATGTATATTTTTCGGTTTATGAAGAAAAATATTTAAAAAATATGATTTTTCCCTTTTATCTACTAGTTTGTACGGAACCCTCGGTGGGCGAGTCTGACTCGCACTTGTCCGGATTTTTTTTGTTACGTGGTTAATCCGCCAATTATGACTTGATTTTATTAACAACCAAATTTTCGAAATCGTCGCCTTTCTGTCATTACTTCATTTCACAATCATTCGATATCGGAATCGCGTCGGGACCTTTATCTCAGTTATTTCGATACAGAATGACGGAGATAGAGATAATTTCCGACAAAATTCAGCATCCGACAAGTTGTGAATAAAAGTACTGGCTAAAGCGTAATAGCACAGCGATACCGATATAGCACAGCGGATTAGCAAGTTGAAGTGGCAGTGGGCAGGGCACATAGCACGCAGAACTGATGGCCGATGGGGCCGAAAGGTTCTCGAGTGGAGACCACGTACCGGCAAGCGCAGCGTAGGAAGACCAGCCACGAGATGGACAGACGACCTCATACAAGTGGCGGGAAGACACTGGATGCAAGCCGCTTCCAATCGGTCTTTTTGGAAATCCATGGGGGAGGCCTATGTCCAACAGTGGACTTCTTATGGCTGAGATGATGATGATGAAAGCGTAAAAAAAACGAAAAAGCGTCATCGTTTCATGGTGGATATTCCAAAAGGCCGAACGAAACGTTTAAATTCCACATGTATCGTACAAACCGCTAAATTATGGAAAATAGTGAGCTGGACTGAGTGGATTTTCCATTCCGATGGATATAATCTGGGTGTCTTTAAATCGCGAGTGAATCGGTTTCGCTTCCTGAGTGGATTTTCCATTCCGATGGATATAATCTGTGTCTTTAAATCGCGAGTGAATCGGTTTCTGCTAGGTAAGCGTACTTCATTATAGACCGCAACATCGCTTAACATCAGGTGAGTTGGCGGTCAAGCGCAAACCTATATTGTATATAAAAAAAGCGTTCTCCTTTTAGGCAGTGTAGTCTTTACAGTATAGAGAGACACGCAACCTCACGAGGCTTTGTAATATTACCTACGAGTACTACCTCCTATTGAGACGGGGCGGTAGACATAAACAATCGGCTCCTGGCTGGACAGGCCCCAGCCACTTCCTGGAAATATTTCGGTTCTCTCAAATTCACATAACATAGACATCCTTAGTCTTGATTAGTCTGCGGCCGACGTGTCTCGGTGGCACTGGTTACATTAATAAATAAATATTGGTGGACATTTCATACAACATCTAGCACAAACTAAGCAACTTGTATTATGGACTAGATGACTGAGGGAATAGATACTTAATAATAGATATATACTTTTTTATTTAGTACCTTGTCATCATCACCTTCAGCCTGTACCTAAATACTGACTGCGGATTTAAAGTGCCTAATATCTGTTCAATTGTTCTGTTGTGTAATATATTTTTTTTTACAATCTTGACATTGGTATATTAGATTTTTTTTAAACAAATGTAGCACTCGACAGGTTGTGACCTAACCTCGCAGGCTACAGGGTTATACCCATAGATAGGTATAGTTCGTTGACCCCGACATAATTAGAACAGTTAAAATATTATTATATTAAAATTTAAAACTGTTTTAATAGTAATATTTTCAAATTATATAATAATAACTTATATTAACATTTAGAACGGTTGATTTTTTCGCGAATTTTGAGTTTTGTCATTATAAGGATTAAGGTAAACGTCCCAATAATCGAACGATTTTGAACTTTGCTGACTTTGTTGCTCTACCATACTGAAACTAGTTAAAATATGAAAATGAAATTTTAATTGCTAGATAGGGCATACATTCTAGTTTATCTCAAAATAAGTTGTTTAGGATATATTTGAGGTTTAATAGTAATTAATAAGCAAATAGTAAAAAAAGACCCTAAAGTACCAATGCTCGAACGATTTGCACTAGAAATCGGAATGTTGTCCCAAAAGTCGAACGCCTTACAAATATGAACTGTATCTGCTTGAATTTAGAGTTTAAAATCCCGTCATTACTCAAAAAATTTTTAGGCATAGCTGAAAAAATCATGAGTAACTTTTGAAAAAATATAGACGAAACTACCTAGTTTCAGAATCAGTTAAATAATAAATTTAGTTTAATAAATTCTAGTGAAATTAGGATTTTTTGTGATTGTTTTACAAATAATCAACCAATGTAAACAAACTTTACTTTGTTCTTCAAATGATACATTACAATAGATACATCGAAACGTTATTTCACTAGGCAAAACTTCTGCGCAAACAGTATGATAACAAGTCTTAGAAAGTACGTACTGTATCACCACCTTTTTAATGGATCAGCCAAGTATCACCTGGAAGCTTTGGAATCAGTGGACCGGCGAGCTGTGAGGTTAATCGGTGACGATAAACTAGCTGCCAAGAAGCTACTTAGTCTCGAGCACCGCCGTAAAGTAGCATGTCTGTCTATTTTCTACAGGATTCATTTCGGGGAATGTGCGCAAGAGCTTCACGACCTAATTCCACCCTCCCCATTTCACTACAAGACTAGCAGAAAGTTGGCGAATTACCACCCATTTCTTGTTGAAATCCAAAAAATCCGTACTCAGCGATATCGATCCACATTCCTGTTGCATACTGCACAAGATTGGAATTCTTTGCCGCCATCTCTGTTTCCTGAGACCTACAATCTTGGAATTTTCAAGGCTAGAGTGAATAGATATCTTCTGGATCGACGAGCTCCATCCTCGGCCATACCGTCGCTTAACATCAGGCGATTAGTTGGTTAATCGTGGATCTATCTTGTACAAAAAAAATATAGTCTAATAAAATTAAATCCATTTGTATGGACCAAATCACATTAAATGAACTTTGAGGGATTCTTTGAAATTATGAAAGAAAAATACCTAAAAAACATAGATTAACAATAATTTGATACTACTAACTTTGAACTACCTGCACCTGCGGTTTCACCCGCGTAATTATGAAAAACGGTTATAATGATAAGTAGTAGCCTATGTCCGCCTTCAGTTTCACAGTTATTTTCACACTGAATTTCATAACGATCGGTTTAGCCATTTCATCTTGTAAAGGTAAAAAATTTCGCTTGTAATATTATTATGAAATTGTGTATGTATTTGAAAGTTTCTTGGGCAATTGCTGATTGATTCAAGCATGTTGTAGATGTGCTAGACGATACAACTTTCACCAGACAGTGATCGAATCCACCAAGTGGTGCTGACGATATGGAATATCTGTCGGGATCATTCTTCAGTAAAAGGTCCAAGCAGTTGGCAGTGTGGCTGTCAACTTTGGGTACTCTCATAGCTTCCTTGACCAGTTGGGTGAGATTTAATGACATTGCTAGGTTATACGCCTCTCTCCCTGCGTGGTCTGTCTTCTGGTTTGGGAATAGCCACTCCGGTGGTAACCATTAAAAAACCCCCAGAAGAACAAACTGAGTTGTGGGATATCGCCGTTTAACCAGATCTGCCTTCTCACTGAGCTGCTGAAACAGCAGAGTTGTCTCTTCATTCCTGGTGTGCGAGGGATAGACGCCGGCATAGGGTCTTTTCTAAGCCGGTGTCGACCAAAATCCACAGAATAAAGAATCTGGAACTTTCAAGGTCACGGAGACGCCTATAGAAGATGTCATCATGTGCGTAGACACAGATACCAGCGCGTGATTTACCAGACCACTTGTGCTTCAGTACATAGCCTGGGAAAGAGAGATAGGCTGTGTCAGCAGGACATCTGATTTGCGTTTCCTTGACGGATAGCAAGTGCGGGTTCTCAGTCTCAAGATGGTATCGTACTGGTTCGATATTTGCGTGCAGATCTCGCACGCCAATATCGAATATATTGCAGAAGTGCACGCAGCGAGAGGGCGTGCTTCTGCTGATTACACAGCTTAATATTGTAGAAAGAATAGATTTGTGGAGAACGGGAGTTGGGTGAGGCACCAGTCACATAGTCCAGGGTACAAACACGAGATGACATCGCACTCTAAGGAGGCTAGTTTAAGAGACTGCGGGGACGCCCATAATCACCCAAAAATCCTTGAGGTCTTCTCGTCCGGTCGCCAACCGGCATCAAGGCGCAGTCCCAGGATTTTTCGCTAGATGGTGAGGCAGCCTTTCATGTGTGAGTAGCGTACTTGGGCCCCCAACTCTCTGCGGTCGGCCAGCGGAAAGCCGTGCTACGAATCCCGCACAAAACTGTCGGCGGTCCCATGGAGCTTACGACAGAAGAGAGTCCGCGTTGTTTGTCGTGTAATAGACTTTGGTACGTTGTACTGTCTTGCAGTAGCTGAAACCGTGGCTCCTTTATTGACTGCCTCTAAGACTTCAAACATTGCCTCGCGCTTCTTGTTTATGATGGACTATAATAGAAATAAAGTAAAATAATATAGATCAAAAAATTGTTTAGGTTAAACTACAATAAAATTTCATAAACTGAACATAGATAATTATCATTGGAAAAAAAAACACGTACGTCAAAAATCATATCATAAAATGTACCAAATATTATCAAAATCGATCGATAAGTACCTAAACTCTTAGCAAACTTTTCTTCTTTGTCACTGAGACCTAGTTTTGAGTAAAAACTACAAGCCACAAAAATAAAGAAAAAATACAGAGTAAATTTATACGACATTAATATAATTGCATTTTTATTTTATAAATTTTGCTCGACTTTGAAAGTATCAAATCAAATCAAAATTAATTTGTTTCAGACTCAGAGACATCTATATATTTTATAGTATAAATTGTATTAAATTCTTATTATATGTCAATTAAATCGAATTAACTATTTATTATCTCATCTACTCGTACTAAGCCAAACAAAAATGTAACTAAACTCAACGCAAAAAGACACATAAATGCACCCATCGATGTACGTCCTAACATTCGGAAGATATTTGCCACAGGTTTAAGGGAAATTGAAACTAATTTCAAGGCAATAAAGATGTATTACGGACTTAGGTACAAGGAATACCAAAAGCTAAAGTGTGCCCTAGTCTTCGGACGAAAAATATGTATTTTGTCCGAGTATTGGGTCATCTAGAGGTTAAGTGTGTACTAGTAGGCGAACACACAAATATAACAACCAATCAATTAAAATCTTCTCAATTTATAGGTTATATCGCTAGATAATTTTCTTAAGTATCTTAGTAAACTAACTCACTTACCGTATCATTACGCAGAACTGAGAAACAAAATAAACTAAATGACGTGGTGGCAACGAAGTGTAGCAACTAAACTTGTAAATTTTTTAATAGTTTCGGATACCGCACTTTTGTTGTAATGTAGACTGGTCGCCAATAGACCAATTTTTCAGTGTTGCTACTATATTGGCTTAGAATATAACCATAATTTTTTTGCCATTTACAAAATCTTATTAAGTATTAGTAGAAAAGTTTAAAAAACAAAAAACCGCAAAGCGTTCGAGCTCTAGGACATGTTCGAACTTGTGTACATTTACTTACTTATAACGACGAGGTTAATGACCCTCTTTCTGATAAGTAAATGTATCCGCAATAACTCTGTAGAAACACATATAATGCACTTAGATACAAGGATATAAATTACCATTTCTGCCAGTCGGATATCTATATTTAAAAATTAAAATCCAAAACCAATTGTGAAACATGAACCCGAATCGATCTGTTGCACTGATTTTAAAATTATAGAAATAATTAACTGATATTTATTTTACATCTAAGATTAAAAGTTCACACTCATTTATCCGTTAACCTTTAATAATCTAATTTCGATACAAGCGCGGTGTCCGATAGTGCTGCGACATTTCCCGAATAGATTATATCGATAAAGTGTCGATGTTCTGCAACGAACACGTAACAGTTATCGGCAATCGATAACCTTTCCCGAGCCTGAAACCGAGAGGGAAAGTTATGACCGACTGGTTGACTGTAGGAGTGTTTATGATACTGCTGAACAAAGTCCTCCTATACTGCAAATTATTTAACAATTATTGCAAATATTCATTTTACCACCAATTCTGCACAATTGCTGCATGCAACTACAAATTTAATTTACTGCCTTACCGAAAAAACGTTTCTTAACTTTATATTTTGTCAACTTCTCGCTGACACTTAGTGACACTTGCGGAAATAAAAACAGAGAATTTCAGACGATGCTTAAAGCTAAGTAACGTTTTTCGGTAAGGCCATTAATATGCATTACAAACTATTGGTTTATCAAATCGGTAATTGTGTGGTCGAAAAACCATATCTGTATGTTAATAAAATTTTAATAATCTACTTTTTCAACCCTAATTATGCAACCCATGCCAGCATTACGGCTGATGTAAGTTCACATTGGAAATCAATGGATACATACATAAATATCACGCTTATTTCCCTTACAGGATGTAGTTAGAGCACCAAACTCCGTGAGACCATTTAATTTTTTTTAAATGTAAGATAGATATGATTGACCACCAACTCGCTTGATGTTAAGCGACGATGTGGCGTGGACGATGTGGTGTGTGGTGGTGTGTGGAGTGGCTCATCGATTTAGAAGATATCTATTCACAGCTCTAGTCTTGAAAATTCCAAGATTTTAGTTCTCAGGAAACAGAGATGGCGGCAAAGAATTCCATTTTATTGTGAGTAAAACCGAGATATACATCTAGTAATATAATATTGTACTTTAATATATTTAATATACTTATATGATTTATGGATAACTTGTTCACTTCCTATAACCGCTGACCTTGTTTCTCTTCCTAAGCAAAACCAAATACCATCGTGAACCCATAAAATAATAAGTAAGATAAGCTATTAAGATAAGATTTAAATAGAGATAAACTACTTACAAAATCCAAGTCACAGGTATATTTGTTGACCTTTTCGAAATTAATGAGTATCGTTTAAAATGTCACTTTATAGTTGTAGTTATATTATTAACAATACATAATAATCTGACTACTTAACATAAAGGATTACAACGATAGAATTAAGATAATATATTTATCAAGTGTCACAGGTCTGACAGAAGTGGCAATGATCAGGTTACATGGTAATTTGTAGATAATTCTGTCCCAAACGCCTGAATGACGTCAAGTTTATGCAGATCTGTGCGAAATTTAGATAAACTCATGTTCAAATTACACAAATACATATTTTGTGTCAATCAACATTTCTAATTCATGATTATCCTAATAGGTACTAAGTATTGAACATTTCTTGAAGTAGTCTTCTTCCGTATAAAATTGTTTATAACGCATATAAGCGCAAATGTGAGTCTGTGAGTAAAGAGAGTTTAGGTAACGAAAGGTTTTTTTCGTAGGTTTTACCACACTTTTATTATACGTTATGCAAACGCGCTCCATCGTAGACAGCAAATGTATCGATTTTGATCTAGTTTTTAAAGGGATTTGATGTAGAATGATCTATGTTTTATCAAAATCTGTTCAGCCATTTTTACAATACAAATTTAGCAGATTGCAGCGCCATCTATAAAGCCCTGTTTTTTTTACAAATCATGCCTCACAGAAAATCGATATTTGCATTTTGCAATCTCTATTCGTCGAGCTAAAAACAACAGTCACGATAATTAATCATTTAATAATGCAGTCTACACAGTGTAGTAGATTTAATATTTGTTACTTTGCACTCTGAGCCGAAAATGCGGAAAGGCGGGGCTTGGATTCCAGCCGCTATTTCGATCTAACTCAAATTAATTTGAATGTTTAACCTACTGTTCAAGGATGAGGGTAATGATTTTCAAGTGTTAGTATCATCATCATTATCATCTCAGCCATACGAAGTCCACTGCTGGACATAGGCCTCCCTCATGGATTTCTAAAAAACTCGATTGGAAACGGCTTGCATCCAGCGTCTTTCCACCACTTGTATGAGGTCATCTGTTCATCTCGTGGCTGGTCTTCCTACGCTGTGCTTGGAGGTCATCTGTCCATCTCGTGGCTGGTCTTCCTACGCTGCGCTTGGAGGTCATCTGTCCATCTTGTGGCTGGTCTTCCTGCGTTGCGCTTGGAGGTCATCTATCCATCTCGTGGCTGGTCTTCCTACGCTGCGCTTGGAGGCCATCAGCTGTCCATCTCGTGGCTGGTCTTCCTACGCTGCGCTTGCCGCTAGGTGTTTGTATGTAGTTATGTTCGGTTCTCCTAAACTGTAATCTTGACTTGGTTTCGTTGTGCAAGATGTTGTTAGATTCTTTTTTACTTCCTGCATTGCATGAGATAAGAGCGACTTATGTATTGTTACGCTTGTGTTGCACATGATACGGTGTTGAGTGTACGTGTTTATGAGAAAGTATTGCACAAAGTTACTGTATAATTAATTTAAATTAACATTCTATAGAATCATCATCATCAGAATGTTTTCGTATAATCACTTGTTACGGAAATGCTTGTTGAAGGTTACGAAAAAGCGTATTTTCTTATTTTTACGAGTGTTGTATTACTTTTTTTTTTTAAAAAAGGTTATGGTTTTCGTGGTATATGGTATTAATTTTGTTTTAATTCAAGACGAATCTAACGACACTTCGCATATGAAAATCGATCCATTGGTTTAGGCTGTAGGATATAATATATAAACATACATAATATACGCACATACACCCGAAAAACAGCACCCTCCTTCTTGAGCAGTCGGATAAAAATACAAATATCTGAGATTTTTCCGCGCCTAAATAATACAAATACCAGAGCAATAAACGCTTCGGAGCGTTCATTTCTCGTCGATAAAGTATTTAGCGCTACAATACAGCCTCTATACAGCCTTTACAGCTCTAACAATAAGAGTAGCGCCGCGCCGTGGCGACCACGGGTAAACAAGCATTTTTCCCATAAGGATTTAAACGCACTGGGATTCTATAGCGAAGTTTCGAAAAGCGAAATAAGGTGGCTTGGCTGGATTTTTTTTAATCGACTTCAAAGCAGGTTCTCAATTCCAATGTACCTTTGTTTTTTAAATCAATTTCACAAAAGAAGTAGGTTCTTAATTTGACTGTTTTTATTTTGTTTGTTCAGCGACTAATGTTTATAATGATTCTTTTTTGTTTGGTAAATAATCCTCAGAGGTGGTCCCATATCAATTTCATTAAACTCAGTTTTTTTCAGTTATTTAAACTATAATTATTTGTATTTTGTTACGCGATTATTTTGCCAATTATATATTGATTTTGATGATTATTGTTTTGTTTGGTAGGTATAATATATGCACATATTTCCGAGGTGGTCCTCTACATTACCTATACGATATGGTACATGGGGGAACTGTATAATTTATCCCCACTTTACGTGTAGGGGAGGTACCCCAAAAATAATTTTCCAAAATTATATTTTAGCACCTTAAGCATAATTAATATTATATCTATACCAAATTACAGCTTTCTAGGACTAAGAGTCTGAGCTACGTCGCGAACAAACGGACAGACAGACAAGGTGAACTATAAGGGTTCGTAGTTGACTACGGAACATTAACAACTAATAACAGTTTATTTATTATTTACTTTCCATCACGTGGACGCAAACTCTAAAACAAAATTCACGAATATAGTATCCTGTCGCCATTTATGTCATAAGGCCAAAGCCTAATTTAGATTGAGAAGTCTAGAGACGTCTATTTTGCCGCTTCGGATTATTTTGAAAATTGAATATATTTTAACCGTGCAAGGGGTCTAATTAGACCTCATTGAGCTCGGACGTGTTTGAGGACTGACGCTACATTCAGTTGGTACTTTATCTAAGATCATAGTGCAGTTTTACCTCACAACTCAAGAATTATATTGAGCAAGCATTTATCACTGGCACGACGTATCCAATAGTATACAAACACTTATTGAGATGAAAACTCAAAGAAAACAAGCCGAGGACGCCTACGGACATTCTTACCAAACTACCGCCATTTTAACTTGAGCTCTGAAGAAAGTATTGAACATGGCTCAAATTTTACGTACAAAATTCTAATAAAGGATCTGTAAAGGTGCGAACTGTGAACATTTTGATACTGGGTTAATAGGATTACATTTCATTCACAAGTCCTAGAATTGTAGTATTGTATAATAGTGATTATATTTGACTTCCCCAGAACTTTAGGTATTTTACGCTACCTCAGTCCGCACTTCTTGAGCGCGGTGTTTTCATGTACACGGTAGCACAGAAAACCGTACGACGCCGCCGCGCCGCGCGCCGCGGGGCGGCTGCTCGCAAGCAAAATTATTGTAAATTAAATTACTATAAAATAGTGCACTAAACGTATCAAATGTATACATACTAGTAGAACGCTAAGCAAATGTAATAGCTACTTATCACGGTCATTTTGGTGGCTTTGAACAACTTGGAAATCAATTAAAAAAAAAAAAAAAAAAAAAAAAAGAGAGACTTTTTTCAGCAATCGTGTTTTGGTACTAAGAGAACCCTAGCAACAAACCAACATTTTAAATACTAAAAATTTGAGCTTGAACTAATAGTACCTACAAGTATTTTTTGTAAATTTTCAAATAACTGTTTTTTGCTGCTTTAGCGGACAAGCGTGGCCATAATATATTTTAGAATTTACTACCGCACCGTTGCTATTATATTAGTGTTACATTTAATAAAATTCATTGTCAATTTCCATCAAAACAATAGGCGTTTTTTGAGAGTGCAAAATGAATATCGATTTTGTATAATATGTGTAGAAGGGACATATATTACAAAACATCTTGACAGTAAAATGTACGAGTGCAAATCATATTTATAGAATATATTAAGGCACTTCATTCTATTTCTAGGAGCAATGTGTTGTTATTAAATATAATAAAATTAAATAATTCAAAACTGGACCAACAACACAGAGAGCTCATTTTATACTGGGTCTGATATGCAATTCCAAATACGTCACTTCGATTAAAAATACAATAGCGTCTAACATACATGATAATGGTAACAGATGATATCTTAAAACGAACTTGAACTTCTTGAACGAAAATACAGGTACGGGTTCAGTGAACTGATTTACTTATTTACATATTTGATATTCATATAAATGAAACTTTACTTAATACTAGGATTTATTTCTATATATATAAGTAGATTTTATTGAGGGTACCGTCAAAATGTGGAATACGCTATTACGCTAGAATACGCTAATAAAACTAGGCAAGTAAAAAGGTCTAAAGAAATAAATAATTGGGCTTAAATATTTATTTCTCAACGTTCTATTTCCTATTCAAGTTAGATATCTTGCTTTTGATGCTGATGTTAGTGAAGTTCATCTTTATGGTGAAAGTAAGGAAGGTGTAGTTAGGTTAGGACTATAAAATATGATGTATTTTATATATTATGATTTCAGAGATAAAACTAGGATTTATGTACTGTCTCCATTCCTAACAAGCGTGATAATATCAACGATAAACACTTCATAAGAGTTGTTAGGAGCTTGTTAACCTGTGACAAAGTTTATGCATACACTTACGTAATAAAAGTAATAAATTTTACTCACTGACATTTCCAATCACATAAAATTTTCTTAATTTATTCAAATTAAGCTAAATAAGTAGTTAATTGAAACTTATTACAAATATACATATTACCAAAATTCGACAAAGCTATAATTACTGAAACTGCTTAAATCATAGATATATCTAAGAAATAAATAATAAAAAAGAATACATGGAAGAGTAAATATAGCAATAGTATAAAATATTATGCAAAAAATAAACAAAAACAATACAAAATGTTTGCATCTTTTTGTATTGCAGCTATTTGCTTTATCTGCATGCAGATCACCCGGTTTCCCAGAACATTCTACATCCTTATTAGTATCAAGTTCCGTGAACTTTATGAGTTCTTTGCTATAAAGCATCTTCTCTGAATACTAACCAGCTTCTAAAGAACATTCACACTGAAGTTTGTTTATTCTGTACTTAGATTTCCGGTTATAGACGCCGAAGGATATTTATTTCCGATTCCTGAATATTTACCATATTTAATCATATTTCCACATAGCCACAGGTAAGCTGTAGGTCAATAGCTAGATTTTATATTAAAAATGGAACAAACAAATAAACGTAACTGCTGAAACTACATTACTTATACAAATTGTAGAAGTTTCACCGAATTAAAGATACGAGCACATGTTTACGTTCAGCTAAATATTATGAGGTAACAGCAACAGAAAGTAACGTACACAAATTCAGAAAAAAAGAGGTCATACGATTTCTCAATATACCGACAGACACAACAGACGTAGACCTGTCTATTAAACTGTACGCAGTCCAAACAAATGCACTCGCACAAACAAAGAATTCACAATATAGTTGTCAGTCGAAATTGATAGTAGTACAAGCACACTCTATGTTTTTCTAAGTCCCTTGCCAACATTTCTTGCCATCTTTGAGTGCTTTAAGTGTTATCGTCTCAAGGACTCTTTGAGGCGCCATGCCACTACAACCTTGGTAGAATCTACAAAATTATAACAGTTACAACTTATAATATCATTGCATTCTGTTCCAATATATTAAGATTCAAAATCGACAAGAATTTAGTTCGTAACTTGTATAATTGTATAGTTTACATCTATGCGACAAGCTTTACTTGCATGCTCAATTTCAATAATGTCTTAGATATTATTAATAGCTCCGTAAAGTTTAATTTTGATTCGTAATTGTGTTCCACTAATTAATTCACACTTTACTGCATTGTTGATGATTGCAAATAGCTTGTGCTTGAAGATATTTCAAGTGTTTACAGTGGTATTGTCTTAAAGAGTGCTTGAATCAAGATTATAGTATGATTGCTTATCTGGTTGAGTGTTATTAAGCGGCATGAAAGCTAAGTGAAATTAACAAAATGTTAATATGATTAGAGGTAAATCAGACTTTATGCTCGCGGCTTTAAAATGTTAATTTGATGATACGCATATAATCAACATTTAACATTTAATGAGCCATATATTACATGCAGATGCTGATTTTAATGAAAATTATGAACATATAATTTTACAAACCAGAAACTATTTTCATAACATGCAACCTACAATGCAATATCCAATTTATGATAAGAATTTACGTATTACTTACATGTTAAATTTTAACAGTACATATTTATGTATCATTATCCTTGGATTATTCAAAAAAATCCCAAGTTTTTATTTAAATAGGTAAACACATTATTTTATCGACAAACTCAGTTTCAATGACACCACCATATTAGAAAATACAAATTTCAACCCACTGGAAACTTTAGAAATAGAGTGGCATCCCTAATTATGATAAAGAGTAAAGTGACCAACAGACAACACATTTCAACACTACGTCTTGAAATATTACATCTGAGACTGATGCATTTAGAGGCGGTATTCTTTGTCACTCGGCAGTGATCACTCAATAGCTGTCAAACAACGATAAAACACTTAGGATTTTTAGATGTCATATTAAATGGAGCTTAAAGTATTCGAGAACATCAATTCACTGTTAAAAGAAGCACATGAGCAATTCTTTAAGTAAATATACTGATATGCCTTTTAGCTTTCTATGTTGTTGTTTTAATCTTATTTAATGTAAGCTAAGTACATTTGAATGTTATTGTCCTATAACATAAATAGGTTCCTAATATAAGTAATTTGTTGTACCTACTGTACACTAGCGTACAGCGTTACATTTGTATTGATGCGTACTGCACAGGAATGGAATTATTTGCCACCAATTCTGTTTCCTGAGAGCTACAATATTGGAATCTTCAAGGCTAGAGTGAATAGATATCTTCTAGATCGACTAGCTCCATCCTCGGCCACACCGTTGCTTAACATCAGGCGAGTTGATGGTCAATCGTAAATATATCTGACATAAAAAAAATTGTTAAGTTTGTAAAGCCACTGTCTTGCCGTCTTTCCAATCCGTACATGATTGCCTGGTACAAATCGTTCTATGCAATAAGGCCGTCAATTAAAAGACTAGCCATAGTCTTTTATTATGTATTCTCTCCGTGTATATTGTGGTCTTTTAATAAAGAGTTATCTATGTTTATATAATCCATAAATAACCCTCCTTCTTACGCAGTCAGGTAAAAATGCAACTAACTTTTTTAAACAGCCTTTTGGCTGTTTAAGAAATTGCGAATGATTTATACACCATCACAAATTTGAGCAACACATTCGCCACCACGCTTCCAACTTACAGCTTAACAAATTTCTTGGCGTTTAGACTCGGTTACAAATAAAAAAGATTTTACCTTCAACCTTTGGTCGAAAACAATAAATATTTCAAGCTTTTTTTGTCGGTTCCCTGTATTGTTTACTTAGTAACCTGGCGTGCCGCAAGGTCCGGTGTGAGGTCCCGAGGCTTCAATATTTGCGTGTTATTGACGTTCTTTTATGATTTCGTATCGAAATTCTTTTGCTTCTTTAATCTGTCGTAAGAATGTTGGCTTTGTTTGTTTCTTGGTAGGTACCTATCTATAACTTGTAAAAGTCTGATTTTCTCTGGTATTAATGTTACTTCAGCAGGGCGGTTAGATTTGGCTGTTTTTTAACGTTTGCTATAGTCCAAGCAAGGATATGGAAAAACCGGACAAATGCGAGTTAGGCTCGCCCACCGAGGATTCCAGAAATCCCGCGAAACCGGGATTATATGTTATTAAAACCCTAGGATGAAGCTAGTTATTGATAAGAGGGGGAAATATTTATTTTTACATTTTTTGTCATAAACCGAAAATTACACAGAAAAATAATTAAAACCTGTTTGAGCTTGTGCTAATGAAGCTCTTTCATATATCAACCTATATGATACGGTTAACTTACCTACTTTAAAATTTGAACCCTCCTTCTTTGCATAAAGACCCTATTTGTTTTGTGATTAAATTAGAAATGTACAGTTTTCGGATTATTTCCTTTATATGTGTACTATAATTTAAGTTAATGCTTTTTTTTCCAATTTCATAGTTCTAGGTCAACGGGAAGTACCTTATTGGTTTTAATTCCTTTTCAAGTGTATACATATGCAGTTTTTGCGACATAAACGGCTATAATTTTCTTACGATAACAGAAATTAGATTTTTTCATAGCTACAATAATACAGCGTTCCCGAGATAGAAATTCTTGATAAACTTGACAAAAAGTGATCCTATAAGGATGCCGGGGATTTTCCCCATTGAAGTACGGTACCCTAAAAATGGAAAATTGGTCCCAAAAATGAATTTAAAAAAGACAAAAATACTTCCAATGGCAATTTTGGGCAAACTGAAGTCTCTGAAGCCGAAAAGTAAATTACGAGTAAAGCTTAAATAGTTTTTATTTTCGTAAATATGAATTTATATCTGTGTAAAAATTTCTGTAGCAAAGCTTTAATACCTTTATTTAGATGTTATTTGTCTTTGTACATTTATGTGTTAAAGACTAGACAACATTGTAGTGTCACTTACCTTGTGGATCAGTTGGTAGTATGTCTACCTGCTAAGCTGTAGGTCGTGGGTTCGTTCCCCACTCAGGGCAAACATTTGTGTGATTAGCATGGATGTTTGTTCTGTTTCTGGGTGGTTCTATGTATCATATGTATATATTTACAAAAAAAAAAGTATATATGTATTCTATCAGCCATCTAGTTCCATAGTACAAGCTTTGCTTAGTTTGGGCTAGATGGCGTTGTGTGAAATGTCCCCAAATATTTATTTATTTAATTTAATAAATTAATTCGTCGATAATACTCTCCACACTTTTGAACAAAATATTCTGATAAGCTTATTAATATATCCCACGAAAACTTCCGTAAGATTCTTCAAGTTTCGTAACTTACTGACTGTAGTATAAGATAATAATCCAAAGAAACAGTTTCCTATTAGTCTTTCATTTTGCTTTGATAAAGTTTCTACAACTTTTAGATTTTATACAATTATAATAGAGTCCGTATTGGAATAATCTTCATTTCTAACATTGTTGTTGGTTAATAGAAAATGTATTTGATTTATAAAAGCACGCCCTCATTCTGTGTGGTCTAAAGAATTACAATCAATGTGTTATAAGCCGAGGTGTAAGCACGATTTGTCTGTCTGTCGGCGTATTTAATTTGTTCTGCTTCTCCTTGTATTTTATAGTTAATAGGTAGCGTGTTGAAAAATATATTTTGATCTTTTCAAATGAACATAAAGCTCTCGACATTCTTTAAGGGCCTGTCACTTCAAAGTTTCGTCAATTTCGGAAAAGGTTTTTTTTATTGCATATAAAACGGTAGATGACCACTAATTTGTCTGATGGTGAGTGAAAATGTGACCCAAATTGAATCGTTAACATGCGATCCATAGACTGTTCCTAGTTTATAAAGCTGGATTTAAAAACCGGATTATCATAAAATCAAAAGATCTTATCAGGGAGTGGAGTAATTTTTAGGAGTATTGTATTTTGGCATGCTCCGTAAAATAAGTACATCACCATTGAGCTGTATGTACTTACGTACGAGAGCAGACACCACTCACAGCTACTTTGTTACATTCAACTGCGGCGAGAGCACCGCACCTCACTCAATGGCTTATTAAACTAGTAAGCCACTAAGTGAAGGGAGTACTTTCGACGTTTTGCTGCCGAGAAAACACACCATAGATGCAATTCTGCGTTGTAAGTATTAATAGTATCGTATAATCATATATGAACGATGTAATTATTATAAAAAAAAATGTAATATGTAATTATTGTATTTATTATTTTTGTTTACTTTACCAAAAAATGTGACAATAATTTTGCTTCAGATAGCTTCTCTGGTACGTAAGTACATACAGCTCAATATACATCACGCTCTTAGAACGACTTGCGATCAAACACAGAGAATCCGCGTGGAGAGCTATCCATGTAAAATGTTATCGCTCGCACATCAAAATCGGTCAAGCCGTTTAGGCTGAAGGTGATCATATAGAAACATACATAAATACAAACACCCATACTTACATACAAATACACATACACTCCTTTTTACGCAGTCAAGCAAAAAAAGCGCGTACTTATAACGTTTTATACGTAATATATAAAAATACTTATACTTTTATACTTATACCTAACTACAATCGCTCTCTTAACATGGCTCATGCAACTGGGCCGAAATACATAAAACTCAATGTAGCTCAATTCCAAAACGAATTATGGTAAATATTCCGCTAATAATAACATTTTAAGTAGTCCAACTCTAAAATCTAATGAAGACATTCCACCTTAGTACTTTGACCCAAATAATTAAAATTTAGCGGCCATAAATCTAGTTCAATTAACATTATTATTGTCAGCGTCAAATAAATATACAAGATACAATCGTTATTCAGCTCATTTAGCAATTGCATTCACAAATGTTTCCGGCGACATTGTTCAGAATGTTCAAAGTGGCGCCTGCTTCATTAAATCAACTGTATATACTTGTGTCTGCAGAAAATACTCAATCTGATCACATATTTCATCTTATTTAATCAAATTGTCTATGAAAAAGTTAAGGTCAGTTAATTTACATATATTCATACAATGCGTAGTTTTCAATTCCTTGCGATGTCAAACACCTGAAACGCATGAATTTATATAATTTTTCGAAATTTTGTGGCGTGGTATTATTTGGCTTTCAAAATTCACCTAATTTTACTGATAATTTCCATTTAATTCCGAACCCTAGATGTCAGCTTCCATTGTTATAAATTCCATTAAATTCCATTCAAATGTCCATTGAGATAAATAAAATAGGACCAAATCGTAAATTAAATAAAGAAGCAGATGAGTAGGTAGTAGGTAACTCTGTTATTTCACAATCTATATCAGTATACTTAAGAAAACTTAGGAACATTTTCAATTCTGCATGCCCTTCACAAAACACATACCAAAGTAGCATAAAAACAACAGCAAAGTAATGAAACTAAGTCCAGCAGTCTTCCAAAAAATGATAAAATGCAAGAATGCCAGTGGTCACATTGGCCGGCGAAGCTATTTCCACCTCGTGTGATGTTTTGATTTACTTCCTTATCCGTCCTCCATTAATCCAGATGTCAGAACTAGAAAGTCAACACACAATTTCAACTGCATTTAAACCATTTACTTTAAAAGGAATCGACCGACGGGTTCACCTCATTTGTACTCGGGGCATGCGATCGCGGTGCGTTCGACGATGAATATATACATAGTACTATATATATCTATTTAGTTTAAAAATTCAATTGTTACAGTAATATATCTGACAAAGAAAAATGAAATAAGAAATCTTGAATCAGTTGTGAACGTTTGAGTTTTACTGAAAATTGCCTGCTTTGCGATCAACACTTGCGCAGACGTCGATATTAAAAGCTGAAAATCGAGGATATTAAAAATAAATAAACACGCAAATATGTTTGTCTCGGTAGAGGTTACATATTTGACCCGTTTGGTGTCGGAACTTTGGGTCCGTGGGGACCGGGAGCTTATTTCATTTTCAAAAATTTATCTGAGCGCCTGATCGATGCGACGCGTGACCAAAATGGTGGTGCAAAATAAATAAATATTGGTGGACATTTCACACAACACCATCTAGCCCAAACTAAGCAAAGCTTGTACTAGAAACTAGATGGTTGATATAATACATATATACTTTTTTTTGTAATTACATACTTATAATACATATAAACACACAGACACAGAACAAACATCCATGCTCATCACACAAATGTTTGCCCTGGGTGGGGATCGAACCCACGACCTACAGCTCGGGAGGCAGCCGTACTACCACTGAGCCATGAGGCCTGCAAAAAACTCATAGAAGTATTATCTTCTACTCAAGGATTCTTACATCAGACGTCAAAATCAGTCACGCCATTTAATATCGAAATGTTGAAAGTTTGAGCACCGCGAAAAAATGTTTATCTTAGTATATCTTAATTTTCGACAAGCTGTCTATCATCTTCTATGTCGTCTATGTTTACCATCGCTGAACCTTTCCTCTTTCCCTTTCATCATCATCATCATCATCTCAGCCATAAGAAGTCCACTGTTGGACATAGGCCTCCCCCATGGATTTCCAAAAAGACCGATTGGAAGCGGCTTGCATCCAGCGTCTTCCCGCCACTTGTATGAGGTCGTCTGTCCATCTCGTGGCTGGTCTTCCTACGCTGCGCTTGCCGGTACGTGGTCTCCACTCGAGAACCTTTCGGCCCCATCGACCATCAGTTCTGCGTGCTATGTGCCCTGCCCACTGCCACTTCAACTTGCTAATCCGCTGTGCTATATCGGTGACTTTTGTACGTCTACGTATCTCTTCATTTCTGATTCGATCTCGTAGAGAGACTCCGAGCATAGCCCTCTCCATAGCTCGTTGCGTGACCTTGAGCTTCCTTATAAGGCCCATAGTTAGGGACCACGTTTCAGTGCCGTATGTCATCACTGGTAACACACACTGGTTGTAAACTTTCGACTTGAGGGACTGGGGAATATTGGACGAGAAGACGCTTTTAAGTTTCCCGAACGCTGCCCAGCCGAGTTGGATACGACGATTGACCTCCCTCGTAAAGTTGGACCTGCCTAATCGGACCGTCTGTCCTAGGTAGACGTAATCGTCAACAACTTCAAGAGTGAAGTTCCCCACAGATATTGGGGTGGGCACTACATGGGCGTTCGACATAACCTTCGTTTTGTCCATGTTCATTTTGAGGCCCACCCGTTGGGAAACTCTATTGAGGTCTTCGAGCATCGTACTGAGCTCTTCCATCGACTTTGCCATGACTACTATATCGTCGGCAAACCGAAGGTGAGTGATGTACTCGCCATTAATATTAATGCCGAGCCCTTTCCATTCCAGAAGCTTATAGGCATCTTCCAAACCGGCGGTAAACAGTTTTGGAGAGACAACGTCTCCCTGCCTCACGCCTCTTTTCAATGAAATTGCCTCTGAGTTCTGGTCTTGTACTCGGACTGACATGGTGGCGTTGTTGTACAAGCACTTCAGCACTTCGACATACCGATAGTCAATACGGCATCGCTGGAGAGCCTCAAGCACCGCCCAGGTCTCGATCGAATCAAAGGCTTTCTCATAGTCCACAAACGCTAAGCAAAGGGGCAAGTTATACTCTTCGGTCTTCTGTATCACTTGCCGCAGCGTATGGATGTGGTCTATGGTACTATAGCCTTTTCGGAAACCGGCTTGTTCGGGAGGCTGGAAGTCATCAAACCTGCGTTCAAGACGATTCGTGATGACCCTTGAAAACAGCTTATAGACATGGCTCAGAAGCGAGATGGGTCTGTAGTTCTTCAGCAAAGTGTTGTCTCCTTTTTTGAAGAACAGAGCCACCACGCTTCTGTTCCATGCTTCTGGCGTTGTACCTTCAAGCACGACGGAATTGAAGAGCCTCTGAAGGACTTTCAGTACCGGTGTTCCACCCGCTTTCAGTAGCTCTGATGTAATTCCGTCGTCGCCCGGTGCCTTGTTGTTCTTGAGCTGTTTCAAGGCCATCCTAATCTCGTACAGGCTGATGTCCGGGATATCTTCGGTATAATGTCGAGTCAGTTTGGCTCTTGGATCTTTCCCTTTATTAAATTGAATTGTCAGAATATCCCCTTATTTCTATCGGAACATGTTCACAGCCTAATTTGTCTAGTTTCAAAGTGGAGTAATTAGCGTTATCTATATGAATATTGTTTAGTCTCATTGTCTATTCGTTTCTATTATTTATGGTCAGGTGGATATTAGTTACTTTGTTTCTCTACAAATTGATGTCAACTTTCACCTTTAAAGTTTCTAATTATTATTATGCTTCTGAACTCGAGTGTGGACAAAAGAAATATGTGATGTTTTGCCTATTAAATTCCATGTGTGTAGATTTTGATAGTTTGTCTGTTTGTTTGAATTGTGTATTACCAGTTATAAAAATACTTCCAGAATGTGTGAAGTTTGCAAAATAGTTTTTAGATTGAATATAACTGAAAATTATTTTATTTTATTGATTATTAAAATATTTTTATTTAATTATTTTTTTGTAGAAAAGTTTCATTTATAGAATTTGGAAGATGTAACCACGCTATATTGTTATTTTAACAAGTATCTACAAGTATATTGTATGTCGGGTAACGACAGCAGAAAAGCAGTTTTTTGCAGTTTGACTTACAACTTCGTTACGCTAAATACGCTGTAGAGATGTCAAAAAACAAACACCGCTGTAATTAACACGCATGCAGAACCTACTGCAACCTACTCTGTGGCTACAACAAAAACTTCTATACTTCAAATATTGAAAAGAATCCATTCCCAGAAACAATAAAGGTTGCATCTAGCGCCACCCTTCAAGAGGGACAAAAGAGTCCGTGACACAATTCGATACATTGTCAATAAACACCGCATCTGGGTTCGCTCAATGGCCGTTCAAGAGGTTCTGGACAAAGGAGAACCGTAATTCACCATAAATAAAAAGAAAAAATCCGGCAAAACCCGAAAACAATTTTGGGAACAATGAGATGGCATCAAAAGAAATTATGAGAGTGAATGACAAAAGCTTGCAGAAATCAGAAGACATGACAGGAGTGATTGACGGTGATACGTAGCTGATTGGCCTGTCATAAGAAGCATGACTTAAAACGGAAATGCACCAATGACAGTTCCAAACAGGAATGAACCTAACCCAGATAACTTCCAATATGCAAATAAAATACGCATTGTTAGAAGCTTTTGAGTTTTTAGGGTTCCGTACCTCAAAAGAAAAAAACGGAACCCTTATAGAATTACTTTGTTTCCGTCTGTCTGTCTGTCCGTATGTCTGAGTGTCAAGACCTTTTTCTCGGGAATACATTAAGGTATCATGTTGAAATTATATAAACCATATACGCAGATCTATAATCCTTTGCTGTAGAAAGAAAAATAAAATTTCTCAGTTTTCGTAAAAAAAGTTACAGCCGAATATGTCGTAAAAAACGCACATTTCGACACTCACAGAGGAATCAAAACCTATGAGGTAATTCCCGTTGACCTAGAACTTTCAAATTTGGCAAGAAACATTGTGTTAGAATACACATACAGGAAAAAATCCGAAAATTTGACATTTTTAATTTAATCACAAAAAATTGTGTCTTTATGCAAGGAATGAGGATCCAAATTTTAAAGTTCTGTAACCGTATCATGTAGGGTATCATATGAAAGAGCTTCATTAGCATAAGCTAAAAAAGGTTTTTAAATATTTTTACGATGTATATTTTTCGGTTTATGAAGGAAAATATAAAAAAATATATGATTTCCCCCTTTCTACTAGTTTGTACGGAACCCTCGGTGGGCGAGTCTGACTCGTACTTGTCCGGTTTGCATTGCAATGCATTGCATTGCAACTTGCATGTAAATTCTGGATTCGTCTGATTTGAACAGTGCTGAATTTGTAACACTGCATGCGCTTAATTTGCATTTTTTGTTTTTCTACTAAAATTTAAAATAAAACACATATTCTGCTTCTTTTTTAACAGACTTCGAAAAAGAAAAGTTATGGTTTTGTTGCGTATTTTTTTTAAATAATGATATCTATTACAATTTCTATTTTCTCAATTTCGCTAAAACAGAAATAAATTTATTACATAAATACATAAAATACATAAATAAATTTTACGAAATTATATTCACTCGTGATTTGAAGACACCTACGTTATACTTGGTGTTTAGACTTAAGTAAATACCTACTTACCTATAAATTTTATGAAAATCGGTCTTATCTAGTACTTTAGTTATTATAACAAAATAACTGGAAAATATGTAATCCAAGTAAACGAATTGCGTATTTTGAATTCGGTTGTTTCAGTTTTTTCAAAGACTTAGACAAGGCGCACACCGTTCTTACTTTTTCCGGACGGAAAAAAGCCTGACGTTCGGGTCGGAATTTATCCGTGCATTCGTTTTGAAAGAACGGAAAAAAACCTGATAACGTCATCCCGAACGCAGCATTCGTATACATTTTGGCTCGATCGCCGCACACGTACGGAAATTTCATTCAGAATCGCGTTGGCGCTGTGCCGAGTAGACGTATAACGAATGTAACGCTCTCCGTCCACTGTCAAACAAAATGTGCGATTTTTCCTCTGTATCCAAACACAATCTCATGGGCGTATTTTGCTTTTTTATTTTATCTCGTATGCTATTATGAAGCTCATCGAAGGATTTCGTTGACATCCTGTAATATTTAAAGAATTCTTCTGGGAATGCCCGTAACTTTGCTCTTTTGACATAGTATTGACTCTCAGTTAATCTTTGGGTATTCAGTGGGTGCACCCAATAACGACGCTTTATGCCCTTTTTGTCTAGCGCCAATAAAAGCGCAATTAACATCAATTCGTCTTCGTTGTCCATTCTCGTGTGTTATCAGAAGCGTCTATGATCGAACTGATCGTATAAATTCCGAATGCAAAAAGCCGAATGTGTGCGCTCTCCACACGGAATTTTTGGTTAGGAAACCTGATCAGGATTCTTGATCAGGAAACAGTATGTATGCGCCCACGCTTATGTAATAGGGCCAATTCTGTGAGTTTTATAAACTATAATTAGGTATTAATTTATCAAAAGGTTAAGTTATTTAGATTTTATGTTTTTTATACAAGGTAGATCTACGATTGACCACCAACTCGCCTGATGTTAAGCGACGGTGTGACCGAGGATGGAGCTCGTCAGAAAATATTTATTCACTCTAGCCTTGGAAATTCCAAGATCAGGAAATAGAGATGTTTGGTTTAGCTTAAATGTATAGCCTAAGTACCTATAGATTTTTCTTTCATATCATATCTTCAAAGTTAGACTACAATTCAGGTAACCTTTTAATGTTTCTCTTATAGTAATATTTTTATTTATTATTTAGTGGACTTCGAATAGCAAAGTAATAAATAGTATTGTAAGTGAAGGGTCTATTCTCGCAAATTGTTTGTTTGTTTTGTTTATTTAGTCAGCTCTATCGCGCGCAGTTTGAGTGTTATTCTACGTACAATGAATGGCTCTGCGCTTCGAATAATTGCATTCAAGTGTATTTACTGTACATGATTTAATTTGTAGTTTCTTATGTAGACATAAATACTTGTCTAAAGAAATAATAATTATAGTTTAAAAAACTAAAAAAAACGTCTTCAAAATACGTAATTCGTTTACTTGGATTAGGTACATATTTTCCCAGTTATTTTGTTATAAAAACCAAAGATTTTGATAAAATGTATACAGGGCCACCTCTGATGTTATGCCCTATCAAACAAAAAATAATAATAATAAAAATCAATTCGTAATTGTCAAAGTAATCGCTGAACAAACACAAAAACACAGTTGAATTGAGAACATCCTCGTATTTAGAAGTACTTAAGTATGATAAAAACAATTATAATGTTTTATTTATTCTTATAGGGAAGCTCAAAGTTACGCAGAGCTATGAAGAGGGCTATGCTCGAGGTCTCTCTGCGAGATCGAATCAGAAATTAAGATCCAGAGATGTAAAAAAATCATCGACGTAGCATGGCGGATTAGCAAGTTGAAATGGGCATGGCACATACCACGAAGACGTGATGGACAATGGAGTTGAAAAGTTCTCGAGTGGAGTCCACTTACGAGTAAGCGCAGCGTAGAAAGACTAGCCACAAGGTCAGACAGAAGACCTCATAAAAGTGTCAGAAAGATGCTGGATGCAGGCCGCTTTCAACGGGTCTTTTTGGAAACCCATGGGTGATGCCTTTACCCAACGGTGGATTTCTTGTGGCGGAAATGATGATGATGATTTCCTCTTCTACACAATTCATCATCATCTCAGCCAAAGAATCAAGCAATCTACGCAATTATTAGTAGGCAAAAAAAGTATTTCGGTCGCTAATTATTTTTTTAGATCTAGATTGAACATCACTTTACCACAACTCAATTATTTACTTATGTATATATTAATTGTTTTTCTTCCATGAGATTTTATCTATAGAGATATTATGGGTACTTCGGCGTTTCGCACCGCAAGTGGTTCGAACCGCGGTCGAATCACCCAAGAGCTCTTTTTGAATAGGTCCTTTCGCACCGCGGTGCGAATCGAACAATATCATTTTGGAATAGGTCGATTCGGACCGCAGTGAGGAAACACAGTTAGTTCTCTTTTTGGGTGAGTGGGTAAATTCGAGCAGAGAAGATATACTCGTTGAATATAAAATAAAAGCATGGCAAATCCCAGTTCTCAGCACTTTCGAGGATAAGACCACATATTTAAGGCCTTTTAGTATGTTGACCTAATATATTTTGGTGTTGCACTTTTTAAACACACAGGATGGTATTGTCACTGTTCACAAGTCACGACACGCGTCTAACAGCGTTGCGCGACGTGTCGCGACTGAAGACCAGTCGGGTGATTACCTTACTTGAGGCTTGGCACGCAGAGGTGTGGAAAACATTCACATACATGATTGTTATCCTTCATCTGTTGTTTCGCGCGATTAGCGCATTCTCCTGTTTTGGCGTCCTCGCCCAAACTGCGCCGTTTATTATTATAAGTCAAATGATTAATTTCCAAGTGTCATTTTAATATCTGACTGCGGTCCTCACCGTATCAACTTCACTAAATAATCCTAGCGCTCTAAATAATCCTTGCAAAACGATGTAACTCACAATGAGAGTGATTTAGTTGCGTTTGTGATTAAAATACGGCGCTTTATAATACTATGTATTTGTTTGTTAAGTTTGTATAGGGAAAATCTAGAATTGTTATAATTTCATATTAAGATCCTTAATGTACCTACAAACTGCAATAAAATTATTTGAATTTGAATTGTATTCATAAAGAGCGACATTAAACTAGCAAGTTGTGTGTTAGCAGTTATTTAATATAGTCAGATTTGAGCTAGGAATTTGAATCTACAAAATTATAGTACCTAATCGTAATCGTTGTTGTAAGGGCATTCTACACATAAGTACAACTGATGTAGGTACATTACTTATTATTTTATTATTAATTTATTTGTCTAAACTAACATTACTTGCACAACAGGTAAATATTTTTAAGTAGTTTCCAATATCAATTAATTTGGTGACACTTTTCACCTGTAATTATGTCTTTTACATTCTAATCCAATTCTAATTTAATATCTTTGTAAATATAAAGAGTGTTTCACCTCTATCAGAATCTTATAATGTACATTTACAAAAATCCAATGCCTTACTGTAGTGCCTTTTCATCATCATCATCTCAGCCATAAGAAGTCCACTGCTGGACATAAGCGGCTTGCAGCCAGCGTCTTCTGTAGTACCTTTTGAGCCCAAATTAATATGATCATAATGTATAGGTATTGCTGTATTAATATGTTTCGATCCAAATCCTAGTTATTTAATTAAATATTTACTTTAAATTCATAATTGTATTAAAAAATGTAATATTACCCCGGAGGTGGGCGATGTTCCCCGCGACACAGTTTTCTAAACTAGTGCGGGTAGCATTGTGCCCTTACTGTTATTGTAACCCTTTATTTTAGTTCCAAATAAAGAATATTTAAATTTCAATTTCAATGTATAGGTATGTTCTTTTATATATCAAAATATTCATATTGTAAGTATTATTGGTTCTAAGTTCAAGTCATGTCCGACATCGCTATAAGTTTGAAGCTTCACAATTTCAACGGAACAGTAACAAAAGAGAGCAAAAAACAGTTAAAGTAACAGAATACCATAATTGGACAAATTGAACATTCATTACCAACATTCCAAAAAAAAACTAGTTCAGGTAATTTTCTTTCGTCAAAGCAAACAATGTGCCGGTTAAGCTTTTTCAATTTTTTGTATTTCTTACAAAGCCGGAAACAGACATTAGACACGAAAGTAAAAACATTATCCAAGTTCTCGAAGATATTCATAGCTGTCTTTTATAATTTTTTCGCATAAAGTCATCGTTTTGTGTAAACCGTGTAACTTTTTTGACACAAAGTGACTAGACCAGACGAGAAGCAATTCGCATTCTGTGGTTACGTTTATATTGTTAAAGAGAAAAAGGTTCCAAAATGACAAGGTTGATTGGAAGCCTGACTTTCTACTAGGCTGTTTTGAAATTTACATAATGCTTATATAGGATTTTAGTCTGTCTGTCCATCTGTCCGTCCGTCCGGGTGTCAAGACCTCGGGAACGCGTGAAGGTATCACGTTGAAATTAAAACCATATACGTAAATCCATAGTATCTTGCTGCAGAAAGAAAAATAAAATTTCTCAGTATTCGTAAGAAAAGTTACAGCCGAATATGTCGTAAAAAATGCACATTTGCACATTTCGACACTCACAAGGGAATCAAAACCTATGGGGTACTTCCCGTAGACCTAGAACTATAAAATTTGGCAAGAAGCATTGTGTTAGAGTACACATATAATTGAAAAAGTTTCTCTTTGATCACCAAAAAAGCGAAGAGCTACTTAGAAGTGACACAAGCGCTATTTAATTTTATTATTGAGTATTGGTTAAACTTACCTACGGTCTTAGAACGGTTATCGGTAGTAATAACCTTTTGGAGCTTCAGTTCCGTTATTATTATATATTTTTTTTGTAGTACAGGGGCAGTTTATTCTTTTTACTGCACTATGATGCTCACAATATATGTAGTCTCACAAATTATATTACTGTTTTTATACTCCATTTGTATTTTATATTGATCTTATCTTCAAAATTGTGTTGTAAAATATTTATCTGTTTGTTGCGAATGTCAGTCAGTGTCATCATGCCATTGGACGTCATTGTCAGTTGCACGGTATGACAACTGCGCTGACATTCATCTATTGTTTTTTCTTACATTTTTGGTTTTAAATATTTAAAGATAATAATGAACAAATACCTTTGTGTTTGATTGTATATGTATGTTTATTAAGTTTATCTATACGTAACAAGTATGATATGTTGAATACGTAATAAGTGTTATTTTTAAGTGTTAAGTCGCCTACTGGTTCCAGCGGAAGACCAGCGCTGGTTGTTTACAACTAGCATTATGCTGAGCTGGGGCCGGATTGTGACAAAAACATAATTTTGTGACCTATTTTGTGTGTATGATTTTTTATTTTCTGTGTGTTTTTGTTACAATAAAATTATGTCTATGTCTATGTCTACATATAGGGAAAAATCCGAAAACTGGACATTTTAAATTTAATCACAAAAAAATTGTGTCTTCATGCAAGGAATGAGGGTCCAAATTTTAAAATTCTGTAACCGTATCATGTGGGGTATCATATGAAAGAGCTTCATTAGCATATGCTAAAACAGGGTTTTAAATATTTTTACGATGTATATTTTTCGGTTTATGAAGGAAAATATAAAAAAATATATGATTTCCCCCTCTTATCTACTAGTTTGTACGCATTTGTCCGTTTTTTTAGTGATAAACAAAATTACATTTGTAATTTTGTTAATTGCGTGACTGTTTTTGTCAACAGGACCGCGCATAGAGCGACACAGTCATACGTTTGCTATTGTATTACTGCAGTGAGACGGCCAGCTTCTATATAGCGATTAACAATCGTATCGCTGCAAAAAGTAACAAGCATGTCGGAATTAGCGACTGAGTCGCTATTAAATCACTGCAGAAGCGATACAATAAACCGCTGTGTGTACACAGCCTTATATCAATGATACAAATAAATTCATAATCAATTCATTTTAATTTACATTCTTTAAAAAAAATATGTACTTACCTAATTGCAACACAAATATTTTTTTTACATTTCAAAAAACAATCATGAAAAAACTCGTGATCCAAATGAAAGCCAATCAAACCCGCGGCCTAGTGTTGTGACATCACTAATTAAACAGTAAAATTGTTCGAAGGCTAGTGTTGTGACATCACCACGTTGACCGTAAAATTAATCGCCATCTTTTCCGTTATTACATATTTAGAAACGGAAAGCACGGTTCGAACCACAGATCAATGAATGCTTCCCGAATGCTCCGCAGATGACGCATAATGCGTCTCCATCTCCACCCGTCTCATTGTATCAGAAAATTACTTACGAGAAAATATGCATTATTACATATATGTAAGAGTAATGTTTTATTTACACTTTAAGCACATGTAAGAAAAAACTATACTAAGAACTAAGACTATACCTCTACTATATACACCTTACCACTATATAAAACACTGTGTTTAACCTATATTCGTAACTAATAAAACCCATTATTATTAACATAAAAAAAAAACATTAATTAAACTCAATTTGCAGTTAATTATACATGCAGTCTCATTATACATTTACATATACCGTTTATACCGTATATTTAATTTTGACAAAATAATGATACAGCAAATTAAATTTGAAATAGAGAATACTCCGACTTAAAATACAATTTCATAGCTTATTTTGTAAATAACAAATAAAAAAATAACCAAGTAAATTTTATTTCTTATTCTCTTAAAATTTGTCTCTAGAGATATTATGATTATTTTTTAAAACAAATTATTGATTTAAATTATTAAAAATAAATGATTTATTGACAAAATTAAATATATATTTTTGTAGAATTTAGGAGATTTATTTAAATGAAAATAATTTTTATAAGCTTATTGGTTTTATAAGTGATAACTCTCTGCTTGTATCATCAAACTAAATAAAATAATGTTAGGATTATTCTGATAGGGTTAGCATGCAAAAAAAAAGTATACATATATGTATTCTATAAGCCACCTAGTTCCATAGTACAAGCTTTGCTTAGTTTGCGCTGGATGGTGTTGTGTGATGGAAATGTCTACAAATATTTATTTATTTATTTTATTTATTGTGTCTGGTCTATCTGTAAATAGTAAAATACAAGTAAAATTTTAAGTAAAATTCATATCCTAGTTAATGATTGCCTAATTGGGTGAAAAGTACCTACCAACCTACATAATATGTACTTCTGCGTCTTGAACGTCTACTAAGTCTGTGGTTTCGTGCAATGTGAGACAGTCGAGCTCCGTCGCTACGTCGAGGAAACGCATTGAGAATCGATGTTTTCTTTATTATCTCAGTTTATTAGTTATCTTGATGATATCCGGTTTTAGGCGCTTTTTTATAAATTAATTGTGGCCGGAGATGGGACTGGAGAACCTGAACTGGATTATGGATATCTAGATAGTGATAAGACAATAATGAAGATAAATATTGATGTACTTGTTCTATTTTTGTTATTTATTTGGCTTTAGATACATGTCTAAAACCTAATCTATCACAATAATCTAACCATCTTGTACTTTCGGTTTCGCCCAATTCGATATTCATGTTATTCTAGACAAAATATTATTAAAAAAATATTTAATAAAATATCTATTATGTTTTAATTTAACTTGAAAAGGTACCAATACGCTAAAAATATAAACAAAAATAAAATCACAATTCAATAATGTGATCATTACCGAAAAATAATTGTCTCTTTAATAAATAATTATTATTAATAAAAATTATCAGACAAAAAAGAAATTAAAATGTATAAAGGATGGATAACATACTAAAATACAAAAAAATAATTAACGATAATCAAATATAATAATAACGATATATCTCGAAGATATAAATATTTAGGTTTTAGGAGAGGGATGCTCTGTCCCTCTCTCGCGAAACAAGTTTGTATTGAATTTGTACGGCGAACTTGAACCATGACGTCATCATGCGCTATCGTATGCTCTCTTTCTAACATGAAATTAAAATGCTTGTAACTTTCTTATTTTTAAGGTATTTTAATTTTGTTTTTGTGGAATGGATTTATTTGTGCTTAGCTTTTTTATAAGCAAATAAAAATAGATCATGTTACATTGAAAGCACTTTTATTAATAAAAACAACGTACTAAAGTTAATGCAAATCACGTAAGTGTGCGAGCCTATTCATGTAGGTATTCGTGCCCATTTAAGTACATCGAGTCATAAAATTCATACAGTGCCATCTAGTCCCGAAATAAGTGAAGCTTGTACTATGGTAACCTATTTGATAGAACACATAAAACCTTTTTTAAATTACGTACTTATGACATCCAGACACGGAAAAATCATCCATGTTCATCACATTATTGTTAATCTTATGTGGGAATGAACCCACAACCTACAGCTTAGAAGGCAAGCGTGCTACCATCTGAGTTGCAAAGCCAGTAATTGAATTAGTGCAGTGTGTGTGTGTGTGCACGAGCGAGCGGCGAGCGGACACCAAACACACACAAGCACGACTCGAACACGAGTAAACTCCTTACGCAATTATGATTTGCAACAATTCTATTAGCTACATATTTCCCAAGTAATGCTACCGCGTCATTTCCACTATTTAATTACCTATTTCTATTCGTCTCCCGGCGCCATTTTATTTTCAATCTGCAGCTCCGACAGTGCACGGAGCAGTAAACTAGCACATATTATTTAATTTACTACGTTTTTACGATTATTACTTATTTTATAGTTGTGGCTGTTAGGTTACTGTCTGTCACTTGCGTGGCTTAAGCTGGCTCCACACAACGCGAGGGAATGTCTCGCCTCGCCTAGGCCTTAAGCTTGCCTTGCATTGTGTGCAGATTATTATTATTTTTATGTAGAAATAGGTTCGCGCTTGACCGCCAACTCGCCTGATGTTAAGCGATGTTGCGGTCTACGATGGAGCGCGCTTACCTAGAAGAAACCAATTCACTCGCGATTTAAAGACACCCAGATTATATCTATCGAAAGACCCACTCAGGAAGCGTATTCCATATTCTAGCAATCCGCACGATGAAAGTGGAACTAAAGCGTTTCGTTCGGGTTTTTGGGATATCCACCATGAAACGGTGATGCTTTTCGTGTTTCTAACCGTCCGATAGAAAAAAGGGCTAGAAGGAATTAGATCATGCAGATCAGATGCACACTCACCGAAATGGATCCGGTAAAAAACCGACAACCGACAATATTGTGCTGTTGAATCAAGTACACAGTTCCACAGCTCCTGTCTTCTTATTATTTTAACAGTTATTAACAGTATTTTTAAATAATAATGTGACAGAACGGAAACATGTCGAGTAATGCCAATTTAATTTCATATATTGGGCATGTTTTGAATTATTGATATATTATAATAAAAATGATGATACATGATATTGATTGATATCATAATAAAATAACAATAAGTACATGGTTAGGGCGTAAGAAAGGCACAAAAGGCGGCCTTATTGCTAATAGCGATCTCTTCCAGACAACCTTTAGAGGACCTATAGAAGTGTTCTTCTTGCGCAGTTAGGCTAAAAGAGTTCATCTTTACCAACATAATAAGGAAATACCAGTCAGTACAATTTCTGAGGGTGCCAAATACCAACGAATTTTTATCTTAAGTAAACAAACTAAAACCCATTGACACATGTTTAACTTTTGATAAGCCCTTTTAAAACTTTCCATTTTTCTAGTCAAATAAAAAGGGACAGGATGTCCATGTCGACTATTTATTATTTACTTTCACTGGATGTTTTCTAAGACAGGTTTTTAATAGCAACGACCCTTTTATATGTTTTTGAAACAGGTTTTTTTTACCCGACTACGTAAGAAGGAGGATTCTAATCATTGAAATGTATACCTATATGTATGTATGTGGGAATGTATGTATGTTTCTATATTATATCTTAAAGCCTTGACGGCTTGACCAATTTTGATGTACGAGATATCGTTGGATTCTTCTTTTTCCTGAATGTCATAGGCTTATGTTTTGTAATAATAATAATACGACTCGTAAAAATAATATTGATTTTCGTAACTTCCAACGAATTAATTAATTTTAATTTTAATCTCCTAAATAAATTATTTTACTAGAATTATAAAGAATTACAGCGATTGTACGCATAATTTCTCACAAAAAAGTATATTCAAGAGCGTATCAAGCGTAACAAAATCGTAAGTAAGATTGCGAAAACCAATGTTTTGCAGTCGAGTGTTTTGTTTTTTCTTTTCTCCCGACCCAAAAACAGGGGTGTTAAAAGTTAGTGACGTGTGTATCTGTGTATATCTGTGTGCCTGTCTGTGGTATCGTAGCTCTAAAACGGATGGACTGATTTTGATCTAGTTTATTATTTTGTTTGAAAGCGGATATTGCCGATAGTGTTCTTAGTTATGTATCATGAAAATCTGTTCAGACATTATTTTTTTTGTCGGGGGTTTTGTATTTCCTACTCTTATGCTTATTGTAACATGACCAAACTTATAAGTACCTACTATCGGGTAGGTACTTAGAAGTTATTAAGGTGTGCCAGAGTATGGAGATGTAGTTCTCAGGAAACAAAGAAAGCAGGGCAGGCAGAGAGTCCCACTTCAGTTCAGTACGCATCAATGTGGGCTGAAGTCATTGTACCAGTTTTGAGCATTTTAATGAGAAATATAAATAAATAATAAATAATAATAAATATTTGTGGACATTTCACACAACACCATCTAGCCCAAACTAAGCAAAGCTTGTACTATGGAACTAGATGGCTGATAAAATACATATATACTTTTTTTTTGTAAATATATACATATAATACATAGAAACACCCAGACACAGAACAAACATCCGTGCTCATCACACAAATGTTTGCCCTGGGTGGGGATTGAACCCACGACCTACAGCACAGCAGGCAGACATACTACCAACTGAGCCACAAGGCCAGTCAAATATATGGTAGCATGCCTAGTTTCTGCTTGTACTTGGATTTTTAATAATCTGAAATTAGTTCTTATTATCATCATCATCATCATCACCTCAGCCACAAGAAGTCCACTGCTGGACATAAGCTCCACGGATTCCAACCGGTCTTTCTGGAAACAGAAAGACCGGTTGGCAGCGGCCTGCATCCAGCGCCTTCCTGACACTTTTATATCTATGTATCTTCTGTCCACCTTGTGGCTGGTCTTCCTTAGTTCTTATAATTTGTTTTTAATGCAATAATTTATTATTAAGGCAGATAAAAACAAAACTCTAACAAGATTTGTAATTTTTTTTATAATTTAATTCTGCTACCTGACTGCATAAGAAGGAGGGTAGATAATATGGAAATCACTATCATAAATCTAAAAAATATTGAAATTGAATATCCTACTTTTTTTACTATAAAAAAGTAGGATATTCAATTTCGATATTTTATAGAAAGGTACAATGGGAATTTGCAAATTACGAGAAAGTTTGTTATTATAGAACAACTGGAATAACTACACGTATTTGCATCTATTACAAGATTACCACCTTCCTCAGTGGCCTGCCTATATGCCCGAAGGAGGGCACCAAAACATACCGCCAGAATCTTATCAATATTTTTGTAAACAGCCAGAAGTTACAAAATTAAAATAAATATTTCTACAATTATAACCTACCAAAGTATGTTTACACAAAACCTATTTGAAATAATGACATGTAAACCAGTAAGCTATTTATATCCGAGTAATTTGGTCTTGATGTTTACCACTAAACTGTTAGTGGTGGGTAATTGCTTACTATTTGTCAAAGCTCGGGAATGAAAATCCAAACATAGAAAGTTTGAGAACGCGTGGTACAAGTCACAAGCAATGGACATTTGTTTGAATAAAATTATTTAACAGCAATTTTTCAATAATTTTATTATGACCTACATATTTTTATCTTATGCTTCTTGAAACGATATTATATGTAACTGAAAATAGCTTAA
The DNA here is from genome assembly GCA_947563715.1 of Lycia hirtaria. Classification (NCBI taxonomy): domain Eukaryota; kingdom Metazoa; phylum Arthropoda; class Insecta; order Lepidoptera; family Geometridae; genus Lycia; species Lycia hirtaria. Next base: position 32,895,003 of record OX387377.1, on the reverse strand, counting down.
ATTATAATAAACAAACATATTTTTGTTATGGTGCTTTGTAAATAACTTATCAAAACCAAAGACACGTTTCTTAGAGTAAATTTGCATCATGTTAAGATAGAGTCTGGACATGTAAACGATAAATTCCGTTTCTTAATTTGTATACAAAAATTAATTATGTACTATGTTTTAGTAAGTTATATACTAATTTAGTATTAAATTTTCTGCAAGCATTAGATCTCTCACACCGTAGATACGACAGACAAACTTCACATTTAAGTAGTTAAATAAACACTCACTAGATAGAGCATGAAGCACAGTCGTTTAGCAAACCACATACACAATAGCAAAATCATTCAGTTGTCAATTTAATTTATTTTCAAATAGATTCGCTCGGTTAAGCAGTTCCGACAAAAATAAAATTTGGTTTCTTGGCTCTCCATGACAACTAAAAGATCTATACTATTTTCTACAGATCTGTCCAGAATCGCATAATTTCTATAACAACAAACAGTGGTGATCCAGTTTCCCACGTCTAGACAGCTATCACATTAGTGTGTACAGTATATCTTCAGTGGAATAGGCTTATCATCTGACCTAGAAACCTATCAATTGGCAGATGCACGTGTTGGTTGCCACGCCAGCGCTTCATTGATTTATAACTGATCGTCAATTTTTGGGAGGCCTAAATATTGAAAGGCCATTGCTCTTTCAATATTTAGGCTCCAGAGAAATGTAGGGCAAATTTCTATTTGTTAGATTTATTTTATCAGAAATATTTGGACTTGATTGGGGTTTGCCAAGTTTTTGGCATTGGACATTTTGATCAGAAACTTCATTTGATATACTTAATCGAGAAAAATTTACAAATGACCTTCGATTAATAATATTGAATTAGATATAACCCAGCATGTATCCAAGCATGTAGGTGTTCTGTAGGTGGACAATTAGTAGTATGTAGTTACTAGATTAGTAATAAACTGCATGTTCACAATGAGAACACGACAAGAAGGCGTAAAAGTACTTTTAGCATGTATTTAAATGTAGCAATAAGTAAGTTCTAATTTGACATAATACCACATAACTTTTATATATCTGGTACTCATTTTATAAGCAATATACCAATATATCGTCATATAAAGGTGTATAGCACCAGTATTAAGGACCACGAAGACATATCAAGAGATCTTTACAGATAAATGGTTCGTTTAAGTTTTTTCATTCCTTTTTCCACGGATCATCAAGCTTAGGAATGTCCTTCTCACAAACCTTTTCCTGTATAGTTTCAAAAAGATCATTCATACCTAAGAGTCTCTTTACTTCTCAACCGACTTAAAAGAAAGCGGCTGTTCTCAATTCGACTGTTTTCTTATGTTTGTTACCTCAGATATTTCGACTGGGTGAACCGATTTTGATGATTATTTTTTTAATTGCAAGCTGGTGATTCCCGTGTGGTCCCATTTGGTCCAGTTTTGACAATGGCATCCATGAGAAGTCGGTTGCTTCAGTTTTTTTAACTATAATTATTTTTACCTAAGACTAAAATTGAATTTGTAAGTCGCCCTTCGTATAAGAAATACGCATTCGCTAATTTTAATACGCGATGACGATACGTATTACAATGTAGATTTTTATTAAGTGGATGCAATCGAAAGACCAAGCAAGCAAGCAAGCAAGTTTCCGGCAGCCTAGTCGGGAGACCGTCCGACTTGCAATCTGCAAGTCCTGGGTTCGAATCCCGCGGCACGCACCTCTGTCTTTTCGAAGTTATGTGCGTATTGTTGATTGCCGCCAACTTTAAACGGTGAAGGAAAACATCGTGAGGAAACCTACATGTCTGAGAGTTCTCAATGATCTTGAAAGATGTGTGAAGTCTGCCAACCCGCACTTGGCCAGCGCGGCAGACTATGGCCTTACCTTTCTCACAATGAGAAGATGGCCCGCGCCCAGCAGTGGGACAGTTTGTACAAACAGGGCTGATCATATAATCGAAAAACCAAATAATTAATAAAAAATAAATAACAAGTATCTGTATTAAACGAAAACCAAAATACACGACTGCAGAAAAGCAATATTTGCAGTCTAACTTACGATTTCGTTACGCTTGATACGCTGTTAAATGTACGTTTTTTGTGAAAAATTATGCGTTAAATCGCTGTATAAGATTATAAATGCGCATCTTTAAAATAATTCTAGTAAAATCACTTGTTAATTACGAAAAAGTTCGTTGGAAGTCACAAAAAACACTTTTTTATATAGCATGACACTCAGGAAGTGATGACCAATCTAACGACACCTCGCATACCAAAATCAGTCAAGCCGTTTAGTCTGTCGGCGATCAAATAGTAACATACATACATACCCACATACATACATAGGTATATATAAAGTACAAAGATACATACACTCGAAAAACATAAAACATAAGTGAAAAACACTCTCTTCCTCTCTAACTTGCACCGCGTAGTTGCGCCCTAGCAGGATAATGAAGACGTCATCGCGCGCCAACTGGCACCCTCTGATTTACAGCAAGTTTACACGCTGCTCTTGAGAACGTCTCCCTCCCCCTCCCCCTTACGGCTCTATTTGAAATGTACGGAAATATACGGAGTTGGGGTGTTGGATACACGTAGAGGTAGGTCGTGGATTAAAAAATTATATAATTTAATTTTATTGTATTAAATTAATAAAACTTTATGTGTATAAAGGAAAAAACCCTAAAACTGTACATTTTAAATTAATCACAAATAAAAGTAATTAAAAAAAATTAAGCCAACTTCAGAGAAGTGAAAGAGAACTGAAAAGAGAGAAATAGCACGAAGAAAATCTCGTCTCCTAAGTAGGTACGTAAACCAACTACTTTTGAGGTCGGTGTCTGTAAGTTTAGTTGATGACTTAGTTTAGGTCCTGACAATGACCTTAAAAGTAGTTGGTTTAAGTACCTACTTAGATAGACGCCCAGTATTGATATTCTTCGTGTTATTTCTCTCTTTTCAGTTTGAAGTCGGCTTAATTTTTTTAAATTACTTATATTTATTCATTTTTAATAGTTTTTACTCGTTTTGTTTGAAATTAAAAAACTGTATTCACAATACAAGTCGAATTGATAACCTTTTTTTGAAGTCGGTTATAAGCGGTCAAAGCTCATCACCGCTCATGTTACGTCTATCAAACAATTGAAATATAAGGTGTAGACACTGCTCTGCAGTTGCGATGAACGAAGTAAGTGTTCAAAAGCCCATATATTGAAAACTACTAAACCAATTTTGATAAAACTTACAGTGACTCCTAAGTTGAAAGATTGAAAGATACTTTATTCAATAAAAAATAATTTTTGAAATACTACTTACACTCATGAAATTTGGCACACATGTTTAAAAGCTGGTATAGACTAACATATACAAAAATTGTGCAATTCTGACAATATTACAAACATACACACCTGTATGTTTGTAATATTGTCAGAATTGATAAACTCCTTTTTTTTAAGTCGGTTAAAAATAGGCCTTTGATTTAAAATATGAGTATTTCTCATTGAGATCTCAATGGTATTTCTTTTATTTTTTAAATTATAACATTATAATATCACATAAAATAGCAAAAGGAGAAAAAAGAACAAACAGGGTAAAAACAAAATGCATTCTAATCAGATGTTTTGTCATCAATATGAGATCCAAAGAAATATAAACGAGGTCGACACAGCTTAGAAGGCCATGATGAAATTCATAAATAAACCATATTACTTCCGAACTGAAACGAAAATTAATATAACAAATAGCGTGTATGAAGGGTAAATAGCGCGAAAATATTCGATGACTATTGACCCGATTAGCATCGACGTAACATCTGAGTTGTGTCACATTCTATCTCAATAAATGAAATTAAAAATTAGCAGACAATTGGCATACATATATTATTTAGGTATATAAAGTTAAGTATTTGCACTTGTAAAAGGTAAATCAGTATGACACACCAAGAACCTAGGATAAATTTTCCCTTAATTTGATTGCAATCGTAAAACTGATTAGTCATGGCTTCGGTTCCAAATAATAATTAATTCTCGAATATATTGCGGTAGGCATTGAAATAGAAGACGACAGACGTAGTTGGAATTAGCTCAGTGAAGGATGTTGGGAAAGCTTTAGTCGTGAAGTTTGGAGTTTATGATGATGGATTTCAGGTTTGTATTAAAATTACGAGTACTTACGCAGTGCTCATTTTTTTTAAATGAAATATATGTGATTATGAACAAAACATTTGATACGTCTAGATTTAAAATTATGTGAAATATACGCAAAAAACCGATAAAGTTATTTAAAATCAATAAAATTGATATACTTATTTACACGGTACTTATTAAGAAATATCATGAATTAAATTCATCAAAATTGTATGTTGATTTAGATATGTATTAGGTATTAGGTAAGATCTAAATGAATGTTACAGATTCGAACAATAAATATATCTGAATCTGAATAATTCTTATGGTAAAACACTATTAATTAATTAATTATTTATTATTAATTAGTTAATTAACGCGAACCACGGTAAATATCCCGTTAATAATAATAGTGTTTTAATGAATGACCGTGATAGTTTAAAAAATTCTTACGGTTATTTATTTATTATTTAGTAGATATCCGAGTGTAATACAAGTTTTCGTTGTTGTTACATGATGTAGTTGGGTATCTCAAAATGATCAATTTTATTCTACACATTTTTTTTAATTTATAAAACACATACTAAAATTACGTATTTGCCGAGGCATCTCCCCGCACAAGCGTGCCCATTAGACTGGTGGCAATTTATTTATTAATTTGCTTACCACTAAATTTGCAAAGTTTGATTTGATCGCAATGCGCAATGGCATTTTATGGATTTGCTGATTTGTCATTATATTAAGTTACATGTTTTAAAATATTATAACTATAGTCGAGAAAGGTATTGATAAAAATTCCCCAGTTTTATATGTCTGAAAATTTTGTGTGATTATTTCTTCGTGAAGTTGATAAATTAAAGTGCAAAATAGATAAATAGATAAACTCTAATGTATATCTACTCTGTTGACTGACGAATTTTTTGCTCATATTCTCAGTTTTTAGAACTATGAAAAGACGAGAGAAAAGAGAAAAAAGACTTGAAAATATATGCATGTTATATTAATCAGTTTAAATTATTAAATATAATTATTACGAACACTTAATCTTTCTGTAAAAATTAAAAAACTTACATGTCAAATTCCCAGGAACAAGCAACATTTACGTATCACCAATTTTCATCACAATATCACCAATCCAATCAATAATCACAAAACACCAAATTCTAATCACTTTTCCTTAATTTATAATCCAAATTCATTTCACACTGAAAATTTTACAAAATCGATGATGATTTTTCGAAAGAATCGAGAATTGTCAACAATTTAATCGTAAATGTTCGAAAAATAATCGATATTACATTCGATGTATTCGATGTTTGGTATCGTTAGTTGGCGTGGCGTGTTAGCCGTACGCGCGTGTCTCGACCACTGAAGTTTGTTCCGGTGCGCGGGAGTCGATTTGCTATTGAACTTGGCAAAGCTTCGCATTTCGCACTCTGGGGTTAGCATAGGTTGAAAGTGAGAACAATAGCTCGTAAGCTTTTTTCTAGGTAGAGTTGACCGCTGTACTTGTGTTATTTATTGTGTAGCCCTCAAATCACATGTTTAGTGCTAAGCGGTCAGCAGTGGTTATAAGTTCTTAAAGTTAGGTTAGCAGGAGTAGAAATTTGTAGACCTTTAAAATACAAAACTTTTTCTTGTTATAAAATTAATCTGAAAATGTTTATTTTGACAATGAATAGCAAAACCTGTTTTATTAAAATGAATACTATTTAATTAATTTTACTAGAGAAGAAAAATGCTAAAGTCTCTAAGTATAACTGATTAAATCAAGGAAATATTAGCATCAAAATTAGATTAAATATAGTAAATGTTTTACTGCCAAGGTATATATTTGGTAAAGATATCAATAAAAATGCAGTGATAACGACGTTACAATAGTCATTATGGTATCATGTTACAGAATGGGTCAAATCACCTTGGCTTTATGTTTATTGTTTTTTAAATATATTTTAGTAAGAAAATAAAATTGATAAAGAATATCATCTCTTCCTATCTCAATTATAGTTTTCGATCCATAATCTAGTTGCTATTCTGAATTATTGTTAAGATTTTGAGTAGCTATAAAATCTGCTAACAGTTATAAAATCTCTACTAAATCTATTAGATCTTTTTATCAACCCGTATAATTTCATTGTTCTAATGCCAGCATTAGCCTCTTAGTTTATCCAGATAATACTAAAGGACTTTCTCACTTCCTTCCATAAGTAGCGAATCAGCTCTGCCTATAAATAATTGTTTCATTTAACTTTTGTTAATTTTGTTTTCTAGTACCTACCTACACATATTCTTTTTTCATAGACAATCTAATTTATTTAAATAAAAAACCTTTTGATTTTTCGAATATGAAATGTTTTAAACTTTATTACTTATCTTCAATTACAAGTACTAAGCCTTACTTTTAACTGCAGAATATTCTTAAGTCACCATATTCTTATGTTATTCACGTGTTTTAAAAATAAACTATTTGACCAGACGATTTGTAAGTAAAATTCAAACCTGTGGTGTCACTCAAACAAGTATTGTGTATGAATTCCCAGCTTTACCCTTTAATACCTGGACTTGAGGTAAATTAGCTTCATTGTTATCCCTAAGAGGTACTTCTGCAACCATTGCAATATCTTCATGGGAATTTATATCTTATTTTAAAGGATTAACATTCATGTTTACGTAATTTAAATCCTTTTAAAACAAGAAATTTACTTTGACGTCATCATTAGAATAATAAATCTTAACTTAAGGTACTACGGTTTTAAATTAATTGTGTTTCGCTATGAAAAGAAGCATGCTATCGTTTAGCTTACAGACACAAATTGTTTGCAAGTTATTATTATTGGTAAAGTTCTGTGATTCTTTACTTATTGCCTTCGGTTGTCGTTTTGAATATTTTATCTTGTTTGATTGTGTTGAAGTGTCGACTGTCTATTGTTTCTTTTTATGCTCATTTTAAGTGATTGCTATTTTAAGCACAATACTAAACTAAAACATTCATAATGTATAAATTGCAGTTTCTTCACTTTGATATATGCAATTTTATTACCTTTTTACCCGACTGCGTAAGAAAAAGGGTTATGTTTTCCGAGTGTATGTATGTATATTGTACCTATATATATGTATGTGGGTATGTATACATGTTTCTATATGACAGCCTACAGCTTAAACGGCTTGACCGATTTTGATATACGAGGTATTTTTAGATTCTTCGTTACTTTCTGAGTGTCATAAGCTAAAAAAATTGTAATAATAATAATACATCGCTCACAAAAAAATGCGTTTTTTCGTCAGCTCCAACGAACTTTTTCGTAATAAACAATTGATTTTACTAGAATTATTGTAATTGTTTATAATCTTTTAGAGCGATTTTACCCATATTTTCTCCCAAAAACGTACACTCAATAACGTATCAAGCATAACGAAGTCGTAAGTTAGACTGCAAAAACTGCTTCTCTGCAGTCGGGTGTTTTTTTTTTTTTAATATACGATACTTGTTTGTACATTGTTATTCAAGACTGGCTTAATAGCTTAGTGGTAGGTCTGCCTGCCAAGCTGTAGGTTGTGGGTCCTATCTTCACCCAAAACAAACATTTTGTGTGATGAGCATACCTAGATGTTGGGTTTGTCTCTGGGTGTGTCTATGTATTATAAGTATTAAGTATTTACAGGAAAATTATACATTCCTTAAGCAATGTGGGAACACATTACAAGATTTGCTCAGTTTAGGGGAAGATGGCGCTGTGTGAATATGACAAGAATATTTTATTCAAGTTTTCCTTCTAAATTATAATTATCTAAAAAATAATTGGTTGACTGTAAAGTCGGTTTACGGACGATAGTTTAACGTGACAACGTCATAACAAAACATTGATGAAATGTAGATGATGTTGATGTAACGGGACAATGAGCATAATGTAACGGGACAATGAGTCATACTTTTTCGTGCGTGCAGCCGGCGTTCGACGATTTATTAGACGTTTTCACGTCAAAATAACTATTTTACTGATCATTTTTAAATAAAAACTACGGGTCACTCACGTCTGTTTTAAGCCGAAATATCCGACTATAGTTTATAGTTTGCGCTGCTCCTTTGAAAAAGACCGCCGAATGCGGTTGAAACTATAGTCGGATATTTCGGCTTAAAATAGACATGAGTGACCCGTAGTTTTTATTTAAAATGTGTGAAAACCACGTTAGCTTCCATAGTAAAATTTACTGATTATCATATTTGTTTATCTGTAATTAAATCTGTATGAGTAGGGCTTGCTTCAGGAATAATTTTTTTGTCAATAATTGCTTAATTCGTCTCTGATTCTACTATAGTAGCCAGAGTGCTCTAGGATACCTAATCTAGTGTTCTTCGTGAAGTTTTACCTGTAACAAATAAAAAACAACAATGTATTATTTGTTCCAACATAATCATTTTAAAACATTCGGAACACCGCCACCGCATGACAGCAAGTCGGTTCATTTTTAAAAGTTCAATTTCGAAGAATTTGCTTCTGAATTACACAAATTTATACTACCATCTCTTTTCTATCATAGAATCAGTAGAAAGTTGCAATACTACTATCAATATATTATGTTTTTTTCTAAGATTCATATTAAACACCTTAATTCTTCTACTTCTTCTACGTTTCTAATCAGGACATCGAAGAAGTGGAACAAATGATCGGCTTCTTTGTTCCCTGAGAGATATATAACATGGATCCTTTCAAGGGCAAAACTATACAGCTAGGACGATCAAGGTATACTTTATAAGTGTTTATAACTTCATATAAAATATACAAACAAAGTTATTACAACCAATAAACTTCGAGTGTTTCTTCCTTCTCTAGAATGTTTTATACAGCTACACTATAAAAATCTGCTCTAAGAGTTAATAGATATTGTTGTTCGCAACGAGCTATGGAGAGGGCTATGCTCGGAGTCTCTCTACGAGATCGAATCAGAAATGAAGAGATACGTAGAAAGTCACCGATATAGCACAACGGATTAGCAAGCTGAAGTGGCAGTGGGCAGGGCACATAGCACGTAGAACTGACGGCCGATGGGGCCGAAAGATTCTCGAGTGGAGACCACGTACCGGCAAGCGCAGCGTAGGAAGACCAGCCACGAGATGGACATATAACCTCATACAAGTGGCGGGAAGACGCTGGATGCAAGCCGCTTCCAATCGGTCTTTTTGGAAATCCATGGGGGAGGCCTATGTCCAGCAGTGGACTTCTTATGGCTGAGATGATGATGATGATGATGAGATATTGTTCTTACCGTATCAGTAGTGAGTATTTCACACCTTCGTCAATACAATTCATAGACGACCGCCAGGAAAACCGCAAGCTCACACTCATGCGACGTTCCCTAGCGAATCTGTACTAGAACTTGTTGTTCGCTGCGATATTACTTAATGGGAACATTAGATGTGTGGTCTAAGTCACAAGATCGGAGCGTTACCTACTGATGATAGAAGAAATGGTGTCTGAGGCACAAGAACTATTTACGTACTAAGTATGTACGCGCGAACGCACCCTGCACTTGAACACGGACGCAAACAATTTTTGTTGACTCCCAGACAATATAAGACCATTGGCGTATGGAGCCCGCTATAGCTTATAAATTATAGAGAGTGGTAACATCTCCACCGCCTCACTCGACCGCATCAGTTTTGATGAGCCAGTGATGAATTCGTCACGTGCCGTGAGCGACAGACAGACAGACGGGTATCGCGCATATTTTACCACTGAATACTAATCACCATTTACTAAGTGAATGTGTAATGTTCGTAAACCGGAAATTTTACTGCCATATTTACCTATCTACTGTGTACTTATAGAAATTTTGTTGCATATGTGCAAAGGTTTTTAAATCTGTGGATTAAACATTGAAGCTCAGTATAATTTGACAACGATTTAATCAATAAGATAATTTGTAACCTAAGCTATTTAAGCTAAGTCTATAAACTGTATTTGTTATTATGATAATAAAGTACTTCTAAAATCAAATCAAATCAGTATAATTTACAAATAAGATAATGATAAAGATAATTTTATTGTTCCAAAATTACAGTTTCAAATTATACAAAAGACGATATACAAATCAAAGGTTAATCAAAGATATACCTACTGGATTTCTACCGGGCCCCCAAACTAGGCTAGGCCTGTCTTTTAGGCGCCCTAGGGCCATTACTTAACAAAATCTTATCGTCCGCTGACATTTGTATACATAAATTAATTTAGTGACAGAGCTTCAATGTGTGTTATGTGTATATTTATAGTTGAAAAAATATAAAAAAACAACCGAATTCAAAATACGCAATATCGTTTACTTGGACGATATCCCATAAACCGATATTTTCAAATCGGCTTAAAAATGACGGAGTTATGAGATAACAACATACAAAAAATACAACCGAATAGATAACCTCCTCCTTTTTTGGAGTCGATAAAAAAATTGGTTGTCTGTAAAGTCGGTTTACGGACGATAGTTTAACGTGACAACGTCATAGCAAAACATTGATGAAATGATGATGATGATGTAACGGGACAATGAGCGTAACGTAACGGGACAATGAGTCATACTTTTTCGTGCGTGCAGCCGGCGCGGCGTTCATCGATTTATCACGTTTTCGTTGTCACGTCAAAAATTAAAGGTTATATGTGCGGTAACTAACCTTATCCAATGCACATATCCATAGCCATGCGACTATGAGTTATACTTAATACCAATGAGATTTTATCTCTAGAGGTTATACTCATTAAATATGAAGTAAAAGCATGGTAAATCTCAATTCTCAGCATTTTCGCGGATAAAACCACATCCTTATAGTCTTTTAGTATCTTAGCCTTATATATCTTGGTGTTGCAATTTCTAAACACACAGGATGTCATTATCACTGTTTACAAGATACGTCACGCGTCTTACAGCGTTGCCCGACGTGTCGCGACTGAAGACAACTCGGGTGATTACATTACTTGAGGTGAGGCTTGCCACGCGGAGCCGGCGAAAACCTATCTACGTATAATATATGAAATTCACGCATTTCTCTAAAATGTTATACTTTAGAATGAAATATAAATTATGAATAATGTTCCGCAACTGCTATATGCAACAAAGCGCGAAAAACGATAGCGTGTATTAAGTTGACGCGCACGTGCACGCCATCTAGTAATGAATAAGATCTATTATGTATCCAACACTATGACTATTTATTTTCCAAATTAATTTCTTGACTCATGGTACTTACCTAGCTATACACTTTGCTATTACTAGCAAAGTTATTTCTGAATTTAATAACAATATTAGTTTGATATGTTAAATCTATTGACTTTTTAATATCTTTGCACAAACCGTATAAGTTTAACACAATATAGGTCCTCATGTTTAATGATGTGACAAAACATCGTAAAAGTTTTTAGGGAATGAGATTCAGCCTGTCTGTATATTAAAAAACAAAATAAAATGTTGTTAGCTGGAAAACAATCTCTGTAAAATGTGGTATACTAAACTAAAATTAATTACAAGAAAATTGCCCAAATCGTCCTGTAGGATGCGATCCAAGAAGACGCGTGACGCAAGCTCAAAGTTGAACCCACCATACTGAGTCCTTGGCCTCAGTGGGACACACTCATGTTTAGTCACACTTCGACCGTTGTCGTGAACACTTGCGTCAACGGTAATACAATGTGGATTTCAAATTCTTTGAATTACTCAAAAATCTCACTGTCATAAGTTTAACTAACCACGCGTTTGTATTGTTTTGGGTCCAAGTTTTTAGGTTGCTATTTAAGCATTTCACGTTTCCCTATGTTTGAAATTATCGCTTAAAAGCGTTTTATATATGTATACAAGCCCTTCCCATGACTAGAAAAGCAACAGCGACACATCTTATGTTGCAGTTGTCCATAGACAACGGATATCGCTTCCATGAGGCGGGACGTCTGTCCATCACGCTTTAAATTGGTCTTGCAAGAAAGACATACGTCAGTACCGATCAAGTCTAAACACCGCACTAAGCCAACGAATGTTCTAAATAAACAGTATTACGCCTCTGTATTTATTTATAACTCTCAAAATAATGTAAGCAGTTGCAACCGCGGCGGGGCGCGGGGGTGCTTTAGAGGATTGGAAGATGTACATGATCTTTTTTTTACATATTTTACCTAGTTTAAAAAAGCGACCTCAAAATACACAATTCGTTTACTTGGTTGCTATTTTTTCAGTTATTTCGTTATACAAACCAAAGTATTGTACCGATTTAGATACAATTTATATGGGATCACCTCTGAGGTATTAATTACCTATCAAACAAAAAAAGAATCATCAAAAACAATTCATGATTGACGGAATCGCAGAACGGAACAAAGACAAAACATTCAGTCGAATTGAGAAACTCCTTTTTAGAAGTCGGTTAAAATAGATTTTTGATGGTGATTTGTTGGCCGATGGAGCCGAGAGCTGCACATTGAATATTCACCAGAACCGGTTCAGATAATTATTTTTTATTTGGTGGTAGGTAATACTTCAGAGGTACTTGTAGGCATACAATTTTTATCAAAATCAGTTCAATAACTTGGGTTTTGAAACAAAATAATTGGATAAAATGTTTTTTGTTTGAAATATGATTTCTTCGAGAGTGTTCTTTGTGTTTCATCAAAATCGGTTCAGCCTTTTTATTTGTCCGGAGTATTGGGTTTTCTAAACTTGTGTACTTATCAAAATAAAGACTCTATACTTTACAAACGAATAGTCTCTGCCATTATTCACGAACATGGTCAACCTTAAAGTTATTATATTCGAGAGATGCAACCGAGTCGATGACCTTAGTTTCAGAGCCAAGTTATGAAAACAATTTTAATTGTTTGAAATACACTCACTCTGTAATTGTTTTGAAGTTTCCCAGCGAAACAATTCTAAATCATCATTTATTTTGTAAATATCACTCAGTGCATGGCTAATTGTGGGGGCCTTTGGGTGGCAACAACTAATAATAAATAACGGAGCACAGTCGGATTTATTTAACGTAACCTGCGTTATATTATTCAGATATCACTTATACTAGCGATGGAGTTAAGTTGAAGAAAACTTATTTTTTTAAATATACATAGTATATAGTATATATATATATATGTATATACATAGCATATATTTTAAATATATATAAATAATATATAGAGTGAATAGATATCTTTTAGATCGACGAGCTCCATCCTCGGCCACACCGTCGCTTAACATCAGGCGAGTTGGTGGTCAGTCGTAGATCTATCTTGCATAAAAAAAATATTTCTCCTATCTAAATAAACAAATTAATTCCTCACTTCTTAAGGGTCCGTACCCAAAGGGTAAAAACGGGACCCTATTACTAAGACTCCACTGTCTGTCCGTCCGTCCGTCTGTCACCAGGCTGTATCTCATGAACCGTGTTAGTTATACAGTTGAAATTTTCACAGATGATGTGTTTCTGTTGCCGCTATAACAACAAATACTAAAAAACAGAATATAATAAATATTTAAAGGAGCTCCCATACAACAAACGTGATTATTTTTTTGCTCGTTTTTGCGCAATATTGATAACGGCAAAAGGTAGACGCTTGAAATATTCACTGAATATTGAGTTATATTATTCTATAGATTTTTTATAGATAATGGTACGGAAACCTTCGTGCGCGAGTCCGACTCGCACTTAGCCGGTTTTTTTAAGATCCATATGATAATACCAATGATTTTTTAAGTTTAAAAAGGTTGTGATGAATGAGAGAGATAGCTGCGCACGTTGAGGCGTCTACACGCATCTCTCCAGATAGCTAGCAGCTAACAAAGCAACAGCGACGCCGATGATGAAGCGGCCTAAAACTAGCTTGTTCCCTTGTATGACTATGTTTATCTATCTATATGTCTACTATGTCTGTATATCTACAATGTGGCTAGTCGTCCTACGCTCGCCGATGTATGGTGTCCATTTAGCCATTTAGGGAACATACCTTTAGCAAAGGCAGCGCAACTAGTATTGCTGTTGTTAACTTACAAAGTCTTAAATACTCAAATCTTAGTTAGACCGTTTGGCCACAGAGGTGTGAAGATGGTAAAGGCTCCCAAGTAACAGAACGGGATATGCGGGTTCAAGACCCGTCGGGTGTGAGTAACTTAAATAAAATATATCAGTCAAGTTTTCAGTAAAACCTGAAGTTGACTTAGATATATTCTTAAAATAGAAAACAATAAGAGAAATCTAAATACTCACAAAAGAATCTCGCACTTTGTTCACATTCGAATAATAACCTACTCTTATACTATAGATATATGTATCTGTTAATAGCAGATAGACAGAGTGACAGACAGACATGCGTAGGCGCCTCACGTCTCGTACATTTACCTCAACAGACTTTGTTTTTATAGAAACGTTTAAAAACGTCATGTTGATGAAATGACACATTTTTGCGGTCGGCATTGCAATTGGAGTGATGCAGAATAAATATGCAATATATTTATGTTACTGTTGTACCTACAGCGAAGAATAATTGCTGGAATGTATAAGTTATTGTGCATTATGCATTCTGTTTCGTGCGTCTACAGTCTCGTGTTATAGTCACAGTTAGATGGAAAATAACCTCAAATGAGAGCTTAAAAATAAATTTGGAAATTGTCAATAGATGGCACTCATAACATGACAGACACATAGATAACTTGCATAGAACTCTATGGAAGGTGGTTTCCAAACGCGACATTATGGTCATTCTGAAACATTAGTTCGTTTTTTGAATTAAGTTGTTTAGTAAATTTAATTAGCTTAAGTTGTGCTTTAAGCTAAATAAATTTACTAAAACAACTAAAACAGTTTCTGTTCCTTTTTTTAATTTAGTAATTTAACGATTTTTTTAATGCAGTAATTAGTAGGTTTGCCAACAGCTGCGATGTTGCGGTCTACGATAGAGTGCGCTTACTTAGAAGAAACCAAATCATTCGCGATTTAAAGACACCCAGATTATATCTATCGAGAAAGTCCCACTCAGGAAGCTTATTCCACAATCTACCAGTCCTCACGATGAAAGTGGAATTAAAGCATTTAATTTAGTTAATACCTTCAGAATTGACCAAATTGAATTTTTAAAATGCATTTTTTTTCTATTAATAAGTACATAATAAAAATATGTTACTGTAACCTTGTGTCTTCAAAAATTATTCTGAAGTTTTTATCATTTATATCAAAATACGTTCAAATTATTCATTTGACAACGTTTTGTAATAATAGATGTTTTCGAACGAAATCTACACACGCGGATGGAACGATCGACGCGGCACCTAGCGAGAATATACGTGAGAAGTAAGGATTTAAATAAATATAATCTAAAAAATTGTGTGTTCCACCAATAAAAAAAAACAATAATTCAAGGAAAAAGTCACCAACAAAGTCAGTTCCTATATAATCATTTTATTCTAAAAAAAACTTACATTCGTCTCACGTAGACTCAGTTTTGCAAATCCGCCGCCGAGCAATATTTCACTCCCTCAATAAAAAACTTTCCGGAATTGATTGATATGTAAATATCAATTTATGTAAACCAGAAGTTTATTATCGTGTACTTATATGTTTACGATAACAATAAAAATGTTGTTTTATTTGAGCAAGTGGTGAAGATATTTGTTTTCTAGGGGATTCTAGAAAAATCAGGACCATAGACTAAGGATGAACAAATAGATAGGATAAGCATAGGGAGACTAAAGATGGTAGGAAATGGGCTATAAATAAAACTAGAAAGCCGCACAATAAATTATATAAAAAATAGCGAAGTCTGTTGATATTACCTATGTATCTAACTGCCGGGAAGTAAAGTAAGCTCAATTATAAAAGTAAAGATAATGTAATTAAAATAACTGAAAAAACCGACTTCAAAATATGCAATTCGGTTACTTAGATAATATTTTTATAGTTATTTTATTATAAAAACCAAGGTACCGTACCGATTTTGATAAAATTAATATGGGACCATCTCTTACCTACCAAACAAAAAATAATCATCAAAATCAATTCATAATTGGCGGAGAAATCATTGAACAAATATAAAAAAAAACATACAGACGAATTGAGAATCTCTTTCTTTTTCTAGTATAACAATAGTCTTTGACGTAAGCCGCAGACGGAAGGAACTTCGATATGACGAAACTATATGGGCGTGTAATTGACTACGGGACCCTAAAACAATCCTAGCAATCCACAACTACAAGCTTATAAAAATATTGAAATAAGATAATGTATAGATTTCTATTGTTTTAAAAAGACATTCACGCTGTAATATCAACAAATGCACACCTTGTTAGGAATACTCAATCATGCAGCGTATTACAAAGTAAAGTTCGATGAACACGACGAAAGTTTATGAAAGAGCTTCGTCTGGAATTGAGTAGGAAATCAAGAGAAAAGAATGTTCAGTAGTGGAAAAAAGTCGGCCGACGAGGATGATATGTTTGGGATTCGGATTGTAGTATCAAGTATGAAATCTTTGACGCCTTTTTGTTCTGTTGGTTATCTAACATTTCCACTATTGGCTGGCCAATAACGTGGCAAAGACGGAATTTGTCACGCAGAATCGGTTTCAGATTATTTTACCACACTGTTAGAACTGCTACGCCCAGAGAAATAATACTTTTATTCATAAAACAGTGCACAGTTGAAATAAAAATATATATCAAAAAAGGTTGCATGTAAATTCCGTTTGAATTCAGCTTGAAGAGTTCGAATCATTCAAGAGTACCAGTTTGAAGACTGAAGTAGTCAAGAGTACAAGCTTGACAACTTCAAAGCAGTCAAGAATACCAGCTTGAAGACTTCGAAACAGTCAAGAGTACCGGCTTGAAGACTTCAAAGCTCTCAAAAGTACCAAATTAAAGACTTCAAACCAGTCAAGAGTGCTAGCTTGAAGATTTCGAAACAGTAAAGACAGCTTGAAAACTTCGAAGCAATCAAAAGAAAATACTCTAGATATTTTAAATTTAAAGATGCACCTGATAGCTGGCAGCTCTGGTAGCGCCTGAATTCACCTGATTGAATAAAACAGCATCCGATTTGCTAAACTGACCCAGTACTAAAAGTTTTATTTAGAATTTATAGATACTTCTAATCCTATTATTTCTATGACTCGCACTAATTAGCCAATACAGGATACGTCGTTATCCCTTGTATCATAAAAATACCCGTCCCAACCCGTGCTTGGCAAACATCCAACACAAGCCCTAAATCATTAACATTGCAAGATGGAGAAATTTGAAGCCCTATCATAACTTTCTCCGATAAACTGCGAGCTTTGTTTGTGGTCTTGTTTTGGAACTAATCAGACATAAACTAACTTTCAAATAAATTGAACGCATCTGTTATTGTGATCTTAAATGGAGTGTTCTCGATTGACTTTGTTGCAAATAACATGAGCTTATTGAAATTGTTACCAGCGAAGTAATTATTTATCATTCTAAATCCGAAAGTTACTTTATCAGTCATAGAATCGTGAT
This sequence comes from Lycia hirtaria, assembly GCA_947563715.1. Classification (NCBI taxonomy): domain Eukaryota; kingdom Metazoa; phylum Arthropoda; class Insecta; order Lepidoptera; family Geometridae; genus Lycia; species Lycia hirtaria. The sequence continues at coordinate 32,877,374 of OX387377.1, read as the reverse complement.
GAAAACTGACTGAAAAAAAAGAAGTAAACTATAATATTATAAAAGCGTAAGTAACTCTGTCTGTCATCTGTCTGTTTGTTGTTACCTCTTCACGGCTAAACGGCTGAACCAAACGTTACATTTTTTAGGATCTGGAGAAGGACAATGATATACAATGAATGATACACCTCTTATGTTATGACAAATATAAGAGTTTAACATTTTTTTAAACTATCACGGTCGTTCAATAAAGCACTATTATTATTAACGGGATATTTACCGTGGTTCGCGTGGTTTCAGTCGCTCGCGAACATGGTGCATGTAACTGTGCCGAAATATCGGGAGCTCAAAATTAACGCGAACCACGGTAAATAATAATAGTGCTATATAAGAGTTTAATTCCGAAAATTGCTGCAAAATTAAAAAAAGTAAGTCAGATTATCTAACAAGGGCGGAAAATGTTATTTCTATGAATTCAGAGCGATGCAAAATTTGTTTCTAAATAAAATTATGAACTGAACGAGAAGTTTAATAAATGTAAGGTACAAATATTTGTAAAAATTTCTTGCTACGTTCAATAAATGTAATGGTGTTTCACACCATGTCCACTATTTATGGCCAAAAATATATTAACATCTCCTTTAAATTATGTATATGATCGCGGTTATAAATATATTATATAAATATATTGACTAACTTTTGTACGTATTACATTACATATTTTAGTACGTAGTTAGATGACTTAAAACAATGCACTAATTTATCACGTTTTGTATTAGCAATTAATTCATTACAATTTATCTTCATGTGACGCCAATTCGATAAAAACTCTTGACCGAAAAGACGGAACCACGTTTTATACAGCTGAGTAGCGAACAGGCAAGGTTTATGGCTCCTTCCATTGTGTAAAACTTCCTTAGTAAATGCTTTTCGTCATTTCTTATCGCCCGATAATTTTGTACGTACGTCCCCATTGCCTGGTTATCGTAAGTTTTTCGTACAATGTTTTCATTTAAACTGCTTGGCATGACCAAAAAGTGCGAAGACCATGAAGTGACACTACATTTTCTTCTTTGTAGACCTTTTACGTTATGAAAAATTTTGGCACGCATTTTCTCTTACGTAATCTCCGAGTAGATTTTATAGTTAAAGTTATTTATAATGAGTACAATAACCCCTATATAATGGCCTTAATTCAAACAGAAACTACACATTAACGGCATCGCACAACTCCTAATCTCCAATCTAGAATACCAACAAAACCGCGTACATTCAGACACAAAGCGACATTCAAATTAAACAAAAACCCCACAAAGGCATTCTTTTCATCGATCCCAGGTGATTTGTCACTAAATCCTGATTTACACAAGCCCACCGAGCTAGATCAAAGAGCAGCGCCGACCGACCAGCCGATATCAAAAGGTTTTACAAATGTGGGGTAAAATAGAAATAGAAGACGTCACGTTTGACTTGTGTGTCCGCGACTTAATTTATGTAAAACTAGTGTAAGAATCGGTTGGTGATTTAGGAGCACGTTTGGTCCTTCTGTTTGTCTTGCTGTGACTGGGTAGATGGATGGTTCGGATTAGTAAGAAAAACGGTGTCTAAGAACTAGGACTGTGATGAACGGTTATTTGGCTAGAGAACAAAAAAAAAGGTTTTTTTTTGTATCTGAAATTTCTTGAACTTCATTCTCGTCATTTATTAACTTTTATTACAATTTCCCTTCAAGTCCCATAACAAGCTTTTACAGTGTACACGGGAAAAGAAGCAGCTGATACATTCTATGTTTTTCTTTTTCTAACAGTCACTAAGCATCACTTGGAGGAAATGAGTGTTTATGTAGTGTAGGCGATAGGCCGACCCCCTGGGATTGCAAGCCCACATTACATCTTTTTTTTTTTTTTTTTTTAACAGCCCTGTTTGTACAAACTGTCCCACTGCTGGGAACGGGCCATCTTCTCATTGTGAGAAGGGTTAGGCCATAGTCTGCCACGCTGGCCAAGTGCGGGTTGGCAGACTTCACACATCTTCAAGATCATTGAGAACTCTCAGACATGTAGGTTTCCTCACGATGTTTTCCTTCACCGTTTGAAGTTGGCGGCAATCAACAATACGCACATAACTTCGAAAAGACAGAGGTGCGTGCCGTGGGATTCGAACCCAGGACCTGCGGATCGCAAGTCAGACGGTCTCACCACTAGGCTGCCGGAAACTTCCACATTTATTACATCTTACTCTCTAATATTCTCTATATACCCTCTCCCTTCCATCTAACTCTCTAACCACGGTCAAATGTGGCGTCAAACGGCCTGATGGTCTCTGATGCTCTGCCTACCCTGTAAGGGAAAATAGACGTGATTGTATGTATGTATAAATATAAATTACTAAGTACACTTACATCAACGTTAGCTTGTGTTGATATGATAAAAATCCATGTCTCTATCAGTTTGAATATGATACAAAAGAACTTTTGTATACTCATGCGTGAGTAAAGTAGGTACGTGAAAGATGATATTTATAAAGTAATCCATGGTAAAGAACTTATGGTTTTGCAGGTTATTTCTTCATTACTAAGTATCTTGTTGTCATAGAAAATGACAAAAAGACAAGTCATGTCTTGTTGTAATCATTTATTGTAGACATTCAAAATAATGACAAAATTTGTCTTAGGTCTCTATCATTTTCGCAGGGTATTTATATGAGCCACTTACTATGTTGATGTTTGCATTAAAAATCTTTTTTGAGTTGATAAATAGTTGATTTCAGTATTTTGCTAATTTTAATATCCACGCGTTAGCTGAGTTAATATTTAGAAACCCATATAAGCTCTTTGATACTAAATTTTATTTTTTTTGTGCCCAAAGGGAACTCTCTCTAGGACGATAATGATAATCCGTTAGACGATAAAGAAGTAGGTAATCTCATGCAGAAAAAAAAACATTACAATTATGTCTTATAGTAGTAATATAAACAAAAATATGTTTGCCAAAAAAATAATACTTAGTATACAAATTTATTGAAATCATAAGTTAGATTTCAAAAACTAAATTTCCGCAATCGGCTATTTTGTTTTTATTTTAGTATATACTTATTCAGCAAACAGAATGTCTCAATAGCGAAATTTTGTCCAAAATCGTCGAAATAACTGTGGCATCGCGAAGGACATTCTAGAAAGTGAGAGCAATAGTGGCGGTGCCTCCGATAGGTAATTGGAAGCATTTAGTGTCAAATTACAAGGTATTATGGGATTGGCCGCACGCGATCTGCCGACTGATCATACCACTATGAGTACACGCAACGACGCTGGTGTGGGCTGATCGAGCAGCGAGGAAAAGTTAGGGTCCCACTGCAAGAGCTCCGCGGTTAAACCCCATTGGCTGCGTCAAGTAATCTTTTTGAGTTTTTGACGTGATAACGTATTAGAAATCGATGAATGCCGGCTGCACGCATGAAAAAGCATGACTCATTGTCACGTTCCGCCTGAGCCGAGCGTGCAAGCGAGAGCGCAGGAGAAGCGATAGAGAGGCACGATTGGCCTAAGCGTTTCGCTTATAACGCATCGTTATCACGTAAAATTATCGTCCGTAAACCGACTTTACAGACAATTTTTTTTTTATATGTTTTGTTTTTTTGTAAGATAGTATGCGTAAAACCGCTGTGAAAGAATATAAATGCGCACTCTTTACAATAATTATTATTCTTTATTTGAAGCGTTTCGGAAACTCATTCATTATCCGTTCTGCTAAGGCTTGGAACTCTCTGCCTGCAGATTTGTTTCCTGCATTTTATAATCTGGGTGTCTTCAAAAGAAGCGTGAAGATATCTTCTAGGCAAGCGCGCTCCACCTTAGACTTATAGTCTTCGCTTTAGTGAGACAAAGTCAAACGCAAGCTCATTCAATGTAAAAAAAATACAGTAAAATTACATGATTATTAAGAAAAAGTTCGTTGGAAGTTATTAAAAAGAGCATTTTATTTATTTTTGAGAGAGTATTATTATTACAAAAAGTATGGCCTATGACACTCAGGCCGTGAAGACGAATTTAACGAAACCTCGCATATCGGTCAAGCCGCTTAAGTTATAGGCGCTCATACAGAAACATACATACATACACTCGAAAAACATAACCCTCCTACATACATAGTCGGGTAATAAAAGGAGTAACGGCAGGTAGATTGGCACAACAGAAACTCGCTGTCACTGTGGCCAAATCGGACAGTGATAGCGAGCTGTGTGTGCTGGGTGTGGTCAAATCGGACGATATCCAAAACGGCAGAACTATAAGTTGTTTTGACTCCTGGGACTATATTGTCACTTCCGATGGAGTGGTGTGACACTGACAGGTACCTCCGCTTCACAATAGCCGCATGGCTGAACAAGTCACAGCTCTTTAATATTTTGTACCTAAAATTTATTGTCATCGGGAATTTTCGATTAAACCAGTATCTATGTTAAAAGAAAAATAAAATACCCGATTGTAGAAAAGCAGTCTTGCAGTCTAATTAACGATTTTTTTGCGCTTCATACACTGTTGAGTGTACGTTTTTATGTGAGAAAGTATGTGTAAAATCGCTGTAAAAGGTTACGGATGCGCATTATTTAGTATAATTCTAGTAAAACCACTTGTATAATACGAAAAATTTCTTTGGAGGTTACGAAAACAACGCATTTTATTTATTTCTGCAAGAGAACAATTATTATTAAAAAATATAGCCTAAGACACTCTGGAAGTAAAGACGAATCTAACGACACGTCGCACATCAAAATCGGTCAAGCATTTAGGCTGTAGGTGATCGACCTCCAACGAAATTTTCGTAAGTAATAAATAATTAATTTTAATAGAATTATTCTAATGAATACGCACTTATAATCTTTTACAGCGATTTTACGCATATTTTCTCACAAAACCATATACTCAACAGCGTACTAAGCGTAAAGAAGGCGTAAGTTAGACTGCAAAACAGCCTGCAGTCAGGAATTTTGTTTTGCTTTTAATAAAAATTATTGTTGTTAAGTTTCCGGCAGCCTAGTGGGGAGATGCGATCCTTGCGATCCGCAGGTCCTGGGTTCGAATCCCACGGCACGCACCTCTGTCTTATCGAAGTTATGTGCGTATTGTTGATTGCCGCCAACTACAAACGGTGAAGGAAAACATCGTGAGGAAACCTACATGTCTGAGAGTTCTCAATGATCTTGAAGATGTGTGAAGTCTGCCAACCCGCACTTGGCCAGCGTGGCAGACTATGGCCTTACCCTTCTCACAATGAGAAGATGGCCCGTTCCCAGCAGTGGGACAGTTTGTACAAACAGGGCTGATAAAAAAATAACTTGTTATTTTATGGAATATATTGAACGATATTCGACTGAAAATTTGTTGTTAAACAACTTTATTGTGAACACCAACCATGCAGGTCCGATGCACATTTGTTGTTAAACAACTTTGTTGTGAACACCAACCATGCAGGTCCGATGCACATTTTTGCAAATTTTTTATAAAAGCAGTTTTAGCCCACTTAAACAATAAGAAAATTTCATAAGGGCTTCTACATACTAAAAATACTTAACTGCAAAATATTATTCATTATTACTATTTTAACCGACTTCCAAAAAGAAGGAGGTTCTTAATTCGACTGTAGGTATGTTTTTATGTTTGTTATGCGATTATTTCGACAAATACATCACATTTCAACACATCTCTGTTTCCTGAGACCTAAAATTTTGGAATTTTCAAGGCTAGAGTGAATAGATATCTTCTAGATCGACGAGCCCATCCTCGGACACGCCGTCGCTTAACATCAGGTGAGTTGGTGGTCAATCGTAGATCTGTCTTCTATAAAAAAAAAAAAAAAAAAAAAAACATTGGCCATACAACGCGGGAATTCCTTCAGCCTAATGGGCACGTTTGGGCGGGGAGATACCTCGAAGAGTTAATATTTTAGGTTTAGAATGTGACGTTACATTGTTTGTTTATTTTTGTCATTATTTCTATATAATATAATATTTTTTACATTGTAAATAGGTAAAGTTTTTAATTGATATATATACAACTATATTTAGAATTGATTTTGTTAGGTAATCCCATATCAGGTTCAGAAGTGGTGCCATATAAATTTTATCAAAATCGGTTTAGTACTTTGGTTTTTATAACAAAAACGATTGGAAAAATGCCATCCAAGTAAACGAGATTGCATACTTTGAAGTCGGATATCGATTAATCAACACGCAAAACTATAAACAACAAAAAGTTTTATACCACAATAAAAGTCACAAAACTAACAAGAAAATTATTCTACCCACATTATGTTCTGTTTTCATACAATATTTTGTTCGCTATCACAACGTCTGGCCGCACTCCAGCCCTAATCCCCACAAAGGTCGAGTTTACATCCCAAAACTTTACAGCCAATAAAACCAGCTACATCTAGTTGATCCCTAGTAATCCGGCTGGTTCTTGATCCATAGTTTAATAACTTCATGGAAACCGTAAGCTTGCAGCTGGAAGCTCTCCATGAACTTTGTGTTGCTTTGTTTTGAACACGTTTGGCGCGAAAACAACACAGAGGTAGAGTTGGTATTTGCGGATCAGCATTTTTGTTTCTTTTTAGGGTTCCGTACCTCAATAGAAAAAAACGGAACCCTTATAGAATCACTTTGTTGTCCGTCTGTCCGTCCGTCCGTCCGTCGGGTGTCCACCCCTTTATCTCGGGAACGCGTGAAGGTATCGCGTTGAAATTAAAACTATATACGCAGATCAATAGTATCTTGCTGCAGAAAGAAAAATAAAGTTTTCGTTAACAAACAACTACGACACATAAACACATAAACTGAACAAAAACAACAGTCGTAACTCACCATAGTTGGTTAATTAACCAGCGCTGGACGCGTCTAAACAAAATTTAAGAAAAAGTGTCCCGAGTTGACCGATACTCATAATTATAACAACAATGACGAACTTAAAGATTTTGATTTAAAATCTATATCGCTGCGATCTATGTAAATAGGGCGAATTCTGTGGCTGCGATAAAGCCTAATTTAGATTGAAAAGTTAAGTTAAGATACATTTATCTATTTATTTTCTTTTGTACTTGTTTTTGTTAATTTGAATGGTGTGTCAATAAAGAGTTTATCTATCTATCTAATTTGTCGCTTCAAAACATTTTGAAAATCTAAATCATTTACTCGTAAATCGTCCAAGTGGTCTTAAAGTTGCTAGTTTAGACCTCATTCACCTCGGACGTTTTTGAACGTTGACGCGCAATCCTTGTTGACGTAATATCGCTCTGTTATAATTTTTGACGAAATAGTGTAAAATTACTCAATAACAATGCTTGGAGTTTTAAAAGGTGATGTTTTCATTGCTCCGCTAAAACTAGTAGTTCTGCGAACGTAGTGTGTGATCAAATTGGTTGACTCCCAAGTTTTTTTTTTAATGCAAGATAGATCTACGATTGACCACCAACTCGCCTGATGTTAAGCGACGGTGTGGCTGAGATTGATTAGGATATGCGGGTTCAAGTCACGTAGGATGTGAAACATTTTTGAACTGTCCACAATTTATTATGCTAGTAACTTTCGGCTACAACTTTAATAAACTGAGTTTTAGTATTTCATGTAAATAAATTTCAAGCATAATAAAATTCAATTACGAGATAGTTATGAGATAATACATACAACAATGACTATTAAAAACAACTGAATGGTGGTTCTCGAACTACGGTTGCGAAAACTAAAGAATATATATTACCAACATAGAAACGGGCTGTAAATTTTTTATTATACATTGAGGATTTGAAGTTTATTTTCGTTGTTTTTATTCGTCTAGCCCTATTTCTAGTATAAGCTCTTTACACAGGCCAGGTGATTGACCACAACGCACCTGACGTTATACGTTAAAATGTGGTAGTACCTACTTATAATATACCTACAATAGCGTAGAATGGGATCTGGTGCTCAAGCGAGTCTATCCAAAAGCAACATTATTTTCTATCTGATCAAAGGTATATGCTGTACATATTTTTTTTTTTTATATAAAATAGATCTACGTTTTACCGAATGTGAGCTACGGTGTGGCCGAGGATGAAGCACATCGAATTACAATATTCCTTTTTTAAATTAAAACTCCGGGTCACTCACAAGATAATATTTATTTACGATAACCTTGAAATTTCCTCTAGATTGTAGTTCTCAGAAAATCAATCCGGGATGACGGCAGGAAGATTTATTCCTATATATGCAGTACGCATCAAGAATGTGAACAAAAATCATTTAAATAGGAGATACTGTGTTTTATAGTTTGGCAGAAAATTTAATATGTAATTTGTACTTTTTAGGGTTCCGTACCTCAATAGGAAAAACGGAACCCTTATACGATCACTTTTTGGTCCGTCTGTCCGTATGTCCGTCTGTCCGTCCGTCCGGGTGTCAAGACCTTTATCTCGGGAACGCGTGAAGGTATCGATTTGAAATTAAAACCATATACGCAGATCCATAGTATCTTGCTGCAGAAATAAAAATGAAATTTCTCTGTTTTCGTAAAAAACGTTACAGCCGAATATGTCGTAAAAAACGCACATTTCGACACTCACAGAGGAATCAAAACCTATGGGGTACTTCCCGTTGACCTAGAACTCTGAAATTTGGCAAGAAGCATTGTGTACACATATAGGAAAAAATCCGAAAACTGGATATTTTTAATTTAATCACAAAAAAATAGTGTCTCTATGCGAGGAATGAGGGCCCAAATTTTAAAGTGAATTAACCGTATCATGTGGGGTATCATATGAAAGAGCCTCATTAGCATAAGCTAAAACAGGTTTTTTACACATTCTTCGCCCCCTGCAGACTTCACTTCAGCTGGAAACCAAAACTTTTTAGGCGAATTTTGATTAAGTACAGAGTGCGCAAAGCAACGTGCCTCAAACGCCGGCGATTTACTGACTACTACAAAATGAACGGGACGCTCGCTCGGATTCGAGTGGGAGGCGCCGATACTATAGTCCCGCTCCACTCTGATCCGAGTGGTGAGCAAGGAATGTGCTAAATATTTTTACGATGTTTATTTTTTCGGTTTATGAAGGAAAATATAAAAAAAATATATATGATTTCCCCCTTTTATTTTTTGTTTGTACGGAACCCTCGGTGGGCGAGTCTGACTCGTACTTGTCCGGAAAAAAGTGTACACTCGGGGAGAGAAGACAAATCTACTTATATAGACACCTCACACATCAAAATCGGTCAAGCCTTTTAGGCTGTAGGCGATCTTATAGAAACATACATACATACATACCACCCTTATACAAACAAACATGCATACACCCAAAAAAATAACCCTAATTTTACGCAGTCGCGTAAAACGTATAGGTACTTGCAGCGTAGGTACATTTTGACCATGCTACCATATTTAGGACCCTGCCATAATCATATTTTCCTTCATACAAGTTAATATTTTGCAGGGATTGAAGCACACACCCAAAATAATATAAAATTGCTAACCACTGATTGCAAGCTTGGAATTCTTGTCTGAATTCCAAATTGGTCTAAAATACGTCAATCCTGCCTTCATTCCATTATCGGAGAGGTGCCAAACTACCAGTAGATATCCTAGGCTTAGCTATTTACCTAACGAATGGATAAGCTTCCGTTTGTGTCCATAAACCTTACGGATAAGGAGATATTGTTGGAATTCTGAATTCCTTGAAACGGAAGTCGGTGGTGCTGCTGTCTCGCTCACACCTATTTACCAGTATTTACTTATTTTTAGATACGATTATTTTATGTGCAAATAAATACCTTTATTAACTACAACAAAACGATTTACAAGATATACATTCTGAACTAACTAAACTGCTACACAAAAAGCAAATAGTTAAAGATAATCCAAGGGCTTTTTACTAACCAGTTGGCAGCGTATCCAGCATGCTGCCAGTATTGCCAAGCTTAATGCCAATGCTTATGTGTTGGGCCATATACACAGCGGATAATAAATCGATGGCAATCTGAAGTAACAAGTGCCTATGAAAAAAAACCTTTTTTTTGGAATCGTTTAAAAATAATACCTACCTACGTAGGCATTTCAATAAAGTCGTATTACTATTACGAAGGTAATCAATACTAACTTATTCCTCGTCATAATTCAAACAAGCTTTATCCCAAGAGGTGTGAAGCACGCCTATAATCTACTGTTCCGAGCTACGGCATAAAGCATTGATAGCAGGCCTGGGTTGATCGGCTTAGGCCAGTCTCTGCCACTCATGGTCAAAGTTAGGGGTTGCTTTTCATAATTCTACCTAATCTTTCATATTATAGACGACTTTACTATGCGGTGGCATCAACGTTGCAGCATCAGATCAATATCATTATCATCATCGAAGCCCATCATCATCAAGAACGTTACAAACTCTCAGACGTGTATGGGTTTCCTCACGATGTCCTTTACCGTTTGAAGTTGGCGGCAATCAACATTATGCACATATATTCGAAAATATATAGGTGCGTGCCACGGGATTCGAACCCAGGGCCTGCGAATCGCAAGTCAAACTGTCTCGCATTAAGCTGCCGGAAACTTCGAGTAGTATAAATAGGTAATATGTAATTAAATAAAGAGAGAATAAACCAGAAGGCGTTGGAACTCTCCAATAAACCAGTAAACCGTTATTTTGGCTCTTTTACTTTGGTTCAGTGTACTTGCTAAAAATCTCTTGTGACCTGAATCAGTAAGCACAGATTGGCAGTAGACTCCATAATGTATTTCTCACAGTAAATCCTTGAATTTAAACGCTTCACAGTTAATATAAAACCCAAGCCGCATACATTGAAATTTGTCAAACAGTTAGGATACTAAGTTTAGGACGAATACACGTTGTTTTATTTCTTCGACGTGTGTGTAAACTTACAATGAAATGAATCTCGCTTCCCCCACTATTACTACTATATTACCATCACGCGAGTTGGTGGTCAAACGTAGACCTTTCTACTACAAAAATAAAAACTACTACAACTAATTTAATAATTAATTTAATTTTAAGTCTTATGGTAACATTTTAATCTTTTGAAAATTAAATATTTTGTGTTAATAATAAATGGCCAAGTGCGTGTCGTGGCACGCGCAAAATACGGTTTCTTAGTCGCACATCATAATTTATATGAATTTAAAACAGGGTTTTCTGTTTGTCTGTTTGTTTATTTAATGTTTAATCAATAAAACTAAAAAGTCCTCCGGCCCGATATAAGTATATAAATATTAATGCGCATTTTCACACGGCGCCATTTTGCATCTCCCGGCCCTTAGTTTAGAATAGCTGCGTCAGGTATTAAATACATCTAGGTGTTAAAACGGTGAGCCCTAAATTAGCTAAGTGGCTTTATCGACTGCACTAATGCCGAGACAAATGCACTGCTATTATGCTATTATATGCCACCGTGACACACGGGTTATTAGGATCGTGAGCTTGTTGGCTCAGCAGACACTTGCGTGGACACTTGGTCGTGACAGGGCTGAACTCATGTTGGTTTGTTTATACCTCTAGGTGTAAAAACTAATGCTATAATATGTAATTTGTTGAAAGAAATGACTGCTGCTTTCAAACTATTTCACAGTTATTTATTTATTTATTCAACTGCTATCTATGCTTACAGCGAAGCCTAAGCGCACAGAAAGCCAACATTTACAATAGAAATATTCAAAATTAACCAAATAAATATTATAATTTAAGTATGAAAACTTACAACTAACTTAAAAAACATACACAAGGTTGCAACATACTATTAAACTTATGATGAAATATACCTGTGTCCGGATACCGAGCAATTAAATCGTTGGGCAGATTAATGGCACGGGACGTGGGTGCATATCGAGCAGTATCGTTGCGCACGCGCGGGGCTTGGAATAACTTCCGTACGCTGCACGCGCGCGACTGGCGGACGCGGTCCGGCACAGCCAACGAACAACGAGCCAATGCGCTACTGTTGTCTACCCGTCCGTTAATCAACTGATAGTAGTGCATCAATATCGCACATTTTCGTCTCAGTTCTGGCGTAAAAGTTGATGAAAAGCCAACTTCGAACGAAGCCCACTATGGCATTGTACCTACTTAACCATTAATTAAATACTCAACCTATAGATTAATTTGCAATTTATCAATAATCATTCATGTACACTTTCCTTCGTAAAAATATTCATCACAAATCATTTTAATTAATCTTCATACTTGTTTTACCTTAACTCTTTTAATACAGCTTTATCAATAATTAATTACAATAAATAATTTAATTCATGGGGGTAGCCTATGCCCAGCAGTGGGCTTCTTATTGCTGAGATGATGATGAAGAATCACTTTAATTTAATTCATATTTGTTTATGATTCAAATATTTTTTAATCTACATATATAATCTCTAAAGATAATTAAATTTACCGAATTTAATGCGTCAAAATATTGAACACCAATTATCAGAGCAGATAAAATCGGGTGGTGTAACCGCCATTTTATATAAATCTCGCCAACATATAGCGCAGTGTGTCACAGCAGGATTATCATTTGTCACCCTTATAAGGTCGTAGTTTAATTTAAGGTCATTTATATGGCAAATACCACCCGCCGCGTGCCGGCTTCCAACGGTACCTACTGCGTCAGGATATCACCTACTGCTACATTGTACTTGCAAATGTGTTGAAAAGTACATGTGACAGATTACAAAGTACCGCCAACACAATGTACTGGAAGTGATAATAAAGGCTTAATGATAATATGGTAATTATTTACCGGATTCATTTATGACAATAAATGGTCGTTTTCATATGTAACAGGGATCGAACCTTTGTGGTATATCAACAAATTGCCATTTTATATTTGACGTGACAACGTCTAATAAATCGATGAACACCAGCTGCACGCACGAAAACGTATGACTCATTGTCCCGTTACGCTCATTGTCCCGTTACATCATCATCATCATCATTACATCAATGTTTTGTTATGACGTTGACACGTCCGTAAACCGACTTTACAGACAACCAATTTTTTTGCAATGGGGTAGGTATGTAAAGTAATTTCTTATGTATTTATTTAAACATAAATCACAAAAATATTGAAATTAGTTCCTTAAAATAGTTCAAATAAAATCATGACATACATACATACCTAAATATTTACTTTACATAGCCCATTGGCCATTGACTGGGATGATAATTACAATAATTGAGAGCAGTAATTTAATTTTAATTAAATTGTAAATCAATTTGCTTCAATTAGCTTTAACGATGGACATACTGATTAATTTTAACATTATTATTATTAATATACATTATTATCTGGACATAATTGTAATTAAGTAATTGTAAATTATGAATTTAACGTCAACACATGTCAAACCGATAAGCAAATCTATTATAATTTAAAATTATAATAGATTTGCTTATCGGTTTGACATTTGTTGACGTTAAATTCATTTAGTTATATAAATAAATACATATCATTATTTTCTTCGTGACAAATGTAAATATAATGCCGTTTTTATGTTAATAAATTAATTAGAATTTAAATAAACCACTGGTAGCTTTAATTAAGGATTCGCGCAGCGCATGCAGCTATCTCTCTCGCGCATCGCCTCATTTTTAAATATAAAAAAACATTGAATAAGGAAATTAGAAAGTTACAAATGAATTAGCTTATTTAGATAGGAGAAATATTTAAAAACAAGATTTTGTTTGATATCTTAAATTAGCTGAGGAGTAGGATAATTTATGCATCAAGGGGATAGATAAATAAACAAACTCGTTTCTCACTTTTCTAATAATTGAGCGGGGCTCTCAATTCTTTAAATGCTTATAAAAAGGTTGTGATGCATGAGAACGCAAACAAGAAAGAATAATAAAACCGGACAAGTGCGAGTCAGACTCGCCCACCGAGGGTTTCGTACAAACTAGTAGATAAAATGGGGAAATAATTTATTTTTAAATTTGAGTTGATTGAATAAAAGGTAAATTGCGGCTTACGATTTATGACGTATTAATAAAAAACTACTTACTAGATCTCGTTCAAACTAATTTTCGGTGGAAGTTTGCATGGTAATCATATATTTTTTTAGTTTTATCATTCTCTTATTTTACAGTTACGGGGGGGGCGGGGGGGGGGGGGGGGCACACATTTTACCACTCTGGAAGTGTCTCTCACGCAAACTATTCAGTTTAGAAAAAAAATATATTATAAAGCTCAAAATCATTTTTGAAGACCTATCCATAGATACCCCACACGTATGGGTTTAATGAAAAAAAATTTATTTGAGTTTCAGTTCTAAGAACCCCCAAAATGTATTGTTTGATTTTTTATTTTTGTGTGAAAATCTTAATGCGGTTCACAGAATACATCTACTTGCCAAGTTTCAACAGTATAGGTCCTATAGTTTTGGAAAAAAGTGGCTGTGACATACGGACGGACAGACAGACATAACGAATCCATAAAGGGTTCTGTTTTTTGCCATTTGGCTACGGAACCCTAAAAATGGCTTATATTCTATATTTCATGCTACGCCTGGGATATAGAAACGCTGGACAATATTAATTTTCAGTTCACGAATTATTTTTCGGTTCGCTTGAAATATTCCGTGAAAACTTATCCGTGCTAGTTGGCTCATCTTACATACAAATGGAAGGCCTAAATGTCACGGATTCCGCTGGAGCTATTTGACATTAGACTAGCGCCATCGCAACTACTGTGTAACTGTGTTATTCAGTTTCGCAATGAAAGAAAATAGCCAATTAAGAGTGAGAAAAAAGTTGAAGAGACTGTTAAAATATCACAATTCAAATAAGGCTCATTTGAACTTTTGCTTCACACTCTGTATATTATAGAAAACGCAAGATAGAAAGAGCGCGAGCCAACTTTGCATCGCTATAAAATTTGAGCGTAACGTTGAAGTCCATCGTATAATTAACGACAAATTACATAAAAAAATCAAATAAAAATAAATTACATTGTTTTGTGTCTACATTTAACTAAATATTTACATAAAGGGAGTTTCCTAGAATTAAGCTTCTAATTTAATAGAACAAGGTACAAATCACTCGACTCCATCTTTCGCGGAGCCCCAAGTCTAACCGAAGTGCCAACTGGATGATAGATATAAATCGATAACATTTGTCTCGATTATATTCACAGAAGCAGCTCTTGAGTTAAATATGAGAGTACTAAGGGCGTGATGAAAAGGGGTATTTGCCCCTATAAGCTCTATGAAAAAAGGGTAGAAAAACAGGTATGGGGCCATTCATTTATTACGTAAGACGATTTAGGCGGGGAGGGGGTCAACCATGTCTTATCGTGGTGGGTCCCCCCTTAAGCTACTCACCCCCCCCCCCCCTCCCCCGGGAGGGGATCAAAAAGTAGCAAAAATAGTCTTACGTAATAAATGAATGGCCCCTGTGTGTGGATGATGTTACTCAGTTTGGATACTCATCTTAAAACTCCTAACAAAAAGGTTGGTCCAAAATTTTACAGGGTCGGTATAAATGACGATACAATAATGACTAACTTACATTTTAATGATAATTATTTATTGAAATCTATCGCAAATATTTTACGTAATTTCCAACTTCAAAATGAACCAACTTCAATCTGTTCTTAAGCTTCATAAAATTAGACAAAAGTACTCCAATAAATCCTGAGTACGTCCACACTCGTCGGATGAAATGGTCGTGAAACGAAATGTTATGACATTAATGTAACAGATCGTCTCTCTTGCTAATCCAGCCTGACCTTAGGTTTAACACATTGAGCTGTTGAGACGCTTTGGAATAGGTGTATACCTAAGTAGCAATACTTATAATAATAAATTATGCTACATATAGAGCAAAATGCATAGATAGATTTTGTAGATTTATAGCGCATTCGAATTTTAACATGACGAAATCCCATAATCTGATTTCAAATCATTGATACATAATTTTAATAAATATGGTGTTTTTATACAAAAAGCGACAAACCGGTGAACGGTTCATATGACCGTGACATAATGACAGTTGCATCTCTACTGTGTTTTGCTGATGCTAAGCAGGCCACAGTGGTGTTTGTACAAATCCTTTTTAAAATGGTCTTTGTAGAAACTAGGCAAGAAGATCTTCGGAAGTAGGTCATGCTATTGTGTTGGTTCGTGGAAGGAAGGAGCGAAAGAATTTGACTGTATATATTTCTAGTGCGAATTACGGTGATGAAGAACCTCATTAGAAAGCTCGAAGTGACCGATTCAAGGGCACACAAGAAAATTATAAAGAATGCTTCACTACATGGTCTATATAGAAATGAAGAAATTCATAAGAAAAATATTCCGGAAGTATTTGAAAAATAAATACTTTTGTATTGCATAATATGATTTAAATGACGACCTTAAGTTTTAAAAAAAGAAGCAAATAAAGTAAATGAGTTTCTTAAACATACCTCATGACTCAGTGGTAGTACGACTGAGCTGTAGGTCGTGGGTTCGATCCCCACCCAGGGCAAACGTTTGTGTGATGAGCATGGATGTGTGTTCTGTGTCTGAGTATTTCTCTGTATCATAACTTCATAAGTATATAAGTATGTATTTACAAAAAAAAAAGTATATAATGTATGTGTGTCTATCAACCATCTAGTTTCCATAGTACAAGCTTTGCTTAGTTTGGGCTAGATGGTGTTGTGTGAAATGTCCACAAATATTTATTATATAGTCAATTTAACAATTTTAATATATCCAGGCCTACAAGCTAATAATAAACCTAGCACGTCATTAATTGTCTCGTCGACGTAACTTCAAAGAACAACATAATGCTAAAGGCAATTAATTAAAATATCTAGGTACGAGTTTAACGAACTGCCTAACTGAAAACAATAACAAAAACGTTCAAAACTGACCTTTACTTTATTATAAACAAAGTATAAATTGCAATGATAGATCCTGTCACGGATGACCACGTCCAGTTGCATAAGAATACAAAATAAGAGAACAAGAGGTGTTAGTGAATGTAGTCAAAGTAATGGGGCTGATTTTGGTTATACGATAGCGACACGATATTTTCCCGACTGCTGGAAAGGGGATAAAGTTTTCGAGTGATATAATTATGTTATTGGCAGTCTTTGCACCAGAAACATGCCAGAGCGGGAGTTACCTGTTTTACCAATAATTCCAGAGACCTAATTTACCTATCACCAACCAGTTTTCCCCTTCTCACAATGAGAAGATGGCCCATTCCCAGCAGTGGGACAGTTTGTACAAAAAAAAACAGGGCTGATAAAAAAAACAGTTATGCCTCAGTACCCCAACTACCCATGGTCTCTATTGCAATTGGAAATAATAAGTACAATGGTTCTATCCCCCCGTACTTATGCCTTTTCCAAGTAATTAGAATTCGTTTTCCATGTTCTCTTAGCCTGTTTCTAGCTTTATACAAGTATTATTCATTTTCTATTATCACTATGCTTCGTGTTTAACTTTTCCCATTTTCATTTGTCACATTTAATGGCCCTCGTTTATAGAATATATTTCCTCTAATTGACATAAATGTTAACTCTCTAAAATATATAAATCGTTCGTATTAAATCTGACGAGCAAATTGCTCTAACCAAGCGTCGACTGCACTACTGAAATAAACTACTAGACACAAAACGAACAGCGGAATCTCAGTAACATGATCTAGTAGACAGCTTGTCGGTTTGTTTGTCACCTGTCTGCGTGGTTAGATATTTATTATATTAACTTATTTTTACCCGGCAGTTGAAATGGAGGAGTTATCGGGTTTGCTCATTAACTTACCTCATGATATGGACGATAATAGCGATCTAGAAGAAAATGTATTATTTATTGTAAGCTTGAAGATCCATACTCTATATCGGTTTAGTATTCCTTGAGTATTTCTTATTTCTTTTATTTATTTATTGGTAGTTTGCGCATGACCGCCAGCTCAGCTGTAATCAGCTGTTTTTAATGAAAAAAAAGTATCCTTCAGAGTTGCCTTAGTATCATGTCCAATTACATTATATCATTAGTGCCATATCCAATTACATTATATCAATATTTTATACGAGCGTCTATTGAAATTCTGTTTTCATTTATTTTAAAATGTAAATTATCATTATCTCTTCACTTTGTGGTTTGAATCATTATTCTTTTAATAAACTTGTTTGTTTTTTTACAATTTATTGTTTTTGTAATTAATTTTGTCGTCTCCTTTACATTGATTTCCTTTTCATCGGCCCGCGTCATAAATCATATCTAGTAAATTAACGATCAAACTAACATGTTTATCGCTTTGCTTAACCTTTTATTAATTATCTGCCCAAGTTTCGTTTCTAGTTTCCTCCGTCGGATGTTATAAATATTAATATATAAATTTATATTTCGCTTGCATAATCTCCTAGTTCTTAATGTTAATCACCGTTTAATTTTATGTGTGGTCACTCATTCGGGTAATTGCTCGTTGTGTATAAAATTTTGTATTTACGTTCAAGTTGGCGCCACGTTGTTTAGCAACTATTAAATTCTAGGATTTGTGAATAGAAATGTAGTACCTGGGTGACCGAGCTCTACTCGGATTTTTTATGACTGAAAATACGAGCAAGCCCGGGTTCACTAAAAACGAAACCTAGCAAGATCGATTTATCCCTTATTATGATTTGTCCCTTAATCTATCTACAAACCAAATTTCATAAAAATCGTTGGAGCCGTTTCCGAGATTCAGATTATATACATATATAGGAGTATATTATATATACAACAATTGCTCGTTTAAAGGTATTAGATGAGCGAAAACTTAAGCCGTAAACACCAAACAATTCCACGCTTTACCGGCGCCGGCGCAGATTTTGACGCTGACAGTATATAAGAATATTATTGTCTGTTTTTGCAACTGTCATTTTTACTTGAATTATTATTAGTTTTTTTTTTCATTTATTTGATATTGAGAAAAAAAATCTATTGACTCTTTTTACGAAGTGTAACTTTCTGTGCAGCCTTGTATTTATTTTGTTAGTTAAATATATAGTTTCAATACTTTAAAAAATGCTCGCGTTGACTGAAAAAATGAGTTGATTGAAAATTAAAGCATTCGACATAGGACACATTTTTTTTTAGTCATTCGTGATTAAAGTGTTTTATTTACAATTGTCATATTATAAAAAACTGGTTAACGACAATAATTACCTAACTTTTACAAATCAATACTTAGTACCAGTTTGTAAGTTCGTACAAAACAAACTTATATTGTGTAAAATTGCCAAGTGTAAGCATGTGAAGATTAAATTAAGTGCCTAACGTAATAAAGAATAATTATTTATTACTATGTTTTGTTATTAGTTTTCAATATTTGAAGTAAGTATGTTGGTATGTTACAACTATATAAAGTATAATAATGTTTAGGTATATGTATACAATATTCCAGGATAAAGAACATTAAATGTAAACAACAGGAATAAGAAACCAACAAACAATTAAGAAGCAAACTGTCCAATTAATCGATCAAAATTAAAGCTCAACCACGACAAGGCGATGAGAATCGACCGTCATAAACTCACATAGAAAATAAATCAGTTATGCATTCCATAAACAAACAATAAGGGATATTCATAGGCGAAGAGCTGGTAATGTGATTATCACTAAAACTTTCATTAATAACTATATTCTTTAACTATAATAACTTTATTAATTTCATAGTTTGTAAGTGTTGTGTACGATGTTTAATACGAAATACGATGATTATTATTAAGAAGGAGGAAAATGACATACTATTTTATTTAAAACACATATATTAACAGAATTTAATGACCAAAATAAAGATTCTAAAGATGAAGAAAGAGAAGAGTGGCAGGCATTAGCCAATATATGTATTATAGTAAGTAATTGCAACTGGGGGGATTCTTTGAAATTGTGATAGGAAAAATCATATATCAGCAATAATCCCCGATTTATAGACTAGATGCGTTCCGCGGTTTCACTCGCTTAGTTATGAAAAACGGTGATGATTATGATGATGATAAGTAGCTTATGTCCGTCTCCAGGTCCAAAGCTATCTCTATACTTATTTTCATAACAATCGGTTCAGCTGTTTGAGCGTGTAAAGGTTACAAAATTTGCTTTTATAATATCATTATGAAATTGTGTTAAATGTATTTCAAAACACATTCATTTCAATAACAATATGCTCAGTTGTCTTTTATGTTGTCACAAAACTTATTTTTACTAGACTATGAACAAACTTCGTAAAGTGATAGCGATAATGATAAAAACTATAATCGTTTTGTAATGTTAATGATAATCAAAACATATATTCTTACATTACAGACAGTTATAAAAGTTTGACACGCCGGGTGTAAAGAACATTGGAGAGTTCTTATAAAAATAGTATGTTAGTCTTAAGGTGTATATAGTAGAATTATTAGTTTAAATATTTTTTTCTGGAATATTTTGTCAATATTATATTTTAAAAAATATCACTTCATATTATCAATCTATTTGTTTAACATAAACAGTATAACGATGTTGTTATAATACAAGACAATGTAAGACATTAATGGCCTTACAGAAAAACGTTACTTAACTTTAACGAACGTCTTTTGTTTTCTGTCTTCTTTCCGCAAGTGTCATTACGTGTCAGCCAGAAGTTGACGAAACATATTAAGCATTGCTTAAAGTTAAGTAACGTTTTTAGGTAAGGCAGATATTGTTAACCCTTTAATCTACAGACATGGTAAAGGCAAATAGAAATTACAAAGGAAAACAAAAATGTTTAGATTTGAGTACAAAGTGGCCTTGCATGAACCACCTAGCTCTGATCCTATCGCGTGGGAGTGTGAAAAATATTTCGGTTCCAATGAAAGGCGAAGAACAAAGCGCCGATGAGCCGGAACACGACGGTGATCAACCAAATTGGTGTGATTAAGATAATTAATCACGGCTAGTCCATGAAGACATACACAAAAGAGATTGAAACAAAGCCTCTATGCTTCTTATGTGGGTAGTGGTTGGTAGTTTAAAAGAAATGGAAATGATTACGAATTTTGAAGAGGCGATGAATAAAGGAGTAGTGCTAGGGATATTTAACTTAAAAAAACTACGGGTTGCACTCCGGGAGTGCCAGCAGAAGTGAAAACTAAAAAATAAAATAGCAAAAAGACTGACTCGTGAAGGCTTTGACCAAAGATATTGTGTTTTACAAGCAACCCCTACTCATCGCTGTACGCGAAGCGTTAGCGTGGTTAAGACTACAGCGCCATCTAGTACGTTGGTCTGGAACTAACTTTATTGGACAAACTTGTACATACAACAATGAACTTTAAATGCAGAACGTTAGAATAGGTCTCTTACTGTCCGTCTTGCGATTGAACGATCTGACGCGAGTTTAACATTTTTTATCCATCCCAAAAATGCACAACGCCGCTAAAGAAGTTTTCACTTCAAAAATAGTATTTGACAATATTTAATACAAAAAGCTTGCAATTCATTACTGGAAGTAAAACTGAATATTATCGTAAGACGGAAGTTGAGTTAACAAACATATTTTGTAAATTAGAAACCCATAGAAAAGTAGGTACCTTCTTGCAAATTCCTTGGAAGACCAGGTTTTAAGCCATTCTTTTCAACGACACTTTTAGATAAGTTGTGTATCTCACTCTGTGATGTGATAAATACAATAGATCGTCAACCAGATGAAAGTCCACTGATTGATGGCGTATATTTTGATCTGTCGTGATAGAGGTCGTTAGAAAACGCCTATGTCTAGTATTAAACATATGTATGTTAGGTGAGAAAAAGAAGAGATGTGACTAAATAGATGATGATAGCAAAACTGGCAACCATAAAAAAAACCGAAGATTTTCTGGAAGAGATCGCTTCCAATGATAAGACCAATGATACTGTACGTGGTGTCAATAAAGTGTAACTGACTAATTGAAAAAAATCTTGTGTGACAACGAAATGAACGAATATATGTATAAGTTATCAGGTGGGACGTGGGATGTCCAGCTGGAAGATGGGTTGACGATGTAACAATCGTGGGTCAAACCTGGAATCGATTGGCACAGGACCGAGGAATATGGCAAGATAAGAAAGAGACCTATACCCAGCAGTGGGATAGAAAAGGCAATAAATGATGATAATGATGAAACGGGTTTATTTGTATAATGAACAATTTCGATTAGTGCCATACCTGAACGCATACATTGTCTGAGCACAGCTCTCGTTTCACCACATCGTATAACACGCGATTTATTGCCATTTCCTTTATCTGCAATGCCGTATTGTTCTTTGACAAGCAATAACATATTAATGCAAATCGCTGCATTGTCGCCGGTACCGATCTGACTCTACTTTCCGTTTGATTTCACTACAACTGCTGTAAATGTTGTGTTTATGTGTTATAGTTTTCTGGTTTCACCGACTTCAAAAAAAGGAGGTTAACAATTAAGTTGTGTTTTTTTATTTTATGTTTCTTACCTTATCCCTCCTCCGTCATTTATAAACAGATGTAAAAAAAACTGTTTGAAAGAATTACTTTCTGATTATTTTTTTTGTTTTTGTTTGTTGGAATATACTTTCATAGGTTGGTCAGGTTAATTTTAATAAAAATCAGCTCAGTAGTTTAGTTTTTAAAACAAACTTGCGCATTTTGAAGTAAGTTTTCATTTTTTCAAGTACATATAAGTAATTACTGACATTTTCACAGCTATTTAAGCTTTACAAGCTATTGACTGATAGTTGAACAATTAAAAAATATAAGTACTTAGAGAAGTAAAAATAAAAGAAGAAAACTTAATGAAAACTAAAATTTCCGTTTCCAATAATAGTATTTTTTTTTATCTGATAAGCAACCATCATCAAACCAAAGATTGCTCAATTAAGCAGCAGGCATCCGAAGTGGTAAGTTTGTTAAAAGTTGTGTGGCTAACGTATTGAGTACACAATAAATTAAAACTCAAATGTTCGTTACAATCAAAGAACAACAAACACGTAAAATAATACTAATATGACGCATGTAACTTCACCTCTACTTTTTATTTTCATCTTTTGGCGAAAATAAAATAAAATAATAAATATTTGTGGACATTTCACACAACACCATCTAGCCCAAACTAAGCAAAGCTTGTACTATGGAACTAGATGGCTGATAGAATACATATATACTTTTTTTTTGTAAATATATACATATGATATATAGAAACACCCAGACACATAACAAACATCCATGCTCATCACACAAATGTTTGCCCTGGGTGGGGATCGAACCCACGACCTTTCAGTTCAGCAGGTAGACGTAGACACACTACCAACTGAGCCACAAGGCCAGTCAGCAAACGAAAAGCAAACGAAACAAACCTTGTTTTAAAACGTTGCAGTTATATTTAGTATAAAATTACAGTTTAAATAAGTGATCAAGACCGTGTCGAGACACGCGAATAGTAGGGTTCCATAGCTAATGCTGTAATTTAAAAGAAAACTACTTGGCGAGTATTTTTTGTTTAGACTACTTTGCGAAAAGGGCAATGTCCTCAGTACCTACTATAATGTTTTAAGTATTTTTTTTAATCATCGCTATATCTCGAAAAGTTGTCATCATAGCGTTCTGTTTACATAACACATCTATATTATGCTAAATTACGTTTATGTAGGACTGATAGTCTCTGAGTAAAATGACTGTGACATACGGACAGAAAGAAATTCTATGGGTTCCTCGAAATTACTACGGAACCCTAAAAACTGATAAAAACCAACTTCAATCAGCTGAAGAACAAGAATATATAGAAAAAACCAATTCAGTAAGCCCGTAAAAACATATGCATTGACTTGAATGTTCTATCTAAGTTTAGGTAAAATATAGCCTTTTATGTTTATTCTGGGCATATATCCTATGATTATGGATATAGTTCAACAATATAAAACTAGAATTCCAAAAAACAAAGTGCTTTTATTAACTACAACAAAACAATATACAAACTACACATCCTTTTTTTTTATATATTATAGATCTACGATTGACCACCAACTCGCCTGATGTTAAGCGACGGTGTGGCCGAGGATGGAGCTCGTAACTTAACTACTACACAAAAAGCAAATCGATTACCTCAGACCGATAAAGGTCTAAAGACAATCCAAAAACAAATGAACATTAAGCACTTAACTACAGACAGTTCACCGAATGCAAAATGTGTGGGCGCCCAGTTTATATTGTGTTGATGTGGTTTTGATTTACTACCTATGATATTGATCCTATTCTCAACCCTTCTTCTTCTTCACTTCAATGTCATGTAAGTGACAAAGATAGAAAATAATGTCTATTGTCTCGAGAATCGGTGTCTTGTCAGTATTTTAGAATCGCCTCAGGATTTACGACAGCGTTATCCTGTTTTACGACTTGAACTTGATGGTCGTTAATGTTGATTTAATGTTAATGTTGTTTAATGTTAATCTGATTATATAATATATATCTTGTATAATCAGATTAACATTCAACAATCAGATTACATATCTTCTCTCTCTATGTCTCAAAATAAATAAATAAATCTTAATTATGAATTTATTCGTTAATCATATAGATCAATATATATAAAAAAATTGAAAAATTTCATCTCCAAAAACTCCTGTATTATATCCATCTTTATATTCCACACAGCTTTATAAGGAAGCTCAAAGTCACGCAGCGGGCTATGGAGAGGGCTATGCTCCGGGTCTCTCTACGAGATCGTTTCAGAAACGAAGAGATCCGTAGACGTACACGTGCAGAACTCACCGACCTAGCACAGCGGATTAGCAAGTTGAAGTAGCAGTGGGCAGGACACAGCACGTAGAACAGACGGTCGATGGGGCCGAAGTTCTCGAATGGAGACCACGAACCGACAAACGCAGCGTAGGAAGACCAGCCACAAGGTGGACTGAAGATATCATACAAGTGGCAGCAAGACGCTGGATGCAGGCCGCTTCCAACCGGTCTTTCTGGAAATTCACGGGGGAGGCCTATGTCCAGCAGTGGACTTCTTGTGGCTGAGATGATTATGCTGATTCCACAAAGCAGATTTAAAATTAAATTTAAATTTAAAAGAACGACTTTTTAATTATGTAAAGGATAACTTCTATATTATAAGCAAATTATATGTTTTATCTTTTATTTAAGAGCCTGTGGTCTGTGGTTATCTTTTATTTAAGGTATGTGGGTATGCTCGCGCATACCCACATTTTTGAAGAAAAAAAATGTGGCATAGACTTTGTAGAATTTTTAAGTTGTTTTCTAGTTTTACAAAATATGATTTTCTTATAAGTTCATTCTATGATTTTATATCCTAAAAAATGTGGGTATGCGCGAGCGAGACGGACAATGGTCGGCTGCGGACTCTTAAGTTTAATTTATTTACTTCGCGTAATTTCTTTATTCGCGTTATTCTCATTATAATTTACTCATCAGTTCACCATCATAGTCACAACAATGGTAATGCAAATTGTCTAAATTTACCTAGGTTTATTTTTTACGTATAAAATCCTTATGTAAAATATTTTCCAGTACATATATCCCATAATCCTAAACGTAAACATTCAAATAAGCCACGCTGACTCACAAAGGAGTCAAAGGACCCGCTACCGGTCGAGAGTGCCACAAGGCGCGATACTTGCCCACGCATTGTTCCTTCCATACGCCCGATTTACTTATTACTACATAATACATCACTGCGAGGGAGGACAGCTGTTAACCTCACTGTGTGGTCTAGCCTTATAATTATGAAGCTGTTAAACGTCAGAGATTTTATTAGGTAGTTTATATAACATGATCATTTCGCTATAGATAATACGGGGAAGTAAATTCTATTTAGTATTTCAATCAAGTTTACTGCTTAGATTACGATCTCCAATATTAATGTGGGATTAATCGTCATATCGAATTACTATTGTTATTTTATAGACACCGTGTGGTTTTTGCTTACAAGTGTATTGGATAATTTGAATTGTTCGAGCTTTACAGCCAATAAAAGTTGTTTTATGATTTTGTTTTCTTTGGAGTTTATTTTCTAGATTGTCGTTTGTTCGGGTTTATCACCCCTTTATATTATCTACATGTGTCACTTAATTTTATATAGAATATGGAATTGATACCAACCACCTTTGACCATCAACTCGCCTGATAGTAAGCGACGGCGACGTTATAACTGAGGATGGAGCATGGTAATATTGGTAATGCATTACTTGAACATGAAAGAACTTTCTGTTGTTTAAAGTTACCACATAGCTTTTCTTTCTTTAGATTTTTTTTAACATTTCTGGCTTAGAATTTTTGATTTGCTGCAGCTCTTACACTTCAATATAATATATAAACTACTCACTGCGTATTTATAATTTTGGTAAAGTACGAGTCGCTAAATCTCTGAATATAATAACCACAAGTTCCACCGCATTCGGTGATTTCTTCTTATAATTTATAAGATAACAGAGCACGTTTGTCTGAAAGATTATCGTTCATAATCATAACTAAAAAATAATTTGCATCCTATCGCTACAACTCACTATCACTCTATCATTAGTACATGTTTTCAGAAACAAATACAAATCCCGGCAGCAATACCACACAAGTACCTGAAATACAGATCCCGGTAACAATACCACACAAGTACCTGAAATACAGATCCCGGCAGCAATACCACACAAGTACCTGAAATACAGATCCCGCCAGCAATACCACACAAGTACCTGAAATACAGATCCCGGCAGCAACACCACACAAGTACCTGAAATATAACCGACTTGAAATATGACTTCGTACCATTTATCCAAAACTGATAAACATATCATACCCTTGCCAAAAGCTCACAGTCCGGCGCCGAGCACAAATCTCCGCTGGCTCCGTCGAACATTAGTTCACAAAATATTTCACCAGCGTTATCCACGTCAAAGTTATACGCAGCAGTAAAATTAACATATAATATTTAGAGTCTGTCCAGCTAGAGAACTAATGCGGTATTGGGGGCTACAGCAGCGGCTGCTGTTCTTATTTAATTACTAGCTGCGGCCCGCGGTGTTACCCACTGGCTTAATTTTATTATATCAAAGGAAAGATAAAAAGTAGCATAAGTATTAATCCAGGGTGTTAGCTACCTCCACACAAAATTTCATCAAAATCGGTCAAACCGTTTCAGTTGAGAGAAAGGGTAGCAAATATGTTTGAATTCTTCATCCACGGGAACACAATACTTTTCGGGATAAAAAGTAGTCTATGTGTCAATCCAGGGTATCAGCTACCTCCATACTAAATTTCATCAAAATCGGTTCAGTGGTTTATGCATGAAGAAATAACAAATATTTGAACACACTCACAAAATTTCTCATTTATATTGTTAGTGTGATATTGTTCTGTCGAGACCACAGAATACCAAAGATGGATCAAAGTTACTACTTTGATCATAGAAGTAAATATTTCAAGAAGTTAGTTCCTATTTTTTGGCAGGGTAGAACTATAAGTAAACACGCTGTATTAGACAGCGGTGACAAAACATCGCGAGTTGGTCTTTCAGACATGAATTACAATTTGAACGTATAGATAGCGGTGTTTGTAACGCTGGAAGGTGTTCAAGCATTGCTGTGTGTTCATAAAGTGAAACTTGTGAATTCCTGTTACAGTAATGTGTATAAAATATTCACAGACGATTCAGTTTCAAACTTAATGCGTTGGGCATATGTCAGAATACTTGAAAAGTTTGCAAATTTGTAGACAGATTAAAAAATTCGAACACCGGGAAGTCTTTACCTATTTGACCACAGCTGTGTGACGTGGGATGAGGGATTTGTTTAAAGTCTTTTTGCTTATTTTAACCATGCGTTGGTGGCGCCACCTCTAACATAGGCTTGAAGTATGTAATGAAATGTTGGAAATTTTTGAACTGTCTACAAAGTACTTAAACTTTTTTTCAAAGACGATATTTCAATAATAACGAAACTACAAATAGTGTCTGTTCAACTAAAGAACTGACGTGTCACTGAGGGCGCTGATGTCCTTATTTCATTATTTTGTTAAGTCAAGACCGCAATATACCCTAATAGTATATACGTCCAAACGTTAGTTCCCGTATTTTGCCACGATAGGTTTCTTATTTATACATACTCTAACATAATCGTAATAGAGATGAAATAATAAAAAAATAAAAATGAAAATAATTGTTACAATAACAAAATATAGTAATTCGTAGAACCTGTTAGATTTCGCTCATAAACTACCTTTACAGCCATGACTCATGGCTTTGTTAAGTCTCCACATAAACTGAGTTATTCCTCTACGTTTCCCAAATGGTCCCATAAGTCTAACAGCTGGTTCGTAAGGAACGTCCCCTTTATCTCCTCGGACGACGGGTTTGGAGTGACTCAGCTATGAAACGGTCATAAATCTGGCCGCAATTTTCATAACCATGATATCGTTAATGGTGTGGCTAGAGCATTGCGGAACTGATGTAAATATGATTGGTACTCGATGGCACATCATTTTTCTTTTCTTGTCTGAATCTGAAGTGAAGCTTGGTTGGTTTTGCGATGGACTTCCGTATCGGAGATCCTGGATACAAAATTCGAATTGAACTAAGTTTCAATGAAGGTAAATAGATAGGTGGCCGGAGTGATGTACTTTTTTGTGTGAGCTAGTCCAGTTGCTTTTATATCTCGATAACGTCTTAACCGATTTTGCTCATACTTCAAATTCATATTTTGAAATAAATACTAAAGGTATGGAGCAAATATAAAAATCGGTAAGTAAATGTGCCGTAGCAAACTTTGCCTTTTTTTAGGAAAATACACCACTTACCAAAAATTCTCGATGACTAAAAAGTCCATAAAATTGAAGAAAGTGTATTACTAAGTTTTATCAAGATTGGTTGAAAAATACGACCTGTACGAGAGTACTAAGAAAAATCTGGACAGCAGAACGAAA
Source organism: Lycia hirtaria (assembly GCA_947563715.1). Taxonomy (NCBI): domain Eukaryota; kingdom Metazoa; phylum Arthropoda; class Insecta; order Lepidoptera; family Geometridae; genus Lycia; species Lycia hirtaria. The sequence goes on along the minus strand of OX387377.1, from coordinate 32,848,485 downwards.
ATTTTGCTAGTTGATGCGGAGACAGAGTCCTTCGTTTGCTTCACTCACTCACTCACTCGGTCAATTATAGTTCAAAAAACTGAATGAACCGACTTCAAAATGCGTATTTTTATTTTAAAAACTAAACTACTGAACCGATTTTGATGAAATTTCTATTAGACCAATCTGAAAATTAGTATATCCTTTAAGCATTTTTTTTTCAAATCAGATTATAAATTACGGAATAAAAATACAGCCGAACCGAACTGTGGGCCTCCTTCTTTTGAAGTCGGTTAAAAACTGCTTTGTGTTAGGCTTCGTGCCAAATTTCATAGTTCTGGGTCGACGGAAAGTACCCCATAGGTTTTGATTCCATTGTGAGTGTCGTAAAAAACACTCGAAAATGAGTGTTTTTACAACATATTCGGCTGTAACTTTTTTTTACAAAATCTGAGAAATTTTATTTTGCTTTCTGCAGCAAGAGACTATGGATCTGCGTATATGGTTTTAATTTCAACTCGATACCTTCACGCGTTCCCGAAATAAAGGTCTTGACACCCGGACAGACGGACAGACGGACAACAAAGTGATCCTATAAGGGTTCCGTTTTTTCCTTTTGAGGTACGGAACCCTAAAAACTAAGTTTGTGAATAATATGAACTTACTACAAGCTCCATTCCTATGATAACAATCAAATTTCCACCGTCAATATAACAGTGTCACCTGGGCAGGACATTAAGCAGCAGACAATGTCTGGTTCATTGCCGCGACATTGGCGTATGACGTATCTTACCTTGGATTGTACGAACTGCATTTCTCTATATACAATTTTATGGTTCAGTTGTACTGCTAGAAATCCTTATAAATTGTATTTCTTTTATATTTTAATCCTTATAAAAAGTGTTTATTCTTTTTCGTCTGTTACGGAATCCTGTCATACACATATCTTTATACGGTCTTGGCCAATTAACTCTACAAAAACTGGTCAATAAACAAAGCAGCAAAGTCGTAGATTGAGGATCTCAAGAATACGTTACATAAAAATTGCTCATGCGTGAGTAAATCATTATTTGTTATGGGTTTACCATAGGTTCTTGTTGCCATAACAATATTGACATTGTAGACATTTAAGATGACGGCGAAAAACGGTGGCGAAACTACGAAATATTCTATATCTTCTTCTTCTTATATATATTTATAGATGTAGCTTATGTAGGACGCTTGAAAGGTGTATACAAATCGAACTACATGGCCTAATGTTTTTTTTATGACTAATGAAATTCAGAATGCTAAGCTAGCCAAGGTTGTGTGGGTGTATGTGTTGTCTATAGTGTGTAATGTGTATGCTCCACCCACACAAGCATCGAATTTTGGACACTTCAAATTGAGGGACTGTTTGTTTTCGGTAATTGAGACGTTATAGCCTTTTGAAGATTGACAAGAGTAAGAATTGCAGAGGGATTTTTGGATTTCTCTTGATCAAAATACCAAATTAAATGTATATTTGTATTATAGAACTAGCTGCGGCCCGCGGTTTCACCCGCGTGGTGATCTATTATGTTGTTATTGTTTGTGTGTAAAACCCAAAGTACTTAACCGATTTTGATAAAATTTATATGGGACCACCTCTGAACCTACCTAGCTTACTACCTTACTAACCTACCAAACAAAAAAGAATGATTAAATCAATTCATAATTGACGAAGTACCTAATCTGTGAACAAATATACAAAAAACGTACAGTCGAATTGCACCCCCTTCCCCTTTTTTTGAAGTCGGTTAAAATCGAGAGAGACCAATAAGACCTCATCTTAAACGGTCCTCTCAATCTGAGTCAAATCCACGTTTGGTTATTTTACTACCGTGTCGTTTTGCTGTTTTATAGTTATTGCCTCAATTAAGTTTTTATTACTTATTAAACACACATAAAAGCTTGCAAAAAACTGCGAGGATATCGTACAAGGCTTTATGGCTTGAAACGTCTCATTTCTCCTATTCCGTATTTTATTAGTCAATTATTAGATTACCTTCGTATGGTGAATATAAAATTGTAGCAGCGAAATGTCATGTTGATCGTAAAAACTACGTAAGTCTGTAGTTTACGATGTCTAGGCCAATCCTGCTTCTGGTTTAATATCGTTTTGCTGTCTCATTGGTTCATTGACTCACTTTTTTTTTACTAATTTCAATCATTTTATGACTTACTCAAGTTTATGTCTTAATTTGTAAAGGATCTTGAGAATTAATTATACTTATCGTTTGTTGAGTATAATCAACATGTTTAAATTAACATCTGAGGAATATTTATATGTTGTCTTATAAAATTCACATCATCCAAACTTTTGTTATCTTTGACATGCGGGTTTTATATTAAAAAAACACATTTATTGAAATAATTATAATCTGTAAATTCATCTAATCCACGGTAAATTAAACATCGGTACTCCAAGCTAGACTAGGAGAAAAAAAAACACAATTTACTAGCTGCTTCTCTTTCTGGGCATACTGTAAAAGTCAGTTATGAGGTTTGAGAGAAATTAACATCTAAGTAGGCGATGGGCTGACCCCCTGTCACTGTCACCAATATTTTGTACATCTTACGCTAATACCTAATAACCCTCCTCTCCCATCCATCTAATTCTGTAACCAAAAAGAATTCTTCACAAAACGAACTATGGCTTGTTAAACTATACAAGATTGGTAATGGATAATGGATGATGGTCTAGTTTGACAACACAAAATTAATTCATGTTGTAATGAGCACATTGGATGTATGTATGTTTGTATGTAGTGTGACTTGTGCTTTGATGCTTTCTTTGTTGCAGGACAAATACTTCTTGTCTTCAAATTCTAAACATGAGACCTCCTCTTTGATGTTTTCGCAATACACCTGCCTCAATCCTGAACAGCGTTAAATTCTTACTGTGTCGTTATCATATATATATATATATAATGTAAGTACATATTTTTATTTACTAGATATACTAGTTCTACTCGTCTATATCAGTAAGAGACCAGTTTAGCATCAAGTACTGAACGGTACTTTAACGGAGGCTGGGCAGGCGTCATAACTACATAAATACGATTGTTTACGCGACTATAGCGGAGGTTTATAGCTTCACTTACAATTGTAGGTATTCAATGTCCACTATCAAAGCTGGCTCATTCAAGTTATTCCAACAACGCAAATATTCTAGAACATATTTTAAAGTTCCGCTTTCAAATCATGGAAACATGATATCGCTAGATAATTTGTTTAATTTCAAGCACAAAAGTTGTCCATAACATGGTATGGAGAACTTATGTTCGAAATTTCATTCCTCCGAGATGGGTTGGAGTGACTCTCTGCTAGTGGAATTTGTTATTAGGTACCTTGCGCAAGTTTTCAACTTGAAGGTAGCTAACATATTAAGACTAGCTCTAAAAGAAAAGGATTCCTCAAAAATCCCCAAAGTTTTTATTTTATGCAAATTATATGAATTTATAATCATCTAGATGCTTCAGTCATTTGGGATCTCTCTGTGAACTCAAATCAGAAATGGAAAAAATAGTAGAAAGACGTGAGAAGAACGAAGGACTAGTGATATTATTATGTGATAATAACATCATTGAGAAGAACGAAAGCCACCTACAAAGCACAACGGTTTAGCAAGTTGAAATGGCAATGGGCAGTGCACATAGCACACAAAACTGATAGCCAATGGAGCTGAAAAATTCACGAGTAGAGACCACGCGCTGGCAAGAGTAGCGAAGGAGGACCAGCCACAAGGTGGATTTACAGTCTTATAGGAGTAGAGGCAAGACATTGGTTGTAGGCTACTTCTAACTGATCTTTACATGGAGGAGACCTATTTACAGCTTCTTGTGGCTGAGATGATGATATCCTTTAATTTTATTACATCATTATATACATTTTTATCTGTGAGTTCACAAGTTATCAATTCAATAAAACAAATTAATCAGATAAATTCTCATAAATTACGCAACAAGAAAATGATACTCTCAATGGTTTCAAATAGCCAACAAAGTCAAGAATTCCAATAGATCTTTTCCTTTTCAACATTTACATATTCATATGGATTAATTGAAATTCCATTTTAAGGTTTGATCAAAGGGCATCGTTCGTTATCTAGTATCTATTCTATATTCAGCAGTGAATACAAATGTCACATCAAATAATACATTACAAATGTCTGAATGAACTTAACAAGCAAAGTTGTTCTGGGTGCATCGTTATATAGTTGTAAGGTCGAGACAAACCTGGGAAAACGAAACGAAGCATTAAATATCAATTTGAATAATATATCAAATAGACAGATGTTTGCATTTGCATGAATGTATTAGTAGTAGTATTATATTTACGATACGAATGCAATTCTATTTTTAGCTGGAAATAGGATATCATTATATTCATATAACTTATGTAAATGTACCATACAAATTTTGAAACTAGTATAACCTTACCTGGAAGTGTTGGCGAACGAAACGTCTCAGCTTTCTTTGGGGCTGGTCCTAGTAATTATTCATTATCATCATTATCATTTCAGTCTTTATCGATCTAATGCTGGACATATTTATCACATCATTATCACATAATTTTTCCGGTCCAGCACCGATATCATCCAACTCTTGCCCTCTTACTTGATTATATCGTCCCTCCATCTGGCATTTATTTTTTGTAATTGAAATAAGATGGCAGTAGTATAAAGATAGTAGGATTTTATAGAAAAAAAAAACAAATTGTATATAGCTGGATGCACTCCGCTTCTATGGTCTTTTTGGAAACTTACGGGGGAGGTCTATGTCCAGCAGTAGACTCCTTGTAGCTGATGCGATGATGATGATGATGATATCGGATATTAAAATAAAAGAAAACAAAAGTAATAATTTATTATTATTAAAAGCCTATAAATTTTCCCATTGCAGGGCAAAAGCCTCCCTCCCCTCTTTCCACTCTTCCCAAAAGTAATAATTTAGAAATTAAAATAATGATAAATTGAACACTTAGTATTAAAAAATCTGTACAGCACTTTTCGGAATCTACAACAGCTCTTCAATATCGAAGATTTACGTTAGTAGGGCTAAAGGTGACGCAGAACTACAGCTTTGCTATCACATGTTACGTCTCCGACACGACCGTTACAAGTATAATGACACGATGAATGAGCAACCTGGGTGTAATATTGGATAATCTTAATAGGGAAAGGTTGCCTCTGATATATTGATTGGAATTTTATAGCATTGAGACTTTTATGATAAATAAGAATTTAACGAGTTACTCGCGCTCATTGTTTACCCTGGAAGCCTTCATAAAGCTCGGGAGGATGATTGGGAGTCTGGTGGTGATTGTAAGTGTTGGAATATCCCGTCAAGCAAGAGGATTCCAACGAGGAAGATCTTTCTGAGGAACCAGCGCAAGATGACCAACTAACCGCCCCCACCCTCTTGCAACCGATGACGTAACATGTCATATTATGCTAGGTACATCAAATGTTGATAAAAAAAACAATGCGTAAACTGGAGATTTTATTAAGAATGTCCTTGATAATTGATATTTGACTAAAAGTAACAAAACAAACAAAATTAAATTTTACCCAAAATTGCGATTAATTGAGATAATAATTACAAACATCTCCTTTTATCGAGTTCAAACCCCATTTATATTAAAATCGCAATTGCTTAAAATTTCACCCGATACCAATTTAATGAAGAAAATCAAATTTAGATCCGAAAGTAATGTAACTTATCACAAATAAAATACTGACTGAACAAAACACTTTTTTAAACTATCACGGTCATTCAATAAAGCACTATTATATATATTAATAATTAACGGGATATTTACCGTGGTTCGCGTTAATTTTGAGCTCCTGATATAATCATAATATATTTATTTTCATATCCCGTTAATAATAATAGTGCTTTACTGACTGAATAATACAAAATTGGACTTGAGTAATACTAAAACATTAGAAGTTAAAAAGAAGACAGTGAATGACGAAATTGACTTTGATGCATTAATTGGTAAAGTATATAAGCTGAAGACTTAGGATATCTTGCACATCGTATCAGCATGATAGAAACACTCCAAAGGGGAGACTGTCCGTTTTTGATAGATTGAAGACTATAAAAGGTGTATCTAAGTTACGACTTTGGTTCACGCTAGTGACGCCTCAGACGTTTACTGTGGGAAACTGGCTGTGAGTCAGACTTTACGACATTTTAATACATTCCAGTATAATTAGTAGCTTGTGTTTTATGAACTGCAGGAAAGCTATTGACTTGGAGATTTTCTTTGCATTTTGTGAGAACATAAAATTGTTTTAATGCTTTTTGAGTTTATTACTGGTTTGGTAAACTAATTGTATTTACTCAATGTCTGCACAATAGATGAACTTGATTTTATGTTTGTTTTTAAATTTGTTTTGAGTTAGGCTTTAGAAAGTTTTATTTTATTTTATTTTTGTAAGCATTGATTTCAAATACTTATTGAAATGAAAACATTATTCAAATACCTAGTTGATATTTGTCTTTATGTATACCAGAATTATATACTTATTTTATTAAAAAATAAATGTAGGAGCTATTTTTAAGAGTATTTCTTCATTTCTGTGTATCAATATAATTATGTTTATAAATGTTTGCTAATTGAAATTAAGTTATATTGATGGATTAATTTTATTTAAAATATATGTATAAAAGAACAAGTACTACAATGTTTGTGATCACTGGTAGAAGACAGGTTTCTCATTTTTGTTATAGCAACACTAAAATCTGTGGCTGCCAATTACTAAAAAAATTCTTAATCTCTATTTTTGTCTATTTCTTCTACCTGCTCACTTAATTACTGGTGTGAATAATAAAAAACTCCATGTAAACATAATATATTATGAACATCAGATCTATGTTTGATAGGTATTTTATATATAACTATATTTTTCCCGTTAAATAAGAAAAATAATATTAAAATTTTCTCTGTTCAAAATCTATTTTACAATAAAAAATACTTCACAAATCTTATCATCGAGTAATAAAACAGCAAAAGAGGTGTTAATTACACCATTATCTATATTATTTTTCGACGGCATGTTGAAATAATAATGTGAAAAAAAATCGACTTTATCTTTGAAATATTTGTGGCGGTGTCTGTAGAGTTTACGACTTTTTAACGATACTGATAGGTGATCTGGACAGATGTACGGACAAATTACACTGGAAATTGTATGTCAATGAACCGAGATACATTCGTACTAATTAATTGTAAGTAATTAATGGAAACCAGTTCTAAGCTCATTCTGTCAAATGTAATAAGAAAAAAATAAACGCTAATCGAAATAAAATTAAAAACGCAGATTCTTTGTTATAGTTCCGCACCAAATTTTATAACAATCGGTGTAGTCGTTTGGTCGTGAAAAGGAAACAAACAGATGAGAGAGTTAAAAAGGTATTTTTGCTTTTATAATATAAGTTAGGGCACTTGTGTGCCCTAACAGTTGTGTGTGTTGTGATGGTGTTAATTTACACGACAATGCATGACTGGAAGTACTAGCTCGGAAACGCGGCACGAGCGCAGGTGTTATCAATCGGACGCTACATAGTATCATCACATATAAATGTAAACAGGCTGATGATGATGATGATGTGTGATATAGATAAATTACGATAACTAACAACACAATGAGTTAAAAACTTGATAGACTTAGAAGAAGCAACTAGTCATTTCTTTCTGGCTGCAGTATATATCTAGTTCTTAGTAGAGATCATGTTAAGCGAACAGAATTGGGCCCAAGTGAAAAATTTCATTATCATGTTTCTCGACTTTGAAAGATTCCTCATGTGTTTGTACAAATGTGGTTGCAGATTAAAGTAATTTTGTTAACTTATTTTACTGTCCTCAGTAGATAGCATAAAACCAACATACAAAATTCCAAGTCGTAAAGATTTACAAAGCTGACTAGCAAGATTCGTACTAAATATACAAATAGAGTTAATATAAATATTTATAAAAAGCAGGTTCACTTATAGACAACTGCAAGATCAGTGGCTTCGCTGTTGCTTTGCAAGCCTGGAGCGTTTGTCCTAGAAATGTTAACGCTCTTATGTATATGTATATAATAGAGCCGTTAAAATTTACTTGATTTTCACCAAAAACAATCGAGTAAAACTAAAATACCATAAAATTTAAAACTTTTTACTTTAAAAAACCTTTGATCTAATTGTATTACATATTTTGGTAAATGCATAATAGTGAAATAAATATTGAGCGCTAATATGTAACGCCTAAAATTTTGCAAATTGAAACAACCAACCCATAACTTCCTTATACAAATTAACTTACATCAAAAGAGTTAAAAAAACGCACCCATAATAACTTGCCGTTTAAAAACTTCAAAGAAAGCGAATGTTGAATTTAAACCAGCACAAAAAGGCTAAAATGTTTTGGGAAAGAGTTCATTCACTCGGCCCTACCCTCAGGCAGCCGACTCACTATTAGCCCTATACAATTTACGGGAACAAAAAATTACTGCAATGTGTGAGACCGCCTCACTCAATCCATACTCTTAAAATAACTACTTTATAACGAACGAAAATAAACTCAACGATGATGCAATAAAGTCTTTTATTACAAATGTAACAGACCCTGAAGATGTTACTGATGCTAATGATAAAGGATCCAAAAACAAATTAATTGCAAAATCTCTTACAGACGATGTTACAATGAATGTTAGTTTGAATAGAGTTGAAATTACTCTGAAAGATGAAATAAGAATCCCCAAAAATCCTGATAACTCAATTGCCAACAATTATTCTGGTAATATATGAGTGTGTTACAATATAACAACCAAGATGGATGTGCCTTTGGCGTATTTTTCTTATAACATTTTTGCATATACCGTATATTCTGAATTCGCGCTATCAATTTTCATATTTTACGATTGTTGAGAATGTTTTGGAAAGCTTGTTTCAGTAAAAGGGGGATTAAAATTCTCGAGTGAGTTATTGTAGTGTGTTTACGAAGCCATTGTTTGGGTTATAATGTTCGGCTTTGATTTACTATTGCAATGTGGGAGGCCGAATATTGCGAATAAAGTTTTTATTATTTTCGCTTTTTTACAACTTACTAACGGTATTATTATGTCGTAAAATTTATCTATTTTAGTTAATTTACTGGATTATACTAAAAAGATAGCTACAAAAATTTTAAATTGCTCAAAATAAATTTATGTATATATTTTTTTTTTATACAAGATAGATGTACGATTGGCCACCAACTCAAAGCACTACTATTCTTACCGTGGTTCGCGTTAATTTTAAGCTCCCGATAAATAAATATCCTATTAATAATAATAGTGCTTTAATGAAAGACCGTGATAGTTCAAAAAAGTGACCACCAACTCGCCTGATGTTAACCGACGGTGTGGCCGAGGATGAAGCTTGTCGATCTAGAAAATATCTATTCACTCTAGCCTTGAAAATTCTAAGACTGTAGGTCTCAGGAAACAGAGATGGCGGCAAAGAATTCCATTCCTGTACAGTACGCATCAAGAACGTGTATATAGGTAGGTATGCCTTGTTTTATGAAACTAACCATGAAATGGAGACCCGCAGCTCGTGGGTTTCGAAACCCGCGGTACGCACCTCTGTCTTTTCGGAGTATAAAGAATAAAGATTTCAAACTTTTTTTCAAAGTTATGGGTTTGCGTATTGTTGATTGCCGCCAACTTCAAACGGTGAAGGAAAACATCGTGAGGAAACCTACATGTCTGAGAGGTCGCTTACGTTCTTAATGATGTATGAAGTCTACCAACCCGCACTTGGCCAGCGTGGTAGACTAAGGCCTTACCCTTCTCACAATGAGAAAATGGTCCACGCCCAGCAGTGGGACAGTTTATACAAACAGGTCTGATTTTGATTTTGGACCATGAAATAAATAAGTAGCATTCTTTTTTATAATTTATATTTATTAACAAGTATCTATGTAAAAGAAAAACAAAATACCCTACTGCTTAACTTATAATGTCTAACTTATAATTTCGTTACGCTTGATACTCTGTTGAGTGTACGTTTTTTAAAGAAATTATGCGTAAAATCGCTCTAAAAGATTATTAATGCGCATTCTTTACAATAATTTTAGTAAATACCCTTGTTTACTACATATTTTACTGTTCGTTAGAGATTACAAAAAACGCATTTTTTTTTTTGCGTGAGATGTACTATTGTTAATACAAAAAAAACTAATGGTAACCTAATGGTAATGGTGGTGGTGGAAATCTAATGGTATCTTCTAGATCGACGAGCTCCATCTTCGGCCACACCGTCGCTTAACATCAGGCGAGTTGGTGGTCAATCATAGATCTATTGTGCATAAAAAAAAACTTATGACACTCAAGTAGTGAAGGCGAATCTACCGACAATTTGCACATCAAAATTTGTGAAGTTAGGTTTTAGGCGATCATATTAATAAGAAACATACATACATTCATACATACAAATATACATACACTCGAGAAAATAACCCTCCTTCTTACACAGTCGAGTAAAAAACCTAGAGTAAATTACATTCTGTTTCACTTTCTACTTTTAGTATAACAACAATAATGCTGTAATGTTTACTTAATATTTATAGAACTTTGACTAACCAACTCAAGAATCTATTATGGAATCTATGAAAAATCTATCGTGGTTCTTACTTATCTTTAAAATATACTACGGGTTATTAATATTTATTTTTAAGTCAAAATCTCTGGCAATAGTTTCAACCGCATACGGCGGTCTTTTTCAAAAGGAACCGAGCAGCCGTCATTCCTGAAGGACGTCTCGGTTCGGTTTTTGATTTCGACTCAAAAATAATTGTGTATATTGTGTATCTCTCGCTGGAGATTTGGGTCAAAAGGTCAGATACAGCAGGCAAAATCATAGGCACGGCACTCATGGTAACAAGCAAATGTAATTTTATTCTTTAGGTTGTTTCGTAGGTTTCTCAGTCTGTAGCCGTTACTGTCGCCAGATTCAGCCTTTCCTCGCTTCTGGTGGCACCTTAATACTTATATATATTTTTTGTATACTCAGTGGAAATATTTAAAAATTAAAAGAAGATCAAATCAAAACTAAAGATATCCATAGACATAAGACACCAACATAGCACAGTGGATTAGAAAGTTGAAGGGACAGTCTGCAGGGCACATGACACGTAAAATTAGAACTGATGACCGATGAAGTCGAAAAGTTCTCTAGTGGAGATTATGCACACCAAATCAAAGTATCTCTCTGACCTTGCTTCGGCCAGGAAGACGCAAGCCGCTTTACTCCAGTTGTTTTAGAAATTCATGGTGGACACCATTGGACTTCTCTGAGACGATGAAAGGACTATACTTGACTCCAATTCCGTATTACAAGTTGACTTCATATTCTACGTCGAGTATATTACGTACAACCGCTTCTATTTCATCACTCTCATTCATAAAACGAAAAATCTTATTACCATACAGTTATACCGATTTTAGATTATTGAATTAAAATATTTAACATACGAAAATGGCGTTCATTATTTCAAGCATCAAATGAATCTTATTGGTAATTAGACGGCAGGGGTCTCTCGGAATGTTGCTAGTTGAAATTATTGCATTAATTTGTATGGAGCTTGTTGGTTTGTTTGTGTAACTTGTTTTGGTTCGGATTTCATTGCTTGTTGTCTATAATTGATGTTTCCTTATTTAGTTTGGTAATGTTTACTTCAGAATCAATTAGGAATGTAATATTCTAGAGTCTGTCCTGAAATATAACTAATGTAGCATTGAGGGCGCTGCTGTCCTAATTTCATAATATTGTTCAACTAGCAATACATTCGATATTTAAGTTCCCATTTTTTGTTCCGATAGTTTCTTCCAAACAGACTCTTGCTAAATAAAATAGACTTTTTTTTCTCAACCATTACTGTCCCACTACAAGGCAAAGGCCTCTTTCCTCTTTCCATTTTTCTCGCTTAAAATCTTCTTTAATCCAGCCGCTACAGTGGAAGTCAAGCTCATCTTGCCATCGGTTTTTGGACCTGCTCAAGGGTTTTATGATGTTTGGTACCCAAAAATCTGTTATTTTTAATAAAATAGTCTTACTTTTCTTAAAGTATATCTGTTAGAATTTACTTTAAATATTCCTTTACTGCCAAATAAACATGATTCTAACAAAATTATTAAATTAACAGACGGTATTTTTCTTATTGCTTGTTAGAGTTGGACTCGCTGGCCTAGCATGGAAAGTAGTAAATCGTTTTTATCCACGTTGTTACGTCAGTTGTCATTGTCAGTACGTACTTTATTTCCTCTTAAAGGTAGATAAAACGGCGAAAAGACTATTTGTATTTATTCCATGCCAACCGTGCAGTGGTTGACGCATTTGCTATTTTTAAGAAATTATAAATTCTAGAATTTGGCATATTACCTACGTTATACTCTTAAGTAAAAAATCTATGTTTTGAAAAATATAGCTACTTAGAAGCCCTCTCACCTACATTATATCCACACCTACTCCAATTCGTGTATAAAAATAAAATTACTTAAATTAACACAGAACATGTGTCAACATGGGTAACTTTGACTCTGCGTCAAACATTGTACGTAGCCTTTTCAGAAGGTTCTCGATTTTTTCCCCAACAAATTAGTAGCCAAATTACTTGATTAATTAACCTACAGTATTTTTGACTAAAAATACTGTAGGTGATAAAATAAAATAAATTATACTCTTGAGAAAATAATCGAGAATATTCTAAAAAGTCCACGTACAATTTTTGACAAAGAATCAAAGTTACCCACGTTGACAGTACCATGAATACATATTATTATGTATTTTAGTGAAACAACAAGCATTTCATGTCCAAACCACAACCTTATCAACAAGAATTCTCTAATCATTCAAAACGAGCAAACGTGTGAAGAGTGCACTCACATCGACGACTTTACCAATAAATACGCATTAGAAAGTAAGTAAATCGCATCGACCATAAAATAACTTCACCCAATAGATATAGAAGCTGTCAATGAAGCGACTCGCCGCCCATTCACGAACAAAAGCCCAAACATCACACATTTTGTCGTCTTATCTAACCAATGGCGGTGATTCTGAACCGAAGAGCCGAATCAACCATTCTGGACCATTTGGTTAATAAACGAGCTCTATTTGAATATTATTATGTCGTTATGGGAAAATTACATCAATAAATATACTTTTTATAAAGTGGCAGGGCGTCGTTGAGGAGGAGTTATGGTGTAGCACTTGTTCTTAGTTTGTAATCGGGTTGGTTAGGTGGGCGTCCATATAAAGCAGTTTTTCTCTAGACTTTCTGACGGAGATTTCTAATCTTATGACGTAAGCAGAAAGATATCTTATCGTGTTGTGATGCTCTGTTTAGTTCGGTGCAACTCTAGTAAACATACGGACGCCTACGACACCTGTGTGACTTTAAAAACTGTACACACAAGCGGCGGGAATTGCAAATTTCAAACAGTTTTTGTCTTTGTAGCCAAGTCAGGCATCTATGTTAGATACAAACCTCTATTGTACATTAAATAACTTTAAAAAGAAGATACTCGTAATGTTCTATGCATTCCAAATTTTACTGTAGTTATTTTTTGTGTTTTCTTTTGTCTGCAAAATTCTCTTTAAGAAAAGTTATTCGTAACTAGATGACCCAGCGTACTTCTTATCACCTATCAATGAGTGGACCCGATATTTTCTCAACGTTTAAACCTTCCCTGGACTACGACAAACATTTTAAAACCAAAATCAGCTAAATCGGCCCACCCGTTCTCGAGTTTTAGCGAGACAAACGAACAGCAATTGATTTATATATATGTGTAGAGATAAGCCATGCTTTGACTAGCCTTGTGGCTCAGTTGGTAGTATGTCTACCTGCTAAGCTATAGGTCGTGGGTTCGATCCCCACCCAGGGCAAACATTTGTGTGATGAGCATGGATGTTTGTTCTGTGTCTGGGTGTTTCTATGTATCATATGTATATATTTACAAAAAAAGTATTTATGTATTCTATCAGCCATCTAGTTCCATAGTACAAGCTTTGATTAGTTTGGGCTAGATGGTGTTGTGTGAAATGTCCCCAAATATTTATTTATTTATTTGCAGTAGACTTTTTGTGGCTAAGATGATGATGAAATAAAACATTTGAAAGCCATTCTTTTTACAAAACTAATGTATGACTCCAGTTAGTTAATATCTACATACTAATAATAATTTCAATTGTCATCAAAAAAATACAACGCCATTTGAAATAGTCCAAAATAATACCATCTAATTCAAAAAAAAAACCCAAAAAATTAAAACTGAAATGAGTTTAGCATACCGTGGCGTAAAAAATCTCATTCCAAATCTTGCTCTTAAGTATGTATGTATTTACAACTGTACGTACAGTATGTAAACTAATAAAATAGCCATGTTAATGTAAATCTGTAGTGATAAGGTTATGTATATTAACTTGGCTCTTAAACATCTTCTAGTTGCCGCGGCGAGATGAAACTTTTTTATGATGCAATAAAAACTACTTTTTACATGGTGTTCTTACATAATGCACAATCTAAAACTGTGTTTGAGGTGTAAAAAGAAGCCAGTCCGTCACCTACATAAACGCCAATTCCTATAACTGATTTTTACAGTATGCCCGGGAAGAGAAGTAGCTGGTACATTCTATTTTTTTTTTTTCCTAGACCCAGACCAGCATAGAAACACTTAGGAGGTACTTTATGATCAAATAGCAATAATATGTTATTGCTGACAAAATCAAGCGTTAACAAATATTTACAGTTTTTAATATACTTAAATAAATCGTAACAGAAAAACTTATCCAATATTTTTAAATACGACAAAAGTCAGGTAAAGCTGTCAACGCATTCGCAAAATAAAAAAAGATGTCCGATTTTATTAATTGAATAGATGTAGGTATACTCTAATTTACTAAATTAATAGCCTCTCATTATGCGAACGGAATGAGAATACTTAATTTAAATATTATAACACTCGGACAATTCACATTTAAATGATAATCGGGGCCGGCTACACCACTATCAGTTACAAATTAATTAAAAAATAAGATCATCTAATCAACGTTCAAGACACTCCTATCGCAGATGTTTTAGTAACATAAAGTTGGTATTTAAATAACGGACGTTATGTAGTTCTCATACAGTAATATTGTATTAGTTAGAGAGATCAAATAAAATAATTAATGCAATATATCATATGCAATAAATTATATCATTAGTAAACATGTTGTCAATTCTACCATTATGTAGGGCCTGTGAAGAAAGAGTCAATGACACATCTTATGTAACTGAGAATCAATGGCTACTAAATGACATTCCGTCTTACTTATAAACGCATGCTAAAATCTTATTCACTGAAGAAAGACTTGTCGACCGTCGAGAAAGTCTCCCGGTCTCCCGACTAAGCTGCCGGAAATTTCGACGTTTTTCTTAACCAAAGATTTATGAACCAGCCCCAACTAGCCACTACTAATATAGTTAAATCGACCTGACATTTGCCAATGTCACCGCAATAAATACTCAATAAAAATCATTCAAAACTCATTATTTGTACTAATTTTGCAATATTAATCGCCAGTTAAGAACTGGTTTCATTTCTAGGACTGAAATATGTGTTATTTAAGTGGCATTGTGATCTAGTCACTAGGTGGTGACATGTCGCGAACGAATGTAGGTATATTTTAGATGTAGTGATGTTTAAAAGGTGAATAAAAACATATATACCTATAGATACTTACATATTATATGTATAATACCTTTTCTTTAATAAAAGATATAATAATATTTGGAAAGCACTAAGTCTTTTGAACTGTCGTACCGAATGTTTGCTTTACAAGAAACTTTAGAAATGACTTTATTATTAGCCTTACTCAGTAACGAATCTATAATCGAAATACATTATATCATACAACGAAATATATTTATTCAAAAGACACTTTATCAAATTCCGAAAGCTCATTTGACCACTTGTCAGAATCTAATCTTTAAAGTACGACTATGAAAGTTCATGTGTATAATACACAGAAACCGGACTAACTTAACCAAACCTTTAAAATAATAAAGTTTCTAGAATAAAACAAAAACCTAATTTATCTAACCTAACCCAATACTTGCTTGAGCAAATTAATTTTATGCTTAACAATAATATGGCTCAGAAGCTAGTGCCATCATCTTTAGTAATCTACTTACTTGTTTTAATCTGGAAATTATTTGACTTTTACCACACTATTACCTCAAGTACAAGTCAATCTTGTAATTTTCAAGGCTAGAGTGAATAGATATCTTCTATCGACGAGCTCTATCCTCGGCCACACCGTCGCTTAACATCAGGCGAGTTGGTGGTCAATCGTAGATCTATCTTCTATAAAAAAAAAAAAAGTACAAGGAATCGCTTATTATGTAATCCCTGCGATACAGGTTCTCCTAGTGCAGGGGTTTACAAGCACCTGGATATTTTACCATAACAATATTGTACATATCTCTAAATTTTAAGTCATATGGTAAACATTGTAATCTTTTCAAAATAAAATATTTTGTATTTTTTTTTGTATATGAAACGGATTCGGGCAAGTAACATTCAAATAGGTAAATGTTTTTCGGATTTGTAGATAAGTTACCCTCACTCGAACAAAGAATTAATAAATATAATTTAGTCAGCGCTCTGCACATTAAAATATAATATATCTCCATCCTGGTGAGACAAACATATCTATACAAAATCGTTCTACATAAGCGGAGTTTTTACCTGACTGCGTAAGAAGTAGGGTTATGTTTATCGAGTGTATGTATGTATATATATATATGTATGAATGTGGGTACGTCTGTATAAATATAAATTAATAAATAAATAAATATTTGGGGACATTTCACACAACACCATCTAGCCCAAACTAAGCAGAGCTTGTACTATGGAACTAAATGGCTGACAGAATACCTAAATACTTTTTTTTGTAAATATATACATATGATATATAGAAACACCCAGACACAGAACAAACATCCATGCTCATCACACAAATGTTTGCCCTGGGTGGGGATCGAACCCACGACCTACAGCTTAGCAGGTAGACATACTACCAACTGAGCCAAAAGGCCAATCAAAGTATGTTTCTATACGATCGCCTACAGCCCGAATTGACCGATTTTGATGTGCGAGGTGTCGTTAGATTCGTCTTTACTTCCAGATTGTCATAGGCTATATTTTTTGTAATTATAATATATATATATCCCTCGCAAAAAAAAAGTGTTTTTTCGTAAACTCCAACGAACTTTCTTGTAATATACAATTACGAGAATTACAAATACAATTTCTATAGACGATCATATAGAAACATATGTACATACATACCTATGCATGCATATGCCCAAATGTACGGAGATGTACATACAACTTACATACACTTGAAAAACATAACCCTCCTTACGCAGTAGGGTAAAACTTCTCATATTCACATTATGATTTTAACTCGACGACATCACTTCATGATAAATATACAAAAAATCCAAACGCAGCGTTTTAGCTCCACTTTTGTCTTGGAACTTCTAAATTGTGAAAATACGCGACCTGTAGGGGTATTCAGAACTCATTCGGAATCTATATATCCGTCTCTGTCTGTATGAAAATGACAGAGACGGAGATATAGATTCTGAATCGAATCCGAATGAGTTCTGAATACGGGGGCTGAGTGGGTTCCCCCCGATAGATATAACGTGTCTCTTTAAATCACGAATGAATAGGTTTCTTCTTGGCATGCGTGCTTCATCAGGGTCCGCAGTCCCTCAACATCAGGCGCGCTGCTGACCGCCAGCACAAGCCTATCAAATAAATAAAAAAACCTTCGCTAAAATTTTGCTAGTTTAAATAAATATGAACATATATATTGAATATTGATCGTGTATTTAACTTCGCAGATTATCCGCATAATTAGTTTGGTATGTCGGTGCAAGCGAGTGGCGCCAACTCCGCTCTTATGAATGAACGGATCGTCAGACAATATCACAATTTCTATTCAAATGAGGTAAAACAGGATCTGGCCGTATTTTCCTCACGTTCATTATATCGTTACGGTCATACCTGCACGACCGTCTGACCGGGGTCTGATATTGAAATTACATTTGGGGTCTGTTACAACTAGGACTGTTTGCTCCATGTATAATTCAACTCAAATATAAATTATCAATCTTTAAAAATTGTTGGTTTTAAAGAAGAATAGAAACGAGTGGCTATCTCAGTCTTAGTTTGCAAATTCCTTATTATTTAATTATTATTATCTCTATGTCTATATGTCTGACACAAATGTAGTGTAAATTACACTACATTTGCTAAAATTCAACTCCATCGTCTATCAGGCAACTGCCAATCTACTTGCTAACTCGCATAATAATAGAGGCCATGAATTTATACGGTGAAAATATAAGTGTTTACTTATATTTTCACCGTTGTCACACCCCAGGTGGGCAGAG
This sequence comes from Lycia hirtaria, assembly GCA_947563715.1. Classification (NCBI taxonomy): domain Eukaryota; kingdom Metazoa; phylum Arthropoda; class Insecta; order Lepidoptera; family Geometridae; genus Lycia; species Lycia hirtaria. The sequence continues at coordinate 32,829,996 of OX387377.1, read as the reverse complement.
CATAGCACGTAGAATTGATGGAAGATGGGTCGGAAAATTCTCGAGTGGAGACCACGCACCGGCAAGCGCAGCGTAGGAAGACCAGCCAGGAGATGGACAAAAGTGACCTCATACAAGTGGCGGGAAAACGCTAGTTGCAAGCCGCTTCCAATCGGTCGTTTTTCAAATCCATGGGGGAGGCTTATATCCAGCAGTGGACTTCTTATGGCTGAAATGATGATGATGATGTCGCACCCCAGCCACGTCACTCAATTGTCAGTCTTGCCGTCATGAAAGCCGCGCAGGCTAGCACTTAGCTAATTTATATTGACAGCTCTAAATGTTTTTAAATTAATTTTATTTTTTATTGTTTTCCAACGCCCACTGCCTTAATTTAGATTTAATTTGGTTGTAGCGGTGAGGCAGCACGGCGTATTCCATGAGTTTCGGCCCCGTGTCTGTATAATTAATTAATTGTGTTGCAACGGGTCACCGTCGAGGTGAACGTACATGTTAGTCCACATTTGTAGCGTAAAACTGGAAATCTCACTTTTATACGGGCTAAGTTTATTTACCATCTTCGATCGTCACTTAACAAGTACAAGCTTAAGAAACTTAAAAATCCCCGACATAGATAACCGATGATCAAGACATCGCTTGATATGGTTCAAGAAAATTAATAATGTAAAATTGCATGTTTAAAGATAACTAAAAAGTATTATTGTTCATATTTATACACTGTATTATTAGTTTTTTTTTTTTGCATGCTCCTTATGGGCCTGAATATATAAGTACAGGATTATAGTGAGATGGACAAGAAGCCACGAATCCTGCACGGGCAATAACGTGGCAGATACACTCTCAAAGGAAGGGGCCAGAAAACCAGTAAGTGACGAGGTAAAAAATATCTGTAAACCCACGGCGATGGAGGTCCGTTGCTACGTCGACACACTGAGAACGAACAACAGAAACTGTGGGATAAGAAAGAAGATTGCAAACACGCAAAGGCCGCTTTCCCTATCCTTGACAGAAACACCACCAATACGCTACTGAGACTGCAACGACAGGATCTTCGGCTACTTGTGGGACTTATAACAGGACATTGCAACCTAAATAGTCACTTATTCAAAATAGGAACCACGGACAGCCCTTTGTGTCGAGGCTGTCTGGAGGACAACGAAACGGTAGAGCATGTGTTATGGCACTGTGCAGCTACATCAGAATCTCCACAGGACTGCATAAGATAGCTTCGGCTTCATTCTTGCTTATGCCATCACAGCATCGGTTTGCATCGACATCCGCAATCGCATTGTCATTGTCATCATCATTATCATTCTCATCATTTCCATCTTCACCACTGGAGCTATTACGTCAGCACCCCCCAAGGCCTGCCTACATTATTTTAAGGAGCTAGGCTGGCTTGGGTAGATGCTGGCGGGGGGAAATGCACAATACACCCCAAGCGGGACGTCAGTGCAGGACTTATCGGCCCCATATCGAATAAGAATAAGAATGGGCCTGAATATAGTGCTACTGGTGTATTAATATATATATGATCTGTACAAACCTATATTCAAGCAAATAAATGATTTTGATTTGATTTGAATCTCAACAATTAATAAATAAATATTTGTGGACATTTCACACAATCACCATTTAGACCAAACTAAGCAAAGCTTGTACTATGGCACTGGATGGCTGATAGAACACTTATATACTTTTTTTTGTAAATACTTACATATGATACATAGAAACACCCAGACAAACATCCATCCTCATCACACAAATGTTTGCCCTGGGTGGAGATCGAACCCACGACCTACAACTCAGCAGGCAGACATACTACCAACTGAGCCACAAGGCCAGTCAAACAACTTTATTTGATACAATTATGTTTCTTATATCTTCTTTCTTTCTTAAATTTTCCATTTGAGTGTCAAATGCGAACATTTCTTATTATTTTAAACTGATCAAAGAACCACACGCCCATAGCTCTAGTTGCTATAGATCTTTCTTTGTTTGGTTATAATGATGTAACACATACTAGAAATACCAATTAATCGCAAGTTAGTGACATGCAATTCCAACGCTAACATAGCAGAGAGGAGAGACGTGACAGTCACAGAATTCGCCCTATTACATAGGACCCAGAAGGATAATCTCCATACAAACCGCCTTTTAAATTCGGGCCAATTTTATTTTTTCAATTTGACACTTAATTTTTTTATAAATTTATTTTTAACCGTAGATACACGTCCATTTGCCAAATTTATCTACAAAGTTGCCTTTAAAAAGTATATCTCCCGATTTGATCGGGTAATCATGATTAAAGTCAGAATGGTCCATGGGAGATTCATACAATCATATAACTGAAATAATAGTAACTTTGAAGTCTGTTGTTTCAGTTTTTTAAACTATAAAATTATTATATTTGTTATTTTGACCGAAATTTAGGTATAAACGTGAAAATTTTGTCGGTTACACGTTTATCACGGTCAAAATATCACATATAAAATAACAGCTACTGTTAATACATTATAATAGTGTTCTAAAAAAAATCTGAAATCAAAAATGAAATCAGTAATTTAAATAATTTTATATCTATGGGTGCCGCGTGCGCGCGAAACAGGCAGCGGCGCCACTTTCATCACCTTATAAAATCTAATGTATTTTTATTTTGTAAATAAAAAATACAGTTCATGATGATAGTATTTATTAAATAAGTATATACATACAATTTACAAATTGTGACGTCATATAATTGATGTCACAACGGCAATGAATCGACTAATACCTCATTCATAAAAAAATAACTCAGTAGCTCAGTAGAAGTCATTCGCAGTTATTTTTAGGGTTCCGTACCCAAAGGGTAAAAACGGGACCCTATTACTAAGACTTCGCTGTCTGTCTGTCTGTCTGTCTGTCTGTCTGTCTGTCTGTCTGTCTGTCTGTCTGTCTGTCTGTCTGTCTGTCTCCAGGTTGTATCTCATAAACCGTGATAGCTAGAAAGCTGAAATTTTCACAAATGATGTATTTCCGTTGCCGCTATAACAACAAATACTAAAACTTAAAAAATATAAAATATTAAGGGGGGTCCCCATACAATAAACGTGTTTTTTTCGTATTTTTTTGCTCAATATTAAAAACGGTAACAGGTAGACGCTTCAAATTTTCACAGAATATTTACTTGTATATTACCTTTCAAAATAAATAATTAAATAACAATAAAGTAAATATTAAAGAGGGGCTCCCATACAACAAACGTAATTTTTAAGCAATTTTTACTCGATCTTAATTAACAGGTAGAAACTTGAATATTTGTAAGTAAATATTTAGAAATATATTAACTATAAAAATAAATACCTAATCTAATACATAAAAACTCACAAAATGAAAATAATCCGTGCATCTAAACGCGGTGCGAGCGCCGCGCCGCGGTGTGGAGCGGTGACGCGAGCGCGAGGCCGCGCGGGTAGCGGGGGAGGTAAAATCACGGAGCGAGCCATAGCCGCGCGTATTCGCGCGAGCGTCGTCATGCTGCCCGGATGTGTATCGAAAACCTACCTATAAGTTTGCAATTTACTACTTGGAATTTCGTTGATTTCTCGTTATTTTATAAACAGAACTAAACTTTGTAGTATTATAGATGATAGTACGGAACCCTTCGTGCGCGAGTCCGACTCGCACTTGGCCGATTTTATTTCCAATTAACTTCATTTCATTTCAATTTGACTCTGATATGTCATATTTTAGTTTAGTAAACTTTAAGCCGGCCTTAACACGGACTTTGAGTTGCACGATCTGTTGAGAAGAATAAATGTCAAAGTAATTGTGACTGGAAAGACTATATTTTTATGCTACGGCGAAACATACGTGTGTGTGTGTGTGTGTGCGTGATAAATGTGAACATAATGTAGGTTAAGATCACGAAGGTTCTTTTTGCTTTCGCATCAGTTGACAGTCAGGTAAACATATATTACGTTTTTTTTGTTGGAGTGCAACGGTCCACGCCCAGCTATTTCATTCGGAACTTCATTTTTGAAAATAGGATAAAACAGCATATGTTTATTTTATTATAGCAGAGTTCCTACATTGTGGTTAACGTAGCACTATTTTTTGTCCTACGTATTCATTAACACATTACTGCCTCTCGAAATCTAATGGATTTATCACAATACGTTTAGATAAGTATGTAGCACCAGTAATGGACCAAATTAATTTGATTAAATTCTACTGAATAAATAAATTTTCACACCTATTTACAAACAATATAGTATAGGTAAATACAAATGATACAGGGAAATTGAGAAAACATATACTGGCAATATTGAAATAAATAAAAAAAAACCTAATGACATTAAGCCAGAGATAGACCAAGAGGTATTAAAGTATCGATATTGATAAGTAATTATAGGTACCAATTTTTTCTTTTGATTTTTTTTGAAATGTTTCAAGAAACATCGTTTTATTAGGGTTCCGTAGTAACTATGGGGAACCCTTATAATTTCGTCATGTCCGTCTGTCTGTCTGTCCGTATGTCACAGTCATTTTACTCGGAGACTATTAACCCTATAAAAACAAATTTTTATACATAAATGTGTTTTGTGAGCCGCTACAAAATGCCGTAGTAAAATTTTCAAAAAAATGAAAAATAGAGATTGGATTTTTCATATATACAATAAAGACTGGATCATTTTTTTAACCCCCACCCTATCGTGTCTTAGATGTGATATGTGCGAGATATAGCTCGCTAAAGTTAAATAGTGTGCCCTCCCCCCCCCCCCCCCCCCCCCCCCCCCTACATTTCTCAACTAAGACCTAAAAATTCATTATGAAAATTATTTTGAACATTCTGTGATTCCAACTTCTCTATGGGACTATAAATTTATATTTGAATAAATGTTATTAATGTCATGATTTTATAATTTAAAGTAACCTTTGAAGGTATTGCTCAATGTTGTAAACGCTGGCGCCCTGTTTTTGTTATGTATTTACATTTATTGTGGAAATTCACTGAACAAATTATTAAGTGAGAATTCAGTTTCCACCAAGTATCATTTTGACTCCGCCTTACTATATCTGCCCAATGTTCTGCTTGTACAGCATCAACTAGAAAATCTAAACAGTGCTCATTCATGCATGTTTATTCTCAAACTAACACAGGTTAGTTGAGTATAAAAAATATAATAAACATTTATCGTAAAATCAAATACCATGTTTCACGTACAAAGGTCACCGACATAGCACAGCTGATTATCGAGTTGAAGTGGCAGTGAACGTAGAACTGATGGCCAATGGGGCTGAAAAGATCTCGAGTGGACACCACGCCCCGGCAAGCGTAGCGTAGGAAGACCAGCCACGAGATGGACAGATGAACTTATACAAGTGGCAGGAAGATGCTGGATGCAAGCCGCTTCCAATCGGCTTTTATAGAAATCTATGGGGGATGCCTATGTCCAGCAGTGGACTTCTTATGACTGAGATGATGATGATGATTCACATATCATAATTATTATAGTATACAAAACTAGAATAACCGACTTCAAAATTCGCAATTTTGTTTTAAAAACCAAACTACTGAGTGATTTTGAGATTTAAAAGGATTTTTAAATCAATTTGAATGACGAAATCATGCGGGTAACACATAAGAAAAATATAAGCTAACTGATAATCTCGTTTTTGAAGTCCGTAAAAATAATAATTGTTATCGATAACTTATATTACATCGACCCATCTCTAATTCTTTGCAGTAATTTGATTAAATAATAAAATCAATTTATGAAATGAAATGCATATATGCTTTTTATACTAATATTCGCGATTGTTATTTATTGAAATGAAATAAATTTCAACAATTTCTTCGCGTATATTTCACATAATTTAAGACCCGATTTTTCAAACACTGAAGCATCCGTGGTCATAGGTGAGTCACGAACATACGCTACAAATACGTAAAAAATTGTTTCATAATTCGCTTTTTATACTGTTTGAAATATATTTTTGCTACTTAGAGATGGAAGGAGATTTTGTTTTCCATAGTTTTTTAAGGAAGTTTGTAATTTTTACAAGATTGTTTAACACAGTTCACCATCTTGGCACCGTAAGAATTGAGAAGTGATTGCGATGAGATGACGTTTAAGATTAAATGACGTTTGTGACCTGTCATTAGCAAACACCTGATTTTGGTGTTAAGTTTTTGGAACAATATTTTGTATCGCATTAGGAGTCTTGTAAGTCTTTGGTGACAGTGTAGCACTTACACACAAATCGTCCGCGACTAGTGACGTACCGTCGTTAGCTTCACGGCACATCGACACTATGAGCCAGAGAGGATACTACCGACGCGACTACTGACGTACCGTCGTTAACTTCACGACACATCGACACTCTATGAGCCAGAGAGGATACTACCGAAGATGAGCTGAGGAGACGATCATTTTCTATAAGTTTTGAGGACAATAATATAATTCTTTGCAATATTCTTTTCGGACGACCTCCTTTGTAAAATCATGAAAAAAAATCACGTTTGGGTAAGTTCGTTTAATCATTAATTTATACATACTAGTATTTCATTCTTCAGATTTATATCTTAAAACCCGCGTGGGACAGAGACTGAATGGTTTTGCGTTTTACGGGACTGAAATGAGAAATATCAGAGGTGAAATCGCTGTGAGCGGATTATATAACCCTCCATACAGTCGCCATATGGCATAAAGCGACCTAAGTGTTATGCTTTTTGATGAGTTAAAATACTGTACATGACATTTATTTTCCGTTAATTTAGCATTCTGCGTGACCTGGTTGTTTCTGTATCATATGCTTTAGTCACTTTTAATGTCTTCTGTGCTTTATTTCCAAATAGAGAAAAGAATGTTGTGATTTATGATAATCCGTAGTACAATTCTTGTGAGCCAAATGACTGAAATTGAAATATAAGTATCTATAGAGTAATCTTTTAATAAATAAATAAAATTGAGAAATTGATATTAGCCCTTATCGCTAAAGAAAACAAATTTATAAATATGTCCTTTCATACTTAGAAAAAGAATACCGTGAGATTATAAATTATTTATACAAATAAAGATAACTAAAATACAGATCTGGTGTTATCACATTTTCCAGCTCATTGCTGATCAACAACATGAGAAGCCTAATATGCTGACTCTGACGCATTTCAACGTCGCTTTTTTCTGTTGTTATGGACACCCTATACACAATTTATTTGGAAAGCATTCCACCAACCATTCCTGTGTTTACCACACTTCAATGGCTTGTCTGGGACACATTCCTGAAATCTTATTAGGACACCACTATAACTATATTCTTACAATTTAACCCCTATTCTCTCCTATTTAGGGTTAAAAATAGTCTTATTAGAGTCTTATAAAAGAAGCTATAGGATCATTGGTCTCATAGATCTCCTTCCAGAGGTGGATTTGACGACCGTTGATGGACACTTATAACTATTAAATGACTTTATTTTTAGGCCAAACGCCTTAGTTCGATCTATTAAGGAGCCATCAAATTTTATTGTTTTTGTCAGGGAAGCCGACACGAGGTTTTTAATTTAAATTAAAGGGCTTAGGCGGTTTATTTATTTCATTGTATTCCCATTGTGCGTCGCATCAAAAAATAAACTAGATGGCTGTTCTAGAATAATGTATTTTAAATTACGCACAAGTGCTTAGAGAAAAAAATCTATTATATTCGGTTTATGTAAAAACAAAACAAATCAGAAAACTCGATTTTTGATACATAATCAACAGGTGACCGAACTCTTTTAATATTCATAAGACTTCTTGTTCTCTAATAAAATGGTACAAGACCTCCATCTTTCCTGAAATGCTATCGTTGTGGTCTACGATGGAGTGCGCATACTTTGATGAATCGTTGAGGACATGTTTATGTTGACTATGACCTGAAGCATTTTTTTACATAAAATAGAACTATGATTGACCACCAATTCGCCTGATGGTAAGCGATGGTGTGTTCTAGGATGAAGCTCTTCGATCTAAAAGTTCTCTTCATTCTAGTCTTGAAATTTCTAAGATTTTAGTTCTCAAGAAACAGGAAAAGCGACGGGAAGTTCCATTCTGTGCCTTACGCATCAAAAATGTGGACCCAAATTTCCTGGTTATTTCTAGTATTCCATCTCCACAAAAAAAATCTAAACACCTCTCAAAAGTATTAAAAAGTTGTTAAATATTTATTTCACCAATAAATCTGTGCGTGTCGACTCTACACATCAAAGAGAACGGTTTGTCTTTGCAACATAATTGAAGGCGATGTCTTCTTAGTTTGTATTAGTGGATGAAATATTGTTTTACGTAAACAAATAAATAATATAATTAGGGTAATGTATAAAGAAAAAATCAAATATCTGAGACGTTATTATCTGGAATATAAAATAAAACTACTGTTGAGACAAACAGGTGCTTGTTAATAATTGTGATGTTTGTGTTTCATAACTTTCTATAATTCCTTGTGGTTTTTCGTCTAAAAAAATATATGTATATTACAGACCTTGTTAACTAGGAAAACTTTAATACATACATATATTTCTGTGTTTGCATGGAAGCCTTCCTTATTATTATTTTCTTCTTATTATTATTATTGGTTTAATTGTATCTACTGATAGATTCTACGGATTCTTTATCCCTACAGTTAAGTGTTTTACCTTTTTCACATCTGTACAAAACGTATTTTTACTTACCTATTCTATCCTCCATTTCAGCTTACTCCAAATCTGTAAATAGAACAAATAACAATATTAATACATCAAGTGTTTGTATTTTATACAGCTAGTATGTTTACGGCCAGCCTGTATTAATAATGATGGCATATGGTAACGTGGTCATTTAATATGGGCCTTATAAAATAAACCTCATTTATAATATAAAGAAGTTCAGTCACGCAACGAACTATGGAGAGGGCTATTCTCGGTGTCTTTCAGCGAGATCGAATGAGAAATAGATCCGTAGACTTACGAAAGTTATCGATATAGCACAGCGGATTATAATTTTTTGTAAGAAATGGGACCACCTGCCGTAAAAATACAGTATTTGATCTGAATTACTTATCCAAACGCGGGTGAGCAAGCATAAAAACGCCAATACAAAACTAATTTATAAATTAGTATTTGTACAAATACATAGCTATGATACTCATACTTATTTACGACAGTAATATTAAATTTAGTAGTTAGTAACTAAAATTTATTTACAAAATTAGATGTAAGTGATCATTAGAACATCGATATAATATCAACCAGGCTCAAAATGAAGCTATCATCGGTTTAATTACGTTTGTTAGCATAGGTATCTATAATTATTGCTAAGATATCCATAATTACGGTAATAATCTTTAAAGATTAATATGTAAATGCAATCAGAATATATTTATTTTAAATGTATTGCGTTTGTAAGTGCATTGCTGATAATATTTATAAATAGGCATGGGAATTCAAGTTAACTTCGAGTTTTTATACCAATTTTTCTTTGAATATAAAAGTTAGTGGATAAAAATGTATCTTCTATCTTCCTCTCTTAATTTCTTCATCCTTGTTCAACATAAAATGTTAAAGTGTTAATATTTGGGGCAACCAAATCTAATTTAATGGTGATACTGATGATAATGAATATTAGCCTATGTTTGTCTCCAGGTCCACAGCTATCTCTGTACCAAATTTCATAACGCCATAAACAGTTCAGCCGTTTAATTGTGAAAATGTAACAAACAGACAGACAGACAGAGCTACTTTCACTTTTATAATATTATTAGCATCACCCCGCTGTTTCACTCGCGCATTGATTAAAAACTATGATGATGATGCTAATAAAATAAATATAACCTTATGTGCTTCACCAGGTCCCAAACAATCTCTGTGGTAAATTTCATAACGATTGCTTTTTTAGCCGTGAAAAGGTAACAAATAGACAGAGAGAAAGCCACAGTTACTTTTATAATATTATCAGGAAAAGGATTTAGCAATACCTATTGTTACAAATGTATACAGAGTACCGGCCTGGATTTGTATATGTAGGTAGCACACATGCACACAAAAAATATATAAAAAAAAACTAGATTTTGCCTGTGTCTTAGTGAAATTATGCTTGTATCTGGCTGGATGGTATTTTTATTATTTCATTGACTTCTAGAGGATTTGTTCAACATGCTTCATCTTCAGGCATATCGTTATCATAAGTTTTTTTTTATTTTTTTATACACTATTGATCTACGATTGACCACCAACTCGCCTGATGTTAAGCGACGGTGTGGCCGAGGATGGAGCTCTATTTCTTACGTGGATCTATTTCATATGCAAAAAAGGTAGCATTGTCCGTATCATTTTAAGTATAAACAAATGCAAAACCTGTATTGTTATTCCCTTGTAATACTTTAAAAACTTGGCACAGGGTTTTGAAAAGTCCACTTTTATTCTTTCAAATAAGGCATTCTACACACGTGCTGACGATCGCGACCGCGGCACCGTCTAGACGTGCGATTTATCGACATAATGGTAGTATATCGACGGATGATCGATATGCGCCGACTTGTCTGATATGTCGATATGTATTCGAGGGGCCGACTCAATTGGTTCGCAAATATTGGACCACCGTGTCGCAATGTTTGGGTATCCGTTCTGGTTGATGAAATAGTCGTGTACAAAAGTTTGCACTTTGACGAAGAGGGTCAAGTTCAAGAGGGCTTAAATAGCTTTCCGAGTATTCTACGACTAAAGTAGTGTGACTTCCTTTAGTAAAAGCGATATCTATATAATTTTAAGAAACGTTGAAGTGCTCATGTCAAATTTATTTTAATGTATTAAAAGTTACGAAAAATTTCAAACTGACACGAGTATTTTTATAACAAAACGTGTAACTTAGTATTCCATGATTTTATGAAATCTCTTAAAAACTCTTAAAATCTTTTTTCGAGTAAAAAAGTTAAACTGCGTTTATGCCGAGCATAATTGAAATGTAGTTGCAAAATTGCGTGGAGATGAAATATATAAGTATTTTTTTACATACCTACTTATATATATTATTTGCACCTTTCGCAGCCTAAGTGACTATTTTTATTTTTCGCTCAATATTAATGCCCACTGACGTCACCTGTAATCATTGTGACATTAAGTTATATTTTCTTTGTAATATTTTTATTGACAATGCATAGATGTACATAGTGTAGGTGAACTTTATAAATAAATAATAAATAAAAAGCACTTTTTCCTAGAACTCTTTAAAAGCAATTACTATGTCGTGTGAAAAGCTATATCAATATTCAACAACGGGACTACACAGCAAATTGATTCCCACTTCGAAACTAACTAAGAAACATGCGAAACTATTTATCATCCAGGCGTCAGGAACTATTATGGTTAACCATTACCGAACATCATAGGTATCCTCACGTATGTCATGAGCTTCATTTGTTCATGTAATAACCGTTTAAGTACCAAGGAATGTATGCTGGACTCTCGCAGGCTATTGGCGCCACCTCCTATTATTTACCAACTTAACGATGCTATCCCACTCCTGATATTGCCATTGTACTCTCTTATGGACCAGTAATAAGGTTTGAAATGCAATTGCTTTTTGTTTTGTGTGGCAAATTTAACTTTGTTTTTATTTACGCGAGGAGACTATGTTGGTGTGTCACAAAGTATTGGCTCAATTCTGGGCGAGACTGTCAATACAAATAGCGTATTAGCCATCGATTTAAACCGTGCCTTTCCTCTTTCAATTCGTCATTCCGTGTCGTTTGGTTTACAACGGGATGGCGCTGATCGTTTTGTAAAACGATTTGGGACGTGCGACGCGCGCTGATCGCTTACATTCGTCGAAGTCGAACCATGCCTTGTATGTATGTAGCTTTATATACTTTGTATTTGTGATATTGGATTTAAAATCAATTAAATTCGTCGTTACTTCGCGGAAGTTCATCTTTGAATTGTAATCGGATTTGAATATTAATATAATATAGCGTATATCCGTTTTAATATTTTACCTCGTATTAAAATTATAGTTATTACAATGTAAATATATAGTAAGAGTATAAAATGTGAGTTTTTTAATTAAATTTAGGTCACTGGCAAGAAATTAAGAAGACCTGACTTGAATACAAAAAATATAGTATATAATTTTTTTATGGTCAAAAATAATACAGCATTCGTAGTTTACAAGAAATGTCGCTAAAATTCAATATCTCTTTATAGACACCAACACAATAAAAATAATGATAATTCCCTTTGAATACCTGTATTATGAAATATAAATAGTCTTAAAATAGAAGTCCCGTCATTTGCAACCTTGTACACTAGGGTAAATACTTATTAAATCCGTATGAATGTAGTGTCCATGCAAAATCATGTAATAACATAATCACAGCAAAGTAAAGTAGTTTTTACTCCCACACAGTTATAGGATTTGCACATTTTAGGGTAACAATCTACTGGGACTATCAGACCACCACATATTTTTATTATCGGAACTATCGAAAATTGTCTTTAGTCTTCGATAATTAGAAACACAAATAAATCCGGCAAAGTTTCACTCGCAAACCGAGGCTTCCGTACATAACATGAAAACAGACACCAGCGGGTAGTTCAGGTAATCAAAACCGATCCGAACATTGAACCTTGTGCGAAGCATTTCCCGTCGGCCTTATCTATCTTTTTAGGGTTTCGTACCCAAAGGATAAAACGGGATCCTATTACTGAGACTTCGCTGTCTGTCAGTCCGTCCGTCTGTCCCCAGGCTGTATCACATGAACCGTGATAGTTAGAGAGTTGAAATTTTCACAGATGATGTATTTCTGTTGCCGCTATAACAACAAATACAAAAAAACAGAATAAAATAAATATTTAAGGGGGCTCCCATACAACAAAAGTGATTTTTTGCTCGTTTTTGCTCGATATTGATAATGGCAAAAGGTAGATGCTTGAAATATTCACTGAATATTGAGTTATAATATTCACTTTAAAAATAAATAATTAAATTAAAATAATATTATTATTTAAGGGGGGCTCTCATAATCAACAGACATGTTTTTTTAACTGTTTTTATAGATAATGGTACGGAAACCTACGTGCGCGAGTCCGACTCGATAATACTTAGCTTGTTTTTTATTTAGTAACGAGCTAAGGGCGTCTCGCGTTTCATGAAACATGACAATTGTGTGACATAAAAGTGACTGAATCAAAAAATGTGGCCAACAACGGGAAATGCTTCACGTAAGGTTCGATACAGAGTGGTCTTACCCCGAGGACTAATTAGCAAAATGTGCTTTATAGCTATGATATTTGTAAATTCGCTTAATATATTTCATACAGTAAGAAAGGCTGAAATGCTAAGCGTTCACATAGAAATTATAATATAAAGTTCAAATAAGTTAGTGTTTAAAATTATTTAGAAAAATACAAATAAAAATAATTTAAAAATAATAAAAGTTTTTAAAATAATCCAATTAACTGAAAAGGGAGAATTACGTATGTAATCAAACTACATAATCTTCTCTGCTCGAACCCACTCACCCAAAAAGAGAACTGTTTTATTCCTCACTGCGGTCCGAATCGACCTATTCCAAAATTATATTGTTCGATTCGCACCGCGGTGCGAAATGACCTATTCAAAAAGAGCTCTTGGGTGATTCGCACCGCGGTTCGAACCACTTGCGGTGCGAAACGCCGAAGTACCCGAAATAACAACTGTTTCATAATACTGAAAAATTAAATGAAAACTAGGCGTCTGCCAATGCGTCTACCTAAATAGGTACCCCAACTTATTTGAGGTCGGTCAACTATCACCAACATTAAGTCCTAGACTGGCATCGACCTCAAAAAATAGTTGGGGTACGTACCTACTTAGACGCATTGGTAGACGCCTAATTAACCGACTTTCAAAATAGGAGGAGATTATTAATTCTACTGTATATTTTTTTATGTTTGTTCAGCGATTACGTCGCCAATTATGAATTAATTTGGATGTTTTTTTTTGTTTGGTAGTTCATATTTCAGAGGGAGTCCCATATAAATTTTATCTAAATCAGTAAATAACTGGAAATGTCATCCAAGTATACGAATTGCGTATTTTGAAGCCGGTTTTTTTTCATTTTGTTGGTCCTTGTAGCCAACTCAGGTATCTATTGTTTTTGTTCATAATATTTGCGACAGTCAAGCTAATATTTATATTAAATAGCTATTCTGTTTGCCAATAATACATCTTGTTACTTACTTTAGCCTAGAAATCCATTTTTACTGATTTAAGCAACTTCTCGGGAACTCCTCAGAAGAAGAAGAATGCCCATTTTTCTATCGGACAGCAAGAAGCACGAAAAAGCGACACCGTTACATGGTTGATATTCCGAAAATACGTACGAAACGCTTTGGCTCCACTTTCATTGTGCGTACCGTCACATTATGGAATGCGCTTTCTGAATGGGTATTTCCGAATAAGTAATATAAATATAATCTAGGTGTCTTCATCGCGAGTGAATTGTTTTCTTCTAGGCAAGCGCGCTCCATCGTAGACTGTAACTGTCGCTTAACACCAGGTGAGTTAACGGTCAAGCGCAAGCCTATTGTCGAATAAAAAAATACATAAAAAAGTTTCGTTCGTAGTGAGCTTCGACTCGAATCTAGAACTACGGATATAATCAAAAACTTTACGTAAGATATGTTCAGTAATTTTGTTCCAGTTTTCGTTGCTTACGAACATAAATTAAGATTTTGTCGCCGCTGCAAACATAACTGCACACCTAACTGTGCTATAGAACCTTATCTACATAAGCTACTTTGCCTACTGACAATATTTTGAAGGATTATCTCTTTATAATGATCAGTGGACACATTGACTTAAAGTTGCTAAACAAAGTTTGGTCTAAGTCGACATATATGTAGATAACATTCCATCTTACTTATAAGCCCTGAATAAGCGCATTTTAGTTTACCAGTGTTTTTTTCAGTTTTCGCACGTGACAGTTTCCCAACTGACAGAAAGTGGCAACTCCTTATTCAGTGAATAAGATTTTTAACATGTGTAAGGAAGAAGGATTATCTTTTATTTTATTAATTTATTTAGTAATTTTTTTAAATTTTTTTTTTAAATTATATTTGGTGTGTAGAGCAGAGCAGCGACCCGCATGCAGCACACGTCACGAGTATGACGCATGTGCCAGCCCAAGCCCTCCTCAACCAGTTAAATTATGTTAGAGAAGAATGCAACCCGCCACACACAGCCGCTGCTAGCAATATTAGAAGAATATTGTGTAGAACACAATATTCTTTTGTGTAGAACTAAAGATGTTCAAAGAATATTGTGTAGAACACAATATTCTTTGAACACAATATTCTTTATCTACTATTTATCCAATATTCTATACTATTCAATATTCTACACGGCACATTTCCATCTCAACTTATTGGGACTGAAGATTACACTGCCTTGTGTTGTGAACACTCCATACAGCAGCGCGCTAATACTTACACATTAGTAAGTTGACGTCTGTATATAACACGCACACACACATATAATGAAGTTAGGATCGTCGTAAGTCAACCGCTTGATCGTGATGTCAATTGGGACTCAAGCGAGCCCGCAACCCGTAAGGGCCCGGCCCCATGTCATCCGGCACGTAATCCGACGTTTTTTAATAGGCAAAAACGTCGGATTCCGGCGCCGCCGTGTCGGCTAATGTTTCTAATCCGGTGCCGCACCGGGTTTTGTTTCCGATGCGGCGCCGTGCCGGATGACATGGGGCCATAGCCTTACCCTTGTCTCAACACAAATGAATAGGCCATGCCGCAAAAGTCCGACAAACCACAGAGTAAGCGCGGGGAGCCCGAGACTAGCGGAAGGCGAGAGTGTCCGTTCTGTATGTAATGCTATTGATGTCATCTGTGGCTGTACTTTAACAGTTTGACAGTTACTTTTACATAGTGTCACGTAACGATGTGTGAAATAAATACCTCGTTTTATCGTCGAGCACAATTTGCCAGATTTGAATGCGGGATTACTTAAATCCTTATTTATTGGTACCGCTATTATTTATGCGTCTGCATTGTGACAACCTTAATGCTTCTAATATTCTTTATTTACAACACTATAGATTATTTCACGTAACGCATTAGGTATTTTTAACTGTTTCTTGTGGCATGTGTTTGAAGTATTTACTAAATTTTGTATAAATGAATCTTACGAGTAACTTTAACTAACTGTCCAAAAAGAAGTCATTTTCATGTATATATATAAATATTTTTAGACACCTTCAGTAGCTTGGCTCAGAGACGTATTATAGATTGTTGATGAATAACATGCTAAATGCTTAATATTTTCTTAGATTGTTACTGATTGAAATTGAACCATTTTTAACGGTTTTATCGCAATTAACATAATTTTATGATCTGGAAAAAAAAACATACATACTTATATAAAATATTTACTTATTTTTAAAAATTATTAACGCAAACATGATTTTTATGTATGAAAATTAACTTGGATCAATTTGATACTTTGTCGAATATTTGTGATGTTGTTTTTCTAGTTTTACAAATGACATTTTCTTATAAGTTCATTCAATAATTTTATATCTTCAAAAATATGGGTATGCGCGAGCGAGACAGACAATGACCGAACTACGGACACTTTCGGCCTTACCGAAAAACTTTACTTAACTTTAAGCAATGCTTTGCATATTTTGTCAACTTCTCGCTGACACGTAATGACACTTGCGGAAAAAGACAGAGAATTTAAGACGATATGGTTAAAGTTAAGCAACGTTTTTCGGTAAGGCCGTTAAGCTGCTACCTTATTCCAAAGAAACCTAGACTGACTTTAAATCATCTGGACTTTACCTAGACTTGTTACAATTTGACATCAGCTTTAGCACCACACCTGCCAGTCTAGATAAGGCACTGTGTTCACAGTTATGTTATGTCATTTGACACCGGCATCTTTTGTTCGTTCCGAGCAGTCAGTGTGTACGGGGTTAATAGGTAAGTGGGAAACGATAAGTATCGTTGTTTTGTCTGAAAGGTAACCGATACCGCGCGCCTGCGCCTGCGCCGCCCCGTGCAGGGCTAGTCTCAAGTTTTGTTGACGAATTAATGAAACAAACGTTTTATTTCCAATTTAATTTCGAGTACTAGTACCATTTTAGTTAGATCGTTTTTTTTTTTTTTTTTTTTGTATGTTCAGCAATTACTCCTCCAACACTGGTCAGAGACATTATTTAGCCAAACACTGTTGTGTAACTTCTTTCGATTTTACACACCATTGCTCTGCGATAAAGGCAATGTCCACCTAATGGGTGAGCACTGTGCTCCTGGAAACCTGGAATAAGAATGGGTACATATTACATAATTTTTTTTTTTTTTTTTATATATATATAAATATTTTTTGTTTGTTTGTTGTTTTTTTATTTTTTTCTTTTTTTTTTTTTATTAACATACACAATTATAGGTTGCCTCATTTCATACGTAATTAATCATCACCATGAACATGTTCAGGATATCAGATTGCAGTGGTATCACTGCTTTCTCATTTCCCTCGATTTCATCTATCTATATCTATGTTAATTATTATGCTACTCTATATACTCAGTATATATTATACATAATTTTTTCTTACTTATCTAGAATTGTTACGCTTATTAGTTTCTTTTACAATATGTTCACAGTATTTTATAAAGTATGTTCTGGTATATTTGTCTTCCATAATATATTTTATATTTTCTTTTGTTAGAGGCGCATCAATCTGTTGGCTTAAATCAAATCTTTTTGAACAAAACTTTGGACATTCTAACAGCAAATGTTCAACAGTTTCAGGAGTCTCCGGGTCACACACGCATCCAGGGTTTTCCTTGCATCTGATTTTGTACAAGTACTGACCAAACCCTCCGTGTCCGGTCAGCACCTGTACCAACAAAGGTGTGAGAGTTACTTTTTTAAGTAACTGGAATGCCCGTTTCGCATCTGGTAGAAACAATTTTGTAATTTTTGCTACTTTGCTATTAATATATCTTTTATTCCATTCCTCGATGCTGTTTACTCTTAGTGTGTGTTTTATATATGATAGTGGGCATATATCGTAGTCTGGTGCTGATTCTTTGTTTCCTGCCTGCTTTGCCAATACATCGGCTCTTTCATTACCTTCAGTCCCAACGTGCGCTCTAATCCAAAATAATTTTAGTTCTCGTCCCTGTGTTCGAATATCCGAGATGTTCCTTTTTATTCTATGCACTAAGGGGAGAGACGAATCTTGGTTCTTCAGTCGTTCGAGGGATGATTTAGAGTCACTAAATATACTTGCTTTTGGGTCAGTTTCTTTCAATATTATTTCCGTAGCCTGATATAAAGCAAACATTTCCGCCTGGAACACTGAGCAGTAGGATGCCAGTTTAAACGTTTTGTTTGAGTGTTCTGTACCATTTTTCCAGCACGTGACCGCAGCTCCTACCTTGTCATTCATCCTACTTCCATCGGTGTATACCTGCATTCCTGTGTCTTTCCCTATTATTTCAAGATTCATCTCTTCTAGGCACTGAAAGTCTATTCTTACTTCTTCGGATGGATGTATAGCTTCAGTGAAGCAAACTTTTTTCTCTAATTTTCGATCTCCTAATAGTGGCTGCGGCTTCCCTCTTTTTGCTTCATATATTTCAGATGCTTCACGGAGTCGAAGATCTAAAGGAAGAATGCCAGCCAATAGACAAGCTGCGTGCAATGACACGGTTCGGTAAGCTCTGCAAATTTTTTGGGCAAATCCCCTTTGCACTACGTTTAGTCGCTTCTGAACCGTTTTTTTCTTAGCTGCTGCGCCCCAAACACCAGCTGCATAGAGAACCATTGGCTCTATAACAGATACATACATTGTCCTGATTACCTCTGGATTCAAGCCCCATGAAATCTTAGCAGCCCTTGACAGTTGCATGAAAATTTTCGTGGCCTTCCGGCAGATATGTTCTACGTGGCTGTGAAAGGTAAGCTTACTATCTATTATGACACCCAGAATTTTAATTTCTTCCACCATTTTAATTTCTACTCCGTCCATATGCACGCGTGGCACATCATATTTTAATTTTTTTGTGATAACTATCGCATTAGTTTTGTGTGCGGCAAATTTTAATTTATTTTTGATGCCCCATTCGTGCACATAGCTAAGTGTTTCGTCAGCTTGTTCTTCAATAGCAGTGGTACTGTGCCCAGAGAAAACCAGAACAATGTCGTCCGCAAATGCTTGACAATATACGTTCCTATATTCCATCTCGTCCAAAAGTGGGTCCAGTAGCATATTCCAGAATGTTGGTCCCCCAATTGACCCCTGAACACATCCCTTATTTGTTTGCTTGACTATTTCTTTCCCGGCATATCTTAGCTTCACTTGCCGATCTTGTAGATAGCTTGAAGCAAGTTTTCTTAGGTTTTGTGGACATTTCTTTTCGATTAATCTGCATTTTATGGCTGGCCACCAGGCACTGTCGAAAGCTCCCTCTATGTCCAAGGATACTACGACATTTATGAGTTTTTTCTTAATGTTTTCGTTTATGTGCGTCACAAGGTCATAGAGAGAGTCTTCCGTACAACGCTGGGGCACAAACCCATACTGTCTCGGGTTTGATTTAGGCAGTATATACCAACGTATTCGTTTTATCATCATTTTTTCTAGTACCTTTCCTAAGATTGATAACAATCCTATAGGTCGGTACGATTTCGGGTGCCTATAGTCTTTTTTGCCGGGCTTCCTTAGTACAATTATTGTGGCTTCTTTCCATTGTATTGGAAAGTATGCCAAAGCTAAACATTGATTTGCTATTGCTAAAAAGACATCTGGAGACTTGTTTATTATTGCAGCACAGATGTCTGCGCTGAACCCATCCGAGCCAGGGGCTTTCTTCGGGTTAAAGCTGTTGGCAGCACTGATGAGTTCAGTTTCGGCAAAGGGTGGATCTTGAATATCATCAATCAAGAGATTATCGATAAGTTCTGCTTCTGTTCTCGTTTTTTTATGTATTTCATTGTCCTCCTGTCTATCGTCTTCCGGAAAAAAAGTTTTGGTCAGAAGTTCAGCTGACTCCTCCTGACTTAATGTTTTATCATCCATTATCAATACCTGGTCCTCATGCCTTTTTGCCGTGTTCCTTATTACTCTGTAAATACCATCCCACATGCTCTCTCTGTCCTGTCTACTGCAAAATTTCTTCCAGCTTGACGTTTGAGCTTCTGCGGCTTTATTTTCATATAATTGTTTTGAATTTAAGTAATCGCCAACCACATACGGGCGACGACGAGGAGCTGCATATGAAATGCGTCGTTTTTTCCTAACCATGTCTCTCTTTAAGGTCTCAAGTTCTTGAGACCACCAAGGTATGTTAATGTTTTCTTTTTTGATTATTTTAGGCATTAATGTTTTACAAGTATCTTCAATTGTTTCTATGTATTTATTAATAAGTTCATTTAGTTTTTCTATCGTATTTATTTCTGTTATTGTATTTGCTCTTATGTTATTGTCTTCTAATTTTTGAGAGAATGTTTCTGTGAAATTTGCCCAATTAACTTTTTTAGTTTTGTAGATTCTGGTGGATGATGGTGGTCTCTTAAGTGTTATTTTGTCCAAATTTATTGTGAAAGATATTGTGCTGTGATCTGAGCTGGTTACACCCTTGTCTACTTTCCAGTCACACACATTGCTTAACATTTCAGGTGTACATGCAGTGACATCTATGTGGCTCTGGAAAATTCTTCCACCTCTAATAGTGTAAAATGTTGGGTCGCTCCCTTCGTTTAACGTTTGCATGCCCATTTCATTAAGTACGCCAGCAAGTGTCGCACCTCGAGAATCTTCTGAAACGCTACCCCACCAAGGGCTCCATGCATTGCCATCCCCGCCTAGTAATATTTTATTCGTACCAATCCTATTAATTATATTTTTTAGTTGTTCTAAATATGGTTCAATTGGCTTACTATCCTCAAAATAGTATGATATTACCCCAATTGCCCATGTTCCTATTCGTAATACAGCTGCTGCAATGTTTTCTGTAGTTAACATAGGGGTCTCTGTTATTTCTATATTATGATCAAATACTAAGATAGCTGCTTTGATGGGATTTGTCCTCTGGAAGGTGCGTTGGATTACTCGTGTACCTCTATATTGCTTCATTTCTTCTTCTGCACCTATGTACGGTTCTTGTACTAATGCAAATGATATTTGTTTATGTTTAGCTTCAATTATGAGCTCATTTGTGGCTAGCTTCTTCTTGTTCAAATTTGCTTGAAATGCTTTATATTGTTTCTGATTATTGGGATGTGTTCGGGTACTGCTAGGTACTGTTCCATCTATATTTACAATTGGTTCCATCTTAGCAATATGCCACTGACGATCGTGCCAGTGCGTCCCATTTCAACCGAATAGGACACTGACTATCGAACGCATTGTGATTATATCTTTCTGCTTTTGCCAATATACAATTTCGGCATGTCGGTGTGCTTGCTGTCAACCAAGCAGGACAGTCGACCCGCAAGTGTGGCTCGCCACAGTGACTACACAAGTCAGCAGGTTCGGTACACAGTCGGCGACCGTGGCCGAAACGTAGGCAACGTGTGCACTGCACCAGCGGAGTTTGGTCGAAAACTCGAATACGCTGCAAGTCTATGTGCACAGTACCTGCCTCCGTCAGCCGTTTCCAAACCTGTGGTGATACTGAGAGAACCACATGGGTTTCGAGGATGTTTCTAGCTTTCCGTCTGTATCGCACCTGTGCCCTAAACTCACTTTGATTAATGTCACCAAGAATATTATTGTTTTGATTTTTAAGAGCCTTTATGATGTCTTCATCGCTGTTGAAGGCTAAAACGTCCTTGAGTATTACAAGCGGGTCTTTATTACTCTTTTCTTCTAATATCAGCTTAGCATCTGGCACTTTCAATCTGTCAGCTACTTTAGCAAGTTGTTCTTTGGTATTGCAGCTAGTTATCACTTTCTGGTCCTTTGCCTTGCGCAGGCGATCTACTTTAATACCGGTTGATTTAGCATCGACCGCTGTTCTAATCTTGCTAAGAACGGTTTCGCTACTATCCTTTTCGAGTTCTGATGACACAACCAGTGAGTGCATCGTTGTCATGATTGGCTTCGGTTGAGTTAACACTCCTGCGTAGCTTAATTTTGCTTCGTTCATTCGGTTATTCTGTACCTTGTTATGAAGCTCGTTAATTTTGTCCAATAAGTCTCTATGCTGCTGTCTGACTTCTGTAAGAAGTTCATTAGTTGGTACTGATAATTCTGTGTTCTTACTGACATCTTCTTGATTTTTCTGTGATTGTTGACGCTCCGAGAGCTTCAATATCATGTTATACATTCTTGTTAGACTATTAATTATAGATTTTTTAACTGCTATTTTCATATTCCCAGGTTGTTCAAGTTGGATTTTTGCGTCTAAATACAGCCTCTGTGCCGTGTCAGGCAACGTAAGGTGCGAGTTATTGGTATTAGTGCAATCGGATAATCTTCCTGTTAAGGATAATCTTGTCGCAGGAACTGGAAGTGTTTTTGAAGGTGGTGTAGCTTTTTTTTGTACCTCTGGGAAGTTTATAGTGCCTGGCTGGCCTGTACGTACGGATGTTTGTGCGTTTGTTTGACCTTCTGACCTTCTGGTTGTTTGTTGCGACATGTTAGAATACTTATTATTTTGTTCTAACGGATTAGTTCTGTTTAAAGCTAGATTATTATTTAATGTATATATAACTATTATTGGTATGAATTCAAGACTTATTTTAGTGATTTAATCCAACAAACTTGCACGCCTCTGAAAATCAATTTCATATAAATCAGATTTCATAAAGGTATATCAATTTTATATATACCAGAACACATCACAATTATTTCAGGTCAATAAGTTTTATTTAATTATACTGGAAACAGCTAACAATTAATCAATTAATAATAAAAATTACAGCATAATTTATATATTTTTATTATTCATTAATGATCACAACCTTAAAACAAGTAAATAAGTTAGATCGTTAAAACAACTCAAAATAGCAAACTTTGACTGTTTCACGTCATTTCGTCGTAAATGTTTTCTGCCATGTTTTTTTTTTTCGGAAATTGCGAAGATTTTTGGCAAGTAAGTATTTTATAGCTGCCGTTTTTAAAATCTTTCATGTGAATATTTTAACAGTTTTTTTTTTATTTATCTTATTTTTTTTATTATTTCATAATTAGTTTATTACGATAAAGTTCTTTGGAGGTTAATCAACCTCCAACGAACTTTATCGTAATAAAATAATATATATTATTTATTTTTGCGAGAGATGTATTATTATTATTACAAAAAATATAGCCTATGACACTCAGATAGTGAAGTCAAGTCTAACGACACCTCGCACTCAAAATCGGTCAACCCATTTAGGCTGTAGGCGCTCATGTAGAAACGTACTTACATACACTCGAAAAACAAAACCCTCCTTCTTACGCAGTTGGGTAAAAAGCTTACAAAAGCACGACATGTCAACGAAAAAATAGCTATGAATAAAAAATAGAATATGCCATAAGTACCTAGAAAGTTAGCTCGATCAGTTATATACTCTGCTAAGTATGCCACCTTGACTCGTCCTGCCTGCTACCCGTAGCCCAATTCCCACGTACACAACAAAATGAAATCTAACACTAAACACTAACTACGAGCATAAAATTAACTTTACTAGCCATGAACTCTTAACGAGTAATTTTACAAGCTTTAAAATATTTAGTGCTTTCACAGACTAAGCTAACGACACCCCTACTTATCTCTCAGGGACAGACGTTTTGTAATAAATACCCATATCTTTGGTTAGGGCTGCAGCTGATTCTTGCAATTGTGCTTTCACAGACGTTAGTCTCTTGTTAGACTGTTTGATATATTATGTATATACTTACTGGGATTTGTGCAATACTCATAGTAACTAAACAGTTTGTTGCACCAAATTTATTAGCCTCTTTATACGAAGTAGATCTCCGTTTGGCAGTGAACTCGCTTGATGGTAAGTGATTTAGATTTTTGAAGTAATCTTTTTATTTTAGTGTTGAAAAATCCAGGGTTGTAGTTATCTGATTTACTTCTATGCAGTAGAAATGCAAGAATTTGAATCAATATCGTGTAAATATATTATTGTATAGGTATATCTAAACTTAATAAGAAATTATTGAGAATTGGGTGGAAAATTTTGGTAAGTTTGACATTTATAAAATAAAACCGACCAAGTGCGATTCCGACTCGCGCACGAAGGGTTCCGTACCATTATCTATAAAAACGGCAAAAAAGGACGTTTGTTGTATGGGAATATCAATTTAATTATTTAATTTTAAAGTGAATAATATAACTCAATATTCTATGAATATTTCAAGCGTCTACCTGTTGCCGTTATCAATATCGAGCAAAAACGAGCAAAGAAATCACGTTTGTTGTATGGGAGCCCCCTTAAATATTTATTTTATTCTGTTATTTAGTATTTGTTGTTATAGCGGCAACAGAAATAAATACATCATCTGTGAAAATTTCAACTCTCTAACTATCACGGTTCATGAGATACAGCCTGGTGACAGACGGACGGACGGACGGACAGATAGTGAAGTCTCACTAGGGTCCCGTTTTTACCCTTTGGATACGGAACACTAAAAAGTAATTTACCATAGTATTTTTTAATTCTGTTGGTAAAACTATACAAATCTAAGGTTCGATATATATTTCGTTAAGTTATAATGTATATTTTATTTATTCGTTTGATTGATAATTATTGTTAATAAGAGTTAACCGCGATTTCGTTTGATTGTTAATTATTGTTAATAAGAGTTAACCGCGATTTCGTTTGATTGTTAATTATTGTTAATAAGAGTTAACCGCAATTCGTTTGATTGTTAATTATTGATAGTAAGAGTTAACCGCGATTAGATGTCTCTGTCATGTTTTTATCTAGAATTAAATTAAAATGGACCTGTCGCGTATATTTCGCACTTTTAAAATTCGACATTTCAAGCATTGCAGTGTGCGAACCATTAATACCTACCGCAAAGTACTTGAAACGTTACATCTTAAAATTATGTAAAATATACGCGATGAGAGTTGTTTCATTTCAAAAATGTCACGAAAACCAATGATACCATTATTTTATAACCAGTAGCAATGCAATTACAAGTTTAGAAAATTCAAAAAACCCCAAGAAATAAAACGGCAGAACCGATTTTGATGAAACAAATCTAAGAACACTTGATAATATCCTCTTTCAGACAATAAAAACTAGACCAAAATCGGTCCATCCATTTGTGAGCTACGATACCACAGCAGAAACACAGATACATTCTTCTAACTTACAACATACCTCTTTTTGAGTCGCGGGTTAACAAATCAAAATACACCATCTAGTTTTAGCCACTCGCCACCCACAAAATAACTCTTTTTGCCCTTTCAGCGTGCGATCTCAGAGTTTAGAGATAACATTATGTTGGATTGTGAAATCTATAAATCTTTGACAGCCACCTAATACCGGATGCGTGCTTGATATTAACGCCAACACGTGATATATAAATAAATATTATGCTGTTGGTGAATAAACAAGCTGGTAGCTAGAAACTTATTTATATGACACTATAATCTACTAAACGATCTATTAAATATATAATTAACTAGTGATTTTATGAATAATATACCTCGTCAACACAAACTTTTTGGCAACTATCTTTGTAAATTTTTAGTTGTTGATTATTATTTTTAGTTTAACTTGCTCAGTTCATTTCATTGTTATTATTTTCTTGAACAGATATATTTTAACTGGGGGGTATAATTTGAACATTTATAATCGCTAGTGATCAAAAGATTTTACTAAGTAACAGCACTCTATTGTAAATTAATATCAATAGTGTCGGCGGTAATGCATTCCTATTCTATCAATTAATAAATAAACCCGAAATTATCTGTTTACTATTAAGACATCGTAATCCAGTGAATAATCGTATTGATTCTATGACTAATGTTTAACTTGGTTTTTATCCTCTGCATCAAACAGGGCTTTAAAAATAGAAACGTGTACCATCTGGCATTGCTTTCCCTTTCCTTACGTGTCTAATCACGACTGTTTTAATCGCCACTTGTAAAAAGCACTAATTGAGCCTCACTCAACGTGCTTCCCCATACGGTAGTGTGAACTTTATGAAATATATCTACTGAGACCTCTCTTACTGCATCCATTTCTTCTTTTTCAGTCTCTATATCCTTTTATTAAGGAATGAAATCGATTGCATCGTTCGTTTTACCGCGATTAAGACATTGATCAACTCTCTCAAAAATATATCCATTGACACCTCTGCTCGTACCACCCACATCTTCTTATTTAAACTTTATGTGGTTATGATATGGGTCAGAATCGTGTGCATCGTGATTTCTAGTAGGATTATGAAATTGATTAACTCTCTAATATCTCTTAATCAATTTGAACTCAACAAAGTCATGTCTCAGTGTATTTGTGTTTGTTTTAATAATCACATGGTGTTTACATGACTCTCGTGTGTGGTTTCAGTTGCATAATGTACTATCGTATAGTAATTATCACTTTGGATGTTCTTGTATTGGATTGATGTTAGCTTTTAATAGTGGCGCCGCGCCGTTGTCTGTGTTTTATAGGTTTTAGTCGTTTTGAAACAATGGATGTATGCCAAGGGCTACATTAGCACGTTTTTTTTTATTATTATAATGCACTACGACTCTCGATCAAATGTGTTTTTGCTCTTAACATTAGTCGATCTAGGATTAGAAACTATAATTACACTCAGTAGTTTAATTTTTATTTTTATTCATGTGTGTGTGTGTATATATTATATATTTATATTCTTGTTGATGTTACATTTGTTACATTACACTCATGTCTAGATTTGCGTACATGAATTAGTATTAATATTTTACATTACCACCCAGCATTATGCTTTTGCGAGATATACTAAAACCAGGCTTTAAACGAACTAGATATCAAGTATTGCAATTAAAATTTAATTCAGAGGAGCAAAATGTTTACCAGAGACTCCAGCTAAAAGAGCAAAATAAATAATATTAACGTCTTAAGAAAGTTTTAAGAATTATAAACCTTACAACATTAACATACCAACAGATCCCAGGGGGATTCAAGATTCAAATTTTGATTAGGATATTAAGGAGTCATATTAAAAAGTAAAGTTGCCTGCTTGCAGAATTTTCTCTAATCAACACATATAATTCCAAATATATGCATAATATGCAATAGTATTTCTCTTTAAAGCTGGTTTCTATTGATTATTATGCATTCTAGGTTCATCATCATAATTATCTCAGCCATAAGAAGTCCACTGGTGGACTTAGGCTTTACTGGATTTCTAAAAAGTCCCGATGGAAACAGCTTGCATTCATTGTCTTCCTTTTGTGGCAGATCTTCCTACGTTACGCGTGTTGGTGCGCAATTTGGGTTACCTACATATTACAATATACATATAATGTATACATTTCAATCTAAGTAATTTTACCTGGTAAAAAAAACTATTGCAAAAGAAATTTGTTTTACGAGCCGCAAGTATGTCTGTCTGTCCGTCAAATTTCTGAGGAAACATAAAATATAATAATAATATAAAAAGAAGCCGTATTATTAGCCGCTTTAAAAAAACTACCGTAATGTGGACAGTATGTCTTTTTTATAGCTTCATTTGATACTAGTTTTGATGATAAAGCCAGTAAAATATTGTTATGATGCCCGTGATAGCGCTTAATGACTGTATAAATGGTTCTGTGTAGGTATAGCTTTACGAGTGATTTTTACAGGTATTTTCTTGATACCTACTTATTTGTGTTGAAAGATTTGACGTTTATTCTCTCGATGTTTTTCTGTATTTCGAAAACTATCGTCATCTCCAGTTTAAAATAGCTAGGATTTTTTTATACATATTTTTTCAGTAAACATGCTGAGAAAGAAAAAACATGCCGATCGTGAAATGATGTTCATCAAAGAAATAATTAAAATTATTTATTGAAACAACTTTTTAAGAAGATGTTTTTCGTAATTTGCTTTTAGCAAACCCATTCTTTTATATGAATGGCAGACTCCTAACGATGACGGATCAATTATTTTACATATCAAAAATCCTGATAAAAATATCCATACTAATAATTGATCCGTCATCGTGAGGAGTCTGCCATGACTTTGAATAATTTCACTAAGCTATGTATTGCTATCCAAATGACACGTGTATGCAAAATTCAGCATAACCATTTATTTTTAAGCTTAAAACTAACTGGTTTACAATTGTTAGATTAAAGGAATACTTATACTCTAACAAATTAAACCTATTTAACATTTATAATCGTAAACTTTTTCTTCAAATTTAACTTGCAAGATTTAAACTAAACACACATGGGAAATTATATTAAAAAGTTTGTAAAATATAACTTTACTTGAATAAGTATTCGATGCATATACTATTATTCCATCCATATACTATTATTCCATCCATTTAAGTAATATGAGCTCTGCCAATCACCGGATGTCATTTTCTGAAGCTAACCAAACTTGAAGCTTTCATAGAGCCTGGAATGGAACGGAATGTGCATTCTAAACTTTAAACAAATAATATTTTGCTCTCCTTGGTGGTATACATTAAGTTTCAAAGACTATTAAAAGGGAATTGTTGTTGAACATTGTTTTTGTTGTTGCAGCTATTCTCAAATCGCAAAAAGTCCTACGCGTGACGATATGGCAAAAAACCTGTATGACGTGTGTACCATGCAAGATAGGACTATCCCTTATATGGGACGGCAATTACGTGCTATGCCGTCACCTCATCTTCCAGAAACAGAGAAGGCTGCTGATGGGGCTATTAGCTTAGCATCAGGGTAGTTGGTGGTCAATCGTAGATCTGTTCAATGAAAAACAGTATCATATTTCAAACTATTTAGAGTCTAATCTTCGGATTCAAAGAGCTTTCTCCTGGTTGTCTCCATCTGAGTACCAGATCAAAGTGTATGTTTGTGGGTGCTTATCTGGCTCAACTCATAAGAGTTTTCTTTCATAGTGATAATGCTTCAGCATACTGGATACGCTGCTGACCGGTAGTAGCTTAGTTGGTTAGAAGTAAGACCTTGATTGATCTGGCGTAATCTGATTGATTGTCATGTAGTTTGGATATTATTTTTAGTTATTTTTCATATATCAACTATTAATTTTCTGAAGTAACTACACAATGTAGATTTTTTAAACTATGAACTAAAAGAAAATCTTCAGCTAATTAAATTCTCTTATTAGGGCGCTTTCAATTTAGACGTTTCGTGTCGGCCCGCCACCGCACGTTTACTGTGCCGCTGGTTATAACCCGCTGCCGGCCCGCTGCAGTACGGTAGCGGTCCGACACCAAACTCCTATATTGAAAGCACATATCTATAGTTGCCGTCCTGTTGTCAAGCGTTCCCGGTACCGGCGCCGTGCTGCTGCCGCACCGCGCGCTTTGTATGAAAAAAAACGGTCGTACGACTTAGTACGACTAACGCACCGCTTCGGCACCGCAACGGGCCGTCAAGAAACGTTTAAATTGAAGCAGTGAATGCAAACATTTCCTGCACCTACGTATTGTGAATAGGATTCGTGTTTCATTCTCATTTTATTATCAGTACGTTTCACCGAAGGAAACCAGATCTGTACGTTATAATCTACTTAAATGGTTTCCTGGATCTTTCACAGGATTCATCTTTCACTAGGATACAATACCTTCTTGATTCTATAGACGATCTTCGTTACAAACGATATTATTTCTAACCATCATAAATTTAAAATATTTGTGAAAAAAAGCCAATGCAGTTTTAGTATTCTAGGAGTATAATCTCCAAATCATGTAGTATTTTTTTTAAATTTTACGTAAACTTTAGTCATGACATCATTTTCCAGTTTATAAATATAAAGGTAAGAAATAATTTGGCAACTTTGTGTAATTGATTATCATAGCAGTGGTAGAAAAAATGTTGATTCCAGATTGCAGACTTCTTCTAACCGGTCTTTTTGTAAATCCATGGGGCCTCAAGGATTATGGAAATCTTTATACAGGATGCCCAACATTTCGTAATCTTCAGACATGAATTGTTTAAGAATAATTCTTGAATATGGTGAGATAATTGTAATTGGTCTTTTTCCGTTTTTATCTCAATAAACGAATTTGAATGTCCAGCAGTGGACTTGTTTTGAGTGTTATCATAATCATAAGTTATGATCACATCAGAGTGATCATAACTTTTCTTCCAAAGAACCCAGTCCGATAGATCAAATACTTAGTACAGATCTGGAGTATAGTATACAACCAGGTATACTATACTCTTAGTATAGTACCAGATTGTACAGTATACAAAGAGTTTAAAAATTCATAATTGTAATAACTCTACATACATATTTGTGGTCATTGCTATATTCCGATAACTAGACCAAGGTGACTATAATCGTGCAGTTATCATTTAATCACAAACTAGCGATCATATAAACAAAATTTATCACACAATAACAATCTCAGTGTCTATATTTTATGTAGTTGTAAAGTGAAGCTCAGTGACCACTAAACTTGTGAAGCTTAGGGTCTGGGTCACAGTAAATTTATCAAAATATTCGTGCTCGCAATGCAGGTTTACGAGTCAAGGAATGGTTATTTAATAGATAACTGTGTAGCGGTTTACTCTTAGTCGCATAAATCAGTTTATATCACACATTCGCTCCCTACGAATGATTTTTTTTACACTTGGAAGTTTATTTTGATCACAATAACAGATTTTAAAAAACTTGAATTGTAATAGTGTTCTCATTAAGCTAAAATATTCATAATTATCAAAAGTACATTCAACAATGTTGTATCTATAATAGAGGCGTGCTGTATTGCGTGCAAGCAATACAGCGACACCACCCAACTCTGGGCCTTATAAATAATAACGTTATTTTGAATTTGGACATAAACTAGAACAAAGTGACGTAACATTTCACCGTGCACCAATCAGTAAACAGATATGATAACAGACCGATGAACATTCAACAGAGCGATCGTACGTTTCACAATACGAAAACAAACGCCTTAACAAGTGCATCAGTGAATCGGAAATAGACTAGTTGAAAATACTGCGCGCGCGCATACAGGGTGGTAACTGGTAACTCGGTAAGTCTTGATTGAAATACGACGGATCCGGCAAGTCTCCGATGGCATTCCATCAATGAGTAGGTGGTGCAGAGATGACAAACTATAAGTTGTTACATAAAATAGCTGCCCAATATTCTGTATATGCACATATGGAAGAATAATAATAAGAAATTTCAAGAGTTATAGAAACTAACGTGGTTTTCACACATTTTATATAATATCTACGGGTCACCGAATACGGGTCTGACCGAGAGTATCGTTTGCGTTGCCCCTTTGAAAAAGGCTGCCAAATGCGGTTGAAACTATAGTCGGATATTTTGACTTAAAACAGATGTGAGTGACCCGTAGTTTTTATTTAAAAACATTTCAAAAGGCTTAGATCAACGAAGGAATACAGAAAGTAGGTGTAACGGACACGAAGCGCATTGTTACTTGGTTTATATACATAGTTTATATACATTTCATTTGCAACTAAACCTAGTTGCAAATGAAGTTAAAAAAACATAGCACATATAAAAATTTTGGTGTGGAAATCACGCCCCGGCAAACGCAGCGTAGGGAGACCAGCTACACGATAAACCGACCTCACACAAATGGCAGGAAGTAACTAATACAAACCATTTCTCTACGGACTTTTTGGAAATCCATGGAGAAGATCTAGCTATGTCTAGCTGACTTCTTGTGGATGAGATGATAATGATGATGATGCTTAAAACATGTTACAATTGTTGGTAAGGGATCGCTAAACGTTGCAAATTTTTTGCACTTTCCTTTACAAATTTTCAAAGCTAAGCAAACAAATAAAGTACCAAGGTTAATTAGTTTAATCCTTTACCTTTCGGAGCCGTGACTAATTCTTAAACGACATCAAAATGGTTTGATCTCTACAATAATTTGAAATTTATAAGAAAAGCCTCCTCTGTCCGCTTCTTTCAAGTTAATCTTTGTCAATAGACTGACTTCAATGGACTGTCAGAAGTTCGAGCTACGCAGCTTCTGTTTTTCTTCATTTCTTAAAATCTAATAACGTCCAGTAGAGTCCAGTTTATTGTTATATACTAACATTATGTTCAATTCTTAATTTTTATTTTAAAATTAAAATAAAAGCCAATTATACTAAACTTAATAACCGTATCTAGCGCGAAATGATCACTTTCTTCTGCCATTACATCGACCCCCCAAATACATAATCCATAAAGCTTCCAGTTTAAACAATTTTATGAGGAGCTTTCCTCATAAAATTGTTTATGTTTCAGATACATAAAATAAACTTCAGAATTATTTACCTAACGAAAGTATATGAACATGAAATCCTGACATACTTCATAGAACGCTTTCTATGTGCTTTATCTCAAGGGAAAAGTGTCCATCGTGATTTTACGGCGAACTTGGAGCAGGTTGGACTATAAGAATGATAAATCTTTGTTGGAAAACAATTTTATGCAATAAGCAGATACATTTTCACTTTCTGATTCCATTCGTTTCAAATGGCACAAAAGCGTCTGTGACAAACTGAAGATTAAAGTTGTAAACTTGTGGCTGGCCATAAATAAAACCATAGAGCTTCGGAGTGAGTGTGTCTTGGTATACGTAAATAAATATTTACTCTCAATTTATAACGATCATTTTTACCCGACTGCGTAAGAAGGAGGGTTATGTTTTTCGAGTGTATGTATGTATGTGGGTAGTGTGGGTATGTATGTTTCTATATAATCAAACAAAAATCGCTGACGCTATGAGATTGTTAATGTGTACTTTGCACACTTAACAAGTTTCTTCAAGATTAATTGAAACTCAAAGCGAGTACCAACATCCAAACGTCCGGAGAGATGAAAGCAAATTTTATCAGTTATTGCAGATATTTTAGGTCGGCTTACTTGCTTGGTGAAAAATATAATAATTTTTGTAACACAGTTTGATTTCATGTACAATGTTAACAAAATGTTACAAACTAAAGCTAGGCACTACTGACGAATTTATTACAAATGAATTTTTATATTTACCAATCCTGAATCAGATAGATTTTTGTTTAATACACTAGGAACTATATTGAACATTCCATCTGTCTACTCCTAAATCTAAATCGTCAATTTACTACATCATCACGTCAATATATAACTGACAATTCATATTCAATCCGGTCGTTTAAGCTACAAATTAAGCATAACTTACAAATTTTTCGATGATATCGCTCCAAATAACAAGAATTGAAGTAATATCAACACAAGCCTTAGCATTCATCAAATTCTCGACTACCAATTCCTTTTAATGTTAAATAACAAAGCCACCGCAAGTAATTATTGCTAAATCATTTTAATTTAATACTACAACTATGAATTTTGTTGGACCTAAAACATTTTGAAATAAACAGGAATTTTAGTTGGACCGCTTAAATTATATAACAAAAATGTAAAATTACTTTTAGGAATCTAATATAGAGCAGAGTTCATGGGAAAAAATTACAGACACAGTTTCAAAATAAAACCGGCCAAGTGCCAGTCGGACTCGCGCACGAAGGGTTCCGTACCATTATCATTAAAAACGGCAAAAAAAAAACACGTTTGTTGTATGGGATAAATACTAAATATTAATGTTATTATAATTTAATGATTAATGTTATCATAATTTAATTATTTATTTTAAAGTTAATAATATAGGTACCTCAATATTCTGTAAATATTTGAAGCATCTACCTGTTGACGTTATCAATATCGAGCAAAATAAACACCATTGATATAATAGAGATTATTATAGACCCTCTAATACCGTCTAACCCTCTAATACCCTTTCCCTCCCAACTAACCCTCTAACCATTTTCAAATGTAGCGTCAAATGACCTTATGATCTTTGATGCTCTGTCTAAACCGTAAGGGAAAATAGGCGTGTACACCATCGATATAATAGAGATCAATACGCTACTGAGTACGCTACAAAAGATATTATACTAATATATAAATAAATCAATCAAAAGTAATAACAAATATACATATAGACAGTTAATTGCCCTTGAGTCTGATTAAAAACTGAGTATCATACTTAGTTATAACTACGAAAAACAGGTTTTCCGGAAGATGAATTTTCCACCATAAATAAAAGACCCATTGACAGTTTTAATATATTTGCCTTCCTAAACACACAGCCAGCTTTAATGTATTATTTTATGTACTCTGTTATCTTAATACGCTTGTTTTACATCAATTTGGTTCGTTGATTATCTTGTTGCGAGATAACGTGCCTAAATAAAGTCTCTATGTTATTAACACTTGGATACAAAGTACAGGTTTGATCCTTCTGCAGGGTTGGCAAATGTTATACATTCATATTCTTTGGTGTACATTTTTATCGTTGCGCGCTTGATATTGAGCTACGCTGTTGTTTACAGTATAGCACTCGTACCACAAAATATATATAAGCTTAGAAAACTCAACGACCCCCGACAAAAAAACGGCTGAACCGATTTTAATGAAACGTAGCTCAAACACTCTTCAATCAAAATCCTCTTTTAATTTAAAAAAAAACTGGACAAGTGCGAGTCAGACTCGCCCACCGAGGGTTCCGTACAAACTAAATAAAAGGGGGAAATCATATTTTTTTATTTTCCTTTATAAACCGAAAAATATACATCGTAAAAATATTTAAAAACCTGTTTTAGCTTATGCTAATGAAGCTCTTTTATATGATAGCCCACATTATACGGTTAATTCACTTTAAAATTTAGGCCCTCATTCCTTGCATAGAGACACTATTTTTTGTGATTAAATTAAAAATGTCCAGTTTTCGGATTTTTCCCTATATGTGTACTATAACACAATGCTTCTTGCCAAATATTCATAGTTCTAGGTCAACAGGGAGGGTACTCCCCGTTGACCTAGAACTATAAAATTTGGTTCTGTGTGAATCTGTGAGTGTCGAAATGTGTTCTTTTAAGACATATTCGGCTGTAACTTTTTTTTACGAAAACTGAGAAATTTTATTTTTCTTTCTGCAGCAAGATACTATGGATCTGCGTATATGGTTTTAATTTCAACTCGATACCTTCACGCGTTCCCGAGATAAACGTCTTGACACCCGGACGGACGGACGGACGGACTGACGGACAACAAAGTGATCCTATAAGGGTTCCATTTTTTTCTATTGAGGTACGGAACCCTAAAAACGGCCAAGTGCGAGTCGGACTCGCGCACGAAGAGTTCCGTACCATTATATAAAAACGGCAAAAAATAAAAAACACGTTTGTTGTATGGGACCTTTATGGGACACGTTTGTTGTATGGGACACGTTTGTTGTATGGGACCCTTAAATATTAATTTTATTTTAATTTAATTATTTATTTTTAAAGTGAATAATATAGCTCAATATTCAGTGAATAGTTCAAGCGTCTACTTGTTGCCGTTATCAATATTGAGCAAAAACGAGCAAAAAAATCCCGTTTGTTGTATGGGAGCCTCCTTAAATATTTATTTTATTCTATTTTTTTGTATTTGTTGTTATAGCTGCAACAGAAGTACATCATCTGTGAAAATTTCAACTGTCTAACTATTACGGGTCATGAGATACAGCCTGGTGACAGGCGGACGGACAGACAGCGGAGTCTCAGTAATAGGGTCCCGTTTTTACCCTTTGGGTACGTAACCCTAAAAACTAGATCAAAATATGCCCATCGTGTCGTGTTTTTTCGTTTGTGTTCGCGTTGGATTCGATTTCTGGAACTTCAAATTTCGACAACCATATTATCATATTTTGCATCGTTCGGGATTCCTAGTACCAAGTAGGAGTCAACAGCACCTTATAAGGGTTTTGTAATCTAAACACGGGTCTATAGGCAGATAAAACAGTGCCGCTATAATGTGAAATGTCTCTATTAACTCGCAATGTTATTATACTCCGGTGTTGCGACGCTAACGCTAGAATCTCTATTATATGCTTGTCTTCATTGCATTGCATGTCTTCTCTTGATTTTAAGACTAATATCACACCTATAACTGCATACTACATTAATATCTATAGTGACAATGTTTTATAGTGCGTCATTGTCTGACATAAGTATTGTTAGTTAAATGTCAAAAATTATTCGTATACATAATAAAAAATAAACCATGGGTCATGTACAAAAAATGCTATGAACTCATGGCGTCGCAAATTCTAACAAAAGATTAGTTACCGTGGCACAATAAATTGAACGTTATATTGCGACAGTTTTTGGGTAATTATTACCTAAAAATATTCATTAATTACTCGTCTAGTGTCATTTAGGACCATAATTATCATTATTTCGTACAATATATAACTTCTAGACGCTGTCACCATAAAACAAAGCTCAAATATTTATGTCCTTTTTGGAGTCTACTCAGACATATTTAATTACTTCTTTTGTGTTATGTCATAAATTTTATAATAAAGGCCACTTGTCGTCCTAGCTTAATTGCGTAGATTTAACGACAAAAAAAATTAAAATATAATTACAAAATAATTACGATCTCAGTCCTTCAGACATGAAGACGAATCTTAACATTAAGATTCATGGGAAATTAAGTCTTAAATAAAATCGAAAATTGAAATCCTACTACGTCCAATTAAACAATAGAGATACTCTCAACAAATCACGAAAAGAAAGTAATCTTGACGCATGAAAGTAATCTAATACTCATAAAACTACACTTTGGAACATTAAACAAAATTAAAAGGTGTCTCTTACACATGATCATACGCACCGGCCGTTTTACTACACCCACTTAAACAACCATAACTTCTAATTACAACCACAATATCTCATTCCGTAACAGTTGCCGGTCGAACAAAATAATATATCGTCTTTTACGACGGAATCCTTTATTCCCTTAGTTTAAAGCCGCAGTTTATTTCAATTAGTCGCTAAAAATCACTTTATTTTTGGTCCACGATTTATTGATGTTATC
This sequence comes from Lycia hirtaria, assembly GCA_947563715.1. NCBI lineage: Eukaryota > Metazoa > Arthropoda > Insecta > Lepidoptera > Geometridae > Lycia > Lycia hirtaria. The sequence continues at coordinate 32,792,957 of OX387377.1, read as the reverse complement.
ATTTTGGTGGATTCTGCTTGTCTGGATTTTAAATTAACTGTTATAAAAATGTATGTCGACAATTTGCCACGTATCTGGATTATGTGCATTAATATTATCAAAAGATTTTGCAGTATTATCAAGGATTTAGTACTTAGGACTTAAGCATTCGATTTGATCTATCTTTGAAGTGTGATGATGTAATGCCTACACACATAGTACTATTTTAATCATAACAGATTTCATTTAGTTAGTTGAAAAAATAAACATTGAATCTTTTAACATTTTAGGCAACTATGTAACCAATTGTTATAAAAAAAATTGTAGGCATACTTCATTCTTCAAATATATGCCCTATCATGAGCACTTAGTGCTGATAAGATGAGCAAAAATAATAATGTATAATGGCTTACAACAAAATAGGCGGTGGAGTACCTCAGGGTGGTAAACTCGGCCCACGCTTTCAAAGACCACCCAAGAATTTTGCTGTTAGTGTAAATGCACCGATATAAGCAGCTTCACAAAAATACAATGCAGTCGGACAAAGGTCATCAAAATAACGTATCGAATATACGCCTGCCAAGTAGTATGCGAAAAAAATACATCGACGCCGGTAGTGACAAAGATATTTCTGATTCTCTGATTCCCGCTTTGACATCTTGGATCAAAGTGACTCGAAAACATCTCCATTCTTCTCAATAAAACAAGAATAACGATGGAAAATATGTAATTAAGGGGACGTAACCGGAACAAGGGGTCAGACGATCGTAAAATAGTTTGGTTGAGAGTGTTTTAAAACTTTTAGATGCACGGTTGTGAGGTAACGAAATATTTGTATCGGAGAGATCGGGAATGTTCTTTCGGTTTAGTTTGTGGCTTTTGATCGATATGATTACACTATAACTCACGAGTTGAAATCGGTTCCAAAATATTACACCACAATTCAAATTTTTTTATGCAATTTTTTTTTCATTATTTACGAGATATTTGCACGCACAAAAGTAATTGATTTAGTGTCATTCTCATTACGGCTATAAAATGTTTAATTTATCTCGAGAATAAATGTCTAGACTACAGAGGCGGTGTATAAAACATATAAAATAATGTAACGAAAATGTTGGTGAAAACTTTATGAATATTTTGGCAAATTAGTCCTTGTTATGGTTTATTTATTGCATATTTACCCAGAAATTAGTTTTAGTTTGCGTAGACAATACATGTCGTCGTCAATTATTTATTATTATTAGACCAATGTGACATCCGCTAATTCTAGAAATCACACCATCTTTTAAAATTATGTTACAGTCAAGATGGTGATTATGTGAACAATATTTATTTATTTACTATTTCTGATTTTATTTTTTTGCAAATTTTTATAGATTAGGATATGGTAACCCTACTTATATATGCTCGAACAAAAAGCATATTCAGGGATTCGCAATTTTTTTTTTTTTTTAGAGATATGGTTAAGTTAGAAAAAACTGAAGTAGGGAAATTACCGCGCGCGCTATTCACTTGTTTCAATGTTTACGTAAGCATACAAGGGAGAATTAAGTTTATGTAAGCATACAAGGGAGGAGTAAGAGCTTACCTTACTTTTTACCCTCCCGTCCCGGAGGGTAAAAAATTACTAAAATTCTGCTCACGTAATACTTGAATAGCCCATAGGAGCATTTCATGAATAAAAAAACAATACATACATGAACAAATGACATGTCAATAAAGCATGAAAATAGAATCTTCCTCACACTTTCTCTCCCAATTTAATGAAAACTATTTATAAATATAATAAATATAATACTTACTTAGAATACTATTGAATAGTCTGTCTAGGTAAATACTACACCTGTACCATTAAAGCCAAGCTATGTTACTATGTTCCGGTTTGAAAGACAACATTCACAGTTAAATTTACGTCCATAGCCCGATTTAATATGATTTATATAGAGGCTAAAAACTCAATTAAATGTGCAGACCAAAAAGGCAAGATAAAAACGAGCGTGAGCCAACTTTGTGCTGCTATGAGATGACAATATGGTCCCAGGGAAACGTCTCCAAGTAGTCGGTTCCTCAGGTGAGATAGGGGTCAACTCTAAATAAAAACAGTGATAGTGGAGTGGCGTGAGCGTCTGGAGTGGCCGGGACGCAGACGGTATAATGACGTCGTAAACATGGGACCACCTCGGGCGTGTGCCAACCGACTTGCACTCTTGGCTCGGTTCCTGCTATCTGTCAATATAACAGACCGCATTTTTATATCTTTGGATTTTTATTCTCCCGTACGAAATCGATAGAACTTTGATCGAATACAAGATAGGCAATTTTCATACTTATGTATCCGATGTCATAAGATACGTCATTAAAGCAATTATAGTTATTAAGCAATATAGGCTTATGACACTAACCGATTTCTCTGGTCATTTCTATTAGGCGCCTGCCTGAGAACTATGTAACAAGTATTTAAGTATATATATTAGTTTGGGGATTGAGTCACCGTCGTCCGTGAGGAAAGCACCCCTTAACATCGAAACCCCACACGTGATCCCTGGCTGGTGCTAATCAGGTGACAACACACTGGTGGTAGGCTTTGGCCGTGGCTAGTTACCACCCACCGGATAAAGACATGCCGCCAAGCGGCTTAGCCGTGTTCCGGTATGATGTCCGATGAAGCCGTTCAGGAAAACGGGTCGGAATAGTTGCGCCTCTGCTGTTAAACCGTTCTGCCACACATCGCGACGTTGCATTGGGTAGCCAGTCATGGAGGGTAGCGGGATCCGAGGCACGGTGCACCGCTGGCCGACCGCAGTTAGTAGGGGGCCCAAGTAGTGAACTAGCCACTCACGAAAGGCTGCCCCGCCAACTTGCGAAAAATCCCGGGATGCGCCATCGTGCCGGTCGGCGACCGGATGAAAGGGCCCGATGGACATCCCCGGGGGGGCTCGGGCGTCCCCGCAGTCTCCAGACTGGTTCCCCACCGATGTGATCTTGCGGCGTCTGTCTCCTGGTTGACAGCGCGGAGCCTCATTCCACTGCCGTTGTCCTACCAATTCCCTCGCCAACATCATGCAGTACAAGAATAAAAAGAAGGTTACACAGCGGCTGCACGCCCTTTCACTCAAAGTGCACCTCTCTAACATAAGAGGCTTGCACTCAAATCTCGTGCCAGTCCATCATCATCTTGAGACTGATAAACCTTCACTCCTGTTCTTGACGGAGACGCAGATAGGAACACCGAGTGACGTGGCGTATTTGTTGTATCCTGGGTACAACCTGGAACACAATTTTAAGCCCCATGCTGGAGTGTGCCTATATGCCCGTGACGACGTCTGCTATCGGCGTCTCCGGAATCTTGAAGACCCCAGATTCTCCGTGCTTTGGATACTGGTGGACACAGGTATAGTGAAAATTCTCTATGCCTGTGTGTACCGGTCACACAGCGGCGATCAGGAGGCAACAGAGCTGATGAAATATCTTGGTGAAGCTGCGGATGCGGCTCAACTCAAGCACCCCACAGCCCAATTAGTGTTACTGGGGGATTTTAACGGCCACCACAAAGAGTGGCTGTACCCATACCGGGACACTGACCATGCTGGGTTAGAGACGCGAAAGCTTGCTTTAGCGTTAGATCTAACCCAGCTGGTTCAAGGTGCAACACGGGTGCCTGACGTTGAATCGCACACTCCTTATTGCTTGGACCTTATGCTGACAACAGATCCAGACCGTTACTCGGTGTCGATTTCGTCTCCGCTGGGTAACTCCGATCACTGTCTGGTGAAATCAGTATCAGTCTACTCCCCACCTGATTCTAGCCCCAGAGGTAGTCGGCGAGTTTGGCGATACAAGTCGGCAGACTGGGACGAGATGCGAGCCTTTTTCGCCTCTTATCCCTGGCGGTCTGTGTGCTTCTCTTCTAACGATCCCTCAAGCTGCGCGGATGCCGTGACTGATGTGTTGCGTACGGGTATGTAGTACTATATTCCATATTCCGACATTCCATTGTCTGGCAAAGCTCGCCCATGGTTTGGTCCTCATTGCAATAGTGCTGAAGCGCTTAAGCACGAGGCATACCTGGCTTGGGTTGATGCTCGACACCGTAAGGCAAAGGACATATACCAGAAGAAAAAAGCGTTTAACAAGGCTGCCAAGTCCTGCAAAAAGGTTCTACAGAGGGCTCGCTTTGACCACATTAGTCGAATAGGGAACAAATTAGCTTCGCACCCCGCTGGTAGTAAAGCTTTTTGGTCCTTAGCTAAATCGGTCGAAGCGAACTTCTGCCGTTCTTCACTTCCTCCACTGCTGAAACCTGATGGAACGCTGGCTCATACCGCCGAAGAAAAGGCTAACTTATTTGCCTCTCTTTTTGCGGAATCTTCGCGACTAGACTCTGGTAATGCGGTACCTCCAACTTCACCTGGTAGCTCGACATTCATGTCTGATTTTCGTATTCGCCAAACGGAGGTTCGCAAAACGCTACGCAGTCTTGACGTGAACAAAGCTAGTGGCCCTGACGGTATCCCAGCCATAGTTCTGAGGACATGTGCGTCCGAGTTGACTCCTGTACTGACACGTCTCTTTCGTCTTTCTTTCGAAACTGGTCAAGTGCCTAAGTCGTGGAAGCTTGCAAACGTGCAACCTGTGCCCAAAAAAGGTAGTCGTGCCGACCCTGCTAACTACAGGCCTATCTCGGTCACTTCCATTCTCTGTAAGACAATGGAACGTATCCTTAACAACAGGCTCTTGGCGTACCTAGAATCGAATGACCTCCTCAGTGACCGGCAATATGGCTTCCGCCGGAACCGGTCTACTGGAGATCTTCTAGCGTACGTCACTCACATCTGGAGTGAAGTCATCGAGAAACATGGGGAGGCGCTTGCTGTCTCTCTCGACATCTCGAAGGCTTTCGACAGGGTCTGGCATGACAGCCTTATTGCCAAGCTTTCTGCGTTCGGTTTGCCAACCGGATTCGTTGCCTGGATAGCGGACTTCTTGAGGGAACGTTCGATACAAGTAGTCATTGATGGCTGCTCGTCTGTTCGAATGGGTATAAATGCCGGTGTTCCCCAGGGATCTGTGCTCTCTGCGACACTTTTCTTGCTGCACATCAACGGACTGCTGAAGCCCGGTATCTTTGGGTACGCAGATGACAGCACTGTTGTAGAGAGCTACGTGTCCGGTCCACGGGCTAGTGGACCTGAAATCCAGTCTTTAAGAGAGGCTATGGTCGAGCGCTTGAATCTGTCACTTAAGGCAGTCTCCGATTGGGGTGATGCCAATCTTGTCAGATTCAATGCAGCTAAGACCCAGGCGTGTCTATTCTCCGCCAAAAGGAGCCCCTTCAAACTGGCTCCTACTTTCCGAGATGAGTCGGTGCCGGTAACAGACCGCCTTGAGCTCTTGGGTGTTTCTCTAACATCAACCCTCAATTTTGGCTCCTATATTGAGTCTAAAGCTCAACTAGCTGCCAAAAAGCTGAGTATCATTTCGAAGGTGCGCCGGTACTTCACGCCGGAACAGTTGCTCACACTTTACCAAGCACAAGTTCGGTCGTGCATGGAGTATTGTTCGCATCTTTGGGATGGATCGGCGAAATACCAACTCCAGGCGTTGGAGTCTATAGAGAAACGTGCCCGGAAGCTAATTGGCGACGAATCCCTCGTAAAAGCTAGGCTTCAAAGCTTGGAACATCGTCGCGAGGTTGCTAGATTGTCGGTTTTTTACCGGATCCATTTCGGTGAGTGTGCATCTGATCTGCATGATCTAATTCCTTCTAGCCCTTTTTTCTATAGGACGGTTAGAAACACGAAAAAGCGTCACCGTTTCATGGTGGATATCCCAAAAACGCGAACGAAACGCTTTAGTTCCACTTTCATCGTGCGGACTGCTAGAATGTGGAATGCGCTTCCTGAGTGGGTCTTTCCCGATAGATATAATCTGGGTGTCTTTAAATCGCGAGTGAATTGGTTTCTTCTAGGTAAGCGCGCTCCATCGTAGACCGCAACGTCGCTTAACATCAGGCGAGTTGGCGGTCAAGCGCGAACCTATTTCTACATAAAAAAAAAAAAAAAAAAAAATTATAGATATTTAGTTTAATTTATGTATTATGATGTAACTTGTATTAGTACTTATGTATTGTAATTGTATATTTGTATCCATTTTTTTTCTCTCTTTTATTCTCTTTGTTAATTACCCCACCATATATTTATTATTATCATTTCTCCATCACAAGGTTGCCTGGAAGAGATCGCTATTAGCCGCCTGTTGTTTCACTAGCATTTAAGCCCTTTTCACTATTTAATTTGTGTTTTAGTTAAGGTGTAAACAATAAAGAGTTTATCTATCTATCTATCTAACTAAGGAGATCGAGACACTGACTCTATTATTAGACTATGCTGCCGACAGGGCACGATAAATCGGGTAGTTTAATACTTATTTTAGTGATATACATTTTTAATGTAATATGCCAGTTGCTTGTAACACATACCTATCTATAATTTAATTAAATTTAATTAAATTATTTAATAAACTTATTAAATTATACACGTTAACCGAGCGTAAAATTTGTCTTACCAGTTTTTAACCGACTTCCAAAACGAAGGAGGTTATCAATTCGATCTGTATTGTTTTTTTTTGTATGGCTGAGTAATCGGTTTACAAAAAACCGATTACTCAGCCAATTGTGCATTGATTTTGATGATTCTTTTTGTATTTGGTAGGTCATATTTAAGAGGTGATTCCATATAAATATTATCAAAATCGATGTAGTACTTTGGTATTTATAACAAAATAACTGGTAAAGTGTGGCTTTAGAAAAGTGAACAGCAAGTCGTGTAAGTATACGAACGCGTTGTATTGCGTATTTTGAAGTCGTTTTTTTCAGTATTTTAAACTATAATTATAGTGATATAGTTTTTTTTTTTGTATAATATGCAAGTTTCTTGTTCCACATGCCTATAATTTAATTAAAATATATAATTAACTTCTTAGTAACTAACGTTAACCGAGCGTATAATTCGTCTTTCCAGTTTTGTCGTAGTCATTTCAGATGTATGTAAATGAAGTCTTTACCTAGCCAACGCTAAACTAGGTTCAATTTACGTTGAAAACATGTAATTTACTACATTAATTACGCTGTATCTACAAGGTTTATCGTCTCCCATATATCTGTAATTTAAGATTGCAAGTGTGTCACATTCTCGTATAATTTATGTCATTCAAAGGTTACAAAGCTAACTAAACAGATATTAATCACGTATTTCTATAAATCATGCTTGATTTTGGCATCGAGCTTCAGGTTAAATTGATCAAAACCAATAAATTTGTGATAATTATATTGATGTAGCCATTTTTTAAGACTCTTTCTAGATTCTATTTTATCTGACACAGCATGAAAATCAATATATTCTCAATAAATAAAATAAAATAAAATTTATAATTTAACTCAATTTCTGTCTATACATTTAAATATGAATTAATCAGCTTATAATATTTATTAGTCACAGTGCGAACCAATAGCAATCAGCGACACTTCGACCTAATCTTCATGTTTTTTTTTGTGTGCACAAAAAAAACCAAATCCCAAACCGATCCTCCTGTTGTCTTTGTAATTTAGCACGATTAAGTTATTATTTTACTATAACAACGATAAATACATATACAACGATATTATATTGACAAGGATTTCGCGTCAGCAGTCAAAAACGTCCGAGCTCAATGAGGTCTAAATGAGCAACCTTTAGACCACTCGCACGGTTCAAATAATTTCGATTTTCAAAATAATTCGAAGTGACAAAATAGATGTCTCTAAATTTCTCAATCTAAATTATACTGCGACATAGTTTGAATCAAAATCTGATTGTTGGTATATGAGTTTCGGTCAACTCAGGACACATTTTCGTGAATTTTGTTTCATAGGTATTTTGCGTCCATGTGATAATAACGCAGGTAATTATTTTGATATGACACCATTACAGTAGTTTATTACCAATGTGATAGACGAAGTACCTATCCTATTTCACAGAGCTACCTCTATAAATCTTGTCAGACTACAATCAGAAAATTTAAATTTCGGCTGATATTCTATTCAGCAGTGTTATTTTCCGTGATTACATCGTGATCGGACAAAATAAAAATTGTCCTAATATCGTTTTCCAGATTTAAGCATTACATTTATGATCTTACAAATATTACTCAAAAATATAATTTCAGCTCAAATAAAGGTTCATGTCTAGACATATCAGAGATACTCTCTCATATACAGGCACGTCACGTCTATAAATATAAAAATATATGTTCCACATCAGTAAATCGTGAACTTCACATAATTGCCGTCACACATTCCGATAAATCTATGGTAACGCTTCGAATCCATAAAATCCAAAATGTTATTACCGAAATGACGGGACGTGAGTCTGATTTAGATCGTGTGACAGAGATGGCGATACCACACGACCATTAGCCTAATGAGATTAGAACCGATAACGCTGAACTTATGGTTCTAAATAACGATATGTCAATTAAACGCAACGGTATAGATGACGACGATCCTCGTAACGTAGCTATTAAAAAAAAAGTAATTACGATCATATTTGATTTCAAAAATAATAAATAAAGAGAACCCTTTCACTGCACAGAGAAGAAACGCTGCGTCGGATAGTCAGCAGTATAACATACGTCGTTGCGTGAGCCAAATTTCAAGTTTATGCATACTTGTACATTTTTCTGCCATTTTCTGTCAACGGTTGAAACAGTAAATTTTTTAAAATCGTTTCTAGATTTAATGTTACAATATAAAAACTACTTCTGAAATTATTTTAGAACATGAAACAATAATTTTAAAAAGTACATACGAAATTTAAAAATTAATAAATTTCAATTATTAATTACACAAAAATAGCTAACCTCTATGATGAAAATGTTATACAACAACAAGTCATTTTTAATTATGTATATTTTTTTTTTTGTGAAAGCTAAAGATCGTGAAGTATGGAAGGAGGATAGGGTGCCCTTTCCCCAGCAGTGGGACATATCAGGCTAATAATATTTTTTGTGATTTTTATGATTTACCTGTTATCTAATCTTAAACCTGAATATGCTTGAGCTCATGGAAAAGAAAAACAAATTGAAAAAACCGTAACATATTTTCCTATCTTCAATTTGCTAATTTAACTACCATACTCAATTGAAATATCAGCTGCCAAGCAGTCAATAGTTTACATGATTTATTTGGGAACCGGTTTATTAAGGAGTGCTAAATTTGATGCTAAAGCAACAGAATGTGTCTAAAGTGAAAACTCGTAGTGGTTGGACTATTTTGAAGAGACCACACCTTTGCCAGATAAACCGTCAAGCATTGTATTTACCGTGGCCATATCCAGCGAAATTTATTTTGCCAGAATTCAAAGGAATAACGACATTTAACATTTACATTTGATATTAAAAATCTCAAGTTTGAGCGCATTGCATTGCCATGCAGGGTTGAACTGTTGAAATACAAAATTATAGATTTATTTAGGTTATTATAGACAAGAGTGAAGCAAAATATCAAGCGAAAGAAATTGCTTTCCCAACACTCAGTTCTATAAAAATCCCTTTGACGCATTTACCAAACATTGTCTGATGATAAGATGTTTGATCCCACTGTCTAAACTATAACAGTATGGTGTTGTCTACGTATTCAACTCACATTTGTAAATTTAACTAAATAGGTATTTATGAGTATAGCTGACTCATCTATAGATAAGTGACATTAAACACGGCAATAAAATGATGTGGCAACGATCTTAAATCAGTAGCAAGTTGATTTGTAGGATATTATCACGCGAGCGTACATCTTGTAATTTATTAGTATTTAATATACGTGTGTTAGCAGCTTCCTGCTTTTTATCGTTGGATAGTTTAGCGTTATCCATAGCTGCTGTTTGAAAGCGATTAGCGTGGTTTGCATACTTACTTTGAGCTATTTTCTGGTGCGAAGTTTATTTTGAGCACATCTATTGTCTTTTCTAAGATTTCGGCGTAGAGTTGAATATTGTAGGCAATGTTAATGTTTCTTTGTCTGATTGTATTTTAACTTGACTGTCCTAGTAGAAGAGCAGCTTTAAAGGTTAAATCGATTTTGATATAAATAAATTATTACTATTATTATTAACGGGATATTTACCGTGGTACGCGCTAATTTTGAGCTCCCGTTAAAAATAATAGTCTTTTAAGGAATGACCGTGATAGTTTAAAAAAATGTTTAACTTTTACTTAGACATGAATACTAATAACCCTTAACATTTACAATTCTTATTTTATGCTTTATTGTTGACTTACATTAATATATTACTATACTTGTGCATGGAACATTCAAGGTTTCCTTCGTCTCGAAATAGGAACATTAAAATAGCAGCTCAAAGTCCCAGAACAGAGAACAATAAACACTAATCAAGTGCAGAAATTAATTGGTCACATAACGCTTCGGTAGGCACTGCCATTCAAAAAGGTTTCGCTCTTGTTTGATTTATGTTTTACTCCTTCTCTGCAATTAGTTCTTTGCGACTTCTTTGTTCTTTGGAAGTTATGATTTTTCTTTTGTGCTAGTATGTACCTTTTGTTCTATTGTTTTTTTTAATTCTCGTATATAACTATATAAAGCGAAAAATTTAGCCTATGTACGTTATCATCTATCTCTGTACAAAAATAACAATCGGCTCACCCATGTGGTCGTGAAAAGGTAACAAACAGAATGAGTTAGTTTCACATAAATGAAATTACTAGCTGCTCCCAGCGGTGTTACCCGCTGTTTTATATAAATTATATCAAAGGAGATAGGTAGGTAAAGTCTTTATTGTACACACCTTAGAACTTACAATCAAGATACATTATTTTAAAACTAGTGTAACAACTGGTGGCCTTATCGTTAATAGCGATATCTTCAACCTTCTTATTATTTTTCGATTATCGATATCTTCTTATTAATTATTATTTTCGATATCTTCAATCCAGGGTATCACCGACTTCCATACCAGATTTCATCAAAATCAGTTTAGCCGTTTGAGCGTGAAGAAGTAACAAACATATACCTATATACACAAACTTTCGCCTTAATAATTTTAATAGAGTGTGATATAAGTTAAGATATACCTAATTAGAATCTACTTTCCAATGTAAAATAAAATGTTTATAAAAAGGAAAATAAGTCGGTGTATCTATTTGTTTTTATCCTTGGCAAACAAACCTCTTGGTATGATAAAATTTGGCCTAACCTGATCATTGATTTGTTTACAAAAGTGTCTTACTAATCCATCTCTCCAGTCCAGTGAGACTCCATGCTCAATATTTGTATATGTAACATGTAAGATGGTATCGAAATTGTGGAATAATTTCCCCGTTTCCAGTCATTCTGTATATCTACTTATATTTTTTTTATTATGTGTGAAATAAAAATCCATAAAAATTCCACTGCATCCAACAACTTCACAGAAAAGCTTTCTCCAAAATTAGATAAGTATAATTAGTTCAAAAAATGCTAATGGTATTGAAATTAAAACATCTAGATGACAATATACTTTGTTTTCCGGTGCCGCTGTCAGATTATTGGCCAGTTAAACAAACGTCAGCAATCGATTAACCAATCGGTCAAATCGGTATAACAAGATGGCGACAACATCGTGCACGGTCTATAATCATTGGTTAGTCGATTGCCCTTCTATGTAAGTTGTCAGGCCAGACGAGCTCCAAGATTGATCACCATTTTTACGAGTCGCCTTGATGTAATTAAATGGTTATTTTATTGGCTATAAACTACCTTATTTCCTACAAGTTAATAATCTGTTACCATCAATAGCCAATCGTGGTGGAAGAACAACAACATTTATGTATCAAATTTATAATATTTTATTGAATAATTATTTATTAATCAATTAAAAAGGACATTACTATTAAGAAACATACTAAATGTAACATTAGTATTAAAATTTTGATACTAATTTAGCATTTAGTACGTAATTTGAATACTTTATTTTAGATCATTATGTAACATTAATATGTTAATTAATTATTTATTTATGTTTAAGCTTTGTATTTATATTCATATGTAATTGTCCATCAAATTTTCCCATCGAATTTATCGATAATATAATATTATAGAAACTAAATTAGTTTCGCTTCTAAGTAAACGAGTCCAAGGATTTTAATTTTTTATACATTTACAATTATGAAGCTAAACAAATAAGTTTTAAAACATAACTTTCTCTTTTCTTCGATCGGTAAACAGTAAATAAAGAAAAAATATGGTTACTATTAGATTCTAGCTTAACAAACGTGTAAACATTTTATTAGCATAATATGATATAAATAAATAAATAATAAATAAATAAATATTTGGGGACATTTCACACAACACCATCTGGCCCAAACTAAGCAAAGCTTGTACTATGGAACAAGATGGCTGATAGAATACATATATTCCTTTTTTGTAAATATATACATATGATACATAGAAACACGCAGACGCAGAACAAACATCCATGCTCTTCACACAAATGTTTGCCCTGGGTGGGGATTGAACCCACGACCTTACAGTTCAGCAGGTAGACGTAAACACACTACCAACTGAGCCACAAGGCCAGTCATGACTTTAATATCTGTCTAATATTAACAACAATATTAATATATCGAAATATTAATTTCATGTTATTACACCTCAAAAAAACTAAATGTACAAACACTACGAACTCTCCGCTACCTTTACGTTGTTCAATTTCACGGAACCTGGTAGGTCAATTTCACATGAATGAGCAAATCAAACTAGACTGCCTCAATCGCATAGCAAGTCCTATAAAGCATTTGTAAGTTCTGGATATAGATTTTGCAACCAAATGACACAACCAATGAGTCACAAATTTATTCTAGCTGCTAATGAATTTCTCCGATAGCTGTTCACGTTTATCAGTAGTTAATTTAGCAAGTAATTAACCAGGCGTTTAGTTGCTAACCTGGGATTAGATCACTGTAGAGCTGGACATATTTGATTTGATTTACAAAATGTTTTTCTATAGTCATAACGATGTTTGATGGAACAGTAGGTCTACAAATAGAAAAGCAACCCAATAAATAGTGTGAAAACATCAATGTATTACGGATTCAAACATAACATTTTTTATCTATAAATAATGAGAAGCGCAGTGCAATACATAGCTAGCATAGGTAATTACATAGCTGAAACTGGTTAAGGCTCAAAGATTTGGGTCGTAACACAAAAAATGTAGGACTTTTATTTTTACGCAAGATAGATCTACGATTGACCACATACTCGCCTGATATTAATCGACTGTATGGCCGAGGATGAAGCTTGTCTATCTAAAGATACGTATTGACTCTAGCCTTGAAAATTCCAAATTTATAGTTCTCAGGAAACAGAGATGGCGGCAAAGAATTCCATTGCTGTGCAGTACGCGTCAAGAACGTGAAGTGTAAGTAAGAGTAAGTGACATTTAATTCGATTGGAGAAATCTAAATATGAAGATGATGAATTCACTTTACATATAAGTGTATTAGATTTTCTTTCTGTTTCAAAAAATTTTATATTAAAATCAAAGCATTCTTGGCTAATTTTCTTAATTTCTGTCAGTCACCTTCCTGTAGATTTATAGATCATTAGAGTCAAAATAGAGGTTAAAAACCCTTTCAAAATTAACAATCCTAGTAAACGTAAACAAAAGAAATCGCAAAAAACGAAACAAGAACATCTGACTGACGGCTATTAAAATGAAACTATTAACTAAACAATCAGATCTAATTTATCAAGACCTATCAACTGCATACTGAAAGCTTAGCAGACATATCTAACGTAACTGGTTATATCACAGATTATCTAACAGTTCACACTCATCAGTCTGAGATCAATTTCAACTTCCAACATCTCCAGGCCTGTATTGATGAAGCAAGTTCTTCCAAAGACAAGTCAACTCAGTCTGGTTCCGTTTTATATATTTTGGCACAAGTCCAAGTGCCTAAAGAAACCGCAAGTCCACAAAAAATGTCAAACAATTTGATCTGCAAATAATGTTCATCGAATTATATGTGTCGAGTGTTGGTTGTGATAAAAGCGAGCTGTCTGTCTGCTTCGGGTTCCGTATAAAATAACTACAATTTTAACAGATTTGAGCTGACTTTTAGTATAGAAATCCTATGTTTAAACAAAGATAAAATTATGAAAATCTGTATTTCCAAAGAACTTAAGAATGAACAATATAAGTATGATGATTAAAAACAAGTCAAATAAGAAAAACTCGAATGATTGGAATTGCAGTAATGACACCATATTGGAGCTGGACAGAACACGTTATACGTTGCTCGTTCAATATTTAAAACTATAACAGATGACAGCTAGAGCAAAATGTGAAATCTGAAAAAAAATAATCTCATTTAGTATTTTATACTAGTAGAGGTTATTTTATGCGTTTTAATACAACTATTAAGCACTAAATAAGACTATTTTCAACTTATTTTTGACAATTGATTCTGATTGTCTATTAAAATAATTAGATAAGCCATAATTGGTGAAAACTGTAAGGCTTATTCTGTACTATTATGTTCAAAGCTGTTTGTTTTCCAAAAAAATAATAAATAGATAGATAATGATGTGATGACGGATGAAATAAAGTTGGGATGGCATGATCAAAGGAGAGTAAAGCAAAATTATAGTCATGCAGAGAACGTAACCGTCTATGACGTCACTCCCAAACGCTACTTTAGACTTTTGTTTTACCCCAAAGAACCCTAAATCAACAATAAGATTGTATCTTACGATTTCTCGGAAACAATACTAGTTCTAATTAAATCTGCATGACATCAGTTGCACGCGCGGGTATCCTCCTTAGTAACAGAAGTATATACTTGCATAGGTTTTGAAGTTGCTCGTAGTTTGCCACTGGCAAGTTTGGTACGAATGGATGACCTGTTCACCGCTATTACTGATTACTTTGAACTTGCCACTAGTTGCGATGAAAATTGAGGGTGAAATAAACGATCGAATGTGATGTGATAAAATATTGGTAGACCAAGGAGATACAGAGTCTAATAAAGAGGTAAATGCTAAGCTAGGTGCAACTCTATTACAAAATTCAAATATATTTACTAAATACAAACCATTCGTAGCCACTTAATTACTTAATAGACGCTCAAACGCACTGTGATACACCCAAACTTATTGATATCTAGTTTATACCTTGTTAGTACGTGAATAGTCCACCGTACCACACCATATTCGATCATCTATTGCTACGACTAGCTGCGAATGGTTCGTGGTTTTCAACGATTAACTCGTTTGTTCCTGTCAAATTGATTTGCACTTAAATCATAGTCTAGAAAATATTTATAAATTTTGAAATATTGAGAAAATGATATTACTTATATTAATAACCTTCCTTAGACACTTTACAAATTTCGCAAAGTTATTTTAAATAGAAATTAATATTTAATTATATATTAGTAAAATTGTTATTGTAACTCAAGCTTATGATTAGATCGCATCATCATGTGTGTATAAGATAGTTTGCCGGTATTAATTGCGTCATATTTATTAATGATATTAAATTATTTATTATAATTTGAACAAAGATTATATCAGATTATGCAAATATAATCATAAAGTAAATTGATTCTTTAAATATAATATTTTTTATACGGCATATTAAAACATATATTTGGATTAAAAACCGCCTTTGAGACCGATTTGACATACAGACTACCTTTTTGACCTTATAGACAAAAGTTTTTACATAATGTATTCTCATATTTTTAATTCCTACCTACTTTTTGATGGTGATAGGCGTTATACTTAATATTAATGTTTATGGTTTTGCAAACGAGCTATAAAAAATATTATATTTAAGTTTTTCATTACCGACTTCAAAAAGAAGGAGGTTAACAACTTGCTTGTTGTTTGTTGCCGCAAATGTCCATCATTTATAAACCAATTTGAAAAATTCAAGAGTAAGCCTATTTCTACATAAAAAAACGTTTTTGTTAATTGGATTAAAACTTTCAGATTGGTCCCACAAAATTTTTTTATACAAGATAGATCTATGATTGACCAACGATTGACGATTGATTTGTATAACTATAATTAAATTAGGCTTTGTCCTCAATGACTGAATGATAGACAAAGTACAACCAAAATTGCAGGTCCTAGAGGATATCTTTTTTTGTGCTCTCTTCCATTTTGCACTTATAGGTAATAGTGATCGCAAAATATTTTTGTTGGATAACTCGGGCATACTGTGATTCTTGTTGGATAACTCGGGCATACTGTGATTCTTGTTGGATAACTCGGGCATACTGTGATTATTGTTAATAACTCGGGCATACTGTGATTCTTGTTGGACAACTCAGGTATACTGTGATTCCTGTTGGATAACTCGGGCATACTGTGATTCTTGTTAATAACTCGGGCATACTGTGATTCTTGTTGGATAACTCGGGCATACTGTGATTCTTGTTAATAACTCGGGCATACTGTGATTCACTTGAGAAAAATTAAAGTTTATGTAGTCGATGGAATGACTCCATGTCATTATACACCTTTCTTTCTATATTTCTATACCCTCTCGCTTCCACCTGACCCTCTAACCACGGTCAAATTTGGCGTCAAACGACTTCATGGTCTTTGATTCTCTGTATATTGGAAAATAGACGTGACTTTTTTAAACTTAGGTGTCAGCCGCGTAATGATGAAAAATGGTATTGATGATGATAATAAAATATCCTTGTCCTTTATGTCCTTTTTCGGGTTCTTAAGAATCTCTCTGCCAAATTTCATAACGATTAGTTTAGCCGTGAAGAGGTAACAAACAGACAGAGAGACAGACGACAGACAGAGAGACAGACGACAGACAGAGTTACTTTCGCTTTTATATTAGTTAGGATGTATGTTCTATAGATTATTTTTACCCGACTGCGTAATAAGGAGGGTAATGTTTTTTTTTTGTAATAATAATAATACATCTTACGCAAAAATAAAAAAATGCGTTTTTTCTTAACCTCCAACGAACGTTTTCGTAATAAACAAGTGGTTTTAGTAGTTTTATTCGAAAGAACGCAAACTTTCTCACAAAAAACGTACACTCAACAGCATATCAAGCGTGACGAAATCGTCAGCTAGACTGCAAAAACTGCTTTTCTGCAGTCGGGTATTTTGTTTTTCTTACTATATAGGTACTTGTTGTTCTAGAGAGAGCATTTCAAGAGATATCTGGAAGTGGTTTGTCAAGATATTGCCTACAAAAATTTCTTAATCTTTTAATTAATATCGGTTTTTAAGTTGTTTCTTTAATACTTAGATGTGTTTAAATTTAAATGCACGGTCAGATAAAACTATTAATATTTCCTGGTAATTAATATAATTACCTACATGCAATATTTTATAAGATTAACGTGATTATATAAATTTATATTCCAGAACTCAAAATTTGATATATTCTCAGATTACAGACATAACAATAAAACATAGTGTTAATGTGTGATATACGGACACATTCTAACTTAACCTACTTGTTTAGGTGTGTATTTGTTTAGATAAATATCTATACTGGTAGCACCGTAATATATCAGCATGCAAATGGCTAATTTTTTTAAAGATTGAGTTGTGAGATACTTACATTTTGTTGGCGACTTCAGTCTACCTACTGGATTAGCAAAAGTAAAATTTATGGCTATTGCTACTGTTTGATTATTTTGGAAATCAATACGAGGTCTTTAACGAAATCTATGCCTTCGTTCATAAATTATAGAATGTTATGTTTCATAATTAAATAGACAAGCGTGGTCTCGGGTTTTACAAGCAATAATGAAATAGACAAGCGTGGTTTTGTGTTATTGGTTTTACAAGCAAGGGAATAATAACATTATTATAGCAGATCCATAGAACTTGCTGCAGAAAGAAAAATCAAACTTCTCAGTTTTCGTAAAAAAAAAAGTTACAGCCGGATGTCGCAAAAAAACGCACATTTCGACACTCACAAGGGAATCAAAACCTATGGGGTACTTCCCGTTGACCTAGAACAATGAAATTTGGCAAGAAGCATTGTGTTATAGTACACATATAGGAAAATATCCGAAAACTTGACATTTTTAAATTAAATCACAAAAAAGTAGTGTCTTTATGCAAGGAATGAGGGTCCAAATTTTAAAGTTCTTTAACCGTATCATGTGGGGTATCATATGAAAGAGCTTCATTAGCATAAGCTAAAACAGTGTTTTAAATATTTTTTCACACCACCTGCCCAATAATGTTCCTTTTTGTATTATGTCAGAGGGTCCAAAGTACTACATTTACGCCCTTGGGCTGTAATGTTGTATGGGATTTCATTATATCACACTGTGATATACCTAATGTGAATTGAATTTAGAACCTAAGCCTACTAGATTGCCAGAGCCCAATCAGAGATGAATACTTCTACCATACCGGCCCATAACATAAAGAATTCACTCGAAAATCGAACTAGCAACTGAGAATAGAATATAAAAAATAAATAAAATTGACACGAATACTGCAACCAAAGAGGATGAAATATGCTACAACTAAAAAATCTGTTAATTTTTTGGTATTGTACTACGTTTTTTTTTAAAAATATATATATATATATAAAAAAAACATTATGGGATACTTTAGCTTGACCACCGATCCCGCTAGTTTTGAACGACGTTTAGGTCTACGATGGAGCTCGCTTGTCTAGAAAAACTCTATTTTACTTGCGATTGCGACTTCCTGATAGGTAAGTGTAATAATGTCAATCAAATAAAATTCATTCCGGTAGCTTATGCTGCAATTTTTTAAGTTTGTACGTTAAAAATAACAACAAAGCGCTCTGTTTTGTTAAATAATGTAGATTCAAAACCATTTCTTTCTATTATCACGCAGTAGGTATGAAAAGTAGAGTATGTACCACGGGGATAAAGGTGGTTTGTCTTGGGCGACCTTAAATCCCTTGTTACACTTCGGATTCTAGTCTTAAATCCCTCGCTTCGCTCGTGATTTTACTCTTAACACCCTCGCTACGCTCGGGTGTTAACCCTAAAGTCCTACGTTCGGGATTCAATATGTCGCCCGTGACATAAAACACTACTTTATCCCCTTGGTGCTTAATCTACTATTACGATGTATATTTTTCGGTTTATGAAGGAAAATATAAAAAATATATGATTTTCCCCTTTTATCTACTAGTTTGTAAAGAACCCTCTGTGGGCGAATCTGACTCGCATTTGTCCGGGTTTTTTATAAAATCCAGATAAGAATTATGAAAAGTACAGAGAAGTTCTTGAATAATATAAAAAAATTAAATAGCTGTTTTGGCTTTTGTATCGATAAATATTTCCAAATATTTTCCGACCAAAATTTTCAAAAATTGTCAATTTTAAGATTGTTAAATTTACAATTAATTTACAATTAAATTTACTATTTACAGATTCGAAATTGACAATTTACTGTAACTCTTTACAGTTACATTATATTATGTACGTATAGATTGCGATAAAGAAGGCTAAACATAAGCAAGAGCAGAAACATCATTCAAATAATTAAAACACACAAATTGTATAAAATTCCAAAAAGCCACATAATGCATCGCCTGATTCGATTGTTGTGAAATCGATATTATTTCCTCGACAGCGCCACTCGATACGATCAATTGTTTCGTTTCCGTCGACGTGTTGCTTAGTCACTCGCAATCGATTCCGGTTTCGATTGATGTTTGTCGTGATTCTCGTTAATAAATAGCTCACTGGGTTTCAAATCGTTGTCGTAATCATATACTTAATAAAATTTTAGTTTTTTCAAATATTAAAATATACCTACATAGGGGAAAGTTACTAGGTGGGAAAGGAAAACGAGTACTATATTTTTCTACTTGTTATGTTTCTGACACACGTGTTTGCTTTTTCTGCTTTCATTGATGCTTTTAGCTTCAAACCGGTTCCAGCGGAAGACTAGCGCTGGTTGTTTACAACTAGCATTATGCTGAGCTGGGGCCGGATTATGAGATAAACATAATTTTGTGACCTATTTTGTGTGTATGATTTTTTATTATCTGTGTGTTTTTGTTACAATAAAATTATGTCTATGTCTATGTCATAGATACATAATTTTTGTCTATCGCCAGCAATTATATCAAAAAATTGGTCTAACTAAAGGTCTACCTAGATATTTGAACCAATAACATTTAATTTATTGATGGGAAAAAATCACAAGACGCCCAACTGCTTCCGGCTGATAGTTGGGTTAATCTCTAGGACCGATTTTTTTGTTCTATATTCTATGTTGACTAGACAGAAAATCTTATAATTATAGGTATGCCTAGATGTAAGGTTCTGTGTTCATCCATGGAAGTATGATCACAAAGTAGCTTTAACTGGACTTTCATATGAAATAGATATATGCTTGACCACTCATTCGTCTAATGGTTAAGGACGGTTGGCCGTTAGAGTACGTCGATATATAAAATGTCTGTTCACTCCACCTTGAATTCCAAGATGAATATCTTCAGTTTTCAGGAACCAGAGAAGTGTCAAGAAGATCCACTCATATATAGTAAATAGATTCTCATAGAATCGCTATTTCTCGTCTCCATATAGAAAGACACATCTCTATTCTACGACAACCTAAGCCTCATAACATTGTAGGTCTAATTGAAGCGAATGTTGATCTTCTAACATTAAAATATCCGGTTTCTGATTAACCAGACTTTTTATTCATTACGTTTTGCGAATCCCCATGATCTTTAATTAACTTCATATTAAAATACACGGTGGGTCACAACGGGAATGATCGGAAACCATAACCTCATCATTACCAACTATGACATCATTTAATAAGGATATTTGTCTTCCTATCTCCGCACCAGTTTGATTATTCATTACATCACAATATTAATTGAGTGGATTAACATGCTTATCCAATAAAGCCCTATCTTTATTAGTCCGACTTGTAGAAACGACCTATAGGTGTACATACTGACCGTTTGATTTGACCCAAACTGCCTTATAGTTACTATGTTATCTGTGGCTAAACTGGTATTTACTAGTTATTGATTTAATTTGCATATAGTTTAGTTACTCGATTAAATTGGTAGCAGCATGGAGTCGGATGGTTTTTCATCCATACTCAAATTGCATGACGGGATGCTTACAAATTGCATGATGGGATACTTACAAATTGCATGACGGGCAGCTTACAAATTCCATGATTTTTAAGTTCATCTTACTCGTATCTGTAATCGTCGTTTGACCTTAGTCTTTGCTTTATTTTCTTTATAAAACTAATAGTTTAAATGAGGGTACAAAGTTCGCCATATTTACTTTGATGGCTTTCATTATTACCATTTCACACAGTTCAACACAACACAACCCTAGTCGTATATTCTGACCTTATTCTTATTATTTCTTGTCATATTTTTATTTAGAAACGAATATTTTAGAGATAGATTTCAGAACTTTTTCTCTAAAAATCTGTACAAATATAGCGTTAGGCAGATTTTAATAAATTGTTATTAATAAATAAATAATAAATAAACTGTTTACTCGATTTCTTAGGAAGAGTGTATTTCTATTTCTTAGAAAAGTTTTTCTTATCATCATCATTAGTTTTATAATCAGTTTGATATAAGTTTTCTCTTCACTACACATTTTATTTTTTTCATATGCGTCTCTCTCCGATGTTTTCCTATTTATCTAAGGTTTACCTAATTGGCCTTATGTAAATAGGGCCACAAATTCTGTAGTTTAATTATTTAAATTTTATTCTATTTAGATTAAATTTTTTCATAGTTAGTACCATTTATACACAGATATTTCTTATATAAATGGTATCAATTCGATACCTTCACACATAATATATATAACGCTAAATTTATAATTACTAACCTACTTGCTGAATGGTCACCATTTAGCAATGTAGAGGTACATACTTCATACATCTTCCATTTTCTATAGATTATCCATCAATATGCAGTGTGATAATGCCTACACTATCATAAACCAGTTATTCCGAAGCCTATAATCGGCTGGTTTCATAAATGATCGGTTTACGAGGGAAGAGGGAGGGAAAGAAGAGAAGAGGGGGGAGAAACGAGTGTGAAGAGATAGAGGAAAACAAACTGTCGGCTCGCTCCCTGCAATTCGGCACGATGTGCAATTTTATGACGGGATTGATTCAAGTGGAAGCGAACAGCGATAAACACGATACAATTCAAATTTAAATTAGCTTCGTCAAAATTTGAAAAGTCATTGCTTTAAGCGTATTTTTACCACTTGCCGGCAATTCCACGTCTACTTACTTGCCATTTTCCTTTTATTGTACCATTTTTCCCTTTTTTCTTTTTGTTTTCCTCTTTGAAATCGTTGAGCGTGTTAAATATATGCCTATCTGTCTTTATCTTTAATTAGGCTTCTTAAAATTAGAAAAGACCTTACACTAGTTGTATTTTTGTCTTATTTCTTCTGTTCATTTATTTAGCGTGATGCGATGAAGTTATTTGCCCTTTAGCAGAGGATAATGACAATCATTAAAAAAAAACGTTTAAACCAAAAATCTATAATTAATATGTATGCATAAGTATAAGGATTTCCGCCAAAAAGTTGAGTTGACTTGAATACTTTTTTTTAACCATTCCCTTTCTAACATTTTTTTTTCAATGGTATATATATTATAAGGAGCATCTAGGTGTATTGATTCCAGCTCACAGTGTGACCTCACCTTTACGACAACCACCCGTAATTATGTCGCGATAATGTTTGACGACGCATTTAATTTTATAGTCAGGGTTGCCACAACAACTTTGCACTTCAAACCTATCTACGAGTATGAGAGCTTCATCAATACTATATTTAAAATGTTGTATATTTAATCTAGACGGTCATAATTCATAAAAATTAACTGAAATAAAAAGATAACACCATACTTAGATATATTTATATTAATTAAGATTACTTGTAATTGGATAAAGATGTCCCGGAAACTTCCCAATCAAGATCTATCAATAAAAGTATCAGATGTAATCATTAATTTATTTATTGATTTGTTAAATTTAAGTGGCCAATCATATTAAAAGCTAACTCAATTAAGTGTTGCACCATTCACATAAAAACCTATCAATATATCTCATGAAGATAAAAAATCTTGAAGTCTTTACTGGTAAAAAATATTGTTATAGCTTTATAAAGGCTTTAACCTCACTTAAATGTTAATTGCTATTGAATTATATTTAACCGACGCTTTTTAACCGATTTCCAAAATGGAGGAGGTTCTCAATTCGTCGGGATCTTTTTTTATGTATGTTTACCAATTACTCGAAGACACCTAGACCGATTTGAAATTTTTATTTTTTTTGTTTGAAAGAGATTTTTATCAAAACTATATAAAATGTTATCCAAAATAGTTCAGTATTTTGGTTTTTGTTACGAAATATCTGGGAAAAACAAATCATCCAAGCAAACAAATTGCTTATTTTGAAGTCGGTTTTTATAGTTTTTTAAACGATTACTTGTTTGCTTTTGACAAAGATGCGATAGAGTAGAATAAGGCTAAGCAAATAAAAAATATTTTGTTAAAAAATAACAATAATATGTATAACATAAATTATACATAATGATGTATGTACTTATTTAGTTGAAGTATTAGTAACAAAATAAATAATATAATAAAACTAATCAAATACAAAACATACACGCATCTTGCAACAACTGCTAAGAATGATTATGCTGCTGTTGATCCTTGCAGTCTGAAATATACTTGTAGGCCTTATAATTAAAACTGTTTAAAATAAAGCAAACATAAACAGTTCCATTCCACGGAACAGGAAACTTTGTCTATAAAAGCTAATCGGTAAAACCAATAAGATAAGTACTAATAAAATTGCACCGTAAATAGGACTTGAAACATTTTAAGAGAAAACGACAGCTGTCAGTCGTAAACTTGGAAATCAATTATGTCATTATCACTTGGACATAAATTTAGGCCTTACCGAAAAACGTAACTTAACTTTAAGCAATGCTTAACATATTTTGTCAACTTCCCGCTGACACGTAATGACACTTGCGGAAAGAAGACAGAGAATTTAAGACGATGGTTAAAGTTAAGTAACGTTTTCCGGTAAGGCCGAAAGCTTAAAACAACATTCAGGAACAAAGTGTTCTAAGTTGACCGATACTCATATACCAACAAGATTTTGACAATAGCGCCGTGCCTAACTTAGATCGTAAATTCGCCCATTTTCGGGTGGTCATGACTAAAATCCTTTTTGAGGGTTGGATCCGCGACTTCATTTTTGTTGCCCGAAACTAAAACCTGGCTACACCCATGGGTATTGTGTGTATTGTTATATTAATTTTCTTTAAAAATGTCTTATTATCTTGTTAAATATGTTGCAAATATGAGCGTATTTTTTAGTTTAGAAATAAGACGGAGTTAATGAGAGGTTGTATTTTCTACAATAACATAATATTAGCAATTTATTACGATACGTTATTAATAAATTCTTCACCATTGAAATATTTATAGCTTTTTCTTATTTAAATCAGATGGTACCCAGGAATTCTAGAGTCAAATAATAATTTCTCTTGATCGAATAGTAAAGAAATCTACATTCATAGATATGCGTCGTATTACATGCGAATAAATCAGTGATTGTGTATTTTTCTTTCGAGCATTAGGGATGGCGACACTCAATATGCCTAAAGAATGAACTAACGCTTCAACAAATAATATATGTTAATAAATAAATGTCACTACTTATATTTCTTCTGATAGCTATACAAAACAGAGAACATTATGAAGCTGATATCTCAACACCCTCCATTCTATTATCCAATGGTTAAACTCTAATAATTAAAAAATGAATAATAATAAAACAAACATAATGCAATTCACCCATAGATCTGATTTCATACCTGATATAAACTATCAAAATAAAAAAGTTAAAGAAGTTGATACTGCCAAATTTCTTGGGATCACTATTGACAAGCAATTAAATTGGAAAGCACAAGTCGAGGATGTGTGTTGAAGTTGGGCAACTCGGCATATGCTCTCCACAGACTTGCACCTGTGGTGAAGATGCAGTCCTAATTCATACCATAGTTTGGTAGCATCAGTTTTAAGATATGGCTTAATTTTCTGGGGCAACTCAACACATGTTGAGCTCGCATTCAAGGCACAAAAACGTTGCATTAGATTGATATTTGGACTGCATAGTACTGATAGCTGTAGACCAAAATTTATTGAACACAAGATCCTAACACTTGTATCAATGTATATATTTGAAGTTGCATGCTTTGTGAAAATGCACCCCAACTAGGCAACTACTTTCCCATAGCAAGACAAGTCATAAACGGAGTAGGCGTGACAAACATAAGTGGCTGATAGTTAAACATACTCGTAATAAGAAGGTAATGAATATATGAAGGTATTTTCGCCATGGGACCAGTAAAAATCTTAATACAAGTTAATTTAAAAAGAAATTGAAAAGTATTCTGATAAGTAAATGTTAAAGATTATAATTAAGTGAATAATATTGTACAACGATTTTGATAAAAAAATATGGTCTCTGTAATATGTGAATTAGTAAGTACTAATATATTTAAAAATTATATATTTATATATATATATATATTTTTCATGTCAACCCTAATGAAATGTATGCAGGTTATGTTATACTCGTGATTGCGAACATCCTTCCCGGCTGCGCGGGCGCATGAATATAACATGAGCTCGTCTTGTTAAAAACCCGTCAATCCGCGCATTCTGTTGGTTTATCGGCTGCCACGGCGTCGATCACATTCATCTGGCCCGTGGTGATAAATACGCTAAGTGGGTGTAAGGTGTCCTTCTTGTCTGGACAACGCATCACTAATATATTTATAATAATATCTAATATACTGGTGCATGTAAAAAGTAATTAATTTAAATTAAAATTTCGTCAATTGAAACCCATCCTGCATCGACCTTGGTGGAAAGGTGCCCATAATGCAAGCAGCATTGCCACGCTGTATGGCAATAGCCAACCTTTGCACCAGGAACGAAGCAGAACGGGAGTCACCACTGGTGATACTGGTTAGTTTAATTTGTAATTTGATTTAATTATTTGTATTGAAATTCTTGCTTATTCATTTATTAATTGTTATGATTTAATTTATTTAAATAGTTAAGTACTTAAATATTAAGATGAAAATGTGTACTAATGTCAGCGTGAAACGTATACAAACAATAAATAGTAAATAAGGAAACAGGCACCCAAGATACAGGCTTTGCCTAGTTTGGGGCCCACGAAATCCTTGTTAGGTTGTTTATCTAATTAAGACTTTGTAAATCATTATTCAACTCTTATGAAATAAAAATATATTATTATTATACCACTTTATTTCACTTAAATCTCGGGTCGCAGCCCGGTCCTTTGATGGGCATCAGTGGAGCCGAAGCCAACACTGAGAGGCCCTTTACATAAAACAAAATAAATAAATAATTATTTTAATATTTTATAGACTGGATTTAGCGCCTCTTGTGTCGTTGGGGCTTAATTTCAAGCCGTATTTTAATTGTAAAATATATTTGTAAGCCGATCGCCGAAAAGATAATTGATAACTGATTTCATTATTATCTCGTAAAAGTTGCTGACCCATCGAATTTGGTTTTTTATCTCTATTATGGAGGTCCCTCTCCTGTGGAGGCCCCGGGGCAGTAGCCCCGCCGCCCTGCCCTAAATCCGGCCCTGAGTACCCATCAAGAACATAGGCCGAAATCACTGAGTACGGATTACGCCCGCTGCGGTGTCTGCTTCGTTTCATAATTTTCGGCTCGTTGTTGTTACATTTCCGTTATTCCATCTATTCGTAGATAAAATCACATTAAAAATAGTCAGAGATCATGAAATATTATCGGTAAAATATGTAAAAACTGCATAAATCTGTTGAAATGCAAGAGCGACAACATTCACAAGTTGTTTTACAGCTTGTACGTTAAATGTATGTGTATCCCACAAAATGCGTTCATAAAATATGAATTTTACACACTGCATACCTACTGCAGTCGGCTACGAACCTAATTTAATGTCCCATTGTACGTAAAACGCAGAACACAGCATAATATTACTATTATATGTTACTGTGACTGCTAGAAAGGAGAAATTTCAATTTGGTTTATTTCAAATCAGTCGAGAGTGGAAGTTGAACATGAAACTATGCATAACAAATTTAAAAAACCGAAAAATCCGATATAATAACGGCTGAACCGAATTCGAAACTTAGCTAAGAAGACGTTCGATCGTTTCCTTTCAAACAAAGAAAACTAGAACAAAAGTATATGTTTAGAAAACTCAAAAATCCCTGCCAAAAAAACGACTGGATCGATTTGGTTAAAACATACTTTGTTGAACCTCTTTCGATGAAAAGCCCCCACAAACTATTTATTTATTTATTTTATTTTATTTTATTCGTAAAACTTACAGTGATAAATATCTAATTTTACTTACAATATAATTAAATAAGCACCATTTAGTAGTTTTCGCGTATCGAATCTAGTTACATTTGTACTTGTTTACAAGTGGAGTTGAGACAGTTAGGGATACACATCAAACCAGTTTTTACTGATATTTGTTCTTATTAAATTCGGTGTTGTGTTAAACAAGTCAAATTCGGGAAAGTTTTTCAGATTGTTTATGTAATTTGATGCTCTTAAAAAGAAGGAATTTTGTCTATATTTGGTTGCACTATACGCTAATTTAGGATGTCTTGCGGATAATCAAGGTACGTTCAAATTTATGTTAGATGGAAGTTATGGAGCGTCAACATTATATTGTACTATTTATTTATTTATTTATTTAAGTCCATCAACATTGTGTATATTAACAATAATTTAAAAGTCAAACATAATAAAGAATAAATCCAAATGTCACAATAATTATAGATGGAGACGGCATGCATTACAAGAGCGAAAAATTATATAAAATTATACATTACACCAAAGATATGTAATATATTACATTTAAAGTTAAGCAATCAAAATAATAATATCAATTAAATTAAAGTAAATTTACTACTTATATACAAAGACATTAAAAGGAAAACTATTACGGCCAATTAGGCTTTACAAGTTAATGAGTAATAAATAACATAGACTATTAACTTAACAATCAACTTCAAAAATGTACATAGAAATAAAATATATGAACATTTTGTGCAAATTTCATTTAAACTTTCATAAGTTAACTCGTATGTTTATTATTGTTTATAATGTATGTAGTATCAATTAGAAGGCCTTTATATAGAAATTAAAAAAATAGAATAGAATGAATGATAAAAATTTAAAATAATAAATGTCACCACAAATAATCAGCAGACTTAGTAAGTTTTTTCGAAGGTTTTTATTTTTTTCTCAAAAGATTAATAGTCAAAATTAGTTAATTTACAGTCCTTTTGACTACTGATCTATTGGAAAAGAAAAAGGGTCCTTGAGCTATGTATGCTTTTTAAGGTCAGAGTGAATAGGTATCTTCTGGGTCTGCGTGCTTCATCTTCGACCACATCGTCGCTTTCCAAAAGGCGAGTTGGCGGTCAAACGTGGACCTATTCGCAATAAAAAAAAATGTACAATATTTGACATGGAGTCAAAGTTACCTATCTTGATATTATATACTTTGTAAAAGCCTTTACCTAATATTATTTTTATATTTATCTAACAAGTACCCCGTTAACCTAAATAAACGCTTGTAATTATTTACATTTTACCGACCTAACAAGATAAAAAAACAACAATTCTGGCTCAGAACCACATCAAAGAACGAATTAGCCATTGTAGTTCTATAAATACCGCAAGCATCTCTAGTAGGTTAACAATATCGACTCGTTCGGGCAACCTATCTGTAATCCGAAATACATTTGTAAGAATCTTACTTGCCCGAATCCGTTTCATAGAACTGTTGGATTCCTGATGTTTTGCTTGAGTTTCTGATTCCATAAGTTTATTAGCCATATATTTCATTTTCCCAGACAATTATTAGGTCAGATTCTTTATACACACATTTTCATATTTCAAAAATTTGGTTATCAGACGAATTGGCAAATGTGGGTTTGGGATTTTTTTAATTGTCTTTTGAGAAAATAAATTTAGTTTTCGGGGAAATGATATTCGGTATTTCACAATTCAGATTATAGATAGGTAGGCAAGCGCTCGTTCGACTATTCTTGCTTCAACTACACATAAGGAAGACATTTCATGTTCTTTTAAACGTTTCTATAATCCTTAGGGATTAGAATGTGGGGGTCTGGAGTCTACAATTTTGTGTTTTCGGCTGTTTTACACCTTATTTCCGTGGTTTAAGAGTGATTTTTAAGTGTTTGAGCTTGGTTTTGTTGGTTTTGGGTAGGGCGTTGACATCTATCTTGGTGAGACTTATGAGAAGAAGAAGTAGGCACTCTGATTAGTAAAATGAGTTTGTCTAATCATTCTACAACAAGTTTCTATGTTAAAAGAAAAACAAAATACCCGACTGCAGAAAAGCAGTTTTTGCACTCTAACTTACGATTTTACTACACTGTTGAGTGTCCTTTTTTTGTTAGAAAGTATGCAAGAAATCGCTGTAAAATAAATGTGCATTCTTGAGAATAATTCTAGTAAAACCACTACAGTACTACAGTAAATACAAAAAAAAAATACGCATTTTTTATTTTTGCGAGAGAATATGTATTATTAGTATTACAAAAAAGCCTATAACACTCTGGAAGTGAATACGAATCTAACGACACCTCGCACACCAAAATCGGTCAAACTCTTTAGGTTTAGGCTGTAGGCGATCTTATAGAAACATATACATACATACTTACTTACATATGTACATACACATACATACATACAAACAATCAATTATACACTCGAAAAACATAACCCTCCTTACGTAGTCAGGTAAAAACATTGGTATGCGCGTGCGACACTAGCGATTTACGTCCTATAACCATAATTAACGTCATAGATCCTCAACTTACATTCTAACTGACATGGGAAAACCATCATAAGCACATATGACATTCTAAAAACGTGTCCAGGGCTCAAATCACTAACTGATGAACCGATTCCTTCGCTGTTGACGACAAAATGTCGTCCCATACATTCTTATGTCGCCTAAACTTTAATTTACGACAATCAATCTATATTATAATTAAGCAAGTGCGGCCGCATTTTGTCGATTGATATAAATATTAAAATCGATATTATAACTGTATGGTTCATTAGCTAGATTCCTGTGCATCAAGTCTCGACATTATGTAAGTTAAAAATATGAGGTGTGAATACACAAGACTATCCCAGGAATTAAAAAAAAGAAAAAGTCAAAATATATTGAGCTCTATTGAACGGCTATAGTGCGAAACACTTTTCAAATTATTATAATGGTCATGGACTTCTTGTGGTGAAGATGATGATAAAAATAATCTTAAAATTCTATGATACTGCCATGCGAGTGGGACATTCATGATTTACTTGTCAAGAAATACAAAATGTTTTCTAAAGTTTTCGCGTTTTACGTAGGTATTGTAATGAAAACAAATTTTAACGGATTTATCGCATACATTATAAGTAACTTTATTAAAACACTATTATTATTAACGGGATATTTACCGTGGTTCGCGTTAATTTTGAGCTCCCTCCCGATATTTCGGCACAGTTACATGCACCATGTTCACGGGCGACTGAAGAATGCAGGTGGAAAAAGACTTTGAAAGTAACTTTATATTTTAATTTTTTTTTGACCCCCGACGCAAAGACGACGGTCTGTTATAAGTTTGACATATCTGTGTGTGTGTCTGTCTGTGTCATCGTAGCTCCCGAACGGATGAACTGATTTTAATTATATTTTTGTTTTTGTTGAAGAACATAGCTAAGAACACTCCCGGCTAATTCACCTAATTAGTCGGGAGTGTTCTTAGCTATGTTTCATCAAAATCAGTTTTTGAGTTTTCTAAACTTATATTTGTTTATTATTTTGAAATATACGCAATAAATTCATTAAAATTTGTTTTCATTTCAATAAGAAATACAAAAATTTGGAGCGCATTTTGTTCCAACCCAATACGATCAATAGTTACTATTGCGTTCACTGTGGCGTGACAGTATTTATCAAGGTAGACATGGTATTACTAAATTTCGCCAAGATTAGTTCAAAAATATAACATAAAAGCGAGTACCAATATACATACAAACAAACAAACCGATACAAACAAGAATAAACCAAATTGTGCCATAGATGCAAGACCGTAGCTCACTTTGCTAAATCGGCAATCATTTTACTATGGAAACTAACGTGGTTTTCGCACATTTTTAAATAAAAAATAAAAAGCGTCGCAGTGCGACGCGCGTCATCGACCGAGAGTTACGTTTGAGCTGCTCCTTTGAAAAAGACCGCCGAATGCGGTTGTAACTATAGTCGGATTTTTCGACTCAAAAGTCAAAATAGACGTAAGTGACCCGTAGTTTTTATTTAAAAATCGTCAATGATTGTTATTAATGTAGTATAGTATCTTTAATATCCAAAATGGAGTAAGTTTGTCCTCCAGTGAACACTCGGCCTTACTCCATCACATAGCTTCACGAGTGGTCGTCGGTCCGGCCCTGTATTGGCGGCGAGATCAAAGTAAACAGAAGCACACGGAATATAAAGGGTGTTTGAATATTAAACGTTTCAGGGAGCGGGGTGATTATAGTTTCATGCTATTGGTTTATTTGCATTTTCATTATTGTCCTTACTTTTAATTTTAATTAATTTAACTTTTAATTTATCTGAGGAGTTAAGATGGAAATAAAAAAATATAATATTAATATATATTCAATTTTCATATTTATTTTTACCCGACTGCGAAGAAGGGTTATGTTTTTCGAGTGTATGTGTGTAACTTTATTTGTATGTAAGTATGTTATGGTTGTTATGTGATATTCAGAAAACACGTACGAAACGCTTTGATTCCGCTTTCATTGTGCGTACCGGCAAAATGTGGAATGCGCTTCCTGAATAAATATAATCCCATCAAAAACATATTATGTACGAAAAGCAAAGTCTCGCAACGCAGCTCTTCTACCACAAAAAGTTGTGTGATGTAATGTAAAACCAATTCGATTAATTAATTTAGTACTATCTATGGAACATTTATCCAACTATTTTGTAAGGAATTGTGACCTAATTAATTAACTAACAACTTTTGTAGGAACCGTAATGAATTTACTAAACATCTTTATAAATTATTTAATTTTATTTAATCTAAATTTTGTATAAATGTTTTAAATATTAGCTCCTTCAACCTACGTGAGTTGATGTACGTGGCGTCATTAGATTCGCCTTCACTCCCTGAATGCCACATGATATTTTTTTTATAATAATAATAATAATACTTTTTATAAGTTTATATATGTGTTGTAAAAAAATTAGAATTAAGATTGTATATAAATAAATGAAATAATAATACAACTCTTGTACAAATAAAAAAATGCGCTTTTTCGAAGCCAACGAAAATTTTCCATACAAATAAAGTAATTTTACAACATTTTTAATGTACTGTATATACTCATATACCTACGTACCGCATATGTCAATGTAAGTATGATTCTTACATACATATATACATATGAAAAATATCACATTACCATCAGTCGGGTCAGTTAAAATAAAACTAATAATAATAACATATAGTTTAAAAACTTAAAAAAAAACATTCAAAATACGCAATTCGTTTACTTGGGTGACATATTTTTTCAGTATCACTTAAATTTACTAACGGTAGAAATACACAGTTTTTTTCTAAGCGACGGTGTGGCCGAGGATGAAGCTCATCGATTACTAAATAAGTAATCGATGACTGAGACATAGGTACAATAAACAATAGTTGTGAGATAATTGTAATTGTTTTTTTTGCGTTTTTATCTCAATAAACGAATATGAATATAGATACAATAAAATATTAAGACCTATTTATGACTTATATTAAAATTAATTAATATCAGTATTTTTTTTCAGTTATTTTGTTCTAAAAACCTAAGTACTCTCTCGTACCTCTGAAATATGAACTACCAAACGGAAAAAGAACCATCAAAATCAATTTATATTGGCGAAGTAATCGCTGAACAAGCATACAAAGAAAAAAGAAAAAAAAAACATGCAATCGAATTGAGAACCTCCTCCCTTTTGGAAGTCGGTTTAAATGAACGTTGTTGTCAAGGCTTTTTATTTGGTCACAACACTTTGGTCACATGAACATAACACTAAACCGAGTATGTCTTACGCTGCGTTATGCCAACTCTAATGAAACTGTCTTCTCTTACATTCACACAAGTTACCGCTGATCTGCAAATAACCCTCTGGAATTACTAACCCTAACCCAGCAGCAGTTTGTCTGCCTTCTGTCTGCTTTACCAAAAATAAAGGGAATTCTTGTATTAAGAAGTTTTGAGTATGGCTTGAAATACTAAAACGCAACTACGTCCTCATAATCTTTGGGGTATTATACTTACCAAAATATAGAGGTGATTTTGGGTTGGGGTGGGGAGTAATCTAAAAGTTCACCAGGGTTGAGGGAGGGATTAAAAAGTTGCTTAAAACATCATTCGTCTCTTTACTTAGATAGTGCGTTAAGTAATTGTTATCTCTCCCTCCGCAGACAAAGACAACGTGACATTGCGCACAGCAGTAGTGCTCTCTCATTTACTCGCAGCTTCACTATTACACACGTAAAAAATATCCCGTTTATTGGAAAAATAAAATCGAGTATAGTGGTTTTTAATTATAAAATAATAAAAAAATGGTTTGTCGGATTTACCACATTACAAACTGCAACAAAACATTAAACAAACTACACAAACTCAACCAACTAAACTACTACACAAAAAGCAAATCGATTACCCCAGACCGATAAGGTCTAAAGACAATTGCTCAAACCAACTACCAGTTGGCAGCGTACCCAGCATGCTACCCGCATTAATACGTTGAATACGTTGGGCCAGATTTGGGCCAGATACGCACCAGCATTTTGGTCACGCGTCGCGTCACCACATTATTGAAGCAAAGACGCGATGATTAATAGACGACCCCTAATACTTACATAGAGTAAAGAAACTTAATAAGGCATAAAAGCAAAGGAAGATTGCGCGCGCGACTGTTAAATAAACTAAATATTTACACTTTTCACTAACATTTGCACGACTAGATAAACTGTCGCTGAATACGAGTACACTCGAGCGCAGAATAACTTTTTACCCGGCTGGCGAAAGAGGGTAAAGGTTTTCTAGCGTCTGTATCTAAGTAGGTACATCTAATTCATTGTTCCATTTGGGTTCCGTACCATTATCTATAAAAACGGCAAACAAAAAAAACACGTTTGTTGTATGTGAGCCCCCCTTAAATATTTATTTTATTTTAATTTAATTATTTATGTTTCAAGTGAATAATATACTTAACTCAATATTCAGTGAATATTTCAAGAGTCTACCTGTTGTCGTTATCAATATCGAGCAAAAAAAAACAACGAGTTGCACTCCAGGAGTGCAGTTTTCACTTAGCCGGCTCTAAGTGAAAACAAAAAAATAAAATAGCAAAAAGACTCGTGAAGGTTTTGAACCTCCACCCTCCGATTGACAAATTGAAATTTATATTGGTGCTCTAACCTATTGAGGTAACGAGTCTTTTAAAAAAATATAGAATAGCATACGTGCATGTGACGAAAATAAACATTCGGCGCAACGAAATGACGTCATGCTGGAAGGACAAACTTGTACATACATTAGTGAACTTTAAATGCAGAACGTTAGAATAGGTTTCTGACTAAAATGATGACGTCATGCTAGATTCTCTAGGACAAACTTGTATATACAATAATGAACTTTAAATGCAGAACGCTAGAATAGGTTTCTGTCCGTCTTACGATCTGACGATCTGACGCGAGTTTAATATTTTTACCCATCCCAAAAATGCACAACGCCCCTAAAGAAGTTTTCACTTCAAAAATCACGTTTGTTGTATGGGAGCCCCCTTAAATAATTCTTTTATTATGTTTTTAGTATTTTTTGTTATAGCGGCAACAGAAATACGTCATCTGTGAAAATTTCAACTGTCTAACTATCACGGTTCATGAGATACAGCCTGGTGACGGACGGACAGACAGCGGAGTCTTAGTAATAGGGTCCCGTTTTTACCCTTTGGGTACGGAACCCTAAAAAAACAGTCAAAATAAGAACCTTTTATTTTATGTCGGTTAAAAATACCGTATGTTTGCGAAAACTTTTGACTTGCGATTTTTTCAATTTAGGGGCATTGATCTATTATGTAAGGGTATTCATATCAGAACTTAGAGGTTACCTACTAAGCCTCATGTAATATGTATACTGTTGGTGTTTCTAAATAAATAAATAGATGTTTAGGGACCATCAATATTTAAATTGATAATTTTTCTGACTTCCAAAAAGAATGAGATTCTGATACGCGATATTTTTTGTTTGGTAGGTAATAAATTAAATACCGCAGAAGTAGTCCCACGAAAAATATCAAAATCGTTTTAGTATTTTGGTTTTTATAACAAAATATCTGAAAAAATGTCATCCAAGTAAAATAATTGCGCATTTTGAAGTAGATTTTTTTAATTATTAACGGCCTTACCGAAAAATGTTATTTAACTTTAAGCAATGCTTAACATATTTTGTCAACTTCTCGCTGATACGTAATGACACTTACGGAAAGAAGACAGAGAGTTTAAGGAGATGGTTAAAGTTAAGTAACGTTTTTTGGTAAGGCAGTAAATGATTATTAAAGCCAAGTGTATGTAATATGTTTTAGAACGAAACGTAAATAAAAACCTGTTCTAAAAATATTACTTAAGTAAATAAATTATATTGTCAAATGTTCAAAAACCCACAAGCAAGTACCTGATTTATTTTGTCACCAACAGTACCTCAAAGAAAGTTAGTGGCGTCGTGTTTTATTTGCAATGGCTTCTGGTCTTAGGATTATCTCCATCCAGATAATTTATTCATTTCGAAGTTTCATTTTTAACCACAACCTAAACGGATGTATACTGATAGTCATATGGCTGGCATTGTGGCTCTGTAGTATATCTGCCTGCTGAGCTTGTAGGTCGTGGGCTCGATCCCCACCCAGGGCAAGCATTTGTGTGATGTTTGTTCTGTATCTGGGTGTTTCTATGTGTCGTATGTATATATTTATTTAAAATTATATTTATTTATTCTATCAGCCATCTAGTTCCATAGTACAAGCTGTGCTTAGTTTGGGCTAGATGGTGCTGTATGAAATGTCCACAAATAATTATTTATATCATTTCCATTGGAACACACAGGGTCACTTATGGGCGTGTCAACTGAACAAAACATGACTCGTTAGAACACTTTTTTTAACTATCACGGTCATTCAATTAACGGGATATTTACAGTGGTTCGCGTTAATTTTGAGCTCCCGATATTTATGTGAAGAATGAACCGACTGAAGAATGTGGGTGGATGATACGGTTAAGAGCAGACATATCTGTCTACCCTCTTTCTTTGTCTTTTACTGCGAAGAGCGTTATCACTGGCACTCGAACTCGATTGAGGCAGTAAAGAATAATGAAACTCACAAATCGACCACGCACCAGCAAGCGCAGCGTAGTAAGACCAGCTACGAGATGGACAGACGACCTCATACAGGTTGTAGGAAGATGCTGAATAAAAGTGGCTTCCATAATGTCTCTTAGGAAATCCATGGGGAGGCCTATGTCCAACAGTGGACTTCTTGTGGTTGAGATGATGATGATAATGGAAACTTTCAACATTTTAACAGGTGAAGAAGTGCAGTAACTAATTGCGGTCGAATGTTGACGATTAAATATTTTTTTTATAACGATACTTACCAAACTTTTAAACGCATACTTATATATAATGACCATAAATTAAGTATCTATGTAGTTCTTTCTTAGGCACTAATATAGTTATGCTTTTGGATAAATAATAGGTTTATGAAAGAGTTTTGCAATCTGACAATTTTTTAACTTAAAATTAAAAACGTAATAAAAGCGTTACCTCAAAGCTGCCCATGCTCTGATTTCGGGAACCACGAGCTTAAAAACACAAGAGAAAATTAAACTAAGTAAGTAGTCACAACTATTTTTTTTAATTTTGCACTACACTTCACTGAGCTGTCACAAATAAAGAACACTCACAAAAATAAAGAATTTTTTACAAAATTTTAATGGAACGTGTCTCGTGATAGGTAGATGGGAAATGCGGTAACAGCGTGTGCGCGCGCGTCGCTTGCGTTCGATTCTCAAACTGAGCTACCGCCACGAGACAGCAATAATAACCTACCTCGATTTTATTTTTTACTTTTTTTACTGAAAATCTGCAAGTGTCGCCCGCGGTTTCATTATATTATTATTTTCTTTTTTTCACGCGCGCACTTCGCTACGGTATTTCGGCGCTCGCGCCTCTTTTGACAGCGGCTTGAAATGTTAACGCGTTTTCCTTATTGTGTCACTGAAACGTCATTTTAAGTGATTTTCAATTGTTTCACTTATTTTTTCCGACACGGTGTTTGTTGTCTTCCCTGACGTTTCACTTTGCTCGTATTTTTATCTTGTTTTCCCGCTTTTTAACGAAAATACATATTAAATAACATACGAAACATACGAAATCGTATAATTCTATTTTTCAGTCTATTGTGAAGCTAATTTAGATAGTACCTACTTCTCCCGTAGTTTTTCTTTTTTATTAGTATAATAACCTACATTCTTTATGGCCTTCTCGTTTGTATCTATTGCAAGCTTTTATTTTGTGTCTGCCGTCCCGATGTCCTGTGTCTCTATAATCAAATCTTGCAAGTTAAATTTGACACTTCAAACGAATATTGCATGGATACGTAAATCGTAAAATAATGCAATATTATCACACAGAGCTTATCTGATAATGGAGCCGGGATGTACGGCCTTCAGCTTCCTGATAAAAAGATGTAAGATAATCGAATTTCAGTTTTTAACCGACTTCCAATACGAAGGAGGTTGTCAATTCAAATGTATGTTGTTTTTTTGTAAGTTTGTTACGCGATTACTCCACCAATTACAAATTGTTTTTTATTGTTATTTTTTGTTTTGTAAGGTGGTGGTGGATCTCAGAGGTGGTCCCATACAAATTTTATCCAAATCGGTTCAGTACCTACTTTGGTTTTTAAAACAAAATAACTGTAAAAAATATCGTTCAAGTAAAAATTGCGTAGGTATTTTGAAGTCGGTTGTTTAAGTTTTTTAAACTATAATATTTATTAATATGTTATTGTTAGTTCCTTTCCATAGCATTATCGATTTTTATTGGCGGTAAATCACACATTCTTAAGAGTAAAAGTTGAGATTAACATCAAAAATGTCAATTAAAAATAATTAAAAATTCAATAAAAACGTTTTTAGTTAATAAAATAATTTTTTTTATCGAAAATTAATTAATTAATAAACTTATTTGAATAAAGTTCGCTACTATTCGCCTGTTTTCTTCAACAAATATGATTTCCCACCAATAAAGACCGAAGATAAAGCTAACCAAAAATAAGTAGGTGTAACGCACCTACAAAAGCTAACTAAAATTATGTAGGTGCGTACACCTACATAATTTTGGTTAGCGTTATCTTTCATTGTAAAACTATACTCTTATTTTATTGTAAGTAGTTTATATAAAAGTAGTTTATGACACTCAGAAGATAAAGACGAATCTAAAACAAATGGAGACCTAGACAATGACACCAGTGATAATTTCGACATCAGCTTTTCGCGATCGTTACCGTTGAAATTAAACATGCAATAAACTAACTAAACTTTAAGAAACATCCACTTTGATTATCCTCTGGCTAGAAATATACCTTTGACTGGCCTTGTGGCTCAGTTGGTATGTCTACCTGCTAAGCTCTAGGTCGTGGGTTCGATCTCCATCCAGGGCAAACATTTGTATGATGACCATGGATATTTGTTCTGTGTCTGAGTGTTTCTATGTATCATAAGTATATATTTACAAAAAAAAAAAAAAAAATGTATTCTATCAGCCATCTGATTCCATAGTACAAGCTTTGCTTAGTTTGGGCTAGATGGTGTTGTGTGAAATGTCCACAAATATTTATTTATACCTTGTGTGAAATGTTCACAAATATTTATTTATTTATTTATACCTTGGGTACCAAAAATGTTACGAGATTATTGTAATCAAGAAATACCCGTCTTCAGTAAAGGGTTGGCAGGTGTCGAGGTGTCGCCTGCGCCTGCGTGGGGTCCGGTCATCAAATTAATAAAATCCCAGAACCGCAGCGAGACTTGTCGACACCGGGAGTGGCTAAACCATGTATAGATAATGTTTTGCATAAAATAATAAGCGGTACGAAATGAAGAGATACGTAGACGTACAAAAGTCACCGATATAGCACAGCGGATTAGCAAGTTGAAGTGGCAGTGGGCAGGACACATAGCACGTAGAACTGATGGCCGATGGGGCCGAAAGGTTCTCGAGTGGAGACCACGTACCGGCAAGCGCAGCGTAGGAAGACCAGCCACGAGATGGACAGATGATCTCATACAAGTGGCGGGAAGACGCTGGATGCAAGCCGCTTCCAATCGGTCTTTTTGGAAATCCATGGAGGAGGCCTATGTCCAGCAGTGGACTTCTTATGGCTGAGATGATGATGATGAATAAGCGGTATATAATATTATAAGCAATTGATATTTTCATAACATAAAATCAATAGTTTATAAAATTGAAAAACCGAATTTAAAATGGGCAATTTTGTTTTAAAAACCAAACTACTGGACTGATTTTGTTGTTTGTATGAGACCGTAACTTTGATGTTACCTGAAAATATATCCTTTCTAACAAAAAAATAATCACATCGGTTTATAAAAAATTGTTAACCTCCTTCTTTTAGAACTCTGGCGCACTTCGCTCAGGAGTACAATGAAAATATTTTTATTTTTAGATATTCATATTCAAAAAGTAATAAAGTAATGTTTATAAAATAATTATGGAACCAACTTGGGAGCTTTCTCTGTACGCCAACTCACGATACACAAAAATTGGTTCACGAATGACGGAGAAATTCGTGAACATACATACATTAAAAAAATACGCTACGAATTGATAACCTCCTTCTTTTTTTAAGTCGGTTAAAAATCATCATCTCTGGATATAGGCCTCCTTATGACACCAGTCCCCATGGATTTCCAAAAAGTCCGTTTACCCTGCAGTTTGCAGTGCAGCCTCTTCCTGCCACTTGCATGAGGTCGTCTGTCTGTCTGCCGTCTGATCTTTCTATTCTGCGCTTGCTCGTACGTACTCAGCTCGAGAAATTTTTCGTCCCATCTTAAAATAAGTATTAGTTAAATCTGAAATAAAAATTAAATTAAAGCTGAAAGCCTTTTAGCGAAGCCGCAGCACAATCAGGCGATCAGATAAAATGGCAGAAACAGGTTCTGTCGAGCTTAACTTTTTAATTAAAAAATTCAATTCAATTCAAAATTATTTTCTTTATTTTTAAATTTACATTTTACATTGACGTAAGTCACGTGACAATGATGTCACATGAGGTCCTGACTCTATCAAACCTCGTTGCACTACATACCTTGTTACTACGGTATTTCGGGGCCGCTGTTCACACGTCGCGTATCTCACACAGGTAGCTATCTAATATTTAACATCTGGCAGTAAATAAAGGCGTTTATCGAGATTTATGTAATAATAATGGCTATTTAGTATGCGAGAAACTGGGCGACACCAGGAAAGTTGCAAGCGGTGAGGTAAGTAACGGTCGAATCGAGCTTGTAAATATTTTTTCTCTCAAATTTCTTTCAACGTGCTCTAGCCTTAGTTATTTAGCTGAGAATAGGACACGTTGTTTACTATCAGGTCATTTGGTTCTTAATTATTATTTTTCATAAGGAATATATTGTCATTAAATATGAATTAAATTAATTAAAAACGGTTCAAGTAATTCACGAATTGATACATGAGAAAGAAACTTCTTAACTGTGAAATACGTTACTTGAGTAAGATTTCGCCGACAGAATAACCTGGGAACCCTTAAATGACGAGAGAATAAATTTCTGAAGAAGCGTGCTCAATCGTATATTGCACTGTCAGTCGTCATCAGGTGAGTTGGCGTTCAAGCTCAAGTTTATCATACTCATACTCATACTGGGCTCATAAAACAATTAAGTCAAATGCGACAGATGCATTATTTATATCGCATCCACCCATATCCCACCCAAATGACGATTTTGCATTAGATTTTTTTATTTAATAATCAAATTAGTACCGCATAAATCTACGAATTACACCAATGATGACTAAACATGCAATATTCACTTTTCTACTAAACATGTTTAGTAAAAAATTGAATGTTCCGTGAGTCCAATAACAATAGTCATGATCATGAAATAACAAATAACAATAATAATCAGAGTGCACAAAAGATATTAGATAGATAGATAAGCTTTCATAGTTTACACCTTAACTAAAACACAAATTACATAGCGAACAAGTGGCTTGGAAGTGATCGCTATGGGATGCCTGGAACCATTACCTGAACTAGCCCGAATAACAAAATCTTAAACATGTTATGTATAATATCTCCGAAATCAAATACCTGTGTTATGTACACCCTCAGAAAATTTTAATTCATGAGTAAGTAACCTACCGCTCAGAAAGTAATCAAAACTTTAAACTAATATTTAACCTCTTTAGACTCTCAATGCACTCTGCATTGATTAATTGATGGACATTCAACACATTATCGAAGAGCTTTAACCATTTTTGATGCGCTATAAAAATATCACGTATCAGATAAATCATGTCAGCTACATACCATATGGCGCCCTTGTCCGGCCAAACAACTGCATTCTTTAGGGAAATGAAGCAAGCAACAAACCGGCCACCTCAAATGTGAACTTCAAAAATAATTAAACTAGATTTTTCATAAAGTTTTCTTCGTAAAACGCGTCTGTGGCGACATCATCTAACTTCACAGATAATATTGTGCTAGCTCAGGGCCGTAGCCAGGAATTAATTTTGGGGGAGGGGTTCATCAATGGACATGGGCATAGCTTATAGCTTTCTCATAGCGGGGGGGAGGGGGAGGCTGCGGTCCATGTCTTATGATGTGCGAGCGTAGCAGTTGTAATATGCTATATAACGTGCTCCTAGCACTTTAATGTCCCAGATGAACACCAAGTTTGTCATAACAACATTTTCTATTATTTTTGGTAGTTATATAATATTTTTTTAACGAGGGCTTTGCATTTGCATGATCTAAATAAACAAAAACATAGGTAATAAGTAGGTATGCGCGAGCGAAGCGAGTGCGAAAATTTTAGTAGTGTTTTTATAGTAATATGCTTTGTTTTGCGTATTAGTGAACCCACAGTACTCTGTAAAAATAGTAATAAAGCGCGAGCGAAGCGAGCGCAAAATATTTTTTTTAGTAGTGTTTTATAGTAATATGCTTTATTTCTCGTATAGTGAACCCATAGTACTTCCATATGAAAATAATATTAATGCGCGAGCGAAGTGAGCGCTAAATTTTTTTAGTAGTGTTTTATAGTAATATGCAAAATTTCTCGTATTTGTGAACTCACAGTGCTTCTATGTCAAAATAGTAATAACGCGCGAGCGCGAAAATGTTAGTGTTCTTTTTATAGCAATATGCTTTATTTCTCGTATTAATTAACCCACAGTACTTCCATGTCAAAATAAAAGATTATTTTAAGGTTTTTAATATTAAATCATGGAAGTGATTTGATTCATTGATCGTGTTAGCGATTTTTAGATTTTCGTGGACCAGATGAATCAAACAAGTAACTGTGTTAAAAGGAAACACCCGACTGGTAAAGAGCGACTTTAACGCTATCAAAAATTAGAAATACAACCATTTGAATGCTTTGATTGACAATTTAATATTCCTATGTATAAACATATGACCATATGACTATAAACTAGTTTATAAACTATAAACATTATGACTTTATAGAAAATTACAAAAATACCTACAAGAGACCAAAAATATTTGGTTAGTGGCTATTTTTAGTGAATTATTTGCTCGTATTAGAAAGTTCACGACACTTTAATTATCAATACAAATAAATAAGAATATGAAACAATCATGAGCGAGCGAAGCGAGCGCGAAACTTTTTGAAGCATGTTATGAAATTATTGAAGCCCGGCAGGAGGATTTTTGATAATAGCCAGTATTTCGGGGGGGGTTTAAACCCCCCCCCCCCCCTGCCTACGGCCTTGTACTAGCTACATTGAATCCCATTGAGTTCACATTCTGATATTCTTGTTCTTGTAATTACTTACGCTGGAAATAAAAAAATACGCATAGTTGTAAATGTATTCACAAACAATTAAATTGCAAATTGTGGTCTTGTTATTATTTGTTTATTATCAACACTGGGTATTTGAGTAAAGACTTGCAAGCTTATCTTCATATGATCTGAAATAAATTTGTTTGAATGAAGCCTTTAAGGCCGTGCTCAAAGCGCGCAGCTATCTCTCTCGCACATCACAACCATTTTAGGTATATAAAATCACTGAGTGTGATAACGTAAAAGTGAGAGATGATTTTGTTTATTTAGATATGAGAAATATTTTCAAGTAAAGGTTTTGTATGGCACGCGCGTCTGTCTTTTCGAAGTTATGGAATCTGTGTAAATGTGTACTTGTAATTGCCACCAACCACAAACGGGAATGGAAAACGTTGTTAGAAAACCTACGTGTCTGACCGTTCTTGAAGTTTTTGTGTAAAATCTGCCAATCTGCACTTGGTCAGCGTGGTGAATTATCGTCTTACTCTTCTTACATTGAGAAGATGGCTTGCAGTGGAACAGTTCAGATAGATATGCACATATTGAATTTAACAGGCGCAAATACGAGATTTATTAGACACTAGATAGTTAAAGTTGTTAAGGTGGGGCCCACGCGCATCTATCTCTCTCACATATCACATCCTTTTTAAACATATAAATTTACTGTTTGGAAATATTAGGAAAGTGAGAGATAAATTATTTATTTAGATAGAAGAAATGTTAAAAAAAAGTTTTTCTTCGATATCTTTTAAATTGGCTGAAGAGTCGGTCGGTCGGTGCGACATTGGTGTCGTCAATATAAATGATATCTAAATAAAACGTTTTTTAAATAGTTCTTCTCATTTTCTGTCAGAGATCAACACTGTGCGCCGTAAGCGAGGATAGCGTGAATGCGTTTGTCCATAAGTTTTTTCTACTGATAATGACAAGCTGCCTTTCATAAGATTTTTCATCGACCAATAGGCTTTTATCTTAATCTTCTATCTAAATAAACAAAACTGTCTCTTACTTTCTAATATCCTCACTAAGTGATTTTTATGTTTAAAAATATAGTGAATTTGTGAGCTGCTGTGGATCCGACAGAATACGGCACGGCCGCACAAAAGAAGTCAAAAGTCACGCGTCACCCGGAGGCGTTAACGCATATGGCGTCAACCGATTATAACGCGCAAAATAACGCAACATACAAAACATCCCATTTTAAACCCTATCTTTACGGAATACATTATACATTGATGGTAAATATAATGTACTTAGAACGCCAGTAAGAGATTTATTCGCAAAAATTGCCCGCGAAATTGTAACACAAAATTGCAATTGTGTAAATTCTTTGTGAAAATAATATTCATTGCTTTTCGTTTTGTTTCTCCTTTTTTTGCCTTGAAAGAA
Organism: Lycia hirtaria; assembly: GCA_947563715.1. Classification (NCBI taxonomy): domain Eukaryota; kingdom Metazoa; phylum Arthropoda; class Insecta; order Lepidoptera; family Geometridae; genus Lycia; species Lycia hirtaria. The sequence goes on along the minus strand of OX387377.1, from coordinate 32,748,218 downwards.
GCTTGTTTCGTGTCGTGGTAAAAAAGGCCAAGAATATTGTTTTTCATTTGTACAAGTAGGTAGGTCACAGGAAACTCGAAACTGTGAAGAAAATTCGGTTGCACAAATTTGTATTAGGCTCATACTCAGAGTATTAGGTAGGTTTTGATGTGCCCACCTTGTGATTAGTCTTCCTACTCTGCGTTTGCCGGTGTGAGTTTCAGTGTCAAGCAGAACATAAGTTATTTTCACTCACTACTGTTACAGTATAAGCTACTGTCTTATTAGCTCGATTTCTCATCAAGAACCTATTTATAACCTGGTGAAGTCTTTTGAGATGATAAAATTGATGAAATACACTCTTAAGAGCACGTAAATTAGGAGAAAACCGTCTTCTACACCTAAACACTATAATGTGGACTTGTAAACCTACAAGTCCACATTATAGTATTTATATGTAGAAATTATTTATTTTGTATTTTGTTATTTTTTATTTTGTTTTTAAATTGCTTTCTGTATTTTTTGTTGTTCAGATATACTTCTAATTGTAAAAAAAAAAAAAATGTTTAAGAACATCGGTTTCTCCAAGCTTTGTGAAATTATGTCGTCGGATAATTTTCTCAGATAATGTGGACTCGCGCTTTTGATACATTTTTTCAATTTTCAAGAGTCAATTGCTTAGTCAACGTTACTCTTAATTCAACTTAGGGTTTACTTCATAGACCAGTTTACTATTGTTTGTATTCTCTTATGTTTTTTTTTCAGACTGCGGCCTTAAGCTTTGTTAGGTCAAGTGTCCATAACAGACCCTAAACTTTAAACTTACTACCACAACATTCAACTACGAACAAAACACTTAACTGTATCAAATGACACATTCCCTATCAAAATCGTCAAATACGATTTTGGTGTCACTTACATAGTTCGATTAACCCCAGTTACATAAACACGGCCGAAAACAACTAAAAAAATTTTAAAAACAACCGTTCACAATTCTTGGGTAAATTTCAACAGTAAATAAAATGAAAGGTTAAAAAAACCAAACCCAATCGGCCATTTTGTGTTAAAGTGGAAAAAATAAAAAAAATAATAGGTAAGTCTATGGTTTGTTCAGAAATGCGATTGTAACGCCACTCACTGATTTTAGAGATAAATTTGTTGTGGAGGTAGTTTCAATTACTGTTTATATTATTGAAATGAGACAGGTGAAGGAGAAAGTTAGTTTATAGGTCAAGTTGGGATCTGGTAGAAATGGTTTCAACTGATTTAATGGTCAACAAGATTATAAAACCTCTTTAAGATAGAACGGTTTGTTCGAGAATTCCGTATATTCGATATATGTTAAAAAAGGAAAGTGAATAATTTACACATACTTACATAAAATTTATTATGACAAAAACATACAATAGAAAACAACACAACAAATAAGTAATAATAAAAAAAAATAAAAAAAAATATGAGGTATTATTTATTTATCGTAGTGTAAGTTACGATGAGTATGATATTGAGTTTAACTACTTTTTGAGAAAGTATGCTTCTTAATCGCGCGTATAGATGCGCATTTACGGCAATTTTACGCATACTTTCTCACAAAAAACGTACACTCAACAGCGTATCAAGCGTAATAATTCGTAATTTAGACTACAAATACTGCTTTTCTGCAGTCGGATATTTTGTTTTCTTTTAGTATAGATAATTTCACTATGTTGATAAAACTACGCTACACAGCTAGCATCAAATAGGTATGTTAGAAATTTAAGATATACAAATCCGAAAAACATTACACTCCTTTCTAAGCGGTCGAGCGAAATAACAAATGAAGCGACATTTCCAAGCATGCCTTACCATATTCATCTTCATAAACTGCTATCCTGATTGCCCTTTCAATGAGCCAATAACTACGCCATTTGTTACCGTTGTGAACCAAATTGGCGCTTAGTTAAGTAGCCGACAAATGGAGCGTGGTATAATCAGAAATGATGCAGCCCGTCTGTGTTATGCCGCGTGCCTTACCGCTCTGTAAGTAAGTAGGTAGGGGAGATTCGCCCAAGACGGGAGCTGGCCCAAAACAAGGGTAGACGCTCTCAGAATGGTTTATTTTTACCGCCGTAAGTAAATCTTTTACTAAGTAAATTAAATGAAAAATATTTATTACATGACTGCTAGAATACAGACACCGATAAGCAAACAAAAGTAAGTAACGTACAAAAGAGCTAAGATTTTTATATAAGTTAGCTGAATTAGGTTTAAAGAAATAGTTTTATTTGTTTTGTAATTTTGTTATTTTCCTTAATTTGCTCGATTCATTATTTTTTGTAGCGCTTTGAATTACAGGTTAATGTGGTCGCGTAGCGACAGACATTAATATAAATTAAAAAAAACGGACAAGTGCGAGTCAGACTCGATCACCGAGGGTTCCGTACAAACTAGTAGATAAAAGGGAAAAAACATATATTTTTTATATTTTCCTTCATAAACCGAAAAATATACATCGTAAAAATATTTAAAAACCTGTTTTAGCTTATGCTACTGAAACTCTTTCATAAGATACGCTTAATTCACTTTAAAATTTGGACCCTCATTCCTTCCATAAAAATACTATTTTTTTGTGATTAAATAAAAAAAAAACAGTTTTCGATTTTTTTCCTATAGAGGAAAAAATCCATAAAACACATAGTACACATATGTGTACTCTAACACAATGCTTCTTACCAAATTTCATTGTCCTAGGTCAACGGGAAGTACCCCTTTGATTCCCTTGTGAGTGTGGAAATGTGCGTTTTTTCGATATATTCGGCTGTAACTTTTTTTTACGAAAACTTATAAACTTTATTTTCTGCAGCAAGATAGGTACTATAGATTTGCGTATATGGTTTTAATTTCAACTCGAAACCTTCACGCGTTCCCGAGATAAATTTGAATTCGGAAAGGTTCGAACCGAGATTGTTTTGAATAAATATCCTTTATTTAGCCTAGTGCCTAGGGCTACTAAAAGGCTCTCAGTAAAACTGTGACATACAGACAGACAAACAGTCGGATATGACGAATTTGTTATGGTTCCCATAGTTACTACGGGACTCTAAAAATGGATGCATAGACTATTAAATAATAGGATTAAGATTTCACATAATCACTATTGGAAGCACACTAGAGTGCGCGTTCAACATCGCATTAGGCACATTAGTCACACTCGATCACTAAATACAAGCTAAACAGCTTCCTAGTGCATCTTGAATAAGGAATAATAGTCTAACTAACATACATTTAAAAGTAGCTAAATGACAGAATTAAACTTTTGCTAGGTGGCTGTCAGTTTTGTTCTAAAACAATCGATTATAGCGCCGTCAGTCAATTCTGAAGGTAAGTTTGCACTAGTTCTGCATTGTGGAGCATTCGGTATGTAGTCAATTATGGGGGGTGGTCTGATTTCCTTAACTAGGGTGAATAATCGAGGTACCGTTGTATAATGGCTGATGAGAAATAGACATCCGCGTAAGCAGCCCCTAGCTTTATAGAATACAAATACATTACAAATACTTTGTAACGAAAAATTGCCATGTCTGAGATTGAATCATGCGTTAACTTTGCAGTTAATTTTTGTTCGGAAGGAAAACTAATATAGAATTAAACTCATTTTGCCGCGATAGATCGTTTATCTCTATATAAAAATATAAAAATAGCCAAGTGCGTGTCGTGCCACGCGCAAATAATTCACGCGCATAATAATTCATCATCATTTATGTGAACTACTTCAAACAAGGTCTTCTGTTTGAAAGTATGAATAAACGAGTTAATTGTAATATGTTAGTTTAAACCGAAATTTGCACAATCATTTCATAATTTTCTAATTACATTTTAAAGTTGATAGACTATTACACATTAACTTGTGTTCGCGACTTCAAAATACGCAATTCATACAATTGGATGATATATTTTTCCAGTTATTTTGTTAAAAAAACCAAAATACTGAACGGATTTTAATTACTATATAACTTACGACCTACCAATAAGAGTACGAGCTTAAAAATATAGAACCTGAAACACGCCCGATTAATTCTAAATTTAAACTGTAGGTAATATCATCATAATCGGTTTATAATTGGCAATAATCGCGTAACAAACATACAAAAAACATAAAATCGAATTGAGAACCTCCTTACTTCTTCCCCCTTTTTGGAAGTTGGTTAAAAATCGCGACACAACTAATAAACGAATCGTAAGTGGAGCCCCGTTTATTAATAAAGCCATACGTGAGAGGTGTCGATATCGCCATGTCAGATGGTTATCTCGAACTGATGGTGTCGAGATGATAATTATTCAGTGCTAATTATGTCACAGAATAAATAATAGGTACTCTGACATGGTGTCTGATGAGCATTATTGATCACCTTGGACTGATATCCAAGACTCAATGTATAAAGTGTATAGAATCAGACGTTATTTGCGAAAATTCCTATGCAAATACTTAAATCAAAGTTATAAATATACAGTTTTGTAATCATCTGTAGTGAAACGCATGTTAAAATCTTGTCAACTGCTGTTAGACGGAAACTGTCACACGCGAAGAAGAATAACGCTAGAAGCAGAAAGAAACACAATAGGTAAGTAGATCCTAACTAACTTAGTCTGTCGTCTGTCTCTCTGTCTGTTTGTTACCTCGTCATGGCTAAACGGCTGAACAAATCTTTATGAAATTCGGCACAGCTATTGTTAAGGACCCGGAGAAGAATATAGGCAATATTTTGGCATCATCATCATCGTTTTTCATCACTGCGCGAGTCACATCGCGGGGTGCAGCTAGTAATTACATAAGTTAGATTTAACAATGCATACGGTGTTGGGGTGTTTTTTAGTTCACAGTTGGCTAGCTATCACCCACAAGCTGAAAACAGGCATATAGCCGATCGTGTGTGGTTTTTTTTCATTAAGCTTATAAAAAAAAGACAAGTCCGATCCCACACTAGATGTATGAAAAACTTACTTGATATTTAAGACCAAACTCACAAAAATGTCAAAATACCTTTTCTCACACTGCACCAATACTAAGCAGCCTCGATGATGGAATGCAATTTGGTGCATTCCCACCATCAAAGCCGGCCCTTTCATTTGCTATTCTGCAAGCGACTTATGGTAATGAAGACTTGATTTTTTCACAGCATGCAGAAATACCGACGGCGGCGTGTCAATGTTGACAAACGAGGTGACGTTCGCACCGAGACGCGAATAATGATTGTAAAGCCGCCAATACACTATGATATTGCGTGGCCAATGGAGTAGCTATGTGCATATATTTTAACCGGCTTATAATAAGAAAGAAGTTCTCAATTCGACTGTATGTTTTTTTATATGTTTGTTCAGCGATTACTCAGGCAATGCATTGCTTTTGATGATTATTTTTAGTTTGGTAGGTAACACCTCAGAGGTGGTCCTATAGAAATTTTATCAAAATCGATTCATCACTTTGGTTTTTATAACAAAATAACTGACAAAATGTCATCCGAGTAAACGAAATGCGTATTTTGATGTCGTTTTTTTTAGTTTTTAGGGTTCCGTACGTCAAAAGGAAAAAACGGAACCCTTATAGAATCACTTTGTTGTCCGTCTGTCCGTCCGTCCGGGTGTCAAGAATTGTATCTTGAGAACGTGTGAAGGTATCGAGTAAAAATTAAAATCAGATACGCAGATCCATAGTCTCTTGCTGCAGAAAGAAAAATTAAACTTCTTAGTTTTCATAAAAAAGTTACAGCCGAATATGTCGCAAAAAACGCATATTGCAACACTCGCAAGGTAATCAAAACCTATGGGGTACCTACTTCCCGTTGACCTATAACTGTGAAATTTGGCAAGAAGCATTGTCATATGGTACACATAAAGGAAAAAATCCGAAAACTGTACATTTTTAATTTAATCACAATAAATAGGGTCTTTATGCAAAGAAGAAGGGTCAAAATTTTAAAGAGCTTTAATCGTACCATTATGGGATATCAGAAAGAGCTTAATTAGCACAAGCTAAACCAGGTATATTCTTACGATGTATATTTTTCGATTTATGAAGATAAATATAAAAAAAAATATAATTTCCCCCTTTTATCTACTAGTTTGTACGGAACCCTCGGTGGGCAAATTTGACTTGCACTTGTCCGGTTTTTTTTTAAACTATAGTTATTGTTTATGCAGATTTGAAGTGATTGATAATCCAATCATTCCTGTGAATAATTATAGTATAATAAACTGAAAAGATCGCAAAATACATAATTCGTTTACTTGGATGACATATTTTCCTAGTTAATATGTTTTAAAAAATCGAAAAATAAATTTTGAATCAATAAAATCAATTCATAATTGGCGAAGTAATCGCTGAACATAAAAACATACCTACAGTTGAATTGAGAACTTCCTCCTTTTTTGAAGTCGGTTAATACTATATTAAAATTGGTTGTAAAATGAAGAAGATACAGTGATTTCAGTGCATTATACGCAAAAACAGTGTGCGAATGAGATAAAAAAGACGTTTACTATCAGGCACGTTGGTGATCAATCGTAGATCTACATATTTCATGTAAAGAAAACTAGTGGAGTTAATTAATTCGACCTCATTCTCATGTATTTCAATGCATCGTTCGCTAGATGGCACAGCGATAAATCGACGACAAGAAAACACCATAGACAAGTAACAAGTTTTTTCACTTAGTGAGTTCATAAATCACCTAGACGCTCGCTCGCACGCTTTGCTTACTCAGCCAATAAATGTATACATATTATAAATCCCGCTCCCAATATCTGAAGCCCAGCCAACATGTATTGCCGGCTTTAGTGATGGGTAAGAAAGTTACAACTGGAAGTTTTTATAACTAGGTATATGTTACTAGTAATCTGTGTTTTTCTACCCTTCAGGCATCTTACAGCGGAAGTATATGAAAAGGCCAATGTTTTAAGCGTAAGAAAATTATTTATTTATGAGAGTTTACGGCGGTATCACAAAGAGACTATTCCATTTCTACCTGCAAATACAAAACGAATTGATCGCTGTCCTGTTCCAAAATCAAAACGAAAATTCAAACAAAAGAAATATGAAGTAATTGTCCCATTAATTTATAATAAACTAAATAAAGAACATAAAACTAAAAAGTGTAATAACAACAAATTCAAAAATATTATATTGACGTGGCTTAGTACATTTGACTACAATGGAATTGAGAACATGCTAGACAGTTTATACACATATTAAAAGGACAAAATCTTACAAATATCATATTTTGCATGTCGTTTGTTTTTTTATGAGTATTTGGCAATTAGTTCTATACTTTAAGTTATCTAATTTTTTTTATTTGTTTCTGACTGTATTCATGTTAATTTTTTTTTCTCTCAAAAGTGTTTTATCTAAATTATAATATGATAATTATTATGTTTGTTAATATAGTCTGCGGAATTTAAAAGGATGTTATACTAATATAAGAGAAGCCATTGGCCCTGAAATACAGTGAATACTAGTTCAGAGTCAATGGGTTCACAAGTAATCTGTACAAATTCTATTGTGACAAATAAACTTACCTATTTGTATTTGTAAACCACGATGTTACCCGACGGAAAGAAGAGACAGTGGGACACCAATGACACCGACCTGAAAGTACCTATATCCTTTAAAATTATTTGCCAAATCGGTTTATAAATGACGGAGTCATGCTATTATAAATACTTTTGACCGACTTCAGAAAAGGAGGAGGTTAGTCCCTTAGTCGACTCAAGGCGACTTTACTCGAACGAGCGTTACATAGCCGAGCGTGACGGCTCAGTCTCATTCAATACTTACCCACATAGTAAAGGGCTGATGTTTGATTCCCAAATATACTTATTAAAAATGACGCCTAAATATTTTTTTAATTCCTAAATTAGTAAATTATCACCAAAATGTGATAATCACCACCCTTTTAAATTCAGTCGTGACTGTGTTGTCGCAGTTCTAACCTAACTTAGAGGGTTACCACTATTTCAATATAACTTTGACCTTTGTCTTGCTTTCTCAACTGTAGAAAGAGCGAGACAAAGAAAAAAAACAATAATATTTTAATATTGAAATAAGATTGCTTGAACGCTTGTGATACTGTCCCTAATCTACTTTTGGGGCGACATGATATTGATAATCACCATTTTTAGGGTTCCGTACCTCAATAGGAAAAAACGGAACCCTTGAATATGTCTCTAATTACTGTAAAATGACTTATAATTTTCTTGCAAATTGAAATGAATTGAAAAAATGAATAAATATATCAATATCAATATAGAATCACTTTGTTGTCCGTCTGTCCGCCTGTCCGTCTGTCGCGTGTCAAGACCTTTATCTCGGGAACGCGTGAAGGTATCGACTTGAAATTAAAACCATATACGCAGATCCATAGTATCTTGCTGCAACAAGAAAAATAAAGTTTCTAAATTTTTGTAAAAAAAAGTTACAGCCTAATATATCGTAAAAACGCACATTTCGACACTCACAAGGGAATCAAAACCTATGGGGTACTTCCCGTTGACCTAGAACAATGAAATTTGGCCAGAAGCATTGTGTTAGAGTACACATATAGGAATAAATCCGGAAACTGGACATTTTTAATTTAATCACAAAAAAATAGTGTCTTTATGCAAGGAATGAAGGTCCAAATCTTAAAGTGTATTAGCCGTATCATGTGGGGTATCATATAAAAGAGCTTCAGTACCTAGCATAAGCTAAAACAGGTTTTTAAATATTTTTACGATGTATCTTTTTCTGTTTATGAAGAAAAATATATAAAAAAAATATGATTTCCCCATTTTATCTACTAGTTTGTACGGAACCCTCGGTGGGCGAGTCTGACTCGCACTTGTCCGGTTTTTGCTATTAAGTATAGTTTGTTAAAATTTGGTGATCATTTAGGTACTCAATTTGGGCTTCCGATACAATTTTTGGTGGGAGTGTCTATGGGATCACCAACTTTATTTTTGCGTCCAAAAGTATTTGTTCCCAATTTTCCCTAATAAAGTGCGCAACGCGCCTAAAGAAGTTTTCACCTAATATCGCAAGTATAATAATAATTAAATATATGTGGACATTTCACACAACACCATCTAGCCCAAACGAAGCAAAGCTTGTACTATGGAACTAGATGGCTGAGAGAATACATATATACTTTTTTTTTTGTAAATATATACATATGATACATAGAAACACCCAGACACAGAACAAACATCCGTGCTCATCACACAAATGTTTGCCCTGGGTGGGGATCGAACCCACGACCAACGGCACAGCAGGCAGACATACTACCAACTGAGCCACAAGGCCAGCAGTATCGTATGATAGTTTGTAGTTTTCACTTCAAAAGAGCACCTCCTCCTTTTTCATATCGGTTCAAAATTAACATATTCGATATGACCTAAGTATGTATTACTTATCAATACCTAATAATAATATTGTTATGAACCACCTCACAAAGTAACAAAGACCTCTTCCTCATTGACATGCCTCTAAGCGCCAATATTACAGGTCATTATTGCAATTCTCAATATAAATTCATCACGCGATCTCTATTAGAACATTATCGAGTGCGAAATGATCATGGCGAACGATATAATCAGCCTGTGCGGAATCTAAACACGGAATTATTGCAGTCAATGGATGTCATTCCGTACAAGAGACCACACGGGATGACCAAGGGCGCCTGATGAAATTATGATAGTTTCTTATTTATATGTACCTAATCTATACTTCGGAATTTAGTACCTATCTGTTTTATATTCTAGGCGGAGAAAAATATTCCTGTACCATATTCGAAACCCTTGTTTGGCCCTATATAACCTTACCTAATGCCTATGTCTGCTGACGTCCTGCTAAACAATGTTTTGTTGTGCGAAAAAAAATGTCTACGGATCTGCAGGGCTACGCTCAATTTTTACAGCGATGCAAAGTTAGCTGCGCCCATTTTATCTTGTTTAAAGTTGAGTGTAACCCCCTAAGCTTAAAATACTCGTCTTCCTGCTTCTTGTGTGAGGTCTTATATATTCACCTCGTGGCCGGTCTTCCTACGCTGCGCTTGCACGGGTCCAATACAAAGAAAACGAAAGATGATGAATATATTTGTACCTCCTTACTTTGTAAGTACTTACCTAACTAAATAATGTATTAGGTACTCACACGCCTTACAATCTGAAATGTTTGTTGAGAAATCCATCCATCGACTAGCACGTAATGAAGTGCCTAATAGTTAGAGATTTACCACGCGTGGTGTGTATAAACAAACATTACACTATTTCCAGTTGCCTATAAATGGAAATAACTGAAAATACGGAAATGTTTATTACAAACAGGCGCTTATACATGGGATATCTTACGTTCACACCCTTAAGCCATAGTTTATAAAAAAAACATCAACTGCCATCTAGCGGCGAGTAGTATAACTATGTATATGGAGACCACTCTCTGGAAACAAACGCCAGCAAATAATTTCTTGTGAGGCTGCCCGTATAACATAATATTTCATCACATGACAACATGTATGAATAAGACGTGAATAAGACCGAAGACGTACGGTATAAAAAATAATAAATGTTTTCTTTTGTTGACATTAATTATGTTTAATTAAAATTCGGAACTCTATCTTCTTCTTCTTTTTTGTATTAGACCCGCTTAAAGCATTTGCCAGTGTCAAGTATTAAGATTTTTTCAAGTTTCTTGAATAAAACAAGTTATAAATGTTCTAGTCACAATCTAAGTCATGTATACAGTCATTTTCAAAGTCGAGTCCTGCTTCAGTAAAGTGGTGGCGTGACTTTACTAGAAGCATCTATGGAGTTTTGTCGACAACGTAAAATAACACGTTTCACTGCTTCATTTCACTTGCTCACACTCGATCTACTTGATCGAACACTTAATGAATAAAACACCACCATTTTATCGCATTAATATTCAAAATAAAACAAGTTTAGGAAAATAAAACAAAGCAACAACATGTTTCGATGACGTTCCCGCCAAAACCCGACTCCTTATTGTACGTTACTGCCAATGTCACAATACAAAAAAGCGTCAATGTCATTTACAAGTTGCCAGTACAATTCTGCTGATTCTAATTTTAGTGTATTCTAAAAGTTTTTCTTCACTATCGATAAAATCTTTTGTCTTTTTAGCTAGCTCGTAGTAATTATGGTCAGCGATAATGTTTGCTATAATCTAAGATTATTTTTTATATTAAATATTATTATAACGAAGTATTATTGGTAAACAAAATTACTTGATAATATAAATGATAATCTGGGATTGTCACAAACATTACGATCAACTACTATAGATACCTGACTTGACTACAATAGCAAATACTGCATTTTTTTTAGGCTCAATAGTCTTACTTTTGTTCTTTGTATTTGTGTTCTCTCTTTTTGTTGTAGTGTGTGGTGTATAAAAATAAAATATTTTCTTTCTTTCAAAAAACTGTTGGCTATTTGAATTTCCCGCCGCATGTGTATCGTACCACCTTAAATTCTGTTGTTGATTCTGTAGAGTTATTCACAACTTGTCGGATTCTGAATCGGGTTGGAAACTATATCTCCATCTCTGTCATTTTGATACAGAATGACAGAAATAGAGATAATAGTTTCCGACCCGATTCCGAATCTGAATGATTGTCAATAGGAGTGCTGAAAGACAACTGATATGGCATAGAGGGCACAGTTATCCATATGATAGGTCGTAATTTTGTTCGACTAGTGACGCAGTCGAGACTTTCATTCCCAATTTTATTTTGCCACGATATTTAATTTTATTATTCCAAATAGACTATTAACAATGGCAGCCAGCATTCAGTAAGTTTATTATTCTATGATTTAGTTATATTTAGTATTTAGCTAACTATTGATTGGCAATTGGCAACACTTGTAGTATTTTCCTTTCTTTTTCGACGTGCATTGCACAAGCACGTGTAAAAATGCGTATAGAAACTTGTTATTTCTGCTCATCTAGGATATATCCTGGCCATGGGATCCAATTCGTCAGAAACGACTGCAAGGTGAGCTGTCTAGCACCATATTCCTGCATACTACACCCCAATTACACAACTTTGTGTCACTAACCATACTCTGAAACAGATTTTCAGATTCTGCCGGTCAAAATGCCACGCAGCATTCAAAAAGAAGAAGAATCCGCGTAAAACCAAATGGACCAAAGCATACCGCAAGACAGCAGGCAAAGAGTTGGCTATTGATCCTTCATTCGAGTTCGAGAAGCGTAGAAACCAACCCGTGAAATACAGCAGGGAGTTATGGATTAAGACTATTGAGGCCATGAAAAAAGTGGAAGAAATAAGGCAAAGGAGGTCTAATAACTACATTATGCAAAGATTAAGGAAAGGACGCGAAGTTGAGTGGCAGAGAGATGTCAGAGAAGTCCAGAGAGATATATCCCTAATCAAGTAAGTGTTGATGTGATAAACCATTTTATTAATATTCATATTTTTTGTGGATGATGGGACCTTCACAGATGGCAGACAGGTATATTCCACTGATCTTGTGGCATAGGTAACTAACATCAAACAGTTGTTGGTAATTGAGGCTCTTATAATGTACAGTGTATTTGGTTGAGATTGTGTTTTTGTGTGATTCATTTGATAAGTAAGAAAAGTTTGCGAGACTCAATGTGAGAAACGTAATACAATACTGAACTATGCTGGCCGAGGACAGGTTATCACATATTTGAATGTGTTAAGAACTGTCAATCATATAGGTTTTCTCACAATTTGCACTTTGAAAAATGTGAACATTGCTCTTAAATTAAGTAACTCCTTTAACTAACTTAGTAGCTCTTAAATGCATTCTTGCGGTGAACTGCTCACACACAATAGGAGAAAACTGACAAAGCTTGATTATTATTTTTTTCAAATTTTATTACAATATCGAAACATATTTTGTTAAAAGCAAAACAAAATGAACATGTTTAGGTTTTTACATTTTTATGTTATCATACACACATTACACACATTTTTATTATTATCATACACACATCCAATTATATAAAAAGGATAGTGAAAATCAGTTGGTATTTTAGGGGTAGAAAACAGGGGTAGGGGTTTATGGGAAAATGGGCCATGTTAAATTATACTATGAAATTAAAATGAACGATTCCATTAAGGCCATTGCCTACATTTTTGTATACTTGATTAGTCATATTATGCTAGTGAGTTTTAACCATAAGACTGTTCCTTTGTGTTTATACCAGTCAGGTTAAACAACTAACTGCCAGTTAACCAAGGTACTCCCTATATTCAATAAGCTAAGTAAAATGCTTGGGTTGTCATTGAAAATCAATTTTAACATGTTATGTAGTCAATGGTCATAGAGAATATGGTGCTAGTGGCATATTTTGTAGGTCTTTAGTTAGTATTCTGTCCTTGTCCACCAGATTGATAGTAAATCAGGGTATCAGTGAATCTGTAATCCGAATCATGAACTTTCACCAAACCAAATAACCAAATCTTTGTAATTTGAAAGTTTCTGTGTATAATAAAAAGAAACCTGATAATTAAATTGTCTATTAATTAAATCTTTGTAAATGATAAGGTAGAATCTGTATAGTTATAATCTGGGTATCTTCAAATCGCAACTGAATAAGTTTCTTCTAGGCAAGTGCACTTCATCGTAGACCATAACAGTTGTTTAACACCAGGCAAGTTGACGGTCAAGCACAGGCCTATTTTCAAATAATAAAATAATTTTCTGGTTATAATAAAACAGAAACATAACAAACTTAACCTAATAATTCTTTGGGCAAATGAAATTTATAGCTAACCAACTTATGGAGTTAGAAACTGGTGTCAAGTAAAACATAGCTATATTCATAGCCGTAATATTACTCCGGAGGTGTGCGATGTACCCCACGACACCGTTTTCTAAACTGCTGCATGTAGCATCATGCCCTTATTGTTTTAGTAACTCTTCATTTCAGTTCCAAATAAAGAATATTACATTTCATTTCATCTGAAATCAGACAGTTCTATGAAAAAGATTCGGGCAAGTGAGATTAAAGCGAACATATTTCTGATCATTATCTATGATCAGAAATAATCTGTAAAATAGTTTTTGACTACTGACGCTGCTTTAACTCCTGGGACGTTAATCAAACCAAAATAACCAATTCCAGATCACCAGCAGCCGGTCTCAAACAGAGACAAGCTCAAGAAGACATGGAAATGGAAGTAGAACCTGAAACCATCCAAGTCATCGATGCTAAGGGCAGGAAGACAGTCATCGAAGCACCTGTCATGGTGCCGGCTACAGGGGAGCTGATGGAAGATGGTGGAGAAATCACGCTTTAAGGAAAAAATGGGATTCATTGTATTTCTCATGAAATTATTGAATGTTAAAAAATCCTATCACTCAAGTGAGATGCGGTTAAATGCCGAGCCTGGTCATAAAAAACACAGTGAGATGCACAGTGCGTCAGTACTTAGTGTTTTAAGCTGTTAAAGATCATACGAATGGTGCCAACTTTGGACTTCGGTTCAATCAGTATGGTATATCAACATTTTTTTTTTAAATAAAACACATGTACATATGTATTTGAAATGTAACAAGTTTCTAATATAGGAGGTTAAATTATCCAAAGGCTTATTTTTGTGTATGCTCCGTTTATTTGGTTATATTATCTAACTTACAATTTGCATACTCAGAATTACACATATTATGATAAATTAACTAAACTTTAGATGTTTTCTTATAAATACAATATTAACATTTATGTGGTCACAAAAACAACAACAAGAAACGAGACAACGGTTGAACATTAATAACACCCTCGCGTAGATCCCGGTCCAAATGTACCCAGCATACTTGCCGCGTTCCCGCGCTGTATTGCGAGAGAAATTTGCTGGACCAGAAACATAGGTAATAAGTAGGTATGCGCGAGCGAAGCGAGTGCGAAAATTTTAGTAGTGTTTTTATAGTAATATGCTTTGTTTTGCGTATTAGTGAACCCACAGTACTCTGTAAAAATAGTAATAAAGCGCGAGCGAAGCGATGTACCTATATAAGTAATATAATAGAATAAGAAGGTTAGAGTATAGCCTACACTCTATAACTACTGTACCCCTATTCACAACTAGTTGAATTCGAAATCTGTCGGAAACTATATACGTCCATCTTTGTCATTCTGTATCGAAATGACAGAGATGGAGATATTGTTTCCAACCCGATACCGAATCCGACAAGTTGTGAATGACCGTGGACTGGTGACCAATAAACAGCTTGTTAACTTCGAAACTCTCATGAGTTACGAGTACTTCATTGTACATTAATTTTCACTAGAACTTAGCGTAGTTTTTCCGTATAAAAAGGAGAAAACTGCTATAATTAAATATGGCAGGCAGGGTATTACTTTAAACACGATGTGTGACTTAATCTATAGGAAGTATTGATTTACTAACCGGTAGGGTAGACTTTAATCCTCTTATGTCCGCACTAAGACAGAGCTCAAAAACATTTTTCTTCACCAACCAATTTTTTATTATTAGAAATCTATTAATTTATCTAAAATTAAGAAATAAATCTATAGTTAGTTGCCAACTTTATTGTACCGAGTTCTATGTTTCCCTAGTTATATTTTTATTCAAATTACAGACTGATTACTGATGACAGATCAAACTCTCGAAGTCTAAACCACTTAAAAATCAGAAAAAAACTGATTTATTTTTTCTAAAATGCTTAGATAAATTACAGTTTACAATTTCAAAATATCTTTATTCAGCATAAACAATACATATTGGTACAGACAGACACCAGTGTACATTAAATTTATCCTTGCGGTACTAACATTGTAATACAATAATGTTCCTTCAAACACGTCGGCTTATTTAGAACTTAAAACAATGAATATTATTAAAATAATTAAATTAAATAGGTAATTAGTTATTATTAATTTAAATACGATTTAATTTTTCTATTATTTTAGATAAATTGATACTTGATAGTATTCGAACAACTAATAATCTCTAACAATCAAGTTCAGTAACACCACAGAATATTTCTTAATATAGTACTTTTGTAACACTACAAAAATATAATAATATACTTTATTTTACAGACTATGGCCTAACCCTTCTCACAATGAGAAGATGGCCCGTTCCCAGCATTAGGACAGTTTGTACAAACAGAGCTGATAAAAAAAACTTGGTTTATTTTCATGTATTACTTTATCATCTTACCCCATAATAGTCGTGTTATGACGTAAACCCTCATTCACGGCCCTATGTTATGCCTGTAAGAGAAAATAGGCCTGATTTGATGTATGCATTACGATCAGTAGTAGTGATAAGTCAGCATGCAGTGCCCCTATTCATAATCATTTGGAATCGGAAACTATATATCCATGTCCGTCTTTCTGTATGGAAAGGACAGAGATGGATGGATGAAGTTTCCAACCCGATTTAGAATTGGAATTATTGTGGATATGGGTAGAGGCAATCAATTACACATAGTAGTATCAATTACATTACAGTAGCTTTACTCACCCAAAAAAGTAAACATAGTCATAAACATATAAACTGTTGCCAACCTCTGCTTAATTCAATTAGTTACATGCTTAGTAAATAAAATAAATAATCATTGCAGCAATCGGAAAGCCGTAAAGCTAGAATAGACAGTAACTTTTAGAAATATAATGGCTTTTATATCTTATTTATTCGGTATAATATTTGCCTGTGTGTCTTATATGGTGTACCAAAAATATATGCAGCCTTATACCAGTGTAATAATGAAACCAGAAAAAATATACGATTATATTATCGGTAAGTAAAAGAAGATACAATATTTTTATCAAATGTTAGTAAGAAAACCATGGGCGTATATAAAGGCGGGCCAGATAGGCCAGGCCCACTCCAGGGTTTTGAGTTACCTATCTAAGTATATGAAGATCTTAGATCTTAGGGGCCAGTCCCACACTAGACAGTTATCTCTTTATACGTCAATGAAGAAAACTTTTTTTTTATTCGAAATAAATCTTCGATTGGCCACCAACTCGCCTAGTTAAACGACGCAAACGTCTATAAAAAATACCGGACTTCAGAAAAGCAAAAACATGCAGAGTAACTGGTCTAACACGAGTTCGTTACTCTTGATACGTTGTTGAATGTACGTTTTTTGTGAGAAAGAAAGCAAAGAAAATTAGTACTCTCTACCGAAAGTGAGAAAGTATACGTAAAATCGCTGTAAAAGGACGGTAAGTAAAAGAATTTAGATATACTCAATCAATGGTGAATGGGTAAAAGGTAAAGCTATGTGAATAGGGCCAGGAATTCTGAGGTAAAAGGTAACAAATGCGCATTTTTTTGAATAATTCTAGTAAATTTCTTTACTAAATAAAACCGGACAAGTGCGAGTCAGACTCGCCCACCGAGGGTTCCATACAAACTAAATAAAAGGGGGAAATCATATATTTTTTTTTATATTTTCCTTCAGAAACCGAAAAATATAAATCGTAAAAATATTTAACACATTCCTTACTCACCACTCGGATCCGAGTAGGGGCTATAGTAGCGGCGCCTCCCACTCGGATCCGAGCGAGCGAACGTTTGAGGCAGCCCTCATTCCTTGCATAGAGAGAGAGAGAGTTAATCTTATACTAAAAATAGTGTCTCGTCTCTATAGACACTATTTTTTTGTGATTAAATAAAAAATGTTCGTATCTTCTCGAAAAGTGTGGTGCACTTTACTGAGGCAAGACTTAAAGAAAATGACTGTTTACGTGACTTAGACTATGACTAGAACACTATTGTATTACTACTGTATTATTTGTATTTGAAAATATTTCAATACGCGTGGTCCAGTTCCAGTACGAAGAAGAAGTAGGACCGGACCGATTTTGTTGGGAATTTAATACAGGCGTTACATGTCGAAAAAAAAAACACGCCCGTACTTCTTTTTTTTGTTTTGATTTGTACCACGATTAGCGATTTGCCAGTGTCAAGTATTGAGATATCTTCAAGTTTCTTGAATAATACAAGTTGTGTTCTAGTCACAGTCTAAGTCACGTAAGCAGTAATTTGCAGACATGAATAAAACAACACAATTTTTTTCGCATTAATGTTCAAAAATAACACAAGTTTAGAAAGATAATACAGAGCGACAACATGTTTCTATGACGTTCCCGCCAAAACTGCCAGCACGCCCGTGAAAACGAAGGCATGTACTTGAATTCCTGCTTGGACATTCATGCCCGGCCGTAGTGTCGTACAAAACTGGCTGTACATTATTGTGATTTGTCTCCCTCCCAAAGAGAATATAACGTACCTCCCTCCCTTTATCCCTTCTTCTTTTTTTGTTTATTTTATATGCCCGCATTAAAGTATTTGCCAGTGTCAAGTATTAGGATTTTTTCAAGTTTCTTGAATAAAACAAGTTGTAAATGTTCTAGTCACAATCTAAGTCACGTGACCATTTATAAGTCGAATCCTGCTTCAGTAAAGTACGACTTTACTAGAAGCTTCTATGGAGTTTTGCCGACAACGTAAAATCACACGTTTTACTGCTTTACTCACGCACTTGATCGAACATGAATAATGTTCAAAATAACACAAGTTTAGGAAAATAAAACAAAGCAACAACACGTTACTGAGACGTTCCCGCCAAAACCCCCCTTTATCCCTTATCACTTCACTACTTGGATTGATGTGAATGTGATGTGGTGATTATGGTGACTTGGACCACATTTTTTTCTCCTGTCCTCTAAATGATCATGCTTCCCTCTATTCTGACTTAATTTCCCTTCATGTCCCATTACCTGTAAATGTTGATTATCTCTTAGTTGTTGTTCACCTGCTATTTATACATCCTTATCTTCTTATATCATCTCTAATAATATAAATCTGTAAACCTTTTAAAAATCTATACATTCTATATAATATATTATATTTATTTATTTTCCTATATACCTAACTCTCCTGATCCTATTTTATCCTAATAATCCCGTGTCTCGTTTCCCTAACTTTAAATTATGTTAATATTTACGAAACTTGAAAATGGCAACTGCGCAAACCGTGCGAGTCCAAACGCCGTGAGGGACAAAAAGAAGAAGAAGAAGATGTGAATGTGATTTACCAAAAAAAAAACTGTGACATCGTTATCATAGATAATACTTCAGTGATCGATAACGATAAGATTAGTTTCGTTCAAAGAGTATTGTACTAAAGTTTCGTTCTATTCGGATTCGGTTCAATCGGTTCTATTACAACTAAATATTTTGTAAATATTTGTGAATCAGTGTCAGTGTGTGTCTCAACTGTGCTACCCCATAATAATAAAATTATTTTGATCGAAAACTATGTCGGAGCGTCTAAGGTATGATGTATTTTATATTCTTGATACATTTTTAGTTAGGTATTACCTTAACTCTATATCTATATAAATATTTAAATATATATTTATGTAAATAAATCAATTGCTGTTCGTTTGTCTCGCTAAAACTCGAGAACAGCTGGGCCGAATTAACTGA
Source organism: Lycia hirtaria (assembly GCA_947563715.1). Classification (NCBI taxonomy): domain Eukaryota; kingdom Metazoa; phylum Arthropoda; class Insecta; order Lepidoptera; family Geometridae; genus Lycia; species Lycia hirtaria. Next base: position 32,728,744 of record OX387377.1, on the reverse strand, counting down.
TTTTGGTTTTGAAATGTTTGTCGTAGTCCAGGGAAGGTTTAAACGTTGAGAAAATATCGGGTCCACTGATTGATAGGTGATACGAAGTACGCCGGGTCAGCTAGTTTGTAATATTTTATAAATGTCCATTCACACTATATATCATTTTACAGCTGGAAAAGAGTACGATGTAATGCTATCCAGAAAGAGAAGCTTTTAGCTTTTATGGCGAAGAATAAGGATCTAGCTCTGGGCTACTTTTTGGATAAAAATATCGAGATCAAGAAATGGCAAATATTGCAACGAGAGTTGGCAAAGCTAGGACCATCTAAAACTGTGGACCAGTGGAAAATTGTAAGTTCTTTTAATGGAAAAGGTCTAAACTAAGGATTCCATTCATAGGTTTTTCTTACAAAAAAAAATAAAAAAAATGTTACATTCATTAACATCTTAGGTTTACTCCTGATGGTGCTGATCTATGCCATCCACTCGTATATTGCTGTTGGATTAATTACAACACCTATCAAAATTTATTGGAAATGCTGAAATTTACCTCTATTACTCGTTGCACCCTTAATTACCCTAATCAAAGATAAACCCTCAGGTATGATTGCCCCCATGCCTATTAAGAATTGGAAAAGTTTATTTTGATTATATTAACTTAGTCTTGATTTTTATAAGATCAAGTTAGAATGGCAACAGGGATGAGGCTGTTGATTGTATTATAAATAACTTTTCTTTAATATCAATCCTAAAATTGTGAGAAAAGTAGCCATGACTGGCATAGAATCATTTTATTGAACCACTACTAATAGACTACTACAAGGCTATCTGTACCCCCTGTTCATATTCTTATTCAGATAAATAAGGGAACATACCCCCACCCATACTATGTGACTTTTTTTACCCCCCCCCCTCGGTGACCACCCATAGTATGCCAAGACCCTCTCCACTCCCCCTCTAGTTTCATATGGTAATTCATGAATATGATTTAAATATTTGATTGCAAACAAAGTTAAAAAAGAATAATTTGACTCATATTTTGTCTTTGTATTAATACGGCGCTTGCCAGTGCGTGCATGCATACATACAATTACAAGTGAAATTAATTATGTAAAAAAACATATTGTAACCAAGCATATGTGCGGCAGTGATTTGTGAGTTAAATAGCGCTAAACGATGTGTGCCATATTTGAATTTAGTTCGAAAAAGCACAAAATTTTCCTAGAGGATATTGACAATGTGATCAAAACCTACTCCCCCGCCCCTGTGACCAAGCGTGGTATCCCCCCTATATAAGACCCCCTCCCCCCTAAATGGATCACGTAGTATGGGTATGTGCCCATTGTAGTATACATATTTATTTACTATGACAAGATATTATTTTTCAGACATGGAGAGACCTAAAATTCCGTGCAAAGGGTAGCCAAATCCCTCAAAGGTACAGCAGTTGCAATGATGAAACACCTCGGAGCATACGGCGCAATTACTACAGAAACACGTGTGGTCCGAGTGATGAGGATAAGCTGATCCTCTCAATAATTGGCAATATATCCAGTAGTAATAACAATACTTCAGAAGAGAGAACTTCCATGCAAAAGAGTAAGTTTGTAGTTTTTATTCAAATGTGCAAGGAGCAAGGTAAAGCGACGTTGCCTTATTTTTACTATAAAAACTAACATGGTTTTAACACATAAAAACATTATAATGTTTTAACTCAAAATATCTAAATAGTAAATATGTAAATAGTAAATAGAAAAAAAAAAAAAAAAAAAAAAAAAAAAAAAAAAATTACAAAAATTAAAAAGAAAAAAAAAACAACTAAAAAGAAAAAAAAAAAAAACCATCGACACGAAGAAGAAGACTCAAAATATCCAAGTTTCAACCATATTCAGTGGTATTTTACAAAGGAACAGTGCAAATATCTCATGTATTGGTTGGTATATTTATTGAAGGATGTCCTGAAACGCCATCTCACTGCATGTGACATCCCGTGTGAAGGTTGGGAAGAGCTTGCGCAACAGAGACGTGAATAATAATAAATAATAATAATATAAAGGTAGGTAGGTATATATTACAAAGGTAAACTTATTAAGCTAGCCTAAACTATGGCGCAACTCTGTTTATAAGGCTGTAACAAATTTTGAAGAAAAGCGCAAACAAGACCTAGAAGCCATCCTACAACTATACATACAATGCTGAAGGGCTATTACACTGCGCGCCATGCAATAGAATTTTCAAGACAAAATTTGGTTTTGCCAGCCACATACGGGCGCACAACCGAATAGCAGGGTTCGCCATTGACGGATACGTCAAGGAGGACATCATCATCATATTTATTGCCTCTAGCCTTTAAAATTCCAAGATTGCAGTTGTCAGGAAACGGAGTTTCTCTTCTATGCTGTCTTTGCCTAATACATTAATCTATCCATCTGTGGAATGCCTGGGCGTCAAAGCTGCTATTTCAATCTTTAAACAATCTTACTGAGAATGGCAAATGTAATCTAATATTAGCTTTCTATTTCTAAATGTAAGGCTGCTATTGGTCATCATTTTCTATCCTCGCAAGATTTATTAATGATTGACATAGCAACCTCTACACCTAAGTTTTTGACTTCTGTCAAATGCTTTGGGCTTGGGTGGATTAATCTATTAGGCATCGATACCATGGACTTCTTACTAGAGCAGTAGAGTTATGCGTAATACTGGCAGAATAATATGTCATGTCGGCTTTTTTTTTGTTAATAATATCATTTACAAATGTGTTTTAGGTCCTGATCCACATGTACCACCTAGATATCAAGAAATAATGTCAATGTTTGATGTAAGTGTGTTACCATAAACCATTTGTCTTATCAACTCCATAACATAGTAACGCTTATACTCTACCAGGTGGACTCCCCAAAATAGTCCTACCTCTACAAAAATACCATACACATGGATTACATGACAAGCAATTATCATTGGACCCAAAATCGTCACTCAATACAATTTTTTTTAAAGTAAAGAACATAGATCAACCTTGACCACCAGTTTACCTGATGCTAAGCGACGCTATGGTCGAAGAAGTTCGTAGTCACAGAATATACTTGATGTAGATTTGTTTATACCCAGATTATTTTGTTGGGTTGATTGTTCACGATTCCTCGAAATTGCTATGAAGTTTACCACTGCCTGTCAATGAAGGTCGTTGTCACAATTGGCCGATATGGCAGTATATTTGAAGTCTTGTGGTGGAAGTCTCGACACAACTACGGTAACTAACGATATGACTTACGTAACGTAGTTACATTGTTGTAACTACAAAAGCAAGTCTCGACTTTTGAGTTAAGTTTACTTATTTATGTTATGCATTACTACTTAATTTCTCACAAAAAAACGTGTATTCAAGTTCATATCAAGAGTAACGAAATCGTAAGTTAGACTGCATAAACCGCTTTTCTGCAATCGGATATTTTGTTTTTCTTTTAATATATGTTCTTGCTTAAACAGAGTTCTCGATTTCTGGTCACATATAAACCCTGGGACGCAATTAGTTAATAACTACCTTATTTGTGTATAACTCCCTTATTCGTGTCTGTTTCAGGAGTCTGAAGCAACTGATACTGCAGATGGAATAAAAATAGAATTACCGGAAGATGGCATAGTACGTATTTCAAATGTAAGTTTTTACATTTTTTTTTAATTTTGTAACGGCTTGTGCTTGACCTTCAATTCACTTATTTTTTTTAATTTTCGACAAAATTTTAATTTTTTATGATCAAAGTTAATAAGTTAAATCATTCAGTTATTTCATATCTTCAAAAACGTATGCGGGAGCGAGACGGACGATGATAATAATAAATAATAATAAATCATTTCTTCAAAAGTTAAGATATCCAAATACAAAAACTAGGTCTATATTACAAAAATAAATTTATTAAGCTAGCCTAAACTAGGTAATCCTGTGTTTTAGGCAAGAAGACTATAATATTAATTAAGCTATCTAAGACATTTAAAATACAATAATAATAGCCTACTTAACTAAAATATTACATAAATACCTAAGTTGAACAAAACTTAAAAGAAAAAAATTAACGTTTTACATAAACCAAAACAACAAATCTGTCAAGTAGCAAAAACACTAAACGTAAGCAATAAATTAATTATATGACACTATACCTAATAATTACTAGATACTTAATTTAACACATATAATAATTTCTCCGTATCATCGTATGTCATACTTTGAAGGACTTGTTTCGTTAGTTTTTTACATATATTAAAATTAGCTGAATAAATGTTGACTAATGTATTCAATCTATTGTACAGAAGCGGACCAAGGAACATTAGAATTTTGTAGTGAAGGCATGTTTTAAGCCAGTTGTTGTGGACAGACATTGTGCTTCCGTCTTTTGTTAGTAAACTCCGTGCTATATGGAAGGGCTGCGTGTTGCTTCAGAACAATGTTTAATATAAATAACTGCCGAACTGTTAGTACCTCACAAGATTTATAGAGAAGGTTATTAGGGAAAACGAAAGGACGAAAGGAGGCCACTTTGAGTATCGCTCTTTGTGCTCTCTCAACTGATAATAAAAGAGTTTTACCCACTCCACCCCAGTATGTGATGCAGTACGTTAAAATTGATTGGCAGAGCGCATAATAAACTTGTTTAATTAATTTAAGATCAGTAATGTGGCGCAACTTCTTGAAGACAAATATCAACTTTCGGATTCTACTATTCAAAGCTTGTATGTGTGGTTTAAAAGAAAGCGTTTCATCTATTATAATACCCAGATATTTTATTTTGTTTGTAATTTTAATATCTGAACAAGCACACTGATTTATAATGGGGTCATTGCAATGATGAGCGTACAATTTGCAGGCGTCATCAGGTGACCTTGTTTTGCGCATCGAAAAATTTATAAAATTCGTCTTAGTTGCGTTTAGTGTCAGCAAGTTTTCCTGAAACCAGTTGCTTACAATATTAAATACGGATTGCGCATACCTGTAGACTTCTTTTTCAGAATCAGCTGAAAAAAGGAGAGCAGTGTCATCTACGTAAGAAATTATGGTACCATGATCTAAAATTATGCTACAAAGATCATTTATATAGACCAAGAACAGGGTTGGTCCAAGGATGCTCCCTTGAGGGACTCCAAAGGTCGTATTTTCCAGGTCATCGCTGATAATGTCACCAATTCTTACGCACTGACTACGCTCGTCCAAGTAGCTTGCAAAGAGATTTAGTTGAATGTCTCGAATACCTAAAGACTCAAGCTTAGGCAATAGGATAGGAATAGAGACGGTGTCAAACGCTTTTGCGAGGTCCAGGAAGATACCTACAGAATAGTTACTCTTGTCTAGTTCCTGAGCAAGATAGTTAGTCATGTGATGAACAGCATCAGCGGTAGAAAGCCTAGATCTAAATCCAAACTGCGTTTTTGACAAGATCCATTTACTTTCCAAATACTTGACTAACCTGATATTTATAATTTTTTCCAGTATTTTCGACAGAGCAGGAAGTAAGGAAATCGGTCTGTAATTTGTAACTTGATCCTTAGTACCGGACTTATATACGGGAACAACGACAGCTTTTTTTAAACTTTTCGGAAAATACCCTGTAGATAAGCATTTATTAAAAATGTATGTTAGTGGGGGGATGAAGATATGTCTAAATTGTTTAATAGTTTTAGTTATCCCATCCAACCGCACAGTCGTCCTTTAAACCAATAATTATTGTTTGTCCATTTTCACTTCATTGTCCATTTTCACTTCACGTCACTTAGCATTTGCATCATAGACAAACTCTTAAAATATCAGGGTTTCAAAATATCCGATATTTATTATAATATCAAAATATCGTATATTTATGATATATATCAATTTTGATAAATATCAATTTTGTATGAAAGCAATATTATTATTTTATTGTATTATATATGAATACTATTTGCATATGTGTTACATAAACATACTAAAGTTATCAACAGTAAAAATCTAAATGTTTTAATGTCTTATTTATTTAGGTACTTGCTTAATCAGACAAATGAAATCAAAACATAAAATCTTCTTTTAGATAAGGAAAAATCACCTAAAAAAACATAAAATCTTTTTTTTTTTTATACACTATAGATCTACGATTGACCACCAACTCGCCTGATGTTAAGCGACGGTGTGGCCGAGGATGAAGCTCGTCGATCTAGAAGATCTATTCACTCTAGCCTTGAAAATTCCAAGATTGTAGGTCTCAGGAAACAGAGATGACGGCAACGAATTCCATTCTTGTGCAGTACGCAACAGGAATTGTGGATCGATATCGCTGAGTACGGATTTTTGGCATTTCAACTAGAAATGGGTGGTAATTCGTCGATTTTCTGCTAGTCCTGTAGTGAAATGGTATATGTGATGTAATGGTAATGCTAATAGTATATATAAAAAAATCAACTCAAAAACATAAAACATTTTTTATAAATTCTAATCAGTCAATGGTCATACCTACATTTTAGGGAGCATGTTTTAACTCTACTCCCACGCCATCTATGTTTGGGAAGTAGAAATACAGTAACAAACGCAAAAAATTACATAATAATATAAATTTTTTAAACCATTTTTGTATTGCAATAATTATAAAAAAACCATTTGATATATATTGTCGAACCTAGTTTGATATATATATCGGATATAAATCGGATATATATCTTGATATCTTGATATACTTGAACCCTGTAAAATATCCAGCATGAAACGGATGTCGGTGGTTGATTTATGTTTCACCTCTATTTTCAGATCAAATCCGAACAAGAACATCACAAAAAAGATTACGAAGGCAAAATTTCTGCGGCTGGAGATCGAGAGGACCCTCTTTCCAATTCGAGTCCTAGTCATACTGCAGCTAATAATATTGAAGGTATGCATGTCTCAAACGATCAAAAAAGAGGGGTGTTATAAGTTTCACTTGTGTATCAGTATGGCTGTATGTGTGTCTGTAACATCGTAGCTCTCAAACAGATAGAGAGATTTTAATCTAGTTTTTTTTTGTTTGATAGAGGATTTGATCGAGTTTGTTCTTAGCTGTGTTTCATAAAAATCGGTTCAGCAATTTTGTATGTCGGGGGTTTTTTAGTTTTCTAAATTGTTAAAAGTTTTCTTTGGTATTCGCGATTGTCACTCATTGAAATGAAACACATTTTAACGGATTTATCGCGTATATTTTACATAATTTAATGAGCTGACGTTTCGAATACTTTGCAGCGTCCGTGGTCACGGGTGAGACTAGATGACAGTTGTCTAATGTAGTTAAAGTTAAAGTTTTAGTTAAAAATAGTTCAGAGATAGTTCCCTAAACATTTTATCGATATCTCGGGTGGTCCCATCTAATAAAATCGGTTCAATACTTAGGTTTTTATCACAAAAATATGTGGAAAAATGTCATTAAAATGATTATATTATAAACAACTGAAAAAACTTACAATGGCAAATGTAATCTAATATTAGCTTTCTATTTCTAAATGTTAGGCTGCTATTGGTCATAATTTTCTATCCTTGCAAGATTTATTAATGATTGACATAGCAACCTCTACACCCAAGTTTTTGACTTCTGTCAAATGCTTTGGGCTTGGGTGGATTAATCTATTAGGCATCGATACCATGGACTTCTTACTAGAGCAGTAGAGTTATGCGTAATACTGGCAGAATAATATGTCAAGTCAGGTTTGTTTTTATTAATGATTGACATAGCAACCTCTACACCCAAGTTTTTGACTTCTGTCAAATGCTTTGGGCTTGGGTGGATTAATCTATTAGGCAAATGTGTATACCATTAGCGCTGAACTTCTGCTGCCAGGACCAACCCACTCCCACAAAACCTTCCAAAACCCTTTTTCCAAAAAAAAAAAACTATGGTGTCGATGCCTACGACACCATGGACTTCTTACTAGAGCAGTAGAGTTACGCGTAATACTGGCAGAATAATATGTCGTCAGGTTTCTTTTTTTTTGTTAATAATATCATTGTAAATGTGTTTTAGGTCCTGATCCACATGTACCACCTGGATATCAAGAAATAATGTCAATGTTCGATGTAAGTGTGTTACCATAATCCATTTGTCTTTATCAAATCCATAACATAGTAACGCTTATTTTCACAGATTATTTTGTTGGGTTGATTGGTTACGATTCCTCGAAATTGCTATGAAGTTTACCACTGCCTGTTAATGAAGGTCGTTGTCACAGTTAGCCGATAAGGCAGCATATTTGAAGTCTTGTGGTGGAAGTCTCGACACAACTACGGTAACTAACGATATGACTTACGTAACCGAGTTACATTGTTGTAAATACAAAAGCAAGTCTTTGAGTTGTTTACTTATTTACGTTATGCATTACTACTTAATTTCTCACAAAAAACGTGCATTCAAGTTCATATCAAGAGTAACGAAATCGTAAGTTAGACTGCATAAACCGCTTTTCTGCAATCGGATATTTTGTATTTCTTTTAATATATGTTCTTGCTTAAACGGAGTTCTCGATTTGTGGTCACATATAAACCCTGGGACGCAATTAGTTAATAACTACCTTATTCGTGTATAACTCCCTTATTCGTGTCTGTTTCAGGAGTCTGAAGCAACTGATACTGCAGATGGAATAGAAATAGAATTACCGGAAGATGGCATAAGACGTATTTCAAATGTAAGTTTTAACATTTTTTTTTAATTTTTTTTTTAACGGCTTGTGCTTGACCGCCTTTTTAATTTTCGACAATTTTTTTTTTTATGATCAAAGTTAATTTTTATACATAAAAAATTACGTTAACAATTTGTAAAAACAATTTTTATGTATGAATATTAACGGTCGGTAATGAATTTTTATCTCTGTCTTTGTCTGGGGTTTTTTGTCTCTGTCTTTTTGAAGTTATGTGCCTATTGTTGATTGCCGCCAACTTCAAACGGTGAAGGAAAACATCGTGAGGAAACCTACATGTCTGAGAGTTCTCAATGATCTTGAAGATGTGTGAAGTCTGCCAACCCGCACTTAGCCAGCGTGGCAGACTTTGGCCTAACCCTTCTCACAATGAGAAGATGGCCCGTGCCCAGCAGTGGGATAGTTTGTACAAACAGGGCTGATAAAAAAAAAGAATTTTTCGTTGAAAATTTATGATGTTGATTTCTAACGCGACCCTTAATAATTGTTTTTATAAGTTCAATCGTTATTTCATATCTTTAAAAACGTATGCGCGAGCGAGACGGACGATACTAGACAAACAAATATTTATTATAAATGTCAAAATATCGTATATTAAAAAAACTATCAAGTTGTATATATATAAATTTTGTATGAAAGCCATATTCATAACAACAAAAAAAAAACAAAATGTTTTTAATGTTTTATTTATTTAGGTACTTACTTAAAATCAGACAAATGAAATCAAAACATAAAATCTTCTTTTAGATAAGGAAAAATCAACTAAAAAACATAAAATCTTATACGTGTAAACTCTATATAACTACACTCAAGGGATTGTGCATATTTTGACGTTATAGAGAGTTGTCGTTAAATGGAGAAAAGAAAAATCTGTATTAGAAGACATGGTAGAGCGGCTAAATCCAAAGCGTCTACCAACATCACTTATCTTCTCTCCCACCTCGATTGCGCGTATCAACTAAAACTTTTTCGTCAATGCACAGTGATTATCTCTTACTTGCCATGTTTACAGTTTGAAAGTTTGTGAGCAACTAAGAATATGATAACGTATAGGTAATATAATCCATGACTCCTACTAACAAAAGAACGGATTTATTTAATATAATCCATGACTCCTACTTACAACAGTCTACACGTGCAAGCAATCCCAATTTGTAAACAAAAGAACGGATTTTATTAATATAATCCATGACTCCTACTTACAACAGTCTACACGTGCAAGCAATCCCATTTTGTAAACAAAAGAACGGATTTCTTAGAAAGTTCGGTATGTATGATGCCGACAGTCGAGTTTATTACGGGCTAGGATAATAAAGCGACAAAAGAACAAAAGAAAGTACAGCTGCGCAGTTTTTACTAATTTTCGCAACTTAAAAAGTACTTTTTATTATTTAATTCTTGACGTTATTGAGAGTGGGTGTAATGCTATATAGAGTGTATCATTGTATGGAAGTCAAGCTAAACCAACCAAAGCCGAGTGATTTCGACGCTTTAGGGAGGTCGTTAAATCGAGTGACGTTACATGGAGTTTACACGTATGTATATCAAAAAATCAACTCAAAAACATAAAACCTTTTTTTATAAACTCTAATCAGTCAATGGTCATACCTACATTTTAGGGAGCATGTTTTAACTTTACTCCCACGCCATCTACATTTGGGAAGTAGAGATACAGTAACAAACGCAAAAATTACATAATATTTTTTTTTACCATTTTTGTATTGCAATAATTATAAAAAAACCATTTGATATATATCGTCGAACCTAGTTTGATATATATATCGGATATATATCTTGTTATATATACTCGAACCCTGTAAAATATCCAGCATGAAACGGATGTCGGTGGTTGATTTATGTTTCACCTCTATTTTCAGATCAAATCCGAACTAAAACATCACAAAAAAGATTACGAAGGCAAAATTTCTGCGGCTGGAGATCGAGAGGACCCTCTTTCCAATTCGAGTCCTAGTCATACTGCAGCTAACAATATTGAAGGTAAGCATGTTTAACCCTTGATCAAAAAAGAGGGGTGTTATAAGATTCACATGTGTACCAGTATGGCAGTTATTATGTTATAAATACCAAAGTACTGCAACGATTTTGATAAAATTTACATGGGACCACCTCTGAAGTATGATGTACCAAATACAAAAAGAATCATCGAAATCAATGGATAATTGGCTAACAAACATCGGTAAACAAACATACAGAAAAAAAACAGACCGAATTGATAACCTCCTTTATTTTTGGAAGTCGGTTAATAAATGAAATTGCGTATTTTGAAGTGGGTTGCTTCAGTTTATAAACTATAATATGATAATTGCTTCGCTAAATGCGACCATACAAGATTCGAATTAAGCCTCAATTCACTTGCAATGATATAATAATATTTTCTTAAAAGATAACTCCCCGTTAAATTCAAAATTCCTAATATTAAAACATGTGATTTTCAGATGAAGTAGAAATATCGCAACAGCAAGAGCGAGATTCTGTAATTATAGAAGACCGACATTCGGATCACGAATCTGTTAAGCAAGAGAATATTATCGATCATCAACATTATACATCGAGTGAGTACACTGTTTTTCGACTTTTTTTTTAAATGTTTTAACAAACATAACGTTCATTTGTAAACAGATTAAAAAAAAACTTTCTAACACGATATACTTTCAAAACATCATCATCATCATAGATTACTTTCTTTTTAGAATGTCTATGGGACTAACCTGAAAGTATAATTATCCTTATCCTTATTATCAAAATCGGTTAAGTAGTTTGGTTTTTAAAACAAAATGGCGCATTTTGAACTCGGTTGCTCAGTATTTTAAACTATAATTTTGATATAATTTTACCCAACTGCTTTAGATGCCAAATGATTGGTTAAGAACGTGTTGAGTCGAATTACGCTTATCCGTAATCAATCATTATCATCTCAGCCATAAGAAGTCCACTGCTAGACATAGGCCTCCCCTATGGATTTACAAAAAGACCGATTGATATTCCAAAATGTCGAATCTTCGAATTTCACGTTTTCCTGTACAAATTTCCAAATTTAAAGTATGCTACATAAGTGGATTTCCTTTGATGAGTATAAAGTGGGTGTATTCAAATCGCGCGTAAAAAGGCGCGCAAGCGCACAGTTTCGTTAACTGCAATGACGCTCAATATCAGGAGTGTTATTGGTCAAGCGCAGCGTTTAACCATGAAAAACTGATACCCAAAAATCTTCGTTTAACATTTCTTTTTAACCGACTTTCAAAAAGAAGAATCTCTATTCGTGTGTAAGATTTTTTGTATGTTTGTTACGCGATTGCATCGCCAATGATCTGTTTTTTGTTTGGTAAGTGAGAGGTGGTCCCATATAATTTTTACCAAATTCGGTACATCACTTTAGTTCTTAAAACAAAATAACTGAAAAAAATTTGTCATCTAAGTAACCGAAATTGGGTAAGTATATTGAAGTCAGTTGTTTAAGATTTTTAAAATATATTTATTAATTTTCAGCACCTCGTGAAAGAAAACTAAAAATGCCGATAGATGAACTGAAGAGAATGTGTTTGAGGAGAAAATACCAGAATGCATGCTTGGAACGGGAGAGGTTACTACTAGAAATGTCTCACGCAAAAAAGAAACACGAACTCGAGATATTGTTACTGAAAAAACAGTTAAATAAGTATAGATAATATTGTATTTAGATTTTTAAGTTTTAACCTAGTTTTATTTATTTATTTTAGTTTTTTATTTGAAATACTACATTATCAGGGCTATTGGGTTACATATGTTTATTTATTTACATTATTTAACTTTTCCTCTGTCTCTTATGTACTAATAATGCTTTTTGTGTTTTCTTATATAACACTATTCCATTCTTATCATTACTTCCTATCTTATCAACAATCTTTAACAAACTTATCTTTAACTTATTGATTATCTTTGACAATCTTTATTAATTTTGTCTTTTTGGTTTCATTTATCAGTTCTTTTTACAGTAATTTGGTTATTGAGCCAGGTTAGTTTACTTAATTTAGATTTCACATCAAACTTACACTTTCTGTTTACTATATTTATATCTTACATTTCTTGTTTCTTTAATACATGTTTGTATTATATTCTTATCTAACTTTTATCTTTTATCATGCTTATCCTAATTCTTTCTTCCTTTTTACATTTTCTTTATTCCTGTTTTATTCTTATGTAAAGTTTTATCTATGTTAAGTAATGGTTGATTGTTATATATATCAATATATCGTCAACAATTTTTTATACATCCTTATTTCTTTTATTTACATTTGTGACTACATGTTTGCAATATTCCAGGAATATTTCTCTTTTGTTTTTGTGTGCTACAATTTGAAAGATGTTATCTTTAGTAACGTTCATTTCTAACAGTTGCTCCAATTCAAATCTATCTTTACAAAAAATAGGACACTCCAAGAGTACGTGCAAGACTGTTTCATCTTTTTGCGTTAGACATTTGCACAGTGGGCTCTCCCTCAACTTGAATCGATGAAGATATGCGGAGAATCCACCGTGTCCTGTCAATATTTGTGTAAGCACGCCTGTCATTTCTATATTTTTAACTATTTTAAAGCGTCTGGCTAAAACACTCGTAACGGAGGCGGTTTCACCTGCGCAGTACCTCTGGTTCCATTCGTCAAGGGTTTCCAGCCGGAGTTCCCTCTTGACAAATGAAACCGGACATTTGTCGTAAATCGTCTTTGAGTTTTGGGATGCCTCTTTTGCCTATTGATCCGCTCTTTCGTTTCCCTCGAGCCCAGCGTGTGATTTTATCCAAAATAATCGTATCTCTTTGTTTTGGTTTTGGCACGCTTGTAAGTTCTTCCGTGTTTGGGCTGCGAGGGGATGGAAATAGCGGGTGTTTGTAATGGCCTCTGGGGATGATCTTGAATCGGTAAATATGCCAAAGGCAGCTTCCTTACTTTTTAAAACCTCATCCGTGGCCTTGCATATTGCAAGTAATTCAGCCTGTTGAACCGTGCAGTATGACGACAGCGTTAACTTCCGGCGTTTGATTTCAACGGCATTCCTCCGAATAGATAGTGCCGCTCCTACCTTACCTTACCATCCATCTTGCTGCCGTCGGTATATATTTGTACTGCTTGTTTCGTGTGAGTTTCGACTTGCTCACAGTTTCTCAGGCAAACGAACAAACAAGTTTTCAGTTCGATCTCCCTGTCTGCCAGTCTGGCTGGGGTACTCCTCTCTTCGCTTCGTACAGAGTGGCTGTCTCTCTTATTCGTAAATCGAGAGGCAGTATTCCAGCCAGTACCAGCGCTGAGTTTAGGGACCGTTCTGTATGCCTTGCACATTTTTAGAGCAAACCCTCTTTGAACTGCATTTGCCTTTGTATTCCCAATTTCCTTGCCGCCGGCGCTCAAACACTGGATGCATAGGTTATTACAGGCTCAACCACTGCCGTATATATGACGCGTATTATTTCTGGATTACATCCTGAAATAATATCCCCAACAGATTTTTGCGGCTCTAGATAACTGCTTGTATATATTTATTGTTTTTGTACAAATATATCCAACATACGTGTTGAATGTTAATTTCTGTCCATCGTAGAGCCCCAATATCTTAACCTCGTTGGACATTCCTATGTCAATCTATGTTTTAACCTAGAATAATAATAAGTATAAGAGTACAATAAAAAAATGAGTTCCTAATATGTTGGTTGTTGTTGGTTTGTTATAATTTTTAATGTTACCTGGGCTGTAAGTCTGGACACTCACGATACGGACGATAAGATCGTTAAACCGGTTTGTTGTACAGACTGATACTTTTTTTTCTTGAAATCTGATGTTATAGAATTAAGTAAGTAGATTCATCCGGTTTATCGTTCATATCGTTAGTGTCCAGAATTGCGGCCATATTATCTGTCCTACCTTATCATATTGAACTGCCTATTACTTTTTATAAAACTTTTTTATTCGTAACTAGGCTTGACTGCCAACTCGCCTGATGTCAAGTGACCGTTGCCGTCTACGATGGGGCACGAACAGCTGTCTAACAAGAGTAATGTTTTTCGAATGTAAAATATGTTTCGTTACCTGTCTTATTTGTACCTAAACAATAACAGTGGATTGGCAACCAATAAAACTCGGTTAGAAATAGAAAAGGTGTTCGTGGTCGCTCAGTTTTACGATGTAAGAAAGCTCATGTGGCTTCGATTATACATATAATATAGAATTTGTTGTCCTTGCTTAGAGTAAACGTGTGTGTGTATCGATGTTACCAATAGAGCGTACGTCATTCGCTAGATAGGCCTATTATTGAAGCTACAAGCCTATAGGAATGTTTGAACTTGCTACAAGTTTTCTGTGTCTTGGTTCTGTCACTTATCGCGCCCGTCAGTCACTTTGTCTTTTAAACTTTAGCTTCACTATTTCCTAACTTTGCAAGAGGCTATATTTGTCGTCTAGAATGCTTACTATCTTATTTGATGCCAAGTTTTATTAGGTGGTCAAGAATGCGGTTTCTGTTCTAGACTGTTAGGGGAGATTTTCCATTTTTTATCAGTTTTGTTATCGAATACTTACGATACGATAGCGTAGCTATAGTTTCGTTGTTATCGAATATTTACGATACGATAGCGTAGGTATAGTTCCGTCATGTAAAAAGGACGCGGCATACCCGGCGTGCCGCTGGACTAGCAATTAGGGGCATTAGAGCTTGCAATCCGAAAAATCGGATATCGGAAAATTTTGCGTTGATACCTCAGTGGTCGTTGAGGCGACTAGCGTTCCAGATACGTAGGTAATTACTAATTAAATTAAAGAAGTATTTTTAACAGACTTCCAAAAACAAGGAGGTTCTTAATTCAACTATGTTTGTTCACCGATTACTCCGCCAATTGAGAATTGATATTGATGATTATTTTTTTGTTTGGTCGATTATAGTTCAGAGGTGGTACCATATAAATCGGTTATGTACAAAATAACTCAAAAAATGACATCCAAGTAAACGAATTGCGTATTGTCGGGTTTTTTAAAAAGTTTTTTTATTAACCATAATTATTTCTAAAATACTTATGTATTTTATATTTCACTATTCAATTTTAACCGAATAACAAATATGAACGGATATTGCAAGCACTACCCGTGACGGACTATATATTATTTTATATTGTAAGTTATGATGCATGGCTCGCATGCATCCAGAACGATGGGCTCAGATCGTCACATGGACGCCAGATGGACGACGCTGTCCAGGTAGACCTAGGAAACACTGGCGTGACGATCTTGGTAAATTCCAAAAAGATTGGCAGCAGATGGCGCAGGACCGTGACTTGTCGAGGGAAATGGGGAAGACCTTTGCCCAGCAGTGGGACAGCATAAGTTAATAAAAAAAAAAGTTATAATGTAGAAAACCACGTTGGGAATAAAGATTTTATAATTTTTTTAGGGTTCCGTACCTCAAAAGGAAAAACACGGAACCCTTATAGGATCACTTTGTGTTGTCCGTCTGTCCGTCTGTCCGGGTGTCAAGACTCGGTCCGGGTGTCTCGGGAATGCGTGAAGGTATCGAGTTGAAATTAAAATCATATAGGTATGCAAATCCATAGAATCTTGCTGCAGAAAGAAAAATAAAATTTCTCAGTTTTCATAAAAAATAAGTTATAGCCGAATATGTCGTAAAAAACGCACATTTCGACACTCACAAGGGAATCAAAACCTATGGGGTACTTCCCGTTGTCCTAGAACTATGAAATTTGGCAAGAAGCATTGTGTTCGAGTACACATATAGGAAAAAATTCGAAAACTGGACATTTTTAATTTGATCACAAAAAATAGTGTCTCTATGCAAGGAATGAGGGCTAAAATTTTAAAGTGAATTAACCGTATCATGTGGGGTATCATATGAAACAGCCTCATAAGCTAAAACAGGTTTTTAAATATTTTTACGATGTATATTTTTCGGTTTACGAAGGAAAATATAAAAAAAAAATATGATTTCCCCCTTTTATTTAGTTTGTACGGAACCCTCGGTGGGCGAGTCTGACTTGCACTTGTCCGGTTTTATTATAGATATAATAACGATTTCGTATGTCCAGTCGGCGCCGGCACAGCAGGGTGCGTACTCGCCGCGCGGCTGTCAGAAGACCCAGCCACTAAAGTGTTGCTAGTAGAAGCGGGGGACCACATGGGGTACTTTACGAAGGTCCCTCTGACTGCCACGGCAGCCCAGCAGGGCCCTAACGACTGGGCGGTTAAGACTACGCCACAGAAGTACTCGTCGTTTGGAATGTGGACTCAGGTGCTTAGCTATAGTCTAATCAGTAGAAGAAATGACGTAAAAGTTTAACTGCCACGGCGTGGCGCCTCACCCCGGATTGGCTTGAAATTCTGGACTGTTTTCGTACTTGAAGAAAGGATCTGGATCTGGAACGCATCTAAACGTTACCATCCTCCAACCTACATTAAGAAATGCCACTATCTATATCATGGTCCACAGGTTCGTAAATTGAACATGCTCAGCAGAAATGTTTGTCTTGGGTGGTGATCGAACCCACGACCTACAGCTCAGAAGGCAGACATACTACCACTGGAGCCATGAGGCCTGCCTATCACGACGTATACTCGCGCGGTTAGCTTACTTTAGTCTAAGCCAGCGTCAAGGAATTAGGAAACTATGAGTCAACCTACCATGATTTTGATCATTAGTCTAGTATTTTAACTTTTTTTTTGCCTCGGGTGACTTGCCTCACTCAACCAACCATTTGATTTTCAGTCTCAGTTCCTCCCCCGAGGTAAAGGCCTTGGCGGCTCCGGTCAGATCAACTTCCTCCTCCACGGCACGGGTCACCCTGATGACTACCAGCGTTGGCAGACCCTCGGCTTCCAGTGGAGCTTCGATGACCTCAAGCCTTACTTTGTGAAGGCGTTTGGTAGCGTAAGGAGTGAGTTCGACTCTGATCAGTGCTCGATTGATGGAGAATGTCCGGGGGATAAGGTATTAAATATTTAGATTTGTTTTATCATTGGCAACACTAAAAAGCTTATGTTTAATTGATTCCCAAATATTGTAAAAATTACGCCCAAAAATCTCTTCAGTTTCAAAACTAGGTACTTAGTTGTTACCCTTTTTAATTCGAAGTTATTTACTGTATTGTCTTAGTAGTTCAAACCTAACCTACTTTTGGGGAGACATTTTTTTACGCAAGATAGATCTACGATTGACCACCAATGCTCTCCTGATAAGTGACGACATGATTTTGCCTACACCATTATTTTGAAGTCGGAAAAGAAACCGATACAATTTCAGGCGCCAATGAAACTGAAGCAAATCAGCGGCAAAGATGAACTCTACCAAACGTTCAAAGAAGCGTCTGCGCTGCTGGCAGACGGACACACGACGTTCAGGAGGGCCACAGCTACGGTCAAGGACGGGAGAAGGCACGGCACGCTGGATGCGTACCTCAAACCTGCGCTGGGGAGGAACAATCTACATGTACTGTTGAAAACACACGCTGTCTCTGTAAGTTGATTTACATTTATTTATTTTATTTTATTACAATATGTTCAGTTACAGATACACTAATACACTGTACATATTATTTTTAACTCCTGACCCAAAAAGAGGGGAGTTATCTGTATCTGTAGCATCGTAGCTCTCAAACGGATGGACCGGTTTTGATCTAGTATTCTTATGGTGAACATGATTTGTTGCTATGTTTGTAGATTCGTTTCGAGAACAGCACCGCGTCTTCCCTGTACATCCTACAGAACCACCGCGAGTTGAACAACATATTTGTGAACAAGGAGATCATCCTGTGCGCGGGCGCAATCAAAACGCCGCAGTTACTGATCCTGTCTGGGATCGGACCTGAGACACAGTTGCGAAGGTGAATAAATTTCGACCATTGTGTAATGGTGGGTATTCCCAAAAACCCGAACGGAACGAGCCATTCAATCGCGTCTAGGCGTGTACGCGTCTCCTACTGTGTTTACGCGTGTTCATATCGCGTCTAAGCATCTTCCTATTGCTTTTCGCGTCTTTAAATCGCGATTATCCCCTATGTGTCATATTAAAACAATCACAAGGGAGTTGTGGATTCGATAACCACTTTAAAATACTTACTATTAAAATATCTAGTTATATATAAAATATTCCGAAAAATAAGTCATAGGATTTTTTGATATTTGCAACGACGGTTTGTCAATTTTTCTGATAAGTGAATCTTTATAATACGAGTTTCTATGTGTAATAATACAGAAACCTAATGAACCTAACCAAATAATTGTTCCCGCAAATGAAACTTATGACCAACTTATGATCCACATACTTATGGAATCAGAAACTCTTGTCAAGTAAAACATCTGGAATCAGAGTGTTCTATAAGACTGACTCGGTCAAGTAATAAGATTCAAACAAATGTATTTCCTATCATAGATAGGTTTTTTATTGCGAATAAGTTCTCGTTTAGCCACCAAATCGCCTGTTGGAAAGAGACAATATGGTCGAAGATGAAGTACAAAAACCTAGAAGATACCTAATACCTATTCACTCTGACCTCAAAAACACCTACATTTTATCTCTGATGAACTGATGAAAAAGGACGACGGGAATTTGTTCCATGGCCGTATATTAGTTCAAAATTTCAAATAAGACCATAAAATATAGTTCCCGTCACCTAAAAAGAACGCTGACCTTGAACCTGCGCAGTGAGCGATGTAGCGGTCAAAATGGTGGCACTGGGGGTGGCGATGGTGGAACGCTCAGCCGGCCGCACGCTATTGGTTCGTCACTCGATCCTCGCTTCCCGCGCTGGGATTTTGCTTCGTTTGCTCTCAAAGTACAGACGCACACACAACTTACTTTGCACGACGATGGTGTTACATAGGAAGGAAAGAAAAATTATTTATAGTGTTTATTGTTTTATGAAGAAAGCTGCTGAACGAGAAGCAGGTAGTAATTCAAAGCAAGAAGCAACTAAAACTTCTGAGACTACAGTTAGACGTAGGTATACTAAATGGTGCGAAAAAATCAGAATTTCTCGCTGTTTTTCGAACTCCCATATTTAATCTATATGCGCAATGGTTAAAACGGAGCATATTGAAACTCGTCAAAGTTGTGCGTTATTTTGTAAGGAAATTTGTTTTTTTTTCTCGGAAAGTTTTGGGATTCGACGCGAAATACTTTACACGAAGCTTACCTAGGATGAGACCTATCTTCGAAAAAAATATGAAGTCCCAACTCGATTGGTTTAAAACTAAAGTCATACAGTAAATTTTCTTGCTACAAACTATATAATATTTTAAGATCGAAACAAAAAATAATGCTCTTCTAAATATTATCTAATTTTTAATTCCGGCTTATTTCAAAGTACTAAAGCTAGAAATGTGCTAAAACTTTAGGACGTGATTGTACCCATGCGCAGACACATCCCCTCCACTGCCGCTCAGCGTTCTTTTTAGGTGACGGGAACTATACACATACTTGAAAATTTACTTTACTTAACCAATTGTTCTAGGTTACGAATAAAGCCCGTATCCCTGATAGAGGGTGTCGGCTCCAACCTCCACGACCACATGAACATGCCTCTCTACGTCAGCATCAGACAGCCTGTCAGCCTCACTCTGACCAAGGTGTTTTCACTCAGAGCCGTGTTCGATTATCTATGGAAGGGGGGAGGTCAGTTCGTTATATTTTGTCTATGGTCTGGTTTGCGCTTGACCACTGGCCTGCTGTTAAGGTGGAGATCAACGCGCGCAACTATCTCTCTCGCGCATCACAACCTTTTTAAACATATAAAATCATTGAGTAGGGATATTATGTAGACAAGTGTGAAATAAATTGTTTATTTGGATAGGAGAAACAGGAGGAATGAAATTTTGACGGTGTTATTTCTGTAATTTCCAGGTCCTTTGTCTTTCCCCCCGGTGGCTGGGGTGGAGTTTCAGAACAAGTCGGCAGTGATGTTGTTTTCAATGGGGACAGCTAGTGAGAGGCTGTTGAGAGATTTGTCCAACTACAAACCAAAGGTAATTTCTAATGATACCTTTTTGCCATTTACTTTTTAACCGACTTCCAAAAAGGAGGAGGTTCTCAATTCGATTGTATTTTTTTTTTGTATGTTTAGCGATTATTTCGCCAATTATGAATTGATTTTGATGATAATTTTTTTGTAAGTTTTAGGTTTTGGTAGGTCATACTTCAAAGGTTCAGAGGTCCCATATATTATGGAATAAAATAATCTATGTGACACTGACCACTTTAAAAAACTTAAACCTAACTTATATATCTAGTGTGTTTCCGTTTACACCAGATATAATTATAAGTTAGATTTAAGTTTTTGAACATGAATTTTTGCAAAGTAACGCCCGATTCAATAAATTTACTTCAAATAACCTTTGAACCCAGTTTTGATACGGCTGGTACAATAATGTCTGCAGGTGTTCCGTGACACATTCCCCTTCCACAAGCAGACCAGTAAGGAAGGCTTCATGTTCCTGGCTACGTGTCTGCAGCCGGCCAGCAGGGGGCGGGTCACCCTCCTCGAGCCGGCGGTCTCCGGCGCGCCGGTCGTCGACCCCGGCTACCTGCACTCAGGAGTCGGGTGTATCATCAGAGGTAATATTAACCAGCAAAGGAGGTTTCTGAAGTGAAAACTTCTTTAGCGGCGTTGTTCTTTAGCGGCATTTTTGGGATGTTAAGGGATGTTAAACTCGCGTCAGATCGTCAGATCGTAAGATGGACAGTCAGTAACCTATTCTAACGTTCTGCATTTAAAGTTGATTATTGTATGTACAAGTTTGTCCTTCTAGCATGACGTCATTTCGTTGCGCCGAATGCTTATTTTCGTCACATGCACGTAAGACTCGTTAGCTCAATAGGTTAGAGCACCGATATAAATTTCAATTTGTCGATCGGAGGGCGGAGGTTTAATCCCTTAACGAGTCGGTCTTTTTGCTACTTTATTTTTTAGTTTTCACTTCTGCCGGCACTCCCGGAGTGCTGTTTGTTTGTTGTTTTGTTGTTTTTTTTTCAATGTAGTAATAGGATTGCGCTTAACTGCCAACAGGTATGATGTTAAGCGACGTTGCGGTCGGTAAGTAGGTTTCTAGTAAGGAAGCAATAGGAACATCTCCGTTTATTAAGGCAAAGAGTAGGGTGGCGCCGCTGACTTCCAAAAAGAACCCCCTCAATTCGACTGAATGTTTTTTTGGATGTTTGTTCACTGATTTCACCGCCAAGTATGAATTGTTTTTGATGATTCTTGTTTTGTTTGGTAGGTAATACCTCAGAGGTGGTCCCACATAAATTTTACCAAAATCGGTTCAATACTTTGATTTTTATAACAAATAACTGAAAAAATGTCGTCAAAATAAACGAATTGCATATTTTGTAGTTGGTTTTTTCGTTTAGTTTTTTTTTTTTTTAATTTTGATATAAAATTATTGAAATTAGTTTTCATAAATATTTTTCTTTTAGCTTCAAAACAGGACTATTATATTATAATATATTAATAATAGTTTTTATTTTTATATCTATTATTTTGACCGAAATAAACATTTAAAATGCGGCTTTGCCGTTTACATGTAAAAGATTTTGTCCTACGTGTTTTTTTGTTTGAAAGAGAATTTCATTGCGCGTGTTCTCAGGCACATTTCATCAAAATCGGTTCAGCCCTTTTTATCGTTTTTGTTTTGAGTTTTCTAAACTTATACTTATATGTAATACACGGTACGGTGCTTGTATGTTAATACACGGTGTTCTTAGCTATGTTTCATCAAAATCGATTCAGCCCTTTTTTGACGGGCTTTTTTGTGTTTCCTAGTACTACTTGTACGTATTAATGCCGCCGCCCCCACAGGCATCCGTCGCGCAGAGAGGCTGGTCTCCACGGGTCCGTTCCAGCGCATCGGAGCACGCCTCCACTGGCCGCGGCCCGAGCGCTGCCTCGCACTCTGGAACTACTCCCGGGAGGAGCAGCGAGGAACGAACAGAAGCATCATGTCAGTCGATACCAAATAACGTGACGCCAAATAAAAATTATAAATATAAATAAATAAATATTGTACATTTTTCACACAATACCATCCAGCCCCAAAGTAATCAAAGCTTGTACTAGTGGAACTAGATTGCTAATAGAATATATACATACATATATATGTAGTTGTGGTTTGTTTGATTCACATTCTTATTTTAAATAATTTATTATTAAAAACTGAGAAAACCGACTTCAAATTATGCAATTTGTTTATGGATGATATCTTTTTTACTCCACCGATTTCGATAAAATTCAAATGGAACCAGCCCTGAGGTATTATTATCTTCCAAACAAAAAATAATCTTAATAAACTTTCCTGCAGACGCAAGGAGAAAGCCCCCAAAACTTCCAGCAGCAAACCCCCCAGGAGAGCCAAGAGTCCACCTGACGAGTACTTAGAGTGCATCATCAGGGAGGTGGCGGTGACTGGGCACCACGCTGGAGGCACCTGCGCGGGGGGCAGGGTGCTGGATGACCAGCTCAGGTGGGGACTTTACTTATATATTTTTTCTCGTTTTAACAAGAGCTCGGCATTTGCACGAGTCAATGTTTAAAAAAGGTTTTAGGTTTTTGTATATCTATATCTTCAAAAATTTGTGTATACGCGAGCGAGACGGACGCTAGTCGGGCTACTGACTCATAATATAATAATCTTTATTTCGGCTGCATTTAACCATATACAAAATTAAATTAGATTAGAATTAGCTGATTTAAAAACACACACAAAAAATTATGTCATATATTAATACAAAAAATGTCAGATAATTTAAAATGAAATAAAATGTCAAATACAAAACTTATTATACAAATGGCAAATGTGGAAGCATGGTGCCAACATCAAGAAAAAAAAACTTATTATACCTACTTACTACCTTAATCTATATGTCGGGTTTGATCCGGAGTTAAGAGAGTTGTTATCCCGTGTTCCAGAGTGCGGTCAGTGTCCGGCGTCCGAGTGGTAGACGGCAGTGTGTTCCCCGCCCCCGTCTCTCTGTTCCCCAACTCAGTGCTGGTCGCGGTGGCGGAGAGGGCGGCGGACCTCATACTCAACTACTCTTAAACTAGGCTGCTTATTGTATATTATCCACGCAATGCCAGTTTCAAACAACGCTCGTTCTTATAAAATAAAATAAAACACTATATTAGATATTGTTTATTATTTTGTTAAAAACTGTGTCCGAAAATTAATAAGTAAGTAAATTATTCATTTTATGTTATCTTATTCAATTCAAATAATGGGTTTTCCGTAATTGATTTGACAGGGGTACAGTCCACTGACTTATTAATCCAGTTTTTTTATTCGAAAATAGGCTTGCGTTTGACCGTTAACTCACCTGGAGTTAAGTGACTGTCGGTCTACGATGGAGCGCGCTTGCCTAGAAAAAATCTATTCAATCGCGATTTGAAGACACCTAGATTATATCTGTTCGGAAAGACCCATGCAGGAAACGTATTCCACATTTTGGCGGTACGTACAATGAAAGTGGAGCCAAAGCGTTTCGTATAGGTTTTCGGAATATCAACTATGTCGCTTTTTTGTGCTTCTTACTGTCCGATAGAAAAACGAACACGGGGTCAACGGCTTCTTGATAAAGTAACTTCATAATTTTTCTCAAATACATAATACATATAATTATAGTTTAAAAAACTGAAATAACCGACTTCAAAATACGCTTTCTAAATACTTCATGGTTGTAAACTTTTTAAAAAGGTCATTCTCCATCCGCTCGTGTTTTTTTTTCATGAATGAGATTTGTCACTGAATGTCAAATATTTCGTCTTCGAAGATTAGAAAATCTACAGATGTTTATAGGATAATCACAAATATTTGATACTTTTGCAAAGAATAACGTGTCGGTGGAACTCTGCGATTCTATAATCTGACGCACTTCACACAGGAATACAATGAAAATTTTCATTTTTAGAAATTATTCAAAAAGTAATAAAGCAATGCCTATAAATATAATTATGGGACCAACTTGGGAGCTTTATCTATGTGTCGATCCAAGAAACACTAAAATTGGTTCACGAATGGCGGAGTAATCGGTGAACAAACCAGTCCGAATTGATAACCTCCTTATTTTTGGAAGTCGGTTAAAAATAATGCCTGTTTTTCCTTGCGGGGTAGGTAAAGCTTTAAAAACAAATATGGCCGTTGACGCCACGTTTGACAGTGACTAGAGGGTCAGATTGAAGAGAGGATTAGAAGGGGTAAGAGGGTAGGAAGTAATGTTAGCTTGCAGTAATAGGCGGTTAACCCATCACCTACATAAATGCCAATTTCCCTGAAGTCCCTGAACTGAGCTAATAGGATCAGAGTAATTGTTTAAAAAATCAAAATATTTTTTTATTCAAAACACACCAGCAATCAGCACCAGTAAATATCTGTTATGTCTTTCCTTTTTTATCTTTTTTGTTCTTATTCTTATTATCTCCTTTGCTGTTCTCCTTCTTGTTGTCTTCCTTCTTGCTATCTTCTTGATGTGTCGACCCGAGGTTATCAAAGTGTATAATCGTCACAGAAGAGAAGAGCATCTCTTTCGTGGCTGTTAAATAGAAGTCCATGATGCTATTATATTCGCCGTTTAGAAGTGGGATGGGCAAGTTTTTGGGAGGGATCTCCATGTTCCTGTACGCGTATGTACCCTGGAATAATAATGGTAATAATAGAGGAGGATTCCGCGGAGGAACCTTTATTAGTTATAACACTTATACGTACATATTTAGATTTAAAAAATAATTTGAAGCAGCATTATTATTTATTTATTTAATTCTACCTATATTTACAGGATTAGCTAATACAATAGTGCAAGTAATTTTACTTAAAATATGTATCAAATTATCAATTATTCAATCTTATTTTAAAAAAATAGATTTGTCAAATGTTATTAACCTTAATTGAAACGAATAAATTATACATCTACTGCCTTACCGAAAAACGTTACTTAACTTTAAGCAATGCTTAACATATTTTGTCAACTTCTCGTTGACACGTAATGACACTTGCGGAAAGAAGACAGAGAATTTAAGACGATGGTTAAAGTTAAGTAACGTTTTTCGGTAAGGCCGCTAATCTAATACCTTTAAACGAGCAATTCTTGTATATATGTATACCTATAGGTATATAATCTGAATCTCGGAAACGGCTCTAACGATTTTAAAGAAATTTGATTTGTAGGTAGGTGATTAGGGGACGATAAATCGATCTTGCTAGGTTTCATTTTTAGTGAACCCGGGTTTGCTCGTATCGTAGTCATAAAAAATCCGAGTGGAGCTCGGTCGCCCAGGTACTTAGTTATATGTTGTAGATTGGTCAACTCGGATCACTTTTTCGTGAATTAATTTCCTAGAGATAATAACGTCATTGCTGGAAAAGAAATATAACCGGCTCTGCAAAAAATTAAGCTTTATACTTTTATTTTAGCAATATAGAATAAAGGTGTTATTATTAAACAGGATATTTCAACAGCTACCTAACAATAAGCGGAAAACCTCGAATATTGCTCTGTGTGTGAAATGGAAATGTATATCTTACCAACCAATACGTATATTTTTTTACTTTATATGTATTATTATACTACATCCAATTATTTATTCATAAAGCTATTTATTAGCATGTTTTTTTTAAATTCAAAATAGATCTACGATTGACCACCAGCTCGCCTGATGTTAAGCGACGGTGTGGCCGAGGGTGGAGCTAGAGATAAAAAAAAACTAGTTAAAATACTTACAGGTGGAAATGGGCACTTTTCTAGCGACGCATTAGAGTACAGAGTTATATATCTAATCATCCATTTAACCTTCAAGGTTTCGCACAACTTGTAATGGACCTTGAAGTCGCCGCCGTTCTTCATTTGCAATGTCAGCGAGAACTGGACAGAAATAAACTTGTATCAACCACAGGTTCACAATTTTCCATTTTTACCTCCCAACAAAGCCTTATCAATGTTGTCATCTCATGTAGCCAATGAAGTGTTTATGATTATCTTTAACCGCCGACCCATAAAGACGGATGTTCTGACGTGTGTGTATATGAATATCTTTGCGTCTGTGGCTTCGTAGCTCACAAATGGATGGTCCGAGTTTGATCTATTTTTTTTAGTGAAAACTTCTTTAGCGGCGTTGTGCATTTTTGGTATGGGTAAAAAATGTTAAGCTCGCGTCAGATCGTCAGATCGTAAGACGGTCAGAAACAGTCAGAAACCTATTCTAACGTTCTGCATTTAAAGTTCATTATTGTATGTACAAGTTTGTCCTTCTAGCATGACGTCATTATTTTAGTCAGAAACCTATTCTAACATTCTGCATTTAAAGTTCATTATTGTATGTACAACTTTGTCCTTCTAGCATGACGTCATTTCGTTGCGCCGAATGCTTATGTTTATCACATGCACGTAAGACTCGTTAGCTCAATAGGTTAGAGCACCGATATAAATTTCAATTTGTCAATCGGAGGGCGGAGGTTCAAATCCTTCATGAGTCAATCTTTTTGCAATTTTATTTTTTAGTTTTAACTTCTGCCGGCACTTCCAGTGTGCAAACCGTTGATTTTTTTTTTTGAAAGAGGATTTCGTCGAGTGTTTTTAGCGATATTTCATCAAAATCGATTTTTGAGTTTTATAAACTTATATTTGTATAATTAAATTGTACTTCATCACAGTTATGTGCGCTTTACTTACAGTAACGTTGTTTCCCCAAGGATGGAATATGGTAGCTGTAAAGTTGGTCCGGTACGGCTCATGTCGGCTCATGCGCCGCGTGATCACGCTTGCGTTTGTTACGTATTTCGGATTTAAATACGCTACCTTGGCTCGCTCTTGAAGGAACTCCTACAAATAAAAAAAAGTGTTTCAAGTAATATAGAAATCGAAAATTTGATCGCAACTTTATAATTATTTCCATTCAAATCTTCATACTATATATTAAAACTTTTGCTACAACAAAAGATATATAAGAAGTAAGGTAAGATAAATATAGGTATTTGATCGTGATATTTTTTAACCCGACTGCGTAAGAAGGGGGGGGGGGGGGGGGGGGTTATGTTTTTCGAGGTTGTATATGTTTGTATGTACCTATATATATATGTATCTATATCGCTATCTATACGAAACAATTGATAGGTTAAATATAAAAAAAACGTAGATTACATATTGTTAATAGATATAGGCACCGACTTCTTATTCTGGAAATCTGTGATTATAGGCAGAATAGTAGGTCTGTATTTTGAAATCTTCCCAAGGTATTTTAATAAATGCATTTTGATTACGTACTAATTTAAAAAAAAAAAAAAAACTTACCGACCAACATCCTCCAATGAAAAGAGATGTAATGTAAGACAACAGTATCAATTTCAGCATGATCGAAAAAAATACAAAATGTGTAGTAACTGTTTTTATTCCGAAATGAAACAATGTTATAGAGCAATTAAAAAAAATACTATACACTATATGTTGATGATTCTGGATGGTAAATGTTTATAAAACCATCAACGTGAATACTTATGTTGGTAAGTTAATATAATGTTAAAACATAGATCTATATCGATGCATAAATCACCCACATCCTCGATAAATGTTCACAATTATTTTGCCTTTATTAACCACCAACCCAAAAGAGGGGTGTTATATAAGTATGACGTGTGTATTTTTATATCTGTGTGTCTGTGGCATCGTAACTTTCAAACGGATGGGCCGATTTTGATCTACTTTTTTTGTTTGAAAAGGATTTCATCTAGTGTTCTCGGTTATGTTTCATCAAAATCGGTTCAACCGTTTTTTTCGGGGGTTTTTAGTTTTCTAAACGTATAAAACAATGTAAGTGAATTAGTAGAAGTGTAGTGTTTGTGAGCAGTGTTATTGTTGATGTAGTATCTGTTGTGTTAAAATAAATGTTTCTTTCCTTAAGGTCCGACTCGTCTTCAGTCCCGACACGTCGGGCAACGTTGTTAGACGCGTGTCGTGTCTTGTGAACAGTTGTGGGCGATTACCTTACATCAGGCTTGCTACGCAGAGCCGGGAAGTCTGCGTATAATACATCACTGGTTAGACTGGGAGATATACCTAGATTTTTTGACCGAGCGAGCAAAGCGTCTCTGCATCAACTGGCCAAATTTTCTTTCGTCTATCAGTTTGTTTGTATGTTCGTACTCGCGTACAGGGCGTAATTTTGAACTAATTTTGATGAAACTTGGCGTATAGGTTCTATGAATTATTTAATAATTTTTTTGTCGTCGGCGATTTTAATAGGAGGGGTGGTTCCCATAAAAATATGGGAAGTTTATTGCGGCGCTAATTACCAACTGATTTTAATGATATTTGGTAAGTAGATAAAGTACAACATTATTACATGCGGTAAAAATGAACAGAATTGGTCAAGTGGTTGTCAAGATATGACAACCAACTTGAGATTGAGTTGAGGGCGTGTGGATGTGCTTGATGCATTTTAGCGCTGAATAATTTTCCTGGATAATTTTTTTTTTTTTAATCGCGTGGTAAGAATTTGTAAATGATCTCCCTCGAGAGGTCTACTGTTCGTAGAACTACTAGTATTAATTAATTTACTATTATTATATCCACTAGTTTAGAACTCATTAAATCAAATCAGTTTTTATTCAATATATGTATAAAAGGACAATAGTTATATGTAATTACAATGGTAGGTACCTATATATTAGGAACTATGTATCTTGTATAATTTTCATTTTATAGTGCCGTGCAGTACGTACAGTATGAAATAAATCTTGTAGGTAGCTACATGCCCTTCAGTGACACTTTACTATTTTGTTTGTAGTCTGTTAAAGATCAATGGTTATAATAGTGATACTTTACGACGTTTATTGACATTGTTTAATCTGACCGCCATACACCATATAATTAAGTACTCATTATAAATACTACTATAAAACTACCTATCATAAATACTAGTTTAAACCTCATTCATCCAAATTATTCCAAATGTCATGTGCTATTTAATTTACCTATAGTATGTTCAGCTAGATAACTTACGTGGCATTGAGGGCGCTGCTGTCCTTGTTTCATTATTTTGTTTAGTCGAGACCACAGATTACCATAGTAGTAAATACCACCAGACCTTAGTTCCCGTGTTTACAACAAGTTCTCTATTTGAACAGACTCTACTAGCAAACTATTGATCTGTCCGCCTTGCGCTATGTACCTAATTTCTTTAGCGCACTATGGTATTTTTTCCAAGCTAAACTCCATAGGTAGGGATGCGATTAAATTCGATCAATTAATTTTTATATTACAAATCATACGTACACTTTCGGATACAAGCTGTGCTGTGTAGCTCTGGTGAAAAAACACCTTAAGCTTCGCCAAATTGAATAAGGTAGATAAAACACTTTTTAAAACTATCACGGTCATTCATTAAATCACTATTATCTTCAGTCGTCCGTGAACATGGTGCATGTAACTGTGCCGAAATATCGGGAGCTCAAAATTAACGCGAACCACGGTAAATATCCCGTTAGTGCTTTAAGGTAAATAAATAAAAAGTCTGCGCCACTTATCTTTTTTTATTGTTCCTACCCCTATTTTTCTCAGTTTTCTTATGTCTGCTGAGTTCGTCGAACCGTAGCAGCGTGGATACGGTCAGCACCTTCTCCTTGGTAGCGGTGATGGAGAACTCCATGATGATGTAGTAGTCTCCGTCCATAACCGGGACGGGCACGTTTCTAGGAGGCAGCTCCATGTTCATATAGGAGTATCTACCCTGGAAGAGAAACAACGTAAACTAAAGCTATACCATACGTCGGACACTTCATACAACGGTGCGCTAATAAGTGACACATACACAAGTATACGTCTGTATAACACACACATGGATGAATTTATGTTTGTCGTGTGATTGCCGTTCGCCAGTGACAATTGCAATTCGAACGTTTGATTTTGAATTCCAATTCGTTCGATTCGAACCGGCCGCAAACAACAGACGAGCGCGGGAACGGGTAAGGAAACCGAGATCTGCGGGAAACAGAGTGTCCTTTCTATAGGTAATACTATTACATGTACACTGTTCTTTATGCAGTAGGCAGAGCATCAAAGTCTAATAAAGTCGTTTAACGCCACATTTTGACCTTGATTAGAGGGTTAGATGGAGGGAGAGGGGTTAAAAGGGTAGGATGTAATGTTGGCTGGCAGTGACAGGGGGTCAGCCTATCGTCTGCATAAGTTCCGATTTCCTGAACTGACTTTTACAGTAATGCCCGGGGAGCTTAGACCTAAGCCGGGGAGAAACAGCTGGCACGTTCTATTTTTTGATTTTTCTCCCAGTCCTCGCATGAAAGTATGTAATACTATTTATGTCTTCTTGGTCCGTGAACCAGCAACAGATTTTCATTTGAAGTTTGTCTGAAGTAGAATTTTTTAAACTATAAATAATTATTAGTTCAATTATTATTATGGAGAGAGATGACGTTTGACAGAGTGAAGTGGCGAAAGGAAACGTGCAAGACAACAATTAACAAAAAAAACTGTAACAAGCAGAATCAGAATCAGATTTTTTTATTGCATAAAACTGGTACATTATGGTGTATAAATTAGCTTGGCATTTACACAGTCTAGGTACCCACAACGGCGAAGCGACTTCAGAATAAAAAACCGGGCAAGTGCGAGTCAGACTCGCCCACCGAGGGTTCCGTACAAACTAAATAAAAGGGGGAAATCATATATTTTTTTATATTTTCCTTCATAAACCAAAAAATATTCATCGTAAAAATATTTAACACATTCCTTGCTTACCACTCGGATCCGAGTGGAGCGGAGCTATAGTAGCAGCGCCTTCCGCCTACTGACTACTACAAAATGAGCGTCCCGTTCATTTTGTAGTAGTCAGTAAACTGCCGGCGTTTGAGGCAGTCAACGTTGCTTTGCGCGGCCACTCTGTACTTAATCAAAATTCGCCCAAAAATTTTTGCTTCCCAGCTGAAGTGAAGGATCTGCAGGGGGCGAAGAATGTGTTAAAAACCTGTTTTAGCATATGCTAATGAGGCTCTTTCATATGTATGTATTCAGAGTTCTAGGTCAACGGGAAGTACCCCATAGGTTTTGATTCCTCTGTGAGTGTCGAAATGTGCGTTTTTACGACATATTCGGCTGTAACTTTTTTTTACGAAATCTGAGAAATTTTATTTTTCTTTTTGCAGCAAGATACTTTGTATCTGCGTATATGGTTTTAATTTCAACTCGATACCTTCACGCGTTCCCGAGATAAAGATCTTGACACCCGGATGGACGGACAGACGGACAACAAAGTGATCCTATAAGGGTTCCGTTTTTTCCTATTGAGGTACGGAACCCTAAAAATATGTAAGCTTTGATTTTTATTAAACAGGTACTTACTGGTGGAAAAGGGCACTTGTCGAGCGTCAAGTTACTGTACTTGCTCATATATTTCAGCATCCATTTTATCTTCAAGCTGTCGCACACTTTTGACGCTATTTTAAAATCACCTCCACTCTTCAATTGTAATATCAGTGCAAACTGAGATAAATAAATAAAATATATTGGTAGACATTTCACATTACACCATCTAGCCCGAACTAAGCAACGCTTGTACCTACTATGAAAATACATAAATAAACTTTTTATGTATTCTATTATCCAGACAGGATCAGAAGAACGTCATGAGTGACATGGGCGATTGACCGGGCTAGTGGAGTGAAGAAAGCGCTATACATACCTACCTACTTTATCTTGCTGTAACTTTCAATAACATTTTTATTTGGATACTGCATTATAAAAAATAATCGGAAAAATAATACCGCAGGTTTGGCTTTATAGCGAGCTGTTGGTTAATGGCGACACCGTATACCTACCGTCCCCGAATTTTCTAATGAGTTCCCTGATCCCCAGCTTCCCTTAACTGGCCGACTGAGTTGTGGAAACCGCTAGAGCTAAATACCTAAGCTCCAGGGTGAAAGGGAACACCGCAAGTAGCGTTTAGTGAAAGCGTAGCACACCCCTCGGCACCCTTAGCCACCCACGCCAATGTTGCTTCTCCGGCGCCAATATAAAGGCCTATTATGTGGGGCCAAGTCATCACCTGCCATAATGTTTTGTATGATGAGATGAAATTGGCAGGTGTGCTGTTTTCTCAATCTGGTGCTCCCATATCTGTGGGATCTGTATAGTATCGTATTTTACTCATTGTGTGGAAGCTTCCGCCCGTAATCTAGTAGTTTTTAAATTACAACGCCTTCATAACAATAGCCTAGATTTTTGTAACTCTATAACGTTGAAACAGGCTTGAAAGTCTCTTTTTATACATGAGTAATGTATATAAAAACCTTTTTTTTTTTTAAATAGAGCAAAAATCTCTTCTTCTGTGAAAATTTACCAATGGTAGATATATCAAACAAACGTCGAGGCAACAATATTGTACTACAATAGTACCATTAACCACCCACAAAACCATTTACTGTATTTTTTATACATCTTATTTTTAAAAGGCCTCACTGTGTTGGTTTCGACCCGATACCTTTCAAACATCTGGGCCTGAGCCGTGTATAAGTTTAAATAATATATAATATAATATAACAGGTGAGTACGTACTCACAGTAACATTGTTCCCGAAAGGCACAAGTAATGTCAGAGTTAGGTTGGTCTTGTACGAGTCATATCGACTCAAGCGCCGCGTCTCTACGGCGGCGTTTTCTACATACTTTGGATTGAAGTACGTCACTTTGCTTCGCTCGGGATGGAATTCCTGAAAACAATAAGAAATATTTTTTATTCGTTCAAAAGGCTTCGGTAATCTTGCGATTCTAAGAGTTTCCGTCAAGTTTAGTAAGTACTAAGAATGGTAATGGTCGAAAGGAACGTTGCTCTTAGGGTATTCTATACGAAGTATACAATCTTAGGTGTTCTATCCGTGATGTGGGTTAAATGCCTTATGACTAAGTATATTACGACTTCTTTAGATCGTTTAATGACTAAATCTCGATATGACTATACTATTCATCATAATAGAACAACATCGTGTTTGGATAGCCGTAAGTGTATTGATAAACGACGATTTACTTGATCTACAACTTACAGCTTACCTATACCACTGGTCCTAGAAACATGAAATTTCAAAGGCGCTTTAAAAGAAAAATCGGAATGCTCTTCCATATAAAAAGTAGAAATCCATGTGATAGATTCCTATCACTTGCAACAGGTCGTCTATCCACCTGGCTAATTTTCCTACGCTGCGCTTGTAGGTGCGTGTTCTCTAATCGAGAAATTTTCGGCCCCATTGGCCATCTTCGAGCCCAGGCCCACAGCCGCCAATGCGCTGTGCTACATCGCTGACTTTCAGACGTCTCACTTCATTTCAGATCTTGCAGAGACCCGCAGCATTTTCGAAATTGGCAAAGAGCAGAATAAAGTCTGCTTTATATAGGTACTATGAAATTTAAATAAAGAAAACATTTGAAATAAGTCAATAAACTTACCGTAGACCAACATCCCACAAATAAAAACAAAATAATTGCAATCAGTAGGGTGAATGTGCCCATAATCATCAATTAATAAGTGGGTATAAACGCTAAATACGTAAACATTTAACCAGAAAAGTATTGTTTTTTAACGACCATTCTATGTACCAGTGATCAACTAAAACTAAACATACACAGAATTATTATTATGGCCCAAAGAGTATTGTTATGGCCTCAACATGAACGATTAACCATCTGATTGCACTGATTGTATACGTACCTAAAATAACCTATGCTCGTTAGATCTAATATAATTCAGTTCTAATTGACCGAGTGAGCGATGCGAACAAAGGGACCGGAAAATTTTCCTTCGTTTTGTGCTGTGATAGGATTGATAATAATGATGATAAATGTTTTTATGCTGTAATAGGATTGCGCTTGACCGTGCGACGTTGTGGTCCACGATGGACTGCGCTTTTTTATATAATATAGGTTTGCGCTTGACCGCCAACTCACCTGATGTAAAGCGATGTTGCGGTCTACGATGGATGGATGGTGATTCAGTGGAGTTTTAAAGACACCCAGATTATTCCTATCGGTGAAGACCCAAAAATAAAAATGGAAATAACAGAGACGGAGATATTGATTCCGAATGAGTTCTGAATACCTCTACAGATCAATTTGTCAACAGGAAGAGGGTAAAATTTCGAGTATCTATGATCCAAAAATCATCAACAATAACCACAAACAGGGCAAGGTAACAATATTTATATTCAATTCAATTCAATTCATTTATTCTTACAATAAAAACAGTACACTATGATCGAGTTGCTAACCGTCAAATTGGGTGAATTTAATCACCCGTATCTTTACTGATTATACATTTCATTGTTAAAGATACATATATCTGTACCGTGTGTATGTGTGTATATCTGGACTGTAAGACATATACTTAGAGTATACAAAAAGCTACAAAATCTACAATGATGTCCTAAACTATAGCTCAACAGGAAATAAAGGAAATATTGTTATATATTTTTTTTTGTTCATGAGTGTGAATTTTCAAAATAACAAAGGCGGTCAAAGGCAAGGCCGGGTTCCGCTACTAATGTTTACTTTGAGTAGTATATGCCTTGTTGTCCGACCTTTTCGGAAACATAAATATCCCATTAAACCTTGAGGGCCAAAATAAGTCAAATTAAAAAACTTAAGTAGTTTTATAAACAAATTGGAGATTTGCAAAACATTCCAGAACCAAATTTCAAAATAGAAAAAAAGTGAAACAAGGTGATCCGCTCGCACCCAATTTTGTATACCAATGCTCTCGAATGTGTAGGTATTTTAAGTTTGCCCGTTTTTGGGTACAAAGACATCATGACCTTCAGGATGTTTAAGCTCACATACTCACGTTTTGCCAACAATATTGTTATTTTTGCTTTATCAACATCAAAAGGATCTTCCACTGCCATTAATTCGTTACCTTTTGTATTCTGAAAGTCCTTGAAAAAGGACTTGTGAAGATTTAAAAATATGTATCTAGGTATTGTATAAGTACGTGAAGGTAATTACCGGTATGCAATAAAAACGACGAACTTTTGAGATCACTGGTCCATTTACCTGTTTTTACCTGTTAACCGACTTCCAAAAAGGAAAACTATTTTTATTTTGAACAAACGTGTTTGTCACGTCTATTTTTGAGCCGAATTCTCCGACTATAGTTTCAACCGCATACGGCGGTCTTTTTCAAAAGGAACAGCGCAGACGTCACTCCCGAAGGACGTCTCGTCTGGTACTGCAAGCTAAAGCTCGCTCCACGCGTGACGTCATCTGTTGCATGAGGGCGGAGATGGTTAGTTGGTCGTTCTGCTCCGGTTCCGCTGAAAATTCTTCCTCGCTGGAATCTTCTTCCGTGATTGGAACATTCCAGCACACTGAACTAGCAAAGTCTCCACCAGACTCCCAATCATCCTCCCGAGCTCTATGAAGGCAAGGCTTCCAGGTGGGCGGTAAATGCCATCCTCCGTCTCTGTTAAAAGGTCCGATGCTTGCTAATCTCTATGGCCTCTCTCACCTTTCGGGGTACAAAAAGCTTCTACCGCGCGAGGACCTTCGCCTTATCAAATCTGATATAGTGTTGCGAGTCAGAGAGCAGAGCATGCTCCGCCACCGCAGACCTAACGCTATCCAGATTCTTCTAGTTTCCCCGACGTAGCACTCAC
The DNA here is from genome assembly GCA_947563715.1 of Lycia hirtaria. NCBI lineage: Eukaryota > Metazoa > Arthropoda > Insecta > Lepidoptera > Geometridae > Lycia > Lycia hirtaria. Next base: position 32,692,410 of record OX387377.1, on the reverse strand, counting down.
CACAACCACCGCAATGCCCGTCTGTTCAAAATAAAAATGTATAACAACCACGTTAGTTTCCATAATAATATTTTTATGTATGTTCCCCGTAGATACATAGACCGATTTCAAAAACATTTTTGGTTTGAAACTAGGGTTTACTTCTCAGGTGGTTCCTTAAAAATATTATCAAAATCGGTTCAGTATTTTGGTTTCATAACAAAATAACTGGATGGATATGGCATCCAAGTAAACCGAAATGGAAACCGAACGAATTGCTTATTTTGAAGTCGTTTTTTTTAGATTTTTTAACGATTACTTGTTAGTTTTCTTAAATCGACTATCGAGTGTGAACATTTAATACCTACTTAATTTGGAACAGCTTGTACATATTTTACCTGCTACCCATGGGCGTACCCAGGGGGGGGCAGGGGGGGGCAGCTGCCCCCCCCCCTGGAAACCTCGCAGAAAATGTATGAACTCGCCTAATTACCTACTAATCAAAGTTTAAACGGGGCCTTATGTGCTAACTTTTAAATAAACCGCGCAGTAGACACTGGCAAAATGCACGGTGCAATTATTATTGCCATAAAAAAACCGCGCAGTGAGCAAGCGCTACAGTCGCCAGCTACCGCCGCGGCGACGACGGCAGATGAAGATTACCGAATCTAGCTGAGCGTTCGTATTCTTGGCGGTAGGGAGTTGCGAGCGACTAGCATTTATTTTATTTGACATGTTATGTTATGGCTTTGAATATTGAGAGCTGCGTCTTCCAATGACAGCAAGCCGCCAACAATATAGGGCAAATCAACCAACTGGTTCGATAAGCGAATCTTTTCGCCGATCGTTCAAAGTTATTTAATATCCTTTGTATTTTGAGCCATGTCAGTACTGTGACAACATTAACAGCAAATCAGCATATGAATACCTAAAATTTGATAAAAAGTTTCGAAAAAATTCGCGCTCGCTTCGCTCGCGCCTGATTATTTCCTATTATTTTCAGCAGACTATGTAAGAAGGAGGGTTATGATTTTCAAGTGTATGTATGTTTGTATATGGGTATGTTTCTATATGATCGCCTACAAACTTAAACGGCTTGACCGATTCTGATGTGCGAGGTGTCGTAAAACTCCAACGAGCTTTTTCGTAATAAATAAGTTATTTCACTAGAATTATTCTAAATAATGCGCCTTTATGGTCTTTTACAGCGGTACTTTGTCATAAAAACGTATGTTTGTAATTTTCTATAAAGTAATGTTTTTTAATTAGGAATAATAAAGTTGCAATCAATGCATTAAAATGGCTGTATTTATAATTTTTTATAACATAAAAGTCGTTCTAATCCCTGTCGGATATTTTTCTTTTAACATAAATACTTGTTTGGTTCATCTGGGCCACAAAACCTAGGACACGCTAACAATATCAATAAATCAAATTATTTATAAGATTTCATTTTAAAAACCTTCTAAATTTTCGCGCTCACTTCGCTCGCGTTTTTATTACTTGAACATAGAAATACTGTGGGCTCACTTATATGAGAAATAAAGCATATTACTTTAAAAACACAATTAAAATTAGAATAAAAGTTTCTAAAATTTTCGCGCTCGCTTTGCTCGCGCCTGATTATTTCCTATTATTTTTACCCAACCGCATAAGAAAGAGGGTTAAATTTATTCAAGTAAATGTATGTATGTATGTATGTAGGTATATTTCTATAAGATCGCCTACAAGCCTAAACGGAAAGCCTAAACTAGAATTATTCTAAATAATGCGCATTTATAGTTTTTACAGCGGTTCTGCGACTCGACAACATATTAAGCGTAACAAAATCGTAAGTTACACGTCGGGTATTTAGTTTTTCTTTTAATATATATACTGGTTTATTTGTATTAATTATTAAAGTGCTGTGAACTTGCTAATACAATCAAATAATTCACAAACAAACAATCACTAAGCAAAAATTGTTTCCCAACTGTCAAGAAAGTAGCGCGTATCTTGTAGGTATGTTTGTAATTTTCTATAAAGTCATAAGTTTCAATTTAATCAGGAATAATAAATTCAAATGGTTATATTTATAATTTTTATAGCGTAAAAGTCGTTCTTATCCAGTCGGTTATTTCATTTTTCTTTTAACACAGATACTTGTATGGTTTATCTGGGCCACAAAAACCTAGGACACGCTAACAAGATCAATCAAATTACTTCCAAGATTTAATTTAAATAACCTTTTCAATATTCGCGTTTAACATTTTTCTAATTTAATATAGAAGTACTGTGGGCTCACTAATACGAAAAATAAAGCATATTACTATAAAACATTAGAAAAAATTTCGCGCTCGCTTCGCTCGCGCTGTTTATTACTAACCAACAAAATTGTTACACCCCCCCCCCCCCCCCCTCCCCGCTATGTTTCATGTAGGTGTTTTGTGTAGTGTGTATGACAAAACAGCCGCGGACGATCTGACCTAAAAAAATCTGACTTGCCCCCCCCCTAGACCAGAAGCTGGGTACGCCCATGCTGCTACCCCTACATGCAATCTATTTAAAGCCGGTCACACATGCACATAGTTTGCAATAAGAACGTTGTTTTTTCTTCCATGTTTCCAGTTTTACATCTGAACTCACCTCGCCTCGTCAACCGTCTTTTGAAATGTGCAGGTCGAAAGAAAGATTAGACGGCAAGGTTGCCGTGGTGACAGGTGGTGGATCTGGCATGGGGTTTGAAGCTGCAAAAGATCTAGCTTACAGAGGAGCCAGGGTCATCATCGCCAGTAGAAACGCGACCAAACTCGAAATAGCTCGCGATGAAATACGAAGAAACACAGGAAATCAAAATGTTGATTACAAAGTCTTCGACTTGGAATCTCTTGGATCAGTAAGAGGATTTGTCCATGAAATAAAACATGAAGATAGACTTGACATGCTCATCAATAATGCAGGAGGATTCGGCCTGGCTGACGTTCACACAAAAGACGGCCTTAGTCTCATGATGCAACTCAACTTTTTTGGACCTTTCCTACTGACGTATCTCTTACTGCCCATGTTAAAGTCCTCAGCACCAAGTCGCATCATCAACTATTCTGCTATAACTATGTATGTCGGAAATCTGGATTTCGATCATTGGAATGATTTGGGCAAATACTCCATTTTCTCAGCTTCGGGCAATGCGAATCTTGCTGCGTTCCTGATCACGGCTGAATGGGGTCGACGCTTGAATAACACAGGGGTAACCGCGAACAGCTACGATCCATTCTTCGTAAAAGACACCGGTGTTATAAACAGATATGTCTTTGAAGATTTACGTAACATCTCGAAAATATTCCGGAAATACTTTGGACTAACTCAGAAGGATGTCGGTCAAGAGATTGCTTATTATGCCTCTGATCCGGACTTGGAAAACTGTAACGGGAAACACTTTTACTTCTGCAGCAAAGCACCAAGGCACTGGATTTTAAATAATATGAAGCTGAGGAAAAAACTGTGGAAAGAAGCTAAGAAAGCCGTGAAAATCACGTGTGAAGAAGATTGGGATGCTAAACCATGTGATTAGTAGGATAACATTTCGAAGTAAATTGAAATAAACATAAATAGTTGTGTCAGAAATTAGCCTTCCAATTTGTACTGCGCCGTCTACTTGTGTAAACATGTAATTAACAATAATAATAAATAAATATTAAATATTAGAGGACATGTCACACAACATAATATCGTGTATTTCCTAAATGTTACATTGTGGTATTCAAAATTAAAATAATTTTCATTGTACATTTTTCTGCAACTATTAGAATTAGGTACTTACTATAACATAATAAGCATAGTGACAAATGGCGTGCCAGCCGGGACCTTTGCAACTTTAACGGCCTTACCGAAAAACGTTACTTCACTTTAAACAATGCTTAACATATTTTGTCATCTTCTCGCTGACACGTAATGATACTTGCGGAAAGAGAATTTAAGACGTTGGTTAAAGTTAAGTAACGTTTTTCGGTAAGGCCTTTAATTGCTAAACTATTTAATATTATATTTTAGGTAAAATTAAATTGATGTTCACTTCATTTGACTTTTGTGAGTAGCAACGAAAATAAGTCTGATTATTTTTCACGTGTTCTCTAATATAATAAAAAAAAACTCGGGTGGCTACGCTTCATACTAAAATGTATGAAAAGCGGGAAACGAATTACAATCTACAAAATTGAAGTATGTTCAGGCTTAGATGATTGCTACGTATTTCATGTACCTAAACTAATTAAGAAAATTGATCTTGAATATATTATTAATACTTTCACCTCATGATTAAACTAGCGTAGCGCTCGTGGCGTATAGCTTGACTAGGTGTTCCCGAACGATCACCAATGTTAAGCAACGGACGGACCGGTCAGTCTTCGGATGGGTGACCGTGAGTGGCATTTCTTTCTGAGCGCTACCGTGGATCGGATGACACGTTAAATTGTAGGACCTGGTTGTTCAGCAATCGTCAAGCCAAGTCAGAGGCCTTTCGGCGGCTTAATAACTCTGACAATAAGGCTGGCCACTCAGTCTATACGAACTTACTTACTTACTTGTGATTAAACTAAAACTGTATTCAAATAGAACAACAAAATAACATAGGAAATGTCGATTTTGATCGAATCTTGAAGATTATTTTTTCAAAAATTAAGAAATATTTTGAAAATATCACTCTTTGTATCTCTCGCGGACTCATCTATTAATATATTAAGATTTTTTTATAGTTTCGTATAGTAAAAATAGTTCTTTAAGGTTTTTAAAACGGTAAGTGCCAATTCAGGCGTTTTTAAAACAGACAGATTGACGGCAGAACATCCTGATAATTAAGATTTCTTTATACGGTGTTGAAACTACAATAGTTTCTTGTTTATTATAAAAATGAACCTTGAACCTTATAAAAATGTTACTGCACATTCCGTACTTCTTTATAGGAAACGAGAATTTTATATCACGTGTGAGCACCTGTCTACAATTTAATTATTCGAGGCTACGTTTATCAAGCATACCGTTAGCGCGTAATACAAAAATAACAGTAAGTACTATATTACAGCAAAATTAATTTCAAACTGGTTCACCATAAAAAGCTCTACATTGACCGTCAAGCCGCATTCGCAAGTCGCATTCGTTCAGGATAGTTTCCCGACATGTGTAAATCAGACGCACGATTAGACGGCAAGGTAGCCGTGGTGACAGGTGGAGGATCCGGCATTGGGTATGAAGCTGCTAAGGACCTGGCGAGCAGAGGAGCCAGGGTTATCATCGCGAGCAGAAATGAAACTAAACTAGAACACGCTCGCGATGAAATACGGAGAACCACGGGCAACCCAAACGTGGACTATAGAATCTTCGACTTGGCATCACTTCAGTCAGTCAGAAACCTTGCGCACGAAATAAGCCACGAGCACCGACTAGACATGCTCGTCAACAATGCTGGAGAGATCGCTCTACCCGATGTTCACACGGAAGACGGTCTCAGTCTAATGATGCAGGTGAATTTCTTCGGACCCTTTTTACTGACGTACCTCCTATTCCCGATGTTGAAGTTCTCGGCTCCGAGTCGCATCGTCAACACTGCGGCAATTACACTATACCTCGGAAACATAGATTTCGACCACTGGAATGACCTAAACAGATATAATGTTTTTACAGCATCTGGTAACGCGAAGTTATCAGTCTTTCTCATCACAGCAGAATGGGATCGACGACTGAAAGGCACGGGAGTAACATCTAATAGTCTAGATCCGTTCATAGTAAAAGATACTGATATAGCGAGACGAGTTTTTGGCCAGATATCGGGAATTTTGAACGAGAATGTCCAACAGTTGTGGAAAAGTGAAAGCTGGCAATATTTGTGGAATTTTTTCTATCATACGATCGGTCTGCCTCAACGCAATGTGGGCCAAGAGATAGCTTACTATGCATCCGCTCCTGAGTTAAAGAATGTGAGTGGGGAACACTTTTCGTTCTGCAGAAATTTACCGCGTCACTGGATATTGAACGATATGAAATTGAGGAAAAGACTTTGGAAAGAAGCGAAGAAAATCGTGAAGATTGCGCCAGAGGAAGATTGGGAGTCCCACCTGCTACATTGAATAGACTGATGAAATAGATTGATGTCTCAAAAATTGACGAAAGCTAATTAAATAATTCTTAATAATTTAAGCGTGATTAACACAATGTTTTTGTGTTATTTAAGATTGGCCTTGAAGATGATTGATGATTCTGCCATGTCAATTAGTACCTAACAAAGAAACAATAGTTATTTATTCAATTGTATAATTGTAAACAGTGTTTAATATGGTCATTTAGCTCATTTGAAACATTTGATTGATTAATTGTTTTATAACATAAAACAATACCATTGGTATGTTGGTAGCACTAAAAGTGTGATTAAACTTGATGTAGATGTCATTATCATTTGGTAATTAAAGCCGGTTTTCGTTTCGCTTGTGTGTACATCTTATTTTAATTTCCTTGCCCATCACGGTCAGTTTGGAAGGTCAACGTCCTGGGAGGTTACTACTGGTTACCGAAATTATTTTTGTCACTTTGATCCATTGCTCATTTGTGTTCAGCTAATATTTTAAGAACATACAGATAAAAAAAAAGATTCAAGCTAAACCATTTAAGAGGAGATTTTTTTAAAGAAATGGAGTGGTGTTTTCGATTCCGCTACATTAATGACGGTGGACATGATATTTTTTTGATATTAACTATTCATCAAATGAAGTTGAAATTGTATAATTGTACCTTTGTATATATGAGCTTCGTGTACATTTACTTTGTTTGTATTTACAACTTCCCTTTAGTAGCAGTAGTCAGGTTATTTATCTTGATTAACGAAATACTGCAACTTTTTAGTAACAACGAGAAATGGGTGGTACACCCATTTATTTATACCAAAAATCCGTACTCGGCGATATCGATCCACATTCTTGGTAGTTTTTTTTTTTATAGAAGATAGATCTGCGATTGACCACCAACTCGCCTGATGTTAAACGATGGTGTGGCCGGTGTGGACGTGCTGCACAAGAATGGAATTCTATTCCGCCATCTCTGTTTCCAGAGACCTACGACCTTTGAATTTTCAAGGCTAGAGTGAATAGATATCTTCTAGATCGACAAGCTCCATCCTCGGCCACACCGTCGCTTAGCATCAGGCGAGTTGGTGGTAAGATAAGATAAAGATAAAGATAATTTATTTGCATACAACATGAGAATTTTATACAACAAGTGCATAAAAGATGTTACACTAAATTTAATCGCTTAAAATCATGTTGTGCCGATTAGGCGTACAAATGTCAGGTAGACAGCATCATGCACATGCGAAAAATTAAAAAAAAAAAAAAAATTGTTATTAGATTAAAACAAAAACAAAAAATATATAAAATATGACAAAGCAGAAGCAATAAAAGATACACATAATGTCAATAAAATTAAAATTTGTCATTTAAAAATCATTGATAGAATAATAACACTTCTGCAATAACAATGCCTTCAACTTTTTTCTAAATAAATTACTATTGTGGTCTCTTATTGACTTAGGAATCTTATTGTAGATTTTAGGACCCATACATACGGTGCTATTTTGCATCAGAGCTGTCTTTCCTTCATGTACTCGTCGTGACATGGTCAATCGTATATCTATCTTGAATAAAAAGAACAGTAGCCCTGCTGTATTGCTCTCTTCAATTTCGTCAAAGATACAATGAAAAGTGTAAACACGTGGTAGGAAGTCAATACAAAACCAGAAATTCTTTTTTTTAGTTGAAATCAAGATCAAATTTAATATGCGACCAGAAACGGCACGGTCGAAATATAACCAGTATTAAATGTGACTTCGGTCAGGCTGGTTACTTACAATGTGCAAATCAAAAGTGAGTCTTAACGGCAAAGTGGCCGTGGTGACAGGTGGAGGATCTGGTATGGGGTATGAAGCTGCAAAAGACCTGGCTTACAGAGGAGCTAGAGTCATAATCGCCAGCAGAAATGCGACTAAACTGGCAGCAGCTCGAGATGAAATAAGAAAAACTACAGGCAATCAAAACGTCGACTACAAACTCCTCAATTTAGCATCTTTTCAATCAGTGAGAAGCTTTTCCGCCGAGGTAAGACAAGAAAATAGTCTAGATATGCTAATAAACAATGCCGGAGGATACGGTCTTCCCGACGTACACACAGAAGACGGCTTAAGCCTCATGATGCAAGTAAACTATTTTGGACCTTTCTTACTAACATATCTTCTGATACCTTTACTTAAATCTTCATCCAGTCGCGTCATCAACAGCTCTGCGATGTCGATGTATTTCGGAAACATAGACTTTGATCACTGGAATGATTTGGGAAAATATTCTCCGCCTATAGCTTCAGGGAATGCAAAATTAGCTACATTCATAGCTACGGCCGAATGGGACAGACGTTTAAAAAGTTCTAAAGTGGTTGTAAACAGTTTTGATCCGTTTTTTGTTAGAGACACAGATATAACTAAAAACCAAACTGAAGGTATTCGGAATTTCTCGAATATTTTTCTGTCGATATTTGGGTTACCTCGGAAGGATGTTGGAGAACAAATGGCGTACTATGCGTCAGCACCAGAACTGAAGTACGTGAGTGGTGAACATTATAACTTTTGTTATATAGCACCACGTCATTGGATACTGAACGACATGGATCTAAGGAGGAAGCTTTGGAGAGAAACGAAGAATATATTAAAGATTACTCGTGAGGAAGAATGGGATGACAAGCCGGATGATTTCTAGACATAAATTTATATTGTGCTAGAAACGGGATTTTAGTTTAATGAATAATAATTCTGAATATACATATCTTTTCATGCACCTATAATGTGTGTCTTTTGATACAATTGAAATTAAACAACTTTTAACGGATTTATCTCGTATTTTAACACTTTGTAGGGTCCGTATTCAAAGGTGATGACAGGATCATGGACGCTGCAGTGGTTGAAACGTCAGGTATTAAAATAATGTATAATTTAAGCGATCAACCTGCTAAGTTATTTAATTTTAATGAGTAATAATCGCGAAAAGATAAGAAATTATTTCCTTAATGTATGTAATGTAGGTAATATTCCTTAGTGATAAATTACGAATTTAAACAGCTTTATAAATATTTTACATAAAATAATAATTTATTAATTTGAATATTTATAGGAGATGGTCTGTTTCTCTCTCGCGAAACAACAGTTTGAACTGAATTTGTACGACGTACACGAACCATGACGTCATTATTCGTTATCGTGTGCTCACTTACTTTCTATTTAAATAAATATAATAATTATATTATATAAATATCATTTTCAAAGAAAGATTTTTATTCGTTTAGTTTTAGATATGCTTAAAAGAATAACTCTAAACATATTTTTCACCAATATTTTTATGGTAATTCGCCGACTTTCTGCTAGTCCTGTAGTGAAATGGGGAGGGTGAAATTAGGTCGTGAACATAGACTTCTAATATAGAACATAGATACCCCAAGTGTATGTACCTAGCGTGTCAACAGTATGATGAAAAATCACAGTTGACGACCTAAGATTTATTTAATTTCAGGTTATACTCGTATATACTTCCGATTCGATATTTTGTCAACTAGTTACTAGCGTACAAGCGCGCATTGGATTCGCAAGGATGCATCGGGTTGAATAGATTTCGCGCGGAAGGAACATTCCATCACTATAGTTTGTGTGACGTCAACCTACGTGCTATAGACAAACACACAGATATACAGATACATAGATACACGCGTCAAAATAACACCATTCTTATTGGATCGGGTGTGAAAAAGAACTGAAGGAAGCGGCTTGCATCCAGCGTCTTCATGTGTTCGTGGTCGTCTGTCCACCTTATGGCTGGCGCTCCTTAAATAGAAAAAAAATAGGATTACATGTCATTAATTATGTATTGCTTTTTAGGATTCCGTAGTCAACTACGAACCCTTATAGTTTCGCCATGTCCGTCCGTCCGTCCGTCCACGACATAGCTGAAAGACTATATGTACTATAAAGTTGTAATTTAGTGGGCATACATATTTATTACGCCAAAAAAATTATAGAATAAAATCATAATATTTTTTTTTTGGTTACCCAATACACGTAAGGTAGAGAATACTGACTGGCCTTGTGGCTCAGTTGGTAGTATGTCTACCTGCTAAGCTGTAGGTCGTAGGTTCGATCCCCACCCAGGGCAAACATTTGTGTGATGAGCATGGATGTTTGTTCTGTGTCTGGATGTTTCTATGTATCATAAGTATATATTTACAAAAAAAAAGTATATATGTATTCTATCAGCCATCTAGTTCCATAGTACAAGCTTTGCTTAGTTTGGGCTAGATGGCGTTGTGTGAAATGTCCACAAATATTTATTTATTTATTATTAATAGAGATGTATATTTTTTCTCATCTTCCCCATCGTGTGGGGTATCGTTGGATAGGTAATCAAAAAACATTATGAATACGCGAAAACCATTTTTCTATTTAGCGATCCTCTCTAGCAAAAAATATAACTTCAAAGCTTAATATTTCGCTAACATATTAAGCTTTGAAGTGATATTTTTTACTAGAGTCAAGCGTCACCCCCCCCCCCCCCCCTCCCCCTCCTCCTGGCTAAACGGTTGACTCTGGAGATATGCAAAAAAAAACATGCTAGTAGCATTATGATGAAATTAAAAGGAAAACTATCTAGGCTTTACATAGACACTCAACTCATAAAATGTACTCGGAGCGGTAAATTTCGAAATAACTCCATTTAAGTCGCAAAATCAATCAATTTGTTCATAGTATCGATAAGTAGCTCTAAGCTCTAATCTAAATTTGCACATAGTGAACTGCTACTACGGAACCCTACACTTGCAAGTGGCCCGACACGCACATGGCCAAGTTTAAACTTTTGAATCCGCAATAGGATGCGACACCATTTTTTATAAGACAACTACTACTACACCCATAATTAGATACTTTTTACTCAAATCACGCCGGATTGCTGCAGCATAGTAAAAATATTGAGACGTATGCGGAAAAAATATTCCATTAACTGTGAGTCAAACCCTTTTTGCCTTGAGACAAAACATTCGCCACGTTCGTTGACGCGTGTGTTCTTAAAGAATTTAATTCCTGTTACATTGGACCAGTATCTTGATGGATACGCTTCGATAGCGTTGTACCGTGACGGAATATGTGTGATACGGACGTCAAGTTGATCGGAAAAGTAGCCATCGTCACCGGTGGCAGTTCTGGCATAGGACTCGAAGCCGCCAAAGATCTAGCCTACCGTGGAGCCAGAGTGATCATCGCAAGCAGAAACGAAACCAAACTGAAGATAGCACGAGACCAAATCGAAGATGCTACGGGAAATATAGACGTCACATACAAACTTCTCGATCTTGGCTCTTTGAATTCTGTGAGAAACTTCACACGTGAAGTACTGAATGAAAACAGGATAGATATTTTAATAAACAATGCCGGAGCCGTTGCTCTACCAGACAAACTTACTGCTGACGATCTAAACCTGACAATGCAAGTGAATTTCTTTGGAACTTTTCTGCTTACGTATCTATTGCTGCCTTTAATAAAGTCTTCATCGCCGAGTCGTATCATCAACGGATCAGCAGCATCGATGTACATCGGACAAATCGATTTTGACAAATGGAACGATGTTGGACAGTCCACTATCGCTACCCTGGCGAACTCAAAGCTAGCGATGACGTTGTTTACAGCTGAGCTGGATAGACGACTGAAAGGGACTGAGGTGACAGCGAACAGCTTTGACCCATTTCTAGCGCGTGGTACCGATATATTAAGTAACATCAATGGAAAAATAGGAGATATATCCCAATTGTTGGTAAACGTAGTTGGACAACGCAAAGAGGATGTAGGAAACCAGATAGGATATCTAGCTGCAGCAACAGAGCTGGAAGGAGTAAGTGGTATGCACTATAAGTTCTGCAGAAGATGGTTGAATCACTGGCTAGTGTATAATGAAGCGTTGACAAGGAATCTATGGAAGCAGGCAAAAAAACTGGTGAAGATCTCGCCAATAGAAGATTGGGAATCTAGACCAACATGAATAAAACATTATCAGGTCAGATTCCACGAACTATTTTTTGAACTATTTTTTACCGAAATATAGTATATTAATATTAAGTAAGGCACGGACCCCGGAGTCTGTGGAGATTAAATTTGTTAAATAAAAAAAAGTATACCTATGTATTGTTTCACTCCGTATAAAATCATACTATTTTAAATCATTTACAGAATTTATTGTATCCTAATCAAATGAAATCGTATTTATGTTTTTAATAAATGTTATGCTAATATAAACAACGGTCATTGAACTCGGGTTGTTTTATTTTTACTTTGTTGACCTTTTATAAGGTCTATTCATTATATTCATAAGGTATATTCATTTCGCTAACACAAATACAGGTTATATTCAAAATATGTAAATGCATACACATATTCATGCGTACTTAATTAAATTAGTAACAGTTCTTCTCGTAGAATAGTTGTGATGGGATTTTGTTCATAGGATGTAACGGTTACAATATACTTATATATCTCTTTTTTGTAGAGTTTTTCTGAGGAAATGCCTCACTTTTGCCAGTTATACGACTGCCAAGCAGTAGTGTGCAAGCATTACACACAAAGAGACGAGCATACATAACACAGGGCTTGGATGAAGTCAATTAGGTAATATTGGAATACTATAGATTATTATCTAGTTATGTACTTATCGTCTCGTGTCAGTTGTATTATGAATATACTTACCGATTATAGAGTAAGAGCCCACGACGGCAAGACCTTCGTTATTTTAAGGAAAGTAAGGTACTATTTTATACAGCTTTACTACCTGTTATCTGCCAAAGTAACTACAATCCAAACTCTATAGTCGCTGGTCGTTCTTACGTGTTAGAGACATACACAGATAAACTTTCAGCTTTTATAAAATAACGAAGGTCTGGCTTCCTGGCGAGTAGGGGTGTCTGGCAGGGAGTAGCAACCCTAATAAATGTCCGTCAATGCAATAACGTGATTTTTATAGTTATCCTGAAGAACTTATAAAAAAATGAGCTTTATACTTTAAGGAAAGTAAGGTACTATTTTATATACAGCTTTACTACCTGTTATCTGCCAAAGTAACCACAATCCAAACTCTATAGTCGCTGGTCGTTCTTACCTGTGTTAGAGACATACACAGAGAAACTTTCAGCTTTTATAAAATAACGAAGGTCTGGCCGTCGTGGGCTCTTAGGCTATTAGTACCTATCAATAGTTTTGTTTACGTGATTCTTATTTTGAACTTTAAAATTTTCCACTTATTTTTATTTATTTTATTTTTATTTTTATTTACTCGTGTAATGATTGACAACTTTTTGTTATAAAATTTTAGAATCAGCTTTAGAACTTGAACAGTCTGTTCAAAGTCGATGTTTTTAGATTACTTATGTACGTGGTTTTGCAAATATAAATAATAATGTAGAGGATCACGATTCGAATCATGTTCAATTATAAATAAATCATTGTTAATAAGTTTTATGCAGGCCAATAAGTATACCCGGATATGAATCAGGTGACAATGACAATGCCAATTATTATATTGTATATGGAGGTAGGAATTGTGCAGTTACTACGAGTATTTTATTTTATTCTGTAGCGGAAATTATTATATTTAGTTCAGAAACAGGTTGCAATACCTACCTATTTAGTACCTATTTATGTACTTAACTAAACGAGCGAGACGGGCCCAAACGAGAAAATACATGCGAACAAACAGATCCTATCTATGGGCCTTATAAGGAAGCTCAAAGTCACGCAGTGAGCTATGCGCGGCTATGCTCGGGGTTTCTCTGCGAGATCGTATCAGAAACGAACGAATCCGTAGACGTACAAAAGTCACCGACATAGCACAACGGATTAGCAAGTTGAAGTGGCAGTGGGCAGGGTTCGTTCTACATAGCACGTAGAACTGACGGCCGATGGGGCCGAAAAGTTCTCGAATGGAGACCACGAACCGACAAGCGCAGCGTAGGAAGACCAGCCACAAGTTGAACAGAAGATATTATATACAAGTGACAGGAAGACGCTGGATGCACGCCGCTTCCAACCGGTCTTCTTCGAAATCCATGGGGGAGGCCTATGTCCAGCAGTGGACTTCTTGTGGCTGAGATGATGATGATGAACAAACAGAGCAAAGCAAAAGTTCTGACGCTTCGATTGCTTCGTTAGTTATTATTAAGGATTCATTACCTAATTATTTAAGGAGCATAGCTTTTGTCGGTGGAGTAATTTCTATTCTTCTCTGTCTTCCTCCCGAGTGTTTGCTGTGCTGGTATTGCTTGATACGCGGAATATTGACAATGACATACTAATGACATTTCTAGGGCCGTGTAGTTAGGGAAACGCTTATCGATTTTATCGAACGATTTAAAAAATAATCGATAATTTTATGTTCTTTTGACGAATTATCGAAATTATTCAAACTTTCATGTTTATAATTTAATTTTATAGCAATAAAATAATCAGAAAAGTATACAAGCAAAGTGTTTTAATTTACATCACATAATTGTTGTACATTTAAGTCATCGTCCTTGTCATCTGAATCGGATTCACTTGAACAATCCTGCAGATAATTAACTATTTCAAGTCATATTGTCAAACTGAACGTCGCGCTCCCAATCTACAAGAATATTGAACTGTTGCCCAGTCATATTGTCAAACTGAACGTCGCGGCTCCCAATCTACAAGAATATTGAACTGTTGCCCAGTCATATTGTCAAACTGAACGTCGCGCTCCCAATCTACAAGAATATTGAACTGTTGCCCAGTCATATTGTCAAACTGAACGTCGCGGCTCCCAATCTACAAGAATAATGAACTGTTGCCCAGTCATATTGTCAAACTGAACGTCGCGCTCCCAATCTACAAGAATATTTTTTCAGCATTTTTCAGTCACTTTCTTTCAATCTTCAGGCGTAACATGTTCGCGGGTATTATGTAATAATGTTAGCATTTTGTTTGCAGAGTTCTTATTTAACTTAAATATTTCGAATAACTTCATACTCCCCTAAAATCAGCAGATAAAAAAACAACGAAATATATCGATTTTAGGATGACGCATCACGTGCAATGGACATCCCTTTTCGTTTTGTACGACTATAAAATACGACGTTTGTGTTCTTACATTTTTACTGCAAAAAATTCAGAACTTCATGGAACTTCACGCTAACGTCTGTCGATTTGACGGAAAATTAATTTTCAGTGTTTTTTTGAAGCCCTCATTATACATAACTCCATAGTATGCGACACAAGTAGGTACCTATACCCGGAATAATGAATATAATTTTATAAAGGTAGGTAGGAATTAACTAAGAAATGTATTTTTAATATAACCTTTGTGTGAAGCGGAAATGATAGTACATATTTACTTAATACTTCAAAAATAAACTAAATTAAATACGTCAACAAGTACAGTGTAACGAAGCCTGACTGTATTATAATAACATGGTCTTATACCATAAACTTTATGATAATTATTATTATGATATTATGTACGAATATAATATCTGATGCGCTTGAAGGTTGTCTACGTTTTTCACGAATAATTATAGTTTAAAAACTGAAAAAAACAACTTCAAAATACGCAATATAATACATAAGCGACTTGCTGTTCACTTTTCTACAGACACTTGGATATTTTACCAGTTATTTTGTTATTGAAAACCAAAGTAGGTACAGAACCAATTTTGATAAAATGTGTATATCTATGTATACCTTTGAAGTATGACCTACCAAATACAAAAAGAATCATCAAAATCAATGCACAATTTGCGGAGTAATCGGTGAACAAACATACAAAAAAGAAAAACGAATAAAACATAAGTAGGTAGTGTAGGTACAGACGAATTGTTAACCTCCGTCTTTTTCGAAGTCGTTTAAAAAGTAACTCCAGATCCGTTTTAAAATGATTTATGAACATTGTTTATTTCATTGTAGGTACATTGTTTGTATATAAAAATAAATTTAATACAGGAAGCGGCGAAAAATTACGATTAATTTTACATGAGTTTGTATTATTATTAATAAATAATATATCCTTAGTTACTTTCACGACTCAAATGAATTTAATATATATATTGAAATTCGTCAAACAGTTTAGGCCATTATAGGCATACCCTCGAAAAAGCCTCCTTCGAGCAGTAGGGTACAAATAAGTAACTGAACGTCGCGCTCCCAATCTACAATAATATTTTTTCAGCATTTTTCAGTCACTTTCATTCAATCTTCAGGCGTAACATGTTCGCGGGTATTGTAATAATGTTAGCATTTTGTTTGCAGAGTTCTTATTTAACTTAAATATTTCGAATAACTTCTTATTCCCCTAAAAGCAGCAGATAAAAAAACAACGAAATATATCGATTTTAGGATGACGCATCACGTGCAATGGACATCCCTTTTCGTTTTGTACGACTATAAAATACGACGTTTGTGTTCTTACATTTTTACTGCAAAAAATTCAGAACTTCATGGAACTTCACGCTAACGTCTGTCGATTTGACGGAAAATTAATTTTCAGTGTTTTTTTAAAGCCCTCATTATACGTAACTCAATAGTATGCGACACAAGTAGGTACCTATACCCGGAATAATGAATATAATTTTATAAAGGTAGGTAGGAATTAACTAAAAAACGTATTTTTAATATAACCTTTGTGTGAAGCGGAAATGATAGTACATATTTACTTCAAAAATAAACTAAATTAAATACGTCAACAGGTACAGTATATCGAAGCCTGACTGTATTATATTATATATATTATAACATGGTATAAGAAACTTTATGATAATTATTATTCTTCTTATATTATTATTCTTTATTTTTCTTCTTATGGCTGAGATGATGATGATGATGATTATTATTATTATGATATTATGTACGAATATAATATCTGATGCGCTTGAAGGTTGTCTACGTTTTTCACGAATAATTATAGTTTAAAAACTGAAAAAACCAACTTCAAAATACGCAATATAATACATAAGCGACTTGCTGTTCACTTTTCTACAGGCACTTGGATATTTTACCAGTTATTTTGTTATTGAAAACCAAAGTAGGTATAGAACCAATTTTGATAAAATGTGTATATGATCACCTTTGAAGTATGATCTACCAAATACAAAAAGAATCATCAAAATCAATGCACAATTTGCGGAGTAATCGGTGAACAAACATACAAAAAAGAAAAAAACGAAAAAACATAAGTAGGTAGTGTAGGTACAGACGAATTGATAACCTCCGTCTTTTTCGAAGTCGTTTAAAAAGTAACTCCAGATCCGTTTTAAAATGATTTATGAACATTGTTTATTTCATTGTAGGTACATTGTTTGTATATAAAAATAAATTTAATACAGGAAGCGGCGAAAAATTACGATTAATTTTACATGAGTTTGTATTATTATTAATAAATAATATATCCTTAGTTACTTTCACGACTCAAATGAATTTAATACATATATTGAAATTCGTCAAACAGTTTAGGCCAATATAGGCATACCCTCGAAAAAGCCTCCTTCGAACAGTAGGGTACAAACAAGTAACTGATCGAGCTACCGTCGAGGAGGATAAAAATATACATACAAACATACAAGAAAAAGCAACATCAGTCAGTTTAAAAGGGAGATGCTTCAATCGTTCGATTAAATAATCCTCCTTCTTACGCAGTCCAGTAAAAACTGAGCAAACCTAGGTAAGCGTAGCGAAAATTATTTTGTAACAAAATCAGTTAAGCAGTTGATTAAACAGTTATTTTGTAATAAAAACCTCCCCGAACCCGTTTTGGGAGTCGGTTATAATTTTTTTTTTATTATGGAAATATCAAAATATGATACATTGTGTTAATTAAATAAAACTGAAAAGAAATATTAATAAAACTGAGTAATTAGAGATCATTTAAAATATCCAGGGAGGAAACACGGTCAGCATTTTGGGTACTTTGCCAGAAATTACAGAGTAATTAATAAATTATAAATAAATTTACTTCGCCAATTATGAATTGATTTCGATGATTCTTCTTTTGTTTGGTCATACTTTAGAGGTGGTCCCGTATAAACTTTATCAAATTCGATTTAGTGATTTGGTTATTGTAACAAAATAACTGGAAAAATATGTCATCCAAGTAAACGAATTGCATATTTTAAAGTCGGTTTTACCAGTTCTTAACCGACTTCCAAAAAGAAGAAGGGTCTCAATTCGACTGTATGTTTTTTTATGTTTGTTCAGCGATTAATCCATAAATTATGAATCGTTTTTGATGATTATTTTTTGTTTTGAATGTAATACCCCAGAGGTGGTCCCATATTATTTAATCAAAATCGGTTTAGCTCTTTGGTTCTTATAACAAAATAACTAAAGAAATATCGAAGTAAACGTAAGTAAAGTATAAGTATTGCGTATTTTGAAGGTTTTTTCCGTTATTTTAAACTATAATTATAGAATAGAATAATACTTTATTGTTCAACTGTGTACAGAGGTCTTAGAAATAGGTAATATTTTTAGGCAAAACAGTTGTGTTCATAAAGAATATACAATAGTACAATTAAATCTAGGATAATGGAACATAAAATTATTTAAATTTAAATTAATGACCTCCCCGGGTGCAGACCCGCAACCTAAAGTTCCCTAACAACGACTGGGGTTTCTCTTTAATTGATTGGCCTAAAGTATCGTGAAATGACTTAAATATCGCTAGCACTGATATAAACTGTTAGCAATTCACAACTTTACTGTGGTAGCGTTTCTAAACGCGACGGATTACTATCAGGCGATAGATTTGTTTGATTCACTAGCGTATAAAAATTAGGTATTACTTTGGAACTTACTCAATCGGTGGATTGCTGAGTTTAGTACATATTTTTTTCAAAATAGCTACGAATCTCCGGCTCCGGTTTCATACAGGGCCGAAGTGAAAAATTTGCAATAAAATTAAACTTTTCATAATTAATCATTACGGCAAATCAATGCTATTGAAAGAAACTGTTATGAAAATAATAGAGTTAAATTAGAATTTGGCAAAATATCATCGGGATCTTAAATGGAAAGTAGGTATTTTATGAACACAATGCTTTTCAAAGTTTCTGCAATAAAATTATCTAATTCTGTTTCTGTCGTATTATGCCCAACAGAAATCTGACTTAGATGCTGCTCTGAGACTTGACATTACATTTCGGTAGGCGTTTATTAGGATATCGGTCGATTCAATTTTCTCTTCATTAGTCTGTCCTTTTTTTCCCGAGCACAACAACAAAGTTCTTTGCTTGGATTCATTTGTAAGTAACATGTTGTATATTTTATTGTTAGTTCAATCTTTTTTACAAAAAGTCACTTACAGGTATTAACGTCCTATCTGAGAAGTAACTAGCAGAAATAATTTGAAAAGTTCCGAACATACTGTGTACGCTAGTTCGGAGACAATGTGCAGCATTGACTATATTCCTATAGTTTCTAAACAAATAAACGTCATCATAAAAAAATGGTGCGAGAGGTTGACACGTGAGAAGGAAGAGGACAGGAACTGGGCGATCGAGGCGGAAATAGCCTCTCTTTAACAGGACAGGTTCTTTGAGAAGGGACGGAAACTACGCGTCTTTCCCTATATGAGCGGGCGGCTGAAGGCGTAGCTAATGGATTGAACCCAATTACCAGCGGGTTAGACAAGTGGCATTCTAATTTCGTGAACGCCAATAGACAATGATGAATGACATTTCGTTAGCTAATGTCAATACATTAGCTAACGAAATGTCACGTGACGGCACAGTTATTTATCATTTCGAATCGTAAGCGTTTAAAGAAATAGAAACGTCTGTCACTTGTCTATGCCTACTGATCTCACAGCTGCTGACAGGCCATGGTCGCTTTAATAAGGTGCTGGCGGACATAATTACTAAGATATTTTAAAACGCTTTTAGATTTCATCTTCGAGATACTAATAAATATAACGAGCCCGAAATACTTAGTGATTCCGTAACCTATCTAATGCAATGGTTGTTTACCCACAACACAACGCCGCTCGTTTCAAAGATGCCATTTCGGCTGAATTCCACTCGCACGGCCCGCTTCGCACGCATTGTTCCCGACGTGAAAACATTAGCTAATCTGTAATTAACCACTTTACTATGTCTACACAATTATTTAGATAATGTTATGGTTATAAACACTTGATTAATCGGAGAAAAAAAAAACCGCTAAGCACGGCTGGATTTAAAACAAAAAAAAAAGTGTACCATCTTGTTAGGGAACACAATCTCGATATACCATGATTTCGTAGTACAGAGATCTCCCATCACGTATATTAGGCATAGATACATACAGATATAGTTTTAGTTTTGACAAAAACACCCACAACAACAAACAGATAAAATAAACAAAATCAAACAACGAAATTTCTTTTTGTTTCTAACCGTACTCGTAATATTTCAATTTTTTACATTAGATAGATAGATCTACGATTGACCACCAACTCATCTGATGCTAAGGGACGGTGTGGTTGAAGATGAAGCTCGTCAATCTAGAATAGAATATGTGTTTAAGTACTTAAATAATAAATTCCTATATGTAATAGTTTTAAATATTTTTAAGCTATTGCATAGCTTCTATCGCGGGCCTTGAGCGTGGAGACCGAATCCAGAAATTCCATAACGAAAATAACCTAACGCAGTAACGCCGATACAACCAATGCCACCTAGAGGCGATTTGCAGAACTAAAGAGACAAGCGTGATATTTCAAAAAGTCATTAAAAGTTCTGCTATTCATCGATAGATGGCAAAACTAAAAAGTATCACCGCTGTGCCGGTCGGAGTGGGGGGTGTTAGGAATACTGCATAAATAAAATAAATAAATAATTTTAATTACATAAGTTGATAAAAAATGCTATGCAATAGGTTTACCGCGGCAGTCTCCGAGTGCTACACGTCTTTTTTTTTTGTGTTAAGAACAGTTACTATATTAAATTAATTGAAATAAAACATACATAAAATTAATATAAACTAATAACTAAAACAATAAAAAAACAATTATTGAAAAATAAACAATTATTTTTATTATTATTGCATATAATAATAATCACTCCTATAACTACTGCACGCCCGATATGGGTACGCGAACTTTTGTACGTATCAGAATAGATTTATTGCTATATTTAATAGCAATAAATCTATTCTGATTCACATATAGCCTTTATTAAATAAATATATAGTAAATTCCAAAATTTTAGTTTTCAGGAAACAGGGCCTCAAGGCTGCTATGATTCAAAGACAATTTTGACGAATTCCTAGTTATTTACTATACAAATAGACTAACAATTTGTCAAAATTGTCTTTGAATTGTATCAGCGAGCGGCGAGCGAGTGATGTTAACTTGGTAGGCTTGAGACCCAGATATAATAAGGCGGCAGGGACTTCTTCTCCTAGTGTGCAGTATCAAGGATATATGGGAATCGAGTTTATGAACAAATCATCCACAGACCACAACAAAAAGTACGAAAAAGTAAAGTACGGTTCGCAAAACTTGGCACTAGTAGAGAGACATCTACATTAGTGGATAAGTGAATTGTGTAATAGTTGAAGTGATACCTATCATAGTGAGTGAGTGTTGGGTATCGGTGGGTACGAGTGGGTAACGCAATGCAAATCATTATGTCAGGCACATGTGTAGCTTCCGTGGCAATTACGCAAATATACGATATTTCAATTACGGCTCAAGTTAGGAGAAATAAGTTAATTTAGAACTATAGTAATGGATTTCAGGTGGTTACCACAATCGTAATAGCAATATTACTTTGACCTTTGTCTTGCTCTCTAAACTGTAGAAAGAGCGAGACCGAAGTTAAATTAATATTGAAATAATACTGCTTGAACGCTTGTGGTATATGCCCAGATCTGATCTGTGGAGGCTTAAGCAAGCTAAGCTCAGCAAGTATTTTGCTTGGCTTGGCTCATGTGGTAACCGCCGTTGTGGAAGGTGATTTGATGATCATTGTTCTGATTTTTATTTATTAACTGATTTATCACGTATATTTTTACATAATTATATGAGCTGATATTTCGAGCACTTTACCACGGACAGTCCGGATGCTCCGTGCTCCGTGGTCCGTGGTCACAGGTGAGACTAGATGACAGTTATCTTTTTTGTTATGAAATTATTAATTACCACCGCCTACTGTTTATATGTAGCACGTTCCCTATACACGCAGAACTCGCACATGGTGTTAACAGGTACTCGTATCGCACCACCGCCTAGTATTTATAAGCAGCACGTTCCCTATACACGCAGAAATCGCCTCGTATCGCAGATCTGTGTTGAGGCTGAGATATATTAGTGTATTTGAATATCATGGATTGCATTATGTAATCGGGTATATAAGTAGCTCATTCACAAATAATTTACCTCAGTAATGATTAGGTTGATAGTAGTTCTCTACTGTTTCATTTCATGTCATTTATTTATGAGCGATTGTGTCCAGTTGAAACATAAAATACAACATGTTTAGTAGGTAAGAAAAACAATAACAAATTTCATTATATATATTTAAAAGGAAATTAATAAATTTACTGAAATTTATTTACTGAATAAATAAAACCTAACAATTAAATATTAAGTAATTACCTTTGTTAGCGATAGGTAGGTGCTTTTTATATGACTTTTTAGTAAAGAAAACCTGAGAAAAATAGTAAAACTAGATATCGATTTATATCGATAAAACACTGGTGATCCATATCACTGGGTAATTATTTACCCAGTGATATGATTTATGAATCTAGGTATTTATCTGTACAATAAAAACAACTTATCAAGTTTAAAAGGACATTGGTTACTTAAATGCACAATAGTAATTTTATAAGGTAGCCATAATATTAACCATATTATAGTACAACAGGTTTTAAAATGTAATATAATTGTTTAAACATAGTTTAAAAAATACTAAGATAGGCGTTTTTGGTCTGATTATATGCTTAAAATGTTATGTTTTTACAATTTGTAGACTATGTCTATTGTATGTGAGATTTATTTACGATAAATAAAACTTTTTGAAAACAAACAGTTCTCTAAACTGTCTTGATTGCGTGGCTTGACTGTGACTATATAAAGGCAAAGACGCACGGTCGTTGGTTTAACATTGATCGCTTTAGCTTACAACTTAGAGCCAATTACTTAAAGGATTCTGCGGTCATGTGAGAAAGTAGGTAGGTTTCCTTATTGTACACCACACACCGTGCATCTCTAAATATTTCCACTTGTAAATCAATGCTCTACACAACTGTAACGATAAGTATGTACATACATACCTAGAATATGACATAATGAACGACGACTTGCTTTGCTTCGCTATGTCCGTCCAGACTCCAGTTAGTACCAAATTGTATTACTGTCGGTTCAACCGTTTGGTATATAAGTATATAGTGTAAAGTGTAACAATAGAAAAAGACACAGAGTGACTTTCTCTTTTAATAAGGATCAAGAAAACATTTCCATAATTTTTCAGATAATTTGACCACGTCAAGGGGTCGCCAGCCCATGGCCCAGGGGGGGGCAAGTTAATATTATGGAGGATGAGAAAAATATGAATTGTAGGTACAGGTACAATTGCACGGCCTTAGGACTTTGGTTGCTTTGCAGTTGGCTAATTTTTTTTAATCTCTAGGGGGGGGGGGGGCAGCTGTCTCCCCTTGCCCCCCCTTGGCGACGCCCTTGGACCACGTGTCTTTCCGAATAAGTATAATCTGGGTATCTTCGAATTTAAATTAATTCATTTCTTCGTCGGGCTAATTGGTAGTAAAGCGCTGACCTTTATCGAATAAAAATCTAAACTTGATTACAATTATTGTTCTAAGTTTCTGTCTGTTGGTTACCGTTTGACAACTAATTGGTTCTGTGGATATTCATACAAATTATAGAAAATGACAATATGAATACAATATGTATATAAAATACGTTCACATACTAAATATATAAACATAGGTAATACATATAATAAAATAAAACAAATAGTCTAATTCTTAACTGCAAGGGCCTTGCATGCAGACCCTGATCTGAGAGTCCCGATCACGCTCGCAGCGTTACCGCGCTGAATGGCCAAGGAAATTTGTTGCACCAGGTACAACCCAGATCTCGGGTCGCGACCTCTTTCTCGCGTTCGCCGCATTCTTTGTTCTAATGAATCTTCATAACATCATCATCATCATCTCAGCCATAAGAAGTCCACTGCTGGACATAGGCCTCCCCCATGGATTTCCAAAAAGACCGATAGGAAGCGGCTTGCATCCAGCGTCTTCCCGCCACTTGTATGAGATCATCTGTCCATCTCGTGGCTGGTCTTCCTACGCTGCGCTTGCCGGTACGTGGTCTCCACTCGAGAACGTTACGGCCCCATCGGCCATCAGTTCTACGTGCTATTTGCCCTGCCCACTGCCACTTCAACTTGCTAACATCATCTTGCTTCATAACATACCTAGCTTATTTAATGAGATTTTATCTGTATAATACACACTCTGTCTTGTCGAAGTTATGTGCGTATTATTGATTGCCGCCAACTTCAAACGGTGAAGGAAAACATCGTGAGGAAACCTACATGTCTGAGAGTTCTCAATGATCTCGAAGATGTGTGAAGTCTGCCAACCCGCAATTGGCCAGCGTGGCAGACTATGGCCTAACCCTTCTCACAATGAGAAGGTGGCCCTCGCCCAGCAGTGGGACAGTTTGTACAAATGGGCTGATAAAAAAAATACACATTTGAGCATATTATACTCGAGAGGCACATAGACAAATCTAATACTTCTGCAGACGTAAGATGTGCTTAGTGACAAAATTTTCCCTACTTTTTTTTAACCTCCGACTTAAAAAGAAGGCTGCATGTTGAATTGACGTAAAATGAAGAACTTGTGTATTTGATAGTCTAAACTTATAACACAGATAAGACGTGTGTGGCATCGTCCGTAGCTCTCAAAGGAATAGACCGACTTAATTTATTTTTTGTTCAAAAGAAGATTTGACGGATAATACTCTGTTTCATCAAAATCGGTTCAGCTGTATTTTTTATGTTGGGAGTTTTAAAGTATAAACGGTATTTATTTTTAAGACTGGCCTTGTGGCTCAGTTGGTAGTGTGTTTACGTCTACCTGCTGAACTGAAAGGTCGTGGGTTCGATCCCCACCCAGGGCAAACATTTGTGTGATGAGCATGGATGTTTGTTCTGTGTCTGGGTGTTTCTATGTATCATATGTATATATTTACAAAAAAATAAGTATATGTATTCTATCAGCCATCTAGTTCCATCAGCAATACAAGCTTTGCTTAATTTGGGCTAGATGGTGTTGTGTGAAATGTCCACAAATATTTATTTATTTATTTTTATGTTGGGATGAAAAAGATATACTTAGATCTCACAGATTTCTAGTATTTAGAAGCCTGTGTTAGATCTATAGATTTCCTCATAATCTAGTTACATTCTCGTACGACAATAATGTAGAGCAAATTTTGGCGCAGCCTGTTGGCTCATCAAAACCAGTCAAGCTATATAGGCAGATAATAATAAACTGGCAGAAAAAATTAAGTAGGATCTCAATGCTTGGCAAATATCTAAAACTTTTCCTTATTGGGTGGTCGAGTAAATACTCTTTTAGAGAAGTTAGCCGGTTTTTTTCTGGTTATTCATAGGCTTAGAAAGCACCGTTGTGTTTCCGCCAGGCGGCACCAGACGACTAGCCTGTCAATTGGTTGATGTGAATAAATAATGCCACGGCATCTACACTTTCGCCATCTCGCCAAATGGCCTACCAAATAAAAATTAGATAGAGGTAGATCGAGCGTCCGGCAATAAGCTGGCGGACGGACTTTATTGGTCGGAAAAATTACAATATTTATTTAGAAGTACATACGCATTCCAAAATTAAATACGCAGTGGTGATCGGTGATGGTAATTACATTTTCATCTTACTAGCTCGTAAAGTTAGTTTTCCAAGGCTAATATTGGCGTGGAAAAGTTCCTTTTGCTCCCTAGGGTGGAAAGTAATTTTCGAACTCCGTCGTGTTCGAAAAAATTCGAACACGACGGAGCTCTACATTTTCAATACAAAATATTTCCAACCTCTTTGTATAATACCTTTTCAAAATGAAGAAAAATAGTTCGATTCAAGGAGGTTGCTATCTTAGATTAAAGAAACACTAAATATTATATTAAAATAACTTAGAAATTTTGTGTATTTACGTAAAATGTAAATAAAAATATACAATTTACTTTCCCTTAGCAGTGTTTTGAATTTTTAGAACCATTTACACGAAAAAGGTTTGGATGAGTAAAGAAGAATATATTCGAGTGATAAGAATAAGAATATATACTTCTATGCGAGTTGTGTCAAGAGCCTAATAGAAGAAAAAAAAATAGAGTAAAAAAAACTTTGTACTACGTAATTTTGTTGTAAATAATGTTCAAAATTAATTAAATGTGTGCATGTAAGTGAACTCACGTGATTATAATGTAACTTTAGGACCAGTAAAGTTGCATAAATGCCAAGCAGATTTTTCTACTCGAGAAAATAGGTGAACTAAAAAATTCCTCGCTACGTTAAGATGAAATTTTTTGTATTGCACTCGGCTGTAAAGTTATTTTATCTCGTGTCTTCTTGAATCCATCGCTACGCTCAGGATTCTACACTAGAACCTTTAATTCAAACCTAGAATCCTTTGCTTGCTCTGGATTCAGACACTCGACGGTAAAATACAACTTTCCAGCCTAGTACAATAAATAACTATTGTTATATTTATACAGGCAATGGCTAAATAATAGATTAGTGATTAGTGTCTCTTATTGTTAACGTCATTATTTATTTATTTTTACAAAAAAATAGAAGCTTCTCTTATCATCTTATTTTGTACATAAGTTTGGCAAATAAATTTGATCTGAATCTGAATCTTCATGATGCCTTCAAATTTGAAGATCGTCAGCATAGAGGTGGTAGGAAGAAACAAGACGAAAGCATAGAACTGTGTTTCGGTGATTAGCCGGCTAAAATATCCGGCAAAAGCTTAAAACCGCATCGGCTAAATCATTCTGCGCCATCTTTACTGAAAACATCTGCAATAATCCTCAAGTACTTCCTGTTGCAAAAATACGGAGAATGTAGACATAAGATCAAAATGGCAACATTAAGTGCCGTTGCTGCAAGCGTTGCACTTGATCGTCATGTTTGCCAACAAACTAAATATGATGATACCTGTCGTAAAAAGAACAAAGTCATTATAATATCTAAATCTCTGTATTACTAGAAACAAATATAATGTCGCTATATCGAGGTCGATGTCGTGATATCGACTTTATCGACATCACTAGATAGATGCCCTCATCTCGTCCCGTTTTCATCTATCCGTCATTTTGTCGATTCTAAGCAATGGTATATACCTACGTAGATAGGGTTTCCTCGACCCTGCGTGGCAAGCCGTCAAGTGAGGTAATCGCCCGACTCTTCTTCAGTTGCGGCGCGTCGGGCAATGCTGTTAGATGCTTGTCGTGGCATTCCCATCCTGTGTGCTTAGAAAGTGCAACACCAAGATATATAAGGTATATATAATACTAAAAGGCTTTAAAGATGTGTCTTATTCTTGAAAGTGTTGAGAACTGAGATTTACCATGCTTTTACATCATATTTAATGAGTATAACCTCTCTATACATAAAATCTCATTGATTCTAAAGCGCTATCCACACCTATCAAGGTCAGGGCTTACGGGCTTCCGGGCGAGGAGATCACAGTGTGGGCTCGGGATGGCACTCATATAGGAAGGTAAATTTGACGAGAAAATTCCCACATTTGGACAGGCAGCACGATATGTGAGACTGAGGGAAGGGTAAGTAATAAACCAACTTTACCTTAATTAATATCATTTCATTGAAGCATTAAAATACTGAACCCATATAGAGTCTTGTTCAGATTAGAAAGTGACACAATATGCAAGGAAATAACCACGTCTTATCAACCCATGATTACTGAACCTAACTAGTGTTGTCCTTGTTAAAACATTATAATTATTCTCTATATTGAATTTATTGAACTCACTGTTTGTTAGGGTTCTGTACCTCAAAAGCAAAAAAAAAAACACTATAGGACCACTTAGTTATCTGTCTGTCAAGACCTTCTATCTCGGGAACGCGTGGAGGTATCGAGTTGAAATTAAAACCATATACGCAGATCTGTAGTCCCTTGTGTGGAAAAATCAAACTTTTCGATTCTCAAAAAAAATTACAGCCATATAATATGTCGCAAAAAACCGAATATTTCAACACTCATAAAGGAATCAAAACCTATAAGGTACTTCCCGTTGACCTAGAACTATGAAATTTGGCAACGATTGGCCTATAGTAGGTACACAATAAAGGAAAAAATCCGAAAACGTACTTTTTTATTTAATCACAAAAAAACGTGAGTTAACCGTATCATGTAGGGTATCATCGAAAGATTTTCATTAGCACAAGTTAAAACTGGCTTTTAACTATTTTTACGATGTGTAATTTTGATTATGACAGAAAAAATAATTTATATGTATGTATTACATAATTTCTCCCTGTTATCAATAACTAGCTTCGCCTGGCTGTTCTTTTATCTAGTTTGTACGGAACCCTCGTGTGGGCGAGTCTGCCTCGCACTTGTCCAGTTATTTATTTTATTACTTTCTTCTCAATTTGTTCCTCACTGTTCCCTAGGGGACCCAAAAAGTAGCAAAAATAGTCTTACGTAATAAATGAATGTCCCCTAGGCAGCTGGTATGTCTTAAAAACCCACTACTCCCCCAAGGATTTATAAAAAGATCGATTGACTATATTGAACTTCAAAGTTTTAAATTGCGATGACAATTTTTTTGGTTTAATTTGCTATAAGTTCCACGTGCTATGGTACCCTGGACACCACTATAACAGTTACTTTCTCAGTATTGGTCCACTTACCTAAAGTGCTAGGAAATATAATAAAATAATTATGTATTCTATCGACAATTTCCCCATTGAAATACTTCACTAGAAGAGAAGGCTTGCAGGTCATTGGAAAGTAAGAGGCAAAGGTTAGATCGAGTGTGGCGTCACCATCGGATTATTGCCAGCTCTATACAAACATCATCCGAGCCAGCCGTAGGCTAAACACATTAACAACTAAAAACATATAAAAACAAACCGCCTGAAGGCCAGAATCGGTAAATCACGTTAGGTACTTTATGTTCCACTAAAGAAAAAGGTAGGTATTTTGTCTTTCACTTTACTCAACTGTACAGAAAAGGGTTATGATTTATTGTACGTTGCCGTTGTTAATATTTAAAAAATGATATTATAAAAATAAAAGTAATTATGTCTTCATTTGTGTCTGTCCCTCTGTTTGTAAATCAGTTAAATTTGGCAAATATTGCTGTCATAATGCTTTGAATTTTGAATTTGTTAACTTTTTACGCACAAACGGTTGAACAGATTGTTATGAAATTAGATACAGATATAGCTATTTATTTCATCATCATCACCATTTTTCATCACTATGATGGAGGATGTACAAGTATATGATTTGTATTATTATCAATGTAACTTAAGAATGAGCTCAACGCGTGCAGCTATCTCTCTCGTGCATCACAACATTTTTAAATATATGTAATCATTGGTTAGAGATTGATTAGAATAGTGAGAAATGAATTTATTTATTTAGATAGGAGAAATATTTAAAAAATAGTTTTTCTCTGATATATTTTAAATTATTGGCTGAGGAGTAGGAAAATATATGTTTTTCCACTACCCGTCGCCAGTGTAAGCGATGTCTGAATAAAACTTTTTTTAAATATTTCATTATTCGAACAAATTCATTTGTCACTTTTCTAATATCCCTAGCCAATGATTTTATATAATTAAATAAGTGATGCGCGAGAGAATACGTGCGTTGAGTTCCATTTCAATGGCAAATGTGCAAGCATGATGCCAATATCAAGCAAAAAAAATGTATGTCTCTCAGGTCATGTCAATGACGTCACAAAGCTCGGTCATCATCAGCGGCATTAAAAAGATGATGGTCTAAAGATTCCCAAGTCATTTGCGGCACACATGTTACATCATGTTATGTGAAATATTATGACATAACGTAAGCTGCGTTATGACAATTTCAATGACTCCTATTGTAAGTACACACTTTTTTGGAGAGAAACCAGATTATTATTTTTAAGTATGCTGTATTTGCTATTGTGTTTGTACAATTATATACTTAGGTAGGGTAGCCTGGTAGAGATCGCTTTTAGCAATAAGGTTACCTGTTGTTGCCTTAGATTTTTATTCAAAGGG
Organism: Lycia hirtaria; assembly: GCA_947563715.1. Lineage (NCBI taxonomy): Eukaryota > Metazoa > Arthropoda > Insecta > Lepidoptera > Geometridae > Lycia > Lycia hirtaria. The sequence goes on along the minus strand of OX387377.1, from coordinate 32,662,070 downwards.
AACGAGGTTTGATATTTTCTAACCTAAGGTGGAACATTACCTAGTCCTTGTGAAACAGGTGTACAAAATACAAGCGCAGCGTAGAAAGACCAGCCACAAGGTGAACAGAAGACCTCATACAAGTGGCAGGAAGACTCTGGATGCAGGCAGCTTCAACCTGTCTTTTTGGAAATCCATGGGGTAGGCTTATGTCCAGAATGACTTCTTATGGCTATTAATATAATGATGGTTATGATAGGTAAAACGCGGTATGAGACTAGCTAGAGATAGATAAAACTTTTAATTCAGTTAAGTACTTTTTTAACCGGCTTCAAAAGAGGGATTATATCAATTCGTTGCGTATATTTTTTACCTGACTGCGTAAGAAGGAGACTTACGTTTTTCAAGTGTATGTATATGTTTATGTATACATCACGAGCATATATGTATGTGTTTCTGTAATGATCTCCTAAAGTCTAAACGGCATGACCGATTTTAATGTGCAAGATTTCGTTAGAGTCATCTGCAATCCCTGAATGTTATAGGATATTTTTTTTTGTAATAATAATAATAATACATACATCTCTCAAAAAATTATAAATTACATTAAAAAAAAACTTTTTGTTGTCGTAACCTCCAACGATATTTTTCCTAATAAATAAGTAACTGTACTAGAATTATTCTAAAGCATACACATTTATAATCTTTCACAGCGATTTTACGCATACTTTCTCACAAGACATATACTCAACAGCGTAACGAAGTCACAAGTTAGACTGCAAAATCGCTTTACGGGTGTTTTTTTTAATACAGATACTTGTTCCAAGCTGTTAATATATCAGTAACAACCCGTCCTATAGGTAAGTAAGTACTTACTCCGTGTCATAATGTTTACAAACAGACGTACATTCTCTCATTAGCAGATTCGAACGCGGTCTCGTGGTTATATAGGGCGAGAAATGAAAGGAGCGATGGTACGGGGGCCATCTTGTGTGTATGGCTCACTTGAACTCATAAGTTCTCAAAATATAAATACCTACTTTGATGAGCGCGAATTAGATAAAAAAAAACAGACAAGTACAAGCCAGACTCGCCCGCTTAGGGTTCCGTACAAACTAGTAGATATAAGGGTGTTTTTTTTTATTTTCCTTCATAAACCGAAAAATATAGATACATCGTAAAAATATTTAAGAACCTGTTTTAGCTTGTGCTAATTAATCTTTTTCATGTGATATCCCTCATGTTGCGGTTAAAGCACTTTACAATTTGGTCCCTCCTTCCTTGTTTATACAAGTCTTTATATACCCTATTTTTTTTTTGTGATTAAATTAAAAATTGTACAGTTTTCAGATTTTTCGGAGTTTTCGGATACCACGCGCATTCACGCGGATTCGGATTCACGCGCTTTCGAGATACCGGTCTTGACAGCGGACAGACAGACGGTCAGACGGACAACAAAGTGATCCTATATTATAAGGGTTCCGTTTTTTCTTTTTGAGAAACGGAACCCTAAAAGAGACAAACACAAAGGAGGTATGAATTACGAGCGTAGGTATGTACGAGTATGTACACAAAATACAAAAAAATATTATACTTTAAAAAACGGAAACTACCAACTTCAACGTACTTAAATATGTAAAGTCATGCCTGTTTTCCCTTACGGGGCAGGCAGGCCACCAAAGACTAATAAGGCCGTTTGACACCAGGTTTGACCGTGCTTAGACGGTTAGATCGAGGGTAGAGGTTATTAGAGGATAAGAGGGGAGGATGTAACGTTGGTTTACATTGAAAAGAGGTCAGCCTATCGCCTACATAAGCGCCAATTTCCCTCAAGTCCCTCAACTGACTTTTACAGTATGCCCGGAAAGAGTAGCAGCTGGTACATTCTATGTTTGCGCGTGACCGCCAACTCACCTGATGATGACCGACGTTGTGGTCTACAATGGAACGCACTTACCTCGAAGAAACTAATTCACTCGATTTAAAGCCACCTTAGTTATATCTATCTAATTTTCTATGTTTTCTTTTTTTCCCAGTGCAGTATGGAAGATAGTTTCCGTCTTCGAAACATGCAACTTTCTTTACTTTTAATTTTTTTCCAGCTATTTTGTATTGAAAACCAAACTTTTAATTTTAACCGATTTTGTGTGAGAAGTCTGTAGACTCTTGTATTTGATGCAAAGGCTGGTCATCGCTATACAACGCGGCAACCCGTTAGATTTTTTTTTTTCATTTTCATTTTACTATAGTTTTATAGTGATTGTGTTGCATTTCATTCTGTACTTATGTAAGAAAACAGTATGGGCTAACGTAATACATACATTTCTAAGCCTCAATTCACAAACCGATCACAATCCACGTTTACGACCGAGAATCAAAAGCTACTCACAAGAAATGTTAAAACTCGATGATCTCACCTCGCGCGACTTACAGCGGCGGCGGGTCGCCTCGCACGAATTGAATTTAATTGCAGTACTTATGAATAAAATGTTGCTTATAGCGTACGATAAAGACATGCCTTCAGTACGACTTATTTGTCGTCCGTCACCGATGTCACTAATGACAGCGGTAAGCGAAAGACGTGTGTCAGAATCGTAGCAAGTATAAAGATAATATGGTTTGTGTTTACCCCAATGGGGTAAATGTGTGATTGTATGTATAATTTTGTACAGCAGTAGTGTGCCCATATCTATTATCTATGGACACATAGGAAGACCATCTCTGGACCTTCTGTTATGAGGTAAGACACAATTTTGCAACAGTGCTCTGTACCTGCCGTGATGTTGCATTGTAGCGTTAGCAAAATAAACATTTTTTCTTCCTTTCTTTCACAGCATTTAAGTTTATGGCTGTATTATAATAACAGCATATCAGGAATGTCCACCATCGACATCGACAAGATGTAAATAATCGTTGTTAATATTGCATCGAATATAGCATCTGTTCTTAAAAGATAATACTTACAAAAACGTACATAAGTTTGAATTTAATCAGAAAAAAAACATGTATGCTAACACCACACTATACATATAATATGTAAAAACTCTTGCTCCCTTAGCCGACTAGTAGAGCTGACGTTACCCGAATGAGCGTTAATAAGCCGAGCGTGACCTCAGTCTCCAATACCCACAAAATGAAGTGTCCAGCGCGCCTAAAGTTTTCACATCAAATACGTTATTTATGAATGTTACTGGCACGCAATAAATGTCGTGTCGTGATCGTATCGTCCACTCTAAAGCAGATCCATTTCCACCATGTTGCAATACATCGGTACGCACGTATTTCAACAAAATTAATTAATAGTTAATAAGTCATTATCGGCTCGAGCGCGTATATTTATTAAACAAGTAATGTATGTTTACATGAACATTCATCTGTTGATTGAGAGGTCAGGGGTCGCGTGGTCGATCACCACTCTTATGGTTAAAATTACCACTTTATAATATTTTATGACTGAACTTAAACCAGCTATAAAATCCTAATAGTTTTCAGACAGCTAAAAGGATTTTGATCACGCATTCGTGGATACGAGCTCTCTTTGATTGTTAAAACATCTAACAAGTATCTATATTAAAATAACAACTAAATATCCGACTGCAAAAAGCAGTTTTTGCAATCTAACATACGATTTTGACGAAACAACAGAGTATCAAGCGTAATACTCTGTTGTTTGTACGTTATTTATGAAAAAGCATGCGTAAAATCGCTGTAAAAGATTATAAATGCGTATTCCTTAGAATAATTCTGGTAAAATCATTTATAACGAAAAAGTTCGTTGGAGGGAACGAAAAAACGCATTTTTTAGGGATCCGTACCTCAAAAGGAAAAAACGGAACCCTTATAGGATCACTTTGTTGTCCGTCTGTCTGTCCGTCTGTCCGTCCGTCCGGGTGTCAAGACCTTTATCTCGGGAACGCGTGAAGGTATCGAGTTGAAATTAAAACCATATACGCAGATCCATAGTCTCTTGCTGCAGAAAGAAAAAATAAAATGTCTGTTTTCGTAAAAAAAAAAAAACAGCCGAATATGTCGTAAAAAACGCACATTTAGACACTCACAAGGGAATCAAAACCTATGGGGTACTTCCCGTTGACCTAGAACTATGAAATTTGGCAAGAAGCATTGTGTTATTATAGTACACATAGAGGAAAAAATCTGAAAACTGGATATTTTTAATTTAATCACAAAAAAATTGTGTCTTTATGCAAGGAATGAGGGTTCAAATTTTAAAGTGAATTAACCGTATCATGTGGGGTATCATATGAAAAAGCTTTATTAGCATAAGATAAAACAGGTTTTTAAATATTTAGATGTTTTATTTTATGTTTTATGATATTTTATGAAGGAAAATATAAAAAAATATATATGATTTCCCCCTTTTATCTACTAGTTTGTACGGAACTCTCGGTGGGCGAGTCTGACTCGCACTTGACCAGTATTATTTTATTTTTGCGAGATATTTATTAATATTAGCGATAAGGCCGCCTGTTGTTTCACTAGCATTTAAGCCCTTTTCACTATGTAATTTGTGTTTTAGTTAAGGTGTAAACAATAAAGAGTTTATCTATCTATCTATTGTTACAAAAAATATAACCTATGACACTCAGGAAGAGAAGACGAATCTAACGGTAGTTCGCAGCCATTTAGGCTACAGACTGTAATATAGAAACATACTCACATACATAAAAATATACATACACTCGAAAAACATAATCCTCTTTCTTGCACAGAAGAACTTGTAAGAATCATTTTAATTTTTTTTCCTGTTACTTATCTCCAAAAGTTATAATCACAGAGTTCAAAACAATTTTCATTGAAAGTATTTAATACGGTCTATTATGGTTAATCATGGATAACTAAGTACAATAGTTTAGAAATGCAGGGAGGACACGATTTTTTTACTTTTAGCGGCCTACTTATATCTCGCGCACATCGCATCTGAGAAAAAATTATATATGGAATCTTAGTCATACCTCACACGATGGTGCGGTTCAAAAAAATTAATTCATCCCGTGCCACCCCTATTTTTTTTTTTGATATTTTTACTACGGCATTTTATAGCGGTTTACAGATCACATCTCTACGAACTAAATTTCGTTTATGTAGGGCTGATAGTCTCTGAGTAAAATGACTGTGACATACGGACAGACAGACAGACGGACATGGCGAAATTATCAAGGTTCCTCGTAGTTGCTTACTACGGAACCCTAAAAACGATTATCGTGAAGATGATTAAATACAGTTTTTAAGTCCGACTCCAGGTTCTAAACTATATTCCGAATTTCATAACGATCGATTCAGCCATTTAATCATTTGAAACTAAAGTCTGTTTTTCTTTAAAATAAAACTTTCACTTTTACATTACCTACCTACTTAGGTAGGTAATGTAAAAGTGTTTTTTTTTTTATTAGAGTCTTAAAACTAATTACTTATTCTTGAGACTGGTTTTAACATTGAGCTGTCAAATAAAAATATACATCATATCTAAGAGATAAATTTTGTAATATTTATATGTACCTTAACTTTGACCACATAATTACGTGGACGGATTTATGCAAAGAGGTCAAGAGCTAGTCCTTCAACTATGTATAGTGTGTTTATCTGCCCACTACACTACATAAATATATATATTGAAAAAAATAGAAATATTCTTTATTGTGCATGAAATATGTATATGCATTTTCTTATCCTTAAGATTATTATTTGATAGAATCGCCCATATTGAATATTCTATGATTTTTTTTTATTTCACAATTATGGTTTAAAAAACTGCAACAACCGATTTAATTTTTTCACGGACGCTGCAGTGTTCAAAAATTATGTCTTAAAATTAAAATTATGTAAAAAAAAAATGCGATAAATCCATTAAACGTTTAATTTCCATACTAACCTTCTTATTTTGCGTGTGGGCTTAAAATTTTTAATAAGCAAAAACTATATACTTTTTCCCAATCTAACGTGCCTATGCAAATGCGGTTACACCAGACTATTATGTTTTGTCACATTAGAATACAAACTGCTAATATATTCATCACTGTATTTACAATGGAATCGATCTGCAGTATTTAAATATAATTTGTTAATTTTTATTGAGCTTTTACATATTTAATTATCGTAAAAGGTCATAGAATCACATAGGCGTGTTATAAAATGTTAATTTTAGCTAGATACTTATGCTAAAAAGAGGCCGAGGTAAAAAAAGCGATACGGTAGGTGTACGAAACTACTTCGAAAAGTAACATGTCTGGTGATCTGGTCATATTCGATCCAATTCACCTAGTATGAGCATGAGATTCACGTTGTTCAATCATTCCTATTCCACTAAATGTTAAAGAGGAAGTCGCCAACCACAAATTTCATATTGAAATGCCCGAAATTCAAATTTTCTGATTACAATTCTTGATCCATACTGCATTGGAGTTGATCTGCCTGCCGTTTTATTTTCTGAGAAATAAAACGGCAGGCAGATTTATCTTTATTACTATAAATAATAATAATAAAGATAAATCTGCCTGCATCTTTATTTATATATATCTTTATTCAATTTTGTTTTTATCTTGGGAGTTTAGGGTTAGAGTGAATAAAAAAGTTGAAAGTTGAAGTTGAGTTATAATAAGTAAGTTCTTGAAACTTTGAATTAAAACTTAAAACCAGTAGAGACAGCAGCCATAAGTACATACCGAAAGAAAGTTACACGCACACATAGTATGTATAGATATTCAATTACCATGGTTACGATCTTAAAAAATAACATATTCTGCTTATTCAGGTCAAATTGTAGTTCTTGACCCGTTCAAGTATTTACTTTCACAATCGTCGAGTAAAACGTTAGATTTCAACCGCGGGCCAAAGTTTATTACAAAAATATAATAATAAGACATGTTGGTAATATCCATGAATATTCATCGGACGGTCATGCCGGATTCACTTTATGTACGTTTATCATATTTAAGTTTTTTATATTTCTGATAAAAAAATAAAGATAACCCATGACGTTTTCTAAGTTTTTTTTGTAACTATATTTATTTGTAAGACAATCTAATCTACAAATCCGTAGTTTAAAATATATAAATATATGTTTATTTATTCACTGATAGGTCTAGTTTGTGTTTGACCGATAACTCGCCTGATGTTCAGTGACCTTTACAGTTTAGAAGTTTATAAATAGCACGCTTGTTTTTTTAATGCTGTATTAGATTTGCACTTGACCGCCAACTCACCTAACGAGTGACAAGCCAAGCGACGTTGCGTTCCACGGTAGCGCCTACCCAGAAGAAACCAATTCACTCGCGATTTAAAGACACCCAGATTATGTGTATCGGTGAAGATCCACTCAGAAAATCATTTTGGAGAACTAGCAGAAAGTCGACATATCACCATTCTCATTGAAATACCAAAAATTTGTAGGTACTCAACGATCTCGATCCACGCCGCGTTCTTAATGCATACTGCACAGGAATGGACCTCTGTCTTCTATTCCTTGTTCCCTGTAAATAAAAGTTGCCAAGAAGCTACTTAGTCTCGAGCATCGCCGTAAACTTAGTAGCATGTCTAGCTATATGCTATATCTGATTCTCATATGATTCATGTCGGCAAATGTTCAAGAGCAAGAGCTTCACAATCTTATTTACATGTAAAAATCTCAAAATCAACGCGAACCACGGTACCGTTAATAATAATAGTGCTTTAAATAGAGTTCGTTCAGATTGTGTTCCATCCTTTAGCACACGGTCGCTTTCCATCAGGCGAGTTGACGGTCAAACATAGAACTAAGTACTGTATTTCGTATAACAATGGTCGTCCGCTGTAAGGACAAGGAGCTTTGATGATAATAATTTATTACTTCTTTACTGTTCTTACACACAGTACAAACTACAAGCAATTAACACCTTAAGGTGGTTCGATTTCCATACAAGTATTTTTATTAATTACGGTCGAAAAGACGATAGTGTTACAATGAATTATTTGTGTTTAGCTTTAATATCGTTATTTATTGACGATAAATCGCATTTGTTGAACAAAAGTTGAGTTTAATACCATAAAATTGAATACATAATTTTCGATAAAATATTATTTGAATAAAATTTGCTATTAATCTTAACTTTATTCTTCAACTTTTACTATTTAGTGTGCATAAAGACCGATATTAAAGCTGGCCACAATTTCTTCATTGTAATACTCTTTTTGACCGTAATTCGTTACAAGTAGATATAAGTTTAGAAAACTCCAAAATCCCCGACAAAAAACGGCTAAACCGATTTTGATGACATAGCTAAGAACACTCTCGATAAAATGCTCTTTAAAAAAAAACTAGATCAAACTCGGTCCATCCGTTTGAGAGCTACGACACACAGATACACTGATATTCAGATTCACAGATACACACATGAAACTTAATACACCCAACTTTTTGGATCGGCTGTAAAAAATACTTGTTTGGAAATGGAACCACCTTAAAACAAATCTCCCGTTAACCTATCCATTAATACTAATAGTTTTATTAGACGAAGCTTAGAATAACTATAAATAATATCGTAAAACGTAACAAAATGCCAGTTTTACGTAACTCTAGTCTTGTTTGATGTTTCCATTAGATACCTCTCGATGCAGTAATTCTCAAATGCACTTTGTTATTGACTCGGGGGAAGTGTGAAGAGTTGCTGAATGTTATTATCACATATTGGTGATATTGGTTACAATTTATAGATGTTTTTCTCGTCTAAATTGGTATGTTCCTTCAATCCAGCAACCGTACTCTTAACTTTTATAGCGACGCAAAGTTCGCTCAGCGCTCGTTTTTTCTTGATAATAGATTGTAACGTAGGAAGACCAGCCACGAGATGGACAGATGACCTCATACAAGCGGTGGGAAGACGCTGGATGCAACTCGCTCCCAATCGTTTTTTTTGGAAATCCATGAGGGAGGCCTATGTCTAGCAGTGGACTTCTTGTGGCTGAGATGATGATGATGATGATAGATTAATTAGACGTTATCAGGCCAATGATGATGATATTTTATTTATGGATGAGAAGTATGTTTTCAAAATCCTCAAACAATTAAAAAAAAATATAACGGTTGTCCGTTTGTCTGTTAAAATATTTTTTGGCATAGTTTCTTACTTGTGTAAATGAACTAGCCCACTGCTTCGCGCGAGTCATCTCTTTGGGTTAGATCGACTAATATGAGATAATCTAAAAAATAATTAGTTACTGCAAAATTCCGTCATTCATAAACCGATTTTTGTTTTTTTTTTTCAAAGAAATTTCATCAAAATCGGCTCAATAGCTTGATTTTTGAAACAAGATAGCGTTTTTTTAAATCGGTTTTTCAGTTTTGTAAACAATAATGAACAACGTTATAGTCTACGATGGAGTGCGCTTGCGTGGAAGAAACATATTTTTACTTGCGATTTAAAGTCATCCAAAAAACGACCCATTCGGGTAGCGCATCCTACAATTTTTAAAGTTCATGCAATAAAAGTAACAACAGCGCAGTTCGTATGTATATTTAGATACATATTTTCTTTCCATTATTTCTTAGTACGTGTAAAGAGTAAAATATGTATGTATCTCTGAAGATAAAGTCGAAGACGAAAACACGTCTTGGGCGAACTTAAATCCCATGTTACACTCCGGATTATAATCTTAAATCCTCAACACCCTCGTTACGCTCAGGAGTTAGCCCTAGAATCCTACGTTACACTCGGGAATCAATCCCTCCCTATGTCGGCTGTGACATAAATACTACTTTATCTCCTTGGTTCTACTGTTTTAGCCTACTGTTTTATTCTACTGTTTTAGCCACATATAAAAAAGTATCTAATAAATAAAAAATACTATTCTTATGCCGAAATGCAGGTTTATTATTATCGTAGCATTACATTAACATATAAATGAATACATTAAATTTAAATTATGTTAATTAAGTTAAAAACATAGATATTCTTAGCTTATACGTTTTACTTTCATTATAAAAGAAAGTGAATACACTGACCTCATGTCTATTAAAAAGCAAGTCATCTTATCATTATATGAATTTTATTACAAGTTTTTATTTGGGATCACACTATATCTGTACGGTTGGACGTCAGATGTCAAAATCTTAGAAATATAAATTAGAGCCCAACAACTTGGATCCCCGAATGGTTCCATTGATGGATCCGAGAACATGTTTTCCTCCCCTTGAATCCATTGTTCCGTGTCTCAATTATATTAAGATTCCATTATTTCTTGTTTCAGTTTTGTTTAAATTCTTTTAATTTGTCGCTTATGGTTATTTTATTATCTTGTTTCTTTATAAGCTTACATCTTATAGAAAAGCCATCAACGCACGTTTGACGTTTTAGGGACCTATAAAATCGTTATGTCTGCGCAGCCATTACTTTAGCAATAAATGATTATACTATATATTATAATGAACATTTAAACTAGGTCCGGTCAATGCCAAAGTTCCATTGTTAGATTACGAATTCACGAAATGGTCGGTTACAGCACACGCTGACGTCGGGACGCGCGTCGCATCGGAATTTGTAAAGGTCCCTGATAGAAGGTCCGATACTTCTAGCGTTCATTGATTAGGTAGATATCGAAAACATAAATTGAAATTAAACAAATTTAGTAGAGTACTTCATCAATACAAAGTGAAATAAACAAATAGCAGTTTAGCACATATTAGATTAAAAGGTTCCATAAATATATTATCGTACTCAATATAATACAATCTAGCGTTACCTGCAGAATACTACGAGTACATAACAATATTGACTATTTTTATTTTTCGCTCATTATTCATGCATGCCTGACTTCACCTGTAATAATTGTGATATTAAGCTGTATTTTATTTGTATGATTTTTTATTGCCAATGTATAGAGTACACAGTGTAGGTGAACTTTATAAATAAATAAATATTTCGTAGAAAATATAAAATATGTATATGTGTATATGTGTATATGAGATGGACAGATGACCTCATACAAGTGGCGGGAAGACGCTGGATGCAAGCCGCTTCCAATCGGTCTTTTTGGAAATCCATGGGGGAGGCCTATGTCCAGCAGTGGACTTCTTATGGCTGAGATGATGATGATGATGGATAAAATATGTGATTTCACCTGGGGCGTTAAACAAGAGTCAAACTTTTCTATTTCTATAAACGCTTACGCTTTAAAATGCTAAGAAACTATGACGTGCTGTCACGTCACATTTCGTTAGCTAAAGTCAATCCCATACATTTATTGTCTACCCTACTGGCGTTCACGAAATTAGAATGCCACTAATTTCGTGAACACCAGTCTAACCCCCCATGCTACTCCATAGGACCGTATTTTTTTTGCAGAATTAGAAATAGCCCTAGATTAGAATAGATTCCCCTAAATAGTTACTAATCGGATAAAGGGAAATCTACCTCGAATCAATCGACCCTGATGCACCTCGAAGGTCGGATGGTGTAACTGCGCATTCTGCGTTAGTTGTAATGTAACTGTTAGGAAAATAACAGTAGGTGAGTGCTATCAGTATTCTGCAGTTGTGTATTTTCGGGGTTTCGCAATGAACATACCTTGAAGCTAGTACTTAAGATGTTATCCATTGAAGCAATCTGATTTGGATGTATGCTTTTAGATTCAAGATTAGATTCTTTCGATGCAGACTCGTTTTCGACAGATCTCGCTTTTGGTTAGATCCGATGCAAGAGTTTTTTACCCGACTGCGTATGAAGGAAGGTTATGTTTTTCGAGTGCATGTATGTATATATGTATGTGTATATATGTATGTAGCCATGTATGTATGAATGTTTCTATATTAGCTCCTACAGCCTGAACGGTTTGACCGATTTTGAGGTTCGAGGTGTCGTTAGATTCGTCTTCACTCCCTGAGTGCCATAAGGCTATATTTTTTATAATAATAATAATAAACTATCACGGTCATTCATTAACACACTATTATTATTTACGGGATATTTACCGTGGTTCGCCTTAACATACACACTGGTATAGCGTAGTTACATGGTGCATGTAACTGTGCCGAAATATCGGGAGCTCAAAATTATCGCAAACCACGGTAAATATCCCGTTAATAAAATAATAGTGTTTTCACAGAATTCGCCCTATTTACATAGGACCGTGTTTTAATAATAATAGCATTTCAAGAGGCTCTCTTTTGATAGCTGGATGAAGAGTCGGATACAAGAGGCAGTAGTTCTGGATACGGCACGCATTGTCAGGAGGTTCCTTAGTCAGTTTTTACGAAGGATATAAAAAAATACAGAAACTAGATATATGGATGGCAATTGGAGCTATTTTACAATATGGAATTTAACAATTCTGGGCTATTAAGAAACGAGATGAAATGGTTATGTCTTAGAAAACTACTTTATTAGCTAATGCTCCCACACAGTGAGTAAAATAAGGTACTTCTGTATGGGAGCATCAGAATGAGATAACAGCACCTGCCAATTTGCCTGCCTCTCATCATACAAAAATGTTGAGGCAGGTGATGACTCGCCACCCACAAAATGGGCCCATAGAATGAAATGGAATTAGACTATAGTGGCGCCATGTATTTGCGTAGGAGAAGTAACATTGGCCTGGGTGGTCAAGGGTGTCAAGAGGTGTTCTACGCGTTCATTAAGAGCTACTAGCGGCGTTATGCCTTCGTCATACACTTCCATCCTGGAGCTTAGGTACTTAGCTCTTGCAGTTTCCACCACCTAGCCCGCCAGTTAAGGCAAGCTGGAAGTCAGGGGACTCATTTAGCCCCAGGGAAACATCGGGGTAGGCGGTGTCGACACTCACCACCGGCTCGCCACAAAGCCCCTGCGGTTAAAATGTATTATTGGTATTATATTATATATATAAATAAATATTATTATTATTATATTTTCATGGTTCACGTACTATAAAAGTGGAACTAAAGCGTTTCGTTCATGTTTTTGGAGTCTCAATTATGAAATGACGGCGCTTTTTAAACGGCTTCCAAAAAGAAGGTTCTCAATTCGATAGTATGTTTTTTTTTGTATGTTTGTTACACGATATTGTTTTTGATTAAAATTTGTTTAGTAATTTGGTTTTCATAACAAAATAACTGAAAAAAATTCATCCATGTAAACGAATTGTATTTTGAAGTCGGTTTTTTCTGTTTTTAGGCTTCCGCGCTATAAATATATTCGTGAGGCTACATTGTCTGTCTGTCCTATAATTAAATGCTTGTATTTTAAAATTGGCCAGATTGTAAGTTTTACTTTGAAGTAAGTCAACAAATACTAAGCAACTTGTCAAGTGCGAGACTAGCTACGTAAATAATTTTTGTAAATATAATTATATTGGAGGGAAACAGCAAAAGTCTCCCCAGACTTTTGCTCAGCAATATAGATTAATAATAAAAAATACGATAAAACTTTCTTGTTGATTCCACAAAAAAGAAACGAAAAATCACAAGATTACATTTTATTTTAGTTTATAAGTAGATGAGGAACTACAAATTGTGTTAATACTTTTTGAATGGCTAATTTCTGACACAACTATTGTATATATATCAACTTACTTGGAATGTTAACCTACTAATCACATGGTTCACCCCAATCCTCCTCGCGCGTGATTTTCACAGCTTCCTTAGCTTCTTTCCACAGTTTTCTCCTCAGCTTCATATTATTTAGAATCCAATGTCTTGGTGCTTTGCTACAGAAGTAAAAGTGTTTCCCGCTATAGTCTTCCAAGTCCGGATCTGATGCGTAGTAAGCTATCTCCTGACCAACATCCTTCCGAGGTAGTCCAAAGTATTTCAGGAATACTTTCGAGGAATTTCGTATATCTTCGAAGAGATATCTGCTTATATCCGTGTCTTTTACGAAGAATGGATCGAAGCTGTTCGCTGTTACCCCTGTGTTTTTCAAGCGCCGACCCCATTCAGCCGTGATCAGGAACGCAGCCAGTTTCGCATTGCCCGATGCTGAGACAATGGAGTATTTGCCCAAATCATTCCAATGATCGAAATCCAAGTTTCCGACATACATAGATATAGCAGAACTGTTGATGATGCGACTTGGCGCTGAGGACTTTAACATCGGTAGTAAGAGATACGTCAATAAGAAAGCCCCAAAAAAGTTGACTTGCATCATGAGGCTAAGACCGTCTTCCGTGTGGACATCAGGCAGACCGAATCCTCCTGCGTTATTGATGAGCATGTCAAGTCTGTCTTCATGTTTTATTTCATGGACAAATCCTCTTACTGATCGAAGAGATTCCAAGTCGAGGACTTTGTAATGAACATTTTGATTTCCTGTGTTTCTTCGTATTTCGTCGCGAGCTATTTCGAGTTTGGTCGCATTTCTACTGGCGATGATGACGCTGGCTCCTCTGTAAGCTAGATCTTTTGCAGCTTCAAACCCTATGCCAGATCCACCACCTGTCACCACGGCAACTTTGCCATCTAATCTTTCTTTCGACCTGCACATTTCAAAAGACGGTTGACGAGGCGGGGTGAGTTCAGATATAAAACTGGAGACATGGAAGTAAAACAACGTTCTTATTGCAAACTATGTGCATGTGTGACCGGCTTTAAATAGATTGTATGTAGGGGTAGTACAATACGCACAAGTTGTTCCAAAGTACTAAATGTTCACACTCGGTAGTCGATTTACTAAAAAAACAGGTAAACCGACACTCGATCTCAAAAGTTGTCGTTCTTATTATATACCGATACTTACTTTCACGTACTACTTATCAGTATTTATTTCTTTTTCTATTTTGAAATTTAGTTCTTGACTGTACATGTTTCGAAAATCTTTCCCAATTTCTTAAAAAAACCTCTTAACCTTTTTAATTTGACTTATTTCAACTGCCTCGAAGGTTTAGTATGATATTTTTGTTTTCGAATAAGTCGAACTACAGGGCATATAATATTCAATGTAAACATTAGTAGCGGAACAGGGCCTTGTATTTGACCGCCTTTGGCATTTTAAAAAGACCTACGAGCAATTAAAAATAAACAACAAAATTTCCTGTATTTCCCGTTTAGCTATAGTATAGGATAGGACATAATTGTAGGTTTTTGTATACTCAAAATAAATGGCTTACAGACATTAGGTACAGACATAAACATTGATATCGGGTAAAATGAGATAAAGACACTCTGTAGTTTGTTCTGTCCTAATATAAGTTTGATTATTATGATTTTTTTACAATACGTACTAGGTACCCACAACTCTTGGTCATCTTGTCACTTAGTTATATAAAAAAAAATAAGTGCAATAAAATCTGCAATCACGTTATCAGATTTGAATTTTTATAAGTACGGTTTTTAGCTTGCCCTATTTGTTGTTATTGTTGATGTTTTTTTGGATCAAATCGATCAAAATTATTAGAAATTTTAGCCCCTTCCTGGTGAAAAATTGATCTGATATTTGGTACACACCAAACATATATTTTTTTTAGCTCCACAGACAACAGGGTTCTTCATCTTTGTCAGATTTACAAACTATTGTTAATTACTGTTGACTATGAGAATTAACGCTAGTTAGAACGCTTATGTGCATGACAAAGACAGTTAAATACGTGATGATCATGCATACATATTGAAAGATTTGATAGATGTATGGCATTACCTATGACCGGAATTTTGAATGAAATTATCACTCTAACTATCATTACTCTAAGCCTATATTCATTTCAATAACTTCATTCCGACTTTTCTTATGATACCGACATACCAAGATTACTGTATCATTATGTAATATAATAGAAACACACAACAATTATAATTACCTCTATGGTTCCCACAGTAGGTAACCTTATGGTTGCGTGCGGTCAGCGCTGCGCCGCTGGCTGCGTGTGCGCAATAGCAAGTGAATTGTCCGTCAATAGCACACGTCAGAAGAGAAAAGTTAATTGCATCGGAATCTATGAAACTCGGTGCTATTTCGCAAGTAAGTGCAAAATAACCGAGCCAGCGGTCAGAGTTGAGGGCGGTGTGAGACATGAGAGATGGCGGGAGAGAAATAAAAGAAAATCATGAAAGTAAAGTTACTTTATTTATTAATTATTGTACGTCTTTGTTGTTTTCATGAACTTAAACGTCCTGTAAGTGTACTTTGGATACTTTAAGCGTCCTAAGAAAACGATTTATCATCGAAATAATATCAAAACCAATCATCGAGTAAAACAAACAAACCCACTACCAATCGTCGTTGATATTTATCTGTCTGGAGTAATCGATTTGCTTTTTGTGTAGTACGAGTAGTTTAGTTTACTATGTGTGTGCAGTTTGTATTTTGTTTTATTGTGCTTATTGTAGAGTATGTAATCAAATAGTATGACACTACCTACATTAAAGTACATTTATACCTACTCTTAAAAAATTAACGAAGCCGCCTCTAAAGTACTAACCTATGTATAACGACACATCTCACATATCAAAGCCGTTTAGGTTACAAAAGTATGAATTGTGGGTAAATAAACAGTAAAAGAGAGCATTAGAACAAATATGGGACTAAATAAATAAAAAATAGTACAGTTGCGTACTTTGTCTAGAGCAAAATATTTTATATAGAAAAAGTATTATTTTTGAGCTTACAACGATTTTGATCCAAATTCCTGATGAGTATGAGATATGTACCTATGTGATATTTGTACAGGAATGTAATTCTTTGCCGCCTTTTCAGTTTCTTGAGAACTACAATATTGGAACATTCAAGGCTACAATGATATCTTCTAGATCGACGAGCTCCATCCTCGACCACACCTTCGCTTACGGGTGATTTTGTAGTGAAATGGAGATATATTTCGTAAAAAAATATACAATTGACAACTAATTGCAAAAGTGAGTAACAACTTTTAGAGTATACCTATCCATTATAACTCTCTTAGAAACATACATACTTAGAAACATACATACTATACTAATATTATAAAAGCGAACGTGTATATATATCTGTTGTCACCTTTCACGGCTAAATGGCTGAACATATTATTATAAAATTAAGTACTAGCTATGAAGCTGGAAACGGACAGCTAGGCTACTTTTCATCATCATCATTATCATCATCACAGCTTTTCATTGTAACGCGGGTAAAACCGCGGTGCGCAACTAATACTTACATAAAAACGAGATGACGAAACGACCAACTTCTAAATACGCAATTTCGTTTAATTTAATTCTTTTTTTTAAATCCATTTAAGTTGTTTTAAAAATCAAAGTAGGTACTGAACCGAATTTTGATAGAGCCTCCTCCTTTTTGGAAATCGATTAAAATGTCTAAATATACAACATGCCTATAAATTATACCGTATCCGCATCCGCTTCTAAATTGTACCTCTCATGTTCCATAGAGAGTCTATCTTTCGAAATGTCAGCAATAATACATGAAGCTCTCGCGTTTTTTCCTGTACGACCTTAAAACAGCTAATGTGAACACTGAAGTATGAAATATTACGTAACTCTACACGTATGAGGTCAATTGTGATCTCAAGTTGTGGATTATCATTGAAAATGTTGAGTTTTTTGTGACATAATTGAAATTTAAATGAATAATGACAAAAATTACTGAAGTTGTCATAATGATGTGCAAAAACAAAATTATTATAAAATTGATTGACTGATTTAAACTCGACATTATTAATAGTAGGGCAACACACAGCATAAAACATCAGGCTATCACGATGACTCATTTCTGGTGCTTAAGGGTTGCAACCACATATATTCAAGAAGCCCATCCACCACCAGCACCAGAAATCGGTCTCATGAGGTAGGCTTTTTGCAGTTCGCTCCCGTAATGTAAATTCTTCTGTGCTTCGATATTTTTATAATTATGTTTTTTATTAATTTTTATAATGTGCTAGAATGTAATCATTAAAATCGGGGATTTTTTAAGACTCATAATCTTATCTTATCATAATATCAGCCCCAGGAAGTCCATTGCTGGATAGGACTTCCTCAAGGATTTCCAAAGAGACCGGTTGGCGCGCGGCTTGCATCCAGCGTCTTCCTGCCACTTGTATGTATTGCTAAACACCGATATTTCAAGCTTCAAGTGGTCTTCAATTCTCTCTGATTTTAATTTTCTGAATGTCAATCAAACTTTTATAAAAAAAAATATACACTAGGTATCGGCCTTACCGAAAAACGTTATTTAATTTTAAGCAATGCTTAACATATTTTGACAACTTCTCGCTGATACGTAATGACACTTGCGGAAAGAAGACAGAGAATGACGATGGTTAAAGTTAAGTAACGTTTTTCGGTAAGGCCGTACCTATAGGTTTGCGCTTGACCGCCAACTCACCTGATGCTAAGCGATGTTGCGGTCTACGATGAAGCGCGCTTACCTAGAAGAAACTGATTCACTCGCGATTTAAAGACACGCTTTTCTGTTTTCCGGTAAACTTATGATACTATTAATGTTTTCTGTCCTGCTTACGAACAGTTCGCCGGTTTCTGTTTGGTCGAACAATTACGTACTTGGCTCAGGCTCAATATTTCATTTAAAACACCGTCATTTCACGTAATATACGATAAATGAAAGTAAAAGTTCGACTTTCTTGTCGTATTCTGTTAAAACATCCATACAGTGAGTTAATGTTGGCAGGTAGGTATAATTATATCTATTGATGTAATAAAGGAAGTCTTGAATAGCCACGGAGACAGACTCACGAATCATACGGCGTACATTCTTAGTTGAAATATTAAATTTGCCAATTTTCAGCTGGCCGTAACTACAAACATCTTTGATGGTTGGATCCGCGACTGCATTTTTTTGTTTTATTTTCTATGGTGATCCCATATAGATTTTATCTAAATCGGTTCAGTACTTTGAATCTTAAAACATAATAACTGGAAAAAATACGTCGCCCAAGTAAACGAAAATGCTTAATTGAAGTCGGCTGTTCCAGTTTTTACACTATAATATTATTCAGGGTTTAAACTATGGAGCCTTTACCCTTCTCACAATGAGAAGATGGCCCACGCCCAGCAGTGGGACAGTTTGTACAAACAGGGCTGATAAAAAACTATAGATCATTTTTTACAATTTCATAAACATTCCCATTTACAATATTGTAGGTAAACTGGCGACATTCTTAACTGTATCAAAAGGATTTTTTGCCTATTTATTGATGTGTGTATGTAAAGTTCATTTATTCTTTATTTTTTTAATATAACAATGGATTTTCTCAAAATGTGAATTCTAAACTAACACAGGCTACTATATCCCAAACATTATTTAGCTAATAACTTTTAAGTCTGTGATTAAAACCAGTTGGCGTAGTTAGCTCGCTTTATAACCTCTATATACATTTCGACATGCTACTATAAAGTAATGAATACAGCCGCGTAGGTGCGAACTTCTTTACTATCTCCGTCCTACGGTTTCACACGTAATTTTTTACTTTACATCATCATTCTTAATTTTTATCGCTTCTTGATATAGCATAGAACACTAAGTTCTATATTTGGTTATGTGTACTACAAAATTATAGTATTTTATTCGTTTTTTTTATCGGGCAATTGGCATTATTAACTACAACAAAACTATATACCTACAAACTACACATATTTAACTAACTAAACTACATGTAAAGCAAATCAATTGCCCCAGACCAATAAAGATCTAAAAACAATCCATATGCTCAAACTTACTACCAGTTGGCAGCGTACCCATTATGCTGCCCGCATTTCTACGTTGAATGGCAATGCTTACATGATGGGCCAGATGGACCAGCATTTTGTCACGCATCGCATCGATCAGGCGCTCAGATAAATTTTTGTTTTTTTTTATTGTCGAAAGTTTACGACCAGTGTGTGTTACCAGTAATGACACATTATGGCATTCAAAAGTAGTGACTCACTACGAGCTTTATAAGGAAGCTCAAAATCACGTAACGAGCTATGGAGATAGCTATGCTCAGTCTCTCTGCTAGATCTAATCAGAAACGAAGAAGTCCGTAGACGTCTAGACGTACGAAAGTCACATAACACAGCAGATTAACAAGTTGAAGTGTCATCGGCCAGGGCACATAGCATAGAACTATGATATAAATAAAAAAACTATACATAAAAATGTTGGTGTTTCATTCATTACCTAAGTGTTTGATCATGTGCGAGAGTATGGACAAGTGAAATAAAGCGGCGAAACGTGTCTTTTGTCTCACCTTGTCGGCAAAACTCCATAAAAGCTTCCAGCGAAGTCACCACCACTTTACTGAAACACGACTTGAATTTGAAAATGACTTGGATTGTAACTAGAACATTTATATTTTGTTTCACTAAAGAATCTTCTTAATTGACACTGGCAAATGCTCTAAGCGGGTCTAATTCCAATTTCGATAAAAAAGAAAAATCTCCGAAATAAAAAAGAGATACCGATCTATCTTGAAATGCATCCTATTTTGCATTCGCTGCGTAATTATTTAAGCATTATTGAATAACATTACAATATGTAATAAACATATTGTAATATTTATAAACATTAATCTTGTAAAAAATAATTGTAGAACGCCTTCGTAGCGAAATGCTACAAGGGTTATTTGACTGTGATGCTACGGTACTTTTTTGTAGCAAAATTTCAAAACGATCGATTTTCATCACATTGATTTAATTGTTTAAAAAAATACAAAATATTTATGGTTTTATGATTTAATTCAAATGTTAAAATATATTGATTTAAAACATAACGCGCGAGGGAAGCGAGCAAGTATTTAAACGAAAGTCTAAAATGAACGTGCAAATCAATTTTTGAATCGTTTAAGACGGGTCCACACCAATATAACGTGAAATGTAATATCTTATGTAATGTAACGCGAATGCTGCGAGTGGACGGCACTTCGTACAATATAGTAATGATCGCACCAGGATCTCACTTAGCCATCAGCTGTCAGCTTTCGCGTAATAGTCTAGTAAAAATAAATGCGTTTGTATGGACCAAATCACATTAAATGCACCTTTAGAGATTCTTTGAAATTATGATAGGAAAATATATGTATTTTTAAACTAGCTGCGCTCCGAAGTTTCACCCGCTTAGTTATGTAAGATGGTGATGATGTTGATAATTATGAGTAGCTTATGTCCTTCTCCAGGTCCACCGCTATCCCTATATTCCTATACTAAATTTCTTTATGATTATTTTAGCCGTTTGATCAAGTAAAGGTAACAAACTTCGCTTTATAATATTATTATTCATGAAATTGTGTAAAATGTATTTCAAAACATCAGTACCTTAAAGAAATAACCATTTTTAGGTGTCTTTTATGTTGTTACTATGACCACATGGCGCTCGCAAAAGTACTGTCCATACTATTCGCGTTACATTTCACGTTACATTACATTACACGTTACACTGGTTTGGATCCGGCTTTATTGGATTAGTGAACGTTTAAGCTTCACGCGCCATCTAGATATCATACTTTGAACTATTTCACTATGACGTATCTATCTGTGTTGCACCGATTGTATGCTTGCAAGGTCTACTTACTCATAAAACCACTCACTAATATTAAAACAAAAAACAAATATTCATAAAAAGGAAATAGTTCATTTTAATATCTTTACAGACAAAGTTAGCTTCGATTTTGTATCTATGTGATATAATAATGTGATGAAGACTGTATTTAGACGAGCTGTTATGTTAGCTGCGCCTGCGCCGCTGCCCCACGGAACCAAGAGGGCTTTGTTTGGCAATTAGCGCCTCTAAGGTGACAGTAGTGTTTTGTAGACCTAAAGCTTAGCATCCACTGTCAATATTTATTGTGCGTACTACATGCGTAAAGACATTTATTTTAAACACCACTTCTTTGTAGAATTGAGATTGGTTCGCATAATAGAACGCGCTAAATAACAGATATGAAGCCTTGAACACAATTGCTAATAATTTTAGTGTTGTTTTATACCATATTGAAGAAATAGTAAATTGTTACACAAGGATCAAAAGGAACCTATTTAAGCACGAGATTGATGGTAGATTGGATGACAAATCTCAGTTCCCCCCCCCCCCCCCTGTTTGGGTAAGGGTTCCGTACCATTATCAATAACACCGGCAAAAAATCACGTTTATTGTATGGGAGCCCCCTTAGATATTAATTTTAACTATTCTATTTTTTAGTATTTGTTGTTATATCGGCAACAGAAATACATCAACTGTGAAAAAATCGACTCACTAACTATCTCAGTTCTTGAGATACAGATTGGTGACAGACGGACGGACGGACAGACAGCGAAGTCTCAGTAATAGGGTCCCGTTTTACCCTTTGGGTACGGAACCCTAAAAAACTAGATCAAAATAGGTTCATCCGTTTTACGATGCCACAGACAAACACACAGATATACAGATACACACTTCAAACTCTTTTGGGTCGGGGGTTAAAAATAAAGATACGTATTTGCGCCAAACTGTACATACTTCAATATTCTGTCATCCGAGACGTCAACAGAAAACAAAATAAAATGATTTGTCGGTAAAATTAATATTGCACTGCTTATTTATTGATTTTATTAATTTGCAATCTCTGTTGTACGTTTACTAATTTTGTTCGAATGATTTATTTAGATATGAAAGTGACTATTTGTACGGGTACTGGACGAATAAATGACCCCGGATGATTAGCTTGTTGCGAACGATGTGACTATTTGTACGGGTACATTTATTCAATTTTTTTTTTTTAAATTAAGAAAAAAAAAATTTTTTTTTTTTAAATTGATTACGTTTTTCTGCTGTCGGAACTCTGGACGGGACCACAAAGCAGCTTATGCATAGTATTTAGTATCTAACTAGTTTTTTTAATAAAATTAAATGTTACTGATTTGTGAAACGGAACGCAAAGTAGCGCCATTTTGTGTTTATCTATTTGACATGAGGTAAGTAGGTTAGGTTATGTTAGAACATTAAAAACTAAACAGTAGATGTGTTTTCGTATTTGATCTAGGTACGCAAAAATTAGCACTAAAAAGTCTCTGTAAATAATGTAGTGGCCCAAAAAAATAAAAAAAATAAAAGAAAAAACTACTATAAATTGTTTGTCCAGTACCCGTATTAATAATTATAAATTATTCGTACGGTAACCGTATTAATAATTATAAATTGTTCGTACAGTACCCGTATTAATAGACTCAGCCTTTAGATATTATTTTATTCAAATAGCTATACCTACCTACATATTGATGCATGGACGAAACTTGAAACGATCTGAGACGGGAAGGACCCGTCTCCTTTTGTTGTTGTCATAATGTTAGTATGTATAAAATTAGCATAAGCAAGAATTACATACATTCTCGTATTTAATGACTGTAGAAGGTGAATTAAAGTGCTTAAATAAATATCATGCAACCAAATGTGTGTTGTCTAGACGGTTTTATTGTTTTACTAGCTATGAATCGCGGCTTCGTCCGCGTGGTGGTGATGATGATGATAATAATGATGAAGGTACTGACAGAGATGATGATGAAATGTTGTTCATCTTCAGAGTTTCCAACTACATGCCAAACTAGCCATAGGCCGTAATTTTACACATGATTGAGAAATTATTTCTAACTGGCTACTCTTCAAAGAAGACTTTAGAAATCCGTAGTAATTACTACGGGGAATAGTTATATATTCGTCATGCCCGTCAGTCTGTCTGTCTGTCCCCAGGTAAATTTTCAAAAAAGTTAAATACAGTAGCACTACATAAATGTAAAGAAGGGATGGAAATTTTTTCAACCCTACCCCATCGTGTGGGGTACATTATATCATATTCATTTCAAATGTAATATGTGCGTGCTCGGAAAATGCGAAAAAAATTTAGTGCATTTCTAAATTATATGACCAATAAATTCCTAATTAACCATAGTAGTATACCATATCAAAAACTTTCAGTGTAAATTATTTAGAACACTTACACTAATTACAACTTTTCGAGATATAGTGATATATAACTACGTATGTAAAACACCCTTTTTATAAGTGGGTTTGGGAGACCTTACCATTTTGGCAAAATACTCCCAAGTACAGATTGGAATAGGCGGGTTCAAGTCCCTTCGGATGTGATTATTTTTGAACTGTCTATAATTTTGATGTTGTAAGTACTTATGTTTTGTGGATACTAAGGCAGTATCCAAATCCATATACATATACCCATTAACTTAAATAAAATCCATAAGAAGTCCGTTGCTGGGCATAGCTCTCCCCTTGGATTTCCAATAAGACAGGTTGGAAGCGACTTGCATCCAGCGTCTTCCCGCCACTTATATGAGGTGGAATATATATTCCAATATAATTCAATTTATAAAAAAAAATTGCTCGACCTTAACTAACTCAACAAGTATTCATTTTATCGACCGTTAAATTATTGATTGACACCGCAATTATTCATTTTGCTCGCGGTTCACCTCATATCTACCAGCAAAGGCAGTTGCTAGCCCTCGGCCTCGGTACATCACATATCTCTCGAATAACCGAAAAAATCGAATGAACACCACAATTAGACAAAGCTTCCTATTCGGATGGATCTCCCTAGCTTACACAACTAACCTATCCTTTCTCCGCCCCACCGTACCCACTGTTTAGTATATATCCGAGCAGACGACCGACCTCATCACATTACTTCACAGACCACCGGTGTGACCCATCCTAAGCATCATGAAAACCTTTGCAGCGGTAAGTCAGTGCCGTAAAAAAAGTGACAAGTGAAATTAAAAAGAAAAAGTGACATGTGTTTGTGGCGTTCGAAAATCAAAACGGGTGCATCGGGATAATAGTGTTGTGAAAAGGATTTTATTGATTGGATCGTGTTGAATGCACTAGTGTTGATTTCCGAACTTTATCGATATCGATTTTGAATTGTGCTGTTACTCACAAGGATTTGCGTTGAAGTTTATTGTTGTGAAAATACGTATTACCCGTTTACATTTGGAATTCAAGAAAGGTGCTGCACGATTCGAATTCGACGTCGATTACCGTAGCGTGCCAGATAAAAATCTGAATTTTATTGTTCCGTCGACTTTGTAAGATAAAGTTCCCTTTTTATTACGGGCCTTCTGCCCTGGAATACTAATGAAAGCAAATTAAACTAAAACATAAATGAAATTTTAACAACAATTTTGGCAATTTTTTCTCGTGTTTGTGATTCAATCCAAAGATTGGTACTTAAACAAAGCGCCACAAAAATAACTTCTTTTATAATGTTATTCATAGAGACGATCTTGTCTTGTCAGGTGGTTTTATATCCCTTATCATAAATCATGACATTCGTGATGATGAACGCCATTATCTGAGGATTATTTAGTTTCACACGTCGTGCGTGATTTAGCTCTGGGCTCACGTTTTTGTCGCGTCGTTTCGTGTCGCTCTCATTATAATAATGCTTAGTTTCTCTAAAATTTATGTAAGAGTTATACAATATTTAATAAGCTTAGTAGATTTTTAATAAGCGTAATAGATAATAAAAATCAAATAATTTTAAAATCTTTGTTTAAATTTTCTATAAAATGTATTCAATTCAATTTACAAAATACATTACAAAACTACTGAAAATCTACATAAAACTGTTATTTCCTTACAATATTAACGTATATTTTAGTAATTATATAGATCACAAACAATGCTACAGATTTCCGTAAAACGTTTTATGGCGCACATCACTCTGATAGAACAACAATCATGGAAACTTCACACCCCATTACCCAAGAATCCACCAATTACCATGGTTACTCAAAATAGCCAAACTAGCAGCTTTTCAACACTGCTTATAACTTCTAAAGCGAATTACAAAACGGTAATCACCCTGCGCAATGTAATAAATTATGAGTTGCAAGTTACTGCACATCAGTAGAACTGCTCGGTTACGTAATCGGTCAGGTCAGAGTTCTTCGCTGTATCGGTAGTGTACGATAATTAAAATTAATCATAGTATTATCGTGATTAAGATTATAGTAATTATTAGAAATGGTTTTTTTAATTTTTTGACTCGCGAAATCTAATTTTATTTATCATGTTCGTAACTTCTATCTATGGTTTTCATAACTTTTATCGTTTAATTTTCATACCTGAATGTGATATCTTTTCATGAAATGAGAAAATTATATATCCAACAGTCTGAACTGTCGGAAGCCTGTTACACGATATATCCAGCTACCGGTAGAATGTACTAAATGAAAAAAAAAACATTGAAACGAAATCATTATTTTTGAACAACAATATTATGTACCTATGTAGGTAAGTTCATAATTATCAAAATATCTGTGTTAACCAAACAAGTAATACGTATTTCCATACTCAAATATAAATATCATTTAACGCCTCATTTCCATTTACCTAACAATATTTGAGGTAAAAGTAAATATTGATCTCATGTCTGGCTACTATGCAATTAGCTGACGTTAAATAGAAAAAAGTTGTGTTTGTTTAGTTTACGATTAAGACTATTTTGCTCGAGAGATTTTTTGCGTTTTGTTTCTAGACTCTGATTATGTGAATGAACTAGAGTTGAAACTTGAATAATCCGGACCACTTAATCTAAAACCTGTTCGGTAAACTTGAATTACGTTTTGTTATGTAAATCATATCTAGTGAAATCTCCTGCTGCACTCGGAACTAAAATATCGGAATAAAATTAAAGTTATATAATATAAATAGCAAACTAATTTTTGCGAATTAATTTATTGAGCAAAAAATACTTTCTAAATTTAACATCCGGGTTAATCTGTAAATTTCTAATTTCAATCAGACTTAAAAATTTTGGCGATTACAAAAATAGATAATCATTATATAATGTTTTTTACTAAAATAAACATTTAAACCACTAACCTTCAACTTCAAGATTTTAATACAAATTACTTAAGCCAAAAAAGGAAAAAGATCCACATTATCGAATTAACCTCGCTCCACTTGCCCGCTTACGTCAATCAAGTATCGAATATGGCCAGCGCGATGAGATGACTCATCGATACGCAAACGAGAGCACGGCGCAACACTATTCTAAACACGATGCGTTTCTGGCGCATCTTCTGAATGCAACGATTTCATTTGCCGTGCATAAAGTAGTAGGTAGGTATTCTCTTTCTACGCCAGAGGCTTTTGGTAGTTCAAGAAACGAATGTTAAGGTCACTATTTCATTCTAAAATTAAAATAAATAAAAATGCGAAGAATATGAAAAAGAGGGCACAAAAATTTATACTTAGTTCAAAAAACAGAAAACAAACCGACTTCAAAGTACGCAATTCGTCTACTTAGATGATATTTTTCAGTTATTTTTTTTTAATAAAAACTAAAATTACTGAACCAAAAAAATAAAACACAGTTGAATTGAGCACCTCGTTTTTTGAAAGTCTTCGTATTTTCAATTTGTTTCACTCGAACAAACTTTTCACCGCAATAACTCATCAATAGTTACTGTAACGAACCCGCAACCCGCAAATGTTTTAAACGAAACCCGCTCGTAAATCGAAAACAAGTAGTAAACCACCAGTAAAGGGTCGTAAAGCTCAGAGTGAATAACATTTGACTGTCATGTATTGAAAAGGCAACAGGTGAATGAATATAATGGACCGTAAAATGACAAGTTGTTTTACATAGGTTTATGCATTAGCACTGAGGCTTTTTATGGATTTACAAGGCCATTTTATATTAAAAACATACCAAAATCAGAATCGTGTACCTGATATTATATTTAAGTTATGTACATTTAAGTTGGGATCTGATGGTAACTCGCCCAGTAAATGAATTGCAGACCTCATTTTTAACGTACACCCTATTTTAGCACTGTAGTAACCACCATACTACAGTTTGATACAATACAATCAGTATTTAAAAAAAAAAACAAATAATCTAACCTAACCTACTCCATTTACATACAACATATCTGAGTAAAATGCGATTGTAACGCTATATCCAAAAATTTAACCCTAGATACAAAATACAATATCGTCACCGTCACGTCTTTTACCGTACCCGTGCAGAGTGCTGCACGGGTACGGTAAAAGAGAGTCCACCTGTAATGGCGACTCCGTGACTTCCGGAGATGACGGCACTTTCGTCTGACGCTGTGATATAATCTAATGTTACTAAAAGGTGAAGATACAAGTCATTAACATCATGAAGATACGTAATTATTATTTTATATTTCACTTTTGCCTAAAGTTTTTGTAGTCGCGATGAAAAGTTAATTCTGAAATTACTCTTTGATGAACTGCATGC
Organism: Lycia hirtaria; assembly: GCA_947563715.1. Lineage (NCBI taxonomy): Eukaryota > Metazoa > Arthropoda > Insecta > Lepidoptera > Geometridae > Lycia > Lycia hirtaria. The sequence goes on along the minus strand of OX387377.1, from coordinate 32,633,942 downwards.
ATGTTATCAAAAGAAAAAAAAGTCAAAATATCATAAATTCTAACGGCGTAAAACACGACACGTCAAAATTGTCTAGTAATCTAGTAGTTCATAGGAGGTAAAATAGAAACATACAAATACATTTATTACGTGTAGTCAAATGCATATTATAATATAAATTTTACTTACAGGCTTTTATACAAACTGGCAAATATTCATCCTAAAATAACTCTAATCTTGGCAGTCAGATAAAAAAGTCACGTTGATACAACGTACTGTGAAAAATTTAAAAAACATTATAAATATGGTATTATAAAAGCTGGTAAAGTTTTCGCTAACTTATGTATTCTATCAACATAATAGATATCCTCTATGCATGTCAATCGCAACTAGTTTATCAACAGTAGCTTATAGGCCAGAGAGCCACTGTCCCACGACGTAACCAAAGATCATGTTCCCACATCCCGCATTACTGGTTATGTAATACTGCCTTTATTACTGACACCTTTGACCTCCGCTTTCTCCTCGGTCACATCTATTGTCTATATTCTATGGTTGACATGTTCTAATTTCGAAGTTCTTTATTTTTTAATTGTGCTAGGTTGCTATTTGGCGGACTTTTTTATTGAAACTTTTTTTGCTTAGGTACGTGACAATTGATTTTTTTTTCATAGATTAATTGCTAGTTTCAAATACCAAACATAAAATCATTTGCCTACTTCTCGCCTAACAAACAGGACTACCTAGTTCAGGCATATAACAAAAAATTATAATGTATTTCATAAAACAATAAGAACTGTATTTTTAACCCCCGACCCAAAAAAAGGGGTGTCATACTAAGTTTGACCTGAGTAACTGTATGTTTGTGTGTGGTATCGTAGCTCTTAAACGGATGGATCGATTTTCATCTAGTTTTTATGCTTGAAAAAGGATTTCATCGAGTGTTCTTAACTGTTTCATCAAAACCGGTTTTCAAGGGGGTTTTTGAGTATTCTAGACTTACACTTTTTAATCTAAGTTCACTATTTTCTTCACGGTGCTTAGTTCGTAAAATATAGCTTACTAATTAATCTTCTTGATAGTAGCTCACATATTATCTAGCTTACAATTAAAAAACGTAATTATGGAAAATAACAGCTGCTGTTACAAAACTAAGCTACATTTTCCAAACTACACATTAATTTTGCTGGGTAAATTCATTAACTGTATGTAGCCAAACATAATAAAGAGCTCGTGTCATCTGATAAAAATCTACAAAAACCGCGAAACCCAAGTTAAGAACGTGATTTCCGTGCCTTATTAAACATAATGGCTTCATCTAATCTAAATAAATCAGTAATAAAACCTCTGCACAATGGCTACATAAGAAGGGTTAATAAAACGCAAAACAAAAGAGAAATCGTCAGATATATCATGTGTATTGTTTCCACGAGTTATCGTTGATCAATCCATGAGAAAAGGAAATTACATTCAATAAATTTTGCATGCGATAAACCTCTCTAACTACGCTACCAATTTACAATTATATAAATTTCAATTATTTTTCTAGTTAACTCCCAAAGGAGGCCATTTTAGAAAAAAGGTACCTTGGTATTTTAATATTACTAAGGTAAGTATTTTCTTTAGCAACAAGTATAAGTTCAGAAAACTCCAAGAAAAATAAACGGCTTAAACGATTTTGATGAAACATATCTAAGAACACTCTCGATAAAATCATCTTTCAAACATAAATGTAAATCAAAACGGTCCGTCCGATTGAGTTACGATGCCACAGACATACACACAGATACACAGACACACACGTTAAACTTATAACACCCCTCTTTTGTTAAAAAGAGTCGAGTTGTGTCGGGAGTTAAAAGTTACATATTAATCAATAATTTGCTGTCTAGGTTTTTTAACAGAATTTGTCTTCTGGTTAACATGCTAGTCATTTCAATTTAGCTCAACAGCCGACATTAGCGACTGTGTGGTCGATGATCGTAAGCAACGCTAGAATGGAATGGGAACAGGCAGTCAAAAGAGGCTGCCAGAACTCAGGTTTCAAAACCAGAGAAAATATTGTTGACCGGAAAAAATAACTATCCTGTTCCACTAAAATCCGGAACTCAACGTTTATTTATAGAGTCATGACGTAATAACCGTAACCATTTTATTTGCATATTTTTATGCAAACTGACTCTTTCATGATATTATATCATATGCTATAAATTGCCTCTTTTGCAGTTGGAGTGAGATAATTATAGTATAAAAAAACTGAAAACAGACTTCAAAATACGCAATTCATTTACTTGGATACTTACTTGGTTTTTATAATAAAATAACTGGAAAATGTGTTATTTTAGAGTTATAAAAACCAAAGTACTGAACCGATTTTATTTTGTTATAAAAACCAAAGTACTGAACCGATTTGGATACAATTTATATAAGGCCACCTCTAAAGTATTAACTACCAAACAAAAAAAAACATCAAAATCAATTCATAATTCGCTGAACAAAACAAATCAAAAAACATACAGACGAATTAAGAATCTCTTTCTTTTTAGAAGTCGGTTAAACACTATCCATAAGGTTTCTTCTATAGTTTGAGTACTGTTATAATCGTTCAAGTCTTGTTTGGTTCGAAATCTGTAATTAGTTTCAACCGCATTTGATCGTCTTCTTCAAAAGGCACGCACGTGGTGCCCTGATTCGTACTTGTATTTAAAAATGTGTGGTAAAGTTCCGATAATAGGGTCACCAAACGTCATAAAAAAAAAAAAAAAAAACACCTATTTTTTCCTAAAAGATCTGCTGCTGTTTCAAAGCATTGTTCGATAGCTCAAAGCGATCAGGCACATCATAAATTATATAAATGTAGAGAACCCACGTAACGTTTAACACAGGTCTCTATTAGCACGTTATAGCGAATCATTTTAGCAAATACGCCGTGCGATTACTGCGAACTGAGCTTTCTCATCGGCACTGAAAAACAACATGAGTGGTGACTGTGCTGTGCTTACACTGTACTGTAAGATCCGTCTTGTTTTACCGACTTCAGAAGAAGGAGGTTAACAGTCCGGCTGATTTTTTTATGTTTCTCACCGCATAACTCCGTCTGGCGTCATTTATAAGCCGATCTGAAAAATCTTTTTTTTCTACGAATATTCTTTTATTTATTTATTTATACAATTTTTAGATTAGTCCTATAGAACTTTCATCACAATCGGTTCGGTACTTTGGTTTTTTAAACAAAATTGCCCATTTTGAAGTTGGGCTCTATTGTTGTATGAGTAGGTACTTAGTACGCGGTATCACCCACCCCACCGGAATCGTTGTTTTTTGGAAAATATAGCCTATGAATTATTCCTCTAGCTATCTCTATTTCATATTTCATTCAAACCCGTTCAGCTGTTTTAACGTAAACAAGTAACAAACACAGACAAACATTCGCATTTCTAGAATTGATGAGATGATGTTTCATTCATCGTTCTGTAATAGGTACGATACGAAATAAGGCACCAACATCGACATTCGACACTCACCACTATGTTAAATAACAAAATTGAATTGAGAATAGCAATTAGAAAGATTTTTTTAAATTTAATATAGAACAAACACTTGTCACTTTAATTGTCATAAAATCGGGAGCTTTAAGCCCGTTATATACGATCAAGATATCTCTACAAAGGATTGCATTGTGAAATCATTGTGAAAGCTTCCAATCCTACACTCACACCGTAGCATAACTAACATCTATCTTCTCTCCACAGTGCATAGCCCTTGCGCTGGTCGCGGCCGCGAGCGCCGAGCCCCCGAGCGGCTACAACTACAACCGCCCCTCTGGAGGCCACGGGGGCTCCGGGGGCTTCAGCGGTGGCTTCAGCGGAGGCCTGAGCGGCGGCGGCGGCTACCAGGCCGTCTCATCCGGTTACCAGACCTCAGAAGGACAAAACGTAGACCCACAACTGTTGGAGCAAGTTCGTCAAATCCTCCTTAAAGAAGAAGCTTCATCGGGATCTTCCAGTTTCGGTGCTAGCGCTCCTTCCTCCTCCTACGGTGCCCCATCTTCATCCTACGGACCTCCTTCATCGTCCTACGGAGTGCCTTCAGCCCGCGTGGTTGGGCTCCAGCTTGAAGGAGTCCGTCAGGCCATCCAGGTCGCTCAATACGAGCAGGCCAGCTCAGGATCCAGTGGTGGATACCCAGGCCGTGCGCCATCCAGCAGCTACGGTGCTCCCTACTAAACCAAACGAATTTAGCTACTTCTAGAGACATCACAGATGAGATAAGCCACGAAGGAAACCGCTAAGCAAGCGCTTTGTAGCTTGAAATTTTGTCGTTTGATTAAATTTCAAGTTACAGTGCGACTGCAAAATACGAATAATAATCTCAATTCTGTAGTACGTACCTGAAGAAAACCAAAAGTAACGGGGTTAATATTATCTGGCTCTCATATTAATAAGTGAATGGGACGTCTGTCTGTCCAATTTTGTTCGAAATGAGGTCGTACTCAGAATTGACAGCAGTCTTCGTTATCTGTGACGCGTCTAGGATCTACGTGATTCGGTCATGCTCGGGTTCGCCCGAGCGCGGCCGAATGTTTGTTCGAATCGACCGGCAGCCACGTACAATGTAGGTGATGTCGGTCCGGCCGCCTTTACACCGACGCGACCGATGCTTGCGACTGTGCACGCACACGGGTGTCGCCCGCGGAAGCCAGGCGTCAACTAACTGACACCTGTCAAATTTGACAACTGTCAAAATTACAGTTGACAGTTAGTGAAAGATGCAGTGTCTGACCGGGCTCGACTCATGCCTTGTATAAAGTTTATCTTAAGTTAAGTTAGCTTTTTTATTATTAAGTTTTTATAAATGTTTTTATTTGACAAAAAAAAGATAAATACATTTCGACACCGTAATACATTATTTTATTTACCGACTAAGAAAAAGTACCTAAACTACCTACTAGCTAATACGTAATATTTCCTATCGCGCAAAAAATTGATTCTCACATGAATCACTTTTTTGTGTTTTTCAAATCTTGCGCTTGACCGCAAACTGATGAATCCTACTTACCTAAAATATTGTTTCAATTGCAGTCTGTCCCGATAGATATAATCAGAGTGCCTTTATACTCAAATTGTAGGTATATATCGGGAAATATCCAGTTATAAAGTATATTCCAGATTACACACAATACAAATTATAGTTTAAAAACTGAAAGGACCGAATTCAAAATACGCAATTTTGTTTTAATAACCAAACTACTGAACCGATTTTAATTAAATTTTTACGGAGCCTAAAGTGAAAGTATATCCTTTCAAACAAAAAAATCTAATCGGTTGTAAATGACGAAGTAATGCGGTAACAAACATAAAACAAGTGTAAATACCCGACTGCAGAAGAGTAAGTTTTGCAGTCTATTAAAAGGTCAGTTAAAGGTTATAAATGCGTATTCTTTAGAATAATTCTGTAAATCTCATTTGTTTATTATGAAAAACATCGTCAGAGTTTACGAAAAAGCGCATTTTTACTTTTATTTTTGCCAGAGTTTTAATATTGTCATAAAAAAATGTAGCCCATGACACTCAGAGAGTACAGCAAAATATGTCAAGCCGTTTAGGCTGTAGGCGATCATATAGAAACGAATATACATACATACAAACAAATGTATGTACATCCAGTCGAAAAACATAATCCTCCTATGAAGGAGGATTATGTTTTTCGCTGCGTAAGAACGCAGTCGGGTAAAAATACAGCCGAATTGTAAACCTCTTTGAAGTCGGTATAAAGTGGAAATAAATGGTTTCGTTCATGTTTTCGGAATATCCACAAAAACAATAATCGGTGTAATTTTCTCTAACTTTCAGTAGAATTGAAAGACTTGCTGCAATTAATTGCAAAAAAAAAAATTGCTACTATGTAATAAATTCTGCCCTTTCATCTAACCGACTGTTTCTAAGTCATTCCCATCACGAAATGATTACTTAATGTAATATAATTCAATGCACACTTCACCGCTACCTACATTACATAGTTCCTATCTGCAATCTAGGTTCTAGCCGATGGCGTTAGAATTTAAAGTTTAGAAAACTAGAATCCTAGAATCTTCCCAGATATTGTGTGGCATTTCTATACTTGCCATAATCCAACTTCATAAGTATTATAATTATTTTTTTAGGCGATTACTATAATTTAAAACACGTTAATAGAGCTCTCCTCTCTCTATTATATGTGTAAATGAATATTTTACTCCGAAATTGAAATTATTCTCAATTTCATCAAAAGTATGAACTATGAATGATAAAGTTTCGAAATAATGTTATAGATAAAGTTTTTTAACCTATATGGTTCTACTCGGGCGAAGGTCTCCCTTACTTCCCTCCACAAATCACGGTCCCTCGCTGCCTCCTGCAATCTATCAAATTCTGCCAAATCAATAAGTACATACCTAAGAAGAATAATAGTATACACACATAAAGAGACACTCTACTTATAAATACCGTTCAAAATACATGTAATAGTAAAAGATAAATCATTTATTCTTTAAATTATTCTCTCTCTCTCTCTCTCTCTCGCACTCTTTCTGACTATTTCTGATCTTTTCACGACGAAACGGATCTTCATGAAAATTAATATAAAGAAAGGTACGACACCGAAGAAGGACATTGTTTACATTACCGAAGAAGGACATTGTTTACATTACATATATTCTTATCATCACCATTTTTCATCAACACACGAGAAAAACCACACACGAGAAAAACCACCGGCACTTAAGTATATACTCAGATACGTGCTGGTCATACCTCACACACATTTAAATTCATAAATTGGAGTATTAGGGTACCTTCTAAACCGAAAGAAGGTCATCATAACAACTTTTACTATGACCGCAACTTAAGAACAGCGAAAAAATCAGCTGTTCAACACATTCTGTCAGAGGTCGACAAACTATCTCTACGAAACAGCTGATATATTTCACGATTCAAAGTACTGTAGTGCTTGTGCTAAAACTTGTTTATTATCTAATTACTATGAGTTATGACTCAGTTTCGGTTTATTGTAGCACAGGAAGCCTAAAATCCTTCTAGATCTATCTTGCATATAACCCACAATCTTTCCTTTTAAGCATCCTCTTTCGTCCTCTTCCTTCTTCTAGCCTAATACGCCAGCAATAACAGCTTATTCTGCTAAGTAAAGTTATGCAGTCCATTAGTCCATAGGAAATGGAATATAATCAAACCACTTTCGTGGGTTGCGCAAGTGCGGGCGAGCTCGAAGCGCGGTCAAGAGGTGAATATTTTCCAACGATTTTCAAATTGAAATATCACGATATTTAATGGTAAAGTGTTGAAACCGATGATTACGTGTTAACAAATACTTGATTCGAGTAGAATAAGAGTTTGTTTCGTATTGAGCAACAAGTACTTAGGTGCGTAAATATAAATATAGACGATGGTGCAGGCTTAGCGAACTAAAGCAAGAGCCAATGTGCAGAAAGTCACAGTTGCTTGCCTATGCTCACTTCTATGGCTCACTTCAAATTATTATGTTCCGAATTATGAATATATCGATTATAATTATGAATATATCGATTATAATTATGAATTTATCGATTATAATTATAAATATATCGAATATAATTATGAATATATCGATTATAATTATGAATATATCGATTATAATTATTAATATATCGATTATAATTATGAATATATACAAATACAAATAAGTTTATTTGTCACAATAGAATTTGTACAGATTACTTGTGAACCCATTGACTCTGAGCTAGTATTCACTGTATTTCAGAGCCAATGGCTTCTCCTATATTAGTATAACATCCTTTTATATTCCGCAGACTATATTAACAAACATAATACTTCATCATCATCTCAGCCATAAGAAGTCCACTGTTGGACATAGGCCTCCCCCATGGATTTCCAAAAAGACCGATTGGAAGCGGCTTGCATCCAGCGTCTTCCCGCCACTTGTATGAGGTCATCTGTCCATCTCGTGGCTGGTCTTCCTACGCTGCGCTTGCCGGTACGTGGTCTCCACTCGAGAACCTTTCGGCCCCATCGGCCATCAGTTCTGCGTGCTATGTGCCCTGCCCACTGCCACTTCAACTTGCTAATCCGCTGTGCTATATCGGTGACTTTTGTACGTCTACGTATCTCTTCATTTCTGATTCGATCTCGTAGAGAGACTCCGAGCATAGCCCTCTCCATAGCTCGTTGCGTGACCTTGAGCTTCCTTATAAGGCCCATAGTTAGGGACCACGTTTCAGTGCCGTATGTCATCACTGGTAACACACACTGGTTGTAAACTTTCGACTTGAGGGACTGGGGAATATTGGACGAGAAGACGCTTTTAAGTTTCCCGAACGCTGCCCAGCCGAGTTGGATACGACGATTGACCTCCCTCGTAAAGTTGGACCTGCCTAATCGGACCGTCTGTCCTAAGTAGACGTATTCGTCAACAACTTCAAGAGTGAAGTTCCCCACAGATATTGGGGTGGGCACTACATGGGCGTTCGACATAACCTTCGTTTTGTCCATGTTCATTTTGAGGCCCACCCGTTGGGAAACTCTATTGAGGTCTTCGAGCATCGTACTGAGCTCTTCCATCGACTTTGCCATGACTACTATATCGTCGGCAAACCAAAGGTGAGTGATGTACTCGCCGTTAATATTAATGCCGAGCCCTTTCCATTCCAGAAGCTTATAGGCATCTTCCAAACCGGCGGTAAACAGTTTCGGAGAGACAACGTCTCCCTGCCTCACGCCTCTTTTCAATGAAATTGCCTCTGAGTTCTGGTCTTGTACTCGGACTGACATGGTGGCGTTGTTGTACAAGCACTTCAGCACTTCGACATACCGATAGTCAATACGGCATCGCTGGAGAGCCTCAAGCACCGCCCAGGTCTCGATCGAATCAAAGGCTTTCTCATAGTCCACAAACGCTAAGCAAAGGGGCAAGTTATACTCTTCGGTCTTCTGTATCACTTGCCGCAGCGTATGGATGTGGTCTATGGTACTATAGCCTTGAAAACAGCTTATAGACATGGCTCAGAAGCGAGATGGGTCTGTAGTTCTTCAGCAAAGTGTTGTCTCCTTTTTTGAAGAACAGCACCACCACGCTTCTGTTCCATGCTTCTGGCGTTGTACCTTCAAGCACGACGGAATTGAAGAGCCTCTGAAGGACTTTCAGTACCGGTGTTCCACCCGCTTTCAGTAGCTCTGATGTAATTCCGTCGTCGCCCGGTGCCTTGTTGTTCTTGAGCTGTTTCAAGGCCATCCTAATCTCGTACAGGCTGATGTCCGGGATATCTTCGGTATAATGTCGAGTCAGTTTGGCTCTTGGATCTTTGCCCAAACTGCTAACAGGTTTTGCGACCGATGTGTATAACTGTCCATAGAACCTCTCGATTTCCCTCAAGACTTCTGCTTTGGTCGACGCTATACTGCCATCTTCCATCTTCAGCTTCGTCAACTGGCTCTGCCCAATAGACATGTCTCTTGCGAACACTTTGGAGCCTTTATTCCGCTCTATCGTCTCTTTAATACGATTAGTATTAAAGGTACGGATGTCGTGTCGCATAGACTTTGATATGAGTCTATTGAGCCGCCATAATACTTATCATATTATAATTTAGATATAACACTTTTGAGAGAAAAAAAATTTAACATGAATACAGTCAGAAACAAATAGAAAAAATAGATAACTTAAAGTATAGAACTAATTGTCAAATACTCATAAAAACAAACCACATGCATAAGATATTTATAAGTTTTTTTTTTCTTTTAAGATGTGTATAAACTGTCTAGCATGTTCTCAATTCCATTGTAGAATTTGTTGTTATTACACTTTTTAGTTTTATGTTCTTTATTTAGTTTATTATAAATTAATGGGACAATTACTTCATATTTCTTTTGTTTGAATTTTCGTTTTGATTTTGGAACAGGACAGCGATCAATTCGTTTTGTATTTGCAGGTAGAAATGGAATACTTAGTCTGTTTGTGATACCGCCGTAAACTCTCATAGTAGGTATATACATAATTTTCTTACGCTTAAAACATGTAATAGGGCGAATTCTGTGCTTAAAACATTGGCCTTTTCATATACTTCCGCTGTAGGATGCCTGATATCGATTATAATTATGAATATATCGATCGTAATTTCCCCGAAAACGAAAAAAATTATTCAAAAGAGACTATACCTCCGAAGTTCGAAGGCTTATTTGATAACTCGTCTGAAAACATCCTAAAACCGAATCTTTGTGATACAAAAGTTTCTGAGTATCCAGAAACCTTATTTACAAAGATTCGATAATCAGATATATCAATTATTACGATAGATTACATATTTTTTTAATACAATCTTAGGTAGATCTACGATTGACCACCAACTCGCCTGATGTTAAGCGACGGTGTGGCCGAGGATGGAGCTCGTCGATCTAGAAGATATCTATTCACTCTAGCCTTGAAAATTCCAAGATTGCAGGTCTCAGGAAACAGAGATAGCGGCTAAAAATTCCATTCTTGTGCAGTACGCAACATTAATGTGGATCCATATCGCTGAGTACGGATTTTTGGCATTTCAACGAGAAACGGGTGGTAATTCGCCGACTTTCTGCTAGTCCTGTAGTGAAATGGGGAGGGTGGAATTAGGAGATTCGTCAGATTTCTGTTTATTATACAGTGTATACAATATACCTTTATAAATAAGGTTTCTGGGTATAATAAAAGAAAAAACAATCTGCTCAGTATTCGGCTCTGTAGGTCGTAGTTCAATATTATGTCCAATCCGAAATGTAGTAGGTCACAAAGTGAACCATATCACTTCCCATGACCACGTGACGTTACAAAACTATCCCACGTGCAATTACCGCGTTGCACAACACATTGTGTGCCGCGAACAAAGGCGGCCGCCGACCGCGCCGCCGGCCAGCCATGTATGATGTTCTGGCGAAATAATTGTGCGACTGATGGAGTTTAGATTCATGTGTGAGTGAATAGGTGTTTAGTAATTATGTCTGAGCACCTTTTACTGTTATCGTGAGCACTGATGTTACTAGTGGGATCATCATCACCATCATCTCAGCCACAAGAAGTCCACTGCTGGACACAGGCCTCCCCCATGGATTTCCAGAAAGACCGGTTGGAAGCGGCCTGCGTCTTCCTGTCACTTGTATGAAGTCTTCTGTCCACCTTGTGGTTGATCTTCCTACGCTGCGCTTGCCGGTTCGTGGTCTCCATTCGAGAACTGTTCAGCCCTATCGGCCGTCAGTTCCACGTGCTATGCCCCCTGCCCACTGCCAGTTCAACTTGCTAATCCGCTGTGCTATATCGGTGACTTTTGTACGTCTCTTCGTTTCTGATACGATCTCGTAGAGAGTGGGAGTGCACACTAGTGAGATATTGGTATCAATTCGGAAATTCTTAAAACAAATAAATTCATAAAACAAACGAAAAAGAGCATGGATGCTTGTTCTGTCTGGGTGTTTCTATGTATATGTATTACCAAAAAAAAAGTATATAATAATATGTATTCTATCTGTCATCTAGTTTCCAATACAAGCTTTGCTTAGTTTGGGCTAGATGGTGTTGTGTTAAATGTCCACAAATATTTATTTATTATTTATTAATGGCACGACTAACGCAATACACATATTACTAACCTATAACGTATTAACGTAATTTATTTGTAAATGGATAATTCGCGAATTGGATATTTCACGCTTAAACAATCTGAATTGCAATGGCCTATCTATGACACAAAGATTTTTCAGATACTTAGTATAGTTCCCGTCACATAAAAAGAACGCTGATTTGTTCGTAAGCGCGAACAAACCAGCGTTCTCTTTACGTGACGGGAACTATACTTATATACTTAGTAGTCTTTAGTCTGTACTTTTAACTGAAATCAAATAGATACTTCACACCTGCACCTCTATACCAAACATTACCTAATCGCTGTTCACTCGCGAAATCCTATTTGCTTAGCATTAATGGAGTCGTTTCCACGATTTTGTAACTCATCTCTAATCGACTCACGATCTCGCGTACTCTAGGGATATCGACAAGCAACACTTCTAAGGTTGACAAACTAGGCATTCGACCACATCTTAACTAAATGACAGTAAAACTATAGAGGTTATTCTCATTAAATATGAAGTTAAAGCATGGCAAATCTCAGTTCTCAGCACTTTTAGGAATTAGACACAGACTCCTCTAGTATCTTGACCTTATATATAATCTTGGTGTTACACTAACTAAACACACAGAATGGCACTGTCACGACACTCGTCTAACAGCGTTGCCCGACGTGCCGCGACTGAAGGCGAGTCGGGCGACTCGGGCGATTGCCTTACTTGAAAGCTTGCCACGCCGAGCCGGGGGAAACCTATATTGGGTAGAACAGTTAGATTATTACCCTACTGGTGCGAAACCGAAGGAGGATTTTATAGACAATGTTTGACTTGTATGTTTTATATCCATCCCTTTGTTACTAAACGGCTGAACCGATTTTGGTAAATAGACAAATTCTATAGTTAAAAATTAGAAAAATAAATCAGTGCATCAACGAGCAGCCTTATCGCTAAACGAGATCTCTTTGCTTGTGATGAATGATATGTCGTGCAATTTCTGTTAATTGCACAAGTATCACGTGGTTTATTAAAATTGTTAAAAAAAATGGCTGATTTTGACGCCAAAATACATGATTTAAGAAAAAAGTCTATCAAACCTATCCAGGGCCCTTATTCCGTATGACCATCGGCCGTATAACGTGAATTTGACGTTGTGCGTCTACAAACAAAATTAGATTTTGGCTTCTTAATCTTAAAGGCTAATTTTCATTGTCAATAAACGCACGTCACATACGTAAGCGCGGCCGATGGTCATACGGAATAAGGGCCCAGTACGGTAATAAAATAGGTGATAACGAAGATATATCATCTTCATCATCATTTAAGGCCTTTACGTCTATTGCAGATTTAAGCAGTGTCGTGGGGGATGAACAACTAATTTGAACCATCGCCCATTCGCATTTTATTTGTCTTTAATGAAATTATTTGTTTTACTTAATGATTTTCCATCACGTGGACGTAATTTCTAAAACAAAATTTATAATGGTGTCCTGGGTTGACCGATACCCATACACCAACAATGAAGAACTTAAGGATTTTTATATAAAGACTCTATGTCGGCACGCTAAAGCCTAATTTAGATTGAGAAGTCTAGAGACGTCTATTTTTCCGCTTCGAATTATTTTGAAAATCGAAATTATTTAATCGTGTAAGGCGTCTAATTTGGCCTCATTGAGCTCGGACGTTTTTAAAGACTGGCTCTACATCCCGTTGATACTTTACCAAAAGTTTTACTAGTATAAATGTCAAAGTCCGAGTCAAGACTCTTTAACGAAATATGAATTACGCGCAGTCTTGAAAACACGCTTACACTTTTATTCGAAAGCATATAATATTTAAAGTAATAAATACTTCAATGTATTAAAATCGTCACTTATAATATAGGTGCATGTCAATAATATGCATTAATTAAAATATGTGAACTTAATCGAATTGAGTTCCTCTGGATACCTACCGAAATGTCCCCATTATATTGGCTGCTGTACCACGTTGTATCAGAAACATATGTTGCGCCAGATATGACCCGGGCGAGGATCATAACCCCTTTTCTCTTAGCCGGCGTCCCAGCTCGCTTGTGAATTTCCGGGCTTCGAAGCACCAAGGTCCGGCCGTTTCGACGGCGAGCGGCGCAAACTCGTACGCTGGGCCCAAGCAGGAGTATTTGAGATGCTTTCCTTATACAAACTTACTTACGGATATATGTAAGTTAAGCAAGTAAGTACAGTGGAACGTTTCTGCTCTAGATGTCACAAGGCGCGTCACCATGATTGATGGCTACATTGCTGTTGCGTACGCGGTGACATCATCTAGTCCTCCTACTTGCGCATACACATGTAAATAGGTGGAAGATAAAACTACTAAGTAGACAATCTAACTTGTAGTTCTAATTACGGTATACCTCACGACCAAAAACTTTTGCAAAATTAATTGGTGTAAAATAGCTGTGCTCGCGAGGTAGAATAGGTACGTCAAGGCAAGGCTGGTATTCGAAATTCCTTTTCAGAATTTAGTATCGTATCTATGTTTCCGCCAAATGGCCTTAAAGTACACTTATCCTCTTTTTAACTAAGTTTTCACTTTTATCTCTTGGGCGATTTTGCTTCTATTACATTTTTTACCCGACTGCGTAAGGAGGGTTATGTTTTTCGAGTATATGTATGTATATAGGGAAGGGTGTATGATGTATGTATATTTCTATATGATCGCCTACAGCCTAAACGGCTTAACTGATTTTGATGTGCGAGGTGTCGTTAGATTCGTCTTCACTCCCTGAGTGTTATAGGCTGTATTTTTGTAATAATAATAATACAATTCTCGACACTCTTAGCCACCCACGCCAATGTTGCTTCTCCGGCGCCAATATGCGGCGCCACTATGGGGAGGCCATTTAGTGGGTGGCGAGTCATCACCTGCCTCAACATTTTTGTATGATGATGCCGTTATCTCATTCTGATATCTCACACAGAAGTACCTTATCTTACTCACTGTGTCGGAGCATCAGCCAATAAATTAGTTTCATAAGTCATAACCATTTCATTTCAATAGCCCCGATTTGTCAAATTCCATATTGTACAATAGTTCCATCATCTATCCACATACAAAAACTGTTTTTTTATTTTATTATAGGTATTATGTAAAGGGCCTCTCATTGTTGGCTTCGGCTCCACTGATCCCCATCAAACGATCGGGCTGCGACCCGAGATTTATATCAAAAACAATTCTCACAAAAAAATGGGTTTTTCGTAACCATTCGTCTTATTTGGCGAATAGTCAAAATGGCAGGATATCGTTATAGGGCTCAACCAGGTTTGTTGAATAAAAAGCATTGTATATAATTTCACAAAAAATATTTTTTACTTTCGTACCATCTTCCAATAAATCACTTTCGAATCACAATTGCCTTTCTTTACAAATATCGACACAAAAATATTGTGTTGCATCTACTTACACCTAACTTGGCACTTAGTGAGCACATTCAACAATATACAACTTAATTATTTACAGTAAAATACTAGGTATTTTATTATGCCGAAATGGGCGGAACCCACTAATTTTGGCGTCAATTCTGCTGTAACATTCTCAAAGAAAATAAGAAAACTTTTATAATAAAATAAATATGTCGTTTCAACAGTCTTCCCATGATAAAATAATGATCAAAACCTATCTATGGTTCGAAATCTTGATCTGAAA
This sequence comes from Lycia hirtaria, assembly GCA_947563715.1. Taxonomy (NCBI): domain Eukaryota; kingdom Metazoa; phylum Arthropoda; class Insecta; order Lepidoptera; family Geometridae; genus Lycia; species Lycia hirtaria. The sequence goes on along the minus strand of OX387377.1, from coordinate 32,618,637 downwards.
CCTTATTACTCACAAAGGTTCGGGTTATTTAAGCAGCAATAACCTCCTCCTTTTTAAGAGTCGGTTAAAAATAGCTGTTGTCTGTTACGTTTACGACACTACTACAATGGACTGTTTAAAAATATTGACGTAAATATAGACGTTACCAAAAATCTGTAAAAATAAATAACCTACATTTTATCATCACCTACCGACACCAGTTTTATCACACACTCGTGAGTGGTGAAGCATACGATTACTTTAATTTATATTTTGTACAGAAGAGATGAGTAGAAGTATGAGAGGAATTTTCATTCACATCTTCACGTACCGCCCAAGTTCTTAATCTGCCAAGATAATTAGTTCAAGAACACTAAGCAGCACAACAAAATTGACGTCAAAAAAATATAAATCTATTATAAACATAGCAAGAAACTAAATTCAAAATATTGTCAAAATAAAACTCGAAGTATTCTTTACAATTTAAAAGAAAATGCTGTGATTGATTTGTGAACATGTAAAACAAGCTGGTGTTCCAAACTGACGGGCTCCGATTTATCCACGTTCTCTCTCAATTCAAGTTACACGCCCAATAAAACTAAATACTATTTGACAAATTTAAACACTTTTTCTTTCTCTGACCACTGCTTCATCAAGACTAAGTAGAAGTAACACAAATGTTTGTCCTACTAAATTTAATTTAGTTCAAGTGAGTATATACTTGAATCATCCTCGGTAATCAAAATAATAGACGCGACATAATAGGAACCCGGTTTTGAAATTATTCTTACTATTAAGATAGAAATTACGTAATCAAAAAGCTCCATAAATACCATTTATTCATTGTGAATCTAACAGCATTTTCTGTTACAACCTATTTATGTTTTAAAGTATCGATATTTCTTCGACATATCACAACAATTTGTTTTTCATATAGCAGCCAAAATTAGATACTTTAGATAATTTACGTATAATTACATCCTTATTAAAAGTAAGTAAATATGGCCATTTTAAGTGGTATGCCTGAGTGTTAAGGGCTGAACAATTCTTACGACGTGAGATCGCCTTAATTCAGAGTTCATGTCATTTTCGTTTAAATGTGATGAATATGTGCCTGACTCGATACGACTGTGTCAAACAACTGTCATAGTGGACCAAATTAAAACAGCGTCATGGTGAACCAAAGTTGTGAACCAAATCTAAACAGCGTCATGGTGGACCAAATCAAAACAGAGTCATGGCGAACCAAATCAAAACGTCATGATGGACCAAACTGAAACAGCCGGGATAATGGACCAATTTGGAAAAACCATTTTATATGAACATATTGGTACAGCTGTCATTGTAGCCAAAATGAAACAATTATAAAAATGTATTTGATATCTTTGAGTGTTTTACACATTGAAGTTTCCACAAATTTTATAGACAGTTCAAGAATTATACAATTATTTGAACTGTCTATAAAATTTGTAATCGTAATGATGAACCAAATAACAAAAACAAAAACATCAACAAGTGAATCAAATTGGCACAGTTGTAATAGTGGACCAAGTTGTAACGAATTCAAATAGGAATTCGTTACAACTTGACATATTGCTATAAATCTATAAATACAAGTTCAAATATTTTTCATTTATGAACACTTTTTGCCAAAAATTGGCTCAAGCCGACCCCACGTCCGTGTTATGGACGAGCCCGTACTTTGTGTACATTTTCACAATATCATACAAAATTCACAACCAAATATAATTGAGTATTTTGTTTATATCGTTTTTAACGTGGACTTAGAACTTTCGAATATAATTTTCTAACGTAAATGAATAATTACAGTTTTCCATCTTTAGTTTATACTAAGTGTTGAAAACTAATAAAAAAAACTTAATTATGACTTATTTTACACATATGTATTTACTGACTTCACAACAATATATTTACATTTATTGTACATAATTATAAATTTGATATACAATAATACAAACATAAAGTACCTACTTACTGAAAATTACAAATATATATGCATCTAAAATTGCGTCTAAATAGGAACATTTTATTATTTCCTGTACATTATTCATATAAATGCTAATTTTATTAATATAATTCATGACGATTGTATCTTACATAAAGATAAAAAAAAATATTGAAGCATTGTCATATTTTAAAAGTATTTAAAAGCACCTTTTAGAGTAAAGTTTAATCAATGATATAAAATACATTCATACAAAACATCTTTATTTACTACGACGAATATAAAATAAATTGGAAAAAAATCATTAAAAATTATTGGAAAAGTGAAAGCGGGCAAAAATCGATTTAATTTAAGGTCTCTCTGTATTAAAATTGTACTTTTACATTTAGAATGGCGTTTGAAGATCAACGATAAGATTAATTTTATTTCTATAACTAGATATCCTTATCGATTTTCTGTTAAGTGAAATTTGGTCAAATCTAGGCGAGTATGGACTTAAATTCAAAGATTTTCAAACCGCTTTCACTCCTTTTTAAACTAGAATATTCCTGAAAAACCTCAAAACTACATCAACCTAGAAAAATAAAATAGAAAATAGAAAAATAGATACATGTCTACAATTCCAAGATTTCATATTTTTTCATTTATATTTTTCGTATCTTACCTTGCTACTGGAACTTAATTAAATGCATTTTCGAGCACATAAGATAAGTGTTGAGCTCACATCGCAAATTGCTTGCTTTACTTCTGTAAGCTTTGCACGAATCTCAAAATAATATTTTACTGGTTTTCATTTAAAAATAGTCCAATAAATATTAATCATATAATATTAGCTAGCACCTTTTTCTTTTTCTTTCTTATCTGGCCACAGTATCTCTGGATGGTTTAGCATATAGTACGTCATATGTTTCTCACTGCCATACGTAGAAGCCTTCGTTCCCAAGCACATCAAAAACTGACTCTTCTCCAAATTCCTATCACACTCTATAGAATGGAAAATATGCACTAAACTATTGTCCGGAATTCTCATCACCGTCAAATTCGACTTTATCAATGTTTCAAATAACTGTACGTCTTCCATACCCCAGCCTTTTATACTCAAATCAAATCCTCCTACCCTCTCGAAATCACACTTATAGATACTTAGAATACCAAAACCGAACTGTCTAAAATACCCATTATCATCGCTTATTTCCTTGCTATACTTCAAATTAGCTATTTTACGATCGGATTTCACTTTTTCATCACTATCAATAAATTTACCTAGATTTGTGTTAGTCACTAATGGATGGTCTTTAAATTTGTTAAATTCTTCACCATTCACTACATCTGTGTTGAATTCACTGAACACTATAGGGAAGTAAACTTGAGTATATTTAATGGTGTTTATCCTTATTCTTCTAAGAGTATCGTAATTAAACATCATGTCTACATCTATAAAGAATGCCAGATCTTCATTTGCGCATTCTTTTAAACCTTCCGTTAAAGCGGCTCCCCTCGAGAACGTAGTAGTTCCCATATGAATGACTTTTATATCTTTTGCATACATGTCTTTGTAATAATTGACGAGTGCTTCGGCGTTTTGATATTCCAGTGGATTTTTACTATCTAAATAAAGAACGACTATCAGTGTCACAGCCTCATCGCTTTTTAGGACAATTTCTTCGTAATTTTTCATAAATCTTCCAAATATCTCTTGTCTACCGGATAATGGGAGTATGAAATATATTCTCCTGTCGTAAATAGGATATTCCTCGAATGGTTCGTCGTTCCATTTGAGGACTTTGGGTAAATTTTGAAGTTTCATCAGTCCGGATTCAAAGGCTTCTCTGACGTTTAATTTACTGAAGTCTAGAAAACTATTCTGCTGTTGGCTAGACTCATCGAAGTCTTCATAGTCGTTTGGATAAGTTTTCATACTAGGGTCTAAGTTTTCTAAGATTGCTGGATCTTCAAATGGAGGTGGTTCGCCCATTGGTAACTCTCTTATTTCCATGCCTGTAAATAAAAAAATATGTATTAGATTAGAATTACATATTAAAAAATAATCAATCATAAATAATTATAATTTTATCAAGACCCTTGAAAACACCACAAAAATATTATTTTGATTTTAACTGATATAATATAAAACTTTACTATTAAGGATAAGTATTTCTGGTTTTGTCAGTTTGAAAATTAAATGTAGATAACATTCATAGGTAGTTGGGGTAGCGTATGGAAAATGAATGAGAGTGTTTCGAGAGTTATCTATAATCAAGTTTGACAATTTGTGAAAAGAATCACACCTTCGGGCGAATTGTTATACCCTGAGATAATATATTTTTTGACATCTTGTGCTAGTTCATTTTGTTATTTTAAGTTCACAATCATGTCACATGTGATACACGATTATAGGCGTACTGATAGCTGTATATACAAAATAACGTAGCGTATTCTTTTCTTAAACACTATGTTTCGTAAAACTTGACAGTAACTTATGTTAGTTATCAACTACCAACTGAACACAGATGTTATCTATAAAACTCTATTTAAAGGATTACATGTATCTGCTTTAAATATCCACCTTCCTCCAAGTGCCACCTCCTGCCTTCACCTTCCAAAAACCACCTTTCAATTGCGTTTATTTCCTCGGTTGCGGAATACCCTACTAAGATTTTATCAATACGCAATTTCCAAATATCCCCATATTGTCAGCCCTTTGTCAGACTTTAGTTGGTGTCAGCCAGCTGTACTTACTAGTAAAAGACTGCTGTAAATACGCGTGCCTCCTGACCGCAGCCGTCATCTTCCTGCCTCTGTACCGACGGTACTTGAGCAGCAAGTCCATGATGTGGTCTACTCCGTGAAGGGGCTCCAGCCTGGTGTAGCCATACAGCAGTTCATTGAACTCGATCACCCGTCCGCGCTGGCGTGATGGCGCGTTTATTATTTCCATCACCTGAAGAAATAGAGAGAGTGTTTTTAATAGGTATTTACAGAAAAAACGTTTACTAGGAAGTTATAAATAGCATTGTTCTTAAAATTTAAAGATTCAAATACTAGCTATCATCATCATGATCATCAACCATTATCTACCCAATGCTGAGTATCTACCTCCTCAACCAGTCAGTCTTTAGTCTTTTGTCTAGTGCCCGCAATTCTGTGATTGCTTTGGCCCGCCATTAGTCTTCCCATCTGATCGACTGCGAAAGTTTAAAATTACCTATGTGATTTAATTCAAGCTAGCTGATGGTAACTTAACAACTTCGAATACATCGTCATACAGCATCAGATGACCAGAGTTCTGATTATACCAATTTTCATATTGACTTTAAGCAAAGAAAAAACCTATCATCTCACCTCTCTGACAAGATCGTCGAACATTTCCTTCATCGGTCCTTCTATTCTCCTCTTGGGGTTGTTATGACCGGCGGAATAGATAGATTTGCTGATGAATTCGAAAGGAATGATATCTTCTACCGTGTGACCCTTGTAGCGATCCATATCTATCGGAGCACCTGGAAGTAGATTATCAAAGACATTGTAAAATACTTAGGTAGGTAAAATTTTTTAAGGTCTGGTGAAAAACTTTACATAGGAGTGTGCATGAAACTCTGAGATAAACTGATTGAAATTGAAATTTAGGTTATATAGCGGACCCATATAGTTATTATGGCTGTTCCTTTCTTTTCAAACCCAATCAATAGGTACCCAATAGGTATAGTAATTTATAACAATGTTTGGTAAACTTCAATTTGGATTTTTCTAGTTATCCTTTGGCACACTCATTCATCTATGCCCATTTTCATAATCTATCCTACCATCACGTTATACATAATACATATTACCCCTGTAATTAAGTATAAATAATGGGATCAGTTCACTATTATAATAAATTTCTATCGCACTGCCTATGTGCCTATTGTTGTCAACTCAGGTACTCCTAAATGGAACTATTATAATATATATACAGGACAAAAATATCAGTAATATCAAAAATATTATTGTATTGAAGAACGTCGTGAACATAGGGTTACTTGTAACTTCTTTCTTGAATTGGAACTTTACTTCAAAAGACCTGTCTCAGTGAAATATGGAATGGAATAAACTGCCGTATGCCGATTACAAAAATTCCGGACAAATTCGACATGATAAAATACCAATTCACTCTGACCTTGAATAAAGATAGATCTTTTTGATCTTTTCAAGATCAAAGTGAATTAATAGAGCTTAATTTAATTTTCGATCACACCATCACTTTTCAACAGGCGAGCTGGTGATCAAAGGCCGACTTTGCGAGCTAAAACTTACCTAATATCTTGTTCTTCCCCAAATAGCCCGGCTCCCCGATTTTGGCAGGGAATAGCGGAATACCCCCGGGAAGCATGTAGTCATCTACCTCGTCTTCCTCCACCCCCAGCTCGCGCATGGACGCTGCTATATCCCGGTGGAGGTCCAAAGAGTTCTCCCGGATCTCTTGGATACGGAGATTCTGGAATGTTACAGATAACCAGGTTAAGAAGTTTACCGACTATGATTCTAGCTATATTACTGTTTAGTTAGTTTATTTTTGATATAGAGATATAGAGAAAGTTTTTTTTTGTTGAGATCTATCAACAAAAAAACTTCTAAATTAACTTACTGATAACCCAGGCGTCACTTTGCAGAAGTAAATTTTAAAAACGCAATTTGACTAGAATAGTTTCTCTCCGCCTTAATAATATATCGCCAAGTAATTTGTGAATATGGTGGTCAATTTCAGCAGTCAACTTATCTTGAAGAAGATAAATAGTTAAAACACGTGACGACAGAAGTACCATATCCACTGAATATACATTGAAGCGAAAAGGAAGTCATATGACGTTTTACGCGTCAAATTACGTGTTATACAATTGCCGAGTTTATCTGTCTTGTCTGCCGACGTGTGGGCGTCTATGCGTTTTACATACTTGACCCTTGTTGCCAGGTCTTCCGTCCACCGTGTTGAAGGCCTGCCCACTCTGTCTGCAGTAAGCAGTCGTCACTCGAGAACCTTTCGACCCCATTCCACGGATTTACGAGCATCGCCTACACTGCCGTTTGGATTTAGTGACATCGGGTAAATTCAGTTGCATTGATCGAAAGATTTATAGAAATATAAATCTCCTCATTTCTGGTTTGGCAACTTGATGCAGAGAGTTATGTATTATTATTTTATTATCTATCAAAAGTGGAGTATGACGCAAAAACATTTCATCAAATATTAGGTATATGAGAAGAAGCGAGTTTTCAAAACAGTTTATTGAATTGTCAGGGACAATTCCTACATGTTTTGGAACCCGAAATTTCACTATTATGCGACCTCATTTCTGTAAAAAAACTATTGACTGAATATGTGCGAGAGCGAGTTAAACAGCTCGTTTGTGTAAGTCGGAAAGAGACTTATTAAAACAATGCAATGGATAAAAGTAAGACAGATAATTAATAATCAAGATGGAGTGCTCCATCATAAACCGTATAATCGCTTAACTTGAAGCGAATTGGTGATCAATTAGAGTCAATTTGACTGTCGCCTTTAGAAAATGAATCCGTTTGTCCAAGTCTCCAGTGAATTTTGCCTGTGGCACGCCCGACTTGTGTTCATGTACATTCTGTGAAACCTTTTCCTTCTGTCCTTTCCTGTCCTTTTCCAGATCCTAAAGGATCTCTGTGACAAATTTCATAACGATTAATTCAGCCGTTTAGCGGTTATAAGGTAACAAACAGACAGACAGTCACTTTCGCTTTTATAATACATATTCGTTAGGATAATATTATTGGTGAGAGTTCTCAGATGATGAACTGACCGACAACGTCTGTGTCTGTATTACGACATCCTGCCCCGCGATAAGACCTGAAGACAAGCAGTGCTCCAGTTCCGCAGTAGGTATCCCGATATCAATGTCAGAATAATGTTAATGCGCTGGTCGTTCGTTGCACCCGCATTATCTACTCGTAGCCACATCCTCGAGTATAGCAGCCGATAACGGGAGGTGGGCTTGTATTAGCTCAGTAATAGACAAAGATCCCATTTCAATCCGTCTGCCTGTTGTTTAATTGAGTGTAGGACATACAGACAGACAAATGTATCTTTCGAACAGTACCTAATAGATATAATTCTCAAAATTGACAACATTACAGGGTTCAAGTCTAGTAAAAGTAAGATTTGTGACAACATAAAAGACAACTAAGTATATTGTTATTTAAATGAATGTACTGGTGTTTTGAAATACATTTGACACAATTTCATAATGATATTATAAAAGATAATTTTGTTACCTTTACACACTCAAACGGCTGAAACGATCGTTATGAAAATTTGCTTTGGACCTGGAGACGGAAATAAGCTACTTATCATGATCATAATCATCACCGTTTTTCATAACTACGCGAGTGAAACCCCGGAACGCAGCTAGTCTATAAATCGGAGATTATTGTTGATCTATGATTTTTAGTTATTTTCCTATCATAATTTCAAAGAATCCCCCCAGTTGTAAATACTGTGATCTGCTCCATACAAACGGATTTATTTTTACTAGACTATTTGATATAAATCAACAAATAATAACTAAATACCAAACACTAAATATTATCAGTTTTAAGTCATTTAAAAAATGAAACAAATTAAGTCAACTTGTCGTAAGATATAAACGACGCTAGATGGCGTCACTCGTTTACTCGCGTCTTAGTCGAGTATTTTTACTTTAGGTTGGTATGTAATGGCACACGCCGCAAAGTCCAGTAGATAGCGCTTTTATGAATATTTTCTTTAGATGTGCTTACCATTTCAGAATATTTCTACGTACCTATAGAAAATATGTGGCATTACATAATTATATTCATAGATTTATAGCACATTTTGATAATTAGTCCCGTTTTATGTATTCATTATGTTGCATGGGAGTATGGAAGCCTCGGGGTGCGAGTGAAACTCGGACCGATATTTTTTTTGCAAATTTTATTTTTCCCACTATGCCGGCGTTATTAATTGTAGAAATACCTTTAACGAATTACTCCTTTCTAGTACTAAAAGTCTTTTTTAACATAATTATATCTACAATTGACCACCAACTCTCCGCCCCAGTGTAGCCGAGAACGGAGCTCCTCGCTAGAAGATATCTATTTAGATAGATAGATAAACTCTTTATTGTTTACACCACTATACTAAAACACTTATTAACAAGAGAGAGCTTACACGCTAGCTATTTAACGTAACCTTTCCTTGAAAATATGACTCAGGAAACAGAGAAGGCGGCAAAAAATTCAATTCCTGTGTACTACACAGAAACGTTGAACGTAAGTAAAGCTGCTGACAGACATCTGTCTGTCCGTCTGTCTATCTAGACAGGCGGCCAGACATGGCGAAACTATAAATAAGGGTTATTAGTTGTCTGCAGCCCTAAAGGCTCCTTTATCCTAAGTTCCTAACTATTTATTCGCCGGTGTGAGATATCAGTGTAAACATTTCACATGGCGCAATATTAAACGTCGACCCTCCGCTGGCTTTGTTATTGCCATTCAGTTTATGTGCAAGTTATTATGACTCTTTTTCGTTATAATGTCAAAAGCGATAATAATACAAGTTTACAAGTTACGCCGCCGGTTTTAAATAGTTTGAATCTTTCTCGCAGTTTTTCAGTTTTCTCAGTTTACTCTAGAAGGGTCATGTTTTTCGACTGTCCATGGTTCTTTTGATACAAAGAGCAGCAAAGAGGTAGACGGTAAGCGAAAACCGTCGCCTAATGACAACTGACTCGTCAGTGGCTGTTGCTTTGCTATCTCGGAGAGGTGCTTGTAGACACCCTTTTTAAAACGGTCTTTGTTGAAGCTCGGAAGAAAACCTGAGGAAGGACATTCCATATTCTGCTTGTCCGCGGGAGGCCAAGACCGACTGTGCAATAAGGAGGGTTATGATTTTCGAGTGTTTGTATGTATGTTTCTATATTACCTCCTACAGACTGCTTGACCGATTTTGATGTGGGAGGTGTTATCAGATTTGGCTTCACTGCCTAAGTGTGATAGCTTACATTTTTTGTAATAATATCAATAAAACTATCACAAAAATAAAAAATGCGCTTTTTCGTAACTTCCAACTAATTTTAATAAATAAATATAAAAATAAGTGTTATTTTCCAGCATTTATAATCTTTAAAAGCCACTGCGCATACTTTCTCACAAAAAACGTACACTCAACAACATATCAAGCGTAACGAAACGAAACGTTACAGTTAGACTGTAAAAATAGAACTTCCGCAGTCGGGTATTTTGTTTATCTTTTAATTTAACTTGTTTATAATATAAAGTGTGCACAAACTAGACATTTGTCCACAGCTCGGCAGGAATATTGGCTTACACTGTCAGCTTACACACAGTACTTAGGTAAGCCCATCGCCTACATTAATTTAAATTTCCCACAAGCATATTCATATTCATATTCTGTTTTTCTTTTTCTTGCACGCCAACATGGAAGAACTTAGTGCTTGATCTAATACCAATAACATTTTATGACAAAACCAATAATATTTATTTTATTTTATTCTCGACAAAAACAGACTAACTTGTAACAATACCTCATTGTCAAATTATGATAAATAGTTTATAAGTTACGCCGGAACAGATGGACATACTCGTACATAAATACGGAATCAAATTGTAAGCTTTCGAAAGGTAAAGTAGGTAATGAAGGTACTATTTTTTCTAAGGTTTTCGCATTTAACTATTACTCATTGAAATTGAATTTTAACGGATTTATCGCGTATATTTTACATAATTTTATTTTAGGTCACTTGTGACTTTTGTGTCATTTCAATAAGGTACGAATTACTTATTTATTAAACACAACAACGGGAAAAACAATAGAAAAATGTCTAGAGAATCTTCAGGACGTAAGTAAATTCTATATAAAAATAATAACCATTCCAAAGAAATAATTTAAACTTATGTTTAGTACCCATATTACGAAATTACTCATTTTCTAAGAAAATCTTATTTATCCCACCTGTGTTGAAAACATCTGGTGTGGTCGGCTATAGTATTTGTAAACTAAAGTCCCTTTGAAAACATCAAAGACTTCAATTTATGTATGAACTATACTGAAATACGTTAGGCCAGGACCCCACCGCAATTAACCAGCCAAAGTGCATGTGATCGCACGATGTGTTTTGGACGTATTGTATTCCCTGTATATAATATTCCTCTATGCTATTTAAATTGGCTGTCATTTGATTGACGGGCGACTGCGTTGTTTCAGCGTAATTATTGACTTTTTAATGCAGAGCAATTTCTAAAAACTCGCAAGCCACAAAAAAAATAAGTTTTTATTGTAATAATATTCATCATTGTTGATTAATTTTAACTGAGTTCGAAGTTATTTAAGGTACGATCGTGAAGTTACGATTGAAATGATGTTGCTTCGGTGTAGTCCTGGCTTTACACCACCCACGCCACAATAGCCAATAGGGATTATGTCAGTTAGCTAGCAAGTACAGCCTACTGCTAGTTTGTTGAGGAATTTCAGATCGTACATTAAAGTGCTATAAACGTTATTTAAATGTAATATAATGGTGTTATATTTCAACAGTTATAATGTGTATAAATTAATATAGATCTATATGATCTGTTAATGGGTTTTTGAGATGTGTGAAAAGCGATATGAAAAGCAATGGTGCAATAGTTTTTTCACTACTCTTGCTCTAAAAGTCCGTCATTGTAGCGTAGTAAAGCGGGGATAAAATAGCATTTTAAGCTCTATAAAGTTTTTTTTTTTAATCTGTTACCAAAGAGACATACACGAAACAGTCTTTATTCAAAAGTAGAATAGTCTCTTTGGAATATATTTACATTCTCTTTGCAAACATCTAATTGTACATATAATTTTTAATAAAATAGACTTTGAATTATTGTATTGGATAATTTTATTTTCTCGCAATAATCGCTATCGAGCCTTACACTCGATATTTCGAGTGTAAGGCGCTAAAAACCCATTGTAACTCGGTTTCTATTTACTCCCTCGGTAAAGCTCGGGAGTAAAAATCTACCTGGTTACAATGGGTCGTTTTAGCCCCTTGTATAACAATCTACTATTATATAATGTTCTTTTCTTGGTACTGGTAGAAGAATAAATCTCTACATTATTAATATACCACTAATAAAGTTAAGAAATCTAAACAGACATTGTAATAAAAGTAATTTAAAAAAATTAAACCGACTTCAAACTGAAAAGAAAGAAATAACTCGAAGAAAATGTGTACGTACCTACTTAGGTAGACGCCCAGTTTTGATTTTCTTCGAGTTATTTCTTTCTTTTCAGTTTGAAGCCGGTTTAATTTTTTCAAATTACTTTTATTTATTCATTTTGAAGATGGTTAAAAACGGCCGTCAAAGCTCATCACCGCTCATGTCACTGTCTATCAAGCCATTGAAATATAAGGTGTAGACACTGCTCTGCAGTTGCGATGAACGACGTGAGTGTTCAAAAGCCCATATCTTGAAAACTACTGAACCGATTTTGATAAAACTTACAGTGACTCCTAAGTTGAAAGATACTTTATTCAATTTTTTTTTGAAATACGACTTCTAGTTTCTGCGTAATGCGTGGACAAACATATAAACATACAAACCTACAAACATACATACACTTATGAAATTTAGCACACATGTTTAGAAGCTGGTATAGACTAACTTATAATTTTTTTTTGCAATTCTGACAATATTACAAACATACAGGTCGAATTGATAACCTCCTTTTTTAGGGTTCCGTACCCAAAGGGTAAAAACGGGACCCTATTACTAAGACTTCGCTGTCTGTCTGTCTGTCTGTCTGTCTGTCTGTCTGTCTGTCTGTCTGTCTGTCTGTCTGTCTGTCTGTCTCCAGGCTGTATCTCATAAACCGTGATAGCTAGAAAGCTGAAATTTTCACAAATGATGTATTTCCGTTGCCGCTATAACAACAAATACTAAAAATTAAAAAAAAATATATATTAAGGGGGGTCCCCATACAATAAACGTGTTTTTTTCGTATTTTTTTGCTCAATATTAAAAACGGTAACAGGTAGACGCTTCAAATTTTCACAGAATATTTACTTGTATGTTACCTTTCAAAATAAATAATTAAATAACAATAAAGTAAATATTAAAGGGGGGCTCCCATACAACAAACGTAATTTTTAAGCAATTTTTACTCGATCTTAATTAACAGGTAGAAACTTGAATATTTGTAAGTAAATATTTAGAAATATATTAACTATAAAAATAAATACCTAATCTAATGAAAATAATCCGTGCATCTAAACGCGGTGCGAGCGCCGCGCCGCGCGGGTAGCGGGGGAGGTAACATCACGGAGCGAGCCATAGCCGCGCGTATTCGCGCGAGCGTCGTCATGCTGCCCGGATGTGTATCGAAAACCTACCTATAAGTTTGCAATTTACTACTTGGAATTTCGTTGATTTCTCGTTATTTTATAAACAGAACTAAACTTTGTAGTATTATAGATGATAGTACGGAACCCTTCGTGCGCGAGTCCGACTCGCACTTGGCCGATTATTTTTAAATCGGTTAATAATTATAGTTTAAAAACTGAAAACCGATTTCAAAATGCGCTATTTTGTGTTAAAAACCAAACTACTGAGTCGTTTTTGATGAAAGGTAGGTATATGGAAATAATCTGAAAATATATCCTTTCAAACAAAAAATAATTTTTGAAATCTGTCAAAAAATAACGGAGTTACGTAGTAAAAATATTAATACAAATTACAGGCGAATTGTTGATCTTTTCCTTTTTGAAGTCAGTAAAAATTGTGTCGTCTACGAGCGAGATGGCTGCGTCGCCCATCTCTGTGCCTTAATAACTGTTAGTAATATTTCTGTGAACTAAAACCGACCAAAGCAAACATATATTTGTCAAAACTAACCGCTAAGCTACTCAGAAATGTGTGAATTCCTGCAAACCGCCAGTGCTAAGGAACCTATAAGTAACACATGTGGCGTGTGCCTACTTCTTCACTACAAAGTAGTTTTACTACAAACAGGGAAAATTAAAAACGTCTCATAACGTACACGCACTTTATGAATAACATACCCCGGTGGTACAACTTTGTGGGACCATTCATGTCAAAATGGTAGGAGAACTTTATATTTCCATGTTGTAAAATAAATACACCTGCGTGCGTTAGGTTGATTGCGAACCAAAGTCGACTCAATTTGGTTTCTGTCTCGCTCTAAGAGAGAGAGTAAGATAAAGACGACAAGCAAACTTTTAAACGAAATTAGACCACACACTATAAACTCTGATTGAAGGTTTTTCTACTAAATTCTAAAACCTTCTAAACACTAACTTAAAATCAGCCTCCTCATTTTCATTTTAGATAAAATGAATTTTTGGACATTATAGACTGAATGTATAAAGCCTTTCATCATCATCACCATATCAGCCACGAGAAGACCACTGTTGGATATAGGTCTCCCCAGGGATTTCCAAAAAGACCAAATGGAAGCGGCTTGCATCCGGCGTCTTCCTGCCATTTGTATGAGATCATCTGTCCATCTTGTGGCTGGCTGGGTGAGCACAACATGATTATTCGACATAACCTTCATTTTGTCCATGTTCATCTCGAGGCACGCCTGTTGAGAAACTCAATCGAGGTCTTCTAGCATCGTGCTTAGATCTTCCATCGATTCTGCCATGACTACTATGTCGTTGGCAAACGAAGGTGATTGATGTACTCGCCATTATTGTTGATACTTGTAGGTATCTTCTAGTTCACCAGTGAACAGCTTCGATAAGATTACGTATCCTATCTCATGCCTCTTTATAATGGAATTGCCTCCGAATTCTGATCTTGTATTCAGACCCATATGGTGGCGTTGCCGTACAAACACATCAGTATTTCGATATGCCAATAGTCATTGCAGAGATAATGACCACTTCCAGGAGTTCCAGGTCATGCCTCCACAGAATGTACATCATGATCAGATCTATCCGCACAAACTAATCTAGACCTTATTTACCTTGAAGTAAGAGTGTATCCTGTACATCTGGCGATGGTCTTTCACTGGGTGCAGAGTGATCGCGCGGTGAACTTCGCGCTTCTTCAGCCGGCCCGTGTACGCCGCCGCGCCACTGCTGTTGTGGTGCAGGATGGTTTGCATCTGGAATACGAAGAAGAGCAATCATTAACATGACGTGTATTTCAATAATTCAGAACAGTTAGAGACAAGTAAGGCAGAACATTTTCTGTTAGTTTTAGTCTTTTAAGGGTTCCGTACTTCAAAAGGAAAACTTTCTTTGTCGAAACGGAACTTTGTTGTCTGTCAAGAGTCAAGACGCAAGGGAATCAAAACCTATGGGGTACTTCCCGTTGACCTATAACTTTAAAATTTGGCAAGAAGCATTGTCATATAGTACACATAAAGGATATTTTTATTTATTTTAAAGCGCTTTAACCGTATCATGTGGGTTATTAATTTGAAAGCGCTTAATTAGCACAAGCTAAAACAGGTTTCTAAATATGTTTACGATGTATATTTTTCGAATTATGAAGGAAAATATAAAACAATATATAATTTCCCCCTTTTATCTACTAGTTTGTACGGAACCCTCGGTGGGCGAATCTGACTTGCTCTGGTCCGGTTTTTTAATAGTTCAATGTTATAAATAAGATGTACCTATTACAAGAAAGGATTTAAAAAAAAAAGTTATAAAAATATAGAAATAATGAGAAAAGACTAATTTTGTATAATTTCTCTTCACTTGTCAATTTCTTGTAGTGGAAAGTATAATTTCTTTGTATCAAAAGGTCTGCAGATTATCTTGATGAGAAAGTTGTTAGCGATAAAACCGCTTTTATGTGGGTACATAAAACGCGGTAGTAACAACTCAATGAAGTATTTTATGGTATTTTATTGTATGATAATTAAAGCTACCTGCGGGTAGCGATGCAAAGTTCGCTCAGCACCCGGTTCTATCTTGCTTTTTCTGTAATTTAGAGTGTGAGACAAAACTTCAAATGAGCCTACTTAATTTTTTTATAATTGTTATATTTTAAATGCTTATGCTTTTACCTTTGCGTCACTCCCTTAATTGCAGAACAAGACAGATAACACACAACAACAAGCGCTGCGCGAACTTTGCATCGTTATAAAAGTTGAGAGTACGACGACCATAGAGTTTTATAGATAGATACCCCAAGTGTATGTACCCAGCGTGTCAAAACGAGCGTGTCAAGTACGATAAAAATCGCCGTTGACGACCAAGATTTATTTAATTTCAGGTGATATATACTTCCGATTCGATATTACTAACGTACAAGCGCGCGGATGCATTGGGTTGAATAGATTTCGCGCGCATGGAACACTTCATCACAAAATTATGTGATGGATGGATGATGTTTATGTGACGTCACAGTCGGTACCAAAAATGTGACACGCAAGGTTTTCATATAAATGAAGTCAAATGCTCCATCTACTATGTTTGTGACGACGACTGTAGTAATAGAAACCAGGAAGTAACTGTAGTACAGTGAGGTGGATGGATACCTATCTCACTGTTGTATAACGTTCATGATCGAACTCTGTAGTACTCACAAAATAAACCTAAGCATAGAATAACTTAAAAACTAGAGGTACACCTTATCGCTAAAGGCAATCTCACTTATCTGACGATGATAAAAAATGCGAAGGATTTATTTGTAGGTCAAAACATTGATCAACGTGTTTATAAATCAATATCAGTCCTATTAATTACTACTTTATCTTTATTAATTAAACTAATTAAATTACGTAATTTGCAAATAATTTGGTATTCAGCGAGGCAATGGGCACATTTGCGCCAGGAACGGCTCGGAGCGGGTTATTCGATTAATGTTTATTATTTTAAGTTTTTTCTCATAAAATTGTACATATTTTGGCGTATTAAATTGTATTACATATAGTTTTAAAAACTCATAAAAAATTAAACTTATGTAACGACCATCAAAGGAAATTCATTAGAAAAAACTCCTTAGAATAGAGAAAATACTTTACAGTAGAAAAATCTCCTTTTTTTATACTAAATCAATCGTTCGTCTTATGGTAAGCAAAGATATGGACCACGATGGAGCGTATAAATCTAGAAAATATCTATTCACTCCAGCTTTGAAAATTCTAAGACTGTAGATATCAGGAAAAAGAGAAGGCGGCAAGAAGTCTCACTCCTGTGCAATACACATCAAGAATGTGGATTGAAATTGTTATAGAGAAAGTCTACGTGGCTCATCTTCGATCATATCGTCGCGTTTCAACAGAGTTCATGGTTAAACGTGAACACTTATTTCCGTTGAAAGAAACAGAAAAAACTTTTTGTAATAGGATAAAGTTACTGCTTGATAAACACAGAAGATTTACGCAATCCGGAAATTATACTGAAGTATTTCTGTAGACTGTCTACTTAGTATTTGAATGTAAACCGCAAAGCACGTTACATAGACCTTGAATACTCAAATGTAAACAGAGTACAACAGGTGCGTAAATAGAAATATGCACGCCGCGCCGCGCGCGCCGCTCGGTAACCTGCCGGGAACTAGTTTGTATTTTAACTATGATGTGTGAAGTAAGGTAGAATAAATTGGGTGTTGAGAGCTATACGAAGAAAAACGAGTAGATATATAAACTCTGTATTGTTTCTACCTTAACTAAAACACTATTTTGACGTGACAACGTCTAATAAATCGATGAACGGCGGCTGCACGCACGAAAAAATATGACTTATTGTCACGTTACGCTCATTGTCCCGTTACATCATCATCATCATCATTTCATCAATGTTTTGTTATGACGTTGTCAAGTTAAACTATCGTCCGTATGCACACGCAGCACGGGGCATCTGTGACGCTGCACACGCAGCACGGGGCATCTGTGACGCTGCACACGCAGCACGGGGCATCTGTGACGCTGCACATGCAGCACGGGGCATCTGTGATGCTGCACACGCAGCACGGGGCATCTGTGACGCTGCACACGCAGCACGGGGCATCTGTGACGCTGCACACGTAGCACGGGGCATCTGTGATGCTGCACATCGGGAGAGCAAGATAAAGAGATGCTGCTGACTTACTGAGGAACAATAACAAACTCCCACGCTCGCATCACAGGAGCCGGCCCAAAGCACCCACAGTCGACCGACAACCTGCTATCTCGCCGTATATTAAAGGAGTGACAGACATTGGTAATATTCTCAGGCGTACCTCTTCTATACAAACTTATTTCAAGCCGTGCAAGAAGATAAAAAAAAAGATAAATCAGTTCTTAAGATTTGTCAAGTTGAATACCCCAAGATCCAGGAGTATCTAAGCTTGACTGTGAGTGCGGATTATCAAACATTAGGCAGACAAAAAGAAGCATCGGATATCGGAACATATTGCGGATATGCAAAATAGACGCCCTCCCAGGTTTGCATAGTGTGAGTAATGAGCATGCAAGATAAGCCGTGGTTTGGCTGATGAGACTGTAAAAGTCTCATCTGTGGCCAAGAACGCTGTAAAGAATTCGAAACGTCATGTCATAAAGTTATGTAAAATATACGCGATAAATCCGTTAAAATTTGTTTCATTTCAATAAACATAGTTAGTTATTTTATATTATTTAGTTAGTGATTAGCAGTAGGTATTGGAGACGTAGCGCACATGTCTCGTTCTGTAACGTGCGCGTGCGCGCAAAACAATTATTATATCTCAGCGTTAATAGATTTTCTAACAGCAATTAATGTCTAACGTTAACCTTTGTCTCGTGTTAAGTCGTGATCCAAGACATATAAACACACAAACAGCACATATAAATACTTCTAGAAAATAACAACTGCTATTACTGCTGATAATTGAACTGTGAACAGGTAGACAACACAAACAAACTATTGTAAGTCTATTTATTTACGTATATTTATTAAGTTCGCCTATACTGTGTACATCTATTCATAGATAGGTATACATCTATACATTGACAATAATAAAAATCTTATAGCAAAGTAGAGCTTAATGTCACAATAATTACAGGTGAAGTTAGCATGCATTAATAATGAGCGATGCATTCAGGAACTCATTTGGCCTGTTTAGATCTAAGGGAAATATCAATTGGATACCAAATGTTTCTACCTATACTAAAATCTATAATATCTAATATCACAGAATTCGCCCTATTACATAGGACCTCTAATATATTAAAATCAAATCTATTTAAACATCAATGCTCTCACTTTTTTTAATAAGTGACTTAGCACGATGTTAGCATTCAGCCAGTTTGGTAACATTAGAAGCTCCATTGTCATCGCATCCCACGCAGATTGACGCAACAGATTTTACAGAATGGTTTCACTTTTTCAACGTAACACATCATATGACGTTGAAACTACTACGAGTATCTGCTTAGTTCTTTGCGGCTAAAAATATACGCACACCGCACTTACTCAACTGTAGAACTGTGTATACCTCTGAAGGCATACCTACCAAACTAAAAAAGAATCGTCAAAATCATTTCATAATTGGAAAAATAATAGTTGAATGGAGAACCTCCTCCTTTTTGAAGTCGGTTAAAATGAGCACGAACTTTGAACTTTAACAAAAGATGCGTACTGTACAAGAGTGGCACACCTGGCCGCCTTCTCTGTTTCCTAATGACAGTAATCATAGTGAATAGGTATCTTCTAGATTTACGTATTCCATCCTTGTCACTTACAATCAGGCGGGTTGGTGGACAATTTACTACAAAAAAAACTCGATATCCACCCCACTCTGACTCAGTGTAAATTCCATAGATAAATCTATGTAAGTACATCTACCATCATCGAAGCACTGACGATGATGGTAGATGTACTTACATAGATTTATCTATGGAATTTACACTGAGTCAGAGTGGGGTGGATATCGAGTTTTTTTTGTAGTAAATTGTCCACCAACCCGCCTGATTGTAAGTGACAAGGATGGAATACGTAAATCTAGAAGATACCTATTCACTATGATTACTGTCATTAGGAAACAGAGAAGGCGGCCAGGTGTGCCACTCTTGTACAGTACGCATCAAAAATGTGGATCAAAAGCGCTGCGTACGCATTTTGGGTATTTCAATGAGAAATTGATGATAATGAGCCGACCTTCTACTTGTCCAGTAGTGGAATGGGGAAGGTGGAATAAGGTCATGAAGCTCTTGCGAACACTTGCCGAAATAGATCCAATAGAATATTGCCAGGCATGCTTTGAGACTAAGTAGCTTCTTGGATACTGGCTTAGTTACCAGTTAACCTTTTGGCTCGACAATCAACCGACTCCAAAGTGATGAAATGTGAGAAGTGTGCGAAGGGAATTATTCCGTAGAGAACATAAAAATCTGGATTGTATCCAGATAATGAACGACCTAGATCCAGTAAATATTCGCGGGTGTTTAATATGCGCAGGCGAAAGCTCTGACGTCAGCACAATGAAACACGTGTATGTCTGTTTGCTTTCTTTAAAATGTGGGTTAGAATAGCTTTCAAGTGCATGAAATAATGTTTATTTATTTTTTAGGAAGGAAGTGGTAACACGAGTTGAATTCCTAATTATAACCGTTTTTCGTAACTAATTGTTGAAGAAATAATTTATACTACTCATACATAACATATTATTATTTTACACTGATATTGAGTCATACTTGCCTGATTCAACTCCGCGACGGCTGGTCAGATTTTAAAGGTATATAAAGTAGATTAATTAACATTATTATTATTATTTATTACAAACGGCATGTAGTTAGAGTTGTTCGTCAACTCGGCCGTACCAAATTCGTCAGCATGGTCAAGCCGATACCTTTAAAATTAATAGTAAAAAACCATGTTAATTCTCTAAAAAAAATATAGCATTTTCTCCTTTAACTTTGAAACTTTGATAATCTTGTTTTTCTTCATAGTATCTACTAGAAATAATACAAGGCTTATTTCTTAATACACTTGGTATATATAATCAATTAAGTTCCCATTCAACTAAAATGAGGATAAATCTATTTTATTTTATCATGAGGAGTTAATTAACTTTATTAGGTACAAAAAGAATTAACTTTATTCTAATAAGTCAAAAAAATATTATGTTCCGTTTCACAAATAACAACATACATAAATATATACAAGTTTAGTTTCTTGACGCTTTCCTTGTTTTTTCCCCTGTAAGTTGTATTTACGCCTAAATAATTAATTGTCCTCTTCACTCAATTATCCACCAACTACTTTCAGATGATAATATGGAAGAATGTGGTTTGATAGAAACGATTGGCGAAATGACAGTGACACAAACGTCGAGACGAGTTTTTACCACAATCTATTGTGTGCAAATGATATCCAGAGCTATGACTTTGTCTCTGACTTTCTACGTTACAACTGTCGAAGTAAGTAACTGTATTTTGCTTGTATATATGTATTGTATATTTTGCTTGTATTATACGGCTATAGTTAGTGTTGATAGATCGATAAAATTAGTAACCGTCGATATAGGCAGAGATTCCAGACTGATCCTGGTAGAGTGGTGATCTGATCTGCCCCCGTATTCTGAATTCATTTGGATTCGAAATCAATTCGGAATCTATATCTCCGTTTCTGTCATTTCCATAGAAAATGACAGAGCCGGAGATATAGATATCGATTCCGAATGAGTTCTGAATACCCCAACTGATCACGGTTTTATTCAAAACTAGCTGCGCCCCGCTGTGTCACCCGCGTAGTAACATACAGAGAAACAGACGACAGACAGAGTTGCTTTCGCTTTTATAATATAAGTTATGATTATGATAGATCTACGATTGATTACCAACTCGCCGGATGGTAAGCGACAGTATGGCCGAGATTGAAACGCGACCAAAATAATTTCTATTCATTCTGAACTTCAAAATTATAAAGTGTTATTACGCTACATATAATTACTTTCTATTCTAGTGTCTACATGGTCTAGAATCTAGACCATGTAGTATAATACTTGGTATTAACTAACATCAAGACCATCTAGACTCTAGATTTTAGTTAATACCAAGCTGTACAACATCACAAAGCACCTAATAGTGTTCAAACATCGCAGTTAGCATTCTAAACTAAACTTTACCCACACATCATGCGAGCTGCTTAATAAATGAATTCAGTTTATTAATTAAAATGACAATAGCCAATTTAATTAATTAGTTACCTGTGGTCAAACCTAGACTCAACCATAAAAAGAAAAGTAATAATCGAACATTGTTTTCCCGTTATTCAATTTAGGTAACAAGAAAACAATAAAGCCTCCTAGACTGCGGTCTTGTCGGTGTAGGATGTAGCAAAACGGGCAGTAAATTGAAATGATGCGGTTCTACGCAAGTAAATGTGGCTATACATGCTTGTATCTATTCTGTCTGGAAATAGACCGGCTTTCACATAAAGGTAAGTTTTATGAGATATAGATAGCGTAGCATCTATAAAACTACATACAAACTTACCCATACAAATTTTATTATCATGTTTTTCGAAATAATGAAGTTTAATTACCTATGTTGTTAATTAAATTAATTAATTTAACTAAAATTACAAAGACAAAAGTATCCATTCAAATTCAAATAGTTTATTATTCAGACAGTATAGGTAAATTTGTTAGTAAAAAGAAATCTTAAATAAACTACATTAAAAATAGTATTATAGTAAATAGGTATATAACAAATTGGAAGCAAAGGTCAAACAGGATATAGGTATGTACACCTATTTGACCATTGTCTTCACAAAAATGTCTCAGCCACGGCGCAAGAGGATCCTCTGCTACGGTGTTTGCATTTTTATTGGTTCAATATCAATTTTAGAACTCTTTAGCAAAATCTTTTTTTAATAGATACATCAGCAAACAGTCAGATGATTTGCCAAACGGACAATAACCGTCAGCTACGGCGCGGACAAGTTTGATCAACAAGTCCAAGTAGGTATTAGAGTATGAATCTTTAGATCCGTGTCCAATTATGCAGCAGCAAGCTGCGGGTCGCGACACTCGCGACCAATCTCCGGTACCGTTGGCTCCTGACTTCATTACATCTGCCTCGACGCAAACAACGTTCGGTATTCCGAAAAAAATACACAAGATAATGTTGGACTTTCAATCATACGTCCTAACTGTGATTGGAGTCATTTTTGACGGCATAATTAGCTTTTTCCGCGTCACGACGCGTCACTGTTGTTTTGCGGTTCGTTACTCCTAACTCGCATAATTCTTGTTTTCGTTAGGATCCATGTATTATTATTGATTGATATATTGGTTGTGAAATTTTGCCCATCGATAATACTGCTACGCTAGACTGAGAGAAAAAGAAAAACAGGAAGAAATTGGTGCTCATGTAGACGACGGACTGACCCCTTGTCACTGTAAGCCAATATTGCCTCTCCCTTCCATCTAACCCTCTAAACATTGTCAAATGTGGCGTCAAACGGACCCATGATCTTTGTTGCTCTGCCTACCCCGTAACGGAAAGAAGGCGTTATTTTATGTTTATGAATAATACTGATACTCTTATCACCACATTTTTTCGTATACTTGCCGAAAAAAACTGAGCGCGATCTCTTCGTATTGAAGCTAATTAAGAAAAGAAACTACTGAAGTTGCTGAAATATTTATGAATTACCTACTCCTAAGATAAGTATACCATATTTTTAACAAAAAAGGGACACAATAAATTTGATATTTTTTCACGGATCTCTTCATGAGATCTTCATCAAATTTTCATAGGACCGGAAATAACTACTACAAAAAAATGCAACTGAGAAGGCATACATACAACGTTACAACGAATTAAGAACCTTATCATTTTTCTAAAGTCGGATAAAAAGAAACCCTAACCGAAGTATAGTTAACAACCCATGTACTTGCATACGTAGTAAAGTTTCACAAGTGTACTTCTTATCTGAAGTGGACAGGTTCTGTAGGTAGGTCATATAACTGGTTCCTAGGCCTACCGGCTCTGCAGTACCTAAACCAGCTTACAGTGTGATACAATGTGAAACAAACTAAATAGAAAAAGGCATCTGAAACCATAAACATGGTAATGAACTGGGCGTGGTAGAAAATATTATAACTGTAGCATAGGAAAACTAATAAACAAATTAAGATTTGATCTGATAACTGTGGGAACTTATTATTTTTCCAGCAGGGTGAGGTGAGGGTCAACTCTTATAGCGATGCAAAGTTGGCTCGCGCCCGTTTTCATCTTGCTTTTTCTGCAATTAAGAGAGTGACACAAAGTTAAAAATACTGTTAAAAATGTCACAATCTAAAGTCATCGAGTTATATGTACCTATTAGTATTATATTATGGTAGGTACGTATAACTCGATATTTAAAGTAACTTAAGGTCGTTTTTATCTTGTTCTTTCTGTCGAGACTAAAGTTGGAGCGTTTGATCTGAGACTGGCTACCGATATCTATACTTCCCAGACAGGGACTCCAGGGTAGATAAGGCACAAGCCATAAGCAAGTAATCTATATATCTAAAGTGTCGTTTGCTACATTTTGCGCTCAGATCACTTTTTTTTTTAATGTACCTACTTGCTTATCTAAAACCAATGAACCCACACCTGTCAAATTAAGACCTACATAAGATGAATTGCTCTAATTTAATCACAAAAAAATCATTACCAATACCACAAGTAGAAAGTTTTTATATCACACCAATATTCAATTAATTTATTACCGGAGCAAACTACGTATCACCAGTTGCCGTTAACCGAACAAAAAACACTTAAACAGTTGTTCAAACATGGAATATTGACAGGCCGCTTTCAATGCGTACATTATGTGTTTCAATAAAAAGAAAATAAAATTTATTCAGAAGCTAGTTGCATGTGGCGAGCGAGATGAGGTCTGTTTAATAGAATCTAATAGATTCTAGACTTGTTTATTGTCCTAGCGTGACCTATATCGAGGGTAACGTCGTTTCTTAGATGATTGGATGATGTACGAAAATAATATAATAACGGGATATGGGCAGTATTTGCGAGGCAATGAACTTAGCTTGCAATGACATGGGGGCATAGATCTTTCGACAAGTAAGGCCGAGAACAGACGATGCGACGCAACTGCAACAAAGGCCATTGCAGACTCTAGTTTGACATGATACAAAAAAAACATTCGGTCGAATTGAGAACCTCCTTCTTTTTTGACATCGGTTATATAATACCATCAAAACAATTTAAATACGTACAATATGTAGTAGTTATATTGCTTTTATATCACACCATGTCAGTCTTGAGAAACAACCATTAATAAACAAAGCGGCTTGGCGGAGGTTACAAGCGACCAGCATGCTGGCTCCTACTTAGTCTTAAGGTATAAATAATGAAATAGTAATATTTATTACTTTATTTTTTGTCATAGGTTTTTTTAGTTTTTTTTAGTTTGTTTAATAAATTCAGTTCATTCAGTAATAAATAAATCAACCATTAATAATACATTCATTTTGACATGCTTGAAACCAGTCGCTCCCACGTATAAATTTAGGTATAGTTTCAATGAAATTGATTTGTGATGTGTTTCATACGCGTTCAAAGTAGTTGTAATGTGTTGAATATATTGCTATTCTCGCACATTACATCTACTTTGAACGAAAAACAAATTTTTTAACGAAATAGTGACTTGAGCGAGTTACAGTGTTATCACTTTCGAGTTGCCTTGTGTGTTCTGAGCCTAAGTCATTGGTTCTAATTTGGGTTAGGTTTTAATTAGGAAATTGGTCCAATCAACTACTGGGAACTTTCTTTAACAGGCTAAGCTTTTGACCGCAGATCACGTGAAGATTGATGGCGGTCCAATTAGTTAAGCCTAGTCTGGAACGGGAATTAATTTAAATGAGGTTGTCGGCATAAACTTGCTTGCTTTTTTCGTGTAGCAATTTAGCTAATTATAAGCACCCTTATCTTCCAAAATATATATACCTACATATTTTGATCAATGAAAAAATCGCAATAAATCATGCGTCCCCAATTCACAAACTCACTAAGATTTGAACCAATGCCATACATGTCAAAATCTGAGCGAATACCTACGCTATGAAAACCAAAGTCAAATTTAAATACCTAGGACCACGAATTCTGTGACCAAAGTTTAGTTTTCAACAGAGTTTTGATACCCCAGATGCCTAGAAACCGATATTACTGCCTACTCCACTTCGAAAATAAATCAATTGTCTCCATCTTCACGATTCGTTCCATTGCTCTTTGACCTTGAAATCGAGACAAGACAGTTTTCAACAATCGATTTAAAATTTTGGCAACACTGTTTCCTGGTAAGAACGTCACTACTATCAATTTGTACGATGATATCTCGGTTTCATATCTCGGCCCAAGTATGAGTGTGTTAAATAAACAGATTAGATTAAAATGCGTGTACTACCGTACGCGCTCGAATACTCAAAATTGTTGCAATTTCAGCGGAAATATCTAGCACCGGACTAAGCCAGACAAAATGTAAATACAAAGTTTTTTATTTGTATTGGACCTCGCCAGTCAGTCAAGTATTGAGATATGTGAGGCAACACTTTAAAAGCAATCAGAGAACAAATGAATTGAATTTAATAATACAAGTAATATAATAATAATAATGCATACATCAAGAATATTAATAAACACTAATCACAGTGCGAAAATATGACAGTCTAAAAGTAAATTTAACACAGATCAGTATCAGTTCAATCTATTTTCAGCTGAAATCTGACTACTGTAGTTTTGACTAATTTGACCACAGGATGCAACGCAAACCAGCAATGGCGTACGTGCTCCCTTGAAAAGGACCGCCAAATTGAAACTGTAGTTAAAAGAAAAAAAATAGTTCTAAATCTAATGTAATAAATTCGATAACAATAACTTTTAATAGTAATAAATAAGACGACGAGTCATTCATTACGCTTTTTAATATTCCACCGACTCATAATAATGTAGGGCGTAATTAAAATCCACTTCATCGTATGTGTGAATATTACAATGAAATCAGCTCAGAACTTGATATATTTCAACTAAATATGTATAACTTTCTTTAAAAGAGTACCTACTTCAAAATATGTATAATATCACCATGTAGTCTGACGTTGTTATTTTAATAACATGAATATAGTTAAAACCTGTGTACAATATTTAGATTAACAAATTTATAGTGTTTTATAAGGATTCGTTTTTTTAAGTTAATAGGTTTGGTTTTTTAATTGTTTTTGTACCTAAATAAAATGAAATAAAAAATAAAATTATCCTACAATTAAGTGTAGTTGATGTGTGTGTGCGCCACTAAGATAGTGATCTTAGTGGCGCACACTTATATTTCTGACTAATCATGTATAATAATCGAAGTTTCACAGGAAATCTATAACTACGTAATAACTTTCTCACATAAATGTGTATTTTATAGACTAATTACCGATAATAGTTTTTAATAGGCTGGAGAGCAAGAGCGGAGGATGAAGAGCGAAGCGAGTGGTTCTAGAGAAGAATTCTGAGCGTAGTCGTTCATTAAAAAAAGTATGATATTAAATAACTGCTTTTGAGAAATAAAATTTATAGCGACATTAACATTAAAAAATATATAGCAAGGAAAATATTAAGTTGCCTATTTTCTCTGACAGAAAGACCAGTTCATGCGCATGTATGCGCCTGTGCTTATAAACAGGTCCTGGAATTAGTATATGGTATACCAGTTTAAAATATGTTTATGCTTAAAGACTTTGGTAAAGTATCAACAAGATATAGGGGCAGTCCTCAAAAACGTCCGAGCTCAATGAGGTCTCATTAGACTCCTTACACGATGAAAATAATTTCGATTTTCAAAATATTTCGCAGCGGCAAAATAGACGTCTCTTTATAGACTTCTCAATCTAGATTAGGCTTCAACGCGGCGCGGCGACGTAGAGCCTTTATATCAAAATCTTTAAGTTTGTTATTGATGGTATGTGAGTATCGGTCAACCTAGGACACTATATTCTTTTTAGACTTTACTTCCACGTGATGGAAAGTAATTGCTTAAAGAAAACTTTCAGCAACAAAAAATTTAGATAGGTAGATAAATAATAGTTAATTTGTGATGTAGGGTGTAAACTGGTTACAAATGTATCTGATGTGGCAACACCGCCGTCGCTCGGCAACAGGTAATTACGTTACTACATCCCTATCACGTCTAGGAAATCTCAGACTGAATCACATTACTACACTACGATATACATACATACCTATTCATCTATGCCGTTTGATTTACGGGGTCTAGGTCGAGGTTTGATTTACGGGGTCTAGGTCGAGGTTTGGTTTAGGGGGTCTGTTCCCCTAAAGTCTGGCAATTTTGTTTTCATTCCACCTTTAGAGAATAGAATTCTCTAAGATCCTATTTGAAACTCGGAATATTAGTAGCAGTGTCCGTGGTCAAAAAATAACGGTATTTATTTTCCTGTGAGTCCTACCACTGCAAAATATAATTGTATGAAAAACACACTGCTTGCTTCAGTCAAAATCTTAGCCTGTTCATAAAAACCCGTAAAAATCGCAATATAAAAAACAAACTAATCAGTCAACGTAACCAGTAATTCGGCACAAGAGCAATGAAACCGCGCGGATGAAATGATGGAAGGTAGGAGAGGGGGGATTGTCCTCCGCGTTCCGTAATCACCTAAGAAGCACCGAGAGGAAGGAGCCAGTTGCCCCCCTCGAGACGCTCACGAGAGGAAACGTCAATCTTGGGCGAAACCATCCGCTGTCACCGTGAATATAGGTACCTACCTACCGTCCAGCTCTAACCTTTCATCGCATGTTGGATATATCCGAGATCACTTCATGTCACCTCACCTGATGTTCTTTCTTGAATTTACCCACTATCATCTGGTATTCTGTGTCTATTATCAATATATCAATGATACTGCAAGCGTCAGGACTAAATTCGTAATTACGTAATTTATATAACATTCCGTACATATGTAATGTTAAGTATTAACAGACGCAAAACGCAATTATAGTAATTATATTATCGCTTCCAATCGGTTTTTCTGGAAGACAATGGGGGGAGAGGGGGGGGGGGGGCTATGTCCAGCAGTGGACTTATTATGTCTGAGATTATGATGATGATTACAATATTGTTGGCCCTTTGTCTAGTTCTTTAATTTTTCACCTCTAAAACGCACAATTAATTTCGATGCTTGAATCAAATCAAATCAAATTTATAAATTTGTCAAACTGTGTAGGAAATAAAGGTTCCTAGAATATATGTATACAAGTCTCAACAGTTTTGCCTAACCTGGTTTCAGCTGCGTATTGATGCGGATGATGATAAAATGCAGCATAGGTTCGTTTTCGGGTTCTCAGCTATATATGTGCCAAATTTCATTACAATCAATCTATTTAATCTTGAAAAGGTAACAAACAGACAAAGAGAGTTACTTTCACTTTTATAATATCAGGATATCAACACTACAAAGGTCATGAACCCAGCATGTCTATGGAACTACAAATATTACAAAAAAAACATCAATACTATCTTCCATCGCCATACAGGCGAACTGCGAGGCACCAGTTCGCCTGTATGGCGAACATTTCTTCAACATTTTACGTACAAATAATAAATGGAAAGAGGGAAGAGAGGCCTTTACCCTGCAGTGGGACAGTAACGGCTGAGAAAAAAAAATAACTTGCACCCAGATAAGAGCAGCCAATCAAAGTTTAATTTCGCCCGAGCCTAATTTAAGGAAAACCCCAGCACCAAAACAATCTGTAAACCTATCTAGTCATTGTGCTCTTATTTTTTACAGCCGACCGCATAACTACCAGGAAATTGAGACGATCTCGCCGTATCCAAGTCAATGCACTTATTCACGACGCACTCATTGGCTCCTTGATCAGAATTAAGGTGCGGTTTCAACAAACGCGACTGCGACAGATATTTTTATAGGTAACAGCTGATAAAAATCTGATGTTCTGCCTGGATTGGAGCTTCGCAGATAGATCTCTCTCGTCGTTTTACTTCTAGGTATAGTATCATATAAAATAATTAGTAAAACATCATGGACAACACATTTGATATTATGGAAAATGTCGACTGAAAAACGATCACTACACTGTAGCTCAATAAATATATAAGATATATGTATATTGTTTAATACATTGTTCGAGTTTTGCACTCTCTCGACACCACCTCCTCGGTCCACGACGCCTTGCTTGCCAGTGTTCAGTGACACAAATTGTCGTTGAAGCAGCAAGTACATCGCATTCTTAAAATTCAATCAATCTAAGCGCCTTGCCAACGCGACGCGTGACTAAAATGACGGCTTATCTCTTACCCAACGTTACCATCCAGCGTGGCAATGTTACAGCATGCTATTCCCAATGCCACGGCATGCCTTTCATTTAATCTAGTTGTTTTTAAACCGCGGGTAAATTGGTATTTTTTTAAGGATGCGCTCAACACACGCAACTATCTCTATCGCGCATCACATTTTTAAACATGTAAAATCATTGAGGGATATTAGGAATATGCAGTCGGGTAATAACAAAATACTCACCTGCAGATATGCTGTTGAGTATATGTTACGTGTGAGAAAATATGCACAAAGTCGCTGTAAAAGGATATAAATGCGTATTCTTTAAAATAGAAATCACGTATTTTTTCGAAAAAATTCCTTGGAGGTTCCGAAAAAGCGCAATTTTTTCAATTTTGGAATAATAATAATACAATACAATTACTATTATTATTTTAAAAAATACAGTCTATGACTCAGGGAGTGAAGACTAATCTAACGACACCTCGCATATCAAAATCGCCCAAGCCGTTTTGGCTGGGAGGTAATATATTAACATACATACATTTATACCCACATAAATATATACATACGTACATACACGCACTTGAAAAAACAACCCTAAGCTCCTTCTTGCGCAGTCGGGCAATAACACCAAAAATTTGGTTGCATGACGTTTTGTTTATTGTCTCAGTTTCAAACCTTCACTTATCTCTAATTCCGGGAATTTCAACCCGTGGATAATTTTAATATTTTTAACCGGTAATTGATCCTTTGGTGCATGTAATCGAGGTCTTTTTGTGCTTTTTACGTTTCGGCGCTGCGAGGTCGACGGCCTTTGTGCAAGCCCCAAGGCTGCATTCGAAGCTGCTTCTGAACTTCTGAATATACAAGGTTTTTTCCATCTTCAGGTATTGGGCATTTGTAATATGCGGTGATTGTGATCGGGGAAAACCCAACACTCGACTACCAATGACACTCAGATATCATGGTACATCAATAGTTTATAGGAATTGGCTCATTGATACTGACACCACAAGCTAACGTTGTACTATAGCTTGAATGATTTTTAATGCATTTTAGAGCACGTACGAATAACTTTTATTGAAACCATAAAACGAGTAGACTTTTAAACGAAAGCCTCTCAAAGCTATATATAAAACTGCACAAGCCAAATGTAAACAAGTATCTATATTAAAAGAAAAACAAAATGCCCGCTGCAGAAATGCGGGTTTTGCAATATAATTCATTTCGTTACGCTTGGTACGCTGTTTAGAATATGTTTTTTGTGAGAAAGTATGTTTAAAATCGCTGTAAAAGATTATAAATGCGTATTTTTTATAATAATTCAAGCAAAATAACTTATTTAGTACAAAGATATCGTTGGAAATTATAAAAAAAATGCATTTTTGCAAGAGTTGTATTATTATTATTACAAAAACTATAGCCTCGACGTATGACGCGCAGGGAGATTGAAGACAAATCTACGAGTAATTTACACCACGGCAAAAATAGTCGGGCAAAAAAAACTTTAATTTCATTATGCTTTAAAAATGTATCCTCGAAATCTGACCGCATTCAATACTTTTTTTTAATTCTACATATGTATATACTGCAATACGAATAAGCTTCGTGGACCCATTTATTAGCTTTTTTGAACGACTTCCAAAAAAGAAGGACGTTCGCAATTCGACTGTATGTTTTTTTATTACTTAAAAATAAGTCTCTACATGAATTCCCCTAATAAATTAAAACGATCTCTATTGACGTAGGACATAGACTATTTATTTTTTTGTTAACCTGTCAAAAATTTAGACACTTCGCATATCAACAGATTTCAGAAGTACAATAAATACACGTCCAAAAAACACGACCTTCCTACGCAGTTGGTTAAAAATTAAAGCCACAATTAGTTTAATGAAACTAAATATGAATCACAAATTCCGACTAAAACGACGCCTAATAAATTCATCAGAAATATATTAAGTACCTAAACTTTCGTTTTTAATTTCAACGTGTTAAATATTTTGCCAAATCGTGATTGGCAAAACATAGGTTACTGACCTCCACAGATTGCATAGCAGTTACTAAGGTCTCAAAATATAGGTGTAGCAAGTTTGTAATACCTATCATTTAGTCTATATCAGCAGTATAAAAAATTGGCGGTGTTAGAGGAGCTGTAAAATTGAGTAGTAGAATAATATAATTGGTGCACTTAAATTATTGTTCGAATAATACAATCTAATTGTGAAATGTTCGCCTTAAGGTGGTGATTGGGTGACGATTGTCACGGGCACGGGCATGGGAACGGGCGGATTATTGGCATTTGATTAAAAATTTTGAGCAGTTGCTCAAATCGAAACCTCAAGTCTAAACTGTTTTTTTTTTGTATGTTTGCTCACCGATTACGGCGCCAAATGTTAATCAAAATATTTTTTTTGTTTGGTAGGTACCTAATACTTCAGAGATGAAAAATATCCTGTATAAATATAATCAAAATCGGTTCAGTACTTTGGTTTTTATAACAAAACAATTGGAAAAATGTCATCCAAGTAAATTAATCAAAATAAATGTCACAGTCACACCGTGACAGACGCGCTGTGTACACATGTACTTACAACAATTATCAAGCATACCTTTATGCGATTCGTCTGTCTTTATCTAGTCTGAGATACATGCATTGTAAACTTATTGCAATCAGAATCAGATTATACTAAGTGAATTGTAATTCTGTATGGTAGGTAAATTAGTTAAACGACGAGGTTATCGCGTGGTTAAGATATGAACCATAATTATGTATATGTAGGGATAACGTTATCAGTGCGTGTGATAACGACTTTACATTGCCGTTAATGCAGATGTTAATTTGGGAATGGAATCAGTTATTATTGTAATTACGGTTCAAGATACATATTGCAATAACATAATTTTTCAATTAAGAAGTAATCGAAAGAGATTACAGCTTTAACATAAAAAAAATCTGAAATAGTTTTTATCATTGTCATAAATATTTTTAATAATTACTGTTTAAAAAAACTGAAATGCCGACTTTGAAATGCGCAATTTTGTTTTAAAACCAAATTACTGAACCTACTTTAATCACATTTCTATAAGACCAAACTGAAAGTATATCCTTTCGAACTAAAACCCTCGTTTTTGAAGTCGGTTAAATACATTTAGTTCTTCTACTCTCTGCAAAACAGAGAAGTTATTTATTACATGAATAAGAAAATAAATAAATAAAACAAAAGTTGCATATTTAAACGTGTAGAAACCCTTCTACACGTTTAAATGTACAACTTTTGTTACATAATTTTCATTAGTATTAATTCATCATTTTATTTATTACAAATACTCTATGAAAACACAGATATACCTCTTCGAGGTTTATCTTTGTATATTACATTTATCCTCGAAAAACTAATTCTCCGTGTTGTCATCATTGATGACGTCATGCCAGCAAGCATACAAACAATAGATGTTATAAAAATAATTTACAATTTAATTTTGGCATGACTGGAAATTCCATACAGTCATGGTATTTGGCTCCTTCCTTGCATAGACCACCTACATATAGCATACCATCTGCGCCCCGCGGTGCCACCCGTTTTGTGATGAACAGTGAGGATGATGATGATAAAATATAACCTTTGTCTTTTACCAGGTTCTAAAGAACCTGTGTGCCAAATTTTATAACGATTGGTTTAGCCGTTTAGCCGTGAAGAGGTAACAAACAGACAGAGAGACATGCGACAGACAGTTACGTTCGCTTTTAATATTATTTACTAAAGCTGGCATTATATCTTCCCGCCAAGCTGCAAATGTCCACAAACACCTCTCTGGGCTACGCTGCAATTACCCATACTCTGTGATTATAGCTTCTCAATAACTAAACCTAAACAATACTTTACATG
This sequence comes from Lycia hirtaria, assembly GCA_947563715.1. Lineage (NCBI taxonomy): Eukaryota > Metazoa > Arthropoda > Insecta > Lepidoptera > Geometridae > Lycia > Lycia hirtaria. Next base: position 32,584,530 of record OX387377.1, on the reverse strand, counting down.
AACCAAAAATCGCCACCAATGGAAAGCTACGTATACATTTTTTTTACTCTTTAAAGTAAATTACAAGTGTAAAACGTCTTCACTACGTATCTATTATTAGCTTTTTGCTTGTCTGTCTGGCCATACGATACTCATATCAAATAAAATGGGGAAATTAGTCTTTTTGCGAGATACGCCTTATTCGCACCTCACGCGAGCCAAATGTTCCACTTCCGGTGATTAAAAAGTTATTTTATAATTGGCTAGTAGGTTTTTTCAGGTCTGCTCTATTATTAAATTAATTACCAGTTAAATAGAAAATAAATAGGTAATGATAGAGATGAAAATCAAATAGAATGAACTCTGAATGATCTAGTTAGTTCACCTGGGTCTCTGGGTGAACTACTTTTCAACATTACTTTTGATGAGGACAAAAGATTGCCGATCAGCTTCTATGGTAAGGCACTGAACAAACGTTAGACTTTTTACGCCGCGGTCACTTTCACCCAAACTCAACGCTCACGGTGGACAGTCTGTGGACTGTTGTGGCTCTAACACAGCACAAAAATATGTTTGTTATTTGGACTAAACTACCCGTCGTCTGTCGCGGTTTGTCTTCTCCGCATATATGTCCACCTATTTCTTATCCCGCGGTCGATGTATACTTTTTTATACAATATAGGTTTCGCTTGATCGCCAACTCACCTTATGTTAAGCGATGTTGCGGTCTACGATGAAGCGCGCTTGTCTAGAAGAAACCGATTCACTCGCGATTTAAAAATACCCAGATTACATATCCTATTAGGACGTTGCAAATAAAAACATTTAATATATATATATATATAGACTTTAATATTCTTAAAAACTATGAAAGACTATGTATATAACTAAGATTTTAATTTTTGTTTCATTGAGATCAATATGTAGCTCGAATCGTTCGGTTTTACAGTTTATCTTTAAAATATAGGTATATTAACGCGGCCAAAGCATCCTGTCCGACCTTTCGTCTGTATAGCGCCTAAATGGTTTGTGTTTAAGACAACACCGAAATGAATGACAAACCGTTTTGAATTATGTTTATGCTGTTACAGGTACATTTACGTTTACATATTTCATATATCTTTTTCATTTTATATTCGAATAATATATCACGCAGAATTAATGGCCGACGGAGTCTAAGCTTCTGGAGTGGAGACCAAGCACCGATAACCACAGCGTACTTGAGAAGACCCGTCTAGGTGGACATACGACCTCATACTAGTGCAGAGAAACGGTGGACGCTGACAGCACAATAACTAGTCTTTTTAGGGTTCCGTACGTCAAAAGGAAAAAACGGAACCCTTATAGGATCATTTTGTTGTCCGTCCGGGTATCAAGACCTTTATCTCGAGAACGCGTAAAGGTATCGAGTTGAAATTAAAACCATATATGCAGATCAATATTGTCTTGCTGCAGAAAGAAAAATCAATTTCTCAGTTTTCTTAAAAAAAAAATACAGCCGAATATGTCGTAAAAACGCACATTTCGACAGTCATAAGGGAATCAAAACCTATGGGGTACTTCCCGTTGACCTAGAACTATGAAATTTGGCAAGAAGCATTGTTAGAGTACACATATAGGAAAAAAACCGAAAACTGGATATTTTTAATTTAATCACAAAAAAATGTGTCTTCATGCAAGGAATGAGGGTCCAAATTTTAATGTTCTTGAACCGTATCATGTGGGGTATCATATGAAAGAGCTTCATTAGCATAAGCTTAAACAGGGTTTTAAATATTTTTACGATGTATATTTTTTGGCTTATGAAGGAAAATATAAAAAAAATATATGATTTCCCCTCTTATCTACTAGTTTGTACGGAACCCTCGGTAGGCGAGTCTGACTCGCACTTGTCCGGTTTTTTTTTAAACTCCCGTGGATTTTCTCTCATGAATAGGCCTATGTCCAGCAGTAAACTTCTTGTAGCTGAAATTATGATGATGACAATAATATTATACACCCGAACAAATTAAAATTTGCAAACATTACCTTTCAGTGAATTCACTACAAAAGTATATATAAGTATTGTCAGACATCGGACTCCTGCATTATTACTCTTAGTGCACCTAGCTTAGTCGTTTTGTTAGTTACCAAAACAAATAATCTCTGAGTGGGTCTGACTACAACCTGTTCCATAACTCCACATCCTGTTTCACAGGCAACTGCAAATGTGTGCCTACTACATACCTACATTCTGTATGAGGTACTTATGCTAGAAGGCAAAGTTACGGCACTCTGCGAGGTGATGGAGTGACAATTTACGTAAGGTTAATTGGCAGGGACTAAGGTTATACACCGGGCTGAGTAACGACCCTTGGGAGAGGCCTATGCTAAAATACAGTTATATATACAGATTTTGCCTTTTGTGCCTTTTGTGCCATTTTTATCCGACTTTTAAAAATGAAGAGGTTCTCAATTCGACTGTTTGTTTTTTAGGGTTCCGTACCTCAAAAGGAAAAAAACGGAACCCTTATAGGATCACTTTGTTGTCCGCCTGTCCGGGTGTCAAGACCTATATCTCGGAAACGCGTTAAGGTATCGAGTTGAAATTAAAACCATATACGCAGTTCCATAGTCTCTTGCTGCAGAAAGAAAAATCAAATTTCTCAGTTTTAGTAAAAAAAAGTTATGGCCGAATATGTCGTAAAAAATGCACATTTCGACACTCACAAGGGAATCAAAACCTATGGGGTACTTCCCGTTAACCTAGAACTATGACATTTGGCAAGAAGCTTCGTGTTAGAGTAGGTACACATATAGGAAAAAATCCGAAAACTGGTCATTTTTAAATAAATCACAAAAAAATTAAATGGCTTTAACCGTATCATGTGGGATATCATATGAGCTTATTTAGCACAACCTAAAACAGGTTTTTAAATATTTTTGCGATGTATATTTTTCGATTTATGAAGGAAAATGTAAAAAAATATACACATATCCCCCCTTTTATCTACTAGTTTGTACGGAACCCTCGGTGGGCGAGTCTGACTCGCTCTTGTCCGGTTTTTTTGTATGTTTGTTCAATTACTCCGCCAATTTTATGAATTGTTTTTATGATTATTTTTTGTTTGTTATGTAGTACCTCAGAGGTGGTCCCTTAAGTATAATTTTTATTAAAATCAGTTCAATACTTTAGTTCTTATAACGAAATAACTGAAAAATGTTCATCCAAGTAAACGAATTGCGTATTTTGAAGTGTTTTTTATTTTTATTAGTAGGTACTTGTATCATGGAATTTTCACAAACTGTTTAATTACTTTAAGACAATATTGCATGTTTTGAAGGCAGGTTTTTAGTTTTTATATATGTATTACATTCTATATGCATTACATTTTTGTATAATATCCATTAAAACTATTAATGTAATTAAATAATATTAACGCACATTCCCTATTTACTAAAACAGCATTGTTATAACTCATCAACACAAGCAATATCCACCTGTCATACACAGTCATCAAAAGTGTAATAAATTATTAAATAAGTCAGGCCCTTTAATAAAAGCTATGAGCTAAAAAGCCTAATTAGCAAGGGCCTCAAATTGCCTGCAATCCGGAATTTACGAGCTCCGGGCCGGGAACCTCGTCTGGCGAGTTGCTTGCGTCAAGTGATGGACACGTAAACGGAGATACGATCGTCGTTTACGGCATTTACATAATTATAGGGCGGGGGAATAACCCCAGAATGTAAGGTTTGATTTTTATAATTGTTATAGTAGGCACACCGGCACTGCACTTCAACATCATCTAAGGCACAAGAAGTCCACTGCTGGATTTAGGCCATGGATTTCCAGAAGGACCGGTTGTCACACGGACTGTCCTGCGACCATCGTCTTCCTGCCACTTGTCGTCTGTCCATTTCGTCATTGGTCGTCCTTCGCTGGAAACACTGATACGTAGTCCTCATTTGATCCCTTTATTCACTTTTCGGCCCCATCGGTCATTAGTTCTACGTGCTATATGCTCTTTCCACTGCCACTTCTACTTCTTAATCCACTGTGCTATGTCGGTGACTTTCGTCAACGGATTTCTTTATTTTGCACTTACTTCACACACTCCTTTCACTTACTTTAACACTTACTTTCTCTCAAATACGTATTATTTCTTATAAAAGATTATTATAAGTTTATAGTTTAATAAAACCAGGAGGCCTAGCACTGAAAATAGATAAATCGTTTAACGCTAATCATGGTCAAATGCGGTGTCAAACGACCTCATGGTCTTTGACGCTCTGTCTACCCCGTAAACAAAAATAGTATACTCCATTATGTCAATTGTCTATATTATCAGTATGTACTTCTAACAAGTCGACAAAGAAGTGAACCCATAAATTATACATATATACTGAACCTCACCTGGCCTCTTACGTCCGCACATAGCTTGATAGTTTCAACATTAGCTGATCATCTACTCAGCACAACTGTAGTTCTAAAAATAACAGACAAATAAACAAACATTTACACAATCTCAATAGTGTCATCATACAACGGTAGCTTGTACGATTTCACATATACGTAATAATACCCTAGTAACTGTTTAGCATAATTATATAGCACGTATTTCTCCATATAACTGGAGATAAAACTGATTTTCACCCCTAAAAGTTATCCGAACTTATAAGACCCCTTTTTGGGTCGGAGGTTAAAAAAGAAAAACATGAAGCCATTTGCGAAACATCTAACAAAAAATAAACATTTATGAATTGGATAATGTCTAGAGATAGAAATGAATGTTATCTTTTTGTATGGACACGAACCTAACATAATATCTTATTGTTTCCTTCGCGGTCTTTCTTTTCTTATGACTCAGTTTTCCCCTTAATTAACAGATTACTTGAAAATGGTCCTTTGCAAACATTTGATTTTTATGCCTATTTAAAAATAACTCCGTAATAAGTAGATTATCTCTTAATACCAAAAATATAACTGAAAGGAAATTCGGAGGAACACTTACAACTTCTTTGACGATCTTAATTTTAACTTCTCTGTTTTTATTTTTACATTTTATAAAATATCTGACGTATTATCACATATAATACGATTCAAAAGATTAATTAAATCTAGGACATATGACAAACTGTACATGATTTAGCAATAGCAAGGTTACGGGACCCAAATATTTTACATTAAAATCTATCTGCCCATTTCTTTATAAAAAAGACGATATTTCAACATTTAAAAAAAAAAACATTTATATAAACATTTTTTTAAATAAGAATAAATAATTTTTTTTAAATAACCAGAATCAGTTACAACAAAATGAATTCGCGAAAGAGCATAAGTAATTTGAAACCATCGATCTAACTGTAGATCTAAAACAACAATGTTGTCGCAGAAACTATGCTAAACGAATGCGACAAAGTTCTAAACAATCAAATACATAGACTGCGCCTTATTCATTCAAATTCATGTCTTATTTGAGCAGTAGCGTCAGCTAAAGAATGGGTCGTAAACCTACAAATATTGACTCGGCACTGAATGTCTTGGACTGATGAGAATCATGTCGCATGACTACATCTGCTTATTCATATTAAAACAATAGACACACTTCTAAATAAATTACTATATTATGATTATACGTAATTTCGTAATTATGTAATATAAAAAGAGGCATACGCCCTGCAGTGGGACAGTCACGGATGAAAATTGAAAAAATATATATATAAAGTGCAACACAAGTTAATGAATTTAATTACGTGCATTTAAAACTGAATAACTGGCTTCCATCAGCAAAACGAACAAAATATTAATTTTATTGGAACTGGTTATAAAACTAAACTATTGAACCAAAGTTGATGAATTTTCATAGCTTTCTCCGTAGATATCCTTTTCTCTTTTCTGAATTAGTATGGTACGGTCAAGTACAGTAACGACCTGGTATTCTTGGTGTGCGAAACTATCCGCTTCTCTTTTTCGTTACCTAAAAATATCATAAGCTGTATTCTTTTGACACAAAGGTGATCTTGAGGTTAGAAGAATCAGAGTACTCTAAAAACTGGTAGTAGTATCTGATTGTACATAATAACAAAAGCTCTAAACTACGTATACAAGAATCTGTAGAAAATGAGAGACCTTAGAAATATGGAGTTACTTTAGTGAACAAAGTGAGAAACAGCTTGATAAGAGAACGTTGCGATGTGTTAAAAGTTTAAGTGACAAAAATAAAGAAAGGGATGATTAGACAGTTAAGACGAAAAATAAGAGAGGATTTATGAAAGAAGATTGACGAAAGCAATTAACGTGAAATGCTGTGGTCTGTAGAGGTCGAAATTAGTGACCCAGTTATGACTAAAGCCAAGTAAAAAATCCGCAACCGACGAGCATACAAAAAATAAAAAATAATATATCCTATGGCAAATGGTACTAAATGAAAAGAATAGTCTCTGTCCACCGTAACACGAAAAGGGAAAGTGAACAAATTTTAACGGATTTATTTGTATATATTGCATAATTTAAGGACCTGACGTTTCAAACACGTTGCAGCATCCGAGATAACAAGTGAGACTACATAACAGGTGTATTTTTAGTAATACAATAGCGAAATCCTTAAATAATATTTTTAATAATGTGTAACTGTGTTTTATAAATGTACTCAAGTCAATGAAACACTAAGTAGCTTCATCTCACTACGATCAAGCCACGTTCATACTTCATAGTAAAGAGAGAAGACAAATTACTGCAACCTTAGCTTTAATATGTCAAGGTTACTTTCCCGAGATACTTTCTCAACTCACATCAAACACACGCTCTAAGCTACACTCTATCACAAAGGCACAAAGTACATAACTGCACACAGTAAAGCTTATTACATTGTCCGCCAACATTATTGCTGGTCGACCAATTTATTAAATGTAAATAAAATGACCGAATGGAAGCGTTGGGCTTGATTTGGGCCAATCATTGGCCCTAATAAGACGCACGACATTTTAAGTAGCCTTTGATTTGAAATGCAAGTTTGTTTATTTGGAATTCGGGTTAAGGACTTCGGAATAAATGTTCTGCAACATCACATGGCATTTTATTGATATTGGTTACTTTATAATGTACCTTGAAGGTTGATAGTTACAATAATACCTACTATTTGAAGTAAGGTATGTAAGGTAGGTAAGTAAGTACCTTTGAAATGATTTGAAATGAAATTTATTGGGAAAAATGCTAGAATACCTTTACTTCACAAAGTTTGTCCTTCCACAAAGGCTTCCTCTAAATACTTATTTTTTTTCTATTTCGCTATCCGCATTCATCCAGCTACTTTTTAGAGAATACGGAGGTATTCAACAAGGATCTCTTTGCTTTATGCTTTTTTTTTTGTTTTCATCTGGATACTATAAAGTGCAACAATCACTATGCTATACTTTCCCCGCGCTATCTATGTGTCTTTTGCCGGTTGTTCCAGTTAATTGTATGGTTGTTAACCCGATTTCACACTGATGATATCTCAAAACTTTTAAAATTGCAAAATTTAAAACAAACTATTAGCACCGCAAATGGATATCTGCAAAAGTAATATAACAATATATTTGCGGCTACTAGCATAACTTAGGATAACGTAGCACCTCTGATAAATGGTCAACACCAAACCTGCCAGTGGAGCGACCATAGCTGCTGCGGCTCCCGTATTGGCCCATTTACCCACCGACACAAGTGCTCCAATTCTTAACGCTGTTTATACCATCTGACAAGATGAAATAATCGAGGATGAAATCTTCGCAGAAATACCATAGAAAGAAGCTCATTCCACATTTTACATGAACGAAAAAACAAAAAGTTTCCACAAATCAAATAAATGCAGACCTTGCTGGCCATATCGGTAAATGTGGTACATAATAGATGACTCTAGTATAAGAGAATTCAGTTATAATTTGTACTTCCATTGACATTTAATAGTTCAATCTACTTATTTTTTTTACTTTTTGACATGATTATTATCATTGTAATTTGTTATATTTACACAGTGTTCTTTGTTTTGTTTGTATGCTTATACATAATATTAAATAAATAAATATTTGTGGACATTTTACACAACACCATCTAGCCCAAACTAAAGCAAAGCTATGGAAACTAGACGGCTATTGTATTATTATTTTTTTAAACTTGACGTGTAAAATAATATTTTATCAATAAATATATGAATAAGAAGATTTCTGGAGTTTTGGCGGGAACGTCTTAGTAACGTGTTGTTGCTTTGTTTTATTTTCCTAAACTTGTGTTATTTTGAACATTAATGCTATAAAAATGGTGGTGTTTTATTCATTAAGTGTTGGATAAAGTGCGTGAGTGTGGGCAAGTGAAATAAAGCAGTAAAACGTGGGATTTTACGTTGTCGGCAAAACTCCATAGAAGCTTCTAGTAAAGTCGCCACCACTTTACTGAAGCAGCACTCGACTTATAAATTGACTGTATACGTGACTTAGATTGTGACTAGAACATTTACAACTTGTTTTATTCAAGAAACTTGAAAAAATCCTAATACTTGACACTGGCAAATGCTTTAATGCGGGTCCAATACAAAAAAGAAGAAGAAGAAGATTTCTTTAGAATACTCGTCATTCTACATGCGATAGAAGACGTAGATAACCATGTCTCTACGCATGCTAAGCGTATCCTATATGTATACTGCAAAGAGATAACTAGAATATTAACTAAACATTGTTCCTAAAGCGCTCTCTAAGCAAGATATGAGCTTCCAAAGCACGTTATAAATGTTGTTTACCTAACAATTATCAGTTTCCTAAGGCATCTAAAAAGGTCTGACTCACTGGTCGGAAATTTTAACTTTACCTTTTAAGACGCAGGCTTTTCCTCAAGACTTTGCGGTAAGGCTTGTTGGGTCAATGACGTGATATTTACATAATAAAATAATATTATTAAATAAAACTGCACTACCTGACTCCTAAATGAAAAGAGATATTTTAAAGCAAAATTAGGGTCTGATCAAATCTATTTATAGTAGAAATCTCTGGCTATAGTTTCAATTTTTAGCGTTCTTTTTCAGACCCAAATGACACATTTAGCTTTAAAGAATTTGGTGATTAGAAGGGAGTGAATTAAGTCTAGGTATACCATATAAGTATGCACACATATTATAATAGGGTAATTTAAGTGTATAAAAGCAGCTTGGCGTGTCGGAAAAATGTATAGGAGCGGAGCGAAATGTATAGGAGCGGAGCGAAATGTATAGGAGCGGAGCGAAATAGCGATCTGATGATATTTAGTCAATTCCGCTATCAGTTATTCTAAAAATATTTTAGTCTCATGGATTTAAGGGTTATTTGTGTATATATTGTACCTAAACTTTTTTATCTGGAAGACACCTAAAAAATATAGTCGATACTAAATAAATTGTTGTATGATCAACAGGCTAAGCGTCTGACCATACCTCACCTGATCTACCAGCACATCTAGCCCGCGGCTGTTGCGAATTGCGATCTATTATGAAGCGCGCTTACCTAGCTTACCTTACGTATTCATTCACCACAAGTATAAGTTTAGAAAGCTCGAAAAACCCCCCGACAAATAAACGGCTCAACCGATTTTGATGACTAAAAACGACAGTGTTTTTAGTCTATCAAGTTCTCTTTCAAACAAAAACAAGTATCAATGTTAAAAGAAAAACCAAATACCCGACTGCAGAAAAGAGGTTTTGAGGCAGCCTAACTTATGATTTTTTTTATTTTGATGTACCCAGTGTCACTCTCACAACTAAGACGAATCTATTGACACTACTCACATCAAAATCGGTCAAGCCGTTTAGGCTCTAGGGCGTGTCAAAGAAATATACATACATACACTCGAAAAACATAACCCTCCTTCTTACGCAGTCGGGTAAAAATAGATCAAAATCAGTCCATCCATTTAAGAGCTACGATGACAGACAGACACACAAATACACAGATATACACCTCAAAATTATAACACCCCTCTTTTTGGGTCGAGGGTTAAAAGTGCAAGCTCATAGCTGAGACACGATCTCGCGCCCTCCGGCAAATTCACCGTACAACCTAATCGCTTAATAAAACAAATTCGCATATCACGATTGGATCACAAAAAACTGCAAAAATCATCGGCCATTCTGAGAACATGCATTTTGACACAAACTGAATATCTAGAAAAGTTGTGACTAATAAATGCATATACTTATATATTTTAATAAACTACTATGAATGTGTTAGTCATGCGGTATATGTGCAATGTAGGTAAATGTAGAATGCTTGAATTAGTTCAATTTATTTGCATCTTCAGCTGTAACCTGCGCCTAGGCTGGGCTCGTGTCTGTAATCGGACACCACGAGTTTTATTGCATAATAATCTAATAATCCGTAAAAGTATCGAGAATGCTTTTGGCTGCTATTTATTTACTAGCTAAGCATTAAATTAACCAAATATTTTTTTGTAACATAAAACAGATTTAACTCTTTGTACTCATCTGTTATTTATTGATATTACATTGTAATAAACAGCGTTTTTTAGTAATATCCAACGAACTTTTTTGTAAATAAGTTATTTTATTTTATTTTATAAATGCATTTAAAAATAATATTAACGCAAAAATGATTTTTATGTATGAAAATTAACTTGGATTAAATTTTATTAGAATTATTCTATTTATTAATTTAGTTATAGGTTTGCGTTTGACCGCTAACTCACTTGATGCGTTCTGGTTCACGATGGAGCGCGCTTACCTAGAAGAAACCAATTCACTCGCGATTTAAGGACACCCGGATGGTATCTATCGGAAAGAGCCGAGTGGGTCTGAAATAATTATGGAATACGCTTCTGAGTAGGAAGCACATTCCACAATTTCCGCAGCAGTCCGCACGATGAAAGTGAAATAAAAGAATTTCGTTAGTTTTTGGAATACTCGTCATGAAACGATGACGCTTTCATGTGATGTTTGTACAGATTACGGCATAATTGGCATTTCTCGATATAATGCCAAAAATCAGTACTCAGCGATATCTGTCCACGTACAACTCGTACTGCACAGGAATGGAATTTTAGCCGCTATCTCTGTTTCTTGAAAACTACAATGGAGGAATTTTCAAGGCTAGAGTGAATAGATATCTTCTAGATCGACGAGCTCCATCCTCGGCCACAACATCGCTTAATATCAGGCGAGTTGGTGGTCAATCATAGTTATATCTAACATAAGTAAGATATACTCTAAATGATAACATAATGATTCACAAAATCTGCGATATCCTATAGGTAATAATAAAAAACCAGCCAAGTGCGAGTCGGACTCGCGCATGAAGAGTTCCGTACCATTATCTATAAAAACGGCAAAAAAAACATATCTGTTATATGGGAGCCCCTTCTTAAATATTAATTTTATTTTAATTTAATTATTTATTTTTAAAGTAAATAATCAATTAACTCAATATTCTGAAATATTTCATGCGTATAGCTGTTGCTGTTATCAATATCGAGCAAACAAATCACGTTTGTTGTATGGGAGCCCCCTTAAATATTTATTTTTATACTGTTTTTTAGTATTTGTTGTTATAGTGGCAACAGAAATACATCATCTGTGAAAATTTCAACTCTCTAATTATAACGGTTCATGAGATACAGCCTGGTGACTGACGGACGGACGGACAGCGAAGTCTCAGTAATAGGGGTCCCGTTTTACCCTATAGGTACGGAATCCTAAAAACCGATGAAGCGTGAGTAAAGCTTGCGCTGACGTAAAAAAAATACTCATTTAGTTCAATATTAAATAAACGAGAGATTTTTTCAACTAGTCAAGCTAGTAGGGGCGGATACCGTAATTCACCAAATTGATAGTAGAACATCTGATTACATTTCCCAAATGAAATATCACAAGAAAACTGAAAAATAGCGGGTAAAACAACGAGATATAGCTGGTATAATAATTTCAATAAGTATAAGGAGTCAGTAACAGGGTTACTCAACGACTCCCTTTAAAAGATTGAACATAAAAGATTCACATTGGAATATATTACATTTCACATCGAACGTCTTGACTAAACTCAAAAACAAAACTGTAAATAAAATCAATAAAATAGCACTATTCTAAAACAAAATATAAATCTAAGGAACCTACTAATTCGAATTTTGAATTGAAGAACATGGCCAGTGCTACACCAGATAAATAAGGATAATACAATCAAATGAGGCCACATTTACCTACACATGTCAATTCATAAAATTTGAGCCTAAATTAAAATTTGAATATAGAAATATAAATTTACGAATATGTCTGACGGCGGAATTACAGATGCGATGAGTAATCTCCCAGATGTGTAACAATAGATACGTTAACTTCCTAAATCAATAAACCTACACCATAACTCAACCTAACTAGATAAATATACAACCTATATGCACATCTGGAGCTGTATGAAACATCACAGATGTATGATAAATTCATGCACGTTATGGCTAACAAATTCATCAGTTATTCTTCCTACTTTAAATAAATCACGTATAAGTTGCTACGTACTTAATTCAGATACTCGAGAGACATTTCTAGCACCTTTATAGGAAATAAATTTAATATACTTAGTATAATCAGTGAATTTACGTTCCGTGTTTTTGTTCATCAGAGAGGATGTTAAATTGCATTGTGTGTTAATGTACTATGTTCACTCGGGTCAAGTGATATTTACCAGGTGAATTACGTGGAACATGTTCCCTTCTGTTCACTGTGGAACTAAAACACTTAGAAGGTATGGACCTATCGAGATGTATGGATCATCCCTATTTGTATGCACTGTTCCACTGCTGCGCGTGGACCATTTTCTCATTGTAAAGGAATGAGGCTTACATGAGGACGTACAGAATATTATCATCATATTCATATTCATATATTTCGTAAAGCCAATTTACATCTCAAATGGTATATATGGTATAATTAAAATTAAATAATTTATATTGTATGCAAAGGTATTCTCCAGAAATACCCAGCAAGTTCACATAATTATGTCATGACGATAATATTATTACCTATATAAAATAAGGAATGTCAATTTAGAATAAATGAATACAATGAAAATGTCATAACCAAGTAAATATTATATATCTACATAGAGTATTTTAGTCGTAGAATGTTTGCTCAATAAACCAACGTTTCAGCCTAGCTATCATCATCAATTCAGCCACAAGAAGTCCACTGCTGGACATAGGCCTCTCCCATGCATTCTGATGCAAGCTGATGGAAGCGGATTGTGTCTAGCTTTTTCTGTATGAAACTGTCTGCGTATCTTGCGGCTGGTATTCCTACGCTGGGCTTGCCGGTGTGGCGTCTCCACTTCAGAACTTTTCCCCCATCCATCCATCAGTTCTGAGTGCTATATGCCTTGCCCACTGCTATTTCAATTAGCTAATCCGCTGTGCTATATCGACGACTTATGAGTAATTACGCACAGTATGTACAGTACACCTACAATGGCTGCGGAACTTTCAAAGCGCCGCCCACCTCTCGTTTAAAGCAGCCCAGGATGTATTGGAGTGCCATCAGTTGGATCCTGGTTGACACAATACGTCCTACGACTATGATAGCACATCCTGTCGGCCTTGCGCACGTCTTCATTACTATTCTATCGCTTGTGCTCGCGCCGCTCGCGCCAGACTCTGTGTCTCACCGGTATATATTTGAATTATTTAATTTGACGTTCTCGCTTGACATTGAAAATTTTATAGTTGGCAGCTGAAGTAGGCGGTCGACTTACACAATGTCGAATTCTGGCATTACCTGAGATAAGGCGGATGATAACTAGTATTAGAGTTCTACACGTCTGTAAAAACTTAAGGTAATCTGTTTTGTCATTCTAAGTCTTTGAGGTAAGCTGCGAACAAACGGACAGACATGGCGAAGCTACAAGGTTATACTTAGTTGAGTACGGAAATCAGAAATCGAAATTGAGTACGGAACCCCAAAATAGGAATTGTTAGAACATGTTGCTAGATGCAGTAATACAGTGATTGACAATTGAAGTAAAATTATGGCAATGTGGTCGAGGCAAGGAAAGCGGAGCGTAGGTCGTCCAGCTGCAAGATAAATCGACAATATCGAAAGTATCGCGGGTCGAACCTAGACTAGGTCAGTACAGTACCGAGGCAAATGGCATCATGGGTATCCAATAACATCTATACTATCTATATCTATATCTAGGTATCGATAATCCGAAATACATTTATTTGAATCTTACTTACTCGAATTCGTTTCATAGAACTGCCTGATTCCAGATGTTCCTGACACGAGTTTTTGATTCCATAAGCCATCACTTTCATTTGCCCGAACAGCAGTTCCTTAGGTTTTTGTTTTATTAAATTATAAACCTTATGGTTCGGTTATCAGATGTATCAATTATTAGGTTAGTTTTCTTTTATAAACTTTCGTATTATAAAGATTCGGTTATCAGACGAGTTGTTTAATGAGCTTTCGGGATTTTGATAAATACCTATATATATGAAAAATAAATGTTGTTTTCGGGAAAATGATATTCGGTATTTCATCATTCGGAATATATTAGACTATTACATAGGTAGCCGCCATCATGAAACAGAGAGCTGCATACCCAGAAGTGGGATAGAGAAGGCGGATGTTGATAAAACATATGTTTTATTACCATGTAGGTATCAGTGAAACCTTATTCATTAGCTTGCAAAAACCTGTGATTCACACGAGCGAATGTGGCTCACGTTTCGGAATAGATAGCAATATTAAACGCACGCACTTCTCGATTATTTGCCGAATAATTAGCTAATAACAAGAAATTGTTGAACAATTTGATTTAGAAATGTCATGGTGAATAGGAATCACAGACCACAGGCTGTGTGGTCTGTGATAGGAATCTTGTTCTTTAGGATAATTTATACTTTATGCACTTATCAAATAGAGTTACAATTGATTTTCCATAAGAGGATGAGGGAATTTTATGTTTTATTAAGTAGATGTGCATGTCATCGATATGGAGTAAATGCCCGGTTCCAGAGTATTCGTCAGTAAAAGGCCCAAGCAGATAATGGAAGTATATTTATTATTTTCTAAGTATAAGTTTTTTATTAAAAAGTTTACTTTTTAACTTACTGCACATAAACAGATTCTTAAAGTTTCAATAAATAATAATATGTCACATCAAAACCATAATATATAAGATAGCATCTTTAAAATTATAAATGGTCTTGTAGGTTAGTTGTTCATATTGGTACAATCAAATAGAATATATTAGAATATTCGAGAATCATAAAAGAAATTAAAAAATATATAATTTTTTTTATTTAGAAATAGGTTTGCGCTTGACCGTCAACTCGCCTGATGTTAAGCGACGTTGCGGTCTAGGATGGAGCGCGCTTACCTAGAAGAAACCAATTCACTCGCGATTTAAAGACACCCAGATTATATCTATCGGGAAAGACCCACTGAGGAAGCATATTCCACATTCTAGCAGTCCACACGATGAAAGTGGAACTAAAGCGTTTCGTTCGGGTTTTTGGAATATCCACCATGAAATGGTGACACTTTTTCGTGTTTCTGACTGTCCGATAGTAACAAAACAGGCACGTGAAGTATGCACACTCACCGAAATGAATCCGATAAAAACCCGATAAGCTAGCAACTTTGCGGCGGTGCTCCAAGCTTTGGAGTTTTGCAAGAACAAGAGAATCGTTGCCAATGAGTTTCCTACCACGTTTCTCAAGTGATTCCAAGGCTTCAAGTTAGTACTTAGCCGAACCATCCCAAAGATGGGAACCAGTACTCCAAGCACGACCGAACATAATTATAATCATCAATCAAATGTACAAATACAATTTAAATTAAAAATATTAATTTAAAATATTAACCTACATAATCATAACATATAAAAAAAAACATTGTGTGAAAATGTCCATCAATATTTATTTCTACGCATGCTTAAAAAAATGAACAAAACCACTTTTTAGCTTGAATGCGCTTATTGGGTTGGTTGTGTTGTGAATGGGACAAAATAATATTTTTGTCCTTCATGTTTAATGTTTATATTTATATCTTCCAGTTTTATGCAAGAACAAATAAAGTTTTTATTTATTTTATTTTATTAAAATCAGTACTTCCGTTTTGGAATCGGTACTGCAACAAAATCAATTAAACCGCTATAAACCTAAATCTGAAGACTTCCTCCGAAGTCACAGCCAATCATCGCAAGCCGCCATCTCCCGTTATCAGAGCAAATAGCTATCTGCGGAGATAACTAGCCAGCCTTGGGCGGGCACAGATGATGTAATAGTATGTACAGTGAGTCATGTACTCGTAGACTAATTACTGCAGGCCACTGAACCCGCTGCTAGGCGAGGCAGGCTTCGACACGCACTGCTTACTACAATCTGACAATTATTTACGAAACCATCTGGTATTTTTAGATACTTGGACCCCTATTCATAACCATTCGCAATAGGGTCGAAAACTATATCTCCGTTTCTGTCATTCTCTATGGAAATGACAGAGATGGAGATATAGTTTCCGACCCGAGTCCGACAAGTTATGAACTGAGGTTATGAATTACCCCTATAAAGAACTGCAGACTGCAGATCTAAGATGCGCGCCCCGACAAATTTTTCTCCCCTATTTTAATGTACGAGTGCGTGACAAGGATACGAAGTTTTATAAGTCTATCTTTTTTACTCTAGCCAAAATGTGCAGAGAAAATTTTGTCGCGGCGCGCATCTTAGGCCTGCTTATATGCATGGTCTTAATAGTCTAGTAAAAATAAATCCGTTTGTATGGAGCAGATCACAGTATTTTCAACTGGGGGGAAATTCTTTGAAATTATGATAGGAAAATAACTAAAAATCATAGATCAACAATAATCCCCGATTTATAGACTAGCTGCGTTCCGCGGTTTCACTCGCGTAGTTAAGAAAAACGGTGATTATTATGATGATGATAATGTAGCTTATGTCCGTCTCCAGGTCCAAAGCTATATCTATACTAATTTTCATAACGATCGGTTCAGCCATTTGAGCGTGTAAAGGTAATAAAAATAGCTTTTATAATATCATAATGAAATTGTGTCAAATGTATTTCAACAAAATACCAGTACCTACATTCATTTAAATAACAACTTACTTAGGGGCCATTCATTTATTACGTAAGACTATTTTTGCTAGTTTATGACACCCCCCAATACATAAGAAAAATAAGAATAAACCGACATGGCCATGGTCCGACGATAAGACATGGTCAACCCACCTCCCCCCCTAAATCGTCTTACGTAATAAATTAATGGCCCCTTAGTTGTCTTTTATGTTGTCACAAATCTTATTTTTACTAGACTACCCTACCCTACCCTTTTTTCTATAATAAGAAGCGCGAAAAAAGCAGCTGGTACATAATGGCAAGGTACAAAAGGAAGAGAAGCAGTACATTCCATGGTTCTTTTTCTCCTAGTTCAGCATGCAGCATCTGCACTTATTATTTGGAGCGCTAAAATGTGAAATAACTTAAACCGACTCCATTATGATGAAATGTTAGTTATGATGTACCTATGTATGTTCATTTTAAGGTGTGTCAATTAAGACTATCTATCTATTGAAATACAAATAATCGGCCAAGTGCGAGTCGGACTCGCGCACGAAGGGTTCCGTACTATCATCTATAATACTACAAAGTTTAGTTCTGTTTATAAAATAACGAGAAATCAACGAAATTCCAAGTAGTAAATTGCAAACTTATAGGTAGGTTTTCGATACACATCCGGGCAGCATAACGACGCTCGCGCGAATACGCGCGGCTATGGCTCGCTCCGTGATGTTACCTCCCCCGCTACCCGCGCGGCTGTTGCTTATCAACCGCCTCGCGCTCGCGCCACCAGCACACCGCGGCGCGGCGCTCGCACCGCGTTTAGATGCACGGATTATTTTCATTTTGTGAGTTTTTATGTATTAGATTAGGTATTTATTTTTATAGTTAGTAATATTTTTAAATATTTACTTACAAATATTCAAGTTTCTACCTGTTAATTAAGATCGAGTAAAAATTGCTTAAAATTACGTTTGTTGTATGGGAGCCCCCCTTTAATATTTACTTTATTGTTATTTAATTATTTATTTTGAAAGGTAATATACAAGTAAATATTCTGTGAAAATTTGAAGCGTCTACCTGTTACCGTTTTTAATATTGAGCAAAAAAATACGAAAAAAACACGTTTATTGTATGGGGACCCCCCTTAATATTTTAGTTTTTTCTAATTTTTAGTATTTGTTGTTATAGCGGCAACGGAAATACATCATTTGTGAAAATTTCAGCTTTCTAGCTATCACGGTTTATGAGATACAGCCTGGAGACAGACAGACAGACAGACAGACAGACAGACAGACAGACAGACAGACAGCGAAGTCTTAGTAATAGGGTCCCGTTTTTACCCTTTAGGTACGGAACCCTAAAAAGACATACTGTCCAATTGAGAACTTCTTTTTGGAAGTCGGTTAAAAATATGATTTTACAGGAATTATTCCAAATAAAGTGCATTTACAGCAACTTTGCGCATGCTGTCTCAGAACCTCTTTCTTTTTGGAATACGGTTAAAAATATGAGATTACTGGAACTATTCTAAAGAAAGTGTATTTACACCAACTTTGCGCATACTTTCTCACAGAAATGGTACACTCAACAGCGTATCAAGCGTAACGAAATCGTACTTAAAATAAAAATTGCTTTTTAGTTTTTCTTTTTTGGTTAAAATGCGTCAAATTGCTATTAGAAACGTTATAAGGTGAGATGACACAATAATACTCATTAGCAGGTATACTGCAGGCGAGGTGTGTTTACTAACACCCAGCGCTCCGGTGGTGTAGCTACTGGGTAAACACGGGTAACCTCGCCTCTGCGCGCGCGCATAACTGACACGTGCCGACTTTGTTTCCTATTTAATTCCTATTTCTAATAGCACTTACTCAGATTAGGTAAGAATATTGGAATATTTAAACGTATCGGATCAATGGTGTATAATACGCAGATAGGTTAGGTCAGGGAATGCTGTTATACGCGTGTCGTGACTTGTGAACAGTGACAATGACATCTTGTGTGTTTTGCAAGTGCAACACCAAGCCATAATATAAGGCCAAGATACTAAAAGACTTTAATGCTATGGTTTTATCCTCGAAAGTGCTGAGAACTGAGATTTGCCATGTTAACAAGCTTTTATTAGCTTCATACGTAGTTAGTATGTAACGGAAACTTTTAACATGATTTTGACCCACTTCAAGCGGTCAGATTTCATTCAAACTTTGTAGACTTATCGAGGACCGATGAATATAAAAAAAAATTGATTAAGATTGAGCGTGTTTTTATATTTATTAATTTTTACTTCATATTCAATGTGTATAACCTCTCTATAAATAAAATCTCATTGTATCGGATAGTGCGTTAATTCCACCCTTCCCTTTTCACTACAGCACTAGCAGGAAATCAACGCATTACCACCCATTTGATGACTGACCTCGCAGCTCAGTTGGTAGTATGTCTGCCTGCTAAGCTGTAGGTCGTGGGTTCGATCCCCACCCAGGACAAACATTAGTGTGATGAGCATGGATGTTTGTTCTGTGTTTCTATCTATCATAATATATGTATATGAATTCTATCAGCCATCTAGTTTCCATAGTATAAAATATGTTTAGTTTGGGCTAGATGGTGTTGTGTGAAATGTCCGTCATTATTTTTATTTCTCATTAAAATGCCAAATATCCATACTCAACAATTTTCTTGATGCGACCTACACAGAAATGGAATTCTTTGTCGCCATCTCTGTTTCCTGAGAGCTACAATCTAGATATTTTCAAGGTTAGAGTGAATAGATATCTTCTAGATCGACGAGCTCCATCCTCGGCCACACCGTTGCTTTACATCAGACGATCGATGGTCAATCCACCTATATTGCAAAAAAAAGTTCACGTTTTTGTCCCACTCTCCTTATTCCAATTTTCACCACAAGAGAGTTACTACGGTCTCTTATTATTGTTCTAGGACAAGGTTCAGGACAAGCAGAAACCCATTTCTTATAATACATATTAGGTCAATGTTTCTTATTGGTATACCTATGTATAAAAAACCAGTGCTCAGCGATTTTAATCCATATTTGATATGTATTACATAACTGTTTCCTGAGAAATATATTCTCGGAATTTTCAAGGTAAAACAATAAATATTCAGATCTTGGCCACTTAAAAGTTTTGCTATAATTGTATATGTTACAGTCAAAAGTAGTTTTGACTGGTTATATCAGTCAAAACTCTTAAAAAGTTAAGAAGGTCAATAAAGATAATAAATAAACGCACATTTATAAAATGTTATATAAATCAATATTATTAGAACTCAGATACTGAAAAAAAATTGTGATTATGAAAAGATGAACGCGTTGTGCTTGAATAGGATTTCCGCGTTGAAAATCCTATCCATGGTTAAAGTTTAAGTGTACCTAAGTGTAATTCTAAAAGTTTAAGGGTCACAAGTTAAGGTTGTGACCCGAAATTAGGTTTTTTTTTATATGGCCACACGTTTTTTTTTATAACTCATTTCCAACCGGTCTTTTTGAAAATCCATGGGGAGGCCGATATCCAGTAGTGGACTTCTGTGACTGAGATGATGATGGTGAATCACTAATTTTATTTTTTTACTGATGCTCTTGAAGTCAAAAGTAGTTTTGACTATGAGCGTCAGTTAAATCTACTTTTGACGGCAAAATTACAATCAAAAGTACATATTTAAATTAACCAATGATTTCAATCAAAAGTACTTTTGACTAACCTACTCCGTCAAATGTTTTCTAGATCGACGAGCTCCATCCTCGGCCACACCGTCGTTTAACATCAGGCGAGCTGGTGATTAATCGTAGATCTATCTTGTATAAAAAAAAAGTACTTTTGCCTGTTTTTTTCAGTTGTTTGACCTTCTTCACTGGTTAAGAGTTTTGACTGCAACATATATAGTTATATATATTTACTAATTGCGGTGTCGCTCGTGTAGTGATGAAAGACGGCAATGATGATGATACGTTCTTTCCCAGGCCCTAAAGAACCTCTGCGCCAAATTTCATAACGATTGGTTCAGCCGTTTAGCCGTGAAGAGGTAACAAACAGACAGACAGACAGACAGAGTTACTTTCGCTTTTATAATGTTAGTTAGTTTTTTTGTTCACAAATAATTATTATAGTTTAAAAAACCTGACAAGGGCGAGTCAGACTCGCCCACCGAGGATTTCGTACAAACGATAAAAGGGGGAAATCATATTTTTTTATATTTTCCTTCGTTAACCGAAAAATATACATCATAAAAATATTTAAAAACCTGTTTTAGCTTATGCTAATGAAGCTGTTTCATATGATATCCCACATGATACGGTTAAAGCACTTTACAATTTGGACCCTTTCCTTAAATAAAGACACTATTATTTTGTGATTAAATAAAAATATCCAGTTTTAGGACTTTTTCCTATATATGTGTACTCTAATAAAATACTTCTTGCCAAATTTCATAGTTCTGGGTCAACGGGAAGTACCCCATAGGTTTTGATTCCATTGTGAGTGTCGAAATGTGCGTTTTTGAAGACATATTCGGCTGTAACTTATTTTAAGAAAACTGAGAAATTAGATTTTTCTTTCTGCAGCAAGATACTATGGATCTGCGTATATGGTTTTAGATTCAACACGATACCTTCACGCGTTCCCGAGATGCAGGTCTTGACACCCGGACGGACGGACAAACGGACAGGTAGACGGATAACAAAGTAATCCTTATAAGAGTTCCGTTTTTTCCTTTTGAGGTACGGAACCCTAAAAAATAGTGGCTAAATTTCAAGGCCCGTTATTCTTATACGACCTCGTTATTCAAAACATATCATTAAGTCACCTGCAGCCACGGGTTGCTATTCGTACGCAACTAACCAGTTTCATTCAATCAACTAGTTTTAGACAACCTTGGTCAAATCTCGTCTCTACTC
The DNA here is from genome assembly GCA_947563715.1 of Lycia hirtaria. Taxonomy (NCBI): domain Eukaryota; kingdom Metazoa; phylum Arthropoda; class Insecta; order Lepidoptera; family Geometridae; genus Lycia; species Lycia hirtaria. The sequence goes on along the minus strand of OX387377.1, from coordinate 32,562,576 downwards.
TAAGATGTCCTTAGCGCAGTGAAAAAGTTTTAATAGTACCGGGATGTACTATAGTTGTAGTAATTCATATATATGTTACAGCCAAAGTAATTAATCCGGATATTATTTATACTAACCAGGCATTATACATAATATCTACTCAATTTAGTCGAAGTGATAAATGGCACAGAATTAATCACTTTGACTAGCTATTATATATAATATCTTGGAAGACTTGGATAAAGTAATAATTGCAGCCAAGTACGAGTTTCACTCGCATACCGAGGTTTCCATACCTACTCCGATACATAGCACACGAACACTGAAACCAGGCTTATATTTTCAGAAAAATGTTATTTATAAAAACATGTTATACAAGTATTTTGTGTATGATTTATATTTTTTTTGAATGATATTTATTTTGTGTTGTATGTTTTTTGTCACAATAAATTTCTGTCTATGTCTATGTCTTATATCTAAGAATATTTAAATAAAATTTTTCTTTGCAATGCCAAAAATCGGTTCACGTTCTTGATGCGTACGCACAGGAATTTAATTCTTTGCCGCCGTCTCTGTTTCGTGAGAGCTACAATGGAATCGGAATTTTCAAAGCTAGAGTGAATAGATATCTTCTAGATCGACGAGCTCCATCCTCGGCCACACCGTCGTCGCTTTATATCAGGCGAGTCGGTAGTCATTAGTAGATCTATCTTGCGTGAAAAAAAATTGTAACTTCACATATTTTCTACAGTAGGTACCTATAGGCTGAAATGTTGCCAAGTATTTTTGTTAGTTTGCATCTACAATAACCAGTACAGTTGCAAAACTGAAATCCACGCCACGCGGCAACGGCAACGGAATGAGAAGCGGAAGGGGAAGGGAGGAGAGTGGGGGAATCGGACCGTATTTAGTACTTTGACTAACTTTTACCTGATAGTATGAATAATATCCGGATAAAGTGATTAATTTATTATATTATCTAATTATATATAGTGACCAGTCATTGTGTTTAATAGCTACTTAATCACTATGACTGTGACATATATATAAAGTCATCAAGTTCTGGATCACTTATACTTAATTATAAAAATAATTGTACGATAAAAATATTATGTTGGTTGGACGTGACAACGTCTAATAAATCGATGAACGCCGGCTGCACGCACGAAGAAGTATGACTCATTGTCCCGTTACGCTCATTGTCCCGTTACGTTCATTGTAACGTTTGCATTTCATCAATGTTTTGTTATGACGTTGTCACGTCAAACGATCGTCCGTAAACCACTTTACAGACAACCATTTTTTATTAAATAGCTATTCTCTTGTTTAGAATAAAAATAGTTATATTAAGAATTTTAGGTAATTTAAAGGCTTATGATTTGTCGCCACTACATTATGGTGTTATCAAACACATTGACCATTTCCTTTCCTTGGTACTGACCAATACCTAATCCCTCGTGTAACGTATATTAATAGTGTGTCCAGAGTTCAATGTCGGTTGGACAGTGATAACAACATTAGATTAGCACTACACGTCATTACCTAGCAGACGTATTAGGTACGTATTTATCACACGGCTCAGTTCTCGTTTACCTATATCGAAAATTCCACTTATTACAATCCAATTATTATAATTTATTTACGGTCCTACCGAAAAACGTGACTTTGATGAACGTCTCAAGTTCTCTGTCTTCTTTCCGCAAGTGACCTTACGTGTCAGCGAGAAGTTGACAAAATATATTGAGTATTGCTTAAATTTGAGTAACGTTTTTTGGTAAGACCCTCAGTTAGTTATATCCCCAAAGATCCGGAGTGTATTACATACAACGCTACTATTAATAACCATCAATCAAGCTTGGCCTATTTATGCTTATTAAAACGTACAAAAAGGTAGGTAAATAATGATATCTCTATTTTTTTACACAAAATTTGAATAGATATTTGATGTAACGCGAACGGGTCGTAACATCGAAATAGCAAAGATTTGCCGCTATCTCTAATCTCGCTCTAATCTGATATGTGCCGTCTCTGTGAAGTATTCGAAAAGTAGAGTTGCATACACTACGCGATGAATGTCAGATTGCGTGTATGGATCAGCTGACAGGTGTTATATGGTCATCCATAAATTACGTCACACATTAAAGAGAAGGCAGGGGGGTCAGCAATATGTGCAAGGGCAAGGACGTGTCCTAATATTTGTGACGTCACAAGTGTATAAACTTCATACTATATACTTTTAACACGCTTTTATTAGGTCGACCTGTATGTAATAAAGTCTAAGGTAACTTAACCATCTTCCAAGGATCGTAGCGTCATGAAAATTGGCAGGTGTATGTAGTTCTGATGACAATACAATAATATGGTACTGTCGAACTGATCTGATGATGGAGCTGGAAGATATGAACCAGAACTTCATGATGGAACATCGTATCATAGCTGTTTGGATTTGTTAGAAAAGTCTTGTAATGAACTTTGACCACAATAATTTGTAGCGTGTTTTTTTAGATATAAAATTTAGAAATGATTATCTATTTAGACATTAGACAAGACACATAACATACTTTATTGTGACAAAAAAAATGTGTATAAAACAAAGCGAAAAAAAATATTACGTGTTTTTGGTTCTACTCTTTTGTGATTGTCAATATGCAAGATTATTGCATATAAAGCATACACCAAGAAGAGAGAGTTGGATAAATATGACCATCAATGTCAAGGACGGCGAAGGGTTCCAAATATCATGAAAATCGTGTTACGTAATTTATGGACGGCCCCTATGCCTCGAGCCAGAATCTTCTGTAGGTACTTCCTACTAAGTATTATGTGCCCACGTTAAATGCCTATTCAGAGTACCTACACAAAGATAAGCTATCTCACACATATCAAATCTAAAATCCGCAACATTCATCTGAACTCGATCTGTTGCTACGCCGCAACTAAGTGCTAGATTAGCATTAGCACTAGTTTTGCTAACGTGACGAGAATTTTAAACGACTCATTTAAAAAAGAATGTTGTAAAACGCTAAATTCTAAATCACGCGTTGAATCTGCGTCACACGACAGAATTGGAAATAGCGGGGTTTTTATCCAACTCCATGGAAAGGAGGGCAAGTACTTACACATTATCGGCCTTACCGAAAAACATTACTTAACTTTAAGCATTGCTTAACATATTTTGTCATCTTCTCGCTGACACGTAATGACTCTTGCGGAAAGAAGACAGAGAATTTAAGACGATGGTTAAAGTTAAGTAACGTTTTCCGGTAAGGCCGTATGTTAAAATGAAAGACTGCTAAGAGCTAATTTCATAGTGTAATTTTACGCTTCATTAGATGTTGAGAGAACAATTTGCACAACACTGCATATGCACTTAAGAAGATAACCTCCTTACACAGTCGGATAAAAAAATCTATATTTTTTAACGGGTTTCTTTAAGGCACAATAAATAAATTTCTAAGCTCTGATTCTGATTAAAACAACACAAAAGATAAGTACCAGATAACTACTGCCCAAAAAAGCAATCAGATTAGCCCAGAACGATGAAGGTTTAAAGATAATCCAAATGCTAAAACCCACTAACCGGTAGTGTAGTCAGCGTACCCAGCACGCTGCACAGCATTGCCACGTTGAATGCTAATGCATGCGTAAGGCCAGATAAGCACCAGTATTTTGATCACACGTCACATTTATCACAAGAATTTGATAACAAGATAATCTCTCGGCGCCCACTGACACAGAGCTCCACTCCAACCGGTAAAATAATGTAGCTACTATCCAGATTTTCCGCCGCTTGTGCAGGTGCGCTAAAACAGACGCAGCACCAGCCCTACAGCACCAGAAGAGAGATGGTGCCAAGCCACATCTTCCCGACATACTGTCAACACACGTCTCCCACAAGTCTCCGTCTCTCCGTCTCCATCCGGGCCGTCTCTAATTTACCTCCTGCAACCTAAATTGCGAAGACTATAACAGCTCCTCGAATTCTGTGCTAAATTGTTTAACATTTATCATATTGTTGTAAAATTCAAGTCTAATAAAATAAATACATAATAATTTATATTTTTTTTTATAAAATGATATTTTATTATGTTTTTATTAAAATCAGTTTTTTAAGTTAATAGGTTTGGTTTGTTGTTTTTGTGGGTACTTAAATAAGTAAATAAAATGAAAATAAAATATTAAAAATATATATTTCATATTAAGTATACCTAATTACCTACTGCAGACATCAAAATCTGTGGTATGCAAAAACCCCTTTCCATCCAAACCGGTCTTCCGCAAGGGACGCACATTGGGCCGGTTCCTTTTAACTGGCTCAAAATCCACTTGAATTATATTTCCTGCCATAAGGAGCAGCCTGTTTACCAGTTTTAATAAGGATGCCTTTTGATATCTTCAAACCTACTTAAGAGACATCCGGTGATGATTAATACGGATTTGAGTTACGTTGTGGAATTGGTCAAAATATTTATTTTTTAATTTATTTATGACATATTGATACAAAACAAATGTCGACTCTAATTTTTCAGTTATTTTGTTATAAAAACCAAAGTACTGAACCGATTTTGATAAAATTTATATGGGACCACCTCTGAGGTAACCAAACCAAACCAAACCTATCAAACAAAAGAATAATCATAATCTAGGTATCTTCAAATCGCAAGTGAATATGTTTCTTCTAGACAAGCGCGCTCCATCGTAGACCGTAACTGTCGCTTAACACCAGGTGAGTTGACGGTCAAGCGCAAGCGTATTTTAGAATAAAAAAAAAACAAAAACAATTCATAATTGGCGGAGTAATCGCTGAACAAATATACAAAAAAAACTTACAGTCGAATTGATAACCTCCTTCTTTTTGGAAGTCGGTTAATAATGGAGTCAATTGCGGTACAGGTTATTTTATTACCTTGGCATGGTAGTAAGATTAAAAAGCCGGCCTAGTGCGTGTCACGGCACACGCAATGTTCGTAGTTGCACATCAGAATATGTGGACGTACAACAGGACTTGTTATTTTTTAGGGTTCCGTACCCAAAGGGTAAAACGGGACCCTATTACTAAGACTCCGCTGTCTGTCTGTCCGTCCGTCTGTCACCAGGCTGAATCTCATGAACCGTGATAGTTAGACAATTAAAATTTTCACAGATGATGTATTTCTGTTGCAGCTATAACAACAAATACTAAAAGACATAATAAAACCATCCGACAAACGTGATTATTTTGCGCGTTTTTTGCTCGATATTGACAACGGGAACAGGTAGACGCTTGAAATATTAACAGAATATTGAATATATATTATTTACTTTAAAAATAAATAATTAAACTAAAATAAAATTAATATTTAAGGGTACATCCCATACAACAGACATGATTTTTTGCCATTTTTATAGATAATGGTACGGAACCCTTCGAGTGTGAGTCAGACTCGTACTTGGCCGGTTTTTATTTAATTTAATTTTTAGCTCCACAGACATCGGGGTCAGTGACCTTTGTCAGAATTACAAACTGTTGTGTTAAGGGTAGATCACAGATTATTTCAATTTAGAATTTCTTTTTTGATACCGTGAATATGAAACAATAACATATCGACCCAAATAACTTCGGGTAAATGAAACAGATGGTTAACAAACTTATAGAAACAGAAACTCCTCTTAAGTAAAACATTTGGAATTAGACAGTTCTAGGAAACGGATTCGGGCAAGTATGATTCAAACAAATGTAGTTCGGTATACCTACATATAGATAGATTACTGCAATGATTCAAACAATTGTAGTTCAGTATACATATACTTAGATAGATTACTGCAATGATTTAAACAAATGTAGTTCAGTATACATATAGATAGATTACTTCAATGATTCAAACAAATGTAGTTCGGTATACATATAGATAGATTACTGTAATGATTCAAACAAATGTAGTTCAGTATACATATAGATAGATTACTGCAAAGATTCAAACAAATATAGTTCGGTATACATATAGATAGATTACTGTAATGATTCAAACAAATGTAGTTCAGTATACATATAGATAGATTACTGTAATGATTCAAACAAATGTAGTTCAGTATACATATAGATAGATTACTGTAATGATTCAAACAAATGTAGTTCGATATACATATAGATAGATTACTGTAATGATTCAAACAAATGTAGTTCGGTATACATATAGATAAATGACTGCAATGATTTTTTTTCACCACCATCCATTTAATTAGCAGGGAGCATTTGCCATCCACTCCAGGGGGCGGGGTCAGTTGACTATAACAAAAGTTACAAACGCTGCATGATCTTGCTGGAGCTTGGTCTCCACTTGAGATCTTTTTAGTCTCATCGGTCATCAGTTATTCCTGCGTGGCCGATATCCTTGCGCATATAAAAACAAAATAGTTACACGGAAACCTACACGGAAACTCTCTTTTTGAAGTTGGTTAAAAATATGTACGAAAATATTGTACGTAGGTTTTATATTTTAGGTAAAGAGACATGACGCAATACCTAGACAATCACGCCACCTTATATAAATGCAACACCTGTACAATTAATACTCGTAGGCATACATTTATGAATAAACAATCTTATTATTTCAAAATATGTTTTATTATAAAAAAACATATCGACAGTATTTTTCTACAATCATATAAAAAAAATACCAAGTGTATGTTGGACGACGCACAGAGGGTTCCATAGAAAAATCATCCATCTTATTATTTTAATTATTTCGCATAAATTACGATAAACTGTTTGGTTAAATCTCTTATTAAAATAATCATCGTAATAAACTCGTATGGTGTATTTACGATATATCTCAACGTAAGTTACTAATATGGATTAGTTGAAAAAGGGACCACTTGGAAAATATTCTTAGATAAGATTGTTTAGAAAAAAAGGGTTGAGCCACAATGACCCAATATCATAATTTTTACATAATTTAAAAGGTCGTGATCAGAGTATATTCAAAATAAATTTAGATTAGATTATAATAAAATCATTACATGTGTGAGTAGTGGTAATATTTTATAGATTCAGTAGAATAGTTATACTAGATGTGGATCATTTTATTTTCAATTCTCCATGTTTTTGTCGTTCCATAATTTTACTTTCATTTTAAGACCTATTCAACGGATTTTCAGAATATTCATCTAAATGATTGATTAAGATAGACAAACCGACTGAGAGACAAAAATCAGGAATACGCTACGCTTTAGGTATGAATCTCTTTAAATATATACGATCAGGTTGTTTTATTTCTTCTGGGAAAGAAAGCTCCATCGTAGACCATAATATCATGGTGATCAAGGGCAAGAATTAAAAAAAAAACTTAAAAATGAAGAGAAAATTAAAAGAATTAAAAATGAAGCATTATACTAGCCCTTTACTAATTGGAAAAATATATACGAAACCTTGTTACTACGGAACCCTAAAAATAAAAAAAGCTGTAGAGTTAACGCCTGCGCTGAGTAAGATTTTTTAAATAGCATAAATAGCAAAAGTAGGTATGTGTTACTGTTATGTAAAAATACGTTCACTGGCACGTGTGTGTAGGTATTTACATGTAGACAGTCGTGTGTGTAGGTATTTATGTACTGTACATGTAGACAGTCAACGGCCGAACTTGGTAAAAGCAAAAGCATAAAATTAACAAATACGGATTTTGTGGCAATGTTCTAACCAATAAGGTATTATGGGTCAAGACAAGAATGCTTTTAGTTTTTAGATGCGTCTTGAATCTAGACAATTGACAGACACATATTTATTTAGCTATAAATACTAAACAGAATTTATAGAATGTAACATTACTTCAAAGTACTTACTTTTCTTCTTTAAGGAACTTACATAGTTGAGGTAAAGATGAACAAAATTATAAAGGTGAAAGAGACAGCACAAAACATATGAATGGACATTTCCGAACAAATTGAAGAGGTTAAGTTTTTTACGAAAACGTGGAATAATCATATCGCCCATGCTTCATGCCGCATGTTTATCTTTGACGTAGTCAGTAAGACAAAGAGAATTGAAAACTACGAAGGAGTACAAGGCGTATTACACTACCCGATTTCTTGGGTCCTGTCTGGGAAGTATGGAGATCGGGACTAAATTGGGACCCAGTCTCTTAATACACAGTGCACGATAAATATGGTGGTGTAATTTAAGACTTTAAACCTTCCATGAAGTCTCTACTCTACTCTTTCACTGAGGATAGTGACATTTTTAAAAAGAGCCTCATCTGGTCATCAACCATTATACCTAAGTGTTATTTGTTATAATTTAAAGATTATTCTGTAATACTTACCTGTCATAATGAAGTAATTAATACCTAAACTGAAATAAAAGTATCTTGTGATTGTAAATGTTTTTTTTTTGCATTTAGTCATTTCCTCGCTGAGGTGGGATGAAAAGTTACGTGTTGCACTCGAGTGCAAAGATTTTTCACCTTGTGCTCTTTTGATTCCCTCGCTAACGCTCAGGAATCCTTCGCTTGCTCGGTCATCAAAATTGAGCACGCGGTTAAAAAGCAACTTTGCACTCTTGTATAACAAATAACTATTATCTGGAGTTGTATGGAGCTGTGATTGAGATGGTTATTTTTTTTAATTCGCCCTACAAAGTAAGTTCGTATAGACTGAGTGGCCAGCCCTAGTGTCAGCTCGCCATTCGTCCTATGATAAGGCTATACTGCCTTTGCAATATGAAATTTTATCAGTTAATGACCGCTACCGTCTCACCCCGAAAAAAATCTTAATCTGTGGTCTCAATAATTGAAGATGAGGTCTGACAGCTTCAGAACTTCAATTACTAAAATCGAGTAATATTTAAAACATTTTTCGTACAGGTGTTACCCACAAAGTAAAGGTTAGTTCTATCGCAAACACACACTAACCTTGGCATCTGTGACGCGCCAACGGTGTGATTATGTACGAAGTTATGCAAAAAATTAATATCGTCGACGAACATAACTTGCTTAGACGTTATTGACGAGTTTTTGTCAAATATTGCGCTCTTTTATTATGTTTGACTTGTAAGAGATTTCATACAGTAATTAAATCTTTGGTTTTTACGAAAATCGCGAAGGGCGTAGTTCCACCCAGTACTGCGTAGATACAATTTTCCAAACAATAGGAGTCCTATTGAGTGAATAATGGATTCCCACATAGAATTCGGAGCCATTTCCAATGTCATTTAGTTACTAAACCTTGATTTTCGTAAAATATACCTTCATAGATTTTTACGGGGATTTGTATGTATGTTAAAAGAAAAACAAAATACCCGACTGTAGAAAAGCAGTTTTTGCTGTCTAATTTACGATTTCGTTACGCTTGATACGCTTGATACGCTGCTGTGTTGAGTATACGTTTTTTTTTTGAGAAAATATGCGTATAATTGCTATAGATATAAATGCAACGCGCATTTATAATCTTTTTTATAATTCTCATCTTTCTTTAGAATAATTATATCAAAATTACTTATTTATTACGAAAAAGGTCGATAAAGGTTATGAAAAAACGATTTTTTTTATTTTTGCATGAGTTGTATTATTATTATTATTTAAAAAAAATATAGCCTATAACACTTAAGGAGTGAAAACGAATCTAACTAAATACCTTGCACGTTAAAATCGGTCAATCATATAGAAACATACATACCCACATATGTACATACACAACCCTCTTTTACGCAGTCGGGTAAATAAATATAAGACAACATCTGTGCCTTGTTATTACGCAAGCAAACTACAAGAAATAATATTCGTAAAAAGTTCTATAGCAAGATATATAAATTATACGAAATCCACCACTATTTATGCAAAATGATGTAAACTACAAAAATAATACTAGCATATTATAGAAAAAATGTATTCAAATTTATTATGAAAGATTTTCAAGCCAAAAATCAATGACAACTTAGACAAAATTTATTGTAAACTGATTGGTCTAGATGGGCAAGGGCAAACCAAATCACGCTGGTGCAATGCTATGAGGTGTTTGTTACTCTCTGGTAAGGTTTAAATACTACGTGAAAATCTTTAAAACTATTTATTTATCGAGTAAATATGATCTCTGCGAGATCAAATCAGAAATGAGATACGTACGAATGTCACCGACATAGCTGAGCGGATAAGCAAGTTGAAGTGGCAGTGGGCAGGGCACATAATATAAAGTAGAATTGATGGCCGATGGAGAAAAGTTTTCAAGTGGAGACCACGCACAAAGACAGACGACCTCATACAAGTAGTACTTAGGAAAACGCTGGATGCATCTTGCTTCCAACCAGACTGGCCTTGTGGCTCAGTTGGTAGTATGTCTACCTGCTAAGCTGTAGGTCGTGAGTTCGATCCCCACCCACGGTAAACATTTGTGTGATGAGCATGGATGTTTGTTCTGTGTCTGGGTGTTTCTATGTATCTTATGTATATATTTACAAAAAAAGTATATATGTATTCTATCAGCCATTTAGTTCCATAGTACAAACTTTGCTTAGTTTGGGCTAGATGGTGTTGTGTGAAATGACCCTTTTTTTTTTTTATCAGCCCTGTTTGTACAAACTGTCCCACTGCTGGGCACGGGCCATCTTCTCATAATGAGAAGGGTTAGGCCATAGTCTGCCACGCTGGCCAAGTGCGGGTTGGCAGAAATATTTATTTATTTATTATTAATATTCATTTATTTATTATTAATATTCATTTATTTATTATTAATATTTATTTATTTATTATTAATATTTATTTATTTATTATTATCTATTAGTGTTTTTGGAGTTTATATGTCCACTTTTGTGACTGAGATGATGATGATTTATCTAACTCCTGAAAAAGCACGAAATGGCGACATCGTTACTTGGTGGATATTTCAAAAACTCGAAGGAAGCGTTTGAGCTCCTCTTACAAGTGAAGCTTCTACTTTAATAATCAGTAATGAATTTATTCCTGTTCAAGCTATAAACTTGTAATATACTTGTTATTGTAGCTAATAATTATTACCCACGATATTATCATGGAGATTGGATATAAAATTAAAACAAGTCATTTAATTACCAATAACAAGAAATTCATTAAGGCTTAATGGTTAAGTGCCCTTAGTTCGACCATCGTCTATCTCACTCGTGCATACCCACATTTTTTAAGATATAAAATGACTGAATAAACTTATAAAAAATCGTCGTTTGTAAAACTAGAAACAACATCACAAATAAGTATTCAAAAAATTCAATTTGATCCAAGTTAATTTTTATACAAAAAAATAATAATTTCTAAAAACGATTTTTATGTTTAAAAATAACTTGGATCAAATTGAAATTTTTGTCGAATATTTGTGATATTGTTTTCTAGTTTATAAGCGACATTTTTTTATAATTTCATTAATTTTATATCTCAAAAATGTGGGTATGCGTGAGCGAGACGGCGGACGACGGACGAACTAAGGACTCTTAAATTAAGCTGGCCACTAAGTAAATAATCCTGTTATAGAATACTCATAAAGGAATAATTGACACTCGGGCAGTAGGCACCTCGTACCATGTCGAAATCAGAGTTGATGCAACACAATCGATTGATTAAAAGATTTCATTTCTCATATAGGTACTTAGTTACTCACTAGCCACGTAGAGGAAAAACATACCTAAAACCAAAAATAATTTTGCCAAATAATTATAGTTACAAAAACTGAAAAAACCGACTTCAAAATACGCAATACAATACATATACATGTATATGTACGCGACTTGCTGTTAACTTTTCTACAAGCACTTGGATGATATTTTACCAGTTATTTTCTTTTAAGAACCAAAGTATTGCATCGATTTTGATAAAACCTCTGAAATGTAACCTAACAAATACAAAAAGAATCATCAAAATTAATACACAATCGGCTGAGTAATCGGTGAACTAACATAAAAAAGCCGGACAAGAGCGAGTAAGACTCGCCCACCGAGGGTTCCGTACAAACAAAATAGTAGATAAAAGGGTTTTTTTTATATTTTCCTTCATAAAACGAAAAATATACATCGTAAAAATATTTAAAAACCTGTTTTAGCATATGCTAATGAAGCTCTTTCATAAGATACCCCACATGATACGGTTAAAGAACTTTAAAATTTGGACCCTCATTCCTTGCATAAAGACACTATTTTTTTGTGATTAAATTAAAAATGTCCAGTTTTCGGTTTTTTCCTATATGTGTACTCTGCCATAATGCTTCTTGCCAAATTTCATAGTTCTAGGTCAACGGGAAGTACCCCGTAGGTTTTGATTCCCTTGTGAGTGTCGAAATTTGCGATTTTTACGACATATGCGGCTGTAACTTTTTTTACGAAAACTGAGAAATTTTATTTTTCTTTCTGCAGCAAGATACTATGGATCTGCGTATATGGTTTTAATTTTAACTCGATACCTCGTCTTGACACCCGGACAGACGGATAAACGGACAACAAAGTGATCCTATAAGGGTTCCGTTTTTTTCTTTTGAGGTACGGAACCCTAAAAAACATACAGACCGAATTGATAACCTCCTTCTTTTTGGAAGTCGGTTAAAAATACTGAATTACGGAAGCTACCCGAGCGCATTTTGTTCCAACGCATTCTATAGTTGGTGTTGCGTAGGTACATTGTGGCGTCAGAGTATACAACATAGTAATTATGAATTCCAGGTTGCGGTGCCCACGATCGTCAATGCACTTTATAAATTCACAGTTTTTAGTTTTGATGGAAAAAGACCACGACGATGGGGCAGAAAATTTCTAGAGTGGAGAGCACGCACCAACAAGCGCAGCATTGGAAGACCAGCCACAAGGAGGAGAGACAACCTCATAGAAGTGGCCGGAAGACGCTGCATGAAAGCCGCGCGCCAACAGATCTTTTTAGAAATCTATGTGGAGGCCTAGTTCAGGAGTGGACTTCTTGTGACTGAGATGATGATGATGAGTGATAGTTCGATTATGTATTTAGATGAGTGTACTGACAACATGTTTTCAAGTCACAAGCAATACCTCTTAATTTGGGGCAGCTATATAGCCCACCGGAGCGCAGTCACGCTTGCGGCGCGTTGCCTAACCGAGCCACTTTCCATAAACAATTACAAACTGTGGAAATGAGAACAATTAAACAACCATACTTCTGTACTTCGCTTTGAAAGATCTGTTTCATTTAGCATCGTCATCTGCAGTCTTCTATCCCACAGGGTGTACTTTGTGGGGAGAGACCTCTCTCTCTCTGAGAGATGATCAGATCGGCGTCGTCCTGTGCTGATCTAGTGCCGATTTGGCCTACAATAGTTGAACAGAATTACGGCATTAGTGACCCTGATTAAGCTACTGCCCATTTTAAAGTCACGGGATGGGACCGAGAGGAAATTTGGGAAACAAATCACGAGTGTATTTTTTTAAATAAATATGTTTTTGGAGGGTGTCGGGAAATTATATTGCTATAAGTATAATTTGTAAATAGATTATAAAGTATAATTTGTGGATAGAATATGAAGTAAAATTTGTAATTATGGGTGTTCACAGTTCACAGTTCACAGTTCAATTTTGTGAAAACCAACCATGATTCTGAGTATGATTTAGATCTTTTTTTAAGAAGATTCTTTCTTTAAAACCTGATTTTTTAACCTTTGAATACACGAGATCTATGTTGTTCGTTATTGATATTTTTATTAGAAAGTTACAAACCTTATTAAATTAGCAAAACACCACAAAACATTATTTTAGAGATAACTGTGTTCTGGCTAGTTTGTTTAGTTATCTATCATGCTCGTAACTAAAAGCCTGTAAAAATCGTCGCGAGTAAACTCCCACTCTTATTTCACGGTACGATGAGCAGGAGCACAATACTATAAAAACTATTCTTAAAGGTTTTCAAATGATACCTTTAATTTCATCTCAAAACGCAGAGCTATCTCTCTCGCTCAACAAACCATTTTTAAACATATAAAATCTATGACTGGGAAAAAAAAATATATGAGTCGGGACTCAGTGATTTTATATGTTTTAAAATGTTGTGATGAGCGCTTTGATGCCAACCTTTATTAAAGAGGATCCCACAAAGTTTGAGTGTACAATGGAATAAATAAAGGTATAAAATGCTCTCGACGAATATTTGGAGATGTTCTGGAGATGTTCGAGCAGCGAGGAGCCACTGTGCCATACAACAGCACTACACGTCACTCCCCCCGCCAAGCAGACCCGAACAGCTAGACATAGGTCTCTTCTATTGTACGATACTCAGCTTTCCGTATCTATCAAACGGATGGATCAATTTTGATCTAGTTTATTTTTGTTTGAAAGAAGATTTAATTGACAGTCAAAATCAGATAGCAGTTGTTTTATGTCAGAGATTTTTAAGTCTTATACACTTACTTCCTTCCATAAATCGCGGTCCATCGTTTCTTTCTACCAATCATCTCCCCGGGAATGCTTCATCACGCTAGAGTTTTTTAAGCCTTCCAGTTGCTTTCCAGGGCCTTCTTTAGATAAACTTTTAAAAAAATCAGACATGATCTACCAATTCTTCGATGAAATAGTCAAATTGTACACTGATTCTTTCTGAATATGGAAAAAAATTACTGTCAAGAAGACGAGTTGCTTAGCTCGTGTAAAATGACAGCGTAGCAGATATATTATTGAAATATTATAATAGTGCTAAAACATGAGATAGTTTCAGATAAATGACGAAAATGTCGAAGACGTGAGTGAATTGGAGATAAAGAAAAAAACGTGAGAAACTACCGCTTTAGATAAACAAAAAAAAAAAAAAAAAAATTATAAAAAAGTGCATCCAAAGAAAAAGAAGAGATGAAGGAGAGACAAATCAAAATAAATAGATATTTCGTAAAATATTTAAACATCACATAGGTATGTATAAAAAAAATATAAGAAACTAGCTACGGGTGGGCGCGGTGCGATGTATTTATGTAAAACGGTGATTTTGATGATGAGGATGATGAAAAGTAACCTAGTCCCGTCTCTAGGTCCACAGCTATCTGGCCAGTCTCCAAGAATCTCTCCTTGGAGACTTCTCCAAGGAGATAAGAGCCACATTATGCTAACAATTTACAACATAGTTTTTACGATTATGATTGCTATTTTGACATATAGAAACAAATGGTTTTTATGACGGGTAATTTATATTGTTATCCAATACAATTTTAGCACTTTAGATTAATTGTAATTATATAAAGGTAATGTAATTAGATAAATAGGTACTTGTACTCAATTAACCATATTATTGTAGTAAGATCTAATAAAGCAGCCTACTCGTAATTGTAATTATTGTTTCCTGACTCGTGACTATTTAAGATTCTGCTAACTGGGCTACAGGGGCAAAGGTGAAACAAAGTAATAACTCCAGGGATTTGGAGATTTAAGAAAAAAATCTACAAAAACTTACTTTGTTTCACCCTTGCCTCGAGAAGGTTTCCGTTCATGCTCCATTTAGTGAAAATGCAAAGAGATAGGCCCTTTGAAGAGATCGAATGTTATTTGAAAATATTTCGGGTCTCCAATCATGAAGTTGTTTTGGATAAAAACACAAGACACGGTCCTGTAATTGCCAAACTTTTGCATACAATGTTAGATCCTAATCAAGAAACTTAAGGTCGGGTATTGAATGGAAAGTTGATTTTGCCTGCGCAAGATGTTCCCTTTGATAGTCTTAAAGAAATCCAGTTTCCTTTGAGGCTGTAAAAGAGCTTGAATTCCCATCAAGCGTAGGTAATATAAAACAATTTGTTTTATGAGTTAATCATAAAATGTTTGATTTATAGACCATTATCTATCGAATGAGGTAAGTACTTACTTTGCCTTTTTATGTTATTTTACCTTTGTCTAGGTGCTTACTTACCCTGTATCCAAATGCTAACGAATGTTATAAAATCGAAAGTAACTCTATGTTTCTTTCTCTGTCTGTTTGCTACTCTTTTACGATTAAATGGCTGAAGGCTGAAGGTTTGTACTTTGTACAATGCCATATTTTGCCATGATTCGTTTGGTCGAGAAATAATAATAGATATACCTAATTGATAGAGAAAATATACTTCCGATTTCCAAATGATGAATTTAACTATAAAAGCATTAATAGGTACATATATCTGCCGATGATCTTCAGTTGTTAATTAATTTCAATACCTTATCGAATTCTGGCGAAAAACTTTCATTTTCCGACTTCTTTGCTTTATTTGCATATTTTGGAATACATTTCTGATTTCAAAATTGGAATTAAACGGTAATCTAACACAATTATGAGCGAAAAATAGTTAAGCTAAGTAAAAGAGTACTCACATCATAGCTCCACGTGCAAGAAACTCCAGCAAACTTCGCAACACAGCGGCCCAGCTCGACGTCTTCATGAGTGGTGTAGAGATGCTTCAGACAGTACTTGACGTGTGGAGCCACTCGTCTCAACGTCTCTTTCGACAACACCACCCCTGGCCCACCCATGCAAAAGTTCTCATTATAGTCTAAGGATAAAGCATCCCGTTCTGCGTTAGTGCCTCGTCCAGCTTGTCCGATAAACTGAGGCTTTCTGCTGTCTACGGAACGAAGGAACTCTTCCAATTTATCACCTCTAACGTAAACGTCATCGTCTGCGCGCATGAACCACTCAAACCTATCTCCGTACTTCTCGTACATATACAAGAGCATCATAAAAGATTTCTTCTGGGGAGGATAGCTGTCATCGACGCGTGGAAGCGGCACCAGTGGCAGTCCTGGCGCACGAGACACTTCTGAACTGAAGAAAGCGATACGGCCGGGTAGTTCCTGTCCCCAAGTTTCGAAGACGGCGCGCGCTCTCGTAGTGAGGTATTGTTCTGCCGTCATCACTCCGACAAACACTAAGGTCCGGTTCGAGTTTTGCACTGTCTCATTCGGTTGCAGACCGATGAGAGCCAACGGGTCGGGAGTGGGTTGGTGGCGCGCAGACTCCGGGCAAGCCTGGATGCCGGTGCGAGCGCCGCTCCTCAGGCACAACTTGAGGAAGACGCCGAGGGTGACTCCGGCCACCAGGCCCGCTACCAGATGCATCCACCTGCTTCTCCGCGCCATCGCGTTACACTGTCAATAGAGGCGCCCGCTGTTACCCTGCGTCCACATGTGCGCATTCCAAGAATAAACTTTTTATCCCTTTTTTGTAGCGACCGGGAGGGGTAGACATTAGCGGGCTGCTTTTTTTGCTCCCGACGGTAGGGAGCGATCACATGGCGCGACGCGGCCGTACTGTACGAAATCGAACTATCGCGCTATCGCCGTCCTAAATATCGGATTTGCAGATGTTATCAGTGCGCATGTAGATACGAGACGGGCATGTTACGTGCGCGACGCGTCGGCGCAGGCGCATGCGTGGGAACTGTTCGCTTCGTGCGCCGATCTCGGAGCGACTGCACCTCAAAACAAAACTCAAGTCGAGCTGTAGTTTCGAGTGTCCGACGGTAGATGATCTCTCTCGCGCGCGCTCGTGTCCGATCGTCGCGTCCCTCTCGCCGGTCAACGTGGGCCGATAGTGAACTTGTCCCATTCATCGTGTCTGGCGTGATGACAATAGACAATGCGGTGGTCGCCCATTGTCTGGTGCCGCCCGGTGGCCCCGACTCGCGGAAAGTGGAAACTACATTCTATGACCTATTTGCAGGCAGGGAACTAGGCGACGGGGCGACGGGGCGGGGCGGCGCGGTCGCTGGCGCTCGCCGGAAGCGCCATTCCTTTACCTGCACGATTCCCTCAACGATTCCGCATTCGTCGAGCTCCAATTTCGCAATTTTCGCATAATGTTGATAATGCTCGTACGAACGCCCTTGATCTCTGCGCTCAAGTTCGCGCAGTTCACTGTTTCCACGAATAAAATACGAGTTCTGTAATTCGTTGATAACTAACACGTTTTGCGTCTAAATGGATACACAGACGTTACAGTGGCAAGATATACAAAAAAAAAACATTTTAAAAAGCCAAAATTCGCGATATGTATAGGGGTTACCGCAAGCTAGCATTTTTGGTTATTTACTTTATAAACAAATTTTACATATCTACCTACACGTATCAATCTCAAAAATCAAAACGCATATTAATTTATTCTTTCTGCTTTAAAACTCTTTTATACAGCGTGTACAACGTTACCGGCTTGACGTGACTTCTGAGACACCGTGTATAATAAATACCAGATGCGTGTATGAAATCTAGATTCGCCAAATTTGCAAGCCGTAACGCAATTAATCAGTCTTGGCATTGACCCCGTATCCGAAATGGAACAAGATAACAGAATCTTTGATAAGAACCGAGGCGCCTATTCCCACGCAGTACGGTCGATTTTCAAGAGAGAAAAAGAAAAAAATGTTGTCAAATTATAACCAGATGTGGTGTTGACGGCTTTGAGAAAGAAACTCATTTGTGTGACAGATGGGTTCTATCAGTCGGCACTGCAGTCAACTAGCTAGTAAAAAACATTGCAAACGAGAACGGTCGAGTCCGTAAAGCAAATTGCGTATTTTGAAGTAGGGTTTTCAGTTTTTTTATTATTTATACAGTGATGAATATGAATCATAAATATCAAACATACCTATCATCTGATAGTATATTGACATACAAATAATCAGAGGACATTTCGCTTATTGACTAGATATTAGGTATGTAATTAATTTACCGCACCTAGAACAAAGAACAAGAACTTTTATTTTATTTATTACTGAGCGGCACGATCATCAAAGTGCAAAGATAAAATAAAAATAATATATTTCAATTTTCCAATGGTGTATTATATAATATAATAGTTAATTTTATATTGTTAAACGGAAATAACTAATAGAATGTTATACTTATCTAATCGGTGGGTGATCAAAGTTAAATCTTTTATTGTAAAAAATATTTATCGGCGATCAACAAAGTCACCTATGACAGCAGAGATAAGCTCTAGTCTAAGACTAATAAATAAGTATTTTAGAATCCCCGAACCAAAAAGAGCGGTGTTATAAGTATGACGTGTGTACTTGTGTGTCTGTCTGTGACATCGTAATAGCTCTCAAACGTATGAATCGATTTTGATCGTGTCATCCCATGGTTGCCTGGAACATATCGCTTTTAGCCATAAGGCCGCCTTTTGTTGCACTAGTCTATTTAAGTCCTTTGTTATTACTTTTACGGTGTGTACCTACAATAAAGAGTTCATCTATCTATCTATCTATCGTGGTAGGTAGTTTTTTAAGGATTTGATCGAGTGTCATTCGCTGTATTTCATCAAAATTGGTTCATCCGTTTTTTTTTTGTTAGGGTTTTTAAGTTTTCTAAACGTATATAGAACGAGCGTACCTATCCGCCTACTTAGTTTATGTTTGGATAGTTTATAACACAACTCAAATCCGAACAAGTCTGCAGTGTGTGAGCACTGAGCATGCACTGGATAAGCCAAACCACTACATCAGCTTTGATAATTAATATTGGACGCGTTTTGTACCAAGAATGTTACAAATCCACGCTAAGCTACTAAAATGGCAGCAGGCGCGGATCCAGCCCTCAATAAAGTTGTGGGCTCGGTCACCCAAAAATAAAAATCGGCAAAGTGCGATTACAGAATTTTAAACAAAATACACAAAAAGCCATAGACGGAATTCTTGGCACGAGTCGAAACTATAATAATTGACCAATGCTTTAGTTTTTTTTTTAAACTAATCAATTTAAAAAATAAGTTAATACATAATTAAAGCATTGGTCAATTAAGGACGTGGGCATGTCCACTATTAGGACTGGACCTTAATGCGCGTGAAGGACAGGTGGTTAGGATACTGTATAATCTCAATCCCAGCACAGCAGGGTAACGCTCAACTCTTATAGCGATGCAAAGTTGGCTCGCGCCCGTTTTTATCTTGCTTTTTCTGCAATTAATAGAGTGACACAAAAGTTGAAAAGACTGTTAAAAATATCACAATTCAGAGTAGGCTCATTTGAACTTTTGTCTCATACTCTTATTAAAAGAAAAATCAACATGGAAAACAGCGCCAACATTGCATCGCTATAAAAGTTGACCATAACCCCCCGGATCTGTCCGGTCTGCCTCCTGTATAATAACATAATATAATAATAATAAAGTTATAGTTTAAAAAACTGAAAAATCCGACTTCAAAATACGCAATTCGTTTACTTGGATGCAATTTATTCAGTTATTTTGTTGTAAAAACAAAAGTACTGAACCGATTTTGATAAAATTTATATGAGACCACCTCTGAGGTAACCTACCAAACAAAAAATAATCATCAAAATCAATTCATAATCGCCGAACTCATCGTTAAACAAACATACAAAAAGAAACATACAGTCAAAGTAGATAGCAACTTCCAGAAGCTCTTGGTCATCATGCGAGCCTGAATGATATCATTCACCGGGATTTTGCCACTGCCAATATTATTACAGCTGTGCTCGAACCGAGCGGTCTTGCGCGTGACGATAGTAAAAGACCAGGCGGAGACTGGCGGAATGAGGCTTGTGCCATGGAAGTTGGGACGGCCCCTTGTGTGGGACGCGGCCTGCGGACGATACTTTGGCACCATCTCATCGTCCTGAGACACGGAGTAGGGCTGCCGTTAATTCGTCGGGGCAGCATAAGCGGTGCAAATATGTTAATCTCAGTAAAGGTAACATACCTATTTGAGCTGTTTGATGTCGAGATTTTTGGTACCGCAGGAGCTAAATTCATTTCAAAAATGTAGATCGATGCGACGCGTGTCTAATAGTCTATAGTTCTTTTAAAAAAATATTTAATGGACAATGTTCTTACTTGTCTCATCAAAATTAGTTCAGTCGTTTTTTATGTCGGGGATTTAAGTTTACAAACTTGTGTTATTTAAGTCATAATCACATCACACTAGCTGCACCTTCACTAAATATGCAAGTATAAGTTTAGAAAACACAAAACCCCGACAAAATAAAAAGCTGTACCGATTTTGATGAAACATAGCTAAGAATACTCTCGATGAAAACCTCTTTCAAACAAAAAAAAAACTAGATTAAAATCGGTCTATCCGTTTGAGCTACGATGCCACAGACAGACACACAGATCCACACGTCAAACTTCACCCCTCTTGTTCGGTCGCGGGTAAAAAAGAAACACTAATTTGAAAATAACATTTTTATATTTATACATTTCCATTCGTATTGTGAAAGCTGCGATGTATAAAAACGTCCAACACTACGCCCAAGCCTTCACTTACTAAATAAATAAAAACTTTTTGGAACGATTCGTTCACATAGCGGTATTATTTTCACACTTACAACTAATTTCACATCTATATAAAAATAATATTATGTTCACCGTATTGCGTATACCTACAGAATCTGATTTCTATCCTTAAACATTATACGAATTGATTTAAACATTAAGAAAGAAAACCGAAATACATTAGCTTAATTCATAGCTAGGTCTCTTTTGTTTGTTTTAAGGTAAATCCTTTATCTCGCTTACACATACTAAGTATCAAATTTTGAATATATAAAATGCGCTAACGAAACAGAAAGTAGGTAATAGGTATGTAGGTATGTACATTAAAGTTTTAGCCTTTACCGATTTATATCCATCCAAGACACACAAAAATCGTAAAACGCGTTAGGGAAAGAAATCAATTTGTATTTGTATGGACAACGCACTTTAGTCGTGTTAAAAACATAGGGATCTCGCGTGTATTCGCCTCTCACTCGCACAGCTTTAGTGTGAGCGAGAAGCGAGCAAATGCTTCACCATTTTACTCAACTACTAAGGAGGGTGATTTTTTAATTCATTCTAAGTGGACACACATGACATTTGAAAACTGCTGTATAGGATCAAATTGTTGCCTGATTGAGCAAAAGAAGGTTAAAATATTCAGATCTATTTAAGTATCTTTATGCTTGATGTTAAATTGTAAGACCAGCCACGAGATTGACAGATGACGTCATACAATTGGCGGGAAAACGCTGCCGCTGGATGCAAGCCGCGCGCCAATCGGGCTTTTTGGAAATCCATGGGGGAGGTCTATGTCCAGCAGTGGACTTCTTATGGCTGAGATGATGATGATTGTAAATATAACCTAACCAGGAGCACAAAACACTTTAATAGTACTAACCACGAGCTACTTGAATTTGAGGAAAATGAAAGAATTAGAGGAAAACACGTTTCGATGTTTACTTTCGATTTTCGATATTTCCACTGCATCATATGGTGAAATGGACGTCTGCTAGTAATTTTCAACCGACTTACAAAAAGGAAGAAGTTCTCAATTCGGTTATATTTTTTTAATGTTTGTTACTTCGTAACTCCCGTTATTTAAGAATCGATTTCTCGAAAGACCTACATTCAAATTGGTTCGATAGTTTCATCAAAATCTGTTCAATGGCTGGAAAAAACATGTCATCCCAGTAAACGAAATTGCTTATTTGGAATTCGGTAATTTTTTTTATTAATATAATATGGAACTATTTGTCTCGTTACTTAACTTTAACCATCGTCTTAAATTCTCTGTCTTCTTTCCGCAAGTGTCATTACATGTCAGCGAGAAGTTGACAGAATATGTTAAGCAATGCTTAAAGTTAAGTAATGTTTTCCGGTAAGGCCGTAATTATCTAATACATATTATGAAAACAAAAGAACACTATACACACAATCTTTTTGAAGACTCCGAAGGTAGCGCTAGTGGTACCTTGCGATCCACGAATCAGCGCTGTTGTGATTCGTGACTTCATTCTGTGACTTCAATAATTAATATAGATTAAAAAACTGATACAACTGACTTCAAAATACGTATATAATAACATTTTTTTAAACTATCACGGTTATTCATTAAAACACTGTTATTAATTAACGCGAACCACGGTAAATATCCAGTTAATAATAATAGTGTTTTAGTAAATAAATAAATAATAATAAATATTGGTGGATATTTCACACAACACCATCTAGCCCAAACTAAGCAAAATGTATACTATGGAAGCTAGATGGTTGATATAATACATATATACTTTTTTTTGTAAATACATACTTATTATACATAGAAACACCCAGACACAGAACAAAACATCCATGCTCATCAGACAAATGTTTGCCCTGGATGAAGATCGAACCCACGACCAGCTCAGGAGGCAGTTGTACTACCACTGAGCCATAAGGCCTGTCAGTAATTTAACGTGATTTCGTTTACTTAGTTGACACATTACTTACAATTATTTTGTTTTATAAACCAAACTACTGAGTTGATTTAACGAAAATTCTATGGGACCAATCTAAAAGTATAATATCTATTTAAAGAAAAAAATATTTCTCCAAATCGTATATGACAACAAACAAAAAACATTATAGCCCAATTGAAAACTATTTCCTTTTTTGAAGTCGATTAAGTCTTATAGCTTCGGTAACTATGATAACCAATTTTCTCAAGTGTGTCCAACCTCTTTTAACATTTCGTTACATCAAAGATTCTCTCCAACTGATCAATAAAAATATGTCATTAATAAAATCGCAGTGACTTATTTACAAATATTTATAAACATAATATTATACTTTGTATTCATTGTTCTAAACATAGGATAGCGGTGCTATAACAATAGATTTCAGTGCCTTCAGTGATATCATCTCTTGTTTCATTCAATCAACAAAGAAAGCTTTTTTTTTAAGCTTTCGTTTATTAAGCTTTCTAGTTCGCACATTCAACAATTCAACTTAAGAAAATAGTATTTTAGTGCATGTGGTATTATTTTAGTTTGACATTAATATTATTACATTATATTTTGACATTGCTTCATTAATTAAATATTTGACATTGTTACTATTTTAATGTTTGAAGTTTATATTCCAATTATATTTGATTTTTATTTTTGTGTACTAAGAAACCAATTGTGTTTTAAATTTAATTAATTAATTTTATTTACTGTAGAAACTTAGGTATCTACGTCAGAATTTTTATATTAGGTTAAGATGACGTGTAAATAATAATATTTTTACGAATAAAATTAATATGAACATGTGAGGCAGGCAAGAACTTTAAGACGACGGGGTAAGTGCTCCGGCTACATTACTCGTGCGTATCACCTTTTTTTTTATAAATACACAATTTATATAGATGTATGTTAATTTAAATCTCATGTAAAATGTAAATGTATTATTATTATTAATTTATGACGTTCAAAAGTGTACCAAAATGTATATACCTAATTGAAATAAATGAATTGAATTGCGAAAGTACTTTGATACAATAATATATGTATATGCGAATTTAAAAGAAGTATTGTCGCGCGTTTTCCCATACAAAGAGTAGAAAGCTATTTTCTACCTCTAAATATTAACCGTTTTTTTTAAATCTGATTTTAATCATAAATAGCTACACCTCTAGTTTTTTTTTTGTAATTTCTTTATACAAAAACTTTAAAAAATTAAATTATGGTTCCAATCGTATAAAAAATAATTATCCAAAACGGATATATAATAACAAATAATACGCTTCCTGAATGGGCATTTCCGGATAGATATAATCTAGGTATAATCTAAGCATGCAAGCTCCACCGTAGACCGTAACAGTCGCTTAACATGAGGTGAGTTAGCGGTCAAGCGTAAGCCTATTTTTAACGGACTTCCAAAAAGAAGGATGTTAACAATTCGGTCTGTTTTTTTTTTGTATGTTTGTTCACCGATTACTCAGCCAATTTGTGTATTAATTTTGATGATTCTTTTTGTATTTGGTAGGTCATACTTCAGAGATGGTCCCATATAAATTTTATCAAAATCGATGCGGTACTTTGGTTTTTATAACA
This sequence comes from Lycia hirtaria, assembly GCA_947563715.1. NCBI lineage: Eukaryota > Metazoa > Arthropoda > Insecta > Lepidoptera > Geometridae > Lycia > Lycia hirtaria. The sequence continues at coordinate 32,537,849 of OX387377.1, read as the reverse complement.
AAATAACTGGTAAAATATCATCCAAGTGCCTGTAGAAAAGTGAACAGCAAGTCGCGTACATATGTATTGTATTGCGTATTTTGAGTAGTTTTTTTTCAGTTTTTTAAACTATAATTATTATCGAATTAAAAAAAACATTTAAGGGTAGAAACAGTTTGCTCCTGTTATATAAAAAACGCGAAATTAACTGTCAAAAGATCGCGCGACTATACTTCCCTTATGGCTAAGTTTCAGAATAGTTTTTATTAGTATATCCTTTATTTAGTTTCACCTGTCCCGATATCTGCAATCAAATCAGTTTTGACCCTCTCATAGTGATTTCAAACTGAGCTGAAATTTTGTATGCATTTGCAAATCTGATAAAAATACAATTTTATTATGACATCAGTTGATGTAATAATAGAACCAGGAAATAGGGACTATAATTTCCTTGTTGAGCGCACGAGCAAAACGGCTGGGACCCTCACCCCTGGCACCTTAACTCTAAATATGAACGATTAATTTGTTTTGAACTAACGCAAACTTTGAAAATTATTTATTTTACGATTTAAATGCGGTAACACACCGAGGCTTTCTTATTACTCCAACTAAATAAACTCTTTCACAATTCAAATTACCTACATTGGATGGATTCGAACCTAACGAAAATTTCGGACGAAAATTAGGTGAGTCCAGACACCTCGAGGCAGGCACCGCGAAAGTATTCAAATAGCATGTCTTGCGGTGTCTGGGTTCATCCTAATGATTTTTACATGTTCAAAGCCAGATAACTTAAAAATTAGCCTTTTCTACCTCTGCAACGAAAAGACGTCGAAGCTCTGAGCATGCCGCACGCCACGAGTGAGGTATCTAGACTTACTGTTATCTGTCTCTGTCCCTCGCGGCTTGCAGCGTGCTCCAAGCGTATTATTGTGTCTGGTTCGTTATTCTTGGACTACCCAGCGGCCGTAACACAAGCGTTCAAGCAGTCTTATTTCAATATTACTTTGACTTTTGTCTCGCTCTTTCTACACTCGAGAGAAAAAGAAAAGTTCAAAGTAACATTTAAATAAAATTGCTAGATAAGGATAACCCCAGGAACGAACGTAATATTTTTCGGGTATTTGTATGTGTGTTTCTTTAAATTAATTCCTGAGGATTATCCTCTTTAATCATTGAGAATATCACAAGCAAAACTTAATTTTGGAAACTGGACTTTATGTCGAAAAACTTAAAGTATAAGTATCACAAACACAATCAATGGTCAAAACGAAATCCGAAACCACGCAGGCTGGACCACATTTGGCGTATGTGGTGTCGCCCGGATATATATTTTCTTTTAACAATATTATTGAATATGCATTTTTCCTAGCTAGACTTTATTAATCGGTATTAATAAACAAGTGGATTTGTTATTGTTGGCAAAGTCAGAAAAATATCATCTGATTCATCACAAAGCAATTTCTGTCCCTACAATTACCTGTAACAGTAATGAGGTTCTCCTTATGATTCAGGTATCAAGGTGTATGTGGACGATCCACATTAATCACAAGACGTAAAGCCCAAAACTCGTTCGCAACAATTAAAGGCCATATATTTATGCGTACTGCACAGGAGCGGAACTCCCTACAATCTTGGAATTTTCAAGGCTAGAGTGAATAGATATTTTGTAGAGCGACAAGCTCCATTGTCGCTCTACAAAATATCTATTCACTCTAGCCTAGAACATTCGGCCACACAATCACTTAACATCAGGCGAGTCGGTGGTCAAACGTACAATACGCGCCACGATAGAAGATACTTTACCAGTTTACCGGTCACGTAGAATTATTGTAAAGAATGCGCATTTATAATCTTTTACAGCGATTTTGCGCATACTTAAAAACGTACAGAAGTACTCTCCAGTTGTATGAAAAACGCGTAATTTACTGGCAAAAATTGCCGCGACAACTATGCTCTAATACCAACAAAGAAATGGTCTTAATTCTGATCCTTAATAACTGTGCATTAGAGAACAATTTAATTTATTTATTAAAAAACAGTTACGGCATTTAAGCTTCTCAATACTTAATTTTGCAGCATTCAATTTTATATGTCAAAATCATATCTGTAAATATTTAATGCATACATTGTGATATCTCTGTCACAATCTCCACTTACATTCGTTTATTTAAGAAATCCTAAGCGAGAATATGTTTACTGGAAACATTCTAGAACGAGCTAGAATCACATAAAAGATAAGCCTCTGTATAAATGTGTACTTTACGCAGTCGCCGTAAGACACAAGATCTAGCACTTGTAGTGAAATACTTCTAGCATTCAAATATGAACATTATGCATTTATATTAAGATACACATTTGTCCAACAATGTTTAAATTATAGATTATTGAACTCTTCAGACAAATGTGAACTACATGCATTTGTTCTCAAGACACAAATTTGCCCAGCTCTATATCTCAGTATTTAAAAATGATTCTTCCATGCTTAATTTGAACCTTACATTCTTACTGTTAAGACATAAGTTCACCCAGCACCTTGCTCTAGTTACTGTAAACCAAACTGATTCTTACACTCGTAACGTGAACCTTATATCCTTACTGTTAAGAGACAAGTTCGTCCAGCGCTTTGTCTCGGTTAAATTCGTGCTTGGCCAGAGCGGCTGAGACACTGCCTTCCGAGAAACCGAGATCCATCAGCTCACCCAATAAAAGAAGTCCTTCTATCACCTGTAATGTTATAATTTTATGTATTAATATCTCACAACTATATTCTAATGCCAACATAAATAAACAAATAAATATAACAGAAGACATTAATAGTATTAGGTACATACAGAACGAACACTCTACCTCCCGCCAATCTCTGGTTCATCACCCACTCCCTGCGCTAGCCCTGTCGTTCGCCAGTTTGCGGAGCTTGGCAGCGCGGTTGTCAGTCAAGACAAGCATTTCGGGCTTGAAACGTTCGAATTCCAAATAATGTCACGATTGAGCGGTAATCAGACGACAACCATAACTTCATACATGTGTGTGTGTGTGTGTGTTATATACAGAAGTTAGCTTGCGTACTGATTAGCGCGCCATCGTATGGAGTATCCGACGTGTGACTATAACTTAATATGTAGCAATTTTTTTAATATAAAAGTTGTTTGCAATGACATGAGAATACGTAACACTTAGAATACGTAAGACTAGTCTGCTTGGATAGAGAAATATTGTAATAAGGACACCCTCAATGCCACATTAGTTTTCTATCGAAACAGACTCTTTCTATCCACCAGAATAGAGACTGAAATGATAAGTCAAGAGACTGCTCTCTATGTTCTCTATATGTACCATGCACCCCAAGTAGGACCTTAATGTAGGTCTTATTGCCCCGATTCAAATTACAATTGGAATTAGACAGCCCTCTGTATTCAGTAATTGAAGCTGAACCCTGAGATGTCATCCTGAATGCAGGGCATGCAATAGCGTACGATTTTGTTATGCTTGATACCCTGTTGAGTACACGTTTTTTTTTTCAAAAGTATGTGCAAAGTCACTGTCAACAATTATAAATGCACATTCTTTAGAATAATTCATTCTGATATATAACGAAAACACAATGAAAAGTTCATTGGAGGTTACGAAAAAGCATTTTATTGATTTTTATAAGAGCTGTAGGAGGTACCTAATGTAGAAACATACCTATATACATTCATACCCACATACAATATACACTCAAAAACATAACCCTGCTTCTTGCACAGTCAGGTAAAAATCACAGATGACACACCTTTCATGAGTATGATGTTCACAATTGTAATATCTTTAGATTAGACATAACTCACCTTCTTATCATTACCACCTACAAGGGTGCATATCCTAGCTACCCTGTCCAAAGGGAACCCCATCCCGTGTATCTTTTGACACATACTCTGCAAAGGTGATGACAATTTCTCATAGGGATTAGGCAACTGTTCCGATTTCTTTCTATGCCTCTTTTCTACCTTCTTCCCACTAGAAGACGGTTGAGGGACAGATTTAGGAGTTGGACTCGGATTATATGATCGTTCATTTGCTCTCAGCTTGGCTAGTGCTATTTCTTCATTTAATTCTCTTACAATATCTGGTACACTTCTTGATCGCGACTTTACCACTGCATTTTGTACTGTAGATGTTTCTTGTGTGTTTTCTTGGATTTCAGCTTGTTTAGGAATATTTTCTTCAGTTTTATAATCGTATGTCGGTTGTTGATATTGTATAGGTAATTGAGGATATTCATAATAATAGGGCTGGGGAATGTACGTAGCACCATTATGGACAATTTCACTGCTATTATTTGCCATATTGTTGTAATAAGGGTCAACAGGATATGTGTTATTTGGTGCATAATATTGATAATTTTGCATGTACAGGTTTTCCATGTCTACAGGGTTATAGTACCCATCAGATGGATAGTGCTGTGGAGATGTGTACATCATGCTAGTAGGTTGTATCGGTTGTTCTGTCATATATTGGTTTGGTATATATGTTACACCATCCATTTGAGCCTGTGTTCCACAATTCACACCTAGGTAACTTTGATTCGGACATACATACGCAGGGTCACAGCTTGTGGCAGATTCTCTTTGGCTTTGTAAAACTTGCGCCAGCAACTCCATGTCATTAATAGTTTTAAGCTCAACATTATCAAAAGGACTCGAAGTATCCTGCTCAAAATCTTTGAATGTTAAAGTTTCGACATTATGAGAGTATGGAAGTTTAGTAATTTTAGTATTTAGTTTTAAATCTTGTAATGGATCCGATATTGGATCATCTAAAAGGCTCACCTCAGGGTAATTGATTGACTTAACTTGTATTGGCTGGAGTATGTTCATTTGCGACTCTGTAGGATTACTACAAGTTGGATAATTATGTTCAGTGGTAATTATATTGGGAGTATTGTCTGTATTTGTAGCTATATCACAGTTTTTATCAGTTTTCTCATCGGGCGAGAGGGCGCTGATCTCGTCTGTGCTGGGGTATGATACCTCGGACACGCTCAGCTGTTTCATTCGCTCCTCTTCTTCGGCGACCGCTAGAGCATCCAACTTTTTCTGTTTCGCCTCTTCGAGCAGTTGTAACCGATGTTTCCTTTCGTTCTTCTTCGTTTCTTTCGCACTCCGCAGCTCCTTGAGCTTTGCCAGCACGTTGCTCTCGAAAGTAGAGCAATATTTGGCTGTTTCAACGACATTCTGGGCACGTAATGGGCTCTCGGTTACACTGTAGGGAATCTCGATTCGCGGCGGTCTTTTATACTTTTCTGATATTTTAACGGGAACGCCGTCCATAAAATCTCCGAAATGTAACATATCAGGCTGCTGCAAGGTTCAGATAATGATAATCAAACAATGAGACGACAAAGTTTTTTTCTCTTTGCACTTTTAAGGTTACATAGTCTTCGTTCAACGTCATCACTCGCAAGAAAGATTTTATAGCACATTAACTGAAATAATTTGGCCCAAAACTTCCATTATTCACAAATAACAATCTGAAGAAATCCTGAATCATAAAGATTTTTACAAATTTACAAAATAAAATATTTTCCAAATTCAGCTGCAAATCGCTACATTCTATTTGTCAGAAATGTTCCATACCTACCAGATTTATTCGAATACAGCAGCATAAGCTGTATCTGAGAAAGATGACAGAATTAAAAAGGTTCACGTGTAGTAGAGAACAACAATTATGTTATAGATTATGCTGTGCTGATCGTTTGCGTCGTGACAATTTAGTGTCAATGTCACTGACCACTGACAAAGAGAATCTGACATTCCAGTGATTCATTAAAAAAAGTAATACTATTATCCACTTATCCTAACTTCGCAAACAGTTTGCATACCGACCTGCTGTAAACAAATACAATCTCCAGTGAAAATATTTCAGCATTTTTGGTTCGAAAAAATATAACTGGCTTGAAATAGAATACAAAAATTCGTATGTAGAAAAATAAAAATCACGTGTGTCATTTCGTTAAAGTGAAAGTGATTGACATGACACCAGATGTCACCAGTGTTGCTCCAAAAAAGTCATGGCGGATCTTTTACACTAGATTTTTACAAGATTTGTCTTAATTCGTGGGTAGATTTTTAATTACCGGCGCCGAAATAAAGCTCGTTTTGTTGATACAGTTCGGGGCCAGTGACACGTAATCGATAACACGACCGGCCAGCAAATATCGAAACGAGTTCGTGAAGACGGCCCTCAACTCCTAATCGTCTCGAATTTCTTCAGGTTCGATACGAAATAATTAATTTTCTACGTCTCACGGTGTTTTTATTAATAATTTAATACGCCTACTATGACGCAATAGCCGCACTCTCACGTCGTGTTGAACGTTTGCGATACAGGTCAGTACACAAAATTTCCATAAACGTCTAGGTTGTAGTTTTGCCGGGTCATTCCAACATGTGCCTATTTATTGTCCGATAGATCGAGGCGAGATGGGGGAAGGTGCGCCGATGATGTACCACGGGAGTGGGGGCTTCGGGGGTCCGGGGCAGGTGTACGGTGGCGGGCAGGGCGAGAGGGCAGCTCGGCAGTATCCGCTCGAGGTCCTGCAGGTGATGGGCGGAGTAGCGCAGGGCCAGCGCCGGTGGCAGCCGCGCCGACACCCGCCGCCACAGCATCCCAGCGCCGCCGGCGACTCCGCCTTCGGCTATGAGTCTGATGACTCGAGTCTCTCGAGCAATGCTTCTGGATCTAACAAGGAGGAGAAAGGTCAGTGGTTTCCTTATACTCTTATCAGGTTAAATAGAGAGTTTTATTCCTAAAAAATCTGAATAAAACTGACATCCAATCAAAAAAAATCTTGCACCTTGAAATTAATAACTTAAAAGCTTTATTTATTTAATTCTATTTCTACCCTCATAACAATAGCATAAAATATTCTTACAAATAATTTGCCCAAAAGTAATAAATAATAATTTATTGTTTTTGTTATGCAAGTTGGAGTAATATACCAGCGAAGCCAATGTTGAACTGAAATAATTTTCCTTGAACTATGGGAACAAAAATATGTCCGATTTTTGTTTTGTCAAAGTTGCAATTATATCCAATGACATTTGCTTAGGTAAAAAATTTGAAATATGTCAGTTACTTTCATGTTCAAACAACAATGGTGGGCTGATGATGGGAATGAGGAAAATTCTTATCAAAATTTTGAACTGGTGGTTATATACCACATTTTCCTATGACGACAAATAAGAAAACAAGAACTAATTATAACTGTTGCATTCTAAAAAGTCCCATAACTTCACAGATACACACTACACTAAAATGTAAGGTAATGGTAACAGGTATCAAGTAGTGACTACCACAATCTACTCGATACCTGTAATAAAATTTATAGCTAGAACATAAAATTTTACTTGGAATGACACTTTCACTCAGAGAAGGTATTACTAACAGTTTTTATAAACTATAGTTTATTTATAGAACAACTGATACAATTCAATTTGCACACATTGGATGAGTGTTGTGAAAATGCTTTCTAGCTCACTAAATTCTTAATGGTTATAAACTTTTTTCATAAACCAACTGTCATCTACTCTCGCTTTTGGTTGTGTCAAAAATAAGGCTTGTCACCAATTGTCAAATATTTCATCTTCGAAGATAATAAATATGCAGATGCTATGAGACAATCTACATAATATGTCACTATTACGTTAATAGTCAAATGGATTAACTGGAATGAATTATTAAATGAAATAATTATTGTTTTAAAAACATTTACGATTCTATCATTATCATCATCTCAGCCATAAGATGTCCACTGGGCCTCCCCCATTGATTTCCAAAAAGACAGATTGGAAGCGGCTTGCATCCAGCACTGCAATTATTTACGATTTTATATTGAAATGAATTTGATTTGCTTGGATATTGGTACAATAAATAGATCTTCAATAAATTTAATAAGTGCTTCTATATCTAAACTTTACTTAGTTTTGGTGCTGTGTGAAAATATCTTCCAATATATGAAATAAATGTATGTTTGCCCACCAACTCGTCGAACAGGTGAGCTGTGGTAAAACGCCTAGCTTGTGAACCACAAAAAAAATCTCAAGTTAACAAGTTCTCAAGTTTTAACTAGAAAATCAATCAACTTTGAACCTTATTCAGCTAACTGTAAAGCATGCTAAACCATAAGATGCAAGTATGTAAAGAATCAATATTAGATAATGTAAATAACACCTAACAGATTTGGCCTTCAACGTCAGAGATAAATCAACAGATTGGGTTGACAACACTCTTGAGATTTTTTGTTATCTCGGAAAACTTAGATTGTTTGATATTTGTTTATTGAAAAATAATACATGAGCTTTTTAGAAATATTTCAAGCTTATTTTTAGAAAAAAATGCATTGTTTGTTATATTGAAGGTAGACATAACATTATTTTATACTTACAAGATCTACATAGTTTATATAAAAAAAAAATTACGAAATATAGTTAAAAAATTAATGAATACATAATTATAGTTTAAAAAACTGAAGCAACCAACTTCAAAATACGCAGTTTCGTTTACTTGGATGTCATTTTCCAGTTATTTTGTTTTAAAAAACCAAAGTACTGAACCGATTTTGTTAAAATTTATATGGGACTACCTCTGAACTATTTAGATAATAGTACCAAACTAAAAAGGAATCAATTCAAAATTGGTGAAGTAACATGCAAAAATACATACAGTCAAATTGAGAACCTCCTTCTTTTTGGAAGTCGGTTAAAAAGAGCTGAAATACTAATTTCAAAATGCACAATTTCAAAATCCAATGAAGTGATGATGATAAAACTTCTATGGCACCAATTGAAACCAATCTGAAAGTACGAGTATATTCTTTCAAACAAAAGTTAGTCTCCGCCACTGCATTACCGGCCTTACCGAAAAACGTTACTTAACTTTAAGCAATGCTTAACATATTTTGTCAACTTCTCGCTGACACGTAATGACACTTGCGGAAAGAAGACAGAGAATTTAAGACGATGGTTAAAATTAAGTAACGTATTTCGGTAAGGCCGTACATGTTTAACATTGAAAATAACAAGTAGTATATAAACATTGAGTCATCTAGCAATTGCATCTTTGGTACATAGTATTATTATAAGTTCTGTGTCGTTGGTGATTCAGCGCTGCAACTTTTTGCAGTGTATAGTGTAAATTCGGCTTTCTATATTTATATTGATGAGGTAACTGGACATTTTCGGTACTAAAATGATAATCTGACGAAAATAGTTCATATTATGTGTGCTCTGTGCCTTAATTTAATTGCCGATTTGAAAAGTAGTTTCTCAATTCATTTGCACATTATTTGCAGGTTTTCTGTTCAATATGTGCTTATTGTGAACTGGTTTTGATAATTTTTTTAAAGAGAAGGGAGGGTACTTCACTTGTGGTCCCAAAAAAATGTTTCAAATAGAAATGAAAACAAATTTTAACAGATTTATCGCGTATATTTTACATAATTTTATGAACTAAAGTTTCGAACACTTTGCAGAGTCCGCGGTCACAGGTGAGACTAGATGACTAGATGTCAGGTCATAAAATTATGTAAAATGTACGCGTAAATCCGTTAAAATTTGCTTCATTTCAACGAGTATCAAATTACTGTGTATTCATTATTTCTATGTAGTTTATTTTTAAAATCTATTTGGTTTTTTTTTACACTTACAGTTTTTAGCCAGCTCTATTTATGTAGATAGGTATCTTAATGTCTCCTGATTGAACTGATTTTTTCGTTTTCCTTATGCTACTTAATGAATTACTCGTATTATTTATAGTATTTTGTAAACTAAAAAACCGGGAACTAGGTTGAACAAAATAATTAAACGAGTTTAAGTTTACAAAACTCAATAAACCCGCCCGACAAGAAAAAACGGCTGAACCAAATATGAATCTGATCAAACTATGAAACATAGCTTAGAATACTCGATGAAATCCTCTTTCACTATAAAAAAAACTAGATCATAATCGGTTCTACTGTTTAAGAGCTACGATGCCACAGACAGACACATATACACAGATATACAGATACACACGTCAAACTTATAACACCTCTCTTTTTGGGTCGGGGGTTAATAAGGACAGCAGCGCCCTCAATGCTACATTAGATCTGTATTACGCTCGTGATGTGTGTTAAATGTAAATAAACAATTATTCACACACACACACACACAGCTACTACAGATTTCTTCGCTATTGCGATCTTTTGCTATTTTTGCAATATTCGTAAAAAAAAATATTACGTCTTCAAGAGAGTTACGCTCAACTTTTATAGCGCTGCAAAATTGGCTCGCGCTCCTTTTCATCTTGCTTTTTCTGAAAAAGAAGTGTGAGATAAAGTTCAAATAAGCCTAATTTGAATTGTGATATTTTTAACATTCTCTTCAACTTTTGTGTCACTCTCTTAATTGCTGAGAAAGCAAGATAAAAGTGGGCGCGAGCCAACTTTGTGTCGTTATAAGAGTTGAGCGTAACCTTGCAGGATTCCTGCTGATTTCTTTTTAGAATGAGCTTAGCTGTTACCCGTTTTATAGACTTGAGAGATAGAGCGGCGGAGAGCGGAGAGGGAGCGGCCTTTAGCCACAGTCGTTGCTGTCGCTAACACTACACAGTACCTCTATTCTTGTCGAATTCGGGTCGGAAACTACATCTCCATCTCTGTCATTCTGTATCTAAATAACAGAGATGGAGATATAGTTTAGTTGAAAATATTGCCAACACAACAATAACACGTAGAGGTAGTTTCCGCAGGGAAATCCCCGTTTGTTTACAAAGCACAGTAATTGCACCTTAATTACACAAGTTATATAGGTCTCGATAGTACGAGTACCTACCGCACATTCTGGGAAATTCTGTTATCGAGGAAATGACAACGGTAAAATGAGCGTCAAGCGTTAGTAGGTACTTACGTGTGAATAGTAGTCACACGAAAGCGTCGCATTTTTTTAACAACGGTCCAAAAAGAGTCCAAAACTAAAGGTAATATTTTTTTTGTGAATTAGTCCACGTTTGACCACCAATCCGTCTGTTTCCAGGTGCTCTCAGGTGATTACAACCAAGAATGCCCATCAAAAATCGACGCGGCGGTTGTCGAGCCCCTAAAAACCCAAACTACTGAACCGCTTTTAATGAAATTTCTATGGGACCAATCTGAAAGTTTCCAATACCAATCCTTTCAAACAAAAAATATAATTATTCAAATCTGTTTATAAATTAAGGAGTTATGCAGTTAAAAAATTAAAAAATACAGCCAAAAACATAACTCTCAACATAACTTCTTATGCAGTCGGGTAAAAACTGTTAACCTCTTTCTTTTTGAATTCGGTAAAAAAGGTTTGGTTGTGTATTTATTTATTCTTTTACTATTTTCTTTATTTAGTTCTCTGTCCCCATTTTGTTTATAGAAAATTTAGTACTATGTATTATTCTGTTTCAAATAGTTCAATCCCCTTGGCACTTCGTTTCCAACAACGTAAATTATATATGTAGGTTCTCCCGGGCTTGTGCTGGTTTTCTCCTGGGTTCCACATCTGGTATGGTACCTGGCTTGTGGCGGTAAAGTGTTGATTTCCCCCCATCATTTGTTGGGAGTGATATAGTGACCGGTAGATACGTAATAGTTGCGTGTGATTCAAGCGGCCTACGTCGTATGCGTAACCATCTGATACCTATCGTGACATCACGTGTTGATGTCATTTGCCACTCGGGAACAGGCTATGATACACGTCGATATACGTACGTTTGCTATTTATCGTTTGTTTTTATTTTTATTATTTATTTTTAAAATTCCTGATATTACATAGAGATAATAATAATTAGCGATTCATAATCTGTTTCGGTGAATTAATACATCAATCATTAATGGATTGTGAAGTTGTGAATGTGCTGAGGATGTGTTATTTATTTGTGTTGGATTCAATGTAACTTTAACTTTGTAACATTGTAATTTTAAGGGGGTCCCGTTGACCTAGAACTATGAAATTTGGCAAGAAGCATTGTCATATAGTACACAAAGGAAAAAATCCGAAAACGTAATTTTTTATTTATTCACAAAAAAATAGGGTCTTTATGCAAGGAAGGGGTCCAAATTTTAAAGTGCTTATGCAATTAATTAAGACAACAAGAGACCGATTGATTCAGACACAACGAATACCTAACTTTTTATTATTAGTTATAATTAAATCTCTATATATATAAAAATCAATTGCTGTTCGTTTGTCTCGCTAAAACTCGAGAACAGCTGGACCGATTTAGCTGATTTTGGTTTTGAAATGTTTGTCATAGTCCAGGGAAGGTTTAAACGTTAAGAAAATATCGGGTCCACTCATTGATAGGTGATACGAAGTACGCCGGGTCATCTAGTATAGTAAATAGTGGCATGTCGAGGTGCTCATTTGCAAAGCAAAGCTTCGTAAGCTGAGCTTTGCAAATGAGTACTTTCTTCTAACTTGTTGGTATCCTTTCTTGTTTGTATTTTCTGTATACACATATTTTGAATTATATTCCAATTCAGATAAATAATTATCGTAAATATTATTGTTCAACTGAAATTGAATATGATCTATTTTGTGTTTGTGAAATATATGTAAATAAAGTTGTTGTTTGGTCCCGGCAGGCGATGGTCCACTGCGCGGCGCGGGTGGGTGCGCGGGGGCCGGCGGCGGTACCGGCGCCGGCGCGGGCGCAGCGGGGGGGCACGGCGCGAGGGAGTGGCGGCGCGGCGCGCGGCGCGGGGAGGCGCGCCCGCCGCGCCGCGTCGCGCCCGACAGATACCTCAACGTCGCCTACCCCTTCCAAGTGAAGTACACACCGGACGACCTGCTCAACGGTAACCACTCCCCGCACTAACTCATTAACCTAGCCACGCTCTGATGAGGGACCTGTCTCGCTCACGCATACCTACAAAGCTACATTTTTAATCGCCTGCCAAAAAGGAGGAGGTTCTTAATTCGATTGTATTTCTACCCGAATCAAAAGGTAGGGTTATGTTTTTGACCGGTATGTGGGTATGTATGTATGTATGTATATTCATCTGTTCCCTCATAACTTGCATACTATTTATCGTAATCGACAAGTGAGGTGTCATTGGAAGCGTATTGTTTGTCCGCTGGTTATAGGCTATGTGCCGTCACATTAAATTGAATATGATGCCCTCTAGGAGGCACGATGTGAAGAAAAAAATTTTTTTCGCCACACATGTATGGTTTCATTCAACAGGGATTTTAAAATAAACGTAGGGTATGTTACATCATATTTTTCCAAGCATACCGTTTGTTTGACATAGCCCGTCAAAGTCATAAAAAATAATTTTTGCCCGACTACGGCGTCGTAAAGAAGCAAAAGGGAGGGTTATACGTTTATTCATCGGTGTATGTAAGTATATATGCATTTTTCAGAAACCCTAAAATACTTTAAATAAAAAATAAGTTCAAAACTAAAACCCGACTACTGAAAAGTCACGTTTTAAAAACAAAGTATGAAACAAGAAAATGTAATAAATATTTTATTGTATTTCTTATGTATCATGGTCGTAAGCCACTTACTGTAACAAAACAATACATTCTACAATGGAGCATACGACCACGCTATCCTGTGAACACCACTATGAATATGTATGAAATGCAATTGAATATTTATTACATTTTCTTGTTTCATACTTTGTAGAGCGCGATTTTTCAGTAGTCCGGTTTTAGTCTACTCTAGAAAATTATTTACGTAAGCTTGTGTCGCACTTGACCAGTATATTATTTGTTTATTTATGAGCCACAATGACACATATTCTGTAAAATTTCAACTTCCTTTCATTATGGTTTAAAAGATACAGCTGTTTAAGTGTAGGACATACACACAGCCAGATGCCGTAGCCTCACGAATAGATTCTCGCACCCTTACTACGGAAGCCTAAAAACTGTAAATTGCGAGTATTTACCGATGTCAAACATCGCCCGATAAAAATAGGCTCACAGCAATCTCTCGTCCTCGCGGACTCCGCGTATTGTGACGTCATGCTTCTACGCACAACATATATAAGCGGCGTCATTCTAATTCTGTCGTTTAAACAAGGCCGTTCCAATGTTTACATTTTTTGCTACTGTATTGAATGAATCAACGGAGAATTGTGAGGGTGCTGCCATCTGAATCTTGGGGATATCAATCAAAGTGATATGACGTTTTTATCCTATATGAAGGCTTCTATATATTTTAATATAGTGTTATATTTTATTCGTGGTAGGGTAGGTTGGTGGTTTCCGTCACTGAGGCCCTTTGCTGACGTCCCTCATCATGAGACCTAGGAGAGGTACCGTCAACTTGAGGGTCAGGTGTAAGAAAAAATCACCAGGGATATTGAGTTCGAAGTCTTAATATCTTTTTCGTATACTAATCGCGCGTTTAATAAAAAAACAAATACACGTGATAAATCTCCTGTGGGATCTCCTTTCGAGCCTCGCGTGTTAAATGGACGATCCCTTACTAGGTAAATCGCTGCAGATAGAATTGATAGAAGTGTGTCGATTCCAGGGTCGGAGTACGACGCGCTGTCCCAAGAGATATGGGACCGGTTCGTGAAGTCGCAGCAGACCGAGGACACCTTCCGGAAGAAGATGAACTTGTGGCGATATCTCTACATCACCATCAAGGTACTACTGCTGGACTTACGTCTTAGACTCTTGAATTACACCGCTGACTTGTCTGTTGTAAGGTCAGGATTCCAATGAGTCGGAAGTGTCATCGACTACTATTTTCCTCTTTAATTACTACTATATATACTAGTATACTAGTAGTAGTTACCGGCAGCCTAATCGGGAGACCGTCTGACTTGCGATCTGCAGGTCCTGGGTTCAAATCCCACGGCACGCACCTCTGTCTTTTCGAAGTTATGTTTGTAACTTCAAACGGTTCCCAATGACCTTGAAGATATGTGAAGTCTGCCAACCCACACTTGGCCAGCATGGCAGACTATGGCCTAACCCTTCTCACAATGAGAAGATGGCTCGGCCCGTTCCCAACAGTGGCACAGTTTGTACAAACAGGGCTGATAAAAAAAAAACCTAGTTGTACTACGAACAGTAGACTTGTTTACCAAGCTTCGAAAGAAGCTTGGTAAACAAGCTTGGTTGGTTGGTTCGTTGGTGAAGAGTTTTGAAGATTAGTTCAAAAATACGACCTGTACGCGAGTACCGACAAACATACCGGACCGGACAGAAGAACCACAAATATTCTAGTTGATACAGAGAACCAAAAATATTCTAGTTGATTGATCGTTCGGTTCACTCACTCAATCAATTAATATAAGACTAAAGTATAGATATTAACATCATCTATGCGTCAAGTTTTAAATTACGTAAAATTCATTCAATAGATGCGTTAATAGCAGTGGTAGTAAGTTGAATCCATTCAATAGATGCGTTAATAGCAGTAGTAGTAAGTTGAATCCATTCAATAGATGCGTTAATAGCAGTAGTAGTAAGTTGAATCCATTCAATAGATGCGTTAATAGCAGTAGTAGTAAGTTGAATCCATTCAATAGATGCGTTAATAGCAGTAGTAGTAAGTTGAATCCATTCAATAGATGCGTTAATGGCAGTAGTAGTAAGTTGAATCCATTCAATAGATGCGTTAATGGCAGTAGTAGTAAGTTGAATCCATTCAATAGATGCGTTAATAGCAGTAGTAGTAAGTTGAATCCATTCAATAGATGCGTTAATCGCAGTAGTAGTAAGTTGAATCCATTCAATAGATGCGTTAATCGCAGTAGTAGTAAGTTGAATCCATTCAATAGATGCGTTAATAGCAGTAGTAGTAAGTTGAATTGTTGTTATGTTGAAATAAAATCGTATATTTTACATAACTTTAAGAGCTGACGTTAACCTAACGGTAACCTTGTGTTGTTCCAGTCAATATTTCCACGGTACGGTCTGTACGTGGTGGGCTCCACCATGACTGGGTTCGGACTGGACTCGTCCGACATGGACCTGTGTCTCTACGTGCGCACCCTGGACAACATGGAGCCGCGTGCGCACGCGCTGCTGCACCTCAACTACATCCTGGGATACATCAAGACCCTGGACCCGGGTAAGTCACCCTACACATACACACACACACACACACACACACACACACACACACATTTAAGAGAGTTTTTTTCAACCCACTCTATAGACGCAGTGCGTCAAACTATTTTAACCCTTATGAGTATCTTGATATAAGATTGTTTGTCGCAGGCGCGGAGGTGATCCTGGCGAAGGTGCCCATTCTGCGATTCCGCGAGCCGCGCGCCGGGCTCCATGTCGACCTCAACTGCAACAACATCGTCGGCATCAAGAACACAGACCTGCTCGCCGCCTACAGCAGAAGTGAGTAGCGCAGCATCCTACTACACACGTTGTACTAAAGCAGGAGTGAGTAGCACGCAGAACTTATGGCCGATAAGGCCGAAAAGTTCTCGATTGGAGACCACGCTGCGCTTCCCGGGCAGCGTAGGAAGACCAGCCACGAGATGGACAGACGACCTCATAAAAGTAGCAGGAAGATGCTGGATGCAAGACGCTTTCAATGGGTCTTTTTAGAGATCCATGGTGGTCTATGTCCAGCGGTGGACTTCTTTTAACGGTTTTAACGGTGTTCATAAATGTTTACATTGAACAGAGGATATACCTGGAACACCTTAAAAATTACTTTTCTGTGTTTATTTACTATCCACAGTGCCTTAAGGCCAGGTATAATCTCACAATCATCGATAAGAACCATTTTTAAACCCTCAGTATGTTGAATCTAAACTAAATGTTCTGGTCTAAAAAATACTGTCGGTAGATAAAAACCTTTACTACTGACATAACCGAATAGAAATAAGAAATATAATGGGGTTTCTGTAAAATAAAAATACAAATAACAAAGCAAACAACACGTTTTTATTCGAATGCTCGGAATTCTCAGCGGTAATACTTTTTTTTTCTTAAATCAAATTAAATACCAGGCTAGTTTTTTAATGTAATTACCAGCAATGTTTTTTTTTATTTGTCTAATTTATGTAATAAAATAAAATATCTCAATATGTGAAATTTCAAGCGCTAGCACGTAATCGTCATCAAATGTGATATGCGAGTTTCAACTTTAAACAAAACTGCTTAAGTAAAAAAATAGACTACGGTAATATGTGGTATGTTCACAGTCGACTGGCGCGTGCGGCCGCTGATCGTGGTAACCAAGCTGTGGGCGCAGGCGCACAACATCAACGACGCGCGACAGAGAACGCTCTCCTCCTACTCGCTCACACTCATGGTGATACACTTCCTGCAGTGTGAGTACATTACACGTCACGCTAACTTTAACACCAAGTTAATTTTCATACATGAACATCATTTATGCGTTAATAATTTCTAAAAATGATTTCCATGTATGAAAATTAACTTGCATCAAATTGAAATTTTTGTCGAAAATTTGTGATGTTTTACAAACGACGTTTTTTTTGTAAGTGCAGTTGTTTCATATCTAAAAAAATGCTTGTAAGTGCGAGCGAAACGGACGATGGTCGAACTACAAACTCTTAAATCTTTTAGTAGTTCAGTAGCCATACATTTTTAATCGACTTCCGAAAAGAAGGATATTTTCAATTCGTCTGTATGTTTATTCAGCGATTACACCGCCAATTCTAAATTGTTTATGATGATGCTTTTTTTTTATCGATAGGTAAAACTTCAGAGGTCCCATATAAATATTATCAAAATCGGTTCAGTAGTTTTTTAACAAAAAACTGAAAAAATATCATCCTCTCTAGTCCCAAGTAAACGAATTGTGTATTAGAAGTTATTTTTTTTAGTTTTTTAATCTATAATTATTTAATAAAGCCGCGGTGTGCGAGTGATACTCGTACTTTTTCGACACATCTCACCTATATATACTTTGTACAGTCCACCGTGCAGTGTGACGACGTCCTGCAGTTAGTTGTGGAGTAGAAGATGGAAACTCTGCTCGATGGTTTAAGACGTATATTTGTAGGAAGTTGTTGCTAGTTGTACGCCTTAATATCTACTCAATAAACTAATGTACAATTACTTATAAGGTTAACTATCACTTCCGCGGTAGGAGCTCGTATCTATAGATAAGCGGCATCTGAGGAATGTGCCCTGTACGTTTGAGATCGTACATGCTCCAGCCGCAGGAAGTGTGAGATGAGGAAGTTAAAGTTATACAAAGTTAAGGCTACTAAGATTGCACCCGAGGAGTATGTCCTGTACGGTTGGGACCGTACATACTTATATAAGTGAGATAGAGGGAAAACTAAAAAATAAGTACATATAGGTGAGATGTGACGAAAAAGTTGTTTTTTGTCGCCATATCTGACGTGCGTGTGTGTGTGTGCCAGGCGGCACGAGTCCGCCGATCCTGCCGCGCGCTTTGGACCTGTGCTACGAGCCGCGGCTCTCTCGGAACCGCACCTCCCTGGCTGAACTCTTCATCAACATGCTGCACTACTACGCGGACTTCCCGTGAGTACACAACACAACACATCACAACACTTGCTCTCGAACACACACGCAGACTAACATACCTGGCTGGGATTCGTTTCGACGTATGTGGCCGAGGGCTACACGACCTTATTCCACCTTCCCCATAACATAGAACTAGCAGCCCTCCCCTCTCCCTGCCGCCTTCTCTGTTTCCTGATAACTACAACGACTGCAAACTAGTCAACTAATCCAATACACACGCAGTAGGCAACTGGTTCCATACCCTTGTAAATTACTCAGACTAAACTGGCTCGGGCAAACCCTAACTTATACCCCACAAGATCCTGGAAGAAATAAGAATACAGGAATAATATGGACATATCTAGTATACTCTTCCATCTTCTCTATATCTCTTATTGAAGATCCGTCAAGTGAGTGAACCCCGCGCCGCGCCCTGGCGTCGATGCTTGTCATATAACTGCGTGTCGTTGCGCTGTGTTCCGCCGCCACGTTCCCATCAGATTTCGTTTCCGACGTAGTTCCGTAGACATGGGAACATGGCTTGTTAAGAAGCCCAATACTTTCTTGTGGGCAGTGTTGGGCAAATTTTAATTGTGAGAACAATTAACAATTGATTAATTGTTAATCGTACATAAAATCTAACAATTAACTAACAATTGATCGCTTACAGACTTGCACTTACCTAGAATAAACTGATTCACTCGCGATTTAAATTAATTTCGGTAAAAATAAGTCGGTTAATTATTAGTTTTAATTATTTCATAGAACAATTAAAAAACTTTATTGCAATTAATTTAATTGCGACTCATAATAATTAACATACTTTAATCTAAATAATTAAATTGCAATTACTTTTTTAGTCAACTAACAAGTTGATTGAAAAATTAGTTGATTAATGCCCAACACTGCTTGTGGGGTTAGAGAAGTCGCATTCTAATTTCTTGAACGCCAGTAGAATAGAAAAGTAAATATAGGGCATCGACACTAGCTAACGAAATGAAACGTCAGTTTTTTAGCATTTTGAAGCATAAGCGTTTGTAGAAATAGAAATGTCTGCCATTTGTCCAAGCCTGATGATATGATAAACGAGCCAGATACCCAGTACATACATACCCAGAGTAAAGTAAAGTACATCACCGAGTGGAGAGTACAGTACAATACCCAGTGTACAGTACAGTACATCATTCAGTGTAAAGTACAGTACAGTATAATGTATTGCGTGCAGGTACTCTCGCATGGCGGTGTCGGTTCGTGTCGGAGCTCGCGTACCGGTGAGCGAGTGTCGCGCGGCGCGCGCGCTCAAGAACGATCCCCACCAGTGGAAGCTGGTCTGCGTGGAGGAACCCTTCGACCTGACCAACACGGCGCGCTCCGTCTACGATCCGGAGACGTTCGAGCGCATCGTGGCCACCTTCCGCAGCTCCGCGGCGCGGCTCGCGGCGTCGCGCGACCTCGCCGCCGCCTGGCCCGCGCCCCCGCAGCGGTGACCGCACCCCCCACCTCCCCCTACACGACTAGTGCCTGCGCTCGGCTGTGATACGCGACTGATACTGCCCTAGCTGTAAGGTGCCACGTCCCTCGTACTATATACACACACACGCGCTCTCACTCGCACCGCACGCACTACCGGGACTGTGCGTGTGTGTTGTGTGTGCGCAGGCGCACGCCTCACTGACTGTAGCGCCCGTGTGTGCGTCGCGGACGTCGTTTGTACATATTTGTTATTTGTGGTATACACATCGGTGCGTGTGTGAGTGACCGGATATATTATTGTATTACTTGGAGGCTCGGACCGCGCGACGTGCCGTCGGTCGCGCGCGAGCTAGCGAGCCGACTCTTTTTGTTTCGCTCGCTCGCGCGCGCTCGTCTCATGGCATCTCGCTCGCGCCGCATACAGATGTTTATTTATTCGACAGAGGATATATTTATAGTTAGATCGAAATGCCACTATGAAAATTATATGTTTACATTCCATAGTGCCATATTTGTCTAGTTATTATTTTTAAGTCTCTGTATATTATTTTGTTAGTATTTAAGGTCGGTTTTTTGATTAATCGATGAGTTATATCCGGGGGCGTTAGATTCGCATGTATCTTTGATAAAAGAGACATATAATCCGCATGTCACAAGAATACTTTTATAAATGAAAAACCGACCCTAAACAGGACACAATAAAGTTACTTTTGCAAACATAATTTCATCATTTAGCAGTGCTTTGAAGATTAGATATAGAGATATCTTTAAAAAGAGACGCTACGACTCGTAAGTTGTCCTTTCACAATCGCACTGTATCTTCTGACTAGTAAATTTCACCGATGCAGTTTCGCCGATCAAATATAATACAAGACGATCGAACAACCAAATATATGCCAAATACTCCACTTATATTCCAAAAAAAATCGATTGATTTGTTAAAATCGATAATCGGAAAAATTGCGTCGGTCGAAATTTATTAATTTCAAAAAGATCGTTTCGTTAAAAATATCATCGCTGAAAATTCGTTTTATTTCCAATGCGACTGGACACAAGACTGACCTATTGCAATCATCGAAATAATAAAAATAAAAAAACATTAGGATATATCTAAAGAAAATATTAAAGAGATATCATAGTTTTGGACTTGATGAAAAATAAACATTACGGAGCGAAGCGGTCCACGATAACATCACGGAAAAAATAACGCTGCCTCACAAAAAAGCGTCCTTTATTCGTTTTTAATATATTTATTGTTTATTTGTAAGTTATTTAATGTAAATAGTAAGAAATAAAAAATAAAAAAACAAAATATTCGTTTTAGGTTCGTGTTCGTTTTTTGTAAATACTATTTTTGTGATGCGTAAAGAGTAAATGACAAAAAAAAATATAAATATATGAAGTTGCTTGGCAGTGCATGAAAAATAAAGGCCAGGTGTGAAAAAAAATACACGGGACGAACTTGATAGAGAGAGACGCAAAATCCCATGTGATGTTATGTTGTATGTGTAATAAAGTAAGTTGTTGTGAGAATCGATAGTTATAAAGCTATATATGGGTGCTAAATTTAGTGTTTTGCAAATATTGCAGCTCAAATACTAATAGTACACAGAGTCTATATTAAAATTTAATTAAACTTTAAATCGTGTACAGATTATATTTAACAGAAGACGTGACCGAACGTAGTGTTAAAGTTTGGACGTCACTTAAGCCGTTTTGTTACTGGTGTATTATTCTCTATGACCATAGTCTTTTTTTTGTTGTTGTATTTTTTTTCTTTTTAAAGAAATGCAAAGGGAACGGAGCCCATATAGACTTCGTCTATAAATGACCCTAGACTACGTAACCGAAATTGACATTAAAAATTAGACTGCAAAGCTGAAAAATGTAATTGTCAATATCTACCATAACGAGTTACTTGCTTTGTGGTTATCATACATTAAGAATTTTTCTCTATGCTCAATGGATGGAATTTATAGTGTTTCACATCATGTCCACTATTTATTGCCAAAAATATAAGGACATCTCTAATATTTCTAACAGCGGTTAGAAAAATATCAACATATTTTTGTACGCGCGTTTTAGTCCATCACTAATTAGGTGGCCTAAAACAATGCATAAAAAGATCTTCACGTGAAGAGATGGATTGAAGCAGACACGTTTTATACAGCTGAGTAGCGAACAGACAAGTTTGTGGCTCCTTCCATTGTGATATAACTTCCTTGTTGGTTATAGGGAATGACTCACCTGGCTGTACACAGCATCTTATGATTTAGAGTTTTTTTAATATAATTTTGATCGCGATACAGCGTTTATCACTTCAAATACAGCTTTTATAGACCTAAACAGAAATGATCTCAAAGCTTTTTATTAACTGAAAATTTAGACTTAAAAAATTATCTATTCGGTTGGAACAGACTATGTAACCTATTTTAAAATGGAAAATTCCTGTCGAAAATTATCTAGTTAATATTTATTTATTCATAATATTTTTCTATATAATTTTGCGTGCGATAAAATTATTTTATTTGAATGCTATACATTTATTTTTTTTTTTTTTTTTTTTTTTAACTTAGGTAGTCGTTTCGCGCGCGCAAAAACAAATGAAGGCAATTTAGATCATAAATGGTAGTTCAAGCGGATGTGCCGAAGTGTTGATTCACGACATCAGTCTGTAACCGTCGCGACAGAGATGCTGCTTGCCGAAATTATAATATTATGGTGATTCCACACCAACAATACCTTCATCACTCCGTATATCTGCATAGGAACTACCTGTTTTACGATATCTACTATATGGGTGTTCGGGGCGCGATGCTCTCTCTCTCTCTCTCTCTCTCTCTCTCTCTCGCACTTAACGTGCTTGTATCTCTTTCGCACATAAGGTTTAAAAAAATATAAAAACACTAAATGGAGACCTTGTAAAAATGAAAGATTATTTGATTGATAAAGACATTATAAATGTTTAAAAAATGATTCAAGTATCATCTGGAGGCACGGCAGTGGCCCCGGCCAAGTCGAGCAGCAAGGCCACGCCGTACCATCCTTTTCTCGAAGCCATTCAGGGCATTTTCAACCCCCTGTATTTATTTTAGCGACATTGTTTTGAAAAAAAAAAACATATAGAACTCTTGTGTAATGAATGATTGAAAAAAAACTGCTATAAATAATCCCATCCTAATGAAACAAAATATTTTTTCAATTCTTACAATGTTTCCACTTAGTGATTTTATATTTAAAATAATTATAATATTAATATATCGCTTTATTGTATCTACACCATACAAAGAAATTTAATAATAAACAATAATATAATAAACAGTAGTACAGGGGGCGGCCTTATCGCCTTAAGCGATTTCTTCCAGGCAACCTTTGGATTATGTGTTAAAGAAATAAAGAGAGAGCTTCAGCCACGAACACTGGCTTAAAGCAATATTATATATTTGTTTTACTATATACAAATGCAAATATTTTATGAATTCGCTTTTACGCGTTATTAAATATATACCTATATATTTGTTACATGTACCGGCAGAAAAATGCCTAAAGCAATAAACGTAAGTTTACACTAAGCCTAGAATAGTCAGTATGAGACGGAATCAACTATTGCATATCTTAACTCATACAAATAATAATTATATGTAATTCTGTGCTTCGTTATATTAACAAGTTTTGTATGAATTCCTACTCGGTATATATTAATTATAACTGTTGAATGATGTTGTTAATATTAATATGTACGACTGATTACTTGTATACTTTTTTGCGTGTTCAAGTTTTAATATGCAATAATAAGTCACTTAAAATTATCTTCATTACAAAAATTTAAAAATAAAATGAACTAAAATTTTTACCAATTTTCATTTTAAGTTCACTTCATATAGTTTTACAACAAACCAGTCTGTTCTTTATCCTTTATCTCGCGCTCGTTTAAAAATACAAAAAAATATAGATTGATAATATTATTTAAAAAAAACTAGAAATTCCTCGAGTGCTTCCTATATAATTAATTTCTCTAGTACAGTACTATTAAAGTGTAAATTATGCTAGTTGCCCCCCCCCCCCCCTAGTCGAGTCGAGTGGAGCCCGCGTGTGAGAAGAGGGAGGCGGCGTCACTCCAATATGTTTCCAGACGCCGCGTGATGTTTCTGTATTAGCCGCTAGATGTTAACTCGATCGTTAAGTTGTTATTCTTTATGTTTAGTATTCGCGTCTCGGTTTCGTCCCTACATTATAATACATGCATCCACACAACGACACACACACACACACACACACTCACTTTTATAAAGGCGGTGATCGACATCGATGAACTCCGGTCAGTCACCGCCTTAAGAGTGTGCGTGATACACGCCTGGCGATTTTATATAGCGTTGTTATGTATAAGTTTTATAAAAACGTTTTACATAGGCACGGCGCCGTGCTACATAAAATAAATAAAGTACAATACATAATTTTAAAAAACGAGCTAATACTAAGAAAACTGATAGTATAATATATTATTATTATTACTGAACGGAAACGTGTCTCAAAAATCAGTTAAATTTTTGAAAATGTTGTAAAAAAAAATCTAAAAGCCGACACGTAAAAAAATCAAATTGAAAATGTAAAAAAAAAGTTTTAAAAAATATATAAAATGTTAAAAAAAAAATAAACAAAATCGTATAAAAAATGTTTAGAAAAAAAATGTTTTTACGTTGGCTTCTGTCGAAGTCAGATTAGTTTGAATACGGGCGACCACCTACCTGTCTTTTACTAAAATCCTGGACGTCTCTCCATCCGGCACTTTTTGAACAAACAGACTTGTTCTCATTATAAATATTGAATGCCGAGAATAGAATCGACAGAAGAGGATTTTCACTAAAATCACATAGTTCGCCGGTTTGTGCGGAGGGCACAATCTAAAACCGTTTAAATCGAGAGTTTTTTTTTTTTAAGTTACGACGTCTTTTATTTTTTTATATCTGGAGCTTTTTGGTAAATTTACGTATTTAATTCAACATATTTTTTAATTACCATGATAATTGTGCCTTCCTTTCCTTTATAAATCGACTTTTCTAGATCGACGATCTCCATCCTCGGTCACACCGTCGCTTAACATCAGGCGAGTTGATGGTCAATCGTAGATCTGTCTAGTATAAAAAAAATGTATATTCACTTCTACGCGAGTACCTGAAAGAAATACTGTGTAAAACTAGTGTTACAATCTTATCATTTAGTATTCTTCCGTGATAGAATTTCAATGGCGAAAGTGAAATACTAAGGTGGAGATCAACGCGTGCAACTATCTCTCTCGCACATCACAACCTTTTTAAATATATAAAATCATTAGATACGGATATTAGAAAAGTGAGAAATGAATTTATTTACATAGGAGAACTAAATAAGTGATATCTAAATAAATTAAACAAAATTTATTCAGATATCACTTAAACTGACGGAGTAGTGAAAAAAATATATATTTTCGTATTCCCCAGCCAATTTAAAAGTTATCAAAGAAAAACTTTTTTTTAAATATTTATCTCCTATCAAAATAAACAAATTCATTTCTCACTTTAATATTGTCTAATATTCCTACTTAATGATTTTAAATGTTTAAAGAAGTAGTGATGCGCGAGAGAGATAGCTGCACGCGTTGAGCGCATTCATAACAGAGATGTTTTATGTTCAACCCATTAGAGTCATTCATGCGAGGAATTCTCGTACTATACAACAAATATGGTCAACTCACACTACGTTAGTATTTCTTTTGATAAATGTTGTGGATACCCTAAATGTATGTAAATACAATTTATTTGCTTTTACCTTCCAAATTATCTTACTCTATAATACCTTCAAGGCCAAATAAATACCTTTTAGGGATCGGCAGTTTAATGTATTTTTGTACTACCTGTTCTAAATTTATTTACAATAGTAATTTTCTGTTTTTTCGAGAACATAATTATGCTTGCTTCCGCACTTTAACTGACAATTTAATTGTAGATTATTTCTGAAGATGTACTTAATAAACAACATCTGTCGTTCAAATAAATAAAATGCACAAGAACAAAAAGAACTAAGAGAATTATATCTTAGAATACAGTATCCAATAAAGGTACGTATTCATGTATTGTTTTTTCCTAATACACTGGTTTGTCAATAAATAATAGAGTTTTATTGACGTACTGTTTGCTTCGTATTAGTTATAAATCGATAGTACATGTATTTTATACCAATTGTAAGTAGTTGTATATTACATCTGTAAAATAATATTGCCGAGTAACGGCCACTAAAAGTTCGTTGTTTTATACAAATATATTTTGTCACTTTTTGACATGACTTTTTTATCTTATGTTGCATTTTATTTTATTGATTGAACACAAGCGAATATTTGTCTTCATCGTTGTACAAAGATTATTATTGTAAAGAAAGTATTCTGTAATAGTTAAAATATATACAAACTGCCAATACTGTGTTTTATTTACTACAATTTTGACTCTTAGTCTACGTTAGTTACTCTTAGTCTAAGATCCCGCTATGAGACGACCTTCGCCGAGCTGGTTAATGGATGAAAATTATTTTATATTCAATTAAATTTATTATTATTTACAATATATTTATTATTCAATTTATATTCAATAAAAATTATTAGCATAAGTTAAAACAGGTTTTTAAATATTTTTACGATGTATATTTTTCGGTATAAGAAGGAAAATATGAAAAAAATACGATGTCCCCCTTTTATCTACTTGCTAGTTTGTACGGAACCCTCGGTGGGCGAGTCTGACTAGCACTTGTCCGGTTTTTTAAACTATTATTCAACCTAACGTTTGCATATTCTATGGGCTTCATACTTTCGATTGGTATGGAATTTGTCTATTAACCAAACCAGTGAAATGCTTAGAAAAATATTTTTTAATTAGGTATTAATTAATCATATTCTGGACTGAAATTTTTTAGACAACCCATTTGCAATATATTTATTGACATATTTAATTGAATATAAAATACTATTCATCCATTAACCAGCTCAGTGAAGGTCATCATATAGCGGGATCTTAGACTATCTATATATCAACGGTTAAAAGGTTAGTTAGCATTCATAACTCATTTTAGTCAAAAATGAGTTATGAATGCTATCTTAAATAAAAAAAATCCCCTTTTTTATTTAGCATTCATAACTCATTTTTGACTAAAATGTCGCTTATACCCTATTACCGCGTGGCGTAGCGTATTATGGTGGCGCCAATTTTAGGGTTACGTACCTCAAAAGGAATAAGCGGAACCCTTATAGGATCACTTTGCTGTCCGTCTGTCTGTCTGTCAGTCCGTCCGTCCGGGTGTCAAGACCTGTATCTCGGGAACGCGTGAAAATATCGTGTTAAAATAAAACCGTTAAAACCATACATGCAGATCCATAGTTTCATGCTGCGGAAAGAAAAAAAAAAAAATTCAGTTTTCGGAAAAAAAGTTACAGCCGAATATGTCGTAAAAAACGCACATTATTTTGACTCTCACAAGGGAATCAAAACCTATGAGGACTTCCCGTTGACCTAGAACTGTGAAATTTGGCAAGAAGTATTGTGTTATAGTACACATATAGGAAAAAATCCGTAAACTGGACATTTTAATTTAATCACAAAAAAATAGTGTCTTTACACAGGAATGAGGGTCAAATTTAAAAGTTCTTTAACCGTATCGTGTATCGTGGGGTATCTTAAGAAAGAGCTTTATTAGCATAAGTTAAAACAGGTTTTTAAATATTTTACGATGTATATTTTTCGGTATAAGAAGGAAAATATGAAAAAAAATACGTTGTCCCCCTTTTATCTATTAGTTTGTACGGAACCTCGGTGAGCGAGTTTCACTCGCACTTATCCGTTTTTTTTTAAATTGTATTTAACCAAAGGGTATAGATAAAAAGTAGAACCATTCTAAAAGTGAACGCCACTCCACCGAAAGAAATTAATACAATGTGCGAGGGGAAATATTTATTCCAATCATTAACATAGCGATTGCAATCCTTTCCTATTCCAGTCTAACCGGCAACGAAGAGGATATGTGCCGGAACTGGAGAACCAATGAGATAATTGAGATTGGCGGAATGCGTGTGATTGTCTGTGCACAAGATTTTCATGTGCGCGTATCACATCGGAGGGGCGTTAAAGAATGCTCGATCTCTATCTACATAATTTAAAAGTTTTCTCGCAACTGAAAAATGTGTGACAGACGAGCGAAATTGATATCAGAAATAACAAGGCTAGAGTGAACAAATATCTTTTAGATTTACGTGCTCCATCCTCGACCAACTAATAGCAGTGTGTATTGCTTTAACTGACTACCAAAAAGGAAAAGGTTCTCAATTCGACTGAGTTGGTTTTGTTACGCGATTACTTCGTCAATTATGATTATTTATTATGTTTGGTAGATAATGCTCACTTCAGAGGTGGTCCCATATAAATTTAATCAAAATCGGTTCAGTCACTAGTTTAAGAAACTGAAATACCGAATTCAAAATACGCAATTCATTTAGAAGGATGATTTTTTTTCAGTTTTGTTATAAAAAGAAAGTACTGCACGGATTGATATTTATATATAATCACCTCTGGGTGATTATTACCTTTGGTTCCGAGGTATTTACCTACCTACCAAACAAAAATAATCATCAAAAACAATTCGCACCTAATTGGTAATGGTTGTACAAAAGACGAATTGAGAACCTCCTCTTTTTGAAAGGCGGTTAAAAATATGTCGATCGTATTGAAGTCTGTTGAACTATGTCTAATTATATAACAACAAGTATTGTTTATGTACAACTGCTTAGAATATACCTTATTATGTCAGCTCACAGAACAAAGAAAACTCGTCTTTGTTCTGTGGATTAGTCTTGAAGAAAAGCCTGCCAAAATACAAAGACGAGTTTCAAAGGTATTCTATGTGGTACATTATTATGGTGAAGTATATATGAAAGAAAATACGGTTTTTGTCTTTCGTCATTATTTTATTGACATTAATCTCCAAATTACAGTTTCACAGGATATAAAAAGAAAAAATATATATAATGAAACAACGTTTACACAATGTATGTACGACTGATAAGATTTTTTTAGTGTCTATCTAATAACAGTTCTTCGTCGAGAACATAATAAATAAATAACATCACACCTCACTTTAGAATTCAAAAATAGCACGGTGCGACATATAAGTACTAAATACGATATATAGACGACAATAGATTCATTCTTATAGTCTACCGCGTACGTCCCGACCCCGTGATTCGCGTGAAGGGCTCACATCTGCTACGGCCGTAGTACTGGCTCTAAAGTTACGCACAAAAACAACAACCACGTGATATATGCACACAAATTTAATCTATGCCTCTGAGGCATCGAAGTCTTCTCGACTCAGCTAAATAAAATGGAAAATATACACCTTAAATCTAAGTAAATAAATCATATATTAAAATAATTCGCGTCGAGCCGCGAGGAACTAAACAAACTCGGGAAGTGAATACTGCACTGTGTGTAGCCCGCGAGCCCGCGCTGTCGCGCCCATTCCCTGTCTCGATCACATCTCGTGTACTAACAACTAACGTTATAATGATACATCCTAGACTAACTAGTATACGCTACTGTAAACCGCGGGACTATACGGTATAACTTTTATTTGGACAGATCATCACCGTGTAAGTTTTATGTGACCGAAAAATATGAACTTGGGGACGTGTACCGCACATTTATTCATACAACGGGCGAAAATGATTTCTAACCCCAAACAACCTTCCATGATCTTGTGATTAATCGAAAGATGTGTTTGGCTGTTTTAAATGTTGGATTCAGGGATTTTGCTTCGTTTTAACTTCACGATATAACTACGTAAATGATACCAAAAAAAAAATGAGAAAGTCACACAAAATAATAATAACAGAAAACAGTTAATAACTCCAGTTGCATGCATGAGGGCCCGTCGTGTCGATTAATGAGCTTTACACGATCCCCTCGCGTAACATGGAGTCTGTTTACAAGCTATGTTATTAGAAAATAAAGTTATTGCTATCAAAAGGCTAAGAGAGCGGCCGGCGGCCGGCGACCGCTCGCCGCGAGGTAGCCTAGTCTATGGATACTGTCGTGGTTGAGTGGCGGCTAGCTCATATTGTCGTATTAGATTATTTCTTGGCGGTCGCAGTCTCCGAAGCGTCCATTTTCTCTTCCGTCTTGACAACCTTGCCGTCACCTGAGAAGGAAACAATAATTTTAGAAGATGTATATAGAGCTGGTTATTAGTAGGTTATAGTTGAGGATCAGAGTGCCATGTCGTCACCGACGCCACAGCGGCGAGTCACGCGTTGCGTCGCACCGAATAACTCGGCGCGGATGCGCGCGCGGCTCGCGTGCGTGGCGGCTACGACTCGTCATCAGGTATCATCATATAAATAAGGATTACACAAAAAAATTAATACGAAACTAGCGACGGTGTACTATTATTATTATATCTTCTTAATACTTCAATCTCGGTATTTACAAGATTTCTAGTCTAATCGCATCTAAGTCGAAATATTGAAATAAAGCAAAAAAATAATATAGTTTCTGTCTCGACACTTATAAGTAAACCAGATAGTAACCATTCGTGAGTAATGTAGGAATTTTCTATTGGTATCTCGTGATTCGAAAATGACTCGGCGTTAATAAAATATCGATGTCATACATTTATGACATCGATATTTTATTTAAGGTCTCGCCCCATTGGGCGAGACCTTCCGTGATTTCATGTGCAAGATGAACCTCGCAATATGTATGCAAGATCTCGGTATTACAAGACGGCAGTGTTTACCGAGAACGTATTCTCTAGTTAAGAGATGCGGTACTAGTACTTTCGAGGCAGGAATTCTAATAAAAAAAAAAAATAAGCAAAAGTAGGACTCTCACTGTTTAGTTTGTGTGTTACCGTTTCACGATTATATGTATGAACAGATTGTCATGAAATTCTGTAGTTACCCGAGAGCCTGGAGATGGACATGGGCTATATTTTATCAACATCCCCGTGTACTACGAGTGGGCGGGTGATCCGCGTGTTGAGCGAGAGAAGCGAGTGTGTGAGCGAGTGAGCGAACAAGCGAGGTGTCAGTTACCGTTGGGCTGGTCTCCCTCGTTGTCGGTGTTGGAACGCCTGCGCTTGCGCGGGAACTTCCACGGTCCCGCCGGGTACTTTATCATCGGCAGCGGCTCCATGTCCAGCACCTGCGCAACACAACACAGCACACGACCCATCACACACAGTTCTATACAACTATACCACGAGAGTTTCCGAGTTATAACGAAATGTAACCTGTTTATAAAAACCAAAACCTCCGACAAAAAGAAACGTCTGAACAGAACAATAACTAGATCAAAACCGGTCCATCCATTTGAGAGCCACGATGCCACAGATTGACTCACAGATACACACATCAAACTCTACGAGCCCTCTTTTTGGGTCTAGGATAAAAAATAGTTTCTTATTTTTATAAGGAACATGACAACGTTTCTGTTAAGGTTTGTAGTCCAATACTTCAAATTTTAAGTCAAAATGAAGTTCAAAGTAGCATTCCAATGCCATCCAAAACTAACATTTTAAGTTAAAATCAAGCCCCAAAACATTATACTTACAAATTTTATAAACATTGCCCTTTAAACTGAATTACACTGTTCGTTTGATTAAATGACAATACGTTCTACATTATGAATATTTCAATGCTTGTCAGCCAGACCCACAAGCCGTCATTACTGCCTTAGCACTCTGATACCTACCCCTACTTCGTTTGGCGAGTCATCTTTACTATCTTTCGAAACCTCTTCCAGTGGCAACTACTCAACTAATAAAAAAAAGTTACCTTGTGAATCTGCCTAAAGGCAATTTGTCTCAGGAACTGTTGCGCGGAAGCGGTCAAGTCCTCTCGCTTCTGTGGCGGCAGATTACCCACAGCATCCTATAAAAAAAACTTAAAATGATTAACCACAAATCATATAAAGCTTCATTCAATAATATAGACAGGCTGCAGTGTTGGAGACTTGTAACTATAAAGGATGTGTTGGAGATTCGTGGATATAAAGGCTGCCGTGTTGGAGACTTGTAGATATAAATATAAAGGGTTTGAGACTTGTGACTATAAAGAATGACGTGCTAGAGAATTGTGGATATAATAAAGCATGCCGCGTTAGACTTGTGGGTATAAAGGCTGCGGTGTTGGCAACTTGTGGGTATAAACGCTGCTGTGTTGGAGACTTGTGGATATAAAGGCTACCGTGTTCGAGACTTGTGGATATAAAGGCAGCCGTGTTGGAGACTTGTGGATATAAAGGCTGCCGTGTTGGAAACTTGTGATTATAAAGGATGCCGTGTCGGAGACTTACGAGTATAAAAGCCACCGTGTTAGTTTTCAAATTAAATGCTAGTGTTCGTAACGTGTGATGTATGTATACATACGACGAGCTCCTTCTCGCAGGGGTCCCGCAGGCCGGGCCCGTGCTCGAGCAGCAGGCCGCCCGCCACCGCCTCGCAGACGCGCCGCAGCGCCTCGCCCGGCGACAGCGCGCACCCCGCGCTCTGCATCACACCGGACACCAGCAACTCCATCGCCTGACAACACACACACACACATTCACTTCTTTACTGTTCTAATGTTACACACATTACACATAGTACATACATACTGTATAATAGATAACCCATATCTGTGTGCTATCAGTATATTTTATACCCCACTGCATGAAATATGCAAGTAATCGTTTAAAAAACTAAAATAACAGACCTTAAAACACGGAATTAGTTTACTTGGATGACATAATTTTCCAGTAATTTTGTTATAAAGACTAAAATACTGAACCTATTTTGATAAAATTTCTATGGAACCAATAGGGAATACCCTTTCAAACAAAAAAAGAATTTTTCAAATCGGTCCAGGAGTTTTCGAGTAATCGGGGAACATACTTAATAATTTCGACGAATCGAGAACCTCCTCCTTTTCAGAAATCGGTTAAAAAGTAAGCTCACTAAGGAGGTTACTAACAAAATCAAAATATAATGACCCTATTCTTTGCTATGTGTAGTGCTTTCGTACCGACTAGGTACATCGTGCTGCAGTTATGCTCAGCATTCCATTCATAGTTCATGACGTTCAAAGCAGAAACTATATACAAAATCAATATGATCGTGAAACAAGCATGACGCGTTATGTCGTGCGAATATGCCAGTCACGCATACAGTTTTCCGATAACGTGAGATTGCATTAAATAAAGAAACATTTGAGTAGAAAAAGGAACCCTAAGATAACATCCCGTTTGGTTTATTCCAAATTAAATTCCGTCAACCATGTCGATACATATAGCGCTGCCGGTCAAGTCAACACAGTGCAATTCCTCTCTTGGAACTATAATCCGTTCGATACAGATAAGATTAAAAGTATGACTTACATATGGGTTGAGCGCCGACCAGTTGGGTATGCGGCGGCAGAGGTCGCGCATGATGCGTATGATGATGACGCACGACTGCAGGCTGGCCGCGCGCGCCTGCACACGGCACACGGGGAGGGTGAGGGGGGGGCGAGGGGCCGCGCCGCCGGCCCGCGCGGGGCCGACGCCGCGGTCTGCACTATTTATTGCTCTCACTCTTACACTCTTACTATTTACTCTCAAACTATTCACATTATAGAGACAGATGTCGAAAGAAACAGAGCAATAAATGCGGCAAGATCACATTGGATCAAACGTAAAACTGCGTTTCCATCATCCGACTCCCAGTAAACGGCTCATCAAGTGCAGGGAAACGCAGCTTGGCACTCTAAAGGTAAGCACTTGTAGCCACATGTTCATGGGAGTGTTCCTTTTTACTATTCCAAATAAAAAAGCTAGTATTCATAGTGAGAAATAAAAACAAACATGTGACTAAAATTTTACGTGCACACTCCCTCACAATAAATTTTAAAAAATAGTTATTTGTGAGGACTACTCCGTTGTAAGTTGAACTATTAATGAAATGACGTAAGATAGAGCAGAGCGGAGTGTCGTGTGTGGAGTGCGCACGCGTCAGTAAATGTGTGGCGAATGTACCTGGAACCACTTGGCGTGCCGAAGGGCGGCCAACGCGTCCAAACACTTCTGCCGCGGTAGAACATCCTTGTCGTCTCGCTTTATGTCGCCACCGTCTAGCGACAACAACACAAAGGGTGTTTGACCATCACAACATCCACGAAACCGGGGCAAACATGGTAACACTAACCTAGCCGGGCAAGGATCGAGCATCGGGCTGCGATAATATCACACCTGCTCCGCTTACACCCTCTATCGTATCCCGATATAGATAATTATCATAGAATCGTCGCTTCCGCCTAATTTTCTACAGAGCAATGCTAAGAACTAGTATAATAATAAAAAAAGTTAGGCCTCAAAAATAATCAATATCCAGTCGAATACTCAGTAAGTAATAAAATAATATATATATACATATATATGAATAGAATACATAACAAAGTGTAATAATGTTTGCTCCGTTTCATTAGACCGATATAGCACCGCGGCAAGAACGCGCCGGTGATATATCCGGGGGATGGTCAAAAAACCTTCTGCCCCTTACTCGCTAGTCACCTAAAAATAAGCATAAAACACAATACAGGCGGCCGGCATGAGCGCCGAGCCTAACTTTCGAACAAATTATCTTATAATATTATTCTTATACAATGAAAATAATCAAATATAAACAAATATCATAGGTATATAAAACATACGAGATAGAAATTAAAATCACAGATAGTTTGTTCTCACAGTCGGGTGTGTGACGATTACGACTGCCAATTTCAACTGTGTTCAGAGAATCGCTCAAGGTGCAAAATGCGTACAGTACTGGAGGTCAGAAAATCTGCAATTACTAGTAAGTGAAGGGCGGCCAACGGAGATAAAACATGGCACTCCTAGTGCTTCAAATCGACCCAATGGCGATGTCAACCTGCAACTTGCTAACATACTTCAGAGTACATGCTTTTATATGATCATCCACAAAATTTTGAACATATCTTTTTGATTTATACGAAACTAGCAAAATTGTGGAGCTACATTACAGATCTACCTATCAAGAAAATTTGACAAATACTCTGTACAACATTGTATTGTAACGTTGTGTTTCGATCTGCGCACGAGTTGTTCGAAGCAGCAGGTGCATGTTTGATGTCCACTGGCCGGTGGTGGCCGGTGGTGAAATTGGGTCTGTAATCGGGCGGCGTGTGTGGGCGCAGGCGGGCTAGCGTGTGCGTACCTGTGGGCTCGCGCATCACGGCCGAGGTGAGGCTGACGGTGACGGTGACGGTGCCGTCCGACACGCACACGGCGCCCTCCGCCGCCTGCAGCTCCACCTTGTACTTGGGTTCGTCGCCGGGACCCTGACACAACACAACACATACTCACTATCGTCTAACTCTAACCACAACAATGGAGATTGTTTCTGTGAGAAACTATGCGCAAACTCACTATAAAACTTTACCAATTCTTTAGAATAATTCTGGTAAAACCACTTATTTTAAGTTAGGTAAAGTTTGGGGGTTACAAAAGGTTAAAAAATAAAAATCCGACGAATTGAGAACCTCCTTTTTGGAAGTTGATTAAAAACCAACAACAAATATATATAACACAACAAATATATAATAGTAACCTTGAGTTTGGCGAGGTGCGCCGGCAGGTCGGCCGCGACTCGCTTCAACAGCGTGATGGTGGGTCGGTCGTGGCAGAGCACCACGAGCCGCACGTCGCGGTCGCCCTTCAGCAGCAGCCCCTTGGCGAGCAGCCCGACGCGCATCACGCCCTTGAGAGCGCGCGCACCCTCGCCGCCCGCTGCGCCGCCGCCGCCGCCGCCTGTCTCGCCCTCTCCCATGAACGAGAACCTGCGCACGCGCACACCTCATTTCACGTACTGATCACACGAGTCACGCACGATACCGACACCCATAGACAATCCATTACACATTATCTGCGTACGAGTTGTTCGAAGCAGCAGGTGCATGTTTGATGCACCACTAATACATATAAGAAATAAGAATCATTTTGACATGTGAGGAATCCTGCATGACTACCCTATTTTTTTTATAGCAAGAGTAACGAGACAATTATTTCGCTTTACATTATACATACATCACAGTTGCCTATAACACTACACTTTGGACTAGACGATTTCTTTGTGTAAATAAATTAATTTATAGCTTGTGAAGGACACAACACAACATAATTTCTGGAAATGGTCGATCTGATTTCGATTAGATACTCATTTCCCAAGATACATAATGTGTAAATATATACGAAAACTATTTGTAATATATTTCAGATGGTTTTCATATATATTTAAAGTTTTTCTTTTTGGAAATACATTGACTGGACTTACAGCTCAGTTGGTAGTATGTCTGCCTTCTAAAATGTGTGTTCTATCCCTATCCAGGACAAATATTGTGTGATGAGTTATTTATTATGTTTCGAAATGTGTAAAAAAATAAATAAATAAATAAAATAATGTGTGTATAAAGAGTTTATCTATCTATCTAAAAAAAGTATACATGTATTATATCCATTATTTATCTCCCATATAACAAGATTTGCTTAGTTAGGGGCTAGATGGCGCTGTGTGCAAATGTCCTCCATACTTTATGATAATTAAAAACATTCTAATTAGCATAATTTGTATGATTATTATATGTTAATGAATGAATGTTATTGAAAGCCATTGTGTGAAAGCCAGAGTGTTTTCAAGAAACAAACACAATGGCAATTTCCCAATAAAAAACATGAAAAATATCCCTTATCAAGAGAGAACTGTTGTCGCGCGATCTTCCTTTCAAATAGGAGAAAAATGTGTTCTACCCCGAAACATTAATAAATTTCGAAGATTCTATATTTTTACCCGACAGCGTAAGAAGAGGGGTTATGTTTTTCGAGTGTATGTATATATGTCTGTATGCGGGTATGTATGTTTCTATATGATCGCCTACAGCCTAAACAGCTTGACCGATTTTGATGTGCGAGGTGTCGTTAGATTCATCTTCACTTCCTGAGTGTCATAGGATATTTTTTTTTACTACATCTCTCGCAAAAATAAAGAAGTGATTTTACTAGAATTATTCTAAAGAATGCGTGTTTATAATTTTTTACAGAAATTTTATGCATACTTTCTCACAAAAAACGTACACTCAACAGAGTATCAAGCATAACGAAATCGTAAGTTACGACTAGAAAAACTGCTTTTCTTCAGTCGGGTATTTCGTTTTTCTTTTAATATAGATACTTGTATCTGATTAAAATCATAAATGCCTCTATGGTTTGCTTTTCACAAATTTCGTTATAGTTCCATAGTTTAAAAATTAAAAGTTTAAGTTTTGATAAAATCTAACCATACCTCTGGTTAGATTTTATCAATATAGCATAGCCATCAATGGTTTCAATCTATATAAAAAAAGAATGATCCAAATAGGATAATATTTAGGGGTAGAAAACTCTTGTTGTATCAAAAAATGCGGAATTTGCTGGAAAAGGAACACGCGACAAATCGTAACCCCACTTACATTCTTTCGTATAATTAAAAAAAGCAACCAAAACCAACCTTCAACATTTTGTATCGAACATTCTAAATAGCATTAGATTAATGAAAGGAACGAAAGCAATTAAAATAATTCAGACTTTAACACTAATACTTTACAGAGCCGTAGAGACTGGCGTCTTTTGGTGTCGGAGGCCAAGACCCAGTTTGGGATCGGCGCGCCATTTTAGTAGTAGTAAATACTTTAAAATAATCTAATGTTACAAACATTGAACTCGGTGTACATGTTTACGATAACTATTTAAACTGTATTTTCCATGTAATAAAATTACATAAATTAATGAAAATACTGTACAGAAATGAGCCACTCACGCTTTACCGCCTGACATTTTTTGTTCAACATATGACGTGTTTTTTTTCTCCTGGACTGAATTTCTATACTCTTGCTTCACAATAGATTCATTTTCTTTTTTTAAAGGCAACGGAATGTTGCTGACAAATTCCCTCTCCAGTTTGACGGGCGGGTAAGAGTTTTCGACAGATACGCGCTCCCTTTTCACCACAACGGTATCCGTTTGCCAATCCATACTAGTGTTCCCGACTGACATGCGCTCTTTCTTGATAGCCACAGCCTTCCAAGCATCTCTGTGTAATGTGCGGTTAAAAAGCGAACAAAAATGAAATTGCAACAAACAAAAATCAGATTGAAAAGCAGATGAAAAAATTTCAAAACAAAAAACCAGAAAGTTTAAAGCAAAGTAAGAGATAATGAGTACTATTAGTAGTTATTCATGAGCATGACGTGTCTTATGGAAAAAATATTTTTTCAACAGTTATTTAATTTATTAGGGTGTATTTTGAATACATAACTTAGGGCTTCTTTCATGATCCCCGAGTAAAGTTCAAAGTTGTCTACTTGCCACTTGAACCACAAAGTAACTGTAGATTCAAATTTCATAATGTCTGAGTAGCCTTAACCATCTCATAAACTAGCCCGTAACTTACGTTTGACTTCATCCGCCGAGTATCGGAGATAATCGATGAGTAAGGCCATTGTCAGTCATAAACAGATGTGGCACTCGCACAACCTCTATAATATTGTTTTATGAGCTTTTGTTCAAATGTTGAGAAAGGACGCCTTTTCCAGGAAAACTACAATATCTTACCTACTAAACGATAATAATGAATTGAAATATTAGATCGTAGTATTAATAGTGCACTGAGAGCCAAAACCAAACACATCTCAAAAAAAAATATTTTCATGCATCATCATCTCAGCCATAAGAAGTCCACTACTGGACATAGGCCTCCCCCATGGATTTCCAAAAAGACTGATTAGAAACGGCTTGCATCCAGCTTCTTCCCGCCACTTGTATGAGGTCATCTGTTCAACTTGTGGCTGGTCTTCCTATGCTGTGCTGGACTTTCATTTTATTCTGTTTATTTCTAACAAATATAATGAACAAATAACACCAAAAATTTAATAGTTCGAATTATAGAAATTGATACTAACCTCGGAAACATGTAAAGGTCGCAGTGACTAGCAAGGGCTGTCGGAGCCCTTTTGGCCCCCTATGTTTCGAACCCCTGAGTTATTACTCAGAGCGAAGTTTTCATTTGTAAAACTGACTAAAGTTAGTCAGGACTATTACTCGCTGCGTAACACTACTTGCTACCTCACGCTACTGCACGTAGCTACTTCTCACTTTACTCAAAGATTATGAAAGAGCCACTTAGAGACGTTTAGTGACAAAAGCAACAAAAGTAAATGAAAATAGGGCAAAAACCAGAACACTATATGCAATCACATACACCACAGCAAATGTGCAAAAACCAGGCGAGTCTCCAGTGTTATGCCATTCATACTCACAGTTGGTTGTCACGACCATCCTCTTTGCCTTCAGGTTTGTCATCCTTTTTGTCATCAGATTTGGCAGCTCCTTTAGCCGCAGGTGGCTACAAGTTAAAGAGCAATATAACTAAGAATATTATCCACATAAGTAAGAAGTTTGCATTATGCAGTCTATTCTTCTAATTGTACTATAAAAGTAATTTAGAAAAATTAAACAGACTTCAAAACAATCTGATTAACTGAAAAGGGATAAGTCGGTAAAAAATGGTAGTAGTTGTTGTTGCTGCGGGTCTCTTCCAATACATATGCTACAGAAATGGGGTAACACAGTAACAGTAGGCAGGCAAGGGGAAATGCACAATACACCCCAAGTGGGACGTCAGTGCAGGTCTTATCGCCCCCATTTCAAATTAAATGGGGTGAGAGTCGAGTTCTAACCTTAGGCTTGGCCTGTTCGGCGAGCGCGTCGGAAAGCGACTTCAAGGCCTTCTCGGTGTGCGAGACGGCGCGCTGTATCTCCTGCAGCTGCTGCTCCGGGGGGTAGATCTCAGCGTGCTTGGCGAGCACGTGCCTGTCGTCAGAGGTCTCGGGGCGGCGCGCGGGGTAGGGCGGCAGCAGGTGGTGGTGGTGGTGGTGCGCCGGCGGCATCGGCCCGCGGCCGCCCCACCAGGGCTCGCCGCCCTCCCAGTACATGCGCTCCTCCTCGTCCAGCATGCCGGCGTGCTCGTGCAGCCGCCGCCGCGCCCACAACTCGTCGCGCACCAACATGCGCTGCGCCTTCGCCTCCGCCAGCTTGCGTTGGTGCATCGACGGCTTCACCTTCACCTCCAGGTCGGGCTGCACCTGTACATACACACAAACATGTCCTCGTATTATTAGTATACACGTTACTTACACGATCAGTTACATTTTCGGTAAGCTTATTAATGTCAAAATAAATTTTGACAACATGGATTACAATATTATATACAATCTTGCTCAGATAAGCACCTCAAAATTACATATGTATTATAATAATTTTCTAGTATTATTAGTATTTTAAAATAATAGTGTTATCCAATATTGACATTTGAGGTAGATGAATAGTTAATGGTTATTGGAGCATCCTCATAAGTCGCCGTAATCATGCGATGCGCGGATCTCTTGGCGGCCGCGCGGGTCGCCAGGCTCGACGCGCACCTCAAACCTTTTACTAAATAATCACAGGATGATCTCTACTCAATTACAACCATTTTCTTGTAGGTAAAAGACTGCAATTTTAAATTGAAAACAATATACACAAATTAGCCCTATCATTTGTCTTTCTATAACATTATCAACACTATGAAGATATTTCTATATACACACGCCACAGGCTCCGCACCGTCCAACGCAAATATCATCAACATAAATGATGAAATAGTGTGCATTCAAATAGCAACGCATCAACACGTCGAACACCGCATACAAATTAAAATCTCTATATTTAATGACAAACAAAATACCCAACTGCAGAAAAACTGTTTTCACAGTCTAACTTACGACTTCATTACCCTTGGTATGCTGTTTAGTGTAAGTTTTTTGTATGCGTAAAATCACCGTAAAAAATATAATATAATGCGCATTCTTTAGAATAATTCTAGTAATATCACTTGTTTATTACAAAAGTTCATTGGAGGTTACGAAAAAACGCATCTTTATTTTTGCATGAGATGTATTATTATTATTACAAAAAACTATAGCCTCATTCAGGAAGTGAAGACGAATCTAACGACACCTCGCACATCAAAATCGGTCAAGCCGTTTAGGCTGTAGGCTGTCATATAGAAACATACAAATATACACTCGAAAAACAACGAACCCTCCTTACGCAGTCGGGTAACAATGTGCACATATAGAGCATATAACGAACCTTTTTCTTGTACTGCAGACGGTGCCGCCTGCCCTTCATGTGCATCTCCTTGGCGTTGGGGTCGTTGAACTTGCAGTCGCAAAGCTTGCAGTTGAAGGAGAGCGCCTTGCCGTCGTCGCCGCGGATCTCCTCGATGTAGTCCTGCCCCACGGGCTGCACCTCGGGCTCCGGCTCCTCCTCCTCTTCGGCGGGCTCCTTGGCGGCCTCCCCTTGGGCCGACACAGAGCTGGTACCGCCGCCGACCGTGCTCAGCCCGCCGGACGCCACGAATGCGATCTTCGGAGTGCCCGCGACCGTCTTTTTGGCTACGATTAAGGCCTCAGCTACACTTGACGGAAATTCCGTCGCGGAACCTCCGCGACGGAACGCCAATACATGTTCGATCGTCCGCAACGGAGCGACCGATCTTCCGCGTAGTGTGCCCGCTATTTGTAATTAATATGCAACAACATGTATTGGCGTTCCGTCGCGGAACCTCCGCGACGGAATTTCCGTCAAGTGTAGCTGAGGCCTAAGTCAAATTTTCTCGTTCAAATGTCGAAAATTGAAGTCTGAACGATTTCTCTTTGGAACGATAGCCAGGCTCCCGCAATTCAACATGTGTATCAATGAATTAGGTATTTTCAAAAGCTGATTTTTGTCGATTTGTATGATCCCGAGAAACAAAATAAATTGGGGAATTTCATGTTCGACATTTGAAATAAGTGTGTTTGCTTGTAGTCCACTATTACACTATAGCAACTTGCAAGCTAGGTAAATTCTCGTAATAGCGATTGTTATTATGATAGGTCTAATTAAATGGTTGCAGTTCACTTCTGTACATTTTGCTTCTAATAAACTTCGCTTTATAATTAGGATAAAAAATGGGGTGTTTATTTGGGCCTTTTCTACAAAAGTAATATTTACTCATTAGTTCTTCGAGAGAAGTGGTCGTTTATTCGACGATTCAATATATAAAATAGGAATAAAATAAGGATTAAACACTTTTCGAAAGTTAAAAACCTGATTCTTTCACAATCGGGAATATAAAAAAGGCCCATGTTGTAGTCACACTCCATATCTGTATATATCGGGTTATTCGTTAGTTTTACGAGAAAATTTGACTGTAAATGTGCCAAGTAACGCGGTATTCGATACAGATATGACACTGTGGCGGGTCGGCACGGTCGGCGCGGGAGGCCTATTCCAGTGCTCTCGATATTATCTCGGTCCCTAACTCTTGAAATACAAACTTAAGAGCGAAAGCGACAGAAATAATCTCGATCGCGCCAGAATACACCAGGGCACCAGGTACACTCTCCAAATACTTTGGAGAGCTTACCTGACTCCACAACATTTACACAACATATAGGTCAACAGTTGGAACAGTCATTGTTAAAGACAAAATAGAATAAAAATATTGTATGTCGTAGATTCTGGGAAGGAAAATAATTCAGGTAAATAGATAATGTAGATTACGAACGGTGTAGTACTTACGCCACATGCATGCAAAGACTAAGGGTCGTTTGAATAATTATTATCCATATTTTCAAAAAAATAAACAAATTATATAGTAGAATAAACATAGACCATCAACAGTATAAAATAATCATCATGAAATCCAACAAGTACTTATCAAAATTATAAGAAAAATGAAATACCCAACCGCACATAAACTATTTTTGTGGTGTAAATTACTCTCGCGTTATGCGATGTGCTGTTTCAAATTTATGTTTTAGTTAGAAAGTGTGACCAAAGCCAAAGTAAAATGTACTAAACAGAGCATTCTTCAGAACACTTCTTGTAAAATCACTTATTAAACGTATATGATACGAAAAGTCATTAGAGGATGCGCAAAGGCAATTTAATTTATTTACGAGATTAGTATTTTTTCTTATTACAAAAATGTAGTTTATGACACTTGGCAAGTTATAAAGAATTTATTGGTAACTCA
This sequence comes from Lycia hirtaria, assembly GCA_947563715.1. Taxonomy (NCBI): domain Eukaryota; kingdom Metazoa; phylum Arthropoda; class Insecta; order Lepidoptera; family Geometridae; genus Lycia; species Lycia hirtaria. Next base: position 32,494,710 of record OX387377.1, on the reverse strand, counting down.
CACATCACAATCTGTCAAACTGTTTCGACGGTAGGAGATGATATAGAAACATACATACTCCAGAAAAACATAATCCTTGTGCAGTCGTACCCAGTGTACAGTACAGTACTTGTATAACCATGATGTATATTTACCTCCGATCTTGGTCGGCTCGGTGCTGGGTATCGGCTTGCCCAGCATGGTGTGCAGCTTGACCACCTTCTGGTGCTTGATGCCGCGCACGTGCGCCGCGTACGCGTCCGCGCCGGTGCATGTCACGTCGCACAGCTCGCAGCGCAGCGCGCCGCCGCCCGCGCCGCGCGCGCCGCCTGCGCCCGCGCCCATCGCCGCCAGCTTCACGGCCGCCTCCTTCTTCTTGTGCTTCTGTCCTTCCAGGTGCTCCTTGTACGTCTGCCACCGATACGACAACACTCAGAACGACACGGAATAACAGGTTAACAGGTCACTACTAACTGCTACTATTCTACATAGTTAAGAAAACAAAAACGACCGACTTTAAAAATAGGCAATTTCGTTTACTTGGATGATCATATTTTTTTCAGTTATTTTGTTTTAAAATCCAAAACACAACCGATTTTGATTAAATTTATATTATATCACATCTGAAGTATGATTTACCAAACAAAAAAATAAACAAACATACAAAATAAAACCGGACAAGTGCGAGTCAGACTCGCCTACCGAGGGTTCCGTACAAACTAAATAAAAGAGGGAAATCATATATTTTTTTTATATTTTCCTTCATAAACCGAAAAATATACATCGTAAAAATATTTAACACATTCTTTGCTCACCACTCGGATCCGAGTGGGGCATCCCGTTCATTTTGTAGTAGTCAGTAAACCGCCGGCGTTTGAGGCAGTCAACGTTGCTTTGCGCGGCCACTCTGTACTTAATCAAAATTCGCCTAAAAAGTTTTGGTTCCCAGCTGAAGTGAAGGGTCTGCAGGGGGCGAAGAATGTGTTAAAAACCTGTTTTCGCTTATGCTAATGAGGCTCTTTCATATGATACCCCACATGATTCGGTTAATTCACTTTAAAATTTGGGCCCCCATTCCTTGCATAGAGACACTATTTTTTTGTGATTAAATTAAAAATGTCCAGTTTTCGGATTTTTTCCTATTGTGTAATCTAACACAATGCTTCTTGCCAAATTTCAGAGTTCTAGGTCAACGGGAAGTTAGGTAGGGAAGAATAGGTTTTGATTCCTCTGTGAGTGTCGAAATCTGCGTTTTTTACGACATATTCGGCTGTAACATTTTTTTACGAAAACTGAGAAATTTTATTTTTCTTTCTGCAGCAAGATACTATGGATCTGCGAATATGGTTTTAATTTCTACTCGATACCTTCACGCGTTCCCGAGATAAAGGTCTTGACACCCACTCGGACGGACGGATGGACGTACAGACGGACAACAAAGTGATCCTATAAGGGTTTCATTCTTTCCTATTGAGGTACGGAACCCTAAAAAGAAAATAAAGTCAAATTGAGAACCTTCTTCTTTTTAGAAGTTGGTCACGAAGCGCTACCTACTTTTGTGGTCATTGTTATTAATTACCAATTTCACTTAAACAGACATGTTGCAGGTTTATTTTTGCAACACTTCTCTTTATTTAGCGATACAGTTAAGTTTGCAAATACAATTGTACAATCTTGCAGGATGTCTCAGGACCAAGAAGTGCAATGTGAACAAAATAGTGAAAATGTTATTATCGTAAAATGGTTTAGAAAAATATATGTACATACATAGTTAAAAAAAATTAAAAAACCGACTTTAAAATACTCAATACAATACATATATATATATACGCGATATTACCAGTTATTTTGTTGGAAAACCAAAGTACTGCATCGATTTTGATAAAATTTATACGGGACCACAAGTCGGAAGTTGGTTAAAAATGACGCGGCGACGGTATTCGCACAGGTCTACCTGTATAAATACGTAAGTCTAAACAAAAGATTATAAAAATTAGATAGTATTTCTCGCTGTAATGTGAATCCACTTCATAATATTAATAAGACTTAACACTTGCGAGTAGGGTTGATTAGAGTTGCAGTGCCGTCCTGTGATATCAGGTCAGGTCATGTAAAGTGTACCTGTGGTCCGGCGCATGAGATGCGGCACACGTCGCAGTAGTGCAGCTGCTGCGCCTTAGGCGGCGGCTTGGGGCGGCGCTGCTGCGGCGCGCCCACGCCGCTCTTGTTGTAGTTCTTCCATCCACCGCTGCACAACAATTTATTATTCTTATCACTGTATATATGACAGTTCGTATCTTTCTATATACATAATGCCATCTGTTTAGCAAGAGAACCTATCGTGGCTAAAAAAGGGAACTGTCGTCTGTGTTGCTAGTCAGACAAAATAATAAAATAAGGACACCAATACCCTCAATTCCACATTATTTATCTTTGTAAACACTCTTTTTGTAGACCAGAGTAGCAAGTTTATTGCCATTTTGGTTAACAAAAATCAGGCTTGTGACATCTTTACTCTCAGCTATTCTAGTAACAACAAATTTTTGGTAAATCCGCAAAAAAACAGTGTGCAAGCATTACTGCATTCCGGATTGAAGATGTTTCCAGCAAAATTAAAATTTCTAGATATAATTAGATTTAATATATCAGTATTTCCACCATTAGCAGCGCAGTGCATTACCACACAGGATTTAGACTGCTGAAGTTCACAATTCCGTGTTAAGATAAGGATATCTCACCCGCCGCCGCCAGTTGTCTTGGTCTGTTGCGCGACGTACATGGATGCAGCGTTGTAGAGAGCCGTGTCGTACGCAGTGTTCGCTCTGGCCGTTGTTTCTGTGGATCAACAGATTTATTTACATCTCTTGCAGGAGTCTTAATAAACATCATCATCAATGATCGGCTCTTATCAATTAAATTGTAGGTTCTGGTTTTTTGTTCTTAAAATACAACAATCGTTAAGCCAGGACAGAATCCTTTCGGCGGTTTAATAACTCTGACACTAGAGTTGGCCACTAAGTCTATACGAAGTCGCTTTCTTTTTAACTCTTACGAAGGTCATAAATGGCTTAGCATTCTTCGTCATACCTATAGTACAAAGCCGCCAAAAAACGCGCGATAATTTCAAACGTTGTTATCCGCTCGATAGCTCACTGGCAGGCCTAACAAGCGCTTTACCAGCTAGACCTACTCGCCCCAACTTGCGGCGCACCTGCGTCCACACCGACGTTACCGCTCTCGTGGCCGCAACTACTCTAGACAGGCACGGCCTTCATTCAAAACGAGACTGTTGTTTTTATGACTATAATATCGTTTACAGTTTACGCGAAAACCCACGAACCAAAATTGGTACTAATTGGGAAATACCCTGATATAGAACGAAATGAAATGAAATTGAAATATGAAATAGATGGTGATCAAATCCAACCAGAATGAAGAGAACACCAATTATCCTCGCTCATAGAGAATGTAGATATAAGCTGAGTAGTTCAAATATAATAAGGCTAGGAATACATATAATATACAATGCGTGAGTGTGTGTACTCACGTTTAGCTGGCTGCGCGGCAGGCGCCGTGTAGGGCTGTGAGGGGTAGGAGGAGGCGGCCGTGGTGGCGGTGTAGACGCCACCGTATGTCGGCTTGGCCGTGGCGGCGGCGGAACGCGCGCCGCCCTGCACGCAGATCAAGTTCTATTGAACACGGTTAGCTGCATGAGCCACTAGCGCGGAGGGACATACCATCCCGCGGTGAAGCTGCATCGACCACTCAAGCGGAGCGGACCATCAAATGCGAAAAATATCCAGCACTGTGATTGGTCAATTCACGCTTCGCCAAAGTCCGCTCTGCTTCAGTGAAAACGCAGCCTGACTACACCACATATATGCTCTGCTTGAACCTCCCACAAATGTGTAAGGGTGTGTAGGAGGGGCAAGCAGTTAAACTGTTATACACTACAAACAAGCCATATTTTACTAGAATAATCCTAATTTAATTGATCTGTTGAAAATGAGCACAATTACACAATTAATTATCAATGAAATTGGCTAAATACTTGTATAATATGTCCACTGAAACATGAAATATAATCATCATTAACTGCTAACTTAACTGCGCCCTGCAGTGTCAGTGATGATGATGATACTACATCCTTCTCCAGGTCCTAAAGAATATCTGTGCCAAATTTCATAACAATTGGTTCAGCCATTTAGCCATGAAGAAGTAACAAACAGACAGTTACTTTTACTTTTATAATAGTAGTAAGCATAATTTGTTTGGCACCTAAACTGCACTATGAAAATATGCTACAATGTAAACTAAATGTAAATAACCATCAGAGTCTAGGGAAAAATTAGAACTTCCTGCTTTATCAACATTGGCAGAGTTCCAATCATATGTGACATTTTGCACACAATGTTAGCGATGATCTTATGGTTTAGCTCTCAAATAATCCTGCTAATGGCCTCATTATCATGAAAAAAATCTCGAAGCAAATGTTTGTATAATCCATGTATTCACACATCTAAATTCCATGGTGTACCACAATATTCCTAGATCAAGTCTATTGTTTTTAGAAATTCAGTTGTGTATCTTCTTTAAATGATGTATGCCTAGTATATTTTTTTGTTACATAGTAATTAATAAACAATGTAAAAAATATCATAGTAGGAATCTTTTGTTCATGCTTGTTTAGCTAATCAATAAATAAATCTTTGTTTAAAGGCAATAAATGACCATTGTATTAATGATGTAAGCCATCACTGTGTTCACATATTATCAAGATAACATGTCAAATAAACCTACACTTGGATTATTCAAAAATGATAACCTCATTTTTTTTTTTAAATCTTTATTAATTAGCTGTATCAAAAAAAATGAATACTACTAGGTCTCTGTAGTGCAGACTTCACTAACATTGGTTCAGGATGTAACTACACTTCTAGATCTGCTGGAGCTGGTCCAAAATAAACTTATATCAATGCAATTAAGTCATATTTTCAAGTCGGCATTCAGTAGTAATATCTATTTTCTATCTTTTTAGCTCTTGCATGGTTTTAAGTTATACTGGTGGCTCTAGCTAGGCGATCCAACAGCGAAAAGTGCGGTCACACCCTTTAGCCCGTCATGAACTGACCTGAGCGTAAGTAGCAGTAGTGGAGTATGCAGGCTTGTTGGCCGTAGTGTCATAGGTTGGTTGTGGCTGCGGCGGCGCTGCGGTCGGGTACGCGGCCGCCTGCTGGTAGTACGCAGACTTGCTCGCGTCGTACGCGGACGCGGCCGCCGCAGCGGCGTGCGCGTGCGCGTGAGCCGCCGCCGCTACTCAATATAATACACATATTCTATACACAACTATACAAAAGCATCTGTCTGTCTATACTGAAAGATAAGAAAATATATGCCAGCTGTTACTCTTCATGTATCACTCAACTCTAGCTAACTCAAAAGTTTGAAGTCTCATACCATGAGACATTCAACAACGGTTATAAATAATCACTGAAACACTAAAATTTATAACAGAAGGAATATTGGTTTACAGATAAATAATTAAAAATGAAAGTGAAACTATGTGTATAATATCTGGGCACTGGGCAACTTTTAGAAGTACTATTTTGTGTTTAACCTATCCCTCTTCACACTGGAATGCCTAATAACCTACATAATACCTATCTCTATTTCAACATTTCAGGTTTCAATTGATGACAAATCTAAGTTTGTCCTATAAAATCTATGAGTACATCTATGAGTTTATTTAACAGTTCATACTTCAATGACTGCATTCAATTTTTTTATAATATCATCATAAAATATTAAAAACTTTGATATGTAGTGTAGTAGTGAATGGACCTTCTAGGGGTTATTTGTTATGTACTGTCTTTCAACAGAAACCAGAAATAATGAAAACAACATTGATTGCTTCATACATTCTGTATAAAGTGAATAAAAATGTTGTATAGAATGGAACAGCGGATGTTTTACATATGTTCATAATCGGTCACATAATAAACATCGTTCATATTTCGATTGTGTTCTCTCTTTGACCAATTATTCACTGTTACACCTATATAGCCTATAATCTAATGAATAATGCTTAAATGTTCTCTACAAGTTCATTACAAGGTTTTTTTGCCTGTGTTACAGGTACATACAGGAGTGGCCATAAATGATCCCTTTCTTTCAGTCTAACCAACTCGGATATATGTCCTGTCACAAAAAGTGCCAAGGAAAGTAACTGCGGTATTCATGTCACAAGACTGATGAAGAAAACATTTACCATACATTACTGCGGGCGTCACTCCGTCCGCCAAACATACATGAAAATTTACTTCTGTTTATCAATTTCAGCACTTTTAATTCATGATGAGATCTGTAGATGACCCTAATGCGATTACATTTGTGTGATTATTGAGTAGGACATTTAGGTACATCACATGAATTAACTAATATTTATATTGCAGCAATTTTGGTGGTTCAAATGGACATTATTATTACAATAACATTGAATTGCAAGTTAAGGAAAAAGACTGAATAGACAATGTTTTCTGACGACTCAATTACACAGTTAATACAAAAATAAGCACATTATCAATCAGATGATTTATACCATGAATCTAGACTTGCAGTCAATAGAAATCTTAGATTAAATATGTTCAGGAAAACTTCAGTTCAGAATAGTCATTAAACCATGAAAAGGTGCCGTTTTAGCCATATACTAGGTTTCGAGGTACAGGAAGTACCTCGTCAGAGCATATTGTCCGAGCATTCGGCCTATTCTTTCCTCACTCTATTGTAAGTTTTATGCAGCGCGTACTCGAAATGTAATTTCCGAACACAGCGATAAGAAATGTTTATGGAGTGTAAACAACGTCATAGTTTGTGTAGGTTTGATAAAGGTTAGAATGAAATACCTTGAGTAGCCGCTGCGGCCTGATAGGCGGTGTCGTAGCCCGTAGCCGCAGCGCGCTGGGTTCCGTAAGTTGCGGCTGTGGCCGCAGGAGCCACGGCGTACCCAGTCTGGCCGCCGTACGCCGCACTAGCGGTCGCCGCGCTGGAATGTCACCACGAACATTATAACTTAGCGTTTCTGCTTGAAAATCACACGGATCAATACCATGGCGACGCCATTTTGATTGAGCGAAACGCGAGCACAAGGCACTTCATCACGCAAGTCATTATATTCACTACAACTGTTGAAATATACATAAAAACATTCTTATAAACTGAATTTACTCACCCGTATTGGGTTCCTCCGTGAGTAAACCCAAAATAATTATTTGCTGCCATCATTTACTAATTTTCCGCAATGAAACAACAGACGCCTCGTACGTAGCAGAAAAAGACCGGCGTTTGTCTTTGACAAATATGGCGGCCGTCGACAGTGTTTCCACTTTAATAATTTCCTTTCCCCTCGCATCACTTGAGATTTCCTCTTCTCAGGACTTTTTTCCCCTCAAAAATTATTCTGCTATAGTTTTGGCACTAGTAGTAAAAATCTCATACTTTACTTTTTTTACCAAGCATTTGAGTTGTCCTTTGTAGAAAATATTGCAATCCAGTTGTTCTAAATTTAATGCTGCCTTAGAACGGTTATTTAGTGATTAAAAAAATATTAAAACAGATAAACGCAACAGGCTCAGTAGTGAAACAGTTGGATCAATCCTGTGCGTAAAATCGGGCTTGTAAGGAACGGGAACAACCTCTGTACAACTGCTGAAAAATCAGTTTGAAATACCACACCTCAAGTTTGTACAGGCCAATGCAACTGTAAGCGAATCCAAAAAAAAATAGACTAAGTATGAATAAAGTATAATTCAACATTCGTGTTCTTATTTATAGCCTGACCAGAAATATATAAAACCTGAAATGGTGTCGCCATTGTATCTTTTCTAAGGTAATTACATACTATGTGTTACCGTATAAAAGAATAAAAAGCCTCGCCATATTGAGAAAAATTTCGGAACTGATATCTGTATGGACTAATTAAAGGAAAATTTTCCTCAATATGACGAGATTTTTGTATTTGTTTGATTAGGTTTTACCCATGATTTCCCCCTTATATCTCTTTCCCCTTTTTATTCCCCTCTGGACCCTAATTTCCCCTCAAAAGGGGAATTTCCCCTCATTGTGGAAACACTGGCCGTCGATCGAATGGGCCTTGACGGGGAAGGGAGAATGCAGTGCTGCCAATCCAAATTTTTCGATTCTCCAATACTAAGTATTGCATAGTAAAATAAATCATATTCTTTTGATATATACAATGTTGTTTAATTGAATATCAGACTCAGAATAGTATGAGTGACATGATTTTGAATCAACAATTTTTCACCACCACCATTTTTATTCCAGATTTCAGATCACATATTTTGCATATTTTAAAAGACATAACCTTTGAAAATAACGTGATGAGAATTACCGTAGTTTGAATTACAATTAAATTAAATGTATATGATAAACTCTCTCGTAATAAGTGACATTTATTAAAAATAAATATTTTTGCGGGAACGTAAATCTTTTGACGTTCCCACCAAAAAACCTAAATCCAAATCATCAATTCTGTCTTGTCACTTTGATCCTTCAGTCTGTTGTTGGAAGAATGTACTTTAGAGACAGCAGCCACCAAAGATAAAAAACCGGACAAGTGCGAGTCAGACTCGCCCACCGAGGGTTCCGTACAAACTAAATAAAAGGGGGAAATCATATATTTTTTTTATATTTTCCTTCATAAACCGAAAAATATACATCGTAAAAATATTTAACACATTCTTTGCTCACCACTCGGATCCGAGTGGGGCATCCCGTTCATTTTGTAGTAGTCAGTAAACCGCCGGCGTTTGAAGAAGTCGAAGTTGCTTTGCGCGGCTACTCTGTACTTAATCAAAATTCGCCTGAAAAGTTTTGGTTCCCAGCTGAAGTGAAGGGTCTGCAGGGGGCGAAGAATGTGTTAAAAACCTGTTTTAGCTTATGCTAATGAGGGTCTTTCATATGATACCCCACATGATACGGTTAATTCCCTATAAAATTTGGGCCCTCATTCCTTGCATAGAGACACTATTTTTTTGTGATTAAAATAAAAATGTCCAGTTTTCGGGTTTTTCCCTATATGTGTACTCTAACACAATGCTTCTTTCAAAATTTCAGAGTTCTAGTCAACGGGAAGTACCCCATAGGTTTTGATTCCCTTGTGAATGTTTTCCTTTTGAGGTACGGAACCCTAAAAATGCTGAAGTCTGTGCCAAACAGTGTTAATTTCTATTTTGACCAAAAGAATTTTCTATGGAGTTGCGCCAGGCTGATCTTGCCCCAAATCGATCAAATCGATACCTCTATGCGTTCCCGAGATAGAAGGTCTTGACAGACGGACAACAAAGTAGACATAAAAATAAATGAAAAATCGAACAAGTGCGAGTCAGATTCGCCCACCGAGGGTTCCGTACAAACTAATAGATAAAAGGGGGAAATTATATATTTTCCTTCATAAATCGAAAAATTATTAAAAACCTGTTTTAGCTTGTGCTAATGAAGTTCTTTCATATGATACCCCACATGATACGGTTAATTCACTTTAAAACTTGGGCCCTCATTCCTTGCATAAAAACTTTTTTTTTGTGATTAAATTAAAAATGACCAGTTTTCGGATTTTTTTCTATATGTGTACTATAACACAATGCTTCTTGCCAATTTCGTAGTTCTAGGTCAACGGGAAGTACCCCATTGGTTTTGATTCCCTTGTAAGTATCGAAATGTGCGTTTTTTTACGAGATATTCGGCTGTAACTTATTTTAACGAAAGCTGAGAAATTTGATTTTTCTTTCTGCAGCAAGGGATTATGGATCTGCGTATATGGTTTTAATTTCAACTCGATACCTTCACGGATTCCCGAGATAAAGGTCTTGACACCCGGACAGACGGACAGACAGACAGACGGACAACAAAGTGATCCTATAAGGGCTCCGTTTTTTTCCTTTTGAGGTATGGAACCCTAAAATAACGAGAAATAGGTTTTATGAACGACATTTGTTAATTTTATTTTATTGCTTTCATATATTTACTTTGACACATAGCCATATGTCCACTTTTACCAAAAAGTACGTCTCTCATACTATTTGATTATTTTATTTATATTATATTACAATTTTATTAGTAAAATTGTTCTTAATTTAAAGGAAATCTGCTACATTGGCATCACTAGCTTTAGGAGATCATAGACAAAACATACCTTTTAAAGTATTTTTGGTTATACGTTGATTATGGGTTAATCCAAAGTGTTTTCCATTTATTTATTGCACACACAGCCTTCATGGCTAATAAGAAAAGAATAGTACGTATACGTATTCTTCAGGGTGTAAACTAGGTACAAACATGACATGTTAGAGCGCCGCAAATAAACTGAGAAAAACATATTTATTACATACCTATTTGAACTATATTCAAGAAATCTTCCTAAGTACATAACATAAACTGCTATGAAATAAAATCTGAATAATAAAAGTCATGAAATTCAGATATTTGTTTCATACCATAAATTTATTTGTTATTTATAATTAAAAAGCTCCACCAATCTGAATAAAAAAGGATATTTTTATGCCACTATTTTAGATACCAACTTTGATAACAAAAATAGAATAGGGGAGTATAAATACCTAGCTAATTGGCGTAGTTGCCAAGCCTCATGTCATGTGATATAATTATATTACCAATGACAGTTTTGCTTAGTAAAAGTACTTGATAAAAATATATTAAGTTTAATAAAATTTATTCTTACAAAATATGCACATCTTTATCAGCCTAGTAATAATTTAAATAATATTGTCAGTATGTTGAGAAGGATGAGCGGAACTGAAACAAAAAAGTTTTAGTTAATTTTACGAATAACAAGTATGTATATTATAAGGAAAATAAAATACCCGACTTCAGAAAAGCAGTTTTTGCAGCCTAACTTACGATTTTGTTACACTTGATACTCTGTTGAGTGTATGTTGTGTGTGTTTTTGTGTGAGAAACTATGCATAGAATCGCTGTAACAGATTATAAATGCGCATTCTTTTGAATATTTCTAGTAAAATCACTTGTTTATTACAAAATATTTTTTAGAATGTTATGAAAAAAATGGATTTTTTATTTTCGCAAGAGATGTATTATTATTATTACAAAAAAATATAGCCTATGACACTCTGGAAGCAAAGACAAATATAATGACACCTCGCACATCAAAATCTGTCAGCTGTTTAGACTATAGGCTGTCATATAGAAGCATACATACATACCCACATACATACATACACTCAAAAAACATAACCCTCCTACGCAGTCAGGTAAAATACTCCGCTATTCATTTATTTTTTGTATCATTATAACTTTAACAGAATATCTGCTTAGAATACAATATTTTAAATAATCATTGAGTGCAATGATCTGTTATGGAATGTCTGCAGTTTGACAATGTAGAAGCAAAAAAAATAATTCACTAACATGATTATCTCAAACAAATGCAGTACATTGTAAATGGCAATATGAAATCACATATTACCTGTATATGATTTAATTTCAATTGAGTCAGTAGTTAAAACTCCAGTGAAAACAGAGAATGCTACTAATCTCCTCAGACATGATAAAAAAAGCACATGGAATGATGATTGACTTCAACATAAATAATTGTTTATTTCTTCTCTAGTCTTGTAAAATTTTACATATATTTCCTGAAAATTACTTACTACGTGTCACAGTTCTTATAGATCTTACTAAATTCAAGATTTGGAATTTGACCGAGGACTGATCTTCAAATCCTTGAGCTTGTCTGTTTGCTCCCCATCCCACTGTAAAGTAATATTGATAATAATTATTATATGTTATTATAAAAACAATAAAACACGAGCAGATATCGCGATAATAATTACGAAGAACAATTAAACTTAATTTACTTATGTTTTGAAGAACTTGGTTGGTATATACCTACTTACTTTTTTGCATGAATCTTTCTTCATGGAGCACACATACGGCGTTAAGGCAAAGCAGAGAAGCTTCGAATAAGTTCCAAAGGGTCAACATATTTAAAGTTTTTAAGCAGTACCAATTAAAAATACTTAACGGCTACTGCAGCAGCACAAACAAAAAAATTATATTTGATTTGAAAAAGTTGATCGTGCGTTGCTTGTTGTTTGTTGTTCACATTGACTTTGGCAATTAATTAACTTGACATTGACAGACAGCTGTGATAGCCATTTGCTTTTTTTCCTGATCTGAGGAATTTGGCGTCGCACATTTGTGCAGTTGCCAGTGTCAAGTATTTTTAGGGTTCCGTACCCAAAGGGTAAAAACGGGACCCTATTACTAAGACTTCGCTGTCTGTCTGTCTGTCTGTCTGTCTGTCTGTCTGTCTGTCTGTCTGTCTCCAGGCTGTATCTCATAAACGTGATAGCTAGAAAGCTGAAATTTTCACAAATGATGTATTTCCGTTGCCGCTATAACAACAAATACTAAAAATTTAAAAAAATAAAATACTAAGGGGGTTCCCCATACAATAAACGTGTTTTTTTTCGTATTTTTTTGCTCAATATTAAAAACGGTAACAGGTAGACGCTTCAAATTTTCACAGAATATTTACTTGTATATTACCTTTAAAAATAAATAATTAAATAACAATAAAGTAAAAATTAAAGGGGGGCTCCTATACAACAAACGTAATTTTTAAGCAATTTTTACTCGATCTTAATTAACAGGTAGAAACTTGAATATTTGTAAGTAAATATTTAGAAATATATTAACTATAAAAATAAATACCTAATCTAATACATAAAAACTCACAAAATGAAAATAATCCGTGCATCTAAACGCGGTGCGAGCGCCGCGCCGCGGTGTGGTGGTGGCGCGAGCGCGAGGCGGTTGCTAAGCAACGGCCGCGCGGGTAGCGGGGGAGGTAACATCACGGAGCGAGCCATAGCCGCGCGTATTCGCGCGAGCGTCATGTTGCCCGGATGTGTATCGAAAACCTACCTATAAGTTTGCAATTTACTACTTGGAATTTCGTTGATTTCTCGTTATTTTATAAACAGAACTAAACTTTGTAGTATTATAGATGATAGTACGGAACCCTTCGTGCGCGAGTCCGACTCGCACTTGGCCGATTATTTTCTTATATCAGCTATTTTTTCAATTCTTCATTTGTGTCTTTCTGCTTTCTCTTGTATAGCGAAGATGGTCTTCAAAGTGCTCTTCTTGTCGTAGGGTTAGGTTAGGTTTTTTTTAAATGTAAAAACGAGGAAACGTATGGGAAATTAAAAAGGGAGTATGTACAAAAGAGGAAAGGGTAAATGGATAATGGTCAGAGGAGAAGGATACGGATACAAAGAAAGGTTAAGGAATACAAATAGTACATGAAACAAATAGAATAAATTATAGAGAATTAAAATACATATTTGAGCTTGACTCCCACTGTAGCGGTTGGAGTAAGGAAGCTCTAAACAGAGAAAAATGGAAAGAGGGAAGAGAGGCCTTTGCCCTGAAGTGGGACAGTAATCAGGCTCATAAACAGGCTGAGAAAAAAACATATTTACAATTTTAAGTTGTTATATTCAATTAATGAGGCTATGGCACTATAAATTGGAATGGAATAGTTAAAAAGTAAATATTGAATAAGGAAAATAAAACAAAGCAACAACACGTTATTAAGACGGTCCCGCCAAAACTCCTCCTGGTTCTTATTCTTCTTCTCATATTAGTTTGATACGCACGATTAGCGCATTTGCTAGTGTCTACAATATATTTATGTCACATAGGTATTAGACATTTTAAAAATTAAATTCAAGTTATGCCTCAGTAAAGCGATGACGCCTTTATTGGAATCTTATATTCTTTAAAGTTTGTCTGCCAATGTAAAGAGATATGTACACGTGTTGCAAAATACTTTGGAAAATGCTCTATTCGTGCGGGCTCAATAATAACAAGAAGAAGAAACTTTATTTTGTACTGGATAAAAGTTTGAAATGCATTTTATTAAATAATTTTAACATATCAACCAATTGAGCACTTTTTAGTTGTACACTTATTTACCGTTATCATAAAAAACATTTTCTTGTACAATATTATTTAGTGAAAATAAAATAGATAAGACAAATATTTCAAGAATGACGGGTTCCACAATAACTTAGTTAGAGGATAGAGATCTGTATCTTTGACTTTTGCCATATAAATATACCCATGTCATATTTACTGGAAAAACACTCACTTGGGACTCGGGTAGCAATTCCTCGTCTCAATAAAATTGGAATTAAAGCGTTTCTTTCGGGTTTTTGGAATCCAACATGAACGGAACCCTAAAAATACTCTAAATGTTTTTTTTTATTATACTACTTAATCCACAATTAAATTATACCACATAATCTAAGTTAATATGCAGCATGTTATCCTGTCAATTGAATTTGAAAATTAATAAAAAATCCGTGTAAGATCCGCGAGAAAAGTGACGGATACGGATACGGACACGGACCTTATTTCTCCCACGGATATCCGCGGATACGAATACGGATCCGCGGATATCAGCGGATACGGATACGGATATCCGGAACATCACTAATCTATACACGGATGTAATGTAAAAAAGCCGAACAAGTGCAAGTCAGACTCGCCCACCGAGGGTTCCGTACAAACTAGTAAATAGGAAAAGGGGGAAATCATAGATATTTTTTTATTTTCCTTTTTATACCTAAAATATACATCGTAAAAATAGTTAAAACCCTGTTTTAATTAATGCTAATTAAGCTCTTTCATATGATACCTCACATGATACGGTTAATTCACTTTAAAATTTCGACCCTCATTCCTTGCATACCGACATTATTTTTTTGTGATTAAATTAAAAATGTCCAGTTTTCGGATTTTTTCCTATATGTGTACTCTAACACAATGCTTCTCGCCAAATTTCAGAGTTCTAGGTCAACGGGAAGTACCCCATAGGTTATGATTCCTCTGTGAGTGTCGAAATGTGCGTTTTTACGACATATTCGGCTGTAACTTTTTTTTACGTAAACTGAGAAACTTTATTTTTCTTTCTGCCGCAAGATACTATGGATCTGCGTATATGGTTTTAATTTCAACTCGATACCTTCACGCGTTTTGGAGTTAAAGATCTTGACACCCGGACGGATGGACGGACGGACAGACGGACAGACGGTCAACAAAGTAATCCTATAAGGGTTTTGTTTTTTCCCATTGAGGTACGGAACCCTAAAAACGCATAGATCAAAAAGAAAAAACATTACGTCCATGGATCTATTAGGTATTGTTACTCGTTCTCTTACTATAGTCTGTGGATCATGGCTGTATGGGCTCTGTACTCCTTGCATATAGAAATGCTATGTGGGTGGTTCCCGAACACCACAGTTAAGGTCAGCAGACTTGAACCGGCACCAGTTGAGCTCGTAATTCGACTGAGACAGTACGTACCTACTCAGTACTTCAAAGTGAACGTGTAACAATTTAATAATGCCATTTTATTTTTTTATCAGCCCTGTTTGTACAAACTGTCCCACTGCTGGGAACGGGCCATCTTCTCATTGTGAGAAGGGTTAGACCATAGTCTGCCACGCTGGCCAAGTGCGGGTTGGCAGACTATAATGCCATACTGTGCCATTTTAGAACGTAAAAATAGTAGCACTACAAAAAATGTATCAGATGGAGGTATTTCATTTTACAGGTAAGTGTTATTTTATTATTTTTTAACGAAATAAAACAATTTCGGGAGGATCACAAATTAATTCTATTGTTACAGTCAAAAGACAACTAAATCCTTATCGTAATAAAGTATAATTTGCACTAATTGGGTTAGCGCTACTCAACTCAACATGAAGTTGCGTTACGTATGTTTCGACTTTAACACTAAGAACTTAAGAACTTTATCAGTTAAAATTAAATTAAACGACATCTAGCGTGCAATGCAGAACTAGTGTGTGTCATGTTGATTTGCAATGAAATAAATTATAAGTATATAGAGATCTAATGCCAAAATGAAGTCTCACGTTTAGAATTTAAGGTGTATTTTCAAATGAGCTGTATTTGAAAATACGATAGATATCTTACTTGTGTGAGTTTGCCGGCAGTGGTTCTGCGTAATACTGTGTGTGTTTGCCCTTTCTTTCTATTTACTTCTGTCTTCTGTGGGAAAAACGCAACCAAAAAAAAAGTCTGTGGATCTATGATCTATGTTTTGTATGGCTGTATGGGCTTGACACCCTTTGCCTTTCCCGATAGAGAAAAATTAACCAAAAAAAAATCTATGTTTTGTTGTTTTTTTGCTCCGGCGTTTTCGTCACAAATTTTTAGTAAAATTTAAGTCCAAGGAGTTTTCGTTGTCCAACATTCCTATAGTATTTTGCGATTATTTTGTGAATCGTGTGCAAAGAACACCAAAGAGTATATACGAATAACACTATTACTCCTAGCCAAAGAGTACCTTTGTATTAAACGGAAACTCCTAGCGGAGAGTGTGTGTCCGATAATCTGTTAATTTGAATACATAGTATTTCCATATTATTTTGTGAGCACAGTTTGTGTGTTTGAGAAGAGGTACCCACAAACAGATTTCATAGTAGGTATTTAGAAAGTCTGTGCCCACAAACTTTGTGGGAACCTCTTCCTAAACAAACTGCTCTGACACGAGCAAAGAGTATTGTACTATACAGGATACGAGGTACCGAGTCCAATACTTGGGGGTATCTTTTGTTTAAAACTAGTTCTATAATTCGTCTTTGTTGTTTATAGATTATACTAAACTAAACAACTACTGTTTCAACATTATTTTCTCTCAGTTTAAGTGTTTAATTCTTAAGAGCTGCCTTTAATTTGGTTTTTATATAATATTGTGCATATAGACAGAACAAAAATATCTACTATGGTCAGATTTTAACATGGATAATAAGTACCACAGCATGGATACTGCTGGTCCTTCCAAATATAATGACTCCAGTAGACAAGGTAGGTGGATAACTAATACAGGACTACAGGTAACTGTAATGTTACCTGTGTTGACAGTTAAAAAATTATACACATCCGACGGGACTTACATAAATCCGCATTATCCTGATCTGTACCTGGGAGCCTTTACCATTTTGCCTTTGTTGAATGTGTGTAATTTTTGAACAGTCAAAATTTGTAGATTTTTCTATGTTTATTGCTAACTTGTATAATCTGTTTTTAATAACGATATTCAATTCCAGCATCTGCCCATAAGACAACAAGTTTTCAAATTAAATCAGAAAAATTAGACCCAATTTTTAGAATAGTCAAAGGATGTGACTGGAAAAATACTGATAAAAATTCCAAGGCTAACATCCCCAAACATAGTGTTATTTCAGAAGAGGACAGTAGAAAGAGAGGTGAATATTTTTCTTCATTATGATTTTGTTTTATTTTGCTAAGGTGTGGAAAACTTGAACTGTCTACAAATTCATAAATCCTTAAGTGTGGATACAGTGAGCAAAAAATGATTTAGAAACCTTACTAAACTTATTCAAAGACCATGAATCTACAGTCTGAATAAAATACACACTTAAGAACTTGATGAATTTATACAGATTCCTCCTAGTGTTAACCCTAAAAATATTTAGATAATGAAATAAGAATAAATCCGGCAAAGTATTAGTTTCACATCGAGGCTTCCGTATTCCTATGCATGACACATTACATGAATAATGACACCAAGGCTGATTACTCAACAAAACGTGCTTTTTTATTTGTAACTTCACATATTTTCTATACAGTAGGGATAGCCTGAAGTGCTAGGCCTTTATATACCAAGTTCAAATAAGTAAGTGTTACAGACCTATTTATTTGCACAAGCTTGTCTCAAGCTTGAGACATGCCTGCTCCTCCTTTATGGAAAGAGGTTCTCAATTCAACAGTAAGTATGTCATTTTTTGTATGTTTGTTATGCGATTACTTCGCCAATTATGAAATTATTTATATATATTTTTAGGGATCCGTACCTCAAAAGAAAAAAACGGAACCCTTATAGGACCACTTTGTTGTCCGTCTGTCTGTCTGTCCATCCGGGTGTCAAGACCTTTATCTCGGGAACGTGTGAAGGTATCGTGTTGAAATTAAAACCATATATGCAGATCCATAGTCTCTTGTTGCAGAAAGAAAAATAAAATTTCTCAGTTTTCGTAAAAAAAAGTTACAGCCAAATATGTCGTAAATAAAAAAAACCGGACAAGTGCGAGTCAGATTCGCCCACTGAGGGTTCCGTACAAACTAGTAGATAAAAGGGGGAAATCATATATTTTTTTTATATTTTCCTTCATAAACCGAAAAATATACATCGTAAAAATATTTAAAAACCTGTTTTAGCTTATGCTACTGAAGCTCTTTCATATGATACGGTTAATTCACTTTAAAATTTAGACCTTCATTCCTTGCATAAAGACACTATTTTTTGTGATTTAATTAAAAATGTCCAGTTTTCGGATGTTTTCATATAATATATGTACTCTAACACAATGCTTCTTGCCAAATTTCATTGTTCTAGGTCAACGGGAAGTACCCCATAGGTTTTGATTCCCTTGTGAGTGTCGAAATGTGCGTTTTTTACAATATAATCGGCTGTAACTTTTTTTTACGAATACTTAAATAAATAAATATAATAATAAATATTTGTGGACATTTCACACAACACCATCTAGCCCAAACTAAGCAAAGCTTGTACTATGGAACTAGATGGCTTATAGAATACATATATACTTCTTTTTTTGTTGTAAATATATACATATGATACATAGAAACACCCAGACACAGAACAAACATCCATGCTCATCACACAAATGTTTGTCCTGGGTGGGGATTGAACCCACGACCTTTCAGTTCAGCAGGTAGACGTAGACACACTACCAACTTAGAAACTTTATTTTTCTTTCTGCAGCAAGATACTATGGATCTGCGTATACGGTTTTAATATCAACTCGATACCTTCACGCGTTCCCGAGATAAAAGGTCTTGACACCCGACGGACGGACAGACGGACAACAAAGTGATCCTATAAGGGTTCCGTTTTTCCCTATTGAGGTACGGAACCCTAAAAACGCATACTTCGACACTCACAAGGGAATCAAAACCTATGGGGTACTTCCAGTTGTAAGTTGTAAGTTTTGAAATTTGGCAAGAAGCATTGTGTTAGAGTACACATATAGGAAAAAATCCGAAAACTGGACATTTTTAATTTAATCACAAAAAAAATAGTGTCTTTATGCAAGGAATGAGGGTTCAAATTTTAAAGTTAATTAACCGTATCATGTGGGGTATCTTATGAAAGAGCTTAATTAGCATAAGTTAAAACAGGTTTTTAAATATTTTTACGATGTATATTTTTCGGTTTATGAAAGATAATATAAAAAATATATTATTTCCCTCTTATGTCTACTAGTTTGTACGGAACCCTCGGTGGGCGAGTCTGACTCGCACTTGTCCGGTTTTATTTTTAGGGTTCCGTACCTCAAAAGAAAAAAAGGGAACACTTATAGGATCACTTTGTTGTCCGTCTGTCTGTCTGTCTGTCCGTCCGTCCCTCCGTCCGTCCGGGTGTCAAGACCTGTATCTCGGGAAGGCGTGAAGGTATCGCGTTGAAATTAAAACCATATACGCAAATCCATAGTGTCTTGCTGCAGAAAGAAAAAACAAATTTCTCAGTTTTCATAATAAAAAAAAGTTACAGCCGAATATGTCGTAAAAAACGCACATTTCGACACTCACAAGGGAATCAAAACCTATGGGGTACTTCCCGTTGACCTAGAAGTATGAAATTTGGCAAGAAGCATTGTATTAAAGTACACATATAATTAGGAAAAAAAACCGAAAACTGGACATTATTAATATAATCATAAAAATAGTGTCTTTATGCAATTCTGCGTTGCAAGTATCATATCATATCATATCGTATCGTATAATCGTAGATAAACGATGTAATTATTATTCCAACACTGTAACACTGTTTTGTTTACTTTACCAAAATATTTGACAATAATTTTGCTTTAGATAGCTCCTCTGGTACGTAAGTACATACAGCACAATGTATTTCCATCATGTATTCCAGGTGACTTATTCACGGAAGCAACAGGCCCGTTCTGGCACAAGATCTCAAACTCCATGATCACACCTCCGGTAATAGCTAGCAACCTGTGGCTGCAGTTCAGGGGCCTGCCGATAACTGGCGCTCCTCTGTGTGCCGCCATGCTTGCTGATTACGAAGATAAGAAGATCAGGGAGTACGTCGGGGATATGGACGATGAAGATTATGAAGAGCTTAAGAACTATTGCAGGTGAGTGGGGACTGTGGTGACGGGGTAGTAACTCTTTTGCAGAGTAAAAAAAAACCACCCATAATGTTTTCTAAGGTTTTTGTGATTGTTACCTATTGAAACAAATTTTAACGGATTTATCGCGTTTTTTAAAAAATAATTTTATGAATTGATGTCTCAAACACTTGGTCACAGGTGAGACTGTATGACAGTTGTCTTTTTTGTTATGAAAATATTAATTACTACTGCACTACTATTTTTATGCAAAATATTCCCTGTGCACGCAGAAGTCGCTCACGGTGTTAACAGGTATCGCAGATCTGTATTGAGGCTGGGATTTTATTAATTTTTTGGCAAGTACTACCTGCATGGGACCCGGTCATCAAATTAATAAACATTCATACCCACATATGTACAATGTACATGTACACACTTACGTGAATACATACACAAAAAAAATGAATCCACCTTTCTTAAGTAATAAATATGATCAATTTTGTAAATAAATGAGTAAGATAAGATGCAGGCAGGGCATAATGATATAGTTGTATTTTAGTTATTGACAAACTAAAATACAACTATATCATTATGCCCTGCCTGCATCTAGCTTGTGACTTAACACATCTTTATCATCAATTTTAGCCCTGACAACCTAAAAACTGGTAAAGAGTTAAAGATGAGCACGAGCTACCCCATCATAGGCATGCTATCCAGAAATATAGCCGACAATGACACCAGTGATGAGGAGATGAATAAGCCCCAGACAAGGGACAAGGCTCCAGAGGCAGACCTGAACATCTTGAGGAGTTTCAGGAAACGACAGAAACTTGATAGTCAGAATACATTTATGAGGCTTATGAAGTATCGAGGAGTGAAGCACTTCCCTTTGAAAGAACAGGTTAGTGTTTTTAAGTGACAGTAGGTACGTCTAGTTTCTGGATTGTGTAGAGGGAGAGGGAGTGGGAGGGGTAGCCTTCGACTAAATAATAAACAAAGTTAGCTTTTAAGAGTAACAAGCGGTTTATTTTCATTTGTATATGATCAATATCATCCAATTGATATTATTGTATATAAAAAAAACCAGACAAGAGCGAGTCAGACTCGCCCACCGAGGGTTCCGTACAAACTAGTAGATAAAAGGGGGAAATGATATATATTTTTTTTATATTTCCCGTCATAAATCGTACACGTACACAATGCTTCTTGCCAAATTTCATAGTTTTAGGTCAACGGGAAGTACCCCATAGGTTCTAATTCCCTTGTGAGTGTCGAAATGTGCACGTCTTGACACCCGGACAGACCAAAATTTATGTATTTATTTACAACTTAATTTGTTAAAAACAACTATATCTGACGCTTTCCTTACTAGGCGCAGCCTGTATCAAGGCAACCTGTACGCCTGATTACAATATTGAATTAGGACTACCTCGTCATGACAGTTTTTGTTATGCCTAATACATACATATATGAGGATATACATATTATTCATGTTATACAAGTCAAAGTTATCTGCATTTATAACTACATATTTATTACAAATAAGAATACCTATAACTGAAGTCTATATCTATTGTATCTATAATTTTCTTTTTTGTATTGATTTATCGTATCTTTCTTTAAATGGTTCTATACGGGTTCCATTTTTCCTTTTGAGGTACGGAACTGTAAAAATGCGAACGAACGAACCTTCAATGAACATTTTTGTAATAAAAAAGGGATTTATTAGAATTATTCTAAGGAATGCGCATTTACAATCTTTTACAGCGATTTTACGTATACTTTCTCCCAAAATACGACAACGTGTGTGTATCAAGAGTAACGAAATCGTAAGTTAGACTGCATAATCTGCTTTTTTGCAGTCGGGTATTTTGTTTTTCTTTTAATATAGATACTTGTTATCTGATTGGAATCGTAATAATTTTTTAGGCACTGAAACGTGGTCCCTATCTATGTGCCTTATAAGGAATCTCAAGGTCACGCAACGGTCAGCTATGGAGAGGGCTATGCTCAGAGTCTCTCTACGAGTTCGAATCAGAAATGAAGATATCCGTAGACGTACAAATGTCATCGACATGGCACAGCAGATTAGCAAATTGAAGTGACAGTGGGCAGGGCACATAGCACGTAGAACTGATGGCCGATCAGGCCGAAAAGTTAGCCCGCAAAGCCCGCAAGCGTAGCGTAGGAAGACCAGCCACGAGATGGACAGATGACCTTACAAGTGGCGGAAAGACGCTGGATGCAAGCCGCTTCTAATCATGCTTTTTGGAAATCCATGACATCCATGGAAGGCTCATGTCCAGCAGCGGACTTCTTATGGCTAAATGTTGATGATGAACCAAAAAGACAACTGTTATCTAGTCTCATCTGTGACCACGGATGCTGCAAACGGTCCAAAACGCCAGGTCATAAAATTATGTAAAATATATGCGATACATCCGTTAAAATTTGTTTCATTTCAATGATATAATCGCGAAAACCTTAGAAATCAGTTTGTATAGAGTAGTTTGTGGCGTCGTTTGCAGAAGGACAATATCCCGGGCATGAACTTGGAGCCGCCCGACCTGAAGCCGGGTCGCGACGTGCTGTTCCGTGTGCGCCTCATCAGGCCCTTTAATGTGTACAAGCTGGGCGACAAGAATGTTTGTATTACACAATATAATACTCATTCTGATGTATCTTTTAAAGTTTTCTATAAATTGAAAAAAAAAAAAAAACGGCAATGTGCCTCATGCAAGCAAGAGATATTTGAATTTTAAGTATATATGCGTGTGTACTGGGATTTTTAGTTAATGTTATTCTTTTTAATCGACTTCCAAAAAGAAGGAGGTTCTCAATTCGACCTTGTTTTTTTTTCTATGTTTGTTCAGCGATTACTCCGCCAATTATGAATTGTTGTTGATGATTCTTTTTTGTTTGGTAGGTAATGCCTCAGAGGTGGTCCCATCTATATTTTATCAAAATCAATTTAAATTTTATCAAAATCGGTTCGCTACTTTGGTTTTTGTAACAAAATAACTGAAAAAAATGTCATCCAATAAACGAATTGCTCATTTTGAAGTCAGGTTTTTCAGGTTTTTTTTTAAATTTATGTGTCGTCATGTATCGTATTGACGTCAGAACATGACAGCACACTCACATATGTAGGTGCGTGTGTCAGCACATGATACATTAACAGTTTATACAGGTGTGTGATTGAGAGTATGAGTATATATGTCACAAATTACATGATTGCCGTCTCTTTTTTTGGCATATGGTACACTGATATCGCTGTATCTTCGGCATTTTTCGTCCAATTCTAAATTTCTTTTTAACTGACTTCCAAAAAGGAGGAGGTAAATTCTCAATTCGTCGGAATCTTTTTTTTAAATATTTTTTTATGTATGTAATCGAGTAATGGGATTACTCGAAGACCCCTTGACTGTTTTAAAAAAATCTTTTTTGTTTGAAAGGGCATACTTTCCAGGTGGTCCCATAGAAATTTTATCAAAATCGATTCAGTATTTTAAACGATTACTTGCCACAGAAATGATTGGATTATCATTAGCTACAAGTCTTATTATGAAATGAATAAAAATGAATGTAGTTGTTACACTTTTTAATTTGAACAATATGTATACGTGTTACTTACAAAGGAGCAGCGCAGACGGTCTTTGGGAGTGAGATATGCGCTGCTCTTTTTAAAAAAAGACCACCGTATGCGGTTGAAAGTATAGTGTCTTTAAATCGCGAGTGAATTGGTTTCTTCTAGGTAAGCGCGCTCCATCGTAGACCGCAACGTCGCTCAACACAGGCGCGTTGGCGGTCAAGCGCGAACCTAGTTCTACATTAAAAAAAGTGATTTCTACTTCAAAATATACATATACAAATTTGTATAAAAAATAATATAATGTGCATGATGATGAGCTCCATTATGTCTGAATATGATCTTCGAGTTGTGTACAGATCCGCACTCGTCACTCGGTGTTCAGCTGCGACTTAGTAGTTTCGGGGCGGCAGCCGCTGACAGCGCTGCGGGATCGCATCTCGTGCTGGAACGACCTAGACATGCGGCTCGACAAGTCCAACAACCCCGACGAACAGCCCATCGCCTCCGCCAAGGTATTTAGTATACATACATATATATACCCTGCCTATACTGGCGGTTCTCGATCATCATCATCATCATCTCAGGACTCTCCCTTGGATTTCCAATAAGACCGATTGGAAGCGGCTTGCATCCAGCGTCTTCCTGCCACTTGTATGATATCTTCTATCCACCTTGTGGCTGGTCTTCCTACGCTGCGCTTGTCGGTTCGTGGTCTCCATTCGAGAATTTTTCGACCCCATCGGCCGTATTAGCTCTCTATAGCTCGTTGCGTGACTTTGAGCTTTGTTGTATCGTAATAAAACTCCCAATTTATTAATGGCAGATTTAATTTAGTTTATACACAATTTATATCTATATATCTTCATGCCGGCCATATTTTTGTGGAAGATAGAGAGCAACCGAGTGAGAGCAAGACAAAGACACTTGTTCGGATACATGACTAGTAACTCGAGATACCACACTTAGGTATAAGGCCCATAGTAAGCTCTCGATGCCGGCTCCATACCCTTTACGGCGAGTGAGCCTCGAGGAGGCTACAAGACCGCCGGCCGTCCACACTTGACCGAAAACGAGCGGAGCTTTATTTCGTATTTCACTTCTTTACTTCTTTTTACGCAAGATTTACGATTGACCAACAACTCGCCTCATGTTAAGCAACGGTGCGGCTGAGGATGGAGCTCGTCGATCTAGAAAATATCTATTCACTCTAGCCTTGAAAATTCCAAGATTGTAGGTCTCAAGAAACGGAGTTAGCGGCAGGGAGTTCCATTTTTGTGCAGTACGCGTCAAGAAGTGGACCGATATCGCTGAGTATGGATTTGTTGTATTTGCAGGCGGTGTTTCCGTCCGGTTTCCTGTTCATCAACAACGTGTTCTACGTGGACCGGCGCGCCGGGTGCCGCGACACGAGCGTGCCGGTGCGCCGCTGGGCGCAGCAGCGCCGCGTCGGCGCCTTCCCCGTGCGCTCCATGGAGGCCTACTGCCTGGACGACGTGGTCGTCCGACTGGCGCACCCGGAGGTAACGCGACAATACCACGGCCGCACAGACACGACTGACATACACGTGTTATTAACATACAACGATGCTATTGTTAAAAAATAAACTTAGGAAGATTCACACTGTATGGGTGTGTAGTCACGGGCCGACTTTCTTTACTAGTTGTGATGTATGTAGGTAGGCTTTGCACTTTATTCTAAATGTGGGTATTTCAATAAACCAGTCTAATGCATGGCGCTCGGTGTTATTATTCCGGCTCCCTATTTAATCTTATTTTACACTAGTCAGATAGAAATGAGGTATTAAAGTAAGATTGTATTAGCTGGTCGTGTGTCCCGCAGGTGTACGTGCACCAAGGCAACTGCGAGCACGTGTTCGTGTTCTCCGAGATCCGGCTGCTGAACCGCAGCGACCCCCTCCTCCTCTCCGCGTACCCCTGCCACACGCTCACCTCGCAGAATCAGGTAACTGATCGTTATAGCCAGGTGTACGTGCGCCGAGCTAGCTGCGACCACGTCATTATAGCTAGGTGTAAGTGCGCTGGCGCCGAGCTAGCTACGACCACGTCATCATAGCCAGGTGTACGTGCGCTGAGCTAGCTGCGACCACGTCATTATAGTTAGGTGTAAGTGCGCTGGCGCTGAGCTAGCTACGACCACGTCATCATAGCCAGGTGTACGTGCGCCGAGCTAGCTGCGACCACGTCATTATAGCTAGGTGTAAGTGTGCTGGCGCCGAGCTAGCTACGACCACGTCATCATAGCCAGGTGTACGTGCGCCGAGCTAGCTGCGACCACGTCATTATAGCTAGGTGTAAGTGCGCTGGCGCCGAGCTAGCTACGACCACGTCATTATAGCCAGGTGTACGTGCGCCGAGCTAGCTGTGGACACGTCATTATAGCCAGGTGTATGTGCGCCGGCGCCGAGCACGAGAAACGAGCGCAAGAACCATAAATTCCTCGTTGAAATTTCCAAAATACGTTCACAACAATTTCGGTCCAAATTTCTGATGCGTACAGTAAAGGATTGGAACTGCCTGCCGCGTTATCCGTTTCCTAAGAACTGCAATGCAATGCAATTTCTGGCTAGAGTGAATAGAGTACTTCCTAGATCTACGAGCTCCATTCTCGGCCACAACATTGCTTACTAACAGCCGAGTTGACACAATGTGATCTATTTAGCATAAAATAAAATTGGCCAATTGAGTTGTCGGGCCACGCGACGAGTAGGGTTCCGTACTTCATTATATGCGGACTTAGTAAAGTGCTACTTGTTTAATATTGTGGACATATTGATTCGCGATTTTTTTCTTTATATTTCTTTTACCATTTTGTTGGAGTGTACTTTAAGTGAAATTTTGAAAGTTAAATGAGTAACTGGATACTTTGCAATATCACAAGTATTTATACTACAAGATAAACAAAATACCCAACTGCAGAAAAGCAGCTTTTGCAGTCTAACTGACGATTTCGTTACTTTTGATATGCTATTGAGTGTACGTTTTTTTGAGGAAGTATACGTAAAATCGCTGTACAATATTGTAAATACGCATTTTTTTGAATAATTCTAGTAAAAATACTTGTGTATTACGTTGACGTTTTTTCGTAACCACCAACGAACGTAAAAGTTCGTTGGTGGTTACGAAAAAACGTATTTCTTTTATTTTTGCGAGAGGCAACCATGGGACGGAGAATAATATAACATATAAATCAGACGGGGTGTGCAATGGGAGATTAAATGTAACATGTAACATTATAAACTAGTCAAGCCGTTTTAGCTTACCCATACCCACATAGATACATACATACACTCGAAAAAAAAACCTTTTTCTTCTTACACAGTCGGGTAATAGATTAATACTTGATTTTTTGTTATTTCCAGTCAACATACTGCACGTCTTGCACGGACTACCTGGCGAAGTGGCTCGTGACCGACACCAACCGTGTGCCCTTCGAGCCGGCGTTCTTCTGCGACACGTGCTTCAAGCAGTACATGTACATCGACGGCAGGAAGATCGGACAGTTCAAGGCGTACGCGCATCGAGGGAACGAACTCGTCAACAAGAACCCTTTGTGTTAACGCGCCCGCTTGTGTTACTAGTGGACAAGTGTCCAGTATACATGGCGACAGTGGGGTATGTCATTTGTTAGATAATTATTTTAAGCTTTAATGTAAAAATTGCAACTATTTTAGGAAACTAATTTTTGAAATCGTTTTTGTATTTTTTTAAGTGTAATGCTGTGACATCACAATCTGCATTTATAAATAAATATTGGTGGACATTTCACACAAGTAGCTCAAACTAAACAAAGATTGTACTATGGGAACTAGATGGCTGATTTTTGTAAATACATACTTATGATACATAGAAACACCCAGACACAGAACAAAAATCCATGCTCATCTCACAAATGCTTGCCCTGGGTGGGAATCGAACCCACGACCTACAGTATAGTAGCAAAATAAATAAATCGCAAAAATATTGAAATTAATGATTTCTTAGGCATTGGCGGTTGTTAGTTTCTTAAAATAGTTAAAACTTTCAAAGAAATATCTGAGAAATACTACATATCCCATTGTCCGCGTTGTATGGTCCAGGTGTTAAATAAAGAGTGAATAAAAGGAGATACAGTGAGATAAAATACTAGAAGTCCGTGATCAAGATTCTTCAGGTTAAATGTTTGTGATAAATAAAGATTCTATAAAATTTATTGACTTTTTTATTTCAGTTTTTTTTTTGTTGTTTAATGGTGCAGGGTTCCAGCGAAAACGATACGTAAAAGTTAGTACAGAAAAACGGAGCTTTACAAGAGTGAACACGAAATCTGAAAGAGCTACCGCGAATTTGAAATAGTAAACTCGAAATGAACAGAGGAACTTGAAAATGGTGAGTAATTTAGCATGATTTTAAAAACTAATGCATAAGTCATTTATTACAGTATTTTTAGATAGATAAAAAAAAATACTATGGACAATTTTACACAGCACTATCTAACCTCTTACATATTAGGTAGTGTGTGTTAGGGTGTATTTTACACAGCACTATCTAACCTCTTACATTTTAGGTAGTGTGTGTTAGGGTGTATTTTACACAGCACTATCTAACCTCTTACATTTTAGGTAGTGTGTGTTAGGGTGTATTTTACACAGCACTATCTAACCTCTTACATTTTAGGTAGTGTGTGTTAGGGTGTATTTTACACAGCACTATCTAACCTCTTACATTTTAGGTAGTGTGTGTTAGGGTGTATTTTACACAGCACTATCTAACCTCTTACATTTTAGGTAGTGTGTGTTAGGGTGTATTTTACGCCTCAATATTTGGGGACTTCCACTCTTGAAGTTGTCGACGAATACATCTACCTAGGACGAACAGTCCGACTAGGCAGGTCCAAATTTGAGAGAGAGGTCTATCATCGAATCCAACTGTTACTCGCTATAGGCCTTATAAGGAAGCTCAAAATCACGCAACGAGAGTATAGAGCTCAGCTCGGGGTCTCTACGAGAGCAAATCGGAAGTGATCCGTAGACGTATGAAAGTCACTCTATGTCAGTGACTTTCAGCGGAATAGCAAGTTGAAGTGGCAGAGGGCAGGGAGCATAGCATGTAGAACTAATGGCTGTTGGAGCCGAAGAGTTCTCGAGTGGAGACCACATACTGGCATGCGTAGCGTAGGAAGATCAGCCACGAGATGGACAGATGACCTCATACAAGTGGCGGGAAGACGCTGGATGCAAGCCATCAGGAGCTGTACCACAAGTGTTCAAGCAGTCTTATTTCAATATTACTATGACTTCTGTCTCGCTCTTTCTTCAGTTGAGAGAGCAAATTAAAGGTCAAAGTCTGGCCTTGTAGCTAAGTTGGTAGTGTCTGCCTGCAGAGCTGTAGGTCGTGGTTCGATCCCCACCCAGGGCAAACATTTGTGTGATGAGTATGGATGTTTGTTCTGTGTCTGGGTGTTTCTATGGATCATATGTATATATTTACAAAAAAAGGTATATTTTTATTTTTTTTATTTTCACGGCACGGGAAGGCTTACATGTAATAGCAACGCTGACGTCACGCGTCATTTGATGTACCGTAATATAACCCCTCCCGTACCGCTCCCATACCCCAGGAACAGACTCAGTTAAGCGGTTCGGCTATAGTTCCATAGTACGTTTTGCTTAGCTCCATAGTTCGCTTTGCTTAGGGCTAGATGCTGTGCTCTGCTAGGTGTTGTGTGAAATGTCCACAAATATTTATTTATTTAAATTGAATTAATATAAGATTGCAATTGCCAATTGATTGCTGTTTGATTGATTGTGATTAATTCATGTTTATGGGCCTCCCCCCATTTCCAACAGTGATGCTCTTGTTGCCGAGACGATGATAATATTCTATCAGATGAATTCACCTTTTCTGCACAACCTAGGGATCTATAAATAGCGTAAGTGTAATAAATCACTGGATCCGTGTGTGATAACCCAGTTTGTGAGATTACGACACTCCATCATCCGCGGCGTGATCGGATTTGATTGTCATGCGCAGGCGCATCTAACGCAAGGCTACGGTGGTTATGCGAAACTGCACCAATTAGCGTAGGTGCTTGATTACAGCGTTTGTTAGCAATTCTACCTTACCTGACTACAAAGAAGGTAGTGTTTTGCGTATGCTATTTACACGACTGCGCAATAAGGAGGGTTATGTTTTTCGAGTGCATGTCTGTGGGTTAGTAAGTATGTATGTTATAACCTCGTACAGCCTAAACGGCATGATTGATTGTGGTGTGCGAGATATAGTTAGATTCGTCTTCACTCGACTCGACTATTGGAGGCTATTTTTGTTTGTAGTAATGATAATACAATTCTCGTAAAAATAAAAAAATGCGCTTTCTCGTAACCTCTAACAAACTTTTTCGTAACACAATTAGTGATTTTACAAAAACTTCAAAATAATGTTCATTTAAATAAATTATATAGTAGTTTTGCGCTTACTTTCTCACAAAAATACTTATGTACACTCAATAGCATATCGAACACAACGCAAGCGTTAGTCACAGTACAAAAGTCGATTTTAAGCAGGCGGGTATTTTGTTTATCTTTTAATATACATATTTGTTTTACAAGCTTTATTATCCTGCTTTATTAGTATGGGTCAAATCTTTTTATGAGACTTATGGACAAATTTTTAACATGCAATTTTTTTTTATAGATAATTCATAAATCCAATCATGAGTGAAATAAGGCGAGGGTGCCTCAGAACTTTAGGTCTTTTACGCTACCTCAGTCCGCACTTCTTGAGCGCGGTGTTTTCATGTACGTGGCACAAAAGTCCGTACGACGCCGCCGCGTCGCGCGCCGCGGGACGGCTGCTCGCAAGCAAAATTATGATAAAATAAATTACTATAAAATAGTACACTAAACGTATAAAAATTTATACCAGTAGAACGCTAAAAAAATTAATAGATGCTTAACATAGTAACTTTGGTGATGGTACAACTTGGAGATAAATTTAAAAAAAAAATGGCATATATTTTTTTTTAAAAGGCCATCGAGACTTTTTTCAGCAATCGTGTTTTTGTACTAGGAGATCCCTAGCCAACAGATCAACATTTTACATACTAAAAATTTGAGCTTGAACTAATAGTACAAGTATTTTTTGTAAATTTTCAAAAATATGTTTATGCTGCTTTTGCGGACAAGCGTGGCTTTAAAAAAACATCATTGTATCCTCGCTGGAACGGTTTAACGCCGTCATCTTTAGCTATTATGACGCCAGGACGATTTGCGCGAGGACTTCGACAGGCGCTGTGACACGTTCGTTAATAGGCAACTGTTAAAATTGCTTCGCAATATTTTGTCCATCGTCCGTCTCATTCGCGCATGCAAACATCATTTTTAACCGTCTTCCAAAAAGAAGTAGGTTATTTATTCGACTGTTTTTTTTTGTTTGTTCACCGATTACTCCGTCAAATGTCCATTGATTTTGATGATTCTTTTTTTTTGGGTAGGTATAAATTTTATCATAAACGGTTCAGTACTTTGGTTTTTATACCCAAATAACTGGTAAAATATCATCCAAGTAAATAAATTGCGTATTTTGAAGTCAGTTTTTTCAGTTTTATTAAACTATAAATACGTTAATAATTTGTAAAAATCACTTCTGTGTATGAAAATTAGCTTGGATCAAAATTAAATTGTCGTTGAAATGGTGTTGCTTTCTAGTGCGGTCTTTAATAAAAAAAAAAAAAAAAAATTTCATTCAGTCATTTTATATCTTCAAAAATGTTGTGGTCTTCCTTCGCTGCTCTTACTAGTGCGTGCTCTCCACTCACAAACTTTTCAGCCTCGTTGGCCAAGTTTTATGTGCCTCCCTACTGCCACATCAACTCAATAACCAATCTTTACCTTTACTTAATACTAATACATTTAAGTTTGTGACAGACAGTTCGTAGATGATCAGTGACTTCATATAACTTAAAGAATAACTGATAAATAATTTGAAGCCATATTCCGCGATATTCCGCGATAAGCGGAAATTTGGATCTTTTTCAACGATCCAAATTTCCGTCCCTATCGCCTCCCTTTATTTATAAGCTAAATTATCTGCAAAGTCAAGTTCCCCAAATTGATTTACTCGTACTTGCTAGGTTTTTATTCCAAGTTTCCAATAAATCAAAAATAATTAAACTAAATGTTCGCATGCCCGTTAACATCAAAGTGTAGTCGAAAGCGAGTCGCGGAATACGCGTCGCATGACATCATTCTGTTACTTGCACATGTACGATTAATAATTAAGCAAATATTATCTCTGGCTCTTTACATCAATTACATAACTACTGTTACGAGTGGATAGTTTGTTCTGTAAATAGCGAAGTGCCTACGAGCGTGGCGAGTGAGATGCGGGGTGTGAAAGGGACGTGTCACGGAATGACGATCAATTTAATTGACATTGACTCCTGTTAAAGCAGTCTCTTATTTTGGTAAACTGACTTCTGTCAATACCAAAATATTCATATTCATATTCTTTATTGGTAATTTAATATAAAAATTACATGGTGCTTCAAATAATAAAAAAAATAAAAAATATACTAGATTGTATTATATAAAAAGAAATGTCAGATAATATTGAAATAATTAGTAATAAATAATGTCAGGGAAAAAAAAACAAATATAATTATAATAAACAAGGGTAGTTATTCTACCTTTGGAATGAACTCCTCGACCGAGTACGGCGCCATGTCTGTCAGAAATGTCTTTAGTTTATTTTTAAATAGTAATAACGCTTAACAACAATGTTACACCCTCAGATCGGTAATCTATCCTCTGAAATACATTTGTTTGTATATTACTTGCCTGAATCAGTTTCGTAGAATTGATTCGAGCAAGTAAAAGTCTGATTCCAGATGTTTTACTTGACACGTACGTGTTTCTGATTTCAAACGTTTGATACTTTGTAAAAATGTACGGATAAATTTAACTTATGGTTAACCATTGATTTCATTTGCGCGAATCATTATTAGATTAAGTCCATCAGGTTTCTGTTTTATTACATCCATAACCTTTCTTATTTACAAAGGTTCGGTTATCAGATATATCATTTATTAAGTTGGGTTTCTGATTTATAAGATCCAGTAACTTTCTTATTTACAAAGGTTCGATTATCAGATAAGTATATGAATAATAAATAATTAAGTTAGCTAACGTTACGTTTCTGTTCATTATAGGAAACCTTCTTATTTGTTTGAGTCTTACTTGCCCGAATCCGTTTTATAGTACTGCCTGATTCCAAATGTTTTACTTGACACAAGTTCTTCATTCCATAAGTTTGTTAGCCATCTAGTTCATTTGCCCGAACAGTTATTAAGTTAAGTTTGTTTGGTTTATTTTTTGTTATGTCCAGAAACCCCATTATTTACAAAGATTTATTTATCAGATATTACAATTATTAGGTTAGGTTCGCTTAGGTTAGTTTAGGTTTATTTTTATTATACACATACATTCGTATTACAAAGATTCTATGAACAGACGAGTTGTCAAATGAGCTTCCGGGATTAAAGTGTCTTTAAAAAAAAAAAACGTTTTCGGGTAAACGATATTCGTGTTTAAGATAGTTAACCTGTCAAATGAGCTTCCAGGATTACGATAAAATGTTTTCTTTAAAAAAAAAAACGGGGAAATGATATTCGATATTTCATAATTCGGATCATAATTAGGTAATCCCTCACCCACATGTAATCACTGGATATGTTGTAAAGGTAAAACTCTCGAGGAGTGTAGGTACTCCTAGACATTGCAAAGTACCACACCTTTAAAGCTACTCAGCTGCTAAGGAGTATATAGAGTGCAAGCATTTCTTTGTTCTAATTGAGAACTATGTTTTTGACGAAATTGCTGGCTGTACGACAATTTTCCGCGCTAGTCGGGATGCAATGGAAACTATGGATTATGCTTGACAGATGTTTATATTTGGACTGATAAGTAAATGTTTTACGATAATGATCATGCTTATGATGATGATTGTGAATGTACCGGCTAATATTAGATATCTCAGATGACGAGCGTAGTGTATTGCTCTGTAAGATTTTGTACTATTGAAATCTACTTTATGTTGCCTCTGTAAGTGAAAATGAGGTAAAACTCTACCTAGTTTTAAGATTTTGTATATTTTACGCACACTCGTCCAAAGTAACTTATACTGCTAGTATCAATTTCAATAGAATTTAAAAAAAAATGATTATCGAAGTACGCAAGGATGACGGCATAGCAATAGTTAAATTTAACTCTACAGATAACACTATTTAATTCAAGAGCAGTTAATTGGCGGAACAGATAACTGATTCTGTTATCTATCTAATGGGGATATGATTGAATTAATGCTGAATCGCGGGATTGTTCGGCCTTTCGTAATGTTGCCGAGGAATTTCTTGAAAGATGCGTTTGTATTAACTTATACCAGTTTATAAAAACCGTTGGAGGCTATCATCACCATCATTTCAGCCCTTATCGATCCACTGCTGAACATAGGCCTC
This sequence comes from Lycia hirtaria, assembly GCA_947563715.1. Lineage (NCBI taxonomy): Eukaryota > Metazoa > Arthropoda > Insecta > Lepidoptera > Geometridae > Lycia > Lycia hirtaria. Next base: position 32,460,356 of record OX387377.1, on the reverse strand, counting down.
TCTTTTATCACACCGTTCTTTTCGGTCCCGCGCTGATGTCATCTAGCTCTTGCCTTCTGACTTACGATTTCGTCACTGAATCTAGCTGGTGGTCTGACTACTGGTATAGTCGCTCCTCTGGGCAACCATTCTGTATCTGCCTTCGACCGGCCGTCCGCTTCCCTTACAATGTGTCCTGCCCTCCTCCACTTTTAGTACCGCAATTCTTCGACCAACATCGACCACACGTGTTCGACCGTCGACGTCGGATCTCTTTTTTATTAATTCTGTTAACTAAATAGATACCTATTATGGTGCGCTCCATGTCATGTTGGGCTACTTTAATCTTGTTGAACGCTATGTGTTTAAATTTCCACTCGTATTTTAAATTATTTTTTCGGTAAATTTCCAGTCTTAACAATCCTCTGCTAGCGTTTTCGCCATCTTCTACGATATTATATTTACGTATCTGTTTGTTTTCTCCGATATATTTTCTTACTAGAATCGACATAATGGGTTCTAGTCTCCGAAACTAAATAGGTGGTAGTTTTTTCTATCCAGTGTAGTCTCTTGTTATCTCGAGACAGTAAAATACACTGTGCTCCTTGACTATTTACCATCCTTGGGATGATCGGTTGTTTCGACAGGGCGCTATCAAGTTCAGGTCTTTCGGAACATTTATAGTCTTAAAGACTTTAAGTCATGGAGAAGTCTAGGGAATGCGCCGATCCTCTACTATATAGACCGTAGGCCATAAGTTATTCTCATAACGTAGCAAAATATCCTTGCTACGAAAAACCTAATTCCGTTTTACCGCAGATGATGTAGTCATAGCGATTCACCCGTCCGGCACGCGACCTCGTATCGTGTTAGTTTTGCATGCACCGAGCCATAGCAAATATTTTCACAAATTTTGTCCTACTTTGTAAAAATGCCGCACATGTAACATAAATTATCTATCTACCTATACTATCTTTTATTAACAAGGTAGATATAATATATAATTATGTGGTATGATTTTTTATTGGTTTACAAAACTGGACATATACAATAGAAACTTAAATGATATTTTTTTAATGTTATATATTTATGATTAAAAACTTTACCTGATACTTATGCACATCACTTTCCCTATCAAAAATTAGTTTTGCTAACCATGATATCTATGCAAGTATTTCTTAATCTTTAAGCTTTTCAGCTAGAGAATTGAAAGAAACAAAAAATACATTATTTATATAAGCTTTCAAGCACGGCCTTCTAAGGAGTTTTCTGAGGGACAGAGACCCATGGGAAAGCCCTTACACGATGGGTTGCTGCGCCTCTGCGGATTCCACTGTTGCTAGCTCTATAAGCAGGCTTAGTAGATCGGCTAAAACGCCTGTTCAATAAATGCTAATTGGCCTGTGCCAATGCTATTAATAAACCGAAAATACCGGAAACCAGTTAATATTGCACTATACTGACGTGCAACTAACTGAACCACTAACAATTTCTGTTAACTTATCAACATGAAAAATGTAGAAATAGATGCATAGTGACAAGATATACGGTAGCTAAGTTATGCCATCTTGTGAAATGCCCCAATTCTCCCAGGCAATAGGTCACCTGGTTAAGGAGTTAAAATAACACCACTGACACACATTTAGTTTGATTAACTACTAGATGGAGAGATAATCACTTAGACAAACAATTAGGATAAGGGCTTTAGGGTAAACAACGCGGATAAGGAAAAGGGCATGTCATGAGATGAAATATTGGATATCATCAAGGTAGGTAAACTAGTGAAGAAAGCCATGAGACGAGAAACTAGTCTCACATCAGACGAGGTCACACAATAATAATTTGTAGGTGTTAAATAAAGTACTAAACTATATTATTATAGACGCTGCAAAAATACACAATCTATGATTTGAAGACTCCTGCATCTTTGGAAGATGCTACTATCATATTCTAAGGTTTATACCTAATATCGAATATTTAAGTGTGGATAACACACTATGAATGAACTGATTGAAATATAATATTGTGTCTGAAGGGTGGTAGAGTGAAACGCTGAAACAAAACTGTCTGTGCTGTCTCCAGTAGTCTTCACCTGGTAGTTGAGGGCCAGAAAATGAGCATGGCCAAGTTAAACTTCTCCAAGTAGTTTTTTATTTACTTAAGCTTTAATCTAATATCTTGGAAATAAAGTTTCATTACAGGTTTGAGTGTTACCTAAACATGTAATAGAATAATGTTTTCTAAGATTTTCGCGACGGTTACTCATTGATACTTGATTATTATTATATGACTTGGTTGTTGATTGATTGTTGAATTGACATCTAGTCTCACCTGTGACCACGGACGCTGCAGTGTTCGGAACGTCAGATCATAAAATTATGTAAAATGTACGCGATAAATCCGTTAACAATAGTTTCAATATAATAGGATATCTATTTACCGATTAGTGCCCGCAAGATAGCTACTACTTTCATATTGAAGATGTGTGATGCATCTAACCGTGTGTTCTGACATGTTGCCAATTAGCCTGTCTTCAGAATTCTTCGGCCGTTAACTAAATGTAAAAGTAATATATAAATGATTAAATCAAGTAAAACATATAGCAAAATATTTCCCAAGAGATCCAGACAGTTACAGATTTGGCGACAACGTGAAGCCAATTTCAGCCGTCATCTGTAACCTATTCGTCATACAATTAGTTCCATCTGCGGAGGCTGGTGTATGTAATTGTTTACTTTTAATCATTTATTTATATACACTTGTAATTCCGAGCTATAACGCCATGTGGCTGAGAGCTGGAGGCGTGATCTCATTGCAAGTTAACTTCTTGATTCAGCCTGCGATCCGACCGTAAATCTCAGGCTGGTAAGGATGTTTTTAGTCATCGGTTGAAATAGAACCGTCTAGTCTAGGTATGTTAGTATTCGTTGAAGGCTGCTTTTAATGGCTATTACTGTATCTAGCCAGTTGTGGGGTGATTGTAGAATCAGGCCCATCTTGCTTTGTCCATGATCATCCAGCGTCTGTGACCTTGACTATCATGATTTGTTGCTATTTCCTTATAGTGTGCCTATTTGCCTAAAAATTTTCAGGAAATTTGTCGATTCGATAGTCATTGAATGTTGATTTGCCTAACTTAAAGCTATTGTTTTGTGGGAGTCAATCATCAAACAGACGTTTCATTAGAGCTGCTTCATTCAACTAGCTTGCGAGTGGTAGTTAGTAATTAACTAACATCTACCTTTAATAAAATTTATCTGAATGTAGGTCCAGGTTATTTTATTTAGAAAACAGAACCGAAAAGTCTTTTCGGTTCTGTTAACTAGTAATATTTCACTATTAATTAGTAATAGTGCCAAAAACAAAAATAAATCTAAAAGCCTTTTTATGGTGCAGCCTGGTTCTACGATCAGCCTGCAACATAGCTATGACTTACCCGTCACATGCATCTGAAGGCATAGTGTATTTATGTATATACTTGATTGATCACAACAAAGTATTTTTAATGGTTGACAGCATTCGATCATAGACCATTTGGAGGTTACCACAATTTAATAGTAGGTACATACATCACCTTATTTCATTATTGCTTTAACCTTTGTTTTGCTCTCTTATCTGTAGATAGAACGAGACAAAAGCTAAAGTAATATTGAAATAATAAGATTCCTGGAACATTTGTAGTACGGCCCCTGATTTGCGTTAGATAACTCGACGAGACGTGGGAGCGGGTCGCTAGTAAAGCACCATCAGGATGTGTTTATTCATCGAAAGCTCAATGATATGTATATTATATATGCGCCTAATGCCACTGCTCACTTGCATAGATACACCCAACTTCGTACACCGGTATAATGTTTTTTTGGTTGGGTGTATCTATGCAAGTGTAGGTATATGCCATTTTTTTTGACGTGACAACGTCTAATAAATCGATGAACGCCGGCTGCACGCATTAAAAAGTATGACTCATTGTCCCGTTATATCATCATCATTTCATCAATGTTTTGTTATGACGTTGTCACGTTAAACTATCGTCCGTAAACAGACTTTACAGACAACCAATTTTTTTTCTAGACTGATCGTTTTTTTTGAGAGATAGACATATAGATCTTCGTAGCTTCGTCACGTACCTACACGTATGATGATTCGCACGAGGCAGATAGCATGATAAGATAGAAGCTTATATTCAGCAGTGTTACAGAGAATGCCGTGGATGATGTTGATGAGTTGAATAAAAATATGATTTAGTAAAAATATTGTTAAACCCAATGAGAAACGAAATCAACGAGCACATACGAAAATAACATTGCACGCCACATGTACCCACAAATTATGTGGTAATGAAAGTGTAAAATTTTAGCCGAAAGCCATAAATGGTTGGAATTGATTTGGGAATGATTCATTGCTTTATTACGCACCAGTATTTGGTCGGAGCGGCCTACATTTGTACCGAGTCGTGAAGGTACTGTCTCTGTCTGAACAGGTGTTGTCCGTTGCCTAGTCCAAATATTAATGGCGTTGAGACATTATTCGGACTGTTTATATTTTTACCCGTCTGCGTATGAAGAAGAAAATGTTTTCATACGAGTATCTGTTTATATATTTTCCCCACGTACCTTTAAGTGCCTATGGAGAGGTCCGAGAAGTAGCTGGAGCGACAGTAATGGACGAACAGTATATAGTGAGGAACAGTCAATGACGGAAGAAGGTGGTAATAGAACGTTGCGGTGCATTAGATGACGCAATAAAAATAGAGAAAGAGATGCTTAGATGGTTCGGATATATACTAGATGAAAGCAACGAGTCTGTATGCGCAATTTGTTGGGTTTCGACGTAAGAGGGTCACACAACCCTCGGTGAACGGATCACAAAATGATGACAATTTAGACAAGAAATTGTTCAAAATCACACGTAACCGATGAGCATTGTGTGTAGGTACTATAGTAGAAAAAGCGAAATCAACATTATTATCTTATCTCTTTTTCTATGTTTATCACTAAATCTTCTGGTGAAAATTTCTCTTATCTTGTTGTTTCTCACTTTGTACATCAAAACTCCAGCTTTTCAGATCTTGAATTTCCAACGCATTCAACTTTCATGCTTCTTTTACCAAACCCAATACGTAATACCATACCATACCATACGTTTGGGGATCAACACTTGGAAACGGCAAGTCAAGCCCTTTAAGATACTCGTACTATCGGGTACTTCATAAAGGTGTGCAGTGCCCCATTTACTTTAGTTCCCCATCATATTCCTTCATTTATTGTCACAGTCATAAATAAATTTTGACCCTAAATACATTTTAACTTGTTTGACATTTTTTGTTTTAAATAAAACTTTGCAATCTATCATATTTTCTTCTCTATCAAGTAGTTCAACTATCGCATAAAATATACAACCATCACCCTAATCCACATCATATACATTAATGAAAGTTTGTATTAAGATTACTGGAGGAATGCGGTGTCTGTTATCCAAATTTTTCACCGATAGCCTTGTACAATTATACCTAACTCTTGTACGATTACAACTGTTTTCCCGCATATTTCTGTGATTACGTATGTCTGAGAAATTCGCTTGTCGTCAGGTACACAGAGTAATCCTGGCCGCCTCCGATAACGATGGTTCGTTGCTATATGGAATTGGAATGTTACGTATCTAGAGGTTGTTCACTTTTCAGGTTTGAAACCTGTATATTGTTCATTGACTTTTCTTCATTGAACTTACTTTACTTTTATCTTTATTTCAATCCTACTTATTGTTTTTTCTCGATGACCTATCAATGGAGTCGATTAATGGAGGCGGTTCTTTGGTATTCGCAAGCGTAAAATCTTCAAGTCTGTAAAATACGTACATCGTTTATTTCTTTAAAAGTTGTTTTAAGATCGGTACTAGCTCACAATCCATTGAGTTCGGATTGGATTTAGAATCTATGGCTTCATCTCTGTCATTCTGAATGACTGAGGATGATATAAATTTGCATCGAGTCTAACCCGATGGATTGTGAACAATCTTGTAGATTGGATCTTTCAGGTCTAAGTAATCATAATTAATATTCTCCTATAATTACCTAATTACGATCTCGATCACGCAGCGGTGCGGGCGTCGTGTGCATCGCCGCGGCCGCTTGTATCAACATATTGTTTGTACTGGGTATCTAATCTGGTGTTTGCCGCAGCCTCCTTACAAGCCTGACCCAATTGTACACTCCGCTGTTTTCGCTGTGAAAATTCTTCACGTTTCGAATAGATAACCTAGTTATGCAGTCTAATTTAGGTGATTTTATCATGTGGATGTTGCACTTAATTAGTTATCTGTAAATTGGTTAGTTTTATAACTTTGGGATAGAGTTTATCATTTCTAAAAACAACATTTTAGAAGATTTTGCTACTGTTTTGTTTGCTTCGTTACAAAGGTTATGCCATGGCAATGATGATGTTAGAACAACTTGCTCTTTTGTGTTCCCTTTGAAATTTGAAATACGTAGACACCTAGGTACATATTTAGCTGTTATGACAATGCAATTACCTATTTGATGCCTTGGAAATGCACTGAAATATCTACTGGGAATGGAAATTCCTGATCCCATATAATAATAGGTCCGTAGAAGTAGAGATGATTTGTTTGATCATCTGCACGTTTCATTAGGTAGGTATATGCGATATTGATGTCTTGATGAGGGAGTTCAAAAATGGACATTAGAATTAAATTTGAATTAGAGGCTTAATTTTATTTGACGTTTATTACCCGACTGCGTAAGAATGTTATGGAGGGTTATGTTTCTCGAGTGTATGTATATTTGTATGTATGTGGGTATGTATGTATGTTTCTATGTGACAGCCTACAGCTTAAACGACTTGACCGATTTAGATGTGCGAGATGTCGTTAGATTCGTCTTTGCTTCCAGAGTGCTTATAGGCTATATTTTTTTGTAATAATAATATCACATCTGTTGCAAAAATAAAAAATGTGTTTTTTCGTAACCTCCAACCAACAATCTCGTAATAAACAAATGATTCTACTAGAATTATTCAAAGAAACGCGCATTTATAATCTTTTACAGCGATTTTACGCATACTTTCTCACAAAAATGTACACTCAACAGCGTATCAAGCGTAACGAAATCGTAAGTTAGACTCTAACTGCTTTTCTGCAGTCGGGTATTTTGTTTTTCTTTTAATATACATACATGTTTTATGAATGCCAGTACTCGTATGTTATATGTTGCTGTGATTGAAGATGGACGCATATTTGCCTGAAATGATATTGCTGGAACACGCTGTTAGGTACTTACTTTGCGCCAGAGTTTCAACATGAGGGTGGTTAGTACCTACTAGGTAGCTTGTCAGTAGATCACACCCCTACACGACTGCCTCGCTTGGCACGTGTTGTTTGTTGCTTACGCCTAAGCGCTTGGTATTGTTGTTGGGTTGTCTACCCTCTTATGGTATTTTAAAAAATAAATATAAAATGTTTCAAAATCCTGCTAAAAAAAATAATACTCAACTAAAGGTTACATAAAATGATATAAAAATTTGTATTACTAGCAACACAAACATCTAAATTATATAATAATCTTTTACCTGCTATAAGTTTGTGTAAGTGTTTAAATTGATAACAGAAAAAAATTTATAATATTTCTTGTACCCTCTAGGATTTATAATGTACACTAGAGACGTGCGATGTTTAGTAAGTTATGTTTAATAATAAAGATATTTTGAAATTGAAATTGAAAGTAGATCCCTGGAAAGTATCTTACCACCATGATACGGTTTCCTCGCGATGTTTTCCTAGCTGTCGTTATTTTTGAAATGTTCTTCTCCAAATATGTTTACATCTATTTTATGTTTATGACTTTTAATATTTACATTATTTATCAACTGTTTTTTTAAATATAACCAAACACGCACTTTGTCATTCAAATTTTATCTTTCCGTTGGTCCCAAATATGGAACATTCCTGCATATCTTAAATCCAAAACGATATAGATACACCGAAACGGTGCAAAATGTAATTTATAAGCAGAAATCACATAACCCTATCCATGTGTGATCTGGAAGTACCTACCCGGCGCGGTAGCATGCCCAAACAAAAGCTTCTAATGATGCAATGTGCCGATAAATCGGTTCGTTTTGTTGGATATACTAGTGCGCATTATACCAAATGTGTGACACCCACTCGTGCAGGCGCGGACCTAGGGAGAGGATTAGGGGTTCTGCCGCTTTAGCAATATCGCAGGAAAAGAGAATTTTAGTAAGAATATGAATTCTATTTTAAAATTATTAAGCTAATACAAAATTTTGTAGCCCTACCCAGCTTATCTGTAGTTATTCAATTTAAATATTTTTTTTTTTTTCGTAAAATTTTGACTTTTATAAAAGTTAGGATACATACACTACCATACTTAACCAATTTTAATCCTCTGGCATATGCCTTTCCCAAAAAAAATGAAGTTTTTTTCTCCTGATATTCAAGTTTTCAGCTATGTCCTGCTATGCTGTGCTTGTTATGCGTTTGGATCTCGGCAGAATGAAGTCATTGTTTTCTCTCAAAAAATACTGACTGGTCTTTCCACAGCTCTCCAATCTGCAGTATTAAAAAGTCAGGTTAAAGAAATGTATACGTAGGTACTAAGAAATCATTTAAAAACTTTCTGTACTTGAGTTTTTTTTTGTTTGAAACTCTATTTTTAACCGACCTCAAAAAATAGTTGGTGTACGTATCTACTTAGGTAGACGCTCAGGTTTGATTTTTTTGTGTTATTTCTCAATTTTCAGTTAATTAGATTGTTTTGAAGTCGGTAAATTTTTTTTTGAATTACTTTTATTAAACTCAAAATTGATCCCTTGTGCCGCACTCCTCATTACATTCATACCCACACGTCCCATTTTTGGTGAAGTATATCGTTACCGAAACTGGCTACCAAACGCTGGCCACCGGTCGAATATCGGGAAATACAATCAATCTCGTGTCAGACTAATTGTAGGCTTTGAATAGAAGTAAAACATGGCCCGGTGGAGGCGCGCCTGTAAATCTGTCATCGCAGTGATGTAATGTTCTTCTTGGAGCTATAGTTGCTGTTTTGTCTTTATATATTTTGACAGTCTTGTTATTCATACTCATTAAGTATAGTACCTACCTAGGTAATATGCGGTACTGACGCCATAATTGTGTAATTATACTCTGCTTAACTTTGTGGGTGTTCACAATTTTTCACTACTTCTGGACGAATTGTGGTGAAATTATTGAAAACAGGGTAATGTTGAGCAGCCAAATACAAGGGAAGTTTTGGAGCTTTTTGAACGGCGAGCTATAGGTTAATCGATGATGAAGTGATTATGAACTTATTTCCAAGAAGCTATATAGCTTAGAACATCTCCGTGAAGTAGCATGTCATGCAATATCGGATCCATATCGACGAGTGTGCGCATCGCAACAGTTTCATCTCTATTCCACTATTCTCTGTCTGAGTGGACATTTCTGCCGCTTTCTCTATTTTCTGAGAACTAGAATCTTAAAATTTCCAAGATTGAAGTGAATATATTTCTTCGACGTGTTCCATTCTCGACCACGCTATCGTTTACCATTAGGCGAGCTATGGCGGTCAAACGTAAATCTATTTCGTCAGAAATTATAAGTGCGCTACATCGTAAACATCGAATCGTTGCCAGGTAGTGGTCAAGCGCAAGCCTATAATGAATATAAAACAAAACCCTATAGTCAAGCGATTAATTAAAGCAGAAGCAGTTCCACAGAAAGAAATAAATAGAAATGATATATAATAATTTAGCTAGTTACGCCATAGTTCAGTTTGTTAGGCGTAATGCTACGTAATCCAGGGGTTTGCTACGAAAAGTACGGACAAATGTTGAAAGCAATTGATCAATAAAAATTAAGGAAGACCATAACATGAAATGCCAGGGAAACGGGGCGCACAGCCGTGAAATGCCATGCTTCGCAAACATTTCAATTGAATATATTTTTACTTTGGAGCGACTAGAGGGAGTGAAGAAAGTATGTACTATTACTGTAGTCTTGACAAAAAAAGTAAAAAATTGTTCTATATCGTTATTAATATAAACTAAATATATATTTTTACCAATCAAATAAAAAATAACTATCACGGTTATCCTCTGAACATCACTATAAATACATATGTATCTAGATAGATATCTATTCAGCCTGTATCCACCCACTGCTGGTATAGACCGTAATACCGTCGACTTCGACCGTCGCTTAACACCAGATGAGTTGACGGTCAAGCGCAAGCCTATCGTCGAATAAAAAAAAACATAAAAAATAGGCCTCCTCTTATTCACGCCACCTTTTCGGTCCTGTTTGAGTCTCATTCACTTGCTTTGCGACGTCATCTGATTATTGTCGATCAAGTCGGTTGTTTCAGTTATTAGAGCTTTCTCTGTTTTGGCTATTTTGCTGCCGCCTGATGGTGGTGACGCGTCGCCACGGTAACAGTCTGACTAATCAGTCTGAATTAGTTCTAGTCAAAAAAGTTACGTCGCCTATATTTCTTGACCTTATTATTACTGTAGTGCATATTGTGACAAATGTTTCTTTGTTAAAAAAAACACGTGTATTTTAGCATCCATCTAGTTTCCATAGTACAAGCTTTGCTTAGCTTGGGCAGGATGGTGTTGTGTGAAATTCCATCAATATTTATTTATTTACATATTTCATTGAAGCTGGCTTCTACTTTCCGGGATGTTTTGGTACCGATTACTGACCACCTCGAGCTTTTCGGCCTCACCCTCACGTCAATCTTTCACTTTGGCTTCTACTCGTATATTGAGCCAAAAAAGCTGGGTATTTTCGAAGAGACTGTACTTTACACCGTAACAGTTCCTGGCATTATACCAAACACAAGTTCGGTCGTGCATGGAGTACCTACTGTCCACACCTTGTGCCATCTCGAGGCGTTGGAATCCATTGAGAAGCGTGCAAAGCGGCTCATTTGTTACGATTATTTTACTCGGGCAATAAAGTCTGCAGGATCGCCGCAGTTAGTTTTTCGTTTTTGACGTGACAACGTCTAACAAATCGATGAACGCTTCTGCATGCACGAAAAGTATGACTCATTGTCCCGTTACGTTACGCTCCTTGTCCCGATACAACCGCGCGCGGTGACTGAGGAAGCGGGCGGGTGAGTGAGCGCCGCGCCCGAGCGTCTTCAATTATCATTCCTCGGAGCTCGCGCGCGGACGTATCTTGTCACTTTAAACTATCGTCCGTAAACCGACTTTACAGACAACAAATATTTTTTTATCGAATACATCTCGGCGAGTGTGGATCTGATCTGCATGATCTTATCTCCCCTGCCTTTTTTCTATCGGACGGCAAGAAGCCCGAAAAAGCGATATCATTCTATGGTGAATATTCCAAAAATTCGAACGAAACACTTTCGCTCAACTTTTATTGTGCGTGGGTACCTACTGCTAAAATACGTTTCGTCTAAGGTTCTCTCTGAATAGATATAATCTGGGTGTCTTCAAATTGAGTTATCGGTCAAGCGCAAGCCTATTTTAAACACGAGAACAGAGTAAAGTAACCGTGCATCGCTCGACGCAATTAGCATGAATCCTGATCCAAATGGTATCGAAAGTAAGTTCCATGCTGACCCCATACATTGAGCGCGGCTTCGAGCCGCGGCCGCGCGCGGGATCTATGGCTTTATGTAAATTACGAGTATGGCAGGTAATAACCATTGCGGCGCCAAGCGGCGCTCCACTCTACCGGGCTAGCTTTTTACCCGACTGCGTAACCGATGTTTTTGAGTGTATGTATGTTTGTATGACATATTTGATTTGTATGTATATATGTATCGCTTACAGTCTAGACGCCTTAACCGATTTTGATGTGTGAGGTGTCTTTAGATTCGTCTTCACTCTCTGAGTGTCATAGGCTATATTTTTTTAAATAATACAGCTGTTTCGAAAATAATAAAAATGCGTTTTTTTTCGTAACTTCCAACGAACTATTTCGAAATAAACAAGTGATTTTACTAGAATTATTCTAAAGAATGCGCATTAAATGCGCATTTTATAATCTTTTACAGTGATTTAACAATTGTCTGTCTTTCTTTCTACTTGGTAAATTTATAGATAGGTGTGCGTTTGACCGCCAACTCGTCTGCGATATAGTGATGGAGTGCGCTGGCCTCTAGGAAACAAACTTTTTTTATTTATTAATACCTAGACGCTAACTCGCCTGAGAACTGAGCGACTGTTACAGTCTACGATGGAGTGCACTTGCTTACTAACAAGTACTTACTTAAAAAACTTTTTAAGTTAAACGGTTTTATTGAAAAGAAAGATAATGATGTACGTAATGTATTTACTGTATTTTACTAGAAAAATCCCTTTCATTTGATACCTATATTGTGAGGGTTGTGTTAAAATATGAAATCCGCCATTTTGTGGCGGCGGCCATCTTGGATTTACAATAATACAAAATATACTAAATTGTATTGTTATCAGGAATAAAGGTGTATACCAAACAGATCGATCCGTCAACCTCAAGGGGGTAAATTTCAATTACTTACCAAATTTGACCCAAACAAACAGGTCAAGCTAAATAAAACCGTTTAAAAACCGACTCACTCGCATTCCACAAGTTTTTTCTTTTATAATGGATGCGTGAGATTAGCGCATTTGCTAGCGTCAAGTATTGAGATTTTTTTTTCAAGTTTCATAATACAAGTAATAAATAATACTACTACTGGCACTATGTTAGGTAGTGTACAGTCAAAATATTTTTTGGCTTTTAATTATGTCTTAATGAAGCGAGTGACTTTACATAAAGGCAGTTCCTGTAGTGTTTTGCGGATGATATGAAAATACACGTTTCAACATTTTATTTCACTTGCCCACACTCGTGCACATAAACACTAAATGTATAAAAAAACACTATTTTTACGCCATTTTTTTAGGAAAATTTATTGTGATCTCGTTCACAACTCCACCTCTATCCACTGGCTCGATAACGCTGAGATTTTCCTATACGTACCTATGCTATGTCCCTTGGACGACAGTTCAATATTGTGATGTCGTGGAGCTGGCCTGCTGAAGGAGACGTTATCGCATCGTTATATATAGTTGCCAAAATGCCTAAACTCTACAAACGCCGCTAAACTAGAAAAAAAAACAATAAAAAATTCCGAGAAGAGTGGAAAGCGGGGAGGGAGACCTTTGCCCTGCAATGGGAAAATCTATTGGCTTTTAATATTAATAAATAATAAAAATTTCATGTAAAAATGGTTGACTAGATTCATAGTTGTCGCTTTCTTGTAAGATCTCATGAAGAATCAAGCCTCCAGCTCTACAAGGCCCAACCGTTACGAGCCCTAACTCTACTAACTTAAGCTGCAAACTCTAAATCGTGGAACAGAAGTACGTAGAAAAAGGAAATGCAATTTCAAAAGATTACATTCTATGTTAAATAACCGCTATTACGTTTAGAAAACTGAAAAACCCCCGTAAAAAAAAACGGCTGAACATATTTTGATGAAACATAGCTAAGAACACACATGAGTGTTTTTGAATATTCATGAAAGGAATGCCCAGTAGGAATATCCACTAGTTAGTCATTAAATCTTCTTCTACAGGGGGATTTGTTTGTTCACGCATTACTCCGTACACCCTGTAGGTGGATTAGTCGGCTTACACTCGCCGCGCGGTCATAACTTATAGTAACGACCTAATTTATTCTATACCGGAATTTATAAGTTTTCGTCTGCCTTCAAGCCCGTTCAACATCCGACGAGCTCTTTAATTTTTTTTAGTACTTTTACGCAATAAAACAAGTATTTTACCTTCTGCATTTGCTTGGCTTTTTTAATATTTCTGCTATGACACAGTTCTAAAGTGTTTATGTTAGCGGCTGATTCTAACCTAATATCGGTAGACAAATAAAGCTATTGAGTTTGGCCGATCGTTTACATCTGTTGCCGACTTAATTTTTCATAGGCGTGTGAATAATATAGATAAGTATTAGTAGTGTCTTGTTCTAATTCAGATGATCACACGAACTGGGTTCGAATATACAAGTTCAATTGTGATTATGTTCATTCCTAATTCGCATGCATGTTTGCATACTAGCCGCATTCTGCGGATTCACTCGCCATTAATTATTTTTTTCGCAATGAATACCTCAATTTCACAAGGAAGGCACCCTCCAAATTGTATGTTTTTTTTTTAATAGAAGATAGATCTACGATTGACCACCAACTCGCCTGATGTTAAGCGACGGTGTGGCCGAGGATGGAGCTCGTCGATCTAGAAGATATCTATTCACTCTAGCCTTGAAAATTCCAAGATTGTAGGTCTCAGGAAACAGAGATGGCGGCAACGAATCCCATAACGAGTTTCTAGATAAAGTGGTCGTATATTTGTCCGTCAGTCAGTTACTTATGATATAGACACTTATATAGAAACAAATCGCTATTCTCTGTTTACTTTCTATCATATATAAGAATCTATATCTGTTTCATATGGGTGAGATGATAATTATGATGATGATATAGATAGAAAGTAAACAGAGAATAGCGATTTTTTCCTATATCCATAGGCCTCTCTCGTGGATTTCTAAAAGGTACTGATGGAAGCAGCTTGCATCGAGCGTCTTCCTGCTACTTGTACCTATGAGTTATCTGTTCATATTGTGGCTGGTCTTCCTACGCTGCGCATGCTGGTGCGTGCTCTCCACTCGGAAACATTTCGGCCCCATCAGTTTCAGATTCTACATGCCCTGCCCACTCACATTTCAGCCACTTCACCTTGCTAATCCGCTGTGCTATGTCGGTGACTTTTGTACGTCTACGTTAATCTTTGATAGTCCCAATGTTACCGAGTGCATAGTCCTCTTCATAGCTCGTTGGTTGATCGTTTGTTGCCTCTTTAATTATAATTACTTACCTTTTTTGACATGTTATTCATATTATTATAGCTTCACGACCTAATTCCACCCTCTGCTAGTCCTGTAGCTCGGCGAATTACAACCCGTTTGTTGTTGAAATGCCAAAAATCCGTACTCAGCGATATCGGCCAACGTTCTTGGTGCATACTGCACAGGAATGGAATTCTTTGTCGCCATCTCTGTTTCCTGAGAACTACAATCTTGGAATTTTCAAGGCTAGAGTGAATCTTCTAGATCGACGAGCTCCATCGTCGGCCACACTGTCGCTTAACATCAGGCGTGTTGGTGGTCAATTGTAAATTTGTAAAAAAATAATTGACACGTTAAATCATATCTGCGCGTCTTCAAATAATCGCAAATAAATCTGATCCTTTATTAAGGCGAGCGTAACTCATCTCCGATATCTCTCTTGGTGGTTAAACGGAAGCATATTGACGCATAAAAAGCTAATGATTCCTCTCTTAACTTAAGACATAAGTATATCACGGTATAATTAAAAGCATCAATGGCGAGTGCATCTCCAACAAGCTCGGTAATCAAACAATGAACGAATGCGGCAAACACACGCATCAAGACAGCTAATTGTAACGGAAGCACGAGTGCTCTAAGTGGCTGTCCTGTCGGGCAGTGACGGAGCTGACGACGGAGAGAGAGAGAGAGCTGATGTCACACATAGATACAAACGTGAAACAGCGGAGGGAATTAAAATAACAAACATGCATCAAGATAGCATTGTAAAAGAAGCGCAATCACTTTAAGTGTCCATTTTGATGCAGGCTTCTTACGGAGCTGATGGTGAGGTGAGGAGCTGACGTCACACTATACATAGAAAATGAAACAGCAAATAAAAGTAACAATCATACGCATCAAGACTGCTGATTGTAATAGAAGCATGACCGCTGTGTTTGCCCTTAAGAGACAGAGACGGAGCTGACATCAGCTTTAAGTGAAAATTATCTAGAAAATTACGTTGATTTTGTTACGTATCTACTAAGATAATTGCATACAATATATTCAGATGCATGTGAGATAAAATCCAGTACGAGTATATAGGTGGGTTCCACACTCCTCACGTAAACTTTAGTATCTTTAGATGATTTCTTCCTAGGCAGTAAAAATGCAGAAATGCATTCGAAATGCATAATTACTTATAAGAAAGTTAACAATGTAATAAACTACACAGCAATAAATGATGTACGTTTGACATGAGCGACTGTCAAAGCCTAATCAATCAAGCTTATCATGTGGTGCGAAGTGCTCGATCTCGGGTACTGCGCGCGGCGGTGCGAGCGCGTGCGTTCGTCCAAAGCTCGCCACTCGGCAGCGGGCAGCGGGCAGCCAGCCTAGCGTGCCAGTTGGGAGAGCGCCTCACTCGCTAGCGCTCCCCTCGCGTCTATTGAACACGTGCTTCAGTGCTGCATCTCCAGTGGCATGGTAATTGTGTTTTTTCACTAACAGGATAAAAGGACGTGAATACACGGGTTGGCTATTGGTATCGTATTGACTTGTTATGATACTGTTTTTTTTAAATTGGTTTGATTATGTGTCGTTTTGGAAATTGATTTTGCGATTATTTTTTTCAAAATTGATTTTTGTAACTTCAAAAATATTTTTTAATTTATTGTGTCGTATGTTTTTAATTTTTTTTAACTGTTACTTGACATTTCTTCATTGATTCCTTTATACATTTTAATTGAATTTAACATATAATACGTTTATGCATAATATGTGTATATCTATTTCAAGTTGGTTCGGAAAAGTAAGTCATGCTCAGTTAGATTTAAAACGTTTTATGAAATCCGAATTAATTTCAAACTTTCATATGCAGTTATTTAATTTGTTGTGTCTGTAAAAAAAAAACTGTACTGACATTTGAATGTATGTTATATTTTACTACCTTTAATTGTTCGTAAATATAAAATAATTTTTTTAATGTATGCTACACATACATTATCTTGCGCGCTAGTCTCCTACAAGCTGTAATGTGAACTATGAACCGTGGTAGAGCCGCGTCAACAACTCCAGATAATTTGCAAATTATTTGTTAAATTTTATAGTTGAATATGAAATAGGGCCAGGGTTACCCGAGCAGTCCCTTATCACGGTAGGAACCGCTCGAAGGCTACGATTTGCGCAATCATGGACCGTACTCGTATCTCGACCGCTTCGTAACTAAACTAAATGGTAACTAACGCGGGCTCGTGTGGGAATCCTCACGTAGGTTTTTATTGTAAATGTAAGAGGATAAGTGTATTTTTTGGTAGTAATTTGTTGGGTGGATTTGTTAGTGTATGGAATAATACACATTCGTGATAGTCCAGTGATTCCATTCATGAATGTTTATATGGTCAACCTGGGACTGTCATATCTACTTCAAACTTTCTAAGAGACGTAATTGAAGAATCTTTCAAGCTTATTATTAATTTTATAGATTTACGATTGACTACCAACTTGTCTGATGTTAAGTGACGGTGTGGCTGAGGATGGAGCTTATAAGACAATATAAGACTTCAAGATTGATGTCATCCTTTGCCATATCATCGCTCACTATAAGTTGAATTGTCTGTCAGTTTGCTGTAATTTTTATCAAAAATAATGTCTGGTTTTGCTTATAGACTATCATTTTCCGAGCAGGGTCCTGCTGTTTTGTTACTCGCCAGCTTCGCTGTCATCATCGCAAAATGTCTAATACGCACAATGATCCCATATAATATAATTTCCAGTGTTTATTAAGTTTTCCAATTTTCTGGACGTCTTTAATTTTTTTTTTAGAAATTCTACTTCTTACTCAAGTAATTTTCGAATGTTCTAAAATGTTGCCAAAATGAAAAAATCCGCTTAAATCCATAAATTATGGAATTCAGTACATTTTACGTATGAAATCTATTCCTTCGATCGTAATCTACATAATTGTATAGACACTTTATAAAAATATTTATCTATTAAAATTTCTCAAATGACAATGTTTTTATATAAGTATATTTACAAGATCATTTTTTTAAAATTGGAATCGATATATATATGTAGATAGTTTAAAATTCTCGTATAAGTATAATCTAGATTGAGAGCCCATCATTTTCTTTAGAATGCCGCCGCAAAAAGTTGCCGACGCACATGTTTTTCTTTTTTTTTCTACAATTTGCTGTAATATTATAATGTTCCTCTAGAATTATGTCCTCCATACGCATTATAAACCATAACGCATTATATTATAAGTACATAATTATAGTTAAAAAAACTGAAAAAAATCGACTTCAAGTCACGCAATTCGTTCACTTGGATGATATTTTTTCAGTTATTTTGTTATAAAAACTGATTTTGATAAAATTTATATGGTACTACCTCTGAAGTATTATCTACCAAACAAAAAAATAAACATAAAAACAATTCATAATTGGCGGAGCAATCGCTAAACAAACATGTAAAAAAACACAGTCGAATTGAGAACCTTCTTCTTTTTGGAAGTCGGTTAAAAATAATATGGAAACGAAGTAGTATATTTACTATGAATTATATAGATTTACTTAGTTACTCATTATAGGTAATGTTAAAATAACACTTCAAGAACGAATCCCACTTAAACGTTATAAAAAAAATCGCACTTAAAAATGACTATTATTACCTAACGCTAGAGAGCTAAACAAAAACTAAAGCAAAGAATAACATACCTAAAAACAGAATTCAACATGTAGTTATGGTACCTACCATCTGACGACGTCCCGGAGTTAAAGATAATTTTAAAATTATGTTTTGACATATGTCAAGAAAGAATTCCTTCACTTTACATTAATCCTACAAGACGTACTCGTAAGAACAGATAAAAACTTGCCTCCTTCGAGCATTCAGCTAAAACGTGGTCTTTCTGACTATTTGCGGACAGGCAGGTAGATAAATGTCATTACAAGGAATAGTGATTATATTTCAGAGTTTAATTTATTTGAAACTCATTTACTATCATCTATAAATAATAGTACTTTCACGACTGTAATTTCAGTTACCTATATAATATCTTCAATTGGCATAACTGTTTAAAGTAATATTGCTGTTGGTTGTCATCTTAAATCGTGTTCTAAAGGACAAGTTTATGCGTTTGGCGATTAGTATTAATGTTAACGTTTCTATCTTATTCGGAAGATGAGCGTACGAAGTTGGTCTGGTAGCTGAGAATAATGATCAGTTTGTAAAGCATTGCTTTAAATGCATCTAATTACTCAAAACATCCATATAATAACTCTTATTAATATTTGGTTTACCGTTGCAAATAAGAAAAGAAAATAATACTCAATAAAATGACGTTTTGAAGATCAACTTCCGTAAAATCACTCCTGATTCAATTAGTCATTTTATTTGTATTTGAATTAATCGAATCTCCATTTTGTAGTTTATAAATATGAACACACTCGTAGATACAAGGAAACTACTGTATGCTACAAAGTAGAAAATTAGAGTAATTGGTACTTACAGTAATTTAGAAATTACTAATTAAGACCTCTTATCTTTTTCTTTATTGACCATCAAGTTCGGTGTATTGTTGACAAAAGTTTTCATGCGGTCTATAAAAAATCATATTAGAACTTTTTCTGTTTGTGAATCTGAATTCAAATTTACTTTCCTATTTTTACTATAAAGTACAACTAGTAACTATATCTTTAAAGGTCTCAAGAGTTAACATTTTTGAAACTGTTATTTTTTAGTACCTAATAAAGAACATATTTTCTAGATGCTTCACTATTAATAGCTTTACGTAATTATGAAACAACAGATGTGAATATCAATTTGTTAAGTATATAGTAACGTCCTTCGTTATTAAATTAAACATTGTACAACTGTACCCATACTTCATGAATTAGAATTTCATCACCGTAATAAGGCTGGTATGCCAAGGCAATTACCTGTAGGTTTACATATTAGTTTCGAAACATTGTCAATATTTCAGCTGAATTAAAAGTTGCATTGTAAGGTACACCGAGATTAATATTCTCGCCGACATTGGCCCTTTGCACCGCATTGCAAACTAATTCTCCATTGTGCTTTATTTTATCGCTGCCGTTATGAATTACAACCAGTCTTTAACCGTCACTTCAAACACAATTGTCAACATCCATAAAGTTTTAGGAGTTGGAGATTGCAGGTTTACGTTAAACGCTTAACGCGACTGTTCTAGCTGTTTTAGCGTGCTTTTCGCCGGGTTTAACCTAAATATTTTTATAAAACAATGCGTTCGGCAAGGCACTGTCTACACAGATGGTTCTTCGTCTGCGTATGTTGCTATGACACAGATATTGCACATGTATTATTGTGTAGATCATTTTGTTTCTTTTGTCTCTATTCAGCATTTATTTTCGTGAATTTCGGTTAAAATTTCACTTGCTTAGATCTCACTTTAATTGCAAATGTATAATTTGTAATCTTTGTCTCCGTTTAACTCTGTATCTTTATTTAATTGATACCATGTATTAACACTTGTTTCCCAAATGATAGCGATTGAAACCGTGAGATATTTATTTTGTCGATCTGATAACTTGTGGAAATGTTGGCCAATTCCCTATGTCTCCTTCAAGACTTCTTGAAAAGTATACTTAAAATAAAACAAAAATTCCAACCTTTTAAGTTGATAAGTATGTTATTTCCTCATGCTACGAAAGTATTTTTTAGGAACTAAACTATAAAACATCTTGTTCTCATTTTGTGCCTCACTAATTACTGACATTACATATAAAGCGAAACACAAAATAACACAATTGTGACTGAAAAACGAGCTTCATAGATAGGTATTTCCTATTCAAATTTGTAGCTCGTAGGCCTTGGAATAGGAGTAATGCACTAAAATGGCAGAGCATTTTCTTAACAAGGTGTTATGTATATGTGTTGGCGGCAGTTGTCATGAGAACAATTACGTTAGCTCGCGACAAATATTTGATAGCGTTAGATAACACGTTTGAACGTTGTATTTGTGCTGTGATTTCTGTATAACTTCTGACTGTAACAGCTTCGGCACCAATTTGTACTCCTTTTCTAAAAAATGTTTTTCCTTAATCTTGCAATGCTCATGCAACTTCTGTTTTTGTTTATCTTACGTTTTATGGCATTGGGATCCTTTTAAATTTTACAGTGTTGTTTCAAGATGCAAGTGGGATTTTAACCTATTTTTCATTTCGTAGTATTTTTAACGACTTCTTGTAGTTTCATTTTCTTTCTTATGATTGATGTTACATTGGTTTTTATGCGAAACGAAATTAATCGATTTTGTTGTATCTATAAATCGTTTCTACTAATACTCTACACTTCCTGTTTTTATTTCTAGTGGAGATCATTTTGTGCCACTTTTCCTTGCACTAGTGTTTTGGTAAATGCTGGTATATTGAAAACTCTTTGCTGACTATACTGCTTCAGTTAGCCATTCCTTTGTCCTTAATGTTTAGCTTCTTCCTGATCTAGATCAGTACAAGCAAACACTTGAGGGCTATCACTGCGAGTGCTCGATGTGAGTGGTCCTTTGATCGCGCGTAACGCATGCGCCGGCGCCGCTTCCTAGGACGATCAATGCTCCCGTTATGTCTTCACAGGCTACGAATTATGAAATTATATCGCATGTAATGGGGTATAGCAGTTTCTTGCTGATCGGATATGTTTCTGTGATCTAGGGTGTGTTATTGATAGTCTATTTAAAGCTAATCAGAGTGAAACTGAAGTCTTTAATGCGCATATTTATTTGTTGTTTATATGTAAATTTTTGATGGTTGATGTGGTAGTTTGATGTGATGTGGTAATTATAGCTTTTATGACGTTCAAACTTCAAGTAATCAAGCAGAACAATGTAATTAAAAAATACATATATTTTACAATTTTGCAATTATGGGGGGACACTATCCTATGTACGGTAAACATTCTAAATATTACCGAAATATCAGCTAGGAGCGGAAATGAATTACCTCAATTATATACCTAAATCCCCAGAATGCTAATGTTTTGTTCTGTATTAACGTATGTACACATACTTCATCTATGTGTCCCTATATTGTCTCATTTAGCTTAAAGGTACTTTAAGAATACATAAAGAGTTTGCATATTTTTTGTCATTAAACGAGATTTATATTGGGAGTGTCACAAATAATCTGCGTTGCTTTAGTTTATGGTTGGATGGTTTATTTTACTAATGCTATACCTACATGTCTATATTTCATGATCATATTAGACCGTTCCCATAAGATCTAAATAAATTTACAGATCATCGTAATTGCTCAATATAGCCGCATTACAGCGTTATTTTCGTTTACGTAAACAAAGACACCAGCAAGAGAGGTTTGTGCTGTCATTCCTAGTTTTAAAATCGATAGCAGTGAACTCAATTCAGACGAATCCGTATAAATTAAATCCGTGTTGAAAGCAGCGCTCCGCAATTAGTAGTGCCCTAACCTACTAATGTGGTGGAAGTCGTTAATGGAATGATTTTTTTTATCGGAAATAAAGTGACAATAAAGTAGAAAATCTGAAAGAAATTGGCTTATATACTGTTGAATGTTTTGGAAGAGAATCGCTGGTAAAAAGGGAAACACTAGATAAAAGAAGAGGCAAAGAGATTCACAATTGTCAATGTCACCTCCACGCTCCAAATGAAAGTTTGATAAATTAAATAAAATATTTTTTACGTGATAATATAAGCTTGTAAATTCGCCCTGCACTTAAAATAATTAAATAAGTTTAATTTTAATTACTTTGATTTTATAAGCTTGTCGCTATAATTGCAAATTGTTTATTTATTTGTTTTATTTTAACTATTGTTGAAATTGTTGTGAAAAGTTCTTTAAAGAACTTTTAACGGGTGAATTTAAATACAACGACTAACAATCGCGAAAAATTTCGGAATCATAAACGTGAAATTAATATAAAGCTTGTAAAATATATGAAATCTAAATAACGATATATGTATGTACCTATAGTAGTTTTGGGATTATAGCAAGTTAGTCAAAGTGCAAGTTTTCTAACTCCGTTAAAACATTTCGTTGAATGAAATAGATGGCCTTGACCTAAATTTAAATATTAAATTTAAAGATAAATTATGAGGTCAGTTTCGTCATGTAAGTACCTCAGTACCTATCATATTTGCGAGCGTATGTAATGTTGATAACATATTATAAGATTTTTGACCCGTGATGGTAAAATAACGTTCATTAAAGTGACTATTCGCACAGATTTGCTTTCTTATCAAATTGTTTATTAATAAATAGGCAAAGTGTTATTAGCATGCCATTTGACTAATTGTATTGTGTTATGTAAGTTTTCCTAACATATTCTTAGAATGTGTCTAGTTTTATATTTTATTTTTATTTCAATTGTATCTGTAAAGCGGTGATTACTAAAAATATAAATATAAATGATAAAGGTCCAACACGATTGCCTTTCGTTACCCCTTACTACCCATTAATTAATACTCTTTGATTTTGACATACAAGTTTAATGGAGAATAAATCTATAAAAAATAAACCTAATAACATCTAGATCTACGATCTATAATTATCATTACTGAAGACAGTGTCAAACGCAACCCTTTACCTAACCCAGTTGAATCGGGGTCGTTATTCCTGCAGTTTATTTACCCTCTATCAATCACGATGATTGATGCTTAATATACGACACCTTTTTGTTAATTTTAATTTGCAATCTAGTTCGCGTTAT
The DNA here is from genome assembly GCA_947563715.1 of Lycia hirtaria. NCBI lineage: Eukaryota > Metazoa > Arthropoda > Insecta > Lepidoptera > Geometridae > Lycia > Lycia hirtaria. The sequence continues at coordinate 32,436,773 of OX387377.1, read as the reverse complement.
CGAGTATCCTGTTTGTCTTCTTGCGGTTTTGTTTGATTACTCTAATGAAGATGTCTTCTACAGTCTCCATAGTGGAAGTAATCAGTTGTGTGTTGTGCCGGTAGCTGAGTGGTTGCGTGATATTAAAAAATATTACATTTAGTGAACCTGCTTGTGACACTTTCTTTTCTATGGTGGCGTATGGTTTTGTTTTACTAATTCTGTTTGTGAGTACTCTGGTCATTTTTATAATTAGTTTAATTTCTAAAAAGTTATGATCTATATTAAGATGTTTTTTTCATCAATATAGTGTCTTATTATATTAAGTTAAATTCAATATATAAGTTTATAGGTACTTGGTATTACTTACTTTTTTATTTAAATACGGGTTAAATTTTTCGTAATACTTCTCACAATCTTAAAGTTTGTGTTAATGTCTCGGATACAATTTTAGGTTCAGTTAGTCTGGATCTTAAAATTAAACAATATTGTGATTAGAACTCCAGACATGCTTTGTATTTTAGAGGATCCACTTATTTTCTTAGCTTCTATGTATTTCAGTATACTAAATAATATAAATATTGTGAAAAAAACTTACCATTTTGGACGCTGCTAGTAACGGGCTAAGGCTAGAGCTACCGGCTAGAATTTAAACATTATTTAGAATTTCAATAACTGTTACGGCCAACTGTTTAAAACTAGTTTGTATCGTATGATCATGGGATTTATCAATAGATCAATCAAAGCTGTCAATGTGTTTTGGCGCCTAGCTGTCTGCATTCATGCACCGTGGGTCGTTGACTTTAACTGCGTGATTATGGTGTTTCTTATGGGAATCTTTCGGATGATGTGCTCGTGGCTTTATTTAGGCTGGAGGTGTCTTTGATATCACCTTAATGGCAGTTTGTAAAGATTTAACGTCGTCACTGAATTCACGGGAAGTAATAAGTTGTGAATTACATAATTCAATACGCAGATGAAATTATAAGGGCTAGGTAAGTATTCCGATGAAGACAAAATTGCTTTTGATTTTCTGATTCCTATATTTGGTTCTTTATAAAGATCTGAAAAAAGTTATATATGTCATATTCTTTCATAAAAATAGTTTATTGTGACATCTTTTGATTATTTCTGATTTAACATACAAACTAAAAGTCTTTAACCAGGACAAAGAAGAGCCTGTAGACACTAATAAATAAAAGAAAAATATAGTATTGTTACAAATAAACAATTTAAGAACCATACATTGAACCGTTACAATTAATTGAAATGGCCCTTCAATTAATAACTCGCTTTCGATGCGGTGATGTTTATAATTAATAACCACTACGCAAGGATAACGTTAATTTATTGTAACTAATAGATTTAGATAAATTTCATTTGGAGCTTCCTTTGGAATTTAAAAAAAAGGTATTTTGATCGCAAGATTTTTTTATATTTCGATGTACAGGTATTTTATTACTGGGAGGTAGTAATAATAGGCAGTACCTTTTTTATAAGAAAGTATGAATAATAAACCTATAAGTAAAATTATTTAAACGAAATAATATAACCGGCCCCTTCTCACAATGAGAAGATGGCCCGTTCCCAGCAGTGGGACAGTTTGTACAAACAGGGCTGATAAAAAAAAAATATATAACCGGCTGCTCCATGTATGCAAACTCAACATTTACTTTATTAGACTTCGATATCCATAATGTTTTGTATATTATCTTTCTATTTTATTTTGGGGATATCATATTGAAATAATATAGTAAGTAAGTATGAATAAGTAATAAGAACGAGGTATCATTATTGATACCTCGTTTGTTACAATCTGTCAAACAGTTTAGGCTGTAGAGCGTACCAAAGTCAATATAATATACATATTTACATACAGCATTCGACCGGTAAAAACGAATCAACGTCACGTAAAAGCACAAAATAATAATCGGCGTGTAGTGTTTATTTATTTGAATTTGATTGAGAAGCTTTCGCAAAATATCTATAAAATATTAACAGCTTGGCAACACACTACATTAATAATGAGCAACCGCATTGGTATCCAGATTATACACAAACCTTTTGATCGATCAGTTCCCATCGTAGTTTGTTTACATTTGTATGGATCGTTAGAACTGTTAGAAGTTTGCGGCGCGCGCGCAGCGTTAATAACCCCGCAATTGGGGGCATTCTCCGAGAGTGGTTAGGATACGTTATGCTAAGAGCGGATTGGCAAAATAGAGATGGATGAGTAAATATCCACTATGCTTTAAAGATACTGACGAAACAAGTTCCTAAGGCGAGTGTGATCGAGAAAAATGATAGGGTTCGACGAAAATATGTAAAATATTATGTAGATGCCTACACCGATAATAAAAACGCTTAAATGTATGTATCCACTTCTAATAATGAGAATGACAAAACAATTTAACTATCGTTTGTTTCGTCATTTTGTTTAATTTCAGACTTCTTAGAACTCAGTGAATAGGTAATGATCACTTTGGAAACATATGTTCAATAATGTTCAAATGGCTGCATTTTGGCTCTGCATCTCTTCACTTGCTTAGCTGCAGATGTCTGCAATACAAAACAGTGGTCGTGTCAGTTCTAACATACATCGATCGAAACGGATTGATAAACATGCATATTGCATATACGATCACCGTTTGAGATGCCATAAAATAAATAGTAGCACAATAGTAGTGAGCTTTCAGTTATGGTTGTTTAATTTGCGAACCGCTTACATTTATCAGAATAGACATAGAATAGTGTATTTATTAGTTGGTTCTATCTGTATTCGATTATCATAAATTCCAATATGATGTTATGTAAATATTACTTATCACATTAACTTTAAATCATCATCAGCATCATCGTCATTATCTACAACCTTGGTCTTGTGCTAATCGTGTCTAAGTTGGACCCGCAAAAGTTATAAACTTTCATCAAATTAACTATACTTTTAATGTAATCTGTATTATCAATTACGGATTTTTATTTGATTTGTATTTTTTCTGTGAATTTCTATTTAATATTCTGCCACCTGTACGATATGAAAGCAGCTTATTGACTATAAACGTTTAGTTTAATACTGATAATGGGATTATATTATACAATAAGTAGATTGAATGTTCTTATTGGATCACTTAGTTTATAATTACGTGCTTAATTATTCATTGGAAGCGATCATTTTTGCTGGTCTTCATAATTTTTTTAAATCATTGTCAACATACTTAGATTTATATAACCTAACCTAGGTTTTAAGGTGATGTATTACGAATTGAAAACACACAGAATTTGCTGTGTAGACAAATAAAATAAAAAACAAATATTACGGGTTTTTTAATCGACATAAATAGTCTATATTTTAATTCGATATTTTATTATTTCATCGGATAAAATTCCCGATTCCAGGATTTGTTTTTCTAACGGAACCGTCGAGTGGTTACGAAGAGTTCGTTAGATCCCATTCAGAGACGACAAAGGGTTATTTTTGAAGGACTTCGGATTGGATTGGATAGTACGGTTTAAATATAGGTCAACAGGTGGTTGTGACCTTAGCTACTTTCGTAGGAGCCTTTTATAGTCAGATGAAGTCATACGTGTGTGCTTGGCATTTAGTATTCATAATTCAAGTTTTATTAGTTCTCTTAATTACAATTTAAAAGTTTTCAAGTTTTTACAGTATATGTTCTTTTGTGCAAGTATAATTAGATGTTATTTGCGAGGATTGTTTTAGTAAAGGTGTCAACAACACCGCAAAAGTAATAGTGAGGGTATTCCACAATTTTACAGTTCGTAAATAAATGTAGAGCTAGAGCGTTACGTTGGGCTTTTGGAATATCCACCATGAAGAGTTGACGGTTTTTCGAGTTTCTAACCATACGAATTCTGATAGTCAAATAAATGAATATTTGTTCACCTAGGCGCTCGGATATTTTTTTAGAATTAAGATAAGATCTTAGCTCAGTTCTTATCTTAGTATATTATGTGGTTTCTTGGTTATACGATTGTAGGATCAGTTTTTTTAATTATATGATGATAATAACAAAATAAAATAGACTACATCTTGTGATGGTTAGCTCCTTTCTCTGTCTCTCTTTCTCCCACTCACTCTATTCTTAGCTATTTATCCTAAATAGTGATAGAGACACCCTTTTTGATTACTCCTCTTCTTCGCTCGATCCTGGACGTCATCATTGCTACATTCTGCTTGTTTGATGTTAATATATTGAGGCAATAACTCGCATGTCATAAATTTACAATTCTATTCATTGTGTCAACTGCCACCGTTTAGGTCACAACACAATCGGTCATTCAAAACTAAATATTCACGTCAAAGTCCCTGTACATATTTGAGTCAATCTGAGCAGTTGACAATTCCCTGATGAATGAAGATATAGTCCAAGTTAGTAGCGCGTACGGAAGGAGCGCCGTGGGCGGCCCTGACTCATTGGGTGTCTCTCATTCCTGTGCTGTCATACCTAAACGAAACAATGTGCTCGACTCTCCAGTTCCTGATTTGGGTGGACTGGGACTCTCTTTGTTACGTCTGCCTGTTTCAAATGCGATTGTAGAAACGGAAGATATGAAAGCTCTAATGTCCAATGTAAACGCGAAGTGCCCTAATTCGATTTGGACACTTCGTGTTTTTGAAATCACGTGTTATAATGTTATTCGTCATAAATGCACTTGTTGTCATGGTTACGACAAATACAAGCTGTAATCCTAACTAATGATAAAGAAGTGAAGGTTACTCTGTTTGTTAATTTTTAACGACTAAATGGATCATGATAAAATTTGATAAGTGTATATTGTATAACATGAGAATGGATATATTAAGACACTTTTTAATCAACAATCTATATTCCGCCTCACGCATCTTATAGCTACGGTGACTATAGGGACTATAGAGCACACACAAACAACAAGGTTTAGCTAATTTATGCGTACAAAGTCGCAGCTAACAACTAGTGTACGTCTGTGGTAACGTGTACCTACATTTGACATTTTGTGTTTTTGAAACTACGAGTAAAAACTGTATTCGTATTATTGTGGCTAATTTCCGTTTGCCCGCTGATATAATTGTGATTCATTTATTAAATAACTACAAAAAACAAATACAAAAAGTTATATTTAGCAGAAAGAGTAATTAAAACGTTAATCTAAGTATTACAATTTATACAAGTGTTATAAAAGTATTGAGGTCTATTAGAGTGCTAGCGTTCTAGGGTAAAATAAAATTAAAAAATAAATTAATACACAATTAAACTTTGAACAGAGATTAAAAAGAAGCTACGTATATTTCCACAAACAGGTAATAAGAAAAGAAAAAGAAGAAAAAATAAGTTTCTAAAACTAAAACCCGACTACTGAAATATCACGCTCCAAAAAATGTGAAACAAGAAATTATTCTAACCCGAAATTGTTACATAAAAACTATTCGATATGTATCATATATTGAATAAACATAAGTTGTACAATTGTACATGTAATAAATATTTTATTGTATTCCATACATATTCATAGTGGTGTTCAGAGGATAACCGTGGTCGTATACTACATTGCAGGATGTATTGTTTTGTAACGGTAGGTGGCATACGACCACGGTTATCCCCCGAACACCACGCTTCCAACGATACCTCACTTGTCAAATTATGATAAGTAGTTTAGAAGTTATGAGGGAACAGATAAACATACATGAATTCATACATAGGTACCGGTATAGGTAAAAACATAACCCTCCCTTTTGCTTCGCCGTAGTCGGGTAAAAAGAAAAAGAGAAGTACAGTACTATTGTTAAAAATCAAAACTAGGTATATACAAGATACGTTTGTTATTTTGTTATTGCGCTTCAATAGGTACTTGTGCATTACTTATGCGGCACTTTGTTTGTCAGTCTGTTTATATCGAGTCTGTTTATATCCTCATATCGGGTTTGTCCTTCAATTTATGAATAAATTGAATTAATACATCCTTAAAGAAAACGTTACAAGATACAAACAAAGAAAGGTACACAAAACGGTCTTATATTTAGGAGCATTGTCTCCCAGACAATGGTAAAGTAAGTAAGTACATGCAGAACAAGTCAGCACCTGAACGAAATATAAAACGTACATTTTTCTCTTACAAGTAAGAGATTTTACAAGAATTATTGTAAATAATGCTCATTTGAATGAATTTCGTAAATAATTTTCGTGTAAAGTCGGCGCATTACCACCCATTTCTCTTTGACATTCTAAAAATCTATATGCAACTATTTCGGCCCACGTTCTTGGTGCATACTGCACAGGCATGGAATTCTTTGCCTTGTCTTTGATAGTGATGGTGGTCAATCGTAGTTCTGATTAATTATAAAAAATGTGCGACGGCTCCGTACATACTTTCTCGTGAAACGTACATTCAACATCATATCTAGCATAACCGCTACATTATAATAAAAGTAGTAATACAGCTCTCATGCAGTCTGATACGTATGTACTTTAAGATATTTGTTTGGAAGTTGGTCAAAACGTATATACTCTATAAAATTGTTTGTAAGAAGCGTGAAATGAAACAGACAGCGTACTTAGTTAGTATTTGCAATGTAGGTGACATTCAACACATGGCTGAATGAACATTTCAGGTCTTGGTCTTGCTGCCAGTATATTGGTGATGTAAAATTGTAAATACTTACTACGATTTACGGATACATTCGAGCGACGGAATAAAGGAACTTTTTAGGGTTCCGTAGCCAAATGGCAAAAAACGGAACCCTTATGGATTCGTCATGTCTGTCTGTCCGTCCGTATGTCACAGCCACTTTTTTCCGAAACTATAAGAACTATACTGTTGAAACTTGGTAAGTAGATGTATTATGTGAACCGCATTAAGATTTTCACACAAAAATAGAAAGAAAAAAAAACAATAAATTTTGGGGGTTCCCCTTAAATGTTTTTTCATCAAACCCATACGTGTGGGGTATCTATGGATAGGTCTTCAAAAATGATATTGAGATTTCTAATAATTTTTTTTTCTAAACTGAATAGTTTGCGCGAGAGACACTTCCAAAGTGGTAAAATGTGTGTGTAACTCCCCTGTAACTTCCAAAATAAGAGAATGATAAAACTAAAAAAAAAATATGTACATTACCATGCAAACTTCCACCGAAAATTGGTTTGAACGAGATCTAGTAAGTAGTTATTTTTAATACGTCATAAATCGTAAACCGCAAATATAAAAATAAAAAATAAATATAAAAAAATAACCTTTATACTATGTACAGCAAGTATGCTGCTACGGAACCCTTCATGGGCGAGTCCGACTCGCACTTGGCCGCTTTTTTTCATTTATAGCGATATGTTGTGATCTAATTTAACACATATTCTATATGTTTACAGTACGTACGATAAATGTTACATTTAAGGGTTTGTGTCGTATTTTTAGAATATACAACAATGAGTCGATCGATGTCGTTGCAAAAGTTGTTGATTGTACGTTTTCACGAGAAAGTTTTACCAACCAACCTGATACTAAGTGACGATGCAGCGGAGGTGCAAACATATGTCTTAGTCAATGGATATAATCTGGGTGTCTTTTAATTGCAATCGAATCGGGTTTCTAGGGTTCCGTACCTCAAAAGGAAAAAAACGGAACCCTTATAGGATCACTTTGTTGTCCGTCTGTCAAGACCTTCTATCTCGGGAACGCGTGGAGGTATCGAGTTGAAATTAAAACCATATACGCAGATCTATAGTCCCTTGAAGATGTGAAAAAATCAAACTTCTCACTTTTTGTAAAAAAGTTACAGCCGTATATCGCAAAAAACTGCATATTTCGACACTCACAAGGAATCAAAACCTATAGGGTACTTTCTGTTGACCTAGAACTATGAAATTTGACATGAAATATTTTCATAAAGTTCACATAAAGGGAAAAGTCCGAAAACTGTAATTTTTTTATTTAATAACAAAAATCGGGTCCTTATGGCAAGGAATGAGAGTCCAAATTTTAAAGTGAGTTAACCGTATCATGTGGGGTTTTATATGAAAGAGCTGCATTAGCACAAACTCAAACTGGTTTTTAATTATTTTTACTATGTGTAATTTTGGATTATGACCAATAATGTAACCTTTTTCAATGACTAGCTTCGCCCGGTAGTTCTTTTATCTAGCTTGTACTGAACCCTCGGTGGGCGAGTCTGACTCACAGTTGTCCGGTTTTATTTTCTAGACAAGCGCGCTTCATCGTAGACGGCAACATTCACCGCGTTAGCAGTCAAGCGAAAGCCTATTTGCGAATAAAAAAATTATTCTTTTACCACGCTCGCAAAAAAGATAAACTTATTCAGTCATGGTTTATAAGTTGATACGTCACATGACGTCGCGTCGGTCAAAAACATTTCACCATATTTTACACTGACACATGCAGTCGTTTATTTTGGCTTATAAATTAATCAATGTAATAGTTATATGCAACTTCACTTTTAAATTACGCATAATCCTATCCGATCGTATTGTTAATGTGATTTCTAGGATCTCGTGAAATCTTTGGTTTTCACTAATAATAGCATTGATAATGCATGCGAGGCGGCGCGGGCGCAGCGCGGCCGGTCGTCGGCCCGCGTTATCAATTCGGCACAGATTCCTTGACCCCCCACCCCTCGTCCCTACGCAACCCTCTATCTTTTTCTGTAGCCCTCTCGCTTGCTCGCACTCTGTCTCCCTCAAAAAGATCTTTCTGATTCTGTTCTTGTGATGATACTGGCTGCGTCTTCAACTTTACCTGATATCTTCAAGAACCTTCAAGATTTCAGTCCAAATTTCACTCATTCTGTGATATGTACGGATCCAGTATAGTCAGATTTAGTTTAGAATTCAGTACGAATTCTGTTCGAGAAATCTCAAAGTTGGCATGATTGTCTAATTCTTTATATTTGTTGAAATATGAATGCTCTAACAATACAATGCTTTGATCATGTTCATATTTTGAAATTTATTTTTGTTCAAATACTTAAGATTTCCTGTAAACAATATTGCAGTTATTTGAATTCAGCCAAAGATTTAAATTCATTAGTATTGTTTTTATAATTCTGTCGTATCAGCTGAGCCGATTTAGATGAAATATCATCTAAATCGGCTCAGCCGTTTTTTGTCAGGGGTTTTTGAGCTTTTTAAACTTATACTTGTGGTATCAAATCTTTCAAACAGTTACATGATTTTATGTTATGAGATAGCTTTTATAGTTATCGGTAGAAGAAGGAGAGGGTTGCTCTGCCTCCTTGTCATACACCGTAGGTAGGTGGTGTATAATATTTTGAAGGGGAAATAAAAACAATCAATTAATTAACCTATTGCTCTTTGGTAGTTTCTTAATAAAAAAATTGAATTGAACTTTTTTAACTGTTTATAAATTTGTAGATACTTAAGTGTGTAAAACACTTAAAGATATCGAATAAGTTTTTTAATGTTTTTCCTATAATTATATTCTCAAAGTCTAGAGCAAAAATCACAGATTCTTGTCCCTAGTATATATGTAGTAATGATCTCAAAAGAGTATGTATATTAGCCTTGTGTCCGATTATATAACCTAACAGATAAGCGATATCAGATTGGATGCAAACTGGGCTACCTATATTTTCGGTCGACACATCTTTACTGCAAACAAGTCGTTAACATTGCAGTGCTTGATAATTTCTGCTCCAATTACTATCAGCACAATAAATAACAACTTTAAATAAGAGGAATTGATTCTTTTGCTATTGAGTGTTATAAAAAAATAATAATATAGACACCACAACCGACGCGTCTGTATGAAGAAACTAATGAAAGTAAAATAAGTGAAAGATATCTATCAGTATCGTAGCAAATATTTATTTTAATTAATTTTAATTGTGTGAAAGCCACGTTAGTTTCAATAGAAAAATCTTCTTATACTCGCGCAAATTTTGCTGTGGTCGTGCTTGTGTTTCAATCCAAAATAAGTCCAAAATTAGAAACCTTTGCGCCCAAATTGAATAGGAATATAAAGCTTAGAATGGAGTTCGTGCACGTTTTTTATTTATTACATAGATTTGTAGTGATTGATAAATAATCCAATCATTTATGTGAAAAAAAAATCAATGAAAAATTACGCAGATACAGCAAAATCAGTTTACCATTCACAAAACGAGAAAAAACGAGACGGCAAATAGTCTAGATATCCTAGTGCACACGCACATTACAGTGGTTAGAGGATTCAATGGGATGAAGAGGGGAGACGGTTAGAAGGTATTGAGAAGCAGTCCTGTGCAATGGCTCGTGTTGTTGTCCGCAGGGTGATGGTGCCAAGATGACATTGTGGCGCATCCTGGCGGCGTTGACGCTGCTTTTGGCGGGCGCATACGCGGAGCCGCGCTACCGCCACAGCACGCTGCGGCCGCGCCAGCGGGGCCTGCGCACGCTCGACGACCGCACGCCCACGCAGTTTGTGGGGTGAGTTACCTGCTATAGGCGGCGTTACCACTCAACTCCGACGGCGACAGTTTGGAACTAAAGACGGGCCCGCCATTGTCAGCCGGAACACAGAATACTATCATAGTATGTGCCGGAATGCGATTGAAGCGCCGCGTATAAAAGACTTGAGTGGTGCCGCGAACTTATTTTTTATACTTTATCATTATCATCTCATCTTAGCTAGTTCTGAAATATTAAAAGGAAAATGGAAGGGATTTTATGTCTCCGCTATAAAAAAGCCATAAGTATATCTCGATATTGTACTATGTTAGTTGACAATTTCAATTACTTTAATATTATTACTTTAAGGCTTTGATAAAGTATCAACGAAATGTAGCGTCAGTCCTCAAAAACTTGAAGTCAGTTGAAGCTCAATGAAGTCTAATTAAACCCCTTACAAGATTAAAACAATTTTAATTTTCAAAATATTTCGAAGCGGCAAAATAGACGTTTCTAGACTTATCTAAATTAGGCTTTAGCGCGGCGACATAGACTCTTTATATCAAAATCTTTAAGTATGAACTTAAAGATTTTGATATAAAGAGTCTTTGTTGGTATATGAGTATCGGTCAACCCAGGACACTGTATTCGTGAATTTTGTTTTTGATGTTACGTCCACGTGATGGAAAGTCATTGCTTTTAAATCAAAATAAGTTTTGCTTGAATTCGATTTTCAAAAGTTTCTGTCTGAGGTATCCAAAGCTATTTTTCCAAAAGAAACTAAATAAAAATCTTGGTTATCCTTAGACTATGGAATAGGTACAACTGTTGAAAGAATTACAAACTCCCGTCAAGTCGTAAAACATGAGGAAATATAAATGAAGAGAACAGTCAAAACACACGTGATGGTAGTAAAGCTGTCCCTACCGGCAGTAACGAAATAACTGAAAATAGTTTTAGTAAAGAATTCGCACAAGAGCCGGTTAATCAAAGGAAGCTGACGTCATTGTACTCCCGTAAACGTCCAATATAAACGAAAATCACAACATTCGTGTAAACACAGATCTATAATAGATCGGAAGATGTGGCTATTAGGAGCATCTGTAGCAACGAGAGGAAAATACATAATGTAAAGACTTCTAAGCTAAAGCAACGATTGTAATGAAGATCGAAAATTTTGTAGCGAAAACTTAGGTCATTTGTATTATTGTTTAAGGTTTATTTACTTGTTTATTTTTAGTGTAAAGACACATACGCGTCTAAAATGTGTCAAAAATATAATTGCAGAATTAAAAATATAATTCCTGTGCTAATGACTTTTGAACTAAGGCCGTTCGCACCGTTAAGTGGAAATTCGGGGCGGTCGTTCGCGACGGATATTGTTATATGTAATTTCATAGACCGCGCTGCGTCAAGCGGACTGTCACCTACTCCGCGGTCGACGGAGACTGCTCCGGGGCAAGCTCGCGGTTCACGCGTCTTCGTCTTTTTGTGTCTCCGTCTTTTTGCTACGTAGTAAATCATCAAATAACCCATTACGTCTCGACTGCACGACTAAAATTTGTACTAGCGGCGCTGCGTTAAGCGGACGTCCGGCGCGGTCAACTATGCCGTGCTCCGTCACGAATATCCGTGACGGCCTCTTAACGCAGCGCTGCCAGTACAAATCTTAGTCGTGCAGGTGTACAGTCGAGACGTAATTAATTATTTGATGATTTACTATATGTACAAAAAGACGACGTCCGAGCATGTCACGTGACCCGCGAGGCGGGCTCCGTCGGCCACGGCGCGTGCGACGGGCAATCCGCTTGACGCAGCGCTGCTCTACGAAATTACACAAAATAGTATCCGTTCTTTCTGTAAACATGGCACAAGTAACGGCACCGAAATATCGGGAACTCAACACATTTCTAAACCACTTTAGATATACCGTAAACGATAATATTAATAGTTAACAACCGTGATGGTTTAATAAAGCTAAGGTCCACCAATATCTCTTCATTTAGGTAATTTGATGCTATTTGTAAATTAATTAGTGATCTCCAAGTTTTGATTGTAATTTTGATTCTGATATGAATGAGAATTGTGCAAGAAATTGCAAAAATATACCTACATGTCAGTAAAAAGCTGGAGAACAATAAAAATCAATTGATCAGGGAAATAATGCAAATGTAATCCAGGGAGCATCGCTCTTAGTCCTTGAAAACACGCGTGATGTGAATCCGACTTCACAAGACGACTCTTTACTTAGTTTACGCCTTTAGAAAATAAATTAATACTAGCTGTATACTGCGGTTTCACAGGATTCCTGCAAGAACCGTTCCTCTTTTCAGGTTAAAAAGTATTGTATGTATTAGAGCAAGATATGAGCTATATCCATTCCAATTTTCATTCGAATCTTTTTGGTCGTTTTGGCGTAAAAGATTTACGAACATACTCATAAATTTTTGCTTTTGCTCGTGTATTATTAGTATGATGAGAGCTTGTTTGCCGAAATAAGGTTGCCTGGAAGAGATTTAACTATAAACGATAAGGCCACCAGTTGTTACACTAGTTCTTAGTTAATTTCTCTTGATTGTAAATTTTATGGTGTGTACAATAAAGAGTGTACTTATATCTATCTTGTTGCGTAAAATTTACACTTTTATGTTTCTGTTTCTTTACTTAATCGTTATTCAAGTATTGGTTCGTGTTCAAAGATTACATTTTATTTTATTCCGCGGTTCATCCCGGTGATTTTTTTATTTTCGGCAAGTTCTTTCTTGACAGAATCGTGTGTGTCGCAAAGAAAATCACGTTCATGCCCTACAAGTTTCGCGTCTCTAAGACCAGCGGCTTAACCTTTGCATTGATGATTATGTCAGTCAGCGCGTCCATGATCAGTCAAGCTTCACCTTGGATTATATAAAGTGATCATATTGATCACTTATAAGCCGCCACATTTCGTATCCAAAAATCCATCAGCAAACAATCACAGTAGAAAAAAGTGTCAAAAACAGTCATAACAAAAATGTAATTGACACTACCTATTAGCGACATAATAGAGTTAGTTCAAAAGTGGACACACGCGTGGGTGGTTTTCACGCTTATGATTTGGGGAGACAGAGGTCACTGTGTCCAAAGCGGAACCAACTCTGGATCAGTGGGACTGGAGACAGGCGGTGACCGGGCACTTTTTGTCAAGGTCTTGGATGCAAGGAATTATGGAGCTTATGTCATTTCTTGTGTTCACACGATAATTGAGCTGAAATCGTTGGCAATTTTGAATTAATAGATGTGTAATGCCTGAAATAGTTTTTTGCATATAATTAGGTACACTTTATTGCCACTATAAAAGGATATTATGATGGAGGCGTAATAAGTAATGACATAAACGATGATCTTATCGCTGAGAATAATGTGTTTCAGCGTGTCTATAAATAATTATTCAAATACATTTAAATAAATAGATATTGGTGGACATTTCACAGAACACCATCCAGCTCAAACTAAGCAACTATGTACTAGAACTTGTACTATGGAACTAGATGGCTGATAGAATACACAATTACTTTTCTTTTTGTAAATAAATACTTATGATAGATAGAAACGCCCAGACACAGAACAAATATCCATGCCCATCACACAAATCTTTGCCTGGCTGGGGATCGAATCCACAAAGTAAGTAAAGTATGAAATAAATTCGAGTAGTAATAAATAATTGCAACAATAATAAAAATCACGGATACCAACAAGATACCAAACGTTATCTGCCAGTTTTGTAAGATTTAAAAGTGAAACTGCACTCGAAGACCACCCCGATATGGCTGACCTTTCGACATTTGAGTCATCGATAAATTATAATATAGGAAACATCGAATCGTTTTTGTGCATAGCAGTTAAGACGAGACCTTCGATGACAAAGTCTAAGGACGCAAGATACGCCGCGATAATCTTTGACCTCACAGAAATTAGACTAGTTAGTAATAGGCGTATCGAATTCTACTTAGGTACACTTGTTCACTATAATATGCAAGGTTGTCAGTGGTCAGAGTTTCGGGATTACGTAACCCCGTATAATCTTTTGTATAATCTTTTGTTTGGGAGCTGTCATTTTTAGCGCTAAGACAAGTGTTTGCTGATTTATTATGGTCGAAGTGTTAACTTTTATGGCGAAGAATGATTCATCAACGGATGTCTGATAAACGTGACCGTTGCTATGAATGTTTATGATAATCTTTGTTACTTCATTCATATTGATTGTTTCTGTTTTTAATTTGTTGTTGAGGTTTGTTGGACGTGATTTTTATACGGAACAGATGCTATCGTTTGGAGATCTATCATCAGTGTTGTTAGCAACCTATCTCAACATTTATGATATTGGCTTGATCAGTTCAAATATTATGTTTTAAACTTTCAAGATTTAAATATATGTTTTTGGATCATTTACATTAATGTATTACATATTACTCTATAATTCATCCTCTTTAATTCAGTTTGGGAACTTCACGTCCCTCCATGTCTACAAAACTTCATCTCTCGTTCTGTCTTTCGGAACTATGAAAGCGCTACTTGAAATTCAACAATTTTTAACGGCTTTTTTGTGGAAACATTATGAAAGCACTATTTCTTTCTACTTTATGTGACCTGTGTATTTTGTACTGAAAGATCTCTACTTG
Organism: Lycia hirtaria; assembly: GCA_947563715.1. Classification (NCBI taxonomy): domain Eukaryota; kingdom Metazoa; phylum Arthropoda; class Insecta; order Lepidoptera; family Geometridae; genus Lycia; species Lycia hirtaria. The sequence goes on along the minus strand of OX387377.1, from coordinate 32,421,742 downwards.
CTTAAGTTCAAGAGGATCAAGAGCAAAAAATGGCAAAGGGTAAGCCTTTGGCATTTTTCGCTATTGATCCGTATTCCTTAGTTTATGCCTAGTTTTACTTTTCTATATATTATGTATAATTAAAGAGTTTTTGTTTGTTTCCAGTCCTCACGTGTGCCGGAGTAGGAACAGCACGCATTGCTGTCCAGGCTGGACTTCTAGGCCCAATTCTTTATTATGTATAGTTCGTAAGTATTTTTTTTAAACTTTTACGGTTAAGTCTAGTTGGCATGATGCTAGTAATTTAGTCGAGTTAACCCCTCGATAACATTGTGATACTTATTAGCTAATTGGAATCATAAATAAATGCCTAAGCTTTTATGTCTTGTTTTGTTCATATTTCGTTATAACTTTGTAGTTCGAAATATATAAGTTTGACCAAGAGGGAACCTTAATTCTTCCATGCTGGCATACTATAAAATTCTGAGGCGATGGGCTGATCTCTGTAAACTAAATATATTTTACCCTCTAATTCTCACTTAACCTTTAATACCCTCTCTCTTCCGCCTAACTCTCTAACCGCAGTCAAATGTGGTGTCAAACGGCCTTATAGTCCTTGATGCTCTACCTACCCCGTAAGGGAGAATAGGCGTGATTTTATGTGTGTATGTATGGAAACCCTATTTGCATACTGTAACCGATATACTATACATGTTCTATTTCCAAGTGTGTTTAGCGCTAATCGGAGAACGCTTTCATGCCAAAGAGTGGTTACTCACTACTTGACTAAGTTACTAGCATAGTGCAAAGTAAGCTTAAGTGCATTAATTTATTTTTAGCAATGATGTTTGTAGGTGGCTTAGCCTTCGGAGGATTTGCATCGCACGACGTATTGTAATTAGTTGCATTACAATGTTTGGAATCTGGCCATCATTGTTTTTATGTGTATCTATTACGAGTATATGACATAATAGATGCTGCAATAACTGCATGTTAATTATAGTAATCTTCTGTAGCTATTTATATTTGTATGTAGAGTTAGGACAATGTTGTGAAAAAGTTGATTGAAATCTCACTGTAAAAAAATCTCCTAATCGAGTATCTTAATAGCGGCATAACGTCGTTGCAAATCTTAATTCTCATATGTGATATTTGTTATATATTTATTTTATAGATTTTTGAAGTGAAAACTTCTTTAGCGGCGTTGTGCATTTTGGGATGGGCAAAATTGTTAAACTCGCGTCAAATCGTCAGATCGTAAGACGGACAGTCAGAAACCTATTCTAACGTTCTGCATTTAAAGTTCATTATTGTATAATATACAAGTTTGTCCTTTTAGCATGACGTAAATATTTTAGTCAGAAACCTATTCTATCGTTCTGCATTTAAAGTTCATTATTGTACGTACAAGTTTGTCCTTCTAGCATGACGTCATTTCGTTGCGCCGAATGCTTATTTTCGACACATGCACGTACGACTCGTTAGCTCAATAGGTTAGAGCGCCGATGTAAATTTCAATTTGTCAATCGGAGGGCGAAGGTTCAAATCCTTCACGAGTCAGTCTTTTTGCTATTTTATTTTTTAGTTTTCACTTCTGCCGGCACTCCCGGAGCGCAACCCGTTGTTTTTTTAATAGCATTTCAGAGTAGTTATGGAATCCACAAACTCTCATGCGAGTGTATAAATTTAGCACATAGGAGACTTTTTTGGAACGACGATAAGAGCTTTAGAGTTTCGTAACTAAAGAGTTCAAACGGAGCCCTATTGCTCACGCTGTACATATCCGTCCGTCTGTTCCTCTATCACAAGTAAGTAGTTGAGAGTTGTGAGTAGCTCCGCTGCTCTCATTTAAGTCACCAGTCACCGCGGTAGGATTCCCTGTGTTGCGATGACTAGGGCTCTTCGTAGGAATCAAAATATGTTAAAGAGACAAAATCTAAATCTATGTGACACAGTATATGGTACGGTACATAAATGATGTGTGTCTCCAGCGGTGTGTCGCGGTGAGTGCGGCTCGTCCGCGGCCTGCGTCGCGCCCAACATGTGCCGGTGTCCCGGCGGCGTGGAGGCGCCTTCGTGCGGCGGCGGCGGACTCTACCCCTACCCAGGTGACAGAACATCTCACTGCTTCTCCTTGTGCCTCTTGACCTTGTAAACAACTTCCACTTGCAGTCTATTGATAAGTACATGCGAATTTATTTGTTGAGGTCTCTGAATGCAAGCAAGAGATGCAAGTACATACTTGATTCGAAGACCACAGCGTATATTAATGTAGAACTACTCTAGGAAGTGGTGTTAGTAAACGCGCGCAGGGGAACGTGCGAAGTGAGCGGGCGGCGACTGAGGAGGTGCTGTCACATTTCTTATCCCTCATAAGGGTCCAGTAGTACACTTATCGATCTGGATTACGATCCTTGATCGCGATCACGGATCGTGATCCAGATCGATGTGTACTGGATGCCTATGAGTGAGTGGGTTCTGGGTTCTTATTGGCTGGGCTGGTTACTGGGCGCCATACGCGTAAAATATATGTACTGCGCACTTGCACTTATATCAGAGACCTCTCACCTCACAAAAATTATACGTAGTATAATATTAGTGACATAGGTGCCATTGTAAGCATATATATACGGTAAAGGTTATGTATGGGATAAAAATTTGAAATGACCAAAACAACAATCAAATGCTGCACGACCCTGCGGCAAGCCCAACGAGATGACGAGATAGGCTCAACTCCTGCTGCAACTTTCTATCTTAGTTTTATAGACTACACACTTTTCTTACAAGAATTCTAATAGATCGTTTGTAAAAAAAGTTCCAATTAGGTAAATTTATTTTTATTAGCCATTATATCATATTAACTCAGCTCATACAACTATTCTAGCTGAGCTAACAAAAAAGCTGAATTAGTTGTCTACTTTAAAACTTGTTAAACTCAAGCATCTAGTTATGCGGGCCATATTGGCTCTGGGAATGGCGATGAAGTCAGTATTGATAAAACAGAGATGGTGCTTTACAAAAGAATGAGAAAGATATACTTTTTCTGTACACAATAGTTTCGATGATTGTATCATAATTTATCATATTGTTATGTTTGTATGTGTTAGTACGCACGCCGGGTGGCTGCCGGCGGATCTGCATGAACGGTGGCACGTGCACTAATGGCACTTGCGCGTGCGCACCCGGCTGGAGCGGAGAGTTCTGCACTGAACGTAAGTACCGCACTCTTTGCATTCTATTATGTTCAATAGAGCATTTTGAAACACTTTAGCTCCAATTGTATTATTGTATTAATAATGCGTACCGACAAAATGTGGAATATGCTTCCTGAATGGGTGTTTCTAAATGTAAATAAACTGGGTATCTCCAAATCACGAGTGAGTAGGTTTTTTTTAGTTTACAAGTAGTAGGCTCCACCGTAGATCGCAAACGAGCTAGCGGTCAAACGCAAACTTATTTAAGAAAAGAAGTAATTAAAATTTCACTTAGTAAGATTTTCAATTTTACGTATTTCTTTATAGTATATGTCAATATACCATATATGGTTGAATAAAAAAAAACATTCTAGCGCAAAAAAGATTGTGTTGTTACTTTTTTTTTCATGTTACTTACTACACTACAAAAGGCACTGATGTCTTTTTTATTTATTTAAAAATATAACTTGTTTGTTTCTTTGCAGCAATATGTAGCAAGCCGTGCTTGCACGGCGGGCGCTGTATAGCGCCGGACCGCTGCGTCTGTTTCCATGGTCTCTCAGGAACGCGTTGCGAGATCGACAGGAGAACTGGTGAGTCAAAACATTTTAACTGGTTATAATTAGTTGAACTGGCAGTGGCAGGGCATATACCAGGCAGAACTATTTGCCGATGGAGACGAAAAGTTCTCGAGTGGACACCACGCACCGGTAAGCGCAGCATAGGAAGACCAGCCACGAAATGGGTAGACCTTATACAAAAAGTGGGAAGACGCTGGATGCAAGCCACTTCCAATCGATCTTTTTGGGAATCCATGGGGGAGGACTATGTCTAGCAGTAGACTTCTTTTGGTTGATATGATGATAAAGTCATTATAATACTAATGGAACCCAAACTAGGAGCGTCAGTTTGCTATTTGGGAGTTCTTTTACCCAAATTTTTCGGCCCTCTGAACTAGATACGAGGATAGATACCTTCTAGATGAACGAGCTCCATCCTCGGCTACACCGTCGCTTAACATCAGGTGAGGGATTTCCTAGAAGTCTTAGGAGAAATCCGCTATATACTTCCTGACTCCTAATACCAGACCTTGATATGATTGATCAATAATAGTGTATGAGACTCCTCTAAACAAACTAAACAAGCTTACACTCAAATGCTTTTCTTGTCACTTTGCATTTTCTTTTACAGTAGTATACATGTACATCAAATTCTTTATTACATCAGTACGTATGTAAACATTTGGTTTTAACTTTTGTTTAATCTAGCGTGTTTCCCCCCCAGGACCGTGCTACACGGACACACGAGGTGCCCTCTGCACGGGGGCGTTAGAAGGCGTAGTATGCACGAAGCAGCTCTGCTGCGCCACCGTCGGTGTGGCCTGGGGGCATCCTTGTGAACGGTGCGGGGACCTTTCTTGCCCCACTGGACATCTCAGGAACTTAGCCACTAAGGAGTGTCAGGTATGCACAAATAAAGGGGTTTTTAAAACTTGGATTAAAGTTTTGCATTTGGATTTTTTTTCATATTTCAATAGATTATTAAGTGCGAATATGTAAACCTTTGGCCGTCTCGTGCGCTTCATATCGTTTTAATTTTTATTTTTTAACCGACTTCCAAAAAGAAGGACGTTTTCAATTCGTCTCTATGTTTTTTTTTTTGATGAGCAATTAAACCGCCAATTATGAATTGTTTTTGATGATTCTTTTTTGTTTGGTAGGTAGGACCTCAGAAGTGGTCCCATGTAAATTTTATCAAAATCAGTTCAGTACTTCGGTTTTTATAACAAAATAACTGATAAAATATCATCCAATTTAACCAATTGGTTTACCAATTGCGCATTTTGAAGTCGTATTTTTTTCAGTATTTTAAACTATAATTATTATAATACCTCAGTTAAAGTTTTGCATTTGGAAAATCTTTCATGTTTCCGAATTTGGAAGATTATTTTTTCTTATGTTTGAATATGTGGCGCTCTCGTGCGATTCATCTCGTTTTATTTTTTTTTGTGCTTTGCACTTGGTTCTATATTTTACATATATTTTTTTAGTGACATTATGTCTTTATATATAAAGCATGTTAGTTATTGTATGAATTATATATTTCTATATTATATAAAGCGTTTGTTTGTTATCACCATATATTATCTCATAGTTCATGTTTTGTTTGTATCGTCCAGGATATAGACGAGTGCGCGGCGATCCCCGGATTGTGCGCGGGCGGCAAGTGCGTCAACTCGGTGGGGTCGTTCTCGTGCGAGTGCGAGCCGGGGCAGCGCCGGCACCGCGTCACCAACAACTGCGAGGACATCGACGAGTGCGAGGACCCAGACATCTGCCCGGTAACTATATACATATAGCGCAGTGGTAGGATGCTAGGGTACTCACCAATAACGGCGAGGACATCAGCTACGAGTGCGGGAACCCAGACATCTGCCCGGTGACTATAGATAGCATAGTGGTAGGATACTAGGGTACTCATGAACAACTGCGAGGACATCGACGAGTGCGAGGACCCGTAGACATCTGCCCGGTAACTATAGAGACAGTGGTACAGCACAGTGGTAGGATACTAGGGTACTATGGTCTGTTCTGGTAGTTCATTTTTGAGCAAGTTTGTATTCTATGCTAAGTCGCTTTACCATTATGCACTACACCATCACTTTAGGTCAGCTATTTTGGCGAATGGCGAAATTAACGCCATTATCGCCAGAACTTATTTTTAGAGGATTGGCCACAAGAACCCAGAAAAACGCAGCCAAATTATGATCTGGTCTAAATTGATATGGAATGGAAAATTTTGTAGGGTGTACCTAGACTTTTGTATACTGGGATCTCATTATTATTAAATGTTACTTGCTGCTCCTTGGATATGACAACCACTTAGGAAAAATATAACAACTCTATCCATGAGGTATGTCAGTGTGAGCGTGTTTTTGTTCCGTGTGTTAATATCATAAAAAAGGTAAATATAAGTAGGTAGTTGTCGTGATATAATGTCTTTTGTCAACAGAACGGCAAATGTGTGAACACAGAAGGCGACTACTACTGTCTCTGCAACCCACATTTCATTCCCAGCCCAGACAAGAAGTTTTGTATCGGTAAGTTTTGTTCATAAAATTATTCTACTTATTGTAATTCCATTGAATGCCTCGGTGGATGTTTGTTGTATGGTAGATATAGACAAGAGCCAGGAATAAATTATTTGCTTAACTGATTGGTAAAAAAAAAGTTTATTTTTAAAGGATTAGGGCTTGAATGAAGGTGTTTTTAATCCATGGTATCTTTAATCCATGATAAATATAATTATATAAGTTTTAAGGGCTTAAGGGCTTTAAGGGCTTGAATTTAGGTGTTTTTAATCCATGGTACCTTTAATCCATGATAAATAGATATAAGTTTTAAAAACTCCAAAACCCCCGAGAAAAAACCGAGAAAAAAGCGGCTGAACCGATATTGATGAAACTAAGAACACACTCGACGAAATCTTCTTTCAAACGAAAAAAATAATATTTCAAAATTGGTCTATCCGTTGGGAGCTACGATTCCACATAAACATATTATACACACGTCAATCTTATAACACCCCACTTTTTGAGTCTGTGGTTAAAACTGAGCGTATGTCAGTTCCTAAGTGTGTGTCCCGTTGTCCGTCAGATGGTCGCGTAGGCAGCTGCTTCACGTACCTGAGCGAGATGGGCGAGTGCGCGGACCGGCTGCCCGTGGCGCTCTCCAACCGCGACTGCTGCTGCGGGTACAACATGGGGCGCGCCTGGGGCGACATGTGCACGCCCTGCCCTCCCCGAGGCTCCAGTCAGTATACATATATTCCCTGTACCCTGTATCGCATACCATGTACATCAGTAAACCAGTTGCCGTGATCGCGCAACGCTGCTTGCTATATTGTTATCTTGTTCATCTTGAAATAATAGTTGAAAGTGTTTGTACCATTAAAGTTGTATTTGACCATACATTGGTTGGTACGTGTAGCTTATGAACGTAGAAAGTATTTTTAAATAAAAGCTACGGGTTTTATAAACCTAGAATTTCATGTAACCTTAATAAATGACGAAGGTGTAGAAATATATAAATGGAGGTGTACAAAATTTATAAACTACCAATAATTTTCAGTAACTGACTTTTTGTTGCTTAAGAAATACCTCCCTTTAATTCACTTGAGGTTTTAGTAAAAAAATATGCAATTAGAAATTTGGAATGTGTATTAGTTTAAATTGTGCTTCAGTAATCAAGAACAAAGACCCCTCGGTCTTTGCAGAAGGGAAAAAAAGATTTATTTTATTTCATAATGATTACTCGCAGCGGAATGGACGCACCTTTGTGGGGGCGGCGTGATCCCTCGCGACTGGCCACGTAACGGCACCCACGGCGGTGGAAGTGGAGGAAGTAACGGCGGTGGGGGAGGTGAGGGCGGAGGGGGAGGCAGCTACGAACCCCCCGCCATAGCCAAGATCAACGAGTGCATGCTCAGGAACGGAATCTGTGGGCTTGGAGACTGCGTGGATAAGGATATTGGGTGAGTTGAGTGCAGTTATAAATGGGGGTGACAAAGAGTTACAAAAATAAGACATGATCGACCCCCTCCCCCCTAAATGTGATACGTAATAAATGAATGTCGCCCAAGTAGTGAAGAGTATAAGAATCATGTTCGTCCCCAGGTACCAGTGCCAGTGCTGGGAGGGCGCGGAGTCCGCCGAGATCGACGGCAACCCGACCTGCATCGACATCGACGAGTGCGCGCTCGAGTACTGCAAGGGAGGCACCTGCATCAACAAGCCGGGAGGCTTCGACTGCAGGTCAAGGGAAATACTTACTCAGAATCAGAATCAGAATTTTTATTGCATAAATCTGGTACATTAAGGTGTTATAAATTAGTTTAGTATCCCAGTCTACCCATTTGGGGCCAGGGACAAACTGGAGGTGTAGTTCGTTTAGTATTATTAATAGTTCTATTAGTAGAACTATTAGTAAAAATAACTCCGTTTGCAAATTTATAAACAGTTGAAAAATTACACACATCCGATATCCGAGATCTGTTTTGAACTGTCTATAAATTTGTAGATACTCTTCAGTGTGTAAAACACTCGAAAATATCGAATAAGTCAGTTTAGTTCTATTCCCCACTATGATAGATAGAAAGACGAATGGCTTTAACCGTAAAAAGGGATCTCTATAAGTATCTGTTTGGATATAATCGTAATAAGTTTGTATGTGTGTGTGTTTTATTCATTGATAGGCTTTCGCTTGACTATCAGTTCGCCTGTTGTAGAGTTTCACTACGATCTACGATGGAGTACGCTTTGAAGACACTCAGTGTTTTTGATATTTTTGAGATACCTTGTATTGTGTTACGTAGATGGAATACATTTTGCAGATTGTTTTCACTTTCTTTAAGTTTAGTTCCTTTCAGTGAAAATTTGAAAAAAAAAAAAAATGATTGTCATATATACCAAATTACTCTAATTATTGATCTTGTAAAAATGATTCGCATAATAATTATTTGGTTACTTGTTTCTCACTCAGATGTCCGCCTGGATTCGACCCTGTGGAGAACGGGTTGAGATGCAGCGACAAAAACGAATGCGAAATGACGAACGGACGGATGTGTACCAACGGAAAGTGTATCAACATTGGAGGAGGGTGAGTTATCTAATTACTCTCATCAATTTTCTTTTTAATCCTTTGTTTGATATAAATTTGATTTTTGATATAAATGTATCACTGTGTGATTTTTATACAAAGCACCTTTTATCTAGGCTAACAAGTAAGTTTAGAAAACTTTAAAACCTCCGACATAAACGGCTAGACCGATTTTTATGAAACATAGCTAAGAACATTCTTGTTAGAGGCATCCACAAAGCCACATGGAAAGGTGTAGTGGTAAAGGACATGAGAGTATGTGAGCTGACCGACAACGATGTCGAAGATCGAGCGAAGTACTCCAATTCACTCAGCAAAAGCAAGAAGGCTGACTCCACCACCATTTGGGATGAATAGTTTGAAAAAGAGAGAGAGAGAGCTAAGAATACTCTCAATCAAATCCTCTTGCAAACAAAAAGAAAACTAATCAAAATCGGTTCAACAGTTTGAGAGCTATGATGCCCCAGTTATATATATACATACGTCAAACTTATAACACCCTTCATTTTGAATCGAGGGTTAAAAAGGGAATCTTTGGTAACTGTAAAATATATATGTTTATCTGTAGATACGAGTGTTCCTGTAACCCCGGCTACGAGTCGACGGAGACAGGTCACGCGTGCCGTGACGTGGACGAATGCCGCGACAACCCGCGCGTGTGTCGGCGCGGCAGGTGCCGCAACACGGCCGGCGGGTACGAGTGCGACTGCGAGCCCGGGTTCACTGTCGCCGCCACCGGATACTGCAGCGACGTCGACGAGTGCGCCGACAAGACCGTCTGCCAGGTGAAAACTGAACCTATTATTAAAACGTTTACAGTTGATTTTAACCTACAAGTAAACGATAGCGTCATTGTAAGAAAAATTATCTACCTTAACATATAAATGTGAAATATTTGTTAGATGAATTTTATGAAGCTTTTGATACAGTGGACTTTACAATTTTTGTGTAGAAAAATGCTCTGTTACAATGAAATAATATGCATTATATACAAATATACTATTCGATAGTTAAAACGTCGCTTGCAAATCAATTTGGACAATATTATTGGTATATTTTTTTGTGGTTTACCTCAGGGTAGTTGCTTAGGACCAACATAATTTCTAATTTACGTTCTCAGGGTGGGCGTTGCGTGAACAGCGAAGGTTCGTTCCAATGCGTGTGCGAGGCTGGGTACCGACCCACGCCGGACCGCGGCGCTTGCGTCGACGTCGACGAGTGTTCCGAACAGCGCGTGTGCAGAAACGGCAAGTGCCACAACACGCCTGGCTCCTTCCGCTGCGAGTGTCTGCCTGGGTTCACGCTCAGCAACGACGGCAGGACTTGTCTTGGTAAGCGTTACTCGTTAATTTATTACAGAGTTGAGTTTACTTTATTAAGGTATAAATATTAATACCGGTATTTCTTTTTACCCAACTGCGTAAGAAAAGGGTTATGTTTATGGTCTATGTATGTTTGTATATGATAGCCTAAACGGCTTGACCGATTTTGACGTGCGAGGTGTCATTAGATTTGTCTTCACTTCCTGAGTGTCATAGGCTATACTTTTTGTAATAAAAATAATACGACTCTCGCAAAAAAATGTGTTTATTCGTAACCTCCACGAACGAGCGAACTTTTTTGTAATAAACAAATGATTTTACTAGAATTATTAAAAAAAATGCGCATTTATAATCTTTTACAGCGGTTCTACGCATACTATCTCACAAAAAAAAACGTAGACTCAACAGCATATCAAGCGTAACGAAATCGTAAGCTAGAATGCAAAAACTGCTTTTATGCAGTCGGTTATTTTCTTTTTCTTTTAATACATATAGATAATTGTTTCGGTTTCTTCTAGGAAAGCACTCTCCATCGTATACTGCCATGGTCCCTTAACATCAGGCGTGTTAGCAGTCAAGCGCAAGCCTATTATTGAATAAAAAACTAACTTAGCTACATTGCTTACAAATTGCTACTTTCAATAAAGGATTCTGAAGTGTATAATGTTATTGTTATTGTGTTAACAGACGAAGTGCAAGACTTGTGCTACGAGAAGTACGAGGACGGTCAGTGCTCGGGGCCCGGGGAGAACCCTGTCACCAGGTCTCAGTGCTGCTGCAGCTCCAGCAAAGGTAATATTTGCTTGCTCTCTTGTACAGTGCAATCATTTTTTTTAAAGTTTAGCAACATTTAATACAGTGCTATAATTTAAAAAAAATACCGATTTATTTTTTGTACCGATATTTTTGTTTTTCGTGATGGACATTCAATTCTTTTTACCGACTGCGAAAAGGAGGAGGTTAACAATTCGGCTGTATTTTTTAAAATATTTGTTATCGCACAACTCCGTCATTTATAAAATGATTTGAACAATTCTAGGATGGACTTTGAAAGGATACACTTTCAGATTGGTCCCATAGAAATTTCATCAAAATCGGTTCAGAAGTTTGGTTTTTAAAACGAAGTTGTGCATTTTGAAGTCGGTTGTTTCAGTTTTTAAACTACAACTTGACTTGTCCAGGATTGAAGCTGGGTTGGGGAGTGTCATGCAAGGCTTGCCCCGAGCACGGCAGCAAGGAGTACAAGATCCTGTGCCCGGAAGGCAGCAGCAAAGACAACGGCGGCGCTGACATCAACGAGTGCACCATGGTGCCCGGGATATGTCCGCACGGGACCTGCGAGAACCTGGAGCCCGGGTACAAGTGCATCTGCGACCCGGGGTACCACCCCGACGCGGACGGGATATGCAGGGACGTCGATGAATGTGATATGCATCAGTCGGTCAGTTCATTTCACTGTTTTTTTACAGTAGTTTTTTTTTTGCAGGGAGTTTTACGAGCAAATTTGAACTCATGTCACTGCAACCTAATATTTAATAATACTATTTTATCCTATTTAACCCTCTAATACCCTCCCTCTTCCATTTCACCCTCTAATTTCGGTCAAATGTGTCGTCAAATTTATTTTTTAGGTTTTATGCGCGCCTACTCCGTAAAATATTTTTTTTATACATTATAGATCTACGATTGACCACCAACTCGCAAATAGGCGTGATTTTGTGTATGTATGTTTTTTGCAGGGAGTTTTTTTTTACTTCGGTGGTTATTTTAGACTTAATTGTTTTTGTCGTATATTTTTGTGTACTTTGTATAAATGATTTAAAATATCATCATCATCTTCTCAGACACAAGTCCACTCCTGGACATAGGCCTTTGAATACATTTTTTTTAATACGCTATTGATACTTTCTGAATCGGGATGTTAATCTGGAGTGTATACGCGTGTCCGCAGTACTGCACCGGCGGTCAGTGTCGCAACACCCTGGGCAGTTTCACGTGCGTGTGTCCCCCCGGCACGCGGTACGAGCCGGAGGCGCAGCTCTGCCGCGACGTCGACGAATGCGAGGGTGAGGTCACATACACGGTCCTGGAAGTGCATCGCGGAGACATACCCCTCTCCATACCGATACCCACAGGTTACACCACACTCAGGCTACTCCGCTGTGACCGACCGCTGACGGCTGCATCGCACACATACACACGCTCGCACTACGAATACCCATCATTCTACCACAGCCTACATCACTCCAACTAATACTACAGCCACATTGTGCGTGTTCACTGCGCGTGCGCAAATGTTCGCAACAGCTTGCGGGTACACTTCTCGCTACATTCGGAACGTGCTCGTTCCGCGAGCGCTTGATACGGATTAGTTGGCAGTCAAACGCAAACCTATTTCTACATAGAAAAAAAGGCACATGGTACTGTCTAACTGGTCTAATAATTCATGATATTGTCCTCTGCATGACTTACGGCGAAAAACCGACAAGCAACATATCGTCGCGTGACATGTGGCGAGTAATACGACCACGTCACGTCTCTGCCTTCCCGCCATTCAACTTTCCATGCGAAAGTCTAGTGTGTGGCTGCAGTATATAGTTTTTATACCCCTCTCTAATATCAGCTTGCTCATAGAAACTTAAGTTTCTATGTGTGTTTTAGTGAACGTATTGACTGTTGCGTGATTAGAAAAACACTGCTTTGCTGCGAGAATGGATTTGCTGATGACTATCATAAATAACTATTAATTATCATCAACATGTCAGTAGGAGTTTGTATGTATGCCTGTTCTATTTAGTTTTGTAAGAGATGTTACAGTAATCATGCTATCTCTGCGAGGTGGTTATTGTCGTAGTGGTAATGTAGCAGAAGCTCCCTAATTTTTTTTCTCTCCAATTTTGCTTATTATTTAGCCCTTCAAGCGCTAGTCTGTAGTCCTGATAAAAAATATTGTTTCCAAAATATTCTGGCTATAGTAAGGTTTCACAACTCATATTTTGGATTGACGAGTACAGTGCATTACATTTTACATTTTATAGAACTCAATATTAGAGTTGTGTCCATACATTGATAAATACAGAATTGTCTATGTGTTTATCTATGAGTCATAGGAGAAGTTGATTAAAATGATGAGTACGTTGACCACCTTGCGGATATAACAAGAGTTTTTGATATCCCGTAGAACAAAACATTTACTTTTGTATTGTTCTGACTTCTCTAAAACTATATTTGATTTTGACACAATAAAAAAATAAACAACTTAAAATATTAATTTGACATCTTGCACGCAATTCGATATCATCGCACTGCTTAAAATTTTAAATATCTAATTTGATAATTTACTATTAGAAAAAGTAATTGTTTTGATTTAGTTTTCTTCTTCGTTGATGATTAAAAAAAACTGAATTTAAAGATTTATTATTCTTGAATTGCTTAGAACGAGGATAATATCTTTTGGTTGTATGTATTTTATGTCCAGAAATTAATGATCTATATTTCGAAGCATGCTTTTAAGGAATATGAGCTCTTGAACTTTTATCAAGCTGTCGTAAAAATATTACAATTGTCTTTATAGTAATCCATATCTAAAGCAATATATTTCTAAAATTCTACCCTGTATAAAATTATGAATAGTTGTGTAACAAACTCCCGTAACACATTATGTTGCAGAGCACGCGAACCCGTGTGACAACGGACGTTGCATCAACACGCACGGCAGCTACGAATGTGAATGCGAACACGGGTTCGTGCTGGATGCCACGGCGCAACATTGTCTCGGTGAGTGCTACATTGTATTTACAATACTATTGGATATCAGAATTTAACACCAGGCGAGTTGACGGTCAAGCGCAGACCTATTTTCGAATAAAAAAACCTTCTATGTACTTTGATGAAATGTCCACCTAATGCTGTTATTATCATAACAGGATTACGATACTGATTGGATCAGTCAAAAGTGTTATGAAAATTAAATAATTGCATAACATTTGTTTATTGTTATTTTTCTAAAAACAAAAAACTATTTGCATATATTATTTGCCTATGCCTATGTATCATATATACACCAACGAAAACGAACATAACGGGTAAGAGCTAGTTCCATTCGTAAAAAATGTAGCGCTGTTACTAGTTGGTGTGTCCTAATCGATGACAGTAGTGACACTAGCATCTCAAATTTGTATTCTGAGTAGAAATTTCTATATATGAGTGGTCGTGCTAGAGTAGACAGTATTTTTCCTTTTGTTTATAAAAAACTTGCTAAGACTTAATTAAACATAAGAATAAAAGTTAGTATGTTCGTATAGACTGAGTGGCCCACCCTAGTGTCAGAGTTATTAAGCCGCCGAAAGGCCTCTGACCTGGCTTGACGATTGACAAACAACTGGGACCTACAATTTAACGTATCATCCGACTCACGGTAGCATTCAGAAAGAATTGCCACTCACGGTCACCCATTTGAAAACTGACCTGTCCGTCCGTTGCTAGACATTAGTGATCGTTCGAGAACACCTAGTCAAGCTACTCCACGAGCGCTACGCTACCATTAAAATAAGATTGTGGAGTACATTATCAGTAATTCGTCAGATAACCGGCGCGGCTCTTGCTGGCGTCGCGTGGTAGACGGTCAGTGCGAAGCGGCGGCGCCGATCCCGCTCCTCCGGCAGGAGTGCTGCTGCAGCGTGGGGCTGGCGTGGGGCTCGCCCTGCGAACCCTGCGAGGCTGAACATTGCCCGTGCCCGAAAGGATTCGCTAAGGTAATGTAGTCAGGAACTACTATACTTATGTATGTATTCTAAATAAATAAATAAAATATACTTTGCACTTAATTTCTGCTATAGTGGGTGGACTTACGAAGTTATTGACCGAGAGAAAGGGATAGAATATGTCAAGATTCATTAAAATTTATCAATTTCTAGGGTGGAAATTGAAGCGAGCAACTGTCTCTCTCATGCATCATAACATTTTTAAACACAGAAAATCATTGAGTAGAATATTAGGGAGGATATTAGATATTAGAAAAGTAATAGGCCAATTTGTTTATTTAGATAGGAGAAACATTTAAAAAAAGTTTTAATCATATATCGTTTATACTGCCAGAATAGTGAAAAAACATATATTTTTCAATACCTCAGCCAATTTAAAAGATATCGAAGAAAAACTTTTTTTTAATATTTCTTGAAATTGACCTCTTATATTTCTAATATCTCTACAAAATGATTTTGTATGTTGAAAAACGTTGTGTTGCATGAGAGAGACAGCGAATCCTTAACGGATTTCTTTCGAACACTTTGCAGCGCTCGAAACGTTATGTCGTTAATTATGTAAAATATAGGCGATAAATCAGTTACAAATGTTTGATTTCAATGAGTAACAAATGCAAAAAACCTAAGAAATAATTATAGGATAAGATCGTTTGCTTTGGTATCGGACAGACACGGATAAAAATGAACAGAATAGAATAACTTTGTTGTGCATTCATATGTAGTAATTAAAAGATACATAATAAACGTAATTGAAAGTACAAGAGCGGCCTTATCGCATAAAGCAAACGAGCAAATGAAATCGTATGATATTTTGTTGATGATTTTGTTTGAACGAGTTCGTCCGTGTGCAGTTAGACGGCGCGACGTGCCGCGACGTGGACGAGTGCACGCTGGACCCGGACCTGTGCGTCGGGGGGTCCTGCGTCAACACGGACGGCTCCTACCGCTGCGAGTGTCCGGAGGGACTCACGCTCGACACTACTGGTCAGTGGACTTTGGGAACGTGTTATTAGTACCTGCAGGCCTAACATGCGCGCAGCGACAAATTTTTCTTTGTTTTTTTGTATTTTGACACGACAATAAAAGTCGAGAAAATTTTGTTACGGCGCGCATTTTAGGCCTACTGGTGTTTTTAGGTTTCCGTACCTCAAAAGGAAATAAATAGAACTCTTATAGGATCACTTTGTTGTCCGTCAGTCTGTCTGTCAAGACCTATCTACGAGAACGCGTGGAGGCATCAAGTTGAAATTAAAACTATATACGCAGATCTGCAGTTCCTTTGAGTTGTGATAAAATCAAACTTTTCAGTTTTCATAAAAAAAGTTACAGCCGTATATGTCGCAAAAACCGTATATTTCGACACTCACAAAAGAATCAAAACCTATAGGATACTTCCCGTCGACCTAGAATTATGAAATTGAGCAAGAAGCATTGTCTTATAGTGCTCATAAAGGAAACAATCCGAACACTGTATTTTTTTAATTTAATCACAAATAGGGTCTTAATGCAAGGAATGAAGGTCCAAATTTTAAGTAAGTTAATCGTATCATGTCGGGTGTCATATTAAAGAGCTTCATTAGTACAAGCTAAAACTGGTTTTCAATTATTTTTACGATGTCTAATTTTCGGAGTATGACCAGAAATGTAAAAAGAAATATAATTTTCCTCCTTTTATCAATGACTAGCTTCGCCCGGTAGTTCTTTTATCTAGTTTGTACGGAATCCTTGGTAGGCGAATCTTACTCGCACTTGTCCGGTATTATTTTTACGTGAAAATGGATTTCATGGTATCTATCAGAAAGGTGGAAAGCGATAAAGTTATGTCTTATAACGTCAACACTGGAAAAGTTGGGGGTGGCCTTTGCCCAGCAGTGGGACGTTACAGGCTAACAACAACAACCTGACGATGGTGGATGAAAAAGTTTATAATAGCTAAGAACACTCAATGAAATCTATTCTCAAAGAAAATAACTAGAACAAAATCGGTTCATCAGTTTGAAAGCTACGATGCCACAGACACACACAGAAACTTCTGTCTAACTTCTAAATGTCACACTTCTGTAAAAACAAGCTGTATTTTACTTTGGAAACTAACGTGGTTTTCCCACATTTTTAACCGATTTTCAAAGAGGAGTATGTTCTCAATTCGTAGGATTTTTTGTGACTTTGTTCCCCGAAGAGACACTAGAGGTCCTCCTAGGTGGAATGCGGTTGAAACTATAGTCGGATATTTCGACTCAAAACAGATGGGAGTGACTCGTAGTTTTTACTAAAAAAAGCTGTATTTTGGTGCAGATTTTATTGTATAGTTTCGGTAATGTTTCTTGCAAAATAATCAAGTGAAGTGAATTTGTATATACGCAGTGAACATGATTGATGTTGTGTCGTGTCACCTTGTGCAGGTAACCGCTGCGTGGACACGCGCCGCGAGACGTGCTACACGGAGTACGCGAGCGGCCGGTGCGCAGGCGCACTGCAGCTGGACGTGCTGCGCGCCGTCTGCTGCTGCTCCTCGCTGGGCCGCGCCTGGGGCGGGCCGCGCTGCGAACCTTGCCCCAAGAAAGGTTCACTAACACAAGATACTTTCTAAATAGCTTACATACCGACTTCCAAAAAGAAGGCGCTTCTCAATTCGACTGTTTGTTTGTTCAGGGATTACTCCGCCAATTATAAATTGTTTTTGATAATTCTTTTTTGTTTGGTAGGTAATACCTCAGAGGTGGTCCCATATAAATTTTATCAAAAAAACAAAATACAAAAATATTTATTACCAAAACTTAAAAAATATTTATTACAAAATTGGTTCAGTACTTTGGTTGTTATAACAAACAACTGAAGTAAACGGATTGCGTATTTTGAAGTATAATCTAGATTCACATATGTGAATATATACCCGGATAAGTTATACATATCTCCACAGAGAGGGTTATATATCTTAGCATTATTAACATTTCCAACCCCTATTTCCCCCAGGAACGGACTCGTACCGCGCGCTGTGTATATCTGACGCGAGCCTCCACCCGCCGTCCGTGTGGGACCGGCCCTTCGACGGCTCCGGGAACAAGACCGGCATCTGGTCTCAGGTGGGGGGCGAGGACGAATTCGGTGGGGGCTGGGGGGACGGCGGGGAGGGAGGGGGAGACTGGAACATGACTGACGGGTCAGTATACACCAGTAGGTTAGATAAACCTTTCGAAAACTAACCCTTCTTCAAGAAACTTTTATAGATTAGTTTTATGATACCATTGTGAATGGCTTTCAATAATCTCTTATTTGGCTACTTTTGCGGATTAGATATGAATATAGCGTTCCCAATTGAGTTCTTCAACTGGTTTATGGACAGGCTAAGTATTTAATTATACCGTATTTTCTCGTGTTGCCGGTGTGGTCAAGGATGCGTATGTATGTCCAGCTTAGAATATAAACAAGTTTTATGCAGCGTCTAAGCTAACACAACATAAGTGTTAGATGCTGCGTGTTAGATTTTCAACTTGGAAATGGAGGCCAGCCAGCTTGGCGCTAGATTACATTACATTGACAATAGATCTGCAAAGATAACAGTGGCTGCTGTATCCCGTACCCGCTTTAGTATAACTCCCCAGGCCATTAAGGCGATGAATCAAGTTTCTTAAAATAACCATCACATTTCGTGCAAATATACCGTGACCAGTAGATCTCATTCACAACATGTCGGATTCGTACGACGTATTTCCCTACAATTTCAGTAGACGGAGATATTTCCGTCTCTGTCATTTCGATACATAATGACCAGAGATGGAGATAGATTTCGGTATATAGGTGAATTATGTTTGGACGTCGGCCCCCGCAGGTTGACCAAGCACGGCTCCGGCCTGGTCCCGGGCCAGATGGAGGTGAACGAATGCGCCGCCTTCCCCGGCCTCTGCGGACACGGCCGCTGCAGGAACATGCTCGGCGGCTTTACCTGTGACTGCTTCCCAGGATACGAGAAGGTCAGATAAGGTTTAAGTGTTCGCATAAGAGTTGTATTGTCGCCCTGTTCTCAATGGTGTTGTTGGTGGTTTCCTATCCGTGCATGGTTACCTGGAAGAGATCGCTCTAAGCTATAAGGCGTTTCATCATCATTTCACATGTTTTAAACCCTTGCACTGTAAACAGTGTAGTTTATTTTCCACAATCTCATCTGATGGAAAGCAATGATGAAATCGAAGGCAATGTCAATTTATTCCTCGCAACGCCATTTTAACCGACTTCCAAAAAGAAGGGGGTTCTCAATTCGTCGGATTTTTTTAATGTACTCAAAGACACCTGGACCGATTTGAAAAATCATTTTATTTTATTTGAAAAAATACTTCCCAGGTGATCCCATTGAGTTTTTTTTATCAAAATCGGTTCAGTATTTTGGTTTGTATAACAAAATAACAGGAAAAATAGATCATCCAAGTAAACGAATTGCGTATTTTGAATTCAGTTTTTTACTTTTTTAAACGATTATTTGTATTATGCCATTATAATTTGATATGTATCTCTGGTGCAGGATTCAAAGAACCACACATGCGTGGACGTGAACGAGTGTGAGATAGTAGACGGAGTGTGTGGCGCGGGCGAGTGTCGGAACACGGAGGGCAGCTTCTCGTGCCGCTGCAAGCCGGGCCACAGGGCGGACGACTTCACCAAGGTCTGCGTCGGTGAGTGCTCTCTTACATCTATTAGTTACTCCCTGACTAAGGAACACTATCTATTTTAGGGGCCTACCCCGAAGAGAGTTGATCAGGGTTCGGAACGGTGTAGCCGTTAAAGGCAGAGTTTCGCCGTTTGCTCAGACTTGCTCAGATCATATCAACTATGTCTAAACATTTTTATTTTTACACATATTAATACAGTTACTAAAAGACTATCGAGAATATTTGTAATTTATTTGAGTGTAGCAGATTTCTATCTGAGCTGGGGCAGGAACTGCAATAATTTTGTGATAATCTGTTACTGGTCGTAAAAATCTAACCATTGAACAATTTATAAGTTCAGTCCCTTACTGTATTTTGAGGTAGGTTTACACATGTCTTTTTAAAGTTCAACCTTAAGCTGACCTTAGCTTTGTCTGAGTGTCTGTTCAATCACGCAAATTTTATTTTTCTTACAAGTGTTTTTTCCCAATAGTCTAGATCTATCAAATTGGTTGATCACAATTCAGGGAAACGCTAGTTTACATGACACAAAATAAAGAATTGAACTTGTATGATGTGAATGTTTATTTAAAGTATTTCTCTGTTAGATATCGACGAGTGTTCGGAGAGTCCGGCCCCGTGCCGCGGCGGGCGCTGCGTGAACACGGCCGGCTCGTTCCGGTGCGAGTGCGGCCCTGGCATGGAGCTGGCGCCGGACCGCCTCTCCTGCAAGGACGTCGACGAGTGCTCTATCACGTCCGGTGAGTGATTACTGCACGGTTACCATGGAACCTACACTAATGGGTTTTCCACCGCTTTATCCACCTTGCAGAGACAATAAACTATGTAATAGATCGCCAATCGTAGATCTATCTTGCGTAAAAAAATGTACTGACATTGACAACTGAGATAAACAGATTTTAACACACTTTTTTCTTATATCAACAAGGTAGTTCGAGCGATATTTTTCAATAGGAGTATGTCATGGTGGGTAATTTTTGTCCCGGCTACCCTCAGGTATCTGCAGCAACGGCGCGTGTGAGAACCTTATGGGCACGTACCAGTGCGTGTGCGACGAGGGGTACGCGCAATCCACGGTGAAGTCTCACTGCGAGGACATCGACGAGTGCACCGAGGACCCCACGAGATGTCAGCACGAGTGTGTTAACACGCCAGGCTCTTACCACTGCACTTGCAGGTAAATTGGGTTGTTGAAGCAGCCAGCTGAGAGTTGAAAATTGGTACAATAATACGGCTCTCAAAAACTAGTTGGTTGAGAACATTGCAATGCTATAGGCCAAAAGAAACTTACTTGGCAAGCATTATTTATTATACTCGTTTTCCAATAAGGTAATGGACCTTTGAGCTAGAACATCTTCAATTTATTTCATGTTTTCTTAACCCAATCAGTATAAAATATGCTATAATCGGAATCCAGTTTACTCTTAACATATTGATATAAATTGTTTACTGAACATTACGTATCAACGCTGTATTTCTTTAACTAGCTATTTCTCACTATCAAGTGCGACTAAGATACAGATCTATACTAATTTGGAGTCCACCGCAATTTACTGCAGTGCTTTCCAAACCAGAAACTTCATGAGTTATCTAACTTTTTAGAACACCCTATTAAGCAGAGTCTTTATTCAGGTAATAAATGTTTTGTTCGATTGCCAGAGAGGGCTGGCACCTGCGCGCGGACGGGCGCACGTGCCGCGACATCGACGAGTGCGGTCGCGGTGCGCGGCCCTGCGGCGGTGGCGAGTGTCGCAACACGCCCGGCTCCTACCGCTGCACCTGTGGCGAGGGACTGCTGCCCGCGCCCGACGGCGCCAAACCCACCTGCCAGGACATCGACGAGTGCGCTGATGTATGTTTATACTGTAACCGCTTATTATCTGGCTCGAAAGACCAAAATGTAAATATACCTATCTTTGTTTATGGTTGAACGATTACATACAGTATATACCAGCAATCGTAGTATATGTGTACTGTTTACTATTGATTTCGCATGTCAACTGAAATGCTTATTATTTATTATGGCAACTATCGGTCCTACGCCACTTAAGTCAGGTTTGCGCAAAAGTGATAATATGAGGCCTCTGTTATCCTCACTTTTCTTGGCCAGATTACACTATTTATGTCATAAGTGACATTAACAGATTGTTATCCACCACCAGGTGCCAGATCTGTGCGGCGCCGGTGAGTGCCGCAACACGATAGGCAGCTTCGTGTGCCGCTGTCCCGACGGGTACAGCGTGAAGCCGGACCAGGGCCCGGCGTGCACAGACGACGACGAGTGCGAGCTCGGCACCTGCGACTGTCATCCCGCCGCGGACTGTATCAACCTGCCGGTAACATGTGACATTGTACTCTATTACGGCGCAACACAGACCAGCTTAAATTAACAAACTTATTTATATGCTGTAACCTAAACACTAACAATTGAAGCATCGCATAACCACTCTATACATAACTCTTATATGTTCAGGGTTCCTTCCAATGTCGGTGCCGCGACGGCTGGCGAGGCGATGGCACTGAATGTGAAGACGTAGACGAGTGTTTGACCAACAATGGCGGCTGCCATCCGCGCGCCGTTTGTACCAACACTGACGGCTCCTTCAAGTGTCTCTGTGAGACCGGGTACAAGGGAGACGGGTGAGTCATACTACTAGTTAGAGCGAGAGGCTTACGCGTATTTAATTAACTTTTTTTCATTTGTATGTAAGTTGATTTTCAGAATTTAATTATTTTTTTGTTTCAGTTACTCATGCGTCGATATAGACGAGTGTGCTAACGATCCGACTCTGTGTGAGAACGGTCACTGCGGCAACACGCCGGGTGGCTACGAGTGCGACTGCGATGTTGGCTTCCAAAAGGCACCCGATGGGAAGTCTTGTCTCGGTAAGTGCTAGTATTGGTGATATCATTACTATTGTTTCGTACATTTCACAAACATCAATTTCGGCCTTTACTAAATTACCATTCCAAAAACTTCCACACAGCTTTAATATTTTTTTATGATTTTCACAATATTCCATACGACTTACGCAAACTCAAAGAACCTCAGTAAATTAAAAAAAAGCGCCAGAAAGCAATGTATTATTTTGTATTGCAGATATGGACGAGTGCGCTACATTCGATAATGTGTGCGTTTTCGGTCGGTGTATCAACACATACGGCATGTTCAAGTGTGTGTGCGACAAGGGATACCAGTCTGACAGCATTGACGATTGTGAGTAATTCTTTATATTGTTTTATCACTAAAGTTAAGAAGAGACGTTTAGATGCATCATTAAAATTCCACTAGTTTGTTTTGACTCTGCTTCCGCAGTGGTGTGGTGAGACTTGGTCTATGTAAGAAGATGGTGCTAGTATAAGTTTCCTGTCTGACGCTATCTCTAACCAAACATGCCCATTTAGCAGCGGGAACACAGTGATATTTTTGATGTACTATGAAGAATTCTTGTCTATTTTTTCTGTCTGAGTCAAGAAATAACATATAGCAACGTATTCGCCACACCAGTCTTTCATCAACTCAAAGCCTTGCGTGGCAATAGCGTACAGTGGTTTAGCTTTACTAGAGTCTGTTCAGCTAGAGAACTACGAGTAATAGTGACAAGAGTGACAACATATTCAATATAGCGAACCCTAAACCTAATGCGGCATTGAGGGCGCTGCTGTCCTTATTTCATTATTTTGTTCAGTCGAGACCACAGAATAACAAGTAGTATATGCGTCCAAACGTTAGTTCCCGTGTTTTGCCGCGGGAGTTCTATATTTAAACAGACTATGTGTTCACAGTATTCTAAACCCTATTCGCGTAATGATACCGTCGACGTTCCAGTGATGCCCGGCTTCAACTGCACGGATGTGGACGAGTGCAAGTCTCCGCAGTCGTGCCAGTACGGGCAGTGCATCAACACGCAGGGATCCTACGTGTGTCGGTGCCCGCCCAACTACGACCTCGTCTCGGATGGAACCGCTTGCTATGGTGAGAACATTTTATACATAGTGGTAAAGTTTTATATCACATTCTATATCTTTTACTATAGTTGATAAATATGTCAAATGAAAAACACTATTGTTTCCTCTATTTTAATTTTATGTCATATGATACCAACTGTCAACGAAACGTTCACTTGTCATATCAAGAAAGAGGTTTTCTTCCGCATTTCTAGAACACATTTTTTCCATTAAAAAAAAAAAAAAAAACTTAAACTTATCTCGCATTGGATCGATTTTTAGAATTTGTTGATTTACATCAAAGTAAACCCTCCAATCTTGTCAATTTTGAGATTTATATCTATTACCGTTTAAAAGATAAAGCCGCTTCACGAATAGGGTCCCGCACCCTTAGTATTGAAGTCTAAAAAGAGAAAGAGTGAACGAGAGAAGAAGAGTGTATTTATAGTGTTGTTTATGTGCAGACGGGCGTAAAGCCCGGTGCTACGGCAGAGTGGACCTGCGCTCCGGCGCGGAGCAGTGCCGCGACCGCGACGAGCTCTCTGAGGACGGCACCATGGCGACCTGCTGCTGCTCTGTCGGTACGTACTCACCGACCGACATCTACATACCTGACAATCAGATAAACATAGGGAGATCAATTAAAATGTCATGATTTGGAACTTAGTGTCAAACTTATTCCATCGATTTTTTTATGTAGTAATAGGTTTGCGCTTGACCGCCAACTCGCCTGATGTTAAGCGACTTTGCGGTCTACGATGGCGTGCGCTGAACCTACAAGATACCAATTCACACGCGATTTAAAAACACCCAGATTATTTCAATTACACTTAGCAGCGAGTTTTCTAAGGTCAATATTCTTCAAGAAGGTCAACAACTTACACAGAATCAAAGAACATGATTTATCCTTTATATATTTTATCCGTATTATTCCTTACAAATGTTTGATTTCAATTTAACCGTTTACTTCATAATAGAAAAATATTAGCTGTGTACATGTGTATCCGTAAAAAAATATTATTAAGATCAACATACCTATATAGTTTGTTTTATTTTAGCGATCTTTATACAAAATTGCATCAAGATCTGCGAAGTTGTTAAATAAATCAAATTCAAATAGAGGGATAGAAATATGTATATTTATCAGTTAGGATTAGCAACGGCAATATGGTGATGTGGATATGTATGTTGAAGGTGCGGCGTGGGGCAACTACTGCGACCTATGTCCCGAGCCCGGCACGGAGGCCTACCGGCAGCTGTGCCCCGGCGGCCCCGGCTACCAGCCCGTACTCGAACCGGTGAGAACTCCTCATTCGACTTACTTTTTACGCTTTTTATAAGAAATAGATTTGACCACCATCCCATCCTCTGCCCATCCCGTGGCTGGTGTTCCTACGCTGCGCTTGCCGGTGCGTTGTCTCCACTCGAGAACCTTTCGGCCCCATCGGCCATCAGTTCTATGTGCTATGTGCCCTGCCCTCTGCCACTTCAACTTGCTAATCCTCTGTTAGCACAGAAGCCCCGATATAGCTATAGGTGACTTTTGTACGTCTACGTATCTCTTCATTTCTTATTCGATCTCGTAGAGTGACACCGAGCATAGCCCTCTCCATAGCTTGTTGAGTGACCTTGAGCTTCCTTGTAAGGCCCATTGGCGGGTAGACGCTGGATGCAAGCCGCTTCCAATCGGTATTTTTGGAAATCCATGGGGGAGGCCTATGTACAGCGGTGGACTTCTTGTGGCTGAAATGATGATGATGACCATCCCATCTGATAGTAAGTGAGCTCCAAGTAGCGTATATTTTGTCGAATAATGACACTTAATAAATCGGCAATGTACGAGTTCCACTCACACACCGTACTCCTATGTATAATTTCATTTCATCTTGCACAATAATTTCAAGCTTGCCTCACACTTGACCAGCTTTTAGAACTAAAGTAAATTCTTCAATCTTGCCAATTTTGAGACTTGTTATAGTTCTATTATTGTTCAATAGATACAGCCCTTTAAATATATGACAGACAGACAGACACCGTAGCCTCACGAATTAGCTCTCGCATGCTTATTACGGAAGCCTTAAAGTCAAGAAAGTATTAGCTAATCGATTTCCACGACCGCTTTTACATACACTGGCAAGATAACCTGCTCATGTAGGTCGTATCTAAAGAGCAGTTTACCTGTATATGGTGTATCATGATGTGTTCCACATTGTCCGGCAGCCTTCGTACGTGGTGACGCTGGCCGACATCGACGAGTGCGCGCAGCACCCCAGCCTGTGCGAGCACGGGACCTGCACCAACACGTTCGGCTCGTTCGTCTGCACCTGCGGAGATGGCTGGCAGTTGACCGGGGACGAGCAGCGCTGCGAGGACATAGGTACGGACTTCACAGAAACCAGGGAAACTGTAACTATTTACCAGCAAAACTCAAAATTGTACCAAATTTTTGTAATCCACTCCAATCCAATCCAACTCTACCATGTTCAACAAAATAAAAATTCTGATTTCTGATTTCTGATCCAATCCAATCGGTACTGCTATCCACAAGTTGGTTTAATTTGATATTGTATTGAGAAGTTTATGTTAAGCATTTTTTTAAATTAACCCATTAGATCATTTCTGGGCTAAATAACGTTTTCTTTGAATCGCTCGCATTCTATTGCTAAATGGGGCCAGTCACGACAACATGTTTGCAAGTTTTTAGATCGTTCTTGAAAGTCTTTGACCGTCTTCAGGCATTTAAAGATCGTATCCAAATTACATCAAGAACGCATTTAATACGTGTGGACTCTTGCCCTTCATTCCGGGTGCATTCGACAGAAACCATCAAACATTTTTCGCCCAAATCCATAATGCCACTTGTGGAACCGTACTCGGTGTGTTATTTAATCCCGTATCTAGCTGATGTCATATAAAGTTTACGAAGTATTAAATAGAATTTACTTGTGTATCCAGACGAGTGCGCGGCGCCGGACGTGTGTGGTCCTGGCGTGTGCCGCAACCTGCCTGGATCGTACGTGTGTCTTTGCCCTGAAGGATACGTCGCTATGCCCAATGGAAGTCAGTACTTTCAGTACTTTGTTATAAAAAAAAAAGTTGCCTACTTTACTTCGCTTCCTGGATTAAAAATGATAAAAAATGTTCCAGAGGAATGTGTGGACGTTCGCCAACGGCAGTGCTACCTCGACTGGGACAAAGACAGTCAGCGCTGTAGCTCGGCCGTGGGGGTCCCGCAGACCCGGTACCTGTGCTGTTGCTCCGTCGGAGTCGCGTGGGGCTCTCCCTGCGAGGCTTGTCCGGACAAAGGATCTCCGGTCAGTCTACCGACGATCATATTATAAACTTATTATAGAGCTCATTGAAATTAAACATATTTTAACGGATTTATCGCGTATATTTTACATAATGCGGAAGACCAGCACCGGTTGGCATCAACCAGCGCCATGCTGACCTGGAGCCGGCTTGTGGCAAAAACTTAGTTTAAGTACTTTTTAAATCATGTAAATATTTGAAAGTTTTTGTCACAATAAAAACATTGTCTATTGTCTATTAAATGTAATTATCGTTTTCCGTGTCATGGGCGAAAGTATTCAAATGATTTCGAAGCTAAATAAAGTAGTGTTTGTAACGTGTTAATGTTTGTTTGTGTTCAGGAGCACATAGCGTTGTGTGGCGAGAAGCCCGGCGAGTACATCAACCCCATGACGAACGAGACGCGACCGATCGACGAGTGCGGCATCATGCCGCAGCTGTGCAAGCCCGGAGTCTGCCACGACACGCCCACCGGCTTCCAGTGCGGCTGTGACCACGGGTACCAACCTGATATTAACACTATTTTCCTAGTTAGCGGATATATATGATGTATACTGGATTATACATTCTCTCATACAGTGGTTACGGTAGCGGACGTAATGAAACAAAGTACTTAATAAGCGTAAATGGGACTGCGGCAGATTTATTTATTTATTTAGGCACACGAAACAGAATACAATTGGAATATTAACAATAGAAATTCGATAAAACATATGAACTAGATTGTATTCCTAAACATGTGTGCACAGCAACAACTAAATAAATGCAGTACTTCTTAAATTACATTAGAGTGTATATGTATAAGTATGTACATAGCAAAAAGAAAATATAAAGTTACATAATAATATGGAAAGGAAATAAAATATGGAATATGGTTTTAAATGGAATTAGGGTGGACGTATATTTATTTGGTTCGAGTATTAATGGAATTGGGGTGGGTATGAAAGGAATTGGGGTGGGCGTGAATAGAATTGGGATGGGCGTAAGCAAAATTGGAATGGGCGTAAATGGAATTCGTGAGGGTGTAAATGGAATTGGGATATGCGTAAATTAAATTGAGGCGGCCGTAACTGAAATGGAATTGGAGTGAGCGTAAATGGTACAAAATCGTCGTATATTTTATTGTAAACAAGCCCAAGTTAGTTAAATATATTTGGATGCATATTATATAATAATGTGTGTGTAGTTACGAGCACGACAACACGTCGCACCAGTGCCGCGACGTGGACGAGTGCGCGCTGCACCGGTCGCCGTGCCGCGGGCTCGCGCAGTGCGTCAACCTGCCCGGCGCCTACCAGTGCAAGTGCCCGCCGGGGTACCGCCTCACGCCGGCGCTGGACGAGTGCGAGGACGTGGACGAGTGCGCCGAGGAGCGCCTCTGTGAACACGGGGACTGCAGGAACACTGTCGGATCTTACAGGTCACTCCTCTATATTGGACTTATTGCTTCTTCATGAGACAATCATTATTTAGGTGTTCGCGATTGTTACTCATTGAAATTGAACAACTTTTAACAGATTTATTTATTAGTTAGCTAGTTAGTTCGTATAGACTGAGTGGCAGCCCTAGTGTCAGAGTTATTAAGCCACCGAAAGGCCTCTGACCTTGCTGTTTTTTAAGAACAAACAACCGAGACCTACAATTTTACGTGTCATCCGACCCATGGTAGCGCTCAGAAAAAAATGCCACTCACGGTCACCCATTCGAAGACTGACTGGTCCGTTCGTTGCTTGACGTCGGTGATCGTTCGAGAATGCCTAGTCAAGCTACACCACGATCGCTACATTTATTTATTTAATAGAGAAATCAACAGCTTTGTAACATGTTCAATATGATTAAAATTATAACAACAGTAAGCTAATCATACATTATATGATGATAATCAATGATGTACAAGAGATGATATTATTTAGTGTCTGATTGGTTAATTCAATTCAATTCTTTATTTCTTCAAACACTATTATATGGTGCTTGTGCGTCAGTTAGTATAAATTATCACATAAAAATAATCATAATAAATCTACATGTTTGTAACTCCTATGTCCCCGGCAGGTGTGAGTGTAAGGCTGGGTACACACTGCGCGACAACGTGTGCCAGGACGTGGACGAGTGCGCGCGCCCGCGGCCGCTCTGCAGGAACGGCACCTGCGAGAACACGCCCGGCGCCTACCTGTGCCACTGCGACGATGGGTTCAAGCGGGGCGCCAACAACGACTGCATCGGTGAGTACCGCGCCCTATCCTCTATCCTCTATCCTGCTCGAAGTAGAGTAGGAAGCCATGAGGCTACCCGTCACTGCGACACCTACGGATCTAACATCATTATCATCATCAGCCTACTTTAGTCCACTGCTGGACATAGACCTCTCCGATTCAACACTATTTAGCACGATCCTCAGCTTTTCGTTTCCATCCACTGCCAGTTGCTCTCCGTATCATCACTCAATCAAAGAAAATATATGACAGGCCCACTGCAACTACAGCTTGCGAATTTGCGGCACTATGTCGATAACTCTGCTCGGATCTAACATAATCTGTTTGGATAGAGAAATATCGTGGCAAAAATGGGAACTAACGTCTCGGTTGAACAATATCATGAAATAAGAACAGCAGCGCCTTTCAGTACCACATTAGTTCTCTATCTCTCTCTCTCTTTCGAACAAACTACCTTGTCGCTTATGAAAAGTTAGTAGTCAAATGTAAAACCTGTTTGGTACAAAAAATATTCTTGTTATTTTTTTGGTGTCGTTTTTAGGTATGTAACACTTATTACAAGACTTGAGTTTTACCTTCTATATTTTGGCTAAAAAACTAGGACAGTGAGTTCTATAAAATAAATATTGCGTCAATACGGTACTGTCAGTGCTGTGATCTCTACAATAGATTGTTAGTTACGCATCGTTTATTTACTCATTCACTGCGGTGTTTGCATTTTAATTCAGTTATCCATGACTTTGTATCGCGGTTACTCTTCCCGCTTTTAACAAGCATTTGTTACTTACTTAATAATAAGAAAAAAAATTGTTCGACATAGTGTTGTGTTCAAGTCTCGTATACATTTTAAACGAGCAAAAATAATTATCGTCCAATAAAAACTAAACATTCTCTAAAGGAACGAATGTGTTCATTTTTGGTTGCATTTTTGTTCTGTGTTTTATAAAAGTAAATAAAATATTAATATTTTTACGGACACTCTCCGCCTCCCGCCAGTCTCGGGTTCCTCACCCGCTCCCCGCGCTCGCCCTGTTTGTCAGAGTTTAGTGACGCGGTTATGTCAGTCGAGACAAGCGTTGCGGGCTTTATGTACTCTAATCCCAATTGACGTCACGAGTGAGTGAGAGCGGCAATCGGACGACAACCATAACTCTAATGTTTGTGTGTGTTATCTATATACAGACGTGAACTTGCGCATGTGTCACCGAATTGCGCGCCACTGTATGGAGTGTCCGAAGTGTGCTGTTAGTGTCCTCGTCAGCGTCATAAAAACATGAGTGTTGCTTTACGATACGTGTTGTTGTTGCTCCTGGTAGATATAAACGAGTGCCGCGAGGGCGGCATGGTGTGCCGCAACGGCCGCTGCCGCAACACGGTGGGCTCGTTCCGGTGCGAGTGCGCCCCCGGGTACGCACTCACGGCGGACGGACGCAACTGCCGCGACGTCGACGAGTGCACGGAGCAGCCGCACCCCTGCGGCAGGGACGGCTCGCCGGCTTGCACCAATACTAATGGAGGGTGAGTGCTTCTACACACTTATGCCTTCTTTATTGTGACACAATAACAACAAAACATATATCACACAAATGCAGAACAAATTAAACTAGGTGGTTCTACGAACAGAACACCTAGCATGAACGTTTGCAAAATTACTTGTTGTAAAAAGTCGTACTCGCGAGGTCTACTACGCATATTCCAAATTCTCTTCAAAACTCAGTATTGAGTGTTCCTGCCAAATATTGCCAAAAAGGGGTTTGTGGGAGAAATAATCCTCCTTAATCAAAAATCTTCGACGAAAAAATCTATAAAGTTGTAAAATATAACCTGTACGTAACGGGAGTACCAACAGATATCAGGACAGAACAAAAAAAAAAATTAAGTTGGTGCGGAGACTTTTAATTAATTCTACAATGAATAAATTAAACTTTCTAGATAATAAATGTTCATAAAGTAGTTACAGTCTTTATAAATTAATTAAATCCCACAAAATAACCATCTATGTAAGTATTCCATATATGTATTGGAGTACCCCAGGGAGGTATGGTTAGTCCTATGCTATACAACCCGTATGTGTTACAGATACGAATGCTCTTGCGGTGCGGGCTGGCGGCTGGTGGGCCGCCGGTGCGTCGACCGCGACGAGTGCAAGGAGTTGCAGCACGTCTGTGCCGGAGGAGAGTGCCGGAACTTTAACGGAGGGTGAGCTACTTTTTTACGACAAACTCGCCTAATGTTAAGCTAGAAGATTCACTCTAGTCTTAAATTTCAAGATTTTAGTTTTCAGGAAACAGAGTACTAGGTATTGTAAAAATAATTGTTTTTTTATTTTTATTAATTATCGTCTGTCGGTTTTTAGCCGATCTTTCATTCGTTAATATAAGCGCTATAACAATTTAAATTTGGCAATAAATATGGAAAACTTCGTATTCCTATGTCGATAATATTGGATCGTTACAGTCTTCGCTAAGCTTATTATAGAATACAGTAACATTGTTACCGTATCCAAATACTAATGTTCAAATTTGTTCCAGATTTTTGAAGTGATAACTCATTTAGGCTCGTACTTTATTTTGTGGGTATTAAATGTAACTAAGCTGTAACTTTCGGTTATGTAACGCTGGTTCGGGTAAAATCGGCTCGAGTCGACTAGGGAGCGAAAGAGATATATTCAACGCGTCATGATGAATTTTTCATTTCTGTCGTATGATGTTAAACACATTTTTTTTAAAATACAGTTTGTTTTGTATGATCATCTTGTTGTGGTTTGTATGTGTTATATGTGTGTTGGGTGTACGCAGGTACGTGTGCGACTGCCCCGCCGGGTGGCGGTTCGACGCGGCGGCGGCGGTGTGTGTGGACGAGCGCCGCGAGCTCTGCTACGACGAGTGGGAGGCGGGCCGCTGCCACCGCGCCAGGCCGCTGCAGCTCGCCAGGCCAGAGTGCTGCTGCTCAGAAGGTATGACGTTGCTTGACTGTTCTCTCGGCTTTCACACTGGCGCTTCTAATTAATCTACTCGAAATAATTCTGCGTAGGGTTATTTATACATAAAATAAAGCTTATTTTCCCTTAAGGGGTAGGTAAAGCATCAAAGACCATTAGGCTATTTGACGCCTCATTTGTTTGTGGTTACAGGGTTAAATGAAAAGGAGAGTATATTAGGGAGTTAGAGGGGATAAGACGATAAGTAGTAATGTTGACTTGCCATGACAGGGGGTCAGCTCATCGCCTACATAAATTCTAATGTCCCTCAAGTCCTTAAACAGACTTACAGTATGCACGGGAAGAGAAGCAACTGGTAAATTGTTCTTCTTTTTCTCCCAATCCTGCATGGAGGGTTTTTTTATGTAAGATAAACTAGTGATGATCGGTTACAAGGCTTTTAATTATGGTTTATTTGATTGCCTTTCTGATTCTATTGCTTCGTTACGATATCTCTAACCTTTTTTCAAAATTCCGATCCATGTGCCTCGTGCTATTTCAATAAGTCTCATCAAGATAGTCTTTAAAAAAACATTCGGAACATTATTTTCCATCAAGCCCACAGTAAATTGCCTGATTTATAAATATCTTATTTTAAGTTAGCGGATTTTTTAGCCCAATAATAAGAAATTATGCTTGAGCGGTTGAAACGTAACGTAAAGTTTCAAAATAAGAGTACTTAAATATTACTAGACACATTTTAAATATTATCTTGCGTTTCTTTCTCTTTTATAAGGAGATATTAGTTAGGATTATCTCAAATGTAAATTTTAGAGTGACAGATAATATATGTATTTCGGCCCTTAGGACCACTGTACCTTTGGGACTTGTTATTTTGGGTCACTGGACCTTTTGACTTGAAACGATAATTAATGACCTTAGTGTTGTATAGCAATTGGTGTGCGTGACAGACCGGTGGATCCACTCTATGCCTTTAATCTTAAAACAATGTTGTGTTCAGGCGCGGCGTGGGGCCGGTACTGCGAGCGCTGCCCCGCCCCCGACTCCGCTGAGTTCCTCCGCATCTGTCAGGGCGGCATGGGGAGACCCAACCTCACACAGGTAACTCTAATGAAGAAAGGGGTTCCAACATTTTTCTACCACAATCTTAATAGCAATCTTATTTTAATATTACTTTGACCTCTGTCTTGCTATCTATACTTTAGAAAAAGTAAGGACAAAAATAAAATTTTTTCATCATCTCATTAATAATAAATCCACTGTTGGACATAGGCCTTCCCCATGGACTTCCTTAAGACTGACTGGAAGCGGCTCGTTTCCAGCGTTTTCCCGTCACTTGTATGAGGATAATACTTGAATAATTTAAATTTAAATTTTCTCCGCACCGGCAAAGCAAACTTAATTTCAAATTATTTATTGACATAAAAAGATATACATTTACATTTATGACACGTGAAAAAATATATAGAGAGCAAAATACATCCAATGTCCATCTATTACAATTACGCTGATCGGGTTATGCGGGTTCAAGTCCCGTCGTGGCGGAATTTCTGAAATGTCTAGTAATTACAATTACGTCAAAATCAATCGGTATGTCCTGTTCATCGTCAAAGCTAATTGAGGTGTCAAATTAATATTGAAATAAGACTGGTTGAACGCTCGTGGTCGGCCCATGAGCTGTGTATTAATACGTTTTGTGAACGTTTGTAGGATCTGGACGAGTGCACGGTCCGTCCGGACGTGTGCCACGGCGGACGTTGCGTGAACACGGACGGTTCGTTCCGGTGCGAGTGTCCCCCGGGGTACGTCCTCGATCACTCCGGGCTGAGCTGCGTAGACGCGGACGAGTGCGCGCAGGACCCCAGGATCTGCGGCAACGGGACCTGCACCAATACGCCCGGAGGGTACGAGTGCCGCTGCAACTTCGGCTTCACGCAGGGACCTGAACAGACGTGCGTGGACATAGACGAGTGCCTGGAAGGGCGCGCCCTGTGCACGTTCCGGTGCCACAACACGCCGGGCTCGTTCCGCTGCACGTGCCCGTACGGGTACGCGGTGGCGCCGGACGGCGTGCACTGCCGCGACATCGACGAGTGCGCAGACGAGAACAAGGTCTGTCCGCACGCCTGCGAGAACATCGTCGGCAGCTACGTCTGCAAGTGTCCAGAAGGTAAACACAACGGACATTATTTTTTCTATAGTACGTAAAGTTTTCCAGCGAAACAATAAACTAAAACTGCAAGGCCTTCACTCTTTCGATTCACATTTTATTAGGCCTTCACTCCTTCAGCTCAATTTTTTTAGGCCTTAATTCTTTCGGCACATATCTTTTTAGGCCTTCATTCCTTCGGATCACATCTTTTAAGGCGTACGCTACATCGGCTCAAGTCTTTTTTTTCTTTTTTTTATATTGGACACAGCTGCGCGAAACAAAGATCTTGTTTGCTTGCTCAGGTTGAGTCCTGAGATGATGTCCTAAGATTTTTAAGCCACGATGTAATCTTGATGATTGTTTGCTCTGGATTTCCCGTTGCATTATTTTGCGGGGTTGGATAGTGAATTCAATAATTTTACAACCCTACACACTATAAACCTCCTTACAGCACTCGTCGAATATATTTTTTCATTAGATAGATCTACGATTGACCACCAACACCAACTCGCCTGATGTTGGGTGATGGTGTGGCCGAGGATGCAGCTCGTCAATTTAGAAGATCTTTATTTACGCCTTGAAAACTCCAAGATTATAGCTCTCAGAAAACAGAGAAAACGATTGCATTTAAACCAGAGACCTGAGTCAGGCTCATATTTAACTTATTTTTTCTTTGTGGCATGTTGTATGTTCCCTCGGCATTTTTAAAAAGAGATCAAATCAAATACACCAGTTTATAAACTACTAGTTGTGTCCCGCGGTGTCATCTCAGGTCCTAAAAAACATTGTGTCGAATTTCATAAAGATTAGTTCAACCGTTATAAGGTAAAAAACAGACAGAGTTAGTTTATTACTTGTTTTTACGTTACTTTTTATAATATTAGCTAGGATTGTAATACATATTGTATCAATATATGAGCGTGTTTCGTTAGGCTACCGGCGCACGTCGTCTCCACACGACGCGGCGGACGCGTGTGAGGACATCGACGAGTGCTCGGAGCGCGGCGAGCGGTGCGCGCCTGGCGTCTGCATCAACACTGACGGGGGCTACATCTGCGACTGCGACGCGGGCTACGAACCGAGCGAGGATGGCACGCAGTGCATCGGTGAGCACATTTACACACGTTACAGCACGCTGCGTTTGCATCAACACTGACGGGGGCTACGTTTTCTGACTAGATCACCTTCAAAGATCTAAATGTTCCAATGTTTGTTGTCTCCACAGACCACCGTACAGGCATGTGCCACCGCTCCCTCGTGTCGGGCCGTTGTGTGCCGGAGCCCTGGCCAAGATCTATAGCGTCCACCCCCGCCACTCCCACGCAAGTTACCAAGTGAGTTAACACTGTTCTCTCTCTCTCCTTATTGTCAGATAGTGCTACGGGTCACCATTTCAACTTTTTTGTAATAACCTGCTAATCTTTTGATCCCAGGCTACTATAAAGAAAAACCATTGACTTTACTTAGAGTTTTCGGATCCTACAAATACTGATTTATAGAATAATAGATTTATGAAAATCGAATGATCTTAATTTAATTCATATGTATATCATTCGTTCTTCTTGCAGAGCTCAATGTTGCTGCACGCTCGGTGTCGCTTGGGGCCCGGAGTGCGAGCTGTGCCCTACTCCAGGCTCTCCCGAACGGCAAGAGTTGTGCTCCCCCTCCAACCTACCCGGAGGGGGCATGGGAATGATCCCAGGCCTAGTGCCCGGAGGAGGCGTGGTGGACGGTGGGGGGATGGTCATGGGGAATGGGGATGTGTACGGGGATGTGGACGAGTGTGCTGCAATGCCGGGCCTGTGCGCGCCGGGACGGTGTGTCAACACTATCGGCAGGTTAGTTATCTACCATCTGCCAATTGTGACTTTCTGGTATAGCTCGATTTATCTTCTTTGGCCTTTCATAACTATTGTGGGAGCGACCGACATCTTTCATGACATACAATTATTTGCTTTCTAGTGACCTGTTTGCTTTCGTATACTACTAACTAAAGGTTTTAGTGACGACTTTCTAATCTTTGGTTTGGCTATCGTCTCAAGGATGCGTCTCGTCTATTGCTAGCCAGTATTGAAGATAGATCACAATCAATCTTAGCGTGTAGTTAACTCATCGTTCCTTCGATGGCACGGGTAATTCAAGTAAAGTCTACTCCATGGATCTAGAACAGACCAATCCTGACATTCCAAGAATTTGCCTAAGAATTACTCTTTTAAAGAATTCTGCTCCACTTGGAATCGAACTTTTTAGTTCTACTCAATTTCATTACAAGACCCAGCTGTCCATAAGATGGACAAACGACCTCATACAAGTGACAGGAAAACGCTGGAAGCTAGCGACTTCCATGAGGTCTTTTTGGAAATCTATGGGGGAGGTCTATGTTCAGCAGTGGATTTCTTGTGCACGATATAATATATATAAACTCCATTACCATTTTAAATTAATTTTGCAGCGTAAAATGGTGTATTTTTGTTTGTCTGTTAGTTTCCGGTGCGTGTGCGGGCGCGGCTACAAGCCGGCGGGTGCCGAGTGCGCCGACGTTGACGAGTGCAGCGTGCGTCCGCCGCCCTGCGAACAACTCTGCAAGAATACTGAGGGTACGTGCACTGCATTCTGTGATAATACTAACGTATATTTTTATTGTCTTGCATTTTATACGTTGCATATTGTATTATTGTAACAATGAGGCGAAACGAGTCGTTGACTCAATTTTAAATGAACGTTTATCGGTCCACCTAACGTGAACAGAAAAGTAAAAGCAAAGAAATACAAGGGGATAAAAACATCCGTGCAATTTGCACAGAATAGACAAAAGTATTGGCCTTTCATATCGAAAGTTGTAGCCACTGTAATTTTTGTTATCGATAACGGCCACTAATGCCAGCGCGCCCTGTACGCCCTTACGACTTTTTTCAACGTGAATAGTGAGTGAGAACTCACTATTCACGTTGAAAAAAGTTGTAAGCGTAACGTCTATTAAATTTGCAAGCACCGCAATTCTGCCACGAATAAGAGCCCTAATGGCGATTAAATTCACATGAACGTGAACTCAGCGGAATACTGCCGCTAATAAAGAAGTTTCAGAGGTAATGAGAAAAAAAAACATCCTGAAAACCTAGGGTTTTGTAATTGTAGCTATCTTCCACGGATACGACAATTTTGGGACTGTGAATTGATCGCAATGTTATTTGTTGTTCGTTCGGAGTGAGAGAGTGTAGTGTCTCGGGCAGGTTCGTACGAGTGCCTCTGCCGGTCTGGGTACGAGGTGGACGAGGACGGTGCCAACTGCCGCGACGTGGACGAGTGCGCGCGCGGCACGCACACGTGCCAGCAGCTCTGCACCAACACGGAGGGCTCCTACGAGTGCCACTGCGAGGACGGATACGAGAAGCGAGGAGACGCCTGTGTCGGTTAGTATTCTAACTTTACATTAACAGGGTCTACGTACGTTTGTCAATAAACGGTGGAGAGTACATTTGGTCCTTCGAGCCGAATACATATTTATTAATGCTGTTAGGCTTTTACTTGACCGGTAACTTGCCTAATATTGAGCGATCCCGTAATCCACGATGGAGCGTGCTTGCCTAGAAAAATTGATCTCTGATAGACCATCAACTCGCCTGATGTAAAGCGACGGTGTGGCCGAGGATGGAGCTTGTCGATCTACAGAATATCTATTCACTTTAGTATTGAAAATTCCATAATCATAGCTCTCAGCTATGCTATGCTCTTGCATATATGGCTATCCTCCCTTCTCATGACATGTCCATACCAGGACAGCCTTCCACTCCTTAACTTCTCAATCACTGGTGTTACTTTCATACTTCCTCTAATATACTCATATGTGTGTTGCAGATATAAACGAGTGCCACGAGGAGGGCATCTGTCCTTCTCCCGGCAAGTGTGTGAACCTGCTGGGTTCGTACCGGTGCGTGTGTCCGCGCGGGTTCCGGCTGGACCTGGCGGGCGCGCGCTGCCTCGACCGCGACGAGTGCGCCGACGGCCGCTGCCAGTCGCCCTGCCGGAACTACGCGGGCGGCTACCGCTGCGACTGTCCGCAGGGTTGGTTACACACTCGCCTACATTATCCTACATAGGAGGCACAAATCATTCTAAAACCGTGAAAACGCTTTCAGTGTATATACAGAAAATTAATGTCCTCTTCAATATTGTATCTGAGATTATGTATAATCCCTATTTGTTGAGTGTTACAATTTAAATGCATGTTGTGTTTGTTTCTAGAAGGCTGTTCAGCCAGTCTATGTTATTCATATGTATGATGAAATTATGTTTATAATAGCTTTAACATTCAGTTTGCAAACTATTAATTAAAAAGCTTCATTTGTAACAGATTGCATTTGCTTTAAAATTTAAACTTTTGACATTCGTGAAAACACAATACAACTTTTTAAACTGACTTCAAAAAGAAGATTGTTCTCAATTCGGGTGTATTTTTTATATTTTTTTGCCGTATAACTCCGTAATTTATAAACCGATTTGAAATAAATTTTTTGTTTGAAAGGATATACTTGATCCCACAGAAATTTTATCGAAATCGGTCCAAACTCTTGGTTTTAGAACAAAATGCGCATTTCAGTCTGCTGTTTTAGTTTTTTGAACTAAGAACTATGTTGTCTCTTGTCGTGCATTTTATGTGTGATTCAATTAGAATAAAACAAAGTTAATTTTTAGCACTATACTGGCGACGAGATTAAATTGATAACTGGCCTCGCAGCTCAGTTGGTAGTATATATGTCTGCCTGCTAAGCTGTAGGTCGTGGGTTCGATTCCCACCCAGGGTAAACGTTTGTGTGATGAGCCCATGCTCAAACACAGAACAAACATTCGTAAGTTTGTTCTGTGTCTGGGTGTTTCTATGCATCTTAAGTATGTATTTACAACAAAAAAAGTATATATGTTTTCTATCAGCCATTTAGTTTCTATAGTACAAGCTTTGCTTAGTTTGGGCTAGGTGGTGTTGTGTGAAATGTCCACCAATATTTATTTATTTTACGAATGTGTACAAACTCTGTTGTTCCTTCGAGCCGGATTACATCGAGCGCCGTAAAGTTGTTGAACCGAGTGTGAGTAGAGTGGTGTGACTGCAGGCACGGTGCGTTCGTCGAGCGGCGTGTGCGTGCCGCAGGACGCGTGCTCCGCCTCGCCGTGCGGCGGGTCGCCGTGCTTCGCGGTGGCGGGCGCGTACCGCTGCGGCTGTCCCGCCGGCTACGGATGGGACGCCGGACACGCTGTCTGCTTGCAGGTAACCTGACGCCCGGTCACTTGATCAATCATATGTGACAGTGTACAATCCGCCGTGTAGTGTGACGACGTCTTGCAGCTAGTTGTGGAGTAGAAGATGAAAACTCTGATCGATGGTTTAAGACGTATATTTGTAAGAAGTTGTTGCTTGTTCTACGACTTAATGTCTACTCAATAAACTAATGTACAATTACTTATAAGGAAAACTATCACTTCCGCGGTAGGAGCACGTACCTATAGATAAGCGGCAACTGAGGAATGTGCCCTGTACGTTTGAGATCGTACAGACAGAATTGAATCGATTTCGCGCGGATGGAACATTCTATCACTAAATCGCTTGTGTGACGTCACAGTCGATACTAAAAATGTGGCACGCGATGTTTTCATACAAATGAAGTCGCATGCGTCATCTACAATGTCTGTGCCTCGCGAGTATAAACTTGCAACAAGTATTGTAGTAAAAAGTTCGAGCTCGCGAGTTTTACTGTTCGTAGAACTGCTAGTTAAATTCATGCAAATTCATTAGATTTTGTAACTGAATATAAAACTAGTTTTCTCTGATCGATTGTGCTGAAATGTTGCACACGTGTTTGGTTTAGATGACGATGATGCTTAGTTAGCTAGATGACATTCTAAATTTAATATGACGGACTTCTAAAGAAGCCGGACGGATGGTTTTTTATGAGGTACAAGTGCAAATAAGATGGACATTTTATCGCAATAGAACCAGTAGGCGTAGGTTTAAAACAAGTGTATCGGTGCAGTTGGCGGGCGGGTGCGCGAGCGCATCGTGCCTGTTCGGCTGCTCGTCGTTCGGCGAGGGCTACCAGTGCGGCTGCCCCGCGGGCTACCAGCTGGTGGGCGCGGGCCACTGCCTCACGGCGCTCGACGGCGCGCTGCCGCCGGATGACATCGGCGACGCGCCCGTCTTCCCGCTGCGGGACCAGTACAAGATCGGCGGACAGAACGAACTCATCTCCACAGAGGGCTGCTTCAGTTGTAAGGTCGGTGGGCTCACAAATTTTGCTCTTTCTTTTTAATATTCTACAAGAACCATTTATTTTTTCAATTTAAACATTGTTAAACCAGGGGACGAAATATCGCCATCGTAGAGTCATTTCAATGTAAAGAAATGACATTTGCTTTTGTAAAGGTGCAACTCCATTGCTACGCATGGTTACGCTACTACGATACTTAGTTTTGCTTTTGTATGTACATGAAAGCGGATCGATTCAATAGAACCAACGGTCTTGATGTTCGGATGTTCGGAGCTTTAGTTCGACCACCGTCCGTCTCGCTCGCGCATACCCACATTTATGAAGATATAAAATGCCTGCATGAACTTATAAAAAAATAATCGTCGTTTGTAAAACAAGAAAACATTATCATAAACATTCAACAAAAACTTCAATTTAGTCTGTTAAAACTGTGGGTATGCGCGAGCTAGACGGACGATGGTTGAAGTCCAATTTGTTGTTTCAGGTGAACGGCAGGAGAAGAAGAGCACCTGATGAAGCGATCATATACGCGAACGGAACTACAGTCATGAGGAAACGGAAGAGACGCAGCCGCCGTGAGTACCCTGCCTGACTAACTACTTGGGTTATTAAACTAAAGCTGAATGGTGCTCCTGTATTGCCGTGTAATCTCAACAGACTAAGGGATGTTACAGAAGCAAATTGTTGTCTCTAGAGAGATTGTTTTGTGGCAAATGTAACAAAATTTTCGTTTGTATGAAATAGCATCAAAATAAGCATTGATTATTCATAAATGATACCCAGTACATGGTATACATGACATTAGAAATACTATACCTTGACAATGACAGTTTACTACTGCTCTCCAGGAAAATGATTCCTCAGATCTGTGACACTGGCAGAGTTATTTTGCAGAATCCGTATACTTTCCCATGCCAGTAAATGAAGGTGGCTTTTGCCAGATATATAACCGCCAAGGAAAATGTTACCTACGAAACCAAACATAAGATTTTTATAGAGGAACATAAGCAGTGTATTGCTTGGGTATTGCCATAGGGTTCAAAACTCTGTGGCAATACCTTACAATATTACATACGTCATTTAGCCAATTAGGCCGTCTTGTCTCTCGAAAAAAAATCTCATTCCTTTTGTGTTTCTCCAGGTCGCCGTTCCATCCTAGAACCGGAAGCGCAACTGATTGTAGTAAACGCGACGCCCAAACAGACGTGGCACCGCGCGCCCCTCCTGCGGCTGCTGCCGGCGGAGGGCGGCGCGCGCCCCCATTACCGCATCGCGTACGGAGACGACGACAACAAGTTCGTGCTCAACAAGCGGGACGGAGTCTGGGCGCTCCGGCTGCGGAAGCACGTCAAGCCGCATGCGGTGCTGGACAAACAGCTGGAACTGGAAGCCAGGTATCGGCAACTACTCTTTACAATTTCACAACTCACAACTTTTTTGATTAATGGGGTCTGTGATATATTCGAAGCTCGGGTATTAGTGACCAGCTCGCATTAGTGAAGCTCTGGAGGATGCTTAAAATCCCGATCCACGGAGGGAAAAAACATTAATATTAACGACGACTACGTCGTTCATTTGAGATTTATTGATGATATAGAAGGCACGGCGCAGTCGCTGCAAGACTTGCAGGCGATGTTGACGAGCTCAGCTAATGTTTCTTAATTTAAAAAAATATGAGATCGCGATGAACCAAGTTAAAGCTAATTTAATATTCAATATCTGCGACTACAAGAAGGCAATCAAAAATATTTGGTTGAATAGGGCAGCATTTCGAAAATCACGCCTTCTCGTCAAGTATTTCAGTGTCTGAATGCAACACTACAATCAGACACCTGCTAGACCATCAATTTAAGTCCGAGTAACGAGTGCTCGACGCTTGTGCTTAAGATTTCTTCGAAATATACTACCAGGATTGTTAGGCAGGATTGTGACCGAAATGGCTCAAAGAATTAAGCATTAGAACCTGTGGGGTAG
Organism: Lycia hirtaria; assembly: GCA_947563715.1. Lineage (NCBI taxonomy): Eukaryota > Metazoa > Arthropoda > Insecta > Lepidoptera > Geometridae > Lycia > Lycia hirtaria. The sequence continues at coordinate 32,379,363 of OX387377.1, read as the reverse complement.
ATCGGTTCTGAAGTAGATCAGAACCTAGGTGTGCTAGGTGTAGGTGACCGACTGAAAAGGTCAGTGATACATGGAGACATGAAGCATAAGACCTTGACATATGATATTCCTTAGGAGAGACCTGAGTCCAGTAACGGACGAACATTAAATAGGTCGTCGTAGCCGAGTATCTGATAGATGTAGCTTGAACAACCAAAAAATATAACTTTGACAAATCTAACGAGGTATATTATTCAAGTCATTGTAGATGATTTGCCTTACCCCATTTTTTAGGGTGCCGAAATTTCTTAGTAACAGCCTTGACCCACCGCTGTCTGCCTAATAGGCACGTGTTTATGTTAGCATGTGTGAATGTGGTGTGTTTGTCCGCAGATTCGTGCCGAACCCAGAGGTCGGTCGGCGCCGCAGCCGGCGCGGGCTGGACCTGACCGTGCCGGCGCCCATGCGTCTCTACGTCTCCGTGAAGGTTGCGCCCAAACCGCACTGATGGGACCTTGGACACGGTGCTCGTGCGCACTACCGAGATACGCTCTCTGGTAAACACTTCATTTTGTGAATTCTTTTACTTTATATATACCTATAGTGTATGCAATATGAATGTTACCAATAAATGCTATATCATTTCTTATGGATATAAATAAATAAGTATATCGTGTCTGTAAAGCCAGTGTACTGTTAGTTTTTGATATAATTTTCTGTAAACTTTTTCAAATAAAACCAAAATTTAAATTTAAAAAAAGTGTTTACCAGAGATCAGTTATCCCAGAGAAGGGCAGACATAGAATGCGTGAGCACAACTTGAATTGACTTTCGTTTTCCTGTTTCCTTCAAGAAACTGCCAATTTGTGTATAAACAAGGAAGAAAAAAACACGCTCTTCGTTGCTTTGGAATGTGTGACCGACGTGACGTCACTGCCATTATTAACGTAGTCGATATCGTGATATTTGACAAGGTAGTGCCTTATGGTTATAGTCTCTAGTGCCATTTTGAACCTTAATTATTAAGCGTTAGAGTTTAAAATGGTCGGGCTCGGTGTGTTAGGGATGTGTCGATTCGATAGTCTCACTTTACGTATGCGATGGATTTATAGTGCGATCGATGTTTTGTATCGACTTTTTTATTTTTGCATTTTTATTTCGATATAATTAATTTTTTAAAGATTTGAGATTTTTTAGTGCTGTCCATCGCTTGCAAAATGTCGATCGTCTATTTACCATTAGGTCGGGATGTTGTCGGCAGTATTAAAATAAAATAATGTGTGATTGAATGCATAATGTAGTTGTAGGTGGCGAACGATGTTTTATCGAGTCGATAATATAAATGTCGATATTTTGAATATTGTAACTACATTACTAATTTTGCCATAAATATGAATCCAGTGTAGTAATATAATTGTCATAAGTTCTTATGTAGATTTTAAGGAATATTATTTATTTCTACCTTCAATGCTACGAGTAAGTTTCAGTCTGAGTATTGTTTCTACTTATTTCTGTGAGATATTTTTATATTTTGAGTTTTTTGGCAATATTAGGCCTAGGAGTACAAAAATGGATGCAATAGATACGTTTTGTAAATATGTGTATACAGATAATGAGGTAAAATTAATATAAAATATTTAGTTTTACTAGAAAATATTATATTTTGACGTAGATATAAGTCGAGATAAAAATGAAGTTAATAAAAGTTTTCATTTACTTATAACATTTATTGTTATTTTCGCCCTTTTTATTTATTTCTTTATTTATCATAAGCACACTGAAATCCGTCAAGCTTGTTAGGACATCAGGACTGTCAAGCAATACAGGGAGTCATTCATAATACTACCTTCTGACTAATTAGTGTAAATATAAAATATGTTACCCAAGTTTGATATGGCAGGTCATGTTTGACGTATGTCGGACGATTTGTGGGCTAAGCTCACTACACAGTGGGTTCCACAAGTCGTCAGACCACTTGGTAGGCCCAGAAGGAGATGGCGGGATGAACTGGACTCCTATTGTAAGAATTGGACTCAAAAATCACTGAACCGAGAAGAATGGAAGGAGGATAGGGAGGCCTTTGCCCAGCAGTGGGACAAAACAGGCTCAAAATAATAATAATAAGTTTGATATAAATAATGTGTTGAGAATTGTGTATTGAACGTTTTTGACAAATATTATTAAAATCAGATTAAAAATTACCTCGTAGGTCTTCTTCTTGTTCTCTTCTAACTTCTCTTTTTAACCGAGATTCATCTTTTGTCTCCGCAACCTCATGATTGATTTTGCTATTTAGTATTTTAATACGAAATTCTTAAAATTTCTAATCGAAAAACAATTTTGTTTTATGCAACGTAACTATTTTTTTATTCATTGTTATAGGACAAGATTGTTATTTTTGTTAGACTTTTTTATCTTTATATGATAAATATATATATATTAGATAGCTTGTCGTATTTTTATGTGAGTGGTGTCAGTAGATTCGTCTTAGTCGTGAGAGCGACACTGGCTACATCAAAATAAGAAAAAAAAAATTAAGGATTTTCGGCGGCAAAAAGTAATCTCAAAAAAAAATATGTTTTCAAAATACATCGAGTGTGGTATCAAAATAAAGAATTTTTACGGTGATTACGAATATATATATAACTTATATGTTTTATTGGAGTTTGGAATAGGAAATGCTAATAAATCACATCACACTTCAAACTAATATAAATGCGAAGTTTGTGTTAGTTTGTAACGTCTTCACGGTAAAACGGCTTGACGGGTTTGGCTGAAATTTGGCACACAGGTAGTTTATAATCTGGGTTACCACATAATATACTTTTTATCCCGGTATTCCCGCGGGAACGGGTAAAACAGGATTAAACCTCTTTCCTACCTCAAAAAAATCACCGACAACTGTTCCATTATAATTAAAGTCCTGTCAGTGAAGATGAGTAACCTATAACATATCACAGAGTAAAGTAGAATTACCCCCCATTTCTCGTTGAAATGCCAAAAATCCGTACTCAGCGATATCGATCTACATTCCTGTTGCGTACTGCACAAGAATGGAATTCTTTGCCGCCATCTCTGTTTCCTGAGACCTATAATATTGTAATTTTCAAGGCTAGAGTGAATAGAATTATGAATTAATTTATGAAGGAAAATATAAAAAATATAGAATTTCCCCCTTTTATCTACTAGTTTGTACGGAACCCTCGGCGAGCGAGTCTGGCTCACTCTTGTCCGGTTTTTTTAAGTTTGTCCTGGGGTTCCTGGCCTAATAATCCAGGAAAACATATATGTATGCCACCCAAGTTTCATATAATTATACTGACAAGCGACGATGTGGTCTAAGATGAAGCATGCAGACTTATACCTATTCACTCTGACCTTGAAAATACCCATCTTGTATAACTCTCAGCAAACAGAAGCCGGCAATTTGTTCCACTCTGGCTGTTCTTAGCCCTGGTTGTAGTACAAATCTTAGGAAAGTCAATGTATGGGCGTTTGTGATTATACCTAAGAAACCCTTTATAAAATAAAGTTATTTAGATCCGGGGCACATCCCGCTCGCAGTTTTCTGTTTAGGTTGTTTCTGGTAGGTAATTTAAATCGGCAAGTCGCACCGAGCGTGGGTCGTACACGTGGCCCTTTCATGTGCAGTGTGTCCGGAGATAGGCCGAAAGGTTACATTATTTGGTACGATCCATTTTTTTTTTTTTTTATCAGCCCTTTTTGTATAAACTGTCCCACTGCTGGGAACGGGCCATCTTCTCATTGTGAGAAGGGTTAGGCCACGCCACATAGTCTGCCACGCTGGCCAAGTGCGGGTTGGCAGACTTCACACATCTTCAAGATCATTGAGAACTCTCAGACATGTAGGTTTCCTCACGATGTTTTCCTTCACCGTTTGAAGTTGGCGGCAATCAACAATACGCACATGACTTCGAAAAGACAGAGGTGCGTGCCGTGGGATTCGAACCCAGGACCTGCGGATCGCAAGTCAGACGGTCTCACCACTAGGCTGCCGGAAACTTCAATCCATACCTACTTGTAGTTACTACGTTACTACTAACAGTAGACCTCGCGAGCACAAACTTCCGCAAGGTCATATCATATTTGAAATTCTTGTTGAGGATCGAGTATCCAATGTTTCTACCAAATATCAAAAACGGCAAAAAAAAAAACCTTGTAAAAACGTCTGTTTTTAACCAAGATTTAATCTGTTTTGAACTTTGAACAAAAAAAATCAGATTGTGTTATTTCTCTTGAACATGGAAAAGAAACAATCTTTTCGCGATCTTTACAACAGAAGAAAAAATAAATACTTACCTCACGCAAGACGAAAAAAGTAAGAGCAACGACAGAAGCAGGGCGTGAATTGAGTCGCAGCAGACCCCTTGTAAAACCAAACGTCATTGAGGAAATGAGAAGCCATAAAGAAATACAAATCTCTGGCCATATCATAAAACAAATAAGGTGTCCTCCGAACACCGGATCCAAGATTATGTTAAATGGGGCGGTCGGTGATCCCGCACTTACCCGTCTCTGGGAGAGGTCACTCGCTCCTGAGTCCGGCCCAAAGCCGGTAAGTGGACCACGGCACTCCGACAAATCCCTATATTACGGTTATGGCCCTGAGGATCCGAACCTCCTTTGTATACGACTACTCCTTGCCATTATAACCGCTTTTTCCCGATAGTATTTTTCAATATACATTATTGTCGCCGAAGAATGTTTTGTGATATTTTATGACCCTATTTCGATGCCGTTTGAATAAGTTTTGGAGGAAAATTTGACGCAGTTATGTTACTGGGTAACTGATCGGGATTTTACACGTGATGCTACGGAAGGGAAGGGGGAGAGGGCGTTACGCGGCCAATGGTCGTAGATATACCTCCCGTATTATCTACGACTATTGAGTGTAACGTGTACGTATTCACTTAAGGTATGGATTTAAGTGCAGTTACACTTTAATTGTAGGTGTTAAGGTCAGAAAATCGGTTTCCTAACGTACACACCAGTGTGAAGGTTCGGAAATAGTTTTCTTGCCTATACACTGTTCGACTAAGAGTGTGAAGGTTAGTAAAATTATTTCCTAACCGTCACACCAGTGTGAAAGAGCAGTGTGAAGGTAGTTGGGCGCGGTACGGTGCGTCATATAGCATAGGTACCATTTACGGCTAGACGTGTATAAATCTATATAAGTCTATATTTTGTAATCATCATCTTAGGTGATACCTACAAGTAATCGTTTAAAAACTGAAAAAAACTATTTCAAAGTATGCAATTCGTTTACTTGGATGACAGTTATTTTGTTATAAAAACCAAAATACTGAACAGATTTTGACGAAATTTCTATGGGACCAAATGGAAAGTATCCTTTCACTTTGGTCGGGCGTTAAAAAAAGATGTGGATAAAGAAAAGCGACAACAATAACGAACAAAATATGTATCGTAAACTAAAATTCATTAACCAATAACACAACTCATCACAAGTAAACCTTTCACTTCTTTCTTCTCTTCTCCTCTTCTTTCAACTTCTTGGCGAGGGACTCTGGCATCTGAGCGGGCGGTGGGCGAGGCATGCCCGTAGCCACCTTGAAGCCGTCGTAGATGAACCACTGGAGGCCGGTCAGCGTACCGATCATGATGATGCGAGCCACCAGCCCGTGCCAGATGCCAACCGGACCCACTTCCGATATTATACCTGCATGAGGAAACACCACACGCGTCAAACACCGTTTTATTTAAAGGAAATGCACCACTATCATAGCACACATCTACAAAAGAAATAGCTGTAAACGTCACGCCATTAAGGTTAGATTCAAAGCGCGCCGCGCATCACATTTTGAAACATATAAAATCACTGAGTGGGGATATTAGGAAAGTGAAAGACGGAACTGTTTATTTTGGAACACTAACAAAGTGAATGTAATACCTGCTAATAAGAACAAATAAGCCTATTACGGCTATGACTTACAACAATACAATCCTACAATCTTGGAATTTTCAAGGCTAGAGTGAATAGATATCTTCTAGATCGACGAGCTCCATCCACGGCCACACCGTCGCTTAATATCAGGCGAGTTGGTAGTCAATCGTAGATCTATAATGTATAAAAAAAAAGACTTATTTATTAGAAACAAGCAAAAAAGTTTTATTTTTTATTATAACGTATTTCTTGTAAGACGAAATAAATTGAGATTCGCGCATTCATTTCATTGTAGAGTTGTTATATTATCAACTAACGGCATTACCAAAAAACGTTACTTCACTTTGAGCAATGTCTTAAATTATCTCTCTTCTTTCCGCAAGTATCATTACGTGTCAACGAGAAGTTGACAAAAAAAATTAAGCATTGCTTAAAGTTAAGTAACGTTTTTCGGTAAGGCCGTAAATCCTTCCCTCTATCTTATTTCTTTTCTCATTGCCCAACGGTGGGTAGGGAGCGGCAAAATCTTATGAGACCCCAATAACCCACGCCACGCCACGGAGTAAATGAGTATGATACCTCCGATACTCGCGGAGGGGTCTTTGTTCAACTTGGAGACGATCGTGTCGGCCGGGTGCGAGACTATCGCGCACAGCACGCCGGCGATGTATCCCGCTGCGAATGTGACCACCAGCTGTTCCACCGCCGAGCACTCGGCTCGGGGCTTCGGCACGATCTTCGCGTAGAGATACTCCAGCGTCACCTCAAATGATGAAAACTTCATCATCGTGTAGGGCACCTGGCGCCCCCACAGCGGCGTTAGGCCGCGGTAGAATGTGCCGAAACCTGGACAACGGGAACATCACTTTACATAAGGTAACAAGTGCAAAACTCCAAAGCTTGGAGCACCGCCGCAAAGTTGCGGGTTTTTATCGGATTCATTTCGGTGAGTGCGCATCTCGTCTCCATCATCTAACTCCCCCTTTTACTATCGGACAGTCAGAAACACGGAAAAGCGTCGTTTCATGGTGGATAGGTATTCTAAAAACCCGAACAAAACGCTTTAATTCCACTTTCATCGTGCGGACTGCTAGATTGTGGAATACAAGCACAGTTAATTACCGTGATGTTTGTGATATTTATAGACTTCCTATTCTAACTTAAACCTTGACGTTACGAAAGTGTATAAATATTGTACTTAATTGAAATAAAGTTGAACTTGAACACTTCTTGAGTGGGTCTTTCGCAAGAGATATTATCTGGGTGTCATTAAATCGCGAGTGAATTGGTTCCTTTATAGGTAAGCGCGTTCCATCGTAGACCGCAACGTCGCTTATATCAGGCGAGTTGGCGGTCAAACGCAAACCTATTACTTACTACATAAATAAAAAATAAGTTTAGAAAACTTGAAAATAAAATCCGACAAAAAAAATACTGAACCGATTTTGATGAAACCGTTAAGAACACTCTAGACTGAGTAATTTTTCAAATAAAACAAGTAGGTATAAGATTTACAAACTATTGTTAAATAAATTGTTACGGGAAGACAAGATTTTTATTTTTAACTAACCTAACTTATTATTATGTTGTGTGTATACCATGAGCAGAGCAGCGACCCGCAAGCAGCACCCGATCACGAGTATGACGCATGTGCCAGCCCGAGCCCTCCTCAACCATATATTAGGGAAGAGGGCGACCCGCCACACGACGCCGCCGCAAGAAGGAGGCTTCGATGGTGTGTATGAATGCTCAGGATGTACACACAATCCTTATTTCTAAAGTACCATTTTTTTCTATTAATGCTGTTACTACTTAAGCCCGAACGAATAATAGACGAATAGTCTATTCTGAAAGTCTATTTCATGCTAATATAAATATGTCGACTTTATTAAAATCAATATCATAGAGCACTATATTTATAAGATTTAACTTATGTTCACGCGTATTTTTATTTTGTATACTTAATCGGAACATTTTTATAGCATTAATACAAACTAATGTCAAAGGGTTTTTTTACACTACTGTTTCTCATTTATATTGTACTAAAAACATAACCCTCCTTTTTGCGCGGGTAAAAATAACACAATTCAAAAACTAAAGCTTCGATGGGTGTTTTGGCGAGAACGTCAAGGAAAGATGTTGACGCTTTGTTTTACATCCCTACATATTCCTTGTGTTATTTCCAATGTTAATGATATAAAAATATACGAAATACGAAATATATACGTTTCATTCATTAAGTGTTTGATTAAGTGTTAAAGTGTGAGAAAGTGTGTCAAATAAAGCGGTGAAACGTGTCTATACATTGTCGGTAAAACTCCATAGAGGCTTTCAGTAAAGTCGCCACCACTTGAACTTGAAAATGACTATATACGTCACTTAGATTATGACTAGTACATTTATAATTTGTATTATTCAAGAAACTTGAAGAAATCTCAATATCTCAATACTTTACAATGGTAAATCGCTAATCGCATGGGTCCAACACAAAATAGAAGAAGACGTAGGTATATTATCATAATGGTACGGGAGACAAACCTTCTGTAGACATCATGTGAGGCATCGCTTTCCTCATCTGCGAGGTATACCCAGGCGTGGTCTGCATGCGTACCTTCGTAGCTTCAAACGGACACAAAGCGACGTCAGCTATGAACTCTGCTGAAGCCGATGCAGCTAGATACAGGTACGTGCGGTATATGAACGCGGACTCCTCGTCTACCATTTTAGCGTATCGGTACTTAAAGTACTCATAACCGGCGAATTTGAACGCGCCTTGGCACGAATACCCGATGAACGTGGGAGCCCAGCCTTTGACGATGTTGCGTATACCTCCTTGCTGTATCGAAACTTTGAAACCGTTGAAGATAGACTTGTATTTCTGGCGGTCCACTTGTAACCGACATTTTACCAGATCCAGTGGGGTCACCAAGCAATGTGTCGTCCCACAAGCCGCGACACCACCTAGCGCGCACAAGCAGAAAAACTTATTGCTGTGCATTTCGCAGGAATACTTTGGCTCATCTGGTTTCTTACCCATCTTTGTATATAATTTGTCACTGTTGATTTATTTCTCTGTTCTTTGCTTTATGTGGTGGCGATTATATAAATATGATTGTGTAAATTTATGGTGGCGCTCGGTGTTTCCGAGACATCTTTATGGCTGACAGATTTCAAAATGTTTTCGTTTTTACATCATGAACGTCATTGGATGAATAGTTCTTTATTATGGCATAAAAAAGTTCAAGTTGATGGGACAATAAAAGGAACTTGAAAAATTATATACTTCTTTATCTTTGCAATGAAGTTAGGTACTTTTCTTAGGTACTAGTCGACCTAGTTTAGTAACTTAGAAGTCGTAATCTTTAAATGAATCATTTGGTTAATTCCGAACGGAGTGATTTGGTGATGGATTGACCCCCTGAGACTGCAGGACAATATTACATCTTATTTCCTCCTCTCCCTTCCATCTAACCCTCTAACCACGGTCAAATGTGGCGTCAAACGGCCTCATGGTCTTTGATACTCTGCTTACTCTGTAAGAGAAAATATGCGTGATTTTTAGTATGTATTTAAATAAGAATAATTCTTTCATAAATAGGTACATAAATAATACATAAATGGTCAATGAAAAGTTCTCCAGTGGAGAGCACGCACCGGCAAGCGTAGCGTAGGAAGGCCAGCCACGAGATGGATATAAGACCTCATACAAGTGGCAGGAAGTCGCTGGATGCAAGCCACTTCCAACAAATCTATTTGGAATTCCATGGACCTCTTGCGGCTGAGATTATAATATTGATGTTGTGTATCCAGTAAATATAAGTTAAATACAGAATATAATTCTGCATAATAGTATATATAAATTTCAAGTACATATACATTATACAAGGCAAGCGCGCTCCATCGTAGACCGTAACTATCGCTTAACACCAGGTGAGTTGATGGTCAAACGCAAGCCTATTTAAGAATTAAAAAAATTACAGTGGCTCTAGTGATTTATTGGAAACTTACATAGATAAACATTTAGAGCCTTACCGAAAAACGTTACTTAACTTTAACCATCGTCTTAAATTCTCTGTCTTCTTTCCGCAAGTGTCATTACGTGTAAGTGATAAGTTGACAAAATATGTTAAGCTTAAAGTTAAGTAACGTTTTTCGGTAAGGCCCAAAGTGATAAAGAACTGAGCCAACGAGTTAAGGAGAGAAGATTTTAGAACTCGTAACTCTTAGCGAGACTCGTTCAATCATAATCAAAATATTCAAATGAACCTTTTAACTCATGTCCATTACGCTAATAAGTATTTAAATACATTATCCAACAATTATCCAGCATTCGAGAAACATACGCGAATGTCGTGATGTTCATAACATGTTACTAAACAACCCCGATACAACTCTGCTCTAGTAAAACCACCCTTACTCCAATAAACATAGAGTAGTAATCATGACGTGTTTCAGGATATATTCCAAGCACGAGCGGCGACAAGTTAGAAACTCCTATAAACTTGCTCACAGAAGTTACTAAATCGATTTTTTGTTGAGATCCCGCTTCAAAGATATTTTTAATATCGGTGAAATATTTAAAATGGGGAATGCGGATTGGAAATAACTTCCTCTGAAGCTTGATTGTGTAGTTATATAAAGAAGGTTTGCAATGTAGTTGGTAGATTTAGTAGTGAGCAAAGGAAGTGACCGAAATAAAGTTGTTTATTGGAACCGCGCGATTAGCGCATTTGCCAATGTCAAGTACTCGTATCATGAATTACGAAAAATTTATGATTTTCACTACAGAAAACTATGTGAAAAAGTCATTTTTATCCTCTAAGCAAGGGCGGAAAGTAGGTAAAATTGATCTTCAAACATAACGAATTTATAAAATGTCGTAACTTTGTAACATCACCTTCGCATAATGAAATTAAATAGATAAAATTAAACTTAAATTACGTATGAACAGGCATAATCCTACTTTAACAAACCATCTCTTCCGGAAGGAACATTTTCAGTTGAAGTCAAGTAATGCAAGAAATAATTTCATATAAACAATATCCGGTACCAATAGCATCAACCAAGTTAAGAACTATCAACTTCTTTATCTACGATCCCATCTAAAAGCGCACCAACTTTGCATTCGAGAGAAACTTGTAAATCAAATAAGTTGCAAGAATCGAAACCAGTAAACTAAAGGGGAATAATTGAAAAAGTTGTGTTTAAACGGTCGGGGAGTGAGTGGAGTTAACAGTTTATATCGGCGCAGTAGAGCCTGCGGTCGCCACGACAACACAACTGAATTAAGACAGCTAGACAGTTGCGAGTTGGGGAACTGACCCTAGACCTACATCGGCTGGAACGTTCTCTAACACTCTTTGTACTTGTTAGTCTTCCACTAAGGGCATAGAACATAAAATACTACAACGCTCAGGGTGCAGGAGCCTATTTGAGAGGCTATGCTGTCTGTCTGTTCTATGTTTAAATATATGTATCTTTTAAATAGTAATACCAAATAGGTCCTATGTAAATAGGGCGAATTCTGTGAGTAATACATTGAAAGAAGATTTTTTTACAAAATAAGTGTCAATACGGCGAATTATATTAATTATAATAAAATAATAATATAGGTACCAAAAAGTTATATATACGAGGGAGTTCCCCAACAAAAACATCTATTATTATTAGGTTTGTTGTTTACCTCTATAGGAAAAATACCAATAGATACATGTGTCCAAATCAGCTACATTTTAGAGTTAAATGTGACAAACAACTAACCTGTCCTGTTACGATGTTTTATTTGTGATATAACAATATAGAAGAGTATTAGAAGAGTCCTGCCGGTCGTGGGACTGTATAAAAACGTTACTCTCTGCGCAGTCGGTAAAGTCTAAGTAAGTAAGTTGAAGTCACATCCAGTGGTGCAAATCTCTTTGTGCGGAGTTGTGGAATCGGTCGCGGATAAGTTTCTATTGTGATTCGCCGTCAGCGAGCACAATACACTAGCGAAGGTAAACGGTCGCGTTGTTACACAACAGTTGCGCGACAGTTGCCTTACAGTTGCTGGTGCGAAGGAGGTTTGTAGGACGTCAGGCGGTTCGAGTGGGATAGGACACGTTTATTAGCTTCAAATCGGTTCAGTTTGGTTTTTGAGAACATTTTGAAGTCAGTTGCTTAAGATTTTTAAGATATAATTATAATTAGTGTTTTAATCTCAGAAAATAGAAAATAGTTTTCTTCTGTGCTTTTAAATTTTAATATAGTTAAACTAGTTAACCTGCGCAGTGAATGTATAGAAAAAAAACGGCCAAGAGCGAGTCGGACTCGCGCACGTAGGGTTCCGTACCATTATCTATAAAAACGGCAAAAAATCACGTTTGTTGTATGGGAGCCCCCATAAATATTAATTTAATTATTTATTTATAAAGTGAATAACATAACTCAATATTCAGTGAATATTTCAAGCATCTACCTGTTGCCGTAATCAATATCGAGCAAAAAACGCGCAAAAAAATCACGTTTGTTGTATGATAGTCCCCTTAAATATTTATTTTATTATGTTTTTTAGTATTTGTTGTTAAGCAGCAACAGAAATACATCATCTGTGAAAATTTCAACTCTCTATCACGGTTCATGAGATACAGCCTGGTGATAGATGGACGGACGGACGGACGGACAGACAGCGGAGTCTCAGTAATAGTTCCCGTTTTTACCCTTTGGGTACGGAACCCCAATAAAATCAACAAAAATTAAGTAAGTCTTAAAATTTTCCTTCCTTCTGCTGAAAGTCAAAAAAAACATAAAAAAGATTTTGACAAATCTTTTTCTAATCGGTGAAGTATGTTTTTCTGTATAGTACTGTCTACTGTAGAGTGTAGACCGTTATAAGTGAGCGAACCTAACCGACACAGCCGGGCGTGCTTAGCTCAGATTGTATTCAAATGAGACTGCCCCCGACAGCTCCCAGCTCTGGCTCAGCTGGACCTCGACTCTGTTTCACAAGATAATAACGTTTTTGCCGATCGAATCATATTGAAATGATCTTTTTCGTACCTTGCGACATCGAGATCATTTTATTAAATAAAGTTATTAACTTTTTAAGGAGTCTATTTTGTACAATTATTTTTATTTTATATATCATAATGAAACGGGAAAATATAATTGCTTCAATGTATGTTAATGTTTGAATATGAACAGATCAATTAATTGAAGGAAATATAATAATTTACGGTGTCATTGGTGAGATAGGTCATCACCAAAACTAAATACAAACTAAACTTACATTATACCTACTTGTCTTTGTATTTAATTTTCAACCTCCGAGTTGAGTATTTCTGTATCTGTGTATTAGTTTGTCTGTATGTGGCATCGTACTTATCAAACGGTTGGACTGATTTTGATCGAAGGAATTTGTTTGAAAGAAGATTTAATCGAGAGATATCTTATGAGATATCTTATAAGTTATGTTATACGCTTCCTGAATGGCTCTTTCCGAATTGTTGTACCCGGGATGTCTTCAAATCGCCAGTGAATAGGATACTAGGTAAACGCGTTCCATCGTAGACCGCAACTGTCGCGTTGGTGGTCAAGCGCAAGTCTGTTATTGAAAATATAAATGGTTCATCAAAATCGCTTCTGTTGTTTTTTAAGTCGGGAATTTTTAAGTTTTCTAATTAAACTATAATATTCTTAAACCTATATACCTACGCCTAAATTATGAATGGAAGTTGGAGAGTAGAAACTTCCGTCAAAGAAACTATGCGAACTTGTTTCAAAGCGTAGCTGATGTTCATCCTCGACCACCGATTAGATACAAGCATATATGTATTATATTATACAAGTAGTTACTATTACTTTCTAGTAGTTTTAGCGTTAAGAAAATACTTAGGTAGTGGTAAATTCCTTTCGGCCGTATTGGCAACTGAGATGCACCACCAGTTGCCAAATTTTGAATTGGTAGAACTGTTTTGTAGGTCTCGCCTGTAGAAGTATCCCAGCTTCGCCGTTTATTCAATCACCAAGCAGTAGTGTGCAATAGTGTTTTGGATTGAAAAGTGAAACAGTATAAACCTAAAAAAACTGTGGCAAGGTATTATTTAAATTGGAAAAGTTAAGTCTATGAAGATTACGTAATTAAAAAGTATCAATACTTACATGTTATCTGACGACCAGAGACGAAACTTGTCCGCGCCTCACCGGATTCCATCTCAAATAAAGTCATTACCTCCTCCCCCCCTCCCCCCCCCCCCCACCCCTCACCGCGGGGATCCGAGAACTGTGAATAATAGCCAGGAATTATACTGTGTTTTATGTTAGGCTCCGGAAACGCGGGGGAAAGCCGAAAGGTAATTTTTAACGAATTACTCAAGAGGTCTCGAAATTCACGAGGAAAGAATTGGTGTGTGAAATGAGATTGTTTCCTGAGAGATAGGTGTGCCGACATCAGATCACACCCCTCCTCTCCTCCTCCCCCGCGATATGGGAGGGTGATGATTAATAGGGTTTTGTCAGATGTTATAGCTGTGAACGAGCTCGCTCCTAGATAAATATCCCATATTAATACGGTAGGCCGTACCTAGGGTAATAATTTTACAAGAGTTAGAGCTAAAGCTCTGGATATGACAGTTTATGGAATTAGTTTTGACTTGGTTTGTGTAACTTTATCCTTTTGATCACCACAGCAACACAAGAAATACCCGAACTTTAATAGGGAAGATGGTAGGCAGGTACCACCGGCCCGGTACCGGAGGTGAGATTCGGTCATGAAATTAATAAATTCCCACCTCTGGCATATGCGAGACTGTGGACACCGTAAAATCCTTCTTACATAGGGAACGTTTTCCATAAATATAAATGCCGATAAATAGATTTTTACAATTTTGGTAGTTTTTTTTTCATTTAGTTTTACTTGTGATCACGGACACTGCAAATTGTTCCAAACGTCGGGTTTTAAAATTATGTAAAATATATGCGATAAATCGATTAAAAGTTGTTTAATTTCAATGACTACACCAACTCAGCATCAGCAAGTAGTATTAAATATTTGTATTGTAATTTATTTAGTCTGACATAAACCTCCTAAGTACTGAGTGCACGTGATTCTTTTAATACTTCATGGTGACCCTGCCAGGATCAGTCTTCAATCTTCGTAAAAATGTGACCATATTTGTAGTATTAATAGCAATGAGTAGAAATTTTTAGTAGCTACCTTTAGCTATTTAGATTAGTAGATCTATGCAATAAATATGGCTTAAAATCCCTAAGTTCAGATTACGCTTTTTCACCAGCTCCAGAGACTGTTAAAAAATTACTGAATGAAACTACTAATGTAATTATTTTTAATAAAATCATCCCTGCAGGAATAGGATAATAAATACGCGTGGTTAGTTATGAAGACAATAAGACATGAATATACAAGTCAACTTGAGTAACCTCCTTTTCAGTTAAAAAAAACCGGACAAGTGTGAGCCAGACTCGCCCACCGAGGGTTCCGTACAAACTAGTAGATAAAAGGAGGAAATCATATATTTTTTTATATTTTCCTTCATCAACCGAAAAATATACATCGTAAAAATATTTAAAAACCTGTTTTAGCTTATGATACTGAAGCTCTTTCATATGACACCCCACATGATACGGTTATATAACTTTAAAATTTGGACCTTTATTAATTGCATAAAGACACATTTTTTTTGGGATTGAATTAAAAATGACCAGTTTTCGGATTTTTTCCTATATGTATAGTCTAACAAAGTGCTTCTTGCCAAATTTAATTGTTCTAGGTCAACGGGAAGTACCCCATAGGTTTTGATTCCCTTGTGAGTGTCGAAATGTGCGTTTTTTACGATATATTCGGCTGTAACTTTTTTTTACGAATACTTAGAAACTTTATTTTTCTTTCTGCAGCAAGGTTCTATAGATCTGCGTATATGGTTTTAATTTCAACTCGATACCTCCACGCGTTCCCGAGATAAAGGTCTTGACACCCGGACAGATGGACAGACGGACAACAAAGTGACCGTTTTTTCCTATTGAGATACGGAACCCTAAAAAGATCTGCAATCTTCTACAAAAACCAACGACGCTATATGATGTAGACTACCAAAACTTTTGTGAAACAATCCATTACACTGTGACCAAAATGTCCGATTTAATTAGCTAAATTACGTGAAACTTAGTAAAGTCGGCGCAGGTAATACTGTTAGCTATTCTGTGTTTGTACAGGAGTTACAGACGCGACGGTGTGTAATTAGCAAATGAGATTTTTATCACCTTCTATATTTCAGTTTATTAATTTTATTACTTCAGGTAATATTTCATGATTGGATGTACGCGATCTTTTCAGTATTTGATTAATTGTGTTGAAAGAAAAATATTAATGAAAATGTTCAGTAATATCAAGTAAGACTTATAAATAAACTAATACATTTACATCATGTTACTTATGATGAATTGTAGGTATATGTATTTACATTATGTATGTGTAAAAATTAAGGCAATCCATACGACTTTTCTTACCCGACTACGCATTGAAGGTTATGTTTTTCAAGTGCATATATATACATGTTTGTATGTAAGTATGTATATATGTTTCTATATTACTTTTTACAGCCCGAGCGTTTTGGCCAATTTTAATATGCGAGGTGTCGTTAGACTCGCCTTTATTCCCTGAGGGTTATATGCTAAATTTTTGTAATAATATTAATAAAACTCCGTCAAAAAAAAACACTTTTAACTTCCAACGAACTTTTCAGTAATACATTGTGTGATTTTATTAAAATTATTTACGCATTTATAACCATTCACAGCTACGTTGTGCATACTTTCTCAGAAAACTATAAATAATTTTGTAAGAAAACACGCAGAGCATGACGAGTATAGGACGTAGTCGGATTTGTGCATAGTTGTGCAAGCTACATTTATCTCACACTTTTATAACATTAGTTTACGATTCATTTACTTATGAAAAAAACCGGACAAGTGCGAGTCAGACTCGCCCACCGAGGGTTCCATACAAACTAAATAAAAGGGGGAAATCATATTTTTTTTTTAATATTTTACTTCATAAACCGAAAAACATACATCGTAAAAATATTTTACACGTTCCATGCTCACCACTCGGATCCGAGTGGAGCGGGTCTATAGTAGCGGCGCCTCCCACTGGGGTCCGAGCGAGCGTCCCGTTCATTTTGTAGTAGTCAGTAAACCGCCGGCGTTTGAGGCAGTCAACGTTGCTTTGCGCGACCACTCTGTACTTAATCAAAATTCGCCTAAAAAGTTTTGGTTCCCAGCTGAAGTGAAGTCTACAGGGGGCGAAGAATGTGTTAAGAACCTGTTTTAGCTTATGCTAATGAGGCTCTTTCATATGATACCCCACATGATACGGTTAATTCACTTTAAAATTTAGGCCCTCATTCCTTGCATAGAGACACAATTTTTTTGTGATTACGTAAATTAAAAATTAAAATTTTTTTTCCTATATGTGTACTCTAACACAATGCTTCTTGCCAAATTTCAGAGTTCTAGGTCATCGGGAAGTACCCCATAGGTTTTGATTCCTCTGTGAGTGTCTAAATGTACGTTTTTTACGACATATTCGGCTATAACTTTTATTTACAAAAACTGAGAAATTTTATTTTCTTTCTGCAGTAAGATACTATGGATCTGCGTATATGGTTTTAATTTCAATTCGATACCTTGACGCGTTCCCAAGATAAAGGTCTTGACACCCGGACGGACGGACAGACGGACAGACGGACAACAAAATGATCCTCAATAGGAAAAAACGTTTTTTCCTATTGAGGAACGGTACGGAACCCTAAAAATGGATATCTAGTAAAATTGTATCATTAAACTTTTCACATTTTCATCAACATATTTCAAAAAGTTTTCCTTTTATCATAATAAAACAACATAATATTATTCACAAACTTTTATAAAACTGATCTCGACCCAAGAAAAATCCAAAGGCTTTTCGATACAAATATGGAGAAATCCAATATACCGGAGTATGTCCGAACATGATGCATTGCCTACGACGCCAGTATTTTATCGCACGCTTCCGGGAATATGCAGAATACTGGGACAGAAACTTCTCTGGTTGCGAACAAGTTGGGAACCCTAAAGCACACCCAACTAAACCCCCTTTCATACAATTTAAACCCTACGCCACGAGGAATAGAAGGTAATAAGGTGAATAGATAAGTTTGTGAAGGTATAACAAGTCTGAGGTTTCCTTCAACAGTTTACCGAGTCCAACTGTCTGTCGAATTATATTTCCTACAAAAATGATTTTAAAAATTATAGATTTAGTTTTTTCAACTCGGCAACGGAGAATTGGATAGGTACTTATAGATTTCAACGAGATCTGTTCTTTATTTTTGATGTAATTTAGTCGGAAAAGCACTCGGGGAAGCTTAAGATGTTTTTGAATGTAATTTGAACGTGTGCCTTGAATCGTTTGATGTCGAGCTAGAAATTAATCGTTTGGAAAGTCAAATTTGTGAAGTGTTCGTCGAGACTCGACGCTATTTCGTAATTTGATTGGCTCAGTGTTGTGTCATATCAGACGGTATCGAAATAGCAAAATCATTAACATGTATCTGAGAATATTATGTATTTCCACACTTAAGTATCTACAAATTTACATACAGGCTTTGACAAACTATTCCTAATTGCTTTGAGCATACAGGCAGTTCAAAAATCCCACATCTGACGGGACTTGAATCCGCACATCCCAATCACGGCTTGGAAGCCTTTACCAGTTTTCTTTACTAAAATTGACGTATATAATGAATAAGCTCTTATTCTATCTTGATAAGCGTTGTTTTTTTGTTATTACAAATAATATAATGCGGACATGACATGGATTTTTTTTCACTTAAACATAAAAAAGTATAATTTTTCAATTAAATTCTTTATTGCCACATTTTGTACATAATTTTATATTCTAAGATGTAAAGTTACTGGTTGGTAGTTATGTACATAATGACTCTAGTTGGGTGTTACAATTCTGTACGAACGGGTGGTGAATTCTATAATTATTTTTTACGGTAGATGAGTACGGTCCCGGGGCTGTGCAATGCTAGTTTTGATGCTGGTACAGTCAAATTATGTTTATAGTTTGGTTTAATTATTTGTCCTTAGGTGGTGGTGTCCATTGTCAATCTTGCTATTAGGTTTAATTTTGTATTATGCTAGTAATTTATTCGAATAGTGAGTAATCCACAGTGCACACAGTGCCACAAAAAAGATCCAAGACTCTTTTTATTTATTTTATTTTATTAGCAACGCTAACATGAATTGTGCTTATGAAATTACTTAATATTGCAATGCTTGTTTAGGATAGGTCATTCATAAGTTAACTAGATTACTAGCTTATTGTGAACTAGATTTTACTTTACGAATTACCAGTATTGTGTACTTCAAAAAGTTAGTTTTCCCTGACTTTTCATTTTGCCTTTATACTTAATAAAAACCTGAACTGATTAGCAAAATATAAATACAATAATACTTGTATCTACCTAATTTTGTACGTGGAGTGAAAATAAGTAGATTAACCAGCCTCGTTCGGTGTTACGTGGCTGGCAACACTCCAGGTGGATAGAAAAATTACTAACACACACAATCGGCTTTTTCTACGGGAAAAATTAACGCATTTAGGTTATCCTAGGCTGGGCTAGGCTTTTTACTGATATATGTCAAGCACTTTATTATAATTTACCTGTTGTTAACATAATGGTATGAACGAAGATGGTAAGCATTCCTAGTCTGAAATGGAAACTAGGTCACATGTTAACTCGAAATTTATTTACTTTTACATAAATCTCAACCACAGGCTATATAAGAGGTTTCTTTTATAAATAGAATCGTTTTCGGAACGTATGCTGCTTGTCTAAGCTTTCCGATCTCCAAACTATAGTTGTCTCCAATCTGTGCAGTGTATATAGACAAACAGCAAAAGTTTCCCATCCAGAACTGAACACTAGAGATAATTTCAGACAAAGCGAGATAAAAGTAAGCGTCCATCACGGCACACCTTGAACAACTTTACCGAGAATAATTACGACAAAAGTCGTAACCTGCGACTTTAGGAGGCCTACCGCTGCTGCAAAACAGACTGACCGAAGTTTGTTACAAGCCAATAACTATTAGCGACTATTCGCGGTGAACTGTTTTATCTGAACTTTATTCTCATCTAACCAAAATCGTCACTCTGGGCTTCAAGATCCGTTCTGATTGGTTGATTTGTGAAGTACATAACAATGTTAATTTAATCAATCCTCAGTTTAGGTAACCTATCTATAATCCGAAATATATTTGTTAGAAGATTACTTACTCCAATCTGTTTCATGGAACTGTCTGATTTCAGATGTTTTCCTTGACACGAGTTTCTGATTCCATAAGTTTGTTAGTTGTAAGTTTCATTTGAATGAGCAGTTATTAGGTTAGGTTTGTTAGTTTTCTGTTTTATTACATCCAGAAACTTTTTTATTTACAAAGATTTGATTATCAGATATATCAATTATTACGTTAGGTTCGATAGGTTTCTTTTAATTATACACATAAACTTTCTTATTACAAAGATTTAGTTATCAAATGATCTCATTTGATAATTCAGCTGATATCTAAATCATTGCGACATTTGGGATATTGATAGTCTTAAAAAAAAAAAACGTTTTCGGGCAAACGATATTCGGTATTTCATAATTCGGATTATAGAATGTACCTCACAGTCTATAGTAAGGGAATTGCCGTGATGATCATTTCTAGTGACGTAAAAGTTAGCCGAACAGTCAGCAGGGGTTAATTTCTGCCATCGAGAAGAGCGCCGGGTGCGGCAAATGTGGCAATGCTTGTAGTAAATGGTTTGTTTTGCCATAATAGCTCCGTGCCGTAACCGTCGTGAGTTGATGGTTAATAGTAGACCTATCTAATATAAAAAAAAAACCGTAGTAGGCCCCCAGATAGGAATCATGGTGAAAGAATACATAAAGAGGTCGCCTCCGCCCCCGCCCCCGATGCGGTTCTGATAAATTGACAAACTTTGCTCGCAAATTACGAGAAGGAAAAAACTCGATGATTCATTCTTTCGTTTCAGGTGCGTACTTGTGCCTACTTATTTAATAGCCTTTTTAACTGGTCTGTTTGCTTCATAGGGACTGGTGATGCGCTCTTTGTAATACAAACTTTCTCTATAAACAAACTAATTAGTGTTTTATTAAAGCAATTGAAAGTGCTTAAGGTGACTAAGATAATTAACACAAACATGACTATGTTAGCACTTTACGTCAGCGAGGTCTAGTGAAAATCACCCGGTACATCTGCAGACTTTCAATATCGATATCTTCGCTTCGATCATGTAATAAAGTCAGCATTTCGGTCAGTTGTCACTTTTCTTGGAGTATTTTTTTGTGTACAGTTGTGCATAGGGAACTGTCGCCTTATCGCTTACCATCAAGCGAGCCGTCTGTATTTTTGCTGCTCTTTTTGTATAAATTGTAGTTTAAAAAACTGAAAAAATCTATTTAAAATACCCAATACCGAGAGATTAAGAGATTGCAAACCGGGCCGGGCCCGGTGCCTTTTAACACACCCACCGGGCCCGGCCGGGTTGAGCCCAGCCGGGACCGGCCCGGTAGGTATGAAAACCGCGGCGCGGGAGGGAGCGCGAAATCATAGAAAATTCGCATGACAACCGCCGCGAGCTGCCACGTTGCCATTCTGATGCGCCAATAAGAATTTGTTTTTCACCCCACAAGCTCGGAAAGATTCTGTTTGTCATTAGAAATCTGAGTGGAAAAGTGCATTTTGTCCACTAGCGTGGAAAGAGTTTTTAAAATTCGAACCTTTCTATACCATACTTTTCTATACCGCAAGTCCACTGAAAATGCATTAAATACTTATTTCATGTCAGTGCGCCAACCTCATTTCTTTGAATAATCGCACTGACCAGCCACAGGTGGCAGCACTGGACTAGCGTTTTCCTCGCTGTAGTGAGGTGAAAAATTTTGTGTTTCACTCGGCAGCAAAGTTATTTTGCATCTCGTACTTTTGAAACCCTCGCTACGCTCAGGATTCTATATTTGAACCTACAATCCTACAATCCTTCGCTTGCTCAGGTTTCAATACAAGTACTCGCCCGAAAAACCAACTTTGCAGCCTTGCATAACAAATAACTATTGTTTATACCAAATACCAAAGCTACCAAAGTTTATCTATCTATCTAATCTAAGTTGTTATGACAAGTTTAGTGCTTTAAGCTTTATTAGTTTCTTATTATACTATGTTTCAAATGGACAATATAACGAGTAAAGAGAAAGACCTGCTTGCTTAAACTTATAAAAATTAATAATTACTAATACTAATGTTACTAATCCGTCCATAAGTAAAAGTAATCAATTCTGTATTAAATCAGAGATTTTGAGTGAGACTGATTATTGTTGATTTGCTAGTTTGAAATAAATATTAATTTGTAACCTTGAATCATTGTTCTTTTCCATTCTTATATAGCATATTTTCATAAAATACTTTATCGGTTTCATCGCTAACACATCAACCCGCCAACCCGGCCGGGCCCGCCGGGCTGAGAAACATACGGGGTTGCAATCTCTAAATACAATACATACATATTTGCTGATCACTTTTTACAGGCATTTGGATGATATTTTACCAGTTATTTTGTTATAAAAACCAAAGTGCTGCATCGATTTCGATAAAATTGTTATGGGACCACCTCTGTAGTATGATCTACCAAATACAAAAATAATCAATAAAATCAATGCGCAATTGGCCGAATAATCGGTGAACAAACATACAGACCGAATTGGTAACCTCCTTCTTTTCGGAAGTTGGTTAAAAATGTAGGTTACATTCGACTATAAAGATTTATTTTCATAGTTACGAGTGCTGCTAATAAAAACAGGTTAAAATATTGACATTGGACTATTTCATTCGCTACTTATCTACTTTGATTTCATTTTGAGTTGGAACTCGCAAGCAATTTGCATCCCACTGCGCACAGTAACACAGAAAGATGCGAATTTATTGCATTTTCAGGATTCATCCAGAATCCACGAGATAGCAAGGTAACGCAAGATGGCTGCGAGCTGGTTACGTTCATTCCATGCGGGTGTCATGTTCGGCATGCGTTCATATCCATATTCTGTATCTGAGGAAGCTAAAGCCTCTCAAGGTTTTATTTAGCGACGAAACAAGAGATTTATGGTTGGGAGTTTATTTTTGGGGGGTTTTTGGAGGCTCCGCACGCCCCTATGATACTCTGTCAATCAAACTTGTGACATAACCGGGGGCCAAGGAACAAGAGATTTGAAGAAGGTTTTGCGAACCTAACTTTAATAGACGAGATTGTTGGTAGGTCACCTGAGTGGCTCATCGAATTCATAAAATCACAGTCTCAGCATGGATCTGCCATACCTTAAGTGATTTTAGCGAATTGCATGCTAAGGGGACGTTTTGCAAATTATAGACGGTTGATTTTTTACATATATAGATACAATCAGGACTATTTTCCCTTACGGTTTGGGCAGAGCATTAAAGACTTTAAGGCCATTTTTCATATTTGATCGTGGTTACAGGATGTACAAAATGTTGGCCATCAGTGCAATGTAGTAACGAGCTTACGAGCTGACGCCCGCCGCTCACATAAACCCTAATTCCCTTCAAGTCCCCTAACTGACATTTACAGTATGTCCGGGAAAAGAAGCAGCTGGTACAATCCTCTTCAATTGCTAAACAGGAAGTGCCGTTGTTTCCATGGCTGCTCGTAGTCGCGCCTTGCTAGAAGATAGATAAACTCTATAATGTATACCAAATGAACAAATACACGAACTATAAAATGTCTTATAAAACTGTGACAACAGACAGATTTATCGCTGTAAAACAGACAACTTTAAAAACCATTACATCACCACCCTCATCTCAGCCACAAGAGGTTCACTGCTAGGCCTCCCCCATGGCAGAGCTTGATGAAGCGGTTCGCATCCAGCGTCTTCCTGACACTCGTATGAAGTCGTCTCTCCATCTTGTGGCTGGTCTTACGCTGCACTTGCCGATGCGTGGTCTCCATTTGAAAACAATTCGGCGTATATTTAAGCCGACTCAGAATTCGCCCTATTGGGCGAATTCTGCTCCATCGTAAATCAGTCTTAAGAACCGTTTCCCAGTTCAATTCCTGACGAGTCGATATGCAACTTGAAATATTACGCAGTTCAGTGATCCCCTCTCCCGCCGGTTTCGTGGCCGCCTGCCGCCGCTCGCTGCCGTGTGCTGCTGGAAGCCGTAAAGCCTGCCTCGTCTTCGGGGACCGTTTACTGGCGCGATCTCTGACAAACAGACGCGCAACTTGGAATATTATGCTTTGTTATATTATTTTTACGTTTGCCGTTTCTGTGAACTCTGCTTCACTTCGGATATTAGTTGTCCGTACTACCACATCGGATTTGTATTCAATTCGACAAGAGATAAGTTACCAAAAAATTTATAATAGGTTAAGCAACGAGTAGTATTTATGTGTTCAGGAATAATTGATAACTTTGCTAAGTTACAGGGATAGGTTACAGAAGGATATAGCTAAAATAATGATACCATCTTGAAGGTCCTTCAAAGCTTCAGCAAAAAGGTGTATATATATAGGCAGCACTCCAGGCTCATACAGCAATACACCAGTCTGTAGATATATTGGAGTCGCAGCTTAACAATGATTGAATTTATAACCTCCTTTTATGAAGTACGTTAAAAAGAAGCTGACTGTTACGTGAGTCGATAAACAAAACCAACATTAAAATTATTTAATACTTTAATTAAGTAGGTAGTTAGAATTATAATTCTGTGTGTGTGTGTAGATAGAGAGCGTATTAAATAATGCTACCACGTATAAATCACGTGCTACCACGTGACGCAATGTTACTCGTGTTTAGGAAAGAACAAATCATAAGGTTAAAGTTATTTTTTAGGTAAACAGATGGGCTCAATTTCCAACAAAAACTTAAAAATCTCAGAATTTTCAGTGGAATTAAATTATTTCTTGTTACATTCTGTTATGTTCTACTCTAAAATTCTTAGATATAATTCAATTAAAACCCCTACTTATTTCTCAATCTAATAATATAATGTTATACCGAATCAAAGTATGATTAAAGTTTGATTACATAATAAACGTTAATAATTATATTGTAGTTTAAAAAAACTGAAGCAACCGACTACAAAATACACAACTTTGCTTTAGAAACTAAACTACTGAACCGGTTTTGGTAAAGTTTGTGTGGGATCAATCTGAAAGTAATACATAAAATCCAGTTGTAAAAGAAGGAATTATGCTATAACCAACATAAATAAAACCAGCCAAGTGCGAGTCGGACTCGCGCACAAAGGGTTCCGTACCATTATGTATAAAAGCGGCAAAAAATAACGTTTGTTGTATGGGAGCCCCCTTAAATATTTATTTTATTCTGTTTTTTGTATTTGTTGTTGTATTAATTTTATTTTAATTATTTATTTTTAAAGTAAATAATATAACTTGATATTCTGTGAATAGTTCAAGCGTCTACCGTTATCAATATCGAGCAAAAACGAGCAAACAATCACGTTTGTTGTGTGGGAGCCCCACACAACAAACGTGATTTTTTTGTCCTTAAATATTGATTTTATTCTGTTTTTTAGTATTTGTTGTTACAGCGGCAACAGAAATACATCATCTGTGAAAATTTCAACTGTCTAACTATTACGGTTCATGAGATACAGCCTGGTGACGGACGGACAGACAAACAGCGGACTCTTAGTAATAGGGTCCCGTTTTTCCCTTTGGGTACGGAACCTACAGTTCAGTCAAACTTACAGTAAAAACTTACAGTCGATTTGAGAGCCTCCTTCTTAAAGTCGGTAAAACTTCACAAAATTGGTTTTGAATCGTGTCCAATCTGCGATAATAAAAGTGTTCTTTGAGGGAACCGTTCAATGAACGCTGCCGTCCTTTTATTCATCGCATTAGCGGACAAGGAAACAACGGTCAAGTCTGTTACGGACAGATTTCCAAAGAATGCAATCGGAAATCTGCATAAAATTATGACAAGTAGAAAGAATGGAAAATTAAAAAGACTAAGCGTTTCAAAATATTTGTAGTATGTAGGTACACGAGAAGGTATGTACATCCACATCCATTTAATTTTTAGGTTTCCGTAATCAACTTGTTTGTTTATAATAATTACAGTTTTATGTCTGTCTGTTCACGGCTTAGCTCATGGATACAGAGCTCTAGTTGTTGCCATTTAGTATGGGTACCTACTACATACATAATTCAAAGAATCAGAATCAGAAGAAGAAAGGAAAAATTAAATATTATCGAAATCGGTGCAAGCAAAAGGACGTTGAAATTTTATTGAGATCATAATATACTCAATTGGATACAACATTTTCGAGAGAATAAAAATTATTCCAAAATTATGGAGTAGCGTAAAATTAGCTTAGGATTTCTAGTAAATTCGGTCCAGAGACGTTGACAGCATGTAGCGGACCTTGTACAAGATCTCTCATGAAATGTTTAAAGAGACGAAAATAAACTACATTTCCTGAGATTGCGAATATGTGTATAAGTGAGTATGTTGGCAGTTTGAAAGAGCAATGGAACTGCTTAAATGTAGGTTTTAGATTCTGTAGGTATTTCTGAAAAGTGTAATTGTAAATAAACAGCACAAGTAAAAGGTTCTTGATGCGTACTGCACAGGAACGGAATTCTTTGCCGCCATCTTTGTTTTATGAGAGCTACAAATCTTAGAAACGTAGTATCTAACATAAAAATATGACAAATTTATGATGTAAAAATCAACTTTGACTATTATTTAATGGCTTAATTTTCGTACGTAAAACATTGAGATTTATAAATACCTCAATGACGTAAAAATACGCTGGCTTTTCTGTATTTCACTACTCCGCCAGCATCACTTTTAAAACATGCAGAAAACACGAAGGGAATTAGTTTAATTGGTTGATGATATTGTTTTTTACTAAAAAATAAAACGTATTAAATCATGCACTAACTGCTGATTGAATAACGATGGAACTTTGCAGTGACGTAAGTAGTTTAAAAATAGAATAAAATAAAATAAAATTTAAATACCATGTTAACATTTTCGAGTATCCATCTGATTTGCCCTTGTTTTTTTTTTGTTTATCGTAGAGACTTGCTACCCCAGCCATGCCACTTAAAAAAAAAAGACACAAAGATAAAAACAAAATCTTTCTTCAAAACGTAATCGCAGAGTTGTATAACTCGAGAAGTCGCGGCCTAATCCAACTAGGCCGTAACATTGTCCAGACTCAATTTTAGGCGGCTTCGTAAAAATCCGTAAAGTACCGTAAAGATCCGTAAAGAGAGACGATGAAATATCTAGCGGCGTGAGTGGCTACAGATACAATATAATCTGATGTTTAGGTAAAATCAATAGGTCGGAGGGAGGAGATAGCTCTGGAGCGTAATATCGCCGGACCCTTGTCACGTGCCGATATTACGGCTAGGGATGTACCTGGACCGCTACGCATTGCAGGGTTACGGATAAGGATGTACCTGGCTGCTATTCATTGCACGATTACGGCTAGGGATGTACCTGGACCGCTACGCATTGCAGGGTTACGGATAAGGATGTACATGGCTGCTATTCATTGCACGATTACGGCTAGGGATCTACCGTCTGCACAATTTATCCGCGCTGTGGGTGCATGAGGGACGGCAATAATATCGCAATTTAGAAACTGTATGTAATAAGGCTATTAATACTGGCTTTCTCACAGATTTACAGTTAGGAATGTACCTGTTTTTTTAGGAAGTTCCCTGTGAGAGTTGTACTTCCGATTATAATTAAGAGAATCGGAAAATTTTACTGATTCTGCTCTTTTTTCGAAAAATAATTTTAGAGTTTTTGTAGCTCCCAAAGGTTCAACATGATGTTTATTTTTGTAAAATACGCACTTTTCCTCTTCAATTTCATTTTATACCGACCAGAAATATTAATCACGGAAGTTCCGAAAATTCTTAAAACAAATTAGAGGCATTAGCATTTTGTCTATCAATTTAATGTTGAGAAAATAACTAAAACAGACTTTCCAAAATATTTCTGATATCTACAAAATTCCTCGAATTAAACGTAATTCATTTCAATATAAAATTACAGGAAATGAGAATTAAACGATTAAAAACGAGCTTCAATATCTCGATATATACCGTAAATGCTATGTTAGCTACGTTTACGGTTTGATTCCCACCTCTATTCCTGCCGATATTGTGAACGGACATGGAGCCCTATATTTTATTTCCTATAACACCTCTTGTGGTTCTCTGGGATATGAAAGGGTTATAATGCTCTCAGAAAAGGATGTCGGAGTGGCTTTTTGCCGAAATATTTACCTAGGGATTGTAGAAATTCATACGATCGACGAGTCAAGATCTTTTGGGACTATGGAGCTAGATTTTATTTGCTTATCCTATTAGGTTTATTGTTATTGGTATGATAGTAAGCGAATAATTTGAAGGAATAGAAGTAATTTCAGCTTTAGGTAAAAGGTACTTTGCTCTTGGTTTTTTTTTTCAGGAGAAAATAAATAATTTTCATACGTAAAAATACGGCTTTAAAAGCGAGTAGTATATTTACATTCACGTATAATTAAGTACTACACATATTTTATAGAAACAAGGGGAGCAGAAAATCAAGTAGACTGTTTAAAAACGAAAAGCTCCACTTTTAATGTGCGTACCGTCAAAATGTGGAATACGCTCCCTGAATGTGTTTTTCGGAATGGAAATGGTCTGGGTGTCTTCATTTGTAGGTATCGTCGACCGCAACGGTCGTTTAACAGCAGGTGACGGTCAAGCGAAAGCCTATTTATGAATAAAAAGAAGGGTCCGGCTAATGGTCATCGGTATCCGTAGCCTATGGACAGCTGCAACGTTAGTGGTATCTATGTTGATTGGCGAGCCTGCAGAGGTGCTTATGGATTGTAATTGCGTTAGCTATAAACTAATTGCTATATTGTTACCTACCAGTGGACCACGTACCCAGCATACTTACCTACTGTCAGTTCTGCTACGGTCATTATAAGCTATTAAAAGCTGTGCCAGATAGGCTTTAAAAATGCTCGTGTCTGTGTGAGCGTCGAATGAAACATAGTTATATCAATTTACATAGGTATATTAGCGAAGATTTTAGGTCGAGCCGAGCTATTAACTATATGAGAGCACATTAAGTGGAGTTAGTCCTCCGCCCTGTAGGGCGGCGCGGCGCCCGGGCCGGGCGGCGAAGGCTGCGAGACCTCGTGATTAAATCTCGAACGACGCGGAGCGATGGCCGGACACTGCAGGATTTGCGCTGGCTGCCGGCACACCGAACTGCACTTACCGACACCGTTCTGCGAACAGTAGATCTCGCAAATACATCACACAATCACACAATATTTACAACAATTATTTTCAATCTGATTTATTCAAGATCCCACTTATTTCATTCTAGCATGGGCTATTTAGTTATCAAACATACGCAACGAGAACAATAGTCCTCGCTCGTCATAGTACGCTCATCTAGTAAGAAAAAATCTATGCCACACTTTCAGGTCAGTTAGGAGATCAGAATTTCTGGGAGAATCACTTTTGGACAGGCTGATGATATCACCGAATTACGCCTGCGACATTTCTGTATGATTATAGAGATAAGACATTTTGTTCAGATACGACTCGCATATTGGCGCATACGCAAGAAGTGCAACATTTTGAGCTGCACTATGTCTTATCAGAAAATTTACCTTGCCAGAGACCTGGGCATTTTTTGCTTAACCGCCATAAAATTTTGTCCCTAACGTTTTTATTTATTTTTATCAACGTATCTACGTTCACGGAAGTGGAGGAGCTGTTCGGTGAAGCCCCAACATCATAGGTAAAGGCTCACAGGCTGCGGTGGCTAGGGCACGTCGAACGGATGGAGGAGGATCGGGCGGTGAAGAAAGCGTATCGGGGACGGCCCACTGGGCGTCGTCCACGATACCGCTGGTCTGACGCTGTGGAGGCGGATCTACAAGATCTCCAGCAGGCGAATTGGCGTGTACTCGCACAGAGCCGTAGAGACTGGCGTCTTTTGGTGTCGGAGGCCAAGACCCACTTTGGGGTTGGCGCGCCATCTTAGTAGTATCTACGTTGGACTATACTATCACTTAATAACAGAGAGCTGTGGTCATACAGCCTAAAAACAGAAAGCGCTTGAATGTACGTTAATGATTGAAACAACCATAGTAGATACAGTAGCGTGTAATAGGCTCCCTAGAGATGTTTAATCTAGCGGCTCGCCGTGTAATGCCGCACCGCCGTACCGCCGTACCTGGGCTGCGGTCGCCGAGCGACGGCGGCTTCTTGCCGAACCCAGCAGCGGTCAGCGAGACTCCGCACTAATTCAGGATAAGGTATTAGATAGGTACGTGGATACACTCTACCTACTGAGCAAGGAATCCCTTTAAAGGAAAATTCAACTTACCAACTGTTTTCGCTTTCGAGGACGCTGCTTTATGTGAAACGAAAAACTCACCTCTACGAAATAAACGGTAGTGCCGTTTGCGTCAATAGAGAGAGAGAGAAAGAGATATATTGTAATATTATTGCCGTCTACTTCTCTGCGAAGAAAGCCCTTAATGTGTTTTTTTTTATAAGTTAAAAAATCGCGTTAATAATTGACCGAGCGAACGAAGCGTCTCTGCATCAACTGGCCAATTTTTTTTTCGTCTGTCAGTTTGTTGAACCAACTTCAGATTGCGTGTAACAGTGAGGGTGCGTGGATGCTCTTGATGCATTTTAGCGCTGAATAATTTTCTTGATTTTACGTTTTCTCCATTTATAAAATTATTATTTGTTTTTAGAAGAATATACATTGTTTTTTAATTAAGGGCATCTAAACATATCCTATTTTTTGTATTAATTGTATATTAAAATTAAATTGATCTTTCAAGGTGCTTAAATTTATGGAAAAAATTATTTTTGACCGTTAAATAACGTCTGTAAAATGTTACATACGGCCTCCTAAGCCAACTTTATGGAGGTATTATGTACAGATGACCCAAGGTGAACTGCAAATAAGCTCTTTCGCGAGGTCTACTGTTCGTAGAACTACTAGTTAATTTGTGCTAGGAATCTTCAAGTACAGTCACTGGTGATAAACTGCACTTAATAGGTACCTACTTAGAATCAGAAAAATCTTTCGTCATCATTATAATCATCGGTTGGAAGCAGCTTGCATCCAGAGTCTTCCTGTCACTTGTATAAGGTTTTCTGTCCATCTTGTGATTGGTTCCTAGACTACGCTTGCCGGTCAAAAACCTTTATTCTATGCAATAAGAACAAAATGGACGTTCGGCTTTCTTCGGGTCGGACGGAATTTGGAACAATGACCCTTATAGCATTATGATAAAGGTATTGTTGAGTGGCACAATATATCTCTTCGAGAAGTGTGGTATGACGTGATACCTGAAACAATAATTGTCAGTTGTTGAGCATGCATCAGCGGCATGGAGCATGCGTGAAGCTGCGTTGAAAGTAGCAACGTAGTGCCTCCGAAAGACATCACAGTTTAAAAGCTGTCTTGAGAATATTGAGTAGTTATCTACATCTCTGTAGATGTCCAGCGCTCTGTGTTTAAGGTGTCCAGTTGGGGCGTGGAGTCATCACCCGCTTTATTACTCTGTCGCTTCAGTACTTAGTCTCCGGCCCCCCACCCCACTCCACCCCTCGCTAGCTAAACAAGCATTTCGGTATCTGCTCAGAATTACTCCACTATATAACCTGGAATCTAGGCCAGGTACAATTACGGCGAATTTTCTTGCAAATATTCATTTGAGGTTGTTTTTTTCGGAAAAAATCAGGTTACGAGAAAATTTTAGGAAATGAAAGCAGGTAAGAAGGGCGCGTTTTCTTATGATTAGGTGATGTACTCAAATATATATTATTACTTTGAAAGTAAAATGATGTAAGTGGATAAATCTCTTCCGTAGGCTTTCCTTATATTGGTTTATTTGCAAGAAATATTCAATTTTTTATTATAAAATTGAATGATGAGATGAACAGGTCGTCTTCACCACAAAGACTACAAAAGACACTAAAAATGGGAAATTATTCGGCGAGATATAAACTCCTTATTGATTCCAACAAAAAAAGAAACGAAAACTGACAAGTGAATGTTTCGTTGACAGTTAGTGTCATATGGCATAAGCTTAAAATAGAGTAAACGATAGTGACATCTCATTAGATAAAGATAATTTGGTTTGTAACACTTACTTATTTGAACTGGATATTGTTTGTGAACTTATAGCATTTCAGGCTATTCCTACTGTACAAAATAACCTCATATTCTTAGCTAAAAAGCACATTTTCACAATTAGCTCTGGCCTGGTGTTAGTGTCGGTGTCACTCACGTTAGTGTCGGTGTCACTCACGTTTGTCCGGGGAGATGCCTCGGTGAATAGTTAATTTTTGTATTCATATATGTATATTTATCTCTAATATACCTTTTCCCGAAGACTAGCGTGGGCCTCAAGGTATACCTCGGAAGCGTTGACGGGACGACTTGAACGCGTTTTGTTAAGACTGGTCCCAAATAATATTTAATCGTGAGGAATGGAAGGAAACGGGGAAGACATTGCGGGTTTCGTTAAAATCGTCTATGTTAGGGATTATGTTAGGAAAATCATTGTAACAAAAAATTCGAAGTAGGTATTTTTGATAAGTTTTTAGTAATGTTTTTTTTTCTTCTAAAACATTAGACATTCAAAAGGGCTTCGTATGACCGTACTTTCAGAACCTAAAACGGCGACAAAAGACGTAGTAAATTCCAGCCCCTGTGTTCACTAAGTAGAGCAAGTTTTAAGCCGGCTAAATAGCGGCGTACCTAACTATTTATTTACCTCATCAGGAGCCAAATTACTGCGACCCACATTCAAACACAATAACTTGTAGCGCACACGTTAACAACGGACGAGACATTCGGAACAACAGCCGTGGAGCTTATAGCGGAAGAGATGCCGTTACGTTGTACTACATTAACTTATTATTTAGCTCTGTATCTGGTGCATCTGCTCTGCATCATCTAACTCCCCATTGCTCTTTCTACTATCGGACAGTCAGAAACACGAAAAATGGTCACCGTTTCATGGTGTATATTCCGAAAACCCGGACGAAACGCTTTAGTTCCACTTTCATCGTGCGGACTGCTAGATTGTGGATTACGCTTCCTGCGGGAGTCTTTCCAAATCTGGGTGTCTTTAAATCGCGAGTGAATTAGTTTCTTCTAAGTAAGCTCGCTCCATCGTAGACTTCAACGTCGCTTAACATCATGCGAGTTGGCGGTCAAGCGCAAAACTGGTAAGTATATTAAAAAGAAAAATTAATATCCGACTACACGACTGTACATATAAAATTCATTTTGATAGTATTACTCACGCGCTTAAGCTAACACACTTGCGTTTCTCTTGATGATATTAAGTAAGTGTACGTATGCACGAGAAAGAAGAAGTCATCGTAAAATATTTTTAAAAGAGCATTATAAAATAATTCTTGAAAAAGCATTTCTTTGTCACAGGAAAGTTCCTTGGAGGTTAAGATGGTGCAAAGTGCAATTTTTTTTTATGAGATTGTATTATTTATATTCTACCGTTCGTCGACCTATGAAGTGTTCCATCTGTAGGTCAAATCAATGTACGTCTTTATCGAATAGCACGTATAGACGGTGCCCACTATTTGTCATTAGTTGAGATGACGTTTTGTTAAGTCAAAATTGGGGCTAAGAAGCAGGGTCGTGCCACCTCCACCTCGTGTTATCTCCGTGTACAACAACACAATTTAACTTGACTGCAATAACTAAACTTCTTTGTCTACGGCAGTTTGTCTCTCTCCGTCGACCCACATAAGAAAGGGACGTGTGTCTGAACATTTATCGTGAGGAAAGAAATTAAAGTCGCGCCGAATCGAACGGTTTTATCTAGGTGTCGATAGCGTTCACAAATTATGTGCTTCGGGAGTAAAGGGGTGGTTACATGAACGCGACGCATGCATAACACTAAAACTTGTTTCTCTCGGTTGGTTAGACAATAAATAGTGATAGTATTTTATAAGAAATAGTAATAATCACAAAAAAATAGTGTCTTGATTCAAGGAATGAGGGTCCAAATTTTAAAGTGAATTAACCGTATCATGTGGGGTATCATATGAAAGAGCTTCATTAGCCTAAGCTAAAACAGGGTTTTAAATATTTTTACGATGTATGTTTTTCGGTTTATGAAAGAAAATATAAAAAAAAATATATGATTTCCCCCTTTCATTTAGTTGTACGGAACCCTCGGTGGGCGAATCTGACTCACACTTGTCCGGTTTTATTTATAAATTATCGAGCGATCAAAGTATGCGAGTGTATAAGGCGACGTACGAAAATAACATGGAGAATGATTTTGTATTTATTTATGTGGATATATTATATCGTTTCCAGTGTTGTACAGCTGTGAACTGAACTGCGGGGAATCGCAATACTATCCGGGGTTTTTGTGGAGATCGGTGAACGAAAATATAGAATTATTGTTATAATCCAAAATACTTTAAGCAATTATATTTTTTTATGTAATATGCTATGCGATTTTATATATCGCACAACTTCAATCAATACTGTATTAAGTCAAAATAGAAATTCTCTCTGCGTAGCCGAAAAACCGTTTCTTCCGTTATATTAAGTATAGGGGATACAGAAATAATTGATATTTTGACTTAATACAGTGTTGATCTGAGTGTGCGATATCTTTCCCTGGTCTGCGAAGAAACCTATGTGTTATTACATCAGCAATAGTTTTTGATTGGTTTTACACCTGTTCGGGTGAATCCACTGGCAGTAACTAGTATAATTTAATAAAATGGGTTTTTTACTATGACGGGTTAAATATTGGTAGCATTTGTGGTAAATTGTTGATTACGATGTTTAGTTAAAAAAATAAAATATATACAGCATTTCTAATTTGGACACGTGAACCTATTCTCATACAATATTATCTTAACAATAAAACTAAAATGATTTTCAAGCTAATTCTCTTCACAAATATTTACTCAGTATAATTTATTACAAAAACTCGGAGCACAAACTTGAAAAATTCCAAGAAAAAATACAAAATCTAGGCAACGACAAACTTAAATAATTATGTAAATTCCCTCCGTAAAACTTAAGTAACCTCGGCAAAGTGAGCCCTTAAATTAAAATTAGATTTACTTTGATCTCTGACGAACGCAATTACGTGCTAAGTAGTTGAGAGATTCGGACGCTTATTATGATTTTATTCATTCTGGAAATATTAGACATTAGAGAGTTTCGTCGCAGTAGCGAGAACGTATCTTAAGCTCACACTTGCTGACAAACTAAAGTGAACTTTCTGAATAGTGTGTTAAGGTTGATATTTCTATGTGTTAATAGTTTTGTTAGGGTTTGGTGTAGATAAATGAATTTCTACTCATTGGCGATCAATCGAGGAGCGTTATCAGTGTTTTGCGTGTTATCAGTGGACTCGGTTGGCGTTGGTTGGTTGTTGGAAGCGGTTGGCGGGAGAAGCTGGGACTCGCCCTGATTACCTACTTAACGGATGTATTCAACTACTTGCGAAGTTCTTATGTTAGTTTCTGATTTCTAGTCTCATCAGTTAGAGGGCGCTGATGTACTAATTTCATTATTTTGTACAGACGAGACCACGGAATACCATTGTAGTATATACTTCGTGACGTTAGTTCTTAGTTTTTGTCACGATAGAACTATAAGTAAATAGATACTAACTATTAGTTTTTAAAATTTATTTTGGGGCTATACAAACTTCGCAAAATATATTTTTAATTCATAGCGATTTTTGGTTGAATGGTTTAGTTTGGGGCTTAGCATAATGAGATTTTATCTACAGAGAGGTTATACTTATCAAATATGAAGTAAAAGCATGGAAAATCTCCGTTCTCAGCTCTTTCGAGGATAAGACACATTCTTAAGGCATTTTAGTATCTTGGCCTTATATATCCTTGGTGTTGCATTTTCTAAACACACTGATGGAATTGTCACTGTTCACAAGTCACGACACGCGTCTGAATTGCTCGGCGTGTAGCGACTGAAGGCGAGTCGGTGGTTTACCTTACTTGAGGCTTGCCACACAGAACCGGGGAAAACCTATCTACGTATAATGCATCATTGGTCTAGCATGTATGCAAGTTTGGAGCAATATAATTATGTTTAAATCGACGAAATGAATCAGTAAAGTAAATATCAAATAAATAGTTGACTATTTCATGAAATGTTTTGACATAAATCGTTTGACGAATTGATTAAATGGACAACCATTTTATAAAACGATAAAACCATGTTTGCCATTACCGTTCCACCGTAAATAATGTAACCATTCTGCGTTATGGCAGAATAGTTCCATTATTAATTATCACGGAGCGGCGCTGACAGCGCTATTTACATAATATTAGTTTTACCCGACTACGTAAGAATGAGGGTTATGTTTTTCGAGTGTAAGTATGTTTGTATGTTTCTATATGACAGCCTTACAGCCTAAACGGCTTGATTGATTTTGTTGTGCAAAGTGTCATTAGATTCGTCTTTGCTTCCAGAGTGTCCTAAGCAATATTTTTCTGTAATAATAATAATACATCTCGTGCAAAAAAAATATGCGTTTTTTCGTAATAGCTAAAGAATTATTTCATAATAAATAAGTGATTTAACTAGAATTATTTTAAAAAAATCGCATTTATAATCTTTTACAGCGATTTTATGCATACTTTCTCACAAAAAAACGTACATTCAACAGCGTATCAAGCGTAACGAAATCGTAAGTTACGACTGCAAAAACTGCTTTTCTGCAGTCGGATATTTTGTTTTTCTTTTAATATACATATCTACTTGTTGTATAGCGTCTCTGTAGCGATAAATATATTTCTCTTCATTAAAAAGTGAATAAATTATGCATAAATAAATTATGAGTAAGGAATTAGATTCGTTTTTATCTTTGAAGTAACAGAGCAAAGCATTTTATAGTATACTAGCTGCGCTCCGCGACGTCACCCGTGTAGACTATGTCCCTCATATTGTGATCCTAAAGAAATTCTGTGCCAAATAACGATTGGTCCAATCGTTTAGCCGCGATAATGTAACAAACAGACAGATGATAAAGTTACTTTCGCTTTGATGATATTAGTCTAAAATCTTTAATCTCACTTAAATGTAATTGGATTGAATTCCACAACAATATACGAGGCTCTCGTCTCGAATAAACATACATATGTTTAAAAGGAGATGTGTCGTATTTGTCACTCCGCCCGATGCAGTCCCAAGTTTAATTACAATCTGGTTTGTATTTCAACAGTTTATGTTTGAAATTGAATGAGTTTCAATCAAATGGCTGAGCTATTGTTAAAAGTTCGCTTCGTTAGCTGCCAGAGGAACTTTTTGATTTGACATTCACAATTCACTTGGGCTATTTGAATTTTTGATTTCAATTAATTTTGTAACACAAAAACGGGGTTTTGTAACTAATGTAAAATTAAAAATGTATTTTTTTTTAATAACTGGACAAATATTCGTTTAAGTTATACACATTTACATATTAGTCCAGTCATTTAGTGAAAATATAAGGGATTGAAACAATATCTGGAAAGTTATCCGGGACTTTTGAAAATTTTTGATTGTACATGTTTTGATTTGTGCTTTTTCCAAATTTATACTTTTCAGCTCGTAAATTTGCCACTTGCGTTATAAAAATGGCACCTAAAAATAATTTATTGACAATTTTTTTTCCAACTTTTCCAATATGGCGACGCGTGCGCACAGTAAAATATTACTCGCATGCGGCATCGACACGAAGTGACCAAGTACAAATTCGGAAAGAGCATAATATCGAAATATATAAAATTTTCAATTTTGAAAACTCCCAAAAAATATTTTAACTAAAATTTATAAAACGATTCTACTATAGTGTGGAAAAGTACCAAGAGCAAAGTTGCTTTCACATTCATAATAAATATATTAGTTAGGATAGGTATTTGAAAGGATGTCACCAATCTAAAATCCGAACTGAGAAATACCGAATATCATTTCCCCTAAAACGTTTTTTTTTTCAAAAGACATTTTATTAAAATCCCGAAAGCTCATTCGACAACTCATCTGTTAACCAAATCTTTGTAATAAGAAAATTTATATTAGCAATAAAAAGAAACTTAACGAACTTACTTACGAACTGTTCGGGCAAATGAAACAGATGGCAACCAACTTATGGAATCAGAAACTCGATCGTGTCAGCGTCATGGAATCGGACAATTCTAAGAAACGGATTCGGGCAAGTAAGATTTAAACAAATGTAATTCGGATTATAGATTGAATGGAATGTTAAGTTATAGCTTTCAATTTTTAAATTTTAAAAATAAATTAAATTTGATTTTAAAATTTAGAATGTGTCAATGTCGTTAACGACATTGACACATTCTCAAGCCCTTTGATAAATATACCTATACAACCAGATGGTTGAGAGATCCAACTTTAAATCATACATATATTATAATCCGCCAGCTGTCACAATAATGTCAATATACCTACATAGGTATCATTTCACATTGTATTCCTGATTCCGTTCGTCGAGTTGACACAATTTACATTATCGAGAACCATCGATCAGTGTTGCCATGCTTCACACATTTTTACCCGCAAAATTACCCGCGGTGTTGCCAAATTGAATAAATGCGTTCCGATTGATGGATGAGTGAACTTCGCCGCTTGTTACTCGGATATCGCTAAAGGGCTGCATGATTGAATGTATGGTGGAAATTACGATGAATTTCTTTCTGCGGTTTTGTGAAATGGAACGACAAAATGCTAAGAGGACTATGCGGATTCGTTTGCTAGTGCTTTGCGATTTTTTCGCACTACATTATTATTTCAAATCGGGTCAAAATTACATATCAGTTTTTAGTTTCGGTCAGTTTGGGTACATTTTTTGTTTGGGAAACAATCATTGTTCCATAGCATTTAGATAAACAACAAAATCCTCTCCCGGGGTTCGTTTCTTTTTTAGCCGACTGCGAAAGAAGGAGGGTTATGTTTTTCGAGCGTATTTAAGTAGGTATGTATATTTCTTTGGCACGCCCTAGAGCCTAAACGGCTTGTCGTATTTTTATGTGAGTGGTGTCAATAGATTCGTCTTAGTCGTGAGAGTGACACAAAATAAAAAAAAAAAAAAAAATTAAGGATTTAAAACGGCAAAAGGTAAACTCAAAAAAAAAAATACATCGAGTGTAGTATTAAAATAAAGAATTTTTAACAGTGATTACGAATATATATATATAATTTTTATGTTTTATTGGAGTTTGGAATAGGAAATGCTAATAAATCACACCACACTTCACACTTGTAAAATAAATGCGAAGTTTGTGTCAGTTTGTTACTTTTTCACGGTAAAACGGCTAGACGGGTTTGGCTGAAATTTGGCACACAGGTAGTTTATAATCTAGATTAACACATAAGATACTTTTTATCCCGGGATTCCCGCGGGAACGGGTAAAACAGGATTAAACTTATTTCCTACCTCAAAAAAATCACCGACAACTGTACCATTATAATTGTGTTTTAAGGTAAGGAGAGGGGAGAAGGGAGGGGGTAGGTAGGGGGGTGTGTTTCGAGTGTATGTATGTATGTATGTTTAACTGTATGTTTCTATATGATCGCCTAAAGCCTAAAGAGCTTGACCAATTTTGATGTGAGAGGTGTCGTTAGATTCGTTTTCATTTCCTGAGTGTCATAGGCTATATTTTTTTGTAATAAAAATCATAATCTCTCACAAATATAAAAACTCGCGTGTTTTTTGTAACTTCCAACGAACTATTTCGTAATAAACAAGTGATTTTACTAGATTTTTTTCTAAATAATGCGCAATAATCTTTTACAGCGATTGTACGCATACTTTCTCACAAAAAACGTACACTCAACAGCGTATTAAGCGTAAAGAAGGCGTAAGTTAGGCTGCAAAAACCTCTTTTCTGCAGTCGGGTATTTTGTTTTTCTTTTAACATTGATACTTGTTATGCTAATAATTTCTAAACATTATTTTTATATATGGAAATTAACTCGGATCAAATTGATTTCTTTTTGTCAAAGAATTGTTATTGTTTTTTAGTTTCATAAACGACGATTTTTTATAAAGTTACTTGAGTTATTTTATATCTTCAAAAATGTTTGTATGCAGAAGCGAGACGGACGATGGTCAAACTGCAGACTCTTAAACTACAAAATAATTGTTTGCAATATTAAAAACAACGCGCTGACACGTTCTTCATCTTACACACAAGCTAGCTCCATTCTTAGACACAAATAAGATACTAGAACACTATAAGTACCCAATGACGTCACAGCACTCCCCAAGTTACGTCATAAATCTGTTCACCTAAATCTAGGTGTTAGTTGAAATTGTCCCGTATAAGACACTTCATACTGTTAACTAAAACATTTATTCGCAACCGAGCAATTACCAGCTCTATTTCAAAGCAACTGAAGTGCTTTTAGTGAAACGGTTTTAATGACTAGAGCTGCTCTAAAG
The DNA here is from genome assembly GCA_947563715.1 of Lycia hirtaria. Taxonomy (NCBI): domain Eukaryota; kingdom Metazoa; phylum Arthropoda; class Insecta; order Lepidoptera; family Geometridae; genus Lycia; species Lycia hirtaria. Next base: position 32,338,844 of record OX387377.1, on the reverse strand, counting down.
ACTAAAGTATTTAATGGATTGTAAATACATTAGTCTCGTCTCGTTGTCACAGACGTAGAGAAAATGAATATTATTCGTGAATTCATTAATCAAAAATACATAAAACAGCTTCTCTGATGGATTTATTATGTTTCATTTCATAAAATAAGTTTTTATTGCAAAATTATCTTTTGAGCTCCGAATTGGGTTAGGAAAATGTTGACTTCACAAGTGATTTTCAAAGATAAATGAAATGTTTCTACTGTATTTTCGTTTGATATTTTGCGAGGTTTTATTTTGTATTAGTTTTTATTCCTATATTGGAAATAGAAAAGGAGAATCCAATTTGATTGGGCTATTTGAAGTTGTTTTCTTTTATGATGTGTACCTACACCTGTATAGTGTATACACCTAACTACACGTTTTTTATATGATAGTATTGCGTTTGGCCGCTTATACACCGATTTAAAGATACCCTGATCATATTTATCGGGGAAGACCCACTCAAGAAGTGTATTCCGCAATTGAGTAAACTGCAACATATTAATAATATTATAGATTTAAGATAAGCAAGATATATTATGGTGAACTGAAATATCTCGTTCCGTTCCATTTTAAATTGAATATCACATAAGTATAATATATCAATATAAGCTAATCAGGCAAAATTAGACACGAGGTTTTGACGAGGGAGTCGAATTATCCGTTGAATTTAGTCATCGTGAGCACTTTTCACAAATCACTAAAAGCTTGCCTCGTGTTATTTAGTTTTTTTTTTAATTTTAACATAGCTGCCATTAGTAGACATCACACAATTAAATAAATTAGGTTAAAGACAAGTCACAATTAAATATCAAATCAGCGCTGCACAAATATTTCCACTCCTGGCATCCAATGTCCATATTCCCCCGAACGGCATTCTAATTTTCCTGATCGTCAGTAAACCACCATTCCTCAAAGTGAAACCTTTATCCGAAAATGTTTCGAATCGAGTTCAAAAAGCGATCCAACAAGATAGATCAAAGGGGCAACTTCGCGAACTTTCCGCGATGGAATGTTTTCAAATATAATATTTCATCAACTCATTATAAGCAAATAAAATTCAGTCCACACTCGCAGCGAGCTGCGATGTTTCAAACGGGAAACTAGGTGCGCTCAGGGCACCTGCACTACATGGAGGTAGAACGGGCACGGTCACTTTGCTTCCTTGTCATCATTCCTACTTTGTCAACTTGCTAATCTAGCCCTTTTTATGAACTTGTACCTCATATATTTTTTATTTAATTCAACTGATCCAAGAAGTACACATACATAGTACGCAGGACTGTTGACCGATGGAGTTGACAAATGAGAACTTTTCGGGTCCTTGCCAACGCTTGCCGGTGCGTGGTCTCCACTTTTGTCTCTACTCGAAAGAGTGGGAAGCACTCTTCGAGAAGCGTAACGAAGGAAGACCACAAGATAGACAAACAACCACATACAGTCATTAGGCAGGAAGTCGCTGAATACAAGCCGCTTTCATCAGGTCTTTTTGGAAATGCATGATGGAGGCATATGTCCAGCATTGAACTTTTTGTGCCTGAGATGTTGATGATAACCAAGCAACACTCATTAACTGCTTTAAGGCTTTAAGCATTCAGCATGTTTATCTACATTCTCTGCAGTTTAGATACCATGGCACAAGGGCATACGTTATGTCAACAATATGAATTGAGGAGGAGGGATACACCGCTGGCTGTTCCTATGGGGTACATTCCTTCTCATTCTAGTGGCAGTTCTAGCTTCACCCAAGTGATGTGCACCAACAGGCGAACTTAATAAATTGCTCAAACTATTCATCAGTTGTTTGCAGACGCAGTTGAGAAAACTTGGATGCATTAATTCAAACGGATACGAGCCGGGATTTATATCGCTTCTGCACACACCACAGTACACCAGAATATGTATGATTTTATCATTACTAGTACTCCCGTTATGTTCACTATGAACTATTTTGTGTTCATATTGCATAATTTACAATTTGATCATGAATCCATCAGGTCTCTTTGAAAATCCATTGAAGAGGCCTATGTCCAGCAGTTAACTCCTTGTAGCTTTGGTCATGATGATGATTACATAATTATGAGGATTATGAACACAAAATGTGCAAAACTCGGTAAATTCTATCAGAAAATTTTCTTTTTACCCGACTGCATAAGAAGGAAGGTTATGTTTTTCGAGAGTGTGTATGTGAGTATGTGGGTATGTATGTATGTATGTTTCTATATGATCGCCTACAGCCTAAATGCTTGACTGATTTTGATGAACGAGATGTCGTTAGATTCGTCTTCACTTCCATAGTGTCATAGGCACAGATTTTTTTATAGTAATAAATCTCTCTCAAAAATAAGAAAAATGCTTTTTCGTAACTTCCAACGGACTTTTTCGTAATAAACAAGTGGTTTTACTAGAATTATTCTAAAGAGTGCGTATTTAATTATATATAGCGATTTTTCGCATTCTCCTCACAAAAAACGTACACTCAACAGCATATCAAGCATAAAGAAATTATAAGTTAGACTGCAAAAACTGAAATTCTGCAGTCGGGTATTTTGTTTTTCTTTTAACATAGATATTTGTTTAATTTATATATCGGGTAATTTGTTATAGGTACTTTTATTATAATGATATACTTGTTATACACTCGTTTGCCTTTTTTTCTCAATGAATTGAATGGATGAATGAATCGAATGATATTTGGATTATTTGGAATGTAGTTAGCTCATATCCCGAAATAATACGGGCTATTTCTTGTACCAAAAGATGAACGGCTCCTGTGTGAGGGTGAAACTACGGGGCGCAGCTAGTCTAAATATTATCAATATCACAACACTACGTCATCTGAAACATTTTCATCCAAAAACCTCTCCATCCCAGCTCAGTCTCGCCTCCAAATCAGTGCTAACGCGTGCCAGTAATTAGTCATCCATCTCGAACGCTGCGTTTGAAAGGTTGGGGGGTTGGAAGGCTCTGTTACTTCCCGGAACTACCCGCCAGTGTTCCGGGAGGGGCGGGTACTCGGGAGAATGTACGGCAGGTTTACTGATACAATTATTCAGCAATTTAGACTACTTTACTGGCGGAGTCATTTGGTTAAGTTAGAAAAGTGATACACGTTAATTAATCGATCGGAAACTTCAAAATGGGAAATTCTCAATTTATGTTTATGTTATAAAAAGGGTAAGTGGTAAGTTAAACCATTACTTTAACAAGTACCTATCTATATTAAAAGAAAAACAAAATACCCGACTGCAGAAAAGCAGTTTTTTCAGTCTAACTTATTCGATTTCTTTACGCTTGATATGCTGTTGAGTGTACGTTTTTTGTGAGAAAGTATGTATAAAGTCGCTGTAAAAAAGATTGTAAATGCACATTCATTAGAATAATTCTAGTAAAATCATGTGTTTACTTACGAAAATATTAGTTGGAAGGAAAAACATATCATTTTATTTTAGCGAGATTTATTATTACCTATTATTAAAAAAATTAAAACATATGACACTTAGGGAGTGAAGACGAACGACATCTCGCACATCAAAATTGGTCAAGCCATATAGGCTGTAGGCGATCAGAAACATACATATATACATACATGCCCACATACAAACATACATACACATAACCCTCCTTCTTACGCAGTCGGGTAAGAGGCCTTTCTGAATGTCTTGTGCCTTTCGGAATGCACATATTCCACATTTCACAACTTCACAAAATATATCAGCGATTTACGCTGTTCCTTGTGGTTTCAATTATTCAAAAATTTGGTTGTTTGTTGTTTTTATAATTTGAGTGGAAATTTTGTTTCTTTCTATCCTTTCGACAGTCCTCCAAGACTTTAAAATTTAAATTAATACATATAAGTACAAACTAAAGAGTTACGTAGGAGTAGAGAGAGAGAGAGAGAGAGAGAGTCGTAGAGAGTCATTTGAAACAATTTCTGCAAATGCTACAGCTACGTACATTGAAACTTACTGCTCGTACCTTCAAAACTGACGGCTTTCAAAACTGCTACATCAAACGTGCAAACGTTACGTGCTTTGCAAACGTTACCGAATCAAAACTGAAACAACACTTCTACTGTGTACCCATTTAAGAATCAGGTGTAATATACCACCTGTATACCACCTATCTAGACCATATAGCCTACTTTCAGGGTTCTCGCGTTAGTCTGTATGTCAAGGAGTTAGGGTTGATATTAGGAAGGATTTGTTTGATTTGGGTTCAGCGGAGATTTTAACAGCAAAACTTAAACAATAAACGTTGAAACTCGGCAAGTGGGTTCCGTAGCTCTCGTGGCCGCTGTTTACCGTAAGGTCGTGGTTACACGTGACTGTGACCACTGAGAGATACTCATTTCGGGGAAGATCTTTGAGATAGTGTTTCGGTACAGATTCTGCGGAAATACGAGAGATTTTGGAATAATTTGATTGAAAGTTCTATTATTTAGATGTAGGTTATTAAATTGTTTACTAAATTTGACTTTGACTTTGACTTTGACTTTGAATATCGCTTAATATCATGTAGGTAATAACTTACTAATAAACTGGACATGAAGTAATAAACGCCCATTGAAACTAATTATTAAACTAATTGAAATGAAACAAATTTTAACGTATTTATAGCGTATATTTTACATAATTTTATGACCTGACGTTTTGAACACTTTGCAGTGTCCGTCACAATAATCCACTATAACTAAGATACACACAATACACAATTACACAAACAATAACTAAGTTTATAGTAAAATGATATGGTGGTAATTAATAAAATAGTGTACGTAAATACTTTATAGTGGAAGTAAATTTAATTTTAATTTTGATATCGATTAAAATCTGGAAAAACTTATTTTAATTTAATTTAATTTCATTTCCATAATGTCATTAGCGTCTTTTTGTCGTTAAGATGGAGACTACATCTTTCTTTTAGCTACGATACGCGTTATTGTTATACGAGTATGCAAGTATTGGTTGTGGGTATTTTTGACGTGATCTTTCTCGAAATTGCTTCATATTTTGCACGAAGCTCACAAATAGAGCATTAGGGTCGAGTGAGTCACTCTCTCGCAACGCATCTGTTCCATTTGTAACATTTTAAGCAGCTTGCCTCTCGCCGCCTTTACCACTTCTACTTGTTTCATATGACTTTAATTGCGACCAGACTACATCTTGTTTGTAATCAATTTATAAATTATATTTAAAAAAATTGTGTGTGTGTGTGCTCACATGAGATTTTGGAGTGTGGTTGTAAGACCAAAAGACAAAAGTGAAAACTTCATCAAGGTGACATTAATAATACGAAATAGCAGTATGGCAGTAACGCGTTGAACTAAGTATATCTCTCTCGCTCCCTTCGTCAACTCGAGCCGACTTTACCCGAACGAGCGTTACAAAGCCGAGCGTGACGGGTCAAGTTCATTCAATACCCACAAAATAAAGTGGTGAGCACGCCTAAAGAAGTTCTTACCACAAAAATATAATTAATGACGAATGTGTAATACGTGAAATGCCGTAATTTTTCCGCAAGAAAAAATAAAACTAATACTGTTTCTTTATTCCTCTATGTATGTATACCCACAAAACGGAGAGCGCAGTAATGTAACCCCGCCCCAAGGCTGTTGTTTTATGATAACTCCTGTAACGTCCCTTGCAATTTGTTCAGTAAACTGTAATTGGAGTGTCGATGCTCCAGGTGTCTGCAATCAGGACACGGATGATAAACTTTTATGCAGCGATGCCGGGAAGGATTGTTTAAAAGATTAGGTTATACAATTGACGGGCCAAATTGAGTAGAAAGAGTTGCGGAGTTAACGGTATTTACTTTTTGAGCATGGCTTACGAAAATAGCTGTAGCGATGGGGTAAAGTTTAGACTAAACGATGGGAGATATTCCAATGTTGAGTTTAAATGTATTATCTTTTTTGTTTCTGTTTATTTTGAAATATGGTATTAAGATGTGATAAATATGATGTAAGAATGCCGGAACCACTATGAAGCAGGTTCAGACGGACTCTTTTCAGGCGATTGCAGATATTCTATTATTATATATTCCAATGTTACTTATATCATGTGTTGTTTATGAACTGATCTTTTCATAGATCTGTTTCACCTGGATATATTACTCGTATCTAGGATCCAGATAAGAATGCCAGTAGTGCAGTGTGCCGTGGTCACCTTTAGTCTATTGTCAGCAATCAATTGCCAGCAAATGAGAGTAAATATAGCATTATGTTAATTATAATAAATCTAAATGACGTCTTAGGTTTCCGCGATTGCTACTGACATTGTTTTGTGTACAGGTATTAGATGATTATAGTTTTAAAAACATAAAAATAGACTTTAAAATACGTAGTTTTGATTTAACATACTAACCGATATTGATTATTTCAATGGTACCAATCTGAACTTTCAAACAAAAACGAACTGTTCAAATCGGTTTATAAATGACGGAGTTATGCGGCAACAAACATAAAAAAAAAACAGCCGACTTATTAACCTCTTTGATTATGAAGTCTGTAAAAAGGAGTTCAGTTTGCCGCATCTATCTTATATATCTACTTATCTAGTTTAAAAAAAACCATGCGACGAAAAGAAAATCTACAGTAATAGTAACTTTAAAAAAAGTAAACTTTGAATGACATCCAGTGATCCACTCGAGCAGTTTGCAGATCAATGTTCCATCGTAATAGATTATCTTCTAACTAAATGAAGTGGCTGACCCGTTTCCTAATCAACATACGCTGATTTAAACCTTGTTCTATCGTATCAAGGTCGATTTCCCATTGAAAGTAGATAAAGTTTATTCTAAAAGTAGTTTGTAGGTTTGAAGGTTGTCGTGTCGCGTGAGGGATGACAGGAGGAATGCTCTTGTTTTGACATCACTAAATTAAATTGTTCCATTTTCTTTCAGAGATGATGGAGGGCGGAGAGTATCCCTGTTGTCTTATGTCTATCAAATTAGAGGAGACCGAGGGAAATGTTGTTTGGATTAGTCTGTTTGGCGAGGAATGGAGAGAAATTAAATTATGAGCAGTGATACTTTGTTTATATGTGGGTACCATTGTTTACCGATTACACATGTTCATTACAGCTTTTAAAAATATATAATACATTTAAAATCAAGTCAATTGTGTCTATATTACTGAATAAGTAGTGCGTCAAAGACTGTATGACACATAGACATATTTCCCATCTATTTGACGCTACATTTGACAGTTATTTAGTTACGAGAAATACATTTGTGTCTTTCATTCTTTGTAGTTTTGAGTATGAACAACAAACAAAGCAAATATGTCGCTGCCGGATGAATGAATTCTCCATGCAGCCAAATAACTAAATGGCCTGTGTTTAGTTGAACGACGATTTAAAATTTAACGAGTAGGCGAAAACTTTCCTTTGAACGTTTTCTAGTTTCTCATGAAAAAAAAACCTTCTTCTCTATTGTTTGTGTTCAAAATAAGCTTAACGTGCTGCTTTTCTGTTCTTTAAAAGTCACTATTTTTAACTAACTTCCAAAAAGAAGGAGGTTCTCTTGTTCAGCGATCACTCCGCCATTTTATATTAATATTATGAATTGTTTTCGATGATTCTTTGGTAGGTGATACCTCAGAGGTGGTCCCATATACATTTTATAAAAATCGGTTCAGTACTTAGGTTTTTACCTTTTTAATTTATCAGAGGGTTTTTATAACATAACTAAAAAAAATCATTCAAGTTAACGAATTGCGTATTTTAAGTAGTTTTTTAAACTATAAATATAGAGATAAATATTAAGTTATCTAAAGGACTAAGCGATCGTTGAACGTTTATTTCAATGATCCTTCATAAATCCGCCAAGGCAGTCAACAGAATGCCGATTAGCCGAATCGTTTGATTGAAGAGCGGTTTCAACCATTCTGTTGTAACAGTATGGATTGGAGTAAGTATCTAAGATTAGTACTTTGGTTTATACATATTTAAAAATCCTAAGATATTTCTCTAGACTAGGTGTATGTAAGCTAAGTATAATTTAGAATGTAGATAACTATATCTAATATCAATTAAGTGTAGGAGGTTTTCTAGAAGTAGTCCGTAACGAGCAGGCGCGCGGCGGGAGGGCGTCGTCCTTCATTCCATCACGACGACGTCTCGTCGAGTGCTTGCTCAAAAATATCACGTTTTCATAAAGGAATTCGCTCAAGACAGTTTTAATGAAGTGCCTTACAGCTCATTATCCCTGCCACTCGTGCAGTGAGTAAGTGGCAAAAAGTAGTACCTACTAGCACAGGAGATGTGGGGAAATTTATTTACTTAAGAAAATTCGGTAAGGAGGTAAGAAATTTAGAGATTTGGTTTCTGATATTTGAATTAATATAGATTGAGTTTTCCAATAAAAAAAAAAACATCACACAAATGTTCAGGACTTTCTCCTCAACCAATCTGAAAGCTGAGAAAACCGAAAGCAACATTGATCACAAGCTTGTGATCAATGAGGTACAGTGAACTTGGAAAAGTGTTAGTTGCCGCAGTGATGGGATGTTTTTTTAAATTATTAGTTATATAATATCTGCATTATTCGTTTGTAAACCCCGATCCAAAAAGTGGAGTTTTATAAGTTTGACGTGTGTATCTGTCTCTGGCATCGTAGCTCTCAAACGGATGGACCTATTTTGATCCAGTTTTTTGTCGGGGGGTTTTGAGTTTTCCAAACTTGTACTTGTCTTATTGTGTAGATTTTATTATCGTTTTTAAGCTTTGATGTTTCTTTATTCGTCCGTTACGAAATATCTAAATATTGTTTTCTATATGTAGGTAATGCCCACCTTTATGTGACGTTGTTACTGACTTAAGCAACAATCCGACATGAATCCTGCCAGGCATTTTTTTTAACTATATAAAAAACCGAATACTTAATTATAAGTGTAGTAATAGAAACAAGATATTCACAAAAACTTTTTTTTTTTCATCATGTGTAATACGCTCCCGCGGCTCCCGAGCTAAAGTTGAAAAAGTAATGAAAAGACGGCATCGTTCAACGTGCTCCAGTTACGTCTAGTGGAGTTTCAATTCCCCTTGATATCTGCGTGTGGTCGGAGGTTTTGTACGAAATGGGTCGACTGTGGAACAGGAGGTCACGACAACCGATGTCGGAGTAGAAAAGCTTTAATTTCATTATACATTGATTCATCATCATCATCTCAGCCATAAGAAGTCCACTGTTGGACATAGGCCTCCCCCATGGATTTCCAAAAAGACCGATTGGAAGCGGCTTGCATCCAGCGTCTTCCCATTGATTACTTATTTATAATAAGATATAATATAAACACTTCTGTCTTTTCAAAGTCATCTGCTGATTGAGAACATCATGAAATCTGCATGTTGTTTTGTTTATAAGCCTACATAGCCAGGAGCATTGTTCTTAAGGTACACGGCACCTGTTATGTTTGCTATTTTAACGTGAATTAGTTCGCATTTGACCACCAACTTGTCAGTTAAGCGACGATGTGGTCGAAAAAAAGCACGCAAGCTTAGAAGACTTATTCACTCTGTCCTGAAAGGACCCATGTTGTATCTTTCAGGGAATAAAGAAGAAGGAGTTAATAAAGAAGACAATTTGTTGTCTTCTTTATTAACTCTTTGGCTATTCGGACTAGAAGCGTCGAATTAAATAGTACGAGTTTTAGGAAAATCCACAAGGTAGTGTGTATGTATTACGTGTGTCAGTATGCGAACTTTCTGTTTTTGTTCTGTGGTATAAAAGAAATGTTAAGTATCGAATGAGGCTACATTCGCACCGACAAATGCTCAAATGTGGGTAAGGCAGCAAATACTATACGAGTATTTGCAGATTTGGAGACATATTTTCCTGCTGTGACATGTCTATGATTATACATAGTCTAGTGGAATGATAGAACTCCAATCGGCGTGATATAGGTTCAAATGATCGATCCAAAACATTTAACATACAAAAAGAACATTCATTAAATTCCATTCGAATAGTGTTGGCGGTTTGCTCCAACATTCTCCGTAGATCAGACTGACAGTACTGAGATTAATGAGTAATTTGGAGAGCGTTCCCGCTTCCGTCCCGTTTCGGCCCTAACCCAAAGTATTTTGCAGATTTTCTATGTGAAACAGAATATCTGAACTCGTATTTTTTAATTAAACCGGCCCAGGGGCTTGAACTTTTTATCCTCCTTGATTAAATTCCATTTATGCCGTGTTTGTATGGCTAAAATAGGTACTTGTTTAGCGCAGGGAGCTCTGTATCAAAGTTTTGTTGTTTTTTTTTTATAATTAATTCGCCGCCTTGGGTTAATCTTCCTTTCTAGGAAATTGGCCATGATCCCGGTGGCCTCTGGCTCTGGCTGTTGCCTCATTTCTTTTTTGAGAGTTTTATTAAACTGTGTAGTAGTGTAGGTGTACTTGAACTTTGGAACAGTTTATGAGGCAGAACTGTTTGTGTTTTATTTTTATGAGCGTAACAAATTCACGTAAGTGTAGTTGTAAACCATTCTGATAGATATATTAAGCTTGTGAAACTTTAAGAAAAGCTTTCAATGCCTAATAAAACACGTGCAAAAACAAAGCGATGACAAACTGGCCTTAAGCATGCAAAAAAATGGTTGTTTGTAAAGTCGGTTTACGGACGATAATTTTACGTGATAACGATGCGTCACAAGCCGAACGCTTAGGCCGATCGTGCCTCTCTATCGCTTGTTCCGCGCTCTCGCTTGCACGCTCGGCTCAGACGGAACGTGACAATGAGTCATGCTTTTTCGTGCGTGCCGGCGTTCATCGATTTATAAGACGTTATCACGTCAATAAAAAATATAATATGTATTCTATCTATCTGCTATCTGGTTATCATAGTACAAACTATGCTTGGTTTGTGCAAGATGATGTTACGTGAAATGTGTGCTATCTACCTACATATATTTACAACATATACATATATTGCCAAGAATTTTAATAGTTATCTAATTTTGTTATTTATAAAAATAATAATGTGGTACTATCAACTTGGTAACTTTTAACTCCTTGTCAAACATTGTACCTAGCCTCTTTCAAAGATTCTTAATTTTTTCCCCAAAAGATTAGTAGTCAAAACGGTTGTTAATCAATTTATTTAACTACTAATATTAATAAAAATAATCTAGAATCTTCTAAAAAGGCTACGTACAATGTTTAACACAGAGTTAAAGTTACTCACGTTGACATTACTATTTCCAAATTTAAATATTCTTAAAAGTAGCAACGTTGGTGCAATACATATAAAGTTTAAAGCGATATTCTTTTGAAAATGTCACCCTTTGTGAGTTAGTCTCAGATCTTACAGATATCTATTACTAGAGCTTCTTGCTTACTAGAGATCCCATAAAGTTTCACCCAGACTTTCTTGATAATCTATTAAACAATGAAACCTTCAAGTTTAGCCTGTAACAGCTGTTACAAACTTTAACTTTAATCAAGTAAGAACACAATTAAGTAGATATGTTAGCTTCAAATATGTGTGGGAGTTAATGTTTTAAAATAAACGAAATCATGAATTAATTTAATAGTTATTAAAATGTGTCTAATTAATATTATAAATAACACAATATAATTGTTTCATCTCAGAACAGTGGAGGCACACTGCGCATGCGGCTAGAAGTGGAGGCACACTGCGCCTGCGGCTAGAAGTGGAGGCACACTGCGCCTGCGGCTAGAAGTGGAGGCACACTGCGCCTGCGGCTAGAAGTGGAGGCACACTGCGCCTGCGGTTAGAAGTGGAGGCACACTGCGCCTGCGGCTAGAGGTGGAAGCACACTGCGCCTGCGGCTAGAAGTGGAGGCACACTGCGCCTGCGGCTAGAATTTTTACGACTAGGCATAAATTATTTTTTTATTTAGATATCACAGTCGCTAATTATTCATTTTTTACGTAATCACATGCCACTTAATAGGTTGCCTTTGCTAATAAAATCTAAGAAACATTTGTCTATAAATTCTAACAGTTTTCTCCTATTTGCGTAAGAGATCGCGCGAGAACAGTTCCTTTAAAAACATTCAGAAGTAAAGTCAAAAGAAGAGAAAAAGAAATAATTAAAATCGGCCCAGTGCGAGTAAGACTCGCACACGAAGGGTTCCGTACCATTATATATAAAAACGGCAAAAAAAAACACGTTTGTTGTATGGGAGCCCCCCTTAAATATTAATTTAATTATTTATTTTTAAAGTGAATAATAAAACTCAATATTCTGTGAATATTTCAAGCGTCTACCTGTTGCCGTTATCAATATCGAGCAAAAACGAGCAAAAGTAGTACGTTTGTTGTATGGGAGCCGCCTTAAATATATATTTTATTCTGTATTTTAGTATTTGTTGTTAAAGTGGCAACGGAAATACATCAGCTGTGAATATTTCAACTGTCTAACTATGACGGTTCATGAGATACAGCCTAGTGACAGTCGGACAGACAGCGGATTCTTAGTAATAAGGTGCCGTTTTGCCCTTTGGGTACGGAACCCTAAAAAGAAGTTGTATTTCATTATTTTCACCCATAAGAAGTCCACAGCTGAATACTTATATAGGCCTCCCCCATGGTTTTCCAAAAATATCGATTGGAAGCGTCTTACATCCAGCGTCTTCCCGCCACTTGTATGAGGCCATATTCTGTCCATCTCGTGTCTGGTTTTCCTACGCTGCTCTTGCCGATACGTGGTCTCCACTTGAAAACTTTTCAGTCTCATCGGTCATCAGTGCTACGTGCTGTATCCTGCCTACTGCCACTTCAACTTACTAATCCGCTGTGCTATTTGGGTGACTTCATTTCTGATTCGATCTCGTAGAGAGACTCCGAGCGAGCCCTCTCTATAGCTCGTTGCGCGATCTTCAGCTTCCTTATAAGGTCCATAGTTAGGGACCACGTTTCAGTGGTAACACACACTGAGTAGGGTTATAACTTATAAGGCCCATAGTTAGGGACCACGTTTCAGTGCTGTATGTGATCACTAGTAGTCACTGGTAACTGGTAACACACACTGAGTAGGGTTATAGAGTTTTGTTTTTGCCGTCCTCCTCCACCAATATTCTCCCCCAACATAGTGAGGGACCTTAGTCAGGTTTTGTAATTTTTTATCCTAGTTTTGAACTTGTGCTATATCTATAGCTTTTGTCAATCTAAATATAATATCCAAAGGGTTATAGAATTGCAAGTAAACAGGTTTATCCGTTCATTCATTGTCAATCGCATGCCTATCAATAAATAAAACAAATAAGTAAAAGTAACTTTACATTATAAATAAATCAAAACAATCTAAACCCGGTCCCATGATCAATCCCGTGTCCTCTGGTTTCATGCAGAATAGTAAAGTTAATTATACACAGTTAATTTTAAAGTTAGTAAATTGTAAAGGTTAGCGGGTCGACGGGCCGTCTATTTGGGTAGGACACCATTACACTGACACCCTGCGTCCTTTACATCCAATCTGCTTACTAGATGTTCTCGAACTTTGTTCTCAACTGGATTCTGAGTGATGATCTGTTATGTGACCTGGATTTATCTATTTTAGTTGCTCTAAGTTAGTAAGATTGGTATTTTCATCATCATCTCAGCCACAAGAAATCCACTGCTGGACAAAGGCCTCCTCCATAGATCTACAAAAAGATCTGATGAAGTGATTTGTATCCAGCATCTTCCTTCCTCTTATATGAGGTCGTCAGTTTATTTAATGGCTGATCTTCCTACGCTGCACTTGCCGATGCGTGATTTTCACTCGGGAAGTATTCGTTAATATCTTTTATTAACTATTATAATTTAAGCTCAGTTCCATTTCAAATTAGTTTTTTTTTTAAATTAATTTCATTTCATGTATTTAATTATTTCGTTTGTCTACTTCTACTTAAGTTTGGTTTTATTTAAAGTATGCCATCAATGTAATATCGTCAAATAAGTGATCTGCAACAGTGGCCCTTCTAGTGCGGGGTCCTTAATGTTTGTTATTTGCGCGAATGGTTTAATAACAAAGATATTTTATTTATAAGAAGTGCCAACTTGACAAACCAAATTCTCCCGTGGTAGAGGCGAGCTAAGTGGTCCCTTTCACGCACGGCGACACAATCACATACGGGATGGGGGCCAGAGTAATGAGCACCGTGCTACACTGTGTGCCGTGCTCTCACTCGACTCGACTCGCCCTTAAGTGAGGGAAAACGGCTGTCGACATGACATTAATTTACAAGTGTTTTGGATTGATTCTGTGATTACGACTGGTCTTATAGCTCAGTTGTTAGGATGTCTGTCTTCTAAGCTGTAGGTTGTGGATTCGATCCCCACCCAGGACACACATTTGTGTCATGCGCATTGCATCGCATCGCATAGACATTTGTTCTGTGTCTGGGTGTTTTATTCAGTTTCACCTGCACACACCGAGGTTTCCGTATACAGGCTACATGACACTTGAACATGAACACTGACACTAGAGCTAATCACTCAACAAAATGTGTTTTATATCTAAGAATATTTGTAACTTTATATATTTTCTAATGAGAAAATGTTAAAAAAAGTGCAGTTTTATTAAGTATTTCATGTACCCATTGTGTGGGATATCGCTAAATAGGAATTAAAAATCATTGGAACGTTTTATATACAATAACTACTTCCTGATAATACTCGTATGTTAGTAACTTTGACAAATTTTTTAAGAATCTTCGGATCATGTTACAATGTTTGACACGGAGTCAAAGTCACCCACGTTGACAGTATTTAATTGTCTGTTTTATTTATTGCGAATCTAAAATACTTAAATGTCTCTCTCCCTCTTCGAATTAACAATAATAATCGATGCCACTTAACAACTAATATGCCCATCAAATCGAAAACCAGCTGAAATCCCAAGTCCGAGCAGTAAAACTAAGTTAGCGATCCCTCCTGCGAAATCTTATTTGGTCGTAACCACACGCCCGATATAAACTTGAGTTGAATATTAGCTAACACATTTACCAAAGTTTCCCACTAGGTGCCCTAATCCCGACCCTACAACTCTAATCCTTAAATATACTACGATCTAATAGTGGGTACAATGTAGCCCTGATACAGTGACCCAACTTGTTACAATGTCGAGGTAGTGTTCTTAAGAACGGTTGAAGTCTTTCGTGTTATCTCTTTATTTGGTCGAAAGATCAGAGCTTTATTTTGTAGCTAGTTTTACTAGGTACCGTAGTTTCCACGGCTATTCAACTACTACTCAATTCCAATATTTTTTAGCCGACTTCCAAAAAGAAGGAGAATCACAATTCCACTGTCTGTTTTTTCGCCGATTACTGCGCCAATTGTGAATTGTATTTGATAATTTGCTTTGTTTGGTAGATCATACTTCAGAGGTAGTCCCATATAAATTTTATTAAAATTGGTTTAATCATTTTTTAATATGACCTAAATTAGTCAAGACGTTGTCGAGAGAAAAGGGTGTGTAATCTTGGTTAAAAAAAGGAGAAGTTCGCAATAATATTGGCTATAAGACTATTTGTTCACTGATTTTGATAATATTTAGCAGGACATTCGATATTCAATTTAGAACAAGAATTTGGAATAGATCTCGCGAGCGTAAATTTTTTACAAGTATTTTTGCAAAAAAAAAAAAAAAAATGATCGCGCATTCTACTATTCGTAGAACAACTATTATTATTTTGAACAGAGAACTGACACCTCTCAAATGAGGTGTTTATTTAATTAAACGTACTTAACCCTGTAGAAGTAAAACGAGAACTTGAAGACCAGCCATATGGTCAACGGACCTAATACAACTCGCTGAAGACAGAAGACGCTGGATGCATCTGCATACTGGATGCTTATTTAACATATTAAACTATATATTGAATTGTCGGCCGCGCGAAAATCGGGCTTTCTAGAAATCTATTAGGTCTACGTACATTTGTTGTGGCTGAGCTGTTAGTGTTACAACAAAATATTATCGAGTGAAACTGGCACTGGAGAATTCAACACACATCCGTACTCAAAGTGAGCCCAATCTCTCTCGCGTCTATCCTCAAATGCATTGGCGCAAAAAGTAAATGCTGCATTCCCTCCCGTTCCTCAGAGCTAGTCTAAAATCCGCTAATATATTAGAATCTAGCTTTTAACTGTTGACTGTCGCTTCCACCTCCTACAGACGAGAGACAAATGCACGGGTTTAATCAACGAGTAAAGGCCTTCGCACACCGTGTCATCACTTCATCACTGATTATTATTAGGTACGAGTACTTTGTAAACTACTACTTACAACTTACGTTGTGTGTTAGTGTATCAACTCTATTATAAACAGATATATAAATTAGCCGATCTGTTTTAAACATTTCAAGAATATCAGAGTGAAAATAATGGTCCATATGCCGCGGTAAAAAAAAAGTTAAGATCTGTTTGTTTGTGGCATACAAAACTTTCTATATTTTTGTATTTTTATATGTAGGTATCTGCAGAATTGAGATAATCAGCGTTTTAAATAAATTATGGAGATTTTTTTCTATCGACTTATTCCTTTCCACTGTAAAGGAAAGTGCAAATCAGAAGTATTTAACGCTTACATTTACGTAGTGTTAGATATTATTTCTTCTGTGCTTTTACTCAAAAATGCGAAACAATTACGTTAATTCTATATTTAATATTTATTTCAGGTTTATAAGTACTTAAAAATAAGTTTGAATCAATGTGTCAGTTTGAATCAAACCAATCCAATGTTTAGTGGATACGGTGTGCGACTGTCACTGACGAAAGACTTAAAGTTATTTTTCCCGGATCGGGTCTGGCTAAGCGCAGGGAATTAGTCCGCTCCAGACACCAGATACTGAGCGCAGTTAATTCTTTACTTTGCGGCCCGGAGTGCCTCTTCTAGAGTTGGCGAGGATTTATGTATCTTCTACGTTTTAAGGTGGTGACAACGGAATCTAGAAATGGAAAATATTGTTCAAAATAAAAGTATTCGCTAAAGCTGAATTGAACTTAAAAATGAAGTGTTGTCCAAAGTAAAGTACCTACACATAATATAATTATAGTTAAAAAAAACAGAAGCAACCGACTTCAAAATAAGCAATTTCGTTTACTTGGATAACATTTTTCGAGTTATTTTGTTATAAAACCAAAGTGTAGGTACTTTGGTTTTATAACAAAATAACTCGAACAATGTTCTGATTTTGATAAAATTTATATGGTTAGTATACCTACCTTCAAATATTATCCACCAAACAAAAAAATAGAATCATCAAAATCAAGTCACAATTAGCGTCACAATTAGTGATCGCTTAACAAACATAAAAACATACATTCGAATTCAGAGGCTCCTTCTCTTTGGAAGTCAGTTAAAAAGTTGATTTTGGTCACTACCTTTGACCTTTTAGCGTCTCCTCTAGCGTTTCTACTTTCTACAAGAGCTGGCAACTCAGCGCAAGGCAATTTATGAATAACAAATAAAAGGCCAGACTAAGTTTGAATATATTACATATCATACAAGTGGCAGGAAAACGTTGGATGCAGGCCGCTTCCAACCGGTCTTTTATGGAAATCCATGGGGGAGGCCTATGTCCAGCAGTGGGCTTCTTGTGGCTGAGATGATGATGATGATATACATATCTTCTACGGAGTTTCATTCTTCTCGTCTTTTACCATCAGGAGAACTGGTGGTCAATCGTAGGTCTATTTAATGTAAAACTTTAATGTACGACTTTATCAAAACCTAAACCAATGTATCAAGTACTATATTTATTAATAGGTAAGATTTCATTTGACTTACATTTACGCGGTATACATACAGTAACATTTTCATAATAATAATGAGCATTTTGATATCATTAATAAAAACTCGAATGTAAGTTTTTTTGCACTACTGTCACCTTAAACATAAATCATTTATATTGTACCCAAAAAAAAAAAACATTCAAAACCAAAGCATTAAAGCTACGATGATGAGGGACCGAAGATGTATGATTGCGTTTGACTTTGATACCTAAATCAAATATCAGAAAGTATCAAGTCAAAGCAGCTATATTATGTATGGTTACAAAGGATAGTATCAGGAAAGCTTGCTACCTAGTCAATATACGTGGCTCGCCCTGTAAGCCTCCCGACTGTCCTAATGCTGATATAATGAGCCAACTTTTTCCATTTCTTTTTTAAATAAACTCCTGTAGTCTTTTGTGCGTGAGGTTTTGCTTCCGCGGCGTTGGGCTAACGGCCCTAGCACATTATGTTCACTTTACATCTTATGTACAAACCTCATACTTTTAACACGCTTTTATTAGCTTCATACGTATGTTAGTATGTAACAGAAACTTTGAACTTGATTTTGACCCACTTCAAACGGCCAGATTTCATTCAAACTTTGTAGGCTTATCGAGGACCGATGACAATACAATAATTTGATAATATTGAGCGTGTTTTTTTAGTTTTTTAAGCTATTATATTTTATTTAAATTAAATAGCTACTCTTGTTACGTCGCAATAAAGCATATGTCGGGTTGCTAAGGTGTCAAGTAAACCTACTCTCATGTAAACCTAAAGACATAGTACATTTTGTTCTGTTGTATATTTCTGATCTCTTCAGATGCACGGAAAATTATTATGCAGTCGAGGTTACTTGTATGTGCTTGTATTACGTACATTAATTATCTCGTTGAAATGCCAAAAATCCGTATTCACCGATATCGGTCCACGTTCTTGTTGCTTACTGCACAGGAAATAATTCTTTGCCCCCATCTCTGTTTCCTGAGAACTACAATCTTGGTATTTTCAAGGATCGACGAGCTCCATCCTCGGCCACATTGTCGCTTAAAGGTGGCGAATCGTAGATCTATCTTGCGTAAAAAAAAGCACGAGTCCGAGTCGGAGTGCGAGTCGCAGCCGCAGGCTGCACGTGACGCTACTGGTTCCTATGGATTTGTATGAAAATGATTCTGAGCAGAGCGATACCACAGCCTGTAACCCCAGCACCAGTGAGTGGTGACGCGGGCTGCAGAGCGCTCATTGGCTCACAGGTATCGCGGTCTGTCTGTCTCGCGTGAATGTATGCAAACGAGAGAGATTGCCGCGGGATATGCGGTCTGTAGCCTATATCTGGAAATAAAAACTGCCGCGATCGGAGGGAGAAACGCGGTCGACTGCAGCTACAGGCCGCACTGTTGCTTGCGGCTGCGATTTGCGACTCGTCTCGGACTTGTATTTTTATACTAAACTGTAGTATCTTTCCTGGCATCGCCCGACTTTGGTTGCACCATCATACATCTATACCAGTCAAGAAGGGCCTTTATAAAGCCAACATTTTGTAAGAAGAAAAAGACTTGTGATGGAATTAAAGGAGGCAGTTAATATTGTGAAAGAAGCCTTAGTACCTAATTAATCGTCAGGCAGTTACAGTGTGACTAATGGAAACGGGGATGATTTGGCTGAAAGTTACGGCGAACGGGTTTCACAGAATGTTTGTGATTTTTGACTTTTTGTAGCTTTGATGAGTTGAACTTTGTAACAAAACGGATGTCGGTTCAAAAGTACTTAGGAAACATTGAGATATAACTAATAGTACATACAACTCAATGTTAAGAAAGGCAAAGTTCTTTACACTAATTAAACTAAATTACATAGTAATTAATTATCATTATAGATGAATGCGAGGAAAATTGTTGTTTGTGTGGGCAACGGGTTGAACCTTAATGCGGCTGAACCATATACTTCTATACATACCCCAAGTGAATGTACCTAGCGTGTCAAAACGAGCGTGTCAAGTACGATAAAAAATCGCAAGTGACGACCAAGCTTTATTTAATTGGTGATGTAAGTATAGGTACTTCCGATTCGATATTTTGACAACTAATTAACTAGCGTACAAGCGCGCGGATGCATTGGGTTGAATAGTTTGATTTCACGCGGATGGAACATTCCATCACTAAATCGTTTATGTGAGGTCCACAGTCGGTGCCAAGGTTTTCATATAAATGAAGTCGCATGCTCCATCTACTTATCTGTGGGCTGAATCCTGTCACTGCCGTCCAACATTACATGCTACCCTCTAATACCCTCTCCTTCCCATCTAACCCTCTAACCACGGTCAAATATGGCGTCAAACGGCCTCATGGTCTTTGACACTCTGCCTACCCCGAAAGAGAAAATAGGCGTTATGTTATGTATGTATATGAAGCTTTGAAAATAAATAATAAGTACGTACCTTTGGCTGTTTTAGAAAAGCTAAGTTTATTTTAAACAGAAAAGTTTTTTTACGCAACTGTAGCATGCTAGTCTCTAGTGTAAGCATTACGCAACTGTAGCATGCTAGTCTCTAGAGTAAGCATTACGCAACTGTAGCATGCTAGTCTCTAGAGTAAGCATTACGATTGGTGATCAATATTTCATCATCATTATCTCAAACATAAGAATTGCACTTGTGGGCATAGGTTTCCCTCAACAATTTAAATAATAAGTAAAATAAATTACTTTAGTCTGCAAACGCCAGACAAAAATGAAACTATCAAATAAAAGTTATTGAAAAATTTACGCGTCATACTTAAATAAAAAAAACAGAATCTGGAGATTTTCTTCATCATCATCTCAGCCATAAGAAGTCCACTGCTGGATATAGACGTCCCCCATGGATTTTCAAAAAGAACGGTTGGAAGCGGCTTAAGTAATATATTTCGGAATCAAGCGTCTACTTACCATAGATAAAAAAACTTAACAACCAACAATATTCTGAGTAAACTTTGAATTAATTGAACATTTTGATTACAAAGCTTACACAAGACCCGAGCTAGGTAAGCTCAGTAGACTTAATAATATTAGTGTCCTTAGTAGGGTCGTTGACTCGGCTCCAGGTCTCCAAGAGGCGTGGCTGACGCGTGGCGGTGATGAGCCCCAAGTGTGCTGCTCGCTGAGATATGGCGCCACTTAGTTCAGTTTTTGTAACTGTACTCTCCACACCTGGCCCTACAGTCTATATTGATGTACGGGCGTTGTTGTGATTTGTTTGCTGGTACAAGGTGTTGTCGGTTGATGTTTTGTCACGCTATAATATTTCATAGACTTACCATTTATCACAGAATCTTTCACTTTTACACTTGCTAAAGTCAGTCTTTTTACCCACCCTGCGCAAGAAGGAGGGTTATGTTTTTCGAGCGTATGTATGTTTGTATGTAAGTATGTGGGTATGTAATGTTAGTACGTACGTATCTAATAACCTCCTACAGTCTAAAAAGCTTAACCGATTTTGATGTGCAAAGTGTCGTTGGATTCGTCTTCACTCCCTGAGTGTCTTAGGCTATATTTTTTTAGTATTAATAATAATATAACACTCACATAAATAAAAAAATAGTCTCTCTAGTAACTTTCAAAAAGTACATCTTTTTATAACAAAGTGATTTTACAAGAACTATTCCAAAGAATGACCATTTAATAATTATACAGTAGTTTCGCGCATATTTTTTCACTTAAATGTACACTCAACAGCATATCAAACATAAGGTAAGCGTAAGTTACAATACAGAAATTACTCTTGCATAGTCGGGTATTTTGTTTTTCTTTTAATATAATATATTTGTCACAATAATATTCTGATGATAAGAAGATAAGTTGACTGAGCGAGTCTTCTTTTACTACTTATAATATTGTGCATTCTGTGGTTCAGAGTAAAAAAAGTGATTTATAATAGGTCATGAAGACTTAGAAACAGTTTCCAACGTAATTAAATAACATTTGATTTGAGATTGACGAAAATGGGTCCTACGTGGGAGGATGTATAATGTTGTATATAGTAGATAAAGACAGCGCACCATCCTCGGCTGAAAGGACTAAGCAAACATTGAGTATCACAACAGTAATGCCTAGACTGTACTAAACGAGCTCCGTACCATCTGCTCTCTGTTCTTACATTTTTCCAATTTTCCTCGGCGTCGTATTTATTATTATTCGTTTTCGATTGCGAACCAATCCGCGGAGTGCGCAGATGTCTGCGTGCCTGTCACCTAGCACTTATTATAAAAAAGTTTTTCTATAAAACGTTCCTTGTTTTATTGAAAAACTTTTTTATAATAAACATCGTTTTAATAGTTGGGGGAGTCTCGTTTTTACCGGACTACACAAGAAATAGTCTTAGGTTGTTCGGGTGTGTACATAATGTATATTAATGGGTTATTGATAAGAGAGGGATTTTTTTTACATGTTTGGTCATAATGCGAAAATTACACATTGTGAAAATAATTAAAAACCAGTTTTAGCTTATGATAATGAAGCTCTTTCATATGATACCTACTATGACACCTACACAACGCTGCGGCGCTGTGTAGGTGAGCCGATAACATGATGTACTTATTGTTGCTAATCGCGGGAAGCTGTCGGCTCCGGGAAACAGGAATCCTAGTCCGGAGCCTGACGCACGTCTTTTAAACTATCATGTACATTTTGTAGCAATTTTTTTAATTTTGAGTTAAAATAACATTCACTAACCCTTGCTAAGCCCTTGGCTTCAGTAACTACATTCAGCTTTGGGTAGACTAATTTTGTAAAATATTTTTTCTCAACCTAAAAATAAAACCTAAATAATAGAACCTCATTTAAAAATAATCCTTTTCCTAAAATTAAAATAAAATTTCGAGACACTCCGAAATATTGTAGAAAATAAAAATAAAAGTTAATGGCAACAACGCTTGGTACGAGTATAATCTTTCAGATTCTTTCTTTCGTCTTGCAGAATTTTAATCAAATTCTTGAGTTTAAAGATATTTTTTGTTTCGAGAGGGTTTTTTAAACAATTATGTTAATTACTGCGAAGAAATTGCATTGAAGTGAAATTAGTAAATATGCAACCACGCACCGGCATGCGCAGCGTAGGAAGATCAGCCACGAGATGGACAGATGACCTTATACAAGTGACAGGAAGACGCTGGATGCAAGCCACTTCCAGTCGATGTTTTTGGAAGTCTATGTGGGTATCCTATGCCCAGCAGTGGACTTCTTATGGCTGGGATGATGATGATGGTAAATATGTTTCAAGATAATGACCGGGATATACATTTATTTTGATTTAAAAATAGACAAAGTGTTCGACGGGCAAGAAACTACAGTGAAATTAAGTTTTATTTATTTCATTGTTACACCAACAAAGCCACCACTAAGACAAATCAAATAAAAATAAGGTAGAAAAGTGAGATACATATTGAGTTGTACTTCAATTACAGACAGGTATAAACTACAAGCAAGAATTTATACAGCACATATTATAGGTACTTAAAACAAAATTTGATAATGATTTAATTGAATTTACAAAAAAAAAAAAAAATTACAAATTAGAACTTACCAAGTTCTAATTTTTTTAAACATAGAGTTGTGAAACAAAATTTTGATATATATTTAAATAACAATGTTATGTGTTCTATAATGGACAATGTGAGGATATGACACTTTAGAAAGAATCAGTCTATAACGTGATTTAAAAACATGTAATCGGCCCGAAAAAACATCTATATCAAGCTGGTTTCTCAAACCGCATTCATCAACTGTATCAATTTTGACGTTATGAATTGCATTATAGTTTAATTATAATTCTGTTTAGAGGAGAGTAATGACCCAAATTAGAACGAGCAGTATTAATGACAAAAGGTTTATGTTTTTTACACTGTCTTGACTGGCTCCTGGGTACACAAATGTTTAATTTAGAAAGTAGATATGGAGAGTATTAAATTGTTAACTTAAAGAGAAACATACCGTCTAGAAGTTTTCTGCGAGAATTAATTGAATATAGATTTTGTTTGAGTTTGTACTTGTAAGAACAATAAAAAAGTTTTTAATAATTATATTTCTGCGTCCATACTGCCTACATTGTATCAACTTATCAACCGAGTTCGTTTGATATGAAAAGTCTTCCAGCCCACGTTATTTATAATTACCTACTATTTTTAACAAAAGATTTACCAGTAGATACAACTACTTAAATACATGCATTTGTATCTGTTGTCGCAGATAGGTACTTGTCGTCTATTAGTCTCGGAGACAAATAATACCTAATGTATGGAGTCATTGTTACTTAAGTAAGGGTATTTGTATGGTTACCCTACAATAATATGTAAATATGGTCAAACGTCGCGACGGTTGACAAATCGTTGAAAGTTGAGAATTTAATGGTCAGAATTGGGAGAATATTTCAAGAATTGGTTGACTGTTTTATAAATTTGAATACGACACGAATATTTATTCAAAGTAACCTACATTGTAGAATATGATGTGGTATGTGTTACGCATGAAGCAGTGGAGCAGATAAACAACCCCGCTAGACACATCCTTGAAGGATCACCTTGACTCATTCCTCTACCTAAACAAACACGCTTACAAGATAGATACACGAGCCTCAAGTAATGACGGCTCAAATTACGTAAATGCTTCACTTTACATCAATTTCCTGCATGATTATATTTGTTAAAAGTTTTTATGATAAAATCGTAGTCGTACAATATAGACTAAATTTCTAAGGTCTCACAACTTTTCGTGGTTCAAGGACCGCGTAGCGAGAATTGGATTTAAAAAATCCAATCCAATTCAAATTATTTAATATTGTGCTACGAAGTAAATATCATTTTAGTGAGTTGGCTTGCTAATGAAATATTTTTTCAATATATTTTTACATATCTATTATATACTTCATGTCGAAAACTGAACCAATTGCCTTCGTCACCGCTTAACAAATATTGTAAATAATTTAATTGAGACATCATGTAAATTATATGACAAAATATGTTTTTGATATAAAAATTTTACGTTTTCCCCACAGCAGCCCGCTCCAGAGTCCTGGCGGGTGGAGTTAAAACTCTCACCAACTAAAATACTCGTTGAAACAATCCGGGTGTGCCTTCACATGCAGGAACTTTCATCGGGACTCCGACCGCTGGAGCTTTGCCGATATAACACATATTACGAGTGTGCAAAACAATGTAGAGTAACTCCATTTGGAGGTACACTATCGTATGGTAATTTTACAACTTTTAGAATACACTATTTTATACAAGCTTTGTGCACAGAACAAGTAGGGCTGGCATACTAAACCACATAAGTCAAAAATTCATACTTTTCAGGAACAACAAAAAACTAAATAAAAATTCAACCTTAAAATATTACTTTATGTAATGTGATATATTATGTTACTCTAAATTTAATACTATCATGCATGAACTCACTATTACTACAATGTTAATTAAAAGCTATTTTTAGGGTTCCGTACCTCAAAAGGAAAAAAACGGAACCCTTATAGGATCACTTTGTTGTCCGTCTGTCCGTCTGTCCGGGTGTCGAGGTGAAATTAAAACCATATAATATGCAAATCCATAGTATCTTAATCCATAGTAGTAGTTTTTTTTAAAGTATAAAATTCTTACACTTCCGTGTTTATACATTTTAGAAACGGCCCTTTTTGTAAAAAGAAACCGGGAGCGATTCCCCACACTATCTGATTCTACTGTAAGAAATAGGCGCGACCAAGACAAACGGCGCGTACATGAAGGAAAGACAGCACTGATGCAAAATAGCATCGTATGTATGGGTCCTAAAATCTACAATAAGATTCCTAAGTCAATAAGAGACCAGAATAGTAATTTATTTAGAAAAAAGTTGAAGGCATTGTTATTGCAGAAGTGTTATTATTCTATCAATGATTTTTTAAATGACAAATTTTAATTCTATTGACATTATGTGTATCTTTTATTGCTTCTGCTTTGTCATATTTTATATATTTTTGGTTTGTGTTTTAATCTAATAACAAATAATAATAATTATTATTTTTTAATTTTTCGCATGTGCATGATGCTGTCTACCTGACATTTGTACGCCTAATCGGCACAACATGATTTTAAGCGACTAAATTTAGTGTAACATCTTTTATGCACTTGTTGTATAAAATTCTCGTGTTGTATGCAAATAAATTATCTTTATCTTTATCTTGCTGCAGAAAGAAAAATAAAATTTCTCAGTTTTCGTAAAAAAAAGTTATATCCGAATATGTCATAGAAAACGCACATTTCGACACTCACAATGGGATCAAAACCTATGGGGTACTTCCCTTTGACCTAGAACTATGAAATTTGGCAAGAAGCATTGTGTTAGAGTACACATATAGGAAAAAAACCGAAAACTGGACATTTTTAATTTAATCACAAAAAAATAGTGTCACTATGCAAGGAATGAGGGCCAAATTTTAAAGTGAATTAAACGTATCATGTGGGGTATCATATGAAAGAGCCTCATTAGCATAAGCTAAAACGGGTTTTGAAATATTTTTACGATGTATATTTTTCGGTTTATGACGGAAAATATAAAAAAAAATATGATTTCCCCCTTTTATTTAGTTTGTACGGAACCCTCGGTGGGCGAGTCTGACTCGCACTTGTCCGGTTTTATTTGTGACTGATATCAATAGGAACATTGAATTTATTAGTAAACTTAAATCTATACTTGTGACTTATGTGTATGGAAACAATACATTTAAATGGTTATTTTATTAAATTATTTATTTTTGTACCTAAAAACGACAAACAATGGACGTTTATTTTAAGAGTATCATTGTTTATCATTTTCACTAGAATATCAGGGTCAGTATTTCGTAAGTGGTTTGCAGTAGGTAGATACATCCTTTTATATAAAACGTATGGAAAACGTCGGGCATTAAAATAAGTAAAGATATCAAGTCTTCTTTTTTTTCATTAGATGTTGACAAAGGCTGTACCGATATGACAGGAATACAAGCAGGTGCCACAGAAGCTCTTTGTTTTAAATTAATTTTAGAAAGTGGAGGAACAAATTTTTTGCTGCTAGATCTTCTGAGTTGTATTGTATAGTAGGTTATAAATTTGCAAATACGGCTTTTTTATATTTTCATATAACTCGTGATCTGTGTCTACTTCTAAGTGGCGGTATCATTTTGTGTTGTATTACTTCTAAATATCCTTTTTTGTAAAGCCCAAGTAAAAATTGAACTGGCATTTGAATTTCGGTATTGAACATACACAACTGACGTTTGTAAAAATCTACTGAAGAGATAATTGAAATTGCTTGTTAACTATCAGTTTTAATTCATTTTGTGTTTGAATAAATAAATCCCAGATTTACTTTCAGGGGTTGGAGATTACCATTGCCATTGCCATTGAACGCCATTTCGGCAATTTTTTTTTCCTCGCTGAGAATCCATAACATGTAAGGAATACCTATGCTTTCTAAATTACGTCACCACAAAACAAAACCACATGTTTAAAATGAGATGAGTAGTACTACTCGTCTTTGCATCTCATGTCTCATAACACCACATCCACTTCACTATTTTCACCCGACTGTGTAAGAAGGAGAAATATGTTTTTCGAGTGTATGTGGTATGTATGTATGTTTCTATATGACAGCTTACTGCCAAAATGGCTTGACTGATTTTGTTGTGCGAGGTGTCGTTAGATTCATCTTCATTTCCTGAGTATCATAAACAATTTTTTTGTAATAATAAGGTAATAATAATAAAAGAACTCTCGCCAAAAAAAATGCATTTTTTCGTAACTTTCAACGAACTTTTTCGTAATAAACAAGTGATTTTACTAGAATTATTCCAAAAAATGTGCATTTATAATATTTTACAGCAATTTTACGCATACTTTCTTACAAAAACATACACTCTACATAGTATATCGAGCGTAATGAAATCGTAAGTTAGACTGCAAAAACTGCTTTTCTGTAGTCGGGTATTTTGGTTTTCTTTTAATATAGATACTTATTAATCCATAATTCTTATTGTCAAGTGCATACCCTCAAGTAAAAACCTATTAACACAACGCAGCTATCGTTCCTTATGACATAAGTCTTGCCTAGAGTTCATAAAATGTAGGAAAGTGATATGTCCCTTTTTTAAAAAGTCGACTTATTTATATTGTCGCAAGGTGTAGAGAGATCGATGAAGTTGAAAAGGTACAGTAATAGAGTTCAAATTAAAACGAACGCTTTTGACTTATGTGGTTAAGTCGGTCGACGTAATGATTAAAATCATATTTTTTGGTGTAGTAAAAATAATTTTTTTTTGGCTTATGTGGTTTAGTCTACCGACCCTAGCCTAGACCTATATGTTAATTGCATACAGAACGGACACTCTCCGCCTTACACCAATCTGGGGTTCCTTACCGGTCCCCCTGTCTTTGTCAGACTTTGAGTAGTTTGAGTCAATCAAGCGTTCAGAATCAGAACATCACGCAGCAGAGTTATGATATGATTTTATGATACAACATGGTGAGCGAGCCCACGCATGCTTGCAAAAACTAAGGTAAAAAGGAACCCTTATAGGTCCGTCCGTCTGTTTTCAATTGCGCAGTGTGACGGCGTTCTCTTTCAGAGTGAGTGAACCGTTTGCGCGTGCTAACCCGACGCCTGTGCCATCTAGTGTACACCGGGCGTTATCATGATGCATAATTTTTAAGGTTCCATAGTAACTACAAGGAATCATTATAATTTCGACATGTCTGTCTGATAAAATGACTGTGACATACGGATGGACAGAATCTCAATAATAATTGACATTACAAGCGACTGGTTGTTAGACGACGATCATTAACTTCATTCAACTGTGACAATAGATCTGCGAAGGTCGCAGTGACGAGCCGGGGCTGCCCAAGCCCGGTTGCCCCCAAGGTTTTAAATAAATAAATAAAAAACCGGACAAGTGCGAGTCAGACTCGCCCACCAAGGGTTCCGTACAAACTAGTAGATAAGAGAGGGAAATTATATATAGGTATTTTCCTTTATAAACCGAAAAACATACATCGTAAAAATATTTAAAAACCTGTTTTAGCTTGTGCTAATAAAGCTCTTTCATATAATACCCCACATGATACGGTTAAAGCACTTTAAAATTTGAACACTCCTTCCTTGCATAAAGACCCTATTTTATGTGATTAAATTAAAAATGTACGGACTTTTTCCTTTATGTGTAATGACAATGCTTCTTGCCAAATATCAAAGTTATAGGTCAACGGGAAGTACCCCATAGGTTGTGATTCCCTTGCGAGTGTCGAAATATGCGTTTTTTGCGACATATTCGGCTGTAACTTTTTTTATGAAAACTGAAAAGTTTGATTTTTTACAGCTCCAAGGGACAGTAGACCTGAGTATTAGACATGAATTTGAATTTAATACCTTTACGCGTTCACGAGGAAAAAGGTAGTAATTTTAAAATTATTAAAAATATTTTTATTATATCATGTAACAAAAAAATTATGATTTTCGCGAAATTTCCTTTATCTGTGCTATAAGACGTTGTTTCGTACCAAATTTCAAGATTCTGAGTTCACGGGAAGTACCCTGTAGGTTTTGATTCCCTTGCTAGTGTCGAAAATTTGCAGCATAAGCGGCTGTATCTTTTGATTGCATTTGCTTAGAAGTTTAATTTTTTCACAGCTCAAAAGGACAGTAGACCTGAGAAGTTGATATGAATTTCAGCTTGTTACCTCCAAGCGTCCCTGAGAAAAAGTCTTAACAGACAGACGGACAACAAAGTGATCCTATAAGGCTTCCGTTTTTTCCTTTTGAGGTACGGAACCCTAAAAATATATCTAACTAAAACGTCACGATATACACTTCCGGCAGTGTTCGTGTAAACCGTAGCATGAAGAGGCGCGCATGAGAACAAATGTACAGTATAGCGCGAGAAAGCGCGCTGCAAACCGAACAATTTTGTACGGAACACCTGCCGAAATCAATTTTCTGGTGTCCGGGCACGAACACTCTCTTATCGCTCTCCGCCATATATTTTTTAGGAATTGTGGCTTCCCCGATTGGAAAATAAAATTGGAAACAATTGTTTCCGTAGATTTTTGTAGTGGGAATTGATTGTTTCTCTATTTTATGTATTCCGAGTTACGGTTTGTTAAAAGTTGCAGGTTGTTTTTAACGAGCAAGTGAGTATTTTAACCGCAACATATCTGTAAACTATGTGTACCTAATTTTGTTAACTTTACCAGCCTTAAACGACTACCTTCTCAAAACAGCAATCAGATTTTATTCAGATTATCTCAAATCGGTGAAGGTCGAATGATAATACAAATGATGAAGCCCACTACCTCTTGGCAGCGTACCTAGTATGCTACAGCATTGCCACGTTGAATGGCAGTGTTTACGTGTATCTAAGCGTCTTTGCGTATTCTGCGTCGCGTCCACCAGCCGGGAAGTTGTTTGAAGTAAGCTATTTCTAGAGGCAATGTGCTCCAAATATTGTATTATTATTCGTATATTACTACAGTAATGTTATAAATAAGAATTTCATCGTAAGATTAAGGAAATTGATATTAATCTTTATAAAAAAAAAACCGATTTTAAAGTAAATAAATATTGGAGGACATTTTGCCACAGCTCTATGAACCAAAAGTCCCCAAACTAAGCAAAGCTACCAAGCCATAGGAACCAAATAGCTGATAGAGTTTTGTTTTGACGTGACAACGTCTAATAAATCGATGAACGCCGGCTGCACGCACGAAAAAGGATGACTCATTGTCCCGTTACGCTCATTGTAACGTTTGCATTTCATCAATGTTTTGTTATGACGTTGACACGTTAAACTATCGTCCGTAAACCGACTTTACAGACAACCAATTTTTTATTTTTGTGAATACTTATTGGACTAAAAATGCTATAGTATGATATACTATGGGTTGTATGATATAGTAGATAGAGTATGGGTTATGGTTACATTTAAGAATAAGAGTAATTAGCGCCTATACACGTACAAACTGATTTGCGCTATATTGCGTGGTATCAAGAGTCGTTATTTAATTAAATGTATTTGCGAAGTGAGTGACTGAAATGAGTGAGAGTGGTTTTTAGTGATCAATCCCGTAAGGTAATGACTCAGGGGTTTAAGTGGACGCTCCCAATCGTAGATCTACCTAACGTACCTAAAAAATAAACAAAACTTTATTCATAATTTACACGAGCAACGCTAATTAACCACGTCAATATTACTTAAAAAAATACAGTAAAATCATAATAAGTTCCGAGTCGCGAGATGTTTTCAGTTCTCCGCTTATTATCTCGCTAACCTCCGGCGAAATTTCGCCAAATTTCGTGCAAAATTTAAGTGGAAATTTCAATCTACTTTATACGGCTGCAGTAAAACAAACTTCCTAAATAAACTCCCTGTTCACGTGGAGATCAGAAGGAGCTTCTTTTACGAGCGACTAGCTGTGCCACGCGGGTTCTCATGCTTATTAACAATTACCATATCTCATATCGAAAACAAACATCTGGATAGAAGAGATAACATTTTGCCAGTTGATTGCACATTTTGTGTTGTTATTTTTGCGCAATTGGTCAATTATTTCATTCATTTTACTCTAATGCGCAAGAAGGGTAATCTTTTTGGGTGTTTGTATATACTAATATAAAATTAAATCAGTTTTTTTGGAACAATGGGAACTGGAATAAATTTATGTGTACCTACCTAACTTTTGATATCAAAGCGTTTCTTACCACAAAGGTTACAAAGGTTTAAAAAAATATAAAAACAACGTCAATCGTAAAAACAATTTATTTCTTAAAATAATACAATAATTTAAATAAAAGCATGAAATAAATATCGAAATATTACTTTATACGCCCTATTCCTAATAGTATTTCCCCTTCGTCGTTGGCCCGCCCGCGTCGTCTGCCATCCCTACCAAGTCAAGTTTCCTGTCTATTCTTGAATCTCTCATATAATATTTATTTCACAAACATTCGAAGATTACCTACGTTGAGTTTTTCTAACAGATAATATTCAAAGGGTACACAATACAGCATCCATCCGGCATCCCATAGCCCGTATCTATGATTTATGCCTATAATACGGTTCGGAATATGGTTCGCATTCACCTCTGGCCGACCAATGACGTCATTGAGCCCGTATTGCGTCATAACGATTGTATGTCTGTAGCGTTTCATAACTTCACGGACCTACGGCTGATTAGTTTTTGGAAGTGGCTAGTCTAAGTACTTATATTTATTTTAAGTATAAGATTTTCGTACGTTTCTGGATCACTACATTGCTGATTCAAAGTAATAATTCTATTAATATATTCTGTGGTAATACTACACCTAAATAATGAAAACGGTATTTTAGAGTAGTTTTATTTTTATTTTTATTAATGTGTGTGTGTATATATTATATATTAATATTCCTGTTGATGTTAAATTAAACCACTGCTGACGGATGTTACATTTGTTAAATTTAAATAGACGATTCTTAAAGATAAATAATGATAATTATAGATATGTATTTTAAAATATTAAATATCGGATGGTTCTAACTGCAATGTTCAGATGGGACAGTTAAAAAAATTCGGCACTCGAGGAATTTGTGCCCGTGTCTAAGTTAATTCCCGAGTTCACCTAGTCATCATCCACCAAATCATTATCCACCTAGTCCTCATCCACCTAATCATTAATTATCCACCTAGTCATCATCTACCTAGCCATCATCCACCTAGTCATTATCCACCTAGTCATCATCCACCTAGTCATCATCCACCTAGTCATTATCCACCTAGTCATCATCCACCTAGTCATTATTCACCTAGTCATTATCCACCTAGTCATCATCCACCTAGTCATCATCCACCTAGTCATTATTCACCTAGTCATCATCCACCTAGTCATCATCCACCTAGTCATTATCCACCTAGTCATCATCCACCTAGTCATCATCCACCTAGTCATTATTCACCTAGTCATCATCCACCTAGTCATTATTCACCTAGTCATCATCCACCCTTTCATTATCTGTCTAGTCATGAAGATATAATTCAAACGATATAATTCAAAATAGGTACTTGGTTCGCCGATACCCCTTCCACGCCGGTGGCTGTATATCCGGCGGGTTGTGCGGTAGATTCCCGTCACGCGCGCCGCTCCTGCTGACGGATTGGTTGGCCCCCCGCGCCGCATACAGATGCCGAGCCCGGGGATAGTTTTCATAAAGATGGCCGGATTATGAGACATGTTTGCGGACGGGCGCGCCGTTTATTATCTCCCGCCGCCGCCGCCGCCGCCGAGCTGGACTTCTGCGATTGCCGTCTATGGATTTGTCGGGTGATGTTGATAATGTGGTAATCGTTTATAGACTTTTTAAATTTGAACACATGCTGATACACTAACACAATAAAGTGTTCGTGGTTAGAGGTGAGACCAAATGACAATTGGCATGGTGCTCGTTAGTCTCGTAGCTCGTCGGTCTAGAAGATATATATTTACTCTAGCCTTTCTCGTGACGAACATATACCGCAGCCCTCGGTGTTGTAACGCAGTACCTATTCAGCCTGCTAGGACTACGACCGCTTGAGGCACTCTGCGCGTCCATCTCGGGCCCGTTTGGATAGTATGCCAGGATCCCAATCACAACCAACTCCGGGCCCAGATGTCCCCTTTGAGTAGGCTCTTACGTCAGGCAGGGGATACCGATGCCGTATTCTAGTGTTCCGGCTGTTTTATACGTTATCTTTTACGTACGTTTTGTACATTAAAATCGTTTATCTTAAAAAAAGAATCCTCATTTTATTTCCTTATTGTGGATATTTGACTCGCACGAGTTGCGTATTTGCCTTTTCAAGAAATAAGTACTACTAACCGTATTATAATTATTGTCAAAAGTCCAGTAAAATAAGTTACAATCAAATCGACTTTACGAACACGGTTCAGCAAAGTACAATAGTAACTTTACTGGAGTCTGGAACCTTCTATGGAGTTTTGCCGTCAACAACTCAACATGAAATGTCACTTCACTTTGTTTTACTTGCCCACTGCATACATAATTATATACTGACAGTAGTAAAAATACGTTAGTACGATATACAAGTCAGCTCGGAACAGAGCCAACGTAATAAAAGATAACATATCCTTCAACTTTATCACGATTCTTATAAGAAACAACGCTGGACAGGTAGGGGCATTACTTATAATAAGAACTTGGACATTAACTATCATCATCATCATCTCAGCCATACGAAGTCCACTGCTGGACATAGGCCTCTCCAATGGATTTCCAAAAAGACCGATTGAGAGCGTCTTCCCGACACTTGTATGAGTTTTGCCTGTCCATCTCGAGCCTGGTCTTCCTACGCTGCGCTTGCCGGTGCGTGCTCTCCATTCGATAACTTTTCAGCCCCATCGGGCATCAGTTCTACGTGCTATGTGCCCTACCCATTGCCACTTCAACTAGCTAATCCGCTGTGCTATGTCGGTGACTTTTTTAATCTACGGGCCTCTTCATTTCTGATTCGATCTCGTATAGCCCTCTCCATAGCTCGTTACGTGAACTTGAGCTTCTTTTTATGGTAAGTGACCACGTTTCAAGACCTAGTTAGTGAGGACCTTAACTAGAAATATATAGGTTTCAATACATAGAAGTAAAATGAGAGCCTGTAACATAAACACGACAGGGTAAGGAAAAATTGGCTCAATTTTACGAGTATTTCATAATTCTGTGATAAAAAGTCTACCAACTTGATACATGATTTGAACGCTCATGTGCATACTGATGACAGTAAATACGTGATGGTCATGTACAACATTTTAACGTTCATGTGCATACTGAAGACAGTAAATACGTGATGATCATGTACACATTTGAACGCTCATGTGCACACTGAAGACTATAATATAAATTTTATAATTTAATAAAATGGTGGGTTTGATTGCATTCAAAATTTATTTTCTTCCTTTTAGAGCATTTAAATAAAAGTTTGTTTTTAATAATATTTTATTTACTAGACTAAAAAGAGTGCTTGTCAAGCCTATTCAAACGAGGCCAAACCGACGGTTTTATCTCGTTTAGTTTAGGAGTTCCTATGTCCACCTTCCGACGCCATCTTGAGACCCTGGATATCACGTAACACAAGAGTGCTTGTCAAGACTATTTAAACGAGTCCAAACCGACGGTTTTATCTCGTTTAGTTTAGGAGTTTCTATGTCCACCTTCCGACGCCATCTTGAGACCCTGGATATCACGTAACACAAGAGTGCTTGTCAAGACTATTTAAACGAGTCCAAACCGACGGTTTTATCTCGTTTAGTTTAGGAGTTCCTATGTCCACCTTCCGACGCCATCTTGAGACCCTGGATATCACGTAACACAAGAGTGCTTGTCAAGACTATTTAAACGAGTCCAAACCGACGGTTTTATCTCGTTTAGTTTAGGAGTTCCTATGTCCACCTTCCGACGCCATCTTGAGACCCTGGATATCGCGTAACACAAGAGTGCTTGTCAAGACTATTTAAACGAGTCCAAACCGACGGTTTTATCTCGTTTAGTTTAGGAGTTCCTATGTCCACCTTCCGACGCCATCTTGAGACCCTGGATATCACGTAACACAAGAGTGCTTGTCAAGACTATTCAAACGAGTCCAAACTCGACGGTTTTATCTTGTTTAGTTTAGGAGTTCTTATGGCCACCTTACGACGCCATCTTGAGACCAGCTTCATGGTACCATATTATTGCATTGTCACCGAAGTTACGTAAGTAAAACAAATTTCAGCCTAATCTAACGACAGGAAGTGGTTCTAATTTAACTCGCAAGATTTGTCCCATACTAACAGGGCAAGTTAAATAAAAGCTAGTAATAAATATACTTTACAGTATTATTTACTTGTCTTTTCTTTTATATTTATTTGTAAAAACTTTTTTGATTAGCCGTCCGTTCTTATATCCATTTTCTAATGTATGTATTTAGCTGTTAAATTCCATGGAAAATAAAATGAAATCTAAAGTTATATCTGCCAGTTGAATACAGAACCAGAAACTGCTGGCTATTTCTGTAGTTTTACCTTAAAGAAAAACATGTAAAGTCCGCAGTTTTAGTATGTATGTTCAGTGTTCAGACCACCGAACCAGAATGCCTAGTGGAGCGGACTACCGACAATACATACTGACAATTAGTCCTATGTATGTCTGTTTATATGTGAAAGGAAATAGGACATAGGTACATGTATTTACGTTGGTTAATTCTAAGAATTACATATATGAAAGCTCGTTGGATGATAAAATTGGAGATCGAATTTTCAGTTTAATTTTCATATTTCTGTGAACAATAATTACTGTTAAGTAAGTACGTTGTCTGTCTGTGAAATTTGGCAAAAAGCATGGTCATATAAAGGACACATAAAGGAAAAAAACAGTAAACTATACATTTTTAATTTAATCACAAACAACTAAAACTACCTAACTTAACTAACTTACTTTAAAAAAACTTGATTAAGTTAAACGGTTTTATTGAAAAGAAAGATAATGATGTAGGTAATGCACTTACTGTATTTTACTAGAAAATCCCTTTCATTTGATATCTATATTGTGGGGGTTATGTTAAAATATGAAATCTGCCATTTTGTGGCGGCAGCCATCTTGGATTTACAATATTACAGAATATACTAAATTGTATTGTCATCAGGACTAAAGGTGCATACCAAATTTCAGATCGATCGGTCAACTACAAGGGGGTAAGATTTCAATTACTAAATTTGACCCAAACAAACAAATAAGTAAACAAACAGGTCAAGCTAAATAAAACCGTTTAAAAATAGGGTCTTTATGCAAGGAAGGAGGGTCCATATTTTAAAGTGATTTAACCGTATCATGTATCATATGAAAGAGCTTCATTAGCACAAGCTAAAACAGGTTTTTAAATATTTTTTCAATGTAGGTATATTTTTCGGTTAGTGAAGGAAAATATAAAAATAAAATAAAAACCCTTTTATCTAGTAGTTTATACCCCTAGCTTAGCCCTCGGTGGGCGAGTCTGACTCGCACTTGTCCGGTAAATCGATCAGCCAAACCAATCTTTACATAAAAACGCTATTTTCTTATCCCGTCGACCGCATCCCCAATCCGTCGATATAAAGCTTTATTCAAGGGTAAATCCGCTTTGTTGCTGCGAGTAAACAATCAAATATATATGAGATTAATGCGGAAAATCGTAATTGGTTTCCAAGAAAGTCATACGCGGACCTTTATACCTATATCACTCAAAGTCGAGCCCGCTTGTTAGGAAGTTAAGGGTTTGCTACTTAGCCGTGTTAACCCTGTATTTGTTTTCTGTTTTGCGTAAAATTGATTCAAGGGTTAATTTAATTACTGGCTCAGTAATTTAAATTCGAAATTTAAAATTAGAATATTGTTATTTATCTTGCCAGTAGATACGTCTAAGAGTTTATTTGTTACATGAGATAAATGTACGATTGACCATCGATTCGCCTGATATAAGCGACGATGCGTCTGCAATTCTGGCTACAAATGCTAAACTGTCCATATTTCCACTATTTATGTACTTTATACTGACCTAAAGTCAAATAAATAATACATAATAAATGATCAAGTACAATAAAAACAAATGTAAGATAAAAATCTGTCCTACCCCAGCTTAGTGGCCTTTACTGATGGATACAAACTGGGTGTCTTTAAATTGCAAGTGAATCGGTTTCTTTTAGATACATTTATTCGTAGACCGCAACGTCGCTTAACAGCAGGCGAGTTGGCGGTCAAGTTCATGCCTACAATAATAAAAACAAATTATTTAGCAAGTTTTTTATTTAATATCTCTAATTTTTAAGCTATTACCGTTAATTTCGTAGCACCTACTCTTAGTTTATCCCGTAATAAAATCCTGACTAGGTACACTGTTAACTCCGAAAGCTCATTACATGTATTAGTGAGCGGAAGCAGCAAGCTGTCCGGTGAACTAGCAAACATACTTCCTACATGTTTGGCGAGGAAGCTAACGAACGTAGTGCTACTAACATGTACACTAAGGTAAAACCTAAAAAGTGGGGTGCTATACGATTGTATCTGTATCTCTGTCTGTGACATCGTAGCTCTCAAATGTACATAGATAAAATTTGTCTAGTTTTTACCCGACTGCGTAAGAAGGAGGGTTATGTTTCTCGAGTGTATGTATGTTTGTATGTGGGTTTGAATATATGTATGTATGTTTCTATATGATCGCCTACAGCCTAAATGGTTTGACCGATTTTGGTGTGCGAGGTGTCGTTAGATTTGTCTTTACTTCCTGAGGGTCATAGGATATAAATAAGAATAATATATCTCTCGCAAAAATAAATAAATGCTTTTTTTGTACCTACAATGAACTGTTTCGTAATAAACAAGAGATTTTACTAGTATTATTTTGAAGAATGCGCATTTATAATCGTTTACAGCGATTTTACGCATACTTTCTCACAAAAAATGTACACTCAATAGCGTATCAAGTGTAACGAAATCGTAAGTTAGGCTGCGAAAACTATTTTTCTGCAGTCGGACATTTTTATTTTCTTTTAACATAGAAAATTGTTTGTTTGAAAGAAGATTTTATCGAAAGTGTTTTTTTATCTATGTTTCATCAAAAACGGTCAGATATTTTTTGTGGGGTTTTTGAGTTTTCTAATCTTGTACATGATGTCTGGCTTCAAGGGGTTCTTGATATGTCGTAGCATTTTTGTAATTTATGTTCAGAGATACTTATCGAGTTGTGCAATTTTTTTTCGGGGTTACTGATTATTTTTACTAGACTGCGCATGATTGGAGGGTTTTGGGTGTATGTATTTATGTATGTACCATATTTAATATTATATAACTGTTATAATTAAAAAAAACCGGATAAGTGCGAGTCAGACTCGCCCAACGAGGGTTTCGTACAAACTAGTAGATAAAAGGGGGAAATAATATTTTTTATATTTTCTTTCATAAACAGAAAAAAAAAAACATCAAAAAAAAAATATCATCATCGTAAAAATATTTAAACAAATTTTAGCTTGTGATAATAAAGCTCTTTCATATGATATCCCACATGATACGGTTAAAGCATTTTAAAATTTGGATCCTCCTTCCTTGCACAAAGACCCAACTTTTTTGCTATTTAGTAAAAAAAATACAGTTTACGGTCTTTTCCATTATGTGTACTATATGACAGTGCTTCTTGACAAATTTCACAGTTATAAGGTCAACGGAAAGTACCTCATAGATTATGATTCCCTTGCGAGTGTCGAAATATGCGTTTTTGCGACATATTCGGCTGTAAATAAATTATTATGAAAACTGAGAAGTTTGATTTTTATCTCTACAGTAAGAAACTATAGATTTGCGTATATGGTTTTAATTTGAACTCGATACCTTCACGCGTTCCCGAGATACAGGTCTTGACATACGGACGGACGGACAAACGGACAGATGGACAACAAAGTGATCCTACAAGGGTTCAGTTTTTTCCTTTTGAGGTACGGAACCCTAAAAATACAATCTTACAAATTGGTTTATAAATGCACAGTTAAATTAAAATTCTTTTGAAGTCATTAAAAAAATATTATAGATATTGGATATACCTGTAGTGTCGTTACTCATAAAATTAGACACGAGATATGGAAGTTATAAATTAAATTATCTGGCTTCTTATTGTTTACTCTAAAATGTTAACAATATACAAATTAAGGGCATATATTGAAGAATAATGACATACATTGAACACCTACTTAAAATTTTGATATATTTATAATGAATTTGATATTAAATAGTAAATGTATTTATTAGACATTGTTATTTAAATTTTAACAAGTAATGTATTTGTTTGTTAACTATACAATCGGACATAATATTGATGTGTATTATTATTAATTGATTTATTTTATGGTAATTGATTAGAACCAATCTCTTAATTTTGCTCTTTTCGAAGTTTATTAACGCAGATTCTTTTGGATAACTAGCGGTCCTCGTCTCTTCTATGTTGCTGCTCCGACTTCCAAAAAGCAGGAGGTTATCAATTCGGTCTCTTTTATCTATGTTGTTTTTTTTTGTTTTTTCACCGATTACTCAGCCAATTGTGCATTGATTTTGATGAGTCTTATTGTGTTTGGTAAATCATACTTCAGAGGTGGTCCCATATATATTTTATCGAAATGGATTAAGTACTTTGGTTTTTATAACAAAATAACTGGTAAAATATCATCAAAGCGCCTGCAGAAAAGTGAACAGCAAGTCGCGTATAATGTGTATTTTGAGGTCGTTTTTTTCAGTTTTTTAAACTATAATTATTTGTTTTACCAACTTTGTAATAGTATGGAATAGCAATAAAATATCTGAATCTGAATCTATCGTCAGGTATTTACACAGCTGTAAAGATTTCTTTCAGTAAAGTCGTTAATGGAGTAGTACATGTACACCGCCGCGGGCCGTGTAAGAAATTCAGCAGCGGCTGAATTGAACCGTTACCCGACATACTCATAAACAACGTGTTTTGTATAAACTCCACATCATGGTGGGCCGGAGTCAGGGAACCACCTGGGGGTGTCGAAAAAACTTTAATAACCGCTTTTTTAAAATAATTATTTTTAAATACCACCCATAAATTGTGGATTCTCCTAGAGTACGAACCAAACTGTTTAATTCTACGTTTTTAATCCGTACAGCTAAGGAATGTTTTTTTTTTTGTTTTTTTGTTCCCTGCGAGATACAATTTGGTTCTTTTTAAGGTCAGAGTGAATAGTTATCTTCTTGGTCGGCGTGCTTCATCTTCGACCACATCGTCGCTTTCCAACAGGCGAGTTGGTGGTCAAACGCGGACCTATTCGCAATAAAAAAATCAAAGCCGAAAAGGTGTCAATCGAACTTTGTCATTATGGTCTGGGTAATACAGGCTTTATCTATGACGTTATTAAATATCAAATATGGCGGGATTTGGTAAACTAATTTCACTAGTAGGTATGCTATTAGCTCGAACTAACCAGCAGCTCGCTTCCAGCTTAATCGTATAATATATAAAGGAATACCTTACCACTGTCCTTGTTTCCAGAAAACTATAATCCGGGTGTCTTTAAGTCTAGAGAGAATAAGGCTTTCTGAGTTTACGTGCTTCATCTTCAGCCATAGTGTCATTTCTCATCAGGCGAGTTCGAGGTCAAATGAGCTGTTCTATGAAAATTCCATAAATAAAAAATCAAAAGAAAGAGCTTCAAAATAAAGAGTTTCATGTGCTCATTTCAAACAAGTACCTATATAATCTATGTATCTAGGTTAGTAAAGTAATATAATAAATATGAAAATTTTTCAAAGTAATTTTACAAAAAAACAAGCCGAGCTCTAGAAATAAATATAGCTAGTAAGCTATTCGTCCTCTCCACGCAAAATGTTGTAACGTAGCCCCATCTTCGTAATCCTGGCTTCAGCCCCGTGCCATGGGGCCCGTAATCCGTCCAGGCGAGTCGTAAAATGTCCGAAATCGTTTATTCATTGCCACATCAGCCCTTGTTGAAATTCCCTGCTGCAGCGCAGGTTATGGCGGATTAGCTTTATGGAGGCCTTAAGATGCCGCTCGCTTGTATATGGCAACACTTATTTGTTGCCTATTCTACTCTAATTTTGATGTTGGTGATAAACTTGCCTGTGATTATGTGCTATTTTGGTTAACACC
This sequence comes from Lycia hirtaria, assembly GCA_947563715.1. Lineage (NCBI taxonomy): Eukaryota > Metazoa > Arthropoda > Insecta > Lepidoptera > Geometridae > Lycia > Lycia hirtaria. Next base: position 32,297,413 of record OX387377.1, on the reverse strand, counting down.
TTTGTTGGCTGTGATTTGGTTTTCTTGTTTTGCTCATTGACTTAAGAATTAAGGGATTTTACGGAAATGCATACATATTTTACAGACAATAATGATGGATTTTAATGAAACATAGTTAAGAACACTCCTGCTCATATCTTTTTAATTAAATAAAACAAGATCAAATTGTTATTGTTGTTGTTAATAGTTTTAGTACAGTTAAGATCAAATTGGTCCATCCGGCTACGACTCCACAGTCACATAGATACACAGATATAGGTACATATACGTCAAACTTATAACACCACCCTTTTGGGTTGGGAGTTAAAAAGAAGAAAACGAAGGATGTTAAAAATTCGGTTGTATTTATTTTTTGTTTGAAAGGATTTTAAGTATGTGATTAGTCAAATAGAAATTTCATCAAATTTTTATTTAGTAGGTTCTATGGTTTGTAAATGTTAAACAAAATTGCGCATTTTGAAGTAGGTTATTTCATTTTTTTTAATTATAATGATTTTCTAGTCGACGTAGACTGATTAACAACGCAATATTTGTTGACTTGATAAAATTTTACTTCAGACAACCTTGCTCCAATTACAATATCATCTCATATGTCTAATCCTTCACTCCCAGCTGAATAGTTCCGGCCGCGTGGGTCTCCTTGTGCGAGCGCACAGTTGCGCAGCGTCTCCTGGTAAAGTATCGCCATAGTTCTTCCGAAATTGTGATTTATTCGAGACAAATGTGGAAATAAACCCGCCTCCCTTGTTTCATATTGCACGGCGACCCGCGAGCGCAGCCCTTTATTTACATGAACCGGTGTGCGCACGCCTTTACTACCAGAAGATACTGGCTTTATAGCTCGATATTGGAATTTGTGAGGTTCACGCGGATGAGAAAGCCCCGGACATAGTTCAAGGCAGAGACAAGTATAAGATAATTGGCTAAGGGTGTGTCGAGACACGCGTAAGTAGTATTCTATAGAAAATACTGTAGCCGAAAGTAAACTATTTGGCGAGAATTGCATTTAATCGATTTCTGAAAAAGAATAGGTTATCGATTCAGTTGCGTCTTTTTACCTTATAAATTCGACAAATCGATTTCGAACATTCTTATTTAATTTAATATATAAAGAACATACGAATGTTATATACGGCTCTATAGAAATGTCATCAAAATCTGTACAGAAGTTTACTTTTTAAAACCAAATAAGATGAAAAAATATGAATGTCATCCAAGTAAATGGCTGAGAATTTTGGATATTATTAATTATATAAGATCATTATGCAAAAGGTCAATGACCTTTGAGCTATAGCACCCATATTCAAATAAATATCATAAGAAATAGTTACTACTGAATTTAAAATTCATTGTCGTTCATCTATTCGTTAGTGTTATAACTTAGAAATGTAAGGCAGACTTTTTTTTGAAAACTTACGTACTTTACAGCACAATGACACGGAAATAATAAATACGAATCTTTGATAAAGTATCACAGGGATGTTTAGCGTTAGTCCTCAAAAACGTCCGAGCTCAATGAGGTCTAATTAGACCCCATCATTTCGATTTTCAAAATAATTCGAAGCGGTAAAATAGACGTCTCTAGACTTCTCAATCTAAATTAGGCTTCAGCGCGGCAAAAGTAAGTAAGTTCGTATAGAAGTTGCCAAACCTAGTGTCAGAGTTATTAAGCCGTCGAAAGGCTGACCTGGTTTGACGATTGCTGTTTTTTTAAGAACAAACAACCGGGACCTACAATTTTACGTGTCATCCGACCCACGGTAGAGCTCAGTAAGAAATGCCACGGTCACCCATCCGAAGACTGACCGGTCCGTCCGTTGCTTAACATTGGTTATCGTTCGAAAAGAAAACACCTAGTCAAGCTACGCCACGAGCGCTACACCAGCTACTTCAGCGCGGCGACATAGTCTTTATATCAAAATCTTGAAGTTCGTTATTGTTGGTATATGAGTATCGGTCAACCCAGGACACTAAATTCGTGAATTTTGTTTTAGATTTTACGTCCACGTGATGGAAAGTCAGTGAGATCAATCGACATTTTGCACATCGAAATTAGTCATACCGTTTAGTCTGTAGTAAGAGGTAATATTGATACATACATCCGAAAAACATAATCTACCTTCTTGCGCAGTCGGGTAAAAAACAATCCATACACATATTTCCCTAAGAATGTCTGGCAACACTAAACCACTTACTAAAATAGCAAAACAAACTCGTGTACACAAACACCCTTCACATTTGCCAAACGTATCAACCACTATAAAAATATACATATAAACATAAATGGAGCGTTATATTATAGCCTCCGTTTATTATGACAGGGAGCCCTGTAATAATATTATGGTAATAGATACTTTGCAACGCTTCTGTAGTTGGCAGTAGTTGGCGATTGATTTTCGATTTTTACGAGTCTCGTCTATATTGGAGTAGATAGATATATATATGTAGCTATGTACATATTACATGTGGCTTTACTTGTTTATTCTAAGTAATATATATTTAGTTTTCATTTTAAATAACAATTATTTCGATATTTACATAATATAAAATAAACACCTTAAAACTAAGAGAAAACGAAAATATTATTTACAAATAAATCTATAACAAAAATAAATAATAAAAACTTATCCCAAAACACATACGCTGTCCAAAATGCTACCGTGCGGTAGGGTTCCCAATATACTGTCAGCATATACATATATTTATATGCTGAGGAAACTCAAGCTCCCGATTGTTTCTTCTTAAAAAACAGCAATCGTCAAGCTAGGGCAGAGGCCTGTCGCCGGCTTAATAACTCTGACACTAGGGCTGGTCTATACGAACTAACTTACTTATATTTTTATGTTATGAGCCAAGTGATTAATTGATCACTATACATAATGCCCGGGCAGTATGAATAATGACCAATATGAGAGGTCAATGTGATAATAAATAATTATTATTTAACGGGCATTACAAATACAGCCCTCAACTTATTTGGCAGCGCAATATTTTCTTAAGACGAACAAACCTTTTTAAGATCTAGAAAAGCACTACGTTTAGATTATTTTAATTGTGACAAAAAAAACTTTTAGTAATAGTTAGAATCAGAGGCACTTAAGTAGCGCCTTTGCATTGTGCGAGCTGACTCGAGTTTTATTGCATAGTACCTACTAAATTTGTGGAATAGGTTTTCTATAACTGTACTGTTAACATTAACTATTCTGTGCCACAATATATCACATGTCACAATAGATCCGTAAAGGTCGCAGTGACTAGCCAGGGCTTGAAAAGCCCATTTGGCCCCTTAAGTTTCGAATAAAAAACTATTCTGTGATACTTGTGAATTCTTTGTTCTTTGACCCTTTATTGTATCTATGCGCTATAAAGATACTTTAAGTCTCTAAAAATTTAATTAATTATTTTTGTAGTGGAACCTACTGTTAATTTTTAAGTGTGAGTCTAGTTCGCACTTGACTTTTTTTGTTTTATTTGAATTCACCCCCTTTCACGTGAGCACATATCCGCACTAGGCAGGTTCCGAAAGACACATAAAGGCACTACCCATTCAATTACGTCCTCGCATCCACAGTCAAATGATTCTCCCGAATCCCTTATGTTTATTCCGACCTTCTTGATCCTGAATAATGTTTGTCATGTACGTATAGAGGCGCGCACAAAGGGCTGCCCTTTAATCAACTTGATCCTAGTGGGAGGTAAGGGCTGGTGCTCACTAGGTGCTCGCGAGAAGAAGAGAAGCTATACTGACGTGCGTTGTTACTGCAATAGTCAGTGAAGAATCAAGTAAATCATCCGTTTGTGAGCTACGATGCCACAGACAGACACAGATATATACACGTCAAACTTATAACACTCCTCTTTTTGGGTAGGGGGTTAGTGAAAATAATAATTTAGAATATATTTTGTTGTAGATCACTCTAACAAGGTAAGGATAGTGCTCTTCTTGTTACTTTGCGCGTCTTTCATACAACAATATGCAAATTTTTGGTATATGAAGGACGCTGAAGACGATGGGATGTGCAATACCATTGCGTGTTAGAATGAATTCTACATTTATATGACTTTAAAAATATTTTGTCATACATACGCCAAAAAAGATATATCCCTGATCGACAATCAAAAATAATTTCTCATATTTATCAGTGCGCGTGTTATCTTCTCTCGGAGTGTAATGTGCACTCCGCCTAGCCCCGACTGATTGTTGTGCGGGCTCGCCGCACCGCCAACTAGCGGGCACGTGCCGGCCTCTGAGAGGAATGCGATTAGCTAATGAAATTCTACTGATTTGTGCTTACTTATTGGAAAAATACGAGCATTGGCCTAGGTTAGGGTTCGGACCAGCCACTGAGATAGGATTGAATTTGTTTTATTTAGTTGCTGGCTGTTTGCAGCTGAGGAATTCACACAGATAATAAAGTTTGATCAGCCAGTTAGATTTTTCAGGTGTTAACTTTTTTTTACAAATAGATCTATTATTGACTGCTAACTCACTTGATACATAGTAAGCGACAGTAATGCCGAATTCTCTTTATCTATATCCTAATATAAAAGCGATAGTAGGTAAGTCTGTCTCTCTGTTTGTTTGTTATTTACTCACGATAAAACGGCTAGACCGAACATTTATATAATGATCGGTTTAAAAAAAACTTATATATAAACAAACTAGCTTAGAATTTGAAAACAGAGTTAGGTTACATTTAATCATGTTTGTTGGTTTTTCATAATTATTCAGGTTAAGTCGCGGTAAACAGCTGGCATATGTGTAAAAAAACAACGGGTTGCACTCTGGGACGGCAGAAGTGAAAACTAAAAAATAAAATAGCAAAAAGACTGACTCGCGAAAGATTTGAACCTCCGCCCTCCGATTGACAAATTGAAATTTATATCGGTGCTCTAACCTATTGAGCTAACGAGTCTTACGTGCATGTGTCGAAAATAAACATTCGGCGCAACGAAATGACGTCATGCTAGAAGGACAAACTTGTACATACAATAATGAACTTTTTTTTTTTTTTTTATTAACAAATTTATTCTCCACAGACTCCAGGGTCCGTGCCTTTTATGAACTAATATATGCATTTATAACTACTTAAATTTTTTTTTTTTAAGTTATGCAAGAGGAAGACAAAATTTTAATTTACACTTAACTAACATGCATGCGTGTATACGCCGAGCAGTCCAGCTCCCGCAAGCAGCACCCGTTCACGAGTTGACGCATGTGCCAGCCATCGCTCTCCTCAACCATGTTTGAGGGAAGAGGGCGACCCGCCACACGACGCCGCCGCAAGAAGAAGCTTTTTAGTGAGCGTGAGTGCTCTGAGTATACACGCTTTCTTATTATTATTAAAATAACACAACGGGGACAAATAATACATACAAGAATTTACAAAATTAGGGACAGACAACTAAAGAATAAAAATAACCTAACACCTAACACTTTTTATTTTTTTATTTTTTTATAACAAACAGCGAAACTTTCCATTCAGGGCCATTTCAATAATGAACTTTAAATGCAGAACGTTAGAATAGGTTTCTGACTGACGATCTGACGCGAGTTTAACATTTTTTACCCATCAAAAATGCACAACGTCGCTAAAGAAGTTTTCACTTTAATAAAATCACAGATAATATAAAGTCCAATAAAACCAATACACATATAATACTTATATAGCCCCATCAAAAGCACATCACTTGAAACAAAATGGCGCCGCAAAAGAAATAGTTTTCCATTTCAAAATGATACGGCTCTTTTTATTCTGTGAGTTATCTCCTCAGCTGCGGATCGCGAGATTACTTCGCAATTGGAAATAAATAAAAAGCCGACAATGTTCTACACTGGAGCCAGGGTTCCGTGGACAAATACATAAAAACTGCAGTTTATTTAACCTTCACTGCCATCAGGAAAGGGCAACATATTCGGTCTCTACGACGAATTATAGTTATTTAAAAAGATGCCAGTCCCTATACAGGCTGACTGTTTCAAACACACACAAAAACACTATCAATGTTTAAGGACACGTTAATTAGTGGTCATATGAAACGTATAAATGAAATGAAATGAAATTAAATGAAATGAAATAATTTTATTCCGGATGTTTTGCATCCATAGAACTTACATTAGCATTAAAAATTTAATTAAAATTAAATATAATGAAATAATAATCGACGAGAAATAAATTAAATTACTTAAATAATTACAACATTAAATAAAATAAAATTAACTGTAGATTTCAAATAAATAAATAAATAATTGCAATGAATGATTGCAATGATTGTATAAAGAAATAAAACCGAAACAAAATCGATATCGAAATCGATAGATGATAGAATGATGTTTCTATACCATGATAGATATATAATAGAATGATTTTTTTTATAGTGAGTAGACGTATTTGTCACAGAGATTTGTGGGAAATTTGGCTTACATGTCCTGTGTAGCGACGAGCAGAATGACATACCTATTGAAATAAAACAAATTTTTATGGATCTAGTCTCACATGCGACCACGCACGCTGCAAAGTGTTCGGAACGTCAGCTCATACAAAATTGTAATATATACGAGATAAATCCACTAACATTTGTTTCATTTCAATTAGTAACAATCGAGAAAACCTTAGAAAACATTATGACATACCTAGCCTTAAAAGGCTTGCTATAAGTTGCTTCACTGAGCTAGAGGTGACTCGCATTCTGATCCTATTTCGGTATCATGATGATAGCGAAATAGGATTAGAATGCGAGCAAGTGAATGCTTATCATCACAAGACAAGTGAACCCGCTGGAGACAGCTAGTATTTAAGAATATAACGCAGCTTCGACTAATCTAGCTTAGCTAGATATCAGATTAGGCTATAATTAATGTTTCACTATAATATTATCCTAAGCTTAGGGCATGTGCATATAGTTCTGCTGTCATGCATAAAACAAACATTTACACTGCAAACATTCGGTATAAACGCATTGGATGGATTGGATAACATGATATAATAATATGTAGTTTAATATAGTTGTTTAGAATGATACGTAGATAGGTTTTCCCCGGCTCTGCGTGGAAATCCTTAAGTAAGGTAATCGCCCGACTTGTCTTCAGTCACAACACTTCGGATAACGCTGGAGCGCTGTGTCGCGACTTGTGAACAGTGACAATGCCATCATGTGTGAGGCCAAGATACTAAAAGGTGTGTCTTATTCTCAAAAGTGCTGAGAACTGAATTTTGCCATTCTTTTACTTCTTTCTTTTTTTATTTATTTTTATTTAATTTTTATCTCCAGGGTCCGTGACCTTTGTCATAATTACAAACTATTGTTTACTACTTATAGTTACGGGAAAATTATTTTATTTTAATTTAAGTATTCTTTTACTTCAATGAGTACCTATAACCTCTCTATCGATAAAATCTCATTGGTTGTTTATTATTTCACATCCAGTTGCGAAGTCGGTAAAAGCAAGTATGTAAATCTGACGCTGTGGCTAATTCGGCGGAGCAGCATGAGCTGCGCAAATTATATATCGGTAGAAGTAAAAATCCGAAGTACGAGTATTTATTTGTTTGCAGAGAAATGGGTAAAAATTCACGCAATGAACAAAATGCTATTTACATGATTGTGTTGTTTTGTGTCGAAACTTTGGGTCCGTGGAGACCGGGAGCTCATCTCTTTTTCAAAAATTTGTCTGATCGCCTGATCGATGCGACGCGTGACCATAAAGCTTGGGCGTATCTGGCCTAACATACATTTAAGCATTACTATTCAACGTGACAATGCTAGAAGCATACCAACTGATAATGGGTTTGAACAATTGGATTAGTTCATAGTAGTTTATTTATATCTAAGAAGATACATGTCAAAGTACAGTAATTCAGTTAAACACAAAATAATATAACATCAAAAACAAATAATAGCTAAGTTAACATAGAAAAGAATATAAGAATAATCAGAGCTTCATCGATCTGGAGTAATTTATTTGCTTTTTGTGTAGTGGGTAACGTGGGTAACTTTGATTCCGTGTCCAACATTGTACATAACCTTTTTTGAAGGTACTTGATCTTTTCCTCTAAAATTAGTAGTCAAATTATTTAATTCTTAGAGGCCTTTCGGGACAATAGGGCTGGCCACTCAGTCTATACGAACTTACTTATTTACTTAATTAAACAAATTAGCAGTCGTTTTGACAACTAATCTATTGGGGGGAAAATTAAGAGATTTCGATAATGGCTGTTTGACATGGATAAAGTTACCCAAGAAGACAGTAACTGCGTCGATTAAAATTATTATAAATTTAATCATATTTTATCAAAAATAAATGTATCTCAGCTCATTGTCTGTAAAAGTGAATGAAAACCATATTCTGGTGCAAATTTAAAGCCATATTTGTGTCGAGTCGGGAGTAACTCTGCTAATCTCCCCTTATGAGGAAACTTCGATCAACTTTTTAATATTCAACGCACTCGTCCCTAAAACAAAATGAATGTAGTATCTTTACGGCAAAGATGAAAATGAGATAACAGAATGTCCAGTTACAATAATTGCCTACAACAACATTTGTGTGAGTGAATAAACACGAATCAATGAATCTACTTTTATAGTGTCTGTAATATATTTTATTGTCGTTTGGACATTTATTTGCAGTAGGAATTTATTGCGAAACAAGATATAAGGGCGGTAAAATAGGCAATGATTCAGCACTGCGTGAGGTACTGGCAACATTACTCGTTGCTAAAAATATATTTTACAAGGTTCATGTGTACTGAAGATTTTGACCCACTTCCAAAGAGAAGGAGGTTCACAATTCGATTTTTTTTGTATGCTCGTTACGCGATTACTTACGCGCCATTATGACTAGATGTTAGTGATTCTTTTTAGGGTTCCGTACCCAAAGGGTAAAAACGGGACCCTATTACTAAGACTTCGCTATCTGTCTGTCTGTCTGTCTGTCTGTAACTCACAAAATGAAAATAATCCGTGCATCTAAACGCGGTGTGGTGGTGGCGCGAGCGCGAGGCGGTTGATAAGCAACGGCCGCGCGGGTAGCGGGGGAGGTAACATCACGGAGCGAGCCATAGCCGCGCGTATTCGGGCGATCGTCGTCATGCTGTCCGGATGTGTATCGAAAACCTACCTATAAGTTTGCAATTTAGTACTTGGAATTTCGTTGATTTCTCGTTATTTTATAAACAGAACTAAACTTTGTAGTATTATAGATGATAGTACGGAACCCTTCGTGCGCGAGTCCGACTCGCACTTCGCCGATTATTTTGTTTGGTGTGTAATAGTTCAGAGGTGATCCCATATGTATGTTATCAAAATCGGTTAATACTTTTTTTTTTAACAAAATAACTGGAAAAAATATGTACATAATTAAACGAATTGTGTATTTTGACGTCGGTTTTTTTTGGTTTTTTTAAACGATTACTTGTAGAATATGAATTTCCGCTAAGTAACACCTGTTTCAATAAATTTTCTAGGTCATCATCATCATCTCAGCCATAAGAAGTCCACTGCTGGACATAGGCCTCCCCCATGGTTTCCAAAAAGAACGATTGGAAGCGACTTGCATCCAGCGTCTTCCCGCCACTTGTATGAGGTCATCTGTTCATCTCGTGGCTGGTCTTCCTACGCTGCGCTTGCCGGTACGTGGTCTCCGCTCGAGAATCTTTTGGCACCATCGACCATCAGTTCTACGTGCTGTGCCCTGCCCACTGCCACTTCAACTTGCTAATCCTCTGTGCTATATCGGTGACTTTTGTACGTCTACGTAGCTCTTCGTTTCTGATTCGATCTCGTAGAGTTACTCCTAGCATAGCCCTCTCCATAGCTCGTTGCGTGACCTTGAGCTTCCTTATAAGGCCCATAGTTAGGGACCACGTTTCAGTGCCAGTTAGGTTAATTTTCTAGGTATTTATTTGATATTTTTATTTAAAGCTTTGAACTATTTTAAGATAACAAATTTAAATATTTTTGTGATCAATGTTGTTACTATATTTTTATAATTTTTTCAACTATAATTATATTAGTGGCTTTAGATTAAGAAGAATTCAGTGTTCAAAGCAACTTAAAGTTTTTGGTTTGCTCCTATTTTATTTGGTTTGAAATAAATAATTTTGGGAATGAAAGTATTTTTATTGGCAATTTCGAAAGTAAATCAAAATCATGTGACATCTAGTCACGTGTTCTTTGCCTCCTGAATAATCTTTACCCCAAAAAGCTTATTTGTCATCGCGGAAGTTGCTCAAAGATTTATTTACAGTAATTAGAGCCTTAATGACACGACACATGAAGATACATGTACAGAGAGACGGCTCCGTCTACCAATATACTGAATTTGAAAGTCCGTGACGTCACTTTTTAGGAAAATACCTTCTAAAGTTGAATTGATTTTAAATAGTTATGGTTGGGATGATATTATCGATTTAGTAGTTTTAACCTTTAAGTGACGTGATAATTAGAAGAAAAAAATTGGTTGTTTGTAAAGTCAGTTTACGGACGATAGTTTAACGTGACAACGTCATAACAAAACATTGATGAAATGCAAAAGTTACAATGACCGTAACGGGACAATGAGTCATCCTTTTTCGTGCGTGCAGCCGGCGTTCATCGATTTATTAGACGTTGTCACGTCAAAAAATGTTGTTCGATAAATATGACATATTTGTGCCTTTTAGGGTAGAAACTCTTGAACCGTTGGCCGATGTTATGGAATTTTTTAAAGATTTGTCGGGGAGGCTGAAGAATTATTTGCGTGCCCAAAATTTTTGGTTTTTACTTTGGACAAAAAGTAAGCATTGGGATTCAGCGAGGAAATGTGGCTAGCATTTTGGGCACTTTGTCTGAAACTGGAGATTGTTTGAACTATCCATAAGCTCTGATATCTATGGATATTTTAAATTATTTCCAATTACTCATCATTAAAAATATTTATTAGTTTCAGTATAATTTATGTAGATTGCATAATTATTTTGTCGTATTTAATTAATAATTAATAAAGGAAATATCATTATTTTATTTATATATTATAAATAAAATAATTATGCGGAACCTTCGTAGTTATTTAAGAAACCCGCTTTTCCGATACAGCGCCTGTACCCACTTGATGAAAATCGCTGCGACAACTTACAAATGTTTGCTAAATACTTATTTTGTTACAGTTTCTTTGTATAAAATATCGAAATACTAAAGTTCAAAGTTAGGCTGTTTTTACCTGACTGCGTAAGAAGGAGGGTTATCTTATTTAAGTGTATGTATCTATGTTCTATGTATGTATGTATGTGGGTATGTATGTTTCTATATGATCGCCGACAGCCTAAGCGGTTGATCGATTTTGATGTGCGAGGTGTTGTTAGATTCGTCTTCACTCCCTGAGTGCCATAGGCTATATTTTTTGTAATAATAATTATAAAACAACTAAAAAACCTGCAATCTAATAAAAATATGTTTTTTCGTAACTTCCAACGAACTTTTTTTATAATAAATAAGTAACTTTACTAGAATTATTTTAAAGAATACGCATTTATAATATTTTACAGCGATTTTACGCATATTTTCTCACAAAAAAACGTTCGTAAGTTAGACCGTAAGAACCAGCTTTCTGCAGTCGGATAAAAAATACAAATACTTTATTATAACATTAAGCACTACACCTAGATACTTATTACATCCCACAAAACAGAACAGTAACTCTGACAGCAGCAACCCTTAGGGGACGTTTGAAACATTCTATACCTTTTTTTTTTGTAGTTCCGTCTATACTTCCTCCGGCACATGTCGGAGACCAAACATATTGCGCCAGCAATTTACTCTGTTTTATTAAATAAATCGATAAATTAATCACCTTTATTATTATTTTTTTTTTTCTGATACGCAACATTTATATAGCTCCCGCCACGCTTAAGGAACGCCAGGCCATTCGCAATTGCAAACAAACTAGCGCTCCTCCCACGCGACCGGAACCATACATACACACATACATACATACACACATATATATATACGTATATACACTCTTACACATGTATATACATATATACACACACACATACATATACATACATACATATCCACAACATTATGTACTTAGCACAGCCCTTAGTTATTGTAAATTAAACCTTGAATGAACCTATACCTACTGGTTGGAACATTGAAGAACGGTTTTTTTTTATACAAAATAAATCTACGATTGACCAATAACTTGTCTGGTGGTGTGGAGTAGTATATTATCATGAACAACGAAACTGACGATAGAAAATAACACTTTTTTAAAATTTCTTTAGGTAAGTATTACCATTAAACTGTGTCCGTTCTTCATTAGTAAACCTGTTTCTAATCCGAAATTAATATTATAAAATCGAAAGTTACTTTGTCGCTCGGTCTGTTTGTTGCCTTTTCTCGACCAAACGGCTGAATAGATTGTTATGAAATTCGATAAATTGATACCTATGTAGCTAAAAACTTGGAGACGGAAATATTCTACATTTTATCATCAACACTGTTCAACATCACCATCGTTTTTCATAACTACGCAGGTGAAATCATGGGGAATGACTCGTGACAAATACCTATATCATTTTTTACTCCTACAAATTCAATACTTCTTTCTAAATGTATCACTTTTAACTGATTTACCATCATTTGATCATTCGTTTTTGTTAATAAAAAGCTATACAGTTTTTATTAGTCCGGGCACCTACTGACTGACGTTTGTATTTAAAACAATACCTTCACTTGTAGTGGAATTCCTTTGAATCCAAAGTACGTAGGTAGCAGCGAGTATGACGTCTCTTTGTGACGTCATTTCCCCGTAGTAAAACAATGGCGGCACTGGTCACAGCTCGTTGCCTCACCTGCCAAATTCCAGCGCCGTCTGCATTTGCATCTCATTCGGAATGCGCCAGCCGGGAGGCTGCTGCTTTGGATGTGGTACTGACAGCTTTACTGAATTATTACGACGAAGTCAATGACATGCAGAACCAATACCATTGATACCATTGATTATTTATTTATTATTTATTTAATGTAGAAAAGGCGTGTTTACTCGTATTTATGGGAAGACCATTACCTGTGCCAATATTGCAACTTATCGATATATCATAATTTATTTCTTAGAAAACTTAAAAACCCGTCATAAAAATCGTCTGAACCGACATTGATGAAATATAGCTAATAACACTCTCCACTCTGACCAAGTCTTCTTTGAAATAAAAATAAATTTTATTTCATTTTCAATTCAAAGCTGCCTTAGACACACACACAAATACACAGGCACACACGTCAAACAACATCCCTTTTTTAGGTCTAGTAAAAAATGTAGACTGGCGAAGTATAATTAATTAATTTTAACCTTTTTGGTTAGCTAGAAGTGCAGTTTTCCGCAATTGTGCTGATGACAATCTGCAGTCTAAGAATAAAGTCGGGGAGAAAAAGGACTCTTGCGGAACACCAACGACAATTTACCAATTGCTAATGGTCAGACGAGCAGCCATCTACAAATACTCGAGTCATTTATTCCCTCAAGAAATCCTTTAATTCAAAAGAAAAATGGTCTATAAAATGGAAGATTGTTGCAATAGACTCTATCGAAACTTTTCTATAAGTCGAGAGTCACAGCCAAGGAACGCGGTGTTTCTCGATAGCCTCGGCTAGAATATCAGTGACACATAATTATGAGTGGAATCGTAGTTAACCGATTTTAGTTTTGGACAACCATGACATCTAGGACATTATTATTATTAAAAGCCTATAGATTTTCCCATTGCATGGCAAAGGCCTCCCTCCCCTCTTTCCACTCTTCCCGGTCCTGAGCTAGATTCATCCAGTTTCTTGTGTGTGTGTCAAGCTCGGTCCGCCGCCTTTTTTGAGGCCGTCCGAGAGCTCGTACGTGTTGTGGGACCCAGTTGGTGGATGTTTTGACCCAGAGTTCATACGGCATGCGACTAACATGTCCGGCCCAATCCCACTTCAGCATACCGGCTTAATAGGACATACTTTTTGAAATTAGAAAAAAAATCGAAGCTCAGATTTAAAGCTACCATATCCACCCCTAAAACAGCAGTCCTCTGTAACGCCATTATACTTGGAGGTCGAGATTTTGCAAGCAATTTCCGTCCTACAGCGAATGCAAATACAAACGAAATGTGTTATTTATCGCCTGAATTAGAACTGGTGTTAACTACTCCCTTAGCCCGTGAGGTTGCCATATTCAATATCCAGGTTTACAAGTAAAATTACTGTCTTGTTTGTGAAGGTCAAGTAGAAACAAGGCGAGAAGTGATCAGTAACTAGTCATGATTTAACTTATTTTATTGAGTTAACGAAGAAATTACGTATGTTTATAAAATAGGAAGTAGTTGTGTATTTTCAAGCAGTATTTGTATATGAGGCCTTATGCCAGACGTCACAATCTTAGAAGGAATGGAAACACTATTTAATAAAGATAATTTATAATGTAGTCTAACCATGCTGAGATTTGGTTTACGTTATACGTACTAGCTGTTAGCATCGTACCTGTTGTGTGGGAGCATCAGCCCACCAAATGACGACCGAACCTGTTACCCACGAGTGTATTTTGATAAGCTGTTATGAATATGATATTATGTAGATGATACAGTCTGTTTAAAAAATATATATTTTTATTAGTTTTCCCTTAGATTCCATGGTTATGCCTATATTGTAAAACTATCCAAAACAATAATAAATAATTAACCATTGCAATTGCTCTATGCACTTATATCTGTTAAAAGTATCCCTAAATTTGGGGTAATCCCACAGGTTCAACCTGGCAGCACCGGCTACGGAGGCTTCTGCATGTCGCATCGTAGCACTCTGTTCTACGATCTGCATACTGGAGTTATAGAGCGGTTCACGCCTAGTTGCAACTGAAGACAACGCTAAAGAGCATATTATTGCCTCTTATTCATGAACTATTTGCTACATTTTAGTTAAACAGTTTGTTTTGTTCCATTTTCGCACGTGATAATTACCGTCAGACAAAAGTTGACAAAAAAAGTTTAGCTAAAATGGGTGTTATGAAAAAGGCGGTAATTGTAATAATAAAAAACTGGACAAGTGCGAGTCAGACACGCCCACCGAGGATTCCGTACAAACTAGTAGATAAAAGGGGGAAATTAAATATTTTTTTATCCTCCATAAAACGAAAAATATACATCGTAAAAAAATATTAAAAACCTGTTTCAGCTCGTGCTAATTGAGTTCTTTCATTTGATATCCCACATGATACGATTAAAGCACTTTACAATTTGGACCCTCCTTCCTTGCATATAGACCCTATTATTGTACAGTTTTCGGATTTTTTCCTTTATACGTACTATATGTTAGTGCTTTTTAATGTTTGTTTAATTGTAATGTTACTTGTTAACCGACTTCCAAACGGTACTTCATTCGACTATATGCTATTTTTTCCCGACTGCGAAAGAAGGAGGGTTATGCTTTTTATATGTTTGTTCAGTGATTAGGTATTTCGCCAATTATGATTTGATGTTGATGATTCTTTTCTATGTGGTAGATTAGAGATAGTCTTTAGAGGTGGTCTCATATAAATTTTATCAAAATCGGTTCAGAATTATGTTTTTTATAAAAAAAAAACTGAAAATATGTCATTCAAGTAAAGAAATAATTTTAAATTATAATTATTTCAGTTTATAAACTATATAATTCAATATGAACCTAGTAGGTAATTTATTCGTAGAGATCCCAGCTTAATTGTAAATCTGTAACATAAGTACAGTTAGTCTAGAATACAGCGAGTATATTAGTGGAGCTAGACTGTGTACTGATTCTGTAATGGATGCAGATGAGCTGGGCTTGTTGTGATTACATCTAGCTCGTTACGTAGCTTCGGATTATTTCGGCTAATATGATTTAGTTATTAACGTCATATTTGTATTAACAGTTTGACGAACAATATGCAGTTCGACTAACTGTTTAATACAAATATATTTTCTTATGGCTGAAATGATGACGATGATGATGTGTTCTGGTTAAAAACGGTGCTGATGAAGATATTTATATATAACCTGTGTCTGTAATTAGGATATTTTATAAGGGTTCCGTACCTCAATAGGAAAAAACGGAACCCTTATAGGATCACTTTGTTGTCCGTCTGTCCGTCCGTCCGGGTGTCAAGACCTTTATCTCGGGAACGTGTAAAGGTGTCGAGTTGAAATTAAAACCATATACGCAGATCCATAGTATCTTGCTGCAGAAAGAAAAATAAAATTTCTCAGTTTTCGTAAAAAAAGTTACAGCCGAATATGTCGTAAAAAACGCACATTTCGACACTCACAGAGGAATCCAAACGTATGGGGTACTTCCCGTTGACCTAGAATATAACTATAACTCTGAAATTTGGCAAGAAGCATTATGTTAGAGTACACATATAGGAAAAAATCTGAAAACTGGTTATTTTTAATTTAATCACAAAAAAATAGTGTCTCTATTCAAGGAATGAGGGCCCAAATTTTAAAGTGAATTAACCGTATCATGTGGGTATCATATGAAAGAGCCTCATTAGCATAAGCTAGAACAGGTTTTTAACACATTCTTTGCCCCCTGCAGACCCTTCACTTCAGCTGGGAACTTTTTAGGCGAATTTTGATTAAGTACAGAGTGGCCGCGCAAAGCAACGTTGACTGCCTCAAACGCCGGCGGTTTACTGACTACTACAAAACGAACGGGACGCTCCACTTGGATCCGAGTGGTGAGCAAGGAAAGTGTTAAATATTTTTACGGTCGGTTTATAAAGGAAAATAAAAAAAAGGGGGATATCACCCCTTTTATTTAGTTTGTATGGAACCCTCGGTGGGCGAGTCTGACTCGCACTTGTCCGGTTTTTGATAAGCAACATCACAGTGCTTATAATAACATACATAATTAAAAATAAAGAGTTTCACTTTTATTGTAAGTCGAAATCTCTGGTCATAGTTTCAATCACATTCAGCGGTTCTTTCTTACAGGAACAGCGCACGCGTTAATACCGGTCAGCAAAATTAAACAAATAAAGAACGAAGAGAATCAAAACAATGCCAAGAATAATGTTTTCCACATCCGCACTAAAACTCCCAGTTAATAGATATGTCATTATAAGTAATTAGTATCTAAGTTGGATTCTTGTGTTTGTGTAGAACAGATCCATTACGCGTCCAGCTGTCTATCTTCACGGATCCAGCATCCAAGTGGCGCGTGGATCCGACCCAGGGTATAATGGTAATGCTAATAACTAGAATCGCAGACATAGACTGGAATAATGTCTGTCTGTGTGCGTTAACTCAATGTCTCAATCACTAGGTCGGTTGCACTACAATAGCAATTTAGTCAAGTCAATTCTCTTCATTACCACGATGCAGTGTAAAGTTATTTTGTTTTATTTCAATGCTTCTTATAGAGATAAGAAGAAAATGAACATGAGTTTTACGAATACAGCGTTACTTGCCAATTCACTAAATTGTTATCTTTATGCGATGAAGATATAAAATAGTAACAATGTGATTTCAAATAAATAACTACGATATAAAAAAACATTTTATTGAAACTTTTTATTTTTTATTTTTATACAAAAATGACTAGTAAATTGATTAATCATTGCAGTCCTGTATAACCCTTTTAATTCGCATAACATAATATTTATTTATGTTAATTTCGTAACTTAAAATTGCTTAAGTACTTACATAGTATCGGTCACAATAAAAATTATGTCAGTGAGCCAAGATAAACCACAGCAATTATATTTCAATTTAATTATGTGTATACCCGTCTTAAGTTAGGTTTCCAAGCTGTGTATTTAAATTACTCAAGGTTTTCTTGTCATCTTTATCCAGGGATAAAACACAGTTCTGATCTAATCATTTATTTATAATCGTCAGTAAGCAGCTGTAAAATTAAACCAAAAAGCGAACCTCAAACAAATTCAGTAAACAGTTGAACCCATTGGAAACAAGCGACGAATTAAAAGAACATAATTAATTTAATAGAAGGAGAGTCTCGAGTGCTGCAGCGCTGGATTTCTCATTACAGCATTTTCCTTGACTGGTCGGTTTGATAGGAGAGAAGAGCGCTACAGCGCTGAATTTTTCATTAAAAACAATTTCCTTGACTGGCCCATTTGGTGGGATGTCCATAATTAGTGGGCTGGTGATGGCTTTAAATGAAATCTTGGCCCATTGTGAAGGGACACGCCTACGATGAACGCGGCGTAGATACGGCATCGGCTAACACCTTTATACTGATTCGATTTAAATACGTCGCCAATTTAAATCCGAACTAGAGACAAATATAATACCGAATGTATTCTAGATTATTATTATCAAGTAAAAAAAAAAAACTGTTTAAGCAGGTTCTTTTTTCTATCGTCTTCAATTGAGTGCTGAAATATAAGTAGAAATAGGTACAAGTTTATAAAACTCTTAAAAACACTAAAAAAACGATAGAACCGATATTGATAAAGCATAAATAAGAATATTACCAAGAAAGAAAAAAAACAACTTCAAAATTCGTTTACCTAACACTTCGTTTACTTAGATGATATTTTTTCGGTTATTTTGTTATAAAACATAAAGTAGGTACTGAACTTATTTATATAAAATTTATATGGAGCCTCTGAGAACCTACTAAACAAAAATGTATCATCAAAAACAATGCATAATTGGTGCAGTAATTAAGTAACAAACTTACAAAAAACATACAGTCGAATTAAGAACCTCCTTATTTTTGGAAGTCGGTGAAAAATAGAAATTAAACAAGATACAGACTGAACTATTCCAACATATCTTTCGCTTTGAATATTTCTGTGGCTTTCAAATGAAATCTTAAGCCATTGTAAAGGGCAAGGCAAGGCCTGTTGTAGAGAAGTTAAATAAATGAGCAATATCTGGAGCGGTTGGATTCCAACGATTATCTTCCCGGATTTTCAATGTTTTCACTAACGATCATTGTAGCTCGGGGAAAAATACGGACTCTCGTTAAAAACATTCTGACCTTTATAGCTTTTTACTCGGCTGTCGAAAAAGAGCGTAATGTTGTCGTATTTTTTACGTCCGGTGTCGTTTTAACATTTCCCCTCGTCTGCAAAAAAGAGGTTTCTAAGCACTTACGTAATATCTTTAATATCGCTTAACGCTCAGGTATACTAGTTACAAATACAAATTATTTACTGTTAAATGTCATTTACAAGTCAATTTATGATAAGAACTCCACAGCTGGACCTAGGCCCTCCCATGAATTTTCAAAAGGCATCGTTTCCCTGCCACTTGCATGAGGTCATTTGTCCATCTGAAGGTCTATGGATCTGGCTTGCCGACGCGCAGTCTTCGCTTGGGAACTTCTCGGCCTCTTATCTGTTCATCTGTTCTCGCGTGCCATTTGCCCTGCCTACTATAACTTGCATTCTGATTCTGTCTCGTAGAGAAACTTCGAATAAAGTCTTCTGTATATAGCACATTACGTAACGATTTTTCTTATGATGCCCATTGAGAGTGATCAGTGTCAGTGGTCACTCAAACCAGTGCTTTTAGCTCTGTGTACAGCTGCAACGTGTGTGTGTACCGGCGCAGGCGTCGTCGGTCGCGGCTTTGGCAGGGCCACCGCCAGCTTGTCCCAAAACCATGGTTCTCCCCAGCGCACGTACGTGTGGGTGGCGACGTAACGGCGCAGCTGGTCATCCATCTTCAGCGCGGCCGGGTCCTCCAGCATGACCACCACGAGGCGCGGTCTGGCGTCCAGCATGGAGGCCGCGTGCGCCTCGCGGAACTCAGCGCGCGTCCACGAACTCTCCAGGAAGTGGTGCGACACGAGAGCTACCGTGCGCCGTGACTCCTGCACCGAGTTTATCACCTGGGACAGGATGGAGAGGCCCGGGACCCAGTCGCGGTGGTGCAAGCACAGCCTGTACGTCGGCTCCAGCCTCGACATTAACTCGAACACCACAGCCTCGTCCTTGTGAGAGTACGTGACGTATACATCGTAGCGCCGGCTGGTGTCTCCCTTCGGTTCAGTGGTGTACCATACGATGCCCCATCGGTGCAGCACTGCCAGCGCGAAGAACCGTCGGTCTCGAGACCCGAGGAATATTGCGGCAGCGACGGCCATAACGAGCAGAAACGAGAGCACGCATATGAGGGTCTCCATCAGCCTAGAAGTGGGGAGCTGCAAGCAATCCGTATCGGGCGCGGCGTACAATGCTCTGCCGTCGCTGCAGGTGGCATTATTAAGGTCTGTGAGCGCAGAAGGTCGGCCGTGCAGCACGCGTAGTAGTGGCATGCCGCACGAGCACTCGAGCGGGTTGCCAGCGAGAAGCAACGAACCCTCGACTGCACCCAGCCTCGATGCGGTCTCTTCGTCCACTATCCTCAGGGAATTGTTGCGCAAGTCGAGCGTCTGAAAGTGATTATCACGATTTTAATCGACCCTGCGAACTGGATTATTTTATAATTTTAAAACTAAAACTGAACGTATGCTCACTTTTATGTTATGCTGGATATCGTCTCTGTGCAGTTCTGTGATGTTGTTATATTGCAGCAAGAGCTCATAGAGCCGCCCCGTGTGGTTGAGTGGTTGCGGGCGCGGGAAGCTGTCCAGTGAAGCCCGTTCGCAGCGCACGCGCACCACTAGGCGTTCATAAGCTGAGTCATCGTCTGGGCGCACAGCGCAAGAACACTCTTTCGGGAGTACGGCTTGCGTGCATTCCTCAGACAACGCGCACACCATTTCCTCAGGGTTTATGTCACGCAGAAGCCGATTGTTAGAACAAAGGAACTTTCCGAAGTTCTCGAATGCGGGCAGGGCCAGTGCGCGCCGCGTCCAGTACATACGACAGTCGCATTCGAGTGTGAGGTCGGGATCCAGTTGCACTGAGACTCCGTCCGTTCTGTTGTGTCGCGGCACCTTGTTGAACTCCTCACGCGTCATCTCGAGCACTGTGATGGGCGCTCCCAGCAACACCACCTCTGCTTCTACCTTCCGTTGGAACTGTAGCTGCGCAAACTGTGGACAAAAATTATCATAGTGAGAGTGATCATGTTAAAGTCAAAGGAAAACGACATTATTCGATTACAAAATGTCATCTTGGTTAAAAAATAAGTAAGGTAACTCTTAAATGTCTGTATAGAATGTTCACAGTGGACGCACCGTCAGTTCGGTAATGTTCGTTTGACTCAGGTCCAAGGTCTCGAGTAGCGTCATGTCGTCGATCCAGTCGCGGCAGATGCGGCTCACGCCGGTCCACGTCAGCAGCAGTACTCTCAACTGCGTCGAGTTGCGTATCGGGGAATAACCTACAAATTGATTATTTGGTTTAAGTTATTGTTTTGAAGGTCATATAGTAATTTGTGGACTCACCGTCTGTCCCGCAGATGTCTCCAACACGTAGATTGTTGTTGAGGTTGAGCTCGGTCAGTTGATAGAGCGGCGTGAGTGCGTCTGTCGCGCCCGTGTCCAACTCGTTATAAGACAGGTCCAGCTCTTGCACTCTCCGCGCCACTCTAAATGTGTCGCTGTAAGAACAACACATAAAACTCTTTATTAAACTGTCATGGTAATCCACAGTGCTTATTTTACTAATTTTTTATTGGTTACTTTATAAAACTGGATATATACAATATAAACTTTTTCATCATCATCATCATCTTAGCCATAAAAAGTCCAAGAAACTTCTTAAGTTCCTTAAATTATAATACTAAATGGAAACATACCTAAAATGTGTACCTACATGCGCACTTCTAGTTGTGAATATTTGATTTTGATGATTCTTATTTTGTTTGGTAGGTCATTCTTCAGACGTGGTTTTATATACATTTTATCAATATCGTTTTAGTAGGAACTTTGGATTTTATATCAAAGTGACTGGAAAAATATCATACAAGTAAACGAATTGCGTATTTTGAAGTAGGTTTTTTTTCAGTTTTTTAAACTATAATTATATATGTGAGCTATATCTACAAATTTATGGCAGGTGTAGCGCAGATAAAAACTCACATAATGATGGTTTCCAAGCTTTTTACAAACTGAAGTTGTTGTCAACAAGTGTGACGTTGGTCATAAAGTCAGGAATGTATGGCATGTGTGGTGTTACACACTGCAAATTTCTGCGACACGGCGCGCGGCGCGCGACGCCGATGATTTCATTGCTGGTGTCGCGGTGACGCAACGCGGTTACATGTTTAAGCTCTAAGTAGTTATTACCTTGGAAGCGTTCTGAAGTTGTTGTTGTTTAACTGCAACTTATGCAGCCGTGGCGAGTGGTGGAGCAGTCCCACCGGCAGTGTTTCGAGCGACGTTCTCGTGAATGCGAGACGTGTCAGCTCGCTCGTGCCGGTCAAAAGCTTCGCCGGCAGTGAGGTCAGGTCCTTCGCCTCATCGACGACGAGTTCCTTTAAGCGCGAGCAGTTCGCCAGCCAGCCATCAGGCAGGACGGTGGCTGCGGGTCGTCTAATGCGCAGCGTGAGCAAGGAGTCACAACGATTAAGCGGAGCAGGCTGCGGCTCTCTCCAACTGTCCAGCGAGAGCGACCGCAGCGAGGGAACCATCGGCAGCCGCGTCACGTTCACGAAGGGCATGTACAACTCTTGCAGTGAAGGTGGCAACTGTAGCTCGTTATGGACCAGCACGTGCTGCATCATCAAGGACTGCAAGCTCCGCAAGGGCTTAAGGAAGCCGCGTTTACAGCTGATTGCTAATTCCTTGTCTCCATAGATCCGTAATTGGACGAGGTTCTCGAGGCCAGCGAAGTGTCGGGCGGCGAGTGGCGTGGTCGGTAGCGGGTGGAAGAGAGTGAGCCTGCCACTCGGCCTGTCCAGGGCATCTCTGTAATCCATGGTGATGTTGATCGCGGCGAGGGTGTCTGCCAGCGAGCCTGCTGCCGGCAGCGAGCAATTCTCTATCGAAATGTCGGTCGCGCGCAGCGGCTGCGTGGCGCGAGGTATGCTGGGGGACTCCAGCACGTCGGTTCCCTGGCAAGTGATCTTTAGGTCGCTGTCATGATTCACCTTTATCCGGCTGCCTACAGATAAAAACAGTTATTTAAGAAAATACTACGTAATGAGAGCCATTTAAATATAATATGAGTTATGTTTTAACAGACTTCTAAAAAAAGGAGGTTATCAATTCGACAGTATGTTTTTTGTATGTTTGTTCACCGATTAATCAATCAATTGTGCATTGATTAAAAAAAAAACTTTTTATGTTTGGTAGGTCACAGAGTATAGAGGTGATCAAAAATAAATTTTATCAAAATCGGTTCAGTACTTTGGATTTTATAACCAAATAACTGGTAAAATGTCACCCAAGTAAACAAATAGCGTATTTATAAGTCGTTTTTTTTCAGTTTTTCAAACTACAATTATTGATAGGAAGTCGTACGATTACGTCGCATTTAATAATTGGCCAAAAACGCGTCAAGACATTTATATTTTATGGTAAGGTTTCGTAGGTCAAAAAGAAAGCTGCCAGGTAAGTATTGTTTGTTAAAATCATTTTCCAAAAAATTAAAAAGTTAAATTCTTTTAACGTAACTACTTGATTGGCCGGTAAGTATGTTAAAAGAATTAAATAACTATTATATCGGTTTAGTTTTAGTGTAACTAATCACTATATATATATATATATATACTATTGTATTTAATCGATATTTAAGAACATTGTTTCTAACAATTGTAATAGGTTAGGTACTGATATATAGTTTTGTCATGCGATATAAATATTTATTTGCAATGTCTCAATGATTTTATATATATAAAAATGTCGTGATGCGCGAGAGAGATAGCTGCGCGCGTTGATCTCCACCTGACTGACTTGCGAATGATAAAATATAACATTAGCAGACATACCGTCCACTTCATAGACGTAGCTTCCGGAATCATCCTGACTGACGTACTGACAGCGCGGGTGCTGACAGCGGAACACAGGCTCCTGCCCAGCTGACAGCACCGTCAGCATGCCCAGCACTAGCGCGGATCGCAACATTCCACACATGACAGCTGCCACACACTAGCGTTTAATCACAAGTGAGCGTTCTCGGACGACAAGTGGTAACCGGTTCGAACATTCGTAAAACCACTGGCTACTCTACGTAGAGAATCAAGTTTTTAGGGGAGCGACACGGAGATAATCTGAAAACGAAACCAGCTCAGTTTTGCTCTTTTCTAGTCAAACGACTATAAGTATTACCTACAGTATTTTTTTTCTTATACTGCCTATTATGTATTGTGATGAAATATTTAAGTGCCAATTCATTATTTATTTTCATTTTTTTTTTTTTTTTTTTTTATCAGCCCTGTTTGTACAAACTGTCCCACTGCTGGGAACGGGCCATCTTCTCATTGTGAGAAGGGTTAGGCCATAGTCTGCCACGCTGGCCAAGTGCGGGTTGGCAGACTTCACACATCTTCAAGATCATTGAGAACTCTCAGACATGTAGGTTTCCTCACGATGTTTTCCTTCACCGTTTGAAGTTGGCGGCAATCAACAATACGCACATAACTTCGAAAAGACAGAGGTGCGTGCCGTGGGATTCGAACTCAAGACCTGCGGATCGCAAGTCACACCACTAAGCTGCCGGGAACTTCCGTTATTTTCCGGGATTTTCATTATAATCATCATCATCAGCCCCCTCTAGTCAACTACTGGAATAATTTTAAACTAACTAGTTTAATTTTCTATTTAACATTCACTTAATGCTTTCAACGACGTCGTCTTTTTCTTTCTTCTTCTTCGAGCGAGTATTTCAGAAACGACGTCACAGCGCTAGGCCCGCTAATGTTTTAATTGTGTGATACGGAACCCTAACTGAGTGAGTCCGCGCATTTAGCCTATTTTTAGCACGCGTTCATCAATTATTTATTATTATAGCGCGCTATTGTAAGGTAAATATACGCGCTACAAACCAGACAAACAATTGAGTTCTAAATATTGAAATAGTATCAAAAACTGCAGATATCTACGTCAAATAAAAATCATGCAGAACAGGACGTTTTTGAATATTTTGATATTATAATATAATAAGTGGCCAATATCGTGTTGTATAGCGTAGGAAGACCAGCCACGAGATGGGCAGATGACCTCATACAAGTGGCAGGAAGACGCTGGATGCAAGCCGCTTCCAATCGGTCTTTTTGGAAATCCATAGGGGAGGCCTATGTCCAGCAGTGGACTTTTTATGGCAGAGATGATGATGATGATGATGAATATCGTGTTGAGACACGCATATTGTAGGGTTCCGTAGCTAATGCTGTAATCTTAAAGGAAACCTCGGCGAGAATTGTTTGTTTAGATCACATAGCGTAAAGGTCAAAGACCTCTGTACTATAACGTTTTACATATTTATCCCTATATCTCAACAAAATGTTGTCACAGAATCTACAAAATATTTTTTATAGATCGTTGCTATCGCTGCTACTAAGGTAGCTCTAATAGTTTACAAACGCAGGGACGCAATTGTTTCACAAAGTCGATCGCGTACTTGACCTGTATTTTATCCAGGGATTGACCATCAACTCGTCTGATGTTAAGCGACATGGTGCGGCCGAGGTCAATATTTTCCCTTTCAACTTTCTTGTGTTTATTGTCTTGAATGACAGCTACTTATTACTAGCTGAGCTGTGTTCAAAACGTCTAGCCTGTCGAGCACCTAGTTTTGACTGACACATCAACAAACACACACACACACACACACACACACATACACACACACACATTATTCTTAAGCACATGAGATTTGGAGAGCATATCTTTTGTGAAGTGTACCTAGGTATCAAGTCAGAAAGAATTTTTGTTATAGTAGGAAATAAACCGGGAAAGCCACGAAAAGATGGCGGCTTGTTATATCTGGCGGAAATTGCTGAAATTGTAGTGAATGTTTAGCGTAGGTACTTCACCTGGGGAAGTACTGCATCGTTGTCAGTACATATATCAACTGACAAGTAGTAAGTGCAAAGATCGCTATGTACCACTTTGGAGAGTAATAATTTTGCTAAAATTACCGAGCTTGAACTAATTCTTACGTTTAATGTTATATAGTGACTAGGACAGTGCGTTGCCACGCAGGATTTTGATTAAATAGACTAGTACTATTAAGTATGCTAACAATTCTACACAATTCTTGATGGAAATAATGAGCCGTGATGGACAAGCGTGACGTTTGATATGAGCGACTTGTAAGCTCTATAAAACCGGCTGATAAGGCCGCGAAATTTATTGCGTTTATTTTAAATAATTATATGATCTGACGTTTCAATGAGTAACGATCGCAAAAACCTTATAAAACATTATGTCTTCTCTTCTTGCTCTCTGAGATCTCATAATTTTTTTGCGACACATCCTTTGGACCGATTGTGTTCTTAGAAATTCTTGTTTTTTTTATGGTATTGAATACCAAGCACTACAGAAAACTTCCCACCTTGTTGGGGAAATACCCTCTAATCTATTGAATACTAATAAAAAAAAACCGCCGATAAAAAAACTATATAAAACACTTTTTAAACTATCAGGGTCATTCATTAAAACACTATTATTATTAACGGGAGCTAAAAATTAACGCGAACCACGGTAAATATCCCGATAATAATAATAGTGTTATAACTATATAACATTTTAGAATCCAGAAGAAATGTACTGCGTAATACGTAGGTCTAAGGAATACTCACTCTCATGTTAGATACATTATTATACAATGGGTAGGTAAATATTTTTAATTTTATAAACGCAGACGTTGCGTCGCGCGCTTGTATGTAAAAGTGAAACAGGTTTTGGGTCCAGCAATAATTGTTTATTTTATAGTGCGGGAGCCTGGTTTTACCGAAGGACAAGACTTTGCGAGTTTTCCTTATATTTTAATCGACTTCAAAAAAACAAGATTATCAGTTTGATATATATGTATGTACTCGTATGTATGTTTGTCCACGTATTACGCGAAAACTAGAAGTCACATTACAATAACATTTTTTATTGAATAAAATGTCTGCCAGATTAGTAAACAGCAAGTTTTATCAAAATTGGTTTAGTATTTTTTCAAGATATGGACTTTTAAAATTTTAAGATATAAATGTTTCATCGACGCAATTCAAACTACTGAGCGGATTTGTACGAAATTTGGTAGATTTTGGTATACCTATATAAAAATATCTAGCTTAATTTTATCCCAAAAATTAGGTGTTACAATAGTAGTGAAGTGTGTTTGAAAATTAAAACTTACTCACCCAGTAAAGTTTTGTGAATACAAATGTTAGTTTAACGCAAAACGAATAAATACTATTAAAAACGAGTAAATGGAAGTAATAAAAGAACGACATCAAAACAATATATTTAACTGAAAAGGGAGAAATAACTGTTACGTCATATCGAAAAATTCAATCAAAATTGGGCGTCTGCCTAAGTACGTAGGTACGTATATAATTTTCTTAGACCCGATTTAATTTTTGATATAACCTATTTATATTCTCTATTTCAATAAAACTGAATTCTCTCTTTTATTTGCCAGATAAAAATAAAATTCTTCACTCAGACATGGAGATAATGTTATTTGAAGATAATTTGGAAAAAATCCTTGAGAATCTCGTAAAAGGGCTTCTGAGACTTTTCTATTGCTTATATTTGAAGTAAAACTAAATGTTCGTGAGTCAATTAGATTTGTAGTCATAAAAAAATAGTTTAAAAGTAATATAAAAAATTATTATACAAATCGTAATCCAAATTGATATTGTAAAAGCTAAACTAACTCTATCTCTATGTCTGTTTCTTAACATTTCACGAGTTATCTGAACGGATTTTAATGAAAGTGTAAGTATACATGATGACATCGAATACTTTTTCGTCTCATATAATTAATAAATCAACCAATCAATCAATCAATAAAAATAAAAACTACGGGTCACTCAAGTCTGTTTTGAGCCGCAATATCCGACTATAGTTTCAACCGCATTCGGCGGTCTTTTTCAAAGGAGCAGCACACACGTCACTCTCGGTCGGTGACGCGCCTTGCACTGCGACGTGCCGCTCGTGCCGCACGTGATGTCATCGGTTGCAAAAGGGTTAGGGCGGGAAAGTGGTCATCTTGCGTCGGTTCAGCTGAAGTGTCCTCTTCACTAGAACTCTCGTGAGTGTCAGGACTGTTCCAGCAAGCGGAACTCACTATGTCACCACCAGACAAACAGACGTGAGTGACCCGTAGTTTTTATTTAAAAATGTGTGAAAACCACGTTAATTTCCATAGTACAATCAATAAAAGTCAATATTTTTATAAATGGCACGCGCCTTCTATACCTACTATGGTGTACTCTCTAAGTACACCATACCTAATACCAGACCCACGCTCTACGTGGGTCTGGTATTAGGTACATTCAGTGTGCGCCATAATGAATTGTGTTGGGATAGATTACTTTTGGTTATATTTTTTCACGATTTTGTCTTTTTACCCTACTACCGAGGGAGGTTTAATATCACATTTATCTTCTACAGTATGTATGTTACGTAATATTTAAACGTGATTTTCACCCAATTCAAAACACGGTTATATTGAAACTGCACGACAATAAAATAGTTATTTTATCCGCTGCTAAAATAATGTACGAGTTTAGTTTCATTAAGTATAATTTATTTATAGGTATAATACCTAATGCTACTGATATATATAATTTTTTTCGCTACACTCACCGTAATGCAAAAAATATATAATTATGTTTGTTTCAGTAGTTTTGCAACGCGCACGAAGCCGCAGCTAAGACCTAGTTCAATATAATTTATAACCAAAATAATCTTGTACGCTAATTCAAGCAAGTAAGCTATTAAATATCTGGAATAGCCACTCGATCATAAAAGCTACGGGCTGCGCGGGAATTTGCAAGCTATGTAGGTACTATGTAGCTATGTAGGTCTGACATTGCATGTACCAAGAAATTGCGCTCAAACATTGCAGGTATTTTAAATTAGGGTATTCTAACCGATAAGACAGATTTCTTTTCGGAGCAATCGGTCATCAGTTCTACGTAACATGTGCCCTGCCCACTGCTATTTCAACTTGCTAATCCACTGTGCTACGAGTATATCGGTGATATCACTACTGGTTGTAGGTATCAATAATTCAATACTGGCGGCGCTAAGTTAACTCGTTTGTTCCTAGTATCAAACAAGATACCATGTTTTAAATTCACATAAATTATAACGTGCAACTACCGAACCCTACATTGTGCGTGGAATAGCACGCACTTGGCTATTTATTATTGCTCAAGCATAAGGCTCAGTTAGAGGGCTTTTTGTCAATTTCCCGGCTGCATCTAGCGGCGGCGGCGGCGGGTTCACGAAACGCTTGGGTTCCGCCACAGGTTTCACATTTTTGCAGACTCTTCGAGGTCTCGGCTTCTTTACATATTTGTAGTTTGTTTTGAGGTACCTACTTTGATAATTGAATAAATATGTATTTTATTTCAGGTTTTCAAAATCATAATCATAAGAATAATAATAAGAAAACAGAAAAAACTTTATTAGTTCAAATATACAAATGGACCACGGGTAAGAAACGAACACCATTTCGTTCTGCCAACTATAAAAATTAAATTAAATAAAGATATCTGGAGTTATAGAAACCCAGACGGATGGTTGCGAAAACCCAGACAGATGGTTGCGAAAAAATTTGAAATTTAAACATCAAGTATGTACGAATTCAACAACACAGACAAATAAGTGGGAAAACCCAATTAGTCACTGCTATCACGATCTCGGGAATACCTAGTTACGTCTACATTCATATGAGCATCTCATAAATTCTTGTTCTTTATTACTATTTTTGCAGAACATCCTAATATTATAAAAGCGAAAGTAACTCAGCCACCTCTCTGGTGGTACCATGTTGTGCCTAAACAGCTGAACGAAACATCATCATATATTTAAGTGAATATTTTGCATCACAGCCATGAACATTACGAAACTATACTTACGTACGCGTTCGAAGCGGGAATAAGTACCTACTGTTAGGAATCTGAAAAAAAAAATCAATTTTTTTTTTTGGTTCCAGTGTGAATGAAATAAACCAAATTTAAAAAACATGTGTCATTTTAATGAAATCAAACATACGTAGACATAGTAGACGTCTCGCTCACTCCAGTGAACCCGGCGAGTTTAGATATCCAGTGTCACGCTTCATAAATCTTTTATACCTACCATACATACATAAAATCACCGAGGTAGGCAGAACATCAAAGACCAATAAGACCGCTTGACGCTGCATTTGACCGTGGTTAGAGGGTTAGGGAGGGGAGACCAATCAGTGGACACTAAATATCACAATAGCTGGATTTCACCGGCGTATTGATGAAAAACGGCGATGATGATGATAAAATATAGTCTATGTCCTTTTCTATGTCCAAAAGAATCTCTGCGTCAAAATTCATAAAGATTGGACTTTCGTTTTTATGACACTGGGAATAAACAATGACTTTCCATCACTTTATAAAAAGGGATTAAAACAATAATTCACGTTAAGCTTCGAAGACACGGGTAACAAAGTCATAGTTCCTCTTATACGCAACATATTCATTTGGAGGTTGGAATTTCCGAGCTAACCATGCATACTCGTATAAGTTGCGATATAATATCCGTCTCAAAGCGGACGGTTAATAAAAATTCTACAGTAGGAGTTATTTCCCCGAGGTCCCGCGGGGCTCTCCTATCAGAGTCTAGTGTGAAACGACGCCGCGCGGGGCGGACTGTGGCGTGGTCTTACTCACGAGAGATAGCGGGAAATACGGATACGACTTGGCAATATTATTAACAGAAAAACACAGATTTTCAGCAAAATGTAACTCAATGTATTAACGATATTAAACATTTCAACATCCCTTCAAGCAAGGTCATGCCACGATATAATTGGTTCGTTTAAGCAAAAGGGTCAGGGTTCATCGATACCGAATTTTGTTTATGCCCAATGCGATCAGCGTCTATGACGAAACTAGTGAACTGCGGCCCTACTACTGATAGGGAATACGTGGGATCGAATTCCATCGGATTTAATTATATTTTGTATTATTTAAAATATTGTCGATACTTAAATGATACTACACTAAAATATTTTACTTCAACAATATTGACCATTTGTATTATCCATATATTACAAATGTTGAGAGAATACTCTATGTCAGAGATGAACAAAATTCAAGCAAGAAATATAATTATATATAAAAAACCTGTGGATAAAAATAAGATGATGATTTCTAATGAAAGCGCAGTAATAAACTAGCAGTCTATGTACAAGATCATCTACTTAGAAACTGCTCAAGGCAAGATAATCTTAAATATTTCAAAATATTTCTTATTTTTATTAAGATGTAGCCACTATTTTATTTATTACTTCTATTTTAATTCGTTATCAGCAATAAATCATAAAATCTATCACTAAAAAAAATAAAAATAGATGAAAAATAGATTAAAAAAATAACAAAAATAGATGAAAATTAGTTTCCCATCACCTTCGTCCTATTTCAGATTAGATATGACCCGAGTGATCACACCGCTAGTTACCATCACAACTGGCTCGTGAGATGCCACGCCGCGGTGCGCTGAGACATGTTCATTAATGCTTGCTCATTATTTATACGAGTAGCCGTACGAGAAGGGAGATGTGTGCGTGTCTATAGTCATAGATATGTGCAAAGTAGGGTTACTCAATACTCTACTAAATTACTGGCTGAACTGGGCTCAACTTAAAACACAACCAGACATGCACATTGTGCATGTCATGGTTACTTTAGGTAAGAACCTATTTATAAGTCAATAATTGTTGAGCATTCGAGTGTCTTCATTGGCTTCAAAGTTGCTTGAAATGTTTATGATTTTTTTTAGCAAAAAATTAAGCAAGTAGCTTTTAAATAAAACCGGACAAGTGCGAGTCAGACTCACCGAAGGTTCCGTACAAACTAGTTAATAAAAGGGGGAAATCATATTTTTTTTATTTTCCTTTTTATACACAAAAATATGCATCGTAAAAATATTTAAAAACCTGTTTTAATTAATGCTAATTAATCTCTTTCATATGGTACCCCACATGATACGGTTAATTCACTTTAAAATTTCGACCCTCATTCCTTGCACTATTTTTTTGTGAATTAATTAAAAATGACCAGTTTTCGGATTTTTTCCTATATGTGTACTCTAACACAATGCTTCTTGCCAAATTTCAGAGTTCTAGGTCAACGGGAAGTACCCCATAGGTTTTGATTCCTCTGTGAGTGTCGAAATGTGCATTTTTTACGACATATTCGGCTGTAACTTTTTTTTCAAAAACTGAGAAATTTTATTTTTCTTTCTGCAGCAAGATAATATGGATTTGCGTATATGGTTTTAATTTCAACTCGATACCTTCACGCGTTCCCGAGATAAAGGTCTTGACACCCGGACAGACGGACAGACGGACAGACGGACAGACGGACAACAAAGTGATCCTATAAGGGTTACGTTTTTTCCTTTTGAGGTACGGAACCCAACACAAATATAGCTCAAAAACTGTTAAAAGTTCATAAAAAAGATATGAAGTCGTTAAAAAGATAGTTGTTGCGGTAAAATTCGCCAGTAAATAACGCGTATTTCATACTACAGGAGAAAACTGTTTTCTGCCTCTAATATTCTTTAATTTCGATTATAATTATTTTTATAAATATTGAGATCATTACCAGTTATGCGATTGAAACCAGGCTAGATTTCTAAGATTTGGTGTTTACAAAATATTAACTTATTTATAATATTTTTTTTAAATTCGAATTCAAGTTTTAACGATATTACAAATACGCAAACCATAAAAACATACTTAATCATTTATGATTCCAATCAGATAAAAAAGGACCATCGAAAACTTAGAATGTTTAGGGATAGAAAACAGTTTCCTTTTTGTATTGATGAGCGCGCGACAAGGTTTTTGTGAAGAAAGCCTTGATTTGTCTTATGACAAGTTGAAAAATGACAGCAAAATATGAAATAATTTATACATAATTTCAGAGTAGGGAAACCCTCAAAAAAATAAAACCCACAAAACTTGTTTAATCAGTTTCTCCGCTCTCGCGTCCGCTTATGCCTTGGGCCTCGCGTCCCGGCCGGCATTTCTCTATGAAATACCACCGCGCAAGGTGAGAATATGCTGCATCGTGTAAAATTTCCCCCGGTGACAACACTACGAGCACTCCACGTGTAACTATGTACGTACGGGGTAACATGGGACGGGGGATAGCTTCCCGCGATTTAACTACTTGATACTGAGCGCAGTTTTCTCATTTTAGCAAATTCTCATGCTTGATATTTCGCTTTATAACAGTTACATTTGACGTTGCTGCTGATTCGTATGTTGAAAATAGAAGTTTATCACGGGAGTCAATTGATATTTTTACGGCAAAGGCGTTTATCTGAATTTTGAGTGTAGTGAAGGAGTCTAATAGTAGAATCTTGGCCGTAACGAGGGATTCTAAGAACCCTGAACGAAGTGAAGAATTCAATAAATGCGCACAAATCCTGAGAATCCTGAGCAGTCAAATGAACGTTGATGATGGTGATAGCTGACATGGTAATAAAATATTTCAGGTGAAGCATTTCTGAACTAAACGGAAACGGTAGGTACTTTATAAAACTGATATCATATTGATATAAAGCACGCTGACTGAAATATATACGATATTATCCATGTTCCATCCTCGGCCAAACCGTCGCTCACTATCGGCGAGTTGGTCAAACGTAGATGTATTTCACATAAAAAACTACCTATTATTCATCTATATGAAAAGTTAAATAAAATTGAATGTTCGTATATGCAATGTTAGTAACAGTTTCTAGAAACAGAAATAAACCGGCAAAGTACTAGTTTCACTCGCACACCGAGGCTTCCGTACTTCTACGCATGACACATGAACACCACTGCGCTACAACTAAAAAAAAACTTTACATATTTTGTAACTGTCAACAAACTTTCTCACTTCTCATTTTTTTTTCTTTTTTGTGGAATCAACAAGGAGGTTCCATAAAAAACAATTTTAAAAAGGTATTTTAATTTTACAAGGAGGTCATATCAAGTCTCGCATTTGACCAGTCTTTGGTACTATTTGATTCATATCAAAGTAAACTCTACAATCTTGCCAATTTTCAAACTTGAATCTATTACCGTTCAAAAGAAAGACAGACAGACGGTCGTAGCCTCACAAATAGGCTCTCACACCCTTAGTACGCAAGCTTAAAAAGGTACTCGTATTGTATTTAAATTTATTTTGAAAAGAGATAAAAATAAAATATTATCTTGTTCGTTTTGAATAATGAGTGAAACAAAGCAGCTGGAATTGTAATATCTCTATATTAAGTATGGGTAGAAAAATAAACAAATAACTTTCCATAAAATATTCGAATGGGCATCCAAAATGCATAACTAATACTAGAGCTGGAAAAAAGTTCGAGTCCCGATATTCTACTCTGCTCTATCCAACTCTATTACTAAGGATTAATTATTATCAAGACTATCATTACTTAAGATTAAAAAAAACCTCAAATCTTTCACAGTAAGAAAGAACTTATTTCTGTATGTGGTAGTAATAAATAATAATAATAAATATTTGTGGACATTTTACACAACTAAGCAAAGCTTGTACTATGGAACTAGATAGATACATAACATATACTTTTTGACGTGACAACGTCTAATAAATCGATGAACGCCGGCTGCATGCACGAAGAAGTATGACTCATTGTCCCGTTACGTAACATTACAATCGCGCGCGCGCGGTGGCTGAGTAAGCGGGCGGGTGTGCGCTGCGCCCGACGGCCGACCGTCGTCGCTTCAATTATCATTCCTCGGACCTCGCGCGCGGACGTATGTTGTCACGTTAAACTATCGTCCGTAAACCGACTTTACAGACAACCAATTTTTTTACGTAAATAGATATATACATATGTTACATAGAAACACTCAGACCAGAATAAACATCCATGCTTATCACACAAATGTTTGCCCTGCGTGGGGATCGAACTCACGACCAAGCAGACAAGCTCAGCAAGCAGACATACTACCATCTGAGCCACAAGATTGAATTTTACGATAAATTTAGAAAAAGTCAGAGCGTATAATTGTTTCTAAGCTCCTCTAACTTTTGACCAAGTCAGGACAGGTGCCAGTTTTGTGGCATCACTTCTCGCTCCAGTCGCAACTAACAATGTACGCCGACCACATCGCGTTAGGTATATTTTTTTTTGTAAAAGTATTTATAACAGCTTATAAATAAAATCAAGGCAAAGACTGACCAGCTCAGTCTTGACTTTTCTTTCGGTCCCTTGCCGCAACATTTATATAATCCTTTATGAATACTGCTCACTATGATATCAACCCACAATAGTATTCGCACGAATACATGTTCAATCCATAAATTGAGTCAAAATAAGCGTTTATTCCCAGTAGTACAATTGGCAATTCAATTGATTGAACTACTGAGACTTTTAATTCCCACTAGTCCAATTAATGGCGGCTGAATGACTTCTATAGCCGCAACACTTAATAAACTTACAACACCCATATAAAATATGGTGATAAATACAATTCTAATTCGGGAACCAACCAAGACCAAGCCATAAGTCAAGACAAGACTGATCAGTGACCAGCCCAGTCTTGTGAGGACGCCGTCCCTAGTCGCAACACTTGATATACGCCATTCGCAATGGCGTCATGATACAATCCTTTTAGTGCGGGAACACCGCCAGCTCGTGATTGCTTTGGCACCGGCATTCATTCCAGCGGCTTGTGGCTGGACGCTTTGTTTGTGTATCAACTTGTAACTTTGAAACTGATCATGACAGACGCTGCTGTCATGATCAGTTTCATGTTTGTTTTCATTTGTGCTGTGCACAAATGGAATCAATCATTTCTTTTTTCTTTTGATGGCTTTCAATTGAATTGGAATTGCGTCGGCGAACTAAAAGCCAGACTATATTTTTGTGATTTTACCAACTAATAAAACCGGACAAGTGCGAGTCAGACTCGCCCATCGAGGGTTCCGTACAAACTAGTAAATAAAAGGGGGAAATCATATTTTATTTTGTTTTCCTTTTTATACCGAAAAATATACATCGTAAGAATATTTAAAAACCTGTTTTAATTAATGCTAATTAAGCTCTTTCATATGATACCCCACATGATACGGTTAATTCACTTTAAAATTTCGACCCTCATGCCTTGCATAACGACACTATTTTTTAAATTAAAAATGTCCAGTTTTCGGATTCTTTCCTATATGTGTACTCTAACACAATGCTTCTTGCCAAATTTCAGAGTTTTAGGTCAACGGGAAGTACCCCATAGGTTTTGATTCCTCTGTGAGTGTCGAAATGTGCATTTTTACGACATATTCGGCTGTAACTTTTTTTCACGAAAACTGAGAAATTTGATTTTTATTTCTGCAGCAAGATACTATAGATCTGCGTATATGGTTTTAATTTCAACTCGATACCTTCACGCGTTCCCGAGATAAAGCTCTTGACACCCGGACAGACGGACAGACGGACAGACGGACAGACGGACAGACGGACAACAAAGTGATCCTATAAGGGTTCCGTTTTTTCCTTTTGAGGTACGGAACCCTAAAAATTGAAATTCTAGAAAAGTTTTTGGAAATATACATTTATAAAGATCGTGGGGAAAATGTATCTAAAATAAAATAATGATTTGAGAGATTGAGACTGGGTTAGGAATGTGTGATTATAAATAAATATGGTTAGGCAGCGTTTGGGAAACTTAAAAGCGTCTTTTCATCTGACACACCTCAGTCAAGTTCAAAGTCAAGTCGAAAGTTTACGACCAGTGTGTGTTACTAGTGATGACCTACGGCAATGAAACGTGGTCCCTAACTATAGACCTTAAAAGGAAGCTCAAGGTCACGCAATGAGCTATGGAGAGGGCTATGCTCGGAGTCTCTACGAGATCGAATCATGAAATTAATTTTCAAATTTTTCACTTTAGATTAAATGAAGAAAAAAACCGGACAAGTGCGAGTCTGATTCGACAAACTAGTAGATAAAAGGGGGAAATTTATATTTTTTTATAATTTTCTTCATAAACCGAAAAACATACACCGACAAAATATTTAAGAACCTGTTTTAGCTTGTGCTAATAAAGTTCTTTCATATGATACCCCACTTGATACGGTTAAAACACTAAAATTTGGACCCGCCTTCCTATTACAAATGTAGTTTTCGATTTTTTTCCTTTATGTGTATGACAATACTTTTTGCCAAATTTCATAGTTATAAGTCAACGGGAATTACCCCATAGGTTTTGATTCCCTTGCGAGTGCTGAAATATGCGTTTTTTTAGACATATTCGGCTGTAACTTTTTTTAATGAAAACTGAGAAGTTTGATTTTTCTCTCAGCAGCAAGAAAATATGAATCTGCGTACTATATGGTTTTAATTTCAATTCGATACCTTAACAAGTTCCCGAGATACAGATCTTGACACCCGGACGGACGGACAGACGGACAACATAGTGATCCTATAAGGGTTCCGTATTTTCTTTTGAGGTACGGAACCTTAAAAAGAACAAAAATACGATAGATTACATAAAGTTAATATTAAAACTAAAAAAATCTACTGAGTTATACCTATTAATAGGTATGTTAGACTGAAACTGTTATTTCTAGATATACTTTTAATTAATGTATTTATGTTTGTACATGTGGATCGCTTCCCTCAGGTCTTGTTGAAAATGCATGGGGAATGTTCAGCAGTGGGTGGACTTCTTGTGGCTGAGATGATGATGGTACTAATTTAAATAAAACTTTTGAAATACTCCAATCCCTAACCTTAGCTTATTTTCATTCTACGTTTACTTTTTCTCAAAATACAAAACCACTATTATAACTTCAGCTATCTCCAATAAAAGTTGTTCTTGTTTTTGTCGAAAACTTGTTCTGTTGTGCGTTTTTTGCCGTAACATTTTGTCCCTCAGACACTAGGTATTACGAAAGTCCGGAGCTAGGCTGCCAACATAATCATGTTCTGGCCCTCTGCCCGGCCAACTGATTCTTTCGGTATGTACTCCACTTGTTTCATTGTGACTGTTCAAAATGATATAGCGGCTGGCGGTGACTAATGTTTGTGCTTTTTTGATGAAAAACAAAATAATTGTATACTGTATTATGCTTGATATTAACTATCTCCAATTAAGACGTCGAGTCAGGTCTATGTCGCTGCCGTGTCTTTCGAGCGTGCCGTCTTTTTAAAGGATGGAGCCTATAAGTGTTTATCTATTTGCTCTATCCATAAATAACTGCTTCTTACTTACAAATCCACTCCTGTATAGTTATTATTATTACAAAAATTGTCTCAGACTTTTTTAATATCTCCAATTAGTTATTTTATATATCTTTAAAAATGTTATGCTGCAATAGAGAGATAGCTGCGCGCTTTGTTTGTAAAATATTATCTATTTAGGGTGTCCTTAATACATAATATTTTGAAAAAAAACATGAAAAGAATTTCGATTACATCTTATTTCTTTTTACAATAGCAAACCACGCCGCAGAGTTGTTAGCTTATTGGATTCATTTCGGCGAGTGTGCATCTGGTCTGCATCATCTAACTCCCTCTAGCCCTTTAACTATCCGACAGCCACAAACACGATAAAGC
Organism: Lycia hirtaria; assembly: GCA_947563715.1. Taxonomy (NCBI): domain Eukaryota; kingdom Metazoa; phylum Arthropoda; class Insecta; order Lepidoptera; family Geometridae; genus Lycia; species Lycia hirtaria. The sequence continues at coordinate 32,258,788 of OX387377.1, read as the reverse complement.
GTCACCGTTTCATGATAGATATTCTAAAAACCCGAACGAAACGCTTTAATTCCACTTTAATTGTGTATACTGCTAGATTATGTAATACGCTTCCTGATTGGGTCTTTACCGATAGATATAATCTGGGTGTCTTTAAATCGCGTGTGAATTGGTTTCTTCTAGGTAAGCGCGTAGATCCATCCTCCATCGTAGACTTCAACGTCACTTAACACAGCCGAGTTGGCGGTCAAGCGCATAATATAAATTATTTATGTACATAAAAAAAAAAAAAACACTTTAACAAGTACGATTAGCGGTGAAAAAAGTATTTTATTATAATCAGCTTAACTCTATCGAAAGCGGATTAAGATGAACTAATTAGCCTCAATCTAGATTATTGCTAGTCTAGACTTTTTCTTGATAATTAACTAATCGGTAACGCTCTTCAAATGAGTCTGCTTTTGTAATATTTATTTTAATGTTGAGAAAAGCGCCTCAATTTCAGATTTCTTTTGGAAATTTACTGTAATCGTGTTTAATTCTATTATCCGTAAATTATAGACTGGTCTAGTGGTTTATTTCGAATAATCAGTTCACATTTTTGCCGTTGCATGAGATACAATTTGTCTGTAAAGAAACAAAATGACAGCGGTCATTGAAATCAAACTTTTGATTTACCGTCTTACTTATAAACGCTGAGTGATAGTTCCCGTCTTCCATTTATAAGTAAGGCGGTAATTGTGAGTGAAGGTAACCTTTGAAGATAAATTGCAAAGTGTTCCTGTGACACAAAGAAACAAACTACAGTTTGCTTTAAGAAATGTATCAATCCGTTCAAGCTACAAGTGAAGATAAAAAGTACTCAAGGTCTCAAAACATTGCTTTTTGATTGAAAAATTAACACTGTCGAAATAATGTTCATCCTTTACACAGAATATATAGAGAGCTCAAGAATGTGTGAAATCAGTTGGCACAATCTTGCACAATTGTTTAGTTTTTGACGTGACAACGTCTAATAAATCGATGAACGCCGGCTGCACGCACGAAAAAGTATGACTCATTGTCCCGTTACGTTACGCTCATTGTCAATCAATAAATCAATAACACTTTATTGACACCACATAAAGTAATAAGACAATAAACACATAAGAAAATGGCACAAAAGGCGGTCTTATCGCTAAAAGCGATCTCTTCCAGACAACCTTGGGATGTGATGGAAAAGTATATGTAAAGGTGGGCGGTTGGCGGTTGTCCCGTTACGTTACGCTCATTGTCCCGTTACGCTCATTATCCCGTTACATCATCATCATCATCATTTCATTAATGTTTTGTTATGACGTTGTCACGTTAACCATCGTCCGTAAACCGACTTTACAGACAACCAATTTTTTTTAACACGCTTTTATTAGGTCGACCTGTATGTAATGAAATCTAAGGTAACTAATTTAACAATCTTCCAAGGATCGTAGCGTCATGAAAATTAGCAGCTGTATGTAGTTCTGATGACAATACAATAATATGGTACTGTTGAACTGATCTGATGATGGAGCCGGAAGGTATGAACTAGAACTTCATGATGGAACATCGTATAATAGCTGTGTTTGGATTTGTTAGAAAAGTCTTGTAATGAACTTTGACCACAATAATCTGTAGCGTATTTTTTAGTTTCTTAAACTGTAATTATGTTATTAATTTTTAGCTCCACATACACCGGGGTCCGTGACCTTTGTCAATTTTACTAGCTATACATTGTTACGGAACAAGATTTTTCTTTTTAACTTACCTAACTTATTACTCTAATTGTGTGTATACCATGAGCAGCGACCCGCAAGCAGCACCCGATCACGAGTATGACGAATGTGCCAGCCCGAGCCCTCCTCAACCACATGCTAGGGAAGAGGGCACAGAAGAGGGCGACCCGCCACACGATTCCGCCGCAAGAAGGAGCCTTCGATGGTGAGTATGAATGCTCAAGGTGTACGTACACACAATCCTTATTTCTAATTTTCGAATTGCCATTTTATTTTCTAGTACTCGATTCTTTAGTTAAGTTGTCAAAATAATCCAAGAGTAGGTAGTACGAGTACAAAGGAGCTACAATCACGCAAGAAAAACCCAAGTTTAAGAAAGAAAACGAGTCCTAACAAAGGGAGTAACGAAATGAAAACTCAAATATAATTTGGCGAGTTTATTCCATTATTAAATTGGTCGTGAAAGCGAGATAACCTCGAGTAACAGGGTAAGTTAGCGAGTGGCCGCCCGCGCCGGGTCGCGCCGCGCGCCGCCCGCGTCCCCGCGCCCGCCTACACTCCAAACGGCGGACTTTTGTTTGTGAACTATACTCCAAGTGAACTCCAGTAACTTCATAAATTATTGGACTCGCTTTACGGATCGAATGTTCTTAATTGACCTAACCCTTGTTTTGGTCAATTTATGAAAAACTAAATTGGGACAAGTACCTACATTAAAAGAAAAACAAAATATCCGACTGCATAAAAGCTTTTTTTGCAGTCTAACATCGTAACAGTCTACTAACTTACGATTTCGTTACGCTTGATACGCTGTTGAGTGTACGTTTTTCGTGAGAAAGTATGCGTAAAATCACTTTAAAAAAATATATAAATGCTCATTCTTTAGAATAATTTTAGTGAAATCATTTGTTTATTGCGAAAAAGTTCATTGGAGGCTACGAAAAACGCATTACTATTACACAATAATAATTTATTTTTTAAGTTTCAATAACCCGTGTATGAAAATAATAATAGTTTTTGAACAAATTCGAGGACAGGCAGACAGATAGACATGGCGAAACTTTAAGGATCCCTTGTTTACTACGGAACCCTAAAGACGGTAATGATGCTGAAATACATAATATTATAGCCTATACCAAATTTCAAAACGATAGTTTGCTGTGGTAAATTTACAAACATACAGATAGTCGCAGAAAGTTTTACAATTACCTATGTATATTGTAAAACTTTATAAGCAAGGAAGTTTTTTTTTTTTTTTAAACAAGCTTTTATTTAAATGCTCTAAATCGAAGAAAATAAATTTTATATTGATATAAATAAAATAGAGAAAAAGTAGAGTAATATAAGCTTGAATAAAAAAAAAAAAGATTATTATTTTATATACAAGACTAAAAAAAGAGTGCTTGTCAAGACTATTCAAACGAGTCCAAGCTCGACGGTTTCATCTTGTTTAGTTTAGGAGTTCCTATGAGATGGATACTAGGAGTTCGTATGAGACTGCAACGACAGGATCTTCGGCTACTTGTGGGACTTATAACAGGACATTGTAACCTAAATAGTCACTTATTCAAAATTGGAGCCACGGACAGCCCTTTGTGTCGAGGCTGTCTGGAGGACAACGAAACGGTAGAGCATGTGTTATGGCACTGTGCAGCTACGGAAGACATCAGAATCTCCACAGGACTGCATAAGGTAGCTTCGGCTTCATCTTTGCTTATGCCACCACAGCATCGGCTTGCATCGACATCCACAACCGCATTGTCATCATCATTATCATTTCCATCTTCACCACTGGAGCTATTACGTCAGCACCCCAAGGCCTCGCTACATTATTTTAAGGAGCTAGGCTGGCTTGGGTAGATGCTGGCGGGGGGAAATGCACAATAGGTACACCCCAAGCGGGACGTCAGTGCAGGACTTATCGCCCCCATCTCGAATAAGAATATGAATAAGAGTTCCTATGGCCACCTTCCGACGCCATCTTGAGGCCCTGGCTGTCATGTAGCACAAGAGTGCTTGTCAAGACTATTCAAACGAATCGAAACTCGACGGTTTTATCTCGTTTAGTTTAGGAGTTCCGATAGCCACCTTGCGACGCCACCTTGAGACCAGCTTCATGGTACCATATTATTGCACCTATTCTAACGACAGGAAGTGGTTCTAATTTAACTCGCAAGATTTGTCCCATACTAACATACTAACAGGGCAAGTACAATAAAAGCTTTTAATAAAAGTAATAAGCATTCAGGTTGCCTTGATACAGGCTGCGCCTAGTAAGGCCACCGAAAGATATACATATATTTTGTTTTTACCAAAGTAAGTTGTAAATAAATACATTTACATTTTCATTCTTAGTCTGAGTTGTTAGGTATTTGGCTGGTTTCTATAATTAATATCAGAATCAGAATTCTTTATTGGCATTATAACTTGTCAGCTATAATAGGCAAGTCAATTACAATTCAGTTGTCATCCGAAATATACAATTATAAATGAACTAATAGAAACGAATGATGGTGTATCTACTAACGCACCATTTTAAAATCCTTTGTTTGTTGTAAGTTTTTACTTACACTTTTACTTACTATTCTTGTAGATATTGAGTACAACATTTCATCGCGATGTCCGAAACAGAAACCAAATTATTTGTGTAGTAAAATACGTTACCTTTACAGAGACTGTTCGGAAGGAATACACTGACACTAAAACAAGGGAATCGTTTTAGTTGCGGCAGGGGAAAGATACCGTGTCATACAGTTACAAAGATTCAACAGAATTATTGAACGCACACACACAATATACGTGTCATATTGATTTGATTTGTGTTGATTAGTCGGCACGAGATCGTGGATTGTTGACATTAATATCCCTCATGATGAAAATTTGATGAAAGTTGAGAAGGACAACTTTAGTACCTTTAAAACCTGTCTCGACTTTGGTCTCGACGATCAGTGTTCTGATAGTTTAGAGGATGGGTCCCGTATAGATGTGCCTCGGCCAAAATGTGAAGAAGCTCTCGTTAAATGGACTGGAAATTGGATCACGGGTGTGATACGCTTATTTTATTTATTTTATTACAATCTATTTATTCCTATTAATAGAAATATTTTATTTAATGTCTATTTAATGAATGTAATTTTGTCATTTATGAACTTTGTTTGAAATCTATACTCGCCGATATCGGCCCACGCTCTTTATGCGTATGCGCAGGAATTCTAAAGTTTATGGCATCTCTATTTCGTGAGAATTACAATCTTAAAATTTTCAATTTTTTCAAGGTTAGAGTGAATAGATAAATCTTCTAGATCAACGAGCTCTATCCTCGGCCATACCGTCGCTTAACATCAGGTGAGTTGGTCAATCGTAGATCTTAATAACATATAAAACAAATCTGCCGTCCCGCTGCTAGCTGGCTAAGTTTAGATTTTTATAAGATTTACGTACGCAGACGAAGCATATTTTTTTTACTATTTCCACTGCCTAAATACTGAACTCATTTTATTAGCCAGTTAGCATGGGCTTCACTACTGTATGTGTGTACATAGCCCGCGCTCCGCTCGCTCCGTAATTTGCGCAATTTGCATCACAATCGCCGTGATTGCGTTCGAGCTGCGTTGCGTTGCGGTGCGTTGCGCATTTTTGGACCATTTGCCTTTTCATGCGCGTTCTCTGCGGCTGTTATTGGGCAAGTTTCAAATATGGATGACTAGGCATTTTCGATAGTAATCGATCAATACATAACTACGTTCGCCATCACTTTGATATTTCAGTATTTATTTGTCACTGTTAATGTTTAATTAATCTAATAAATTTTATTAATATTAGGAAATAATTAGCAACGTACAAGTATCTATATTAAAAACCCAACTGCAGAAACGAGGTTTTTGGAATCCAACTTATGATTTCGTTACACTGGATCCGATGTTGAGTGTACGTTTTTTGTGAGAAATAGTGCGTAAAATAGTGAAATGAACGTTCTTGAAAATAAATCTATATACTTAGTCAAATCACGTTTTATTACGAAAAAGTGCATTTTTATAATTTTGCTAGTCTTAGTCGTATTATTATTATTTTTTTATGTAGAAATAGGTTCGCGCTTGACTGCCAACTCGCCTGATGCGGTCTACGATGGAGTGCGCTTACCTAGAAGAAAACAATTCACTCGCAATTTAAAGACAACCAGATTATATCTATCGGGAAAGACCCACTCAGGAAGCGTATTCCACATTCTAGCAGTCCGCACGATGAAAGTGGAACTAAAGCGTTTCGTTCGGGTTTTTGGAATATCTACCATGAAACGGTGACGCTTTTTCGTGTTTCTAACCGTCCGATAGAAAAAAAGGGAAAGAAGTAATTAGATCATGCAGATCAGATGCACACTCACCGAAATGGATCCGGTAAAAAACCGACAAGCTAGCAACCTCGCGCCGATGTTCCAAGCTTACTATATTTCGTATGTATTAAGTATATAATAAAATATTATTATTATTTAGTTTAGTATAATAGTGTGTTTTATAATTATATTTTCAAATACCTACGTTTTGAAGCACGCCTACATCCTGTGATCCATATGAGGATGACTGGCAGAAAATGCTACATTAGCATGAAGTCCTCCTATTGTACAGCTTGTTACTTTGTAATTGTGTGCAATAAAGTTTTAAATAAAATAAAAATTAACTGGAAAATTAGAAAAAAAAAAAAAAATGAAAAGCTTTTATTTCAAACGGAAGCAAACTTGCACATTAAATATTTTACTTAATACAACATAAATATACTTAATGAAAAAAAAATTGGAACCATCTTCTTTAATGAAATGAAAAATGTACCCCAAATTCCACAGATCCCACCAGAAACTGTAAATCTTTTAACTGAGAGAACCCGATCTCCCAGATTCAGACGTAGGCATTGTAAGTTGTAGACATGTAATCGCGCCGTGACCTCCATACAGTATCGATATCGGCAGCGATTGCACTTCCGGAGATACCATCGTCCCGGCTTAAAGGGAGGCCGTAAAGAGGACGTCACTCCCTCCGGGACACAGGCTGGGATACGCACATACAAGCCCTTCCAGATTGATTCTCTCGAGCTATTTTAAAGGGTAGCGCTCTTACTCCGTATCTAGAACTATTTTATGGTAACCTAACTATAATCCGAAATAAATTTGTTTAATTCTTACTTGCTCGAATCTGTTTCATATAATTGCCTGATTCCAGATGTTTTATTTCACACGAGTTTCCGATTCCATAAGCTTGTTAGCCATCAGTTTCATTTGCCCGAACAGTTGTTATGTTGGGTTCGTTACGTAGTTTTATTACATTCTGAAACCTTCTTATTTACAAAGGTTCGGTTATCTATATCAAGATCTATATTAGGTTATATTCGTAAAGTTTTTTTTAATACATATATAAACTTTCATATTATAAAGATTCAGTTATTTGTCGAATGAGTTTTCGGAATTCTGAAAAAAATACTTTTGAAAATAAAAATCGTTTTCGGGAAAATGTTATCCGGCATTTTACAATTCGGATTATAGATAGGTAACCCGCTCTTATACCATACCTAGATCTATTTTAAGCTCGGATTTGAAGTTTCTCAGAACTTTCAAGGAGAAATTCGATGAGCTATTCGATGTAAAATGCTATTGATGTTCAGATGAAAATGAAGGACAGTATTGTGAAGAAGTTGTTAGTGTCTGCCTGAGTAAATCGAAAATCTATCACGTTTTATACTTGGTAGATGAGATATTTGGTCATAGCTGATCTGATAGGTATTCTGTAATACAAATATCTAGCCCTCTGTCAGCCAGCAAGACCTACAAATTCGACAGTGTTTCTATTAACAAACAAAGCTATTTTCCCCGCGGTTCATAAACATTAGAGTACAGTAAACTGTTGGCGCTCCCCAAAGCTTCGAGCTACAGTCGAGTACGGTGAGAAATCACCTGAGTCTCTTTATCAGTTGCCGCGATGTGTTCGGACCTTATCTTCCAATACGGCAAACGGCCTAATAAATTCCTAGGACGCTATCTGCCCACACTCGATTCTCGATTTTGTACGCCAATATTATCTTTTGCTTGTGAAAATAGGTATTGAATTATTTATAGAACAACTTTAGACGTTATTGGCGGGTGGTGGGTGGTTAGTGGAATCGATGGCTTTAGATACAAGGATCTATGTTTAATTCTGTCTATTTGTCTATCTGTCCGCAGCTTTGTTCAAATACTATTAGAACTAGAAAACTGTAATTTGAAATGAATATGCATATTAGTTTTGCTGAGAAAGTCGTAGAATAAAATTTTGAAGAGAAATTTTATTTTGGGGTCACCTCCCGTACACCTAATGTTTTTTTTTCATCTACCCCATAGTTGGATAGGTAATCAAAAACAGCGAAGGTGTGCGAAATTTTTTTTTCAATATAGGGATCCGTTTGCGAATTAGTCAACTAGTTACTACTATTAACTAACTGTACATACCTACAGGAGTAAATATGAAAATGTCGTGCAAATTTAATTTAACCTTTTTTTTTTTTTTTTTTTTTTACGTGGAGAAGTGCCTTCGCATACCGCACTGCCACGGGGAGACAGTGCGGTTATGTGGGACTTGAACCCACTAAAACTCCACGGTGTCCCTCCTTAACCGCGCTCAGGGCGGGTCATGGGTACCGTTTCCGATTCATCCACGACCCGCCGCGGCCGTCCGTTTCCGGACCATCCTCGGGGGGTAACGGGTGTTAACACCCCCCCCATGTCGCGACGCGTCATGACACAGAGACGCTTCGCGATCTCCTCCTCTGGGACCACATCGGAAGGGGCGCAAGACGACCCCCCCCCCCCCCCCGACCCCCCGACGACGTGTCTTACGCCCGTGGTCCCTGCGGTGGGTCAGATGTTTGGCCCCACCGCCTACCAAAACGGTCGCAGAGGATAGGGTGGGCACCGCACCTTATCAGTGACACACCTCTTCCCCTGCGACCCCACCGCGTCCGCCATCTAACGGTGGCGGCCCCGTCGGAGTCGTGGAGGATAGGGAAAGCACCGCACCTTATCAGTGACGATCCTCTTCCGCCACGACTCCTCACCTTCAGCCGCGATGTGCGCCCATACGACATCGCGGCCCGCCTCAGTTGCGGTGTCGCCCATACAACACCGCAACCTACTGTGGCCGCTTCCCGTTGGGTCCAGGGGGGGAACCCAGGAAGCAGCCCCCCCACGATGGCCACTTCCCGTTGGGCTTTGGAGGCGAAAAGCCCGGGAAGCGGCCCCCCCTCGTCGGTCGTTTAGCCGCTGCTGCCAGGCTCAGCAAGCGTTGCCCGGGGTGCACCACTAGGAGGCGACCGACACCACACCCCAAATTTAATTTAACCTAACCTAACCTAAGTTATCACGTATATAGTATATTCATAGTATCCCCATGTTAAGTTCCCACAAATAATGATGTGCAACTACGGAACACTACTTTGCGCGTGGCACGACACGCAATTGGCCTCTATTATTTTTATTTTCAAAAAATAAAAATAATAAAAAAATAAAAATAAAAATAATAAATAATATTTAATTTTTGTCTGACGTTTAGTCCCTTTTAACAATTCACTTGCGATTTAAAAGATCTAGATTACACATATCGTGAAACATTCACCCCGGAAGCGTGTTCCAGTAAACACGATAAACAGATTGTTCGTAAACAAACTTCCTAGTGTGTACAAGGGTTTCCAGTGATTTGCACTTCTCCATTCCAGCAGGTTTCCACTCCAAGTAACTCGCGGTACAAAAACAGGTTGTAGATCCGCAAGAAGCGGCGATAAGGACTAACGTCCTTCGCTCAATTTATTGCACCGGCTATTACTATTGGACGAGATACGGGCTACACTAGAGGTATATTGTTAACGGGTTTACTATGGAAACTAATGTGGTTTTCACACATTTTTAAATTAAAACTACGGGTCACTCACGACTGTTTTGAGCCGAAATATCCGACTATAATTTCAATCGCATTCGGCGGTCTTTTTCAAAGGAGCAGAACACACGTCACTCTCGGTCGGTGACGCGCTTAAAAACCACCGAATGCGGTTGAAACTATGGTCGCATATTTCGGCTCAAAACAGACGTGAGTGACCCGTAGTATTTATTTAAAAATATTGTTAACGGCCTGGAAGGATCTATACGGACGACTTCGAAAAAGGAGGAGGTTATTCATTCGTACCGTATTTTTTTTAATGTATGTACACGAATTACTCCGGCATTAGAGAACCAATTTTTTGGTGTATAGAGAAAGCTCCCATGTTGGTCCCATAATTATTTTATAAACATCGCTTTATTACTTCTTGAATAATCTGTATAAATGAAAATATTTTAAAATATTTTGTATTCCTGAGTATGTGCGTCAGATTATAGAATCGCAGAGTTCCACCTACACGTTATACTTTGCAAGAGTGTCAAATGTATTGTAATGTATATGGAAGGTTCTATACGGACATGGATTTACTTACTGTTCATTAACATTCTCCGTGATTAGTGGATACTTACCAATTGTTTTCGAGTCAACATGAAGGAAGGCGTGCGTCAACTCGGCGAGCATAGTCAAAAGGTTCATAACTCCGTCATTTATAAATCGACTTGAAAAAATATTTTTTTAACTAAAAGTGCTGGATACTTTCGGATTGGGACCATATATACTTTATAAAAATCGGTTTTGTTGTTTAGCAAAAAAATAAATAAAAAGGAAATTCAACGTTTTAAATGTATAGCAACGAATTCTTTGAGAAAAATAGGTCAGTAAACGAAATAGCGTATTTTGGTGTCGAACAATTGGAGAATCTTGATAATAATAAATATAGATAATCTACTGATGTGGATTGAGTACGTGTTTTAATATTGTTTTAGCTAAAATATCTTTAAGAGTTCTATAGTAATAACTATATCGTAATCAAGAGATAAGTCAGTACAATATAAATTTCATATAAAATCATTCATCATCATCATCATCTCAGCCATAAGAAGTCCACTGCTGGACATAGGCCTCCCCCATGGATTTCCAAAATGACCGATTGGAAGTGGCCTGCATCCAGCGAAAAATCTCAATATCAATCTCATAAAATCATTGAGTAAGGATATTAGAAAAGTGATATATAAATTTGTTAATTTTGATAGGAGAAATATTTGAAAAAAAACTTTGATATCTCGTAAATTGGCTGAGGAGTAGGAAAATATATATGTTTTTTCACTACTCCATCGCCAGTACATATAAGAGATAGAATAAAACTTTTTTTTTATATTTCTCCTATCTAAATTAACAAATTAATTTCTCACTTTTCTAATACTCCTAACCAATGATTTTATTTTAAAATGGTTGTGATGCGCGAGAGAGATAGCTGTGCACGTTGACCTTAATGTTCACGTCCAACAAACAGAGACATGAAGTCTCGAAGCTCGTCAGTCTATCTATACACATTGACGTCATAAAAATCACCATTACAGAAACACGAATCCAATTCAGAGCAAAAATATGTCCCAAATTCAATGTGCCTCCATTTTATTGCCAACAGCAGTTTAATTGTACATTTCACAAGCAACGATTAGATACGGCGTGGACTTCACATGGGAATTACAAAGACACGAATCATTCGATTTTTCATGATATAAATAAACTTGCTGTGCCCCGCGGTTCTACCCGCCTTTTTTGTAATAATAATAATAATGGAATTTTCGTTAAAATAAAAATTGCGCTTTTTGAAACTTCCAAGAAACTTTTTCGTAATAAATGGGTGAGTTTACTAGCATTATTTATTATGCGCATTTATAACTTTTAAAAGCGACTTAGCGCATCTCAATCAATCAATCAATAATAATTTATTTCAGACGTAGAGATCCATATCATTTTATAGTATAAATTGTATTAAATTAAATTATTATTATTATATGTTAAATAAATTGAATTAAATTAAATTACATCAAATCTACACGTCACATTATAAATTAATAAAATTCATGTTATTATTATTCTAATCATACAATCATCATTTTACTAATACTCTGATGTGATGGCGCAGAATGAGACAATCGAACTTATCAGTAATAGCATCCAAGATGCTTACTCTATACTTTCTCACAAAAACGCATACACATAATTCCATATAATTAGAAGCGTAATGAAACAGTAAGTTAGACTGCAAAAATAATTCTTTTGCAGTCGGGCATTTTGTTTTCTTTTAATATGGTTTATTATTTAATTGTGTGTAAAAAGAACAAGGTTAGTTAGTTCCCATTAAAAAATATTTTAAAAATACTGGATTTTTTTATCTGAAAATAAAATATAATTCATAATCGACTTCAAAACAACCTTCAAACCTCCTTAGGTTATCAATTAGTACCGTATATTTTAAAATATAGTTATTCACCAATTTTTATTTATATTTATGTCACAGTGTAGCTTATAGTATGCAAACGTAAAACTGTAAATGCTAATTGACAATTCAAGATCACTGCACCAATAAAGCTTTATTAACGGCTAGAGTATTTCGAAGAGCGTTATTGTGCCAATGCGTTGTCTGACAATATTCCTCCTTACTGAATACCATTCACGCCATGTTTTCACATAAAAAAAAAGACAATGGTAAATGTTTTCTGCGTTGTTAATCTTGTTCACTAAGATATCGTATTTTGTTCAGAAATGTTGTCTATGGGTAAAAAAATCGTTGTGTTCGAAATAGAAACGGCAATAAACACGTAGGACGCCGATAAATCGGTAAATCCCTCTCGACAACTGGTGATATTAAATTTTATTGTCCAACTGACGTCGTAAAAAGACTCTGTAAAGGTATATGTTGTTATTTTAGATTGGGAGTTTAAAAAAGACTTGTCGCAATGAAGACCTCTGGTGGTAAGAAAACTACTGCAATATGAATAGGTTATTTACCTAGAGCGTATTACAGCAACAGTAGTATCTGTGGCAGTAGGTATGCTAAATGCAAAAGTTACTTATAAAATATGTGACATCATATGCACCAAAATCTGTCATCTGCTAGGTTTAATATTCAGTCAGGAGTTTGTGTGACTAAATTTTCAACATCGTACTTGTAGGATTCTTATGTAAAGTTCACTAGAACAATAACCACAAACACACATCATACATATTTGAGTGTGGGTACTCACTCAAATAAAATTTACACGCAAAAAAGACATCCAGATTTTGAATCATATGACAAGTTTGCAGGTCGTACAATATCAGTGTATATGTTACTGTAAAAGCACGAATATTGGTAAATCTTAGGGTTTACCAACACGTGTCGGTAAATGTAAGAATATGTAAAAAAGAAACGATTTTATCGGGCTTTTACCTTTAGAATTTAATACATGCTAGGTTTTACCAGTGACGGTTGGTAAATGTTAGTTTTGGAAATAAAACAATGCATATGTTACTGTATTTGGCTTTTACAGTAACATATATAATAACATTTGTTTGATTGAACGATGTAGCTTGGTGCAACGCAGTCTTTTTTGTGTTAAAAAAAAACCATAACCTAATCTCTGAAGAAATTATTGCTTATACCTATACCAGGATCAACTAGTTTGGCCTAGCCTAAACTGGTCTATTATGCATTGTTTTATTTCCAAAACCAACATTTACCAACCGTCACTGGTAAAACCTAGCATGTACTAAATTCTAATGGTAAAAGCCCGATAAAATCGTTTCTTTTTTACATATTCTTACATTTACCGACTCGTGTTGGTAAACCCTAAGATTTACTGGTAAAACCTAAGATTTACCAATATTCGGGCTTTTACAGTAACATATACAATATAACTAAAGCTTTAATATTTCGAATTACCTACATAATTTTAGTTTTGGGCGGCATTAGACAGATTTTATCAAGCGTTGGCTAAACCATAGCTTTTCTTGACCCAGTTATTAATCAACAAATAAACAGATGAATAGAAGAATAGATTCTTGAAATGTTTTGATAAAATGTAGAATTCAGTGAGAAATCATTTTCTGAAAATGAGAATATCGTAAGTAAACCCATGAAAATATGCTGGTTATATAGCTGCATCGTAATGAGCCCTTTCTGGGAATCAACAAAAACTGACCAATATTTCCCCTCTCCACCCTCTACCACCCTCTACCACCATCCACACAAGCAAACAGCCATCAATCTAACACCACTCGAATGTTTGACCTACTTCGGACGTTTTCTCGAACCTTCGACAACTTAATACTACTTACTTGTTTATTTTTATGTTTATGTAACTATATATTACAATTACCTATGAATTGTTCAAAGAAACAGTACGTGTGATTATTTACTTAAACCCGGAGTTATTGACACTGGGTCTTATTGGCCGATGTAATATTCGTACACTTTATTGTAAAACATTCATAAAATAGTAAAATGTTCTCATGCAAGTGAACTCACGCAATTATAATGTAATTTGAGGGTTAATAGAGTTACTGTTGCATGCAATGCTGAACAGACCTTTGTAGCGGAGAAAATTAGTAAACTAAACATTTTATGATGAATTTTTTTTATTACTCTTGGCTGTAAAGTTATTTTTCATGTTACTGGCTCGGAAAATTAATATCTGAGGCCTAGAGCAAGCATGGAAAAGTGCATTTTATACGCTAGGGTGGAAACTAATTTCAAAATTCGAACGTAACAGAGATTACACATTTTCAGTAAAAACTATTTCCAAACTTTGAACAATACTTTCATAAAATCTAAAAAAAAAAGAAGGATTCAAAGAGGTATATAAATATTTTAATAAAATAATTTATTAAAATTGTGTTTTTACGTAAAATTTTAGTAAAAATGTACAATTTATTTTCTCTAAGCACTTTTTTCAGTTTTCACAGCCATTTACACGAAAAATATTTGATTGTGTGATAACTATTATGCTAGCGACAATTTTCCAGCCTAGTACAATAAATAACTATTAACATTTTATAAAATCATTTCTGTACCATCTATTTAAAAAAATGGCATTATAAAACCATAAAAAAATCTGTCTTTATCTCGGAAGAGATCTAATTGTAACTTTATGTTCTTGAAGTTATCAAATCCAGGCACACATACCAATAATAAAAACTCATAGTCGAAAACGTTTCTTTGTTCTTAAAATTAGCATACAGCCGCCAATCAAAACGCCATCCCCTCCCCTCGTCTCTCTCCACCCTTACATCCGTCCGCAAACACAGATGCCTTCGGACTGTAAGTGAGGGCGATTACTGTCTTTAGCACATCGTTACACTCTAGAGTCTGGAGAGAGAACTGTCATAGCAAACAATGGGAACTGACGTCTCGACCGTGTTGCCAGTCGAACAAATAATGAAACAAGGACAGCAGTGCCCTCTATGCCACATTACTTCTCGCGATGTAATATCGATCCACATTCTTGTTGCATACTGCACAAGAATGGAATTCTTTGCCCTGAGACCTCTTGAAATTTTCAAGGCTAGAGTGAATAGATATCTTCTAGATCGACGAGCTCCATTCTCGGCCACACCACTTAACATCAGGCGAGTTGGTGGTGAATCGTAGATCTATCTTGTTTTTTTTTATGGAATATACAAAAATAGATTAAACTCGTTTTTTTTTTTAACTATACATAAAAAGCCAACCCATAAAAATAATAACTATTTCACCATATAGTAATCTATAAAACCTAACGTACTCTTCATACATCTAAAATGAGGTACCTACTGTACATATATTATCCGTACAGCTTAATTAAAGTTTTATTTAAAACTGACCATGAGAGACAATCACACAGCACAGCGACATCCGCGAGTGTGCTAAAGGCACACACGTCTCGGCTAAGGGCGATTAATCTGATCCAAGAAAGGGCTGGCGTAGGGCCTTGGAGAAATCACGCGGCGGGCTCGCCGGCGCCGGCACCGCGTTTTGAATATTTGACGCGGAGGAAGTGCAGAGGGATGCTGCTGAGTGCTCACTGGATGTAAGGACAAGCTACGGAAGACCCGATTTGTAGCGGGATTAATTAAAACTAAGTAGTTTACACTTGTGGTCCCGCTGGTACTTGGGCTAACTTTTTGTTAGCGATTCAGCGTGACGATGCAGCATGACGGCTTTGGATCAGGATTTACGCACAGAAGACTTTGTGACTGTTATCATGGCACCATAATTTTAATTTCTGAATTGTTATTTTTTAAATTCAATTTACACAATCTAAGACGGTGGTTAAGCTGAAATACTAGTAATAAAATAATAATGAAGATGACTTCATCTGAAACCAAAATAGTGTTAAGATACAGTGCTCTGTTGCCTAGTCCTAACTGCCAAGATGATATAAAATTATATCTCTAAGCATATAAAACTTGATGCAGCCTCGTTTGAGAAATCATTTTGATCTAGACGGATTAACCATCTTTGAATAAACCTAGTCAGATACATAGAAACTTATTCTGTGGATCTTGACAGGAGTCAACAATGATATTGAGATATTTAGTTGAAGAAAAACATCTAGAAGAAATGCTACATTGAAGGTAAGACACTGAGTCTGACTGTTTTGCTCTCACCATTAATTTAAGCTCTATCTCCAATCAGTACATTTCAGCAACCACACTTATTAGACCGTGCCGTCACCTAATACCAAGCGAGTTGTAGTTAAATTGGCTAGTCTATCACCCATATCGACTCGCACACGACTGGCCTTGCAGCTTATTGGTAGTAATGTCTACCTACTAAGCCGTTGGCTGTGGGTTCGATCTCCTCCTAGGACAAACATTTGTCCGCTGAGCATGGATGTTTGTTCTGTGTCTGGGTGTTTCTATGCATTATATTATGATATACATAAGGTATGTATTTACATAAAAAAGTATAAATGTATTCTATCAGCCACCTAGTTCCAATAGCACAAGCTTTGCTTCATTTGGGCTAGATGCTATTGCGTCCACCAATATTTATTTTAATTATATAAAAACAAGTCTCCACGTCATGCCAATCTCCCTGTTGCTACAAATCGCTGCTCCCAAACACCTGACAGCCCAATTTTCCACAAATCAACAGTTAATGAACATAAACGAACGAGCGCCGGTGACCGGCCGTCGCCGTGACGTCATATCCGGCCGGAAATGGCGCCCGGCGGACGATTAATCTAATATCACGACTGTATTACATTTGATCGTGGCCGATGGACTTGCGAATGGAAGGTGCGACGGTATACCCGGGGTAAGGAGAGTGTGTTCAGCCTGACTTGCTTTTACCATTAGCTACACCCACCAGATTTAGAATTAGGATTTAGGGTTCCGTACCTCAAAAAAATTTCAACGGAAAACATGTGCATTTATGTGTTATGTTTTGACCCTTAGAAGTAAATCAAAACAGGTTATATAAGGTTTTTTCCATTGACAAATAATCTTAAAGTTTGACTGAAAACAAGATTTAAAACAAAAATTATGGAAAACATTAGAAAATTTTAAATTTGTATTTACATCATTCATGTTTCCGAAATTGATGTAACTCATTTTTCAACAAATCATTTTTTTTTTAATATTTTATAATGAATTCATGTGATATAAATACGAATTAATTTTTTTTTGGAATGTTAGGGCGAAATAGTTTTGAAGTACATGTACTCGGTGTATGAGTAAAAACAGTCTTTGTTGCCTTAAAAAGGCTTATTATGAGTCGCTTCACTGAGCTAGAGGAGTCTAGCATTCCAAGCATAATATTATTACATCTATGGTTGTATGTATATTTAAGCGTGTCTAAAAGTACACACACCATCACAATAAAAATATGGATGATATAACCACAAATAGATCCCATCCACAAAAACCAAATTAAAATATCTTCGATAATAAGAAAGGTACAATGGTTTCAGTTTCTTGCTAGACAGAGAGCACACCATCGCGGAAGATGACGTCATGCGTCACTTGCGCCGTACAAATTTAATACAAACTGTCCTTTCGCAGGAAAGAGACAGAGTATCTACCAATATAAACTTAAAAAAATTACTAACCGATTGAAAACTTTTTCTTAGTTTAGGTTTTACAATTTACATTTTCGTATAGTATCCATTATAACTATTATTTCTATGAAATAAAATTATAGCTTAAAAAAACTGAAAAAAAAAAAATGATTTCAATATACGCAATTTGTTTACTTGGATGATATTTTACCAGTTATAAAAGCCAAAGTACTGAACTAATTTTGATAAAATTTATACGGGACCACCTCTGAAGTATGACCAACCAATCAAAAAAAGAATCATTAATCTATGCACAATGACGGAGTAAATGGTTAACAAACACTATAAAAAAAAAACAGATAACCTCCTTCTTTTTGGAAATGCATGCATATTCCCCATTACGTAGGTACATATATAATGTTGGTAAGGTAATGGTTAGCATGTGTGGTAACAAGCTGTGTGGTACAAATTCAGATGTCGTAACTAAGCATTGAGAGCTGTTTGCCATTCCGATCAGATGACGGGCGCGTCGGTACGTGAGCATGCACATATTCATAGCGGGGATTAGGGATGGGTGATTTATGGGATTCCACTGTAAGTACGCTAATAAATGGTTTTACAAAGGAGATCACATACTTGAAACATTATTACACAAAATAAATAGAAAAGTAATCAAACAAGCAAAAAATTAAATTATATAGTAAATATAGAGCCAAGTAATTAACTGTTACCATTAATATAATACACGTTGCTGATGGCAATTACTAAATTTTGTATTAGAATATTCTGACTAATATACGGAGTATTAAAAAAATATTTCTAAATGTAATGTCCAATAAACATTTCGCAACACTGGCAAATTAGTAATTGTAAAGGACTTATACAAACCAAAAATTCAAAAAATGCACGTAGTGAAATTCAGCTGAATCGAAAACAATATGATGAGGACTAGGATTAAAAACAAGGAATCATCAACTCAGCCACAAGAACTCCACTGCTGGACATAGGCTTCTCCCATGGATTTTCAAAAAGACCGCGTGGAAATTGTTCCTGACAATTGTATGAGGTTATCTCGTAGCTGGTCTTCCCACACTGCGCTTGCCGGTGCGTGGTCTCATGGTCTTTACTCGAGAACTTTCAGCCCCACGGCCATCAGTTATACGTACTATGTGCCATACCCACTACTACCTACTTCAACTTGCTAATCCGCTGTGCTATGTCGGTGACTTTCGTACGTCTACGTCTACGTTGATTCGATCTCGCAGAGATACTCCAGCATAGCCTCTCCATAGCTCATCTAAAGTTGTTTAATTCCAATGTGGGATTGTAAATGCACCACCATGATAAAGCTTGTAATTTATGTCAATTTTTGTTTTACCCTGAAACGTGCCATAATTGAAAGATGTGTGTTTCTATTTGAAGAAATGTACCAAACAACAATGTCAACTATCATAATTCCAACAAACATTTTACTGTAAAACCAAAACGCGTGCAATGCAAGTTATTCCAGCCGACGACGTCGACATTGTTTGTGCTCGGGGCGGGATGCGGGGCGGGATGTCACGCCGCAGCCGCACTGCTTGCATTCACCGCTCAGATCACAAATATGATTTTTATGCAGGTATCTGTGGTGACCACACTTTGACTTAGATTTAAAGTAGCAATATTTTATTGCTTCACAGTAACGTTATTGCTCGTTTACGGCTATTTTGCGGTGAAATCTTGTAGTGGATCACAAAAATATATAAAATGCTGGTTTATTGAAGTGATAACTTATTTAGGCGCTGTGAGCATCTTATTTTGTAGGTATTGAATGAACCTGAGCCGTCACGCTCGGCTAGTAGCGCTCATTCGGGTGAAGTCGGTTCGTGCCCTTCTAAGGGAGCGAAAGAGATACAGTCAACTTATCCACGTATCAACGTATCTCTCTTTCTCTCTGTGTGTGTGTGTCTTTTGAAAAGTGTTGTCAATAACTAAATAAATGGACTATAACTCAACTTAAATTCTATTTGACATTAAAAAGTGCCTGTCTCATTTTTCCTGCTCCATCATCAAAATCATCGACCTTATCGGTAAACTGACCAGACCACAGAGAGCTAAGAAAGAATCACTATTGGCTAGCTCCATTGCGATTTCAAAGAATCAACTAATCAAAACGTGTACGAGTTACGATTTTGGGTTCGATTACAATTTTGATTAATAATTTGAATTTTATCGCCAGAGACAGTCGAGAAGGACGCAGCTCCATATTAAAACATTATTACTTTTATTATTATACATTACTTCTTGAAGTTACATATATTATATGCATCAAGTCGGTCGAGTGAAAGTTGTCCTAATATAGTTTTCAAAAGCTAACAGTACGTTATCGTGAACCAAGTATAAGTTTCGAAAACTCAAAAATTCCCGACAAAAAATAGCAAAAACACTCGATAACATTCTATTATTAAAAAAAAACACGATTAAAATTGTTTTGAGATGTTACAGACAACTACACACGTCAAACTTATAACACCTCTCTTTTTGGGTTGACGGTAAAAAAACTTACCTACTAATAGCAAATTGTTTAGACTGCTGATATAGGGATGAATTAGCACATCCCAAAGCATATTGCTATAAATATCTACCCTATGCTAAATTCCGTTTTAAAATCTGTGCAAGCCATTAGTATGTGTCTCAGTAAATGTTTATTTCATAGCCACTGTAACATAACTTACGTGGCCCATGTGCTCTGAATGTGTTCTTTCGGGCAGCGAGCACTGCGGGGTGAATGTCAAGATATTGCACGAGAGAGAAGTCTCCGTCGAAACTACTTTGTACCAATATTGATATAAAATAAATGTCAGATAAATGTCTCTAACAAGCATTAGTTTGGGTAACCTATCTAGCATCAGAAATAGGTAAATTGGTTTGAATTTTACTCACCCGAATCCATTTCATAGAACTGTCCGATTCCAGATGTTTTACTTGACAGGAGCTTCTGAATGAAGTAGGTTAAAAATGTATAAGAAGTTTGTAATGACTACTAAAAACGTTATTTATTTTTATTATAAGTATACGTATTAGATTAGACTTTCCTATGCCTGAACATAAGAAAATAAAAAATTGGCACCATCGTCGCATTTCAGCGGGCGAGCTAGTGGTCAAACGCGGACCTATTCGTAAAAAAACATTTTATAATTTTGGAATTTTTTTAATTACAAATAAAAGTAAAAATCATGTTATCGAAATTTAGAATCCGTTAACATGAATATTAATAAAAAAAAAAATATCCCTTAAAAGTTTTATTTCGGTAATTATACAAATGTATAATTTATAAACCATATAATAATAAAGCTTTATTTAACTACGTACTTATACAAACTATAAATATATATTTACATTACTATAAAAAAAAAAAAAAAAAAATATAGATACCTATATATTTTTTGACTGATATTGAGCTTCAGTTATATTTCACGATATATCATTGAGTTGATAAGTTAAAACAAACTAAGTAAAGCTTGTACTATTGATACTTGATGGTTGCTAAAATACATAATTATACTTTCTTTTTGTAAATGCAATATAATCGAAAAAAATCGGCGTCAATTTATTCAACCGGCACAATAAACCATATAGCCGAACCGATATAATAAAGGGTCCTCAAAGGAAACAAGGTCGGCCCGTTGGCCCGTTGGCCCGTTGGCCCGTTGGCCTGTTGGCCCGTTCGACTTTTTAACGTATGAATCGATAAAGGCACCCGAAACGAAAGCAAAGCCATTAATTCTACCGAGAAGAAATTAAAATCCGATACGACACAAATTTTCCTTTTCCCCTGCACATTGGAACGATTCTTTTTAACCTATAATTTCAAAACAATCCTCAACTTTATTAAGTAAACACAGAGTTCAAAATCAATTGTAGTAAAAATAGAATTAAAGTCAAAAACTGTGTGTAAGAAAGAAAGTTTCCAGTTTAATTTGCAGTACATTCCTTATCGGGTTTCTAGCATTTATCTGAGTTTGATTACATTAGAGTAAAATGTTTTCGGTCGTTACTCTACGATAATATTATCTGATTGAATCCGTTCTTTTAATGGGCTCTCGTGTATTAAAGGAACGATAGAATTAGATACCAGTTTTGGGTTAAAAGATTTTATTTCACAATGTAATGTTTTAAGATAAATATATTAGTGAAAATAAAGCGTTAATCTATGAGAATAAAAAGAGTCAAAGAGTGAGTAATCAGTATACTTTGTCTCCTACTTTCCGGAATTTATATTTATTTTGTCTGTTTATTCTAAAATAGGATTTATTTCAGCAAGTGCGCGCAAGAGCACACAAATACAACATGAAAACATCCATAGGTAGCAAGTAATCACGATTTGCAATTTGCAAAAAAAAAGGAGGTGTTCTTATTCAACTTTTTTTATTTGCCTATTTAGTAAAAAATAATATTCCTTTATTTTATCCAAAATTGAAAAGAAACTGACCTCTTATCAGTAAAAGACGAAAATTCAAATTAAATATTGACGCGCCCCACTCCAAATAACATTTCCCTGACCAAATATTCGAACGCAAAAGTTTTCCAAGGTAAACCCATGTTTGCACGTTCGTTACCGGCCAACTCGACCATGTCTAACTTTTTACCTTAACACATTTCACAAAAACATTCAAAACCCACCCTTCCACCATCGGAATAAGGGCCACACCTCAATTTTCATACCTATAAAATTATATACCTGCGTACATAACTTCAACTTTTTTACTCTCCCAAACAATTTCAGGGCATCCTTTTGTAGTCGGCAGGCGACGTTAAAAAAATGTGACGAAAAAAATTAATCCACTCATACTTTTACGAAATTCAGTGATGTTCGTCTAACTCAATTTATTGGACGCGGGTTGTAGATGTCAAGAGAGAACAATGTTATTATATTACGGGTCTTATTTTGCAGTTTTTTTGAAGCTTAGCGATAAAATGTTCGGAAAGTATCTGAGTACATAGTGTTCACATTGATGGATCGTGTCTTAGAACATCTGGGCCTGGAGGCTGCTATTTGAACTACTCGCTCGCCACTGATACGATTTAGTGACTATTGTGACAAATTGTTAGTTTATTACTTTGTAATAGACTAGCGATTTGTCACCATAATCGCTAAATCGTATCAGCGAGTGGCGAACAAGTGATAGTTGAAATAGCAGTCAGAAGTCAGAACCCTGGCTAGAAAGGGTAAAAAAGTTATTATTTATGACTCATATGACTCAAAATTAACGAATCTAAGTTACATCAATAGCAAAAAGAAGAAAATCATTGACTCACTGGCATAGCATAGTATAGCGGATTAGCAAGTTGTAATGGCAGTTGTCAGAGCTCATATCACTTAGAACTGATGGCCGATTGGGCCAAAACGTTCTCAAGTAGAGAATCGACAAGCACAGCGTAGGAAGACCAGCCATATGATGGTCATATGGCTGGTGGTGATGTTATGATGGCCAGCGCTGGTTGTTTACAACTAGCATTATGCTGAGCTGGGGCCGAAATGTGAAAAAAACTTTTTATTTTCTGTGTGTTTTTGTTACAATAAAATTATGTCTATGTCTATGTGGAAAGATGACCTCATACAAGTAGCAGGAAGAAGCTGGATGCAAGCTGGTTCCGACAAGTCATTTTGGAAATCCATGGGGGAGGCCTATGTTTCTTATAAATATCTTCTATACTTAGTGGCTGAGATAATGAATCAAAGCTTTTGAAACTTTCATAAATTCATCTCAGATTTAAACGAAAACTCTTGAATTCTACAGAACAGCTGATTTTTCCACTGTGATATTTTTTATTCAAATAGTTGAGCTCCGCAGACTCCAGGGACATTTTTTTTATGAAATATTGTCAACAAATATTAAACTCGGTTCAATTTTTACTCACTCATGTGTTTATTTTTACCCGACTACCTAAGAAGGAGGGTTATATTTTTCGAGTGTATGTACATTTGTATATATATATATATATATATATGTATAATAAACATCTCTCGCAAAAAAAATAATAGTTTTTTCGTAACATCCAAAGAACTTTTTCGTAATAAACAAATGGTTTTACTAGATTTATTCTAACGAATGCGCATTTATAATCTTTACAGCGATTATACGCATAAGTTCTCACAAAAAAATGTACACTCAACAGCATATTAAGTTAGACTGCAAAAACGGCTTTTCTTTAGTCGGGTATTTTCTTTTTTAGGGTTCCGTACCCAAAGGGTAAAAACGGGACTCTATTACTAAGACTTCGCTGTCTGTCTGTCTGTCTATCTGTCTGTCTCCAGGCTGTATCTCATAAACCGTGATAGCTAGAAAGCTGAAATTTTCACAAATGATGTATTTCCGTTGCCGCTATAACAACAAATACTAAAACTTAAAAAAAATATATTAAGGGGGGTCCCCATACAATAAACGTGTATTTTTCGTATTTTTTTGCTCAATATTAAAAACGGTAAGAGGTAGACGCTTCAAATTTTCACAGTATATTTACTTGTATATTACCTTTCAAAATAAATAATTAAATAACAATAGAGTAAATATTAAAGGGGGCTCCCATACAACAAACGTAATTTTTAAGCAATTTTTACTCGATCTTAATTAACAGGTAGAAACTTGAATATTTGTAAGTAAATATTGAGAAATATATTAACTATAAAAATAAATACCTAATCTAATACATAAAAACTCACAAAATGAAAATAATCCGTGCGCGGTGCGAGCGCCGCGCCGCGGTGTGGTGGTGGCGCGAGCGCGAGGCGGTTGTTAAGCAACGGCCGCGCGGGTAGCGGGGGAAGTAACATCACGGAGCGAGCCATAACCGCGGGTATTCGCGCGAGCGTCGTCATGCTGCCCGGATGTGTATCGAAAACCTACCTATAAGTTTGCAATTTACTACTTGGAATTTCGTTGATTTCTCGTTATTTTATACGATTTTCTATTATAGGTGATAGTACGGAACCCTTCGTGCGCGAGTCCGACTCGCACTTGGCCGATTTTTTTCTTTTAACAGATAATTGTTACCGACGCCGATCGGTTTAGCTCTCGCGAATTTTTTGTTAGTACATAATCAACATAATAACCTTGTAGACGCTCGCTAGCACGACTCCTTCGGTCGAAAACAAATCTCAAATATATAAAAGTAAAAATGCTTGCTGAACAGTTTAAAGACAATCTTAGATCCCATTTATATTGTTATCTCCGCGCGCAATCATAATCATAATTTATTGATAACAATTGTTACAAGTCATTAATTAAATTCATATAAAATAATAATTGGTGTAATACTTTTAAAATAATAATTGTATTACAAATGAATCAGAATTACGTATGTCATAGTACTTATATCAAAAAGAAAAAATAAATAAAATCAAAATGCTTGCTGTGGCAAGATTCAAATCGACCATTTGCAGTGGAACTGTCTTAGTTTTTTACGCTTCGTAGGGATTTCTCACTGACAACTGAAATTAAAACACAACTTTTCATATATTTTAGGTACTATTTTAGTTCGACTATTATAGTAATGGCGATTTTAACTCCGTATATGTACTTGGACGCTTATTTCTCGCTGTGTTGCTGATATTGTAGTGGAAACTGGATTTGACAGATTGTTACTTAGTAAGAATTTTTTTATCATAAAACCAAGAAGTATTATATATGTCACCGGAAGATAACAAGATCCGCAAGTTTATAAATTTCCTAAAATTTTCTAGGAAATTTATAAACTTTCGTAGGATTCTAAACGAGAGATAAATTGTATTATTTTACGCCCACATTTTCGTAAATTTATCAATTTGCGACATCTCGTGGTAAATTAAATGGTAAGGTTAGGTTAGGTTAGATTAGATTAGATTAGATTAGGTTAAAAAAAAACCTTCCTAGCCGTAAAATAATACAATTTATCTCTCGTTTAGAATCCTACGAAAGTTTATAAATTTCCTAGAAAATTTTACAAAATTTATAAACTTGCGGATCTTGTTATTTTCCGCTGACATATATAAGATTAAAAAAAAGTTCAAAAACTATAACTCGACTACTGAAAAATCACGCTCTTAAAAGTGTAAAACAAGAAAATATTTTCATCTGAAATTGTTTTAGACATACTATTAGATAGTATGTACCGTGTATTAAATAGACAACTTACATGTAATAAATATTTTATTGTATTTTATACATTAGCATAGTGGTATTCAGAAGATGCCTCTGGACATGAACCATTGTTAGTTGACGCAGAGACGTTCGCTCGCTTCTCTCACTCAGTCAATAACAATAAAGTAGATTATGATTAGTAATACTGAGGATGACATCGCAACGTTGCAGAAAACAAAACTCAGTTTATTTTGTTTCCGTTTCGAAGTTTGACCGTGGTTGACGTCTGCGGGGATGACTATTGAAGCCAGCTGCTTTATTATTTCGCTACATACATTCGATATATTAATTTCATTAATATAGGCCCTTATGTTACTAACTTGATTGATGTGCAATAATCGAAATGATTTGATGAATTGCTTACTTTTTAACCGACTCACAAATAGGTTCTAGATTCGACTGTATTTATATATTTTTTTGTATATTTGTTCTGCGATTACTCCGTCGATTCTGGTTGCTGGAAGAGATCGCTATTAGCGATAAGGCCGCCTGTTGTTTCACTAGCATTTAAGCACTTATCGCTATGTAATGTGTGTTTTAGTTAAGGTGTAAACAATAAAGGGTTTATCTATTTATTTAAATAATATACTCTTCTTGGCGTTGCGTTGTACTCTGCAGATAGATTGTTCCAGCATAAAGTTATAATGTCCCATTCTTCAAAATGATGAATTTAATTTCTTGAAATAAATTCTAGTATAGTCAAAGTCAAGCAAAATAAGTCTCTGTTAAAAGCCTTAGCAAAATGGAGGCGATTTTAAAGAAAGATTCTAGAGTTTTGCAGAAACACAAATACACTTAAAGCACAGATTACTCGTCTGTGGAATCTAACACTTGGTGTAAGTTTATTACCTTACGTACGAGTAAATAATACTTAATAATCACTACATTACTTCTAATATCTAAATGTAAAAAAATATACGTGTTAAATATAATGTAAATACAAAAGGAATAGGTACTGATAAGTATTAATATACATATATATATATAGAGAGTGTCCCAAGTAAAAAAAAAAGCAAGATTTTATAACGTCTTCGGCGAAAAACCCTTTTTGTAACGTCTTATGTTCGCTTGAACAAAGCATATCAAATATCCTAGAACGGCTATTTCAGTTGGGCAGGAATTCAGACAGATGTGGGGAGGCGAGGGGAAACCGCGGCCTGCGGGGGATTCGTCGCAGTGCAACAAGGGAAGAAGGTACACTTCATTCACGGGCAACTTCGACTTTTTGAAAATGGCTTTTGTGAATATATGTACAATTAATTAAATATCAACTCAGTAATTACAACGACATTACAATTCAAGTCAAATTGCAGAGATACTAAGTTTTACTGTTTACTGTTGAAGGAGCGCAACTATATAAACTACCCTCGCATATAAAAAATGTTAACTCGCTTCACGCATTTAAAAAAACATTTAGCCCAGTACATTATCGCAGATAAATTATATTTAAATATGTAAAGCGAGTCATAGCACCTAACGATTTACATAGAATATTTTACATAGAATATTTTACATAGAATATTTTGCATAGAATATTTTACATAGAATATTTTACATAGAATATTTTCATAGAATATCTTACATAGAATATTTTACATAGAATATTTTGCATAGAATATTTTATTTTATGAATGCGACGACTAACACATTATATTTCTTATGTTAAACTAAACTAAACGGTTGTTCAGCAATCGTCAAGCCAAGTCAGAGGCCTTTCGGCGGCTTAAAAAATCTGACAATAGGGCTGGCCACTCAGTCTATACGAACTTACTTACTTACTTACTTACTTTTATGTTAAACTATGTTATCACATAAGTGACACATTGTCTTTGTTGGTAATAATATGTTGTAGCGTTATGCCTAAATTACATACTGCTTGAGAAGTATTTCACAACTCCGCCAATGTCACCTAGAATAACTATCAAACACTTTGGTTCCATATTATTTTGTTCAGTGACTGGCATACTACGTTATTATAATAATCACATTGTATGTATGTATGTAATGATTTTTGAAGCAATTTGTTTAATTTGCTCGAAATACATGTAATATTTTTTATCTACTTACAAATTTACTAAGGTCTAAAAATAACTAATTTTATGAATAAGTGTTAGGTATATGTTCTTTATTTAACTTACATGACGGGTCAAGACCGGTGTTTTGATGAGCATTATAACATCTTTCGAAGCCAACGCTGAGAGGCCCTTTACACAAGGTTTATAAAAATAGAAAAATTGGCCAAGTGCGAGTCGGACTCGCGCACGAAGGGTTCCGTACTATCATCTATAATAATAGAAAATCGTATAAAATAACGAGAAATCAACGAAATTCCAAGTAGTAAATTGCAAACTTATAGGTAGGTTTTCGATACACATCCGGGCAGCATAACGACGCTCGCGCGAATACGCGCGGTTATGGCTCGCTCCTTGATGTTACCTCCCCCGCTACCCGCGCGGCCGTTGCTTAGCAACCGCCTCGCGCTCGCGCCACCACCACACCGCGGCGCGGCGCTCGCACCGCGTTTAGATGCACGGATTATTTTCATTTTTTTATTTTGGATTTTGTAGCATCACAGAGTAATATAACAATTATTATCCCACTGCTAATAAAACACTGTGGATATAAATAGTGCAGATACGGTCGGGAGTGGGGTTCGAATCCCGTCCGAACGGTATTACGTAGAACTATAAATTCACAGGTTCTGTCTGCACAGTGGTGCAACATTACTACAGTGGGACAAAGTTACATTTCCAAACTTAAGATTTTGCTGTTTTTATACGAAGTAACAATATTAGGGACCTTCATAAGCTAACCTAATTCGATTTGGTAGAATCCACCATTTCACATTTAGCATTTTAATTTTGAAATTTCTCTTATTTATTGTATTTACAATATCGATCAACTTATGAATGCTGTAAAAAGCTATGATAACTAAGTTACAGGTTGAATCTCAACATTAACTTGAAGAAATATAAGCTTTCTGTAAACATAAATATCATAAGGAAAATATGGTAGAAAGTTAGGATATTACATAGCGCTCGACAGGAAACATATCACCCTCACATTAAAAGTATATAACATCAAACGTAACTGTAATACATAGCATTATAAGAAGTCACTTGTGTGGTTGAAACAGCCTACAAAAATGAGAATGCAAAAATGCCCCTCCGTTCCAATTTCGCGGGCGTGTGCGCGCCGGCGCCTTAATGCGTAGGAAACGTGCCCAATGGATCGAGTTTTATGCCCATTTCGGCAGGTATTCGCCAGTCGATGGCTCACCCATGAATTTTATTGACTTTGATTATCCGCGCGTCTGTCCTGCTTAGGCCGGTTTTAAATATGCGAGCTTTCACTCGGAATACGAAAATTTATGCTTTGATTGGTATTTTGAATAAGTGAAAATTTTACCTTAACCGCTTTACTTATTTTATCTATTGATATCCATACTATGGTTTTCTGAAAGAAATCATTTTAGCGATAAGGCCGCCTGTTGTCACACTATGTAAATTGTTCTGTAATAATCGCCTTTATTAACTACAACACAACAATATACAGACTCAACTAAAACTACTACACAAAAAGCACATCGATCACCCCAGACCGATAAAGGTCTAAAGATAATCCAAATGCTCAAACCCACGTAATAATTGTATTTGTTCAAATAATGTTTATAGTTTATCTATATAAGTACCTACTGGTAAATAAATAAAAAAGCTGTAAATAATAATATTTTTTTTTTGTGTTGATAGGATTGAGCTTAACTGCAGACTCGCCCGATGTTAAGCGACGTTGCATTCTATGATGGAGCGTACTGATCTAGAAGAAACCAATTCACTCGCGATTTAAAGACACCCAAATTATATCTATCGAAAAAGACCCACTCAGGAAACGTATTGCACAATCTAGCAGACAGACCGCATGATAAAAGTGGAATTAAAGAGTTTCGTTCGGGTTTTTGGAATATGCACCATGAAACGGTGACGCTTTGTACTTCACTCTTCGTTTATAAAATAAATGATATCAAAATAACTTTATTTTAGTATTTTAATAATACAATATCTATTCCAGCTCATGTAGTTTCAATTCAAAGTCATATTAAAAAAAAAAAAAAAAACATTTCAAGTAGACACGTGAAGCAAACTTTTATCGTATTTATGTTGAGTCGTGTCTATCCTATACTACCTATCGTGTACTATCTTTTTAAAATTTTGATTATTATTCGTGTTCTTGCAATAAACGCTAAAGATTCGGATGTGATTACATTCTTGATTACAATTTTTATTTCTCGCTTGAAAGCTATCGTGTTTATTTTGATTACCGTGAGACCTTTCAATGAGAGCTGATGCAGCTATTAGCTGTAATTGCATTACCAAATTAAACGTTTTTTTATGCAATTACAGCTAACCACAACTACATAATTAGTTTAGTTGTAGGATTACTTTCCCGCAGGAAAGCTCGGGCGTCTATCGCGTCGTTTACTTTGATTATCGTAGTTATCGTTGCAACAGGCGCCCATGGGGTGTTTATCTAGATAGGATGCTCGTTCACGCCATAATTGAATGTTCGGATATTTATCGCTTAGCGGAGATTCGGTTGTTTGCTTTGGAAATTATGGGTTGTCTAGTTTTAGGAGTATCTTGCTTTTGAGTTAACACTTTATTAAAAATCTAACGTAATGATAAAATTATTTGAACATATTTTGGGTGCAGTAATATACTTAGCTTGATATTTAAAAAAAGTTTGTGTAACGCTTTCTTTTCCTTATAAAAAATCAAATAAATTATGTTAGATAATATTAAAGAGTCTTAAACAAATAATGGTATTGTTGTTTATACAAGGTGGACAGAAGATATCCTACAAGTGGCGGGAAGAAGCTGGATGCGGGCCGCGCGCAACCGGCTTTTTTGGAAATCCATGGGGGAGGCCTATGTCCAGCAGTGGACCTCTTGTGGCTGAGATGATAATGATGATGATTATTGCTTAATAATATTTTTGTAATGTTTAGGTTTTTGTTTTTTATACTGAAAGGGAAACAATCGAGGGCCAATAAAACAAGTAATCTTAGAAAATTTAAAATCCCCAAATATAATAAAACTACAAAACTTTATGTTCATGAAACATAGCTACCTCCGATCGAATCCTCCTTCAAATGTTAGAGCTTAGAACTACGATGTCACACAATTCCACTGATACAAACATACATGAAATTTAGAATGCCCCTTATTATGCGTCGGGGGTTAAAAACAGGAACCTAAGCGGCCGTTTTTCGTTTGTTGATTCGTCTATTCTACTTTAGTCCATATTGTCAAACTAGTACCTGACCATTTTGTTTCAAGTGAATTCTTGTGATAACATAGACCAAAATATTTTTCCATAAGAACAAAATAAAATCACTTTTTTTTCCAGCCCTGTTTGTACAAACTGTCCCACTGATGGGAAAATTACTTAGCAAATAGAAAATCCAAAGAAACTTAGACTTACAAAGTTCAATCGTCAATTCAAGTGTATATTGAAATTTGTAAAATAATTTGCTATTTTGCGACAAAGTTGCCATTCAAGAAATCGCTTATCAATAACATTGCATTGCCGTAGAAAATGAAACACGTATCCAACAAACATTAAAATCGCCAGAAACTAAGCAACAAAGGCAACTAACGGCAACTTTTATCGCACGTAGCATCTCGTAGCCACGTAGTACTTCGTAGCACCACGTAGACGCTACGCCGTAGCAGCTGGTTTTAAAGCTTTTACAACAATTACCGTCTAGTCGTAGTAAAGCAAAGCTATAAAATAAATTCAAGTTTAAAAGCATTTGTAATTTTGTGGAAAGCATACAAAATTATATTCGGTTTAGCGTTTTGACGTGACAATGTCTAATAAATCGATGAACGCCGGCTGCACGCACGAAAAAGTATGTGACTCATTGTCCCGTTACGTTACGCTCATTGTTCCGTTACATCATCATCATCCTCATTTCATCAATGTTTTGTTATGACGTTGTCATGTTAAATTATTGCCCGTAAGCCAACTTTACAGACAACCAATTTTTTATCATAAACGAAAACTAATGTACAAATTAAGCGTTGTCTGCTTTTTGCTGTTTACGATTTTGTTTTAAAATCAAAATATTTTCTCTCTGGTATTGTTCTTAATATTTATTTTTGCGATCTCAGGTCAGCCATGATACGATGGCGTGGCGAAATCTGGAGATTTAAAACTGATTGGAAGTTGTGATCCAGGGTCTGAGGAAAACAGAATTTTTTGTACATTATTTTAGACCGACGAGCACTTACATTATGTGTTTGATGACTACAAAAAATTATTAAATTATTTCCAAGGAATTTTAAGTTATAAATGTCTTTTGTATCAATCACTTTCCTGTTGTTTGAACATGAAATTGATTCAGCAACATTGAACAATAACGTACAAAATGAGCGACATAATAGCTATATCTGTAAATTAATTCAATTCTGTAACGAGGAAGAACATGTAACAATGAAACCGCAGGTTTGATTCGAGAGCCGTGTATTGGAACGCCCTTTAACTGGCCCGTCCCTTGTCCGGACACCGTATTCAAAACTCATATCTCCGTCCCGTTGACTGCACACTCGCGAGGTAATACCTAACACACACGACAAAAAGACCCTACTCATCGGTGATTCTTCGTCGTAAAGCATGGGGGGAGTGTTGGCGGACAGCGATTTATTCAATAGTCAATCGTTTATTGCATTCATTATAAGTTACATGGACATGTTCAGATTAAATATCTGAATAAACCGCTGTCTGCCAACACTGATCTTTAGAATGCGTTTCTACTGAAGTCACTCCATTTCAGTAGAAACGCAGCCAATGCTTAGTGATGCATAAATTGACTAATCAAATTGTTCCAAATCTCCGCGAAATCTCCGCGAAACAAACGCGCTAAATTTAGCGCTTGCTAGACCAAAAAAGGCTACATAGTAAGCCAAAGCGGCTTTATGTTGTGACACATAATATTACGACAACATTAAGAGGACACCAATAAAAACAGCAGAAAAGTAGACAAAGGCCCGAGTCATAAGAGAAAGAAAAATGTTTAGCCAGATTCGACTCTAACCGCCTGCACTATGGGCACACCTTTCTCCGCTCCCGCTGCCCGCGCGTTATTGGAGCCCGTCCATTTTTAATCCGAAACTTATGAGCGTGTAAACGTAACACCGAGGGTTAATACCGTATATTATTGGACATGTTACGGGAAGGGTCAGATTTTTGGACTTTTTCGAAGGCTCCCAGTTTAGATTAAATTTTCAAATTGAATTTTTGGGGTTCATCTCATTTCGTACGGCCTGAAGATGATTTACTTTCGTGAAAGTGAAATACGAGGTGAATTTTATTACAATTTTTATCTCTTCTGACTTTATTAGAATAAAAATAGCAGCTGTTTGTTGTAGTTTAAATAGATTTGGAAATGAAACAGTTGTGATGTTAAATTATTTTCAAAACTAGATTTTTAGATACTTAGTTGCATCAAATAAATATACCTTTGTTTGTTATATTAGGGTCAAAACAGACTTACTGGTTTTAATGTTCTAAAAACACACATCACACTCACTCTCACGTAGATCATATTTCTAATGTGCGGCAGAATACTGAATTTTAGTACCGAATTTTATTACGCGCTTGTAGTGTACTTGAACTGTGGAGTACGTTTGTATCGACAAAACAAAAGATATGTGACTGTTAGCACTATTCCTCACATGTGTTCTACTTGAGCTGATCACGGCCCTTATAGCTTAATTCTGTCGCATTAATTATAAATGCTCGGAAGGTATGCGACGGTAGAACTACGCGTGACACATTACGCAATTTGCGCGTCTTGTGAATGACGAAGAATTTTATGTCTCTAGCACACCCTGTCAACTACTGACGGATAACTAGTATAGATATAAAAACATACTCGACTGCAGATAAGCGGTTTTTGCAGTCTAACTTAAGATTTCGTTACACTTGATAAGCAGTTAAGAGTAATTTTTTTGTGAAAAAGTATGCATAAAATCGTTATATAAGGTTAAAAAAGTGCTTTATTTAGAACAATTCTAGTAATTATTCACGTAATTAGTACGAAGAACTTGTTGATGGTTACGAAAAAATACGTTTTTTAGATTTGTGAAAGATAGATAGATAGATAGATAAACTCTTTATTGTACACTATTAAAAAAAAAGAAGAAAGAAAGTCAAAAAAGTCAGTTTAAAAAGAAAGTCGTATTATCATTACAAAATAGCTAATGACACTCAGGGAGTGAAAACAAATCTAACGACACCTCGCAAATCAAAATCGGTCGAGCCGGTTAGGCTGTAGGAGGTCAAATATAAACACATACATATAGTCGAAAAACATAACCCTCCTTCTTACGCAGTCGGGTTAGTCGCCAGTTAAAAATAGGGTAATAAAATTAAAAAAAAAACTTGAAAAAAAAAAAGTGAATTTCGGGCTACGTGCAATTTTTGCAAATACATCTCTAAATTATAATTAATTGTAATATTTAAAACACTATTATTATGAACGGGATATTTACCGTGGTTGGCTTTAATTTTGAGCTCCCGATATTTCGCCCGTGAACATGGTGCATGTAAATGTGCCGAAATATTGGGAGCTCAAAATTAACGCGAATCACGGCAAATATCCCGTTAATAATAATAGTGTTGTAATGAATGACTGTGATAGTTTAAAAAAGTGTATTATAATATTTGTATTACAAATGCATGCAAAGTTTCAGTACAATCGGAAACCGGAAATAGGGCAAAATTAACTTGCAATTTTTGATTATAGACTGATTTACCGGGACAGGTGAAATGAAATAAAAACGTACAATTAATTTAAACGGGTACTAACAACCTGCCACAGAACGTAAATTATCCAAATAATTATAGTTTAAAAAAACTGAAAAAAAGACTTCAAAATACGGAATTCGTTTACTTGGATTTTTTTTCAGTAATTTTGAAAGTACTGAAGTGATTTTGTTAAAATTTATATAAAACCATCTCTGAGGAAACAAAACAAGAATCATAAAAAACAGTGCATTATTCGCGACGTATTCGCTGAACAAACATTAAAAAAACATACAGTCGAATTGAGAACCTCCTTCTTTTTAAAATATAGTAAATTTTTTATGAGAAAAATCTTTATCAAGTGCGACAATGTACAAACGGCATGAAGAGCTTAATTGATACAAAGTGTCGCGCTAGATGGCGGTAGTGGCACTTGAATATTCATTGTGCGCTCAAAGTGAGGAGAGACGAGAAACTGTTGTCTTTTGAACAGAGCACATTTGAAAACCTGCGCAACTTACTAAATTTTGTTTCTATTTAATATTTTTGAATAGAATATAACAACACAGAGATTTTCCTACCAACACACTTATACGTTCGGTTCAACTTAGAAGAAATATTATTATTTAATCATATTATTGATGTATTATTGGCCGTATCATCTTTTGTTTACCAATTACTGTTTATGTGATGATTCTAATATACGTATAACCAAACTATACTAAACAACTTTATTAAAATAATCATCTTTACCGACATCATTGCAACAAGAAGCCTACTGCTAGACCAATGTCTAGCAGTAGGCCAATGCCTACGATGGCACCGTTGGGGATAAAAAATAGAAAATAGCATAGACAAATCACAAATGCATTCTAATAGCCTAAAAATCTCTTCTTCTTGGGCAGTCGAGTTATATTCGACAGTAATTCCAAAGCAAGCCAGCATCATACAAAGATAATTCAGCAGCGACAGATGTACAGTAAAGTTGTTCATGTAATATGTCATTAACTTCACCATAACAGTAGCGATAACAATAATGTACCAACAGGCAGTGATCTCCGGTGGATGCCGGCCCAAGATGCTTTCAACAGATTACAGCGGCCTCCTTCCGGTGCCAAGTTTCACTTGAGTATATTGTGATTGCACTACCCGACTCCAGGCCTGTATGTTTTTTTACTAGGACTTTGAATGTAATTAGGTGTTTGAATGTAATAGTAATTGTGTGCGTATATTATGATTATTCTGGAAATATTAAAATGGGCAGTATTTTTTTACTGACTTTAAAAAAGGAGATTCAATTCACCCGAGAATATGTTTCTCTATATTTTAATACCTAAGTAATCGTTGTTAATCTATAATTTTAAATCACACACTGGCAAACAAATAATTAAAAGACAACAAAAAACGGATTGATACGGGAAAAAAACTTCAAAGATATTGAAAATAAAGAATTGACTAAAATAAATTCTATGCATTGACTTGACTTACCAACATGTTCATTTGTTTACATATTTCGATGCACAGACTACAATGGCAACTTGACTGGGATTTTCCTGCAATCTGACCTCTCAAAGAGACGACACAATAAAATGTTTGCGACACAAACAAAATCCTGCACTCCCGTGGCCAGCGCTATCTAATGCAACTAACATTACCGATATAGAATCAGAATGCTTCTAAACCAACGACATTACATACTATAGACCACTATCAGTATCAAAACATACTTTAGTATAAATAAAAAAAAATGAAATCGTTACTTTCAACGCTGAAACTTTTTTATGCATGAATTATTATATTATATTCATGTAAAAAAAGACTTTAAAAGAAGTCTTTTTTTACTATACTACTTTACTATACTACTACTTTACTTTTAATATAGCTTTTTGAATAAAATAGAGCATTAAACTCTTCTGTAAATTTCACCAATGGTAGATAGATAGGGCATACAAGCACTGTGGCGACGTTTAGGTAAATGGTACGATAAAATTAAAGTACATGATACATGATTTATACCTAAAAAAACAGCCAAATGCGAGTTTCAGAGAATATAAAGGCTTCTGTTCCTCCAAGAAGCCTAAGAAGTCTGCTCATCTACTATAAATCGTCAATTTTAAATATGCGAGTTCGTTAAATCGTACACTAAAGACAAACTTTATCAAATACTAAATAAATAAATATTTGTGGACATTTCAGAAAACACCATCTAGCCCAAACTAAGCAAAGCTTGTACTATGGAACTAGATGGCTGATAGAATACATATTTACTTTTTTTTTGTTTTGTAAATATATAGGTACTTAGGATACATAGAAACACCCAGACATAGAACAAACATCCATGTTTATCACACAACGTTTGCCCTGGGTGGGGATCGAACCTACGACCTACAGCTCAGCCGGCAGACATACTACCAACTGTGCCACAAGGACAGTCAAACAACATGTACTTTTTTGTGTGCATTTAAGTTCTTCTGTGTATATGTGATTTATAAGTATTTTCCTAATTACTTAAATATTAGGCAACAAGAAATACTCAACAGGTTTTGATTCCTTTACTAGAAATATAATTCGCAGCATGGAATGCTTGTATATTTTTATTGCCTCGTCTATCTACAAGCTTAACATTTTTGCTTATACTTCTAATCTTTCCTCAAACAGAAATGAAATAAGGCAAACAGGTAAGGGAATCCTTTTCTTATTGAAGTAAGGAGGAGCTAATAAAAGAGGTGAAAACTCTGGCAGAAGACAGAGGAGCATGGAAGCTATTTCACCGACAAGAGTTAAATAATGAATGCATTTTTATATTATTGTTTTTTTTTTGTTTTGGGTATGTAAAGTTTTTTTTTGGTATTTTTTTTAATATTTTTATATGATAGAATGGATCATTTAGAAAAACTAATTTCAATATTTTTTTATTCTGTTCGGTACTTATTTTTTTATATTTTTTTAAAGATAAAATCGTCAGGAGGAAAGATGACGTCATCGTACCTACTGAATAAGATGTTGTGATAGCCAACATGAACTAAAAAAAATATACCTATTATACATCTAACTTGACGTTGACATATATTTGTTTTTGTCTCAAAAGAGTTCATCGGTTTTTGTCTCTGGGGTTTTTGTTAATGCTTTTGTTGTATTTTCGTATTTTGTGCTAGAGAAAAAAAGAAATTCATTGTGTTTAAACTTAAAGTTGAACAATGCAAAAAAAGAATATTTCACAATGAATTATTCAGAATCTACAACTGCGAAATGTTTTGTGCCGTCGTGTAACTACTCCATGCCAAAAAATCGTGATAAACTGTTTTTTCACGTAAGGGAAACCTTAAGAAAGTGGTGTGAACAATTTAACGTCGAGTATGTTCCTGGGCGGCGTCTGTTTTGCTGTGAAGATCATTTTAACTTGGACTTCAAGGTCTTCGAAAACTATCAATATTACAAATTAATGAAAGGCAGACCATTATTTAAAGCAAAATGAAATAATAAAATCTGAATGATAATAATGTAAATAATGCTTTTCAATATATGTGACAAAGCACAGCGGATTGGCAAGTTGAAGTGGCAGTGGGCAGGGCACATAGCACATAGAACTGAGGCCGATGGGGCCTAAAAGTTCTCAAATGGAGACCACGAACCGGTAAGGGCAGCATAGGAAGACCAGCTACAAGGTGGACAGACAATATCATACAAGTGGCAAGAAGACACCACAATATTTTTGGAAAGATAAGAATTAGGAAGAAAAGGGTCAGATACAAAAGATAGTCTCCTAGATATGGAACTTATTGTCAGGAGGTTCCTCAGTCTGTAGCTCCTACCACCGGCAGCTTGAGCCCTGCCTCACTGCCAGCGGCACCCTAGTTTTAAGTTTTTACAATATTTATATAGGTAGTTCTTTATATGTATGTTATGTATATTTGTAATGTAAAACACTTAAAATATAGAAATTTGAAGTATAAATGTAAATAAAAATAAAACAATCATTATTTGTTCCTTTGCATGAAACAGCTGATATTATTATTGTGTGGTACAAGATAGCTGTGAACTTAATGGACAGTTGGGAGTGACTTTCTCATCACCATATTTATTATAACTATGCAGGTGAAACCTTAAGGCACAGCTAGTAAATAATATGTAATATGATAAATAATATGTAAGTAGGTATATTATTACAATAAAATTAATAAAAAAGAAGTTATATACTGTCAATCTCTTTTATTTCATGTCATGGCATTGTGCATAATTTTTTTGTACACATGTGTTTTCCAAAATACGGTAGCTTTATCAATTAGTTTAGTAGTGTATGTTTGGTCATAATTTAGCCAGTGCAACTGGATTTCCTTGTTTTCTTCAAATTTTGGATCTGCCACACAGAACAAAGCTTTGTTCTTTTTTGCTGCATGCATTTGAAGCTGCATTTGGGCAATAAATTTGGTTTGTATTTTATTGTTACATATATATGTTTTTAAGGACTTCTGGGAAGCTGGACATTTCACCTCTACTACAAAATCTTCTCCAAGTCCATCAGGGGAAGCACCCACTACCCCATTTATTAATATGAAGCCAGATTTCTCAATTTTTTTATTTATATTTTTTTCTATCTTTTCTATTACATTTTGCTCCAATCTTTTTCCTCTTTTTATAAATTCAGTTTCAGGAACTTTATAACCTCCCAAAATTTGCTGTACTAGTGTGCCATCTGTACTACATCTTGAAGCTTCATATATCTTAGATGCAGTTATTCTGCCTTGTCGAACAGTATGCCATAACTTTGAATTTGTTTGGGTTTTTGTTTTTTCTTTTATACTGTCGATCACATCTGGGGTAATTTTTTCCTTTAAAAACAACATAAATTTATCAAAATCTTCATTATTATTTTCTAAATATTCGATTGCAAGGTCGAATATATTATAGGTTGTCCTACGACTAGAGAAGCATGTCGCCAAAGACTGAGTGACATTATGTTTATTGCACTCTTCAACAAATTTCGTTAATATGTTTGGATCCTTAGGCATTAACTTAACTTTTTTCGACTTGGGAAAAATATTCTCAGATTTTATTGGGTCTGATCGGACTCCGGATAATCTTGGTTTTCTCCAATAGCATTCAATAGAGGTTGATGCAGGTTCACTACTTCTTTTGACTAACCAAGATAAAAACACCAGTGTATGTTTGCATCCCCCTGCAGAAGCAGCACAGTCCTCACAAGTTGCCTCTTTTATAATTTCTTCTTTTTCGTTAATAGTTACAGTTACTACATATTGTTTGTTAGACACTCTGTGCTCTGGCACAATTTTTCCTCTTACAACACAGTCTACTTGGGATCTCTTCACTTCAACATAGCCTACTGCGGAGTCTACGTAGGAGTCCCGAGATGACCTGTAACAGCATCAAATTAACTACTGATTAAATCTGCCAGCGCTTTATATTGTCCCATCACTATTGCTTGCATTGTTGACATTATTGATGATTGAATATAGAATTATTGATTAGTTAAGTTTAGAATAAATAATAATAGTTTAGATTAATTATTGATTAAATTAGACAGAAAATATGGAATAAATCTACCCGCTCGAACAAAATTGCAACACCCTACTAGGGTCATTATGTAATTACCAAACAGTTAAAACAACATCTTAATATAATTATGTACATAATGTGGCAATAAAGATTTGATTTGATTTGAACCCATTGTCTGTCTTGACCATTTTACGATAGAAGTAAAGATATCATATAACTTCGAGTTAACAAAAAGTTCGTTTGCTACTTACATCAAAGCTTTAGCTCCTCGGATTTCGGCGATGTTGTGCTTGTCATTTGTCGACATGAACTCCAGAATCATAAGATTCTCAACCTTAGGTAAGTTATCCAATCAGTAGGCAAACAGTTCCTTATAACAAAGCAGTGGTCAACGTAAATGCAGTATCAATCAAAACGGTAGGAAAGCAAGGTCGTCGTAAAGATAATGAACAGAATTAATACAAATGAATAGAATATCAGATCACCAAACACAAAACAATTCTTTGATTAGAATGTTATTTATTTTGTTATGACAGTTGTCATAGAGATATTGTCTCTGCTTGTCAATGCCAATGCTGTCAGTTTCATCTTTTTTTTTTTACTGTGACGCCATTTTCACAGAACAAGTCATATTAAAGGTTGACTGAAGGTCAAATATTTTTTATATTTTCGCTAAAATTTGCGCGATCTCATCATTTTATGAGCCCTCAATAAAAAAATATGGTTTATAGGCATATAATCTCGAAATGGTTTTGGAATCAGCATATGTTACATTTTTCTTTACATACCCAGAAAGTCATTGTACCGAAGAAAGACAGCGAGAAAGCAATTGTAAGCATCGCCGTAATCATTGCAAGTTGAGAAACAATGAACGCAGTAACCCCGCTGCTGCTGTGTTCATGTACTTACTGTGAACCGGCGAGACTGTTTCATTTCAAATTCTGAGTCGTTAGATCGTTTAGAACGTTACTACGAGCACTCTTTGAAGTCTCAATAACAATAACTGTTTTTTCCTTTCACAATTGCATTATTTTTATAGTATACAGCGAATATTAAAGAAACGAAATGATATGTCTATTTGTTG
This sequence comes from Lycia hirtaria, assembly GCA_947563715.1. Classification (NCBI taxonomy): domain Eukaryota; kingdom Metazoa; phylum Arthropoda; class Insecta; order Lepidoptera; family Geometridae; genus Lycia; species Lycia hirtaria. Next base: position 32,217,571 of record OX387377.1, on the reverse strand, counting down.
TGTTGTCACATTTCATCTGAACTGTGTGTGAATCTGTAAACTTAATATGATGAAACTATTTTGAGTAGAGCATAGCGTTAGTTTATTTGACTAAAATCAATCGTTAACTAAGCTTCGCTTAGATATACTACACATGTGTTACTCAATTCAAATTAGTTATATAATAACAGTCACGAATTAATATCTAAGTGTTTTATTAATTACATACATTATCACCGTGGCAGTTTAATCCAAAGACTTTAAATGAGCGAAAACGAAAATATGTCTGTGGTCTTTGATAAATGTAATTGTCAGTGGTTTAATCGGAGTAATTATCTCCTTGTTTAAATCCTCCTGTAATGTTCCCCTTGTTCTCCTCGTTCTATTCCAAGCATTTTTTATGAATTTGCAAACAATCAGACATATTATTCATATTATAGATTTATATACTTGGTTTATTTGGAACCGTCACGGTCGTTTGTCATTATTATAAATTATAACGGTAATATATTTTAAGTTAGGTACATCTATTTGCGACGCCCCGTAGTCGGCAAAAAATAGTTTTCATGACTTTGACGGGATATATCTCGAACATGGTATGCTTGACAAAAATATAATGTACCAAACACTACCTTCATTTTAAAATCTCTCTTCGATGATATCACACAAATGATGGAGTGGGGTGACAAAATTTTTTTGTTCTTGATTTCGGGCCACATAGATGGCGCCATATTCGATTTAATGTGACGTCACATAGCTTATAACCAGCGGATGTACAAGACGCTTCCAACGACACCTCATTTGTCAAATTATGATAAGTAGTTTATAATTATAAGAATTCACAAGAAGAAGACCATACATACACACACCGGTCAAAACATACCCTTTTTGTTTTGCCGTAGTCGAGTAAAAAAGATGTTCTAACCCAACTTTAATAAACACATACTGCGTTTTGCTACAATCATCTTTACCATTTTTCCTATTTTTATTTAACCATTTATCATCACCACGCAAGTGAAAGGATAGGCCCAGCTAGTAAACTCATATGAATGCAAAGAGAGACTTGCATTTTACGAGCTATCTGGTAGAATCTCGCTAATGTTTGTCTCCTCTTGCTTCTGTAAATATGTTTAACATTTATATTCCAGTGTTTGAGCTAGAATCTGTTTTATTCACAAATGCAGTTTATGAAGTCGCAATATGTTATCTTTTGTTCCGTTTAAATACACCGACCTAAATATCAGATTTTCTCTATGTTTTTGCTATGGTTAAGAATCTAACGGTTAACCACAGCGGACAAGAGCCTCAAGGCTGCTAAGTGGACATCACTCGCTCGCCGCTCGCTGATACGATTCAAAGACAATTTTGACGAATTGCTAGTCTATTACTATATAAATAGAACAATTTGACAAAATTGTCGAACGAGTGATGTCCACTTAGCAGCCTTGAGGCCCTGCATTGTCAGAAGAAGCTTTATGGCAAAATTTTGTAGACTATTATCTTCTGAGAAATCATTTATATTTTTTCACACCTGAGTGATTTTCTGGTTAAACATAAAAATAGGGAAAGTAAATAGTTTTAAATGAGACTGCTTTGTTCGTAGCTTGCCAACTTTATGTTAGTCGAGTGAACACCGGATAGCAACTTTTTGGTTAACCGCTATTTTGTACCAAGACTTTATTTGTTGTTTTAGGTGTATTTAACTATTTTTTTGCCCACTAATTAAAAACGAGAGTTATGCTGTTAGAGGCTATGTATGTTTCTAAATTACCTTCTATAGCCTACATTTTTTTATCTATTTCGATCTGAGACGTGACGTGACGTTATGCTTCTCTTTTAGAAAAGTTTCTTGTTATGACTTACGAATTTGTGTTTCACCATATTCTCTTTTGTTATAAGTGACTATGTGGTCGATGATAAAGCATTTTAAAGCTTCCCATGGTCTTATAACAGATACATATAACGAAAAATGTTACAACGAAACAGCTTCGAAAAACGTTTAAAATCGTCTCGTAGTCGAAATAACTTTAAATAAAACGGCATTCGTAGATATTAGGAAATCTGAAGCCACAGCAGAATCACCGCGAAGAAAATTATCAGAGAAATAGAATAGAGAGTAAAACAGGGTTTTTATCCAAATCCAAATGCTGGACAAGAGTTTGCTGCCATCGTTTTGGACGTATATTTGCATTTATCGCATGCAAATGAACTCTCCGTATTGACTGGATTTGACACTCAAAGGGGTGTTTGCAATTTTATTTGATTTTATGTTCGTAAAATAATAGCGTAATATTTATTTCGGAAATAATATTCTTGTGAATACTAAAATATTGATCAATCAAATGATAAATTTTTTTTTTCTTATTGTACCAAACCCTCTTATTATTTGATACCCATATTTGTGGGTCTGCATAAAATACATTTGTATACTATTTCTGAAAACCCGCCATATTGGATTTAAAATAATTCCTTTAGCTAACCACGCAGTGGTATACATTCTGAAGGCACCACAAAAATCACGACGAAATCAAAAGGGAACGAAATGTAATGTTTTCTAAAAAACTATGTTAGGAAGTTTATGTTATAATAAAAAAATATACGCGATAACAATAATTTTAAAGGAACGAAAATTGTGGGAGAATTTCGTTCTTTTTTTTTAAATTTATTTTAATTATTTTAGTAATTTTAGTGGTGTCTTTAGAATTTATACCATTATCATCCAAATCAAACGTGCATAAAAAGATTTAGATTAATTGATTGGGGATAACTGGCTTGAAATTCAATTGCAAGATTTCATTCTAATGAATAAGGTAATATACTAAAACTTGTTAAAAATATACCTTATAACTCTTATAATTTGGCAAACAATTACCTCAAAATTTTACCATAACATCAATTGCAGTGAGTTATATAATGTACTCAAAGAATTTGCTGCTATTTTTATAGACTTGAAAGAAGGCAAAAAAGTTGCTGCAATTTTTATAGACTTATCAAAAGCATTTGATTCGGTTAACCAGCAGCTGTTAGTGGACAAGCTTGGAATCTATGGAATCAGAGGCCAAAGTGAGAAACTACTGAATTCTTTTCTGACCGATCGTCAGCAAGTTGTAGAAATAAAAGTAAATGGACAATCAATTAAATCTAAACCACAAAAACTAGGAACTAGGAAACTAGACTAAAACTAAACTAGGTTCGTCACTAGGAAACACAATGTTTATTCTATTTCTAAATGATATGGCTAAGTTAAAATTGGAAGGAGAACTGATTCAGTATGCTGATGATACGACAGTTATAGTATATGGCAAAAATATGACTGAATTAACGCAAAAGATTGTTGAAAATATGAAGATTTTGCAAGATTGGCTTAAAGACAATGGTTTAAAATTAAATTAAGACAAGACAAACATAATTATTTTTAACGCAGTGTCTCCCAAACAATCAGTATTTGTTATTCCCACATTACAACACTCAAGCTCTATAAAAAGTACCAATTTAGTAATATTACTCGGCTTTGAAATTGACTCTGCACTCACCTGGAAAACGCACATAAACACCACTTGTAATAAGATGTCCAGAGGAATTTATGCATTAATACAACTGAGACCAATGGCTTCGCAATGTTACCTTAAAGAAGTTTATTATGCGTATATTGACTCTGTAATGTCTTATGGTATTATTCTATGGGGTAATTCTACTGACAATGAGCGTATATTGAAAATGCAGAAACGCGCAATTAGAATTTTGGTGAATGCTAAATATAGAGATACCTGCAGAGATCTGTTTCAGAGTTTAGGGATACTTATATCCATATCAGTATATATTTATGAGGTTGTAAAATATGTTCGAGCTAATCTTAATATATATCAGACTCGTGGCGACTATACAAAATTAAATTTGCGTAATAAAGACACTCTGTTAGGAGTAAAACATAGATTGCATAATTCTACAAAAAATCCAACAGTGATAGGCCAGCAGCTTTATATCAAATTGCCAAATTGTATTAAAACTAGTAGTAGTTGTAGTCGTATGATTTGTTTTGTGTCAATGTCAAGAATCTGTTGCTGTCTCAAACTTTATACAAAGTAAATGACTACATAAAAAATAACTATCATGATTATAAAATGTGCTCTAATACTGACTGAATTATTACAATTTATTTTTCATAATGGTCATTTTGAATATTATTATTATCAATAGAGTGTTATTATATTGTGATAAAAATTATTGACGAAGCCATTATACGGCCAATTTTATTTAATTGTTTCTACAAAGCCCTTATACAGCTTTCTATTAATTTATTATTTTAATATTATTCTGAAGTAAAAGCAGTTTATATAATTTCTTAAATTAAGGATAAAAATGTAAATCACGAGTAGATATTTTTTAAATTTGAACAATGTATACACTGGACGAGTTATGAATGTAACATTTATTATTATTTTAGTATAGTAATACTTGTATATACTATATGACAATAAAGTCTATCTATCTATCTCAGATTTCTATGAATTCGTTCCTCTGTAGCATTCCTACGCAGTGGACAAATCCTTCAATCGCGCTAAGTCAACACATTCCCTCGTTCGACATTGACAAACGGAATTCATTCCGACGTTCGAAAGTATGGGTACAGATTGTGATATGGATCTCGAATATGGATCGCATGTACTGAATCATAGAATTCGTGGCCCGGTTTACATTACTCAATGATTTTATAAGCTGAATAAACAACACTGGAATTGAAAAGTGATTTTATGATACGAAATCTATTTTGAAATAATCTTTGTACAAACAAAAATTTTATAATCTTTGTACCTACAAGCAAAAATTTTATATTCTGTTTTTTTTTTTTTTTAACAGCCCTGTTTGTACAAACTGCCCCACTGCTGGGAACGGGCCATCTCATTGTGAGAAGGGTATATTCTGATTTTGAATACCAGTAATCTAGCTTGGTAGGTAGGTAGGTACAACTTTGGAAAAGAGGTCAATTGTTGAATCCCACTCGGTTGGGATGCGTTCGCGTACATATCTGCGTCTAATCTTTGTAGGTTACTTGTCCCATTCCATTTTGACTACCATTTCATTTCCTTATTTTGATAGAATTTTGTACGGTATAATATATAATTACACACTAAAATACCTAAACCTGGCAGAAGTGTGGTATTTACCCCGGATCACACTGCAAAATAAATGTATTATTAGGCTTTACCTTTAACTGTGTTTTGGAGGAACAAAAAAGTTTATGTTTGTATTTGTCAGACACTCGCACAAATAATTACTTTTTTTCAATCAATCAGTAAGCAAGTAACTAGGTATGTCCAGTTGTGATACCTTTATTTTTTTTGATATAATTTATGGTGTATGCTCAGTTTACACGTCTTATTGTATATTCGTTATAAACTTGTACTTTGTACGTACGTCGTAAACTTGTTATTATATTGAGTTTTAACTACGCAATGCAGCCTGTATCGAAACGATTCGCAATGTATCGAACTTTACGCTGCCATGAAACCATAACCCTATGACCGGATCCATCGCACTCACAACGAATCATGATTGGAATCGAACCCGCGACGGTACGCGACCGACTGCTTTCATTTCATTGTTCGATATCTACCATCTATGGCTAGGTAGGGCGACCATTATACTGAGTTATAGGGGCTTAACGATTAGGGCCGCTTGATAATGTATTAGGTACTATTTTTAGGATAGCACTTTTTATTGACTTGTAGGATATAGTTTGGATGTTTAATATGTTGGAGGTAGAATGGTTTCTAACCTTTGCTTTTCAGCTATTATACTTGTGTATAAATAATTTATGGTGTTTTAAGTTATTGTTATTTGTTGATAATTAGATAACAAAGAAAGATCTTTAAATAATGAAAAATATCTACACTTATATAATATAGGCTTGTAGTGTAGTCGCCGTAATAAAAGTCCATCGTGGATTGCAGCGTTGCTTCGTTCTACAGCAGGCGAGATGGCAGTCAAGCGTAAACCGGTCAATAAATAAAAAGTATAGGTATGTTATTTTCGTTACAATAGTAATTGATAGAATCGTTATTCCCCGCAAGTGCGTGTCCGCAGTACATCAGAGCCGATGGCCACATCAGACCCGGCTCAAAGTGATTTGCTCCCGTTCCGCGCGGCGGCGTAAATCGCGCCGCTCGCTGACTACCGGGCCTCGGTTCGATGCCCGTGTCGGGAATTATCACTCTCATAAAGTGTATGGGAGGTATTTTGTGTCTAGTGTAGCTGTGTATATTTTTAACAGACTTCAAAAATGATGGATGGTGCAGCGTGGACAGGTCTCCAACAAGACGGACCGACGATCTGGTTGTGAATGGGGATGCTATAAGACCTGTATCCATTAATACTGAAAATATATAATTAGGGCGCTGATGTGGCTGCCACGTCATTGCAGTGCATCAGGAATGTTTACAGATGCGCGAATAGACGGCTTCGCAACAATCATGCGTAAGCGAATCGCTTCCCTGATGCGCCGGCTGCGTGGCAGCCGCAACAGCTACCTGCAGCTGTTCGCCTGGCGTATGGATCTGGACTGCCTAATAATGCGACACTGGACAAGTGTGCATGTTGAGCACTTCGGATCAAAACCGAAATATAGATTAAGATAGTAAGTAGGTATAAGTTTTGTATTAGTATCGACATTTTATTCATTTTTAATTATTTGTCATTTTTTGTAAATATTAATATCCTGACATTTTAAATATTTTGTGTGTGTTTTTTATATCAATTAATTATAATCTATCTAATTTAATTTAATTTTGTATATGGTTTGTATATGGCCGAAATAAAGATTATTATTATATATTATTAATTAATCTAATTATCTAAATAACTTTTTTATACACGTTTTTATGCAATAACTCCATGATTTTGCCACAAAATTACTCTAATAAGCAACATCGCAATACAGAAACCGTACGTTTCACGATCCGCCCGGGTGTTTGTACAAGTCGCCATCCGCGCGCCGCTCCGCGCGCCGCCCGCGCCGCCGGCCGGGCCGGGGCCCGTGTCCGCCGCTGCACCAATATTTACCTACGGGTGCGCCTACAAACACAGATTAAGTGCACCGGCACCGCCGCAAGCGACGGTAGCTATTGTTGATATTGTTTATTCTATGTCAGTCGTGAGCTGTTGGTTTAGTGTGTAGAGATATGGATTTGAAATTGAACGGAGCGTGTAGCAATCAATAAACATAACTCGAATACAATTTACAGTGTGCGAAATTTTGTTGAATAAATGACGATGTGTGTGAAGACTTTTATACTAATTATCAATACTAATAATAAAGATTGTAGTAAGATAAACAGATACATAAACACACCTGATAAAGTGATAGCTACCGCCTGTGATCGATTGCAAAGCTAATGGTATTTATTGGTGGTACGAAATCAGGTCGTGAGGTTGAACTTAAGATCAAACTGATAATGTGTGGCTTCTTCCTTCGCTTAGGGGCAGTGCAACGTGTGGCTAACTTTACACTCTCCCGTAACATTCTAAATGTGGACATGGTATTTTTATTGTAGACCACAGTAAAATTATTTTTAATTTTATGAAAAACAATTGAACTATAAAAGTTTAGGAGTTATTGTATCTTGCATAGTATCAAATGTCTTTCGGCAATTTTTATTTTTTAGGAGACTCCAACCCCACTTTACTTGTAGGGAAATTACCAAATTTTTTAATTCAAAATTATATTCTATGACTTTCTCGGCATTATTAATATGCATATCTATACTAAATTACAGCTTTCTAGTACTTATAGTTTTTGAGAAAAGCCGCGGACAGACAGACGGACATAGCGAAACTATAAGGGTCTCTTGTTTGCTAGAAAACCCTAAAAAAAACATATCGTTTCAACATAAGAGCTGATCTTACCGCGTAGACCGCGCACAAGTATACGTTACTCCATCGGTCGGCGTTAAGTGAATAGTTGGTGGCTAAGTTGTCCTAAGTCCGCTAAGTATAAATCCGCCTAGGACAGCAACTTTGCCCCTCTTGCCCCACTAGCCTCCCAGTGCCCCCCTGGTCATAATACGTGTCGATAATGCCGCTAGCTTATCGGGTTTGAGATTTTTTATTTATTGGACTTTTATTTTCGGGGTTCAGAGGTGTTAGGGGTCGGTATCTTGATGGAGTGCTTTCATGTTTGTGTGCCGAATGTGACTCGAAAATGGAACAGAATCTTACTCTAAATTGTTATTATTATTGTTATTGTTTATTTTTACTTATAGATGTGAGTTAAGTAATTAAAATAAAAGCAATGACGTCAATAACTGAAGGACTAGGTTTTGTTTATTTTTAGTGTGTATAATATGTGGTTGTTTTTGTCGTAAATAAAAGTATATATATGTCTAACTGCATTAGCAATAAATGAGTCGGATTATATGGTTTTTCAATGTCAGAGTGATTAAATATCTTATATGCTTGCATCCGTGACCAACTGGCGAGTTGGTGGTCAAACACTGACTTACTTATCTGTAAAAAATGGTAATTGATGTTTGTGTTTATAATTTTGTAAAAACTTAAAGGATTCAACGGTTTAACTTGTGTAACTGACGTACAACAAGTTATAGTAAATTATGAAGTTGAAATGGTGCCTTCCTTCTGCAGTGTGACCGTATACCTAGTATTATTATAATATATATATATATATATATATATATGTTCTGTGCTAACGGGTAAAATTAACTTTTCCACGCTATTATTAGCCTCTGGAAACCGAACTTTACGACCTAGTTGTAAGATTTAAAAGATTTTTACTATTCTAACAGTCCTTTCAGAATCGGAGTAGGGTTTGAGTTCACAGTGATTCCATTACCGGATCAGCTCAAATCAGTGGATGTTTGAGACAGCACGGCGCGGCGTGTGTGTGAGTGTGTATCCAGTATGATTCGCTAATCAGTGTAATGTGTTGTTGTCCAAACGGAGCCGTGTGCTGAGTACAAACACCACATGCACGAACTCCGATAGGTAAAGACATGGATCCCATAGACACCATAGACAATATAGACAAAAAAGATAGGCATGCTTATGGTTCACACGCAGTGAGCTTAGGTCTCTGTCTGTTTGTTTCCTATTCACAACTAAACGATTGATTATTGTGATTGTTATGAATTTAGTACAGTTAAGTATAGAGCATCCGGAGTTGGAGAATATAATGTTAAATAATTATCGGTTTCGATTCGGTATATTTTCTTACGCGGACGGAGTCGCGGGTAATAGTTAGTGCAATGAAGCTTGTCCGAGCCAATGTCCATCGCGGCCTTTGACAAATGGACTAATTTCCCTCCTCGCTGCAGCGGCTAAATGTGTGTTGTTTCCAACGTACAAGCCACTCTTGATTGGGGCTCTGTTGTCACAAACCTATTGAGGATTAATTACCTACGACCCGTAGTTTTATCCACTTTTGCTACAAGAAACATTTATCTTTTTTTTATCTCAAATCGGGAATGTTGGACTCATACGGTTAGTGCAGGTATTGAGTAAAATAAGTTATGTTGAAGTATGGCATGACTTAGTAAAGTGAATGTGATGTACCTAACTGAAAGCTTCTATGGAGTTCCATGCACCGACATGACTCATTCCTCCTCACTATTTCACTTGTTAACATTTGTCTTCGGTTTAATGTATGTTGATTTACTTTAACTAAGTAACTGGCAGGATTCGAATCCATATCGCTTGATCAGTGTACGCTATACATTACTATTACAGTATTTGGTTCAAACAAACTCTCTACTTAAAGTGGAAAGAAGGAAGATAGGAATTAATCTTGTAGCAGGACAGTCACGGCTGAAAAAAAGCGATTAAATTAATATTCAGCCATTAATTATTCGTGGGTTCCTTTGTCATCAAATATCTCAGGAATAATTATAGTTTAAAACACGGAAAAAACCAACCGGCCAAGTGCGAGTCGGCCTCGCGCTCGAAGGGTTCCGTACCATTATCTATAAAAACGGCAAAAAAAAACACGTTTGTTGTATGGGAGCCCCCTTAAATATTTATTTTATTCTGTTTTTTAGTTGTTGTTATAGCGGCAACAGAAATACATCATCTGTGAAAATTTAAACTCTCTAACTATCATGGTTCATGAGATACAGCCTGGTGACAGACGGACGGACGGACGGATGGACGGACCGACAGCGAAGTCTCAGTAATAGGGTCCCGTTTTTACCCATTTAGGTACGGAACCCTAAAAAACAACTTCAATATACCCAATTCATTTACATGGACGACATTTTTCCAGTTATTTTGTTATAATAACCATAGTCTGAACCGATTTTGACAAAATTTGTATGGAATCTCTGAAGCACTACCTTCCAAACAAAAAAATAATCATCAAAATCAATTCATAATAGGTGGAGTAATCGGTGAACAAACATACAAAAAACATACAAACAAATTGAGAACCTCCTTCTTTTTGGAAGTCGGTTAAAAAGAAGTGATCCGTCTGTTCCCGCACATTGATCATTTCATGTGTGCGCAGAAGGCAAAGAGCAGGTAATTCCGCAGGTAATTATTCAGTCGCATGCAGCCGCCTTTGTTATTCAAATGAGGAGGATCTTAACTTGCACCCGCACCCGGAGCTACGTATGTATGCTGAGCGGTAGTTGCACCGACACGCCGCCGCCGCGCCGCCGCCGCCGCCAGAGGGACGCTCTCTTACTACAGATATTATTTCCAGGTGTTGGTTGTTACCAAGGAGCGATAGATCTAAAAATATAATTATTGACAAAGTATTACTATAATGGCTGGCTTTGTGGCTCAGTTGGTAGTATGTCTACCTGCTAAGCTGTAGGTCGTGGGTTCAATCCCCACCCAGGGCAAACATTTGTGTGATAAGCATGGATATTTGTTCTGTGTCTGGGTGTTTCTATGTATCATATGTATATATTTACAAAAAAAAAAGAAAAAGTATATTATGTATTCTATCAGCCATCTAGTTCCATAGTACAAGCTTTGCTTGGGCTAGATGGTGTTGTGTGAAATGTCCGCAAATATTTATTTATTATTATTACTATAATAAAATAATAGTAATATAATTATATTATATAGTTAATTTTCATACATAAAAATATTTTTTAGAGATTTCTAAAAATATTTTTTATGCATGAAAATTAACTTGGATCAAATTGAAATTTTTGTCGAATATTTGTGATGTTGTTTTCTAGTCTTTTTTTTTTTTTTTTTTTTTTAACAGCCCTGTTTGTACAAACTGTCCCACTGCTGGGAACGGGCCATCTTCTCATTGTGAGAAGGGTTAGGCCTTAGTCTGCCACGCTGGCCAAGTGCGGGTTGGCAGGCTTCACACATCTTCAAGATCATTGAGAACTCTCAGACATGTAGGTTTCCTCACGATGTTTTCCTTCACCGTTTGAAGTTGGCGGCAATCAACAATACGCACATAACTTCGAAAAGACAGAGGTGCGTGCCGTGGGATTCGAACCCAGGACCTGCGGATCGCAAGTCAGATGGTCTCACCACTAGGCTGCCGGAAACTTTCTAGTCTTAGAAACGAAGAATTTTTTAAAAGTTCATTCAGTCATTTCATTATGTTAAAAAATGTGGGTATGCGCGAGCGAGAAGGATGATAGTCAAACTAATCCGTAGATATATGAAAATCACCGACATAACAATGCGGATTAGTAAGTTGAAGTGACAGTGGGTAGGGCATATGAAAAGTTCTAGAGTGGAGAACACGCACCGGCAAGCGCAGAGCGTAGAACGACCAGACACGAGATTGACAGGATGTCCTCCGATACGAGCCGCTACCAATCGGTCTTTTTGTCCTATGTCCAGCAGTGGACTTCTTATGGCTGAGATAATGATGATGATGTACTTTAATAACATGATGTTGTTAAATTCATTTGTATCTATAAATATATTCGTGCAAGCTATATTCTAAAGTTGAGGAACTTGTTTTTGGTTTAATCATGTACTTGTTTACACTCAAGCGGTGGGGAAAATCTTGATGTTTTTTTTCCATGTGAAAGATACAGATGTCAGGACGAGTTTTGTCTTTTCTTAAAATACGTTAAATAAGTTTGTTTATGAATAAAAATCATATAGGTAAAATGGATTTAACTTTTTAACCAATTAAAAAACTTATTATCGTATGTTTGATATGGTATGGTCATCATCATGGTTTGGTATTATAATATGCTTTTCCATGTTCCCAACTGACGTATTGCGTCATAAATAACCTCCTTTTTTTGAAGTCGGTCGGAAATACAAGAACTAAAAAGTCAAAACATATTTGTATCATAGAAAAGTTAACAAAATATATCAACATTTACTTCCCCAAAGAATGTAGAAATATAAAGAAAGCGCAAAAAGGGCTATAAGTAAGCATAAACACACAATTCGATACCTTCATTTAAAGATCCATTACCTCCTAATACAATTCGCCAAATGTGTTTTAAATGATACCTATTAACTTGGAAAACGACCGAATTTATCATTAAACGCGAATCTCTGCGTAATTATACGCCATTGCAGGATCCATTCATCAATTCCTTATTCATAAAAGTCGATAAGTTAGCGGTCTCATTTTGTAAATTTAATTTCAGTTCTGTGACGTTTGCACGGGAAGGATAGTGATGGGAAATAAATGATGAAGATGAAGTGAGTGATGGGATCTCGTCTCCACGCAAGTTATTGATTTACGATAGGTGTGATACGTATGGATACCTGTCGATTGTAATAACTATTTAAATTATAAATCACCCATGATTTTTGTGGTGCCATTTATGACCTCCTATTGGCGGATTCCGTGTTTCCTTAGAAATACAACATGGTGCTTTTCAAGGTCATAGATTAAGAATATAAATTACATATTTAGAGGTATTTATGGGTACACCATGATATAGTTTACCTATATATACATACATACCTATTTATTTGGTAATAAATAGGTAGTTAATCTTCATGCTTACATTTTGACTCATAATCATCTCAGTCGTAAGAAAGCCAGCCCTGGACATAGGCCTCTTCCATGGATAAAAAAAAACGAATGGAAGCGGTTTGCATCCAGCTTCTTCTTGCCACTTTGCCACTTGAGGTCATTTGGCCATATTGACTTGTCTTTCAATGATTACTATATATTGATTATCTCCAATATTCAAATTTCAACCCGGATTTAATTATATTTTAGGAAAAAAAAACAGTTTGACAGATATTTCACTAGGAATTATGCAATGAATGCAATTTTCACCCAACGAACAATATTCGTTACAAAGACAATAAATGTTTTCTCTCTACATGTTTTACAGTTGAATGAAACTCTTAACCTAAGTTACTTTGTTTGCAGTTCAAATAAACTTTGCTCACTCTTAACCATCAAAATTACATTTTAAGCTTTACTGCTCTGATCCAGCCATAAATGAGCAGATTATCTAGTTGACTTAATTCACATTGGAAATAGATGGCTCTTCAAGCTTGGGGTAATAGGTGTCTAATTTCGACCGCGTAATTGCTTTCCCTCATAAATGAGATAGTGGTCTTATCTTACTCGATGTAAAAAGACATTACGTTTTTACAAGTTATCTCCAATCGATTGAGCTGAAGTTTTGCATACATATTTGGTTTGGATGACAATGCATTATTTTATGGTTAGTTATGTGACATCATTCTTATGGGCCTATTACAGCACCCTATTTATCGTCGCCAGTCGCCAGGGACAATGTAGTGTAATAAGAGACAGGGTCCCGATTTGATCCCGATCTCCATACTTCCCAGACAGGGACTCGATAGACAGGGCCCGAGAAATCGGGTAATGTACTACGCCTTTTAATCCAGTATGTCAGACTCTCCACGATGGCAGACCATTTTTATGCACCCTTGCACACATGCGATATGGTTGTCGAATGAAAAGGTTTGTTTTTCAAAAGATATATTTTTATCTTATTTTGAATTTGAGCTTAGAATAAGGAATATTACATTTGACGTCGAGATTATAATATTTTTCTCAGTTGGTAGTATGTCTTTTAAGCCGTAAGTTGTGTGTTCGATCCCCACCCAGGACTAACATTTGTCTGTTGAGCATATTCACAAAAAAAGTTTAATTTTCTATCAGCTATCTGGTTCCCATAGTGCAAGTTTTGCTTATTGGGGTAGTGCCAAATAGACAGATTATATTGTGTGAAAATAGTCCAACATTATCAAACAATAAAAAAATGTTTTACGTACACACACGTTACAAGTGAGCTCAGTCAATACATACTTTCAAGGTTTTGCATCAAGCAACCTAATATCCCACACTTTTTCATTACACAATATATTCACAGATCCTGGTCCACGATGGAGCGCATTTAGGCACATTGAAACGTACGTGTACTTATTCACTCGCGATTTAAACACAGATTATATCTATCGGGAAAAACCACGAAATATATCTCGGGAAAAAATGTTTCCACTTTTATCGAATGAATTATTTGAAGCTCCATCCTTACCCGTAGCAATGCGGCATCGTTAATCAGGGCGGGCGTGTTAATATCGCAAATATTTATCTCTGGCCGGCAAATGGAAATATTCGACACCCACCTGGACAATATGCAACGTAATAAAACTCACACTGTTTACACTTATTGTTGACTTGTTCTGTGCTACAGTTGCATAGTAGAGCTAAAATATACCGCTTCACGCATGCGTCATCTAATTTGAATATTGTAATTCTCAAGAGGTAGGCGGCACAGAGTTCCACACTTGTGCAGTACGCATCAAGAATGTGGACTGAAATAGTTGTGTACAGATTTAGTGGTAGTAGTACGGTCGTGTGCTGACTTTCTGTATCTTCTGTTGTGGAATTGGGATAGTGATATACGGTTGTGAAGATCTTGTGCACAGTCGCCGAAATGGATTTGATAAAATTTATCGTACATATCACTTACGACGATGCTCGAGATTAAGTAGCTTCTTGGCAACATTTTTTTTATCTCTGATTAATCTCACTGCTGGCCGGTTTATCAAACATAAAGCTTCCGATTAATACTTAGCTTCTCTATCAAATAGATGGAGATGCATGTGGTGATATGTTTTCATACGTGGTACGAGTAACTACTAATTTTTGGAATAAAATTTCATACCAGTCCATTCTGGTTACGCATGGATATCATCTTTTGAAGCAAATCAATAAACCGTTAAAAACAAAAAGTTTAATTTTATTATTATCAAGTTTGTAAAGGTCGTGAAGTGGTAAAACTCAAACAGTTCTCCTCTCTCCTTCTGTAAAATATAAAATAAGCTAATTGAATAAAACTGAAACAAGGTAGGCTCCGCGACGCGATTGACATTCAAATCAGAAATAAATCTATTTTCACGGCCAACTTTTTCTAATAAATCATTCAAAATGTTATAATTTCACTGAAATCTGATTATGTAAAGTCAGGGAAGAAAATTCCGTAACGCGAGAGTCCACAAAGAATAAGAGAACAGAAGGCGTTCGCTTTTTGTTTACTTTCTTTAAATTCTAGTGAACACAAATGAAAGAGGTTCGATCAAGTTTACATAAAAATGCTGGATCTATTTAAAACATTGATGAAATAATTCAGGAACTTTGTAATTTCAGTCAAGATTAGTTCTGTATTTATCACTTTTTTTACTTCAAAATAAGCCTTGCCTTGCCTAGCACTAACTTGCAACTTGGTTGCGTCCCGTTTTCACCCCAAGTACCTAGTACCAATTCTGTTTGTGCGTATGTATTGCCTCTGCTATTTGAGACGCTCGATCTTTGTGCGCTGCTTAAAAATTGCCAATAAATATGATATACGCCATATCAACACGTGATTTGTAAAACACACGTCATTATTTTTAAAATTCACTTATGATTAATAGATGTATTTATTTCCCTAAAGTAGGATAATTTGCTAAGTAATGTGCCTTTATTAACAACAATAAATATAAAACAATACACAAACTACACATACTTAACTAAATTACTACACAAAACGCAGAGCGATAAAGTTTATAGATAATCTAAATGCTAAAACCCACCAGTAAAATAAATAATACTAAGAAAAAAAAAAAAAAACACCCAGAAATCACCAAGTTATTTATTTGTTCATCTTAGTATAAAAAAAAAAATCCGTTCTGAAGTTACAGAGATTATTACCTCATAAAAACAGTATTAGAAATTCTGTAGAATCTTTTAAATTTTACCAGTAAGATTTGTCTCATCTATCACATATTATACTGAATTTATTCAATTCAGAACAATTTATTTAATTCTCATAGTGGGTATTCAAAATGTGTTTCTCTCCTGAAGGTAGGTAATCTTCCGCCGGAATTAAATTAGCAAATGGATCCAAAGTTACCGGCACCGCACAAGAAATTGATTAATGCTTCGCGCAAGATCAGACAATTATTGGATTGAATTATCTACGGAAATATAAATTGTTGGCAACTTTGGAATTTTACTTGAATGCTGGAAAGATAGCTTTGTTTGCGGAGTTTGCAGACGAGGCGCTCTAATTATTAACCTTACAAACACGATCACTTCAAATTCTTAATATTTCATTGTATTTGTCACATTTTTGTGATCAAACTTTACTTCTCTTCTTCTCTTTATTTTTACATTTGCTCTTAAGTCTCAAGTCTAAGTAGCAAGCGTCTGCATAAAATTATGTGCAAATGAAATTAATTTTATTCCAGATTTTGTCCATATACACAAAGCTTAACAGTTCTAAAAAGATGGGAACGTAGTAGGCACAGCTAAGGATAGAGTGAAGAATGATTATGGAAGCGCAACTTTAATAAGTTTTTTTGTCTACAAGTAGAAAACTTTGAATTCTTCTCAGAGACTTTTTGTTTGACAGCTAATAATTAAGAGGTTTACGACAAATAGCTATAAAAGATAATGCCAACATTTTTTACCCCAGTGTCTAAAGGAACAGTAACACCACCAATCAATTTTAGGCATTGAATCAAGATCGATCCTCCAGATCAATCTGCGGTTATCTATTATCATTGCTAGTGTTTTTAAAGAGTTGACTGGAAGTTCATAAGACCTACCCTAGGATTCCATATAAAACTTTTGATCGCAAGTTAGCTTAGACTGGAAACTAGATAAAGATATCAACAGATGAGAGAATAATTACACGAAAAAAAAATTATTTCAATCTCACCCCTCTCTAATTTGAGCTTAGTATAAATTGACATATTTTGCTAAACGTGCGAAATTGCGCTCTGGCTCTTTTTTCTACAAGCCTACCTACTTACCATACAGCTAGTTAGTCAAATATTTATAATCATCATTATCACAGTCGTAAGAAATCCACTTCTGGACATATGCCACTCCCAGGGATTTCCAAAAAGACTGATAAGAAGCAGCTTGCATCCAGCGTCTTCCCGCCACTTGTATGAGGTCATCTATCCATCTTGTGACTGGTCTTCTTAAGCTTCCTACACTCGAGAACTTTTCGGTCCCATCGGCCATCAGTTCTATGTGCTATGTGCTCTGCCCACTGCCATTTCAACTTGCTATATCGGTGACTTTTACGTCTACGGATCTCTTCATTTCTGATTCGATCTCGTAGAGAGACTTCGAGCGTAGCCCAAAATCAAATATAATATCTTGTCTATATAAATAAAGGTTTCCTTTGCTACCACAGAACTCTCTATTAACAATTAGGTTATTATGATTGTCTTTATATACATACATCCGAAATACATTACCCTCAATCAGAGCAGAAGGATAAAATACCTATCATTCCACATAACTCAGCTTCCAAATGATACCAAAAATGTGACCTACATTCTTACTTATTTACATTCCGCTCTAGAAAATAATTCCGGCAGTTTGTCAGGGGAAGTAGGCCGTAGTCGGCCTCCTCCGTGTAAATGATCACTAAGAACAATTTACTGTAGTCTACATTTATGCCAGCATTAATCTTTATTTGTGTGACAGGGCTGGCGACATTGATTCGGACAAACGCCCGGACCTTACCGGTGAAGAGGGTTACGTGATTTACCTGCCTTAAATTAATTCTTCTTTTGTGTTAAATAGACCTTACCTGTTCTATTTTATTCTCAGGTAAAACATATTAACATTTATGTAGCATAAGTCAACAGACCAGTATGTGTTACCAGTGTTGACATATGGAACTGAATCGTGGTCACTCATTTCGTAACCTTGAACTTTCTTATAAGGAAGTTCAAGGTTACGAAATTAGCTATGGAGAGGGCTATGCTCGGAGTCTCTCTACGAGATCGAATCAGAAATGAAGAGATCCGTAGACGTACGGAACTCACCAAAATAGCACAGCTTATTAGCAAGTTTAAATGGGCAAGACACATAACACGTAGAACTGATGGCCGATGGGTGGAAAAATTGTCTAGTAGAGAAAAAACATTGGCAAACACAGTGTAGGAAGACCAACAACAAGGTGGACAGATGACCTCATACAAGTGGCAGGACGCTGAATGCAAGTCGCTACAAACCAGTTTTTTTGGAAATCGATGGAAGCATATATCCAGCAGTGGACTTATTTTGGCTGCGATGATGATGATGAAAGATCTAATTCGGGGATATCACTGGATATGAAGTAGGGGCCAGCTATATAGTCTACAGGATAGTTAAAACGGGAAGTGAATTATGTACAAAAGAAAGAAAAATTTGTATCATTCGACTGAGTGTTCCACTGACATTTGTCGGGACTGGTGTCCCGACTTGGTACTTTTTTTTAAGGATATGGTGTCGTCAAACTTACTAAGAACGTAAAACCTGAAATTGGAACTGGCTCTCGAGGCAGCTAGAATGCACTGGTTAAGCGCTTGGTGACAGATTTTCAATCTAGGAGTACCTTAATCATCCGGATATTAAAAAAATACCTAACACAGTGCTTCACATGTAACTTTAAAAAAATCGTTCTTATATAACGTTATTCAACATCAGTTGAGAGGCGGTCTAGCGGAATCTACTAATGATAAAAAAAAACCTTTCACCAAAAGTTCAGTCTCTAAATTTCACTTAAAAAATAATCGAAGACAACTGAAAATAACTGTTATTATCGTGAAGCACATACTTCTTACTTGTCATGATTACCCGGCCTACACCATTTTAGCAAAACATGTCTCGACCTCGCCAGAGGGCGTCCGTCGAGGACTTTACCCCTGTTTACTCACGGTCTTTACTCAGACTAGTTTACATTACGCTACATCAGTTAGGAGTAGTTTACGCTACAATAACCACCCTAC
This sequence comes from Lycia hirtaria, assembly GCA_947563715.1. Classification (NCBI taxonomy): domain Eukaryota; kingdom Metazoa; phylum Arthropoda; class Insecta; order Lepidoptera; family Geometridae; genus Lycia; species Lycia hirtaria. The sequence continues at coordinate 32,198,377 of OX387377.1, read as the reverse complement.
AGCTCTGCCACTTCATAAATACTCTCTTATCAAATTATTCATACCTCTTTATAAAAGATTAACTCTTAATAACATGAAAATAAATGACCACCTGTTAATATACCTATATGTATGTATTGGAATTTGAATGTGGGGTGTTCAAAATTGGATGGATTTGTTTTTAATAAATTTGGGAATTGCTCTTGAAAATAGTACTACAAAACAGTCTGTTTTATTTTTACCATAATAACTATGATTAAATATAATGAAGTAAATGGTATGGGTCTTTATTTTGGTCAAAATAATAGATGTTAAGTATTAAAGTTACGGAACACATATTTAGTAAAATTTCCACGATGCTAAAGTTTGAATATTTATATTTTTATCAACAAAATATATGGTGCACACGCAAGATGGTTGCGGCATCCATTCTGACACTTTAAAAAAATGATTTTGTATGTAGGGATAAATACGCTTCAGAATTTAATTTGTAACTGTTTTACTAAAAACTTATAGGTACTATTAATCAGTCGATTAGCTATTTTGTTACTATAAATATCTCAAGCTCAACGTAAAGAAAAACAGAATATTTTGTTTGGACACTCCTCCAAGCTGATGACTCCGGCACGTGACAATATTTCTAAAACGCAGCTTAATTTTTACCTTTTTTTCCTCAGATAATTCGCTTTTTTAAATCCCTTCAATCTCATTGTTTCATTTTGAACATTTTTGAAGATTTTCATTGCTATTTTGTAAGATTTCTTGAACAAAATATGCCCGATTTCTTTGATTGTTTTATCAATTACCAATGTGGATTTTTGTGAGTCGTGGCGGATAAAAGGTTTTATTTGAGGGATGTTAAATCATTCTGAATTTTTGTTTTGAATTCTATTCGCTTATCTTGATTATAAGTAGATACCGTTGAGGAGTATGTTTATGTCTTTTAAATTACTTACTATTGAAAGATATTATTTTGTGTATATATTCTTAATAGTAATACTGTAAGACATGATCATCATACACTAGTCTGGTCGTATATAGAGTACTAAATTATCACCTATTTCACGGAGCAGCTAAGTATCTCCTGGAAACTTAGAGTCGGTTGACCTCACCAATTATGAGGATAATCATAGATGATACATTTTTTAAGGACCTACATAATCAAGATCATCACCGTAAAGTAACATGTTGAGCTTTTAATGTAATGTATCAATGTCTGCAGGCACTTAACTAGCTTATTTCAGCCTAATCTCTCTAAACTTTTGAAACGCCACTTGCATTTATTTTATGACCTAATTTGACTAAATTCGTCAACAAGTGGGACGCTTCCTGTGTGACGATACACGGATTGCGTGGACGTGGACCAATATCTCTAATTTAATTTCATTACCTCACGTTTCTACGCACAGCACTACAATGATGATAATTAAATAGGAAAGCCATTAGTATGTAGATAGAGGTCAGTGTTTCAAAAGTCTAACTGTCATAAAATACTGTACCAAGTAGGATGTTAGTTGTAGGATGTTAGACAAAACTGAAACACATAGATACATGTTAACATTGTTGTATTGCGGAAGGTACCCAACATGCAATAGGCAACCTCTCAATAGGAAACCACGCATGAATAGCATCAGGTTCTTTAATTAATTCATAAGTTCATAGAGGTATTCACCATTTATGGGGCCGTAATCAAACAGTTTGCGACAACTACTATCTTTGTTTACAATATTCGACATCTGTAAATCACGATACGACAAATTGACTTTGGCAGTGAAGGCGCAATTTTTCGTGTTAATAATCTAATTTTGAATCTCAAAACGCACCCAAAACGAAATAACTTGCAAACAAATTAGAATATTTTTATTAATTACAATCTCAGAAAAATGACAAAATTGAGACAAAAACTAAACATATAAATAACCCACCGCTACCTACTCCAGTGCAACAAATAGTAAATATTTTCTTCTCAGTAATTAGAGGTAAAACGTTTTTAAAACATAAAAAATATCGCAATATATATATTTTACTTTGCTACTGTCCAGCACTCAAGCTTGATTTGTGATATGTTATTTAAATCTTATTCTTGTTACCGGTCACTAAACAAAGAGTCAGGTACAATAACAGCTACAGTAGGTATGTACAAAACTTTTTGAGGTCTCTGAATACAAACAAAAGACACGCGAGAGTCTGATTCGTCAAATACAGAACTCACTAGCCACTAGTGTGAGATCTGCATTTTGTGTGTGTGCTGTCAACACTGCGTGCTAGCTGCACGCACGCACGAGGTGTTAGCACCACGCACGGGGAGCCGTGTGGCGTGGGGTTATGTTGGCTTCTACTCGCATTTCACGTTCCAATATGCGTAACTGTGCCTCCAAAACGTCAATAAGACTTTCACGCTGTAGTACTCAGTGAACAGTGTCGCGTCGCAGTCGTGCGGTGTAAACGCAGCGAGCAGGTGAACACTGAACAAACCAAGGGTTAGGAAGAGCCCTCGAGAGTAAAGGGCCGCTTAAGGACTCATTCCGCTGAATTAACCAGGGCCGGCTCTAAGTCGAACAGCGCACTCCGCTCGTTCTGCCCAGTCTTATATTTATACTACAATTGTGGTATTACGGTGCTTCAGTAGGTATTGTTTTGTTGATATCTATATAACGGCTAGGTAGGTATAATTGTATACATTAACAAGGCTATACAATCTTGTTCTATGACAATCTAACAAGTGCGTCCTCTCTAGTATATTATAATATTGATTTGATTATTGATTGATTATTGCAGGAAATTGATACAGTCTAGAATGTGAAATAACACTTTAAAGTAGTGTTGCGTTTATGAAATTTTAAACAAAAAAAAAATTTGCTAAATCGGTCAAGAGGTTGTCGTGACAAAAAGTTCTGAAAATTCGGTTATGTTTTTAACCGAATTTTCAGAACGGAAATTTCAGAAAAGGAAGTTTTCTATGTAGCCATTCGTCCGTCAATCGTAACAATATTTGGAAGAAATATTGTTACAATAGTACTGAGTACTGAATAAGAATTTAAAATACGAGTACTTACTTATAATACTCACCTCGCCTTGTCTTAAATAAACTTTGCCAGCAAAAACTTTTTACAAAAAAACTTATTTCATAAAGTCTCACTGCCCGCCAAACACCTCTTAAATGGAGAGTAAGATATACTCGATAGTGAATGTGAGTTTTAGAAAGAGAACTAGTCTTAGTAAAGTTTAGTAATCATTTTATTTTATTCTATATCTGCCTAGAATCTAGATATATATAAAAGATAATCTAGATTCTAGATTATCTTTTTCTAAAGTTTAATGAGTACAATAAATACCTGTCGAATATTGTACTCATAGTTCCTACCGGGTGGCCAGCCTGACAGCCCTCTAGAGATCTGGCTCGATTGGATTTAAAGATGTCATTAAAATTCACTGAAACTGAAATCAAAATGTAGTTATGTCAGTATTCACAGAGTTTCCTTGATGTAGTCCAAAGATAATACAGAACATACATAGAACTGATATAGTAAAACCATACTGCTTCCTTATACTGCGTAAAGAAGCACTCACAATGTTATTGTTACTTTAATATTAAAATTAGTATTTTAGAAAACTGTTAAATCATAAAACTCTTTTTTGCGTAGTCGGCTAAGAATATAATTTGAGATCTCAAGAAAAAAACCTGTACAAACTATGATTTCAACCATAAATATAATACTTACGAATATTTTTATTTGAAGCATAATCGTTTACAAAAGTAAGATGAAAAGAAATTTATTACAAACTATGCAGATAAGTATTGAGTAAAACTAGTTTATAAATAATCTTTAATTCTGTTTCTTCAGTTTTCACAATTACTGTTTTCATCTTAACCAAGATTAATCAGTAATCCCAGCTAGAACATTTAAACAACAAACTATTTAACTTTCACTATAAAAAATGACCTTTTCGAAAAATCTTAAGCGATAATAGTTTATTGTGCGATACGGCTGAAGCACAAAACAAAGTCAGTAGTCTTTTCGAGAACGTTCTGACCTAAATAGCCGCAGTACCATTAGCAAAATACATATTTCAAAGCTGGGAGGAAAACTAAATGAAGAGTTTCTCAAGAAGTGGAAAATATGAAGAAATATGAACACCGAAACGAGACCACTAGAAAAACAGTCGTGGAGGGAGAGCTTGCGGACGGTTCTAGCGAGATGCTTCCATTGTGACTCGTCAACTAATTAAAAAATATAAATAAATATCGTATAAACTTTTAACTCCCCGCTACCTCTCACTCTCTTTTTTCTGTCTAATATTAGGAAACAAAAAAAAAAATGTCTAATTTTTAGCTCATAGCACTGATATACTAATAATACGTACTACGTATATAATGCTCATAGATAAAATACAAATGCATAACTGGGTACGTTTTCATTAGATACATAATATACGACTTTAAATACAAATTAATATTTTCAAAGTGTTATTATTATGTTGAAAGTATTTTTTTTTTATCGAAAATAGGCTTGCGCTTGACCGTCAACCCACCTGGTGTTGATTTTAGCACAAGTGTTTTTAGCTATAATCTAAAATAAATATGTTAAACTTTTTTATGTACTTTTTTTATAGTTTAACATCCTGTCATTTTATGTTTTGAAGACGGATATTAAATGAGTATAACTGTTTAGTCTTCATAACTATGTATTTTGAAAGATAAATTTCTTAAATGATAAGGTTAGCTGAAACTCACACTAATACCTGTTTATTTTATTCATAGGGACAATGCCGTATTGCTTGAGTGATATTTTAAACAATATTGCTCGTTAGCTCCCGTACTACAAAATATAAAACCACGATGGATATTACAACTTGTTACTTAGAGAAGTAGTTCCTCACTCCCCTTTGTTCATGTTTTATTTATTTTGTGTTTTTATTATATTAGGAATTCTTGTGTTTTACGATTCGTTTTTATTCAGTTAGTTTTATAGTTTTAGATAGATTTTTTTTTAATGAAAATAAAAGTGTCCTATGTGATAAATTCTTATCCTTACTAATATTATAGATATCTTCTCGATGGACGATCTTCAACCTCGGCTACACCATCGCTTAAAACTAGTCGAGTTGGTGGTCGATCGGAGATCCATCTTGCGTAAAAAAAGCAAAAGTACTCAGTCCGTCTATCCGCCTGTTTATTACTTTTTCACGACTAAACGGCTGAACCGTTTACAACGAAATTTTGTACAGATATAACTGAAGATCAGGAGACTGACTCTGGTTTTATATTATGATCATCATCACCGTTTTCATCACTAGACGGGTGAAACCGCGGGGTGGCGTTACTTACTAATAAAACTATTAAAGTGCGAAACTTCGTCTCCAAATCATAGTACGATTAGTATAACAATATTTTTATGTATTTTTCTTCACTGTACTCACATCAACACTTGTTTCACAGCAGATTGAATGGATAAAATAAAGCATGCAGCGTTTTAGAGCATAACACAAGTAAATGTTCAATAAAACCGGCCAAGTGCGAGTCATTTTAATTTAAGTAATTATTTATTTTTAAACTGAATAATATAATTCAATATTCTGTAAATATTTCAAGCGTCTACATGTTGCCGTTATCAATATCGAGCAAAAACGAGCAAAAAATTCACGTTTGTTGTATGGGAGCCGCCTTAAATATTTATTTTATTCTGTTTTTTAGTATTTGTTGTTATAGCGGCAACCGAAATACATTATCTGTGAAAATTTTAACTCTCTAACTATCACGGTTCATGAGATACAGCCTGGTGACAGACAGACTGACGGACAGACAGCGAAGTCTCAGTAATAGGGTCCCGTTTTGCCCTTTGGGCACGGAACCCTAAAAAACAGACTTCAAAATACGCAATTATGTACTTGTATGACATATTTTTCAGTTATTTTGCTATAAACCAAAGTACTGAACCGATTTTAATAAAGCTTCTATGGGCCTATGTGGACCTCATTTCAAACAAAAAATAATAATTTCTAATCGATCTAGGTGTCTTCGAGTAATCGGGTAACAAACATAAAAAAATATTCAGTTAAATTGACAACCTCTTCCTTTTTGGAAGTCGGTTATAAATATTTCAGAGGCAAGCACTGAATCGCTACACAGAATTTAAACTACTGACGTCCAAAGTTGGAACTTCAGAATATTATAGACAAACGTGATCTGACATGAGACATTTGCCTGATAACTACATAGAAGAAATCTTTACACTGAATTAAATTAATCTGTGATTCCAGATTTTATGTTAGGCTTAAAGTATTAGCACTAATATAGCTTTTCCTAAGCTTCCTGGTCCATAATAAAGTCGTACAAGCGAAACTTTTTTTATTTAATAATCCATTTGTTTTAGAAATTAGTGTTACCTGTGGTTCGGGTACGGAATCCCTAGTGTGTGAGGCAAACTCTGACCGTTTTTTCTTATTCTGCCATGCGGACAGTCCTGCTGAGCGTCCAACAACAAAAACAGGTCGACACGCCGCCGGCAGCCGTCGGTAAGTACAAGTTAAATGAATACCTCGCACGCGGCCGCACTTTGGAAACTTTTAATCAAAATTGAAATTTTTGGGACAACCTGTACATTTTGATGTGACCATTTGGCCGGCAGTAATCGCAATCGATGTCGTAAGCAGGGAAATTTTAAGGAAAAATTCTAAATAAAAATGTTGGGCGTTATTTATAGTAACAGCTTTATTGATTTAAACTGTGTACCATTTTGTTGTTATTCTTTTATAAATACTTTGATACTTACTAACTTGTGTTTTAAGAAGTTTTAGTTGATGTATAGGGATTTTAAGTAGTAGTAGCTTAGTATTTAGGTACTAGTAGTCTAGAAACAAAGATCTGTGTTTTATTATAATTTAATGTAGTCTTATAGAGGTCTTAACACCGATGAATTTTATACCTATATGTATATTCCTGGGTATCTTTGACTATTCAAAACAAAATATGACATTTACAGACGAGATTTGTTCAAAAACAAGTATTGTCTTTAAGTATAATATAAAATAAGTAGTAGTTTAGTGTGTAGAGTAATGAAATTAAATAAAAAGTATAACATTGTATTTACCATTAGTTGCAATCTTCAGTATACATCGTCTAGCTTTCAAGAGACTTGTTGTATATTCTACGCTCTAAAAACAAACGTTTTTCTATAATAATAATTCTTATCTCGGTAGTGGGTACATCTGTTAATTTAACTCGATTCTGAAGTTCATCGCCGAACCACATCAACCTACTTCCAAAACTGCCAACTCAACGAATACAGCTATGATCAAATACTAAACTTCAGCTGTTGATCAAAGTTGATGAGCTCCTGTCGCGAGCTTCGCTTGAGCGCATTGTTGACACGTTCATTATAATTAGCGGTGTGCTATTTGCTCTCAGATTCTAAAGATGATTATTTAATTTAAGTAAATTATAAAAATAAATGAAATGGATAAGTTAGGATTTGAATAAAGTCGTACTTTTATCGAAATGATTACGTTTAATGTAATTGTTATATTTATTTTACAAAAGGCATATTTATTAGTCGATTCAGCGCAGCCTCGGAAGACCAGCCATAAGATGGAACTGATGTCATACAAGTGGCAGGAAGACGTTGAATGCAAGCCGCTTCTATCAGGGCTTTTTGGAAATCCATGGTTCAGTCCTATATTCAGAAGTAGGTTTCTTGTAGCTGATATGATGAAGATTACATTTTTAGTATGTTATACATAAACAAAGTACACTATCATGTCTTTACCTCTTTCTTGTCTGTGCAGTATAATTCTTAAAAAAAAATATATGTTTTTTGGTCTGTAAGGCTTTTTGGTTTCAATATTCAATGTACCTAAGTACGCATATGCCTGCCAAATTTCATATAAGCATGTAGTACTCAGTCTCTAAGAAAAATGTCTGTGCCTAAACAGGCGGATGCCAGGTAAAAAGACAGACAGAGTAGTAATTCCTTGTAGTTACTACAGAACTCAATAATATTGAAGTGTACAAACGAGTGTTCGTATGGTAACTGTAATCATCATTCATGACAACTACAATCTTGTCCGTGACGTACAGGCTGCAGCGTGTAGTACAAGCGTCCTAATCGTTACGAGACATCCTCCCAGACGGCGCGCGGAGCCGACATTATCACCTGTCCGGAGAAACGGACGGGCATGTCCGTCCTCTTGATAGCTGCCCGAGTTGTACGTCACGTCGTGTCAGCAGCTTGTGCGACGGCAAATTGTTCTACGATGTAACTACAACACGCATCACAAGCGCTGCAAGCGTTCGGCAGCTTGACACAATGTATCAACGCGAGGGCAAATTGTTCTAGAATTAACTTACGGAAAACGCTGCAAGTGTATGAATTTTCAGTTAAACAACTTTTAACGGATTTAATGCGTATATTTCCGCAGAGTAACGCCTGATTCAATACATTTTCTTCCATACATTTTTGGCAACAAATAGTGGACATGCATACATTTCGTCTATTAAGCGTAGCGAAAAATTCTTAATCTACGGATATTAAATGCTATTTCATCTCATAAAGAGCGTATTCATTCCGTACAAATCATAAATACAACAACCAGACACAAAAGAAAAAAAAATATTCTGTCGCATAACAAATATTATCAGAGAACGCTTCAAAATACTTCCCGAGCAAGAATAAAAAGCTCAAAGTATGCAACGAATCGTTAATCAGGCGATATTTTGTGCAGTTATTGAAATTCAAAGAACGGAGCGCTCGCAGCGCAGCGCGGTGCGGGAAATAAAATAGTCGATATAAAATAATAAAGTACGGTGGAAGTTGTAGCGGAACTTGGAGCAACGATTTTCGATTCGTAAAGTTTAAAAATCTGCTAACTACGAACCGAGCGCTCGCAATTTCATATTTTTATTTAGAAAGTATTAAGCAGGCGCTGTGCTATGGGAAATAATTGAATGAGGCTAAACGTTTTACTAGAGCTTACTGAAAAGTCTAATGGAAGAAGGACATAAAGACTGGAATCGTCAAAACATGTCGAGATTCAGAATAATTACTAGTAGTTCTATGAACAGTAGACCTCGCGAGAGAGCTTATTTGCGGCTCACCTTGGATCATCTGTACATAATACCTACGTTTAACCTAATTTTATAAATGGAGAATACGTAAAATTAAGAAAATTATTCAGCGCTAAAATGCATCAAGCACATCCACGCGCCCTCACTGTTACACGCAATCTCAAGTTGGTTGTCATATCTCGACAACCCTTGACCAATTCTGTTTATTTTTACGTCAAGTTGTAATAGGTAATTGGATACTTTATCTACGTACCAAATATCACTAAAATCGGTTGGTAATTAGCGCCGCAATAAACTTCCACCCTTTTTATGGGAACCATTTAACCCTCCTATTAAAAATCGCCGACGATTAAAACAAATTAAATAATCCATAACAAGTATCTGTGTTAAAAGAAAAACAAAATACCCGACTGCAGGAAAGCAGTTTTTGCAGTCTATCTTACAGTATATTTCGTTACGCTTGATACGCTGTTAAGTGTACGTTTTTTGTGAGAAAGTATGCATAAAATCGCTCCAAAAGATTATAAATGTGCATTCTTTAGAATAATTCTAGTAAAAATACTTGTTTATTACGTCCAACGAGCAAACGTAATTTTTAAGCAATTTTTACTCGATCTTAATTAACAGGTAGAAACTTGAATATTTGTAAGTAAATATTTAGAAATATATTAACTATAATAATAAATACCTAATCTATTACATAAAAACTCACAAAATGAAAATAATCCGTGCATCTAAACGCGGTGCGAGCGCCGCGCCGCGGTGTGGTGGTGGCGCGAGCGCGAGGCGGTTGCTAAGCAACGGCCGCGCGGGTAGCGGGGGAGGTAACATCACGGAGCGAGCCATAACCGCGCGACCGCGCGAGCGTCATCATGCTGCCTGGATGTGTATCGAAACCCTACCTATAAGTTTGCAATTTACTACTTGGAATTTCGTTGATTTCTCGTTATTTTATAAACAGAACTAAACTTATTATAGATGATAGTACGGAACCCTTCGTGCGCGAGTCCGACTCGCACTTGGCCGATTTTTTATATAACTTTTTGCTGGCAAAATCCTTAATTTTGTTTTTTTTTATTTTTGATGTACTCAGTGTGAGAGTGACACTGGGTACATCAAAATTAAAAAAAAAATAAGGATTTTTGCACGACTAAGACGAATCTATTGACACCACTCACATTAAAATCAGTCAAGCCGTTTAGGTTCTAGGGCATGCCAAAGAAATATTCATACATACATACGCTCGAAAAACATAACCCTCCTTCTTTCGCAGTCGGGTAAAAAGAGACAAATTTTTCCACTTAGTGTTATTCAAACCAAAGATTTTTTAATAAGCTCGTTGTATTCTAAAACGGCGAGTTGTAATTACCATGATTATAATCATTATTCAAGCCCACTCCCGGTTACAAACAAACGACTTTGCTCTAGTTTAGTAAAATAAATAGAAAAACTCCAAGATCTTTTTTCCCGAAACCTTTAAAAAGGACTTGTTTTGGGCGAAAATTGATATCTTGTTGAAATGGAATTGGAAAAGTCTTGGATTTTTTACGGCTGCTCAGTCCTCCGAGTTACTTAGTTAGATTGGAAATTAAGCACCACTTGGCTCGGTTTGATGCCGGTTTCAAATAATTGTTTTAATAAAAGGACACTTAGTTTACTGTTTTAATAATGCTTTATTTACAGTCTATGCAGACGTTTTATTATTTAACTTCTTCCCTTGAAGACGCAATTTTATTCACAACGTCTTGATTACCTATCATCAATTCATGAGAAATAGGCAATTAGATTCTGTTCTGAAAGATAACTAATGTGGAACTGGGGGCGCTGCTGTCCTTATTCCACTAATAATGCATGCGAGATGTGAGTTAGTGTGGAAACTGACTTTGAAATTCTTGAATAAATTACAGAATTTGAAACTGGCAAATACGTAAATTGCATGGGTCCAATACAAAGAATACAGTAAATAAATTTAAATTGTTTTTGGATTTGAATATATGCATATAAATTTATTCAAATCCAAAAAAATACATGTAAAAGTATTCATTAAAAATTATATATTAATTGCGTTTTGGAAAAAAAGGTAAATTTAAAATATATCTCATATACGTCATTACTCAAGGTCTGGTTTATTTCATCATAAATTACATTAATGTTATCAAGCGCTAGAAACGAATATTCTAAATCAATCAGCAAAGCAAACACTGCTTGCTAGATTCGCGCTCCGCCTAACCGATGTTTGTGAGAAAAACTCGACGTTTTGGAACGCAACTCGAGTCAATATTTATCAGCACGTAGGCGGTACAGTTAGCAACATTCTGTTTGCGAATACGATTGTGGTTATTTCTGCAAGTATTTCTGTCGCAGAATGGAGGCTTTTGACGCGGATACGTCTTTATAACTTCCATACTGGGAAACAATTCAGAAAACTCACGATATTATAACTTAAATTTAAACAACTGACTCCAATATATGGTAGCCACGGACGCTGCAAATATTTTGAAACGTCAGGTCATACATCAAAATCGGTTTATTAACGACTAAACCGAATTTGATGCAACAAAGCTAAGCATATTCTTGATCAAATCTTCCAACAAAAAACTAGATCAAAATCAGTGCATTATTTTGAGAGGTACGATGCCACAGACAAACATAGATAAACAGGTACACACGTCAAACTTAGCAACATTCTTTCTTTTTTGGTCGGGGTTTAAAAAGTTAGGATTTGGCTGAATCGTGCGCAACGGAGGAGGAAGCGCCGCCATGTTGAGGTCGATTAGACGTACGTTACAATCTATCAATTAAATCTATTCTATCTATATGGAACACACACATGCCCAAAGAAAATCAAAATAAAAATTGTTTATTGCCACAAAATTTACATGATATAGTTAAAAAGTGCGTCAGGCTCCGGACTAGGATTCCTGTTTCCCGGAGCCGACAGATTCCCGCGATTAAAAAAATAAGTATAGATAAGTACATAATGTTATCGAACACAGTATGCTTGCGCCGATTTGTGCGTGCGCCGATGCTTGATGTGATGGCGATGAAGCCGTGTGTGTCCACGATACAGCGATACCCTAATACCTATTTTTAGTTCACTTGTCGGGTAAAATTGTTGTTCGCTTGTTGATTTTGTATTTTAGTCTATCATTGTTATCTAGAAACACATATATGTATTTTTTTAGCTGCAAAAGTAATATTTCAATGATTGTATAATTAAAAAATCTTCAGTTTCATGAATTTTTCGCGCCCAAAAAACTTGAAGCCGCGCTTGAATTGTTTTATTGAATTTATCACAACAATAAATATTATAAAAGAATGCTGAAAGAGATTAGAATGTATTTGAAGCTGTGATCATAATTAAATAAATTTAAAGAAAGCGGCTAAATACATTTTATTGAATCATAGCTAAGAAAACTTTTGGTGAAGTCACCTTAAAAACAAAACTAAATTACAACCGGTTTGTCTGCTTGCGAGACTGTCAGCGAGTGAGAAACCAAACAGAGACATACCCTTCTTTTTGTGTCGTGCGTGAGATAATGATTTTAATTCATAAAACTTTCGTTTACTTAGATGACATTTACCAGTTATTTTAATTTGAAAATCAAATTATTATAACGATTTTTAAGACACTATTTCTAAAAATTACCTATCAAATAAAAAAAGAATCATCAAAATACATTCATAATTTGGGTAGTAATCGCGTTACAAACATACAAAAAAAAAAAAAATGCAGTCAAATTGAGAATAACCTCTTTTTTGGAAGTCTGTTATAAATTCGATTTAAAATACAATATAGGTATATTCCATTGCAGTAGATGCGTGTTTATTTTTATCCTGTGAAATGTAAAGATTTGTTCCAAGCTTAGCAGCCGTTTCCCACGCTATACATACATGTGTATTTTCCTTAGGTCCACGATGGAGTCCGCGATTTTACGAGCGCCGCCGACAATTTGTTGCCGCCCAAATAAATTTAACGTTTTATCTCCGCGGCGGTGGTAGCTGCTGAACTACGCCGGACTGTGGGGACTCACCACTCTAGGGACGAGCGACGGACGGCGACCGGCGCGCGGGACACTTGGCCGGACGGACTCTCGACGGTAATTATTCGAATAAGGTGTGTTTGTCAAAAAAATAAATGTTAATCGTTGATCTAGAAGATCTGACTTCAAACCTGAAGGACACTATACTCACGACATTACGCCGTTAAACGACAGAAGTTGATGCACTCGGTAAGTGTTTATAGGTTAATATTTAAGTAGGTATGCTTAAATGCGTTGTGCCAAGCGTTGCGCTGCTATTTTTACCCGACTGCGTAAAAAGGAAGGTTATGTTTTTCGATTGTACATATGTTTGTATATAAATGTATGTATGTATAATTGTATATATGTGGGTACGTATGTATGTATTTTTCTATATGATCGCTAAACGGCTCGACTTGGCCGGTGTCACAGCTGTGCCCCCAGATAACTTAATAGATAATTTTGTGGCCCTACTTCTGTACCATAGAACCTCGGTAGGTATATTAGTATAGTTAAAGAAGGGGCCACAGTACTATTACTTATAATTGTATTACTAAGAATTATGTAGTATTTATAAATTCAATTTTGACTGGGTAAATTCGTAGTGGAGAATTATTCTTAGATCAGTCTTTTATCCATATTATTTTATTCATTGAATCAGTTTTCTTAGTAGTAGTGGTATAATATTCTAGTATTAGTACTGTATGACTACGATTTTGTAACTGTCAATACAAATATTTCGTTAAAAATAAAAATATTTAAAAAAAAACGTATTCGAATAATCCGAAAAATTATCCCATGCACAACACGCATCTCAGTCTGTTTTTGTGAGTTCCCTTTCCGAAGATTGGTTTAGAGGACGGGATTGCAGCCGTTTATTACCGGGCTGGTTTACGATTATATGTACGTCGTATCACGGCGCGCACTTCTCGAATCACTCTTTGATTTCATGATGCATTGTACTCGAGTTCGAAGTTCCATTCTATCTAGCTTAGCCTGATTAATCGGCTAGAGAAAACTTCCTAGCTTACAAGTTAGAATAAGCACAATTTTTTGAGGTGTTAGAGGTTAGCGCAAGTGGTTAATGTATCATAGTGAGGAGGAGAAAACAACAGAGTACGTCATATTTTTTTCTCTTTCACATCCAGTTAAGCAGTGTAATGTGATTATAGCAAGCGTGACAGAAACACGATTGTGAAGTCAGCACGCTATTTACAATCAGTCGGAGTTGGGTCGAGAAATATATTTCCATCTCTGTCATTTTCATACAGAATGACTGTGATGGAGATATAGTTTCCGATCCGATCCCGAATCCGAATGATTGTGAATAGAGGTACTTCTCAGGTGGGGTCGTACCTGTGCCTTGATATTGATACCCCTATACAACGTAAAAACACATTAAACACATAATTTTGCTAAAGGTCGGTTAACGTAATAAACGTTTTATATATATATATTAAAAAAAACGTAATGTTTTTATTTCACGGAAAAAATATTGTCCACAATCTATCAAAGTTCACAATAGATTATATTGTCCTATTCCATCCGTAGAAAATAATACCGTATCACGTCGCCTTCATTTTGTTATTACGTCGAATCACCGAATAGTCTCTTGTTCATAGAGCTCTGAGACGGACATGTACGAGGTGGGCTGTAATAATTATTGGCTTTGGTATGGAATGGAGGTTTTCATTTGGGCGGGCGATCGTCGCTCATAACGCGGATTAGATGTTGGTTCATAGTGGCAGAACACGCAGTGGGACAAGTTGAATATGAACTCGACATGGGTACTACCACAGTAAATATAATTGTATAGTATCTATAAGAATTATCGATCTGGGATATATAATTAATTGACTTTTTTATAGTAGTTAGTGCGTATATTGTTTTGGTAATTTTTGATTAGAGGAGTATTTTTCACAAAAATAGAGGAAGTTTGCTAAAAAAAACGGTGCCATTTACTACCCAATTTTAATAATAATATTTGTTAAACATGTTTGATACTTAATTCTAACCAAAAAAATTTAATAAAAGCAAAATCGGTTTACAGGTCGCATAGATAAAATATATGAAATCTCGGTTGAAATGAAAAGAAGTTTGTTAAAAGGGCATCAGTCTGTCGACTGATTTTGTTAATATTTGGCAAAACATTCGATAGGTACATAATTTTAAATAGTAAGTAAGTAGACTTCGCGAGCACAGTCATTTTTGCAGCAAGTAATTTTATAGACAGGCCCATAGATTGTCCGTATTCCCCCATTGATCTCCCGGTACTGATACCCCAGTTATATTTTTGGTTGATGTTAGGTTGGTGCGAACGTAGTTATTGGCTGCGCTGATCCGTGGCGAGTAGCTTTCGATGCCGGCGCCGGTTGATGGTTTTATGTTCTTACGGGGAGAGGGGGGAGAGGGGCGAGGGGAGAGGGATGGGAGAGAGTAGTGGCGGGTATTGATGGGATCTGTTTTATGAACCAGTGGCTATTTAGTTTTTTGCTGGGTAGAGCATTTGGTGGTCGTTTTGAATGTAGTAGCTAACCTTCACTCTTGGTCGGTGACGCAGCTCGCGAAAAGGGAGAAAAAACGAGAACTGTTAAATAATTCCGAAAAATTAAATTAAAACTGGGCTTCTACCTTAGTAGGTATGTACATACCCCAGCTATTTTTTGAGGTCGGTGCAAGATCACTATCACCAACTTTAAGACTTAGAAAGGCGTCGACCTCAAAAAAAAAAGTAAGAAAATCACTCTGTTTTATTTTTCAAAGCTTTATTTCGAATGTTAATGTTGTTGTCTTTATTCATTAAAGGCCTTTACCGAAAAACGTTACTTAGCTTTAACCAACGTCTTAAATTCTCCGTCTTCTTTCAGCAAGTGTCATAACGTGTCAGCCAGAAGTTGACGAAATAATGTTAGGCATTGCTTAAAGTTAAGTAACGTTTTTCAGTAAAGCCAGTGTACAAGTTCAAAAGTGTAGGCAAGTGAAATAAAGCTGTGAAACGTGTCATTTCCTGTCGGCAAAACTCCATAGAAGCTTTCACTTATGCCACTACCAATTAACTGAATGGTGACGAATGACGAATTATTTATTTGCGTACGTTAGTGTAAATTCTTAGTTAACAACTTTTTTCTATAACAACTAATACAGTTTCTGAGTTCTAAATTATTCCGTGCCAGAGTGTAGCTATTCTAAATAGTAATCTTAGAGTTTAGACAAGTAAAAATGAAAATAAAATTTAAAATCAATATTACCTACAAAAACAATTTTTCATGTTTGACTTGAAGCAACAAAATAATTTCTAAAAGATACTTCAACTAAGGAACATTTTAATTGACATCCAGAACACACGAGTTAAGGCGAAGCTTAAATAAACAGAAAGACGGGCTTAAGGCGCGTCGCAATCGCGTGGCGTGTTGCTTTGTTACAGAGTAGAATATTCTTCAGAGAACAACATAAACGAGAACGCCGCACACCGGCAACTTCTCGCTGTTGCTGTTGTTTTTCTGCAAATTAGTATTAACTATAAATATGATTCTCCGAGATGATATTAATCAATGAAATAAAATCAACTGAACAGAATTAATTGACACTTTAGGATAACAGTGTTTTCATAACTTCAGCATTGAAAAGCTTTGCTCTTGTCTGTAGATAAATTTATGTGCATGTTCTCTGCCATGTTTAGTGGTATACATGAGAAATATATCTTTGTCATACAATTCAAAAGGCAACTCAGCAGAGCATTGTGACTCGTTTCAGCATTCATATCAAGCAAGTTGCGCTATTACCGACTGATCTGAAAAAAGTGGTCAAATCACTCGCATATTCACATGTTTTTCCTTAAAATAATGGTTTTCTTTGTCACATTCCTTTGTAGCAAGAAATACAAAACGTATTAAAAGTTTAAAAAAATGCGCTTACGTGTTGCGCATAGAATGTTTGATTTGGACTGGCGACCAAAAGAAATAAAAAAAGTAATGCAGTTTTGTCACATAGTAATGTGCAGCGTATCTGCATGCACGTACTCGTACCTACACTTACACGTTATTACGTGTTATTCATTTTCGGTTTTTCTCTCATGTTGTGACCGTAGATAAGAGGCTAGTGTTGAGTTAGTAGGACATGTTTCTCTGTAGTGTCTCCTCTGCGCCCACGTCACAGCGGCTCGTGATTTATGCGCAATGCCGCCCCAGCACATGTGTCTCCGGCCGCGATACGATTACACATTATGTGTCTCGAGATGGGTGCCTGCGCATTGTTCAAATTTAAGGATTTTATAATCTCCTCATAAATTTTATAGTTACACTTGTTTCTTCTCACTTAGTTGCGAACAAAATAAAATCTCTTCCACAGCAACCAGTTGCGTAATAAGAGTATTAATTCTTCTATCGCAACTAGTTGCGAATTTAGGTCGCGAATAATGAAAATGCATTGGGTGAAGACAAATAATTGTTGTAATTTAGAAAGTGAGTTCATTATCTTTAGACAAAAAAATAGTAACCCAAGTAGCCGAATAAGTCTACAAGCTGGCATATACCTAATACCAAAAATCTAATTAGGTAATCTAGGTATGCTTAGGTTCAAACGTAGCAATCGAAATATACAAGCAAGTTAAATATTATCATATATACAAGCTGTCGAAATTTCCATAGATAGTCCTTTCAGAATCATATAATTATTTGAACGTGACGTATGCCAGTAGTGCTCGTGAGGTGTACTGTTTACAGAGTAAGTAGGGCCTGGAGTCGATTCTAACTTATTATCGTCTTAATAAAGCACGTTATTTCTTCCAAATCTCTGCAGTTTTCAGCCACGCGACGTATTTAAATTTCTCTAAGATCTCTCACAACGATTTCTCCGAAAATCAGTGACAGCCACGTTCGCCGACCGAGTCGTACAATTAAATCAAGACAATACGAAAATATGCGCAAATAACAATATTTTATGCAAAGTATTTGTTAATTTATCCCACAAACCCGGCGAGCGTGTCCCCCGCCGTCCCGCCGCGCGCCGGAAACTGTAAAATGTAAGGTGACACAAATTACTCCTCGTATTTAATAATTCTGCGCGTCGGCCTGGGCACATGGGCACATACTTCACGCCCTGTTGTGAGACGCCTTCATTACCTTATTACGTGTTACTTATTTGTATGAATAATTTTACGCTGATATATCGCTCGTGTGGAACCTAATTACGGTTTCTAGGCGGAGGCGGTGCTGGTTGGACGACGAATATTTTAGGAATGGTAATTAGCCTCAAAACTTCGGCTGCTTGTGGATAATTATTTTTTCACCGAGGTCTTTTATACGCAAGATAGATCTACCATTGAGCACCAAATCGCCTGATGTTAAGCGACGGTGTGGCCGAGGATGGAGTTCGTCGATCTAGAAGGTATCTATTCACTCTAGCCTTGAAAATTCCAATATTGTAGTTCTCAGGAAATAGATAAAGCGGCAAAGAATTCCATTCCTTTGGAGTACGCATACAGAACCTAGACCGATATCGCTGAGTACGGATTTTGTAATTTTAAGGAAAAATGGTTGGTAATTCGCCGACTTCTTACAATGAGGATAATGTTACTCGGATACAATGACAGTTTTTGAAAGAATCATTTCCGGGCGTGTCTATTTCTGTTGTGCTCCTATAATCCAAAAAGACATAATTGTTGGTAATACAAATTTCGCATTTGCGTTGCTGTGTTTTCCTTTTAATTATTGTTTGTTTTATGAAGCAATTTCACGTTACTTTGGACAAAATTTTCCTCTAAAATGAATCTATGTCCGTTACAATAACTGAAACTGTTTCTAAGTTTTCCCTAGCGTTGCTTGATTTTTACCTGACTACGGCGAAGCAAAAGGAAGGATAATGTTATAGACCGGTATGTGTGTATGTATGTTCATCTGTTCCCTCATAACTTCTAAATTACTTAAATATAATTTAACAAATGAGGTATCGTTGGAAGCGTCTACTTTGTCTTCTAGTTATAGGCAATGTGGCGTCACATTAAATTTAATATGGCGCCCTCTAGGGGGCTCTAGTCAAAGACATGAAAACTATTTTTTTACCTGACGCCGCGGCGTCGCAATGAAGCAAAAGGGAGGGTTATGTTTTTGTTGATCGGTATGTATGTATGCATTTGTGCCCTCATTACTTCTAAACTATTTATCATAATTTGAGAAAAATGTGAAGTGGTTCTACAAAAACCACAAAATATTTTAAATAAAAAATAAGTTCAAAAATAACACTTCATACTTTAGAGCGTAATTTTTCAGTAGTCGTATTTCAGTTTTTGAACTTTTTTTTATTGCGTTATGCTATAAACGCTAACTCGTTGAAAAAAGCTGCAGACAAAAACCAATGGAAACAAATCTTTCAGATAAACCTAGGAAAATCGTTGAATATAGTAACGTGAACCCATAGGAAATGGAGCAGTAAAGCAACGCGGGCGACAGGAGCAGGATGTAGCGCGCGTTATACGCCGGGACGTAGCGGCGCTTCGATCGGCTTCAACGCCGGGTCGTGATATGTTGCACCGCGTATGGGATCAGATTCAAGTGTATTTGCATGAACCATCATTTTTATAGCAGCATTACCCGTTTTTCCTCCTTTCGTTTGCTCACTGCTGAGCGTCGTGATGATCCCGAACCTGGTGTTGCAGATGACGACGAATCTCTTTCCATCTTTGACGATCTTCAAAGCCTGACGTATTGCGTCAGAAATGTTTGTGCCCGGAAAATATCATAATATAAATATAATATTTATTTTTTTGTATTTTTTTTTATCAGCATCAATACACAATATACATACGATTTTATTACTAACTCACATTATTGCGTTATTATCTCATAATAACGTACACTCGACAGCATATCAAACGCAAAAGTAGTATCTATATTTCTCACATTGGTTAGGAATGTAAAATTTCTTTGATTATTCTCTAAGTGAAAATAACTTTTTTGTGTCCTAGATCCATTTACCTACTTTGTGTAGCACAAGCTACTTTCAGAAAACTATTTTCAGAAAAAAATCAAAATAAATTTACATTTATGGCAAACCAAATGGCTCTGTGCTGTAGGTCGTGGTTTCGACCCCCACCCAGGACAAAGATTTCTGCCGAGCATGGATGTTTGTTCTGTGTTTGGGTTTTGTATGTATCATCTGTATGTATTTACAAAGAAATAGTGATAGTGTATCAATAGATATCAATAAAGGAATATGAATATGAATATGAAAGTATATAATTATGTAAAAATTCACCATAAATGCGCTACTTTATGTATTTAAATATAAATTGTTGTAGCTACATCACTTGTAATGTTGTTTTATACATATGTAATTACTTTTAAACGAGCAATTCTTATATATATATATATATATATATATATATATATATATATATATATATATATCATGTACATAATCTGAACTTCGGGAACGGCTCCAACGATTTTAATTAAATTTGGTTTGTAGATAGATTAGGGGACGATAAATTAATCTTGCTTGGTTTCATTTCTAGTGAACCCGGGTTTGCTCGTATTTTCAGTAGTAAAAAATCCGAGTGGAGCTCGGTCGCCCAGGTAGGTGCTTATAATTTAAAAGGGAAAAATTAATTACCTAAAAAAAATATATAATTTTACTAACTTATAAATTTTTTGTATACCTACTCGTATAGATAGGTGATAACTGTTGAATCAACAATGCTGCGAAACTTGTTTTTTCACGTTGTTGGCAAAACTCCATAGAAGCTTCCAGTAAAGTTAGCATCACATTACTGAAGCAAGACTTGAATTTGAAAATGACTGTAAGCGTGACTTAGATACGATAATTAATAAGGCTATACTCATATAGCTATGAGATGAGATGGTGTTTGTTGCAAATATATCATATACCTATATAATAAGTATGTCATAAAAAATAGACCGAATGAGCGAAGCGAACGTGTTTCTATTAAATGACTTATAAAACCTGTGTGTCTGTCATCGTCAGTGTCGCAAAGCTAAGAGAAATTCCCCAAATTGCAAAAAAAAACCGTCTTAATCCGAGATAACTGAAGGGTACGTTGATTGAGGTTTATTGTTCGCAGGGACATGGATTCACTTCTATACATGCAGACGTCACTCACGTTTCAGGCGAAATGTATTGTGAGCCACGCTATGTAGATACATATATATTTGTATGCTCTATGCATGCAATCCACTTACGTGGAAATCTTCATTATCCGTTTCGATTCGAAAAATCCGACTATAGTTTCAACCGCATTCGTCGGTCTTTATCAAAGGAGCAGTGTAAACATCACTCTCGGTCGGTAACGCGCCTCGTATTTTAAACCACGTTAACCGTTATGTGTGAAAACCACGTTAGTTTCCATAGTAAAATCATCATCATCATCACCATTTTCATCCTTTTCTAACCCTACGTACGTTTTCCTGTGTTTGGAATCCTTACCATATTGAATAGTGATCAAGGGTTGTGGTATCAGATGCCGCCGTGTTCGGGGTAATTACTGAAAATATCTAATGGTACATCATTATTTACGACATTTCAACCGAACTACGACGTTAATTACGATCTAATTCACACACACCAATTACTGACACATTGTCTGATAATGAGGCACACAACCACCAACATGCCCGTGCAACATTACGGTAGAGCTGCTATCGCATATTCCGAACGAAGTTGATGGAATTCGTTGTAAATTGTCGGTTGGTTGATTTCGCCAGCGGTATGAGTATGTTGGTGGAGCTGTAAAGAAGCGATTGCAGTTTAACTATTAATCAGGCTTGCGTTTATGTTCGTCGATCAATCAGTCGGTATTGTTGGCTGGCCGACGCGACGTTGGTAACCGGCGGGAATTGCTACATTATTAAACTACGTAGCGTATTAATGGTCGGGTTGGAAGAATATAGTGCGTAGGATTTACCTGATTGGAAGATTTTTCTTTTTCTCTTTCTTTCTTTAGCAGTGAGAGTAGCGAGAGTGTTCTTAGTTATGTTTCATCAAAATGAGTTCAACCTGTTTTTGAGTTTTCTTAACTTATACTAGTTGTAAATTGTTCCTTATTTGGGCGTAAGCATCTTATCATTTTGGGAACACTTAACCCATAATTCAAGTAGTACAGGTTGGCAAACTTCACACAATTTTAAGGACGTAAAGAACTTCAAGTTCGTCTTTGC
Source organism: Lycia hirtaria (assembly GCA_947563715.1). Lineage (NCBI taxonomy): Eukaryota > Metazoa > Arthropoda > Insecta > Lepidoptera > Geometridae > Lycia > Lycia hirtaria. Next base: position 32,176,142 of record OX387377.1, on the reverse strand, counting down.
ATGTGTAAACAATAAACAGTTTATCTACATACATATTTTTTATATTTTTCTCTATTTCTTGTCTTGTGGCTCAGTTGGTAGTATGTCTGCCTTCTGAACTGTAGATCGTGGTTTCGATCCCCACCCAGGACAAACATTTGTGTGATGAGCATGGATGTTTGTTCTGTGTCTGGGTGTTTCTATGTATCATATATATATATTTACAAAAAAAAGGTATTCATGTATACATAAAAATGTATTCTATCAGCCATTTAGTTCCAATACAAGCTATGCTTTGTTTGGGCTAGATTGGTGTTGTGTGAAATGTCCAATAAACAACAAATATTTATTTGATTCGCAAATAAAAGTCGTTGAAAGAAGACCCGAAAAACTACAGTCAAATTATTCTTCTGTAACTATGTAAGTACCTACCTACTTTACTATAATTTAACTTCGTTATAAACTAATTTCGCATTTATCAAACTCAAATTTAATTTCAGTTCTTTCTAAAACTTTCCAAAGCAAAAGCAAACAGTAAACAGACGTCAGTCTATTGAGGTAAACTAATCAGTCAACGCGTGACGCGTGACGGAGAAAAACGTGGAATTTATTTAATTTCCTCGCTAAAGTTAGGAATAATAATTTATTACGAAGATGAATCTAATTCGGTGAAAACATGATTTATTGTACTTAGCAACAGGTGGGCTCGTTGGCCTGGGGGTTATTGAAAAATAATATGAAAATACAATAATAAGGATCGTAGGGGATTTCGCCTTTACCGCTTCCCGGAGACACAGGGTTTCCCGGGTCTTTACAGTCAGAGGACAGTACAGAGGAGATCTTTACAGTCTAACTTCCAATTTTGTTACGTTTGATACGCTGATGAGTGTACATTTTTGTGAGAAATTATGCGTAAAATCGATGTAAAAGATATAAATGCACATTCTTTAGAATAATAACATTTTAGTCAAATAAATTATTTATTACGAAAAAGTTCATTGGTTTCAAAACGTCTACAAAAACAGAATAAAATGTGTCTCCGAGCAAAGATCTCAATAGAATCACGTAAGTCCCCTTACCTACTTATTTAAAACTTGGAAATTAGTTTTCATATCTCATTATTGGCAAAGAAAGTTAAATTAGCTTTACTCTTTATGTTGCCATCAAAGGCTGTTATTCATTTCATTCTACCTTTATGGCATTAAAAACGTAATGGAGGCTACTTACACTGTAGTCGGCGACTAAACTATTACAATCTCACTTTACTTTTAACTTTTTAATAGAGAATATTATACGAAATCTTCTTTAGATAATACTTAGAGTGATACCAACTGGTATCAAATAAGCCAAAGTAATCTAACTATCATAGTTATTATTTTGTTTTATTTGAAAAGATATATTTTGAGACTGACCCCATAGAAGTATCACTAAAATCAGTTCAGTGGTTTTGTTTTTGGAACAGAATAAATGGAAAAATATTGATAAGAAACAAATTTTAACGGATTTATCAAAAAAAAAAGAATCGCGAAAAATCATATGTCATCCAAGTAAACGAAATTGCGTATGTTCAAATCAGTTGTTTCAGTTTTTAACCGACTTCCAAAAAAAGGAGGTTATCAATTCGACCTGCATGTTTGTAATATCGTATACCTATGTTAGTCTATACCAGATTCTAAACATGAGTGCTAAATTTCATAAGTGTATGTATGTTTGTCCACGCATTACGCAGAAACTAGAAGCCGTATTTCAAAAATTCTTTTTTTTATTGACTAAAGTATCTTTCAACTTAGGAGTCACTGTAAGTTTTATCAAAATCGGTTCAGTAGTTTTCAAGATATGGGCTTTTGAACACTCACTTCGTTCATCGCAACTGCAGAGCAGTGTCTACACCTTATTTTTAATTGTTTGATAGACAGTGACAGTGATGAGCTATGACGACCGTTTTTAACCGACTTCAAAATAATAAATACTATTAAAAATGAATAAATAAAAGTAATTAAAAAAAATTAAACCGACTTCAAACTGAAAAGAAAAAAATAACCCGAAGAAAATCAAAACTGGTCATCAACCTAAGTAGTTACACCAACTATTTTTTTTGAGGTCGGTGTCAGGCCCTAAGCAAGCATCAGGTAGCTTGAGGTCGGTGTCGGGCCCTAAGCAAGCATCAAGCCCTAAAATGTCGGTAAATCAAATGTTTAGACTTACAATGAGACTTTCAAGATTTGGACATGTTAAAAATCGTTCTGGTAAAATATATGAAATTGTTTTCATCTTGGTTAATCCCAAATATATATAATATATATTGTATAGACCTTTATCGGTCTGGGGTGATCGATGTGCTTTTTGTGTAGTAGTTTAGTTAGTTGAGTTTGTATATTGTTGTGAAATAAAAAAAAAAAAAAAAATATATATATATATATATATATATTCAAATCCAATTATGTATGTTTAGAGTCAAATACGTACAACAATAATTTAACAAACATCATATATACATATATATTTCATTAGGTCGGTAGGATAGGTCCATGAATAAAGGTTAGTGTACTAAGAGTTTTTATGTAGACGATGGGCTAGCCCCCGCCCCCCTTTCACTTCAATCCAACATTACATCCTACCCCCTTATCCTCTCTCCCCTAAATCTTACCCTCTAATCACGGTCAAATGTGGCGTCTAGCGGCCTTATTGGTCTCTGATGCTCTGCCTACCCGCAAGGGAAAACATGCGTGATTTTATGTATCTATTATTTAGAATTAAAATCTTACACGTACGTACGGTTGTCAACTAAGAGTTGTTGATAAGAGGGGCGAAAACGTTACTTTTTCAAACAAATTAAAACTGCATGTTTTCTGATGAATCATTAGTTGAGACGAGATTGTTTACCAATCTGCTAACACCTCTCGAGCCGCGTGCTGACGTGGCTTATTACCTGCCCCTCACAACATGATCACGATTCCTAAGTCTAGATCTGTATTTAGTATAGTATGCATTAAAGCTGTAATGCCTATGGTAATATCGCGTCACCTGAAATCACAGTGGAGTTACACAATCAGTAGAACTACTTACATCAAGACATTTAACAGTGTTTAAATTAGCGAATGGCGATAAAGGTTGGCAAAAAAATCATCCGTTAAGAGATTGAATAAGAGCATGGAAAATACTTATTTCACGCTGTGCGCAAGAGCACAGTTTGAATTCTAGCAAATCGTTACAAAGCTAGAATACGGGTTGAGGATTCCAAAAAAACATGAAAAAAATGGAGCCGATACAGAAATTGAACACATTAGAAATACTCCGTTAAACTGGCCTACTGGTAAGAATGGGAAAAGATTATAAAGTTATGAAAGCGTATCTTGCCGGTCCCGAAGTTTGTCGACCTGGGGACACGGAAAAGGCCCCAGCGGGTCGGGTTGGCAAACATTGCACACAAGGCAAACAGCGGATGGGATAGCACGTTGGTGCCACGGAGTTGGATAGTTAGAAAACGCAAAGTAGGACTAAGTATGAGTGTACCTCTTGAACTGGTTTGCCCGTAACGGGCATACCATTTAACTCTGACATTCCAGCCATACGCCAATAATCCGGCAGATGGGTCGTCTCGATGGTCGAGACATTTGATTAAAGCTCACGTGATGAGGACGGCGGTGTGATCACTCAGCATCATGTGGTGTTGTATGCATGAAGTTGACGTTGTTCTTACAAAAATTGATATGTTCTTTTATAGGTAATGTTCAGTAATAGTTCACTCATTAGCTAAGCAATCAAGGAATCCGTTGTGTTTATCACGTCGACAAATTGTTTATTGGTTGCTGATTTCTACGAGTATGGGTGAAATTATATAGCTCGACATAAATTAATTATATTTTTGAATTTTTGAAAGTGGTAAAATACAATCTTGAATCGTATATGGGTCATTAAAAAATCTCTTATGTTAACTCCTACACGTAAAGTGGGATATGATTTTTTTCTCGTCAATGTCATGGTGTGGGGTTATTTATTATTATAGTGTATATAAGATTCAGTGCGTGGGAGTGCGAAAACCATTTTTCAATTTAGGGACCCGTTTGCGAAATATTAAGCTTTTAAGTAATATTTTTTATTATAGTCAAGTGTCTCCTTTTCTGCCAAATGCCAGCTAAATGTTTAGTATTGAATAAGTGAAAAAAGTTATGACAGCTACTGTAATAATTTTTGCGATGTATAGCGTATATGTCATGTACAGCGAAATTAAAAACAATTTAACTCACTTAACTCATGTGTATGATAACAATATATTTTAAGTCCACATAGTGTGACATGCGACCACGGAACCCTACAGTGTGCGTAGCTTGACACGCGCTTAGCCGGTTCTTTCACTTATATTTCTCGGCACGTTTTCTGTGGCATCAGGTCCCGAGTGTGCAGTGGTGGGTAGCGCAGTGCGCAATATATCACTGTTGCTATTTGCTCTGAGTGACGTATTGAAATTTCCACAGGAGTCACGGCTTAGCTCTCACGAACCCTATATTGGAATCCATGTTTCTAAACTTTGAACTATGAAACTTTGAACATATACGGCAACGATATGTTCAAAGTTTCTGGTTCAGAATAAAGACTAGCCACGAGATGTCAGACGACCTCATACAAGTGGCGGGCAGACGCTGGCAAGCCGCTTCCAATCGGTCTTTTTGGAAGTTCATGGGGGAGACCTATGTCCAGCAGTGGACTTCTTATTGCTGAGATGATAATGATGATGATCAAGGTTTCGAATACTAAGTTAAAATTGGATTACAATATTAGCTTTTCAAATACCTGCCTTCCTAATTGAAGGATGTGGGTTCGATCTCCAACCGGAAGAACATTTGTGTGATAAGTATAGATGTCTGTTCTGTGTGTGGGTTTTATACGTAACATAAAAATGTAGTTACAAAATATAATTAGTCTATTTGTCTGGTTCCCATAGTAAAGACGTTGTTTATTTGTTAGCTAATGGCCAACGTACGCGATATGTAACAAGCGCCAATAGATAAGTCAACTGTTTGGTTCGTTATCTCCAACAACTACCTATCTATCTGCTTATCTTTTGCTATTGTTTTGAAATATTATTAAAACTAGTTTATTTCATGTCAAATAAATTTGTATTCGAAATGAAAAAAAAAACCGGATAAGTGCGAGTCAGACTCGCCCACCGAGGGTTCCGTACAAACTAGTAAATAAAAGGGGGAAATCATATTTTTTTTTATTTTCCTTTTTATACCGAAAAATATACATCGTAAAAATATTTAAAAACCTGTTTTAATTAATGCTAATTAAGCTCTTTCATATGATACCCCACATGATGCGGTTAATTCACTTTAAAATTTCGACCCTCATTCCTTGCATAACGACACTATTTTTTTGTGATTAAATTAAAAATGACCAGTTTTCGGATTTTTTCCTATATATGTGTACTCTAACACAATGCTTCTTGCCAAATTTCAGAGTTCTAGGTCAACGGGAAGTACCCCATAGGTGTGAGTGTGGAAGTACCCCATTCCTCTGTGAGTGTCGAAATGTGCATTTTTAAGACATATTCGGCTGTAACTTTTTTTTACGAAAACTGAGTAATTTTATTTTTCTTTCTGCAACAAGATACTATGGATCTGCGTTATGGATTCAATTTCAACTCGATACCTTCACGCTTTCCCGAGATAAAGGTCTTGACACCCGGACAGACGGACAGACGGACAGACGGACAACAAAGTGATCCTATAAGGGTTCCGTTTTTTCCTTTTGAGGTACGGAACCCTAATAAAACATCTCAAACCGTTTTTATGTACATGCACATCAATATCAAATCAAAATATTCCTTTTGAGTTTGCGTCATTTTAGTCTTAGTTTCAGCTAGCAAATAATAATGAACACAGAAAATAAATGAATATTAAAACAACTTCATAACCCACGTTTTATGAGATTGTTCAGAAAGAGAATCATGCTTGTCGTCCGGCTAATAAAGCGAAACAAGGATAAATAGAGATAAATAAAGATAAATCCAGCAACGATCGCTGTGATAAATGAAGGCAGACAACAGGTGGCGTTTTTATACGTTTTCACGGGAACCCTCGCCGTTCCAACTCGTTTTATATAAATTATTCCCTGGAGCCCCTCAAAAGTGAATAAATAAGAAGGTATATTTCTCAGCAAATGATGTTTGTTTGTTACCTGTCCGCTGAATGTAAAAAATATTTGGTTTTAGATAACAGGCCTTAGACGTATAGTGAGATGTAACAAATAATGCTGGAAACGAGATTCCTAGAATATATACTATAGAACATGTGATATAAGAACTCTACTCGAATGGTTTTTCATGAAGTAGATTTTTTAGAAATTACGATAGTTTTGTCGGCTTTGTGATGTAATTATGTACCAGATGGCGCCTCCGTTCGAATTTCAACAGCAGTGAACTAATGCTTTCAATTAAGAAATAAAACCGGTCAAGTGCCAGTAACCAAAAATAATTACTTGCATTATTGCGCACGAAGGATTTCGTACCATTATCATTAAAAACGGCAAAAAAACACGTTTGTTGTATGGGAGCCCCCTTTAAATATTAATTTTATTTTAATTTAATTATTTATTTTTAAACCGAATAGTATAACTCAATATTTTGTGAATATTTCAAGCGTCTATCTGTAACTGTTGCCGTTATCAATATCGAGCAAAAAATCACGTTTGTTTTATGGGAGCCTCCTTAAATATTTATATTATTCTGTTTTTAGTATTTGTTGTTATAGCGGCAACAGAAATACATCATCTGTGAAAATTTCAACTATCTCACTATCACGGTTCATGAGATACAGCCTGGTGACAGACGGACGGACGGACAGATAGACAGATAGCGAAGTCTTAGTAATAGGGTCTCGTTTTTAGCCTTTGGGTACGGAACCCTAAAAAACACTTGAAGAATCTACAGTGGTGTTAGAATAACTATCGCCGAGCTCCCGAAGGTGTGTCACGGTGACTTCGCTTGAGAGCCAGTTTTTATTCCGAGATCTTATTACGATCACTGTTGTGGACCACACATTAGTGAGGTATGCCTCGTTGATTATAACAACCAAAACCTAATTTTGAAGTAGTCAAAATTGTTTTATACCCTTAATTACATACATAATGTAAGTATTGAGTTTAGTTCTCATTCAAGATTACTAGTAAGTAGGTACGTCATACGAGTTTTGCTTCTGTTTTGATGAATGTAACAGAACTCGAATGTACAATTGTATTTCATCATCATCATCTCAGCCATAAGAAGTCCACTGCTGGACATAGGCCTCCCCCATGGATTTCCAAAAAGACCGATTGGAAGCGGCTTGCATCCAGCGTCTTCCCGCCACTTGTATGAGGTCATCTGTCCATCTCGTGGCTAGTCTTCCTACGCTGCGCTTGCCGGTACGTGGTCTCCACTCGAGAACCTTTCGGCCCCATCGGCCATCAGTTCTACGTGCTATGTGCCCTGCCCACTGCCACTTCAACTTACTAATCCGCTGTGCTATATCGGTGACTTTTGTACGTCTACGTATCTCTTCATTTCTGATTCGATCTCGTAGACAGACTCCGAGCATAGCTCTCTCCATAGCTCGTTGCGTGACCTTGAGCTTCTTTATAAGGCCCATAGACAATTGTATTTATTTATCAGCAAAGGAGTTCTAAAAACTGCTGATTCATTCAGTATCTACTACATGATAGTAAGTTATTTGATTATCATCTTTCATAAAACTTGCACGTGGTCGTGAGCTCTAACATTAGGACATTGTAAAGCCAGGGCCTCACCGCAGGTCGTACACTCCCTGTGTATTAATATTCTTAGTACCTAAGTTTAAACAACGAACGCCGTGACATCTCCGAGTTTTTTTTACTACCCATATTTTATATATAAGTATTTATGTTTCAAGTTTCATATGGTATTGAAAACAAAGGCAGAAAGACAAAAAAAAATGAAAGGAAAATTACTTTCGAAACAAATTAACTTTTCAGCCCACTTAGATTTTTTTTTCATATTCGTACAGTTTTAGTTAAATTTATTTCTAAAAAGTTCATAAGATAGTTGAGCTTTGAGAATTCCAATTTTTGGCCAAATGGGCTTTATCAGCCCCGGCGAGTCACTGCGACCTTTGCAGATCTATGCTTGGAGAAAAATTAGGTCTGTTTATATCTAAATGTGGGCGCGGTGTACGTCCACCCTTACAAATGCTGATTAATTTTTACGTTATCGCCCCCGATATTATTATTGGTGCTCGATAATTAAACGGGCGGCGGTCCCTCGCTCCGCTCTGTTTTATGATAATTATTGGAGATCAAATTAATACGTGACGGATGAACGCGCCCTAAGAAAGTAGGCTACGAGTAATGTTAACGTTTACTTTATACTTATAATATATTAATGCAAGTAATTATTTTCGGTTTACTAGTTAGTTTTTTTTTATAATTTTTAGTCTGTTCTATCCCACAATTTTGTAAAGGTCTCCTTAAATTTCTTTCTCTATTCACGGTCTAAAGTTTTTGTGTAGGTTTTAATGGACGCAGGTGTGGGAGCTATTAGAGTACACTACATTACTCTGAGAAAATTAAAGATATATTTTACTTTATTAAGAATTTATTTTAGAAAAGATTAATATATATAATTATACTCTGTTTATGTAGACAAAAGCAAGGGTATAGACATTTTTTTTTTATAAAAAAACGTAATCACTTATATAATGTGGAAAAATAATTATTAACAAAAATATACAATCGAATTGAGAACCTACTTCTTTTTTTGGAAGTCGGTTAAAAATAATGTAACGTGGCTTAAACAGCATAGTAATAAAAAATATTGATGATGATGATGATGAAAAGAAAGGCTTATTTTCATCATCATCATCATCATCAACGTTTTTGATCACTTTGCGGTTAAAACCTGTCTCCAGATTTAGCTATCTCTGTAAAAAAAACATAACGATACGTTCAGCCGTTTGGTCCTTGTAAAGGTAACAAATAGACAGAGCGACAGAGAATTTCTCTGTCCCTTCGCTTTTAAAATGTTAATTAATTATTTTTACTGCAAAGTATTTAATTCACTATTTTCAAATACGTTTCGAAATCCTAACAAAACATAAATTAAATAAAGAAGTGGAATAGAGTAATTACACTTAAATTTTAATTAGTGGCAGTGAATGTGCGGCTACTTGAAGGTTTTCTTATTCAGAGCTTACACTCCGCTCCAAGGTACCGTGAATTGTGGAGATTTCATTAAAAATAATAATTAAAAAACATACATAAACATTGCAATTCTTTTTTTTATTACATACTTAGGTACTATCCATGACCTGTGGTTTCACTTACGATTTGATGAAAATAATGATGTCTAATACCCTAATATTAAGAGACGTTGTGGTCTAGGACGGAACGCATTTCTTTAGTAAGAAAATGATTTATTGATTTATGATTTGAAGACACCTACATCATCATCATATCCATATTCATATTCCTTTATTGATATCTATTGATACACGTCACAATAACACAATAAAATAATTAGGTACATTTGTAAATTCATGAAATAACATAACATACACTAAAAATACACATCCACCTCAATGGTGAGTATTATAGATTATTCTCGAAATGTCTTGTTTCTTTTTAGATTAGATTCGTAGCTCTTCAATTGACCACCAACTTGCTGGTGTTAAGCGATAGATTCATTCTAGCTTTTTGAAAATTCCAAGATTTTATTTATCAGAAAACAAAGAGTTGGTTGGGAACCGACTTTTTGGCATTTCAATAAGAAATTTCAATATACACTTTACGCAACTTCAAGCTAATTTTCTAATAAGCCAATGAAAGTTTACGCAACAATAGTCGGATATCAATATAAAGTTGTAAAGTTTGGTGCGGGATCAGTAAAGGAGGAGCGATCCGGGCGCGCCATCAATTTGGCGGGGGTTAACCGAGCTAACAGGAGCCTTGTAAACTGACGCCAACTGCCCGGACGCGGACGCGGACGGGTTAGTTTCTCGTTTGACCTTTATTAACGCGAGTGGCGGAGGTTAACCCACTTGACGGCTCGACAACCTGACTTACATCGGTTAGACGTTTTCTTAGAGTAATAAATGTTTCTAATTAATTTAAATATTCTTTATTGTCATTAGAGAAAACTAGCGGTGCCCCGCGGTTCCACCTGCGTAGTGATGAAAATCGGTGATGTAAATTAGCCTATACCCGTCTCCAGGTTCTCTGTTTTATCTGTACCAAATTTCATAACAAGCGGTTCAGCCGTTTATGCATGAGAAGGTGTCAATTAGACAAAGATTTGTTTATTTAAATAAAGATTGTTACTTTCGCTTGTATGAAATTTGTAAGGATTTCCTTATGATTTATATAAACAGAGTTACTTGTAATAATTACTGTTATTCTTAATGAATAAATCTAGTGTTTTCCTATTGCCGAAATATTTTATACGTACTTACTGATAACAGATAATTTTGTAACTTTGGCAATATATATAAGTATTACGTTTTCTAAATTGCATTTTTAACAAACTTCCAGAAAGAAAGAGATTCTCAATTCGACTGTATGTTTTTTTGTATGCTTGAGGCTAGATGGTGTTGGGTGAAAATTTCATTAAAAAAAACTTTTCAACAAGCGATTTGAGGGTCAAACGCAAGCTTTTATAAATGTATTCCGCATATTAAATATTAATTATATTTGACAAGTTTACCAAGTATATTTCTACACAAGATATAATCACGAATATTAACTTGAAGAAACTTATTTCACGCGCCACAGCCATGATAAAGAAGATGATGAATTAAGGAAATAAAATGAATAGTTCACATAATTGCGTGGGCGGTATTCGACAAACTATCAAGAGCTGAAAATTACTACTTACGTTTACTTGATCATCAAACACTCTGGAATTAACCATTTCCTGCCTTTTCGCCGCAGGAAATCTGTCACTTCCGGTTTTAAAATCCTCGGTGGGCCTCGCTAAGAACTGAAGTTACTAATTTCCGGTGAGTGAAAGCACACTGTGTTAAAACTTGAAGTGTTAAGGGGTTTGTTGTTTACTAAAAAAAAGTGATAATTTGGATCGATGAATTTATTTTATATTGGACTTGTCAGTTTTCCGTGGATTTTCCAAAGATCCGAACATAAAACGCTGGTTTCACGTCTTTTACATCCTTACCGAAAAACGTTACATAACTTTAACCATCGTCTTAAATTCTTTGTCTTCTTTCCGCAAGTGTCATTACAAATCAGAGAAAAGTTGACAAAATATGTTAAGCATTGCTTAAAGTTAAGTAACGTTTTTCGGTAGGGCCTTTATTGTATAAGCTAAACACTTAAAATGCTAAATACGCAGCCTGCGCAAGTCTTCTTTGATGCGTACTGAACAGGAGTGGAATTTTTTGCCATCTCTGTTTTCTGAGAACTACAATCTTGGAATTTTCAAAGCTAGGAGTGAATAGATATCTTCTAGATCGACGAGCTCCATCCTCGACCACACCGTCGCTTAACATCAGGCGAGTTGGTGGTCAATCGTAGACCTATTTAACGTATGAAAAATATTTTATTGAGAATGTTTTTGTAGGTAATGTCATGAAATAACATCTTTAATTATTTTTTCTAACTAAAACTAGAAGAAATGGACTTTAAGAGATTGAAAAAATTAAAATGCTGTGTTAAAACGGTTTGTAAAAAAAAACGACAAATAAACTGGACAATAATGCGCGACTCCTACTACAAAACAAAAAAAAAACATGTAAACATCTGGAACACATCACCGATGAATCTAATAACTTCAATGGTAACCTTACATTCTGTATACAATATAATCGATCACAAACTAGTCAGTCACCTGAACTCTTATTTCATGTGGTCATCTTCATCCTCACTACAAATAGGCTTTGTCGACTCCCTAAGGGACAACACAGTAAAGTCTAGGCGGAGATTCCCCCTTGAACCTATTGTTATAAAAACTAATGTTACTTAATGTTTTAATAAAAACTAGTCATATTTACGTCGTGTCATGTACGTACGCAGATATTATTATACACAAAAAAACACATAATAAAGTTATAAATGAATGCTCACATAATTATGTTTTAATAAATTGAGTGGTCTTCCTGTGTGCGAGCAGCCTATCAGAGAGGCGGGAAGAAGCAACCAAGTTTCATAGCAAATTAATGAACGTTCCAAGCTCTATTGTCTAGTTCTACGATTAATTAGGAAACAATGAATAATTTTACGCGGACTTTCAACGGAATCACAATATATAACCAAGGGGCCTACTAGTATACAATATAACAAGATACACTTGTAAAAATGTTTAACTATAGATATTTTGAAATTTTCAAAACCCAAGTCTAGTATTTTTATGGTTTCCATAGTACAGCGAGTAAAATTTAATTTAATAGTTTAAACACTTAGAGAGGCGAATAGACAAACCAAATATTACTTTTAGCTTGCATCTGACCAGGTTTATATGCAGATTATATCATAGTCTATGAAATTTATCGGACGTTTGAAGCAACCTTTAACGTTGGTTAAAGGGAACACACAAAAGACACAACAAAGACACAATTTTTTAAAAAAAAAGTGCTTTTACATTCTACGTTTCTATTATTTTCCTACAGAAAATAAATAATAGGTAAAGTAATTATCCTGAAAACTACAATTATTGCATAAATTTGTTCTAGATTATTAGGTACCTACTATTCATAATTACACAATTACTTACCATCTGGCGAGTTAGCGCACAAAAGTAGATTTATATGGAATAAATAATAATATTTTTGAGATCGTGGTAGCCCCCCAGTAAGCTTCTTAGGAATTGAGGCTACAAATTATCAGAACTGGTTTAATTGAGATGGCATTTTTAATAAATGTATTGTTGTAGCGAATTCACCAAGAATTTAATCGTTTTCTAATTGCTGACTTGGGGTTTTAAAATTAAGATAGTTATTGTATTTTTGAAGCATATATTTAAAATTCATAATCTCCAAATGCCCTCGACGCATAATGCCCTAATGTACAAGCTTTAGACATTTTCAATTTCCAAATATCCAAGTTCACATATAGTAAATAATCTTAGTTGATTTTGTAATAAAAGTCACGTCTACGGTTTTTTCTAACTATTGGCATTTTCCACAATTAATGTGTAAAATTGGAAATACTGGTGGTAATCCATTTATTATATGTATAGTATTTAATGAATTAAACACCAACAAATCGATTACGTTCATGAGTGGGAGAAAGTGAATTAATGTGGTAAAACTTTTTATTTGTTTTCAGCAAACTAGAACTGTGACAAGAATGAGACTATGACATAAATTTAATTGTGACTAGTCATGCGTCGCCAAAAAGACAGTTACAATTAGTTACAGGTCATTCTTTACTTAATGCTTCAAGAAGAATACTTCTATGGAATATTGTCAAATATTTATTCATTGATTTAAATCTGGCGAATACCATAATCTTATAATCTTTACAGAAAAAAAGGAAAGATTATTTAACCGATCACTGCGCTCTAAAGCGCAAAAAACACTACAAAAAATCCGTCAACAAAGGCCAGCGTAAAGCAGCATATTAATGAGCCAACAAGAAAAAGCATCTACAAAATTCAGGCAAAGAACGGCACTTTCTATTCAGGCAGAGCGCTAACCGGAAATTAGAGTGTGGAAGCCTCCAGAATGGATTTCCGGTGGACGCCGGCGCCGGCGAGTGGACCCGCGGCTTTATTTAACTTTTATTGTAGGAGCAAAATGTGTAGGTGAGCTTTAACCGTCGGTTTAAGTGAATCGCACATCTTGCTCGGCTCTCACTAGGTCTGCAGGGCTGGCGATGGGAGATTACACACAGATTTTCACAGAACAATTCGAAATCGAACTCAACTCAAATTCTGTCTCGTTTCTGTATTTGTAATTTCCTACCAGTGAGAAGATGACAAAATATCTTGAGTAATGATCAAAATCGCGCTACGTTTTTCGATAAAATCGTCCATTGTAGTTTCTTCATCGTAGACATAGGTATATATATATTTATTTATTTATTGGAAGACACATAAAATCAAGTAATGTAATGTCGTAATGTGGTCTTTTCCGGTTTCGCAGTGTAGTGTTTTTATTACAAACTTGTTTTGAGTTGTAATTATCAGGTCATGAGTGATTCTGCGATCCACTATTCTCGGCGAAATGACGCCGGAATAGCTGTTGAATATTCAACTCATTGAAGAGATTCGAATGACATCTCTATGTTTTCAGTAGCATTGTACACGAGTCCCTAGTAGCGAACAAGTAAGTAACAGGTACACATGACTGAAGTATCGTCTCTTTCGAGTACCTGTCATAATGTGTGAAGAGATACGATGCACGATTTCTTGTTGCAATCGTGTTTTTTCCTTCAAAATAAATTGTTACATTCGGTGATATTTTAGAAATTATGTTTTCAGAACATTTATAGTCTCTGGTTTTTTTTTTTTTATTAACAAATTTATTCTCCACAGACTCCTGGGTCCGTGCCTTTTATGAACTAATATATGCATTTATAACTTAACTTACATTTTTTTTTTTTTTTTTTTTTGTTTTGGAATTTTATTTGGTTGAGAATATTAAGTTAAGCAGAAGAACGATAAACACTAATCCTGTTTTCATTTTTCACGTTTCTTTTTTCCATGCTGTTTGAATTAGAGGTTGGAGAAACGTTACTTTGACGGACAAAATTAAGAAATTTACGACGTATTTGATGTATTAGTAAAAATATGGAGAAAGTGATGTTAAGATGGATTGATAATGTGGGTAACGAGTGACTCAATTATAATATGAATACTGATACTTTCACTGGGAATATAAAATATAAGATTGTAATTATAAGTAAAAGGCTAACAAAATGGTTTGATTTCAAATGTTTTCTATGAAACGAGTTTTTGAATCCATAACTTTGTTAGCCATAAGTGCTATTTGCCCAAAAAATATTAGGTTAGGTAAAAAAAAACTTATCGAAAGTTTGTTTTTAATTCAAACATTATTTACAAAATTTCAGTTATTAGAAGACTACCAAATGAGTTATCGGGAAAATTATATTCCATATTAATAATTTGACATTAATAATAATAATCATTGTAATAATAATGAATTCGTATAATTTTATTTTATTTTGATATGTATGATATAATTGTAGACTTATTTTTTAAGTTAGATAATTTTTATTATGCATTGTAACTAATAAGATAGATTAGCATATTGACAATACAGTGCACTATTGCAATAGACATAGACATAGACATAATTTTACTGTTACAAAAACACACAGAAAATAAAAAATCATACACACAAAATAGGTAACAAAATTATGTTTTTGTCACAATCCGGCCCCAGCTCAACATAATGCTAGTTGTAAACAACCAGCGCTGGTCGTCCGCTGGAGCCGGTAGGATAATCCTGTAAGGATAGTGCATGAACGAAATAAAATAAATAAATAAAAATTTCGGATATTTGATAGATTTTCAATAAAATTTAACAATTTTATTGAAAATCTATCAACTAAAGACTATGACTGGCCTTGTGGCTCAGTTGGTAGTGTGTTTGCGTCTACCTGCTGAACTGAAAGGTCGTGGGTTCGATCCCCACCCAGGGCAAACATTTGTGTGATGAGAACATGTTTGTTCTGTGTCTGGGTGTTTCTATGTATCATATGTATATATTTACAAAAAAAAGTATAAATGTATTCTATCAGCCATCTAGTTCCATAGTACAAGCTTTGCTTAGTTTGGGCTAGATGGCGTTGTGTGAAATGTCCACAAATATTTATTTATTTATTTATATTTATCTAATAAAATAAACAGCTATAAATATCTACAACAAGTAATTAATTAATATGGCCTGCGTTTTCGTGAAATGCTTCGTGTTGCCAACCCTGTTGTATACAAACACGTCATCTCTTTGATCGCGGTATGAAAAGGAAGGAGTCACTGCAGCGACGGAAATACGACCTCATTAGTATTGGAGCCTGTTATTTGATAGACTAGACTCAATTCACAAATATCTGTCTTTCTTTCTACGTTCTATATTATTGGCCAAGCTAAATAATTTATTACTAAAGTTTTTTTGCAATTTCACCTTATACTCAGGGATCAAAGTTTTTTTTTATTCAATAGTAGATTTGTGCTTGATCGCTAATATTTGTTTTTATGTAGATATAGGTTTGCGCTTAAACGCCAACTCGCCTGATGTTAAGCGACGTTGCGGTCTATGATGGAGCGCGCTTACCTAGAAGAAACCAATTCACTCGCAATTTAAAGACACCCAGATTGTGTATATCGGGAAAGACCCACTCAGGAAGCGTATTCCACATTCTAGCAGTCCGCACGATGAAAGTGGAACTAAAGCATTTCGTTCGGGTTTTTGGAATATCCACCATATTCGCCTGATGTTACGGTGACTGTTGCGGTCTACGATGGAGCGCATTTACCTAGAAGGAATCTATTCACTCGCACCATTTCCTGTTTCTATGGAACAGCATATAAGTTTAGTAAATTTTGCGTTTTTCCTATATTCAAAATACCTCTTTTCGAATAGTACAGGGTACCTTAAATGACTCGTTCAGAAGCGAATTGTTTTACATCGTCACTTGACGTCTTACAACCAAAACTAAAAGTACTGAACCGATTTTGATAAATTTAAATGGGACCACCTCTGAAG
Organism: Lycia hirtaria; assembly: GCA_947563715.1. Taxonomy (NCBI): domain Eukaryota; kingdom Metazoa; phylum Arthropoda; class Insecta; order Lepidoptera; family Geometridae; genus Lycia; species Lycia hirtaria. The sequence continues at coordinate 32,159,472 of OX387377.1, read as the reverse complement.
TATGACCTACCAAATAAAAAAGAATATTCAAAATCAAACCATTATTGGCGAAGTAATCGCTTATCAAACATACAAAAAAAACATACAGTCTAATTGACAACCTTCCTCATATTGCAAGTCGCTTAAAAAATCTAAATTACCCCAAATACATAAGAGAAAACAATAAACACCGTGGTAATGTTTAACAGTACAAGTACTCGTACAGTACGCGGTATGATAATACCTACAGTACGCGGTGCGAATATACCTACAGTACGCGGTGTGAATATACCTACAGTACGCGGTATGAATATACCTACAGTACGCGGTATGAATATACCTACAGTACGCGGTGTGAATATACCTACAGTACGCGGTATGAATATACCTACAGTACGCGGTGTGAATATACCTACAGTACGCGGTGAATATACCTACAGTACGCGGTATGAATATACCTACAGTACGCGGTGTGAATATACCTACAGTACGCGGTGTGAATATACCTACAGTAAGCGGTGTGAATATACCTACAGTACGCGGTGTGAATATACCTACAGTACGCGGTGTGAATATACCTGCAGTACACGGTATGTATATACCTACAGTACGCGGTGTGAATATACCTACAGTACGCGGTGTGAATATACCTACAGTACGCGGTGTGAATATACCTACAGTACGCGGTGTGAATATAGCTACAGTACGCGCTGTGAATATACCTGCAGTACACGGTATGTATATACCTACCTACAGTACGAGGTGTGAATATACCTACAGTACGCGGTGTGAATATACCTACAGTACGCGGTGTGAATATACCTGCAGTACACGGTATGTATATACCTACTACAGTACGCGGTGTGAATATACCTACAGTACGCGGTGTGAATATACCTGCAATACACGGTATGTATATACCTACTACAGTACGCGGTGTGAATATACCTACTGTACGCGGTGTGAATATACCTACAGTACGCGGTGTGAATATACCTGCAGTACACGGTATGTATATAGCTACTACAGTACGCGGTGTGAATATACCTACAGTACGCGGTGTGAATATACCTACAGTACGCGGTGTGAATATACCTACAGTACGCGGTGTGAATATACCTGCAGTACACGGTATGTATATACCTACTACAGTACGCGGTGTGAATATACCTACAGTACGCGGTGTGAATATACCTGCAGTACACGGTATGTATATACCTACTACAGTACGCGGTGTGAATATACCTACAGTACGCGGTGTGAATATACCTACAGTACGCGGTGTGAATAACCCCAGTTATTATTTTATTTGAGGCGGAATATGACAGCGCTGCCCGCGGATGATAAATCGCTAATAGTTTACATACAGGCCTGCACAGCGATAACGGAGATTGGTTCCGTACATAATTATAGTTTAAAACACCGAAAAACACATCGAATTCAAAATACGTAACTCGTTTAATTGGATGATATTTTTTCAGTTATATTGTTACAAAAACGAAAGCACTATTACACACAAGCAAAATTTATATGGGATTACCTCTGAGGTATTACCTAACAAAAACAGAATAATCAAAAACAAATCATAATTGGCGGAGTAATCGCTGAACAAACAAACAAAAAAACTTACAGTCGAATCGAGAATCTCCTTCTTTTTGGAAGTTGGTTAAAACTTTTCAGTGAATTGGTTCCTTCTAGGTAAGATCAACCTAGGCCTATTTTTACGAATATCATAAACGCAAAAGTAACTTGGTTCCTCTCTTTGTTACCTTTCACAATCAGATGGCTGAATCGATCCTAATGCAATTTTTGTACATACATATGTTATAGGCGTGAATAGTGTATGAATCGGACATAAAATATTTTCCATCATCATCACCGTTTTTCAGCACTCCGTGAGTGAAACCACGGGGTTCAGATAATGTAAGAATAAACGACAAAAATATGCTAAAGTAGATTAAGAGGGAGAAAAATCCTGTAGACATCTTCTCATTTATTTATTGAATACAAAGATACATTAATTTCAATTATATTTTCTTCATTAAATTTGTTTATTAACACTTTCCATTCGGTCGTACACCTTAGACTTTTTATACTAATAGTATAGTCAACATTATTACAGTCAACTAAAAGTTAAGGAAAAATATGTAATATGTAATATGTATGCCAGTAGTGGCAGTAGTAGATACGAAAACTAAATTTAAATTGCAGCTTTAAATAGTTAATTTTAAGCTGCAATATATTTATTTCCCCGAAATTCTCGCAGCCGTAAATTACAAAGTCCCGCAAATAAGACCATAACCTCATTCCCGTTCGCACCACATACATATTAATTCGGGTACATTCCGAAAAGGCTCCACACTTGTCCAACAGAACCCCAAAACGAAGTACGCAAACAAATTACGTAGTCACCCGGCGTGCGCTGAAAAATCTTGGTGAATTTATTTCTGCTCATCCCCGTATTAAAATCCGGGGCCTTTTTGCAATTTTTTGCAGGAAAATGAGTTTTTTGCCCAGTGTGTTAGCAAAACAGGGCCTATTTTCAACCGACTTCTAAAAAGGAGGAGGTTATCAATTCGTTTTTTTTTTTTTGTATATTTGTTCACCGATTACTCCGCCAATTATGTATTGATTTTGATGTTTTTTTTTATTTGGTAGGTCATACTTCAGAGATAGTCCCATATAAATTTTATCAAAATCAGTACAGTACTTTGGTTTTTATAACAAAATAACTGGTAAAATATCATCTAAGCGCCTGTAGAAATAAACAGCAAGTCGCGTATGTATTGTATTTTGAAGTCGGTTTTTTCAGTTTTGAAACTATAGTTATTATAATATAAAATGAATGCCTACAATACTTTTGCACTATGAATGAATTTCCTGATACAAAAACTCGTAAGTATTTTTTTTATGCAATAGTATATATTTCTCTATTATATTTTTTTACTCTGCAGGCTATGGCACTTAGTGAACTCTAAGAAGTAAAGACATATTTAACGACACCTCGCAGATCAAAATAGGCCAAGCTGTTTAGGCTGTACGATAGAAGCAAACAATCAAAACTACCAGGTATATTCCAAAAACACATTATCCTCCTTCTTGCGCAGTCGGGAAAATATCGAAGAAGTCTTCACTAATCATTTTCCATTTAAACTTAGAATATTAAAGTTATCGCGTTATTCCTACTTATTTAAAATCTATCTCTTAGCGGGATTGCTGTGGCCAAATATTGGTTGAAAACTTGAAAGCTAAGCTATAGTGACTAGACTTCAAGAATTCTGAATTATACTCACAGAATAACTGAAACTAAGCAAATCGCTAGTTACAATTATAGATAGAAGATTAATCTACGGCTAAAGACGTATTTAGCTCTAATAGCCTAAAATACTGGACAAACTTTGTGCTAGATTTAGTTTTGACAGTATTTCATTTATTGCTCCATTAATATTACTTGCAATTTTCAGTTAACTTGTAGCAAAGTTATACTATAACTAAACATTGAATCTATCGTACGTATACTTTATCAATAGTTTAATCAAAGTCTAGACAGATTATCAGCAATATTATAACTGCATACTTTGATAAAGTATCGACATCTGCATAGGTTGAAATACATTTGTAGATACTTAATTTTATCGTATAAATGCGTGGTTATTTTATTAACGAACTATTGTTTCAGTGGTTTAATTGAAAATTTACAAAACGCTGTGTAAAATGTAGTCAGTGGTCCGCGCGGGGGATTGATTGATGTGGCAAACCAATTTTGCTTTCCACAAATTATGTATTTTCAGGACCGAATGATAACATTGTTATAGTAATTATTTTTTTCTCTCTGAAAAACAAACATGTTACATTATGATTACATTTTCATTTTAAAAATGCAAATGTATATATAATAAGATTTGTTAGTTTGAAGTTAACTTAGTCTGCGTGCTTCATCTCCGACCACATCATCGCTCTCCAACAGACGAGTTGGTGGTCAAACGCAGACTTATTCGTGTTAAATAAACTTCGACAATCCAATAATTATATAAATCTGTCAAAGCTATTTCAGAGAAAAAAAAACAGACTTACTCGAGATCGAAGAGAGTCTAAAGATAATCTAAATGCTCAAACCGAATACCATAAAGCAGCGTACCCAGCATGCCATCAGCATTTTCACGTTGAAAAGCAATGATTATGCGTTAGGCCAAATAAATAAAATATGAAAATTAAGGCGATGAACAACTATGCAATAGTTAAATAGAAATGTAATTTGTAGTCGAACAACAAAATACCTATTCTTATTTAACTCCAGTATTTTTTAATAAAATAATATTACTTATCTATTCAACGTAATTAAAATTAGATTAAATTTAACTTGAGAACTTTGTTCTTAATTACACTATTCCATTTTAATTCATTTCAAAGACTATTACAGTAAATGTAGTTTCGCAATCAGTAAAATAATAAAAATTATAATAAACCCTAATGTCCCCAATCGAAAGAAACTTCTAGACGCAAAAGTAATACTTACATATGCGAGTAAATACTCTTGATTAATTATCTTATTTACCTACCTTTTGTCTACAGATTTTATTTAATTCTATTATTTACAACCTATTTATATCTATTATACTCTTATTATTGCTTGTACTATGTCTATATATTATTTTTAATTTTATATTAGTGCGCACGATTTATATGTATCTACTGAACTCTTTGAATGCGCACTATGATGTAGTGCGAAAATCGATTTAACGCTTTAACTATTTTCAATTCAAAATGTGTCACGAAATTGCAAGTAGGCTTCTCCCTACAAGAGCAAGGTCTCCCGACGTGATATTATTCATTCAAAGCAAAGAAACGCACGTATTGCCCCGCACGGCGGCGCGATTTGCCTTTATTGCCTCCTCAAATGTGTTTATTCACGTGCTGTCTCTGGATCTCCTTTATAGACTGTTTATTCGACTTTCCCGCGCTTTTATGTATATTTTGAAATGTGGAAATTTTTGTGGGATTTAAACTCGAGTTGTGTTCAGAAGTTTGAGCACTCTTTGAAGAGCTCTCGAGGACAACGATTTATTGTTATGAGTGTAGTGAGTCTCTGAACGGAGTCGTTCTGTTTGGGCTCTTTACTGGTGTATCTTTGTGCCGGGGCTTAATTTGTTCAATTTTGCGACATTTCAAAATAAATATGTCGATATCGACAACTTTCTCATGATACGATGCTTCTCTTGGTTTTAATTACATTTTGAAAAATTTATTCCCAATAAAAAATTTACACGCAAGACGCTACAGTTTCTTGCAAAATTGTGTTATACATAATTTTTTTAATGTGCATAAAAGAAGAAAATAAAATAGGATTGTGTTGGAAAAGACCATTTTTAATAAATAATAAAATAAATATATCTTTATTGTACACCAAACATACAATTCAAGGCCACATGTTTAAACAAGTTTTAACTTATAACACAAGTATAAAGAGGAATACTAAACAGTAAACAAACAATCCCCCCATTTGCAGATACTGTGATCTGCTCCATACAAACGGATTTATTTTTACTAGACTGTCAGTACGAGCAGAAAGTTAGTACATCTAAACGAAAGAAATTTCGTTGCATGTTTTTGATGAGGGAAAATAATCTAAAACTTCTCCAAACATTATTGAAAAAAAGTGTGATTTTACATTTTCCCCAAAACAAAACATATGTCTCGACATGAATAAATTAAATGCGAATTGAAAAGGAAAACTCGCATCAAATATTCGCAAAAACACACGCATTACGGCCATGGGGTATTATTCATATGTTACTTGTAATGTAACCACACACGCAGAGTGAAAACATAAATACCGTGATATTACACCGCTAATGGAACCAGTACTAAAGGTTTTTAAACTGCTTAACAGCTTAACTAGGAAGAGGATCTCAAATCCTCGAATCAAATCGATATTTGGTTAATTAACAACGAGGCACTGATTTAGAAGAAGACTAAATTAAAATTCATTAAAATGTGTTATTTAACATCAGGCGAGTTAGCGGTCATCATCATCTTCATCTCAGCCACAAGAAGTCCACTGCTGGACATAGGCCTCCCCATTGATTTTCAGAAAGACCGGTTGAAAGCGGCCTGCATCCAGCGTCTTCCTGCCACTTGTATGATCTCTTCTGTCCACCTTGTGGCTGGTCTTCCTACGCTGCGCTTGCCGGTTCGGTTGTAGCGGTCAAGCGTAAACCTATTTTCGAATAAAAAAAAGATGCCTTGTATGTTTGTTACGCGGTTACTTCGCTAATAACGAATTGATTTTGATGACTTTTTTTTTGCTTGGTACGTCATACTTTAGAGGTGGTCCCATATAAATTTTACGAAATCGGTTCAGCACTTTGGTTTTTGAAACAAAATAACTGGAAAAAATATGTCAAGTAAACAAAATTGCGTATTTTGAAATCGAGTGTTTCAGTTGTTTTACTATAATTTATTTATACAAGATCGACTTACACTTAACTCGCCTAATGTTAAGCAATATTGCGGTCTACAATGGAGCACGTTTACTTAGAAGAAACCGATTCACTCGCGATTTGAAGACACCCAAATTGTATCCATCGGGAAAAAGATATTTATACATTTCTGTAAGTTATGGTACTGTCAACATTAGTCTAGCGCGAGCAATAAAACAGCTAGAGCATACGAGCTCTTTGTTCCTAATGCGATTTAATGCATACAACGCTTCAATCAAATAAATACGTGCATAATGTGAGTTAATATATTTTGAAAAGGTTTTTTACAAGCACTTCTTATAAATAAATTTTTCAAGTTTCGGCTATGGGTAGGAATAATAAGTTCCGCAACCTTCTTACTACAAAAAAAAAACTGAACTGGGCATTGCGTACGCTTCACAGAGATGACTGACGTTCAATGAACGAAGATCAACTAACCAAAACAAAGAATAAACGCTTAGAATAAACGAATGTTTATCACTCAAAGCTTCAAGACTCGCTTTAATTCGCTGTATTATTTATGAATATTTTACTAGGAAATATGCAGAGAAATTATTATTTTCACGACATATACCTAATATGTAGGTAAGTACACTAAATGTTGATATCGAGTTACTTTTTATATCTATGTAAATGAATAATAATAGGGTTCCTTACAAAATTATATATCAATTTAAATTGCAATATTATTTGCAATATATTATTGCAATATTATCTTTAAAATACCCAAATTAAAGTGTTTACTGCAAGATATTTTTTTTGGTACATAATCTCAATAGTTATATTTATTTGATCGAACAAAATAATTGATACTGAAGTTGATATTTTTTCTTTGATATTTCCCTATTTTAATATTATCTGCAGATATAATACAAGTACATTTCACAGTCAGGTTTTCATAGTTTTTCTTTTAATGCAATCATTCATTCTTAAAATAGACTTAGTAATTCAAATTAGACTAAATCTTTTTCAAAATAGCTCTCGTTAAAGCGCCCCCTAGGAGTTATTAAACAAAAACTGCTGTCGATTTTTTCGCGTCCATTTTTTGTTTCATTACGTCCATTTAGAAGACGAAGTAATGATAATCACCATAGTTAGCTTTTTAATCCGCTTTCTATTTACTTTAACAACTCAAGAAAAAAATAAAGGGTACGGGTGATACTGTAGATACGGGAGCTTTAATATTTTGTTATATGGGCTGTGAACTTATAAAATACTCTTTTATTTTTGTTTTGTATTATTTGTATTGCATTGCTTTGTATTTTAACATGTTTATTTGTTACATGGACTTGAAAATCGTGTAGTGTTATTGTCTCTCAGTAGAGAGTATAATTTTGTTTGTTTATTGTATTCTGTGTAGTGAAATTTTACTATATTATTGTTTAAGGCGTTTTGTTTAGAGCATTAAAATGATAAAAAAAAGGTTTTAAAATAAATTAAATTTGAACGGATTTATCGCGTATATTTTACATAATTTTATGACCTGCCATTTTGAACACTGCAGCGTCCGTGGTCACACACACATGGTGATACTAGATGACAGTTGTCTCGAACACTGCAGCGTCCGTGGTTACACACACATGGTGATACTAGATGACAGTTGTCTCGAACACTGCAGCGTCCGTGGTCACACACACATGGTGATACTAGATGACAGTTGTCTCGAACACTGCAGCGTCCGTGGTCACACACACATGGTGATACTAGATGACAGTTGTCTCGAACACTGCAGCGTCCGTGGTCACACATACATGGTGATACTAGATGACAGTTGTCTCGAACACTGCAGCGTCCGTGGTCACACACACATGGTGATACTAGATGACAGTTGTCTCGAACACTGCAGCGTCCGTGCTCCGTGGCCACACACACATGGTGATACTAGATGACAGTTGTCTCGAACACTGCAGCGTCCGTGGCCACACACACATGGTGATACTAGATGACAGTTGTCTCGAACACTGCAGCGTCCGTGGTCACACGCACATGGTGATACTAGATGACAGTTGTCTCGAACACTGCAGCGTCCGTGGTCACACACACATGGTGATACTAGATGACAGTTGTCTCGAACACTGCAGCGTCCGTGGTTACACACAAATGGTGATACTAGATGACAGTTGTCTCGAACACTGCAGCGTCCGTGGTTACACACACATGGTGATACTAGATGACAGTTTTCTCGAACACTGCAGCGTCCGTGGTCACACACACATGGTGATACTAGATGACAGTTGTCTCGAACACTGCAGCGTCCGTGGTCACACACACATGGTGATACTAGATGATAGTTGTCTCGAACACTGCAGCGTCCGTGGTCACACACACATGGTGATACTAGATGACAGTTGTTTCTATTTTGTTATGAAAATATTAATTAACAATCACGAAAACATCATTAATTAGTAAAAAAAAATAACATTATGTTATCTGCTCAGTTTCCTCATCTCTTTTCTATGAAGATTATGATAATTTTCATTTTATTTCTTTTAATTGTGGCAAGGAGGTTTCAATACTCTTTTCATTTTATACTAGCATTTGCATGCCGAAAGGTAGTTTTTGGCGTTCTATTGTACTACTTTTCAAATGTATTATGTTATCCATATGCGTAAATAAATTTAATTATTAATATTATTACTAAAAATACAATGCTTTTTAAATTTAAATAAAGGGTCTGTTAATTAACTCGAAGCTTCGCTTCGGTACAGCGTACAAAAACATTTGTCACCTGAAGCAATTTTCCTGTTGACAGACGGTCTCAATTGCCAACAGTCGAGAGACTGGAAGTTCTAAGCGCCACCATCCTTGGCGGCAACTGAATTTTTTCCTCGATGGCAAATATAGAGGTGGCAACTGAGAATTATTGGGTTATTGTATGAAATCATACTTTTTTGGCTAATTCCCAAAATGTTTCTGTTACCAAGTTTTAAATTTCGCATTGTTTTTTTTTTTTTTAAATACAAATCATTATCGTTATTATTCACTCATTTTGAAATTAGGAAACAAAGTAGTCAGCTTGAACATGCAAAAAATAATACGTCTAACATTTCTGCACAGAATTCGTGGCCCTTTTTACTGCATTTCTGTGTATAGTTTAACAAGTGGTAACAAAGGAGTACGTTAGTTACCTTTTACCTTGTAGTTATATCAAAATAATTTTCGACGATAAATCGATACTTTAGTTTCATCTATACTTATAAATGATCATACACGACGACATTCCCATCACGATCTGATAAGATTTTTTCCATCTCTATGCTACTATTGTAGTTACAAAGTTACACAATTAAACCATAAAATCCCATCACCGCATCGTCTTTTGTAAAAGTAAACTAAGTAGTAAGTTTCCCTACAGCTTAAATCTCAAGTTGGTTCTTGGAGAGTGGAAAAAAACCGAAAGCATCCCGAGTTCGGTACAATCCGCGCCTAACGAGCTGCTCTCTGGGTAATTAACTATTTGTTTCCAAAGTCAAAGAGTAGAGTCGGCGGCGGGGGACGCAGGCATGAGCGACAGCGGATGCACGCTCATGCTGTACAAATTAAATAAGTGAAGATTTTAATTTGAAGTCGTACTTTCTTAACTTAAAATTAGTTTATTAAACTGAAAAAAAATTCGACCTTAAATGCGCAACTTTGTTTTAAAAACCAAACTACTATCCATTTCGATGAAATTTCTATGGGATCAATGTGAAAGTATATCCTTTCAAATAATAACGAATTTTTCAAACCGGTTTATAAATGACTGAGTTATGCGGTACTTAGCAAACAAACAAATAATACAGTCGAATTGTTAACGTCTTTCTTCTCGAAGTAGGTAAAAAGAAAAACCTTCTGAGTAACACAATAATATTTAAACTCAGTACCTATTTCTCAAAAATATCTATGTATATTAAAATAAAAACAAAATACCCGACTGTAAAAGAGCGATTTTCTCACTAGTATAGGCAAGAGAGATTTACGATTGACCACCAACTCGATTGATTTATATTAAGCGACGGTGTGGCCGAAGATGGAGCTTGGCAATCTAGAAGATATCTATTTACTCTAGCCTTGAAAATTCCAAGATTTTAGGTCTCAGGAAACAGATATGACGGGAGAGAATTCCATTCCTGTGCAGTACGCACCAAGAACTTGGATCGATATCGCTGAGTAAGGACGCTTTCAACAGTTATTTTTGGAATTCCATGGGGGAGTCCAGCAGTGGCACTCTTGTGGATGATATGATGATGAAGAAGTTATTACTTTTCCGACGTTGACGGCATGTTATCAACCTTTTATAACATTTACAAAATAGAATATGAACCCGCTTGTCCCTTGTCCCACACGCGAATATTTCAACCCCAACAGCCACGACTAGAGTTTTTAACTTGATGAAAAACACAAATGAGGTTTTTAATAGAATTTTTAACATTCTGCGCGTAAAAGCTCGCGTCGACGCGTGAACCGGACTGGATCGGGGGTTAATGAAAATTTATTGTTTGTTTTTGTTTCTGGGGGTTCTGCGGCAAATGGTACATGGCAACCCCTTAAATAATAATCGTCTGTTTGTAGGACAGTTTATTTGAGTGCCTGAACGTGTGTTCCGTATTTTATTATGTTTTTACGCTTTGTTTATCTCATACCGGAAGAGCTACGATGTGCAAAAATTGGATTCTTTTATAAATAAATTGAGCTTTTCATAGATAACCTTCGTATTTATTTGTTTGTGAACATTACATAAAAAAGAATGAATGTAAATATACTTTTAAAGTTTATCGTAATATATTATTGGATTTTAAAAAGTTGAGTGAGCAAATAACAATATCTTAAAGTTATTTCTCCTACATAGTGTTTTTGAAACATTTCCACGCAGCGAACTACTCGAGCAGCTGTTGTTGAGCAAAATATTTTATAAGTAGTTTAATTTTAAATATTTTGAACTATTTACGGAGAGTTCAGTTGACCCAGTTTCTAATAGAATTTGTTTCTATCCAAAAAATAATATAAATAATCGGCCAAATGCGTGTCATGCTCAAAGTAGGGTTCCATAGTTGCACATCGTAATTTATGTGAACTCAAAAATGTGACTTCTTTTATTTTTAACCGACTACCAAAAGAAGGAGGTTATCAATTCGGTCTCTAAGTATGTTTTTTTTAAGTGCCTCATAACGATATTGTTCCTTGAATAGAGTCATTAGTGACACCGTGTCCGATTTATGCCGTCGCAAACGGCCACTAACGCCTGCGCACCATTATTCCACGTTAAAAATTTAATCAAAAATGTAAAAATGATTCACTGTTGACGTCGAAAAAGGTAACATCTAGGTATATAATATTTACGTGAACATGATAAAACTCATGAGCTAGGGGACCTATGGGGGAGGCCTATGTCTAGCAGTGGACTTCTTATGGGTGAGTTGATGATGATGATGAACTTTCCAGGATATACCTATAGCAATAGAGACGCGCTTTTAACATCAGGACAGGCAATTTTTAGCCCCCGATCTAAAAAAGAGGGGTGTTATAAGTTTAGTGTGTATCTGTGTGCCTGCCTGTGGCATTGTAGCTTTCAAACAGATGGAGCGATTTTTAACAAATTTTTTTTTTTAGAGAATTTCACAGAGAGTGTCCTTAGCTTATGTTTCAATAAAATCGCTTTAGCATTTTTTCGTCGGTTTTTGAGTTTTATAAAGTTATACTTGCTATGTATACCATTAATATGAAAGATGACTCGGTAGACTGGTCTAGGGTCGTCGCTCAGTTAAGTATTATTAATACGAGTGTATCGTCGTGGGAGTGTCGCTGGCACTTTTCATTTTACGACAAACATGTCTTATCAGAATTTTCTTCGTATAAAGTAATGAACATTCCCTCGTCGCCTAAATTTAATAAATAATTGAGTACTAACTGCGAAATTTTTAGGAGTAAACATGTTTTTGTACTAACATAATATTTTTTTTGAGGAATGTCAATAACCTCATATTTGTCACTTAATTACTTAAGGAGCTATGTGAATACAGTGGCTATATTGCTCACTTTACCACATTTTCGAAGATATAAACTGACAAATTTGTACATAAAGAATCTGAACAGTAAGATGTGCATCAAAGAAATTCAATTTTGATTCAGATAAAAATTCATAGGTACATATAAATCTGTAATGAATAAAACTAGCACTGGGAGACCTTGCAATCGTGTGTGATATATCAAAATAATATTATAAAAACGACAGTAACTCTGTCTCTCTCTCTGTCTGCTCGTGACCTTGTTATAGCTAAACAGCTATATTAATTTTCATGTAATTTGGCTCAGATATTTGGCACATGTTTGGCTTTTCATCAATATGGGGGTAAGCCGCGGGATACGGCTAGTAGGTGATATTGACCAGTTTCCTGGCGTATAATTTTATTTATCGTCAGTACATTCAAATAATGTCAAGATATATCTTAAAAAATGTGATAAATTATCGAAATCTCGTAAGAATTAGAAGTATAAATATATATTCTCCCATTGTATGGACAAATGTGTTTATAGCTTATTCTATCTAGTAATAGAAAAAAAAAAATTAAAACGCACGATAGCATCTTCAAACTTGTACATTGCACATTGTTCATTGTTCGAGCAATAATCCATAAATTAAGATAAATTAATAAATAAATCCTAAAATAAAAATTAATCCTATTTTGTAGGTTGTACTAAGAACTGTAACTAAATGTAATAGATTGCCATTGATGTATCATCATCATATGATTTTATATCATTCTATTGTTGTTAGTGTATACAGCCTAGTCTTTGGTCAGTGTAGCGACATATATTATGTCACCTGAAGCTAAATTATGGTGTGGCATGGTTAGTAAATCTATTCTGGTACAGATTTTTAAGAAGAATGCGGGTAGATTTGCGGGTAATATCTGATATAAGATAGTGAGTTTTCCTATAAAAGTTTGAAATAGTCCAACCCAGTTTCCAATTCTTCAGTAAAAAGCTGCCGCCGCATTCTATGAGTATTAATTCCCGGTGGAGAGATAGCTCCACTTTAATCCCAACATGCGTAGAAGCTTCCCTAAAAGTGTTCAATTCATACGGGTTGAATAATGTACGCGAGCGGCGGAGTGTTTTAATTTTGTTTTTACACTGAAGGAGGCGCGACTTGAATGCGAATATGCACGCGAGGGCAAGGGCTTAACTGAGGGTTATTAAAAGTGTCGGTACAATGTACACTGGATGCTTTAGTGAGGTGAACTTATGGTGAATTCTAATAAGTTGTGATTAGATTAATGTGATAAACGCAGTAATACAAATAAGGGGCCATTCATTTATTACGTAAGACAATTTTTGCTAGTTTTTTTGCCTTTGTAATCAGTGATGTATTATACGTAGATAAGTTTTTCTCGGCTCTGCGTGGTAAGCGTAAGATAATAAATAGCCCGACTCGTCTTCAGTCGCAACGCCGAGCTGTTTAGACGCGTGTCGGGACTTGTGAAAGTGACAAAGCCAATCCTGTGTGCTTAGAAAGAGCAATACACATCAACACAGTGCATACATAAGGCGAAGATAATAAAACTTATCCTTGAAAGTACTGAGATTTGCCATGCGTTTTTACTTCATATTCAATGTATAACCTCTCTGTGGACAAAACCTCATTGTTTGTAATAATATTAATTAATTAATTCCATCCAGGTGTGAATATTACTAACTATCACTAATATTTCCTTCATAAACTATCTTCTACTAATACATATAGGTATATAAAATAGTCGCAATAGAAAGTAGTAACTTCCCAGCGAGTGCAGAACTCCCCGAGTTGGAATCAGAAACACCGTGTTCAGGATGTATCTACGCGATGCAAATTGTTCCGAGTTCTAGAATATTCTGTAACGCGCTGCGAGTTGCACTGGAATTACATGCAGACTTCAATTGCCGTAATATTAAAGTTTTTGAAGCTACTATTAAATTGTGTTCGCTGTTTTTAACGCATCGAATACAATTTAAAATCAGCAGAAAGTACACGTATTTCGCGAGAAATTGTGTTCAGAGCAGTCTTGATTTTATTTTAGATGAACATTTTTTTCAAAAAAACCTTGTAAACGCCTAAAGACCCCATGGTCTTTAGGCGTTTCACATCGCGAGCGGTGGAGGCGTCATGTAACGCTACGAATCGTGACAGTTAAGCAAAAAGTCGCTGCATTTCCATCAAAACTTGATCCACGCCAATGTTCGACGTACTGTCAATTAAATAGCAAACTCAGCCGTTCTCACAGCACACAAATAGAGCTCAGCGAGCGAGCAGGAACAAGCGGCGGCAGCACAGAGGGCGCTGCAACGTTTGTTAATATTTAACGTTCCGTCTTAGGTTTGTTTATCCGGAAGCGCGGCCACAATTCGCATAACTACGGAATTATGGCCCGTTCTTGTTCCGTTCCTACTTTACTCCTGAAATGGAGCAGATTAGATTATACCAAATACACTACTCGGGGCCCTGAAAGCAACGCTACCGCTAGTTACTGGAGCGCTAAGTACATTTTTATATTGTAAATGTGGAAGAGTTTTTATAGCCAATGCGTACTAGGTACTTTCCACCTATAACTGATCTGTGTTCTTGAAAACGAAGGATTGAGTTAGCATTCGAAAAGTTCTCGAATGGAGACCACGAACCGGCAAGCGCAGCGTAGGAAGAGCAGCCACAAGGTGGACAGAGGATATCTTACAAGTGGCAGGAAGACGCTGGATGCAGGCCGCTTCCAATCGGTCTTTCTGGAAATCCATGGGGGAGGCCTATGTTCAGCAGTGGACTTCTTATGGCTGAGATGATGATGATGAGTTAGCATTTAGTGCTTACTGTCAAAGATAAAATGCCTTACCCGAACGCGTTTTCCAGGATATATCTGGGTGTTTACAAAAAAAATATGAATAGATTTTTCTTAAGTGAGCACGGTTCTGCAGCATTGCTTCAGATCAGGCTAGCTGGAGTTCTTGTGGCTGAGATGTTGATGATGAAGTACGAATGTGTTAAGCTCAGTAATTTTAATTTAATGGTAATTTAGTAGAATAATGAGAAATATATTCGCATAAGCGGTATTCTAACGCTTACTGAAAAGTGTTACACACACTACTCGATCAAATCACCACTACAGTGCAAAGTATGCTTTACTCAGCAACAAACTGAATATTCTAATTAACTGAATATTTATAAGCTTGTCGCGTATTGAGTATAAAACACCTAAGGAATTGGCAAACGTCTAATATCCACAAATATCTTACAGGAAGTTCATAACGCCTACTTGTTGACTGAGTGATTGATTCTAAGAGTTCTACCATTCGGGGGCCCTTTGTTGCAGCGGCTGTGTGTGTCGGGTCGCCTGCTTAGTTAAAACATAGTTGAGGAGGGCGATGGCTAGTAGGCACATGCGTCATACTCGTGATCGAGTGCTGCTCGCGGGTCGCTGCTCTGCTCGCGGTATACACACGATGGCTAGTAGGCACATGCGTCATACTCGTGATCGGGTGCTGCTCGCGGTTCGCTGCTCTGCTCGCGGTATACACACGATGGCTAGTAGGCACATGCGTCATACTCGTGATCGGGTGCTGCTCGCGGTTCGCTGCTCTGCTCGCGGAATACACACGATGGCTAGTAGGCACATGCGTCATACTCATGATCGGGTGCTGCTCGCGGTTCGCTGCTCTGCTCGCGGTATACACACGATGGCTAGTAGGCACATGCGTCGTACTCGTGATCGGGTGCTGCTCGCGGGTCGCTGCTCTGCTCGCGGTATACACACGATGGCTAGTAGGCACTTGCGTCATACTTACTCGTGATCGGGTTCTGCTTGCGGGTCGCTGCTCTGCTCGCGGTATACACACAACATGGTTAGATAGATAACTCATTATTAAAACACCACATTGTACAAACATATTAAAAGATGACAATATTACTATGGCTAATCTTTCAATAGGCGGCCTTATCGCTTAAAGCGATCTCTTCCAGGCAACCATGTACGGAGTAAGGTAGGTGGCACTGATAGTGGCCTTTAAAACTAAAACATTTGCGTACACAAAAGTTAAAATACTACATCAATAACTTTTAAGTAAGTAAGTTCGTATAGACTGCCAGCCCTATTGTTTGTCTATTGCCCTATTGTTGTTGTTTGTTGCCCTATTTATTTGAAACTAGATTCCATATTGTTATTTCTGACATTCTTTTTGTAATTTATATTGACGTGTAAATCGGTTTTATATTAAATCGGAATAATATTGTCAGAGTCGGAGGCTTAATCAATAACTTATATCTACATAGTATATTATATGCATACATATTTATATGAAAAAAAGGAAAGTACTTATTTACTCATTTAAGTAGTGTGCTTTCACAAGGGTTTTAAAAACATTTAAAGAGGGAGCACGCTTGATATCCACTGGACACTCGTTCCAAAGTCTGACTACTGTTACTGTGAAAGAGGAGGCATAAACATTGGTTCTGTGCCGAGGGATGTCCGAGAGAAAATATTGGAGGCGCTCAAGTTTGTTCAATAATTCTTCAGTAAGATCCAGATAACAGACGTCGGCGTAATCAAGGAGGTAAGAGTAATTGTGCAAGCGCAACTTTAGTGGTAACCGGCAGAACATTTCGCAATTTGCGCAGAGGACCCCCTGAAGCAAATATTTTGCGGTTAGTTTCACCTATTTGCGGACCCCAAGACAAGCACCGGTCGAAGATTATACCTAGGTTCTTGACTGTGTCGCTATAAGGAATTACGACTCGATCTAGCAATAAGGAGTATATACATATACATAGCAATAAGTTAGTATATACATAGCAATAAGTTTTTTTATTTATTTAAGTTAGTAATATTTATTAGATAGCAGTATATACTTATTTATTCTATATGCAAGCCTTAAGGAAACTATCTAAAATACAATTTGATTTCTTTATCTTCCCACCTTAAAATGTTTGTTCTAACCTCTGCCTTTACAAATCTAAGCTAAATTTCTCTGTACATTTCCATCTACAGCTGTATAATCCGCACCGTTGCCGTGTTCTGCGGCTCCGTAGGCGTGTTGCTGCGTCTGATGTGGTCTCTGCTTTATCTATGTTGTATTTTGAACGTTTGTTGTTTTACGGCAACTGGCGGACGGCGGGTTTGGCGCGGATACAACACTTGTTATTGTTTACCAGCGTTCTATCATCTTGAAAATATTGGAACGAAATATAAGAAGATGAAAAGTTGTTTTTCTTAGAAAGTTGTCTGCCGTGAAGTAGAATCCAGTTTATTTATTTCAATAAAGCTAATTTAGGGAAAGTAGGCAGAATGCTTACAAAATTTGATATCCAGGTTTCAGTAGTTACACTCCCACGTACCTATACCCATCCCCACACGCACGCACAGATACGCTCTTAACTCTCTGCTCTTTTTAGGGTTCCGTACCCAAAGGGTGAAAACGGGACCCTATTACTAAAACTTCGCTGTCTGTCTGTCTGTCTGTCTATCTGTCTGTCTGTCTCCAGGCTGTATCTAAACCGTCATAGCTAGAAAGCTGAAATTTTCACAAATGATGTATTTCCGTTGCCACTATAACAACAAATACTAAAAATTTAAAAAAATAAAATATTAAGGGGGGTCCCCATACAATAAACGTGTTTTTATCGAATTTTTTTGCTCAATATTAAAAACGGTAACAGGTAGACGCTTCAAATTTTCACAGAATATTTACTTGTATATTACCTTTCAAAATAAATAATTAAATAACAATAAAGTAAATATTAAAGGGGGGCTCCCATACAACAAACATAATTTTTAAGCAATTTTTGTTTGATCTTAATTAACAGGTAGAAACTTGAATACCGAAGATATCCCGGACATCAGCCTGTACGAGATTAGGATGGCCTTGAAACAGCTCAAGAACAACAAGGCACCGGGCGACGACGGAATTACATCAGAGCTACTGAAAGCGGGTGGAACACCGGTACTGAAAGTCCTTCAGAGGCTCTTCAATTCCGTCGTGCTTGAAGGTACAACGCCAGAAGCATGGAACAGAAGCGTGGTGGCTCTGTTCTTCAAAAAAGGAGACAACACTTTGCTGAAGAACTACAGACCCATCTCGCTTCTGAGCCATGTCTATAAGCTGTTTTCAAGGGTCATCACGAATCGTCTTGAACGCAGGTTTGATGACTTCCAGCCTCCCGAACAAGCCGGTTTCCGAAAAGGCTATAGTACCATAGACCACATCCATACGCTGCGGCAAGTGATACAGAAGACCGAAGAGTATAACTTGCCCCTTTGCTTAGCGTTTGTGGACTATGAGAAAGCCTTTGATTCGATCGAGACCTGGGCGGTGCTTGAGGCTCTCCAGCGATGCCGTATTGACTATCGGTATGTCGAAGTGCTGAAGTGCTTGTACAACAACGCCACCATGTCAGTCCGAGTACAAGACCAGAACTCAGAGGCAATTTCATTGAAAAGAGGCGTGAGGCAGGGAGACGTTGTCTCTCCAAAACTGTTTACCGCCGGTTTGGAAGATGCCTATAAGCTTCTGGAATGGAAAGGGCTCGGCATTAATATTAATGGCGAGTACATCACTCACCTTCGGTTTGCCGACGATATAGTAGTCATGGCAAAGTCGATGGAAGAGCTCAGTACGATGCTCGAAGACCTCAATAGAGTTTCCCAACGGGTGGGCCTCAAAATGAACATGGACAAAACGAAGGTTATGTCGAACGCCCATGTAGTGCCCACCCCAATATCTGTGGGGAACTTCACTCTTGAAGTTGTTGACGATTACGTCTACCTAGGACAGACGGTCCGATTAGGCAGGTCCAACTTTACGAGGGAGGTCAATCGTCGTATCCAACTCGGCTGGGCAGCGTTCGGGAAACTTAAAAGCGTCTTCTCATCCAATATTCCCCAGTCCCTCAAGTCGAAAGTTTACAACCAGTGTGTGTTACCAGTGATGACATACGGCACTGAAACGTGGTCCCTAACTATGGGCCTTATAAGGAAGCTCAAGGTCACGCAACGAACTATGGAGAGGGCTATGCTCGGAGTCTCTCTACGAGATCGAATCAGAAATGAAGAGATACGTAGACGTACAAAAGTCACCGATATAGCACAGCGGATTAGCAAGTTGAAGTGGCAGTGGGCAGGGCACATAGCACGCAGAACTGATGGCCGATGGGGCCGAAAGGTTCTCGAGTGGAGACCACGTACCGGCAAGCGCAGCGTAGGAAGACCAGCCACGAGATGGACAGACGACCTCATACAAGTGGCGGGAAGACGCTGGATGCAAGCCGCTCCCAATCGGTCTTTTTGGAAATCCATGGGGGAGGCCTATGTCCAACAGTGGACTTCTTATGGCTGAGATGATGATGATGAGAAACTTGAATATTTGTAAGTAAATATTTAGAAATATATTAACTATAAAAATAAATACCTAATCTAATACATAAAAACTCACAAAATGAAAATAATCCGTGCATCTAAACGCGGTGCGAGCGCCGCGCCGCGGTGTGGTGGTGGCGCGAGCGCGAGGCGGTTGCTAGGCAACGGCCGCGCGGATAGCGGGGGAGGTAACATCACGGAGCGAGCCATAGCCGCGCGTACTCGCGCGAGCGTCTTCGTGCTGCCCGGATGTGTATCGAAAACCTACCTATAAGTTTGCAATTTACTACTTGGAATTTCGTTGATTTCTCGTTATTTTATAAACAGAACTAAACTTTGTAGTATTATAGATGATAGTACGGAACCCTTCGTGCGCGAGTCCGACTCGCACTTGGCCGATTTTTTAAAATTTCCATCTTTTAAGTACCTACTCAATATTGGAGTCTGTAGTCAGAAGTTAATACAAAATGTAGTTACTTTGTCATAGACACTCACTCACTTCAATTTCTATAAACATAAGTATATTTCTTTATTGTCAAGTATCTCAACCTCTGACCTACTTCAAGAAACTAGAACTAATTTATTTGATCTCGTTTCTATGAATAAAGCTTAATAAATGTGAAATTCTCGGAGACACGAATAAGATCTAAATATGATTTAGAGAGCTCCGTATCAAACGTCAGTGTAGGTAGACTAGAGAAATGTTCTGTATTCAAAATGTAGGTACAAAGGTAAAAAGGTAGGTAAAATAAAGT
Organism: Lycia hirtaria; assembly: GCA_947563715.1. Taxonomy (NCBI): domain Eukaryota; kingdom Metazoa; phylum Arthropoda; class Insecta; order Lepidoptera; family Geometridae; genus Lycia; species Lycia hirtaria. The sequence goes on along the minus strand of OX387377.1, from coordinate 32,138,907 downwards.
TTCTAAGTTTTCGTAAAAAAAAGTTACAGCCGAATATATCGTAAAAAACGCACATTTCGACACTTACAAGGGAATCAAAACTTATGGGGTACTTCCCATTGACCTAGAACAATGAAATTTGGCAAGAAGTATTGTGTTAGAGTACACATATAGGAAAAATCCGAAAACTGGACCTTTTTAATTTAACCCAAAAAAATTGTGTATTTATGCAAGGAATGAAGGTCCAAATTTTAAAGTGAATTAACCGTATCATGTGGGGTATCATATGACAGAGCTTCAGTAGCATAAGCTAAAACAGGTTTTTAAATATTTTTACAATGTATATTTTTCGGTTTATGATGGAAAATATAAAAAATATATGATTTTCCCCTTTTATCAACTAGTTTGTACGGAACCCTCGGTGGGCGAGTCTGACTCGCACTTGTCCGGTTTTTTGTAAGCAAATTACTCGTTTTACGCATACAAGAGAATATTATTTTCTACCCCCAAATTTTATTCAATTACGATCATTCTATTTTTAATTGGTTGGAATCATTAATGTCTATGGTTTTACAGTTTGTTTTTTCAAATTTATATTTTTTATCTTTGAATTTCAGAACTTTAACGAAATTTCAAAAAGTAAAGGAATACCTATATATTTATAATTTTAATCAGATAAACAAAAAACATCGAAATCTGTTAATGTTTAGGGGTAGAAAACAGTTTGCACCCGACTGCGTAAGGAGGGTTAAGTTTTTAGAGTATATATAGGTATGTATGTATGTTTCTATATGATCGCCTACAGCCTAAACGGCTTGACTGATTTTGATGTGCGAGGTGTCATTAGATTCGTCTTCATTTCCAGAGTGTCATAAGCTATATTGTTTGTAATAATAATAATAAATCCGTACTCAGCGATATCGATCCACATTCCTGTTGCGTACTGCACAAGAATGGAATTCTTTGCCACCATCTCTGTTTCCTGAGACCTACAATCTTGGAATTTTCAAGGCTAGAATGAATAAATATCTTCTAGATCGACGAGCTCCATCCTCGGCAACACCGTCGGTTAACATCAGGCGAGTTGGTAGTCAATCGTAGATCTATAATGTATAAAAAAAACATCTCTCGCAAAAACAAAAAAAATGCGATTTTCGATCGTAACCTCCTACGAACTTTTTCGTAATAAACAAGTGGTTTTATTAGAATTATTCAAAATAATGCACATTTATAATCTTTTACAGTGATTTTACGCATACTTTCTCACAAAAAACATCACTCAACAGCATAACAAGCGTAACTAAATCGTAAGTTAGACGGCAAAAACTGCTTTTCTGCAGTCGTTTTTTTTTAACTTGTCTCATATTTGTTTCATATTTTGTTTCATTATCCAAAAATATTGAGGCAGATGATGACACGCCAGCCACAGAATGGGCTCCCCATAGTGGCGCCGCATGTTGGCGCCAGAGAAGCAACATCGGTGTGGGTGGCTAAGGGTGTCGAGAGGTGTGCTGCGCGTTCACTGAGAACTACTAGCGGGGTTATGCCCTTTGAGCTTAGCTCCAGGGTGGAAGTGTGAAAGAGCTAAGTACCTAAGATACCTACATAATACTACTCTTGCGGTTTCCACTACACAGGCGGCCAGTTAAGGCAAGCTGGAGGTCAGGGGTCTCATTTAGCCCCAGGGAAACATTGGGGTACGCGGTGTGTTACCGCTCACCTAGGGCTCGCCACAAAACCGCCCCTGCGTTATTATTTTATTATTAATATTATAAAAAATATAGCTAATGACACTCAGGCAGTAAATACAAATGTAACGACACCTCGCACTTCAATCAAAATGAGAAGCAATCACATAGATACATACATACAAACATAGCTACAATTGAAAAACATAACCCTTCTTACGCAGTCGGGTAAAATAGCCGTGACTGTATCTAGGTATGTATGTCAAAATATATAATATATTATTATATAATGGTGATATTATTTTCTTCCAACGTGTAGTGTTCCCAATAACGCGATTCAAGAGACGCACATGAGCACCCCGTGAGTTACCAGCTATTCATATAACACGCTAAGTAATATCTCTTGTAGCTCCCTTCCCTCGAGCGCGGGAATGTATTATTTCAGTTATAGTTTACAACAAGACTGTCTCAGCAAGATTCAGAAATACAGAAACAACGCTTTCTAATAATTGAATTTGTATATAATTATATTCAAAGGTTTATACATATATAACAACTTGAGGTAACAAAATGAAATCATTACCTAAGTGTACAATACGTAAATAATGTCTACAGAATTCGTGGCCCTATTTACGTATTCGTAGAGAGTATTTCCATAAACACTTGAAAAGATATGCTCAGAACTCAGCATTAACTACAGTGAAACAATATTATTTATTCGATCATTATAATCAGTAAACTCTCTTCTCTCACTTTAAGGTGGTAGTATCGTACTAAGAACACTTAATTGTTTAGTTCGAAACTAGTCACGGAACCATAGTTACGTACGCGGCCGAAGCGGGTTTGATTTCCATAAAAAAGTATTTTTTACCAATTATGGTCGAAAAGGGTATAGTTTTACAATAAAGCTCTTTAGTGGCGGTGAATCACACAAGTAAATAATTTAGGAAATTATCTATTTTTTTTCTTTCAACAAATGTTATTTACTGCCAATAAAATCGATAATAAAGCGAACCACAATTATTTCATTGTAAAACCGTACTCTAAACAAAAAAATAGTAAAATAATTCATGAAATGTTTCACATGGAAAGCAGTTGACATGACTAACAAATTCTTTATTATATTTTAATACATTATATAATAAACTATGCGTACCTACTTCGCTAGATCGATAAAAAAGTTAGATTAATTTTTTCCATTTCCATAAAAATTGCCGACCTGAATATTTGCAAATAAATTTATATCAAATCATACAGTGTCATTGCTATTTCTTCTGTATATACCTAAAATTGCATGGCTCTAACACGGTCAAATGTCCACGCCGGCTACCGCGCCATTCTAAGTGCATCGCGTTCCCGCAACCGCAAATCAGTGGCGCGGGATTTAGTTCTCAAATTTGCGCCCAGCTCGGCACGATTACCGTCGCTAGTTACAAAACTTTATGGCGCGGGATTAGCGCACGCGTAATTTGAGCTCTGACCACAACGCGCAATGTTTTTGCAGTTAGGTTTATTGGGGCTTAGATGGCACTGCAATTTTGTGTCGTGTTGTCAGCATACGAATGTTTGTAATATTTTGATTGCAATGGCGAGGTTTAAGTATTTTTTGGGTTTTTGTATTTTTTCGTAGTTTTCGGCCAATTTAACTAAATATATCAGTTTTCTTAAATTATCTTTTTTATTCCTATTAGTTTTACGTAGACAATGGTGTGTTAAGTAGAGAGCTAACAAGGAAAGACGAGTTAACGAGATTAAACGATAATTTTATTTCAAATGCCCTACATCATTTGGACTCCATGCCATTTAGACCCTTTTTCCCACTATATAATATACATTTTAATATTCACTTTTATTATTTTTACTTGCGACTGTATAAGGCAAAGAGATAATAAATTAACATGCCTATAACATACCTACTTGCTGACAGTCTCCCACAAGAAGCAGACGTTCCTGGATCCTGTATGCGTACTTACTAGTACTTACTTGAAAAGTACAGTAACTTATAGTTATTACGCGTAAATTGAATATTTGTGAGCTCTAGGTATATTAGATTGTTGAAAAAAGTACCCAACAATAACCACACACAGATTATTGCTATCAACGATTACAAAACACTGTTAAAATAGTTTATACTTTTCTACTAAAAGTAAGTAAAAGAACAACCGTACATTGCTATTATCTGTAAATTGATTACCCGCCGCCGGCGGTAAGCTGCGAACGCTCACAAATGCTCGCCGATTAGTACTATATAAAGCGATATTATCTGTAAATGGAGTAGAATTACCCACCGGCAGGTTGGGTGCCGGTATTTACTGTTATATACAGGGATTTGCTGTATTGCGGTACTAAGTACTATTGAGTGAATAGGCTGACAATTCATAAGCAAACAAGTATTTAATACAAATTCAAAGTGTACATTTATTATAATATAATGCATTATCCTATCAAATGTTTTATTTATCTATAAAATAACTAATCTCTATGGGTAAGTTTTGCTGCACAACAAGTACTTAATCTCAATGCATAAGTATTTTGTATGTGTAACGGTTGTTAATAGAAATTTGATTTTGGATCGCACTATAATTAAAACTAAAAAAGAAATGCCTAGAAGGTCAAACATTCCTAGATCAGGAGCTGATCCGCACATGGCTCGCACCATCCCTCAACTGACAGCCGCATCACCTTGTTAGCAGCTACTTACTGACAGGACCGCTTGGTGGAGCCGACAAGATTTGGAACTCACATAAGCTGCATACAGACGCCTCGTGGCCTAAAATGACCGTTTTCATCGTTGCACTTAATATTGAATTTTATGACATTTGTAAATGTCTCTTATAAATCTTAATAAACATCGATTGCAGTATTATTGAACCAGTGGTACTATCAAAACACGTTATTCCTGCAGAAAATATAATAACATCAAACATCACGTCATCATTTCTTACACTGGAAGAGATCTCTTTTGGCGATAAGGCTGCCTGTAGTGTCACTAGCACGCAAATATTTTCTTACAGATTAGTGTTATAGCTAGGGTGTAAATAATAAAGAGTATAATCTATATATCACTTCGCCTTTAAAATTAAACTTTCCACAATTACTAAGTTACAAAGATTCCATGATACTCTTTAACGTTTACAAACTGCGAATCGCACGTAAATAACACGTTATAAACGCAAGTTGGATAGCGTTCAGATAGCAAAGGTACAAAGTGAGCGCGCTAACTAGCGTGCGCGATCTCTATCGCATAGCAATCACTGGCGAACACGCTCGACCGACTGATAACTTGGTATTCATGGAAAACTTGGAAAACGAACTGGATTTTATATAACACTATTTTTTTATTTACTGACTTCCAGAAAGGAGGAAGTTCTATAAGTATAAGTTTTTTGTATGTTTATTGCACGATTACTTCGCTAATTATCAATTTATTTTGACGATTCTTTTGTTATATGATGTGTCATGTTTCAGTGGTAGTTCCATATACATTTTATAAAAATAGGTTCAGTACTTTGGTTTTAAACCAAAAAAACTAGATAAATAAGTATCTATATTAACAGAAAAACAAAGTACCCGACTACAGAAGCGCGATTTTTGCAGTCTAACTTTAACTCTTTACGAATTCATTACGCTTGGATATGCTATTGAATGTACATGTTTTGTGTGAAAGCATGCGCAAAGTCGTTTCTAAAAGGGTTTGAATGCGCATTTATTAGTATAATGATAGTAAAATCAACTAGTTATTATGAAAAAAATCGTTGGAGGTTACGAAAAATCGCATTTCTTATTTTTGCGAAAGTTTTATTATTATAATTACAAAAAATTTAGCCTATGACACTCGGGGAGTGACAAGGAATCCAACGACACCTCGCACATCTAAATTGGTCCAGACGTTTAGGTTATAGGCTGTAATATAGTAACATACCTACATACATATGAACATAACCCTCCTTCTTACGCAGTCGGGTAAATATGTCAATAATATTATATACCAAGTAATCGAAATTGCGTATTTCGTTCGTATAATCGGTTCTTTCAAACTAAACTATTTTTTATATATGTTCTCCAATTACTCGAAGACATCTGGACCGATTTTTTTTTTTTTTTTTTTGAAAGAGTATTTGTACTTACCAGGTGGAACTACAGAAATTTTATCAAAATCGGTTCTTTCTTTGGTTTTTATAACAAAATAACTGGGAAAACATGCAATACAAATAAACGAATTGCGTATTTTGAAGTCGGTTGTTTTAGTTTTTAAGCGATTACTTGTTTTATGACCAGAAGCTTGTCTCATTTCAATGAGTAACAATCGCAAAACCCTTAGAATACATTATAATTATATTTTTTTACTTAAGGCGATTCTTACATTGTTTCACGCCACGTAATGGCGTTGTGCGGGATGACGGAATCACGCGCGCTCGGTTGTGGGACGCACACGCACGCCACTGCGCCAGACTCACAAGTACCGATCGCATACGCGATGTCAAGTCCCATCGGATGTGACTGAACAGTCTACAAAGTAGACACTTAAAAAAATTATAGAATATTATCACCAGCGTTATTCATCACTCTGCGAGTGAAACCGCATGATGCAGCTAGTAGGCAATATATTTCTTTTTGAATAATAAACTATATTAAAAATATAATAATAATACATTTACATGGCCTAAGTGGTCAGTTAGAATGTCTTTAGACTAGTTTAGACCTATAACGTTCTGGGGTAATCGATTTGCTTTTTGTCTAGTAGTTAGCTATATACATAATTATGTGTAGTTAATATATTATATTGTTTTGATGTAGTTAATACGGGCACTTTCCCGTAAAAAACCTAGCCTACTGTGACAACACTGTTATTTTAGAAGATTTTTTCAAAAAAAAATATTTTATACATATATTATACAATGCACATATTTTCTCGTGAAAAACATACGCTCAACATCAAAGTTACCAATTACACTACAAAAATCATTCTTGTCTTATTTTGTTTTTATTTTAATACAGATAGTTTTTCCTCTTATAAAATTATTTACCTATGATACCAAAAATGCTATTCTACCATGTCTAACAACATTTTTCAAGTGAGCAAACAGCCTCCCGACCCTAAACTCCCTAAAGGCAATACCATACAGATATAAACAAACATCTAAATCGAGAAGGAAATTTAATAGCTCCCTATAATAACCGAATGAGGGTCTAAAAATTATCATAACCCGAACACTATTCGCGACCTTGGAGCAAATCCTGACCACTGTACACTTACACCTGAAACGTGGAAAAATAGAGCTTATTTGTAACAGTATAAGGATATTTCGTGTGACGTTTTTAAAGTAGTAAATATAGTACATCTCGAGTGAAAGGATCGTGGACTAAGCCAATGTTTTATTCATGAGAAGAATTGGTGTTTGTCCAAATTTGACGTGCCATATCTTGCAGCCGCGATTGAAATTTTGCCAATAAAAACTTATTTTATTTTACAGTTTATGGAAGAGGAGTAATAGGATTTTATGGGGGTGTCTGGTGCGATGGAATAAGGGTAATATTGTCAAGCGTTAAGCGCAGTTTATATCGCAACTTGGGATGTTTGGAAGTTTCTAGTTCTTTGTCATAAGTTGTAAGACTCTTGCGAAACGCTTTGTGTCTTCGACTTTGATATAGATAGCTAGTTACAGTTCTGGAGAGAAAACTCTTCTACAAAATGTTTGCTTTTATTGTCTGGAAAACGTTTTTATAATGAATCATATTTTATAATGTGTTGTCATGTGTATCAAGAATGTTTTTATTTTAGGGTTCCGTACATTAAGTAATATTATGAGAAAAGAAGAACCTATGTACTTACTCATTACCAGTATACAGTATCATATTTTCTTTACTTTGTCGTCTCTGACTGTTAAGATAGATTTAGTTAATTAGTGGAGATATCAAGTGAAAGTGAACATGAAAATTCTTAGGCTCTTGTTACACGACTAACGCGAGAACCTCTCACGCGGTGTAGCAGGGCGGGCGCGGCGCTTCCAGTAGCTCTTTTTGGAATCCTTGGGATGAGGCCTGTGCCTACAGAGGATTTCTGTGGCTGAGATGTTAAGAAGTGTTTGTATAACAATGACATCATGTCAAATCGAGTACGAGATCAGAACTCCAAAGCATTTCAATTTCAAAAAAGCGTGAGACAGGAAAACTGAATCTTTCCGATGCAGGGGACGGCACGGAAAGATTCACGACGACGGAACTGACGGCCGACGGGGTCAAAAAGTTCTCGAGAGGAGACCACACACCGGCAAGCGCAGAGCGTATGAAGACCAGCCACGAGATGGATAGATGACCTCATACAAGTGGTCGCTTCTAACCGGTATTTTTAATTTGATCGAGATTGACTTCTTTCATTAACTGAATTTAAGGATTGCATGGTCAAACGAATTTATCTTGAAACTTGAATTTCATAAATTTTTGATAATCATATGCTTAAATTTTACCTAGGCTAAATTGCTCTAATTATCACAATTATTCAGCCGCGTGTTTAAAGAACCCTATATGTAGGTATGAACCTTGTATTTGGTTAGTTTTGTTAAGCAAAAATTCAGTTAAACTAGTAGGTATGCTGACTGAATGGTCCATAGATTACGTTGTTTTGTAGTGTGGCCGCACAATTAATCGTTTCGGCGGCCCCATATTAAACTGTGTATGCATAATAAATAGAGTTCAAGGGTAAAATAAAGTTGTTTGGAAGACAACTTATTTAGAAAGGAAACGAAATCAACATGTCATATTCCGAGTTCAGTAAACTCCCGCCATTAGTTCCAATTAAACTTCGCTCAAAGGCTCGACAATCTTGTTCTGCAACATAATCATCAGAAATCTTCACAAAAACAATAATGGAAATTCTACAGTAAATAAATTAAGATATGAACTTTGTTTTGGGAGAAAAGAAAAACAAGGTTAGAAGTTTAGATTGAATTCTTGGCAAATGAAGCCGCAGCGATGTTTCGAGGCGAGATCATAAAATCAATTTATATTGGACAGGCACGAACTTGCCTAAAAGTTGCCCTATCTGGATAACATTTTCGATTTACGGTGTTAGAGTGTTGTCTGAACTTTAAACTGTTTGCTCTAGTGTGCGATACATGATTGATTAAACTGTTTGCTCTAGTGTACGATACATGATTGATTAAACTGTTTGCTCTAGTGTGCGATACATGATTGATTAAACTGTTTGCTCTAGTGTGCGATACATGGTTGATTAAACTGTTTGCTCTAGTGTGCGATACATGATTGATTAAACTGTTTGCTCTAGTGTGCAATACATGATTGATTAAACTGTTTGCTCTAGTGTGCGATACATGATTGATTAACTGTTTGCTCTAGTGTGCGATACATAATTGATTAAACTGTTTGCTCTAGTGTGCGATACATGATTGATTAAACTGTTTGCTCTAGTGTGCGATACATGATTGATTAAACTGTTTGCTCTAGTGTGCGATACATGATTGATTAAAATGTTTGCTCTAGTGTGCGATACATGATTGATTAAACTGTTTGCTCTAGTGTGCGATACATGATTGCTTAAACTGTTTGCTCTAGTGTGCGATACATGATTGATTAAACTGTTTGCTCTAGTGTGCGATACATGATTGATTAAAATGTTTGCTCTAGTGCGCGATACATGATTGATTAAACTGTTTGCTCTAGTGTCCGCTACATAATTACTTAAACTGTTTGCTCTAGTGTGCGATACATGATCGATTAAACTGTTTGCTCTAGTGTGCGATACATGATTGATTAAACTGTTTGCTCTAGTGTGCGATACATGATTGATTAAACTGTTTGCTCTAGTGTGCGATACATGATTGATTAAATATATTTTTGACGTGAAACGAATTTGTTTTTTTCTTAAAAAATTTAAACGATCTATTGTTTAAAATGAATGATCTTACAGATTTGCGGAAGTGCCTCGCGTTTTGGGAGTGTTATAAATTTGATGTATTGAATTTTGATATCCAATTTAAAACTATTAAATTGGGAAAAGTTTGTTATCATTTTAATCGTTACAACTTCAGACATTCATATTATCTTCTTTCCCGCTTAATATACCAAAATAAAACAATACACAATATTACACAAACTACTACACAAAAAATAAATAGATTCCCCAGCCAAATGAACGTCTAAAGATAATCCAAACACTCAAACCTACTACCAGTTGTCAGCGTACCCAGCATGCTGCAACATTGCACTGAGATGGATTATCATTCAATTTGACTACAGCAAAGCGTTTCGTTCAAGGTTCGCAGAATAAAAACAAATCGTCATTTTTTATTCTGCGGATTTCTTATTTATTCTTTTTTTCGGATTTCTACACATCCGAAACTAAAAAAGGGAATATAATCACAAATCAGATGCATTCTCACCAAATAAATCTGATAAAAAATCGTTGAAATAATGACATTGTGGCGATGACAAACTGTTGTATTCCTACATTAGTAAAGTTATTCTATTAATAGCCGTGTTGGTACTAAAATTGAAATACATCGTGGCTAAATAATGAAGCGGAACTACCGCGGCCTAAATAAACATTTAGCGCAGATTTATTCAAATCACAGAGGGAGCGTTATTTCCACAGAATGAACGTAAAAGAGAATCGAGCACTAAAACACAACCAATAAAAAACCGTATGCGTATTTCATTGACAATTTGCAAGTAAACGTATTTTTACATGGCAGGGTTACCAAAAAAAAACAAATTAAGGTGTTTGAAGCTATTTTTTTTAAGAACGTGAAATCCTCATGTAGCCACTCTTTGGGTGCTTTATTAATAACTTTTTGATTACGTGCAGAAGAGTAGATCGGTTCAATATTTGACCAATCGACCAAAGAAGCGAGAAGGGACCGTTTCTGCTTGAAGTGGCCTCTGTAAAACTGGTCTCTAGAATTTTATTTGTTTGGATGTTGGTACTCTCGAACAGATCGTATTTTTCCATTTTTGAACTCATTTTTCATCATTTTTGAATCTTGTCAAATCTTGGTACACGTTTGAGAATTTCATATTTTTTTTGTCGTCGAAAATTTATGGTTGGGTGAGTATTTCCTATAAAAAGAAGGGAATGTAGTGCAGCCGCACTTACCTGTGATTTTGTTGTTTGCAGAAACATTTATGGTGCTCAATTCTGAACAAGAATTACAAATATGAATTATAAGAATTAATTGATACAAAAAAACTACACGAGATCATTAAGTTCAATTCAAGAACCAAGAGTTCAATTGACGGTGTTTCTGTCAACAATATCAGTTATGCAGACGACATGGTGTTGCTGAGCCCATCGATCAGCGCCCTCAGGAAGCTAATAAGCATCTGCGAGCGATATGCGGAGGCACATGGACTCAAAAATAACGCTGTCAAAAGCGAGCTCTTAGTTTTCAAAGCGGGCTCAAAAACATATTATGACACTGTCCCACCAGTCACACTAAACGGCAGTGTCCTTAACAAAGTCTCGCAATTTAAATACCTAGGTCATTGGGTCACTGACACGCTGGCAGATGATATCGATATGGAGAGGGAGCGCAGGGCTTTATCAATCAGGGCTAACATGTTGGCTCGTAGGTTTGCACGATGTACTGCACAAGTAAAGGCGACACTCTTTAGAGCGTATTGTCAGTCCTTGTACACGTGCAGCCTATGGGCCAAACATACAAAAAAGTCCTGTATAGCCCTGTGCACTCAGTATAATAATGCCTTTAGAGCACTGATGAGGCTGCCACGCCTGCCACCATACTGTAGCGCATCAGGGATGTTTGCTGAGGCGCACATTGACGGCTTCGCAGCGATCATGCGCAAACGGACCGCATCCATGATGCGCCGCGTGCGGACCAGCACCAACATGTATTTGCAGTTGTTTGCGTGGCGGATGGACCTGGACTGCCCAATAATGCAGTACTGGACTAGGCTTCATGTTGAGCATTCCGGGTCTAAGCCGAAGTATAGATTGAGGTGACGTGATGTTAGTATGTGCTTATTATTATGATGACATGTATTTTGGTTAATTTATAATTTTTTTAACATTTAATTTTCTATTATGTAAGTATAATTATTATTTTATTTGACATAATTAGACATATTTGTATTGACTTTATTCTCTTTCTTTAATGTGTGTAAATATGGATTAATTTCTGAAATAAATTATTTGAATTGAATTATACCGGCTGCTTTTGATATTTCAGATAATTATTCAGTACTCAATTGTAAAGAAGAATGAAAAGGACTAAATTGTTACTAGTACATACTACAAGCACATGCTTGCGAGTTTGCGATATTTAATAAAATTTAAAACTTTCTGTAACAACAGCTCATGGCCACCCAGCAAGTGCCAGGGCGGCAATAAAGCAAGGATGTAGAATGAAGATGGATGGCGACCTCGCAACGCGACACGACAAACTAACTTGCGACAACGTCGCGCGCCCTGACCTATATTTGAGGTTTCGCAGGAAACATTCTCTAGCTTGGTGTGAAGTGTGAAAGGGATGTTATGTTGCCAGTATATAACTAAAAGCGATTACCTAATGTTCATACATACTATTAAGTATTCTGTGGTATAGGATTTATTTATTTAACTAAAATTGTAGTTCGGTATTCGTAGAAACATTGATAAAGGAGCTTAGGAGTCGATAAGGAGTTGTGTGTTTGGTGAAAAGTGTTCGTAAAATATACGCGATAAATCCGATAAACAATTTTAATTCCAAGAACGACAATTCGTCGCTTTAGTGCTTGTTTGAAACAACTGCCACATTTATCGAAAATCACCTTTTACCCGACTGCCAAAGAAGGAGGGTTATGTTTTTCGAGTGTATGTATGTATATGTCTTTGGCATGCTCAAGAGCCTAAACGGCTTGTCGTATTTTTATGTGAGTAGTGTCAATAGATTCGTCTTAGTTGTGAGAGTGACACTGGGTACATTAAAAAAAAAATAAGGATTTTTGGCGGTAAAAAATCATTTCAAAAAAAATTATGTTTTCAAAATACATTGAGTGTGGTATCAAAATAAAGAATGCTTAACGGTGATTATAATACAATCTCTATTATAAAAACCAATTGCTGTTCTTTTGTCTCGCTAAAACTCGAGAACGGCTGGCCCGATTTAGCTGATTGTGGTTTTGAAATGTTTGTCGTAGTCCATGGAAGGTTTAAACGTTTAGAAAATATCGGGTCCACTCATTGATAGGTGATACGAAGTACGCCAGGTCATCTAGTATAATATATATAACTTATATGTTTTATTGGAGTTTGGAATAAGAAATGCTAATAAATCACACCACACTTCACACTAACATTATAAATGCGAATTTTGTGTTAATACGTTAATTCTTGACGGGTTTGGATGAAATTTGGTACACAGGTGGGCGCGGGGCGCGGTGAGATGAGATGAGATGAGAAAAGATCTCATCATTTTATTTTTGTTCCAAGTAGTTCATAATTGAGAAAAATATTACCTAGATACATCCTGTAATATACATTTAGCACATATATCAAACAAGCACGAAAAAAATAATCAGTCACTTGGTAGTCCTATCTGCAATGTGGTCAAGCACAACTCCACATTCGAAATTATTTTTGTGCATGTTTGTTCCACCTCCATATAAAAACTGTAAAATAAGGTATAATTTATTACCATCTATAGAAAAAAAATATAACCATCGATTTGTATCTAACTCATGTATTAAAAAAACCGGACAAGTGCGAGTCAGACTCGCCCACCGAGGGTTCCGTACAAACTAAATAAAAGGGGGAAATCATATTTTTTTTTATATTTTCAAACCGAAAAATATACATCGTAAAAATATTTAACACATCCTTTGCTCACCACTCGGATCCGAGTGGGGCGGGGCTACAGTAGCGGTGCCTACCACTCGGATCCGAGTGAGCTTCCCGTTCATTTTGTAGTAGCAGTAAGCCGGCGTTTGAGGCAGTCAACGTGGCTACTCTGTACTTAATCAAAATTCGCCTAAAAAGTTTTGGTTCCCAGCTGAAGTGAAGGGTCTGCAGGGGGAGAAGAATGTGTTAAAAACCTGTTTTAGCTTATGCTAATGAGGCTCTTTCATATGATACCCCACATGATACGGTTAATTCAATTTAAAATTTGGGCCCTCATTCCCTGCATAGAGACACATTTTTTTTGTGATTAAATTAAAAATGTCTAGTTTTCGGATTTTTTCCTATATGTGTACTCTAACACAATGCTTCTTGCCAAATTTCATAGTTCTAGGTCAACGGGAAGTACCCCTTAGGTTTTGATTCCCTTGTGAGTGTCGACGACATATTCGGGTGTTTTTACGACATATTCGGCTATAACTTTTTTTTACGAAAACTTTGAAATTTTATTTTTCTTTCTGCAGCAAGATACTATGGATTTACATAAATGGTTTTAATTTCAACTCGATACCTTCACGCATTTCCGAGATAAAGGTCTTGACACCCGGACAGACGGACAGACGGACAACAAAGTGATCCTATAAGGGTTCAGTTTTTTCCTTTTGAGGTACGGAACCCTAAAAAACTTTCAAGCGTAAAAAGTATAGATTTTTTAATAAAATAGATCAAAAAACTCTTTTCCTGTAAAATTTTGGCAATGGTAGTTGTTTCAAACAAGCACTAAAGCGACGTATTGACTGCGTCGTGCCGCCAAACTCCGGCAAACGACAGGGCGAAGCGTAGAGAGCGGTTGAGGATCCCGAAATTGGCAGAAAGAGGAGTGTCCGTTCTGTTTTACTTGTCCGTCATTACGTCAATGACATTAACACACGGCGATCGTGAAAGCAATCAAGCACCGAAACTCCAATATCCAGGGCTTGCGAACGCGTAACGACATCAAAATCCGGCGCAAAACAAAGCGATACAAACAGCGATCAAGGGCTCAATAACGAATAAGGAAGGAGCGGGAGGCGCCGCGCGCCGGGACACGTGGGGAACGACTGTTTATTTAAAAACAGGTTTGGAGACACACGCATCAGATTCGGAAACAGTTAAATAGATATGAAATAAAAACTAAAAAGATATCAAAACAATCCAAATTAACAAAAATGTGTAAAAGTGTTGTACATACTTTTTCATTTCAAAATAAGAATCTGTTTTTTAAACTGTTTATTCTTATGTTCTTTTTGTTATTTACTTCAAAATAAAATTTACACGCGTGCAGTCGCATAAAAATGTTTCTTTATATTTTCTTCCTTCCTATTTAATTCTACATTCGTTATCAGCACGAACTCCAGTAGATAAATCTATTAAAAGAAGATTTATTACGCAAAACTATATATTTGAGTTTAAATTGAGAAGAAATAAAAAGATGGCCGGTACGTCAAATATTAGTTCAATACCTCTTCTAAAAAGCAGAGATGGATATCCTACCTGGAAATTTAAGATGCGTATGCTATTGATTCACGAGGAATTATGGGTAACTATAATAGGATATCCAGAAGGCGATAAAACGTCCCAGGAGTTGCGGAATAAAAATTATCAAAGGCATTGTCAAAAATATGTCTTACCATTGACGGTTCTGCAATTACACACGTGAGAACTGCGTCAAGTGCAAAAGAAGCATGGGATGCGTTATGTTCGGCGTATGAGGACAAAAGCCTTGGAAGAAAACTTTCGTTGGAGAGGAAGTTGTACAGGTATTCATTAAATGATTTTGACAACTTGGAGCTGTATTTGACTGCAATAACAACGACTGCTCAGGATCTTGCCGATATCGGCAAGAGAATAGAGGACAGCTCTTTAGCTGCAATTATGTTAGGTGGCTTGACACCTAGGTTCGAGACCTTAATAATGGCACTAGAACATTGTAATGTAGAAGTTACTTCAGAGATGGTAAAAAATAAACTCTTGAGTGAAATGATCCGTGGAGATGGAAAAGTAGATGTAGACGCAGCTTTTGCATCATCCAAGAGAGTAGTGACTTGCTACAGATGTGGAAAAAGGGGGCATAAAAGTCCAAATTGTCGTCTTAATAAAAAGAAAGAGACAAAGAATGAGACAACGTCAGGTAAAACCATGATGGTTAATCATACCACAGGAGATGGTGCTGCTAGTGAAAATCGCAGTATGTCGTCGCAAGCAGTTACTGAAGTAACTAGCACCACTTTATCAGCACCATGTAAAGTAAATACTGATAAATGGATTATAGATTCCGGAGCTACTGCACACATGACTTCAAGAGGTGATTGGCTTCAGAATTACAAGAAAATCAGTGAAGGACGTGTTACTGTTGCTAACGGTGAAGATTTGGTAGCTTTAGGTTGCGGTGAAGTTCCAATTTATACTAATTCTATAGTCAACAAAATTAGTGATGTTTTACATGTGCCTGAACTGAACAGTAATCTACTTTCAGTTAAAAAGGTAGTAGAAAAGGATCTAGTGGTAGTTTTTGATAAATCTGGTTGTAATTTTTACAAGACAGGTAATGTCTCTTTTGATAATGAACCTTTAGTGCGAGGTATTTGTTGTGGTGGACTGTATAATTTAGACTGTACTGTAAATCTGCCGCAATATGTTTCAGCTTATAATGTGCACTCCGATAAGTCCAGGTTTCAGCTTTGGCATAAGCGACTTGGACACCTTTGCCGTATTGGGATGGACCTTCTTAGAAAAGGTCTTGCTGATGGTGTAGAGTACACAGACAACGAGGTAGACAAAGAGTCTTGTATACCTTGTATCGAGGGTAAGCAGGCGAGAAAGCCATTCAAAAGGCTCAAGCACATGAGGGCTACTTCCACTCTTGAGGTGGTTTGGACGGACGTGTGTGGACCGATGTCCACAAATTCATTCAAAGAATTCATCACCGACATCATTGAGTCTAATGGAAGATGTTCCATCCACTTCCACATCGCAGCAGTCTGTGGAAACTGTGTCGGGAGAGCAAAGTTCATCTAATGAACAGAGCTCTTCCTCATCACAGGCTACGCAAATATTGTCTGAAGAGTTAAGTGATGATTTCGAAGATGCAGATGAAGATATTGATGAAACAGAGACTCAGACGGTTCCCTCAAATGAACCAACTGTTTCAGCGAGAAGGTATCCAGACCGAGAACGTAAGCCTCACGTAAGTCTTTTTTGTGTCTACACAAAAAAAGATTTCAGATGAAAACTCTTTGA
Organism: Lycia hirtaria; assembly: GCA_947563715.1. Classification (NCBI taxonomy): domain Eukaryota; kingdom Metazoa; phylum Arthropoda; class Insecta; order Lepidoptera; family Geometridae; genus Lycia; species Lycia hirtaria. The sequence continues at coordinate 32,122,110 of OX387377.1, read as the reverse complement.
TATTAGGAGTGTATGTCGATGACATTGTCATTCTTTACAGAGACGATGTCACAATTGACAACTTCAAGAAACATTTTTATGCATTTTTCTGTTTTCGTGTGGTTCGCTCTAGAGACCACTGCAATAACAACGACTGCTCAGGATCTTGCCGATATCGGCAAGAGAATAGAGGACAGCTCTTTAGCTGCAATTATGTTAGGTGGCTTGACACCTAGGTTCGAGCCCTTAATAATGGCGCTAGAACATTGTAATGTAGAAGTTACTTCAGAGATGGTAAAAAATAAACTCTTGAGTGAAATGATCCGTGGAGATGGAAAAGTAGATGTAGACGCAGCTTTTGCATCATCCAAGAGAGTAGTGACTTGCTACAGATGTGGAAAAAGGGGGCATAAAAGTCCAAATTGTCGTCTTAGTAAAAAGAAAGAGACAAAGAATGAGACAACGTCAGGTAAAACCATGATGGTTAATCATACCACAGGAGATGGTGCTGCTAGTGAAAATCGCAGTATGTCGTCGCAAGCAGTTACTGAAGTAACTAGCACCACTTTATCAGCACCATGTAAAGTAAATACTGATAAATGGATTATAGATTCCGGAGCTACTGCACACATGACTTCAAGAGGTGATTGGCTTCAGAATTACAAGAAAATCAGTGAAGGACGTGTTACTGTTGCTAACGGTGAAGATTTGGTAGCTTTAGGTTGCGGTGAAGTTCCAATTTATACTAATTCTATAGTCAACAAAATTAGTGATGTTTTACATGTGCCTGAACTGAACAGTAATCTGCTTTCAGTTAAAAAGGTAGTAGAAAAGGATCTAGTGGTAGTTTTTGATAAATCTGGTTGTAATTTTTACAAGACAGGTAATGTCTCTTTTGATAATGAACCTTTAGTGCGAGGTATTTGTTGTGGTGGACTGTATAATTTAGACTGTACTGTAAATCTGCCGCAATATGTTTCAGCTTATAATGTGCACTCCGATAAGTCCAGGTTTCAGCTTTGGCATAAGCGACTTGGACACCTTTGCCGTATTGGGATGGACCTTCTTAGAAAAGGTCTTGCTGATGGTGTAGAGTACACAGACAACGAGGTAGACAAAGAGTCTTGTATACCTTGTATCGAGGGTAAGCAGGCGAGAAAGCCATTCAAAAGGCTCAAGCACATGAGGGCTACTTCCACTCTTGAGGTGGTTTGGACGGACGTGTGTGGACCGATGTCCACAAATTCATTCAAAGGTAATAAATATTTTATTATTTTTGTCGATGATTATACACGTTTTACTTTTTCTATATTGTATGTCTGCAAAAACAGAAGTGAAGAAGTACTTTTGTGTTTTTCAATCACTTGTTGAGAGACAGACTGGAGCCAAAATTCGTAGGCTGCATTCAGATAATGGAACTGAAATCGTCAACTCTGAGATGACAAGCTATTTACAGTCTCAGGGAATACAGCACACGACAACGGCGCCTTACAGTCCTCAACAAAACGGTATCAGTGAGCGTTGCAATCGTAGTATTGTAGAAAAGGCAAGATCAATGCTGTCACATAGTTCTTTGTCGCAGGCATATTGGCAGGATGCTGTGGAGACTAGCATTTATTTAAAAAAATAGATCGCCGCATCGCGCACTTGTTGGTAAAACACCGTTTGAAATGTGGTATGGAAAGAAACCGAACCTTTCTCATTTAAAAGTATTCGGTTGTAGAGCTTTGGTTCATGTGCCTTCATGTCAAAGAACCAAGCTGGATATGAAAGCGACAGAACACATATTTGTTGGATACTCAGAAGATCCACGGAGCTACTTTTTTCGTCAAGCGGAAAATCCAAGGAGGATACTCAAGTCTCGGGATGTTACTTTCTTTGAAAGTAACTTTACAGGTCTCAAAGAAAAAGTTTTGATCCCTGAGGATACAGTTAATCCTAATTTGGTTAATTTGTTATCGCAGAATTCATCACCGACATCATTGAGTCTAATGGAAGATGTTCCATCCACTTCCACATCGCAGCAGTCTGTGGAAACTGTGTCGGGAGAGCAAAGTTCATCTAATGAACAGAGCTCTTCCTCATCACAGGCTACGCAAATATTGTCTGAAGAGTTAAGTGATGATTTCGAAGATGCAGATGAAGATATTGATGAAACAGAGACTCAGACGGTTCCCTCAAATGAACCAACTGTTTCAGCGAGAAGGTATCCAGACCGAGAACGTAAGCCTCCCGATTATTACTCGTATAGTACACGTGTAGATGAGATACTTTCTGACGATCCAAAGTCCTATCATGAAGCTATTAATTGCGATGATAGAGATAAATGGATAACAGCAATGAAGGAGGAGTATAATGCTTTACTCCAAAAACACACTTGGGTTTTGGTCGATAAGCCTAGTCACAAGACTTGTATTCCTTGCAAGTGGGTTTATAAACTTAAACGAGATGCCGATGGTAACATAATCAAATATAAAGCGAGATTAGTTGCTAAAGGCTATCGACAAATAGAAGGTGTAGACTACAAGGAGACGTTTGCTCCTGTGGTGAGACACTCTTCTTTTAGAACACTTTTGGCCTTAGCGGTCCAGGAGGGATATAAAGTAAGACATATGGATGTTGACACGGCGTTTCTCAATGGCGAATTAGAGGAAGAAGTCTACATGATGCAGCCTCAAGGTTTTGTTCAAGACAAGGAGGAAGGGAAAGTCTGTTTATTGCAAAAATCCTTGTATGGCTTGAAACAGGCATCTAGGGCCTGGAACATGAAACTAAAACAAATTTTGACAGGTTTGGGTTATACTCAAACTCCTTCGGAGGCTTGTGTCTACACAAAAAAGATTTCAGATGAAAACTCTTTGATATTAGGAGTGTATGTCGATGACATTGTCATTCTTTACAGAGACGATGTCACAATTGACAACTTCAAGAAACAATTTGAAAATTTTTTCAGTTGCAAAGATCTTGGAATAATTAAATTTTTCACTGGAATTAATATAGATTGCTCTGAAAACAATATAAAGATCTCGCAAAGATCGTATATTGAAGAATTGTTAAAAAATACAATATGAGAGATTGTAAGCCGGTAGAGACGCCTCTCGCTCAAAAGAAACTCGTCCCTGGAACTGGTGAGAGCAATTACCCCTATCAGGCCCTTGTGGGTTCGCTGTTGTGGTTAGCAGAGGTCTCTAGAGCGGATCTCGCATATGCGGTGAGTTACCTTAGCCAATTTAATAAAAGTAATGATGCGACGCATTGGAATGCAGCAAAAAGATGTCTTCGCTATTTGAGTGGGACTAAAAATGCTGGCATTACTTATAAAAGGAACACAGAACTAAAGGAGAAAGACAGAAAGTTAAGAATTTACAGTGATTCAGATTTTGCGAACTGTCAAGAAAGTCGACGTTCTCATACGGGTTTTTACGTGGAGCTGGCAGGAGGAGCCGTATCCTGGGAGTCTAGGAAACAATCAACAGTGGCACTATCCTCAGCCGAGGCAGAGTATATGGCACTGTCTTCTGCTACAAAAGAGGCTTGTTTTTTGAAAAGATTTATCAGTGAAGTAACTGGTAAGTCACCAACTGTTGATATTTTTACAGACAGTCAAAGTGCTCAAGCATTAGCACTGAATCCAGTCCACCATAATCGTACTAAGCACATTGATGTAAAATATCACTTTATTAGGGAAAAAGTGGGAACGAAGGTTATTGATTTAAAATATATGCCTTCCCAAAAGTTACCAGCAGACGTCCTAACGAAACCTTTAGGACGAATCAAGTTTAACAAATGTGTACAACAGATAGGCATATATTAAATTATTTATTTTCTTGCAGTGAGTAGCAGATTATTTTTATTTTAAAGTAAAGGAGGAGATGTTGTACATACTTTTTCATTTCAAAATAAGAATCTGTTTTTTAAACTGTTTATTCTTATGTTCTTTTTGTTATTTACTTCAAAATAAAATTTACAGGCGTGCAGTCGCATAAAAATGTTTCTTTATATTTTCTTCCTTCCTATTTAATTCTACAAAAAGCCTATAGTTATAGCGCTTCGAAAGTGAGATATGAAAACCTTTAAATAAAAGAAGCTGAAAAATACTTTTTTTTAAATATGTTTGAGATTGGATACATTTGGAAGAAATAAGCCGTACAGACAAAAAACCTCATAGTACGCTTTACACATGGTGACAAAAAAAGTAGAAATCAAACAACACACAAGAAGCACGGTACTTTTTGACATCTTGTGTAACTTGTCAAATTCTTGAAAATTACCGTTGAGATAAAAAAAAAAGGAGAAGAAATCAGAATAGAAAACAATGGAAAGAATCAGATAGGACAAATTAAATATTATATCTTACAAAAAAGCTAATATACATTAGAACATTTAGGTCTAAGTATGATTTATGATTTTTTCCTTTTCTTCGATGGATTTTTCTTCTTTGAACATCGGATCTAGTGTACTGTATCCAACTCTAGATAAACAAGAAAAAACTGTAACTGTAAACGTTTCATCGGGCCACATAAAAGGGGACGCATCAAAATTCACTTTGCTTGCTGGGAGGGCTATAAAAAGAGGGCGACTGCTTCGGTGATAAATAAAATAAATGCTACTCGATCTCATTCGGACGACGGAAACTTTCCGAGGATAGTTGGCTCTGTCTCTGTAGCGGTTACAGAATCTCTATCTTGACGAGCTGCTGGGAAACTCCGGTATCGAACACAAATAGTTCTATATGTTTTTAAAGTGATGATGATTTTGTGTAAAGTAAAGTTTATTTCCTTGTAACGATATTACACAATCTTTTTGCAGTGGGCCCCAAACTCGGCAAAGCCGGTATCTTGGGAGCCCTGTGGCAGAAGTACCTAATGACTAATTCTTACGCGCTGGAGATAATATAAAAACCTGTCTATGCATCACAATAATTATGGAATTAAAAGGGACGGCAAATTAATCATAAAACTAAACAATATTAATACAAAAAAAGTAAATACAATTATTGAAATTAAGTTTGGTGCTTTGAAGCAAGTAAACTATAATATAATGAGTTATATGTATGTACGTCAAAGAGTGAAGAACTATCGAGTATGACCAAGGATATTATAATGTTCTCTCATTATCAGAAAATAATAATAATAATTTTGGTTTCATTTTAAGATTTAAGGTTTTAAATAGTTCTACACTTTCCGGCGTTACATAGATTTTGTAAAATTATGTACATATAAAAATTATTATTTAAATACAAATTATATATTTTAATTAATTTTTTTTTATAATACAATGCGTGCGTTGTGCTCAAATACATGAATTTACTTGTGTGTGTGCGTTAGGGCAAGAGTGTAGGGTGTGTATGATGTGTGTGTATGTGTATGTGTGTGTTGTGTGTGTGAGTTCATGATAGGCTATGTGTCAGGGAGGGCGGCAGGCAGTTGCCAACTATTGATATGTATTGTTGTCGTAGACTTTTACGAGATTTCTGTATCTTCATAGCTTAAGGACTGCAGCCATAGCTTTACTTTACCTCTGGCTTTCCTATGTGGAGTTTCTTTGATATCACAGAGTCTGCAAACTGAGTTATATGTGAAGGCGTAAATATATGGAGGAAGACAGCACGCGAATACTGCCTTGGCCTTCGGGAGTGGGACTACAGTACGACGAGAGTTCCTTCTAGATTGTTGCGGATTTGTCGAGTGAATTTTATCAATGGTGCGCAAAACAAAAAGCTGTCTCACTGTAAGGAAATTTGCCTCCTTGTATAGCTCTTCGGTGTGAGCTTCATTTTTAGCGTGTCTTGACGGATGTTAAAAGTAAGTTTTATGGCTAGTATTAAGCTTCATGCTGCTATGGGAAAGTTTCCCAAAGTACCATTTGAATTTCAATAGCTCCAAACTTTAGTAACTTTGCCAACAATACTCTTGAATTTTAAACACTGTAATGTACACTACCTACTATTTGTCTCTTGAATAACCTATAAATGTGTGGTAAGCTGTGGTATTACCCTAGCTAAACTGTAAAAAAGATCTATCACTACTTTATCAAATACCACTATCATAAAACTATATTTTTTTGTAAGTAAAATTGTTAAGCATAATTATTATCATCATCCTATTCTTTTTACCCGACTGCGTAAGAAGGAGGGTTATTTTATAAATATCATCATCGCCTGTTGTTTCACTAGCATTTAAGCCCTTTTCACTATGTACATTGTGTTTTAGTTAAGGTGTGAACAATAAAGAGTTTATCTATCTATCTATCATACTTATACATTTTAGAATATGTTTATGAAACACAAAAGGTTATATTATTGAGCATTTCCATTGTACATTTAATTCTAGAAGTATCAACAATTAAAATACGTTAATTAAATTACAAATTACGTACGTTCTACAAGCTAACGAGTTTCCGGCGTGTGCACATCTGAGTAATAGAAAATGATGATAATTTATGATAATCATATATTAGTAGGAATATGTTAACTTTGAAACAGCATTATATTTAGTTGTTCGGATAATTGTAACAAGTTATAACATAATATATATATTTCCAAAGATATAAGCTTGACTAAACTCATTTGCCTGATTTAAATATGATTGTTTGCGATAAATTTTGTCGAAACCTTTCTCTCACTTCAAAGCCACATTATTTGCCACGTGACCGTTAAACAAATCAAATCAACCCCGTACTACTGTTCAAAGAAAATGATTAACTTCTGAAATGAAATGTAATTGAATAGATCCAGAACAGCGAGTGCACGGAATGGGTAATTCTGGCGCGTGACCGTCCGCTCGATGATTGAATCAGGGTTCCTCAATCATCGACTTTCATTACAGATTTCTTTCTTCTCTTCAATTGATAATTTAAACGTGCTGTTACATATTTAAATATGGTCCTGTTTTGAAAACTTAAGATTTGATTGAAGATTTGATGAAGTTGATAGGCTTACATTTAACTAGCTCGTCTAGTCTTAAATTGATCTGACATGAAATTTAACGAAATTTTAAGACCATTTACTTTACACTTAGCGAACATTTTTTTCTCGATTATAAGGATGGAACCATAAAAATGGTTATTATTATCTGTATATGCACCCCGCGGTGACACCCTTTTAGTGATGAAAAACTATGATGATGATAAAATGTACGTATGTGTCCTTCTCCAAGTTCTGTACATAATTTCATAACGATTGGTTCAGCCATTTAGCCGTGAAGAAGTAACAGACGGAGAGATAGACGCCTGATAGCGTTACTTTCGCATTTATAATAGTGTGAAGTCCCTCGGCTTGATTTATGCTTTTTTGTGTCGAGTAAAAACGAATTAGCCGGTAAATTTCAATGACTACCCATAACATACTAATGGTTTACCAGCAATCCATATGTACTAATAGATGAACTGTGTTTTGAACATTCACCCTGTTCATCGCAACTGTATAGCAGTGTCTACACCTTGTAGCTGTCTGCTAGACAGTGATGCGGCGACGCAATAACGAGCGGCTATGACGACCGTTTTGTTGTTTGAAATGTCTGTTACATTATTTTTTTAGTTTTTACTGAACAAGTGTATTTGTTCAGTAAAAACCAACTAAATAATTGAAATCTCGACATAGAAGCGGGAAACTCGGGAATCCTTGAAACATCTGGCAAACAAGTGTAACGGACAGTAAGCCGGTGGTTTTGCATATAGCCCGCATCGACTGGACTCCGTAACGAAGAGACCGGAACGGACGTGCTTGCTAGCGGCGGGACTCGCCGCTAGTCCGCCAGGTGAGGGCGTCGTTAGCGGCGGACTTTTGTACACGTCTTATTTGTCTAAAATAACTGAACAGCTTGATTTACTACCTTGCTTTCCAGAGTTTTTGGAAACCTTGACTGGCCTCCTAGCTCAGTTGGTAGTATGTCTGTGGGTTCGATCCTCACCCAGGGTAAACATCTTTGTGATAAACATATTTACAAAAAAAAGTGTATATGTATTCTGTCAGCCATCTAGTTTTCATATTCCAAGTTTTCTTTAGTTTGGGCTAACTGGTGTTGTGTAAAATGTTCACCAACATTAATATTTTTTACTTGGGAGTTATTCCTATATGCCAAAAAAATTTTCATTGCTCATTTTGGTCATACAAAGAAGAAAACTGATTTCTGCGCTTAAATATAGTTTGTAGGATTATTTTTACTGCTAATTATTTTGTACCTATCTAAAAACAAACTTAGTGTTATTGCACCTGGCGGTTCTGATGAAAGAGACAGAGGCCGAGATACGTACTTGGCCAAGGACCTGAAGGGATTACAAATAATGTTGTGTAATTATTTCTTTTGATTTGAAATCATTACACATATTTTGATTCAAACTAATTTGTGCAAAAATCTAAATTGCAGAATACACGATCAGATTGAGTCTTCTGCGATAGATGTAATTTGGATATACATTATTTACTTATTTGTATTGTATTTCTTGACATTGTTTCATGTAATAATTGTAATTTTTACTTTATGAAATAAAGGATATTGTTAAATCAGAAGTTTAGTAAATGGAATACAAGCAACTGACCTACATTGTAAAACCCAACATACGTAGGTCAAAATCAAGCAAGTTGGTAGTAAAACGCATGTGTCTTAAAAGAGAAATTAAGTCGTTATGTTGTAACATATACATCTCATCACTGCAGCCTGGTAAAATAATGAAATAATCGATTAAATAATACGAAGTAATATTAAATTTACTGTTCAGGCCAGTGTTTTCATAAATAACAATAAATGAAATTTATCTACAAAGCTTACATCCTTTTTATCTATCCAGCTCCTAAGCCACCCAAGACAAGACAAGACATACAAGAGGGCACAAAGAATCAATCGGACGCAGGCGAAACTGTTTTCTTTTTCAATCAGCTAACGTCCGTTGAGAATTATCCACCACACTTGAAACGCAATACATCTTAGCGCACACAGACTAGCTACAATCGCTGTGAAGAAATTCCCATCTGTGTGATCGTGAATGAATTGTAAAGGAGATTTGTTTAGTCTGTGGTCGAATGTAGCGGAGTTTGAACGAGCTCCTTCGAGTGGTAGTTAGAAAATAAATCGAATATGGGCAAGTACGATCCCTTCGTGTTTTAGATTGAGCGAGGTTTTATTTTAACTCTGCACATCGTAAATGTTGAAGCGGAGAAATATTGCTTTTAAAAGATTAATTCGAAGGTATTTTTTTTTATCTAAGTCAGAAAAAAACCTGGATTAAAGTTGGTAGGTTCCGTACGGTATTTTAGAATTTGAAAATGATCACGTGACAACGATGTTCACTATCATTTTTTTCTGCTAAATATCATCGACATAAAATTGTGTTAATACTTTAATTCGTTAATTTTTAAGCGTCCATCCGTAAGCATCCAAATTTACCAATCAATTTCAAACATTTAAGTCAAGGTTTTTGAGACAAAATATGAAAAAAAGAAGCTTATGAAGTCATTTATCGGCCGATTTTGATATTTGTCAGTAACTTTTGATACTCGATCTTGAACAAGTATTTGAAAGGGAGCAATTCAGTTATTCAAAACCGATCCGTAGCTGAACCTTGTGCGAAGCATTTCCTGTCGGTTGCTATCTTTTTTTGATTTAGTAACGAGCGAAGGACGTGTCACGTTTCATCAAATTTGTCAATTGTATGACATAAAAGTAACTAAATCAAAAAAAAATGGCGGCCGGCAGGAAACGCGCCACATATGGTTCGGCTATGGAGCGGTCTTGAATAACTGAATTGGGCCCATGTAGCCCTTGTGAGCACAATTTTATGCAACAATACATTTGTTTTTATATTATTATATTGTTATAGTATATTATGTCATCTCAAACTGAGGCTTCGAGGTCAAGTTTGAGATTATTATGTTATCAGGATATATTTCGCAAAATTACACAATTGTTTAAAAAAAATTCTGCTCTTTATTGTTTACATTATATATTGTTTTTACTAATAATTATTAGTTGACACATAATTATATATTTCTTCTACATTCCTCGAAACCCTAAAAATTTCCTTTGCGTGATTGAAGTAACAGTCCTCGAGAGGTTCGCAGTAACTCAAACACTTGTCTGAGGTTTGATTAAAGTCAAGCTCGTGTGGCTTCAAACAATTCTGATCAGCCAGAGACCTCTCGTGACCACTCATTGTTCTTATAATAATATGTGGACAGACTCGACAGATATAGCGATATTAACTGGCCATTATTGGCATTCAAATATTTATATAAAAAAATAAATAAATTAGTGGACATTTCACACCACACTATCTAGTACTAAACTAACTAAACTAAGCAAAGCTTGTACTATGGGACCTAGACGAAGCCAAGATCTACAGTTTAGCAGGCATATATACCACCACCTATAATGATCTACAACTTGTAGGTACAAGGCCAGTAAAAAGACGGAGAGCACTATATTTTGTGGGTATTGAATGAGACTGAGCTGTCACGCTCGATGGAAGAATAAAGCCAGCTCAAGTCGAGTAAGGGAGCCAGATAGAGGTAGTTGTAGTATGTGTAATTAATTAATGTATATTTGTTTTTGACTGACTTCTTGTAGCCAAAATTGCTTGAAGCAACTTCTGTATGCCATTGTTAAGATCTTTATAAAAATCCCCTAATTTAATTTTATACATTCAACTAAGTTTGATAGGTAAAGATATTGTTAACTGGTAAAATTTCGACTTGAAATCTATAGGTATACCCACGCAGAGTCACGGTCGATTGCTTAAAAATAAAATGAGGACAATAAATCCACAAGCTAACCCGCGGTGTCGGCGCTATGAAGCTAAATCCGGACCTACACACACCACCTAATGAACGGCATCTAACCTACGAGTAACCAAATGTACAGAGAAAGAACTCTCTAATCTGCTGTTAAATTATCATGGTTGAATAAGGAATAAATAAGCGACACAGTTTTGCATTTGTGAGTGACGGTTACTGATTAACATCAGCCAAACTAAACTAAAATTATAGAAATGTTTATTTTATCACAGTGAAGTCGAGTGATTTAGGTGAATGCGAAGGATTCTGTACGGGTATTCAGAACTCATTCGGATTAGAAATTGATTCGGAATGTCTATCTCCGTCTCTGTCATTCTCTATAGAAATTACAGAGACGGAGATATACATATATTCCGAATCCTAATGAATTCTGAATACCCCTACAGATGAGCATGAGCATTTGACGCGGTGCTATCTGTAAATTGGCAGACATCACTTTAGTTTCGTTACATGTACTGTAATGTGATTTATTTAGAATGCTTGCTAGCGTGAAAATTCGGAAGTAATGTTATGTGTCGCCCTTAAACATGGAGTATGTAACTAGAAATATCGGAAGCTTAAAATAAACTCGAACTAGGTTTATTAATATACGGTTAACAATATTATAAATGTAATTAATGATAGTGATAGTTTAAAGTGCATATAGTGGTATCTCTGCCGCAATTCCCTACTCGGCGTTGAAACCGCGGCGGACAAAGCAACCGGGACATCCGCTCCTGAAACAATGCAAAGCACCAAACACACAAAAAATGAATATTTGTTCACCAAACGAATTTCGCGCACTCCACACAAAGTTCGGACCGAGCCGTGCGGAAGCGGTCGTGGCCGGATGAAGCGGACGGCATTTCGAGCGCGCGGACTCTAAACACGGCCCGTGTCGATGATGATCATTCAAATTTAACGTATAAAAATACATGTTATATATTAAATAAGTTATGAAATTATCCGCAAATCGTAAATGGCTGAGAATCCCTTCGTTAATTCTAACTCCTTCGTTTTTTCATCGCCGACCTCCGAGCAATATTCTAGCATAGCTAGGAGTGCTTTAAAAAGGGTGTCTACAAGTACCTTTCCGGGCTAATAAAGCAACAGTAATGTCACTGATGTTGCAGTTGTCCATAGGCAACGGTTATCGCTTACCATCAGGCGAGCCGTCAGCCTTTCGGCTGCAACTTTTATATATATATATATAAAAAATAACGACTAATGCTTAAGATAATGATGATGTTATCTGTCGAACCTGGACAAGATTGGCAGAGGAGCGAGATGACTATAGTCCATGAATAGAAGCCCATACTCAGAAGCCTACTTACATTCCATTGCATTATGAATCCGACGTTAAATCATTAAAATTCAAATAAAAAAATAGTAGAGGCGTAGTCAGTAATGGGTCCAATGGTTTAAAAAAGAAGAATCATCGAAATCGGAAAATATATATAAATCAAAATTACATCTTACCCACTAATATCCTCTAACACCCTTTCTCTCCCATCTAACTCTTTAAAGACTTCATCATCATCCGAAGACTTCTCTATCCCACTGCTATAGGTATAGGCCTCTTTCTTATCTTATCTTCCTCGGTCCTGTGCCAATCGAGTCCAGGTTCGACCCACGATTATTACTAAAAGACTAAAAGAAAAAAGACTTTACGTTCAAATGTGGCTTCAAACGCTCTCACGGTTTTTGACGCTCTGCCCACCCTGTAAGGAAAATAGACGTGATTTTATGTATGTATGTATTTAGGGGAAGAAAATAGTTTTCCCCTGTTGCATGAAAAATCACTGGCTCTCAAAATACTGGCAAAAATTGTGACAACAAATTATGCTCCTAATTTGTGTGATATTTTACATTATCATCGATTTAAAACGCGTAAATATCGATTTTAAACGAGTAAATTACGTAAGAACAGTTCCTTGGACATAGCTAAATTACGGTAAATATCCCAAAATCTGCATATTCCACAAAAAAATTGTTGCAGAAAATGTCATGTTTTTTCGTCAGGGATATTCCAGGAACGGTTCAAAAGTGTTTTTTTTTTTTTTTGTGGAGCGGTGAGATAATTCCGTTAAAAACATCGAGGCGTACGAGCGAGAGATACGGTAACTTCATTTTTAACTATCGACCGAATTGGGGGAAACTGCGTATCTTCACTAACGTTTCAATTTAGCATAGGTATTTAGGTAGTCTCTTTTTTTGGAGAAATTATTAATATAACATTTTGTAGGGCTTTTTTAAATTTCATACATGCTTAAGTATTTTCATCACTATCTCACTGCTGGGCATAGGCCTCCCTCCATGGTTTCCCAAATAGACCGGTTCGAAGCGGCCAGCATCAAGCGTCTACCTGACACTTTGTGATCGATAATGTACAATTATGTTATAACTCCTAAATTTATCCGTTTTTTAAGAGTTTTTATTTATGTTATTGGGTGAAAAAATCCAAATTAGTAATAAAAATTTCTGTTTAAAAAAGTAATTCCAATCATACAAAATCGCATTCGCAATTATCGAAATCGCATAAAATTAATTTCATAATACAAAGTGGAGCGTGAGATATGGAAGGAAATACGACCTCTATCCAGTAGAGCGATCTAACAGGTCAAAAATAAGAATCAGAATCGGATTTATATTTTGTTATGTAGACAGTTATTACCTGTACATTATGTATTTGTGTGTATTCACAATCATTCGGTTTCGGAACAGGGTCGGAAACTATATCTCCGTCTCTGTCATTCTTTATGGGAATGACAAAAATATAGTTTCCGAGCCGATCTCAAATCCGACAAGTTGAGAATAGGGGTAGGTACTGATAATGATAGTGCTTACTCAACAAGTTTATATCCCAACTTCAAACTAATAGTAATATAAAAGTGAAAGTGATCTGTTTAATCAGTTAGGTATAAGTTAAACTATCTATCTAAAAAAGAGAGGAAGTGTCTGCCAAAGCAATTTGAGACACTTTCCATCCCATGCAACTTTAGCAATTGCATTTGAAACTCTTGCAGACTTCAACTTTTAAGTTAAATCGTTCACCATCAAAGTTATCAAAAGCTAGGTTCGCGAGTGGCGTACTCGTAGACTTAGTGCTCTCGGTAACGATATAAATAAGAGGGTAGGAAGCAAGTTTTCGTTCGGTTTACGGCGACTAATAAACTGGTGGACGGCGGAAATGTTATTAAATTGGAGACGCGACGGTGACGGAGCGCTCGCGGCCGCCAACTCAAGTAGCCAAAGAGACGACGGCTTCTTTACTTACTAACAAGAAAAATATTTTATTTTAAAAATATTTGTTTTATTTATTTGTATTAGTAAGTTTCGTACAATAAACAGTAATTAATATAGTTATTTGTCATTTGAACATTGGTAATATTCTTGATAGTTGTAATAATATTTACAAAATATTATTCTCATAATCTAAATCGTACATGAGTCAGGTCAACATACATACAACAAAGACAAGAATTTCAAATGGCCAAATGGTTACACAAGATGAATTTAAATATTCCAGGGGTTTATGCACAAGCTCATCTCTTACGGCGATGCAAAGTTGACTCGTGTTCAGTTTTATTTTGATTTTGCTGTAATTAAGAGTATGAGACAAAAGGTTTAATGAGCCTACTTTAAATTGTAATATTCATTACAGACGCTTCAACTTTCGTATCACTTTCTTAGTTCCAGAAAAAGCATTATAAAATTATAGTAAGATACGCAATTCATTTACTTGGATGACATGTTTCCAGTTATTTTGTTATAAATACCAGAGGTACTGAGTGAGGTACCGCGCAACAAACAAATGAAAAATATACTGTCGAATTGATAACCTCAATTCGACAGTATATTTAATTTGCATTGCTATAAGAAATGAGCGTAACTTCCCTGGTAATTATAATATTAGATATGTAGACATGATGAAGCTAAAACACAACCTATTTTATACATGTTTGACTCGCACACCGCCGTTTCTAAATTCAAACAGAAGATGAGATCCTTTTCGTGTTCTAAGATTGGAATTTTTTGGTGTACATTAAAGACATATTTATTAAAAATAAACACTTACACCAGGACTGTTTAACTCAGTAAAATTTACGTAATACATATATACTTATGTATTTTGGAAACTTTATATTTTTATACATTAGGGATAGTTCAAATAAACAGACGTATACCGTAGATTCGGTAATAGGCTCGAAAACTCTTTGGAAAACATACTTCTAAAATCTCCTTCGGTCGCGTACGTAACTATAGATTCGTAACTAGTTGCGTATTTTTTTTTGCCGAATGGGTGTAACCAATTTCAGTAAAAGTTTTGCAGACTTGATTTTTGACCACAAATCTGACGGACAAACGCATTATGCGTCATGTTTAAAAATTGTTCAACCAGTAATTCTGTTGTTCAGCAGCTCGAAGCCTACAATCCCGTAGCTGGCTGGCATCCAACGGCATCCAGGTTGCATCACGTCCGCCCCTTGCTTTATGTGCTTTACTCGGTTATTTCTTTGAATGTAGACTATTAACTCGTTGGTTTACGTTAAGATTCGCCTTAAATTGTTGGATGAAATGTTTGCTCAAATCTATCTGAAGCAAGAATATAGATGGTATACTTAGTAAACTCTATATTAAGATAGTTACAAATTTGTAGACAAGTTAAAAATTACACACATACGATGGGAATTGAACCCACATTATCCGATCTGTACCTTTACCATTTTGGCCACGGAGGTGTCACGTGGGACTTTCGAACAGTATTTTTTGGTTAAACCAATCAAGCGTTGGTGGCGCCACCTGTAATGTAAGATAAATAATAATAGTTAATTAATATAATACTTGTTAATAACATAGGTTTGGTATTGACATGACTTGCAGCCTTACAATAACATAAGTTAGGTTACTTAAGGACCACAGATTTTCAAAAGTCTGTGGTATGGACATGATTTTGTTTGTTTGTTTTTCTTGTTAATTATAATAGCCATTGTATATTATTATTGATTTTTATTGCATGACTGTATGAAATAATTCTAATATAATAATAATTGTAATTCTAAATTGTAAATGGGGAATAAAAGGCTATTTTATTTATTTATTATATTAGCGGAGCAGGCAAGAACCACTCGCTGCATACTCGTATGAGTGTCTCTTGCCTGCTCCGTTGAGCGATATGATATGACACACAAATATGACTCACACACAACTAAAGGCCACGCGTAATCGTGACTTAAAATAAAAGAAGTATGCGAACTTGACAAGTGCGAGCACAGTTTTTTTTTTTGAATAAATCTTAAGTGAGTTACTAGATACTCGTATATCTGAATTTAGCAGTTCGTTCCAAGCTAAGATTTCTCGACTTTATATCTTGACAACCTCTTGACTGATTCTGGTCAAAATATTTCTATTGGAACTGTTGCTTGTTTTGGATTTTTATTAGAAATGTCTACTAAGCACGTCAACTTAAAAAAATGCCTCACGTCACTTGTTCCAGAGTCCCCTGCCGCCCAGGAAGCTGGTCGCGCGGGAGTCTTTGTCGCCATCACCCGGGTGCACGAATGCCGTCCACGGATGACCCGCGACCATGCGATTTTAGCCTGAAAATGGTCGGCAGAATGCATTGAGTATTGTAAGTATAAAAGAATGACGGACGAAGATCAATAAAAATATTTTTTTAAATAGATATAATATTAACAGATAACTAATACTTTCATTGGGGCAGAAATCGTTAAATACGTTTGTTTATGATTTGTGATAAAAGTTGATTTTCGATAAATACAATATTTTCAATTACATTTTGAGAAAAAGCGTAAAATTTATGTAATTTCCGATTGTTTTTTGTTGTTGAAGGTAGCTAAACGATAACAAAATTAATGCAATTTCATAGAATTTGGAGGTTTTTGGCAATAATATGCACAAAAACACTTTGATTCACACAAATATAATTGGATGTAAGAAGGACACTTAAGTACTTATCTTTGGGCGGCTGGCGATCTTGGCACTCGACTTAATGTAAAACTTTAACTGAATCACTGCTCGAATCTTCGTTCCCGGCTCGTCCTGGTTGAAATACTCGTCTTCTACGCTGGAGTGGGTCCCGTGACTGGCTCGATCACTGCAAGGCTCCAACACCTGGGAAATATGGCTTCTTGTAGTTGAAAAATGGTTGTTCGATCTCGATGACGAAACTCGATCTATTATATGTTGTTTTTCTTGGTTCTTCTTAGTTTCCCTCATGTGAAACCATGTACACCCTTAGATGATGCACTGGTGTCAATCAAACTCCAAATTTTAGTAATTAATTATAATTTTAAATATAATAAATATTACATTTGATGTGTTCGATAACACGGTTAGGTCGCAAGTGTTGAATTTATACCTATAACGTCAAGCGCGCCTACACACTCGTAGTTAGCAGACAGTACACGCGACTTGCTCCTCACTATTCAACACTCTTCTTGGCAAGCCTGGACGCTCCACTAACCCTTCAATTCTGACATCTCCATCGTATAAAATATCTCACAACCAATACATCTTTCCTCTCAATTATTACGTTCGCATCTTCGTGGTTTAAGTGCAGTCGTGGTATTCGATTGAAACTCACTTATTCGGCCAAATATCGGCGCAACATCGGGCCATATCAGCGAAATATCACCGGGTGAGGCCATAAACCGTTTTATGGCGAGAGGAGATAGCGCGCCAACAAGAAGAGATAGCGCTCCAACACTGATAGAGATTTATTCAAAAAGCCGTGTAATTTACGTACGATCTTTAACTGCTTTGATTTACTTGCATGAGGGGAGATCAAACTTATTCCGATGATGATGGTGTTAAGATTGCACGATTACGTATATAATTCGTACTGAATATAATGTGTTTTATGAATTTTAGTTTCTTTAGAAAAAGCAATAAACCAGCAAACCACATTTCTTGTGGTAAGCGATATCTGTCGCATACGGACAACTGGTGCCTCGAAAGCTTTGCATGCTCAGAGGTGTCTGTAGACCTGTATAGTACAATACTCTTTGCTGTAGACATCCTTTTTAAAATGTTCTTTGTTCTAGCTGAACGGAAATACCATTGGAGGAATATCTTGATTGTTTGTGAAAAGAAAGAACTTAACATTATGATATTTCATACAATATAGTTACATGCATAAAATCACGCCTCTTTTTCCTAACGGGGTAGGTGGAACGATAAATACCATGAGGCTATTTGACACACATTTTTTATTTGACCAAGGTTAGAAGGTTTGATGGAAGAGCTAGGGTATTAGAGATTATAAGATAAAATGTACAAAATGTCGGATTCCAATCGTCTACATAATAATAATTATGTAGATGAAGATTTAGGAAAATAATACCTATACTGTCTCCATTTTTAGGGTTCCGTACCTCAAAAGAAAAAAACGAAACCCTTATAGGATCACTTTGTTGTCCGTCTGCCCGTCTGTCTGTATGTCTGTCTATCTTTTCGGGTGTCAAGACCTTTATCTCGGGAACACGTAAAGGTATCATGTTGAAATTAAAACCATATACGCAGATCCATAATCTCTTGCTGCAGAAAGAAAAATAAAATTGCTCAGTTTATGTAAAAAAAAAGTTACAGCCGAATATGTCGTAAAAAGGCAAATTTCGACACGACAAGGGAATCAAAACCTATGGGGTACTTCCCGTTGACCTAGAACTATGAAATTTGGCAAGAAGCATTGTGTTAGAGTTCACATATTGGAAACAATCTGAAAACTGGATATTTTTAATTAAATCACAAAAAATGAGTCTTTATGCAAGGAATGAGGGTCCAAATTTTAAAGGTCTTTAACCGTATCATGTGGGGTATCATATGAAAGAGCTTCATTATCATAAGCTAAAACAGGTTTTTAAATATTTTTACAATGTATATTTTTCGGCTTATGAAGGAAAATATAAAAAAAAATATGATTTCCCCCTTTTATCTACTAGTTTGTACAGAACCCTCGGTGAGCGAGTCTGACTCGCACTTGTCCGGTTTTATTTTTGTTAATATTTGTTGTGCAATAGCTAAGGTTCTTAATTTAGTTAATAAATATATTTCTCTTTTAATATTCCCGAACTGCTTTTGTTTTAAACTGTTTTTGTAACCAACTTCAAAAAAGGAGGAGTGTATCAATTCATAGCGTATTAATATATTTTTTATGTATGTACATGAATTTCTCCGTCATTCGTGAACCCATTTTTGAGTTTCGTGAATTGGCGTAGGTAAAGAGAAAGCTCCCAAGTTGGCCCCATAATTATTAATTATAAGTTTGTAGTTCCAGTATTGAGCCAGGTGTAGTCCTGGGATCGTCGTTTTTGGGATAACTACATATTGCTTAATTAGTTTAAATGTTGAAGTTTCCAGCAGTTACTAAGAAAATACTCGGCGACTTAAAAGTTCAGTATAGATTAATCTGGCGTTCGGTCTATTTGTTACCTTTACATGACTAAACGTCTCAACTGATCGTTTTAAAATTGATACAGATATAGCCAATGATGTATTATACGTAGATAGGTTTTGCCCGGATCTGCGTGGCAAGCCTCAAGTAAGATAATCGCCTACGCTGTTAGACGCATGTTGAGACTTGTGAACTGTGATAATGCCAGATATATAAGGCCAAGATACTAAAAGGATGGGGGTCTTATCCTCGAAAGTGCTGAGAACTGAGATTTTGCCATGCTTTTACTTCATATTCGAAACGAGTAACGACGACGATGATAACGACTATACCCTCTCTATAGATAAAATCTCATTGGATATAGCTGTGAACCTGGAGATGAAATTAAACTACATTGTATGAAAATCATCATTTCCATTTTTCATAACAACACGGGTGAAGTAGCGGGCAGCAGCTAGTCGATATATATATGGATGAGTACATTTTCACCCATTACCTAAAGTTGTTCTCATCATTTGAAACACGTAGCCACAATTTAATCCGTTCAGCTCTCCTCCCACGTTCTATTTCCAAGTTTCTAATAAACTTTAATATCTCAAATGAAGAAATCCGAGATTTTCGCGAATGTTCTCGCATCTCCGGGAACATAAATCGCAATTTAAAAATAAAACACGAAACGGCAAGAAAGCTTTCACCGACCATCTTTGAACATGTTTCAAATCGCTCCTAGGAGATGTTCATCCGTACTTACCGCTACAGTACAAACTAAGCCCTATTCCTAACGCACAAGAATCAATTCCAAATGCTAGAAGTTTTTGGATATTTGCAAACCATTCAAGCGAATATAGTTTCTATTCCATATGCATAAACAACACAATCAAATAAGTAGGAGTGTCACGGAATTGGGATACAGAAAGCGGAACGTAAAGTCTTCTTGTATTCTGTCGTGAACGCTCCACTGTGCTGTTTGAGAGAAAAACTGGCATGAATCTTACTGGAGTAGACACTGAACCAATTTAAATATTTACTGAACAGAATTATGCTAAAAGTGAAGAATAAATGTACAAGTACGTGTCGTGCCACGCGCAAAGTAGGGCTCAGTATTGCACATTATAATTTGTGAACTGAAAACAGAACTGAAAACACAATCTCCTATTTGATACTATGAACATAGAAGATAACTTATATTAGTTTAAATCAAATTTGCACAATAAAAGTAATTAAAAAAAATTGGGTAAAATTAAAAAGTCCTGGCAAACCGACCTCAAAAAGATAGTTGGGGTACGTACCTACTTAGGTAGACGCCCACTTTTGATTTAATTTGTCGGTATTATGTAACGGCTGTTATTTCTTTATTTTCAGTTTTAAAGTAAATTTTTTTAAACTACTTTTATTTACTCATTTTAAAGGTTTTGCGTGAAACTAAAAAAATGATGCATCAAATTTCACTGGGTGAGTTCGTTTAATTTCCAAACACACTTCACTACTATTATATCACCTATTTTTTGGGATAAAAAGTATGACAAATCTTTTTACATAGTATGAGTAATGAACTTACCAAATTTCGATCAAATCCACCCTGTAGTTTCAATTGCGTCGATGAAATGTTTGTATTTTAAAACTTAAAAAAGTCCATGTTTTGAAAGTACTCAACCGAATTTTTTCCCATTATTTTATTCTACGACTTTTTCGGCATGATTAATATGTATGTTCATTTGGCATGCACATACATTATTATAATATATGTTCATGCCAAATTACAGCTTTCTAATATAAATTAATAGTCTTTAAGCAAAGCCACGGACAGTCAGGCACATGGCAGGAACTCTAACAAAACCGGCGAAGTATAAGAAGTTGGACCCGTACCACGAAATGTCTGTACTATACAAGAATTTACATGTAGAGAGCATGCACAATAATTGCACACGTGGCGCGATTGTTTCCGGCGTCACAGCGCGCGCGAGTCGCGGGCGCCGCTGCGCCGCCGCCGCCGCGCGCTCCTCAGGAACTTTGGTATTTATAGTTTATTTAATTAATTAGTAAAAATATAGTTAATAATGCACCTTACAAACATAAGTGAATAAATCAATTTTTAACCCTCGACTCAAAAAGAGGAGTGGTATAAGTTTGGCGTATGTATCTGTTTGTATGTAGCTCTCAAACGGATGGACCAATTTTTATCTAGTTTTTTTTATCTGAAAGAAGATTTGATCAAAAATGTTCTTAGCTATGTTTCATTAAAATCGGTCCAGCCGTTTTTTAGGTCGAGGATTTCTTAGTGTTTTAAACTTACCTGTTACTATTTCAAACTATTTATATAAATACGTAAACAATGGGCTATAATCATCATCATCATCTCAGCCACAAGACGACCACTGCTGGACAGAGACCTCCCCCATAGGCTTTCAAAAGATCTAATGGAAGCGGATTGCATCCAACGTCTTCCTACCACATATATGAGGTCGTTTATCCATCTTATGGCTGACCGTCCTAAGCTACGCTTGTCGGTACGTAGTCAAATAATACAAACAATTAACAAACTATTTTATAGTTTCATAGAAAATACATATATGTTAATAATGAATTTCTTTTCTAAAAAAAAAATAGGGTTCTGTTTTTGTTATTATTAGTGATGTGTTTTTAATAATCACAGATTGTCGCAAACATTATGATCACTTAAAATATTTACTCAACCTAAGCTAGGTTGAGTAAAAAACGTAAAAAAAACAGTTAAGTATAAATTTGAATGACATAATAAAAATCTTGTCTATTGTCTTTTGAATTAGTTGCTCTTAGTGACTCGTTCCCTTTTTAAATTAAATACAGTCAGTTCTATACTAAAAACGTTACTTGACTTTGATCAACGTCTCAAATTCGTGACAAGTATGCATTACGTGTCCGCGAGAAGTTGACAAAATATGTTGAGCATTGCTGAAAGAGAAACGTTTTCCAGTAAAGCCCTTATAAATAGGACAGACAGACCGGCACATAGATGGACTTGACACCCTTTGGGTAATCAAGTCTAAAAAGCATGATAAGTAATAATTATATGCTATCAACATATTGACGTCAGCATATACATAAATCGATAAAGTGAACTCGAGCTCTAGACGTATCCGTACGTGGTCTCAGCTCGTGGAAGTATAACCTAAGAGCTTCCTGGAAGCACCTGAAATATCATCTAGTGCAGTCGATAGATTCGAAAATTCAAAGCCAAGAGTCGGGTGGTGATATATGGCTTCAAATAGTTCAGGCGGATAAGTATCTACTTTAAAGGAATACCTTTACTGAAAATTGTGCAATCAACTATGATAGTACGAAGGCAAGATGGTAGAGATCTCAGTCCGCATGTACGCATGGGCGCCTATTACACACATTTATTATATGCATTATGACCAATGTTGGTTACCATCATGAAAACGCTAAATAATTTGAACGCATATTTTTATATGTCAATAAATGAATTTGAATTTTACAGTACCTAAGTACCTACAATAAAAATGGAACTAAAACGTTTTGTTCGGGATTTTAGAATAGCCACCATGAAACGAAGTCAATTTTATGTTTCTAGGCGCCCGATAGTAAGTGAACCCTATATAGGTAATATCAGTTAAGAAGATTTATATTTTATAGTCAAATTTTATGTTTTCATATCAAATAATAAAACAAGTTTGTCGAGGGAAAGAGCAGGACACTACGAACATTTCGCGGAACGAATTCGAGCAATCCACACCAGATTAATAGCAGCCTTTGGCCTTCTTGTAGTTTCATGTTATCTTTACATGAGGATATTATTCTAGTCAGTTGAAGCAATCATCGGCTAAGCCGACACGGTCATAAATCAAGCACACCATACATCACCGGTTCAACAAGAGCCCGTGCTAATGGTCTGGCGGAAAGGAGCAATGGACTCGTCTACATCTTTGCTCTACAGTGATTTAGTGCTTTATTTTGCCGGATGACTAACAAACAAGTTTAGTATCTTGAAGTGTATTTATTTGAAACAAGTTATATCCCCAACTTGACTCAAAAGTCTCTTCTAATTTCGCTAAGGAAAAATATAGTACTTAGGTAGGTACTATTTTACATCTATTCACTCTAGCCTTAAAAATCCATGATTGTAGCTCTCAGGAAACAGAGATGGCGGCAAAGAATTCCATTCCTGTGCAGTACGTATCAATAACGTGGAACGATATCGCTGAGTACTGATTTTTGACATTTTAACGAGATATTAGGTGGTAATTTTAATTAATTATAAAAATACGCTAATTGGGAACATGGATGACAAATGGAACTATTGTACATGGAGTTTAACAAATTTTAGTTATTGAAATGAAAAGCTGACAAAAAATACTTGACTACTTAACATACTTTGACAAGAAAACCAATTTATGTGCTGATGTCGACACAATGAACAAGATGCGGTGCGGGAGTACAATGATTTATTATTATATTGTGTTCAATTTTCAATTGAAGGTTGATTTCCAAAAAGGGGGAAAATTTCTATGCTCCATTTACCATCAAATTGGAAGCAAGTAAGTATCCAATTTTACGCAAGGAATTTGTAAAAAAAAGTTATACAAAGCAAGGAAAGGGTGACATCATTATCTGCGCGCCACTTGACGGTCATTACATTACAATCAGAAAACAATTGTTCGCGAGTTTTATTACACGTGAACAAAATCGACCGATAGTAAACTCAAAGTTATTAAAAAAAAATCGTAATAAATAAATGATTTCATCAGAGTTATTTAAAAGAATGCGCATTTATAACCTTTTATGACTTTGCGCATACTTTCTCATAAAAAAACGTACACTCTATAGCATTTCAAGGGCCACAAAATCGTAAGTTAGACTGCAAAAATAGCTTTTCTTCAGTCGTGTATTTTGTTTTTCTTTTAATACAGATATTTATTTTTTATTTTCATTATATTTTAGTAAGTTCTAAACTATTTTGACCGGTTAAAGGCGCCGTAAAATGATTTAAACGAGAAAAACAGTCCCAGTATGTGACCTTATAAATATTATCAAATATAAGTTTTTGTCACAATTAAAATATTGCCTATTATCTATTATCTATGTGCTTTTTACCTTGGTGCTTATAGTACCTGTACCTACGGTATTTACTTGGTTGTGCGCAAATGACTTGTCTAAAACAGAATTCACGAATATAGTGTCCTGAGTTGACCGATACTTATATACCAACAATGACAAACATAAAGATTTTGATAGAGACTCTATGTCACTGCGCTAAAGTCTAATTTAGATTGAGAAGTCTAGAGACGTATATTTTGCCGCTTCGAATTATTTTGAAAATCGAAATTATTTTAATCGTGTAAGGGGTCTAATTAGATCTCATTGAGCTCGGACGTTTTTGAGGACTGACGATACATCTCTTTGATATCTATATCAAAGTTGCAAACGATTCTTTTTTTTTAAAACCGCATCCGCGTATATAAGTTAAAACAAAGTATTTCCCGCTATAAGCTGAAGAGTATTTAAACCCCACAATGGGCTATTAAGATACCTCGAGTATCGATACGGTGTCGTATAAAATTTAACGTTTACGTTAAGGTATCGGGAATAAAGGGGCTACGGCGGCATTACGAGCTAACTGAATGGAGGAGATGAGGGACCAATGTTGAGAAATTAAATTGTATTTCGATTTTATATTTGCTAGTATTGAAACTTTGTTGTTGCTTGTACGCTTTGGAATAGATCTTAGTTGACGCTAACATATTTATAGCTTCAATCACAGAATGCTTATTAGTACAGTTCTAATATTTGTACCCGACTGCACAGAAGGAAGTTTGTTTTTCGAATGTTTGTATGTATGTATGTTTCTATACTTCCTCCTACAGTCTAAACGGCTTGACCGATTTTGATGTGCAGTGCCGATATGCAGTCGGGTATTTTATTATTTTAATATATAAGTATATACTCATTACTATAAATCACGCAAGTCCAATGTACATATATATTGTGTAGTAAATGTTCAGGGAAAAGAGAAAAGGTAAGTTTAGAAACCCTACGGAGTAATAAAAAATCGTTCTGTAAAAATCACGCAAAAAAATAAATTAAGTAGCTGTAATACTAAAATTGAAAGGGAAATATAAAGGTATACGAAGACATTGTATTATAATCACGTGTTGTATCTAATTAATGTAATCAAGTCAGTAAACGTCAGATTCGATCGTAAATTGAAACAGCCCGTAGAATGTGGAACGGCGTGTATTAATGTGTTAATTAGTTATTAATGTGAACTGGCCCTTACTACATACTCGCTTATTTACCTTAAAATTTTATGGTGTAAGTCATAAACGAAAGATGCTCAAGTATAGTTCACATTGTACTAGTAATTTAGTCAAGTAGCACTTAAGACGAGTCGCAAGTTCAGAAATTCGAAGGCAGGAACGCTACTCCCGACTTAACTGAAAAAGTAGCAATTGATAAACTGAAAACTGTCTAATTTGAAACAAGATTGCGATGTAAACTGTAAATAAACAATATTTGATGGATATAAGGATATGGATTTACTTCATCGATGTTCGAAATGGAATAAATGTATAAAAATATTGCCCATTATTTTTAAACAAAAACTACGGGTCACTCACGTCTGTTTTGAGCCGAAATATCCGACTATAGTGACCCGTTGTTTTTGTTTAAAAATGTGTGAAAACCACGTTAATTTCCATAGTAAAATTGCCCATTATGTTTTGAATTTTTGACTTTGCAAAAAGTAGTATGATTTGATCATTCCCGTTGTCCCATGATTGACTTCCAAGCTGTAGGTTGTGGGTACGGTCCCCATCCAGGACAAACATTTATGTGATGGGTATGGACGGATAATTTTGTTTTGTGTCTGAGGGGTTCTACATACCTACCTATCTGTAAAATAATGTTTTACCAATAAATATGAATATCATATGCATACATGCATATGATATTCATATTTATTGGTTCACAAAAAGTTTTCATATATAAAAAGGAATGAACAATAATAATATACCTACGAGTATAATGAGCGAATGTAAGCAACATTCGCTTATGACATATCCCACAGTCAAGGGTTTCGCATTAAATTCTTCGACGCGTGTTTCTTATTAGAACCATTCTGAAGGAGTCACGGTTCCATGACAGCCCTTTAAACACCTAATTAATGCTAATTATAAATTATTATTTAAAAAGGCGACTAAAATTTTAATTATTTTTCCTTTCTTCTTGCGTGGAATTGTATTTTAGTTCTTCACATCACATCAGCAGGCTAACATCAAGCTACATCTAGCTTTAGCAGCCACGGAAGAGTCCAGCTACATCTGATTGGCACAATGCATGGACACAAAGCAGACTACGCATGCGCCTAATTACTATCTATCAAATCCAGGTTACGTTGAGGCGTATGAAAATATGTACGCAAATAAATGTTAAATAAAATGTATTTATTTGATATAGAAAATAAGTTTTAGTGTTTTTTTTTTTGTATTAGCGTGTACTCTAGAGTTCAAGCTCTTAGTCTATAAGTTTACACTCTGTTCACTGTTCTGCGTCACTATGACAACCTTCCCGATTTTTAGGACGTATATTTTTTTATGAGTGCAACTGTATATTTAAGTAATTGTTAAGTGAAGCCTATTTGCCATGGTATAGAATGTTAGTGATCTCAAAGCATTGAAAGCTTTCAGAATCGAATCATGTCCCAGAAATGATTACCCAATATCTATGAGGTTAACTCCCAAGCATCTCCTGACATAAGTGGCAATTAGTGAGTTAGCCACGAGTGCCGACTCCGTAATCCGATAAATAAATTAATTGATGAAGCTAAACTAAGCTGAGCATGATTGAACCTCTCCAACTGACGGACTGTTTCACGAGGCGAACAAAATGGATCCTTGAACGGCTGTTATTGAGGGTTTTAAGAGGTTGTTACGATTATAAACAATCATCATTTGTTAGGGTTTCGCGGAAAATATACGCGATTAATCCATAAAAAAAAATCAACTATAAATAATTTTTACAGTGGACTTAACTTTAAAATCGCAAAAAAATCAAGATGCCCATGGAAAGTTTATTAACTCCCGACAAAATGTAATGTATACTTAATTAAATAGCAATTTTTTCCGTGATTTAGATTTATGCTCATAGTGAAAGTTGCTTAAAGAGATGAGTTTTGTTGATATACCTTATAGCTTGATTTTTCACGATTAGATTTACCCTCACTTTCTCTGCTTGTCTTCTAACGAAATGTCGTTAGAAGCCAAGCAGAAAGCGTACTGTAGCCTCCTTTTCTCATTGAAATATCCCAACACAACAATTTATTATGATCTAATTTCTTGATTCACACAGCACAGGAGTGGATTCCCCGAAATCTTATTGCGTGTTCCATCCTCAGCCATTATATTGTTTATCATCAGGCGAGTTAGTGGTTAAATAGACTGATCTATTTCGTATGTCGTAGTTTTTCGTAAGAAATGTATAAATATCTTGGTAGATTTAAAATATAAATAATTCTGGATGGATACCGAATAGTTGTTTTTTTTTAAATAGGATTTAATTTTAAGTTAACGTACACTGCATTGTTTCCCTGTCTGTAGGTCTGCCTGTTTGTAATTATTTCTGTCTGACAAGCAATATTCTTTTCCTCATAAACTTAAATAATTCTTATTCAAGTTTGTTTAGGTCTGCGTATGGCATGCCATAACAAAAAATAGATCCGGTAAAGTACGAGTTTCACTCGCACATCGAAGCTTGCGTACTCATATCCATGACACATTAATGTGTTTTATACATAAGAATATTTCTAACTTCACATATTAGCAGTACCGTTTACTCTATTTTAAGTTTATGATATATGCCACCAACTATCATCTGAACCTTCACTTGTCTTTTTTACATCAAAGTAAACTCTACAATCTTGAGACTTTTACCTATTACATTTCAAAACATACAGCCGCTTTAAGTGTAGGACAGACAGATATATACCATACTCTCACGAATAGGCTCCCGAACCTTTAGTACAAAAGCCTAAAAAACTACATATTCAGTTAACGTACGGAATCCCACCCATTGATTAACCCGAAAGCTGAATATTTTTTTTATTATTCATCAAACCGATAACAATCCAAAGTATGGTCCCAATAAAAAACTTACCTCTTCAGTCTTCACTCTAGCGCAGAGTAGTTTCGCGACGATTTTGGACAATTCCATACACATTAAGTTATAACAAAGCTCGTAAAGTATTTATGTGTTCAGCACAATTTGGTTTGATTGTGCCCCTGTCTGACTGTCGGGAGCACTTGTGTTTATCGGTGTTGGAAGTTTTTATTGCCAGTACTTACCTCATTTTGCAGATTTATGGGGAAATACATTATACACTCGAATAAAATGTCTGTAACGAGCTGATGGCGCTTGGAAATATTAAAATAGATTAAACGACTCAGAAAAATATTTTTAGATTGTGAAAGGTTAATCGACAATTTTACGGTCGATGTCATACTTCTTCAGTTGGTTAGGTATGTTTTAAAATTAAAGGACTATTTATATCACCTCGGCTGCTCTACGGAAAAAAAAGTAACTGCAATCGAGCAAATTTTACAGGAGGAGCAAAAAACCGAAATTCGCCTATTTAAAACATACTACTCACAATTTCACCACTTTTGTAATTTTACAAATAATTAGTTTTGTCTTAAATAAATCAATTTCATGAGTAATTGTTGATAATTGTAGATGTGTAGTCTACATTGTGTACATTGTGTTGTGTGTGTGTTGTGTTGTATGTTGTTATTGTTAATATTGTATTAATAATAACAACATACAACAACTTATGGGTACAACTTATTAACTTAGGTTTACAGAGTATTTAGACGGGTGGACGCAGAGGCGTCTCTAGCCCTTGTGGCGCCCGTGTGCAACCAGTACCCTGGCGCCCTCTATTAGAAGCGGGGTCAAAATGGAATACTAACAGTTATAATTTTCAAACGGAAATTCAGGTGCAAATGGTGTCGGAAAGCAAAAACTTTTTTTTTGGATGGAAGGGGTTACATCAAGAATAAAAAATCACAACTTTGTAGTTCTTCCAAAAATATTTAATTTAAAAACTAATATAGTTACATTACAGGACGCTCGTACACACAAATATATACACAGTACACACACACAAATATATTTACAAAAAAGTTACTTTTCGTGCTTTTGCATTAGCGAAATCTTTAACAATGTCACTAACTTCAATTTTGATTTCATGTTCAATACTTATTAACGATAAATTTGTCAGTCTACTTTGCGACAATGTTGATCTAAGATAGTTTTTAATTATTTTTAGTTTAGAAAATGACCTTTCGCTATGTGCGACCGTGACTGGAAGTGTCAGGTATATCCTCAGTGCTGTGGACAGATTTGGGAACACTGAAATTAATTTATTCGTAAACAAGTAATTTAAAATATCCAACGGCGTAGTGGAATCATCAATAAACATCGGTAATAATTCGATTTCGTTATAGAGCTCGAACTTTTCCACATCTGAAGAACCAGCATGGCTAAGTTTATTTTCTAAATTAGAACAATGTGTTTTTTTTGTATCTGAGTCCAAATCTTTCCAGTGTTTCAATTTTTGAAGAAATGAAAAAATTACATTATTTTCATTCAAAAGTTCGAACCGTTCGTCGAACTTAGTAATAGCGGTGTCTAACAAATAGTAGTAAAAATTTACTTTGAAATGTGTTTTCGGGTCTGTTATCGGTTCATCCTCCGCCTCATAATTAAAAAACCTTTTACGAGCGCGAGGGCGTGCAGGTGTGGGAAATTCTGCTATTGCCTCGACTTCTTCCGCTACAGTTTTCGCGCTGTTAAGGAGCTCCTCAAAAGCAGACTCATTGCGGAATTCAGACAAACTTATTTTTGCATTATCAATCAGTTTCACCGCTTCTGACAATACAACGTCTGACTTTTGAAGTGCCTTGCTAACTATATTTATCTTGCTTAAAATTTCAAACCAAATAAGCAGAGAGCAGATGAAGTTAAACGACTTAATTTTTGTCAGTAATGAATTTGCCATATTTCTTGACTCGGCATCTTTGCTCCTATCGGAATATATGGTAAACAAGGCATCATACACTTTTCCCAGTTAAAAACGTAGAGCTTTTACTGCTTCAACCCTGCTCTCCCATCGAGTATTTGAGAGTGGTTTTAGACTTAAAGTTGGCACTTCTTTAGCAAGTATTTGCCAACGTGCTGTTGACGCAGAAAAAAAAACATAAATTTCCTGCACAACTGAAAAGAAATTGACAATTTCTAATGAACTTTTAGCAGCGTCATTCACCACCAAATTTAGGCTGTGTGCCGCACAAGGTACGTAAAATGCGCGCGGGTTTAAATCTAAAATTCGTTTTTGTAGACCTATATTTTTCCCTTTCATGTTTGCACCATTATCGTAACCTTGACCACGCATATCTTGTATGTCAATTTCGTTTGAGATTAAACAATCTAACAAAAATTTAGTTAAGCCCAGGCCAGTAGTGTCTGTAATAGGAAAAAAACCCAGAAAGTGTTCTTTTACTTCAGCCTTGTTGTTGCTTGCATTTAAAAGAACGTACCGTACGACAACCGATATTTGTTCTTCGTGTGCAATATCTGGAGTGCAATCTAAAATAATGGAAAAATATTTGGATTGTGTCAATTCCAAAACAATAGCTTTTTTTATTCTTTCTCCTAATAATTGTATTATTTCATTCTGAATGTTATGGCCAAGATAATGAGTTAGGCGTGACTCAGATTTTTGAATAAGAGCAATGTGTTCCGCAAGCACATTATCAAAATTAGAGGTATATTCAACCAGCTTTAAAAAATTACCATTATCAGAATCGTAAATTTTTTGAGATCTTCCCCGAAAAGCCAGACATTGCCTCGCTAAAAAATGAATTATGTTGATTATTCGTTCGAGTACTGCAACCCAACGTTTTTTTTCCCGATCAATTTCATTTTGGTGCAAGAAATCTACCGACTTTTCTTTTAAAATAACAGTTTTCAACGTAATTTGTTTCTTAAGACATGATAGGTGCCCTAAGCTCTTTTCATGACGTTCTATAGCAGTAGACAAATGCTGCCAATCTTTGTAACCTATTTCACCATTAAAAGGAGTCGCATCAGCATGAAAAAGTTTACAGTAAACACAATAAACAGAATCAGTTGACTTAGAGTAAACAAGCCAGTTTCTTAAAACGGTTTCATTATTTAACATCTTTTTAGTATAATAAGCATTTGAAAAAGATCTTTTTGAACTATTCGAAGGATATGAACCCACTTTTACCTGTACTGGCCCACGCTCCATCAAAAATATTCTCTGTTTATCGGATAACACCTGTGGCCATAACGTGAGATCATTCATTACATCTTCTCGAAGTATATTCTCCGGGGACGCTTCGGCACTAGGAGGTTCTTCGTCTTCTTCGACTACCGACGACAAAGACAGCAGCGGCGGCGGCGGCGGCGACGTTGAAGGGACGAGTTCTGCTGTAGAATTATCTTGGTTTTCATATGTCTCTGTCTCCAGGTGTTCGTCCGAGGATGGACCGGGTCGAACAAAAAACTTTTTAATAGAACATGTATTCTTTTTCAGAGACAATTCCTTCTCCAGCTTTCTTTTTCGATTTTGTGCACCAGAAAGTTTCTTTTTTCCATCGCCATCAGACATCTAAAATAAATAATAAACTAAGTATAGGCACCTAAAAGTACTATCAATGTAAATTAATATAGGCCCAGAGAAATAGTTGCAACTTGGACTAAGTATTATATATTATAATTATGACACATATCAATCAACGTCGAATTTATTTATTCTGTTTGATTGCCTAATGAAGGTATTAGGCAATCAAACAGAATAAATAAATTAAATAAAAAAGTAGTTTGTTGTTCAAAGGTTAGGTAAAAGTAAGACCTAAATAAATACCTAAGTAAGTATACTAGTAGGTACAACATATTAAAGCACTTTAACTTACCGTTGTTTGTTCCGCACTGCAGTAGGATAAACAAATGAAAAATCCTAGGTCGTGGGTATTTAACTTCGATATCACTATCTATCACTCGATAGCACCTCGATAGTTGTTTTTTTTTCATGGATTTCGCTGGCTATTTTTGATGACCTCTGACCTCGATGCTTGTCGCAATAATTGTGCAAGCAAATAAACAAATCTTACCTTTTATATAATTTTTATCAAAAGAAAAACCGATTTACTTCACATTTACATGTTTACTCAAAGATGATAGTTAATCCAATTGCATCAAGGCTTATTTCGCAAAACTATGCTGTAGCGGTAAAACAAAAAATGCGGCACGCGTACACAAGCCTTTGAAAATGACCGCCGCACGTCCCTGGGAATTTAAATTTGAACTTTATAGCATTCCAATACAGCCGATTTAGCAATGATAGTCGGCGTATTGTCAAACAAATCAAAACAAACAGGTGCAACGCCGGCACGCGCCTTTGGTAGCGACGCGACATTACGCCAATATAATCTTTAACTATCTGTTTAAAGGATGATTTCACGTTGAAACAAAAGTTATTGTGTAGAGTAGGAAAAGGAGTAGCTTGTGGTGGCGCGCCTTGCTTTGCTACCGCGCGCCCGGCGTCGGCCATAAACACAGGCGCAGGGTCTTTGAGAGCGCCGGCGCCGCGAGTGACGACGCATCTTTGGAGGTGCCGCACTAGAGGGCGCTCGGCGCCCCTTAGACCCGGCGCCCGTGTGCGCCGCACACCCTGCACCATAGGTAAAGACGCCTCTGGGTGGACGTCAAACGTTCATATTTTAAAATGATATTATTATATCTTTATAAAACCTTCCAATTAATTAATGGCAGATTCATTTCCATTTAGGCAAAACTTACACAGCTATCCGTGTCGGCCATATTTGTGTGAAAGAGAAAGAGAGACCATACATTAACTGGCATTGACTGGCCTTGTGGCTCAGTTGGTAGTGTGTTTACGTCTACCTGCTGAACTGAAAGGTCGTGGGTTCAATCCCCACCCAGGGCAAACATTTGTGTGATGAGCATGGATGTTTGTTCTGTGTCTGGGTGTTTCTATGTATCATATGTATATATTTACAAAAAAAAGAAGTATATATGTATTCTATCAGCCATCTAGTTCCATAGTACAAGCTTTGCTTAGTTTGGGCTAGATGGTGTTGTGTGAAATGTCCACAAATATTTATTTATTTTATTTATTAGATGAAACTCGAGATTCCACAGATATTATACTTACTTACAAGTTTTCATTGTCCTATCGTACTTAAAATATGTAAATTAGATGAGAGTGCAGTTATTTAGGTAAGCATTTAAATTAACTGGACTGGCAAAAGTTTAAATATTATTAATTAGTTTTTATTGGATACATGACATTGTGATGACGAGCTAACCATGACGGTGCCATAAAAGACATTCGAACTCCCGCAAATGGCCAACGTCGACCTCATCTCAGTTTGGACTCGTTAAGTTAGTTATTGTGAGCACTTCTAAATATTCGAATATCATAAGAATTGTCGTAGTTAACTATCTACTCAAAAGTTTTGTAGGTTATATTTTAGGTATTAAAATTCGGTGTCCATTAAAAAAATACAGAGATAATTCTACATTTTGCAATCGAGCAATAAGTACTTTGAAATTGTCTAATAACGCAAGCAATAGCGTCGATATATCATGAAAATATTCAGTGCGTATATACTAAGGTACCTAGTTCACGACTAATTTACACATGAAACTACGAGTATAGTTGGAAAACTAGACTTAAAAGTCTTCTCCGTTATTTAAGTGAAACACAAATAAAACTGGTTACTTAACCTATACTTAATCTTATTTGGAAACTGAAAATCTAATTAAGATTTCTTGTTGAAGTTTAGGTGTTAACCTAGAATTTAACAAAGTTTTTTTTTTGTCTAGACGTACCACTTTTGGAGGCTTACTATATTTTTCTGTATAATTAGTCTCACATTTTAAAATCTAATTTGCTTTCTTATTTTCTCGTTGGTAATGCAATATCTTAACATCTGTTGCTAACTAACGACTGAATCTTAAATTTAATCTGTTAACATGGATCTAAGGTCCGCACGAGACAGGCTCGCCCTAGTGTGGAGACCACTAGAAAATCATGTAATTTACAAAAACTACATAATTTTCTACTCTTTTCGTAATAAATTAATTTGAATTTGAAATATTCATATACGCCTTGTTGATATAGAAAAAATAAAACTAAGTAATTTGAAAACCAACAGAACACGAAACGTGTCGTAGTTCGTCAAAGAAAACATGAATCATTCAAGTTTTCAATACGAAATTAGGCCTGCCTCGTCGTTTCAAAAGGCGCGCTCCACTCGAGAGATATCGTGGCGAAACTTAAATTGATACATTTTTAACAAGTTTCGCCTTGTCTCGTTCGTTCGCGGTCAAATATCCAGTATTCTGTCTTTTAATATTTATATTTTTCAAGTTCAAAGATTTTTTCTTATCATACAGTCTGATGATCACGATAGACAATTTCAAGCGTGGATGATTGGCTTTTGAATTGAAGATGATAATTTAAAAAAGTACCTAGGTATATTAAAAGAAAAACAAAATACCCGACTGCAGTAAAGCGGTTTTTGCAGTTTAACTTACGATTTCGTTACGGTACGCAGTTTAGTTAAATGTTTTTTTTTTCTAATAAAGTATACGTAAAATAGCTGTAAAAGATTTTAGCTGCGCATTTTATTACGAAAAAGTTCGTTGGAGGTTAAGATAAAGCGCATTTATTTTTATTTTGTCGAGTCGTATATTATTATTATTACAAAAACATAGATAGATAACTCTTTATTGACCACAGTATACACGGAAATAGATAAGTACATAGATAAATAAGATTATGGCTAGGCTTTTACATATACCTAGCCTATGACGCTCAAGAAGTAAATACGAATCTAACGACACCTTGAACATTAACTCGAAAAACACACCCTCCTTCTTACGCAGTCGGGTAAAAAGATAAATTTGAACAGATTTGTAAAAAAAAATATTGAAATTAATAATTATAATTAATCCAGACACTGTTTACAAACAATAAATACTTAAATTGTGGACTTGCCTCGCTTATTATGTTGTCCATTTGTCAGTGCCTAATACAATATTTCTTTCTTTTCTTTGTGTTGGTGTGTTTTGCAACAAACAGATTAGAAAAACCAACCGTGATAAACATAGACATATACAACGGTAACTTTATACTGTGAAATGACAACAAATTGACAAATTTATTGATGCTTCTTTATTCTCAATATTTTGTATAAAGTTTACAAAAAATTGATTTGATGAAAATTGAGCAGCAACAACTTTTTCCACCTTTTGCCAAAAAACCCACATTATAGTGTTTTGCCGTGTGCAAAACACTTTATACTTGATTATGACAGTAAAATCAATAACAATTGAAGCGCGGTATCTCCGCTCGCGCCTCGCCCTCGCCCCGCCTAAAAAGAGTTTTTCTTCATAAGTTTTAATCAAAACATTCCTACCCCCGTCAGCGACGTGACGCGGCTGCTTATATTAACATAATACATCGTCTTATTACACGAGAATATTGTTTTTTTTCTTTGCCTCTTGAGGTAAATATTGCCCCTCACGTGGCGTGCTTTAAATCTGCAATTTTGGGGTTATCTCGATGGTAAGGCGGGGTTGAAGGTTGGTGAGGGAATCTTTGTCAGATTTGGGGTGAGAAATGTTTTCACATCATCCTTAGACGCGCATGTATTATGTGTGTTATCGCATCACTTGAGAGCCAATTTCCATTCCAAATTAGGTGTGCTTACTATCTTAATTTAACATCAACAACAGAATATGTTGTTTACTGATTGGTAAAAGACATCCTAAGTACAAGTGTGTTAATTAATCACTTTCATTTGTGCACAATACCGACACATTAGTCAGGGCTTTATGTCTCCAAAAGGCATTATATAAAATGTAATCTAAAGTTATTTTCTAACTATACCTCATTTCCCTAATAAGATACTAATTAGCTTAAAAGTTACACATGAACAAATAACATATATATACACGCACTGAAATCATAATACAAAAGGCATTGAACTAAGGCATTGAGGTAATTGAATAGACGAATAACAAGTATGTATATTAAAAGAAAAACAAAATACCCGACTGCAGAAAAGCAGTTTTTGCAGTCTAACTCATGATTTCGTAACACTAGATACGCTATTGAGTGTACGTTTTTTTGTGAGAAAGTATGCGTAAATGCGCATTCTTTAGAATCATTCTAGTAAAATCACTTGTATATTACGTAATAGTTCGTTGGAGGTTACGAAAAAACGCATTTATTTTTTATTTTTGCAAGAGATGTAATATTAATATTACAAAAAATATAGCCTACCTATTCAAATTCGTTTATTGGGATAACAACGGAAAAATACCAATTACAATTATCTCACAATATTCAAAAATTATTCTTAAACAATTCATGTGGAGTCACAATTCCGAGGATTACGAAATATTGATTATATAAATACAATAACATTTAAAATGTCAATACAAAAATGTCAAATGGGCAATACGCCTATAAACCTCTGGAAGCGAAGATGAATCTAATGACACCTTGCACATCACAATCAGTCTAGCCGTTTAGGCTGTAGGCTTTCCTAAACGTAAGCATACATACACTCGAAAAACATAACACTCATTCTTACGCAGTCGGGTAAAAATAGAGATTGTAATCCTCACTCATTCTTTACTATTAAAGATAATGTCTGCATGAATAGGCATCGTTTGTATCTGAAAATAAACTACAAAGTTGTCAACGTTGTATGATTTCAATGTTTCATTCGATTTGAATGCAAGTACAAACAAAGCAAAGTAAGTGAGTATTGTCTATTCAACGGCACAGGTTTCAAACGTACATACATACATAAGTTCGGACGGATGTTAGTATTGGCTGGACGATCTGAACATACTGTCTACAGTTTGGACACCAGACAACTGTTACTGCTATTCAGTACGAGCCATACGAGTTGTAATAAAAATTGGACACACATTTATTGTTGCCAATCTTAGCAACGAAACAAGGAATTTAGGAAACATAACTCATAGAATTAGACAAACGACATACATTAAAATATCTCACTTTTTCGCTCGCTTTGCTCCCTAAATTTCAAAAGATACTCCCTAATATTTTTTTCAAGAATTTATTCTATTGCTTTGTTGGCGTAATACATATGTATTATTATTATCATAATGTACAGTATCAGTGTATCAGTATCATAATTTACTTAATTACAACTTTCTAGTACTTATAGTTTTTGAGCTAAGCCGCGGACGGACGGACAGACGGACGAACGGACGGGCGGCGGACTGACATGGCAAATTTATAAGGGTTCGAAGTTGACTACGGAACCCAAAAAAGTGTGAAATGCTTTTTGTTTCATCATAATTAAATTGTATTCCAACAAATTGTGTTTCTAAGACTATTAAATAAAGACAGCTCAATGACATTGTAACAACAATATCAGTTGTTATTCCTTAACTAGCCCACTCCAAGTCACAAGTCACGGGCAATAAACTGGACGCGTCAGTAAAAGTTTTATTCCCCTAATGGGCGGGGCTATCATTGGCTGACGGACTCGAGTCGGCTTTATGTCCCGATAGATTATTGGCTCTTGCTGCCTAAACACAATGTTATGAGTTTTGCTCGTTGGATAGGTTATAGATATGAGTTGAATTTTGTTATTGTAACTTCTTATTACTGGTACTCAATTATGACCTATATAAAAGTATTTCTTTTCGTTTTGGGATGGAATTAAATTTCATTCAAAGAAGCATTATTTCAAGGCTGGAGTGAATAGATAAATAAATATAAATAAAATAAATAAATATTTGTGGACATTTCACACAACACCATCTAGCCCAAACTAAGCAAAGCTTGTACTATGGAACTAGATGGCTGATAGAATACATATATACTTTTTTGTTGTAAATATATACAATATGATACACAGAAACACCTCTGTCTGGGTATTTCTGTGTATCAAACGTCCATGCTCATCACACAAATGTTTGCCCTGGGTGGGGATCGAACCCACGACCTTTCAGTTCAGCAGGTAGACGTAAACACACTACCAACTGAGCCACAAAGCCAGCCATCTTCTATTTTATAGACCGATGAGTTCCATCTTCGTTCACACCGACGCCGAGATGATAGTCAATCGTATATCAATCTAATAAAAAAAAACACATTTATACTGAAAAATAGAAAAAGGGAAGAGAAGGTTTTATTATGACATTGCACTAAAACACTAAATAAAAGTACTAACACTGAAAGCCTCTCTTCAGCTAACTACCAAATACGAAATTAAATAAATAGTTCATTGCAGTTAGCAAGTGACAAATCGGGAATTTTGTTGATGTAATAGTAAGTATATATTCTTTCTAATAGTTCAATAATTGTGGGATACAATCATTTCAAAAATATGTGCGAGTGCTAAGTGATCGCTATCTTTAAATACTGGGATTCTTGTTAGATAATCTAATTGAATAAATATTAACGGCCTTATCGAAAAACGACACTTAAGTTTAAAAATCGTCTTAAATTCTCTGTCTTCTTTCCGCAAGCGTCATTACGTGTCAGCGAGAATTTGACAAAATATGTTAAGCAATGCTTAAAGTTAACGTTTACGTTAACGTTTTTCGGTAAGGTGGTGGTTTTAACATGGTGGTTTATATTAGAGATGGTAAACCGGGCCCGGCCCGGTTGGTATGAAAACCGCGGCGCGGGAGGGAGCGCGAAATCATAGAAAATTCGCATGACAACCGCTGCGAGCTGCCACGTTGCCATTCTGACGCGCCAATAAGAATTTGTTTTGTTTATACCAAAATATTACCAAATACCAAAGCTACCAAAGTTTATCTATCTATCTAATCTACGTTGTTAAGACAAGTTTTGTGCTTTAAGCTTTATTAGTTTCTTATTCTAATACTATGTTTCAAATGGACACTATAACGAGTAAAGAGAAATACCTGCTTGCTTAAACTTATAAAACATAATAATTACTAATACTAATTGACCGAGCGAGCGAAGCGTCTCTGCATCAACTGGCCAAATTTTCTTTCATCTGTCAGTTTGTTTGTATGTTCGTACTCGCGTACAGGGCGTAATTTTGAACCAATTTTGATGAAACTTGGTGTATAGGTTCTATGGATTATTTATTTTTTTTTGTCGTCGGCGATTTTTGATAAGAGGGGTGGTTCACATAAAAAGGGGGGAAGTTTATTGCGGCATTAATTACAAAGCGATTTTAATGATATTTGGTAGGTAGGTAAAGTACACAATTATTACAACTTGTGGTAAAAATGAATAGAATTGGTCAAGTGGTTGTCGAGATATAACAACCAACTTCAGATTCCATGTAACTGTGAGGGCGCGTGGATGTGATTGATGCATTTTAGCGCTGAATATTTTTCTTGATTTTACGTTTTCTTCATTTATAAAATTATTATTTGTTTTTATAAGAATATACATTGTTTTTAGGGTTCCGTACCTCAAAATGAAAAAACGGAACCCTTATAGGATCACTTTGTTGTCCGTCTGTCTGTCCGTCTGTCCGTCTGTCCGTCCGTCCGGGTGTCAAGACCTTTATCCCAGGATCGCGTGAAGGTATCGAGTTGAAATTAAAACCATATACGCAAATCCATAGTATTTTGCTGCAAAAGGAAAAACAAAGTTTCTAATTTTCGTAAAAAAAGTTACAGCCGAATATATCGTACACGTAATTACTCTCTTTAACATGCTCATGAGGTTTGGAAGATGTTTCAAGTAGGTAGATTTTTTTGTCAGAGAAGGAGTAAAATTTTGGCAAATTTTCCTGTCGCGTGTACGTCGGGCAAAGTAACGTACCTAGCCTGAAGAGGCTTGTTGCAAGTTATGTTACTTAGCTAACTCTTAGCCTAGCTAGTTAGGCGACTCATATTCTAAGTTTACTTCTACGCGTAGGTACGACTACAAGTGAATTTAGTATCAAGACGATTCCTATTACTTAATGCTGTTTCTAAGTAAGTAATTAAACGAAAAAATAGTCTGGTGTACTTTATTTTACCGAAAAATCCTTTATCCAAATAAAGAAAAACTAATTATAAAACACTTTTTCACCAATACCTGAAAAAAATACAGCATGTTTGTGAAAGATAATGAAATGAATTTAAATTTCGGAAATTTTGTCGTAATGTCACAATTATTTTATTTCACTAGTTTAAGAGTGTAATACCGAACCCTCGTCCTTTATTATTACAGAAAATGTGTTTTTATTTGAAATATATTTTATACTTCGTTATTTTCTAGACTATTCTCCAGGAACCCTAAAATCCTTTCCCATTTCGCGCCACATAAATATTTAATATCATTGGTTGATATTCAGAAGTGGCGATAGGGGAATTATGATAGCATCAAATGACCTGAGCCATAAGGAACTCTATGTCTTATGAAGTAGGGATGATTTTTGTTTGTAGATTATCAGTGATTACAGCGTTGAGTGGATGATCCTTTTATTTCGTTTTTAGGCTATTGTTGTAGATTATTGTTACTTTTTATGATGCTTCCGCAAGCGATTAACAGGTTTATGAATCAGGAAATAGGTAGTTGGAGTTTCACGTAACTTATGTAGTACTTACTAGCTGTGCTCCACGGCTTCACTCGCGTAGTGATGAAAAACGGTGATGATAAAAAGTACCCTATGTCCGTCTCCAGGTCTACAGCTATCTCTTTATCAAATTTCGAAATGATCGGTTAAGCTGTTTAGTTTTGAAAATGTAACAAACAGACAGACAATTATTTTCGATTTTTAAATATTAGTAAGGATAAAGAAGTATCAATTAACAACAAACTTATAACAATTGTGAACAAATTTCTTTCTGCGTTGAATTTTCTAAGTAGTCCAATTAAATATGTATATTTTTTTAAAATAAATTATATATTATAATATTATATTAAATTGTTTTTATAGTATATATGTGATTACATATTTTGTTCTAGAGAGTGCTAGGCTGATTGATGTAAGTGATTTCAGTTTTTCAAATTATCAAATATGTTTACAATCTGTAAAAATCAGTATAAATCAGTAGGCCTAGCATAGCACCGATGGTGCTATTTTAGGGCACTTTATTTCCACTGTTATGAAGACAAAACAGTGGAAAGATATTTTATCTATGTCCCAGCAAGGTTGAATAACCATTATATTCTATGAGCTTATTCCATTCCACCGCTGGGCAAAGGTCTCCCTACTCACTTTCCACCTAATCTTTGCAAAAAGAACCCGGTTTGAAAAAATATGAAAATATGTTTCGTTTTTTATGCAAACAGATTGTTGTATAAATAATAACAACATATTTTACAAAGCTCTTTCATGAAAATTAAGCTAAGTATTAGGCAAACATGAAAGAGCGCGTGCTCAAAGTAATTCAAGACTACTCAGAAAAACGTAATTTCTAAGTACTTTATTGTTAGAGCTTAAATTAAGTTTTAGTCTTTATCTAATCTAGTCAGTCGTTAATAAGAATGTCATTAAGTAGTCCGTGGGACATAATTCATAAATCTGACTTTATTAAACTAAAATTAGCAACAAATTAAAAGTAAATCATGAGCTTGACATTATTTTCGAGGTTAATTCTAATATTTCTGAAAATACCTTTTATTATAGGTGTACGGCGGAGTTCGCACTTAGGTGCTCCTTTCACATTGAGGATTTTCGGCTCATACTCATATTTTCGGATTTTTTATATTTTCAACTATTTTGGTGAAACTTAAGCGCTATTTCAAGCAACATCTTTACGTCCTGTAGTTAGTAACAAAAATATAAACTTATCAAATATTGCTGGGCAACTTATAAATCTCGTTTAAAATATTGAGCTTTCCCTTAATTTCCTTTCTAATGACGACAATTTTAAGTTTCTTTAAACCAAACAGATTGATGTTTGAGCACACAGCTCACCTGATGGTAAATGTCGCATACCATAAGTATACCACAAATATTCGTAGCTAGGAATTCGTATATGTCAACGGAAAGTACCCCATAAGTTTTGATTCCTTTGCGAGTGTCGAAATATTCGTTTTTTTGCGACATATTCGGCTATACCTAAATGTTTGTTAAGAAAACTGAGAAGTTTGATTTTTCTTTCCGCAGCATGAGACTATAGATATGCGTATATGGTTTGAATTTCAATTTGATACCTTCATGCATTCCCGAGATACATGTCTTGATAGACAGACAGAGGGACATACGGACAAATGGACAACAAAGTGATCTTATAAGGGTTCCGTTTTTTCCTTTTGAGGTACAGAACTTTAAAAACGATGCCGTAACTTGAGTTTCTGCTCATTATCTGTCACTCTGAGAAATAATCTTAGTAATTTAAATACAATTTAAGTACAAGAACATTAAGACTATAAAAAAAAAACAATTTTTAAATATATATATATACAGAAAACAAATAAAAAAATATTAACAAATATTTAGTTTCTGCTTGCTTCTAAGAGTATGGAATATAAAGAGGGTGAAATAACATGTAGCAACAGCGTAGATACAGTTGTGGCTGCCACACGCAACATCCAGGCAGCAGTGTGAAAGCGCGCGCAGTCACGCGATTCTCCCATCTCGTCTGTTCCGTGGTTAATTACCGCTATCGGTCTGTCACAGGCCTTATTATCGCACACCCGTGTTTTGGAACTCGGCTAATTATGGGCCCACGGTGAAATTAGACGGGAGTTATGTTTGTTTCAAATGCACCCGATATTGTACGATTTATGCTGGATTAAAATAATCAGTTGGTCTGGTTTGTTGTGGCTTGCTTCCGGGGATTTGGGTAAAATATTATTTACATGATTAAAATATGTCGGGATAATTTTTTCAGTCGACGATTTCACTTGTATTATTGATAATCGTAACATACTGACTTTGTTGGCTTCCGTACTAAAAGTGCAGGTGCCTACTCATGAGGCTACAGTGTCTATTCTGTCTATATGTCTGTCCTACACTTAAATGGCTGTATCTTTTAAATGGCAATAGATATAACTCTCAAAATTGGCAATATTGTAGATATATATTGACGTAAATCT
Source organism: Lycia hirtaria (assembly GCA_947563715.1). Taxonomy (NCBI): domain Eukaryota; kingdom Metazoa; phylum Arthropoda; class Insecta; order Lepidoptera; family Geometridae; genus Lycia; species Lycia hirtaria. The sequence continues at coordinate 32,078,832 of OX387377.1, read as the reverse complement.
AAAAATACTAAAAACTGGTCAAGAGCGAGACATGCTTGCGTAAATAATCTTAAAACTTTTTCCGGATTTATTTATGATAACGTCTTTGGAAAGGATGTTTTAACCTTAAATAGTTGCGAGAGTAAATTAAATAAAAAACCGGCCAAGTGCGAGTCGGACTCCCGCACGAAGGGTTCCATACCATTATATATTAAAAAGAAGGAGCTCCCCTTTAATATTAATTTTATTTTAATTTAGTTATATATTTTTAAAGTGAATAATATAACTTAATATTCTGTGAATATTTCAAGCATCTACCTGTTGCTGTTATCAATATCGAGCAAAAAATCACGATTGTTCTATGAGAGTCTCCTAAATGTTTATTTTATTCTGTTTTTTTAGTGTTGTTGTTATAGCGGCAACAGAAATATATCATCAGTGAAAATGTGAAAATTTCAACTCTCTAACTATCACGGTTCGTCTTCATGAGATATAGCCTGATGACAGACGGACAGAAGGATGGACAGACAGCAGTCTTAGTAATAGGGTCCTGTTTTTATCCTTTGGGCACGGAACCCTGAAAAATTTATAAAACTCAAATTAAGCATTTTAACTTGAGTTTTACTACTTTTAACATCTTTAAAATGAGAAAGCTGTTTTTTAGGCAACATTGTTTTTTATTTCAGATCTAGAGAATCTTACCATTACTTAAATTTTAGTAAGTACCTATACCTACCTTTCTGAGTAACTCTGCAAAAAACAAGAATAACAAATATTTATGTTTTCAATTGAGTTGAAATTAAAAAAGATTTAATATCTAACAATCTTCAAACAAAAGAGAGATTTAGATATTTTTTCTCGTAGAAAATTAAATTATTTACTAGAAAACTAATCTGCTTATGACCTACAAATATTACTTAAGCAATATTTAAATTGAAAAATAGTCTTTATATATCTTAATTTAAGTCTTAAATTAGTTTACTGAATGGTACAAGATTATTAGAAAAGCAAAAAAAAAATTTTTTTACATCCTCTTTTAAGATAGTTGTTTATACTAAAAATACACATAGTTGTTTATACACAATTAAATTATTGAGAAAACTGAACCAATGAGAGAGATATAGAAGAAGATTATAGTATCTTTCTTTCTCATTTATCAGTTGGTAACCTGGCCACACCATATTCTTACATTAGTTAGCAGAAAAGGGAAATAAATTATTGTGTTATGATAGAATTTTGTTCATAATACAGTATAATAGAAATAAATCACACCTTCTATTACGTAGCTAATACAAAACGACACAGCAAAAAATCGGATAAACGGAAGGAAAACATGCAAAAGCAAACAGCTCAGAGTGTAAGTAGCGTTAAATTCGGCTCTCATCCGAGCTCAAATTCTCACCATTATGATAATAAACAGCCATAAGTATTTCAACATAACGAGCTAAATCAAATCCCTCCAATCTCGCCGCTGGCCTAATGACTGACAATAAGCCGTCGCGAGCTGAAAGGACGAAAGTCATCTTCGCGAAACAATTCTCCTTTTTGGTACTTGGGACGTGGATAGAGTAACTTAGAGAAGAAATATCTCTTAAATCATCTAAATCTGTAACTGTGCTTATCAAATAGTATTATGATAGTAAAAAGAAAGAAACACACGCTCACAGGCTAGCCGTTTGTGCATAGCTCCTACAATATTAAGTATCGCTGCCTGTAATTCAAAATAATAAGCACTAGTCCTAGAATGCAAACTAACTCATGGCAGAAGATATGTTTAAGTGCTTGGTGATTGATATTTAACATAAGGGTGATGGTGGTTAACCAGTTAAGTACTAGGGAAGTATCTAACTATTATGCTATGGTATCATCACAACGTTTACCTTTGTCGTAAGCTAAACTTCCTGGTTGGGATTTAACCCATGCTCTCGACCACAAGAGTCTCTTACTCAACCGTCCCAGCTAATATGGCTTAAAATATTAAAACCGAAGTTATATTTTGTTAGTTAGAAAATATTGTTCTTTACTTTGGACATGTAAGTAGCAGGACTGATAGCTGTAGTGTCAGTAGCAGAAGAGCGTGAAACTCCCCTATCCTATGAAGAATAGCAAACATTTTAAGGTAAAGGCGGAGGTAAGGTAAAATTTCCAAATAAATGATATATCACTGATGGTGTCTCTGACTTCTGTTCTCCGTGTAGTCTGTCTATCGACGTTTCTCGTGCCATAACAAAACAATTCTCGCCTTCTATCCGCTGAGTCATGATTCTTTATCGGCTAAGGGGCTGACTTCCGAAGGTTTTGCGCGCCGGCGATTCTTTGTATTGCCTTCAAATCGGCACAGGATCACTGTTTTGGATTTGGAGAAGCTTTTCGACTAGAATGAAGACGTTGTTGGCTTTTTTTGTGATTCGTGATAAAATGTTGTTATGATATACAACATTTTATGGTATTTTATGTGGTGGGTTTATATTATATTACCAATAATATTAAAAGTTTTTATTTTGTCACATAATAATAATAATCATTTATTACACATTAATACACATTTACAACACAAACTAGATTAGATTGATAAGGTTCACACATCATTAGTACAAAAATCGAATGCTATGGGTCCCAACTAGGCTAGGCCTGTGCACCTAAGGAATTTGGCAAAAGTTTTTTTTTGCGTACCTATTGCTCTGACGTGTAACAATACCACTATTGTTAACTTGATGGTGTAAATGTCGTAGAATAAACATAATGTGAAATACTAGTTAAAATTATTAAAAACAATACGTGCATGCAAATATATTGTAAATTAATATAAAGGTTCGTCTTACATTAATAAATTTTCGTCTTAATAAACATGCTCGTATGCAAATAATTATGTAAGTACTTTATTTGTATATAAATCACAGCCAAAACATTATACGACAAACTAACTTTACAACGCATTACATCGCTTCATTCGATATTTGTACAGCATGCAAGGAAGGCAAGGCTTGCTGCTTCCTCAAGTCGGTGAGCCGAGATTCCTTACCGACACACGTAATCCTTCCATCGGCGATCGGTTCACCGCACTTCAACCTAACATGTGAACCTACAGTAAGGTTTTATACTCACGTTCCAACAGCTCTACGTCTTGATCATATTCTAGATATGATTTCGATTCCCTTTGCATTTTCTACCGCTTGTTTTTTCGGGGATTGCTCTGAAGAACTTTTCGACCTAATCCCTGCTTGGGAGTTCCAACATCGTAATTCACGTAACCGCCAGAAATCTTATCCCCACTTTTTGCATAACTGGAAATCCCATACAGTCAGGTTCTCTCGCTCGTTCCTCCCACAAATAAGCAAAATGTGGAATGTCCTTCCTCGGAAGGTTTTCCCGGCGAGCGTTTTAAAAAGGGTGTCTACAAGCACCTTTCCGGGCTAGCAAAGCAACAGTAATGTCACTCATGTGGTAGTTTTTGCTGCACTTTTTATAAAAAAGACATTGGTGGACACTTGAACACAGCAGTATTTAGCACAATCAACTCGCCTGATGTTAAGCGACAATGAAGCCGAGCCTTGTCGCTCTAGAAGATATATATTCTAATTTGGAGTGGGGAATATTGTGAATTTCCCCTCCGCCAGCCTACTCAAACTCCTTAAAGTAACGGAACACAGCCTTGGGTCGCTGGCATATTTGTTCCATCTTTGTTGCGTCAAGTGTTGCGTTGCAAAGATATTCATTCAACGACTATCCACTAATTTTCCCGCAAATAACTTGCAAAATCTAAATGTTGTGCAATCTGGTTGTAATCTGGTGGGCTGCGTGTCTGGAGTATAGACCAGACACGCAGCCCACCGTGGTGGAAGAGGCTTGCCTATGATGCATCTGCGGCTCCATCGATCATCAATTACCTGCAGTCACTTGAGATTAAGCATTCTTCAGAGTTACATTCATTATCATCATCTCAGTCACAAGAAATTATGTATTGCCAGACATAAATGCTTCCTCTATAAAATATTAAAAAAAAAACAGTTAACCTTCCTGCCTCTTGTAAGTCATCGTCCATCTTGTGGCTACTCAAAACTATCCCAAAACCCCAACCTCCCAAACTCCAAATACCAAACTTAACCTTTCGGGGGTTGCAGACTGATAGTCGAAGGCGCTTATTTGTAGGGCAGGGACCTACGCCGTCGTAGGTCACATTTTCGTTATTTCGGGCCTGTGTATTCTCGCCTTGACATATCTACTAGAGTGGAGTAGTATTCACATTGTCCACATTCGGTAAAGTGTTCGTGCAGTTCGGCGCGGGCTCGATGTGGGCCTGGGATTGGTTCGGAGCGGTCGGCGCGGGCTCGATGTGGGCCTGGGATTGGTTCGGAGCGGTCTGCGCGGGCTCGATGTGGGCCACTGATTGTTCACTCGAACATTCGCGATAAGCTCCCGTTCGACGTTTCCGACCTATTGTACAGTAATCTAAACTATGTACTGTGAGAAGTTTCCGGCAGCCTAGTCGGGAGACCGTCTGACTTGCGATCCGCAGGTCCTGGGTTCCCACGGCACGCACTTCTGTCTTTTCGAAGTTATGTGCGTATTGTTGATTCGATCCGCGCCAACTTCAAACGGTGAAGGAAAATATCGTGAGGAAACCTACATGGTAAGAGTTCTCAATGTATGATCTTGAAGATGTGTGAAGTCTGCCAACCCGCACTTGGCCAGCGTGGCAGACTATGGCTTAACCCTTCTCACAATGAGAAGATGGCCCGTTCCCAGCAGTGGGACAGTTTGTACAAACAGGGCTGATAAAAAAAAACTGTGCTCTAATTATTATCTACGGTTTGGATTTATGTGAAATGGCGTTATAATGTGAAATTGATAAAATATGCGAATGAAATTGAACATTTCATCATATTTCTCACCTGGTTATAAATAATAATGGTATTTAAATAAAACGACTCAGTTCTCTCAGCTTTGTTCATCGCAGGAGTATTTAATTCAGTTGGATTGCACAATAATTTTCGTTTTTACCCGACTGCGAAAGAAGGAGGGTTATGTTTTTCGAGTGTATGTATATGTATGTATGTATATTTCTTTGGCACGCCCTAGAGCCTAAACGGCTTGTCGTATTTTTATGTGAATGGTGTCAATGGATTCGTCTTAGTCGTGAGAGTGACACTGGGTCTCTCAAAATTAAAATAAAACAAAATTAAGGATTTTTGGAGGCAAAAAGTAATCTCAAAAAAAAAATGTTATCAAAATACATCGAGTGTGGTATCAAAATAAATAATTTTTAACAGTGATTACGAATATATATATAACTTATATGTTTTATTGGAGTTTGGAATAGGAAATGCTAATAAATCACTTCACACTTATAAAATAAATGCGAAGTTTGTGTCAGTTTGTTACTTCTTCACGGTAAAACGGCTTGAGGGGTTTGGCTGAAATTTGGCACACAGGTAGTTTATAATCTGGATTAACACATAAGATACTTTTTATCCCGGGGTTCCCACGGGAACGGGTAAAAAAATCACCGACAACTGTACCATTATAATTGTGTTTTAAGGTAAAGAGAGGGGTGAAGGGAGGGGGAGGTAGAGGGGGGGGGGGGTGTTTCGAGTGTATGTATGTATGCGGGTGGGTATATATGTATATCTGTATGTTTCTATATGATCGCCTAAAGCCTAAAGGGCTTGACCGATTTTGATGTGAGAGGTGTCGTTAGATTCGTTTTCACTTGCTGAGTGTCATAGGAAATATTTTTTGTAATAAAAATCATACATCTCTCACAAATATAAAAAAAACGCGTGTTTTTTGTACGCGTGTAATAAACAAGTGATTTTACTAGATTTTTTTCTAAAGAATGCACAATAATCTTTTACAGCGATTTTACGCATACTTACTCAACTTTCTCTTTTCTTTGTCACTCAACAGCGTATTAAGCGTAAAGAAATCGTAAGTTAGGCTGCAAAAACCTCTTTTCTGCAGTCGGGTATTTTGTTTTTCTTTTAACATTGATACTTATTTTTATATAATTACTAAAGCAAGCATGTCTCGCACTTGTTGCATGACAGGCGGACAACAAAGTGATCCTATAAGGGTTCCGTTATTTCTTTTGAGGTAAGGTACCCTAAAAAAAAAACCGACTGCAGAAAAGCAATATTTGCAGTCTAACTTACGACTTCGTTACGCTTGATACGCTGTTGAGTGTACGTTTTTTGGGAGAAAGTATGCGTAAAGTCGCTATGATTATAAATGCGCATTCTTTACAATAATTCTAGTAAAACCACATACATACATGCATACATACATACATGTATACATACACTCGAAAAACATAACCCTCCTTCTTACGCAGTCGGGTAAAAAGGTCCGCTAGCGCTACACTTAAAAAAGCTTACCTACCTAATGCTTGCCTAACGCCAAGTAATTTCATATAGAATAATAATACATTATTTTTCAATTTAAAATATGAATATTACAAATCCGCGCCAGTCCGCAGACCATAAACTCCGATAAAGCATCGCGCAGATTACGCGCCGCCCGCAACAACCAGCAGCGCTATATAAACCGAGGGTATACACATTTTTTCAGCGTAATCCCGTGACTTACGCGCGTGTGTCATCGAAACTCGAAAGGTACCCCGTATTACGTACACAAGCGATGCCACACGGCTCAACCCACGATTTTTATTTTAGTTTCAAGCTTATGAAGAGTTATAATTTTGTATCTATATTTTATGTGTGTGTACATGGTCATTTGTGTTCTATCAGATTTTTAAACTACTATTTTGACAAATAGGTTGTCCATTCCAACCATCACATCGCTACACTCCGCGTATTATTGGTTGGTTGGAAGACTAATTTACTAATAGTAAATTTGATATATGTATCTAATTCTAGAATAGAGTAGAGTAGAGTAGAGTAGAGTAGAGTAGAGTAGAGTAGAGTAGAGTAGAGTAGAGTAGAGTAGAGTAGAGTAGAGTAGAGTAGAGTAGAGTAGAGTAGAGTAGAGTAGAGTAGAGTAGAGTAGAGTAGAGTAGAGTAGAGTAGAGTAGAGTAGAGTAGAGTAGAGTAGAGTAGAGTAGAGTAGAGTAGAGTAGAGTAGAGTAGAGTAGAGTAGAGTAGAGTAGAGTAGAGTAGAGTAGAGTAGAGTAGAGTAGAGTAGAGTAGAGTAGAGTAGAGTAGAGTAGAGTAGAGTAGAGTAGAGTAGAGTAGAGTAGAGTAGAGTAGAGTAGAGTAGAGTAGAGTAGAGTAGAGTAGAGTAGAGTAGAGTAGAGTAGAATAGAATATAACTTTATAGCTCATCCCTACAGTAAACTAAAAAAAATAAACAATACTACAAAGCTGACCTTATCGCATAGAGCGATTTCTTCCAGGCAACCTTAGGGTGGATTCTATAATCTAATTTCAATTATTTCACTTTTAAATGACTCCAGAATAATATTGCAAGTTTTTTCCGGGTACTCGTATTTATATGTTACAATATATGAATATCATGGATAGTAGTACAGGGCCTATGATCGGAGTCTCTCTATGAGGTCGAATCAGAAATGAAGAGATACCTAGACGTACGAAAGTCACCGATATAGCACAGCGGATTAGCAAGTTGAAGTGGCAGTGGGCAGGACACTTAGCACATAGAACTGATGGCCGATAGGGCTGAAAGGGTCTCGAGTGGAGACCACGCACCGGCAAGCGCAGCGTAGGAAGACCAGTCACGAGATGGACAGATGACCTCATACAAGTGGCGGGAAGACGCTGGATGCAAGTCGCTTCCAATCGTTTTTTTTTTTGAAATCCATGGGGTAGGCCTATATTCAGCAGTGGACTTCTTATGGTTGAGATGATGATCATGGATAGTACAGATGTATTTTGTCGCTTTGTCCAAATTCAATTGCAAAATTTTCAAAAACAAAAAACAAACAAACAGTCAAAGAGGGAAGCACTCGCATTCACAATATTAATACTTACCAAACAAGCCACTTTATCTCTCTGTTTCAACCAGGTCTTTCTCACATTTTGCTTGAAAGAAAAGAAAATACCCAAGTTCTTTGTTTTTATTCTAGACATTCTATTTTCACGGCAAATCTCAGCCAAATCCTGAGGCCCGGTGTGTTGACTTATGTGATATGTGGCACCATATCATCAAATACATGCGCGTCAAGTATTTGCGTTCCATACATATATAAAATGCTAGTTTTAACCCACTTTCTGCATCTACTCATTGTTAGATAAAATAAACGCGTGCCTCTTGTACAAAATGATATTACTCAACTTATATCAAAATGTTTTTAACAGTCTTACATCGAAGCACGTCGGGCACTCCACACAAAGACGTGCTGTTTAGTAACACATACACAAATTTACACACATAACAAACACATACAGGTGTGATGTTATGGTAGTCGTCAAAGAGAATATAACTGTACTTAAGAGTGGGATCTTTTATAGAAAAAAAACCGGACAAGTGCGAGTCAGACTCGCCCACCGAGGGTTACGTAAAAACTAGTACTTAGATAAAAGGTTAAAATTATATTTTTTTTTATATTTTCCTTCTTATACCAAAAAAATTACATCGTAAAAATATTTCAAAACTTGTTTAAGCTTATACTTTTTAAGCTCTTTCATATGATACCCCACATGATACGGTTAAGGATAAGAGATGCGCGCCGCCGCGGTGTGCCGCCGCCGCCGCCGATCATTTGAAATTTCGCGCCGAGAACACACTGAACAAAGTTGAAAAAAAAACCACGCGTTGCACCTTGTCGAAATGTGCCCATAATGCTGTCGGCATTCCCCCTTTGGATGGCCAAGGAAATGTGCTGAGTAATAAAGAAACTGAAACTCGAGCGTGGGTCACGGCTTTTTTCCTTGAACCGTCGCTCCAACTCGCGCATGAATTGAATGATTCGGAGCACCACGGTCCGACCATTTAACGGCAATCGGTACAAAATCGTATATCGATTCCAAGCAGGCGTATTTAAGGTGTAACATCTGGCCGCTGCCTCTGCTTCTGCGCCAGCTAACCGTTTCGTGGAGGCGAGATGGCAAGAAGCGAATGTACCTATACTTACGCACGTCGCATCCCACACGAGGCAGCGACCTCTGCTATGGAATCAATGTGAGACCGACAGGCCGCTTCGTTTACCGTCTGAATGGGACAAACCAATACACAAGACATGTCAGCAGACATCAACGCCTAATTATATCATTAATCTCATGATACCTGGTCTACGACCAGCGTATCATGTGCAAGCCAAGCCGTGGTGGTCGTTGGCGTCGACATTCACACTATAAATACAAGTATGAGATTCGCAAAAAATGCAACTGAGCCGGAGAGCCGAAGCCACTCTCAGTGAGTCGAAGCTACTCTCAGTGAGTCGTCGTCTAGCAGCGTGTGTACGGGTGTGGACATGGCAAGGCAAGGCATGCAACCAGGCGCCGGTCTCGGAATTAGTGGTGGCGTTCACTCGAGCCAGCTCGGTCACTTGGCACTCGCTTAATAGTTGCGAAAGTTGGTTTTTTAACAATTATGTCGACTCAGCCTCACTGTATCTTTGGATTCTGAGGCTGATCCATATCTGGACACAGGACTAACCACATGCTTTCGAGGTGTGCGGGATGTCGATCGAATCACTAAAAGAAGAAAAGATACAGGTGTACCGCTCAGGTTACTCACATGTATTTGGTGGGATGCCTTAGCATAGGGTAAAATCTAGAACTATGCATTTATACTATTAAAATAGCCTGTAAAAAGTGTTTTTCGTAGCTGGTATTGAAATTACAGCTAAAGATAGTATTAAGCAGTAAAATTTCTATGCGAAAATCATTAAAAATCTCACTTTTTTTGCCGATGCGCCGCCGCCGACTGATTTTTAATGCGGCGTGCACCTCTACTACGTACATGAAAACACCGCGCCCAAGAAGTACGGGCTGAGGTAGCGTAAAATACCTAAAGTTCTGGGGAAGCCTCGCCTTAATAGTGTTATACATATTTGACGCATTCGAACGCGTCAAATACAATTAAATAGATAGGCATAAATCCGTTTATTTTATTCCCACCGAGTAACACATTTTAATAGGTATGTAACACTTACTCGATGAGCATACTTTAAATGTATATTCAACTCACACAAAAGTAACGTAGTGTAATCGTACACGCGCACACACACGTTTGGTCACGGCATACGATTATTTTTAATGAAAATATACATAAAAAATCCATATCTAATGATATAATATAATATATAAATATAATGATATCTATATCTACACTTAACTTATTCTAACCAAGTATCAAGTATGATATATATTATGTATGTTTAATTTGTATATTTTCAGAAAAAAAAAAAAATAACAATAACGTCTCCGCAAAAATATATTGAATAAAGTACTTATACGAGACTTCAAAAGAATTTTGTCAATTCCGGATCTTAAATAATTTTCGCTACGTTTTAAGTTATTATGGAGCAAATGAGTGTTTGCGTATTTTATTTGTGAGTGACGTTTCGTGTATCGCATTTTGTTGGTTTTCATTACATTTTTCCAATATGGAGAGCTTGCTTGTTGGATACGTTTCATTTTACGTACGTAAATAAGCTTGTTGTTAGGGAAATAGGACTTGTAAAGGAGTTATTACGGTGAGATATATCTTTTAAGTTACGTTATTGAAATGATTTCACAATATACTTATTTATTTTTTATTTGAGTGCTTAGAGAAATACTGTAGTGCAAAATGTACGTCGCTTTTGAAGTATTTTATATGATTCGAAATATGTTACACTACTTGTGAATAGTACAAACTAATAAAATAAAACCGGCCAAGTGCGAGTCAGACTCGCGCACCAAGGGTTCCTTAAAATTATCTATAAAAACGGCAAAAAAAGTTTGTTGTGTGGGAGCTCCCCTTATATATGTATCAATTTTATTTTAATTTAATTATTTATTTTTAAAGTGAATAATATAACTCAATATTCAGTGAATATTTTAAGCGTCTACATGTTGCCGTAATCAATATCGATCAAAAAAATCACGTTTGTTGTATGGGAGCCCCCTTAAATATTTATTTTATTCTATTTTTTTTTTGTATTTGTTGTTATAGCGGCAACAGAAATACATCATCTATGAAAATTTCAACTGTCGAACTATTACGGTTCATGAGATACAGCCTGGTGACAGACGGACGGACGAACGGACGGACGGAGGGACGGACAGACAGAGAAGTCTCAGTAATAGGGTCCCGTTTTTAGCCTTTGGGTACGGAACACTAAAAATCACGTTTGCTGTATGGGAGCCCCATTAAATATTTATTTTATTCTGTTTTTAGTATTTGTTGTTATAGCAGCAACAGAAATACATCATCTGTGAAAATTTCAACTCTAACTATCACGGTTCATGAGATACAGCCTGGTGACAGACGGACGGACGGACGGACAGACAGCGAAGTCTCAGTAATAGGGTCCCGTTTTACCCTTCGGGTACGGAACCCTAAAAATGAAGAAACAGTACAAGGTACAGGATTATAACATTTCAATTCGAAATATTTTTATACTTGTATCACAGCACCCTGCTAGCCGGTATTATTAGCCGGTTAATATGCTGGTAACATTTTATTTTTAATTGGTAATATCCCATTAACTTTCTTTATAGGTATATTAAAATAGATAGATTCTTAAATTATAACAATCAGAGTTATCAAGGACATAGGGCAAATTAAAGATTTGTTGTTTTTTTAATAATATTTATTAATATTTCCTTCTCTCTCGTTACAATTTATTTACAAAACAATACAAAATGAACGTAAACATCATAAATGCGAATTTCGTTTCGTACGTACTATATCCGTTTTATTCGTAATCCCTTTTTAATGAAACGTTTCATTTCCAACGTACAAATCATTTGGTTTCACTTTCAAATCCCCACCAAAAAAATATCTAAAATGTTAAATTCCCCACTGATCGATATTTTCTCAACCTTTGTTTCGATATTAAGTATATTTCCTTCAGCAAGTGGAGATGTTTTAGTTAATTTGAAATCACACTGGTGTTAAATTATATAGTGCTAAAAGTCTATAAGCTTTGTAATCCTCAATTGTATTTAACCCCTTAAATTAATTAATTTTAGCTTTTTTTTAACTGCAGCTCAACATTTTTCGTATCGATACAATTTTTTCTCTCTATGGTAGGAATTTTAGAACATATTCTAAAATTCCTTACTTGTGAGTAAGGAATTTTAGAGTAAGGAATTGTGAGCGTGAGTGGCTTTTGGTGGAGATTTCCGAATAAACTGACGTATTCAAGTTTCATATAACATCATGCTACTTTAATTTAAGGAACATAGCTATGTATGTATATTTAACTACAGTACTATCAATATTTGTGTCTACTTTACAAGTTAGAAGATGGGAAGTCAACACTCTGAAGCAAGGAAGTGTTAATCAATATCTTGTTGGCTTGATTTTATGAATTATTGTAGCTATACTTGTGCTTACAGATCCAGTTGCTCAGTGCTGAAATTCGGTCTGAGCCAGTCCAAATAATGACTACCACTCATTGAAGAATATTCTCCTTTTTTTGAAGTCGTTTAAAAACAAATTAGGCAAAATTTGTGAAGAAAATTTGCAATATGGAGTATTTGTTATTCACTCAAAAAATTCAATTTAATACGATCTTGATGATGATGATGATGCCACACAAAATTTTAAAATTATATATTTAGAGCATATTTTCACCCCCGATCCAAAAAGATATCTGTTATAAGTCTAACGTGTGTATCTGTATATCTGTGTGTCTGTATATCTGTGTGTCTGTCTGTGGTAATGTAGTTCTCAAACGGATGCACTACTTTTGAGCTAGCTTTTTTATTTCAAAGAAGATTTCATCGAGAGTGTTCTTAGCTATATTTCATCGAAATCGGTTCAGCCGTTTCTTTTATTGGGGGTTTTTTATTTTTTGTATTTAAACTTCTTATTTTGATTATTATAATAAATATACAATATAAAAATGTGAATAAAAGTAAAAACGTAAGATTTTCACATTCAAAAGTTTATTTCAATCTCAATAAAGTCTATCAAAATGAAATATTTAAAATCAAAACTAAATCTTAAAAGTGTTCTCATTAGAATAACGGCAAATAATTTAGTATCTAAAAATAGCGTAACTGTGGCAGCCATCGTACTTCTGATACGAGTAAGGTTGATGTGTTGATATATCACCTACGGCGATTTTCTCCACTGGGTATTCGCCAGCGAAATATAATAATATTTCCTTATAAAATGAGATTTTCTGGAATATTACCCGAAAGGTATAAAAACCTTCACTATTTCCATATATATTACGATGTACATATTAACGTAGAATTACATTAAAAAAAATAAAGATTTTCAATCTAATGGTTTGTTATTTAGAATATTCTTAGTCAAATTCATAAATTCAAGCCAACGTGAAATAAACGTAACCGAGTTTCTTTTACGTATAAACGCTTTTTAGTTAAATGATTTAGTGAAAAACAGTCGATAGATTTTCAATTTATTTGTCATATTAATACCTAATAATTACATTGATTACTTTGTATTTATTAGAAAATAAAATACATAATTTGAAATAGTGCTATTAATAAATAAATAAAAATTTGTTTCAATAAAATTAATAGTAAATTGATTATTCTTTTACTAAGTAGCATATTACAAATTCTTATTATATAATTCTAAATCTCGAATACACGTGTTTTTTCATAAAAACGCTTTTAAAATTATAAAGTAAAATTAAAAAGTAAAGTAATTAAAAATAATAAGTATAGCTTATTTATTATTATTTTCTAATAAATACAATCACATGTTTAAAAATAAATCGTTCTATGAACCAAATAATAGTTTTTCACCACAAGAATGGTGGGATCACTACTATGTTATAATAATGTTAATGTAATAAACTTAAGTATTATTTACAATAATACGAAATATTTACACTGCCTGATATAAACTTAGTTTGCTAAATTACGTATAGTTCAGTTATTTACAAAAAATGACTGTTATTTTTACATTTTATTTGAGATCAATGCATAAACCAATCACAGCTCTTTTATTAACTATTGCATATAATAATATGCCGAAAAAATAACTTAACAAAAATATAAAATATTTATCCTAATAAACTTATTTGTTGATTATTATTAGCCACAATATTAAAAAAAAAGTTACATTTCAATTTTATACATCAAACGGGGACTGTCATATTACTTATCCAATTACCAATTTTATTTTATGTTCGTTTACGAAAACATCATTATTATTAATATTTAATAACAATTCTCTAATACTGCTTAACTTATTAATAATTCTACTATTATAATTTTACGATCCAATTATTCAAATATCGCTTACTCTAGTTTCGTGGTGGGTGGAGCTTTTGATCAATTCCTTGAAAACGTAGGCACTTAACTACGAAAAAATATATTTAATATATAATGCTCTTTAAAAAGTATGAAATACCATCTGTATAACAGGTGGTTTTCATCGAAACAAGATATTACGTGACCAGTCAGGAAATACATACTTCGTAGATTTTTATAGAAAAGACATATAATGGTGTTTATGTAGGCTATAGGCTGACCCTTGTCACTGCAAGCTAACGTTGCATATTACCCTCTAATCTCTTAAAATCCTTTTTTCCATCTAATTATGTAACCACAGTCAAATGTGGTGTCAAACTGCCTCATAATCATTGACGCTCTGCCTACCCCGAAAGAGAAAATAGGCGTGATTTTACGTATGTATGTAGACAGAGAAAACTAGAATTAAAATCAAATAATGGAGAAATTGAGAAAAAACTTCAGGTTTCAAAAGCTACCTGTAAACCAACAAGCAATGCCAGTTTTATTTTAAAGCGAGACCCAATTTTGCAACTGTCTTTCAGTTCTTTTTAATTCTTGTAAAATGTGTGTTGTGGCTAATAATTGATGATATTATTATTTATAATTATGTTAAAATAATAATAAAAATCGATTCCTATCCGTAGCCTGACTATTTCATACTTATCACGCATTTATAATTTTATTTTATATATCATAACATACCGTGACATAGGATATAGCATACTAAGTGAAAAATTGATTCTAATATCTTGTCTTTTGTCTTTTGTCACTTATATAAAGAGATTTTATTTTCCATTACTGAAATAATATTTTGTAACAGCCTTTGATAATATTATTATGATGAGTATGTCATTGGTAACAGCCATTTTTTTATGATTGTAGTGGTTAAGTGCCAACATTTTACATAACATAATAATTATTACATCATTTAAATACACATTTTCGTCATCACAACCTAACTTTCCACTAACTCTATCATTTTTCTAAATAGGAAAGAATAATTATAAATCTGATAATACTCGTAGGTACAAATAGTAAATTAAAGTACTTGATTCAAAAGTACAATCTTTGGTAAATAACATACATTATAGTGTAGTAAAAAATATGCAGTTGTAAGAAAGAATACCTTACACGTTAATGACGATAAGTGAATGGATAAAATAAAATAAATTAATCATTTTAAGCAGATACTTAGAATGACTTGAACTTATTAATTTGATAAATTAACAAAAAGTTACATTGACAATTTAAAAATATAATGGTTTTAAAAAAGTTGTATCTGTTCCCACCCAAAACTATAAAACTGCCTACATAACCCAAGTCGGTTATTTGTCCCTTAAACACATACAAAAACAACTCTCCACCAAACGTATAAAACATCGACGAAACAAAACAAACAGAGCCAAGAGCAAATGACATAGAGTCAATTACGCCTTTACTCCAACAAGTACACAAAAACAACAATCCACACAAACGTAGAATACAACCGCAAAAGCTCCCCCCACTTGCCAGGGCCGCACTCAGGCCGATCACCTGCAGGCCATCGAGGACAGTAAGTACGTGACGATCGCGCAGCTCAGCTGGGACGTTAGGTACGACGACGCTCGGTTGCTAGTCTGCATGGCGGCTGGGTGCTCACCTGGTAACAAAGGAAAATAAATTAATCCATGTTAAATAAAATAAACAAATATCATAATTAAAACGTTGTCCATTAAAGCAATAAACGCACAATGTTTCTGTCATATTTATGACAAAATTAATGTTTTCAAATTCGAATAGCTAAGCTTCTATTCGATATTTAAACATTGGCTGGTTGATCAAAAATGTAGAATAAACTCGAAAATGCATGCGTCAAATAATACATAAACGCAGCCAAGCACGAGTTACGTTTTGTTTGATAGTGGGACTTATAATATTTAAATATAGTTAGGTATATTTATAATTACTGGTATTATAGAGCAATTCAGGACTATATAGACCGCCAATGTTGAACAAACATATTTTATCCGCCGCAAAAACGGTCTTAGGTAGATGGCGCTAGCAAATTGTCCGAGAATTCTGATTTCTATATTTGAATCTCACAATTTTAGAATGTTACTTTGCTAATCGAGATTAATATTTTAATCGTAAATCTAAGTTTTTTACAATAGAAATACATAATTTTTTTTTTTTTTTTTTTTTTTTTTTTTATTAACAAATTTATTCTCCACAGACTCCAGGGTCCGTGCCTTTTATGAACTAATATATGCATTTATAACTACTTACATTTTTTTTTTTAAGTTATGCAAGAGGAAGACAAAATTTTAATTTACACTTAACTAACATGCATGCGTGTATACGCCGAGCAGTCCAGCTCCCGCAAGCAGCACCCGTTCACGAGTTGACGCATGTGCCAGCCATCGCTCTCCTCAACCATGTTTGAGGGAAGAGGGCGACCCGCCACACGACGCCGCCGCAAGAAGAAGCTTTTTAGTGAGCGTGAGTGCTCTGAGTATACACGCTTTCTTATTATTATTAAAATAACACAACGGGGACAAATAATACATACAAGAATTTACAAAATTAGGGACAGACAACTAAAGAATAAAAATAACCTAACACTTAACACTTTTTTTTTTTTTTTTTTTTTTATAACAAACAGCGAAACTTTCCATTCAGGGCCTCCACTACCGCCGTGTTGCGATCTTTGATAGCCATTTTGAGGTTGTAGTCTAAAATGGTCCTTGGTGTAGCTGCCATTGCCCGCCGCACAAAACGGCTGATGGCATCTCCTTCATCATCGGTGTAGTAAGTGAAGGTCCCGGTGTGCCTCGAGACTGCCACGACTGCATGCGAGACGCTGTCATGTAGCTGCAGTTTGCCTTTGGTCTTAATGACGATGACCGACTCGTACGTCAAACCTTGAGCTTCATGGATGGTGAGGATTCGTGACCCTGTACCTCCCCCGTAACCCTGGTTGCTAAGGGTTAACTTTTCTTCTTGAGTGTGGACCAAGAAAAGAGTTTTAGGGGCGGCTTTGGGTATTTGGGAACCCGTGAACCTTCTCTGCTCTAGTGACTGGATGTGGGCGACTGAGGAATATATTCCTGAATATATTTCTCTCAGCGCATATGCGACGTCCATTGGATTGCGATGCGTGCATAACAATTCCTGGCTGATGTTGGTTACCAGATTTGGGCGATGGTACCTTAACTCAAAGAGATTTTCTCTGTCGATATAAGGCAACTGGTTGATATCTCCAATGAGAACAATCTCGCCGGCACCAGACAGCCGTGTAGCCATTACTATGGCTCCGAAATGGTTCATGAGTGCTTCATCTACCATAAGGCGGATGTAGCTCTCGTTTTTTCTGAAACCATTTACGAGAACAGAAGCCATGGTGCGCACTCTGGTCTTTACCAAGTTTCCTATCCGGTGCGCTAGCTTCTCTCTCAGATCTTTAGCTGCCTCTGTTGTTGTGGTGATAATGGCGTCCTTGTTCGCATCAAAGTTTCCAACTACCCAAGTTGTCTTGCCGCATCCTGGAACTCCATTGACCCATTGTATATTAGGCACCTCCCAGTTTTCCCACAATGCTTTAACTCCAGAACCCTCCTCGAGAAATTCCGCCATTTTGAGGATTTTGTCATCTAGCATTATTTTGGTGTGCCGGGTTGTGACTACAATAGGGTCATTCAGTGGTGTCGCATATTTTGGTCTTCCCGTCCGCTCCGTTTCACCCTCATCTAGGGCCACAAAACCATTCTTAGCGCTGTAAGCTGCCATATGATGACATGACATTTCTCCTCTTATGACCAGGGATGATTCGTTGTCATATATGGCTGCTTCTGCTTCATCTAGTCTCACCCTCAGAAAGCTTTCGGATCCAAGTCTAAATAACTCCAAGATATTTGCGCATATTTTGAAGTTGACTTGTCTCGTTGCCCTTGTGACGGCTAAAAACTCGATGAATGCATTTCTGGCATGTTCTGATGGTGTGTGTGCTGGGATATAACGGGGTGGACAGACCTGGCCCATGTCGGCTCTCGTCCGGGCAGCTCGCAGTGGTACCAGTTCCGGAGCCGCTTTTGCTACTTCTGGTGGTGATTTTGGTGTCGACCTGAGCAAGCTCTGCCCTGCAACACTGAAAGCCGTTAGAAAAGCCGAGACATGGCTCCTGCTATTTAAACAACTGACACGTTTTTGCGACGTGGTTCTTTCATCAGTTGCTTTTTGCTGCGCTCGCTCGGATCCGCTGAGATTGGTCGATGTCGGGATGGGGTGTCCCCAGCTATCTGTTGTAGAGGGGCCGTCGTGTCTCTGGGATTTTAAGTAAGACAAGTTCTCACCCCTATCTTCATACACGACCACCTCATGATGTTCTGAGGCTTTCAGGCTGCCTAGCCGATGCACCACTTCTCCTTTTTCGCTCTCGATCACCATTGCGTCGATGCTTATAACCCGGGGAGCACTGTCTAGATTTTCACCAAGTTTTGTTAGAAACGAACATACCTGCTCGAAAGGTGATTGGGCCGTCCATTCGAACAGTAGAATTGTTTTATTTTTCGATCGTACTAGTCGACATCGGTAGCCAAGAACATCGGATACTGGCATGGCATCGTACGTTTTCCGCTTCATGGTGGTTTTAGTGGTACTCCCGTTTAAAAGACATGCTAACCCAGGTGACAAACGGACACGCTTCCTGTTACGAACCCGACAGAAGCCTACCCCAAGTCTTTCCTTGGCATTGTCCATGAAGAAAGCTACGCCACGTATACGAATTCCCGGCACTCCTTTGTCTGCGTTGGCAAACAGTTCTTCAATTGCTACGCTGTTAGGAGATATCTCCGGCCGAGGTATGATTATTGAGGCTGGTGTTATTTCAGTTGTGTTCGGTGTATGTGATGTTAGGGGGAGGATGTGGTGGTGCTAATGCTGTTGGCTGTGTTTGTGTTTCTTTATTTAGGGTGGAATTTCTATTGGCCGCTATGCGAAAAGACCTCTCAATAAAGGACAAGAAGTATGATCTATTCTGTGCATCCGATAGGATGTGATGAAGATCAGACTCCACAAGATTTCTATCCATCTGAATTTCAAGATCCTGTCGTGCGGCCAAAAAACGGGGACATTCCATGAGCACGTGACTTACAGTTTCATGGATGTTTGGGTCGCACTCACATCCGGGACTGTTTATGAGCTTACATCTGTACAAATATTCAGCTATTCCTCCGTGTCCTGTTAGAGCCTGCACATGGAAAGGTGACAGTTTTGTAGCTCGTATCAACCGATATGCCTTAGCTACGTCCGGGAGGAACTTCTTTGTTACTGCACCAGTGCTGGAGGTATCATATCGGTCTTGCCATTTCCTAACTGATTCCTCGCGTATCTTCTTTCTACTATAGGACAAGGGGATCTGCTCATAATCCAGGCCAGCTTCTGTGAGTGCTGCTGATTTCGCAAGCTCATCGGCTCTTTCGTTTCCAGCAGTTCCCACATGCGCTCTTAGCCAGAAAAAATGGACAGATCTTCCTTCGGCTACAATCTTTCCAATGTTTTCCTTTATAGCCTTTGCCAGAGGGTGACTTGTCTTAGGATTTCGTAGCAGTTCGAGCGAGGATCTTGAGTCGCTTAAAATATTGACCACTGGGTCATTGCTCGATTTCACCATTTGGGTCGCTTGACATAGGGCAAAAAGTTCTGATTGGAAGACTGTGCACTCGGAATGGAGCTTGAATATTGAGAAGTTTGTCTCTTTACCGTTTTCCCACCAAGTGAGAGCAGCACCTACTTGACCCCCAATTTTACTGCCGTCAGTGTAAATTTGAGGTCCCACCAGCTGTTCTGAAATAGTTTCGAGGAGCCCGAAATCCACAGACGTTAGTGTGGATGGGTGCGGTTGGTCAAGGAATTTGATGTTTTGTTCGAGCTCTTTGTCGGGTGGGAGATAGTCACGGGAGAGATTCTTCTTTACTTTGTACAGATTTGCAGCTTCTTGGATTCTCAAGTCCAGAGGGAGAAGACCCGATAGAACAAGTGCTGATGTGAGGGAGACAGTACGATATGACTTACAAATTTTTTGAGCGAAGCCTCTTTGAAGCGCATTTAGTTGCGACTTATTGTATTCAAGGTCTGTCGCCTGGGCCCATACACTTGAGGCGTACGTCATTATGGGTTCCACCACTGCCATGTATATTGTTCTCGTGATTTCACTGTTGAGGCCCCAGTTCACCTTTGCTGCACGTGCTACTTGTTTGTATATGTCCGCAGCCTTTTTACATTGTGCGGTTACATGTGCCTTGAAGGTGAACTTCCGGTCGATTATGAGACCTAAGAGTTTGATCTCCTCTACGAGGTTAAGCCGGACACCAGACATATTTACAATTGGGGCATCAAATTTCAACTTATTTGTTAAGATCATCGCGTTGGTTTTATGCGCTGCAAAGTTGAGTTTGTTTGTTTTGCCCCATTGAACTATCATGTCTAGTGTCGTGTTGGCTTTTTGCTCAATGGTCTTTGAATGGCCTGTGAATACGAGAACTACGTCATCCGCGAAGGCTTGACAGTATACTCCTTCAGCTTCCAGCTTTTTCAGCAACGAGTCTAAGATAACATTCCAGAATGTTGGTCCTCCTATAGAACCTTGAACACATCCTTTCGTAGTCTCTTTCTCATAAGATGCTCTAGCATAGTGGACCTTGATTTTTCGGTCACTGAGGTACGAGCATACCATTGCATAGAGGTTTGATGGACACCTCTTCTTCGCTAATTGATTTTTCAGGGCGGGCCACCATGCGTTATCAAAGGCGCCTTCTATGTCTAGGGAGATTAGGAGTACTATGTTTTTACTGTTCACTCCTTCTTTTATGTGCTCTACCAAGTCATATAAAGCGTCTTCGGTTCCTCTTTGGGGCATAAACCCGTACTGTCTCGGGCTGAGTGTAGGAAGGAGATGCCATTGAAGTCGGCCCACTAAAAGCTTTTCGACGATTTTTCCGAGAACAGACAGGAGACCTATCGGTCTGTAAGACTTTGGATGTGAGTAGTCTGACTTCCCTGGTTTCTTTAGGATCACCACGTGCGCCACTTTCCATTGTTTCGGGAAGCATCTTAGAGAGAGGCATCTATTGGCAATCTCCATGAATACTTCGCTATTACAACGAATTGCTGCGGTACAGATATCTGTGGTGAGCCCGTCAGGTCCTGGAGCTTTTTTCGGATTCAAAGCTTTAAGGACCAGCTCCAGTTCCGCTGACTCAAATGGTGGATCATCTTCCGAAAGGTGAAGCGGTAAATCTCTTGTCTGTTCCCGCAGTTCTGAATGACATGGCAGATCTGTATATTCAGAATCGTCAGGATAGAAAGTTCTGGCTAGGAGTTCTGCAGACTGCTGCGGGGATAGAGTACTTCCATCGGTGTTTCTTAGGAGCATATCATCCTTTTTTACCGAAGTGTTTCTAATCACTCTATAGATCTTATCCCACATGCTTTCCTTTTCTTGTGTCGTGCAGAACTCTTTCCAGCTCTCTGTCCGGGCTTTATCAGTTTTCTCCTTGTACTCTTTTCTGGCGATTTGGTACTCTTCTATTACAGCTTGGACCCTATCAGAGGCGGCGTTTTTTATTCTCCTTTTTTTTCTGAGGACCTCTCTTTTTAGATCTTTTAGCGTCTTTGTATACCACGTGGGAGTTGGGTTCCCTTTGTATTGGCCTAGTTTTGGTATGGTGTTTTCACAGGCTTCGTGGATACATTCTGTATAGCTAGTTATCTTATTTTCAAGGTCTCCTGGACTTTCTGATTCTCTTACGGAGTCTGGCGTTATGTTTCTTTCTTCGAGGTACGTTTTAAAAACTGACATGAAGTCTGACCACTTCGCTTTTCTAGTGTTGTATTTGCGACTGGTAATTGGTCTTAAGGGTTCAAGGGCCTTTTCGAGACGCAAGGTAAAGGTTATAGCGTTATGGTCTGATGTTGTAAGACTTCTGTTGACTTGCCAGTTTTCAATTTTCCCTAGAAGAGGCACGCTGCAAGTAGTTACGTCAACGTGACTTGTGCATGCTCTGCCTAATCGGATAACTTCAAAGGTTGGTGTATCTCCTGTATTGAGAATTTGGAGTTCCATTTCGCCGACGAAAGAGTTGAAGGCTTCTCCTCTCTTGTTTTCTAATCTACTACCCCACCAGGGGCTCCAGGCATTCGTATCTCCTCCGACTATGAGATCTTTAGTCGCGAGTTTGTCGCAGAATGTCTTGGTCCTTTCTAGGTAGGGCTCTATATCCTCTTTGTCTTCAAGATAAATGGATATCACTCCAAGCCTTAAGCCTTCGCCGACCAATAGGACTGCCGCTTCCGTTTCGGTAACAAGCTGAGGGTCATGGATCACCTCCAGCCTGTCACCGAAGATTACTACGGCTGCCTTTACTGGTTTTTGACGGTTTTGACTGCACTGTATGACACGAGTTCCTGGGTACTGTTCCATTACGCCTGTGCTTCCTACATAGGGTTCTTGAACCAAGGCGACTGAGATTCCCCTCTCGGTTGCAGCTTCCAGGAATTCTGCTGTAGCGGCTTGTGCGTGATGCAAATTTACTTGGATGAAATTCAAGCTTGTTCCATTTATTTTTCGAAGATTAGAGCGATGTACCTCTGGGCTGCCCTCAGCAATACGATATTCTGGACCGGGCTATACCATCCCATTTTATTTTCTCTGGGCACTCGTTGCTAAAAGCGTTGTGTGCCAGGTTTGTCTTTTGGTGGTCAGAATTTGCAGTTGAGCAGTTCTTGCACTTTGGTGAGAGTCCTTCTTTTCGTGCCTTGCAGTGGTCCCAAGAATGCGTTTCTCCACAGTGGCTACAGAGGTCCTCGCGCTCCCGACACACAGCTTTTGTATGTCCGAAGCCGAGGCACTTTGTACACTGCACAAGCGGTGAATGATCTGATATAGGACACCTTTGCATACCTATGTATATCTTTCCCGCCTCTGTGAGGTTTTTATGGATACCGGGGGAGACTTCAAGAACCGGGTGGCATTCGTGTGGGTTGCGGGCTTTTTTCCTATACCTCACTCTGATTGTGCTTTCCGTGAGATCAATGTTCTGCAGTAGTTGCTTATTCTGCGCTAACAAGTTTTCTACTATTTCCGAGTCAGTATGGTATGACAGAACGTTCCTTATAATGATAAGTGGGTTTCCCGCTTTAGCGATTTCCACTTTTAGGGCTTTGTCTCGTTGGACACAGCTTTGAACTAAGCTTAAGTCTTCCTTTGTTCCGCAACTCAGGATCACCTTCCTATTCCTTGCTTTGCGGACTCGGTCGATTTTAGCTCCAGTTTTCCTCGTGTCCAACGCAACTCGTATTCTGTCAATTACTTTGTCGGCTGTTACATTGGTATTTGGGGCGGACACAATCAGGGTATGGTTGGGTTTTAGCGTCGGCGGCTTTGCTGTTGCTGCCTTGGCAATCGCCTTTTTGGATGTTTGGACCTCCGTTGCTTGGACTAGCTCTGACTCGATGCTGAGGACTGGTGGGAGTAAATTTTGTTTCTCTTGCCGCATCGTCCGGAGTTCCGACGTTACGGCTTCAAGGCGTTCTGTGATAGGCTGAACGTGCTCTTCTATATTAATAAGGACTGGTCCTGTCGGGGTGGGAGAGTTGGATTTGGTTGCTGTGAGTCCTGTTAACATATTGTGTATGGCTTTAAGAGTATCTGTATTTTCAGGTGAAGGAGGCTTCTGTTGGAATTGTGCAAGGGTCTTATTATTGGCGCATATCTCGTCAGTGGCTCGAATGATCTCGCTGGTATTTTCTAGCTCCCGTTGCAGGTCTCTTCTTAGTCCATCGAGCTGATTGGAGAGGGATTCAATCCCTGCTTTTAAGGTGTGGTAATCAGCTCTTACAGGCTCGAGATCCACCGTAATTTGACTGCTACGGGAGCTGTCTACGAGTGTCATAATTTGCTTGCTGAGATCATTCACTGTTTGTGATATTTCTTTTATGTGTTGGTATGGCTCCCGCGTTTCGTAGCCTTGCCAGTCTCGTACGGCCTACATTAAGGCCTAAATTAAGGTACATGAACCTCACGTACATCGACACGCATAACATCAGCTCCGTGGAGAAAAATCTAAAATAATAGGATTTTTCTGAGCTACGCGCAAAAAAATCATACCAGAGGCCAGCCATCGGTACGAGTGCCCCGGACAAGTGTTTGCGGCCGCCTGGAACCCAAAGGCACCCGGAAAAGAAGCAAAAACCTGGGACCCTTCAATAGTTACGAAGGTTAGTGGACTTCAACATCGAGACGCGCACACAAACGTGTATCTATTCATCGGCACGTACGAGATAGCGCGTCGGCTCCACTAATTGATATCTTCATTCCGGCACGTGCGGTGCGATAACGCGCCGCAAGCACTCCGCTGCACTCATTGACGAGAGCCTAGGAAGCGTCCTCTCCCCCCGCCCCTCGAGATTGACACCTTCGATCTCCCCTGAACTCTATCTCAAAGACCATCAGAGATAGATCAGCTGTGATTGGTGTCATCGAAATCGGGAAGACGAGACATACGACTTGGCTCCCACAACAACGCCGATTGCCAACCACTGGGACCGAAGAAGCCACGCAGAGCCATCCACCAGGTCTCTGGCGCGTTCCTGTGTCAAGAGGAAGACATCGCAGACCATCAGCACCAACATATATCTAGTATAGTTATTCTTAATTCTTTTAGTATTTTTTTTTATCTTATCTCAAATTATTAATTTTTTTGTTTGTTTTGTAATTATTATTATCTTTTCTCTATAAAGTCAATTATTGAGCCAAAATGTCACAATCAAGCGCTTCTTCCGCCTCCGCCGCAACTGGCCTTCGTAAATCAATTTTAAAAAAACTGACCGCTGCCAAAACAGAAAAAAAAGCGACCAAAACCAGTAGGCCCGTGACAAGCAAGTCTGTGCCACCCGTACAAACGGCCCCAAAAGCAGCGGAAAGTGAAAAAGATTCTAACGCGCCCTCCGAGGTACCGGAAGAGAGATGCCAAACCTGTCCCGATTCCGAACAGTCGCTAACAACCACCAGTAATATCTCCGCTCAAGAGACATTATCGGTCGCCGATTTGCCCCCAACGATAAAAACAGCGGTAGACAAAATCGAAAATTGGGAACAGTGCGGAATCTCTCCCCCGAAGGACATGACTGTAGACAGTGAGTTTTCGGACTCGAACGTCTCAATTGCGTCTATTCTGACTCCCCGGTCAGACCGAAGAAGTATGTTAGCTACAGCAGGAAAACGAACGGGGGTCGAAATGGATATGGCCACAAAAATCGCAAATGAGATGTTCCAGAAGGGAAAGGAAGCAATAGAGTCCTCATGTAATCTACGGAGCGACATAAAGCGCGATTCCGTAGAAAGTATGCAGACCTTATACGAGATTGTTCTTTCCCTGTCCGACTCCCGTCAGCGTCACATAGCTAGCCTGGAGCGCGAAAGAGCGAGACATGCAAAAGAGTTGCTGACAGTCGAAAGAGCGCATCGCAAAGAAATACAAACATTAACAAATGAGTTAGTGAAGGAAGTAGCTCTTGCCAGAAACGATATATCGGCAAATCTTGTGGAAGTACATAAATATTAATATTATAAAAACTTAAACCTAGGGTGCCGCCGGCAGCGGAGCGGGGCTCAAGCTGCCGGTGGTAGGGGCTACAGAGAGAGGAACCTCCTGACAATACGTGCCGTATCCAGGATGACTGCCTTCTGTATCTGACCCTTGACCCAACCATCGAGCGAGAGCCTCTTGAGATGTTGGTCGAGGCTCTTCGCTATGACACCGTTCACCGAAACCATTATCGGGACAATGATCGTCGAGTCAACATCCCACATGGCGGTTATCTCGTGAGCCAAGTCAAGGTAATTGTTGAGCTTGTCCTTCTCAGCCTTTGATTGAATTTATTATTATATGATTTGTATAAAAAAATTGATTTTACTGACTTCAAAAAGACAGTGAATTTTACTAGTATCTGAGAAGTGGCAAGAACATTTGAAGAAGCGCCAGATAGAAATTTTAGTTTGTACTCACTTAGAACTAAGGTACATTTTTGTTCAGCATTGGCGGTCTATTAAAGTTCTGTATTTGTCTATACTATACCAAACATATGAATAGACGAAGTTGTTGCAGTTTTTAAATTGCGTTGCTCACTCGACCAAAAGTATAATAATTATAATGTACATTTGGAAATTTTCATGTGAGTACACGGTCTGGTTACACACATTATTTACATATTCTTATGATTTTTTAATAATATCCAGAATTAATAATAACTCGATATTATGGTATTCACTTATAAACACAATTAAAGTGGCAAACCGTTATAATTTCCAATATTACGTTTTTTAAAGAAAATTTTCTTGTATTTGTATATTTTTCTCACCATTAAGCACATGCACAGAGACGGAGGCAGGATGCGCGTTATTGGGCACGCAGGTATAATTTCCCGAGTCAGTAAGCGCTGCCTTTGTAACAAGAAGCTTGCTGGTGGTGCCCCCTTCCGTCTTCTCCGTCTCTAAGCTTATGCCCCCGCGGGGAGAGTCGAAGTCCACCACTGCGTTACCGTGGTACCTGTAACAAAAACATGGTTGTTAATCCCAAAAATAAGATTAAATTTACCGAGCATATCTGTAATCGCAGACTTAAACAATCTTTTTATAAAACGTTAGAATAGCGGAGCTTGTTATCAAGACCTACGTTCGTGCTAAAGTGGTCTGTACTACCTAGCAACAAACTAAAGCCGACTATGTCCTTATGCGGCATTACATATTATTCGTCTAATAAACGTGTGTAACGTTTATTAATAATGTAATTTATTATTATGAAATATAATAAGAATAGAGAGTGCGCATTATGTTTTTATTTTATTTTATTTCAAACATGACGTATTGATTTTGGAGTGCAAAGTTAGTGGATCCGTCTTCTCTATCTGAGTGTCTATGACTTTATTTTTGTCATAATCATAATAAGTTATAATGTTAGGAATACTGCATAAATAAAATAAATAAATAATTATAATTACATAAGTTGATAAAAAATGCTATGCAATAGCTTTACCGCGGCAGTCTCCGAATGCCACACGTCTTTTTTTCCTTCTAACACCGTTTTCATGCACTGATTGTATTAAAAAAGAACATTGGTTTATGTGACATAATTAAACTGATAACATCTTGAAACTTCAACCAAACTCAAATTATTTAGAACATAGTTAAACTTAAGGGAACTGTTGTCGCTCGACCTCCCATACAAATAGGAGAACACATTTTTCTGCACCTAAATATTAATTGATTTCATATAAATAATCTATCAGTATATAAAGTATGTAAAAAGGCTAACCGTAGAGGCATAGTCATTAATGGGTCCAACCATACAAAAGGCTAACCGTAGAGGCATAGTCATTAATGGGTCCAACCATATAAAAGGCTAACCGTAGAGGCATAGTCATTAATTGGTCCAACCACATAAAAGGCTAACCGTAGAGGCATAGTCATTAATGGGTCCAACCATATAAAACGCTAACCGTAGAGGCATAGTCATTAATGGGTCCAACCATATAAAAGGCTAACGTAGAGGCATAGTCATTAATGGGTCCAACCATATAAAAAATATTTGATAGAAATCGGATAATATTTAAGAATAGAAAGCAGCTTTCTCCTGTTGTACAAAAACACGTACTTAATTTGCTGGAAAAATATTATTTAACGATAAGTAAACTGTGGTCATTGTATTGAATATATTCTTACCCTTTGTCAACTACGAGCACTAAGAACCTTCGGGCGGCTATTGTTCTAAATAAATAACATCACTTGACATTTAACTCGGCAAGTAACTTGGAATTAACATTTACATTCAATCTCAAAATAAATAATAGCACTGAACCTTGTTGAATTCGAGAATAGGTGTTCAAGTTGAAGAAAGAGTCAAGTTATGTTGGCAACTTTTGAACAAGTACGAGTAAGTTATGAAGTGATAACTACATACAACTTATTTTTAAGTGAATTAAATTTTGAGCATGAGACTTTAATCTCGAAACCAAAATGCTTTCGTTTTGTTCTACAGTTCTTAGAAATGAAAGATTCTGCAATAAAATAAGTTTTGCAGTAAAAATACCTACCTTCCTTCCTACCTACCTATCTTCTAAGTAGCACAGTTGTATTACGAAGCTACGAAGGAGGTACTTAGAACAAAGGAAATAATCCTAATATTATGACGATTTACTCAAGGAGTAGTGTTATTTTTTTATTTATTTATACATAAATTAATACACGTTGATATAAAATCATCTAAAAACCTAGATAAGGTTTGCCTAGATGACCTGTTCTCGTAATATTACATTTACTTACAATATTATTTACAAACAACACAACTTGACTAAATGTTGTGCGCAATCACGCAATAAGACTGCTGATGTAGGCATGCAAGGTATGTACTAAGCACCCATTTCCAGGAACTGTAGGTATATAAAGAAATATTCGTAATTGTTTACTTGCAACTTACTCCAGCCGTCGCCGTGAGCGCGCACGACTCTCAATACAGCATGCTCCATATTATGCGATTTTTTTGCTATAATACAATATTTTTTGCTATTTTTTGTTATAGGTTTGACGTGTTTGTGTGTCTGTGGCAAGTTTGAAGATCATCTCAACATGATGATGGTGAGATGATGCAAACTTGTAGATAGTGAGAGTTCATTTGACTGTCTACAATTTTGTAGATACTTGTGTACACTTAGTAGAAGTGTAGAAAAACACTTCAAAAATATCGAATATTTATTGAAGAGATCTTAAAACTATATTTTATGAAAACCGTGCTTTGTATTATATAACTTATACGTATCAATAATTTTAAAGTGATTAGTGAGTGTATGCGTGTATGTATGTAAGTGTATATATAAATATGTATATATAATATTACTTATATGTCTATTTTCATCATTGATAACTTTAGTTTAACTTTCCTTCCGCCCATTTCTTTAGATATAATTACTAAGATATTCCTATTAATGGCTAATGTTAATTAAATTAATTAATTATAAGTTCCTAAATTGTAAATTACAAGCTGTTGGTCTTAAATAAATAAATAAAAAAGTAATATCGATAAAAAACAATATATAGTGCCAAAGTTTTTTAAAAAGTTCTATAACCAATTTAAAAAAAAAAACTAATCTGCTGAAACTATATTTATAATCTTAGTGCTGTTTTTTTGTTAAAGTTATATTTATTGTTTTATTTATGTTTCACTACCAGTCGCCTGATAGAAAGCGAAACTTTACAACGTCGTTTATGTATATAAAAAGGCCAAGTGCGAGTCGGACTCGCGCACTAAGAGTTTTTTTAGTTACCATTACCTATAAAAACGGCAAAAAATCACGTTTGTTGTAAGGTAGCCTCCTTAAATATTTATTTTATTTGTTGTTATAGCGACAACAAAAATACATCATCTTCAAAAATTTCAACTATCTAACTAACCCGGTCAAGCGGGTTATACGCGGTACATTCTTGGATGACTGGGACACAAGATACAAAACCGGGGAGACCGCGTCTATAACAAAGTCCTTCCTTCCAGACGTAGTGAACGCCTACAAATTCGTGCGTACAGTTAACCCAGCAGGTATGTTAACGCAAATACTCACAGGACATGGTGGGTTCTCCCAGTGCTTGAACCGGTTCAAGTGCTTGGATAGCCCATCGTGCGTCTGTGAACCAGACGCCATAGAGGATGTGCCACACGTCTTGGTAAGCTGCCCAGCATACGCGCGATTCAGATCCGATTTAGAACAAAGGATAGGACGAAAAATATATAGGAACAACTTACAACTTGAACTTGACTTGCGAATTGTTAATAAGTAAAGACACTATGGAAGCATTTATAATATACTGTACCGAGGTAGGAAAACTAGTAAATAAGAGAAATAAAACTAGATAAATAAGATTTTGGTCGGCTATATAATAATTTATATATACCGCAGCAAAAATTTAAAGTATAGATATTTAAAAATGTAATAGGAAATTAGGTCAGTGCTATATATGTAAATGTAAAGATCAGAAAATAAATGTAAGGTATGTAAGTAAACTTAAGTATAATACAGTGAAATGGAATTTTATTGGAATAAATATTATTAAATGGAATTCTTAATTGTACTTATATTAAAGAATACAACAACTACAGGTAGTTATAGATAGATAAACATGTGTAAGTAAATAATAAAATTAAATAAAATCTATTAAATTATTTATTCCTTTGCTATTTATTTATAAAAAAAAAAAAAAAAAACACGGTTCATGAGATACAGCCTGGTGACAGACGGACGGACGGACAGACAGACAGCGGAGTCTTAGTAATAGGGTCCCGTTTTACCCTTTGTGTACGGAAATCTAAAAAACCAAATCTTAATATAATTTGGTTTGATCTACTTGAGATGGATGAGACGGTAGCACTATCAGCTTTACCGAAAAGGTGACTCAACTTTGATCAACGTCTCAAATTCTCGCTCTCATTTCCGTAAGTGTCATTACGTGTCAGCGAGAAGTTGACAAAGCATGTTGAGCATTGATCAATTTTGAATAACGTTTTGGATAAGAGCATACATATTCCATTTACATGTACAAAGTCGCGATAATTTAGTTATGAATATAGATATAGGTTACTGCAACTGAAATTATTTAGAAAATATTACGTGGTGTAAATAAACTTTTAAAGTCAATTCAAGGCTACATTAAACAACAAACTCTACATCATTAGTTTCTACTTTCCATACTTCAGAACTTTAACACAACTTACCATTCATCTTACGACCTACAAGTTCACCTAGGTCGAACGGAGAATCTCTACGACACGACCTACACTGAACTCACCTCATTAAGACCGTAACCAGAGAATTCGTAAATGATTCTAAATGCTAGACATTCGAATACGAGAATAAAAACACGTCTGGGAATGCAATCGAACCCGCGGGGATCCGATCGGATTTCAATAATAATAATGGCTATCTTCATTATTGTGGAGATCATTGGAACTAGTGATGGAGCTGAAAATATATACTTCAATTGTACTGCAGTAGGTACGCAGGAATCTATTGGAAACTAGATATTTCTCCAGTAATACTTGTCTTTTTTGTCCGACTGTGCAAGGAAGATTATGTTTTTAGAGAGTATGTATCTATGTATGTGAAAGTGTAAGTGTATATTTCTATATTACCTCCTACAGTCTTAACGTTTTTGAGCGAGTTTGTGCGAGTTATCCTTAGATTTGTCTTCATTTCTCTAGTATTAGAGATTACATATTTTTGTTATAATACAAGTCTCAGGCATAACGTGAAAATTTTACTATAATCATTTTAGAGATTTCAATGTTTAAATATAACAGCACAGAATTAAATAATTTTATTAATTGAATATCAATTTATTTTTAGAAATAAAATTGATAGTGTAGACACTTAAATTTAATAGAATATTCTATTTCAGTTCAATTACTAAAAATGCCCGAGAAATTTGATGAAACTAATAGGTACTTACATCAAAATGGAGCGTTGATTGCTACTTTTAAGATTCTCATAGCTCAACATTTTGCGAGAAACAGTTTAATTTGAACAAATGTGTACAGAATATAGACGTGTACAGAGGTAACTACTGAGAGATACTTTGCTTAGTTAAATACTCGTTTATATACTCGTAGTTAGATTACTTGTGAACTCGTGATTATCTAATTTATTACTTGGCTTAGCAAAATTCAAGGAATGAGGGTTCAAATGATTATTAGTAGAATATGTAAGATAAGATTACTTCAAACTAAATCTAACAGGATTATTTATACATGTAGACGAATTAAAGGTTTCTAGTTCAGCTTTAAGTTTATAAATGTAGTTGGCAAACAATTCAATCCGAGGAGGTTTTTTATTAGTTTTAGCAGGATGTTTTTTTTTTTAAAACAAAATCGGGAACTAAGTAAGATAATTACATAGCGCGTTACATTATGGTCTTGTATGCATACTGTACATGCAATGTTTCTTTACTTTTATATTTTTAATTCCCGCGACCCAATATGTTTTAAGTTAGACGTTTGTATCTGTAAATTTCAATGTGGCCTGAGTATTGATGTATCTGTGTATTTATGTGTCTGTATGTAGCATTGTAGCTCTGAAAGGGATGGACTGATTTTGATTATTTTTTTAAAGAAGATTTGATCCATAGTGTTCTTAATTATTGTTAATTACAATTGCCATTTCTCATCGTTATTTTAATGTAGGCTATAATTTTGTGCCACATCATGAACCCGGAATATTGGAATATTCTCCATAACGCAGATACTTTATATCTAAGCAACATGTGTGCAGTATGACATTACCATAGCACGGAAGCGCTGGAGGGCGGACTTGAATGCACGTTCACAGAACAGGTCAGCGATATCGTGCTGCCCTTCTTTACGTACACATCCTGCGAGCCCCAGATCGTCGCCGCAGCAGCTGTAACAATACAAAGATATCTTGATGTCACTAATACGGTCTAATTTAGTTTGGCATGGATGCTGATTATTCGAAACCTTGCAAGGTTTCCGGTAAGGCTAATGATGTAACAAACGAAAATACTTCTTGAGTGTATTACAATGGGATGCGATTTTAATGATGTGGTTTACGGTAGATTTATATTTCGGTTTTAGCGTTCAGAGAGTATCTGTTCACATGATGTCTAAACGTCCGAAGGATTTGAATGCTTAGGTGTCAAAATCTACAATGTTTAATGGACAAAACGTTTCTATGGCTAAATGATAAAAGTTCATAATGTATGTTAAATCATATTAAGTAGTTCCAAAAAGTACAACTTCCGCTATAACTATGTAAAATTTTGTTACTTAAATTATGCGATCTCCATATATAATACGATGTCTAAAACTTCATAATTACATTTTTACGGCAAATATATAAGATACAGAGTTTAGGCATCACTATACCAAATCAAAATAATATTTCACGATTTTCCAAAACCTTGTAAAATATCCAAACGTAAATTATCACCATGTTTAAAAGTCCGTATATCTAGTATAAACGTTGGGTTAAACATGATGATTTTTCAAAACTTTAGAATGATGTTAGCTTGTTGTTACAAATTCAAAATGTGCCCTAAAACAATGTACAAAAGTCTATATTAAGGTAAGTAAAGCCAGATAGGTTGCAAGACATGCAAATAGGTGTTCGGTTCGTGTTAGTGTACCTCTGGGTATCAGAAGCGGGATAATGTAATAAAGGTTGCTTGTGTAAGTGATCGAGGGAGCTATAAATTTGGTTTTGATACTAGAGCTTCTTCAAAAGGGGCTTTATGTTGAGTTATAGGTTGCGGTCACTGTGTATGCGAGAATTATTATATTGATACCTCTCAACAGGTCTACAGACTACTCCAGCTATTCAATATAGTTAAACAAATTGTATCGGATTTTTTCCCGGATAGTATTAATATTTTACTTATGTTTAGTCAAAGAAGCACTATTAAAAGTGAACATATATTTACGTATGCATGTACGATAAAATTTACCTGTCAGCTCAGTTGGTATAGTATGTCTGCGTTCTAAGCCTTTGTGGGTTCGATTCTCATCCATGACACACATTTGTGTGATGAATATAGATGTTTGTTGAGTATTTCTATGTACCATAAGTTTGTATTTACAAAAACAAGATATAAATAACTATTATTTCCGCTATCTAGTTCTCATTTTTTTATACAATATAGGTTGTGCTTGACTTTTTACCCGACTACGTAAGAAGGAAGTTATTGTTTTTCGAGTGTATGTATGTATGTTTCTATATTATGACAGCCTACAGCCTAAGCGGCTTGATGTGCGAAGTGTTGTTAGATTCGTCTTCACTTCTCGAGTGTTATAGTTTACATTTTTTGTAATAATAATAATACATCTCTTGCAAAATTAAAAAATGCGTTTAAGCGTAACTCCCAACGAACTGTTTCGTAAGAAACAAGTGATTTTACTAGAATTATTCTAAAGAATGTGCATATAGACTATGATAACTGGAAGACTAAGTATTTTAAGTAAGTACCTCCTTGACTTACTGTGAAAATTTAATGGATCAATGGGACAGGTGTAAAACGCCTGACGATTCATTGGATTTTGACGGTAACCTCTGAGTTTATTGACTTGGTACTCTGAGTACTTACCCGAACAGTAATTCATAATTCATTTATTCCTTGCAAAAAACAGGTTGAACAATAAATTGTGATCTTAAATCCTAGTACATAAGTACAAAGTATCTCTGTTTTTGCTAAAATAGCAATGCAAGTAGGTATTTAATCGTTAGTGCATTAGAAGAATTTACACATGCATATTACTTATTTAGCGTCATGACAAAATGGACACACAGAAACCAACAAACGAAACAATAAAATTAAATATCAATAGTTTCATTAAGATACGCAAACTATTTAGACATACGCAAATTATTTATCATTAGATTTTAAAATGTCAACGAGCACAGAAATAGATAAAATTGTGAAATGTCATTATATCCAGTATCAATGTCAGATTTAAGTAAATGCCAGTTAATATATGGAATACAAAATGTCACAAACCAGGTTATGTCAATATACGAAAAAAATAAAGAACAATATGTTTATAATGCCAAATTAATTAGAATCAATAAAAAAAAAAATATAAAATGTTCAAATCAAAATACATAAATTAATGTCAATATAATATTAATTATTATAATAAATAATAATTCTACTTGGAATGTCTGCTATATTAAGATTTAATCATTCACATTACACTCATACAAATATTATAAAATAATACATACATTTTATGATTTTTCTGCTTTAAGATCTTTGTCATTCAGGAAGTCATCAATAGTATAATATACCTTATCCACTAGAAGATTCGTTAAAGCTAATTTAAAAATGTTGATGTCATTCTCAGTTCTTATTTCAGCAGGGATGTTGTTAAAAATCATTGGCAACATACAAAAGACGCTTGTGTGTAGAAGATGTGTTTTAGAGTTATGGAGACATAACTTATTTTCTTTATTTCTACCGGGTTTCTTCCATATGAATAAATTTGGATAGGTTTTAACAAATACTGCAACCTCTAGAATGTAAGTAGCGGGCATGGTTAATATTCTTAATTCCTTAAAGTGGTTTTTACATGATTGCCTCTGATGCAAACCTAGCATTGCGCGTATGCATCGCTTTTGGGCTTTGAATGCAATTTGTTTGTCGGTGGAATTTCCCCAGAACATGATTCCATATCGCAAAATGGATGCCGCAGTATATTTTACTTTGTTTGATATATCTTTTTTTTTGTATTGACATGCTAGGCGTATTGCCCATTTGACATTTTAAATGATATTGTATTTATATAATGAATATTACTTAATGTTAAGACTTGAATTGTTTAAGAATAATTTTTGAATATTGTGAGATAATTG
Source organism: Lycia hirtaria (assembly GCA_947563715.1). NCBI lineage: Eukaryota > Metazoa > Arthropoda > Insecta > Lepidoptera > Geometridae > Lycia > Lycia hirtaria. The sequence goes on along the minus strand of OX387377.1, from coordinate 32,043,073 downwards.
TAATTGGTCTTTTTCCGTTTTTATCTCAATAAACGAATATGAATACTCTTTTCAAGCGATTTTACGCATATTTTTATATTTAACAGTTTATAAAGTGTATCGAATGCGTAAGTTAGACTGCAAAAACTGCTCTTCTGCAGTCGGGTATTTTGTTTTAATTTTAATGTACATACTTGTTTAAAAACCATTGTTAGACAGAAAAATCTAAAAACTCTTAGCTTGACGCAGTCACACCTATTTCTAAACAACCGACTAAGGTTTAACTAAGGTAACTATCTTTTTACGGTTCCGTAGTAAACAAGGAACTCTTATTGTTTCGCCATGCCCGTCTGTCTGTCTGTCTGTTCGCAGCTTTGCTCAAATACTATTAGTACTTTTGTACTTTAAAAAGTCAAAAATGAATATTTCATTGAACCATAAGCTAACTCGTACGTTTAGAGTATCAAAAAAGTGACCCTGTTTTAAGTTCACATAAATTATAATGAGTAAGTACGGAACCCTACATTGCGCATCCACGATACACATTTGGCCATTTTATTATCTATATTCTGTAATTAATCTCGCTTAACTATAATTTCCACTACATTAGCAAGATTTGAAAGTTTGACTTTCCCTTTAGCAAAGAAAATCTTAAACTGACCTATCGCCCTGACCGTCACTACCTTGAGAAAAATATTTACCTACGAGTTCTGAACAAATTCAACATTAATGTGTATAAAATTATCTCGATATAGAAACGCTATCCGAATCAAATCGAATATCCCATAATTCGACTTTAATGGTGTTCACATAGCGTTCAAATTACATCCACAAAGTTGTTCAATTCAAAAAACTATTTCGGTAACGGCTGAATCGTTTATTTTTATTGAACTTAATGTTAACTTAGATAAGGACGTATTTTGAAGACGGTTTTTAGTGATATTAGGATAGTCTGCCAAGTTTTCTGATCGATTTTCTTAGTTTAGCTTCAGTTCATGCACACGTACCTATTAGTCTAGTAAAAATAAGATTTGTGACAACATAAAAGACACCTAAGTATATTGTTATTTAAATGAATGTACTGGTGTTTATGAAAATTAGTATAGAGATAACTTTGGACCTGGAGACGGACTAACTACATGTGTGCGCAATATAGAGACGACAACTTGAGTGATACTACGTGTTATTTATTAAGATTGGGATTAAAGCGCGCAGCTTATTCTCTCACGCATCACATTTTTAAACTTATAAAATCACTGAGTTAAAAAAAAATATTTTAGAACAGTGAGAAATAGAATTGTTTATTTAGATAGGAGAAATATTAAAACAAAAGTTTTATTCAGATATCATTTATATTGGCAACGGTGTAGGAAAAAAATATATTTTCTAACTCCTCAGCCAATTTAACAGGTATTGAAGAAAAACTTTTTTTTAAAATTTTCCTATCTAAATACACAATTCTGTTTCTCACTTTTCTGATATCCTCACCTAGTTATTAATAAAAAAACTTTTTTTTTTCACGTTTTGGTTATCACACATCACATTAAAGAAAAAAAAATGTTGAACCTTAGTTTTATTTTAAAAGATCTATTCAAAAATACCCCAAAGATAAGGTAGGGTAAAAAAAACCATTCATCATTTCTTTCTGAAGTACGAGAAAGTGCCACCCCTATTTAATTTTATTTTAATAAGGCACTTTGGAGCGGTTCACAGAACACATCTAATGCCAAATTTCGTTTATGTTGGGACAAGACATACAAGCAGACAGACAGAGTGCCATGGCGAAATTATAAGGGTTACCGTAGTTAGTACTTTTCGTAGTTAAGTATTACGGAACCCTAAAAAAAGTAAAATGACACGGTGTGCATTCTCAGGAGTTTTCAATATGTAGGTAGTTCTTAACAAAGAGCAGATTGAGTCCTGCTCTGCTCCCAACGCAACGGAACCCTGTAACGCATATAGAAATTCCATTTCTAGTTGGACAACGTGGAACTTATGACGCATTATGAACTTATGAAGCTTTGCTTAGTTTGGGCCAGATGGTGTTGTGTGAAATGTCCACAAATATTTATTTATTTATTATCATGTTGAATAGCAATAGCTAACGTTTACACCAGGTACGAGCAGAAGCCAAATGTTTTGCTTGTGATATTTCTTTATATCACATTTGCTTGTATTTTTACAAAGTAGGCATACTTATTATTACGCTTCAAAGGCCGTACGTATTTACCTTCTCCATAATAAGTTAATATATCAAAAGTTAAACAAAATAATTATTTTGTGTATGATAAGAACTGGTGGCAAATTAAATATGTTTATTTAATTTGCCACCAGTTAAATTAAATAGTAGCATAATCTATAAAAATCTACGATGAACAAATAAACTAATATATAGATTAAACAAAAGGTAATCAAACCAAAAATAACTACATAAACGCATAAAGTAATTTCACCACGAGATAACAAAAATCAAAATATAACAATTAAATTAAAACTATAGTTACCATTAAAATAATGCGGCTAACCAAAATTACGCCGAAACGAATGCATTTAATACCAGAAACAGCAAATTAAAGTTACGTTCAAATAATTGCGGCCAAGTAATTACCACCCTCCCTATTTCACTAAAGGACTAGCACAAAGTCGGCGAATCATCCACCACCCACCCATTTCTCATCGAAATGACAAAAATCCGTACTCAGCGATATCGATCCACATTATTGATGCGTACTGCACAACTGGAATGGAATTCTTTGCCGCCATCTCTGTTTCCTACAATCTTGGAATTTTCAAGGCTATAGTGAATAGATATCTTCTAGATCGCTATTGCTTCGCTCTATCCTCGGCCACACCGTCGCTTAACATCAGGCGAGTTGGTGGCCAATTAATTGTAGATCTATCTTGCATTCAAAAAAATAAAAAATACAGCAAATAAATTTACCAGGAATAGAGCAATTAAAATATCAAAGCTAGTAAGGAGTGCTCTCTACCAGGAATACAGCAAGTAAAGAAAGTTACAGACAACTACCAGGAATGCAGCAAGTAAAGAAGGCTATACCTGGGGATCGGGGCGCGGCCGAAGTCGCAGGGATGTGGGACTCATCTGCAATGCACAAGACAACAGCTTAGGACAGGGTGAGAGGGTTACAGAGGTGCCACTACCAGAATGAAAGGAAAAATCGCTTTGAATAAAATGTACGTGTCTTATCTTATTAACTAACTGGCCCGGTGAGGTGGATTGAAATCTGTCAAAATGATATTATGACAGATTTGTTAAATTTGTAAACTGATTTTTTTTAAGTGTTAATATAACTGTACTGCCACTCAAAAAGCCAGATAGGTTTTTAAATACATGTATCTAATGTTCTAATGAGTTAAATATGCAGTTTTATAGATATAGTGTCATATAATTATGACTCATTCTTGTGCATTGGATTAAAAAAATATGTCAAAATAATGTTTGTTGGCAATTTGTGGGACATTCTAACATCAGGAATAACGATGAAATTGGTGATATAAAATATTATAAAGATATATAAAAAAACGTATAACATAAAAGTAGTGTGAAAGTGTAAAAAGCAAGTAATCAAAAACAACAAAAGTAAATTAAAACAATTAGATATCTTCTAGATCGCCGAGCTCCATCCCCGGCCACACCGTCGCTTAATAAATAAAATAAATAAATATCAGGCGAGTTGGTGGTCAATCGAGAATCTATCATGCATAAAAAAAAGAAAATTAACTAAATGCAAACAATATTACAAAACAAGATTGCGTGTAAATGTTTTAATCTTAATTTATTCGTACAATAATAATAAATTGGTATAATAAATAGTATAAAGTGCATCAAACGTCTAACTTTGAAACAGAAGAAATAAAATTCCCGACACAATTTCGCCGACCCTAATGTTAAATAATCGGCCAAGTGCGAGTCGGACTCGCGCACGAAGGGTTCCGTACTATCATCTATAATACTACAAAGTTTAGTTCTGTTTATAAAATAACGAGAAATCAACGAAATTCCAAGTAGTAAATTGCAAACTTATAGGTAGGTTTTCGATACACATCCGGGCAGCATGACAACGCTCGCACGAATACGCGCGGCTATGGCTCGCTCCGTGATGTTACCTCCCCCGCTACCCGCGCGGCCGTTGCTTAGCAACCGCCTCGCGCTCGCGCCACCACCACACCGCGGCGCGGCGCTCGCACCGCGTTTGGATGCACGGATTATTTTCATTTTGTGAGTTTTATGTATAAGATTAGGTATTTATTTTTATATTTAATATATTTCTAAATATTTACTTACAAATATTCAAGTTTCTACCTGTTAATTAAGATCGAGTAAAAATTGCTTAAAAATTACGTTTGTTGTATGGGAGCCCCCTTTAATATTTACTTTATTGTTATTTAATTATTTATTTTGAAAGGTAATATACAAGTAAATATTCTGTGAAAATTTGAAGCATCTACCTGTTACCGTTTTTAGTATTGAGCAAAAAAATACGTTTATTGTATGTTATTGTATTCCCTTAATATTGTTTTATTTTTAGTATTTGTTGTTATAGCGGCAACGGAAATACATCATTTGTGAAAATTTCAGCTTTCTAGCTATCACGGTTTATGAGATACACACAGACAGCGAAGTCTTAGTAATAGGGTCCCGTTTTTACCCTTTGCGTACGGAACCCTAAAAACGAACGCGAATGATTGTATTTGTTTATTTTATTTTATAATTTATTAAGGCGTCTGCCTAGGGACAAACGGTCCGACTAGCCATGTCCAACTTTGCGAGAGAGGTTAATCATCGAATCTACCTCAGCTAGGCTGCGTTCGGGTAGCTCAAAAGCGTCTTTTCGTCCAATATGCCTCAGTGCCTCAAGCTCAGACATTTTACGACCGTTGCGTGTGATAACAGTACTTGAGTTGTCAGCACTGGTGACACACGGCACTGAAACGTGGACACTCACTATGGGCCTTCTAAGAAAGCTCTAGATCACGCTACGAACTATGGAGAGATCTATACTTGGAGTATTTATAGTAAGCCTATGTCCAGCAGTGGACTCTTATGACTGAGATTATGATGATGATGATAACATTGATTTTTGGATAGGAGGTAAAGCCTAAAGCCTTGATAGTTTTCCTTTTAATTTTATCCTATACTACTATTATGATTTTGTTTTTTTTTTTTCATTGACACACTAATTTCCATTGTGATTGTATGAAATACGAAGTGAAGTAAAAAATGAGCTATCTAACATGATCGACATATCCCTTGGCAATAACAGGCACATGTGTAGGATGTAGCATTCTGGCTCGCGCCCAGAGCTCGTGACTGATGGAGCTCTTTGTATCGCCGCGGTACGGCGCGTAATATGACGGGAGACTAATGTTGGATTACGCACACACTTTTTACTTAAGTAGGTTTTGGGTTAGGACTTTTAGGGTTCTACAAAACCAGGAGTAAAAACGATTATTGTTTTCGAAGTAAACAGTTGTGGGGTATTCTGGCGTGATGTTGAGTAGGTATTAGTAGAGAATTACGGTCTGACCAAAAACGTAATCTTACTGTAGCGTAACGTAGATGAAGGCTTAGTGTTACAACTTAATATTAAAAGAAAAACAACAATACCCAACTGCAAAAACCAGTTTTTGCAGTCTAAATTACAATTTCGTTACGCTTGTTACGTTGTTTAGTGTACGTTTGTTGTGAGAAAGAGTGCGTAAAATAGCTGTAAAATATTATAAATACGCATTTTTTTGAATTATTCTAGCAAAATAACTTGTTTATTATGAAGGATTTCGTTGGAGGTTACGAAAAAACGCATTTTTACATATCCACAAACACATATATTCACACCCTCCTTCTTTCCTTCTTACACAGTAGGGTAAAAAGTGAATTTTGCTTACATATACTGAAGTAAAACATAATTGATCTACTTTTTATCTCGAAAATATGAAAAAGTGCTTGCAGATTAGCGGTTAAAACCGCAGGTGTAGCTAGCGGTTAAAACCGCAGGTGTAGCTAGCGTTTTGTATGAGAATAATTCTATTCTGTAATAGTAAGTGATTGTGCGGGTGTTTAATAAAGTGCATAACTACATCAAACTAACCAAAAGAATCACCTTCTACGTTGAGCACGATGGCCATGTTCAGCTTGGGCTCTGTGTTGATCTGGCACTCGTAGACGCCGGCGTCCCGGGGCTGGACGTAGTCTATCTTCAGGTCCCAGTCGTCCGACGGCTCCGGGTGCAGCACGCTGAACCGCGCGTCCCCCGTGTACGTGAAGATGTGGGAGGTCAGGATATGGAGGTCGCGTTTGCGCATCCACGACACCTAGGGAGATTATATGAGAGCTTGTTATAAAGATAGCTTTGTGTAACTGATTAAAAGAATTAAAGTCGCAGAATGTGGAAGCGTTAGAGTCGGATGACCGGTGAGCTGTGAGGTTAATCGGTGACGATAAACTGATTGCCAAGAAGCTACTTAGTCTCCAGCACCATCGTAAAGTAGTTCGTCTGTCTAATTTCATCCTCCCCATTTTACTACAGATTTAGTAGAATGTCGGCACATTACCACCCATTTCTCATTGAAATGCCAAAAAACCGTACAGCGATACCGATCCACGTTCTTCATGCGTACTGCACAGGAATGGAATTCTTTGCCACCATCTCTTTTTCCTGAGAGCTACAATCTTAGAAAATTCAACGCTAGAGTGAATCTTCTAGATCGACGAACTTCATCCTCGGTCACATCATCGTTTAATATCAGGCGAGTTGGTGGTCAATTTATTAGACTGCTAACTGTAACTCTTAACTTTTTTATTCGAAAATAATCTTGCGCTTGACCATCAACTCACATAGTGTTGAGCGACAGTTACGGTCCACGATGGAGCGTGCTTGCCTAGAAAAATCCTATTCACTCGCGATTTGAAGGAACTGGTTAATTACAATGTTTTTCTATCTAGTGCATACCCAGCTTAATGATTCACCGTGTATCTTAGTATATTGTATTATTATTTAACCTTAACATCTAATGAAAAAGTCTATAGTTAGACTTGGTACATCGGTCAATTATATTCTATTTTTAGAGAATCGGCGTAAAATTACACAACTTTGGCAGAAATGAAAGCCGAAAGACCTAAGGTACAAAACTTAATTTAAGTTTTTTTTTACAATAAATTAAAATCCCAAGTTTCTTGATCAAATAATTTTTCGTCGTCTGTTGATTTCGACGTTTAACCTTACGTTGAACTTTCCCAAATTACTTGATTTCAATCAAACCAAGGCCAAAGAGCTAGAAAGTGAATGAAGCACCGAAAGTTTTAACCTAAAACTTCTCAATTTGCTTTCATTAATGTATAATTAATTACCTGTCTTTCTGAATAATATTATTCAATTAGCTTTTGAGTAACTAGTACGACTTCGGCTTCATTTACTGTCAATCTATTTTTGCGTAGGAATTAAAGATAGCTTGAATAGGTTAAATTAGAATACGACAGAATAATAAGAGCGACTCAGTTAGCTAGTGGCAGTGAGCAGGACACGTAGCGCGTAGAACTGATGGCCGCTGAGGCCGAAAAGTTCTCGAGTAGAGACCACGCACCGACAAACGCAGCGTAAGGAGACCAGCTCTAAATAAGGTGGACAGAAGACCTCATACAAGTGATCAATCATCATTATCATCATCTCAGCTACAAGAAGTCTACAGCTGGACATATGCTTCCCCCATGGATTTCCAAAAAGATCAGTTGGAAGCGGGAAGCGACTTACATATACATTTTTCCTGCCAGTTTGCCTTGCCAGGTTTTCTGTGCACTTTTTGTCTCCTACTCATTACATAATCAGGAAAACCTAGTATTCTGATAAGATTTAGGTAAATATTAAAACAAGAATAACGAGCGGAGCTTCTCCAAGCATCGTCTCGTTGACGCAATTCCAATACCTAGGTATTAAAATATTCATCTGTCAAGAGCGAGCTGAAATCTAAATTTCTGTTGAATATCAAATTCTTTATATAAAATAGTGAAAATGTCATTATTCATCTCTGACCTACATTTCATTAGATCTCAGCCGGCGCCAACGATCCGGCGCGGAAAAATAACTAGCCAGGTGTCTTTTTGATGATTTTATATGATGAAGAAGAATGTTTATATGTATGTGCATATATTTGTTTCTTTGGGATGCTTTAGAGATCAAAAGCGTTAATAATTAATAATATTATTTTCTTGATATTTCATTAGATATGTCTTTATACCGCAATTGTCACTAAGTACCTTGAGATGACCCCGTAAATGAGAGCAATTATGTAAGGTTTGAAGTCAGGCAGCTTCAAGTGCCTTGCCACAGACGTTATGCCTTACCCGAGTATTTGATCAATCACAACTGAATTTCTTCCATACCCGCGTGTCATCAACAATCAATTTGTTCTAATGACATTTTGCCTCAAATTACTACCGAAACAAAACGTTTATTTAGAGTTGTTTAATCGAGAAAGATATTTTAGAAAAATAAATCTATCAAGTTACGACAAAATACATTATTTATCATCATCATTATCATCAATATATTATAAAGTCATTTGCTGGTCATAGGCCTTATCTATATTGTCACTTCATCATGTCGCAGGGAGTCTTAAACTACCTTTATCGATCCGCCTCTAGACCGTGTCAAGTGAACCCCAACGGTTATTGATTCTACGATTCTTATGATCAAATCCAAAATGAGTAAGTCCTACTGCCATTGCAGTCCACTCATATGCCTACTATCTACTCATAGCTATGTTTGTGACTCTGATTCTTCGACGTATTTCTTCGTCCCGCATACAATCTCTCAAAGAAACGCCGTGCATAACTTTTTCCAGAACTCGCAGCGACTTAAATTTTTGTGAACCATTCCAACTCTGAGAGAACATGTATCAGCATGATTTCTATCTACTAGTATAATAGTAACGTCTAATAAAATTTTTTAATAATTGGAGTTGTTTATAAAGCACTCGTCTGGCCTTTTACTGAATATTGTAATTGTAAAGCTGTAAACAGCCGCGGACGTTCCATCTTCCTTAATTACACGAAAGCTTAGCCGGCTTACTCTAATTACGTATAAAAACAAAGAACCGGCGAAAAAGCGGGCACAATTTATTTTATAATTTCTCACTTCTCGGCCACTTTTATACAAAATATAATTCTAAACGTTTTGTTACTATTATTTAATCGAGAGGGCTATCTATGAAAAGAAAGGCTATCAAATTGTATATTTTCATTAACGTCAACCTATAAAAGCCACAGATGGTTATAGGCCTCTATGTGCATAAAATTAGACTTTCACAGAGTCATGGAGCGTGCTATGCTCAGTTCTTACCCATAATAGGATGAAGAAATCGAAATTATATCGCTATCATTTTGTATATAAATGAGAGAGATGAAGTTTCCGACTCGATTCCGAATCCGAATGATTGTGAATAGGGATACGGAACGCTGAGATACGATATCGCACACAAGTGGCAGACACCGTACGAAGAGTGACGGACCTAAAGTGGAGTTGGGTAGGTTAATACGGGGTAGGCAGAGATCAAAGGCCATGAGGCCATTTGACGCCACATTTGACCGTGGTTAGATATTTATATAAAAGGAAGATGATATTAGAGGGCCAGAGTAGATAAGAGGTATTGGCTTACAGTGACAGGGGGTCGGCCCATCGTCTACACAAAAGCCAATTTCTCTCAAATCTCATAACTGACTTTTACAGTATGCCTGGATAGAGAGATAGTTACTATGTTTCACTTTTTCTACCAGTCCAGGATGGAAGCAGCATATAAATATTTAGGTAATTTATATCAGTGTAATAATTCCCTTGTTTCTTTATTGTGTTGGCATTGTCAAGATCTCTTCTAAAATTAATAAATTATTAGCGCGCTCCATCGTAGACCGCAACGTCGCTTAACATCAGGCGAGTTGGTGGTCAAGCGCGAACCTATTTCTACATAAAAATAAAAAAAATCTTGAAATTGTCATGGCTAGAGTGAATAAAATAATCAAATAATAATAATCTTCGCGACCAACGAACTTTATCCTGGATAACGACGTCGCTTACGAGTGGCTTTTTTTTATAGACAAAGTAAAATTAAATATGAGTTCAATTACTTCCTAGTTTCATAAGTATAAGAAAACCGGACAAGAGCGAGTCAGACTCGCCCACCGAGGATTCCGTACAAACTAGTAGATAAAAGGGGGAATTTATATATATTTATATATTTTCCTTCATAAATCGAAAAATATACATCGAAAAAATATTTAAAAACCTGTTTTAGCTTGTGCTCATTAAGTTCTTTCATATGATACCCCACATGATACGGTTAAAGAACTTTAAAATTTGTACCCTCATTCCTTGCGTAAAGACACTATTTTTTTGAGATTACATTAAAAATGTCCAGTTTTCATATTTTTTCCTATATGTGTACTATATAACAATGCTTTTTGCCAAATTTCATAGTTCTAGGTCAACGGGAAGTACCCCATAGGTTTTGATTCCCTTGTGAGTCGAAATGTGCGTTTTTTACGACATTCGGCTGTAACTTTTTTTAACGAAAACTGAGAAATTTGATTTTTCTTTCTGCAGCAATAGACTATAGATCTACGTATATGGTTTTAATTTCAAATTCTTCACGCGTTCCCGGGATCTTGACACCCGGACAGACGGACAGACAGACAACAAAGTGATCCTATAAGGGTTCCGTTTTCTTCTTTTAGGGTACGGAACCCTAAAAACATTAACGCACTCAGACTAAGCCAATAACTGAACACTAAATAAAAGCTAAAACTAAAAGCCTCGTAAAACTATTATCGAGTAAAATTGAAAGCTAACCTAACCAACAATTAATCATAGCTTCCCACCACAAAGAGCTAACGATCCAATCTCAATATTCGACGATCAATCTCAATATATAGTTGAATACTTATCAACAAGGTATCGGACCCCTTCCGGGCACCTGCAAGAGGGCCATTTTTCTATGTCGACGTGCCATCGGACCTATATCAAAGTATACCTATTACCACCCTATATCACGGAGTTGACGGCGTGTGTGGATATCGTGGGGGACGTGGTTCAGAGTAGTCAAGGTTTCAGGTGCATTAGTAGGATGGGTGTGCAGAGTTAACTTATTCATTTTCACTTCCTTTGTGATTTTGTATATCGAACGCATGATATCACTCTTATAAAATGCAAATTAATAAGATTTGACTCTATTTTGTATTTGTTTTATTTCTGCTGGAAATTGGGTAACCGTCGGCGATTAACCATATAATTACTGCAAACGATCGAATGAAGGAATTGAAACTCCTTTCAGCTGTGGTACTTTGTTGTCTTTAATGGAAATTTATTTTTCGTAGCGTTTATTAATGGTAATGTCTTGAGTTGATTATTGATAAAATACATACAAATACAATACAAACACAATACAATTTTAAATACATACATAAATTCACGCCTATTTTCCTTTCAGGGTAGGCAGAGCATCAATGACTACGAGCCCGTTTGATGACCCATTTGACCTTAGTTGGAGGGTAAGATGGAAGGGATAGAGTAGGTATAAGAGTGCTAGAGGGTAATAGAGGGTAAAATGTAAATATAAGCTTCCAGTGACAAGGGTTACTCCATCGCCTACATAAACGCCAATTTTACTCAAGTCTCTTAACTGACTTTTACAGTACGCCCGGTACTAACATTACGCATTTTACTGCAAGAGCATTTTTTAAAAGCAACCCAAACTCAAGTTTTCTCTGAACTAAAAGCGACCATACTGTGTTCCCATAGCAGTGTACATCACACATCCCTTCAGAGGGCGCTTCAGTGATCTCAGTATTAATGGCCCAGGATCCGGGGCCGAGAATAAATAGGCATTTGACATGTCCTACGGTGCATTTATAATAAACGGCCCACTCGTCTGGTTGTCATTTTTTGCCGCGGATTATGGCGGGCTCCCCGTTTTGTTCGCGGTTCCATGGACCGATGCTCTGATGGGTTATTGCTTGTAGTCACAAGTTCAGTAACGCGAGAAATGATGGATGGATATGATGCGTCTCATCTGTTAACATGTTATGGTGGTTATTTTTATACAATTACATGAAAAGAATGTAATTTTTTTCGAATGCGTGTTTGCCAGACGTTTGGTATATTACGCTGGCTGCTGTAGCTAAAGTCGTTTTTATTGCTTTGGACAACTGACTGCATAATGTTACCAGAACAAGTACTCAATAAATTACTACAGCCTAATTAATTACAGCAGCTTTATGGGAGACCATCTGATTTCCGATGCGAAGGTGCTAAATTCAAAACGCGCGGGCAGTCGCTTCTTTTCGTACGTAATGTTAATTGCCGCTAACTAAAAATATTAAAAGAAACATACATAAAATCTCACATACTTTCTCCTACGGGTTCGGCAGAGCCTAAAGACCATAAGACCGTTTGACGCAACATTTGACCGTGGTTATAGGGTTAGAAGGTAGGGAAAGGATATTAGAATATAAGATGTAATGTTGGCATGCAGTGACAGGGGGTCATCCCAAAGCCTACAAAGAAAGCATCTTCAAAATAAGTATCTATAAGCTTTAGTTTCTAAAGTATGTTAAATACACCAAGCTCGTCAAATGCTACACTGATCTTCTTTTTCACCACGAGACGATGACACGCGCCTAGCCATGAATAGCCGTATATTTTACCTGCTTAGGTCAAGTATACACGGCTATTCTAGCGAACAAACATGTGTCGCGACACTTGCAGTTGCGATGTAAGACGCGTGACTAGAGAAACCGATTCACTTGTGGCTTAACTAAATATCTATTGAATGATTAAAGCAGCGTAGGGAGACCAGCCACGAGATGAACAGATGACCTCATGCAAGTGGCGGGAAGACGCTGGATGCAAGCAGCGCGCCAATCGGTCTTTTTGGAAATCCATAGCCTGTGCCTAGTAGTAGACTTCTTATGGCTGAGATGATGATGATGATTGAATGATTGATTAAGTCTGGAATTATATTTTCTTCCATTTAACACTGACTGACTGTTAGAGTCATAAACTTCATTTAAGAAGTTAGCAGAGAGCTTTCAACAAAACATTACAGAACACAACGATTAATAAAGTAACATTCATCGGAAGCCTTAGATAACTGCTACTTAAACTGTAGATGAGATCACAAGCACACTTCCAAGGCTTCCAATCCGGCCGCATGTAATGACGTCATTATACCTCTCGACGCCACACAGTGTACATTAACTCCGTATTAATATAGTTAGCGAGTTTAGTGAAGACGTCACTCACGGAGACTATCGGCTCATCTGTTACGCTTCTGGCTCTCATTGTATTTGTGTCAACGCATTATAACAGCCTGACGTGGGGAGCTCGCGGTCAATTTTATTGAAATATATGTAAAAAAAAATGGTATGTGTCATTCATGGATACTGAACATTCGGTTACGTTCGATTATTTAGTAATGTTACTAGCTGTCATTGTATTTACGTCAATGCATTATAGTAGGTTAGTATGGGAAGCTGGTGATCTATTTCTCTATATATACTTGTCAACCGATAGCGCAAGCAGAAGGTTATGCTTTTCGAGTATATGTATATTTGTATGCATATATTTATGTGTATTAAGTTTCCATATTACCATATACAGTCTAAACGTTTTGACGTTCGAATTTTATATTTTAAGATTCATATTTACTTCCTAAGTCTTAAAATAAGTTTATTTTATAAAACTCTCACAAAAATAAAATAATTGAAATTTTACATAATTACCGACACACTCTTTTGTGATAAATAAGTGTATTTACAAAAAAAAAATTAAAAGAATTTTCATTTAAATTAAGGTAGCATGGTGCATACTTTTTCGCAAAAACGTACATTCAAAATATTATTATATCATTTGCAACGTAAGCTTATGTTACACTACTAAAATTTCTCTTATCGGTCGGTTTTTGTCGGGTATTTTGTTGTTCTTTTACCATACATTCTTCATAAATATAGATTAAATTCAAGAAGAAGGAAGTTTCAGTATCAACCTGAGTTTGTTTTTCTTGAAATTGATACAAAAAATACGTTATTTTTTTTATTCAAACACCTCTCTAAAACAGCCCTACCATCTCGCCGACTCGATTGTAATTGTATTAGTGGTATAGATTGGCTAGATAATAGGAAGCTGAACAAGCAGCGAGGACAAAAGGCTCCGGCAAATTACCGCTATCCACGCAAACATACCGCGGGTAATGTACTACGTCATACCGGGCATCAACACATACTGCCGCCGCCGCCGCCGCGCCGTTGGGATATTGTTTCTTTGTTAGCTATTCATACTCGTACTAATAGTTGTGAGAAATGTAGATCTCGCAACTACGAACTTTTTTGCAACAATTCCTCATTAATAATCCCCCAATTTTGCTTATATTCGAAATTCTTGTTTAAAATTTAAAACATGATCTCGTAGAAAGCTTTTCCTTTTCCCTCTTGACCGATTTTCAGCATATTGAAAATTCTAAGTTGCAGTTAATGTACCAAACGTTTTTAGCAAATATTGTCAAAACGGGCCGATACATACTTAACGGGCCAAAACATACAAAACGGGCCGGTACATACAAAACAGGCTGATACATACATAACGCCGGCCACACCTAACATCCGGCCGAATCAAATATCTGCGTTCATAACTGCTACGCGCAAGGTGAGTACAGGGCGCACGCTATCTTCTAATATTTTCGTATAATATTATACAATATTTATTTTATTCCTTTAATTCAGTTTCATAAGGCATATATCTTTAACCTACGTAAAAATAGGTCGTAGGAATAAACTGTGAGCTCGACCCATAATATAACCTACTTATTACCTAGAACAAAGCTCTTTAGACAATAATACCATGTAGTGTGCGTATATCGGCTAGTCCTGGCTTACGATGATTGAAGGGCCTGTGAGCCCCCCCCCCCCCCCCCCCCCCCTCACCCTGCAGAGGCCGCGCTCCCACCCCCTCTCTCGGGTTAACGGGGACAAATTACCGGCATTTAGCTGTGACCCTACATTTGGGATAAATAGTTCCCCCTATGCTACCCTTTGTACGAATTAGGTATTTCATTTCGTTCATTTGTGAAATTGTGTGACATATGTAGCGTTTTAGAGAATTTGTCGTATTCAAGATCACTAATTTTATTGTTATACTATGTACCATGTTTCGCAGACTAATAAAGTCATTGTATTATAGTTACAGCCATGACAATACATAAGATATAAGAAAAGACATATGGTAAATTATTTATTTTAATGTCTTTCGCACTAAAAAAGGAAATATTTAGGTAATTTAAAAATGGTTTTATTCTTTTATTAGTATTAGTTGTTATATACTAGTTATACATCTGGGCCACAACCAGGCACGCTAGCCTTGTAACGTGTCACCACACAACGTGACGTGTGTTTGTACACGTCACGTTGTGTGGTGAGTGACACGTTACAAGTACAAACTATTGAAACAATGCTTATTGAATTTAGTTCCAAAAGATTTTCAGTTATATTTCCTATGTGCTTGGCCTGACGTAAGAAGTCATGTTTCAAGGTAACACGTAATAAGTGTTTTGATGACATGCATATTGAACTTAGGTGTAGTATACTTACAGTTCTATTCCCTATGTGCTTGGCCCGACACCGCAGCACGGCGGCTTGCCCGACGACTGAGGTCACGTTTCGCGGCGACACGTCGTCGAAGTAGGGCCGCTCCGGGCGCGTCGCGTCCGGGCCGCTCACGCCGGCCAATGCGCCGACACCTGCAACAATAACAGGGAAAAATGCTTCTTTCATTTTGACATTTTGAATTCGTCGCGAGTGAAGACTGTGTCGTATCACGCGCAGCGGAGGAGAAATCTCTGCGATTGTGAAGTCGATGAGGTCGATCCCACGTAAATACAAAACACGGCTGTCTTCACGACACAGTCTTCAACATTTTTTGAATGCTTACCGTTATCATCTTAGACTGCCTTCTGTTGAGAAAAGAAGGAAAACCTTCAAAATATAACTGGGTCTTAAAATCACTAAAACTTCCACTGCTGGCTGAAGTACCACAGGTCAGTGTCACTGGCTATATTTTGCGATATTAATAGCGACCGAGAAATGTTATGTTAGTGAACCAGACATCAAAGAAGGAACCCTCCAAATTTCGTATCCCATAAAACCAGATAGTTTTTCAGACTGTGCGTTGCCTATAAGTCAGTTAATTCTCAAAACAAAGTCTTTTATAATGTAGCTAGGCTATTTCAACGTATGAAAGTAAATAACAGAGTTTCTCTAACTATGCCATAATCTTAAGTTCTGTGTCAATCAATTCGCATTTATCGTGCAAATCGAGTCCAGATTCGACCCTTAATTGCAAGAAAATCGTTGAACAATATCGCATCTGGGAGAACAAGATTACCTTACCTCGACCATTACTTTGATACATCCTTACTTTGAAACTCGTGGACTGAATAATAGAAACAGTTTATTTTTGATATTTTACAATGCAACACGACTGAAGCAGTTTTTGGTCATACATTGTTATTTATAGTATTCCTATGAGAGCTATAGCTATGAGCTATTCCTATGAGAGCTATAGCTATGAGCTATTCCTATGAGAGCTATAGCTATGAGCTATTCCTATGAGAGCTATATATCGCATGCGTGCTATGTGCTGGAAATATTGCAAAGCTCGCTAGAAACAATTTGCAATTACATGTGTACTATTATTTACCTTTTCGCCACGTTTGTCCGTCTATTTGTTCGCAACTCAGCTCAAAGACTCTTACTTAGTACTAAAAAGCTGTAATTTATCTGATAAATTATCTGATCCCTATAATTTGCTTACTGACAACAAACGTTTTCCACTTAACAAGGTTGTAATACCTATATTTCTTCGTCATAAAGTTGGTGTTACTTTTACGAGGAATGAACCTCTGGAAGCAATTTAGTAAATTATGAAAGCTTAACATTCTCGAGCATCAAAATCGTTGTAAATATAAACTAATCGCCTCGAACCACGCGATCGCGACCGATCATAAAACCAAGGATTAGGATACGCCATATCAAAATCGATCAAGGAAGGAAAGCGAAAAGGAGTAATATCCTATTTTGTGGGATAAAATGCATGCCAGAATATTTTACTTATTATAAGTAATAATTCTAAATGCGTCCGGTAGTTTCGACGTCCACCGAAAACAGAATACAGATACTTAGATAAAAATTAAACAAACGCTGTTTTGCTTTCTGTACTGATGTTAAAGCATCCTATCTTAAAAAGTCTCTACTTTTTAAGATAGGATGCTTTAACATATAGATAGATGTGAGTATCTTTTATAGTCAAAATGGTCGACTTGGTGTGTGAGCCATCGGTTTATTTGTCCTTATCTTTTATTATACTCTCTTTTTTGATCGCATGTTTTGTATTTATTTTAAAGATATTAGTATTCACTAGTTTCGTAGTTGTGCCCACCCACAGACATCCTAAGTACGTCCAAGTAGCAACTGTTTTGGACCCTCCACTGTTGATGGATGAACCTGTTAATTTGAAAATAAGCTAAGTATAACTTTACAGCTTAATGGCTTGCGATAAAATTGATGCGCGAGCACTTTTACATTCAAATATAGCGCAATATTTTACATTTTACTCGTCAATTTGAATGAATTGAGCTTTTATGGAGAATACATATAAATCACGTGTTGCATTATGGATGTTGGAGTCAATTAAAAATTGATTACGTTACTATAATCTTTCTTAATACTAGATAATGATTTTATTGCGTGTCAGTTGCAAATAAGAACAATATTCTAGCATTGTTATGTCATAGTAACGTTTTTCATAGTAAAAGTATGTTTTAGTATTTAGAGATTCACGATAATTTTCATCTTGCGTCTTTATTCAAGGAGGTTAAAATTGTTTCATAACTAGGTACGTAATTATGATTCTAAAATTGGGGTGTGTCTCCGGAACATATTTATATATTTACATTATTTACTGTATTTACATTGTATAGAAAATACAGCCTTATTTAAAGAACAAACAAGTTCAAAGCCGTATTAAATTTCCAACAATTTTCTCGGAAACAACCGTAAAGAATACATCTCAGAGTACGACGCGTTAGGGAGACAAAGACGTGCATCCCAAATATAATGTACCTACATGGAGAATATGGGCTTTTTATATTTAAGTATACCTAGATGTATTTAATTATTTTTATCTAGCTTAAGTTTATCTAGTTTTATAGTTTCAATAGTAGTTTATTGATCTAACTTCACCTGGGTAAGGCTGAGTTTTTTTTCGTTGTTCTAGTTTTACCTGAAACATGTACACGCAGTCATCTAGCATAGATACACATATACAGGTACGCTTATGGTAGATCTACAAAAGAACGTCTTCATCGTTGTCATTTCCATTTCCGAGCTGCACCGCCAACTTAACGTGCGCGGCTAGAGAACTAGCGAGAACACACTGACAGTAGAGATTCACTGTAAAGCTGTATGACAAACAGCAGTTTCAACATTATGAAAGACTAACAGAGAGAAAATAGATTCCAAAAGTTATGTATCGGTTACTGCAAATATTCAAACTAACTTATTTTTAAGATTTTCTAGTAAAACTTAATATTAAACAACTTTTCCGGTCAAAATCTCAGATTTTTTGTGAATATAGTTAATTTAGAAATTTTACAAACATTAACTCAGTATATCGGTTTTTCTCAGAGCCTTGGTAAATATTAACACATAGCCAGAACTATTTTTAGGGCGTTATAAAAGTAGTTATAACTTATGTTATCTCGTTGAATCATATTTGTTTGTAATAAAAAAAATCAAACCTACTTCACTTCTGTCACTGAAATAATTTTACTACGGAAACTAACGTGGTTGTTATACTTTAGTTACTCATGTTTTGAGTCAAAATCTCCTACTATAGTTTCAACCGCATACGGCGGTCTTTTACAAAAGGAGCATGTGGTACTGCAAGCTAAAGCCCGCGCCGCGCGTGATGTCATCAATTGCAAGAGGGTGGAGGTGGTTTGCTGGTCTTCCTACGCCGGTTCCTCCGAAAGATCTTCCTCACTGGAATCCTCTTGCGTGACGTGAATATTCCAGCACACGGAACTCACAATGTCAAACCTCATATCGCCGTATGCGGTTGAAACTATAGTCGGAGGTTTCGACTCAAAACATGAGTAACTAAAGATGTATAACAAACACGTTAGTTTCCATAGTAAAATTATTTCAGTTTCAAAAATTGTTCGTCATAAAAAAAATATCCCACTGCTTTATTATCACTGATACAATCACAAAACATTCCCTAGGTGTTTTTTTTAAACCTAGTGTTTTTTTGACAGTAAAAGCCAAAAAACGTTTCGCCTCATAATAAATCTCATTTAACAACTAATGTTGGTAAAAAATAGGCACCTATGTACGGTATGTTAGAAGTCCTCCAATAATTTTATATTAATATTAAATATTAGAAAGGCCGAAAGGTTCTCGAGTGGAGACCACGCACCGGCAAGCGCAGCGTAGGAACACCAGCCACGAGGTGGACAGATGACCTCATACAAGTGGCGGGAAGACGCTGGATGCAAGCCGCGCGCCAATCGGTCTTTTTGGAAATCCATGGGGGAGGCCTATGTCCAGCAGTGGACTTCTTATGGCTGAGATGATGATGAGATAGGGCCATCCGAAATAAATAAAATATATTACTATGGAAACTACACTCGAAAAAGACCGCCGAATGCGGTTGAAACTATAGTCGGATTTTTCGACTCAAAGAGACGTGAGTGACCCGTAGTTTTTATTTAAAATAAAATATAGGCAATAACTTATTTATTTAGATTTTTATACTGAGATTTTTTTTGATAAAATATTTTGTGTAAATTATGCAACCACATTTTCAAGTTTTGTTAACGTAGCTCACTAATAAAAGAGAACAGGAGTACGGTATTTTCTCTGTAGTGAAACGAAACGTTATTTTCTTGTAAATAAAAGCGTTTTATTCCAGCACAGTGCGCCCAAAAAGCTCGGCTGCAATATCGCTAAGTGCATGGCCCAACCGCAACTTTATATGCTCTCCCGGGCTTCCTTTATAAGAGGGCGGGCAAAGGCTTCGTTCCTATTTCCGGTTCGGCGGGTGTGACGTCACACTTCCGCCGGCGCATACACACTACCGTAATGATATGTTTTCTTTTGAATGAAAATATGTTTAAACATTATTTCACATTAAGAACATAAACCTTATATACTAACCGTCTTCAATAATAGTAATAATAATAAATTAAGATTGTAAATATATACTGACAATAATAATAAAAGTGCGTGATACAAATAACTCAAATGGAGCATTGTCTACCTAATACTTAAGTGAATAAGTACTAAGTTTGTTTATATTCATGTTCATATTCTGGTGTAACCTAGTTTTCATTCGTTTCAAATGTATGCTATTTTAACTCAATCTTAGTTTCTATGCATAACATCTTTATTATTGCATCAGTGATAACCTATGTTGGCTCATTTGTACTTTATTATTATTTACTATTATCCTGTACGAAAGCTGATTAGTTCTCCAAATAAATAAAAATAAAATAAAATAAGCGTCTTTTAGTTATACAGTGTTTTGTTTCGTTTTCGCGCGTGACAGTTGCCGTCTGCCGTCTGCCAATTTGCCAGTTCCTTATTCAGTGCATATGATGTTAAAGTTGATACTCGCGTAGTCGTATTGCTTAACGAATATGGGTGTAACTTAATGTACCAGTACTAAACATAGCTTATCGTCGGTTATGTTCGATTGAGGACTGAGGAGGAACTTTCTTGAGACAAGTATCTAAACAAGTATAATAGAAGAAAAACAAAATATCAGACTGCAGAAAAGCGGTTTTCGCAGTCTAACTTAAGATTTTGTTACGCTCGATACGCTGTTGAGTGAAAGTTGAAAACATTCGGTCAGTCTGCGCATTTGTCTAGAAGAAACCAATTCACCGAAACTATATCTATCGGCAAAGAAGGACCCACTAAAGATATAGTTACGTACATGATTATGTAGCATATCAACTTCGCAAGTAGATTGTTTACGCGTGAGATATTGACGTTAGCGTTTTGCCAAAACTATCACAATTTGCGCGAGATGGAACGTTTGCTTTGAAAACAACTCATTTCCAGCAACTCGAACAGATTGAGTTTGAAAGCGGATCTTAACTCAAACGTTTGAATTAGTTGTGACAGCAGCAATACTAAACGATAAACGTGTATTTTAAGCCGACTGCGGAAAAGTAAGGCTTGGGTAAAGAATTTAGACAGTTTATTAAATTATGTTTAATATATTATGTTAATAATATATCAAACATAATTTAAAAAACAAAAAACACGCAAAAATGGCTCGCTTTGCTTTTTCAAAGGTTCAGACACACACGTCAGTCGCGGTGACGTAAAATCGCCGAACTGATCGGCAACTTGACGTTGGCGTTACTGAAATGTGTGAGTGAAATTTGAAATTTCACTATAACTCCTAAGTAAAATATAAGATGTTAAAGTTTAAAATTGTATTATGAAATATTTTATTTTATTATTATTATTATCTCATTTATTTATATATAATCTTAATTCTAAATTTTTTACAACACATATATAAACTTATAAAAAATAAACATAAATATTGTAAAAAACTTAAAACTAGGGTGCCGCCGGCAGCGGGGCGGGGCTCAAGCTGCCGGTGGTAGGGGCTACAGAGAAAGGAACCTCCTGACAATACGTGCCGTGTCTAGGATGACTGCCTTCTGTATCCGACCCTTGACCCAATCATCGAGCGAGAGCCTCTTGAGATGTTGGTCGAGGCTCTTCGCTATGACACCGTTCACCGAAACGACTATCGGGACAATGATCGTCGAGTCAACATCCCACATGGCGGTTATCTCGTGAGCCAAGTCAAGGTACTTGCTGAGCTTGTCCTTCTCGGCCTTCACGAGATTCTCATCATGTGGGATGGTGATGTCAACGAGCACTGCCCGGCGCTGAGACCGATCTACGATCACGATATCAGGCTTATTGGCAACAATAGTCCTGTCCGTGATGATAGAACGGTCCCAGTAGAGCAGAGCACGGCTATTTTCGAGAACTGGCGCTGGTGCGTACTGATAGTACGGCACCTCTGACTCTACAAGCTCGTATTGAAGGGCAAGTTGCTGGTGGATGATCCTGGCTACTTGGTTGTGTCTGTGCAAATACTCGCCGTTAGCAAGATGTGAACAACCGGAAATAATATGTCGGAGAGACTCTCCGGGACGGTGGCAAGCCCGACAGATGTCGACCGTACCGTCCTTCATGATATATTTCCGATAGTTGTTCGTCTTGATAACTTCATCTGCAATTGCACAGGCAAACCCTTCAGTTTCCCCAAAGAGGTCACCGAATCGTAGCCAGTTCACCGACGCAAGCAGATCTACATCAGGTCCTGATAACACCCTGTAGAACCGCCCGTGCAACTCCTTGCCCTTCCATACGTCCTTGCGGTCTTCGATGCTGAGCACCGTTGGTTTGCGCCAGTTTTCTTTTGCCAAGGAGAGAGGCGTCAGGCCCTTATCAACTGCCACTACATCACAATGCATACCACACTCGTTGTTTCGGAAATAGTCCCTGAGATTGCACACCTCACGGTTGTGAAGGTTTTTGGCATTTAAAAAGCCACGACCCCCCCACTTCCGTGGGACGTACAGTCTCATAACTGACGAGCGTGGATGTAGCATGCGATGTAGTGTCAGTTGATGACGGACCCTTCTATCCAGGGTGTCCAGCTCAGTTTGAGTCCACCTTAATATGCCAAAGGAGTATGTCAATAGAGGCATCACCCAACCATTGAAGGCACGTGCCTTATTGCCGCCTGACAAAAGACTGTTAAGTACTTTTGTTAAACGACAGAAGAAACGTTCCTTCACTGATTTCTTAATGTCCTCTACCGCTATACCCAACGACTCTGACATACCAAGGTATTTGTAGGTCTCGGCCTCGGAGAGGGATCTGAGAGTCATTGTCTCAGAAAGTTGCAAATTCGGAGAATTTACAACTTCCCCCCGCTGTACCTGCACAACCGCACACTTATCAACACCAAACTCCATCTTAATGGCGTTGCTAAAAACCTCTGTAGTTTTTAACAACGTCATTAAATCTTGTCGTTTCGGTGCAAAAAGTTTGAGGTCGTCCATGTACAGCAGGTGAGAAATGATCTCACCCCCTCTACGAAGCCGATAGCCTAGCCTTGAATCCTTCAGTAAAATACTGAGAGGGTTCAGTGCTAGGCAAAACCACAGTGAGCTCAAACTGTCACCCTGGAAAATGCCACGTTCAATCCTTATCAAGTCCTGCGGTGTTAAGGACCCATCCCTACTGCCCGGTTGGCGAAGTACTGTGGTCCACTGCCTCATACACGCAACTAAGAAGGATCGTAGAGTTGTATCAATTTTACACAACTCTAAGATCCTTTGAAGCCATGAATGAGGCACCGAATCATAGGCCTTCTTGTAATCAATCCAAGCAGCAGAGAGTGCTCCCTTACTCCGCTTGACTTGCTGGCTAATAGCCGTATCGATGAGGAGAAGCTCTTTAGTACCACGGGACCCAACCCTACATCCATTCTGAAAAGAGGCCAAAACGTTGTTCGCGACAACATGAGCATTAATTTTGTTTCTCAGAATAGATGTAAGGAGCTTATAGATGGTGGGCAAGCATGTTATTGGTCTGTAATTTTTGGGTTCCGTGGTACTACCGGACTTATGGAGCAGAAAGGTGACTCCGGTGGTCATGAAGCTAGGTAGAGAACCAAGCTCGAGGGCTTCTTGGAATTGTGTAGCCAAGCGATCATGCGAGCATCGAGTCCATTTTATCCAGAAGTTGTGTAATCCATCCGGCCCAGGACTTTTCCAGTTCTGTGTCGTACGGATTGCACAACTAACGTCTACGGGGTCTATTACAATAGACCCCATGGGTTCGATGACATCGCACTCACGCTCGACAACCCGCATCCAATCACCCTCCGCATGCTCGACGGGCACGGACCAGATACCACGCCAAAAATCAGTCATGGCGCTTGCATCCGGTAGCTGTCCGTCGTTCATACGTTGCTCGGTTCCCTCCCAGCCTCGGTACACCTTCCTTTGGTCACTCTGAAAAAGGCGATTCTCCCAATATCTATTCACACGCTTTCTGTAGCGGCGAATACGGTTTGCCCAGGCATAGATTTTTTGTTTCAGATAGTCGATGCGCTCGGTGACATTGGCTAAGTAGTGCTGGGACCTAATACCGGTCCCTGCGAATGCCTGTGCCACGAAACGCATTACTCGGGGGCGAGTATTCCCCCGGCTGAAACAGATCAGCTTTGCAATGAGAGTCCTGAACGTAGTAATACGCCGCTCGATTCTCACTTGCCATGCAGGTACATCTCCGGCGCGCCGTCGTTCACGGTTAATGTCCGGGAATTTAACGCGTGCTACACGGCACACCGCGATGGCACCGCAGTATAGAATCGAGTGGGTATCCATCAAATCTCTGCTAGTCCGTAGATACGGAGCTAGCAGAGCATTCAGGGCTCCCATTAACGCTAGATTGCGTCTATGAGTAGGCAAATGTGGTAGACGTGGCCTAGAATCGGGTGCAAATCTATATTGCGTAATCGCATCTTCCAAAGTGCTCCTCAATTGCTCACTCACCTGAATGGAAACAGTCATACTCGCACTATCTCCCTCGTCGACAGCGGGATGAGTCGATGTCGCAGGTGTCACCACCGATGGCGGCGTTGTGGCCAGTATCGGGGGTGATGACGCGAGAGGCGACGGGTCACGCGTCGACGAAGAAGTCAGGCGAGCAGAGAGCACCTCCAGGCGGAGCCGATCAAGCACGGTCTGATCCAGCAACTTACATCGGTGGATAGCCCGCACTTGATCCGATAATCGCTGAGCGGAAACGGCGACGGTCGGTTCAAGGGCCTGAAACAAAGGCAGCATTCTAACCCGATACGCAGACAGGTTGGTTCCTCCCTCTGTAGCTCCATAGTATGCGCGCATGCAGCTGATGTTTATTGATGGTGTCCATCGCATGCGGGTGCGCGTTCCACCGACAGCAGGGGCCGTATGTTGCGAGGAAGATCCCGCAGAAGGTCCCAGGCTAGCCGGCAGCGGAGGACGTCCCCGCCGCGCAGGTCTTCGTCGTCTTATTATTATTATTATTAGTTCTTTTCCCCTTTTATATTTAATTCTGATAAAATTTGGGGGCATAAAAATGCACAATTTGCAAAAAAGTTTTGTGACTGACTTTTGGGTACGATTTAACGTCACCAATTGTAGTCACTTACTAACTTGAACAAGATATAGAAAATTACAAATTGATTGGATATCAATGTGAAAACAAAATAATGTCATAAATTGATAAAAATATATTTAGAAATTCATCATCATCATCTCAGCCATAAGAAGTCCACTGCTGGACATAGGCCTCCCCCATGGATTTCCAAAAAGACCGATTGGAAGCGGCTTTAGAAATTAATTCATCTTAATTCGTACGTATATAAACTACTGCATGACTTAAGCCCGGGAAGCGATTTGTCAACCGGATGACGTCACATTTGCTAATTCCTCAGTTTGCTTGTCGCCTCGCGAAGTGAGCAATTTCTAATTAGTAGGGAGAGAGGCGCGACGTAGGCGGTAGGCGGCCAACTCGTGAGTGCAAGCGAGCTGCTATGACGGATGGGATTGTTTTTAAATTGCTTCCGCAATGCGGGTATTTTTAAATAGAACTGGCAAGATGTGCAAGTTGGATGCCATCTGCCATCATACCTACAATATTATCTTGCAAGATCAAATTTTAACTTGCCTTAACACTTCATAATTTTAACGACGTCACATTGTTAATCGTTGCAAATTTTGACGTGCTATCGTCTTATAAATCGATGAACGCCTGCTGCACGCACGAAAAAGCATGACTCGTTATCATGTTCCGAGCCGACCGTGCAAGCGAGAGCGCGGAACAAGCTATAGAGAGGGCCGATCGGCCTGCGTTCGGCTTGTGACGCATCGTTATCACGTAAAATTATCGTCCGTAAACCGACTTTTTAGACAACCATTTTTTTTCTATAACTCTTGATTTAAATAATTTAATCGGTGATTTATGATTGTCACATTTCGGGGAATGTGCGCAATTACTTCACGACCTAATTCTACCCTCCCCATTTCACTACAGGACTAGTAGAAAGTCGGCGAATTACTAACTATATCTCGTTGAAATGCCAAAAATCTGTATTCAGCGATATCGATCCACATTCTTGTTGCCTATTGCCTTGTTGTGTCTTAGCGCCATCTGCCAGTGGCGCTAAGACACTAATAAATATATACTTAAATAAAATCACGTGTATTTTTCCTTATATTACAGGATAGGCATACATCAAAAACCATGAGGCGGTTTGACGACACATTTAACCATGATTAGAGGGTTAGACGGAAGGGAGCAAATATTAGAGGGTTAGCGGGTATGATGTAAAATATTACTGTGACGGCCCATTACTTACATAAATGCTAAAATGTTGTCAGAAATAGTCCATAAGGCTTAGTTTATCATAATAACCCCGTAAAAAAGACTACAAAAAAGCATTACTTGAAAATTATTTTTATAACACGATTTTTCAGAAATATATGCTAAAAGTGTCGTAAAACTTAATCATAAAACTGTTCCAATTTCTCAGCTTACAAGGAAAATCTCAAAAATTTTATTTGTGAAAAATTCATATTGGAACACTGCATAAATAATAAGCCACTTGAGTTACCCCAGCATTCAGGGGTCCCCCCTTTATTCAGGGCTAGAGGAGGGGTTGAAAAGGGTGGGGATGTAATTACAGTAATGAATATTAACGGCAAAGGCGTTGGTGACGAGAATGTTTGTAATTTTAAAGGAAAAAATCCCGATGTGGAATTCTAGTAGACAGTAAAAGTTTTAACCCCTAAAAGAGGGGTATTTTATGTGTAGTGCTTGTATCTTTGCGTAAGCTCTCAAAATGTATTGAAGTTGACCGATATTAATCTGGTTTGTTTTTTTAAAGGGAATGTTTTTAGCTATGTTCCTTCAAAATCAGTCCAGATATTTTTTGTGGGTGGTCGGGTTTTTATATTTTCAAACTTACTCGTGTTGATTTAATCTGTGGCTTAGTAATTTTTATATTATCATTTTCATTTTTATATATTAAACTACTTGGTCATACTCTATGGTTTTACTCAGTCTCAAGAACTCCTTTTAGGATAGGATTTCGTTGTAACTATGTGGAACCCATGTAAATGCACCATGTGCGTTGTAACTATGTGGAACCCATGTAAATGCACCATGTGCGTTGTAACTATGTGGAACCCATGTAAATGCACCATGTTCGTTGTCACTATGTGGAACCCATGTAAATGCACCATGTTCGTTGTAACTATGTGGAACCCATGTAAATGCACCATGTTCGTTGTAAATATGTGGAACCCATGTAAATGCACCATGTTCGTTGTAACTATGTGGAACCTGTGTAAATGCATCATGTTCGTTGTAACTATGTGAGACCCATGTAAATGCACCATGTTCGTTGTAACTATGTGGAACCCGTGTAAATGCATCATGTTCGTTGTAACTATGTGGAACCCATGTAAATGCACCATGTTCGTTGTAACTATGTGGAACCCATGTAAATGCACCATGTTCGTTGTAACTATGTGAGACCCATGTAAATGCACCATGTTCGTTGTAACTATGTGGAACCCATGTAAATGCATCATGTTCGTTGTAACTATGTGGAACCCATGTAAATGCACCATGTTCGTTGTAACTATGTGGGGCCCATGTAAATGCATCATGTTCGTTTGCCTGTGTCTCGATCCCACTCAGCTGTTATACTTAGAGATTTTATCACTACATTTATAAAATTTTGTAAGTAGATGTATTCAGTAAACCTCTATAAAATAATTTAAATAATTATTGTTCAAAAAACCGACTTCAAATATGCAATTCGTTTACTTGGATGATACATTTTACCAGTTATTTTGTTATAAAAACCAAAGCACTTTACCGATTTTGTCAAAATTTATATGGGACCACTTTTCAAGTTGAACAAAAAAAAACATCAAAATCAATTCATAATCGGCGAAGTAATCGCTGAACAAACATTCAAGAAAAAACTTACAGTCAAATTGAGAACCTCCATCTTTTTGGAAGTCGGTTAAAAAAGTGATATAGAGGTAGTATTCTATACACGTAACGAAGCACGATTTTTTTTAAACCCACCCCATATTGTTAGGTATCGTTGGATAAGTTTCTTAAAATAAGGTTATGGTATCATATATTATAATTTTCATAGCTAATGTGTGGGACATAAAGCCCGCCGTGGGTGAAAAATTATCCGTAATAAATTTCTAAACTCCGAAATCAAGAAATTCACGTTAAACAATTCACTATTGTAATAAAACGTATCAAACACTTAATGAAAATTATTTAAAATTTTTGTGATTAGAACCCTATCTTATGCATATTACGACACGGTCTTGGCCACTTTTGTAGATCACACAACAAAAAACAATCTTTTAGCCTTTCTGTGAAATCCCTAAAGTTTCTACCAAACAAAAGCTATCATTCAAGTGATTCGAATAAATGCGTAAGTATTTAATGCGTAATTAAGGCACACTTCCCTCCCTGGCTCAATATTGAGCACTAGTCGGTGTCGACTCAACGTCCGATATTAAAATTCATAAAAGCCATAGCGCTTCACGTAATTATTTAATGAACCCCTTCTGATGTTTTTTATAACATTACTGGAACAAGTATCTATATTAAAAGAAAAAAAAGTGGTTTTTACAGTCTAACTTACGACTTCGTTACGCTTGATTCGCTGTTGAGTGTACGTTTGTTTGTGAGAAAGTATATCTAAAATCGCTGTAAAAGATTATAAATACGTATTCTATAAAATAATTATAGTAAAATCAATTGTTTATTACGAAAAAGTTCGTCGGAGGTTACGAAAAAATTGATTTTAGTGAACACTTCTTTAGCGGCGTTGTGCACTTTTGGGTTGGGAATAAAATGTTAAACTCGCATCAGGACACGTGACTTGATCGAAGATTCGTAAGACGGTGCAAGGCGATGCGCGAGTGTGCGTGTGTGCTTGTACTACAGCCTGCTATATACGCGCATCCACGGATGGTGACTGCTGATGGCTCGACCGTCTGTATACTATAGGCGATAATGTAGAAACATACATACTTACATACAGACTCTCGAAAACCCCTCCATACGCAGCCGGGTAAAAAGATAACCCTTTACATGCCTATTTCATGCTTAGAGTGATATTCTAAAAAGGCTGTAGGCTTTTCCCTTAATTCTAATATTACGTTAGCTGGTTTTGTATATTAATATTGTTTTATACTTCGTAGGTTCATTTCGTTTTCAATAATGTAAATCGCGCTCGATTCGTACACTTATGTATTTATTATTCAAAAGTTTTTGTTGATGTTAAATAATTTTGTGAATATCATAGAAAATTCATTCTTATTCTGTCAAAAGAGGTCGCGCCTTAAAGGCAACGCATTAATAGGGAAATTATTCAAATATTTTGATGGCTTAATCCCGCAGTGATGGGACGTTAATGTCACCATTGTAGGCCCTTTGTACACGAACCTCGGACGGGATTTACCATGTTTCTGAATGTATACACGGCTTTGGGACGAGTTTTATGATTGTGACAATGGAACCCTTTCGAATGACCGCCGACAAATCGTCAATTTTTGGATCTTTGACCCTGAATAATTAAATTCTCCGCAATTAAACATCGGTATTTGTTTTACAGATGTTTCTTTTAAATATGTAATTATTTTTAATTTGTATGCAACTTAACGGTTTTTAATGTTATGCCAGGTAAATGTTGAAATTGATGAGTTGCATCTCACAGGGTTTCAAAACAATTAATTGTGTCAAAATAATGAAAAAAACCGGACAAGTGCGAGTCAGACTCGCCCACCGAGGGTTCCGTACAAACTAAATAAAAGGGGGAAATCATATATTTTTTTTATATTTTTCTTCATAAACCGAAAAATATACATCGTAAAAATATTTAACACATTCCTTGCTCACCACTCGGATCCGAGCAAGCGAACGTTTGAGGCAGCCCTCATTCCTTGCATAGAGACACTATTTTTTTGTGATTAAATAAAAAATGACCAGTTTTCGTTTTTTTTCCTGTAGGTGTACTCTAACACAATGCTTCTTGCCAAATTTCAGAGTTCTAGGTCAACGGGAAGTACCCCATAGGTTTTGATTCCTCTGTGAGTGTCAAAATGTGCGTTTTTTACGACATATTCGGCTGTAACTTTTTTTTTCGAAAACTGAGATTTATTTTTCTTTCTGCAGCAAGATACTGTGGATCTGCATATATGGTTTTAATTTCAACTCGATACCTTCACGCGTTCCCGAGATAAAGGTATTGACACCCGGACGGATGGACAGACGGACAACAAAGTGATCCTATAGGGGTTCCGTTTTTTCCTATACGGAACCCTAAAATGAGACAAGTTTGGAGACCCCATGCGTTATGGTTTCCGTGCCAAATGTAGAAGTAACAAAATTAAATATTGTAATTACCTACTTTTCTAGTCGTAGGACTTCTACAAAATAGATGCCAGGATAAACAGGCAGACGGACGGATAAGCGAGAGCAATAGGGTTCCGTTTAAACCATTTTGACACAGAACCCTAAAAATAGTAGGCGATTAAACAAAATAAATAATAAATATATATAAAATAAAACCTCTGAACAGACGAGATATTTGAATGACCATATTTTCTGAGATACTTTCTGACTTATAAAAAATATATACATAAAAGTAGTTTAAAACACAATACGGATATTTTTGTTCATCATCATCTTAGCCATAAGAAGTCCACTGCTGGACATTGGCCTCCCCCATGTATTCCCAAAATGACCGATTGGCGCGCGGCTTGCATCCAGCGTCTTCCCGCCACTTGTATGAGGTCATATGTCCACCTCATGGCCGGTCTTCCTACGCTGCGCTTGCCGGTGCGTGGTCTTCACTCGATAACTTTTCAGCCCCATCTGTCAATATAAAACCTTCTTCTTCATGGCTGGCTGCCTTCAATAATGTCTCAAAGAAGAGTTCATTAATCCAGATGAGCCGCATGATGGTATCAGAGATATGTTATCATATAGTTTTCCGTCTTTAAAATTTGAAATCAACAAACTAATTATATAAATTGTTATAAATTGTTTTTTTTTTTGTATATACTTTTATATTTTATTGCTTATACATATTTCTCTAGATATTCTAAGCTTCTCTAGAACATCATCCACAAGTTTTCACGCACTAAGTTATGAATCTTGCATAACATTTGCCTACAAATATTCTCCAACACGAAATCAAACTATTAAACACACACAAGTTACCGACAAACACAAACAAAACCCTATCGAACTATCTTCTCCCGCACACATAATCCGACCATTATACCGGTTCCTAACCCTAAAAAACTGCTGACGTGTCCTATAGGCCAGCAATTAGCCATTTCAACGCGGGGCATAATCTGTCCCATAAAAACTAACTCACACTATGCGTGATACATAAAAAGAGGCAAACGTGGCCCGAAACGTGACAAGAATGGCAACCAGCGTGCGGATCCTAACGGCTTCAGACTACGCTATAAGAAATGGAGTACGGAAGAATTGGAACACCCTCAATATTCAGCCGACTTCCGAAAAAAGAAGGAGTTATCAATTAGTTTGTATTTTTACCAAATTCAAAACGAAATCCGTTAATTATAAATCAATATGATATTTTTTTTTTGTTTAAAGGATTGGTCCCGTAGAAGTTTAATTAAAATCTGTGAAGTAAGTTTGCTTTATAGAACAAAATTGCTCATTTTGAAGTCGGTTTGAATACTGTGAACATGCGGCCCTGCGTATTTCTGTATGACTATATCTACGGCGTCGAGTTGAAGGTCCCGGGCCGAAATTAATTTAAATGGGACTTTCAAATTTAAAAGAACTACTGGGACTCTGAGTGTTAATAAAATTGTCATTGTAATTGTTTATGTTCTATGATATCCCGACACAGGTAATCCTACTTAGTTAAAAGTTAGCTGTTAAATTAAACATTACACTTTTTGTGAAAATTTACGATACTGATATAATAATACCTAAAGACAAAAAAAGTGTTTCAGGGCGTTGTCTGAAGTAGCCCCATTCGGGGCAGAAACGTCCCGCAGATGGCAGCAGGCTGATATGTTTTTAGTACTATTTGAAGGGTTGAATTCAGTATAAGCCGGGCCCGGTTTATGAGTTTATTGACAGGTTTGTGAGATAATGTTGGTGATCGAATCCTTTGTTTTCACGATCGTTATTTGTTTTCTTTATGAGCTTCAACTTTGTTTTCTTTTGACAAATCAAAGTATTTAATTAATATTTTAACTTGCCTAATAATATAAAAATTTATGTAAACTTATTTAAGGCAAGTTTTTAAAATATCACTATGGAAACTAACGTGGTTTTCACACATTTTTAAATAAAAACTACGGGTCACTCACGTCTGCTTTAAGCCGAAATATCCGACTATAGTTTCAACCGCATTCGGCGGTCGGAATGCGGTTGAGTTTTTTAAAATATTTTGTTACTAATTTTACAGCGTTGATACATAACATTTGATTGCAAATATTAATAATTATTGGTGGAAATTTTACACGACACCATCTAGTCCAAACTAAGCAAAGCATGTACTATGGAAACTAGATGGCTGATACAATACATATATACTTTTTTTTGTAAATACATACTTATAATACATTGAAACACCCAGGCACAGTACAAATATCAATGTCCATCACACAAACGTTTGTCCGTCTGTCAGTTCGTCCGCGGCTTTTCTCAAAAAATATAAGTACTAGAAAGCTGTCATTTGGTACGAATATGCATATTAATAATGCCGACAAATCTGCAGAATAAAATTTTGAAACAATTTGATCTCCCCTACACATAAAGTGGGGATGAATTATTTTTTTCATCTACCCCATCTTGTGGTCATATCATTGGATAGGTAATCAAAAAACATTGGGGGTATACAAAAACTATTTTTCATTTTAGGGATCCGTTTGCGAAATATTAAGCCTGACTTTGGAGATATGAAAAAAATCATGCTAAAAGAATATATGATGAAATTAAATGAAAAAAAATATATATAACTACGGAACCCTATACTGCGATGTGGCACGACACGCACTCAGCCTTTTATTTTTTTCTAAAGAAAGCGTTGAGCGGAAATAAGACAGCGTAGCATGCACTGTATAGCCTTAAATCACATAATCACATTACGAGTAAATATCATGATCACTTTCGCATTATTTTATAATAATGAAAAAAATATAAATAAAAAACTTTTTTAATCAAAATAACCCAATTCACGACCGATACATAAAACAAGATCAAACTATAAACTACGATTTCCGCAAAAACTACCCTATTTTCGCCCTAAAGTGGGGGAATAAAATAAACGTTCCCGTAAATAACACTGTTAACAATATATTTCTCCCGAAATGTCGGCAATGGCCCTTGATGCGGGCAACACTTTAATATTTTTGGGGAAAACGTTAATGTAGTGTGGTTTGGATTTATTACTGTTTTAATTACAAAATATTATTGAATGAACCGCACATATAGCGAAATCTTGATATACGGAATGTTTGCTTTTTCGGCTTTGTATTTGTTTAAAATTGCTATAAATTAAACAAACAAATGTAAAATCGTAACCGAATAATATGTATTGCGCGAAATTTTAATTTTACAACCTATATTTACTGTCTACTATTAAAGTATTTATAATAAATACTAAATATGTATTAAAGTTAATACTTTTTGTCTTAACACATTGAGTGCTGAATGATATTTTATTTCAAAGTTACAATAGAAATCAAACAATTTAAATATTCACAATTTTGTGTAACACACCTTTAGATTTTATTCAATTTTTGTTTGTTTGTTTGTTACCCTCTAATACCTTTTTTCCTCCATTTAACCCTCTAATCACGATTAAATCTGGCGTCAAGCGACCTTATTGGTCCTTGATGCTCTGCCAACCCCGTAAGGGAAAATAGGCGTTATTGTATGTATGTATGGATGTATAGCTCTATCATTTATAAACAGATTTGAAAAATGTATCTTTTGTTTGAAAGGGTTAGATGTGTTTCATAGATCCCATTTCATCAATATCAGTTCAGTAAGTAGTTTGGCTTTTTAAACAAAATTATGCATTTTGAAGTCGGTAGTTTCAGTTCTTTTAAGCTATAATATTAATCTCGAAAACGTTAGACAACATTATAATAATAATTATCTATTTTAGTACAGGCTTAAAATTAAACGATACATAATCTGAAAAAATAAATTAAGTACGAATTACTCACGTGTTTTAAACATTATTGTCGGCGATTCGAATCACAAGTATAAGCTTAGATAACTCAAGAACATTGGTCAATAAAAAACGGCTCAATCAATTTTGGTGAAACTTAGCTATGAACACTCACGATGAATTCCTTTTTCAAACAAAAACAAAACTAAATAAAAATCCGTCCATTTGTTTGAGAACTACGACGCCACAGACAGATACAAATACACATATTTACACTTCATACTTATAACACCCCTTTTTTGTATCGGGGCCTAAAAATATAAGTGAATAATCCGTAATTTATGATAAATACTCATATAATAAATTTTTGCGCGTGTCTAGCTAGTCAACCCAATTTATTATTCCTTAGAAATAGTGCGTCTCCATCAACATTTTATTCTATCAAAAATCCTTATTCCGAAGAAGTATAGTAAAATTTAAATATCCCTTACCCTTGTTCGCCCTCTTACACAACCAAATCCTCGGACAGAAAAAATACATTCACCCCATAAAGTAGTGACCATAACTAATGCACTGCTGTGACCATAATTCTCCGCGAGCGTCCATAAAACGAGACATAACTAAAAGTTTCCCGTAATCCCGTAATGGGTGGAAGAATGGAGGAATTCAGTGATATCAGAGTGGTCATTGTCCTGCGAGACGCGGAATTATGGCGACATTACTTGCTGTGATGGGAGGCTGTTTATGTGGGGCAGCTTTACGGCCTTGAATCTCGTTATAATATTATGTTATGTGCTGGTTTGTTTGTCTGGGGCATAGCACGATATTGTCTTACATGTGCTTTTATTATAATATACTAACTGTCACCCGCGGCTTCTAATGTGTATGAAAAAGGAGCTATCTATTAACACATTGTCAAAATGTGAAAGCTAGACTCATTCTATGACAAAACGATCTATGTATCATATTAAACTACACAGCAATCACGCGTCTTACGTTTCACTGCCCGTCTTCGTGAATCACAATAAAAAGTTTCCGGCAGCCTAGTCGGAAGACCATCTAACTTGAAACCGCAGGTCCTGTGTTCGAATCCCGCGGCACGCACCTCTTTCTTTTCGAAGTTATGTGCGTATTAAGTTTTTCAATGATCTTGAAGATGTGTGAAGTCTGCCAACACGCACTTGGCCAGCGTGGTAGACTATGGCCTTACCCTTCTCACAATGTGAAGATGGCCCGCGCCCAGCTGTGGGACAGCTTATACAAACAGGGCTGATTAAAAAATAAATAAAAAATAAGATATTGTAACAAAAAGGTTAATACTAACTGCCCTTTTCCGATGTACACAAAAATTACTTAACATATTTTAAGGTTATGCGCTTAGCCACGAAAACGTAATAAATAGACAAAGAGGTAGAGAGACAGAATTACTTTTGATTTTTTATTATTATTTTTTAAGAAATCTATAAAATCTACAGTGTTAAAAAGGATATATATAAAAGAAAAGTCAATCTACTCATCTAGTCCCGCCCGTGACCACGAACACTGCAATGTCCGAAGTTTCTATTCTTAATCCTAGTCACTGACTCATAAGTATTTGAACGAACAGTTTCTACACATTAATTTGTTCTTAGAGACATGAAACAGTGATAACCACCAACTCAAGTATTTTAAGCCTCAATTTTTTTTTTAATAATTTCCTAAAAAAATATCAGTTTTTATCAAGATTTTCAATTCAAATTGTCACATCAAATTACATTCGAAACAAGTTCAGAATAATCATGACGACATTTAATGGTATTAACATAATTTTAAGCTAATGACATTATAATTTGCTCTGAATAAAGTTTTAGTAAATATCAGTCTCGAGATATCTCTCGAATTAACCTTAATTATCGGACATTATTTGAATTCGACCGAATTCTAGTCTGAGTTACACGCTCACGACTAAATAATTTAAGTTTGCCAAATATTTAGCTCGAATTTCCCAGAATAAATCTCAGGGATCTAGCCTTTTAGGTAGATTGAGGTGAGTAAAATGAATTAGCTATAAAATGAACAGAACTTTGTTTAAAATATACCTATAGTAACTGATTACTGCCTTGAAAGAGACGAGGCTGACACTGTTTACCTAATTATTCATCACTTAGATACTATTTAATCAAAGACTAGGTATGATAAATGTTTTTAGGGTTCCGTACCCAAAGGGTAAAACGGGACCCTATTACTGAGACTTCGCTGTCCGTCCGTCCGTCTGTCATCAGGCTGTATCTCATGAACCGTGATAGAGAGTAGAAATTTTCACAGATGATGTACCTATTTCTGTTGCCGCTATAACAACAAATACTAAAAAACAGAATAAAAAAAAATATTTAAGGGGGCTCCCATACAACAAACGTGATTTTTTTGCTTGGAATTGAGTTATATAAATACTTTAAAACTAAATAATTAAATGAAAATATAATTAATATTTAAGAGGGGCTCCCATACAGCAGACATGTTTTTTTTGCCGTTTTTATAGATAATGGTACGGAAACCTTCGTGCGCGAGTCTGACTCGCACTTGGCCGATTTTTTTGTATTTTTTTTTTATAAGTAAAGAGCATGAGTTACTAATCAATCATTTATATTTTAAATCGAAATATCTATTTTAAACATAGATAAGTATGTATATTCAACCAAACTTGGCGTTATTGTAAGATAAACAAATAATAAATTTAAACTCATATTATTTCATGTTTAATTACTTCTTTTAATTAGTTTTTAATTTGTTTATCAGTCGTTGTTTATTTGTCCCAGTAGTATACAGCTGTCATTTACCGAGGTCTACTTTGTTGCAGAGACACCAGTACATGTATTTATTCCTTTCAGACCTCTTCGTTTAAATGAAAGCCAATATTTTTGTCCGCTAGTTGTAAGTAACCAATCATCATGTTCAATCAACTCGCTAAAGCGTCGCTACAAAAACTGTAACGGAGAAAACGAACTGCAGTCAACGACGTTCCGTTAACGGCGTTATGTTAACGTTCGGTTAACGGTGGCGCTCGACGCTTGACTAATGACTGTTTCATTACATTCTATAGTGCGGCTTGATTAGTCAGGGTGACCAGGTTTTTGAAATAAGATTCATCATCATTATCATCAACCATTATACACCGACTGCAGAACAGGTCTCCTCTTTAGCGCGTCACTCTTTTAATTAATTTTAATATTAGTACTTGGAGAAGAATGCTTACTTGTTTTGGTTTATTCCATTAGGTTTTTTCTTTTGACTTATTAAAATATTATTAAGTTAAAATTTGGAAACTTAAATTTATAAACCAGCTCATTTTTTCAACGACAAACAAAGTATTTCAATACATTTGTCTACATTTAGTCTTAAAATACAAGAATGACAACACCATTTGCTTAGATTTTCGTAGTTTAGTTCTTTTGTTAGAAATAGTTAAGCTTTTCCTTCAATAAAGAAATAAAAAAATATATATTACTGCTAGGACGAAGTACAAAGAAATAAGTAATTGCCCGTGTACTCGTATTTCTCATAATTCTTAATCAACATTCTTAACAATCTACCCTCATTATCCTGATTCTAAATCATAATAACCCTAATGCGACCACTCTACATTAAGTGGGGAGCCATTCAACCTCAAACATTTGCATGACAGTCCGCCGTTAAGCTGAAAACATGGTTACAATTATAACAGCTATAAAACTTACAGCTGTATAAAACTTGTATAGAAGTTGTATATTGGCGCTATCGCCCGCTCATTCAACCGAGCTGTAAACTAGAGCGATTATTGTTAACCACGAGGTTAATTTAATATGGATGATTTGGGGGTGAGGGGGAGCGAGGGGGGGGGGGGGGGATCAAAATAAAAATAGTTGTGTTAGTAGGTAATATAAACAGTACAGAAACTGTAAACGAGTGAAAGTGCTTCAAGTTTTGTTAACTATATAACATTTTCTTAGACTGTTAGTTGACAATTACTTGTGCCTATTCGATTATCACACTGAAGACTTTCTGTAAGCAAGCGAGATCCTATGGGACTGAAATCATGACGTCCACTAATCCGTCCGTGAGTCGTGATCCGTGAGTCAACACCAATATCTGTGAAATAGTAAAGAGGTGGCATAGGAAGCCCAAACGGGGGGTGTAGTTAGTTTAACTTATGTTTATATGGAAGTAGAGTAAATTAGTGGAGTTTTTGTAAGAGTGCCACCAATTATTCCTAGTGTAGTAGTGGATAGTGAGGGATTAATATTTTGTTTTTTCTTTCAACAAAGCCATATAAACTCGTTGTTCCTTATATAATTGAATTTAAAAAAAACAGTCACGGGATTTCCGGGAGATATAAAACAAAAGGTAATATAGTAGGGGCATTATGGCATTAAAAGCGTCATGTCAGTTTCCCTCACGGCATACGAGTTGGTTTTACTTCCAAGGCACTAATAGGTGTTTCACATAAGAAACTTCCAAATAGTCGAGAATGTATACAATGAAAACTTGCTTTATTTACGTCGCATAAAACATTAATGTTCTAGAACAAAAGTTTGATCGTAATCGCGGCAGGTTGCTTACAACGGGACACGGCCGGCACAGCCATAAACAAAATCTACCTTCTTATTAAGATGTAAAATCGGGCTCTAATCTTCGAGATGTGCCGATAAGTGCTGGCCCATTTAGCTCTAATGGCCCGAAATTAAGTTATACTCAAATGGGGGTGGAAAACAAGGGTGGATTTATTTTCCCTAGTAAGTGTTCTTTGATGAACTTGATGTGACGTGCCTGAGTGGTGGAGAGTGAGAAAGAGAAGTGTAAGGGTGAAAGTGAGAGGGTAGTTTTAATTTGGACTATTTTTTGTTTAGTAGCATATTATTATTTATTTTAGTAGCGTTTAGTTAACATGATTTCTAAAATACGACACAAAATACTCAAATTGTAGTTTTAAACATATAAAAACTTTATTTATACATAAATATTCGTAATCTAAAACAAGTTAAATACTCACAATTCACTTTATAATCATATTTTAAACACTTATATTATAAATAAAAAGTAGAAAAAACACCGCTGCAATAAATCTCTAAAAGCGCTTAAATGTATCATTCAAACCCAAACACAATATTTCCGTTGAACCCTCTTGACCCTCTCCTCGTTATCTCCGTTCCGCGTCATGTCTATCGCCGACCGACAGCCATGCACAATTTCCCAATCTTCTAAACCACATTACTTATATAAAAACCCCGTGTCTTGGCGAACCGTTAAATAAAAACCCTACCTTGCGAAATGTAAGGGTCCACTCACATGAGGCGACGCTAATCGTCCGGAACGCGCGTCGCGTCGCCTCGTGACATATGACGTCACGATCCTATAATAGTAACTTTAGGCTAAGCGTTTGTCACTAGAATCAGATACAATTCCCAAATTCAAGATGACCTCTAGTTGACGTAGATAGAGTTATTATATATGTATTCTAAGTTAATATAATATTTTATATTAATACAATATTCTAAAATAATATATTGAATTGACATTTACTTGTTATTTTGTTAAATGTTAGATATAGTTAGAGTTATAGGAAAAAAACTCTACATCTCAGATAAGATAAGTAATATTCATAACAAACAAATCATTAAACATTTGGTTAAAAAAATTGTTGACTGAAATAAATGTTCTGTTATGAGTTAATTAAAAATTATTTTAGATCGAAATAATATTATATTAAAATTATTTATAATATTAAATAATAATATTTTTAAATATACCATTGATTGGAAATGGTATAAGGGATAATTTCCATGGGATTATTTTACAGCACTTAGTTTTCTATATTGAAATTTAAGAAAAACTAATTTTCTTAACCTCATACCTATTTGTATATACCATACAAAAATAATAATAATTCTTCCCCTGCACATTGCTTGACAAAATGGCTTCCCACAAATCACATAAATTGTATTTATAAACCTATTACATATTATACGTAAATGCACGCCCATTACAAAAAATACAATCAATTTTTGTAATCTGAACACAATTTGTGCACGATAAAAAGGCCGCATCGTTATGCGCCCCTCACACGGGGCTACAGGGCCATTAATCGCGCCAAATGGCGACGACTCGTGACAAATGACGTCACGCGGATCCGATAGCACTCGATATAAAACTATTTAGCTACTTTATTGTCGCATAAAGATAACTCTTTATTGTTTTCTTTTTTTGCGGTCTGATTCTATTAGGAGAGTGGTGAAGAGATCTCGCAGAATATTTTAGCTTTGAACGTTTTTGCGTTCTACTTCGGATGTTTTTGACAGAGTAGCATATATTTTAAACCTACATGACCTTCGAGTGACATGACCAGTTTTATTATGATATATTTATTAATAATCATCATCATTTCTGTAAACCAATGCGCAGAAATGAGACGAACGAAACACCTGGTTTCATTATTGGTTTACGTTGAGTAACAGGTCATGCAGTGAAGTTATTAACGCAGTGCAACTGTGCATTTGTCAACTATACATCTGCTAACGAGAAAGTAGACAATAGAGCGCAGAGAGAACGAGAACTACTAAGCGTTTAAAATCGCAGACTGGTTCTTAGTCAAATAATAAACTCTATTCACATGATATTCACAAAATTCAATTTTAATAATTATGTATTCGAAAAAAGGTTAAGTTACGTAGGAGTTAACTTTCCATACATCAAACTCTCATTATATCAAACTTCACTCGTTCGATAACACGCTTGTAACTTATTAAATAAGTAACAAAATTCAAAATAAAGTTTAACAAAATCTTAAACATATTCGTCTCCATTGTTGCACCAAACCTTTGTAAACTTTAACAAGAGTAGTTTAACAAATGGAGTAAATTTTCATACTTATCTTTCTCAATAAACTCTCACTTGACATTATTTACTAAAGTTGCTAATGAATTGGTTGACTCCAAATAAAATGCCGAATAGTTTCGCGTTTCTTTCAAAACAGAAACTTAGTTTTGTCGACTTTGAAAAAGTTCTGTCGTCGACAGTCTTTCGGTGGAATGAATGAGGTCAACTTCTGATTACACTCATTATCTTTGGGAAAACGTGCGATAAGATTATTTCTTTAGGTAATAATGTTTAAATGCTAACATATTATTGAAAGTAAGCATAGTTTCATAATAATTTTAATACGTACGTGTATGTGTGGCTTTCTATGCGAGGGACTTGCATGTAACAATAACGCGGCTATTTATAACGTTCATATTACAAGTGACCAGAATGCTAGCTCGTACTTTGCTTTAAGTAAGCAAAGTACGAGCTAGCTAGCAATGTGGCACTACTAGTGGACTTTTTTAATAAGTTTTTATTTTATTTGTTTTTCGTATTTATATTTTAATTTAGCAGAGGTATAGTCTTAGTTCTTAGTATAGTTTTTTCTTACATGTCCTTTAATGTAAAGTGTAAATAAATCATTATAGACATCATGAATAATATATATAGTTTTACATATTATATAGTTTTTAAATAGAATACAAAATTATTTTTTGAATTTCAATATTTAAAATTGTATGGCCTCAGTATGTAGGGTGAATATTCAAGATAAGATTTAGTAAAAGGCATACAAAACATACTTAACACAACATACATACTATCAAAACATACTTTTTCTCAACCTATATTTTTTTTTCATTATTTTTCATTATTTCCAAAACATTTGTTAAAGTAGAAACAAAGACATTTTTATACAAACCGACACCTAACCAAGTTCAACTGAATTTTCTTTACAATAAAAAGTAATAATAGTCCAGTAAAGTGCACGCGTTTTTGAAAATAGAAAATTTTATTCACCAGCAAAGCTTCACTTTTGAATCTAGAAGACGACACGTGTTCGTTATTACGATTTACCGCTGTCGTAGCTGCTACGCCGTAGCCACAGCGACGTAGCTTCTGCTCGAGCGACGGAGTAAAACCATAGCACTGTGTAAATCACTCGGCTGAATTTGAACAGAGAACCTTCACGACATCGTCATATAAACTGACCTAAATATTTTGGATAGTCGGGACAGGGTTTCTCATACAAATAACTGTATTACAACTGGAAACTGACCTTACGAACTAATTTAATGTACATGTGACATTTCTGCTGCATGTTGAGTTGTATACTCACGTACGTGGTACGTGGTATCTAAATAATTTCTGTAGACACTTACTTCTGCCAATAGCGTCAATATAGCGACAATCTTTCAGGCATGAACATAATTTTTCAGCCATGGGTCTATATAGAGATCAGTGGTCATATACTTGTAGTATTTATGTGTAATATAGTACAACCATAAACCAGAGTAATAAGTTTTGATATCTGAGGTGACATTGTAAGTTAGTGGCTACGTCGTAGCAAGGCTACGTGGCTACGTGGGCGTAGAGCCGCTACGGGACCCTCGTAAATATGAACATAGTTTGAAACGTTTCATTTATTAGCTTTGGAGGTTTAGTACGCTTGTAATTAAATAAGTTGGGATTCTACGGAATAATATTGTTTTAGAGCTAGAACAAGTCTCGGGTTACATCCATAGGAGTGACTTTAACCTATACTACCAAATAGTAAGAAGTTGTGGTTTTATATTGTACATATGTATTATAAGATGACATTATGTCGCAAAAGACAATCTTTCTCTATGGATATAATTTGGTTGTCTTTGATTTATAATAGTTTTTTTGCCCACAAAAATTTTCGCTAAATTTTCTTCAAGTTATGCGGATATTTAACTATTAGAGAACAAAATAAAATTCCCTTGGGGTAGAAACTTTTAATTTCATTGTGTGGTCACAATATTTTTTGTTCGCTGGAAATTATGAATGCACGTTTCGACTTTTTGCAACAATGTTTGAATATGGCGTCGTGACTCAGACCTTGTTTGCTAGGAATAAA
Organism: Lycia hirtaria; assembly: GCA_947563715.1. Classification (NCBI taxonomy): domain Eukaryota; kingdom Metazoa; phylum Arthropoda; class Insecta; order Lepidoptera; family Geometridae; genus Lycia; species Lycia hirtaria. Next base: position 31,999,759 of record OX387377.1, on the reverse strand, counting down.
TTGTATTCTAAAAATATCTAATTCAATTTAGTTTTTTTATTCATCTACGTGATCAGTTATTTCATTTCCAATCAACTATTTTTTTGTCAAATGAACTAAACCCCTACTTGAAGTTCACGCACCTGCTGTCTCCCAAAATATAAAGTAAAGAACCTGAATAGCAAAATAGGCTAATAGAATATGATCAGGCACGGTATCGACTCTGTCCGGGGCATCAGGGGCCGCACTAAGGCGTTGTACGGGGCCCATTAAAGCTGATTTATGGCCCCTCAGCCGTTGAAGCTCGGAGGGCTCTATTGTCCTTTGGACGGCCTTCCCACTTCCGCCGCTTGAGATGACAATTGTAGGAAAAATGGCTGAATGAGTAAGAATTAGGAAATTATGTTGCTTGTGAAAATGATTCTTTTTAACTTTTGTTCGGGTTTATATATATAATTTCCAAAGGATTTCCATATTAATAAACGTAATAAGCACAAATAAACAGATGACTAAAAAAGAACAAATTGAGACATCACTTTCTCTGTTTTACAAAATCTGCCTGATTGTTTGAGTTTCTATCAACTTAGCAAATGGAAACCTGTTTGTGATTTTTTTAGATTTCAAACGCTGACGTTATTGTATTTGCTTTGTAAGTACCTACAACATATACTTTGAACTATTAGGGCGCTTATGGTTGCTAGTGTAAGTATAGAATTATTACGGTGACTTTTAAAGCTAAAAAGAAGTCTTGTATTTATACAAACAATTTTTACTATGGCACTACGCAGAATATACATTTTTTTTATCAGCCCTGTTTGTACAAACTGTACCACTGCTGGGAACGGGCCATCTTCTCATTGTGAGAAGGGTTAGGCCATAGTCGGCCACGCTGGCCAAGTGCGGGTTGGCAGACTTCACACATCTTCAAGATCATTGAGAACTCTCAGTCATGTAGGCTTCCTTACGATTTTTTCCTTCACCGTTTGAAGTTGGCGGCAATCAACAATACGCCCATAACTCCGAAAAGACAGAGGTGCGTGCCGTGGGATTCGAACCCACGAACTGTGGATCGCAAGTCAGACGGTCTCCCGACTAGGCTGCCGGAAACTTCTCAATTCAGAATACACAAATAAAACCGGCTAAGTGCGAGTCGGACTCGCGCACGAAGGGTTCCGTACCATTATCTATAAAAACGGCAAAAAAGTCAGGTTTGTTGTGTGGGAGGCCCCCTTAAATATAAATTTTATTTTAATTTCATTATTTATTTTTAAAGTGAATAATATAACTCAATATTCAGTGAATATTTCAAGCGTCTACCCGTTTCCGTTATCAATATAGAGCAATAACGAGTAAAAAAATCGCATTTGTTGTATGGGAGCCCCCTTAAATATTTATTTTATTCAGTTTTTTAGTATTTGTTGTTATAGCGGCAATAAAAATACAACATCTGTGAAAATTTCAATTGCATAACTACCACGGTCCATTAAATACAGCCTTGTGACAGACAGACGGACGGACGGACGTACGGACAGACAACGAAGTCTCAGTACCGTTTTTACCCTGTGGGTACGAAACTCTAAAAATCAGCTATTCATTTTGTCGCAGTTGATCTTTATAGTAATCTGTAAAACGTCAAAGTTGCATGATACCTTCCTTCTGGGAAGGCTACCCTGGGAATGGCTTTCTATCGGCTTGGTAAAAACACTGTATATTCACTTTTATCTTTTAATAATTTTAAAATGAATGTAACCTAAGCCTTAAATTAAGTTCTTAAGTTCGCATTAATTCAACGAATTAAACTGACGTAACATTATGAACATATTTAATTCGTTAAATTTTTCCTGTATTGAAGCCATTTCCACATTACCCACACATTGATATTTGAGTGGAAAAATCTCATTAGTGACTGAGATCGCATAAAGAGTACTGACATCAGATCGCAGTCTGCTTCAAAGGGTGTTCGCCTGAAGAGCTCTAAAATTGCCTTTTCCTGAGGACACGTCGCGATGCGCGATGCAATAACAAGATCCATCGACTCCTTTGACGCAAAATGGTGTGAAAAGTTCTTAAGAATATTACATTGAAAAGAAATATATTTTTCACACCACCTGCCCAATAATATTCCTTTTTACATCATGTAAAGAGGGTCCAAAGTACTACATTTACGCCCTAGAGCTGTAATGTTGTAAGGGATTTAATTATATCACACTGTGATATAATGGGAATTGAATTTAGAATCTAAGCCTACTAGATTGTCAGAGTCCAATCAGAGATGAATATTTCTACCATACCGGCCCATAACAAAAATAATTCACTCGAAACTCAAATTGGCAACCGAGAATAGAACATAAAAAAGAAATAAAACAGGCTAGAACACTGCAACTAAAGAGAATGAAATATGCTACAACTGTAACATTTGTTGATTTTTTGATTGAGATTTTGATACCATAGTACATAAATGGTTGTTTTTTATATTTTTATTATGGGAAACTTTAGCTTGACCACTGATCCCGTTTGTTTTGAACGACGCTTACGGTCAACGATGGAACGCGCTTGTCTGATATATAATGTAGGTTCAATAATGTCAATCAAAGAAAATCCATTCAGGTAGCATAGGCAGCAAGTCTTGAAGTTCGTACGTTAAAAATAACAAAGCGCTCTGTTTTGTTAAATAATATACGTAGATTCAAAACCATTTCTTTCTATTATCACGCAGTAGGTGTGAAAAGTAGAGTATGTACCACGGGGATAAAGGTGTATTAGTCTTGGGCGACCTTGAATCCCTCGTTACACTTCGGATTCTAGTCTTAAATCCCTCGTTTCCCTCGGGATTTAACTCTATAACACCCTCGCTACGCTCGGGTGTTAACCCTAAAATCCTACGTTAGTCGCCCGTGATATAATACACTACTTTATCCCCTTCGTGCATAATCTACTATTATATATATTTTTTTTTTTATAAGTAATTTTAACTTAAAATAAATTGTTCTCAAACTTATTGTTGTATTTATTTGCAAATATCCATTTATACATATAAAATTATAATGACATATTTACATAAAACTATAAAAAACCTTAAAACTAATAGAGGATGAAAATGTTATTTACAAATAAAACCATAACAAAAGTATATAATATATATATAACTTCTCATAAAACAAATACGCCGTCCAATATTCCACCGTGCGGTAGGGTTCCCAGAACACTGGCAGCGTTTCCTCGTTGTATGGCTAAACTTAGCCTTTGAGCAAAATACGCGCCAGCTATGGGATCCCCCGAGGCGAGAACAAGCCGTTTTGCCAAATCTTTATAAAACATTTTTGTGTCGGACGACCACGGACCCAGAGTTTCCACAGCCAGCGCAACAAACACATGGTGAGAAGAAATATTTGAATATTTCCGGTGTTTCAATAGTTGGGCTTATTCTGCCGCGGCGCCTACATTGCGGGCGGAACTGCCGACGTGTGATGGTGCCAAAGTATCTACGCAGGTGGCGTCCCACACCAAAGTCCGGCCGAGACACCACGGGACCAAGGTGGCACCATCTGGTCGCTTCCCATCATCTCTCGACATTCCGCTCGGCTCCAATGTCGACGACACGGAATCTGTGGAGAGTGCCCGCCTAACTAAATCATTAATAGCCCAATGACGAAAAAGTCAGCCGGCACTCTTAACACATGAAAGTCCGTGATGTCCAAAACGGTCCACGGCTAGTCCGCACTGACAAATATGAGACTCGCACAGCTCTGCACCTACACGTAAACCTACAGCTACGCGTAGACAGCTGGGGTCGAGGACAGTGGCTAAATTGTCAGAGGGGAGAGCACCAATGGCTCGACTCTGCCTCTGACACGGCCAAAAGACGCGCTCGGTCCGTCTCATCTATAGCGTCGTCTAGTAGGGCTTTATGGGTCGTTTTTATAATAGGAAGGTCCCACAAAGTTTGCAATTTTTTTTCGGTAGGAGCACTAACACCCGAGCACGAGGCACTCCAGGCCGTTAAAGCTTCCGCCTGGCAAGCAACCCGAACTTTAGCTACTGAATTTAGGATTGTGCCGATGAGGGTATTGTATTGTTGTTGTATTTGTATTTATTTTTGGATTAATGTCGCCATGAAATTTAATAATGTCTACTTAGTTACAACTAGACTTGTTTTTAATTTTACCAAGGCAATGTACATAAAATAACCGTCTCTCTTGACGTGTCCGTCACTACCAAAACATTAGTTCTCAGAATTTAGGCTCGCGAAACTGAATACTCATGTAATAGTCTTGTAAGGTACACCAATATATACCTACAACGCTTTCTCACAGCGTAATAACCATAGAATGACAAATATAGGTTGAAAATGTGAATCAGATCTTGACTTTGTTTTCATTGTGAGCTATATTTATCATGCAAAAATGATTTTATAGCAACCGTGTTTATAGTAAAAGTAAATAAAACGCTTATTACGCGTTTTCTTTTAAAACACTTCGTCTTTATCATAAAACGTATCTGATATTTTCGTCATCAACTAGGCTGTGTTACATTTTTGTGACGTCATATAGACTTTTTAGATTAATTTAAGCTGCTGATGACTGCTGCAATAATTTTGTACATAAAGGAAAAAAGTACTGAAACAAAACCAGATAACATTATATCTGCATCCTATCTATTCCTCGACAGGTGGCCTAGGTATCATATATGAAGGTTTCATTATAAGTAATATGATGAAACCTTCATGTTTAGTTATATAACACTAGAATAAATGTTAGCTGGCCTTAACTATTTATAAACGTAAGGTATATATAAAAAAGTGGTCTTGTTTGCATTAAAAAAGAAACTTCATAATATGCTTGTTACTCGTATTTTATAAAGGCTATGTTTTTCTTTTACGTACTTTTGAACTCTCGGGGAAGCGTTGTAAAGCATTTTTATTTGCGAAGAACCCTTTTTGCGATGATGAATGAAGTATTACTCGGAGAACGCTTAACTTCGCTAAACATAATAAAATGTGCCTTTTTGTATGCTATTGTGCTTGCTAAGATTTTTTAAATTGCTTATTTTCTGTCTTGAAAGAAATGGAAAATGTCTTCAAAATAAGAAACTGTAAAGGATAAAGCATGGATAGAGCTTACTTTATTCAACATGGACCGTTTGCAAGTCCGGATCATGTAGTGAAATTTTAATATAGTCAGAGAATACTTTATTGGTAAGTTTAGTGTAAGTTCATCTGAAAATCAATATCAAATGGCAGGCGTATTAAGTCCTTATTATTGAATCTGGTAAAAAAGTTATTGATTTTTTTGTTAAAGCACCATATTTTTTTTTTTTTTTATCTGCCCTGTTTGTACAAACTGTCCCACTGCTGGGAACGGGCCATCTTCTCATTGTGAGAAGGGTTAGGCCATAGTCTGCCACGCTGGCCAAGTGCGGGTTGGCAGACTTCACACATCTTCAAGATCATTGAGAACTCTCAGACATGTAGGCTTCCTCACGATTTTTTCCTTCACCGCTTGAAGTTGGCGGCAATCAACAATACGCCCATAACTCCGAAAAGACAGAGGTGCGTGCCGTGGGATTCGAACCCACGAACTGCGGATCGCAAGTCAGACGGTCTCCCGACTAGGCTGCCGGAAACTTCTCAATTCAGAATACACAAATAAAACCGGCCAAGTGCGAGTCCATTCCAAAGCACCATTTAGGTATAGACTAATTTGGATGTAGACAATAAATAAAATGTGACGTAAAATAAATATTTACTAATGACTTTAAACACATATTATACCTAGGGTGCCGCCGGCAGCGGGGCGGGGCTCAAGCTGCCGGTGGTAGAGGCTACAGAGAGAGGAACCTCCTGACAATACGTGCCGTGTCCAGGATGACTGCCTTCATTCTGTATCTGACCCTTGACCCAACCATCGAGCTAGAGCCTCTTGAGATGTTGGTCGAGGCTCTTCGCTATGACACCGTTCACCGAAACGACTATCGGGACAATGATCGTCGAGTCAACATCCCACCAAAATATATTAAAAGTTTCCAATAAGTTACGGACACACAATTATTGTGAACTTTTTCTATCTTTTGATTGGTTATTAAAATGGTTAGTAAATTCGTTATTAATAGTATTAATTAAAATTGAACGTTTATACAGAGATGTTCTTATGGTATTTGCACCACCTAGCGTGATACTTATAAGATACAAAGCACAGATTTGTAAATTATATTTGCAAAACATTCAAGTAAATCCAGGTCACAAAAGTCAACACAACGAAGCCACTCAGGTAGAAATTATAATTTTGTTTCGTTAACGATGAAGCGAAACATTCCATATCCAATTAAGTCAACCGTCCACGAAAAATAATGTAAGTACAAACAAAGTAAATCTGCGCTGAAATTTAATGAGCACGAAACTTAACACCGAGAATGGGCTTCGCTTTTTTATCTTCAAAGCCGTGATTATGTGACCGAATTTATTTTATTCATAATGTAAAGACTTCGAAATAGCTTTATCGCATTTGAAGACTAATCTACAGATTAGAGAGAGGGAGAAAAATAATTTCTCAATTTATCTTTTAAATTCTGGAAACTTCGATTGTCTTGCGAGCAATTTGAATAAAATTGAGGTTTGCCTGGAGAATTTATTGTAATGTAATTTGTAGTAGATTAAAAAATTAATAGCCTGGACTGATAGTTAACTTTTAATGTGAGAGGCATTGATAAAGTTTTCAATCTCCCGTGTGTTACGAGCTACATTTTTTCAAACTTTTAATGAACTTGCAAGGAAATCTTGCAGGTAAATTTTAATTGCTTTGAAAACATGAAAAATGTGATGTCAAATAGTAAATATCTACTAATGAATTGAGCACAGGTACATGCAAGATTTTTCATACTGTGATATGAGCGAGACATGGCGAATGATATTCGCTCGATTCTAAATTATTACGTTGTTTCTTTAATAGTTCGCGACTTTTATTCCACAAGTCATGTATTTTTATTATTTTTGTTTTTTTCTCGCATGTTTTTCTCATTCTTACATAGAACTTGTTTCCTAGCATTTATTTTCTTAAAATTAATATTTTCCATATTTAAATATTATTTTTTTCAGCCCTGGTAGCAATTTACATCAATTCCTCAAAAGTTAATTTGATGAGCTAGTTAGGTAAAATATATCTTGATCTCAATTGTATCTATTATATCTTTCATTTGAATACATTTCATAGAAATATTATATAATGTAATATATCCTATATATTTTACGTCACTTACCTGATGCTAAGGAGGTTACAGTCGAGGATGAAGTGTATACTTACCTGAAAAAAAAACGCTAATTAAAAACATCATCATTAGAATAAACTAACTCGAAAAATGCAATCTACATCTTATGAGTTTCGACATATTAAAAGAGGAATTAGAATGGTCGAACTTTTGGAAAATCCATCATTTAGCTTTACTACTTACAATTAAAAGGTTTTTTGTTTTAAATATGTTGGGAAAACGTTTAAAATAACCATAAACTTATAAACTTGTAACTGTCAACTATTATGTACAAAAAATAAATCCACATTAATATATTTAACAATATAATTAACTTTCAGCCAGTGCTTGTAAGTCCGCGCGTCTTAACTCTGCTTAAACCGAAAGGAAAAAACTTACAAAATATAGTCCCGATGACATAATTTAAATGAAATAAAGTTGGAGGGTGAGCCCAGGAGTGTATTTTGTTGAATAATGGCCGTCAAACTGTGGGCCTGTCCTATTAAAAGTTGCGAAGATTATGGGCATTAGCTCCAAGGGAGATATTCAACTTTCCCTATAACTCGGGAGCTTCCCAGGTACTCGCTGATGTATAACTGTTAGCGGGATAAACGAAAAAATCAACGGGAATTTGGGAGATAGGAATCGTGCTTATGAATTCATTTAAAATGTATCTATCTAATATAATTAGTACTAGTCCTGCGAACAGTAGACCTCGTGAACCCAAACATTTGCAAAATTACTTATAAAAAAGTCAGAGCTAGTGAGGCTTACTACTCATGTTTGAAATTCTTATTTAAAATTCTGTATTGAATGTTTTGCCAGATATTATTAAAATTGACTGACAAATGACCTCGTGGCAAACTTCTTCCATTTTTAACCGAGTATTCATAGCATTTTATCTCAACAAATTCTAAGTTGATTTTCCTCATATTTTGCTATTTATTTCACTTCACCCACTCAATCAATTAGGTGTCGATAACTGACCGAGAGAGCAAGGCAAATTAATGTCTATGTAATGACGTAGGAATGTAATAAGTGAAAGACTCAAGAGCATAATAATGCTCTTTGTCTATGAAAATATGTATGTTTGTTGTCATCAATTTAATTTAACGCCTTCTATTTGTTTATGTATTAAAATAATAGCGAGCGAGAACCATTTGCATATCATCTCGGCCACAGAATTCCACAGCTGGACAACAGCTGTCCAGATAATCGCCCTTCATCTTACTTCAAATAGAATAAATAAGAAGTATAATAAGATAACATATGTAAGATCTACATCAATAATATTTGATAAAATAACTTTTAATTAATTAGATAGATTACTAAACATATAACAAAATGTATAACAAAACAAATCTAGTGCAGTCATCAATATTATTTCGTAGGTAAAATCCGATTTATTAACTACTTTGATTAAAAACTAAACTAGACTTAAAGTAAATCTGTCCAACACCAGAATTGACATCAGATGTCCAAATATACCTAAATCTTAATAAGCGTTTCTGTACGAAAAATCAATTTCACGGGTCATCTACAGGAGAATTAGTGAGGGGCTCGCCGTTAATTTGGCCCAGGGATCCAATTTAGTTTCACTGAAAATAGCCTAGCCTTTGTGAAGACGCTGCCCGTCTCCCGTGTCACACAATGGGCCCTTTCGTCCTTTAACTACATCAAAAAAATTACGTGGGATTATTATCTGGCCCGAATTGTCGGAGGGTTGGAAACGTTTGTTAGTTTAATTTTATGTTTCGTGAAATCTGATGGACGGTTATATTTCTGAGTGTTATTTTTATATTAGGATTTTGTAATTGTATTTTTGTAAATAAATTAAATTTTGGTATTTTTTATACCTGCATCAATGAAGTTATACCTACATTTATTTGTTTTCGTTATGTTATTTTTTTTAATTCAATTCAGTTCAATCAAAAATATATATTTATTATGTCTAAATGTGTCTTTGTTAATTGTTTTATTTCAAAATTATCTGAAACTTACTAATTTAAGGTGTTTTCTCAAAATCGCCAGATTTAGAAAAAGAAATCAGCAGTTCTGTAAAAAAAACATAATATATGTAAGTTGTTTCTGTTTAGAAAGACAACTATCGTGGTAAACGTGGTAAAAAATGGGTACTCTCATCTAGAATGTGTTGAATTGTGTTGTTATAGCTGAAAAAAATAATGAATGACAGAAGCGTTTACATTAGTTCTTTCTACATACATATTCTACAAATTATTGTATCGTGTGTGATATCGGTGTTTTTCTAGAATCTATTCGTTTAGAGAACTAATGTAACATTTAGGACGCTGCTGTCGTTATTTCATTATTTTGTTCAGACGAGATCACAGAATACCATAGTAGTCTTAATTCCTCTTTTTACCACGATAGAACTTTAAGTAAACAGACTCTGTAAATTAAAATTTTTACGCTATTTGAACTATCAGTATTGTAAAAACAATTCTCAAGATTAAATTTATATTATATAATTTTGCTAAGCTCAAAAGTAACTTCACAAAATGTTCCGCCACTCTCAATATTCGAGTATTTTTCGGGCGTACGATCCCTGTATCCATATATTTTGATATATCTACCGCTTCACCTGCAGAAATAAGATAATATTACATTACCAATATCTGAGCTCAGCGATTTGCTAAAAATGGCTCGAAAAACGCGTTCGAGAATTATTTTACTGAGTTTATACTAAAGTATTAAATTGCACAAGAAAAAATATACTTACAAGAATGTTTACATGTAATTTTTCATATCTTTAGTGTTCAGTGACAATATTACATGAAAATTTGGTTATATTTTTTTAAAGTATTTATTTAGTCAAAAGGAGAAAAATAAGGAGAAAAAATGTATCTCAGTATCTATTTATTTATCTTGTATCGTGTATTTTCCAATTATCCAGCTGCCTTTTGGCATGAGTTCATCAAAAACCTTCACTTTAAGAACGTTCACTCACACGACTATCGGGACAGAAATTCAGACTTTTTATACTTATGTCATTCTAAAGATTAAGATTATTCTCTTTCAAAATAGTCAGTTAAAACTATGTACTTACTCGAGACTGTTCTGTGGCAATATATGCACAAAGCCATACATTACATTCAGAGCCCTAGCACACCGGCAAGTGAACGTCCACGTTCATAACCGTCCTAATCGCATCGGCATTCAATGATCGTATGTGTCGTCGAATGACATTCAGCTATGCCACTGGCTCATCGCTCACGTTTTTTTCTCTCTTTTCATCGCAGTTTCGACCGTTTTTTTATCTCTTTTCATTCAGTGACTCGACAAAATATACGCGGCTCCATCTCGCGTCCCATCAATTCACTTTTCCGACTTTTCTCTGCCGCACTGTGTTGCAATTTTTCAGCTATTTTTGTCCAGCGTTTTTTGACATCGATGCTGTTTTTTGAGCCGACACCGATATTTTCCGATTGGTTCCGCTCGGATTGCTTTTAATATCGGTTTGGTTTCTGTTGCAGACAATATTGCAAAGGATTCTTTCTGTGATTTTAATTTTCTACTCTGAGTTTTTACGTAGAAATAGTAACTCAGCAAAGTTCTATATTTTACAATTCAGATAAAATTGACACTGTCTACGTGAGCGAGATAATAAAATCTTGAAATCTGTAATCATAGTACAAACATATCACAAAAAATACTCGTAAACCTGAAAGTACTTGATTTATTGTAAAATATTTTTGTTACAAAATACAGAAAATAAAAAGAATATTTGATAAAAATAGAATTATTTACCCTTTGTCTGCTTAAACATAAAAACACAGTATGAAAGCCTTGTGTGCATAACTGCCTAAAACGCATGTTATAAATTACAGTGGGTTATCTATCTATAAGACAAATTATGAAATACCGAGTATCTTTTCCTCGAAAACTTTTTTTTAAGACTTGATGAAAATTCCGAAAGCTATCTTTGTAATACGAAAAATTATGTGTATATTAAAAAGAAATCTAACAAAACTTATATATTAATTGATATATCTGATGACAGAACCTTTGTAAATAAGAAGGTTTCTGGATATAATAATACAGAAACAAACGAACCGAACAATAACAGTTTATGTAATAAATATTTTTGATTTGATTTGATAACTTAATAAATGTTCGGGCAAATTAAACTATTGGCTAACGAACTTATGGAATCAGATACTCATGTCAAGTAAAACATCTGAAATCAGGCAGTTCCATGAAACGGATTCTAACAAGTAAGATTCAAACAATTTAATTTCGGACTATACCTAGATAGATCACCCTTGCAGTGTAAGTCAAGACGTGTAAAGTAAATCTTATATTTTTCACAGCTTTCTAAACAGCAATCGTCAAGCCAGGTCAGAGGCCTTTCGGCGGCTTAATAACTCTGACACTAGGGCTGGGCTGGCCATTTAGTCTATACGAACTTATTACTTACTTACAGCTTTCTAACAAATGAGCATGTAATTAAACGAATCATCATGATTATTGACAGCTTTTTTATCACTTTGTTGAATAAAATCTTTCTTATCCTGCCGAATATGTGGTTAAAATATCTATTTACTAAAAATAATTTCAATACCTATAATATTTGAAAATAAAGCTATTATTTAATAATTGGAATTAAATATGAATTAATCCGTAATAATTACATGTAACCTTTTATATAAATAAAATGTCCCAGCTCCCGAGGCTACGGCGGGACCGCGCCAGTAAAAATTCAATTATGAATTTAAATACCGCCACCGCACCGGATTACAATAATGTGGGAAGTAATCGACACTTTGTTTAAATTTCATTTCCTTCCATTTCCGTTAAATTAAGTTTGTTTTATTTGGTAAATATTCCTTACGTTTTTAATATTTATAATTTCATGTTACTACTCCTCTATGTTACATTTATTTATATGACTGTAAGAGATTTGATATTCATAGTTGGCAGACCAAACACGTGTCGCTTTTGAGACAAAAATCTATAGCGCTCTATGGAAACGAAACATAATAACAAGATATGAGTCGAATAATGAAACCTTACTGCCGCTGCGAGCTTACATGGTTCTTGTAAAAATATATGGAATATATTTATTGGATATTAAAATACATAATTAAGAATGTCTTTCTTGCCAATTTTGAGACTTATTATATTTATAACCATTCGGAAGATACAGCTGCTTATGTGTAGGACAGACAGACGGACAGCGTAGCCTCATGAATAGGCTCCCGCACTCTTAGTTCGGAAGCCTAATTTAAGGATTTAACCTTCTCCAGGGCGTCTAGAAGGTTAAATCCAGCCCTGTCCATGTACCTAGATAGAAATGCGTTGATTTCAAAAGCGGCCCGCCGCGACTCCGCTCGTTCGTAGATTTCCGGCACTTTTTGGAAATTCACGGATTTCTCGACGCCGAGAATAGATTTTTTACGGTTTCCGGCGTTTTTTCTTGGGGCAGTGTGTCGTCGACGCCGGGTCACGGCAAAATGCCGAGATTAGGCCTGGCCACATGTGATCCGACCGGATTCCGACGCCGCGCCGGCTTTTGTTTCCGTTCGGGCGCCGTGCCGGATGAGATGGGGCCACAGCCATTCGGATCCGTGCCGTGGGAAATTCACAGCACGGCGCCGTACTGTATACATGGGGCCGAGCTATAAGCCCTTTCGTTTAATCAAACATGAATACATATTTTCCTCTAATATATTTTAAAAATCTATAAATATATTTTTATAACTATTTTTTAGGGTTCCGTACCCAAAGGGTAAAAACGGGACCCTATTTCTAAGACTTCGCTGTCTGTCTGTCTGTCTGTCTGTCTGTCTGTCTGTCTCCAGGCTGTATCTCATAAACCGTGATAGCTAGAAAGCTGAAATTTTCACAAATCATGTATTTCCGTTGCCGCTATAACAACAAATACTAAAAATTAAAAAAAATAATTAAGGGGGGTCCCCATACAATAAACGTGTTTTTTTCGTATTTTTTTGCTCAATATTAAAAACGGTAACAGGTAGACGCTTCAAATTTTCACAGAATATTTACTTGTATATTACCTTTCAAAATAAATAATTAAATAACAATAAAGTAAATATTAAAGGGGGGCTCCCATACAACAAACGTAATTTTTAAGCAATTTTTACTTGATCTTAATTAACAGGTAGAAACTTGAATATTTGTAAGTAAATATTTAGAAATATATTAACTATAAAAATAAATACCTAATCTAATACATAAAAACTCACAAAATAAAAATAATCCGTGCATCTAAACCCGGTGCGAGCGCCGCGCCGCGGTGTGGTGGTGGCGCGAGCGCGAGGCGGTTGCTAAGCAACGGCCGCGCGGGTAGCAGGGGAGGTAACATCACGGAGCGAGCCATAGCCGCGCGTATTCGCGCGAGCGTCGTCATGCTGCCCGGATGTGTATCGAAAACCTACCTATAAGTTTGCAATTTACTACTTTGAATTTCGTTGATTTCTCGTTATTTTATAAACAGAACTAAACTTTGTAGTATTATAGATGATAGTACGGAACCCTTCGTGCGCGAGTCCGACTCGCACTTGGCCGATTATTTATTATCTTTTATTTATTTTTGAAATAATCAAAAAATAATTCACGTCACAGTTATGAATGGTGCTCGAATGTTTCACCTTGGACCTGAATAATATTTTTGTTTTTGGAAAGAATTTATGGGAAATTTCTTGGGTAATCGGTTGCATGGCTTTTTCACTGAATGCATTTCATCGAACGTATTAAAATAGTCATAAAAACTCACGCCAGCCAGCCCTAGTCCAAATAAATAGGTACTTTCCCCTTACTACTTATTGCTCTCCATTTCCCCAGTGATTCCAATACCAGCCGAAAAATTGCATTCAAAATCAGAGAAGTCATGAATAAACCCAGGCGCGACCGTTCCCACCCACTAACCATACATACAACGTCGGGAATAGATGAATATTTGAAGAGATAGTACGTGCGCATCCGATCCAGAGATATCATTACCGATATAACATACTTTACATTTCTGTTTGTCCATATTTCAATCGTATTTATAAATCAAATCAAAATAAAGTTTTTCTTTTGATTATTCTTTAAGAAGCCATAACATCTCAGTGAAGACAGTCAGCGATAGACAAAAATTTTAATATTGGTTTGGGGCTCAGAGGCAAGCATAGCATATTACTTTGGGGCTCAGAGGCAAGCATAGCATATTGGTTTGGGGCTCAGAGGCAAGCATAGCATATTGGTTTGGGGCTCAGAGGCAAGCATAGCATATTGATTTGGGGCTCAGAGGCAAACATAGTATATTGGTTTGGGGCTCAGAGGCAAGCATAACATATTGGTTTGGGGCTCAGAGGCAAGCATAGCATATTGGTGGGAACTTTTATTGCACGCCTGAATAGTTGACGATTTCAAATTGAAGATCCATCGCCTAACACCTAATAGTCTCCGGCTCTCGAAAATAAATAAATAAATATTGGTGGACATTTCACACAACACCATCTAGTAAAAACTACCTAAGCAAAGCTTGTACTATAGAATCTAGATGGCTGATAGAATACATGTATACTTTTTTTTTGTAAATACATACTTATGATACATAGAAACATCCAGATTCAGAACAAATATCCATGAACATCACACAAACGTTTGATCTAAGTGGGGATCGATCCCACGATCTACAGATCAGGAGGCAGTCGTACTACCACTGAGCCATGAAGCCTGTCAAACCAGTGCCAGTTTCGAGTTAGAATGATATCTTAGAGCACAGCGTCACTTAACATTGGGTGAGCTGTGATCGAATATCTCTCCAGGTGACAATAAACAAATATAAGAATATGGGTTCTATCAAAGAAAAAAGTAGAATATTTCTCGTATGATTTGAGAAAACTAGAAAAATATAGTAGCAAATACGTCATCAAAGAACCAACAGCAATATCTAGGGGTTTTAAATTTAAAATAGTAGGGCACAACATAAACCAATCTCTGAATAGTTTTTTTTTATTTGACTATAGACTTGCGCTTGACCGTCAACTCACCTGATGTTAAGCGACAGTTACGGTCTACGATGGAGCGCGCTTGCCTAGAATTGCGCTTGCGCTTGTACTATAATCAAGTTTCTAAAATTAAAATACTACCTACATATTTAAATTAAATTATTTTATTAATGAAACGGCCATAGCCAATTACATTAATTATTACAAGTAACATTAATAATGTTGTGTCTAAAAATAAAAATATGTGGAGCAGACAAAGACACGTAAAACTAGCTTTCATATCGGAACGCTTCTTACGTATAACCGAATGGTTCGTATAAAAGTGACTTCTCAGCGTAATAATTGAGTGAAATTGAGCGAAATGCTGGTCGGAGAGGAAGCGGCTGAGAGACGAGCGAGTTCAAAGGTTGCTTTCATCTCGAAGAGAAGGCGGATACCTACGTGACGCTCCGGCGACCTACCTTCCACACGTATTTGTCTATTATAATTGAATGACAACAATGACATGGACAAAGTCGCGTATATCTGTGTTCAATCATGTATAACATAATCCATTTATTTTCCTTGACAAAATAGCGTTTAGGAATTAAATCGTAGTTAGTATTATAAAAGATAAACTCCAGCCAGAGAAGACTTGGTCGGTCTTAGTTTTTAAATCTCATAACTTGTTTTAGATTATACTGATGCACTTAGTTATCAGCAATACATTTCTGGAAATCCAATGAAGATCCAATTTGATATTATTTCCTCAGAGATTTCACCCGCAGTCAATTTACTAAGTTAAGCAAAATAGGAAAAAAATATAATTTAGGTTTTAAGGTACTAATGTGTATTCCCTGTTCCGCATTAGAACAGTTTGTGTAGTTGCAACTGAAACAAATATCCGTATTTGTGGCGAGAATGGGAATTCGTTCTTAAGCTGTGAAATATTCCTTGTCTCGCAATATTAAACTCACGATGCACTCACTGTTTACTCTGTAAACATCGTATACTGCAATATGCAACTATTTTTGTGGGTTTCTTAAAAATAACATAATTAAATATACTTAATGTTTTTATGAAATTATAAAAATACAAAGACTGTGTGAAACAATAATAATAATTTATTAGCGTGTTTTTTTAGACTTTCATTTAAAATATAAATTGAAATATATTTTAATCTATACTTAGGTACTTTAAATCACATTTTTTTAAAAGCTTGTGGGGAACATAATTATGTATATAGAAAACTCATTTCCCTCTTACTGACCGAGGGAGCGAAGCGAGTCAAGGTATCTGTATCAATGAACTGGCAAAATATTCTTTCATCTGTCCGAATGTTTATGTGGATGTTGGTACTCACGTGAAGGTCATATTTTTCTAGCAATCTTGACGAAAGTCAGTATACGGAATTTATAATTTTATAGATTTATTTTTGTTAGGGACATGTTTTTTGCTTTGCTGCGATGTCATATTTTCTAACCGGTTTTGACTTGGGAGAAATATTTGTAACTCAATTCTACAAGAATTTTTAAAAAGTCAAACTACGCAAACCTTGTTGTAAAGACCTAGTTTGACATTTGGATATACGAAGCTATCTTCGTACAAATGTATTTCATTACTAGATATTTTGTCCACAATTTCATCGAGTACCGAGTGTGTATTTACATGAGCCGATACGAGGAGCACGCTTACTTGAGAGAATAAGTATATTCCTACCTTTTTGTTGACGAGTGAAAAATCTTCAAAAAATACGCACTTAACCCATGCAATATAGAGCACAGTGCAATAAAAGTATTGAAAAGCAAAGAAAATTCAACGACAAAACATCTAAAAACGAAACAATACAGGAAATAATTTTAACCCGTTTCGGATTTCAATCGAGCATCCGCTCCAGCGGCAACCCTTCCCGCTAACTCGACGAAAACACTAAAATGTAATTGGAAAACTTGCGAAGAGACCTCGAAAGTAATTTTTGTAAATCCCACAAGTGGGCGAGCGCCGAGTGGTCCGACTCCCGCGTTCACTGAAAATCGAATCCAGTTTAATTGGTAAAGTTAGCAGTATTCTCCAGTTTCTCACGAAATTAGCGAGAAATTTCACCATCGTATAATAAATTAAAGGACCTCAAGTCAAACACGAGCGAGAGGCCTTTTAAGCAATATCGAGTGTCGCCCGCCTAAAAATAATATTAAACAAAATTATTGGAGTCCCTTTGAACTCAGCAGATATACTGTTACTGGATGAATTAGACGCCATTCACTGGATGCCACTGAGCGACGGCATTCACTCTCCAATTATAATGTTTTTCATTAAAATAACAAATAAAAGTCGGTCTATATCAGAAAAAAACTGGCTAGTTCTCTTTTGCTTTAACCGTTCATTTATATCCCATGAATCGGTATCGGATTCACAACTTTGAATTCTTGTTTGTTTGTAGATAAGTTCCAGGAATATTTCTTTGTGAACCGAATCCAGAATTATTCAGAAATTCGTCTTTCGTAGAAACTTGTATCTAAATATAATGAATAATAACTAAAACATAAAATAATAACGAGAAAATGTATAAGTAAAAGACTGCGTCCTCTATTCCATTAGGGGACAAGAAGAAAGGTCAGCTCATTAGCATCCTTTTCTGAATGCAATGTCCGAAATCCGTCTACAGCGATTTAGGTCCACTTTTTAATGCGTACCATGCAGGAGTGAAACTCTCTGCCGTCTTCTCTGTTTTGTTCTATCAAGGCTAGAGTGAATAGATATTATCTTCTAGATTGACGTGCTTCATCCTCAGCACACCGTCTCTTACCATCAGGCGAGTTGGTGGTTAAAGAAGATTTACGTCATAAAAAAAGAAAATTAATTTCGTATATCTGGATAATATGACTAATAGGAACTAATCTCTAAATCTAAAGTAAAAACATCTGTTATTAAGTTGGTATGAAACGTAATTTATATTTTATTTAAATAAACATAACAATAGGTAGGAATAGAAATTAGAATTCGTATATTATTTTATACATATGATAGAAATGAAAAATTTGCTATTCATTTATACGTAAACCGTCTGTCGTTTTCAGTTAATTCAGCGCCATTAACCTTAACTACGTAGGTATTAGCTTAACTATTAACAGAAAACGACAAAATAATTACAATCTATGATATTTACAAAATAACATTTGTTTTACATCAAAATCACAAGATGTAGCATAGACAAGAGGTAATATAAATAGGACTTAACAGAAAAGTGAAAAATTTTGACCTCTTTATGTCGGTTTAAATACGAATCACATTTTTCAAACTTGATAGTTTAAAAGTAAAAACGTCAGCTTTGAAGAAACACTTGTTGTGGAAGATTATCGAGCATGTTTAGAAATGGCTGTACAGTGTACACCGTGAGAGATAAACATTGTCTCATGTACGGGCCCGCCATAATGGGTAAGCATAACGTCGCCAGCAAATGTTACCACCATGCACTGCGATACCGTACTGTACTTACTTTATACAGTATTATGCAGAGTAAGGTGACTATCCTAGAGGAAAATGTTACTCGGACATTCCTATCGATTTTTTGGCTACATAAAGTCTACAATAGTTCAAGCGTATTTTGAAGTGAAAATTTCTTTAGCGGCGTTGTGCATTTTTGGGATGGGTAAAAAATGTTAAGCTTGCGTCAGGTGACACGTGACCTGACCGAAAATTCGTAAGACAACCTGTTCGAAAATTTGAAAATAAAAAGAACAATTTTGAAAAATTTAAAGCTTTGACACCGCTTGTCTAAGCTGTCAGAGAGAAAATTTTAATATCAACAAAGTAAAAACACGTTATTTTCAGATTGTCTAATAACAAAATATACTACGAAAAGTAGTAAAAGTAGTATCATGTACAACCAAGCCCAGTGCTGGAAGAAGCATTTATGAAGATAATAAGCGGTAAAATACAATTTGTTTAAACAATTGTCCTAGTATGGAAGGACATCTCATATAAAAAAATAATATGTAATATGTACTAATAACAATATACACTACAATTCCCCAAATTCGTAAGACGGAGGGAGAGTAGACCGCCGGCGCGGCGCAGGAGAGGCAGTAATATCCCCCTCTCTTTCTAATAACGTTTTCACTTCTGCCGGCACTCCGGGAGTGCAACCCGTTGTTTTTTTGGCTAAGTGGTTATATTCATTGACTGTCGCTTTGGTTCCGCTACGGTGACAATATACAGGATCGAACTGTTCATTTTTTTCCGGAATAAAAAGTATTCTATATGTCCATTACTCGTTTCAAACGGTTCAATTATTTTAGCGTGAAAGAGTAGTAATCCTTACTCAACGATTTCGCGTTCTTGATGCGTATTACAAAGGAATGGAATTCCCAGCCACCTTCCCTGTTTCCTAAGAACTAATTGGAATTTTCAAGGCTTTTCAACACTGTCGCTTACCATCAAGCAAATTGCTCGTCACTCTTAGATCTATTAATTCATGTAAAAAAAACACATTCACACATATTAGTGAAATTGTAAAACAATACTTCAATTGTAAAACAATACTTCAATTGTAAAACAATACTTCAATTGTAAAACAATACTTCAATTTTGTCGCAATGTGAATTAAAATCGCATATTAAAGCGGTTAGAACAAAGTGCGGTGGTACTAATAGCAGATATTGAGTTTGTAAGAGGCCGCAGAGAGGTTAAAATGTTTTTATTAGAGATTACACGGAGGCGAGCTGCTTGCGGAGCCTTTATTCTAGTTTAACAACTACTTGTGGTATAACTTGGGATTTATGCACGTATATAGTTTACTAATAAGTTTGGGTACTTGTTTGTAGGCATATGCTGCTAGAAAGTTGAGAGATTTTTTCTTCGTCAAAATTCATTTGAGATTTTTTAATATGTTAGAAAACACCATCTATACTTGATTCTACTTTGAAGCATTATTTGCGTAAACATAAATATATACTAAATAAAACGTGATCGTATTGATATCCGAAGGAAAATATTTTTATCAATTTATTTGCTAACTTCCAATATGTTATCATGTTTTTCAGAATATACCATTGATAAACGATTTTTTTTTTAACAATTTGACTTGAAACTTGTTCTTAAATGTTTTAAATACACGGTTGTTATCTGACGAAAGGTTTTATATAAAGGATAGCTATTTAATCACTTGATCCGAGCACAATGTCACCTGTCTACATCCATGTCCGTCCGCCAAGTAGCTGGCTAAGTACAGGTTGTCAAACTTTACATCTACCAGAACGTTAAAACATTTTTTTATTGTTTGCTATTTGAAATTAATAATATACATTATAGATTGATAACTATACAAACACTATATTGTAAACACCATACTATAATACTAACAAGAAACGGCTTACATGCTAGCGAAATCGCTTATCGCTAAGTTATCTCTTCCAGGCAACTTTGCGCATGTAAGTAAAAAAATACTTGAACCTGGGATTTGAAATTTCCTAACTAGACTGTCACAACTACCTAAGTTTGTTATATGAATTACTCCACTCTTTATTAAAATAATCATTAAGAGTCCGTAGTGCGACTATCGTCCGTCTCGCTCGCGCATACCCACATTTTGAAGATATAAAATGACTGCATGAACTTGTAAAAAAATCCTCGTTTGCAAAACTCAAAAACAAACAATTAGTCGACAAAAAATTCAATTTGATCCATGTTAATTTTCATACATAAAAATCATTTTTAGAAATTATTAACGCAAAAATGATTTTTATGAATGCAAATTGAATTGAATCAAATTGAAATTTTTGTTATTTATGAATTTGTTTTCTAGTTTTACAAACAATGAGTTTTCTTATAAGTTCACAGTAATTTTATATTTTCATAAATGTGGCTACGCGCGAGCGGGACGGACGATGGTCGAACTACGGACTATTAAAATAGAATCGAATAAAACTTTTTCGATAATATGTTCAATATAGCTAACATAATATGTTTAATATAGCTAACATAATATGTTCAATATATCTAACATAACATCTACAATCATGACTCACAAGACAAATACACATTGCAAGCGAAAATATTGCTTAAAACAAAGTTGTCTACAATATCCGTTACAAACTTTGTATGTGTAACAAATTGGTGCTCTTTCAGGATAAATTTTATTCTCTCCTATCCTCCATTTTAAATCCTCACAAAGCGAGCTGCATTATTTCAATACATACCATTCTTTAACTTGCAAATTGTTCTATCGAAATGGAACGGAAAGGATAGGAAAGATTCCATCGTAGTCGGTTGGGCAACTGAACTACGACTTGGCAGAGAGCGGAGTTTCAATGAGAGTCCATGTTAAAACTGAGGACTCGGGCGGACTCGACTAGACGCTTAGTCAGTCTTAGTTAGTTTACTTTGGCCCTAAACTTAGTATTATGTCGCTCTCGATTAACTAAAAGCTTTTAGGGCTGAGTACAAACATACAAGTTTGGGTTAAAGTTTACGGATGTTGTCATATACAATTTATATCATAGGACCAATTCTTAAATTACAAAAAAAATATATTTTGTTTTGTTTACTATCTTTCTGATATCACAGTTATTAAATATGAAACAGTCGCTGTTTTTGCAGTCTAGTAATATTTACTCGCCTTCGAATATCAATGTATTTATTTATTAAATCATGTTACAAAATATTGGTATTTTATTATTAAAATTATATAAAATAAATACCAATTTAGTCTGCCAACCCGCACTTGGCCAGCGTGGCAGACATGGCCTAACCCTTCTCACAATGAGAAGATGGCCCGTTCCCAGCAGTGGGACAGTTTGTACAAACAGGGCTGATATAAAAAAAAAAAAAAAAAACAATTTTAACCATTCTGTTTTGTCATAGTTATCAAAAAAAAAAATTTATTACTAAATATGTTTATTACATTATTTTTGAGCTACTCACAATTAATACACAAAAGAGATTATTTTGAAATAGTCATTTTACGATTTTATTTGTGTGTAAAATATGTAGTAGGTAGGTACATCTTTTCTATTTATCAAAAAATATTTTATTCTTCCCATCTAGTCCTGTCACCACAAGTCACGGTCAAATGTAGCGTCATACGTCCTTAAGGCCTTTGAAGCTCTGCCTACGCTAAGTGTAGTGAGAGAAAATAAGCGTGATTTTATATATGTGTGTACTGTGTATTTTGTTTTTAGTTTGGTCAGATTTCAGTTAAAAACAATCTTCTATCGGATTGTGGTACTAATATTCGCTGGTAATATTCTAAGCCGCACTTTACAATGCAGTTCGTGTAAAAGCGTCAGTTATGCAAGACGGTGCGGAGCGGGTAATGTATGCGGAACCAATTGCATATTGGATTTTAACCGCTTAGTGACCGGCGTAGTCAGGCGAGGGCTTACCGAGGAAATCTGCAGAGAATTGTACTGCAGCTGGAGATGGGAAACGGTTGAATAATAGAAATATTCAATTGAATTTTCATCAAAACAGAATCGTTACATTCATTTCAAAGAGTATAAGGTTTTGCAAATAAGACTAGGACGGTTTTTGAGTCATCATGTGCCGTACTAAATCAGACAAAGTATGAGTTTCACTCGCTCACCGAGGCTTCTGTAATCCACACATGACACAATACAGGAACATATACACTGACACCAGGGCTAATCACTAACCAAAACGTAATTTATATCAAGGGATATTTGTAACTTCATATATTTTTTACAACAGGAATATCCCGACATGCTAGGCATTTACATACAATATCAAGTTATAATATGTACAGTATAAGTGTTACAGACTTTTTTTCTTTATCCAAAGTTGATGTCACATGACACCTGCATGACAACTGCAACGAAACGTTCACTTGTCATTTTTTTTTTTTTTTTTTTTTGTAGAATCAACAAGATTTTATCTGGTATAATAAATTCCGATTTTTTTTCAAATATTATTTACACTAGCTTGTGTTCCATTTGACTAGATTTTAGCACTTGTAGATTCACATCAAAGTAAACCTTACAATCTTGCCAATTTTGAGAACGTAGCGTCAGGATGGGCACCCTTGGTAGCTTGGTAGCTTGGTAGGTACCCTTTGTACAGAAATCTAACGAGCATGGGGAAATTAAATTGATTATTTTATTCTAAAAATTCAACACGTGATCGGAAAAAAACAAATGTTTTATTACATATGACGCGTTTTACTTGAAATATGACGTAGGTTTTGTTTTAAGACGATAGGTTCAATACACAATCAGACATAAAATAAGCAATAATTTTGGTTAAAATTCGTTCTCTCTTTAGTTCCTTTTTAAAACAATCCTTAATGGCATAAGTTGTTACTATCGAGTATTCAGTTAGTTTGACGGAGCCTCGGAGAGTTTGAGACATAACTCCCAATCATGTTAACGACTGCGACACTTCAATGTTACTCCTGGTATTTCATATAAATCACTTTGTGTAAGGAATTTATACGAAATTGCTATGATTTAGTAGACTTTGTACAGTATTATTCGTAGATTGAACAGGTTTCAATAGAAATGGCAGCTGGTTTATAGGATATATATATAGATAGATGAAGATTTATTGAAATACCACAAAATACGCAGAAAAAGGATAACATTTTTCGTTTTTTTTTTTACTGAGCACTGACTCTGGCGTCTTAACTAAGTTTACATGTTTTTTTTTTCAGGATATGGGAAAAATGTTAATACTTAACTAATATGCATGCATGTATACGCTGAGCAGTTCAGTTCCCGCAAGCAGCAACCGTTTACGAGTTCACGACACATGTGCCAGCCATAGCTCTACTCAACAATATCTGAGGGTAGATGGCGACCTGTCACATGACTTCTCCGCAAGAAAAAATCCTTTCAGCGAGTGTAAGCATAGCATTTGAACATTATTCGGTTGGACATTTTATCATCATCATCATCTCAGCCACAAGAAGTCCACTGCTGGACATAGGCTTCGCCCATGTATTTTCAAGACAAATACTGATAGAAAATTAAATACCAAATGTTACTCGCAGATTATCAAAACCGGTCAGTAAATAGTGCCACAATAAACTTTTCCTTTTTTAGGGGAAATACTCAATTAAAATCTCAAACTCTGCTGAAAAAATATAAAATTGTAAAATTTGTACACCAAGTTTCGAAGATTGATTGAGAAATACGACCTGCACGCGAGTAAAATAATATTTTACTAGTTAATGTAGAGAACAGTTGAAGAGTGATGAACAGTTGTAGTTCATAGTTTTTGGTGGCCTGTGCCTGTTATGGACAAGCGTAAAGGTTATCATCAGGCAAGCAGCTTGTTTACTAGTATTATATGTACTCGTAACTACATATTTTTAATAATTTAAATATTTATTCGTCAGTTACATTTACGTCGTAGTTATGCCTACGTCGTAGCAGTGTCTACGGAATAACTAAGTTTACTTTAGAATATTAACATATTCCCAGAGAAGAAACAGCCGCCTAGCCGGCTACAGTCACAGAATTCATGTCCCTATGCTACAGTATTTATTTTTTGAACAGAACCATAAGAAAACTGCCATTGCATATTTGGAACCATTTTCATCAAAAATACCTTTTAAAACAAAATAAAAGGAACAGAAATGTAGGTTATATCTATTGAAAATCTTGGTCTTTCTAGAACAAACTAACCGTTACTAATATCTTCAAGAAACAGTTAATATAGCCAATACGATTACCGCGTGGAATATTTATGTATACGGCCGCACAACCGTCTACAATGACCACTTACCGTCATACCACTAACAGTCACGGACAGTTACAGTCTCAGAACGACATGTACACTAAACATGGACTAGACTGTCCAAACTGTCTTGGTATTACTATATACCTACTATACATCGTACTGTATGTAAAAGGTCTTTTCGAAAGCTTTTGCTATACAGTGATGGGAAAATTTTTATTGAAATTAAACAACTGTTATTGTAACGGATTTGTCTACCACCATAAATTTGATTGACGTTACATTTAAACAAAGTTAGAGGGTTAGGTGGAAAGAAGAGGTTATTAGAGGGTTAGTGGATTAAAGGATGTAATATTGACTTGCAGGGGGTCAGCCCTTCGCCGACATAACGATAATTTCCCTCAAGTCCCTTAGCGGACTTTTACAGTATGCCTGGGAAAAGAAGCAGCTGGTACATTATAAGCTTTTTTTACTTCCAGCCCAGCATAGAAGAGTTTCTATCTCATGGAAAAGCTTCTTTCAGAGTATCTAGTTTCACCTGTGACCACGGACGCTGCAAAGTGTTCGAAACGTCAAGTCTCCAATTATGTAAAATACACGCGATAAATCCGTTAAAAGTTGTTTAACCTCAATGAGTAACAATGGCGAGCACTCAAGAAATCATACTTTTAAAAACCTTTTACAGAGGTAGACGCGATATTTGTACAATCAGAGGTAACAACTTAGAGGTCGAGCTAGAACGTATCAATATACGGTATGGTGACGTCAACTAGCACTGTCCAGCGCTGGTCCTGGTACCACGTCATAACAACGATATCAAGCTTATTGATATTTGGTCATGGTTTAGGAATATTGATTAAAACACGCTTGAAAACAAAAATTCTTTAAATTTATCGACAAAAATGTCGATAAATTTAAAGAATTGATAACTACATATAACCTAAAGTTCGTATTCAGGGAGCCTACTAGGTTATGTAGTGGTACGTGTATAGATAATATAATTTGTAATATTCGGGGAAGTAAGAGTAGAATTCTTGAGCTCGCTATGTCTGACCATTCGGCCCAATTGCTTACATGCCCTATCAAGCCAACTTGTACCTTAAAGTACTGGTATGTAGAAAGACGAGATTACGGCCGAGATAACATGAATAAGTTCCTGGATTGCTTAAATTCAATTTCATTTAACGATGTAATTGAACAAGATGATCCAAATATCGCATTTAATAACTTTCACGACTTGTTCATGCTATTTTATGATCTATGTTTCCCTATACATAAAATTAAAATTACTTCACGACAGCGACCAAGGTGGCTTACAACGGGCATAAAAAACTGCTGTAAACGTAAAAGAGCTTTGCTATGGGCTTATAGGAAAGATCGTACTTCAGATAACAGGCATAATTTTAAATCTTTATCCTCGAGATTAAATCGCATAATTAAACTCACACAAAAGTCCCAAAATGATAACTTTATCAAAAAATCTGCTAATAAAAGTAAAGCTGTATGGAAGATCATAAATGGATCAAAACCAAATTTACCAAAAGAGCCTATAGAGATAAACGTTGACGGTAATCTAGTTGATGATCCCAATAAAGTTGCTAGTCATTTCAATAATTTTTTTATTGATCAAGTAACAAGCAGTCAGACCGTTGAAACAAATACTATGAATAATACATACAATGTTGATTCTCTCTTTATGGCTCCGATGGTATCAGATGATATACATAAAATAATTATGGGATTAAAAAACACTACAAGTACTGGGTACGATGGCATATCGACACAAGTGCTTAAATACGTATCAAGTTCTATATCTAATGTTTTAAGTGAAATTATAAATAAGTGTATATTAAACGAAGTTTACCCTGAGAAACTAAAAAAAAACATAATTAAACCTCTCTTCAAAAAAAATGATAAAAACGACATGAGTTGCTACAGGCCGATAGCGTTAGTGCCGATTATGTCAAAAATTTTCGAAAAAGTTATGTATAATAGTGTCTATAACTATTTTGAACAAAATAATTTGTTCACACCAGAGCAGATAGGTTTTCGAAAGAAAAAAACTATAAATCAAGCAATATACAATTTTTTGAAAATCGTGATGACCAATATGGATAATAAAGTACCTGTAAGTGCGTTGTATATGGACCTAACCAAGGCTTTTGATTATGTTGACCACAAGCTTCTACTAAAAAAATTAGAAGGATATGGTATTCGAGGCAATGTGAATAAGCTTATAAAATCATATCTAACAGACCGCCTACAATGCACACAGGTCAGCTGTGTGTGTCCTAAGACAAAGAATGAAATATTGTATACATCTGATTATAGGAAGGTTGAATATGGTGTCCCACAAGGTAGTGTTTTAGGACCATTACTATTTATTATTTATATAAACGATCTAACCAAGGCCACTAAACACCCTACTGTTCTTTTTGCCGATGACAGCACTATTCTATTTTCAGGTGAAAATATTAAAGATGAGATTAATAGTACGTTACACAATATTATAAAGTGGCTGACATCAAATAACCTACAAATTAATCTTAGTAAAACAAATATAATGACATTTAGAAATAGAATAAATAAATTAGATAATCTTGACATTCAGTATTCCGGACATAAAATTGACATAGTTCATAATACCAAATTTTTAGGTTTAAATATTGATTGCAATTTAAATTGGAAAGAGCATGTGGAAATCCTCCGCACAAAAGTAAATCAGCAATCATATGCACTGTACATGCTCTCAAAAACAGTGAGTAGATCAACAGTTCTGGTAGCCTACAATAGTTATGTCTCATCGCTACTTCGTTACGGTGTTATTTTCTGGGGCAATAGTACTGAAAAAGACACAATTTTTAAAGCCCAAAAGAAATGTGTCAGAGCAATGTGCAAGCTTCATCAAAGGGATAGTTGCAAGCCATACTTCATAAACTTGAAATTGATGACGCTACCCTGTATTTATATAAATGAATGTGTAGTGTTTGTGCGAAACAATTTAAATTTATTTACCAATCTAAAAAGTGGAAGGCATAGGCGTAAAATAAATGTACCTAAACGCAAGACAGCATTATTCGCCAATAGTGTATTATGCATGGCTCCAATGATTTACAATCATTTGCCCTTAGAAATAATTGAAACCGAACAAACACACATATTCAAACACAAACTAAAATGTTTTCTACTGGAGAAGGCTTACTACACTATAAATGAATATTTGACTGATAAATTTAATTGACAGTTATTGACATATGCTTAAACTTGACATTTCTGATTATGACATACCCTTAAATTTGACATTTTAATTTATTCAATTTGTAATTATGGTTTTATATTTATTGATTATTAATATCTAATTTTAATGTAATTATTTGACTTAAATGTTGTATAACAATGATATGAAATAATATGCATTATGTTTACCATTATATTAATGCATAGGTTTAAATCTAATATTGACATTTTCTATACCTATTACTGGGATGTTAATTCTATTTGTATTGAAATTGATGTAAGCATCGACATGAAATTGACATAATACATAATTGAAATGTGAGTGTAGACAATAATTTATAGATATTTAACTGACGGTCTTTATATTATTGTTTATATATATTTATATTAGTTTTACTTGACATTATCTATTACTTTATTTTTCCACTGTCATAGTTTTGTTTTAAGTGGCATATTACTTTCTGTTATATTTTATCAATATTATATAATGAGATGTGAAAATAATATTTCACGTGGTAATCTGGCCATGAATGCACAGCCTTATTCTGGATATGACGTTTCGACTTTGACAATTTGTTACTTTTGTTTGTGTTTGTTTACATGATTTCGAAATTGAGGGTAATTTTTCTGTTTGTGGTTATTTGTGTGTGATATTGTTTCCCGTTTGTGTTTCATAAAAATGGATGATTTCTAAGCTGGTAAGGCAGATATAAAGTCTATGTGACGCCTAATTATATTCGGTTAAACAATGTATACAAATTATAATAATATGACAACAATGTACCTATACAATTTTGCACGCCGGTAAGGCAGAATATGGAGAGCTATGTTTTTTACCTGATGTTCCACCTACTGTACCCATATGCGCAATAAAGACATTATGAATTATGAATTATGAAAAGTACCGAAATCTATACGGTTTCCTGATATACACATTATTTTCCAAAGTTCGATAATAAGTTATGTTACAATTATAATAAGTTTGTTGACTCCATCAATAATTCGCCCACAATAAACATGTTTCAAATTTCCAACAATAAACAGATATTAAAGCGCAAAATACATTCAAAATATATTACTCAGAGAACAAACTTCAAATCAAACTTATCTCTCTCGGAGTAACGGCCGTATTATGCTCGAATACGACAAGGAAAGACGAATTCTAATGCACTAAAAATAGAGCACATTTTCGACTAACTTCTCGATACTTCAAATTTTAATGTCACACGAGAACTAAAACTTCAATATGGCATTTGAAACTTTAATAACGTAAAAATACTGTGAATCGTAGTCGCTATTAAAGAGACCGACTCTTAACTGTTCCACGTAGTCGATTCTCAACTTTATTTTATTGAATATAGAGTTAAAATCTGATCTTAGTTTTTTGTGTGTTATAAGTCTTCTAAGTTTGGAGATTTTGGGATATTTTTATTTGCAATGAAGGCCCCGGGAGGATTCAGGACGCTAATAATGGGTTTGGCGACCTCTCCTTAAAAAAAGTGTAAGAGCACGGAAACGACGAATGGAAATGAGTTTTCCCAGGAATAGTTTTGGAGTGAAGTTGGTAAAGTTTTGGGCTTCTATGTTTCCTGGGGCGAGAAAGTGGCTGAAAAATAACACGTATTTTAGAAAGTTTATTGAAGGGCGTGGAAGGAGATGTGGATTGGGTGGGGTAAGTTTAATAATCACATAAAGAAACTGATAGGTATAAAATACACATGAATATTATATATAATATTAAGAATATTAATAAGAAGAATATTAATATTAATAATAATTGAGTATACGTTTTTCAGAAAAGCGTGGGTCACTTAAGCATACTCAGCTACAAAAAGTCTACTGCTGGACGTAGGCATTCCCCATGGATTTCTAAAAAGACCTGTTTGAAGTGGCTTGTATCCAGTCCTGTCACTTGTATGAGGTCATCTGTCCATAAATAGAACTGCCGATAGAATAGTCGAATAGCCGATGTGGCAAGTTCTATAGTGGAATCGAGGCACCGGCAAGCGCAGTGTAGGACGACCAGCCATAAGATGGACAGACATACATACATTTAAGTATTTATATATTTTTAGTTAATTAAAACGGCAAATATAAAATTATAAATATTGACTACAAATAAAATTTATCCAGTTTAAGTAGAAACTACCACCGGCAGTTTGAGCTCTGGCTCGCTGCCGGCGGCACCCTAGGTTTAATTTTTTTATAATAGGTATCTATGTTTTTATATTTTTATTGCAAAAAACTTAAATTTAAGATTTGAAATCTGTATCACGTGGGGTATCATAAGAAAGAGCTTCATTAGCATAAGCTAAAACAGGTTTTTAAATAATTTTACGATGTATATTTTTCGGTTTATGAAGGAAAATATTGAAGAAATATGATTTCCCCTTTTTATTTAGTTTGTACGGAATCCTCGGTGGGCGAGTCTGTTTCGCACTTGTTCTTTTTTAGGGTTCCGTACCCAAAGGGTAAAAACGGGACCCTATTACTAAGACTTTGCTGTCTGTCTGTCTGTCTGTCTGTCTGTCTGTCTGTCTCCAGGCTGTATCTCATAAACCGTAATAGCTAGAAAGCTGAAATTTTCACAAATGATGTATTTCCGTTGCCGCTATAACAACAAATACTATAAATTAAAAAAAAAATTAAGGGGGTCCCCATACAATAAACGTGTTTTTTTCGTATTTTTTTGCTCAATATTAAAAACGGTTACCGGTAGACGCTTCAAATTTTCACAGAATATTTACTTGTATATTACCTTTCAAAATAAATAATTAAATAACAATAAAGTAAATATTAAAGGGGGGCTCCCATACAACAAACGTAATTTTTAAGCAATTTTTACTCGATCTTAATTAACAGGTAGAAACTTGAATATTTGTAAGTAAATATTTAGAAATATACTAACTATAAAAATAAATACCTAATCTAATACATAAAAACTCACAAAATGAAAATAATCCGTGCATCTAAACGCGGTGCGAGCGCTGCGCCGCGGTGTGGTGGTGGCGCGAGCGCGAGGCGGTTGCTAAGCAACGGCCGCGCGGGTAGCGGGGGAGGTAACATCACGGAGCGAGCCATAACCGCGCGTATTCGCGCGAGCGTCGTCATTCTGCCCGGATGTGTATCGAAAACCTACCTATAAGTTTGCAATTTACTACTTGGAATTTCGTTGATTTCTCGTTATTTTATACGATTTTCTATTATAGATGATAGTACGGAACCCTTCGTGCGCGAGTCCGACTCGCACCTGGCCGATTTTTATATTATTCACCTTTCTAATACCGTAACAAAATAAAAATCCACCAAACCTGCGCAAGATAACAAATAGTTCAGAGTTTATTAGATCATTCTTGATTGATCGAAGCTAGAGCTGCACAATTTGCTTAACATATTTACCAGGGTAGACGAGTATCTGGCAAATAAGACGAAGGCAAAATACTGGTATACATTTTGAGAAACTAAGAACTAAAGCCTGGGCACGTGACCAGACTACCGCGCCCGTTAGTTATCTGAGAAAACAATTTATTACGGTTAATGAATGCTTGAACGGTAATAAATCTTAAAACACTCATAATATTAATATAAAGTAAGATTTTGTTGTTTTCGTTTGTTAGATATTGTTTTTAATTAATGAGCACTTTACTTTGACTTATAAATAACTCATACTCTTAAAGATAAGACATAAATTTATTTTATTTTGTTCAAAGTAAATATTTTAAATGTTTACAGTTTTACTTACTAAGTAAAAAATGCTTACTTAATGCTACACTCTAAAATATAAAATAGATTTTCATTGTTTTTGTGTGATATACTTCGCCATGTTTTGATCTCATCCGCCTTCATGCGATCCGTTTTACGTGAAATCGGCTTTCGGAGAAATCGCATCTGCCAATAAGCTGTAGTCCAGTTCTATAAGAAACGAGTGCCCACTTCTTTATGGAACAAGTTTAGATAACTCAAAAACCCCCGACGAAAAAACGGCTAAGCCGATTTTCATGAAATAAAGCTAGAACACTCTCTATGAAATCCTCTTTCAAAAAACACAAAACTACTTATATCAAAATCGGTCCATCCGTTTAAGAGCTATAATACCACAGACAGACACGCAGATACACACGTCGAACTATAATACCCCTTCTCACTCCCTCTTTTTGGGTCGGGGGTTAAAAATAGGGTTAATGGCTAAATTACAACCTAACATTTGCCATATCATTAGCCCACAATTATGCTAACTGGAGCATTTTTGAAATCAATCATTTTTAGCCACATTAAAAACGTATAAGATTAACAACATTTCTTCTACGTTTTCCTCTTGAAAGTAGTTTCAGCGAAATTCCATAAAACGCGAAATTTTCCGCGACAGACAAAACTGGGTGTCAGTTCTCGCGTTGTCGCCTGTCAGGTGTCACTTCACCACCAGGGGCTATGACGCGGCCAAATTGTGCCCGTCGGCTTCCCTAACGGACGGCGCACTGACAATTAACTCTTTGATTTAGCCGGTTTAAATTGATATTTTGAGAGCGTCACTTCCGTTTCGTTTTGCGAAGTGAAATGTTGAGCGGCAGCTGCAAACTGAACTTGGGCTTAGGAATGATGAATTGCTTTGAAACTCGGATTTAAAGGTTTAGGAGTCGTTTTAAACCTATGTTAATAGTAAAATAAAGTTTCGAATTAAAATTAATGTTAAAGAAGTTAAAGTTTAAGTTTAATGTTAAAATTTTAATAAAGTAAAAATACTTTTCAATACATTTATTATTAAAATTTACGGTGCTTACAATGACCAAACAAATGAGCGCAAACTCCTCAAATTCATAACTTTTTAGGGTTCCGTAAAGTTATTATTACCCTTATAGTTTCGCCATGTCCGTCTGTTTGACTCTCTATCCACAGCTTTGCTCAAAGACTATTAGCACTAGAAATCTATAATTATATTATATTTATTAACTGGATATGTAAATTAGTTATGCCTAAATTATCGTAGAATAACATTTTGAAAATATATATTTTTGGGTTGCCTTCTCTACATGTAAAGTGGGGATGTTTTTTTTCATACTATACGGTTGATTTTGGAGATATTAAAAAAATATGTTAGTTGCATATATGATGAAATTAAAAGGAAAAATATCACGAATCAACTTATAAAATGTACTGAAAGAAGTAAGAAATGAAAAATTCGTTCGAATTTTATTTAAAACAACAGTAGTTAACTCGTATGCTCATATTATCCCTATTTAAAGTTCATATACATTATGGTGTGCAACTATGGGACTTTACTTGGCGCGTGACACGATATGCATTTGGCCGTTTATTTATACAACTAACTGATAAGACGAGCAAGACGCTCGCCTGATTACAACTAAGCGCCATGCTTGCCTCCGACAGTTCATTACTATACTGAAATCTGAACTTTTGACTTCTGAACAATTCGAAACCCTGTATGACAATACACGGTGCTCGTCATAACTGTTTGTGCTCTGTAATATTAGTTGTTAATATACTAATGCCCAGAAATTTTGCTATAAACTTTGCCTTTCAATCCGCAAAGCTTGCACACTACTGCTTGGCAGTCGTATAACTGGCAAAGCTGTGATATTTCCTCAGGAAAACTCAGCCAACCATTTGCCAACTTCATCATCATCATCTCAGCCATAAGAAGCCCACTGCTGGACATAGGCCTCCCCCATGGATTTCCAAATAGAGCGATTGGAAGCGGCTTGAAATAATAGTGTTAAATATCTCGGTCGAAAATCTGTCAACAAGTACTAAGCGACGTGTTCTAACGGCCTCACTTGAGAACCATTTTCCATTCTAAGTTACAAGTGATTGCATCTCAACTACACGGTACACCGCCTCTTTAGACCCGACGCCGATATGCCTAGCTACGAGTATTGTATTGAACATAAAATATAAAATGTGACACTTCCAAACAGGGTTTTGAAAATGTCATAGGTTTTTTTTTGGTTGAGGCTTAGGGCCTTACCGAAAAACGTTACTTAACTTTAACCAACGTCTTAAGTTCTCTGTCTTCTTTTCGACAGTGTCATTACGTGTCAGCCAAAAATCGACAAAATATAGGTATTAAGCATTGCTTAAAGAAAAGTAACGTTTTTCGATAAGGCAGTTAATGCCTAGTTTGTTACTAAGCATTAAGCCTAATTTATTCTGATACTCTTTCTTACAAAAATAAAAAGGACACAAATCTATCCTATAAGATTACAACCAAAAATATGACAGCAGCTCAATAATCCATCTTCTTTAGTTTGCATAGAGTGCAATTTTCTCCGTAGATCAGTTCCATTTATTTTTTACCCCAATTCGAGTGATAAAGTGATTTCACCCTGTCTAGACGCGATAAACAAAATCAGTGCGTGCTCATGCGTCGACACTTGTTTATGTGTTTTAATCTAATCTCTTTTAAATTGGTATCGGGAGGCTTACAAATAAAAGCCTTTTAATGGCTTTGGATTGCAGATTTATTGCTATCTATTAAAATGATAATTAGGCATAAATTACTAAACTACCAAGCACAAGCAGTTCTGCCAACGTTGTCTTCGCGAGTACAAACATTTTTGAAACTTTGTATTTAATTTAATTGTATTTAAGATTGTTTCAAGAATTCGGTTTTCTCTTACCCTTTATGTGTTATTTCTGAATGAAACTTGATAATAACGGACGATGAGTTGTTGCGTTCGTCCTAAGCTAAAACTATTTTGACAAGCTCTACACTGATTTTTATTATATCTTAAAGCTTTTTTTTTTGAATTAATTGTATATGCCAAATATCAATATCAGACGATAAAATAGTACCGAAGATTTTTTCCCCTTTTTGAGAAAAATACCCGCAATGAAATTATATTGCCGTCGATAAATAATTCTATAAAATTGCAGAACCTGTATATTAAGTTTTGTTAAAGTATGTAAACGTACAAACTAACATACAATTCACGCAGACAGTTCATAGTATTTTTTAAGTAAATACAAAGACTTTAGCTTGCTTCGCTCGCTAAGCAGTATCTATAGTAGGCGCATAACTTGCCTTACAAGACACGCGTCTACTTAACCAACACCATGGTAACACCATTACGCCATGTTGCGTAAATGGATAACGCGGCTAACTTAAAATATAATAGTTAAAACAGTTCCTTTACTGATCTTGAAGCTAAATTATGTTAAGGTTGATTTCATCCAGATCAATTCGTTTTTAAAACTTGTCTATTTATTTCTACAAGTTACCGTTAAGTGTAGATAGTAGAGGTATAGTCATAGTTCTTAGTATAGTTTTTCTTAGAAGCATGTTCAATTTAATTTATCTGAAAGTTACGGTAATTTTATCTAAAATAAGTTTGTTTAAAAACTAACTCCATCCATCATCTTGTCTATCACGTATTAGCATTATTATCAAAGTAAACAAAACAAAAAGCTATTTGTTACTATGACAACGAGCTTCTTATTAATTCTCAATCAATTTTCAATCATTTTGAAACATCATCTCTTTCCCGACATTTTCATATGAACTTGTTCATATGAAAGTTAACTTTATTTTCAGTGATGTTGTGTTTATATTAGTTTATCGAGTTGGTGGAAGCACGTCGTTTCGTCCTTGATAGTGATACATTAATTGTTTTCTGAGTAGAGCAGTTGTAGGCTATTGTTATTTTGTCGAACGTTTTGTCGTGACGTCAAACTTTTTGTCGCAGTGTTGCGCGTCAAGCTTCGGGGAATGTTGTTGCGTGGGATCGGTGATTAATTTACTAGGATTTCGAAACTTTTGAAGTGTACAACACACTTTACAAGCGATATTTTATTATGAAAGGTTTTAATGAAAATTTAGGCAATTTGTTGAACGGTTCTCACTTGAATACGTCTTTAAATATTCATATTCATATTCATATTCATATGCTCTCATAGTGGACTGGATTCAGGATAACGATGCTAACACAATTGATGGGCACAGTTTGATGTTATATACCTACGTATATCATATCTAGCATCTACAGTTCCATATAAAAAAATAATTATACACTAGAAGCAGAGTTATGTCAACCATTCTTTGACATAATTTAGTATGAACTTGACTTGTAACTTGGGCGTTATGAATAAATTATTTGTATTTGTATGTTTTTCCGCTCCGAGAAAAAGAAAAATATACAAATCTTGAGGACTGCTAAATAGTGGAATACGCTTCCTGAGTGGATCTTCCCCGATATACCTATATATATGTAGTCTGATTGTCTTTAAATCACGAGTGAAATGGTTTCTTCTGGGTAAACGCGCTACATCGTAGACCCCAACGTCGCTTAACATCAGGTGAGATGGCCGTCAATCGCAAACCTGCTGTATTCGGCATAAAAATACAATGTACTAGCTGCTTCTTTTCCCGGTCATACTGTAAAAGGAAATTGGCGTATATGTAGGCGATTGGCTGGCTAGAATAATACTTAAGTAAACTTAGGTTTACCCGGGTTCACCTATAGTACTACCCAAGCTTTTTAAGTAAAGTTTCAATTCAATGAAAATTAATTTATGCTTAGCATTCACCAGTACATACATCGGTCTACCAACACAGATTGGGTAATGTTAGGTGTTGCATCATTTTTGACCACGTGGCACAAAAAGTGCGGGACGCGGGCAGGAGGCCACCGTACCTTAATATTTCCAGTACTTTTGGGATGTTAATTTAATATTTAAAGTACTTGTGGTATGTTTCTAAAAGCTACTATGCTTTGTTTATACGTTAATATACTTGATTTTTGATTTCACTGGTTATTCTAACATTAACCAGGCAGTGTTCGATGGACCTAGGTGCAAACGGGTAAAAGACGAATTTAATATTCGGAGTATACCCAAAAAGCTTGGGAAATACTAAGTAAACTTAAGTTTACTTAGTATTCTTCTATCGTTATCCGTAACATATACCTAAGTACGACTAGTTACGCGGTTTAAATTAATGACGTAATCTCCCCTATTTTCATTTAAACAAAACAATTAAACCTCCTTTTAACTACCTCATCTGTATTACTTAATCTCGACTCCACAAAGAAAAGAGTCGGAAAGCTTCAAAATAAAAATACTACAACTTTTCTGAATAAATCTCAAGAAAAACATCTTAGTTCCTCTGTCAGAGATTAAAATCATAACCAGCCCGCAAATTTTAATAATCGTCTCAGAAAACAAAGAGACAAACTCGCGCTATTGTTCCTCTTTGCATTGCAAATAGTGGAGTATCGGAGTGACAAAAGAGGGTGCCGAAGTGACAAAAGGTGGCAACTGGGAAGTGTAGACCGCAGTCATTGAGTAGGAGCTGTTCACAGAGGGACAGCTCTTGCTTGAATCATTAAATACTCCACAATTTTAACCATCTTCAAAAACAAAAAAAGAGATTATGAATTCGATATGTATATATGTAATATTGTTAGAATTGCACAATTTTGACATGTGTTAGTCTATGTGGGCTTCTAAACAGGTCTGCCAAATTTCATAAGTGCATGTATGTATGTTTGTCTACGTGTTAAGCGGAAATTAGAAGTCGTATTGTAAACATTCTTCAAGATCTCTGTCTAGTACTTTATAAGTGACCGTTTAGGGCCTACTACCGACCTAAAAAAAATGTTGGTGTACCTACTTAGGTAGATGCCTAGATTAGATTTAATTTTCCGTCATTACGTAACAGTTGTTATTTCTCTCTTTTCAGTTAAATGGTTTGTTTTGAAGTGGGTAAAACTTTTTTAAATTATTTTAATTATTTTTGGTTGCAAATAAAAAAAAAAAAAAAAAAACAACATCAAGATAAGATTCCGTTATAATTAAAGTATAAAAAACTGAAACAACCAACTTCAAAATATACAACGTTTACTTGGATGACATACTTTTTTCAAAAGCGTAACAAACGTACAATGAAAAACATAGAGTCGAATTGAAACCTTTCTCCTTTTTGAAGTCATTTAAAAAGTACTTTCTACATATCGTAGGTATTTACGCATCAATGTCGTGGCAATGGTAAATGATTTTATTCGCCAATGCGGAGTCACTGATTATTTTCATTTCCATTTTGTTCAAATGTGACATCATGAAAATTATCGAAGTTGCATCTCTGTAGGGTTTTCTAGTTAGCCAGATGTGGTCTGACTCGTCATTGTTTGGTGACGAATATTTCCCTCGTGACTCACACTTCTGGTTTTTTTACACTTTTGTAGATTTGAATTTTTTGAGGAGACTTTTAAAGATAGGACGTTGGTTCTAATCGACGGTTTTTTGTAAAGTAAAAAAAACACTAATAAGTATAAAGTGACTAAACAAAACTTCGTGCGGGCTTAGTGTTTTTCATCGACATTTCATTGAAGACACTGAAGATAGATTACATTAACCACATTTTCTTAAATAAAATATGTTTAATTTGTACAACGCCATACCGTAATAAATACAGACTTCATACAAAGAAATAACATTTAACGGCCGAGATCAAAGGTATCACATATAAACACATGTTAACAGGTTTAGGTCGTTACGTCAGCTTAATATTATATTTTTTATAATCAACAGCATCAATTATTTCAACTTCCCTAGATCGCGTTTTGGAGCACTAAAAAAATTACATTAGTTGCAAAATAAATTTCATAAAATATTTTCCAGAAATGCATTTAACAAATAATCTATTATATTACTTTACATATTCCATTAACTGTTCACACGCATAATGATTTAATTAAATTTACTAAACGTCGAGTAAATCGACTATTATGCATGAACAGATAGAAATTAAATATACATTTTTATTTATACGAGTATATTAAAAGAGTAGAGAAAATGCAGACGGCTCGCCTGATGGCAGCGATAACCGTTGTCTATGGACAACTGCAGCATCAGTGGCATCTAGAGGTGGGGTATTGAGAGTTTATCCGTCAATTTAACGAAACAGTTAATTCAGTTATTAGGTTTTTTTAATGTGAAGTTTAGATAGTTAACGGCTTGAAACACAACATGAACATTATCAGACGCTTTGAAAATAAAATTAGTAATTATTTAAAATGTTCCTCACTTCATACTTTTTCTAAAGTTAGGACTCAACTGACTGGGCAGTCAATTAATGGATTCTTTTTCTTCATTAAATTACGTACCTTTGAAAAAAATACCTTTCGCTCGATCAGTTCGGGAGCTTAGGCAGGTATCGGCCGTATTTGGAGATCTTCGCGTGTCGCTCGAGCCCATAAGCGCTGAATTATCAGGAATCAATGAAAATTCGTATTACTACTACTAATTGCCGCATTGCCATTCAATGTGGCAATGCGGGTAGCATGCTGGGTACGCTGCCAACTGGTAGTGGGCTTGAGCGTTTGGATTGTCTTTAGACCTTTATCGGTCGTTGAATGGCAATGCTTATGCGTTGAGTTATTAGCATCAGTCATAATAAGGCTATATAAAATAAGATTATAGTTTTTAGTTCTTTAAGTCATTATGGTAATAAACTTTTATAATTTTAACCGCAGACATTGTCTCAATGAATTCGTTAAGCTTCCCTCGCTGAGCACGAGATCCCTAGGAAAAGATTTGTCGTTAAAATTATAATACAGAGTTAATTATAACTTTAAGAAAAGCTAAATCAAAGACTAGGTTTTAATGAATCTTGACTGAAAGGCGCCTGCGAAGTTACCGAGTAGGAAATCCAACAAAGAATCACTTCATCGCATTAATTTTCTACGAGTATGAAATTAGCAAGTTGAAGTGGCAGTGGGCAGGCCACATAGCACGTAGAACTGATGGCCGATGGGGCCGAAAGGTTCTCGAGTGGAGACCACGCACCGGCAAGCGCAGCGTAGGAAGACCAGCCACGAGATGGGCAGATGACCTCATACAAGTGGCTTCCAATCGGTCTTTTTGGAAATCCATAGGGGAGGCCTATGTCCAGCAGTGGACTTCTTATGGCTGAGATGATGATGATGATGAGTATGAAATTTCACGAACGAATTCATTATTAGGTACATAAAGACAAGAATTTTTTGAACTTGCAAATTTATTGTAGCCACATTATTTTAATGATTTTAGGTTGAAATTTTTATCCTAATTGAAATCACATTGTTACATTGTGTATTGCAGTCTTGTTGTATTGTCATATATGCACAATTTTAATGAAACTTAGGTATATATAATATAACTTATACTGATAACTTATATGAGATATTTACCATGATTTACTTTGAAATAGATCTTTAAATATCTTGACTTGTTGCACGAAGTATGTTTTCTTTCATGGACATAATTGGGAACTTAGGTACGATTAAATAAATCATGTAAAAAATATGGTAGTAGGAATATAATGACATGTTATGTAATAGTTTTACATAGAGATTATTCTTTTAACTACTTTTTAATCCAAAATAAGTCCAATGAATCGCGAGCTTAACACTACAAAGCAAAGTCAAGTTAAAAGAAACTCAAGACTAACTAAATAAAATGCAGTAATTAAATAATTGCACATATTATTTTATTTGTATAAAAAAGTACATATAGATCGCTGAGAACCACAAAACTTGTTTTCATGCTGTACGAGGGGCGTTTTATTAATTAAAGTATTTGTAAAGAGACAGTCTTTCTTATGCATTTTTTTTTATATTTTTCTCTAACTTTATTGACACCATAATAAGATACGTAACAATAAGTTTTGCTAAATGTAACATTAACAGGAATATAAATATATAATATATACACACACACATGAATAAAAAAAAACTACTCTAAAAGACCGTTAGCAGCGGGAATTGTTCCCAGGATGCTGGCCCCATTACCTCGTTGTATAGCGATACTTACTCTTTGAGCAAAGTAGAGGCCAGCCTTCTGGTTATTATAAAAAATCATAGAAACTGTAAATCTGTATGGTTTCTCTGCTCTGTGTATGAGTGCAGAACAAAAAGCGCGACAGAAGTGACGACACAATGCGAGTCGCTGGAGTGAGAGGACGCTCGGGGCTCGCTGCTGGCTTTATGAATGTGGAATTAGCAAGAACTGAACTTCTCACTCTGATGACTATTCATTTAGCATTACTGGAATCGCATGAAAATTATACAAAAGTTTAAAATTTAAAATTAGTTAGAACCGTATTTTTGATTATAGAAAACTATGTAGATTAAATAACAAACTTAGACCCAGTAAAAAGTATAATGACCAATTTCTTTTATCAAAATAGCTACTTATGCAG
This sequence comes from Lycia hirtaria, assembly GCA_947563715.1. Classification (NCBI taxonomy): domain Eukaryota; kingdom Metazoa; phylum Arthropoda; class Insecta; order Lepidoptera; family Geometridae; genus Lycia; species Lycia hirtaria. The sequence goes on along the minus strand of OX387377.1, from coordinate 31,958,461 downwards.
AAAAATGATCTCAAGCTATATATGCCCAAAATTTACCACTTAAATCTTAACAGTTCTAAAGTTTATCTTTCTAAACATATATTAACCTCTATGCCATTATTAATATTTTTATTTCGGATGTCGCATCTATTTAAATAGCCTGTGAATCCACAAAAGGTTTAGATAGTAAAAATATAGCTGAATTGATTTTCTCGTTTTTGAAATATGAAAACAAGAATATGCTTAAACGTATTAGTCACAGATGGTAAGCCAATTCATATATTTATGAATAGAATTCGACAAGTGAATTGGCCAACGGGCCGAGCTTACTTTCGTTATGTATCAGTTTTTAACTAATTTTCCAGTCAAACACTAGAAAACTCAGGCAGCATGCAATTTCCAATTAATTCCAACGAGTAGTGACAGGAGCTGTTGAGAATGTAATCTCGGTAGGTTTTCACGCGTCACTGGGTAGAGTCACTCGACGCGAGCCGTGTGACTGACGCGGAGGGCGAGACACTCGACCTCCACTGACGCACTGATATTAACTCATTCACACACCTGCACGACGATGAGAACATTATTTACTGACTATGGCAAAATAATATATAATATTGACAGTTTTACCATCCTATTTACGGGGATCGTTAAATACACACGTTAACGCTTTTCTATTCATGTTAACTTTATTTCACAACACACACGTTAACGCTTTTCTATTCATGTTAACTTTAGTCCACAAATATTTATTTATTATTTACATCAAATATGAAATACAAAAGAAAAGAGCGTCCAATTCACGAGTATCTAAATATATTTTCAGAGATTTGTTTAGACGTACTTGTAATGTATGAATACTAGTGATTCATATTTTCGTTTTAAAAATAATCAAAAAGTATCAAAATCAAAGTATCATAATATATAGATTTAGTACCTTATATAAAGTATAATTAAGTACTTTGTAAATTATCGTAGATTCAGGAAACAAAGTAGAAAATACTTTATCTTCTGAACCTAGGCTAAAAACCAGTCTACTCTAGTTTTATTTTTCCTAAATATTTGACTCTAAAAGATCTAGACACATAACGCCATTCAAAGAAATTTCTAGGAAAAAAGCCGTCGAATCAATCATCGTCCGTCATAGCACGCCTACGAGAGACACAAAGCAAGAGCAGTTGGAAAGCTAGCACAAACGCAATACCTCGGCCAGAACTGGGGCGAGCACAAAGCACCGATGCCGGCACAAAGGTACTGAGAGCGGCTCGCTTTACAACCACGATTAGTTTCATACGAGTATGCTCTGTGTCGCATGTATGGAATGATAATGTATCAACTCCGAAAGTTGATACATGATTGGTAGTATATAGAGATTATAAGGTCTGTGGCAAAAACTGGATTTATGTCTTAAAAGATTTTCTTTAATTTTGTATGAAAAAAATGCATGTTGATTAAACGCCTTTCTTACGCCGCTACCACACTTCCGTCACCTCTCAATTCTTTTTGCAATTTTTAATGCAGCATTAAAGTATGTCAACGAAACATATTTGGACAAAGAATTATAATAGCAAATAATGGGAACCAACGTTCAATTGAATAAATAATGTAATAGGACAGCAGCGCCCTAAATGTCAGTCCTCTATCCGAACAGACACTATATGCTCATTCTTTTAAGCAACATGGACCTATGTAAATAGGGCAACGAATTCTGTGCTTTTAAGATATTCTATAGTTATTATTTACTCGCCGTTTTTCTAATTTTTGAGGTAAATACATTTTCAATCTATCTTTAGGTAGGCATAGGTACACTACCATCTTACTACATTTCATTATTTTTTTAATCATCATCATCATCTCAGCTACAAGAAGTCCACTGCTGGACATAGGCATCCCCATGGATTTCCAAAAAGACCGGTTGGAAGCGGCTTGCATCCAGAGTCTTCCCGCCACTTGTATGAGGTCATCTGTCCATCTCGTGGCTGGTCTTCCTACGCTGCGCTTGCCGGTGCGTGCTCTCTACTCGAGAACTTTTCGGCTTCATGGCCACTATTATCGCTCATTCTTTCTAATAAAAGATAATAAACGAAACATTCCTGACGCTGATATTTCATAATAGTCATAAACCTACTGAATAAGATATCCAACGGCACTAAATATAGTAGAAAAAGTACATTACATTAAATATACACTTTCATAATACAGCATTCACGAGATAGTAAATAATACAGGCAAAAATACTGACAAAAATCATAGCTCCATCTCTTAGAAAAATACAAGGGCTGTAAACGAAGCACCTACGTAATACGTCAGTCGTAAAAAAGCGAAATAACCTAAATAAAAACATCATAAAGTTCCTTGTAAGCTAAATAAAACATTGCTCAGACGAAGACCTAATCCATGCGTGCCTGAAGTATACGGAGAACCAGACAAGAATCTAAATCAAGGGATATGAGAATAAGAAGAAGGTCTTGAGAATAGGAAGCCTAAATCTGGGACAAGCTTTTCAAGTACTGGGACATATTTTACTAAATATGTCTCTATAAGTAAAATATTTAGAAAAGAACAAAGAAATATATATATATATTGGTGGACACAGCGCCATCTAGCCCAAACTAAGCAAAGCCTGTACTGTGGAAACGATATAGCTGATAGAATCAGATATTAGTTGGAAGATAAGTACCTTTAATATTTTATATTAACCACGATTCTTAACCCTAGACACCTAACCTTCCAACATATCCCTTTAAACCTAACCATTCGTCGATTCGACGATCATTTTTTAGAGGCGTTATTTTTGTATAGGTATACATGTTTTCACTAGTTTTAATGTTTCATTAAGTGGATCATATATTATTTTAGTTAAATAAAACAAAATATTTTTAGTTTGGTAAGAATATATTTATTTTGTACTTTAGTTTTTAGAACACTATATTTTTGAGATCATTGAAGACACTTACAGACAAAAAAATAAAATAAAAAAAAAACAAACAAAAATAGCCTTTTCAACTTTGGCAAACTTAAATTATAACAGTCATATAATTCTGGAATACATATAAAATTTATTATTTTGAAGCGCATTGCACGCCCTTCATCGATTGACGCTCCTAATGTACTCATTATCCTGGTCTTCACATGCGTCGGCATAGTAGGTATTTCCAGGCGGATTTTGAGCCAGGGTTCTGCTACTTGCAAATTTTCAAATAACTGCAGTGGATCCACTATACCCCTTAGGGCACGCGTAGGTCCTCTGGCAACATGTACGATGTTTATTACTACTGCTCTACTCGAAGTACGCCCTTTACTTGTAGCCCAAATATGACGGGCCCGGCTGCGGATATTGCTCTGAGAAAAGGTGATAATACTTGAACTACCACTTGAAATACTTGAAGTACTTGGAATAGGAGGTGTTTGTGACTCCATCACGTTATCTTGTAAAGGTGCTTGCATACTGACTTCGTGATCGGAAATCTCATCTTGAGTGTCACTTTCTGCATCATCTACTTCTAACCTATCTTCTGTTTCGATGTTCGATGACTCTTCCAATGGACTGCAATCTTCTTCATCCATTAATAAACGCGTTATGTGTTCATCAGTCAGCACTCGTTGGGAAGCCATGGCAAAATCTGCAAAAAAGAGCAAACACTAGTTATAAAAATAAATACGCAAACCCTAACCATTCGTCGAAACGACGACTATTTTTGTAATATATTGAAAACTGAAGTACTTACCGGCCGAACGCGAACGCCTCCCGAAAGAGCTCGACGAACACTGAATTGGCAAGCGACGACGCGGTAATCGGCGCACACGCCGAAAAGAGACAGCGATATTTCTATGGCATATTCGTCGATTCGACGAAGGTTAGGTGTCTAGGGTTAACATAGAAATTTGAAAATGACGATAAAACTGGTAGCTCTATGAACAGTAGACCTCGTAAACACAATCAGCCAACCAACTGACTGGCCTTGTGGCTCAGTTCGCAGTATGTCTACTTGCCGAGCTTGTCGTGGGTTCGATCTCCACCCAGGGCAAACATTTGTGTGATGTGCAAGGATGTTTGTTCTGTTTCTGGGTGTTTCTATGTATCTTAAGTATATATTTACAAAAAAAAAGTAATAATAATATGTATTCTATCAGCTATCTAGTTCTATAGTACAAGCTTTGCTTAGTTTGGGCTAGATGGTTTTGTGTAAAATGTCCAACAAAAAAAACTTACCTTTTACCCAGGCCCACAAGCTAAATCAGTTTTGAATTTTTGAAATTTTTGAATCAAAAAGTCTACGATCGTGAGATTCGCTGCTAATATAAAAATTCTTATTCACAATTGAGTATCAAATGTTTCTACTAAATATTATCAAAATCGGTCAATAAATGGTCTCTTATGGAGTTTCTCCTCAATTTAAATAAGAATTTACAACCTCGACAACATCTTAACCAATTTTACTATTTAATATTTTTGTTTTAATTATGAACCAACATTTTTATCAAATAAGTATTATGAAAATCTGAAAGTACATGGAGCAACAGTAAACTGCCTTCCTGTTTGGGGGAAATACCCCCCTTAATCAAAAATCATACGAAAATCTATTAAATTGTATAGGTTCCAAATTACGTAAAGTTGGGTTGAAAGATATGTACTGTACCCGAGTACCAACTACCATCCGTACTGACAAGAGAAAAATGTGTTAAATGAAAAAGCGCCTCATTAAATAAAACCTTACTTCCGTCAAACAGCTTACATTTTTTACCACATCTAATTTTAACGTGCCTAAACTCTACAAAATGTGTAAACTCTGAAACAGTATCGAAAACTCTGTTATCCCGTTATATGTATCGAGTTGTGTCGCTCGGGCTCCCCGCCAACTCTAGTTCACGCTTTACTGACGTCAAACAACTGAGAACTAGTTATAACCTGCTTCTTTTATTGTATCACGACATTGGGGACGCAGAGAGAAAATGAAAAAGTTGGATATTTTAGACCTTTTATTGGAAGTTATTTTACGCTGCCTCTTGTCTTCGAGATTCTATGTATATTAAGCAGAAACTTTGAAATTTGTAGATTTTATGCAAATGCTTCAAGATTTTATGCAAATGTTTTTTGGATATTTGCGATCAGTAGAAAATTTCAAGTATTTTTGCATTTTGAAAGTAACGGCTAATTCAGCCGATAAGCGCATTTCGACTTGCCTTGTGGCTTAGTAGGTAGTATGTCTACTTGCTAAGCTGTAGGTCGTAGGTTCGATCCCCACCCAGGGCAAACACTTGTGTGATGAGCATAGATGTTTTTTCTGTGTCTGGGTTTTCTATGTATCTTATGTATATATTTACAACAAAAAAAAGTATATATGTATTCTATCAGCCATCTAGTTCCATAGTACAAGCTTTGCTTAGTTTGGGATAGATGGTGTTGTGTGAAATGTTCCCAAATATTTATTTATTTATTTAATTTGATGTGCAGCCGTAATGCAGGTATTCCGTTGGTCGCAGTCGACGCATGATTTCCGAGCATTAGATGTACTAGCTATTATTACTTCAACATGTATTGTGTATTATTCACACCCGTGGCAAACGCACGCGCTACCCGCATCAGCCACAGGTTTAAAAACGCTACCCTAATATTTATTAGCCTCTATCTAATAATAACAACGTACAGTTTTTGACCTAAAAGCACTTTATTATTTTACTAAAAGCACCCAATGTAGGCTTTTTATGGTTCCGTACCCAAAGGGTAAAAACGGGACCCTATTACTGAGACTGTCTGTTCGTCCGTCCATCCATCTGTCACCAGGCTGTATCTCATGAACCGTGGTGGTTAGAGAGTTGAAATTTTCACAAATGATGTATTTCTGTTGCCGCTACAACAACAAATACTAAAAAACAGAATAAAATAAATATTTAAGAGGGCTTCCACACAACAAGCGTGATTTTTAGGGTTCCGTACCTCAAAATGAAAAAAACGGAACCCTTATACGAGTAGGATCACTTTGTTGTCCGTCTATCCGGGTGTCAAGACCTTTATCTCGGGAATGCGTGAAGGTATTGAGTTGAAATTAAAATCATATACGCAAATCTATAGTATCTTGCTGCATAAAGAAAAATAAAATTTCTCAGTTTTCGTAAAAAAGAGTTATAGCCGAATATGTCGTAAAAACGCACATTTCGACACTCACAAGGGAATCAAAACCTATGGGGTACATCCCGTTGACCTAGAACTCTGAAATTTGGCAAGAAGCATTGTGTTAGAATACACATATAGGAAAAAAAAACGAAAACTGGACATTTAATCACAAAAAATAGTAAAGTAAAGTAAATTAAAGATTTATTTCCAGCCAGATTTAAAATAATACAATGGTTTCACAGTGGGCCCCAAACTCGGCAAAGCCAGTATCTTGGCAGCCCGAGGCAGATGTACCTACATGTTATGTAACAAGTTGACACGCGCTAATAATAATAAAATATAATTAAGTTAATTAAGTTTTGCAAGTCTCTATGCAAGGAATGAGGGCCCAAATTTTAAAGTGAATTAACCGTATCATATGGGGTATCATATGATAGAGCTTCATTAGCATAAGCTAAAACAGGTTTTTTAAATATTTTTACGATGTACATTTTTCGGTTTATGAAGGAAAAAAAAATGATTTCCCCCTTTTATTTAGTTTGTACGGAACCCTCGGTGGGCAAGTTTGACTCGCACTTGTCTGTTTTTTTTTTGCTTGTTTTTTGTTTGATATTGATAACGGCAACAGGTAGACGCTTGAAATATTCACTGAATATTATTCACTTTTAAAATAAATAATTAAATTAAAATAAAATTTATATTTAAGGGGGGCTTCCATACAACAAACGTATTTTTTTGCCGTTTTTATAGATAATGGTACGGAACCCTTCGTGCGCGAGTCCAACTCGCACTTGGCCGGTTTTATTTACATTTCATGTCTATAGGATCAGCGTTTCTGACGTGGTCTGTGATTTAGTTACTCAGGATAGACTCTCTTATAGCTATAGATTTAAATTACTATATCAATAAATTGTTAAACAATATAAAGATCAAACTTTCAAATAAGTTTCCCGAAAATTCAAATTTAATTTCAACTGGATTCCCACAAAACACGAGTGGACCATATAGAATTTCTGTCATACACAGAACTGGAACCGCTGTGTCAGCGTTCAATTACCGAATATTTGCCTGTCAATCTAATTCCTTGCTCTGGATGCATAGTGCCATCAAACTGCAGTGATACATGATCAACTATTCCATTTTCAGCGACATTATCTCTCGCATAAAGTTCACATTTGTTTGCCCTGTTATGTTATCGTGAACGATACTTACTGTCTATTTCAATTTCGGCTTTATCAACGTCCGCTTAAAGTGCTAAATCAGGTGATCTAGTGGTGTTGTCAACATAATCAGGTTCTGCTGCAACGCTGCAACTTGAACTTAGTCATTATTGGTATAGAGCTCAGAATGGGTAGTTGTGTTATCGTCATCAGCTAGGTATCGAGTGTCGTAATTGACAGCGCCCGCATGCACGTCACTCGCTTGCTTTGCTTTCGATCGGCCGCATCAGCGATGACTACGTTTCCCCTTTAATTTTGCCGGGATGTTTGCTCTTCAGCGTTTGCTTTCGACTCCATCGCCCTAGTTTAACACAAAACTAACGAAAACTTGTGATTTGTTAGATATTCATGTGATGTTTCTGAAATAATTTTATCTTGTCTACTAGTTTCTTATAACGATTGTTTCTGGTGGCAATAATTTTTTTCGAAATGTATTTTTATGCATCGATAATATTTCTAGCATAGATAACAAATTACATTCTATTGGAATGCTTTGTTAACCTCGCTACGGAAGCCTGTTGATTGTTATACATATCTTCAAATTGTTCTAGTTAAATCTCATTTTTTATGTCATGTTCCAACGAATAGCAACAGAATATTGCACTGCTTTGAAAGATTTCAACGAACGGCTTTTACGAAGTTTATATATTAAGGTGCTCTGCGTACCAGATTTCTTAAATTGTCATAGTTAATATTTAAATAAACTTAATACTTAAATTATAAAATCAAGGTTACCTAACTTAAGCGTTTCAGCTCCTTCATTTATGCCAAGCTCTTTATTTTTGTTTGGGATCAAGTTCTATTATAGAATCTAAGCCCAACTCGAGAAACAAGTTTAAATTAATCCTGAAAAGTTGAAATTGATTCGGAAAAACGTTGAGGTAATGAGTTGAAATGTGCTTACTCGGGAACCAAACTCGCGATAACGCAGTCTTTGGCTCTAAGCCAAGTTTTAATGAATCCACCAGTAAATTTTACACGTAATGGAATATCTAACGGTAGGAATAATGTTCCCGGTATATTGTGCGGTCTACAGGGAGAGGTTTACGGACCGCTTTAAAATTCATGGGAGATACAGGTGTGGGGTGCTTAGCTAACAGGGAAATATGGTTTGGAGAAAAGATTGCGAGATGGCAGTTTTGGATCATGTTTCTATAAGGTTCAATAAAATTATTGGTTTAACATGTCTCACGTCTTGATTTTAAAGTTTGATCTATCCAATATCTAAATTCAAATAAATTGCTTATCTATGAATGATTCAATTCAAATTCAATAATTTCAAATATTGTGACGGATATTATTGATATTCCAACTATTGATCGCGTGAGCGAACATAGATCTCTGTACCAACTATTAGCAAAATTGAATATTTTATGTCCGGATGTTTGTTTGTACTTGCGTACAAGTTGTATTTTTCATCCAATCTTTACGAAACTTAGTAGACAAGGTTTAAATATTTTAGAATTGAATAGTGTTTGCTTTGTTAGTAGTACCTACTACTAGTTATAAAAATTTGTTTTAAAACATGGGTTTACTTCTACTTCTGCTTAGTTTATCCTCTAGAGATTCCATAATTGAAATATTCAGACAAGTAACTTGTTGTTTCTCAACAACAAGTTACTTGTCATGAATGTAATAAATTGAAATATTAATAATTAATTAATAATTAATAAATTATAACTTCTGTTATAATTTTTGAAGAAATTAAAATTGACTCCATGAAGAATTTTATTACCGATTTTGGTATCGTTATTTTTTTTGTAAAATGCCTTTAAACAGTTGCTGCTCTTTGCTTTTACTGTCTGTTAGTAAAACCGTTACTTTACCTGAATAATGTCGCCATTTCCGCTATTATTAAGATTTATGATTACCATAAAGAGTTGAAACAATAAGAAGACAATCTAAGCAAACAATGACTCTAATTAGATGTCCACCTCTCGAGCCTCGCAGACAAAGAGAATTCAGTAAGTTTAAAGCCTCGCACCGAGAATTTTATAGTTTTGTAACGAGAGTTCCCAACTAGGATTTACAAGCTTTTATTTTTGTATTATTGTTCATAGTGTGGCGGGGAATATTCAGGGAGTTTCAACCTTACCAGCACTATTTAAAAAAAGTATTTTGATGTTCGCAATTGGATTGGTTCCATTTTACTGTTATAAGGAATGTTTGAGAGACAGGATTTGAACGTCCAATCTTTTTCTTCATATTTATAAAAGCGAAAGTAACATTGTCTCTCCGTCTATTTATCTACTATCTCTCTCTCCCCCAATTTCTATGAAATTACAGATCTTTCCATCATTACACTGGTAAAATCGCGTCGCATAGAATATTTTTGAACTTATAATGTTTGTGTTATAATAAAAAAAAAAAAAAATGAGACTGAAACAATGATATTAAACACAAAATACGTAGCAGTTCACAATACGTTATTTTCCAGATTCACCCACAAAATACACGAGCAATGGCGGACTACGGCGGCGATGTACGCAACCGCTGCAGCGACGCTCACTCTATTCCATTAAACCAAGTGCTGCTAGAAGCTTAGCAAGTGCTTTCACATTCATACCTATGTCCTATTTAGTACTCCAGAACTTATCAAATAACTAAACTAATTTTCAGTGATAGAAATTTAAAGAAGAGAGCTTTTTAGGGTTCCGTACCTCAAAAGAAAAAAATGGAATCCTTATAGGATTTATTTGTTGTCCATCTGTCCGTTTGTCTGTTTGTCTGTTTGTCCGTCTGACCGGGTGTCAAAACCTTTATCTCGGGAACGCGTGAAGGTATCGAGTTGAAATTAAAACCATATATGTAAATCCATAGTATCTTGCTGCAAAAAAAAATTAAAAAAATCTCAGTTTTCGTAAAAAAAAGTTATAGCCGAATATGTCGTAAAAAACGTACATTTCGACACTCGCAATGGAATCAAAACCTATGGGGTACTTCCCGTTGACCTTGAACTATGAAATTTGGCAAGAATCATTGTGTTAGAGTACACATATAGGAAAAAAATCTGAAAACATTTTTAATTTAATCACAAAAAAATAGTGTCTCTATGCAAGGAATGAGGGCCCAAATTTTAAAGTGAATTAACCGTATCATATGGGGTATCATATGAAAGATCTTCATTAGCATAAGCTAAAACAGGTTTTTAACACATTCTTCTCCCCCTGCAGACCCTTCACTTCAGCTGGGAACCAAAACTTTTTAGGCGAATTTTGTACAGAGTGGCCGCGCCAAGCATCGCTGCTTTACTAACTACTACAAATTGAACGTAACGCTCGCTCGGATCCGAGTGGGAGGCGCCGCTACTCGGATCCGAGTGGTGAGCAAGGAATCAAATATTTTTACGATGTATATTTTTCGGTTTATGAAGGAAAATATAAAAAAAAAAATTTGATTTCCCCCTTTTATTTAGTTTGTACGGAACCCTCGGTGGGCGAGTTTGACTCGCACTTTTCTGTTTTTTTATAAATAGGCATGTACCTAGTAAAATAGACACGACAGGCTTACAATTAGAGTCGCGTCTATTTATGTGTAGAGACCTAAATTAAACCAATCATTTCTCGATTTATACATATTTACACACACGTCGTTATTGAGTTTCGCCTTTAACTCCAAACCAAATTTTGAATGAAACTTTCTATTGCTGGCTTGCACGCAGTACAAACGCGTGATATAGAATAGAATTATATTCTATTGATAGAATTATATTCTATTCTATCCCATTACCGCAGGGCGTCTGTGACGCTATTATTTACTAAATATATATCATTTACTAAAACTATGTGTTATATCTTCTTATATATACACGAACGTAATAATCTGTATTCTGTCTGAAAATATATTAAAACCGTCGATTTACGTTAGTTTCTCTATAATTCTGTAACGTCCATCCAACGACCAAAATTTACTGAATTCGTAATCAATACTCAGTTAAATGCCAATAATATTAGTACGACGAATGAAACAGCATATCATGTTTCCGCCACGAGTGACATTCCCCCCCCCCCCCCCCCCCCCACATCCTGGCTCCGTCCACGCCCCTGCCTGCCTGACTAACACGCATCAATAATATCCCAAATTTAATCAAGAGTAAAGGGATAAAGTACACAAGTTCTAAACGTCACTAAAGGCTTTTAGGTTCCGGTCCTCCCTCACTTTTGACACAAGGATCGCTATGCAAATTAGATGGGCCGACGCGTTCTCCGAAACCGACCTTGACATGTGTGCGGTAAAGTTGAAATTCGTATTGAAGTGGCGCTTAGACATGAAGACCCATGTCCTACATATGAGATGGTGGCTGACAGATGTTGAATTGGATGGTGATATTGTGTGTTAATAGAGCGAAAGTTATGTTTCGGCCGCATTGTTAAAGGGTGTAATTGGGGCGGAAAACTGCGCCGCCACTCATGTGCAGAGAGGGATAGGGACCATGATGTAATGTGTGTTTCTGACGAATACTTTTTAGGTTAGCTTATTTGTCATATTGCGTTCTCGAGTTGTAGGGCAGAGGGTTTTCTGTGATAATAAATTAGCTCTGCTAAAATTTTAGTTTTTTTTTTTATCTGATACAAAAAGGCCAGCGTTCTTTTGAAATATAATTTGCGGTCTTCAAACAAAATGTTAACATTTCATTCAATGAAATACATTGAAAGTTGAAGCTTAATTACGTATAAAAATATTCAAACCAAATAACCATCGAATAGATTTAATTTTACAGAAAAAAAGGAATTTTCTCTTTAAAATGAAATCTATTATATATGTATGTTTGTTTATATATATTAATTTACCATTTTTATAACGTTACGTTCCAGTTACAAAATCGTTATAATATTGAAACACATCTTGAATAAAGTTTAATTATCAAAAAGCTATTTTTATCCGACTTCCAAAAAGGAGGAGGTGCTCAACTCGACTGTATATTTTTTTGAATTGCTTCAGTGCTTTGGTTTTTATAACGAAATAACTGGAAAATTATTCATCCAAGTAAACGAATTGCGTATTTTGAAGTCGATTTTTTAATCTATTTATACTTAATAATTATAGTAATTGGACATTATTCAACATGTTAATACCTATCTCTAGAATACTTTTAAGTCCAGGATAAACCAACATCCTAAGTTCAGTTTAGGATTTGATTGAATTTTCCGCAAGCACAGTTGCTTTTCTGCTGCCAAGTAAGTAGTGGTCGCAATAAGTTGAACAGTAGGGGTGCGCCGGTCGCGCCAGTCGCTCCAGTCGCACCAGTCACTCCAGTCGCGCCAGTCGCTCCAGTCGCACCAGTCGCTCCAGTCGCGCCAGTCGCTCCAGTCGCACCAGTCGCTCCAGTCGCTCCAGTCGCACCAGTCGCTTCAGTCGCACCAGTCACTCCAGTCTCACCAGTCGCTCCAGTCGCACCAGTCGCTCCAGTCGCGCCAGTCGCGCCAGTCGCTCCAGTCGCGGCGGGAGCGCACACAGAAGACTTCTGTCTTCTGTGGGAGCGCACCTGCCATACAACTTTACAACGCTAATTGTACGTCTTTCATATATCATAACTATCATACAGGAATAATTTTGTGAGGGTTAAGAAATCGTGGGCTTGCTTTATACAGCTGAGTTTGCAAACGCGAGCTACGACGCGACGGTTCATAATGTAATATTATTTAAAATCAGACGAAATACACGTCTGACGACGTGTGTGTTGACGTGACGTCACAGCACGTCAACATAAATAAACGCAGCCTAAATTGATCAAATCTTTAAGAGTATTAGATATAATTTTAGTAATATATATATCCAAAACATATGACAGTCCCGTCTGAAAATGCAATGTTTTTTGTTATGTTATTAAATTTATTTTGTCTTGGTTTGAATAAATATTATTTAATATTTCAAGTCAACAACCATAATAGCCACATTCACGTCGAAATATTTAACAATATGTAGAAATAAATTTAAGTAAACTAAAGTATCACGTTTTTTAAAATTTATGTAAAATTGTCATGTTCTCTATTTGAGTTAATATTTTAATTCTATATAGACTTAAACTTGTCTTTTCGTTATTTTCAACATAAAAAAGAGATCTTTGTACGTAGGTATAAATTATATCAAGGCTAGAAAATTTACGGGATTCGTAATTTTCCATATATTTAGGTTTCGGCTCTTCATTTTGATATCAGAAGCAAGGGATATAATTCCGAGATCACAAAATAGATAGCACAAACAGTAATTAGGGAGACAAGTAAATACAAGTAGGCCAACCCGCAACACAAGTACCTCAGCTCAGATAAGGAGAAGTACACATTGTGTAAGATAAAGTTAGATGGCCCCCGCGGGGTTACTTTGCCCCGTTCTACACCTGCCTAACTTCCATAGAGCTAATTGCAGACATTGAATATTTTATCATAGTTTCAGAATATGAGTTTGGTTTGGTTGGAATAATTTGAATTTGATCGTTGCTTTGATATTATTGTTAGGGTAAATTAATACGATGTTTGTATAATCATTTTGTATGAATTTGAAATTAAACTCACTCACAACTTCAAATATTATGTATGTGGCCACAGTATGTGGCTTTAGTTACTTTTTGGTAGCTAAAAGTGGGTATTGTTTTACGATTCTATTTAATTTTACAAATTTGAAAGTTATTGTTTAAGTAGTTACTTAACAACTGATTATGAACGGTTTATGCTATTTAGAGAGTCTTAAGGATAAGGGTTTTATATTTGATATTAAATGACGCTGATCAATGTAATCACGGGTAACTTTTAAAAGGGTAACTCGTCTCCTAAAATCATAACAAAATTTCGAACTTTACGTAATTACATTACCGAAAAATGTTGTTCCGTCGTTAATCGACGTCCATCCTGAGTTCATTTAAAAGTTATCCAACTCTTAAATCAGAGTAATTTCACCCGAGGAATGTACCTATTTCCTCAACGAGGCAGGCTAGCGGCGCACCTGCACCAACTTTACTCGCTATTTCGACCTTACAACCCTCGCCAGCTACCCTACAACTAAAGCCAAATTGTCGGCCGCTCTGAGATTTGGTCGGTTTATTTTTCTCGTGTTACATATGCCATTATATAGATTATTTTAGGTTTCTTATTAAGTTCATCCTTATCATCTCAGCCATATAAAGTCCATTATTAAACATAAGATTTGGATTTACAAAAGGACCGGTTGAATCGGCCTATTTCTCATTGAAATGCCAAAAGTCCGTACCGAGTGATATCGGTCCACGTTCTTAATACGTACTGCACAGAAATGGAATTCTTTGCCGCCATTTCTGTTTTCTGAGAACTAAAATCTCAATATTTTCAAGGCTAGAGTGAATAGATATCTTCAAGATCGAAGAACTCGATTCTCAGCCACAACGTTGCTTAGCATCAGGCGAGTTAGTGGTCAATCGTAGGTCTATCTTGAACGAAACAAAAACTTGAGTGAAGAACATACATCGGCAAGCGCTGCGTAGGACTAATTATAATAAAGTGGACAAACGACTTCACAAATAGCAGGAATACGCTGGATATAGCACGCACTCAACCGCTCTTTTGAAAATCCGTAGGGGACATCTACATATGTCCACCAGTAGAGTTTTGTGATAAACTATTACCTAAACATAAATTAATTACCACGAGAAAATTAAGTTTTTTAAATAATTATACCTAAAGTTCTATTTATAACATAAGCACATGTTTTGACAGTAACGTAAATTAATAGAATTTATTAATTATCGTAATTTTTTGTACATTTTTGTCGTTGAACCCATCAATATTTTTGCTAATGCAGTAGCGTCACCACGTAATCTGTGGCAGCGTTCAAAGCAGCCGACAAGATTGGCACGCCGTTCACAACCTCGGCAATTCCTGCTAATTATTATAATTGAATCTTTTCTCATCCTTTTTCTTTTTGCAATCTTCTGCACCGGCTCCGAGATTAATTCTTTCTCTGGAATTTTATATCCGGAGATTATTTTTAAGGCTTTACAGAGTTCTGGAGGAGGTCGTTACGGAATGGCCCGTTTCATTTCGTTGAAAGCTTTCATGTTTACGTTATTAAAATAAACGAATAATTAAAATTGAACCCAGATCTGAATCTACTTGGTCGAACTTTAAATGTTACTTTGAAGCGTTTAACTTTTTTTTTTGAGAAATAAGTAATTTATATTGGAAACCACCTGCGGTAAATGGATGATATGGTTACGTAGCACTATTAAAGTATTTTGCAAAATGGTCTAAGATAGAACTCGTCAATTTCGGAGATCTCTACTGAATTTAGTCTTGAAAATTTCAAATTTGTAGTTCTTAATAGATAGGAAGCTCGGCAGAGAGTTTTACTCCTTTCTAATACGCATCCAAAGTGGGAACTAAAATCTTTATATACAGGTTTTGAATTTCAATGATAATCGAGGTGTAGAAATAACATTACTGTCAATAAAATGCAGTCGCTTAATTGCAGGAATTTTCGTAATACCAACTTAATTTTACATTCCGCTAACAATAAATCGAAACCGGAGTTTTATAAAAAGTAGGAATTATAATAGTTGTATATCGGGATACTTGCTATTTAATTTTAAAAACTACTTGATATCTAGGAGGAATCGAAATACTTTTTTACATACATGAAACGTACGATATAGGAATACGTACGAACACACAATAATAATTTAACCAAAATACAATCTCTCTCTAATGAATCGAAAAAAATCAATAAACAGGACTCAATATTGCTCGTGCAATAATAATTATTATTGTA
The DNA here is from genome assembly GCA_947563715.1 of Lycia hirtaria. Lineage (NCBI taxonomy): Eukaryota > Metazoa > Arthropoda > Insecta > Lepidoptera > Geometridae > Lycia > Lycia hirtaria. The sequence continues at coordinate 31,942,414 of OX387377.1, read as the reverse complement.
GTCAACCTTTATTGCAATTATTAAAATCAATGAAATGAAGGTCAGTAATATATTCACAAAACGAAGTAATTACAATTTTGTGATATTTCATATTTGTAGAAACTGTAAGCTAATCCGTATCGTTATTACTATATGCGTCGTTATTGTGCGTCGTTAATATAACGGCCGTTAACATTTAACGTATTCCGAATAATTCTCTTTCAAGTTGTTTGCGGCCATTGTCCAATATGTTCATATATTATATTTTTAAAAGGTTTTTTATAAACTTTTTTTTGTTTTTGTTCTACCAGTAGAAACAGCAGACGATGTCCTGGTAGTAAATAAATAAAAAACCTGTTTCTCAAAAAAAAAAACTGCGTTGTTACAAAAATCTGATACAAATAAAAATACTTGTTTTTCCACAACTTTTTGTATTAATTTGAGTAGGTATGTATGGTGGCTCACGGCTTGTTCACGGTTTCCATAAAAATATCGCTGTTGTCTATAAGTCTACCAGTCATTACACTAGTTTTGTAGTAAAGTTGTGTATGTATGTATTGTGTTTTAGTTTATCTATGGTACAAAAAAGAGTTTATCTATATATCTAAAAGGATAGATAAGTTATTAATTTGTCGGGTCATTTGCAGATGTCGCTACAAATTAGTTATAACCTGACAGTTTTATGAGAAAAAACTGTCGCAATAAATACTCAGAAGTCAGAAACAAAATCAACATTTAATCAGTGTTCATTAAATGATAACTAGCAACCGAAACATAAGTAATGGAATTAATCGGCATCTGAATCAGATAATCATATTTCAGCAGTTACCTAATTCCCGTCGAAGAGAACAGAAGCTCTAATGATCCCACTAATTATATCGGATATAACCGCTGATTTATAGATCCAAGGTCGGCCATTACACGCGCGATTGGCCCCAACTTGGCCCCAACGTTTGTGGATGCTTCCTTATTAGCTTTTGTGAGAAAAACAGCGAGAATTTTTGCGATACTTTTTGTTGTTTGACGGAGAATGTTTCTGACGGTTTTTGGTTGGATTTTATTTTGGTAATAACAACGGCACAAAGAAATACTTATTTCAATTATGTATATTTATATTGTTTTATTGCTGAATAAATGTTTTTCTCCCTTTTGGGCCTCAGGCCACTTATAATTACCTACAATAAGAGCTAGTTAAACTTCGGAATCACTCCTTTTGATATTTTTCACTATCATTTTTCCTAACTTATACCTGGAGTTTCAACCGTATTTGGCGGTCTTTTTAAAGTATCAGAGCACTCGCTATTATCGGTTCAACTATATTCGGAGGTATAAACTCAAGTTATACCTCCGTGATTAACCTGTAATTTTACTTAAAAATATACATAATATATTCAGTGGTTTCACAGTAGGTACGAGTTGCCGCAAATGCGTATGCTTCTCAGATCCTGGACTCTTGTGTTCTCCGCCTGTTATCGTTTCCGGCGGATTGCTTTAATTTTGTAATACACCTGCAAATACGGACGTAATAGCTTCAGTACTAAATCAATTAGTAAATTACACTGAATCCTCTATACAAACCCAATTAATGAATATAATCCAGCGCGGTGCAGGCACCAAGCTAAGCAGCAGGCGGCCCGGCCTCGCGCTGCCAACAAGTTAATCTAATGATATAATGGTGAGAGTGGACGACTACAAGGTTTACTCTGTCAGCTTCTGGCACGGATCCTTTGACCTTTTTGTCCCCGAGGCGAGATTTGCGGTCTCTCCCAGAATCGTAGATTGCTCCTAGTTTAATCCCATTTCAGAGATAATGGACTTATAATTGATGCCGAATTAAAATAGGGAGATTTGGCAGTTCGTAATGAGAATCGGGAAATTCGAAGGCGAAATCTCTTCACGATATTATCGAGGGCGAATAATTTAATTAATTTCTGTCAGAGTTCGATTATTTTTTCGCTGAAGATTTTCGTGCAAACAGCTTTCCTTCTGATAATATTTTAATACCTTTCTCGATATCGGGAGCGTTTCTTTTGTTCGATATCCTTATCGGGATCTCATCTACCTCGTTGGGGAATCATTTATGAAGAATAAGTTTTCCTCGCCTACTGGTGCTCTACAAACAAAGGCGCGTCGACTTCTTCTGACCCTTTTTCTAACAATGCTCAGATAAAATCTGACCGAAGCGAACTTTGACATAACAATACTGTTATGCGTAAACAATGGAGAAGGGACGAAACCGCGGACATGTCCTGGATGTGGCTCCGGGCGCTGAACGGCGCTACTCGCCGGAGCTAGGGCTTCATGTACTGCCTGTGACGTAATACTTTATAATGTTTCATATTTCAAATGCTGTTTTATAATGTTTGTACCTAATTAATATACAAGATAGTAAATCACACGAATTTGACACATAGGCAACAAAATTTTAACCGTGGATTTTATTCTTATTATTCCATTATTTACTATTCGCATATATATTTGCTCTTGATTGCCATCTGAACTTCTACCGTTATAGTACACATAATGCATCTCACTTTTACAAAAGAAAACGATTCATTTGCGATTTAGACATAGTACACGAGAATCGATAATTCGTCATCATTATCATCTCAACCACAAGAAGCCCACTGCTGGACACAGGCCTCCGCCATAGATTTCCAAAAAGACCGATTGGAATCGCCTTTGCATCTTCCCGCTACTTTATCGATAATTACATTATTACTATCTTAATAATAAAATAGTTATTGGATCCAATCCGACAATATGATGAGAGTAAAAATTTTTTTTTTCGGATTTTGGTATATTCAGCATGAAACTTGTAACGGTTCCGGTTGTACCTTGAAACGTTGAATTCACAAATTTTCTATTAAAACCTTTGTTTCTTTTATTGTATATGAGAAAACTTTTTAGTGAAAATAGCTTTTTTCAAATATAAAAAAAGTCTATCGAAATTAATTTGGAACGTTGTCAGAAAATAATAAAAGAGATCAGTTGGGGCTGGGTTCTAGAAGCTTGCGGAAGAAGGGTCTGGTAAAGGGTGTAAATGTTGAAGATTTTTAAAAGAATGAGTAAATTTTCTTTTATTAGTGTTAAATGTTCTTTGGAAGAGATATATTTAAAAGGTATGAGTATTAAAGTAATACTAAGGATAGTCATGTTTTCGTTTACATCTCCGTATTAATAAAAGGTCAAAAGACGTCTTGGTTTTTTGGGTTTTCTATAATTGGCCAAGCATAGCAGTGCCGAGAGGATGCGTCTAACTAAAAGAGGACAAACCCTTTCTATTGTAGAAAATCTCTAGAAACATCTTCAATTATGATTAATTATAGTTTGTAAAAAAGGCATGACTGTTTTCTTTCTAAATTGAGATAAGGTTAAAAGATGCTTAGTTCCTGGGTTTTATAATCAGCAAAACTAAACAGAGCTGAAGGATGAGTCTTACAAAATGAAGATAATCTTTTTCTGTTGTAGAAAGTTTTTTATGAATAAATAAATAGCTTCGTTCTGGAAACCATTGTTTTCTGATCATACGAATATACATTATAACAATGACATCGAGCTCTTGAGTAGGAGAAGACTAGACAAATATACTACATTTTCCTACATACATATAGTTCTATCTAGTCGTTGTATAGATTTGACTAGATTTATAGAACTGATTACAATTCACATATATTTTATTTTGTGTTTTCCACAGCTGGGCGGGAAACAGTAAAAAGTTATAATTTGTATTAAAAGCTAGACTGGGATTTTTGTCTCTTTCCTAACTAAGGGAGGGAGTTTAAAATAATAATTTCTTTATCAGAAATTAAGTGGGTAAAAATAATAATAACTTAAAGTAGAAGAATTTAAATATTTCCTTCCCTGTAATCGTAACTAGACTCCATAGATTTTTGGGCCATTAGGGTAAATTCCCATCCTGCTCATAAAGGTTGGTTATTTTCCCGCAAGAAACTTAAAGGCTGAGCTAACGAAAAACAGAACTGAGTTACAGACAAAAGTAAGAATATAATGCCCTCTTATCCCTAGCTAAATGTGTACATGGGCGTGTATACATTCTGATAGGTAGGCTCAAATTACTGACAAACAATACTTACACAATTTCCCCAAGGAGTTTCAGTGGAGGGAGGGTATCCCACAGAGGTTGAATCCCTACTGACTTCCACGAGGCGGCGTGGTGATCCATAGCCACTACACTCTCTGTTCGTAGGTTTTTGAAAACAGAGAAGTGTTGAATCTCCTATAGGTAAAGTAACTTCATATCTAAAATCATGGGATTGATCAATCTATTTTAGGGTCAGAATCTGAATTTATCTCATAGAAATCGTTGAACTATATTATTCCTCAATTTTGAATTCTTTATCAGATACTCTACAAACAATCACACATTCACTAACACTAAACATATTATAGAGCGATAGAAATGAATATATTCTAATACTTTTCTTTTCTTTTCATGTTCAACTACACTGAGCAACTGGTCGTGTAATTTAAGAGAGAGAGAGAGAGGTGTCGACTCATTGCGGGAAAACTAATATTAGATTCAGAATCTAATGATTTCGGAGTAAATTAGCTGTTATTTTGGTATGCAATTAGAATTCTTTAGATTAATTTAATAAAGCTGAAAAATTGTATTATTCTACGGTTTCTGCGAACACAACGAAGGTCCATACTAGACGAATCACGAGCCATATTTTAATATTATTTTCATGTTTAGTTAGTTTATTACATTAAAAGATTATAAAGTTTCAGTTTTCTATTTGTTTATAATTTTAAATCCTTAGATTAAGATTCTTATTTCATTCCAATATTGGTTAGTATTTTAGGTTAGGTAGGGTTGTTACAAACTGTTATAGCCATCTGATTGTATCTGTACTATAAATAAGCAAGAAGAAAAGCGAAGGGTTATCTAAATAATAATTCTAAAACCGTCCGAGGCTAGACAACTTTTTCCCCGTCGCCGACTTGTTTAACTACAGATAAACCTATATAACGGATGTTTTCTTCTCTTGTCTTGCTGACCTTACACGATTTGTGAACAAAGTCTAGTAGTTGAAAAGAAAAAATAACGGATTAAACGCGTATATTTTACATAGTTTTATGAGTATTCAATCGCGAAAACGTTAGAAAACATTAATGTTTAGTCTTAATTTTTAAATAAATATCAGATATATCTTCAATTTTTATTGAAAACTCTTTTTATGTTGAAAGCTAATAAAAAGAGAGTAAGCAAGCACTGATTATACTTAGACATACAATTTCTATCGCACTAGGTGTGGGAGCGAAAAGTCCTGTCCAAACGCGTATCGTGTGAGTGAAAACGAGTTAGCGATAAAAGTAAAAAGATAATGAAAATTTTTGTGAATGTAAAAAAACATTGTATTTTTTTTTTCAAGAAGTAGACGTAGTAATTAAGCTGCCCTTTTAAAAATTGGAAATACTGGCTACGATGACCGACTGTCTGTCCTACTAAGTGTAGGACATCTATATTTTTAGAATGGTAATAAGTACAAGTCTCGCAATTGGCAAGATTATAGCGTTCACTGTGATGAATATCAACAAATAATAACTAAATCACAAACACTAGATATTATCAGTTTTTTGACATTTAAAAAATGAAACAAACTAATTCACGTAGTCGTAAGACATTTAAACACTTCGTTCTAACGTCCACTCGCGTCTTCGACGATGTAATATTTTTACTTTAGGTAGATAAAGATAAAGATAATTTATTTGCATACAACACGAGAATTTAATACAACAAGTGCATAAAAGATGTTACACTAAATTTAGTCGCTTAAAATCATGTTGTGCCGATTAGGCGTACAAATGTCAGGTAGACAGCATCATGCACATGCGAAAAATTAAAAAATAATAATAATTATTATTTGTTATTAGATTAATACACAAACCAAAAATATCTATAATATGACAAAGCAGAAGCAATAAAAGATACACATAATGTCAAATAAAATTAAAACTTGTCATTTAAAAAATCATTGATAGAATAATAACACTTCTGCAATAACAATGCCTTCAACTTTTTTCTAAATAAATTACTATTCTGGTCTCTGATAATAATATGTTATGGCGTACGACACATAGTTATCTTGTTCTATTTAAGTCTGCTAAATGACGCTTTTATCAATATTTCAGAATATTTCTACGGTATAGAATTTAAGTGAAATTACAAATATACATAGATTGACTTGTTCAGCAATAGTTACAAAGTGCAAATAGGCAATTTTTCGACACTGAGTTAACGCTCAATTTTCACTAAAATTACTCAGTAAATTTTCTAGAATCTTCTTCAAATGAAAATTAAAACTTGCCCGCCGTAGGTAGCGCGGGACTCACATCACCGCAACATGTGTTCTCCCTCCCCTCCCGCCTCCTCCCTCCCTCCCGCACGGTTCATAAAGCTTAATTCCCGGCGAGCAGTCTCGCAAATACTACTTATAGTAAATTTATTCTCGCCACAAATAAATAAGGCCCCCGGAGTATTGTAAGTTAACTGTGGGAACGCCCATATCAAGGCCTTGTTCTACGGATATACAACGACAACTTACAACAATATAGGTCGATGAGGAGTACAAGTCTACAAGTACATGTTTCATATTTTTGTTGGTAAAATATGAATAAAATATCCAATGTATTAGAAACAAAAATATTACTCGGTCTCTCTATTTCGGTAACGGTGTGTTTTTAAATTGTACATTTTCAACAAAATCCAGCAATATTAAAGTTAGTTATAGGACCACAGAATTCGCCCTATTATATAGTATAGGACAAAATCACACATCGCTCAGTTGACCTATTTACCCCGCGCAGTATTATAGTGATGTTAGTGGTCAGTTTTTCATTCGGTGGCTTCCACTTAATAGGATCTCCGAATTACTTAGATATATTACTGGATTCGGGTATGCTAGGCTAACTCTTCCACAGAAGTACGAGTACTATAACGGAACATACCTTAAGACTAAATGGCTGAACGGATCATTATGAAGTTGGGTATTTATTTAAAAAAACTGTGAAAACGTTAGTTTCCATGGTGACAATTTTATTCATTAAATTTTATAATTTTATAATTTAACTACACACTTAAAATAAGATTAAAAAATATATACATATATTTTTACCATGTTAAGACTTGTGAGTCATGCATGTTCAGAATCAGCCCCCACGAGACACGGGAACACGCTCCGTCCTGATTCCCGGCCCGGCACCGGCGCACGGTGCCGTGGAATGCGCAATGAATGCTAACTGAGAGGAATTAACGACGGAATAGATATCAGCCAGAATGGGCCCTGCTTACCCTTCATTATTAACTAACGCATTCTATTCAATCCGACCAAACGTCAAGTGATGCTTGCGTTACATCATTTACTACGATTGTCTTGGTAGATCTCTACAAGTATATAGAACCCCTTACATCTTACCCTCTAATCCTCTAATACCCTCTTCCTTCCATCTAACCCTCTAACCACGGTCAAATGTGGCGTCAAATGGCCTCATGGTGTTTGATGCTCTGGCTACCCCGTACACGTAAAGGAACAGCATGTATTATGTATGTATGTAGAAAGGAAACTAAACACTCGACTTCAGTATTGCGATTTAAGTTGTGTACTCAATACGTTTGAAATAGTGTTGAGTGTACGTTTTCACGAAAAATATGCGAACAGCCGCTTTAGAATTGCATTAAACAAGCATTCTTTGAAATAGTTATCGTAAATTCACTTATTTATAAGAGGCATCTACGAAAAAGAGTAATTTAAGGCTTCCGTACTAAGGTTGTGGGAGCCTATCCGTGAGGCTTCGGTGTCTGTCTGTCTGTCCTACACTTAAACGGCTGTATATCTTATACGATAATTTATATAAAATATTGGCAAGATTGTAGGGTTCACATTGATGTTAACCTATGGAATACTAAAAACTGGTCAGGTGCGACACAAGCTTGGGTAAATATTTTTTGTAAAAATGAGACATGCTTTTGCGAGACAAAAACTCCTCGTTGATTCCATAAAAAAGAAACGAAAAGTGACAACTTTGTACGTTTCGTTCACAGTCGGTGGCAACATACAATTAAAATAGATTAAACGGTAGAGTTCAAATCTCTTTGGATAAAGAAAATAGGTCTGTATAAAATAAGAAAATAAATATTGTACTATGTCAATGCCTAGCATTTCAGGCTATTAACATTGTAAAAATTATAAGTTATAAATATTCTTAAATATAAACAAGATATAAAAATTATGTTAAAATGCGTCGATTTTCAGTCGACGCATGTTAACACTCCGAGTCTCCCCATTTGGCTGAGTCCGTAGTTTTGAAATTATTGGAAAATAAGAACATAGATAGATATATGAACTCTTTATTGTACACACCTTAAAAGTAATAACAAAGAACTTAAATAAACTTAAAATTACTTACGTACCTATATATTAGACTGGTAAAATCATAACCATCTACGTAATTGCGTAAAAGTGCCATTATTTTCCATTCCATTTAAATGACTAACCCATTTCTGCTCCGATTTAAATCTGAAACTTCATTGTAATTTAAGAAATAATTTTGATGTACAGTTAGTAATTCTGGTATGCAATTCATTATCAAAATGTTTTGTAATAAAGATTACACAAAGGCCCGAAATATATTTGAACCATCAACATAAAAATTAATAAAAGAGCCTTAAACTTTATTATGATAACGTAATTTAAACATGCCTTCCAAAATTAAATTATGCTAGCACAAATTTTATGAAATTTATTGCGAAGTCCGACAGGATAGTTGTGATTATCTACTTTTGGTCGTAATTTTGTAGAATTATGTTTCCAGCTAGAATTAATGCGGTTGGAACTGGAATTTATTATTTGTTACATTATATTGTTGTCGGGACATTGTGGTCAGTCGTAGGTCTAATAAACATTTATCGCTACTTTGAGGACAATTTTTAGGGTCCCGTAACTAACAAAACCCGCCGAGTAGTTTCTCGTTCTTAGTTCTCGACCGTGTCTCGGTCGGTCTTGGCCACTTATTATACACTCATTAAAGCATTAGCTTTAATTTGATACAAATAGAACAATAACATTTTAAACTGGTTTTGTCCAATATCTTAAGATCATTCACACTCCGCTTGTACATTCTACCTAATATTATAAAAGCGAAAATAATTGTCTTTGTCTGTTTGTTACCTTTGGACGGCTAAAAGTTAACCGATCGTTACTAGACGCTTCGGCCGCGTCCGTAACTATAGTTTCGTAACTAGATGGGGGTTGGTGTAGTAGGTAGATATGTTTTCTCCTTTCGTCTTGTTATTTTTCTGTCATTTGTCCGTCATGACTAAATTAACTTATTTCTTAAATTAATATGTGTTTGTTTTGTTTATTATTTGGCATATGTGTGCAAAAAATAGAAAATCATAAGACGACCGATGTTCTCTCCACTATCAAATCAATGTAATACTTTAGACTTAATGCTTTGGTTTAAGTCCGCGTAGTCTTTTACCTGTTTCGAGATACCTTCACAAGGAGTCTATAAGAAGCTTTTAAAGTTTCCCAATAGTTTATTTAGATTTATTTCTAAGCGGTTTATATATTTTTTTAATGGGCATATTTAAAAAAATGGAATATTTTAGCAACACGTTATAATTTATGTACATAATAATATAATAATAAATAATAAATATTATATTGTAGGATGTAAGCATGCTCACGCCCAGTATATCCATTGCTAAATTATTTTTTGACTATTTTAGCCTCACGAATAACCTCCCCAAGGAAAAAAGCAAATATTTACAATGAAATAAAATACATTGTAATATGTACGCGTACCTATTATGTTTCACCATATTATCTCAACTTCACAACAAGCTTTGAATATTCGGAAAGAATTCGTAACAAAAAGTTCGACATGATTGTAGCCACTTTGTAAACAATTTGCATATGAGAATTTTCGCATCGTTCCGAGGTAATTGTGTTCGCGAACAAGCGACGGCGCGGGCGACGCCCACGCACTCATAACGTGGATATTTCACTTATAATTGACGCGGTGACAGGTCACGACCAGGCAATGTTTAAAATGTCTAATGAAGACATCTGCAATACAATTTATTTGTGACTTAACACTTGAGGAGTAGAAAGAAAGATAGATTATGTTTTTCGAGTGTATGTATATTTGTATGTAATCTTGATATTTTTGTTTGGTAGGTAATGCTTGAGAGGTGGTCTCATACAAAGTTTGTTAAAATCGGTTCAGTGCTTTGGTTTTTAAACCAAAAAAACTGGAATAATATATCGTCCAAGTAAACAAAATTGCGTATTTTGAAGTCTAACTGACTTCAAAATAAGCAATTTACTTTTTTAAACTAATAATTCAAAAACTGTTCTAAAGAATATTTATTTGAATAAATTAGACTTTGCTTATACTTTCTCACAAAAACGTAATCTTAACAGCATATCAAACGTAAGTAACAGTACGAAAATCGGTCTTATGCGGTCGGGTATTTTGTTTTTCTTTTAATATATACTTGTTATTGTTAGTGCTATTTAAAAGTGATTACAGTAAATAGCTTCTCTAATATGTTTTTATCGTCATAAACTTTATAGCAAGCTGACCACCCGACTCTATTACCTACACTAGACATCCAACTGCTACTTTGACCTCAAGATACTTTAGCACGTATTTACGTAACAAGGACGATATAAATTTGTCCTATTTCAAAAGACCATTTCCAAATGTTTCCATTTTCCGTGTGAGATGTTCCGCATTTCAAAATATCCAGCTCACTAGGTATCTCTGTCGGGCGAGTAAACATGCAACCGCATGCAAACACATTGATTCAATACGTGAAGCTCGCGGAACAAAACCAGCTTTCATAATACGAAGGAATTTCCAGCTGGGAACTTATTTATCGGCTGCTAAGGGTTTCGAAAAGTATAACGAGTTTATAAATAAATAAATAAATATTTGTGGACATTTCACACAACACCATCTAGCCCAAACTAAGCAAAGCTTGTACTATGGAACCTGATGGCTGATAGAATACATATTATATATACTTTTTTTTTTGTAAATATATACATATGATAGAAACACCCAGACACAGAACAAACATCCATGCTCATCACACAAATGTTTGCCCTGGGTGGGGATCGAACCCACGACCTTTCAGTTCAGCAGGTAGACGTAAACACACTACCAACTGAGCCACAAGGCCGACAAAAAGAGGAAGGAATGTTTAATTATGGAAGAGTTTATAGCTTTAAACTTAAATCTCTTCCCGTAACAATGTATGTATATTAGCAATATTTAGTAAAACTGACAAAGATCACGGACCCCGGAGTCTGTGGAGCTAAAAATAAAATTTAAAAAACTTTAATCTCAAAGGTTACCTTTCCATAAATCTTTCTACATCTATAATAAGATTTAGAAAACTATTTATGAATGAATTTACTCTGTAATAAGAATATTTTCACCTTCTATACTGAGTAATTTTATATCCATGTATCTAATGTAATGTAGTAAATTAGCCAACACAACATTTTGTCTGTAACACAAAACAAAGCTGTAGCTAAAACTTAGCTAAGTAGACACAAATACTCGCCCGAAAAGTACGTAGTGGAGGAAGAGCGTAAGCCCGCCGGCTTTTTATTAAATTGCAGCGCACACTCACTTTGCTGGGGCTTTCATGAATCTAAGTTAGAACTTACAAGGAGCTTTGCTGATGTACTCGCTACTCATGTGTTGTGTTGTTGCTCGGGAATGCTTATGCTTCTAACACTCACATGTTTGGATTATTACTAGAGGTTTTTGTGTATCCTACATATGTATTTTATGGACATATGTAATAACGTACTAAAGTACAACGTTTTTAAGATGAATTTCGCTACAAATAGAATTAAAGATATTTATTCGTTTATCCACACGTTTTTCGATCACTGTGTGATAGGTCTTATGATGGTTTTATTATTTATTACTATTGCACGATTATTATTAATATAGATTACCAACTTTTAACGGATTTATTTCTTATATCTACATTTATTATACATACGAGTACATACATCATCATCATCATGAGACTTATTCGGTACGGTTAATTGTTTACATGTAGTTGCGGTCAGGCTTCCACTAAATGCGAAAGTAACTGTCTGTCCTCTGTCTGTTTGTGACCTCACAGCTGAACGACTGAGCCAGCGATATGAAATTTGGCACAGAGAGTTTTAGAACCTTGAAAAAGACAGCTATATTTATCGTTATCGTCACCGCTTTTCATCACTATGCATGCGGGCGACACCGCGCGGCACAGCTAGTTTTACGTAAATGTTTCACAGGCGCGAATAGATGACAGACTTGTTATTTGACAAATATGCCGTATTACCAAACATGTGTAGGTACATTTTCACCGGAAGCAACACTTTTCACACTCGTATTAAAGCTATCGGTTCTACGTCGGGCATTTCCCAGTACCCATCTAAATTGAACCCCTAGTTGCCCCAAAACAGCTGTTATGATAAAATATTCATCAGATGGCCGTTATCAGTGCACGATCCCATGTTTCCTCGCTTTACTGAACACACACCTTTTATTTTCCACTCTTTCTCTCTCTCTCTCTCTCACACAAACACAGAGCAGGAAACACATGTAAAGACTCTGCTCGTAAACAATATTCTAAAGTTTACACTTCTTAGTATCAAAATATTGATTTCTACAATAACTATTTAAAAATATATTTACGCGTCGACTTGAGAACCTCCTCCGTTTTTCGTCGGTTAACAAATACTAAGTATGTTCTGCCTATGTATCTGTTTCCTGTGAGCTATTCATTTTACTATAGGACTAGCAAAAAGTCGGCGAATTACTACCCATTTCTCATTGAAACGCCAAAAATCCGTATAAAATCAATCTCACTTCATTTTATCTTCATTCTTCATTTATCTTCTTAAGATAATAGTTTTATTAAGTGTTCTTCTAACTCCAACTCACATGTTAGTAAAGATGAATGCAGAGAAAGAAGAGACCAAATCATAGTTATTTGTAAACACCATCAGTATCTGGTTGGTATTCTATTTATTAGCTGTATAGATTTAGGACGTTATACATGTACATTTATTTTCTTCTAAATCGAGTTTTCACAGCGACACTGTCACTTACTATGAAACGGTTTCGTGGTTAATAATAGATTAATTTAGTTAATAAAGGCAGAACATGTTACGATTGATCTCAAAACCTTCACCTCTGTATAGTGTTTTCTATTCCCGGTTCCACGGCGGAGGTGAAAAATTCAGCATATTTAAAAACTCGTTTCCCGTAGTTGTCCACACGGGGGCTCTAAAAAGGACATCACGCCTTGTTACGGGACAATGTACTCTTGTTGGAACAAAACGGGTGTCATCCTACTTATAGCCCATGTCGAGCTGTTTTGGGCACGATTTCGACAATTGAGATAAAGGATCCGTATTGCATGAGTGATTCACTTTTGTTTTTTGTTCTTTTTTTATTATTCAAGGATAGGCTCGCGCTTGACCGCCAGCTCGCCTGATGTTGAGCGACGCTGCGGTCCAACGGTGATTACTGATATTGTCGGTTTTATTGATTTTACTGATGTAAATCATCTGAAGTTTTTCTTATTGTCTCTACTATATTTATCATCATCATTAGTTTACTCTGGTCAAATTCTAGACATAGGTTTTGTATGAGAAACCAGTCAGGGCAATCTGCAGCTTTTTGCTTCTAGCCACTGTCAACTTTATTACGAATGATGTCAGTATACGCGATATAGTGACGTCATCCGTAATAAAGTAGTCTCGGGCCTCCTACTACAGTTCCTTTGATCTTGAGCTCATGATCTGTCTAGAATGTGTTTATTTCAGCGGTCTTTGATTCAGCGACAAATAGTGACCGTCGCCAACCATGACTAAAACATTTTGCTATATTAGTGACTTTAGTTCTCTAACTAATTAGCTAATTATTTAGTTTGCAAATGTTATTGAGTATCTCCCGCGAAGAAAAGATAAAATACCGTTGACAGGGCATTTTTATGTTTACTCTAATTAACGTAAAAATAAGTGTGATAATTCTCACTTAAAACTGTCTTAATCTTCTTTTTAAGGCTTATGAAGTCGACCGCAATAGACGTTAAAAAGAAGTGTGTAATTAAAACTAACAACGAATACTTAGCGCCGAGAAACTGAGTCTAAAGTGTTTTATCGCATAAATTAATTATTAAGGGATTTTAGTCGCTTGCCGTACAATCTTAGCGAATAATTACAAGTAGGTACGTAGTGAACAAACGCGCTACCAAATGATGACTTGTATATAACATACATACATAGTAGATATTAGTTAGAAAATTAAATTCCAAATAGGTACTTATTTTATTCTTCGTGAGCCAAAAACAAAATTTAGATGTCAAATAATTTGAGAAAATATGCGACAAAAATAAGTAACACAGTTTTTTTTTTAAATAAAAATTCTAGATCATACCAGGGGCTTTTTTGTGACAAGTGGCATTCTTTCGTTTCGTTTCGTGAACTAGTAGAATAAAACATAATGTATGGAATTGACATTAGGTAATGTCACGTGACGGCACGTCACAGTTTCTTAGCATTTTGAAAGGTAAGCGTTTCTAGAAATAGAAACGTTTGCCGCTTGTCTAAGCCTGCCGATGTTGCCGGTGCGTCACAAGACATAGTTATATTAACTATATATGATGGTAACATCCCACGATTCAAACTTTTTAATACTGGAGTTCATAGCAACACGTTTTGCCGTTTCCCTAAATAACATTTTATTTTGTTTATTTCTAATATCGTTTAATGGACGCTTAAGTCCCGCGACCTTTGTCCGAATAATATTTTCAAACAAGGGGAATAAAAGCGAAAAATACCCCTTTTGTTAGTTTAGCCACCGACGAGGCAGGGGCTTAGGCCCGCTTTTATTTTAGTAAACAATTTTATTTTTATTGAGAAAAAAGATTGGTGAAATTCAGTGTTCGATTGTGGAAAGCTTTTTCCAGGATGAGTTGTAAGTATTTGTAATAAAACTCGTTTATTTGTATATTTTCAGAATTTCAGAAGCAAAAATGATGGCTTTTGTTATTTATGAATTTGTCGCCCAAAATTAAAAGTTTACCTAAATTAGGTTAAACCGGATATAATAATAAATAAAAGTATTTGTAACTTTATTTTCTATCAGTTATTATGAATATTATTTTCTCTATTTGCTTTTAATAGAAGATCAGTGCGATGGTAAATTTAATATCCGAGCGTCAATAGACAAACCTTTTTCATATTGAAGGAATAAAACTAATTATCCTCTACTCGAATCACAACACATGATTTTCTCCGTCTTTCTCAAACTATGTGCCTAACAATCAATTCAAAACTAGCATCAGCGTATTCCGTAGCATCGGCCTACCCGTATCGTAGTACCGTAGTAGGTACAAAAATATCACCGTAGTACGCTACGCGAGAGAGTTACATTTACGAGCTACACAAAGAAACACTATCTTGTTGATCCGGTGAATAACCGAGTCAACAATAGCACCGACACCGACGTGCCACTGCACCAAACACACTACCGCTGTGCAATATACATACGTAGGTACACTATGCAGGTGCCAAACGGTGCCAGTGCACAGTGTGTGCCAAATATTTCCAAGGCGTATCGTGTATGCGCATAATTTTACCTGTTTGGATCTCAGACGAGTGGATATGGGGTGTTTGACTTTCAAAGGACTTTATTGCATTTAATACAGTGGAATAGATTTATTGTTTTCATATTGGTAAAATGTTCTTTTTTTGAGACAAAAGAAATATAAATAATAGAATTACAGTCTAACTCTTTATTTTATGTCGAAGAAATTCAAATTGTCATCGAAATAATTTTTCTATTAAAAAACCGACTTCAAACGCAACTTACTAAATCCTTTACGATTGTAAACTTTTTATAGATCTTCACTCGCTCTTTTTTTCTTTTGTCAATGCGATTTGTCATTGAATGTCAAATACTCGTCCTCGAAGATTAGAAAATGTGCAGATGTCTATACGACAATTCTTAATATTTGACACTTTTGCAAAGAAAAACGTGTAGGTGGAACTCTGCGATTCTATAATCTGACGCATTCACTCCGGAATACAATAAAAATATTAGAAATTTTAGAGATTATTCAAAAAGTAGTAAAGCGATAATTATTATAAAATAATTATGGGGCCAACTTGGGAGCTTTATCTATGCACCAATTCACGAAACACAAAAACTGGTTCTCGAATGACGGAATAATTCGTGTACATATATTAAAAAAAAAACGGTACGAATTGATAACCTGCTCCTTTTTTGTAACTGCTAAGACAATATAATAAGTATAGCCATAAAGCAAAGATAGGGCGAATTCTGTGCCATAAAGTATACTTAAATAAAATACTAAATAAACAAAAGAGTGCTCAGCATCCAAGGTCGCCAACTACCATTAATATCTGCGACAGCGACCTTGTACTGTTTCGTTTATTACTCTTTTTCTACAAACAAAACAATAAAGGAACAAACTTCGTCGTACAAGTCCATAATATCGCCTTAATCCGCGCTCACCGCACAGAAAAAAAAAACTACGACAGATAGTTGAACTTCGTACCTTGTTAGCGACTAAAGTATTCCCAACATTGCTAATGTAGAAAAATTATTCACCAACTCTCAACTTTGTGAAGAGCCAGATTCGCCGTACCTTGTTTCGCCATATTATTTTGCCGTACATTATTTTGCCGTATTTGCATTCCATCCTTCGAAGCGGGCGCAACCCGCGTTCCATTTAATAAATTACTTCCACTTGTATGAATATATGAATATACAAGTGTTTTCACGTTTTTACAAAGTGACCCTTTCTGGTATAGAAAGTACGGCATAGATGTTATACATTTGAACTTTCGCTTCATCCTGTTAATGGGGTTTTCATGTCTCAATTGCTGTTGAATTTTGCTTACTTTTCCGTGTGAATAATCTGAATAGGGATTTCTTTGTGCTTTATTTACTAGTTGCACTAATGTTTGTTATAATATACCAGCAGTTATAATTTTACTTTTTTCGATTTATTTACATGTAATGTTTTGAACGAAAAAAAAACTAGGATACGCAAATTAAGAGAAAGCTGCAACAAATAAAAAATATGCAATATTTACGACAGACAAAACAATTAAAAATCACGTGGATAGATATCTGTGGCACTTTAAGTCTTTCATAAATCTAAAGCAGAATCAGAATCTTTTCATTGCAACATTGTGTACAAAAGTTCTTAAAAATAAAAGGATTCAACAGCGTACCCATACCGGGCGTGCAGTATAGTAGGTAAAGCTGTATTGTAGAGTCGCAGTTAACGAGAGTACTACTAGCTGAATTAAGACTATAAGTATATCGAAGTTATTACTTAGTTATTATTATAAATACAATTTTAAATATAAAACTTTAACAAATTTTATCAATTATCAAAATATTCTTTCAAACTGTAAAATACATTTGCTATAAGCCAGGATTTTAATTTAAATTTAAACTGTAATACAATTAAAGATTAAATTCAGTAGGCTATCGCTGCATATTTTGATGGCAGTATAAATATACTATTGTAAGAGATAGCATTGTTAACCTAGCCAAAACGTATATTGTATTTTTGTTTAGAGCGTAATAAGTCAGCATCTGCACTAGTTTGTTTCTTATCAAAATTTATACATACTTACCGACCAGTAGTACTTTGAAAATATCTTTTACACTTCATTTAGTTAATTAAATTGATCGAGAAGGACTTTCCTCTCCGTGTACAAGTATTAAGACTGGCGTAATTAATGTGACGAGTAGATTGGGTAATCTAGCGTCTTCTAGTGTAGCTACTACCAACCTGTGTGGCAGGTAATTAGGTATATGAGGTAGTATAGTTGTAGTAAAACTATTATATTGAGGTGATAAAACATAAGTTCATTAAAATATAAGAACCTTATTAAGTATTCATTATATTTTATCAAACTCACAAAATTATCAGCAATATAATTTAGTAGAAAACTCTGGAACAATAAGTATCTCTATATTAGACTGAGAGGAAAAGAAAACCAGGAAGCTGTTTCCTTTTACGGGTATACTGTAAAAGTGATTTGAGAAAACGTTCTTGTAGGCGTTGACTGACCCGCGTCACTTTCTTGTTACCTTCAACATCTGTCAAATGTGGCGTCAGACGACTTCATGCTCCTTAATCCTCTGTTTTCCGTGAAATAAACGTCCGTTTACAACACAGACATCAAATTTCTTCGCTATGCTCAGAAGTCTTACACACACAAGCATGTGAGTACAATCTTACGTTCAGCGGCTGTAGGAACAGTTCAGGCAATACTTCACAACAACAAAAAGCTTAGTAAATCACGATTTTTTCTCGCCGAAATTCGTGTTTATAATGTCCCAAAGAACGCGGCACGAGTGAGTGGGCCCGATTCCCGACGCGCCGGGAATCTTCATTCGGGCCAAATCTATTGGAATAAACTGGCAACACAGGTATGCGATATATTGATACTTTCATGGTGCGCGGATTTTTTCGGGATGGAAAATTCCTGTGATACAGTTTCACGCTATTGTTGGGGCCCATGCTTCTAACACAATAGTGTTTCGGGTCGGTCTCTTATCACACGTATAGTGTCGATACTGTGACTAAACGTTGAAGTTTCTACGAAATTGTTCTTTTAGGTGATTTGAGACCTTTGAGTGGTTGAATATCTTTTGATATAGAATTTTTATAATGTTCCGCTTTGTAAAAATTATACTAATTCTTATTTGAGTGAAGTTAATTAACGATGTAAATCGGGTTAAGTGACATTGAATTTGCATCGCATAACAGTAGATAACATTTAGATAGTTTTATTTTGAGTTGGGCTGCCAACTAGTGACTGACAATGATGATGATGATGATATTTATTTTATTGATTAATTTTGTCGCAAGCTTCTATGTGTCTAGTCTAGTCTACTATGGAGCTCGCTTATGTAGAAGAAACCAATTAATTTTGCTTTAAAAACATCTTCACTTAAATATTTAAATAAATAAATATTTGTGGACATTTCACACAACACCATCTAGCCCAAACTAAGCAAAGCTTGTACTATGGAACTAGATGGCTGATAGAATACATATGTATATATACTTTTTTTTTTTTTGTAAATATATACATATGATACATAGAAACACCCAGACACAGAACAAACATCCATGCTCATCACACAAATGTTTGCTCTGGGTGGGGATCGAACCCACGACCTTTCAGTTCAGCAGGTAGACGTAAACACACTACCAACTGAGCCACAAGGCCGACTTATTACAACTACTATCTATAGTAGCGTAGTTGCATACCAACAACAACAAATGGCTTAGTAAAAATGGTCAAATTCCGTGGATTTCTTGCAGATGTTTGTTTTATTGACCAAGCGAGCGAAGCGTGCGAAGCGTCTCTGCATCAACTGGCCAAATTTTCTTTCGTCTGTCAGTTTATTTGTTTGTGAGTTTGTGATTTGTTTGTATGTTCGTACTCGCGTACAGGGCGTAATTTTGAACCAATTTTGATGAAACTTGGTGTATAGGTTCTATGGATTATTTAAAATAAATCGTCGTCGGAGATTTTTGATAAGAGGGGTGGTTCACATAAAAAGGGGGGATGTTTATAGCGACGTTAATTACCAACCGATTTTAATGATATTTGGTACATAAATAAATTACACAATTATTACAACTTGTGGTAAAAATTAACAGAATTGGTCAAGGGGTTGTCGAGATATGACAACCAACTTCAGATTGTAACAGTGAGGGCGCGTGAATGTGCTTGTTGCATTTTAGCGCTGAATAATTTCTTGATTTTACGTTTTCTCCATTTATAAAATTATTATTTGTTATTATAAGAATATACATTGTTTTATAATTAAGCACATCTAAACATATCCTATTTTTTGTATTAAAATTAAATTGATCTTTTAAGCTTTTGGCTTAAACTTATGGAAAAAAAATTTTTGGCCGTGAAATAACGTCTGTAAAATCACTTAAAATTGCGAAATCGGCCAAAATTTTATATACGGCCTCCTAAACCAACTTTATGTAGGTATTATGAATAGATGATCCAAGGTGAGCAGCAAATAAGCTCTCTCGCGAATTCTACTGTTCGTAGAACTACTAGTTATTTAGCCCATTTCATTGTGTTTGCAGAAGTAGTTGTTCCCAAATCTCCGAAGTAAGAGAATACACTCCAGTAATCTCCGAGCGAGCCGTCACCGAGCACTAATACAAGTTGGAGGGCTAGAGGCGGAAGGTTGCTGGGCCGCTCCTCGCCGAAGATTGAAAACATGACGCAGCGTACGGCCAGCTTTTCGGTATTATTCGGCCTTGATTTCGGTAAGTTGATGCCGTGATTTCGGCTACATTTGCCTTTAAATCCGACCTTTTCGCCTTAATTTCGGCTGTTCTAGTTTTGCATAATGTATTTCATGTTTAGCAGCCTACAAATTGCGTAGAAATAAAATCTAATAATTATGAGAAACTAAATTTCTATATAGGTAAACAAAAATTCTATATATTCTGTAAAGACTGGTTCAGACATGCTTGTAATTATTATTTAAAACTCACTCTAACAGTTACTATTGGGTAGTGTACCTCATACGTTACAAGAATTGTTAACTTCCACAACTTTTAAATACTACCTACTGAATACTAAAAAAAAAAAACATTGTGACAGTATTTGCATATAATAAGATTATAAAATGGTCTCAATGGTCTATCCACTCTAGCCTAGAAAATTCCAATATTATAGTTCTCAGGAAACAGAGAAGGCCGCAAAGAATTCTATTCTTGTGCAGTACGCAACAAGAACGTGGACCTCTATCGCTGAGTACGAATTTTTGGCATTGCAATGAGAATTGGATGAACCAGCAGCAGAAAGGACCAGCAGAAAGTCGGCACATTACCGTGCCGACTTTCTGCTGGTCCTATAGTGAAATGGTGGAATTACGTCGTGAAGCACTTGCGCAAATGCGCACACTCCTCGAAATGAATCTTAGAAATATATACAGACAAGCTACTTTACGATGGTGCTCGAGACTAAGTAACTCCTTGGCAATCAGTTTATCTTCACCTATTAACCCGACAGCTCGCTGGTCATCCGACTCTAATGCTCTAGGCCAGCTGACACTTGGCTGCACCATCGAAAAGGTGGCAGTAATACTCCATACACGATCGGACCTGTGCCTGATACAAATGAAGCAGCTGTTCCGGTGAAAAGTATCACCTAACCTTATTGAGGATGCCATGTATGTTTTAGGTAGTTTTTTTCGAAATCGAAAACATGTAGCGTATCTCTAGCTCCATCAACACTATTATTAGTTTCGTCTTTGTTCGGGTCACGCTCACGCGTCTTCAACACGCAGAAATCAAGAAACTACTAACACCTTAATCTTTCCATAAGTGTCCCAAACAAACAGAGGCAGGTGGATCGATTATTGAGGGGTCGTAGAGGGGTTGTAAGGGGTCATACGGGGGTCGGTAGGGGTCGACGGGTCTATGTTGTTTGACGCATCGGTTCTCGTCGGCTTAATGACCTGGAAATGCCGATGTATGGACATAATAGAGTTTTGGCGTAAACCTGCTTCGAGTGGCTAATGTGGCCTAATTTTGTTTGATGTTGATATAATTGGACCAGGTATAAAACAATATTAGTCCTTTGAATAATTTATTATTATTTATATTTTTTAAGTAATTGATCGAAGATGAGACGAACAGAACAATTTGCTCATTCGATGTTTAACTTGTATTAGTTCTTGTCCATAATAAATAGTACATTGCTACTCAGAGTTTTGAACTTTGCCGTTTCAAAACTCTGCGTGAAAATACAGATGCGCCATTCTTAAATATAGGTAATATCTCAGAACGTATCCCAACATTTTTACGAATACTTACATGTCCTTTTAATTGGGAAAAATATTATTCTAAGTGATGTTTTTCCTCATGTAGTATGGAAAAGATAGCTTCCACTACAAGAAAGTATTTTTTTTTTTCAAATATATTTCAGTAAGTAGATATACATATACCTGTTAAAAAGACGTTTAATGGAAAACGTGGAACGTGAAAATAAAACTTAAGCCACCTAATTAGAACGTAGATCGAATTATTACCTAAAAAATCTCGTTAATATCAAAAATATTTAAATATATTGAATACCGTATATGTTATTAAATCTTACTTTTTTAAAGTTCCATAGTCAACAAAGAACTCTAACAGTGTCGCCTTGTCCGTCTGTCTGACCGTCTGCGACTTAGCTCGAACACTATCAAAACTAGAAAACTGTAATTAGGTATCCATGAGTCAAATTCAACTCATAAGTCAAAAGACCTTATGGCTCAGTGGTAATATATCTGCCTCTGAGCTGTAGGTTGTGGGTTCGATCCCCACCCAGGGCAAGCATTTCTGCTGACCATGGACGTTTGTTCTGTGTCTGGGTGTTTATATGTATCATGTGTATGTATTTACAGAAAAAAAGTATATATTATTTGCATCAGCTATCTGGTTTCCATAGAACAAGCTTTGCTTAGTTTGGGGCTAGATGGTGTTGTGTGAAAATGTCCTCCAACATTGATTTATTTAATTTAGTTTTTCGTCTACCCCGTGGTGTGAAGTGTCGTTGGATAGATATAGGTAAACATTTCAACTGACAATCACTAATTATCTACTACTTCAGTTAAAATATAAATAATACGAGTAAGCCTCAAAATCTATCTGAGCTACTGTCTCAAAATGTTCAAATAAATGATGTACACTCCAACACCCTACTGCAGCGCGCCAGAGCGTCTTTAAAACCCGCAAAAATCTCCCCAACAACTCCAATCACCGACATTTGCCTTTATATAACGCCTTTATATCCAACTTAGCTACGGAATAAAACTTTCAAAGCAGCTGGAATATTTAACAGAAGACTTCCAAATGCTCAATCCTTTCTGTGAGCCGCGCACGACGAGGACTGGATAACTTTTATAACACGGTAATAATAAGTGATTCCACTTGTGTGGCTGCGGTTTATGCGCAGTGATACCGCTTTTATCGTCAGCGTTCGATGATTCCATAGGTACCTTAATATCAATATCATAAATGTCAAAGTTGTTAAAGTCGTGTGTGTAGGTAATTTATGTATGTGGGTTTATGTGTGCTTTCAACAAATTTCATTGTCGTAGTTTGGCATAGAATTGCTTGCAAATCTTACCTAAACTTATTACAGTTACTACTCAAGTTTATATACCAATTTCAGAAAAAAAAATAACAGTTTTTTAAGCAAGGCTTCAAAAAAGGCAGTATACAAATAGATTAAGTATACCATTATGTGCATTACCCGTTTTTTTTTGCGGATAGTGAACCATTTCTTTGTGGTATCACTTATTGTTTAGAATCACGAAATTTGACAATAACTGAGATCTCAGACTAACAGTACAGTATTGTATGGTAGTAGCATGTAAAAAATAAAATCATTTGTAAAAATAAACATATGAAGGAGAATAATAATGTTAACTATCAAAATGTTTCAGCCTAGCCCTTTCCCAAAACAATGTACAATAACAGAAACATTGTGTAGTCGCCGATACAAAACCAGCCTCTACTAGAAACTCATTTAAATAGAATAACCGGTATAATACCGCAGAGGGTCTCCAGTTTTCAGTCCTAAGGTAAATTCTTGTGATCCCGCTGCGGTCGTTCCGCATGGAGCGGTCCGCTCCGACCGCTGTTTTGTTTCAAATCATTTCGCCCAAAAGCTAATCTCGATTTCTTTTCCGATTTGGTGTTATTTGTTCTTCTGTTTTCCTATTTTTGTTTCCAACCTGTTTGTGAATGTGTGGGAATATCAGCTATATGACTCAAATAATAGTATCTATCTCAGCGTCCGACGTCCCATAAAATTGATCGTTCATTTGTAACCTATTTCACGACACATTAAACGCCCGCTCGACCTACAGCACTGAATTTATTTAAATTAGTTAGAAGGCTAGAAAAGACACCCATAAATCCCACTATTTAAAATTTAAACCAGAGAGGATTAACTGTACATAAAATCCGTACACTAGCGAACCGCGCCGCTCCATTTGCGTACATAAATAATTAATAGCGCTGGCAACACAGTTTCAAGTTACCCATTCTATATCACCTAAAGCGGCATTATTTCAGCTCCACGCGCCGCTACGCAGAACGCATTTACATAGAGGGCTTTCTTACACTCTACGCATTTCATATATCAACTCCGCTTCGAAAAGACCTCACTATTTTTATCTCGCAGTAAACGCGCAATGGAACGCATTTTTAGAGATCTTTACGAATAGTGAACGGCGGCTACGAGCCCTTTGTTTCGTTCGATGGGGAGAATAAGTTATCGGTGAGAATAAAAATATATTCTAAGCGATTCAGTGATTCTTCAGTGGTTCTATTATAGTGCCGAGGGAATTGATTTATGTTTTATAAAAGGTAGATCAAAATAAGATTTGTTACAAAGAGCTTTGGGATTTTATGACGTCTTCGCTGAAATTAAGATAAAAATGATGAGCTGATTTACGGCGCAATAAAACTGCTCAAAAGAGATCACTTTATACGCATTGAATGTAATATTTTATTCATGCACATAATACAAAGTTACGCGAAAATGTTACAGTTTTACCTTTAAGAGAGCCCGTAAAAGGTATTGTGAGCTGTCAATTTTTGTAGTAAATTATTTTTTTTTGGATGACTACACCTGCCGTGGAAAATAAAATGTATTCAACGATATAGGTACTTACTTACTGTTGACTTTAAATATGAAACAAGTGGCCAAGTGCGCGTCGTGCCACGCGCAAAGTATGGTTCTGAATTTGCACATCGTAATTTATGTGAACTTAATATAGGGAAACTATGAACATACTAATTAAATTATTTTAGTATAAATAAAATTTACACGAAATTTTCATTTTTCACTTCTCAAAGTACAATTTCTTTTTTAAGTTGATCGAGTATAACTTGTTAACTTGTAAAGCCGGCTAAGTAGGCTTTAGGCTGGTAGTTTTCCTTTTAATTTCATCATATAAGCAAGATTTTTTTCATATCTCCAAAGTCAACTGTTTAGTCAGTAATAATGGGAGGGGGATGATGATCATCATCATCATCATCATCGGGTTTTTCTTTTATTTAGGTAGGTACTGTAGCAATAAATGACGGTAAAAAGTGTCCTACTTAGTATTTTTTTCCGGGACAATGGAACAGAAATAAAAGGTTAAGATCTAAATAACAATCATTAATCAAAAAACTAAGTATAGCTTATGACTTCATAGCGTTCCTAAATACAAAACTTTAATAAAATATTAAGAATACGAAAACAGTATCGCAAAAATATTGAACTGTTTCTGAAAATAGTTCACAATTTATACGTTTATTAATTTCAAATAAAAGTACAAAATATAATAACACTTTACGTGGAGAACAGAGTTGGTATATCAACTCATAAGCTGCAGAAGTACTGCGACGGCACTTTACCGGGCGGCATCGACAAGGACAAGTAAGATAGTTAGCTTACATCATACTTTGTAGAGTACAACACCAACAACACACAACATCTCTCCTCAGTCCGTGGAACCTGTGGAGGGTCCGGCTGACTCATTTCAAGACGCAACTTCTTTCAATCTATTTAAAAACAACATATTATGATGTAACATAATAGATTTACCTATTGCAGTTAAATATATAAGTAGCCATAGTAATTACCTGCCTATAGTGTACCTGTATGTGTATTATTTTTTGACTTTAGAAATTAGATCATTTGACTTGTTATTTTTTATATTTATCAATAAAGTATCTTTATCTGTGATTAAATGCTTCAAGCGTGTGCCGCAGGCACCACCAACGATTGATTGGTTTCGGCAAAAAAAAGCAGTTCAAAAGTTTCGACCATCCTACGAGACGCGTTTGTATCCAAAATGGTAAAGGCTCCCAAGTACCGATTGGGACATGCGGGTTAAAGTCCCGTCGGGTGCGGTATTATTGAACTGTACAAATGTATGTTGAAATACACTTAAAAATATAAGCATGATATAAGTAACAAACTAGTTACTTGTGCGTCGTTAGCGAGTGCACTGACCTCCACTGGGTATCGAGGCGGTGGTGGCGACACAGAAGCACAGCGCCACCTGCAGCGAGGCCTGCACGTACATGGCGAGCTGCATCCTCGCGCCTCACATCATACGGGGCTCATTTCGTGCGCGCTCGGGAGCAGGCCGCCATCGCGGACGCGGCTGGAACAAACGAGAGTAGCCTTAACCTCTGACCTCTGCACTATTATAGAACCGCCGGCGTCTTGGAGGCCACCAGCTATTCCAGCCTGATGAAATTAAAACCTCCTCCTTCAATGTCTTTGTTGATTAAATGATCAGTGTTGTAATTGAGGAGCCGTTTTGTATGAGATGTAATATAGGATTGGCAAAGTGACTTGCCGGCGCTACCTTAATATACTTCAGTCCTCCCGATATAAATAGTAAAAAAAAAAAGTTTGATACTGCATTTCTTGCGAAACACGTTTGCATGCAATATTCTAAAATATAACCTTATTTTTTGGTCCACGTGAAAGTTTTCTCATACTTACAACTTTCTTTGTCTTCGTACTTTCAATTATATTTATAAAGAAAGTCACTCACTGACAAAAAATACAATATTATTAAATTTGTATATAATGGTATAATCAACAATAGTTTGAATTCTATCTTAAGATCGCGCTCGCATCGTAGACCGCAACGTCGCTTAACATCAGGCGAGTTGGCGGTCAAGCGCAAACCTATTTCTACATAAAAAATAGATAATTTTAATAATATCGTGATTCGTAAGAATTCATAAATGTGTGCCATGCTATTAAAAACCTTCAATATCTATACGATTTAGCCATTTGCGATATAATTTACTACAAATTATATAATTTTAGGGGTTTTAGATAAATTATTACGCAACACTCAAAAACAGTAACAGGTTATCAAATTAAAATTATTTTCTACTCTTTGTGTCAAGGTTCAGTGAAATCCTGTCTCCACCCATTTACAAGATGATTTCTCTGCCTACCTGCAAAAAACAACGAATGGAAAAACCCTGTCTCGCTAATATTCCTTTCAAAGTACATGACAGTCACTGTTTCGAGGAAAACAAAAAATAAGGAATCCAAATATATTCGGTGACACGAGGCGACGTCGTAAGTCAATTTGTCATTGTTAAGTCCCGCTCTTAAACTAAGGAATTGGTGCTCGAGTGTGCGCTCTTAACGACACCCCTCTGCGATATTAAACGCGTAAAAAGTGGCCTTTGTTAGTAAATGAAGAGACAAATTAAGATAGCATTTGACATGTTTCAGTAACAACTTCTAATTACCTACTTGCTACACGATGGTAACATTAGGATGACGTAAACATAGAAATTACATTTGTTGAGATATGCACCGACATGAACGGTAACTGAACACTCTGTACTTACTAACAATTTGGCAGTGGAATACCAGCCACGAGATGGACAGATGACCTCATACAAGTGGCGGGAAGACGCTGGATGCAAGCCGCTTCCAATCGGTCTTTTTGGAAATCCATGGGGGAGGCCTATGTCCAGCAGTGGACTTCTTATGGCTGAGATGACGATGATGATGATTTGGATTTTTTACCGACTGCCAAAATACCCTCCCTCCCTCTGGGAGGTTCTCAATTCTGTTTGTTCACCTATTACTCCGTCAATTGTGAATTGATTTTGATGTTTTTTTTTTTGTTTGGTAGGTCATACTTCAGAGGTAGTTTCATATATTTTTTTTTCAAAATTGGTTAAGTACTTTGGTTTTTAGGGTTCCGTACCCAAAGGGTAAAAACGGGACCCTATTACTAAGACTTCGCTGTCTGTCTGTCTGTCTCCAGGCTGTATCTCATAAACCGTGATAGCTAGAAAGCTGAAATTTTCACAAATGATGTATTTCCGTTGCCGCTATAACAAAAAATACTAAAAATTTAAAAAAATAAAATATTAAGGGTCAGGTCCCAAAGGTCATAAAGGTCCCCATACAATAAACGTGTTTTTTTCGTATTTTTTTGCTCAATATTAAAAACGGTAACAGGTAGACGCTTCAAATTTTCACAGAATATTTACTTGTATATTACCTTTCAAAATAAATAATTAAATAACAATAAATTAAATATCCCATACAACAAACGTAATTTTTAAGCAATTTTTACTCGATTTTCTATTATAGATGATAGTACGGAACCCTTCATGCGCGAGTCCGACTCGCACTTGGCCGATTTTTATAATAAAATAACTGAAAAATGTCATCCAAGTAAACGAATTGCGTATTTTGAACTCATTTTTTTCAGTTTTTTAAACTATAATTAGTATTGCTTTTTTAATGATGTTTTCTTTATTTACTGTTTATTATAAAATCCTAGACAGGACCTAATGATGTGAACATGGACATTTAATCAATGATGTACAAGAAATATGTGTATCGATTTTAAACATACCTTTTAAATCAAGATATAAAATTACTACGAAACCTTTTTTATGTTAATAAAAAATGTACATTGTCTCTCATTCAACAACTCAAGATTAAGCTTTTTGTTGGTAAAGATAAACTATTTGTAATGTAAACATAATAAATAAAATAGTTATAGCAAATCACCTGAACTTAGCAGACATTCAGACAGCGTTGAATATATCACGCATTACTCAATCAAATTCATACATTATCTACAACATTCGCCATCGCTTCATCTGGGGGCACGGCCGTGCCCCCGCCATGTGAGCGAGCGGGTACGTACGGCCGGGACTACCTTTACACGAAGAGATTCGTTGGACTCGAAGCGATTTTTCGGATTTTTAGACGCTCATAGCTTCGGCCCCAATTACACTAGAGAGTTAAAATTTTCAGGATCAAGCGTGGTCAGTAGATTGATAGAATATAAAAAAAACATGTATCTAGCTTATATACTTTCTATTTATTAATACCTAAAATACGCCGATTTGCCATTGATTAACCAAAAAAATAAACGATTTGCTGAAGTCTTAGAAAGCTGAAATTTGGTATGTAGGCTAAACTTTGCACAGAAACAATGCTCAAACTAAAACATTTGTAACTTTCACCCTCCAACCCCTATTTGAGGGTTTATATATTTATATATATATATACCGATATTTTCATCAATATTATACAAATAATATAAGGTACTTCCTGAAATCCTAGAAAGCTGAAATTTGGTGAGTAAGCAAATATTTACACAAAACGAAGAAATTAAAACATTTTAACTTTTCACCCTCCAACCCCTATTTGTGGGTGCACCCTCTGAGTGTAATGAAAAAGAGAGGGCACTTCCTGAAGTCTCAGAATGCTGAAATTTGGTATGCAAACTACGATTGGTACATAAACAACAGAAAAATTAACACATTTGCAACTTTCATCCTCTAACCTCTATTTGGTGGTGATCCCGTTATTTTCATTAATAATATAAGGTATTTCCTGAAGTCCTAGAAAGCTGAAATTTGGTATGTAAGCTAATATTTACACATAAATAACGAAGAAATAAAGACGTTTTTACTTTTCCCCTTCCAACCCCTATTTGTGGGTGCACCCTCTGAGTGTAAACAAAAAGATAGGGCACTTCCTGAAGTCTCAGAAAGCTGAAATTTTTGTATGCAAACTACGATTGGTATATAAACAACAGAAAAATTAAGATATTTGTAACTTTCACCCTCCAACCCTTTTAAAGGGTGAATTTGACTATATTTTTTTAACATAACATAACTTCGTTATGGATAATTCTAGAGTCCAAATTTTCAGGCTAAAAAGTAGTTAGTACATGTATAAAACATACAAAGTTTCATTTATGTAGCTTTTGTAGAGTTAGCAGCTTGGCTTTTCAAATTCAGTCAGATCTCATCTGATTTCTTTTTGTCAGTAAAAGTGGCATGACAATGCGAGACATGGCAAGCAATTTTACATGAAATGTTTTTGGTGGGATTCATATTTACTATATAAATCAGTGAAAGCTCAATGTAATATCCCAAGTTCCGTGCGAGAGCCGACTGTTCATATCTGTATCTGTACTGATAATCTCGGCTACTATCTACGAGTACATCTAACGTAACTGAGCAGCGGCCGGAATAGCCCAGGAAGGTAGGCTTTAGGATGGACCAGATTATTGCCAATTAGATGAAGATGATAGATTGGATGTGTTTGATGATGAACTAATAAAGCTTTGTAGAATTAAAGTGAATTATTTAGCGTAGTGGTCTAAATTTGTCTCGTCTCGGCTACAAGAAGTCCACTGCTGGACGTAGGTCTCCCTCGTGAATTTCCAAAACGACTGGTTAGGAACGGCTTGCATCCAGCATCTTCTTACCACTTGTATTCGAGGTCTTCTGTCCACTTTGCGGCTAGTTTTTTTTAACGTTGCGTTTGCTGGTGCGTGCTCTCCACTTGAGGATTTTTCAACCCCATTGGTCATTTGTCGAATTTGTCTAATAAATCAATAAAGTGTAAAGCGTTCTAGAGTGACAATATACAAATACGAAAGTCAAGAAATGGAAAGCAGGCAGAAGATCGGATTGAGTGGCGTTCAATGGGAGAACCAGTTTGCATTAAATCGGCTGGTGATGATGATAATAATGATGACTTTGATAAGCATAAAACCATTCTGTTATAAGATGAGTGACAATTGACACATAACCTAATTTGAGACGTAAAAGAGGGATTCTATTTTTATGCGGCTTATTTTCAGTCCATATTTTTTTTCAAAACTTTGCTGCTAAAATCGTAAAATGTTACTAGATTCTAGATTGATTTAACCGAACCAAAAGAATACCCTATATTTAAAAAAGTTGAGGTGAGATTTAAACTTTACGAATTAAGAGATGGAATTATAACTACGTACTTTAAAGTCACAAATACAGGGAAATGAGAATCGCACATCATTCTAAAGTCGTTTATTTTCTGCTTTACTGATAAAATCTAATATGCCTAATATGCATTTATTGTTATCCATTACCACAGCTTAGAATATTATACTTCGCTATAACTAACAAAGACGCTTTCATATTATAATCAATGTAAAGGCCTTAATGAAGACATCGTGGGCGTACTCATCAAATAACCATTCGGTACTTACTGCTCCAATTCAGCTCAAGGCTTTCTAAATCTTTAATACCGTCGTTAAATCCCTAACAAACTGGAGCACGATCTATACTATAATATTTATATGTATTGATATCTCATAAAACAATGAAACGTCCATTCTTACAGTAGAAACAGAGCATTACCTGCCCATAACATTATCGGTACCATAAAGCTACCCGTTGTCCCAAATTCCTATAGCAAATGCTCGCAATTTACTTTATTGCATCGTCCTATCGCGTCCAGAGCAGGCTGAGCTGTCGACGGGTCCGTGTATGCCTCTATGTGCCACTTTCCAGGCTTGTTTTTTGACTATCGTGAACCAAGGCGGGTCTGAGTAATTTGGCAGCCGGTATAGGTTTCGTGAGCTCGTTTCGTGACAATTTTTTCTGACCGAATTCGCTGCACGAGGACTCTATTTGTCAGACATGGTCCCAGGGGCCCGGGGAGGGAGGTGGGGGGCCGCGGCAGGGTTGCAGGGTCCCGCTGTGTATGATGGAAATGAGTCTGCGGGTGTCAGCATCCATTCCGCCAATTTCATCCGAGCCGTCTTCTCCCTTCACTTGACGAATGATGCCAATAAATTTTGTTGTTCGAACGAGTTATCTCGTTGAAAAGGATCTTGTAAGTCGTTTGCTTTTTATATCGGAGAGGTTATTTTTTATTTTCTGTTTCTGAACCGTTTGATGGGTCGAGCTCGAGAGGGTTTATTGTGATTTTCTAAATTATTTCTTGTTCTTATTTTTGGGATTTATTGAGTTCATACAATAGATTCGTGTTGTTTAAGGCTATCTATTCAACCAGCTCAAGATCTACAAATAAATAAAATTATTATATTTTGTTTGGGTTCTACTTTTTAAATAAGAATTACGTATAATAGAATTAATCATTATTTTAATAAAACCCGTCTTCTTCTCCTATAGTTAACCTCATTACAGTTTACAAAGAACTCTGAATTGCTGTTTGTTCTCCTTTCAACGTAGAGTTAACGTTTTTATGTTTTACGTAGCTCATAAAACGTAGAAATAAGAACAATTTATTACTATAAACAGAGGTCGTAAAACTTGCCGTTTGTCGACGTTTTATTTTTAATTCCAGGAATCTCATATTTTTCTACATTTAAAACAACTACCACAGAATTCGTGGCCCTATTTACATAGGACCAACTACATTAGAAAAATATTTATTCTAGCCTCGTAAAAAAATTCTAACAATCGTGTTATTTTATATTTAAAATATATTCAGAATGATATCTTTATTCGCAACGGATCGCTGTTATCAAAAAGGTTACTTATGAGAAATTTCAATAAGTTTTGGATCAATAACTTTACTAAATTAGTACTGAACCGAAACCGGTCGAAAGACATAGTTCTTTTGACCAATGAATTTCGTGAGTTTTTGCGGTTAATTAAATAATACAAAGTTTTCGATTGTATAAGCTTCAGAAACTCTTATTCCGATTGCCGAACTGCTGTTTTCGAACAATACGAGTAAAAGGAATATCATCAATAATATCCTAGCTAGATAAATAGTTTTGATACCAATATTATGATAACACTGACTGAAATCCATAGTTTTATCTGCTATCTTACATTCTCTATTTTCCGGGATATAAATTAGTTTATCAATTTAAAACGTGTAACACCATGACTCGTTGGGCCGCCGCCGCCGCCGCCGCCGCCGCCGCCGCCGTTTCGATGTAAAAACTAACTAAAATAAAAACACAACTTTTATATTATTGTTGGTTTTATAAATGTTTACCTATAAAGTAACTTATTATTATATCTAATCTGTGTTGCGGTTTATCCCGCGTGGTATTGAGCATTAATGCAATGTTTTTTTATGATGTACTAGACAGATTATTTTTATTTTTTTAATGCGTTTGACCCTCAACCGCGCTTACCTAGAAGAAACAAATTCATTCGCGATTATCGGGGATAACCCAGTTAGGGAGCGTATTCCACAATTCAGCCACCCCCCACGATGAAAGTGGAATTAAAGCGATCCTTTCGGGTTTTTGGAATATCCATGGATATTTTATTTTATTTATTTGTTCTAAAAACCGGACAAAACGCTTTGTTAATATCTTTACAAAATGTGATAATGATCATACATCTATTTAGTAGTGAAAAAGTAACAAATAGATAGAACTACTTTCACTTTTATAATATTAAATTTTATTAACAATATACTAAGTAATTTTAGAAGGCTACGAGTATTGTTTTAGATTAGGGGAAACTTGATAAAACAGTAGATTGGGCTAAGCTTATTAGCTCGCACGGACGCCCGTGCCAAATCTGGATTGGCTCGGAGGCGAAGTACAGTCGCCGCTTGGCACCGACCTCCGCCGATACTTTGGTACTCACTTTAGCTATGTCTTTATTTGAAATTATTTACTATGGAATCTCACTCGTGGACCCAACGGAAATTTTAAATTGAGATAAAATTACACAAATCAGTTAATTTTCGACCTACCATTCAGAGCGCGAAAATTTTAGTAGTGCTTTTATAGTATAGTAATGCTTTGTTTCTTGTATTAGCAAACCCACGGTACTTCTCTGTAAAAATAGTAATAAAGCGCGAGCGAAGCGAGCGCGAAAATTTTTGTGGTGTTTTATAGTAATATGCTTTATTTCTTGTATTAGTGAATACATAGTACTTACATCTCAAAATAATATGAATGGGCGAGCGAAGTGAGCACGAAATTTTTTTAGTGGGTTTTTATAGTAATATACTAAAATTCTTTAAAAAAAATCAAAATAGTATTAATGCGCGAGCGCGAAAATTTTAGTGTTGTTTTTATAGTAATAGGTATGCTTTATTTCTCGTATTAATGAACCCACAGTACTTCCATGTCAAAATAAAAGATTTTTTAAGGTTTTTAATATTAAATCATGGAAGTGATTTGATTCATTGATCATGTTAGCGAGTCATAGATTTTCGTGGACCAGATGAAGCAAACAAGAAACTGTGTTAAAAGGAAATACCCGACTGGTAAAGAGTGACTTTTACGCTATCAAAAATTATAAATACAACCATTTGAATGCATTGATTGCCAATTTAATATTCCTAAATATAAACATATGAATTCATAGAAAATTACAAACATACGAGTACATACAAGATACGTGCAAACGTTTTTGGTTAGTGGCTATTTTTAGTGAATTATTTCCTCGTATTAGAAAGTTCACGGCACTTTAATGATCAATAGAAATAAAGATCAATAATAAACAATTGAAGCTTGGTTTTTTTTTATAATGGCCAGGATTTCGGGGGGGGGGGGGGGGGGGTGGTTGGTTTTATAGGCTTTACATGGTACATTAATAGGCCGTACGAAAAAATCAATAAGTTTTATACGATAACATAAGACTCATAACAACTATATAATTCTCACAAGTATAAAAATTTGCTTTGGTGTATTTCTATAGCCTAGAGTCTGTTTACTTATATTGATGAACGGATTCTAATCTTTCTGAATTTGTGTCTATGAGTATAATATATATGAATATAAATTATCAATTCATTATTGTATATAATTATATGCATCAAATCACTATCTAGTTAGCTCTAAGTACTTGTTTGCAGAGCTACTATTAAAATTAAATAAATCAAGTTCATAGTCAATAACTCACCCTAGTCATCGAACAAGGGTTTTGAAGATTTTAAAACTCAGTTTTTTGGCATAATTAATTATTATTTGTTAATTTATGACAAAAATGCACAAATAATGTTCATTATGTTCATCAAAAAAATATTTTCCACAAAATGTTACTGCTTTACACAACTGTTTGTGTAAAGTTAAAAACCTCTCTTTCATTTGAAAATATAAGGCGAGTTGATCAGTCGTAGATCTCTTTAACATCAAAAAGTGATATCTTTTTTTACGCAAGACAGATCTACTACTGACCACCAACTCGCCTGATGTTAAGCAACGGTGTGGCCGAAGTTGGAGCTCTTGATCTAGAAGATATCTATTCACTCTAGTCTTGAAGATTCCAAGATTGTACTTCTCAGGAAAAAGAAATGGCGGCAAAGAATTCCATTCGTGTGCAGTACACATCAAGAACGTGGGCCGATATCGCTAAGTATGGATTTTAGGCATTTCAACGAAAAATGGGTGGTAATTCGCCGACTTTCTGCTAGTCCTGTAGTGATATAGGGAGGGTAGAATTAGGTCGTGAAGCTCTTGCGCACACTCCCCGAAATGGTTTTTGTAGAATATAGATAGACAGACATGCTACTTTTACGGCGAGAATAAGTAGCTTCTTGGTAAATATGTCCAAATTAGCAAAGAGCTCTAACATTTTTGTCACACATATTAAATCTCTCCTCTTTTTTAGTCTTCGTCAGCTAACACAATTCAAAGCCCACGTAAAACAAAAAGAAAACTCCTCAACAAGAAAGTAAACAAGGAAACAGCGTCAAGAAGTCATGTCCGAGGCGTTAATGAAACTACGTTTGTAACAAGAACACTTCACTTAGCGGTGTCCTAGCGTTCATTAACGGGTGGAGTGGCTCAAGGCGGCGTAATGGGGCCCGTCCTCTTCTTGTTATCTCATACGGCATTGTTACTGTCTGCTCCCACCTGCATCGTTACGGTGCGCTCATGAATATACTACCTTGATGGTGCTCTTTTTAACCGGCTTCCAAAACGAAGGAGATTCTCAATTCGACTGTATATTGTTTTTTATATTTTTTCAGCGATTACTCCGCCAATTAGAAATTATTTTTGATGATTATTTTTTGTTTGTTTGGTAGGTAATACTTCAAAGATAGACTTACATTAATTTTATCAAAATCGGTTCAGTAATTTGGTTTCTATAACAAAATAACTGAACAAATTTCATGCAAGCGAACGAATTGCGTATTTAAAAGAATAATTTGCAGGTTATTAAAATCAAATTATTGATGAAGTTAAAACAAAAGGATTTTTTACGAATAATAATACCATGTATTTTGTAAATGCAGCAATTATGATCATGTCACTATTAAATTAGAAAAAAAAAATACGGTACAAATGTCATATTTTATTGAAACTTAAGATCCATGAAGGCCGGCTGACAATACATTTGTGAATCTGGAAAAACGCTTGATAGATGCAAAAAATAACTGGAATGCTGGTTTCTCAAAAATATTAGCATTTGCTATCCAGTGTGGTAAAGTACATACTATAATTATTTAGTTTTTTCATGAAAATATTTTTTTAAATATTTCTTTTTGTTACCCAGGTTTCAATTTATGTAGGGAAAAATTGTATTCTAATTATATTAATTAAAAAACCGGACAAGTGCGAGTCAGACTCGCCCACCCAGGGTTCCGTACAAACTAAATAAAAGGGGGAAATCATATATTTTTTTAATATTTTCCTTCATAAACCGAAAAATATACGTCGTAAAAATATTTAAGACATTCCTTGCTCACCACTCGGATCCGAGTGGGCGGGGCTATAGTAGCGGCGCCTCCCCCTCGGATCCGAGTGTCCCGTTCATTTTGTAGTAGTCAGTAAACTACCGGCGTTTCAGGCAGTCAACGTTGCTTTGCGCAGCCACTCTGTACCTACTTAATCAAAATTCGCCTAAAAAGTTTTGGTTCCCAGCTGAAGTGAAAGGTCTGCAGGGGGCGAAGAATGTGTCAAAAACCTGTTTTAGCTTATGCTAATGAGCCTCTTGCATATGATACCCCACATGATACGGTTAATTTACTTTAAAATTTGGGCCCTCATTCCTTGCATAGAGACACTATTTTTTTGTGATTAAATTAAAAATGTCCAGTTTTCGGATGTTTTCCCTTATGTGTACTCTAACACAATGCTTCTTGCCAAATTTCAGAGTTCTAGGCCAACGGGGCCTCATAGGTTTTGATTCCTCTGTGAGTGTCGAAATGTGCGTTTTTTACGACATATTCGGCTGTAACTTTTTTTAACGAAAACTGAGAAATTTTATTTTTCTTTCTGCAGCAAGATACTATGGATCTGCGTGTATGGTTTTAATTTCAACTCGATACCTTCACGCGTTCCCGAGATAAAGGTCTTGACACCCGGACAGACGGACAGACGGATAGACGGACAGACGGACAACAAAGTGATCCTATAAGGGTTCCGTTTTTTTCCTTTTGAGGTACGGAACCCTAAAAATATACATTTATTTCTCAATGATACTCAAAATATGTCTAAAATCAATCAAATTAAATAGATTTCAGAGAGTACCAGTTGCACAGCCAATAGAATAGTCAAAGTTGTCATAAACCCTATTTCAATTCAATAAAAGCGGGAACAAGCGAAACTTAAACAGGCCCTAGTTACCGAATTACACGAAAGGCTCGAGATATTACGAACAGGCCTCCAGAGTCCGCCCACGCAGCAGCTCAGCCTATATTTGCCGTGTGATATCTAAGGCCACGATTTCCCTGTATACACAATTAGTTTAACAGTTTCGAATGTGAGTTTGTTTCAGTTTGTGATTCGATTCTGCAACGCCTGTTTGTAACGTTTGCTTGATATTTTGCTCGGTTTGTTTGTTCGTTTCTGTTTGTGCGGTAGTATGACTCTCAGGTGCGGCTGTTGACATTGTTCCTGTGGTTGTGGCTGCTGGTGAGTGTTCACAGCTACAAGGGACGCCGGGAATGGAAGCTTGATTTTACAGCAATTGGACGGTTATTTAATTGAGGCTTATTATATTACCTGCCTGAAATACAGGGTATCGGTCCTTAGGATATAATTGATGTATCTATAACTAAATAATTTAGTACAAATTTTACTACTGAAATTCTATCGCTAATACTCATTTCGCACACTCAGATCAATACTGCAATAACACGAAATGACGATTTTTTCAGAATTTCTTATTATATTCAGAAATAAATGCATCTGTCCATCCTCGGTCACACTTTCGATTACTACTAGATGAGATGTTGGTGAAACGAACATCTGTTTAGTATACAACAATCATATTTTTTTAATAAATGCGTGTTAATTATTAAAAAATAAATAAATCCGAATAATTTGGGTGTCACAATGTAATTACAATTTCAACGCATTCAGTAATTCATTCTACTCTAATTCGAAAACTAAGTACCACTGGCGACTTCTAAGAAAACCATCTTTAGATATCAAGAGTACATTAGAAAGCTTTTAGCTCCGAGTATAGTTACAGGAACATCTTAGATAGGCATCTAAGTAACGCCGACTTACAAAGTAAGCACAATTTTCCCCTCACTTCACACACATAACACAGAGTAAGTACAACAGAAGTCCAAAT
Organism: Lycia hirtaria; assembly: GCA_947563715.1. Taxonomy (NCBI): domain Eukaryota; kingdom Metazoa; phylum Arthropoda; class Insecta; order Lepidoptera; family Geometridae; genus Lycia; species Lycia hirtaria. The sequence continues at coordinate 31,903,995 of OX387377.1, read as the reverse complement.
TGATCATAAACTCCGTTAATAATTCAGTTAGGACAAAGGGCTGCCGCTACACGCCGTTACTGCCATTACGATAGATAAGACCGTTCAACCAAAATATTAACTCGCTATAATCCCTCCTCCACGTCTAAGATACTTCATACTTGCCAGGATTAATACGTAAATTGAATATGAAAATGCTTGTTATATTTCATGAGATTTAAGCTACATACACATTATGTTCTTAAGATTCCGCGAATAAAATACTGTTTATATTTCAGTTTTTATCGATTCATTGCTGGACATAGGTATCTTTTATATCACACCGTTATTTATGGTCCTGCGCAGATCTCATCCAGTTCTCGCGCTCTGGCTTGACGATATCTCGATCTAGTTGGTGGTCTACCTACTGGCCTAATTACTCTTCTAGGCCACCATTTAGTGACTGCCTTGTCGAGTATAGTGGACCCTATACTAATTATTTTTTTGAAATCATTGTCAACGGGAATTAGGTAGCAGGTGCCTTATCCCCATTATTTTGTTGAGTCGTCATGTTGCAAGTGCGTTTTATTCATTTATAGCATACATATTTTTTTCAAATTCAATCGTTTTTAAGTAAAATGCCCGAAGATCAAAGAGCTGTAGAATTTAGAGCAAGCTCATATTGGTCATAGTTATAGTAAGCACGGTATTATCATGACTGAAATATTATAAAAAATAAACTTTGACGTGTTGCCAAATTTTATCATATTTGTTTTTTTTTTGACAACAATTTTATTACTATAATTCTTTCTGAGTGCTACCGTGGGTTGGATGGCACGTTAAATTGTAGGTTCCGATCAATCGTCAAGCCAGATTAAAGGCCTTTCGACGGCTTAAGAACTCTGACACTAGGGCTGGCCACTCAGTCTATACGATCTTACAATAAAACGAAAAATATGCTAATGAAAGTTGAGTACCACATGTGTAAATCGTTGATTCAAACCATAAACCTCAATATTTTACAAATGAAGACACTAATATCATTAGTATAGATTTTGAGTTTATTTAATAGCAAAATATTTTGGGCTAAAAATGAGTAAGTAGGTATGTCTGTATCTTAATATGTAAATTGAATATAATGTTGATAGAGTGATCGTTGTTAAAGTGCGCCGTTATTAACGAACTCGCAGTGCTTACTAATCTGCATGTTGATTGTTGAATTAACTAGCTGTAAAATGTAATGTTACTCTGGAATGTTGTAAATACGAGAATTAGTTTGTTTGTTCTCTGTTCATAGCTCCTCGGGGCAGCCTAAAAACTTTGACAGTGATTCAATAATGAAAATACAAAGGGTGTACGGAAGAGCCTTAGGCATAACCGTGTAATACAGATATTAAGTTAACATTACAGTTTAATATTATCTTATGTAAGACATTAATAGTGAGTGTTAATAGATAATTGACCGAATAACGAGGAAAACTAAGATAACTGCATCGACTGGCAAAATTTGCTTTTTCGAGCGTTTGTTTTAAGGTAAAGTAAGTAGATGTAACAATATACCTATTTGGTTTAATGTAAAGTAAGTAGATGTAACAATATACCTATTTGGTTTAAGGTAAAGTAAGTAGATGTAACAATATACCTATTTGGTTTAACGTAAAGTAAGTAGATGTAACAATATACCTAGTTGGTTTAAGATTTTCAACATTCGATAAGACTCGAACCCGCTCCCTCCCCGTCTGTGACTCCGGGGACGTCCGATACTAATGTGGCCACTGGCCACTGACGCCGGTCACGTGGGATGCACAACATTCTGATCGGTATCATCTACTTATAACCTGATGGTAGGTGGTTGGCTGGCTCAAACTAAAAACATTTCAAAATATTGAATAAGTTAAAAACTGTTACAAAACTTTGAACATTTCAATATAATTTTTAAATTTCATCACATAAAAAAATTGGTATAAATATCTATGTGATAGTACAACAATCCATAGTTTAGTAACAATTATGTAAATCGTAACATCAGCTAACCGAATTATGATATGAAACGGTCTGTCTGTCTGGAGCAGAGAGGCAGACGTTTTGACATTTTAATCTCACACAACGGATGGGCTACAATGTAAATATATACTGTAGATTTAAAGACATATTCTAGAACGAGGGTATGAGGCGAATAATCTGAGATAGGTACGACAGAGAGAATTTGATAAGCTACATCTCCTAGGTCTTGCTTGTATCTACTTGACCTTTCGCATATACATATTTCAGGACAAGATGTTACGTTCATAATGAACATCTCGCAGGTAAAATTTCTTTTACAAGAAGGTAGGTATTGACATGGCTTACATTTGATTTAATATTATAATCTAATTTATTATTAAAAAGAATACCTGGATAATGATTACAACTAAATAAAGATTATTTTTACTATTCACTTGAAAAAAACATAAAAAATAATTATACATTACTAAAATAATATAATATAAATTATAATAATAACTAGCTGCCCGCCGCGACTTCGTACGCGTAAGAAAATCGTTCATGTCACGCTCCTACCCGTACTCAATGCACCCCCGCCAAGCTAATTCTCCAGTACCACATCTGCCTTGCTCTTGTTTCGCTCCTAGCTCAATCTCGCCGCACTGCCATCCTGCTTCAACCAAACTTCTGACCCAACCACTGACTCGACATTAATAGTCGAGTCAGTGGTCAAACGTAGATTTATGTATTTGAATAAAACTAACTCCCATCCTTTTCTCGCCCCTTAATTTATCCCTATTGCAAAACTATAATGGCAGTAATTTATATCTATTAGTTGATTTAAATAAATCTGCATTTCATGTCCCTAACATTAAAATTACATTTTATGGCTATTTTGAGTTACATTATTGAATACATACATTATTACATTATTTGGGTTACATTATTGAAGTTTTAGTAGGGATCCCTAATCTTTTCTCATACTAAATATAACCTATGTTACATAAGAGTAATGGAGCATTGTAATGGTGAAAGAATTTTTGAAACCGGTCCAGTAGTTTTGAGTTACAAATATCTCCTCTTTATATTAGTGTAGATGAATGGGTAGAGATGTTTTGTCTGATAATATATTGTTTTATTGATGAATATCTTATTTTTAATACTTATTATCATATTCCGGACGAAGACAAATCCAAAAACAGAAAAATCATAAAAATTGGTCCAGCCGTTCTTGAGTTATAAATGGTGTAACTAACACGACTTTCTTTTATGTATACAGATATAGATATAGATATAATCTAATCTAAGAATTCATGACAAGACCTTTTACTTAAGGTTGATTTTTGATAAAATTAGACGCCAATGTATAAAACTTTTTATCCTGCGTATCCATGCTCTCTTTCGGGAAAAAAATATGTGTAAGTTGCATGTAACATTACAGATAAGAACATTCAACCAGTATGGGAGGACTTGTAGCTTACAAGGTGGAGAGATGACCTTATACAAGTGGCGAGAAGACGCTGGATGCAAGTCGCTTCCAATCAGTTTTTTTTTTAAATCATGTCTGAGAGTTCTCAATGATCTTGAAAGATGTGTGAAGTCTGCCAACCCGCACTTGGCCAGCGTGGTAGACTATGACCTTACCCTTTTCACAATGAGAAGATGGCCCGTGCCCAGCAGTGGGACAGGTTGTATAAACAGGGCTGATAAAAAAAGTGTGGGAGGCCTATATCCAGCAGAGAAATCTTATGGTTGAAATGATGTTGATGATGAACAAATAATTTTAAATAAAAATCAAGAATCTACAGATGACTAAACACAAATATCCCTATGGCTACATAAATAATCAAGCTTGTCAAATTTTTCTTTTGCAGCATTTGACCATTACAAATATGAAATTTCTGAAACCGCGTTGACAGAACGTCGCAAATTAAATAAAGAACTACTAACTTATTATGTAAATAGCTCTCTTGACGTAACTTTATGAATAAAACCGAAAGTTTACTAGAAACGTCGGCATATTTAGTTTATTAATCCACGATTTAAAACATAAAGTACCTACTAAATATTATTTTAATGTCAGTCAGAAATCACTGAAAGCTTTTTAACAGTGCCACGTGAAACAAAATAAATTTAAACGCATGAAAATAAATCTCCCGACATAATCCATCAGTGTTCCATACATTTAACATCAGCTTCCATTCCATTGGTCGCTGCAAAGAGCATTATTTCCATCGCGTGGCGGACCGACTCGACTCAACCAACAATATCAATAATTTCCCGCCGATGATATAACCTCTATGTTGTCAATAATTTATTATTTTCCTTTCCTTTTAAAGCGATGCCATTAGCGCGACGAGCGGTGAGTGCTTTGCCCTCTTGGCTCGAAATTTCCGAGCGAAAATAAGGAATGTTCTAGAATATTGTTAACGTGAGAACGTCTACATTTTTATCTTCAATCGGGGGCTTATCAAATTTCTATCGCGGCGAGTACGTGTTTCGACTGTTATGGAATTATCGCACTTACATTCTATTTAGTGAAATTGATAAGGCTTGCAGCATCAGAAAACTTATCTTTTAGCTCGTTTTTACAAAGACGTTATCATCACTCCAGTAAATTTGCCTAAAGCATTCATCTGCAATAAGTATCCAGAGAATAGGAAGCTCTTTGAACTCGGCTCGAACAACAGGCTTCGCTCGCGCGGAATAATCGTCAGCAATTTTGTCTATTGCATTACCGGTGTTCGACAAAAGAAAATCCAAAGTGGCTTTAATGAGTTCGACACAAAGGCGATCGAGTGGTGAAGTGAAAAGGTCGCGGGGCCGTTACGCTCTGTAGTGCTTCTTATAAAATGTCGATTGCCTTTCGCCCGAGCCATTGTACTAAACCCTAAAACGGGCCGGCTGCCCCGGCCTGCTCGGCTGCCGCCGGCGCCGGCTCGGGTAGGACAGTAGTGCGTGGAACCATTATCGCCGGCTCTTTTTGTCCCGGCCCCTCTCCGAGATAGATACGAACGGGTAATAATTGAAGCTTAAACCTTTTTATGTTACTGTCGTTTTAGATTTTAATGCGGTTCGCCCTTTCTTCGATATCGTTTTGCGCGTCATTTCGTCGTGTCGATTAGAAACGGCGTTTTAATTGTCCGGGTTTCTTTTGATGTTGATTTTAGTCTATATCTTACTGATATCGGCGTGCAATTAGAAGTCCGTTCCCTTCTGTCCCCCTGTATTTTATATTATTTGTGTTTATATATAATACAATAATCTATTCTGTGCCGCCTTCTCGATGAAGGCCCCTCGAAGTAATAACAAAGACGTCGCCTCAAAGAGAAATCGAAAAGAACAGCGAGATATCCAATGAAGAAAAATATCTGGCTCGACAATAGCGGTGATTCAAAAGTCACCACAAGCCCGGCGGCCGAGGTCCCAACAATCAAATGGAAATGAATAGACATCAAGCCATCTTTATCTAAAAAAAGATCAACAAAACGAATTTCGAAATCTCCTCTCCGTATCTCGTCCGTCTGTAAATGAACTAAGATCTGTGCCGGGATTAAAGAAAGACGAGGATATTTTGAAAGCCATTTTAGACGATGTCAAAACGCTGCCGGATTTCTATGCAATACAAGCGTATATATTTTTCTTTATATTTCCGGCTATAACTTTTACGAGGTAGCTTATATTAATGCGGTTTCGTAAGGATATTTTTTTCACAATTTTCAGTTGAACTACTATGAAAAACAGGAACAGACAGACGCTTCAGTAACGTGAACAGACTTTAAGACACCCCCGTGTGCGCTTAAGCAAAACTTTGATACTTATTTGAAAATAATAAATATCAACAGTGAGCTTTCAGTGAAGAAGAACATTGTAAAGAAACCGCAAAATGTTAGAGTATTTTCAAAGCTAGCCTAGTTAGAAGTTCCAAATCTGGTGTGGTATGTTCCGGCATCATATCTTAGAAGTCATACCTGTTCTAATAAGATTTTTATGAAAAAAAAAATACTACGAATTCTGAGTAAAAAATAAAATAAATCAATATACTTTCATGTTTTTGTTTCCTACAGAAATTCATGCTTATTGTTTTTTCCACCACCAACAACCTACCGAGAATAATAACAAATAGCAAGAAAATAATAATTATTTGGCATTTCCGTTTCTCCCATGTATACGGTAGCATGTGAGAGTAATGGCTGCACCTCGTTATCCTGAGGGATGAAGGTAAAATTAATATACGACTTAATAACGGTTGCATTACCGCGGTCGGCAAGTCGGCCCCTACACTACCGGATAAAATACCACGGGATAAAATAGGACGGGATCAAGTGGGACGGGATGAAGTGTGGGATGAAAAGGGAAGGAACGGTGATGTGTCGGTGTTTGCACGAATGTAGTGAGAGTTATAATGTGGGAACAATTGTTTTGGTGTTTAACTTGAGTGGTGATTTGGGTGGGTGTTTGAGTGCGTTATGTATTCACTCACAAAAGAATCTATTGAGTTTAATTTTAGACAATTTTGGCTTTTTGAAACTTTTATTATTGAACCCAACAAGCCATAACGTCGCTTATCATCAGGCGAGTTGGCGGTCAGATGTAAATGTATTTTGTGTACGAAATGGGCTGTAGCTTCGTGTTTTTTTTTTCCTCATCTTAACGGATCAATGTACAATGTGGAAATGGGGAAGATGACAAAAATAGAAAGTTTACAAAGTATCCTGTTAAAAATGTTAAATGTTATTTGTTAATTATTGATTACATATTTTAGATTAAATAAATTGAGTCGTTAAATGTAGCATTCGAAACGCGAAGGATTCAAATGAAATAATATATATTAATTTATTTTTATTACATTGGCCGTAAGCCGTTTTTATTATAATAATAAATAAATAAATATTTATTTAATTTAATTAATAAATAATAAAAATTATTTTATGTTCTTTACATTTTATTCTGGAAAATTTTGGAAGCAAACTTTATTAGCAGGTTTATTGTTATTGAGATGGCGTAGAGACTTTCGGATTTAGTTTATTATATATTCAGAATTTTTCCTGGAAATTTCCAACTTCATTTATTTATAAGGAAGCCATCGAATCTGCGAACAGCGCACCTACTTGCAAAATAAGCCAAGTTATTTGCATCTGTCAGATTGTTTATTTTAGGCCATATTTTTTAGCAATTGTCGATGGAGGGGTGGGGGGTATTATGTTACTTTCCATTTGAAGATATCAGGTACGAATCTCGTGACTTATGTTTTTATGATGTTGTTGATAATGATGATGATGATGATATATATAAATGAATAATCGTGAAGAAATCACGAAAAATATACTTATATCTTTCTCAAACCTATGTGAAATCTGCCTACCGCATTTGGCCAGTGTGTTGGACAAAGCATTTCTCTTTTTTACAATGAAAAGCAGCCTGCGGTCAGCAAAAACAGTTTGTGAACATATAATTTACATTATATCTATAGTTCATGAAGTTGGAAGGCTCAAACAGATTGTAATTAATACATTTCAGTTTGCAAATCATTCCTCTCAAATATTTCCACCAACCTTAATTAGAAGTTACCTACTTAGAGTGCGGTGAATCCGAACGTTCAGATCCGTATTTTAGATAATCTTCAGTGTACTGAATCATTGTAATTATATTTTTACGAATTTGTGTTTCATCAAAACCAATAACTGGTACTTAGAGCAGAAAATTGTTTTGGGCTTATAATATTCTCAATAAAACTAAATTAACAAGTGAATATGATATAGGTACGTAACGAATACTGTTGTTTTTTACTCTACTGAACAAGAAGGAGAATAATTTTGGCATGATTATATGTTTGTAGGTGTTTATATTTCCAATTACCTACAAGCTATATTTTTTTGTAAAAACCTAAAACGAAAATTGTATTTTAAAAATAATTCATTACACGCGTGGCTTACTACGGTAGTCCAATTTAAAATTCTTATAAAACGTATTTCTCTATTTACTATTCAGTATTCATCATCATCATCATCTCAGCCACAAGAAGTCCACTGCTGTACATAGGCTACCCCCATGGATTTCCAAAGAGACCGGTTGCGCACGGCCCGCATCCAGCGTCTTCCTGCCACTTGTATGATATCTTCTGTCCACCTTGTGAACAGAAGATTGTGGTCTCAATTCGAAAAATTTTCGGCCCCATCGGCCGTCAGTTCTAGGTGCTATGTGCTCTGCCCACTGCCACTTCAACTTGCTAACCCGCAAGCTCAAATTCATTATTCATATTAGTTATTTATCTATCTGCATAAAAAACTCTAAAGTTTATTAATTACATTTTCACTGGAGTAATAAAACTATTTATTATAATTCGATTACAAAGTAAGTTTTCTTACGAATTCTGAATTCTAAACAGTCAAGAATCTTTAAGGAAAATTGATCAAAAATTATGTTTCCGAGATCGTTGTTTCAACAAATGTCTACAATAGGGGCTAATATTTTTTTTACAGATTTTTCACAACCACCACTTCCTACTCATGCTAGTTCGTGTTCATTATGACTTATTCTTTCCCAATCTGTAATAGTACATTGTTACCCTAGGGGTGAAAGTAGCTTATTTAGCCCGAGATGGGGTTTAGTTAGTAGTAATAGTTCGAGGGACTAAATAAGTCTTTAACTCGAGGTAAACACTGTGGTTTTCATTACGAATACAAGGAAAGTAAAAATAAAAACAAGAATTAGCTACTGAAAAAATTAGTAAATTTCATCATTAAAAATAGTAGATAAATATTTTGTCCAAATCTATGTTATTTTAAAGAAATTATAATAGTTATTTTTTTTAATTTAATAGTTATTTAAAAAGTATATATTCTTTAATCAATACTTATCTTTATGTTATTTCAATTTTACATCGCGCTATAATGGACATGGCTCAATAGAAACGTGAAAATAGAACTAGTTTTTTTTTATTTGACAGCAGGCAGTCGAAAGCGATTCTCCCTAGGGCTGAAAGTATTACTTTCAACCCGCTCTTCAGGCAACTTCAGACCTACTTTCAGAGTATGAGTAATGAAAAAGTCATTTAAATTATATGTAGTAATGTAATTATGGTATAATATTACACATAATAGGTATATCTACAAAAATATATATCTAACCGAATTTGAGTAAACATAATAATAATAACAAAATAAAACATAAAACAATAAGAAACGCATGTAACAGCTATCCTCCGAATATCTTGTCGAGTATTTTGTTTTACTATTATTATACTTTTTTGTAGTAAGACCTTGTTCTTTTCTATCTATACTACATTTATTATCTTTAGCCATTCAGCCTATACGAAAGAAAAAGAAAATATACTTATTTCTTAACCTTAGATTGACATTTTGCTGCAAAAAATATGTCGCAACAAAAATACAGTTAAAACAGCTTGTTTGTCCATAAAACTGCCGACCAACATCTATTTCCAATTTTATAAAATACAAAACATACTACTGCCGGCAACTCATATCCATGCATAATATGCATATATGTACTTCTATTGAATAATACACGGGTATTTTTCCTTTTAGAGATAAAAATATTTCCGTAAAAGAGATTTTTCATATTTTCGGAATCTGTTAGCGAAAACTAGCTCAGTTTTCCAGTAATTAAGACACGTCGAGATATCATCCCTTTGCCAGTTGTCCTCTTTGTGTTCTTGACAGTTGTCAGTTGGCTTGGATTTGTAATTTCGTTACCATTCTGATTTAAAGTGGTTTAAAGCCATATTGTAAAGAGAAAAATTTGTAGCTAACAAATTTTATTTAATATTTATATGTATGATTTTATTAACTAACAACAACTTTCGAGCTTAGGCCAATAGATACATTCTAAATCTTCGTGCTCCATCGTCGTCCACACTGTTACTTACTATCAGCCGGGTTAGTAGTCAAATTTGGATTTACTACGTTAAAAAAATAATCTTTAAGGATTTTTAAATCAGTGTATTTATTTCTATATAACCTACGTATATTCAGCTACCATTAATACGCTGGCTAAATTCAAAGATCCTTGTTTCTCTTAAGAAGTTAACTACAAAAATATTAAATGTATTTAACCAGCATCATTGATATTAAAATTAGCAAGAAATTTATTTACTGCTAAAGATATCTTTTACTTCATAAATTGTATTTTTTATTAGTGTAGATAATATATTTTAGAACACGGAAGATAAACAAAACATTTTTAAATAAAGTGACCCTGTTCCAAATACGTTGCCCTCCTGCTTTAACTAATTCGATACATTATAATTTTGGAGCTGTCTGTGACAACGTTTAAATTTAGAATTAGTATAAAATGGAGACGTACCCCTTACGAATCCTCTAGTAGGTACAGTACTCGCAAGTACTCGCACCATGCTCTGTTTGCTGAGAGCTTCACGTATAATTTTACGCTGAAAATGTAAATCCCAGATTGTTTTCTGTTGACGTATCATTTTAGGCAGTGATTGAATTTGAAGATTACCGCCGATGACGAGCGCGTGTTTGTCAACAATATTTTTAAATGGGATTTATACAGCAGTAGTTTCCTGCCCGGATTTCGCTCGACAAAACACAGAAACAATATTATACATAAAGTTCCCGCCAGGGTTGTGATTATGTATTGAAAATAAAATATATTGGATCGTGGATAGGTAACCTATTATCATCATCATCATCATCATCACCTTGTCTTAACCTGTTGGAAGATATAAGCAGCGTTATGAACTGGAGTTACACCGTCGACAAGAAATAATTTTGGAATTTTTAGTGACCAACGACGGGTCACTAAAAATTCCAAAATTATTTCTTTAGTTATAGGCATGTGATAAATCCGTTAACAGTTGCTTAGTTTCTGTAAAAATGGCAATCTGGGAATCACAGTTCCGGTCGCAACGTAGACAAAACCTTGTCGACCAAGAAAGATACTTAAATCTAAAATCATCTTAAAAATAAATCGCTCTTTTGTCTGCTAAAAGAATGATATAGTTTTTTATTTATTTATTGCGTGTTACATTTGTATGCCTCAATCGACAAGGATATGAGTTTCGACTAACTTAAGACTACTTTCTATGTATGTGTACATCATAGGATTCGGAAAATAAATGAATCCCAAATATTTTATGCAATGCGCATCATAAATAAGAAACCAAAGTGTAACGGACGGAAAGTGTACGGATTTTCATAGTAAAGAGCAATATTTTTCTGTATTTTATTGATCCCTTACAAGAAAACCTACTTAATAATAGAAATGTCACCCTCATACGCATGATATTCGTGCGGCTGCCGAGTCGAGTCAACTCGCTAGCCAGATTACTGTCAGCGATCCTCTGAAACAATCTCGTCAGCCGGAATATATCCGTCACTATCCCTGAGTAAGGAACCCGGCGCAATATATCCCAGTAGCGCAATATTCGTGGCCGCACTGGCCCTCCGCTGCGGACTGGCTAACGAACGCAGAACACACGCACTCTGCGGTTCTATATCAATCATGGGATATCGGAAATGGAAAGGTCAAGGCCGTTGTTCCTCATCCAGATATGAATTCTTACATTAATTTCACCTCAACTGGGGCGGAAACAGAGGGTGCCTATAATAATTTTTATTTATTTAATTTATGAGTATTCGTGTAAAAATACTTATACTATATATATATATATATCTCATAAACTGTGTCAAAATTGCAAGATGACTATGTTGCTAGTAAAAGAGTAGAGGGTCCTAGATCATAATATGATATAAATATGTGTTTATTCAGTAAAAATAATAGATAGAGATATTATTTCTAGAAATCTAAAGAAAAAAATCATCAATTAGAGTAACAAGTCTATGTAAGAAAACTCAATAACTCAATAACCCCCAACAAAAAAAAACGGATGAATCGATTTTGATGAAACATAGTTAAGAACACTCTCAAATAAAATAAAAACTAGAACGAAATCGGACAGACACACAAATACACACGACGAACTTATAAAACCCCTCTTTTTGAGTCGGGGGTTAATAATAGATATTAACATTGTCTAGTTTTTTCATTATTAATTAACAAAGACAAATTGGCATCATCATAATCATTAATCTAACAACTAACACCGTAATAATGCAGGTTAGTTAAAGAGTATACGTGTCGTGGTATTGTATGAAACTGTCAGAACATTAACGAGTATACGTGGTATTGTATGAAACTGTCAGAACATTAACGTACTTCAACATTTTAGGTGAAATGAGGTTTACCTGTCAGCCTTCTACAAAGTGGCTGTAGGTACTAGACTAGACTATGATGACTTACACTATAATTTCACGTCTTCAAACGAAATGACACCTGCTTTACATGCATCAACTTCTCTGTTAATTATACATTTACTACATCTCAACAATTCACTGCTGTCCCACTTTCTGCATCTAGACTCAACAGAGTATAACATTTTACAGAGATATAACTGACAAATCATTATGCATTAGTCACGATAATGCGCGATCAGGAAAAGTTACATAAATTGCTGTTTTCTTTTCGATTTCTTTATTTATTTAAGATTTAAGTTTAATCACTAAATCATCTGCAATTTAGGAAAGTTGCTCTCATAGATAGAGCGCACTTGTCTAAATCTAAAAATAGTAAATAAACTAATTCATTCGCGATTCAAACACACACATTATAATTATCGTACATTATACAAACCAATCCAAATTTTAACGATTCACACCGTAAATGTAAAATCAAAACGTTTCATTGAAGATTCTACAAAAAAAACTATAAAAAACAATTACATTACTATTGAACTACAATATGATTACTGTCAAAATAACGTGAAAATAAGTTTTTTGTGTTGTCGTCAGTTTTTGGGTATCTGTCCGAGAATTGTAGAAGCTAAGCAACTTGAATGCCTATAATAAAATAGCGACTCAGTTTTTCCTCTGCACAATATTTTCCTCTCTGTGCTATAGTTGTCCCTATTCCTGAAACGTCCCGGTTTCCAGTGTCCCGGTCACCCTGGCTTGTGATAAATAGTGTTTCTAGCTAAATCATGCCCTTATTAAGGAAGCTGCATTAAGGTGCAAGCTTTAAAGTTGTACTTCTAATGTCACAAGCGAAAAATAGTTATGCAGATAGATGTAATGAGTTTTTAAGTTTTATTATTGCTATTCTCGAATTTTTATATGGTTAAGTAAATTTTTTATCAAGCTAATATGAAATATTTTTAACTGACTTTTAAAAAAGAGGAAGTTCTCAATTCGGTTGAATTTAATTATGTATGTTACCGCATAAATCCGTCATTTATAAACCTATTCGAATTTGGAGAATTTATCGAACTCGGGTTGGAGGTTGAATAAGGGCCACTTTACGAGCAAGTGTGTTGAAAACTCTTTATTGTACACACCTTAAAAGTAATAACAAAGAACTTAAATATACTAGTGCAACAAAAGGCGGCCTTATCGTTAAGAGCGATCTCTTCCAGGCAACCTTAGGATGGATAAAAATATCAACAACTTAAAGACCAATTTAAGCAAGTATCAATGTTAAAAGAAAAACAAAATACCCCACTGCAGAAAAGAGGTTTTTGCAGTCTAACTTATGATATTTTTTTTTTATTTTGATGTACACAGTGTCACTCTTACAACTAAGACGAATCTATTGACACCGCTCACATCAAAATCGGTCAAGCCGTTTAGGCTCTAGGGCGTGTCAAAAAAATATACAGACATACTCTCGAAAAACATAACCCTCCTTCTTGCGCAGTCGGGTAAAAATAAATAAAATGGCATACTTTTTCAAAAAATAAAGCTATCGAGACTTTTTTTCAGCAATCGTGTTTTTGTACCAGGAGAACCCTAGCCAACAGACCAACGTTTTACATACTAAAATTTTTAGCTTTAACAAGTATTTTTTGTAAATTTTCCTCGCTCAATTAAATTGTAATAATTATGTGTTATACATTGTAATATATGCCAAATAGAATTTTCCACAGCTAAAAATATCGGGCACAAAATAGAAAAAAATATTAAGTAGTTCACATGCTTCCCACCTGCACAATGAGAGTACATTTATTTAAGCGCAGTACATCGCGCGTATTGTGCGACATTTTATTGTGCACTGGACACCGTGCCGCATTGTACAAAGAAACCGGGAAAGAGCTGTAAAATATAGTTCAAAGGCCACTTTGAGTATTGTCTACTTGTACTTTATACCATTGCTTATTTTTTTTTTACGTGACGCTACAGGAAACGTTTTTCATGTATTATTTATGTGTGTTTGTAGACGCTCTATTAAAGCGGTTTGGCAAATTTTGAGTATGTTGTTAGGTTAGTCTTTTTATCCAAAAGGAGAAATAAATAAATAAAACTTTTTTGTTCATAAGCTGTTTTAAATATGTTATATTCGGTTAATTTCAGGTAGTATATCACGGAAATAAGGTACAAAAGATAAATTACATAATTTTTATATTTTTGTTCTGACAAATTCCACGGTTTTGATAAATGTAGGTAGTATTTTATCAAGGGTCGTTATAGCGGCGATCTTGGTAAAGGTCACTGAACATTAAAATAACTAATTTCACTCCATCAGAAGAAATTACGTTTTTCCGAGTGCTCTCATTAATTTTATAAAAAATACAGAAATTAGGTTGGGGAAAAAAGACAATCTCTACGTATTTTTATTAGAGGGAAATTATTACGGGTGGAAACATACGTACTTATATGTAATGACGTCGGTTAGAACGAACAATGTGTTTTGCTTAGGGCACTTTTCCGGTCTTTCTGAAGAACGTACCTCAGGTTTCAATGTTCATCTAATTTTATGTTAACTTTCTCGTAAATCTTGCTGCACACCACTTGTTCAAAACTCGACTCTGGCCCAGAGTAAAATGGCGCCGTTATCTCGCTCGCACGCGGCACCCTCCAAACGTTAAAACTTTCATATTATATTAATTATGCTCAAATATTACATTTAATAAGTACCTATAAGTTTAGAAAATTCAAAGTAATCTTAATGTTAACGATAAGATTCATATTATTATATCACGACAATCTTTCTATCGACAATGTAATATAATTATTATTCCTAAGTTTCAAAATCGATTTTCTTCGTTTAAGTATTTACCAAACTTAGTACTAATATCGAAATGAAATAAAATAATTACGGATTTAACGGCGGTCATAAAATTATGATAAAATATACGCAATAAATATAAATATACGCAATAAATCCGTTAAAATTTGTTTTATTTCAATGAGTAACAATCGCAAAAATCTTAGAGATCATAAGTAATGAGATGCGATACTGATACTTGGAATTATAAAGAATAATCTTAGATTACACACAACATTGTGATTATTTACAATAGTTATATGCCCGAGCTAGCGACAAGGACATAAACACTGTTTGAAATACTCTCCGCATGTCTACTGTTGGCTCCTAAGTAATACTGACAGTACAACCTAAGCAACAAAACCATCCGAGCATCAATGTCCCAATATCCGCATTCGTGTTAACGTTTTTTATCGCGCAACCAAAAGATGTTCAGTTATTGAGTCCCGTGTATCGTCCGTGAGTCGCGAACATTGCCGGCGCGGTTTATGAGCCCGTTTTACATTTATTACTCATTTTTGTTCGTCATATGAGAGAATTGCTCGGTTATGTATCGACGGGAGCTCGCGGGGACTATCATTTCATTTTTATTGCTATTTTTGTCGATTTCGATTGTACATTTTTTTGCTCAATTGATTTATTTGTTTTTTTAGTTTGTTTAGAATTATGGTTTAATTTGTGATTTAGTTATAAGTAGGTAATTTATTTTTTAATTAATTTTTGTTGGAGCCTATATCTCTTTTGGATCGCAAATAAACAGTAAAAATTTATTTTTTATCACAAATGTTGTGATTTATCTTGCCTACCTACTGCTAAAACGTCAAAAATGCTTCTTAAATACGTTTTTCTCTGTAGAAGTAATCTATATAACGTAAAGTCGCGAGTGGTTTCTTCTAATTAAGCGTGCTCCATCATAAATCAAAACTAAAACTAATACATTTAGCGGCCTATGAACAAGAAAACTTCGGTGACAGAACAGGTTCGAATAAAGGTGAATGAATATTTTTAACCGAATTCATTAAGCTTGGAATCTTAACACAATTTAGTGATCTTTTTTTTTCGTATTTCTGTCTTTTATTCCAAAATGTGCAAGGTTTCGTAACTATACAACATATAAACCAGCATCCAAACAAAAAACATTCTAAATTATTCTGAAAATTTCTCCATGGAGATATCTTCAATCGCTCAAAGCGTTTCTTCAAGTGGAAAAAACTCGACAAATTGCAAAACCGATGAAGAACAAACTCAAATACAAAGGAAGACAAAGCGAATGAATTAAAATAAACAAAACAAAAACAACGCCTCCAGTTCTCGCTTGTTAAATTGTCACGCTTTGTAGGTAATCGCGAATTTCACTTCAATTGATTGCCTGTGTCTGGAGCCTGCCGAGAGACCCGACACCTAAGGCCTACCCAGGGACCCGACAATTCCAGACATCTTAGGACCTACAATATTAGTAACAATTGGGATTGAGGCTAGTCGCTTCAAATAATATCACATACCTTGTATGTAATATGTACGACACTGTATTTTAAAGTATTCAAAATTTATATATAGTAAGACTAGCTGCGCCTAGCGATTCCACCTATTTTTAACACTAAAAATAAGTACTTTAAACTGATAGAGAATTATATGAATTCACTGCAGGATATATGCCTCACTAACGATTTTCCAAAAGTCCGATGGAAAGCAGCTTGCATCTAGCGTTTTTCTACCACTTGTAAATATGAGGTCTTCTGTTCACCTCGTGGCTGGTCTTCCTACGCTGCGCTTGCCGATGCCGGTGCGTGTTCTCTACTCAAAATGGTCAGTACAGACTACTAATTATCTACTTTGTCCTGTAACTGTACGCTTCACTTCAATGCGCCGACGCAGCCGACACTTGTCTTGTTAACACCATCAAGCTGGACATTTGTTTGAATCTTACTTGCTCGAATCTGTTTTATATTAGAACTGCCTGATTCTAGATGTTTTACTTGACACGAGTTTCAGATTCTATAAGTTTCATTTTCCCGAACACTTATAAGGTTAAGTTTGTTTGGTTTCTGTTATTATATCTAGAAATATTCTTATTTATAAAGGTTCGGTTATCACATATACCAATTATTATGTTAGGTTCGCTAAGTTTATTTTTATTATACACATAAATTTGTTTGTTCCCAAGATTCGGTTATCTGAAAAATTTTCAGATTAGTTTTCGGAATTTTGATAATGTATCTATTGAAAAAATTAATTTCGTTTTTGGGGAAATGGTATTCGGTATTTCACAATTCGGATTATAGTTAGGTGACCCAACAAGCTATTATCTCAGATCCTAATAAAATCAAAATAGCTACATTTACTATATTGCTAACATCCACACAGATGTTGTCTGCGATTTCCTCACAGATAGAGATAACGGCTCTATGATAAATGATTAAGCTTCGGCGAGCGCTCGCGTGTGATGATTGTCCCGTCGCACGCAGGATGTCACTAATCATTCAACTGCCAGTGCAAATATTATTGTACGACGAGATCGAAGACGAAATCGTTTATGGAAGTCTTGCATCAGAATCAGTACGTCTTTCTTGTGTCTTATATTAATAAGACACAAGAAAGTATCATACTTACGTATGTTGAGCCGTTTCGAAATTAAACAGAGACTCATGGATGACATGAATTGTAAAACTAGGTATTAATTTCAGAATTAAACCAACATGTTTCACATATTCACAAGTGTAGCGTAGGAACACCTACCACAAAATGGACAGACGATCTCATACAAGTGGCAGGAAAAGACAGATGCAAGCCATGCGCAACCTGCTAGAGTTTGTCTATCCTTTTTTTGTCTAACCTGCTAGAAATCTAGCAGTAGATTTCTTGTGGCAATTGATCTATAAAGACTTCGGAAGGGCACGGCCTGTACCAAACGGGGAAAAGGGCGCCCAAAATACAGGCTTAGCCTAGTTTGAGGCCCATTGCAGTTGCCTGTAATATTAAGCTGATAAGTAAACTGTTGGATAAGATCCTGTATATTTCTCTGTATTTAAATTAATTTGGAATTTTGTTCTAAGTCTTTCTCGGCATAACTAATCTACATATCCATGTGAATTTACAGTTTTCTAGTACTATCAATCTTTGAGTAATGCCGCGGATAGACGGACATGGTGAAACTATAAGGGTTACTTGTTTACTACGGAACTTTAATAATGTATGCCTAGACGATACTAATATTCTGCTACAATTTTACCATAAGAAAGCACCCAATCAATCCAATCTCCTGGCAGCTAAGTAGGTCAGCCCCGCATCAACATGAAGCTCCTCACATAAACACTCCCTTATTTACTCGATATTTATGAGAAATTCGACGCTTGTCGACGTACTTATTAATATTCCAGCAGTATATGAAATATATGAAATACATCGAGTGTATCATATAGCTGGAGATTGATGATCTCGGGAACATGATTATGCTTCTCACCTGTAGGCGAATAACATCGATATCGCGGGCCTGTACAAGGTTGTGCGGACAGGGTATGGTTAAACTGAGAGAAGAATACTTTTTATATTTCTTTTTACATAATATATTTACTTATATAGATCTACAAGTACCCCAATTGTCCACCAATTTGCCTTATGTAAAGCGACGGTGTGGCCGAGGATGGAAGATAAGACCTACAATCTTGGAATTTTCAAGGCTAGAGTGAATAGATATCTTCTAGATCGACGAGTTCCATCCTCGGACACACCGTTGCCGACATCGTAGGTTCCTCTCTCTGTAGCCCCTACCACCGGCAGCTTGAGCCCCGCCCCGCTGCCGGCGGCACCCTAGGTTTAAGTTTTTTATAATATTTATATTTTTGTATTTCTATTGTAAAAAACTTAGATTTAAATTGAATAAAGTGTATAATAATAGCGTTTTAATGAATAACCGTGATAGTTTAAAAATCATTACTTTATAATGGTCATGCCTTTGGCCCTAAATTTGATCAAAACGACGATCTCTACCTTGACCAAAGAATTAACATTTTAATTTTTTATTTATTCATGTTTAGTAGTGAGTTTAAAATTAAATTTTATACTTACTTATTTAATAAATACTTAGCTGATGATTTCTTAAGTTAATGCGATTGTTACTTATTGAAATTAAAGTTAGCGGATTTAAAATTGTGTAAAATATACGCGGAAATATCTTATCTTATTTCATATTTTTATTTATAAGTAGAAAAAATAACTAGTTTGCAATCATTATTAACGGGATATTTACCATGGTTTGTATTTATTTTGAGTTCCCTATTTGATTATTAGATATATCCAGTTAATAATGAATTAAATGAAGCGAATGACTGTGATAGTTTACAAAAATACTAGCGTAATAGTTACATATAATTGTATCGTTTAAAAAACCAATATGTCTCTAAGGCAATAGGAAGGAAGGAAACAATTATTATTGCCGTTGATTTAAAAAAAAAAGACTGACATAAGTTATTTAATTTATATGGCCTCCTTATTGGTTGATTACCCTTTCTGACAACCCTGTACGTGAGTTCGTTACACTGTAAAATAAAATCTAAGTCTCATCACGTTTCATGTGACAATTTCACAAAATTTATGATTACAGTGTTTTAATATTGAAATTTCAAATATATTTTATTATTAACAGTAATCCTAAAGTAAAGCGAGAAAAGTTATTTTTAACGCCCGACACAAAAAAGGGGTGTTATAGATTTGGCATGTACCTATCTCTGTGTGTATGTCAATCAATCAATCAATCAGTTTTTTATTCAATAAACATATACAAGTACAATAAGTAATTACAGTGGTAGGTATACATTAGGAACTATTTATCTTGTATACTTTTCATAAATTATAGTGCCGCGCAGTACCAACACTAAGAAATTAATCTAGTGTCGTAGGTAGCTGCATGCTCTTCAGTGACACTTTATTAAAATATTGTTTGTAGTCTGCAAGACTTGTCCGCTTTTTTTTCTTTTGAAGAAAATTTCAAATTGGTCCATGTGTCTTCGAGTAATCGAGGAACATACTTACATAAAAAAACCGGACAAGTGCGAGTCAGACTCGCCCACCGAGGGTTCCGTACAAACTAGTAGAGAAAAGGGGGAAATCATATATTTTTTTATATTTTCCTTCAGAAACCGAAAAATATACATCGTAAAAATATTTAAAAACCTGTTTAGCTTATACTAATGAAGCTCTTTCATATTATACCCCACATGATACGGTTAAAGAACTTTAAAATTTGGACCCTCATTCCTTGCATAAAGACACTATTTTTGTGATTAAATTAAAAAAGTCCAGTTTTCGGATTTTTCCTAAATGTATACTGTAATACAATGCTTCTTGTCAAATTTCATAGTTCTAGGTCAACGGGAAGTACCCCATAGGTTTTGATTCCTTTGGGAGTGGTGAAATTTGCGTTTTTACGACATATTCGGCTGTAACTTTTTTTTACGAAAACTGAGAAGTTTGATTTTTCTTTCTGCAGCAAGAGACTGTGGATCTGCGTATATGGTTTTAATTTCAACACGATACCTTTACGCGTTCCCGAGATAAAGGTCTTGACACCCGGACAGACGGACAGACAGACAGACGGACAACAAAGTGATCCTATAAGGGTTCCGTTTTTTCTTTTGAGGTACGGAACCCTAAAAATATTCCAAAGAATTGAGAACGTCCTCCTTTTTAGAAATCGGCTAATAGAACACAACACTAAGCACACAAAACAGAAATAAAGTAGGTGAGCGCTTGCAAGTAACAACCAACTAGCAGCCTAATCGGATCCGTGTAAATTATTCCCTTACAAACCGGGCACAAGCATAAATAGTGGGCCTTTGATTCCCCGGGGACCTTAATAAACCTCGCGAGACCCGCTCCCTTCTAATTAAGCGTAGATCGTAATTGAAAGGGTCTCCACGATATTTGAACAACAATCCATGAAAGGCCTTTGTAAGAATAGATATTAGAGGGAATTTCGCGACTTCTGTCCTCTTCCGTAATTCACGGGTGTTTTGTTAACATCGCGGGAATCGACTTCTGCTTGTAATTGGATGCCACTTGATGGGTTCAATAACTGTAATTTATAAAACTGAAAAAAACCGACTTCAAAATGCGCAATACAATACGTATGTACGCGACTTGTTAAATTTTGTACAGGCGTTTGGGTGTTATAAAAAACATCGATTTTGATAAAATTTATATGGGACTACTTTTGAAGTATGATCAACCAAATACAAAAAGAATCATCAAAATCAATGCACAATTGGCTGAGTAATCGGTGAACAAACATACAAAAAAAACACACAGACCAAATTGATAACCTCCTCCTTTTTTAAAGTCGGTTAAAAATATATTTAAATAAAAATATACTTATTAGTATCTCCTAGGCAAGCTTGTGTGTGTGTGTGCTTGTGTGTCATTCTCATCAGGTTAGACTGTGTTATTCAAATAAAAATACAGTACTATTTTCAAAAAGTTCATGTGTCTAAGTAAAAAGGACGATATTAATCTCAATTGCGCTAGCTAGATTTGACTCTAACATTTTAGAGATTTTTTTTTTACAATTTGTACGTTGAAATAGTAAATAAAGTACTTCCAACAAAAAAAATCGCAATAAACCTTCAACAACACTCGGGTTAAATAAAGTCAGTCGTAATCGAACACAACACGCGAGCGCCCGGCGACTAGCCAGCCCATACATTTCATTGTAACACCACTTACATTTCAGGAATAAAAGTAAAATTGTATGACATCACGCCGACAATCAATCCGAAACAGGCTATAAATCGTGTGTAATAAAGTTCAAAATTGAAACAATAAAGCCGGCAATCGTTGCATGTTGCCTTGTCGAGGTAAATACGTATAATTTATTGTGACATTGCCGAGGAACGTGTAGGTTTCAGCTTACAACGGGTTCATTAGGGGACGTGACTAAGAAAAATTGCTGTTAGTTGAAAAATTGAGGATAAAATTACATTTTAATGTGCATATTTGCGTCATTTCTCTAATTAAGAGCATGGTGGTATTACCTGATTTTTTGGAAAGTAGGGTAAAGTTTTGGGAATATGCCAGTTTTGCTTTGTTCAAAAAATACATAATACTATGGTAGTAAAAAATTAATAAATCAAGGCGTAGAATAAGGTAAAAACTTTAAACCTAAATTGATTAAAACTAACAGTATTTTATTGATGCCGGTTGAATGAAATGAATCATGTCAGAAATATATTTTATGGTATAAAATTACTCACAGCTATGCATATTATTTCATTTAGAAGTCCCATGGTTACCTCTTTAAGAAAAGAATCCAGGAAAAACATTAGTGAAATTAGAAAGAACATATTAACATCATGAAGTATAGTCTGAATTCCAAAAATTGCATACTAGCTTCTTTCTTCTAATTCAAAGATGCCATTGATGAGGATATTAACATTATTTTCGGTTGATGTCATAAAATATACTCAAGAGTTCGTAACTGTCCTTTCACGGAATAACAAGGGCAATCCATCCTTAATAACTTGTACTACACCAGACTTGGGATCAATCAGGGGCTTCCTCAGGGTATTAGGTGCTGGTTCCACTGTGAACTTGGATAGCACCGCAGCTAAGCCTGCCAGAGACTGCATCAAGCCCAAACGGGCCCCTGCAACAGATGATAATATACTTGTTAGAAAATAATAATGGCTTATGAGACACTGTTTTGCATACTGGATCACCTTCATAATGCGTTGTTATATAAAAGAATTATAATATGCACGCATATGACTTGCATGTATTTTGATAATTATTATATTTTAGATACGCAATTTATTGAATATTGGTTATACGATATACGTAGTAAATGTACTATGATGTCTGAGGTAAAAAACTGACTATAATTGACATTATAGTTTTACTTCTACTTTGACCTAAATTTTGTAATCATTGATTTAATAAATAGATATCTTCTAAACTTACGTGTTCCATTCTCGGCCGCAGCGTCGCTTACCATCAGGCGAATCGGGTATATTTATTATTAAAAAGAAAATATTTTAATCAACGAGAAATTACTCACCTATGCAAGCACGAGGTCCATCGCCAAACGGTAAATAAACGTATTTGTTTTTATTCAAATCAAATTCAGCTGGATCGAATCTTTCCGGCCGAAACACTTCTGGATCTTCGAAGTATTGAGGATCATTGTGCAAAGCTTGTAGAGGAATTATTATCCCAACTCCTTCATCGATGGTGAGGTTCAGCTCCGGGAATGTGTAAGGACGTGCACATTCTCTGATTAAGAAACCAAGAGATGGAAACATTCTCATGCCTTCTTTAAAAGCCCACTCTAAATAAGTCATCTCTTTTACAGCATCGTAGCAAAGTTTATTATTGTATTTAGCAAGAACACGGTCAATATCTGCTTGAACTTTTTTCTGTACTTCAGGGTGGAAAGCGAGTTGGTGTAATGTAAAACTGGTGGCCGAGGAAGAGGTTTCAAATCCTGCTGCAAAGAATACAAACACCTGCGCAGCTATTAGCTCCTCGGTAAGTTCCAAACTGGTAGTTTCAGGAGTACCATCTTTTTTCGTTTTTTCTATAGAGTCTCCAACTATGAGTCCTTTCTGCTTACATTCTAAAAGTAAATCTATAAAGTCGTTGCGACCCGATGGCTTATAATTTCTCTGAACCAAAATTTGGTGAACCAGTTCATTCAAGTCTTTCTCAATTCTCGTCATATATTTCAAATGTTTAGCGAGTTCCGGGAATATTTCCTTGCAGATGGCAACCATCGCATCTTTAACGGTGAGTTTGAAGATCTTTGCTCCTAGTTTCCTAAACTCAGAGTCTTCTTCGTTGAGCGAATCCGCGTCTAGGCCGAACCCACAGGCGCCGATGAAGTCGGTAGTGTAACGCGCCATGAGATCCCTCGCGTCGAGCGGACGGCCGGTACGCGCGGCGGTTTCGGCCCGAGCTTGCAGCTTCTCCGCTCGCTCCACAATCAAAGGGAACATCGCCTTCAGCTTACCGCTAGTGAAAGCCGGCGTCATCCGCTGTCGTAACAAACGCCACAAATCTCCATCCGCAAAAAACAAATTCTGCATCAGAGGTTCCACCACATTCTTATTCGGATTTAGTCCCCGCGGATAAAAACAAGCAAAATCAGTCAACAAAATCTTCTTCACCAGCTCTGGATCCCTGATAACAAGCTCCGGTCGAGTCGATCTAAAAAATCCGATAACTTTCTCGCCAGGGTACTTCCAGTAAGTTTCTTCTGCGATCTGCGAAATACTCTTCCGCAATAGGTAGCCTTCAGAGTTGGTCCCGAAGAATAGCACAGGTTTGTCATGTTTTACGCCTTTCTTCCGCCAGTAGCCATAGGTTCTGGTGAGGTAGTAGTAGAAAACAATGACGACTATGAGCAAAATAGTAGCGGTGATCATTTTGCGCGTTAGGTCGTGGTTGGTGAAACAAGCGGCCGGCCTTGCGCCGAGAACACGACTGGTTATCTCTCTGTAGGTGTAGGCGGCTGTAAGTATCTCCACGATGCGTCAATTATAGTATAATTCACATTAAATACGTACTAGATACTATCATGAGTCTCCTGTCGTAAACATTAGATACCACAATTATCTTGTTAAGAGGATCAATTATCGCTCATTTGTTAACATTACAAGGCATATTTTTGTGCAAAGGCCTAAAAAAAATGTTTCTTGACAAAATTATTTGACACTAGCCAAATCATTTTATATTTGTCATTTTTTTATTAAAAAAAAAATGAAGGTAATAAAATAAATTAAATAAGCGCAGGTGTTAATTTTTTTTTTTACCTAGACTAAATTATGGGTTACATATTTTTTGTTTGGACAATTGAACAAATATATAGTAGATTGTTATACAAGGGGCTAAAAAAAACCATTGTGACGAGGTAGATTTTTACTCCAGAGCTTTAGCGAGGGAGTACATAGAAAGTTACAATGGGTTTTTAGCGCCATGTGTTACACTCTACTTTTCACTATTACGATTGCGAGAAAATAAAGTAATCCAATACAATAATTCAAAGTTTAATTCATTAAAAATGAAATGTACAATTTGTACAATTCTGGATACTTATTTAACGAGATGTTTGCAAAGAGAATGTAAATATACTCCAAAGAGATCACCGTTTTTAGTTAATATATGATAAAAATATGATGTTCTACTTTTTTATGAAATAGTAATAGGTCAAGTCTTTATTTATGATTATTCTACTTTTGAATATATACTGTTTCGTTTATGTAGGCTCTTTGGTGACAAATAAAAATTAAAAAAAACTTTTTCCCCTAGAGCCAAATATGCTATTTTTTCCTCGCTCTAGTACGCTACAATGACGGACTTTTTGAGCAAGAGGAGTGAAAAATATCATAAATGTGAACACATATTTCAAATTGATTGCATAAGTTCCATTATACAGCGAACGACAAAGAAGGTTTTAAGAATTTGAACCCAAATGCGAAAGAATAGAGGCGTGACCTCATGATGTATTGTCAAAACTACTGGCGGATTTCATCAAATCAGATCAAAGAAGCGGCATCATGAGTGAGTTCAATTAAACCGCTGTGTCCTCCCTGGACGAGTGTTTGTAACTATATACATTAATTCACTACAGTGGATATTCCAAACATCCAATCAAAGCGTTTGAGTTCCATCCTGAGCGTTTTTGATCGTCGTCTTTAAAAGACTATAAATCAACTATATCTATATATATATATTTGTCTGATCGCGCTTCAAAATTGCCTATAATAATGTTAAGCTATATTAAAATTATATTTTACGTTATAAACGTTGTTATAAACAAGCTAGTCTTCATAATGGTTTAAAATTTTATACAAAAAATGTATACCTAATACCAAAAATAAATTTAACAAATCGGTAACATATTCTGGCCTTGAATTTATTTCATAACAAGCTTATAAATTTAATTATAAACGTGATTAGAATCCTCAAAGAATAGTTACAAATGAAATATTGTTTTTTTTATGTACAAATAATATATAAAACTAGTTTTATTACAACCTGCATAAATGTGTATTTATTATTTACTAATGTTGTAATCATACTAGTACATTAGACATATTGGATACGAGGTCACGGATAAAGAACAATCTTTGTTTCCGACCCGCTATTTCAAATAAAACTGTGGCCTATACAATTTTGGTCCAAATGGACCGAATTTGTATAGGCTACAGTTGGGTAGGTTTTATAATAAATTTTACTAAAACTTTATTTATAAAGTGATTACTGAACGGGAAATTGGATCATAAACTAAACTCAATAAATTGGATCATAAACTAAACTCTATAATTAACCCAAGCCTACTTTGAAGCAAATTAAACAACAAAAAATCTTAAAGCTTCCCAAAATCTAGTTAATTAAAGGGTAAAAGAGATGCGGAAGTTTCAGAAAGCAACATGGCTGGCGGTTGTCAAGGGGAACGAGGATAACCTGAGTTGGATATGAGTAATTTGGTTACTCATTTATTGCGTTTTCTTGACCTAAATTCAAACAGGAAATTTATTTAATTTTATATTCGTAACGATGGTAGGTCAGCTGGTTGGGAAGGATGCAGTTATGAAACAAAAACACACAGAATGCAACACACGCATTTTATTCTGAGAAACGATCATAAATTCAACGCAGAAAGAGTCAACGGACAGGTCAGGAAATAAAACGCGAGTTTGTGTCTAAATAATGATCTTGAGTTATTGTTGAAAAATATTGCTGCCTGTGCCTATAACAATATAATTATTATCAATGACGCTATATGATACTATGGAAATTAACGTTGTTTTCACACATTTTTAAATAAAAACTATAGTCGGATATTTCGGCTCAAAACAGACGTGAGTGACCCGTAGTTTTTATTTAAAAACGCTATATGATATTTCATTGAAGATATACCTGAATAAACTTTATAGTGAAAAGTATTTAGAAGACCATTTCGCCTTTTTAAGCGTTCCTAATAACTCGTGTAAACAGGGTTAACTTTAAGAGTGATACGAGTGTAACCGTGTCGTAACCGTGAACGTACCTAATAAGGATCTCTGGTATTTCCCGCTAACGTTTTCTGCTACTCTATAATCCCGACAAAAGGTCTGCTGGTCCCCGAGGGTATGCGGCTGAAATCGAATGGCCACAATTTATGCTCCTGATTATGATAAATTTACGACTACAATACATTTCTCCTCACCTCTATCGTACTCTATTACAATGTGTTAAAGTATTCACTTGATCATCAGATCTAAAATACATAGCATAGTAGCACACTAATATCTACTTTCACAAACTGATGGATTTTAAAACTGATAAAATTGCGCAAAAGTAGATCAGGAGTGATACCTAAATTGAATCGAAGATTGTAAAGATGCAAGCCATGATTGTGACAGTTGTATTGGTTTTATTGTATTTTAATTTGAGCTCTATGGAAAGCATTGTCTAAAAAAATAATTAAACAATAAGTAATAAGTATAGTTTAAAAAACTGAAAAAACTGGCATCAAAATACGCAATTCGTTTATTTGGATCACATATTTTTCTAGTTATTTTGTTATATAGGTAAACCAAAGTACTTGAACGATTTTGATAAAATTTGTATGAGACCACCTACCAAACAAAAAAAAAAACAAAATCAATAAAAGTATATAGGTATGTATTCTAGTTTCAATAGTACAAGCTTTGTTTAGGTTGGGCTAGATGGTGTTGTGTGAAATGTCCACCAATGTCTAATCAATAATCGGCTAAGTAATCGCTGAACAAACATACAGTCGATTTGAGATCCTCTTTCTTTTTAGAAGTCGATTCCAAAGAAACAATACAAGTAGCCATAATTTACGAGCATAGGTAAAGTTTATTTGGATTGATAACTAACAAGGCAAAAAATAACGTCTTTCTGCATACAACTGCATCAAGAATCCGGCGAGCTGTGAGGTTAATCGGTGACGATAAACTAGCTGCCAAGAAGCTACTTAGTCTCGAGCACCGTCGTAAAGTAGCATGTCTGTCTATTTTCTACAGGATTCATTTCGGGGAATGTGCGCAAGAGCTTCATTCACGACCTAATTCCACCCTCCCCATTTCACTACAGGACTAGTAGAAAGTCGGCGAATTACCACCCATTTCTCGTTGAAATGCCGAAAATCCGTAGGTACTCAGCGATATCGATCCACATTCTTGTTGCGTACTGCACAAGAATGGAATTCTTTGCCGCCATCTCTGTTTCCTGAGACCTACAATCTTGGAGTTTTCAAGGCATAGATATCTTCTAGATCGACGAGCTCCATCCTCGGCCACACCGTCGCTTAACATCAGGCGAGTTGGTGGTCAATCGTAGATCTATCTTCTACAAAAAAAAAGTGTGTTTTTATATATGCAGGCGATTTTTTCCTTTTAACACTCTGTTGCATAAAAAAATGCAAACAAATAAGATAAGCTAAAATAACTACACATAAAACAATCTTGGTCTAACAATTTAAATATAAATTTACAGTGTTGCTAAAATTATTTCACAGAATTGATATTCTACAATAATAATTATAATCTTCCAAACAGTAAACTCTTACGGCCTTACCGAAAAACGTTACTTAACTTTAACCATCGTCTTAAATTTTCTGTCGTCTTTCCGCAAGTGTCATTATGTGTCAGCGAGAAGTTGACAAAAAATGTTAAGCAATGCTTAAAGTTAAGTAACGTTTTTCGGTAAGGCCGTTACTATATATCTTTCTATATATCTAAATTAATTTAATGACAAAAGCTCGCCCTAAACCGGTCAATCTCAGCGATATATCACTAGAGTTATTAATACCCTTAATCTCTTAAGACCACTACACAACATTAATTAGTAAACGCAGGCCACCGTTGATCCAAGATGGCGGCCACATAAATTCATAAACCCGAAGTGAATTCTATCACGTAGCTTATTAACCGGGACCTGGAGCCACCGGTAATGAAATACGCTAAATACCTACCTGGACCTTTTACTGATTGGATCACACTTTTTAATTTATGTTAGGAGTAAGGAAAAGAAAGAGTAAATTTAGAAGGTCGTTTACGAAGTATTTTTTTTCAATATATTTTTCGATTATAATATTAACAATACATCATAAACCAAAGAGAAAAACTAGGTTTTACTCTTAAAAAACTTAAATAGACTTGAAACAGAACAATAACTGCTCCAAAATCTGATAACAATATGATTACATAATTATACTTAATGTGTGGAACACGGCGCACAGTTGTAATTTAAATAGGCTATTTATATGAATAATATAAGTTTTGATTAATTTTTTTCAAGTTTTTAGCTAAATTGACTATATTTTACATAAATACTAGGAAAATTATTTTTTCACAATTTTGACACAAATCATCTAGTATATCTAAACAAACAACGCAAAATATAATATTATTCACTTAAACCGAAAACCATCAATCGGTAAGTTGTAGGAGTAGCGATAAAAACTGTATTTATCGCGCTCGGTGGAGCATCAGCTGACGGACAGGCGTCCTTGGTAACAACATTACGGACAGGGCTGTCTGTTCGTGGAGATACGGCGACTCAGAGATAATGCGGGACGGAGCGAGCATGGCACGAGATGCGGACAGAGAGGAGCGGCGATGTTACGAGATGTAGACAGGGTAGAACGGGGATCAACGAGAACAACGAGGATCTGAGATGATAAGAAATGTGGATAGAGAGGAGCGAGAATGATACGAGAAGTGGACAAAGAGGTATAGGAAAGGTCAAAAGACATCAACTGCATGGAGAGGAGACAACAATGGATGGAAATTATTAGGAACAGGCGTAATATAAAGTGGAAACGGCACAAGATGAGGATGCTACTAAATAGAACGTGGAAACAATACTACAGGAGATTATATGATTTATAGCTGATACAAGATGTCGATAGAGCGAGACAGAAACTATTAACGTCAAAATAAGTACGAGATAGAAACTTATTGCATGATAACAATACCTGTAACAATGTCTGTATGATTTGAATTGCTGAAGATAAGAAGAAGGTGATAGGAAACAAAGATAGGAAACAAAGTAAGTAAATTGAAAAATTGGCCTCCAAAACTGATTCAAGGGGTGGATTCATATTTAGCCCACTAGTTGCATACCAGCCGTTGCCAGTGCCAGTATAATTCTTAGAACATATGTTTGTTGCTAAAATAATCTGTTTGCATTATTAATGCGCCATAAATATTTCCTGATTTGCGACGCATTATGAACCCTATCCCCGTCCGTGTTTAGTTTACTCAGGTCGATGTGTAGCGCCGCGTGTAATGGGGTCTCTCTGATCGCCTGCCATGCTTCCCTGAGCAATCCACCAATCCACGTCATCGGCTTACTTGTACTAGCTACTTGCTATGTTACTTCGAGCATTACGGGATTTGGATGGTTCGCAAGTTTTGCAAGGATTTTAGGGAAACAACTAAGTATTCATTAAAAATTAAACGCTGCTCGTATAGATTGTTGTTAAGCGCATAACATAAGAAGAGTTAGAAAAATATATTTCAAACTTTGATATTCAAAGTAAGTTTATAGAGAACAAACATGGAAAACCTGTCGCAATAAAAAAAAATATCCTATAAACTAAAGTTCCTTTTTTTGTTTTGAGGTGAGTAATCCTAAAAAGGCAATTGTTGGTTTACTAAAATTGGGATAGTGTAGATAATATTGATAACATTTAAAAATACTTAGTTGTACCCTTTGATTTACGAAAACAATGAAACACTATAGTGTGTACACATACAGAGAAAGAGAGAGAGAGAGAGAGAGAGAGAGAGAGAGAGAGAGGACTATTTTTGTTTTTATTATATTATTAGTTAAGATGTATACATTGTTTTGTTACAATTCATCTTATCATTTATATTAGGTATATAATGAAACTAACATGTGCAACCATATAAGTTCCGATCATAGGTCGTAGGAGTAGGACTGATAAAACCGCTGGGAAGATGCGTTTAAACAAAAGAGAAAGAGCTGATGTACGTTTATCTTATCAGTTTATTGTCTTCTGTGTAGAGACGTATCTATCTACAACAACGTTTAATTATTATCTCTCCACAAGAGACCCTACTATTTGATAAGTAAGTAAGTTAGTATAGACTGAGTGGCCAGCCCTATTGTCAGAGTTATTAAGCCGCCGAAAGGCCTCTGACTTGGCTTGACGATTGCTGAACAACCGGGACCTACAATTTAACGTGTCATCCGACCCTCGGTAGCGCTCAGAAAGAAACGCCACTCGCAGTCACCCATCCGAAGACTGACCGGTCCGTCCGTTGCTTAACTTTGGTGATCGTTCGGGAACACTTAGTCAAGCTACGCCACGAGCGCCACATGAAGTGAAAATATCTTTCATTGTCATCTAATCGGCTATTTATTTGTTTGAAAGTGACAAACAGATAGACAAATGGCTTACTTTTCTTTTAAGATAATTGTAAATTACTTATATAGGTAATATAATCTTTTATTTTATTTTTCAGATTAATTCAATCCAATGAATAATAACAAGTTAGAGAGTATTTCTATTGGTATAATGGAAAACATAACATTTTTTTTTGTCAAATGTTTAATTGAGTTGCATATTAGGTAGAGCGTAGGGCCGCGCGCGGATCAGCTCAGATTAGAGCGCCCGCGGTGCCTCCAACCTGCCGCGGTGCCGCCAATCTGCCGCGGTGCCGCCAACCTGCCGCGGTGAGCTGTGTAAATACCGTCAGATTACACCTCTCAAACACTTAGCGGATCATTCAATATTTACATGCTAGCTAAATTGTGTTTCGAGATAGAAGTGGAAGCAAGAGGCGCTCTTATCTTAATGAATGGCCTTCAATTAATGTATTTTATTAGGTCTCTATCACGTTTGGTAATTACAAATCTATACAAATATTTTTTTAAAGATTTTATTTGTTTACAGGCTTGTTATTTCCATAATTATTTATTTTATTTTACATAATTTCACAAAGAAATTTACGCAGTGTATATAAATCAAATATACCTACTCTTTCTACCTACATACGATATAAACATTAATATCTAAACGTGACGTAGCTTCCTTCAACGGATGCCACATAATACTTGGCTTGGCTTAAGAACACCTGTAGCCAAGGGCGTCACCAGCCCATGGCCCAGGGGGGGGCAAGTTAATATTATGGAGGATGAGAAAAATATGAATTGTTGGTACAGGTACAATTGCACGGCCTTAGGACTTTGGTTGCTTTGCAGTTGACTACATTTTTTAAATCTCTAGTTGGGCAGCTGCCCCCTCTGCCTCCCTTGGCGATGCCCTTGCCTGTAGCTCAATTTTTGAATAGCATGCAAGATATTCACATGCGGGCATGAGTTTTATTTGGAACGACGACGTCAAGAAGTCGGTCGCTAGAAATTATTCATATAGTATGATAAGGCAACGAATGGTCTGACTGAACCTTTCCAATTCAAATTCTATCAACAGAATATTGTAGGAAAATTGGTAAAAACTCATGTATATCCTGTGTATAACTAGAATCGAACTCGTGACATTAAATGATGATGAAAATTTACTACGTATTTTATAAGTATCCATCATTATCAGTAGGTACTGTATGTACTATTATGCTATTATTACTGTAATACATATTTTTGTTGTATTGTTCTTTTTAAAGGTCGTGGGTTCGATCCCCACCCAGGGCAAACATTTGTGTGATGAGCATGGATGTTTGTTCTCTGTCTGGGTGTTTTATGTATCATATCGACGTTGCAAATTTAAAATCTCTTATGTGTAATATTAATTAAATCATAATGGAGTTTATAGATTCGATAATCACTAAAAATACTTTTTTTTTGTAATTATTGATAGATAGATAGATAAACTCTTTATTGACACACCATTAAAATACACACATATTACATATTATGTATATATTTACAACAAAAAAAAGTATATATGTATTCTATCAGCCATCTAGTTCCTAGAACTATGAAATTTGGCAAGAAGCATTGTGTTAGAGTACACATATAGGGAAAAAAACGAAAACTGGACATTTTTAATTTATTTACAGAAAAATAGTGTCTTTATGCATGGAATGAGGGCCCAGATTTTAAAGTGAATTAACCGTATCATGTACCATATCATATGAAAGAGCCTCATTAGCATAAGCTAAAACAGGTTCTTAACACATACTTCGCCCCCTGCAGACCCTTCACTTCAGCTGGGAACCAAAACTTTTTAGGCGAATTTTGATTAAGTACAGAGTGACCGCGCAAAGCAACGTTGACTGCCTCAAACGCCGGCGGTTTACTGACTACTACAAAATGAATCGGATCTGAGTGGAAGACGCCGCTACTATAGCCCCGTTTTACTCGGATCCGAGTGGTGAGCAAGCAATGTGTTAAATATTTTTACGATGTATATTTTTCGGTTTATGAAAGAAAATATAAAAAATATATGATTTCCCCCTTTTAATTTAGTTTGTACGGAACCCTCGGTGGGTGAGTCTGACTCGCACTTGTCCGGTTTCTTTTTTTCTTTTATTATAGATAATTATCATTTAATCACTTTAATTACATTCATCATAGGAATCACATCCATCAGGAATAGTTACTCTTTATAATGTCTAATGTGCTTTGTAATGTGTCCTACCCACAGAGCATATAAAGTACAAAAAGTATATTAATTAGCAGCACAAACATGATTCTCCTAAACGTACTCTTTTTCATAAAAACAAGAAATAAACCGTAAAATTTAACCGCGTTAATATTTCTGTACTAATTAGAGTTTTAATGGCGTCTCATTACGCCGGTACTCCTAATTCTTCATTATCATTCCCGTAATTATGTCGCATATGAGCGTGCTGCTAATTCCGCCACGTTTATTACGAACGTACGGTGATACGGTCCCCTGCCGTGTGCCCTGCGTCAGGACGCCCTGCCGTCCTGTAACGTGCTGTTATCTACGATTGGGTACATTAAGATCTGCAAGCTTTTATGGCGTTAAGAGACAGACGCTGACGCTGTAGGTTCTCGATCATGCCGATTTTAAAACACTTTCATGATTATTCACTACAATAATATTAAAATACCCAAATTTGTTAACCTGTTCTTTTTACGTTTGACCACCAACTCGCCCGGTCAACTCAACTTCTGCTGGACTCAGGATTTACCTAATCATTGGATTGAATTTCATAAGTTGGAAATCGTGTTAATTGTGCGCCATTGTCTACGATATTAAAAGTATCAATCAAAATTTCAATCAAAATGTTATTTTTCAAGTTATGAGTGCGTAGAACTCGTGCGGTGTTAGGTTGTCTGAGACAAAACACGCACGTCCATAATATGTTCTAAATACAACATGCAATGAGCGTGTTTTGTCGTCTTCTGTGTTCGAGCATCAGTAATTATAACTTTCCTAGCAAAAGATAAAGGAAAGGAGTGTATACTGAGTGTGTTACTGTAAAAGCCCGAATATTGGTAAATCTTAGGTTTTACCAGTAAATCTTAGGGTTTACCAACACGAGTCGGTAAATGTAAGAATATGTAAAAAAGAAACGATTTTATCGGGCTTTTACCATTAGAATTTAATACATGCTAGGTTTTACCAGTGACAGTTGGTAAATGTTAGTTTTGGAAATAAAACAATGCATATTATGTTAATGTATTCGGCTTTTACAGTAACATATATAATAACATTTGTTTGATTGGACGATGTAGCTTGGTGCAACGCAGTCTTAGGTATAAGCAATAATTTCTTCAGAGATTAGGTTATGTTTTTTTTTTTTTTTATATACAAAAAAAAACATAACCTAATCTCTGAAGAAATTATTGCTTATACCTATACCAGGATCAACTAGTTTGGCCTAGCCTAAACTGGTCT
This sequence comes from Lycia hirtaria, assembly GCA_947563715.1. Taxonomy (NCBI): domain Eukaryota; kingdom Metazoa; phylum Arthropoda; class Insecta; order Lepidoptera; family Geometridae; genus Lycia; species Lycia hirtaria. Next base: position 31,869,116 of record OX387377.1, on the reverse strand, counting down.
ATTATGCATTGTTTTATTTCCAAAACCAACATTTACCAACCGTCACTGGTAAAACCTAGCATGTACTAAATTCTAATGGTAAAAGCCCGATAAAATCATTTCTTTTTTACATATTCTTACATTTACCGACTCGTGTTGGTAAACCCTAAGATTTACTGGTAAAACCTAAGATTTACCAATGTTCGGGCTTTTACAGTAACATATATATAAATATTAAGAACTCAACTGCAAAACACGTTAAATTTCTCGTAAATATTGTACTAGTTTTAGTCATAATTATAGTCTGTGTGTGTTTAAATAAAATGTTTATTGTAAAGTTGTTTGGAAGAGATCGCTATTAGCGATAAGGCCGCCAGTTGTTACACTAGTTTTTAAATAATTTATCTTGATTGTAAGTTCTAAGGTGTGTAGTATAAAGAGTTTATCTATGTAAAAAGCAAGTGAATAATTAAATCTGTTTCGTCTATGTCAGCATGATCTATTGTCAACCGTCAGTTCACTGCGCGCTGCGGTAACAGCCAAGCGATCCTATCGCTGACAAAAAAATGTGTCCCTGAAGTTAAACTGAGCAGAAAAATGGCATTTAACACATAAGCTATTGTTTATGGGCAAACGTTTTCATGTACGTTGATTTTTCCAACACATACAAACTCGGAACTAACAGCTGGTTCTTTATTATAAGAGTCTAGTTATAAATAATTTTAATCACGATATTGTAGGATAACATTCTATTCCAAAACATGCGTGTTGTTTTAATCACGATCTTGTAGGATAACATTATATTCCAAAACATGCGTGTTGTTTTAATCACGATCTTGTAGGATAACATTCTATTCCAAAACATGCGTGTTGTTTTAATCACGATCTTGTAGGATAACATTCTATTCCAAAACATGCGTGTTGTTTTTCATCCTGCGTTAGTAAATAGATGCGTGCAATACTTCTTTTTCCCCTGGCTACCTGTAAAGGGGTAAGGTAAGGCAAGGTGCGTGCGAGGACGATGTATTTTCACGTCACGTGTCGGACGCCTGCATTAATTACTTCCTTTATGAGGTAAATTAAAATATGATATGAGAGGGAAGTCTAATTTAATTTGGGATCAAAATTAAAGCACGTTATTTTGAGAATGGAAGGTTGTATAACGCGCCTCACGAGTAACTCCAAATATGACTGTAAAGTTCACATTATGCTTGCATATAACATAATATATATCTACTACTCACAAACTGACGAACGTAAATCATTATTACCTAACTGGTAATAATGATAGAAGTGGTTAGAAGGAGTTTTTTTTTTTTTGTGTATATAAAGTATATTTCATATTAGCCGACTTTTAAAAAAAAGGAGGTTATTAATTCGAATGTATATTTTTTATGTCTGTTCAGCGATCACTCCGCCAATTATGTATTGTTTTATTATAATTCTTTTTAGTTTGTCAAGCAATACCATTACTCAGGGGCGAGTATTCCCCCGGCTGAAGCAGATCAGCTTCGCAATAAGAGTCCTGAATGTGTTAATACGCCGCTCGATCCTCACTTGCCATGCGGGTACATCTCCGATGCGTCGCGGTGCACGGCTAATGTCCCGAAATTTAACACGTGCGACTCGACACACCGCAATGGCACCGCAGTATAAGATCGAGTGGGTATCAACTAAATCTCTACTAGTTCGTATATACGGAACTAGCAATACATTCAAGGCTCCCATCAATGCTAGATTTTGTCTATGCGTAGGCAAACGTGGTAAACGTGGCCTAGAGTCGGGTGCGAATCTATACTGGGAAATCACATCTTCCAAAGTGCTCCTCAGTTGCTCACTCACCTGATTCGATAAAATACTCGTGGCATCACCCTCGTCGGCTGCGGGGTCAATCGACGTCACAAGTGTCGGCACCGAGGACGACCTTGAGGCCAATGTCGGGGCCGACGACGTGACAGACGACGGGTTCCGTGCCAACGTGGGAATTGGACGAGCAGAAATCTCTTCCAGGCGGAGCCGATCAAGCACGGTCTGATCCAGCAACTTGAGTCTGTGGATAGCCCGCACTTGATCCGATACTCGTTGGGCGGACACGGTGACAGTCGGTACAAGGGTTAGAAACAAAGGCAGCATTCTATCACGGTACCCTGTCAGGTTGATTCCTCCTTCTGTAGCCCTGTAGTATCCGCTTCTTTGTTTCTTGTTTTTGATCTTGTTATCATGATGATTAAGTAGATTACACAAAGATGATAAGATTAGATTACATCTTTATTATTATAAATTGAATAATATAACTCAATATTCAGTGAATTTTTCAAGCGTCTACCTATTGTCGTTATCAATATCGAGCAAAAAAATCACGTTTGTTGTATGGGAGCCCCTTTAATTTTTTTTTTTTTTTTTTTTTTTTAGTATTTGTTGTTATAGCGGCAACAGAAATACATCATTTGTGAAAATTTCAACTATCTAACTATCACGGTTCATGAGATACAGCTTGGTGACAGACGGACAGACGAGTAGGTTCCCGTTTTTACCCTTTGGGTACGGAACCCTAAAAATAATCGGCCAAGTACGAGTCGGACTCGCGCACGAAGGGTTCCGTACTATCATCTATAATACTACAATGTTTAGTTCTGTTTATAAAATAACGAGAAATCAACGAAATTCCAAGTAGTAAATTGCAAACTTATAGGAAGGTTTTCGATACACATCCGGGCAGCATGACGACCAATAATAGTAATCTTTGATGGACGACGCTCGCGCGAATACGCGCGGCTATGGCTCGCTCCGTGATGTTACCTCCCCCGCTACCCGCGCGGCCATTGCTTAGCAACCGCCTCGCGCTCGCGCCACCACCACACCGCGGCGCGGCGGTTTCACCGCGTTTAGATGCACGGATTATTTTCATTTTGTGGGTTTTTATGTATTAGATTAGGTATTTATTTTTATAGTTAATATATTTCTTAATATTTACTTACAAATATTCAAGTTTCTACCTGTTAATTAAGATCGAGTAAAAATTGCTTAAAAATTACGTTTGTTGTATGGGAGCCCCCCTTTAATATTTACTTTATTGTTATTTAATTATTTATTTTGAAAGGTAATATACAAGTAAATATTCTGTGAAAATTTGAAGCGTCTACCTGTTACCGTTTTTAATATTGAGCAAAAAATACGAAAAAAACACGTTTATTGTATGGGGACCCCCCTTAATATTTTTTTTTTTTGAATTTTTTGTATTTGTTGTTATAGCGGCAACGGAAATACATCATTTGTGAAAATTTCAGCTTTCTAGCTATAACGGTTTATGAGATACAGCCTGGAGACAGACAGACAGAGAGACAGACAGACAGCTAAGTCTTAGTAATAGGGTCCCGTTTTTACCCTTTGGGTACGGAACCCTAAAAAAGCAAAGCTCTTATTTCTAAACTGCTAACATTTTTATCGATAACAAAAAAGTGTAACGTCTATTATTTTAGTTCTAATCTTAGTAAATCTCAGGAACTTGTTGTTAGAATACATTATCAATAAATAACAAAAACAATAATCACACACTATTATCTCCACAAAGCGACCCAAACTGCTTTCTCATAGTTTCCAATACTTCGGATTCACAAACCGAATACAGTACATCCGGTTATAAATACGAGTACAGGGTGGACGTCTTTCACGCAATAGTAAGCTGAATTCAAAATATAATGTAGTGGTTATTGTTTTCTGTCGTTAAAATGTTTTTGCTAAAAATAGGTCTTTCTACAAAATGACTAGAAATGTGAAAAATGAAAAAACCCCGACGTGCAACAAGACCAATCAATGGGGTATCGGCATAATAGACAATAGACAAATACTTTAATATGTCAAAAATAAAACAAAAGTTCCCGGCAGCTTAGTGGTGACACCGTCTGACTTGCGATCCGCAGGTCTTGAGTTCGAATCCCACGGCACGCACCTCTGTCTTTTCGAAGTTATGTGCGTATTGTTGATTGCCGCCAACTTCAAACGGTGAAGGAAAACATCGTGAGGAAACCTACATGTCTGAGAGTTCTCAATGATCTTGAAGATGTGTGAAGTCTGCCAACCCGCACTTGGCCAGCGTGGCAGACTATGGCCTAACCCTTCTCACAATGAGAAGATGGCCCGTTCCCAGCAGTGGGACAGTTTGTACAAACAAAACTAAATACAAGTAAGAAGCAGTCGATTTGAGTTTGAAAATGCGTAAAATATGTTTGTAATTTTTTTATTATTGAGTAATAAAAAAATATTGATTATTTAAAAAATATATTTAGATGAATTTTAATATGTTTGTTCAATATTGTGGTATTTTAATAAAGAGTTATCTATCAGTCTAATAGCGCGTATATAATGTTATCTCCTTGAGATACGTTGAAACAGGATTCCTAAAATATAAGCTTAGTTTGGGTTCCATCAGTACAGACACAATATTTTATATTTTGTCTTAAACCATATATTATAATATTATATAGGATAATTCAACTAGCACATTTGTAATCAAGTGTTCAAATCCCGCAAACTCAACTTTTATAACGAAGGATACAGAATATACAAAAAATAAAATAATCCTAATATATTATTCTGGGAAGACACTGTCTGCTGCAACACAGTTTTTAGCTAAAGCAGTAGGCAGGGTTATTAGTTTTCTCTGTACAATGTATAAAAAACAATAAAGAATTTTGTATTTATTTTGTATTATAACCCGATACCTAATTTTAAAACTGTTTCAAAACAAATCCTCCAAATTAATGTTCGTGCAATATATATGGTTAACCCCGTATAACCGGATAATGTTAGTTATGTAACCGGTTGTACGTTACAACGTACTCGTTATCGATAGCAGTTTAAAGTCACAGATCATTTGGCAATGGAGCGGTCGCAAACTATCCTAATTGCCTGCCTCGGCGCCAGATAGGGCTGGAAAATCCGGAACGGGGAGCGAGTTTAGTGTTGAACTTGGTTTGAACCACTTTTATGCTACGTTTTATTAGATATTTCCTTTGTTTATTTTTTGTTTAGCCTTATTTGTGAGTGAGTTTATAATCGCATATTATATTATTTTATTCAAACTTAAATTAACGTTACGAAAATGTATCTACTCAACTTGAATTTATAATTATAAAGGGTGAATTTTTTTTTTGAGGATTGAGACTAATATTTTTATAGATTTACTTATCATCTCATCATATCAGGCTCAACACAGTATGCAATCGACGTTGATGATTTAACGTGCCCTCCAAAACAAAGAGATCCTTTGTTGTTTCACCTTTCCCTTTCCCGCCCTCGCTTCGCCTTTGTTCACGTCCTCAGCTTCACCTTATCGGCTCCGTATTTTCAGCACGAACCACACCTTCGTCACTAATGACTGTAATGTACCAGTATATACCGCTTCATACTGTATACCGGTATTATACCGTATATCCCACGCGATAGGATCCCCACATTGCTTGTTAACTGCTTATTTTGTGCAGAGTTTCGTTTCATAAAAGTCGATTTTATTGCGTTAACCGCGAGCTTGTTGAAATAAGTACCGCTTTCCATTTTTGTTAGAGGTTTTTACCTTTTTACTTTCAGTAAAGCTTATGTTGTTATCTATTCTTGCGCAATGCGCTTTATGTTCAAACTGTGATATTTGTATGCAAAATGATTATTGTTACTTTGAATGCGTTTATCTAAGTCTTCTTCTACTTTATGTATTGCACCACTTGCGATTATAAAAAAAAAACATATTCCTATTATAATTTTTTTCTAAAATAATAATTATTTAAGAATGTAAATTAATGCATATGTATATTTAAAAAAAGTGAAATCTCGGAAATGGCACCAATTTAAATTTTTAAGTATTGGTTAGTGTTGATCAGCGACCTAGGGTACGTATTGTAGGACTTCGTGAGTACCTAAGATAAATTAACGATATACGGACACGAAAAGCTGAAGGTTGGGCTGACTGGATTTCAATGGGAGTAGCCTATTCAAAATGTATTCAAGTGTCAATTCATTCAATACGGTATACGATACCGCATTGAATAATAATAATACCTACTAATACTTGTACTTATTTAAGGTACAATATTATAGAACAATTTTACAAACAAACAGTGTATTTATTATATATTATATAATCTGTGTAAAGGTGACGGGCGTCTTGTTTGTCTTTTGTGTAATCTTGAATTAATGTTTTGTGAGTATTTTCTGTTATTGTAACCGATATTATACGACATTTGTGTTTCATGAATGATGTATAGAGGTGACTTTACAGCTATATAGCTTGATGATGGTTTAAATATCATGAGTGAATCAAGCGCGCTCCATCGTGGACCGAAACGTCTTTCGACATCATGCGTGCTGGCGGTCAAGTGCTCAAAATCATCAAGTCATCAAAATCAATACATAATTGGCGAATTATCGCTGAACAAACATAACAATAAAGAAATAAGACATACAGTTGCATTGGGAACCTTCGCCTTTTTGGGAGTCGGTTAATAATAAGAAAACTGGTTTTTACGCACACAAATAATCCGATTTTGTAAATCCCTTTCTTTTGGAATTGTAATTGTGAGGATGGAGTTCTTTTTAAAATTTTATCATATTTTTCAAAACAAGTAAAAAAGTAAAAACAAAAACTTAGCCAATGATGAATATGGACAACTAGTATTTCTAACCACGCTCGGGCGCGCAGCTATCTTTAGTAGCGACGGAGTTTGAAAAAAAAAACATAACATTTTAGAACTCCTAAGCAAAGTTACAAAAAATCGAAGATAAACTTTTTATAAAACATTTCTCCTGTCTAAATAAACAAAATTGTATCACACTTTTCTAAGATATCCACTCACTGATTTTGAATGTTATAAAAAAATTATATTGATAAAAAATAATCTTATCATGAAATACATATATACAATGATGATAACGGCAACATTTAGCCTGTCGAAGATAGGCTTAGTTAATACAACTTTTGTATAATCCGTACAAACCGAGCCGAGCAATGGTCAGTAGAATGAATGAATGAAACTTTATTGTCATAAAGTAGGTAGGTATACACAAGTATTACTATACTATAATAATAATAAATGTTACATTTATAACTCCTCCCGTGTATACATTATTCAAATTTAAAATATGTATCTAAATATTTACTCCTGATTTACATTTTCATCATTAATTTAATGAAATTAAATAAACTGGTCTGACTGCAGGATAATATTAAAATAATAAATTACATAATAGAAAGCTGTATTAGGGTTTTCTTAAACAACTAAATAAATTAAATAATTCGTCAATCATTTATTATCCGTTTAGTTTTCGACAAGTTTCCGGCAGTCTAGTCGGGAGACCGTCTGACTTGGGATCCGCAGGTCCTGGGTTCGAATCCCGCGGCACGCTCCTCTGTCTTTTCGAAGTTATGTGCGTATTATTGATTGGCGCCAACTTCAAACGGTGAATGAAAACATCGTGAGGAAACCTTTATGTCATATCACAATAAAATAACAATACATTATAAGTATATTCAAAATGTCAATTATGAAATATTGTATTGTAATAATTCAGTCAGTTTTATCAGCACAATTTATAATCATGATGTTATTTTTATGTAGTCATCTATTTTGTGTAAAGATTGAGACAGCAACAGATTCTTGACATTGACACAAAACAAATCATACGACTTATGTACAAGTTTTAATACAATTTGTCAATTTGTTATAAAGCTGCTGGCCTATCACTGTTATAGTAGTGTTCCGTATACTGGCGACGTGTCACAGGCCTAGATTACCTGTGGGAGCGTGGGCTTTGATTACTCCACTATGTGCGTTAATCAACTTACTTCGGCCCACCGCTGCACCGCTGGGATGCTCTCTGGGAAACTTCATTATTGCTTCTGACAGATTTGTTATTAGAAATTATACTATTTATTTTGTGTTAAGTTATAACATTTTATTGCGCAGAGAAGTTTTTTTTTATACATTAAGTATAGATCTACGATTGACCACCAACTCGTCTGATATTAAGTAACGGTGTGGCCGAGGATGGAGCTCGTCGATCTAGAAGATATCTATTCACTCTAGCCTTGAAAATTCCAAGATTGTAGGTCTCAGGAAACAGAGATGGCGGCAACGAATTCCATTCTTGTGCAGTACGCAACAGGAATGTGGATCGATATCGCTGAGTACGGATTTTTGGCATTTCAACGAGAAATGGGGGGTAATTCGCCGACTTTCTGCTAGTCCTGTAGTGAAATGGGGAGGGTGGAATAAGGTCGTGAAGCTCTTGCGCACATTCCCCGAAATAAATCCTGTAGAAAATAGACAGACATGCTACTTTACGGCAGTGCTCGAGACGAAGTAGCTTCTTGGCACTTCGGCTTGAAGTAGTTTATCGTCACCGTCAAACAAGATAATCCTAACTACTTAGATAAAAGCGAAAATAATTAGTGGGTGTTTCCTTTTCACGTTACTTATTAATTCTATATGTTTCTTTTGTTTCTATATTACTTCCATTTAGGTTGGACCTAAAAGACTTCACCGATTTTAATGTACCTACGAGGTTTCATTACTTAGATTCGTAATAATTAATAATATCCAATGAACTTTTCTGTAATAAATAAGTGATTGTAATAGAATAATTCCAAAAAATATGTATGTATAACTTTCTACAGAGATTTTGCGCATACTTTCTCACAAAAAACTTTACACTCAACAGCGTATCTCAACAGCGTATCAAGAGTAACGAAATCGTAACTTAGACTGCAAAAATCGCTGTTCTGCAGTCGGATAGTTTGAGATCCTTGTTTATAAAACTAGGTATAGAGATAGCTGGAGATCTGGAGACAAACATAATATAAGCTACATTTCATCACCATCATTTTTCACCACCACCATCATTTTGTTGTCACTACTCAGATTTACTGCGGGCACAGTTAGTATTTTATAAATATCGTTGCAGCCTAGTTGCGGAAACCGAGTAACTTGGCAGTCCTAGGTACATAAATCCCATGTCACTCACCTCTGTCTTTTCGAAATTACACGCATATTGCTAATTTCAAACGGTGGAATAATAAAGATTGTGAATTAACCTGAATGTCTGGGTGTTTTAAAGGTTCGAAAATGTGTGAAATCTAGTGACTGATCTATGATTCTTGCGACGAAAATATGACTCGTTTCCAGCAGTAGTATGTTTTTTAAAGAAGCAAGGGTTATCAGGATTTATCTAGGACTAGCCCCACAGTGCCACCCACGTAGTGATCAAAAATGGATCCTTCTCCTAAATAATCTCTGTGCCAAATGTCATAACGATTGTTTCAGCAGTTTAACTGTGAGAGGTAACAAACAGAGAGGGAGAGAGAGACGACAGCAGAGTTACTCTATAACTACAATTAGTATAATTGTGCACCCAAATGGAAATGGAATAGTTTTTATTTTCAATATGACGATGTCTTATAGTACTGATAACAGCAACTTACACTATTTAATATAACTTTATAAAAATGTGTAAAGACTATAGGCGCCACTCATTCTCCATATATTATAATGAAACACTTACTTTTTTTTTTTTTTTTATTCAAAGATAGGCTTGCGCTTGACCGTCAACTCACCTGATGTTACAGTTACGGTCTACGATGGAGCGCGCTTGCCTAGAAGAAACCTATTCACTCGCGATTTGAAGACACCTAGATTATATCCAGTCGGAAAGACCCATTCAGGAAGCGCATTCCACAGTTTGGCAGTACGTACAATGAAAGTGGAGCCAAAGCGCTTCGTACGTGTTTTCGGAATATCAACCATATAACGATGTCGATTTTTCATGCTTCTTGCAGTCCGATAGAAATACTTATAATAGAAATACTTATTAGAATAGATATACTTACCTAGAACGCACTGCACGTGCCTGCAGCCGGCGCCGTTACCTGCGAACAGAACGACTCATTGTACGAAACTACTTTACCTTTAAAACTTTTTTACACGACTACGCAAAAGTGTTTTAGTTTTTAACCGGCTTCAAACAGGAGGAGGTTTTTAATTCGACTGTAAGTTTTTTTATATGTTTCGCACCACAAATCTCCGTCATTAATAAACCAATTTGAAAAAATAATATTGAAACTATCTATATTCAGATAGGTTCCATAGAATAATTCATTAAAATTTGTTCAAGAGTTTAGATTTTGAAACATAATTGTGCGTTTTGAAGTCATGTGATTCAGTTGTGAATAATAGGGAACATCTTGGCTTAGCAGTGGGACAGTACATGTTAATAAAAATATATATATTTTAACTACAAATAGCTTACTTATCACATCTTTCAGGAATCGAAATCGATTCTTTGATACGTAGTACTAAGTTACTTAGTGGTATTTTTTCACAAAAACAAATAAGCAAGTATTCTCTGAAAACAGCTGTAATCACTACAACATAAAATGTGAAAATTAAGAGATATTCCGTAGATACGGGCACAGAACTAGAGAGTTCATTTAGTGTGGTAGTGTACGGTCTCGTTAGGGCAGTAACACACAAGTTACGTCGCAGCCGGAACTAATCGGAGCATTACACCGGCTCTCGGACGGAACCGAGCAGAGTAAGGCAGCTACGAGCTAGCTACGAGAACAGTCAACAGGGAAAACTTTCTTTTTAACGTATTCTAGTGGTGTTTTCCTGATTTCAAGTAGGTATGGTTACTGTTCTCAGGTGACTCGGTCGGGCTCAGGACGGGTCAGGGAATTCTTGTTATAATATGGCCTTATTATTATACTTCGCGTTATAAATTATAAGAACAGCAAACTTGGTAAATAAATAATTACAGTAAAAAAAACAAAAAATTGTTTTAAAAACCAAACTACTGAACCGATGTTCATTAAATTTCTACAAGATCCATCTATGAATGACGGGGTAATGCCTGTCAATTGTTATCCTCCTTCTTTTTCGAAGTCAGTAAATAGTATTTGTTCAGGTTATAACAGTTCTTTGGATTAAAATGAAAAAATATGAAAAATTCAAATTAAAACATATTTATTTCCAAAAGTAAAAGCATACAAATTGAGTTAATAGTGATTTCCGCACTAGGCTCAGCCTGTGCCGCGGAAATCTAGTACAATTAGCTTAATTCGATTTTCACCTCTAATTGAACAAACTGTTTATTAATTAATTAAATTAGTTTTCTAACCATAAATTACAACACTTGTGTGCACTCGTGGAAAGGATAGTTGATGAGTTCTTTACGTCATCATAGTTGTCAACAGTTAGTACGGACTTGTGTACTAAGATAACTGTTTTAAATATAAACAACTGTCTGACGCTTAAAACACGACTATCTTTTAAGATATTTACAGTTGGATACCTGAATGGTTTCTTCATCATTACCTTTAAAACAGATCGTTGTGCTCTTTCTGCAAGTATATCGAATGAAGAAGACGCACTACCCCAACAAGTGATACAATAGTTTAGTAAAGATTGGCACAATGCGAAATAAACAGTTTTTAGAGTATCTTGCGATGCGACATCCCGTAGGTTCTTCATAATGCCAATAACTGTACTCACTACACACTCGTCCCGCTAAAGATTAATTTAATAAATATTCATTGGGTTCGCTCTCTTTGCCAGTATAGGCAGTGCTTATTTTTTTATACAAGCTAGATTATTCATACTTCCGAGGTCTGGAAATGAAAACTGTTTTCTACTTCTGAGCACATTATCCATTAAGAGTGCCCAGATTTTTGGACATTAGTTTTGTAAATTTCCAGCAAAAAAATATATATAATAAAGTTATTGTACGGATAAAAATGTAAACAAATATTTTCTTAATTAAAATTTGGAATTGCTTATACCTCGGATGTATACCTGTGCAATTTTAGGCAAATTGACTACCAAACTAGCTAACTAGTAGTAAGTATAAAAAAAAAATGCATTATCAAATTATACAAATTTAACATTAATTTTAATTTACAAGGAGCAAAATTTCCACAAATGAACGACAATTATACAGAATAAAACATCATAAAAATAATATCTCCACGTCGCCTTAGCCCAATTTTAGTCACGTTCACCTATTGGCCAGATTTCCCTCCGCTCCGCTGAGTCATGCTGAGGCGGTGCGTACCTGTAATATTGATACATATTTAAGGCGGGCGCGGCGGCGTCCTACACCCGAGTATGCGACGTATCGGTACTCGACGCGAGTACATCGTTAAAAAGCCCCATATTGTTAAGGAGCCGTGTAAAATTGGTTCTGTACGGTGCGCAGCGTACGCAAGTCTTCGGCTCAATTACGGATGTGGGGCCAGCGAGGGGGTATGGAAACCTAATGACTTAGGCAGGGAACGGGAAATTAAGACAAAATAACAATAAATAAAGTACTGGTAATGCTTAGAGCAGCCACGCTAAGGATGCCTTACGCCGCCCACTGCTTACACGAATCATGCAAGGACGCTACTCAATAAGCTGTACGACGAAAAAGGTTACGCCATTTTTTTTATTTAACACAACGTACAATTTACTTTTAGCATGCCTACTTTAGTCGCTCCCGTAAAACATATGTAACAAACATACACAGATTTCTAAAATCGTACAAAATTCTAGGTACAAGGTTATGTAGCAAACGGATCCGTACATTGAAAAAAATACCGGAGAAGTGTGAGTTAGACTCGCCCACCAAGGGTTTCGTACAAACTAGTAGATAAAAGGGTGATTTATTTATTTATTTTTTAAACCGAAAAATTTACATCGTAAAATGTTTAAAAACAAGTTTTAATCTACCTGTATTAAATCTGCTTGTGCTATGGTACCGTATCATATGAAAGATACGGTTAAAGCACTTTAAAATTTGGACCCTCCTTGCTTATAGACCCTATTTTTGTTAAAATGTGCACAGTTTTCAGTTCTCAGATTTTTTCCTTTATGAGAATTACTATATCATTACTATAAGACAATGCTTCTTGTCAAATTTCACAGTTATAGGTAAACGAGAAGTATCCCATAGGTTTTGATTCCCTTGCGAGTGTCGAAATATGTGTTTTATGCGACATATTCGGTTGTAACTTTTTTTATGAATCTGAGAAGTTTGATTTTTCTTTCTGCAGCAAGAGACTATGGATCTGTTAAGAGATAAGCGTATATGGTTTTAATTTTAACTCGATATCTTAATGCGTTCCTAAAGGTCTTGACAGACGGAGAACAAAGTGATCCTATAAAGGTTCTGTTTTTTCCTTTTGAGGTACGGAACCCTAAAACACCAATATTAATTACATTTTCCAGCAAAGGTAGTCCACATAGTGGAGTAGAAAATAAAAAATAAAAATATCAAAATGTCAAAACAAATCAGTATTTTCGTCATCAAATCTAATTGCTTGTCTTGCCTACCATTGGTCAGTTTAGTCACTCATATGTATACAAAATGATAGTTATATAAAAAACTTGAGTTGTATCCGTCAGTTCCCCGCCGGCCGCCAACAGGACATGGAGCACCAGCCACGTAGTCAGGGGGTTCGAGCGCGGAGAGCCGCTCGGTTAATGTTTAATGAATCAGATAGGCCAGTAGTTTGCGTTAATAATAAATTGAACGCGAGTTAGCCGCTGACATCGAGATTTACGTCAGGACTGCAGGAAATATCGTGCGGCAACACGTGAACTTTGTATTAGCAGTGGTAGCGATCTAAGGGGGGAGGGAGGTGGACCTAGAGGCTAGAGGATCTTTAGTTTATGGTATGAGTGTTGGTGGTGGTGTTATCAACTAGATACATGATATTAATAAGACGCAAATTTAAGCAATATCTGGTAATATATACATATTTTACAAAAAACAATTTTATAACAGTATATATATATATATACTAGTAATACTCGTACTAATATATTATGGACTAGTAATTCAGTATTTAGAAATAAGGATTGTGTGTACACCTTGTGCATTCATGCTCACCATCGAAGGCTCCTTCTTGCGGCGGCTGTATGTGGCGGGTCGGCCTCTTCCCGAACATATGGTTGAGGAGGGCTATGGCTGGCACATGCATCATACTCCTGATCGGGTGCTGCTTGCGGGTCGCTGCTCTGCTCGTGACCCGCAAATAAAAGTAGTAATAAGTGCTAGTAATAAGTTACTTACGAACATTGAAATAAAATAATCTTCCCATAACGATATGTAGTTATACGAGTCGTGGTATACGATGTTATTATATATTACTCGCTTATCTTCTCCAACCCTCTAATACCTTCTCCTTTCCACCTAACCCTTTAACCACAGTCAAACGTGGCGTCAAACGGCCTCGTGCTCTTTGGGCTCTGCCTACCCCGTAACGAGAAACAAGCGTGATTATGTTATGTATAAGATATAATGTAACTGCAAACCCTACGCTATGTTCCGATTCAAGTAATTTCGAAAGCTTATGTAATACGTCAAATACAGTATAAATCGCACACCTGTGCTCCTGTAATTAACTCCACTCCAGACGTCTGCCGGTCCTAACTTATAAATGACTTGTCTGTCTCACGCATACACTTACGTTATAAAAGTAAACACGTTTTCGGTATTTCTATGTATTTATGTTTTATATGTTCCGTTCTTTGCGATACTGTTGTATGGGTAACAGAAATTTGATAACTGTAGTCCAAGATGGCGAGTACAATGTACCTGGGATAAGAACTGACTCATAAGTGAATATAGTGATAGGTATATAATATACACTTTATCGAAATCTATGTATTAATACAGTTTAATTTAGACATTTTTAACTCCGAATTGTTAAATTTCTTCTTTGCAACCGCTTTCCATCGTACCGCGCCATTATGAGCCAAGGTTTATTCTAAAGTGTCTGATAATAATATAATATAATAGTAAAATATATCTCAAGAGCCTCTTGGTCGATAGTTGGATTCACGGGTCAGTTAAACATGGCTGTCGTTCTGTAGATGACACACATTATCAGAAGATTTCTTAATCTGTAGCCCTCACCGTCAGCGGTCTGAATCTTGTCTTAAGTATGTATTGAATATTTTCGTTGCAAAAAACTTGTAAATTAAGAAAATAAATGCATGTGCATGAGAAAAACAACGATTGTACAATAATTATTATCAAAATTAGGTAATTCTATGGTATTTTAGGTTATGTACGAACACTGAAACCCTTATTTTCTAGGTTATACAATTATTTATTTTCTATTTCGTTTAAGAGAAAGAAATAAGTATATTAAAATATGCGCCAAGAACAGCGAAATCGTCAGCACTACTTAAGAAGGAAACTGGCCTCCAAAAAAGCAATCAAATTTTTCTCAAAATATTTATTATGCAAGATAGATATACGATTGATTTAATATGAAATTAGAGTTACGAATAGCAATAGCAGAACACCCCCTTTAGTTTAGTGGTAACCTTAGCTTGAACCAATAGAAGTTTATAAAACATCAGATCATAGAAGCAGGCCTAATCTCCGTCCGCAGTGAAGTGAGCATTAACTTTTTGCCGCCGTTTCGCTGGAGATATATTTTTTGCCGCCCCCGCGCCGCACGGAGTGATTTTTTGCCGCCCGCAACCGTTTGCTCAGATAAGTATAAGCCATTAATCATGGAGAGAGCTTCGGGAACAGTTTACTTAAGGTATATCACAACTATGTTACGTCCTTAATATTAATGAAGAAATAATCAGGGCAACTCTCGACAACCGGCGTTAATATGGTTAAGGAAAACTTGGAAAATTTAATTCTTTATTTAATTCTGCACTGAACTGGGTATTGTCAAATTTTCCATTCATTATTATTACATTTATTTTTTAGAAAAAAATACTCTGCATATAATATAATTAAAAAAAAAAAAAAAAAAAAAAAAAAAAGTAATAAATAAGAAGAGATTAAAACAGAAGGCTAGTTTAAATAATATACACAAAATATATAGATTACCACTGAAGCTTGTTATTTCCTTATGGCATATTTCCACCTACTACTTTTAGGTTCATCCAAATCAGAAGTTTTATGGATCAAAAACACAATTTAACGGAAACTTTCCCCATAAAATGTGTTCATAAATAACGGCAAAAGAGAAAAAAAATGTTTTTGATGCAAATGTGTGCAGGCACACGTCGTGTCTCCCAGGTGACGCCCGGGGACAAGATTAATCATGTCGCGCAGTGACCTCACGAACCGACACAATAATCCTCACACAGAGAAACATTTCTGTATAATAATTAAAATTATAGATTTTGTTCGTAACTTCGTATGTATAGAATTTAAAGTTCACAATTTAGAATTTACTACATAATATGAATACAAATAACGTATTAATGACAACAATGTTACAAGTTATTTTATTTTAATAATTTTAGAAAATCAAGGAATCAATCAATCAAATGTTCTTCTGGGGGACTTTAATGCTCACCATAATGAATGGTTGTTCCCATACCAGAAGACTGACCATGCAGGAAGAGAGGCGTACGAGTTAGCGGTTACGCTAAATCTCACTCAGCTAGTCAAAGAAGCCACAAGAATTCCAGACGTTGAGTCTCACACAGCTAATTGTTTGGACCTTCTGCTGACTAGTGATCCAGACATTTACTCAGTGTCGGTTTTTCCACCTCTAGGTAGTTCCGATCACTGCGTTGTCAGTTCAGTATCGTCATATTCACCGCCGGATCCGAGCCCTAAATGCACGTGGAGGATATGGCATTACAAGTCAGCAGATTGGGATGAGATGCGCCACTTCTTTGCATCTTATCCTTGGCGGCAAATTTGCTTTTCTTCCGGAGATCCGACTACTTGTGTAAACGCCGTAACAGAGGTGTTGAGCAAGGCAATGGAGTACTTCATTCCTTATTCTGACGCTCCACCTTCTAAGGCTAAGCCTTAGTTTAATGCCACATGTAACAAAGCAGAAGCAGTCAAACATAAGGCATATCTAGCCTGGGTCAATGCTCGTAAGCATAAGTCATCGGATGTGCCTGAAAAGAAGAAAGCCTACAATAGAGCCGCCAAGACCAGCAAGAAAGCGATTGGGAGAGCTCGATTTGATCACATAAACCGTATCGGGTCCAAACTGGCCTCTTATCCAGCTGGTAGTAAGGCTTTTTGGTCCCTGGCCAAGTCAGTCGAGTCAAACTTCTGTCGTACCTCACTGCCTCCACTATTGAAACCAGACGGGTCGCTTGCTCATTCTGCTGAGGAAAAAGCAAACTTATTTGTGAAACTCTTCGCGGACAATTCGCGTCTTTCTACCTCGGGTGAAACACCACCTACGGTGCCTCGGTGTGATGCAACCATGAACAATATTCACATCAGCCAAAAAGAGGTACTAAGAGCGCTCCGAGAGTTGGATGTGAATAAAGCAAGTGGCCCTGATGGAATACCGGCAATAGTGTTGAGAAACTGTGCTCCTGAGTTGTCTCCTATTCTGACACGATTGTTCCGCCTTTCCTTAGATACAGGAATAGTTCCATTGTGCTGGAAACTTGCGAACGTACAGCCAGTTCCGAAAAAAGGTAGTCGTGCCGACCCAAACAACTATAGACCTGTCTCGATCACCTCCATTTTGTGTAAAACTATGGAGCGTATCCTCAATCGAAAACTTATGGTATACTTAGAAGACAATAATCTTCTCAGCGATCGCCAATATGGCTTTCGCCGAAATCGGTCGACTGAGGATCTTCTGGTATATATCACTCACATATTGGGCGAGGCTATAGAAAAACACGGCGAAGCCTTGGCCGTGTCGCTGGATATTTCTAAGGCCTTTGACAGGGTCTGGTATGAAAGCCTAATAAACAAGCTTCCTTCATATGGACTACCTGATTCTCTGTGTACTTGGATCGCAGACTTCCTGAGGGACCGATCGATTCGAGTAGTCATCGACGGCTGCTCATCTGATCAATTGGGCATTAATGCCGGAGTGCCTCAGGGGTCAGTACTATCCGCAACATTGT
The DNA here is from genome assembly GCA_947563715.1 of Lycia hirtaria. NCBI lineage: Eukaryota > Metazoa > Arthropoda > Insecta > Lepidoptera > Geometridae > Lycia > Lycia hirtaria. The sequence continues at coordinate 31,851,243 of OX387377.1, read as the reverse complement.
TCCTCTTACATATTAACGATCTGCTATCAGCCGGTATCTTTGGGTATGCAGACGACAGCACTATTGTGGAAAGTTACACATCCAGTGCCAGAGCCAATAAGGCGGAAATACAGACGTTGAGAGAAGATATGGTTGAGAAGATGAATAAATCTCTTTCAGACATTTCTAAATGGGGTAGCGATAATTTAGTTACATTCAACGCTAACAAAACCCAGGCATGTCTTTTCTCCGCAAAAAAGTGTCCATTCATATTGTCTCCGAAATTCCAGGATGTTCCTGTACCTTTGGCACGTCAACTGGAACTACTAGGGTTAACCCTCACACCAACACTCAACTATGGAACCTACCTGGAGTCAAAAGCTAAACTAGCTGGTAGAAAACTGGGCGTCTTGAACAAGGTTAGGCGGTACTTCACGCCGGGACAGTTGCTCACTTTATATCAAGCACAAGTCCGCTCGTGTGTGGAATACTGCTGCCACCTTTGGGACGGCTCTGCAAAATATCAGCTTCGGGCTCTTGAATCGGTAGAACGGCGTGCTGTTCGACTCATAGGCGACAATAAGCTAGTAGCAAAGAAGCTGCTCAGCCTGGAGCACCGCCGCAAGGTTGCTAGTCTGTCAATATTCTACAGAATTCATTTTGGAGAATGTGCATCAGAGCTGCACGATCTGATATTGCCATCCCCTTTCTTTTACAGGACAAGTAGAAAGTCGGCCCACTATCACCCATACATTGTGGATTTTCCTAAAGTACGAACCAAACGGTTTAATTCTACGTTTTTGATCCGTACAGCTAAGGAATGGAACAAATTGCCGGCTTCTCTGTTCCCTGAGAGATACAATTTGGGACTTTTTAAGGTCAGAGTGAATAGGTAGAATATATCAATATACACCTATCTTCTGGGTCTGCGTGCTTCATCTTCGACCACATCGTCGCTTTCCAACAGGCGAGTTGGTGGTCAAACGTGGACCTATTCGCAATAAAAAAAAAAAAAAAAAAAAAGGAAATAAAATTTTATAGCTACAAATAAACAGATAAAGATTTTTATTAATCTTTTGGACAATTATATAGTATTGTGTCAATTTCTTTGATACTATTTCACTACACATAATTTAGTAGTACCTACTTAGAAGTTCAATGTGATATTAATGCTAATAAGATTCATATTTCATTAAAATTCATAAATTTCAATTATAATATTATAAAATAATTAAATAGAAGACGCGATTATTTTTTCAAACTCTGTGAACCTCTGGTATTATTTTCTACTCAAGACTATGAGATCACGACACGTGACCGCGGTGTGCCGACTGGATTAATTTTAGTGATTTATTTGGACGCTAATCAGGTTTTTTCGAGTTAATTATGTGACCCGTAGGAATTTATGACCGGATTATTGCTTCATCCGGCTCAGAGTTATGGAAGGGAGGGGTGACGGACGACGCGGACTCTCATTATATTTGCTCTGGTTACGGATTAAGATTGAGTTCGCTGGGAAATGCTAATATCATTTATGAGTTTTAATTGTATCTATTTTTAAAAATATTTCCCTATAAAATATAAATTACCTGGAGGTTTTTGATAGACTTATACAATCAAAATTAAAAAAAACTTATGAATTAAGGTTAATACTTAATCCTCTACTAAGTTTATTCTGAAGTCATAGTTAGAGGTGTCCATCGACGCATTTTAAGAGTCCATAGTCCAACTATCGTTCGTCTCGCTCGCGCATACCTAAATTTTTGAAGATGTAAAATAACTGAATGTACTTAAAAAAATCGTCGTGTGTAAAACTAGAAAACCATATCACAAATATTTCAATTTGATTCAAGTTAATTTCCATACATAAAAATCATTTTTAGAAATTATTAATTTCTATTATTTTCTAGTATTACAAACGACGATTTTTTCATAGGTTCATTCAGTAATTTTATATCTTCAAAAATATTATTATGCGCGAGCGAGACGGACGATGGTCGGACTACGCACTTAACAAGTCGTATACAATGTACCATTACATAAAGTCCAATATAAGAATAGATGAGCATCAGCACATACCTAATATTTTTTTATGTTAGATATTTTTTTCTGTAAAGTACAGTTTAATAATAATAATTATGAACATAATTTAGGAGGACTATGTCCAGCAGTGAACTTCTTGTGGATGAGATGATGACGATGGTGATGTACATAATATTTAAGAAAAAATAATTGTATTTGTGTATTTATCTAAAAAAATATTCAAAAAATCCGCTATGTATTTAAGAAATCACATTCGAGTACAGTACATCAAAAGTCTCAAATACTTGCTACATTCCGCTTCTAGTCGTAGGTTCAAGTAGTGAAACGTTGAAGCCCGTCATCAGGCGGCATTGTAGCCCGTTACCGACCTCACCCGTATCTTAACCCGTTACAGGCCGTATCTTAAACCGGTTAATAAACGTAAATCCGGTACAAAGTGAACTGTGTGTTGGAGTGTGGCTTACCGGAGATTTGTTACCGCTGCCGCATAAATCGGATAAATAGACGCCCACAACACTACAGGGCTTCACTCGCTACCTTGTATTTGGGGTAATTAATTTAACCGGAGTTTGTGTTTTTATTTAGTTATTTAGAGAGTGAATAAACGGTTGTGTACCGGATAACGGCTGGGAGTTGGTCATGTAGCTACTCAGCCGGAATGGTTTTGGCTGTGACAGATTAAATTACATTGTATACTTTGAGTATATTTTTAAATTTCATTTTAGTGTGTCAACGTCGATTATGTAAGTAAGTTTGCGTTCAAAAAAATAGAGTAAATTTTGAGTGCTGGAACGCCGATAACGAGTAAGTTACCAAAATGTTAGTAGGTATATACCTAGTCTTGCCATAAATATTGTCACGAAGAAAAAAATTATTTTTTTATTGCAAATAATATTTATTACTTTTACAGTGTGTTAGTTTAATACATAAATATAAAACAATTTAAAATATAAAAGCTTATTCGAAGTGGTCTCCATTGGCTGCAATACAGTCCTTTAAACGTTGAGGCCAGTTATCAATAGAAGCACGCACTCTTTCCATGGGAAAATTCTTCACTGCCAATCGTATGGATTGTTTTAGGGACTCCAAATTATCATGGCGTTTAGAGCAAGCCATACTCTCTAAAACTGACCATAAATCATAATCCAGCGGATTAAGATCAGGACTAGACGACGGCCAGTCTTCAGCTCTGATGAAGTCCGAAACGTTCACTTCCAACCAAGAGTGACGTGGACCGAGCTTTATGACCTGGCGCCGAGTCTTGTTGGAAGGACCATACTTGGTTATTGAACATGGTGTTGTTAAGGGGCTTAACTACCTTCTCAAGAATGGTATTTTGATACACTTGTGCCGATGTTTTGATACCTTTTTCACAAAAATATGGCTCAGTCACTCCTTCATAGCTAACACCCCACCAAACCATCACTGAAGTCGGATAATGCCCACGTTGCACTCTGTCGACTAATTGGGAAGCTTCCTTAGAGCTTTGAGCATAAATACGGTCATTTTGTTTGTTAAAATGTTGCTCAATTGTAAAGATTTTCTCATCCGTAAACAAAATTTTTCTGTGACCTCCCTTTGCGTACCGCTTCAGTAGTTGTTTCGATTTTACCACCCTATTCTTTTTTAAATTATCAGTTAAAAAATGACCAGTGCGTCTCTTATAGGCTGCAAGTCCTAAGTCATCTTTTAAAATACGCGACATGGTTCTGGGTGCTATCTTCATCTCCCGAGATAAAATCTTTTGCTTTCGGACAGGATTTCTTCAAATTCTTTCCCTTACTGCTTTGACCACCTTTTTCGTACGAACACTACGTGGACGGCCCGATCTTTTTCTGTCACAAACAGAGGAGGTCTCATTGTACCTATTAATAGCCCGGTACACAAACATTTGACTAATACCAAGCGTATGGAGAGTTTTAAAAATTGCATTTGGCTCCATACCAACTTTGTGTAATGCAATCACAGCGATTCGGTTCTCTTTATCACCCCACTCCATTTTAATATCGCAAAATATTGTACAATGTATTGGCGCCAAAATTAGAAAACTCAATGAACAATCGTATAAAAATGACAGATTCCAAATTCAAATGTAATATCTTTCTTATTTTTAACTGTAACAGTATTTATGGCCAGACTAAGTAGTTGTGACTGTCACGCTGTTTATTCAAGTGAAGCTGGGAAGCTTGTAATCCACATCGAGCGCTGCGGTCGTTTGATATTTAAGCGGGAACATGTCTCACTGTGAATAGCCGTGGCATGTACACTCTACAGACGGTTAGCCGCCAACATCATCAAACTAACAGATATAATATTGAATAGCCGTGGCATGTACACTCTACAGACGGTTAGCCGCCAACATCATCAAACTAACAGATATAATATTGAATAGCCGTGGCATGTACACTCTACAGACGGCTAGCCGCCAACATCATCAAACTAACAGATATAATATTGAATAGCCGTGGCATGTACACTCTACAGACAGTTAGCCGCCAACATCATCAAACTAACAGATATAATATTGAATAGCCGTGGCATGTACACTCTACAGACGGTTAGCCGCCAACATCATCAAACTAACAGATATAATATTGAATAGCCGTGGCATGTACACTCTACAGACGGTAAGCCGCCAACATCATCAAACTAACAGATATAATATTGAATAGCCGTGGCATGTACACTCTACAGACAGTTAGCCGCCAACATCATCAAACTAACAGATATAATATTGAATAGCCATGGCATGCACACTCTACAGACGGTTAGCCGCCAACATCATCAAACTAACAGATATAATATTGAATAGCCGTGGCATGTACACTCTACAGACGGTTAGCCGCCAACATCATCAAACTAACAGATATAATATTGAATAGCCGTGGCATATACAGACACTCTACAGACGGTTAGCCGCCAACATCATCAAACTAACAGATATAATATTGAATAGCCGTGGCATATACAGACACTCTACAGACGGTTAGCCGCCAACATCATCAAACTAACAGATATAATATTGAATAGCCGTGGCATGTACACTCTACAGACGGTTAGCCGCCAACATCATCAAACTAACAGATATAATATTAAATAGCCGTGGCATGTACACTCTATAGACGGTTAGCCGCCAACATCATCAAACTAACAGATATAATATTGAATAGCCGTGGCATATACAGACACTCTACAGACGGTTAGCCGCCAACATCATCAAACTAACAGATATAATATTGAATAGCCGTGGCATATACAGACACTCTACAGACGGTTAGCCGCCAACATCATCAAACTAACAGATATAATATTGAATTCTTAGATGTTCGCGATTGTTACTCATTGTAATTGAACTACTAACGGATTTATTACAAGCTATTTATCTACAAGCTTTTGTTATTTCCAGACACTTTACAACGCTGCAACATCGTCCGCTAACGTGCCGCAGTTTTTTGTAGCGCTGCCCTGCTAGCATGGAAGGTAGATAAAACGTTTTACCACGTTGTTATGTCAGTTGTCAATGTCAGTACATACTTTATTTCCTCTAAAGGGTGGATAAAACGGGGGAAAGACTATTTGTCCATGTTCCATGCTAGCAGGGCTGTAGCAGCGCTACTAGTCATTTAGCTGCGCTTTTGCCGCACGGCAGGCAGATGTGAAAGTGGCTTTAGCTGTCCGTCACTCGATGTTTCATTTTATTTTACTTGACATTTCATACTCGCCCGTTAAAAATTAGATAATCAGATATTAATTCTGATTATCAATTTTTTTTTACGGTTGAGCGAGTTTTCATATTACATTACATAGTCTACTAAACGTTTCTTTATCTTGATCTAGCGAAAATGGCACAACATTGATATATATAATTACAGTTTAAAAAACTAAAAAACAGGCTACAGATTATTGTGGTCAAAGTTAATTACAAGACTTTTCTAACAAATCAAACACAGCTATGATACGATGTTCCATCATGAAGTTCTAGTTCATATCTTCCGGCTCCATTATCAGATCAGTTCGACAGTATCATATTATTGTATTGTCATCAGAACTACATATAGCTGCCGATTTTCATGACGCTACGATCATTGGAAGATGGTTAAATTAGTTACCTTATATTTAATTACCTACATAGTTAGTTACATACAGGTCGACTTAATAAAAGCGTGTTAAAAATAGATTAGCTTAACATGTGTCACGCATAGATTTAAGTTCATTTTGCCAGTTCGTACCTACGTCTCGCCACGCAAGCACTGAATCTAAAATTATAATATCCTAATTAATTCAGCGCTCGACACTTCGTAATGAATGGCGTGTCAGCGTGTCACGTGGCGACGTGGCGACGTGGCGACGTGCGACGTGACGAGAGTGCGCGTGACGCCGCGCCACGTCCTACAAACATTTGTGTTATTTACGCAGTTACATTGTGGGTGAGAATTACTAATTCAATTATTACGCTATATGATAGCTTGTCGCAAACGTTTATTTTACTTTTGGCATAAGTACGCATATGAAAATCTATACCTAGTCTTGCCATAAATATTGTCACGAAGAAAAAAAATATTTTTTTATTGCAAATAATATTTATTACTTTTACAGTGTGTTAGTTTAATACATAAATATAAAACAATTTAAAATATAAAAGCTTGTTCGAAGTGGTCTCCATTGGCTGCAATACAGTCCTTTAAACGTTGAGGCCAGTTATCAATAGAAGCACGCACTCTTTCCATGGGAAAATTCTTCACTGCCAATCGTATGGATTGTTTTAGGGACTCCAAATTATCATGGCGTTTAGAGCAAGCCATACTCTCTAAAACTGACCATAAATCATAATCCAGCGGATTAAGATCAGGACTAGACGACGGCCAGTCTTCAGCTCTGATGAAGTCCGAAACGTTCACTTCCAACCAAGAGTGACGTGGACCGAGCTTTATGACCTGGCGCCGAGTCTTGTTGGAAGGACCATACTTGGTTATTGAACATGGTGTTGTTAAGGGGCTTAACTACCTTCTCAAGAATGGTATTTTGATACACTTGTGCCGATGTTTTGATACCTTTTTCACAAAAATATGGCTCAGTCACTCCTTCATAGCTAACACCCCACCAAACCATCACTGAAGTCGGATAATGCCCACGTTGCACTCTGTCGACTAATTGGGAAGCTTCCTTAGAGCTTTGAGCATAAATACGGTCATTTTGTTTGTTAAAATGTTGCTCAATTGTAAAGATTTTCTCATCCGTAAACAAAATTTTTCTGTGACCTCCCTTTGCGTACCGCTTCAGTAGTTGTTTCGATTTTACCACCCTATTCTTTTTTAAATTATCAGTTAAAAAATGACCAGTGCGTCTCTTATAGGCTGCAAGTCCTAAGTCATCTTTTAAAATACGCGACATGGTTCTGGGTGCTATCTTCATCTCCCGAGATAAAATCTTTTGCTTTCGGACAGGATTTCTTCAAATTCTTTCCCTTACTGCTTTGACCACCTTTTTCGTACGAACACTACGTGGACGGCCCGATCTTTTTCTGTCACAAACAGAGGAGGTCTCATTGTACCTATTAATAGCCCGGTACACAAACATTTGACTAATACCAAGCGTATGGAGAGTTTTAAAAATTGCATTTGGCTCCATACCAACTTTGTGTAATGCAATCACAGCGATTCGGTTCTCTTTATCACCCCACTCCATTTTAATATCGCAAAATATTGTACAATGTATTGGCGCCAAAATTAGAAAACTCAATGAACAATCGTATAAAAATGACAGATTCCAAATTCAAATGTAATATCTTTCTTATTTTTAACTGTAACAGTATTTATGGCCAGACTAAGTATTTATTCACATACAACGATAAAAGCAAACATGCAATAATTCATGGCGTTAATAAGTTATCTTATCATAATAATGCGACGTGCTCTTTAACTCCGATAATTATCGATATCGATATTTATTGAGCTTACAGATTATATAACGAAAATTATTCCAGTTGGTGTATGTACCTACCTACATAACATTGATAATAAATATGTAATAGGTACACAAAATTGTTTCTTCTGGGCAAAAGTGCTCCATCGTAGTCCACATCATCGCTTAACATTAGGCGAGTTGGAAGTCAAGTGCAAGACTCATCATCTTTATCTCAGCCACAAGAAGTCCTTTGATAGGCATAGGCCACTGATTTCCAAAAAGACCGGTTTGAAGCGGCTTACATCCAGCGTCTTCCTGTCTCTTGTATGATATCTTCTTCCAAGCTTATTATAAGCCTTCTTCTAGTGCAATGCTAGCCTATTATAATAAAAAAAAAAAAAATTCAACCCCTCTCGGTATATTATTTTGTAAAACAACAAAATTTTGAGCAAAAATAAAATAACAATGTGTAAATCGATTAAAAATCTTCATCAATAAAGGAAGAAATCGAATCGGTAACGCAATGGTAGGTACATCACTAACATGAGCTATCACAAGTTGTAAATGGTTAACGTCAAGATAATATAATAAATGTTATAAAGGTTTCGGCGTGCTCGAACAACAAACAACTAAACCAAAAATCTATAACAAATAATTTGCGTTTTTGTTAGAGTTGTATCGTTTCAAAAGATAGAGGATATTGTTTACGAGTGTTGCATAAATACAACACAAATATGAAACACTAAAAACAACAAGGAAATGAAAATAATAAAATGTAGCGGCGAACTATGAGAACGAGCAGCGTTTACTGTATTTCATTACGCGATCGGCCGTTTACGTCACGAAATGTAATTTCGCACATTACTTCCAAGGTATAAACTGGAATAGAACTATAAACTGAGAACCAGCGCCATGCCAAAAACAAAAGAATAAGAAACAGGAAATATAAAAAATTGATGTCGCGAAAATAATTTGCAGAGGCCGTTAAAGTTTGCACAGAGCCGGTTATCAGCCCTAAATATAGCGAGTTCGGAGTTATAGAGCTTTTCTAGCGAGCAGACGAGCTCCGTAAGCGGCGCAATAAGTACTTCGGGTCAGCCACTCCACTAACTTCATCATATTCTCCAAGTTCAAAGGTTTCATTGAGAATTTAAAGCTTCCGAGAAATTCAAACACTCTGAAGGAGAAGCGAAAGTGAAAGTCGATAACAATTCGAAACAAATCTGAAGCTAACCGTGAACTGTAAACAGTCGAGCGAGGACTCACCTGAACACGGAGTTACCTTCTCAATTTATTAAAACTTTGAATCGGTTCGAGTCAATATTTAAAGCGGCGCTCGCTGGCTGGTGGCTGGCGACTGGTAGGTACCCGCCGCTATCGAAACATCTCGAACTCATTGATTAGAAGCCGCGAAACTCAAAGTTAAACGCAAAATTAACAACTACAGGCTTCATTAACGTCTATCTTTTGTAAAGTTGCTAAGAAATGGCAAATTTTGGGAAGTTTCGTGTTCGCCGCTCGCTTTGATTGTTTTGCGATAAATCGGAGGGAATTCCGGGACTAATTTTCCCTTCGAAAGTTATTTCTAGGGAAAATTATGGAGGAAGCGACATCTGGCGTTCGGCAGATACTAATTAAAATATCGGCGCGAACGTAACCGCCGACGCGGTGTTGTTAGGAAAGTATGTGCCGGAAAGAATTCGGGAGGTATAACGCGGCCCGGGGCCGCCCGGGGCCGGGGAAAACTTGTCAAATCTGGCAATACTGAGGTTATAAAAGTTAAGTCGCCGACTCGAGTTCATACGGAGTTAGGAATAGTTCGGTAAATGCCCCGATTTCAACACCCCATCGCGCGGGGGAATAACAGAAAGTTTTTGACTTATTGGCGCGTGAACCCCGGCTTTTGGGGTTTTTATGTAACGTTGAGGACGAGCATTTTATGAGTCTGAATGATTCGTAACCAAATTAGCGGTTGTGAAGTAGTGCTCGTAGCTTATGCTGGTTTATGCGGGGATACTGTCATTTCCATGTAGAAACGTCTTTGAAAAGTAATATCCTTGACGACCGATCATTATATAGCCTGTATAATCAATAGACAATACTGAGCTCAAAGGTATTGCTCATAGGCCAATTCGTAAGTCATACTTTGAAATTGAATTAAAAATATTTAAAATTTAAAAAAAAAAACAAATTGAATGATGTTCAGGCGATTTTCTCACACGACTATAAGACCCAGCAAGCAGAGACAAAAGTCGTCAACGGCATTCTATATTATAGCATAAAAATATGTCTACTTGCTTAAACTAACGAGTGCAAGACAGATGTACCTACACCCTGTTTAGGCATATTGACGTACTTATTCACCTTCATTTAAGTTTATTCAAATACTGAAGTCCTTCTACAAACCACAATACACTGCTTACATCAATGATAAAAACCCGCACAAAATAGCCCATTAGCAATTCAATTCGACATGAAAGCCAATTTACCGAAAAAGCAGTTGCTTGTATGGTAAACAATCTAAACAGAGCACAAAAACCAAGGACGGAACTCCGTCAGAACCATACGCTGATGAGCGCGACGTAACCGCGCCAAATCATTTCATACGGGGAAATTACACAAGACATCAAACAAGCACAAAGCGTTAACGGTCGCGCCCGCGCCGGGACGCCCACGTCGCTGACAATGGCGTACCACAGGGCTGCGCGACACTTAATACGGGCGCCAGCTAGTAACAGGGGTGCAAGTTTTTATAAGTTAATAATACTTTTAGCTAAGATTGTTTTATCCATAATAGTCAAATATTTTACATTGCATGAAAATACTAACCATCTTATGCATAAACATCTGACTAGCCCATTTTAGCTAGTATAAATGATTCTTTAGCAACTTCTATCAGACATTAACTATCACGTGCGAAAACGGAACAATTCACTATCTTAAATGCGCATATTAGGCGTTTATGAACAAGACGGTAATTTTGATTTTATTATATTATATTAAGAAGGTTTATTTTAAGTAGTAATATGTATGAAGTTTTTAAGTTGTTATGTAGCATTCAATTAATAATATCCCTTTAAAACTCGGACATCTTTTTATTCTAAGAACCGTTTGTGTGAAAATATAAGGCTTAAAACTTAGAAGACCAAAAATACTTACTACTTCTACTAGCTAAGAAGTGTATTAACTGAAAAAGTGCCGAGTTTCTAAATATACCTATGAAGTAATAATTTTTAAAACCAAGCGTTTATAATATTATGATATGAGTAATGAGAGAGCTAAAACAGGTGACAGTAATGAGAAGAAATGCAAGGTAAAAATTCATTTCATGTTTCGCAAGGCGTCAAAATGTTAAAGATGTTATTGGACATTGATTTAATAAATTACATGCGGGGACGCCATTTTATTCGTTTCCACCGGCGCCGGGCGCCAGTTTCTGAGACTCCCTGGTGCGCCCCACACTCGGCACTGGCTGTGACACCCATTGTTCCGAGACGAGTGTTTATCAGGACGGTCGCTGTTTGTCCTGACATGACGATTGTCATTATCTTCGTCGATTACACGATTTTCAGGAGCGAAGATAATAGCTAGTGTTGAAGAGTTGGTTTGTGCTCGTCGGGTCATGTTTATTGTGTTCTATTTTGGCATTGGGTTTTTTGTCGATGATTTTTATCGTTTATCCAGTTACATCTTGAAATATTGAGTAGGGTTTGTTCATTACCGTTGTCTTATTGTTAAGTGATTTAGTAATGATTGGTATTACACACAACATTATCGCCATCAGCTTACCTTATGGGGACAAACTACTGTTTACAGTTTATTTTATAATCGTGTTTTATAAGAACTACTTCATTATTATTTTATATTAAAATTGTAAAACATCAAAAACATCCTTGCCTTCAAGATACGTGTTTATTTTTAAAGAATTACATTTTATTTTTCTTTTAAAATAATGCAAAAAGTGATTGTATTAAACCGATTGTGTTTACATCAAAAAATCATAAACTCTGGTTCAGTTCAATCTTGTTATTTAACTAAATTAGCCTGCTGATTGAAATACCACAGTTTTTGAACTATAAGCAATCATAATATTTTTTTAAATGGGAAAATGCCTCTATTATTTACACAATAACAAAATAAAACAAAACAATATACGAAGTACACATACAAAACGAACTTCTAAGTACACAAAAATCAAATCGATTACCCCAGACTGATAAAGGTTTAAAGACAATCAATTGCTCAAATCTGCCTGCCTGCACTGCCACGTTGAATATCAATGCTTATACGTTGAACCAGATAGATTATTATTAATTTCCTAATCAGTTTTCAATAAAGTGCTGTACTTCAAAAATCATAATAAGTCCTAACCGTTTATAATATGAAATACGCTGCGAAACGATCTAGGAATCCACCTACTTACAACTTTACCTAAAAGCTACTTACTCTTACAATATTCCAATTGTAAACGGACCAGTCAGGGCAACAGTTTCCACCTGGCTGGGGAGCGCCGCGCCGCTCGCAATCTTCCGGCTATTTAGATGAAATGGCTATTTAACAAGGAACCATTCATCATACGGCAGCGACGCGACTCCACTCGAGTTCCGATTACAAATAGACATTGTGAGGAGTGGTTGGCTGGAGCAATTGAACTTGACTATACCAAGTCGCCTGATGACCTGACCAGTGAATCGGCGACGGTGTGGCCGAAAATGGAGCTCATCTATTTAGATGACATCTATTTACTTTAGTCTTGATTAAAGACTGTATATGTATAGGTGGCAGGGAGTTCCATTCCTGTACAGTGTGCATCAAGTTCGCGGACCGAAATCGTTGATCTAGTACCGAATTTAACGAGTACTGATTATACGATTTAAGATATATTATTTCAGTGAGAAATGGATGGTTTACATGATTGATGAAATTATTTACACTATATATTCTAAATTAATGTGTCTTTAAATAATTAGGGATTGAAAATTTCCTATATAAATTTTAAATTACTAATAAATAATATTTAAAAATGTTTTGTAACACAGATATTCACAAAAGAAAATAGACACTTAAAATGATACTTTTTAAAGTTTTTTTAATGCAAGATTGATCTATGTTTGACCTCCAACACACCTGATGTTAAGTGACAGGTGTGGCTGAGGATGGAATTCGTCGATCTTCAAGATATTTTTTCACTCTAGCTTTAAAAATTCCAAGATTGTAGTTCTCGGGAAACAGAGATGGCGGCAAAGAATTCTAGTAAGAAGAAGTAATTAAAAGCCAACTTAATTTATTACTGTTATCCTTAAATTTTTACCACCGAGAGTGACTCATCGCGTGTCAGTTTATTAACTTATGGTATCAAAAAAAGTCGCAATTCGTTTCGATAATTTTTAATTTAGAAAATGCTACTTCATTCAACGCGTCGAGATGAAAAAGAATTCTCTTGTGCAAAGTTATTACTGTATATAGAAACGTTAACTTCCTTCTTTCATAAACATTTCCCCGATAGCGTCGGGCGTGCCATTAATAACTTAAGGGCATGCATGGGGCTCAAAGACGAGCTCAAATTGAGTACGAAAGAACGGAAATTAAAGTAAGGGTGGTCTGTGAAGCGACACCGGAGCGTGGAGGAAGACGGAGGACGCATGCGCTGGTTGTTGTGGGATGAGCTGTTACCATACTTATTATAAGATATTTCTATTGCTTTAGCTATAACATAACTTCTAAAAACATATTTTCATTAGTAGTTTTTTAACTTTACAGTTTTTTATTTTTATTCATATGTGTGTGACTATTAACTATGAACAAATTATTCGATACGTTTTTTGCTTCTTTTCGGTATTTTTTGTCATCAGTATCTCGGCCACAGGAAGCCCATTGCTCGAAATAGGCCGGGATGGATTTACCAAAAAGACCTGATGGAAGCGGCTTGCATCCAGCGTCTTCTTGACATTTGTATAAAGTGGTCTGTCCATCTTGTGACTGGTCTACGCTGCGTTTGCCAGTGAGTGCTCTGCACTCGACAACTTTTTTTCGGACCAACCGGAATTCCGAACTTTCCATTTAATATTATTATCAAACTTGCTTGTCGGTTTTATACACTTTTAAACTGACTTTTGACTCCAAAATAGATACGTTATATTGAGTATCGAGCCGATTCGATCCTAAGAATAAAGACAGAAACTGCGAAGTCAGAATGAGTTACGAACTAGTTTTGAATTATCCAGTTGCTTATAGCAGGTAATGTTTTATATGTATATAAAATGTATGTCAGCATGTGTCTACATTACCTGCTGTAACCTAAAAAGCGTAATCATTTAAGTGTTTAGTAAGTATATTTATGTAGTTAGTTTCATTTTAATTAATTGAGTGACATTGACTACATTTAATTTAGTTAAATATTACAAGTAAGATATACCTAATTAAAAACGCTAGCTACGTGATATATTTTATAATCCTAACAAATATTATAAAAGCGAAAGTAAGTCAGTCTATGTCTCATTATCTGTACGGTCTGATAACTATAAACGTAACTCAGTCTATGTCTTATTATCTGTACGGTCTGATAACTATAAACGTAACTCAGTCTATGTCTCATTATCTGTACGGTCTGATAACTATAAACGTAACTCAGTCTATGTCTCATTATCTGTACGGTCTGATAACTATAAACGTAACTCAGTCTATGTCTCATTATCTGTACGGTCTGATAACTATAAACGTAATTCAGTCTATTTCTCATTATCTGTACGGTCTGATAACTATAACCGTAGCTCAGTCTATGTCTCATTATCTGTACGGTCTGATAACTATAAACGTAACTCAGTCTATGTCTCATTATCTGTACGGTCTGATAACTATACACGTAACTCAGTCTATGTCTCATTATCTGTACGGTCTGATAACTATAAACGTAACTCAGTCTATGTCTCATAATCTGTAAGGTCTGATAACTATAAACGTAACTCAGTCTATGTCTCATTATCTGTACGGTCTGATAACTATAAACGTAACTCAGTCTATGTCTCATAATCTGTACGGTCTGATAACTATAAACGTAACTCAGTCTATGTCTCATTATCTGTACGGTCTGATAACTATAAACGTAACTCAGTCTATGTCTCATTATCTGTACGGTCTGATAACTATAAACGTAACTCAGTCTATGTCTCATTATCTGTACGGTCTGATAACTATAAACGATTTAGGTGACTTGAGCCGAAATAGTCGTGTTCTTTGAGATACCTTTGCTTAGCAGTGGACTTGTGAGGAATGTTGTGTATTTGTTATTTCTGATTTCCTTATTTGTTTTAGATACTTGATTTTAAAATGTATTTGGATAGGTGCTGCAACGCTTTGAACGAGTAAAAGCTGGACTTTTTGACACACTGGATATTGTTTGACTGAGCGTTGACATGTGTGTTGTAGACGTTTTGACTCACTAGACGTTTCAACTTTGATTTCGTTTCCCTTGATGCTGTGAACTTGATTAGTTACATAGCCCTGATAGGTAGTGTATAGTAACATATAACGTTTCCTCATAGTAATATTCAGTAAGGCGGGCTATAAAATACTGTTTGCAGATTGTTTGGAAAGTACTTACAAATTACAAAAATTAAAAAATAAATTAATTAAGACGTGTGTTTAAAAACATTTATAACGAGCTCAACAATGAATCTTGATGATCTCATGAGCTTACCCTAAAGTATCTGATACTGTTAATGTTATTCTGTGTCTTGGTCCTTTGCATTTTGTTAGTACCAAATGCTTTTTTATTTTATTTAAATATTTGCAAACAAGAAAATTTATCGGATACAATCTCTATTCATACTATTTACTTAAAAAAATATCAAAAATTTGATAGAAACTATAAAGAACCATAAATACGATTTATGTAAAATCCCAAAACACCTATATAAGGCAAATGAAATGGCGAAGCCGTGGCCAGAACAACAAATTAACTTCCAGCTATGCACCCTTAATTTAAATAAACATCCCATTAACCCTTTAGTAATAAACTAAGTTTTACAATAATAAATTAGGTGAGAGTGGAAGAACCTTTGTCACACAAAAAATAACAGGAAAGCGGGGCCCCAGGTCAGAGACTCGGGGCCCCGAAACTTGTCTCTCAGGGGACATATTTCTGGATGTCCGGAACAAAACCCTTGGCGCAGTGCGATGGTTAAAGAAAACAGTGACTGAATTTTAGTTCAGAAGCATTATGAATAAATGTATCCTGACTCATAAGCGTTTTTTATCATAGACTACAGCACTGCTAATCAACCTAATATTATATCGTGTTCTATCAAATCGTTGTATCTAAACACAAAAATACATCAAAAAAATATATAATTGACCGAGCGAGCGAAGCGTCTCTGCATCAACTGGCCAAATTTTCTTTCATCTGTCAGTTTGTTTGTATGTTCGTACTCGCGTACAGGGCGTAATTTTGAACCAATTTTGATGAAACTTGGTGTATAGGTTCTATGAGTTATTTAAAAAAAATGTCGTCGGCGATTTCTTATAAGAGGGGTGGTTTCCATAAAAAAGGGGGAAGTTTATTGTGGCGTTAATTACCAACCGATTTTAATGATATTTGGTAGGTAGGTAAAGTACACAATTATTACAACTTGTGGTAAAAATGAACAGAATTGGTCAACTGTTTGTCGAGATATAACAACCAACTTCAGATTCCATGTAACAGTGAGGGCGCGTGGATGTGCTGGATGCATTTTAGCGCTGAATGATTTTCTTGATTTTATGTTTACTCCATTTATAAAATTATTATTTGTTTTTATAAGAATATACATTGTTTTTTTAATCAAGGGCATCTAAACATAACCTATTTTTTGTATTAAAATTAAATTGATCTTTCAAGGTGCTTAAACTTATGGATAAAATGTTTTTGACCGTGAAATTACGTTTGTAAAATCACTTAAAATTGCGAAATCGGCCAAAATTTTACATACGGCCTCCTAAGCCAACTTTATGTAGTTATTATGTACAGATGATCCAAGGTGAGCTGCAAATAAGCTCTCTCGCGAGGTCTACTGTTCGTAGAACTACTAATTAAAAATATTTTAAAACTTTTACGCTGATAAAATAATTACATCGCGGCTACTTATCTATAATCCGAATTGTGAAATATCGAATTTCAATACCCGGAAAACAATATTTTTATTTAAAAGACACTTTATCAACATTTTAAAGCTCTTTGACAACTTATCTTATTACCGATTCTTTGTAATAAGAATGTTTATGTGTGCAATTAAAGTAAACCTAACGAACGTAGCCCAATATTTGATATATCTAATATCCCAACTTTTTTAAGAAGGCTTCTGCATATAATAAAACAAAAACCTACCTTATCTACCCTAATAACTGTTCGGGCCAAGGAAACAGATGGCTAACAAACTTATGGAATCACAAACTCGTGTCAAGTAAAACACCTGGAATCAGACACTTCTATGATACGGATTCAGGCATGTAAAGTTCAAACAAATGTAGTATTTCGCATTATTGGTAGTTGTTACCATTCCACGCTTGAACAAGACTATTTCTACCGACATTTTAAATAAAAACAGAGAGTTATGTTTCATTAAAAACATTTGTCACTCTATTTTACTATCGAAACTAACATTTCGATAGTAAAATAGAGTTTTCACACATTTCAAATAAAAACTACGGGTGCGGGGCGCGTCACCCACCGAGAGTGACATTTGCGCTGCTCCTTTGAAAAAGACCGCCGCATGCGGTTGAAACTATAGTCAGATTTTTCTACTCAATTCAGACGTGAGTGAGTTTTTATTTAAACTAGTCACTCTAATCTATTTTGAGTCAAAATCTTTGATTATAATTTTAACTGGATTTGGCGGTAATTTTAAGACAGCAGCACAGATGTCGCTTCCGGCTGGCGTAACGTTTTAAAATAGTAAATTTTCATAGTAAACTCTTAACCAGATTCAACTCGTTAATTTTACCTAACGCAAAATGCTGGTGATATTTGAGAGAAAAAAATAATGTCCGTGTAAGTTGTAGTACTGTAGTAGATACAGTACGTCCCAGTAACTGTAACCGCGCGCTCAGACCCACCGCCGACCGATTAGTGAACAGGGCCGGATCAGGGACCACTCACTGTTGGGGAACTTTACTGGAGATGAAGTGCCGTTAACTTAATTGACCGTCTGATTGTTATTATTATGCATTTTATTTACCTAATTGCTGTTTGCCCGGTTTTTAGAACTAACACGTCTATAGTTGAAGTTGCAACCAGAAATTAATTCCAATCTGGTCAAATGGGATACATATTGTTTTTACCTCCGTATTACTTATTAAAAGTTACAAACCAAATAATTAATCTTTAAGCAGGCGTATGGACAATTAGTGTAAATGACACATATTAGGATTTGATAAATCACGGAATTATTAAAACAAAAATTGAACAGCTGGAATAATGTCGGAGAATATACACACATAAAACACTCATGGAGTAGAACTGAGTGACTTTTTATAACTTTATTGAAATTGAAATACGATATTTTGTTTTATAATATTTTTATCGCGTTAGACTTCCGTAGAACGGGTGTGGGAGCCTTTTCGTGAGGCTAGCTACGGTTTCTGTCTCTCAGTCCTACACTTAAACGGCTGTATCTTTTGAACGGTAAAAAAACACAAGCCTCAAATTGCCAAGACTGTAGGGTTTACTATGATTGTAAATTTACAAACTTTCGAAGTTATGTGCGTATTGTTGATTGCCGCCAACTTCAAACGGTGAAGGAAAACATCGTGAGGAAACCTACATGTCTGAGAGTTCTCAATGATCTTGAACATGTGTGAAGTCTGCCAACCCGCACTTGGCCAGCGTGGCAGACTATAGCCTAACCCTTCTCACAAAGAGAAGATGGCCCGTTCTCAGCAGGGGGACAGTTTGTACAAACAGGGCTGTTAAAAAAAAAAAAAAAATTACAAACACTAAAAACTTTCTTTGGACTGTTGATGTCACGTGACATACATTTGAAATTGAGTACACGTCTTAAAATCTGTTTGATTAAACATTTTGTTCAGTAACTAGCCCTGGTGTCAGTATTCGTGTTAATTTGTTGTATCATACACAGGAGTACGGAAACCTTGGTGTACGAGTCAAACTTGTACTTTGCCGGGTTTGTTGATTAACGTAATTATTAATTAACAAAAATTCTGATCTCTGCTTAAAGATTACCTCGTCAGCGTTAATTGAAAAGCCAACATTTCAAAACTTTCAGACTTGCATCGCAAACTTCACTACAGCTAAGCTTCCTATAATCCGTCCTCATCCGCTCTTTACCGTTACTATGAAACGACTATACAACCACGCGTATTACACATCGCTGGCTCGACTTCCACCCGTGCCATACGTGTCTCGTCCGAGCGGAAATGGACTTTGTTCAACTTTATTAGCCGGAAGTTAGTTTTAATAGGGGCTAGTACACTTGTCGTTAACTAAACTTAAACTACATATTCGGAACGTAGACGTTCTAATTCGAACCTTAAGTTGAGAGTACAAGGTTGAACCTTCGATACGATTGTGATCATTTAGAAGGTATAAGAATAACGCTTATAGTAGTTTCGAGCTCACCTTTAAGATGTAAATAGCGGTAATGGCAAGCAGTAGCAGTGGAAGGGCTTCTTAGAAGGACGCAAATAGGCTACCATTATGTAATCAAGGTAGCAGTAGGAATTAAGTGAGCCGTCCGCACCAATGGGGGGTTTAAGGAGGGCACAAATTACGAACTGGATATTTATTTATACTCGTATATACAGTTAAAGTAAGCCTCGCTAATTATAATTGTGACAGCAATGACCCATACTTAATGTGCCTTTTATGCTTAATAGTTTCTTTATTTAACTCCCGACCCAAAAAGAGGGGTGTTATAAGTTTGACGTGTATTTCTGTGTACCTATACTATCTATGCATCTGTCTGTGGCATCATAGCTCTCAAACGTTTTGAATTTTTGAATTTAAAGTATTAATGTGTCGAGGAGCGACGCCAAGACAAACCTTGGTGAGGGTTTTGGTGTCACTATATTTTATAGTATTAGTAGTATGATAATATTGTTATCTACTAGTTTGTACGAAACCCTCGGTGGGCGAGTCTGCACGACACTATACATCTGCATAGGTATATGATTTTAATTTCAATACGATACCTTCACGCGTTCCCGAGATACAGGTCTTGACACCCGGACAGACGGACGGATGGACGGACAGACCGACAACAAAGTGATCCGTTTAATATAAGGATAAGGATTCCGTTTTTTCCTTTTGAGGTACGGAACCCTAAAAAGAATTGACAATCTCTTCTTTCTTAAAGTCGGTTAAAACTAAAAATTGCTTTTAGGTTACTTTGTTTTGTGCCCATCTCCATCAAAGTGACAGAACAGGGAAACAAAGTCCACTGTTTGAATATAACCCTCCTCCTTATGCTCTGATATTCACATAAACACACACAAACACACCCGATATATTACATTATTGTTTTGTGAATAAGCCAGCTTCTACTTGAATAAACTAAAATATATATAAAGCTAAAAAATATTGTGTGAAAAAAAAAAATTCTAGTATTTCAAATGATTTATAAAATTTATTATAAAAACATTATTATTATCATCATTTAATTTTTATTTAACACGCCCCGGTATATACATATAGGGCCAAAGGTATGCGAAAACAAATTTTAACGAATTTGTCGCGTATTCTCATACGGACGCTGCAAAGCATTTAAAATGTCAAGCTCATACAATTATGTAAAATAGACGCGACAATTCCGTTAAACTTGTTTCATTTTAATGAGTGATGATCGCGACAACCTTACAAAATATTAGATTTAAATACTTATGTGCTCATAAGTTTGACGACAATGGAACGATGTGTAAATCTATTGAGATTGGGCTAATATTTAAGTCATCATAAATACACACGACACACGATATTCATATTTTGTTTTCTTCTTATTTCAAGCGACAACGGATAGTAACATTTTCAATTCGGACTGTACGTTGTTACATAATATCAAATAAGTTTTTCATTTGAGCGAAAATAAATGAAAATATTTAAAAAAAAACTTACTAACACAAATGTTGTCAATGATAAATATGTATCACTTTCATAGAAAGATGGACATGAAAAACAAACAGGAAAACTCCGAAGGGAAACCACATCCAAACGGATCAGCGGAAGCTTCAGTTCCCAATAAACCATCTTAAGCCGACCGATACCAAACACACGTAAAAATATAAAGGCTAAATAAAAGTCTCGAGTCCTTGATAAAAACTCACCTAACAGTGCTTTTTTATTTCCCAAATATTGTGAACTATAGAAGAGTCATACCACGTAGAGAATATACGGACCGTAAGGAATAAAGTCGTGGCATATAAACCAGATTATTGCCGACGTGACCGTTTGGAGCGGTTCCTTAAGAGCATAAACTTCTTCCTAAATAACTTTCAAGAAGGAAACTGTATTCAGTTTAAAGCTTACAGTACGATTTTCAGCCAGTAACGTCGGATACGATGAAATCAACGCGGAGTATTAAATCTGCAGAGTTACAGCACAGTTAGGTAAGAATATAAATAGATGCTAAGGTTTATATTAGGTACTAGGATTGAGCAAAACACTAATTCCGTACTCATATGTATGACACATGAACATGAACTCTGACACCAGGGCTAATTACTCAATATAATGTGTTTTATATTGAATCTTTGTAACTTATTTTTCACAGTTAGAATAGCCTGAAATGCTGAAATGCTAGACGTTCACATACAATATCAAGTTCAAATAAGCAAGTGTTACAGACCTACTTTCTTTATCCAAAGAGATTTAAAATTACCGTTTACTCTACTTTAAGTTGATGTCACATGACACCAAATGTCAACGAGACGTTCAAATATCATTTTTCGTTTCTTTTTTGTAGAATCGACAAAGAGGTTTTATCTCGCACAATAATTTCTCATTTTATTTTAAAAGTTATTTACACAAGCTTGTTTCGCACTTGACCAGTTTTTAGTATTTGTTGATTTACATATTTTACAACAAAGTAAACCCTACAATCTTGCCAATTTTGAGACGTGTATCTATTACCGTTCAAAAGGTTCAACCGTTTAAATGTAGGACAGACAGACATCATAGCCTCATGAATTGGCTCCCGCGCCCTTACAACGGAAGCCTAAAAAGGACAACGAAATAAATAAAAAGATAACATCTCCTTACAATATTCGTGTACAGCATGAAAAAGAAAAGGATGAACATGAGAGTAAGCGCCATTTGACAACTTTAGATCGTTCAATGAGTGTAAGATCCTACCAGAACATATTGGTATCCATGAACCATCGTCTGTAGTCCTCAGAACTAACTCTGAGTTTGATCAATTATATACAGTTTAAGTAATGATAAAATTCCAATTTTTATAAATGCAATAAAACATACTGACGATCACCTCACATAACAATCACTTTTGACGGGTATTTTATATTTCTGTCACGGATATTAGAAATTATACTATTTATTATTTATTTTTATCCATTGCACGAAAAAATATACTACACTTAAGCATTTATTGCTTCCCTGCTATATTAGAGCATTTGTATTGAAATTAGCTACAATGTTGCGCTTTTGGTAGCTGTTCCTTTATATAAATTCCACTCAATGGAAATAGGAAAGGAATTCAGTTTGTGAGGAAAATGGAATCATTTGGAGTTTGTCACGGAACGTTCGACACGAGAGGGAAGGTCGCTCGTATTTCCGGAGTTCCAGCCTTTCAGGATTGTCTTCGAGAGGCGACTAGAGGCTGCACCCACTTGAGAACGAACTATTTATACGCAAAATATGTGTATCTAACATTGATAACACTTTGTATAGTTTGAAACTAATAAACGGCTTATCAGAGTCTTGGCTTAAATCGTGAATTCAGTTTGGAGATGATTTGGAACTGTTCAGATATTGTGACATTTGATATCGATAGCTAAGCGTCCGATCTAGCCATTTTACAGCTAATAGAGGTGGCATGAAATTAGACACATCTCAATCATTAGTATCATTATCACCATCATCAGCCAGCTTTAGTCCACCACTGTACCTAAGACTTACCCACTGGTCTACATTTTTTTACCCACACTGCCGCACATGATTATATAATCTACATGCAAAATCCACCTAATATTATATGCACAAAATTGTCTCGCAAGTACTATGTATAATTAGGACTATTTCAAAGAACAGATCAATGCTTAAGTGATTGTGTTGCCGTGCCATGTCCAATTCATTCTAATCATACGGTCACTATATAAGTTGTTAGTTAACTAATTAGTTCACAATTTCTTACAAAATAATTGGATGAATGCTTCCATAGATACGTACTAAATTAATTAACCGACTTGGTTTTACTTTATATCTCACAACTTTTTGTGGTAGAAGAGCTGCATCGCGAGACTTGGTTTTTTAAAGCTTTTATTCTACTTGCCCTGTTAGTATGGGACAAATCTTGCGAGTTAAATTAGAACCACTTCCTGTCGTTAGATTATGTTGAAATTTGGTTTAGTTACGTAACTTTGGTGACAATGCAGTAATATGGTACCATGAAGCTGGTCTCAAGATGGCGTCGGAAGGTGGCTATCGGAACTCCTAAACGAAACGAGATAAAACCGTCGAGCTTGGACTCGTTTGAATAGTCTTGACAAGCACTCTTGTGCTACATGACAGCCAGGGTCTCAAGATGGCGTCGGAAGGTGGCCATAGGAACTTCTAAACTAAACAAGATAAAACCGTCGGGCTTGGACTCGTTTGAATAGCTTTTATTTATATCAATATTTTTTTTTTCTTCGTTTTAGAGCATTTAAATAAAAGCTTGTTTTTAAATTATTGTTTTTAATTAATATTTTATTGTACTTACATACTATGTTTTTGATGGGATTAGATATATTTGAATACAAATAAATGTATTTATTAATTATTTACTTTGTATAGTCAGCAGTATGCGTATAAAATGAAACGGGCGTGACAGGGTTATAATAAAACTCATAAAGCTCGCTTCCAGCCGCCAGCCGCCAGCCTCCAGCCTCCAGCACGCAGGCGGCAACTGTTTATCCCGGAGTAACGGCCGGGAATGCGATCAAATTTAAATTAATTTGCACAATTACCATTTTCCATCTATTGTACATAAATAATTTGCAATTTTATGGCCGCCATAAAATCCAATAGATTAACGATTCTAGATTATTGGAAACTATATTTATTGTATTAAATATGATAGTTTCAAAACTGAAAAAACCGACATCAAAATATGTAATTTCGTTTTCACCTCACAAGCTCGGAAAGATTCTGTTTGTCATTAGAAATCTGAGTGGAAAAGTGCATTTTGTCTGCTAGCGTGGAAAGAGTTTTTAAAATTCGAACCTTTCTATTCCATACTTTTCTATACCGCAAGTCCACTGAAAATGCATTAAATACTTATTTCATGTCAGTGCGCCAACCTCATTTCTTTGAATAATCGCACTGACCAGCCACAGGTGACAGCACTGGACTAGCGTTTTCCTCGCTGTAGTGAGGTGAAAAATTTTGAGTTTCACTCGGCAGCAAAGTTATTTTGCATCTCGTACTTTTGAAACCCTCGCTACGCTCAGGATTCTATACAAGTACTCGCCCCAAAAACCAACTTTGCAGCCTTGCATAACAAATAACTATTCTTTGTTGAATGATATAATTCTAATTTTGGTTTAAAAACCAAACTACTCAGCCCATTTAGATTAAATTTCTCAATCTGAAATTACATTCTTTCAATAAAATAAAAAAAATTAAATCGAAAATGAAAGAATTATAAATAGTAACGAACATCAAATAAAAACCGGCCAAGTGCGAGTCGGGCTCGCGCACGAAGGGTTCCGTACCTTTATCTATAAAAAAAAATTGGGAAAAGTCACGTTTGTTGTATTGAATCCTCCCTTAAATATTAATTTTATTTTAATTTAATTATTTATTTTTAAAGTGAATCATCATCATCATCTCAGCCATAAGAAGTCCACTGCTGGACATAGGCCCCATGGATTTCCAAAAAGACCGATTGGAAGCGGCTTGCATCCAGCGTCTTCCCGCCACTTGTATGAGGTCATCTGTCCATCTCGTGGCTGGTCTTCCTACGCTGCGCTTGCCGGAAAGTAAAGTAAATAATAAACTCAATATAAAAATATTTAAAGTGAATAATATAACTCAATATTCTGTGATTATTTAAAGCGTCTACCTATTGCCGTTATCAATATCGAGCAAAACCGAGAAAAAAATCATGTTTGTTGTATGGAAGCCCCCTTAAATATTTATTTTATTTTATTTTTTAGCATTTGTTATTATAGCGGCAACTTTCAACATGAAAATTTCAACTGTCTAACTATTTTTCGAAGCGGCATTTTTCAGGTATGTCATCAATTGTCATCATCTTATAAAAACTCTACAGTTTTTATCATTTTTTTAACAAAATTATTCTTACTAATAATTATTCACTGAATAATTTTGTTATGTCTACATTTTAGCAACATCAACAATGGGACAAAATACGAGGACTGAAAGGAAGAAACCTTCACATACTAGTTGTAACAAGCTAGCTTTTTCGTATATTGTATATTGTTCAAGCTGTTTGATAGAGAAATATGATAATATATTTGTACACTTTTCGCACTGTAATGCCTCGACAAAAGATTTTTATTTCTGGAACTGATAGACCATTTTTTTTTTTAAAAGGGGATTCGATCGAGAATGTTCTTAGCTATATTTTATCAGAATCGGTTCAGCCGTATTTTTATGTCGAGGGTTTTTAAGTTTTACTTGTAAAATATACATTTTAGCATGATATACTTGTATTATTAAAGTATTAGTAGGACTTAATTGTAATAGTACTTTAAGCATACTCTTCTAGTAAGTGCAGTTACCGTGTGCTCCTGCGCTAGTGGGCTCGCAGTGGAATCGAATCGCTTGTCCGTTCCACGTCTCGGCCCAATTTGAGACATTCGTATTCAAAACAGAACCACTCTCGCAAACAGACGCTAGGGAGGGGAAATCACGGACGGAATTACAACCTGTTTCTGTTTTACGATGTAAATGTCTAACTGTTCATTACGGGAAACGCAATTTTAACTCTGTAACATCATATTTACTTACTGATCTTTGTTAATATTATAAATTAAATGTAATTCTGTAATTTTTTTTCGACTGGATTTTGTAATATGGTTCTGAGATAAGAGAAACTTCTAAAAATAACATATTACATTTATATTATTCAATTAGAAACCATTCATCAAAACTCGAGTAAAACTGCAAGACATGCAGCTTGTAATATTAAAATCTTGAAAATTTGGTCAAATGACACTTGAACAAGTATGATGTTAGTATCATACTGCAAATTAACAAAATAAACCACGATGGACCAAAAAAGTTGACCACCTTACACGTTTCAAGTTAATTAATCAAAAAATAAATAACTTGTCTTACGAAAGGTCTTGAAAGAAATTATTACTAAAACGTCATTGACTAAAATAAAATAAAAATATTATCACAGCAAAATCTTTACACAGGGGACTAAAATATGAAAAAGTTCCTATAAAATGAGAGCCGTCGGTAATGAGTCAACCGCGAGCTGGAGCCGCTCTAAACAGTTGAATGGCAAAGATAGCGCCGGTCCAAGTCGGTTCGAACTGGTTCGAGCCGGAATGCAGCCAGTTTGGATAGTTGACGGAACTCCGCGCGGAGAGCGCATTGTTGCGGTTGACTACTCACGAATAGAGATACGATGCCATTTGCTGCTGACAACTAGTTCACAACTTTGCACTGATTTACAACTATGGTGTTTGTGATGCTAAATAGATTTTATTTGGTGTTGTAGTGAGTATTTGGCTTGCTGCGTAGTGAATTATGGCCTAGCTTTTCTTACAATGTAAATGCCTTTGCATTAAGCAGTGAAAATTATTAATACATACATGGTATTAATAATTTTCACATAACTACGAAAATCTAAGTGCATGTTTTGATTTTAACCCAAACCAGATTGATATTCAAACTTTCTCAGACTATCTTGCAGTAGATTTAGTTATATTATTATAAGTGTTTATTTGTTACTTTAATTTATTTGAAGTTGTCATAGTTGCGTGAACAGGTCCTGTCCCATCACTAGGGAGCGAGCCGGGAAGCGGGGGGCGCGGGGGGTGCGGGGTGGCTTTCATTGAATTCGTTACAATACGCATTGTTTATATCTGTCTCTGTTGACGAGCTCCCTAGATTACAGTATCGTGGCTAGCGATAGATTTGTTACGATGCAGGTTTTTGCCTATCGACTACGTGAGCTTAAAATATATAAACTTTTAGGTATTTCTTTACAATATCCAATTCAATAGTAACTTGTGATTGTCAAATCTATAAGCCTAAAATTTTATAATGTTTATAAATTTTACTTGTCACAGGATTATTAGCCTGTTCAATATTTCATATGTCATGTTATTATATATGTATAAAAGTTGTTTAACTTTAAGAATTCGCCTGAGAAATACTTTTTTTACAATTTATTCATTTCATTGCCTACAGATAAGTAATTACAAAATACGCAATTAACTGCGTTAGGCTAACTTTAGTCACTGTTTCCGTTTGTGTAACGTTCATGTGGGTTGTGTTCACATAATGAGGAAGCTGACAGCGTGTGTAAATACGCCTTTATGGAGGACACTGTCAATTAAACTGTGAGCGCGTGAGGCCGGAGCGGAGGAACTCTCCGGGACATGGTGCGCTCTCATTACGTTTGTTCGAGATCTCTCGTGCTGTCATTTACATTTACATTTAGAGGTTCTTGTTTTGTTTCACTCATACATGAAACTATCGCACGCGATATTTCACCGGTTACATAAAGGAACAGCCTTAGAAGTAATAAGGTTAGAATGCGGGTTGCCTCTAGCTAAGTAAAGCAACTTTTAACAGGCCTTTTAAGGCCTGTTACGTCACTCTAACTGTCGCTACACACGACATGTAAGCACAATTTGTCACAATTATAAAACATATTTTCACCCAGCAGTTATGCAGCGTAGGAAGACCAGCCACAAAATGGACACATGATCTCATAGAAGTGGCGGGAAGACGCTGGATGCAAGCCGCTTCCAATCGGTCTTTTTGGAAATCCATGGGGGAGGCCTATGTCCAGCAGTGGACTTCTTATGGCTGAGATGATGATGATGATAAAACAAATACTCCCTTGAAACATCATTCTAACCCTCATGTGCATGCCAACGACAGTGAATACATAATGAAAAATCATACATTTAGATAAATTTTTGGCTTCACCTATGTACGGAATTTTAAATGAAACAATTTTATTAAATGTTATTACTCAAAGGGAACAGACAATTTATCGGGATAAAAGGTGGCCTACTTTTATAAGCTATATAATTTTGAATAGAACCTGTTCATGTTAGCCACAGAAAAGAGATTCTCTCTAATGTGAGCTTAACAAATACAACTCACTCGTAAACTTTTGCATACTTATTAATACGATTCTGTTTACATGTCTGTTGAGAGATTCCTACGCAAGGAAATATCTCGGCTTCCTTTGAATGAATTACAGAATGAAAAATTGTAATTGTAATTGTATTGAATGAATTTATTTTAACATGAATTGCTTATGAATATTTTTTGAATATTGTGAGATAATAATAGTAATTGGTCTTGTCCCGTTTTTATCTCAATAAACGAATTTGAATTTGAGGTAAGAACGGTAAGATGAAAGTTGTTGTGGAGATAAGAAGTTGTGTATCTTAACTTGTTCTATTGCAGCGGTAATTTACACGAAGTAGCAAAGGTTTGTTACATACTGTTACGTAAAGCTACCAGATTTTTTTTCCGAGATAGAATTTGCGTTTGACCGAAGCTTCACTTAACTTATGCGATGCTATCCACGATAGATCTTGCTTATCTAATAGAAACCTATTTCACTAGGCATTAAAGATAAGAATAAAAACCAGCCAAGTGCGAGTCAGACTCGCGCACGAAGGGTTCCGTTCCATTATTTATAAAAACGGCAAAAAAACACGTTTGTTGTATGGGAACCCCCTTAAATATTAATTTTATTTTAATTCAATTATTTATTTTTAAAGTGAATAATATAACTCAATATTCTGTAAATATTTCAAGCGTCTACCTGTTGTCGTTATCAATATCGAGCAAAAACGAGCAAATTAATCACGTTTGTTGTGTGGGAGCCCCCTTAAATATTGACTTTATTCTGTTTTTTAGTATTTGTTGTTATAGCGGCAACAGAAATATATCATCTGTGAAAATTTCAACTCTCTAACTATCACGGTTCATGAGATACAGCCTGGTGATAGACGGACGAACGGACGGACGAACGGACGGACGGAGAGACAGCGAAGTCTCAGTAATAGGGTCCCGTTTTTACCCTTTGGGTATGGAACCCTAAAAACTTACAAATAAATCTCTGAAATATAAGAAAAAATATTAGAGTACATTATCTGCATGACATGGGTGTAAGAAACATAACAATCTCTAATTCAAATGAATTCGAGCACATTGTTTATTAAACAACTTGCAATAAACCCAACTTTGTTTACACAGAGATCACCTCTTTTTACCCGACTGTGTAAGAAGGAAACTAGTTTTTCGAGTGTATGCGTGTATGTATGTATGTATGTTCCTATATGACAGCCTACAGCCTAAACAGCTTGACCGATTTTGATGTGCGAGGTGTCGCTAAATACGTCTTCACTCCCTGAGTGTCTTATGATATATTTGTATAACGAACTTTTTTATTTACTAGAATTATTCTAATGAATGCGCTTTTATAATTGTTCACAGCAATTTTACGCATACTTTCTCACAAAAAACCGTACACTCAACAGCGTATTAAGCGTAACATAATCGTAAGTTAGACTGCAAAAACTGCTTTTCTGCAGTCGGATATTTTGTTTTTCTTTTAATATATAAGATATTTGTTTATTCCATTCAGCTCCATTATTGATATCATGGAGTCCTCAATCTGCGGTTATTTCCTTGTTCCCGTAAGCCAGGGCTTAGAGTCTCAAGTTTTTACCCCATCGTCCCCGGAGGCCGGCCGCTCATAACTCATAGCGGCTCCGTGGATCCGGGAGCTCTCGGCGCGGCCGAAGGGGCTCCATAAATTACGTGCGATAGAATATCGACAGGCAGACGTGACCGCGGGCCGAAGCCGCTGCCGCAGCTTCCAGCGCAGCGTCTTGCTGCGAGCAGGGGCAGGCGGCGTCCGAGCTTGATCATTATGATGTCGTAATGATGGTTGACCTTTATGTGAACTTTACGGAAAGACGATTGATTTGGAAGATATAAACGATACAGTTTTATTCGAATTATAAGTTGACTATAAGTAATATACTAGCTTGCATTTGTTTTATGCTTTTCGGGAATGCTTTATTAGCTTTCCTCATTATATGTATTTTAATGTCATAAGAACTAGCGAATTAAGATATATGTATATTAAAGTCCAAATTCCTAAAATACTAGTGATTACCGTTTGTAATCTTTGTATACGTACCGAATATTGCCAAGCGACACTAAAGGAAATGTTTAAATATACCTCAAAAAGAAAAAAAATCGGCCAAGTGCGAGTCGGACTCGCGCACGAAGGGTTCTGTACTATCATATAAGTATAATAGAAAATCACGTTTGTTGTAGGTATACTAATTTTTAGTCTGTTCTAGTTATTATATAAATCCATGAGAGTTTATTCTTGCTTTTCGGGTAGTTTTGATAAAATCTATTGCTCAATTCGAAATTGTATCCATAAAGGGCTATGGTAACTAAATAGTGCACAGTGCGTGCCAGCATTTAAGTCAATATTGCTAAACACGTTATCTATTTGAGTATAACCCGTTGTTTAGTTCTGTTTATAAAATAACGAGAAATCAACGAAATTCCAAGTAGTAAATTGCAAACTTATAGGTAGGTTTTCGATACACATCCGGGCAGCATGACGACGCTCGCGCGAATACGCGCGGTTATGGCTCGCTCCGTGATGTTACCTCCCCCGCTACCCGCGCGGCCGTTGCTTATCAACCGCCTCGCGCTCGCGCCACTACCACACCGCGGCGCGGCGCTCGCACCGCGTTTAGATGCACGGATTATTTTCATTTTGTGAGTTTTGATGTATTAGATTAGGTATTTATTTTTATAGTTAATATATTTCTAAATATTTACTTACAAATATTCAAGTTTCTACCTGTTAATTAAGATCGAGTAAAAATTGCTTAAAAATTACGTTTGTTGTATGGGAGCTCCCCTTTAATATTTACTTTATTGTTATTTAATTATTTATTTTGAAAGGTAATATACAAGTAAATATTCTGTGAAAATTTGAAGCGTCTACCTGTTACCGTTTTTAATATTGAGCAAAAAAATACCCCCCTTAATATGTATTTTTTTAATTTTTAGTATTTGTTGTTATAGCGGCAACGGAAATACATCATTTGTGAAAATTTCAGCTTTCTAGCTATCACGGTTTATGAGATACAGCCTGGAGACAGACAGACAGATAGACAGCGAAGTCTTAGTAATAGGGTCCCGTTTTTACCCTTTGGGTACGGAACCCTAAAAACAGAACCCTTATAGAATCACTTTGTTGTTCGTCTGTTCGTCTGTTCGTCTGTCCATCTGTCCGTCTGTCCGTCTGTCCGTCTGTCCGTCCGTCCGTCCGTCTGTCAAGACCTGTATCTCGGAAACGCGTGAAGGTATCGAGTTGAAATTAAAACCATATACGTAGATCCATAGTCTTTTGCTGCAGAGAGAAAAAATCAAATTTCTCAGTTTTCATTAAAAAAAAAGTTACAGCTAAATATGTCGCAAAAACGCATATTTCGACACTCACAAGGGAATCACAACCTATGGGGTACTTCCCGTTGACTTATAACTGTATGTGTGTAAAAATTTGGCAAAAAGCATTGTCGTATAGTACTACGCATAAAAGAAAAAGTCCGAAAACTGTAAATTTTTAATTAAATCACAAAAAATAGGGTCTTTATGCAAGGAAGGAGGTTCCAAATTTTAAAGTGCTTCAACCGTATCATGTGGGGTATCATATGAAAGAGCTGCATAACATTCAGGTTTTTAAATATTTAAACGATGTATATTTTTCGGTCTATGAAGGAAAATATAAAAAATAAATGTAATTTCCCCCTTTTATCTTCCAATTTGTACGGAACCCTCGGTGGGCGAGTCGGGCTCGTACTTTTTTTTTACTCCAGTTTTTTTTTGTTTTAGGTAATAACCAAACTACTGAGCTGATTTTGATGAAATTTCTATGGGATCAATCTAAAAGCATATTCTTTGAAATAACAATATTTTTCCAAATCGTTATAAACGAGTACAATCATGACTGAATTATGACACGAGAAATATTTAAAAAAAAACTATCGAATGTCTCTTTTTTGAAGTCGGTCGAAATAAAACTGTTTAGTTAAGATTAAAAAAAAACAACAAGTATACTTACTGTGTAAAATGAGGTAAACCTAGGTATATGATGAGTTGATAATATATAATTATAAATTTGGTGAGGTAAATTTTATCTTCTAAATTATACCTATAAATTGAACAATCGATCTACAAAGTTGCGGCAAAAGTCAAGTATCCCAAATATTTGGAAACCAATTACTTACAAAAACACTGATTACAAATTCTAAGCAAATTTTGTATTCTTCCATTCCGATATCAAACTTTTGTATAACTTTTAACTTGGGTTGGGGTTGGGTGGCGCGCGGGAACAATCCTAACATTATCTTGTTTCACTTGATATTCAATTCTTTCAACTGCTGGCGGAATAACATTCATGGAATTACTTTATTGTGGTAACAACAACTAATTGAATTTCTAAAAATACTGTTTTATGTAGTAATAGGTTTGCGCTTGACCACCAACTCGCCTGATGTTAAGCGACGTTGCGCCTATGGATATATTCCTTTCTGATACGACCGTGCAGAGAGACCCCGAGCATAGTCCTCTCCATAGCTCGTTGCGTGACTTTCAGTTTCCTTATAAGAGCCATATGTCATCACTGGTAACACACACTGGTCGTAAACTTTCAACTTGAGAAACTATATTGGACGAGAAGATGCTTTTGAGTTTCCTGAACGCTACCCAGCCGAGTTGGATTGGACGATTGACCTTTCTCGCAAAGTTGGACCTGCCTAGTCGGACTGTTTATCCTAGGTAGTTAGTTTCTTACAGTTATTTGGGTGGGCACTACATGGGCGTTCGACATAACCTTCATTTTGTTCATGTTCATTTGCAGGCCCACCCGTGGAGAAACTCTATTGAAGTCTTCGACCGAATGCTAGAGATAAGGAAATAATTACATACTACATACGTGCAAATAGAGGCAGATGACCCATCAAAATTGTGTTGACAATTTCACTAAGTAATCACATTAAACTCGCTCGTATTCAGATTATAATTCCAGTTGCACTCGTTACAAACTCATGACTCTGGAAGACAGGCGTACTCTATTGGACATGATGTTACTGTATAATATAATTAACGGTCACCTAGATGCACCAGCCTTACTCTCAGCTATCCAATACAATGTACCTAGAAAAGAACAGCCATACTAAACTTTTCTCGTCGGGTGTCCGATTTACACAATACGCTAAAAATGCGCCCATTCCTCGTTTGTGTACTATACTTACGATAACCATTTTTCAAACTTAGATATATTTAACACCCCTAGACACAAATTTAGGCACCAAATTGTTCAGTTGTTAACTCAGAATGTTATGTAATAAATTAATTAAACTTATCCAGCTATAGTACCTATTTTGCTATATTGCTATCATAATATAACTTGGGTATTTGTATCAATATTTTAAGTGATTAGTGAGTGTGTATGTATGTAAGTGTAAATATAAAAATATGTTTATATAATATTACTTACTTATATGTCTGTACTTATATTTTCATCGATGATAACTTTAGTTTAACTTTATATCCGCCCATTTCATTAGAAATTATTAAGATAGACCTATTATTGGCTAATTTTATTAATTAAGTATTTTTGTTCCAAAAATGTAAATAAGATGTTGGTCTTAAATAAATAAATAAATAAATAAATAAATAGTACGCTTGGGACTTGGACGGCAAAGCGAGCTCAAAACGGGGACTTTTGAGCTCGCTTTGCCGTCCAAGTCCCCGTATAATACGAACATTATATCCAAAAATTAATTTCTAAAAGTTCTGTAACCTACTTGCAATTATCTCTATGCCCCAGATATAATTAATTTTGCACAAAACGTATAACCATTATCTCCGACATTTATGCGGCGCTCTAGAAAATCCACAGCAATTATAGTAGAGAGCGTAGAGTAAGCAGTTTGTTGAAACGACGCCAAGCCGCGCGACACGTCGCGGTCATTTACTATTAACTCGTATGACCAAACGCTAAATTTAGCACACAAATATAAACAAGGATAAAACGCTCTTTTTGGGCATACAACCATAAAATATATCAGTGTATTTGTCTTTAGAGATCAATCAGATCCTGACGTATTTCACGACAGGTTCTGATTTACTAATTCGGTGGACATTCGAATGAAATTTTGAAAAACATTGTGAATTTATTTAATTTTTAACCCACGACCCAAAAATAGGGGAGTTATAAGTTTGAAGTGCGTATTTTTCGTCTGTAGCATCGTAGCTCTCAAACAAATGGACCAATTTTGACCTAGTTTTTAGGATTCCGTACTCAAAGGGTAAAAACGGGACCCTATTACTGAGACTCCTCTGTCTATCCGTCCGTCTGTCACTAGGCTGTATGTCATGAACCGTGATAGCAAGACAGTTGAAATTTTTACAGATGATGTATTTCTGTTGTCGCTATAGATAACAACAAATACTAAAAAAATCGGCCAAGTGCGAGTCGGACTCGCGCACGAAGGGTTCCGTACTATCATCTATAATAGAAAATCGTATAAAATAACGAGAAATCAACAAAATTCCAAGTAGTAAATTGCAAACTTATAGGTAGGTTTTCGATACACATCCGGGCAGCATGACGACGCTCGCGCGAATACGCGCAGTTATGGCTCGCTCCGTGATGTTACCTCCCCCGCTACCCGCGCGGCCGTTGCTTAGCAACCGCCTCGCGCTCGCGCCACCACCACATCGCGGCGCGGCGCTCGCACCGCGTTTAGATGCACGGATTATTTTCATTTTGTGAGTTTTTATGTATTAGATTAGGTATTTATTTTTATAGTTAATATATTTCTAAATACTTACTTACAAATATTCAAGTTTCTACCTGTTAATTAAGATCGAGTAAAAATTGCTTAAAAATTACGTTTGTTGTATGGGAGCCCCCCTTTAATATTAAGAAGCTCAGTACTTTCTTGGGAGAGATACTTTTGACCTCGTCTGGCTGCAATGTATGCCT
Organism: Lycia hirtaria; assembly: GCA_947563715.1. Classification (NCBI taxonomy): domain Eukaryota; kingdom Metazoa; phylum Arthropoda; class Insecta; order Lepidoptera; family Geometridae; genus Lycia; species Lycia hirtaria. The sequence goes on along the minus strand of OX387377.1, from coordinate 31,815,856 downwards.
GCCCAGATGGAGGCTACGTTTGTGCATCAGTGGCCCACAGTCTGTGAGGATATGCATAGGTGTTTCATCAGCTTCGTGACAAAGCCTACACTCCCTTGACTCGCTCAGTCCTATAATGGACAAGTCTTACGATCATAGGCTTTGGTGAGTGATTTCGAATGTATAAGCCCTGGCATGTTTGACCATGCCTTGAGGGATTTATTCTCATAGTGGGTTTCGAGCGTTAGACGGGCAAGGCTTTTGGGGATGCCGCAAAAGGGTTCGGGACCATATTGCACACTCTCAGTCCCCGCCCTGGGTAGTTCGTCGGCGATTTCATTCCCCTCAATCCTTGCATGGCCCGGTACCCATCTAAGGGTTACTCTGTTGTGGCGTCCGAGAGTGTTTAGACTATCCACACATTTAGCTACTAGTTTTGAGGTTACCAAGTTGGAGCCTAGTGCTAGCAGTGCTGCCTGACTGTCAGAGTTAATATATATTGTTTGGTTGTTGTAATTGTTCAGAAGGTTTGTTTCTGCGCATTCTAAAATGGCAAATACTTCCGCCTGAAAAATGGAGGCGAACTTGCCCAGGTTTTGTGATAACCTAAGCTTGGTCTGCTCACCATACAAGCCAAAGCCTACGTCAGAGCCCATATGAAGATCTTAAATAATTATAAGTTTATCACGAGCCAAGTAATGATTGTGATAAGCGATGTGCGGAAACTTTTCTACTTTTAATATAAATAGGTATATTTTAGAGAATACATACGTCTGAATATAGTTACTTTGAAATATGAATATAAAAACACTCGCGATCAAATCCTCTATCAAACAAAAAAAAAATAGATCAAAATCTTTTGGAGAAGACCTTCCAATGGTACCTTTAGCCATGTGGATCTTCCTACCAGCTCCAGCAAAGTCGACACAGCCTCCCTGCAATTTATAACCTCTTCCCCTCCCCTCCCCTCCCTCCCCCGATCTAGAGATGACCGTTGCATGAAATACGGTTGCCGTGCGCCGTTTTGATTTACGGCTGACCGCGCGTGAAAAATGGCAGCTCTTTTAAACTATCATATTCGGAATGACGTTTTAATTAAAGATTGTAATTTTTGCTGCGCTCTCGGAATTGATGCTCTTTGTTAAATTCGCTGTGTTGTTTGGTAGGGCGTATAGGGGTGGTATTTGTCAGCGTCGAATGCTGTTAATTGGGGGGGGGGGGGGGGGGCTGTGGCTGAGAACGGAGCTTATCGATCCAGAAGATATTTATTCACTCTAGCTTTGTAAATTTCAAAAGTGCAGCTCTCAAGACACCGAGAAAGCGATATTGATGATGACAGATGATAGACGAGAAAAAATGAGACTGATAGATATCACGACATTATGAAGGGGTTTTTGTTGACTACGGAACCCTAAAAGAGTCACAGACGGGGTTATTCGATTTCTATTATCCAATTTTATAAACTACAAGGTAAATAGTAAATCACATTTATTTATTTAATTAAAATAAAATAGTGCCATCCATGCCATTTAGCATTGCATTGCGTTAACAGGTTTATAAATGTCAAACGGCGTGTTTGAAGTACCGTCTAAATTTACCGTTTAATTTTAACATAATTAGTGTATAGTATTTTAAAATTAAATCATAAAATATTCAATCTAAATGAAGTAACTTCTAAGTTTCGGTTTAGCTCATAAACTTTGAATGCATTGTGTCATGTCTAAATAGCGACACGATGTGTGACAAGAATAAATTATTTTTACTCTCGACCCAAAAAGAGGGGTGTTATAAGTTTGAGGGTTGTGTCTATCTATTGCATCGTAGCTCTCAAACGGATGGACCGATTTTGATCTAGTTTTTTATTGTTACTTTTTACTTAACCGTGACCGAACATTTATATGTCTAGTAAATATAAATTAAAATATTAATTGGAATTTGAAGTACATTGACATAGGCTACTTGTTAAAATACGTCAACTGAATACGAAATAGGCATCTATAGAATAATTATCTAATAATTTTACTGGAACATAACATTTTTGGTAAAATTCTACAAGTGAAACGTATAGAAGCTCTTGACGCAATTATAATAATATGAGCACACACGAGCCTACACGAGCATAAAAACTACGCACTTATCCTAACAAACGAATTGAATATTCGGAGAAGGTTCTCGAGCCTTCCTTCCCTCTTGCCTCGAGATATTCTATTTCCGTCTCGGGCTGATTTTATAAAACGTCAAACAATCACCCATATCACGGAAATCCCATTGAAGAGGGTCCTTCTATTACTTACGTTTCAAAATACTTTGAGAGAGCGATTTTTGAGTCGTGCCGTAGCCTGCCCCCGCGTCTGTGCCGCCGCCCCCGCGCCTGTGCCGCCGCCCCCGCGCCTGTGGCCGGCGATGCGTGCTCAGCTTTACCCCAGCCTACCCATAATTGTATTCCGATGTTCTTTGTGTAACATTACACAATAAAATTCTGAGAACAAAGATGTTATAAAGGCATACTTATCCTCGGTGGAGCTCTCCCTGAAATTACTTACCGAGCTCCGTTCTACTAGCTTTTGGAAAAATAGTTGTGTTCAGTCTGACTCGCCAGTTCAAATGGTGCTTCACAGAGTACGGGACGCGGCCTTACAGCGTGATTCTATAATAATAGCTATATTTTTATAGGAAAATTTAAATTCGGTTTTCAAATTAGGAAAATATATACTTTTATGTAACAGAGAGACGAGACGAGCAAGTCGCAAGCGCTTGGCCATACAACTTTACACTTTAACAGTTTACATTATTTTGTGGCAACTGCGGTATTATTTAAAACTACTCTAAGCTTTTCAATTTAAATTAGGTTTTAGAGCGGCGACGTAAGTTTAAATCAAAATCTTTAAGTTCGTCTATGTTGGTGTATGAGTGTCGGTCAACTCAATACACTTTGTTCGTGAATTTTGTTTTAGACTTCGTGTCCTTATCTCGAGTGACGAACGGATAGATAATGTAGAGGCTAAGCGGACGGACCTGGAGACAGGAAACTTTGATGGTGCCTACGAAAGGATTTCACTACCACGGGCTAATGGGAGACATATTTATAACATTTGAACTTATTTATTCACAGACGCGATCTTATTTCAATAATTTTAAATAGAACATAATTAAAAATATTCCGTTCGACATACTTATAAAATTATTCTTATTAAAATCGTGTCCAAGTTTGTATTGAAAACTCCTTTTGAATTTTGATTATGTTCTCTTTGTAGCAGTTCAGGGGTCGTCACAGAGTAACACACAGTTAGAAGAGGCGGCTCTATTTGCCAATTGTATTATTTTGAAGTCTGTTGATGTTTCTTGGAACGGGAATGGTTCCATTTCATTATTTGAGTTTCCATTATTTCAAAGGGTTACTAATGTAACTTTATCTGCTAATTGATGTCGATCAACAGTCTGCCTGAGGCGTTCCACTTTATTCAATATACCATTTATTTGAAGTCAAGGGTGAAGGGATTAATTAATCGTAATCAGATTACTTGGAAAAAGATGAAATATTAATAGTTTTGATAGAATTGATCAATTAATATTTATTTTATCGAAAAAAAAGTTACTAAAATATATATCTTAATTCACCGTTTAAGTGTCTCGTTGAGACAACAAGTTTGCATGGTAGGTATATGTTTCTTTCATCGATACAGGTAGTAACAGTGAGAAACAGATATTGTTTTATGACAAGCGAACAAACTTCGCATGTCAGGAATTTCTAAAAGAAAAACTTTCAACCATCCAAACATTACTTAAATTTTAAACGATCTGCTTAGACGTTTAACTGTTTTTAGCAGCCTAGGTCACTAATTAACCTATAACTAACCAACTCAATTTAAGGGCTAACGATACGCATGCGGCGGGAAATTCAAATTCCAAACAGTTTTATACCCAGTTCGGGTAACGGGTACTGTAAGTGACCACAATGTTTGCGACAATACAACATTATTATTTAATTATTATCAAATCAATTAAACTACCAATAATGCGTCTCGTTGCTTACAAGCCCCGAAAAGTTGGTTGAATCACAAAAAATGGGTTTCTATGTTAGTATACGTTACACGATGTATTATTGGTAAATATTTTTTTTATACAAAGTAGATCTACGATTGACCATCAACTCGCCTGATATTAAGCGACGGTGTGGCCAAGGATGGAGCTCGTCGATCTAGAAGATATCTATTCACTCTAGCCTTGAAAATTCCAAGATTGTAGGTCTCAGGAAACAGAGATGGCGGCAACGAATTCCATTCTTGTGCAATACGCAACAGGAATGTGGATCGATATCGCTGAGTACGGATTTTTGGCATTTCAACGAGAAATGGGGGGTAATTCCCCGACTTTCTGCTAGTCCTGTATTGAAATATGACACGACAATATAAAGAATAATCTTAGATTGTCGCTAATACTACGTTCAATTAAAGTATATAACTGACTTAGCTACGAGGATAACAAAATTGTTTGAAATTTGAATATGCGTGACGTACCACCTTAATGTTAAATATTAAATAATAAGCAGAATGGGAAACTTAAAAGCGTCTTCTCGTCCAATATACCCCAGTCCCTCAAGTCGAAAGTTTACAACCAGTGTGTGTTACCAGTGATGACATACGGCACTGAAACGTGGTCCCTAACTATGGGTCTTATAAGGAAGCTCAAGGTCGCGCAACGAGCTATGGAGAGGGCTATGCTCGGAGTCTTTCTACGAGATCGAATCAGAAATGAAGAGATACGTAGACGTACAGGAGTCACCGATATAGCACAGCGGATTAGCAAGTTGAAGTGGCAGTGGGCAGGGCACATAGCACGTAGAACTGATGGCCGATGGGGCCGAAAGGTTCTCGAGTGGAGACCACGTACCGGCAAGCGCAGCGTAGGAAGACCAGCCACGAGATGGACAGATGACCTCATACAAGTGGCGGGAAGACGCTGGATGCAAGCCGCTTCCAATCGGTCTTTTTGGAAATCCATGGGGGAGGCCTATGTCCAGCAGTGGACTTCTTATGGCTGAGATGATGATGATGATGATGAAGCAGAATGGAGCCGTAGAAGGTAGTTTTCACAGACAACTGAAAACTTTGTATTATTTTATGAACAGCTATAAGTAATTCAAACTAAAAGGCGAGTATTTAGTCAACCAACTGATTAAATGTTGATTATAAATAATCAGCCCAGACGTTCAACTGAACATAGCGGCATGAGTAATAGCCCAGTCTTTCAATCAACAAGCTAAATAAGCACAAGTATCTATGTTAAAAGAAAAAAATACCCGGCTGCATAAAAACAGTACTTAATAATGATTTCGACACGCTTAATACGCTGTTGAGTGTACGTTTTTTGTGAGAAAGTGTTCGTAAAATCACTTAAGATTTTAAATGCGTATTTTCTAGAATAATTGTAGTAAAATCACTTGTACAACTACATATAAATCGAAATTATGAAAGTATCACAAGGAATCGATGATGATTTGTATATTAGCAATATGTGAAACACAACGATAGGCGCGATTTCACTTTACCTGTGCTGCCATCTATTAGCAATGTTTACGTATTACTTATTTTAGTATTTCTTTTTCCTGTAATTTTAAGTTAATATAGTCTTGTAGAGTTATGGCTCGAAAAACATAACCCTCCTTCTTTCGCAGTCGGGTAAAAAAAATAAAAAAAATAAGGATTTTTGGCGGCAAAGAGTAATATAAAAAAAAAATGTGTTCTAAATACATCGAGTGTGTTATCAAAATAAATAACTTTTAACGGTGATTACGAATATATATATATATATAACTTATATGTTTTATTGGAGTTTGGGATAGGAAATGCTAATAAATCACATTCACACATCACACTAATAATATACTTAAATGCGAAGTTTTGTGTTAGTTTGTTACTTCTTCACGGTAAAACGGCTTGACGGGTTTGGCTGATTTTTGGCACACAGATAGTTTATAATCTGGATAAACACTTAAGATACTTTTATCCCGGTATTCCCGCGGGAACGGGTAAAACAGAATTAAACCTAAGTATTATACCTATCTATACCTCATATCTACACCTCTATATACCTCAAAAAAATCCCCGACAACTGTTCCATTAAAATTGTGTTTTAAGGTAAGGAGAGGGGAGAATGGAGGGGGAGGGGGAGTAGGGGGGGGAGAGGGGAGATGAGGGAGAGAGGGAAGAGGGAGGGGGGAAAGTCAAGCCCTGTCAGAGAAGATGAGTAACATATATCATATCACAGAGACAGAGATGTATGTTTGCATGTATGAGGGTATGTATGTATGTTTCTATATGACAGCCTACAGCCTAAGCGGCTTCTCCGATTTTGATGTGTGAGGTGTCATTAGATTCGTCTTCATATCCAGAGTGTCATAGGCTATAATATTTTGTAATAATAATAATATATCTCTTGCAAAATTAAAAAAGGCGTTTTTTTTTGTAACCTTTAACGAACTATTTCGTAACAAACAAGTAACTATAATTATTCTAAAGAATGCGCATTTATAATATATTATAGTGATTTCACGCATACTTTCACACAAAAAACGTACACTCAACAGCGTACCAAGTGTAACGAAATCGTAAGTTAGACTGCAAAAACTGCTTTTCTGCAGTCGGATATTTTGTTTTTCTTTTAATAAACATACTTGTTTAATTTTGTTGTACCCAGTGTCACTCTTACGACTAAGCCGAATCTATTGGCACCACTCACATAAAAATACGATAAGCCGTTTAGGCTCTAGGGCGTGCCAAAGAAATATACATACACTAGAAAAACATAACCCTCCTTCTTTCGCAGTCGGGTAAAAAGTAATACTTTTTAACCCCCGACCCAAAAGGAAGGGTGTTATAAGTTTGTCGTTTGTACCTATCTAGTTTTTTAACCGATTTCCAAAAAGCAGGAGGTTATCAATTTGGTCTGTATTTTTTTTTTGTTTGCTTGTTCACCGATTACTCTGCCAATTATGTATTTATTATGATGTTTTTTTATTTTTATTTGGTAGGTGTATAACTTCAGAGGTCCCATATAAATTTTGTCAAAATCGATGTAGTACTTTGGTTTTTATAGCAAAATAACTGGTAAAATATCATCCAACTGCTTGTAGAAAAGTGAACAGCAAGTCGTGTATGTATTTGTATTGCGTATTTAGAAAGTCGGTATTTTAAACAATTTTTTTTTTGTTTAATAGAAGATTTCACTGAGAGTATTTTTAACTATGTCTCATAAAAATCAGATTATCCGTTTTTTTTTGTCGGGAGTTTTAAACTTATACTTATGGTAAGTATACAGTTACTTCCGACTTATGAATAATTTAGGTTTAAATAAAAATTGGGCATGGTTATAATCAAAATAAAAGAAAGAAAATTCTATACGTAGTGAAGTTATAACTCGCCAAAAAAGAGACAAATTCACGAACTTATTATATCAACCTCCAGCCAGAAAAGATATATACAAAAAATTTTTTCAACATGTCCATTTTAATCTACAACAAAGTCCCAAACCATATCAAAATGTTGGATGGCATCAAATTTAGAAATCCCTGACTGAATGGCTTCTCATGAATCGTTTTTATAGCGTTAAGGAATATATAGAATGTAAGTAGGATAATAAATATTTTAAAATACATTTATAAACAGATTTTTAAACATTTGCACGTCTGCCTGCAGACTGAATACAATGTGTCTACAAAATTAAAATTAAGAGCTCTATGTACTTGTATGCTTGCAAATAAACGATTTGATATAGTATACTTGTCTACCTACTTCTAACGTAAGAATTAGAAGTAGAAGAACAAAAACATCAGAGACTCTCAGGCGTGCAGGTTCTCCATAAGTGTTTTCTTCATTGTTTGAAGCCAGCGTGCAATCATCATTTAAAATTGTGTGGCGCCGCCGCGCCGTCGGCAGCAAACTAGCTGTCGTCGTGTTCGACAGTTATCTCCCTCACTCTGTTCCTAGAGAGATAGATCTGCAATCTTAGATTCTGCGATTGATGAATGCCAAAAACCGAAAGTATCCTGCACTGCACCTGAAGTGTTCGAAACGTCGAGTCATACAACTAAGTAAAATATTCGTGACAAACCCGTTACATATTATTTAATTTCAATTGTAACTGGTTTCTTATTAATTCAATATTATTTAATTTCAATTGTTACTGGTTTCTTATTAATCCAATATTATTTAATTTCAATTGTAACTGGTTTCTTATTAATCCAATATTTCGAATAAAAGCATAAATTCAATATGTAAAAAATATTTTGTAGGCATCATTACGTCTCGTAGAATATCCCCAAGCGACAAACAGCTACAACAACATTTGTCAATTTGATTTTCCTGTACTTGTAATCTGTCAACCGAGCGTCAGTCACGCCGCCTTTTGCAGATTAATTTCGCTGGTGAAGCGAAATATTACAAAAATAATTTTGCAATATCGGCGCGAAATAAACCGTTATGTCAAAAATAAACCGGTACGTCACGAATCGGCACAAAAGTACGAAATATACCGGTTTAATATTAATCCCGAGTGCCCTGTCGCAGTCAGGCGTGACAGCTTTTTGTTTCGTTTACTTATCGGCTTTTCCCGTGATTGACCTTTTTCTGTATCGCGGAGCGAGCTATTTGAAATGCCCTGAATAATGGCACCGCTCTCTATTTACTGTGAGGAATGAGAGGTAAATTATTGTTTTATACAACATGTGCGGCTAGCTAACATGCATACTGCTCTAAGAAGAGTTTGGTTCAAGATTCTGAAACTTAATAATTGTATATAAATTTTAAAAAAAATGACGCTTTTAATTTTTCAATTTATGATTGTGTATGATTTTCTGCTCGTGTACGCTTAGAACAATTACAAATATAAATTCCTAGCTACAACGTATAGTTTTACCTATGATCGAGAAATATTTCCTTGGTGTAACACTTCCTCCGGTGCGCACGCTCATGTCAGATGAAATGAATATTATTAGCATAAGTGGTTCGGTTCTACGTTGTCTCTTAATCAACGACTCAGAGCAGTCTTTTAAGAGAACTGTTTATCAGAACTGAATTGCAATCAGGTTAGTTCAAAAAACATTAAGCCTTTTGAGATTTATTCCGCTATTTTAAGTAATCCCTGTCATTTGTCATAATATCAATTTTACTAACAATATTTTAATATTTTCCTAACAAAACCTAAGAATAATAGAATTTGAGTCGTCGTTTCTGTTTCTCTTCTTTCTCCATCCCCCCTTTTCTCGCTCTCGCTCTGGCTGTCTTTGTTCTTTATATGAGCAGTGCAGTTTATATTGTATTGCATAATTATGTATATGGTGATCTTACTATGGCTGTGCTGTCATTGTATACACTATTTTTTTAAATATTTATTTTATAATCAGATTTTTTTCTCTTGTTAGAAATGACAGAGATAATAAACAAGGTTACGTTTTCGTACCTGAATAAGGACTTGAAACAGTTTAAATAATCTTTTAAAGTCTATTGTATCAAGGTATCATTAAATACTGTAATTTTATCACATAATATGTTGTAAAGTCCCGATAAAATCATTTGAAATAAAAAGACCTTAAATTTGAAAAGTACCAAATTCCAAACAATGTAGTTATTTCAGAAAGGCAGCAAGCCGTTTCTCCTCGGATGTTCCGTTTCCTCAGTGGGCCCGATAATCCTGTTCCCTTGTCAGATAAATTTCCGTCTTGTTTATCTGTCGGACTAACAAAAGAGTGGTTTAATAAAGTACAGTTTTGACAGAAATCCTATCTGCGCTTCAATTAAAATGGAGTCCGTCAAGTGTCATCTTAAGTCGAGAAACATTTTTTCAAAAATAATGAGCCGTGGAAACACGACTCTACCCAATCCTCGTTTAATTAATTCTCCCGAGAGTATGAAAAAAAAGTTGAGTTAAGTTGGAAAAGGAATAATGGCTAGGAGCCACGAGAGACGTCCCATTCCGCTCCACTGTCTAATTTGTTTCCAAGTTTTGTTCACATAATTTCCCTGACAATTGAATACAATGGGCGAAAACAATTCCGGATCTTCCCCTAGAGAATTTAAAGACTGAATTAGGGAATACTTGACCTATTTACTCGGAGTGGATTGATTCGAGAAGTTGCGCAACAACTCATCGTTGACAACAATTGCCTCCCTGTCCACTGACGCGTGACAATTAACGACATATTTTGCCATTCTCCCATAGAAGGCAATGTGCGTGAAATATTTTGCGATATGCGAAACTTTCTCAGATTTATGGCAACTCCGCTTGTGTTATGTTGATTCTGACGTTTTGGCATAAATATTATTGGTGATATCTATTCATTCTCTAAGTAAAGAATGTTTTCGTAACATAGTGTAATCCATCTAAGCGTTTCGTATTATATTTGTAAATAAATTTAATACATTATGGAGAAGGTTAACTCATCATTCATACTTACGAGTATGTTACGAAATAAATAAGGAAGTCCACATCCGTGTTCCTTAGCGATTAAGAAGAAACTTACCGACTCTCTCTTTACCCTTTTAGCGAGCACAACACCTGTCACTTCACTCGTAATAGTAACTTTAGCACTTTGTTAGGTTATTCACTGATTTTGTTTATTTGTAATTAGTACGTTCACATTAATCACAATTTATCACCGGTCACTACGGTTGGTCATATCGATATCATCAAATTTCACAGATAAAATAAGCGCGATCGCTCCTATCACGTTGTGGCGCCCAACGTGGGGCCGTACGTGGCAACAGACGACACGCAAGGACGTGCGCTCGATTCGCCGCCCGGCTCGAGACTGCCGGCTGCGCACGCCTGGGCCCGGCCAACCCCCCTTCCACCCTTCCACCCACCCGAACTCTTCCCGCTGCAATTCGGCACACAAAAAATCTTGCAGAAACCTTTCTCTGTCACTGAGCCTCAATGAGGCTTCTATAGACGTACTTTCACCTTTCTGCTAAGTGCTGGCCTTTTAGTTATTAGTTACCGTTTATCGAGCCTTAACGAGCCTTTTACGGTAATTTACGGACAGATAAAAGGCAGATACTGACGATTCAGCTAGTCTCGATGGAATGCCGATTTTTTTGCAAATTATAACACACTCAGAGATCAAACGTAAAAGGTTCAAAGCATTTTCTTTCTGCTCATGTATTTACAAATTTACTTTTTTCCTGCCTCATTTGAATAGGCACGGAATCTGAATGCCTTCATTACGTCAAAGATAATAAGAGTTTGTGATAATTACTGAGAGGGTAGACCGAAACAGTATTAAGGTAAAGTTACACAAGTGACTGACTGAGACTGCACAAGATTATTTTGTTTTTTTTTGGACTGAGAGAAAAATAATAGCAAATATACCAGCTGATTATCTTCCCGGACTTAATGTAAAAGTTAGCTATGGGAATTGAGGGAAAATGGCGTTTATGTAAGCCATGGGCTGACCTCCTGTCACTGCAAGCCAATATTGCATGTACTCTTATCCTCTCTAACTCACTAATACCCTCTTCCTTCCTCTAACCAAGGTCAAATCTAACCCTCTAACCAAGGTCAAATGCGCCCTCATGGGCTTTGATGCTCTGCCTACCCCGTAAGGGAAAATGGGCGTGGTTTTATGTTTGAATGTATCGGCTTTGTATTTTTTGCCCTTATATTAATTTACCGACATCAACTAGAGTCATGCTAAAATGTTTGTGTTAGAGTCATGCTAATAACAACAGAAGAAAATCTGAAATCGATATGATAAGAATGTTGATCTAATACAATATAGTAATAAATATAATGTTTCATTTAGCTCCAGGGAAACACCGTGTGTCCCGATGTTTCCCTGGGGCTAAATGAGACCCCTGACCTCCAGCTTGCCTTAACTGGCCGGCTGAGTGGTGGAACCTGCAAGAGCTGAGTACCTAATCCTTTATTTTAATATTTGTGTAATAAACTGTATATTTTTTTAGATACAACTGTTCAAGTCTAAATTTATATTTACTTCTTATATTACTTTCGTACTTCTTAAGTTCTTTCAAGTTTTATACGTTACATTTTGAATCCTATTGTATGTTATCTCATCAATATCGTGTGTTGCAAGATTGAAAATCAGCGCTGTTGATCGTTCTGCTGATCAGCAGCAACATCGCCGATGAATCATTGATCATAATACTATCCTTTTTTGACACGCAAAATACTACATTGACATGTTATGTTTGAAGGTATTTTTTTTTTAAGTTTTTAATACGCTTTTAGTAGCTTCATACGTACGTTAGTATGTACCTAACGGAAACTTTGTACATGATTTTGACCCACTTCAAACGGTCAGATTTCATTCAAACTTTATTGTTACTTTCTTTTTTGTTTTCTTCTTTAATATATAGTTGTTATTTCCATTGTAGTATGTACATATGTATTTATGGTGTATAAAAAAGTTTCCTTTTTTTCTTAAGCCCCAGTGTGGATGTTAATAGGCATTACGTCGCTATAAATTCTTAGAGATCACGCAGCACACTTCTTTACACCCTTAGCCACCCAAGCCAGTGTTGCTTCTCCGGCGCCAATATGTAGTGCCTCTATGGAGGATCCATTTAGTGGGTACCGAGTCATCACCTTCCTCAATATTTTTAGGATAATGAGATAAATCTGGCAGGTGCCGTTTTCTCATTCCGATATTCACACACAGAAGTACCGCATCTTACAGCTAATAGTTTTCTAATTCATAACCATATTTTACCTCAATAGTTCAGATGTATTAAATTACATATTGTAAGATAGTTTTATTTGCCATCCATATAATCATAATAATTTTATTAATAACACATGTTACAAGTCAAAAAATAAGAGATATATTACAATACATACATGAGTACAGTTTTGTACTAATCAGTTACAACTGATTCCATATCCATTACACAATAGATTATGTTAAGTTTATTAATATAAATATACCTAATTACTGTCACCATCATCATAATTTCAGCCCTTATCGATCCACTGCTGGACATAGACCTCTCCTTTATCACCCCATTATTGCCGGTCCTGCGCTGATGTCGTCCAGCTCTTGCCTTTTGACTTAATTGTAATTCTGTAAATGATATGTAAAAACAGTGTTAACTTTGGCCAAACTCATGCCCACCAGAACTAAAATTATTGAAATATTTAATATAATGGTACAAATACTAGTTTAATGTAAAATTAACTAAACATCATAACATGTCTTACCTATACAAAAATCCATACAGATCCTAACACGTATGCGTATTAAAACATGCACATGCAGGCTATATGCACATGCAGGCTATATTATATGACTCTCAGAACAGGCAAAAACAAATTCAATTATACAACAATTGTACATCAAAACTGGTTAAGTAGTAAAATACAAAAAAGATAACTACAAATGAGATTGATACAAAAAACCATACACTCTTAAATAGGTACACAAATACGTATATAAACTTCGTCCTCTTGCATTGAAAATCAGATAAAACTGCTTATTTTTAAATTCGGTTAAGCATAAAATGCGGCAGAACAAAGATGAAGGATACGAGTTGTCAGGTCAATAATGCCGTGAAGCAGGAGCTCGCCGGAGCATGAAGAGTAGAATAGTGCAGCACCACTCGCGCCGCCGCCCGCCGCTCGACACACCGTCTACGCTTCTATGTGGATTGTTTTGGCTTGCCGTATTTAGAGAATATGCAAAGGAACTATATGAGCTGATCCTTTCATCTAATTTTTGCCAATGAGGCATACTGAGGCAAACGTTTCATCCTTACATTGTGACCTTTGAAATAGCCCGCCCGCTAAAACCGATTTCGGGACTCTGCCATTTTTTTTTAATTTATCATCTAAAATAAATTAAATAACTGTAAAACATGTATATATTATATTTTATTTTTTTTTTCTTTTATTATAACTACCTTCAATGTTATTCTAGTTACTTCAAATAACAAAATTACTTTTTCTTTAGGTAAGAAAAATTTAGTGATTTAGCGTTTAACAAATACCAAGAAACAAGTAGAAACAAAAGCGAGGCCCGAAGCTACTCGATTGCTACTTCTTCCTACAGAACAAACAAGTATTTACGTACTAAATAAATTGAACCTTACTCGCCCAAGGGAAGTACAACCATATATTCTCAATATGAAAAAATCGAGTTATGGGGGTGGGGTTTTTATACTTTATTAAAATGTACTCGTACGCTAATTGAATAAAATTCCATTTCAAACAAATTTCAGAAGTTTTAATTTATTCAGACAGCAAGAACAAAACGATCGTTTGATAAATATGTATAATATATGAACAAATACACACTATTTGTTCATAAAAAAGTGCAGCGCAAGTCATTGCCATAATAGGGTTTGAACTGTTAAAGTCCTAAGTTTGAATTTCTATTACGAATTTGATCTTTTTGTTGCATTAAAAAAAAGTAATTCTGAACTACATTTATTTCTTCAATTTTTTTTTTTTCTTTAGACATTTCGTAAGTAGGTTCGTAAAAGAATCAAAATAAAGTAGATCAAAGTAACGTCCCTATACTCAAAGTTCCAACTCAAAAGTCAGAAAGCTCGTAGCACATGTCTACTGCGTAGCTATAACTACGCCGTAGCTCCATCGACGCCGTAGCTGATATAAATGTTCAAACGGGAAGCTACAAAGAGTCCGCTGCACCAACACGCGATTTCAAAGAAAACCTTTAGGACACTAATATTTCAGAACTAGAGCCACGGCACCTCACTTATCTTCGATTCTTGCTTTTTGTATCCGATTCGCTGCCATTCGACCTTCTACATTACTCCTCTAATATAAAGTTGAAATTAGTCTGTCAATAAAATTGTTTCATTCTCACACGTTTCGTTACAACTTGAAAAATGTATTTTATTCATTGACGGTGAAGGTTGAAAATCGTGCGGTTAGGTAATGGTATCAATTTCTCACCTACACAATTCGGTATCGGCTCTTTTCACGCCTTTGTTCCTAATGTTCATTACGTATTCTCTCTGCTGATATTGAGGTTAGATATAAATTTTATAGGTTTTATTGTAAGGTTGGTATTGTGTGGATTTGTTTTGTGGCGGAGCGTTCACTTGTTGTTACGTTCCAATGAATACTTTATGCGGTATTTACGTTACACGGATTTGGTGACACGAGTCTCCAGTACGCGTCTTGTCTAATGCTCCTTGTTTGGCGACACGAGTCTCCAGTACGCGTCTTGTCTAATGCTCCTTGTTTGGCGACACGAGTATCCAGTACGCGTCTTGTATAATATTATTCGTACATTGTAATTCAGATTAATTACTGTTGCTATATTATGTTCTATACGCCGACATTTTGCTTACTAATAATTGTAAACTCAGCATGGTTATAATATTAATATATATGTCTGTCAATTCTAAGTCTTATTTTGCTTATATTCCAAACAAAAAACAAGGAATTGATATCTTACATGTAACATTTTAAATTATTAAAGTTGTCTCGCTTCACGAGAATCACTTCTCGTAAATCGTAAGTTTAAACATAATTCTATTTTTGGAAAACTTGTAAAGTCTTGGAGTAAATGTAAAATATCCTTATCGCTGCTGTTCTAATTTCGTAAACCTGTATTTGAAATATAAATGACATGAAAAGAAAGGGTCATGTCACATACTTAATGAGTTATGGTTTTGACCGGTATTTGGGGATGTTTGTGTGTTCATCTGTTCCTTCATAACTTCTAAACTGCTTATCATAATTTGACAAATAAGATGTCGTTAGAAGCGTCTTGGTTATTTGCTGATTATAAGCTAGTGACGTCACATTAAATTTAATATAGCGCTCTACAGGGGGCACGAAATCAAGAACAAAAAAGTTTTTTCCGCCCCACCCCATCATATGTGGTATCATTGAACAGGGATTTTCAAATGAAGGTAGAGTTTGGTACTTTGCATATGAAGGGTACAGGCAAATAACAGGGAATGTCATTTTTTTTTTTTTTTTTGGTAGAATCATATCTTTGTCTATGGTATATGAATTTGTTTATTTAGACAGGAGAAATATTTAGAAATAAGTTTTTCTAATTACAGTTTAAAAAACATAAAAACTAATTATACATTATTATCTATGGTATATTAAATTCCAATCATTAGAATTCAAGTCAATTAATTGGGACATTCCCTGTTCTTTGCCTGTGCCCTTCATATGCTATTCTACATTGCAGAACATAATATTATTTTGTTACAGTAGGTGGCATACGACCTCGGTTATCCTCTAAACACCATTACGAATATGTAAGAAATACAATAAAATATTGATTATATTTTATTGTTTCATACTTTTTAGAGTGTGATTATTTAGTGGTTGGGTTTTAGTTTATTTATTTATTTAAGTCTATCAACATTGTGTACAATAACAATATTTGCAATAGTTTTATATAATAATAACATAATTACAAATTAATTAATTTTTGAACTAATTTAACTTTTAACTTTTTAAATTAATTAGTTTTTGAACTTATTTTTTATTAAGCTTCTGTACTAAGGTTGAGGGAGCCTATTCGGTGTCTGTCTGTCCTACACTTAAACGGCTATACTGGTGGCTGTGTGTGGCGGCTGTGTGTGACGGGTCGTCCTCTTCCCGAACATATGGTTGAGGAAGGCTCAGGCAGGCACATGCGTCATACTCGTGATCGGGTGCTGCTTGCGGGTCGCTGCTCTGCTCATGGTATACACACAATATAGTAATAAGTTAGATAAATTAAAATAATCTTGTAATCTTCCCGTAACGATAAGTGGTAAACAATAGTTGTAATTATGATAAAGGTCACCAACCCTGGTGTCTCTGGAGCTGAAATCAAATAAAAAATAAAACTATCGGCTATATCTTTTAAACGGTACTAGAAACAAGTCTGCAAATTGTCGAGATTATAGGGTTTATTAGATGTCAATCAACAAATACTAAAAACTGGACAAGTGCGAAACGAGTTTGCGTAAATAATTGTTGAAAAAATGGGGTAATGATTGTGCTAGAACCGCGCGATACACCCTTCTTGTTGATCCAAATAAAAAGAAACATAAAATGACAACAGTACGTTTCTTTGACAGTTGGTGTAGTATGACATAAAATTAAAATGGAGTAAACGGTAGTTTTAAAATCTCTTTAGATAAATAAAGTAGGTCTGTAACACTTCGTTATTTGAACTTGATATTGTGTGTGAACGCCTAGCATTCAGCTACTGTAGAAAATATGTGAAGTTACAAAAATATTCTTAGATATACGAGTAAATCACATTTTATTTAGGAATTAGCCCTAATGTTCATGTATTGTGTCATAGATAGGCTTGCGGAGAAACTGAGGAGTCAATAAAACACATATTGTGTAGTTGCGACTCAATGGCAAGCAAGCGACAAGACCTCTTTGGATCGGCTTACCCTGAACTGGAGGAGTATAGGCACTTCGAACCAGGTAGTATTCTGAGGTTAATGCAGTCCTTCTTTGGACCGGTTGTGGATGTGTAAGTAAGGTTGGGGTAAGTACAAAAGGGCCCAATGGCTCGAAGTGCTTCCGAGTATCGGACCCCTATTAAGATAAAATAAGATAAGATTGTGTCATAGATACATAGGAGTATGGAAGCCTCGGTTGAGAGTGAAACTCGTTCGTTTGCGGAATCTAAATTTAAATTTATGAATTTTTGGATTGATGTATCAACGTGTCAGCTCCCTGCCTGTTTAGGCCTCCGTAGTGTACATACTTTAATTCTACATAGTTTGCGAACAAATTTTTAATCTGAAGAGGTAGACGTCTGATACAGACATTGAACTCGCCGTTTTATATTCTCGTCAGCTTTTTGATGAATTATTAATAAAGCTTCGAGGAAAGCTTGTTTGTTTGAAGCTTAGTATCGAGGGCTTAAAACATTAAAGTAATCTCATGTAAACAGTAGATTTATTTTTCTTTTACAGTTTTTTTTTTTTATACAAGATAGATCTGCGATTGACCACCAACTTGCCTGATGTTAAGCGACGGTGTGATAGTGATAACATTCAAACGAAATTAATTGGTAAAAAAAAATGACTACTTTAACCAGGGCCCTACAGTACTGATTGGGCCAGTTTGGCTACATGTCAGAACAACCTCAGATCAACTAAAAACTGACGTCTATAAAATTGCAATGACATTAAAGTTCCTCAGTTTTTTTTTACAATTTTTCCTCTTTTACAAGCAACATTTCTAATGTTTTCCTAAAATCCTTATACTGATAATTATAAGCACTTAAAAATAACAGTTAAAGCTAAAAAAACCTGAGAATCCTAGAGCAGAGTAGATGATGTTATCAGAGGTTCTTGCGATTGTTACTTGTAATACTATGTTGCTGTACAAGTAGGCGGTATAGTCATTCATATTTTCATAACAAAAAAGACAACTGGCATCTAGTCTCACCATGTGTGTGTGACCACGAACGCTGCAGTATTCGAGACAACTGTCATCTAGTATCACCATGTGTGTGTGACCACGGACGCTGCAGTGTTCGAGACAACTGTCATCTAGTATCACCATGTGTGTGTGACCACGGACGCTGCAGTGTTCGAGACAACTGTCATCTAGTATCACCATGTGTGTGTGACCACGGACGCTGCAGTGTTCGAGACAACTGTCATCTAGTCTCACCATGTGTGTGTGACCACGAACGCTGCAGTATTCGAGACAACTGTCATCTAGTATCACCATCTGTGTGTGACCACGAACGCTGCAGTGTTCGAGACAACTGTCATCTAGTCTCACCATGTGTGTGTGACCACGGACGCTGCAGTGTTCGAGACAACTATCATCTAGTATCACCATGTGTGTGTGACCACGGACGCTGCAGTGTTCGAGACAACTGTCATCTAGTATCACCATGTGTGTGTGACCACGAACGCTGCAGTGTTCGAGACAACTGTCATCTAGTATCACCATGTGTGTGTGACCACGGACGCTGCAGTGTTCGAGACAACTGTCATCTAGTATCACCATGTGTGTGTGACCACGGACGCTGCAGTGTTCGAGACAACTGTCATCTAGTATCACCATGTGTGTGTGACCACGGACGCTGCAGTGTTCGAGAAAAATCTATACAGGCTCCTTGTTGACTACGGAACCTTAAAAAGCTTCATTGATGCTCACCAAAGGCCTTGAATTAAATTAAATTACAATAACTAAGTGACCCTGTCTTTTTTAGAATTTCTCTGTGTGGATCGAATTCGTATCGAATCGGGAACTGTCACCACTTTATATGCCTCTAAGTTTCCAATTAGCAACACGAGGTGTAGTGTAAAGGACTGTCGAGTGACGACACTGAGTGCATATGAGGCCGATATGGGTAACGACTGTGCTCAGGACACCGACATGCAGGGCAGGGCAGCTGATAACTGGACCTGAGGCCATGAAAAATTACCAAACTTTACTAATTTAGGGAAATTGAACAGTTTTATAATCTGGATAATAAACCATACTAATGAAGGTAAGATTTATTAACAACAACATCGATATTTCCTGTTAATTACTTACACTTCCACTTTCTATCATTACTTCAGTGGTAAATACTTGTTACAGCAATTGCTTACCAAATACTTTAATATTACCTAAATAGACACCAACAATACAAGACACCAACATCACAGACTTAAATGACCTTCAAATAGAACATTGTATACTTTACAAATGGCGCGTAAAACATGAAGACTACAATCCACAAATACTATACAAATAACAATATTCATAGGACAACTAGCCACAAAGTGATAGATAGATAGATAACTCTTTATTAAAAGACCACAATATACACGGAAAAAAATACATAGAAAAATAAGATTATGGCTAGGCTTTTAATTGGCGGCCTTATCGCTTAAAGCAGGACATGCGACCCCATACAAGCGGCAGAAAGAAGCTGTTTCCAGATTGTAGCGGTACGCACAATAAAAGTAGAGCTAACATGCTTCTTTCAAGTTTTTACCCGACTGCGAAAAAAGGAGGTTATGTTTTTCGAGTGTATGTATGTAGTATGTTCATATTCATATTATTTATTCATAACAAATATTATGTTACATGTCAAATAATAAAAGGAAGTATTAAAAAAAAAAATTAAATATTTCATTCTTTGCTTCATCAAGCAATATTACACATAATTAAATGTGTCTCATGCAAAAAAAAACAACATAAAACACAACAAAAAGGAATGTAAAAATAATAATAATAATAATCTGCTGATTTCAATAAATAATAATAACTTAATTACAAAATGTCAAGTTCAAATTAACTAAATAACAAATAATAGCAATATCACACTAATAAAATAATTATATTGGTCAATATAGGTGCATAATTCAATGCGTCAGATAGAAAGCTGATGTTTAGTCAGATTATTTCTTTAATATTTTGTATATCGTCGAACTTGTAGAACGCCTGTTCGACAAGCCAGTTTTTCAATCTATGCATATGTATGTATGTATGTATATTTCTTTGGCACGCCCTAGAGCCTAAATGGCTTGTCGTATTTTTATGTGAGTGGTGTCAATAGATTCGTCTTAGTCGTGAGAGTGACACTGGGTCCCTCAAAATTAAAAAAAAAACAAATTAAGGATTTTTGGCGGCAAAAAGTAATCTCAAAAAAAATATGTTTTCAAAATACATCGAGTGTGGTATCAAAATAAAGAATTTTTAACAGCGATTTTGAATATATATATTACTTATATGTTTTAGTGGAGTTTGGAATAGGAAATGCTAATAAATCACATCACACTTCACACTTATAATGTAAATGCGAAGTTTGTGATAGTTTGTTACTTCTTCACGGTAAAACGGCTTAACAGGTTTGGCTGAAATTTGGCACACAGGTAGTTTATAATCTGGATAAACACATAAGATACTTTTTATCCCGGTATTCCCGCGGGAACGGGTAAAACAGATTTAAACCTATTTCATACCTCAAAAAAATCACCGACAACTGTTCCATTATAATTGTGCTTTAAGGTAAGGATGGGGAGGGGGGGGGGGGGGGGGGAGATGAGGAAGAGAAGGAGCGGAAGAGGGAGGGGGGAAGCCAAGTCCTGTCAGTGAAGATGAGTAACATATAACATACCACAGAGACAAACGGGAGACAAAGTTTTACCACCATACTAATCCTTACTAATTAATACAAAAATATAATGTACATTTGTATGTATACGCACACACGTTATATGTACATGTATTAGACAAGACTATATTAACTTAAAATTCCAAGAAAAAGAAATACTAAAATAAGTAATCCGTAAACATTGCTACTAGATGTAGCACAGGTAAAGTTAAATCGCGATATCGTTGTGTTTCAGATATTGCATAGATACAAATCATCGATTCCTTGTGATACTTTCATAATTTCGATTTATAAGTAGTTATGTTTACTTTAGTTTTGTTGCAAAATATCATAATATATTTGATAAAATGACTAGTTGGTAAACTAGTAGCAACATCGGAACAGGTTGTGAAACCGCGAGCGAGTTGTATTTGTGTTAGTATCGCGAAGTGCGCCGTCAGCACTAGGAGCAACTTCCGGTTGCACTCGTTTGTATTGTCGGGGCTCGCTCATTACAACTTCCGGCCGCCCGCCCGAACCCGCCGCCGCGCCGCCGCCCGCGCCGGTGTGCGCCGCTCTCTGTCTGCGCTTTATTACCTACTATTTGTTTAATTGGCTAACATTGCTTGCTTTGTAGTTTTATAGAAAAAATTTAGTTTTTTCTAATTATTGGTTATTTTATTATTTTTAAGCCTATATTATCCCACGGCTGGGAAAGGGACTCTCTAATTCTTTATAGAAGGAGTTTGTAGTTTTAGAGTACAGCATGCTACTTCTACGAGTATGTGGTCAAAGAGTTAGACGCCCAGGATACTGCGCTCTGTGGCTCGCCGACGCCGACGCGCCACGAGAGCGATATTCTTCGTTTCCCATTATCATATCTAGGAGTAGTAGTATTATCACATCATTTTGTCATAGACTACTAATTTAACTAAATAATTAACAACTACACACTCTTGGCCACACATATATTGTATTTATGTTATTTATAAGTTGCAGCGCGCTACGTTTCAATCAAAATTCACTGTCTTATCTGTGAGTTTACGAAGTAATAAAAATCTTAGTGAAATGTAAATAAGCTTCATTTAAAGGTGGAGGGGGAGGGGGGGGGGGGGGAGTCTCGGGAATGCGTGAAGGTATCGAGTTGAAATTAAAACCATTTAAGCAAATCTATAGTATCTTCCTGCAGAAAGAAAAATAAAATTTCTCAGTTTTCGTAAAAAAAAGTTTTAGCCGAATATGTCGTAAAAAACGCACATTTCGACACTCACAAGGGAATCAAAACCTATGAGGTACTTCCCGTTGACCTAGAACTATGAAATTTGGCAAGAAGCATTGTGTTAGAGTACACATATAGGAAAAAATCCGAAAACTGGAATTTTTTAATTTAATCACAAAAAAATTGTGTCTCTATATGCAAGGAATGAGGTCCCAAATTTTAAAGTGAATTAACCGTATCATGTGGGGTATCATATGAAAGAGCCTCATTAGCATAAGCTAAAAAACGTTTTTAAATATTTTTACGATGTATATTTTTCGGTTTATGAAGGAAAATATAAAAATATATGATTTCCCCCTTTTTTTTTACTTAGTTTGTACGGAACCCTCGGTGGGCGAGTCTGACTCGCACTTGTCCGGTTTTATTTTTAACAGTAATGGACAAAGCTACCGAGTGTTATAATATCCCGCTGGAGTATTGGTCGCATGCGGCCGCGCCACCTGGCCGTGAGTGGGGCCCATCAGATACTTGGTGTTCGGCGCCGGTGAGAGTTTCGGATTCTCCTGTAGGATTAATGTTAAATTATGTATGTAGGATTAATTAAAACACGGCCTACTCAACATTCTCTACTTGTTTTCTGAACGGACGAGGGATTGTTAGCATACTGTGCCACACAAATATTCAAATAATCTACCTGCGTTATCTATACATTACGTTGAAACATGTTTTATTGTAATTGTAATTTTTTTAAGATTAGAATGAAAGTCAGCCTCTGTCATTGATCAGTAATTCATAATAATTTAATTTAATGAAGAATTTTAAATAGATTAAATTTGTGGAATAGCTTGTTATTCTGGTTGATTTTACTGCAAAGTTTTTTTTAAATAAAACTTAAAACAAATTAGGATAAATTGAAAATAAAACAAAGCAGAGTATTGAGTAGTATTGAGTATTATATAAACAACTAATTAAATACAACTGAACAACAAAAAATGCTAATCTATTTTTAACCGATTTCCAAAAAGGAGGTTCTAAATTCGACTAGGTATATATATGTTTTTTGTATTTTTGTTCAGCGATTAATTGGCCAATAATGATTTGATTTTGATGATCCTTTTTTTCTTTGGTAGGTCATACTTAAGAAGACCACTTCTTAAGTATGACCTACCAAAGATATGTTTTTAAATCAATTCAATACTTTGATTTTTATAACAAAATGTCTGGAATAATATATCATTCAAATAAACGAATTGCGTATTTTGAAGACTTTTTGTTCAGTTTTTTATACTATACTTATAATAATAAGTGATTATAATTATCGAACAAAACATTTTTATAAGCATCTTATATCTTTTTAATCCTCAACCCTAAAAATAGTTTGTTATTATACATACCTAAATTCCGCGCACCGGCGCACGCAGCGTATGAAGACCAGCCACAAGGTGGACAGAGGATATCATACAAGTAGCAAGAAGACGCTGGATCCAGGCCGGTCTTTTTGGGAATCCATGGGGGAGGCCTATGTCCAGTAGTAGACTTCTTGTGGCTGAGATGATGATGAAATTTGACATGTGTATTTCTGAATCTCCATAACTGTGTATTTGTGTGTCTGTCTGCGGTATCGGACTCAAACGGATGAACCGCTTTTGATCTAGTGTTTTTTTTTGAACGTGGATTTGATCGAAATTGTATTTAGTTACGTTTCATCAAAATTGGTTCAAACTTTTTGTTTGTTGGAAAAGTTTTTTAATTTTCCAAAATCACTTGTTCTTAACAAGTCTGGGAATATTTTTAATACATTTAAGTAATTTTATAAATCACTTGATTCCCTTCTTCCTATTTTACTGGTATATGCATAAAATGTAACGTTCCTGTATAGTATACAATACAATACATTTGTGATTATTTGATAATGTTAGAGAAAGGATGTATTTTCATATTCAATAGGATCTCATATGAGCATAGCTTTTCTAATAATGAATCATAATGTGGCTAAAAATATTACGCATATATTCTATCCTGAAGATGGTTTTTTTTCGACTGAATTGCATATAAAAGTCAAGTCGTAATAATATGACTACGAATTTGGTGGTCTCGCTTATTTCCCATATGGTGTAGGAAAAGCGTCAAAGAACATACCATATAGACAACATTGACTAAAATATTGGGAAAAGTCAGAAAATTTTATAACATCGAGGTAGGTAGGTATACTACCTATATTCTGTACATAATAAAGTGCGCTGGAGGAAATACGTACAGCTTACACCGTGCACCTCTTTGCTGACTCCTTTACGGCGTGATTTGCGCGATTAAGTTCCGTTCCACGATAACCTGCTCTCGAGATTACTTTGTAAGACGCTCCAGCGAGACCAAAATATGAAAGGTAAAGACTTTAGTGTACTGGCGTAAGTGCGGTAATGAAGCGATTGGAACGCGATCCTTGTGAATCCAGTACTTTAAGCATCGTAATTTGTATTGACATGCGTGCAGGAAGAGAATGGAGTTCAAACAATATTTCCGAGTAAAAGTTGGTACTTTCATCTCCCTCCATTTTTAATTTGTAACCGACTTCAAAAATAAGTAGGATTTCAATTCGACATTAACCTTTTTTAGTAATTTTGTTTCCGCATAACTCTGTCATTTCCTTCCAAACGCTGCAACGTGTTCGAAACGTCAGCTCATAAAATAATGTAAAATATACGCCATAAATCCGTTAAAATTTGTTTCATTTTAATAAGTAACAATTGCAACAACCTTAGAAAACATTAAGGAAATTCTTAGATGGTTATAATGTTTCAGTGAACATATTGATCACTTGTGCAATGTGCATTACGTTAGTTCTCGTCAAAACTGGTCGCCAGTCGCCAGTCGCCAGCTGCCCCGCGCCGGTCGTCGGTCGCCAGTCGCCAGCCGCCCCGCGCCGGTCGTCGGTCGCCAGTTGCGGGTGTGCTATCGTACTAACAAGCACCATCTGCATCCATCGATCGAGTGCATCATAGTTTTTATGTAGATTGCATTTGGAACTTTGACGAAGGGATCAAAATTCTAAAGTAACTCAACGTGAGTCACGTTATTAAAGTTCTCTATTTGCATACTATTCAACAAATTTCATATTTTTTTTTCAATATTAACATATTTTATCGTTTGTCGTTTTCTTCATTTATTACAAACTAAAAAGTATAAACATATAAAACAAACATGACAAAATAATTAAAAATGAAATGTTGAACACTTTTCACTTTTGATCTCACTACAGAGTTAAAATATTTTCTATGGAAAGTGTCATAGACAACAAATGATCATCTTCCAAAGCCCGAGACTCTCAGTTAATTCACTAACTAACGCATTAAAACACTTCCAAACCGCATTTCCCTTTCAAATGAGGTTTAAACAAGATGCGCCATTTCGTCCGCGCGGTGTATAAAATTGCAATAAATAAATGAAAAGTTGGGAAGTTCAGGGGTGGACTTTGAGAAGTTATTTAATAACTGAGTGACCGGTGGGTCCGCGACCGCGAGGAGGGGTGGAATGGAGCGGGGCGCGGGGCTTGTACGATGGTGGATTAGTTAATTAAATTTGTTCCGTAGCCTAACAGGTGATGAGAGAGGAGTTAGTGCGGAACGGACCGGCTCATTATCAAAATAATCACTTCCGGCTATCCCTCGCAAGCTTTGATGTACGATTTGAGGGTCAGCTTGAAACTCATATTGTTTGTTTGTATTTACCCACTCTCAACAACAGTCTGGTATTTTCCGTAATTACAAACATAAAGAGGTACGTATTCGATTAAAACTTGCAAGTGCTCGTATCTAAAAATTGTCTTCAAAGTAAAATCCTTCACTTTTAACAAACGCGTCGACTATAACAAGAATACGCTTTAAGCGAGAAAATCCGAGCAAGGAGCTAATTTACAAATATCCTGCTAAGTGTCATTCAAGAATTGAGATCAGATTGCGAAATTAGATCATTTCCTGCGCGGCGCCGCGAGAGAGCGACTCTGAATTAATCCAAGCTGTCACCCGGCGCGCAGCCGCGTCCGCCCCGCCCCGGCTCACTTGATGCTGCCCTGGGTAGGCGTGAGGAATACCCCTCGCACATCATTACCACTCTGTGTCAAGTGTTACATTTAAATAAGCTTTCTAATTTTAGTACGGGTTTATAGTCTTATAATCCCGTTATTGCTACATATTTTTCAAATATAAGTACTTATCATTTTTTTTGATAATATTTGTCAGTTATTTTATTAGGAATTAGGAATAGCCTTCATAGTTTTATTACACCAGTCCGTCTGTCTGTCCGCAGTTTAGCTCACAGACTTAGGAGTTTATATAATATTAATTACACTGAAAAAATGGTAAAATATCATCTCGAAACAAAAATGTTAGTTAAAGTTGATGTGTATTTTTATTTAACTACCTTAATAATAATACCTACCATTTCATCAGAATAGCCCCGATTTGTCAAATTTCATATTGTACAATAGTTCAATCATCTAAACACATACCAAAATACTGTATTTTTTCTCAGTGTTGGCTTCAGCTCCACTGATGCCCATCAAAGGACCGGGCTGCGGCCCGAGATTTAAGTGAAATACCTACATATATAATATTGCAAATGCGTGAAAACCGTTTGTCAATATCTAAAGTGCTGCAAAGTGTTTGAAACGTCAGGTCATAAAATTATGTAAAATGTACGCGACAAATCCGTTAACAATTGTATCAAACAAAAAACCTTATTTTGTTACGATCAACGTACAGAAACCTATATTTTAACACACACTTGGCCGGGTTTTTGTCCATTTGTCCGATTTTGAGTGAATAAGAACTTCATTAATCTAAGGTATAGCCGAACCGCTTAACTGAGTATGTTAAGCGGTTATATTACGGTACGGGAGGGGTTATATTACGGTACATCAAATGACGCGTGACGTCGCCGTTGCTATTACATGTGAACCCTCCCGTGCCGCTCCCATACCTCAGGAACAGACTCAGTTAAGCGATTCGGCTATATTAGTTTGATGCGACGCTGAAAGGTGCCAGAGTCGAGTCTACGTCCTTGATGCCTCCCTGGCAGCCGCGGGAACAGTAACCTCATTGCTATTAACTGTTTATGGCGAGGTCAGCTCTGTCAGTTAATTTCAAATTATGGAATAATAGGTTCCATGTCTTGGAATTTTGTTACAATGGATCTTTGATGAAGTTTAATTAATCAGGATATACTTAATGTTGAGTGCATAGTTTTAAACTCGACACAAAGAACTCTAAACTCGATACTCGACGTAAAAGCTTCGACTTTACTTATACGACGAAATTTTATTATTTGACTCCACTAGGTTCTTGACTCGAATTCTTCTCATAAATAAAGGTACGTAGTAATTTGTAACTACGTAATATAGTGATACTTACATTGTGACAATATTAGCTGTGTTGGTATTGTTGATAACATAAATTTATTATTATTATATATTTAACATATTTTAGCAAGTAGAGAAGATAGATAAACTCTTTATTGTTTACACCACTATACTAAAACACTAATAACAAGAGAGAGCTTACACGCTAGCGAAAACGACAGGCGGCCTTATCGCTGAAAGCGATCTTTAAAGAGAAGTAGGTACGTACACTCATACAAATATGTAAAAATGATATTTCTATTATATAATAGGGGAAAACATAATATTTACGTAAGCTATGATTATCCAGTATAGAGCTAGTAATGCCTACATCGTTTAATGTTTTTTTTTTTTTAATATAGAATAGCTCTACGTTTGACCACCAGCACGCCTGATGGAAACCGATACTGTGGCCGAAGATGAAGCACGTATACCTAGAAGATACTTATTCACTCTAGACTTGAAGACACCCGGGTTATAGTTTTCAGGAAACAAGGACAGCGGCAAGGCATTCCATTCCCGAGCGGTTCGCACTAGGAATGTGGAAGCAAAACGCTTTGTTCGAGCTGATGGCAAATCCACCATGAAGGGATGGCATTGAAGCGTTTTCCGGCTTGTCCCTCCCTCCCCTTTCCACATTAGGTCATGTAACTCGCTCGAGTTACATGCACACTAATATTGAATTCTGTCATACGAACAGACAAACGGACAGAGTGACTATATAAGAGTTCCTCGTAATGATACGGGACCTTGAATTGATACATCAAATATTTAGATATAGCTAGTTCTATGAAGTATCTATATGTAGTTATATTTAGTGTCTTTAAAAAAGGCAAGTCTAACAAGTTCTAGTTTTCTCTATTTCTTTCACCCGAAAAGGCGATTTTGCGCTATTTTAAACCTCTTTCAGACGTTACTTTTAGCCATTTCCAGAAACTAAGTCCTCTCGCAGGTAGTCTAGCTCCTAGCTTAGCTAGCCTAGCTTAGGTAATAGTCACTGGAAAACGAAATCCGATTAAGTTTATTCGACTCGGAAGAAGCCAGGGCAGGATTGAGGTGCTGAAAGGGGGGCGAGAAGACGATATGACATAAATGGTAATACTAAATTAGTAGTACATAAATTATAAAAATTTTAACGGATTTATCTTTATCTTTTCTTATCTTTTGTTCATCTTTAGCTATTTTATATTAATTTTAACGGTTTTTTATTTGTTATAATTTGTTTCATTAATTCTTGCGCTTGACCGCCTGATCTCCTGATGTTGAGCGACGCTGCGGTCCACGATCAAGCGCAGCATTCACTTCATATTCATATACTCAAAAAACGTCCTTCCTTCTTGTACAGGCGGGTGAAAAATCTCAAAAGTGTCAATTAGTGGGCGAGCCGAGCTGCTAAGTCTCTCGTCAGAAGCGGGCGAGAACCGACTGACTGGCCCGGGATTAACAACTATTCATAATTAAACAACTTCTGCAGCGACTTATCTACAGCGAGTTCACGAAACTAAAGAACAAATCAACATTCATAACTGCATTTAATTAACCTCAACCCAAACAGAGGGGTGTTATAAGTGTGACGTGTGTATCTGTGATGTCGTAGCTTCAAACAGATGGACCAACCTAGATCTGTTTTTTTTTTTTTTAATTTGAAACAAGTATTTGTCGAGAGTTTTAATATGTTTCATTAAAATCGGTTCTGCCGTTTTTTTTGTCGGGGATATTTGAGTTCTGTAAATTGTATACTTGTTTATAGATAGTTTGTGAATGTAATCTGATAGTACTTCATCTCCTCTCATCCTTTACCTATACTTTTCGCTCAAAGTTATATTTTGTTCTTTTATTAGGTTTAAAAATACAGAAAATAGCAAATTAAAATATAATACGAAAAAAGTGTTGGTATATTGTTTATACTATATGTATATATACAAAAAATAATCTATCTCACTCTGTCATGTGTCACTATGTGAAGCCTTTTCTTTCGTACGTTTGGTTTATATCTAATAACAAGGAGTCCTCCAGAGTGTTAGTTCCGTGGGTTAGCTAAATATTCCAAAGCTGGTTATAGTTGCCCTAGTACGGTGTGTCCGCGACCCAGGAGAGAGCACTCACACCTCTCCTGCTATTTTAATAATATCGGTAATTAATGACTATTTTATATAGACTGATAAATCATGTGTTTCATTGGAACCCATTAACCTAATAATAAGCAATTATGAACAAGGTTCACTGATTTAACTCCTGAATTAGTACCACCGCCCACCTTTACATATATTTTTCTGTCACATCCCAAGGTTGTCTGGAAGAGATCGCTTTTAGCGATAAGACCGCCTTTTGTGCCATTTTCTTATGTGTTTATTGTCTTATTACTTTATGTGGTGTCAATAAAGTGTTATTGATTGATTGATTTAACTACCACGTACATTGAAACAAAGCGTTTTAAAGAAGATGTGTTGGTGCCGTGTACATACAAGCTACTGTCCTCTTTTTAAAGAAGCTGTGTTTGTGCCGTGTACATACAAGCTACTGTCCTCTAATTTTCTTGATCTTATCCACTATTTCTTTTATGTCATTTTTTCTCTATTGTATGAGAATATCAATTACGCACACACAGGTACAAGTATTACGCACACACATGCAGTTAAATATGACGAAACATGTATGTATTTCCGGAAAAGTTGCGTAATATTTGGATGGCATTATTAAACATCCCCCAGCGTCTGTTTATCCGAAAGGGTCAAAGCTTCTAATAAAATATTCTCTCTTCTGACGTGCCGTCAAATGCCCTCCGACTTCCGGCATCAAACATCAAACATGCCAAATAATTAATGTTCCTTCAGAATTACTTATTGTCCATCTAAACACTTCGAATACCTACAAAGAAGGAGAAATCAAGACAAGAATTACATTTTTATGTATAACATTTATTTATAAACATTCACTAGGTAGGTACTATACATTATAATTTGTACATAACCCACGACTACTGGATATTTAATATAGTTTTTTATTCTTTCATCATATGTTTATCCATGTATTTTATCATTTTTAGGGTTCCGTGCCCAAAGGGTAAAACGGGACCCTATTACTAAGACTTCGCTGTCTGTCCGTCCGTCCGTCTGTCCGTCCGTTTATAACCAGGCTGTATCTCATGAACCGTGAAGGAAGTTGAAATTTTCACAGATGATGTATTTCTGTTGCCGTTATAACAACAAAAAACAGAATAAAATAAATATATATGGGGCATACAACAAACGTGTTTTTGCCGTTTTTAGGGTTCCGTACACAATAGAAAAAAACGGAACTCTTATAGGATCACTTTGTTGTCCGTCTGTCCGTCTGTCTGTCTGTCCGTCCGTCGGGTGTCAAGACCTTTATCTCGGGAACGCGTGAAGGTATCGAGTTGAAATTAAAACCATATACCCTCATATACCCAGATCCATAGTATCTTGCTGCATAAAGAAAAATAAAGATTCTAAGTTTTCGTTAAAAAAAGTTACAGACAAATATATCGTAAGAAACGCACATTTCGACACTTACAAGGGAATCAAAACCTATGGGGTACTTCCCGTTGACCTAGAACAATGAAATTTGGCAATATGCATTGTGATAGAGTACACATATAGGAAAAAATCCGAAAACTGGACATTTTTAATTTAATCACAAAAAAAATGTGTCTTTACGCAAGGAATGGGGGTCAAAACTTTAAAGCTCTTTAACCGTATCATGTGGGGTATCATATGAAAGAGCTAAATTAGTATAAGTTAAAACAGGTTATTTACGATGTATACTTTTATACATCGGTATAAGATGGAAAATATAAAAAAATATGATTTCCCCCTTTTATCTTCTAGTTTGTAAGGAACCCTCGGTGGGCGAGTCTGACTCGTACTTGTCCGATTTTTTATAGATAATGGTACCCTTCGTGCGTGAGTCCGACTCGCACTTGGCCGGTTTTATTAGTTATTTTTTTACGCAAGATAGATCTACGATTGACCATCAACTCGCCTGATGTAACGCGACGGTGTGGCCGAAGATACACCAACATCAAACACTTCCTTCCTTTAGAAGCCATATTTTAATGTTAAGTTATAAATTTAATTCCGTAATTTCAGCTTCAAAACGGTTTATATTGATGAGTTGTTAAAATATATCATCGTGAAATATTCATTAGAGGACGCGTCGACGCGGAACATGCCGGAAGCTACGAGTACGAATCACGGGACGCGTTCGAATCCTCTCTCATTTGTCGGCCAGAGGCTCAATTCTGGTATGATAGATATCATCACATCTGTCGATTTCTTTTAAAAATGTTTGAAGTCCTGATCGAGATCGATTTCTAAGTGTTAGAATAAAGCCCCAGACTGTGCTCAAGGCTAGGGTCGTGATGAGGTCGACAGTCTGTCATCTTCCTATTTACTGCGAGCGTGGAGATCCTTGCGATTGTCTCGTAAGCAATATTGTTCAATCTAGCGAGGATTGCTTGTTATTTGGTCAGGATATTGGCGGATTACTGACTACGCCCACGGTCATTCTAACAACTATGTTTCTGTTGTAGGTAATAGAGAATCACGTTGTTCTGAAATCATCGAAAGCTTGTAATTCTAAGCTTTAGCTAAGAATTATTTTGTGCTAAAAGTTTGTAAAATTTGGATCTTACATGACGTGTTAGAGTCTGTCCGGCTAAGAGAACTACTGACTCGTCAGTTTCCATTTTATGCCATGATAGTTCTATTTCCAAACAAAGTATAATTTTATTTTTATTCGGTGTTACGAATTTCTTAAACTGTGATACCTCCTTAATGTTACTAACCTTGAATTTAATTGAATTCGACATTTTTATGAATGTTTTTTATAAATAAAAATACTAAAAAATGAAATGGAAATAATGTCGGTTTCCTATAATTGATTTATTACGTAAACGTATGCGTGTCTCGACGCGTCCTTAACCAAATACTTTTATGATCTGATCAGCTTGCGCTTGATCCTAACCTGATATCAAGTGACCTTGGTACTCGATGGTGACTCGTAACTCAAATAAACCAGGCCAGGGAACCGTCAACTTCAAGGGACTTGTAGATTTAAATTACAATGAATTTTTCACATTATGAAAGTTGATGTCTCATGATAAATTTATTAACCCGTAGTTAATATATAAAATTTGAAGCAGCACATGTAATGCTATCACCGCAAGAACCGAAGTGTAAATATCCCGTTACTGAGGCCCTCGTAACGTTTATATTTTCCAAAGCGTTTTTATAGTAATTTAAATAATGTAGAATTAAGTACTGCGCTAAAGGGGCGCCACCCCCTGTCGCGCTCGGGGGATCAAATTACATTCATTTTATGGACATTTAACCGACTTACAAAGGGGATCTTTTTAGTGAGCTTTTTGTACGAACTGTTAAGATTTTGTGCGCGTCCGAAAATCTTTGGAAAGTAGGTACCTACTGTCAGTCACTATCACTAGGTTTTCTGTTTCCTGATACTTACAATCATAAGAAATTTCAAACAACAACGTCGCACCACAATCGACGTAGTAATCATTGAACATATACGTAAAAAATATTATATACATATATAAGTATATAGTGGAACATAGAAACTCCTCCGTTATTTCAAGGCAGATAAAAACAAATGTAACGATAACAAAATTAGTCACGCTCAACGTTTAATACATTATTATACTCCTTCTTGAGCAGGCGGGTAAACATGAAACTCTTCCAATATCCCAATATTATATAGATATTGAAAAGTGCATTGGTTACATAAAATGCACTATAGTAATTTTATAAGTTAGCCATAATATTAAACATATCATAGGCAATATTAAACACCGGTTTTAAAATGTAATATCATTGTTTAAACTTAGTTTTTTAAATAGTAATATAGGCATTTTAGCCTGATACCTAGATACATATAATTATATAATGTTATGATTGTACAATTTATAGACTGTGTCTATTTGTATGTGTAAATTATTTACGTAATGTATAATTAATAAATATTTGTTTGTTTATTTTCAAAAAGTATTTATATAAATACCAATGTTATATACTTAGTCTGGCCATAAATACTGTTACAGTTAAAAATAAGAAAGATATTACATTTGAATTTGGAATCTGTCATTTTTATACGATTGTTCATTGAGTTTTCTAATTTTGGCGCCAATACATTGTACAATATTTTGCGATATTAAAATGGAGTGGGGTGATAAAGAGAACCGAATCGCTGTGATTCCATTACACAAAGTTGGTATGGAGCCAAATGCAATTTTTAAAACTCTCCATACGCTTGGTATTAGTCAAATGTTTGTGTACCGGGCTATTAATAGGTACAATGAGACCTCCTCTGTTTGTGACAGAAAAAGATCTGGCCGTCCACGTAGTGTTCGTACGAAAAAGGTGGTCAAAGCAGTAAGGGAAAGAATTCGAAGAAATCCTGTCCGAAAGCAAAAGATTTTATATCGGGAGATGAAGATAGCACCCAGAACCATGTCGCGTATTTTAAAAGATAACTTAGGACTTGCAGCCTATAAGAGACGCACTGGTCATTTTTTAACTGATAATTTAAAAAAGAATAGGGTGGTAAAATCGAAACAACTACTGAAGCGGTACGCAAAGGGAGGTCACAGAAAAATTTTGTTTACGGATGAGAAAATCTTTACAATTGAGCAACATTTTAACAAACAAAATGACCGTATTTATGCTCAAAGCTCTAAGGAAGCTTCCCAATTAGTCGACAGAGTGCAACGTGGGCATTATCCGACTTCAGTGATGGTTTGGTGGGGTGTTAGCTATGAAGGAGTGACTGAGCCATATTTTTGTGAAAAAGGTATCAAAACATCGGCACAAGTGTATCAAAATACCATTCTTGAGAAGGTAGTTAAGCCCCTTAACAACACCATGTTCAATAACCAAGTATGGTCCTTCCAACAAGACTCGGCGCCAGGTCATAAAGCTCGGTCCACGCAGTCTTGGTTGGAAGTGAACGTTTCGGACTTCATCAGAGCTGAAGACTGGCCGTCGTCTAGTCCTGATCTTAATCCGCTGGATTATGATTTATGGTCAGTTTTAGTATGACTTGCTCTAAACGCCATGATAATTTGGAGTCACTAAAACAATCCATACGATTGGCAGTGAAGAATTTTCCCATGGAAAGAGTGCGTGCTTCTATTATTACCATGGAAAGAGTGCGTGCTTCTATTATATACTTCTATAACTGGCCTCAACTTTTAAAGGACTGTATTGCAGCCAATGGAGACCACTTCGAATAAGCTTTTATATTTTAAATTGTTTTATATTTATGTATTAAACTAACACACTGTAAAAGTAATAAATATTATTTGCAATAAAAAAAATTTTTTTCTCTTCGTGACAATATTTATGGCAAGACTAGGTATACAATAATGTTTTAGAAGCTTTAAATTAGATAAAACGTATCTCAATATATTTAGTAATAAATAATTTTTCATGTGAAACCAAAAACACATACCCCAACAAAAAGCTTGTCTACCACGAGGCGCATAAAAATATGAAATGAAACCATATTATATGACGCTGGGGATACTGTTACAGATGACTGGCAAGTCAAGTCTGTCGCCACACTCTGGTATGTCTTCTGACAGCTTTATATAAAAACCAGTTCTCATTTTAGGTTATAATACGACAATAATAATGATTAATGCACCACATACTCGTACCGCGCTACAGGGTTCATACTTAATGCAGGGTTCACAAGAGCATCTCTGTGTGAACTTGAAAATTGCACCAATTTTCATTATCTAACTATAGCCGTCTGCCGTATAACCATGTATACTTTATATACTCATTATCTAACTATAGCCGTCTGCCGTATAACCATGTATACTTTTCTGATCTTTATATAATAAACTATTCATATTTGTCTAATTTGTCCATTTATATGAGTAGATCTTTGATTATACAAATCTAAGCGATAACGATCTCTCAAATTACAAACACTTTCTTAAAGTAAACACAGAAACCTTTCTGAGAATCAAGGTCAAGAATTTTATAATTTCATTAGAGTCCGTTATCAGGGTTTTGCAGGCGCGGTCATAAATCATGAACTCTAAAGCAAAGAAACAACTTGTGAAGCAGTTTAATTGGGTCCCGTACCTGCCGCCTGCCGCCTGGCCCGACCGCGCCGCCTCGCGCCTCGCGCCTGGTATAGGGAACTGGCTGTGCCCCGCGGTTTCACACACGTAGTGCTCTGTAGCCCAGGTTCATCTCCAGGTTTTCAGCTAGCTCTGTATCACATTTAATTACAACCGGTTCAGTTGTTTGGTTGTATAAAGGTAACAAAAGTATCAAAAGGAAGACCAGCCACGAGATGGATAGATGACCTCATACAAGCGGTAAGAAGACGCTAGATGCAAGCCGCACGAGATGGACGGATGACCTCATACAAGCGGCAAGAAGACGCTGGATGCAAGCCGCGCGCAATCGGTCTTTTTAAAATCACACTTTATTAACTGATGTGATCAGTTTTCTTTTTCCTCTTGCTGTTCTTCAAATGAAAACATGCAAAATAACAATGCTAATGAAACTAATGAGGGAATCAAAAATAGCAAAAAAAATTCTCACCGTCCAATACTTTTACAAATGGCTTAAAATGCACTCGCCAATTAACGTCAATCTATACTGAATGAGCACACGCAAAAGAATTGCTCATTTTGCTTTTTCGCTTTTTGCTTAATTCGCTTTTATGTTCAAAGAAAGACAACGAGCGATGCAAACTTTAATGAATATTGAAGCGTTCCATAACGATGTTTGCGGGGAAATGTTTTTATTTGCCTCATTTTAAATTGAATTATTATATGAAATTATATTTTTAATATATCCAGTACAAGCAGTAGTCCGTACTACTGACTGTACGTAGTGTGTTTATGTCCATTATCACACTAGTTGTTTGCAATATCATCAGATTTATTACACAAAAATATTTAAATATGAAAATTATTTTTTAGATGTGCTCTAAAAACCTCGTTGTATAAATGACTTATTTATCTATTTACAAGAAATTTGACACATTTTTAGGGTTCCGTACCTCAATAGGAAAAAACGGAACCCTTATAGGATCACTTTGTTGTCCGTCTGTCCGTATGTCCATCTGTCCGGGTGTCAAGACCTTTATCTCGGGAACGCGTGAAGGTATCGAGTTGAAATTAAAACCATGTACGCAGATCCATAGTATCATGCTGCAGAAAGAAAAATAAAATTTCTGAGTTTTCGTAAAAAAAAAGGTACAGCCGAATATGTCGTAAAAAACGCACATTTCGACACTCACAGAGGAATCAAACTACTATGGGGTACTTCCCGTTGACCTAGAACTCTGAAATTTGGCAAGAAGCATTGTGTTAGAGTACACATATAGGAAAAAACCCGAAAACTGGTAATTTTTTATTTAATCACAAAAAAATAGTGTCTCTATGCAAGGAATGAGGGCTGCCTCAAACGTTCGCTCGCTCGGATCCGAGTGAGATTCGCCGCTACTACAGCCCCTACTCGGATCCGAGTGGTGAGCAAGGAATGTGTTAAATATTTTTAAGATGTATATTTTTCGGTTTATGAAGGAAAATATAAAAAAAAATGATTTCCCCCTTTTATTTAGTTTTACGGAACCCTCGGTGGGCGAGTCTGATTCGCACTTGTCCGGATTTATTTCGATACGTCTACACTAATGATTCTTTTCGATTAGAAGGTAGTCTATGTAACTGCATATATAACAATAAACCGATAAGATAGACAGATAAGAATTTGTTAAAATAATAATAAAATTAAAGAAAGATAAATATTTACTTATGTAATTAGTTAGGTAATGACCGTTTCAAACCGAGTTGACAGTCAAGCGTGAACCTACTTTTTATTTATAAATAATTTATTATTTTTACCCGACTGCGAAAGAAGGAGGGTTATTTTGCGAGCGTATATGTATGTATGTATGTATATTTATTTGGCACGCCCTAGAGCCTAAACGGCTTGACCGATTTTGATGTGAGTGGTGTCAATAGATTTGTCTTAGTCGTGCGAGTGACACTGGTTACATCAAATAAAAAAAATGGGATTTTTGGCGGCAAAAAGTAATCTAAAAAAAATGTTTTCAAAATACATCGAGTGTGGTATCAAAACAAATAATTATTACGGTGATTACGAATATATATATAACTTGTATGTTTTATTGGAGTTTAGAATAGGAAATGCTAATAAATCACATCACACTTCACACTTATAATGTAAATGCGAAGTTTGTGATAGTTTGTTACTTCTTCACGGTAAAACGGCTTAACAGGTTTGGCTGAAATTTGGCATACAGGTAGTTTATAATCTGGATTAACACTTAAGATACTTTTTATCCCGATATTCCCGCGGGAACGGGTAAAACAGGATTAAACCTATTTCCTACCTCAAAAAAATCACCGACAACTGTTCCATTATAATTGTGTTTTAAGGTAAGGAGAGGGGAGAAGAGGGGGGGGGGGGGGGGGGGTGTTTCGAATGTATGTATGTGGGTCATCATCATCATCATCAGCCTATTATTTTATCTGTATGTGGGTATGTATGTATATCTGTATGTTTCTATATGATCGCCTAAAATCGCCTAAAGGGCTTGACCGATTTTGATGTGAGATGTGTCGTTAGATTCGTTTTCACTTGCTGAGTGTCAAAGGTTATACATATTTTTTGTAATAAAAATCATACATCTCACACAAATATAAAAAACGCGTGTTTTTGTAACTTCCAGCGAACTTTTTCGTAATAAACAAGTGATTTTACTAGATTTTTTCTAAAGAATGCGCAATAATCTTTTACCGCGATTGTACGCATACTTTCTCATAAGAAACGTACACTCAACAGTGTATTAAGCGTAAAGAAATCGTAAGTTAGGCTGCAAAAACCTCTTTTCTGCAGTCGGGTATTTTGTTTTTCTTTTAACATTGATACTTGTAATAAATAATTTATAACTTATTTTAATAAATAATAAAATTGATCAAATTGCCGGCTTTTGATAAATTTTATTGTTATTGTGTTTTCTGACACACACAAAATACATATTTTAAAATTTAGGGTGAATTCTTTTAAGTCCGCGTACTTTATTTTCGATCACATCGTCTCTTACCAACAGGCTAGTTGGTGGTCAAACGTATATGAAAACAAATCCAGAGCAGTTAATATTTTAGGCACCGTTAAGCGCGGCGATTAATGCCAGCTCAGTTCGTTACTCCAATTAACGGATTGTTTCGTTAATCGCGTCTCTATAACGGATAATTACAATAATTCGCCCCCCCCCCCCCCTCCCACTCCCCACTCTACACTCGGGGACAGCTATTTGCCTCCATTACTGTTATTTAATGCTGGGCTTGCATTAAACACGCACGCCGCTGGTTCAATATTAATTTGACTAATAAACTTATTTACTATCGCTGCGGACGATTTAGGGATAAATTAATAATCAACTGAAATTGTTAACTTTATCTACTGTGTGACTGTGTAGACTGTGGAATGCGTAGACTGTGGAATAGTAGGTAATGTGTATAAATAATAGATACAATTTAAGAGATTCGTAATAAAAAAGACTTCTTTATGTCACACACTTCCTAGCGCCTCTCATAACATCTTCTGAAATAAATATTATCGAAATATAAATTGTGTCTGTGGAAGCCATAAACGTATGTTTTAAACGTATTTGTTTAACAGGCATGCACGTCCTTTATTAAATACAACAAAACAATATACAAACTACACAAATACTTAACTAACTAAACTATTACACGAAAAGCAAATTGATTATCCCAGATCGATAAAGGTCTAAAGACAATCCAATTACTCAAACCCAATACCAGTGGGTAGCGTACCCAGCATGGTGTCTGTATTGCCAAGTTGAATAGCAATGCTTATGCGTTGGGTCAGATTCTGACCCAACGCATAAGCATTGCTATTCAACTGCACCAGCATTTTTGTCACGCGTCGCATCGATCAGGCGCTCAGAGAAATTTTTAATACTTGATTAATATCAATATAATATATTTTTCTTATATACCTACAAGAGAAAATAGAAGCGACGCGTGACTAAAATGCTGATGTTTATCGGACGCATGAGGGAACTATTGCCCATAGCGGCCATACCGGTACTATTTGAGTTGTTCTAAGGCAAATCTTACCGGTTAGTTATGTTCACAATTTAAAATAATCAATCTCTTACAATGTCCTCTAGCAAACGCTTAATGTATTCACCAAAACCAAGACGCCGAACTATAATATCCCGCAAAAGGCACCATAACTTGTTTCAGGAAAACTGCACGACAATGTATGAAAAGCACCAGCACAGCACGGACCTGCCGCGCCCCTCGCGGCATCTACGAGATATTAACCACGCGGGGAAGTTAGAGGTATGAGGAAGATCAAGATATTTTGGTGGATTTATTGTATGTACGCTGCGCGGCTTAAGTACCGTAGCAGACGAATTTCCAGTGGCTTAGTTTATGGTAAATACATGACTTGAGTTTCAATTTCTAGCGTTTAGCGGGATCAAGGGAAATATTACGGTTTTGCTGAAATAAATTGAAAGGTTGTTCAGAGAAAGTACAATGCACTTGGTGTTTCATTTCTGCGCCTGACGTTTTGCGTGTGTGAAGCTGGGTACTCACTTAGCAGTGTAGCATGTAATGTATCAGATACGGTATCAAGTGAGTACGTAGGCACGAGCCCGCTGCGAGCCGCTCGCGCGTGG
Organism: Lycia hirtaria; assembly: GCA_947563715.1. NCBI lineage: Eukaryota > Metazoa > Arthropoda > Insecta > Lepidoptera > Geometridae > Lycia > Lycia hirtaria. The sequence goes on along the minus strand of OX387377.1, from coordinate 31,775,464 downwards.
AGCGCTGTAAGCTCGCAGTGACCCGCCGAGTGGCGGTATCACTGCGAACACAAAGGCGGCTCGCAGGATCCGGCAGCTCCTAGTAGCTAGATACGTGATGGACCGTGGACGAGCCGTACCCACTTGCAGGTTGATACAGTATCTGATACGTTACATGCAACACTGCTAAGTGAGTACCCAGCTTGAGAGATTGTTGAACAACGTCAGGCTGCGAAGTAAATAACGATTTTAACACATACAAAATCAAATGCCCTTAGTATACACTCAGGGCATACAAGCGAGGCAAAGTCTCTGCATCAATTAATAAAATTTGTTTTCATGTGTTCAGCTGTAATTTGTTTATTAATATAGATGATGTTACTCATACAAGTCTCTGTTTAAATTTTTATCGGTATTTATTTGACAAAATAATTGTACAGCCAATGCTATTAACAAGCTAACTAGTACTCAACTTAACTAGTTTCCCCAACGTTTTTTTAAATAAAGCGGTAAGCGGCAGACAGATAAAGCCGAGCACACACGTGGCGGGCTGTCCGGACACTTGAGTGTCGTCGAGGGAGTCGTTTCGCGCTCGCCTCGTGTGCACTAGCTTTATCACGTTGTGTTCGTCGGGGACGTGTATTAGGACACTTCACGGACGTGTCGTGCTTCCTCTGTACCGACTCTAATAACATATTCGCAGATTATGTAGCTGTTGGACTTATGAGGGCGAAGAGAAAACTGGGATATTTAATACTCGTAAGTAACAACTTACGAGTATTAAATATCAGAGTGAGTCGGTTCCTTCTATGCAAACGCGCTCCATACCTACCTACCATATATAAGTACTTACGAGTAGCAATGGCTGGCCATGCAATGACTGTACTTGTACTACGATTTTATTAAAGATTAAATCTCTAAACTAGTTTCTTGCCACATTAAATCTAATTATTTGAAAGTTGAAAAACTAGTAAAATCCTCGGCTACACCGTCGCTTAACATCAGGCGAGTTGGTGGTCAATCATAGATCTATCTTGTAAAAAAAAACATGACACTTCATGGTACCGTTAAAGTTGGTTTTATCATTTCACTTTTTCTTATAAATATTTACTTTTATTTACTGTCGAGTCTCAACGACTTTCTTAGCGCTAGACGACCTTACCGAAAAACGTTACTTAAGTTAAGCCATCTTCTTACATTCTCTGTCTTCTTTCCGCAGTGTCATTTCGTGTCAGCGAGAAGTTGACCAAATATATTAAGCATTGCTTAAAGTTAAATAACGTTTTTCGGTAAGGCCGAGACTGTTTAGTTATTTATTGATTTTAATACTTATATGTACAAGTTTAGCTGTATTAGACTTATTAACATAGAAGTAATCTCAACAATCTAAGCTACGTATAATCTTGGACGTGTATTTACTGTGCACTATTTAATAGGTGAGATATGTGTTGAAATAATGTAGGCACGGGGTGGCATAATATAGAAATAGACAAATTGACGTCGATATTACCCCATTTCACCCTTTTACCAAAACGATGCAAATATGTTTCGAAACAATAACAAACAGAAAGAGAAACAGACGCAAACATTAAGTCATCCCGAAGTTAAATAATGCCCCACAGACCTTTCTTATAGACAAAAGAGCCCAAAAACTTAGCCAAGTAAGTGATCCATATGACGCGAACAAATTAAGAAGTTACGTGCCTTGCTCGTGCCAGGAGAGGGGAGGGGAGGCGCGGGGCGGCGCGCGTGGAGGGGAGCTGGTTGAAACTCTGTATTTATGGTAGGTGTCGTTGTAGGCCAGTCACGTACAGCCGACATGAGTTCCTTTTGCGGTTTGTCTACCCACTGAGATAGACGCACGCAGCTGTATCGCTCTTGAATCTATCAGTGTAGGTATGTAGAAGTACTTTTTTTTTAATTCGAAAATAGGCTTGCGTTTGACCGTCCACTCACCTGGTGCCAAGCGACAGTTACGGTCTACGATGGAGCGCGCTTGGCTAGCAGAAACCTATTCACTCGCGATTTGAAGACACCTAGATTACTTGTATAAATCACTTTAGAAACAAATGACTCACTTTTCGTCTTCAATACAAATCGTTTTTCTGCTGTGTTTCTAACAATGCCTACTCAGAATTTAGTAGTTAAGGGTTGCTGCCGCTTGACTCGCTTCACACGAAGGAAAATGCAGTAACTTTTATCACAGAATTAAACTCATTGTAATTAAACAAATAAACTCATTTAGTCTTGCTTGAGCCCACAAACACTAGAAAGCATTTAAAACTACTTTAACATCCGCAATAGATCCATTACATCATTTTTAGTTTATTTTTATAGAATGTAAATTTTAAAAACTTAAAAATATTAGAAATTAAGATAATGTATTTTTTGAGGTTCCGTACCTCAAAATAAAAAAAAACGGATCCCTTAAATCACTTTGTTGTCCGTCTGTTCGTCTGACCGTCCGTCCGGGTGTCAAGACCTTTATCTTGAGAACGCGTAAAGATATCGAGTTGAAATTAAAACTATATACGCAGATCTTTAGTCTTTTGCTGCAGAAAGAAAAATCAAACTTCTCAGTTTTCATAAAAAAAAGTTACAGCCAAATATGTCGCAAAAACGCATATTTCGACACTCGCAAAGAATCAAAACTTCTGGGGTACTTCTCGTTGACCTATAACTGTGAAATTTGGCAACAAGCATTGTCATATAGTACACATAAAGGGAAAAATCCGAAAACATTTTTTTTTTATTTAATCCCAAAAAAGTTGTCTTTAAGAAAGAAAGGAGGGTTCAAATTTTAAAGTGCTTTAACCGTATCATGTGGGGTATCATATGAAAGAGCTTTATTAGCACAAGCTAAAATAGGTTAGTGGGAATACCGTCTGACTTGCGATCCGCAGGTCCTAGGTCCGAATCCCACGGCACGCACCTCTGTCTTTTCGAAGTTATGTGCGTATTGTTGATTGCTGCCAACTTCAAACGGTGAAGGAAAACATCGTGCGAAAACCTACATGTCTGAGAGTTCTCAATGATCTTGAAGATGTGTGAAATTGTCAACCCGCACTGGGCCGGCGTGGCAGAATATGGCCTAACCCTTCTCACAATATGAATATGGCCCGTTCCCAGCAGTGGGACAGTTTGTACAAACAGGGCTGATAAAAAAATGGTTTTTGTATATTTTTACGATGTATATTTTTCGGTTTATGAAGGAAAATACAAAAAAAAACCCTTATAGCTACTAGTTTGTACAGAACCCTTGGTGGGCGAGTCTGACTCGCACTATCCGGTTTTTATTTAAATCCTAGAAAGACTTAGTCTGTAAAATTGCAATATTTATTTTATATATTTCAATTTTATAATTAACTATGTAATATATTTTATTTTTATTTTGTATGGAACTAAAGAATATCCAGAAGAAAATAAAACCTAAACTTAACTTTTTTATTAAATCCAAGCTCTGCTAATAATTTTGCCAATTTTATGGTAAACCAACTGAAATGGGAGGACGATGATTCACTCTAGCCACATATTTTCAATTATATAACTCAAAGAAGTATGTCGATGTTTGATCAAACAAGAGACACAAACGCTGCGACTAGACAACCTAGTGCGTACATGAAATCTCCTGGTACCAGCGAGTAAAAGTTCCAATAAGCTTCCTTATTATATTTGCGGCGCGTACATTGGTGCGTTGTGACGCGACTCGATACCACTATTTATATACTATTTTATAGTAATGGGTTCTCACAGCAAAAACCTTATCGGCTATTTATGTTCGGAGACGTTTTGATATGCTCAGTATTTTCAGGGTACATTGGAAGAGTTTTTGGAGTAGCATCTCGCGGTAAAAAACGCGACACATAGAATAAATTATGTTTTATTATATTGTGTATGATTATTAAATTGTGTTTTTATTTGATTGTTATGATTTTTTGTGTTTTTATTTATCTATCAAATAAGTGTCTATATTTAAAGAAAACAAAATAATATTATGTTTATAGTAGTCTAAGTTTACGATATCGTTGCGCTTGATACGCTGTTGAGCGTATGTTTTTTGTGAGAAAGTATACGTAAAATTGCTGTAAAATGTTATAAATGCGCATTTATTGAATAATTCCAGTAAAATCACTTATTTTTTCACGAAAAAGCGATTTTTTTAATTATTATTGTATTATATTATTATTAGAAATATATAGCCTCAAGGAGTAAAGACGAATCTAATGATACCTTGCACATCAAAATCGGTCAAGTCGTTTAGGCTGTAGGAGGTAATATAGAAACATACATTCATACATACCAACATACAAATATTCATACACTCGAAAAACATAAATTTCCGTCTCAACATAAAATGAAGTCGGGTAAAAAAATTGTATGTGCACGCTGAGCTCGAATGTGCAGAAGTCAAATTTCGGATCTCTTTGACGGGAGAATGGCACACCGCGACATCGCATGGTAAAACCTACTTTCACCGAACGCTTTTTATTCGAAACAGGACCTGTACTTTAGTTAATCCCCCAGATTATATTTTATTCGTCTAAAACGAAGAAATACAATATTAATAGCTGTTCAAACAAAGCTAACTAAACAAAACGATCAGTCTAACCCAAGTTCGGCACTTACTTGTCAACATCGAAATGCTAATTCCCCAATTACAAAACAATAAATCCCCGGCGGGTGAATAAAAGCCAACAATGATAACAGGTGCTACATTAAGCCACGTCGGCATCGCGGCTCATTTGGCACGGCGGTCACGTGGTCGCGGCCGACACGTGCCAAGGTAAGCCAATGCCAACTTCGGACAAGTTTGCTCAACTCGCCGACTCTGCCAACTTTGGCCCGACCATCATCACGGAGTTTACCACCTCCGCGAGTAGGAACTGGCTCTCAAACACCGAAACAACTATAAATGTAAGAAACTAGTTTTTATTTATGTTAGGATATCAGTATCGTCGCGAGATGCAGTTGAAATATTTTTAGTTAAATCAAATAAAACATATATGTTGTATGTTTTATTTGATTTAAACGGTTTTCGTTCTTCTGGCCGGATATTTGTTGGTACTCGCGTACATGTCGTATTTTCAATCAATGTTGACAAAACTTGGTGAACATAATACTCAATTTTATAAATAAAAATGGCCATCGGAATATTTGATAAGTGCGGTATTTCCCCCAAAAAGTTTGCTGCGGCACTATTTACAGACTTATTTGAATAATATTTTCTTATTCTATTTTAATTAGTTCCTTATAAAATGTTAACTGCAATTTGTATAGATTATTAAAAAAATAGACAAATTTGGCACAGGACCGAGATAAGTGGAGATCAGATGCTCAGCAGTGGGTGATAACACGCTGAAAATGATAATGATGATAAGAATTCAATTTTATAAAAACGTTTGGTACGCAATTAACTAAACAAGAATTTTAAATTCGGCCAAGAAGTTAACTAGTCCTGTGCGAACCTCATCTGTTGTTAACCGACGTGCTTAAAAATAATATCGTCTGACCATTGGGCTGGTATTTTGCCTCAATGCCGTCGTCGTCCATTTCTTGGGTACAGCTCGGTGACTGCTTTGGTTCATCTTTCGCCGTCCCGTCTCCCCAAGTGCCCATCTCCAATTCAATCTAATGAAGCGTTTGCCAAGTGCCAACGTGTTTAATGTTAGTGCGACGCCGAATGTCAACGTTTAGCAAACCCTAGTTATACTCGTAGTTTTCAGGAAACTAAGTTGGTGGTATAGCATTCCATTCCCGATTCGGTTCTGTTTATAGCTTGTCGTGTTAAAGAAAGGTCAAAGGAGAACCAGAGATTAGGTCGTGCTACTCGAGCGCACACTCACCGAAATATAGCCTGAAAAATATTGCCAGACACGCTACCTTACCTGTCATTTTATGTTGTAGTGAGTACCTATGTTCAACATGTCAAAACTATCTCACAGTCTGCACGGCGCCGAGCTGTTCATGTTCAGTGAGCGACGGCAATTATTCGGCAAACAGTTTATTTTTATAGATGGCCCGGGAAGTATAAATCCCTTCCTCGGGAGGTGAAAAATCAAAAGTTACGTTAGAGGATAACGCGGAGAGTTCCCCACTCCCGGGATATCTGGCAACTTTAGAGACGTTCCAAATTTACAAACCGCTCTAAGAATTCTCTTTAATTTCTCGTTACAGGTTCGAAATTATGTCGCTCAGCGATTTGGAGTGTCGTTTTGTACAAAAGTTTTTTTTTTATTTCCAAATAAAATAAAATGCCTACGCCGTCATAGTAATATCTGAGTGGCGTGATTTTACTTTAAATTGAAAATAAACAAAGTTGTAGGTACATAATCATCATCAACTAAGCCACAAGCAGTCCTCTGCTGAACCCTTCGCGTACGTGAGCTCAGCGTCGAATTCAATAGACGCTGCGTGATGGGCTGTCAAACATCACAGCGCCATCTAACGTGACATATATAGGTATAGGTAGTGAATATATTGAATTACTTTATTGTGTACCTATTGAATATATATCCACAAAATTAGTAATTACGACTATGATATTTACGACCTGTAAAACATTATGGAGTGTTGTAAATGACATATACAATTGTATTTATCAATATGCTCCCGAAATTTACTGCTCATAGACCCACCACAAAACGGCAAATCTAATTTATATTAAAGACGTACATTAATAAGACACAACAAAGAGAAGCAACATAATAGAAACTGTTCGGTACATTTCAACGCAGTCATGCATCATTCACGCGCCGCCATGCGCCATCAGCCGCCGCCATTCCATTCTAATTTGCTGCAAATAGAATCAGTTTGTGGAACCCGCGGCGGAGCTAACGAGCCGGCAAAACTATTCGCGACACCTTCTCGCACGCCTCCAATAATACCAATATCGCAATCATAACCCTTCGCCAGCAAGCAGACCTGATCACGGAACAACACCGAAAGAAAGCGAAGATCAAGCGTGGCTGGTGATGCGAAATCTGAAGCCGCGTCTTGGGATGGCCCCGTCGATCGGCGGGCGGCGCGGGCGGCGGCTTGCGATTGGATGCCGGTAATGATCCCCGGGAATAAATACCGGCGGTAATACCCCGGCCAGATTGCCGGGAAATTACATTGCGATAGGGTATAAACATGTTTTTGGTTATTTTGCGCGAGTCCCCGAGGCGAGGAGATGATGCGTGCCTTGATTGTGTTTCGAATTAGTGTTATGGCTGCTTCGAGATTTCTTGTGAGGGCGTTATACAAAATGTTGCAGTAAAATTGTAATAAATAAAATGTCGCAATCATCATCATCATCATCATAATCATCTCAGCCATAAGAAGTCCACTGCTGGACATAAGTCTCCCTTTTGGCCTTCCAGAAAGACCGATTGGAAGCGGCTTGAATTCAGCGTCATTGCATCGTTGCATATTCATTTGAAATAAATTCTGAAATGACGTAGGTAACGTGTTTTTGAAACTATGTTATAGATTATTCCTATTGTTTAATTCTATTAGCCAGTTCCAAGGTGGAAATATTGATTTTCAATATGAATTATACGACTATAAATCAATATATTTTATAATTTATAATATAAATTATTTACGTAGTTATTTTTACTAAAAATATAAATTCTTGCCAATTAAAATGAAGTGGTTGGAAGTACAAATTTAGATACTACCAATAACTATTATTGCAAATCGTGTTTATTTCATTTTTTTACATACAAGAGTCTGCCCACGTCAACAAAACCCTGTCTAGATCGTATATCATCATCTACAAGAAGTCTTCTGCTGGACATAGGCCTCTCCCGTAGATTTACAAAAACCCCAGCGTTTAACAAAGCAAAAATTACGTACTCGGTTTATTTTGGTGCTACTTGCATAAAAAAGAAAAGTTAGCCCAATATCTGACATTCTAGTGATTTAACCTGTTGACTCCACATGGTCCACTCATCCCACCAAAAGCTTTTTCTATAAATACCCGATGATATTTCTAGAAAATGTACAAAGCAACTATCGGGAGTAAAAAATACGGTAAATAATTCAGGAGCCGAAAGAAAATCGGTCCGAGTAAAGTTCGAGTGACGGGAAGTTTCGACGGACACTATTTATTTATGGCACCACTGGGCATTAGGACTTCACCTTCACCAGCAACTTATCGAAACTAGTGGTGAAACAAACGAACTAAAATACTTCACGAAACAAAGTCAACTTTGTTAGCGAAATGCGATGTCAGCGCCACATATAGCTATAAGTTTGTCATTTATAGCTTAGTAAGTATTTAGAGCTAGCACGTTTAAGACCTTTATTCCCTCGATTCAAGGTTGAAATTCACCTGAGTATAACTCTGATAAGTTTCCAAAGTTGCCAGCGCAAATAAACATATTTCGCCGTTGAAGGTAGGTGGCGGTGATTTGTTGTAATATTCATTGTTTAATTCCAGTTGCCACTTCCTTTGGAGTTTGTAACTGGAGTTTAATTTTTATTTCTTTGTTAATTACCGTTTTCTTTTTATTACGAGCGGTGTTTTAACTTGAATGTTTAACTGTGTTTACTGATGAAGGAACTTGTGTTCGTGACTTTCGCATTGTTGTTATGACAATTACAATTATAAGTGGCTGGCGTTAAACAGTTAAAATGTTATAAGCTCTACACTTTAATTATTTTTGCTGGATATTAAGACACCTGTTTGTGTGTATATTCTATTTTACATAAACAGTTGTATACTGGTATTGACATGTTACTAAGCTCACTACAGTCTATTCTGTGGTGTTATCAGTTATTTATAAATATTTTTTTGTTTGTTTACGCTTAAAGTTGTTTATTTTATTTGTTTTCCTAAAAACACTGGAGATAGTATGAATATGAAATCAGGACTCAGTAATTTTGTTTTTGCAATTTATCGAAGTGATATCGGAGTGGTCTAGAATTATTTCACAGAAACTTCTTTGGTTTTGAAGGTTAGGTGACGGTTCAAAATATTTAAATATGTAAACATCTTTTTTTTTTATTTACTTTTTCTCCGCAGATACTGGTGCCAGTGACCTTGTAAAATTTTACAAATTAATTTTAATTACTACATGATAATTTTAATGTATCTAGCGTGTGTATCACGAGCAGACCAGCGGCCTGCAAGCAGCACCTGATCACGAGTATGGTGCATGTGCCAGCCCGAGCTCTCCTCAATCATATGTTAGGGAAGAGGGTTATCCGCCACACACAGCCGCCGCAAGAAGGAGCCATTTAATAAGCATTACGTATACAATACTTTTGATTAAATTAAACAAGTGGCTCGAGTGAAGTGATCAGCGAGTTAGTTATGTGAAGCCGCAGGATAGTTAGCGAACTGCTTGGTTCGTGCAACTTGTTCCATCGCTCGTGCCAGTGCTCGCTCCAGTAGGTTGTCTGCGGTTGTAGCGTTTGCTGTGTGTGACTGGTACTTTTTGTCCGAATGCTTTATTTAAAAGCATATGCGAATAGAGTTCTCCTTCTAGTTTACGGGTTGTCACGTTTTTTGAAGATAATATGTAATCGTAATTATAGTTTAAAACATTTAAACAATCTTCAAAGATTTCAAAATATGCAATTTCGTTTACACGGACATTTTTCCAGTTATATTGTTCTAAAAACAGAGTAAGTACTGAACCGATTTTAATGGAATTTATGTGACTTCCTCCGAAGTAGATTGGTAGAAAAAACTCTTTATTCTTTACACCTTAGCTATAACACTAATCTATAAAAAAAATATTACGTGCTAGTGAAACAACAGGCGGCCTTATCGCTAAATGTGATCTCTTCCAGGCTGATTCAATTTTATTCTGTATGTGTGGTTTTTTAATAAAGAGTTATCTATTTATCTATTCTGTTTTTGTTTGGTAAGCAATACATTACTTACCAAACAAAAAAAGATTCAGCAAAATAAATTCATAATTGTCGAAATAATCGCGAAACAAACATAAAAAATAAAACCGGCCAAGTGCGAGTCAGACTCAAGCACGAAGGGTTCTGTACCATTATAAAAACGGCAAAAATTTTTGTTGTGCCCCCATACAACAAAATTTATTCCCATACATCCCCCTTAAATAATAATTTTATTTTAATTTAATTATTTATTTTTAAAGTGAATAATATAACTCAATATTCAGTCAATATTTCAAGCTTGTACCTGTTGCCGTTATCAATATCGAGCAAAAACGAGTAATAAAAATCACGTTTGTTGTATGGGAGCCCCCAAAAATATTTATTTTATTCTATTTTTTAGTATTTGTTGTTATAGCGGCAACAGAAATACACCATCTGTGAAAATACATCAACTGTCTAACTATCACGGTTCATGAGATACAGCCTGGTGACAGACGGACGGACGGACGGACGGACAGACAGCTGAGTCTCAGTAATAGGGTCCCGTTTTTACCCTTTGGGTACGGAACCCTAAAAACATACAATCAAATTGAGAACATCCTCCTTTATGGAAGTTGGTTAAAAATCAACAAATAAAATGTACTTAAAATAAATATCTATATAAAAGAATCTCTTCAATAATGTTACAACAGCTTAACTAACAAAACAAATTGGACTGACAATGAATTCTCTCAATTGAAATTAAGGTCTGTAAATCAATACGTCATTGTTAGTTCGTTAAGTGTGGATAATTAAAATAGTTTAGACTATACCTAGCTAAACTAGAATTGATTTTCACTTACTTTATTCAATGTCCGAGTGGAGATGATCTCCCAAAGCCTCTCCTAAATCATGTGTAAATATTCCCGGGGCGCGTTCAACAAAGCAAACAAGTCGGCTCTAATACGTTATTAGTTCATGAATCAACCGGGCTGGACGACTGGCGGCCGCGGGGTGGCCTGCGGGGCGCGAGACGGGGCGCGGGACGAGCCCTGCGCACACTGTTGTGGAGATTTACACTTATTATTCCGGCTGGACATTCTGCGTGTGGTCCCATGTTTGAAGAATATTATATACATACATTCAATCACGACTGTTTTTTTTACGGGGTAGACAGAGCATCCTTTATTAGAGAATAAGATGTACAGAATGCTGGCTTGCGGTGACAAGGACTTAATTCATTTCCTATATAAAAAAGTATATATGTATTCTATCAGTCATCTAGTTCCATAGTACAAGCTTTGCTTAGTTTGGGCTAGATGGTATTGTGTGAAATGTCCATAAATATTTATTTATTTTTATTTATTATATAAACGCCAATTTCCCTGAAGTCCCTTAACTGAGTTTAGCAGTACGCCTGGGAAGAGAAGCAGCTGGTATATTCTACCTATTCATTTGTACCCATTCTAATAATTAGTCATATGTTTTTCTTTTTATCTCAAATACCTATGTATGGTAGAAAATTACAATTATTAAATAGTTTTTAATGATATGGTTGTGTTCATGTAAACACTGGATAATATTGCATAAACAGCCATAAAAGGTACCCTCCATATTAAACCGTTTGATTCAGACGCAACAAATACGTGTTACATCTGGATGAATCAGGCCGATAGTTTTATTATTAATTTTAATTAAATAAAGTATATTGCGCCTGGCACAAATGAGAACATCTACATGGCACAATGTGCCATGTAGTGGCACAATGTGCCATGTAGATGTTCTCATTTGCAAAGCAAAACTTTTGCAACGTAAGGACGTCACTGTCAATTGGACGGTGTGACAGCTGCGCTGACGTTGACAGTTTTTTTTTTTCTCTGTACGTACCTATGCAGTACAGGATAAAAATATAACATTTTGTTATTGGTGGGTAATGTCTTATAACTGAAGCCGTACAGATCGTCCAATGAGCGCGCTCTCCTGTAAGCCTCACTCGGTTAGCTGACCGTTTGCAGTAGTAATGCAGGATGTCCGCAGCCAGCCACCCGTGCACTGATACCGGCCATGGAGACGGCCGCTAACTAGCTTTGTTCTTGCTGCATTTTATTAAGTTTTTGTGTGAATAATTTTGCAATGCTGACAAAAAATTCAGAGACTATTATTTAATCAAGCCTGAACTTCAAAGTGGATGATATATACAAGTAGGTACTCAAAACCTTGCCAGCCTTATTTACTTATATATCTGACTGTAAGAAGAGTAAGGTCCGGATAGTCAACGCTGACCAAGTGCACGTTGATACACGTCACACATCTTCAAGAACATTAAGATCTCTCAGACGCAGGTTTCCTCACCATATTTTCTTTCATCGTTTAGTGAGCATTCATTAATAATATGCACATAGTTACTAAAAGATGTGCGTGCTGCAGTATTGAAGTAGTGAAGTTAGGATTTGGGAATTGCAAAGCAGCCGGTGTGCCAGCTAGGTTGCAGGATGAAGGACTTCCTGGCTGCCAGAAACTTTAAAATTTTTATAAAATATAAATATATATAAAATTACAAATGTCAGTAATGTGCATACATTAACGTGTTCCAAATTGAAACGCAATAGAGTTACTAACCTTAAAGATGCATTGCATCGCCACGCCGGAGCATTGACCTGTTAAACATAATAAATAAATAATAAATATTTAGGGATAATAATTCACACAACACCATCTAGCCCAAACTAAGCAAACCTTGTACTATGGAACTAGATGGCTGATAGAATACATATATACTTCTTTTTGTAAATATATACCTATGATATATAGAAACACCCAGACACAGAACAAACATTCATGCTTATCACACAAATGTTTGCCCTGGGTGGGGATTGAACCCACGACCTACAGCTTAGCAAGTAGACATACTACCAAGAAAAAAAAAAATTGAGCCACAAAGGCAGTCGAAGACACTTGACACTTGATATTATTATCTGGCGAGGTAGATTAATGTTATCGCCTCAATACTCAGCAAGTAAGCTATAATATCCTCCACAACGCGAATATAATGTACATAATTATTTACATTTGTTTACCTAGACGAAGCTAAGCTGGAACAGAAAAATGTACGTCTCAAAATCGTGAATTGAGAGAGCGTCCGGATGTTCCTTGTTTCGGTTCCTTCGTGCAAATCCTTCGGAATCAGGTTACCTCCTGAGCGGGATTTGGCTCGGAATGCATATTATATGAAGTGCCGGATCCGGCTCCGGTAGGATCTGCGTACTGTCGCTAGTGGTAGCCGGGTGCCGGGTGCCGGGTGCCGGGTGCCGGCGCCGGGTTACGTATCCGTCGTGTGGACTGCAGTCTGTCTACTTGCCTACACGTAGAGAGCACGGTTATTATATGTGGTGGTATTCATTACTGTTTCCTGAAATAAAATCTTAATTTTTACAGTTGTAATTATTATTTATACATTTTATTTATGCTTAACTGACTTCAAATAAATGGCCAAGTGCGTGTCGTGCCACGCGCAATGTAGGGTTTAGTCATAATTATCATAATATATGTGATGGCTATCCTCTGAACAGCTATATGTATAAAATACAATAAAATATGTATTACATTTTCTTGGTTCATATTTTTTAGAGCGTGATTTTTCAGCTGTCGGGTTTTAGTTTTTGAACTTAATTTTTATTTAAAGTATTTTATTATTTTTTAAATTGCGTCTTATTCAATTTAATGTGACATCACATGCTTATAACCAGCGGACAAACAACACGCTTCTAAAGATATCTTTTTTGCCAAATTATTATAAGTATATAGCATAGCTTATTATCTTAAGTATGTAGCCATAGTCGGGTAAAAAAGATCTACTTTTTTAATATCTCGGTAAAATAGGTATTCTTGTTTTTGAGTGTTATTTATTAGATTGTAACCGAAGTGTAATCAATCACAAATGCTACAAAACACTGTTTACATTAAGCCAAACAAGCTCAACAGAAGCCTAGACAGATAGTTATAAACCCGCCATTTTCCGGCGAGTAACAAAAAACAGAGGTGGTGGCGGCAGGTCGGCTTACAATCCTTCCAACCTGCTGATGGATGATGATAGATCCTGTAAACATCGCGACACCACGCGCGCACGTTAGGGCGCTGCCTTGGACAAGCGTGCCGGAAGCACCGCTTTCCATTTAAAATGAAAAATTGGATAACACGTGCAGTATATATATAATATATATAAATACTCTTAATTCCTTTATCTTTATAGGTACAATGACAAACGGCTCAGTCGATATGGAAGTTTGGTGCTTGTATAAAATAGCTGAAACTCATGTCGTCATTTTCCTATCAGAAATGCTCGTTTATACATTTTAAATGCTGCTTGTTAATTATGGTAAGGTTTACGAGGTATAAGACGATCACACATAGTAGAAGTCATACTATACAAAAACGTTACATGAGTGTTAGTATGAATCAGATGGACGATATGAAACACGTAAGTATGAATGAAAATAACAGTTTCCGCTCTCTCACGTATACGTACAGATAGACAGCTCAAACATATCTTGCATTAAAAAAATCAAAGCGTTTAGAGATGAGTTGTCAGTTATTCATAACTTTATTTCACTAGTCTCTTAGTATTGTAAGCGCGTACGCACGCTGCGTGCTCCGCTCCTTCGTACGCTCCGCGTAACCTGGATATAATTCTTCAATGTATTTGAAACATCGGCTCACCGCGCGTGTGTAATTCGGCCTGTTTTTACAGCGACCGACTCGCAAATATGTCATCGCGCCGACATATTTGTGATCTACTTAACCCTTCTGTAGTAAAAGCTGTTTCAATGTCACTGCAAATTTAAATAAAGACATTGAACAAAAATATTGAACTGATTTATTTAATAGTAGAACAATAATATGTATTTGCCTAACTTATTTTCGTTGCTTATCTGTTAGAGAGTAGTGCAAAATGTTATCCTATGTTGTTTCGAGACAATTATTTCTTATTCTTACTTAGTGTTTGCGTTTTTTATTGTATTTTCTTCTTTTTGGCAGTATCTCATGTACAGTGTAAAACTTATATGTCACATTTAACGTTTAAATATTCATGAAAACTCCTTGATACACATACCACTCTATCCTTGACCATATTGTTACATATAGATAGTCCAAATCAAATCTTTTTTGCTGTAAAGGTCATTCCTACCCGTCCATGGTTCACTGGAAGAAATCACATTGTGCAATAATACCGCCAATAAAAACCTAGGAATAGTTATATTTTTGTTGTATTTTTTCTGTTCATTGTGGCCTTTTACTAAAGAGTTATCTATTTACCTAACCTATAAAATAAACTGAAAATATAGTAAGCAAGTCTCCAAGTAAAAAAAAATAGATATTTTACCTTACGATACCTTTACTTTAAGACTTTGTTACTTTTTTTGAGACATTTTTTTTATAAGATTTTCCACCCATAAAACATAATTGTAGCAGTTAGTGGTAGACTCCTCGGAGTGATAAAATGTCGCTTTATCACTGCGCGTAAGGGCCGCCTTCTCGCTGCCACCGCGCAAAACCTTTTACCATTGAGTAATGGCGATATATTATTCAAAATGACCGTTAACAAGCAATTTTCTAAAGCCTTTTATACCCCTACATTTAGCCAGTGCCCCGAGAAAAATATAGTGCTTCGATATACGCGTGTCCCGGCTGAAAGCGATCTAGAGCGGCTTATTTATACATTCATGGAAAATGAAGACACTGTTCACCGAACAAATAGTTTGTAGTTTAAGCTATTTGTTCAGTGAACAGTGTCTTTCTTAATTTAATTGTGATTGTAGTTATGCTCAGTTGTATAGTGTATAGTGTCAGTTGTATAGTGTATAGTGTCAGTTGTATAGTGTTGGGTTTTCTGGGTGCATAGATAACTGCTGTACTGTCGGTAATAAATATTAAATGTTCTCTATTTCTTCTTGCACTGCGTTCCATATCTAGTGTTAGTACAGCTCTAGCCGCTAACATGAGCCTCTTCATATCATCATAATTTATATATAAACAATGACCCGCCACCGCGAGCAGCGCGACCCCGCCCTACCGATCGAAGCTCGCTTTTTAACAGTTTGAATGGCGCGAGAGGCCCGCCGCCCTGCGCTATGGCGAGCTCGTTAATCCTTCTATGAATGTTCGGTGAACTACGGCGGTGTTACTCCGCTACGGCGGTGCTACTCTGCTAGGGCGGGTGCTACTCTGCTACGGTAGTGCTACTCCGCTACGGCGGTGCTACTCCGTTACGGCGGTGTTACTCCGCTACGGCGGTGATACGCCGCTACGGCGGTGCTACTCCGCTACGGCGGTGCTACTCCGCTACGGCGGTGCTACGCCGCTACGGCGGTGCTACTCCGCTACGGCGGTGCTACTCCGTTACGGCGGTGCTACTCCGCTACGGTGGTGCTACGCTGCTACGGTGGTGCTACGCCGCTACGGTGGTGCCACGAATGCACATTAAGACTATAACGAATGTTAAATACCTTATGCAGAACTTCAGATAAAACTGTCATTTTCCAGTTATTAAACTGCCAAGCAGTAGTGTGCAGTAGTACAGTGCTTCATACCGAAGGGAAATGCATCCAGTAACTTTTTAACCTTAAAAAGTTTTAACATCTCATCTATGAAGGTGACGAGCGCAAAATTTATATAAAGAAATATCTATATTACCCGACTGCAGAAATGCGGTTTTTGCAGACTAACTTACAATTTCGTTACACTTGATACGCTGTTGAGTTTCTTGTTAGAAATATATATATTTCCAGTGTATGTACTCGTATATATACGAATACATACACTCGAAAAACATAGTCCTTGTTCTTACGCAGTCGGAATAATACATAATATCGTTTACCTACTTAGATTTGTTATTTTGTTTTAAACTTTTAAAAACCAAAGTACTATACCGATTTTAATAAAATTTATATGAGACGTCTGACTTCTGAAATATAGGTCAAATTTCAGACAATCAGAAAATAATGATCAGAAATCAACACATAATTGGCGAAATTAACGCGTAATAAACATGCAACAAAATACAGTCGAATTGAGAACCTCCTCCTTTTTTGAACTCTGTTGAAAATCTTAAATTTGTAAGAAGGTGCGAGTACGTGTATTCCCTCAGCCTAGGAGGTGCTTGCGATAAACAGTACTCTCAAAACACAAGCGTCACTTAGTGATTCAGCGCGCGATACAGGAAATGAGATAGGTATTGTTGGCGGAAATGAAATCGTCAAATGATATTAGTCGGTATTTCCGCGTCGCGTCGCAACCCCGTCGAGGTGGAGACACGTGCCGCGCGCTCGCAGAGATGTCCTGGACGGAGGGAAAATGGACTTTATAATCAAGGACTAAAACTCAACCGGTATTTTAGAATTCTTATAAATCTGTTTTGTCAACTTTTTTGTACAATTAAATGAAAACACAAGCATGATGCTCACCTAATTTTAAGCGATAGCCATGGGCTATGAACAACAATATTAGTGGGACCGCTGTTGCAAGTCCTGAGATAGATAGTTCTTTTAGACATCCTTCGTTTAGTTTTACACGCTTTAATTTGTAGAAGTTGTTTCTGAGGAAGCACATTTTACATTTTACTTGTCCGCGGGAGGAAGAAACGGGATATTGTATAGGATTCCATTTGGATAGCAAAATGTGGAGGTGAGCTTTGGCGGTAAATATTATTATCAATTAGCTTGTAAAATTATAAAGCCGCAAGCACACAGGAATATGGTGTTCTATTTTTTCTTTAAAAAAGCTAAAATTAGCGCACACAGCACACACTAATGAAGGTGTAAAAAACAAAGTATGTGTGTCAGGATAATAGCAAGAGTAAAGATATGCCTACTTAGGCTAGATATATCTTTCCACAAAGCGAAAAAGCATGATTATTATGTAAGTAAATTTAAATAATGTAAGCCAAAGAGGAATCCAAAAGATTTAGGCGAGATTTTAATAGTCTTAATCGGTTTTTAAATCGTTATGGTAAATATTACCAAAACTTAAAAAACTACGTATAATAGCAACAATTACAAAATATTTATTTTTTTAATAGTTCAATGTCGGACAAAATCATTACCTAAAAGTACTTCTTATAACCAATTTTAAGTTTTCTTCTTCTCGTTTTGTTAGTGAATGTCTATATATGACCGGCCGCGAGCTAAGTATTTCATATCAATAACAATATCTCCGCTAATACTCGAATATAAAAGCGAGAGAGTTCTATAAGTAGGGCATTAGGCACATCACGCGTTCGCATAAAGGGAAGCGGCTAATCCAATTTCGGGAAGGGCTATCTGCCTTCTCATAAGGGATAATTATACCAACCTTAGCTTTTCCACGGCTAATAAGGGCTTCCGACGCGCGTGAGATGGTAACACTGCCCGACACTGCCTTTTGTTCTCTTATTTATTGTAAAAAAAAACGCTACCTTTGGTCTCGTTACTCTGCAGGAACGGATCTACGGATGGGTTTTGAACGGCTACAAAAAGCCTTGCTAAAAATGTGAGTCGCCTAAATGTACTCGTATCCACTGAGTGCTTTTAAAATCACAATCAGAACTCTTTATTTTTATAGCAATATTGGTTTAATGTTTTCTAAAGTGTTCGCGATTGTTACTGATTGAAATGAAACAAATTTTAACGGATACCTCGCATATGTTGTACATAATTTTATGAACTGACGTTTCGAACATATAACATATGTAATACAAACTTTAATATCTATTTACAACAATATACCTTTACACCATAACACATTAATTCTATAAATAACCTAAATAAGTAAAGATATAAATAAAATACATATTACAGATAAAAGATAGAACTCAGGTCACAATCCCAAGGCAACGTTCCCAAAAGGCTGGCGACTTTGGCTCGTTGGATAGCAATGCTAATCCGCTCACCGAGGTAAGCGCCAGCCCTTTGGTCATTTGTTCTCTCTATCAGTCGCATAGCAATTTTATTATAAAGCTGCCACGCACTTGGACCCCATGGACCTAAAGTTTCCACACCAAAAGGCAGAAATATGTAACCATCGCCAAGAGATTCATAATTCCGCCTTTTGTTGGATTCAGCAGTTGCCGCCGCCGCCGCTCCTGCAAATAATAATAATAATACATATGAATATAATACTTATTAATCTGTTGAAATTTGTTTCATTGCAATGAATATTAATTTATTTACATAATTAGATTGGTTACATATTGATTAGTTGCCGACACGGTGCCGCGGTGGACAGTTACACTGATACAAGTGGCGGGAAGACGCTGGATGCAAGTCGCACGATAAGTCTTTTTGAAAATCGACGAGGGAAACCTACATAATAATGTCCAGCAGTGAACTTATGTGGGTGAGTGACGGTAATGATCAATTAGTAAATTATGAGTGCTTCTTACTGATTGCACGTGGCTAGTCTTATTTTTGACAAATTACATTTGAGTATGTGCTTTCAATTCCCGCCGAGTATCGCAATATTTTTATTATAATAAATGCTTAAAGACTTAAGGTATCATTATCCAATCCATAGAGACGAATACTATTTATTCTACGATCGAATCAATCGAAAAATTCAAGTTAATAGCTAGGTAAAAAAAAAAAAAAAAAAAATCTCTTTATACATAAGTGGATTAAGTTTACCTGTCACTGGTGGTGCCAGATAACTTATGTTTCTACGGGTTACTTCCATCGATTACAGTTGTGATTTGATTTCCAGAATCAAATGTAATTTATTCATTCACAGACTCACAACACACAACCTGAAACCTGTTATGAGTGGCGTGTGCTTGATATTTGTTCCTATATTTGCATATAATAGATAATAACCTAAGACCTAACCTAACCCTTCTCACAATGAGAAGATGGCCCGTTCCCAGCAGTGGGACAGTTTGTATAAAACAGGGCTGATAAAAAAATAATAGATAATAGACATGTTTTGCTAGTTCCAACGCATGAATTTTCTATAACATTCAAGTATGTGAAATTAGACAGATAGCTATTTTTGGTGTAAATTAAATTTAATACACATAAATCTTTAATTGTAGTGAATTTCAAAGTAGTGCGACATAGGCCGGGTCAACACCAGATGCGTCCTCTTCCCGCTGAAGCGCTGTATGCAGGTTGCAGTGTAAATTGTGTTTTATTTAATGGGCAGTACTGCGAGCGCTGTATTCGGTTTGGTGCTGATTGCCCCTTACTAAGTGCTCTTTATTGAACGTTGACTGCGTGATATATTAGAAGTGTTTACCGCTGCTACGTAATTAATTTACCTTGGTTTAGACAGTACTAAGGTCGAGACGCGCAGCTATCTCTCTCGCCCATCACAAATTTTTTTAAACATATAAAATCATTGAATAGGGATATTAGAAAAGTTGATCGAGTCCTTAATATTATTAAGATGCCCCGTTTCTCTCCGTGTAGTCTGAGCTTTAATTTGGTATTCTTTAGTCTTAGTCGATTTAAATGTCCTGTAATGTAATCCTGTAATTTCAATGTCTATGTGTCCATAAAAATGCGTATAACATATGACGAACACACAATTTTTATTATTTATAATTATAATGTGTGGAATATTTTTTATTTGCAATTGACCGCCAACTCGCCTGATGGTAAGTGACGAAGTTGCAATCTACGAACAAATGCGCTTATCTTGAACAAACCGAAACTGATTGTAATCATTTTGATTTTAACGGATATACGTATTCAGGTATTTTGTTTTTCGCCAAGTGATTACAAGAAGGAAGAGGTTCTCTCAATTTACGGTTTTATCATTTGTCCATGATTCACTAACCAGGATAGCAAAATGTAATTCTGATATCTTATATATTTAAATTTGTATGTAGATATATAATAAGTAGGTATACATGTGGATATGTATGTACGTATATACTTACATGAAATCACGCTTTCCCTTACGAGGTAGACAGAGCATCAAAGACCAGTAAGACTGCTTGACCCCACATTTGACTGTCATTAGAGGGTTAAATGGAGGGAACAGGGTATTAGAGGGTTAGAGAGGAGAAGGGTAGGATATAATATTGGCTTGCAGTGAAATATGTATGTATGTATGTTTCTATATTACTTCTTATGGCCTAAACTATTTGGCCGATTATGATGTGCAAGGTGTCCTTCAATTCGTCATCACTCAACATCGAACGAGCTGGCGGTCAAGAGGGCTTGACCGGCAGCTCGCGGCTGTCGGTCGCGTTGTTGCAGCCATGATGGAGCGCGCTTCTCTAAAACAAACCTATGCATTCATCATTTGAAGACGCACAATTTATATCTATCGACTAAAACGCACTAAGGTAGTGTATTCCATCATTCAGAAATTTGTATACCTAATATAATTAATAGTTTCAAAAACTAAAAAACCGGCTTTAAAGTACGCAATACGCAAATGTACGCAATTTGCTGTTCCCTTTCCTACAGGCGCTTGGATGATATTTTACCAGTTATTTTGTTATGAAAACCAAAGTACTGTAGGTAATCATTTTGATAAAATTCATTTTTGCCACCTCTGAAGTATGACCTATCAAAAATAATCATCAAAATCAATGCACAATATGCACAATTGACTGAGATTTTTTTTTACAAACCAAACATATAAAAAACATACAGACCGAATTGATAGCCTCCTTCTTTTTGGAAGTTGGTTAAAAAGTTGAGCTTCGTCCGGATTTTTGGAATATCCAACTATGAAACGACGTCGCTCTTTCGTGTTTCGTAGCCACTATATTTGCAGAACAGACGAAACGGGGAGCAACTTGCATTCGCATTTTAATGATTACATACATTATACATTTACTTATTTTACTTTTAATGACACCTATTCGTAATATTTACGTTTAGTACATTCATGGTAAGATTTCTTTCTGAAAAAATGTATAGTTGTTGAATAACGCGGCGAGGACATTGGATTACCTACTCGCACTTGATTTATACTGACCCGTCTGTCCCGCACACTACCGCCTACCGCCTACCGCCTACACTCGTACTACATTTTGTCAACACTTCGGGAATAATAATAAGGGATTGTATTCTTATTCTGGAACTATAAAATTGGAGAGGTTAGCCACGTGAAAGTTTACTTTTTAATCTCCGACACAAAACTACATAGGTGTGTTATAAGTTTGACATGTGTCAAATTTATAACACCCTACTGTGGCGTCTGTGATAATGTAGTGCATAAATTGAAAAATCTATTGTTATCTAGCTTTTTGCCCGAATGCGAAAGAAGGAGGGTTATGTTTTTCGAGTGTATGTATGTATGTATGTATGTATATTTCTTTGGCACGCCCTAGAGCCTAAACGGCTTCACGTATTTTTATGTGAGTGGTGTCAATAGATTCGTCTTAGTTGTGAGAGTGACACTGGGTACATCAAAATAAAAATAAAACCGGACAATTGCGAGTCAGACTCGCCCACCGAGGGTTCCGTACAAACTAAATAAAAGGGGGAAATCATATATTTTTTTTATATTTTCCTTCATAAACCGAAAAATATACATCGTAAAAATATTTAACACGTTCCTTGCTTACCACTCGGATCCGAGTGGGGCGGGGCTATAGTAGGGGTGCTTCCCACTCGGATCCGAGCGAGCGTCCCGTTCATTTTATAGTAGTCAATAAACCGCCGGCGTTTGAGGCAGTCAAAGTTGCTTTGCACGGCCACTCTGTTCTTAATCAAAATTCGCCTAAAAAGTTTTGGTTCCCAGCTGAAGTGAAGGGTCTGCAGCGGGCGAAGAATGTGTTAAAAACCTGTTTTAGCTTATGCTAATGAGGCTCTTTCACATGATATGGTTAATTCACTTTAAAATTTAGGCTCTCATGCCTTGCATAGAGACACAAATTTTTTGTGATTAAATTAAAAATGACCAGTTTTCGGATTTTTTCTTAAATGTGTACTCTAACACAATGCTTTTTGCCAAATTTCATTGTTCTAGGTCAATGGGAAGTACCCCATAGGTTTTGATTCCTCTGTGAGTGTCGAAATGTGCGTTTTTAACGACATATTCGGCTGTAACTTTTTTTTACGAAAACTGAGAAATTTTATTTTTCTTTCTGCAGCAAGATACTATGGATTTGCGTATATGGTTTTAATTTCAACTCGATACCTTCACTCATTCCCGAGATAAAGGTCTTGACACCCGGACAGACGGACAGACGGACAACAAAGTGATCCTGTAAGGGTTCCGTTTTTTTCCTTTTGAGGTACGGAACCCTAAAAATACAAAATTAAAAAAATGTTTTCAAAATGCATTGAGTGTGGTATCAAAATAAAGAATTTTTTACGGTGATTACGAATAAATATATTACTTATATGTTTTATTGAAGTTTGGAATAGGAAATGCTAATAAATCACATCACATTTCACACTAATAAATATAAATGCGAAGTTTGTGTTAGCTTGTTCTTCACGTTCTTCGCGGTAAAACGGCTTGACGGGTTTGGCTGAAATTGGCTTCACTGACACTTCACTGACAGGACTTGGCTGAAGCCAAGTCCTGTCAGTGAAGTGTCAGTGAAGATGAGTAACATATAACATATCACACAGACAGAGATATATGTTTGTATGTATGTATGTTTCTATATGACAGCCTACAGCCTAAGCGGCTTGTCCTATTTTGATGTTCGAGGTTTCATTAAATTCGTCTTCATTTCCAGAGTGTCATAGGCTATAATATTGTAACGATGATGATGATGATGGTGAAATTTCTAGAAGGAAATGCTCCACGACTATTTAAATAAAGAATCTCGTCAACATTCTAGAAAGTTCGAAACAAATGATAAAAACAAAAGACGAGCGAAAAGACGATCGAAATTGAACATTCTGGAACGAAACAAATGACGAACGAAATGACTATCAAAATAAAAGCTTCTAGAAGGTTCTGCGGGGTATATAAGGAGCTTCAGTCGCGGACAGAGGGCAGTTCAGATACAAGTAGCATACAGGAAAGAAGAAAAAGTTACATGTGAAAGTGAAGTGTTGAAGTGAACAGTATAGTGAAGAGACGTTATAGTAGTAGTGTGTTGATCAGATCACGGTCTCTGTGTGTTTGTAGCGCGTCGATTCGGTAATTATTGTCGGTGTTCGTGTTATCGACTGTGAGTGCTCTGTAGAAGATACCACGTGTCAGTGAATTAAACGGGCTTGAATAACATCGTTGTTTCCTTCCAATCCCTATACCCACTTCCCATAACAATATTTTGTAATAATAATAATACATCTCTTGCAAAAATAAAAAAATGCGTTTATTTGGAACCTTCAACAATCTATTACGCAACAAACAAGTTACTTTACTATAATTATTCTATAGAATAAATAAATAAATAAATAATAAATAAATAAATATTTATGGACATTTCACAGAATGCGCATTTTAATATTTTACAGTGATTTTACGCATACTTTCACACAAAAAAATTACACGCAACAGCGTATCAAGTAACGAAATCGTAAGTTAGACTGCAAAAACTGCTTTTCTGCAGTTGGGTATTTTGTTTTTCTTTTAATAAACTTACTTGTTAATTTTTATTTTAGAGGATTTGATTGAGAATATTCCTAGCCATTTCAATAGAATCCGTTCAGCCGGTTTTTATATCTGGAGTTTTGAAATTTTCTAAATGGACATTTACTTACATGATAATAGTTAGATTTGTAAGCGTAAGGAAATGAATTAATTTATATAGGATTATAGGATAAATGTTTGATAGGATAACAAGAAAACTTTTGGAATATCGTAAAAATAGCAACTTGGTGAAGCCCTCTAAAACTTAGCTAATAAAAAGAAATAACATACAGATTACTGATAACAGGATGACAAACTTATCTAAAAACGTTTGTTTTACAGATATGATGGTAAAAACACTGGCTAATGTATTAAGAATGAATATATTTGTAATGGTGTAAAAGTTATAGAAAGCTTTAACAAACAAAAAACAAAACTAAAAACACCGATGAAATTGAGGTTGAGAGTTTTCATGAAACCTGCTGATATTATTTCTCTCAATTTACAAATCTATTGGCAAGTAATGATTTCTCAGTTTATTTTGTGAAGCATTCATAAATCTGTTAAAATAGTATGCAGAATGTAGAAGCTTGCTTCACTTTCCACCGCATTATCAGTTCACATCGAGAGAGAGAGTGAGATGGCAGCGCATGCAATCGTCTTTAGAATCGTTTTGGGACAAAAGCTCAATCTCCAAGTCGAGGAGTAACCTGTAACTGAGAGCTTGGAGTGGAGACACAGTATGGGTACTACGGATACTTACAAAGATGAAGTAAGGCTTCATTCTGGAGGTAATATTAGACCGATATATAACGGTGTTCTCTTTAATAAATGACAGTTGAATGTAACCTGCAGCTATATGTGTGTGAATGCAACTAGTCTGATAACTGTTAAAGTTGTGGAAAAATGTGATATTATCAATAACTCAAACTCTTTGTTTAATGAATACTGTAAAATAGCATAATTCTAAGCCAATTTCAATCTATATCTTTTGACTTTAGTCAATGAGAGATAGAATATAAAGATTTTTAGTATCTAACCGCTAAGTTGTACGGGGATGAAAGCCAAATTTTTTTTCCACCCCTTTCATCTCCTTGCGATAGGTTCAACTTTTAGCTGGAAAAAAATACTTTATTCGTTTTATTTTACGGCTTTATTTCCAACTATCTCTAATCTCTAAACACTATGGTTTTATGAGTTTTAGCCCTTATTTTAGCAGAAGGAAATACAATGACTACGATTTTTTGCTTGAAATTGTGTAAATAATAGTTCAAGTCGTAGTAACAAGTAAGGGGTAGCCTAGACCGCTAGTCCGTACTGTGTGTAGTCCGTACTGTGTGTGAGCGGCGAGTGCCGCGGCGTTGTCTCGAGAGCCGCGACCTCCCCTATCGTAATAAGATCGTGGCTCTTGACCGAAAACTGCACACGCTACATTTGCTACTATTTCTACTAACCACATCGCTGTCCACATCCGATTTTGAACTTTACTGTACTCACTTCACGTTTCAAACTCCTCAGTAATGGTTGTAATGTCTTGTATGATTTTTTAAGTGGCATTTTCGTCATTTCCATGTGGCGTTATCTCGTGTCACATTTTCGTGAGGGTTAGAGGGGGAGTGGGAGGAGTGATGTCTTTCGGTTTATTAGACAGACTCGCTAAGGTGCTGTCACCACGCCATAGAATCTCGTCACAAATCGCACTAAAAACCTTTCGGCAGATTCCCTCGAGGAAACTTTAACGATTACTCATTATGAAAAAACGTTTAAAAAAAATATTAATGGACATATGTTCACGGACGTTACCAAGCGTCTAAAACTGTTGAGATAAACATTACATATAACACTTCCAGGCAAGGTTATGAATTGTAATTAATTTTTTTCAATCTTTACATGTAAGTGACAATTCAATTTACACTAACAATGTTCTAATTATGTCACGCAAATGTAAGCATGCTTCAAGACCAACCTGAGAATTTGGTTGCAAGAACACATGTTTTATGACATTAGCGATTATTTAAAATTAAGAGATTACCTATTGATTATTATTATTTTTGACTATTATGATTATTATTCTATATTATTATTATTTTTGACTATTATGATATTTTTGCACTCCAATTAATTAATGAATTATTAATATCAAAATAGTTTTGTCAACCACCCTTTCACATGATTTATTATGAACTTGACTTGTAACTTGGGCGTTATGAATAAATTATTTGTATTTGTATTTGTAAAAAATAATTAAGTACATGTTGGTAATGCTAGTTCGTAAATGTCGCTCGTGGGAATGGCGCCTAAGTTCGGGGGTAAAATCCGGAAGGGAGCGAAGGTGATCGGATGACGGGTAAATTAGATTATACCCAGATTTTTATGTGAAAATGTATTTTGTGTGTATTTTGACGTCAGAGCGAGGTAAATTAGAGCCGACGAAATATTGCACAATCAGGGAGATCACTCTCATAATACACGTTTCATTTTATTTTTGGCACGTTTTTGCGTTATAATATTATATAAAATTATCCTTAACAACACAGATTCATCCTTTACTTGCCGATCTACCATTTTGCCGATAGAATATAGCCAGATATATAATAATGTATATAAGTATAGAGAGAACTCTATACTTACAGTGAAGCTCGAGAGTAAGTAGCTTCGTGATAAGTAGTTTAACTCGCTAACCTTACAGCTCACCTTTTAACCGTGCAGCGTTCGTAAACTAACTGGACTAGATTTTCTCGAACGATCACCAATGTTAAGCAATGGTCACACCGGTTAGTCTTCGGATGGGTGACCTTGAGTGGCATTTTTTTCTAAGCACTATTGTCCGTGGGGTACCGGCTTAGAATAGTACCTCCCCCTCTCTTCCCGTGGGTGCCGTAAGAACCGGCTAAGGGAAATACTACCAGAGATGGGCAGCAGCATCCTCTGCGGAAAACGCCATCTACTGCGCTCGCCAACCCGCATGCCAAGCGTGGCGAGTAATGGCAAAAACCCTAATGAAGATTAACAAAATAACCAGGCCCCCAGTCCCCGGCAGCTCCGCTATTCCGGGCTACGGTAGCGGTCCCGGTCACGGCGGAGCAAGGGGTGCTAAGAATCTCCGGAAGAGATCCGGCTACCACCCCCTGCATAAACGACGACTGGCCCTGGTAACACACAATATTCGCACGATGAGGACAGACGAGAAGCTAGCTGAGCTGGAAGAAGAAATGAGTAGGTTACATTGGGATATCCTGGGGTTATCAGAAGTCCGACGAGAGGGTGAGGACACGATAACCCTGAAATCCGGTAACCTACTCTACTACCGGGAGGGCGACCAACCGTCCCAAGGTGGTGTCGGGTTTCTCGTCCACAAGTCCCTTGTTAACAGCATTCTTGCCATCGACAGTGTATCGAGCAGGGTTGCGTACCTGATACTCAGAGTATCCAAGAGATATTCGTTGAAGGTCATCCAAGTATACGCACCGACCTCGGCACACTCGGATGATGAGGTGGAGGTGATGTATGAGGACATTAGTAGGGCCATACACACTTCTGAGACCTATTTTAATGTTGTTATGGGGGACTTCAATGCGAAGCTGGGCAGGAAATGCGAAAGTGAGTTGAGAGTGGGGCAATTTGGATATGGACAACGGAACCCCAGGGGACAGAGGTTGGCCGACTTTCTGGAGAAAGAGGGACTCTTCATGATGAACTCTTTCTTCCAGAAGCCACCTCATAGGAAATGGACCTGGTTGAGTCCCGATGGTTCTACGAGAAATGAGATAGACTTCATCCTGACCACCAAGAAACAAATATTCAATGATGTCTCTGTGATCAACATGGTTAAAACCGGAAGTGATCACCGAATGGTACGAGGCACTTTGAATATTAATGTTAAACTTGAGAGGTCCCGTATGATGAAGTCTACACTCCGACCCACTCGCGCCCATATCCAAAACCCCGAGAGCTTTCAGCTCGAACTATCAAATCGCTTCGAGTGCCTGGAGAGCTGCGCATCGGTGGATGAGATCAATAACAGGTTTGTGGAAACTGTCCGTACGGTGGGCGCGAAGTTTTATAAACCCCACCGTACAAATAGACCGCAAAAGCTCTCGAGCCATACCCTCGACCTCATGGCTGAACGACGCTCATTGCAACTGCAGTCTTCCGGTGACGCAGAGTCATATAGGCGGCTCAATAGACTCATATCAAAGTCTATGCGACACGACATCCGTACCTTTAATACTAATCGTATTAAAGAGACGATAGAGCGGAATAAAGGCTCCAAAGTGTTCGCAAAAGACATGTCTATTGGGCAGAGCCAGTTGACGAAGCTGAAGATGGAAGATGGCAGTCTAGCGTCGACCAAAGCAGAAGTCTTGAGGGAAATCGAGAGGTTCTATGGACAGTTATACACATCGGTCGCAAAACCTGTTAGCAGTTTGGGCAAAGATCCAAGAGCCAAACTGACTCGACATTATACCGAAGATATCCCGGACATCAGCCTGTATGAGATTAGGATGGCCTTGAAACAGCTTAAGAACAACAAGGCACCGGGTGACGACGGAATTACATCAGAGCTACTGAAAGCGGGTGGAACACCGATACTAAAAGTCCTTCAGAGGCTCTTCAATTCCGTCGTGCTTGAAGGTACAACGCCAGAAGCATGGAACAGAAGCGTGGTGGCGCTGTTCTTCAAAAAAGGAGACAACACTTTGCTGAAGAACTACAGACCCATCTCGCTTCTGAGCCATGTCTATAAGCTGTTTTCAAGGGTCATCACGAATCGTCTTGAACGCAGGTTCGATGACTTCCAGCCTCCCGAACAAGCCGGTTTCCGAAAAGGTTATAGTACCATAGACCACATCCACACGCTGCGGCAAGTGATACAGAAGACCGAAGAGTATAACTTGCCCCTTTGCTTAGCGTTTGTGGACTATGAGAAAGCCTTTGATTCGATCGAGACCTGGGCGGTGCTTGAGGCTCTCCAGCGATGCCGTATTGACTATCGGTATGTCGAAGTGCTGAAGTGTTTGTACAACAACGCCACCATGTCAGTCCGAGTACAAGACCAGAACTCGGAGGCAATTCCATTGAAGAGAGGCGTGAGGCAGGGAGACGTTGTCTCTCCGAAACTGTTTACCGCCGGTTTGGAAGATGCCTATAAGCTTCTGGAATGGAAAGGGCTCGGCATCAATATTAACGGCGAGTACATCACTCACCTTCGGTTCGCCGACGATATAGTAGTCATGGCAAAGTCGATGGAAGAGCTCAGTACGATGCTCGAAGACCTCAATAGAGTTTCCCAACGGGTGGGCCTCAAAATGAACATGGACAAAACGAAGGTTATGTCGAACGCCCATGTAGTGCCCACCCCAATATCTGTGGGGAACTTCACTCTTGAAGTTGTTGACGAATACGTCTACCTAGGACAGACGGTCCGATTAGGCAGGTCCAACTTTACGAGGGAGGTCAATCGTCGTATCCAACTCGGCTGGGCAGCGTTCGGGAAACTTAAAAGCGTCTTCTCGTCCAATATTCCCCAGTCCCTCAAGTCGAAAGTTTACAACCAGTGTGTGTTACCAGTGATGACATACGGCACTGAAACGTGGTCCCTAACTATGGGCCTTATAAGGAAACTCAAGGTCACGCAACGAGCTATGGAGAGGGCTATGCTCGGAGTCTCTCTACGAGATCGAATCAGAAATGAAGAGATACGTAGACGTACAAAAGTCACCGATATAGCACAGCGGATTAGCAAGTTGAAGTGGCAGTGGGCAGGACACATAGCACGTAGAACTGATGGCCGATGGGGCCGAAAGGTTCTCGAGTGGAGACCACGTACCGGCAAGCGCAGCGTAGGAAGACCAGCCACGAGATGGACAGATGATCTCATACAAGTGGCGGGAAGACGCTGGATGCAAGCCGCTTCCAATCGGTCTTTTTGGAAATCCATGGAGGAGGCCTATGTCCAGCAGTGGACTTCTTATGGCTGAGATGATGATGATGACTATTGTGGGTCGGACGACACGATAAATTGTTGGTTCCGGTTGTTTCTTCGTAAAAACAACAATCGACACAGCCAGATCAGAGGCCATTCTACGGCTTAATAACTCTGACACTAGGGCTGGCCACTCAGTCTATATGAACTTACTTACTTTTTTTACCGTTTAACCGCCTATTGAATAGTTGTACATCTGAATATTACAAACTAAGTTCATCTAACCGTACTTTCGTGTCGCATACAAACTCGAATCTCTGAAGTCCTGTGCGTGGGTTCAGTTCCCGGCAGGCCTGCTGTCAGGTATCGTCGGGCCTGCTGTCAGGTGTCGTCGGGCCTGCTGTCAGGTGTCGGCGGGCCTGCTGTCAGGTGTCGGCGGGCCTGCTGTCAGGTGTCGGCGGGCCTGCTGTCAGGTATCGTGGGGCCTACCGTCAGGTGTCGGCGGGCCTGCTGTCAGGTGTCGGCGGGCCTGCTGTCAGGTGTCGGGGGGCCTCTGTCGATACAACTACTGTAACGAGGGGTGACGAGTTAAGCCGACAATACTTGCGGGATCAGGCTAAATTTTACCATGTGAATATTAAATGAGGAGGTTAGTTTAACTCTTGGTTTATTTAATACTCGTAGTTGAAGTTTACTAAAGATGCAATTTAATCCAAGTTTTTCGAAGCCCTAGGTCACATACGAAAAGTGTCATCGTGACCACATCGTCACGTTGTAGCATTAACCATGTGAGTCGGCACTTAAATGAGTACTTGTACCGATGAAAAAACTAATAAATAAAATCGAGAAGTAAAAACCATTCCAACGACACTGGGTGATTATCTAGCGAGTTCGATCGTTAACAATCCCGGCAGTGTTGTGTTCTGATCCATGTGCTATCATACAATATTTAAGTGAGGCTTAAAGTTTCTAGGATTTCTCTCTACCATTATATTGTTGCAAGAACTCAGTACAAGACGGCTACGGAGGCGCTCCACGGGACAGGCGGCGGACGTGCAGCGGCGCGGGCACGGGCGCGGGCGCGGGCGCGGGCGCGGGCGCGGCCGGTCCGCCGAGAGGCCCTGATTTACGGACCAATACCGCGGTGACATCTCAACCGACCCCCACTCAGGTATCTCGTACTACACTAGTAACAGTACACCAACTATGCTGATACTTCAATACCAATCGAACGTTGCAAACTAAACTAACCATGATGTTAAACCGGCTGAACCGATTGTGATGAAACGTAGCATACTCTCGATAAAATATTATTTCAAGTTAAAAAAGTAGCATGCCTGACAATATTCTCTAGATCCATTTCGGCCAATATACGCAAGAGCTTCGTGACCTTATTCCACCTTCCCCATTCCACTAAAGGACAAGCAGAGGGTCGACTCACTGTCGCATGTTTCTATTTGAAATGCCCAAAAATATCTGTACAAAGCGAGTTAGTTCCACATTTTTGATGCGTACTGCACATGCGTGGAACTTTCAGCCACCTTCTTTGTTTTTTGAAAACTATAATTTTGGAATTTTCAAGGCTAGAGTTACCTCTATCTTAGCTTATCTTCTAGATTTACGTGTTCCATCCTCGACCATTACCATACTGTTGCTTACCATTAGGCGAGTGGTCCAACGTAGATCTATTTACTATAAAAATAAAAAATAAATCGACCAACAAATGACATTTTAGCAAACTCCACTCCACTTTTTAACCTTTAATCTCGACAACTCTTGACCGATTTTGCTCATATTTTAAGTTCTCGTTAAGAACTGAGAACTAAACGTTTCTAGTAAATATTATCAAAATCGGTTGAATTACAGAATCTACTTATGCTGCATGAAAATATCAATAAGTGTCAAAAGGAAACTAAAGTACTTAGGGCTATCTGGTGAAATCTCCATTAATAGCACTGCTCCAAACTGGTGAGACCACAGGAGAAGAAGGGTCCAATTCGCGTGCATTGTGGGGAAAATAAGTGATATTATTTATGTGAGAGAGTAACATGCCATACCATGTGTGTCGTGCAGTGTGCCTTGAAACGTGCGCCGCGGGGAGCTATCTGTTAGTGGAACTCTGCATCCCTCACGAAGGCGGCTTCAGCAACCGGACGAACTGCGGTTACCAAGTTCTGCGTCACTTCGTGCAGGAGTCTGAAGCGATGCTAACTTCACACCGGCACCGTGCTAGATAAGATGATAGGAATAAATCAGAAATGGATCGTTTAGTTAAAGTTAGCTATTATGTGTAGGTATTATAAGATTTTTGAGTTATTTTAAACATCAAAATACGTATCTTGACATAACTTGGTATACTTATAGGTTTCACAATTTTATGGATATTTTCATCATCATCATCTCAGCCACAAGAAGTCCACAGCTGGAATTACGCCTCCCCCATAGATTTCCATAAAGAAAGGTTGGAAGCGGCTTGCATCCAGTGTCATCCTGCCACTTGTATGATATCCTCTGTCCACCTTGTGGCTGCTCTTCCTACGCTGCGCTTGCCGGTTCGTGGTCAGTTCTACGTGCTTTGTGCCCTGCCCACTGCCACTTCAACTTGCTTATCCGCTGTGCTATGTCGGTGACTTTTGTACGTCTACGTATCTCTTCATTTCTGATTCGATCTCGTAGAGAGACTCCGAGCATAGCCCTCTCCATAGCTCGTTGCGTGACCTTGAGCTTCCTTATAAGGCCCATAGTAAGTGACCACGTTTCGGTGAAATTGATTATTTAATTAGAATAATTTATTAGTAATAAATATAATTTATATTTGAATTAATTAAAAATTAATAATAATTATATTATTTTGTGATATATTGAGTAAATATATATATTTGTGTTGGATTAAATATTATATTTAATATTTATAACATAAATAATATTATTATATTATTTTCGCTGCTATATGTCATCACTGGTAGCACACACTGATTGTAAACTTTCGAACTTCAGGGACTGGGGTATATTGGACGAGAAGACGCTTGTGAGTTTCTCGAACGCTGCCCATCCGAGTTGAATTCGACGATTGTCCTCGGACGATTGATGGATATTTTGGTTTTCGATAATTTTTGATGCTTTTATTGATGATTTACTTGACTATTTAGGAAAAAAAACGGACAAGTGCGAGTCAGGCTCGCCCACCGAGGGTTTCGTACAAACGAAATAAAAGGAGGAAATCATATATTTTTTTAATATTTTCCTTCATAAACCAAAAAAAATTTTTTGTTATTATTTAAAAATGTCCAGTTTTCGGATTTTTTCCTATATCTCTCCTATACTCTAACACAATTCTTCTTGCCAAATTTCATAGTTCTGGAAGTATATAGGTTATCATTCCCTTGTGAGTGTCGAAATGTGCGTTTTTTACGACATATTGGCTGTAATTTAGTTTTCCGAAAACTGAGGATTTTTATTTTGCTTTCTGCAGCAAGAGACTATGGATCTGCGTATATGGTTTTAATTTCAACTCGATACCTTTACGCGTTCCCGAGATACTCTCTCTTGACACTCGGTCAAACGGACAGACAGACAGCCGGACAACAAAGTGATCCTATAAGGGTTCCGTTTTTTCCTTTTGAGGTACGGAACCCTAAAAATGAAGTAAGTAGGTTGTGTCATGCTACTGCCGGCAATTTACATATTATGTGAACTCATAAGGTCATCATCATCATCTCAGCCACAAAAAGTCCACTGCTGGATATAGGTCTCCCACACATAAGGTGGGGTCATTAATTTCGATCTAGCCCGTTCAGTTCTATTAGTGTTCACTAAATATTTAGATGATACCAGGAACCCAAGCCGTTTTACTAATTTTCCAAGTTCGATAATACTTTAAGTGGGGGGATGGCTAGCGGGGGGATGGCGAGCGGGGGGATGGCTAGCGGGGGGTGGCTATCGAATGACACTAAAACGTTATGCGATGCGAAGTAAGTTTTTAGTTGTATGTTGAGTTTTTAAACATTCGGAAAATAATGGCGCATGTTTATCTAATATAAAAGCGTATGATGTCATGAAATTAGTCTCATTTGAAGCCTATAAAACTCTACGAGTGGAAGTTTTCTTTAGGAAAACGATGCGCCTTAAAATTAGCTTTCCCAACAAGAAACTTGAGTTAGCGAGAATTTCTCGATGAAAGCAGTTATTTCGTTGTGAGAGCAAATATTTAGCAAATCAAGTTTACGTCCTCGACCTTGGCTTATTATCTAAAAAAAATGTTTCCTTCAAAGGGAACAAAGTGTCGTTTTATCTGAGCTTTAAACCCCCGGGATCAGAGCGTCGCCTGAAAAAAGGAAGTTTTATTAAGTTAAAATTTATCTTCTGACAGGGCTGTAAGTTCCGGCGATGGGAGACTTCATTCTTGATGTTCTTATCAGGTTAGATTGCTTGTATTTTCACGCGACCGCTCTCTGGATTCATGGTTTCTCGCAAGATATTACACATTTTTTTGTCCCTCATTTACCTCATCCCCAGATTGCATCTTGTACCGCCGTTGTCAAACATTGCAAGTATTTTTATCTAAGTAGTTATTTTTACTATTGTGAAATAAAGTACTTACCATATTTTTATAATAGTAGGTACCATATTTTTCATACTAGTTTTATATTAATTTCAGTATAACGCATTCGATGGAGTTATACACCAATTTCTATGTTAGTGGTGCAATTTTTTTACCACGGTGATTGTATCACAAACAAGAGCTTCACGACCTAATTCCACCCTCCCCATTTCACTACAGAACTAGCAGAAAATCGGCGAATCACCAACAATTTCTCGTTGAAATGCCAAAAATCCGTACTCAGCGTTATTCACCCACGTTCATGTTGCGTACTGCCCAAGAATGGAATTCTTTGCCGCCATCTTTGTTTCTTGAGACCTACAATCTTGGAATTTTCAAGGCTAGAGTGAATAGATATCATCTAGATCGACGAGCTCCATCC
This sequence comes from Lycia hirtaria, assembly GCA_947563715.1. Taxonomy (NCBI): domain Eukaryota; kingdom Metazoa; phylum Arthropoda; class Insecta; order Lepidoptera; family Geometridae; genus Lycia; species Lycia hirtaria. The sequence continues at coordinate 31,740,232 of OX387377.1, read as the reverse complement.
TCGGCCACACCGTCACTTAACATCAGGTGAGTTGGTGGTCAATCGTAGATCTATCTTGTATTAAAAAACCGGACAAGTGCGAATCAGACTTGTCCATCGAGGGTTCCGTACAAACTAGTAGATAAAAGGGGGAAATCACCGTTGAGACCACGCACGGGAACGACAGGAAGACCTCACACAAGTGGCAGGAAGACGCCACATTCCACGGGCCACATTCAACCTGTCTTTTTGGAAATTCACGGAAGCCTATGTCCAGCAGTGAACTTCTTGTGGCTAAGATTATGATGATGAAGATGCAAATTTTGTATGATTTTTTTTACTAACTTAGACATAAAACCAACATACTGTAATTCAAAATACATTAACGACATTTACTTCTAATACTGAAATAATATGTTATATGCTGTTCTAGTACTTCAGTTTCAGGTCAGTATATCCTCGACCATGGTGCACGACATGCATCTATTCCAAAATATCAATAACTCAAGGTAGTCGAGCACATTACGTGACACGTGACCGGTAGGAACATCAAATGTAATTGTTTAGGAATAAACCGCAACATTATGAAAAGTGTTCTCATGTTATTACAATAGGTCGGGCGTCGCTGGCAGCCGCAGCGGCCGCGCTGAACTGACAAGCACGCCTGCCGCAGGAGACCTGCCAACACCGCGCACCGGTAAGCTCAATATCTACAGAGAAACAGTTCACACTATCTTCAAAACCACGTCTGCATGCCAGTGTTCACGTATATACACAGTTCCATTGCTACACATGTGCATGTTACACACGTTTTGTGTGAAATTTTGTTACAATATTGCTTTAGTCAGTTTAGTCTAATCAATCCAATGCTATTTCCAGCCACGCTATATATGGATGTGTACCATATTAATAGGCATATAAGGCATTGTCTCTCTATACACAGTCGTTTTATAATGCTACTATGGCGAACTAAGTACAAGTCAAAGCTTAGGATGGAATTTGATATATCCATTACCTATTCTACTTACGCAAAATACACAAAAATATTATTAAGTACATTAAAAGCGATTTTATGGGATATTTTTTTTTTTTGTAGTTACCAGTAATCATGGGCTTTCAAGCTCGTGCGGAGCTTTTATTTTTTGCCAGATTGTTTTATGCTTTATCCTCATAATAATAGTAAGCAATATGGTCGCTTAACATCAGGCGTGTTAGCAGTCAACTGCAAGTCTATCATAGAATTTTAAAAATAATAAGTAAAGGTAACTAGGTATGCATCTCTGCCTCAGCCTCAATGTGTCCAAAACTAAGCACATTGCATTTACCTTACGCTGTTCTGGAGCTCCACCACAACACTTATCTCTTAAGATTCATAACTGCATAACAAAACACAGTTGTAACTGCTCTAAACTGGACAGAGTCACTGAGATAAAGTACTTGGGTGTGGTTATAGATCAGCGAATGTCTTGGCTCCCACACATAAGAACGTTTTCAACCCGCCTCCGAAAACTTATCTGGATTTTTAAAAAACTTAGGCACGTCACTAATTCCAAACTACTTCTATCCATATATCAGGCACTCTGTCAATCAGTCATCAGTTACTGTATCACTGTCTGGGGTGGTGCTTATCAAACACACTTAATATTACTTGAAAGAGCTCAAAGGTCGATACTAAAAGTTATGACTTTTAAGCCTTATCGCTTCCCAACTAAAGAATTATATGCAAACTGTAAGGTACTGACGGTCAGACAACTTTATATTTTAAACTCTATCGCAACACAACATGTGAAAACTATTTATGACCCCGCTCTGAAGGATAAAAGACGAGACAAGGGAATACATACTGATATTAAAGTCTATAAAAAATATTTCACCAAAACACAGTTCTGTTTTTTGGGCCCTTACCTACATCAGAAATTGAATAGAATACTAAATATTTATTCTCTTAATAAAAAACAATGTAAATTAAAAATTAAGCACTATCTCTCTTCCCTGGATTATATAGAAACAGAAAATTTACTAAAAATAGTAAGCTAACAATGTAATGATATGATACGTATATACATATATACACCCTTAGATGCATAATTAATAATACTCACATACATACATACACACATATTACATACTCACATACTTACATACATACAAACATATAAACATTTATACTCACATACTTACCTACTTACTTACATAAAGGCATAAAATCTTATTGATCTACAAATTGAGTAAATATTATATATTAAGTAAACTTTATAACTCAATTTAAAAATTAATTATATTAAATTAAAATTATAACAACAATGTTTACAACTTACATGGACTGGCAGCCAATGGGTTAACAACATACAGCTGTATAAATGGCTCGCTGGTCGTTGTCGGCATAGGCAAGTCAAGTAAACAACAACTTTGGCTGGCTGGACATGTATGTATGCTATGAGCTACCCGTATGTTATTGTATTTTATTTTTTTCTTATATTTGGTTCGTTTATTTTGTTTATTAATGTATAGTCAATGTATTATTATTATAGTTTACACGCAGGAAGACGTTAGCACTCGAGACACAGAATATCTAGTTCGGGTGCTAACACACTTTTTATTATGAAATTGTAATTATCAATAAACTATTTTGAATTTGAATTTGAATCTCTGGAATCAATACAACAGTAACTTCCACCTAACCCATTCTTATTTTCTCATTTGACGGTGGGATTTGCACACTCAATAACAATGACGCGTAATATTAATCAGGATGTTGTTGTCAAGACTTGCTTCTCTGAATGTTCTCTTGCTTCTCGCGACTCGAGGAGCGTACGAGTATAGTGTCGCATGTAAGACCGCATTTCATAACACTCGCTCGCCTCTTATAGACTAGTGTTCAATTTATTGGCCAACGAGCGTCGTTGGCATAATTAACTGTGAAAATATAAAATGGTTGAAGAAGCTCGAGAGAATTTTATTTATTACTTTTGTGAGTTCACGTAAAATGAGATGATTTATGCTAAAAAAGTTTTTAGAACGAAATTAAGCAGGAAACTAATTTGTTCCTCTGCCAACGTTTACCGAACTCGTCACCTTTCTTCGGTTCCGTATCTCAAAAGCACAGTAACTCTTATTTGATTATGTCGATAGAGAAGTAATGCGCCATTGCGGACGCTGCTGTCAATATTTCATTATATGATTATGTCGATAGAGAAGTAATGCGGCATTGCGGACGCTGCTGTCAATATTTCATTATATGATTATATCGATAGAGAAGTAATGCGGCATTGCGGGCGCTGCTGTCAATATTTCATTATTTGATTAAGTATGTCGATAGAGAAGTAATGCGGCATTGCGGGCGCTGCTGTCAATATTTCATTATTCGATTATGTCGATAGAGAAGTAATGCGGCATTGCGGGCGCTGCTGTCAATATTTCATTATTTGATTATGTCGATAGAGAAGTAATGCGGCATTGCGGGCGCTGCTGTCAATATTTCATTATTTGATTATGTCGATAGAGAAGTAATGCGGCATTGCGGGCGCTGCTGTCAATATTTCATTATTTGATTATGTCGATAGAGAAGTAATGCGGCATTGCGGGCGCTGCTGTCAATATTTCATTATTTGATTAAGTATGTCGATAGAGAAGTAATGCGGCATTGCGGGCGCTGTTGTCAATATTTCATTATTTCGTTCAGATGCCACAAATTGTCATAGTAGTATATACTTCCAGACATTAGTTCCCGTATTTTGCCTCGATAGTTCTATATTTAGTCTGTCTGTTTGTGTGACGAGACTTTTCCCCTCAAGAAACACTGAAGGTATAGGAATAATAAATTGAAATGAATTTAAATGTGTCGGAAAACTTTCGAAAGATTCGAAAATTGCACACTGCATAATTATAAGATACTCTAAAATAAATTAAAACCCATAGAGATACTTCCGTTGACCTAGAATGAAGATAGATGATACCTGGTAATTAAACACAATTTTTATGACAATTTTATTTTAAGAATACTTGCTTGAATAATTCAACTTTTTTATATGTGTTTTTTGACTATATTACCTCTATTAATACGAAGACAGAAACATAAAACAAGTAACTTTCCTCGATAGAAAAAAAATCAGAACTTACCTCTAAAAATAACATTTTATGAATTTTATGTCGTAGTCATGTACTTTCTGTCACATTAAAATAATGAAGAATGTAGATAATATCTTATTAAAGATTAATTAGAAATAAGTTTTTAAAGAAACATAAAACTAAATTTTTAATTAATTTTTTATTTAGTATGGCGCTTACGTTATTTTTTTCGAGCAGGTTGCATGTTTCCTCTCTCTATCTATTTACGTTGGTATCGCATAGTTCTATCACTCTCAACCATTTACCCAGTTCGCCAATGAACATCGTGCGAGGTATCGTCTTAAAAAACATAGTCTTACAGCATAAAGTAATAGATTCTGATATCTGCCTCAAATTTTTATAACAGCCTTATACTTATATTTTTGATTATTTCTTATTTACTTAGTCAAAATCTACATTTACAAAAAATGTGACCAAAATCAAGGTAATCCAAAAGCAACTTCAGTCTCTTCTCTAGGTATTTACCTAACTAGCTCTGGAACGTAGCTCCCGGATATCTACGACATTATTAGATATGGTATGGTATGGTTATTATTAGAAAGTAATCAACCATCTAGTTATATGTTGCATTTAAGTTTAGTGAGAAAACCGAGACGAAATCTGTTATACCTGTTGTTTTTCGCACGTGTATGCAGTGGCGTAGCAAAGGGGGGGCGGCGGGGGCGGGCCGCACCGGGTGTCACCTGTTTTGGGGTGACACCCACCCGGTCTCTCAACTTTAAGAACAATGTACAAACAAAAAAAAATCGCTAGCACAAAAATTTCTTTTTCGGGGATTCCTCCACTAGCACTAGCTCAGCTCTATGTATAATTCGGGGATTCCCGCAAAAAAGCCTGACGCTGTCGTGAAGGGTTCCCCGTTCCATAATCGCGATCTTTGACGTCTCAGTTGCAACATTTCTCATTTGTTTCGTGAAGTGTGTTGTGTTTGGTTGGCGTGAATTGTTAAACGTGTATTTATTATTGAATAATATGATAATAATAAATGATCCATGACCTTTATCATATAAAATTTATTGCTTTTTATTTTCGATGGGGTGACACCACCAACTTCCGCATCGGGTGCCACCCAAGGTAGCTACGCCACTGCGTGTATGCGCATGCGGTGTTCAACCTGTAAACTGCAACCACTTTACATTCGCAACTAGAAGCTTCTTTGTTTTGCTAATTAAGAGCAGTTCTTAAAAGTTCCGCGGCGCGGCAGCACCGGCGTGTTTACTAACTCAACGGCGGAGTTGCTGCAATCTTACATATTTCATACATTAAGCGCTCAACTTGTTTTTAGCGATGCTTAAAATTTCATCGTTACACTTACTTATTCTATACTTTATATATTTTATAAACTTATCTTAAAATTCTATACTAATGTGTTGGTAGTCTCAACCTGCAGCCAGTCGCTGTGATAGACTATGGCTTTACCTTGTTCTATGAAAAGATATCACGCCCACCAGTTGTATATAACGAGACTGATTCTATCCTATATCTATAATAGAGCCAGTTTTATTATAATTACCGGCTTCTTTTCCCATGGAATTTCAACATGAAAATTAGATACTTTGTCGTCATAGTATATACCTTGGTTCGGATATCACACACTCAGCCTTAGTATATACCTTGGTTCGGATATCACACACTCAGCCTTAGTATATACCTTGGTTCGGATATCACACACTCAGCCTTAGTATATACCTTGGTTCGGATATCACACACTCAGCCTTAGTATATACCTTGGTTCGGATATCACACACTCAGCCATTTTTGTCGAGTACAAAAATGACTGAAATTAGTTAATATAACTAAAATATATAACTTTGTTAACACATTAACACTAGAATACAATTATTTCTGCCTGCAGTTAGCATGTATTTGTTACATTTATTTCAGTATTTTCAGTTCAGTCCTCGCTAGCGATTGTCGCGTAAAGGGGATTACCCGCTAACGCCCGATAATACCGACATGTACGGGAATACCTGCCAAATACTCGGCCGCCGATATTCCGCCATTTCCTTCGCCATATTCAAATCTGCATTCCGTCCTATATATCGGCTTTCATTTGGACGATATACATAATACATATACGAATCGTTTTAAAAGGATAAAAAATAGTTGGTACAAAGATGGCTTGGCTTGGAATGGGCAGCATACGTTGATGATGATGGCTTGGCTTGGAATGGGCAGCATAGGTTGATGATGATGATGAAGTATATTTTAATTTGTTGTCTACATTACTTCTTCTATTGTTCTAGACTACCGTATTCAATGGTGTGGACGCCTATTACTGAGCATACGCTGTCTGTCCGTCGGTCTGTCTGTCCTAAATTTAAACGAATTTCTTGAACCGTAATAGATATGAAATAAAATTTTAATGGAATATACATATACAACGAATCAATTGAAAAATATTAATAATAAAAAGTTTATAATTTAGAGTGTCCGTACAAAATCAATTTATTTTACATTTTAGTATTTTTTCTACGAACAGTGACCAAATTGTTAAGATTATATTCATAACTTTGAAGTATGACAACAAATACAAAAATCAGGCAAATACGAGTTGAGTCCACGCTAGCGATTTTTTATGACGCCTAAGCTTTCACATTAGCAACCGGCTGTGGATTAATTACTCCACAGTTAACCGATAGATAAAATAGATGTGGATTTAGTTTATACCGAATAACTCGGTGACGGCCTCATGCTGGAGTCTGGAAGCCGAGGAGTGTGAGCTAAGCACGTATTTTACTGTTTTTAATATTGTTTTGTACAGCTTCAACAAAACCTAGCCGATGTGTAGCATGCCGTGGGCGAGGCTTATGTCCAACAATGGACAAAATTAACCGACGCCGGTGATGAGTTACGTCACCGCATTTTGATTTTTTATCGTAAAATAGACGAGGTAAGTACAAGTACTCCTCTAATTACATACATTATGCCTAGATATTATTTAATTATACATATTTGATTTAATTGTACACATTTGAATGTGTTTCAGCTGGTGCAGTATTCGGTAGAGTATAGATAATTAGGCTGTGCCTAATTACATTTTAAATTTACAATGTCGGCTAATGTTACAAAGTTATAAGTACTAAAATTATATCGGAATAACTCGGAATAAGCCTTGGGGATGGTTGATGTTATATTTGTAACAAACAGAGAACAAGAAGAAGCGATGCCTCTACTCTACTGCAGTGCTGGCCAGTGTTACCACACTCTGAATAACACTGTGCTAGTTTCTACAAAACATTGTAAAGCAATTAGAGGCGGCGGCGCGGCGGCCGCGGGGCCTGGCGGGGCCAGGCGGGGCGATCGGGGCAAGCAGGGCGAACAGAGCAAGGGGCAGGCGGAGCAATGGTGGCCGATTCCATAGATTTAGATATCTGCTAATGAGATCAGCACGAAATTAGCCGCACATAATTCGATTGTTTCGCTACACGTCGCTAATGCATGCATTATGATCAACGATACTAATTGTTACAAATAAATTACGCTAATATTGTAAATGCGAACGTTTCGTAATGTACTTACTAATATTATAAATGGACAGCGTCCAATGCCGCACAACCACGGCATTTGACGATTTACTGCCATACCGTGCAATGTAATCAGTCTATCTACCTATAAGACGTTTCGACTAGACTGCCTCACTAGAAAACAACGTGCAGCCTAAGGTAGTTTTTCGAGTTCCGTACCCAAAAGGTAAAACGGGACCCTATTACTAAGACTCCGCTGTCTGTCTGTCCGTCCGTCACCAGGCTGTATCTCATGAACCGTGATAGTTAAACTGTTGAAATTTTCACAGATGATGTATTTCTGTTGCCGCTATAACAACAACAACCACCATGAAGCGGAAAACGTACGATGCCATGCCAGTATCCGATGTTCTTGGCTACCGATGTCGACTAGTACGATCGAAAAATAAAACAATTCTACTGTTCGAATGGACGGCCCAATCACCTTTCGTGCAGGTATGTTTGTTTCTAACAAAACTTGGTGAAAATCTAGACAGTGCTCCCCGGGTTATAAGCGTCGACGCAATGGTGATCGAGGGCGAAAAAGGAGAAGTGGTGCATCGGCTAGGCAGCCTGAAAGCCTCAGAACATCATGAGGTGGTCGTGTATGAAGATAGGGGTGAGAACTTGTCTTACTTAAAATCCCAGAGACACGACGGCCCCTCTACAAAAGATAGCTGGGGACACCCTATCCCGACATCGACCAATCTCAGCGGATCCGAGCGAGCGCAGCAAAAAGCAACCGAGGAAAGAACCACGTCGCAAAAACGTGGCAGTTGTTTAAATAGCAGGAGCCATGTCTCGGCTTTTCTAACGGCTTTCAGTGTTGCAGGGCAGAGCTTGCTCAGGTCGACACCAAAATCACCACCAGAAGTAGCAAAAGCGGCTCCGGAACTGGTACCACTGCGAGCTGCCCGAACGAGAGCCGACATGGGCCAGGTCTGTCCACCCCGTTATATCCCAGCACACACACCATCAGAACATGCCAGAAATGCATTCATCGAGTTTTTAGCCGTCACAAGGGCAACGAGACAAGTCAACTTCAAAATATGCGCAAATATCTTATTAAGTTATTAATAAGTTATTATACTTAAGTTATTTAGACTTGGATCCGAAAGCTTTCTAAGGGTGAGACTGGATGAAGCAGAAGCAGCCATATATGACAACGAATCATCCCTGTTCATAAGAGGAGAAATGTCATGTCATCATATGGCAGCTTACAGCGCTAAGAATGGTTTTGTGGCCCTAGATGAGGGTGAAATGGAACGGACGGGAAGACCAAAATATGCGACACCACTGAATGACCTTATTTTAGTTACTAGTCACGACCCGGCACACCAAAATAATGCTAGATGACAAAATCCTCAAAATGGCGGAATTTCTCGAGGAGAGTTCTGGAGTTAAAGCATTGTGGGAAAACTGGGAGGTGCCTAATATACAGTGGGTCAATGGAGTTCCAGGATGCGGCAAGACAACTTGGGTAGTTGGAAACTTTGATGCGAACAAGGACGCCATTATAACCACAACAACAGAGGCAGCTAAAGATCTGAGAGAGAAGCTAGCGCACCGGATAGGAAACTTGGTAAAGACCAGAGTGCGCACCATGGCTTCTGTTCTCGTAAATGGTTTCAGAAAAAACGAGAGCTACATCCGCCTTATGGTAGATGAAGCACTCATGAACCATTTCGGAGCCATAGTAATGGCTACACGGCTGTCTGGTGCCGGCGAGATTGTTCTCATTGGAGATATCAACCAGTTGCCTTATATCGACAGAGAAAATCTCTTTAAGGTACCATCGCCCAAATCTGGTAACCAACATCAGCCAGGAATTTTTATGCACGCATCGCAATCCAATGGACGTCGCATATGTGCTGAGAGAAATATATTTAGGAATATATTCCTCAGTCGCCCACATCCAGTTACTAGAGCAGAGAAGGTTCACGGGTTCCCAAATACCCTAAGCCGCCCCTAAGCCCTTTTCTTGGTCCACACTCAAGAAGAAAAGTTAACCCCTAGCAACCAGGGTTACGGGGGAGGTACAGGGTCACGAATCCTCACCATCCATGAAGCTCAAGGATTGACGTACGAGTCGGTCATCGTCATTAAGACCAAAGGCAAACTGCAGCTACATGACAGCGTCTCGCATGCAGTCGTGGCAGTCTCGAGGCACACCGGGACCTTCACTTACTACACCGATGATGAAGGAGATGCCAGCAGCCGTTTTGTGCGGCGGGCAATGGCAGCTACACCAAGGACCATTTTAGACTACAACCTCAAAATGGCTATAAAAGATCGCAACACGGCGGTAGTGGAGGCCCCGAATGGAAAGTTTCGCTGTTTGTTATAAAAAAAAGTGTTAGGTGTTAGGTTATTTTTATTCTTTAGTTGTCTGTCCCTAATTTTGTAAATTCTTGTATGTATTATTTGTCCCCGTTGTGTTATTTTAATAATAATAAGAAAGCGTGTATACTCAGAGCACTCACGCTCACTAAAAAGCTTCTTCTTGCGGCGGCGTCGTGTGGCGGGTCGCCCTCTTCCCTCAAACATGGTTGAGGAGAGCGATGGCACATGCGTCAACTCGTGAACGGGTGCTGCTTGCGGGAGCTGGACTGCTCGGCGTATACACGCATGCATGTTAGTTAAGTGTAAATTAAAATTTTGTCTTCCTCTTGCATAACTTAAAAAAAATATGTAAGTAGTTATAAATGCATATATTAGTTCATAAAAGGCACGGACCCTGGAGTCTGTGGAGAATAAATTTGTTAATAAAAAATAAAAAAACTCAATATTTTCCAAACGGATCCCTAAATTTAAAAATGGTATTCGCACACCCGAAATGTTTTTTTAAACAATATCCCACACGATGGGGTAAGTAAGAAACATTAATTCATCCCCACGTTACCAACATGTAGGGAAGGTACCACAAAAAAAATATTTTCATGATTTTATTGTATGACTTTTTCGGCATGATTTATATGTACTCGTATCTACATGCCATATTATAACTTTCTAGTAATAATAGTAAAAAACAAAGTGCGCGGCTTTGCTCAACCGCGGACAGAAAATCAAGCAGACACACAGACAGACATGGCGAAACTATAAGGGTTTCTTTATTACTACGGAACTCTAAAACCAATACATGTTAGTTAAATAAGATAAGTATCGAATAAATCTCCTGCCGAGCTAGCTCGAACAGTTGACTGGTTCTCTCATTTGTTTCTGAACCAATTTCCAGTGGAATAAGTCAAATTGCTCGCAAGTTGAATCGTTTTTAAGTTAGTTGGCACGCTTTGACCAAAGTTTTTTGCACTTGCCTTAACCTAAAAATAACTGGTAAAATATCATCCAAGTGCCTGTAGAAAAGTGACCAGCAAGTCGCGTATGTATTGTATTGCTTATATTGAAGTCGGTTTTTTCAGTTTTTTTAACTATAATTTTTTTAAACATATTATTTAGTGGTGCCTTGAGAATTTCTCTTACTATCCACCTAAAAGCAAGCATATATTTGCCTATTGCTATACTGTGAGACAGACATCGATGACACACAGATCTGTGTGTCACCGATGTGTTGGTCCACAGAAGTCCACGCTGTATTTAAGTCTTTCAACATGTTTTTACATAGAATACACCATTTAACCTGTCTTATGTTTCGGAGTTCCTATAGGTGGATACTATAGCTATTATAATATCGGTGACGCGCTGAGCAATGCGTCGCGCGGTGCGTCGTCGAGGCTAGCTATTAATTATAACAACTTGACGAGACTCCATTGCCAGAGAAGCCTGACTAGTTCTCTCTCGCTCCACCGACTGACAGTTTCATGGAAAATTCTTGGGTAACCATTTATTTTCAATATATTATTGTATAGTATAGTATAGTGTATATATCGTAAGATATTTCTTCAATATATTTTAACATATGAACTTGTACAAAAAATCGCAAGTTTCTTGTTACAAAAGCAATATTTACTTGAAACTTTTTATCTAGGCGTGTTGTTACAGAAAAATATTCAAGTATATTGAGCTTAGGACTCAAATTCTGGACTTTATTACTGTGAAGGCCACAGTTTGCGAATAATTTCGTGATTATTACATATATTATACTAACATAACGAATTCGAAACTGAAAATATGTGAATGCATACCGTGCAAGATTAAAAGGCACGCAAGTACGGCAGTCACTCAACGAAGTAAGTGCTACTGAACCTGAAGTATTTTTGTGAAACTTAAGGCTCACAACTTTGAAATAAGATTGATAGAGGACACAGACTGTATTGTATTAAGTTAAGTTTTTTTTTTTAGAAAAACCTTGAAGACGATTAAGTATACACGAAGTACATAGACGAGCCCTAGTGTGCATTAGATGAGTCTGAATTGTGTCAGAAAACAAATAATATTTGATAAATTGTCGAACTGTTATTCGCAAAGTCTTACGGACTCCGCAAGTACGTAATAAACTCAGTGAGCCAATAATAATATTTCTTATTACTCGATTAAAAACAGTTCGGTTTCCACATGCAAGTGTCATCTTAAGCCTCACTCGAGTCACGCATCTGTTCACGAGTCCCGCATCATTGCGGCTTTAGTACCGCTAGAGACAATCATCCATTCCCGGGAATCCACATTTTTCCAAGCGGGAATTAAAGCGGGAACATAAATTAGAATCGAGTGCGAGAGGTACCGCGGAATGGAACCACGAACATTTTGAGGAAACTTAATGGATCGTAATACCTCTTATTGGATACTATATTACAAATGTCTCAGTCGTAAAGGACTGGTAGGACGCCATGCAGTGATTTTCTATTTCCCAAAATTTTACTCATATCTTTATTTGTGTATCTAAGTTGGCACGGCGGAAGCGTTGGACATTTTATGTTCATAATCGGCGCAGTTTCACGCGCGGGTGATTGTCAGTGAATATACAGTCAGTGACATATATAAGTACATATAATACAATATGGCGTACAACGGACAACATTGCGTTTTGTTCCATCGGAGTATTCACTAGCGGCGCAGAGAAAAAACATGTTGTTGAAATTACTTACTAAAGCAGTGTTTTGGCTTCCAATCAAAGGACTAAAACTGTAAGTTCAAAGCTAAAATTGGATAGAATTTAACTAGCACAATAAATCTGAAACCTCAAAAGTACTAGAATATTTTCAAGCTATAAACATGTGTACAGAACTACAGAGTACAGAGGTGAATGATAGATTCCCTTGTTGTTTGTTCACAATAGCACTAGAGTCCGGTGGTGAGTAGGCAGACGGTCGGTGGGTCGGGTCGAGTCAGCGCTCGCGTTCACGCTCCGCCTGCGTGTGAAACCAATAACGCGGCTTAGATCGTTTTTCTGTTCGCTCCAGCGCCGGCCGCCCCACGCGCCGCGGCGCGCGTCCGGCCGTGCCCTGCGGCACACTGCGCCGCCAGTACTTCAACTACTAACAGTGATATTATAGAGCCTCGACCTCTGTCTTACACTATATGGATTTCAAAGTTGTTGATAATGAAGGATTATTATAAAGAAGCACAGTTTATATGTTTGTAATAATGTTTATAGGCCTTAATTTAAGAAACTACCGAAGTGATTCTAGGACTTCTTTTATTGATAGGATTATTATCCAGTGCTATATTTATGTTTTATATTAACAAAATTACTTTCTTAAGTAATATCACCATACTTATATACCTTGTAGGAGAAAAATCAGCCACCTGCTGCTTTATCCGCTTACTCAGACTACATTGTTGGAATATAGTAAAAATAAACCGGACAAGTGCGAGTCAGACTCGCCCACCGAGGGTTCCGTACAAACTAAATAAAAGGAGGAAATCATATATTTTTTTAATATTTTCCTTCATAAGCCGAAAAATATACATCGTAAAAATATTTAACACATTCCTTGCTCAACACTCGGATCCGAGTGGGGTGGGGCTATAGTAACGGCGCCTCCCACTCGGATCCGAGCGTCCCGTTCATTTTGTAGTAGTCAGTAAACTACCGGCGTTTGAGGCAGTCAACGTTAATCAAAATTCGCCTAAAAAATTTTGGTTCCCAACTGAAGTGAAGGGTCTGCAGGGGGCGAAGAATGTGTCAAAAACCTGTTTTAGCTTATGCTAATGAGCCTCTTTCATATGATAACCCACATGATATAGTTAATTCACTTTAAAATTTGGGCCCTCATTCCACACTTGCATAGAGACACTAAAAAAATCATCAAATATAAAAAAAAAACACCAAAATCAATGCATAATTGACTGAGTTATCGATGAACAAACATACAGACCGAATTGACTACCTCCTTCTTTTCGAAAATCGGTTAAAACTACTACTCATTCGTAAGGTATCTGGTAGGTATCTAATATCTGTCTGGCTAGCTTGCCGTGCTCACGCACACTCTGCCACGCAACAGCGTTTCGCAGAAGCTCTGCCACTGTCGATGTCGTGCTCGTGCGACATCAGATAGCTCGTTCGTAATGAGTTGTCACTCTTGAGGGTCGCCCGCTCGGCTCGCCGGTTCTCTCACTCGCTATTGTGCGGAACACACCAGTAATTGCTTTATCTCGTGAATCCGCTGACCTGCAAGTGTACTTCTACCTGATCTGTATCGAGGGATTTGACAAGTAATCGTTACCTTTTTATTTAAAGAGCAAGGTGCTTTTCAATTTCATATTAACCTATCAGCCTGCCTGCTATTCTGATCTGATATCAGGAACATGGTGAATCCTGTTGGTTAAAGGAGAATGTGTATTATTTATTTATTACCTTTCTTTCGCCATAGAATAAATCATGTGTTACGATGTGTTCTGAGAACTGATACGTTTTGATTTAAGAAATTTTATGTAATTTGTGTTGTATTTGCCCACTGTTGAGTGGGCAAATACAACACAAATTACAACTCTATAACGACTTCACAACAAGCAAGCTGTTTCCTTAACCACACCAACATCGTTATAAAAATCAACATCAGTGTTTTTTGCTAACCTATTTTAAATTACAGAAAAGGTAAAGCGGCGCGTGTCTGTCCCGAGTGGGGAGCTGGTGAGCTGATGAGCTGGTGAGCCCCGGAGGCCGAGAGACATGTGTGTATGTGTGCGTGTGCCCAAATTAAATTAATTGAAACCTGTATGTATGTGTGCGTGTCGTTTTGCAGCGCGCCGTATTTCAGTCGCGCCCAATTATTGGAGAACACGTTTCGATTTAATAAAGCAATTTAGAAAAAGACCAATTTGCATCCGAATGAGGCAAGGGTTCGGAATAAATGAGAAGTGAAGGTGGGACGCGGGATGATGGTTCCGCACAAATATTTGCTTACACAGGTTTATTTTTACTTCAGGTAAAATGTTCAGGTAACTTTAGTTTCTTTGTGTTAGCACTAATTTTATGTGATGTTTATTGGTTTTATGTCAGGCCACGTAGCTCAGCTCAGCTCAGCTTGATAGTATATCTGTCATCTGAGCTTGTAGGTCGTGGGTTCGATCCCCACCTGGGACAAACATTTGTGTGTTAAACATAGATGTTTGTTCTGTGTCTGGATATCTATTTATCATAACGGTTAATTTACAAAAATAAAGTGAATATGTATTCTATCAACCGTCTAATTTCCATAGTACAAGGTTTGCTTAGTTTGGGCTAGATGGTGTTGTGTGAAATGTCCGCCGATATTTATGACTTATCAAGAGATGCTACCACTAGTGGAGTTAGTAGTTATTATTGAAGCTATACTTTTCCTTATTGATGTATCAGATATGATTGCTAGCTTAGGTACGTGCTTTGTTTTCGACCACATCGCCGCTTTGCATCAGGTGATAGTTAAACATTATTCATCTTGGAATGTGAACTGGCTCTCAAGTGTTGTAGTACAATCGATGCTGTATGAGGTTGTCGTTCTTGGCACATGGAAGCTAAAAAAGCGCTACAAAATAGAATCGTTGGTAGAATATGACCATGACGTCGGCTGTACATCTAGTTTGCACTATTTTCTGTAGCTAAGTACTCATTTTGGATAATTATAGTAATCTATATTTCGTCGCTTATATAATAATACTGTGGAAGTCGAATTTGCTTCCTTTTCAGGAAAACAAAAAAAAACTGTTTTCCATCGTAATAATATGCCAGAAATAGGTAATAAATATCCAGGAATGATTACTAATTAAGCAGAACTGAAGTACTTAGAAAAAATATATTGCAATTAGAAGGCGCTTCTAGAAGATGTATCCAATAATGTATACTCGTAAGACGTCACAGGGACAATTATCGACTTCCACGGTATTCTTATATATCCCACAATTTCCAATTTCTGTAAAATAACCCATGGTGTTAGCACAGTACCCTAAATATTGAATCAGTGTAGCAGACGCTGCCCCTACCATGCGGAGGTACCTTCCGATGTCCGTACGGGCGGGCCGGACGGGCCGGACGGGATGGTCAGGCCGTGCCGGGGAGCGCCGACCTGCAAATGATGCTATTTTCAGTACGGCTTCGGGGACGTTGTTCAAGGTTTTACAACACTTTATTAGGGTGTCCGTACTCCGTTCCTCGCAACAGAGTTATTGCCAGTTTTATTAGGAGCCGGCTCCGGACACGGACTTGCATGTTATTTCAGTAGCCTTCCTGATTCGCTAGCTATCTGCCATGATACAGTATTAATCTATTTGTTGTTTTTGAAGCAGTTTGTTTACTTTTTACACACTTACTCATCATAATGTGATTTCATTGAAATGAAACAAATTTTAGCCGATTTATCGCGTATATTTTACATAATTGTATGCGCTGACGTTCCGAACACGTTGCAGTGTTCCAGGTCACAGGTGAGACTAGATGACAGTTTTTTGTTATGAAAATATAAATTACTACCGCCTATTATTTTGATGCAAAGCATTTCCTATCTACGCAGAAGTTGGTCACGGTGTCCACAGGTATCGCAGATCTGTGTTGAGGCCGAGATTTTATTAATTAGATGACCGGGTTCCATGCAGGTGGTACTTGCCAACCATCTTCTCTATTATAACTAAGTGTTAGAAAATCCGGTAAATGTAAATGTTAGACAACAGAGAAAAGATCATCACGTACTCGACACGCTACTCATCTGCTCTGTAAAGAAATATTCAAAAAAATTGGATTTTTTCGAGCTACGCGTAATATAGTTATACCAGAGGAAAGCTATCAGTGTGACGACCTCGGATTAGTGTTCGCAGCCCCCAGGACCCTAGGATTGTGGAGTTATAAGTCAAAACCTGGAACTGAATACAACAAAGAAGGTTAGTGGAATCTTACACCGTGACGTGCACACATATACGTATTTCCATTATCGGCACGTACGTGCGCGACGCTTCCACGAGACGACAGACGACTCCGCAATCACGCGGCATTATCTGCGCTGCGTCATCGCGCTCTGCCTTATCGCCCCGCGAACACTCCGTGCAAGACCGGAAGGCGCCAAAGCGACTCTCCCTCCCGTCTGAAGGACCAACAGAGAAACCAGCCGTGTCCTGTATCGTAGGAATCGGGAAATCGAGACAGACAAGTTGGCGCCCACATCAACACTGATTACTGACCTCCGGGACTAAAGAAGACACTCAGAGCCATCCATCAGGACTCTGGCGCGTACGAGTAGCGTAAGAGGAAGATACTGCAGACCATCGTAGTTACGGGAAGAAAACGCAGACCATCAGCGTATAGATTAAGATTAGGTACCTAATTTTAAAGTATTTTAAGTAGTTATATAAGCAATTTAATTCAGAATAATGTCCGTAAACAAAAAAGTCGCCCCCTTCACCTCCACCTCCATCACTGCCCCGAGGACGAACCTCTCAGTTCGTTCTGTAGCATCAACGCTACATAAAAAACTATTGAAAAAAAAAGTAAACACCTGTAGGTCTGAGGTGATGCAGCTGACACAGCCCCCCAGCGATGAACGTGCTCCTGGCACTTTGCTCCCATCCAAAGAGGAGTCCCGCCTTTCTCAGAGTCTCGATTTACCACTGCCGCCATCACAAATAGCTAGCCAGGATTCAGCTCCGTCAACATCGATACTGGAGTCAAGTTCGGAATATGTGGCGGCGGTAGACAAGGTAGAGAATTGGGAGCAGTGCGGGATTTCTCCGCCAAAAGAGCTAAAGCTTGACGGAGAGGAGCTAGATAGTGTGTCTGAGTTGTCCAACCCGACCTCTCCCGCCCGAAACAAGAGAGTCAGTATGCTAATAGCACACTGTCCGAGGCGAACTGGGGTCGAGATGGACATGGCCACGAAAGTGGCAAATGATGCGCTACAGCGGGGAAAGGACGCACTGGAGGCGTCAACTAACATCAAGCGCGAATTAAAACAGACCGCTATTGAGAGCCTCCAGTCGCTATACGAAATAGTGCTTTCCCTAGCGGACTCTAGAAATCGTCATATAGCGTCATTAGAGCGTGAGCGGACCAGGCACGCCTCGGAGCTGTTGTCGTCAGAGCGGGCCCACATAAAGGAAACGACAAAACTACATCACAACTTATTAAAGGAGATAGCTCTAGCCAGAGAAGAGATAGCCGAGATGAGGAAAGAAACTAAGGCTATCAGGGACTGGCAGAGCTACGAGACGATAGAACCATATGAGCAAATTAAAACGACAGCAGACGCTGTGAGGGCTCTCAGCGGTCACATTAAGGAGGTCCCTGCAAAGCAAACCGTCGATTTAGAGCCTCTGAGGAAAGACTGCTTTGGTCTAAAAACCGGAGTAGAAAGTCTTCAGAGGCAGATTGATGAACTGCGTAGAGACTCGCACTTTGAAAAAGAAAAGACCGCTGAAATTCTTCAGAGAAATGCTGACGCTTTAGAAAAACTCCTCTCGTCTCCCCCTCCTCCTCCGTCTCACCAAAACCCGGACACCTTACATGCAATCGAGGAAATGCTAAAAAGTCATTTGAAGAAAACAGTAACCCCCCCACTACCTACCCCGGTTCAAATAAACATAGAGGAGCATGTGTTGCCCATCACAGAGGGTCTTGAAGCCGTATCGTCAGAGCTTCGGACTATGCGGCTGGAAAAAATGTCACAGCCCCCACCAGCCCTCAGCATTGGTGCAGAGCTTTCACAAGCGGAAAAGGGCAGAACAACAAAACCTGCATACTCTAAAGTTGCCGCAAAACAACCAGTGCTAAAACCTAACCATACTTTGATCGTGTCACCGTCGAATCCAGCCTCACCCACAACAGCCGATAACATTATCGATATGATAACAGTGGCACTGGACACGCGAACCACTGGAGCAAAGGTTGACCGAGTACGCAAAGCCAGGAACAGAAAAGTTATCCTGAGTTGTAGTACAGAGGAAGACCTGAGCCTGGTGCGAAATCGTGTTCAGCGGGACAAATCTCTAAAAGTGGAAACTGCGAAAGCAGGAAACCCACTGATAATTATCAGAGATGTCATGTCGTACCATAAGGACTCGGAGATAGTGGAGAACCTCCTGGCACAGAACAAACACCTGCTAAAGGAAATTGATCTGAAGGAAAGCACGGTCAGGGTTAGGTACAGGAAAAAAGCGCGCAATCAGCACGAATGTCATCCAGTGCTGGAGGTTTCGCCTCGTATACACAAGTTGCTTATAGACGCAGGCAAAGTCTACATTGGACTCCAGAGGAGGCCAGTGTCTGACCACTCGCCCTTGGTGCAGTGCACCAAATGTCTCGGCTTCGGCCATACAAAAGCAATCTGCCGGGAAAGGGACGAATTTTGTAGCCACTGCGGTAGAAACCACTCCTGGACACAGTGCAAGGCTCGAAAAGAAGACATGCCACCAAAATGCAAGAACTGTGCAGCCGCGCATCCAAATAGCTCGAGTAAGGAAGTCTCTCATAACGCGTTCAGTAGCGAATGCCCTGAAAAAGTTAAATGGGATGGCATAGCCAGGTCCCGAATCTCCTATTGCTGAGGGCACTCACGAGGTACAAATCCTAGTCCCCCAAAGAGCAGAAGAAGCGGGTCTGCGTTTCATCCAAGCAAACCTGCAACACTCCCAGAAAGCAACAGTAGAACTCCTTAATGTCGCAAGGGAAAGGGGAGTTGCAGTCGCCTTAGTCCAAGAACCTTACGTAGGTAACAAGGGCGTCATGAAACAATACCCTGGAACTCGCGTCATTCAGTGCAGCTTGAACAGGCAGAAACCAGTTAAGGCAGCTGTTATCGTCTTCAGTGACAAACTAGAGGTTATTCACGACCCTCAGCTAGTTACTGAGACGGAAGCGGCTGTACTACTGGTTGGCGAAGGCTTGAAACTGGGAGTAATTTCTGTCTACTTAGAAGGGGATCAACAGCTCGATCCATACCTCAAAAGGGTCAAGGCATTTAGCGAAAAACTATCGACCAGAGATCTGATAGTTGCCGGCGATGTTAATGCCTGGTCCCATTGGTGGGGAAGCAGAACAGAAAATGGCAGGGGAGAAGCTGTCCACTCTTTCTTTGACGAAATGGGCCTACATATTCTCAATACTGGTGATACACCAACCTTCGAAACTATAAGAGGAAGCACACTATGTACAAGTGTAGTAGATGTTACTACATGTAGTATGTCACTTCTGGGAAGGATTGAACGCTGGCAGGTTGATAGAAGTCTAACAACATCCGACCACAACGCAATAACATTCAACTTGCGCTTAGTAAAGGCCCTCGAACGTCTAAGGCCGATCACGACGCGTATGTACAACACCAAGAAGGCAAAATGGTCAGACTTCATGTCACAATTGCAAGCTTTCCTCGAAGAGCAGAATATATCACCAGAATCAGTGAGAGAATGTGAAAGCCCAGAAGAACTGGAGTCAAAGATCAAGAGCTACATCGAATGTATCCATGAAGCCTGTAAACACACCATCCCACTAGCAGGCCCACGAAAAGGGAATCCAGTTCCCCAGTGGTACACGAAGACGCTTGACGATCTGAAGAAAGAAGTTCTAAGAAGAAAGAGAAGGATCAGAAACGCTGCTCCAGATAGAGTTCAGTCGGTAGTCGAACAATACCAAAGTGCCAGGCAAGACTATAAGGAAAAAGTCGAAAAAGCTAAGACGGAAAGCTGGAAAGAGTTCTGCACGAACCAAGAAAAGGAAAGTATGTGGGACAAGATCTACAGAGTGATCAGGAAAACCGCAGTAAGACAGGAGGATCTGCTTTTGCGTGATACTGACAGCAATACTCTGTCCCCACAACAATCCGCGGAACTATTAGCCAGAACTTTCTATCCCGACGACTCTGTAAGCACAGACGAACCGTGCCATGCAGAATTGCGGGAGCTGACGAAAGAAACACCTATGGACCTACCGGATGATGATCCACCATTTACGTCTGCGGAGTTGGAGTCAGTTCTGAGAACACTGAATCCGAAAAAAGCACCCGGAACTGACGGGCTAACCGCTGACATTTGTGCTGCAGCTATCCGATGCGAAAGGGACACTTTCTTGGCGATCGCAAATAAGTGCTTGTCGCTAAGGTACTTCCCCAAGCAATGGAAAGCAGCACACGTGATCATCCTACGCAAGCCCGGTAAGACAGATTACACACAGCCGAAATCTTATCGTCCCATAGGTCTCCTTTCTGTCCCCGGAAAAAT
This sequence comes from Lycia hirtaria, assembly GCA_947563715.1. Classification (NCBI taxonomy): domain Eukaryota; kingdom Metazoa; phylum Arthropoda; class Insecta; order Lepidoptera; family Geometridae; genus Lycia; species Lycia hirtaria. The sequence goes on along the minus strand of OX387377.1, from coordinate 31,719,047 downwards.
CGTCGAAAAGCTTTTGGTAACTCGGCTTCAATGGCATCTCCTTCCAACCATCAGTCAGAGACAGTATGGATTCATGCCACAACGAGGAACCGAGGACGCCCTCTATGATCTAATAGAGCATATTAAAAAAGGAGTAAACGAGAAAAATACCGTACTCCTAGTTTCTCTGGATATAGAGGGCGCCTTCGACAATGCATGGTGGCCTGCCCTAAAATATCAGCTAGCAAAGAAGAGGTGCCCATTAAACCTTTACGAGATGGTAAACTCATACCTCAATGACCGAAAAATCAAAGTCAATTATGCCAGAGCAGCATACGAGAAGGAAACCACCAAAGGGTGTGTCCAAGGATCTATCGGCGGACCTACCTTCTGGAACGTAATCCTAGACTCGTTATTACGCATGCTAGAGGCAGAGGGAGTGCACTGTCAAGCTTTCGCTGATGACGTCGTTCTCGTTTTCACTGGCCAGTTGAATATCATCGAGGAGCAAGCCAATAAAACGCTGGATATTGTCGTGGAATGGGGAAAAAGTAACAAGCTCAACTTTGCTGCGCAGAAGACCAATGCAATGCTCTTCACAAGGAAGCATAAATACGAACCCCCAAAACTAGTCATGTCTGGCGTCCAGCTTGATCTCGTAGAAGAGATCAAACTGCTTGGATTGCTGATCGACCGAAGGCTCAATTTCAAAGCACATGTCAATGCCCAGTGTAAAAAGGCGGCAGACATTTACAAAATGCTTGCGTGTGCAGCGAAAGTGACCTGGGGATTAAATGGCGAGATTACGAGAACCATTTACGTCTCAGTGGTGGAACCTATCATCATGTACGCCTCATGTGCATGGGCGCAGGCGGCAGACTTCGAGGAAAACAAGGCACACTTGAACGCAATCCAAAGAGGCTTTGCCCAGAAGATCTGCAAGTCGTACCGTACTGTTTCCCTAAAAGCAGCACTTGCCCTCTCAGGTTTATTACCCATAGATCTGAGAATACAGGAAGCAGCCAGTCTGTACAGAGCGAAGAAGAACTTGTCTCATGAGTACCTCCCACCAGAAGTGGAGCTCGAACAGAATGTAAGCTACTTGGACCAACCACACCCGTCCTCAATGACATCTCTAGAGTTCGAGTTCCTAGAGAACATCTCTAACCAGTTAGAAGGACCCCAAATCTACACAGATGGCAGCAAGATAGAGGGTCAAGTTGGAGCTGCCCTGACCTGGTGGGAAAATGGCAGAGAAGTTAAGTATTCGACTTTCAAGCTACACTCTGAATGCACTGTCTTCCAGTCGGAACTTTATGCTATTTACCGAGCGATTCAAATGGCGATGACAAGCAGAGATCCCGAGGTCAATGTCTTGAGTGACTCGCGTTCTTCACTTGAACTGCTCAGAAATCCTAGAGTAAGTCACCCCTTGGTAAAGGGCATAAAGGAAAACATTGGCAAGATAAGTGCGGAAGGTAGATCTCTTCGTCTTTTCTGGTTGAGAGCGCATGTGGGTACCGCCGGTAATGAGAGAGCTGATGAACTCGCAAAATCGGCGGCCCTCACAGGCACCTCTAGCGACTACGAAGGGATCCCCTTGTCCTACGTCAAAAAGAAAATTCGTGAGGAATCAGTCCGCAAGTGGCAGGACCGGTATGAGACCTCGGACAAAGGTAGAGTCACACAAACGTTCTTCCCCAATATCGCAAATGCATATCGGGTTGTGCGAACTTCTAAGTTGACTCCCTTCCAAGTCCAAGCTTTGACGGGACACGGAGGAATAGCTGAATATCTGTACAGATTTAAGCTCAAGAACAGTCCTGGGTGCGAGTGCGATCCCGATGTACCCGAAACAGTCTGGCACGTGCTCATCGACTGCCCCAGATTCATGGCAGCAAGGCAGGATCTCGAAATAATGATAAACAGAAATCTATTAGTGTCAGATCTGCACAAAATATTAACAGATTGAGACAGCAGACCGTATTTCTTGTCGTTCGCAGAGAGATCCTTTCGCATAGCGGCTAAACGAAATTCGACACTTCCCTCCTCCACAACAAACATAACTCCAACGCCCGTTGAATCAACGCCTAGAACAATACCACAGACACCCCTCCCATCCACAACAAACATCACCCCAACCCCCATAGAAGCAACACAGAGTGAGACCTGCGGCAGAGCCTCAAAAAGCGTATCCATCGAACATCTTTTGGAAAATGCAGATAAAGGTGTGCCAGGGATCCGGGTCCGTGGTGTGGCTCTTTTCATGGACAGCAATAGAGAAAGATTCGGAATAAGCTTTTGTCTTGTCCGGAACCAGAAACGCAAGCGCGTTCGCTTATCGCCTGGATTAGCATGTTTGCTCAATGGGAGTACCGCCAAAGCAACCATGAAGCGGAAGTCTTATGATGCTATGCCAGTGTGTGAGGTAGACGGCCATCGATTCCGACTAGTGAGATTGAAAAACAAAACGATCGCACTGCTCGAGTGGATGACACAGACACCTTTCGCACAAGCTAGCTCACTGCTCTCACATCTGAGCAGGAATGCAGACAGCACGTCTCGGGTGATAAGTGTGGACGCGATGGTTGTGGAACGATCGAGAGCGGAAGTCTTAGACCGGCTAGGTTGCACTGAGGCCTCTGCACATCATGAGGTCGTCGTGTACGAGGATAGGGGAGAGAATTTGAGTTATCTCAAGTCTCCAACACACGACCGCATAAGTGCAACAGACAGCTGGGGACATCCCGTTCCAAATTCGTCCATCCAATCTGGTTCAGAAAGAGTACAACAAAAAGCAGCCGCTGGAAAAGTCGCAGCCTATCGAAGCAGTACCCAAGAAAGAAGAGTGGGTCCCATCGCTGCTCTCGTAAGAACTGCAGCGCAGAACTTGCTCCGAATCACACCCGAATCACCACCTCCCTCGACGGCGATGACACTCAGATCAGCTTCACAACCTCAGGTAGCCCGAACAAGAGCCGACATGGGACAGGTCAACCCTCCCCGTTACATTTTGGCTTCAGAGCCAAAGAGCCACGCAAAAAACGCCTTCATTGAATTCCTAGCTACTTTGAGAGCGACAAGGAAAGTCAACCTCAAGAACTGTGATACTATCCTTCAGTTCTTCACGCTAGGAAGTGAAAACTTCCTAAAGGAAAGACTCGAGCAGGCAGAAGCAGCTATATATAATAACGACACATCCCAAGTCATAAGAGGGACCATGAAGGGACAATATATGGCAGCTTATAGTGCAAAAAGTGGCTTTGTGGCGCTGAATGAGGCCGAGACGGGGCGAACAGGAAGACCGAAATATGCGATACCATCGAATGATCCATTGGTTGTTACAGCCCGCTGCACCAAGGTAATGCTGGATGACAAGATCCTAGAGATGGCTAAAACCATCGAAGGGAACTTAGATGTCGAGGCAAATTGGGAAAACTGGGCAGTACCAAAGATCCAATGGGTCAACGGAGTTCCGGGTTGTGGCAAGACAACATGGGTGATAAGGCACTTTGAGGTGGACAGAGACGCTATCATCACAACAACGACAGAAGCAGCAAAAGATCTGAGAGAGAAGCTATCGCATCGCATCGGAGATCTGGTGAAAACCAGGGTGCGAACCATGGCTTCTGTACTCGTGAATGGTTTTGGAAGAGAGAGCTTCAGACGCCTCATGGTCGACGAAGCTCTTATGAACCATTTTGGAGCTATAATAATGGCTTCACGGCTGTCTGGTGCTGGCGAACTCATCCTCATCGGAGATGTCAATCAACTGCCTTATATCGATAGAGAAAATCTCTTCGAAATGAGGTACCATCGCCCAAACCTGGTCACAACCATCAGCCAGGAGTTGCTCTGCACACATCGGAACCCAATGGACGTTGCGTATGCGCTGAGGGAAATATACTCCGGTATATATTCCTCAACTCCCCGTGTAAGATCTCTAGAGCACAGACAGTATAAGGGTGCGCAAATACCCAGCGCCCTCCCCAACACCCTCTTCTTAGTACATACACAGGAAGAAAAGGAGACCCTTATCAGCCAGGGCTATGGGGAAGGCGTGGGGTCACGTACCCTTACAATCCATGAAGCTCAGGGACTAACATACGAGTCGGTTATAGCCATCAAGACCAAGGCAAAAATGAAGCTGCACGAGAGTGTCCCACACGCGGTTGTTGCGATATCGAGGCATACCGGGTCTTTCACATATTACGCTGATGATACCGAAGACGATGCAATCAGTCGATTCGTGCGGCGTGCGTCGGCTGCTTCACCGCAGACCATCAGAGAGTACAATTTAGAGATGGCCATTAAAGATCGGAACGCGGCGGTGATGGAGGCCCTGGGCCGAGAGTAGGCGACAGATTTATGTAATTAGACGATGTGAGTGCAGTCGCTGATAGAGTCCGATCAACCGAGGGCAAATAGATAATCTGGAAACCCCATCTAAAACCGGGCTCTACCAGTGACTGCATTCACAGAAATACTAGTATTTCAGTAGTTAGAAATAAGAGTTGTGTGCATACCTTGAGCATTCATGCTCACCATCGAAGGCTCTTTCTTGCGGCGGCGTCGTGTGGCGGGTCGCCCTCTTCCCTAACATATGGTTGAGGAGGGCGATGGCTGGCACATGCGTCATACTCGTGATCGGGTGCTGCTTGCGGGTCGCTGGTTTGCTCGTGGTATGCACGCAACATAGTAATAAGTACTTAAATTAAAATAAAATCATTTTCCCGTAACGATAATTAGTAAACAATAGTTTGTAATTATGACAAAGGTCACGGACCCTGGTGTCTGTGGAGAATAAAATTAAATAAAAAAAAAAAAAAAAAAAAAAAAAAAGGGGGGCTCCCATACAACAAATGTGATTTTTTGCCATTTTTATAGATAATGGTACGGAACCCTTCGTGCGCGAGTCTGACTCGCACTTGGCCGGTTTTATTGTAGTACATGTCTGGAGCCAATGGGCGCAGCTCTAGTACTCTATAATATTTGTAATATTTTTTTCATATGTAATTACGAATAAAATTTCAAGTGGATTCTGCTTTGAAATTCTAGGTACACTTTAATTTCAACCAGCACCCCCTTTACTCCAACCCCTCGCAGAAGTACTTCCTTCACTTGTTAATTATATGACACTATAACTATGACATTATAAACTCAGTAATCCAAATGAGTTTGTGAAAATACTTCATACACTACTTTAGTTTTCATTTCAATTTTAATTTCAAAATGTGTCTGAGTTTTCCCTCTGGGCATGTTCTGTATTTACTCTCCGTTATTATTCCGTTATAGTTTACTATAATGACCGAGGATGTACCTCCGATATTGTTATCAGATATTTCTAATATCGCGGCCGAACCAATGTTCATATCGGACTGGGAGACGGAGATATTCAATGGAGAAGAGAGCTTTATGAACTTTCTTATATGTATAGTTAATATACTTATATGGGAAGAAACTTGTATGGTTTTTTTTTTTCAATATATATAAATGAGTGTTTTATTTAACATCTTTAGATTTAGTTGTTCAGAAATGAAAACACTAAACTACAATCATTAACGGTTATCAATAATGACAGAGTAAGAAGATAACTCTGATATGAAGAAATATAAAGACGAATGTAGAAAACATAGTAACATATTGCACCGAACACTAAGATAACTTGATGGCTGAACACTTTTTTAGTTACCTCTTGGTAAACATTTTGTCGCTACAATAGAGTATTTCGATATACCTATTTATTATTTATTTAATTCAATTGGATTACCTGATACAACAGTGCAATCGTGTACAGGACACACAGTCCTCTACACATCCACGCAGGACAGGACAAGAATCATTTACTGATAAAAATAATTCGTGCAGAGTTAATAAGCTTACGTATTGTACACCTATCTTTTTGACAAACAAGTATTTAGTTTTTCCATTACAAATACAAAAAAGACATAATTTAATTTAATGACCGTCCATAAATGGGGAGTAGTGAAGATTTGTTATATTTAAAGTTTATAATGGACGAGATGAGCAGAAAACTAAAATGTATTTATGCTGACTGTTTAATTGTAATAAGAATGGTGGTCGATCTTCATTCTCTGGTCGATCACTACGTAGTTTTAATAAAGTCGCAAACAGTTGGAGCTAGTTTCGTCGTCCGATCATAAGGGTTTATTCACACGTACAGACCTCCGTCGCTATTGTTTCACTAGTCACATAATGCGTCGATTCGGATGCCGCCCGCGGCCCCCGCGCCTCTCCCTCCACCCTCTAATCGTCCAATAGAAAACATCGAACCATTCCGAGGAACATAATCGTACGCATTGAATAAAAACGGCACCAAATCGATGTTCATAAATTGTAGACTGTTTGCGGCGGCCTGTAGACCTCGGTTAACGTTTAGCGGCTCTATTGTTGTTGTATTTTAAATTTAACAAGCACAAGGATTTGACCTCATATAAGTTGCTGGATGCAAGCCGCTTCCAATCGGACTTTTTAGAAATCCATGGGAGAAGCCTATGTCCTACAATGGCCTTCTTATAACTAAGATGATGATGATGATGATGTGACTGAATTTAACACGTTTGTAATGTGTGATGTGGAATACCCTACGGCGTATGCTACTATTAATATTAAATTTACAATCAAAATCAAAGGTCAACTGTGCTTTATTTAATATGACTTTAAGCAACGTAGTGCTGGTTTGGATGATAGATACATTTTAGTCAGTTTCCATTACAGGTTACTAGTGTTGACATCTTTGAAATATTGACACATACATACATTACCATAGAACATATAATACAAAAATTGAAACAATGTTTTGAGTAAAGCTTATAAAAATATAAATGCTTATAAAGTATTATAAAGATTGTTTTATAGAACAATTGAAACAATCTGTTTTGAAATTAAAATTCTCTGACGATTTAACATTATAAGTTTACAAGTTTTACTAAATGTTAATAAGGACAAAGCCTTTTTACATCTGCACCTAATCGAGAAGATCATTATACAACCGAGCCAGTACGTTTTATATGTTTCACATAAATTGGTTCAGTTCTTTTTCATATCGAGGATTTTCAAGTTTTCTAAATTTACTTATATTCAATGTAATAATGTTCAACTAAAACTCAGTATTGTATCTGACATCACCGGATGTCGTAATAACTTAAGGTCCAAAATGAATTGAACTAAATTGAATTCAGCGAGTTTTGAATGAATGTGAGCTTTGAATGTGAGCAAATTCACTCAAGATGTTGTCAAGGTCAAGACATAAGGTCGTACACTTGCAATATGGGACAAACTACTAATTGTTTTCGGTTATCATGTTTAATTTCGTAATAGTCTATACTAGGATGAACAGCAAGTGAGTTATTGTGACTTGATCATGAACAGACTGAACACAATTGTTTACTATTATGACATTTTTCTATGACTTTTTTGCTCGTGAATTCTACAATTCGAAAAATACTAGTTACGTATTGCATTGATAAACGTTTAAGCGAAGTGAAACGATGTCCTGTAAATTGTACTGTACAGTGTACCTACTCACTCAGTGTACTCACTCAGTGATACTGAAAAATAGTCTCATCTAATAATTATACAATTTATGAACTATAATAATTGAGGGTCAGTTACAAAATATAATTTCCTGAAAATAACAAAAAAACTCGAAGGAAATGTAGTTCACAGAGTGATATAACAAACTATCATGGAGCCGTCACAGGCAGCAATAGGCACGACGACAACTTGTAACACAGAGCTCTTGTACCGGCTTCAACTAACGATGGTGCGTCAGGGAGAGTGACGAGCTGCGCGCTTGCGTACTTATTGAACACACAGCTTTATGTTTTGTCTTCTTAGTTCAAACATTCCAATAAGCAATAAAATTGAGGCGAAATCGGCTTCTAGGCATAACCGCATTCCATTGTAATCGCGACGTCGGTTAACTTGCGTCATAAATTTTCTATGTATCATATTTATATATTTACGAAAAAGAAAGTATATATGTATTCTATCAGCCATCTAGTTCCATAGTACAAGCTTTGCTTAGTTTGGGCTAGATGGTGTTGTGTGAAATGTCCACTAATATTAATTAATTTAATTAATTAATTAAAATATACGGGTAGCCTCTACTTTACTGCAATTTTTAATTTTTTATTTACTTTAGTGTTTGACCGCCATCTCACCTGACACTAAGTGACGGTGTGGCTAAAAATTAAGGAAGTCGAAATAGAAGACATCTATTCACATTAGCTTTGAAAATTCCAATATTAGCTCTCAAGAAACATTAACAGCGACAGAGAATTCCACTCCGCGCTATACATATTAGACCAAAATTATTGTGTATGGTTTTTTGGCAAATCAATTATTTAAGGGAGGTAGATGCTTACTTTCTGCCTATCCTATTGGGAATGGTGACGGTGGAATAAGATTGTAAAGCTTTTGTGCATCTGTACCGAAATGAATTCGATAGCCAGACACGCTACCATACGAAAAACTACCTAACTATACTAACTTAAACTTACTAACGAAAAGAACCTAACTATACTAATTAAACTACTAAAATAAAACTGTAGGTATCAACAGAATTTTATGGAATTCGTTCACTCGATCGCTCCTCGCTTTAATAAAGCTTAATCTAAAATATGCGCCTAAACTGCACCCATCGAGTTCCAATGTCCCGACTCCCTATAAAAAGTACGCCAAGATACCGTCTCCCGATTTTGGGCCGTAACTCTAAATTGATCTCTCCGTGTCACCGAGGGCTCTACGGAGGCCCGCCACCCGGCGCGGGGTCTGTCAGGCCCCACAGGCCGTAAACCAAGATATGGCCGTTTCCTCGAGCGGGCATTGCATAAGTTTCACCTATAATTTCCGATCCCTCGAACCTATAATACAAGTTAGAGAGTTGAAGCCGCTCGGCTCCCCCCCCCCCCCATCCCGTGCCCCCGCGTGCCCCCGCCTCGTCACGACTCTCGACGGTAAGTTAATATAATAATCGCATCCAAGTGTATTACGTCGCGTTTGTGATGGAATTAATTTTGTATTTGTACTGTTAATTAATTGATTGTGAACATAATGTGGTGATTTGATATCGTAATTGAATAACTGAAAGCCTTGATCAGTTAACGGGTTGAGTAGTGTCGCCTGAATATAGCCATAGCGTGATAAGAGTTAATTATTATTGATAAGATAAATAATTCTTTACACAATATATTTTTCTTTTTGGTGAAGAAAATGACACGATGTGAGATTCTAATCTGACAATATACAACAACTAGTAGTACCACGAGCAGTAGACCTCAGAATAATCTTGTTCAGAATTAGTTATCGAATGTTTCTGTCAAATATTATCGAAATCGGCCAACAAAAGGCCTCGTAGCAAACTTATTTTATTTTCAACCGAGACTTCTTAACCTTTATCTCGACCACCTCTTGGCCGATTTTGCTCATTTTATAATTCTTATTTAGAATTATATACCAAATATTTCTAGTTTATTTTTATCAGCCCTATTTGTTCAAACTCTCCCACTGCTGGGCGCGGGCCATCTTCTCATTGTGAGAAGGGTAAGGGCATATTCTACCACGCTGGCACAGTGCGGGTTGGCAGACTTCACACATCTTTCAAGATCATAAAGAACTTTCAGACGTGTTTCCTTCACCGTTTGAAGTTGGCGGCAATCAATAATATGCACATAACTACAAAAAGACAGTGGTGCGTGCCGCGGGATTCGAACCCAGGACCTTCGGATCGCAAGTCAGACGGTCTCCCGACTAGGATGCCGAAACGAAATATTTCTAGTAAGTAGGTATTATTTAAATCGGTCAATATATGGCGCCTCAGCAAACTTTCCCCCTTTTTGGAGGGAATACCCTAAAATCAAATCAAGTCATTTATTCGCTAGAATACATAATCATACAAATAGTTCTTATCAAAAATCCGCTACTACAAAAAAATCCTTAAAATTCAGGATCTGTATACCAAGTATTCTTGAACACTCTAGTCATAAAATTATGCGATAAGTCCATTAAAGTTTGTTTAGTATTATTGTTGTCCATTTAAAGTAATATATTTTTTATTTTCTTTTCAGCAACCAGACTTTTTAATATAAAATGAAACAATAACAATTAACAACGAGCCATCAGATAACAATTTCTTCAATGGAAGATTTTCAAGAATTTCTTCAATGCAATGGCAATGCAATTGCAATTGAATCTGCAATTACGCAGATGATTACACCGCACTCGCGGCCACGGCGCGCCACGTCGCGCTATGTTCGCGCTCACGACGCGGTCGGCGCGCTATGTTCGCGCTCACGACGCGATCGGCGCGCTATGTTCGCGCTCACAGCGCGGCCGCCGCGCTATTTTCGCATTCACTGTACGATGATTACTCGCGTCAATTTGCGCGATTCGCGCGGCTCGATGACGCCGCACTCCGCACCCATTACTGCCATTTTATGTACATTTACACGACAGATACGGCTTGTTACACACTGAATATTCTGTAAATAACATAACTCTCTACATAAACCAAGCTATCCATTCTCGTTCATGTACATCTAAATTTAGAAATTACAAAACAAATACAGAAGTTAATAAATGAAAATCGGAAACGCATTTAGATTTAGTCTACTCTAGCTTAGAATTTAGCTGATAAAATATATAATTTTAAAATGTTTATGCTATAGCTTTGTCTATAATATACAGTTAACTGAGCTTGAATAAAAAGCTTGTCTATGTATCTGAAGCCGACAAGATGATGACGTTTATAAGATCTTGAAAGAATGCCGCCGTTTGAGTAGTGCACAACGTTTACAGAACAATGCTTCATTCTAATTACTATAGATACACTAGAACGCAATTTATTTACATTCAGGGGGCAATTCAGTTATTCAAAACCGATCCATAACTGAACCTTTTGCGAAGCATTTCCTGTCGGCTGCTATCATTTTTAACCGACTTCCAAAAAGAAGGAGGTTACCAATTCGGTCTGTATGTTTTTTTTTGTATGTTTGTTCACCGATTATTCAGCCAATTGTGCATTGATTTTGATAATTCTTTTTGTATTTGGTATATCATACTTCAGAGGTGGTCCTATATAAATTTAATCAAAATCGATGCAGTACTTTGTTATTTATAACAAAATAACTGGTATCATCCAAACAACTGTAGAATAGCAAAAGTCATGTATATGCGTGCATTCATTTTTCTGCAGGCATTATACATATTGCGTATTTTGAAGTCGGTTTTTTCAGTTTTTTTAACTATAATTATTAATAATTTGATTTAGTAACGAGCGAAGGACGTGTTACGTTTCATCAAATGTGTCAATTGTAAGTATGACATAAAAGTGACTAAATCAAAAAAAACTATGGCGACCGACGGGAAACGCTCCACATAATTATGGTTCGGCTATGGAGCGGTCTTGAATAACTGAATTGGGCCCCTGATGTAGGTATTTACACGAAGCTGGGATGTCAAAATGTATACTTTATTAGCTGTTTTGTTATCTAAACTAAGTAGCGACAACAGGTCCACACACAGTGCGGGTCAGCCCTGGCCCTTTCAACAACTGCCAGTTGTCAAGGTAGGTATATATAGGTATATATGTATATCTATCACGGAAGATAATGCTAAGTACGGGGGACGAAATTATCTACAATCACAAACTATAAATAATTATAAAACACTCCACTGACATTTCAGCTGACAACAATATTTTATTTAGGTATTATATAATTTTTTAACATTTGACCATTTTTACCGGATATTAATTTAGAGCAAGAGAAAGATGACAAACACATTTAATTTGGAATGGGAACTGCTTAATTTGGTAAAAAAAAATCAGTTCAGCGAATACAACTAAACAAGTATATTACACAATATGGAATCAATTTGCTTCAAACTTTGCTGCACTCCTATATCTTATCAAAGTACTTCTCATATAATCAATTAATTATAGTGAAACCACGCCAGTATCGAATATTTCCGCCAAAGAATTTCGAGCCCGGCCAAGATATTTTGTGGTATAATCCGACGTAGACGGAGTGGACTCGAAAAACTTTTATTGTCAATATCCGACACAGGCGATGAAAGGGATAAGGTAAATATTAATTTTCACCATGTATGCCTCGACCCTTACACGATAAGTGTAGAGTAGTTGATGGAGCTAAATTGCGAATTTCATAAGAGACGCAACAGAGGACGCGGGCGCGGTGCGCGACGCGGTGCCACATTACGGGCAGAACTTGACTAGGGGCGCAGCCAAGCGGAAACGCTTATGTTACTGCTCCGCTCACAGGGCTGCAGGCAGGCGCCTGACTTGCATTTGCGATCAAATGGTCAAAATCTCATAAAATGTTGCCATGTTGATTTTAAAAAGCTCCAGATTAATTTAATTGGCCTTAACTTGCAGTGACACTTAGCATGTCAAGTTCACAAAATGATACCCTGTGAGTAGCTGTACCTACTATATATGTATAAAGAAATAAAATTTTCATACGAAAGATACGCAGAAATATTTATATATAAAAAACATACAGACCGAATTGATAACCACCTTCTTTTTGGAAGTCGGTTAATAAAAATAAAATAATAATGTCATAATATATGTGGCAGGAAGTGCCTCGATACAAGTTGTTTCCAACCAGTCTTTTTGGAAATCCATGGGAATTAAGGGAGGCCTATGTCCAGCATTGGAATAAACTTCTTGTGACTGCGATGATGATTATAAATCACGATATTTTGGCATCATTTAGTTCATTCTCGAGTGTTTCCCGCCGTACACTTTCCTTACAAGTTCGGGTGAAGGGCAGGAGAGATGTCTTTGGCCTAGCTAAAGTATCAGTCATTGTTTTATAAATGGTATTCTGTCATCATCTTCTACTGTAACCACGCCAAGTGACGCCGTTCTCCTAGGAACGTCGTTTGTGGCAGTTGCTAGAACATTGGACCACTTTGGAATTACTGATAGAGCTGATGCTGCCATAGTTTCCGCTATGCTACAAGATACTGGCGTTATAACAAATTAAAATACTGATAATATTGTTGAAAGAGCCGGGGTTCAGATATTTTGGACACATATACGTAAAGTCCGTAAATGCTAAAACAATAGCGTCTCACATGTTTTCATTCTTTGTGCAAAACTCAATTAGTATGTAAAACATTCTGGTTATTATTTGCGAATTGTGACGGTACTGCTGTTAACAGAAGTAGCAAAGCTGGAGTCATAGCTGCTTGAGAGCAAGCTTCAACTCCCATTTCAGTGGCTGGTGTGTCAATTTCATTCGAATGAATTGACATTATGACACATTTTTGAATATTTGGACGAAAGTCGCTAAATAATAGTGAGTGCCTTCCAGGCAAAGCATTCAGGGGCATAGAAAGTTTGCCAAATAAAACGAAGACCCCTTACGATCTGAGCACGGACCAATTATATATTTTAGAAATGTGCCAAGTCATTAACAAATGCCAGTAATTAACAAAGACGAAAGATTGGCCAAACGTAAGCCTGGCAAAATATGTCACTCAAGATGGCTTACCATAGCAAACGGTATTCTCAGATTCTACATTGTGAAAACCCATCTGAAAATTTTAAAGGACTCCCGGAATCTGTACTAAAAATCTACGCTTCTATGTGGTTCCGTATTAAAACGCAGCCGAATTGCATCTATGGAGCCAAACATCTGTGTGAAACAATTCAACTGTCATAATACCCGATGTACTCAAACAGGTGATAAATCTAGTGATACAAAGATATGTTTTTTTGTGTTTTATCTATTGTGAAACATATTAATTGGGATGCTAGCGGACGAACGCAAACTCTCAACTGGTTTTAATCCATTAGGAGTCTTTAAGTTTAATTTAATTAACTTTTAACGTTTTAAATTAAATTTTAATGTTTTGAATTAACTTTTAACGTTTTAAATTAACTTTAGTGTGCAAGATTATGGACCTAATACATTGGGAAAACCAACGGAACCACCTTTTACTAAAATAATTTCTACCAAAGTTATTTCTGACTGCTTGGTAGATGATAGTATATTGCAGTCTGAAATTCTGAGTTTAGTCACAAAATGTTTCTCAGCAGTTTGTGGACAATAAGAAGAGAAGAATGGTTTAGAAACAAGTTGGAGTCATGCCGCATTATGCCCTCGCTTGATACAAAAAAAAAAAACAGTACAAAATTGAATAAATTCGTCTTTTTTACATTTCCATATTTAAAAAAATAAATAATTTTAATAAGTTTATTCATTTGTTTTAGTTCCTTTATAAAACATTGTTAACTTAAGGAATATTTTATTTCATCGAAATAATACCAGTAGATATTTTTTTTAATTTTTCTATGGACCTCCTTTTTTCCTATTTTTTGAAAACTTCAAAGCTCTTGGGGCAGTACTTGCACTGATTTAATTTAATAGCACCCATAATAAGTTTAAGAGCTGACACTAAGATACAACTTTCCCGCAATCCGGCATTTCAAAAATCTAAAAAAAAACTAAAAACGCTCCACCCTACTTACCACCGTCCTTGTTTCTTGAAAACTATAACCTGGGTTTCTTCAAGACAAGAGTGAGTGTGAGTGAGTGAGTGAGTGACCTTCAGGGTCTACGTGCTTCATCCTCGATCACAGCGTCCTTCCTATCAGCCGACTTTATGGTCAAACGTAGACCTATTCAAAATTTAAAAAGGGCTAGCTTGCAAATAAGTTCATCTGTCTAATTCTGCGTATTTCATTCTGTTGCTAAACGAAGCTTGTCTTGTATAAGACGGTGGATCATGCAGCAAGCCATTGATATATTATAAAGTGGAGTCACAGAGGCCGGGATTACCGGCGGAGAGCGAGGCGGGAACTTTCCTCATTACGGCGCGAGGAGCACATCCATCAGAGCAGGCGACGGATTACAGAACATATTCAACATCCAGAAACACTTCTACATTGTCGTGGCAGCAATCGACGAAGTTTTTCATATTATTTGTCAAAATCTTTGGATTCCTTGTATTTCTTATTGTCACTGTAGGCGAAAACAACATCCTTTTACTAACTACAAATGGATAGAAATTCAGATAATAGTTTTGTATACTTCATTTAATTTTATAATCTTCATGTGAAGAGTTGAAGTATCAGAATCTATGGTGATTCTCTGCCATTAATGGAAACGCAGTCACTGACGCATCGGAACTGAGAATGTACGGTTGTATATATTCTCGCATGGCACAACCTGTGTGTAATACCAAAATGACAACACGATCCCCGACCCTGCGGCGCAGGAGCAATCTGCACTGCGCTTTATACAACACGACCCCCGACCCTGCGGCGCAGGAGCAATCTGCACTGCGCTTTATACAACACGACCCCCGACCCTGCGGCGCAGGAGCAATCTGCACTGCGCTTTATACAACACGACCCCCGACCCTGTGGCGCAGGAGCAATCTGCACTGCGCTTTATACCTACCACTTTACTGCAGAATATAAAAAGCACTAGTTAAACCTAAAAAATCTAGCGAGGATCGGAACAAAAATTAAAACCAGAAATATATTTCGTGAATCTCAGCTCAACACGGCTCAGATAAAATATGAACAGGTCAGAACATTCACAAAACGAGTAGTCGGATTAAATGGCACACTTTTCTTTGTTTCTCGTTTTTATCCTACGCTGGCTTATTTAAACAAACCGTGTGCAATCCCGACAAGTTTATCTGTCTGTAAATTACCGTATACATCGACGCTGGTGAGTTCACCGCGCGACACTTGCAGCTAAAATAACAGGTATTCTACAGAGAAAAATGGAAAAACGCAACAGACCTCGGACACTTTGAAAAATTACAACGCTGAGCGGGACAACGACACTATCCCAAATTTTTGCCAACATAATTTATTCAATTTTGTTCTCTATTCCTGTACGTAGAGAGTTCATTTAATGTGCCAAGTGAGTTGGTTAGTCAGTAATCCGCGAGCACAGACTAACTGCTTAATTATGCGTCCGTGGTCCGGGGGATTATGTTTTTATTTTGGGGCTCGCCGTTATAAATTCCTTAGAGCGTTCCCTTAATGCCGGGTTTATCTAGGCAGCGGCGGTGGCGGCGGTGACGGCAGCGGTGACGGCGGCGATGACGGCGGCGGCGGCGGTAACGGTGCCGCTATTACTCGCCACTGAGGCTACGAAGGCTGCGACAACGAATTAATGGGAAATGTGAAGTTTACATTTAAAACACCTCTCGTTCAGGCTCCGTCTGCAATCGTTTATCGAACTCATTGTACTGATTTGTACTCTTACTTGGATTGCGGATTGAAATTAGAAATAGCAGTACTTTACGTAAGTACAGAATACCTTATAAACAACTACATTATTATGTCAAATATTGACACAATAATCTCGTGGAAAAGTTTTAAAATTCTAAAATTATGTTTCTAAGATTTTAATGAAATAGTTTCAGCAATAATTTAATTGTCGACGCCATTTAATAAAATTAAGCAATCTGTGGTCAAGTATATAGTCGGTCAAGCCGAAAAGTACTCAAGTGGTTTCCACTTACCACCACCAGTACTTTTCGGCCCCATCGGGCATCAATTCTACGTGCTATGTGCCCTGCCCACTGCCACTTGCATCCGTTATGCTAAGTCGGTGACTTTCGTACGTCTACATATCCCTTCATTTCTGATTCGATCTCGCAGAGAGACTCCGAGCATAGCCCTCTCCATAGCTCGTTCCGTAATAATGAGCTTCCTTAAAAGGCCCAAAGATATACCCATAAATAACCAGAAAGTATTTACATTACCGTGAGATGAGTACTGTCAATACGATCCATGTTTAATGTGATACAAGGAAAACCTTGAAGCAGGGAGTGGAGTGGTCCCGCTCCCGGCGCGGGCTGGCAGACGGCGGCGGCCGCGACACGTGTAGCGCTCCTCATGTTGAGAATATGAAGACGTGTTTCCGTCAGTAATAGCATTGCGAGCCTCTTTACAGTAACACTCCTCTGAGGAAGACGGTAGCGGTGTAGCGGTGTAGCGGTGTAGCGGTGTAGCGGTGTAGCGGTGTAGCGGTGTAGAGGTGTAGAGGTGTAGCGGTGCTGCGGAGCGGGAGTACAACCGGGCACGTCATCGCTTGACCACTCATTCATAGATTCGGAAGCAACTCCTGAAATCATATTGTAGTAGGTAGTTAATCCGTAGCCTACTTTTCATTATTTTATTTGTTGTTTAAGAAAACATTTCTTTTAGGCCAAATAGTGGCATAATTTCGGTACTGGTACAACTTCTTATAATATACTCGTCCTAATTTGACAAGTGCGATATTGTGGATTTGTTACCAGGTAAACTGACGTTACACTAAATTCAATATTTAATATTGAATTATAATTTCTTTATGTCGTCTTCCAGATGACATAAAGATGTGAATTAAAAAAAAATTAAGCGCCGTGTTTGGTTTTATTAGCACAGTTCAAAAACGTTTAGATAGCGCAGGTACGTAAATTTCCTTATGTTATAAATATAGCAATGTGTTTTAAAAATAAAATAAATATTAAATTATAGTAAGAAAATATTCCGAGCATGAAGTAGTCGAGTATTAGTATTTCAACCTGTAGTTTATCTAACCAGATATGTTTATTATCGTTCGATTTAGCTGCTCGTATTTTCCAGACCAGCCCCCGTATTCTGAACCCATTCGGTTTCGGAATCGATTCGATTTGTATATCTCTGCCTCTGTCATTTCCATAGAGAATGACAGAGACGGAGATATACAAATCGAATCGATTCCGAAACCGAATGGGTTCAGAATACGGGGGCAGATCGGTCGCAGTGCAGCCAGCATTATACTGAGCTTTCTTTAGCATGACGTAGTTTTTTTTTCTGTGAGTAGATACTGTAATTTGCCACAAATATAATTTATATCGTTTTTTTTATCTAGTGATGTTTGAAATTATTTATAAACCAGATAAAAATAGAACCATGTTTAAAAAAATATTATTATTAAATAGAGGTATCAGTCACTACATGGGATAGGCATGTTATATGAAATTATGTACCAGGGCACATCTAGTTGTACCAAATGTTCTACTACATACCTACGACAAAATGTACAAATATACTGTACATATGTAGGTAATAAATATCACATTACGAGGAAAATCTATACGAAAACCTCTGACGAACCTTTCAAACGCCTCGATGGGACACGCGCTCTCTTTCTTCCCTTTTCTCGCGCTCACTCTTTTTACCCGACTGCGAAGAAGGAGGGTTATGTTTTTCGAGCGTATCCCAACTAGCAAAATCAGTACTTATAATGATCTCAAGACTATTTATATTGGCACTTATAAGAAACTTGTAGCATACTACAAAGCTGGATTTGGGCGTAGTTATAGGAGCATTAATTTCTAACTATAAATACTAACTATAACTAACTTATAATCTACTCACATTATGCTACGAAGCCCTGTATTACACTTGAGGAAGCGCAGTTGTTTCTATAGCGATCTCAGGTAACACATTTATAAGCACATGTGCTCTTATTATTGTCTGACCTAAGTATCCTACTAAAGCAATTATAATTATAATGTACTAGTAACGTATTCAGTCAGAATTTTGTTGTTTTGGCTGGTTGGCCCAGTTTTATATGTAATAAATAAAACTTTATAAAAACGTAAGTACACTTTCTGATACCATAATTTGTATTATTGTGAGTTATTAACGTAATATATTTTGTATATAGTGTGTAAACTCATGGGGAATTAATTTTTACTGTAAATGTATATAATATTATGGTTAATTTTACAACGCCCTTCAAAAAATAACACATGAAGTATGTGTTGTAAAACAATTATTAAAATCCGCCATGTTTTAAACCAGCTCTCATTAAGTACTTTATAGAACCATTATAGGTAAACAAGTACTTATAACAGTCTCAGTCCAGACAACTTGCCTCCATTTTAAAACAAAATTAGGGTTCCATATATTGTAACGAAACCAATATTTTAATTTTATAGTTTTGTGATCCAATTGCAAGATAGATCAATTACTTGATGTCAACTATTTTAACCAGTTTCAAAAATGGAGTAAACCTTTTGAAATATTTTTTTAACTCATAACTCCATCGTTTATCTAAATAGTGATTTAGATATTTTTGTTTGTATGTAATAAAGTTCGTGCATCTTTATATTACCTAATCTTTTATTCAAAATTGTAGATAATTTATTCAAGGCTAGATGAGATATATTACATTTTATGGCCCATGTTTGTATTTCTTTGACGAATTCCTGATTTTTAGTCGGTGGTTTCTTTGACATCGAAATCGTGTTCGTCTTCGTAATTTTCAATTTCTTCGTCTTCCGACTGATGAGTTAAGGGTAAAGAAATATTTTTGATTGTAGAACCCTCATTTTTTTCACCTGCACTTGAGGCGCTTAATTTATTTGCTGATCCTGATGAATTTATTCCTAAAGGGCCTGGCTTCACTCCTTCATCATACTACTTATTTATTTTTCTTCTGTAACCACCGCTCCTTTTAAATCATTTCCAATTGCTTAAATCCTTATCATACAATTTTTTTCAAGACAACTAATCATTGAAAATAAATAAAATGGCTGATGTTTACTTATAAAGTAATTGGCGAAGTATCTTATAAGAGTTTTTGATCTTATAGCGTTCTTTATGAGTACTATTACATTTAAAAAAGTCTCGGATAACGCTTGGAACGCTTGGATAGCGCTTACTTATAGTGATCTCAGCTAAGTATGATGTAAGATCTTGTTCTCTTACAAAATGCTACTATAGGATCAAAATATTTCTAAGAACTATTAGTCTTACTGTAGTAAATTATAAGATACTTTTTCCTATAAGTAACTTATAAGACAATCTTGTAGCTAACTATAAGAATAAGATAATATGATCGAACAGTTTTAGAATATGTACGCTTATGCAATGCTATTACTAGTAAAAGTATCGTATAACTGTCTTAAAGTAAGTCTTGAAGCAAACTAGAAGACGTCACTATAATAACTGATACTTTTAAGTCGATTAAGGCTTGTCAAATGATGTTATAAGGAAAAGTGTCTACAACAAGTCTTAAGAAGTCGTAAGAACGTTATTAGTATAGTATAGATAGACTTATAATTTTTCCTTGTAGGATTACTTTGCTTGTTGGGATGTATGTATGTATGTATATTTCTTTGGCACGCCCTAGAGCCTAAGCGGCTTGAACGATTTTGATGTGAGTGATGTCAATAGATTCGTCTTAGTCGTGAGATTGACACTGGGTACATCAAAATAAAAAATATAAAAAAATATGGATTTTTGGCGGTAAAAAGTAATCTCAAAAAATAATAGTTTTCAAAATACATCGAGTGTGGTATCAAAATAAAGAATTTTTAACAGTGATTACGAATATATATATTACTTATATGTTTTATTACAGTTTGGAATAGGAAATGCTAATAAATCACATCACACTTATAATACAAATGCGAAGTTTGTGTTAGTTTGTTACTTCTTCACTGTAAAACGGCTTGACGGGTTTGGCTGAAATTTGGCACACAGGTAGTTTATAATCTGGATTAACACATAAGATACTTTTTATCCCAGGATTCTTGCGGGAACGGGTAAAACAGGATTAAACCTATTTCCTACCTCAAAAAAATCACCGACACCTGTTCCATTATAATTGTGTTTAAGGTAAGGAGAGGAGAGAAGGGGGGTGTTTCGAGTGTACGTATGTATATTTGTATGTTTCTATATGATCACCTAAAGTCTAAAGGGTTTTCATAAAAAATAGTTACAGCCGAATATGTCGTAAATAAAACAGGACAAGTGCGAGTCAGACTCGCCCACCGAGGGCTCCGTACAAACTAGTAGATAAAAGGGAAAATCATATATTTTTTTATTTTTTCCTGCATAAGCCGAAAAATATACATCGTAAAAATATTTAAAAACCTGTTTTAGCATATACTACTGAAGTTCTTTCATATGATACCCCACATGGTACGGTTAATTCACTTTAAAATTTGGGGCTTCATTCCTTGCATAAAGACACTATTTTTTTGTGATTAAATTAAAAATGTCCAGTTTTAAGATTTTTTCCTATATGTGTAATCTAACACAATGCTTTTTGCCAAATTTCAGATTTCTAGGTCAACGGGAAGTACCCCATAGGTTTTGATTCCTCTGTGAGTGTCGAAATGTGCGTTTTTTACGATATATTCGGCTGTAACTTTTTTTTACGAAAACTTAGAAACTTTATTTTTCTTTCTGCAGCAAGATACTATGGATCTGCGTATATGGTTTTAATTTCAACTCGATACTTTTACGCGTTCCCGAGATAAAGGTCTTGACACCGGGACAGACGGACAGACGGACAACAAAGTGATCCTATAAGGGTTCCGTTTTTTCCTATTGAGGTACGGAACCCTAAAACCGCACATTTCGACACTCACAGAGGAATCAATACCTATGGGGTACTTCCCGTTGACCTTGAACTCTGAAATTTGGCAAGAAGCATTGTGTTAGAGTACACATATAGGAAAAAATCCGAAAACTGGACATTTTTAATTTAATCACAAAAAAAAAATAGTGTCTCTATGCAAGGAATGAGGGCCCAAATTGAATTAACCGTATCATGTGGGGTATCAAATGAAAGAGCCTCATTAGCATAAACTAAAACAGGTTTTTAACACATTCTTCGCCCCCTGCAGACACTTCACTTCAGCTGGGAACCAAAACTTTTTAGGCGAATTATGGTTAAGTGCAGAGTGGCCGCGCAAAGAAACGTTGACTGCCTCAAACGCCGGCGGTTTACTGACTACTACAAAATAAACGGGACGCTCGATCGGATCCGAGTGGGAGGCGCTGCTACTATAGCCCCACCTCACTCGGACCCCCGTGGTGAGCAAGGAATGTGTTAAATATTTTTACGATGTATATTTTTCTGTTTATGAAGGAAAATATTAAAAAAATATATGATTTCTCCCTTTGATTTAGTTTGTACGGAACCCTCGGTGGGCGAGTCTAACTCGCAGTTGTCCGGTTTTTATTTTTTTCTCAAAGTGCGAGATATAGCCCGCTAAATGTGAAAAAAAATTCCCCTATATTTCTAAATAATAATAGATCTAGTAATTTATGATTAATCATAGTAATAGACCATATCAAATACTTCAATTCAATTAAAGTTATTTTGAACACTGTTATCACCACTTTTTGAGATAAAGCGGTAAATATGTAAAAGACTTAAGACATTGTATATAGTATACAGAGGTCATTGGTCTTTTTGCAAATTACAGTTTTATAGTTTTCTTTTACATTACGTCACTAACTACGGAACCCAGCTATATACATGACTCGACGACGGACTTGGCCACTTATTTGATGTTGCAAAAATAAAACATTCGCGCACGCTTAACCGAACACGATCCTTTTACGTTCGAAAATAGACCAACTTTGCATAAAAAAGAGCACACGAGTGTGTTCTGTACTCGGGTAGAGTTCTGTACTCGGGTAGAGTTCTGTACTCGGGTAGAGTTCTGTACTCGGGTAGAGTTCTGTACTCGGGTAGAGTTCTGTACTCGGGTAGAGTTCTGTACTCGGGTAGAGTTCTGTACTCGGGTAGAGTTCTGTACTCGGGTAGAATTACTGTTCAAATATCACTTGTATATTTATCGCGCATTCAACTGTTGAACTTTCTAATCTCTAATTCCAATATCTGTAGCGAGTCGGCGCGGCGTGGGCGTGGGCGTGGGTCGGGAGACTGTGCTGTACTCCCACCAGACTCAGTGCAGCGGTGTGAACGCAAATTCGCATTTCCGTAGCCTGTTAAGGCGATGAGAATAATTTGTAAACTATTTATTCAAATGGAGTAGGTAGCTGTTTTTTACAGAAAGAGCAACAAACAAGCAAACGTTTCGATTGGTGGTAATCTGTAACCGTCGCTTACAGACAATTGCACAATTGCAACATTTGTGGTTTTGCCGACGCTTGTCATACGATCTTTTGACATTATATGTTTTTTCGGTCTATGTAAATAGGGCGAATTCTGTTTTTTTTTTCATTTACGCGGAAAGTATGCTTGAAGTTGCCTGTACACAAGGCCGAAAATACTACTTTTCGTCCCTAGGAAGAATCGTTTCTCCTGCTATTTAAATAATAAAATGTCACGTTCTGTTTTTGACATTTCTATTGAACCATGCCCATTTTTCTATCGGACCATAAGAAGCATGAACGAGCGACATCGTTATATGGTTGATATTCCGAAAACATGTACGAAACGCTTTGGATCCACTTTCATTGTACGTACCGCCAAACTGTGGAATGCGCTTCCTGAATGGGTCTTTCCGACTGGATATAATCTAGGTGTCTTCAAATCGCGAGTGAATAGGTTTCTTCTAGGCAAGCGCGCTCCATCGTAGACTGTATCTGTCGCTTAACACCAGGTGAGTTGACGGTCAAGCGCAAGCCTATTTTCGAATAAAAAAAAATGTCCAAACTTTTTCTCCTTCTCCTTTCTGTTTTCACGAGTCTGGAGTTTTGCGTTTTGAGCCTGAAATTTTATATTATTTTTAATTTATATTTTTTTAATTTTATATTTAAATCTACTTTCCTTATATTCGAAATGAAAAGCAGAGTGTTCACCGTTCACCTCGGGTGGAACACTCTCGAACTATGCTGTCTCGTGCCTAAAGAGGTTACCTTCAACCTTCAAACCTTGTGAAACAATCTACTGTTCATACAACAGGAGAAAACTGTTCCCAACCCCTAAATATTATCATGTCGACAATTATATTTTATATGGTTGGAACGGTTACTGCCCATGCCTCTACGGTTTTTATTTTTTTCAAAATTCTATCTTTTGATTTTTATTACTTCGGAATCATAACGAAATTTGAAAAAGCAAACGGGCGGAGCCAAGAGCCAAGAGGGCGTCCTAAAACTGTGAAAGATGGTATGTGTGTGAATGCAATGATGATGGCTGACAGAATAAAGAACCAAAAGAAAACATGGTGTGCTAAGGTAGGTGACTTTAGATTGGGTTGACTTAGAAATTTGATTTTTTGACTGCTCCAAGGGATAACAGATTTGATATTAATTTAATATTAATAAATCCAGAATAAGAGTCTTTTTAGACGGACATTAAAGTGCTCCTATAAGGGTTCCATTTTTACCGACTGAGGTACGGAACCCTAAAAATATGAAATGTTACTTAATGACACGTCTCTGTCTTCCGATAGGCATCTCCTTAACGTAAGTGTGCGAGGGGGAGGGGAGAGGAGGTGAGGGGAGGGCCGTCGCGACATAAATCATGTGTCGAGATACCTCGCGCCAACTCTGGCGGCTGGCCAACACTACCCCAGCTCTCTCTACCGCGAGACAAACGTTGCTGCCGCTCTGATGCCCTGTTTTACTCAGTGACAACGCGTTCGTTGTAGGAACTGTAGGTCTCGAGTTTGATTCTCATGGTTTCACCGATACGAGTAGGTACTGATGATTCTAGCTTCTAGCAGTCTACTTATTTATCGGTTACAATAAAATAAAAATATAATTTTATACACAACAGCAATCCATAATCAAAATTATTGCCAACTTTCCTCCCACACACAAATTTCACATTATATAAAGTTTAGTGTTATTTAGGTAAGTGAGCGAAAATTATTTGTCCGTTCACAAAAACAGAAAACTGATTTCTACCGATAAATATTATCCTTTTTAATTTAATTTGTCACTTGACTAATCGTAAATGGAGTGTATTTAACATTATTTTTCTTTTTCTTAAACTATTCCCATTTACGTGGGGTTTGTGCAGTAAGAAGGTATGTTTTCTCCGTCCATCTCTGTTATTCGTTATATCTAAACTAATACAATTTTTATCCACATCATTATTCACACAATTCTTCCAGACTGTTTTAGTTCGTAATAGGGGGGGGGGGGGGGGGTATCACAATTACCGTTTATTTTTTAATTTAATCATAAATAAAACGTGCATAAAGAAATCATCATAATCAGAAATTTATTAAAAACGAACGAAAATTGGGTACACTTGCGTGGTCACCGATATCGATATAGTAAATTCGGCGGTCAATTAAACCTTATTACGAAATAAAGAACAGAGCGGCATCAAATTCCGGCATGTAGTGTAGCGGGAAACTCCTTCACTCGTGGCGGTGGAAGACAGTCCGCCGCCACCGCGCACCGCCGCGCCGCCGATACGCCGACACGTCTGTGATTATTCGCTGCTCTTTTTACAGGGAAATTTATTTTTTCGTCAAAGGCGCGATTTCTAAACCGAAAAGCAGCGTGTAGTGTGACCTAGCACCTTGACTCGCCGTTGCAATGCAACGAAGTCCCCGCGCGCCGCGACGACCACCCGGCTCGGCTTGCCAGTCACCAGTTATTCTGCTATTTTGGCGCCGAATACATGCGTACACCTTTACCTAGTTAGTTAGTTAGGGTTCCGTAGCTACATAATATATCATAATTTATGTGACCTTAAAACAGGATCTCTTGTTTGGTACTACGAACATTTATGAGTTAACTTATGTCGTAGGTCACTTAAGGCTTGTCTAAGTAATTATTTTAAGTTAATCGACTATTACTCGATAACTTGTAAAACCTGCTTAGCCATGATAGTTTTCGTTTTAATTTCATCATAATTATATGCTACTAGGTAGCCTGAATTTTTTTATACCTCCAAGGTCAACCTTTTAGCCGGTAGAGGGGGGACCCTTGACTCTAACAAGAAATATCACTTTAAAGCTTAATATTTCGCAAATGGATCCCTAAATTGAAAAATGGTTCTAGCATACCCCCAATTTTTTTTTATTACCTATTCAACGATACCCCATTCGATGGGGTAGATGAAAAAAATAGTCATAGTCCCCACCTTACGTGTACGTACCTCAAAAAATGTTTTTTTCTCAAGATTTTATTCTACCGTTTTGTTGGCGTTATAATTATGTATAATCATACGAAATAACAGCTTTCTAGTACTTACAGTTTTATCGCTAAGCCGTGGACGGACGGACGGACGGACATGGAGAAACTATAAGGGTTCGTAGTTGACTACGGAATCCTAAAAACCTAGTGTGGCTCAGAAAGAATTTAATGAGTTGTGGGCTAATGCGAAATAAAATAGCGAAATAAAACTAGTAGGTATCTATTTAATGGCATTGTTCTAGTAAATAAGACTTCACCTGTAGTTTATTTGCAGTGTAAATGTTATTGTTAAATCTTATAACATTTTTCATAATATTGAGAAAATGAATATAGATAAAATATGCATAGCGTATCTATTTAAGTATTACTTATATCCAAAATATATTATTTTATTTTTACGTTATAAAAAAGTTATTCAATTAATCTCTTAAGTTTTTAATAGTTTTAGGTAGCCGTTGGCGCACAGGTATATTATAATACATTCCAAAATGCTAAAACAAATCACGTGGCCCCATATAATTATATGCCTTAATTTCAGAATAAAATTAGATTATACTTTATACCTATATTTAAAGATTACTTACCTGTGTAATGAAATACCTCCATTCGATACATTTTTGGAGAATTATGAAATTTGGCAAGAAGCATTGTGTTAGAGTACACATATAGGAAAAATCCAAAAACTGGACATTATTAATTCAATCACAAAAAAATTGTGTATTTATGCAAGGAATGAGGCCCCAAATATTAAAGTGAATTAACCGTATCGTGTGGGGTATCATTTGAAAGAGCTTCATTGGCATAAGCTAAAACAGATTTTTAAATATTTTTACGATGTATATTTTTCGGTTTATGAAGGAAAATATAAAAAAAATATGATTTGCCCATTTTATTTAGTTTGTACGGAACCCTCGATGGGCGAGTCTAACTCGCACTTGTCCGGTTTTCTTTACCTTCAACGAACTTTTTTGTAATAAACAAGTGATTTTACTACAATTGTTCTAAAAAATACGCATTTATAATCTTTTATAGTGATTTTACGAACACTTTCACACAAAAACGTACACTCAACAACGTATTGAGCGTGACGAAATCATTATTAAGTTAAACTGTTTTTCTGCAGTCGGGTATTTTGTTTTCCTTTCAACATAGATACTTGTTCTAAACAGAACTCCAAGCAGGTCCTTCTGTCAACCGCTTTCATTGAGGTGGCTAATCCTCGGACGAACCAGACGGAAAAGGTTTGTGCCCTATTAGATTGTGGCAATCAGTCTTCTTTCATAACGCAGTCTCTCATGAACAAGCTGTCGTTATAACCAAGATCAAATTGCGATATCAATGACATGGGTATAGGCAAACCGGTATAGTCACAGAATCTTGTATATCATAACTGAAATCGCTAGTTGGCTCTTTCAATGTTATTTCAGAATTACTGGTTCTTCCACAATTGACCGGTCATATCCCGAAATTTCCCATTGGCATCAATTTACTACAAATTCCAAATGATTTGAAACTTGCTGTCCCAATGTTTCACCAGCCAGCGCTGACTGATATTCTCATCGGTGCCGATTTATTCTGGGATATTATTGGCCGCGAGCAACGCACTCTCGGTCCAAACAATCCAAAATTAATAAACCCAGTTTGGTTGGATTATATCAGGTCCTATAAATGGCAAGTATAGCAAGCAACAATATTCAATGCAACCATTCCATCATATCGAATCAGTCGAATGATGACGATATTCATCAAGAACTCACGAAGTTTTGGGAGCTAGAAGAAGTTCCTCTAAAATCAAATCAAATCTCTGTAGAGAAACGTGCCCGGAAGCTAATTGGCGACGAATCCCTCGTAAAAGCTAAGCTTCAAAGCTTGGAACATCGTCGCGAGGCTGCTAGCTTGTCGGGTTTTTACCGGATCCATTTCGGTGAGTGTGCATCTGATCTGCATGATCTAATTCCTTGTAGCCCTTTTTTCTATCGGACGGTTAGAAACACGAAAAAGCGTCACCGTTTCATGGTGGATATACCAAAAACCCGAACGAAACGCTTTAGTTCCTCTTTCATCGTGCGGACTGCTAGAATGTGGAATACGCTTCCTGAGTGGGTCTTTCCCGATAGATATAATCTGGGTGTCTTTAAATCGCGAGTGAATTGGTTTCTCCTAGGTAAGCGCGCTCCATCGTAGACCGCGACGTCGCTTAACATCAGGCAAGTTGGCGGTCAATCGCGAACCTATTTCTACATAAAAAAAACAAATTCAACTTCTGTACAGAGTTCTTCAGCTACCAATTCAAGTAACCAGTCGATGGTCAGCGAACAATTCCACATTCACATTAGGATTAGGTTGGACTCCGATAACTGATCATCTCCATTATCCATTCAAGATTCCTTCTCAGACAAGTGATACTATTCTAACTAAACGGACTATCCTGTCATCTATATTGAAAATATTTGATATTTTAGGACTATTATACGCTGTGAAAAGTTTTTGGAGATTTTATTTCATGTATATCCGGACATAAACAGATGCTTCTGACTTTCACGTTTGTTATTCATTTTATTTAAAGCAATGGATTTGTCACATATACATGAGTATTTACCATGATTATTGATACATTGAAAATAAATTGTGCGCTATGTATCTATGTATTTGTTAAAAGTTGCTCAATTTCACTAAATTTATTTTACAAATACTGAAATATGTTTGCAAAAACAGTTTTAATGTGAAATCATTCGCCAATTTGCTAATGAGCGTCGTTTAAAAGCCACCTAAAAACTATTTAAATTCAATCCGTGGATTAAAAGCTCCGAGGCAGGCTTCCGTATATTAAAAGCTCCGAGGCAGCGAGCTTCCGTATATTTTTCGGCGAGAGAGCCGAGGAGAGCCGCTTCTAATCCACGCCTCTAATTGTCTCAACTTATACCCACGCAGGGGGCAGGATGTTTTGTCGTGGTGTTCTAGAGCAAATTGCGTTTTCCTTGTTTCACAAAAAATAATTAGACAACATACACATCCATACAATCGAAAATCTTTACTCAGACGCGCTCTGATATGTGATCGATAGGTACTCGTACTGTCTTCGATACACATTGTACATATTTTAGGTTTTTCAATATCTCGCCTAATACCAAGAATGTGGCAGTACACGATGACGCACGCTTACCTCGAAGAACTCGAGCCAGGTACGATTTGAAGTTTATACTGCAAAAGTACCCATTCAGTAAGCGTATTACTCATTTTAATAAGGTGCATAATAAAAGTGAGACTAAAACGTTTTGTTAAGGTTTCTTTTGTGGCTGAACAAAATGTCAATAAAATTATTTCCAATAGATTCACAAGAAAACCTACTTCACTGAAGTTTGTTGACGTGGCAACCTGAAAATTTCCTAAACTAATTGTAGTAATAAAAACTAGTTGTTGACCCCTCACGGTTTTAAATCTTTGGAAACTTTAGAGTTTTGTCGTTTCTCTAAAATATGATCAGACTTACTAGCTGAGCAGTAAACTTCCGTCCCTGCGCCTTACTTTCTTCTTATTCAAAACTTTCATTACCAAATCTCAACTAGATATTGAGTATAAAAATATTATAATCAAAATCTGATGGTAATTTGCGCCGCACAAAACGTCTCTCTTTTTTTCAGGGATTACCATAGAGCACGAATACCAAGTTAATTATAAAACATGATCAAAGTTAATTATAAAACATGATCTAAACATAGAAAAGCGCCAATACACAAGATAAAGCAAAATCGGAGTGGAGACAAATCACTAGCTCGGTCAACAATACAAGCAAAACATATTGTATTGTAAGTAGTAATTTTTTTCTTTATTTAGAACTCTCTCCTCATTACAGAAGACTGTAAAAGCATAGAATGGCTGAATGAGGCTCGGGCGCGTCCATAAAGTAGTTAAATCTGGTAATCCGTGAATATGCGAGCTAAGTTCGAGATCCGCCCGCCCCGGGATTACCATCTTGGGCGGTTACTGCAGCCGTAAAGTGCAGGTACCGTCGTACTCGCTCTATTTATTAAATCTAATTATCATAGAATTTGGCAGTTTATTGGATACTTTACTTTTGTATCTTAGTATACGTAAAGTCATTTAAGTTTTATATTATAATGAAAGAATGTTTTCATTCATGAATCAGGTGAGAAGGTTTCAACTGATATGTTGTAACAAAATTTGTCTGTATTATTTTTCTAGTACAAGATAAACTCTAATCCAGATTTCCGTGTAGTAAACGTGTGTTATACGTGATCAATGTGTAATCTAGCACACACCCTAGCGTGTAACATATAACCTGTAACATATATACACGCGCCACAAGGTACGCTTTAAGGTACGCCTATGGCGCGTGTAATACATTACACGTTACACGAAGGCGTGTGATACATTACACGTTACACGAAGGCGTGTGATACATTACACGTTACACGAAGGCGTGTGATACATTACACGTTTTAAGAAGATTTTTTGATCACGTATCACACACATTTACTACACGTACGTAACCGGGATTCATGTTTACCATGTACTGTAGTATGCAAATGTTATAAACTAAGAACAAAATAGCATTATTACACGTAAGTTTTATAACAATATGCGATACCGCGTGATGTGGTGTCATCGCTTCATAGACGGGTCGATTGAAAAAATAAAGGCTAAATTAAATGTTACAATCATTCTCACATTTAATTTTGTCTTTATTTTTCTTTATTTGTCTTTTTTGCTCCAAATATGTACTAATAAAATCTCAGCTTACAGTTTATTCCAGTAATAAAGTATTGTTACAAACGTCGCCGTACAAGTAACATAACTCAGCCAGCCACAGCGGCCGCCCGGCGACAAAATAGTTTATCCATTAGCCCTTTTATGCCTAAGCGGTGAATAATTCGAGGAGCCGCTTTCGTATTAAAGTTTCAGGAACGCAGTGCTAACTTTACAATAAACTTTTCGACACTTAATTCTAGGTACCTGGTTCGTACGTTAAAAAATATTTTTTAAATATTTGGCTCCGGTTTTTACATGATATAATTAAGCCCGTGGCATACTCGAAGGTAGAATTGTATGTCTAACATATTTAAATAAATTTTTATTTATTCAATAACAATGATTTGCTATAAATTTCTTATTTATAGAACTCATATTATCTTAGCCTATATTCATAGGTGACTTATTCAATGACGAACGAAATGTCTTACTGAGTAGTACTCTTATGGATTAAGAATGTTTGTTTTTCTCGAACCTTGTACCTACCATGAGCCAATTTCGGGTCGTGTAGTAATGTGTGTCTCGGCACGTTCCTCACTAAATGCTATTCCTATAAACTGCACGCCCGCGGTGGGTGCGCTCTTGAAACATTTTATTTTTAAGAACTGACAACTGCTGCATCTGTATCAAGCACAGGTCCGATCGTGTATGGAGTACTGCTGCCACCTTTTTGATGGATCAGCCAAGTATCAGCTGGAAGCTTTGGAATCAGTGGACCGGCGAGCTGTGAGGTTAATCGGTGACGATAAACTAGCTGCCAAGAAGCTACTTAGTCTCGAGCACCGCCGTAAAGTAGCATGTCTGTCTATTTTCTACAGGATTCATTTCGGGGAGTGTGCGCAAGAGCTTCACGACCTAATTCCACCATACCCATTTCACTACAAGACTAGTAGAAAGTCGATGAATTACCACCCATTTCTCGTTGAAATGCCGAAAATCCGTACTCAGCGATATCGATCCACATTCTTGTTGCGTACTACACAAGAATGGAATTCTTTGCCGCCATCTCTGTTTCCTGAGACCTACAATCTTGGAATTTTCAAGGCTAGTGTGAATAGATATCTTCTAGATCGACGAGCTCCATCCTCGGCCACACCGTCGCTTAACATCAGGCCGAGTTGGTGATCAATCGTAGATCTATCTTCTATAAAAAAAAAAAAAAAAAAAAAAACTTATGTAGGTACACGGTGTTGCAATCAAAATATTCTGATACTGATTCCTCACTACGACAATATCGTTATCATTCACTATATTCTACCCAGTACGCACTATTATCATTCAATATTTCAGGCCTACCTAATAACATGATTAACAAAATATTGTCTCAAAATGTATTTACTTATAGAGAGTCTTGATTGATTAACGTACGGTGAGGAGCGTTTGTGTGAAAGCGTATGAAGTTGTTTGTTGTGAGCCACAGTACATTATTCATGTAGGTAGGTCCGGCGCGGGACGCGGGACGCGAGACGCTGAGGCCGGGGCGCCAGAACACTGAATTATCACTAATTAGGTACTCTGTGCTTTGGGGCTGCAACACTCACTAAATTCGACGTAAATTGTGACGTAAACGCAGGTCCTGAAGAACAAAAAATAAATATACTTACATATAAATATGCATACTATTTTATAATAATGTAAGTACATGCAAACAATCGCGCGTTTTTCTTGTTGAGATATTATGAAGAGGGCTACTTACTATACAGAGTGAAATCTAATTCGTGAACATGTATTCAGTTTAAATAATAAAACTGAACAGATTTTTATTTAAAAGACTCAAGAGTATAGTGCGGTCTTTTCATCGAGTCAACATTTACTAACATTCGAGAAAAAGCGTAAAATACGTGGTTAATTACAAAAAATAATTTAATATTAATTGGTGTGCGTAATCTATAGGACACATTTACTGTTGGGTTGATCGCTGCCACAGGCCCACAGCCCACAATACAAGCAATGAATACAATTAGAGGTATCGATACGAGTGCCAGCCTCACATACGAGTACCATACGATGCTGAGCTGGAGGTAGCCACTATGTCACGTAACAATAAGTTCCGATAATTTGTGGGTTAGGTTCCGCACGTTACCGGCTCAGGTTTGAGTTTATTGCCGCCCTGCCGCCCTGCCGCCATGCCGCCCAAGTTGCCGCTAACTCCTGCCAGTCGCGATAACAACTACCGGCGGCGGCGGAGTCACGATATTCGATAATTGCCGCAGGTAGCTATTATTTGGTAGTTTGATAAATAATAATACCAGCAGACATTGTACTCGACTCATTATCGGTGCTTGTGTATGTATTGTGAAGTTGTTTATGATGACTGGCCTTGTGGCTCAGTTGGTAGTATGTTTGCTTGCTGAGCTGTAGGGCGTGGGTTCGATCCCCACCCAGGGCAAACATTTATGTGACGACCCTGGATGTTTGTTCTGTGTCTGGGTGTTTCTATGTATCATATATTTACAAAAAAGTATATATGTATTCTGTCAGCCACTTAGTTCCATAGTACAAGCTTAGTTTGTGCTAGATGGTGTTGTGTGAAATGTCTAAAAAACATTATTCCATTTATCAGTAAGCTTCTAAAGCTAACTCTTTCCCGAGGAAAGCACAGGAACAACCAAGTGGCCAGGATCATCCACCAGCAGCTTGCCCTTCAACACGGCCTTGTGGAGGATGCTGTACTATCAGTGCGCATAGCACCGGTTCTTGAGAATGGCCAAGCATTTCTCTTTTGGGACTGCTCTATTATCACTTATCACGGATAGGACTATTGTTGCCAATAAGCCTGATATCGTAAGGCTAAGAAGGACAAGCTCAGCAAGTACCTTGGCTTGGCTCACAAAATATTGACTTGATGATCAAATTGTTCCAATAGTCGTATCGGTGGAAGGTCTTATAGCGAAGACCCTTGACCAACATATCTCTCTCAATATCAGCTTGATGGTTGAGTGATGAGTCGGTTACAGAAGGCCGTCATTCTAGACATAGCATACATTTTGAGGAGGTTCCTAAGTCTGTCCCTGCCCCGCTTCAGCGGCGCACTATATTTTTTATAATACTTGTGTTTTTTATAGTTATACATTGCAAAAACTCAGAAATTAAGATAAACTGAATATACTTAATACAGTTCAGAACAAACACATAGCGTAAACGAATCTTAGCATCTGCAAATATTCACAGGCTGAGTAAATTAATAGATATCACAATGAATAACTATGTTAAGTTTCCGTCATTATTTCAAACTAATAGATATCCCAATGAATAACTATGTCAAGTTTCCGTCATTATTTCAAACTAATAGATATCCCAATGAATAACTATGTTAAGTTTCCATCATTATTTCAAACTAATAGATATCACAATGAATAAATATGTTAAGTTTCTGTCATTATTTCAAACTAATAGATATCCCAATGAATAACTATGTTAAGTTTCCGTCATTATTTCAAACTAATAGATATCACAATGAATAACTATGTTAAGTCTCCGTCATTATTTCAAACTAATAGATATCCCAATGAATAACTATGTTAAGTATCCGTCATTATTTCAAACTAATAGATATCCCAATGAATAACTATGTTAAGTTTCCGTCATTATTTCAAACTAATAGATATCCCAATGAATAACTATGTTAAGTTTCCGTCATTATTTCAAACTAATAGATATCCCAATGAATAACTATGTTAAGTTTCCGTCATTATTTCAAACTAATAGATATCCCAATGAATAACTATGTTAAGTTTCCGTCATTATTTCAAACTAATAGATATCACAATGAATAACTATGTTAAATTTCTGTCATTATTTCAAACTCCGTCTCCGGCGTCATATTTAAGCAGTAAGATTAAAAGCTGAAAGAGCGGAGGCAGGTTAAAAGTTCCCGTGTAAAAGTGAAGTGCAGCAGGCGGCAGATGTGCTCAACTCCGGTAGCACAAGTTAGTGTAGTAGTCCGGAGTACTCGTAGAGCTGGCCGGGACGGCGCGCGGCGGCTGCAGGTACCGCCTCGTAAACTCTATTTTAATGCTTCACTTCTTGTTCGCCCCGGACTTTGGTGTCTTTGTTTTTACTATTATGGGCTTATACCTACTCAGATCATAACACAACTTTGTTTTATATTTTGTTAAGATGAAAATTCATAAAATTACTGTGCTTAGTCAATAACAATAATTTTTCGATTAAAAAACCGACTTCAAACGCAACATACTAAATCCTTCACGATTGTAAACTTTTTAAAGAGTCCTCTCTTCACTCGCTCTTTTTTAGGGTTCCGTACCTCAAAAGGAAAAAACGGAACCCTTATAGGATCACTTTGTTGTCCGTCTGTCTGTCTGTCCGTGTGTCAAGACCTTTATCTCGGGAACGCGTGAAGGTATCGAGTTGAAATTAAAACCATATACGCAGATCCGTAGTATCTTACTGCAGAAAGAAAAATAAAATTTCTCAGTTTTCGAAAAAAAAAATTACAGCCGAATATGTCGTAAAAATTGCACATTTCGACACTCACGGAGGAATCAAAACCTATGGGGTACTTCCCGTTGACCTAGAACTCTGAAATTTGGCAAGAAGCATCGAAATTTTAAAGTGAATTAACCGTATCATGTGGGGTATCATATGAAAGAGCTTAATTAGCATTAATTAAAACAGGTTATTGAATATTTTTACGATGTATATTTTTCGGTATAAAAAGGAAAATAAAAAATAAATATGATTTCCCCCTTTTATTTACTAGTTTGTACGGAATCCTCGGAGGGCGAGTCTGACTCACACTTGTCCGGTTTTATTTTTTCTTTTGTAGATTTGTCATTGAATGTCAAATGCTCGCCTTCGAAGATTAGAAAATGTGCAGATGTTTATACGATAATCCTTAACACTTGAAAATCTTGCAAAGAAAAACATGTAGGTTGTACAAAACATGTAGGTTGTAGGAGGTACAAAACTCTGCGATTCTATAATCTGACGCACTTACTCAGGAATACAATGAAAATACATTTTTTCATTTTTAGAGATTATTCAAAAAGTAATAGAGTGATGTTTATAAAATAATTATGGGACCAACTTGGGAGCTTTCTCTATACACCAATTCATGAAACACAAAAATTGGTTCTCGAATGCCGGAGTAACATACATAAAAAAGTAAAATATATACGGTACGAATTGATAACCTCCTCCTTTTTCGAAGTCGGAAAAATAGAAATTTGTTTACGTATTTTTAAATATTCAATCAATCAATCAATCAATAACACTTTAATGACACCACAAAAAGAGTAAAAATAACATAAAAACACATCAAATATTGAAATTGATAAAAAGATACCATTAGTAAACTTTCATTAAAAAGCCCTTGTGTTTTATCAAGTGAAGGAGAAGTTAAAAATAAAGTCCCTCGTGACGTCACGAGAAGCAATCGATCAAAAGTAATGAAAGGGCTCGGAAGGAGAGAATACAATTTGTAATCAGCGTCCAAACAGTTTTAGTGCCGTTTTTATTCGCTCCCGACAAAACATCCTGTTTTAATGAAGCCCTTTAAATTTAAACGAAAGAAGGGTTGAAAAAAAAGGCAATTAACGTAATGGCGGAGATCTCGATCGGGTAAAGGGATGAGGGGGCGGCGGGGGTGGTGAAATGGTGATTATGTAAATTAATAGCAATAATAGGTATCGGCCTCTCGCCGTGAT
The DNA here is from genome assembly GCA_947563715.1 of Lycia hirtaria. Taxonomy (NCBI): domain Eukaryota; kingdom Metazoa; phylum Arthropoda; class Insecta; order Lepidoptera; family Geometridae; genus Lycia; species Lycia hirtaria. Next base: position 31,682,711 of record OX387377.1, on the reverse strand, counting down.
TTGTAGGGCGAAGACGTGTCAGAGGGCCGGCCTCCCTGTACTTAACCTATATTGTCTTCGATCCTGTTTCAAAGAAAAATGTTTCTTCTATATTGAGATCCCGCCAGGGCTAATATTCATTTTGGAGGTTAAAAACAATTCTTCATGAATATAAAAATAAACTTAGTTAACTACACCAAGATATTTGAGCTAACCACACGTATTTTTTATACTTATTGAAGATGAACTTGAACTTGATACCATATTTATTTAGTAGCTTGTTGTCAACCATTTGTCTTTCAACATTTCAGTAGATAAATACAATGACTCCATCACGTGGGCGTAAAGGATAAAACAAAATTCACGATTTAGATTGAGAAATCCAGAGACCTCTATTTTGCCGCTTCGTATTATTTTGAAAATGGAAATTATTTTAATCGTGTAAGGGGTCTAATTATACCTCATTGAGGTCGGACGTTTTTGAGGACTGACGATACATCGCGTTGATATTTTATCAAAGGGTAAAAAATTATTCCGTCAAGACAACAAAGAGATTAACTTTGCTTTTTAAACATGATAATGCCGCCAAAATTCTCCAGTATTTCAATCAATACGACGAACCTGCAAACTGGGCGCTTAGGACAACTTAGCTGATGAAACGTCTATGAAGCGGAAGACGAAAGCAATTTACGCAAATCTACTAATACGAACACACACACAGCACACACTTACATGCTCGCACACACACTCAATAATGGCCTGACTATTACTCTGATGAGAGCATGGGACCGAGCCGGCCGCAGCCCGCAGTGACCATTCCGCAACCAAATCCTCGCGCATTCGAGATTATTTCGGTCCCTGTCCCTCATATTCGAAATATCAAAAGAGAAAAGGTGTCAAAAGTGGTCTCGACCATACAAGAATAGAGGTTTACGTAGGAATCGCGTCGTAGACTGAACTACAGTTTCCAGATCTTGTTTCTGAATTAGTTCCCTTTAGCCGCAGGAAGCAACAGCTTAATAGCACGCCAAGATAGAGCCGCATTTATTGTCATTCTTATTTGTACGAGCTGAAGGTCGAAATTGATCAGAGTTCTACGCAAATTAAAGTTTGTGGGTATTATCTTGAGAGGGACGTCATCTCAAGTTAGGTTTAATTAAAGTGGCGGCTGAAAGCCACTCGCCATTTCAAGTCGCCGATTCCTAGTTTAGAATTGCAGTTCAGGGCTATTAGCATTTGTACTCATCTCGTATTACTTGCATTCATTTTCTAGTTGAATAAGATTCATGAATATATAATTATATTATTCAACATGTTTCATAAGCTCATCTAATAATAAGGCAGTTCAGTTATATATGTATTCTATACAATTATTCTTTCATATGTGTATGTAAATAACAGATATTATATGTATATAATATATATTGTATTTATTTGTGATGTATATATTATTAATATTCATGTATTTATTTATTTTCTTAAGTATACATTTTTACAATATTTTTATAAAATCACATTAAAAACATTATAAAAACCTAGACCTAGATTGCCACCGGCAACGGAGCAGGGCCCAAGCTGCTGGCGGTGGAGGCTACAGAGTGAGGAACCTCCTGACAATGCGTGCCGTGTCCAAGATAACTGCCTTCTGCATTCGACCCTTGACCCAACCATCAAGCGAGAGCCTCTTAAGATGTTGGTCAAGGCTCTTCGCTATTAAACCGTTTGCCGATACGACTATCGGAACAATGGTCGTCGAGTCAACATCCCACATGGCGGTTATCTCGTGAGCCAAGTCAAGGTACTTGCTGAGCTTGTCCTTCTCAGCCTTCACGAGATTCTCATCATGTGGGATGGTGACGTCAACGAGCACTGCCCGGCGTTGGGAACGATCTACAATCACAATATCAGACTTATTGGCAACAATAGTCCTATCCGTGATAATAGAACGGTCCCAATAGAGCAAAGCACGGCTATTCACAAGAACCGGCGCTGGTGCGGTTAATATTAATTTAGTATTAGTTTTACATAAACATACTTTGCTTGTTTTATTCTTAATTTTATTAAATATTTTGTCATTTTAAAGACACAAAATGTATAAATTATGGTTAGAAAGCTAATTTAATTAATTAATAAACAGTTTGTTCAATTAGAGGTGAAAATCGAATTAAGCAATCGTATTAGATTTCCGCGGCACAGGCTCAGCCTAGTGCGGTAATCACTATTAACTCAATTTGTATGCTTTTACTTATGGAAATAAATATTTTTTCATTATTTTTCATTTTTTCATTCCACCAATCCAATTGGAAATAACATTCAAACTGAAAAACATTTTAGGAACAATTTTTTTTTTTGTTAATTTAACTACCGATCCAAAAAAAGATGTCACAGACGGATAGACGAGAGGTCGGGATAAAACATAACCCTTATAGTTTCGCCGTATATAGTTGACTACGGAACCCTAAATATAACCCTTATAGTTTCGTCGTATATATAATAAGACGTCGGAACCCTAGACATACCCCTTATAGTTTCGTCGTATATATAATAAGACGTCGGAACCCTAGACATACCCCTTATAGTTTCGTCGTATATAATAAAACGTCGGATCCCTAAAAATCATTTAAGGCAGTACGACGGGCGACTGACTTGTTCACTGCGAACACTATGTATGTAGTTTACTGTCTCACACTAAACACCTCAGATTGTACAAACAAAGCGTTTTCACCCACTTCATTCGACGGAATCATCATTAGTATCTAAATCATCATAACTCTTCTTTCATCTTGTCAGATGGTTTGGAAATGTAATAGAATACCTCTTCGGTACCTATATTGAATGGACAACTATTTTATGGTTTCTGTAAGTTGACCAACTTCATAAGTGATTTATCGTATACACAAACATACAAACTCTGTTTATTTAAGCATCAGTCTAATAAATGTAGTCTTTGTAATAATTATATAAAACCAGCCTACTTACATTTAATTTTTCCATGGACATCGAAGCTTGTATCAAATCTCTAGTACAATCTGTACAATGCAAGTACAACACGGACAGGCGTAGTTCCCCCGCCGCCGCCGCCGGCGCCGGTCGTGTGTTGTGTTATCTCCGCACATTATGCGCCAAGTTTTCGAATATTTCAGAAACCTGCAAGCCGAGTGGCTGTAATAGCACACGACTGCAAAGCGCCTAGCTCCAACTGCATAGCACACGACTACAAAGCGCCTAGCTCCAACGGAATCTTTTCCACGATGTACTGAATTATCAAGCGTTTAGGACGCTCTTCCGCCGCGGACGCTTTGACAAGCCGAGCGTGAGTACACACACGTACCTACGTACATCATGTATACGCAGCATTATGTGGTTACTCTGCAGCAAGGAAGAAACTCTCGAGCACTCTGGCGGACGAGTACATACAACTCACTGCTCGACCTTATTAGGCTTCCGTATCCAAAAGGGTAGAGCATATTACTAAGCCTAAATATATCTTTGAACTGTAACAGAGAAGAACTTGATATTTATGCAGTAATAGTAATATTACGACCGATTTGTCAACAATAATAACATAAAATATAAAGTAAAAAAATCCTAGGGTCCTATTGCAACTTGCAACAGATATTAAAAAAAAAATTGGAAAATAAAAAAAAACATTTTTTTTTTTATTTAAAAAAATACTATTATAGATATAGATTTATAAAATGATATGCTTATAGTGCAAACACCGGAAAAAACATCTATAACCAAAAATCAGTGAAATGGGGCTCATGGAGTACGGAAACCTCAGTGTATGAGGCAAACTCATGCTTTGCTGGTTTTATATTTACTCTGAAGCCGCGGAGGTAAACAAGTGGAAGTGATCAATATCCTGAATGTAATTTTAATACCGTGTTGTATGGAGTACTCAGCGGATTTCATAATAATGCTACTTATTTCAATAGACGAAAATGAAGCAATATTTTCTTGTAAATTGACGATAATGTTCAATTTATTTCAATGAAGGCGTGGGTAGAATTTTCAGCGAATTATTTTAGTGAAGTGTTGTTGTACCAGATTCGAAACATAATCAGGATTATGTACTCAGCCGACGTGCGGCGAGCGAGCGAGGTAACTAATAAGTAATATCGGGTTCCAGGCGGCAGAGCGCGGCGCGTGTCGGAGCACCCGCACACCGCTGGTAGCTCATTAGCGGCGTGTAAGCATTAATCTCTACATTACAACCGTCGCCGATCATTACCGCCTACACGCTCGCACTTTCCTCACGCGCGGCCGCGAGTGTGCGGCGGTGCGGCCCTCGCGCCGGCGGCTGCTGCTGCGCGCCGCCATGCGCCATGCGCCAGGACGGACGCTCCACCGGGCTCAGATACGCGCCGCGACAGAATAAATCTACTCTTTATGTTGTGTCAAGAACGGACAATCTTGTAGACCCCTGATTACCTTTTTTTTATTTATTCGAAAATAGGCTTGCGCTTGACCGTCAACTCACCTGGTGTTAAGCGACAGTTACGGTCTACGATGGAGCGCGCTTGCCTAGAAGAAACCTATTCACTCGCGATTTGAAGACACCTAGATTATATCCAGTCGGAAAGACCCATTCAGGAAGTGCATTCCACAGTTTGGCAGTACGTACAATCTAGTATCGTGTATCTAGTCACTAGATTACAGACACGGACTCTACGTACGTCTCGCGACTACAAGAGTAGAGAAAATTGTGTCGGCGCGCACCTCTTGCCTCCTGAATGCTCTCTGTCGTTTTTTGTTTGCTAGATAATATTTAGATGGTTCCATATACATTTTATCAAAATCGGTTTATTACTTTGATGTTTATAACAAAATAACTTGAAATATGTCATCCAAGTAAATAGCGTCTTCAGTTAAAGCTTCAGTTTATTTAACTATAATCATTATAAGAAATATATATAAATATGACCACCAACTCTCCTGATAGTAGCCACCGTTTTTATGTTCACTTGTTTGTGTGCTTGATTTAAATGAAGCAATTGACCTAGAGTTTTGGTGCACCCCAGTTACCGGTCCTACGAGAGATATGACCGTACTACTACTTCAGCCTCTAATTCTATACGGCCTAGTATAAGCTGTACTTTGACGATCATTTTGGATTTCTAGCAAATGACAGATTCCGGATGTGATCTGTCAGAGGAACCGCGAGTTAACGTTATCCATAGCTCGTTGAGCTACTCGTAGTTCAACGAAATGGTACATTATTTTGGTGTCTATCTCATAACTGTTATTCCGTGGCCCCGACGTGATAGTTAGCGCGTCACCTCCACGTATCGTGTCCTCAAACTGTAGTTACGGCCCGGGAGCGGCGACCGGGAGTGGGGGGGGGGGAGTACAGCGCTAATGTACCAGATTTACATATAATTGGCGCGGGACACATTAGCCCGCCATCCCCGCGTGACTGCTCGCTTCCGAAACTTCTGAAAAGGTCAATGTGTTTTATGTACTGGACGGAACTTTGATAGCGGTTACACACTTTACGTTCCCTAGCGTTATATCGCGGGATGGCGAGCGCGACGCGCGGCTGCGGCGGCTGCGGCGGTACCGTACACTCACTCGCCGCCCTGCACGTGTTCAAATTAGGCTTGAGCGGAATTTAAACTAAGATTGTAATTGTTCTACAAAACATGACTTGATTTTTAGGTAAATATTATGTTAAGGAAAATCTGTTTTATACCACGTGTGCTTTATACTAGTGAGTATAAAGCACACGTGGTATGAAACAGATGCATTGATTTGCATTGAAAACGAAAGAAAGAAAATACGAAAATCGAAAATCTGTTTCATACCACGTTAAAAATAATTCAGAAAATTCTGAAACAGTAATAAATATCATATAATATCATAATCCCACAAAAATAGTCCCGCGGTCACACCGGCCGGCCGGCCGTCAGTCAGCGTCAGTTGACCGCTAACGGCGGCGGACTAACGGCTTAATCGCATAATGGACGTAGCGTGACGCGTAACGGCCGTCATATAGTAACGCACATAGTGTAACGAGCCGGCCTCGTTTGTAAGCATTATGTACTTAGCGGACAAATGAGTGTATTTAATTAGCGGGCACGCGACTCGTATTTGTCAAGTAGTGCCGCGCTCGCCGACAGCTCAGCCGTTTGTCAATGTTTAGTCAATCTCGAGTAGCGCACCACGCCAGTCGCCACCCGACCAATCGATTGCTCGCGGTATGCTGTTTTGTAGTGTTTTAACAATATTGGTACGTAAAAACGGTACCTGCTAGTAAATTTGTTAACATTGAACGTGTTAATGCGGTTAGCATGCTTGGTACGCTGCCGACTGGTAGAGGGTTAGAGCATTTGGATTGTTTTAGTTTGGATTGTAGTTAGTTGAGTTTGCACATTGTTTTGTTGTACCTATAGTCGATAAAGGCACCGTTTAAAAAAGAGTAGATTTTGTTTATAACTACATATGTACAAATTACACCGTTTCTATATAAATATACTCGTATGTAACTAGAACACTTATTTTGGGCTTTATAGGGAAAGTGTTTGAGAGTTGTCAGGATGTTTATCTACAAAAACATTGTATATAAATATATAAATACTTATAAAGGTGGACATTTCACACAACACCATTATATTTATAGTTCTCATAAATTCTCAAACACTTTTCATATTTACCTATAATTTGACTGGCCTTGTGGCTCAGTTGGTAGTGTGTCTACGTCTACCTGCTGAACTGAAAGGTCGTGGATTCGATCCCCACCCAGGGCAAACATTTGTGTGATGAGATGGATCATGGATGTTTGTTCTGTGTCTGGGTGTTTCTATGTATCATATGTATATATTTACAAAAAAAGTATATATGTATTCTATCAGCCATCTAGTTCCATAGTGTAGGGGTATCGGACGTTGCGCAAGCGTTTGCTTTTTCAAGTCGAGCCCGTCAGTTACCCTGCGCTCGCCACACCGAGTGGTACCTAGTCATAGTCGGTATTCCCACTAGTAAATGTACACTGAAAATAGTTACGGAATAATAACGCAATCAGACCATCTTCGGAATTTTTATTTTTCCTTTAACATAAGTACCCGGCAGGGAAAGAACACTTGAATACGGAGTCATTCGGGGTGCATCCACAGCTTAAGTCCAATTAACCCCGAAACTGGTGACCTGACACGTGGCCTGCCGGTACTGAGTTGTGAACTTTGGTGAAGTGATTTTGTTGTTGTTAACTTTATTTGGTGGCGGCGCGATACAAACGGGTAACTCGTGGGAAACCGACATTTCAGAACAGTTACATTTTATTTAGACTGCATTTTTGGAAACGGACATTTTGTTTTTTTCATCGTGTGACAATGCTACTCCACCGCAACAACCAGTCTCGCCGGTCGTGAAGAGTGAAGACGTCGGATTAGCAGCCATTTCCTTGTCATCAAGGATTCCGGAATTCTGGACGGACTTGCCAAGAGTTTGGTTCCTGCAGCTGGATGCGATGTTGGCTCCACAGAAGTTGGCCGACTTCGCAAAGTTCAACCTCGTGGTTTCCAAACTGGGAAAGGAGGTAATTCAACAAATAACAGATATCTTGATAAGTCCACCAACCGAGGGAAAATATGAGCAAGCTTTGTTTAGTTTGGGCTAGATGGTGTTGTGTGTAAATGTCTACAATTATTTATTTATTTATATAAAGTCCAAAATAAATGTTTTATGATCATCTATCATGATTGCATCGACCGACATCGATATAATATCCTTAGTTCTAAGTTTTTAATTTATCCAACGATAGTTCTATACAAACAGACCTTAACGCTAACCGCTGGGAAATACTATCAGTATTTATTTTGTTACGATAAATGCTCTTACGTATTACGTATTGTTTCTGGTTCTTACAATATCACAATGACGCCACTTCTTGTTCCTGCTTCTATCTAACCGACCAATGCAAGGCACTTTGCTTTGCTACATAAATAATTAGAAAATGTTTAATCTTACACCATAAATAATGTTTACACATCTCTGCTTTGAAGCTGAATGTATGGCAAAAGAATGTATGTGGAAAAAAAAACAACGGGTTGCACTCCGGGAGTGCCGGCAGAAGTGAAAACAAAAAATTAAATAGCAATAAAAACTTTTTACAAAAAAATTAAACCTCCGAAAAAACTGAAAAGCATATAATAATAAACCTTTTTTATCTAACTTTAATAACTAAGTCCTTAAAGTAATGTAAGTATACCTAATAAGTAATTTGGAGTCGGCGCCAGCGTGATACGTTGAGTTGCGAGTGGTCGTGCGGTGAGCTCATTTTTAGGGTTCCGTACCCAAAGGGTTAAAACGGGACCCTATTACTAAGACTTCGCTGTCTGTCTGTCTGTCTGTCTGTCAGTCTGTCTGTCTGTCTGTCTGTCTGTCTGTCTGTCTGTCTGTCTCCAGGCTGTATCTCATAAACCGTGATAGCTAGAAAGCTGAAATTTTCACAAATGATGTATTTCCGTTGCCGCTATAACAACAAATACTAAAAATTCAAAAAAAATAAATATTAAGGGGGGTCCCCATACAATAAACGTGTTTTTTTCGTATTTTTTTGCTCAATATAAAAAACGGTAACAGGTAGACGCTTCAAATTTTCACAGAATATTTACTTGTATAATAGCTTTCAAAATAAATAATTAAATAACAATAAAGTAAATATTAAAGGGGGGCTCCCATACAACAAACGTAATTTTTAAGCAATTTTTACTCGATCTTAATTAACAGGTAGAAACTTGAATATTTGTAAGTAAATATTTAGAAATATATTAACTATAAAAATAAATACCTAATCTAATACATAAAAACTCACAAAATGAAAATAATCCGTGCATCTAAACGCGGTGCGAGCGCCGCGCCGCGGTGTGGTGGTGGCGCGAGAAACTAAACTTTATAGTATTATAGATGTTAATACGGAACCCTTCGTGCGCGAGTCCGACACGCACTTGGCCGATTATTTGGAATGTCAATGTTTATTGCTGGAGATTTAATTGTTAATTTGATTTGGTTGTTATGGTTTATTTGGTTATTTCTTTAAATTAAGGGTAATTTTTGGCGCCGCCTCAAAATTACTTAGATATACTTACATTACTTTAAGAACTTAGTTATATAAGTTAAATAAAAATAAGGTTATTATTTTATGCTTTTCAGTTTTTTCGGAGGTTTTTTTTTTTTTTTTTTTTTAAATAAAAACTACGGGTCACTCACGTCTGTTTTGAGCCGAAATATCCGACTATAGTTTCAACCGCATTCGGCGGTCTTTATTTTTTATTTTATATTTTTTTGTGGCTTTACTCTATTAATTACTACATGCTTAATTTTGATTTATTTTAAAATAGCTACTACCTTATAATACACAACTCGGCATTAAAATCTGCGAGTGAACAATAAATCACCCCTATTTTCCCACCCTTAGGGTAGGATTTTGTTTCCAAATTTTTAAGGAACCAACTTCTAACCAACTATACCCTATCTAATAAAAAAATAAATATCAAAAACGGACTACTCTGTAAAAAGTTATGCGTGCTCATACATTACAATCAGTGAGTGAACAATCAATCATCCCCTGTTATTCTACCCTTAGGGTTAGAATTTTTTTACCAAATTTATATGGGACTGTTTTCGTTATATACCCTATCCAATAAAAAAAGAATTATCAAAATCGGACAACTCTGTAAAAAGTTATGCGTGGTGATACATAATATATATATATATATATATATACGCGTCGACTTGAGAACCTTCTCCGTTTTTTCGTCGGTTAAAAAGACTGAGTCGTGAAGGATTTGAACCTCCGCCCTCCGATTGACAAATTGAAATTTATATCGGTGCTCTAACCTACTGAGCTAACGAGTCTAACGTGCATAATGTCGAAAATAAGCATTCGGCTTACGAACGCTTATGACGACGAAATGACGTCATGTTAGAAGGACAAACATATACATACAATAATGAACTTTAAATGCAGAACGTTAGAATAGGCTTCTGACTGTCCGTCTTGCGATCTAAAGATCTGACGAGAGTTTAAAAAAATTTCCAAAAATGCACATCGCCGCTAAAGAAGTTTTCACTTCAAAAATTTTAGTAATTGGAATTTTCAAGGCTAGAGTGAATATCTATCTTCTAGATCGACGAGCTCCATCCTCGGCCACACCGTCGCTTGACATCAGGCGAATTGGTGGTAGTTTGTAGTGGTGGTGGTAGATCTATCTTGCATAAAAAAACTTCCTAGACGGACTTTGTAAAAATGTCTCACCATTTATAAAATAGCTAAAGCTACTGGCACATATATATATATTGTACACGCTTAAATAGTAATAATCATGTAATATTTTGAAAATTCATTATACGTAAGCGTATGAAATGAATTCTTACCAAAATGACTACTTACTCACAGTAACCGTTTTGGTGATTTCATTAATTCCAGAGCTAACGCTCCCACTGGAAGGTATCTATAGGTAATCAGCGTTAACTCGACACGTCGACACCTCTACACCTCTGTTCTGAACAATGACTTCCCGCCGAAGAGATAATTGGGCGCCGGCCGGCCTCCAGTAACGAGTGGCGGCAGATAACGGCGCCGCCCATCAGATCGCGCCCTACATTAACGGAATCCGATGCGGCGGCAACAATCAGCCAAATTTGCATTATAAAGGCGAGGAGGGATTTTCTTACACTTTTCTCGACTTTTTGGAATCTCCTTGATCCGCGCAATGAGCTCGCAAATTAGACGCACGCGCCGCGCATACGATCGGCGCCCTCCGCGCCGCCGCCCGCGTTACGCTGATCCACCTCACGTCCGCCTTAGGACCGCCGTACTGTGCGCGTACATATATACATATAACACCTACAGGTGAGTCGCTCATTACCTTAGATTAAGTAACGTGAATTTTTTATAATACTTGTGAACGCAAATGAAAATTGTGTAGCGCCTAAACGAAGATTTCTTTCTTGTAAAGTGCGTTACACTCTCAGTCCGAGAGCCGCAGGGTAGGATATTTATAAGTGCCCGGCTGGATCACTACCTGTGACCTTTTGATCTAAAATATGTCATCAAGCATTGAATTGTTTGTTCCAGCAGTCTCACTTGAAAGACTGCTGGAACAAAAGGCTGCACTCTCTCTCTCTCTCTCTCAACATTAATTCCAGATCTTACTATCTTCGACTACGCTGTGAATTAACACTTGGTAAATCACATCATATTCTAAGTATTCACTGATGTTATCGTGACATACATAGGTATATATAAGTTAGATTCAGTTAACTCCGACACGTACGTAATTTAACTTTTAATAATGTTGTGTATACATACAGATCCCTCCGCGGCTAGTGTAGTGTAGTGGATACGTGGAGTGCAAAGTGAAGACAAAGAGCGCGCCGCAATAAAGGCAGCTTGTGGCGCGCGGTATATCAACACAGTGTCGTCCGGAGTCCGGACAGACACCGCACCGGCGCGGGCGCGCGGTATTTCAAGACAGTGTCGTCCGGACAGACACCGCACCGGCGCGGGCGCGTGGTATATCAACACAGTGTCGTCCGGACAGACACCGCACCGGCGCGGGCGCGCGGCTGCTCGCGCCTCTCACACTGCTGTAGTCTTCCAAAACACATTTTGTTTTATTAAAATTTGTTGAAAGCGCGTCACGCCATTCTATAGTCTTTGATATTGTAGATATCGAGGACGAAAGAAGACGGTAGAAAGTATTTTTTTTTAATTCAGTAGTAGGTAGGTTTCCGCTTGACCGTTAACTCGACTGCTGTTAAACGATGTTGCGGTCCACAATAGAGCACGCTTACCCATTCATTCGCGATTTAAAGACGCCCAAATGATGTCTATATACACTAACTAATAGAATTCAGTACATATTGAGGTATCCTAACTGTAATGTTTTAGGTTTTGCAAGATATTTAACTGTAAATTATAAAATCATGCCTGTTTTCCCTTACAAAGTAAGCAGTGCATCAAGGAGCACGTGATTAGAGGATTAGATGGAGGGAAGAGGGTATTAGAGGGTAAGTGGAGATAAGAGGATAGCTGAAGGTAGCTGCTAGATCTAATGCTGGCCTGCAGCGACGGAGCTTCAACCCATCGTCTATATAAACGCCAATTTCCCTCAATTGAAATACAACAAAAGAATACACATTGTGGGTTGAATTGTTGGGAACTGTGTTATATTAAAAATGTGAAAATTCGTAGAAATAACGCATAACAAATTATTTACGGAAAAAAATCTACCAAACCGGAAACCTTTCGCCAAAATAACTAATTCCCGGAACGTTGATAAGTAGATAACATTTTCACCGAAAATATAAATTTCCCAAGTTAAGAGAAATTTCCCTGAAACATTCCTGGAGATTCCTCGAAGCATTTCAATCACTGAACAAACACACCGTCTGAATATTTTTATTAGATCGGTTTATATTGTTATGACATCCCGCGGCAGATAATGCCACTCCACACATTTTGTCTTCCTCGTATCTGCGTTTTGTTATTTTTGCGAACAATGCGCGCGAATCAAAATATGATCATTTTAAATTTAGAGTTTTGGGCCAAGAGGGCGTGCGGGGGCATGCGCGCGTGATGGGGGGGGGGTAAGGCAAATAAATTGTTTCAGATGTAACTCGGTGAGTTATGGGCGCTATTGTTGCGTTCTGCGTAAGGGAGCCACAATGGAGAACTTTATACGGGTTCCGGTGGCGTCTCGAGGAGACGGCTCGCCTTACATTTGCATACAGCTCGTGCCGGGGATCGGATTGCTACATTATAGACCGGATACACAAGAAACTCCGCTTACAATTACATTTATATAGTTGACGACATTTACACACAATTTTTTACCAAATGGTGTGAATGTGACACTATAATTTTTCTATTAAAAACCGACTTCAAACGCAACTTACAAAATCCTTCACGATTGTAAACTTTTTAAAGAGACCTCTCTTCACTCGCTCTTTTTTTCTTTTGTCAAGAATGCGATTTGTCATTGAATGTCAAATGCTCGTCTTTGAAGATTAGAAAATGTGCAGATGCTTAAACGATAATCCGTTAATATTTGAGACTCTTGCAAAGAAAAACGTGTAGGTGGAACTCTGCGATTCTATAATCTGACGCACTTACTCAGGAATACAATAAAAATATTTTAATTTTTAGAGATTATTCAAAAAGTAATAAAGCGATGTTTATAAAATATTATGGGACCAACTTGGGAGCTTTCTCTATACACCAATTCAGGAAACACAATAATCGGTTCTCGAATGACGGAGTAATTCGTGTACATACATAAAAAAAAAATACGGTACGAATTGATAACCTCCTCCTTTTTCGAAGTCGGTTAAAAAATTGGATATAAATCCAATTTATAACTCGTCTGAAAAAGCCAAAAATGCTCATTAAATAAAAGAAATTAATGAATGTGATCTTGGATTCAAGTAAGGTTTCTATAGCTAGGTTATTCGGATAGCGGCATAACGTATACAACGTAACTGGTGCATTGCGGCGGCTTCACCAACCGTCTGCAAGCAATGAATATTACTGGAACACATGTACATTTGTGACAAATATTAGGGTTTTTAGGTTCCGTAGTCAACATGGAACCCTTAAAGTGTCACCACGTTCGTCTGTCGACGGCTTAGCTAAAGACTGTTTCGGTTTGGGTATACATACCTACATACATATGAATTACACCGACAAATTAAGTAAAAAGATCTTGAATTAAAACCGCCCGTAAAAGTGCGAGTCGGAAAGGGTTCCGTACCATTATCTATAAAAACTGCAAAAAAACACGTTTGCTGTATGGGAGCTCTTAAATATTAATTTTATTTTAATTACTTATTTATTTTTAAAGTGAATAATATAACTTAATATTCAGTAAATATTTCAAGCGTCTACTTGTTGCCATTACCAATATCGAGCAAAACCGAGCAAAAAAATCACGTTTGTTGTATGGGGGCCCCGTTAAATATTTATTTTATTCTGTTTTTTAGTATTTGTTGTTATAGCGGCAACAGAAATACATCATCTGTGAAAATTTCAACTGTCTAGCTGTCATGGTTCATGAGATACAGTCTGATGACAGACGGACGGACGGACGGACAGACAGCGGAGTCTCAGTAATAGGGTCCCGTTTTTATCCTTTGGGTACGGAACCCTAAAAAATTTTTTTCCGTCTACTACCGTAGTGTGGTGTCGTTGGATTGGTAATTCAAAAATATTGAAGGTTTGTGAGAATCATTCATGGGATCGAGATTTTCCTATATGTACAAAACAAAGTCGCGGACAACACACTATTTATATAACTACTTTGACACGTTGAAGGCTCTGGGCCTTCACGCCTAGTGTACTGTCGGCCAAATGGTGACCTTTGGTCGACAGTACACTAGGCCTGAAGGCCGAACCGGAAAACACGATTTTCATCAATTTTACACATTCGGTATTTTTGCTCCATTTTGTAGGAAATGTATTAAAATCCGTTCTCCAATAGAAAAAAAAACTTATTGCTACTTATACCTATATACCTTAAGCGCGCCGCCAGCTCGAGCGCTGTTCGCGACACTCACCGTGACGTCATGGTACACGCTCCATTACGAGCTTCCAGCGCGGTCACACGCCGCCGCCGTATGGAAGCGCGCTGCCTGCTCGAGCGCTGTTCGCGACACTCACCGTGACGTCATGGTACACGCTCCATGACGAGCTTCCAGCGCAGCCACATGCCGCCGTCAGGAAGCGCACCGGCAGCTCGAGTGCTGTTCGCGACACTCACCGTGACGTCATGGTACACGCTCCATGATGAGCTTCCAGCGCGGCCACACGCCGCCGTCTGGAAGCGCGCCGCCAGGTCGGGCGCTGTTCGCGACACTCACCGTGACGTCATGGTACACGCTCCAGGCGGTTACGTTAGTTTACCCACGGTGCTCCCCCAAGATATCGAACGAGGCCTGAATAAGCTTAAAATAGATAGCTCACCTGGTCCGGATAACTTACCTAATTTTTTTCCTTAAAACTGGTAAAAACATTTAATTCTTCCACTACACTGGCTAAAAATGGCAAGTACCCCACGCAGTGGAAATTATCAAGGGTAACCCCCATCCCAAAGGATAATAAAAAAACCGTAGTAGAGGAATATCGTCCAATCGCAATTCTATGTGCGCCTGCCAAAATCTTTGAGTACATTCTGCACAATGAAATATATAGCCAGGTAAAACAACAGATAGGCGAAGAGCAGCACGGATTTAGGCCGGGCCGATCAGTAAATTCAAACCTGTTGTGCTTAACAGACTATATATCTAGCGCTATGGATCGTGGATCACAAGTTGATGTAGTATATTTCGATTTTCAAAAGGCTTTCGATAAAATTGATAATGTTATATTATTGCATAAGTTATCTACGTTGGGCTTCACTCGCGATTACTTAATTTTTATGGCTGATTTCTTGTGGGGCCGGTGCCAATATGTGAGGCATGGTACATATGTATCTCAACCATATTGCACTAAATCTGGTGTAAGCCAGGGTTCTGTTACCGGTCCTTTACTCTTTCAAATGATGATTCACGATCTACCTAATGTACTTTCTACCACCAAATGTCTTTTGTATGCGGATGACCTTAAACTATTTTTTTAAATTAAATCTCCTAGTGACTGCCTGAAGAGTCTTACCGGCGCCTTGGCTTCGTCCTACGGAATGCTAGACACAAAAAATCCTGAATTAATTAAAACATTATATAACTCCTTAGTTAGAAGCAAACTTGAATCGAGTGCTTGTGTCTGGAACCCCTATCATGTCACCTACGCGCGAATGCTTGAAAAAGTCCAAAAGGCCTTTTTAAGGTCGCTGTATAAGAAAATGTATGGTGAACTATCCGTTTCTGTACCCAACTAAATTCCTGCTCGGTCAGCTTGGTTACAACTCTTTGGAAGTTAGAAGAATGTTAGACTAGCTAACTATCTATTATAAGGCGCTTAGGGGGTCCGTCGATTCTATACGTCTGCACGACTTGCTATGCGTACTGTTCGTACCGGACGAGCCCGGGGTTCCAGCAAACTGAGGTGGTCGCCCACATGACCTGTTCCACGTAGATCGCGGTCGCACAGTAGCACGTTCTATATCGCCTCTGAATCGTGCCCGTCGCCACTTAAACGCACTCCTTGCTGCCAACCCTGATTGTGACATTTTTTATGATAACTGGAAGAGTATTTTAAGTACCTCCTTGACTTACTGTGAAAATTTAATGGATCAATGGGACAGGTGTAAAAAGCCTGACGATTCATTGGATTTTGACGGTAACCTCTGAGTTTATTGAGTTGGTACTCTGAGTACTTATCCGAACGGTATATTTTACTTTGTTTGATATATCTTTTTTTTTGTATTGACATGCTAGGCGTATTGCCCATTTGACATTTTAAATGATATTGTATTTATATAATGAATATTACTTAATGTTAAGACATGAATTGTTTAAGAATAATTTTTGAATATTGTGAGATAATTGTAATTGGTCTTTTTCCGTTTTTATCTCAATAAACGAATATAAGAATATAAATATAAAAGACTATTGTGCCTAAAAATATGCTTAACTGCATATTTTTACGCTGTCTTCTTGTCTTGTTTCTCGGTGTCTGTTATAGTTGCGTAGTACTTAGCTCAGGGCTTAGTTACAGTTTAGGGCCTGGCACCGACCTCACAAATACAGTTGAGGTACTTACCTACTCATATATATAGATGCCCAGTTATCATTTAATTTGCCGGTATTATTTATCAGTTATTATTTCTCCCTTTTCAGTTTTGAAGTTATTTAGTTATACTTATTTTTTACTTGCCCTGTTTGCCCTTTTATTTAACTTGCCCTGTTAGTATGGGACAAATCTTGTGAGTTAAATTAGAACCACTTCCTGTCATTAGATTAGGTTGAAATTTGGTTTACTTACGTAACTTCGGTGACAATGCAAGTGGTACGCGTGTAAGTGGTGCGAGTGGTACGGACGGGGCATGAATTTGATAAACAAGAGATAAGCTTGATGCTCAATAAAACAACTATTATTGTAAACAGTTAATACAGCGAGCACGTTGGTGTGAATATAATTTTACTTTGCATGGTTCATGTTTAAACGGTGTAGTTGTAGGTGGCGCTCACCTAGCCTCTACCTCAACTGATGCCACCAAGCACCTACGCATCCCTCAGCAGCCTCACTCGAGAGTCTCGAGTCGAGACACAGTCTTCATGGCAGGCTCATTAACTCACCACAATGGACCACATTGTCACTTAACAAGCAGAATTCGGATAATCTGGATGTTTTAGATACGATACATCAATTGTCGAATATCAAACCTATTGAGTGAGAGTATCAGTACCTATTGAGAGTTAGTACCTACCTCATATTTCCAGCAGGTTATTATGCCATTATTATCAATAATAAGATAGGTAGATATACATTATGTGCCGAGATGTTATCAGATATACATACAGATCATTATTGTCTTCAAATTGTTGCCTTAACGACCATATGTGTGTTGTCGGTTTTAGAATAAAATATATTAGTAATCAAGTGAGTGACGACCCGAGGAAGTCTGTCGGATTCACATTTGTTGCTGCTATAATACTTAGTCCAATGACACGCATCATTTGGACACTCAAGCAAATCTGTCTATTCACTAAACTAGTTCCTCTAAAATCACGTGACGCTGAAAAGTTGGTGGAAACAATGCCTTTTTTTTAATGTGAAATACCATCATGCTTACTTTGTAGACAGTTCAAAAAATGTTACACTGACGACGGAACTTGTACCCAAAAAACATTTTTGAAGTGTCTACAAAAAATACTGAAGTGTGAAAAAAACTTTTTAAAAATATCCAATAGCATCATGCTTGTATTCGTACCATATTGCTTGCCGATTGAATGGTGATTCAACGGCAAAAGATGTATTAATGTGGTTCATACATATTTTATTTATAATTTCCTTCCTGGATAGAACCTCGAACTCTGCGTTTCCTGGTATAATGATCCATCTGGTGCAGGCTAGCTCCGCGCGGCTGCGATGGATCCTCGCTTTGGAACTACGTCGTTATCATCAACGGATGAGCGCAGACGTTACACTAACCGTTATTTGATCTGCGCAGACATCCGCCGTTACATCGTTATCGTTACCGTCGCTCTTCGCACCTTAGTGACGTGAGACGTCGTCACCCAGAGCTAGAGCTGGCGCGCGGCTCCACAGCTACTGGTGACAGGATGTAGCGATTTAAATAACATAATACGTCACATATGAATCATTCTGTAGAATAGATACAATGTAATGTATTATAAATGTATCTAATCATTTACAAACGGCTGAATTAGCTTTGCGGCAACTCTTTAAAACACAATCTTATTTCAATACTTAATCAAAACGAAAACAAAATAAGGATTATGCTATTTATCAATAACGTAACTCAATCATTTATATTGTTGCTATTTAGATGTATTAGATTAGATGAAAGTATATATTTTTATTTTAGAAAAAGTATCATGATCAGAATAGTACCTGTACACACAGGTAGGTGCACAGGTTAGATGTTGTATTTTATGTAAAACTGTGTTTAATATAAAACATCTATTGATGTGCCTTAGCGGTAAAACCAACTCATATGCCGTGACGGAAAATGGCGAGACTCTCATTCATGCCGTCACGCGCAATTACGTTAAGGTCTCGACTTCGTATGACATGTGTGCGTGAGTTGTGTGCTGCGTGCGCGTATCTTCGTAACTGTTGTATATTTGAAGCATTTACATTGCACATGCATTTTGTACCTATTAAATATTACCTTATTTATGTTTCCCCATGACGGCTAACTTTATTTTATGAAGTATCGAAATAAAATATTCAATCTGACATGATTGATCAAAAAAAAACCGGATAAGTGCAAGTCAGACTCGCCCACCAAGGGTTCCGTACACACTAGTTGATAAAAGGGTTTTTTTTTCCTTCATAAACCGAATAATATACATAGTAACAATATTTAAAAACCTGTTTTAGCTTGTGCTAATAAAGTTCTTTCATATGATACCGCACTTATATGTTTATGACCGCACATAATACGGTTAAAGCACTTTAAAATTTGGACCCTCATTCCTTGCATAAAGATACTATTTTTTTGCGATTAAATTAAAAATGACCAGTTTTCAGATTTTTTCTTATATGCAATGCTTCTTGCCAAATTTCATAGTTCTAGGTCAACGGGAAGTACCCCATAGATTTTGATTTCCTTGTGTGTCGAAATTTGCGTTTTTTACGACATATTCAGCTGTAACTTTTTTTAACGAAAACTGAGAAATTTGATTTTTCTTTCTGCAGCAAGAGACTATGGATCTGCGTATATGGTTATAATTTCAACATGATACCTTTACGCGTTCATGAGATAAAAATAAGGTCTTTATGCAAGGAAGGATCCTTGCTTGCTATTTTATCTGATTAAATTATAAATGTACCTACAGTTTTCGGAACATTTCCTTTTAGTTTGATTTTTTCACAGCTCCAAGGGACAGTAGACCTGACATTTCAGCTTGATACCTCTACCCGTTCCTGAGAAAAAAGGTATTGACAGACAGACGGACAACAAAGTGATCCTATAAGGGTTCCGTTTTTTCCTTTTGAGGTACGAAACGCTAAAAACGATAGTGTTTTAATGAATGAAGTACGATCCATTTACCAATTAATAGATTTCTTGTTAAAACCGCATAAATCTCACGTTAGCACCGAAAACTGGCTCCCACAGGCCACAAGGCCAGAAGAAGGGGTGGGGGGAGGAAGGACCGGACGACAGGTGAGGGCAATAAATACTGAGCGCAATATAACTTGGACACTGCAGCCGGAGCGAAGACGCAGCCACCTTGGGCGCCACCACGGGACGCCGGGCGCAGCGTTGCTCGGTAGGTAGAGAGCTGCTAGGTCACAGCTGCACGCTCTCCACAACGCAGGTAGTGACTAGAGATAGATATACTCAAGCCGTGAACGCTTTTTAACCGACGAAAAAACTGAGGAGGTTCTCAAGTCGACTCGTATATATATATATTTTATGTATGACCACGCACAACTTTTTACAAAACAGTCCGATTTTGATAATTCTTTTTTATTGGATAGGGTATACCTCGAAATTGGTCTCATATTAATTTGAAAAAAGAAATACTACCCTAAGGGTGGGAAAATAGGGGTGATTTATTGTTCACTCTCAGATTTTAATGCTGTTTTGTGTATTATAAAGTAGGTAGCTATTTTAAAAGTAATAAAAAATTAAGCATGTAGTAATTACTAGACTAAAGCCAGAAAAAAAGACTTTTTACAAATTAATTAAACCTCCGAAAAAGCTGAAAAGCATAAAATAATGGACCTTTTTTTTATTTAACTTCACACGTCATATTTCTTTGCCCGTGTAGGGTTGGATATTCCAAACGTAACTTGTGGCAGAATAACATAGAACCTAAAATTTTATGCCATATTTAGCTGGTTTCGATGGCATGTACTGTCGAAATGGACACTGAATGCCACAAGCTGCTCATCCACTGTAACCCTTTGAGAAGGATAATAAAATGTTGGCCACTTATCGTTTTCACCACTGTAAACTATGGTAGGTGTTGTTCCATTGATGTTTAATATAACACTATGATTTGTGTGGGTAAAACAAAAGAACGTCTCATTCAAAAAGTTATACGATACATGAACAATTCGGACGATAATTATCGTCCGTATCGTCTATTATAATAGATGCGCTATGCGCATGTTATTAGTTGAGGTCAATTCTGACCGTTAGAGTAAAAAAAAAACATATGTGAAATATTTTAATCATTTTTGATAAACTTATTTCAATAATAAGTAAATTGAAGCGAATAATTAAAAGTCACAGAATATCAAACTCCTTCAACGCTTAATTTCTGAGAAAATTAAATTTTTATCCCAAAATGTATCCTGTAGCCACATAGTTTAGTGTTCGTGATGCGTGATTATAAGTAGAATGATAAGTCATCTTTAGGATACGTTAGCATAAATAATAAGAGTATGACTGATATAGATAGGAGGCCTCTAGCACGTAGTACTTAGTGTATAAGCTTAGTTATTTGTTGCAATAAATTAGACCGATACCAGAATGTGTCTCATTAACACCAACCCTCCAGCCTCCGGCATATATCCCAAAAGGGTCAAAATTGACCCGAAGACCTTATGAAAGTAAAAATACTAAACTGCTAATAACTGCTAGGTATATTACCTACATCTGTTTTCATTATTAGAGGGATTAATGTAGTAATTTATGTAACCAGTGGCGCAAAACAATTGTAAAATGTTTGTTCTCAAGGCGTAGTTCCCAGAACAAAGCCTACCCTTCACTCTCCGGGATTGTTCCGGTAATTTCACGACAACATGATTGCATCGCAATGCTGGTAGCGAGCCGGCCGGCGGCGCGTCCTCCTACCGGCGCGGCGGCGGTAGGAGGACTGTAGGAGGCTGTTTTAGCTTATGCTAATGAGGCTCTTTCATATGATACCACATGATACGGTTAATTCACTTTAAAATGAATTCACTTTTAAACCCTCATTCCTTGTATAAAGACACTATTTTTATGTGATTAAATAAAAAATGTCCAGTTTTCGGATTTTTTCCTATATGTGTATTCTAACACAATGCTTCTTGCCAAATTTCACAGTTCTAGGTCATCGGGAAGTACCCCATAGGTTTTGATTCCTCTGTGAGTGTCGAAATGTGCGTTTTTTACGACATATTCGGCTGTAACTTTTTTTTACGAAAACTGAGAAATTTTATTTTTCTTTTTGCACCAAGGTACTATGGATCTGCGTATATAGTTTTAATTTCAATTCGATACCTTCAGGCGTTCCCGATATAAAGGTCTGGACAGACGGACAGACGGACAGACGGACAACAAAGTGATCCTATAAGGGTTCCGTTTTTTCCTATTGAGGTACGGAACCCTAAAAAGCCGATTCTGAATTAAACTAAATCGTCGAGTTTGTGAATTTAGTTATCAGAGTATATAATCTGAACATAATTTTACTATAGATTTCCGGTGGAACTATGAACGCTGGACATGTCTGAAAAGGTCAGTTGCTTCTATAGTTGTGGTTCATCACGATGGCGCGCGGCTTTTAGTTGTGTTCGTAGCTTATGTATGTATGGCACTCGCTCGCCCCGTCGTCGTCGGTCGGCGTCAGACACACGCAACAACGCATTGTGTTTTCGATAGACAAGAAAACACACATACACATAATAAAGGTTCCCGTGCACTTGTGAATTGGATCAACTATAACTCTGCAGGGGTTTCCTACTCAATCATACAGTTCCCGGAAGGGTGTACAGAATGGCGTGCCGTACCGTACCGGGCCGGGCCGGGTTGAACCGGCGCCGTGTCGGGCCGTATCGGGGAAACCGGCGACGAGCCGGGCCGGGCCGGGGAGAACCGGTGACGAGCCGGGCCGGGCCTCGCCGGCCGTGAACACGTCGCATAATTACACGCGTTTAACTCGATTGACTGAAAGTTACTACTATACTACACACTACATTAATAGAAACGTAAACGTTATAAGATGACGAGGACGTAATGATGTGTAGGTAAATTAAATAACCGGCCAAGTGCGAGTCGGACTCGCGCACGAAGGGCTTCGTACCATTATCTATATCAAGTATCTTGTTAAAAGAAAAACAAAATACCCGACTGCTGAAAAACAGTAACTTAATTATGATTTCGTCACGCTTAATACGCTGTTGAGTGTACGTTTTTTGTGTGGAAGTGTTCGTAAAATCACTCTATAAGATTATAAATGCGTATTTTTTTGAATAATTGTACTAAAATCACTTGTTTATTACAAAAAAGTTCGTTGAAGGTAAAGAAAAAACGCATTTTATTTTGTGTGAGTTGTATTATTATTATTAAAAAAATATAGTCTATTATAACTCCCTGGGAGCGAAGACGAATCTAATGAGACTTCGCACATCAAAATCAATTAAGCCTTATAGGCTGTAGGTGCTCATATAGAAACATACATACATACATAGTACATACAAACATACATACACAGTACACTCGAAAAACATAACCCTCCTTCGTACGCAGTCGAGTAACATATAGGAATGAAACCAAAATATCAAATAAGTATGAATTAGATAGATAATTTGCAACAAAATTACAAAACTAAAGTAAACAAACATATACACCTATATTTATGTCGAAATTATGAAAGTATCACAAGGAATCGATGATTTGTATCTAAGCAATATTATTATGTGAAACACGACTATAGCGCGATTTAACTTTACCTGTGCTGCCATCTATTAGCAATGTTTACGTATTACTTATTTTAGTATTTCTTTTTCCTGTAATTTTAAGTTAATATAGCCTTGTCTAATACATGTACATATAACATATGTGCGTATACCTACTTACACAAATGTATATATATTTGTATTAATTAGTAAGGATTAGTAAAACTAAAAGGTGGTAAAACTTTGTCTCCCGTTTGTCTCTGTGCTATGTTATAATATGTTACTCATCTTCACTGACAGGACTTGGCTTTCCCTCTCCCTCTCTCCCTCATCTCCCCCTCCCCCTGCCCTCCTCAATCCTTCCTTCCTTCAAATCCTTGTCTGGAAATCCTTGTCGTTATTTAATTGGACATGACGTATCGGTCGATAAACGATGATTACCAACCGTATGCGATAATGATAATGATCACAATATTATTATAATTCAAATACCTTCGCAATTATACAATTATTTACTGTCGATAAAAATTACATTCATTTATAATAATCAGTGCATTTTCCAGGCATAAGTAATTTATCATTTAATTTGATTTAAGCATAGGTATATAAATATAATAAAATCGGCCAAGTGCGAGTCGGACTCGCGCACGAAGGGTTCCGTACTATCATCTATAATAGAAAATCGTATAAAATAACGAGAAATCAACGAAATTCCAAGTAGTAAATTACAAACTTATAGGTAGGTTTTCGATACACATCCGGGCAGCACGACGACGCTTGCGCGAATACGCGCGGCTATAGCTCGCTCCGTGATGTTACCTCCCCCGCTACCCGCGCGGCTGTTGCTTGGCAACCGCCTCGCGCTCGCGCCACCACCACACCGCAGCGCGGCGCTCGCACCGCGTTTAGATGCACGGATTATTTTCATTTTGTGAGATTTTATGTATTAGATTAGGTATTTATTTTTATAGTTAATATATTTCTAAATATTTACTTACAAATATTCAAGTTTCTACCTGTTAATTAAGATCGAGTAAAAATTGCTTAAAAATTACGTTTGTTGTATGGGAGCCCCCCTTTAATATTTACTTTATTGTTATTTAATTATTTATTTTGAAAAGTAATATAAAAGTAAATATTCTGTTAAAATTTGAAGCGTCTACCTGTTACCGTTTTTAATATTGAGCAAAAAAATACGAAAATAACACGTTTATTGTATGGGTACCCCCCTTAATTTTTTTTTTTTTAATTTTTAGTATTTGTTGTTATAGCGGCAACGGAAATACATCATTTGTGAAAATTTCAGCTTTCTAGCTATCACGGTTTATGAGATACAGCCTGGAGACAGACAGACAGACAGACAGACAGCGAAGTCTTAGTAATAGGGTCCCGTTTTTACCCTTTGGGTACGGAACCCTAAAAACCGGACAAGTGCGAGTCAGACTCGCCCACCGAGGGTTCCGCACAAACTAAATAAAAGGGGGAAATCATATATTTTTAAGCTATTGCATAGCTTCTATCGCGGGCCTTGAGCGTGGAGACCGAATCCAGAAATTCCGTAACGAAAATAACCTAACGCAGTAACGCCGATACAACCAATGCCACCTAGAGGCGATTTGCAGAACTAAAGAGACAAGCGTGATATTTCAAAAAGTCATTAAAAGTTCTGCTATTCATCGATAGATGGCAAAACTAAAAACTAAAAAGTATCACCGCTGTGCCGGTCGGAGTGGGGGGTGCTCAGAATACAGAAAAAACAGAAGGCGCGTCCAGCTGCAGTTACAAAATCCGTGCTGTGTCCGAAAACAAAAGAATCGCCCCGCACCCTTCTCACCTCTCACCCGCATAATGTTGCTAGTGTAGACATTATTTATCCGTTGTTGTGGTAAAATGTGGAGATAAAAATATATTAAAATAAAATGTTTACTTTCTTAAACGGATATCATTATTTTTTATAACTGTTCTCTTGACTTACTATTCGGAATAATTGATGCACAAGCAAAACAAAAAAGTATAATATTCTAAGCTAACGTAATAAGATACAAATACAAAATAATTTATTTTACAAGAATAGTTCGACCATACGTAATAAATATGAGCCCATTGGTTCTGAACTAGTATATTACACTGAATAAATAGCCTCTCCTTTGTGGTGCACAGTATATGTCAAATTTGAGTTTTAAGTTAAAGAAAAAAAAATTCGTTACACTAAAACCAGAATTTTATTTGGAAATAAAAAAAGCCACAACTAAATTACAAGTATTTCTAAAATAAAACACGATTAAGAGAAAAGTGTTTAATTTCCTTTTTGCTGAGTAAGCTTTTTCTTCTTTCTTAAGTCTTTTCAAACCACATTGTCTCATAAAAATATTTTTCTTCAAAATGTATCGAGCAAATTACGCTTCGTTTTGACGGTTTCCACAACTCTTCTAACCGCGCTTTTCGTATTACTTCTGTCCACACTGTTTTCGTTTTTCATCAGCAGGGAAAATTTTAAATGTTAGACATTATTTTAACCTGTCACAGCTAATTAGGCTTTATAAGTTAACGGTTATAGACTACCACCACAAAAAAGTTACAAAATGACTGAGGCAAAATTTCGCACAAAATCCATATTTAAATCGCAAAATTAATCAATATATTCACAATATCAAACAATTAGTTCTATTTTAAGTCCATATAGGGTGAACTGCAATTATGAAACCCTACCCTGCACGCTACTCGACATGCCAATTAATTTTTAATCGGATACAAATATATATAAATACCTACTCATTTAATTTACAAACTAAAAAAATCGGTAGCAAGTAAAAGTAAGGAAAATCAAAACGTTGATATTGGCAACACCAACAAAATGGACGATTCTTTCTCTACGATAATCAAAGACCGAACAATTTATTAAATAAATACGTAAGATACTGTCGATTGTGCTACTTACACGTGAAATGTTATGCCATCGTGTTTTTTTTTCACCCCAGCAGCATTTTTACACGTAGGAACGACACATGACGGCATATTTGAATGAAATTTAACACCAACAAAGCTTGCCACTCGTTACGACGTTCATAGAGCAACTGATCGCGCGCGCTTCAAACTACTCTTTAAAAGAGTAGTTTCTGTCGCTTCGGTTCTAAGCATGTACACGGCTTCTGTATTTTTCTGTATTCTGAGGGGGGGGGGGTGTTAGGAATACTGCATAAATAAAATAAATAAATAATTATAATTACATAAGTTGATAAAAAATGCTATGCAATAGCTTTACCGCGGCAGTCTCCGAGTGCCACACGTCTTTTTTTTTTTAATTTATTTAATAATAATTAAAACGGCAGATAGCCAATTACATTAATTGTAATTATATATGGAACGCCACTTCTATTTTTCATTTTTATAGCAATATAAATACAGTATTTTGTAGCACTTCACTAATAAAGGACACTTTTTTAATACAATATAGGTTTGCGCTTGTCCGCCAACTCACCTTATGTTAAGCGACACTTACGACCCATAGGGCTTTAAATAAATATCTTACTTTAATAATCTGAGTTATTGCAATAAATAAATCCTAAAAACAGCGAAATCTCCACGAAGCAAAACTTCCTTACAATGTGTGTAAAAACTAAGCTGTAAAGAATTGTTTATATAAGACGCGTCGAATTCGACAAGCGGCAACCAGAGCGCAGTAACGCAGGTCACGTGAGCGGAGCCGCGCGCGGCAACAAGAACGCAGTAACTCAGGTCATGCGAGCGGAGCCGCACGCGGCTACAAGAGCGCAGTAACGCAGGTCACGCGAGCGGAGCCGCGCGCGGCAACAAGAGCGCAGTAACGCAGGTCACGCAAGCGGAGCCACGCGCGGCTACAAGAGCGCAGTAACGCAGGTCACGCGAGCGGAGCCGCGCGCGGCAACAATGTGCGCCCACGTCACGGTACAAATCTGCTGAATTGCTCATTCGTATTTCCTCCATCGATACTGACTTGAATAAAATAAACTGCCGGCTAAACATAAACGAACATACAACTCAACCGGCTCAGTATTGCCATCGAGATAACTTATCGTCATCGATATAGAGCGGTATGTTGCTCGCGTGGCCCGCATCGGTAGCGTGGCGCGTCGTAAAGTGGAAGTGGTGAACTCCACTCACATTTATGAGGGCAATTTGTCGGAGCCGCCGCAACTCGAGCCACTCGATTTTTGATATTGAAACTTTATATTTGTAAGCGAACACTCGTCAACTACCCGCACAGCGCAGCACTCGCACTCTCGCAGTAACCCGCACAGCGCAGCGCTCGCAGTAACTCGCACAGCGCAGCGCTCGCAGTAACCCGGACCGCGCGCAGAACTTCTCGCTCTGACGAGTTCTTGAGACACTCATCATTTTGTGAAAGAAAAGCTTGAACATCCTAAAAAACCGGACAAGTGCGAGTCAGACTCGCCCACCGAGGGTTCCGTACAAACTAGTAGCTAAAAGGGGAAATTATATATTTTCCTTCATAAACCGAAAAATATACATCGTAAAAATATTTAAAACCCTGTTTAGCTTGTGCTAAAGAAACTCTTTCATATGATACCCCACATGATACGGTTAAACGTTTAAATTTGGACCATCATTCCTTGCATAAAGATTCAATTTTTTATGATTTTATTAAAAATGTCCAGTTTCAGATTTTTCCTGTATGTGTATTGTGTACTATAACACGATGCTTCTTGCCAAATTTAACAGTTATAGGTCAACGGGAAGTACCCCATAGGTTTTGATTCCCTTGCGAGTGTTGAAATACTTATGCATTTTAGGGTTCCGTACCCAAAGGGTAAAAACGTATTATTTTTATATATTTTTTTATATTTAAATATTTTTATTTTTTAGTATTTTTTGTTATAGCGGCAACGGAAATACATCATTTGTGAAAATTTCAGCTTTCTAGCTATCACGGCTTATGAGATACAGCCTGGAGACAGACAGACAGACAGACAGACAGCGAAGTCTTAGTAATAGGGTCCCGTTTTTACCCTTTGGGTACGGAACCCTAAAAAACAAACGTATTATATTATCTACACAAGTTTTTCCTCGCATTCTCGTTATTTCCTTAAATTGTAACTTAAATTTATAGTCTAAAATAAGTTGTTGAAATTCAGTAGAGTCTTTAGTTGTATTCAAAATATTTATGTTAAAGTCTCCACATATTATTTATTTATTTTATTTATTTATTTTTATTTATTTGGACAACCAAACAGCTTTCGTACATGATAATAGCTTTCTTATTTTTTATAAGGGATAACATTGATAGCAGAGTTTCTAAACATTCCATAAACGCATCAACATTTTTCTTATTAGGTACTCTATATCTTGTAGAACTTATCCCTTATAACATAATTGTTGTATCAGTACAACAATTATGTTATAAGGGATAAGTTCTACAGCACAATATTCGAAAATAGAAATTTTTGAAATTTTGTTGAATTGTGGTAGGTCTCTGTAATCTAAATTATTTTTGACAAGAATACAAGAGCCTCCCTTACATTGGTCTCGTGCAAAGTAGCTAGCAAGCTTATAATCCGTTATTTTTATATTTTTTATGTGGTCTTTTTTAACAAAATGTTCAGAGAGACATAAAACATCAATTTCTTCTTTACTTTCTTTAAATTCGTCTAAAATAACTTCTAATTCTCTTGATTTTGCTGTTATACTCGCAATGTTTTGATGTATGATTCTTAAGTAATGATTAGCTGCCGATTGATTAGTCTCGAAAAAACGTTTGCTGGGTGTTTAGATTATTTTCAGTTTCCGTTGTGTTTGACTTAGTTTTCTCGGGTTTGTAGATTGGCGTTGCTTCTGGGGCCCAATTCAGTTATTCAAGACCGCTCCATAGCAGAACTATATGTGGAGCGTTTCCCGTCGGCCGCCATAGTTTTTTTGATTCAGACACTTTTATGTCATACAATTGACACATTTGACGAAACGTAACACGTCCTTCGCTCGTAATTAAATCAAAAAAATAAAGCAACCGACAGGAAATGCTTCGCACAAGGTTCAGTTACGGATCGGTTTTGAATAACTGAATTGCCCCCCTGGTTTTTCTATAGTCGCAACGTCTATATTATTAGATGTGTATGTTTCCTGGCTTTTGCTTCTTTTAGTTCTCTTGTATTCATTCTGATAGTTAATGAATAATATGAATTTCATTATTCTTTCACATATGTGTCGTGCTATAGTATTTTTGGATGGTATCCATCGACTGTAGTCCATGTTGACGTAGTGTGCTTGTTCAAATCTTTGACATGTTAATTTAAGTTCGTAATTTAGCTTCTTTTCATTTAAAAATAGTTTTGTCTCATTGAAAACAAGTCGAAAACCTCATAAATGTACAGTTAAAGGTGATACAAGCTCTAATAAAGAAGGAATTCTGACTATAATTTGTCGCGCATGTCTCAGTATGAATTTTTTCCGAGGTCAAAAGTCTACTCAAAAATTGAGATGTTTTGCATTCTCAAACTAGGGAACAAGAAATTTGTTTGTAATATTGCATCAGATCTCAAAGGTGGATCTCGTCCCTCGCCGCGCAGTGATGTTCAATGAAATATTTCGCGGAGAACGAGAAGGTGGCTCTGGTGTCGTGTCTGTGTGCCGCAGTGCAGTGCGGGGCAGTGCAGGGCAGTGCGGGCGCCGCGTCCGGGAACGTATCGGTGGCTCTGGTGTCGTGTCTGTGTGCCGCGGTGCGGTGCGGGCCATTGCGGGCCAGTGCGGGGCAGTGCGGGCGCCGCGTCCGGAGACGTGACGCTGGCTGCCCGGGCAAGTATAAGCATCCTTTCGTAGCTTACTTAGGTATACAATACAAACTTACCCTCCTTGATGGGCACTCGGTTGAAGTAGATAATGTTGTTAAATATAACCTTGATAATGATTACACGAATGAAATCAATCATGGAATTAATTGTATTTTGAGTATCCGTTGAAGAATGCGATGGATTTGACGGATTTAGGAGAAATTGAATTCAGTTATAAATATATTTTTGGGGTTCCGAACCTCAAAAGGAAAAAAACGGAACCCTTATAGGATCACTTTGTTGTCCGTCTGTCCGTCCGTCCGGGTGTCAAGACCTGCAGGGCAATTCAGTTATTCAAGACCGCTCCGTAGCTGAACCATATGTGAACCGTTTCCCGTCGGCCGCCATATTTTTTTTTGATTCAGTTACTTCTAAGTCATACAATTGACACATTTGATGAAACGTGACACGTCCTTCACTCGTTATTAAATCAAATAATGATAGCAACCGACAGGAAATGCTTCGCAAAAGGTTCAGTTACGGATCGGTTTTGAATAACTGAATTGCCCCCCTGTATCTCGGAAATGCGTGAAGCATTTTTAATTTAATCACAAAAAAATGGGTTTTCCTGCAAGGAAGGAGGGTCCAAATTTTAAAGTACTTTAACCGTTGCATGTAGGGTATCATATGAAATCGCTTCATTAGCACAAGCTAAAATAGGTTTTAAAATATTTTTGCGATGTATATTTTTCGATTTATGAAGGTAAATATAAAAATATATATAATTTCCCCCTTTTATCTACTAGCTTGTACGGAACCCTCGGTGGGCGAGTCTGACTCGCTCTTGTCCGGTTTTATTTTTAAAACAAAAATAATCAATGAGTAATAATCGCGAAAACCTTAGAAAACGTTAAATAAATTCAAGTAAAAATGAGGAAAATGAGGAAAGGTATGTTTAATAAAAGAAAAAGAAAATACCCGACTGCAGAAAAGCAGCCTAACTTACGATTTCTTTACTCTTCATACGCTGTTGAGTTTACATTTTTTGTGTGAAAGTATGCGCAAAATCAATGTAAAATATTATAAATGCGCATTCATAAAATAAATATAGTAAAGTCACTTGTTTGTTACGAAATAGTTCGTTAAAGGTTATAGCCTATGACACTCTGGTTATGAAGACAAATCTAATGACACCTCGCACATCAAACTCGGACAAGCCGTTTAGGCTGTAGGCTGTCACATAGAAACTTACATACATACCCTCATACATACAAACATACATCTCTGTCTCTGTGATATGTTATATGTTACCATCATCTTCACTGACAGGACTTGACTTCCCCCCCCCCCCACTCCCTCTTCTCCTCCCCCTCACCTTCGTCTCCCCCGCCTTCCCTTCACCCCTCTCCTTACCTTAAAACACAATTATAATGGAACAGTTGTCGGTGATTTTTTTGAGGTAGGAAATAGGTTTTATCCAGTACCCGTTCCCGTGGGAATACCGGGATAAAAATGTATCTTTTTTTTTTTTTTTTTTTTATGACAAACTAGGCCTGCGTTTGACCACAATCTCACCTGATGGGATGCCAAATTTCTGCCAAGCCCGTCAAGCCGTTTTACCGTGAAGAAGTAAAAAACAAAAATCGGCCAAGTGCGAGTCGGACTCGCGCACGAAGGGTTCCGTACTATAATCTATAATAATACAAAGTTTAGTTCTGTTTATAAAATAACGAGAAATCAACGAAATTCCAAGTAGTAAATTGCAAACTTATAGGTAGGTTTTCGATACACATCCGGGCAGCATGACGACGCTCGCGCGAATACGCGCGGTTATGGCTCGCTCCGTTATTAGGGTTCCGTACCCAAAGGGTAAAAACGGGACCCTATTACTAAGACTTCGCTGTCTGTCTGTCTGTCTGTCTGTCTGTCTGTCTGTCTGTCTGTCTGTCTGTCTGTCTGTCTGTCTGTCTCCAGGCTGTATCTCATAAACCGTGATAGCTAGAAAGCTGAAATTTTCACAAATGATGTATTTCCGTTGCCGCTATAACAACAAATACTAAAAATTAAAAAAAAAAAAATATTAAGGGGGGTCCCCATACAATAAACGTGTTTTTTTCGTATTTTTTGCTCAATATTAAAAACGGTAACAGGTAGACGCTTCAAATTTTCACAGAATATTTACTTGTATATTACCTTTCAAAATAAATAATTAAATAACAATAAAGTAAATATTAAAGGGGGGCTCCCATACAACAAACGTAATTTTTAAGCAATTTTTACTCGATCTTAATTAACAGGTAGAAACTTGAATATTTGTAAGTAAATATTTAGAAATATATTAACTATAAAAATAAATACCTAATATAATACATAAAAACTCACAAAATGAAAATAATCCGTGCATCTAAACGCGGTGCGAGCGCCGCGCCGCGCGGGTAGCGGGGGAGGTAACATCACGGAGCGAGCCATAGCCGCGCGTATTCGCGCGAGCGTCGTCATGCTGCCCGGATGTGTATCGAAAACCTACCTATAAGTTTGCAATTTACTACTTGGAATTTCGTTGATTTCTCGATATTTTATAAACAGAACTAAACTTTGTAGTATTATAGATGATAGTACGGAACCCTTCGTGCGCGAGTCCGACTCGCACTTGGCCGATTATGTTACCTCCCCCGCTACCTGCGCGGTCGTTGCTTATCAACCGCCTCGCGCTCGCGCCACCACCACACCGCGGCGCGGCGCTCGCACCGCGTTTAGATTATTTTCATTTTGTGAGTTTTTATGTATTAGATTAGGTATTTATTTTTATAGTTAATATATTTCTAAATATTTACTTACAAATATTCAAGTTTCTACCTGTTAATTAAGATCGAGTAAAATTTGCTTAAAAATTACGTTTGTTGTATGGGAGCCCCCCTTTAATATTTACTTTATTGCTATTTAATTATTTATTTTGAAAGGTAATATACAAGTAAATATTCTGTGAAAATTTGAAGCGTCTACCTGTTACCGTTTTTAATATTGAGCAATAAAATACGAAAAAAACACGTTTATTGTATGGGGACCCCCCTTAATATTTTTTTTTTTAATTTTTAGTATTTGTTGTTGTAGCGGCAACGGAAATACATCATTTGTGAAAATTTCAACTTTCTAGCTATCACGGTTTATGAGATACAGCCTGGAGACAGACAGACAGACAACGAAGTCTTAGTAATAGGGTCCCGTTTTTACCCTTTGGGTACGGAACCCTAATAACACAAACTTCGCATCTAGACACGTGGTAGCGTGTCAAGCCAAGTTCAAGCTAACAGAACTGGCGTGCAGCACCGTGTGTAATTTATCTCGAACCATTTGGAGCCACTTTTGACCTTTTCATAACTCAAAAACTACTTCACATAAACATGTCAAATTTGGCTCGTATATTTAGACCTGTGAGATACATATGTACTCCGAATTTCGCAAACACACCTCAAATGGTTATTTAGATATTAACGTCCAAAAATCGAATTTTTTATCACTGACTGACCTATAGATCAAAATTCTAACCCAGTTCGAGATGACCTAGAAATTTCAAATTTGGCATCCAGATCCAAAAAATCCGAAACTAGTAAATTTTTATAATTTTAAAATTAATCGATTCTATTAGGAACACTTACTTATAGTGTCTGTAATGTAAGAATTAGCAATCAAAATTGATGACAGCCGATATTTTATGTGGATTTTAATGTCTTCACGTAAATATATAACTAGTGGAATACCACCCTTAATATCTTTTTAGGGTTCCGTACCTCAATAGGAAAAAACGGAATCCTTATAGGATCGCTTTGTTGTCCGTCTGTCCGTCTGTCTGTCTGTCTGTCTGTCCGTCTGTCTGCCTGTCCGGGTGTCAAGACCTTTACAAAACCATATACGCAGATCCATAGTATCTTGCTGCAGAAAGAAAAATAAAAATTCTCAGTTTTTGTAAAAAAAAGTTACAGCCGAATATGTCGTAAATAAAACCGGAGAAGTGCGAGTCAGACTCGCCCACCGAGGGTTCCGTACAAACTAGTAAATAAAAGGGAGAAATCATTTATTTTTATTTTCCTTTTTATACCGAAAAATATACATCGTAAAAATATTTAAAAACCTGTTTTAATTAATGCTAATTAAGTTCTTTCATATGATACCCCACATGATACGGTTAATTCACTTTAAAATTTCGACCCTCATTCCTTGCATAACGACACAATTTTTTTGTGATTAAATTAAAAATGACCAGTTTTTGGATTTTTTTCCTATATGTGTACTCTAACACAATGCTTCTTGCCAAATTTCAGAGTTCTAGGTCAACGGGAAATACCCCATAGGTTTTGATTCCTCTGTGAGTGTCAACGTTAAATATTTTATAACAACTTCAAATATCATTTCTTCTTATAACTTAGGATAATATATTGAAACCTAAGGTCTGACTTGGCTTCGTTTCATATACAGGGTATTACAGGGTTATGTTTTTCGAGTGTATGTATGTATGTATTTAATTCTTTTCAGTTTTTTCTGAGTTTTATTTTTTTTGTAAAAAGTTTTTATTTAATAATTTTTTGTAGCTTTATATTTATACGGAACCAACTTCGAGGTATGCCCTACCTAATAAAAAAAAGAATTATCAAAATCGGACTGCTCTGTTAAAAATGCGCGATTTTGTTTTAAAACCAAATTATTGTCCAATTAATTATTCAAATCGGTTAACAAATGACGCAGTTAGTAAATGTTAGTTGCAATAACAAACATACAAAAATACAATCATATTATTTGCCTCCATCTTTTCGAAATCAATATTCAGTGAATATGAAATAATAAATATTGAATGGAACATTGAAGCAGAATTTATGTCTGTGGTACCAATACAGTTATTTGAAATATTTTCAAATTCCAATTCATTTATCCTGTGGGCATGGGTTACAAAGGTGGTAAATATATTTATTGGACGAAGTTCTCCATGTCCCGCTTTGACAGCATACAAGCGCAAAAAATTACAGTAAAATTTATAGAATATAATATTATTGGATTTGCATGTAGAAAAAATGTAATTACTGTTAATACAAAAATGTCAAAGTAATTTTCAATTGTCAAATATAAAAAATATAAATAATTGTCAAAGTAATTTGTGTTGTGTATAATGATACGAATAAAAAATATTATTTCTTCAAAAACTTAAACCATCAACTTCAAAATATTAAACAAAACAACTATTGCTGACTACAGTAAGAATAGACGAGCGATTAATTCCAATCATTATATTCTCGAGAGAGACGTCGCGCTAACTAACAAGCTAATAATAAAAAGTATCCAAAAAAAAAACCAGCTCACAGGGGTGAGGAGGGGGGTGGTGGATGGGGGGGGGAGGTCGTGAACCTCGGAGGTATTTCTTATTTAACTCAGCAAAGTTAAACCGTGCTATCCATCAACAACTTGTGCGTTGGGAATTAAAGTTCAAACGAAAGTCTACTCTCTGCAGATTATTCACTGCTTTAAAAAGGTATTTTCGATATCACTGCTTTATAAGGTAGATTTCGCTAATTTCGGCTAAACAAAATTTTTAGGGTTCCGTACCAAAAGGGTAAAACGGGACCTCATCGAATCTCAACAAAAATTTTGTTTTCAAAATACATCGAGTGTGATATCAAAATAAAGAATGTTTAACGGTGATTACTGTTTGATAGCTTGACCTGAGAGCCAGCTACAACCCCAGGCTTCAACGTCATGGATGACCCCATCGCCATTGTTGTATTTAAAAGTATTCATGTGTCGAGGAGTGATTGGAAGGAAAACGAGAAGAAGATTACTCAACTTTCAAATTTATTACTTTATCAAAATATTATTTATTCCATGGACCCCGAGATGTCACTACAATGATTCTAACTCCACATTCACAAGGCCCTAGACGTCTGAGAAAGAACGCGGACAAGAAAACTCAGCGTCATCAATTTTCTGAACATTTTAGACTATAGCTTACGCCAATATTACAGGTACAATATAAATAAGTACCACGATCTATATAGAATATCAAAATAGAATATAGAATGGGTACACCGTTAACGATACAGAGTTACACTTAGCTTTGGACGTGTGCTAGGCACGGCCACTTTCAACAGAATGTAATCCAATCATCCAATCGAGCCGTATTTAAAGGTTTGCCGCCATATTTTGCAAAGTAGAAAGGGAATTCCATTACAAAACGAGTATGGTGGCCTCGGTGGTGGATTTGATTCTACTGTTAACATGTTCATTTACTCAACTTTTTTTCGTCTCAATACAAACACCAATTATCTAAATAAAACACCACTCCGCTTCCGACGAATAGTAATGGTGGATTTGGTGATCCATTAAACCCAAGTTTTCCTTAAGTTTACTGAATCATCATGTTATGCTTTATACACAAATTTATATGATAAAATATCCAATTATCATAGTTCAAAACATCATAATAAATCCCTAACCTAACACATGCGTTTTTATTGTTCCTTGATACGTATTCATTTATATTTATGATTTTCCAATATTTCTATAAAATTATTAAAACATTGTAATGTTCTTGTTGGGTTTTTGTAAAAACCCAAACCTAGAGATCACCGCTGACAGCGGGGCAGGGCCCGACCAGCCGACCACTGCCGGCGTGAGATACTAATGTATAAGGTCCAGAAGTCCAGACATCTAATTTATTATTGTTGCATAAAAATAGTCGGATTGGTTGAAGTTTCCAGCAGCCTAGTGGTGAGACCGTCTGACTTGCGATCCGCAGGTCCTGGGTTCGAATCCCACGGCACGCACCTCTGTCTTTTCGAAGTTATGTGCGTTTTGTTGATTGCCGCTAACTTCAAACGTTGAAGGAACACATTGTGAGGAAACCTACATGTCAGAGAGTTCTCAATGATCTTGAAGATGTGTGAAGTCTGCCAACCCTCACTTGGCCAGCGTGACAGACTATGGCCTAACCCTTCTCACAATGAGAAGATGGCCCGTTCCCAGCAGTGGTACAGTTTGTATAAACAGGGCTGATAAAAAAAAAACGGATTAATATTAAGAATCGAAACGAATTAATATTAAGTACCTACTAAATCAGTCATGGAAGAGCCTATGTTCGATGGCTAGTTTCTACCAGCAAGCCAAATTTTCGGAATATTAAAATAAAAATTTACAGCTTTAAAACTTGAGAAGACTATAATATAATTCGTATATGAAACTAGCCAAGTCAGACCTTAGGTTTCAATATATTATCCTAAGTTATATTAATAATGAAATGATATTTGAAATTGTTATAAAGTATTTTACGTTGCTATAAATAAATTTCAGGGCTGGCCATTGAACTTAGCACCCATTTAGATCTCACTTCTATTGTCGTTGAAGTCAACAACTAAGGTTACATGTCATAATATTGAACATGGCTCTCATTTCACATTTATGTTTTTGATGGGATTTATTTATTTACAATTATACTTATGGATTCTTGTTTAATAGAATATATTTACATAAACAAATAGTACATAGTAACAATTGTAAATAATTTAGAACACAGTCTATCCAAGCCTTTACGTGGCTTCACGCTAAATAAAACTATATAAACTAACATTTTAATTTAAATTATTAAATTTATTCATTATCTAAAAAAATACAATAATTTATGTTTTTACTACATGAACACCTTTTATTAACAAAAATATATTTAAGTAGGCATAAATAGTAAATAATAAAACCTACATATTACACAAAACACACAAGTGCAGGATCCTCCATACAGTCCTGTTACGTTCACAACACTTGATACACAGTAGGTTAGTGTATGTAGCTATACGTATATCTAAGCGCAGGTATTAGTTACATCATTCGAGTTTTACCTATTTTATCATCATCATCATCAACAACCTATACTAGCCCACTGCTGGACGTAGGCCTCCCTTTGCTTATGTCATTCACCACTGTCTCTTGTACAAACTGCCGTTTGTAAGCTATTGTCCTTATGATGTCAAATCAAATCAAATCGTTTATTTGCAAGAATACAAGTACATAGAGTTCTTAATTTTAAATTTGTAGACACATTGTATTCAGTCTGCAGGCAGACGTGCAAATGTTGATAATTCTGCATATAAATGTATTTTAAAATATTTATTATCCTACTTAAATTCTATATATTCCTTAACACTATAAAAACAATTCATGAGAAGCCATTCAGTCAGGGACTTCTTAAATTTGATGCCATCCAACACTTTGATATGGTTTGGTACTTTGTTGTAGTTGAAAACATTTTTTTTGTATATATCTTTTCTGTCTGGAGGTTGATATAATAGGTTCGTGAATTTGTCTCTTTTTTGGCGAGTTATAACTTCACTACGTTTATTAAAATACTCTGGGTGTTCTTTTGTAAAAATGCAAATAGCCTTAATGTACATACATGGTATCAGAGCATCTCACGCTCGCTCCTGATTCCGACAACCAACTGTTTATTTTATAACCAAGAGAAGTAACGAAGAGATAAAACCAGTACACGTAATGAGTTATTTATATATAAATATTGTTTTATATATAACCTATAACATTAATAGCTCGTTAATTACAATTACTTACTTATAAAATACAGAACAATGACTACATTAACATCCAGACGCAATGAAGATATTGCAATTCATCGTAGTAACTCCTGCCTGAATCACGCCCGGGAGCATCCTCTTATAACGCAGACGCGGCTGTAGTGACTATATATAGGTATAGACCGGTATAGAGTCAGTGTTATCAATAATGAGAGTGGGACTCGAGAAGTTGCATAAAACTTAATGAAGTTTATTCTATGGCGACGGTATCACGCTAGAAACCTGGAAGGGTCCTCGTAGTGCGTGATGTCGGTGGCTCGCTCGGTAAATATGAGCGGCAAGCCGCCGACGATGTTCTGCACGATGGTAGAGCGCGGGTCCGGCACCAGCTCCCTGCGCGAGTCCGGCGCGGGCGAGACTGTGAACCGCGCCAGCACGGCCGCCAGCCCTGCGAGCGACTGCATGTGGCCCAGCCGACCTCCTGCATAACAAACACTACGTTACAAATAAATATTATTGATAGACCAGACCAGTACAATAATATATGTACATTGTACATACCAACATTTTTTTATCTCAAAAAATATCTAAGTACGTCAAAAGAAAAGAAAACAATCTGAAACAAGGCCATGCTTAAACTAAACTGATAAAACCTACTTATTGCAATACTAAAATCATTAGTAGCCATGAAAATCCATGTAGTTTATGATTCAACTAATATCATGACTTTCCATCACGTTCACGACTAATATGAAAATAAAAGTAATTTAAGAAAATTAAACCGACTTCAAACTGAAAAGAAAGAAATAACTTGAAGAAAATCAAAACTGAGCGTCTACCTAAGTACGTACGTACACCAACTATTTTTTTTTTTGAGGTCGGTAGGAGGTTTTTTGAGGTAGGTATTTTTTTTTTGAGGTATTAATAATCAAACAATCTAGGATATAATCAATGCAATAATTGCGCGAGAATAATTAGATTCAAGCCAATATATTGCAGAATTGTGCTGCTAACTTTATCTTATCGATTAGGATCTTAGAATCTTTAGTTGAATAAGTACCTACACATCATCACACTAATCAACAATATCCGAAGAATCAATATAAATGCGAAAGTGTTTGTATAGTTGTAATGTTTGTATAGTTGTGTGAATAGTTGTAGTGTATCATTAGATGAATGTTAATAAAGATATAAAAGTAATTTAAAAAAATTAAACCGACTTCACACTGAAAGAGAGAAATAACATGAAGAAAATCAATACTAAGCAACTATCTAGGTAGGTATACGTAATGAACAATTTTTGAGGTCTTCACTCTTTTCAATCGGTCGGAAGTCGGTTTAATGTTCAGGGTTCCGTACCTAAAGGGTAAAAACGGGACCCTATTACTGAGACTTCGCTGTCTGTCCGTCCGTCCGTCTGTCATCAGGCTGTATCTCATGAACCGTAATGGTTCGACAGTTGAAATTTTCACAGATGTATATGTGTTGCCGCTTGCACAAAAAAAAAGAATAAAATACATATTTAAGTATACCATAATAGATTAGGTATTTATTTTAATAGTTAATATATTTCTAAATATTTACTTACAAATATTCAAGTTTCTACCTGTTAATTAAGATCGAGTAAAAATTGCTTAAAAATTACGTTTGTTGTATGGGAGCCCCCCTTTAATATTTACATTATTGTTATATAATTATTTATTTTGAAAGGTAAGGTAAGAGCAAAAAAATACGAAAAAAACACGTTTATTGTATGGGGACCCCCCTTAAATTTTTTTTTTTAATTTTTTGTATTTGTTGTTATAGCGGCAACGGAAATACATCATTTGTGAAAATTTCAGCTTTCTAGCTATAATGGTTTATGAGATACAGCCTGGAGACAGACAGACAGACAGACAGACAGCGAAGTCTTAGTAATAGGGTCCCGTTTTTACCCTTTGGGTACGGAACCCTAAAAACGGAACCCTTATAGGATCACTTTGTTGTCTGTCTGTCTGTGCGTCCGTCCGGGTGTCAAGACCTTTATCTCGGGAACGCGTGAAGGTATCGAGTTAAAATTAAAACCGTATACGCAGATCCATAGTATCTTGCTGCAGAAAGAAAAATAAAATTTCTCAGTTTACGTAAAAAAATGTTACAGCCGAATATGTCGTAAAAAACGCACATTTCGACACTCACAGAGGAATCAAAGCCTATGGGGTACTTCCTGTTGACCTATAACTCTGAAATTTGGCAAGAAGCATTGTGTTAGAGTACACATATGGGAAAAACCGTAAATTGTTTTTTTATTATTTAATCACAAAAAACTAGTGTCTCTATGTACCGTATGATGTTGCGCAAGTCCGACTCGCACTTGGCCGGTAAATTACTTTTATTTATTTCATTTTTTATAGTATTTACTTGTTTTGTTTGAAATTAATTAATTACATATACAATAAAACCGGACAAGTGCGAGTCAGACTCGCCCACCGAGGGTTCCGTACAGACTAGTAGATAAAAGTAGACATCGTATTTTTTTTATATTGTCCTTCTTATACCGTAAAATATACATCGTAAAAATATTTAAAAACCTGTTTTAACTTATGCTAATAAAGCTCTTTCATAGGATACCCCACATGATACGGTTAAAGAACTTTAAAATTTGGACTCTCATTCCTTGAGTAAAGACACTATTTTTTTGTGATTAAATAAAAAATGTCCAGTTTTCGGATTTTTTCCTATATGTGTACTCTAACACAATGCTTCTTGGCAAATTTCATAGTTCTAGGTCAACGGGAAGTACCCCATAGGTTTTGAGTCCCTTGTGAGCAGGGCCGGATTATCCATTAGGCGGATTAGGCAACTGCCTAGGGGCCCGCACCGACTAGGGGCCCACAGGGGCCTAGTCGGGGCATAGGCAGAGGGTGTTCAAGCCCACCATTATCAAAAATCTTTCTTATCCTTTAAGTTATTTAATATCCTTTGTATTTTTGAGCCATGCCAATACTGTGACAACATTAACAGCAAATTAGCATATAAATACCTAAAATTTGATAAAAGTTTCGACAAATTTCGCCCTCGCTTCGCTCGCGCCTGATTCTTTCCTATTATTTTCAGCAGTCTGTGTAAGAAGGAGGGTTATGATTTTCAAGTGTATGTATGTACGTATATGGGTATGTTTCTATATGATCGCCTACAAGCCTAATCGGCTTGACCGATTCTGATGTGCGAGGTGTCGTTAGATTCGTTAGAACTCCAACGAGCTTTTTCGTAATTAATAAGTGATTTCACTAGAATTATTCTAAATAATGCGCATCTATAGTCTTTTACAGCGGTTTTGCGCATACTTTCACATAAAAACGTATGTTTGTAATGTTCTATAGTCATATGTTTTTTTATTAGGAATAATAAATTTGCAATCAATGCATTCAAATGGTTGTATTTATAAAAGTCGATCTGATCGACTCGATCAGATCATCGTTCGACTTTTGTAATAGAAAAAATATATTTAAAAAAATGGGAAATTTAATTTTTCTTTCTGCAGCAAAATACTATGGATTTGCGTATATGGTTTCATTTCAAGACGATACCTTTACGCGTTCCCGAGATAAAGGTCTTGACACCCGGACAGACGGACAGACGGACAACAAAGTGATCCTATAAGGGTTCCGTTTTTACCCGACTGCGAAAGAAGGAGAGTTATGTTTTTCGAGCGTATGTATGTATGTATTTATGTATATTTCTTTGGCACGCCCTAGAGCCTAAACGGCTTGACCAATTTTGATGTGAGTGGTGTCAATAGATTCGCTTTAGTCGTGAGAACGACACTGGGTACAACCAAATTTAAAAAACCGGACAAGTGCGAGTCAGACTCGCCCACCGAGGGTTCCGTATAAATTAAATAAAAGAGGGAAATCATAATTTTTTTTTATATGTTCCTTCATAAACCGAAAAATATACATCGTAAAAATATTTAACATGTTCCTTGCTTACCACTCGGATCCGAGTGGGGCGGGGCTGTAGTAGCGGCGCATCCCGCTCGGATCCGAGCGTCCCGTTCATTTTGTAGTAGTCAGTAAACCACCGGCGTTTGAGGCAGTCAACGTTGCTTTGCGCGGCCACTCTGTACTTAATCAAAATTCGCCTAAAAAGTTTTGGTTCCCAGCTGAAGTGAAGGGTCTGCAGGGGGCGAAGAATGTGTTAAAATCCTGTTTTAGCTTATGCTAATGAGGCTCTTTCATATGATACCCCACATGATACGGTTAATTCACTTTAAAATTTGGGACCTCATTCCTTGCATAGAGACACTATTTTTTTGTGATTAAATTAAAAATGTCGTGTTTCCGGATTTTTTCTATATGTGTACTCTAACACAATGCTTCTTGCCAAATTTCAGAGTTCTAGGTCAACGGGAAGTACCCCATAGGTTTTGATTCCTCTGTGAGTGTCGAAATGTGCGTTTTTTACAACATATTCGGCTG
The DNA here is from genome assembly GCA_947563715.1 of Lycia hirtaria. NCBI lineage: Eukaryota > Metazoa > Arthropoda > Insecta > Lepidoptera > Geometridae > Lycia > Lycia hirtaria. The sequence goes on along the minus strand of OX387377.1, from coordinate 31,639,708 downwards.
TAACTTTTTTTTACGAAAACTGAGAAATTTTATTTTTCTTTCTGCAGCAAGATACTATGGATTTGCGTATATGGTTTTAATTTCAACTTGATACCTTCACGCGTTCCCAAGATAAAGGTCTTGACACCCGAACAGACGGACGGACAGACGGACAGACGGACAACAAAGTGATCCTATAAGGGTTCCGTTTTTTCCTGTTGAGGTACGGAACCCTAAAAAAAAACAAAATTAAGGATTTTTTGCGGCAAAAAGTAATTTAAAAAAAAGATTTCAAAATACATCGAGTGTGGTATCAAAATAAAGAATTTTTAACGGTGATTACGAATATATAGTATATAACTTATATGTTTTACGCATACTTTCTCACAAGAAACTTCAGCGCTTGATGCGCTGTTGAATATAAGTTTCGTAACGAAATCGTAAGTTAGAGTGCAAAAACTGCAGTCGGATGTTTTGTTTTTCTTTTAATATAGATACTTGTAAAAATAATAATACATTATGTCTCGTAAAAAAAATCAAATGCGTTTTTTCGTGACGTCCAACGAACTTTTTCGTAATAAACAAGTGTTTTTACTAGAATTATTCTAAAGAATGCACATTTATAATCTTTTGGAGCTATTTTATGCATACTTTCTCACAAAAAACGTACACTTAACAGCGTATCAAGCGTAACAAAATCGTAAGATAGACTGCAAAAACTGCTTTCCTGCAGTCGGGTATTTTGTTTTTCTTTTAACATAGATACCTACTTGTTTTCTTTTGAGGAACGGAACCCTAAAAACTGTGCAGTTCTGACGATATTACAAACATACAGGTCGAATTGATAACCTCATTTTTTTGAAGTCGGTTAAAAACGGTCGTCAAAGCTCATCACCGCTCATATCACTGTCTATCAAGCAATTGAAATATAAGGTGTAGACACTGCTCTGCAGTTGCGATGAACGAAGTGAGTGTTCAAAAGCCCATATCTTGAAAACTACTGAACCGATTTTAATAAAACTTACAGTGACTCCTAAGTTGAAAGATACTTTATTCAATATTTTTTTTGAAATACCACTTCTAGTTTCTGCGTAATGCGTAGACAAACATACGGCACACATGCTTAGAAGCTGGTATAGACATAACATATACAAAAACTGTGCAGTTCTGACAATATTACAAACATACAGGTCGAATTGATAACTTCCTTTTTTGAAGTAGGTTAAAATGAAAGGTAGTCCAAATTCTAGAGCACTTTGGATAACCTAGGTTTTATCCCGAAAATCTTAGCCCGAAAATATTAAAGGTTTCTAATGAATAAAGGGTAAAGTCGCTATTCGCAGTAAAGATCAGATAAAATGTAAAATTACAGGTGGGACTTACCGATGCAAGCACGTGGTCCTTCCCCAAAAGGCAAGTAGACGAATTTGTGTCTATTCTCCTCTTGTTCCGGCGCAAATCGCTCAGGTCGAAACTCATCAGGATTGTCGAAGTATTGAGGGTCATTGTGCAGCGCCTGTACCGGCACCGTCACCCGCACGCCAGGCTCCAGCGTCACCTGCGTGCCGGGGATTGTGTACTTGCGAGTACACGCGCGCATCAGGAACCCGGACGACGGGAACTTTCGCAACCCTTCTTTCAGAGTCCAGTCCAGGAATGGCATGTCCTTAATCGCGTCATAGCTAAGCTTCCCGCCGTGCTTGTCTAGCGCACAATCTATATCCGCCTGCACTTTCCGCTGTACTTCAGGGGTGTACGCCAACTCGTGAAGTGTAAAGCTGGTGGCCGATGACGAGGTTTCGAACCCGGCTACGAAAAAGATGAAAATTTGCGCCGCGATCATGACGTCATCAAGCTCGAGCTCTACCGTCTCTGGGGTGCCGTCAGTTTTTGATTTCTCCATAGATTCTACCATCACCTTTCCCTTCGACTGCCACTCCATCAAAAAGTCTATGAAGTCGTTACGTCCGGAAGGTTTGTACCCTCTCTGCTTTCGTATCTGTTTGGTGATATGAACGATGTCGTCCTCCACCTCTTGTCCGAGGAATTTAGAGTACATGAACATATCAGGGAAAATGTTCTTGCAGAGTGCGGTGACAGCGCGTGTCAGGGTCGGAGCCAGGATTTTCACTCCGAGTTTTCTGAACTCGGAGTCTTCTTCATTAAGCGAATCCGCGTCGAGGCCAAACCCGCAGGCACCGATGAAGTCGGTAGTGAAGCGCGCCATGAGATCCCTCGCGTCGAGCGGCTTACCGGCGCGGACGGCGGCTTCGATGCGACCCTGCAGCTTCTCCGCTCGCTCCACGATCAACGGAAACATCGCTTTTAGTTTGCCGCTGGTGAAAGCCGGCGTCATGCGCTGTCGCAGCAGCCGCCACAGATCCCCATCCGAGAAGAACAGATTCCTTAACAGAGGTTCTTGCCACTTGTGCGAATGTGTGAGTCCGCGAGCGTAGAAGAACTTGAAGTCAGTAGTGAGGACTGGCTTGATTAGGTCGGGGTCTCGCAGCACGAGCTCAGGCACGGCGCCACGGTAGCGTCCCACGAACCTCTCCTCGGGGAACTGGCGGTAGGTGTCCGCGCAGATGTCCGCCATGCTGCGCCGCATCAAGAACCTTTTCGCATCCGTCCCGAACAAAGGAATCGGCTTCACGTAAACCACTCCTTTCTTCGCCCAGTAGTCATGATCCTTGGTCCCGTACAAGTACAGGGCGACGACTAGTATCGCTACAATGGCTATCGTAATCATTTCGATTATTATTTTAGTTCCCTGAGACGTTGTCTTAATACTCGTCGAATAATTGACTGATTTAATTTTGGGCGACGAATCAATAAATAGTGATGAAAATCCGTTACGATATGATGATAAGGTACCGGAGGCCGTCGCGCCTCCGGAACACTTTTTGTTACACTAGGCAATTGCCTTCGGTTTCTCTTAGTTGAATATAATTAAATTGTCAAATATTAATGAACAGTTTCATTTAAAATAATAATTAATCGAATAATTTGGTTGACACACAATTTGACGTACAGGCTGTATTGTTCAACTAATCTGGACAGCACTTAGTATAGAGGTTTTGTGGTTTTGTAGATTGTAGTGTTGTTGGGATTTGATTAAGGGTGTTTTCCACCAAAAAGGGGGAAGCTTACTGTGGCACCATTTACTGCCCGATTTCGATAATATTTGCTAGAAACGTTTGTTACTCTATACTAAACATAACATCAAATTTCGAATACCAGCAGCAGACCTCACGAACACTTGACGAACACAGACTTTTAACAAGTTATTTTGCAAAAAAAAGTATGTGCTCGCGAGGTCTATTGTAAGTAGAACTACTAGTCTATTTATTTAAATATGTGAATATTGTGTTCTGTGGTGTCTTGATATAATATACCTACTCATAGCGAACTGGGATTTTATAATTATCTAATAGTGACTATGGATGAATTAACTATATATCTTATCTAAATATATATAAAATGTAAAGTCCTGATTGACTCATATATCACCGCACAGGCTAAACCGAAGATCATAGAGACATGACATTTGGAGAATGTATTATTCATATGACGTAAGCGTCTACCAAGTCCAAACATATACTTGTTACATACAGATGAATTGTATTTGATACATGTTCCAAGTGCTACTGCTGCACAGCACCAGATGGATCTGACGATCATGAATCTGCAAGCTGTTCATTGGCATGATCCCAATAAGCCCAAACACAATACCTCTGCAGCAAGTTAGGTGTGTTCCTACAATAATTATGCAGGAAATACTAACTGTTGCTAGATTGGAGGGTCGGAGGTGGTCGGTGGAAGAAAGGCGCCAGTCCTCGGGTGGTCTTATCTGTTTGCATATCTTAACTATAGATATCAGCTGCTCAGTATCAGTACGCGGAGCAAGTACTGCGTGTAACCGTACGCGTCTGTTGTTGGAATGCAAGAACATTTTGATATCGGGTCGTTTTTATACTGCCTGAGATAACAGTCCGCCCGCGTCACAGGGTGGGACAGAGAAAGCGGCTGTTTTAACAAAAATATAGGTACATTAAAAATAATGATAAATTTTAATTCAATATTAAATAATGTTACAAGTACTAACTACGGTACCTATCCAAAACAATACGTAGTTAATGTCCCTAAACTATATCGACTATGTTACTAAACTATACTAAACTATATCAACTATATAATATAAGTATTAATTATGTTACCCATCCAAAATAATACGTACCACATAATATAGTTATGTCACTAATTTATATATAAGCAGATGATGCAATCAGTAGATTCGTGCGGGCTACCGTGTGAAGGCAATAAGGCATCACCGAAAACCATCAGAGAATACAACTTAGAGATGCCCATTAAATTAAAGACCGGAACGCGGTAGTGATGGAAGCCCTGGCCGAGAGGCGAACAAAAAAAAAAATTAGACGACGTGAATGCAGTGGCTGATAGAGTCTGATTAACCGGGGACATGCCACTTATCTGGGAACCCCGTCTAAAACCGGGCTCTACTAGTGACTATATTCACAGAAAATAAAATAAAACGTAAAACGAAATTTAAAATAAGGAATGTGTGTACACCTTGAGCATTCATGCTCACCATCGAAGGCTCCTTCTTGCGGCGGCTGTGTGTGGCGGGTCGCCCTCTTCCCTAACATATGGTTGAGGAGGGCTATGGCTGGCAAATGCGTCATACTATGCTCATGGTATACACACAATATAGTAATAAGTTAGGTAAGTTAAAAAGAAAAATCTTGTCTCCCCGTATCATATAAACAAAAATTGGCTAAATTTAAGTTACAAACTCTCAAAACGCGACGATTAAATTCAGATTTAGTTTGTTTACACAAAATTATACATTCAAAAATTGAGTGCCCATCTCTTCTTGCAAATATCAGCATAAACATTAAGCCCAGAAAGCGCGATGGATTTGCAAATACTTTCGTATTAGGGGTGTACAATAATAATACTTCTTTCTATAACCACAGATTAATAAATAGTTACTAACGTAACTATAACCCTATAGCACAGATTAATAAATAGTTACTAACGTAACTATAACCCTATAGTAAGAATGTGTCGCCAATACAATGAAATATCTAAAAATCACTATGACTCAATTGATGTCTTCAATCATAAAATTCACAAATTCAAACAAGACGTTAAAAATATTGTGTTTACTGCATATATGATTATGATGATGAAGTTTAATTAATTTAATTTAATCAAGTGATGTTACCAATTTTCTATTTGTTTCCTTTACTTTTGAAACTGATAATAATATTATTGTAGGTAATTGTAATTTTATAACATGTTGTGTATACATTTAAGGAATATAGTTTAGGTCAAAATTATAAATTGTACAATTGTAAAAATTGTAAAGACAGTATTCTGTTTCGTGTACCAATAAACTAAATAAATAAATAAATAACAATGTATTTAACAATAGTTAGTCAAATTGACAAAGGTTACGGACTCCGGTGTCTGTAGAGCTAAAAATTATAAATAAATATAAAACTACCTATATCCACAAATTCGTAAATATTATCATTCATACATCATAATTGAGCTAGCTATAACAATCTCTTGCCAGCTCAATTATATTTTATTACATTATAGAATTTTGTCGACGTCTTTTGTCTTCAATATCGTAAAAGAATAACAGTTAAAGTGTTTGATAGGCCAGGATGTAAAGGTAAAATTTCGGTATGTTATTTGGACCCCTGAGGAGAGTGTGAAAGTACATTTTGCAAGCAAAAAAATAATGCAAGAAATTCTGACTTTTTCTGTTTTCACAGTTTAATTAAAAAACTATGGGTAACATTTTGCTCGTAACTAACCCTGGTGTCAATGTTCATTTTGAAGTTTCGGTGTTGAAGCCATACTTGTAATTTGCTGATTTAATTTGCGTAACCATTTTAGTTATGTGACGGCGCTTATGACGCGTTACAATGCTATTTCGTAATTATTGGAAACTATTTAAGGGCGTTACGTCAGTCTCCTAGGTTATCTAGAACATTAGTCACGCAAGCTGTTTCCCGAATCATAGTTCAGTATCTTTGATTAGAAATCTCAGCTGATTACATGAAGCCTGAACCACTTGTAATTATTACATTAGATCAGTTATCAGTAGGCGTCTACAGGCTACAGATTAGGTAATGTTATCAGTTATCAGTACTTACCCGCGCGTCTATCAGTACTTACCACTCGGAACATTATGTTCCAACTTGCCACACGGTTTTTCCCGCTATCGTAAAATTATTATTTAGGTACAAGCTTTTCATCCCTTTCACCTGTCCCGGGGTCTGTAATCAAATCTTGCAAGTTTTTGAACCTCTTCCCGGTTTCTGATTGAGCTGAAAATGTGTTATGTGAATCGGATGACAATGCAATTTTTTTTTTTTTTTTTTTTTTTTTTTAATATTGTTATAAAAGGGGGCTGATCTGATGATGGAGACGGAAGGTGGCCATGGGGAAATCTGTGACAAACCTGTTCGCTCGACGGAATGATTTGGTCCGTGATGTAAGATTGCTATGGTCACAGTTGTTTATATTACATTATTATATATTACGAATCTGATCTGTTTGAAACTATTACGTATTGATCTTTCAGGCAACACAGGTAATTTTAGTAAATTACTTTCACTGCGAGGTTAAGTAAGTCTGGGCGGTAAGTATATAAATCTTGTAAGTTAAAGAAAAAAATGTGATTTATAAAAGTCAGCTCTCAAAGCTGTCAAGCTGAAAAGGAAGCGGGCCGATAATGTTGGCCGCCGAAAGTGCCGAAGAGCTTAGGACTAAGAGAACCACCAAGTGAAGTCCCAGCGTGGTCGACCACTCGGGAGCCCGTAAGACATCCCCAACCCAAGTAACATTTAGCCGCTAATTTTAGAGTTGCATAGAAGAGCCACTAGAAGCTCAAAGTTTTACACAAGTGGACCAGTGCTCGAAATGGACGGGAACGCACCGGAACGCCGTTCCGCTTCGTGAAATGACCGTTCCCTTTCGTAAAAGTTGCCCTCTTATCGTTCCGGTACGGCGAAAAAATTCCGAACCTTTGTTTGGAAATACTCAGAAATAAGCAAGTGTTCCCTTATTGTTCTATGAATACACACGTGTGAACCATCTGACAACCTCTCCGCTCTCGGACGGTACCTGGCGCTCTCTATTTGACTCGCCCCGGGTCGCTCGCACACCCATGCTCATTGCGTTTTATTCTTCGCATGTGGTGGCTGTGCGTCCCACGTATTTGTTGTCCTTCGTACTCTGTAGAACCGAGTTCACAGCGTAGTTTTATATGAATTTATTGACCAGAAAAATATATTAACTCGTAACCTTTGCCTGTAATGGAGCCTATGTTAGGATTGGGAAAAGCTCCGAAGTAGAGGTATTTACAACCTCTGCTACCAACCATACCATAACATATATGGCGCCAACCATAGAAATAAAGGTTAAACAATATGATACCATTCATTTATTTAGTTCAACATTGTTTCAAAACGGGGGTCGTCAATGAGCTGACGACATCTTTTGTAATTTTGGGGCATGGCAGCACTGGGACCACGCACAGAACTGTAAAAAGCGTGCCACAGTCTAATTGACACGTTTGTGCGGAGAGATGCCTCGGTGAATACTTTATTCTTGCATGTACCTAAACCATTCCCAAAAATTTTGTAGTAGGTAATATAAGTTATTATATAGGTTTTAGTTTTAACAAATTTTTTAGATATAATTTAAGTGATTATTACTTCGAAAAACCCTATTAATACCAAAAATTGTATAAAAAACTTTATACTTTGATATTTTTTAAGTTTATATGGGGTATAAGAGCGTCGCTAATACGAGCAAATAATCAAATTACAATTTTGTTTAACAATACCTTCAAAATTTTCGCGCTCGCTTCGCTCGCGCTTTGTTATTATTTCGAAATACATTATTACTAAATAATGTAATTTTGAAAAATGTGCTATCATCCAGCATATATGTGCTAAGTAAACAAATAGGTAAAGTTAAAATTATTTTAATTTTCAGGGTTCCGTACCTCAAAAGGAAAAAACGGAACCCGTATAGGATTATTTTGTTATCCGTCTGTCCGTCTGTCAATACCTGTATCTCGGGAATGCGTAAAGGTACTGAGTTGAAATTAAAACCATATATGATTTAAAAAATGCTACAGTACATAAAAAAAAGTTACAGCTGAATATGTCTCAAAAATGCATATTTTGACTCTCGCAAGGGAATCAAAACCTATGGGATAGGTACTTCCCGTTGACCTAGAACTGTAAAATTTGGCAAAAAGCATTGTTATATAGTACAGTGTTAAAGGAAAAAATCCGAAAACTATACATTTTTAATTTAATCACAAAAAATAGGGTATATATGTAAAGAAGGAGGGTCCAAATTTTAAAGTGCTTTAACCATGTGGGCACAGAATTCGCCCTATTACAGTAAGTTGCATGTTGGGTATCATATGAAAGCCCTTCATTAGCGCAAGCTAAAACAGTAACTATTTTTACGATGTATATTTTTCAGTTTATAAAGAAAAATATAAAAAAAATATATATAATTTCCCCCTTCCCCCAGACAGACAGACGGACATGGTGAAACTATATGGGTTCCTTGTTTACTATGGAACCGTAAATATGATACAATAACATTGCGTTTTCATCGAACTTGCATTTTGTATGCAAAATGATGACCTCCTTTTTTTAAAGTCGGTTAAAAAAAACCTTGTGAAAAATATCATAAGGCTTGAAAGGGCATGCGTTCCGTTTGGTGAGTTAGTCCAATTCGACCACTGAAGTGGACACATCATAGTTAGAGCGTGCTATACTATAACCCTTATATACCCCCGACATGGAGATAGATAATCTTACAGGCTTAAAGTAATAGCGATAAAATAGAGTTATAGTATTGGATTTGGAGGTATAAGGCTATAAATCGGCTACAGTAGTGTTAAGCAAAGAGCGGTAAATTAGTAAATATACCGATACGTAATACCGAAAAATTAAATCAATTAGTTTTTTAAATTACTTTTATTTATCATTTTTATTGGTATTTACTCGTTTTGATTGAAACTAAAAAAATATTCACATATTTCAATGAGTAAGTTCGTTTAATTTTCAAACACACTTCACTACTATTGTAACGCCTAATTTTTCGTTATAAAGTAAGCCAGATCCTTTTACATAATATGAGTGATAAACCTACCAAATTTCGTTCATATCCAGCCAGTAGTTTGAATAGTGTCGTTGAAACGTTCATATTTTAAAATTAAAAAAAGTTCATATCTTGAAAACTACTGAGCTGCTTTTAATAAAATGTACAATGTTCCCTAATCTGGGAGATACTTTAATAAAATGTTCAATGTTCCCTAATCTGGGAGATACTTTATCCAACTTAAAAAGGTTTTTTTGCTATAAGACTTCTAGTTTCCGCGTAATGCGTGGACAAACAAACATACATAAATACATACACTTATGAAATTTGGCACACGTGCTTAGAAACCCACATAGACTAAATTATATGAAAATCGTGCAATTCTTACAATATTACATACATACATATCAAATTAATAATCAATAATTTTTTTAAGTCGATTAAAAAAAATATCAGTTTGTAGTCATTCTAAAAATTAAACAAATTAGTTCACGTTGTCGTAAAAGACACAAAAGAGTGACGCTAGATGGCGTTACTTAGCATTCGCGTCGTCGCCAAATTACTAATCTTACTTTACGTGCATTGGCGTACTGGCGCACGCCGCACAGTCATTTTGTTTTATCATATTCCGCTAGATGGTGCTTTTATAATATTTTCTTTAGATGTACCTACAGTTTTGTTCCGTGTTATATTTGTACTGTATAAAAAAACGGACAAGTGCGAGTCAAACTCACCCACCGAGGGTTCCGTAAAAACTAGTAGATTAAAGGGAGAATTTATATATATTTTTAATACTTTCCTTCATAAATCGAAAAATATACATCGCAAAATATTTAAAACCTTTTTCTTCTTGTGCCAACTCTTTCTTAGGATACTCCACATGATACGGTTAGAGCCATTTAAAATTTGGACCATTCTTCCTTGCATAAAGACCCAAATTTTTGTGATCAAATTTTAAATGTTTTCGGATTTTTCCTACATATGTACTCTAACATAATGCTTCTTGCCAAATTTCATATTTCTAGGCATGGCCGTAGGCAGGGGGGGGGGGGGGGGGGGTTTGGGGATGTTTGATTCATCTGGTCCACGAAAATCTAGGACTCGCTAACACGATCAATGAATCAAATCACTTCCATGATTTGATATTAAAAACCTTTAAAAAATCTTTTATTTTGACATGGAAGTACTGTGGGTTCATTAATACGAGAAATAAAGCATATTACTATAAAAACACCACTAAAATTTTCGCGCTCGCGCACTATTACTATTTTGACATAGAAGTACTGTGAGTTCACAAATACGAGAAATTTAGCATATTACTATAAAACACTACTATAAATTTTTCACGCTCGCTTCGCTCGCGCATTAATATTATTATGTTATTTTCACATGGAAGTACTATGAGTTCACTATACGAGAAATAAAGCATATTACTATAAAAACACCACAAAAATTTTCGCGCTCGCGCATTTATTACTATTTTGACATAGAAGTACTGTGAGTTCACAAATACGAAAATTATGCATATTACACTAAAAAAATTCGCGCTCGCTTCGCTCACGCATTCATATTATGTTGACATGAAAGTACTATGAATTCATTAATACGAGAAATAAAGCATATTACCATAAAACACCAATAAAATTTTCGCGCTCGCTTCGCTCGCGCTTTATTACAATTTTAACAAAGAAGTACCGTGGGTTCACTAATACGAGAAACAAAGCATATTACTATAAAAGCACTGCTAAAATTTTCGCGCTCGCTTCGCTCGCGCATACTTATTACCTATTTTCCTCTGTGAGTGCCGAAATGTGCATTTTTTACGACATATTCGGCTGTAACATTTTTTTACGAAAACTGAGAAATATTATTTTTCTTTCTGCAGCAAAATACTATGGATCTGCGTATATGGTTTTAATTTCAACTCGATATCTTCACGCGTTCCCGAGATAAAGGTCTTGACACCCGACGGACGGACAGACAGACAGACGGACAACAAAGTGATCCTAGAAGGGTTCCGTTTTTTTTCCTTTTGAGGTACGGAACCCTAAAAATATGTGAAATTATTAATAATTATATACTCATTAAGAACGTTGACCGATATCGCTCAGTACTTCAGTACAAAATACTCACAGTAGTCATTTGATTTAATTTCTTAATCCAAATACTCTAATTCAATATCCTATCACCGTAACACCAAAATTACAGAATTCCATACAAACTTTCAACCCTCTTTTGATCACCTTAATTCCTCTCTGTTGTAAAAATATAATAGCGGTATTTATTTATGTCTATTAGTTAACCAAAATACAAAATTTCATGCCCCTAACAACACCACATCATAGAACAACCAATATGGGGGCGCGGCAAACGCAATTATTGTGGTGTGTACTCAGTAGTTACGAGTAGACTAAGTAGTTATTCATTAAAGTAACAGATGGCGCTAGGCTCTTTCAATGATTTGAAAATAAAAATGATTAGGTACAATACAATTTCGACAATCGTGTCTCGTCTTGAGTCTCGACCCGAAAGTCCCGGGACTTCGATACACGAGACGTCCCGCGACCCAAACCCTAGTACCAACAAATATCCGGACATAAGAATGACAATTTGGCTAGTAGATGTTTTCTTACTCGGTCTATGATCGAGTCATATTGTTATTTTTAAATAATTAATTAAAGTGAATGATAAACATGTTTTTATTGTATCGTTATTTATTATTTTTAAAAGTGAAGTGATAAGATTTCGCCTTCAGACGTATTATTACGCCATTATCATTTTGTTAGTATTAATTTCACTCGTATCGTGTTAGTCATCGGTTTCCAAGATTAAAATGTTACTCACTCGAGGAAAGTGCCCATTTATTATTTATTCAAGTCATCGTTGAAAACATTTTCCATCATTGCCTTTAATATTACAATATAAAGGGTAAAATGAAAATAAATTTCATGCAGCGGAGATGCGTATGTTGAGATGGATGTGTAAAGTAACAAAATTGTATACGATTAGGAATAAGTAAGTTAGAAGAAGTCTGAAAGTAGCGCCAGTCACCGCACAGTTGAGGAGGCTACCCTGGTATGGACATGTCATGGGAAGGGAGGATAGCCATGCATGCAAGAGGGCCCTGATTATGATGGGAAGCGGTAGGGCCGGGAAAGGAAGAGCAAATCCCTTTCGCCCTCATTCTGCGGCTCCAAATGGGGCACGGACGTCACAGAACGACCTTCGTCGCCGGGCAGTCCGATAGATTCAGCGCGCGGAGCGCACAGCCATGCATGCGCAAATTCCACAGGCGCCCGAAGCTGCAGTTGTAGTTGTAGTTTAAGACTCCTGCATTTTTGACGTGGCAACGTCTAATAAATCGATGAACGCCGGCTGCACGCACAAAAAAGGTTGACTCATTGTCCCGTTACGCTCATTGTAACGTTTGCATTTCATCAATATTTTATTATGACGTTGTCACGTTAAGCTATCGTCCGTAAACCGACTTTACAAACAACCAATTTTTTTTACAAGGTTTTATTAATTTCAGCTGTCTCGATGTTTGTCATCAAATCTTGCAAATTAAATTAGATACACTTCCCGGTTACCGATTGAGCTGAAATTTTGCATACATGTGTTAATCGCGTGACAATGCAATATTATGATGACATGGTGCTGATCTGATGATGGAGCTGGAAGGTGGCCAAAGGAACTTCGCAATGAAACGACACAACCTCATCAAGTTTGGGCTCATTTGAATCATCTTGACGAGTAGTTTGTCTTTCAATGGTAACCAGGGTCTGATGATGGAGCTGGAAGGTGGTCATAGGAACTCTGTAATGAAACGGCGCAACCCCATCGAGTTTCGGCTCTTTGATTCGTCTTGGCGAGTACTTTATTATTAACAAGACCATAATAAAAGCATGTTTTAAAAAAGTTTTTTTTTAAATATACATATTTGTAATATAGTAATAATAATAATTCCAAATTTTGAGCTAATTTTGTTTTAATCTTTTAAATCAATCCGACTCGTAACTTCCACACAACAGCAGCGGTGGCGGAAGGTGCCCACTAAAATCGACAAAAACTTACCGCTACGGAACCCAAATACGTTTTTGTCCCCATAAACCGTATCGTAGACTATAAGACATTGAGTCATGAGACTCAAAATTGGGCGCCAATTTCGTGAATGAAGAGGTAACTTCTGCAATAGCATGTTCCTCATGCAGACATTGAAAATGGCTATTCAGTGAGGCGATGCTGCAAGGCTGTGGACAGCCGACAGACTTGTACCGGGAAATGATGTGGGGGGCATCGGGTAAGAGGCAGGTTATTCGATTAATTATTATTGAAGTGTTTATTGATAAATAATTGATTATTTAATTAAATCAAACTAAGAGAATCCGCAGGCAATCACCTAGTGAAATACGAGTGCTCCGGCGGCGGCGCGACGGTACCTCGGGTACCTTATCGTCATATCGTAACGGATCTTTACCACTATTTAATGATTCGTCGCCGAAAATCAAATCAGTCAATTAATCGACGAGTATTAAGACAACGTCTCGGAGAAATAAAATAAAAATCGATATGATTACTATAGCCATTGTAGCGATACTAGTCGTCGCCCTGTACTTGTACGGAACCAGGAATCACGACTACTGGGTGAAGAAAGGAGTGGTTTACGTGAAGCCGATTCCTCTGTTCGGGACGGATGCGAAAAGGTTCTTGATGCGGCGCAGCATGGCGGACATCTGCGCGGACACCTACCGCCAGTTCCCCGAGGAGAGGTTCGTGGGACGCTACCGTGGCGCCGTGCCTGAGCTCGTGCTGCGAGACCCCGACCTCATCAAGCAAATCATCACTACTGACTTCAAGTTCTTCTACGCTCGCGGACTCACGCGTGCGCACAAGTGGCAAGAACCTCTTTTAAGGAATCTGTTCTTCTCGGATGGGGATCTGTGGCGGCTGCTGCGGCAGCGCATGACGCCGGCCTTCACCAGCGGCAAACTGAAAGCGATGTTTCCGTTGATCGTGGAACGAGCGGAGAAGCTGCAGGGCCGCATCGAAGGCGCCGTCCGCGCCGGCAAGCCGATCGACGTGAGGGATCTCATGGCGCGATTCACTACCGACTTCATCGGTGCCTGCGGGTTTGGCCTCGACGCGGATTCGCTTAACGAAGAAGACTCCGAGTTCAGAAAACTCGGAGTGAAAATCCTGGCTCCGACCCTGACACGCGCTGTCACCGCACTCTGCAAGAGCATCTTCCCTGATGTGTTCATGTACTCCAAATTCCTCGGACAAGAGGTGGAGGACGACATCGTCCACATCACCAAACAGATACGAAAGCAAAGAGGGTACAAACCTTCCGGACGTAACGACTTCATAGACTTTTTGATGGAGTGGCAGTCGAAGGGAAAGGTGATGGTAGAGTCTATGGAGAAAGTAAAACCTGACGGCACCCCTGAGATGGTAGAGCTTGAGCTTGATGACGTCATGATTGCGGCGCAAGTTTTCATCTTTTTCGTAGCCGGGTTCGAAACCTCGTCATCGGCCACCAGCTTTACACTTCACGAGTTGGCGTACACCCCTGAAGTACAGCGGAAAGTGCAGGCGGATATCGACCGTGCACTGATCAAGCACGGCGGGAAGCTTAGCTATGACGCGATTAAGGACATGCCATACCTGGACTGGACTCTAAAAGAAGGGTTGCGAAAGTTCCCGTCGTCTGGGTTCCTTATACGCGCGTGTACTCGCAAGTACACAATCCCCGGCACGCAGGTGACGCTGGAGCCTGGCGTGCGGGTGACGGTGCCGGTACAGGCGCTGCACAATGACCCTCAATACTTCGACAATCCTGATGAGTTTCGACCTGAGCGATTTGCGCCGGAACAAGAGCAGAATAGACATAAATTCGTCTACTTACCTTTTGGGGAAGGACCACGAGCTTGCATCGGTAAATGTTTGCAATTTTATATTTTTTTATCTGATCTTCAGCGAATCCCGACTTTACCCCATATTCAATAGGAACTCTTAATATTTTCGGAATAAAACAACATATGTTTTATTCCTGGTCTGGTCTATCAAGAATATTTATTTGTAACGTAATGTTTGTTATGCAGGAGGTCGGCTGGGCCACATGCAGTCGCTCGCAGGGCTGGCGGCCGTGCTGGCGCGGTTCACAGTCTCGCCCGCGCCGGACTCGCGCAGGGAGCTGGTGCCGGACCCGCGCTCTACCATCGTGCAGAACATCGTCGGCGGCTTGCCGCTCATATTCACCGAGCGAGCCACCGACATCACGCACCACGAGGACCTTTCCAGGTCTCTAGCGTGATACCGTCGCCATAGAATAAACTTCATTAAGTTTTATGCAACTTCTCGAGTCCCACTCTCATTATTGATAACACTGACTCTATACCGGTCTATATATAGTTACTACAGTCGCGTCTGCGTTATAAGAGGATGCTCCCGGGTGTGATTCAGGCAGGAGTTACTACGATGAATTGCAATATCTTCATTGCGTCTGTTAATGTAGGTAGTCATTGTTGTGTCATCTATGCAAAGGATTGAGGAGCTGTTAGTGTTAAAGGCTATTATTAAAATAATACTTGACGACTGACTAAAAAGTCGAGATTGTTTTTAAGGGGGAGGGAGAGGAGGTATTTTTTCTAAGCGAAAGAATAAAGTAAAGGGGCTTAATAGATGTGGTTTTGAGATCGCAGACTCGAAATGTTTATTGATGTCTTAACTTAGCATAAGTTTATTGTGAATGTGTATAAGACTATCGCTACTGCGTTCTAGTTATTATGAAGCTATTAGTGGGATGGCTCCGATTGTTCAAATGTTATCGATCGATGTCTTATTGTAATGAAATAACTCGTTACGTATACTGGTTTCATCTCTTCGGAACTTCTCAAGGGTATTTTTATGATTATAAAATAGGTAAAACTCGAATGTTGTAACTTATAACTGCGCCTAGAAATACTTACACACACTAACCTAATATGTGTCAAATGTGAATGTATGTAACAGGAGTGTTTGGAAGATCCTGAACTTGTGTGTTTTGTTTTAGATGTAGGTTGTTGTATTACATACTATTAATAACTAACTAAATATACTTATTTTTGTTAGTACATACTTTGATGTAGCGTGCGACTACAAAACTGTGATTTAAATTATTTACAATTATAACTATTATTTGTTCAGTTAGGTATATTCTATTGAATAAGGACTCAAAAGTATTGTTAATAAATGTAACAATTTTACATCAAATTTACTCATGTTTTCTTTTTCTAAGGCTAATAATCTTATAGGCTTACTCGCAATTTCTTAATTATTACTCGAATGACAAAAATAACAGTAGGTAATAATACTTATCACATAAAAATATCTGAGTAGGTCATATATACCTACCTATTTCGTCTATACTTTCACGCGTGCTGTCAGAATGGCGGAATATCGCGGATGGCACGGATGTTACCAAATATACATAAACATTAAACACCTGACATAACGACAGTTTTACTAGAGATACAGTATGAATTTAGTCCGTCTTTCGGCGGCGCATACTACATCGCGCATATCAAATCGAAACTATATATTGTACCCGACTGCGTAAGAAGGAGGGTAATGTTTTTCAAGTGTATATATGTTTATATTATGTATGTATGTGGGTATGTATGTTTCTATATGACAGCCTACAGCTTGAATAGCTTGACCGATTTTGATGTGCTAGGTGTCACTAAATTCGTCTTTGCTTCCAGAGTATTACAGGCTATATTTTTTGTAATAATAATAATACATCTCTTGCAAAAATAAAAATAAAACGTTTTTTCGTAACCTCTGACGAAATATTTTGTAACAAACAAGTGTTTGTTTTTTTAAATTATTCAAAAGAAAGTGCATTTATAATTTTTTAAAGCGATTTTACACATACTTTCTCACAAAAAACGTACTAAATATGCTTCAATATTTTTCACATTTTTGAAGATATGAAATTACTGAATGAACTTATAAAAAATTCGTCCTTAGTAAAACTAGAAAATAACATCGCTAACATCAGGCGAATTGGTGGTCAGTCGTAGATCTATCTTATGTAAATAGTATCAATGTTAAAAGAAAAACTAAATACCCGACTGCAGAAAAGAGGTTTTCGCAGCATTACTTACGATTTCTTTACGCTTAATATAAATAAATAAAAAAAAAGTTCGTTGGAAGTTACAAATAAATAAATAAAGTTCGTTGGAAGTTACAAAAAACACGCGTTTTTGCCGACTGCGAAAGAAAAAATTTAAAAAAAATTCGTTTTAACGAGCACTCAGCGCTTGCATGACCTAAATATAAAGAAAAATAAGTAATAAGTATGCACGAGCGAAGCGAGCGCGAAAATTTCAGCAGTGCTTTTATAGTATTTACGTGTTTCTCGTATTAGTGAACCAACGGTACTTCTCTGTAAAAATAGTAATAAAGCTCGAGCGAAGCGAGCGCAAAAATTTTAGTGGTGTTTTACAGTAATATGCTTTATTTCTCGTATTAGTGAATTCATAGTACTCCCATGGCAACATAATATGAATGCGAAAGCGAAGCGAGCGCGATTTTTTTTGTGTTATATGCAAAATTTTCGTATTTGTGAACTCACAGTACTTCTATGTCAAAATAGTAATAAATGCGCGAGCGCGAAAATTTTAGTGGTTTTTATAGTAATGTGCTAAATTTCTCGTATTTGTGAACTCACAGTACTTCTATGTTAAAATCGTAATAGTGCGCGAGCGCGAAAATTTTTGTGGTGTTTTTATAGTAATATGCTTTATTTCTCGTATTAATGAACCCACAGTACTTCCATGTCAAAATAAAAGATTTTTTTTAATGTTTTTAATATTAAATCATGGAAGTGATTTGATTCATTGATCGTGGTAGCGAGTCCTAGATTTTCGTGGACCAGATGAATCAAACAAGTAACTGTGTTAAAAGGAAATACCCGACTGGTAAAGAGCGACTTTGACTTCAAAAATTTTAAAAACAACCATTTGAATGCATTGATTGCCAATTTAATAATCCTAAATATATGACTTTATAGAAAATTACAAACATACCTACAAGAACGCGCAAAAAAATTTGGGTAGTGGCTATTTTTAGTGAATTATTTGCTCGTATTAGAAAGTTCGCGGCACTTTAATGATCAATACAAATAAAGATCAATATGAAACAATCATGCGCGAGCGAAGTGAGCGCGAAACTTTTTGAAGCATTTTATAAAATTATTGAAGCCTGGAAGAATTTTTATACTGGCCAGGATTTCGGGGGGGGGGCCCCAACCCCCCCCCCCCCCCCCCTGCCTACGGCCTTGATCTGGATTAACACATAAAGTACTTTTTATCCCGGTATTCCAGCGGGAACGGGTAAAACAGGATTAAACCTATTTCCTACCTCAAACAAGTATCTATGTTTAAAGAAAAACAAAATACCCGACTGCAGAAAAACAGTTTAACTTAATAATGATTTCGTCACGCTCAATACGCTCAATCGTATACGCTCAACCCTCAACCATTTCGTAACACTCAATCTAATTACTTCCAAGATTTCATTTTAAAAACGTTCAAAATTTTCGCAAAACTGCAAAAACTGCTTTTCTGCAGTCGGGTATTTTATTTTTCTTTTAATAAACATACTTGACTGACATATAGATCAAAATTCTAACCCAGTTCCAGATGACTTAGAAAGTTCAAATTTGGCATCCAGATAGCATCCCTCCCTCTTTCGCAGTCGGGTAAAAACATAACCCTCCTTCTTTCGCAGTCGGGTAAAAATAATCACGAACCAAAAATTGTTTTCTGACTACCAAGGTAGTAGCACGTAGATATATTTGTAATTTTCTATAAAGTCATATATTTAAATTTAGGAATAATAAATTGGCAATCAATGCATTCAAATAGTTGTAAATTATAATTTTTACTAGCGTAAAAATCACTCTTATTCAGTCGGATATTTAATTTTTCTTTTAACACATAATATAGGTAGGTACTTGTTTGGTTCATCTGGGCCACAAAAGCCTAGGCTCGCTAACACGATCAATAAATCTAATTACTTCCAAGATTTTAAAAACGTTCAAAATTTTCGCGCTCGCTTCGCTCGCGTTTTATTACTATTTTACCATGGAGGTACTGTGGGCTCACTAATAGGAAATAAATCACATTATTATCAAAACACTACTACAATTTACTCGTTCGCTTCGCTCGTGCATGCTTATTACCTATCTTTTGTTTACTAGAGTCATCCAAATGCAAAGCGCTCGTTTAAACGGGTGAAATCTCCTGTAAAAAACTAAATGTACAATATGTACATCTAGTTTAATATAAATTAATAAATAATGTCGGAACATTATTTATTAATTTATATTAAACTAGATTACATAAACACTTTATTAAACTTTATTTACAGTTACACTTTATCGTAGCTTAATTTTCGTGTATTTTAATGTTTATAACTAAGATTGACGTTTTGAAACCAGTACTAGTCTGCGTATAGTCTGCACAATTAAAGAGGCAAATAGTAGTATTTTTTGTAAATGTTTGTACCCGTGGACACCCCCCCATGAGAAAGCTATAGCTACGGTCATGCATGTGGTAGTGAACTTCCGCTTGACTGCAGGGGGTGCGAACCACGAAGATGCACCTGCAGTTCTATGGTGGAGACCTGAATGCTGCTATCAACCGCCGAGTTGTCGTCTGTGTCGGTTTTTTTTTTTGCATCACCCTGGATGATAATATAATACACTAAACATTTTTATCCGCTTATGCCCTCTCTGTGCTTGACGCGTCGAGTCATAGCTGGTCTGATGGTAAGAGACCGGATGGAATCACTCTATGGTACGATGCAAATTGCGTCACAGCAGCATTGTAACCGCCAGCCACCCGAGCCGATACATACTCTTTCCAGCAGCTGCTGCGCAAGACGCAAAAGGGGAGGTTGTTCAGCGCATATTGTACGAATGGATAATAATATAATTAGATAATTGTACAAATGACTAATTGTACCCATTCTAAAACTGTACGAAATAACTCATTAAACGAGTCGATAATTTATGTAAATAGAGTATTGTACGTATGTATGTACGTACGTATGAAGAACTTGTACGAATGGCGACGCTTCCGTATTTTTACCCGACTGCCGAAGGAAAGGTATGGTTGTTGCTAAAGGACAGAGTACTCTATTCTAGGGTTACCTAATTAAAATCCGAATTATGAAATACTTACCGAATGTCATTTCTCCGAATAGGATTTTTTTTCGGGAACTCTTTATTTAAATCCCAAAAACTCATTTAAAGACTTGTCTGTTAACCGAATCTTTGTAATACGAAAATGTATGTGTATAATACAAAGAAATCTAACGAACCTAACCTAATAATTGTAATATCTAGAATAGAATAGAATAGAATAGAATTTATTGCTTATAACTTTGTAGAGAGTTCTTAAAAAATATCAGTTACAGCAGTTTACCCGGGCGTGCAACATGAAGTTCTTATGTACTAATATATTATTACTAAATGGAAGTTAAAAATAATATTAACATATGAAAATCTTTGGTTAGTTAATTTCAAAATATTTGTATGTACCTATCAATGTTAATAGTATTACTCGATGAATTTACTTAAATCTAAGTATTAATTAGCTACAACTAATTTATAAATAGGTAATTAAATGGGCTTGTAAAGGTATTTAAAATACGCATCTAGGTTGTAAAATGCCTTATCTGCAAGCCATTTAAGTTAATTTTAAATTTATTGCCATTTAAGGTCTTAATTTCTAGTGGTAAATTTTTATACCTGTTTTATGTGAGCTTTTATGAAACATAGTGTATTTACTTGTGGTATGCATATCTTATGTTGATGCTTGTAGCGTAGTTGCTCATAGCGTGCAGATTTCTTGTCAAAAAAAAAAAAAAAATTGTACCTAAATAATGATAAAATCTGATAATTTTTTTTATCAATGTAGGTTACCCTATTCTAGGCAAAGCACTTACGAACGTAATGCCATCTATGTTTTTCGTCAAGAACTATTTGATACTCTTATAATTTTAATCTAAGGATACGCGCTTTCATTCTATTTCTAAAAGATCGGTGTAGATGGCGCTATTTATTACTATCTGTATACAAAGCGTAGAAAGAAAATTTGTACCTCTATGACTTTTTAATTTTCATCAAAGATTTTTTACTGCCAACTAACTTTTATATTGAATATAGCTTTACACAAAGTAAGCAACCGACCGACAACCGAGAATATCTAGAAGATTTATTCTCTTATCGCTACCGGGTCCAGTCAGGAGAAACAGACATTCGTTGTGTTGATAGTTTATTGCACAATCACTGATTACATAGTCCACACTTATAATTAAACGAGAGCTCGAGCGTCGAGACACGTCGATTCGAATGGCGTCGATGTTACATTATTATTTCACGATGTGATTCAAGATGTCGGAAGGACGTTCCGGAAGGAAGTGGTGCGGCGGGCGTGCAGCGTCGCAGATAATACAAAGTGTTGCTATTACGCATGTGCGCACCCCGCCACATCACCCCCCTACGGAGAGATGTAACGCAGTTACAAGAAATGATAATGCTTAATTCTAATGTCTGAGATGTAACGCAGTTACAAAAAGTGATAATGCTTAATCTAATGTTTGAGATGTAACGCAGTTACAAATAATGATAATGCTTAATTCTAATGTTTGAGATGTAACACAGTTACAAATAATGATGGTGCTTAATTCTAATGTTTGATTATTACCAAATAAGCACGTTAAAACATTAATGTAACAAAATGACAATTACAAAATTTTTATGCGAGTTTACATTTAAAACAGAAAATCGCCGTTTGCTATATGTTTACAAAACAAAATGCGGTTACACAACTTTTATGAAACTTTACAATTGAAACAGAAAACGCTGTGCTATATGTTTAACCTATCCCTAAAACGAACTTTGCGCCCTGATCGAGTAGTAACTGGTGTTGGGGTGGGCACAGTAAGTCCAGAAGGTATGGAAGGGTTAGAATAAGCGACCGGCGTGGGCTGCGGCGGCGGTGGCAGCGGCGGCGCTGGCGC
The DNA here is from genome assembly GCA_947563715.1 of Lycia hirtaria. Classification (NCBI taxonomy): domain Eukaryota; kingdom Metazoa; phylum Arthropoda; class Insecta; order Lepidoptera; family Geometridae; genus Lycia; species Lycia hirtaria. The sequence goes on along the minus strand of OX387377.1, from coordinate 31,617,487 downwards.
GGCCGGTGGCGGTATTGCAGGCGCGCTCGTTGCGCTGTCTGGCAGCATGTGTGCGGGTTTCACCCGGTCGACACTTACTGTGGAATGTCTTCCTGCAATGTCGATTGTCATTGTCTTATTGTCGCGTGAGCGAGCTAATATTTTGTATGGACCTGTGTACGGCGGTTGCAGTGATTTTCGCACGGTGTCGTCGCGTAGGAAAACGTGTGTAGCCTCTGCCAAATCTTTAAAAATGAAGGTAGTAGGCGATGAATGGTGTCTGGCGGGAACTGGTCGTAATTCCGCCATTTTAGCGCGAAGTTGAGCAGCGAAACTGTCTACTTCGTGAAGCTGGGAGGTACTGGGTACCAGGAGCTCGCCTGGTAACCTCAGTGGCTCTCCATATAAGAGTTCGGCTGTTGAACATTTTAGGTCCTCTTTCAAAGCGGAACGCACCCCGAGCAGGACCATAGGCAGAGCTTGGTACCAGGTGTCATGGTGACACATAAGGGAGGCTTTCAATTGTCTGTGAAACCGTTCGATCATGCCGTTCCCTTGTGGGTGATAGCTCGTTGTTCGTATGCGTTTGGTAGCCCCAATACTCATGAGTCGATTGAATAGCTGGGACTCGAACTGGCGTCCTTGGTCCGTACTTATTGAGACTGGGACTCCAAAGCGTGCGATCCAGCCGCATACGAATCGGTCAGCGACTTCTTCTGCGGTGATTGAGGACATTGGCCATACCTCAGGCCACCGCGAGAATCTGTCGATAGCCGTGAGACAGTAAGAAAAACCGTTTGATGGCGGGAGCGGACCGATAATGTCAACGTGCACGTGTTTTAGGCGTGCCGTGGGTGCAGTGAAAGTACTGAGAGGCGCTTTTACGTGGCGCGTTACCTTACTTCTCTGGCAAGGTAGGCAGGCGAGAGCCCAGGCGCGGCAATCTCGCGATACACCGGGCCAGACGTAGCGCGATGAGATGAGGCGCGCTGATGCGCGGGCGCCTGGATGACTGAGTCCGTGCAGGCGCTCAAAGACGGGCCGGCGATGCTGTGGCGGCAAGTAAGGCCGCGGTTTGCCCGTAGTCATGTCGCACAGGATAGTGACGTCTGTTCCTGGAATTGATGTAGGTTCTAGTTTTAGAGAAGAACTATTTTTAAGTGATTGTAGTTCCTTATCTGTTTTTTGAGCTTCAGCCAGAGACGTATAGTCGTCCTCAAGTGATGTGATTGATTCGATGCGGGACATTGTGTCTGCAACAACATTGTCCTCACCTTTGACGTACCTTATGTCTGTTGTAAATTGTGAAATGAATGTTAATTGATTTAATTGTGTTGGAGGCAGTTTTTCTCTGCGTTGTTTAAATGCGTACAGCAGTGGTTTATGATCAGTATATATAGTGGCATGTTGTGCCTCTAGTATATGCCTAAATTGTTGTACTGCTGAGTACACTGCCAGCAGTTCACGGTAATAAGCAGGCCATTGTGCTTGGCTTGCTGTGAGCTTGCGGCTGAAAAATGCTATTGGTTGCCATTCTTCACCGACCTTCTGTTGCAAACAAGCACCAATTTGAGTGCATGACGCGTCAGTGTATAAAGCCAAAGGTGCGTTTGCTAGAGGGTGAGCTAGCTGTGTGGCCTGTGAAAGGTTTTCTTTGCAAGTATTGAAGGCTTGCTCCAATTCAGGTGTCCAGGGCATTGGTTTGTTTCCCTTTAGTTTGGTAGCTGTGAGAAAATCGATTAGTGGGGCCTGAGCTTCGGCAGCATGAGGCAGAAATGAACGATAGAAATTGCAGACTCCTAGAAACCGCCTTAACCCTTGAGCAGTTTTTGGCAGAGGAAAATCACGAATTGCTGCGATTTTTTCGTCAGGTGGGCGGATGCCGCTCTTGGAAACTCTGTAACCTAAAAAGGTAACTTCGTTTGCGCCTAGCACACATTTGCTGGAGTTGACAACTACACCGTAGTCTGCCAACCTCTGGAACAAAATGCGGAGGTGCTGGGCGTGAATTTCAGGAGTTCGAGAATATACCAAAATGTCATCGACGTACGGGTAGCAGAAATCTAGTCCCCTGATGATTTCATCGATGAAACGTTGGAATGTCTGTCCGGCATTCCGTAACCCGAATGTCATATAAGGGAATTCGAAGAGGCCAAAAGGCGTTGTAATGGCAGTTTTGCACACGTCTTGGGGGGCCACGGGTATTTGTTGGTAGGCCTTCACTAAATCAATAACTGAGAATATGGTTGAGCCGGCCAGGTTCTGAGCAAAATCCCCTATATGACGGACAGGGTAACAGTCTGGGACTGTGCGAGCATTTAAAGCTCTATAATCCCCACATGGTCGTAGTGTCGCGTCCTTTTTAGGCGCGAGGTGTAACGGCGATGACCATGGGCTCTTAGATGGGCGGGCTGTGCCAGAACTCACCATGTCGTTGAATACTTCCTGGGCGGCACGCAGCTTCTCAGACGCAAGACGGCGTGGACGCGCAACGACAGGTGGCCCTTCAGTTGTTTTGATGTAATGGATGGTGTTGTGCTTTATCTCTCGATGAATGCCAGGAGGTCGTGTGATTACTGGAAATTCCGACAGAATTTTGTTAAAAGTTGAGTCAATAATGTTGACTGCTTTCACACTTGGTTGAATGTGTGTGGATATAGAGGCTGGAACAGTGAGCCCAGTCACTCCACATCGCAATAGTTTATTCCGACAGTCCGGCAGTAAGTTGTAATAAGCCAGGAAATCTGCACCGATGATGGCCGTGTCCACATCAGCTATAACAAAATTCCACCTAAATTCACGACGGAGACCCAGATTCAGTTTCAGCGTACGGCAGCCATATGTTTTTATGGGAGAGCCGTTTGCAGCAGACAAGTTGTATTCTGTGGCTTGGTGTTGTTTACCTAGCAGTTTTTTAGGAAAACAGCATAAGTCGGAACCTGTGTCTAAAAGAAATGTGTGCTTAGTCTCCTTATCTATGACAAATAGGCGGCTGGTTAAATTGTGGCAGTCAGAGGCCGCCATTACTGACTGCTTTGCTTGTTTTCCGACCATGAGCACGGTTGGGCACATTTGACCGCTTTGGTGTTGTATGTGGAGTGGTACCAGCAGATACCATTACTGGAATCAGGTGTTGCAGCTCTGTGTCTAGGCCTGGACTGTGAGCGGCGTCGCCTTGGTCGATCAGCAGTGAGCGCTGCAACTTGTTTAGTGAGCTCCTGTAGCTTTGAAGCTAAATCGGCTATGTCCTGAATAGGGTGTGTAGGAGTGGCAGTGGTTGTGAGTACAGAAGAGCCTGAAGAGCTGGATGTAGCTACTGCGCTAGTATATGCAATAGGACTTACCTCTAGTATTTTATCAGCGAGCTCAGCCACCTTGTCCAGTGGAAGGTCGCTTTGGGCAGATAATATTGCCTGTGCAGTCTGAGGTAGCCGTTGCATCCACAATTGGCGTAAGATTTTGTCATCAGAGAAGGTATTGCCCGCCAGTGAACGTAGGTGCCGAAGAAACTGTGTTGGTTTCCGGTCACCAAGTTCTTCACCTGATATTAACTGTCGCACTTTTTGTGACTCGGATGCCGAGAAACGTTGGATCATTTCAGCCTTAATCCAATCGTAACGTTTCCCTTTTGGGGGAGGGTTCACTACTAAATCCTCCACTTCGCGGGATAGTCGAGAATCAATTTGTGATACGACATAATTATATTTAGTTTCATCTGCGGTGATGTTGGAAAGAGCAAACTGTGCCTCAATATGCGCGAACCACCCCGCAGGTCTCTCCTGCCAGAATGGTGCAAGTTTAGGTCGCACTGTATTTGTAGAAAATGATGTGCTCTGCAGTTCGGCATTTTGCTGTAATAATTTGTTGTTATGGGCGAGGAGTTGTTCGAGTTGAGCCTGTAAAGCGTCGACGTCCATCGCTACAAGCCGGAAGAAACGTAAGTAAGTTTGACTAATAAGTATAAGCACCCGTTACTACTCGACAAGGCGCAAAATTGTTTGTTAAAATTAAATTAAACTTGAAAAATAAAAAGTTAAATTAAGCTTGAAAAATAACAATGTTTGTAAATAGATACCGAGGTTACTTGAGTGATAACAGCAGACTGTAGACTTTGACAGTGACGGCAGGAACTTGTACTTGACAGCAAAATAGCACTATGGCAGTTCCAGATAGGTTGTTGCGGAAGTGGCGGCAGATGGCGCGTCGTTCGTTAGTCTATGGTTCCATTCGTGAACGATGAACTTTTGCACTTCCGTCTTCCCAAACAAAACAAACCGGTTCAAACTGGTTAATGGCTTGAATCTTGATTATGTGATTTGGTATGAATTCCAGGTTAGCGTAGGTAAGTACTTGTCGCTGTTGATGATTATCTGGAATGGCTGGCCTCTAGTCCGATGTCTTTCCGTTTGATGCAATTCGAGTTGATTTGATAGCGGCGTGTTTAAGTATCGATGATGGCGCCTGAGCTGATGTCGACGAAACTTGGATGCCGTCGTCGTTTTACGCCAATGGCTTCTCGTTATTTTTCTGATGCAATATGATGCGACGCAAAGTTGATGGCGGCGTGCGTAGGTCTGTCTCTGTTGTCGGCAGGTGAGGCTTGGTGGTATTTGCAGCACTTTTGTTGATATTCGCACCGAAACCGATCACACTGGCTGATGCAATCCGCAGGCTGACTCGCGCTGGCTGGACGTATGGAAGCAATCTTTTGTTCCGTTGAAGATGCGTGCACGCCGGTATCCAGAGTTACCGTCGGTGGTCACCAGTTTATCGCTACCGGGTCCAGTCAGGAGAAACAGACATTCGTTGTGTTGATAGTTTATTGCACAATCACTGATTACATAGTCCACACTTATAATTAAACGAGAGCTCGAGCGTCGAGACACGTCGATTCGAATGGCGTCGATGTTACATTATTATTTCACGATGTGATTCAAGATGTCGGAAGGACGTTCCGGAAGGAAGTGGTGCGGCGGGCGTGCAGCGTCGCAGATAATACAAAGTGTTGCTATTACGCATGTGCGCACCCCGCCACACTCTTATTCAATGTTTTTAGCCGACTTCCAAAAAAAAGGAGGTTATCAATTCGACCTGTATGTTTTTATTTAGGACAGTTGACAGTTACAGATGACAGTTTAGGTCCTGACACCGACCTCAAAAGTAGTTGGTTTACGTACCTACTTAGGTAGACGCCCAGTTTTGATTCTTTTGAAAATTTTATTTTGGTTTATTTTTAAATGGGAACTAATTTTTTGAGCTGTTATTTAAATATTCGAGATGTTATTATGATCAGTTCAAAAACATATTGAGCAGTTATTTAATTTAATGGCGGTTGATTAATTATTGCGACAGTAAAACATGGACAGTAATAAAAATCAATTAGTCGGTTATTTTATCATACAATGTCAATTCTAAAAATAATTGAGCAGTCCAATAACGGAATGAGCGCTAAAAATGATGGAAAGTTATCTATGTTTATAGGTATAAGCAATAATTTCTTCAGAGATTAGGTTATGGTTTTTTTTATACAAATTTATAGATAATAATTTTTACCGCCCATTTAATTATTTTCCTGCTCAATTATATATTCACTGACTAGTTATTAAACGTGCCATTTATAATTTTTAACTTACCAAAACTGCTATTTACAACTGCCTCTTTAAATCAGTGCCTTTTAATTACTTAAGTACCTACTTATGTTTCGAATTACGAATAAAAGTTCCTATTATTATTATACAATTTGTTTTATTTAATTCCTTCCGTGCCTGTTGTTGCACTAGTCTATTTAAGTACTTTGTTATTACTTTTAAGGTGTGTACAATAAAGAGTTTATCTATCTATCTATCTATCCTTCAGTCAAAGCAAAAGTAATTTAATTTTTCATTACTATTAAAGTACTGTTTTTTTATTTTATTTTACCACCTCATTGTTTATAGAATTGCTTAGAATAAGATTTCTTACCGACAAATTCCGATTTATTACTGCCCACACGTAACCGCTCGTTCAATAATTTTTACCGCCCATTTAATTATTTTCCTGCTCAATTATATAGTCACTGATCCATTTCATTATTTTTATTACTCATTTTTGTTTACTTTACTACTTAGTTTTAACTGCTGAACTAGTTTTTAAACGTGCCATTTATAATTATTAACTTACCAAAACTGCTATTTACAACTGCCTCTTTAAATCAGTGCCGAATTTGAAAATTGGAATTTCGTTGAACCAATCAGAACCATGCAAATTTAAACCGTCAAACAATTTTTTTTATTCAGCAAAAAGTACAATAGATGGCTTTGGACTCTTTTTCTCCATCCAGCCAATCAACCGTCGAACTCAGCCAGATATCTATATAATATATAACTTAATATCTACTCCCGATAACCACTACGATTCATTCATGAACTGTACCTTCTTTAGGAGTAAAAGTAGATGCTAACCCAGGACGTTTAAATCAAACAATTTTTTTATTAATCGACCTGGAATTTAATATGGTCAATGTTCAGAAATTTGTGGAGCTAATCATAGATTTATACCTATTGTAATTGAAAGAATTTCAATTACAATAGGTATAAATTGGCAAAAAATTGGTTACCCGCTTGGCAAACACTAGGGGACGCATATTGTCTTATGTCTCCTAATCCTAACCGTATTAGCGGGGGTTTCTTTACCACCTACGAACATACGCCCAAGGAGGGTTAGCGTTAGGCAGGCGGCCGGCTATAAAACCTTAGACATATCATTATGCCATATCAGTATGGACAATACAGCAAATGATAAAAGCGACAGGGCTAGGGCCTACCCCAAGGCGACGCGCAGTTGCAGCACCCAGCAGCTGTGGGAAATGGGCAACAGTTGTTGACTAATGCCGAGTACGTCAGCATCAGATCAATCTAATGATCGGTTATTTATGACTTATTCATTGATACGACCCCAATGAGTCTCAAGACGCTACTTCTACAGCGAGTTGGGCATCCCGCAGACTCCTAGTGGTGCTACAGTATCAGGTCAAGGTCACCTTGATGTTCTTAGTTCTTACTATTATTTGATATTGGAGAGCTTGAATGCCTAATTTCAAATTGATAGGACATACCAATGTTACTCACATAATATCTTCAACACCTAGAACAGAGCTGATGACATTCAAACTGCCGGACAGATTTTTATGTATCATAGCTAACTTGATCAAATCCTCTCTCTAACTCAAAAAAATCTAGATTATAACCAATCCATTCCTGTAAAAGTTACGATGCCACAGACTGACACACAGATACACACGTCAAACTTATAACACTCCCCTTTTTGAGTCGGGGGTTGAAAACAAATTAAATAGTAAATAGATAATGTAGATAAAAGAGTTTCGTCACTTACGAGGCAAGCTACGTTCGCGTTCACACTCACGAGGAACACACACTACACAGTCTGTGAATAGTTTTACTGTTAACTAAATACAGATATAGATTTTGTTTTGATTGTAAAGAGTTAATGAGGTGGTAACTGGGTAGCACTGAGCACCTCTAATTGCCTTCCGGGAGCTGGTCAGTAGGCGCGGAAGCACGGGAGAACCAGGCTAGGGCTATTCGTGAGTGAATTATTAGCAGAGAGTGCCGCTTACGACGCCGTAAGATGATTATCATCATTTTACCAGCTGTTTATAAACTCAATTCCATGTATTTTGTCCACTTTTAGAAAGGATATGGATCAGGTTTCGGGTCAATGCCCAGGCTAGCTATTTTCGAGCAATACGTGCTGTTTCCGTCACATGTGATGAATATCGAGTGAAAGTGACAGATGCGATCTCATCTTCTAAAATAGACTTTATAGTGAACTCGACGATGCTCGCAATAGAGTGATTCAATAGGCTCAAGGATGCGGGTACTATGTTCCAGCTATACATACATTTGTATTCATGTAGGTTATTAAACTCGAATTTCTATATCTCCTGTAATCGGAACAGATTGACTGACTGTGATGTGAGTGATTTCTCTTAATTTTCTGAGTGTTATTGGCAAGATAGATGACAATTACGACCTAATCAGTTACGATTCAGAAGTTACATGATGTTGTATCGTTGTACCCGAGTATCAGAGGTTGTACCCAACATCGCAACATCATATTATATGGTCTAGAATGTCCCACCTCCGCGTTGCCTTCGGAAGTAACCGAGTGTACGAGTCGCAACGAAGAAACTTCTAAGTTGTAGGGTCAATGTGCCAGTTCGCCGACCACAGCCAATTCTCGACCATCGGACGGATCGTTCTTACAAATCGTTTAAAAATAGCAATACTGACAATCTTAAAACAAAAAAAAAATCTTTTGCAAGACTGAAGACTTAACCACATATACACACAAGCACACAAAGCCTAATGTGTATGTGTAACTCGTAAAAAAAACAACAGTTGCCGGTTGGTATCGACCCAGTTTGGATACGTGAATATTACAAAACAAATAGTGGCACACCCCGACTTTCACAGTATTTTATTGTTTTTTTTTTTTTTTTTTTTTTTTTTTTACTGTTTGTAGACCTTGTTTATGATCTATCTATAGAATGTGGGGAACATCGTTTTTATTTTGAATGTCACTATTAAAGAAACAAAATTAAGTGGTCAAGAACTGAAATACAATTTTCTTAGAACATTTAGTATTCGGCCGCGTGGTCGGAGACTAGCTTGCCTCGGTCCAATAAGGTTGTTTCCGCTATTTAATAATGTGTGAAAATCAAGTAAATGAAATTTAGAAATTTGAACCTTATGCGCGGATACTATTTAATTAACAGTTCTCGTCCACTTTTTTTTTATTACGTAATAAAATACGCATTAGAAAATCATGCGGTCGGAAACTAAAAATGCTTAAGGAACATGTCAGTTTACGACTGGTATTTGGTTTATAGCAGAATTTTCATGAAAATTTGAAATATACTAATATGAAATTGTTTTTGTTTTACAGAAGGTAATAAATAAAGACAGAATCAATGTTACAGAACAATCAGTGTTTACCCAGTGATACTATAAAAGCATTAATCTATGAATACAGTGTATATTAAGGATATTAAGGAAAATAAGATCATATTATTTTTAATATAACTATAATATAAAAGAACTACTGTAATAGATACACTCATTACTACACAGTAGACTAGTACTATACAGTAATAGATACACTCATAATTAAAGTAAAAATATAGTGTACATTAAGTAAAATACGATCTCATTTTCCTAAATTTTATAGTTTTAGTAAAAAAAATATGTTAAAGATTGAAGGTGTTAGAGATGTTTCAATAATTACAGATGTTTAAAATGTAAGATAATAAATGTTAATCCCTGAGTTTTTTTAAATGTACCTAAGTATATATTTTCCTATTGAATTCCAAAGTTTCCAAGTGAGTGGTCGAAAACTAGCTAGGTGGACAAGAACTGAATTTTGTGGTCGAAAACTAGCAAAACAGCAATTTTGAGCATTTTATGAATTATTAAAAAAAAACAGTAAACTTACAACCACAAAAAATACATTTTATCAAAATAGAGTATATGACGAGTATATTGCAATAATTTCTTGTACAAATTGCATAGTCTAAATATTTTTTATTGTTTTCCGAACTTGACAACTCCACTAACTGGACGAGAACTAGCACATTGACCCTATCGAATTCTACTCCTGTAAGTTGAACCATGTCTAGTATTATTATGCATGTTCTGTACCGCGTTTGTATATGATTGTTGATCAAAAAAAAATTGGTTGTCTGTAAAGTCGGTTTACGGACGATAGTTTAACGTGACAACATACGTCCGCGCGCGAGCTCCGAGGAATGATAATTGAAGCCATTCTCATCCTTCATCCTTGGACATATTACTTTATAATTTGTGATTGAAGCGACGCGGAGTCGCGGACAGTCGGGCGCGGCGCACCCCCGCCCGCTTCCTCAGCCACCGCAAGCGCGCGCGTTTGTAACGGGACAAGGAGCGTAACGTAACGGGACTATGAGTCATACTATTTCGTGCATGCAGCCGGCGTTAATCGATTTATTAGACGTTGTCACGTCAAAAATAATTGCAAAATTTGTATTTAATTTTTAACTATTCTACAACAAACAGCTAACAAACAAATAAATTTAGATGTAAGAGCATGGAACGCCCATACTGTGTTTAGATGTAAGAGCATGGAGCGCCCATACTGTGTTTATCTACCAAGTGATTGCACTTCCGCGTGTTCTCGATAGTAACACGGCTCCAGAATAAGTCGCGCACTGGCGCATGTCCGCGCACGCGCACGCGCTCTCGCCCATCAATATCAGTGGAAATGCGAGCGTCGAACGGGAGCGCTCCTGCGCACCTACATAACTACAACTACTGTACGAATAGTCATAAGGTACGAACCCTTCGTTGGAGTGTTGGCAAAGCATCGGCGACACATCACATACTACTGTCGCACGCGGCACGACTCTATTATGATCATCGGGAGAACCAGAAGTTCGTGCCCAAATTTAGAGATTGCAATAGAAATAAGTGGCCAAAACTGTGTCGAGACACACTTATGGTACGATTCTGTAGTTAATGTTATAATCTGAAAATAAATTTAAAAATTAAAAATAGACAGGTACGCGTGGGCCAACTAAGATAGCACAATTAGTTGTGCGATCATTTTATGATTCGGTAATGATAGACCTGTGGCACAACCAGTTGTGTTATAAAAAAAAATATCGCCGCGGGATGCTCTTTACTAAAGTTATTCTAGTTCGTTCAGCATAAAAGATTTGTAGGACAATAGCAGCCAGCACGTAAGTAGGTCCTCGCTGATATTGAAGCTGCGGGTAGGTCTTTGCAAGCGTATTGTGTGAGTGTTGACTATTATATAGGTATAGGTAATATTTACGCGGGCAACATCTGTCTGTGGGCAACATTCATCCTGCAAGTAGTATGTGTCCGATGTGATGTTTATTTTATTACATTCAATATCTTCCTACATACCTACCGGAATATTTAATTATCAATGTTCAAGTTGTTATTGTAATGAATATGAAGTATGATGTCGTAAGAGAGCCGCTACGAGCTGTAAACTCCCACGCCCGGCTTGGCACGACGTGGCCTCTACACCTACATTATGTATTTCGGAAGTCGTCCGCGGCACACGCAGTCATCCTCTTTCCAAATATTTCACAAATCGTTGGTTTTTCATTTAAACTTTCAGCTCGAGTTGGCGCGTGTCCAGCTCTGACCGCCCTCACCGTCGCGTCGCCATCGTCGCGCCGCTGCGACTATGTTGCCGGCAGTCACCGACACCCATGTTGAATACTCTGTGAATCAACTCTTCTGTCTTACAAAAACTCAGCTTCTGTTTCTACTTTACCTTTCTGTAACCAACGTGGATATCTCGTTTTTAGGGTTCCGTACCTCTAAAGGAAAAAAACGAAACCCTTATAGGATCACTTTGTTATCCGTCTGTCCGTCCGGGTGTCAAGACCTGTATCTATGTGAATTATTATTTTGAGAGTATTTTAAGTAATTAAATACTTATAATAATATCATAAAATAAGTATATTGGGAATAATATGTGTATGATTGGTTAAGCGTAGGTATTAATATTTGAAATGTTTCTGTAAGAGAAGGATTTCTTCATGATGAAGGGTTCAGGATTACACTAAAATGCGAAGTATGCAAAGTGCCTGTAGAAAGAAGCTAGACATTTTAATACTGGCAGAAACTGCAAAACTTTGCAATAGTCGAAATTTAAATTTACTTTCCATCCTAGAGGATGTAAATTGGTTTCTTACTTAGTTTTGCGAGCAGAAAATTGACGAATAAGACACTTTCCCTGAGATAATGGAGTAAACTGGCTAGCTGTTAGCGATAAGCAATGATGTTTATAGCGATTAGCTAACAAGCAAGCGAGCTACCAAGTGTATTCGAAGCGACACACAATTCTTGTTTAATTTTAACCCAACTCCAAAATAGACCGAAGCTTGATTTGGACACGAATTTTCACGACAGCGAGTGACATTTATAATCTATTCTATTCTGTTCATGTTTCACATTAATAGCCCATTTTATCTGCTGGCTGCTCAGAACCTTCTTGGTGTACTTTTTTGGGTTCCGTACCCAAAGGGTAAAAACGGGACCCTATTACTAAGACTTCGCTGTCTGTCTGTCTGTCTGTCTCCAGGCTGTATCTCAGAAACCGTGATAGCTAGAAAGCCGAAATTTTCACAAATGATGTATTTCCGTTGCCGTTGCTATAACAACAAATACTAAAAATTAAAAAAAAAAAGAATATTAAGGGGGTCCCCATACAATAAACGTGATTTTTTCGTTTTTTTTTGCTCAATATTAAAAACGGTAACAGGTATAGACGCTTCAAATTTTCACAGAATATTTACTTATAATACCTTTCAAAATAAATAATTAAATAACAATAAAGTAAATATTAAAGGGGGGCTCCCATACAACAAACGTAATTTTTAAGCAATTTTTACTCGATCCTAATTAACAGGTAGAACACTTTAACACTTGAATATTTGTAAATAAATATTTAGATATTAGGTATTTATTTTTATAGTTAATATATATATTGTTGGAAGGGAAAACTCCAATCCCTCCCAATTGGTAGTTATATCGTTGAATGATTACTGCATTACAATTCACTCCTACGTTTAATACCAGCCAATAAATTAGATTATGCAATTATATCAATATCACAGTGCGCCATCTTGATGAGACGCCGGTCGCGAGTGTATGCACTCGAGCGCAGCTAGGGATGCGCCCGTGCATAGAGATGGGACGCCGATTACTGGTCCCAATCGGCTAACAGTTCGGCCATCCTGCACTTCACGCGTCCTCGCGTGACCTTACAGCATTCCATCCAGCAACTCAATGAGCTGGATCATCATAGCTCCAACAAAACTGTATGCAGACAATATTCAAATTAAACATGAATTCTAGTTACAAGCGCAACCAGAAAACTTACTCATTCAGGCCCGAGACCACATGGCGTATTATGCCAAGCGTCTCTGGTGATATAGTAAACGGTAGTCAGATCAGGTTGCTCATTCTTTGGTAATATTACTAGCGCATCCAATAAATTAATGTCAGAGAATATGAACTCGATCGAATATACTTTATAAGTATAGGTCAGCAACCATCAAGCATCGACTACCACGAATGGTCAGCTTAACATTTGCACATCCAAATTTGTATAAACAGCTTCGCTTTTTGCCAAACGTACATACGCTATTTTTTGTATATTATGCATCAATCGTAGAATATGTCCTCACAAGCACACGCAAAACATCAGTAACTAAGTAGTGTGCTATGTTTATTTATGCATACGTCATCGTCTAATTATTCCGGTTCTCCAAGCATAGTAAGGAAGATTATACCACCTCCTAGTATGTGTTACCGACATCGCCTGTAAGCGAATGTCACCAAGTTGCCTCCTCCAGACGTTGTTGCTGACGCGTAGCGCTGCAACGGTTACGGCAACCGTCACGTATCAGCGCCACCCGTCGCGCCCATCGTAGCACCGCATTGGCGCCACCCAGCGCAACAACGCTAGCCGCCGCAGTAGCGCATTGGCGCTACTAAGCGCAGCAGAGCATCAACGCCAACCGCTGCAGTAGCGAATTGACGCTACCATGCACAGCAGAACACAGCAACACCGGATGCCGCAGCATCGCATCGCATTTACCAGGCGCAGTAGAGCGCACACAGCAGAGCGCAGTTGAGCGCAGTAGAGCGCACACAGCAGAGCGCAGTTGAGCGCACGCAGTTGAGCGCACGTAGCAGAGCGCAGTAGAGCGCACACAGAAGAGCGCAGTAGAGCGCACACAGCAGAGCGCACGTAGCAGAGCGCAGTAGAGCGCACACAGCAGAGCGCAGTAGAGCGCACACAGCAGAGCGCAGTTGAGCGCACGTAGCAGAGCGCAGTTGAGCGCACGCAGTTGGGCGCACGTAGCAGAGCGCAGTAGAGCGTACTACCGCCACGCGCCACAGTAGCGCATTGGCGCAGCAACGCCAGTCCCCGCAGTAGCGCGTTGACGCCACCAGGCGCAATAGAACGCAGCAACACCAGACGCCGCAGCAGCGCTTTGGCGCTACCAGGCGCGGCAGAACGCAGCAACACCCGTCGCCGTAGCGCATTGGCGCCAATCGCCGCAGTAGCGCCTTGGCGCCACGAGGCGCAGCTTTTCATCTTGCACGCTGATTTAGGTACGCCTGAGCAGCCTCGGCGTCGCTTCTGGCATTCTTCTTTCGACATGATGTATTTCGCTTAGTACTCCTGAGAGCTTTGTTTCTAGTGGTACTCCTGAGAGCTTTGTACTAAGACGTTGTTTTTAATGGTACTCCGGAGAGCTTTGTGCCTAGCATATTCTTTGTAGTGGTTGGTACTCCGGAGAGCTTTGTGCCTAGCATATTCTTTGTAGTGGTACTCCGGAGAGCTTTGTCGAACATTTTGTTTGTAGTGGTACTCCAGAGAGCTTTGTGCCTAGCATATTCTTTGTAGTGGTACTCCGGAGAGCTTTGTGCCTAGCATATTCTTTGTAGTGGTACTCCGGAGAGCTTTGTGCCTAGCATATTCTTTGTAGTGGTACTCCGGAGAGCTTTGTGCCTAGCATATTCTTTGTAGTGGTACTCCGGAGAGCTTTGTGCCTAGCATATTCTTTGTAGTGGTACTCCGGAGAGCTTTGTTCTAAGACGTTGTTTTTAATGGTACTCCGGAGAGCTTTGTGCCTAGCATATTCTTTGTAGTGGTACTCCGGAGAGCTTTGTTCTAAGACGTTGTTCTTAATGGTACTCCGGAGAGCTTTGTTGAACATTTTGTTTGTAGTGGTACTCCTGAGAGCTTTGTCGAACTGGTCCACCAGCTTCTGGAAGTTTCACCAATATCAGGTTAGCAATTCTCACACAATTAATTATGCACCCTTTTATTTTTTTATTTTTAAACACATTTTCAGTTTATGAAATGGTCCAAACAGCCTCGTGTGAGTCATGGTACCAAAAGTACCAAAGCGACTCGATAACGCTTGAGTTGACCGCCATACACAATACTATGATATACATTATGCATATAATATTGGTGCCACTTAATACTTATTTCAATCACATCCACATAAAACTTTCATATGTTTACTATAGCAGAATATGCCTATAGCTTTGTAATTTTCCAGTACTGTTGCTTATTAATCTCAGCTTACCTCCCAAATTATTAGAACTGGAAAATATCTAGCCACAGTTTAGATAGGCAGGCTATTTATATGAGATGTAGTCCTCAACAGTTATACAAGTTATGTACAGTAATTTTGACTTTCCCCTTAATATTAAGGCAGCCCGACGATAATATCAAATTCCTTCATTTTGACGAATACATTAATATTTAATTTATACCGCTATTTTAAATAGTAGTTACTATTTAACTTCAGCATCAGGCGATACTAGTTAAAATGCAATATTAAGGTCCCATGTTGCTGACCCCCAATGCCATTTAAGGCACATAGTATAAAAGTTGCTCGAAAACACTTTCTTTCAATTGTCACACCCCAGATATTAGTTTTTATACTCACTTCATGCTTCAGTTTTTATACTTGCGTGATTTCCTGTATCCATTGACACATTATTTCCTTTCCAATCTAGCTTGTTTCATGTCCACCTTTATATCTCTTATGATTATTTTAAATATTTTCTTCATGTTCCAATTTAGTATGCTTCCATGATTTGCTGTATCAATCGACACATTATATCTTTTCCAATCTGGCTCGTTCCATATTCACCTTTAGGACTGTTATGCTTTTAAATTATTTGCAGTCATCTCGTACCATTTTCATGAAATATAAAAACAACAATCATTAATAAAATATTCGAATAGGTTCACCAACCCAGGCATGTGGATCTATTTAATACCACATAGATATCATACTGAATTTCAAGTTGTCCCAACAAGTAACCGATGCTTACTTTCCATGTAAAACCCCTGTGTTGCTCATACTGTTAAGTAACAGCAAAACATAACATATCACCCACACATTATTCTACTAAGCCGCTCCCAATCAGTCTTTTTGGAAATCCCATGTCCAGCAGTGAAAAGTCTCTTGTGACATGTGATGATGATGATGATGATGATAAATCATTTGTGGTCATCATGTTTCAAACTGAATACATAACATGGTATTATATTGTACCATCACATAGTAAACCATACATACTTTACATAAAGTCCAATTATTATTCAACCATGTTCAGATTTAATTTATACTGATGATAAAACATAACATATTACAAATAATATCTGCACATGATAGCTGTAGAATACATACATATAGCAGAACAAGCCTTAGTTAGTTTGTGCAACAATGTACACCAAATTTACTTATACAAGTCAAATGACACTGGTCCGTTGTGAACTATTAATGTAATCAATTTATCTTTGCAATATTGTACTATAAAGATTATCAACTGACTTCCCCATATTATTTCAATAACTCTTTGTTCCACATTTTATTTATTAATACTAAATAGCAAGTCTCAAGTAAACATGTCATGGTAGAAATAGCAAATCACATAAAACACACCGCTGACATAACCGCCTATTTTGAATGATTTTCATAAGCTGTCGCACACTTGTTTTGTAGAAATACTTGGAACCCACTGTTATTCCACCTTTAGTCAAGTTTCATGTAATATCATATGTGTATAAGTATACTAAATCTTTTAAGTACTTACCTATAAATATTTTCATTTACAAACTTTATCAAATAGATATATATGTTTCATGAATATTTACCAAAATCACTTGCCTTATTTATCTATTTTGTCTTGCACACACACTGGTCAATTTTGACTTCAATAGTGTGACAAATCCTTAATGAAGGCTCTAAGGAAGCAGATACTATATTGTATGAATAAACTAGTGTTTGTTGCAAAAATAGTTGATTATTTTAATCATTTTGTACTTATTAGATTCCAGTGAAATTAATGTCACAATATTTACAATAAGACCATAGTTTTAAATAACCCAGTGGTGAGCTCACTGCATGTTAATCTTGTATTTATTGGGGAAATATCATTACATTTATACACCCAATAATGACTGATTATAAAATAATGATCTTGTAGTTTTCATAAAGCAGTTTGTACTACCTTTAAACTCTGCATTTACAGTTACCTTTCTATTTTCAGACACAAAAATGACAATAACACTCAGAATTAACTATTTATTTCTAACTTTAACTGATCTTTGATTTATTGATATTATGATTTAAATCTTGATTGTGAAACTTCATTCAGTATTATTGTTCTTGAACACTGGTACACTGTACTGTACCAAGCATTAGTAAGGCATATTGTTCTATTTTAGTTTACTCACAGTATAATACGTAGTTTTTAAGTTTAGGTATCCTGACGACCCGTGATGACAGACACGGAGTTTGTACTTAATTTTAGCAAAATACAATAGTGTAAACTCACTAACCTGTGTCACACATTACAGTTTACTATACATACTTTACATTTTATTCCAGTAAATCCATTGGTTGCTTCCTTATCTACACAGTACCAGATAGCTCCTTGCTTGCGATAGATACTGGTAGGTACTTAACCACTATGAAGCTTCTGTTTTGTTATACCGGTACGTTCGCGTAGTAACCAATATCTTGTACACCGGTTTTCATCCCGACAATAAAACGAATAACCGAGCATTTATGGCGCGCGAATTTATGTCCCAGTTCTGACCTGTTGGAAGGGAAAACTCCAATCCCTCCCAATTGGTAGTTATATCGTTGAATGATTACTGCATTACAATTCACTCCTACGTTTAATACCAGCCAGTAAATTAGATTATGCAATTATATCAATATCACAGTGCGCCATCTTGATGAGACGCCGGTCGCGAGTGTATGCACTCGAGCGCAGCTAGGGATGCGCCCGTGCATAGAGATGGGACGCCGATTACTGGTCCCAATCGGCTAACAATATTAACTATAAAAATAAATACCTAATCTAATACATAAAAACTCACAAAGTGAAAATAATCCGTGCATCTAAACGCGGTGCGAGCGCCGCGCCGCGGTGTGGTGGTGGCGCGAGCGCGAGGCGGTTGCTAAGCAACGGCCGCGCGGGTAGCGGGGGAGGTAACATCACGGAGCGAGCCATAGCCGCGCGTATTCGCGCGAACGTCGTCATGCTGCCCGGATGTGTATCAAAAACCTACATATAAGTTTGCAATTTACTACTTGGTAGAGCTGGGTCGTTTTGAGTTTTACGAAAAACGAAACGAAACGTTATTTTTATAGAAAAAAGCGTTTTTAGAAACGGTTGTAAAAAAAACGGGTTTTTTTTAATATTACAAAACGTATATAATTAAACTCTAGACACGTATAAACTCGACAAATGGCAAATGTGGAAGCATGATGCCAACATCAAGGGAAAAAAAACTCTAGACAATCAGCCGTATGACGCGATGAGACTTTTTTGCTTGATGTTGGCATCATGCTTGCACATTTTACCAATAATTGTTAGTCTAATTATTAAACCTAGAATCCTAATACTTGACACTGGCAAATGTTTTAATGCGGGTCCAATACAAAAAAAGAAGAAGGATGCATCCTTCTTCTTTTTTTTGTATTGGACCCGCATTAAAGCATTTGCCAGTGTCAAGTATTAGGATTTTTTGTTTCTTGAATAAAACAAGTTGTAAATGTTCTAGTCACAATCTAAGTCACGTATACAGTCAATTTATAAGTCGAGTCCTGCTTCAGTAAAGTGGTGGCGACTTTACTAGAAGCTTCTATGGAGTTTTGCAGACAGCGTAAAATCACATATTTTACTGCTTTATTTCACTTGCCCACACACACGCACTTTATCGAACACTTAATGAATAAAACACCACCATTTTTATAGCATTAATGTTCAAAATAACACAAGTTTAGGAAAATAAAACATAGCAACAACACGTTACTAAGACGTTCCCGCCAAAAACAGGCCATTGTCTAGTACCAAATAGCTGGATTACTATACAATCAAAAGTAGACCGTATTCAATAGAAATAGCACATACTATTATATTATTCGATCATGAAATCGGTACGTTTCGTTGTTTCTATATCACTTGCAATTTTTTAGTTTTACGTGACACGAAACGGATTTTCCTATAAAAAGCGTTTCTTGGTTGCTTGAAACGGTAACACAAAACGGCCAAACTGTTGTAAATAAAACGTTTTTTTTCTTATTTCAGACAATATTAGTCTTTAAGTTGTTATGTGAAAGAATATTTTGCCTTGTAACGGTAACACAAAACGGCCAAACGGTTGTAAATAAAACGTTTTTTTTCTTATTTCAGACAATATTAGTCTTTAAGTTGTTATGTTAAAGAATATTTTGCCTTGTATCATTATGTGGTTAGAAAATAACTGGTTTCTAATTTCAATCAATAATAGACTTTATTGAGTTGAGATAGAGAACTTTCTAACTAAACCGGACAAGTGCGAGTCAGACTCGCCCACCGAGGGTTCCGTACAAACTAAATAAAAGGGGGAAATCATATTTTTTTTTTATATTTTCCTTCATAAACCGAAAAATATACATCGTAAAAATATTTAACACATTCCTTGCTCACCACTCGGATCCGAGTGGAGCGGGGCTATAGCAGCAGCGCCTCTCACTCGGATCCGAGCGAGCTTCCCGTTCATTTTGTTGTAGTCAGTAAACCACCGGCGTTTGAGGCAGTTAACGTTGCTTTGCACGGCCACTCTGTACTTAATCAAAATTCGCCTAAAAAGTTTTGGTTCCCAGCTGAAGTGACGGGTCTGCAGGGGGCGAAGAATGTTTTAGCGCAATAGTTTTAGCTTATGCTAATGAGGCTCTTTCATATGATACCCCACATGATACGGTTAATTCACTTTAAAATTTGGGCCCTCATTCCTTGCATAGAGACACTATTTTTTTTGTGATTAAATTAAAAATGTCCAGTTTTCGGTTTTCCTGTATGTGTACTCTAACACTTCTTGCCAAATTTCAGAGTTCTAGGTCAACGGGAAGTAACCCCATAGGTTTAGATTCCTCTGTGAGTGTCGAAATGTGCGTTTTTTACGACATATTCGGCTGTAACTTTTTTTTACGAAAACTGAGAAATTTTATTTTTCTTTCTGCAGCAAGATACTATGGATCTGCGTATATGGTTTTAATTTCAACTCGATATCTTCACGCGTTCCCGAGATAAAGGTCTTGACACCCGGAAGGACGGACAGACGGACAACAAAGTGATCCTATAAGGGTTCCGTTTTTTCCTATTGAGGTACGGAACCCTAAAAACAAGAAATTTGAAAACAAGTGAAAAACCTAAAATGTGTGATTCTAGCGACGCAGAAGTTTATTTGACGCCAACAGAATTGACTGAAACTGTTAATAATGCGCAAATGAGCTTTCGCCCTCAACAATCACGCGAGAAGTATTTGAAACATGTTTAACGCGTGGCACTGGCGACTAGCTAAAGGAGCTAAAACTTCACAAAAAAAACTCCGAAAACGTTTTGTTGGCATATTTTATTGAATTATCCGAGACCATGAAATCAAGCACTCTATGGAGTACGTATTCAATGCTAAAAGCAACAATAAAGAATATGAAAAAAGACATACATATCGACACCTATCCTAAATTAGTGGCATTTTTAAAAAGAGCCTCATCTGGTCATCAACCATTATACCTAAATGTTATTTGTTATAATTTAAAGATTATTCTGTAATACTTGCCTATCATAATGTAGTAGTTAATACCTAAACTGAAATAAAAGTATCTTGTGATTGTAAATGCTTTTTTTGCATTTAGTCATTTCCTCGCTGAGTTGGGATGAAAAGTTACGTGTTGCACTCGAGTGCAGAGATTTTTCACCTCGTGCTCTTTTGATTCCCTCGCTAACGCTCAGGATTCTAATTTTAGAGTCCTTCGCTTGCTCGGTCATCAAAATTGAGCACGCGGTTAACAAGTATCTATGTTAAAAGAAAAACAAAATACCCGACTGCAGGAAAGCAGTTTTTGCCGGTTTTTTACAGGTTGAATTGATTACCTCCTTTTTTTGAAGTCGGTTAGTTAAAAAAGACCATATCTTGAAAACTATTGCACCGATTTTAATCAAACTTACGGTGACTCCTAAGTTGAGAGCTACTTTATTCAATATATACCTATATAAAAATATTTTTTGCAATACGACTTCTAGTTTCTGCGTAATACGTAGACACACATACAGATGCAGACATACAGGCATACAAACATACATACACTTATGAAATTTGGTACACATGTTCAGCAGCTGGTATAGACTAACATATAAAAAAACTGTGCAGTTCTGATAATATTACAAACATACTGGTCGAATTGATAACCTCCTTTTTTCGAAGTCGGTTAAAAAATATATACGCTACGAATTCATGACCTCCTTTTTGAATTCGGTTAAAATAGTCGTAGAACTATTACTAAATTCTGGAGTATCTCGTTTGCGCGTTTTAAGCCATCTCTTATTTTTTGTCGAACTACAGGTACAGTCCGCGCGCTAGCTCTGAGGAATGATTAGGAATGTAGACGTAATGAGCTAGAGTGAGATGAAGCGACGGTCGGGCGCGGCGCACACCCGCCCGCTTCCTCAGCCACCGATTCCTCAGAGCTCGCCTCGCGCGCGGACACAGCAGATTGCTTATTTATATTTCCATCGAAGTTATTTATTGGAATAACTCTGCTATTTCTTAACTGATTTTGATGAAACATAGCCTATGACCTCCACAGAACCTTAGAGAACGCGTTTTATATAACAGCATGTCAAAATACTCAGTACTTTAAGAGCCTATAGCGGACATACAGACAGACAGACAGACAGACAAAAATTTCAAAAACTATATTTTTAGATTCTACTGCTTTCATATACTCTAAAAAAAAACTTAATTTTATCTTCAATGTACAGACACGACTTCGTTACAGTTTTATTATAGGTATAGATTCGTAATCACCGTTAAAAATTCTTTATTTTGATACCACACTCGATGTATTTTGTAAACTTTTTTTTTATCCCACTGCGAAAGAAGGAGGGTTATGTTTTTCGAGCGTATGTATGTATGTATGTATATTTCTTTGGCACGCCCTAGAGCCTAAGCGGCTTGACCGATTTTGATGTGACTGGTGTTAATAGATTCGTCTTAGTCGTGAGAGTGACACTGGGTACATCAAAATAAAAATAAAAACAAAATTAAGGATTTTTGGCAGCAAAAAGTAATCTCATAATCTCATAACCCTCCTTCTTTCGCAGTGGGGTAAAAAGCAACTTTGCAATCTTGTATAACAAATAACTATTCACGCGTAGTACCTACGTAGGTACATAGTACTAACTACGCCGTAGCTTTCTAAATTATTACATACTTGTTGGCTAACTACTCGTATGTTGGTGCAGCGACCCAGAATGTGCCTTGGCCTCTGATAGTAAGCGGCGCCACCGCCACCCTCTCTGTCTTGCGGAAGTTCATGGCAGGCATGGACAACCAGTTCTTTTAGATCTTTCACGACTTCATTTTTCCATCTTTACTTATGACGGCCGAGAGGTCTACGTCCTGTCTGCGGTCCCGAGTGAGCTCTGTTTACTGCGCGATCCTCACCCATCCTCTCCAGGCGGCCGAGCTTGCGGACTCTATGGCACTTTATTTTATCTCACCAGTTACGTTGGGCTCCGCCATCAGCTCTTCGATCTCTCAGTAATTACGGATCCTCCAACTGTCGTCTGCTTGCGAAACCAGCCCTAGAATTGCTTAGTAAATAACTTGCGTTCTGCCTCTAGTAGCTTACTTTCTTCCTTGAGCGTTAGCGACTTAGCGTAAAGATTTCACAGCCGTAAATAAGTAGTGGTTGAATGGCCATTTTGTAGATGCAAATTATCGTTCATATGTTAAGAAGCCTAATTGCCTAATATTCATAGATTTGTATTTTTTTAGTTTGCTTCTTATGTATGTAGGTAGTCCTCATAATTATAACGTTTGTTTATATTCATGTTCATATTTTGGTGTAACCTAGTTTTCATTCGATACAAATGTATGCTATTTTCACTCAAACTTAGTTACTACTCACAAATAGTTTAACTTCTTTATTATTGCATCAGTGATAACCTATGTTGACTAATTTGTACTTAGTTTTTGTTTACTATTATCATGTACGAAAACTGTTTGGTTGTCCAAATAAATAAAAAATAAAAAATATTGTGTGAATGAAACAGCAGTTTTCTTATCGATAATCTGTATATTCTATTCGACTATTAATAATTATTTACAATATTTACATTACAAAATATACAGATCGTGTAACTAGTGTGCCTGTGCACACCGTGTTATGGAACAACTCGACATTAAATTAATGTTATCAATGAGATCGACGACAGCACTAGTCCAGGCGAATCGTACTTTAAGTCATGTCATTATCTCTTACACTTTAACCATGATTTTCACGCCATCAAAATGATACCACAAAGAAATGTCCCTGCGCTAAAACTTGGTGTTTCGTTTAAAACTTGCTCCTTTACCTCTGGGACTTTTTGTGGGACATTTATTTGTAAAAAATAATGTCACTACTTCTAAAGTTACAAAAAATGCTGCTAAACTAATTCTGCGGCCACTTTTCTACACGATTTAAATTTCCTTGTAATAAAAGTTCCAATTTGTCAATCGCACCGTATTGTTTCTATAGAGTGTGTGTGATGTTAGTGGCAGCAGCATGTCGCGGCTAGCAGCGGCAGCGCGGGCAGCAGCGCGGCCAGCAGGGCGGGCAGCAGTCCGCCGCACCCCGCGCGCCGCGACGCGTCCCCCGCGCCGCTCCCCGCCTGGTCGCGCTGCATCTCCATGCGCTCCTCTGTCAACATAACACACAATAACCTATCACAGCTGTCATTGTAACCAATCACCACTTACACGAACAGTAGACCTCGCGAATACAAAGTCTGCACTCGTCAGCTCTATTGATCATATTCAGTTTTATTTATTAATTGAGGATCTAATATTACTGTCCAATCTATATTATATAAAAGCGAAATACCACTCACTGATTAATCACGAAATCTCAAAAACTACATATGTTACGAAGCTGAAATTTGGCATGCATGTTCTTTATGGGGTAAATATGTCAAAAGGGCCGAAGGGGTCGAAATGGGGGTAAGCAAATGTATGAAAGTTCCTGAAAGTCGCGGGTAACAGCTAGTATTATCTAAAATTCTAAATCGTCCGCAAACAAACTTTTTTTTTCCTTTCAACCGAGATTTCCTAACTTTTTATCTCGACAACCTCTTGATCGATTTTGCTAATTTTAAATTGTTATTCATCTCGTTGAGTGTGTTTTCGTTTGCTGCGCTCGCTGATCAGTAATCACATAATCATGTCAAATCAATGAACAACATTATATTCTGACCTCAGTCGCTCTAATCTCTAATTGGATAACGATTATATTAATATGTAAAAGTGTTTATAAACTTGCGGGTATAAGCCGAACAAGAACTTGAACTGATTTACTTCTTGTGTACTAGTAAAAAAAACGAGATAGCGAGATAGAAAGGAGATGTTAGAGACATTTATTATTAATAATTAATATTATAAAATATGTCATGTCACTAGATTAAAATTTAACATGGATGAGATGGAATAAGATAAGAGTAGTGATATGATGAAAATGACGAGTGTGCCGTCTAGCGAAGTTTATTTTGTATCGTTGAGGTATTTGTGGTATTCCCAAAAGTAGGAACTTATTGTTGGACCGTTTTAGTAACATTTCGGTACGCAACGTACATCCAAAGGTGTAGAGTATTGTATAATGATGTACGACAGACAACACGACGGTCGGACAGACACACCGCCGCGCGTCCGAAGCACACGCAGTTAACCCGACCGCTAAGATGTAGAGTATTGTATAATGATGTACGACAGACAACACGACGGTCGGACAGACACACCGCCGCGCGTCCGAAGCACACGCAGTTAACCCGACCGCTAAGATGTAGAGTATTGTATAATGATGTACGACAGACAACACGACGGTCGGACAGACACACCGCTGCGCGTCCGAAGCACACGCAGTTAACCCGACCGCTTTGATGTCGACATTCCTCGTCCAATTTTAAGAGATGTAAATGGTGGCGTGTGTTAGCGGAGCGCATTCCGACGATAAACATCTCGCCCTACAATTAGAACGCAATAACACGCGATATTTACGCACTTCTCATGAGATTTTTTCGATCCACTGTTTAGTTTGTTCACTTGATGCGACGTAGCGAGCGACGAGCCGGTCCCGTCTCACACCCACACGTTACCGATCGGTTGAAGTACCAACATCTACAATCCCCAACTTTACATACTGTACAAGGCTTCGTGGAACTCGTAGCCGCTTTCCTTTTTAGGGTTCCGTATAGTAAATACGAAGAACTGTTATAAATTCGTCATGTCCATCTGTAAGGCTGTTTGTCTATTGTCGTTTTCTTAAATCTATATTCAAGTTTCTGGGCTACGTTGATAGTCGGCTACTGGCACACTATGATAATTAGAGTATTGCCCAGATACTGTGATCACTGCATTTTGTTACATCACATCGGTAGTTCCTGTCCATCTCCCACTCTCTAGAAACCAGAAACCACAATATGTAAATATTTGAGGTTTGTGCTTATGTTTTTGTCAGTTAGAAATGACAGCGAGATATTCATGGTTCGGTGTAATTATGCCGGAGGCTGGAGGGTTGATGATAATGAGACACATGATGGTATCGGTCTAATTTATTGTAACAAATAACTAAGCTTATATACTAAGTACTACGTGCTAGAGGCCTCCTATCTATATCAGTCATACTCTTATTATTTATGCTAACGTATCCCAAAGATGACTTATCATTCTACATATAATCATGCACCACGAACACTAAACTATGTGGCTACATTACTCCCCCCTTTAAAAAAGGAAAAAAAAACGATAATAAAATAATAAATTGCAATCACACAAAACCTAATGAGTAATGACCTAGAAACACGGTAATACAATATCAACCTTGCTGGTTTAGTAGAAATAATGCTGACAAACGCATAGGTACTACCGGCTGGTCGATGCACTCGATGCTCCAGTTTTGCTGACGTCTGTCTGTGAACTTGTCTAACTGCTACATTTCGCACATTTATAAACAACCACAATTAGCCCTTGAATGGCGTCAAAAACTTATCCTTAACACTTTTTCGGTAAATAAGGACGATATTCCCCTGTAAACGTATTGCATCTAATGCTTTCAGTTGAATCAGGGAGCTTGACGGTTTCAAATCTTAAATTCTAATTGTCACGAAGTCGCATTTCTTGATCGTTGTACGCGGCATCTTGCTAACTCTGCATAAATAATAATCGATGAAGGCATGTCGTTGTCACGTCCACTAACGTGTTGAATGTTGAATATCAGTACAATATTATGAGGTAAAATTCAATTGGCGTTTTCCTTGGCTCGTTGTAAGATAACCTAGGAAATCCATTTCGCTCTTGAAGAACTCGCATTTTCCGAGATTAATATTGATCCCATTCTCATAAAGGCGGTTGAAAATCGTTTCAAAAATGTGTGTAATCCTCTTCCTCGTTAACATATAGACAAATACGAAGTATGCTCAAAATTACGGGCATTGTACGCTCCGTTACTTTATCAATAATTTTCCGACCAGCTATATTCTACAAAATTATAACTTATAATGCTCCAATTAATGGTTGCTTACCATCCTCAATAATAAAGATCCATATAAAATATCCCGTATCAATAAAAATCTCATACCACTTTTTCGGTAGGTAATAATGAGACGATTTGACGGGTGAAAAACGCACTAGTCTGCGCTTCGATTAGTTCCCTTAGTTCCTTGAGCTTGTTTCTTACTTCCAGTCACATGGCTCAATGGTTTTGTCACCAATTTTCCATCTGATCAAATCTTTCATTTTGCGTGTAAAAGTTGACGGCTTCTTCGTTGCCGAAATTTCCTCCAGTTGCTTGAACCATAGTCGAGGTTGCTTCCTCCAGAACTCCGGAATGCGGTATAAGGTTGAGGGTACCTCCACTGCTGCTGCTGCTGCTGCTGCTGCTATTTCCAAAGATCCATGACTGCAGCTTGACTTTCACGGTGATGTTCATGCTGAACGTCTTCTTCGTACACTTATTACTCGCGTCACTCGAAGTTACTAATTTGCCAAAGCCCCGAAACCCGATCACTTAAATCACTGACGTCGGGCGAAAACCTCGAAGGTTGGTAACGCGGGGTCACCAATTTGCCGGGACCCCATTGGTTGGTCTTGATGCACTCGGGGTCACCAATATGCCGGGACCCCATTGATTGGTCTTGTTGCACGCGGGGTCACCAATATGTCGGGACCCCATTGGTCGGTAAAGATGCACGCGGGGTCACCAATATGCCGGAGGCTGGAGGGTTGATGATAATGAGACACATGATGGTATCGGTCTAATTTATTGTAACAAATAACTAAGCTTATATATACTAAGTACTACGTGCTAGAGGCCTCCTATATATATCAGTCATACTCTTATTATTTATGCTAACGTATCCTAAAGATGACTTATCATTCTACATATAATCACGCATCACGAACACTAAACTATGTGGCTACATAATGAAAGCGAAGCATGCGAGCAGATGCTCTGGCGGAGGCTGGCGGCTGGCGGCTGGAGGCTAGTGGTACCTGGTTCCACCAGCAGCTGCAACGAGGCGGCGCGGCCGGCGGCGGAGCAGGTGTAACGCGCGGCGTCCTGCGGCCGCAGGTCCGCGAGCGTGAGCCGCGACACGACGCGCGCCGCCCAGCGCTCCGTCTCCAGCGAGACGCCGCCGCGGCTGCTCTGAGCGCAACAGACAACACACACATGTACTTGTTTACTCGCACTACAACACTTGTCAATCCTCTAAGGGACAATGTGTCGCGAAATATATTGTCCCGGAATACTTTTTTGCGGTGGATTTTGGGGCGTTACTTAACATCCGCAACGTTTTACATAACATTTTGATTCACATACGTTGAAAAGGCCTACTCCTGACTAGCTTCTCACGAGCTGACCCGCGCTTCGTCCACCCGCTGCCTGCAGGCAGTCAAGCCACGCCCTCTCGCGCGGTGCAGCTGTGGCGCCCATATTTACACAAAGCTTTAGGACTTTAGCACATCCATAAGCGAGCCGTGCGCTTACACGATCATGGCATGATAACATGTTCATCATCATCATCTCAGCCATAAAAAGTTCACTGCTAGGCCTCCCATGGATTTCCAAAATTAAGATATACTCAAATTCAAATTCAAATCCAAAACAAAACAAACAAACATATTATGAGAACGATAAAATGTTGATATGTTTGAAATATATTACGGGTTACTCCCGTTTATTTTTGAGTCTAAATCTCCGACTATAGTTACGACCGTATATGGCAGTCTTTTTCAAAAATAGCAGCACAGACGTCATTCCCGAAGGACTTCTCATCTGGTGCTGACGAGACGTCCTTCTTGAGTAACTCGGAAATTACCTTTAAAATGTGTAAAAACCTACCTGCAAAGAGAGCGGCGCGGCGCCGTCCCGCTGTCAGCAGATGTCTAGCGGTGGCAGTGGCAGCGCGCGCGGCGGCGGCGAGTAGCGCGCCTCGCACCCGAGCGTGAGTGAGTAGTGACTAGTGAGTAGATGTACCTGCAAGGAGAGCGGCGCGGCGCCGTCCCGCTGTCAGCAGATGTCTAGCGGTGGCAGCGGTAGTGCGCGCGGCAGCGGCGAGTAGCGCGCCTCGCACCCGAGTGTGAGTGAGTAGTGACTAGTGAGTAGATGTACCTGCAAGGAGAGCGGTGCGGCGCCCGCGCCGTCCCGCTGTCAGCAGATGTCTAGCGGTGGCAGCTGTAGTGCGCGTGGCAGCGGCGAGTAGTGCGCCTCGCACCCGAGCGTGAGTGAGTAGTGAATAGTGAGTAGATGTACCTGCAAGGAGAGCGGCGCGGCGCCGTCCCGCTGCCAGCGGATGTCTAGCGGCGGCAGCGGCAGCGCGCGCGGCGGCGGCGAGTAGCGCGCCTCGCACGCGAGCGTGGCCGCGCCACGCGCCGCACCCCGCACCACCTCGCCTCCCGCCGCCGTCACCTCCACCTCCGGCACCGGCTCGTCTGTACGCACGCACACACACACATACATACACATTACACATACTATAAACTTAAGACCCATTCAGGAGCGCATTCCACAATTTGGCGGCACGCACAATGAAAGTGGAGCTAAAGCGTTTCGTACGGGTTCTCGGAATATCAACCATGTAACGATATTTCTTTTTTTGTGCTTCTTGCTGTCCGATAGAAAAATGGCCATGGAGGAATGAGATCATGCAAATCAGACGTACACTCACCGAAATGTATGCGATAAAAATCCGACAAACTAGTAACTTTGCGACGATGTTTCTGACTTTGGAGGTTAGTCTGAACAAGGGATTCGTCACAAATGAGCCTCCTAGGACACCTCTAAATGGTATCTAATGTACATTTGAGGCCATGTGGACAGAGGTATCGACGCGGCGAGCGCCTTATTGTCAGTAGTACCATTGATGGTACAAGTGACACAACTTTGTGTCCTTAGTACCATTAAAGAAAAATGAAGCGAGCGACCCTGTTGGGGCCGCGGTTTGTGGCTGTGAAGCGCTTAAACAGGCTTAATGGCATCTAAAATCGCAAGAAGTTAGACAACTGTGTTTGGTTAAACAATGTCTCCGACCTGTGTTGGGGGATAAAACGCCAAACATACAAAAAAAAAACACCTCGAGCTGGTACTTAACAGATCCGTCCCAAAGGTGCGAACAGTACTCCATGCACAACCGAACTTGTGCTTGGTATAGTGTCAACAACTTGCATTATACCAAGCACAACACACATAAGACACATACATAAAAAATATGTTGATAAGTGAACGATTGTCATACAAATCATTAAAGTCATCACACTACATTTAAAAGCAAACATAAAGATAAAACTCTATTCGAGAAGATGTTATAAGTAATTGATAGGAGTTTAACTCAGGAATACTTCTTCACTTTCACGTTTTTACCCGACTGCGAAAGAAGGAGGGTTATGTTTTTCGAACGTATATATGTATATTTCTTTGGCACGCCCTAGAGCCTAAACGGCTTGACTGATTTTGATGTGAGTGGTGTCAATAGATTCGTCTTAGTCGTGAGAGTGACACTGGGTACATCAAAATTAAACAAGTATCGATGTTAAAAGAAAAACAAAATACCCGACAGCAGAAAAACAGTTTAACTTACTAATGATTTACGCTATTGAGTATACGTTTTTGTGTGAAAGTGTTCGTAAAATCACTATAAATATTTTGAATTATTAATGAATCTAATTAATAATATTTTGTATTTTGAAAACATTTTTTTTGTATATTACTTTTGCCGCCAAAAATCCTTAATTTTGTTTTTTTTTGCTTTATTTTTTTATACAAGTCTCGCAAAAATAATAAAATGCGTTTTTTCTTTACTTTCTCACAAAAAACGTACACTTAACAGCGTATCAAGCGTAACGAAATCGTAAGATAGACTGCAAAAACTGCTTTCCTGCAGTCGGGTATTTTGTTTTTCTTTTACAATAGATACTTGTACATGATATTAATATATCCCATGGATACAGAACAACGAAATATATTCCAGAACTACCACGTATTATTATGACGGGTTCCGTCGCCGCATCCCATTAATATCGCCGTAATATCAAGAACCTATTTGTTTTGGTGCAAACGAATCCAATTACCCTTTGTAGTTTGATCAAACGTGGCCGAACTCGTCAAATCGACCCAAATTGTTCGTGAAACCCAACCTTCGCATACAGCGCAATGTGTGTTTGTGTTTCCTTTGCAATTGAAAGCAAGAAAATCAGTCGTCGGATCTACTGATTATAGATATGCGATATAACATATATGCGATAGAAACATACTTTGTGTTCTTCAATTACACTTTTAAAATAACAATATTAGGTACATACAAATATATAGAATTGATAAATTGAATTGAACAGTAAATCGACAATACATTATCACTGAATATCGGGTGAGCGTTACTAGCAGGGCGACCGTACCTAGCACGGTGAGCGTACCTAGCAGGGCGAGCGTACCTAGCACGGTGAGCGTACCTAGCAGGGCGAGCGTACCTAGCACGGTGAGCGTACCTAGCAGGGCGAGCGTACCTAGCACGGTGAGGTTGAAGAAGAGGCTCATCTTGGGCTCGGTGTTCACCTGACACTCGTATCGGCCCGAGTCCGACAGCCGCAGTCGTTCTATGCGCAGCGAATGCCGCGTCACACCCGCTCCGCCGCTCGCTCCGCCGCTCGCTCCACCGGTCGCCGCGCTCTCCGCGGCGGACACCCGCGAGTCCGCCGTGAACACGGCGCCCGCGTGAGTTAAAATTTGCAAGTCTCGAGACCGCACCCATGAAACCTGCAACAGTACACGTTACATCAAAATAAACCTAAACATTCGTTTACACTCAGTTCTGTTAGGCAGGGAATTGAGCAGGGAAGTGGGCAACACGAGAATGTAAACAAGTGACTCGCGTCGATACTGCAGCAGAAATACATATATAGTCCAATACTAGCGGTAGTAGAGGAAGCAACGGCGGCAATACTGGCAGGGACTGAGTCTAAATAGGAGGTAATCATTCTAGTTTAGAGAGAGGCTTCACTTATTACAACTGTACAAACTACTAAATTATGTCACTTGCGACGGTTCTAACGTCCCACGAGATAAAATCTTGAAATGCTAATGTAGCTGTTATTTTATTGCGAATATAATAGCGCACAATGTAAGTATGTTTAAATACAATATTCAACGAAAACATATATGTTTTTTTTTTTTTTTTTTAGTAAAGCAGCTCGTAAACACAAATTGTAAAGTTTAATGTAGTGGAAAGTGAAAGACATCTTTTTAGAATGCTCGTGTAAAAATAGTGTCGAGAGTAACGGCCGCGCGCCGAGCTCCCTCGGCCTCGAGTGTGGACGGTGGACGGTGGACGTCCCACTCGCGCTTTAAATTAGCTTTACGATACAAACACTCGCGCGGGAGTTGGCAAGCGGTGACGCTTCCGCAACACGCGCCATGCAGCGGGCAGCGGGCAGCGGCCGCCGCGCGGATCAGGACCACTACTTACTTACCTGACCACATTAACTCTATTTGATAATATGAAGCAACAGAACTAACGTCGAAACACTGGCATTCATTCTTCAACACTGGTTTACTTACTCATTTTTAGGGTTCCGTACCCAAAGGGTAAAAACGGGACCCTATTACTAAGACTTCGCTGTCTGTCTGTCTGTCTGTCTGTCTGTCTGTCTCCAGGCTGTAACTCATAAACCGTGATAGCTAGAAAGCTGAAATTTTCACAAATGATGTATTTTCGTTGCCGCTATAACAACAAATACCTACTAAAAATAAAAAAATAAAAATATTAAGCACAATAAACGTGTTTTTTTTCGTATTTTTTTGCTCAATTTTAAAAACGGTAACAGGTAGACGCTTCAAATTTTCACAGAATATTTACTTGTATATTACCTTTCAAAATAAATAATTAAATAACAATAAAGTAAATATTAAAGGGGGGCTCCCATACAACAAACGTGATTTATTTGCCGTTTTTATATATAATGGTACGGAACCCTTCGTGCGCGAGTCCAACTCGCACTTGGCCGGTTTTTTAATTTTAGAGTGATTGAAAGTGGCTTCCCAACGCGTTTATTCTGTTCAGCTGACAAAATAGCTCGTTTATTTAAATTGTCGCTTCTTCCTGTGCCGCTCGTGACTCGGGAGCTCGTAATAACCGGTGACTGGAAGCGAAATGTAAAACATCGGATCTTCATCGGAATCTACGAATAGGGTTCGTTGCGATGCGTAGGATAGGAACCCGCTTATTATGTCAACAAATAGGTAGGTCGTGAGGGCGCGTGCGCCTCGCGACACCTGGCTCGCTGCCAGATCGGGTTCGGAGATCGCTCTGGATGATTGTCAATATTTATTTATTTTTCAGATCAAAGCATATCGACACTTTCAAGATGTTACTTACAGCGGAATAGTTTCTGCGTTTTCTTTGAATGACAGGTCGTGCTCA
The DNA here is from genome assembly GCA_947563715.1 of Lycia hirtaria. Taxonomy (NCBI): domain Eukaryota; kingdom Metazoa; phylum Arthropoda; class Insecta; order Lepidoptera; family Geometridae; genus Lycia; species Lycia hirtaria. The sequence continues at coordinate 31,584,392 of OX387377.1, read as the reverse complement.
AGTAGATGACCATTTTTTATTCGGCTAGTATCTTCATATTCGGCGATATATCTATAGGAGCGGTGCAGTAACGAGCGGCCTCGGCCTGTTGAAGCCGAGCGGTGCGCGGTGTAGCATGTACAGTAGGAACCGTGCGCGTCCGCATGTTGGCAGCAGCGACAAACGCGTCACCAGCTCGGAGGCGCACATTCCTACATTCCCAGCGTTTAGCTCGATGCCGGTATTCTAATACGTTACACATGTGACGACTCACACACAAGATATTTTCAGCAGTTTAAATTCTTCGCTTTTATTAATGCATCGACCGCTTTTAAAGCGTGACTCATTCATCACCGCAATCCGAGTGATCGTATCATTCAAATGAGTTTCTCTAAATTTATCAAATCTCTGAGTTAGTGTTATTACCGAGCTATTTTGTACTTCCGGTGAAACTTTGACGAAAATTTGTTCGGCGGCTCCTTCCCTTGTAGGTAGCATCTAATTCTAGGCAATCTTCAACAAGATTTTGTCACAGTAAAATCTATTGTCTGTTATTGACAATATTCTAAAGTCAGACCGCTACTGACCAAAACAACCGATGTTTTATACAATTTTACACATTCGAGCATTATTTAAATCTATCACGGTGTAAGTTAGGTAGGTACGGGATATTTCCCGAGATGTCGATGTCGAGTTCCCGATATTTCGGCGTAGTTGCACGCACGCACTATGTCCTGCTGCTGTAGTCCACCATGTCCACATGGCATGGACTGCATTGAAATATTGTGAGCCAGCCAGGGAAGCTGAACTTGTTGATCGAGTAGGGAGGGTGCATGCATGTATTGTGTGTCGTGTAGATATACTAACGGTCTTGTCGGCTAGGTGCGCGACGCGGCAGTCGAGCGTGGCGTGCTGCCCCGCGGCGGCCACCAGCTGGAGCCGCTGGCGCGCCGGGAACCCGGGGCCGGCGCGCTCCGTCACCGACACCACCTCGCCCCGAGCTACCCCTGCACAACACACTCGCATATAATATTACTGTAGATAACAGTTTAGTAGCACATCACACACAATATCTTCTATGTTATGTATTTCATGTGATAGATAATGAAATGACCTATCCAACTACTCCGTGCCAGGGATGCACTTTTGCCAGGGATAGCGTAGTGTAATAAGAGAGTCCCGATCTTCATAGTTCCCAGACAAGAGAGGTGGGTACCTACCTAACGGGGGTCCCGATAGACAGGGCCCGAGAAATCGGATAATGTAATAAGCCTTTTAGGTAGTAAGATCCGGATTTGACAATTTGCCAATATAGCAATAAAAAATCTAGGTATGACAGATATTCTGTACCTACAGATTCACAACGCCATCTATTTGAATTGTACGAAACTACATCTAAATATCTATAAGAAAATTGATCAAAAATAATTATCTACGTTATAAAAACTTTTTACAAAAAAAGTAAACCTCCGAAAAAACTGAAAAGGATAAATAATCAACTAGGGTATTGACCTCGTTGAAAATAATAAACCTTTTTTATTTAACTTTAATAAAAGTCCTTAAAGTCCTTACCTGAGTAATTTTGAGCCGGCGCCATTTTTACAGCGTGATACGTTGCGTTGCGAGTGGTCGTGCGGAGTGCGCATTTTTTGTAATGTCAATGTATATTGCTGGAGTGTGATTTGGTTATTTCTTTAAATTTAAGGTAATTTTTGGCGCCGCCTCAATATACTTAGGTATACATTACTTTAAGGACTTAGTCATTAAAGTTAAATAAAAAAGGTTTATTATTTTATGCTTTTCAGTTTTTTCGGAGGTTTAATTTTTTTGTAAAAAAGTCTTTATATTATTATTTTTTGTAGCTTCAGTCTACTACTTACTACATCCTAAATTTTTGATTAGTTTTAAAATAGCTACCTACCTTATACCTAATACACAACTCGGCATTAAAATCTGCGAGTGAACAATAAATCACCCCTATTTTCCCACCCTTAGGGTACGTTTTTTTCCAAATTTCCAATACCCTATCTAATAAAAAAAGAATTATCAACATCGGACTAGTATGTACAAAGTTATGAGCGGTCATACATAAAAAAATACGCGTCGACTCGAAAACCTCCTCCGTTTTTTCGTCGGTTAAAAAGATAAACAAAATGCCCAACTGCATAAAAGCAGTTTTTGTGGTCTAAGTTACGATTTCGTGATGCTTGGTATACGTTTTTGTGTGAAGGAATGGGTTATATCGCTGTAAAATGTAAATAATTATAAATGCGCATTCTTTAGAATATTCTTGTAAAATCACTTTTTTTATCAGCCCTGTTTGTACAAACTGTCCCACTGCTAGGAACGGGCCATCTTCTCATTGTGAGAAGGGTTAGGCCATAGTCTGCCACGCTGGCCAAGTGCGGGTTGGCAGACTAAAATCACTTGTTTATTACGAAAAAGTTCGTTCGTTCGTTCGTAGAAATTACGAAAAAACGCATTTCTTTGGTTTTGCGAGAGTCGTATTATTATTATATTACAAAAAAGTATAGCGTACGGCACTCAGGAAGTGAAGATGAATCTAACGACACTTCACACATCAAAATCAGTCAAGCCATATAGGCTGTGGGCGATCAAATAGAAACATACATAAATTCAAGAAACATAACTCAAATTAATTTTCTAACTGTATTATGTTACCCATATGCGCAAACCTAACCAATTACCTAGTCATAGTCACTAAGCACTAAGGAATGGCTGCAGTAGCCCCGCTCCCCCCCCCCCCCCCCCCCCGGCCCCCCGGCTGTAGCGCCGGCGCGGGCGCATGAATGGAGGTCACGTGACAGCCACTGCACTACGTCCGTACTACAACGTGTTTACATAAAATATGCAGGCGTGAGTCACGTCCGCAGGTCGGCCGCGACAATTACACTACAACGAGATTCGCTGACATCATTTGCACAGATGCCTGCGCGTGTGCGAGTATGTATGTATGTAGGTATGTCGTGTGTGCATCCGCACGTTACTCCAATAAAGATGAAAGCTACGTTCGAGCTTTTATCGCCGTCGAGTGAACCTGCTTCTCTTGCGTACAGTAGGTAGGCTACAGCCCGTACAACAACACTACACCTACGTGTTGCGTACAGTAGGTAGGCTACAGCCCGTACAACAACACTACACCTACGTGTTGCGTACAGTAGGTAGGCTACAGCCCGTACAACAACACTACACCTACGTGATGCAGTTTACTCGCAATTTCCGGTGTTTGCGGATTTTCTGAGAGAGAATCTTACAACGTACCTACGTTCTTATGTCGTACAATACCATCTTGACATATTTTACATCGGTTCGTTCAACATTATTGGTGAAAAAGCAACCAAATATTGATACCCACTAAGTTAGTTTTGTATTGTGATATGCCGTACCGTGAAATATGCCTACTTTGCCCACAGAGGTATCTTTGCCCAAAATACACTAATTATGGAAAACCGTTTCTGTAGAAAAATTATTATGTATTATGGCAATATTGATAACTTTGGAAGAAATTAGGTTTTATGTATGGTATCTCTGAGAATCGTGCATCACGCCAACTCCGTTTAGTATCCTGTTGCAGCTTGTTGAGTGTGGTGGGTGTTTTCGCGGGCAAATTTTTGAAAAAAGGTTGAACTGAATTCTTATTCATGGCGAATACGAAGGTAAGTTTATATAATTGTATGTTGTAGCAAACGAATTGCAGTGTATTTTAATCTTAGTTTCAGTGTTAAAGGTTAATTAAAACAAAAGTTATGACGATGGGCAATGTTACCTAGTAATGTTCCGATCTAAGAATGACAACTTTGCCCAAGTTTGAAAAAGCACTAGGGTTGTCACTTTATAATAGTTGTGTATAAAAAATAATGTTTATTTTTGTGATTATTTCGCGTTAGTAATATTAACTTATCCATTCCAATGAACTAGTAAAAACAAACAATTATACTTTTACGTGAAAATGTGTTTACTTGTGTATTCTTCCTTTGCACTTAACTTGAGGTTCCGTAACTGATTACCGGGCTGATACTGGCTACTGGAATTACCGGGCCCCGTGCAACATTATTATGTTATTATAAAATTAAGATAAATGAGTTTTAGTAATTATTGTTTTAGTAATGTACATTATTATTTTGAATTTTAGAAAACCAAACACAAGTCTCGGATCCGACAAAGAAAGTCAAGACGCCAAATAGGTTCCAGAATGTACAAAAATTATTCTGTCAAAATGCTGGAAATAGCATGTGAAGCAGTTGAGTCGAAAAAAATCACTTCCAGAGATGCTGAACGACAATTTGGTATCCCAAGACGGACGATAATTAATAAAATTAAAAAGGTTCATACAAACTCTGTTGGTCATCCTACCGTTTTAACCGCTGAAGAAGAGAAAAAAACTTGGTTGTCACTTTATATCACTATTTTTATATTTCGAATATCTACCTCATTTCGAACGTTGATTGATCTCGATTTTGATATTAGTATTTATAATAATAAGTTAACATATAAGAGTTTCAGCCGTTTGTATTTTTGAGAAAAATATAAACATTAATATTCTAATTTTGTTTTTTTGTACCTACTAAAAATATTTGCTTTTGGCAGCCCTAACATTTTGACATCGCAACTTTTGTCTAGTATGGAATATATAAAAAATTACAGGGTAACTTTGCCAACTAACTTAATAGGGAAACTTGGATCGTCATCGGTATGGTTTTTAAAGGTAACGTCATCATTGCCCTAATCCTTTAGCTAGTTTCTTTCTCATTGGCATAAAGGCTAAATTTGAGTCAAAAAACCACGTGGGCAATGTTGGCTAAAAGTCTAGATAACTTTGCCCGCCATCAAAATCAATGAAAAGCTGGAAAAAATGAGATTTTTTTTAAAATCTTAATAAGCCAATCCATGCACATGATGTTATAGATGCAGCAAATCAAAAAAAATACGCAAGCGCTCATAGAAAAAACAATAAATAATTAATATTTCTTTTTAAAAGCGGGCAAAGTTGGCATGTTTCACGGTACTCTCGTAATGTCATACATGTACGGTACGTAGCTCATCTCGTATGGTTTTACCCGATCTAAAGGTCTTTTAGGGAATCAAAATAAGCTGTGTCAACCAACATACTATATCGCTGTGTCAATCAACGAGATTTTAACTAGATCATACGTCTACTAACTTAGGTGTCTAGTCAACTCAACCTGTCGCAATGTATCTCTGCAGTCGTGTTACTAACAAGTTAATCTTGTGTGCTTAGAATATAGAAAAATACAGAAGGCGCGTCCAGATACAGTTACAAAATCCGTGCTGTGTCCAAAAACAAAAGAATCGTCCCGCACCCTTCTCACCTCTCACCCGCATAATGTTGCTAGTGTAGGCATTATTTACCCGTTGCTGTGGTAAATCGTGGAGATAAAAATATATTAAAATAAAATATTTACTTTCTTAAACGGATAACATTATTTTTATAACTGTTCTCTTGACTTACTATTCGGATTAATCGGTCAAATAAATTATTTTGTGTTTGTATCTTATTACTTTAGCTTAGAATATTATACTTTTTTGTTTTGCTTGTGCATGCAAAATAAAAAAGTTTCATCTGCAGGGAACCTAAAAACAAATCCTGGCCATTATCAAAAATCCTTCCAGGCTTCAATCATTTTATAAAAAAGAAGTTTCGCGCTCGATTCGCTCGCGCATGATTGTTTCATATTGATCTATATTTGTATTGATAATTAAAGTGCTGTGAACTTTCTAATACGAGCAAATAATTAACTAAAAATAGCCACTAACCAAATTTTTTTGGGTTCACTAATACGAAAAACAAAGCATAAAGAGCGCGAAAATTGTAGTAGTGTTTTTATAGTATATTACTATAAAAACACTACACTACTACACACTACATACAATTTTCGCGAAAAAACCATAAGCTATGTCCAAGTCCATTGCTGAACCCCCCCCCCCCCCCCCCCCCCCTGAAATGAATTCCTGGCTACGGCCCTGGTAGGTTTTATAAGTTAAGGGTTATAGACTACCACCACAAAAAAAAAATACAAAATATCTGAGGAAAAATTTCGCACTAAATCCATTTAAATCGCAAAATCAATCAATATGTTCACAATATCAAACAGGTAGTTCTATTCTAAGTCCATATAGGGTGAACTGCAATTATGAAACGCTACCCTGAACGCTACTCGACATGCACTTGGCCAATTAATTTTTAATCGGATAAAAATATATTTAAATACCTACTCATTTAATTTACAAACTACTAACTAAAAAAATCGGTAGCAAGTAAAAGTAAGGAAAATCAAAACGTTGATATTGGCAACACCAACAAAATGGACGATTCTTTCTCTACGATGATCAAAGACCGAACAATTTATTAAATAAATACGTAAGATAATGTTAATTGTGCTACTTACACGTGAAATGTTATCCCATCGTGTTTTTTTTTCACCCCAGCAGTATTTTTACACGTAGGAACGACACATGACGGTATATTTGAATTAAATTTAACACCAACAAAGCTTACCATTCGTTAAGACGTTCATAGAGCAACTGATCGCGCGCGCTTCAAACTACTCTATATATGAGTAGTTTCTGTCGCTTCAGTTCTAAGCATGTTCACGGTTTCTGTATTTTTCTATATTCTAAGCTTGTGTGTACCGTACAACGACCCGATCTAAATCGATGTGGACTATCGCCTAGGTTAGGCCGGTGCAGATGATGACATTTGACATTCATTTCAACGCACTGTAAATAGAATAGCTGCCGTACACTGTCACCGTTTAATGAACATCACCGTTTCGATTGTTCACTTTCGCCAAACATAATAAAACGAGTCTTTGATCGTGGAGTCGTGTTGTTGTGTAGACACAGCTACATGAATGGAGCGGACGCAGGGAGCAGGATGCGGGCAGAGGGGCGCACGTGCACTGCGCAGGAGCAGGACCGCCCGCGCTGCGTCTTCGCATGTGCCATACCAATACCATACAGACTGGGGTGAGAACTGACATTATTATAATAAGGTAAGTGCTTATAAAAGAATATTTTACATTGTGTCTTTGACATAGGCTTGTTTAAGGTCGCGAACACGCCTGATGTCGAACGATGTTGCCAGCTATAATCCAGTTCCGAGATTTTATGATAGAATTATACCAATAGCGGAGTATCCGCTGATTCAGCGCATTGTTATAATGCACACACGTTAGTCTAAAATGAATCTAGTCCAAGCACTACCAACTAATCACCGACATAATGAATTGTAACGGATAAACACTGCGCAGGTCGTAGGTAGGTACAATACATGACATGTGTCGTAAAACAACTACGAAGAAATATGTTTTCTGCAAAACTGTGTACATATAGGTCTGCTAGACATCGTGTCATACTTCGGTCACGTTATGAGGTTTTTTTTTCATCAGCCCTTTTTTTGTACAAACTGAAAAACAAAAAAACATGGAGAACTCTCAGACATGTAAGTTTCCTCACGATGTTTTCCCAAACCATTTTGAAGTTGACGGCAATCAACAACACACACATAACTTCGAAATGACAGAGGTGCGTGCCGCGGGATTCGAACCCAGGACCTGCGGATGACAAGTCAGACGATCTCCCGACTAGGATGCCGGAAACTTATGAGGAATGATAATTATAAATTGCTCCAGCTCATTATCCAAGGCAAGATTGCTGGGAAAAGAAGTGCTGGCAGAAGGTGGAATTCTTGGCTAAAAACCTGCAACAACTAAAAAAACTGCTAACGAACCTTCAGTTGCAGCACCACCTCACTTTTTAGAGCAGCAACCTCAAAAGTGAAAATTACCCTAATGTTGTTCAAGCTCCGATAGGAGCGGAACGTAAAGAAGAAGAAGAACTAGACATCATCGGTTGAAAGATGAAGGTTGAACTCAATAGTATTTTATGAGAGATTCCTATGTCCAGTTGTCAAGTAGTGACTGGAATGGGCTGTGTATATTGGCTGTTAATTAAGATCGAGTAAAAATTGCTTAAAAATTACGTTTGTTCTATGGGAGCCCCCCTTTAATATTTACTTTATTGTTATTTAATTATTTATTTTGAAAGGTAATATACAAGTAAATATTCTGTGAAAATTTGAAGCGTCTACCTGTTACCGTTTTTAGGGTTCCGTACCCAAAGGGTAAAAACGGGACACTATTACTAAGACTTCGCTGTCTGTCTGTCTGTCTGTCTGTCTCCAGGCTGTATCTCATAAACCGTGATAGCTAAAAAGCTGAAATTTTCACAAATGATGTATTTCCGTTGCCGCTATAACAACAAATACTAAAAATTAAAAAAAAATATATTAAGGGAGGTCCCCATACAATAAACGTGTTTTTTTCGTATTTTTTTGCTCAATATTAAAAATTTCAGCTTTCTAGCTATCACGGTTTATGAGATACAGCCTAGAGACAGACAGACAGACAGACAGCGAAGTCTTAGTAATAGGGTCCCGTTTTTACCCTTGGGTACGGAACCCTAAAAATGTACAATTTTCTTTCTCTTAGCATTTTTTACAGTCATTTATACGAAAAAGGTTTGAATGTGTAAAGATGAATATTACCTATGCGAGTTGTGCCAAGCCTAATAGAAGAAAATGAATAGAATAAAAAACCTTGTAGTTATTTTCGTACATTTTGTTGTACATGTTAGTGAATTCACGTGATTATAATGTAATTTTAGGACCAGTAAAGTTCCATATTTTTCTACTCGAGAAAATAGGTGAACTAAACAATTTCCTCGCTATGTTACGACGAAAATCGTTCTGTTGCACTCAGCTGTAAAGTTATTTTATCTCGTGTCTTCTTGAATCCATCGCTACGCTCAGGATTCAACTGTCAGACACTCGACGGTAAAATACAATTTTCCAGCTTAGAGTTGGATTTTTAATTAGACGGAGTAAACTGACAGACTGAAATGTCACTTTTCGAAATAATGATACCAACTCTCAAATCATAGTGCTGGGATTTGAGTCACATATAGTTAAAAAAAGGTCGGAACACGGAATGAAAATACCTAATAGAAAATTAATAAATACATCTTGAAACGTTTATGTCAGCGAATTGCTTTTATTGAGTCAGCAACAACCTTAGAAGAAGAGGAATGTATTTTACTGTTTTTTTTTTTTTGAATAAACTCAGGAATTAAGAAGTGATTCCATAACTGTATCACTACACTATACATATATTATAATATAATTATTACACTTCGATCTGTCAATTTACTCCGTGTTGTCGCCTCATAATATTTTAATGTATATTCAAGCCGTATAGTCTGTTATCATGTTATTGTTTGGTAGGTGAGATAGATGGCAGTAGTGTAGCACGGTAATTTGTAGTCTATGGTAGAATATAGATGGCGCTAGCGCAGCACCATCGACAATCCGGAAACCACTTACCCGCCACTCTTAAAAATATCATGGAAGGGGTGGAGTGGAAGGGCTGGTGCTGGGCTGGCGGCAATCGGGCTTTACTTTGATTTTGACGTCCGTAAGACTTACACATTTGTAAAAGGTTGAAATTATATCAAAAGTTTTATATATCCACTTGCTTTTATTTTATTGGATACTCGAAAAGTTAATAGGTATCCGTTTAATTAAAAATCCAAGTATAGTACAATAACTAACTATTGCCAGTTTATATTAAGCCCTAAACATAAATGAAGGGAAGCAAATAATATCAGAGAAGTAGATAATCACTAATTATTTAAAACCCCGGTATTTGGAACATAGACATTCAGCTGACTCGCAGACAAATATAGCTCTGAAGGAAGATAACTTGCAACCTCTGGTTGAGGATGTTCTTATATTCATAAATAATTACCTACATGCTATGCGAATATTCAAGTAAGTACTTACTTACAATGAATGTTGGGCATGGTTGTCGTGTGGCAAAAGATCATTTATTTTTCATTTATAGTCAATCTTTTGTCACTAGACTATGTGAGTAGCGTCGTAAAAACTATGGTTATACTGACCTAATCATACCATTGTCTATGCCTGTAAGCTATCGTTATACAAACCTAATCATACCTTAAAATTAAAAATAACATCAGACGATGGCTGCATGGGCTTCACGCACTTTGCTTTTCCCGATAGGGAAAAATTAACCAAAAAAAATGTGTATGCCTGTAAACTATCATTATACTGACCTAATCAGACCATTCTCTATGCCTGTAAACTACCGTTATACAGACCTAATCAGACCATTGTTTATGCCTGTAAACTGTTTTGAAAACGAAAATACAAAATATCTTCCTAAACAACACGTTTCTCAACACGCTCAGATCATAAGAAAAACAGCGAAAGAGACTATCAGAAGAATCAACAAACTTGTGCCCATTAGTAAGAAATTTTAAATTAGAAACCAATTAACCGCATTGTGGTCGCACGGCTGCTTCCCTCGCGCTCTCCCGCACCCCCTCGCGTCCCTTGAGCTCGTAGTTAGCACGAGAATAGCGGCGCGTCATCCGTCACAAGTGAACTAGCGCGCCCCTCCCTTCCGGGAAATAACTCCATTTTATACTAGTAACACTGAGTAAAACTAATAAAAAAATCGACAAGACATTTATGCTTGTGATAAACTTTAATCGAAATACAATCATAATAGCTGTCTAATTAATTATTTTACAGGCAAAAGCCAAAACTATCGAATGAATTGAACAGGTTTTGAGAGGTAGAGGTAGGTATAAATAATAGGGAATCAGCTGGCACGCACGACGACCTTCGAAATAAGTCAGACTGGGTTTTGGTATCATAAGAGAAGTGTATGTCCAGCAGTCGACAAACATGTAATACGAGTATGCTAGTGATCATTACAAAATTAATATTAGCTTAATTTTGTTTCTGCTATTGTGATTCAAATTTTGTACAAAATTTTCGTTGACTTCATAATAATTATTAATAAAACTTCAACATACTTCAACATAGAGCCTCAATTTCTGTATTTGCAGTATTTATTCTTAGATCAATGCCTAAAGTTTATTTTAATTACCGGAAGAACGATCCCTACCTAACTACATACCCTTAGCACTCAGCACCACACTCAAAACTCAGAGCTGAAACAAGTATCTATGTTAAAAGAAAAACAAAATACCCGACTGCAGGAAAGCAGTTTTTGCAGTCTATCTTACGATTTCGTTACGCTTGATACGCTGTTAAGTGTACGTTTTTTGTGAGAAAGGATGCATAAAATCGCTCCAAAAGATTATAAATGTGCATTCTTTAGAATAATTCTAGTAAAAACACTTGTTTATTACGAAAAAGTTCGTTGGACGTGACGAAAAAACGCATTTTATTATTTTTGCGAGACATGTATTATTATTGCTATAAAAAAATAAAGCCTGTGACATTCTGGAAAAGAAGACGAATCTAACGACACCTCGCACATTAAAATCGGTCAAGCTGCTTAGGCTGTAGGGCCTGTAGGCGATCATATAGAAACATACATAGTACATAACCACATAAATACAAACATACATACACTCGAAAAACATAACCCTCCTTTTTACGCATTCGGTTATCTAGATAGATAATTTTCAACAAAACTAAAGTAAACATAACTACTTATAAATCGAAATTTTGAAAGTATCACAAGGAATCGATGATTAGTATATAAGCAATATGTGAAACAACGATATCGCGATTTAACTTTACTGTGCTACATCTAGTAACAATGTTTACGTATTACTTATTTTAGTATTTCTTTTTCTTTTAATTTTAAGTTAATATTATAGTCTTGTCTAATACGTGTACATATATAACATATTGTGTGCGTATACATACACAAATATATATTATATTTGTATTAATTAGTAAGGATTAGTATTACTGGTAAAACTTTGTCTCCCGTTTGTCTCTGTGATATGTTATATCTTACTCATCTTCACTGACAGGACTTGGCTTCCCCCCTTCCTCTTCCCCTCCTTCTCTTCCTCATCTCCCCCCTCCAATCTTTTTTTTTATATACCCAGTGTCACTCTCATGACTAAGACGAATCTATTGACACCACTCACATCAAAATCAGTCAAGCCGTTTAAGCTCTAGGGGGTGCCAAAGAAATATAAATACATACATACACTCGAAAAACATAACCCTCCTTCTTTCGCAGTCGGGTAATAACCTGGGCAGGCATCGAGTTATAATATGTACATATAATAAAAACGATGTGAGTAGGTCGCTTTGTTGTATCGCACGTGTGAGGAGTTGTTTTTTGCAAAATGAACTGAAGCGCGTGCGCGCACCGTGGCGGGGAGAGCGGCGCGGGCGCCAGCACGCATCGCCGCTTTGATGATGACAACCGAACGAGTAACTGCCAACGGTGAGGTAATCTGTTACATATACATAGATAGACGAACCATACACGACCAGTATCAAAATATTTGGCAGATTGTGCACATGCGCGAGCTCTGACTCAACTTTGTCGGAATCTAAAAAGCGGCGAGCTTTACTGCGCGGTGATGGAGTCGCGATAAACTCCGCGCTGTACTGCGCGCGAATCGCGTGATGCCCGTTTATGTTCTGATTTCTGCGAAAAGTACAAGCGTCGGGAGCCGCCGCGCGCCGGCCGTCTGAGACATGTCCAAATGTTTCACAGAACTGATCAACTTTGATCCTTCCATCCATTTATTGTGACAGTATCTCAAGGCGCCGTATAATTTGATTACAGTCTGTTGGGAGCATAATATTAACGCTTTTGTGTGGTAATTCTGGGAATCTGAGATCGAAGGGCGGCGTGATCTGGCGTCCGTGGCAATGTGCGCGAGCGCCGGCGCAGGCGGCGCGGGCGGTGCGCGGGGTTATAGCCGGCAGCTCAACCGGGAATGTATTTTGTAATCAAGTATTCCACAAGAACGTCTTCTTTGTTAATTTTGACATTTTGTACTGCGAGATACCTATAGAGAAAACAACATTTATTCACCTCATCATCAGTTCATTGATTTCATGACAATGGGCTATTCAAGTACCTATTACGTAAGCAGAATTTTAGTAATTTTTCACTCTCCCCTCCCCCTTTGTCAGCAAAAGTAAGCAAAGCTCTTATTACTCCGTCTGCTTATTTTTTTTTTTTTATCAGCCCTGTTTGTACAAACTGTCCCACTGCTGGGAACGGGCCATCTTCTCATTGTGAGAAGGGTTAGGCCATAGTCTGCCATGCTGGCCAAGTGTGGGTTGGCAGACTTCACACATCTTCAAGATCATTGAGAACTCTCAGACATGTAGGTTTCCTCACGATGTTTTCCTTCACCGTTTGAAGTTAACGGCAATCAACAAAACGCACATAACTTCGAAAAGACAGAGGTGCGTGCCGTGGGATTTGACCCCAGGACCTGCGGATCGCAAGTCAGACGGTCTCCCGACTAGGCTGCCGGAAACTTCATCTCTGCTTATGGAAACAAGTAAATATCGCGCGGTAATTTCCCTACTTCAGTTCTTTCTAACTTAACCATAAAACACCGCTTGAGAGCCGCAAACAAATCAGAAAAACTAAATAAATAAATATAGTTAACGTAATCACCATCTTGACCGCTCCGCTATGTACCAAAAGAAATGAGATCCCATCATAAACATAATACCTATGTACTGGTCTAAGATCCCGCTATAGGACGACCTTCGCCGAGCTGGTTAATGGATGAAAAGTATTTTATATTCAATTAAATATGTCAATAGATATATTGCAAATGGGTTGTCTAAAAAAAATCAGTCCAGAATGATATTATTTTTTTTTTAACTTTTCACTGGTTTTTGTTAATAGACAAATTCCATACCAATCAAAAGTATAAAGCCGAAAGTATCGAAAGTATAGAAAGTATAACGTTTGTATATTCTACTGAAAGCCAACTCTCGCAACGCAGCTCTTCTACCACAAAATGTTGTTAGATCTAATGTAAACCCAAGTCGATTAATTAATTTACTACTATCTATGGGAGCACCTAAACAAATAGGACCTAATTAAATAACTACCAACTTTTGTAGTAACCGTAACGATATTATTACCGAAAAACGTTACTTAACTTTAAGCAATGCTTAACATATTTTGTCATCTTCTGGCTGACACGTAATGACACTTGCGGAAAGAAGATAGAGAACTTAAGACGTTGGTCAAAGTTAAGTTAATTAAGTAACGTTTTACAGTAAGGCCCATTATGTTTTTGATGGGATAAGTATTTTAGCATAAGTAGGTACACAGTGGATACAGAGCGCACGACACATCTGGCGAGTTCGTTCTTTTTGTTCGCGTGGCCGCATATCTGCGCAGGCCGCACGTTGCGGGAATATTTCTGAACTGGTCGGCGAAATTACTGCGCGAGTCACGATCACCGCTTAGGGCTGTTACCCCCGCTCTACACTTGTGCCGTGAACGTCCGCGAACAGGCGTGAACATAAGAGTGGAGGGTTTTCACGGCGTTCACGGCTGTTCACGCCTGTTCCCCGATCGAAGTCGGTTTTTTGTCCCGCGACAAAGGGTTCACGGCAGTTCGCGCCTCGTTCACGCGCACACATCCACATTCACGGCACCGTGCCAGTTTGCTCCTGACTATAGATGCGCACGGACGTGTAATGCGAGCTAAATGGCAGCGCGACGGATTAATATAAGTTGAGATAGTGCATTAGAAATTCGCTTATTGAAATATTACGACGCTGAACGTATATTGTGGGACTCAAAGCATCCACATCATAATAATAAAAGTCAAATTATGACGCCTGGAGAAGGATTAATTTTCAAATTAATATCGATCGGTTACGAAATATTTCAGTCATCCATCATCTTTTTCTCCAACGCTTTCGAACGATTTTCTTATTTTGTAGGTGTAAATAGTTATATGTTGCCACATCAAACAAAGTTAACGCAGCAGCAGTTTCGACGTCCGTTTCACGGCAGGTTTCACGGCACAAATGAGTGAGTTCCGTGAATGTGGAGGGTGCGCCTCTGCCGCGAATCCGCGCCGTGAATTCACGGCGTGAATTCACGGCACAAGTGTAGAGCCGCGGGTACAGTTTATGCCGAGGTCAGAGGTTTGCCGCTTGCCACAAACTCCAAACTCCTTCAAACCCTTGGACAAATTGAGTGACCCAAATGTCGGTATAGTTATAGTCACCTAAAAAGAACGCTGACCTTGAACCTGCCCACTGAGCGATTTAGCGGTCAAAATGGTGGATTACAAGGGAGGCGACGGGGGAACGCTCAGCCGGCCGCACGCTATTGGTTCGTCACTCGATCCTCACTTCCCGCGCTGGTATTTTGATTCGTTTGCTCTCAAAGTACAGTCGCACACACAACTTACTTTGCACGACGGTTTTACATAGGAAGGAAAGAAAAATGATTTATAGTGTTTATTGTTTTATGAAGAAAGCTGCTGAACAAGAAGCAGGTAGTAATTTAAAGCAATATATTAAACGGACTGCATTTCGCGTTCCTCATCATTTTCCGATTATTTTTTCTCGGAAAGTATTGGTATTCGACGCGAAAGACTTTACACGAAGCTTACCTAGGAAAAGACCTATCTTTGAAAAAATATGAAGTCTCAACTCGATTGGTTCAAAACATAATTGTATACGCGAATATTTATTTACTAGACGTTCTACATAAGCCAAGGTATACTGAAAATTCATCATAAAAAATCATAATTATGTAGGTATAAATTATTTAAAAAAACCTTAAATGTAACAAAGTTCCTTTCTTATTTGTATTTTTTGTCTCCTTCATGCAGTTAACTTTGCAAAATACCCCTCTTCCTTTTTTTAATATATATAATTTAATCTTTTTGCTTGTAACCTAATATTTTCAAGTACATACTGATTTAAAAACTACCTAATGTAAAATCGAAATAAAGATTATTATTATCCTTATCCATGGAGTTCCAAATGCATAGTTCTGCTTGATAGCATTCTAAGAAATGCAAGATTTCTTGTGAAGACCAGTTACAAATTTTTTTAAGCAACACAGTATCAAAGACACTTAAACAGGTGGTTGCATCGCAAGCGCTTGTCCCAAACTTCCTTTGATTTGGACATCAAAAACCGAGAGAGCTCGGGTCGGTGGCAAGCCAAGCCAAACGCTTGGCAAATCAAGCAAATGCACTATCTATACGTTTGAATTTGTGATAGTGCCGAGGTTTAGCAAGCGTGTGGTCCCGGCATTTGCAGCAGCTATTGTCGTAGTCAGCTGAGAGTGCGTGCGGTGAATGCTGCCCGCGTGCGATGTGGATTGCGCGCGCGCCGCGTCTATCTCCCTACCGGAGTCGTCGATCGGAGCTGCTTGATGTCAATGACGTCACATCCCTGCGCTCGCCGCACTCGGGACGCTGCTATACGCGTCGCGCGCGTGACGAGCTGGTAGGTACACTGTGCATATTATCTAGGTGCACTATTTAGTATGGTCATTACCATTATCTCGCTACCGGGTTCGGTACAGGGTGTACGCGTAGCGTAGGTATGTAGCTGCATACCTGCATACAATACAAAACGTTGTATGGCATTTCTGCATGCAAAGATGCCATTCAATGTTTTATATCTATACATATAATAAGACTGTAACGGGTCAAATTCTGTACATTAAATATTTTTGAAAATTTTTGATTGGAGGATACCTTCCTATCGATACAGAATCTTTTGTCTGTCTGTCTGTCTGTACGGTGTGTCCAATGGACGCCGAAACTACTGGACGGATTTGGACGAAATTTGGCAGGACTATTACTTATACTATGATGAAGGATCTTGCATACTTTTTATCCCGAAAAATTTGATAGTTCCCCTGGGATATAGCATTAAATTACAACATTCAACATTACGAGTATTGCGTTGCTCATCACTGAATCTCAAAAACTACATAAGCTACGAATCTGAAATTTAGCATGTATGTTAGGTACTTATAGAGTAAATAGATCAGCAAAGAACGGATTTTGCGAAATGGCTTGATTAAGAGGTAAAATTGGGGGGTAAACGAATTGTATCAAAGTTCCTGAGTTTTGATGTCATGAAATCTGGTAATTGGGTAACCTAAAGATATAAATAAATACTGTTATTATATTTCAGCGACAAGGATGAATGAAGGTAGTCAGAAGAAGGTTAAAAGTTTGTATGAAACTTCCTTAACTTTTACCCGACTGCGAAAGAAAGAGGGTTATGTTTTTCGAGTGTATGTATGTATGTATATTTTTTTGGCACGCCCTAGAGCCTAAACGGCTTGTCGTATTTTTATGTGTGTGGTGTTAATAGATTCGTCTTAGTCGTGAGAGTGACGCTGGGTCTCTCAAAATAAAAATAAAACCAAGTTAAGGATTTTTGGCGGCAAAAAGTAATCTCAAAAAAAGTTTTCTCAATACATCGAGTGTGGTATCAAAATAAATAATTTTTAACAGCGATTACGAATATATATATGTCGTATCTAATAATTAAAATAACGTCAATTAATATCACAGTACTAGAAATTTCATAGTGTTAATTTTATTGACTCCAAACTACTAGTGAATGACGTAGCTTGTCTGTGATTGGTCCGTTGATTTGATTGGTTGATTGTAAAGTACAGTGAACGTCGTGTTGTGGCGCTAGGATCGTTTTTAAACCGCCACACGAGGACAGAGTCGAAAAACGGGGAGCACACTTTTACTTTGGATTCAACAACGACCACATCTCTCCTTCGAACCTGTCACGTTCACCGTACTGATACGCCTTGTAATTTGTACTGTGATTTGTGGTTGTTTACAAGTGAATTGTGCCAACTAGCTGCATTTTATTGGTTTGCCTGAGTACCCAAATTCATGGAGCCCGTATCCCGAGATGATAACGATGAACCACCTATCGTTACGCCCACGATCCCGCCGTTATATATATAACTTATATGTTTTAGTGGAGTTTGGATTAGGAAATGCTAATAAATCACATCACACTTCACACGTATAAAATAAATGCGAAGTTTGTGTCAGTTTGTTACTTAATTTTTTACGGTAAAACGGCTTGACGGGTTTGGCTGAAATTTGGCACACAGGTAGTTTATAATCTGGATTAACACATAAGATACTTTTTATTCCGGGATTCCCGCGGGAACGTGTAAAACAGGATTAAACCTATTTCCTACCTCAAAAAAATCACCGACAACTGTTCAATTACAATTGTGTTTTAAGGTAAGGAGAGGGGAGAAGGGAGGGAGAGGTAGGGGGGGGGGGTGTTTCGAGTGTATGTATGCATGTGGGTATGTATGTATATCTGTCTGTTTCTATATGATCGCCTAAAGCCTAAAGGGCTTGACCGATTTTGATGTGAGAGGTGTCGTTAGATTCGTTTTCACTTGCTGAGTGCCATAGGCTATTTTTTTGTAATAAAAATCATACATCTCTCACAAATATAAACAAACGCGTGTTTTTTGTAACTTCCAACGAACTTTGTCGTAATAAACAAGTGATTTTACTAGATTTTTTCTAAAGAATGCGCAATAATCTTTTACAGCTATTGTACGCATACTTTCTCACAAAAACGTACACTCAACAGCGTATTAGGCGTAAAGAAATCGTTAGTTAGGCTGCAAAAACCTCTTTTCTGCAGTCGGGTATTTTGTTTTTCTTTTAACATTGATACTTGTTGAGATTACTTTTTGTCGCCAAAAATCCTTATTTTTTTTTTTTTTTTAGTTTGATGTACCCAGTGTCACTCTCACGACTAAGACGAATCTATTGACAACACTCACATCAAAATCGGTCAAGCCGTTTAGACTCTAGGGCGTGCCAAAAAATATACATACATACGCTCGAAAAACATAACCCTCCTTCTTTCGCAGTCGAATAAAAACAACAAATGTCAGATAAGCATGTAAATACAAACTGTTAATTAATGTAATATAAAATGTCAAAGCAATGGAACAGTAAATTCTTATGTCAATTCATCATAATTTTAAACGTCATGAATTCTTCATGGTTGTAGAACGTATGTTCAATAAGCCAGCGTCTAAGTCTTACTTTAAAACCGGCCATCGAGCTCGCTGATGTAATTTGTTTCGGCAGTTTGTTATACACTGCTGGACCCATCACCTGAGTTGACTTCGCTGACCTCTCCAACGCACGAGGCACCTCCACGTGCCAGCCCCTGTTTCGAGCGCTATGCATAGTTTTGTACTCTATGTACGCTATGCATAGTTTTTGTACTACTTGAAATGTGCAGCGTAGGAAGACCGCCACAAGGTGGACAGAAGACCTCATACAAGTGGCAGGAAGACGCTAGATTGCGTCCAGCGTCTGCTTCCAACCGGTCTTCTTGGAAATTCATTGGGGAGGCCTATGTCCAACAATGGACTTCTTGTGGCTGTGGTGTATGTACCTAATGTGCAGCGCTTAATCTTTACTTTTCAACTCTGTTATTATTTGAATCTGTCTAAAATAGACACCGCTAACATTCAACTTTCAACTAAAGGTATTCCATTTATATATTCTACTACATTACAATAGTATGACATACTGACCAACGAGAGTGGGCAGTGCGGCGAACAGCAGCAGGCGCGTGGGGGCCCACATGATGGGCACCGCGGCGTCAGGGGGGCGCCCCTGCCGGCCTCGCACGCCTCACCTGACACAACACACACACTCTCACTGTTGACGACAACACAAGAAGTACTTATAATATCGTGACGAGCATAGAAAAAAGACGTGTGGCACTCGAAGACTGCCGCGGTAAAGCTATTGCATAGCATTTTTTATCAACTTATGTAATTATAATTATTTATTTATTTTATTTATGCAGTATTCCTAACACCCCCCACTCCGACCGGCACAGCGGTGATACTTTTTAGTTTTTAGTTTTGCCATCTATCGATGAATAGCAGAACTTTTAATGACTTTTTGAAATATCACGCTTGTCTCTTTAGTTCTGCAAATCGCCTCTAGGTGGCATTGGTTGTATCGGCGTTACTGCGTTAGGTTATTTTCGTTACGGAATTTCTGGATTCGGTCTCCACGCTCAAGGCCCGCGATAGAAGCTATGCAATAGCTTAAAAAGAAGGCACTTCTTGCCTTCTCTTTTCTGTGGTGACGAGTATATCATTGAAAGTAAACTAACTCCTCAAGTTAACACTATTATATTACTACTATTATAGTTACTTCTATTATATATATTTTAAAATTCTAAAACTTTGGGCAAAAATTGAGCATTGCCATTCAGTCAGTAAATGCGGCAGCATTTTGGGCACTTTGCCTGAAACTGGAGATTGTATGAACTATTAGGTTTTTGATGCCTATGGATATTTCAAATAATCTCCAATTACTCAGCTTTACAAATATTTATTATTTATATATTAGTTTTAGTATAATTTATAATAGTATATATGAATGTTTAAGATGATATGAATGACTCTCTATTGAATACCTACTACCTACCTACCTATTAGCAAAAAAATATTACCTCGCGAAATGATGATTGGGCCATCGGCAATATAGCATACATAACACATAACACACCCTTATACTTGGCTTGGTTATTAGATAAACATGTTGATTATTATCGGCCAATCAGTAATAGTTGAGCGTGAAGCGCGTTTATGTCTTTTACAGATTCAGATTCAGATTCAGATATATTTATTGTTCAACTGTGTAATATTCATTTAGATCTTACTTACTAATACATAACTAAAGTATCAACAAAGTTCATTGAGAACATACAATAATTTTGTACAGTATACTTATCACGTGAGCTTAAAATTAGGAAACGAGAAAAAAGATAAAAAAAATCTCATGTCACAAACAAAAACCAAATAAAAAATACTAGCGTCAAATAATCAAGTTAAAATGTCACAAATTAATTATGCAATGTCAATTTTATAAAAATAACTACAACAAAATAAGTATGAGTGATTCAATTAGAAACAAATCAACTAATTCATACTTTATTACAGGATATCTTTAATAAATTCTTGTAATGTATAATATGCCTTAGATATCAGCAAATTAAATAAATTTCTCTTAAATGCAGACACACTCTGTTCAGGACTCGATCCGATGAATCCTGTGCAGTGGACTGTATAAATAAAATGTTCTTCTCTTTTCGTTCGTAGTTTTATTCCAAGTCGATGTCTACAGTGCGAAGTTACAAAACAGACTGACTGTACAAATTCAATGGACGCTTATTTAAACTAACTTATTCTACCGCGACTAGCGCACATGTGCGAGGGTACGCGTCGATCGCGTCCTCCAATCACGGCGCCGCGCGCCGCACCCCCTCCGTGCCTCGTTCCGCGTCCCGCGGTCGTCCTCCCGTAGCTCAGGGCTCGGCGTCCTCAACACTCTCCCCCCGGCGTAGCTTGCGCAGCCTTCTTCTGCAGCTTCCAGGACGGCGAGCTTGTATGTTGGACGCCTGAAGGTTCCGCTCTTCGTTCTTATGTCGACGACTCGCACGCCACCATCCGGTCCAGGGTAGGTAGCCGTCACGATTCCCATCGGCCATATATTCCTCGGTAGCGTGCGATCGACAACGACGACCACGTCGTCGATCTTCATGTTCTTCGAGTGGTCACTCGGTGCTCCTCGTGGCGTCAGCGTGGGCAAGTATTCCTTCAGCCAGCGCTGCCAGAAAGAGTCGGCAAGCGCCTGGCTCGCTCGCCAAGTTCGTAGGTCCGCCATTTTGCAGGGGCCCGTTGTTGGCAGGCCGCTCGACGAACCCAGCAGGAAATGGTTCGGAGTGAGTGCCTCAGGGTCTCTGTCACTCACACTCACGTACGTCAACGGCCTCCCGTTGATGGAGTGTTCTGCTTTGGTCAGCAGTGTTTGTAGTACCTCCTCCGTTGGTACTTGCTCTCGCAACGTTACTGCTAGCGCCGCTTTCACAGACCGTACTAGTCTTTCCCACGCTCCTCCGTGTCTGGGCGCTCCGGGAGGTATGTAGGTCCACTTCATCCGATGGAGTAACCCCTCCTCGCGCAAGACGGGGGCCCACTCCTCGTAGGCCTCTCTCAGCTCCCGATCTGCCCCGCGAAAGGTCGTGGCGTTGTCTGAATACATATGTGACGGCCATCCTCGCCGTGCCGCCATCCGCCGTAGAGCCATGATAGCTGAGCTGCTCGTAAGTGAATTCACGATCTCCAAGTGCACGGCGCGTGTGCTGAGACATGTGTACAGCGCGCCCCACCGCTTTTCTCTCCTTCTTCCTACTTTCACCAACATAGGCCCGAAGTAGTCCATGCCGCAGTTAGAAAATGGTCGGTGGTAGGGGTCCAAGCGGGCTCGTGGTAGGTCCCCTCGTGTCGGTTCGTTCGGTCTGGCCTTCCTTGTGTGACAGAACTTGCATCGGTGTTCCACGGCTCGTACGGTAGGTCGCAAGTGAATGATCCAGTATCGTTGTCTCAAATCGTTCGTCACGCGCTCCCTGTTTGCGTGACCGGCGTTGCAGTGTTCTCGCATCACTAGTAGTCTAGTCACGTGATGCCGCCCGTCCAATATTATTGGGCGCTTTAGATCAGCGGGCCCGCTCGATGCTCCAATGCGACCTCTCACGCGCAATGCTCCATACTCGATCACCGGGTCCAGTTTGTATAAACGACTCGACTTTGATAGCGGGCGAGTGTTTCTCAAACTGTGGAACTCGGCACTGAAGCTCTCTTCTTGCGCGTGCCGCAGCAACAATCGTTCGGCGCGCTCGATATGTTCTAACTCGACGCGTGCTGCTCGTCGACGGCATTTATCAATAAATGTTAGCACGCATGCGGTCGCGCGCACTAACTTCTCGTACTTTGAGAATCTCGTCGGCTTCGGTAGACACTCTGACAAAGATGCTTCCTGTTCTGTCGTGAATAGGACCTCCTTGTCTTCTTCTTCGTCGGTTATCCGAGACGGCCACTTGTCCTCAGTTTCATGTAGAAATGATGGCCCTCGGAACCATCGGTCGTCGGCGGAGATTGACGTGTCACTCAGCCGGGTCGCGTCGTCAGCGACGTTATGCTCCGTCGGCAGCCATCTCCATTCGTTCTTGTCGGTCAGTTCAGAGATCTCTCCGAGTCGGTGAGCGACGAATGGTGTATACCGTCGTTGGTCGTTGTATATCCATTGTAGCACGGTCGACGAATCGGTCCAGTATACGACTCGTGCTATCTTGATCCGATGTTCTCGCTTGATTGTGTCCGCCAGTCTCGCTCCGATAACGGCCGCTTGCAACTCGAGTCGAGGTATACTCTGAGTTCGTCGTGGCGCCACTTTCGCTTTAGCTGCGACAAGTGATACGTCGATCTTGTCATCACGACGTATAATCCGCCAGTAGGCTATCGTAGCGAAGGCCTGTTCGCTCGCGTCACACATCACATGTAGTTCTACGTTTTCGTGATGGTCGGAAGGTGTGCTTCGTCCTTGACCGTAGCTCCGTTGTAGTCGTAGGCTCGTTATTTCTTGTAACTGATTTATCCAAACGGCAAATCGATCGGCGTTCTCCTGCGGGATTGATTCGTCCCATCCTGTGTTCGTTCTCCATAAGTCTTGGAGTATAATCTTTCCGCGGATGGTGTAGTTACTGACCAACCCGAGCGGATCATAAAGGGACATTACTGCGCTCAGTGCTTCGCGCTTTGTGGGCGCGCGGTTCTGCGCGCGCACGTCGTCTGGCACTCGATGCATGGCAGTGTTGAATCCCAACTCATCGTTTCTCGCGTTCCAAAATAATCCGAGTATTTTGTTGCTAGCGACTCCCCCCAGTCGCGTAGGCTCGTTCGCTCGTAGATCATCGGGCACGTCGGTCAATGCCCCTGGTTTGTTTGAACTCCAGCCTCGCAATGTGAAGCCGGCGTTAGCGTGCACTTCTCGTAGCTCTTTGATAGTGCGCCGCGCTTCCTCTTCATCGTCGTAACTGTCGACCAGGTCGTCCATGTAGTGACTATTGGTTATCGCCACTAGCGCTCTCGGGTGTGTCTGAGCGTGCGCGTGCGCGTTGTGATTGCGCACGCTATGGGCGAGGAAGGGTGAGCTGGCCGCGCCGAAGATCATACTGGTCATCTTGTAGGCGCGCGGCGGGCTCGTTCGGTCGCTTCCTCTCCATAGAAACTGCTGGGCAGGCTGGTCTTCCGGACGGATCTTCACCCTCAAAAACATTTCTTCAATATCGGCGGTGACAGCGACTTCTCTCTCTCGGAAGCGGAAGATGACTCCCGGCAGCGGCAGCAGTAAATCAGGGCCTTCTAGTAGTCGATCATTAAGGCTCACTCCACTGTTTCGATGCGCCGCGTCAAATACTAGGCGCCGCTTCCCCGGTTTGTTCGGGTTGGTAACCGCAAAGTGTGGCAGATACCAGCAGATGGGACTTTGTGCTTCGGTCCCGTCGCACGGCACGGCGTATCCTTTGCTCAGCAGGTTACCGATCTGGGCGGTGTAGTCCTTCGCAAAACCGGTGTCAGCGTCCATCTTCTTTTCGATGCCTTTTAGACGATTTAAGGCGGCGGCGTAACTCGGTGGCATAGTCACGTTCGGCAGTTTCCATAGTAGCCCCACTTCATACGCGCCGTCGACTTTCTTCACTGTCTCGTTAAATGTCTTCACCGCTCGTTCGTCCGCGTCGCTAACTCGGGGTTTGAGAGCGACACCCAAGGATTCGATCTTGAAATGCTGCTCTACTAGTTCTTGTAGGCGCATATCGTGCGTCTCGCTCTCGCATATACGTCGATCGGGCGTGTATATGTGCAAGACGCTCTCGTGGCTGTAGATGAGACTGCGTGGGACGGTTCCATGTATCACCCAGCCCAACTCCGTTCGGGATGCTGCAGGCTGGTTTGCGCCGCCAATGCGCAACTCTCGTGAAACAATGAGCTCCCAGTAGTCACTTCCGATGAGTATGAGCGGGCGTGTTCTTTCGTAGCACACTTGCTCTTCGAGATCTCGCAGATGTTGGTATTGTAGTAGCGCGTTCGGTACAGTCTGTTCTCGCAGTCTTAATTCGTTGACTGTGCGCGCTTTAACGGTGTATGATGCCGTCTCGCTCACACCACGTAGCCGAATAGTCACAAGCTTGCTCGTAGCTTCGTTCTGGGACATATTCACGCCGGTCATACGCAGGGGTTGACTGGGTCCGTCGGCGCCGACTTTCTTTGCCAATTCACTGTCGATAAGGGTTATAGTCGCGCCTTCATCCAACAGAGCGTATGATCGCGTCTCTCCTTTGGGACCGGACACCACGATAGGACACACTTTCAGTAGTATTCCGCCGCGTTTATCAGTAACATTGGAGGTGGTTGTTACTGATAACACGTCACCCTCATGGCTTGTTCTGCTTGATTCCGCGGTTCGCGCGGCTGGTTCTGTAGTCGCCGACATGGTCTTGTCATCTTGATGCAGCAGGGCATGGTGAGGGCGGCGGCACTTGTTCACTCCGCACGGCTTTTCTCTACACTGCGCTCGATGGTGTTTTTTGTGTATGCACTTGAAACAGAGTCCCTTTTCTTTTACGTGATTCCACCGGTCATCGATTTTCATCGCTCGAAAATCCGCACACAATGACAGTTCGTGTGGCTTGCTGCATCGCGAGCATCGGTCAATCTGTTCGCACTCGGTATCCTTATCAGTGCTGTAGACGCTCGCTTTTCTTCTTATGTTCGTATTCACGTTCGGTTTTACTTCGGTTCTTGCGGTCATAGAACACGATGCTGGGGTTTCATATGCGTATCGTAGCGCGACGTTGGCCTCACGCATCAAAAATCGCGACAACGTCACAAAATCTGGGTCCTTGCTGTCACTGTTCGCATATGCGTAGTCGTACCACTTGCTTTTGATTGTCGGAGTAAGCTTCAGCATTATCTCTCGTGTGAGTTGCGGGTTGTAAATATAACCACGCCGATCAAGTCCTTGCAACACACACACCGCGTTTTGCACTTTCACTGCTAAACTGTTCAGTTCTTTGGCCGACACACCCAAACGTGGTATTTTTCTTAAGTCCTCGATTATCTTGTCCACTAATACTTCTGGTGACCCGAAACTTTGTTCTAACGTGGCCATTATCGTGTCGGGGTTGGTATCCGCGTATAGATGAGCGGACACGGCTTCCCGCGCCTCCCCGACCAGCGCCGATCTCAAGCGCATCACGTTTTCTGCATGTGGTATTTTAAACATCTCAGTCGATTCACGATATGCTGCTTTAAACGGTAGCCATTCACATACCGCACCACTGAACTGAGGTAAATCACAATTATATCGTCGCTGCGGTCTGGCCATCCGGTCCAATGCTTCAGCTATCTGGGATCCGTAGCTGCGAGACCGGCCCGGTGTTGGTGTCAACGATCGGTCTCTGCGGTCGGTATCAAAGCGTAACCGACGGCGTTCCTCAGTTTCATGTGGGCGCGATGACTCCTCGCGCTCCCCCCGTTCAGCAGCGGCGGCACCTTGCAGCCAGTCATCGACGCGCTGACGATGTTCATCTCTGTTCGAATGTAACGGCTCGTCCCGTACGCTGCCCGCTTCCTCGATGGTAGCGATCTGCGCGGCTAGGCGTTTCTTCACGAGATCTGCTTCCATTTCCAGTTCTTTTCGCTTGATTGCTGCAAGCTTCTCGGCTGCCTCCAGTTCTGCCAGTCGCAGTTGCAAAGTAGAGTTCGTCGTTCTTTGCGAGTGCTGTGGCGAGGCTGCTCGTTCACGTTCCATGTTCGTACGTTGGTTGACGAGGGCAGGTGCTGCTTCCGGTCTGGCAGCAGCTTCCTTTCCCACCGGCATCGAGGGTGATGCCGGAGGAACCCTGCTGAGTCTTGTTCGTTCCCCTTCGATTCTCTGTAGTTCGGCTTGCTCAGTGACGTCAGCTTGACTCCTTGTTAACACCATTATTTTCTAAGTACGATCGGCACTTGAAGAAAATAACACGTGCGGAGTCCGATCCTCGCTGATTCACGTTCTATGCGGCGTTCGACGGAACAAATGCTCGCTGCTCCACGTTCGATCCGGCGCTCGAAGGACCAAATGTTCAGGACTCGATCCGATGAATCCTGTGCAGTGGACTGTATAAATAAAATGTTCTTCTCTTTTCGTTCGTAGTTTTATTCCAAGTCGATGTCTACAGTGCGAAGTTACAAAACAGACTGACTGTACAAATTCAATGGACGCTTATTTAAACTAACTTATTCTACCGCGACTAGCGCACATGTGCGAGGGTACGCGTCGATCGCGTCCTCCAATCACGGCGCCGCGCGCCGCACCCCCTCCGTGCCTCGTTCCGCGTCCCGCGGTCGTCCTCCCGTAGCTCAGGGCTCGGCGTCCTCAACACACTCTCTGATTCCAGTATAGCACCACAAACAACCTTAGCAAAACATGCAGTCCTATGTATGGTCCTGCTTATTTTATTTTTATTTTTTGTACTTTTGTAAAAGCTGTACATTTGTAAATTATTCCTAATAAACAATGAAATTTCATATTCATATTCATTTATTGTTGGTAAAACCAATTTACACGTCAATATAAATTACAAAAAGAATGTCAGAAATAACAATATGGAATCTAGTTTCAAATAAATTATACATTATAAAATTTATAAACAATAAAAATAAATAAATAATATTGTTACGACTGTAACTCTAAGAACTCCTTTAAGTCATAAAACGAGTGCTCGATAAGCCAGCGCTGAAGACGATGCTTGAAACTGACCAGACTTGGAGCAGACTTTATTGAGTCTGGTATTTTTCCGTAAATAGTGGGACCCATGGCATGGGTGAGCTTGGTGGACTTCACCAGGGTAACTGGTCGCGTCTGGGTCCAGTGTTTGGTGTGTCCTCACATACATCGCCATTTGTATTATAATTATTGCTGGCAGCGTAGGGATTCCCAGACCTTTAAAATATAGTCGTGCAGAAGTGTCCTGCGTTACCTGCACGATTGCTCTGATGGCGCGTTTCTGGAGGCGAAACACTCTGTTCCACTCTGAGCATAGCCCCCAGATTTCGGCATCATATTGAAGTAGAGAGTGAACCGTTGCAAAGTAACACGTATGGGCCACTTCTGCAGATGCTAGACGCGATACTCTCTTCAGTGCAAAGCAAGCACTGCTAATTCTTCCACAAATGTTATCTACGTGATTACTCCAGATAAGAACAGAGTCAACTTCGAAACCTAGAAATGTTGTGCTTTTCATTTGGTCTATTGTCATCCCCTCAATTTTCACCGACAAAGGTCTACGACTTCTACCAGACAAGTTGAAATCGAGGAAATGAGTCTCCTTTAGGTTTAGAGCGAGCCCATTTATATAGAACCATCTGGCGAGCTGCGCAGCCACCTTATTTAATCTCCGTTCGAGGCATTCCACAGAAGACGCGATTACGATCGCTGCCACGTCATCAGCGTACATTAGAATTTCTGCATCTTTCACTGCTTCTAGCAAGTCATTTAATAGTAACGAAAACAGTATGTTTGATACTGATGAACCCTGCGCTACGCCCATCGACGACCCTTGTGGGTCAGACCTTACCGACCCGCCGTCACCTACCACTATTTGTGTTCTATTTTGAAGCAGACTTTCAAATAGGCTATGCGCGGGAACTGCAATGCCATAGTGCTTCAACTTTTCCGCAAGCACAGCGTGATCGGCGACGTCGAAGGCTTTGGATAGGTCGCAGCACAGGATTGCAACTTGCTTTCTACCCTCACGAGCAGCAACGACACGACGAATCATTTCACGCGTGAGCGTAGTTGTTGACCGACCTTCCCTGTATGCGTACTGCTTATCGGATAAAGCATCCGTTTCTGTTAAGAAACCTACTAGGCGGCTGCTAAGTCCATTTTCAAAGACCGTTGACAAAGCTGGGATAATTGACACTGGTCTATAACAGTCCATATCTGTCTTCTAACCCTTGCCCTTATATATCGGAGCCACTTTACTTATTTTCAAGGGGGCGGGATAAGTACCATCCCTCATGCAGCGATTGAAAAGTTCCGCTAGTACAAACGACAGTGGTGTCGCTGCGGTTCTCAGCAACCTCATGTTGATTCCGTAAACATCCTTCGATGCCTTCGGTGGGATGCGTGTAGTGATCAACCGGTGCACCTCTTCTGCCGTAAAGGGCCGGAGCCTAAAAGAACACTGCGCAGGTGTTCTGGCTAATTGTAAGGCAGCTGTAGCGCTGGTAATATGTGCCAGAGGTGAATTATATGCAATGGAAGTTGTTAAAAATCTAGCGTTCATAGCTTCCACAAGTTTCTGTTTTAAGGAAAATTTATTTCCGTCTGAGTCAAGCACAACATCCGTAAAATCAACATACGGTGTGTTATTTTTGCCTCTTTCTTTATTTACCATATTCCACATGGCTCTGGAACGATTTGTGCTAAATGAAATTATGTCAGAATTCTATATGATTCATATTATTTCTTTATGATTCGATTTCTTTTTTAAAAGTTGCATGTCATATTTATTTTTAATATCAAATACAATTGATTAAATTAATTCATTACTTGGATTCAAATTACTAATTTCAATAGCGTCAAACATAAGCGACTTCAATAATTTTATATCGGGAGTTACCCACGATAAGTCATTTCTATTACTAAATATTTTTTTCCGCAGTGGAAAACAAATGTCAAATTTGCTAAGGATAATATCAATAATTGATTGTGCCAAGACTGTTGCAGAGACATGCCTCGATATCACCTTATCCCATTCAATGCTCTCAATTGCAGACACAAAATTATATTGGTTGTTTCTACAGAATGATCTGACGTAACGAGTAGTCTTAATTACCTCGCGCTTGTTAGGTAATGTTAACACACCTCTGATAGCATAGTGGTCAGACAGTAACGTCACAATCGGTGAGACCTCGACTAACCCGGGACCTAGATTTGAGTACAGGTGATCTAGGGAGCTTGACGTAGTAGAAGTTACTCGAGTGGGGAAATCCACTTCATTCACCATACCATGGGTCGACAGTAAATCATTGTAATATCTCAAGTCCGAGTCTGCTGGGCCGAGACATATATGTAAAGGCATGGCATTGTAAATATTTTTAATTCAGTGAAGTATGGTTTGCATGAATCTGTCGACTTCAGGTGACAGATCGATCTTAAGCATTTCTTTTGGGCTTTGAAAATATTTTCTCGCTCAGAACAGTTCCCCCAAAATATTATACCATATCTCAGTGTTGACGTTACATATGCATGGTAAGATATGAGTACTGCTTGTAGCTTAACTACTTTAGACAATATATAAAGGGCATATGAATAGCTGTTGAGTTTAGAGAGTACTGATTCAGCCTGAATCTTCCAGTCCAAATTAGAATCTAACTGTAAACCTAAAATTTTTGTTACTGTTACGTCCTGGATATGATTATTTTGATAAATTATATTAGATGTCAGTTTCTTATATTTATTGAATGTCATGATATTAGATTTGTCAAGGTTAATTTTTAAATTATTAGATGTCAACCAGTCTATTATATTATTTAATGCCATATTAATTTCCGAATCTAACGGTTTATCTTTTTGTCCCACAAAAATTGCGGTGCTATCATCCGCAAACAAAACCATTGGATGGTCAATGGCTTGGGGTAGGTCATTGATGTAAATTATAAAAAGTAAAGGTCCAAGCACACTTCCTTGTGGGATACCATATTTAACTATACTAGCAGAAGATGTGTACTTTAGTTCCATTTTTGTTTTTGGACAGATTTTTGTGATTTGAGTTTGCTAGAGTCGATTCTTAAGATAGGAACTGATTAAGTTTAAAACATTCCCTCTGATACCATATGCCTCTAATTTACTAATCAATATATCATGATGCACATAATCAAACGCTTTATTAAGATCCATATACATAGCATATACGGGTAACTTCTTTTCCCTGCCCTTCATAATAGTTTTTATTAATTTTGAAAATAGCTACATTTATAGACTTTTTCTTCCGAAAGCCGACCTGTTCATTTGCTAAGATGAATTCGCAATTCTAAGAATACTGTATTTATCTAAGTATGAATAAAGACTGGCATGAATATATTTTTCAAACACTTTAGAAAAAACTGGCACTAAAGCAACGGGTCTATAGTTACCAATATCTTCTCTATCTTGCTTCTTGAAAAGTGGTTTAACTATGCTAATCTTTAATTTGTCAGGAAATTTTCCACTGTCTATACATAGATTATTTATGTGGCCTAAGACGGGAGATATTATCATTGCTACATGTTTTATTTTACATAGAATATATATTTGTTAGAGTGACATCTAGTAGCAAATTGATTATTCAACTTCTTACTTCTTACTAGAATAAACCATAGTGTGTTTATACGTTTCTTCAAATTTCAATAGGCTTTTATTTTACAAAACAGCTTTTTGTTCTAGGACTTTCGGTTTTTAAAGGCAAATTTTTAAGTCCTAGAACAAAACATAACCGTTAAGCTATATTACAGAAGCAACCCTTAAGAGGCGTAACTAAGTTGTAAAATAAATAATATCAAAATACAACAGGGTAGACCACGCGGCAGCGGCGCGCGGCGTGCCTGCTGCCACCGCACTCGTCGATCTTATCTTAGTGAAGCTGTGGTTTCGTCACACACTGAAACTTTGTGATTTTTAGGGTTCCGTACCTCAAAAGGAAAAAACGGAACCCTTATAAGATCACTTTATTGTCTGTCTGTCAGTCTGTCTGTCCGTCCGTCCGGGTCTCAAGACCTGTATCTCGGGAACGCGTGATGGTATCGTGTTGAAATTATGACCATATAGGTACACAGACCCATAGTCTCTTGCTGCGTACAAATCAAATGTCTCAGTTTTCGTAAAAAAAAAGGTTCAGCCGAATATGTCATAAAAAACGCACATTTCGACACTCACAAGGGAATCAAAACCTATGAGGTACTTTCCCGTTGACCAAGAACTATGAAATTTGGCAAGAAGCATGTGTTATGGTACACGGAGTACACGAGTACACGTATAGGAAAAATCCGAAAACTGGACATTTTTAATTTAATCACAAAAAAAAATAGTGTCGTTATGCAAGGAATGAGGGTCCAAATTTTAAAGTGAATTAACCGTATCATGTGGGGTATCATATGAAAGACCTTCACTAGCACAAGCTAAAACAGGTTTTTATTTATGATGTGTAATTTGCGGTTTATGAAGGAAAATATTAAAAAAATATAATTTCCTCCTTTTATCTACTAGTTTGTACGGAACCCTCGGTGGGCGAGTCTGACTCGCACTTGTCCGGTTTTTTTTTTCATTTTTACTCGACTACGGCGAAGCAAAAGGGAGGATTATGTTTTTGACCGGTATGTGGGTATGTATGTACTCGTATATTCATCTGTTCCCTCATAACTTCTAAACTACTTAACATAATCAGACAAAATGAAGTGTCGTTGGAAGCGTGTTATTTGTCCGGAATCGACGCATATGACCAAGAACGCAAGAGGCCCTTAGATGCATTTAACCAGATACGCAAATGACCAGATACGTGCATGGCCAGATACGCAATTGACCAAAACTTGTGTACGCAATTGACCATAAACCACCATATTGTCCTCTGGGTATAGGCTATGTGACGTCACATTAAATTGAATATTGTGCCCTCTAGGGGACACGAAGTCAAGAAATATTCATATTGCTGATTGCGTTTACTAGATGTTTGATTTTTTTCACTGCTCCAATGGGCAGCAGACCTGAGTATTTGATATTAATTTGAGCTTGATACCTCCACACGTTTTAAGAAAAGAAATCTTGACGGACGGATAGACAGACTAACACAGAGATCCTTTAAGGGTTCCGTTTTTGCTGACTGAGGTACGGGACCCTAAAAGAGACAAATTTATGAGTGTGGTGGAGTGATGAACCCACAGTTCACACTTATTGGCCTCATATGGTTATCATTACGTACTGTTTATTGCCAGATTGGGCACCGACACTGCGGCCGCGCTCCCAGCGCTCGCCGCTCCCTGCCACTTGTACTCGTAATAACATTATGTCTGTAAAGTTACATGTGAACTGACTCGATGATAGTAACACGGGTGTCTGTGGGCTCTTCAGCCGCTCGATTCAATGCTCAAACTATTGATTGGTGAGTGTTAATCAGTGTTGATAGTTCGTATGTTGGGTGCGACGCGGCGCGTTCAACTCGGCGTGTTTATTTCGAGTGCGCAGATGCGCGTGCGCGTGCATACGTCACATGCTTGCACGTACGCAACCTCGATAATCTGGGCAGCGTCACAGATGCCGTCATAGTTGTGGCGTCAGCCTGTGACGTCACGTTGTGATTAATGTGTGCTCATCATTCACATTTTCATCTACTTAATTAATTTTATATTACAGGTACTCCGTTTACTTTGGACAGCTATCATGTTCCATGTTTTTAAACCATAGGCAAAGGCTCTAAAGTGTAAATCGATCTGACAGTTGTTGTCAGTTCCTAGGAATACGTACCTAGCAAAACCGTGGTGTGTATACCCAGAGCCACAGATTTCCAAAATATGTCTGTGCCCAGAGCACTCACGCTTACTAAAAAGCTTCTTCTTGTGGCGGCTGTGGGTGGCGGGTCGCCCTCTTTCCTCAAATATGGTTGACTCGGCTCGGGCTGGCACATGCGTCAACTCGTGAGCGGGTGCTGCTTGCGGGAGCTGGACTGGAGCGGGGACTGCTCGGCGTATACACGTATGCATGTTACTTAAGTGTCAATTAGAAAGTGTAATTGTGTCTTCCTCTTGCGTAATAAAAAAAATGTAAGTAGTTAAAATATATATAGTAGTTTATAAAAGGCAGGGACACTGGAGATTAATTTTGTCAAATAAAAAAAACCTTAATGTGAAGCAAAATTCAACGTTTCATTTTATTCGTTTTAGAGATCAATCGGTATTACCCCCCACAATGTTTCCACGACATGCAAACACTTTGCAACGGTTACTCGATGTGAACTGTATGTTGATGCCCCACCTACTCCGTAAGGGAAATTATAACCCTTCCTTTTGCTTGGCCGTAGTCGGGTAAATATAGGAGTGATTTTATAAAGGTATGCTCTCGACTGTCGTGACTCGTGGCGTTAGATTCCACGTTCGTATGAAACACCGGCTAGTTCGGTTGGTTTATTAATGGTTTATTACATTCAGGGTCGACATAGGTATACCTACTATTTATTTAAATACTTACTAGAAACTAGATAGTAACCTTCTTAAGGGAAATTTGAAAAAAAACTTGGAAAGCGAACAACATTAACATCTACTTCCGTATCACTGCTTAAAATTGTACTTGAAATCACTAGCTTACCTGATGATAAACAGAGGTGTGGCTGAGGATTAAAGTCAATAAGTTTAAATACATAATCTCTTGTTTAGTCCAGTTTTCTGGGAAGTATAGGGAGTTGTTAAAATTCTATATAGCACACTAGGTACATAAAATTTGACGAATGTAGACCGAAATCGTATTCTTTGATAATCAGATATTTCAATGTGTGCGTGTAATTACAAGTATATCTGCTGTTCAACTTTCCGCGTATCCTGTGTGAGACTGGGAGGATGGTATAAGTTCGTGGAACGGCAAACTTACGTTTTAATAATGTCAAATAGTCATAGTATAAAGTGTGAATATGGAGCGTGTGCGCAGGCACGAGGTGGAAGGAAGGGAGGGAGAGAGGAGGGGGGCTGTAGGCATGCGCGCGCGCTCGTGCGCTATTTTCGCAGCATCACAGGGCCGCAAATAGCGCGCTCAGAATACCGCGCAAAGGTTAGCTAAATAGGTAGGCTAGAGAGTAGGTGCATACTGCACTCGCAGGCAGCCCTCGTCTGCATACTCTGCACTAGCTAGCTAGCTGTCTCGGTGCTTGTACCCCATGGAAGTAGAGAGCTAGCTGCGCCCCGCGTACTGTGAAAAGCGCTGATGAAAAGCGCGCTGTAAAGCGGTGATGATGCCCATAAATAAGTATAGCTTATGTCCATCTTCAGGTCCTAAACAATCTCTGTCAAATAAAGATTGGTTCAGGCGCTAAGCCATAAAAAGTTTACAAACAGACAGACAGAGATAGACAGAGTTATTTTCATTGTTAGAAAGTTGGTTAAGATATAGACCTGAATACCACAATCCACGAACTACTTATTGCTATACATACAGTTATACAATGTTCACTCTCTCTCTCTCAGTGATCGTTCCACGCACGATTGCAGATACACGTTTAATCGTAAACAACTGAAACATGAATCGTACTGTCTTGTACTGTACGGAACAAACATCCATATTTATACGAGTCGGTGTACTTACATTCGTTTACGAAATAGCTTAGAATGCAATGTTACGAGTAGCAAGCAACTAGTGAGCTGAACTAGCACAGTAATAGAAAGGTAAGGTAACCATAAGTACAAGTAATTTTATGTATACATTTTAGTTTGTTAACAAAACAAAGAAATTGGCCATGGGTGTATTGTAACACATGGTGAGTACTCCACGCGTCCTGCAACCACACCACCCAGTACTATTATATGTTCTGTAACACTGGTGTGCTAGCCGGTAGGTCCCCACGTCCGGTGTGTAGTGTATAGGTATGTATAGCTGCGGGTGGGTTCGCGCAGTGCAGGTGCGCGTGCGCCGCTCACCAGAATCTCCTTACCGAGACAGCCGCCGCGCCGCCGCCGTCGCCTGACCACAACACCGCCTCGCGTATTCTGATACTACTGCACCTATCCGGTTATCTACCCGTGTTTGTATAATTATTACTCATTTCCAGATGCTTCTTAAGTTCTACATAAAAAAATACTCG
Source organism: Lycia hirtaria (assembly GCA_947563715.1). NCBI lineage: Eukaryota > Metazoa > Arthropoda > Insecta > Lepidoptera > Geometridae > Lycia > Lycia hirtaria. Next base: position 31,548,754 of record OX387377.1, on the reverse strand, counting down.
TATAACGCAAGAGTTGAAAATACAAAAGTATGAACATAAGTGTCCAGTATTGTGTACAGAGACAGACTATGTCAGTCTCCAGGTGCGACCGATATTTAGGTATACTATACTAAGTACATAACGATCGGTATAACCGTTCGATAGTGAACAAGTAGCAAATTTCGCTTTTATTGTCATTATGAAATTGTATCTTTGTTTGTTTAAATCAAAGCAGCAGTACTTTCATTTAAATAACAATTTTCTTATGTGTCTTTCATGTTGTAACGAAACATATTGTAACTAGAGTTAAGTACAACTCGTTCGATGAACTCTCATGTTGTAACGAAACATATTGTAACTAGAGTTAAGTACAACTCGTTCGATGAACGCTCATGTTGTAACGAAACATATTGTAACTAGAGTTAAGTACAACTCGTTCGATAAACTCTCATGTTGTAACGAAACATGTTGTAACTAGAGTTAAGTACAACTCGTTCGATGAACGCTCATGTTGTAACGAAACATATTGTAACTAGAGTTAAGTACAACTCGTTCGATGAACGCTCATGTTGTAACGAAACATATTGTAACTAGAGTTAAGTACAACTCGTTCGATGAACGCTCATGTTGTAACGAAACATATTGTAACTAGAGTTAAGTACAACTCGTTCGATGAACGCTCATGTTGTAACAAAACATATTGTAACTAGAGTTAAGTAAAACTCGTTCGATGAACGCTCATGTTGTAACGAAACATATTGTAACTAGAGTTAAGTACAACTCGTTCGATGAACGCTCATGTTGTAACGAAACATATTGTAACTAGAGTTAAGTACAACTCGTTCGATGAACGCTCATGTTGTAACGAAACATATTGTAACTAGAGTTAAGTACAACTCGTTCGATGAACGCTCATGTTGTAACGAAACATATTGTAACTAGAGTTAAGTACAACTCGTTCGATGAACGCTCATGTTGTAACGAAACATATTGTAACTAGAGTTAAGTACAACTCGTTCGATGAACGCTCATGTTGTAACGAAACATATTGTAACTAGAGTTAAGTACAACTCGTTCGATGAACGCTCATGTTGTAACGAAACATATTGTAACTAGAGTTAAGTACAACTCGTTCGATGAACGCTCATGTTGTAACGAAACATGTTGTAACTAGAGTTAAGTACAACTCGTTCGATGAACGCTCATTTTCCCGAGATATGTTTCGCCATATCCGTGAGAGCTATTATCTAGTAATGTGCAGTAACAACTTGTAACGTCGCTTATTCTCGTTTGCAGAATGATAACTCCGCGACAATATACGACAGCGATAGCCGTATACAAAACTAGCTAGATAGAATACGCAAAGTCGTTGTAATAAAATAAACAGCTTCTAAAAATACCAGTAACTGGTAGAGCGTTGATATGCAAACCGGAAAGTAGGCTAGCAATTATAGTGATTTCCGAGCTGGATGAGCGCCAACGGCCGCACAAACCGGAAAAAATAACGCGGTGACACGCGCCAGCTACCGTGCGCGCTGTCCTAAGGAACGAACTAAAGCAGTGTCACGCGCCACGGTACGCACTGTCCTAAGAAACGAATGGTCTAAGATCCCGCTATAGGACGACCTTCACCGAGCTGGTTAATGGATGAAAAATATTTTATATTCAATTAAATATGTCAATAAAAATATTGCAAATGGGTTGTCTAAAATGTTTCAGTCCAGAATGATTAATTATTGTTATTTTTTTTTAACTTTTCACTGGTTTTTGTTAATAGACAAATTTCATACCAATCGACAGTGAAGCCCATAGAATATGCAAACGTTAGGTTGACTATTTTTTTCCCGTCACAACTCTTGGGTAGGTAGGTATAAACAAGTAAATCGATACTAGTAACTTGCACCAGTCTGGTTAGTGAATTAAAGTTAAATTAAAATAAATAATAATAATAATAATAAATATTTGTGGACATTTCACACAACACCATCTAGCCCAAACTAAGCAAAGCTTGTACTATGGAACTAGATGGCTGATAGAATACATATATACTTTTTTTTGTAAATATATACATATGATACATAGAAACACCCAGACACAGAACAAACATCCATGCTCATCACACAAATGTTTGCCTTGGGTGGGGATTGAACCCACGACCTTTCAGTTCAGCAGGTAGACGTAAACACACTACCAACTGAGCCACTAGGCCAGTCAAATAAATAATATTTACACATAAATATATTGAATTTAATCTATTAACCAAACCAGTGAAATGTCATAAAAAAAATATGTTAATTAATCATATTCTGGACTGTTTTTTTTTAGACAACCCATTTGCAATATATTTATTGACATATTTAATTGAAATACTTTTCATCCATTAACCAGCTCGGTGAATGTCGTCCTATAGCGGGATCTTAGACTAGAACTAAACCAGTGTCACGCGCCACGGTGCGCGCTGTCCTAAGGAGCGAAATAAAACAGTGTCCCGAACAACGGTGCGCGCTGTCCTAAGGAGCGAACTAAAGCAGTGTCACGTGCCACGGTGCGCGCTGTCCTAAGGAGCGAAATAACGCAGTGACACGCTTTTTTTTGAGTGAAAACTTCTTTGGCGGCGTTGTGCAATTTTTTTTATGGGTAAAAATATTAAACTCGCGTCAGATCGTCAGATTACAATTCGTAATACGAAAATTCGTAAGACGGACGGATTATTTTAGTCAGAAACCTATTCAAACGTTCTGCATTTAAAGTTCATTATTGTATGTAAATTTTTATCAGCCTTTTTGCTATTTTATTTTTTAGTTTTCACTTCTGCCGGCACTCCCGGAGTGCAACACGTTGTTTTTTTTTTTGTAGTGAACGAATGGGGCGTTTGTGACTGGGGTAAAAGTACATGGCTGCACATTTATCAGGATTGACCTGGATGGCCCACTTCTTGAACCAATCTCCTAGGAGATTGAGGGCTCGCTGAACTCCACCGCCCAGATGATGCGACGCGCGAGGGATGGAGCGTTCTCCTTCGAGGCGATAGCGAAAGCATCGATTTCGAAGGAAGTCTTGTATGGAGGGCTTGTCAAGAGAGTCCGGAAAACCGAGCTGATACATCTTGTATACCGTTATGCCAGACTTTATAGATCGCTTTAGCCACGTCCAGGAAGACCGCTACCGTTCCCTGGGGGAAGGGCTTGTCGTCGTAACCGTGGGTTCGGTTTCTTCTATGAAATAGGGCGAATTCTGTGGGTTTCTTATTGAAACCTTCGAGAATGTACTCCGTGATGGGGTGTACTTGTTGGGCGCAAGAGTGTCCGGCTCGAAAGCCGAATTGCTCATCCGGAAGAATGTTGTTGTCTCTGATGTGAGACCAGATGCGCTTCAGAATGACGAGCTCGTAGATCTTCCCCAGGGTACTGAGGATACTGTTGGGGCGATAGCTAGAAGGCTCTGACGCCTTCTTGCCGGGTTTGTGGATGCCGATGACGTCGGCAGATTTCCAAGCATCTGGGAAGATGCAGTTGGACAGAGCCGCATTGAAGATGCGGCTCAACTGTACTTTACCTGCCGCTGAGTTGGGGACTGTATTTTTTTATAGAAAGCTTACTTTATAAAAAAGTCTTCAGTTTAAATTTTAACGCTAGAATATTAATGGTTTTGAAGAAATACATTTTAGTTGTTTGGCAAATCAAGAATTGTAGCCACAAACTAATAAGATTTTTGTGCTAAACGCAAAATTAACTTCAATCATATAGCGACGATCTTAATAACGATGTAAAATATGATTAATAAGTTGATCTAGGTACGCAAATATTAGCAGTAAAAAACCTCTGTAAATAATATAGTGGCCCAAAAACTAGGTTAGATTATGTTGGAACATTAATAATTATAGTTTGCTTAAATAAAAACTTTTTACCAAAAAATTTAACCTCCGAAAAAACTGAAAAGCAAAAAAAAAAACTTTTTTATTTAACTTTAATAACTAAGTTCTTAAGGCAATGTAAGTATGCCTAAGTAATTTTGAGTCGGCGCTAAGCAAGCAAATGAATTAATTTTATTTACTTAAAGCGTGATGCGTTGCGCTGCTCGTGCTCGTGCTCGTGCTCGTGCTCGTGCGGAGAGCGCATTTTTGGAATATCAATGTTTATCGCTGGAGATTTCACGTTGCATTGTTAGTTTTATTTGGTTATTTCTATAAATTTAAGGTAATTTTTGGCGCCGACTCAAAATTACTTAGGTATTAATTAAAAACATAGTTATTAAAGTTGAATAAAAAAGGTTTATTATTTTTTGCTTTTCAGTTTTTTCGGAGGTTTAATTTTTTTGTAAAAGTTTTTATTTTATAATTTTTTATGACTTTAATCTACTAATTACCAACTACATGCTTAATTTTTGATTACTTTAAAAATAGCTACCTACCTCATAATACACAACTCAGCATTGTGCAAACAAATCTGCGAGTGAACAATAAATCACCCCTATTTTCTCACCCTTAGGGTAAGTTTTTTTTTGTATTTATATGGGACCAATTTCCAGATATATTATCCAATAAAAAAAGATTTATCAAAATCGGAATGCTCTGTAAAAAGTTATGCGTGCAGACCGCCGCAAGATACTGAGAAACGGACTCCCATGTGATGTTAGGCCACTAAGTTTGTTACTTTTGTTCTTACATCAACATCAGTCACACGTAAAATAATTGTAATTAAAATTAAATTTATATTTTTTAAATACTCTGTAAAATCAATTCGTTTTTTTTTTGCATCCTCAGCGACAGCCCAACAATTAGTGAGTAAACAATCAATCATCCCCTCTTTTCCTACCCTTAGGGTTAGATTTTATTTTTCCAAATTTATATGAGACCATACTCGGGATATACCCTCTCCAATAAAAAAGAATTATCAAAATCGGACTGCTCTGTAAAAAGTTATGCGTGGACATACATTACAATCAGTTAGCAAACAATCAATCTTCCCCTGTTTTCACCCTTTGGGTTGGATTTTTTTTCAAATTTATATGGGACCACCCTCGGGGTACCCTTCCCACTAAAAAAAGAAATATCAAAATCGGACTACCTACTCTGTAAAAAGTTATGCGTGATCATACAATAAAAAAATAAAAAATATATAATATGCGTCGACTTGAAAACCTCCTCCGTTTTTAAGTAAATAGTAAACAATTAGTACTTAAATACATATTAAATTAACAATATACCTATATATTTACTTTCAATATTTTTAAATATATATATTTTAATTTAATTTATTTATTTTTAAGAAAATTATATTATGTATTTCAAAATTGGTCTCTTACCTTCAGCTTTAAAACTGTAGTCACTGATACTTATTTTTCGGAAGAAAAAAATGCACTTTTATAATAACACAATATAAAAATTTCGTAGGTTGATTATCACAATCGATTGTAAACAAACGTTCAGCGTCAGTAAGTTCGCACGAAAACACGCCGCTTGGTCACTGAAAGAACGCGCGACGAATGCGTGCGCGCACACCTAGCGAGAAGTACTGAACGCGGCATTAACGCGCCGCCGCCGCGCCCGCCGCCGCGCCGGGGCGCCGCGGCCCGCGCCTTTAGCCGGGGACTGGGGCGGGAGCACCGGGAGTCTGAGGCCCAGGTGCCGCCGCCGCCCCGGCCCGTGCTCGGACCTGCCCCAGGTCGTCGATGTGGCCTCTGCCTCTTTTCGAATCATGATCATGTCAGCGACGTCCCGCCGCCCTGCAAGTTTCACGCTTAGGTAAATATTATTTTGCTAATATTCAACAGACCGGTATTCGACGAATGACGACCTACTAGGCTGTAAAGAATCTCTTTATTGGCGAGGATTATATACCTATAGTAAGTATACTAAGTCTAAGTATATTACTAGCTTAGTTACTAAAGGCCTGTGGATACAATCAGACACTGAAGCTCTGGTAAAGTAATGCAGCAGAGACACTCTAAGCTGCTTATGGCAGGCTTCACTGTGGAATTCTCCAGAGAAGCGGTACGGCTAAACAGGGGTCGCCAGTGGACAGTGGACACTGCAAGCTCAACAAACATCTAAATACTTGCAGACACTGTGGATGAAACGGACATACATGTCATACAGGACATGTACTCGTATGTACCGGCTTCTGCTTTGTAGCAGAGGCTCGCACTGGTATACGAGTGCATAGAAGAAGCCGGTACCTTGGAGGCCACCTAATCTCACCTGATGAGATTAAAACCTCGTCACCCAAGATTATATGATCAGCGTGGGACTTGGAAAGGTGCTGAAAAGAAGCAGGGGATGTCACAATACATCTGTAAAGATCGCAGTGACTCGCCGAGGCTGATAAAGCCTGTCCGGCCCCCTAACTTTCGAATAAATGAAAAGAAAAACAAAATACCCGACTGGAGAAAAGCAGTTTTTGCAGACTAACTTACGATTTCGTTACGCTTGATGCACTGTTGAGTGTACATTTTTTCTAAGAAAGTATGCGTTAAATCGCTGTAAATGATTATAAATATGCATTCATAGAACAATTCTAGTAAAATCATTTATTTATTACGAAAAAGTTGGAGGTTACGAAAAAACGCATTATTTTGTTTTTGCGAGAGATGTAATAGGTAATAATATTACAAAAAATATAACCTACTTAGGACACTTAGGGAGTAAAGACGACTCTAACGACACCTCGCACATCAAAATCGGTCAAGCCGTTTTGGCTATAGGCGATCATAATATAAATATACATACATACACATGCCCACATACATACATGCACTCAAAAACATAACCTTTCTTCTTACGCAGTCGGGTAAAAAAACATGGCTATCTTCCCTTCTCATAACAAGTCCATGCCTCCCATTCCTTAATTTATGCAGCCTGTATTATAAATATTTTCTGTATTAATTGTATGGTAATTTTAGATATGTATAAAACGGAGCGTCCCGCTGACAAAATTAAATAAGATTTATTAGTTATTTGTAGGTCGCATTAGACATTCTTTAGAGGACCCGGCAGGGTTGTGCGCTCCCCTTTTATACGTTCATACCCTAATTCACAAATAATTTATTCACATAGAAATAATTAAGTGGCTAAGACCGTGCATGTATTAGGGTTCCGTAGCTAATGCTGTAATCTAACAGAAAACTACTTGGCGAGTATACTTTTTTTTTTTTTTTTTATACATTATAGATCTACGATTGACCACCAACTCGCCTGATGTTAAGCGATGGTGTGGCCGAGGATGGAGCTCGTCGATCTAGAAAGAAACAGAGATGGCGGCAACGAATTCTATTCTTGTGCAGTACGCAACAGGAATGTGGATCGATATCGCTGAGTACGGATTTTTGGCATTTCAACGAGAAATGGGTGGTAATTCGCGGACTTTCTGCTGGTCCTGTAGTGAAATGGGGAGGGTGGAATTAGGTCGTGAAGCTCTTGCGCACATTCCCCGAAATGAATCCTGTAGAAAATAGACAGACATGCTACTTTACGGCGGTGCTCGAGACTAAGTAGCTTCTTGGCAGCTAGTTTATCGTCACCGATTAACCTCACAGCTCGCCGGTCCACTGATTCCAAAGCTTCCAGCTGATACTTGGCTGATCCACCAAAAAGGTGGCAGCAGTACTCCATAAACGATCGGACCTGTGCTTGATAACAGATTCAAAATTCAAAATTCTAATTTAAAATATTTTTATTTCAGGTTAATTGTACCCATGGAATAAAACAGTCCTAATAAAATATATAAATATAATCCTATAATTAAAATACAAAAACATGTCAAAATAATTTAGAATAATCATCAAATATAAAAAAAAAATGTATGTCAGAAATGAGTGTCGAGTCAATGCTCCCATTGACTCGTGTAGATGCTATAATATTGTTAGTATTTTCTCTCCGGCATTGAAACTGGTACATGTCTCTGGCAGCAATGCCGGAGGTAGACACAATCTAGCCTCGTCGCAATCATTTTCAGAATAGTGTTGGAGCTGGCCCGAACTCTGTGCACCAAGGACGCAGCCCGCGATCGCATGGTCGCGTAAAAACAAGCTGTGTGTGCGTCCGCAAACATGCCTGAGGCGCTGCAGAATTGGGGCAGCCCCAACAATGTTCGAAATGCATTGTTATACAGGACACGGAGGTCACTGTATCGCCTTTTAGTGTAGTCAGCCCACAGGCTGCACATGTAGAGGGACGTACGTACTCATTGTCTTTGAGGTCAGTGGTAACAACATGCCCAAGGTATTTAAAACGACCAACTCTTTCTAGGAGAACACTATTTAGCAGAACAGGAGGAATGTTCTGAGGGCATGCCCCACCAGACTGAAATACCATCCATTGACTCTTCTTTATATTATACAGTAGTCCGTGACTACATGCATATTCCTCGCATATCCGCATCAGGCTTCTCAAACCGCAAATGGATGCACTCAACAGCACCATGTCGTCTGCGTAGCTCAGGTTATTGACACAGATACCGTCAATGTGGCAGCCGACATGCTGACTGCTGAGCGCTATAATCAGATCATTTATGTATAAGTTAAACAGGGTTGGAGAAGTTAATCCACCCTGCCTCACACCACACTCTAGACGATACGGATCCGACACTGTCCCCGCCCACCTAACACTGTTGACCTGGTGTGCATACCAGTACTGGAACATGCAACAAGTTCCTGTGGTAATCTGATATCTTCAAGTTTCTGCCATAGGAGGTCATACGACACCAGGTCAAAGGCTTTTGACAAATCGAGGAAGCAAGCATAGACTGGAGTCTTACGTTTCGTATAGTATCTGACGGTATGCTTAAGACACAGTATGGCACTTTCTGTGGACACCCGAGGACGAAACCTGAACTTGTTATCGTGTAGTGTTACGTATTTATTAAGCTGTTTGTTAAGCACACCGTCAAACACCTTCGCTATAATCGTAGCTAGAGATATTGGCCTGTAGTTACTCTTGTCGGCAAGGTCACCAGTCTTGTTTTTCACTACAGGCACAACAATCGTTTTCGTAAAATCACCCGGTAAGTATGAGTGGCTCACGCACAACGAGTAGAACATCGCTAACACTCTAGATATGTCGTCGTATCCGTCGAAGACGGCCACTATTGCAAACACCCAGGTTTTCAGGAGAAGGTGTTTTCTGATTATCTCTAAAACTTCTTAGACAATGTATGTTTTTTTGCATTCCAAATTAATAAGTGATATAATAAGCAGCTGATTATATATTTTTTTTATTTTTTATATCAAGTTTTATACATATTTTGTCCCTTAGGGCTGTATTGCGCGGAGTTTTATTGCATTCCGGTGAGCTTAATCGCCATTAGGGCTCTTTTCCGCGTCACAATCAGATGCGCGCTTGAATGTAATAGACTTTACGACCTTTCTCGGCGTCTACAGTGGGATAGTGGCTTTTTGCTAACAAAATTACTACTGTGGGTCTGGTTTTTTGTTATGTTTAACACAATTAGGACATATTTTGTCAATACTGTAACCATTTGGCAAGTGGGTTGACGAGCGCAGTGGGTTGCGTTTTCTGCAGAAGGTGCTGCTCACCTCGTATGACACCCGCAGGATGAGAGGAGGAAGTACTATTCTAAGCTGGTACCCCACAAAAACTGACCTTGACCGGTTTTTATTATGTACTTTTTGATTTAATTCGGAGTTAACACTATAATAATTATACCAATTTTTATGGACTGATTATCCATATGAAAATAGAGTATTATTTGTATCTCAACTAATATCTATCTCTTTCTCTCTCTGCCTATCTGTTTGTTACAATTTCACGGTCAAACGGCTGAATCGATCAATATGAAATTTAGTACAGAGATAGCTGTGGGCCCGAAAACAGACACAGTGTACTTTTCAACATGGTGTTGACACCATTCGTTATCAATACATGAGTAATAATATCATATTTCCACATATTATGAGAAAATATAACCACTTTGTAAGACTAATTTTGTTAGCAAAAAGCCACTATCCCACTGTAGACGCCGAGAAAGGTCGTAAAGTCTATTACATTCAAGCGCGCATCTGATTGTGACGCGGAAAAGAGCCCTAATGGCGATTAAGCTCACCGGAACGCAATAAAACTCCGCGCAATACAGCCCTAAGGGACAAAATATGTATAAAACTTGATATAAAAAAAAAAAAAAATATAATCAGCTGCTTATTATATCACTTATTAATTTGAAATGCAAAAAAACATACATTGTCTAAGAAGTTTTAGAGATAATCAGAAAATACCTTCTCCTGAAAACCTGGGTGTTTGCAATAGTGGCCGTCTTCGACGGATACGACGACATATCTAGAGTGTTAGCGATGTTCTACTCGTTGTGCGTGAGCCACTCATACTTACCGGGTGATTTTATGAAAACGATTGTTGTGCCTGTAGTGAAAAACAAGACTGGTGACCTTGCCGACAAGAGTAACTACAGGCCAATATCTCTAGCTACGATTATAGCGAAGGTGTTTGACGGTGTGCTTAACAAACAGCTTAATAATAAATACGTAACACTACACGATAACAAGTTCAGGTTTCGTCCTCGGGTGTCCACAGAAAGTGCCATACTGTGTCTTAAGCATACCGTCAGATACTATACGAAACGTAAGACTCCAGTCTATGCTTGCTTCCTCGATTTGTCAAAAGCCTTTGACCTGGTGTCGTATGACCTCCTATGGCAGAAACTTGAAGATATCAGATTACCACAGGAACTTGTTGCATGTTCCAGTACTGGTATGCACACCAGGTCAACAGTGTTAGGTGGGCGGGGACAGTGTCGGATCCGTATCGTCTAGAGTGTGGTGTGAGGCAGGGTGGATTAACTTCTCCAACCCTGTTTAACTTATACATAAATGATCTGATTATAGCGCTCAGCAGTCAGCATGTCGGCTGCCACATTGACGGTATCTGTGTCAATAACCTGAGCTACGCAGACGACATGGTGCTGTTGAGTGCATCCATTTGCGGTTTGAGAAGCCTGATGCGGATATGCGAGGAATATGCATGTAGTCACGGACTACTGTATAATATAAAGAAGAGTCAATGGATGGTATTTCAGTCTGGTGGGGCATGCCCTCAGAACATTCCTCCTGTTCTGCTAAATAGTGTTCTCCTAGAAAGAGTTGGTCGTTTTAAATACCTTGGGCATGTTGTTACCACTGACCTCAAAGACAATGAGTACGTACGTCCCTCTACATGTGCAGCCTGTGGGCTGACTACACTAAAAGGCGATACAGTGACCTCCGTGTCCTGTATAACAATGCATTTCGAACATTGTTGGGGCTGCCCCAATTCTGCAGCGCCTCAGGCATGTTTGCGGACGCACACACAGCTTGTTTTTACGCGACCATGCGATCGCGGGCTGCGTCCTTGGTGCACAGAGTTCGGGCCAGCTCCAACACTATTCTGAAAATGATTGCGACGAGGCTAGATTGTGTCTACCTCCGGCATTGCTGCCAGAGACATGTACCAGTTTCAATGCCGGAGAGAAAATACTAACAATATTATAGCATCTACACGAGTCAATGGGAGCATTGACTCGACACTCATTTCTGACATACATTTTTTTTTTATATTTGATGATTATTCTAAATTATTTTGACATGTTTTTGTATTTTAATTATAGGATTATATTTATATATTTTATTAGGACTGTTTTATTCCATGGGTACAATTAACCTGAAATAAAAATATTTTAAATTAGAATTTTGAATTTTGAATCTGTTATCAAGCACAGGTCCGATCGTGTATGGAGTACTGCTGCCACCTTTTTGGTGGATCAGCCAAGTATCAGCTGGAAGCTTTGGAATCAGTGGACCGGCGAGCTGTGAGGTTAATCGGTGACGATAAACTAGCTGCCAAGAAGCTACTTAGTCTCGAGCACCGCCGTAAAGTAGCATACACGTTGACATACAAAGATTACAAATGACAGGAATAAGCTATATGTACGCAAATCTTTCTAAATACGGCGAATAAGTCATGTCTACATTTTATGTAAAATGTAATGTAAAATTTTATAAAATTTTACATAGTAGTAGTCGTTTTTTTATGTAGGTAGTTACGTAAATACATAAAATATGAGTAAATACTTGTAATTTAGTAGTTAATACGTGAGACGATTAAACTATTTGTACGTAAATACCATTATTTTCTTACTTAACCGACAATATAATTCTGCTGTAAATTACGCTGCATTTTTTTTATCTGCTGTGTTTTTCATGTAAATAGTGTATTTTGAGCGCTACGCTACGTCTACCTACCTGTGTTACCATTTCTACGGCAATTGCCGTGTTATACGGCAATTAATTAGGACCGCTTGCCATAAAAAACACGGTACACGGCAGAACATTGATTGCCCTATCATAAAACACGGCAATCAGAGCCAAAGAAAAAATACACCAATAAAGTTGCAGGCAACAGCTACTCTACAGTTAAATCGAACACATTCCATAGACACGTTATCGAATACACTTGACACTTCAAGTGTAGGTGATTAAACATCATACATCTCTCTAGAATACCAAGGACCAATATTACGAAATCACTAGTAGGGACACACCTGAGGGTTAAAAATATATCTTAGACATTTATATCTCGTTCTTTACGAACAAAGACATTCATTCGTGCTTCAGACGTTGTTTACGAAACTTTAAGAATTGAAATAGTGAAAAATAAATAGTGACTGAACAGCCATATATATATTTTATATTTAAAAAAGAACTGTTTTCTATCCCTCAATATTATCCGATTTCATTCTTTTTTAACCGACTTCCAAAAAGAAGGAGGTTATCAATTTGGTCTGTATGTTTTTTTTATGTTTGTTCACCGATTACTCAGCTAATTGTGCATTGAATTTGATGATTATTTTTGTATTTCGTAGATCATACATCAGAAGTGGTCTCATATACATTTTATCAAAATCGATGCTGGACTTAGGTTTCTGTAATAAAATAACTGGTAAAATATCATCCAATTGCCTGTAGAAAAGTTAATAGCAAGTCGCGTATGATCGCGTTGTATTGCGTATTTTGAAGTTGTTTATTTAGTTTTTTAAGCAAATAATTGTTTATATTATATCCATGGTAGAGGTGCGCGCCGCGTTATAAATCAGTCGGTGGCGGCGCACCGGCAAAATTTCGTCGTTCGTCGTCGGCGGCGTGACGTCGGCGGCGTGGGATTTTTAATGATTTTCGCATAGAAATTTTACTGTCTAATACTATCTTTAGCAGTAATTTCAATACCAGCTACGAAAGACACTTTATTACAGGCTATTTTACTAGTATAAATGCATAGTACTAGGTTTTACCCTACACTAAGGCATCCCACCTACATGTGAGTAACTTGAGCGGTACGGGAATGCGTAGTGAAGTTGTGGAACGGTATGTTTAAACTTTTAAATATCTGCTGTGAAGATGCATCCTACTGAACGCACCTAGTGTATTGTCTGGTAGTTCAATAGCTCTAACTCGCTAGAGCGTTTCACATAAATTCCTCACTCAAATCTCTCACACACATTCCTCGGTGGCGTCCTTTGCACTTCTAAATCGTCCCTGGAATCTCCAGCCAACATTTGGTACCTATACGACGGAAACATGGAGTAAAGTCTCAACTAGGTAAAGGTGTCCCATTGCTTGTCTATGAATTACTGGGTCTAAAGGTCAACAAATAAGAGTGTTCTTTCCTTGTAACGTAGTAACAACAGGATCAATAAACACGTTTCTCATACCAGGAGGATGGATGGACTATGGACTTAAGGCTCACTAAGCTCTTTTAGATGCTCCCATTTTTTTGAAAGTCTGTTTCAAATTGAAAACGGTTGCTTTTATGACATTAATACACCACCTCAGACACGTCTTTTAAAATCTTCTGCAATGTTACACATGGTCAAGTTTGTGACCGTAATCCTTAATTCGTGTCTTATCAAACAACAGATACAATTGGGACATTCGAGCAGAGATGCTAGATGAGGAGCTCTATTTGATTAAATATGTCAACATAGTAAAATTATTAGGAGGTTTTCCGTTTTGATGTCTGCCTCAAACAGATCCTAGAAGATATACTTAATGATCATCTATCAGTTTCATTCAGTGAGTCGCAATGGTGCCAGACCAATTTACCTGAGACTGGACCGGTAGCTTTTTTTGGCTTCTTCACATGCGGTTTTCGATCTTGTCACCTAATCATTTCTTCATTTAGTGATTCGATCGACATCCCACACACCTCGAAAGCATGTGGTTAATCCTGTGTCCAGATAGGGATCAGCCTCAGAATACAAAGATACAGTGAGGTTGGGTCGACATAATTGTCAAAAAACCAACTGTCGCAACTATTAAGCAAGTGCCAAAAGACCGAGCTGGCTCGAGTGAACGCTACCACTAATTCTGAGTCCGGTGCCTGGTTGCATGCCTTGCCATGTGCTAACACGCACACACGTTACTAGACAACGACTCACTGAGAGTGGCTTCAGCTCTCTGGCTCGATTGCAATGTTTGCAAATCTCATACTTGTATTTATGGTGCGAATATCGACGCCAACGGCCACCACGGCTTGGCTTGCACGTGATGCGCTGGTCGAAGACCAGGTATCATGAGATGAATTATATAATTGGGCCAGCGTTGGTGTCTGCTGATGTGTCTTTTGTATTGGAGCCCCCATGTTTGTCCTATCCGGACGGTAAACGTAGCGGCCTGACGGTCTCACATTGATTCCATAGCAGAGGTCTGCCTCCTTTAGGATGCGACGTGCGTAAATACATTTACTTCTTGCCATCTCACCGCCACACAGAGGTCAGCTGGTGCAGGAACAGAAACAGCGGCCAGATGTAAACACTTTAAATGTCTGCTTGGAGTTGATATACGATTTTGTACCGATTGCCGTTAAATGGCCGGACCGTGGTGCTCCGAAGCCATACAATTCGTGAGCGAGTTGGAGCGACGACTCAAGGAAAAAAAGCCGGGACCCATGCTCGAGTTTGAGTTTCTTTATTACTCAGCATACATCCTTCCAATCCATCCAACATCCTTGGCCATCCAAAGGAGGAACGCCGTTAGCATTATGGGCACATTTTGACAAGGTGCCCATAATGGCGTGACTTTTTGACTAGGCCTTTTTTTCAAATTTGTTCAATTCATTTTTAAAATAAATATGTACTCAGTTATAGTTATTATTATAATCATCATCTCAGCCATAAGAAGTCCACTGTTGGACATAGGCCTCCCCCATGGATTTCCAAAAAGACCGATTGGAAGCGGCTTGCATCCAGCGTCTTCCCGCCACTTGTATGAGGTCGTCTGTCCATCTCGTGGCTGGTCTTCCTACGCTGCGCTTGCCGGTACGTGGTCTCCACTCGAGAACCTTTCGGCCCCATCGGCCATCAGTTCTGCGTGCTATATGCCCTGCCCACTGCCACTTCAACTTGCTAATCCGCTGTGCTATATCGGTGACTTTTGTACGTCTACGTATCTCTTCATTTCTGATTCGATCTCGTAGAGAGACTCCGAGCATAGCCCTCTCCATAGCTCGTTGCGTGACCTTGAGCTTCCTTATAAGGCCCATAGCCATTATTATAATAGTTGTATTATTTACTTGGGAATGCCGCAAGGGAGAAGTCGGACGCCCCAAGTATAGATGAAGAGACGAAGTAGAGAAAGATCTGAGAGAGCTGGATGTTCATGCTTGGCACGAACGTGCACAAAATAGAGAAGAGTGGTGTCTTCTAGTATCGGAGGCCAAGACACATTTTGGGTCGCTGCGCCAATAAATGATGTGATGATGATTATTTAAGTAGTTTTGATTATCTATTTAATTATTTAGTTACACTTTTTTCTGTTGCAGCTACTTTGTTTTTTGTTAACATTTTACGATGTTGGTGGATGTTTTCATCACAAACTATGGATGCCAAAGATGAATACGTGCTTTTATTCCTTGAACCTGTTTATTCGAACCTGGGGCCCAATTCAGTTATTCAAGACCGCTCCATAGCCGAACCATATGTGGAGCGTTTACCGTCGGCCGCCATAGTTTTTTTGATTTAGTCACTTTTATGTCATACAATTGACACATTTGATGAAACGTAACACGTCCTTCGCTCGTTACTAAATCAAAAAAAGATAGCAGCCGGCAGGAAATGCTTCGCACAAGGTTCAGTTACGGATCGGTTTTGAATAACTGAATTGCCCCCCTGCTTGCTTCTTCCTGTGTTCCGATTTTCCACCTGATTATTTCTGGAAACGATCTAAGTACTGTGGATCATCCATTCGGTATGTAAAAATGATCTGCGCTATTAATAATTAAACTGAAAAAAAATCGCAATTCGTTCTCAGCGCGAAATTTCAAATGGTCGGCGGCGGCGGCGGCGCGCCGTTACTAGACGGCGGCGGTACGCCGCGGCGGCGTGCACCTCTAATCCATGGTGGATAGATGTATGTTGGCCGAAATAATGAATCTTAGAAATCGGTTAGTGCTTAGGGGTAGAAAACAGTTTTATCTCATTTGTAAATATGGAAGATCACGCAACAGCTCTCCTTTTAAGTATCTACGTTAAGAAACTGCTTTTTATGTGAAACACGGCAATTTTTGGAATTTTGAGCCAAAACACGGCAATTCAACATCCAAAACACGGTAGTCAATTATTTTTTTATGGCAGCCCTGCTACTTACTGTATTTTCACAATTTCGATTTTCGATCTGGCAACACTGATCGAGTGGTTGGTTGGAAACTGGAAAGAAAATTACGTGTTTTTGCCAATAAAAATACTATTGCATTTCCTTTTCTGATATTTTTCAACAATAAATCTGTCTGTTCAACTTCTAATCTGTTTGACCGTTTAAATAAAGTTTTATTTTATCAAAGTGACTATGGAATTGGTAAGTAAACTCAAAGAAACTTGCTTTTCGTTGTCATGGCATTTTTCTCATATTTAACCTATTCACTAACTTGTTAATTTTGTAGTTACGATGCAGGATTATGTTTATAAAAATAATAGCAGGAAATCATATAATCACTGACATCCGCCGGTGGTTGGGGTTAGGTTGGGATACTTTTCATAAAAACGATTTACGGCTTGAACAACAACCGCTGTATGTCCTGATTGTGATATACGAATTTTAACCTGACTGTGACAGATCTCAGAATAAGGTTGGAAAAGTAGATTTGGTGGTCAAACGTAGATCTATCCCGAATAAAAAATCACACTCGGTTACAGACGATGTCTCGAGTATACTTATAGCTGTGCTTGTGCTGTGCTTATATATAAGTCGATGCAGTGTGTCGATTGTCGAATTTAAATTGATTTATTTGCTAAGGCAAGCATTTGTCACTGACAAACTTACCCATCATCGAAATTCTAAGGTACTTTCTTCAAAATTAGTATTTAGCCTGTAAAATAAGAATAAAACATAAGCGGGTAAAAAAATAATTTTCATAAGTTAACTTTGACGGGATATATCTTGAAAACGGTACGCTCGACAATAATATAATGTACGAAATCATCCCTTCATTTGAAAATCCCTGCTTAATGATACCACGCATGATGGGGTGGGGTAAAAGAATTATTTTGTTCTTGACTCTAGGGCACCATATTCAACTTAATGTGACGTAACATAGCCTATTAACCAGTGGAAAACCAAGACGCTTCTAAAGACACCTTATTTGTTAAATTAGTTTAGAAGTTCTGAGAACAGATGAACATACATACCCACATACCGGTCAAAAACATAACCTTCTCTTTTGCTTTGCCGTTGTCAGATAAAACTAAAACACATAATTTCATACTGAGATAGATATATGTACATTACATAGTTACTTTTGCAGTTTATACATTTTCCCATCACTTTGCTACCTAATATTATGTAGATAGATAGGTAAGAAAACAGTTGATATATGTAAGGTAAGCTAAGATAATACCTACATCAAAGCCTCTGCGAAAAGTCCACACTACTATGTTTAGTTAAACACTGTTTAACTGAAATGTGCTTATTCAACATTTATAAGTAACACAGTAAATGTACAAAAATCAAAGTCTCTCAATGCAGCTCTTCTACTACAATAACTTGTGAGATCTAAGGTAAAACCAAGTCAGTTAATTAATTTAGTATATATCTAGGGGAGCATTTATCCAACTATTTAGTCAAGATTATGGGAGCTTCGGAGGATGGTGTTTTACTTCAAATTTATGATTAAATAGAAACCAAAATATAGGTCTACTCAGAAAGACATGAGCTTATTTAATAAATTTAAATCTTTCTTAAACTACTTTACTTAAAATAACGAAGGGTCGGGGCAACGACCGGCGCACCACTTGAGTTTGTGTTATAAAAATACAGACTGTAGGAAATTAGGAATGCGACACGTATTTGCTAAAGCTGATTACATAAATGTTTTGTAAGAAATTGTGTTATTTAACAACTTCTGTAGTGACCGTATTGATAATAGACATCTTTATTTCTTTAATAATTAGAAAGACTACAATCACACATGATTATAAAATCTACATGCAACAAAATCTGCTTAATATTATTTATTTATTTGATGATAGGCAAGTAGCAGAAGCTGATGAGCCTATATCCTTTAGTGCAGAAAATTACTGGTTGTCTTGTAGTATAATGTGTTCCTTTTTAGGGTTCCGTACCCAAAGGGTAAAAACGGGACCCTATTACTAAGACTTCGCTGTCTGTCTGTCTGTCTGTCTGTCTGTCTGTCTGTCTGTCTGTCTGTCTGTCTGTCTGTCTGTCTCCAGGCTGTATCTCATAAACCGTGATAGCTGGAAAGCTGAAATTTTCACAAATGATGTATTTCCGTTGCCGCTATAACAACAAATACTAAAAATTAAAAAAAAAAAATATTAAGGGGGGTCCCCATACAATAAACGTGGTTTTTTCGTATTTTTTTGCTCAATATTAAAAACGGTAACAGGTAGACGCTTCAAATTTTCACAGAATACTTACTTGTATATTACCTTTCAAAATAAATAATTAAATAACTATAAAGTAAATATTAAAGGGGGGCTCCCATACAACAAACGTAAATTTTAAGCAATTTTTACTCGATCTTAATTAACAGGTAGAAACTTGAATATTTGTAAGTAAATATTTAGAAATATATTAACTATGAAAATAAATACTTACCTAATATAATACATAAAAACTCACAAAATGAAAATAATCCGTGCATCTAAACGCGGTGCGAGCGCCGCGCCGCGGTGTGGTGGTGGCGCGAACGCGCGGGTAGCGGGGGAGGTAACATCACGGAGGGAGCCATAACCGCGCGTATTCGCGCGAGCCTCGTCATGCTGCCCGGATGTGTATCGAAAACCTACCTATAAGTTTGCAATTTACTACTTGGAATTTCGTTGATTTCTCGTTATTTTATAAACAGAACTAAACTTTGTAGTATTATAGATGATAGTACGGAACCCTTCGTGCGCGAGTCCGACTCGCACTTGGCCGATTATTATTTATTTGATGATAGGCAAGCAGCAGAAGCTAATGAGCCTATATCCTGCTTTTAATCCATTGATCCAGCTTATTTTTAAAAGAGTTGATAGATTTTGCCGTGTTGACATTTTCAGGCAACCGGATCCAGTTGAGCAAAACTTTGTTGCTTAAAATATGACGTGCAGTATTGGTTTGAGACGTACGCCACAGTAAGATGTTGTGCTGTCTGCTTTCCCTAAGTTCTCTTTTATAGTATATAGGCTTCTTATGTTAGGCAGATTATAGAACCCATTCAGGATTTTAAGAGTTTCAATTAAGTCACCCCGCAGCCTCCTTTCTTCGAGTGTAGTGAGATGCAGAGCTTTCAATCTCTCATTCTATGGCTTACGTCGAAGGGCAAATGGCAATTTGGTGGCTTTTCTCTGGACACTTTCAAACAATTTTTTCCCCTTTGGCGGCTATATCGCACACACACACATTTGAGAAAAAAATATATAAATATCGATTTTATTCACAATGGGGTGGGGTTGAAAAAAAATCATCCCTTTTTATGTATGGAGTGCCACCCTTATTTTTTTTTATCAACTTCAATCAATCAACATCATCAATTTTTATGTAAATTATGTTACTGTAAAAATATGTATATAATAAATCACATCTATTTAATATAACATGTCACTATAAAAATACAAGTATATAATTACTTATTGTTAACATTAACAATACTCAAATTAAAATTATTCACAATAAATCTATCTATATGTAGTACCTTTAAACGAGAAATTCTTGTCTATATGGTTTTTGTACGGTCACTATGGATACTTGTGTGTTTCGCGAGGCCGAGGTGGCTCAGGAGTTCAGGACAGCCTAGGTTGGCGACAGAGTGAAAGTAAGGTAACGGCGGTGTGTCGTCGGCAGATGTCGGGAGCCATGTTCGGCAGCGGCGCGATGGGCGGGATGGGCGCGCTGCTGGCGCCGGCAGCGACGCAGCCGCCGCCGCCGCCCGCCGGTGAGTGCCCCTCCGCTGGCCGCGCGCCTCCGCTCCGCAGTATGGTGGTGTAACGCCGCTGGCTCTGCTCGCTGTTACAGACGCCGCCGCCGCCCGCAGCCGCCGCAGCAGCCGCCGCCTGCCTCTCGACCTCTCTCGACTCGAGTGATCAGAGTTTCTGCTTTCTGTTTCAGGCTAGATATATAAGTTAGGTTAGTGGTCCGGAGCCGCGGCGAGCCCCGCCAGCGCCGCGCCGCCGCCGGCAGTACCTACCCCCGCATACAATGTACCTACCTGTTTATACACGCATCCGGCCGCCTGACAGACGACAAGCGCGCGCCCGCACCCGCTGACTCGTGCGCACGAGCCGCGCCCGGAACCACCGCCACCAAACTAGTCTAGCTTCTCAGACATCGTTCGACATGTACTGTACATACGTTAACCGGCTTCGGACTTCTTAATATACATATAGGGCAGAATAGTAAAGCGATGAGGGTCAATATCTTACAGTTGTGAATGTTTGCTCGTCCACTCCTACATTAACAGACAAAGGTTGAACGTTGGGTTCTTGACGCGTATTCAATGTTAGGCATATTATGGTGGGTTAACCGATCTATGTAAATACCGTAACGAATCTAGCGATATTTCTTTGCATTTTGCCACAGAATATCATGTTTCTCATCGTATTTAAATAATATTTAATGGTCATTCGATGAGTAGGATAGAATATATTGTTTCTAATCATATATATAATATAATATAAATATAATATCGATTGTTACTAATCGCGAAAATCTAAGAAATCATAATATTCGTGATGTATAAAAGAGGAACCATCACTGCTACCCCGGCTGTATACTCTCCGCGTCGAAGTTCGCGTCGTCCAGGTTCCATTCTATCACTTGTGCTAGTGTTGTGTCCATGTGCATGGGGCATAGCGGAAACTTCAAAATTCTTTTGTACTTTTAGTTTTCCACTATCTCAACCAGGTGCGCTCCGAGGAGGAATCAAATCGTATACATCAAATTGAAGAAACCTATTAGAAGTAGCTAAATTTACAATTGCATAGGCTAAAGGCATTTCAATCGATGATTTATTCAAAATTGACCAAAACCAATTGTTTAAAAATGTCGGTGCTCGCTTCGCTCGCGTATTATTGATGGTAGTGCGTTTTGAATCTGAAGCCATAGGTATTTCGGGGTCACACTAACACGAGTTAAATATCTTATATTACTGCCAAAATATTAATGGAAACTGAAACATTGCACTCGCTTCACTTGCGCCTGATGAAAGTTATACTTTTAGGGCCTGACAGTGCTGAGCGCACGCATAAATTAATTAAGCAAATTTTAAAAGAGATAAAAAGTGATGATCATCAGCTATAGTGGATCATCACGTAGCGATGAGAAGGGCGTGTGTATACAGCCGGGGAGTGCGCGTGAGTGCGCGGCGCGCGCGGAGTGGTAGTGCGAGCGCGAGTGAGCGTGCGAGCGCCAGCCCCCCGCGCGCCGCGCCTCACCGCTGCGCTCGTGTTGCAGGGGCCGCGCCCGACGCGCTGCGACAGCTCGGAGATGTCTTCACAGGTCAGTCTCTTCTCTACCTAATTACAACACACTAGAGGTGGGCGTTTTTTCAACAGCTTTTCAATCGTCAACGAATTAACAGCTTTACGTTATTACGTAAACCAGTAAAAACCGGTAAAAAATTGGTAAAGCAGTTGATTTCACAAAACAAGTTGACTGGTCAACGCTGTTATTGGCTATAAGGATACATCCACGGAACTCTACGAATACATCCGATCGAACGTCCCGAAGAAACTCAATCAGTGGTATTCTCATTTCTCGCTTACTCCGCGTATGAGTAAATGAGAGGATGCTTTTAAGGATTATTTACAACAATTACGCAAAAAATATACTTGTTGCTTGTAAGCTATAGTCTATTCAACGAGTCAAGCTAATATGGCACCCTCTCTCTTGTTAAAAATTCAATTGTATGAAAGTGAAAAGGACGCAGCGCCGTCTTAAAATGCCAGGATTGGTCAGGGGGCGTGACTTATTGAAGAAAGTGTTAGGCTGCGTTTATATTGCTGATCTGAATCGATTACTTACATTTATCTAAAAATAATAGTTACTTCAATATAATCTGTATATAAAAGCAAAATGTAATATTTTGTCTTTCTTTTCTAATATAATGTTTTTATTCTCGAATATTGTGTACAAAAGAAAATGCTAAGATTTAAATAAATTAAACATTAGATATTTTCATAAACATTTATTCGCTTTCTGAATCACTTGAGTCTAAATCATTTTCTTAGTTTATATGAAGTCGTTCTTGCATAGATTTCATATTTATATCCATGGGTCAGTCCAGTAAACACGCCGGGTCAACGTAAAAATCATACACTGAGAACATACTGAAATAAGCACCACACCACACGTCCGCCCCGCTCAAGAGACAAAATAGGACTGACATTTGCTCGCAACGTGTACGCGCCTTAAGACCCTTATCTCCGACCAATGACGTTCAGCGCTTGATTTCCCTATTAGCTCGTTTCGGCGAATGAAGTATAAATAAATAAATATATGTAGACATTTCACACAATCTAGCCCAAACTAAGCAAAGCTTGTACTATGGAGCTAGATGGCTGATAAAATACATACATATATACTTTTTTTGTAAATATATACTTATGATACATAGAAACACCCAGACACAGAACAAACATCCATGCTCATCACACAAATGTTTGCACTGGGTGGGTATTGAACCCACGACCTTTCAGTTCAGCAGGTAGACGTAAACACACTACCAACTGAGCAACAAGGCCAGTAGAATCTAAAATCAAACAAAAACATTCAAGGTGTCGAGTTATTTTGTTTGAAAAAAGCGTTGGTTTATTATGAATTTTGAATTTAAAATTGTGTGTAAACAAAATTTGTATGGTCCCGGCATAGATTACTTCGGTCAAGGTCGGTTTTGGTGTGATCTCGCGGGAGGATTTGTTAGTTTTTCAGTGTTTTTAGGGTTCCGTACCTTAAAAGGAAAAAACGGATGTCCGTCCGTCCGGGTGTCAAGACCTTTATCTCGGGAACGCGTAAAGGTATTGTTTTGAAATTAAAACCATATACGCAGAGATACGCATTCTCAGTTTTCGTAAAAAAAAGTTACAGCCGAATATGTCGTAAAAATGCACATTTCGACACTCACAAAGGAATCCGAATAGGAAAAAATCCGAATATTTTTATTTTAATCACAAAAAAATAGTGTCTTTATGCAAAGAATGAGAGTCCAAATTTTAAAGTTCTTTAACCGTATCATACGAAAGAGCTTAATTAGCATAAGTTAAAACAGGTTTTTAAATATTTTTACGATGTATATTTTTCGGTTTATGAAGGAAAATATGAAAAAAAAATGATTTCACCCTTTTATCTACTAGTTTGTACGGAACCCTCGGTGGGCGAGTCTGACTCGCACTTGTCTGGTTTTATTTTTAGATAATGTGTATATGACTGTATAAAAAAACATTTTCACTGCATTCATTCATTTTCAGTGGAGAAAATTTCATTTTAAACCATTTCTAACTTTATTTTCAAGTCACGTGTTAATATTACGAGTATAGTCGTTATAGATCAAAAACGTTGACAAAATGCGTTATCGAAATTTCACATTTGTTGAAAACCTAATAACTAAATCAACTGTTTTTTCAACCTGTTAACCGTTGACAAAAAGCTGTTTTTTTTTAAATTGACGGGTAAATTGTCAATGACCCACCTCTACAACACACTCGACAACGCAACCTCGATATCTAACCTATCTGATTCTCGCGACACAGGCTATGCCTAGTGCGGGAATCTAAGTTTTTACATTTTATTAAAATTCTTTCATTGATGTTAAAAAAGATGTACTGAGAGTGAATAGTGACCAAGTTTATTATGTTTATGTAAATAAATATAAGTAATTTTTTTTTTCATCTATGAGCTGATAAAGTAGAATATCATTATATTATATACATTTTATGTCAACAGTTGAGACTACGACAGATAATTTTATACTTTCGATTTTTAGATTATCTCTCAACATTTGAAATCGGTTTGGAGAAAAGACCTTTCTGCCGTCTGCTATCTCATTTACTTTCCCAAACTGTATCGATGGTTGCAAAAGTAGCAAATATTTATTTCGATAGCTGATAATTGGTATTATATAACGAAGGCAGTGCATCGCACGATCAAGTTTTTGATTCGGTATGTGGGTGTATGTATCACCGGAAAATAACAAGATCCACAAGTTTATAAATTTCCTAAAATTTTCTAGGAAATTTATAAACTTTCGTAGGATTCTAAACGAGAGATAAATTATATTATTTTACGGTTAGGTTAGGGTTTTTTTTAACCTAACCTAATCTAACCTTTTTTTTTTACGTGAGGAAATGCATTTACGCATACACCGCCGCCCGGGGGGGAGCAGCGGGTTATGTCGGGCTCGACACCAGAGTGGTGCCCGTACCGACTAAAACCTCACGGTGTTCCACCTTGGCGTCTTCGGAGCTACGGGAACTCTTCCGAACTTACCGCAGCTTCGACAGCGCTGGTCCATTGACCCCACACTCGGAGAGCTTTGGCTCTATCCGCCTGGTGACGATGTTCTGGAACACTGCAGCGCATCGTCCAACCTCGGGACTCTCTTGTCGGACGGCAGGCTCCCCCGAACCTACTGCCCAGAGTTCCCAGTCTACGGAGGCAGTCGGCGCTCATGCGCCAACCGCCTGCGACCAATCCTTTTACGTCGCATGGGCTGAGACAAAGGGTCGTCTTCCCTCATGCGCTTTAACACCTCTTTTTGGGACATCACTTCTTCAGCGAAATCCCGCATCGCGTCCCAAGACGTCTCACTGCCGGTCATAGCAGCGGCTATGGCCGGCAGAGAAAGGTCTGCTCCTACAACTGCAACCAGATGAGAACGCTGGTTGTGCCATTCTGGACACACTTTAATCGTGTGTTGCGCCGTGTCTTCCATGCTACCGCACTGATGGCAGACAGCCGTGGGTTCTCTCCTGGCTACTCTGTGCAGGTACTCGCCAAAGCAACCATGGCCTGACAGAGTTTGAACGAGCCTGAAGGAGAGAACCCCGTGCTCTCTCTCTCTATCCACTCTTTTAGAATCGGTCGAAAAGCCTCCACTACGCGCAGACCCGCAGTTGGAGTGTGCAGGCTGCTGTCCCATCTTTGTATGGCTGTTTGCCGTCCGTCTCGCCGCCAACGTCGGATCACCTCAGGGGGAGGAAACTCACCCCTGGATCGTGCATGCGACTGTTGGCGAACGTAATCTAACCTAACCTAACCATATAAATTTACCACGAGATGTCGCAAATTGATAAATTTACGAAAATGAAGACGTAAAATAATACAATTTATCTCTCGTTTAGAATCCTACGAAAGTTTATAAATTTCCTAGAAAATTTTAGGAAATTTATAAACTTGCGGATCTTGTTATCTTCCGGTGACATATACAAGTGTGTGCGCGCGTTGCGTCAGGTCCCGGCGCCAAGTGCTCGACGCTGCCGGCGATCCTGGGCGGGTCGCTGCCGCGGCTCTCCTCGGAGCAGGCGGATGCGGTGGCGCGCGCAAAGAAGTACGCCATGGAGCAGAGCATCAAGATGGTGCTCATGAAGCAGACTCTGGCGCACCAGCAGCAGCAGATGGCCTCGCAGCGCACGCAGGTCCAGCGGCAGCAGGCGCTCGCGCTCATGTGCAGGTATGTATATATACCGTATCTACACATGTACGTATGTAGCCTGCACTCCGGACGAATTGTGCGTTTTGATTCAATATTATTACTTGATCTGGATTTAACCATTATTCCCTAGGACTAAACACTGGGCTTACTATTTCATCGGATAGCTCTTTTTTCCGTTATTTTTAACAGACTTCGACAAGTATAAGTTTAGAAAACTCAAAAACACTTGACAAAAAAAAACTGTTGAACCGATTTAGATAAAACAAGCGAAGAACACTCGACAAAATCCTCTTTCAAACATAAACTAAATCAAAATCGGTCCATCCGTTTGAGAGCTACGATGTCACAGACACACGTCAAACTTGTTTGGGTCGGGGCTCGGGGGCTCGGGGGTCCACAATCCAGTTGTAATTTTTAATGTTTGTTACCGCATAACTCCGTCATTTATAGACCTATTTGGAAAATTCTTTTTTTCAAATAAACAAATAAATTATCTTTATCTTTATCTTCATTTCAATGAATATACTTTCAGAACATATCGTTAAGCGAGTTGCGATCGAACGACAATTTAGTCGTAAAATATCTGTTGATTGTTGTTAGATCGCTGGTTCATAATGTTGTTGAACATCAGCGGCCGTGATGAGAGCGATACGCAGAGGTTCCCGGCTCGCGCCGGTCGAGCCCGTGACTACTATATTGCTGAAAAGATCTGAGCCGCGTGTGTGCGTGTGGTTCACTCGCGCAGTGTGCTGTACGTGTGTGTATGTATGTGTGTGTCACATGTCGTGCAGGGTGTACGTGGGCTCGATATCGTTCGAGCTGAAGGAGGACACGATCCGTCAGGCGTTCCTCCCGTTCGGCCCCATCAAGTCGATCAACATGTCGTGGGACCCCGTCACGCAGAAACACAAGGGGTTCGCCTTCGTCGAGTACGAGATACCGGAGGCGGCGCAGCTCAGCCTCGAACAGATGAACGGAGTCATGCTCGGAGGCAGGTCGGTACTCACACCGCGGAGCTCATAGCGCTCTCTACATTAACGATCACTCACATTATATTCACCCGCATTTGTTTCAGGTTCCGTTCACACGAAATAATGTATTTAGACCGGTCTTAACTCGACGCTATAATGCCTGTAGTGTAATGTATACCTACATAAACTCGACGCTATAATGCCTGTAGTGTAATGTAGACCTACATAAACTCGACGCTATAATGCCTTTAGTGTAATGTAGACCTACATAAACTCGACGCTATAATGCCTGTAGTGTAATGTAGTCCTACATAAACTCGACGCTATAATGCCTGTAGTGTAATATAGACCTACATAAACTCGACGCTATAATGCCTGTAGTGTAATGTAGTCCTACATAAACTCGACGCTATAATGCCTGTAGTGTAATATAGACCTACATAAACTCGACGCTATAATGCCTGTAGTGTAATGTATACCTACATAAACTCGACGCTATAATGCCTGTAGTGTAATGTATACCTACATAAACTCGACGCTATAATGCCTGTAGTGTAATGTAGATCTACATAAACTCGACGCTATAATGCCTGTAGTGTAATGTAGTCCTACATAAACGAGCTCTTGTTATTTTTATAAACTGAATGAGAATCATTATTCAAATAATTAGACGAACCTTATGAACTTACAGCGCTCCCCACCATCATTTTGTAAACAAGTATCTATAGTAAAAGAAAGACAAAATACCCGACTGCAGAAAAGCAGTTTTTGCATTCTAACAAACGATTTCGTTACACTTGATATGCTGTTGAGTGTACGTTTTTTGTGAGAAAGTATGCTTAAAATTACTAAAATATTATACATGCGCATTCATTAAAATAATTCTAGTAAAATCACTTGTCTATTACGAAAAAATTCGTAGGAGGTTATGAAAAATGCATTTTTTTGTTTTTGCGAGAAATGCATTATTATTATTTTTACAACAAATATTGCCTGTGACACTCAGGGAGTGAAAACGAATCTAACGATACCTCGTACATCAGAATCGGTCAAGCCGTTTAGGCTGTAGGCAATCATATAAAAACATACATATATATATACACTCGAAAAACATAACCCTCCTTACGCAGTCGGGTAGAAAAAAATATGCTTCAGATTAAGAGATTAATAATACGAAATAGCAATATAGCAGTCGCATCGACTATCTCTCTCGCTCCCTTCATCGATTCGAGCTGACTTTACCCGAACTAGCGTTACATAGCCGAGCGTGACGGCTCAGGTTCATTCGTTACTTTCAAACCTGAGGGCTCGCTCTCCATGTTCAAAACACTTTTTTAAATTGTCCATTCGTTTGTCGAGTGTGCGCAGTTCGTGTCTGTAGCGAAGTGGCTGTGGCCGATGTGTCTAACGACGGCATCGTGCCCGCAAAAAACCAAACGTATGGTAAATGACGGTCAAATGGCGAACAAGTTAGCCGGAGAAGGGTGAGTGAGGAGTGTCTGGTGTGCGCAGGAACATCAAGGTGGTGGGGCGGCCGTCCAACATGCCGCAGGCGCAGGCCGTCATCGACGAGATCCAGGAGGAGGCCAAGCAGTACAACCGCATCTACGTCGCCTCCATACACCCCGAGCTCACTGAGGACGACATCAAGAAGTTAGTACCTCACACTAACCGAACTACCTTCACTACCCACAGTACCCACACTACCTTCTACCTGCACTATCCACAGTACCTGTACTATCCACACTACTCACACTACCTTTACTACCCACACTACCTTCACTATCTACACTAGCTGTACTATCCACAGTACCTGCACTATCCACAGTACCTGCACTATCTACTGTGCCCATAGTACCTGTATTTATTCCGACCCTCCCCCTCCTCGCCCGTCTTCTGTGGCTGAGTGCGGTTGACCGCTAGTTCGCCGCCAAAGAGTATTGTACTAAACAGTTCGCCGCCGTCAAGCGACTGTTGCGGTCTACGGTGAAGCGCGCTCACCTAGAAGGAATTCCTTCTTACTCATTCGATAAAACAATACAAAAACATTATTTTATTACCTATTTCGGTGTGAATGATTTTTTATTCACTGTTGTATGTTTTTTAGGGTTCCGTACCTCAAAAGAAAAAAACGGAACCCTTATAGGATCACTTTGTTGTCCGTCTGTCCGGGTGTCAAGACCTTTATCTCGGGAACGCGTGAAGGTATCGAGTTGAAATTAAAACCATATACGCAGATCCATAGTATCTTGCTGCAGAAAGAAAAATAAAATTTCTCAGTTTTCATAAAAAAAGTTACAGCCGAATATGTCGTAAAAAACGCACTTTTCGACACTCACAGAGGAATCAAAACCTATGGGGTACTTCCCGTTGACCTAGAACTCTGAAATTTGGCAAGAAGCATTGTGTTAGAGTACACATATATAGGAAAAAAACAGAAAACTGGTCATTTTTTATTTAATCACAAAAAAATAGTGTCTCTATGCAAGGAATGAGGGCTGCCTCAAACGTTCGCTCGCTCGGATCCGAGTGGGAGGCTCCGCTACTATAGCCCCTACTCGGATCCGAGTGGTGAGCAAGGAATGTGTTAAATATTTTTACGATGTATATTTTTCGGTTTATAAAGGAAAATATAAAAAAAATATATGATTTCCCCATATTATTTAGTTTGTACGGAACCCTCGGTGGGCGAGTCTGACGCGCAATTGTCCGGTTTTTTTTATAATAAATTTGTCTATGTCATTCACGATTTGATCTGGTTGTACCAGATTATATCTTGGAGAACATTGAGAACTCTTAGACATGTAGGTTTCCTCGCGACGTTTTAAGTGTGAGGTGAGTCGAACCCGCGAGTGTCTCCCTGCGAGGCGTGCGTGTGTGTGTACAGTATAAGGAGGGTGCATGAGTGTGTCTTGCAGCGTATTCGAAGCGTTCGGCCCCATCACGTACTGCAAGCTGGCGTACGGCGCCTCCGGGCACAAGCACAAGGGGTACGGGTTCCTGGAGTACGGGTCGCTGGGCGCGGCGCTGGAGGCCATCGCGTCCATGAACCTGTTCGACCTGGGCGGGCAGTACCTGCGCGTGGGGCGCGCCATCACGCCGCCCAACGCGCTGGCGGGCCCTCCCGCGCCCTCCGCCATGCCCACCGCGGCCGCCGTTGCCGCCGCCGCCGCCACCGCCAAGATACAGGTGCGTGCCTCCTCCCCTACTACTCCTACGGGCCTCGAAACAACACACTAAGAGACAGTTTTTGTACCTAGCTCAGTAAAAGTCAGTTTTATTTTAAAATGGTCAGTAAAGTCATTATTTCTGAGCTCCAACTCCACGAATAATAAGCATAACGAAATTAATGAGTGATTAATGTTAAAAATAAAAAAACCGTACAAGTGGGAGTCAGAGTCGCCCACCGAGGGTTCTGTACAAACTAGTAGGTACTAGTGAGACTCTGAAGAGTAGCTTGTGCTAGTGAAGCTCTTTAATATGATATCCACTTTAAAATTGAACCGCAATTTCTTGCATAGAAACCCTATTTTTTGTAATTAAATTAAATTCCTATTATTATTATTATTAACGGGATATTTACCGAGCTTGGCTTCAATTTCGAGCTCCCGTAATTTCGGCACAGTTACATGCACCTTGTTCACGGGCGACTGAAGAATGAGATGTCTGCGAGGATGAACTCGAGCAAACATTCTGTCTAGTACTGTCTACCCTTATTCTTTGTATTTTACTGTGAATATTTAGTTATCACTGGCACTCGAACTCGATTGATAGTCCCGATAAAACACACTCGCAATATCACTGCATATTTTCTTTTGGACACATTTTAGACGCGTATCTTCATTTCTAAGATTACCTAATACTGGATTCCATGCTCTGGCTAGTTAACACCATCACCACGATTGAAATTTTTCACATTTGGCGGATTATGTCTCGCACGCATCATATCTCGGAAAAAATTATATATCGCGCTTAGTCTTACTTTAAGAGACCTTTTCAACGATACCACAACCTGCTCGTAGTGTGTCGGTGTGTGCAGTCGTGCAGGCCGGAGTCATGTGACGCGATGTTCGCAGGCGATGGACGCGGTGGCCAGTAACGCGGTGGCGCTTGGCCTCACCAAGCTGAACGCACTGGGCGTGTCGCCGGCGGCCGTGCTGCCCTCCCTTGCGGCCGCGCTGCCGGGCGCGCTGCCGAGCGCGCTGCCGGGCGCGCTGCCGGGCGCGCTGCCGGGAGCGCTGCCGGGCGCGCTGCCGCTGGCGCCGCCGGCCGTCATCCCGCCGCCGGGCGTGGTGATACCGCGCGCGCCGGAGCCGGCGCCGCAGCCGCCGCCTCCTCTCCCGCCGGCGCACGTGCACCTCGCCGGCGAGCAGCCCCCGCACCAGCAGCAGGCCGCGCTGCAGCAGAAGGTCACACATGCACACTAGTACACCTCTACCGCGTCACTCGGACTGTTGACCGTACTTACAGAGCACGCTACAGACTTTCAATTACGATGGAAATGTTCCAGACGGTTGCAAACTGGTTTTAAAAATAACTGTAAATGCCGCTAGGCAATTTTTAAAACTAATTCGGCGACTACGAAACTATACCACGTGCGTGGCTCGACACATTTTTTGGCCCACTTTTTTTATTTCTAAATAAAAGTATTACCTGGAACGCGTGACCGCCGAGTTAAGATTCTCGTTAAAGTTAACATAGAATGGAGCTCCCGCCCTCCCCCCTCCTCCCTCCTCCCTCCCCCCACTGCCTGCGGGACGGACATACAGAAACAAGTATCAGTGTTAAAAGAAAAACAAAATACCCGACTGCAGAAAAACAGTTTAACTTAATAATGATTTCGTCACGCTCAATACGTGTACGTTTTTTGTGTGTAAGTGTTCTTAAAATCACTATAAAAGATTATAAATGCGTATTTTTTTAAATAATTGTAGTAAAATCACTTGTTTATTACGAAAAAGTTCGTTGAAGGTAAAGAAAAAAACGCTTTTTTTATTTTTGTGAGAGATGTATTAATATTATTAAAAAATATAGCCTATGACTATTATTACTTACTTTACTATACTTATTAATTAGTAAGGATTAGTATTAGTGGTAAAACTTTGTCTCCCGTTTGTCTCTATGATATGTTATATGTTACTCATCTTCACTAACAGGACTTGGCTTCCCCCTCCCTCTCTCCCTCATCTCCCCTCTCCCCCCTTCCTCCCCCTCCCCCTCCCTTCTCCCCCTCCCTTCTCCCCTATACTTACCTTAAAACATAATTATAATGAAACAGTTGTCGGTGTATTTTTTTTGAGGTAGGAAATAGGTTTAATCCTGTTTTACTCGTTTCTGCAGGAATACCGGGATAAAAAGTATCTTATGTGTTTATCCAGATTATAAACTACCTGTGTGCCAAATTTCAGCCAAACCTGTCAAGCCGTTTTACCGTGAAGAAGTAACAAACTAATACAAACTTCGCATGTATGTTATTAGTGTGAAGTGTGATGTGATTTATTAGCATTTCCTATTTCAAACTCCAATGAAACATAAGTTTTTTTTATATATTCGTAATGACCGTTAAAAATTCTTTATTTTGATATCACACTCGATGTATTTTGAAAACATTAATTTCTTTTGAGATTACTTTTTGCCGCCAAAAATCCTTAATTTAGTTTTTTTATTTATTTTGATGTACCCAGTGTCACTCTCACGACTAAGACGAATCTATTGACACCACTCACATAAAAATACGATAAGCCGCTTAGGCTTGTCGTATTTTTACATACATACATACACTCGAAAAACAACCCTCTCTTTCGCAGTCGGGTAAAACGCATTTCTCAAGCTCATGACAATATAGTTAATAAACTATGCGAGCGATATGACCGTGAGTTGTTCCGTCCGAGTACCAGTGTCCGTGCGCACGGCAGCGGGCGAGCGCCACACTACGCATACGGTACCAATAACTAGTATAGCTCCTACCTATTGTGTTTATTTATTAACTTTCTCTTATCATCGTTTTAATCGTATGTAAAAAACCTATCGGCTTTCAAATCATAATTATATAACAGTGTGCTCTGAGTAAACAACATAGGCGAGGGAGGTGCTCCTTGGCGTACTTCCGCTGCTTGCGACACGTGGAACCTAGTGCTATACCTAGTGTATCTACTAATCGAGCTGACCGTTACGATAGCTTTTTTTACCCACGATTACTGCAAATTATCACATGAACGGAGACATTATATAACTTTAACAATTAGCAATATTGAACATGCATTAAGCTTGAAACCGTTAATAATGTAATCCGGCGGCTGCGTTTTGATCACTTATTTTTAATGTTTCCGTACGACACGTATGTCGAAAGCTTCGGAGAGATCTAGACGTAATTGTCTAGGTTGTGTTGTGCGTTTCCAGCTGCTGGACGCGGAGGTGGACACGCTGCAGCAGCAGGAGTCCCTCTCGATCTCCGGGCAGTCCGCCCGCCACCTGGTGATGCAGCGGCTGATGAGGAGGCGCGCCTCGCGCACGCTGCTGCTCGCCAACATGGTGTCGGCGGAGGAGGTGGACGAGGCGCTGCACCACGAGATCCAGGAGGAGTGCTCCAAGTGGGGCCGCGTCGACCGGCTCGTCATCTACAACGAGCGCCAGACGGAGGACGATGACCCGGCGCAAGCGCACGTCAAGATCTTCGTGCAGTTCGCGCACCCGGACGGTCAGTCTCGATACATACATACCTCTGATATACATACTTCTAGTCAGTTCGATCGGTTAGATGGTGCTCGTACGCACGTAAAACATTTCGTTAAAGATAATAGACTTACCCGATGAAGACCCCTTTTTGCGTAAAAAGGAGGATTATGTTTTTCGAGCATATTTAATCTCTCCCCAAGATAAAACAATTGCGTTTTTATTTTGAAGAACCAAAACCACCTCCAAAGAACTTTTTCGTATTATATAAGTGATTTTACTAGAATTACTCTAAATAATGCGCATTTATAATTTTTTACAGCGATTTTACGCCTACTTTCTCACAAAAAACGTTCACTCAACAGCGTAGCAAGCGTAACGAAATCGTAAATTAGACTGCAAAAACTGCTTTTCTGCAGTCGGGTATTTTGTTTTTCTTTTAATATAGATACATGTTGTGTTGTATTGTTCAGGTTTTCTGTTTAGAATCCCGCGCCAGGTCCCGAGTTGCGAGTAACGCTCTCGTCGTACCGCGTTGTTCGGTTGTTATACGTGTGTGTGTGCACGCATGTGCAGCGGCCGCGTGCGGGACTCCTGCGCGCGCGCATGCTGGTATATAATAATGTGTATGTGTGTGTGTGTGTGTGTACAGAGGCGAGCGCGGCCGCGAACGCGCTGAACGGTCGTTACTTCGGCGGGCGCACCGTGCGCGCCGCGCTCTACGACCAGGACCTGTTCGACCACGGCGACCTCTCCGGCTAGCACGGCTCCCGGCGGCGGGCCGGCGCCCTGCCTGCCTCCACTACTGCAGACTGACGGGCCACGGACGGGGCCGCGCGCTCACTAGCCTTCACCACTCAAATACACAAAAGAAGCACTGTGCTCACTCTGAGTAGCCAGAGTGAGCACAGTTCTTCTGCGTTTCTTGTTTCTAGTTTTTGCGTAATACGTAGACAAACATACAGACACTTAAACTTGGCACACATGTTTAGCAGCTGGTATAGATTAACATATACAAAAACTATGCAGTTCTGATAACATACATACAGGTCGAATTGATAACCTCCTTTTTTTTGGAGTCGGTCAAAAACTGTTTTCAACTCCCAAACATTAACAGAGTTCGATGTTTTTTTTTACTCAATTCAATTTCAAAATATCTTTATTATTATACATAACTTACTAAACATCGCACGTCTCTAGTGTACATTATAAATCCTAGAGGGTACTGTCAGCGTGAGTAACTTTACACACACTTTTTCATATTTTTGACGATATCAGAGTATTAATGTATGAGTCTAATAGTATTTTATTTATCTAAGCGTGTTCTTACGTGGTCAATTTTAAAGTAAAGAAGTAACAAGTCCAATAGTATAGAAAATATTTAAATGGCTTGTCAAAGTTAAACGCGAATGTGGGTAAAATTGACTCCCGTTCTTTTCGATAGCGGAAAATCTTCATAAACTTTGATTTACATTATTTAGGTTGGATTTATTTTACTTTTTTTATGTAAAAAACATAGATCTATCAAATTAAATCACTGTCATGTTCAATCATGTTCATTTTCATGGGAAATGCCATTTGAAATCTTTGAGCTATAAGCGAGCGGAAAAAATAAAATAGTTTAATTGCATTTTTTTTACTAATGAAATAATTCAAATAAAGCCAAAAGATTCTACAAACCTTTGAGTGTTGAATGACCTCAATATCAAATAGGTACCTATCTCAGTTTTAGTAAAATAAATTAAAGCCGAATATATCGTAAAAATCGTACATTAAGACACTCACAAGCGATCAAAACCAAAACCTATGGGGTACTTCCCGTCGAACAATGAAATTTGGCAAGAAGCATTGTGTACACATATATGAAAAAAAATCCGAAAACTGAACATTTCTTACTTACAAGGAATGAGGGTCCAAATTTTAAAGTGAATTAACCGTATCATGTGGGGTATCATAATTTTGAAAGAGCTTAATTAGTATAAGTTAAAACAGGTTTTTAAATATTTTTACGATGGTATAAGATGGAAAATATAAAAATAAATATGATTTCCCCTATTTATCTTATAGTTTGTACGGAAACCTCGGTGGGCGAGACGGACTCGCACTTGTCTGGTTTTTTTTTATATTTTCCTTCATAAATCGAAAAATATGCATAGTAAAAATATTTTAAAATCCGGCTTAGCTTGTGCTAACTAAGTTCTTTCATACGATACTCCACATGATAGGTTAAAGCACTTTAAAATTTGGACCCTCCTTCCTTGCTTAAAGACACTATTTTTTTGTGATTACATAAAAAATTACCAGTTTTCGAATTTTTTCTTATATGTATACAATGCTTCTTGCCAAATGTCATAGTTCTAGGTCAACGGGAAGTTAACCCCATAGGTTTTGATTCCCTTGTGAGTGTCGAAATGTGCGTTTTTTACGACATATTCGGCTGTAACTTATTTTACGAAAACTGAGATAGGTATTTGATTTTTTCTTTCTGCAGCAAGAGACTAGATCTGCGTATTTTTTTCCCCTTATGAGGTACGGAACCCTAAAAATAACCCGTTTTGGCGTTTCATGTAGGTATATAAATTAGTTTGGATCAAATGGGGGCTGTGTGCGCGGGCTGGGTATCATATGAAAGAGCTTCATTAGCACAAGCTAAAACAGGTTTTTAAATATTTTTACGATGTATATTTTTCAGTTTATGATGGAAAATATAAAAAAATATATGATTTCCGCCCTTTTATCTACTAGTTTGTACGGAACCGTCGGTGGGCGAGTCAGACTCGCGCTTGTCCGGTTTTATTTTACGTGAAAACTCATTTAGTCGTTTTTTTTTTTTGGCGAACGTGATGTCGCTTCGTCTTGTAGTCGTAAGTACGACATTACCTCATAAATTCGAGCATTCCTTTAATATCTAGGAATATTAGGTCGGTACGTGCGAGCGAGACGGAACGTCGCTAATTGTAAAGTATACCTCGTAAGCGTATTTCGCATTATGCCAGGCATGATGAAACTAGATTCTAGGTTAAATACGTACTAATAGTCTTATAATTATTAATTAATAAATGATTCGCTATTTATTACGCGTTTTATTGTGTCATACTCTGGGACAGAACCACTATAAAGTTGCTTTGTGATTATTACTGTAAAAAAATTTTTTTTGTTGTATAGAAATAAAAATTTAATGATGAATTATGATTTGTGTCCGAATTTATTTAAATAATAACTAGGCGAGGTCTAGCTGAAAAGAGCTCTGCGACAGAACAACTTTGAATTATATCTACAAAAGTACCTAATTATGTACATTATACAACAACATACATTTTTTAATTTTATTAAAAGTACCTATTACAAAAATACATATATACAAAAGTACATATATACATTTTTATAAAGTAATATTTACAAAGGAACTCTACAGCGGTTCTGCTCCACGTTCCTCTTGTTATATAGAAAATGTAAACTTTTTGGAAATAACACTGGCTAAGGAATTTTAAAGGAAGAATATTTTAAGCCTGACAGAGAAAAGAAAGATTTTAAATTATAATCTAAGAAAGAAGTTAAAAAATCGATGTACCTAACGAGACTGACATGTTCTCTGTAAGAAATAATATTTTTTAATTTCAAAACTACATTTAACCTAATATAAGTTAAAACAGTGTTACTACAGTTATTTATCGATGTTGTGGTGAATACCAACCTAGCAGTACCTCTCCTATTGCCACCATAAAGGCGGATCTGTATTTCTAGATGTCACAGTGGTTACAATGCAATTAAGGTTAGTACTTGTACTTTGGTACGTAACGAAACATTTATGGCTTGTACGCTCTGACAAACTCTTTATTTATTGCTCTGAGCTTGTACGATAGTAAACAAGTATGTTTATTAAAAGTAAATCAAAATACCCGACTGCAGAAAAGCAGTTTTTGCAGTCTAACTTACGATTTCGTTACACTTGATACGCTGTTGAGTGTACGTTTTTTGAGTGAAAGTATGCGTAAAATCACTGTAAAATATTATAAGTGCGTATTTTTTAGAATAATTATTGTAAAGTCACTTGTTTGTTACGAAATAGTTTGTTGAAGGTTACAAAAAAACGCATTTTCTTATGTTTGCAATGACAATCTGGAAATGAAGACAAATCTAATGACACCTCGCACATCAAAATTGGACAAGCCACTTAGGCTGTAGGCTGTCATATAGAAACATACATACAAACATATATCTCTGTCTCTGTGATATGCTATATGTTACTCATCTTCACTGACAGGATTTGGCTTTCCCCCCTCCCTTCACCCCTCTCCCTTAAAACACATTTTTAATGGAACTGTGATGACCCTAGTTTAACTGTGGTACTTGTGTGGTGCTTTTTTTGGCGGGAACGTCTTTATAACGTGTAACGTGTTGTTGCTTTGTTTTATTTTCCTAAACTTGTGTTATTTTGAATATTAATGCTATAAAAATGGTGGTGTTTTATTCATTAAGAAGTGAAATAAAGCAGTAAAACGTGTGATTTTACGTTGTCGCCAAAACTCCATAGAAGCTTCTAGTAAAGTCGCCACCACTTTACTGAAGCAGGCCTCGACTTATAAATGGACTGTATACGTGACTAGAACATTTACAACTTTTTTTATTCAAGAAACTTGAAAAAATCCTAATACTTGACACTGGCAAATGCTTCAATGCGGGTCCAATACTTAGAGCATCTGTCAACGGAGATCCCAAGCGCTTCTTCCCAGTACTAAAATCTTTCGCAACTACAATTCCTACGTAGTGACGTCCTACGGCGTCATTTGCACGAGCGTTTTTTCAACGATTTTGCAGCGTTTTGAACGCTCGAGCGCATAAAATAAAATAGCATTCCCTATAACCCGGGCATTATTGTATACCTATGTACAGTGAGATCAGCTAACGACGTGATAAGTATTCTAAAAAAATAAATGCAATGATTTAGAATAGAAAAAGTAATTTACATGTTTCACATAAATACTGCCTGTCTTCTAACCTGCAAGTTGTGGATTCAATCCCTACCCTTGAGATTTATTTTTAAAGGAGTTAATTGACTTTGCTATAATAACGTCTTCAGGCAACCAATTTCAATTGCGAACAACTCTTGCTTAGGATATGGTGTGCAGTATCGGTTTGTGATGGTCAAAGCCACATTAAGATGTTGTGACGTCTGCTTTTTCTCAAGTTCTTTTTATGGTATGTAGGCTTCTTATGTCTGGCAGACTGTAGAAACATTTTTTTATTTAATTTTTAGCTCTACAGACATCAGGGTACGTGACCTTTGTGATGATTACAAATATTTTTTACGTTACGTTTTTCGTTACGGGAAGATTGTTTTGTTTTAATTTAATTAACTTATTACTATGTTGTGTGTAAGTATACCACGAGCAAACCGGCGACCCACAAGCAGCACCTGATCACGAGTATGACGCATGTGCCAGCCATTACCCTCCTCAACCATATTGTTAGGGAAGAGGACGACCCGCCACATAACGCCGCCGCAAGAGCCTTCGATGGTGAGCATGTATGCTAATGGTGTACACACAATACTTATTTCTAAATACAGAATTACTATTATTTCTGTGAATGCAGTCACTATTAGAGCCCGGTTTTTAGACGGGGTTTCAGCTGTTTGCCCTGATTTGTCGCCTACTTTTGGTCCAGGGCCTCTATCACCACCACGTACCAATCTTTAATGG
Organism: Lycia hirtaria; assembly: GCA_947563715.1. Taxonomy (NCBI): domain Eukaryota; kingdom Metazoa; phylum Arthropoda; class Insecta; order Lepidoptera; family Geometridae; genus Lycia; species Lycia hirtaria. The sequence continues at coordinate 31,509,293 of OX387377.1, read as the reverse complement.
CTATCTGTAAATTAAATTGTACTCTTTGATGGTCTTTGGTGACGCAGCCGACGCACGCCCCACGAATTAACTGATTGCATCATACTTTGTAGAAACTATTCATTATTTTAAAACTTTCAATCAAGTCACCCTGTAGCCGTGTAGTGAGACACAGTGCTTTCGATCCCTCATCACATGGTTTATGACGAAAAGCATATTATGGTAATTTGGTGGGTTCTCTCTGGAAACTTTCAAGTAAGTCTATATCCTTCTTTAAGTAAACTCCAGATTTGGAAACCATACCCGAGTAATGATCGAATGTAAGTTTTATATATTTTTAAGAATATTTCTAGAGTCACAGTTTGGAATGACTAGGGCATAACATACACAAAAGAATTGGCCTTCTTCGCAACCATGGACATAATGTTCCTCCTATTTCAAGTCCATTACAAATATCACTCTGTCAAATTCTTCTTTATAGTGACTGAATTTATTATTAATAGGTATTTACATTCTTTTCTTTAGTTAAAAACTTTTTAGGCACGCTTTTTTTTTGTGGATATTGGAAGAGACCCGTCCCGTCACGCTTGGCTATGTAACGCTTGTTCGGTTAAAGTTGGCTTGAGTCGACTAAGTGAGTGAGCAAGATATAGCCAACGCGTTACGTCTATACTGTATTAATTACGTTGACTTGATGAAGTGTTCACATTTATCGTGTGGTTTTTCCTCAAGGTTGACAAAAGTACACAATTTTGTCAATGTTATCAACCTAAGCATCACGGGCTTGACTATCTAAACTAATAGTTGTGCTAAACTAGTACATCTCGCGAGAACAAACTTGTTGGCAACAATTGTGTTCAGTGTGTGCATTATCTATCTAGTTTTTACAGGCATTATCCGCAAAACAATGTGATCATGAGGTCTACTACTCATATTCAATCCTGTTTTCGAATATTTCTGTCAAATATCAAGATCAGCCAAAAATAGAATGATTATTTCATACTCAACATTATTTTAGTGCGCATTAAAATGACCCGTGGAAACATGCACACTTTAAAATCTGTTATATAATCTGTCCAAAAATTAAAAAAATATTATGTCGCAGCATGCATGGCAGGCTTTATAGGAATTGTTTTATACTATAATACGGATAAAGAACTTTAAAATTTGGACCCTCATTCCTTGCGTAAAGACACTATCTTTTTGTGATTAAATTAATAATTTCCAGATTTCGGTTTTTTTTCCTATATGTGTACTCTAACACAATGCTTCTTGCCAAATTTCACAGTTCTAGGTCAACGGGAAGTACCCCATAGGTTTTGATTCCCTTGTGAGTGTCGAAATGTGAATTTTTTACGACATATTTGGCTGTAACTTTTTTTTATGAAAACTGAGAAATTTGATTTTTCTTTCTGCAGCAAGATATTATGGATTTGCGTATATGGTTTTAATTTCAACACGATACCTTCACGCGTTCCCGAGATCTTCCACCCGGAGGTCTTGCCACCCGGATAGACGGACAGACTGACAGATGGACAGACGGACAACAAAGTGATCCGTGATAAGTGATGATATAAGGGATCCGTTTTTTCTTTTGAGGTACGGAACCCTAATTATGATTTCCCCCTTTTATCTATTAGTTTGTACGGAACCCTCGGTGGGTGAGTCTGACTCGCACTTGTCCGGTTTTATTTTTTTAGTAAGGTATTTGTTGTTGTAGCGGCAACAGAAATACATCATCTGTGAAAATTTCAACTGTCTAACTATCACGGTTCATAAGATACAGCCTGGTGACAGATGGACAGACAGACAGCGGAGTCTTAGTAATAGGGTCCGTTTGTAGGGTTCCGTACCTCAAAAGAAAAAAACGGAACCCTTATATGATCACTTTGTTGTCCGTCTGTCTGTAAGTCTGTCCGTCCGTCCGGGTGTCAAGACCTGTGTCTCGGGAACGCGTGAAGGTATCGAGTTGAAATTAAAGTCATATACGCAGATCCATAGTCACATGCTGCAGAAAGTAAAATCAAATTGTCCAGTTTTTTTTTGATTGCAAGAGGATTTTATTGAGTGTTCTTAGCTATGTTTCATCAAAATCGGATCATTTATGAAACACACTTGTTAAAATGAAACTTCAATAAACAAACCAATCTATAATTTATTGAGGCATATTGTTCAGCGTTAGGTACATACATACCTATACAACTACTAGATTCATAATATTCGCGCTTACTCTGCAACACTCTGTCACAGAATATATACATTATGTCATGAATAGTCGGCTTCAGCGAGTAACCCCAAGAGGGGCGACGCTATCCGTTTGAAACGCCGAGTGTTGACGAAAATAGCTCTCTTACTGGCTAACCTCTCACCGCGCAACAAAGACAGCGCTATCAATACAGTGAGTGTAAGCGAGACGCATATACATAACGTGAGTATAAAATCACTTTTCAGTTGCAGACACAGACGGAACAGCTATTCCTCACTCGGAATCATACGCTTTAAAGATTTATAAATTATTGTCAATTCACACATTTGCTTGCAGTTCTTGCAGAGATCGGGAAGGCTATAACTCAACATGTACTCTCTCGCTCGCACACTCAGAATTGACAGCATTGTACAAAGATTGTGGTCGTGGAACTGGCAATATTTTGAACATGACTCCATACACACATGAGTGTCGACATTAGCTCACGCTGCACCCAGAATATGGTGACGACACGTGTTATGGAGTATAAGTATTCAAACGCATACCCATAAACGGCTTTGTTCTGTGCGATTAACGACATACAAATACAGTCATTGTGCGAGCGAGATGACATATATTTGTGTTACGACATTTTTCTCTTAACATTATAAAGGTAGATGTTTTGTCTAAAAATACGAAGCAAACTGATCGTGTTGATTCTCAGTAATGATATGTAACTATCTATGCTCCCTTTACCATCGATCCAGTGGGCCGTCGTCTCGTAGTTAAACAATTTAGTTGTTGCTTAAATCAGAAAAGATGGTGTTGTCGTACAGTCTACTGTACAAAATACTAGATAGAAACTTCAAACTGCAACAGTGGCGCCCTTATTTCCCTACACAGATAGTAACTGTGACGTTCATTTTTACAGATTACAGCTGTGCTATAACGGTTATCAGTTTGTCAAGAATAAAAACAACAATGTAAAACAATCCCTGTGAGCAATATTGATATCATATCTGGATTTAATATACATATACAATTGGCAATTAATAATTTAAATTGTAACAAAATAATTATTTCAATAACAACTGTATAAATAAAATTGCATTCGAGGGCTACTCGCACGTGATTCCAGTTGTAAATAACGTTCGAGAGCCACTCGCACGTGATTCCAGTTGTAAATAACATGCGAGAGCCACTCGCACGTGATTCCAGTTGTAAATAACGTTCGAGAGTCACTCGCACGTGATTCCAGTTGTAAATAACGTGCGAGAGCCACTCGCACGTGATTCCGGTTGTAAATAACGTGTGAGAGCCACTCGCACGTGATTCCAGTTGTAAATAACGTGCGAGAGCCACTCTCACGTGATTCCGGTTGTAAATAACGTGCGAGAGCCACTCGCACGTGATTCCAGTCGTAAATTGAGTTTAAGTACATTATTCGTTTATTACAAATTCTCTATGAATACAGGTACCTATATTATAACCTACACAAATCTAAAAGATCAAGCAGGTCTCATACAATATTTTCATTCACTTTTATTGTCTTTCCACATTATTCTTAAGATTACGCAAAAAACTTCGTTGCAAGAGTTCTAGTAGTTTCGAAATTTTTGAAGATTATTTTAAGAGTAATTTAATGTAATCTTTTTGTACACTCTAAAGTCTTTTAATAAAACTCTAAGCTAGTTAAAGCCATTCTATACTTAGTGACTATAATGGGGTGGTTATGAGTGATTCTTCTTCATTTCATTAACAATTCAAACAGACAAACAACTGTAGTTTGCATTATGCTAGTAGTTTAGTCGAGCGGTCAGTAAGTCCTCCTCGGCACGATGCCGCGTCAACGAATGTGAGTTATGTTCTATTTAATGCTCTTTAGTGAAGTCTGGGAAGCGGCGCGGCAGTGCGAACGAGGAACTTTTTTATGGAGAGTTATTCACTACTTACTAGCATAATGCGGACTAAGCTTCACATAAAGACCTTTAGTATACTTATATTGATCTATTTTGTAAAAATATGTGTTAATTTCAAAATAATACAAAATTAATTGATTACTTCTATAAAATATAACATTTTGATTTTATTAAATAGAAAGTGATATGACCACATAATTTGTATGTTTTTATATATCGTTATCCGTACCATGTTTCTCGTCATGAATATATTATGTATGTATATCATTTGATGAATCTCATATGGCATAATATAAAATGTATTATTCTATTTATATATATATATATGTATATATATATAGCTACGAAAGACCTAAACAGGCACACCCCTCTACCACTGCACGCAGCTAAAGGCTAAGCCATACTTATTGCTAAAGTCTACACACACTCTCTCGGACTAAAATAATGTGTATAATGTAGTAAGTTATGGATAACTATACCAGGACGCGTTCAATAACATATTATGTAAGTATTAATATAATAAGTATTTGATAAAATATGCTTTTTTGGTTTTTCTGATGTTCCGTTAAAAATTTTGAAGAAAATCGAAATCATCATAATTAGTTAACTATGTAGATATATTAAGTCAATAGTTATATAATTACTTGTGAATAACAATCACAACAGCCGTGACGCTGATAAAACCGAAGCGGGTTCTGTTGGTAATCAATTAAAGCTAATCTTATTTTTATAATAAAACATCAAACGTCCGAATCAACGCATCCACACAAATCTAACAAATGCAAGCAAGCATAAATGGATCTTACGGTAATAGAAGCTTTTTTTTAGCATTTTTCATGATTAATCAGTATCATAAAAAATCTAGAAATGTATAAATTCACAACCTATCAATTTGTCTATAAATGATTCATTTTGATAATGTATTGTTTGTTGAACAGTTATAATTATTTTAACATCTACTTGGGCAAATAAATTTTCATATTTACGCGTTACTGCATTATAATAAGGTATAACTGCAGGGGTTTAGGCCTTCTATTAATCGTTAGCTAAATATAACTTTTATACTAAAAGTCAAAAGTATTGCTAAGAAATTAATCTAAAGTAAATATTATTTTTGTTTTTCTTTCTAATACACTTAGATTTGGTCGTCGTTTTATAGAATACGTTTAAAATATAGGCTTTCAGTTGGCAGGTTCTACATTCAAAAGGCGTTTATTATTTTAATATTTGGACACGACAATTATTACATTTACATAGTTTACAATAAACCATCGAAGACTAACTACAGGAAAGCCAACATTAGAAACAAGTCTAAAAATACTGAAACACAAATTTAACAATAATAATTAATTAATTATTTAATTTATTTTTATTTTTGCGTAGTTAACATAAATTTAACATTTTCAACTATTGTACAAAAAAGTACATGAAATATTAAGTAAATTGACTATTTGTTTTAAGAATAAAATGTATTAGTAATGAGTATTTTTGTTTAATTAGATACATTACTAAATAAGTTTTTTGTATGTTTTCTTGTACGTTGTATAAAATTCCTTACATTACTGTATTACTGCGAAGCTAAATCTAGCACACAACTTTGATTCATAAGGATTGGAAGGAAATTGCTCCCTCTATACGAGTAAGTAATATACTTGTACCTAAAGATTACAGCTAAACTCAAAATAATATCTCTATATCAAGGAACAATATTGTATTGTATTGGTAACAGTAATTTGTGTAATATAATCTGTTATAATTAATAATTTTAATATAATCTGTGCTATATTTTTTTACAATAATATGAATTTTAAAACACAAAAAGCGTGAAACAAAATATTATTCTACAAGGGTTTTCCGGATATCGATATTATAAATTAAATTATAATTTTTAAATGGATTATAATCAAAGAAAAGCATTTGAAAATAAATCAGACAATTAATATTTCTACTTCAACACTAACAAAATATTATTTCAACATAAAAGTAGACACAAATAATAATTATTGGGATTATAATTGGGTTAAGTTAAGTTTTTTTTAACACATTCGAATGTTAGCAATTTTAAGAAATGTATTTCACGCGGCGCATCGATCAGGCGCTCATGTAAATAGTTAAGAATAAGTTCTTTGTCCTCATGGACCTAAAAGCCGACACCAAACGGCTCAAATTTGTAATCTCTGCCGAGATTAACTTATTTGTGCCACTTGTTCTGCTCCGTCAAATTAGTTCTTTAAACTAATGATTCCCATTTAATAACAAATACACCATACCATAACACTTTTAGAGTTGATCAAAAATCTAAAAACCTCTTCAGTCACAAAAATATTGTTAAAGATTACTTAAAATAGTTTTAAATTCAAAAAACAGATCAAATACTTTGCATACCCGATTAGTAATAATAAATTATTAAAATTGTGAAGATCTCTAATGTGACCATTACTCTAGATATCATTCTGTAGGAGAAAACTTAGTTTACATCTAAAGTTTGCCTTTCACGATTTTTTATGTGATTGGAACTACAAGTAGCTCGATTGTTTATAACGTATAAAATGTAACTAGGAAGTTATTTAAAAATAAGAAATCCAAAACAACTGTTCTTTATATTAATGTATTTTCCACAGTCACGTATTACGTGACAGTGAAAAACATTAGTTTATAATAATCGGGTAAAGTAAATAGTATTATTATTTACTAGCAACACTTTATAAAGAATATAGATTAGACTCAACACACACTAGGACAGTATCAATAACAACGATTCAAATACAAAGTTATTATTAAACAATTATTGTCTTAAGTTATTGTCATACAGTAAAGGTAGGAAAGCTCGATTAACTATAATAAATATTCAGTGTTTTTAGAAGTTTCATAATTTTTGATGTCTATTAATGTGTATTTGTTTACATCTGTCCAGTGTTCAATTAATTTACAGTTAAATTACTAACAGTGGTGTAACGGTCAAGTAACTTTAACACTTAACTTTGACGGTCCAGTGACTAGACATATGTAAACAAAGCACTTTTTTTTTTCTAATGACGAAGAGATAGAGAAATCGAATTTCAAAAAATAGTTTTACAAAACTATTTCGGTTTGATTTTCCGCAAAGATATGGAATTCGGATATGCGAGTAGGTAATAATTTAGTAATCTAATTATTTTGACCACCATATAATGATGTGGCAACGATTTTGTTAGGATTTTAAAAGCACAGCCAAAATTTTGCGGTGGATTCGATTATAATTTTGTTCCTACTTACGTACGTTTAGTACAAAATATTTAATGATTTACTTCGGACTCACTCGGACTCGATATTCAAATAAGTATGGTTACGGTCGATGGAAAGTCGGCGAGTTTCCGACGGACAGCCAGTAGTTTTTAGTTACCAGTAAAGGAAGTGAAGGTGTATCCGTCTGCAGCTCCATGTTGGTAGGTCGCGGCACCGACGCTCTGGAGTACACACTCACACGCGGCTCCGACGCTCTGGAGTACCTACACACTCAGATTTTGCTCCGACGCTCTGGAGTACACACTCACACGCGGCTCCGACGCTCTGGAGTACACACTCACACACATTACACTCTACTGAGACTGGACTAGTTGCAGCTGCACTCCGTAGCTTATCCACAATACTACGTATGTACGTACGATCACCGCTTTTCAGCAGTACGCGGGTGAAACCGCGGGGTTGCGAATAGTGTTTTATATCTGTCATCATATCGAGATTCCGCGTGAATTCGAAGCCTATCACCTCCCGCCTACCTCTTAGGCGACAGATTGTTCACATAATTCGGATCCATCTCGTCCAAGTCTCTGCCCTTAGTCTCCGGGACACAGCAGACCACGAAGCAGAGCCCCCCGACACTTATAGAAGCGTACAACCAAAACGCACCGTGAAGTCCCAGAGCCTGTTGAAAATCAACGAACGTCTTCACTCCTACGAAAGCGCACAGATAGCTGAACGCCGTCGCCATCGCGCTGCCGAACGCGCGGTACTCTAGGGGAAACAGCTCCCCGATGAGCAGCCAGGAGATCGGGCTCATCCCCAAAGAGAAGGCGATCGTGAACACGAGCACGCACAGCAAGGGGATCCAGTCGTTCTGTCCGACGGACTGGTGGAACATCACGTTATGGATGCGCTGGTTGCGGTGCACCTCCTCGTAGTAGGCGTAGCTCCCGAACCCGGCGAGAGCCATCGACATGAGGACGGAGCTCACGATCAACAGGGGGAGCCGGCCCACCGTGTCTATGAGCAGCCCGGACAGGCAGGAAGCCAGCAGCTGCACGAAGGACACGGCGATGGCCGCGCCGTGGGGGTTCATCCCGCCGAACGTCTTTCTGAATATCGGAACGGCGTAGAAAGAGAACGCATGCGCGCCGGAGAATCTTTGAAACATCATCAGACCGCAAGTGACCAGGATCGGCCCGAGTAATCTGTTCACGGTTCTGACGTCTAAGGATTTGATCAGTTGGCTCCCGGACATTTGGCTCTGGCGCCGGCTGAAGTTCTTGCTGGCGAGCACGTTGGTCCGTATGGTGGCCAGCTCCTGGGCGACGTCGGAGTTCGGACCCCGCAGCCAGAGCAAGCTCTTGTAGGCCTCTTCGTCTTTTCCGATGAGGACGAGGTAGCTCGGCGTCTCCGGTATGTAGAGGATCGTGCAGAAGAGGAGCAGAGGCGCGGCGGAGATGCACATGGCGAGCTGTTGCCAGTCGAGGTACGCGCCGATCGTGAAGCTGAACAGGACGCCCAGGTGGCCGACTATCTTGAGGACGGCGCTGAGGCAGCCGCGGATGTCCGGAACTGAGATCTCGCTGATATACACCTGGAAATCAAAACAGTTCGGCTTACGTTTGCGCGCCAGCTGTACTCTACAGAGTATCTAAACTGCATGAATCTGCATATCGTTTGTATCGTATGTATGTATGGTCAGAGACCAGATTGGCATCTTTGGTTTAATATCAACCTAAAAGAAAACAAACATCAGAGAGAAACTGAATGAGAAAATACTACACGTTATAAAGTATTCCAACCTGACAAGAATGCTATTCACGTTCAATAGCTCACGTGTACCTTCAATAGCAAGTAATAAGGGTCAGATTTATTATTGTCACATTTTTGAGAGCATTCGACTACTTTGAAACAGAGAGTTGGATCGCTAGCTACGAATATTTTTATCTGACCATCCAGGAAGTATTCCGTACCCAAAGGGTAAAAATTACTAAGACTTCGCTGTCTGTCTGTCCGTCCGTCCGTCTGTCACCAGGCTGTATCTCATGAACCGTGATAGTTAGAATGTTAAAAATTTCACAGATGATGTATTTCTGTTGCCGCTATAACAACAAATACCAAAAAACAGAATAAAATAAATATTTAAGGGACTTCCCATACAACAAACGTGATTTTTTGGTAGTTTTTGCGCGATATTGATAACGGCAACAGGTAGACGCTTGAAATATTCACAGAATATTGAGTTATATTATTCACTTTAAAAATAAATAATTAAATTAAAATAAAATTATTCTTTAAGGGTGCTTTCATACAACAAACGTGATTTTTTTGCGGTTTTTATAGATAATGGCATAATGGTATGATGACGGAACCCTTAGTGCGTGAGTCCGACTCACACTTGGCCGGTTTTATTATTTAAAGATTATGATTATTATCACCTTTATTTCATTAAAATCTCGGGTCGCAGCCCGGTCCTTTGATGGGCATCAGTGGAGCCGAAGCCAACACTGAGAGGCCCTTTACAAAAAATCTAATGAAAAATACAGTGTTTTGGTATGTGGATGGATGATGGAACTATTGTACAATATGGAATTTGACAAATCGGGGCTATTGAAATGAAATGGTTATGATTTATAAAACTAGTTTATTGGCTGATGCTCCCACACAGTGAGTAAGATAAGGTACTTCTGTGTGGGAGCATCAGAATGAGATATCGGCAACTGCCTATTTTGTCTCATTATCCAAAAATATTGAGGCAGGTGATGACTCGCCACCCACTGAATGGGCCCTCCATAGTGGCGCCGCATATTGGCGCCGGAGAAGCAACATCGGTGTGGGTGGCTAAGGGTGTCGAGAGGTGTGCTGCGCGTTTAATGAGAGCTACTAGCGGCGTTATGCCCTTTAACACTTCCACCCTGGAGCTTAGGGTCTTAGCTCTTGCGGTTTCCACCTCACAGCCAGCCGGTTAAGGCAAGCTGGAGGTCAGGGGTCTCATTTAGCCCCAGGGAAACATCGGGGTACGCGGTGTCGCCACTCACCGACGGCTCGCCACAAAGCCGCCCCTGCGGTATGATTATTATTTTTCAGATTATTTATTTATCTCGAAATTTAAGCAATTTCGGTAGTATGAAATCACCACGGGCCTAAACCAAGTGGTGTTCATTTTCTAATGTAGGTGCTTCTTCTTGCAAAAATTTTCGTACGATGCGGCAAGTATTTAGGATCGCAGCTTTCTGCATTGTTATGTAGATGTTTTTAGGTAAGTTTAATAGATTAATGCTGTGGTGAAGATATTTGGGTATTACTCCTGTGCTGGAGAGCACCAGCGGTACTATATATACTTTTTCCATCTTCCATATTCTGATTATTTCTTCTTTTAATTCTGTATATTTATGAATCTTCTCTGTTATAGTTTTCTGTAAGTTATGTGTATTGGGTACTGCTATATCTATTATATATACGGTTTTATTCAATTTGTCTGTTAATGTGATATCTGGTCTGTTGTTGTGTATAGTTTTATCTGTTAATATAGCTCTGTCAAAATACATCTTGTGGGTAGAATTCTCTAGTACAGGTTGAGGTGCGTATTGGTAATAAGGTTTAGTAGAGCTGTTAATGAGTTTATGTTTTATTGCGAGTTTCTGATGAATTACATGTGTAACCTGGTTGTGCCTGTGTGTGTAATCAGTTTGTGTGAGAGTTTGGCAAGCGCTTGTGATGTGTTGTATAGTTTCGGGTAGACGATGACATTTTCTGCATTTATCATTCTGGGCATTAGGATCTTTTATGATATGTTTCCTGTAATTTTTTGTGTTAATAACTTGGTCCTGTATAGCAATCATGAAGCCTTCTGTTTCGGGGAAAAGATAACCTAATTTTAACCACTTATTAGAAGCTTCTAAGTCTATGTGCTCTTGTTCTAGATCTTTGATATGTCTACCATGTAGTTCTTTAGCCCGCCATCTATTTAATTTTTCCTGTTCTTGGGATTTCTCTGAGTCGAATTGTTTTTCTAAGTCTAATAGGTTTAACGGAGTAAATTTGTCATCTATTGATATTATTGCAGCATGAATTTGACTGGTGGTTGATTTTTCATAGAAAAACATTCGCAAACATAGTATTTGCTTTTCCCATAACTGCTTTAGATCTATAAGTCCTCTTCCACCATTCTGTCTTTTTGTCGAGATCCTTTCGATTGCTGATTTTGGGTGTAGGTAGTTGTGTTTGGTGAGAGTTGCGCGTGTTTTAATTTCAAGTTTGTTAATGTCTGTCTTTGTCCATTTAATAATTCCAAAAGAATATGTTAAAACTGGTATTGTAAATGTGTTTATTGCTTTAAATAGATTTTTTGCATGTAACTGTTTTTTACATATCATGTTTAGTCTACGGATGTACTCGGTACTTAAATTCTTTTTGATTTGAGTATGATTGATAAAATTGGATTGGTGTATGCCAAGGTACTTGTATGTGTCTGAAGGTTCCATTTCTGCAAAAGTATTATGTTCTACTGTTTCAGAAGAGGTTGTTGTGATTTTACCTTTATTTATGTGCAAAGTTCGACATTTATCTAAGCCAAAAGCCATGTTAATATCTGTGCTAAATTGTGTTGTTATTTCCAATAAAGTTTTTAGATCTTTTTGTGATTTAGAAAAGAGTTTGATATCATCCATGTATAGCAGGTGTGTCAAAGATGCAGTTGAAGTTAATTTGTAGCCGCAATTGGTGTTGTTTAACATGTTGGAAAGTGGATTCAGAGCAAGACAGAACCATACGGCGCTAAATGAGTCTCCCTGAAAGATGCCATTTTTGATCGGGACTTCATCGGTTCTAATAGTGGTAGTGTTGTTAGATAGATGAAGAGTGGTTCTCCATTCATCCATGGCATTCCTCAGAAAAGATATAATAACAGGATCAATTTTATAGATTTGCATGACTTTTAATAGCCAAGTATGGGGGACACTGTCAAAAGCTTTTTTATAGTCAATGTATGAAATATTTAAGTTTCGTCTATTGGTGTTAGCATGTTTTAAAATTATGGCATCTATTGTAAGCTGTTCTTTACACCCTTTATGGTTCTGTCTGCATCCCTTTTGTTCTTCAGATAAGATGTTGTGTTGTGTGAGATGAATGTTGATTCTCCGAGTTATACACGATGTTATTAATTTGTATAGCGTTGGCAAACAAGTTATTGGTCGGTATTGCGAAGGATTTTTGGTGTCGTTACTTTTTGGAAGCATGTATGTGATCCCTTTTGTGAGAAATTTTGGTAGTTCTTGGTGTCCCTTAATAATCTCTGTTATGTTTTTAGCTAGCGTGTCATGAAGAGTGAACAATTTTTTGTACCAAAAATTATGCACTCCATCAATTCCTGCAGCTTTCCAGTTTTTTAGCTTTCTTGTTATTTCTGTTATATCCTCACGTGTAAGGTCATGGAATTCCATTTCTTTTATACCGCTCCATCGTCGCTCTTCATCTTGTATCCATTCAGCCTGTTCATTGTGGTTTCCTTGTTCTTTCCAGATATCAGTCCAGTAGCTTTGGAGTTCCTCGGGCTGGGGGATATCACTGTCAATTTTTTCAGTTCCATTTCTTAAAGTTCTATAAAATCCTTTTTCGTTGTTTAAAAATTGTTTATTGTCTTCTTTCCTAAAAAGTGCTTTTTTATATCTAGTTAATCTCTGTGATTTTAATGCTAGTTTTTGTTTCATGGTATCTAAATATTCTTCAGGTTTACTATTTTTGTTTTCATGTGTGGAGTGTATTTTATTTCTTTCATATATTTCTTCTACTTTTTTAATTAAATTTGGTGCCCTATTACCCTTTATGTATTGAGTCAGTCTTCCAATGTCAGCTCTTAATTTTTTGATGTCTCTTTCTATTCTTATCTGCCATGGTGGTGTGTATGTTTTTCGCCGTTTGTCGTGCTGTTCTGTGTTGTTGTCTTTGATCTTGTATCCTAGCGTTTCGCTTATCACCAGTGCAGTACAGAATATCAGCGTGTGTATGGTATTAATGTCAGTGTTATCTGAGATGTAGCGCCTTATAATATGTTTGTTAAAAATAGCTACGTAGTCATAAAGCTCTTTAGTATCTTTTAATCGTGGAAGTTTTGGACGAGCCGCTGGATCTATCTCAGTATATTTTGTGAGTGTCGTGTCTAGTGTGTCAATAAGTTTTTGTGTAAGTGCGTCTATATTTTCGACTTCTAGGTTCGGTTCTTCTGATGACTGCTGTGTGTTGTTAGAATAATTTGCATTAATTTGTACTGCCGTGTGTGGTGATTGCATGGATGCGAGTGTACAGGTAGATGTGTAATGTGATAAGGCACTTAATGATGCTTGTGGTGATAGGTTTGTAATGTCATGAGGTATCTGTAGTTGATCAGTCTGGGATTCTAATGAGTTTGGTGATGGATTGAATGTATCTGTAATAATATTTTCTGTTTCTTCTCTATTAATTTGCTCAGCTACTTCTTTTTTTATGTTGTCAATTGCTTCGTTTGATAGTAATTTATTTCTAATTATGGCTCGTCGTTGGTCACCTATTCTTTGCGCAGATACGTTTAATTCCGGATATTTTTGCATAAATTTGTCGTGTAATTTTTTGCAATGCATGGTCCTGTCCGTTTCTAATTTAGTTATGTAGTAGTATGTACGCATGATAAATAGGTTCATTTCATCACTCCATTTCATGCGCACTCTTGGTTTGCCAGCTTTGGTGGTCGTAGGTTGAGTGGCAATTGCCTCCTGCGAAACATCCTCGGCTGGTGTTACTGCTTCTATATTTTCATCTTCGTTTCTACTGTCACCTGTAGTCCTTGTGACATTACCTCTACCCTTCGTATAAGCTCGTTTTTTGCGAGCATGTTGATTTGCCGTGGTGGGTGCAGAGTTACTAATCTCTGGCACAACGTCCTCGGCCTGTGTCGTAATGCTTAAGTCGGAGTCCATATTACGCGCATTTCTAGTAATAGTCGTTTGACAGTTTAAGAATCCCACCCGGAGATTCATCTGGCCCCTGACCCTACGAGGTCGTAACCTACTGTCATCAGCCTCCCCCGTAGAGTCCCCGGGCACTTGGGGCTTGTTTATTGTTTTGCTATTCATAATTAAATATATTGGACTAGAGAGCCTACATTGCTTGTCCAGAGCGTGTAGACGTGTAGTAAACTAACCTAACTGAGCTTATGGGCGCCACCGTTGGTACATACATACATACTCCTCCGCTGCCACCCTAAGTCGACATCCTACACTAATGTCGCCTGTTCTACCTAGACCTCTTGAGGATCTTAACATCCTCGAGCTCGAGATAGCTTTTGTCCTTATTGATTCTTACTCCTATTTCTCTTACTTACGTATTTACTTACGCTTTACATGCATGTTTTTTTTAATGATTATATTATATTTACATTAGTTTTTTTTTTTTTTTATATTTACTTATTAATATGCTTCTACTAATTCGCTTAACTATGGCTTACGTCTATTGATTTCTACTCACTAATTACTTTAACTATTCCTTACTTATAACTAACCTAACCTACTTGCCAGAGCCATCTTAGCCACATCCGGTAATTTCTCAGTGCGTTACCGCCCCCCGCGTGATCCTGGTGTTCGGATCAGGACGCTTGGTTGGTCTTTAGGGGACTGATTATTATTATTATTATTTATGGTTTTATTATTAAGATTATTTATTATTTTACCTGGCACTGTGTTGATGAACCTGATGAAGATGTAGCTTAAGCAGCTTGACAGATTTAGATTAAGCGTCACTAGTTTCGTCTACATTTCTAAAGTAGGTATCAAGGTTACATCTGAATATCGGATTTGTATTTATACTTATCTGTATTTATACTTATTTGATAATAATAATAATAATATTTATTTGCGAATATGGGTAACAGAAATAGCTGGAAAAATAGTACAATAGAACGCCATAAACGACCTTTCGGCATGCAAATTAATGTACAAAGTAGCTTAAACGAATTGGTACCTTAAGACACTAAAATCCATCCAAAACAAATACATCTCATTCAAAGCGTAAAAAAATAAAACTTTGTAAATACTGATTGCAAAATTAGTTAATTCTGATAAACTACACTACAAACAATATGGGAATACTACGAACTACACACAATTTTCACGCACATATTTATGAAAACATTTACAATTTAAAGCCGTCTACGCACGCAGTAGGTACAATCTTAGAAATGAAAATTGAAATGCCATAAATTTTGTGAGAGATAGAAATGTCCAATGTCAGCAAAAGTAGAATAAGTGAATGTCCAATATTAAACATATTAAATTAAACATGTCAATTATAAATGCAAGGACTACAAGGATGTCAAGTGCACTTTAAAATTTTAATGTCAAAAATTTAAGAATGTCAAATATAATATATGTACATCATTAATTTAAAAAAATGTTAGTTATAGATATAAGATTTATAAGGATGTCAAATGCACTATAAAAATTAAATGTCATTGGTTCATTAATCCTAGAAATTTGTCATTCAGATATTCTTTAACATCATAGTACGCTTTCTCTTGAAGTAGGCATTTAAGTTTATGTTTAAAAATATGTGCTTGTTCTATGTCAATTACACATTTTGGCAGATGATTATAGATAATAGGCGCCATACATACTACACTATTATTGAGTAATGCTGTTTGATTTGTAGGAATAGTAATTTTTTTATTATGGCGTTTACCTACCAAGTTACTGAATAGGTTCAAGTTTTTGCGTACAAACATTACACATTCATATATGTATAGACTGGGAAGCGTCAGTATTTTGAGATTTTGAAAGTGAGGCTTACAGCTGTCCCTTTTACGTAACTTAGAAATTTCTCGAACGCATTTCTTTTGCGTCTTAAAAGCATCTTCTCTCTTAGAGCTATTTACCCAAAACATGACACCGTATATACAAATAAGTATAAAAACAAACATGACACAGTTTGTTTTTATACTTATTTGTATTTAGGTATACTTATTTCTTTAACATTTTCAAAAAAATAGGTTCTTCGTGTCATTGTAATCCGGCTTTCAAAGTAGTAACATATTTTATTAAAATCTGTCAAAAAACAGTTGTGTTCTACAGAGAAAACAAACATTTTACTTAGTAAATAAAAACCGGACAAGTGCGAGTCAGACTCGCCCACCGAGTGTTCCGTACAAACTAGTAGATAAAAGGGTGAAATCATATATTTTTTTTATATTTTCCTTCTTATACCGAAAAATATACATCGTAAAAATATTTAAAAGACGGTTTTAACTTATGCTAATTAAGCTCTTTCATATGATACCCCACATGATACAGTTAATTCACTTTAAAATTTCGACCCTCCTTTCTTGCATGCATAACGACACTATTTTATTGTGATTAAATTAAAAATGTCCGGTTTCCAGATTTTTTCCTATATGTGTACTCTAACACAATGCTTCTTGCCAAATTTCAAAGTTCTAGGTCAACGGGAAGTACCCCATAGGTTTTGATTCCTCTGTGAATGTCGAAATGTGCGTTTTTTACGACATATTCGGCTGTAACGTTTTTTACGAAAACTGAGAAATTTTATTTTTCTTTCTGCAGCAAGATACCATGGATCTGCGTATATGGTTTGAATTTCAACTCGATACCTTCACGCGTTCCCGAGATAAAGGTCTTGACACCCGGACGGACGGACAGACGGACAACAAAGTGATCCTATAAGGGTTCCGTTTTTTTCTTTTGAGGTACGGAACCCTAAAAATAAGTTCAATAAATGTAATTTAAAAAAATTAAACCGACTTCAAACTGAAAAGAGAAATAACACGAAGAACATCAATACTGGGCGTCTACATAAGTAGGTACGTAAGCCAAGTATTTTTGAGGTCGGTGTCAGGACCTACACTGTCATCAACTAAGTCCTATACAGACACCGACCTTAAAAATAGTTGGTTTACGTACCTACTTAGGTAGGCGCCCAGTATTGATTTTCTTCGTGTTATTTCTTTTTTCAGTTTGAAGTTTTTTTTTTAATTGCTTTTATTTATTTATTTTTAATAGTATTTACGTTTTGAAGTCGGTTAATAAAGTATGCCAGACCTTTTCACATAGTATGAGTGATACTTCTTATTGTGAGAAGGGCCATTACTAACACGATAAAATGTTGTTGTTGGTAGTTTACCTGTTAATAGTACTACTGGGACTTGTAGAATGTCTCAACAGTACGATCAGCCGCCATTAATTGAACTACTGGGAATAAAAAGTCTCAGTAGTTCAACCAACTGAACTGCCAATTGAACTACTGGGAAGCATCGGATAAACCTACCGAATTTCGTCCAAATCCGGCCAGTAGTTTGTATAGCGTCGTTGATAAAAAGCCCTTATGTTGAAAACTACTGAACCGATTTTGATAAAACTTACAGTGACTCCTAAGTTGAAAAATGCTCATAGAATTTTTGAAATACGACTTCTAGCTTCTGCGTAATGTGTGGACAAACATTCAAACCTACAAACATACATACATTATGGTATCTCGACATTAAGCTCATCATGAAGTTGATCATCTTAATGTTCCGCAGAGTACCACCATTAATGTTGATCGTCTCAATGTTCCACAGAGTACCACCATTAATGTTGTCGTTTCAATGTTCCGCAGAGTACCACCATTAATGTTGATCGTCTCAATGTTCCGCAGAGTACCACCATTAATGTTGATCATCTCAATGTTCCGCAGAGTACCACCATTAATGTTGATCATCTCAATGTTCCGCAGAGTACCACCATTAATGTTGATCATCTCAATGTTCCGCAGAGTACCACCATTAATGTTGTCGTCTCAATGTTCCGCAGAATACCACCATTATGCAAAGCTTTGAATGTTTATTTTCTTGGAAAGTGCTATTATTTCGAACAAATGAAAAACTCATTACAATGGCAACTTCCTTTGTAATAATGTAATTTAAGACAGAACTTTCCTTTGGACCCGAATATTCTGAATTACATAAAGTATAGAATCGTCGGAGTACCAACATCACTTACACTCCTGCTGCAGTATGGGACACTCATTATGGCATAATGACGCCAATCGTCGTAATGCCAATCTTCGTATAAAATGTATTTATGATAAACATTGATAACAACCGAGGTCAACCGAACCATAACAACGAATCGATTGATACTCCATTGATAACAACCGAGGTCAACCGAACCATAATAACGAATCAATTGATACTCCATTGATAACAACCGAGGTCAACCGAACCATAACAACGAATCGATTGATACTCTATTGATAACAACCAAGGTCAACCGAACCATAACAACGAATCGATTGATACTCCATTGATAACAACCGAGGTCAACCGAACCATAACAACGAATCGATTGATACTCCATTCATTATAATCGGATTAGTATTGTAGACTTTACGATCGAATACAATTACGGGATTGGCTTTCCTACAGGTAAGTGCGCTCCATCGTAGACCGAAACATCGTTTAATATGATACGAGTTGGCGGTCATAGACAACAAATATAACTCATCATGTTGGCTTCCACGTTCTCTGATAAAAATGTTCAATCTATAGTCATCAGTTTCGTTGTGTAGATACTTCTTAACTTCTAGCGTGTTTCCTCGGCTTCAGTCAGTCAGTACAGCTCGAACGCTCGACGCTAGCGCACGTATGTTATGTACAGGGCTAATGTCCGAAACAGACCGCGTTCATTTCAATACTTATTATTTGTTTAGTTTATTTTACTCGTTGGTAAGATTAACTAGTGCAAAGAACTAATTGTCGAGTAGGGAATGCAATCTCGTCTCAAGATCTCGGCCTATTTTAGCGAGATTGATCTCGGACGAAAAAGAACGAGATCTCGCGAGTTTAACGAGATTGTGGTTCCAACTAGCGTTGAATCCGAAAGGGCCTTTACAGCGGCTGGTTATCTGCCAACAAAATAAGGAGCCGTTTAGCAGACGATTCTTTGGACATTTTGTGCTTCTTAAGGAGCTACTTTCAAAATAATTCGTATTAATGGCTTGTGATTTGAATTGAACAAATCTTTAATTTGAATGGTATATTTTGTTAATTAATCTGTAACATCTAATGGATCTACTGAGTAGATATAGTTTTATTTAATTGATAATATCTCAGTTTAATAGTCAACTCAACTTAGATAATAAGTTTCATTTTTAGGGTTCCGTACCTCAAAAGGAAAAAACGGAACCTTTATAGGATCACTTTGTTGTCCGTCTATCCGTCTGTCTGTCTGTACGTCTGTCCGGGTGTCAAGACCCTTATATCATCACTTTTATTCTATCATCACTTATCACAGATCACTTTGTTGTCCGTCTGTCCATCTGTCCGTCTGTCCGTCTATCCGGGTGGCAAGACCTTTATCTCGGGAACGCGTGAAGGTATCGAGTTGAAAGTAAAACCATATACGCAGATCCATAGTCTCTTGCTGCAGAAAGAAAAATAAAATTTATCAGTTTTCGTAAAAAAATGTTACAGCCGAATATATCGTAAAAAACGCACATTTCGACACTCACAAAGGAATCAAAACCTATTAGGTACTTCCCGTTGACCTAAAACTATGAATTTTGGCAAGAAGCATTGTGTTATAGTGCACATAAAGGAAAACATCCGAAAACTGGACATTTTTAATTTGATCACAAAAAATAGGGTCTTTAAGCAAGGAAGGAGGGTCCAAATTGTAAAGTGCTTTAACCGTATCATATGGGGTATCATATGAAAGAGCTTAATTAGCACAAGCTAAAACAGGTTTTGTATATTTTTCGATTTATGAAGGATAATATTTAAAAAAAACCTTTTATCTACTAGTATGTAACCCTCGGTGGGCGAGTCTGACTCGCTCTTGTCCGGTTTTTTAATGCAGAAATAGGTTTATGCTTGACCGCCAATTCACCTGATGAGGATTTTAGAAATTATGTTATTTAACATGTAAATAAATATATGATATATATATATATATATATATATATATATATGTATATACAGTAGAACACCATTATGTCGCGCTTGCCGCGAATATAAACTTCGACAGGTCGCAATGGTCGGGTGAAGTCGCGTCGCCACATTTAGCGGTGGCGTCCTTACTGTCTTCCAATGTAACTTCGCTGAGATCTCCGAAGAGAAATTTCTGAAACTTATGCGAACTTAGGCTTTATCAATTACGAGTAGGGCGTGCTTTTTATTGTATTTTTGCGAGACGAACTTGGACAATGGAGGCTTAATGCGTGTTTCTCTTTCTAAATTAAACAGATTGTGCCGAATTTGGTAAAGTTTGCAGACGGCCTTTTCAATTTATTCAGATTAGGAGTATGTTTGTACCATACTGGGACGTAATGTATAGAGAGATCATTATTCAGACTTACGATAGCAAACTCTAGACATAGATTTTGGTGCCGCTACTCGTACCTATTTTGTAATGTACATATTAGTTCACCATAGGAAGGAACTAGCTACCAAGATACGGGTTAGCGCCCAGTTTGGTGGCTAGGGTCGTCATTGTCATAAGATGTACTCTATACGTGAAATAAATAATTTTGAATTTTGAATTTTTATTTTGTACATCCGAACTGTAATTCCCGCACTGGATATCGTCTCTTATTGAGTTCGTGCGCTTAACAAAACGTCGGACGTAACATTCACACTGCGATAAATTAACGTTCTCATTTCATACATTGGAGCTTCCAAAGAGCGGGCAGTGGTGTGGCAGTGGTGTGGCAGTGGTGTGGCAGTGGTGCTGCTAAATACGAATTGTATCAACACCTCGTGAACTCAACTGTTCATATTCTATTTTTAACCGACTTCGAAAAAGGAGGAGGTTATCAATTCGTACCGTATTTTTTTTTATGTATGCACACGAATTACTCCGTCAGTCGAGAACCAATTATTGTGTTTCCTGAATTGGTGTATAGAGAAAGCTCCCAAGTTGGTCCCATAATTATTTATTCAGAATTGAGAGGCGAATGTTTCTGTCGCGTCGCGTGTGTTGTTGAACGTTTCTGGTAAATATTATCAAATCGATAAGTAAACAGTACCACCGCAAACATCTCTTCTTTTTGGAAGAATCAATACCCTCTTATTCAAAAGCCTTCGACAACAATAAAATCTATAAAATTGTTACCTCTGTATATCAAGTTTTGTAAAGATTGGTTGAATTGAAAGTTACGACCTGTACGGGAGGGAGTATGAAAAGTAATAAAGAAAAAATAAATTTGCTATTTTTTTGTTAATAGTAGTTGGCTTAGTAGATTTTTAATGCAAATAAGTTGCGTTTGGTCACCTTCTATCCGCTTAGAAAACGGCCATGTAGTCGAAGATGCAATGCACAGATTAAAAAAAAAACAACGGGTTGCACTCCGGGAGTGCCGGCAGAAGTGAAAACTAAAAAATAAAATAGCAAGAAGACTGATAAAATAACATACAATAATGAACTTTAAATGCAGAACGTTAGAATAGGTTTCTGACTAAAATAGGTCCGTCTTACGAATTCGATCTGACGCAAGTTTAACATTTTTTACCCATCCAAAAAATGCACAACGCCGCTAAAGAAGTTTTCACTTCAAAAACTCGTTTAACATGGGTTTTTTTAAAGTAAGAGGACTTTAAAAACACCCATGTTATATTTTTAAAACATGAAAGCCTATGAAATGAAAGAAGGGTTTAGGAATTAATTAATTAAAAACTTATTTAAAGTCTTTAAGTTTAAGTCATGTAAATATTAAAGTTTTTGTCACAATAAAAACATTGTCTATTGTCTTATGAATTTAAAAAGCTCAGTCTCCTATTTTTAGTAATTTACTTTCTAGTTTGGCATTTTCCTTTAGTCAGGTGGGGCGGTAGGGATTACCTCGAAAGTTTTAATCTCAAAAAAAGTAATAAAACAATGTTTATAAAATAATCACGGAACCAACTTGCGAGCTTTCTCTATATATCAATTCAAGAAACACAAAAATTGGTTCACGAATGACGGAGTAATTCGTGTACATACATATATAAAACCGGACAAGTGCGAGTCAAACTCGCCCACCGAGGGTTCCGTACAAACGGGTAGATAAAAGGGGGAAATCATATATTTTTTTATATTTGCTTACGTAAAAATATTTAAAAAGCTGATTTAGCTTATGCTAATGAAGCTCTTTCATATGATGCGACATGATACGATTAAAGAACTTTAAAATTGGACCATCATTCCTTACATAAAGACACTATTTTTGTGATTAAATTAAAAATATCCAGTTTTAAATTTTTTCCTATATGTGTACTATAACACAATGCTTCTTGCCAAATTTCATTGTTCTAGGCACAGAATTCGCCCTATTACATAGTCTTTGGTTCTAGGTCAACGAGAAGTACCCTAGTAGTATAGGTTTTGATTCCATTGTGGTTGTCGAAATGTGCGTTTTTTACGACATATTCGGCTTAACTTTTTTTTTACGAAAACCGAGAAATTCAATTTTTCTTTCTGCAGCAAGAGACTATGGATCTGCGTATATGGTTTTAAAGTTTTAATTTCAACGCGGCACCCTCACGCATTAAGTAAAACCTCCTCCTTTTTTGAAGTCGGTTAAAAATGACATCGAAATTGAATGGCTCAGTGACCGTGACCGAGACCGTGACCGTGGCGTGTCGACCTATGGAAGGATATTGTTAAACTATTATGACTACAGTACTTCACTCCCGACTCCACCGACCGAAAGTAAAATTCCAAAATCCTCTTCCTGATTCCGGTTATGAACGTGTGGCGACCCTACATTGCGTTGGAAGCATGCGGGCTCTAAAATTAGTTTTCTTCTAATAAAGTCTCGATTTCCCATTCTACGCCTTATCACGTAAATTACAGAGTCTGTTTTGGCTTGTTTCGTGGACTGTGGAGGCTTTTGAGGTCTTTTGTGCGGGATAGACGTATGTAGGTACTCGTACCGGACGGTTCCTCTAATCTTGCTCAATCTGGCGCACTTTGATTAAGCGTCGTGTCGCTCTAAGCATCTGTGTGATTGGACTGTTCCAGCTCCGAATGAGTTTCTAGTCGTTTGAAAGGTTTAGCGGCATCTGGATACCAGTTCTTTATGCCTTTTCTTTGTTATTATCATCAATTTTCTTTATTTAATGCCAACAGTCAAGTCAAGTTATAATCAAATAACAAGTATCAATGTTAAAAGAAAAACAAAATACCCAACTGCAGAAAAGAGGTTTTTGCAGCCTAACTTACGATTTCTTTACGCTTAATACGCTGTTTTTTGTTTTTCTTTTAACATAGATACTTGTTAGTATTTGTTGTTATATCAGCCACAGAAATACATCATCTGTGAAAATGTCAACTGTCTAACTATCACGGTTCATGAGATACAGCCTGGTGACAGACGGACGGACGGACAGACATACAGACAGCGGAGTCTTAGTAACAGGGTCCCGTTTTGCCCTTTGGGTACGGAACCATAAAAACACAACGCACCGCCTTTATTTCACTCGTGGGCGAGTGAAATAAAGGCGGTGCAACACTAATTTAAGAAAATAAAATATGATGCTGACATGTTTTTCTGATCTTTCCGTCAAATCATGGCCGAGCTTAATGGACAGTGTAGAGAACTGATTAGTATGCGTCGGGGCGGTACGTACCTGCGATAGCATGCTCAGGATGGAGCAGCAGAAGCCACCGAGGAAGGCGGTGAGGCACATCATGCGCACCGAGGTGGCCACCACCGTCAGCAGCCAGGAGAGGCTGCACGGCGCCGCCGCCAGCGACAGCACGCGGCGCCGCCCGTGCCGCATGGCTGCGCCGCCTGCCATGCCGCCGAACAGCGCGCCTGCGGACCGCCGGCTGACTGTACACCACCGTCACGACCACGGACACGGACACAAACAAACAAACAAACTCGCTGTGGCGCATGACGCCCTCGTTATACGTACAGTTCTCCATGCGGAATTTTCAGTAAATTATATTACTTGAGCTTGAGTTTCCTGAACCTCGGGCTCCGGGTGAGCTTTGAAACGAGCATGTACAACATGAAGTTATGTCGAACGCTCATGTTTAGGGTTCAACTCTGTGAAGTAGGTCAAATCCAACTCAGTTAGGCAATTGCAAATAAAACTGATATTTAACCTGTAAATATTTATTATCTCCTAAAGTGTTCTCGCTGCTGAAGTGAAAAGTTATGTGTGTTACACGAGAGCAAAGTTTTTTGCATCTCGTGCCTTTGAATCCCTCGCCACACTCAGGATTCAAAATCAGCACTCGCAGCAAAAAACTACTGCTCTCTTGTTGCACAAATAACTATTGTTTTATCAACGACCTGGAATATACTATTGACTTTAATTCACAAAACAATTCGGTTCGTTAACCAGAACAAACAGAGTATTGTTTCTGCAAATAAACCAGCTGATTGCTTTTTATTGAATTTATGTATAAACTGTTGTCCAAATATTTGAGAGATGTGTGTGTGTGACTAAGGAACACTACACACACAGGGGTAGAGTGACGTCGGAAGTGTAGGTACTAGTGGTGACTATAGTTCAAGTTCGAAGTTGCTCAAACGGGTTCGATACCCGGACAATGCATTAAATGTGTATGATTAATTTATCTAATATCTTTTTCTTGTATATCTAATACATACCTCTAAACGAGCAATTCTTGTATATATGCATATAAATATAATCTGAATCTCGGAAACGGCTCCAACGATTTTAATGAAATTTGGTTTGTAGGTAGATTAGGGGACGATAAATAGATCTTGCTAGGTTTCATTTTTAGTGAACCCGGGTTTGCTCGTATTTTCAGTCATAAAAATCCAAGTGGAGCTCGGTCGCCCAGGTAGTCATTTATTATGTTATAACGGTATTATACGTAGTGCAGAAGTCTTAGAACAAATCTTTCCTTCCTTATTCAAAGATACCCAGGTACCCACAATTTATAAAAAATATAATAAAAGTGGAACCGATACGCTTCGTTCGGATTTAAAATATTCAGCGGACATTTGATAAATCCGAACCGATTCATGAAACCATGACACGATGTCGCTTTTTCGTATTTGTGCGTCTAGTAGAAGCAATTGGCGAGATGGATGGCGAGCAGGAGATGGATCCTGTTGCGAACGCAGCTCACCTAGGAAGGAGAGCGAGGCGAGCCAGCTGGCCTGCTGGTCCGTGAGCTGGAAGTCTCTCCTGGTCGCGTTGGCCCCCGGCCCCTGCAGCGAGGCGATGGCGGGCGAGCTGTACCCCTTACCCAGCCCGGCGGAGAACGGCGCCAGGGAGACTGCCAGCGCAGCTAGCACCTGGAACAAACGGTTAACATTAGCTATTTTTAGGGCTCCGTACCTCAAAAGGAAAAAACGAAACCCTTATAGGATCACTTTGTTGTTCATCCGATCGTCAGTCCGGGTGTCAAGACCTGTATCTCAGGAACGCGTGAAGGTGTCGTGTTGAAATTAAAACTATATACGCAGAACCATAGTCTCTTGCCGCAGAAAGAAAAATAAAATTTCTCAGTTTCCTTAAATAATCGGCCAAGTGCGAGTCGGACTCAAGCACGAAGGGTTCCGTACTATCATCCATAATACTACAAAGTTTAGTTCTGTTTATAAAATAACGAGAAATCAACGAAATTCCAAGTAGGGATGGTGCGTATTTACGCAACCAGGTTTTTACACCAGGTATTTGCTTGCAAGTGTGCCGACCAGGTGCCGCCCCGAAATACTTGCAAGGAGAAAAAGTCTTAAAAGTATTTACTTTACTGGATTTCGCGAATGCTATATTGCTTCTTATTGTAACATATACAATGAACAATTTCCTATGCAAGTATTTTAGTTGAAAAACTCGCTACGCAATTTTGCACCTTATTATTACTTAAATACAAATCAATTTTCTTTAACGAAAAAAATACTTTCAAGGGTTTTGACCCTGGTTTTTGGCGCTTCACTCGGGTGTCATCGTCAAATACACGGAAGTAGGCAAGCAATATATATCGCGCTCGCTCAGTCATGTTTGGTGTCGTTTGGAACGTATTGAATTTCGTGAATGCCATTATGCTTCTTATTTTAACGTATATAATGAACAATATCCTATGCAAGTATTTTAGTAGAAAAACTTGTTACGCAATTGTGCACCTTATCTTAGTTAAAATACAAATCAATTTTCTTTAACGAAAAAAATACTTTTAAGGGTTTTGAGCCCTGGTTTTTGGCGCTGGTATTTTTATGTGGGTGCACTTGGAAGCCCTGGTATGAGATTTTGCAAGTATAACCCATCCCTAGTTCCAAGTAGTAAATTGCAAACTTATAGGTAGGTTTTCGATACACATCCGGGCAGCATGACGACCCTCGCGCGAATACGCGCGCCTATGGCTCGCTCCGTGATGTTACCTCCCCCGCTACCCGCGCGGCTGTTGCTTAGCAACCGCCTCGCGCTCGCGCCACCACCACACGCGGCGCGGCGCTCGCACCGCGTTTAGATGCACGGATTATTTTCATTTTGTGAGTTTTTATGTATTAGATTAGGTATTTATTTTATTTTTAATATATTTCTAAATATTTACTTACAAATATTCAAGTTTCTACCTGTTAATTAAGATCGAGTAAAAATTGCTTAAAAATTACGTTTGTTGTATGGAAGCCTCCCTTTAATATTTACTTTATTGTTATTTAATTATTTATTTTGAAAGGTAATATACAAGTAAATATTCTGTGAAAATTTGAAACGTCTACCTGTTACCGTTTTTAATATTGAGCAAAAAAATACGAAAAAAACACGTTTATTGTATGGGGACCCCCCGTAATATTTTTTTTTTAATTTTTAGTATTTGTTGTTATAGCGGCAACGGAAATACATCATTTGTGAAAATTTCAGCTTTCTAGCTATCACGGTTTATGAGATACAGCCTGGAAACAGACAGACAGACAGACAGACAGACAGACAGACAGACAGACAGACAGCGAAGTCTTAGTAATAGGGTCCCGTTTTTACCCTTTGGGTACGGAACCCTAAAAGGCACATTTCGATACTCACAAGGGAATCAAAACCTATGGGGTACTTCCCGTTGACCTAGAACTATGAAATTTGAGATACGGTTTTGTTAATTCTCTTTGTCTTTAGCAAGCCACTCTAGAATTTTTGCTGCTTTCAATGTATTTGATAAGCGGTTTCCCAATGGGAGAACAATTTTAAATCTTAGGAGTAGAAGGTCCTTACCTTCCTTTCAATACACCAACGATGTTAATTATTATTTTACCTCACTTGGTTTTGATTTTTCTTGTAATTTTTCATCTCTTATTTGTGTAAAAGAGGCTAAGGTTGCATAATTTCATTGTAATTACAAGTGAAGTGACGTTTCCAATTTCTAAAACTGGAATATTTCTAATATGATCTACCTAATTGGTTTCCTTTTGTAATCCGATGGTCCGAAAGAATGACGGTTTGTGTATTTCTACTCTCTACAATAATTCTTCTTCTTTTAGCAAGTATTGTTTCGTTATAATTATGATTGTGTATCAGATAAAAAACGCACTTTTTGTAAGTTCACATGGTGTCAAAAAATAACAAAAGGTTACAAGTGATATTACATATGCAGTAGAATGTGAACCATTTCCGTCTTATCTCAAAACAGCACTTTAACAATAATTATTGCGTCTTCTTATCTTCCCTCGTCTTATCTTACAACACTTAAAGTCGGTTCTGTGAACTATCGCACCAAAGCCACACACAAAAAATGTGGTGATGTGCGTTTTTTGCGGTTTGCGCTTTCGCTTTTTGTCCGCATTGGTACAGTATTTTTAGTATAGACCCTCGTTCTATCTCAAAAAATACAAAATAGTTCCTCTACCTGACCATGATGTTTGGCGGTAATTGTTATTTGACTGTGTGCCGTTTTGCGGTTTGCGTTTTCGCTTTTTGTCCGCAATGGTACATTATTATTCGTATAGGTATACCCTCGTTCTATCTCAAAAAATACAAAATACTTAGTACCTCTACCTGACCATAATGTTTGGTAGGTAATTGTCATCAGCTTATGTGTGCCCCCCCGTGACACCTCATAAGCATTTAGATGACTGCCATCAGTCTACGTGTACCCCCTCGTGGCACCTCATAAACATTTAAATGACAAGGGGCTTTTTCATGGCACAAAATAAATTATTTATTATTACTTTTTCAAAGGAAAAAAAGAAGAAGAATTTTTGTATGTATTTGTGTGTCATGGTAAAGAAATAACATCATAACTTAATCCTTATTTTATTACACTACATAGTGGTATAGTTATATATTTATGTATATTGTTTATATTGATATGTATTTAGGTATGTTTAGTATATATATATTATTGTATTTAAGTATTGTATTAGTTTGTAAATTTTTGCTTATTTAGGTATATGTAACATAAGTATATACACCACCGTCCTTATTATATTACTGTTAGTTTCTGTCCATCCAAAGGTTGCCTGGAAGAAATCGCTTAAGGCGATAAGGCCGCCCCTTGTACTACTGCTAATTACATTATTGTTTATTTTTAAGTTTATTTATAAGGTGTAGATAAAATAAAGCAATATATTATTATTATTATTACATATTTTAGTGTATTATTTATACTCATTTAGTTATTTAGTTACGCAGTAATCATTAACGATACAACTACCAATGCCCTCCCCATTGGGTTTCCCTCCTTACAGTATAGAAACAAAGATCTTGTGTGTTTGTCTCTAAAATATTTCTTACTTTCGTTTAACTGTTCTAGTACTGATACAATAAAGTGGACTAACAAGACTAAGTCGCATTCTAATTATAAAGTAGGTTACATAACATGACAGAGTAGTAACTGTAGAGCAGTGGTACGACCCGCTCTTGACCCGAGGAAATTAGTTAACCGCAAGACGCTAGCTGCCGGAAGCCCTACGGCTGAAATATTGTATGAAGACTGGTTATTATGCCGCGCGCCGCGGCGCCGCCGCCGCCGTGCCAGCGGTACTAACGGAATTACGGAACTATGTCTCGTTACCAATATAATGAAGTGTACACTTTGTAGATGTAGGAGCGACGAGCGCAGTACATTGCCAAACAGGATTTTGATTTGTTGAAACTCACACTGTGTCCCTTGCCACTCGTTCAGCTGCGTTTCTGCTAACACGGCGCGGAGTTTTTCGATTTCTGACAAATAGCTTATTTAGTGTTGTGATTTGTTTCTCAATTTCTGTATGTGTGTTTTTTGTCACAATAAGACGTCTGTTTATGTCCCCATTAGAGCCACTGTACAAATCATTTATTTAAATGAGTTTCTTTACAATAATTTTCTTAATTTATCACATATATAATATCAGAGAACACAAGAGCTACAGATGCCATACTAAGACCATAAAGTATCTTGGCTAGGTCTTGGCTAGGTATTCTTGGCTTTTCTAATTCAATAGTTTAATCGTCTGTAAATGATAGTATCATTAAACCGCTGCACTGTGATGTATAGATCTGTAATGAACTAAATTATAGCAATTTTTAAATCATAATCATGACCATTCAAATTTATCTAAACCCTAGAGATATAGACATGTCGCTCATGTGGTAACAAAAGGCAATTGGTCCTATGTAATAGGGCGAATTATGTGGGCAATTGTATGACTTTTTGTAACCTATACCAGACTTCATGACCTGTTGTACGCATGGAGAATATAACAAACATGTCGTAGTGCGTAGTGGTTTGACTATCGAGTAGGTTAGGACAAGTGGACTGTGTGGCGTGCGCTATTACATACCTACCTAAAGTAAAAATAGTATAGCAACGTAAGCGTCGCTCGTTTATGTCTGGCGACAACATGAATTAATTTATTTCATTTTTTAAATAACAAAAATCTGAAAATATGCAGTGCTTTTTATTTAATTATTATTTGTTGATTTACATCAAAGTGAACCATATATATAACCATGAACGATCGAACCAACTTTGCATCACTATAAAAGTTGAGTGTAATCCCCCACTTATTTCACTTAAAACGATTTTCTTATGTGTCTTTTATATTTTCATAAAACTTATATTTACTAGAATAGTAAGTGATAGTAAGTACCTAATTGATTTTGTATAACAAGTATCAATGTTAAAAGAAAAACAAAATACCCGACTGCAGAAAAGAGGTTTTTGCAGCCTACTTAACTTAAGATTTCTTCTTTAACCCGTCAAGCCGTTTTACCGTGAAGAAGTAACAAACTGACACAAACTTCGCATTTCCACACAACACAAATATTAAAAAAACGCGTGTTTTTTGTAACTTTCAACGAACTTTTTCGTAATAAACAAGTGATTTTACTAGATTTTTTTCAAAAAATGCGCAATAATCTTTTACAGCGATTTTACGCATACTTTCTCACAAAAAACGTACACTCAACAGCGTATTAAGCGTTAAGAAATCGTAAGTTAGGCTGCAAAAACCTCTTTTCTGCAGTCGGGTATTTTGTTTTTCTTTTAACATTGATACTTGTTTTATAAGTGTGAAGTGATTTATTAGCATTTCCTATTCCAAACTCCAATAAAACATATAAGTTATATATATTTATTTATTTATTTAAGTCCATCAACATTGTGTACATTAACAATAATTTAAAAGTCTAACATAATAAAGAATATATTCGTAATCACCGTTAAAAATTCTTTATTTTGATATCACACTCGATGTATTTTGAAAACATTTTTTTTTGAGATTACTTTTTGCCGCCAAAAATCCTTAATTTTATTTTGTTTTTTATTTTGAGGGACCCAGTGTCACTCTCACGACTAAGACGAATCTATTGACACCACTCACATAAAAATACGACAAGCCGTTTAGGCTCTAGGGCGCGCCAAAGAATACATACATACATTCATACACTCGCAAAACATAACCCTCCTTCTTTCGCAGTCCGGGTAAAAAGCACCTCTTGTCCACATAACGGTAGGCACTGCTGGTTGTTGGTAGCTCGTCACAGAAATGCTATAATAACTACCGTCATATTTTATTTCGTTGTTTCGGGTTGTATTTTCTGTTAATAACATGTGTATTTGTTTGTTTCATTGTACTTATTGTTTTGCCGCGAATAAAATTATATTTTAATCTTGCGAAAAGGAAAACGATTAATTCGCTTTTTTTAATTTATCGACTACCTGGTTTCCACAGTCGCTAGATGGCGCCGTATGTAAATGTATACCAATAATTGTATTAATGTAATGTTTGCCCGTGCCTCCAGGTTCATCCCTAACTCCGTTTGAGTAACAATGATTAATCCGCCGCATGTTATTGGCAGAATGTTAATTACTGGTGCTCGGCGCGCCTTCACTCGGCGGCAGCGCGGCGGCGGCGCGGCGGCGGCGCGGCGGCGGCGCGCTGCCTTCACTCCGAGGTTACTGCTTTACATTTAAATCATATTCATCTAGACCATGATTATGTGTAATTACTAATAGACCGAGCGAGCGAAGTGAACTAAAGTCTCTGCATCAACTGGTGAAATTATCTTTCATCTATCTATCCAAATTTTGTGTGTTTGTTTATATTTTTGCCCAATAATTTTCGAAAGCTATAATATAAGTAATTCGTATATGAGAACTAGCCAAGTCAGACCTTAGGTTTCGATATATTATCTTAAGTTATAAGAAGAAATGATATTTGAAGTAGTTATAAAATATTTTACGTTGCTATAAATAAATTTCAGGACTGACCATTGAACTTGGCACCCATATCTCACTTTTTTTGTCGTTGAAGTCAACAACATCTATTGTACGTACTTTTCGCCTTGGATAGGGTGTCCTTGAAACCAATCTCGGGCTCCGATTAGTAAATAATATCCGGCGGTATCCTTACCGCTGGCAGCCTGGCACCGGCACTTCGTCACTTAGGTTGGTCGTTTCTTGTATAACCGCTATCGGCAATAACAACAATATCGGCATCGGTGCAACACTGGCTTGGAGCTTTTGATTACTTTGATTTATTTAATTTTAATCAGGTCACAATAAGAAAACAACTATCGTTCACCACACGTGTTCGTTCAAGTATATTTTTTTTCACAACAATAATTCGTTGGGTAGATGTCAAAGTGTTGCCACTTTGACATCTATCATAATATTGAACTTTGCTCTCATTTCACATATAAGTTTTTGATGGGATATAATATTATGATTATGTAAGGGCTTCCCATAATATCATGAAACCCTAACAAGACGTCTCTAACGAAATCAAGTAATCAAGTTTCATCTGTTTAACTTTAATTAAGCTGCGAATTGTTAAATGGGAGTGTTGTTAATTGGGAGACTATTCAATGGAAAATATTTCCATTGAATAGTCTCCCCTCAACTCCCTCCACTCCCTCCACTCCGTCGAGCTCCACTTCCACTTCTGTGTTTCACAAACTTTACAAAAGTCATCCTCCATCGCTTTCCACTCAAACAAATCAACTCTGTTACGGCACGACCGATACTTTATTGAGGGCGCCGCTGTGCCATTTCCTATATAAAATTGATGAAAATGTTGTATAAGTTGGTCACCGGTGCGGTTCAATAGATGTTTGATAAACGTTCTAGCTGAGAGCTATTGTTTACTAATAAATTAAATTACCATTGAAATGACAAATCACCAGTCTCAGTTCAGAGAAACAATTAATTATCTTTGATTTTACTAACGGTTGGGGTTTTGACAATACACAAGAATATTGTTTTGGAAATTGCTAGAATTGAGCTCATTTTCGTGTTTAATAAGTAATTTTCATACAACATTCGTGAAAAATAGTCTTACGTAATAAATGAATGGCCCCATAGCAGCGGCACGCAGCAAGTGCTTCCTAGCGGCGGGCGGGCTGCTGGCCGCTACCAACACGTGGTCTCAAGTGTTCTCACCAGCTTAATTACCTAACTACATAACGTGCTTCCTAACTATGGACCTTATAAGGAAGCTCAAGGTCACGTAACGAGCTATGGAGAGGGCTATGCTCGGAGTCACTTTTCGAGATCGAATCAGAAATAAAGAGATCCGCAGACGTACAAAAGTCACCGACATAGCACAGCGGATTAGCAAGATGAAGTGCAGTGCAGGCCATCAGCTCTACGTGCCATAGAGCTGATGGTCGATGGGGCCGAACAGTTCTCGAGTGGAGACAACGTACCGGCAAGCGCAGCGTAGGAAGACCTGACACGAGATGGACAGATGACCTCATACAAGTGGCAGAAAGACGCTTTCAATCGATATTTTTGGAAATCCATGGGGGAGGCCTATGCCCAGCAATTAACTTCTTATAGCTGAGATGATCATGATGATGAGCTAACAACATTTATCATCGTCACTGAAAGCTAACTCGTATCTTCCTAGCCTGACTAACCTGTGGTAGGTGTCTAGTCCTCCGCGGCGGTGGTTTCTCCTTTTCCACACCAACATTTCCCGTCAAACACTTTCCATTCGGTTCCCTCTGTATCACTGTCTCACTCTTTATTTCTTCCCTACTCGGTCGCACCAACGGCTTAGCTATCGGAATGTTATGTTTCTCAAAATATCCATTCTGTATCATCTGGTCTAATGATACTTCTAATTCTCTCACAGGAACCACTTTTCTTCCACAGATTGGATCGTCTACGATCATTTTTCGATTACAACCCGAAACTTCAGAGAATTTAACGTTCTTTTTGGTTTCATCGGGCTTCTTCGGGCGAGATCGGCTCCTTTCGGGCACGTCTGTCGTCCAATAGCGCGCATTCTTTTCCGAAATACGTAACGGTTTACACACGGTGACGTTTTTGGGATTGGCTGCTTTCGAATTCTGCTCTGTGATCGGTTTAGTTTGAGATATTTTTGGTCGAGGTCTTCGATATTCGTATTCATTCCTTTCTCTTTCGTTTCGTCGATTCTGTTCGTCTCTATTTCTTTTGTCTCTATCGTTAATTCTAAAATCATAATAATCTTTCTTGTATCTTCGTCTATCTTCTCTCTCGTAGTTGTAGTAGTTCCGTGGAAGGGAGTTATATTTTATATCATAAGACGTGGGTAAATTGAGAAACTCTGGTCTTATAGGCCTGAACAGGGACAGACGACCTTGTGCCTCGTCGAAGTCCGAGTATAAGTCCTCGAATACGTAACCATTTTTCCGTGTGGGTCTGTCGATCGCTCGTCTCGCGTCCCTTCTCTCAGGCCTGTATCTTTCCTGATGTGGTTCATATCTTCTAGGATATTCGTGTTCGTAATCTGATCTCCTTTCGTAGAGTAACCTCTCTCTAGATCCCGCCATTGCTCAGTGCCGCCTCTCCCTGGAAAAGAAAAACTGATTTTTATATCATTTATTATGATGGACTTAAAGTCTTAAAGTGGCCAATCACGTGTTTTAAAACGCATAAAGTAGCGTTCCCTAGCTAGCGCTATAATCTAAAGATGGCTCTTTTGTCAGTACCGTTTGTTAAGACAACTTTGCGAAATATTATGTTTGTATAATAAAGATTTCAATAATTTACATAATTATTACTACACGTATCTCGAAAAATGTTGTAATATTTTTAATATGATCTATCTGAAGCATATTTTTGGCCCTTTAGGACCAAGTGGGTAATCCATAAAACTCTCTCCAGGTTTTTTATTTGAACAAATGGGTTACTCACGTCTATTTTTGAGCCGAAAGCTCAAAAATACGTTCTCTCCAGATTACTGCAGAAAATTTCCAAAACACGACAGTTATTCCATATAAAAAGTGGTGATAAGCAAGGGGATCCACTGTAAAAAGAACTTTAGGATATTGGCTAATAGGTGAGAAAATAATCACATCAGCGTTTTAAAAAGGCTGCTTACTAACTTCCAATTTGCCGACGATATAGTGTTACTCGCCCCACAGCCTTAGACCTATTCCCGATGATTAATTATACCGAAAATTATCCTAGATGGTTGGATTTAGCATGAATATGTCAACGACCAAGCTCATGACTACAAAACTGAAATTAGCACGGAGGTTTCTGGCAGTATTACGGAACCCTAGGGGACGCTGAAAATAAAACCCTTAAGTATGTATATGATTGATATTCTTGACTGTGCTGCTTGCCACAATAGTACATTATGATACAAGTATGCTAAGTTGGTCATTACAGTCGAGGCATAATTGCAGTTGGCGTAATAGAGCCGAGAGTGTAATGACCATAATGCACACGCGTTTCATACGACGTTTTTCAACACACTTGCGAGGAAAAAAGTATCCGTTTATAATTTAATTTAAGTAAAAACTCTTTGATGAAATTAAAAAAAAAACTGTATAGTAAAGACACTAGTGCATAATAGAAAAGTCAAAAGCACGGTTTATAACTGAAATATTTAATTTTAGTAAAAACTCTTTGTTGAAATTTAAGAAATAACTGTAAAGTAAAGACACTAGTGCGTAATAGAAAAGTCAAAAGCACGCGTGTTTTATAGGATACTTTTCGGCCATAAAAACGGTTGAATAAGAGCCACTTTACGAGCAAGTGTGTTGAAAATAATTTTTAAAGCTCTCATAATTGCTACATCCTACATTTTAAAATCTAAGCCAATGAAATCGTACCGAGTCTGCGTTATTGAATAAAACTTTGCATACGTTTGCATTATTATACCTACTCTAATTAATATACAATCCTATTAGAGACGACGTATGAAGGGGATTAGGGAGGAACAGGCGGATCCTTTCAAAATATGATAAAAAATATTGAAATGCTATACAAGGCCATTTCACAGCTGCTATGTTAGTTCCTATGTTCCTCTCTCTCTCTCTTGCTATTTAGTCCACATGATGGTGGGGTCAGTGGTCATGCAGTTGTTTCTCCACTACAATTTTATTGATCTTCGCCGTCATCCTCTGTTAACTCGCGTTCTTTCATGCCCTTAGTACTACAACTTTACAAATAATTATGGGCCTGTCTCTGGATCGTTGACCGGGCTTAGAAAGTTTTAGTGCCAAATTTCGATGGTCTCTTCTTTACGTGTGCGTCGCAGCCTACTCCACTGCATTTTATTGCGCACACCCAGGCTACGTCACATATACTCATTGTAGATTACATTTATTGGGCCTGGTTACGCCGCACATCATACATCCACCTCAGCGTTTTCATTTTAGTATCGTGAATAGTATGCACGTTCTCTTGGGTTAGGGCGTACGCTGCCATGCATGAAAATTGGTCTTATTAAGGTATTATAGATCGAACACTTTAAGTTAATAGACATCCTCTTGTCACGTGTAGCATTAGTCGCTTCTCACTATGTTAGCTACGACGCGGTATTTCGATGCTGAATGTCGAACTCTGAATTCAGCATCATAGGTACAAACCTGATATTTTTTTTTGTATTGATCACAGGTGGGCAGTTTCCTATCAATGGAATTTGGTTCTATATCGTTAGTAGGTAGAAGTTCTACATTTACCCCTGGTTAATCTGTGTCACGAATACAAAGGTTCAGCTGTAGATAGCTACATGTTTAGAGTGTACGATTATGAATATATGGCACCACATATTGTTGGCGCGGCTGCTGGCTGCTGGCTGCTACTTCGACCTCTGTGCCGCCGCTAATGAAATGTAGCCTCTATGAAACACTGGGTACATATTATGATTAACTAATATGTAGGTATAAGTAATGAACTTGCATATTATTTTTTTAAGCTGTTGCGATTTGAACACATACTGTAGCATATATAATTTGTCGACCAAATGGTCGTCAAATTATTCCAATTATGGTGTTGCTTAATTCCAAGTAGCCGGCGTCTCAAGAGGGTCGAGCAGCTCGGCGTGCGGCCTTCAGTAAATATCTTCAGAAACAGGATGAAAATATTAGCGACACATTATTAGATTCCAGCAGCGGGTCGGACTCGTCTCGTACGCTGCTAGTGCTAGGGAGGGAGGGAGGGAGGTAACGGGAGGCGGGACCTCACACACCCGACTCGACTACCACAAACGCTGGGGAAGAGTGATTCATGATGTTAGCAATCTGTGTACGTTTGTATTTACGATCTCTGTCTTACCTTGCTCACTGTGGCACTTGCGTAACTATTCTAAATGTTCGAGTAATCGATAGCGCGATGCCCACCTTTTAAAATCACCATATTATGTTCCACACCAAGTAGCACAAAGAAGCTGATTCCCCGAAAACGGGGGGAAGATTGAAATGGCACTTTTAAAATCACCATATTATGTTCCACACCAAGTAGCACAAAGAAGCTGATTCCCCGAAAACGGGGGGAAGTTTGAAGTGGCACTTTTATTTTTTACTTATTTTTTATTTACTGCCGATTTTAGAGAAGAAGTTTACTAGGAGGCCAGCTGTAGGCCGATTTATATAGTAGAATCATTAGATACTAGCGTTCTAAGCAAGAATTAATAAATAGACCTCTAACTATAGACTTTTTACAAAAAGTAATTTTGAAAAGTTTGTTCTCGTGAGGCGTACTGTTTAAAGAAGTACTAGTTGTTATTATGGTCAGGAAATTACAATATGGTGGATTCGGAAACCTAATTTCAGTTCAATTAGAAGTAATTTTTTTTTATAGGTTTTTATGTTAAAATATGACTACGTGGCCATATGCTCTGCTTAAGGGGTTTTCTAATGCATAACTCGTTAGCAGTCAATGAATGTACCTATGTTAATTTTAGTACCTAAATATTGTAATATTTGAAGTTCACAAGTGTAAACTATCTTATCTAGCCTGAATAAAATTGTTTTGAATGTATGTATGCGTATAAGTTTCTATATTACTTCCTGTAACGTAAATAATAAATAAATAAACAAAACTAATAAACTAGCTGCCAAGAAGCTACTTAGTCTCGAGCTCCGCCGTAATGTAGCATGTCTGTCTATTTTCTACAGGATTAATTTCGGGGAATGTGCGCAAGAGCTTCACGACCTAATTCCACCCTCCCCATTTCACTACAGGACTAGCACAAAATCGGCGAATTACCACCCATTTCTCGTTGAAATGCCAAAAATCCGTACTCAGCGATATCGATCCACATTCCTGTTGCGTACTGCACAAGAATGGAATTCGTTGCCGCCATCTCTGTTTCCTGAGACCTACAATCTTGGAATTTTCAAGGCTAGAGTGAATAGATATCTTCTAGATCGACGAGCTCCATCCTCGGCCACACCGTCGCTTAACATCAGGCGAGTCGTAGATCTATAGTGCATAAAAAAAAAAAAGTTTCGATTTTGATGAACATGAATTATCCTAAAAACTGCTAATTGAAACAAATTATACCTCTGATAAGCTAAGTTCATTAATAATTAAGCGTAATAAATTATGCACTATAAACATTGCTCTATTACAGTTCAGTATTTTGTGTAAATATTTGAGTTGTGTTTTATCGTGAGGAGAGGAATGTCCCCTCTCTAGGGCTAAGCATCGCTCAGAGTGTGTGGAGGCACACGTCTGGCGTAGTGCGGCGCCATCTATCGATACATCGCTGGGAGTGTTTGGAGGCACACGTCTGGCGCAGTGCGGTGCCATCTAACGATACATCGCTGGGAGTGTTTGGAGGCACACGTCTGGTGCAGTGCGGCGCCTTCTAACGATACTTTGCTGGGAGTGTGTGGAGGCACACGTCTGGCGCAGTGCGGTGCCATCTATCGATACATCGCTCAGAGTGTGTGGAAGCACACGTCTGGCGCAGTGCAGCACCATCTATCGATACATCGCTGGGAGTGTATGGGGGCACACGTCTGGTGCAGTGCGGCCCCATCTATCGATACATCGATGGGAGTGTTTGGTTGCACACGTCTGGCGCAGTGCGGCGCCATCTATCGATACATCGCTGGGAGTGTGTGGAGGCACACGTCTGGCGCAGTGCGGTGCCATCTATCGATACATCGCTGAGAGTGTGTGGAGGCACACGTCTGGCGCAGTGCGGCGCCATCTATCGATACATCGCTGGGAGTGTGTGGAGGCACACGTCTGGCGCAGTGCGGCGCCATCTTTCGATGCATTTCATCTAAAGACACGCCGTTATGTATGCTGTACAGACAATCTGGTTCCTGCTTCAAGCCGGGTCTGGTAGGTACAGCTATGTGGTTTTAATGTAGAAATAGGTTTGCGCTTGACCGGCAACTCACCTGATGTTAAGTGACATTGCGGTTTTGTAGCCTTATACGTTTATATAATTTCATCCTATATACTAACTGCGCCCCGCAGTTTCCTGCATATTGATGGAGAGCGGTGATGATGATGATCGTTAATTTACACCAATGCAATCGAATTAGGTATTTAGTGATAAAAACAGACAGAAAGAATTTTAAAAGTCTGTGGTTGAATGTATGTTTTCACGAAAAAATATGAGTAAAATGTGAAAGTATTTTTAAATGTACCGAGAGAAAAGGAACACTTATATATCAATCGTCACAGACTACATCAGGTGGTGTAGGCAGGTGTAGACTACATCAGGTGGTGTATGCAGGTGTAGACTACATCGGGTGGTGTAGGCAGGTGTAGACTACATCAGGTGGTGTATGCAGGTGTAGACTACATCGGGTGGTGTAGGCAGGTGTAGACTAGGCAGTGAGCAGGAACCATTAGCAATTATTGCAAAACGAGCGCTGGCACCGGCACGTGCCTGTTATAACCGGTTAAATCCGGCGTAATCCGGTTATATCCGGATAAAGCCGGCGGCGCGCGGCCTCCAGTTAGCGACAACTGATGGATTCGATTGGATGGACTCGTGGACCCGCGCGAGGAAATCAAATCAGCTTCCGTGTTTCGTGTCGAGTTGTGCTCGTTGCTTTTTATCAGTTTGTCTGTATTGGCATTAAATGATTGTTCATGGTGAAGCTACCTTCACGAAGTATTGCTGTATTATGTAGCGTACGCAACAGTGCTGGTTACCTCAACATTAAAATTTACTTTATCATCATACATTCGCTATAATTTAAATTTTTAATTAAAAAAAATATTAATATTTGCAAATGGCAAATATTCAGCGTAATGCTAACTTCTAGGAAAAAAGTTAATAAACAAAATAGTGGTTTCTCATTTGTTAAATAAAAATAAAATAATCGGCCAAGTGCGAGTCGGACTCGCGCACGAAGGGTTCCGTACTATCATCTATAATACTACAAAGTTTAGTTCTGTTTATAAAATAACGAGAAATCAACGAAATTCCAAGTAGTAAATTGCAAACTTATAGGTAGGTTTTCGATACACATCCGGGCAGCATGACAACGCTCGCGCGAATACGCGCGGCCATGGCTCGCTCCGTGATGTTACCTCCCCCGCTACCCGCGCGGCCGTTGCTTAGCAACCGCCTCGCGCTCGCGCCACCACCACACCGCGGCGCGGCGCTCGCACCGCGTTTAGATGCACGGATTATTTTCATTTTGTGAGTTTTTATGTATGATTAGGTATTTATTTTTATAGCTAATATATTTCTTAATATTTACTTACAAATATTCAAGTAATTTTTAGTATTTGTTGTTATAGCGGCAACGGAAATACATCATTTGTGAAGATTTCAGCTTTCTAGCTATCACGGTTTATGAGATACAGCCTGGAGACAGACAGACAGACAGACAGCGAAGTCTTAGTAATAGGGTCCCGTTTTTACCCTTTGGGTACGGAACCCTAAAAAAACAACTAGAAGACAAAGCTATTAAAGTTATTATCTAATGGGGTTTTGGCGGGAACGTCTTAGTAACATGTTGTTGCTTTGTTTTATTTTCCTAAAACTTGTGTTATTATGAACATTAATGCTATAAAAATGGTGGTGTTTTATTCATTAATTGTTCGATCAAGTGCGTGAGTGTGGGAAAAGTGAAATAAAACAGTGAAACGTGTGATTTTACATTGTCGGCAAAACTCCATAGAAGCTTCTAGTAAAGTCGCCGTCGCCATCACTTTACTGAGGCAAGTCTAATGAATTTATTATTTTCTGCTACATACCTACAGCATTTCTCATCAGTTTTTTACTTCGCCACAATTTAAAGCACGCTATATTGTACAACGCGTCACTGGATTTTTGCCTGAATTTTTTACAGAATTTAATATTTCAATTTTTTAAGTGAAGAAATATCACAACGGGACAGAGCCATATGATTATTTTATTTGTGTACTTCCAAGCTTATTTGTGAAGATTTAGCATTAGTAAAAACATTGAATGCAGAGCTGATTAAACGATGCTGTTACTTATAATTTTCATCAATTGCAACTCATCAACCTTTTTCTATTTAGTCAGAGAACTACAACAACTTTTATCATTATATTTTGCACAGATTATTGTAAAATACTTTATGTATAGCGACCTGTCTTATATAAATGTGTAGTAGATATCTACTTCCTAGTCTGTTATAACTGTATTTTGTAATTAAACATAATATTTATGAACATTTAAGTCCAATCTATTTTAGTTAGAAGCATGATGTTTTAGGTTAAGCAAATTTATTTTTATTAAATGGCTATAACTAGTAGATTCTTTTGGAAAGTAATATACTCTTGTTATTCTATATAAAAGCTTTTATTTCTCCAATCTACAAGGTTAGAATAACACAGTACGGTCCTTGACACCAAAGGTTCAATGTGCCTACTAACTGCTAAGTTATCGGTAATTTGTTTGTTTAAATATTTATTTAGTATAACCACTCAGTGACGTGGGGGTATGATACTTTCACCACCTTTTTTTAATTTTCTCTTAGGTGATTGGTATCTACCCACATTTTTTATTTAACTCAATTGACATTCTCGGTGTAAACACCCCCAGTTACACATTTTTAATTTTTTTTCTTTCACCACGTTACAATTGACGGGTCAAGTCACCGCACGATTTTAATTAAAACAGTGAGCCGTTCGGTTTCCACGGAACTCCATTCATCTATTCATTGGACATCCGAAGAAATGTAAGAGTTTTTTTAATTTCCTCGGTCCGCGGCTATCGCCCGCGCCGGCGCTCCCCTGGTTCCCCGGTCTGGCTGGCATCTGATGCTGCATGAAGCGATCTGCGGCGGTCTCTCTCTATTTGTGGTGTTGAGGAAACGTTGCGGGACTCCTATTCAATGGTCTTCAAAGCTTTTTCCGACTGTGACCGAGTTATTGGAAGCGATAGTAAGTTGTACCTATATATACAGTTTGTAGGTACCTATGTACAGTATGTACGTGCGGTTATGAACTGTGATATGTTCACGTTCAATATAAATGATATTCATCATAACGTTTCCAAAATTCCAATTTTAGAATTTAGATAAGTATATAATTTAATATTGAAGATGTTATTTTTTTCTAGTCATTTCATTATAACCATCTCTTTTTTGAAATTTATAAAAAACTTAGTTTTATGTTTAAGTTTGTGTACAACATTACGTGTAACTATATCGTTATATTATTTAGATACATGTCATTTGAAAGTTAGGTATTTAACTTGTGCGTGTTCGAACAAACTGTATTAAAGCCCGCTTTTATTCAACTGTAATAAGTTCACGAACTAAAAGCCTCGACTAGTTAATGGTTGGAACAAATTAATATGAAATTGGCGACATTCTGCAGCGCGTCAGTCCGCATTGCGACGGCGCGCCGTGCGCACCGTGTCGGGGCGCACTGCGCGCCACCTGCCACCAGATATGGACAACATTATTACCTAAATAGCTTCGTTGCACTTTTAGCTCCACCGCTCACAGCAGATCGTATAGGTAAGTATAGGTATGTCATATGAATGCTTGTCCGGTAGTGGAATGGGAAGGGTGGTATAAGATCGTTCTGCCGCGAAGCCGGAATGGTCGTGAAGCTCTTGCGCAGATTTACCGAAATAAATTCGATATAATGTTGTCGGCTATGCCACATTGCGGCGGAGGTGCAGGCCGCTCAAAACTATATACCTAGCTTTTTTATACAAAATA
This sequence comes from Lycia hirtaria, assembly GCA_947563715.1. Taxonomy (NCBI): domain Eukaryota; kingdom Metazoa; phylum Arthropoda; class Insecta; order Lepidoptera; family Geometridae; genus Lycia; species Lycia hirtaria. The sequence continues at coordinate 31,466,191 of OX387377.1, read as the reverse complement.
AGTTTGCTCTTGGCCGCCAATTTATGCGGTCTGCGATGGAGGACACATACCTAGAAGAAACCGATTCACTCGCGATTTAAAGACACCTAGATTGTATCCATCGGTGAAGATCCACTCAGAAAGCGTTTTCCATAATTTTGCGGTCCGTACGATAAACGTAGAATTAAAACGTTTCGTTCGGCCTTTTGGAATATCCACCATGAAACGATGACGCTTAATAACATTTGACGCTTGTTAGTAACTACAATTAACCGCTTACCTAATATAAAACAATAATGTAAATTCCGCTGAACTCAAATACCATCCGCGCAAATTTTCAATGATGTTAATGGTAAAGGAGAAATGAAATGAAACAGGAAGCGGTGTATCGGCGCGATCTCCGCACCGTCAGGCTGTTGTACCAGTTCCACGGAAGTTATTGGAGTTCGGCCAGTTCCAGGGACTGCAGCCGTGTCTACTTTATTACGGGACATTCTTGTTATAACATTGAGCTCATATTTAGCTCCCGACGGAAAAGAGAATCTATTAAATTAGAACCCTGTGCTTAGGTCAGTCTGTAACTGTATATCCATATATTAATACAATTTCTTCCTTTAAAGTTAAATAAATATACAAAGAGTACTGTGTAGAGGTGTGTCACGCAAGTAGAAGAGATCGTGAAATAAAGTAAAGACGAAAGCAGTATTTGAGAAACTAGGAATATTTTATGTATGTATTTATGAATATTTTATGTATGCATGTGTTATGTATTTTAGTTCAAAAGTTGAGTAAAACATCAATACAAACTGCAGGGGTTCCAATTCCTCCTTACATTTTGTCATTTTATTTCATTGTGAAGTGTAGAAATGCAGATTTTTTATAATATAAAAGGTATTTGTGTGTAATATTTAAATAATGTTGGTAATTTTAAAAACGTTTCACCTGGCAGCGTTGGTCTCTGACACCGAAGGCTTACGGTTTACCGGTTTACGGTTTACGAACTCACCACGAGGCTTGCTATTAATAGTCATAGTTACATAAAACCTAGAACCGTACCGTACGAATTATAACACTAGAGTATATCATTTCGCCATTTATAGTGTGAAAAATAATAAGTTATAGAGGTTTAATTTGGGATAATGGAGCAGGCTAAGGGGGCAGGAATTACATTCGTGTACGGAACACGCATGTTTGTTCTATGTCCGGCCGTTTCTCTGTATCATTGGTATGATATTACGAAAAAAAAGTAAATACTTATGTATTTCATTAACTATCTAGTTCTAAATGTATTAACACTAATTTGAGTTTAAATGGTAAAATGGTTCAGGCTAAATGTATAATGAAACTTGTAAGATAACACAATAGTCACTTGCAGAGCTAATCTGCCGAATTCTGACTCCATTTAGAAACTATATTATCTTCATCTCCATCATTCTGTATAAAAATGAAAGAAAAGACGATGTAGATTCTGAATCAAATTTACATCCGACAGACAGATTGTGAAATAGGAGTAGGTACCTACTCGTACTCGGCTAGGCAGGTGAATAGAAACATTACAGTCGGCGTTTTCAAACAAAAGCTTTCTATTCATATATTTACTTAAAACAACCGAACTTATATTTACGGTCCCTTGTCACTCGCAGTGCATTTACACTACGGTGCTAATTATCTTCAGTATTTCTGGTTGACATTTTTTAAAGGCGCTAACTTGTACACGAAAAGAATGAAGTGTAAATATATTATTACGTAGGTATTGTTAACGTTATATTAGCGAGTTGTCTGTGTGCAACAGAGAGGCGACTCGAACGAATCTATCTCGTGACGATACCAGCTATGAAATAACAATAGACGCAGCATAAATAAATAGTTTACGGTCGAGTCGTTCGCCTGTGTGACACGATACAAGAACATTTCCGCTCGTCCGGCGAGGAAGCAACTTCACAAGAATGTAATTGTCGACGGAAGGAAGAGATACCTTAAATCCTTCCCGTAATCTACGCGAATAACTTTCATTCAATAAAAACCTTTCCCTTTAGGTGAGAAAAGGTCCCGGCCGGCGGCGGGACACAAAGTGCGCGCCGCCTCACGAATGCCGAAATGTAGCAAACTTGTGAGTACGGACATAACTCCCATACTGTGCAGTATGGGAACTATTGAACAAATTCGATTATACTATACAATGGTATTCTGTGCTCCCGACTGAATATAAGTACAGTTCAAATAATTGAAAAAACCGACTTCAAAGTAAGCAATGCAATACATACGCGACTTGCTATTCACTTTTCTATAGGCACTTGGATGATATTTTACCAGTAATTTTAGTGTAAAAACCAAAGTATTGAATTGATTTTGATAAAATATATATGGGACCACCTCTGAAGTATGACCTACCAAATACAAAAAGAATCATCAAAATCAATGGACAATTGGCTGAGTGAGCGTTGAACAAACATACAAATAAAAGTAATTTAAAAAAATTACCAGCTTCAAAACAATCTAATTAACTGAAAAGTGAGAAATAACAAACAAAACTAGGCATCTACCTAAGTAGGTACGTAAACCAACTAATTTTTGAGGTCGGTGTCAGGTCCTGAAGTATTACCAATTAAGTCCTATACAGACACCGACCTCAAAACTAGTTGGCTTACGTACCTACTTAGGTAGACGCCCAGTTTTTATTTTGATCGTGTTATTTCTCTCTTTTCAGTTAATTATATTATTTTGAAGTTGGTTTAATTTTTTTAAATTACTTTTATTTACTCATTTTTAATAGTATTTACTCGTTTTGTTATATGTGTAAATTGTAAATTGCTCGGACTACACCGAGCAGGGCTGGACTGTAGTGGAATACTCACTATATCATCTGTCATCTATCTATCATAGATTGCGCTCTCGATGTTGAACGACCTTGCGGTTTACGGTCCACGATGGAGCGGATGCAACCAAAGGATGCGCACTAGAAAGAAACCGATTCACTAGGGACTTAAAGAAACCCAGATTATATCTTTGGGGAACACCAACACTAACCGACTTTGTAAACGTTTGCAAAAATATAAGTTAATCTGGGTTTGACAGAATATTGACAACCAACATTAGATGTCTGTAACAGTAGGTATACTACAGTTTTTTGGCGGGAACGTCTTAGTATTGTGTTGTTGCTTTGTTTTATTTTCCTAAACTTGTGTTATTTTGAACATTAATGCTATAAAATGGTGGTGTTTTATTCATTAAGTGTTCGATAAAGTGCGTGAGTGTGGGCAAGTGAAATAAAGCAGTAATTCGTGTGATTTTACGTTGTCGGCAAAACTCTATAGAAGCTTCTAGTAAAGTCGCCACCACTTTACTAAAGCAGGACTCGACTTATAAATTGACTGTATACGTGATTAATTAAGATTGTGACCAGAACATTTACAACTTGTTTTATTCAAGAAACTTGAAAAAAATCTAATACTTGACACTGGCAAATGCTTTAATGCGGGTCCAATACAAAAAAGAAGAAGAAGGTATACTACATAGAAGGCCCTGTCATTTATGAATGCTACACAAGAGGGTATAAGCTAGCAAAGATAATTGCTTTGAAAACATTATGACCTTCCTTCCAAAGATATAAAGGTGGAAAAAATCTCTATATTTCCTTCCAAAATAAGAGCTACAGCCTGTCCGATACAGTAGGTAGATGCCGTAAATAGGAGCTACGAACCACGCGCGGTAATAAATCAAATAGATGTCGTAACAACGTCTCCTCGCAGAGTACGTTCTATTTGTCGCAGACGAGGCGGCGGGATTGTATTACCTACCTCGGAGGCTCTGCCGGGAACAGCCGAGGCGGGCGCGCGGCAGCCGGGGATTTGTGAAGACGCACGGATCCACTGTTGAAACAACTAATTATTTTCCAAAAACGAGTCGTGACTCGTACATATCAGGGTTTTGGTTGCGTAACGGAAAATGCGTGGAAAACATTATATTAATTTCTCCTCCAAGGATTGATCTTTTCCTAAAAAGATTGATGACTTTTCAGAGACTACGTCTATGTTACACATTTATACATATTTCGGTAAAAACTACAAATATTTCTTCTCGCGAAGAAAACGTTATAAATGTATTAACTCGCTATATACGCTTGCAAGAAAACGTAAGCAAAATGTAATATGGTCTCGGATAGCAAGCAAACTGCGCTACAACACATACCTTCGTAATTTTCCTAGATCATCGAGTCGTCTGTTTCGTCGACATTGTGCTATCGGGATAGTTTCCAAGAAAAATACTTTTTATTATAAAATGCTCATTTTTTGGTTTGAGATCTCACGATAAGAATATCGAGAAAATAATACAGAGTAAAAGGATACAGAGTTTGTGAAAATGAAAAAAGGAGCATAAATTGAAGCTCTCAAGATATTAGTTGCCAATTTGTCGATATAATGCTTTTATTGTCTGATGTGAAATTATGATTGTTATATTTTTTTTTTGTGGCAAGCGCCTTTATTAACTACAACACAACAATATACAGACTCAACTACTACACAAAAAGCACATCGATCACCCCAGACCGATAAAGGTCTAAAGATAATCCAAATGCTCAAACCCACTACCAGTTGGCAGCGTACCCAGCATGCTGGCCGCATTGCCACGTTGAATGGCAATGCTTATGCGTTGGACCAGATACGCGCCAGCATTTTGGTTGTTATTGTTGGCATCAAAACATCTTGTTATCGCTAATGAGGACGTAACGAAGACGAGAAATAGTACAAATGTACAAGCTTATATCTAGTTTTATCTGTCCCGGCGTAGTGGTGTCGAGATCGCATTAAAGGGCTGTTTCGTTGGTTGATTGGCAGGACCATGGAAGGTGAGAGGTGATTGTCCCGGTGTCTCTCTGTAATGAAATCTTGTAAGTTAAATTTGACCCTCGTTTTGCTTTCCGATTGAGCTGTTTTTGCATGTATATGTAATATGTATGTACATATATGTGGATCAGATGATGTTGCAGTACTATGATAATGACCTGTGATTATATGAAAATAGATTCACCGATGGGACCTGGATGTACTGTAGTAACTGGAATTTCTATATAGAAAGTTATAGGTAAGATAGTTCTTTAGGATTGTTGATTTTCGTTTATTGGGGACTTTCCATTATACTTACATGATAGGTAACACTTTTACATCGTAAGCCCTTTTTATTGCAATAATAAAAAATATTCAAGAAAGAAACAAACAACAATAAACAAGGTTACAGAATGAGAGGCACAACATGGTCTAGAATGGCTGCACGTTCTTATAGATACAAACAACAACAAACAAGGTTACAGAATGAGAGGCACAACATGGTCTAGAACGGCTGCACGTTCTTATAGAAACAAACAACAACAAACAAGATTACAGAATGAGAGGCACAACAAGGTCTAGAATGGCTGCACGTTCTTATAGAAACAAACAACAACAAACAAGGTTACAGAATGAGAGGCACAACATGGTCTAGAATGGCTGCACGTTCTTATAGAAACAAACAACAACAAACAAGGTTACAGAATGAGAGGCACAACATGGTCTAGAATGGCTGCACGTTCTTATAGATACAAACAACAACAAACAAGGTTACAGAATGAGAGGCACAACATGGTCTAGAACGGCTGCACGTTCTTATAGAAAAAAACAACAACAAACAAGATTACAGAATGAGAGGCACAACAAGGTCTAGAATGGCTGCACGTTCTTATAGAAACAAACAACAACAAACAAGGTTACAGAATGAGAGGCACAACATGGTCTAGAATGGCTGCACGTTCTTATAGAAACAAACAACAACAAACAAGGTTACAGAATGAGAGACACAACATGGTCTAGAATGGCTGCACGTTCTTATAGAAACAAACAACAACAAACAAGGTTACAGAATGAGAGGCACAACATGGTCTAGAATGGCTGCACGTTCTTATAGAAACAAACAAGGTTACAGAATGAGAGGCACAACATGGTCTAGAATGGCTGCACGTTCTTATAACTCGACGTAATACTTAAATAATCTAAACGGAAGGGGGATACATATTTGGAAACAATGTCGCGTCTACCTCTAAACATAGACACTACAAGCGTTGCCAAAACTACAAAATACATATTTCACATAATTGGGATTAGAACCCACATGTCGGGTACCTGAGTGCGAGACGGGGTTATTCTAGGGAACACTAAAACGATTTGTCACATGTCGGTGGCACCAAGAGCGGCCATCTCACGGCTTCCCGCGGGTGGGCCAGGCACGGGCCACGCCAATTGGAAGCGGCCTGCATCCAGCGTCTTCGCGCCACTTGTATAAGATCATCTGTCCATCAGGAGTGTTCTGAATTGTCGAGTGCAGACCACGCGCCGGCAAGCGTAGCGTAGGAAGACCAGCCAAGAGATGGAGAGATGACCTTGTACATTATTAATATACCGTGTCGTCGTCGTCGTGTTATGTGACGTCGCCTACCGGTTCCAGCGGAAGACCAGCGCTGGTTGTTTACAACTAGCATTATGCTGAGCTGGGGCCGGATTGTGACAAAACATTATTTTCACCTATTTTTGACACCTATTTTGTGTGTATGATTTTTTATTTTCTGTGTGTTTTTGTTACAACAAATTTATGTCTATGTCTATGTCTATGACATATAAATAATTGTTATTAATATGCGCGCCAGTAGGTATAATATACCTACGTACTTCGAGTACTTATTTATTTATTTCACTTATTCAGAACAAGCGTTTTTCGACAATATTGTAATTTTCAGAAATGTTTTACCACGTTGTTTATTTTCTCGATTACTAAGTTTGATTTCGAAGTAGCCCGTACTAGAAAATACATGTGTTGTCGTACGTTATAAGATGAGATTCAAACTGACTCAGTGGGCAGATGATAGTAGCTATATCCTACATTCATTGTTAAAAGGGTATCTAATCGTAATACTAATAAGGTCATTGGAATAAAATAACCAAATAATACTCACATTTTATAGTTTTATTATCCTGACACTTACACAGGTAAAACACACTTTTTCACTAGTCGTCTAGCGAGCAGGAACCGAACTAACTGCGAGCGTCGGCCTTTTTTTCAGGAAAACCCCATGTTGTCGTACTACTCGTTCCCCACCAAGCCCTTATGCGAGTGGGGAACGGAAAAAGCCGAAAGCCGAAGTCGCAGGTAGCTCGGTACCGCGCTATTCAAAATTAAACGAATAGATATTTAATTTAATAACAATGTCTAAATAGTATACAAAGTCGTAGTAATTATTTAGTGTTGCTAACAGTCGGCCATCCAATCAATAAGTTTGTCCTCGAACTTTAGTACATTATTTGAATGGTCAATATAACTTACAAGAAAACGTAAAACAATCTAGGCCTAATTAACTAGATAGAGTGCAACACAATATGTTATCTACATTAATTATAATTAAGATAAATTCTACAAAAAACCTAATCTAAAACCGAAACCATTTAGGCTAAATCTATACAAACTGTATGTTTATTTCTTTATTTATATATTCTTGTGATAGTAAAGTACATCAAAATCAATTATATTTGTTTAATCATTGTAACTTCATAAACTGTAAATTATACTCTGAATTAACTGAGGATCTGTTGCAAAATTAAAGTAGTAAAGTGTAATTTCATACAGTAATATGTTTTAGCCTGGTTGTTATTTGTGCCTTGGTCTAGTTAAATATAAATTAAATTAGATATTACTCAAATAAATGTAAATTCATTTCTTATTTTACAGTATTTAATACGTTTTTTTGTCATTAGGCACCCTGAACAACAATCAGGATTACGTCTGTATACCAACGGTAAACCTGTTTGGTTCACAGGGTATTGCTGTTCTATTAGAATACCAACGGCAAACCTATTGGTTCACAGGGCATTGCTGATTTATTACAATACCAGCGGCGAACCTATTGGTTCACAGGGCATTGTTGATTAATTACAATACCAACGGCGAACCTTTTTGTTCACAGGGTATAAGTATTCTATAATAATACCAACGGCAAACCTATGGATTCACAGGGTATTATAGTTTGTTTAGATACCAACGGCGAACCCAATAGTTCACAGGGCATCGTTATTTCTAGTATCTAAAAATCAGGTAGAATCAGTTAAACATATAGGGCATTAGTACAGGTAATTAAAGAACACCATTATCCGACTCGCGTTTATATCTATTTGGGAAAATTATTATTAAAATACGATCTGAAGCGCTTTTCACTCTTCATCACTTGAAAAGTCGTGAGGTCTTTTGAAATTCAGCCACGGTCTGATCTTGTCTATAGCTACAACGGTTGAATACAGTCGGTTATTCTTCCTAGTAAGGGGTGTGTCCTCGATCTGATATCTATCTAGATCGAAGACTTTCGTGATCCTATATGGTCCTTGAAACTTAGGGACCAGCTTTTTACTGTTACCGGTGGCAGGGATCTGGCGTTCAACACGTACTAGATCACCTACGTCGTATTTTGGCGCTGGACATCGCTTTGTGTCGTAGGTCTGTTTCTGTGCCTCTTGGTAGGCTTTTACGTGGTCATTGATTTGTTCCCTAATTTGGGTTAGGTTTTGATTAGCGGTAGAAGTGATGTCGTCGCTTAACTCTGATCGGATTCGACAATCATTAGTGCCTGTAGGCCTTATGCCGAATAAGGCTTCAGAGGGGGTGCGATTGATACCTTTATTGTGAGTATTGTTTAACCCCCACTGTACGTCGGGTAAATGGTCATCCCATTTATTCTCAGCTGAACCTACACATTTGGCGGTTAGGGAGTCTATAACCGTTCTATTATAGCGCTCCACCTGTCCGTTGGCCCTGGGAGTGGAGACTGCATTCAAAACATGTTTCACATTCCTCTCTTCGAGGAACCTTTTGAAAGCGTCACTTGTAAAGGATGTGCCTCTATCTGTTATTATCCTCCGAGGAACTCCAAATATTCCAAAGTACTCACGAAAGACTTTGATGGTTGTCTGGGTTTTTGTATTTCTAACAGGTTTTAAATAAATGTAACGGGTGAATGCGTCAATCAAGGCAAGGATATACATATTTCCTCTAGTGCTACGCACAAATGGACCCACGTGGTCAGCGTGAATGGTGTCGAAAGGTGTAGCTACTTTTTCAATTGGATGAAGAGTTCCTTGTTTCTTGCCGCCGGTAGCTTTTGAGTATGCGCATTCTAAACAGGAGTTAATATATTTTTTTACAAACTTTCGCATCTTTGCGAACCAATAGCAAGACTGGATTTTCTCCAATGTCTTGTCAAGTGCAAAGTGGCCAATATCATCGTGATTCTGCTTCACTATCTGCCAACGCACACCTTTAGGTACGACCCACCTATCGCCGTCGGAGGTAACTCTAAAGAGTTTGTCGTTTTTCAACTTGAAGTTACTTTTAATGTCAACAATGTTGTCTAGCTCCGGATCCTTTAGAATACCAATTATTCTCTTTACTTCATCGTCAGCGCTCTGTACAGTGGTCAACCAGTCGAGATTCGTGATACTTAAAACATTAAGTGTTTCCTGTGCGGGGTTACGGCTGAGAGCGTCAACATGTGCCATAAATTGACCCGGTCTATATTCAATATTAAAATTGAACTCTTGCATCTGTTCCCACCATCGTGCAACCCGAGGGATCATGTCTCTTTTCTGGAACGTGGCACGTAAGGAGTTACAGTCGGTGATTACTGTGAATGGAACCCCAATCAGGTAAACTCTAAACTTTTGCAGGGACGATACCACAGCCAAGGTTTCTAAGTCATACGAAGAATAGTTCTGTTCTTCTGGTGTGGTCTGCCTACTATAATACGCGACTGGCTTAAGATGTCCGGAATCATCTTTTTGCAACAAAATGCCAGCTACACCGAGCTTGCAGGCGTCCGTGTGCAACTCCGTCTGTGCTTTTGGGTTATATAATGCCAGAGTTGGTCTCTGGGAAAGCGATTTCTGAAGTTGACGAAATGCGTCTTCCTGGTCCGATTCCCAAGACCACTGAGCATCCTTTTTCAAGAGCCGTGTCAAAGGTTTTGCAATCACAGAGAAACGTGGAACAAACCTCCTGAAAAAGCTAGCCAGACCAATAAATTGTCTAACATTGTGTACATTTGCTGGTACAGGAAAATGTTCCACTGCTTCTACCTTCTTTGCACCAGGACGAATGCCTTCAGACGACACTTCGAACCCCAGGTAATCTACAGACAGACCGAAAAACACGCACTTCGACAGCTTCAATGTAAGACCAGCCTCAAGAAACAATTTCAACACCATTTCTAGCCTTTCCATCCCCTCGTCTACACTTCGGGAGGGAATTATTACATCGTCAAGGTATGCTAGAGCTTCTTTATGCCGATGCGTTCCCAAAATTTGGTTCATTATCCTTTGAAAGGTTGCTGGGGCATTCGCAAGACCGAACGGCATGCGATTGAATTCGTAATGACCATCCGGTGTTACGAATCCCGTTTTATGTTTATCACCCTCCTTAATCGGTATCTGATAATATCCAGATGCGAGATCCAGCGTAGTATAGTACGTATGACCGGATAATACATCCAACTGATCATCGATTAACGGCATTGGGTAGTTTTCTTTTATCATCTTCTTATTGAGTCCGCGATAGTCAATGCATAGTCTAAGCTCACCCGTTTTCTTCCGCACCACAACGATAGGGCTGGCATAGGGAGAGGTAGACGGACGTATTATATTGTTTCCAAGCAGCTCGGAAATCATGTCCCTTACCTTCTCCTTTTCGGTTATGGATAAGCGATATGGTCTATACACAACAGGCTCGTGGTCATGAAGCTGGATAGACATTTCGCCTATGGAACTACTTCCTAACTCATTCAGGCCAAAGGCAAAACATTTGCGGTACTTATTTAGCAACCCCAACAGGTTACTCTTTTGGCTAGCTGTGAGATCTGCGCCAAAATTAACTGTTGATTCTGTGATAGGCTCTGTGTCCTTCACATCATCAGGTATACTAGCAATATTCATTACCAAACTTTCAGTTTCTTCTTTCGCTTGTAAACCCCGAGCGATGCGAGTTTTTTTTTTCAGCGCTAGAGGTTCAGTCGAAAGATTGTGGATTACGATACATCCTTCGCCTTCCTCGTTTATGTACAACAGACCAGATGGTAAATAGTATTGTGTGCCTTTGAACTGTCTAACACCGCCTTCAAGATACACATCACCTCTGTATGGGGAGTCAGTGTAGACATTAACAACGCCGGTACCAACAATTTCAGTGCTGCCATTACAGAAAAGTTCCACCTTGCATGTGGGAGAATCATCGAAATGGGGAAGTTGGGATATTTCCAAGCTCATGCTGGTTTTCCTAATCATCACGTGTGGTTGCTCAGTGAACGTTTGACCTATTAATAATGGAACATGCATTACATTATCAGGGACTACGAGCAAATCTAAATTTGCGCTTACCCCATCAATCACAATTTCGACATTCTGCTTACCAATACAGTGCACGACCGAATTTCCAAAACCCCGAAGGGTAGGAAGATCATCAGTGCAGTATGTCAACTTTGCATGTTTAAATTCAGACAATCGAATCATTGAGCACTCACTGCCAAAGTCGATAAAAGATTTGATTGGATAACCGTTTACATAGGCCGTTTTAAAGTATATATCATTTGACTGCAATGTTGGTTTCGGTGACCGTTTAGGTAAATCGATAGGGGAATGTGTTGTTTCTTCTACGCGCATGACTGTCTTTTCATCCGTCGGGACTTTTGCGTAGCATTGCTCAACCTCATGACCAATTCTACCACAGCGCTTACACTTTTTCAGAGGTTGGGTGCATTGCGAGGTAAAATGTCCTTCCTTCTTACAGTTCCCACATCGAGGAGGCTTCGAAGTGGTATTTGGACTGTGTTGTTTTAGGGGAATTCCTTTCATAATAATTCTTCTATCAGTATTTGGCCTAACATTTCTTGCGTTACGTAGGTAGGACAGTAGCTTGTTTGGGTCATCAAACTGTGCTGCCTCCGCACCGAGCCTAACTGACCGATCATCGATGCCATGTAGTAGGCATTCTACCGCGCGCTTACCGGTTATAGCGCATCTATTTATTAGTGCCAGCTTCTCGTAGTAATACTCCTCCAAGGAATCCGAGAACCTAGCCCTCTTAGCCAACATATCGCTCAGCATTTGGCCGTAGTTTTCCTCGGACGGAAAAGCAGCCAGCAGCTTTGCCTGCCATTCGCTCCATGAAAATAAGACAGTGGGAAGACCTTCATACCACCGCTGGGCGACTCCCTTTAATTTAGGTAGAGCGAAATGTACAACCTGCTGCTCCGTCCAATTATAAATGGATGCACATTCGCTGACCTTGTGGATCCACATACTCATGGTCTGTTCACGTTTAGCTGGATCAAATTCTGGGATTGTGTTACTCATAGACCCGAATTTATTTAAACTACTACCTGACATAGACCTTAAGGCAGCAACAAGTTCCGAAATACATTCCGATTGCGATTGAGAATGGGACTTACTAACATCTTTGCTCGGAGTGGTGGTTCGCGAACCCTTGGTGACTGGGCTGCGAGAGCGGTGACTGCCCGGACTGTGCGAGCGGTGTTGGGTAGCCCGACTGCGCGGGCGGCGGCTCTCACGGCTGCACGACCGGTGGCTCGCACGGCTGCGTGGGCGGCGGCTCGCACGGCTGCGCGGGCGGCGGCTCGCATGGCTGCGCGGGCGGCGGCTCGCACGGCTGCGCGGGCGGTCGCTCGCACGGCTGCGCGGGCGGCGGCTCACACGGCTGCGTGGGCGGCGGCTCGCACGGCTGCGTGGGCGGCGGCTCGCACGGCTGTGCGGGTGGTGACCCTCACGGCTGCGCGAGCGGCGGCTCACACGGCTGCGCGAACAGTGACTCTCACGGCTGCGGGGGCGGCGGCTATCACGGCTGCGCGGGCGGCGGCTTGCACGGCTGCGCGGGCGGCGGCTCTCACGGCTGCGTGGGCGGCGGCTCGCACGGCTGCGCGGGCGGTGATCCTCACGGCTGCGCGGGCCGCGGCTCACACGGCTGTGCGAGCGGTGGCTCGCATGGATGCGCGAGCGGTGGCTCACACGGTTGTGCGAGTGGTGGCTTGCGCTGCCATGCGGGTGGCGGCTCGCATGGCTGCGAGAGCGGTGGCTCACACGGCTGCGTGAGCGATGGCTCGCACGGCTGCGCGAGCGCCGGCTCACATGGCTGCGCGGGCTGCGGCTCCGAGACCGCCGATCTCCAGTCTGCGTGTTCGTCGGACTCGTTGGGGTGTATAACACCTGCTCACGAGGCACAACCGTTTTATTCCTGAAATGAGAAATATTTACGCGAGAACCTTGCTAAGTAATAATAGGAAGCATTATAAAGCCATTTGGTGCTGATATAATATAAATATAATTACATTTCCTGATCGTATAACGTATGACAATGTATTAACCATTCAAATTTGCGTTTGATCTCTTTTTATTCTTTCGTAGGGTAGCTGAACGTGTATTTTATTCGCCACTGGATCTCATTAAATTCGTTTATTTTTATGTGTCTCTTTTGTACAAAGTACCCGTAAAATGATTTTCAATATATATTTTGATATTTTCAACTTTATTTAAACAAGGAGACTACAACTTCACGCGTATTCAAAACAAATGTTTTTTTTTTTTTTTTTTTTTTTTTTTTTTTGTAATATCGGTAGATTCACAAAGAGAATAGGGGAAAAAAATAAGAAAAAGAAAATAAATACTTTTGAAATAGTTCGTTTATCGCACTTCTGACATGTTGTCGTACGTTATAAGATGAGATTCAAACTGACTCAGTGGGCAGATGATAGTAGCTATATCCTACATTCATTGTTAAAAGGGTATCTAATCGTAATACTAATAAGGTCATTGGAATAAAATAACCAAATAATACTCACATTTTATAGTTTTATTATCCTGACACTTACACAGGTAAAACACACTTTTTCACTAGTCGTCTAGCGAGCAGGAACCGAACTAACTGCGAGCGTCGGCCTTTTTTTCAGGAAAACCCCATGTTGTCGTACTACTCGTTCCCCACCAAGCCCTTATGCGAGTGGGGAACGGAAAAAGCCGAAAGCCGAAGTCGCAGGTAGCTCGGTACCGCGCTATTCAAAATTAAACGAATAGATATTTAATTTAATAACAATGTCTAAATAGTATACAAAGTCGTAGTAATTATTTAGTGTTGCTAACACATGAATGACATCTACATACAGACACGATTTAAAATAAAAACATTAGGATGTGTAGGTGCAGGTGGCAGACACCCAGCCAGCTCTCGGCTGGGGTTACAATGCGCCCGGAATTTGCAGGACATGTCCGGAAATTAGGTTTTGATAGATAGATAGATAAACTCTTTATTGTACACACCATAAAATTTATAATCAAAATAAATTAATTAAAAATAGTGTAACAACTGGCGGCCTTATCGCTAATAGCGATCTCTTCCAGGCAACATTGGTTTTGTTTAGAATGTGCAGATAATGATTCTAGGATTTCTGAGATTATTAAGTTTTCGTGACTCGGCTTCGGCACAGACTGATGAAACGTAACATGAGATGTATCATGCAATGAAAGAATTTACCGTAAACATTGCTGCAATGTATCACTTTGCAACAATTTCTCATAGTTTGGACGTCTTGTGCGCACGAAATGTGCATTTCACGCGCACGCTACGAGCATTACAAGCCGCGCGCGGAGCGACCCATGATTTGTCGGTTTTTAACGAACACAAAGGGGCACGCAGACGTACGCGGGAGGTTCGTAGTGAATGCGCGGTAAAAGCGCGCTGTGCGTCCACGCTTGCACCGAACATGCAATAAAAGGTAGACTGATAAATTTCATGTTACGTTTCACCAGTCTGTACCCACCTTGTACCCCTGTAACCCTGTACACCCTGTAATTAGCCAAAAGGTAGTCATGTGCTTACTATTGTGAAGAAATTCAATGGGCACTTGTCCACCAGTTCTTACTGTATGTATATCGGTTGTTTACGAGAGCTCTGTGGTAGGGTACTCTAATAACCCACCGCACTACACAATACATCATTATGATAGATATATGTATAAGTAGTATTATTTAATATTAAAGAAATTATTCGGAGTTCTCTCCCGATTTTCTTTGTTTTATGGTAACTCTGGTCTCAGCTCCAAGTTTCCTCATACCGACTCTTATAACGCAAATAATACAGGCGCCTGCTATACATTTCATGATGTAGTAAAAACTTGGTCTCGGGGTCTACTCGTACGTCACGTGTCTTTATTGTGTTTTGGTAAAAACCATCAAGCAGCGGCTCGGCGCTCGGCGCTCGGCGCTCGGCGCTCAGCTCGGGGCTCAGCTGCGAGAGGCTACATCAAAGTAATATTGTAATTAGTTAAACCTCTGAACTTCAAGTCCACAACACTCTAAAGTCAGATCAACGGGAGAAATACATGTTATACTTACGTACATTTCTCTATTTGCGTGGATTTTGTTCATAATGTGATTGATCGTGTTTTACTTTATTTGACGAAGTTTGATTCAAGTTATTAAAATGTATTATTAGTAGTTCATAAACCATGAAAACATGGCACTTTGCACTTAAAAACAATGTTTACTCATACATTATAAGTAAAATATTTCTTCATGTGACCTTGTTTCTTGCTAATGTCTCCTTGTCAATGGGAAGTAGGTATTCTGTTTTTTACAGTTCCGTAGTAACTACGAGTAATCCTTATAAATTTGCCATGTCCATCTGCCTGTGTGTTTGTATGTCTGTCGCTGTGCATATGTCACAGTCATTTTACTCAGACGAAATTTGGCGGATAGATGTGTTTTGAAACTCCTACAAAATGTCGTAGTAATTAAACAATAGAGGTGGCACTCCATATA
The DNA here is from genome assembly GCA_947563715.1 of Lycia hirtaria. Classification (NCBI taxonomy): domain Eukaryota; kingdom Metazoa; phylum Arthropoda; class Insecta; order Lepidoptera; family Geometridae; genus Lycia; species Lycia hirtaria. Next base: position 31,450,328 of record OX387377.1, on the reverse strand, counting down.
TAAAAATAAAACAAAATCATGAATTTAGTTAGATTATTGAATTAATCGCTAATTACTATTACTAATTATAAATGTAAAAAGTAATCAATTTAAATTAAAATTTCGTCAATTGAAACCTGAATAAAAATAAATAAATATTTTTCAACCTCTATAAAGGGTTGAAAAAAGTTTAGAGAATTTTTTTAAAGAAATAGGCTGCCTAAAAAATTTTAAAACTGTCCTCCTCGATCAAAAATAAATAGCCTGCCGTGAGCACAGTTTACAGGCACTTATATAACGTTTATTACCATAAACGTTAGATGGTCTAAGTTTATTGTACATAATAAGAACCAGAATCCCTCAGACCCAACACACACCATACAAATCGTTCGTTTATTTTCCAGCTAAAACTTTCCAGTTGAAAAGTCCGCAACATTCACGCAATATTCTATTTGAATAGAAGGTTCAATTTATGCCGGTTTCTATACAATATTTTGTGGAATAATTCGCCGTCGCCGATACAATGGGAGCTGATCAAAAGCACCGACCTGCTATTGTACTCTGGATTTCAGTTGGAGGTTATCGACAACAAATGAATGAATCAACCATTTGTTTTATCGATCTTTACCCGATTGAAAATAACCAGTTAGACGTTTTTGAGGCATATTTTTGTGGTTGACATCCAAGGTTAGCCGAGGTTAACCTTAGACTTATTTTAGATACAGCTAAATTCCTTCAAAAATCCTTAATTTTTTTTATTTTGATGTACCCAGCGTCACTCTCACGACTAAGACGAATCTATTGACACCACTCACATAAAAATACGACAAGCCGTTTAGGCTCTAAGGCGTGCCAAAGAAATATACATACATTCATAGATAAGTACATACATACATACATACACAAAAACATAACCCTCCTTCTTTCGCAGTCGGGTAATGAATAAAACATTGTCGTAAATGACTCTATGTTGTGCACACCAGGACTTATTCGTAATTCAATTTACCATCGCGCACTTTGTTTGTATAATGATTACCTATTCGAGCATGGCTATCTTCTGAACACCACTATGAATAATATGTAATAAATACAATAAAATATTTATTACATTTACTTGTTTCATACTTTTCAGAAAATGTGACTTGACTTGTGATTCAGAACATTTTTCATTGATCGGGTTTAAGTTTTTGAACTTATTGTTTATTTAAAGTATTTTGGGATTTCTGACAAATGAAACCCTACCTTTATTATAAAATCCCTGTTCAACGATACACACATGATGGGGTGGGGCGGAAAACAATATTTTTTCTTGACTTCGTGCCCCCAGAGGGCGCTATATCCATTTTGGTGTGACGTCTTATGGCTTATAACTAGCGGACAAACAAGATGCTTCCAACGACACCTAATTTATCAGATTATGATAAGTAGTTTAGAAGTTATAAGAAAACAAATATAAAACTGGTCAAAATCTTGAGAACTTTACTAGACTACCGCAAGCTAGTATACAACTAACTTTGTCTCAGTTGTCTCTAACCCTCTAATACTTCTCTCCCTTCCACCTTACCCTCTAACCACGGTCAAATGTGGCGTCAAGCGGCCTGATGCTCCTTGATGCTCTGCCTACCCCGTAAGGGAAACCAGGTGTGATTATATGTATGTATGTTATCATATAGTAAATTCCCTCAGGACAAAGCAGGCGCATCGATTCTCGAGCAGGTCAAACGTTTTTATGGCACACGAACCTACCTATCTATATTTGAACTTTATGGGAGCCCCAAAAAGACATAATGAAGCGGAGGTTGACCCTCCCGAGGTCAACCGTAGAGCTGGGAAAACAGCACTAAACCGGGTCAAGACTTATTGCACTTTTATTTATACGTATGACTGAAACTCTTTTGGTATTCCACAGCGGAATTTATTATTCTTTTAACTCATGGTTACTGTTTTACTGGACTGCGAAAGAAGGAGGGTTATGTTTTTCGAGTGTATGTAAGTATGTATGTATGTATATTTCTTTGGCACGCCCTAGAGCCTAAACGGCTTGTCGTATTTTTATGTGAGTGGTGTCAATATATTCGTCTTAGCCGTGAGAGTGACACTGGGTATATCAAAATTAAAAAAAATAATGAAATTAAGGATTATTGGCGGCAAAAAGTAATCTCAAAAAAAAAATATGTTTTCAAAATACATCGAGTGTGGTATCAAAATAAAGATTTTTTAACGGTGATTACGAATATATATATAACTTATATGTTTTATTGGAGTTTGGAATAGGAAATGCTAATAAATCACATCACACTTCACACTAATAATATAAATGCGAAGTTTGTGTTAGTTTGTTACTTCTTCACGGTAAAACGGCTTGACGGGTTTGGCTGAAATTTGGCACACAGGTAGTTTATAATCTGGATTAACACATAAGATACTTTTTATCCCAGTATTCCCGCGGGAACGGGTAAAACAGGATTAAACCTATTTCGCAAATTTAAAAAAATGCATTTTGTCGTAATCTCCAACGAACTTTTTCGTAATACGAACGTTTTCGTTTTTCGTTTTTTAGTGGTTTTACTAGAATTATTCTTAATAATGCACATTTATAAACGTCTACAAAGATTTTACGCATACTTTTTCACAAAAAAACGTACACTTAACAGCATATCAAGCGTAATTAAATCATAAGTTAGACTGCAAAAACTACTTTTCTGCAGTCGGCTATTTTATTTTTCTTTTAACATAGATACTTGTTAAATACATATAACGTAACGTAACGTAAGTTAACAAGTTTTTCATTTGAAATGCTTCGTCCCAGATGATACACATGCAGGGTATAGTCAAACCCAGCCAAATGATACACATGCAGGGTATAGTCAAACCCAGCCAAATGATACACATGCAGGGTATAGTCAAACCCAGCCAAATCAACCTTCAATAAAAACATAGTTTTATAGTGATTTTTTCAGAAGCTTTTGAAATCCATAGAACTAAGTATATTGTAACGCAGGGATTATACATTTTATTAACACAGATTGGTTTCTCAACTATGAAGTCTTGTTATTGTAATTATTGTATTCATTTGTTATTCCTAGCATTACCAAGACAATATAACTGAACATTTAGAGCCTCATGTTTGACTACGATGAGCACACTTATGCAGAAAAGCTGACCCATTTTAATAGTCAATAGTCAATAGTTTATTTGCAACATATGTAGATACATGCAGGTCTTATAAATAATACATGTCATTGGTTCAGAAGTACATATGGCCCTGTAAGGGCATGGCAACATTTGACTCGGAACGTTCTATTTTAGATCGCTAAACTTATCCTTAAAAAAATCATTTAAATTGTAGTAGCAATTGGCTTCTAAAAAGGCTTTGAGATTCAATATAAAACTGTCTTCTGTTTCCAGATCTTTCAATTTATTTGGTAACGCGTTATATATTTTTATTGCCATTGAGTTAGGGCTAGTACTATGGATTACTAGGTTAGACTTAGGTATAAGGAGCTTATGCTTATGTTGAGGTCTAGGAATTCGCGGTTTATCAGCAACTTTTTTAAATAATTCAGGATATTTTCTAACAAATTTATAAATTTCTAAAATATACATTGATGTCAAAGATAGTACTTTAAATTTAATAAAATAAGGTTTGTGGAAGTTTTCGATTGTTATATCAGGTGCTTTTATATTGGCGAGAATACGTATACACTTTTTTTGGGCGACGAAGAGATCATCTGCATCCACAGAGTCACCCCATAGTATGATACCGTATCTCAGCCATGATTTACCCATATTCTTTCTATATACATACATACTGTATTTGACTCTCTTATTATATTTAGGCATCCATTTGTAAAACCCCTGTAAAATTCCAATAAAATAATAGCAGGTTCGAGGCTATCGTCTCGATATTTTCAGTGCCCCATCACTAGCGTCGAGGGGACGTCGGGGAAAATTTGTGGCTCCCTCTTTAGGCAGAGGCCACATAATTACAGGGATGTGAGTTTTTCAGGCGTTTCAGGCGGACTTGTGACGTTTTATAAAGCCGTGTGGAACAGATTTGCTTTGTTTCGGACCCCGGGGGCCGGGATGCTACGACCTAATCTCAGGTAAGAGCCTCGCACAATCAGCGGGAATTTGTGTTTGTTACAAAATGAAACAATTTTAGCTTTTTATCCGACTGCGTAAAAAGTTTTTCAAGTGTATGTAAGTACCTATAAGTATGTAGAGCATATTCATTTTTTACTTCAATTTTAAATCTTTTGAACTTGGACGTTTTAATTTAAGACTCTTCGACCGTTTTACATTTTTAAACATTTGAAGTTAGATATATATTTTGCCTTCATCCATTTCAGTTCTTCAGACATTCAACTATATACACATGATATGTGAATCTGTGGGCACTACTCTGCTAGCTTGGGCTCGGTGGTGCCGCGCCGTCACGCTTTGTCTCGGAAGTACTTTTTATCGAAGCGTTTCTTCTCAATCTTGACAAACAATTTTTAAGTGAAATATTTTTAGTGGCACTATAATTATCTTCTATATTTTAAACAGCTTGGCTAAAATGTATGTGTCAGGTGTCGTTACATGCGTATATATAATTCTAGATAGGTACTCTCATCCGCTGTATGTGTCAGGTGTCGTTACATACGTATATATCACTCTAGATAGGTACTCTCATCCGCTGTATGTGTCAGGTGTCGTTACATGCGTCTATATCACTCTAGATAGGTACTCTCATCCGCTGTATGTGTCAGGTGTCGTTACATACGTATATATCACTCTAGATAGGTACTCTCATCCGCTGTATGTGTCAGGTGTCGTTACATACGTATATATCACTCTAGATAGGTACTCTCATCCGCTGTATGTGTCAGGTGTCGTTACATACGTATATATCACTCTAGATAGGTACTCTCATCCGCTGTATGTGTCAGGTGTCGTTACATGCGTCTATATCACTCTAGATAGGTACTCTCATCCGCTGTATGTGTCAGGTGTCGTTACATACGTATATATCACTCTAGATAGGTACTCTCATCCGCTGTATGTGTCAGGTGTCGTTACATACGTATATATCACTCTAGATAGGTACTCTCATCCGCTGTATGTGTCAGGTGTCGTTACATACGTATATATCACTCTAGATAGGTACTCTCATCCGCTGTATGTGTCAGGTGTCGTTACATACGTATATATCACTCTAGATAGGTACTCTCATCCGCTGTATGTGTCAGGTGTCGTTATATGCGTCTATATCACTCTAGATAGGTACTCTCATCCGCTGTATGTGTCAGGTGTCGTTACATGCGTCTATATCACTCTAGATAGGTACTCTCATCCGCTGTATGTGTCAGGTGTCGTCACATGCGTCTACATCACTCTAGATAGGTACTCTCATCCGCTGTATGTGTCAGGTGTCGTTACATGCGTATATATAATTATAGATAGGTACTCTCATCCGCTGTATGTGTCAGGTGTCGTTACGTGCGTATATATCACTCTAGATAGGTACTCTCATCCGCTGTATTTTAACCCTGACCCAAAAAGAGGGGGATTATAAGTTTGACGTATGTATCTGATTACGTAACGTACGTGTACGTAAGTATCACAGATAGACTGTGGCGTTGTGGATCTTAAACGGAGGAACTGATTTTGGTTTAGTTTCTTTTGTTTGAAAGAAGATTTGTTCAAAATTGTTCTTAGCTATGATTCATGAAAATTTTCCAGTAATTCGAATATCATTTATTTATTTATAATTAACTAAAACGGTATTTACCACTTACATTAGCTAATAAAATATATAGGTATACTTATATATTTTACGAATGACAATACTAATATAAACATCGAAACTAAAAACAAAATAAAAACGTAAAACAATGTCAAAAACAGATAAAAGGTCAAATATACTAAATAGGGTCATATAAAAAACGTCAAAAACTAAAAACAAATTGGAACGTAAGACAATGTCAATATATATAAAATGTCAATTATATTAAACAGGATCTTATAAAAATTCGAACTTTTCATCATTCACCTTGCACGCCTTCCTTTCTCAATACACAAGAAACTCGGATAAAATACCCGTCCATTCATCCGCAAACACATCACACTCAGGCGTCATGGCGTCAGGAGACCGTCATCAACTCTTTTATGTTTCACGAAGGAATGTAAGTAATTTTTATATTTCTGATCGATTTGATCAGATCAGATCAGGTCTGATCGATTTTAAACTTGTAATTCAAGCACTCCAATATTATTTTAATACATGGTGACATGGAGCTGATGCTGCAGGCCAACTTGCGGCAGAGGTATCAGGTTTGGGCCCAACGCCAGCGCGACGGTCGGTAAGACGCGGCGATAGATTATACTTCGATAATCATCAGATCAACCTGATGGTGCAGTATCACCTTAAATCAGCAGATCAACCTGATGGTGCAGTATCACCTTAAATCAGCAGATTAACCTGATGATGCCGTATCACATTAAATCATCAGATCAACCTGATGGTGCAGAATCACCTTAAATCAGCAGATCAACCTGATGGTGCAGTATCACCTTAAATCAGCAGATCAACCTGATGGTGCAGTATCACCTTAAATCTGTATGATATACAATTCTTGGCCAATTTGCCGCAAAGGTATCCTGTTCGAGCTCATTGGAATTGTATCAGGTAATATTTTGTAGATCAATGATCGTCAGATCAACCTGATGCTGCAATATTATCTGGAATCTGTATTATATTCAACCCTTCAACGTCTGAGCTCATTGAAATCCTGTCAATGAATATATAAATGATTTTTTGATCGACCTAAGGCTGCAATGTCACCAGGATTCTATTTGTTATTAAAGTTTGCAGCAGGAGTATCGTGTTTGGGCTCCTTGTAATCAAGTCAGTAAGTTATAGATGAATAATTATTAGCTTGACCTGATGCTGCAGCATCACCTGGAAATTGTGTTTAGTGTGATATCTAAACTCCACGCCGGCTCGCAGCAGAAATATAGTGTTTGGTCACATTGGAATGTTCTAGATGGCTATTAGGCAGTCCTGGATTTGTCAATAAGCCGTATAAGCCGCGGCCTAGGGGCGGTATCGTCCTAAGGGGGCGGCAGATTTCAGAGGATTTAATTTTTGCCGCCCCTGGACTAGACTTTTTTGGCGCGAAAAATATATTATTGAACTGTTTATGCTTCACGTAGACTTTTAAATAGACATGAAACTTATTATTCTAGCCTTGTTCTAAATCTTAGTCAATATTGTATAATTATATACCTAATTATACAATTTCAACTATACACTTGATATTTTAAACAAATATAAGTGTAGTACACACACATTGAAACTTACTTAGGAATTTTTTTCTTACCTACGTTTTGAGTTGGATCAAAGTGGCTTGCGATGGTTCATGAAAATATACTTTATGCACTTTACATGGCAAGTCGCGTTTCCGCGCGCTTACATTACATTCCATAACTACAGAAATGTAATCTGATCTCCATGAGATTTTGCAAGCAAGTAGTGCGTTGCAATGCACCGCGTATCTACAATTATAAGAAAAGTCAGTCATCGGGTTATGCAGTTACAGAAGGTTCAAGCTGGCAACTCGATACTCCCAGGTCAGGGAGCTCACAGAGCTCAGATAACTAACAAAAAGCTTCTAAAACTAAAACTGAACCCGAGGAAGGCGTGCTGTCTGCACCACGGTCCGCAATCAATACTCACTCGTCAACGAATATTCATCCATAAGGCATCCGAAATTGACTAGAACCACATCACACTTTTACCAACACTTTAAAAAAAAACAATCGACCTCATTCATTTAGACCTCATAAAATTTAGAAGAAAAAAAATTTGGTCTCACACTCGAAAATGAAAGTTAGTAAGAAATGTTGGATTTTGCTATTAAATTTTTGAAATTAGAAAGTGTATGGTGAGGCCTGATTGGTTAGTGTGAGAGCGGGCGGCGACAGTAGCGCCCCCTCACGTCCGTCCCGCGGCGCAGCGCCGCTTCCACTGATACCATACCAGTCGTCGGAGCCCGAACACGATGCGGAGGTTCTGCCTATACTTGTGTTTACATCTTAAATGGGGTGTGTGTAGAGTAGGGAGGGGGAGAGGACTCTATAGGGTTGAAATTTTTAAATTGTTTCTATACCGTAGAATCTTTAACTAAATAAGGATACGGAAGATAATATAAAACTGGCTGCGCAATTTCATTCACTTCCTATAAGAACCGCATTTTTGGGAATATCAGGAAATTAGGTATATCCATTTCAAATTTCATTCAAATACATTCAACCGTTTTAGCGTAAAGGAGTGACAAACAAACTCACAAACTAACTATCGCAGTTATTGTATAAGGTGAGATATTAATTTAAAACAGCTGCACTACGAACATAAATACTTTATATCATCAAAATAAAACAAAAATTATATACGAGTATGTATTCTATCAGCCATCTAGTTCCATAGTACAAGCTTTGCTTAGTTTGGGCTAGATGGTGTTGTGTGAAATGTCCACAAATATTTATTTATTATTATCATGGATATTCCACATACCGGCAAGCGCAGCGTAGGAAGACCAGCCACGAGATGGCCAGATGACCTCATACAAGTGGCGGGAAGACGCTGGATGGAAGCCGCGCGCAATCGGTCTTTTTGGAAATCCATGGGGGAGGCCTATGTCCAGCAGTGGACTTCTTATGGCTGAGATGATGATGATCATGGATATTCTCTGGATTAATGATTGTCACGCTCGCTGTTTGTATCCAGCGTCTTCCTGCCACTTGTATTACTGGTCTTCATACGCTGCGTGCGCCATCGCGTAGTCTCCACTCTGATATACTTACCAAATCTTAACTTTGGTTTATCTACTGATAAAGTACACAATTATTACAACTTTTGGTAAAAATGAACAGAATTGGTTAAGTGGTTGTCGAGATGACAACCAACTTGAGACTGCGTGCAACAGTGAGAGCGCGTGGATGTGCTTGATTTTAGCGCTGAATAATTTTCTTGATTTTACGTTTTCTCCATTTATAAAGTTATTATTTGTTTTTATAAGAATATACATTGTTTTTTAATTAAAAGCACCTAAACATGTCCTAATTTTTGTATTGATTATGTTTTAAAATTATATTGATCTTTCAAGGTGTTTAAACTTATGGAAAAAATGTTTTTGATCGTAAAATACTTAACGTCTGTAAAATCACTTGAAATTGGGAAATCGGCCTTCTAAGCCAACTTTATGATGATGTTATGAACAGGTGAGCCAAGGTGAGCTGCAAATAAGCTCTCTCGCAAGGTCTACTGTTCGTAGAACTACTAGTTTTATTTGGGGGCAGAGTAAGCGTCACTCTATGTTGTCGGCTATGTTATACGTTGGAGATGCAACCGGATTACGGATTACAGGCTAGCCTAGTCGAGTACGCGCCCTCTGTCCCCGCGTACTCTGCAGCCAACAGGCGCGCTATGTACTAGCTACTCTGTGTTCTGTGGCATGCGTGCGGCAGACAGTACACCCGGCAGCGGTGGGCAGCCACTATACGCAGGCACGCAGGCAGCATGAAGCCGCGTTGTTATTGCCGCATCCGAGCAGACGTCGCCGCCGCGCGCCGGTCTTCCACAATATTCTTTCATCTCTGAGAATGTAAAAATATGTATATATAACATAAACAAGCTTTTACCTTTGTTTCCAGGTATAAGCTTGTTTACCGATCCAATACGTAATATAGCTCGATAGTGTTTTCAGGGTTCCGTACCTCAAAAGAAAAAAACGGAACCCTTACTGAAGAGTTTGATTTTACTCTCTGCAGCATGAGACTGAATCTCCGTATATGGTTTTAATTTCAACTCGATACCTTCACGCGTTCCCGAGATACAGGTCTTAACAGACGGACGGACGGACAGATGGACAACAAAGTGATCCTATCGTTTTTTCCTTTTGAGGCACGGAACCCTAAAAAAACAACCAAATAAATATCCGCACAGATGAAAGAAAACTTTGCCAGTCGTTACGGAGACCTTAGCACAGTTCGATCGCTCGGTCAAAAAGTTCCTTAAGTTATTCGAGCGAGTTTGCGTGAGCAGGCGTGTAGAGTCCGAGTCGACAAGTCGGGCCGAGACGACACCATCACCATCTACAGGGTGCTCCATTAACGCATGTGTTCATCAGGGGGGTTAGACAAGGGCACTCTCATTTCGTGAACGCCAGTAGAATAGAAAAGTAAATTAGCAAACGAAATGTCACGTGACGCGTTTTTAGAAATATAAATGTGTGCTACTTGTCTAAGCCTGCAGGACACGGAGCAACCTGTCGCACGACGTCGCGACAGCCACGTGGGAAAATTGCGTTTATTGTGTGACCACGCCGAGCCCCAATATTCACCCACGGTTGCTATGTGACGGTGGCTGAATATTCACCCGTTTTAATCGTCGACATTGTTAACATACATTTAAATAAAATAATCGGCTAAGTGCGAGTCGGACTCGCGCACGAAGGGTTCCGTACTATCATCTATAATACTACAAAGTTTAGTTCTGTTTATAAAATAACGAGAAATCAACGAATTTCCAAGTAGTAAATTGCATCCTTATAGGTAGGTTTTCGATACACATCCGGGCAGCATGACAACGCTCGCGCGAATACGCGCGGTTATGGCTCGCTCCGTGATGTTACCTCCCCCGCTACCCGCGCGGCCGTTGCTTAGCAACCGCCTCGCGCTCGCGCCACCACCACAGCGCGGCGCGGCGCTCGCACCGCGTTTAGATGCACGGATTATTTTCATTTTGTGAGTTTTTATGTATGATTAGGTATTTATTTTTATAGCTACTATATTTCTAAATATTTACTTACAAATATTCAAGTTTCTACCTGTTAATTAAGATCGAGTAAAAATTGCTTAAAATTACGTTTGTTGTATGGGAGCCCCCCTTTAATATTTACTTTATTGTTATTTAATTATTTATTTTGAAAGGTAATATACAAGTAAATATTCTGTGAAAATTTGAAGCGTCTACCTGTTACCGTTTTTAATATTGAGCAAAAAAATACGAAAAAAATACGTTTATTGTATGGGGACCCCCCTTAATATTTTTTTTTAATTTTTATTATTTGTTGTTATAGCGGCAACGGAAATACATAATTTGTGAAAATTTCAGCTTTCTAGCTATCACGGCTTATGAGATACAGCCTGGAGACAGACAGACAGACAGCGAAGTCTTAGTAATAGGGTCCCGTTTTTACCCTTTGGGTACGGAACCCTAAAAACAACGGGTTGCGCTCCGGGAGTGCCGGCAGAAGTGAAAACTAAAAAATAAAATAGCAAAAAGACTGACTCGTGAAGGATTTGAACCTCCGCCCTCCGATTGACAAATTGGGTGCTCTAACCTATTGAGCTAACGAGTCTTACGTGCATGTGTCGAAAATAAGCATTCGGCGCAACGAAATGACGTCATGCTAGAAGGACAAACTTGTATATGAACTTTGAATGCAGAACGTTAGAATAGGTTTCTGACTAAAATAATAACGTCATGCTAGAAGGACAAACTTATACATACAATATTTCTTATTATAATCCGCTAGTAAGGATGGCCTGGCAGTATAATGACTGTATTAATAATAAGCTAGATATTGATATTTTTACTCCTAAACTCTCATACTAAATCAGTGAAGGATATCCTCTACACCAAATCCAATCAATTGCAAAATGAATAAAATTTAGATTTGTTTACAAACTTACCTTTGTAAAGCTACAAAATATTCATAGCCTCTATTTCTCTTTTTTTTCCTTTGTTTCAATTTAATATTTAATACCTAAAATGTGTTTGCTCAAATGATGTATGCTTTGGATTATAGTCTGGTTCTGATCGATTGACACGTGTTATCTTGTATTATGTAAGGCTATATTCTATTTTGTATACTTAAATAAATAAAATAATGAACTTTATATGCAGAACGTTAGAACAGGTTTCTGACAAATAATCCGTCCGTCTTACGAATTTTAATCTGACGATCTGACGCGAGTTTGACGTTTTTTACCCATCCAAAAAATGCACAACGCCGCTAAGATGTTTTCACTTCAATAACGGTACATTAATGATCAATTCTGCCAGCTACGTGTAAAGAGTCAGCTCCCAGTCCATACTAGGCGTGCCATGCTCTGGTTACACTATCTTAATTTTGCCAGCTACGTGTCAAGAGTCAGCTCCCAGTCCATACTAGGCGTGCCATGCTCTGGTTCAGCGTCCAGTCCATAGTAGGCGTGCCATGCTCTGGTTACACTATCTTAATTCTGCCAGCTACGTGCAAAGAGTCAGCTCCCAGTCCATACTAGGCGTATGCTCTGGTTCAGCTCCCAGTCCATACTAGGCGTGCCATGCTCTGGTTACACTATCTTAATTCTGCCAGCTACGTGTAAAGAGTCAGCTCCCAGTCCATACTAGGCGTGCCATGCTCTGGTTCAGCTCCCAGTCCATACTAGGCGTGCCATGCTCTGGTTACACTATCTTAATATGTTATAAAGTAGTGTTATTGATCATGTTTATGAGTATAGATATTGATGAGTTGTTGTTTGTTTCACTTATAGCTTCACTTCACTTATCTACTTCATTAGTAAGTTAATATTACCTTTCTTAGTTCCTTAATTTGTTTTTGTACTAGTAAGTTTAGAAAATTTAAAAACTCCAGATAGCCAGACTGATTTTGATGAAACTTAGCTAAGGACACTCTGAATCAAATCTTCATTCAAACAAATGAAAAACTAGACTAAAATCAATCCATCTGTTTGCGAGCTACTACGCCACAGACATACACGTACACACGTACAACTTACAACATCCCTCGTTTTGGCTAGACGGGTAATAAAAGTGTAAATAAGCAGACTGTTTGACTGCACAAGTAGCACCTGCTAGAAAGGTGTGCTGTTTTTAGGGTTCCGTACCTCAATAGGAAAAAACGGAACCCCTAAAGGATCATTTTATTGTCCGTCTGTCCGTCCCTCCTTCTGCCAAGACCTATATCTCGGGAACGCTTGAAGGTATCGTGTTGAAATTAAAACCATATAGGTACGCAGATCCATAGTCTCTTGCTGCAGAAAGAAAAATCAAATTTCTCAGTTTTCGTAAATAAAAGTTACAGCCGAATATATTTTAAAAAAACTGGACAAGTGCGAGTCGGACTCGCCCACCGAGGGTTCCGTACAAACTAAATAAAAGGGGGAAATCATAAATATTTTTTATATTTTCCTTCATAAACCGAAAAATATACATCGTAAAAATATTTAACACATTCCTTGCTCATTACTCGGATCCGAGTGGGGCGGGCTATAGTAGCAGCGCCTTCCACTCGGATCCGAGCAAGCGTCCTGTTCATTTTGTAGTAGTCAGTAAACCTAGGCGTTTGAGGCAGTCAACGTTGCTTTGCGCGGCCACTCTGTACATAATCAAAATTCGCCTAAAAAGTTTTGGTTCCCAGCTGAAGTGAAGGGTCTGCAGGGGGCGAAGAATGTGTTAAAAACCTGGTTTAGCTTATGCTAATGAGGCTCTTTCATATGATACCCCACAATATACGGTTAGTTCTCTTTAAAATGTGGACCCTCATTCCTTGCATAGAGACACTATTTTTTTGTGATTAAATTAAAAATGCCCAGTTTTCGGATTTTTTCGTGTACGCACATTTCGACACTCACAAGGAATCAAACCCTATAGGGTACTTCCCGTTGACCTAGAACAATGAAATTTGGCAAGAAGCATTGTGTTAGAGTACACTTATAGGAAAAAAACCGAAAACTGGTCATTTTTTATTAAATCAAAAAAAAAATAGTCTTTACGCAAGGAATGAGGTTCCAAATTTTAAAATTTTTTAACCGTATCATGTGGGGTATCATATGAAAGCTCTAGCTTAATTAGTATAAGTTAAAACAGGTTTTTAAATATTTTTACTATGATTTTTACTTTTCGGTATAAGATGGAAAATAAAAAAAAAATATGATTTCACCCTTTTATCTTCTATTTTCTACGGAACCCTCGGTGGGCGAGTCTGACTCGCACTTGTCCGGTTTTTAAGCAGAAAAACTATGCAAGTCGTTTTATTGGATTCTAAAACATAAAGTAGCATTACCAAATATTTAAGATATATCAAACCAATAACACCAATAATATCATAATTGGATATTTTGCGTTATAAAAAGTATACACACGCATAGCACTGGAAAATATCGGGACAAATAAATGTTTTGTATGCAGTAATTACGATTGATGTACAATTAATTACTATCCCCTCATCGCAGGAACGCATTTTGAATTTTGATAGACTTGTGAACAAAGCTATTTCCTGTCTCGCTCTTTCATGTTGGATAGTATCGCGCGCTCTATCGTGCGACAACTACGAGAAGCGGGACTTGAGGACAGATATCGCGCATTCTTTTCCTCAGCCCTCAGCGGCTCACAATTCCGCGCGAAAGAGCGAGAAATAAAATGTTGACGCAATACTGCGAGCATTCAGCGATGCGCGCGCCAGTCGCGCGTTCAATCCTGTGGTATTAGTAGTTTATATTATTTTTAGCTGGAAATCATCTGAAAACCTGTCAAAAAGTATACAATTTATTAAGATATTTCACGGGGTAAGTAACTTACTTATATAACACGCTTATCTTGTTTTATGGTCTGAAGTATGGACAAAATATGTTTTATTTTAGCGTCAGCGAAGGTTTAAAGAAAGGAATCACACATGGTTAGTTGTACTGCGGGGTCGCGACGATCGAGATTATTCACTTTCGTTTTCTTGCAGTTTTGCTTTCGTTTTGAATGAAAATACAAGCGAGCCAGTTAATTGATAGCAAGCGTCATGTGTGTTATTATTTACCTATATTACAGAATCTGTGAAGAAATATAATTATCAATAAAACCAAAACATTGTAATTGTTTCTTTTGGGTTATTATTACAAATATTTAATTCTTCTGGGAGGATTGTGACGAGAGCCATAGTCGGAGTCGTCTGACTCATTTGCCATTTTTTTTTTAAAGTGAAGATTTCTTTAGCGACGTTGTGAATTTTGGGGTAGGTAAAAAAAATTAAACTCGCGTCAGATCGTCAGATTCAGATCGTAAGACGGACAGTCAGAAACCTATTCTAACGTTCTGCATTTAAAGTTCATTATTGTATGTACAAGTTTGTCCTTCTAGCATGACGTCATTTCGTTGCGCCGATAGCTTATTTTCGACACATGCACGTAAGACTCGTTAGCTCAGTAGGTTAGAGCACCGATATAAGTTTCAATTTGTTAATCGGAGGGCGGAGGTTCAAATCCTTCACGAGTCAGTCTTTTTGCTATTTTATTTTTTAGTTTTCAATTCTGCCGGCACTCCCGGAGTGCAACCCGTTGTTTTTTATTTGCCTTTTTATAATTTTGTTTCTGATCTCTGCAACTTAGTGCTTATATAAATGACATTTAAGTTTTTTTGTAGTAGATAGATCTACGTTAGACCACCAACTCTCCTGATAGTAAGCAACGGTGTAGCCAAAGATGGAATAAGTAAATCTAGAAGATATTTATTAATTCTAGCTTTGAAAACTCCAATATTACAGTTCTCAAGAAGCACTATAAAAGGCGGCAGGGATTTCCACTCCTGTGCAGTACGCATTAAACATGTTGACCTAAATCGCTGTGTAAAAATAATTTTTGGGAATTTTAATGACTATTATGATCATTTTTATTTTTTGGTTATTTGATTTTTGACAGCTGATTGAGCCGGTTATATTTTCCAGTTTTTGCTTTACAAGGCTCAATCATTTAGCCACTCCATCTGTCACCGTTAAAACTTATACTTTAGAAAATTTATTGAAACAGGCGTTATACTTTAGTTGCTAAAATTCATGGGCTACAAAGATACAAATGTATGTTACTTCATTCAATTCAATCAATACAGTCATAACGTCACACGCCATATGCGTTTTCAGATAGAAAGAGTTCACGCGTGCGGCGTGAGTACCTAGTGTTCATAACTCTGAGTATTAAAACAAGATGGCTGACCTACGACTGTGGAGTCGCGAGGTGATAGCAGACTTCATAGAGTTGTACAAGTCTCACCAGAGCCTGTGGGACGTCAAGTGCGAGGGGTACAAGAGTAAATACGTCAGATCTTTCGCGTACAAGGAGCTCGTGCAGTTCTGCAAGAAACGGGGCTTCCCCGAGGCGAATAGGGACTTCGTCTCGAGGAAACTGCAGAGCTTGAGGGGATCTTTTAGAAAAGAGGTTAGTATATGCACAGCGTTAAGATTCCTGAGCATCACTTTATTTTAATCTGTAGCAACAAGAGATTTTGACAGGTTAGAGAACACGATATAGTTTTGCGCTACTCGACATGAAAGGCAAAAAAATAATAGTCTTATTGTCTTCTTAGATTATCTTTGGTCAACAATATTAACATAATCTAAAGATCTCGGTTCTTTATACTATACTGTGACCATAAATAACTTTACCGAAACTTACAGCTGCGAAAAATAGAAAAGTACAAACGCGCTGGGAAGCCGTACCAGACGAATCTATGGTACTTTAACAATCTGCTGTTCACACGAGATGAGGCTGCTGATGATGATGAACAGAATCAAACAGACGGAGAACAGACTGATGATAACGGCGATGGTGATGAAACAACGGAGTACTTGGATGAAAAGAACGTGGATGCAATGGTTGGTACTTGTTTAGAAACTACGGTGGAAACGTTACCTACCCTTCAATCAATCTACTGTTTGTATTATTTTTCTTTTAATATTTTTTTCAGTTCGACAACACAGATTCTCCTCCACCCTCGTCACCCCCACCAAAAAGACACAAAAGACTAGACATATGTCTGCAACCAGAATTCCTGGACGTCAGCCAAGAAAAGAGCACAGATCCGAAAGAGCTGTCCGAGTTCGAACTGACGGGAATGAACGTCGCGAGGAAGCTGGCGCGAATGAACGAGACGCAGGCGATTTACGCCGAGTCTCTAATAAGTAATGTAATTAGGAAAGGTCTCCTGAATAAGTTGAAGGAAGAAACTGGGTTATGTGATCATTTGTGCGGGAGTATCAGATAAACAATGAAACTCAGTCACTCAGTGTTTTATTAATATACTATTTTTCCCCAATCTAGTTCTCAAAACATTAGTTCTCTTTCCAAATGATCTGTTGGAAAGAGAACTAATGTGGTGTTGAACACACTCGCGCTGCTGTGCTTGTTTCATCATTAAAGATAACTAATGTGGTGTTGAACACGCTGCTGTGCTTGTTTCATCATTAAATAGAATTTATGTGGTGTTGAACACGCTGCTGTGCTTGTTTCATCATTAAAGAGAACTAATGTGGTGTGGAACACGCTGCTGTGCTTGTTTCATTATTTTGTTCGACTAACAACAATGGTGAGGCTAAAAGACAGTTTGTTAGAGTTTTGTAGTCAACAGGGAACCCTTAGTTTCGCCATATCCGTCTGTCTGTAATCTATATGTCCTGTAGCTGTAATTTGGTACAGATAATATTATAATCACGCACCAACAGAGGGATAACAAAATAAAACGTAAAGTAGAGATGATTTTTCCTCGTTTACCCCATTGTGTGGGGTGTTGTTACATAGGTCATTTAAAAATAATGTCGGTATGTTAAAAGCATTTCTTAATTCAGGGATCTGTTTGCACATAATAAACTTTAAAATAATAATATAATTACTTATTAGTATCAAGTGTCATCCAATTGACATATCCTCGCTGACATATACACAATAACACCCTTACACATACACAAAATAAAGCTATTATCCAGCTCGATATTGATACAGGGCACGCACTGGCCTCGAAATAATGTTTATATAGCAAAACTAATCAAAAAGTGTGCGTTGGCCGGGAATCGAACCCGGATCAACTGCTTGGAAGGCAACTATGCTGACCATTACACCACCAACGCAGCCGACAGGCTCTCTCGAACCGCGCTGCGATATCTGCTTTGTATTATGTACCTATACTTATATAATTATTATCAGAAATAATATCTGCTAGATAATACGAAACATTTGTTTAAACAAAGCGGCTGATTACAATTTTATGTAAAATTTGATTTACGTCTACCATCTTGGTAACTATTGAAAAACAGTCGATGTAGTACTAATGTGAATGTAAACAATGTTTATTTTATAGATAGACGCGGCAGGCGAGACTGAGCTGCGTGATTGTAAGAATATCGAGATAGGCCGCTACTTTACCAGTCAAACCAAACAACGGCAGGCGCCGTAAGAGATGGCGAGATGAACTTGACACCTTTCATAAAAACTGGCACATCAACGCATCAAGAATGGAAAAGTCGACGGGAATCCTTTGCCCAGCAGTGGGACCCAAGCAGTGCAGTTACAGGCTAATAACAACAACATATAATAATTATGGTTAAAAGCTGTGTACAATATTAACAAATTTATAGTGTTTTTATAAGGATTCGTTTTTTTAAGTTAATAGGTTTGGTTTGTTAATTGATTTTGTACCTACATAAAATAAAATAAATATATGTTAATGGCTTTCAGAGTAGTACACCTAGGCCTAGTGTGCTAAAACGTAACAATCAAGTAAGATATGGTAAAATATCTAGCTTACCATCTGTAGCAGAGATAAGGTGGGTGCTTTGTTAAAGATGAGAATGTCATTCGGTCAACTTATAAAGAAGGCCCCAAAATAGAAATCAATAGAAAGAAATCGTTGTAAATGTGGAATCAGTGTTCAGCGTACGAGACCTGGAATAACCTTCTATCGATGCGACAATCTACCGAACTACCTCCCGACACTAGTGACGTCCCGCGGCGCCACTCACCACCCAGGCGGCTAGAAGGGCGATGACTATTTTGACGAGCTATGGAGAGAGCTATGCTCGGAGTTTCTCCGAGATATCTAATCAGAAATGAAGAGATCTATACCTAGACGTACGAAAGTCATCGACATAGCACAGCGAATTAGCAAGTTACGCAATAGCAAATTTATGCTAATAGCAAAATGATGTGGGATCATTCATACAGCAGAACACACATACCTTGCTCTTGAACACTCGGCTAAGCACAGTCCGTTCCAACTACATAGTACTTAAATACAAATATATGATTCCGTTGATCCGTTGTTGCTGCGAACTCTTCACGAAAACAAACATACAACTTACTTTTACATTTCTATGTAGGGATTATGATCTTCTGACGTCACGAGGGAATACCTCGTGACTACCTTTTATTCCACACTGTCTGTTGTTATAGCCATCTCGATCGCTCTCGTAGCGTGCACGTAGTGCTGGCTCACGTACCGCGTATTCTATCGATTGCCTTAATACATGGGGTGCACAAGAGATTGTTGTCAGAAGATCATTCCGAAGATATTTCCTGAGATATGATGCAGACATCTTATCCTATAATATATTAGGTGTGATTTAATGTATGTATGTATATATGAAGCAGAGACGCTCTGGTACCTATACCCGTGGCTTGTCTTTCTGGAGCGTGTGGGTTCAAATCTCGAGAAAAGGGAAAGCAGCGTCACAGAACATAATAGGTATAACAATATAACGCAGCGTGAACAAACCATAGCTCGGTAGTAATAGTTGAGTTGTTAGACTGGATGAAGTCCCTTCCCGCACCCTGGAGGCGTCGCAGTACGATGCACGCGTGGTTACAAAACTTGTTGTTTCATCCAATGCGATGTTTGGAGAAGGAGCTCTGTGTCCTGTATTACTTATTTCTGTGTAAAAAACTTAAAACGGGCCATAGTTCTATTTTGTTTTGTCTCAAAATGTTAATTGTATTTCTTGACGAGCGTATCTAGGTTATCTTTCACTTCCTCCTTGGCAAACTTAAATGTCGTGTAATACATCGTACCCCTCTGGACCGATTAAGTTAACTAGTAAGCTAGCTTGCACGTCCGGCGGCTCCTTGAATACGCCGGACGCCTTCAGGAATACACAAAACTTCTTGTACCATTTCCGGCATGATTCCGCTCGGCACACCGCACACCGGCCCGCCTTTTAAACACAATTCAGCTGGCGGCCGCCCGGCCGGGCGTGTTCCATTATAACACACGACAAAACACTATAGCAACACTAATTACGACGAACAATGTCACTATATCGCAACAAAACTGTTTAATTAATATAATAACTAGCACCGCTGTCACCATGCAGCAAATCAAACTCAGGTTCGACCAAGACTAAAAGTTTATTAGGTATGTACCCACACACAGAAATAAGTAATACACGACACTCTGTATAACAAGTAAGTATGTTTATTACTTACTTGTTATACAGAGTTGTTATATTACTTATTAACTTACGATTTCGTTACACTTGACACGCTGTTGTGTCGAGATTGGGGCAATTTGGATATGGACAACGGAACCCCAGGGGACAGAGGTTGGCCAACTTTCTGGAGAAAGAGGGACTCTTCATGATGAACTCTTTCTTCCAGAAGCCACCTCATAGGAAATGGACCTGGTTGAGTCCCGATGGTTCTACGAGAAATGAGATAGACTTCATCCTGACCACCAAGAAACAAATATTCAATGATGTCTCTGTGATCAACATGGTTAAAACCGGAAGTGATCACCGAATGGTACGAGGCACTTTGAATATTAATGTTAAACTTGAGAGGTCCCGTATGATGAAGTCTACACTCCGACCCACTCGCGCCCATATCCAAAACCCCGAGAGCTTTCAGCTCGAACTATCAAATCGCTTCGAGTGCCTGGAGAGCTGCGCATCAGTGGATGAGATCAATAACAGGTTTGTGGAAACTGTCCGTACGGTGGGCGTGAAGTTTTATAAACCCCACCGTACAAATAGACCGCAAAAGCTCTCGAGCCATACCCTCGACCTCATGGCTGAACGACGCTCATTGCAACTGCAGTCTTCCGGTGACGCAGGGTCATATAGGCGGCTCAATAGACTCATATCAAAGTCTATGCGACACGACATCCGTACCTTTAATACTAATCGTATTAAAGAGACGATAGAGCGGAATAAAGGCTCCAAAGTGTTCGCAAAAGACATGTCTATTGGGCAGAGCCAGTTGACGAAGCTGAAGATGGAAGATGGCAGTCTAGCGTCGACCAAAGCAGAAGTGTTGAGGGAAATCGAGAGGTTCTATGGACAGTTATACACATCGGTCGCAAAACCTGTTAGCAGTTTGGGCAAAGATCCAAGAGCCAAACTGACTCGACATTATACCGAAGATATCCCGGACATCAGCCTGTATGAGATTAGGATGGCCTTGAAACAGCCCAAGAACAACAAGGCACCGGGCGACGACGGAATTACATCAGAGCTACTGAAAGCGGGTGGGACACCGATACTAAAAGTCCTTCAGAGGCTCTTCAATTCCGTCGTGCTTGAAGGTACAACGCCAGAAGCATGGAACAGAAGCGTGGTGGCGCTGTTCTTCAAAAAAGGAGACAACACTTTGCTGAAGAACTACAGACCCATCTCGCTTCTGAGCCATGTCTATAAGCTGTTTTCAAGGGTCATCACGAATCGTCTTGAACGCAGGTTCGATGACTTCCAGCCTCCCGAACAAGCCGGTTTCCGAAAAGGTTATAGTACTATAGACCACATCCACACGCTGCGGCAAGTGATACAGAAAACCGAAGAGTATAACTTGCCCCTTTGCTTAGCGTTTGTGGACTATGAGAAAGCCTTTGATTCGATCGAGACCTGGGCGGTGCTTGAGGCTCTCCAGCGATGCCGTATTGACTATCGGTATGTCGAAGTGCTGAAGTGTTTGTACAACAACGCCACCATGTCAGTCCGAGTACAAGACCAGAACTCAGAGGCAATTCCATTGAAGAGAGGCGTGAGGCAGGGAGACGTTGTCTCTCCGAAACTGTTTACCGCTGGTTTGGAAGATGCCTATAAGCTTCTGGAATGGAAAGGGCTCGGCATCAATATTAACGGCGAGTACATCACTCACCTTCGGTTTGCCGACGATATAGTAGTCATGGCAAAGTCGATGGAAGAGCTCAGTACGATGCTCGAAGACCTCAATAGAGTTTCCCAACGGGTGGGCCTCAAAATGAACATGGACAAAACGAAGGTTATGTCGAACGTCCATGTAGTGCCCACCCCAATATATGTGGGGAACTTCACTCTTGAAGTTGTTGACGAATACGTCTACCTAGGACAAACAGTCCGATTAGGCAGGTCCAACTTTACGAGGGAGGTCAATCGTCGTATCCAACTCGGCTGGGCAGCGTTCGGGAAACTTAAAAGCGTCTTCTCGTCCAATATTCCCCAGTCCCTCAAGTCGAAAGTTTACAACCAGTGTGTGTTACCAGTGATGACATACGGCACTGAAACGTGGTCCCTAACTATGGGCCTTATAAGGAAACTCAAGGTCACGCAACGAGCTATGGAGAGGGCTATGCTCGGAGTCTCTCTACGAGATCGAATCAGAAATAAAGAGATACGTAGACGTACAAAAGTCACCGATATAGCACAGCGGATTAGCAAGTTGAAGTGGCAGTGGGCAGGACACATAGCACGTAGAACTGATGGCCGATGGGGCCGAAAGGTTCTCGAGTGGAGACCACGTACCGGCAAGCGCAGCGTAGGAAGACCAGCCACGAGATGGACAGATGATCTCATACAAGTGGCGGGAAGACGCTGGATGTAAGCCGCTTCCAATCGGTCTTTTTGGAAATCCATGGAGGAGGCCTATGTCCAGCAGTGGACTTCTTATGGCTGAGATGATGATGATGATGACACGCTGTTGAGTGTACGTTTTTTGTGTGAAAGTATGCGTAAAATCACTGTGAAATATTATAAATGCGCATTCTTTAGAACAATTATTATAGTAAAGTCACATGTTTTTACGAAATAGATCGTTGAAGGTTACAAAAACGCATTTTTTTAATTTTTGCAAGAGATGTATTATTATTATTACAAACTATTATAGCCGACACTCTAGAAATGAAGACGAATCTAATGACATCTCGCACATCAAAATCGGGCAAGCCGTTTAGGTTGTAGGCTGTCATATAGAAATACATAGGTACATACTGTCACGTGCAGGAAGAAGATTAGGAGCTGATGTTGGCCGATTTTGATAATAAATAAGCAACGTGACAGGTTTTGAGGTGGAGATAGAAAAAAGAGGGTTTGCTCGGATAAGAGCCAGTCCAGAACCATTGGGCCTCTGGAGTGCAAAGGTCCTCTTGTTTTCTCTTCGTAAAATTAGCCAACCTTGTGTGGGAATCAAGTAAAATACAGTTTGAGGTTATATTGTCAAATAATAATAATTTATTTATTTACCAAATTACATTACTGTAGATACACAATTTTAAATATCCAATATATTGTTTAATTTCGCTATTTTTAGGAACAATGTAAGGGTGACCAACAAATCTGTTGTGCCAAATTAGTAAACTGGTATTTTCTGAATGTGTGACAAATAAGTCTCTGAAATATATAATTTGTACCACAACACATAATCTGGCCACTAGGGACATTGTTGCTTGTTGCCTTTAATAACATAATAACATCTTCAGACTAGATGGAGCTGCCTTGGTACTAGTAAAACATTTATTTGAAGTACAATACATTGTTCAGCTTATTTATTATTGCTAAATTGAATTAAGTTATCTAACATGTACAATAGAGTTTTTTTTGTGACTATTATAAAGAGCCATGTGCTACAGGTTGAATAGATGTTGAGCCTCAATTCTCTGAGCTAAGCAAAGCTTGTATTTCAGAGAAATGCGCTCCCCATGTCTGGTGACAATAAAGATAAGGCTGTATAAAAAGCTTAGTTTAATGTAGTAATTAGGAATAATTTTGATAATATTTGACAAAATTTAAATCTAAATTCAATAGAACATTATTTTTACATAATTCATCATAATATATAAATTACTATATAGTTTAGACTGTTGTAGTTGTGTGCATGTGCGTGTTTGTGTATTGGGAGTGTGTGTTTGTGTATTTACTGGTGTGTATGTGGGGTTGAGTGTGAGTGTGGGGTAATATTCATCTCAATCACTTTAAAACAGAAAGGAGGTCCTCAGTTTCCTGATAGGAAAGGCTCTGTAAAATGTTTGTGACAGTTTTTTTGAGTGAATAACTATTAAGAGATCTCAATTCAGTTTTTGCTGAGAGTTTATTATATATATGACCACCCAAAAAGCCAAAAAAATTATGTTTGAAAAAGTTCTAGATCTAGGTAACTCGAAAACCTTATCTACACGACGTTTCTTTGATATTGTCTCTGGTAGACATAATTTGTGCTGCTTTAAAACAATCCTTAGTAAAAAGAGCTGGCTGACTGTTAGTACACCAGTTACGGAGTAAAGATTTATAGTAGGATATCTGAATGGTAGGAAATTGCTAACCTTAAGTATGGCTCTTTGGGCTTTCTTCAAGGGTAACAGATTGGTTTTTGAAGTTCTGCCCCATGCTTCAATGCAATACATTATCAATGACTGGCAAAGTGCGTAATAGGTAGTTTTCAGAATGTCTGCGTTTGCCACGTGTCTAATATTTTTGAACAATGCAATTAATTTGCGAACCCTACAAGCCATTGTATTTATGTGACTAGTGAAGCTAAGCTGACTGTCAATTATGACCCCCAGATAACGGACAGTATTAACTCTTTCAAGTTTGCTGCAGCTACACTCTTTTCGTTGACATTGCATATTGGTAGTACGTGTGTGAGCGATTACGTCTAGATGCATGGGAGGTTGTGAGTTGTTCCGAATGTAAAATGCCATAGTTTTAGTTTTCTCAGTATTTAGACTAAGTAGGTTCTGACCTAGCCAAGCAGTCACTTTATCAAATCCTTTTTGGGCCGCTGCATAGACCTCATCCCAGCTCTTGGCCCGGAAAACAAGAGCTGTGTCATCGGCGAAGGTTATTATTTTTCCGTTTTCAAGTTTTAAGTCACATAACTCGTTAATTAGGACAAGAAATAGGGTTGGCCCGACGACACTCCCTTGAGGCACGCCATAATCAATGTTTTCTGGTTCGCTAATCGTACTTGCAAGCTTCACACATTGTCTTCTATTTGCTAGGTAGTCGCTAAACAAGAGGAGCTGTGTCCCTCGTACACCGAGAGCTTCCATTTTTCTGATAACGATGGAAGTGGATACTGTGTCGAATACTTTCGATATATCGAGGAAAATTGCAACACATTTATCACCAACATCCAAGCCGTCAGCTATATAATTAGTAAGATCGGTTACTGCATCCGAAGTCGATTTATTTTTCCTGAAACCGTATTGTTGATCTGATAGAAGTTTCCTATCTTCCAGATAATTTGACAGACGATTGTTCATGATACGCTCGAGAATTTTTGAAAAAGCTGGAAGGATAGATATAGGCCGATAGTTACTGATCACAACTTTAGACCCATTTTTGTGAATAGGCGTAACAACTGATGTTTTAAACGCCACTGGAAAGCGACCCGTTTGAAGAGATAAATTGCAAATATGAGTGAGCAGTCCTGCTAGGATATTTTTATTTTCCTTAATAAGTCTAGTGGAGATATTATCGATACCCGCAGCAGAACTTGTTTTTAGAGAGTTTATAATGGTAATTACTTCAGTAAGGTCTGTTTCAGCCATGGAGAAAGAGTTTACTGATCGGTGTGCAACTGACGATGGTAAAGAAGGAGTTGTTCGATCAGTATTTGACATTGTTTTAAGTGCTAGGGACTCTCCTACACCGGCAAAGTACTTATTTATTTTGTTTGCCGCTAGAAGGGGAGTATGAGCTATAGTGAGAAGGTCGTTTGGTATTTTATCTTGTTGTTTAAGGTTTCCGATTTTATTAATCACCTTCCACATCTCTTTAGCATTTTTAGCCTTTTCCAATTCAGAACGTTCAAACTGACTTTTTAAGTTTCGAAGGAGTCGTGTGAGAAAGTTACGGTAACGAGTGTATGTAACTTTTATAACAGAGTTATCTGGATTTAAATTCATTCTTTTATGAAGCTTATCCCTGTTTCTCATACACCGTATTAACCCAGTAGTTATCCATGGTTTTAGGGGGATTTTACGACGAGACAGTTTTTGTGACTTAGTATTTGCTGCAATGATGTCTGACACAGTGTTTACCAACATATCAGCCGCGGTGTCACAGTTGTCGGTGCTTAGAATGGAGAGAAAGTTGGTAGTTTGTAGTTGGGCAGAAATTGCTTTATAGTCAATTTTATTGTAGTGATCATGACGAAATCTAGAAACCGCTTGTTTTGTAATGACGTCTAAGAGAATAGTATTATGGTCCGTTACAGTATTTTGAATGACTAGGGTTTTTGACCTCAACATTGTTTTTATAAGAACCAGGTCCAGACAGCT
The DNA here is from genome assembly GCA_947563715.1 of Lycia hirtaria. NCBI lineage: Eukaryota > Metazoa > Arthropoda > Insecta > Lepidoptera > Geometridae > Lycia > Lycia hirtaria. The sequence goes on along the minus strand of OX387377.1, from coordinate 31,424,014 downwards.
GTTCTTACATGTCGGAAACGTGTGAGCCGGTAAGAGGCCATGAGAAGCAACCATGTTTAGAAATTTGTCGATTTGGTTGTTCACAGAGCTTTTTAAAATATTAATGTTTATATCTCCGATTATAATTATACTTTGGAAGTTTTCCAACGTTGCCAAAACGCTATCTAGAAAATTAATAAATTTATTAATGTTTTTAAATTCTGGTGGCCGGTAAATCGAGATAATTGCGAGAGTTTGTTTCATTGTTATAATTATGCAGTTAGCATCATCTAAGTCCGATTCGTAAATATTGAGGTTGAGGTCACGCTTTGAGTAGACTACAAGACCGTCATTCTATTTATTTATGCATTAAGTACATATCAAGAAATACAGCGATAAAGATTTATACGATTAATGTCTGATCAAGTCGAAAGCGAGCTATAGGTGCGTAGTCGTTTCCAAATAAGACGGGAGGGAAGTTACAAAAGAAAATAAAGGTTATTTATCACCGAGCATTCCGCTGGCCGGAGTCCTTAGCTGAGGAGCTTGCAGTCCCTCACGGCAGCTGTGCAGATAATGTAAATGACCATGTAGAAGTAGGCTGATCCTCCGATTTCCTTTCTTTGACTTCACATGGCGTGTCCCTTCCCGCGTGGTGTGAAATTTTCCCAACTTCGGGAAAATGATAAAAAATAGGCGCCGTCACCTCTGCCGGCGTCGATTCATCCGAGATTCCTCGAATCTCGCCGAAAACCTTAATTTCACTCCAGCTTTTTTCCAAAAATTGATTACCTTCGTTTTTCGTTTCAGCTCCTCGACGACAATGCCAGTCTCGCGTTCAAGATGGCTTCTTCATTCCTTCCGATCCGCCTTCTCCCTCTCGCTTACCGTCATTGTCTTTAGGTACGAGCGAGTACGCGTTTTTACGTTTTATTATATAAAATTAATTTAGCTTTCGACCTGAATATCTAATATGTTTATAATTACAATATTGTATCTAAATGATTAATAAAAATTTTGTTTATAAAAATAGCTTATTATGCTATATAAAGAATTTGTCATTTTTAATCAGTACATGAGTAAATTATTGGGCTTGTAGCGCCTGACACAATACGAATCCGAGTTCACCAGTGACGATTAATTTATAAATAATTTACTTCATGACAATACATACAAACATACATCTCTGTCTCTGTGATATGCTATATGTTACTCATCTTCACTGACAGGACTTGGCTTTCCCCCCTCCCTCTTGCCCTCCCTCTCTCCCTCATCTCTCCTCTCCCCCTGCCTCCTCCTCCACCTCCCCCTCCCTTCTCCCCTCTCCTTACCTTAAAACACAATTATAATGTCGTTGTCGTTGATTTTTTTGAGGTATGAAATAGGTTTAATCCTGTTTTACCCGTTCCCGCAGGAATACCGGGATAAAAAGCATCATATGTGTTAATCCAGATTATAAACTACCTGTGTGCCAAATTTTAGTCAAACCCGTCAAGCCGTTTTACCGTGAAGAAGTAACAAACTAACACAAACTTCGCATTTATATTACTAGTGTGAAGTTAGTATTAGTGTGTAGTTTTTAATTTTGATGTACCCAGTGTCACTCTCACGACTAAGACGAATCTATTGACACCACTCACATAAAAATACGACAAGCCGTTTAGGCTCTAGGGCGTGCCAAAGAAATATACATACATACACTCGAAAAACATAACCCTCCTTCTTTCGCTGTCGGGTAAAAAGAAAGACAGTACCAGAACCCTTCGGTTTGCTTTCACCAATTTTCTACAATATTCACAATAATATTTATGGTATTTCAGCACACCATCTTGTGATTACAAGATGGTGTGCTGAAATACCATAAACATTACTTCAGAAAATACAATTCCTGGTCCTGGCGTGTACGAGTAACCGTGAAGCATCGCCCTCACAGTATCATCACAGCAGATCACTGAAACCATTTACAAGATGTAGGGAAGGATAGTATTCAATCATTTTGATACGTAAGCTTACACCTTTCTCTTTCTTGTTTGGAGTTCTTTCTCAGTTTGAACAATGCTGCTGGCCTGCTCTAATGACTACGCGTCCCTCGCCACTATACGCTATGACTCATGAACCGGATACAAAATCGAGCAAACTGTCTGGGCTGCCCAATTTTACTTTCTTTATTGCGCAGTCGGATAAAACGCCAAGAAATGAGAGACCATAAATGTATCAATAATGAATTAACATTTTTGTTAAAACCTACTTACTTATTATATTATCGCCTTTTACGATCCCAGCGGAATCCAATATGAGAATTAAATCATAATCCCGTGTAGAGCAGTATTTAGCTAATAGCGCGGGAAACATCGCATCGCACCGGACACAACTTGCAGCGTTTCTACTTCGAACAACCCTAGAGAGTTGAGCGGAGCATTCGGAGCGGTTCGAACGAAACGAGCAGAGCGCTCGGAGCGATTTAAGCTATATGAGCAGATCGTTTTATACGAAATTATCAGTGAGCGAATTGAATATATAGGTAAGATTCGAAGCGAAATGAGCAAAGCGAGTGAAATGACACCATGTTTGAATTTTGATAGAGGGGATATCTTTCTTATTCAATATATTTTTTACATTTAATTTTGAACAAGTGAAATGTAGGTCTCAGATGTACAGTAGGTATGGTTAATGTAGGTCTCAGATGTACAGTAGGTATGGTTAATGTAGGTCTCAGATGTACAGTAGGTATGGTTAATGATGATCGTATTTTCATAATAACATTTAGAAGTTTCAAATTTTCATTTGAAACTTCTTTACTTTACAATTTCTTTGCACCTGACATGACAATGACCATTAAGTGCATTAACTACTTACGATACAAACGTTACTTACGTTTAAATTAACTTACATTTCAAAATTTTCAAAAATAATCGGTGGAACGATGCACACTTTAGACCTGACTGCGTAAGAAGGAGGGCTCTATATGTGTTTCTATATATGTGTTTCTATATGATCGCCTACAGAGTACAGCCTAAACGGCTTGAGCGATGTTGATGTACGAAGTGTCGTTCGATTCTTCTTCACTTCAAAGGCTATATTTTTTAGTAATAATTAAAATACATATCTCGCAAAAATAAAAATCCGGTTTTTCATAACCTCCAAAGAACTTTTTCGGAATAGACAAATGATTTTACTAAACTTATTCTAATGGATGGGCATTTATAATCTTTTACAGTGAATTTACGCATACTTTCTCACAAAAACGTACACTCAACAGCGTATCAAGCGTAATGAAATCGTAAGTTAGACTACAATTACTGCTTTTATGCAGTCGGGTACTTTTTATTTCTTTTAATATAGATACTTGTTCATTTTTTTACTGACTTCGAAAAAAGGAGGTTAACAATTCGGCTTAAGGAGGTTAACAATTCGGCTTAAGGAGGTTAACAATTCGGCTTAAGGAGGTTAACAATTCGGTTTAAGGACGTTAACAATTCGGCTTAAGGAGGTTAACAATTCGGCTTAAGGAGGTTAACAATTCGGCTTAAGGACGTTAACAATTCGGCTTAAGGAGGTTAACAATTCGGCTTAAAGACGTTAACAATTCGGCTTAAGGAGGTTAACAATTCGGCTTAAGGAGGTTAACAATTCGGCTTGTTCTTTTATATTACTTACCGGATAACTACGTAATTTATAAACTGATTTGAAAAATATTATTTTGTCTGCAAGGATATATTATAGGATATATTTACTTTCAGATTGGATCCCATAGAATTAAATGAGAACGCACTAATGTAGTCGGCTAAAAACCAGATTTTAATCACCCAGACAAACGTACAGAGTTATAATTAAATGAAGTATAATGTGAGCCACTCGAGACGTTTTAACTTTGATTTACAGCTACTCCTCTATTTCCAGAGTCTAAAGTACCACTCGAACTCTCCATGCTTCACATTATTACATTCAGATTCTAATTTAGACTTCAATAGCATTACTAGAATGTATCATATGGTTTAATTCACAATCTTTATAGTTTCGAAAAACCTCTCTGTGTACAGTTTAACTTTATACACATTACTTCTAAGAGAAAGAGATGCGTGCCACAGGATTCGAACACAGGACCAACGGATCACAGATTAGACGCTCTCAAATGAAACTATGCTGGCTACAGAGCTTGGAAGGGTCACCTCACCCTCGGAGCCGCAGCTGACGGTCACGAGACCTCATGATACCACTCTCTTAAAAGCATTATACCAGTCGACAACTCGTATAATGCTCCGGGAGGAAATTACTAAATTTAATTTACTAAATAAATAATTAAATAAAATAAATTTACCTGGCTGGCTCTGCTGGCTGGCTGACCCATTCATGATTAAATACAAATTAAAGCTATCGGACTTGATGATTCTCTGTTTTTCAGTGCCTGGCATATGCATACTAGTAGTAAAAGTATTAGCGCGTTTTGCTATGAAAATTTTCAGGCGTTTTAATATTTACATTTTTCAGATTGCTTTTCAATCATTATTAAGGTAATTTAATTAGTAACAAATCTATATCATCTCCACTAACAATACTTTGTTCCAGATAGTTATCTCATAGACATTTCGAAAATGAGTCGAGCATAGCTCTATCCATAGCTCAATGAACGAATAAGTATAGTGAAGTATGCCATCCGTGTGCGTACATTTCGATATCATAGGTAAGTAAAGCACACTGTTTAAAAGACTTGCATTTCGAAACCGCAATATAAGAGATACAACTTTATTTACTTATGTACTTGTAGATCCAAACGTTACTCATGTTCTAATTAGAACATCATGTAGAGACTTTGTTCGCTTCGCTCGCTCAATCAATCAAATCCCATCAAAAACATAACATGTACAAAAGGCCAAGTCTCGCTACGCAGCTCTCCTACTACAAAAAGTTGTGAGATCTAATGTAAAACCAAGTCAATTAATAATTTTAGTACTATCTATGAGAGCATTTATCCAACTATTTTGTAAGAAATTGTGACTTAATTAGTTAACTAACAACTTTTGTAGTAACCGTAACGATATTAAACATCTTTATTTCATTAATAATTAAAATGAATTGGCCATCGCACAACAACACAATCACATAAACATTGATCTGTTGTTTGAAATAGTCCTAATTTTAAATAGGATTTGCGAGCCTAATTTATGCATATAATATTAGGTAGATTTTGTTGTATGTATATTATATAATCATGTGCGATTGCCAAGTCATTCTAATTATTAAAGAAATAAAGATGTTTAATATATAGGTAGTTACGGTTACTACAAAAGTTGTTAGTTAACTAATTAAGTCACAATTTCTTACAAAATAGTTGGATAAATACTCTCATAGATAGTACTAAAATTATTAATTGACTTGGTTTTACATTAGATCTCACAACTTTTTGTAGTAGGAGTAGGAGAGCTGCGTAGCGAGACTTGGCCTTTTGTACATGTTATGTTTTTGATGGGATCTCATTTCTTTTTGTTGGTCTTTTTTCTTTTCACGTATCATATTATTTTGTGCGTCAGCTACGGAGTTTTTCAAAGCTCACTTCCTGTCTCTGTGGACTTTTTGCAGAGGTTTTGATGTAGGTACTATCATATCTTGCACATGTGAACTACGAGTATTTAATTACTTATTTATATAATTGTAGGTAGCGTAAAGCTTAAAGTTTCCGGCAGCCTAGTGGTGAGACCGTCTGACTTGCGATCCGCAGGTCCTGGGTTCGAATCCCACGGCACGCACCTCTGTCTTTTCGAAGTTATGTGCGTATTGTTGATTGCCGCTAACTTCAAACGGTGAAGGAAAACATCGTGAGGAAACCTACATGTCTGAGAGTTCTCAATGATCTTGAAGATGTGTGAAGTCTGCCAACCCGCACTAGGTCAGCGTGGCAGACTATGGCCTAACCCTTCTCACAATGAGAAGATGGCCCGTTCCCAGCAGTGGGACAGTTTGTACAAACAGGGCTGATTAAAAAAAAAAAAAAAAAAAAAAAAGGTAGCGTAAGTGATGGGAAAATTTATAAACTGCAAGAGTAACAAATACAAATACAAATCATTTATTGATAACACCATTGTTACAAGTCATATGTGCTGATAATAATAATAACTATGTAACTATTTAATAGCCGCTTAACTGCGGTGCGGTGTTATGGTATGTATGTAATGTGTATCTATGTCAGTATAAAATTACGGTATGTTTTAGTTTTTCTTACTTTATAGGCTGATCACTAATTGTGTTTCAAACTTAAACATGTGAATTTGAAAAAGGTAACTTAGAATTTTGATAAAGGGTGGGTTTGTTAGTGACAAAAGCTTACCTCCGATAATGGACACGCTGCACCAACTTATACATAAGTACATGTATAAGTATACTATAAGAGACATCGTCTGTAACTGACTGTGCCTTCTTATTCGAGATAGGTTTACGTTTGACCACCAAATCACCTGATGGTAAACAATGGTGTGGCTAAAGGTGGAGCACGTGTGCATCTATAAGATATTTATATTCTCTAACCTTGAAAATTCCAAGATTGTACATAGTGCGAAACAGAGTAGGGGATAAAGAGTTCTACTTCTGTACAGTACCTATAAATAATGTGGAACGAAATCGTTGTGTATAATAGATTTTGGTGATTTCAATGCGAAATGGACGGTAGTGAGCCAATGAGATTCGTTTAATACTTCATTTTAGTGAGCTGACTTTCTGCTTGACCTGTAGTGGAATGGGTGGAATAAGGTCGTGAAGCTCTTGCGTACACTCGACGAAACGGACAAATCCAAATGGATATAATATAGTCGCAGATATGCTACTTTACGTCGATGCTCAAGACTAAGTAGCTTTTTGGCAACTAGTTTATTATAATAATAATTGTCAGGAGGTTTCTGAGTCTGTAGCCCCTACCGCCAGCAGCTTAGGCCCTGCCCCGCTGTTGGCGGCATTCTAGGTTTAAGTTTTTTGTTTTTATTGTTTTTTATATAAATATTGTAAAAACTTAGGCTTAAGATTAATAAATAAATATCTGAATAATAATAAAGCCTTTATTCTACTACAGATTTAGAAATTTACAAAATAATGATAAACTTATATCCTAGTGATTAATTATATCTGTAGAAGTTGCCTCTCCGGCATAGGCCTCCCCTAGTTTTCTCCATTCTTCTCTCTGTCTTGCCTTTGTCATCCAGTTAAAGCCAGTTAAAAACTAGTTTAGTATCACCTGTTTATTATAACATCTTAGGTCTCCGATAAACGGACTCCATTTCAAATCTTCCAGCTGGTACTTGCTTGCATCGTAGAAAAAGTGGCAACAATACTCTTATTATATTATTTATAATTCAACTATAGTGACTCTCTGACATTGTACGTTAATGACATTGGTTTGATAATCATAATTCTGATTGCATAGTTTGTACGCCTCGTCGGGCATGGACATGTGTAACAACATTTCAAAAATCCATCTTGTATATTATTTTGTAATATGTAATATACTACCATGTTCAACAAAATAAAAATTCTGATTTCTGATTTCTGATTCTGATTTCTATATTTACCTAAATACCTACCTATCAACAGGCTTAAACCGAAATTTTGCGGTTTTAGCAACGAAAGCTCGAATGAACCGCAAAATTAACTTTGTAATCTTATACAAATGTACACAATTACAGAGTTACTTATGCAGTTAATATATCTCGAGAATGGGGCCAAATTGTTATATGTCTTAATTTTTCCTTACTTTATAGGCTAAACACTAATTGTCTTCAAAATTTCCAGCTTGTATGTCTGCTAGAAGTACCTTAGAATTTTGATGATCGGTGAGTGTATAGTGAGTAGATGAGTAGATGGATAGATGAGTGTGTCAGTGACAAAATCAAGGAACTTTGTCTTGCAATATTTCTTAAACTACTGGTTCAAATTGAATGAAATTTGGAAATCTTCTTAGTACTAATATACTCTCTTTGTCTCTGAAATTTCAGGCTTCTAGCTTTACCCACAACAAAGTTACAGGGGGGTCGAAATTGCTCTGAATGGCTTCGAGAAAAGGATGGTACGGCGTGGCCTTGCCGCTCGACTTGGCCGGGGCCACTGCCGTGCCCCCAGATATGTAGTATGTTTAACAGCCGACCCTGAGTCTAGGTGGCTATTGATATAAAGTCATTAACCTCGATCCCATAGGCTCCGGGTGCATGGACCGTGCCGTGGTATATAGCCTGTAAAGATCAGTACGGGTCATGTCATACACGGTTAGCAACTTAGCACACCGTGACGGTATCCAAGCCTACAGTATTACTGTTTGTTGATTCGCTTGCAATAGAGGATGGATAGACAGAGCGAACTGAACTCGAAACTGAAACCAACATCCAAGTGTTCCTCAGCATTGCCGTCGGGCTGTAATGTGCTATGTCAATCAATAACAAAATTATTCCTATTTTCATGAAGGTAAAGTTCGCAAATATTAATTGATTACAAGTAAATTAATAAATGATCGTTGTGACAGAAACAGCTGTAACCTCTACATTGGGTTAAACATTGAAAATCAAAGAAAAATTCACAGGTTTTATTACAACACTTAAATTCGACATTTTAAGTACAAATAAAAAGTTAATTTCAATAGCTTCTCATTTATGGCATCGTTTATAATTCTAAACTAAGTATATATTTACAAACTTAATAATACTGTTTTCTATACAATTAGGCAATCTGACACCTTCGTAATTAAATATTTATAAATCTAAAACATGCAAAATGCAGGGCACCACCTTAGCACCAACTTTCCTTAAAATATTTATTATTATTATTTTTTTACAACAAATTTGAGTAAATTCCACTGATGAATAGAATTTTTTGGATTTTAATAGACAATTTCTATATAATATCATAAAAATACTGTTGGTTTGTTTTGTACAAAGATTATAATAACTATACCCGTAATAACATAACAGAAGCATCGACCATGAATTATTTATGTTTTTTTTTTAATTGATATTAATTTTATTGTAATTTGTAACACATTACCGACAAAACAATGGATATAGTTAAATACGAATTCCACAACAAAAATTATTACTTAGATATTACTAGAATAAATTCATTTACAATTATTTTTAACAAGTTAAGTATATTTTTCTAATCATAAAAAAATAATCATAGAACCAAAATGTTGATAAGAAAACAATATTTCAGATCCTTATTAAAAAAATAATTAAAATTACATTTCACAATTAAAATTGTAATAAATCTGTACCTCTAAATGACTGTGACTGGCAACATTAAAAAATATCATACAAAGTTTTAATTCACAGTGAAAATTCTATCGAACAGGAGCTGTGTAATGAAACGTCTATAAATAAATATGTAAGAAAATGTTTGTGATGATGCACAGAGGAACTATGAGAGGAAGGCACAATAGACAATACTACCTAATACTGGTCAAACCCAGAATACTGACTCCACTATCAAAAGCTAAAAATCGAGGAAGACACTGACTCAAACAATAGTCTGACGGTTTTCAAATCTACGGACACATAACGGAAAAAATGTTAAGGAAGAACAGTAGAAAAAACATAAGTATTATTCTACTGTAGATATTCTTCAGACAACATAAATCCGTTAGTATGTGATCTAAATCTAGCTACTGAGCTAAATCAGTCATTAGCAGCCCATGAGTCGAATACCGAGCAGACTATCGATTTATACACAGAGACTCGACGTATTTAGGATCCATCTCATCGATCTCTCTACCCTTTGTCTCGGGAACGAATAAAACTACAAAGAGAAGACAAAAAACAGATATGCCCGCGTACATCCAGAATAAACCATATAGACCTATATGCTCTTGGATGTCAGCCGCGGTTTTCACGTTTACGAAGCCGCAGATGTGGCTGAAGCTAGTCGCTAAGGCACTTCCTGTACTTCTATACTCTAAGGGAAATAGTTCTCCTATTAATAGAGATGAAATAGGACCGATGCCTAGTGAAAAAGCTATCGTTAAAGTCAGGACGCACACTAAAGGTATCCAATCGTAAGTCGCTTCTGTCATACCGGCTTCAGTTGCATGTCTGATGACTCCCTCATAATATGCATAGGAGCCGAACCCTGCTAAAGCTATCGACATCATCACGCCACTCACCATAAGCAAGGGTAGCCTTCCAATCTTATCAATAAGCATTCCTGAGAGACACGAAGCCAACAGTTGCGCTACACTGGTAGAAATGGCTACTCCGTGTGGATTTAAAGTCCTGAAGGTCTCTTTAAACATTTTAACGGCATAGAAATTGAAGAGATTCGCTCCGGTGAAGCGTTGGAAGAACATCAAGCCGCATGTGATGAGGACCGGCCTCGTCAGCCGCTTCGACATGAACATCTTCAGTTTGCTGGTGTGGCTGCCATTATACATCTTGCTGGCTAAGATGTTAGTTCTGATAGTGGCTAGTTCTTGACCGATATCTGCGTCGGGACCTCTTAACCATTGCAAAGATTCTTCAGCCTCTTGATCTCTTCCCCTGAGCAGTAAAGAAGAAGGTGTTTCCGGTATGAAGAAGAGCACGAAGAAGAGAAGAACCGGGGCGAAGGCCACCACTAAGGCCAGCTCGTTCCAGCTGAGATAGGCGCCGATGGAAAAGGATATCAGGATACCAATCTGGCTGAGTATTTTGAGGACTGAACTGAGACAACCTCTGATCTCGGGGACTGCTATTTCCGTCACGTATACCTGAGGACAACAAATATTAGGGTTAAAAATTGTTTAGTCATAATCGTAATTGGAGTCATAATACCAGAACTATATTGTGTAGGATTTTAATAAAATTTACCGATACAACAAAATTTACGTAAACGTAGAAAATAATGGATTTTCGGGAGATTTCAAATCTCAACTTTACAGAACTTATTATTGTGAGCTATTTAATAACAGTATACTCGAATATATATTTAATGTGTCGACTCAGTCCTAAGCTAATAATCTGAATCGAAACTGACAGACTGATGTCAGTCTAGAATAACATAAAACCTGTCAAATTGTTATTATTAATAATGAAACATCGTTGACTGTCCCATTTCCTGCAAAGTCACAACAGAACCGAGTTAAACCGACATTAACATGACAATAACAACATCCTCTGGTTTGTATTGAAAACAGAATCTTTTGTGACGTGATTCGGAACTAATTGCGTTTTGAACACGATTTCAGACAAATGATAAAGATTTGGTCAAACAAAACACATGGCTTGATCACGACTGTCTCAAATTCTTTTCACTAAATACTGTTGCCGCTTTTTACACCAGACTAAATGTATGAAGCGGCAACAATTACATGTATTTATCTACATTACATGCCTTTAGTAGCTGTGCATTTTTATTATAAAACTCACGCACATGTCTTATTTACCCTTCACAAAATTAAATTTTATATAACCATAATGGAAATTACGCAAAACTGAATTCATTACAATCGATTCCTTAAAGTCATAACATGGTGAATTGTTTGATATTGTAAAATATAATAGGTTCCATCCTTATCTCGTATAAGTAATAAATAATATCCTTAGGTCAGACCTAACATGACGAATACTGAAGTTAATTGAAATGTTGAATTGTGTAAAGTATACAATACAAGCTCAGTTTATATAATATCGATGTTATTATTAAAATATATGTTTGTTATATTTTATATCTTTAGAGTTTGTAAACTGTTTTTCATATTTAGTTATTATTCATATTTCATGTATGACAAATAGCAAACAATTGACGTACGTCACTGTAAGTACAAGAAACGGATACCTTATCCGACAATGTAATATAAGACATAGCATAGTTGCAACATAGTTTCTCAAAATAACCTCCTTGTTAGTATTTATGTCGATGGCTCTCGATTTTGGACCAATAATTTTTTGGTATTATTTTATTTCCAAAGTACGCTGCGCTAATTTCGTCTTTTCTAAGCCGTTTTGTGTGGCCAAGCCATAATTCAGAAGACAAGTAATAATTAGAGTCGCGTTGTCTTCACAATCAGTTTACATCCAATAAAGCTGTCACACGTCTGGATATTTATTGATTACTGAGGCGCGACGACGATGTACTCGTATATAGAAGGCGCGACAACTCGCTTGGCACAACACCGTCGGAAATGTAAAAGCATGAAGGAGACCTTTGAAAAATTTGTTAATGCATGTAATATTTTATTGAACACATATTTTACTACCCTTGCTATGAATTCCTTGTTTACTATATGATGCCATTTAGTGCATGACACGTTTTTTTCTACGTTCAACTGTCTGTAGTTGGTACCGGAGTAACTTCTCCATTATTAATACTGCGCACTTCATATTTATCTTGGGCAAAGCAATTATTAAATGGAGTACTTGTCAATTTAATCATCTCTATAATGAGATTTTTATGTATTTGCAGATTACTTTTCAATTTTTCAATTAAACCAAGAAAGTGAGGTTTTATAAAATCGGAGATCGAATGTTACCAATACCTACGTGTCGATCACGATATAGATGTATATATATATATATATATATATATACATATATATATATTGTAACTCGAGAATTGAGATTTAATTTAAGGAGATTCTTCAATTCGTAGTAGGTATGTCGGTATGTATGCCGGTATATATCACAATATTTTCGTCGTTTTCGATGATTACATTTTATACAAGGAAGTTGGGAATCATTTTCGAGTCAAGTATGTATTAGTAGTACCTATCTGTGGTTTACACGGCTTGACTGATTTTGAAAAATGTAGATATTAAGTATTTACATATTATTTTGCAATTAACTTGTTACAAAGTGAAATAGTGGAAAGAAAATTTGTGCACAAGTGGAATGAAGCACAACATATAAATTGTGAAAGTAAAGTGCAAATAAAATGTCGGAGCTAGTGCGTGCTGAGGCCTGAGAGTCGTGACCTGTGGACAGGAATACTTACTTAGACGTTCAATGATTAGTTTCAGCTTTAAATGAGCAGTGTTACTGTACAGAGGTAGAAGGTGCCGCCACTGTTACCCGACTGTCCAAAGCAGAGAGCTTTTTAACACAAATAAGTTCCCTTTTAATCACCGACTCGCATGTTGAAAAGCGATGATTTGTGGTCGAAGATGAAACGCGCCGACTTACCGTACCGTATTAACACGCTTTTATTAGGTCGACCTGTATGTAACTATGTAATGAAATCTAAGGTAATTAATTTAACCATCTTCCAAGGATCATAGCGTCATGGAAATTGGCAGCTGTATGTAGTTCTGATGACAATACAATAATATGGTACTGTCAAACTGATCTGATGATGGAGCCGGAAGATATGAACTAGAACTTCATGATGGAACATCGTATCATAGCTGTGTTTGGATTTGTTAGAAAAGTCTTGTAATGTACTTTGACCACAATAATTTGTAGCGTGTTTTTTAGTTTTTTAAACTGTAATTTATTATGTATTTATCTTATTATGTTTTCAATATTTCATCGTATAGTCTATATAGCTTGATATATTTTTATGCACGAGGTATCGATACATCATGGTATTTCAAAATTGTAGTTTACAGTACAAAGAAAGGACGATAATGAATTCCATTCCTATGCAGTACGCACCATAAAGGTGGACAAAACTCGTTTGGTATTTCGGTCCACAATTACCAGTGCACGAGATAATTTTGGAACATTAGAGGCTAGAATAAATCAATTTCTTCTATTCCAATGAGCTCCATCTTCAGACGCACCATCGTTTAACATCAGGCGAACAAGTGGTCAAACGTACATTTATACAATGACGTATTTATACATAGATAGGTTTCCCCGGCTCTGCATGGCAAGCCTCAAGTAAGGTAATCGCCCGACTAGTCTTCAGTCGTGACACGTCAGACGACGCTGTGTCGTGACTTGTGAACAGTGACAATGCTATCCTGTGTGCCATCATGCCAATGTTTAGAAAGTGTAACACCGAGATATATAAAGTCATGATACTAAAAGGCCTCAAGGATGTGTCTTGTAATCGAAATTGCTGAGAGCTGAGATTTGCCATGCCTATAATTATATCACTTATATGAAAGAAACATTTGTATTTAATATTTATTTTGTTTGTTTGATGCGAGATTTGATTGTGAGGACTGACCCCGACCTCCACACTTTAATTGTACGAGTGTATGATGGCATACCACACGGTCTTCTATTCAATTATCTATACCTAGCAGGTATATTCATTGTTGTGGTACTTTCACCAGAAACTACAAGTTTCTTCAATCACTTTCTAACAGTCATTTAATTCCGCGGCCATATTTTCATTTGCGTCTAAAAACGTAATAACTTTGTGATTGATTAGTGAGTTGGCTTTGTGCGGCGGATTTATTAGTGCTTAAGTTGCTTAATAACGGAATTAAGTTATAACTTGGATTAAATGAGTTATTATAGTAATGTAGATTGTATATGATTTTATTGCTAACCGGAGAAGACATCATGAGATTGATGGAATGAAATCATAAAGGCATTTGAAAAGTTGACTTGCTTTCTAATATACAGTATTCATATTGAAAGGATCATTTCAAAGATTATACTAATAAAATGGAATATTTTGATGATGAAAAAGTATTTCGTTACCATAAATACACTATATACAATCATGTAACTACTAAAACTTGAAATTAAAGTCCCAGCCACATAAATACGAGTAAAAATAGAACATTACTAAACACATTCACGTAAAAGAAAAACAGAAACCTGTGTTACAACCAACCTGTGTTACAGAAACCTGTGTTACAACCAAAAATAAATAAAAATTTTGATCCAAAATCTATTCAGTAATCTTATATATTGACAATGTTGGCGAGCAAAACATACAAATTTAATGAAATGGACCTACGATCAAAAGTATTTGAGAATTGGAATACGTGTGGAAGAGGAAAGCTGTAGATCGAGCTGTTCATTGGAAGACACCTGTGTCCGGCAGAGGACTCAAACAAGCTGATGATAATGATGAAAACAGAACAGTCGCAAGTAAATAATCATGAATCAATAAAGAGTTTATCTATCTATCTATCTATCATGATAATAATTTAATGTTTGTGGCTAACTCGTAACCTTGTTCGCGGGATGTCCGGCAACTCCGGCAAGTACTGCTCTGTCGCCGGATCTGAGATTACTGGCCGTGAATCAGCAGGATACCTCATCACCACTTTGATTATTAATTAATTATTTATACATAGCTTATACTTAACGTATGAGATTTTGATAAATAACTGTGCTTTCTAAAAGTTTCTAAATATCAAAAATATGTACTTATATTAACTTAACTTTATATTAATATTTGTACATATCTTATTTGAAAGTAGATTTTATTTTCAATTGTTTATTTGTTTCTTATAGGTTTTCGTTTTAAATTAATATAGTTTTAGTTAAAGAATGATGTAGACGCCTGTTAAAGGTATGCATATCAGAACTTATATTAGAGGTTATTTACTAAGTCAATGTAATATGTATACTGTTGGTGTTTCATAAATAAATGTTTCTGTACCGATCGATGGAGCGGGCTTGCCTAGAAGGAACCTTTCCAGTGTTCACACGGGAAAGATATAAGAAATGTACTATGTAATATTAAAAGATAGAAGTTTATCCTATAAAGTTCAGGTTGATCCCATCGTAAAAGTTTTTTATGTAAGTACCGTGACTTCTTAACATATGTTCATTATTTACATGAAACACTCTGTACATATTTTGTTATCTGTCTACATATTATTTGCAAGCAGCAACAATTGCGCTCTCAATGATTATTTTATGTGACCTAGTGTAGAGTCCGCGTCACCACTCAACTCCTATAGACGCAGCGATTCAATCGCATTTCGGTCATACATACTATTACGGTATTCTGTGTCCCAGCGGACAATGCTGGGCCCACTTGTGATCTGAGGGCGCCAAAATGTCACCGTCGGATGTCAGAGTGGTGGCGCGAACTCGAAGTATACGTAGCTGTTATTGTATTACCTGTGTAGTCATCATGATGCAGCAGATGAGCATGCCCCCGCAGAAGGAGGCTGCGAGCAGCATGTGTACCCCGGTGGAGAGCGCCGTGGCGAGCCAGGCCAGCGCGTACGGCAGCGCCGTGCCCAGGAGCACCGTGCGCCGCCCAAGGCGCATGCCCAGTCCGCCCAGGATGCCGCCCACGAACGCGCCTGCGGACAAACCGACCTACGGTTATTATACCTCATAGCATGATGGGATCATCATTATCATCATCTCAGCCATAAGAAGTCCACTGCTCGACATAGGCATCCTCAAACCTCCCCAAAACAGTCCACTAAGATGCATATGTTGGGGCATAAATAATTTAGGTGTAAATAGATTGCATTAGTAAATGAATTGCATGAGATCGTAAACGAGTTGTTTTTTAACTAGACGTCTTTGAGGAGTGAGTCTTCTGTAAGTCTACTATGAAGTATTCTGTGACTGCTCCAGTTTTCCACCAAGAAGTCATCATCAGCACGATATGCGACAATACAACAAAACAAGACTCTCTCCGACATGAGTCCTGAATGATCGGACACGTCGGTCTCCGCACTCTTATTGTGCTCTCTACCGAGGTATGGTAGACATGCCAGCCATCCGAGGAGAGATTTATATTCCCACTTAAAATAGACTAGTGTGGTCGCTCTGTGAGAGAGGGCCACTCGTCCACTGGTGGATATGCTCGTGAGTTTACTCGCTACACGGCTTTACCATATGGTACTATCTTGGTAACTTAACTAATTGTATCTGTCCTGTCTGTCTATTTTTTATATAAAATAGGGCTGAGCTTAGAAAATAAAACAGATTAAGTCGCTGTCTAAAGAGGCTCAGTTTAAATTCATCGAGAAAAATCTATTCACATTTTAGCAACACGCACATTAAAAGTGGAATTAAAGCGTTCCGTTTGGGGTTTTTGTAATATCTGCCACGAGATGATGTTTCTATGTCTGTCGCCACGTGACAGCGATGTAATCAGGGAAACGTTAAACAATACTCTTATAGTATCCCTAAATACTATTATTACACCTAGTATTATTCTAACAAGTATAAGTTTAGAAAACGCAAATACCCCTGACAAAAAATATGTCTCAACCGATTTTGATGAAACATAGCTAGCAACAATCTCGACAAAATCTTCTTTAAAACAAAAAAAAAACTAGATCGAAATCTGTCCATCCGTTTGGGAGCTTCAATACCGCAGTCAGACACACAGATACACACGTGAAACTTATAACACCCCTCTTTTTGAGTCGGGGGTTAAATACATAAATTAGATATTGTTGTCTCACTTCGGGACGAACTAATAAGTTGAACGTATATTTGTAATATCTTCCGTCTCGCTGTGAGAGGACCGCATCCCTCCGCACCATATACGCAGATAAGCAACATTTCCGGCCACATTTCACATTCTTAGGCAATTTAATTTAGTTATACGTTTTAATGACGAGTATAATGAGGCGCGGTCTATCCATCGAGCTTAGGGTTACCATTTAAAATTTTGAGGAGTCTTCACAAAAAGCCGGATATTTCAA
Organism: Lycia hirtaria; assembly: GCA_947563715.1. Lineage (NCBI taxonomy): Eukaryota > Metazoa > Arthropoda > Insecta > Lepidoptera > Geometridae > Lycia > Lycia hirtaria. The sequence goes on along the minus strand of OX387377.1, from coordinate 31,406,508 downwards.
AAAAGTCAGGACATTTCAGTCGCGGAATGAAATAGTGAATTTCACGCATAATGACGCAAGAGCAAACTGGCGCGGGTGAGCTATACTTAGTTCGTTGCTTTAATTAAAATAAGACTGATTTGTTGTTTCTGTAATAAATATTGAAGGAAGATCTAATACATTTTTGTTTTATTTTAGTAAGTGAACGTGAAAGAAAATAAATCATTTTCCCACCGACATCAAAAAGCCGGACAAATTATAAAGCCGCACAAAGTCCGGCCAGAAGCCCAAATGTCCGGACATTTCCGGACAAATCCGGACGAATGGTGACCTTAATCGAGCTCGACGTGCTCTCGAAGAGACACCTTTATGACGGCTATATTTGATTACTTTATACTTTAATTGGATACATGTTATATATTAAGAATGTATTTAATTGCATTCTTATTGCGACTACTTTTCACCCGATTGTGTAAGAAGGAAGAAAATATATCAAAGCACAGAAATCATGCAGTTAATCATAGAAGTTGTGTTACCATTTTTTCCATGAAATGAAAACCACAGAGTAAATAAATATTTTTTTTAGAGTTCCGTACCTCAATAGGAAAAAAGGGAACCCTTATAGGATCACTGTTGTCCGTCTGTCCGTCTGTCCGTCCGTCCGGGTGTCAAGACCTTTATCTCGGGAACGCGTGAAGGTATCGAGTTTAAATTAAAACCATATACGCAGATCCATAGTATCTTGCTGCAGAAAGAAAAATAAAATTTCTCAGTTTTCGTATAAATAAGTTACAGACGAATATGTCGTAAAAAACGCACATTTCGACACACAGAGAAATCAAAACCTATGGGGTACCTCCCATTGACCTAGAACTCTGAAATTTGGCAAGAAACATTGTGTTAGAGTAAACATATAGGAAAAAATCCGAAAACTGGACATTTTTAATTTAATCACAAAACAATAGTGTCTCTATGCAAAGAATGAAGGCCCAATTTTTAAAGTGAATTAACCGTATCATGTGGGGTATCATTTGAAAGAGCCTCATTAGAATAAGCTAAGACAAGTTTTTAACACATTCTTCGCCCCTCTGCAGACCCTTCACTTCAGCTGGGAACCAAAACTTTTAGGCGAATTTTGATTAAGTACAGAGTGGCCGCGCAAAGCAATGTTGACTGCCTCAAACGCCGGCGGTTTCCTGACTACTACAAAATGAACGGGACGCTTGCTCGGATCCAAGTAGGAGGCGCCGCTACTATAGACCCACCCCACTCGGATCCGAGTGGTAAGTAAGGAATGTGTTAAATATTTTTACGATGTATATTTTTCGGTTTATGAAGGAAAATATATATGATTTCCCCCTTTTATTTAGTTTGTACGGAACCCTTCGTGCGCGAGTCCGACTCGCACTTGGCCGGTTTAATTTTTATATAACTCGCAAAAATATAAATGCATTTTTCGGAACCCCCAACGAACTTTTTCGTAATAAACTAGTGGTTTTACTAGATTTATTCTAAAGAATGCGCATTTATAATCTCAAGCGATTTTACACATACTTTCTCACAAAAAAACGTCCACTCAACAGCATATCAAGCGTAACGAAATCGTAAGTTAGATTGCAAAAAACTGCTTTTCTGCAGTCGGGTATTTTGTTTTTCTTTTAACATACATACTTGTTTTAAGAGTATAATAATGAATGAAGGTACATTGTGCTCTCGAGTATTATGTTTTAATTGAATAAGTAACTTGTTAAAGAAGCGTCCGTCCGAACTTATGAACATTTATAAGACATTTAGAGCTTTTACATAATATAACTATAAGAAGGGGCTAGTCTATTAGCTGTCCGCTGAGTGTATACATAATTATATCGCGGTCCGCTCCGTCTGTCTGTCCGTGTATTTCTGTCTGTCTGTAAGATAAATAGCGGATATCAGTCGAGAGAGCGCCCGTTGCGCGAGGTTTGTTTGATACAGTTGTTACTTGGATGGGGTTGATGAGTTTTCTGAAACGGATTTATGTACCTACTTGACGCCTTCCATACGTTCCAGCGTTCTGACTACTCGCACTCTAATAGAAACATACGGGTAGTGATTGTGGAACGGAAATAGAGCGGAACGATATTTATCGATAAATCTGCGATATAATAAAACACGTTTGCTAATCTATCAATAGCAAACTGTTTGAGGCGGCGTATAAGTAACGTTAAAGTAAATTTCTCTGCTTGCTATAATTTCAGGTCTAAATATCTGAACGGATTGTGATGAAATTTTGTAAGGAGAACGCTCACACTAAACACTCTTCTCATTATTTAAAGACAATCATCCAATTATTATAATAATATAGCTACACTTCCAAATTTGCAGTTGGCCAGGGGTCAAGTGCGAATTGGGAAGTTGATACATCTTCGAAAAGATTAAGAACAAACAATAAGGATTGGCTTATCTTCTGATCTAAAACACAAAAATCCGAATGAAGCTCTATCACTCCACTCTTATTATACGCACTTCTTATCTGTGAAAATTGCTACCTGAGTTTTTTTTTTAAATAAATACAATTTGAATGTTTCTTCCAGGCGAATACGTTTCATCGTGTACCGCAGTCCACAGCGTCCAATATACTCTGTAAGTTGGCAATCAAGTGCCAAGATAAAATAATTATAAATTAGAGATGTTGTAACATGTATGAAGACCTGATTGAAGAGAGCCGGCGCCGTTCGACTTACTCCCGATTTTACCGGCGATTCCTCGTCGGGATTAATGTTAACAAAATAAAGCGGAGCAATCGATCTGTCTCGCTTGTTGTAGCGGCTATTTCAGAAGGAAGGGTTGGGTGTCGGGGCTTGTGTTTCAACTGACGTTTTTACCGATACTCGATAAAATCCGTTTTTTGGCTAGATTTTGACGAAACAGATTGCATGTTGGCGTGGATGTTAATTAAGTAATAAATTTAATACAAAAACTATAAAACTGAAAAACTATTAACATCTAAACTTAAGTAAGGGAGCAAAATGCAAGCTGATTTTGCCCCTTTTGGCTAAAAGTGTAGTGTGTATTACTCGTATATATATTAAAAATTCATTGTAGTTCTCTGACAATAAATGTATTTTATTTATTTAAATTGTAATTTAATAGTGGCGGTGTAAATTATGCTTCTGGTATAAAAAGTGTTGTAGGCTGATCATTATTGGGAATCGATGATTTAGACATAGGATACAAAAATGCCTACGGAAAAATTAAATGTACTGAGGAGACCATAACATGACGATAAGGTACTAGGAGTAAGTACTCTGCAATGTTTTACTGGCTAACACTCATATTTGAAATTATATTTATAACGAGCCTCGCTCGAGGAGACGAGACACATCACACAGTAACCTACTGCTGCCTGTCAACTAAAACTGTTAATTTTTTCCAAATATATTCAGTCATTCTCAATTTCCGTTTATACTATAAATTTCATTTTCATTTAATGTGATAATTATTTTTATCGATACAATTCGCATCAAGATTCCCATCCCTATATTGAAAACATTCGTTTTCAGTTAACGCGAAGCACGGCTAATAAATTAAGATCAGCAGCGAGTACGGCTTTAAGTGCGTCTGTATGTACGTCTGTAAGTATGTCTGCTATTCTTATATTTCTGAATCGCATGCCAGAGCTATATCTGGCCTGAGATAACACTGTTGTTGTTGGATTTTAAGACAAATGTGAATGAAAGAATGTGTTTACTTGAAGGATTATAATTATCCAATCTATTAGTGGGCAAGAGGAACTGTGGCGCTGCCATTCTATTAATTAATCATTTACATAAACTGGATATTGCAGACGGCACGCTACAGAGTTCTGGATATTGCAGACTGCACGCTACAGAGTTCTGGATATTGCAGACTGCACGCTACAGAGTTCTGGATATTGCAGACTGCACGCTACAGGGTTCTGGATATTGCAGACTGCACGCTACAGGGTTCTGGATATTTCGGTGCATTACACCTTTTTGGACATATTATGAGGTTATGGGCTGAACGACTAGAATATTAACACTAATGTTATAATATTCCAGTGCTCACTTAAAATGAACCTAATTTGTTTTTGAACAGAATTGAGTTTAACCGCTATTAGCCTGATGTTAGGCGACCGTTGCGGTCTATGATGAAGCGTTTGTCTAACCGCACCTCTGATCTGAAGATGGCCAGATTGTATAAATTCGGAAAAACTGTTCCTTCCTGTAGACCTTCACGGGAATATCAAGTATCTCTAGTCTCTTTGTTAAGATTCGAATCTACTTCTAAGTGTTTAGTTGTAATTTAACATTTGGTACTAAAATACCGTAACATGGAACGTGAAGACGCTCACTTAAATATTCTCCGTGGAGATGGTGCCATAAAAATAATTATACAGTAATTTCACAGTGATTTGAATTAAATCGGGTCAATGCGTGAAAAAAATTAATATCTTCATAATACGGTGAAAGTACACCCGTGTCATGAATTATTGGAAGCCCTCGAGCGAGTCATCTCTATCAATAAAATGGCGTTCGTAAAATCACTAAAGCGTGTAATTTATAATAATTTATTATCATTAATTGAAGCTGCGTACTTAAAAAATGCGCTAAAATTATACCTCTTGATGCCTTTAAGCGATTTTATTGAAACTTACTCGTGGGTATGAATATTTAAAAGCAAATTACCTGCAATTTTCTTGAATATTTTAGTTTTTCCGTTAGTTCCGTTTATTTTGTTACGGAAACTCAAGTATGATCTACTCATTGAAACATGGGATCTGCAAGTCACAACATGTGGAAACCGAGTTCAGTTTAGAGCGCGGAATGTGCAAATAAATAGAGCAAATTGTAGACAGTTCGAATCGCGAAATCTACAAATAGTGGAAAATATAAATCGCAAAATGGGCAAATTTTTTAATCTATTAATGAATATTGTTTTTGTTGTTGTTAGCCTGTAGTGTCCCACTGCTGTTCAAAGCCCCATTTCCAGTCTTGACGGTTTTGTGTATTGATATGCCAGTTTATATCAAAACTGGCACATTAATAAATATTTATATATATTAATCATTGGTGTAAATATATCAATATTAAAATAATGCAATGCTGCCAGTATTCTGGGCACTTTTCCCACTACCAGTGGACTTTTTGAGTAAGTTTTTATTTTATTTGTTCTCTGTATATATATATTTAAAAATGTTTTTTTTTAATTATAGTGTAAGTATTTGACGTGTAGATAGTTATGTATAGTTTATTTAAGTATTTAGGCTTCTAATTCTAAAATATGAATATAAAACAATTTTCAAATTATATGAATTTATATTAAAATATAAATAAATTAAATAATAATATTTATATATTTACAATTTTACACCCACTATGTGAAAATGGATAAATTGATAAAATCACAATACAAGTAGTAACATTAGTTAATTTAGTTCCGTGTTATCATTTGTATTTCTGGTGAAACGTAAATGTTATGTATCACATAAATGCACAACGTAATAAAATTTCTCAACATCCTGACTATCTATTTGTTATCATCTTCTTTTTCCGCTGTGTATATAAAAGCGCAAATTCTGCTAGTCCGATACACCCAGTATCGGACTAGCAGAACTTGCGCTTTTGCCATTTTTAGGGTTCCGTACCCAAAGGGTAAAAACGGGACCCTATTACTAAGACTTCGCTTCTGTCTGTCTGTCTGTCTGTCTGTCTGTCTGTCTGTCTGTCTCCAGGCTGTATCTCTCAACCGTGGTAGCTAGAAAGCTGAAATTTTCACAAATGATGTATTTCCGTTGCCGCTATAACAACAAATACTAAAAATAAAAAATAAAAAATATTAAGGGGGCTCCCATACAACAAACGTAATTTTTAAGCAATTTTTACTCGATCTTAATTAACAGGTAGAAACTTGAATATTTGTAAGTAAATATTTAGAAATATATTAACTATAACAATAAATACCTAATCTAATACATAAAAACTCACAAAATGAAAATAATCCGTGCATCTAAACGCGGTGCGAGCGCCGCGCCGCGGTGTGGTGGTGGCGCGAGCGCGAGGCGGTTGCTAAGCAACGGCCGCGCGGGTAGCGGGGGAGGTAACATCACGGAGCGAGCCATAGCCGCGCGTATTCGCGCTTCGCGCGAGCGTCGTCATGTTGCCCGGATGTGTATCGAAAACCTTCCTATAAGTTTGCAATTTACTACTTGGAATTTCGTTGATTTCTCGTTATTTTATAAACAGAACTAAACTTTGTAGTATTATAGATGATAGTACGGAACCCTTCGTGCGCGAGTCCGACTCGCACTTGGCCGATTTTTTTATAAAGTTTTGTCAGTTACACAAAAAACACACGTTTTGCTGCCTTAGTTCACCTGCCCAGGGATTGACGTCTATGGCCAAAAACGCAAGAGGCCATTAAACGCATTTAACCAGATATACGAATGGCCAGATACGCAATTGACCAAAACTGAAATAACATTGCTGTACTAAATCTTGTCAGATGTCGGATTTATTTTAAAGAAGAATACTTCTTTTACTTCGAAAGTGTACAACGTATTACTAGACGGTAAGTAGTAGTGTGCTCATAAAAGTAATATTACCACATTTGCGCGGTGAATTGCATCGTCGGAGGCGCAGGGCGGCGGGGCCTGCGGCGGTATTATGCCGTGTATCTGGATGCCAATAACTTATATCGAGGATCTGTGGCCCCAAAACCTTTTACATCCCTAAAAAATAAATTTAGAAGCTATTTTTAACCGAAAAAAAAAATCAACAAGGGGGATGTTCTCAATTCGGTTGTATGTTTTTCTATTTGTTACCGCATAACTCCTTAGTTTGAGAACCGATTTGGAAAATTATGTTTCATTTATTTTCAAATGAAATAATAATTTCATTTGAAAGAATATGTTTACTTTCAAATAGGTCCTGTAGTTTTATCAAAATCGGTAGTTTATTTATAAATAGATGGTTTAGTTAACTGCTGGGTATAGGGCTCTATCTTATTATCCATCCGACATAATCCTGTGCCGAATAACTCCGTCTCTAATAACCAAGTCTCCGATAGATATAATCTGGGTGTCTTGAAATCGCGAGTGAATTAGTTTTAAAATCCATTGCGTAATCAACTTCAAAAGATTTACATAACTTTGATACAATATTCCGAATTCAAACACTTCTAAGAATAGTTTCCTTCAAGTCTCATTTCGCAAGAGGTTCTCTTGCCATAACTTTGAGAGCCAGTGTCCGATAGCTGTAAGTATATAGCTGATAGCTCAAGTGGCGCAGCTTTACGATTATGCTTTAATACTAGCGCATTTGAGTTACTGTTCTGTTGTAGCATACTGGGCACAGTGGCGAGATTGATTTTAATAACTTATCTACTTTCAAATATTCTCATTAAGATGCTACTATATTTCTATCATTAGACTTTCTTATTCTGGAAATCTGTAATTATATTTATCTTTATATAAGTGACTAGCTGCAGCCACAACTTCGTTTGCGCAACTTTAGAATGTCATGTAAACAATACACCGTGTCCAACACATCTGTTCGCTTAATTCATCTCTGGTTCTTGAGAACTACAATTTTGGAATCTTCAAGGCTAGAGTGAATAGATATCTTCTAGATCGACGAGCTCCATCCTCGGCCACACTGTCGCTTAACATCAGGCGAGTTGGTGGTCAATCGTAGATCTACCTTGCGAAAAAAAAAAACAACTTGGTAAGTTCATGAAAAAGAATTCACCTAAAAATAATATTTCTTTTAGGTCTTTAGTTGAAGTAATCTATATAGCCTTTTAACCCAGTGATATGAGAGTATGATCCGGATTGGAACTTGGCAAGCTGATACTTATGCCAAACTAGCTATATCCCGCGGTCTTCCTCGCGACGGAGTTTGTCCCGCGGTTTCACTTTTTGTTAGCAGCTAGCTGAGAATAATAAAGGCAGCGTCTAAACTTCCCGTGTGTAGGAGCTGCAGTGTTGTTTGTCAAACAGTCAAGTACATAAAGCTTTTTAAAGTACATACATTTAAATTATGTTCGTTCATGGTTCACCTTGATCGATTAGATCGATAAGATAACTTAGATAAATGTCTAGGATACATAACTGAGAATGCATTGAGTTCTCTCCGGCAGCTGAGTATTTCCCGCGCGTGTCCGAGTCGAGACACGACGTCTGTTCCCGAGCTCGCTAAACATCGGAACCATTAGCCGACTATTTGCTTTGTGAATTATACGGTTCGATACCTAACGTTCATAAATATTTGATTGATCCAGCTATATATTATACATAACTTTGCGTAGCAGACTAAACTAGACATACTAGAATATGCGTTTTTTGCGACATATTCGGCTGTAACTTTTTTTGATAAAAACTGAGAAGTTTGATTTTTTTCACAGCTCCAAGGGACAGTAGACCTGAGTATTTTATATGAATTTCAGCTTGATACCTTCACGCGTTCCTGAGAAAAAGGGTCTTGACAGACAGATGGACAACAAAGTGATCCTCTAAGGGTTCCGTTTTTTCCTTTTGAGGTACGGAACCCTAAAAAGGGGGAATTCGCGATTATTAACGGCTGATGTTGGTAATATGCCAGAGACATTCGATACTTAATTCTAAACAAATATTTCGAATAAGATCAAACTCTGTTAAGAGAATGTTAAATTATAAGTTTTTGTAGATTAGATTAGATAGATAAGTGTTTATTAAAAGACGACATTGTACAAACATATACACATCTAATCTTTCAATGGGCGGCCTTATCGCTTAAAGCGATCACTTCCAAGTAACCATGTACGGAGTAGGATAGGTGGCACTAATAGTGGTCTTTAAAACTAAAACATAATAATTTGGAAAGTGAAAATACTACGGTAGTAACTTATATCTATATAGTATATTATATACATACATACATAATTATATAAAATAAAAATAAAAATAAAATAAAAAGTAGTTATTTACTCATTTAAATAGTGTGCTTTCATAAGGTTTTAAAAAAAAAAAAAAAAAAAAAAAAACACTGAAAGAGGCACGCATGATATCCACTAGATTAAAAATGATATCAAATTATTTGATAAAGAATCTTAAACATTAAATATTTAAATGACAAGAACTGCTATTTAAGGCGCTATAAAATGTATGATGTATGTCAAAAATCAGTATCTTCCTAAAATATTTCTTGTACTTAAACTTAATGGCTCTTCTCATTGTATATTAAAGTTAAAACCACTTTAAAATTTCATATAACAAAGGCTTTTTCTAAATAGTAGATATAAAACTGCCCTAAAGCTCATTACAAATATTCATTAATTGCTAATTAATAAATATAATGAAATGGCATAAAAGATGCTTATATTATATTCATTATCACGAAAATACTTAAAAATAATATTTTATACATAAACTCAAGTGCCACCAGTGCTTCTCCAAGCGGGGTCGATACGACAACTTAAGTATCACCTCTCGATTCATATGAATGACGCGGTCGCATCATTCATTATTCACGAAGTTAATAAAAACTGTCGTAATACACCTCAGAAAACTGAGAATTTCATCGGTAAATTATTTAAATGTTTATTTTTTTTTCTGTATAGAAATTAGGAAAAGAAATGCAATCAAAACATCAAGATCACAAATGTACTCTACTAAGTTCTTAAAATAAATTTAAAGAAAAGCAAATTAAGACCAGGAAAACAGTACAAAAAAAAAAAAAAAAAAAAAAAAAGGGTAAATAGTAATAATATTGAATAAAATAAGATTACAGTGGCATACTTACACAATTAGATCTTTTCCATCTCTAATAAGTAGCCTTTTTCCATTTCCTCCGGCCACACGAGGACCATACCTTGTAGCTTGTTCTACATTCTATTCTATTTAATTTAAGTCGTTCATTAGAACAAATACCTAAAATTGCTGGTGTTAAAACCAATTAATGATAATTATGATGCCACATTAATCTTAAAAAGAATACGAAAAAATATCTGTGGCGTAAAAAACATGTTTAAAACAAATTATATGTATAAGGCAAGCAAATAATAAAATGGCAAGTAACTGTGATGCTTCCAGGTCTGGCTGCTGAAGCATATGTCATATACTAAAATAAAAAGCTCCATGGATATTGGAATGACATGTTTTATAAAATCATATTAATTACTTAGAACTTAAAGCTACACAATAACTATATCATAGGATCTCACACGAAAATTATATTTTTTTGTGAAACCGAACAATTATGAAGTTCTAATAAGATGCGATAACTCCGCACCAATCTCTTATGTGAATTGAATGCATGGAGTACATAAGTCATAAGTGTCATGACAATTTACATTCAATAATCAGATTTTTTTTTCTTGTAAGAGAAAACATTGCTAACAAGCCATCTCGTATCATTTGAAATGATACAAAATTGGATTTCAAAACGACTAAGTAAACTATAATTATACTTATATTAAATATAGGCCAATAATTTAACTTTTAGCCTCAAAAAAAAAAAAAAAAAAACGAAATGCGAATTATTATTTTCATGGTATGCACCAAGTTGTTTAGGTGTAGAAGCATTTCCCTCACCTTTTTCTCAAATTTTTACTGAAACGTTTGTGAAAGGTGATATTGACAAAACAGGATGATTAAAAGTTGTCGGTAATTGGTCATTGCAGGTATGGCCCACGCTATCGAGATGCCTTTGTTAAATCCGAATAAACATCCGAATAAGATTCAGGAAATGGCATCCATTACACCTTGCATTAATTTCCGCCATAATATCCAACATAAATGTATTTCTATAAAGATACATTTACTATATCTACAAATACAGGTAGGCAATATGCTAATGTCTGAAATAGTAGTTACTTTTGTAACGCTAACAAAACAAACCTAACAAGCCATACCTGAAATTTTATTATGAATACTTTAAATTAATTTCAATCACAATCACAATGGAGGAATCCATTGAATTTATTTAGCTGTCTTGGGTTATTTTGAGCATTTTTGGCGGAATATTACAAGTTGGTCAAATAAACCAAAATTTGAGCCGACCTGGAGTCCAGACCTCAATGATTATTGCCAACCTTTTTTCCCCAATAAGGAATTAACTTTGGATATGATATCAATGTTGATAATGTTATTAACATTAGTTACGGCACAGAGATTACAAATAATGGCATTTATTAAAGTAATCAAAATAAAGACGTCAGATGTTAAATCTAACGTCAAATACGATAAAACAACAAGGAGCAACATTTTAAGTCTGGGAACATTTTTGAGTCTACTCACAACCCTTTGAGGAAGATTGCCGAAAATGCTAGCTCAAACATATCTGACTACACAAGAGCAGATGTCTCATTAATCGATCCTTGCAAGTCTGTCGACAATTTATTTGTTGCTATCAGCATCAAACCATACTCTCGCCAAATGAATAAAAATAAATGAATAAAATGATATTAAATAAATAAAGAATAATAATCCAATCAAGAATCTATACTAGCATTTTTACATACATATAAATTATATATTAGAAAAACAGTTGGTTAACAGTTGGTTGGACTCAGTAGGGAAATCTAACACCTTCACTGTATTATGTAACAGAGCAATAGCTGTTATGTATCATTTTGATAAACATATTACTTTGACAGCTATATTGAATGTTAGTTTATAACTTAACTATTTTGTCTTTTCTACATAAATTTATTGTAACCAGTACATGTATGAAATATTATGTAATTGCAATCGATTTCTTTAAACATCTACATTAGTAATCAAATCACAGACGAGGCGCTAACGAATATAATTAGATGATCAAAGTAACTTACCTGTAAGTGACCTTCGATCACAATTATATGAAGTTAGCGCCTCGTCTGTGTATAACCCACCCTTTAGATGACGCGTATAAAACGGTGTCATACCCAAACCCAAAGATTGCAATTACGTGCTTTGAACTAACAATGACAGGAATTGGAGTGGCGTCGCGGCTGGAGTGCTGCGACACAAAATTTTTTTAGGGACTCTGAACACTTGTGAGTTTTTTGGTACATCGCAGCGCGACTACATTAGTAATCAAATCACAGACGAGGCGCTAACTTCATATAATTGTGATCGAAGGTCACTTACAGGTAAGTTACTTTGATCATCTAATTATAAGTTTGTGTGGTGTATACTGTATACTGTATACTGTATAGTGTATACTGTATAGTGTATACTGTATAGTGTATACTGTATAGTGTATAGTTCGCAGAACAACTACTGATATTAGTGTCACACTCAACAAAATGGAAAGTCTTCGAGTTCAAGGATATAGATGAGTAGATAGGAGGCAGGCACGAGGCGAGCGAGCCTTGATCCAGATCTGTCACGCATTGTACTCTATCCTAGTACGACGTCTGTCTGAGAATGGGTAAAAATATTTGTTACGGCCATGAGGCTTATTCTGAAAACGAGTTCTCTAAACATTCAAAGATGGCGCTGTATTCTGTACGAACATAGTGTCAAACTGTGGAGGTAATTGGGGGCGCCTCTATCGCAGTTAGAGGTCAAATTGAAACTTACGTTAAAAGTGTGTTGTTAAAAACGCCATGTTCGATTAAAAGTTCTGTCCGCACGTCCTAGGGGCTAGACCAACAAAGATTAAGTTTGAAATTATAAGTTACAGGCTACTTTGTTGACTCTATTTTATGTGATTTTATTATATACTATATGACAATGCTTCTTGCCAAATTTCAAAGTTATAGGTCAACGGGAAGTTCCCCACAGGTTTTGATTCCCTTGCGAGTGTCGAAATATGCGTTTTTTACGACATATTCGGCTGATTTTATGTGATTAAATTAAAAATGTACAAATTGTTTGTTGTCAGTGGTCTAACCCACACCATTACAAGCAATTTTTAACCTTCCAGAAACAGTCAAGTGCAAAATCAATCAAAATCGTACAATTTCAAAGGTAAACAGTTCATAAATATGTTAACGAAAATGATCATAACTCAACTGGCAGCACTGAAACTCACGCACTATGCCAAGTATGCCAACCAGTAAAACAAGTCCCGTTTTGATTTATACATCCACAAAGTTATTGCATTTCCAAAGGAAGTCAAATATACTGTGAAGTAACAAACACAGGGTGGTCCGACTCAAATATAAACAATTAAAATGTAAATACCATACATTTTGGTATAAAAAGTAAAAATACTGCCTGTTTGTGTTATAAAAACGTAAATACGGTAAGAATCTGTGCCATAAAAATAATTTTGCGGTCTGCTTTATGTTGCTTTCATATTGCGTTTGTGGATGTTATTGTTTCAAGTAAGTACTACGTATCAATAAGGATATGTAATACTTACTTATTTTAATAATGATAAAGGTGTTGTATAAAATTACTTGAGAGCTCAAATTTTGATAAAATAAATAGTAAAGTATGAGATCATGAAAATAGATGATTAAATCATATGAAACCGTATTGCAAAATGAAAACGCATAACAAAAGTAAAATGCAAATTATGATGTTTAAATCCTGTAGGGGCGATGGGAAAGCCTTCAGAGGACCGACATCCCATACATTGAATACGTGGAAGGAGAAGTGGAAGAACCTAACTGTATTGTATTTCCAAATATGCAGAATGTGGTGATAACTTATGTCGGCTTACAAAAAAGAAAAATAATCTAAAATAGTGTTTATAAAATACCCATACCCATTTTTATGCTTATGGCAGTGAAAAATGTGTTGTGCTATGGATCCGTGAAACATAAATACTTTGGTAAAGTTTACCTAAAATATTTTAATTTTCATCTGTGTGATGAACATGAATGTTTGTTCTATGCCTGGGTGTTACTATCATAAATATGTATGTATTTACAAACATATGTTTCCTATTACCTATCTAGTTCCTATAGTACAAGTCTTGCTTAGTTTGGGTCTAGACAGTGCTGCGTGATAATGCCTACCAATATTTATTTATTTATCTTCAAACACACATATACACCTTGTATAAGCACAATGAAATATGCCAGTTGTGCAACACCCCCACATCGGTCGTGATTTCGGGTGTCGCCGCTGATTGTGCAGTCAGTGAACTGAGAGCATTACTCTCGTTCAACATGCAGTTAAAGAATCATCGTTTATGTATTACTCGCACGTTATGTCATGAAGTTCACTGGCCAGAGTGAGAGATGATGTACTGTGGAAAGAGCAACGTACTAAAGGAAACAAAGAACTTTGCGGACTGGTTAACCTTTCTTCTATCTGGCGGTACGAAGTAGGGAAAGAAATACAAATATGCGAGATCATTGTGGAACTTCTAAAATCTCAAACAGAGAGTACCTACTTTTATAGTACATCACACCGTGGAGAATACGCTTCTTGATTAGGATGTTCTTGATAGAAAATAATGAAGGGTTTATAGTTACAAACTACGCTGAAGAGAAATAACACCGCTGGAGCCATTGATGATTTGCAAGTGTACTGAGGGCCGCGGTCACAGCGGTAAGACTGAAGAACTCCAGGGTTTTAGCGGGTACACCAGCTCTCAAGGCGGAGTTCCTAATAAACTACCAGGCTACAACACTTCATGCGCGATCGGACCTTTGTCTGATTAAAATGAAGCAGTTGTCCCGATGAGAAGTGTGAGAGGTAATTTCCAGAATTATGAATTTAGTAGCCAAAAACTTAACATTTCTTCTTCTTTCCTAGTCAAGACGAACATTGATTGGTCTCCAGCAGTACCCCGTATTTTTAAATAAAAACTACGGGTCACTCACGTCTGTTTTGAGCCGAAATATCCGACTATAGTTTCCGATGACATCACGTGCGGCACGAGCGGCACGTCGCAGTGCTAGGCGCGTCACCAACCGAGAGTGACGTGTGTGCTGCTCCTTTGAAAAAGACCGCCGAATGCGGTTGAAACTATAGTCGGATATTTCGGCTCAAAACAGACGTGAGTGACCCGTAGTTTTTATTTAAAAATGTGTGAAAACCACGTAAATTTCCATAGTACCCCGTATGTTCCCGCCTCGGGTCCGTCGCCCCTGCATGGTCGGTGCAGCGCACTTGTGACATAACACTCGCCACCCAGCCGAGTTGAATCATGAGCATATTTATGTACGCGGATCATTGTTCTAAAGATCATCGACTCTCAACGATAATACATTGGAAAGAGTTCCAGGTTCCACACGTAAATATCTCAAAACATCATTCGTGTTCCTTCTGTAGTTAACCATTCTTGATTGATACTGCACAGGAGTGGACGTGCCTACCACTTTCCTTGTTTCCTGGAAACTACGAGTATCTTAGAACTGTTAAGGCTAGAGAATCAATATCTTCTAGTCTAGATTGATGTTCTGTCTTCGGATTACCGAAGACAGAACATCACCACCATACCGACCATAATGGTCCGTATCATTAGAAGAATTGGTGATCGTGTGGTTATTGAAACGTAGACATATTTCGTATATAGAGTGCAGTTAGAGTAGGTACTACCTTCAAATAGGAGTTCTAAAATAATAAACGGTACGGTAAGGTATAGAGTGCGAGAAACCGGAGATTTATATTTTTGCATCTGGCAACAGTAACTAACGCGTAGTTTTATTGACAGTTGCACGCATTGAACTGAATTATTATTAGGATTTGTAAAAAAACTGAAAGAACTGTTGCGTGGCTTAAAAACATTGACTAAATAATACAAAATAATTAGGAAATGCAAATGATGTTATCGCTAAGTGACTAAGTTGACAGTTATCACGGTATTGTAATCGTGTAACACAATAAAATTAATTCACGACCGAATAATGTCCAATTATTTCAATTTAGATATCGTGTAGTTAGCCCATTACGACACAGATTAAAGAGCAGTTGCATTCAGTGACGTTACGGCTTCTAACGGCTTTTATCTGTTCGGTAGGATTTTGGAGCCCGCTTCACTACCGGCTGATAAGGGACCTATAAGAACTTACACAACAAAACATGACGTCAATTAGTTTATAATTTAGTTTGATAACCATTTATTTTGCATTCTGATATTTATTTTAATCTGCTAATTATGCTATCTCTGATAAATATTTTGTACGCTATCTTAACTGAGAAAACATGACCAAGCAACTTTATCTCTAATAACTTCAATTGTGTATGCTACTGTACGTGTGATTTTATCTCATGTTTTATACAAATAAAAATTATCTTGTCTTTGTTTTCTTTTATTTCTTTGCTACTTCAAGAAAAAAATTACAGTTGAAACTCTTTATAAATCAAGATTGCATTACTATCGCCACAGAATTCGTGGTTCTATTTACATAGGACCACTATCGCAGTATTTTCTTAGAAAATAAAGAGTTAATTTACTTGAAAACAAAAATGTTACTGTTTTAAACTAACAAAAATCTGTTCTCTTCTCTTCAGTTCACTATAAATGGAGATCATTTTAATTATTATTAAAAAAAATAAGATTAAAAGTCACGAGATTAGGACGAAACCGTGAACGCTTCGCACGTCAAAGTTATTCAAGCTGGTATTGTTCCGAAGGTAGTAGAGTAGCTAATTTTCAGAAGCATAGATACTTTTATACGAGTACATAGTATACATCCCTAAAAATTACTTTACTTTTAGGGAACAGCAATATTTCATACAGTAATTGAGCACTGAACAATTAAGTATTTCGAGTACAATTGCCAGTGTACTGCAACGTTTAAGTACATCATATCGCAAATTTTGATAATCAATTTATTAGTACACTCAATAAATTACCGAATTTTGTTTTAAGGGCAGACTCAACTGAAAATATGGTTTTATCTTGTAATTGAATACTAAATCTAAGTAACCAACGTTAACTTCTAGATAGATTATACCGTGGAGTGGTGAAACCGTGTCAATTTAAGCCGCTTATCAGCGAGCTGCGAGTGTAATGGTCATACCATTTCACGTTTCCGCTTGTCAAGCTTTATCGGGACACCGAAACTTACGTTAAGTTGCATTTAAGTTACATAATGGGCTTTACTCAGAACTCGAGGGGTTGATACCAGAGTTACTGCTTCACTTAGTAATGATTCAACTTTAAGTGTTATATTTAGATTTGAGATATCTTTTCGTTTTATTTTTATTTTTATTGTACTTGATATTAATCAATTAATTAATTATCTATGTAATATATTTTGTATATTTTTGGTCTTTTCCGTTATCTTAAATTTTCTATAAAACGCGGGTGGATCGTTTTTTTTTAGAAAAGCGCACTCCATCGTACGCACTATCCGTAAACATGCAGTGGGGCATGTTTACGGATAGATTTCAATATTGTCGTAGATTGTCATATGAAGTTAAGGGTCAAAGAAAATGCTTTATTTTTTATCGAAATAATTGCGCTAAGTTACTAAACCAACTCATCTGTAACTGTAAACTGTGACTGTAACACCGTAGCAGTGCGTACGATGGAGTGCGCTTTTCTAAAAAAAACGATCCACCCACGATTTACAGAAAATTTAAGATAACGGAAAAGACCAAAAATATACAAAATATATTACATACATAATTAATTAATTGATTAATATCAAGTATCATGAAGCGAAACACGGAAACACCTCCTGTGATGAAATTACAAATACAGCTCTTCGTCAAGTCGGTCGCCGGTCATATAATCAAGTACGGGTTTAAAAGAAGACGTTCTGTTTCTGTTCTATGACCTTCCCGGCAAAACTTCCGTGTCCACTAGGTTCTAATGAAGATTGTCAGGAGCGGCGTGCGCACGCGCACACGCAGTAGAGTAGACTCACCTAACAAGCTCAAGCTGGCGATCCAGCTGGCGTCCTGGTCGCTGACGGGGAAGCCCTCGTGGTTCTGCATGGAGGCGATGGCTGGCGACATGTAGCCCTTGCTGAGGCCAGCCGCGAACGGGCCCAGGGACACCGCCAGCGCCGCCCAGATCTGCAACAGAACAACAAGGGACGATCTTCACACTCAGACCAGCAAAGAAAAACCTTTTTAGGGTTTCGTACCCAAAGGGTAAAAACGGGACCCTATTACTGAGACTCCGCTGTCTGTCCGTCCGTCCGTCTGTCACCAGACTGTATCTAATGAACCGTGATAGTTAGACATTTGAAATTTTCACAGATGTTGTATTTCTGTTGCCGCTATAACAACACATACTAAAAACAGAATAAAATAAATATTTAAGGGGGCTCCCATACAACTAACGTGATTTTTTGCTTGTTTTTGCTCGATATTGATCACGGCAACAGATAGACGCTTAAAATATTCACTAAATATTGAGTTATATTATTCACTTTAAAAATAAATAATTAAAATAAAATAAAATAAATATTTAAGGGCACCCATACAATAAACGTGATTTTTTTGTCGTTTCTATAGATAATATTACGGAAGTCGGAACCCTTCGTGCGCGAGTCCGACTCGCACTTGGTCTGAGGGTTCACATGACAAATATTCTAACCTAACTATACTAACTAGGCTTTGTTTAATGGTATTGGATTTTATTGCTTCTTCGTCATCATTATCGCAGCCACAAGAGCTCCACTGCTGGACATATGCCTCCCCCATGGATGTACAAAAACACGGGCTGGAAGCAGCCTGCATCCAACGTCTTCCTGCTACTTGGATGAAGTCTTCTGTCCATGTGGTTGTCTGTCCATGTGGAAAGTCTTTCTACGCTGCGCATGCCGATGCGTAGTCTCTACTCGAGAACTTTTCGACCTCACCGACCATAAGTGCTACGTGTCCTGCCCACTACTACTTCAACTAATCTTAGTAATGATACTAATCCACTGTGCTACCTATGTTTATTTCATAATTTGAGAGCGATAGGCTATTACTTCTCAATTATTGGGATGATTTTAGATTTACTGAACTTTGTACCTACTATGTTCGGGCTCGCAATAGGTAACTTCTAGTTTCACGTTTCACTCTTTGTGATTTACAAAGCAGCATCGGAGCGATCAAAGTGAGCGCAATACGTACATATGTGTGTGTAACTGTTGAGCACACACTCAAGTTGTGAGTATGTTATAAAGTTATAGAGTGATGAACAAATTTGTAAATACATTTTATAAGTCTAACTTTATCACTTCGGAAGTAATTCCATTGTGACAAATATTTATCAATATTTGTGCAACTTTTTTGAAATATTTTAAAAGGTTTAATAGACTCCTAGAAAAAATCTATCTATAAGAAATCTGGGGGCACGGCCGTGCCCCCGCCATGTGAGCGAGCGGGTGCGTACGGCCGGGACTATCTTTACACGAAGAGATTCGTCGGACTCGAAGCGATTTTGAGTTTGACTCTGAGTGTAAACAAAAAGATAGGGCACTTCCTGAAGTCTCAGAAAGCTGAAATTTGGTATGCAAACTACAATTGATACATAAACAACAGAAAAATTAAGATATTTGTAACTTTCACCCTCCAACCCTTTTAAAGGGAGAATTTGACTATATTTTTTTATCTGTTTGTTTGTTTATTTGTAGAACAAATCCATAGTAAAATGTTCACCCTAAAGGTCCTATAAATATTTCAAAACGAATAAACTGTAGCATTTCAATGAGAGATAGGTGGTAGTGTGCCGACTTTTGCAAACAAGTATAATAATAATTAGTTAGCACGTGTGTCTCACGCGGCCTAGTTATTATTCGAATGTAAAAACATCGTGGGAAAGAAAATGACAGTTTCATCTCACGTGCTGAATAACTACAGATGTTACCACACTCAGAACATCGGGACTGATTTGTGACAAAATATCATTTTTAGGGTTCCGTACCTCAAAAGAAGAAAACGGAACCCTTATAGGATCACTTCACTTTGTTGTCCGTCTGTCAGGGTGTCAAGACCTTTATCTCGAGAACGCGAGAAGGTATCGTGTTGAAAATAAAACCATATACGTAGATCCATAGTCTCTTGCTGCAGAAAGAAAAATCAAATTTCTCGGTTTTCATAAAAAAAAGTTATAGCCAAATATATCGTAAAAAACGCACATTTCGACACTCACAAGGGAATCAAAATCTATGGCGTACTTCCCGTTGACCTGGAACTATGAAATTTGGCAAGAAGCATTGTGTTAGAGTACACATATAGGAAAAAATCCAAAAACTGGACATTTTTAATTAAATCACAAAAAATAGTGTCTTTACGCAAGGAATGAGGGTTCAAATTTTAAAGTTCTTTAATCGTATCATGTGAGGTATCATATGAAATAGCTTCATTAGTATAGGTTAAAACAGGTTTTTAAATATTTTTACGATGTATATTTTTCGGTATAAGAAGGAAAATATAAAAAAAATGATATAAATAATAAATAAATAAATAAATATTTGTGGACATTTCACACAACACCATCTAGCCCAAACTAAGCAAAGCTTGTACTATGGAACTAGATGGCTGATAGAATACATATATACTTTTTTTTTGTAAATATATACATATGATACATAGAAACACCCAGACACAGAACAAACATCCATGCTCATCACACAAATGTTTGCCCTGGGTGGGGATTGAACCCACAACCTTTCAGTTCAGCAGGTAGACGTAAATACACTACCAACTGAGCCACAAGGCCAGTCAATATACACATACATAGAACCTAACATACAAATATACATACGCTCTAAAAACATACCCCTCCTTCTTACGCAGTAGGGTAAAAACACTGTTCTCCTTTTTGCGCAGTTGGTTAAAAACCACTTTTTTAAATATGTTCACGGAACTATGTTTTAAAAATGGCTTTTATCTTTCCCCTTTTCCCCTTTTATCTACTAGTTTGTACGGAACACTCGGTGGGCGAGTCTGACTCGCACTTGTCCGGCTTTTTTACTCATAACTCATAGAAATAGTCATAAATAGAAACGGTTATTAGATGGATTTGGATTTGGAGTTGGATTCATTCTCTTTAAAGTACTTTTACTTACCGATTTTGATAAAATTGATATGGGACTACCTCTGAGATCTTACCTACCTAACAAAAAAAATAGTCAAAAACAATTCATAATTTGCGGAGTAATCGCTGAACACACATACAAAAAAATCATACAGTCGAATTGAGAACCTTTTTCTTTTTGGAAGTCGTTTAAAAATACAGTAAATTTCAACATTACGAGCAAACCCAAACGCTACAACTAGTGTTAATACAAAGTGAAGTAACATTCCTGAATAATATGTAGTTGTCATTCAGAACATGCGCTACGATCCAGGTCTCGGCTAAGCAATATGTAGTGAAACTTTCACAAATAACTCACAGTTACAAGTTCATCATCATCATCATCATCTCAGCCATAAGAAGTCCACTGCTGGACATAGGCCTCCTCCATGGATTTCCAAAAAGACCGATTGGAAGCGGCTTGCATCCAGCGTCTTCCCGCCACTTGTATGAGATCATCTGTCCATCTCGTGGCTGGTCTTCCTACGCTGCGCTTGCCGGTACGTGGTCTCCACTCGAGAACCTTTCGGCCCCATCGGCCATCAGTTCTACGTGCTATGTGTCCTGCCCACTGCCACTTCAACTTGCTAATCCGCTGTGCTATATCGGTGACTTTTGTACGTCTACGTATCTCTTCATTTCTGATTCGATCTCGTAGAGAGACTCCGAGCATAGCCCTCTCCATAGCTCGTTGCGTGACCTTGAGTTTCCTTATAAGGCCCATAGTTAGGGACCACGTTTCAGTGCCGTATGTCATCACTGGTAACACATAAAAAACATAAAAAAATATATGATTTCCCCCTTTTATTTAGTTTGTACGGAACCCTCGGTGGGCGAGTCTGACTCGCACTTGTCCGGTTTTTTAAAGTTTTTCTTCGAAATCTTTTAACTTGACTGAGGAGTTCCAAAATATATGTTTCTCAAAACTCTGTCGCCAATGTATTATATCTGAATAAAACTTTTTTTTTAAATATTTCTCCTTTAAATAAACAAATCTAACTCACATGTCGAATAATTCCACTCAGTGATTTTATGTTTAAAAATGTTGTGATGCGCGAGAGAGATAGCTGCGTGCTTTAAGCCCAACCTTAACTTAAAATAATTTGGCAATCTAACTTTTTTTTAAATTGATAATACGGTTTAGTTCATATCATCATATCTCGACATGCTCCATCCTCAGCCACGCTGTGCTCACCATCAGCCGAGTTAGTTGTACAACAAAAATAATGATTGTATTAGATAAGTTACAACGTTAATACCATATTATCGATAGATATGTATTTCAAGCCATAAAATGTTGAAATAGTTCCAATATGAGAACTAGATTATTGCTCGGGAAGCAATAAACTGGATTTAATACAAAAACACAGTAAACATTTGTAAATAGAGGTCGTAGGTACATTTTATGTATTTTTTTAACTGTGGTCAAAGGTAATCAATAACCTTTGAAGTTTTATTGGATCTTTCATTTTATTATTTAACGATATTGTTCTTAATTTAATTGAGTGCTAACTGTTTACTGCTATAAACTGGCAAACCTGTTAACAGTTATATTCATATTCGTTTTATTACGGAAGTCTTATTTACATACCTACTTATAACATTTTTCAATTTTTATTTTAACAATTATGTATCTGATATTATTAGAAATTAACAGGACATATAATAAAATAAACATTAATTATATTTTTTTTAAATTACCTATCATACCTACTCGTTTACAGTCATTTACGCTCTTTGACATGTCTATAAATCCAATAAAATCACTTAGATATTTTTAAATGTTTACAAGTACCTACCTTAGCTTTAAAAGCAGCTAAGAATGAAATTAAACGTAAGTATGGTACTTACGTCGAGAGGTTCTATGGACAGTTATACACATCGGTCGCAAAACCTGTTAGCAGTTTGGGCAAAGATCCAAGAGCCAAACTGACTCGACATTATACCGAAGATATCCCGGACATCAGCCTGTACGAGATTAGGATGGCCTTGAAACAGCTCAAGAACAACAAGGCACCGGGCGACGACGGAATTACATCAGAGCTACTGAAAGCGGGTGGAACACCGGTACTAAAAGTCCTTCAGAGGCTCTTCAATTCCGTCGTGCTTGAAGGTACAACGCCAGAAGCATGGAACAGAAGCGTGGTAGCGCTGTTCTTCAAAAAAGGAGACAACACTTTGCTGAAGAACTACAGACCCATCTCGCTTCTGAGCCATGTCTATAAGCTGTTTTCAAGGGTCATCACGAATCGTCTTGAACGCAGGTTTGATGACTTCCAGCCTCCCGAACAAGCCGGTTTCCGAAAAGGCTATAGTACCATAGACCACATCCATACGCTGCGGCAAGTGATACAGAAGACCGAAGAGTATAACTTGCCCCTTTGCTTAGCGTTTGTGGACTATGAGAAAGCCTTTGATTCGATCGAGACCTGGGCGGTGCTTGAGGCTCTCCAGCGATGCCGTATTGACAATCGGTATGTTGAAGTGCTGAAGTGCTTGTACAACAACGCCACCATGTCAGTCCGAGTACAAGACCAGAACTCAGAGGCAATTTCATTGAAAAGAGGCGTGAGGCAGGGAGACGTTGTCTCTCCGAAACTGTTTACCGCCGGTTTGGAAGATGCCTATAAGCTTCTGGAATGGAAAGGGCTCGGCATTAATATTAACGGCGAGTACATCACTCACCTTCGGTTTGCCGACGATATAGTAGTCATGGCAAAGTCGATGGAAGAGCTCAGTACGATGCTCGAAGACCTCAATAGAGTTTCCCAACGGGTGGGCCTCAAAATGAACATGGACAAAACGAAGGTTATGTCGAACGCCCATGTAGTGCCCACCCCAATATCTGTGGGGAACTTCACTCTTGAAGTTGTTGACGAATACGTCTACCTAGGACAGACGGTCCGATTAGGCAGGTCCAACTTTACGAGGGAGGTCAATCGTCGTATCCAACTCGGCTGGGCAGCGTTCGGGAAACTTAAAAGCGTCTTCTCGTCCAATATTCCCCAGTCCCTCAAGTCGAAAGTCTACAACCAGTGTGTGTTACCAGTGATGACATACGGCACTGAAACGTGGTCCCTAACTATGGGCCTTATAAGGAAGCTCAAGGTCACGCAACGAGCTATGGAGAGGGCTATGCTCGGAGTCTCTCTACGAGATCGAATCAGAAATGAAGAGATACGTAGACGTACAAAAGTCACCGATATAGCACAGCGGATTAGCAAGTTGAAGTGGCAGTGGGCAGGGCATATAGCACGCAGAACTGATGGCCGATGGGGCCGAAAGGTTCTCGAGTGGAGACCACGTACCGGCAAGCGCAGCGTAGGAAGACCAGCCACGAGATGGACAGACGACCTCATACAAGTGGCGGGAAGACGCTGGATGCAAGCCGCTTCCAATCGGTCTTTTTGGAAATCCATGGGGGAGGCCTATGTCCAACAGTGGACTTCTTATGGCTGAGATGATGATGGTACTTACTAAAATAAATAAACATTTTGAAAATTATTTAAATATTTTCACATAATAAACTAACAAAATACGAACACTATAGACTAAAGTCACACAAAAACATCCAAACACTTCCATTAATCCACCCACCAGTTTTTAAATGGCCACATTCCCACATTCTATCGATAAACAGACGAATCTAGTTCATCCCTAT
Source organism: Lycia hirtaria (assembly GCA_947563715.1). Taxonomy (NCBI): domain Eukaryota; kingdom Metazoa; phylum Arthropoda; class Insecta; order Lepidoptera; family Geometridae; genus Lycia; species Lycia hirtaria. The sequence continues at coordinate 31,381,980 of OX387377.1, read as the reverse complement.
TTCTATACTAAAGCTAGTTGTCCCGAACATTTCGTAGGTCAATGACCGACACACTAACACATATGCTAGCCCTTGCAACAACGTTACAAATACACTGAAATACTGAAAAATGCACTCTATTTCCTGCACACTAAAGGTACTCTAATCAGAACACGTATTGGCAAAAGTTATAGTTAATACCTTAGCTTTATGTCACTGAAATGAAATGAATGATCGTCACGTCTGTTTTACAGTCTACTTTAGTACTATATCGCAGTCATATTATATTGGACGTTTCCAATTTCTATTTTCGGAAGTCTCAATAAAGTTACGTCGACAGAGTACTAAAAGGTTATGTCAACGGGTGTGTATTAACATTAAGGCGATATTAGAGGAGTTTCGATAAGTTAAGTATTTATTGGGGAGTTTAAGTTTAATTATCTTGTTATTGTGTTAAGATTAAATAAATTAGTAACGTGTGTTCAATGCTAGTTCCCATATCCCTATTCGGAACCCCCATATCTAGGTCCGGGTTCAAGTCTCGTCGGATGTGTGTAATTTTTGAACTGTCTATAAATTTGTAGATATTTAAGCGTGTAAAACACTCATGACATACAAATAAACAGACATGACGATTTATAAGTTTCACATAGTACTACGGAACCCTAAAAATAAAAATAAAGATTAGTAGGTATAAGAATAAGAAAAAGCCCTCACCTGTCTCCTATAGCTGCTCCTTCCATCAGTAGACCTCATGATCATGATCCTCGCCTCAGGGTTGATGTTGGTCATCTTCTCACCAACAGTCAGGCTGGTCTTCTCACTCATAGGCGCTGATCACTCGCTCGCCACAATAACTCTAGGCCTGATCACTTAGTGATCACTCAGTCTTAACTTGAATGGCTGTAACTTTCAGCTCTGATCGATTCGTGTTTAATGTAGAAAGGATTTAATATATATTTTTAAAACCATAAAAAAATGTATAAAATGTTTAAAGTAGGCTTATTCACAGCATAAAATAACTGTCACTTGAAAAACTAATCAAAAAGTTACAGAAGCCAGGCCCAAAAAGGCGAATAGATTAACATTTAGTTTTAAGCCTAAAAGGCCGAAAAGGGACTAACACTTATGTAAGGCCAAAAGGCTTAGCACTTCACTCAGTCTAGACCTGGCCTGGAGTGTTCAGTTCTCGGGTGATTACGTCACTCGAGATAACATCTTGATATATCTGCAACAAAAGAGAACAACATTAAAAAATCTTATAATTTTTTTTTTAATATAAGTATATATATATATAGAATAGATCTGCGTTTGACCAGCAGCACGGCTGATGGAAAGCGATGCTGTGACCGAAGATGAAGCACGTAGATCTAGAAGATACTTGTTCACTCTAGACTTGAAGACACCCGAGTTTATAGGGTTATAGCTTTTAGGAGCCCAGGACGGTGGCAGGTGGCAGGTGGCATTCCATTTCCCAGCAGTTCGCATTAGGAAGGTGCAAGTAAAATGCTTAGACTAATTACACTATCTAGTTTACATAAGTTTTGTCCATCCATCATATATACGGTAACGTTACTTTGGGTACATCATCTCAGAAAAAATATTTAAAAAAGCACGTCAGTTTTTTGAAATATTTACTAAGAAGATTTTTACAATAAACTACATCTAAATAAACAATAGACAGTTAAAATAGTTAATTTTTGCTCTTTTTAATAAATATTTTCATCTGTGTCTCTTACAACAAACCAACAATAGTCACCTAGCATATTTTGGTCCCAAAAACCTTGATAATTTTGCTCAAATGATTTTTAATCTTGGTGAAATCGCTCCCCATGTTCATCACTCACACTACCAAGATTTTCTGGAAAAAAATCTAAATGGGAATGCAAAAAATGAATTTTAATGACATATTTACACCCATACGCTCAAATGTGGACTGTCCTCATCATCATTATGCTCGTGCATTAATGCAATACTACTTGTTGTATCTATGTGTTTGATCACTTTTGCCAGGTGCTGTGGGAACTGGTAAATCCTTTGAATGAAGGACCGGCTTAATCACTGATGGAACGCCTGCATATTTTATACTATCTTTATTTTTTTGAGTTAAAACCAAAAGTTTTTGTTAAACAAAAGTAACAAACCTACAAACTTACGTGGTAAGTTGGCACTCTCCATATCATTGGTCTACCAAATTTCAGTGATCTATTTTTACCTGAATACCGGGAGCTGAGGACCAATCTGCAATTAGTACAAATCACATGAGGAACCCAATGTTTATCTTGATTTGACACCGGAAATCCAAAATAATGTAAATAGGCTTCTTGCAATAGTTTTCATATAGGGAAACCACGATTTAACTGATCAATTTTCCCACAAACATAACAAAATCGATTTGGATGTAGTTTACACCCTTTATATGACATTTTTATATAAAAATAAGACTTTTGAATCACACAGTTGTTTCCAAAATAGAACGAACAATTGCGGGTAGATACTTATTTATTTATTTTTATTTTTAATATTAAAGACCTCTATATCTCAGAATTATGACGTGCTACGAAAAATAAAAAAATATATTTTTAACTACCGTACATAGCCTACATAAATAACATATTATGTTTCATTTCATGAACAAAAAAAATTTTTTTTTGTAAACTGGTGTAAACTAGTAAAATCATCCAGTCCATTTATACAAACTCATGCACTTTATTCACCCAGGTATGTTATAATTTACTTGGGTGAATTAAGTGCACGAGTTTGTATAAATAATGCGACTGGATGATTCAAGCGGTCAGAAAATTAATTAAAGGTAGATTTATGTCAAAAAGAATTATTACATACATTTATGAAGATTAGAATACATAAGTGTGAACACAAAATTATGAATTTCAATGTGAATTGAAATCGATGTTATGAACAGCCCGCTTAAAAGAAATATCAATAATACAAAAAATTGTTTATTGCTAAAAATATCTTCCAGACAACCTTCACGTGAGCACGTCGCGTCGGGTCAAACACGTTAGTAAATAGGAATTATTGCCATTCTCACTGAAATGAGTACATCCTACCATCGCCTTATTCACTAGTTCTGTTTCAGTAAGTGACTATTCCTTATTCACTAGTTCTATTTCAGTAAGTGACTATTCCTTATTCACTAGTTCTATTTCGTGCCAATAGTTATGTTCTGTGGGTCTGGGTGTCTACGATCTAGGTCTAAGCAATTAAAATAGTTCGACAGAAATATACATGGAGGAACTGGAGTAAAAACGCTGCCAACTTTTATGTCGTCAAAATGTAAATTTGGTAATTTCGCCTAGTTTTACATTTACTAGTTTTTAGTAAATGCTGGGTAGTCGTTATCCAGGAGTCAAGAAGAGCCACAATTGAAATCAACAGTGCAAGGTAACTTTTTTTAATTATTTATAATGTTGATATTTTGATATGTCCTCCCACACAAGTTACCGCATGCAGCCAAATAATAGTTTCTAATACTATGCACAAGATACTACCAATATTTACCGTAACCTAAAGTTTACTTTAGATTATTTTTTTTCATTTTCACTTCACTGCACGCACAACACACTAATAATGAGTCAAAATGACAAAATATCTATTCTACTGTATTTCTCTCTCTTTCAATAATTTCGTCAATTCTAAACGGCTGTTCTGATCGTAGTACATCGTTAGATCACTAAAGGTATATTTATTTAATTTTATAAAAAAAAAAACTGACAATTCTGTATAGAACGGACACGACACTCAGTGATAAACTTTCTTCACATGTACTGAGATGAGATGCCATATAAGTTACATCGATCGTCCATCTAAACAATTGGTTATAGAGATGGTTGTTTGGCTAAATTGCAAAAATTATGCCGGATAGCTTTATAAGTGTTCAGCATAAAAATGATTCACGTATTATAATGTAATTCAAAGTATGTAATAGTGCGAATTCTGTGTTCAAAGTGATATTAAAGTCTCATCATCATCTTTTTGCCCTTATCCCACTAGGTGGGTCGGCACAGCATGTTTCCTTGCGCCACTTTTACGCTTTATTCTGATTTACAAGTTACACTGTAAAGTTTTCATGACTATGTGAACAGTAATTAATATGAGAGTGAGTAACAAACACACAAACACCCTCCATATCTTTCGCATACCTAATATAATATATATGGTTAAATTGTTAGATTTAAGACAACTAGTGGTGCGCTGACTATTCTATTTATATAGTTAAGTTACGGTTTAATTTAAAGTAATAAGCTATTTAACTTAATTTTGTGATTAGTGAAATTACTAGTAAAAGACCCAGTTCTACCATTTTGGGTTTGGAGTAACGTTATACGTATAAACTGTGGTACCTTGATCTTAATAAATTCTGAGTTTCTTTCAATATCATTGTGCGAAAAGTTTGTACTAATTCAATTATCCGGTCTATTTTCCGTCTCGGATCCAGCCAAATCACCAAAGCCCATCTCTAGTGCCCAGTAATACAGTCTCTGGAACAATGCGAATAACGTAGTGAGCAATGTGGGAATGTGTGTAAACATGCTATTTAGCCGGGCGCCAGCTCGCGAGCCGCTCCCAGAGGTAAATCACTATATTTACGGTAATGGTCGCATAATGTGGGTACGTGATGGTGACAACGGACGCAGTCTAGATATATTTTACGTAATCTATCCACCTCGGTCGCCTCGGAATATCGTTTATTAAATCTAGTGCCATTTAGTATGTTGTCTGTATTCAGAACACCACTAGTTTTGGAATTTTTCACTATAGGTGTGAATACAGGACTCGTGCTATTAACGCATTAGCCAGAGGCCTTTCGGCTGCTTAATAACTCTGACACTAGGGCTGGCTACTCAGTCTATACTAACTTACTTTTAACGCATTAGCGTCAAGCAAGTGCTGGATAAAATAGATACTAATAGTTCTAAGCATATTCCTGATTCAGTGTTGCCATATGCCTTAACGTCATCGTCCGTGCACCTGCCCGGTGGCCTGCCCGCTTGACAGATTATTCTAGGCTAAGGTCAATAATTTAATCAGTACACAGACGTTACACCGGATGGTGAAGTGAAACAAATCATTTCTAGGTTTAGGTCGTTTGAAATAAACAACTAATTCAGGTTCATAGTGTAAGTTTATCAAATTTGTAATAACAAAACATTGATCATTTCATGATGTTGATGTTAAAAACAATCACCTATAAACGAAAAAATTGTTATTGTGGATGAGAGTGTATTATCTGCCTACAAACTGTTATGCAGTTTGGCAGAATTATCTCATAAATTTTCATTATGTAATTGAAGAATAAATAAAAAAAAAAAAAAAAAAAAAAAAAAAATGACGCATGTAGTCAGGCATGCAACCCAACTGCTGGGCTATAATATAATAGAAGATGCAAGCTATTTTCACGCGTTTGTTATATAAATAGGAGGGTTTTATAATCGGTGTCTAGTATAATTTTAGCTGTGGTAATAGCATGCGTTTTTATATTCATATCTGTAGCCTATGCCTCTTGACCGATCTTGAAGGCCACATTATGCAGTCGAATATTTTTTCTTTTATTTGTAATGCCGGTTGACTAGGCGTTTTACAACAACTCAGAATAATGTTTAGTTACAGTGTGATTTAGTCACGTAAGCACGTGGGAACCTGTTTTCGAATGAGACTGTTAAAACAATTATAATATACCATTTGTAAAAAGACAATCCATAGATAGATAAGATAATCCATACATTCTACAAGCCAATCCACTGATGGTGTTCTATATTTAGTGTAAATCCATCGGGGGCGGTAATAATCTATGGATTTGTTTTCCAGCTTTCAAGATGAGATCACAGACAGACACCGAGAAAGGTGAAACCAAACAAAAGCTTGAAGCTTTAAGTGTCTACATTATTGAAATGTTCAGCTATACTGGAAGGCGAGTAGACAAATGCTAATTTTATTCATGTAGGTCAATGATAAGAGTCCATTTAGATATTTTTGTAGCAGCAAGGTCTCATCCGGCACTTCTATACTCGTATGCATCGAGTCTAGATTTAAATACAACGCTCCTGAACAACAACATGAAAACTAGATTAATAATAATCGAGTATTTGAATGTTTACGCACTAACCTGACAAATAAAAAATGCTAGGTTAGTGTCTGTCGTCGTCGATTAGGTTAAGCGCCATCTAGCGTACTGCGTCGAACTATTAGCAGGTAATTCTACCCGCGTAGCCGACTCTCCAGCTGGACTAAAATGACAGCCATCAAGTTTGTATGTAAAATGTTTGTTTTGACAAACCAGTCATTCGTCCACAGCATCTGTTATACAGTGTGGTCAAAATGGTAAGAGTTAGATTTCACTACAAACTATTTTACATACCCACATATTATGATTCGAAACAAAATGTTTATATTGAGTTTAGCAGGTCACGTGAACATGCAAGTATTGTATCGTTTAGTTCTCTTTCCTAGAACTGTAGTCGCGTTCTGACTTCTAAGACATCTGTCTGGGTCCCGTGCCAAACTGTACAATCTGCTGATGATGGAAGTAATCCAGTCAAGACAAAAAAATAATTGAGATGACATTCAGCTAAATCATTTTGATGACGTTTAAACATTAACAATAACCCTTAATTAGTATCAATTTGTAATCGTATCGAACCCAACTCAACTGGGCTGCGTCGAAAAATCTAGGAAAATATTTGAATTCCTTATACCTATCCCACTTCGCAGGACAAAAAAGTGTCCACTATCACAGACCTCAGAGAGGACAGTGATGGTGGACACTGTCCTCAGAGAGGAAATAGATGAGGTTACCGAAGGATTAGAAACAACCAGAGGGTAATGCAGAGGTTTACACTTTTGCTGTGCGATCGAATCAAAAATAAAGTGAATGACATGGTATCAAGAATATCTCAACTTTATAGGATAGTTTGTTTTAATTGGAACTATCTTGTCATCTACCTATAGTTTCACCTGTGACCACGGACACTGCATTGTTCGAAACGTCAGGTCAATTGTAGATCTAACCAACATAAATAAAGGTTAATCTGTTATCAAACGCTTAACGTATCAATCAAAAATACCAATATTTTCGGCAAATAAGACGTGCGATGCCAAAAACTCTCAGTAAAAAAAAACTACACAAGTTTTAGTAGCTATCTAAATAAACAATGAGTGAAGATAAAAAACGTAGAAGCAACGTAAATATCTGCAAGATCTCTGTCGGCGAAATATCCAAAACATTTACAATGTATGGCCGCTGCTGGTAGCCGGTGCCGGTGCCGGTGTCGGTGTCGGTACCAACGACCGGTGTTGGCACTCATACGGTTCTATTTCGGCAACAAAGTACGCTATTTAGATACCTAGATCGAATTTACCTACGTTATTCTGTTTACTTGTAAAAAATAAACGGACTAACGTCTTTACTTCGTTGCTGTTGACGTTAATTTACATATTTTTACTGGGATCTGTATTTTAATTGCAAATGTTTTAGGTGTTGCCAGGAAAGTACTTACCTAATAAATTATTTTTATGTATGTTTCGTTGACATGTCCTAGCCTATTATTAACGCTTAACGGTTTTGAACATGGTTCTCAACCCACGACCCAAAACGAGGAGTGTTATAAGTGTGACATGTGTATCTGTGTATCGTACATACTCGTAGCTAAAATTACAATGCTTGTTAAAAAGTCATTTGACACAATTTTTGTTATTTGTTGCTTTCCTGCTTCAGTGAGTGGTGGTCTTGTAAAATTTCGGTGACCTCGGTGGAGTAGTTTTGAAGTTGGTTTTTCTTCAGGGGGGGGGGGGGGGGAGGTATTATATAATTCAGGCTATAGATAGGCCATGGGATATTATGAGTGGTCTCTAAACGTACAACTATGACTAACTCTAAGTCATTAGGTGAAGAAGTTCATAAGCCGACGCGAGCCCGGCACCTCACACCGGCGCGGCGTCTCCTCCCCTCGCCGCCGGCTGACGACGCGGGATGATATGATAATGAGCCGCCCATTAAACACCGCGGCAATTATGTATTTACATGACACGACACGACACGACACGACTTCACAATTACTTAATAACGGACCAGCAGTGCTCGAGAGTAGGTACGTCTACATTCTGTTTTGAATGTTTATTTTATAGAAACGATCGTTATCCTTTCAAGATGAAACGTTCAGCCAGTTGATATTTAAAATATTACGAACAGAGACGGAGCGGATCTAGAGGGGCAGAGATACAGAGAGAGAGAGAGAGAGAGACACATTCGCTTTTATAATAATTAGGTTATGGATGTAAAGGCTGTACTATTTTCATAGTTCATCATCATCAACATCATCTCAGCCATAAGAAGTCCACTGCTGGACATAGGCCTCCCCCATGGATTTCCAAAAAGACCGATTGCGCGCGGCTTGCATCCAGCGTCTTCCCGCTACTTGTATGAGGGCATCTGTCCATCTCGTGGCTGGTCTTCCTACGCTGCGCTTGCCGGTGCGTACTCCACTCGAGAACCTTTCGGCCCCATCGGCCATCAGTTCTACGTGCTATGTGCCACTGCCATTTCAACTTGCTAATCCTCTGTGCTATATCGGTGACTTTTGTACGTCTATGCTTACGTATTTTTAAAGTTACAATTTTAAAATCGCTGTTGTATATAGGTCATAAATATTTGGACAAACTAGAATTACTCGGTATACCTATAGCTCAAAATGAGACGTAAGGTACAAGTATTTTTAACCAAATGACGAAGGAAGCTACTATTTTCGAGCATATAATGGTAGGTAAGCTAAATATCTCCAATAATTTGGTACGTCATTATTATGAAGCGTCATTAGTTAGATATACTCGTAGAGTGGCCATAGGTTATATTAATTCAGGTGCCAACAAAAGAAAATGGAAACAATAATTTTAATAATAAATTAATGTTTTGCAATCGATATATTTTGTTTCTCTTTCAGTAATATTACTTGATATTTAATGTATAATGGCCACATCCGTTTCACAATAAAATAATAAAGTGTGCGTTTTGTTATAGTAAGTGTTGTGTTACCGCCTCGACCGCGACCCTGGCTCCTTAAATAGCATATAATATTGTAAGGTGAGACTAAACTGCATGAAACAATATGAAAACCGGCCGCCGGCTCGTTCACTACACGCGCTAACGTCGACTTTCTATTGAAATATAAACTAGGAAACTATTTCAATCATTTCATGGCAAACATTATAAATGGTCACATATCTGTAATCCGAATTACGAAATATCGAATGTCATTTCCCAGAAAATGAAAAACATTTTTATCAGAAGACAATTTAACAAAATCCCGAACGCTCATTTGATAGCTCCTCTGATAACTGAACCTTTGAAATATGAAAGTTTCTATGGTTTCTGTGAAACGTATAAAAAATATACAACAAGCCTAACCTTATTATTGTTAAATAAACGGGCAAATAAAACGGAAGGCTAACAAAGTTATAGAATCAGAAACTTGTGTCAAGTACAACATCTGGAATCAGTCAGTTCTATGAGACGGGTTCGGGCAAGCTACATTCAAACAAACGTATTTCGGATCATAGTTAGGTTATCATTATGAATAGTAAAGATTTTCCCAAAGTAAATGAAATACAATATACCTTTTAAAACTTGAGGCATTCAAATATTATACGACTTATATAACTTACAATTGATGATAATGATGATTTTCCGGGTGTTTCTGTTTCTCTCAGGTAAACGCGCTTTATCGGTAATCAGATCGCATTTTTTATTATTTTAATTTCTATAATGTATTTTCGTCACTGCTTCAAGTGTGTGTTATCAGGGGTAACAAATGGCACTTGGAAACGTGGTTGCCTTATAACACATACACATATTTTTATTTTTAAGAGAGCCTACGATCACCCAACGAGCTACTTATGGAGAGTATCGGAGAGGAGTATGTATACTCGGAGTCTCTCTGAGATCAAATCAGAAATGAGGAGATTTGTAAAAGAACGAAAGCTAACCACATAGCACAGCGGATTAATTAGCAAGTTGAAATGGCAGTGGGCGGGACATATAGTAGTAGAGCTGATGGCTGATAAGGACGAAAGTTCCCGAGTGGAGAGCTTGCGCCGGTCAGCGAGCGCAGCGCCGGCCAGCGAGCGCAGAGCCGGCAAGCGCAGCGCAGGAAGTCCGCGCGTTCAAAGAAGAGGCTTAGCTCCAGCAGTCTATATTTAGTGTGTGAGATGATACGACGATCAACTCCTTAGATCGTGCGATATAAAGTCCTCGTGTGCGATGTGCCCTGTAGATGCGACCGTCAGTTCTCAGATACGCGTGTAATAACGCCCTGCAAGGAGATCCTTAAAAACACGTTCCGATAAAATAACGCAGTAATATTGCAAAACCGAACCGTAAAGGATCTGTTCTAATCCGCTGGTTAGAAGTAAACAGACGATCAATATACAGTTTAGGTACGTTATTATAAAGTGGGCGTGATGAATGAGTGTTAAAATTTTTAGTTTCGTCTGTCCCGGTGTCTGTAACTAAGTCTTGCTTTTTATCTACTCATAGCATAAATATAGTGCGGGCTCACGGCTAAAAGTGATATGAATTTATTTTATATTTTAACGATGGTTAAATTAGTTAACCGTCGAATGAAAATTGACCCCTTTTGTATACTTAAAGATCTTAATTTTTTTCAAATAAAAAACTTTATCATTTGATCAAAACAACCCACGCATGTTACGTTCAGAAAATAATGCTCACAACATAACCCATGATTAGCATGGGTCATTGGCTTGTTTCACTGAAGTCGTTACGTCACTCCCATTCTCATTTGATTCACTCAATTCAGCGGCTTCTTGATCAGCATTCCACCAATTCGACTGATACGGCCCAGGATGGAGCTCGTTGATTTAGAAGATCAGCATCACCATTGACATCAGCATTGAAATTTTGAATGAATGAATAGATATTAATTCTAGCCTTGAAAATGTCAAGATGATGCTTATAGAAGCCAAAGAAGGTGGCAAATAATTCCATTCCTGTGCAATACGCATGCTGCCGGTCTCCTGGCAGAGTCGGCAAGAAGTAAGTGCTTGTAGAATTATACTTAACTGTAAAAGGACTGTGTCTAGCCTACCATTCAATTAAAACCACCGCCTTGTACGACGCATGACAATTCGGTGCGTCCAGGATTTGAACCTAGAACCTGCGGCTGGGAAGTAAAGCAGTCTCCCAACCTCCCGACTAGGTTACCATTAAACTCAACGGCACAGTTTCACATATTTATTACTGAAAACATAAAGCGCGTTAAAATATTTTTTATTGCATTTTTCGTCGATCTTCTGAAGAAATGGCCAATAAAACTAGTTAAGCGCTTCGCTCGGAGATTTAAGTGAAATTCATTTCGGTTAACGACTTCCGACTATTATACATATGGTACAAGCTATTATAATTATATTATATACGTAACTATCTCAACTACTGCATTAATAAACCAATAAGATTACCCGAGAACAACGCAGGCGTAAAAATACTGTAAATAAAACCCATACTAGCAGCATCGCCATGCCATTCAGATAATACTTGCATGCATTGAGTCAGTTGTATTGTACAGTACGCACCTACGACACGGGCAGAAAGAAAGGTCTAAATTACAGCTTAGAAGGCAAATGTACTACCAATTGAACTGTCCGGTTAGTCATACGTTGTGGGTTTCCCAGATAGATATAATAGAATGTGTTCAAATCGTGAGTTCCTACATAAGTTTCTTCTTGGTAAACGCGCTCCATCGGAGACTGCAACGACATATGTACAGCAGGCGAGCTGGCGGTCAAGTACAAACCTATCAATGCTAAAGGAAAGATAGAGAGATGTGAACAGAATTAACAAGAATGAATCAGACTATTGGGAAGCGAGATCCACGCACCAATGTATCTTGTTAAACTGTTAAGCCCGTTCTCCACCGCAAGCGGAGCGAGCCCATTAATGACTCCGTTTACCTCGCAATACAAAAATGCATAAAACTGTTTCCACCAACAAAGAGTCGAGCGAAAATGACAAAGAGGGCAAAAAGAGTAAAAATGAGTTCGGTCATTTCTAGAACGGAGCGAACTCGTGAATGAGTCCTTTCAACACGCAATCCAATTTTACATAGTAGTGTTTCCACCGAGAAAGAGGTGAGCGAAAATGGCGAAAGAATAAAAATGTGTCCGCTGCGTCGCAGTCTTCAAGTGAGCTCGTACGCTGTGGAAATCAGAATTCATTTTTCATTTCTCATTTTCAGTTAATCACGCTCAGCTCTTTTCTTTCGCTCATTCCTCTTTGGCAGTGGAAATCAAACTCCCGAACTCTTTCTCGGTGGAAAAGCAATCCTATTTTCTGTAAACGAAGACCGCTCCGCTAGACATCCCTAGCTCATTCCTCTTTGTCGGTGAAAAGCGGACTTTAAGGCAATGCAGTTGACACGGAGTACGGACCAATTGCATCGTCCCTCTCTGTAAGAGAACCAGCAGCGCGCGGGTTCACCTGCGTACTGATGAAAAACGATGATAATGATGAAATATCTATAGTCTATTTACGTCTCCAGGTTCTCAGCTATATCTGTACCAATTTTCATGACGATCGGTTCAGCCGATTGAACTTTTCAGTCTTTTCAAAGACTGAAAAGGCAACAAACAGACAGTGCGACCGAGTTACTTTCGATTGTATAATTCTAGTTAGGACTAGTTAGGATATAGTGTATCAGTACCCTAGTTGTAGATGATGTTTCTAGCGCAAATAAATTTAGGGTATCCACTAGGTACCCCAGATTCAGCTGCAAATAAATTTGGGGTACGCGAGGGTACCCTCATTTCAAATGAAACGATAACGCAACAGGAATCTGAAATGAAAAGTAGATTAGTGTAATATGTTACCGCGCAAGCCAACACAGCTGATATTAGTAACGTTGCGATCTACGATGGAGCGTGCTTGAATGAAACCGGTTCATGGCTGTATAGATAGTTTGTGACGTATAATCTAAGGTTTCAGGGTCGGGTCGGGTCAGATTTGATCAGGTGGTTGATTTGATCAGTATAATAATCTAGCAGACCACGGATGATGATGATGATGGTAGGTGATGACGGCCGCGACACGTTCCCTCGGGTTACACAGAGTACCTACCTGCGAGCCAAGTGTCCCACAGCCCCGCGCTCGGCACGCCACGTGTCCCGCGGCCCCGCGCTCGGGACGCCACGTGTCCCGCGGCCCCGCGCTCGGGACGCCACGTATCCCGCGGCCCCGGGCTCGGGACGCCACGTGCCCGAGGGCCGAGAAGTGAGGTGAGACCGCGCACTTGGAAGGCGTACATTTATTGCGAACTTCAGCAGAATCTGTACCAGCTGTACCTGTGTCCTGCCTGAGACTAAGTCACTCACTCACAAATCTGTGTTCCAATTAAAGGGTAATGTTTGTAGTGTTTCTGGGTATATGGATGTTGTAAATCATAGCATAGACTTGCAGGTATTTATTCTTTCTTCATATGTATATTACAGCCTTCATGGACCCCGAGAGGGTACTCCATGCCTTTGCAAAGATTCTAACTCCACATTCACAAGCCCTAGACACTTGAGAAAGAATGTGGACAAGAAAGCTCAAGGCCTTTTACAAAATTATATTTAAAGGTGCTCATCGCACCACAGCTCAGAACAGAATAGAATCTAACCAACTAGCCGAGACATCGCCAAGTCCCTCTGCCCTTTTTTTTCAAGTACCAACACTACCAACCGAAAAACTAATAATCAAAACAAGTATGGCGCCTCGGTTGTGGATTTGATCTACCTTTAACATTAAAATTTACATTTACACATTTTTGAAAACATTTAATGGCCAATTTAGACTATAAGTTTACGAAATCATGACATGAGGTTTAAAATTTGATGTGAGCGCAATGCATTACCACACAAGAATTTGAAAATATGAATTCAGACTGAAAACAAAGAGAATCTCGCATCGAAAAGGTTTGTAAGAAAGAGTTCAATTACCTCTTTGGCTTCTCATCAATAACCCAGTATTTTGCTGGTATTTTAATTTTATTTTCTACTATTTTTTAACCCCCGACCCAAAAACGACGGGGTGTTATAAGTTTGACGCGTCTCTGTGTGTTTGTGTGTGTCTGTGGCTTCGTAGCTCGTGTTTTTTTTTTTTGTTTGAAAGGTGAATTAGTCGCGAGTGTTCCTATGTTTTAACAAAATCGGTTCAGCTGTTTTTTTTTGTCGGGTGTTTTTGAGTTTTCTAAACTCATACTTGTTTATACTAAAATAGTACATAATAGGTTAGTTTCACCAAGTTTTCATATCAGAATATGTTGCTGCACCAATCCCTAACGAATTTGCACGAGAAATATTATTGTCATACAATACCGCACCGCTGTCATCACCATATTCATACACTATGTTTCTCCCATGGATGCATGTACCTTTCCATAGCACCGCTTAAAGCACTTTCAACCTTCAGTCTCAGGTGATAAGCTTCAAATAGTTGACAATATCTCACGTCTAAGAAAGCTTGGTTCGCGCTTACTCGGTAAAATATCGGATTGCAGAATTAATTTTACGTTATCACTTCACTTGCATCGCATATTCTTTATTGTAATTTGTATTATAACTATGAATCGTTCGAAATATTATAGTAATTTTACGCGTGGAGAACCATGTGTACATTACTCCCTACCTCGCGAGCACACATTAGGTCCAACAACAACCACTAGTATGGAAATGCACAATTGAACGGAAAATGAAAGTTTTGATAAACTTCACGCATTTTCCATTCAATTGGATTGGCTTCAAAAGTAATTTTTGAGACTCCATTTTGTCTTTTCCTTCAGGCCCTCAAAACCTTTACATTATTATTATTATTTTTGGTAATAAATGCACACAAATAGTATCAAAATATCTATGTATCACAATTATAAAGATAGAACCGCAGGACAGGCGGACATGTTGGGCTCAGTAATGCATCATTTACTCGAGACGTAAACTGGCTAAAAGTTAACTGAATTACATTTTTAAACAGTAATTTCGTTAACATTTAGCTACTTAACGTCACGACTTTCACTAGTTAAATATTTACTAATTTAATTAACATTTAGCTACTTAACGTCACGTCTTTCACTAGTTAAATATTTACTAATTTAATTAACATTTAGCTACATAAAGTCACGACTTTCACTAGTTAAATATTTACTAATTTAATTAACATTTAGCTACTTAAAGTCACGACTTTCACTAGTTAAATATTAACTAATTTATTTCCAAGGTTTCCGCGATTGTTACTCATTGAAATATACAGTATACACGCGATAAATATACACATATACAGTATATACGCAATAAATATACACATATACAGTATACACGCGATAAATATACACATATACAGTATATACGCAATAAATATACACATATACAGTATACACGCGATAAATATACACATATACAGTATACACGCAATAAATATACACATATACAGTATACACGCGATAAATATACACATATACAGTATATACGCAATAAATATACACATATACAGTATACACGCGATAAATATACACATATACAGTATACACGCGATAAATCTCTTAAAAGTTTTATTTCAATGATTAACAAAATTATTAACTAAAATTAAATTACCATTTAGTGCACACTAAATTGTAACTAGCTTGTTGCTAAAATAACTATTCCCAAGCATAATAAGTTTACACACCTTTAGGTACCTTTGAAACTTATGACTTAGAAATAACCATACCCTACCTAAGTTTTTGTTTAATCGGGTAAAACCTAATCAGACACTCGCCTAACCATATCCTAATTGTAGATAGTTAAAATGTAAATATTTTCTTTGTATGTTTACATTAAAATTTGTAAATGTGACAAGTGACGTCACATACTGGCTGCTTCGGGTTTTTGGCAGACTGTAGGTTCAAATAATTATCGTATTTTAGTTAAGTAATATATAAAAGGATTAGCGTTTCCGTACAAATTATCCGATAATCTACGTAAGTACGTAAAAGTCATGTTTGTTCGGTCTGTTTGTCTGTTAGCAAATGTATGTAGAAATTTATGTATTTTAGAACCACAATATTTACGAGAAGCGGAGAAAACCCAGCGAATGTAAATAACTGCGAAGGTCTCATGAAAACAACGACCGAGTAAAGAAAGTTCTCCTGGGGAAGTACCAAGTCTGTACCACTTGTTCATATTCAACCTGAAGCAGTAGTGTGCAAACTTTAACGTGGGGCTGGATTTAGTGGAATTTCTCCCATACTAACATACTAACCGCGCAAGTAGAATAAAAGCTTTTAAAAAAGAGGAGGTTAATAATTAAAATAACAACATACAGGTCCGATACCACGTTCGTCGAAAAATATTCGACAAAAGCGATAGAAGAGGAACTTTGTGTAGATATTCTAAACTTTGGAGCTAAGTCCTAGTAAGGATATCATTGCTGATGTCTAGAACGTATTTCGGACTTCAGCGCTTCAAGCTGGTACTTTGCTGATTCGTCCAATGATGGGGTCAGTGCTGTATGCACCTGCAAACTTGTACTTGACACTGTCAAGTTAGACTGTAGTTAGACTAATATTAAACATCTCAACTTAGCTTGGAAGTAAAACCTGTCCCTACGAAACGATTTATAATGGAAATGATACTATCTTCCTAATCTATGTGTTTACAACACATCCTTGCTTTATTCATTTTCTATTGATAAAAAAAATCTTTTCATCACCACACCGCGCGGTTTGTTGTATGGGAGCCCCCCTTTAATATTTACTTTATTGTTATTTATTTTGAAAAGTAATATACAAGTGAATATTCTGTGAAAATTTTAAGCGTCTACCTGTTACCGTTTTTAATATTGAGCAAAAAAATACGAAAAAAACACGTTTATTGTATGGGGACCCCCCTTAATATTTTTTTTTTAATTTTTAGTATTTGTTGTTATAGCGGCAACGGAAATACATCGTTTGTGAAAATTTCAGCTTTCTAGCTATCACGGTTTATGAGATACAGCCTGGAGATAGATAGACAGACAGACAGACAGACAGACAGACAGCGAAGTCTTAGTAATAGGGTCCCGTTTTTACCCTTTGGGTACGGAACCCTAAAAACACGTTTATTGTATGGGGCCCTTAATATATATTTTTTTAATTTTTAGTATTTGTTGTTATAGCGGCAACGGAAATACATCATTTGTGAAAATTTCAGCTTTCTAGCTATCACGGTTTATGAGATACAGCCTGGAGACAGACAGACAGACAGCGAAGTCTTAGTAATAGGGTCCCGTTTTTACCCTTTGAGTACGGAACCCTAAAAACAGTGTGTAACAGTGTGCCGTGATCAAAACGCGCACCAGTAACCTGATAGCCTGTGGTGCGGTGCAGTGCCCGCTGCCCGGGTCGCGCCGACGCGTCGCTGCCCACGAGATATTCGCAACTCGTCACACGGTTCACGGTATGGCGGGGAAGTGATACGTCACAAGAGAAGACTCTCTTTACATAACGTAGGTATTAAAATGATGGTAACTATCCGTCACTACCGGGAGACTGGTTACACATTTTACGTAAGTTAATATAATGATGTCTGTCTGTACTAAAACTTCCGTATAAATGTATTATTTGACCACTCACATTGACACAATGATATCTGAATTGAACTGCTAGTAACTAATAGTGGTCAAAATGCTTTAGAGTTTTCCATCATAAATACTGACTTAGATAAGCAAAAACATAACCCTCCTTTTTACGCAATCTGGTAAAAAAAGATTCAATTGGGTTTTGCAAAACCAGGAAAATGGTTCAAAATTCAAAAATTCTAAATTGCAAAACCATATCATTGAAATATTATTGGTGAAACTAAGCGACGTAGATAGTGAAATATCAAATCTTTTAAGACTGTTTCGATTCGACCTGTTCGTTTAAGATATTTCCAAGTCTACAATCTTTTATATTTAGAATCAAAGGCTAACCTTAAACAGAAACCCATCAAAGTCAAATAAATTACAAATCGAAAGTGAAAATCGTTATTTTAGGCTACTCGTTAACTTTAGATTTATTGCAAAAACCGTGTAAAGGTTAAACCGCACCAGAGCTGTGCGGTGTGGCACGCGACGTGGCATGGCGTGGTGTGGCGCGCGACGTGGCATGGCACGGTGCGGCGCGCGACTTGGCATG
This sequence comes from Lycia hirtaria, assembly GCA_947563715.1. Lineage (NCBI taxonomy): Eukaryota > Metazoa > Arthropoda > Insecta > Lepidoptera > Geometridae > Lycia > Lycia hirtaria. Next base: position 31,363,810 of record OX387377.1, on the reverse strand, counting down.
GCACGGTGCGGAATGACACGTCAATGCAAAATATTGTTTCATTTATGAAACTAACCACGTTAGAAAGGGACAGTAGCGCGATAAAATGGCAAGGTCAATTTGATAGACGTTACACATCTTCAAAAACTTTAGGAATTCTTAGTTTTTCTTGCATTCTTTTCATAATAATTACATAATTTAAATTTTATGTACACACATATATTTTTCGAACAATTACAGCCACTTTTGAATGGAGTAGGCCATTTTATTACATAGATAGTAAAAGGTTATCAAAAAAACTTTATATTTGAAGACTGATTGAGTTCTATCCATGCTGCGTCATGTTACATTTTGTTAATAAAGATATGATACTATTTGAAACAACTGAAAATGTCTTCTGCTTTGCTGTTGCAACACTGCAATACAAGTGCTATAAGTGATTATACGAAATGTCGCGCCACTCAACCCTCCGTTGTTGCGCAACGCTCCGCTACCGCTCCGCGCCGTGGACCGCTCCACTACCGCGCCGCTCTGCGTGCCGCTCCGCTGCCTTGCCGCACCGTCGTCGTGTGGTTTGACCCGAGTGAAATTGGAGTCACATCGTGACTGTAGGATTACAGTTTTATAGCGCCACACACCTGGTTAGCTTTATAGCCAATATTTACTGTATCTATAGGGGTTTGTAGGCTTTTATATAACGCTTATATAATGTTTACTTTATATATTTGCGTAAGTCATAAACTAGTTATTGACGCATGTTTTGTAGTTTTTTTAACACTTGTGAGAGATATTTGTCACTCGACTCGATCGTGAAAAATTTGAACTGGGTCTACAACTGTGGTTTTCATATAATAAAGTTAAATCTAAACCATCCCATACTCCGTATATACATTTGAACTGGGTCTACAACTGTAGTTTTCATATAATAAAGTCAAATCTAAACCATCCCATACTCCGTATATACATTTGAACTGGGTCTACAACTGTGGTTTTCAAATAAAGTCAAATCTAAACCATCCCATACTCCGTATATACATTTGAACTGGGTCTGCAACTGTGGTTTTCATATAATAAAGTCAAATCTAAACCATCCCATACTCCGTATACCTATATACTACATTTCAAAAAAAATATAGGTAATAATCTCCATATCTATGCATAAACAGATCAAAGTCTTTGTTTGTCTGTCGGTCTTATAATATATTTCTTATTGTTAATTTATTGTTTTCATTAAATGTTAATTTCGCTTTCACACACTATTCTACACATAATAGTAACTCAACCCAAAGCTTTCGCTTGTTTCCGACGCTTCAAATAGAAATTAAGCTGTGTATAATTTGTATTAATAAAACTTAATTAAATCATGATGCCTACCAGGTAACTATTTAGAAAGAAAAAAAACTTTTAAAATACCGTTCTCACTATTAAAAACAAACAAGAAACTTAATTACCCCAATTTTACGCACAAATTACAAATCAAAATAAAGAAAACTAATTATTTCTTAATTACTCACGAATTCGGAGCTTTTAATTATTTTGTGGCGAAGAAATGTTAACCGAATCAAAATAACTAGTGATGTACCTACCTACGCGAGCAATTTTACATTGTCGATAAATATGATACTTTTTATCCCGGGATTCCCGCGGAAACGGGTAAAACAGGATTAAACCTATTTCCTACCTCAAAAAAATTACCGCCAACTGTTCCATTATAATTGTGTTTTAAGGTAAGGAGAGGGGAGAAGGGAGGGAGAGGTAGGGGGGGAGGGTGTTTCGAGTGTATGTATGTATGTATGTGGGTATGTGTATATCTGTATGTTTCCATATGATCGCCTAAAGCCTAAAAGGCTTGACCGATTTTGATGTGCGAGGTGTCGTTAGATTTGTTTTCACTTGCTGATTGTCATAGGCTATATTTTTTTGTAATAAAAATCATACATCTCTCACAGATATAAAAAAACGCGTGTTTTTTGTAACTTCCAACGAACTTTTTCGTAATGAACAAGTGATTTTACTAGATTTTTTTCTAAAGAATGCGCAATAATCTTTTACAGCGATTGTACGCATACTTTCTCACAAAAAACCTACACTCAACAGCGTATTAAGCGTAAAGAAATCGTAAGATAGGCTGCAAAAACCTCTTTTCTGCATTCGGGTATTTTGTTTTTCTTTTAACATTGATACTTGTTAACGTTACAACTTGACAACCAATTCGCCTGTTGGAAAGCGACGATGTGGTCGAAGATGAAGCAAGTAGGGGTACATAGCTATTTGTTCTTAATTTAGAGGTATGTAAATACTTGTAACACACAATTCACGCTTGGAGACAATTTTTTATAATGAATTTACCAACCCGCCCCTAGAAAGTGACCCAACAGTCATACTACGATTTTTTCAAGGCGTATTCATTCTCCGACAGACCATACTTTATCTATTATACTGTATGAATTATTCAACTGTATACGTCCATGGTGAAGGCCATGGTTTTGTTATAATGATAATTTAAATATGATTTAATTGCCACACATGATTAAATGAAAGATATGATCTGGAAATTTTAACCATTTAATTTTACTATTTGATTTTATTCGCACATTAACTCGAAATTCGTTTAATGAAATCTGTTCACGAGAATGCTGATTCATAAAAAATGTTAACAACCGTGCGAAACGATAAACTTTCATTAATTTATACCTCTTAGATAGAATAGATAAGACATATGAATGAATTAATTAATTACACATTCCAATCAAGAAAAACACTTTTACTACGACCATTCTACACCCACTTGATCAAAGATATTAGAATATTTGGTTTATTTTTATCAGGAAATAATTTCACGCATTGACCTTGACATCTATAGGTGGCTATAGAATAGAAAAAAAAAACTTATAAATTAAACGTGGCTATGAAATAATAAATTTATGTTTATCTATTTTTATCCTGAGTATTTTTTGACTAACTGCAAATTTACTCTCTCGAAAATTGATAAACTTTCATTTGTCAGCTAGGGTCTTGATATTTTCAAAACGAGAGAGAATAGATATCTTCTAGATCAATATATTTAATCTTGCGTAGTTAGTGGTCAATTGTAGAGATCTACACTAAATTTGAGTACTCGCTCGCCTTATTTCTTATAATAAATGTATTCATAGAACATTTTAAGATAGAAATAAATTCTAATTTTGGATCATCTTGAATGAAATCAATTTCAAATTATTTTTATTTACGATAATATAATTATTCACGAACTTGTACTAGCTAGTGTGTGTTGGTTCCTAATTGTACATTATCTTTAAAAATTTGCTAGTTTAAGTTGAAGTCATCATCATCTCAGCCATAAGAAGTCCACTGTTGGACATAGGCCTCCCCCATGGATTTCCAAAAAGACCGATTGGAAGCGGCTTGCATCCAGCGTCTTCCCGCCACTTGTATGAGGTCGTCTGTCCATCTCGTGGCTGGTCTTCCTACGCTGCGCTTGCCGGTACGTGGTCTCCACTCGAGAACCTTTCGGCCCCATCGGCCATCAGTTCTGCGTGCTATGTGCCCTGCCCACTGCCACTTCAACTTGCTAATCCGCTGTGCTATATCGGTGACTTTTGTACGTCTACGTATCTCTTCATTTCTGATTCGATCTCGTAGAGAGACTCCGAGCATAGCCCGCATAGCATAAGTTGAAGTGAATTATATTAATAAAAATATTGTATCGACATCCCATATCTCGGAAGCAGGCCCATCCCTACGCGTGGTTCAGCGAATGATTTAATGTCGGGCGTTCCTTTCCTCGAAGCCCCGAAATAGCAGGTTAGATACAACGACGCCCTTTATTTGTACAGAACAGCGACGATACCGTTACTAATGGGAAACGTAGTACAACACTATTTATGGTTCCGTACTTGAAAAGGAAATTGGAACTATTAAAGACTTACTTTATATAGTTTGTCAAGATTATATATTTCAGGAACGTGTTAATGTAAAATACTTATCAACATCTGTCCTTTGGCATGTCCATGGCAAGTTAAAAAAAAAACGTATGCTCTGTCTTTTTACCGACTTCAAAAAGAAAAACTCGGAAGTATTTTATTTTTATGTTTGTTACTGCTAACTCCGTCACTTATAAACCGATTTCAAAAAATATTTTTTATTTGAAAGAGTATTCTTTCAGATTTGTCCCATAGGTTCATCATTTCATCAAAATTGGTTCAGTAGTTTGGTTATAAAACAAAATTGGGCATTTAGAAATCGAATGTTTCAGTTTTTAAGGTTCCGTACCTCAAAAGAAAAAAACGGAACCTTTATAGGATCACTTTGTTGTCCGTCTGTCCGTCTTTCCGGGCGTCAAGACCTTTATCTCGGGAACGCGTAAAGGTATCATGTTGAAATTAAAACCATATACGCAGATCCACAGTCTGTTGCTGCAAAAAGAAAAATAAAATATTTCAGTTTTCGTAAAAAAAAGTTACAGAAGTTTACCGAAAATCAACGTCAAAATAACTTATACAGTGGTGCTGAGCGCTAATAACTCGATGCCTTTGATGATGATGATGATGATTTTATATTTAAGTCTGTATGGAACGTTTAGCTTGCCTCAGCCAAGCGTGATGAATTAATGTTTAAGTCAAAGTCAAAGTAATTCATTTATAAATATAAATTTACAAGTCTAGCATACACAAAGTCATATACAGAATAGTATATAACTAAAACAACAATAAATACTATGCATTGAGATTCATAGAATATATAAATGAAACAAAAATAATTTTATTCCAGACTTTGATCCATATTAAAATTTAAATTTAAAAAAAGAAAATGAGAATTACTTCCATTTAATTAAATAATGATACTATTTGAAATTAGAATGTTAATATTAAGTATACTCAATTCGCATGTTATATTTTATTATTGTAATTATCATGTTTATAACTCATGTTTTCAATTTTATCATAATCATCATCAGGCGAGCTAGTGGTCACGTGCAAGCTTGTCAATCTATTTAGTTTCGGCGCCTACTACATAAGTCACTTCTTCCGGTAAGCGTAGATCAGTTCAATACACTTAGATAAGATATAGCGACAGTGTTTACATGATGACACGACGTGACGGACATGAGAACCGTTCTGGACAATTGGGTATGTAAAGAAAAATGTAACATATGCTGATTCCAAAACCATTTCGAGATTATATGTCTATAAACCATATTTTTTTATTTAGGGCACAAAAAATGATGAGATCGCGCAAATTTTTGAGAAAATATAAAAAATATTTGACCTTCAGTCGACCTCTAAAATGTAAAATGAATTGTAGTTTAGTTAATAAAAAAAGATGAAACTGACAGCATTGGCATTGACAAGAGAGACAATATCTCTATGACAACTGTCATACCAAAATAAATAAACAAAGAAAATAATTATTTTGTGTGTTTGGTGCTCTGCTACTCTATTCATTTGTATTAAATTAATTCTGTTCATTATCTTTACGACGACTTTGCTTTCCTACCGTTTTGATTGATACTGCATTTACGTTGACCACTGCTTTGTTATAAGGAACTGTTTGCCTACTGATTGGATAAATTATGGATAATTTTGTACGTGCTGACTCTGCTAACTTACCTAAGGTTGAGAATCTTATCATTCTGGAGTTCATCTCAACTAGCGACAAGAACAACATCGCAAAAATCCGAGGAGCTAAAGAGCTAAAACTTATGAACAATGCCAGGATATGAAATAAAAGTGATTGGCAGTACATAACTTATTTTTTGAAATGATTTTATTGTGTTTAATTATATACCAATTTCATTGTAATTATATAAGGGATTATTTTATTTACATTTATACATTATTTATTTTATTCTGGTTCATTGTACTGCAGCATCAATGCTTTGCCCAGGAACATATTCTACGTTAACTTGTTCACACCAGTCTTTTAAAGGTTTCCTTTACTTGAAAAAAACAGTTTATTAGGATTTTTGGCACGAAAGTCGAAACATTTCACAGTTGTAGTTTCTGAATAATATTGTGAATTTGTTTCATTTCAATGCGCAAACACAATCGCGAAGACCTTAGAAAACATTAATTAATTACAACGAGCTCAATATTAATTATACTTTTTTTCATTCTTTATGTTTACACAACGTATTTGTTTTTTCAAAACACAACAAAAACCGATGATCTCTTGTATCAGTCAGAGACAAAAACGAATATAGGTACATGTCACTGTCAAGTTGACGTATATGTATTTTTTAGTTCATGTTGGCTATCACAACATTTTATTCAGTAGGTACGATGACGTCATCCTTCCTACTGACGATTTTATCTTTAAAAAAATATTAAAAAATAAGTACTGAACAGAATAAAAAAATATTGAAATTAGTTTTTGTAAATGATCCATTCTATCATATAAAAATATAAAAAAAATACCAAAAAAAAACTTTACATACCCAATTGCTGAAGTCGTTGTTAATGGACAGCGCACACGACTGGCCTTAGTTCGGCGGCAAGTCTTCGACCAACGACAAAGAGTAACCAAACAAATTTTTAAATAAAAACTACGGGTCAATAAAGTGTTTCGGGTGGACTTATAAATATACGACTATAGTTTCAGCATTCAGTGGTCTTTTTCAAACGAGCAGCGCAAACATCACTCTCGATTGAGACACGTAACGTTTGTGCTGGTGTATATAATGTGAAAATGTGTGAAAATTCCATAGTAAAATCACACTAATCATTCAAAAACGCAAACGATAGTTGATTTCCCACCTATTTTTTTTTTAACTGTAGTACATAGTTGTCGCCATCTGAAAATCTCTAGACCTAGCCATTTTGCTCAAAACTTGAACATCTGCCTTTCACTCCGGATCACAGTAATATTTGTGTACAACAAGTATTTCTTGGCGGTTGAATAACTAGTAAAAGTACACACTTTCAACCCCATGCAGACTACAAAAGTCCTAACATCATATATAATTTTCTGTGAACTTGTAGAAAGTTAAGAACGCCACCTATCAGTGTATCGATATTATTCTATCTACAAGTACTTATATCGAAATTGTTAACTGTTTCTTTTATAGGCAACTACAACAAAACAATATACCTACAAACTACATATACTTCGCTAATTAAACTCTACACAAAAGCAAATCAATTATCCCAGAGCGATAAAGGTCTAAAGACAGAACTGTGACAGGACATAACTTCTCCTTTTCCAACGGCAGACCGATTCATAATTTTGTCTCTCTTCCACACAGAAAAAGAGAGACACTATAGGTCGCACGGTCCTAGTGCATGGCTTTCCGAACTCTATCGAGCATTAAGTCGAGCAATAAGTCTTTCGTCTGCGCAATTTAATAAGACTAGTAACATTACATCTGCATTTTATTTTCCCCGCAGCGGCGCTAAGCCCCCATAAACCAGCGGAACAAAGTTGCGAAACACACTCGAGACTCGACACCGGGCCGAGTTTTGTTTACGAGCCATAAACAATATTAGCCATTGAGATATTTTTGGAATACATTATGTATCAAATCGGGCAAGATATCGCGATATAATAGTAGAACAGTTATTATTATTTTAAATTTATTGCAATGAATCTCTCATAAGCGATGGCAGGTGTTTTAAATTCGTAGCAGACTTGCGCTTGGCCGCCAGCTCACCTGATGTTGAGCGACGTTGCGTTGTTTCATTAGAGCTTACCTAGATGATGACCGAGATTATGTAAATTTGAAAAGGCCACTCAGGCTCTGAGAAAGAAAATCCAAAAAAAAAGAAAGTGGTATAACAAAAACACAGCATTTTCTTGTGCGTATGCGCCGTGTGAATGTAGTGCATTGGGATGAATGATGATTAGAATCGATTACTTAGGTATACTTACTCAATTCATGAAGATTTTGTTTGTATTTTATTGAAATGTGTAGTGTCGATGTTTTTAATGATGCTTACCTGAAATAGAAGGAATAATACGATTAGAACATGTTATTCATTACTTCATACTTCATTTCTAAACATGAAAGACACAGATTAATCAAATCAAATTGTATCCTGAGAGGGGGTCGAACCCACGACCTACAGCAAAAAGCAGCCGGACAACCGATTGATCTATAAGGCTTCAGTGTAAACCGCAACTAAAGCTTATGAAAACTATAATAACCGTATTTCTACCATTATTTCTATAATAAAAAATCAAAATATTGACAAAATAAAACAGTCATTCCCATTAACGTGGTAGAGTTGGAAACAATGCCACTAGAATTCTAAACGGCTATTGTTTCTACCGGCCATTATGACGCAACTAATCATAACATTAACGTTTGAACATTTATTTTAATGATTTTATCGTAGAATGTACTTAATTAACTTAAATAATATAAATTATGGATAATATTAAACATGAACGAGTTTGCACTTGCAAAATATTAATTCTGTTAAAACAATCTTAATGTGATCATTGGCTCCCGATATAAATACAATATTTTAATAGTTCTGTTCTAATTTGTACTTGTATATTAGCGATGAACTGTATGGTGTTAATTATCTATTCGTATACATTTTTTTCAATAATTTGGACAGGATAGGTACGTATTTATCATCCAAAGGCAAATTAAAACGACTTTTTTATTACAAAATATCCGATATAATAGCACGTAGAACTGATGGCCGATGGGGCCGAAAGGTTCTCGAGTGGAGACCACGCACCGGCAAGCGCAGCGTAGGAAGACCAGCCACGAGATGGGCAGATGACCTCATACAAGTGGCAGGAAGACGCTGGATGCAGCCGCTTCCAATCGGTCTTTTTGGAAATCCATAGGGGAGGCCTATGTCCAGCAGTGGACTTTTTCTGGCTGAGATGATGATGATGATCCGATAACAAAGCACGTAGTACTTAATACATACTTCAATAATAAAACAAAGCGACATGATAATCATTGTGAATCTCAATCTACAATTTGCATTTCAAAATAATCATCCGTCATTTCATTGCGTTAAATAAGTTTGCAATTACGTACGGAATCCATTCACTGAAGTTACAAAATTGAGCAAAGTGCTACTCTCGCGCCTTTCTCTGATTAAATCTGTCGATATCCGATGCATTGATGTTGAAGAAAGCATTGCATGCAATAAAATTAAAATTACATGTTACGAGTAACAATTATTTTGGAGAGATATGACGGCAGTGCCAAAAACAGACACATTAACGAGAGTTCGCGCTCGGTGTTAATGCAAGCGTTAACGGGAATGCCCTTTCACGCAACTATATTTGTAACTTGCGAATCATTCAAGAAATAAGTCTGTAGGCGTGTTGCTTACTATCGGACGGTCTCGCTTGTCTCGTTGATTGTGTGAAACTAGAAAGATTATAAAATAAAATGAAATCATCTTTCGATATTTGACAGATAAACATTGTGACAAAATTAAGCGTGCCTTCTTTACTAACTGTAGCTTCCAGGATTTTATGGAATTCAGTTTACAATTACAAACACCTATCAAATATATTTCATTAGTACGTTCTTGAAAAGTATGGACATGTCAGCTTCTGTTGGTGTTGTTCGTATTTTAGGTATGAGAAAATGGGAATTCATAGAATATTGGGCTCAGCCTTACATCAATAGCAATATATATATATATATATAATAATATGTAGTTACGTGAGTAGAATAAGAATAGGACTAGCTTCACTGGATATAGTTACGTTTGGCAAAACGTACCAAGTTAGACCTGACTCAGGTTCATTTTATATCAGTAATCATTGGAATTAAACAACTTTTAATGAAAACGTCAGCTCATAAATTTATGTAAAATATATGCGATTACCGCGTTACAAGTAAAGTTGTTTAATTTCAATCAGTAACAATCGTGAAAGCCTTCGAAATCACTCTATTAATAATATTACAATATAACGTATCAACAGCCTGCTAACCCTCCTGTCCTAGTGAGCGAGACGTTACAATATAACGTATCAACAGCCTGCTAAGCCTCCTGTCCTAGTGAGCGAGACGTTACAATATAACGTATCAACAGCCTTCTAAGCCTCCTGTCCTAGTGAGCGAGACGTTACAACATAACGTATCAATAGCCTGCTAAGCCTCCTATCCTAGACAGCGAGACATTACAATATAACGTATCAACAGCCTTCTAAGCCTCCTGTCCTAGTGAGCGAGACGTTACAATATAACGTATCAACAGCCTTCTAAGCCTCCTGTCCTAGTGAGCGAGACGTTACAATATAACGTATCAACAGCCTGCTAAGCCTCCTGTCCTAGTGAGCGAGACGTTACAATATAACGTATCAACAGCCTGCTAAGCCTCCTGTCCTAGTGAGCGAGACGTTACAATATAACGTATCAACAGCCTTCTAAACCTCCTGTCCTAGTGAGCGAGACGTTACAATATAACGTATCAACAGCCTGCTAAGCCTCCTGTCCTAGTGAGCGAGACGAGGAAGCTTAGGAGTACTTCTGATGACAATGAAACCGCCAATTAAATGATTTCGTTATTTTTAGGATTCCGTACCTCAAAAGGAAAAAACGGAACCCTTATAAGATCACTTTGTTGTCCGTCTGTCCGTCTCTCTGTCTGTCCGTCCGTCCGGGTGTCAAGACCTTTACGACCTTTAAGACCTAACGCCGCTAAAGAAGTTTTCACTTCAAAAAAAGTTTCATGTAAAAAATGTGAATTGAGACGTTGGAGCTTCGCACGCCAACTAGCGAGCATGTGTTAAATTATTTGTATACAAACATTATCGACCTTACCGAAAAACGTTACTTAACTTTAACCAACGTCTTAAGTTCTCCGTCTTCTTTCCGCAAGTGTCATTACGTGTCAGCCAAAAGTTGACAAAATATGTTAAGCATTGCTTAAAGTTAAGTAACGTTTTTCGGTAAGGCTGTATATTATTGCAAATGTAAGTATTCAATGACCTAGCATAATTATGTCTCTCAGACATAAAGTGATGTTTACTGCTCGTAGTACCACATATACTTTTCATTCTTATTGAATCTATAATATGGTCCAAATATAGATGTATTTGCAAGTTCATTTATTACACCATTAAGTTGGAAGCTAAGCGAAGTGCAGTTTTATTACAGTGAGCAATTATTGTGGAGCTAATGCAGTCGCGTTTATTGCTTGTTTTTATATTAATTTACACTTTATCCTGAGTTATTGTAAATATATGTTCTAAAGGGTGAAAAACAAGGGTCGTGCGCATATAGACACCTCATAAAGACATTGTATTGATTACTATGGATAATTTTTATTAACCACCGACGCAAAGAGAGGGCTATTATAAATTTGATATATATCTGTGCTTTTATGTATATCTCATCGTAGCCTAATTCTTACACGGATGTTTTTTTTTTTTTTCCATCTGTATAATATCATGTGTCATCAAAATCGACTGAACCGTTTTTATGTAAAGGGGTGTTTTTAAGTTTTCATGACTCATTTGTATTTATCATGAGAGCAATCCTAAAATCGCGAAAAAACAGCTGCTCCTTAATATTATCTAAGTGGTTATAGCGCACGCAGTTACATTGCAGTTTGTTGTTACTACACTACACACCACTTATACTCGCTAAAATATAAAAAAATCATCAGAGATGTTTTCAAATTACTTTAAATCTTCAAATTAATTATTGTATTTTAAAAGATTTACAGTAAGTAATATTCAGAAAATATCATACTTATTTGATTTCATAATAAAATTCCGAACAGGGTAACTTAAGCTCTTTGGGGAATCTAGATTGTTCATTCGTATCTTTTATCTAAAGACCAGCTGCACCAAAAATGATACAAAGTAAAATATAATATCACATTGTCTTTTAAAACATATTCAAACAAATTATCAAAATCTCTTGACCACGAATACAATTACTAAAATAACGTCAAAGTAACATGCTACACCCTCGACCACCTGCTAGCAAACGATATATATACGTAAGCACTTTATACTATCATAGGATTTCATAAACTTTAACCTTATATTGCTTTTTCAAATCTACTACTCCGCAAATAAAGTCTAAAATCCCATTTCCCCAAACATTAAAACCACAGTATAATAATTAGTTAGTAAGGTAAAAGTATGATCTGTAATACCAGATATTAATCCGGTACTACAGATGTGTAGTAGTGTGCACCGTTACTGCAGTAAGCCATACATCTCCGTGCGGCCACTCGAGAGTGCCCGTGTCCATTGTAGCACGGATGTAAACGTTGCACCACTGCTGAGTGCGGGACTTCCAACAAGTATCTATGGTAAAAGAGAAACAACATACCCGACTGAAGAAAAGCAGTTTTTGCACTCTAACTTACGATTTCGTTACGCTTGATACGCTGTTGAGTGTACTTTTTTTGGAGAGAAAGTATGAGTACAATGTGTTTGACTGGCCTTGTGGCTCAGTTGGTAGTGTGTTTACGTCTACCTGCTGAACTGAAAGGTCGTGGGTTCAATCCCCACCCAGGGCAAACATTTGTGTGATGAGCATGGATGTTTGTTCTGTGTCTGGGTGTTTCTATGTATCATATGTATATATTTACAAAAAAAAAGTATATATGTATTCTATCAGTCATCTAGTTCCATAGTACAAGCTTTGCTTAGTTTGGGCTAGATGGTGTTGTGTAAAATGTCCACAAATATTTATTTATTTTATTTTACAATCGCTGTAAATTATTATAAATGCGCATTCCTTAGAATATTTCTAGTCAAATCACTTGTTTATTACGATAAAGCTCGTTAGAGTTCGTCTCGCTCTTGACCTTGATTTGTAGATTTACATACAGGGTTTACCCCTACAATTTTGCCCAGTAAAAGTATCTCTTTCCGATAACTCTAGCCTTTTTAATGAAAACGGCAGGAGTAGACGCTTGAAATATTCACAGAATATTGAGTTATATTATTTACTTTAAAATATATACCTAATTAAATTAAAATAAAATTAATATTTAAGGGACATACAACAGACATGACTATTTTGCCGTTTTTATAGATAATGGTACGGAACCCTTCGTGCGCGAGTCCGACTCGCACTTGGCCGGTTTTTAATTTATTTATTTTATATGTAAATCATTAAAAGCAGGTAGGAAAACATTAGTATTGTAATCCGGCAGAAAAAAAACCGCACCAACAACGGACCCGCGCACAGTGTCAAGTGTCAGCAACAAGACGGGCTTTCTTTAGAGCACAGAGCGCACTATTTCACGCGAACCTCTACACGACCCACTGCAATATCAACCCTATCAATACAAACATAAAGCTTAAAATCAAACAGCTTCATCTTCAACAGCTGATGTATCATCCCAATGCAATATCTACCCTATCAACACATGCATAAGGTTCACAATGGCACGGCCTCGTGTGCTGTGTTATTATGATGGACACCTCAGAGTTTGGATCCACTTGACCGTTCAAGTATTTTCCGAAGCTCTATAATAAGCATTGTTGTGAACGGTCTGATTTACTGTAATGAAGCACGCCGTATGAGCTTTTGATTTTACCGACCGCACTACGAGGAGGTTAGTTTTACCGACTTCAAAAAGAAGGAGGATAACAATTCGGCTGTAACCGGCTTGAAATTATATATGTAGGTACTTTTAGATTGATTCAAACATTTTTTTGTCAGGAGTTTTGAGTTTTATAAACTTATTTAATTCAATTCATTTTATTTTAAATATGGGTACATAAAAGTACACTTATGAACGTCAATTTGTAAACAATGCAAAATATATATTATGTATCATGTACTTTAAGTACTTATACTTGCTGTAAAAATACCTAACACATAAGAGTTTGTCCTGCGTGACCCACCCACTGACAGACACAGTAAACCCTAAGCAGCTGAGCTAGTCCTGGAGACACGACATTCGGAAGGTGCCTTCCTGTGAAGTGTCTGTATACACTAACAAATGATATCCATATTGCAAGTAAAACCGCGGGGAGAAGCTTGTATTATTATATCTAAGACCCCGATCCATTATAGAGTTATAGATCTAAGAAATTAAAATAACTAACTAAGTGGCGATCTCCACGAGCCATTATGCCTTATTACGGTGAATGAAATTTTTTACACGAACTAACGGAGAGGTGACGGGAAACGGCGACTAGTATGGGATGCGCTCACCATTCAACGAGATACCTGCTCTGATTGATGCGATGATGGGGAGCTAAATGCTGATATCCTCCGTGAAGATGGCTTAGTGGTGAGCGAGCTGGGATTCTGAACTATGGGTTGTGGGTTTTTGTAGTTATCCTAGTAATGAGTTTTTATCTGTCGGTGAAAGATCAGACCTGCATATTCTAAACACGGGAATGTGATATTATTTAAAGGTATTAAATTTCACTTTTATTGTGCGCACTCTAAATTTTGGAAATTATTCTCGTATGGGTCTTCCCCGATAGGTATGATATGGGTGTCTTTAAATCGCAATAGAATTGTATCTGTTTCTTCTAAGTAAACGTGCTTCATCGTAGACTACAACTTTCAAACTCAAACTTAATAAAAGGAAACTTAATCTGCCATTTTCAAGTTTGCTATTCGATTAAAGGTGTATCTAGTGAACTTGAGAGCCAAGTCTCATTAGAGGCTTGCAGACTTGTTCTACCATCTTAGAAAACTAATCACACAGTTTAAGAAATATAAACAAACAAACATTGTTCAATACATTTCAGACTTAAGGAAAATGGAAGTGGCTATGTAAATACATATTTTTTATTCAAAGTCAGACTAAAAGCAGGAGCGAACGGAGCGCACAATATCTACAAAAGATCAATATTGTAGTTTATTAGACCGGAGAACGGCTCAATTTATTATGTATTTATGTATCAAACAGACTTTTTATAACAAATTTTTCACTCCTACCAAAAAAGACAATGAATACCAAATATTCTCCACAAATAAGTTAATATTTTATTTTAGCAAAAGTTGGCTTCAATTAAATTCTTTGCACTCTATATTTTTTTTCTGGTCTGAATTATAAAATTATCTTTTAATAAAATTATTAAGTTAAAACGCAAAAGTGACATGATAAATACAAATATAACAGCTGCTTACGTATTTTCCATATTTTTGCGTTTGATCGTGCTAAAAGCTCTATTTCAAGTGACATCAGTTACCGAGACTTCTCATTGGTTGCACGACATACAATTATCATAATTTCACGCCTGTAACATCCTGTTCACACTAAGTGAGTGAACAGGACGTGGTTCCCAAGCAGTCTCAGAGTTACTCGCTTCGAAAAAATCGAACGATTCACAGTGTGACTGTTTGGGAATCCACCGTTATTACTTGTCACATCCAGTACCTCTAACATAGAGGTACAACGTCGGTATGGTAGAAAGCAGGCGCGTGGGAAAACCGGTTGTTAGAGCAACCTTCCAGGGCCGCAGCTCGCACCGCGCGCCGGTCGCCGCGAGTACCTCCGCCGAGGTAATTAGGCGAAAACTATGGAAACCTTCGCGGAAGGCTGCCACTTGCTCATTCTAGCCTGAGTGGTTGGGGATCCGCGCAGCCTTACGAACAACGAAACCATGCAGGAAAAAATCCAAGTGATTTTTTTTAGGTTTACTTGATTCCCAGCATTTCGAGATGCCCTGTCACTAGTAAAGATACATTTCGGAAAGCAGGAACCAAATTAAACTCACTCTTCTTGGTGGAGAAACAGCAGGCTTGAGTCTTGACGTTGAATTTGACGAGATTATCCATAGACAATTGCTATGCAACACTAATAGTGTCGTTCAAGCTTTACTCGAGCCCTGAGAGGTGCCAACTCTCGGCGTCCATCATCATCGGCCTAGCTCTACTCGGACGGGTGCAGCAAATGTCACAAGGTCGCTCGACACCACATCTGACTGTATTAAAGAGTAAGATATTAAAA